>CM064892.1:14208269-24208269 GCA_030347415.2 Decapterus maruadsi
TGTGTGTGTGTGTGTGTAATTAATCTTTGATCAAATGCAATCAATCTGTGATTATGTAAACTGAATGGGCAGACCGGGGTTGCATATTTTATACATTGAAACATGTAGTAAAATTCATGTAATAAGTTATTACAACATAATTTCACACTTTCATATTTTTTAAATTATTTATAACATACTTATGACGCAAAGTATAGTGCAAAAAGTCAGAATATAACCTGGATGTAAGGTAAACATACACAAGTTAATGATGTGCATGGGAATCAATGGTGGCATAGAAAAGTGAATGTGAATTAAACACACAAAAATTAAAAGAATAAATAAATAAAGCAAAAGTAATTCAACATTAAATAACATTTAAAACAATTCTACTGGCAGATAGCACACATTCATAATAATTATGATAATAACAATAACAATCATTTACCATAATTATATTTTCATAATTTATCATTGTATGGGCCATATCGAAGCCAAAAAGACAGAGATTAATAGGTTAACAGTCTGTTATATTTTGTTATTATTTCATGTAAGAACGGAATATTTGCTTTGATTGACAAAATATTGTTTACAAAAAATCCCATTCATTGATTAAATGCACAAATCTTGAAGCCATAATATTATAAACAACTTAACACTAGACCTCGTGTAACTAATATTGCTATTATTATTTCTATTATGATCATAGTTTGTTTTTTATCCATGGATGTAGGTTTTTATTATCATGTAGTCCCGCCCCACTTATTTTACGTCGGGCTACGTCACCAACATGCGACAGTTTGCGGCCACCAGCCCCATTCGTGAACGGGCGAAGGACACAAATATATTTCCGTGAATCTTGAAAGTGTCTCTGATTCATTCAGGACTTTAGCTTTTGTCACAGTTACTGTTTAACCCGGGACAGTGAAGGTCGGGCCGCCTCGGATGGTAAATCTGCCCGTTCAGATCCAGGATTGTCCCGAGGCAGGTGCGCGAGGAGACAAGACGCAACTCAGCGAAGGAGAAACAGATTTGTTGTTGAAGATATATTTTTTTATTATCAGACCAAAGCTTCTACTTGTTTCGCTTCTTTTTGCCCCTCAGACGGTTTTCGTTATATTGTGAGTATCACTTCTTATCAGACAGCCACAGGAGTGAGGGAGTGACTGGTGACACTTGACTAAATCCAGGAGGAATTTATGTACAGTATGTAAACTGATACCTGCACCTGAGTATCATTTTACGTGCTTGTACTTGACTTGGATTTCGTCATTCTTTGCACTCCATTATAGCAGAGAGGAATTTATAACTGTGATACTATTGGACTATATGACACATTGGACATTGAGTTTTTAGACTATCAATCCGCTTTTAATCAGTAATGCACGAGCTATAATGATAATAATCTAAAGGGGGCTGTTTTCTGAACTGACTGCTTAACTGATACTTTCAGTGCATTTTCTTGATCGTGCATTCGTAATTTTGCTTACAACATTATGACATGAGTCACATTTCTATGCAAGTAGACTTTAGAATATTTTGGCAGTGTGCTAGACACATGTTTAATTAGGATCTGGATGCTTAAACCACCACTGGAACGTGTGCACATTGTTTAACCATGATTTATCAACCATAAGCCTTAAATCATTTTAAAAACAGACAGGGGTTTGCTCACAGAGATGCAGTATTTTCCAGGATGATGAACGGTGCGTTTGTGTTTCCACACTGTGCAGCCATGGATGTGGCAGATTCCTGAGCAGGAAGGATGACATCGGAGGCTGCGGTCTCCACCCCTCCTGCGATAAGCAGCAGCCCTGCTCAGAGGGACTACTACTGGCTCCGCTCCTTTGTCGCTGGAGGTAAGATCTGACTAATCACCTTGTACCATCAAGGTAAAGATTTGCCATCGGGCCTCTGTGTCTGTAGGACGGCATTCCTCTACCACAGACACACTTCCTCCTTTGCCTCACTGTCTCCTGCTTTCTTCTGTCACCAACAATCAGCCATCTTACTGACATCAACTATGCTGTAGTAGTAGTAGTATATACTCACTGTCTATTAAAGCTGTAGAGCCCAAGCATGTAGCTGATGCATGCTTCAAAATAAAACCACACAGTCCGTGTTCCTCATTCAGATGGTTTACTGAAAAACTTCTCTTCCTGTTACCAATCAAAAACGGTGCTGAAAGCTGACAAAAACACTAATCCTGTTCGTACTGGGTAGAAAACTAGCGTGCTTTCTCAGCTCCATAGCTTCACTTAATTAACTAAAATAGATAAAACTACAGTAGTTATTAGATTTAAATAAGCATTCACGAAAACCTTAAAGACCAAGTTATTAACTTGCTTTGCCTCAAACAACATGCAAGCCACAGACATGTACCAGCAAACATGTATTTTTGTTATTATTGGACTTTAGACGTCTGACACTTCCTGCACCTGACCTCGTGTGACCCTATACTCTAATGTCTGTGATATTTAGCGATATATGCGTGAATGCTCTGTTTTCTTATAGGTGTAGCAGGATGCTGTGCCAAGACTACCATCGCTCCTCTGGACAGAGTCAAGATCCTTCTGCAAGCCCAGAACCCTCATTACAAACATCTAGGTAAAGTTGTAGGAGGCAAAACATCCAGTAACCCATGTACTGTAAGTTCTCACATATCTGTGTCTTATGAGGTAAAGAAAAAAAAAACTCTGATCTTTCTTTGCAGGAGTGTTTTCCACCCTCAGAGCTGTGCCAAAGAAAGAAGGCTTCCTCGGCTTGTACAAGGGCAATGGGGCGATGATGGTCAGGATATTCCCCTACGGAGCGATCCAGTTCATGGCCTTTGACAATTACAAAAAGGTGCAGAGTGTGCTTAATTGTAGAAAAAGACTTTGAAAGGGCAAAGTTATAATAAGTAATACATGTGTGCTGGTAAAACTGATGTTAGGGCTTGTTTAAGGGGATGTGACAGGCTTTCATGGCGATGGTGTGTGTGTGTGTTTTGTCCTGCAGTGACATTTTTAAGTGAAATACTGGAAATCTTTTATTGAAAGAACCTGTTGACCTTTGTTTCCTCCCTGCTGATCCGTTTACAGCTGCTAAGTAAACAGATTGGGATCTCTGGACACATCCACCGCCTCATGGCAGGATCTATGGCAGGTAATTCATCTTCCATCCTGATAAGACTCACTGGTTCACTCGGTGCCAGCTGGATATCGTGTGCTGCCCTGGCAACTTTCTTTTCTCACATACGGTTCCATTATTGTTGGCTTAGTTAGCACACATGATGTTAGTTGTTCCTTCTGAATCATTGACGCTTACACGTGTCAGCTCACTGCAGACTTATATTGTGACAAATGCATCACCGGGATGTGATGTGTCTCGCTTCGTTAATGTGTGATGCTAATGTTCAAGAAAGTTTCACATGCCTGCATCAGCATCAAGAGATTGAGAGCGGAGTTATTTTAGCAGCCAAAATGTGTGAGTCAATTAGGATGAAGTAGAACTGTAATTACCGACTGTGCCTATCTAATGTGTGTTTTCAGGTATGACTGCAGTGATATGCACCTACCCTCTGGATGTGATCCGAGCCAGACTGGCCTTCCAGGTGAAAGGAGAGCATCGCTACACGGGCATCGCCAACGCCTTCCACACCATCTACCATAAGGTGATCACCAAGTGGGAAAAATGGCAGCACTGTTTTCATTGTAGCATTTGATTTAAAATGCACGCAGATAAACGCTCTCTATGACTTTCAATGCCAATTCCTGTTTTTCCTTCTCTGTAAAGGAGGGCGGTATTCCTGGTTTCTACAGGGGACTTACGCCAACTCTTATTGGAATGGCTCCTTATGCAGGTGACTGAGCTCACCCACCAGCCTCTGTTTAAGACGCAGTGAACAGTGTCCCTCCTGTTGCGTTCGCTTGATTTCTCTTCCGCTCGTTTTTATCCTCCAGGTTTCTCGTTCTTCACCTACGGCACCCTGAAGAGCCTCGGCTTGAAACATTTTCCCGAGCCCCTGGGACGCCCCTCCTCGGACAACCCCGAAGTCCTGGTTCTGAAACCCCAAGTCAACCTGCTCTGCGGAGGAGTGGCCGGCGCCATCGCTCAGACGATATCGTAAGTGCTGCAGGCAGCCAGGCAGCTGACGAGCTGCAAGGAGGCGAGAGCCACACAGATGATGAGCTGACAACGCGGCTGCTTAATTTGTGGTTTGGTCCGGGCGCGGTATTGATACCACTAATTCATCAGTGGTCGATGTGTCACATTGTGTTTCCTCTCACTAGATACCCCTTGGATGTGGCCAGGAGAAGAATGCAGTTGGGAGCAGTGCTTCCTGACTCTGAGAAATGCGTGTAAGTAGCACAGATTTTTCTACTCTGCATGTTTTCTTATATCATATAACATCACATGAACATGACATAGACCAATTTGTGTTTGTTAAATGTGTCTCAGATTTGTTTTGAAGTGAAACTGCAGTCTTAGGGGTGACACTTGAAAAAGAAATTAGATGAGAACACATTGAAAGTGTGTACAGGGGGTAATTATTGAGTGGAAAACGGCTCACATAACACACTGCTGATGATTTTCATCCCATCATAAGTAATTGCTGAAGAGCTTATTTAGCTAAAGAATCAATTGGGACTCATATCTGTTCTGAAAAAGTCAATAACGCCTCTAACTGGAGGGGTTATTTAAAAATGAATCTGTTTACAGCAGCTTCAGGCAAGTGGCTGTGCACTCTCTCCTCAGTCTGGATATCTCAATAAATAATGTTCGACCTCCGTTTCTCCTGTTTTCTCTGTTGCTAGGGGTCCATGTTTTTAAAGAAAGAAATCAGGAAAAACACAAGCAGTGTTTTGGATACAAAATGGGGAGTTTCCACTTTAAATAGTTGATTCCACATTTGGATAAGCAGAGGATGATGGAGTCCATCCTTATAAGTGAAGAAAAAAAAATTCCAGCAGTGGTCGGGCTGTTTAAATTTGATAAAATGATAAAACCGCAGCACTTAAAGAAGTAGGAGTAACAAATGAGCTGTAAAACTGCAGCAACATACCGGTCATACCTGGACAAGGTCACGTGAAGGCAGTGCAAACATTGCACAATGCTCCTGCACCATCCCTTCCCGTTTTAATTATTTAGGATTTTTTAAAGAAAGAATTCAGGGACGACATCACCGCTCTATAAGGTCATTTGTCTCTCATCCAAGAAAATAAAGGAACATAACATTTTAAAAAAATGTTTAATCAGTTTGAATAATCCACGATATCTTGTTTTGCACTTGAACAGATCACTGAGCAAGACCCTGAGGTATGTGTACACCGAGTATGGGGTTAAGAAGGGATTGTACCGAGGCCTTTCTCTCAACTACATCCGCTGCGTCCCCTCCCAAGCTGTGGCCTTCACCACCTATGAGTTCATGAAGCAGGTCCTCCACCTGAACTAGCCGCCGTGTTTGCACATGGACCCGTATTCGCTCTGAGCCGCCAGACCTGGATGCTCCGACTGAGCCCAGACTCGGTCACGCCACTTCTTGAACTCATCAATGTGGGAATGGCCTTTTCCGTTAAGTCACTGACGGCGCCGTGGAAGTGAGTTAATGTCTGAAGTCAGAGGAGGCTGGATGTCAGACGGCGAACGTCTCCGTGTCTGTGCCCTTTCGTTGCCTCTAACTTCCTGCCTCTGTGACTCGCCACCTCTCGAATGATGATTTACGCAACTGCACAACATGTGGTTTGAATACGAACAAATCCCTCTTCAGTGTCTCCATGGATACAGCGGGGCAGTGACATCTTTGGTCGGGATCTGCTGGTTAAGATTGGCCCAGGGCAATGATCTGCTGTTAAACAGTGTTGTTGACAACACAACACAACACAAAAACCGTCTGATTGTGTAGCAGCCCCCTCTCTCTCTAACAGAGACGCCCCCACAGTCTCACTTGTCTCTTCCAGCTTAAAATGATCAAATTAAGTGTCGTTATATTTCCCCAAAGTCGTTTATTTTAATCCTCTGTCACCTGCAGCACTTCAAATCCACAGCTACACATTGTCATTGTTGTTTATCGTGTCTTCTTTCTAACGACTTTGCCATCGTGGCTGAAGCCGATTCATTCAGAGATTCATTCAAATGAGATTCATGCTTTGTTTTTTCAGGGCTTAGCGTGTCTTGAACTTTGTGATGCAGTAACTATGGGAGACGGATTCTGTTCTGTCTTCTGCACAAATCTAAGATTAATATGTCAATTAATTTCACCTGCAGGGTTTTCAGTTTGAGGCAACTTCACATTTTATTGCCAAACATTGATTAGAGCAGTTACTGTTGTTTGAGTTTTCATTGGCTGAATTATTATTATTTTTGTTTGTCGATGTGCTTTCAGAGGTTTAGTGTGTAGGTTTGATGATGATGTATTATGTACATAGATGCTCGGCTGTAATCAGAGGGATATTACGAGATGTTTAAGATGTCGGCGCTGCGACGTCGGGTTCGACGTTTGTCAGATGGAACTCAGGAGAAATTTGCACTTCATGACTGTAGCTTGTTCTTGTGTATATATTGATTCAGCAACCTGTTGCCACTGGGTGGCAGCGTTGATCACGGATTTAATTGTTTACCATCAGCCCTGGGTAGTGGGTACAACGCTCATACACTTTGGTATCTCTCATTAACTTTTAGACAGAGTAGGGTCTTTATTTTTCAGTTTTGCCTAACCATAGCCAGTTGTCACATAGTGATACGCAGTGTTTTTAACCCAGTCCAGCCAAGATGCTGTTTGCATTTATTGGCCGTGACGGCTGAACATGAATCACTGAATGCAAGCGTTGTTTATTCATGCACTATCAACCCACCACCGGTGTTTGCATGAAGCCTCGTCAGTTTGCTGTACGAGCAGCCGCCCCTCTCTGCCTCTTGCCTTCTTTCTGTCTGCATCCAAATGTCTTACTTCACCAGAGAGATTGATGTGTTTTATGGGAGTTGCTCCACATGCCTCAGTCGCTGCCTCAGCTTCTAGATCGCTCTATGTCAGTAGAGAGAAATGACAAAAAGCAGATGCCTCAGAACAGATTTTTCCAACCTTTTTAGCCGGTGACCCCCTTAAAAGATTTGTCCTTCAACAAAGAGGCAACGTGGTAGTTCGAAAAAGAAAGCACAAATGACAGGAAAGTCAAACATCAGGCAGTAAAATGAAATATTTTCCCCTTTTTTCTATCCTATGAATCAGTTTTTACATTTACTACATGATGTGTATTGCACACTGTTGATCCTGATCCAAGTTTTTTTCCCTTATACCAGAAAAATACAAAAAACACACACTTAAGCTAACTATATGTGCCATCATCAAATGCGTGTTGTAATTTTGTCAGATGTTGAAGCTAAAACCCTGGGGTCATAACTGCTGTGATCATGTTGTGACCCAGTGGAGGGGTCCGAACGTCCAGACTGGGCATCGCTGCCTCAGAGTGCGTTAGATCATGTTGAATACACTGAGTTTGCTTAGACTACTGAGCACTTTGAAAGCTGTTTACTGTGGAAGAAGTGGGAGTGTCAGAAAGGCTTCAGTCGGATTTAGCAACTAGCAGCTCCCGTTGGATGGTTGCCACCCATCAACCGGAACAACAAATTGTAATGATGATATAACTTATAATTAACCTAAGTATATCTACTAAATATCTACAGGTACGTTTTGAGGATGAATGTCGACTGATACAGAAAATTTTCATTTCCACATTCTGTGTTCAGCCTTTAATGTAATAACTGGAAACAGGACGGCTGCTCCAAACAGCTGGAGCGACTTGTTTTATTTAGACGGCGCTGCTGAACAAAGAAATGAAAAAAACAAAACCTATAATTCTTACAAATCACCCTGAAAAGTGTGTGTAAATGAGAAACTTCTAACTATTGATTTTTCAACTGTACGTAAGAATAAATGGACTCCAGTCTCCAACTGTGCCCACCTGCCTGGGCCTGAGAGTATAATTATATACTCACTGGTGATAAGTGGCAGCCTCCATTTGGAGAAACAGAATATAGTTTTCAGTAACATTTCTGCTTCTTTCATGTTCATGTGCAGAACTTGCTGTTTACACAAGCTTTCATCTCGGCTACTGCTCTTTTGATTTCTGTGTCCTGTCAAAGCCTCCCATCAGCTCAACTCTGTTCCTGCTGCTCGCCGCGACAGATAATTACATAAGGAACGAGGAACAAGAAATATTGAAGATATTTATAGACGTAAATGTATTTAATGGCTGTACCACTTTATCAGGCTCTGTTGGATGTGACTGAACAATGAAAATGCCTTTTTTTTTATGTTTTCAGTTTTATTTTCTCTTTGTATGTGTTCAGTTTTGTCTGCTGTGCTTTTTATAAGCAGAATTACATTATATGTCTTAAAACCATCACCTATAGCCTTGTGTCTTTATTTTGTCATTGGATGTGATCACTGATGCTGTCACACTGTTACATCCTTTTTTTTTTTAACTGAGGAAGAGAAATGTGAGGCAGCAAACGAACGAATTCCATTTCCCACTTTTGGCTTCACACGTGTACAGTATACTGGCCTGTTGTTCCAGTTCAACCTCCAACGCTAAGGATGCCTCATTTGCATGTATCTCTAAATACTGAAGCTGGAACACACTGCCTGTTGTTGACAGATCCCACAGGGTGATTTGACTGGTAAATGTGATGTGTAAAAGATATGTACGTTCACATGTTTCCTGTTGCATTTCATTAGGCAGCCCACATTAATCCTGTTACTAGAATTCATTCTTTTATACTTTAACTCAATTGAATCCCTCTCTTGTTGTTTGCAGATAAAGAAAAGTAATTTGATATCAACTTCAGGAAAAATAATAACGCTTCCTGCTCCCACGTTCAGGTCTGTCCCCCAAAGAGGGATGGACATACTTCATTCAGTAAAGGTGGAAGTCACCTATAACAGTGAGGGGAGGGTTGTGTGTTTCCTGCTCCACCTTCTTCTGCCCTATTACACATTTTCTTAGTGTTTGTCAGTGAAACAGTGTTTTGAGCAAGAGAGGAGGAGGGAAACGTGCTATCGTGAAAACCTTGATGCGAACCTTTCACCGTTTGGATTTAGAATTGTTTTCCTGCACATTTCTTCACCCTAAGAGGACATTTGGACGTCACTGGAGTTTGCCATGTCTTCTTACACAGTGACAATTGCCACAGGGAGCCAGTGGTTCGCAGGGACAGATGACTACATCTACATCACACTGGTGGGCACGGAGCAGTGCAGCGAGAGGACGCTGCTGGACAAGCCTCTGTACAACGACTTTGAGAGGGGGGCGGTAAGTGATGTTACACTGTTGTAGGGCCGAGGGTGACAGTTTAATTCTCGACACCTGCACGCAGTGTGTTGACACTCTCTGCATGTCAGTACAAAAGAGGAAGAAGTTACTTCTGAGTTGTAATTTAAGATTAACGCTGTAATAAAATCAGCAGTTGGAGGGAAATAGATCAGTTAAAGTAGGAATTTAACAGTCATCAAGTTTATTTAGTTTTTTTCATTATAGCCTATATGTAATATTGATAATATATCTTTTAGTCTTAAATTTGTTCTTTATAAATACACTGCCATCCTTTTATTCTCCAGTTACTCTCACACCTACAAACATCAACCAGATGATCAAAGTTTATTAACATAGCACCTCTCGAGATCTGACATGGCATCATGTTTTTCAAGTTTACTAGTGAAATAAAGCATTAAATAAGAACACATTATAGAAGTAGACTAATAGATAAAATAAATGAAGCAAAAACAAATTAAAGTGGGTCTAACAAAATAAAATGTTCTTTATGTTGCCTGCCAGTTCTCAAATATTTTTTTTTTTACCTCTCATGCAAACCTTAAATTTGAGTGAAAATTTCATGTAGTTTCAAAAGAATAATTAACATTTAGGTAAAAATAAATATGGCTCACTGAGCCAAATAATGTTTTCATTGCATCTTTGTCATATATTTCTTAACCTCCTAAAACTCTGTCTACACTGCATACTGTATGTACTTTTTTTTTCTAACTGAAGTTCACATCCAATAATAAAACAAAGAATTAACAAGCCCGATAACATACAAGTTCCTGTCAGAAGCTCTTTTAAAAAGCATCTGTGGTGTCACCATGGTCTAAACTTCCTGATGAGATAAAAAAAAACTAATGTTACATAACCATTTCCCAGCTCATGCTCCTTAATTCAGCTGCAGACTATATGTTGCAGGTGGACTCCTACGACGTGAGAGTTGGGGAGGACCTGGGTGAGATAGTGTTGGTGAAGATCGAGAAGAAGAAGTACTGGGTGTACGATGACTGGTACTGCAGGTACATCACGGTCAAGACGCCGTCAGGAGACTACGTGGAGTTCCCCTGTTTCCGCTGGCTGGTTGATGACAAGGAAGTGGTGCTCAGGGATGGACGAGGTAGTCGTCACCTCATTTGCTCAGAGTCTGCAGCACAAAACACAAACAAGCTCTTCCTCCCCTCACTTTGTCTTGTGTCTATCACAGCATATCTGCCACAGGACGATAAGACCAGTGTGGTCAAACAGCACAGACAAAAAGAGCTGGATTCGAGGAGAAAAACCTACAAGCAAGTTCACACCACACGCTCACTTTGCCTTTGTATTCAGCCCTGTATAAGGCTGAAGCCACTCGCTAATCAACCTCATGTCTTTTTCAGATGGAAGGAGTGGCAGCCTGGCTTTCCCATGAGCATAGATGCTAACAGACACAAGGATTTGCCCCGGGACATCCAGTTTGACAGTGAGAAAGGAGTGGATTTTGTCCTGAACTACACTAAAGCGTATGTGCTCCATTTTAACTGAAAAGGCCGTTTCAGTAAAGCTTCAACAGGTTTACACAGCTTCGCAGACAGCTGACGCCTCTCAGGTCAGGGCACAGTGAGTCAGAGGAGCCGAGCACTTGATGTCAGCTCATGATGTCATGATCAGATGTTGAGCTTCTTCCTGAAAACATGTGTCTATTTTCAGCACACGGGTGTACCTGGAAAAAAAAAAGAGAGGTGTAAATGTTTGTTTATCGCCAGCGATATTTGCATTGTGCCTCAATGCACGATGTGTGGGCCCAAACTTAGACACAATAATGCAAAACAGGTCCAAAACACAACAGTGTGCACCACCGTGCAGTAGCTCCTGTTAAAAAAAAAGAGAGAAAGAGAAACCTTTGAAAATGGATGCATGATGATGATGTTTGCTGTGCGAACTAGGGAAATTGGCTGAGATGGAAAATAAGTCTTGCAATTTTACATAGCTTTAAATGTGTCTGAACTGCAGCTGCATCTTTGCAAGTTCTGAGTTTGCATTTGTGTATGCATATAGTTTACTACTTGTCCATTTTTAATGGCAGAGTCAGGACACTATTGCCCTTTTCTGATGTGACAGATGATGATGATGATGATGATGATGATGATGATGATGATGATGATGATGATGATGATGATGATATTGACTTTCCAGGATAGAGAACCTGTTTGTGAACCAATTCATGCACATGTTTCAATCATCCTGGAGTGACTTTGCAGACTTTGAGAAGATCTTCGTGAGAATCAAAAACACAATCTCAGGTATATATTATATTATCGTCACCCTATTAAAATAATGGCCTAAGTCATTTTTTGACAAAAATGAGTTTTTGGCCTAAATCATCTCCTGATTATGCTGGCCACCTCTGGTAAAAAAATCTTAATCCTTAGTTGAGAGGATCATGGTTTTTATGTCCTATAAGACAATGGCCTATGTCAAGAGGGTGACTTAGGCCATTATATTCTTGGCCTAAGTCAAAAAATGTCAATTTTTTAGGATAAAATGTCTGACTTAGGCAATTTAACGCTTGTGTGATTTTAACTTCCTGCTTACACTGGTGCTTCACTGAATTGAAATTGAACATTTTAAACTCAAACATTTCAAGTAAAATAAACGTAACATCGTAAATGACTTTTATCGATTCATAAATTACATCATTCAGTGAATCTGCAAGTCTGGTCACTTCTCTGTTGTTTTGCTAACTTCCCTCCTGGTTGTGTGCATTTGATTTCAACAAAGTCTTTGATAATCAATCAGTGGATCAATGGATTATCATATACATATTACGATTCAGTACCTGGGATGAGAATCAGCACCTCAAAGTCCAAGGCTATGGTTCTCAACCTCCAGGTTGGGGAGAGTTTCTGTCTCAAGTGGAGGAGTTTAAGGCCCTGTCCCACTTTACCCACTTCCACTTGATTTTGACCCAAGCACTCAATTTTGCACATTCTCATGTAGGGGTAATGTGTCCTAATGGGCTCTATGCACAGTTCCACTATTTCCTGAACTTAATGCTGCTCCTTTGTTTGCTTTCTTACATTATTGGACAAACTGATCAATCCAGGTGTGTTTGACCATTGTGACTACTCAGACACACCTGGATTAATCAGTTTGTCCAATAATGTAAGACAGGAAACAAAGGAGCAGCATTAAATTCAGGAAGTAGTGAAGCTGTGCAAAGACCCCATTCTTTCAAGAGCAAGGGGAAGTGCTCTTACATCATTGCTATACGCGTCACATAGGTGACCACGCCGGCTATGCTAAGTGGTGTCCCATTGCGTAGGGTATGATCTTAACTTCTAACACTTCACTCTTCATCGTCAAGGGGTCCCTTTGGAGGCCACTCAGAACCAATGAGTGTACTAGTGTTAAGGGAAAAGAAATGGGACTGGGCCTAAGTATCTTGGGGTCTTGTTCATGAGTAAGGATGGACTGCGAGATTGACAGGCAGGTCGGTGCAGCGGCTGCAGCAATGCGGTCGTGGTATTGGTCTGGTGTGGTAAAGAAGGTCTTGATTTACCAGTCCATCCACGTTCCTACCCTCATCCATGGTCCTGAACTTTGGGTCATGACTGAAAGAACAAGATCTCAGATACAAGCGACCAAAATGAGTTTCCTCCGCAGGTAGGCAGGGTGCTCCCTTAGAGATAGGGTGAGGGGCTTTGTCACCAAGGAGGAGCTCGGAGTAGAACCGCTACTCCTCCACATCAAGAGGAACCAGCTGAGGTGGCTGGGGCATCTGTATCGGATGCCCCCTGGACGCGTCCCTATAGAGGTGTTAAGGCCATGCCCCCCTGGAAGTAGACCCTGAGGAAGACCCAGGACACATAGTAGTGACAATAGGTGCGTTCGAGATGATCCAGGCCTGCGCAGAATCAATCGCCAGTGACCAGCACACAATGCATGCCGGTTAGATTTGTGTCCGACTTGCTCCCGACTTGCAACCGCCTGTAAGCCTCAAGGCATGATGGGAAAGTCACCGGATCATGAGCTGGTTGGTTCTTAGTTAGGTCTGTGAACACTACGTGTTGTTGTATAATGCTAGCTTATATGGATCTCATGTTGTACTGCTAGAAAATATTCACACAGAGTCAAACTTCTGTTCTGAGAACTATGTTGGCTATTTCTTGGACACTTGCAGTACTGCATAAGAAATATTTCGGTGACTTCCTGTTTGTATTGACGATGGCTGGAAACCGTCCGACTTGACTGCAGCTTTCTGTCACCACCCCCTGCTGCTGCCGCCTGCTCTCACCAACCTTCCAGGCAAGGCGCAGTTCATCTCGAACGCACCCAATGTCACTCGGCTGGGTTGGGAACACATTGGTATCCTCCCAGAAGAGCTGGAGAAAGCGTCTGGGGAGAGGGAAGTCTGGGCCATCGAATTTAAAGTCGAAAAATTTTGCTTACTGGGTTTTTCTACTCTTAAACGTGCCAACCAGGTCATTTTTGACCCTAATACGACACAGGAGTTAATTTAACTTTAATTTAACTTAATTTAACGTTTGTACTATGGAATGCTAGGGCACTTTAAGCCAGGTTTAAAGTTGCCTAAGTCACCCGAAAATGTTCGGAAAATTGCCTAAGTCACTTTACTCTTTAATGTTACATAATTAACACACAACGTTCTATGTATGTCAACAGTCATCCACTGTCAAGGCCTTTTTGATTGAAATGATGAATGAATATCATATCCTCTGAATTTGGCAAAGTTTTTTGTGTTTTCCCGAAAACTTGAAAAAATGACTTAGGCCATTATTTTAATAGGGTGACGTTATATTATATTAGTGTGACAGTTGAGGTTCCTGTCACTATGCCTCCAGTTGATCATGGGCCCTGGCTACTTAGCCAAGGGGATGTCCCTTTGGCCGACTGGTTAGCGTGCATGACTCCGACCCGGGAGTCTGGGGTTCGAAGCCCGCCCGGGTCCCTCTTCACCTTGCCACATTCGGCTATATTATACTATATTATATTATGTGTGTAATTTTCATGTCATTTTATTTTACCCAGAGTATGTGATGCAGCACTGGAGGGAGGACTTCATGTTTGGATACCAATTTCTTAATGGCTGCAACCCTGTATTGATCCAAAAATGCACCAAACTCCCAGACAAGTTTCCTGTCACTCATGAGATGGTGTCTGTCAGCCTGGAGAGGGAGCTGACTCTGGAGGAGGAAATAAAGGTAGACACGCTTTTGTCTGTGTCTCTCCAAATTAAACTTCCGTTTTTCCTTTTCCAAAAATAAAAACATTGTCAGCATTATTTTGACAACAATAACTGACGACGGTGCCTTATGTTTGAGCAACACTATAAAAAAAAGCACTGTTCTGGCTCCAGGCAGGTAACATCTACATAGTGGACTACGAGGTGTTGGACGGCATCAGTCCTAACTGCACAGACCCGTGCACGCTGCAGTACCTGGCTGCTCCCATTTGTCTGCTCTACAAGAACGCTCAGAACAAGATCCTGCCCATAGCCATACAGGTACAGAGACAGCACATATTATTCTCTGAGTAAGACATTTCCCTCTGCAGCTGACGTGCTGCTATAGATACATTTTCTCACACGTCCTCTGTCTTCTCCAGCTCGGGCAGACTCCAGGTGAGAACACCCCGATCTTCCTGCCCACTGATGCTCAGTATGACTGGCTGCTGGCTAAGATCTGGGTGCGTTCTGCCGACTTCCAGTATCACCAGACCATCACACACCTGCTCAGGACTCATCTGATGACAGAGGTGTTTGCGATTGCCATGTACAGGCAGCTCCCAGCTGTTCACCCTGTGTATAAGGTAAAACTCTAACTGACTGATTGGTGAATTGATTGGTTGATTGACAGACTGACTCACTGACAGTTGTCTCGTCTCCCAGCTGATCATCCCACATGTGCGTTTCACCATCGCCATCAACACCAAGGCCAGAGAGCAGCTCATCTGTGAATGTGGCATCTTCGACAAGGTGAGAATATCTTTAGTGTCTTTTCCTCTCGATGCAAGACAGGTGAGACGTGGATGATGATGATGATGCTGCTGCATCTTCTTCTTCTTCTTCTCTATCCTCATCCAGGCAAATGCAACAGGTGGAGGTGGTCACGTCCAGCTGGTGCAGAAGGCCATGAAGTCTCTGACCTTCAGGTCCATGTGCTTCCCTGATATGATCAAGTCGCGTGGCGTGGAGATCCAAGAGGAGCTGCCCACCTACTTCTACAGAGACGACGGCACCAGAGTGTGGGAGGCCACAAAGAGGTGAGGGACAAATGGAGGAAGACTTTGTGCCTTAGAGGGAAGAGGAGGAAACAGTTGTGACAAAGCATAAACAGTGGGAAGCGGCATTTCTATCACCATACGTGTTTGTTTGTTTGTTTGTTTGTTTGTTTGTTTGTTTGTTTGTTTGTTTGTTTGTTTGTTTGTTTGTAAGAGAGAGAGACAGAATTTCAAAAGGAAAGAAAGAAAGAAATTCCTCTGTATGTGACCGATGTGCTATTTCTCTTCCTGGCAGTTTCGTGTCTGATGTGGTGCATATTTATTACACCAGCGATGAGAAGGTGCAGGAAGACGAGGAAATCCAAGCCTTCGTTAAAGACGTGTGCAGCTTTGGGATGCAGGACTTGGATCACTGTGGTGGGTGCACGCTGGAGATCTCCATTTTTGTATAATTTTTCCTTTAAAATTTCAACAACAATTCGAAAACACAGCAGCTAACCAAGCCGTCAAGTTTCTACTCTTCACAGTGGGAAGTGGCTCACTGCTCTTCAATATTTCATTAGTCTAGGTTTTTCAGGAGGAGGCAGGTACGGCTGTGAACAGAAAGCACTGCAAACTCAAATCTGTTGTAGATGAAAAGTCTGAGGGTGAAGAAAGGACACTGATGGTGTCACTGATCAAGGCCTACTGTTGTAACAGCTTCCTGTGTTTCCCCATCACCTGAGTTAATGGTGCAAGGACCCCTTTTTTTTAAAACATGGAAACCCTTGCAAAATAAGAGGAGGGGGGTTTTGTGAAGACCGAAGCTCAGTGTGTTAACTCAGTCTGCTGACAATCTGTACACAGAGTTTCCCAAGTCTGTGAAATCACGCGAGGAGCTGACAGAGTACCTGACTGTCATCGTGTTCACCGCCTCAGCGCAGCACGCAGCTGTCAACTTTGGGCAGGTGAGAAATAGAAATCTTTTTTGGATCTGATATTCAGTATTTTTACTTCATGAGGCTGATTTAAAGTTATAAAGTTACATAAAATCACAGTCGTGTATTCTTATATTAGTTGACATTTATGCATTGTCCATTTGTGTGTGTGCTCTGCTGCACACAGTAGAAGAGAGAGTACTCATCCTTGACTTAGGTAAATGTCCCAAAACTAATTTTAAAAAAATCCTGCAGTTAAAGGTCAGAGGAAGTAGCAAATAAATAAAACCCAAACCCTGATTATCAAAGGTAACACTGCTGATAAAGTACTAACTCAAATACAATAAGATATGACATGATTCAATTCTTAATATCGATGCATCAGTGCATAAGCAGCATTTTACATTTGTGATTGAGCTGGGTTTTAATGCTTTATATAAAGTACTGTAAGGTTTAGTCCAGTGGCTGCAGATACTTGATTAGAAAAGTACTGCTTTACTGTCTGTTAATAATTCACCTCCATCCATGAAACCATGTGTAAACCCCTCCTTGTAATGTATTTCATTTTCTAATCCCATCATTAAATCATATTGTAGCATAATGAAATAGTTGTGACAACCTGTAGTACTGTACTTCTTGTGACTGCTGCTGCATAAACTACATTTGTGTATATTGTGTAGTACGACTGGTGCTCCTGGATCCCCAACGCTCCCTCCACCATGCGGAGGCCCCCGCCCACCAAGAAAGGCGTGACAGATGTGAACTTGATCATTGAGAGCCTCCCTGACCGCGGTCGCTCCAGCTGGCACCTGGGGGCCGTCTGGGCCCTCAGCCAGTACCAGGAGAACGAGGTACAAGGGGAAAGGACACACACGCACACACACACACAACTCATGCCAGACTGGGTTGTTTTTGAGGACGAGCCAAAACAATCATAAGTTTTGAAGGGTCCCTCTGCTTCGACATGTTTTTTTTTCCTCGCAGTGAATAACCTGCCTCCTCCCTCCTTCCCTCCCCCTCCCCCTCCCTCTCTCCAGCTATACCTGGGCATGTATCCTGACGAGCACTTCATCGAGAAGCCAGTGAAGTCGGCCATGGAGAAATTCAGGAAGACGCTGGCAGAGATAAGCAACTCCATCAAGAGGAGGAACGAGGGAAAGAAGCTGCCGTACTACAACATGTCCCCGGACAAGATCCCAAACAGTGTGGCTGTCTGAGGAGGAAAAGTCATCATCATTACGTCTCTCCTTGACATTTTACATGGAGGTTTAGCTGATGTTGCCGAGCTGTTAGGAAACTCCTGTGTGTTATTTTGATACTGCTGTAAATTTAGATCTGTGTGTTATAAACTGGTTCATTAGTTTGAGATGAAATTTGGAAACAGGAAACGATAGATGTACCAATTTTTTCTTTCTTTTTTTTTTACACATCTGATCTTACTGATGCAACTTTTTCTTCTTTTGTACCGGATAACATAAGAAAAAGACACATTAAGCATTAAAAGTAACTTAATTTTTATTTGGTTGTTCTTTTATACTCTACATACTTTGTTCAAACATGGGAAATTAAACTGAAAACACATCAATATTTTTTTTTAAACAAGTACTTTTACCAAATTCTTTACAGTTACTATTCCAAAGTAAATTCACAGACAAATTTGTGGAATGATATCATAAGACAGGGGAACAGTCATATATGTTCAAGTCCAGTCAGTAGTAAACAAATGTAGCTTTATGCAAGTTACACTATTCCCAGACATGGTGGAGTGGAGGAGACAGGGTAAGGACAGAAAGATCTAGACTTAAAGGCTGAGAAAGTACCTTTCCTACTCAGTCGATATCCTGCTCAGAGACACTAAGAAATAAAGCGAGAGTGAAAAAGCTGCTCTCAGAGACACGCCTGCTTGTGAAAGCATCCTAAAGCGGCTTCAATCTTCATCAAGACTACATCAAAACATCTGTCTCAGACTTCATGAAAGGAGCCAGCTCCTATGAGAAGAAAAGTAAAAAATAAGAAGCACAATCCACTGTTCATCTTCACTTCTCCATTTCAAAGAAACTGAACGTCAACGTGTCCTGTGTTGTGTTCATGTGAAAAACAAGAAACATTCAAATGTGATTAAATGTCTAATATTCTGCATATTTTAAAAACAAATTTCAGCAAGCAATTTAAAAAGCAGACACTCACATTAACCTTTTTTACAACACCAATATCTGAATGACAAACTAAAGTGCAAAACAAAAGAGTGGAAGTGATTTTCTGTTTTTTATGACTGGGAAAAAAACAAAGTGTAAGTTGCATAAAATTACCAATGAAAGGGGATCTTAAATGAACAAATTGTACTCTGTTTTCTTTTAAAAATAAATACAACACAAATTTTTTTATACCCAGAGGACACCCTGGACATTAAACACCAGTACATAACTATAGAATAGAATAACAACAAAAGGGTAATTGCACTTTTTATCTGTCTAATTGCACTGAGCCTCGTGGGTTTTGAAGTTTCAGAGACAAACGTGTCTCATTACCAGGTCTTAATCCAACTCGACACACAACAACTCCCTTGGCTCATATTATGTATTAAAATTGTATTAGACTCCAGATCTCAAGTCACCATGGGGCATATACACAAGTAACACAAGTACGGTATGCACTGTTGCAAAAAACAAAGCGTTGATTTCATTTATTGCTGCTGCTGAGCAGTAACTGTCATGTACTGTAGTATGTATTTGGACCATCATCGCTCACAGACAGTACACTGGTATCAAAGACAGATTTTTAAAAATGTGTGTGTGCGTGTGTGTGTGTGTTGCTGGAATGGCTGTGAGGCTCAACATGAGCCCGGCATCGCTGTGCTCCCACATAGACTAAAGCACTTACAATGACTGTAAGCCCCAAAAACACAACGCCCCAGAAATCAGCCGCTGCCTACATCAGGCTGCATCTTCAGCTTCACACCAGCAGGTGGCGCTGTAGTCAGCTCAACAAATGCATGATGGGCTGACTGCCTCATCTGTCACTGTATAAAGCATATGCATGTATTGGATTTATTGCAAAATAAACAACCTGATTGTTGATGACCGTCTCAACATTTGGTGCTGGAATAATGCAGTGACACTATTTAACATGTGCTTCACTGTGCTTCTATTAGAATAAAAAAAAAGTGCTGGAACAACATGTTTAAACCACATAAGGCCAGATGTGATATATACTGTATATATATAAAAAAAGAAGAAACACACTCAATCAAATGAGCAGGAACACACTGGCTGTCTTGTGATTAATACTAAAATAGACATCCTCCACCATGTGAGAGACTCCAGCAAGAAGAAACAAGACGCTTTCACTGACACTGAAATTTCTCCTCATCTGAAATGCTCAGTAATGATCCTAACTGTCAACTCGCTGTGTGCTGAAATGTGTTATAACAGAACTGTGCAGATGGATTGTAAAATGTGCCCGAAGCTCATTCTGCATGGTGTTTTTAATCCAAACTATCTTTTTGGGATCAATTAATGCACCGCCTGCCCAGTGGGAGTGACAGGAGGACAGACTGAAAATAGGCAGCTGCAGATTTCCCAAGGCATATCCCATGACTAAGCAAACAAATCAACATATTAAAAAACTGCACATATCACACTGTAAATACTGTGTCATTCGCATGATAGAAAAACACGAGCGACTTTGTTTATGCCCAAAGGCTCTTGTTATGGACATGGAAATTATCTTGCAATTTCCTGTGACCAGTAAAAAATGTTGTTGTTGATTTTTTTTTTTTGTATATTTTATTCATTTTTTAATCATTTTTTAAAAAGTTTACATTCTCAAAGCCTTCAGAAAGTTCACGCTGGGGTAAAGAAGTCATGAGGCTGTTTTTTTCCATCACTACAGCCATGAGTCTGACGTATAATAGACCCATCAATCAAACCTTTCTTTTCAGCACGATTCCATTTTTTAACCCCATTTCCTTTTTTTGTCATCCATGGGAGGTTTTATATATATGTGTGTGTGTGTGTGTGTGTGTGTGTGTGTACAAGGAAATGCAATACAGGAAACAACATTTCCGTGTTTGTTTGAGTGTGCTTCCCCCCCCATGTATGACATATACGATTAATTCATATTAGAGACAAAAAGAGAGGAGCTAGAGAAAAGGAACTAAAAAACAAAAGTGCTTCGATGCATGTCCGGATCGAGGCCTGGTAGGATCCAGACCGGCTCGGACTTGACAGACCACAGCGACAGAGATGGCAGTGGCTGGAATGTTCCAGAGATCCGATGTGTGGCGCTACATACTGATCCACGGAGGGTTAGCCCAAGACTCACAGGAGGTAAAAACGAACAAATCTAACAAACCCACAAGCAAACAAACCACGCATCAGAGACGTGTAAACCTCCAGAGCCATTTATGAGTCCACTTGTCTCAGTCCTGCTCTCCCCGAGGTGTACATACAAGAGTGTGTGAACGTGTGTGTGTGTGTGTGTAGAGCAGTATGCTCCAGGCCTCTTCAGACATTTACAGAAGTCAGTAAAAATAGTCCAGTCTGAGGGAAGCAAAGAGGCGGGGGTGGGGTGCGGGCGGGCTGTGGGTGCAGGTGGATGGAGGGACAAGGACTGGAGGGAGGGAGGTGAACAGGAGACGTTAAGTCGTGGTCCGTCTGTCTCTGTGGGAGAAGTTATATTATATTATTATAAGAAGACCAGAAGACAGTGTGTCAGTCTGTGGTCACTGATCGTTCCTCAGTCATGGTGGGCCTTTGTGTGTGTATGTGCACGTGTATGCGTGTGTGTGTGTGTAGTACGGGTAGGACAACCAATGGCATGGACTGCGTGGTCAGACATGGAGCACCTCCATACTGTAGTCCTCTGTCTCTGTGTACTGGGAGGAGTTTGTGTCCGACTGGGTGGGGGCCAGGGCCTCTTTGTTCTCCAGACTGGGCTCCATGAGAGGGGGCTTCTCCAGCGCCAGCTTTTTACACGTGTCTGGCCGGTTCTGGACGTATATGACCCGGTTGTAAGCCTTGAGTCTCCTCCATAGATGGATGTAGACTTTGCACTGGACGTACATGAACACCAGTCCGCCTGTGAAGCCGATGGCCACGACCACCAGCTTGGTCCAGAAAGGCCATTCCAGGATCCCTGAGGAACAGAAAACAAACACAAAAGAAACATGCACCAGTCAGACAGAAACCAGACTTTGAAAAAAACAAAAACAATGCAAAAATAACAAGGTCACAAGGTCAAAATGCACAAGCGCAAAAACAGGAGGGAAAAGAATGGTTCAATAAGCTGCAGCAAGTTTCACAGGTACTTCAGTCAATCATTCAACAGATCAACCTTCAACTACAATATGCTTCAACAAGGAATGTATGCAGTTGGGGAAGCTATCGTACGATGCAGTGTACATGTTGTATGGAAGACAAATGGACAGGAAAGCATCACAATGTGCTGTGTATTTTCAGAGAAGCAGTCTAAAGTTCAAGGACCACACCAATGTTTTCACAAAGCACAGACTGTAGAATTATTTTTCCAAGATACTATACCCTTCGTATGTGTTATATAACGTTCATTCTGAAATTATTTAACCAAAACAGGGTTAAAGTTTGGAGTTTCGTACTGTGGCGAGTTCACTAGAAACAAATTCGACCTCGTCATTGCTTTGACTCTCGCTTCTCATTTCCTGTCATCTCCTCAGTGTCACTGTCAAATTAACAGAGTGACCCCTAAAATAACAGTACACAACAAAAACAGAACAAACTGTTTGAAAAGTGGGACCACCAACACATACTAAAATAAACTACAACCACAGCAGGCATTGCAAAAATGATTAGCACTAATATACACTATGAACTATTCATTTGCTTAACTGTGCAAAAAAAAAAAAACATTTCTGTGGCCCCTGAGGCTGTTGCAGCATTTCTGCAAATTGCTAAACCTTGAAACATAAGGCTCCTAGCAAAGGGTAAGAAATAGGCAATTTGCAATTTTTGGGGAAGTGTAAATACCGCTGCGTAAAAGTCAGCTGCAACATAATCCAAAACAAAAACTAAGAGAAGAAATACTGAAAAACAAAATCAAAAACTGTCTTCTTGGAAAATACACAGCTGCCCTGCAACCCTTCAGTATTTTCATGTGAGCTATTACATGTAAGGTGGAAGGAGGAAAAGTTAAGATGCTAAATCCTACATTGGTGAATAATGTATGAGATGAAATGCAAGAATGCCTCATATTATGGGAGGAACCAATTGAAACAAGGCAAACATAATCACCTTGGCTTTAACAATGCTAATGTTCAGTGCTTTCTAAACTGTGTCAGCCTGTGGACTGTGACTGAATTCACTTGTAAATCAATACATGAGGTGACTGTTGTTGCTGGTGCTGCCTTTCTTTATGACTTGGTTCTGGGGAATATTAGACACTGCTTGTTTTTAAAGGCAAAGCAGTCGGCGGAACCAGTGCACCCATTTCCTCTTATGAGCTCAATACGTCGGTGGGATTTGATCTAATCAAGCCACAAAGTATAACACAGGAAAAAAACAAAAATTACAGTGTGTTCTTCGACTGTGTGTCTGTCTGCGTTCACTAGCTTGTAATATTCAGTGGGTGAGTGAGAATATAACCAGCCTGGTGAAGTATTACAGTATTTCTATCTTTAAATAAAGGCAGGAAAGGCAGGGGAAGGGGGTGTAAAGTGCAGTTGGAAAAGAACTGGATACGGCTGAGAGAAGAGGCTGACAGGGAAAACACAATTTGAAAGTCAAAAGGTCAAACTTGAAATGTTTACCTGGGATTCTTCCGGCTGCATGAGTAAAGAGAGTGTAAGTATTACCAAGGACACAAACAGGTTGATAGAAAAAGGCAAAGCCAGAAATGCAAAGTGAAGTTAAATATTACAGTTGCAGACTTCAGGGTGTAATTCATCATGCAACATACACATGGAATCTGCTTCACAAATCACAGTTAGACAATAAAATACATTTCAAGGTGTCTTAACATTTAATCGGCTGAAATCTGCAAGCAGAGCAAGAGAAAAAAGACAAATGTGGTTCTGTGCTTGGCAGACGACAGCCGGTCCTGGTGAGGAAATATTTGGCATCACCATGGTGATTGAACCTGACGGGCCTCAGGGACTCCAACAAGTCTGAATCATCAGGTTGGGCTAAACAGGCACAGGCTGCTCTTCCATCTGCACACTGTCTCAGAAAGCACCAAATATGCCAGAGAGGAGTGAGTGGCAGCAGAAGACGTGCCACCGGATGTTACAGAAGCTCAGTCCTCTCCATTTTTAGCCTTGATGGCAGCAGAACGGCGCTCTGAGGACGGTGGCGTCAATCTTTCCGTAACTAAGTGCTTCTGACCGCGTTGGTCAGGACGGCAGCACGCATGCTGCAAGCCGCTGAAAGGCTCTTTAAACGTCTGGTCTTGTTTTCTTACCCTTATTGTGATGTTTTAAATGATCACAATGCCCTGCTGAGCGCCTGCTGGAATATTGCCTGCAGCTTTTACAGTCCACGGCTGGCAGCAGGCTTCATGTTGGCGCATACATGTAATACTCCAAAATGTTGGTGACAAAATCTGAAAGCTCATCATGGACTGAGACAGCCCTCCTCTCTAGGAAACAGAGCACACACAGGCTAGGGCACAGAAGGAAGTGCCTGCAAATTTCTTAAAGGAATAGTTTTTGGGAAATACACTCAAGACTTCAGTAAGTGTCCAAGCCCCGCCAGGAAATAGTCTGGCACATATTAGCCCTAGTAAAACCACACAGTTTTGTTTTGCACAACAAACTAGATATAATGTGTTAATAAGACAGTTTTATTGGTGCTGGAAGGCCAATCTGAATACGTTTGAAGAGAGGCAGTCTGCTTGCAGCCTTTATACTAAGCTAAGCTAACCAGCTGCTGGCTTCCTATTTAGTCTGAGGCTGTAACAATCTTTTGATCTAACTCTAACAAAGAAAGAAAATAACTGCCTCAGGATATTTTCACGATTCGACTGACTATGAACTGCTGGCCATTTTAATTTGCAGCACACACACAAATACAAATCCTGATCTAACCAGAATCACCTCTCTTTGCAATAATAACCTCTGAGAATTCTAATCTAAAGCTGGATCTGCAATGATAAAAGCCTATATCTGTTTTTTAAATCTCCTTTCTTCTCCTCTTTTATCTCTTAACTTTCTCTTTCATGAGCGTCAGGTCTAAAACCAAAGTGAACTGACAAAACCCTTCTACACATTCGTTCGTTCTCAGCCGTGACTTTGATGCCCACTGAGCTTCTGCAAGTGAATTACGCCCCCGCATGTATTCCAGTCTTGAAGAACATTTCACACTATTCACACTCACTACTCACAGCACTGAAATTACACTACAGTTATGCAGAGCTGTCATTAAATACTATGCATGAATGACTTGGAAGACGGTGGTGGATTTGTGGATGAATGGATGAATGTAAAACTACAATGTTCTTATGTTAATTCCTGTGCGTCTGTGTTTGTGAGTTTGATTCTGGCGCTGACCTTGTCTAATTTCATCTGCCGTTCTGTCGATGAGAACGTACAGCGACCACACCACACAGGTGATGGCGATGACGTGGAAGGTGACTGAGCACATGATCTTCCTTCTCTCGCTTGCCGTCATCTGTAGCTTCTCCCACTGCAGCAGAAAACACAAAGTGAGGACATTTGAGGAGGTCAAAAGGGACCTCGGACAAATAAATCAAAACATGCTTCAAAAAACACAAACTTAACACTTTTTAGCTGCTGGCTGTCTTGAGCTGTTTTCTGAGCCGACCCAGAGTGTGAGCTAAATATTTAATGGTGAGCAGGCAGCTCCTGTGATCAAGATCCAATGCTACATAAAGCTTCTTGGCAGTGTGAGGAGGATAGAAAAGAAAAGTGGCATGCAGCACTGAGCGCACAAAGGCCAGCTACCCCGCTGCCTGCCAGCCAGCTCAGTTAACACACAGTAGCACCTTGTCTGTCACTGGCTGCACAGCACGTCAGGAAATGAGCCCAGCGACACGAGAAAAACACAAAACACATCGTCGGCATACGAGCTGTGCAGACTCTCAAAACATTCAAATGCATTACTCATGTAACTCATTGATGAAATGGCAAGATTGCAGTGTCACTGCGACAAGGAGCGGGTCTGAGATGAAACCGAGCATCCTTTGATAAACACTTCATACCGAGACCGACATCCTCATCTCATCTCGAATTTCTCCGCATGCTCACTCAAGAGCAACTTCAATGTTCACCACTGGGATTCAGAAGCTATTAACAGTAGAGCATTTGTTTAAGGCCTTTTGTGTCGCTAATGAAGGGTGGAGAAATTTTAATTAGAGTGTCCTGTTATCTCCAGGCCACGGTGATTGATAAGAGTCTTTAATGGGAGTGTTCTGCCTCTAAAAAGTTCCACTTAGGAGAACAGCTTCAAAGCTCAGTGTCACACTCGTGTTATCTGCGTGACAAATTGCAGACAACGTCTGGTATTTTCGGCTGAATAACAAAAGAGCCTAAATGTATGAACCGATTGAGACTGAACTAACAAATAGGAGCATTCATTGACTTCAGATCCCACTTCAGGCAAATCTGTACTGCAGGCGTGCACGCTGTATTTTACCTTGCGCAGCGGTTTGAGCTTGGTCTCCATGATGAACTCGTATTTACAGAGCTCACAGCAGCGAGTGTCAGAGCTCTTGATCCACTGCTGTAGACAGGCCTGGTGGACGAAGCGCAGGCTCCCCGTGCAGTGGCAAGGTGTGATCAGAGGACTCTCGTCATCGCCTTCACAGTGACAAATCCTGTGGGAGCCAAAAAATACAGTCAACACTAAGCCAAAGGCAAGACAGCTGTAACAGAAGGAAGACAGGGGGGGGAGAGGAAAGATCAAACAGAGAAAAGTTGGCAGGCAACGCTGACAGATATTTCCCAAAATTCAAGCAAACTTGAATTGAGGAGGATATGTCAGCCAACTTGTAGCATTTTTCAGAGCAAGGTATAATAAGATAAGATGTTCAGAAGATGCTCAGACACAGATGAAGATATATGTCACAGATAGAGAGATATGAAGCACACCGAGGTGGAATATAATTTCCCAAATATGAAATGCACATTAACACCCTGGACACAGAATCGATACACGTCCCTCATGAATGAGCTCGATCGAGAAAAACTAATTTGATTCAGTGCACTTCGTTTGCAAATCACAGCGACAAATGACATTTACAAGAACTCAGAGGATTATTCTTTGAAAAACTGCAGTGCAAAATTGAACACAACAAATCTAACCTCAGATAATCTGCAGCTGGGGCAACAGCAGTTTTAGTTTTGGAAATGACTGATGCAAGTTCCCTGTGATGATACGCTCATTAGTTTGACTCAGGTACAGGAAGATCAACAGCGATGTACATCCAGTTTCTCATTGCGGTTTTCTGTCAAATGAAGTCAAGTGACCCTTCATCATGGTGCAAATGTGTTGAATGAATGAATTACAGACTGGATGATGATTTTGTTGATTTTTTCATACACTTCAACTGTAGGTAAGTACACGAACCGCCTGGTTGGCAAAACACAATTTCTTTTAACAGCTTCTTCAGTCTGCAATCTGCATTCACTTTATCAAGCGTATGCAACGTTGTGTTCATCTCCTGTAGGTGCCTGCAGAGTCTTCAATAAGTTATTCTGAGCACTGATACTGACAACTGGAACATTTGATTAGGTGTGTGCGACCTCTGGACAGCTTCTTCTCAGAGGAGAACCAATCAGATTTTTATTTCTAATATCAGACCGGAGCAGTTCCCCCTCTCTCGTCCTCAAGATTACAGATATCGGACACTATCTGACAGGTTGGAGGACGACAGCTATTAATCAGCCCACACTAAAAAAGAGACCGTGTTTGTCCAAGTCCGACTCTGCCTGTGCAACTGCTGCTGAGACAGATTGTATGAGAGTCCAGACTGTGTACATACTCGCAGCAGTAGGTCAGTCAGACTCCGCCGAAGTGGTGAGTTTCAAAATGAGGTGTTGGAAAAAGGTTATACAGTATGTGCAACCTATTGGCCTTAAGTGAAGTCAATATCACACGCACACATCCCTGCATGGAAGAAGAAGAAGCTAAAGCCATTACGATCTCACAATTCAACGTCAGAACTTTGACCTTGTTGTGGCTGCTCAGACCGGGGCGGAGCGCTCGCTGAATGAGGAATGAGCCCAAAAATCAGCTGCTGTTTGTTTCACCGCGACACAACCTTAATTAAAGGTCAGGCTTATGTCCCTGGCGAGACCAGCAGAGCCGTTATAAAGGGGAAAAAAATCTGTTGCACTGTGAGAAGTGCACACAATTCATTTGCAGAGGCTCCATAGATACATGAAGCAGCTATACTTCAAACCCACTTTTTCTTCCAATTTCTTCCAGCAGATGCATAAACTAGCAAAGGCTTCTACTATGTTTCCCCCAGAGTGAGTCGCAGAGTGCAGTGGCACTTCTCACTGGGGAAGGAGAAAAAAGTAAACAAAAGCACAGAGAGAGAGAGAGAGAGAGAGAGAGAGAGAGAGAGAGAGAGGGAGAGAAAGAGAGAGATTTTTTTTTCAAATGGTACTGTCCTTACTCTGGTTCAGAGGAGGATAAGAAACACACACATGTGCTCCCACATGACGCCCCCACACATTAGAAAGTTAGCAAGCAAGATAATGTCTATTTCCAGACTTTACTGATCTGGCCGAAGCGTTACAAGATTAAAAGACAAAGTGAACGAAGGAGGATAAAAATAGGTCATTTCTACGGATTTCTCAAACAGAGGAGGCGGAGGAGGAGGAAGAGGAGGAGGGAGTGCAGTGAGGACTGAGGGATTAAAGGATAGACGAGGCATAATTAACATCTCTAGAAGAGGCTTTTTTTTCCTCTCCTGTTGGTTATGGCCAGGCTGCTTTGTTTGTATTTGTTTGTATGGATTGCAAGATGAACTGCAGATTTTCATCCCACACATACTGTACTGTATTCCTATTTCAATTTAAAAAAAAGAAGAAAAAAAAGAGGGAGAGAATCAGCCTAAGGACTTGGACTCTCTTGGTGCTCACATCAAAGGCTGGTCAGATTTAACAAATTATTCTAATGTTCATGTGGATTCTCCATAAGCGTAGGAAGGGATAACCATAGAAAAATCCCTACACCTCCACATGGAGCAATGGTGGATATAAAATGATCAGTAAACAGCATGAGAATCGTCTCGTCTCTTCTTCTGTCAAGACATATAGGTTTCCTCTAGAAGGAACCTAAATGATATTACTGGTTCAAAATGTACCCAAAAGATCCAAATCTCACAGAGCACAAACACAGTGTTGCCATCCAGACATATGAACATAATAATCTTGCAGATTTGCAGCTGAATTATCTGTATCTGTGTCGCAGCAGAAACGTTCCAAGCACCGTTAGGCATGGGAGGGAAGTTAAAATTTAATTTTCATCACTCGAGCAGCCAAAACACTCCCTGTTTAACAGTAATTTTAAGATGGCAGATGCACCGTTAGAGTATGTCAACATTAAAATGTGAGAGGCAAAACAGAGTCGGGGAAAATCACAGGCACCACAAGCTGAGAGGGAAACAAGCTCGGCAGTATTACAGCGCTGGCATTCGCTTTCTTCCTGCTCTCACTTGTCTGTCTCCTCGTACTTTTTTCTCCTGTGGCATTCAGATGATCTTTGCACTCGACTCTCTCTCTCTCTGTGTTGCTTTAAAATCCCCTCCCTCCGGTTATTCCTTGCTTTGCCTTCATCCTGAAATGTTTATGTATTTATTTTCAAATTAATTTTTTAGCACCAATCTGGGTTTTTTTCCCCCCCTTTCTTCTGCTAAACAGATTTTCATAGGGGTGGCGGCGGCGGGGTGAGACATGGAAGGCGTTTTGTTTCCTCCTGTTTAAGTTCAAGCTCGACACTCTGCCAGAGACACGCCGATCATAGGAAAACACAATTGAATTAGTGGCAGTACCACTAGGAGCCATCTACCTATTTCCTCCTTTCCTCTCTCTGCATGTCTAAGAGGTTACTTGTCTCTCTTTGTGTGGCCGTGCTTGCCTTGAAAGGGAATATTACATTTCCTGAGAAGGGAGCTTATCATTCAGGAGAAGGTTAAGGAATTACACAGACTCTAGCTGGTTTATATTGCAGATGTCAAAGCTTAAAAAGGTGCCCTATGGAGGTTGTGAATACTAGCAGCTCCATGCCATTTTGTGGTTCTCTGGTAGTACATGCATGAGGATGACAGGGGGCGGTGATGCAAATAAATAAGAGCTACAAGCCACTGTAAAACAACGACGACGAGAAGCGGTGAGTCAAGAATTGGAAACGGTGAAAAGGCAGTAAAAACAAAGAAACCTGAATGTAACGACTGCCATTTACTTCAAAGAAAGAGTTAAATGTCATCTGTTTTTGCCGCTCCGCTGATCAACCGATGCCAGCAGTGAGGTGTAAAGCAGCAGAACAAAGTCAAAGGCAAGTAAAAGCATAACCACAAGCACAAACAAGCTTTCACAATAATCGTAGGAATAAGCTTCTGAGATGTTTTTGAGAAAGTCAGTTTGTTAGGATACCCACAATGCATTTGGAGGAGAAACACTACAGATACAGCTTAGTTTGTGGCGCTGATGATTTTCTGAAAGGTGACATTTCTGATAAGGAAACGGTTCAGACTTATCAGACATCCGACTGTTCTGTTCTGAAATGCTGTCAATAAAAGCACTAACTAATAATTAACACGTTGCTCAGGGAAAAACAACTACACGCCCAGATTCACACACACACGTACACACACACGTGAACTTTGACAGGTGAGGTCAGCCTCTGCTTTCAGCTCACGTTTTAAGCCACCTGACAGAAAGCTGGCACGACGTGTTTGTGTGTCTGTGTGTGCAGTCAGAGACTATGCAAACTATTTGAAGCCAATAATCTCTTTCCTGATCTCTGGCCTTCACCTTGCCAATTCTAAGCTCGTGTTTCTGTACCAGTCCACAGCTGACGTGTAAGGCGTCTAATCTGACCCGAGTACATGCACAGAGTAGACCACGGCTCAGGAGACAGACCTATACAACTGACATTTTCTTCCTGCTTTAGACTCGATTCTCATTAATCGACTTAAATGCTTCCAGGCAGGATATTGACACAGGTACTGTGAGTCAGACGAAGTCGGTATTTATTTCCTTGGCAGCTTAACCACCAGCACACCTAGGGTGTAGGGTTACATATAGCCATGACCATGTTCGTAATAAAATATTCCTCAGCCTGTTCCTTCTATCATGGCCTGGCTCCACCGTTCAGGCAGCGAGAAAGACGGATGACAGTCCGGTTCAATCAGACAGACGCCATCGGTTCAACACCATTTATCGTACTGGGTGCGCCTCTTTTCCACTATTTATAAGACAGACACGCACTCCATTCCTCAGTACTATTAAATTCTTGAGCCTAATCTCTGCTCCTCTATAGTCTCCTCAACGGTGCCATCGCCCCTGTCCCTGCCTTTATGGCAAAGCTCGAAGCTTATCGGCAAAATCAATCACAAAATTCAGCATCACATGTACGACACTTTAAGGCCCCATCGATCTGGTAACAGTGAAATATTATTTAAAAAACTCAGTTTGACAGCACAGGCAGAAATATGGCAGAGCACTGAGCTAACAGTGAAACAAACTGAAATGGTATGAAATAAAATGAAGCCACATTTTCTGCTCTAGACACAATGAGGGGTTGGACCAGGGAAGCTGAGAGGAATACAGTGTTGCAGCGTGTGTGTGTGCAGACTAAAGCGTCTATGTGTCGGGTTCCTCTGTTTAACAGGTCCACTCCGAGCAGGGGTTTTCAGGACAAATGCAGCTGATTGCTGGGTAGTTACACTACAGGATGAGAAGCTCTCCACTACTCCACAGGGCTCTGGGGTTCACTGCCACGTTAACGGCACAGGGATGGTCTGGGCTCTACCAAGTCACAGCAAAGGGTCGGTGTGGATTACACCATCCAGACAGTCACCCACCTGCAGCAGTCCCCAGAGAGCGAATAAGGTGACAGTGGCCCAGTTTTCTCTGACAAAGGGGACGGGCAGCAGTCCAAGTCACTGTCCTCATCCATATAGCACAACGGGGCGAGGTGGCTGCCCGGCCCAGCCACGGTGACTGTATCTGGGTTTGCCACCTGTCCCGTTCCCTTTGGAGCCGGATCCTCAAACACGTCATCATCTCCTAGCAGGTCCTCGGGGGGAAACCCTGACTCGCTGCCTCCCAGCAGGGCACTAGAGGATTTGGTGATGTGGAGGTGAGAGGCATAGCTGCCCAGCTCGGAGCACTGCAGGCTGGCCGAGGTGGAGGACCGGGAGAAAGGGAGAAGGAGACGCAGGAAGTTGGCGCTCGGGGACGGATGAGGGTGGAGGTGGGTGTTGGAAAGAGGGGGAGGGGGAGGGGCGTGGACGGCAGGGTTAGATGGATCACAACTGGCAGGAGGGATGCCCAACATGTACTTGTAGTTGTTGGTGAAGGAGGGGACGAGGTGGGGGTGGGTGCGTGTTGAGAAGGCGGGATTCGGGTGCTGGTGCGTTGGCGCCGCGGGCGGCTTTCCGCCGAGCGTGTGCGCCCTTCGATCCAAGCTGGGCGGCTGAGCGGGCTCGGGCTTCAGCTCCAGCTCCCCCTCGGAGCAGGTGCGATCTATGAAGTGCAGGCCGCGGCAGAGGCTGTCCACGCGCTGGCCCACGTCGTTCAGAGACACGGAGAACCTGAGCGAGCCGTTGGGTCGGATGTTGACGGAGGAGGGGCGGAGCAGAGAGAGCCAGTCTCGTTGTTTGGCGTGTTTGGAGGCCGGTGGGGCGTCTGCGCAGAGGGTGGTCACCGAAACGCCTCCTGATCCTTGACATGTTTTACCGTTAGAATTCAACAGAACCACTGTGGCCTGTTTCTGACAGTCCTGATCCTGACTGCTGGTGTGAGAGTGATTGCGCGTGTGTGTGTTTATGAGAGGAGAAACGACAGTGGTGCAAAACAACAGGAGAAGGAACAGGAAAGGGCAAAAAAGAGAAATGGAAAAAGACATCATGCATTTGAAATCAAAGGAATTTGAATAAAAGGAGATATTAGGTTTTAGAAGCTCTGCCTGAAAATGCCAGACGAGACTGGACGACCCATTTTACACTCACATCCGTTTTACAGCAGGTGACACAGAACTCCACACATGACACTGTGTTGTTAAAAGATAAAGGGTAAAATATCACCCACTGATAAGGCCTTTTGCCAGTAGTGGACTAATAAATGGATCACATTTATTCATATTATATCACCCAGTGGCCTTTAGAGTGAAAAGAGGCTGGCGTGATTTGTACCTGCAGATGTCCTGGCTGGAGGGAGAAACCGACGTCCTTGAGAAACTGCATGGTGCATTGACAGAAGTCGGGCTCCCCGCCTGCAGAAGCAAAACAAAAAAAGGACAAAACAAGGCAGTTTAGGATAGACAATACAATAATGAGATGTCTAAGTGAAACCTTCAGGCGAAACAACTGCTGTATTATTCAGCAAACGAGATCAAATCATATCGCTCCACCAGGAAGAATCATGTGTGGTGAGAATTATCAGTCTGTCAGCGACAATCTCGACTGAAGAAGAGCAAAAACACGTCACACGCTAATGCACAGGATGATAAAAAGGAAAAAAGCACAATACTGGCAGTTAATCTATCTGATTAAAGCAGTGCCAAGCGAAATCTGTCTCCACGCGTCACAGAGCCTCAAAAAAAACAAAAACAAAACCACACAAAGTGAGGGAGGCAGACTGCGAGACGGAGAGAGGGGCATGAAGAACGAGGAACTGAGAAAGGCACAGCTGGGGCTGGAGGAGGTGGAGAGATTCAACGTCCACAGAGAATTTCTCAAAAGGTGCAGGTCTGCAGTTACAAGGCTATTAGCTACACAGAGAAAAATAGGGGTACAGAAGGGGGACAATTGTGTACTTAAAGGTACAGTTCAGACCTACTGTACCCTATAGGGCCAATTATTGTACTCTAGAGTACCTACAGTATGTGTACCTTTTGGGGGTAAAAAAAGCACATAAATGTTCAAAATTGTCTCTAAAAAGGTACGCCTGGAGCGACAAGGGTTTGTACCCTTTTGAGTACATTTCCGTACTTCTATTTATCTCTGTGCACATATTGGTGAGACCTGCAGATATTTATTTTAATATTCATTTTCCACAAATTATGGTGAAGACTACTTTAAATGCTCCTGAATGTCAAAGGAAACTTGTGGTTTATTAGCAATTGAGTTGAGATCTGGCAACACAACAACAGTGTTACTGCTCCTGCAAAGTCTGACAAGGTTAGAAGCACGTCAGACAATCAGGCTGTAAACAAATCAACAGATTGGCTGGATCATCCAGTGATAAAGTTGCTTTCAGGCAGTGACACCAGAATGTGAAGAACAGGACAAACTCCAGCCCTTCCTATTAAGAAATGCTCATGTATTATGTTAAGATGGTGCCGGCCTTGTAGTCCCATCACATAGAGATCCTATAATTGCTGCTTCTGCTGTGTTACAAATTTGGAGTTGTTCATTAACACATGCAATGAGATACAAAATCCCCAGCTCCCTTTAAATGAGCTGAATCAATTGTATTAGCGTTAATATTGGATTTTAATTGGATGCAACTGCCAGCTATGGTGCCCTTTGAGCCTGTTTTGCTGCAGATTTGTTGTCATTTGTATAGTTATTTTTACAGAGAGGATTTATATTGTTGCTGATGTTTTCGGTTTGGAGGCTGAAATTAACTTCTTTTTTCTTTACTCAGCCTGAAACTGAAACCGCATCAGTGTCTGTGTGGTCATCTGACTAAGTTCCAACTCAGCAGTCTACATGTGTATGTGCATACACTGGTATCATTACCCATGGCAATCACAGCTAAAGCTAAAGAACCCATAATTAAGGAATAGTTTGGCCTTAAGGGAAACTTGGGAGAGCAGCAGCAGGTTGACAATGACTTTCTGGACTCATCATGGCAACAAGACTCCATAAAGTTTTTAACCTTTGGACGAAACCAGAGCCGTTTCCCTTTACTCCCAGTTTCTTTGCTAAGATTAGCTGCGACATTATCATTTGGTTCTAGTTTTGTATAAAGACATAAAACTGGTGTATACATATTCTCATCTTAACCTTTAAGTAAAAAAAGAACATTTACTAAATGTCAGACTGTATCCTAGTACATGGTCCCAGGGCTCTTACACAGTGACAGTAACTGGACAGGGAACATAAAGAGCAGGATCAGATAGTGTTTGGGTTACTAACGTAAAGACACAGGGGGCCTGGCGATTTCAACGAGAAACTAATTACCTATTGATTTCATTTCTAACTAAGGGGGAATTTATAGTTCATGGCCTGACACTGGTCGATGTGGAAATTCAATGCCCAGCTTTGTCCTTCAGCCTGTTATTCTGACTGGACAGCACAGCTCCTTTTTATCTGCCATTTTTCTCACACGCCCTCCCACTCTTTTGCGTTGCTGTTGTTTAATAGCTCATTATACCGCAACTTATTTCACCTCTCTAAAGTATTCCACTTCATTTTCTTAACCTAACAGTTGAAATTCACGTGTGCTGCCTGAGGTTCCTGCAGGTGTCAGCACTAAGGACTAAAAGCAAAAACAAACAGGCAGTTTCGAGAAGTGGCTGAGCGACAAATAGATCACATCAAAGCAATAAAACACTATTATTTTGCAACTAGCACCACAGTAGATTTAACTATGTGGGCGAAAACATGCTGCTTCAGCGTTACACTTATGTAACAATAACCACAAACAAAGAAACTGATGACACACACTGAGCTAAAGCCCCGTGGGACTGAAACAAAAACAGAGGTAGATCATAATTGCACTGATGACACTGGGCGGTGCCGGCGTTCACTATATTACTCTGGTAAACACAATGTTCCTGCGCCGAGTTACCCCCCTGTTAATCATTCATATCGCCATTGTCAGTGTCAAACAGTCAAAACGACAGGGTGATGATAACACCGTGGAAATAATGACGATTAACTTCCTCACAGTGTGTATGACACTTCAGGTTGCCAACAGCCCTCTCCTGTGACGAGGACCTTTGATGAGTAAATGAGAGGCTGCGTTTGTTGGAGACCCCGAAGGCTGCAAATGTGATGTTTTTACAACCGATGATAAATTGTGTTAGATGGCTTCCATAATGCGACTTCTTACTTCAGAAACTGTTAGAGAAGCATATTGTGAGGTGCTAATTAGATAAAAAATCCAGCCACACGTCGTATTCCCATTGCAATGAACACCTGTTTCTCATGTTCTGTGAAAATGTCTCCCAATTCATTATGATGACTACTCATTTAATCTTTCTCCTTAAGGACTTCCAGCATCCACATCTTTCATCCATGCATAAATTATTCGCTCTCCTACTTATTATACCTGCTCTTATTCCTCTAACGTCTCTTTTCTCCCATCTGCTCTTAGCGCGGCCTCCATTCTTCTTTTACCTTGGGAGACACAGCTCTCATTTTATAACCACGGGGGCCTTTCAAAGAATAACCTTAAAGATCGAACACTAACAATGAATCACTGTCTCCTGCAGCGTGATGCTTCTAACAAGCTGGACACACAGCTGGACAGACAGATGTTCGCAAGATGCCAACAGAAAAGCCACGCAGAAAATAAGCCTTAAGTTTTAATATTTGTTCCTAACCTTGTAAAGAGTACAAATCCACTTTCAACCATATACTGTACATCACACAGAGTTGGTGGTGACGTGAATGAGCTAGGCCATGTCATACAGACCCGTACCACTTTCTGTACAGTAACTGGTCAATCCATTTTAGCATACAGACTAGAGAAACAGGTAAAAGCTATGTTGGCCCACACAGCTGTTTCCCCTGTTGCTAATATCTATGCAAACTGTCTACTATGGCTGTAGCTTCTTATCTAACGGGACAGATACAGTGTGAGAAGTCCTTACTATTAATCTGCTACTGTATCAATGGATTCATAACAGACACTGAGCTCATGTGTGAGCAGATTCAGCTTCACAACAAGTAAGAAAAAAGCACGAGTCACTGGGTAAATCTCAAAAGTGGAAGAAGTTTTTTTCTTTTTTTTTGGAGAGTGATATAAAAGTGAGGAAGACTTTCAGTTTTTCCATTGAACTTCTGGCTGCCTACACAGGGATTATACAAGATGAGTTTTGCATTGATTCATTTGAGACTAAGACGATGTGTTCGCTTATAACCTTGGAGCAGGTTAATCACAGAGTTGGTGCTTTATGTTTTTTTCAGCGCAATGTAAAGTACTATAAATTACATTTTTAATCAGCAAGTTCTTTTTATCATTCTACTTCAGACTTTTTCCCCCAGATGACTAATTTCAGCGTTCATTTCAAGTTTCCCCACAGCTCTCACAAGGTCACAGTTAAATCAACATTCAGGATCCGAAGTACATCCCTGTAATATACAATAAGTGTGCTGACATTATGTACACAGCCGAGGGAAAACTCACAGACAGGTTGTGCTGATAATGAATATCTCTGCGATTCCTATCACACTACGTTTCAGTGGCGAGCATTTCAACGTAACTGCATCCTGGCTCCAGGGTATTCAAACATCACCAACTGCAGGAGATGCACAACAAGAGCTGGAGGGAGCAGATAGTTCAGAGGAAAGGCTAGTTTCTATGATTACAGTCTAGTATAGTGTGTATACAATCACTGAAGTGTGGCGCTAGAGCAAATCGCTGCAAAATTCAGTCCAAGACCTAATCTCTTCTTCTGACACAAGCAAGTGCAGAAAATCCACTGTCAGCTTAGATGCTACTTTTCATAAGCTACTCGAAGAAAAAATCAAACACTGTTTTTTTTTGGGTTTTTTTACTGGGACACGGACACTCCACGCACATAAGAGCCGGGGTGACTTACTGTAGAAGCAGCAGTTTGTGCAGAAGGCCAAAGGAATGCTGGTTGATCTGACCGGCCAGTCATTTCTCTGATATTTTATGTTACGTCATCTCCATCTCTGTTTTTTTTGGGGATTTCATGATTGCTGGCACAAACCAAAAACTGGCAAGAAGTGCAATTGCTTCAGCTCTTAGCTGTCACAACTGGTTTGTGACAAATTTGTTATCTATTGAGACTTTAATAACATGTAGAGGGACTGTCCTTTACACCGCCAAGGTATTTGCTGCTCGCTAGGAAACAGATGTTTGTCAGAGATACACAGGGAAGTCTGTCAAGAATACTTAATGGGAGACGACTGTTATTTTGAAGGAACTGATGCCACATTCAAGTCATATGAATTGGATGACAGAGATAGAAAGTTTCCCGCTGTGTGTTCATGTCATCTGACAACTGAAGATGTCTCAATAATTACACAACTGATAATGTGAGACTTTAAACTTCTGTGAATTGATTATGTACAGCACTCTACTTATTAAATCACAGCTTAATTACAGTGAGCAACAAACTGTTTTTTTTTTGTTTTTTTTAGCTGTCTTCATCTTCATTAAGCACAAGTAACTCATAATTAATTGTTGATAATAACACAGCTGGCTCATCGTGGCATTCGAGACTGATGTCTATGTTTTTTGACCATTTAATCTCTGGACACAGATGATTTGGGTCATTAAGGAGCTGTTTATTTCATATTAAAGTGTTTGAATTCTTCAGTGGCTGTAGTGTAGAGTACTAATTAGCTGATTAATTGTTAAGTAGATCAGAAGGAAATTATGCTTTATTACTGATTTATTCAGTCACTTGTAAGCATAGCTGGCAGACACAGTTTTGTTCCAGCTTCTCCCGTGTGAGGACTTGCTACTATTCTTCAAAAGTGAACTGAAATCTAACTGGACATTGGCCAGGTTAAATTAAATTTTTTTTTATCGCCTTTAGTTCTGAAAATCTGAAATGGTTATGGGTATTTTCCTAGTTTCTGACATTCTTCAGTAAAATGGCTTTTCCATTGATTGAACAATAATCTGCAGATTCATTTATCATTAGGAAATAATGATATTAGTTGCAGGACAACCGAGTATGAGCAGCCAGCAGTAGCAGTGATTGCATGATTTGGCTACTTCAGAAACTGAAGAAAAAGGAAAAGTGCATTTCAGTCAGTATTTACACCCTTTGACTACTGCTGATAGCTCCATTTTACAGATTTGCAGACAAATAAGCAATAATGGCCCTTTCCACCAAAAGCATTTTGTAATGAAATCATTGAAGTCTGGTTCCTCCGAGGACCAGAGCCAGCTTCGGCAGAAGAAAATGAGCAACGCTGCCAGACTGAGCAATTCAGCAAAGACGACCAAAAGTATGATGTGTTCCAAGAAATTAACAATTAACTTCACTTTCTACAGAATAGTGGTTTGGCTCGGTGCCTGCTCTTAACATCAGTGGTCTGCCAAGCTGAACAGAGCAGCAGAACTGCTCCCTCAGAGATCTGGGGGGAAAGACCCAGGTTGTGCTCTGTGGCAATGGAGCCTAAAACACCAAAAAACTGCAGCAGCTTGAATTTTAGAGCACCACCAGATGTTTGGCCGCCTATCAGCAGCCCACTGAGCGGTGGGTCGCTGCTTTGTGTCTTTATGAGGACTTTAATACTTTAATTCCTTCCCAAACAGTGTAGGAGGCATCGCACAGCTCCCTGGCACTGTGCTAAAGAGAGAAACGGCTACAGCTAAGCCTCCTGACCTCACTGAGTGGAAACTCGACTCACGCCAAATCAACGGGTAATCCTCAGCCCACACTCTGTGCTCAGATAAACCTTTCACGGCTGCTTTTGTATGTTCAACACTGACCGTTCTTTCATATGACAAAAAAAAAAAAAAAAAAAAAGGCTGATTGTTTGCCCTCAGCTCCACCTCTCTTCCACAATTCTCCCATTTCTTTCTAAATAGCTCAATAAAAGACACTTTCTGTACAAGTGAATCAACGAGACACACAAACATAGAGCAGACAAGAAATAACAACTTCCTGGCTCTCGATGCATCTGTGTTTCCATCTGAGACCGTACACTTTAACCCCCCACAGCGACAAGTTCACTGATGGAGGCAATATCATCTTCATGAAACACTTTACCCCTTGGCGAAATGCTGCAGCTTGTTTTCCTGTTATCATATAACCCTCGCTCATGACAGGTGTGTGTCTCATGACAAGGGGAGTGTTACTGGATATCTAGAAAGTGGATTCCTTCCTGAGTCATCCCCAGAATGATTAAAGGACTCGCAGCAGTTCACCAACTGTCGACATGAAAAATGTCAGAAGCTACATCCTGCCAGGTTATGAGTATAAAAACTAGAGCAAGCATTTTGACAGAATTAACAAATTCTTTGGATGTTTGAGCTCTCGCATACACACATGATCCAAACTGCATTTCTGCGCCAAGCTGGAGAGATGTTACGAAATACCCCTCTCACGCTGATGCTGTGGTTATTTATGAAGAGAGATAGAGAGAGAGATCTTTTTAAATAGGTCAACAATTGGATTCAAGCACATTTTGATCTGACACGAGCTGATGTGATTCAGCTTGAATTTGTGCCACGTGAAGCAACGGAGGGGTTTGTTTAGGTGTCCTTATCCTGAGTCTGGCTGCAGTTCATGTGGAAGTGAATGAAAACAATTAAGTCAAGATCGGCTGTTAAATCCGCGGCGCCTACAGACGAGATACATGTGTAAATTAAGCGAAGATCTGATCAGCTGCGTGTTATTTTTCTCTGATCCAAAAAGTGCTCCGGCTTTTCGTTTTTCTGAGGCTTTGCAACATAAATGATCTTGACCCACATTGTATATTCTTTCGGCAAAAAAAAGAATATTTGAGTCACAGTTGGAAACATGAAAATCTTCCATCCTGTCCTGCCAATACTGCAGAGAGCAGGGAAACTAATAAATTCACTGCATATATGCATAAAACCATCCTCTGTAGTCGAACAGATCATATTCTGATTCAAGCAAGTTTCCGGGAAAGTGGTTTCAGGAAGACGGTGTGTTACTGATAATATATTTCCCCTCTATCAGTAATCGTCTGTTAAATCTTGGTGTGTGTGTTTTTTTCTTCAGTTAAGAGCATTTTGTAGTCTCTCAAGAGTTTGGAGGTGACTTCTTGTACTCGTTTCCTTACTCAGTCAGTCCAAAGTGGTCCAATGATTCATAACTTTCCCTATAACCACTGGGACTCTCAGCAGACTTGTCCGTCCAGAGAACAATTAATACAGATTTAAAACCTGCCAGTCGGAGGTATTTCCCTTTAGGAAGGAGCAGGGAACACCAGCTGGCATGCAGACTCCTGATTATTAATTAAAGCTGTCAAACTTAAGAGCCCTGTTCATACTTTATGTCTATCACTCCATTACGCACACATTTGTCAGAGGAATGGCAGTTTGGTTAGGACATTCAATGACAATGGACGGTGTCCGGAAAGCATTAACTAAATAAATCGGGGGGCCTTGATTTACGGATGAGATGGCTGGAAAGTTCAGGTTTCTTGGTCGTCTCGTGTGTGTTTGTTTGAATTTCTCAGACTGCCGGGGATGACCCGAGCCAATCTACAAGATAATTGATCTGTCTCAGCTATTTTAAGCCCCGTCACAACTATTGAGCCAAAATATCCTGAGCCAAAGCACCTCCAGTCTCTCTGCAGACACTAATCAAAACACAAGTGGAAAGTGAAAGTACATTCACTTACCAACATCTCTAAAGCTCACCGCTGACCACACTTGTCTGATTACTGTGATCTGTACAAAAATCAAGGTGTCATTGTTTGCTAAAGTATGACTCATTTTTTGAGCAGGAAAACAATTTATAATAGAGAAACCCAACGGTTCCCATAGAGCAACAGCAGCATGGGAAGTTGTCAACTTCCTGCTTAACTTAGTTAGCTTCACATTTTAACATACAGGTGAGAGAGTGGTGTTCATATTCTCATACAACTCTCAGCACGACAGAAAACACACGTCCCTACATGAAAACTACAGTATTCCTTTAAAATGTTGTTCATTCAGTTTCTGCTTTTATGAGTCTTAGTTACATAATATATCCCATATTTTTTAATCAGCTACCAAAGGTCGTTGATATGGACATGATGATGATGAATTTCCCTAACTGCACAACCATGTGAGCAGAGGTGCACAGATCATATCTCACACTTTGATTTGTGTACTTTAAGACATAACATTTGTTTTTATGGTTGTGCTTCCTGGTTTGACCTAGCTGGACTTTGTACTCAACTGTGGTTAAACTGGGGATGTGTTCAGTTGGACTGCTCCTTAATACAGTCGACAGTGCCAATGCGACAGCCAAGTAAAAAAAACTGCACATTAAATATCAATTAAATTGAATTGAATAGTTAATTTTACAAGTCTCAGGTTCTTGAAACTGGACACTGGACCAACTTTTTAACACCTCTTAAACTTTAGTTCGGTAAATGCCATAATCAATCAGTGAAGCAGTTTTCATAAAGCAGTTAGTGTTTATGCAGCCATAGAGTATCTTTCTTTCTAACCTGGGACTGGTACACTTAGAAAGCAGTATTTATGTTGAACCATAACTGTGACCCAGAGAATGAGTGTTGGGTTATTTATCATGAAGGTGCAGTAACTCCCATCATGTTCACAGTTAAAGAGAAATTGGCTTGTGGATCAAACATTATTGTTCGAATGGTCCCATGGTGAGGATGCGACCCTGACATCTATTAGCACAAGTAAAGGGTTTATCCTCTAAGAGGCTCAGGAGAGAAAGGCTGAAAAACTCTGCAGCCAGATCCGACGCAGGCCCCGGGCTTGGAGAGGAAAGAGGGGGAGAAAACAAAGAAAGACAGGAGTCACCGAGGACAGAGGTTTGTACAGTCTGTCTGACAGAGAGCCACGTCGAGCTGGAGCTGAGATGCTGAGGTGTTAAGACGTGTCTGTTTGGTGGAGGTCGATCAAAGAGGGAGCTCTGATTGGGACGATGTGACGCGAGAGAGGCAGGTTATCCATCAGCCACTCTCACGCTGCTGCCTGTCTATCTGTTCTGTCAATCTCAGCCTCCACAGCTCACCTCACAGACCCCCGCCTATACCGAATTCCTCTTTTCTCTGTGGAAGGCCATATATCATTCATTTAAATTTTTCTATTTGCTTGTGTGCTTTGCTCACCTTTGATATATTGCTGGACCTGCTTGCCGAATGACCCAGAGGCTTCTCATTCTGCAAGAGAAGAAACAAACACAAAAAAAAACTCAGTGAGTGAAAACACCAACACATTCAGACACAGGAGAGAGATGCTGTATAGCCTCAGACGAGAGCTGGTATGCGCCCCCCATAATTACTATCTGCATCGCATCTTGTTTGTAATGAATGGTGCCGTACAATAATCAGCTGTTTAACATAAACATGTTATCTACATTCGACCGACTGAGACAACGCAGATGTGTAAAATCCACACGTGTTAATTGGATTCATCCTTTGGGTATCATGAATGTCTGCACCATGTTTCGTGTCAATCCATGCAATTAGCTGAGATACGTCGGTGGTGGAAACACCAAACAACGCGGTGACACTGCCATCGCAGGAGGCTGACAGTTGCAAAGCTAAAAATGGGAGTGGAGGCAGTTATCGTTATAATGCAAAGACCTTCATGGTGTAGGCAGGGAATGAAGATGGTGTTGTTACACAGCAGGAAAAAGGTGCAACTGGTGGTTGTGTGTGTCTAACGAGCACAGCAGAACTATGTTTCTCAGATGCTCAGGGACTAGCGATCCTGAGCTGTTTGGCATCTTAAGTTGGTGAATCAAGGTCTTCGGTCTTCTGGCGCAAGACGAAAGGAGGACAAGCTGATTACATAACACATCCGTCCAAACCTAAAATCAAACAGTGTCACAATATTTGTATCACTACCCAGGGAGCGAAACAGGCCAGCACTTCCAGCGCTCGGCACAGTCGAGTTTTGTTTTGAGCCTGTAATGATCCTCCATTCCCACTTGGTGTTCCCGGCTTGCATTAGAGACTCACAAACACTCGCTGGCTTGTTGTGCTGCATTCAGCGCGGGTATTAACGCCTTGCGTGGTTCCTTAATGAGTAATCAATCATAGTTGCATAATGCCGAGTTCACACTGGGTCTGACAGGGCTGTGGTGCTTTGGACATAAACAAATCTTTGCAAAGGGAAATCAGCCCAGTGGGGAGAGAGAGCATGGGCGGATTAAGGGGCTGTGTCCACCAGACGCGTTTTCAGCGCTGACAGCGCTCACAGCGCTGCTTTCCCAGCGCTTAGCGCTCTCTCCCTCTCCCTCGTAGAGTGCCGCTGTTGCTAGGTTACAAAACGAGTCCTCCGACACTGCCTTGTTTATGTAAACACTACAACGAGGGTCAGAAATACACAGCGTCAGCTGACACGGACCCTGAGGTGCTTCAATGTATATAAACTATTAGTCAGTTGACAACCGCGGCGCTGTTCCCTAAAAGTTGAGCAGATTTCAACTCCCTCTGAGCGCCGCGACAAAAAAAAGCAAGCGCCGAGGGCGTTTTACCGCTCCTCCAGCACTCAATAGGGTTTGAATGAAAAGTTGACGCCCAGAGCGCTAAAAACGCGTCCTGTGGACACGGCCCCTAAACCATTAGGGGGGCAGAAATTCACTGCTGCTGTATCTATTTGTCCCCCCCTCCCTCCATCTCCCCCGACTTCTCCTGCACAGAGTGGACCACACAGCTTTATCGTACACCCACCCACACAGCTAGGAAGACAAAGTACTCCTATGCTAGAATAATACTACCAACCTATGAAAGTGGCAGTTCATGATAATTTCATTACACTTTGATTTATATAATAAGATCCATGTGAGCACAAGAGAAACTAATCCAGCCGATACCGACACAGAACAATACATCACTTTCCTTATCAAGAATTTTTTGACTGCCTTAAGCTTCATTCTCTTCAGAGGGGGGAAGTCTGCCACAGCAGTGAGAATATTTCAAGTATATTCTCTCCTCCAGAGGGATTACCATTCATCCTGAGGGGAACATCAATGTCTGCACCAAAATTTTGTGACAGTCCATCCAATAGTTGTTGAGAGATTTCAGTAGTTGGAAATTCAGCCATGCAGAGGAGGAAACCAACGAGGGACACAGGAGGACCCAACACGCACACACACAGTATATAGGCCTATATCTGGATGCTGACAACTTTCCTTATGTTTTTAAGACACACCAACAGCTGAAGTGTCATCCTTGTCTTAACAGGACACACACACGCCACAGACTACTTGACACGCTACCCATCCTTAATTACTTCAGCACTTCACTTGTGTCCTAGCTGCGACTTGTTGCCATGGTGATGGAAGATGACTGTATGCACCAGGTTTCCATCAGTCTCTGTTTCTCCCCGCTTCCTCTCATCTTAATCCTTCTTTTCCTCCCATCTCACTTAAACGCCTGAGGACATAAAAACACAAGATATACACACACGCACACGCATTTTTGGTCCCTGCCATGCCGATAAGACGGAGGCTTACGATTTCCGAGATCCAACTCTGTATGATGACTATGATACGAAATATTTTTTTGATTATCTGCAGTGCTATAATGTTGTGACATTGTGGTCAGTGCAATAGACGACGTATATCACATATATCTTAAGTCTCACAGAGCAATAGCAAAAAGTTTCTGTTATTTGATGAGGTGACGCGCTGACATTTTATGATGTCACCTATAATCTCCGATCTTGATCTACATCCATTTTAAACTGCCAGCCTCTTATAAGATAAACATGCAGTTAGATTGTATATATTGAGTGTAGATAAATAGAAAATAAACACATCGATGTTGGTTTGTTGTCACCGGTACTTCTGCAGACTGCAAAGAGAGGCAAGATCTCTGGCGTGCACTTTTCTAACGGATTAAAGCAAAGCACATCTCCATGTCATTACCTCTTCAATGTCTTCAACACGCTGTCGCAAAATGGTAAATGCAGCTCTCAGTGGGTGCAATTTGTAGAGCAAATCAATTGTCAGATTGACACAGAGGGTGTAAAGTTAGTTTTTACAGGAGACGGCAGCACGGGGATAACAGACGGAGCAAAAGAACAGAACAAATTGATGATCCTTGCCCTTAATCCTTCCATGATGGAGTAACAAGCAGATATGCTCGGACTGGAGGTTTCTGGCGAATAACAAGGTCACAAATACAGTAGGCTGATGGTTTTTATAGACACAGCGGTGATTAGAGCAGAGAGGACAAGAAGATGAGAGGGGAAATAGATCAACACCATTTCTAGTGTGTCCTCTCTTTTATTCCACATTTTTCACTCCCCAAACTGTGTTAGCTACAGCACAAGGTCTGGGAGTCACCTTCCCTGCCACCATGACTGTAGTAGACTATAAAGAGTCTTATTCTCTGGGCTCATGCATAATTCTGATAAAGAAAGACTCAGGTTTCACTCTCTGCTGTGTCTGTCTCTCTCCACGTCCTCCGAGGGTCTCTTAGCAGCCCAGGCCTTTGATAACACAACTTTCACACCGGACTCTGAAGAATCGAGCTGGTGAAAAGCTTCGGAGAGAAATGACAGAGGAGGACGGGTCGTATTCAGAGGCATCGCCGTGTCCTTCAGGGCTCTGTTCTCTGCCCACAGAGAGGAGGACTCCGCTCAGGTTTATGCGAGAATCTCTAAAGATAAAAAACCTTTGTGAATTTAACTGTGTCTCTTTGAAATCAGTCTATTCTTCCACAAAGTTTTTTCTATCCTTAACACAACTTCCTCAGTTGAAGCCACCACCTGTGCCGTCGTAAATGCAGATCAGATGTCACAGATTGGTCTGCAGACTACAGGCTCAGGCTATTTCAATCAATCCAGCAACAATTTTTATATCAATTAAATGTTTCTGCTGATTTCTCTGTAAATTTACATTTATAATTCCATCAAAGTGCTGAAATGAAATTGTCTTTGTCCGAGCGACAGCCCTAATCCCAGAGAGACTCAGCTCACTGTCATAAATGATGAAGACAAGAATTTAATTCTCGCACTGAATGAAATTAATCAGAAAAAAATGGGCAGTTTTGCAGAAACAGAAGAAGATAAATATACATCTTTGTGCTATTTTCTATATCAAATCCTGTTACTGCAGGACTGGTTTGCGAAAAGCGCCAGTGAGTTAGGAAAATGCATCAAGCATCTCAACGCGAATGTCCCGTATTTTGTGTGAAAATTCAATATTAGTGAAGTAGATCTCGTTACCAGATGCTTCCTCCTGGTTTCTGCACCATTTCACACCAGCTTCATGCCAGGGGCAGAGCATAAAGATAGGTTTTGTGTTTGAGGTCAACCTCTTCTCAGAATACAAACCTGAGACTCTCCGTCAGGGAGGCTGCTTACAGCACCATCTGCGCCCGCCTGTCCCAGCACAGACATGAAATGGGATTTCACACGATAGGTCAGGGTCGCCAATGAGAGATGCTTGTCAAGCTTGTAACCCTTCACCTCGTACTTTTTTTTTTCCTTTTTTTATCACGAGAGATCAAGAGCTAGGGTGCAGGACTGGTCTCTGTCATAGTCTTATGTATCACGTACTGTAAGCACACCCACACTTTCACACTTTCATTGACAGCGTGTCTATTTTCTGGAACTGCCTCTATCCAATTTGACTTGTCTGTGTTTCCTGGAGTGTCTTTCAACATCGCTTGGAGAACGTGCCTGGACCTCGCTGCATCTGCTCTCCAGCTGAGAGAATGATAGTTTTAGAAATAGTAACAGTGCATCACTTTGTTTGTCCAGCTGTGAATAAGCAGCCGTGGTCCTCCTAAGTGACAGTAAATCATTTGCTGCAGTGCATTATGGCTGTTATCGCTTCCATCAGTGAGGGGGGAAAAAAACAAAAAAAACAAAAGCTCCGCCATCAGACCTCATCAATGCCAATGGCAACATGAAAGAGGCCAACATTTCTATTGCCTCAGAGAGGATTCACTTATAAATGCATCATAAATATAAACATGAAACTCTGCAACACGCTTGGAGGAGAAAGCAAGAAACTCTGTTGAGTCACTGCAGTGACATAATTAACCGACACCTTCATCTTCCTCCAGCTCCTCCACTGTCTACTGTAATAACACACAATCTGCTTCCAGAGGTTAATGGATTCACACAGAGTAAGAAAACAGCTTTTGGACTGATGACTGGTTGGATATGAAAGCATCTTCATTCAGCGTTTAGTTTGAAAGAAGGAAGATTAATTCTGACAGATATAGAGCAACAAACACGTTGGGAAAATGGCCTCGATCCAACAGCGGCTCCGATGCCCAGTGAATTAATATATATGTCTACTGAGCAAAAACATACTTATGGTCAGCGTATTTATTCCTACAACCAGAGGCTCTTTTCTACGTGAGGGGCAGTCGTTTTATGTGGCAGCCACTGTTGAAAAAGGGCCAAATAATACACTTTATCATCTCCTGCTACAAAGTGCTGATGTGGTAACAAGACAAGGAAGGAGAGACCAGGAGCAACACAACGCAAAACACACAAAACAAGACCCAGAGAAGTCAAATGAATGATAGCTATCAGACAGCGCTAATGAGGTGACTGTCAAAGGAATGAAATCAGGGAAATGAATGGACAGAGCGTTTGTGCGTCTGTGCGTGGGGGGAGGTTTACTGGAAATGACTTTTCACATCTCTCTTTTCTTCCTCCTGTGTTTTTTCTCTGGAAGTGTATTACATCAAAGTGACCTCTGCAAGCTGCTGAACTTCTCCAGTCAAGAGAGACGGTTTCATTTCTCCACTCATCGCAGTTCGATGTCCAGGAGTTTCCCCACACGCCTTTCAGAGCTTCAATAAACAACAGGGCTGCAGCGCTCGCTGTATTTATCTTTTCCTTATGCACAATATATTTCAAGTTTTACCACCTGCTGTTCTGCCGCCTGAATGCAAACACAGCGGGGATCTTTGAATATAAACATGTAATATACACTATGTATTGATTAAAAAACTGGGAATAATCCTGGAAGAATGCGCTGCAGGGTATAGTCTAATCATAATACAAGTGAAACCTCAACAATATAGTCCCACATACCTTTAGATGAGTCTCAAATCAGTATCAAACAGCCTTATATATCTGAATGAAGTCTTTGTCTGTTTAAAACAATGGACACTTTTTGAAAGATAGACTAACATCCCCAAGAGGCTGATCTAAGCAGTGCATGTACTTACACTTGTTTTTATCAATCAGTGACTAGTGTCCTTTGATGCTTTTGTCTGCTGGAGCAGCAGTATATTCAACATTCAACAGAAAGAGAAAGAGAATGGACAAGATCTGGGTCTGTGCTTAGCAGGAGACTAAAAAGGACTACATATTTACGATTATTGTTCATTACTTATTAATGAGCTATCTATCTATCTGTCTGTCTGTCTGTCTGTCTGTCTGTCTGTCTGTCTGTCTGTCTGTCTGTCTGTCTGTCTGTCTGTCTGTCTGTCTGTCTGTCTGTCTGTCTGTCTGTCTATCTATCTATCTATCTATCTATCTATCTATCTATCAATCAATCAAAGAGTGGAAGGCTTAGGGTCATGACTGTGTTGTTAAATCCTTTGAACACCAACACATGTGAAACTTAGCGTCTCCTCAGAAGTGTGTGGGTGTGTGAAAAGCGTCTCCACGCTGCTTTTTGCTCTGCTGCTTCTTGCCAGGGTGGGACCAATTACACCTTTGTCATTCTTACTGGTGCACGGAGTCTGGTGAGCTCCTGTAATTCCCAGCATTAGGTCTGCCCACCTTCAACCTGAGAGAGGTCTAATCACCCAGGACAAGTGAAAGCCTCTGTGCACAGCCTTCAAGTCATTTGTGAGGCAACAGTGGAAAGTTGTATTTCTACGATTATTTGTCGGACATCAATAAACCTAACTAACCTTTTGGAAAATCCTATCCCTGAGGGGTGTGGTGTTGAAATTGGGAAGTGGGGAGGAGGGGTGGGGGGTGAGTCAACATCATGTCTGCTTTCACATGGCATGAAACCATTAAATGGCTTTACATTGCACGCCAGACTTCACTTTCAGACAGCTTGCAGCATTTTCTGTGGTCTGGTGTCGGTGAAACATATGCATGGATGCACACACACTCGTGCATCCGACATTCAGGACTTCAAAGTCACTGTTAAATCAGCACCAGGCCAAAAATGGTCGCGAGGATGACTTTTTGCAGAGGCAACAAAAGACTAAAGGAGACAACCATAACCACTATTCTAACATTATTTACACTGACATTTATGCCGGTATAGACAGGAAACGTGGGGAGACAGAGAGAGGCGGCTATGACACGTGACAAAGTTCCCATAGAGTTGAACCATGAACATTGCGATTATATGGTCGGTGTATAATTGTACCAGAGCCCCTGCAACCATAACCACTTTGTTTTTGGTAAAGCAACCATAAAGTTGAAGACAAACAGACATTAAAGTGACAGGTAAGGGAGTAAAGCTTGTCAATCTCCAGAGATGACAACAGAAAACAGAGGGTTTAGCCCGTGGCAGACAGCTCAGGGAAGTGTTTACATCTGAACAGCTTTCACTCAAGTAAATGGCATAAGCATACCATGATCTGCTTAGGGCTGATCCTTCTGCCAAATACAGATCTTACAATCAGGCCACTGTTTCGTCCCCCACCCCCTCTCATTTGTTTTTTGCTTTATTGCTCACATTGCACCAGACAAGCTCACACTAGATCTCCTTCCCAGACGGAGATAACTGGGATTCCTCCGAATATCCTCGACTCCTAATAGACGTCTCTCTCAAATCATACACATCAAGTGCCAGCGATGTCAAGTAGGCCATTACAAACACACTTCTTGACTGGAAACAACAGAGCAGGCATGTACAAACACGCTGACAAAGATATTTTGTGAGACAGAAAGATATTCAAGTAAACACTAGACTGACTGGCTCCTCCCACCGCGGAGGTCACAGTCGCAGTCACACATCCGTTCAGCAAAAGCCAATCTCCGACACCCCCCTGAAAAAGAGTCCCATCAGGAGAGGAAGCCAGGCCTTCATGCGGTTTCCTGTCCCTGTCAGCGTCCAGCGGCCACTTAGGGAGGAAATGCAGGCTGCGTCTGAGTGGGCAGCTGGGCAGGAGAGCAGAACCAGATGAGAAATCTCAACTATGCACAGTAAGAACAATCAGCAGAGAGCTCGGCTGACCACAGACATCTAACCAGACCCAGGACGGCTGCATCTGGGGGGGGAAAGGGAATCAACTGCATCCTGGATAGTACGCTACGTATACAGGCAGGTCATGCACAAAAAGAAAGCGACTGTAACAAAATTATTTGAGATTTCATTCTCCTCCAAAGCGCTGTTACATTTGTAGACCCATATTTGAGGGTGTTATGGTGCGTTCACACGGAAGGCATGAGCTCAGCAAAGCCCCGGCCTCACTGTGTCATGCTGCACCATCTGTGTCTCCGTGCGAGTGTGCGCTACAGCCACATCAAACTGAAGTAGCATTTAAAAACCAGACAAGGAGGAAACAACACAAGCCTGTGGTGGTGCGCAAGTTCACACACTCTGACATGTCTGTGAACAAACACATCTGACTTCTTTCCTCTTCTGCAGAAACTAAACTGTGGTTTCCTCACTGCCTCCTCTTCCTCTGCCGCCTCCTCCTGTTGCTCCGTCTGCCCCTCATATCTCTTTGTCTTTGGACATAATTGCATCAGCATGTCCAAACAGGATATGCTAGAAGACAGACAGTGACCATCATACTGTATACAGTGCATGATGACCTGTTCTGGCTGTGTGTCTAATCAAGGTTATACAAAGCAGAATCTAAGCCTACACCCATAATGAGCAGCCTTGATAAGACAGCGCAGGTCAGTCATGGAGGATGAACAGTGAAAGAAAAAGTAAAGTGAGATAAGACAGCTGAGGGTGACCGCTCCACAAAGCGAACAGGAGATCCAAAGACTGCATGAAATATTTTTGTGACTGAGCGCTAAAGTCACATTTCCTCATTAGCTGCACTCTGGGTTGTGCTCTTCCGCATGACATAAGTCATTATTTATGACTAGTGTGAAAAAGTCAAGCTACAGATAATTAGTTCAGCGCAGTGCCTCCTAATTAGCTGCGTCATTAGTGTATGAACCCTTGGTCCCCTTGTGATATAATCTTTCGATCACAGGCTCACAGAATCAAAGAAGTGCTTGCACAAACCATGGGGTCGCCTTAGCAGAGAAAAGAGAGGCAAAAATGACCGATATTCGTGTTAGAGGACGAAATAGAAAACATCAATTCAGAGAAACTTCAGCTGTGAAGGGATTTAAACACTCTGAAAACGAGTCCCGAGGCCCGAGCCCCACCAAATATCTTCTTTATAGCTAGCAGCACTTAGCAGCTGCTCAGAGACACATTGGCTCTGGCACCATCTGGGAATGGGAAAACCATATCTGAAGAGCAGGAACATTCACAACAAGTTTTTCTCTCAAGGAAAAAGCATCCTGTACTGAATACTAACAGCGTTAAGTACTCAGTTCTCAGGTCTGTCGAATTAAAAAAAAAACTAAGCTCAGAGCAAAAAAAACACGAAGTGGAAATAGAGGAGACAAAGCTGTGAACGGATGTGCCGCTGTGGCCACGTTGCAAAATATCCAGTTCAGCCGTCATCACATTTCTTGTTCAGGCCGCAGCACTCTGTCTCTCTTCCTTCCATCCTCTTCCTCATTTTTTTCCTCCATCCATCCATCCATCCATCCATCCTCTCCTCCTCCCCCGTTCTCCAACAGGTTTTAAGCTCTGCCATGACATGTGACTGCATTAATCCCAACCCCCCCCCTCCTCCCTCCCAGCTGCAGATTTGACACAAAGCTCTGTGATTTGGTGCGTCAGTCGATGATGTGATATGCTAAGCTCAGTATATAAGTATATATCACAGATACACATTTGTATATTTCTATCACTCTGCCACTGAGGCAGTGTGTTGTTGTTGTTGTTCTTGTCGTTGTGCATCCATTAGTAACACAATCACACTCCTCAAATAAACTCTTTCACATCAAACAGTAAACACAGGAAGCAAAGACAGAAAACTCAACAGGAAAAAACACCACAGCAGAAGGGTGAGTGAGTTCACGTGAACTTAATCTGACCAGATATGGTATTAATAATCGCTAGCGATCTATAACTTAACGCTGTGACAACACGCACATACTGTAGCCTAAAGAGAAGGGAAACAGTGGTTAATTAAAAAAAAGGGATATGACTCTTGCGAAGTAGACTCATAATAACAATGCTGATGGGAAGTGCAAGTTCATGTTTGCTCGTCATGTACAGTATTGCTGCGCTGCGCTGTGCACCCCCCGCTCACCCTGAACAAAGGGCAGAGGCGCAGGAGAAAGTGGGTCAACCCTTCACACTGGAGAGGTGGCAGATGAGCCTCTGAACCACATAAACAAACATGCATGGTAACGTCATCCATGCATGCATACCGAGGTAACATGCACTAAATTTGAAACTTATACAAGGTTCGGAGTCCGAGAGAGAGAACATGGATGCATACAAAGGATGAACCTGCAAATGTAAACGTATAAACTCAGATATCACTGTGATGGTGCAGCTTCTGCTTGACAGTATGCACACATTGCATTTATCCCTTCCTCTCTCTCTCATGCACACACATTCCTGGCAACTCGTTCATCTCTGGGCTACTGCAGCAGAAGCGCTCTGCCATCACCACGGAGACAGAAGGCCTCACCATAACAACCGCTCAGTGGAAACTACGATGAGCTCCCCTTTCATTTCATTGTCATCGTCTTTCCTTTGCACAGGCCTTTCTCTGTGCACGATCAGCTGTGCATGTAGATGCGGCGGAAGGCTGCGTTTGTTTTCTAACATGTTGCAGATCATGCAGCCCCTGGAGGAGGGGTGTGACGTTGGAAATAATCACGACAGCACCAACAACAACAACAACAACAACAATGGCACAAACAGCTCAGGAGGAGACAAACATCCACAACAGCAACGGCATCAAGAACAAGAATGTGTACCTGAATCTTCATCTTCCAGCAGGAATTCATGTCTGGATCCTGAAGCCACCTCACCTCTCTTTCACACGCATGCACACACACGTACACCCACACACACACACGCACCCTCACGCAGACAATGGTTCCTCAGGGAGGTTACATGCCCCCTTCTGTAAATCCTCGATGTGAGCTCAGACGGGGACAGAGCGAAACAGAGAGACACACAGGAAGGAGAGCGAGTGAGCGAGCCAAGCCTCAGCAAATACGGAAGCGGAGCTGAGGCAGCCGTCACCGTGGCGACTGCAGCTACGGCACAGCACAGCACAGCGCAGAAACAAAGACAGACAGAGGAGAAGATAGCGAGAGGGAGATGGCAGAGGGAGGGAGAACAAGCGGCTGCCCTACATTTTCCTCACACACACGCACACACACAAACACAGAGGCAGAGCTGCTGCTGATAGTCCAGGCTTGCGCCCTCTCAGCTGCACACACACACACACACACATAAATCCACACACAGAGTCAATCCGGTGCTGTAATCTCATTGGCCGAGCAACCACTTCCTCCAGCTGATCTTGATGAGGGGTGGGGGAGGGGCAAACTATTGTTGAATCATTCATGAGAAGGGGGTGGTATCCTTTAAATAGACTCCCTCTGCTCTGCACACTAAGCTTAACCTTAAAGCACCTCCTCCTAACACGACTTAAGCCGGTCCTGCAACTACTGCACTACACACCCACACACACACACACGTGCACACACAGACAGACGCACACACGCACACAGGCGTCTCTCTCTGAATCTATGACTGTTTTTGGACAAACACTCAGCCTCCAAACCTCCTCTAACCCCACTATCGTCGTCCGCCAATCAGAGAAGTCATTACTGCTGGCTTCACCAATCCCCAGCAGGCACTGAGGGATGTGAGGTGGAGCAGAGGGTAATTTACCACACACACACACACACACACACACCCTCAGCTGTATTCAAGGGCAAAGCTTCAGCACCATCACTCACATTCTGGGCAACACCACAGCCCACTGATGGCTGACGTCCACTGATAAACATGGCAATTAAATCTTTTAATACAGCTGCGATTCAATTACAATAATGATACAGGGTTGTTGAAACCAAAAAAAACAAAAAACAGAGCAAAATAAGGCCATAGAAAGGAAGAGACTAACAATTTGTGATGGAGATAAATAGTTATCCAATATAATGTGTTAATTACAGCCCTCTAGGTGGACTCAAACCAACTACATCACCAGTATACAGTTAATCCATACAACTCAGCTCTGGGTGAGTGGCATTTATATTCACAAATATCTCTTTCACCAAGTGTTTTATCATCAACCTGCCATGAGTGGTTAATAACGATAAACCGTCATAAATGGCTTTTTTCTTTTTGTTGCAAACCTGAGGACGTAAACGAAGAAAGTTTCAGGCATTATAATAACTGGTGTGTTATTTCACAGCATGACCTGATATCTCACCAATTTGTGTTTGGGTTGAAATACATACATATTATGTTCCGATGGCCAGCTTTCCTGATCAAAACTACATGTTCCTGTGTGCGACCTGTGTGTTTTTAAGATATCTCTGGTGACAGAGGAACAGTTTGATGCAGCGGTGAAACTTCCTGTTCTCCATCTAAACACTGAAGAGACACATCAGGGCCTTTCCACTGGATAATGAGCTGAGCAGCACTTCGCTTTCATTGAGGAACACAGCTTAAACAGCTTTAGCCTCTAAATGCAGTTTTACAGCAGGTCCACTAGCCCGGCTTGTGAACTTTGTCCAGTGAACACAACAAAGAGATTTTAACAACAACAACAACAACAACATTTACTCAGATTTTTCATTTACTTTCATTTAATGTATTTCTGATATGATATGACACATTTATTTCACACACTCCAATTCTGTGTAAGAGAATTACTCTTACACAACACTGAAATGGCCAATGGGTAATGATTAGTGCTAATAATGCATAAATGTCAAAATGTTATCTGACATTTGTCTTGAAACCAGTTTTATCCTTTGCAAACTCTTGCACTTCATCACCTGAGGGTATCACGAAAGCCTTCAGCCGGCTCCAGGTTTCTGTGTTAGCTCAACTTGACTTCCTTCCAACCTAATACCAACGCTCTTTTCCCATTATTTAAAATGCATACAGTAACACACGGCCTTCAACTGCACAATTTGAGCTGGTTGCCAGTCATAACCTAATGAGTGCAATTTATAGTCAAAACACTTGTGGACTGGCCTTGTCTGACCAACACATTCTGGTTAACAAGGTCAGTATCCAGACAGTCCCAGCTGTAAATCCTTACTTTACACAGAGCAGAGTAAAACTCTCCATTCTAAATATTCTGGTATTTGACCAGGCAATTTTTGCAAAGTCCTTACAAACAATATGAAAGCTGGTAGTCTCTAAATGAACACTGTGTAATTGGTTCCAGGCAGCGATGCAACAGCAGGCAACAAAAGAGCTGCTGATTTCTCAAAGTGAGGAGTGAGGTGAGTACAACGACTCCCTAACTCCATTCAGAGGGACTCTGTGCAGACAAACGGATATGATTCGGCCATCAAGTCTCAAAGGGGAGAAAGTAGGACAGAGAGGAAAAGATTAGTAAGCCAAGGTGAGACTAGGGTAGAACTGCGGATGACGCAGACACAGCTTTCTGGTAAATGCTGGGGAGAAGTGAGCTACATGTAATTAAACCAACAGATTAACTACATTTAGCAGGAACCTGCTGTTGGTTAAACTACTTCTGTGTGCATAGCGATTTAAGTCATTTCCTGAAACTGCAAACAATATGGGGCCTTTAAAGGACATTTACTTTTTTCTACTCTACAGCAAGGGGACCCCCTTTGACAAGTCCTGGGGCTGCTGTAAAGGCATGTCCAGGCATGTCCAGGCATGAATTTTGCCATGCAGTCATCACTAAACACTACAACAACGTCATCAGGGGTTAGGCCTTAAATCACCATGGCCATACTTTTGTAATTACCATAAACAAAACCAAAAACCTATGTTCGCTTCCAATGAATAGTGGGTTAGGGTTATACGGTATTTTAGGCACTGTATCAAAACTAAATTCACTGGATTTTTTTGGTTTTTATTATGTTTTATTTAGCATCACATACACATTGTCAATTTTAACAAAGTGGCTCCCTTTTCCACGTAGCTTTATTAATTCAAACTAGATTTCTCCCAAGGGTAGCTTTGCAGCAGTTCAACTTCTTCCAGCGTAGAATAATTGGCAGTTTGCTAAGCTACGTCTCCAAGTGGCTTCCCCAAAACTGGCTTACAGGCCTCTTCACTTTAACACAACATAATAAGCTGGTGATCTTTAAGCACAGCTCGACAGCCTCTCTGCAGGGCTTTCAGACTGAAAGCCGCAGAAAAAACATGGTTTGCAGAGAGCAACAGTTGGACTGAATTTAGCACCTGTCAGAAAACATCAATCATCTCTAATATACAAGGCTATTGCCTGATTGAGTTTAAGATTAGGATTCAGGACAGTACAAGGTCAGTCGCCTGAATGGAGAGGACACAAAATACTGGAGACTTGAACTTGGCTTAAGACAGAAACTTAAGGAAAATGTGAAGGGGGAGAGCAAGGAGAGAACTCTGACTGTCTGGTTTCTACTGGGGGAGAAACATGTCAGATTTCCCACTGGGCGTGTAATTGAGCTGTAATAGCCTTTTCAGTTCATATTCAAATACAGTCATGCATACTGATAGCTACAACACTACAGCTTGTCTGCCTACTGCATGTTTCAATCAAATCCACCGTAAATTAAGAGAAAGAGACAAGAGGAGAGAGGCCGAAATGAAAAAAGAGGAGAGATGGTCCATGACACTCTTAAAGTTACCTACATGGAAATCTTTTGCTGCTTATCTGCTGTTAAGTGTGCAGTGCTTTGATCTGGAGCTTTGCTTTTCATTTACATATCTGTGCGTAATGCAGTGGAGGATGGTGTCTGTCTGAGCCGCATGTTTTCATGCGACAAAATCTTCAGACCAAAATACACAAGCACAGACCTTAAGTGGGCCGTCACTGCGGCAGCACGACCAGGGCATAATACCATCAGTTCACTGTCCCAAAATAACAAGTGGCCGACTGGAGCAGTTTTATTGATTTGTGGCTCTCCCCAACGCCCACTGTCCTCTTGCCCCATATCCTGCAATCTTTTCAATTTTGACACTCAATGAAGCTTATCCATCTAGACCTGTGAAGGCTGATGGAGATTTGCAGTAGAGGGCTCCCGCTGAGAGCACACATGACCGTCGGCAGGGTCATCGCAGAAAGGGGGGGGGGGGGGTAGGCAAACTTTAGAGTGACCTCTTTCTGGAAGCCACACTTTAAAAGGTTATTTCTGGCAGATCTGTGAGGCTGGCAGCAGGACTGTGGATCACTGCAAAATCCAGAGTATGACATTCACAGCAGGGGCAATCACAACACTGAGCTACAGTACATAGTCACAACTCCTCCTGTAAAATTTTAGAATAAATGTACTATTAACTGTAAGGATTTCAGGTTTCTCCCTCTATAGGCTACAGAGTTCGAAGTTGACGGATCACTGAAAGGTCCACAAAATAAGAATCACCAAAAACAACAGCAAACAAAAGTTGAATTCAGTATTGAAAGGAAAACGGGATCTGGAATAAATCATTCAGTCGTGTGCTTTTCAGCACCTGTTTCGTTTTCAAGATACAGACTCTAAGGGTGTAAAAAGTTCAGGGTTCATCAACTGGTTCATCCTTCACCAAGCCTTATCTGCCACTCAGGAATCTTTGATTGTTTTTCCAGAGGCTTTGAGCGATCTGTCCACTCTGAGAAATGCACACAGTGCTTCTGTCAGGTGTAATCTGAAAACATCAGACATGATGTGTGAGTCTTTTTGTGGTCTGGTAGTGTTTTCCAGGGATGAAGAAACAGCAGAGCAGAAACAGCTCTGTATCGCTAATGAGTGACTCACTGTTATGACCCAGATGAGAACACACTGTACTTCGAAGAAATATGGTGATAGACAAGGTCACTCTTATCAGAGCAGCGGTTGTATCAGAATAGAGACTGCGTGAGACTTCACTGCAATATCTGCTAATGAAAATAAATGAGAAAACAGACTGTCTTCACTTAAGTACCGGTAACTAATTTAAAAGAAACTCCACAGTCCTGAGCATATTTGATCCAGAGTACACTAGAATAATGCATTCACCCAGCTGTTCATAGTTATCTTTTAATAAGTTGTTTAGAAGTACAAGCAGGTTTCGATCTCATCGCTGTGTAATAAAAAACGTGTTTCACACTGAGAAAGACACGCACATGCATTTGTAGAGGCGGTGGGTACGTTCATTTAACAATCTAACAGGAATGTACACAGAAAACCAATGCAACGGATGTGATATGTACAGAGCATCTGCCTGGAGCTAAAGCCTGTTTGTGATGGCCAATGCCCAATATGCAGAAAGCAGAAATGAATGAAGGAGTGAAAATGCAAGTGAGCAGCAGCTATCTGGATCATAACAGCCTCATAGCAGCAAGAACTGGAGAAAAATAGTAAATATCTTGCAGCCACTGAAAGAGACTAGTTGAAATTATTCCAATTGAAAAGCAAAGGGAGGCGAGAGATCAAACCAAACCAACACTTGGTCCTCATACTGGGAGTTTTACTGAGTGTTTCTCCACCACTCTGGCCAATTAATTCAATGTTTTTGTTTGGCAAATTGATACCTCATTAAGTTTGGAAAAGGTTAGGGAAGTACATCCATTTGCCTGCTAGGGAAGGATAACCACCTACTGCTATATTATTCACCATTCTTTTCAATTTCACAAGCGCTCAGTTGTGTTGTGAGAACACTGTCATGTCCATGTACAAATCTTTTTCTTTCTCTAATGAAGTTAGAGCTCTGTTTACCCACTCAGATTTATTCTGCCACTTTGGGGATAAACCCAGCAACCTCCTAGTCACACGCTGTGGCACTGAAAACAGCACCAAATAAGAACATGAGGGGTAAAGCCCCACACACACACGACTGGTCAAGCTGTGAAAGACTGATTCGCGGCTCTTTTAATGATTTCCTCACTGAGCTCATGTTTGTTATTCAATGTGCAATAACATCCGCACTCGCACGCACGCACACACACACATGTCACACTAAAGATATGCGCTTGCCTGCAGCCAAACAGCCCTCTCTTTAATGTCTGCCAGCATCTGGGATTATCAGCCTTTGGAAAAGGGACAAAAAACAGCACCTGCAGCATTTACTGTGTAGACCTAAGCAATGACTATCAGTATCCACATCAGCACCGGGGGCTAGTGATAACCCTCTAAATTAGATAAGTATTTCACTAGTGCTTTGGGATCTATAAGGAGCACAGGACGACGGCAGAGGCTGCGTCAGACATAGATCCTGCGTAACACCTTTCAGCAGGGTGGATGGATAAACCCTAAATGCTTCTCAAGTCACAGTAGAGGGCTACTAAGTATGACGAAAATCTCAGTCACTTAATTAAATCTCCATGTGAGGGTGCGCTTGAAAAGACGAGTCATCAAGAGCTATTGAGATGCAGACGGTGGCGTGGAGCCACGAAGGCTTGTGCTTTTTTACCCTCAACCCGGCTGATCCCGCGTCAGACAATTAGTGTGACCGGGGGTGATCTGAAAAAAAAGAATAGCCCAGATATTAAAGGTTAAAACGGAGCGACCACACATGTAAACCGTTTGCTCATTCTTCTTACTGAGAGAGGAGTAATTACAACAGCAGTGAGCATTCTTTGAGGTAAAATCAATGGGCAGCCTAAGCTCTGTCTCCTATAAACATCAGCAGCCTGATGAGGGCAATTAAGATTGCTATCATGTTGTTCTCAAATAAGGAGGCGGCATAAACAGCTTGAAGGCCAGCTCTGCTTTTTTATTTTCTGAGACTTTTTCAGCCTTTAGAAAAAGATTCACTCAAACCATCCATTTCTTCAAAAACTCTACTGTGTTGAACTCTGGCTGTCCATGTGGATCACTGCATGTATTATTTATATATAGAAGATGTATACATAAAAAAGCCCCACTACATCTCCCCTCAGTGCCTGCCTCCACTCAACTAGCTATGACATCATCAATCATCGCCTGCTGTTAAGCAGATGGCACCTTATTACTGGGCCCAGACAGGTGGACAAGTCTGTCTGTGCATGTGTATGAAAAACCCTCATCAGTGTAGTGTATTTGCACGCTCAAAATTCAGTAATATCCTCTTCATCCACAGCTGCACTTTTACTTTCCCTGCCCTCAAAGATCTGATCAGGATTTCAGGGTTGTGTGCAGATTCCCTGCAGGATGCAAACTCACAGCAGGGAGCGCCTGGCACACAAACACGCCTGGGGTTACAAAGCTACCTTTCCTGCATCTAAATCGTCCTTCCATGTGTTCAACTATGGCCAGCAGGTTGAAATAAAACTCAGTAAAAAATAACAAAAAAAAAAGGTCTTAGGTATTAGCTCATGTTTAATTACAGTTATGGAGACGCGGCGGAGCCAGAATGTTGAAAATGGCATGAAGTTGAACTGATTTAGCTCTGATCTGGAAACAGAACGCAGCATGCATCTCCTCACTACACAAAGAGTTGGTATAAATAATTCCTCTAAGCCCTACCACCAGAGGACAGCTTCAGAGGTGCGTTGTGTTGCCAATGAACAAAAAGATGGTAAAACGGTAAACAGAAACTCCTCAGACAACTTCATTTCTTCCCAACTTAGCTTGTTTGTAACCTTAGATGCTTTGATGTTCTGTACACCAGTGGGATGCAGCGCTATTCGCTCCTCTACGCTCCCGCTACCTGAGGCGAGTAACCTTGGAGTTTCACACCCTCTTCCTCTCCCACCTCCGTGTGCTGATGATGGATGGATGGATGAAGGATGGCGCAATGAATCTGTCCTTCTCCCACCTTTTCCACTCGCCATTTTAAAAAAGGTCCAGTCTCATTTGGTTCCCAGATAAACATGGTCCAGAGCAGCAGAAGCAGCGATTTGCATTTAAAAGCTGCTCCCCTCACATGCCTCATGCCTGCAATTCATTGAAAGGTACATTTGCATTCTGATTGCCTGAAAATGCTCAAACCCAAAAAGCACAGAATTTCAGTCAGAAGGGAAACCCAGGGAGCTAAAATACGCTGGATATAACTGCTGTAATTGCTTGTAATTACAGAAAATGACACGTTGGAGTCAAGATCAGAGAGTTAGTGGAAGAAAACAGGGCACGATTAGGGCGAAATCTCTCAAGACATCTACCAGACATTAAGAATCCATCACATGGGTTTGGAGGGAGGTTGCAATCAAGTTTAACCCAAAATGAGAGACATTTAAGAAGTCAGATTGTTGTGATGCATCAAAATGCATGTTCAAATCCACTGGTCATGAGAGGGTAGGAGGACTATGAGCTAATCTCAGCTCTACTGCCCCCTGCTGACATGGTCCAGCACATGCCCTAACTCTAAAGGTAAAAACAAAACACAAAAAAAAGACATGAACATACAGTATAATTGTTTAACTTTCGTTGACATTTTCAGAGAGATGAAATGTGCCACTTCAATGTAAGGGCTAATTCTGTTGATGTCATAGCTACAATGTTGCTGTATAGAGGTGTTTCTCATTTTCTTGTCCCCCCCCGATTTACATGAATGTAGGATGCTCTTCTGGTGAAATCAGCTGGGAGAATCACTGGGACGAGCCCTTCCACAACCGCTGCCTCAGAAGAGTTTACAACATCCTTCAGGACCCTTCACACCATGCACACATCTGTTCCACCTGCTACTCTCAGGGAGAAGATACGGGTCCATTCGTGCCAAAACCACTAGACTGGCCTCGAGCTTCTAAGCAGCTCTTGAATTCAAGTGGAATATTATTAGAAACACTTCAGATATAATGAAGCACCATCAATAACTATGACATTGTTTGAATGAATACCTCTGTGTCAGTGTCAACAAAAATTAAACTGTAAATATACATGGATCTTTTTTTTAAAATTGTAATGGATTACATTAGACTCCATTTGTGTACCTAATACAGTGAACACAGTGTCTATATACAGATTGATGATGTTTTTGATAGCCACCTGTGCATTCACTATGACAACATATCCTTTAGGTTTTGCTTATCTTAGCCTTTAAATCTAATTGGATTGAATTGGAGTGTAGCAATTGTAAACTTTCTCCGTTTTATCTATGCAGTGCAATAACAATGCAATGTTATTCAGGTATTTCAACAAACCCGCTGATCTGGAGCTTTCTGGTGAGTCACACTGACAATATCTGAACTTTGGCAGTTGAAATTTGGCAGTTGATTCGACCTCAAGGTAACTAGTCCCTCCCTTTATTCTCCCCTGCTGCAATCCCAAACATGCCACATCACAGCCCCGCTTACGACTCAGCCGTCTCAACTGAAGCTGAAACGTAGCCTGTTGCACGTCCTTCCACCTTGTTATCAAGTCTGAGACCACGTTGCTTGATTGGCAGGAGAGAAAGGTGTTGCTTTCACATGCTAACTAGCTCGCTGCTTGTCAACACGCTCTTTCCCATTTCGCCTCCATATGGATGAAGCCTCTACGACATCGTGCAGGATTGCTCGGTGCCACATGCCACAGCTGCGAAGGGCTCACAATGAGGGTGCAGCAAGCTGTTGTGACTTGCTTCAGATCATTTTTATGACACTGTGTGACAGCGCCAAGATGATCGCACAATGAATGAGGAGCACATCGAGGAGACGAAACAAAAAGGCAGATTTGAAAATCACAATGCTGCGTTAACATGGTGCTCACTTTTGATTGACTCCTACTCTCGCCCCCTTGAGGGTTATTTCGAACTGTTACAGCGACTGTCACACTCACAAAGTGCTGTGCTCTGTGACCGCTGCTGCTCACATTAGGCAGAGAGGGTAACGCGGGGCAGAGGCTTACAACCAGTGCTGAATGAGCGAGCTCCCCGGGACACAGAGGTTGTCTCTTTGAAAGAGAACTGCACAGCTTATCAAACCGTAACTGTTAGGCCTCACATTCTCCGAAATGATCTACCTCACCTCGGGTTAGGAGGAGAGACAGACAGAGAGGGGAAAGATCGAAGAAGGTGTGCAGAGGGGAGCAGACCACATTTTACAAGGCAGTCTTTTGAAGTGATAAGCATGAAGTTAAAATCCCATTGCTCCCAGCTCGGCCCACACTCCAACCTTTACTTTTTTCCTCTCTTTCCATCTCCCACTGCTCCAATCGGAGGCATATTCCACTTCTCCCCGTCCTCCTCTCTCATCTCTCACATCTGCCCTCTCTGTTTCATCTTCATCTTCATTTACTCAAACCTCCCTCCAATCAGTGCTCCTCTTTCCCTCCACCTTGTTAATATTTATACCCGCTCTGCTCTGCGTGTGTGCTAACAGCTTAAAGCAAATATCATTGGTAAAGAGCATGATTTCCACATGAAATGGGACTGAAATCAACTCTCAAAGAAGGAGCAGATGTTGATACTTTCCTGATGACATCTTTTGGCTCTTACAGCGATTCTCCACTGCATGTTCCACCCCTTGCTCTCTCATTTTCTATTTAAATAAGCACTTCTTTAACACACACACACACACACACAACAGCAAAACACAGCAACACAACACCGAGACACAGCTCTAAGTAATCAGCTTGGTCTTATTTCTCATATTACGGTTAACACGGCAACCTCACCCTTCTGGAGTAAAGATAATTAAATACAGATTTTTTAAAGATACAACTAACTTAGGGACAAACTAGAGAAGGTGACTTTCTTTGCAAAGGAAAAGAAAAAGCCCCATGCAGCTTTTAGAATTTCTTTCAGTGTACATTTTTGATTGAAATGTCTTTTATCCACCATGTGAGAGGACGTGTTGGTGATTTCTATCTCTTCAATATTAGACGTCCAGCCAATAACATCACTCAAGCTGTCAGATCCGCGTGAAGCCTCGGTAAAGACAGCAGAGGGATGCTGAATGGAGCAGTAATGGCATCAGGCTCAATAAGTGTCCCACTTTCCATCCATCAAGCATTTACAGGCTCATATGCCAAGATGTCCACACCCAGAACATGTATGTGATCTCTGCAGGTATGCTGACATTTTCCTCACTTCTCCCTCCGACACAGCTCGAGGCCTTGCAACAAGTTTAACAGCGTCTCCTTAGACGTTTAGAGCTTTGTTTTGCATAGTAGCGCATTTTCATGCCAAAAACAAAAAGTATGTTACTCCCACCTATTTCACAGAGTAAGTGCTGTAATTAGTGATAATTAGACATCCATTCCTCTTAGATGCACTTGTTTTGTGGGTCGTGAGGGGTGTCGACGAGAAAAGCCGTCAACCTGCTATAACAGCACAGACATCGAATGTCCTCAACAGTGGAAACATTTGATGGGAACAGCCTCCTAAAATCATACAAAGTGCCCTTTTTTGCAGCTTTGTCCAGGTGAGTGATTCAGCTCGCTGGGGGATCAGTGGCCATCTATATGTTTTGTGTCCTGCCCAGTGCTTTGAGTGGTCAATAGGAGGAACGCATCAGATCCTCTTCCACCAGCAATACACCATTGTCCTGGCTCCATTTTCAGTCATCACATCTTTGTCTGATATAGCGTCTCTAGGTGCATGTGTGGAAGTTGGACACACACACTCTTTTTCTATCAACAGGTTTGCAACCTATCCAAGGGGAAAACCCCCTTTTTCTCCTGCCCAGATCTGCACACTTCCTGGTGACAGCCTGAAACACAACAGTCTCAGTGTCTCAGCTCCACTGTCAAGACGACTGTCATCATGTCTGTCAAATCACACAAACATGCAATTTAAAATAAGCAGATACAAAGGGAAAACACAGATGTCTTAAGTGCCCTCGACAGGAAGCAGTTTGCTCTCTCACACTCTCTTCACGCTTGCCTGCATATGTGCTCTGCGGATGTAGCTCAATATGCACCATTTTAACAGATTCATAATGCAACAGCGACCCCAGTGCAAAGAGACAAATACGTTCTCTCACATAAACATAAACATGCAAACACTATTTTTTTTTCTTTCTTTTTTTTGCCCCCCCCCAACTGTATTTCCGTAACACTGAGCAACTGCAGCTCAGGCCTCGACGTGTTTGGTGCGCAGTGAGGAAACAAACAACATATGCAAGTGTGTACAAAGCATTCCTGAACATTACTGCTAATATAAGCAGTGTGTGCGCTCCTCTGTACGCGTGCCAAAACAACAATCGCAGTTAAATTGAGTTTGTTAACGTAAAAACTGGATAATGGAAGGGGAGGGGTCTGGTCCTTGAAAACCTATAAAAGCGAAGTGAAAAGATTAAAAAACAAAGACGCTTCAGGACGTAGCTCAACAAAGTCCTTGTGTGGTGGTGGTTTCCATGGTGATGACTCATTCCCTCTGCCTGATTGTCCCCTGTGTTCATCTTGTGTCACCAGTTTGTGAGATTTTTCCGCATATAGCTCGATCATAATCTATTCACAAGCCTGAGGGAGGCCACGGCCCTGAAAGAGATAGAGGGAGAGCAGGGGGAAGTGTGTTCGTACAGACGTGTATTCAGAAGAAGCAGCCTGATTGCTGTCAGCCCTCGCAGCATGACCTGAGGCGACGGATGATGGAGCAGTCGTAAGCCTCCTTGGGTTCGTGCGTCAGGTGCCGTGGGGTCAAATAAACACATCAATCAAAACGATGGAGGACTGACTCTGAGTATCCACACCACCACCTGTTTTTTTTTTTTTTTTACGAATAGGCTTCACCTGGATTTCTGATTCAGGTGTCTCTTGCAAGATCTGCACCACGGGACGGAGGGCGTTATCAGTCCTCCAGGGAGGGCGGCTACCTGAAAACTCATTGAAGAAGCAGAGGGGGAAACCACAGCTCCTGGCACATACAACACTCGACAGCTCTGACAGAAGCGAAGCTGATGCGTGTCTGCGGTGAACAGCAGACAGTGTCTCTCCTCACACTGCCTCTTCTGCCTCACTCATGCCAATACTGCTCTTATTCGGTCTTTGCTCCGTTTCTACGGCAACAACATGCTCCCCCCCCTCTCTCTCTGTCTCTCACTTCTTTTGTGGTGTTTACGATGGACAATAACTGTGCGCTCTTTCACCTTATCTTTTTTTTTTTTATTCTCACACCTGGCCTCTCTGTCTGTGCTTGTTCGGCGCACGCTACCTGCACTCAATTTCTCCTCCTGGTAGAAGGAGGTGAATGTCAAAGCCAAGCTGCAGTCCCCGTGCGCTCTGCAGTGCTCGGTGAAAGCCTCATCAGGACACCGGGCGCCAGTGCATTCATGCAGCTGTGCCATCCAACGAGCAGGAGGGGATGAGGACAAGCACTAAGAACACAATTTCATGGCTTCAGGAGTGGCTTATGACCCATGTTACATGTCATCTAGCCTCGCACTTCCTATCATCTGTATCGGATGCTCTCGATCATAAGTTGGAACAATTGACCCAAAACTAAACGTGTAACAGGCACTGATTTGAATAAAATCTATCATGTACTGTGCATCACTTGTGCCTAAAAGGTAACCTGGAGATACAACCTCTCTTTATAATTCTCAGAAACCTTCATTATTGTATCTCTGCTGGAGATGGACCTCAAGATTTTTAAAATGCGCACTAGGATTTGGAGCTGCAGACATTTACAAGCAACAAACATCTGGTATTTTACTCCGCCGATGGGAGCTCCTTATGAATGCCGTCTTTCTTTTCAACATAACAAGAACAGACACTACCCCACGAGTGAAGCACAGTGGGGATAATGCAGCGGATTTGCCCATTAACTAAATTCTCTTAGTATACAGTGAGATTGTACCTTTGATTTAGAAAGAAAAAACAAACCTGATGGATTTAAACCGACCTGCACGTTGTTTGATTCAAAGAAGCATTAATGAAAGAATCATGATGTGGCATGAAAGCTAATTTGGCTCTTCACAAGCTCTCCTGTGACAATGTTACACAACTGATCTCACACGGTGATAATATTTTGTTACTAAATGGCACAGATGATGATCAGCGCAGCACAGGTGGGTAACAAATATCCCAGAGGAGGATCATAATTTGGAGAAAACAATTTTCATAATTGATTAGATTTGTAAATTATGTATTGTTAACACATAGTGAGTGCAGGGCAGGCATTTATACAGTAGCAACAAAAGGCTTCAATCATGATCCAGATCATTTTTTAGTATCTGCCAATACAACGTTCTCATTTGTGATCTATAATTTCTCACATCACACGGCTGCACTGGGTGCACTTAAAAAAGAACGGCGAGCACTTCATGTTTTTTGAAGATGTGCTTCAACAGCAAATGGAAACAATGTACAGCTTTGATGTTTTCATTTTCTCAAACAGCATCAGCTATCAAAATGTCACTAATTAAAAAAAAAAGAAAACACTGAGCAAAAGCACAGAGAGCATCTTTAAAAATAGGACAGTTTGTTTCTCTTCACTGCTTTCCTATATGGCATACGAGGATAGGAAACAACAGAAGTGCTTTTTCCTTGGTGACTTACTGAAAACTTGAAGACAGCAGCTCTTAAACGCCATCACTCCTCCTAACACATGTTGTTCAAATATCACAAATGGATGTTGGCCTGCTTTAATTTTCCATTTTAAAATAGTCCCACACAGACCAGATTTTATAGTTGAACCTTAACTTTAGAAAATGTTGGACACATGACACATGCTGCGTATAATGTCCACCTCCACGTCCATGTGGCAGCCTCAACAGACACACTGTAATGTGGTAATTTAATCTGAGCGCTGGAATTGCATTGTGCTAAATACTATTCTCTTTCAATCAAAAGACATCTAGAATCTCGATCTAGACGTTTCCCCGTCTCTCAGACCGATGCTGGACCTGCCAATTACAGCCTCTGTTCTCAAGCTTTTCTGCCGAAAGTAGAAACAATTGGACTCGTCTCATTTGGTTCTGTCCTGAGAAAAAGGACTTCAAGGCCCAAATCAAAGGTAATGATGGTTTGCTCCACTGTGCCATTTTATGCTCTGAATACAGTGGCGAGAGGTCACAGTCTGGTCATACACAAAAACAAAGAAACTGAGGTACAGTAGAAGAAGTTTGTAACTGTGTTATTACACATTTTAATTGATAATCCTCAGATTTGAATTGTTTCGTCCACCATTCTTGATGGTAATGACCTTGGGAAGAAGAGGAGGAATAAGACACATATTAAATGGAGAACCGTCAAAGAATGGAAAATATCCTTCAACCAACTTTCCAACCTCATTAAATCTGACCTGAAGTATCTGCTACAACTATTTTGCTGTGAAAAAAAAACAGGATCATAACAAACATTCTGCTTGCATACCTTGCTGGTTCAACTGATCTCTTGCTGTTAGCCTGGATAACGTGCTTCAGCCTGAATGCAACTTGTTATAACAAAAAGGATACACAAGCTCTGCCTGACTGAGGTGCTGATCCTGCTACGCGAGCGCTACGGCTCGTGGCAGCAGCATTGCGGTATAAGCAGTCGTAGGATACGATACGGACAAGTGAATAAAAAAAAAAGCAAATGAGTAAACATGCGCAGCTGTTGGGCATCTGCCTCCCCAGACAGCCAGACAGCAACAAAGAGGAGTTCACGGTGTGGTCACAAAAGAGAATCCATAGGCAGAGAGATTAACAGCACTAATCTGCCACTGGATAACACCATGAGAGGATGATGGAGGATGAAGAAAAAGAGAAGAGGAGGAGGAAGAGGAGGAAGACAGATCAAGACGTTGAGAGAATAAGGGATTGGACAATGATGAGATGCAGCCTCGTGGCATGAGACTGGTTTGTGTGCTTGGGCCTGCATGAGTTCATGAAATGCACTTCCCCTACAAATGACCAACAACTGGGAATGTCATTATCCTACCTCACTGAGACAAACCAGCAAGCAACCGCCCCACTATCCTCACTTTATGCACGCGGGACTAATTACGAGCGCGTGTGCTCCCCTCGCACCGGCCACCACAATGGAGTACGACAGAGATGCAAGTCCTCACTGTGCATGAGAGTTTGCAGAATCAAACCAGGGGGAAGCATCTGCAGTCCCCGGGATGATGATGATGAATTTGGGCGCAGTGGGGGAATCTCAACCATTGATCTGGCTGGATGTTGCGGTGGAGCGTCTGAGGCCATGTTAGTAACAGGAGTCAAGTCGGCAGGGCACAGGCAATTAAATGGCATCCTCCGACACCCAGCGGTGACACCTCCCCTTGAACTGATGAAAGAAACAGATACAGATGGGGAACAGAGCAGAGACGGAGGCGACAGTGAGATCTTCTACCTGCTCCTAACTTACTCTATCACCACACCTTACCTAAAAACTTCCTCCTCTCCTGCATTACTTTTTCAAACTCTACTTGTGTTTGTGTGCATTATTGTGACAGCCATTCCCATAACAGACGACATTTGTGCTTTTGTAACTTATAAATGAGTTCTCTTTAATGTTATTCTGGTGAATTTGGTGGCTTTCACTGCGGAGAGCTCTTATGGGTTCAGGCGCTCTTTCTGTTCCTGTAGTGTGTGTGACAGGCTGAACAAATCTCCACAGGTTAGTAGGTTAATAGCTATACATCTGCTGAACTAGATTATACAACTGCCCACATAATATGCAAATCACGAGATTATCATGTGAAAACGTGTTTTTCCTAAGAGAACATCGCCAAGCAGATTAACATATAGACACATTCACTTGCAGAGTCTTAGCAGTAAAGTGTTAATTTTGCGATGTGAAAGTGTGTCTATATGTGCTGTGTTTGTGCATGTGTGAGTGAGAGAGCGTGTGTGTGTGTTAAGCTAGTGGAAGGTGATGGGGCAGCGGTTAATTAGAAGATCTAGTTTCTTCTGAATGTCTCTCCCTGCTAATAGCTGCTCTTCTGAAACCGAAGGCTGATGTACGCGCAAGTGCACACACACACACACACACAAATGTACCCCCTCACACTGGAAACAAAGCAAACCCTCCTTCCACTCTGTATCATGCATTACACTATGTCTAGTAGCATACAGGGGAGCTTAAGGGGCTGTAATTATTTCTCGCCATTGCCCTCAAAGTCTATTTTCTGCTGCCATGGGTCAACTGTAATCTCATATATAAAACTTAACATGGCAGAGTGTCACATTTATCGAAAGAAACTAAAATAACCCTGGTGCAACCATCGCACAGGGCTAATGAAATGAAATCTTTAGCAAAGAGTGGAAAAGTCCTTGCTCTCTACAGTCAAGGCCCTCAAAGGCCTGGCCACCATGTCAATTCATCCACATTTAATTAAGTGGCCCGGCACAGTCAGGTACAGCAGGAGTCATGTACTAAAAACACCATGCACGTGTGTGTGTGTACCTGCAACCTGAGGACACATCGTCACATGCGTGTTAGCGGATAGAGACTCAGGTAGCGAGACAGAAGGAGACACAGGCTGTGAATAATGCAGGTTGATGGTGAAACTTGGGGTTGATGAGTCAAATACTGAGACGTTGAAGTTCATTTATCAGGCTATGATGTGGTTTGGTGGTTTCACACTCTCATAAGGGAATTTGCTGCTTTCTTGTAACTGTCATTGCAAATTGAATATCTGTGGGGCTTTTTGTGAAGATATACATCGTGTTTGGCTTATGGGAATTTGGGAAGGAGAACAACAAAACTGATTGAATGCATCCGGTCACATCCCTACTACCTACTAGCAGGGCACATACAGTAAGTAAGCAGTCAGCACTGACTTTGTGTTTTCAGTCCGTCAGGATGTTTACCAGGTTTTAGTCCCTGAGTGACGTATGTAAAGTAAGTTAGTTTGCTGACATGCAACATTCACACCTTTATGACCACTGCTGCCAGAACAAGGAGAATCCCATTTCATTTCGCTGGTGTTATCTGCTCTCTCCAGCCTCTTCTTTCTAGACAGGCTGCACCACCTCGTTGGCCTCGGTAACACCGACACCAGGATGCATGTACGGTGCTGTTTATACGCAGCTTCTGCTAGGAAATGTGTGCTCCCGACCACATTTTAGTGACCTGAATATCAACTGGATTAACATGTGTACAGTAAGTTTACATACTGTGTACGTGCATGTGTGTGTTTGTGTCAGAGGGAGATAATTCATGCATCGGTGTTCATCCTAGAGGAAACGCAGATAGAGCCGAGGCATGTGGGATAAACCCGATCACGTCCTCCGGTTCCAACCAGATGTGACCACCTTGAGTTGACTCCTTCTATACTCGAGTCACACAACATGTCAACACTCTTTTTCCTGATAATTCAGCATTTCACGCCTATTTTGCCCAGGCCTGAGGCTTTCTGGCCAATTATCATTTTATCATATTTCCATTTGCGAGGCCCTAGGCACTGCAATCTGGAAGGGACTGATTTGGACAGTTTAGATCTACCAAATGTTTGGAAAATGTTTCCTTGCCTCGAGAGAAATATATTTTAAAATAGTTTTAAACACATCTGTAGAATTTAATCGAACAGTGTATGACAGTATTTTAAAGTACTGGGTGTTTTCACTCTGGTGAAAATGGTTAAAAAACATCGAAAATATGAGGGTGCTGTTTCAAGTAGTATGAAATTCAAGGAACAAAAACAAGTTGGGCCAATAAGCTAAAAGTTCTCAGTCAAATAAGCAGAGACAAGCCCATTAAACAGTTCCTGTCTAGCCCGGAGGCTGTGTTGGAAGTCTCTGCTGTGGTGGTCAGTGTTTGATCTCGGTCTCTACAAAGAGACGAGCAACGCTCCACCAGAGCCCAGGAGCTCTGCAGAGAGCGGCTGTTATCAAGCCGCCAAACATCAGAGCAGAGACAGGGAGTCTTTCTATGTCCTTGACTCTGACACTCTTGTACTGAAGGACAAAGCTCCCAGCACTCTGTGCTTTCATAAAAAATACATGCGGCATCAAAAGGGCGGATATCGAGTATCACAGTGTTCAGTTTGTGCACAGTCACAGAGATACGCTGCTAAATATAGTGTGAACAAGGCCCTGTGCGTTGGTGTGAATACATGTGTGACAGTGAAAATGAGAGCTACAGCTGTGTCCACCGAAGCTTTGCTATATTTTGCTGGGCGTGATCACATGATGCACATGTAAATAACTTACAGTAAAAATGGCAGTGTCTTAGTAGATGGGGTTAAAGAGACAGGACAATCAACAAACAAACCGTTCCTTACAAATCACAAACAGCAAAGCAAGTTTGTTTTTCTTTCCTTCCCTGCCAACCTGTACCAGTGCTTACTTTATTGTCAACTCATGCATAATCCATTCGCTGCACTTCTTATCAAGAACACCAGACTCCAACAAATCTGACCGTATTATTTGCCAAGGCTGAAAACTGTCAGGGAATTTTTCTTTTCTTCTCTTCTCTTTTCTTTTTTTTCCCCCGCAAAAAATGTTTTAAACTCAATTTATCTGCACAAATACATGTTCTCAAGTGTAGGTCCACGGCGCATGGACACAAAGCCCACAACCACATATCCAAGGAGGATTTCGAAGAAGACAAATGAACTTGAGTGGAGGAGAGAGGCCGGGGAGGGGCCAGCAACAGTTAAAGATGTGTTGGTCTCTAAAGCAGCAGCTGACTAACTCTGAATCCTAAGTAGAGGAAAGTTCTGATTTTTTTTTTTTCCTTGAGGCGCTAAAAGACCAGTTGTGTTGTCTAAGAGGGCCAGATGGGCCTGTGCTCTGTGACTAAGCTCTGGGCACGCACACACACGGGCACACACACCTCTAGGACCCTCAAGCTGATCAGCATTCAAAGTAAACGCTGCCGTTCTCCCTCTCTACGTTTTCCTCTCCACTCTGTTTCTCTATTCTGATGATAGTCCCACAGGGAGGACTGGAATAGCGGCTGTTTATCCACTTATTCTTAGGGGGAGAAAAAGAAACTTAACTTTGTGTCTCACTTCCATTTCCCAGCCAAATAAAGGTAACCTTGCTATGACAAACTATGACAAGCCTGTTCAGCATGCACTGTGCCAAAAGGTATCCAAACAAACCCACATCTGTATTCAACAGCAGGATGTGATACCGATTTTGAATGATTCCAACTTCACTTTCGCTTTTCTGCAATGACAAGGCGCCGTTGTAAGTTTCACAGTGAGTATACAGATAAGGACAGTAAATGAGTCATCATCGAGGAGTTTGAACAAGTAAAAGTACATCTGTTAATGCTCATCTACAGCATGCGTACTGTGCAGCACTGGGAGGCTGAATCGTGGTGCCATATGCAGCATGAAGAAGCCTCTTAAGAACACCTGTGCTGCTGCACTTGGCGTCCAGACTCTATTGTGATCTAATGAGGCCGAGGAGAGAGGGCAGACCACGGACATCTTAGCACCTCGCTTTGTTCCAGAGCTCAAAAAAGAAACTGCGCCGTGAAGCCACTTCACTGAGGTGTTTGTTGGTGCTGGAGTACATGGAGGAGAGAAGATACACGAGACTGGGAACATAAATTAACCATGACCTTTGTGTTTAGACTCTAAACCTCTCCTGGCTTAACTGTTGGTTATTCTGCCCTATGAATCTCCCCATAGCAGTTTCAACATTCAAAATGACCTCTTCACCCCCACGAGGTGTTATGATTGATGACCAGCTCTCTTTCTCATGCAAGGCTATGCTGCATCTGTCTCCCCAGTGTGCATCTTGCACTATAAAAATAAGGAAAACCTGTCCTTACCTCACCTGCCAAACAACTCTGAGTCGAGGCCATGGTTGTCTCTTGTATCGACTACGGCAAAAGCGCTCTATCGAACCTGCTTTAATGCACAATGAGACCCTTACAGATCGTCCAGAATGGCAGAGAGCGGCATGTCTGCTTTTCAATCACACTGAAAGGGCAAATGTCACTCCACTGCTCAGTGACCTCCACGGGCTACGTGCGGCCGCCAGAATCAAATTTAAGTCGATAATGCTTCCCAACAGAGTGACTTCTAGGTCTGCATCTACTTGAACTCACACAGCCTTGTGCTCCTTATTCGGCCTCTGCTTTCCATCAGGGAATGTTGTCGAACACTACAGTCGCTGCACACCAGACAGCCACACTGCAGCCTGGCCTTGTCTGTGGTTTCCCAATGGTGGCACAAGCTACCACACGTTAACAGATCAGGGGCTTCTCCCCTCTATCTTCAAGAATCTCTTGAACACTTCCTCTCCTGACGCCTGTAACACTCCAGCACTGATGATTTCCTTGCACTTTATCTTGCTGAACAGATTGAAGACTCTGAGGTCTCCTACTGTACTGACCTTTGAATGTTATTCATCAGTTGCTTTGGATGAAAGGAAATATAAATGTAAACTGTAAATCATGCACCAGATTTTTTTTAATGATTAAACTATGAACTCTGGAAAAAATAAAAGTCAAACTAAGGTCAAATTCTGTGCTCAACTTTTCATATGTAACACTAATCCTCCGCTGTATAAGCAGTGACCAGATAGATTGGTTGAGGCCTTTTTTATTTTAACAGATCAGCATTTCCAATTCCATTTATTTTTTTGTGAAAAAAATCTTTTACAGAATAGATCGTAAAAAAAAAGAAAAGAAAATTGCTCCATGTTGGTGATTTTTTCATTTTGTAAATTTGAGGTGGTAGTAGTAATTTACAAACCATCATGAATAAATCTATCACCATGACTGCTGTACCTTTACGAGTTGACCACATAACTGCGAAACCAGATGGCCCAGAGGCAGTTTCAGGCACAAATGGAAAAGCAGACCAGACTTTGACCACTCTCGTTAGATGAAAAAACCTCTGCTCAACCCACCGGCAGCACAGGAATAATTTGTTAGTGAGAGAAATGCTGTAATGCGGACTTTATCTTGCCATGTTGGGATTGACACCCGTGGCATTGAAACATACTTCCTGATTGCCCTCTGATGAAACACTACAGGACACCTGCCGTAACTTTCTCCACCTGCCACCCTGACCTGACATACATTTGACTCCCATCATTAGGCCCGAGCGGCGAGTAGCACTCGCCCGAGGGGCTATTGAAATCGCGTTGTTTATTATTATTAGGGCCCGAGCCAGTGACAACGTCACGGTCCGAGGACCCTATTGTAATTCGAGTGTCAACAAGAGTCGACATGTAAGTAGTCAACAAGTGTCAAGTAACCAAGTAACCAAGTAGGTAATAGATTACTCATGATACCTGGCGCAAAATTCCCCGAAATGCAAATGTTTTTTTTTTATTATTATTTCGCCCCTTCCGCGCGTTTGAACGCGATTTTGACCCCTTTCCCAAGACGAGAAACGGAGGAAACTCTACACGCAGGGGGGGAAGCCGTGAAATTGCGATTCTGTGGTGGTCTCGCACGTGGGTGTGGCCAAATGGCTCCACAGCGCCCCCTAGACCGCGCATAGGAAATGAGGGTCTGCGTCACCGATTTCTACGAAACTTGCTAGACTTATCTATCAACCAGAGACCTTCTAAAAATTTCATTACAGACATACCCGAAAACGTACAGGAAGTCGGCTATTTAGCCTCGAAGTCGGTTTCGCCAAAACGAACTCCTCCGAGGGGATTCGCCCCATGGGCTTCAAATTGGGTCCAGGACATGTTCAGACCTAGCTGAGCTTATCTTGTGCTCCGCAGGTTTGTAGGTCCAACGGCTTGGCCTTCAGCGGGCCTCCAAGTTTGGCGACTGTTTTGGGCCTCTGCCCACGTGCTTGATCGTAGACGCTTCAAACTTGGGGCATATGATGAAGGCGTGTCGCTGAACAATTCGACATATCGTTTGCCTACGTCGCTCATAGCGCCCCCCGGTGGTACCCGAAAACGTACAACAATTCGTTAAAAATACGAACTTGGCCAAATCAACTTCCTTTTACTTCTACTACATGCAGACCCACATGCTGAAGTTACATGATGAACGCTGTGACCCTAGGAGCAACGGCGTCCGTGTGGCGGCGTGGCAAAAGTGTCTCTTCCCAATTTAAAATACGTTTGCGCTTCACGCGCACATACTTCATCGTAGCCACTTGAAATTCAAGGAACATGACGATACCTCTTCCCCGAACGTTTCGATGTATCGACTTCCTGCCTTGCTCATAGCGCCCCCCGGTGGTAACAGGAAGTACGTTAAAATTCATTAAAAATCCAAACTTGACCCCATCGACTTCATTCCACTTCTACTACATGCAGAACCACTTGCTGAAGCTACATTATGAACGCCGTGAAGCTAAAAATGGCCACTTTTCAGCGTCCAATTACGTTTGCCTTTTTCGTGGCTTTAACGAGGTCGTGACGTCACAACATTTCATACGCAGGATAAGAATGACGAGCTCTTTCAATTGATAGTGTTATTTCGGATGGGCGTGACAAACTGCCTCTATAGCGCCCCCTTGAACATTTTGTGAAATTCCCCATAGACAATTTTCCCTTACTTTGTCGTACACTTACGAAACTTCACACATACATGCATCTCAACCAAATATACAAAAAGTTGCATTGGACCCACGCGGTAAACACCACAGGAAGTCGGACATATTGGCTAGCATTTCTTGGACGCAAAACAAACTTCTCCTTGGGATTTCACCCGATTTGCTCCAAATTACATACATTACACCTTCCGACCCAGCTGATGAAAACTTTTGCATCATAGGTCGACAGGTCAAAGGGCGTGGCCGCCGTGGCACGGCCAAGTTTAGCCAATTCAGCTAAGAACTTTGAAATGCTAACACGCCTACAGTTTTGATGGCAGCAGCTCCAAACTTGCTGGACATGATAAGGGCCTCATCCTCAACGATCCGATATATTACTTTTGTTTGTGGCTCATAGCGCCCCCCGGTGGTAACAGGAAAAGTCGGAAAATTGGTTCACAATCCGGACTTGACCCGCTTCGCATTTTCCATACGTGGTCAGAGGCCCGCCCTGTACGCCTCCATTTGATCGGCCACAGCCTCGCTCAAGTCGCCCCCTTGTGGGCACAGGAAATGACACGTTTTGCATTGCCTATGTCCGATGTGCTCGAATATTCACACGCGTTATCCGGGGACCGCCCTGAACGCAACAGACCACGTCCGGCTACCGGTCCCACGGGGGGGCCTGGGCCGCCGAGTGGCGTGGGTCGCCGAGTGGCGTGAGGCGAGGGATTTTTAATTATTATTAGGGCCCGAGCCAGTGACAACGTCAGACCCTATTGAAATGCAAGTGTTTATTATTATTATTCATCTCCGCGTTTGAACGCAATTTTGACCCCTTTCCGACGCCGAGAAACGGATGAAACTCTACGCACAGGGGGGGAAGGCGTGAAATCGGCGTTCAGTGGTGGTCTCGCATGTTAGCGTGGCCAAATGGCTCCACAGCGCCCCCTAGACCGTGCATAGGAAATGAGGGTCTGCGTCACGGATTTGCACGAAACTTGGTATACTTGTTTATCAAACCGAGATCTTCAAAAAATTTGCTACAATGACATACTCTAAAACGAACAGGAAGTCGGCTATTTAGCCTCAAAGTCTGTTCACGCGAAATGAACTCCTCCGAGGGGATTCGCCCGATCGGCTTCATATTGGGTCCACAACATGTCCAGACCTAGCTGAGCTTATCTTGTGCTCCACAGGTTTGTAGGTCAAACGGCTTGGCCTCCAGCGGACCTCAAAGTTTGGCGACTGTTTCGGGGCTCGCCATCAAAATACGAATGGCTCTCACGCCCACATGCTTGAGCGTAGACTCTTCAAACTTGGGGCATATGATGAAGGCGTGTCGCAGAACGATTCGACATATCATTTGCCTACGTCGCTCATAGCGCCCCCCGGTGGTGAGCAAAAACATACAAAAATTCTTAAAAAATACGAACTTGACCAAATTGCCTTCATTTCACTTCTACTACATGCAGACCTGGATGCTGCAGCTACATGATGAACACTGTGACCCTACGAGCAACGGCGTCCGTGTGGCGGCGCAGCGAAAGTGTATCTTCCCAATTTCAATTACGTTTGCCTTTCACGCGCACATATTTCATCGTAGCCACTTGAAACTCTAGGGACATGACAATGGCTCCTCCCCAAACGTTTTGATGTATCGACTTCCTGCCTTGCTCATAGCGCCCCCGGTGGTAACAGGAAGTAGCTTAAAATTCATTAAAAATTCATACTTGACCCTATCAACTTAATTCCACTTCTAATACATGCAGAACCAGTTGCTGAAGCTACATTATGAACGCCGTGAAGCTACATCTAACGGTGTCCGTGCGGCGCCAGCGACTGCCGACTTTTCTCCAATTACGTTTGCCTTTTTCGTGGCTTTAACGAGGTCGTGACGTCACAACATTTCTTCCACAGGACAAGAATGATGAGCTCTTTCAGTTGATATTGTTGTTTCCCATGGGCGTGGCAAAATGCCTCTATAGCGCCCCCTTGAAAATTTTCTGAAATTCCCCATAGACAATTTTCACTTACTTTGTCGTACACTTACGAAACTCGACACACACGTGCATCACACCCAAACATTTAAAAAAATGTATTGGAGCGACGCCCTAACACCAACAGGAAGTCGGCCATTTTGGTTTGATTTTTTTGTACACGAAACGAACTCCTCCGAAAGATTTCGACCATCACCTTCATATTCGCCACAGATCATCCACAGACTGCCCTGAGGACGGCTTGTGCTCTACAGGTCTGTAGGTCACAGGGCGTGGCTCTTTGATGCCTCGCCATGCAACTTTGAAATGCTATCACGCCCACAGATTTGATCACAGCAGCTTCAAACTTGCTGGAGATAATGAGGGCGTGATCCTGAACAGCCCGACATATTATTTTCCTATGTCGCTCATAGCGCCCCCTGGTGGTAATCGCAAATGTACAAAAATTCGTTAAAAATACGAACTTGACCAAATCGACGTCATTTTACTTAAAATCTTTCCTCTACACCAAACGGCGTGCCCGCTAGGGGGCGACAAAAATGGTAACACTGCTCATTACTCCTCACGCAATTACGGCTGGCTTTTACGCCCACATACTTGATCATACTCACTTCAAAATTTAGATACATGATCGGGGGGCCGTGGGTCGCCGAGTGGCGTGGGTCGCCGAGTCGCGTGGGGCGAGGGCCCGCCATAGCCGCTTGCGGCTTTAATTATTATTCTTCTCCGCCTTCATGCCCCAATTTGGCCCCTTTCCCGACTTCTAAAGTGCGTGAGCTTTTTGCCGGACGTCCGGCTTCATCCGAAATTCGATATGGGTGGTGGTCGCACATGTCCGACGCGAAATGGCTAAATAGCGCCCCCTACAAAGTTCAAAAAAGCCCATAGGGAATTCGGGTCACTTTGGCGTAGACCCACGAAATTCGGTACACATATGTATCTCACCCAGATATACAAAAAAGCCTCTTATTGTCATGGTGAAATGTCAACAGGAAGTCGGCCATTTTGAATTCTCATTTTTGGCGGGAAATTAATAAATCCATAACGATTCACCCGACCGGCTCCAAATTTCATACCTAGCATCTTCAGACCTAGCTATGAAAAAGTTGTGCTCCGTAGGTCGATAGGTCAAAGGGCGTGGCCTCTGGTGGGCGCCAAAGTTGGGCTCGATCGCCACCCAAATTCGGTTGGCTGTCACGCCCACATACTTTATCCTAGCAACTTCAAACTTGAATGACCTTACGGCATTGAGTCCCTGATTCGCCCGATATATCAATATCCCACTTTACTCAAAGCGCCCCCCGGTGGTAACAGGAAGTCACTTTTTTTACATAAACAAGTTAACTCCGCCCACAGATTTTGCCCGACCAACTTCAAATTGGCTACAGACCAGCGAGACGCCATGCTGATGTTATCTTGTGCTCCGCAAGTCTCTACGTCAAACGGCGTGGCTGTAGCGGCTTCCGAAAGTTTTTCGCCTTTTTCTTTGCTCGCCATTTCAACTTTGAGCAACTGTCACGCCCACATACTTCATCCTATCAACTTCATCCTTGCTGGACATGACGATGGCTCCGTCCTGAACGTTTTGATGTATTGATATCCCACTTGACTCAAAGCGCCCCCTGGTGGTAACAGGAAGTCACTTGCGTTACAAAAACATTGACTCCGCCCACAAATTTAGCCCGATCATATTGAAATTGGCTGTGGACCACTGACATGCCATGGTGATCAAAGTGTCAGAACTGCAGGTCTCTAGGTCAAAGGGCGTGGCTGATTTGGCTTCATAAAGTTTGCCGCCTTTTTGTTTGCTCGCCATTTCACCTTCGAAATGATGCTCCACCCACACACTTCATCCTATCAACGTCATTCTTGCTGAAATATGACGGTGGCTCCGTCCTCAACGTTTTGATGTATAATCTTCCCATGTACCCCTTAGCGCCCCGTGGTCATAACAGGATGAGTCCTGCTTTGCGCCTTTATTTTTCCTCGCCATTTCGCCTTCCAGGTCCTGCTACGCCCACATACTTCATCCTATCAACGTCTACCGTGCTGAACATGACGATGGCTCCGTCCTGAACATTTTCATGTATAGACTTCCCATGTACGCCCACGGATGGCTGCAGGAAGTGACACTGCTTAACACATTCACTTACATGAGCAGATTCAATTACAATTTACCATGTCTCAGTCAGGTCAGGTCAGTCAGCCACTGAACAAACCTAATACAAATACTCCCCCCGGTGGTCATGACCTGCTTTACACTTACATTACACTTAGAAGGCTCTACCGACCACATACTTCATTCTATCAGCTTCAAACTTGCTGAAGATGATGATGGCTCCACCCTGAACGCTCTGATGTATGCCACACCCACTTAACTCAATGCGCCCCCCGGTGGTAACAGGAAGTGACCTGGTTTACACTTACATTGTCCGATTTAATTCTAAATTCAGGGGTTTGATCCCGGTCAGGCCCTGATCACACCTACCCACATCTGGCTTCATACAAATACGCCCCCTGGTGGTAACAGGAAGTGACGTGGCTTACACTTACATTGTCCAATTTAATTCAAACATCAGGTGTTCCATCCCGGTCACGTCCTGATCACACCTACCCACATCTGGCTTCATACAAATACGCCCCCTGGTGGTAACAGGAAGTGACCTGGCTTACACTTACATTGTCAGATTTTATTCAAACATCGGGGGTTTGATCCCAGTCAGCCCCTGAATGCCCCTACCCGCATCCGGCTTCGTAGCGCCACCTGGTGGACGAACCACGCATTGCGTTTTTCCGCTCCCGCAGTGCTTTTTCGCCCTTCTCGCTTCGCACCACGCCCCCCGCGCGCCTCAGGGCCCCACGGTCGCATGGGTCGAGCGAGGGCCGATCATCGCCGCTTGCGGCTTTAATTTAAAATAAAACCCTTTTGCTTTTGTCTGATGCCTGGCTGACATTTAGACAAAGAGTCACTTTTTGGAAATAAAAACTTTTCACACTGTCAAATTTTGTTTCAAAGCAATGACACAATAAATAAAAAAGGAACAGAAGGCATCTGACAAAAATGGCCTCCTGTGGGTCTGTGCGTGAAGGTAGGAAGAGTTACTAACTATCTTAAAGTGGTGCTGATAGGATAGACTATAGAAATACTCAACTCAGACACATTAAACCAGCACTAATGACAATATTAAACTAAGGCTTAAAAATGAATCATTTTTATGTGTATGAACCTAATTGGGTTAGGTTTTGGGAAAGATCATAGTTTGAGGCACAATTTCTTCTTCGTTTGGATTAAAGGAGCTTTTTATTTAGGGTCTTGAAGAAACTAACAGTGACAGTTGGTAGGAAACAGGGGACAACAGCAGTCTCTTATGTCTAAGTCAGACATTTTCTTGACTTAATAGCTCTTAAAAATCGTCATTGTTCATTTCCTTTCTTGGTGCAGATTCAGAGTTCCTACAGTCAACGGAGGGATTTGTCACTATAGAACAAAAATGTCATATTTGGCCATTTGCTTAAGTAAATGATGCTCTTGTTTTTCTTGGTGAGACAGTTCAGACTTTTCCATCTTACTGCTCCGCCTTTTATTCTCTGCTGAACTTGCTGTAAAAGTTAGGTCAGAAATATCAAATGTATGTGACATTACTCTACTTCTGCAATCAGCATCATCGCCCCAGCTGATAGGCTCCATGTGATAAAACTGGTCCTCGGCTGCATCCCCAGCTTTAAGTCGTGTGACCTGATTTGACAGTTTAACTCTTCACGTACCTGCTTGTCCTTGTCTTTAGCTTTCCCGCTGCCTGACACCCGCGATGAGGTCACATCACGGGGGATGACAGAGATTTGGTGCAGTGGCATGTTCATCCCAGCAGAGCCAACCAGGGACGCTCACACACTCACTTCCTGTCCTGCTGCCAGGGCAAAGGGCATGATGGTCTGAATTGCGACGCCTCACCCGCACAGCCCTGCAGAGGACACACAGAGGACACATGGAGATTAGGAATGAAAACATGGTTAAATCAAAAATATAAAACCAGAGTTGGTGGGCTGATATTAAAGTTTACAATAAAAATGTAATTACGCTTAGTTAATTGTAAACATAATTCACAATTTTTACCTGCAAAACACAGCAAAACAATAGCAGAACGCCATTATTTATCTTTATTTGACCCTGAAAAATCACATCTACACAGGAATATTTGTCCTTAAAATCCCTCATTATAGGACTCATCTTGACTGCGCATAACTTTCATCTGCATTTCCATATCATCTGGCGCTAGCTCTATGGTTATCTATTTATTATTCATCCACTGCATGTAAACCCATTCATATGCAACACTATTTACTCATCTGCCTCCTTGTTTATCCATTCCTAGTTTATCTTCACTTGAAAATCTGACTTTTTTTTTTTTTTTGTACACTGTTCAAGCGTAGTCTTCTAGTTGTCTGAGGAAATTGCACTGGTGTCAGTGTTGTTTTCTTGTTTTTACTTGCTGTCTTGACATGCTCTTTGTGCCTTGGAATTGCCCTACGGGTACAAATAAAGTTTTTTGAATTGGGTTAAATTTAAGTGGTGAAGCTGCAAGTCTGTTGTCACTATTGATCATTTGATCGACCTCGCTTGCCACTAGACTTCTTCAAATATACTTCTTCAGAACCCAAACAGATTAAATTAAAATTTTGATGAGGAGGGTTGTCACCAAATACTGTTCATTGAGTCGTTATCAGCAAAGATTTGCACCTGTGTTGTGTTCTTGTACTGTGGCTTTTTACTTTGACTCTCTCATTTTTATTCTAACCAAGCTACACTGAGCCACACTTTGTGCTGAAAAAAAGACTAACAACCTCAGAGGTTAAGGACAGATTAAAGCAGATATCAGCGGTTCGGCCGTTTTGGCTAATGCTGCGTTCGAGGCACGCTTTTGAAACCGTAAGTTACAGCTTCAAGTCACAACTACAACTTTGTAGCGTTCCAGGTAACCTGTAACTCGTGTTTTTACCGTCCTGTTGCCTGTGAAAGTGCACTATAACGACCACTCGTAACTTCCGATCCGTGAACTCGTCCAGATCAGACTTCACAGGAAGGAAAAACACAAGTTAAGAACGCACCATGAGTTAGCAGCCCCCGCCCTCGTCAGGCAGCTATTGGTCCTCGTGCTACGTGACCACATTCACGCGCATCCCTTGGCTTCACACACAGCCCTTCATGCCGTTCTCTCTCCTCATTGGATAACACTTGTATCCCACAAGAAAAAATTTCAGAGCAGAGTGATGAGATTTCCACGAGAAACACTCCATGTAAGTGATTGCTGGCGGAAAATAGGACTATTAGGGACTTATATTAACAAAAACATTCCGCTGATATCTGCTTTAAGATGTGCAGACAAAAACAAACTGATGAGGAGTTTTAAGCGCAGGTTAATTTTTTTAGATTTCCTCAAAAACCGGCAGGTGAACTTTCCTCGATGCCGACCTGCAGTGCAGTCTAAGAAACTTTGGTCTAACAGTTGTCTCTTGTGAGTTTTCCACAGGAGAGCAGAAGTTTGTCTCAAAATAGCGCAGGCACAGAGTATAATAAATTATCAGAGGTGATCCCCAAAGTGTGTAATAAATCACAACAGGGTTGATCCCAGGAGCAGCAAAGACCTGGAAATTCAGCAGCAGCAGCCCGGTCGTAGATAGATTCAGACAGCAGCAGCAGCAGCAGCAGCAGCAGCAGCAGCAGCAGCAGCAGCAGTGTGGGGCTGTCCTGGGGAGTTACACAAGAGGTTTTACAAATGGGTCATTTTAACTTCAGTTAATGCAGCCATCTGTACCGCCACTGACAGCAATTAAGCTTTAACTCCTTTTCACCACTGTGTGTATGCGCGCATGCATGTGTTTGCACACTAGCCAGTCTGCCAAGCAAACCCTCAAGCTCTGCAGTATGAAAATGACAGGATTAAGAAACCAAAAAGCAAGCAGGCCGATGGGAGGTCGGTGAAATGACAGTAATCACAATCTAGCATTGATGGTAGAGTGTGTGTGTGTGCCTGTGTGTGTCTCCCTGCTCAGTATTCATACAGAGTTGGAGGCGATGATACTCATATGAACTCATAAACACACACAGTCACAACACACACACATATCAGCTTCTCATGAAACAGCTGGCGGACATGACTCAGTGCCAATAGATGTTGGAGAATCATGCCAAAGATGGGCGGACAGACACACACACACTTAAAAAAAATAGTTTCCGTTATTTGATTTTGTTGCTACTTATCAGTATTATTCTCTGTCCGTGGGGATAGTCTTGCTTTAATTTTTGGAACAGCAGTCCGATTAATTTGGAGGCTGTAAACAGGAAGCACACTGTTTCCATGGAGATAGTTAGTCATTGTTAACTATGGGCTACAAATTCAGGCCTGTTTTTAGTTTTTTTCATTTATTTAAATTTTGGTAATGTGGCACCATTAAAATGATGCCCAATGAGCTGATAGCAGTTCTCATTTGGAAAAAAATATCACCGCAGAGCTTTAAAAAGAGAAGAAATAAAAAATAAATAAATAAATAAAATAAAAAACTTGATGACTCTGACAAACTAAGAATTTTCTCTTCAGCATTTCTAGAAGGACTTTAGGGGATTGATTTACAGCAGAAATCAGAGATAATGATGTCACTGGGACACTGAATATAAAAATATGTACAGAGTGTCTAATTACAAGGTTTAGTGAAAGCTAAGTAATTATGCTCTCTGTGGCAAAACATAATTTAATGTAAATGTTTTCATAGGAGTGGTCCCAATTGTTTAAAAAACAATTGTTTAAAAAACAATTGGGACCACAAGTAATGGCCACAAGTAATGGTTAGTTTTATTATCGACTAAACTTGAGAATATTCTCTTCATTGAGCGATTGATCGTCTGTTCCTAGAAAGCTCTCCATCCATGAAAACCTGCAGGAGTCCTACACTGACCGCAGCCTGGGAGAAAACCCTTCACTATAGGATGCTGTTCAGAGTTGGCACGTTTACACCGAGGAGCAGTGAGGCTGCTCCGAAGCCTGGTGATGGTTTCTCTTCTCTTTGATTCGTCTCTGAGCAGCCCAAATGAGGTAGCTGATTAAAATGAGCTCAAACAGCATCAAAGTGAAGTCAATACCAACAAAATGTGAACAAAGGAGAGTTCACTCCAAAGACCAACGGTCAGTTCCGAGCTGTGATTTCATCCACCCACACTTCCCTCTCCCAGAGAAGAAAAACAAAGATTCATATTTTAAGATCCAGCACAGAATTTATTCGTCTGTATGTAGAGGTCAAAAAGGTGGCGGACAGCTGCACCTGAGATGACTCATCTTTTCCATCAAATCCTCAGCTCAAACATGAACCTCCAGACAGTCAGCATTTTTAAAAGGCTGTTTATGAGTGAACTGTAGCTGCACATGACAAAACACTGTAAGCTGGATATCAATATTAAATTCATGTTTTATTAATATCAGTCACCATCCGCCTCTTTTGTTGGCACAACCTTCCATCTGAAACACAGTCTTGATTATAGTCCCTTTAGGTATCTGTATAATAAGTCTTTTATGTGGTATCACTGCTAGTTAGTTACAATACAGGTGGCTCTGATGGGCAGAGACCACTACAGTAGGAGTCCTACTATGTGTGTGTGGCTATTGGCTAATGAGTTATAGTGAATGAGCATGGGTACGGAGACAAAGTTACCCACTTGAGGGCATCATCACATGGTGGTATCATTAAGCTCTTGCTGTATTTCAGATGCAAATGTTTGTATTAATTACAAAGCCGGCATTCATTCCCCGAGCTACGATGTGCGGTAAGAACAAATGAAATCTTAATAAATCTAAAGATGGTTTTGTGCACTGCATTGGCGATGATGTGGTTCTTTCATACAGTTTTGCGGTAGTAGGCGGAAACAAACTGCATCCATCACAGACCCGTCTCTGCACCAGCCAGCTCATTACTGGACATCTAAAGAACAACAACTGCAGCAGAGTCCTCCACTCGGCTCTTAATTGGCATTGTGTTTCAAGCCCAAGGTCTTTGTTGGACTGAGAGGTTGCACTAATGGGGCAAAGGATGTGCTGGATAAACAGGCAGCATCACTCTATGGCCATATAGGCTACATACACACACACAGCCATTGTATACATATCAATCAAGCTGTCACGAGGTCCCTTGGGTGTGAGATTAGGCAGTTTCCGGTGTGTGTGTGTGTGCATGTCCTCCAGGCTGGCTGCCAGTCAAGAGTTTACTGCAACAATATTAAAAACTACAAATCCAGACCAATCACAGGCCTCCGGTGATAACACCTGGACACTGACCTGTTGCCATGGCAGCAGCTCCAGGGATCAGTCTAAGCTGTCAAGGGGACGACAGCGTCAGTCAGATAAATGGATGCATCTCCGAAAACTGTCATGCTAGGATTGAGGACAGCGATAAATGCGTACCCCAACTATTTTACTAAACTGACTTGTCCCATTAAAACTTAAGACATGATGTCACATGAAGACTTAGATACTTCTGTTGCTAGGATACAGTTTCATCCCATTATGCCACCTCAACTGGCCTCATTTAGCCTACCTAGCTACACAGCAACTACACCCTAAGTGAGACAACCTAAATCTGTCCAGCTATAAGCTAAAACAAACAAAAAAACAGGGCTCTATCTGTTTGTGATTTTTCTGTGGAAAACAATCATTATTTCGGTCCAGAGGAAAATTTTCTTCTGACAGGGCAAAGAAGAAAAAAAACACAAAATACCACTAAGCTGAGGGGAAAATAACACATCAACACTTGGCTGACTCAAAGGGAACCTGATAAGATTCTGACAAGATGCGGCTGAACTGTTTGTGTTAGTGTGCGATGGGAGAGTAACCAGAGGGTGGATCCAGTACACGCAGGAAGAAGAGAGGAACTGAATATGTGGAAAGTAACAGCAGTGAGTGTAAAAACATCAAAACAGCATTTAGTGCGTTTCAGGTCAGTTATGTCGGCCACACTCCACATAACCTCATTTATACGTCTCTAAAGCATAGTGCTGAAATATTAACAAGTTAAAGGCCGCTGTTTGTCCACACAACAGTTACACCACCAGACTATAAGGAGGTGTAAATACTTATTTCATCTAGGCTGATGACATAAACTTTATTTTCAACAAGTCCTCCAACTTCAACAGCTACATAAGTCGTTTTACTGGAGCTCGGTTGTCTTGAGTTTGGTCATAAACACGCCACACGAACAAAAGCTACTTTGGTTTGGTAATGAAAAGCTTGTAGTTTCGGTTCAAATATGTACTTTCTGGATTTTGTGACCTCTGTCGTCATGGTTATTAAATAATTACATGGTAAATAAAACAATCTGCTAGTTTGTGTGAGAATTGAACTTCAGTCTGAAACCCTTAATGCATTTTGCATGGACTTTGGCATCTTTAGCTACTGAACATCTCTTTCTGCTCCTGTCATAATTATTAGACCAACTAGATGTTGCATAACAACAAAATAAAATTATGGGTTTTATGCCGCAATAATGACTTATGCCATCTTTTTTTTAATTGGCGGAAAGTATTCAATTTTGAAGTGCAAAAAACCCCATGCATTAAATCAAGACATATTCAAAACACAGCGAGTTATTGATGGTTTTACTTCACCTGCTTGGATTTTTAAAGACCCAATACCAGCAGCGAATCTCTACAAAGACAAGGTCATCAAAATATTATTATAGCTTCTATTATTCCACTGAAGTCCATTTATTTTACAGCGAGACAACTCAGCGTGTCTCTGCAGCTCTTCCCCTCTCCACTCCTCCTCCAGACAGTCCTGTCTCTGCTGCGTTCTGCTCAGCTGCGCTCTGCTGTTATTCAGTTTACCAAGAGGCCCCTCTGCGTCCCTGCTGTCAGATCAGACCTGAGATATGGCCAGGAGCCCGCTCTCCGGTTCTGATGCGCAACCAGGCAGAAAAACTAGGCTGTGTATCAATCAATCCAAACATTACTGTACTACGGCTATAGTCTATATTTAAAGAGGTGTCTTCCCCGTGGGCGGGTTATAAAAGAGACTTACGGCACATTTCAGATGAGATCTGAGTTAAAGAGATATTACATTCTGGATTTGGAGTTCAATACTTCATGGGGTAGCCTCGTTACGAAGGGGAAAGATTTTGCTTTTCCACTTATCTTAAACTGATATTACAGCAATAGAGAGAATTATTTGGAAAACGGAAAAGAGGATGGTGCAATAACAGCTGACTACGGTGGTGTTCCTCATTAAGACACTTCTCAGAAATCTGACTTCCCCAGAAATGTATTCAGAGTTCATTTGGCAGGTGCAGACTAATGCTTGAAAATTTAATTTCTAGCTTTTATCGCTGTTCCCTCCAGGGACGTGTCACCTTGTCACCGAATTCCTTTTATGGTGGGAGAGGACTTTCTAAAAATGAAAAAGGGCTACAAATATTCCTGTATGTTGGACCGGTGCCTCCGCTGAAAGGTTCGAATCAGGGGAGCGAGAAGAAGGAGGGGAGCATTAATTTCATCATGGCACAGATGCCATAGCTGTGTTGGCAGCGATGATTGGACTTAATGCCCTGCCAGAACTCACACACTCTCTTTCTGTCTCACATAAACACGCAGATTAACAGAGCGACAGTGAAAACCTGATGGGCCGCTCTGATAAAAACCTGCTGCAAGCTCACTTCCTCGCACACGCACAAGTGGAGACGCATCAATTCTGGCACCGCGGTTCTTCCCAAGTTTAAGATAAAGTGTTAAACAAATCTAAATTTCAAGCGTTAACTGTTAGATAATTTAACCATCGCTGACATTGTGTAATTACATAAGCAGACACACAAACCGCCAGAGCCTGGGAGACTGGTGATTACTTCAACGCTTTTTCATATCGCACTGGGAATAAATTATCATAATGTTATTTTTTTTTCAGCTCATTGTCATTTCAAATGTAGCTGCATCATTTATCAGCATCAGAGCGACTCCTCTGCCTCCTAAATGTCTCCATGCCTATTTACCCTATATGCTGGATTAATCAAAAGCTTCCATGATATTTAAGTTTGCTGCATTCCCACTGCCTCTGTTTGCTGTCCTATTTGATTATATGCTAATGAGTCCCAGTTTGGATGTGATTAATTGTGCGGTTGGCCAAATGAGCTCTGAATAGACATCTGGGATAAACAGACTTGTTGCTCGGGGAAAACAACAAAAAAAAAAAAGCAGGAGCTGATTCTTTCTTACACACCCCAAACGAAGGGACTTTAACAACATTTGCGAAAATGACCTTCGCTTTTCACACGCGCTTCCTTGGCTTTCAAGGAGGCGTGAAGACAGATGCTGATATGAACACGCACACACACGTCCTGTGAAAGTTCATCTCCTGTAAATCTCAATGGATTAAAGAAAGGAGGGTGGATGTTAATTCACAGAAAATATCTCTTTTCAGTTAGCATAACCAAAACAGGAACAGGCCTTTCAAAGTTCAGTTAAATACTAAATTTCAACACAATTCTTTCTGTGATTCACTGCGGTGACGTGTAGAGACTCATTATGTGACGTGTGGAGACAAATTCATCAAACTCCCTTCCCCAGCCTCAACACACCATCATTTCCCGACAGGCCCCGAGAAGAGAGCTTTCATTCATTTCTGTTTCAAGTCGAAATGGCTTGAAATGACTCTCACCTTGTTGCCAAATTCAACATGCTATAAAAGAAATGTTTTTTTGTATATAGTGTTTTGACATCAAACTATTTACTTTCCCTTCTCAGAAACCATGTGTCTGTGAAATCAATCCGATCCTGCCAGGAAACCTAAAACTGCACCACTCTCAGAATGAAGGGCTGAAAATTTGACTTCGTTTTTTTTTAACTCCACACTTTCATCTTAGCAGTAGTTTAGGAGAATTATATTTCAAAGAACTCAGTTCAGACTTTGTGACAGTTTGTTATGTGTAAAGCATTGAAAACTTTTTGACAGTCCCACTCGCTCTGAGAGGAATGGCTCGACAGTGACTTCCAGTCATCCAGAAGAGACTTCCAAGACGAAGCTGCTGCGTGGCGAAGAAAGTTTTATCATCACGTGAACCACAGCTTCTCATCCATACACTTACAGTAGCTACAGAATAGCAGCTTTACAAATCCTGTAAGAATTATTTTTAACCTATACAGACAGAGCCAGTCTAACGCTTTACCCTTCTTTCCAGTCTTCCAAGTGTGGAGATAAATTAAAGCAGATATCAGCGAAATGTTTTTGTTAATATAAGTCCTAAATTGTCCTGTTTTCCATCAGCAATCACTTACATGGAGTGTTTCAGCTGAAACACGAGTCTCTCCGTCACTCTGCTCTGCTGTAAACCCAGGAGAAAACTTTCCTTGTGGGATACAAGTGTTATCCAATGAGGAGAGAGAACGGCATTAAGGGCTGTGTGTGCAGCCAAGGGGTGCACGTGAATGTGGTGACAACGGACCAATGATCCATAATGAGGGCGCTGCTAACTCATGGTGTCGAAGGAAACTCGTAAAGTGTTTTTCAGATCTGCATTATCAGTTCAATCTGGTTGGTTCAGGGGTCAGAAAAACAAAAATCAGGCAACAGGATGGTAAAAACACGAGTTACAGGTTCCCTGGAACGCTACAAAGTCAGACCCGAGTCAAAAAAATTCAAACAAACCTTCTTCTGTTCTTTAATTTTATTTTACCAAGAGTGCTGTATACAATATTCAGACAGGCCTTGCCAGTTATAAAAGTTTCACCAGTTGCAATGCCTGACTTTGCCAGCAGCAGATTATATCAGCTGTAGCCTGTAGTTAATTAATGTTAATTCCCTAAGTACTTTACCCAAAGGCCGAACTGGAAATGTACTTATCTATTTTTGTGAACATTAGACAGCCACTCAAAGCCGCTGCTTCTGTGTTGTCATCCTGTTAAACTGATTAGAGATTCAGAAATTACATTTTTTTGTTAATCAAAGCTTTTTTTTCAAATTCAACTAATTACTAGACCAAACCACTACAGCTATATATCCAAACAACATGGTGCTGACATGAGATTGTATGGTTATAATGCAGCAAGAGTAGGTGCAAATCAAAGAGGGAAGGACTTGTGTACAGTATGTGATTTGCCTGGGAGTAAAATCATCCTTATCTCTGAGCCTATAACCTCCCAAGCTGCCAGTAAGAACCGGTAAATACCAGTAAGTAAAAGGGAAAATAACATATCAACGCTTGGCTGATTCAAGGAGAACCTGATAAGAGTTTCTGACAAGATCCTGTTGAAATCTTTCATGTGTGATGGGAAGATAAGAGAAGGAGTGGGACAGAATAAACAGAAGGTGCTGATCTCAATTGAAGAGCAGAATCAAATGGAGCAAAAAGCATCGAGAAAAAGTGCAAACGCATCAAAACTTCACAAAGCGGAGAAAGGAACTGAAATTGTTAAAAAAAAAAAGTCACTTAGACTCCCTCCACAAAACGCACACCCACTGTGCTACAGCCTCTACTGCTACCACACAGTGAAGGGGAAGTAGAACATGTACAGAGGAAGCTAATGCCTTCAAGTCTTATTATACACAGGCAAAACAGGCAAGATAGCTTGTTTTCAAAAGACTTTATATTTTGCAGATGTGTGAATCAAAGTCGTATCTTTTCACAAAAAATAAAAATGCAATGCAAGTCTGATTGCGAGGTGATTTGTTTGCACAAGCAGAGAACCACATTTACATTTTGGGAATTTGGCCAAGCTGTAATCCTGATCGAGTTACACTTGATTGCATTAACAGGTGCAGTGAAGACATACAGTACACTTCCTGTTCCTGTGTAAAGAAAGATGTCACCAGCAAACTTTTTGGAGCTCCGACAGCAAAAAGGAAAACTACCTACTAAAGACACTTCTTTGGAACAAGAAAATAAATTAAAGAAACAACAAATTGCTCTCAGCTGATGTGGCCTTGTGCTTCGTGCCACACATGGACACACTGGTGACAAAGTTGTGAGAAAACCTGCTCTTAACTTTAATAAGGCACTGCCAAAAAGCTGAATGACGCACTTGTCTTGGACTTGGCCAACCAGCAGTTTCACGAATTCTTGCTAAACTTTAACATTTTGACGTACTTGGAGGGTTTTTTTTCTTCTTTGTTTCCTGGTTGTGTTGTTTTTTTTAACCCATGTTTGTGTCTACAGCTGAAATGCTTCAGTCTGCTAAATCATTAGGGGCTGCCCACTCATATGCAACTGCTACTGAAACCAAAAACTAAACAAAAACTAACTGAACCACAGTTTCTTTATGGATAAGCACATGATTCAGCAATGTGTAAGTGAAAGATGAGGCTAGACATTTTAAACACACTGAAATATTATAGATAGTATCAGATCAGATCTACAGTGGATGTGCTATTGATTTACAGTATTATTCCACTGTGGCCTAACAATACAAGACATCTTTATTAGGATAAACTCTGAAACACAAATAAGCTTGGTAAAAAGAAAGATAAAGCAACAAATGAAAGGTTATGATAAGATAAATCATGGTGATTCATTTTGGCGACTGTGGGAGTTTTAGTTTGTTAATTGGGGTGGAAATCTTCAGAGACCAGTCACCCTGCTGATTTCATACCTAACGTGTTACTAAAGTTTCCACATTTCCTTGTACTTGCTGTTATATGAGATGATCATTTCATAGGAATTTCACCCACTGTGTTCCTGTAATTAATAACGCTGAAAAAAAAAGAGAGAGGGAGACAGAGAGAGAGAGGGAGAGAGAGAGGAACCCTGCTTAAAACAGGATGCAGCTCGCATTTCTCCAGGCAGCTACAGCTGTTTAGTGTATTCAAGGCTGACAGCCTCAAAGCGACTGACAACAGACAACGACGCACACGGCTGCTGCTGCTGCTGCTGCTGCTGCTGACAGGGAATTGTACTGTGCATCTGCATTCTGTGCGTTATCAACCAATAATGTTCAGACCGAGGGGGGAAAAAATGGAAACTTGTATGAGGAAATGAAAACCTAACTCGCCACCGACAGAGAAAGTGAAAGCATTTTCTTTGTAACCACTCTTGTGAGGCTGCCAGTAAACACAGGCCTCATACTCATGAGCGTGTGCTTCTCAGCACAATGACCACTCCACCCCTCGGGCAAGTGTTTATCTTCTCTCTGTGTAGCAGAATAACCTGACTCTGAGTTGTGCACCAGCAGGCAGTAACAACCCTCCACCATGCTACATGACCGCGAGTGTGTGTGTGTGTGTCTGTGTGCTTGGTGCGTGTACTCAGGAAACCACACACTGAGAGGCAGCTTGAGAGGCTGCTTGTCTGGCTGATGGTCGACTCAGTGGCCGCCAGCAACAAAAAGCACCGGTAGCAGTACGACAGTGGGGCGGAGAGTTGGACAACTGGCCTCAAGCAACCATTTACACAGCGGTTCAGCAGCAAACACACTCCCCAACATAAACTGACTGATGCAGACACTAAATCTGATTCACGAAAACTTAATATTGCAACCAGTGGAAAGAGAATCAGTCTTCATCTTAAAGGGTAAATCCACCCATATTACAGTACATAAAAACATCAAGAGATATATTTTCTCATTACGTCTGGTGATATTAAAGTAATAGGAACTATTTCTTTGTTAGAAAGAAGTTTCAGTCCATCCTCGTGGCCTAGGGCTTTGAAGACAGATCATGTAATAGCGATGTTATGGCTTCAAATCCAGCCGGAGACCTTTGTTCCATGTTATCCACTCCCCCTCCAATCATTTCCTGTCAACTCCCCATTCTTCTCTATCTAATAAAAACGAAAATATTTCCTCAAAGTCATTTGGAAAGAGGTCCACACGAAAATAGGAGGAGGGATTTTGTTAACAATTGTTCTACCGATTATTTTCTTTATTCACTTATGAACTATTTTATGTTTAACATGTGAGAAATAAACAGGTAAATCACCTCAATGAGAGCTGGTTTTATCCAAACAACAAGATATTCAGTCACTATCACAGCCAACATGTCAGTGCATGAAATCCTCAGATCTGAGAGACTGGAACCAGAGAACAAGGAAAAGTTAAATGCTTGCCATCCTCGAAATTAACCTTCTGTGAACTGAATCGTTAATGAATCTGCTAATTGTTTCAGCTCCATTTCCTTTGTATTTGAACTGAAACAAATAAGTTAAATTTTTTCGAATCTGCTAATTGTTTCAGCTCCATTTCCTTTGTATTTGGATGGTGACAAAACATTAAAAACTCAACAAGGAAACAATTGATAATTTAGAACTTCCCTTACTGCTGTTTTTACGCCGGCAATTTTTTGTAGGTGAGTCCAGTCCATGTAGCATCTAGATGCCATGTGAAAAGAGAGGAAAAAGATGATACATTTTGAATTGAATGCATTTCCGGGAGAGTCAGTATCTCCAAAAGGGAAAAAGATGATACATTTTCAGTATCTCCAGGGATCAGATACTGATGTTGAGAAATATGGCGCACATAAGGAGAGTGGGTTATTCATTACACAGCCACTGATACATCGAGACATGTCTTGATTTAGACCCTCATCCTCCTCCTTTTCCATCACACCATTTCCAAGGTAACAGGACAAATAAAGATGTCAGGTTGCTTAGACCCAGCGTGCTCCTCTTGCACTCGTCATCTCTGGGTAATTGGGATAATCAGACTTCCGTGCCTCAAAAATCACTCTTGAGTCTGTACATCCTGACAAAAAACAAAAACACATCTGTGTCTGCTGAGACAGTAAAGACAAGTCTGACCATGTAATAATGCAAATACAAAGCTGTTGGGCAAACAGTTTAGCTGGAAACTTAAAAATAAATAAATGTCTGTATCAGCTCCTACTGAGGTCATGTACAGCAGGTGTCATGTCAGCTTCTTAACCCGACATAATAGCAATCCCATAATCCCGCCCTGGACAATTTAAGGTCGTCAAGGAAAAGAAAAATGTACCCCATCCTACTCGTAGGTCAACACGGCCGTGCAAAAGCCACACACACATCCACCTTGTCATGCAAACTCATTCACAGCTTCAAAAACTAATTCAAACCAACTACATCCTATAATTACTGCAAAGCCAATTTGAACAAACGACACCAGGATGAATTGATTATTCAAATCATTATTAATAATAGCAACACACTCAGGACTGAATCATAATGATCAAAGGGACACAGTGTGGTCTTAAGCAGACTGGTGTGGAGCTAGAGCTGTTTTTGCTGCTGCAACAGGACGGCGTCTCTGATGAGGATGTTTTATTTGATGAGGCGACGATGGAGGAAAAATGACCTCTAGCAATGCAAACTACAGCAGCAAAAAACTATTTATGAGGAGCAAGAGAAAAGAGAAAAGTTATTAGTAATACTAATACATTTCATGGTCATAATGAAACGACTGTGTGCACTCATTGTGCAGTTGACTACACACTTTATTGTTTACAAACACTCAAACAAATTATATATGAATGGTGACATTATTCTAAAAGAAAAGGCCAAATATTAACTTGAAGACCACGGCCCAGAAGTCGCTTTTGATTGGTGATTAAAATGCAAAGACATCTGAACTTCTTCTTTTTTTTGTCTTCCCCGGCTCAATTACAGTGTTTTTCTTCCCGTTAGTCCAAACAAAACCGATCCTGCATGTTGAGAAGCAAATATAGCAACTTTCTTGAAATGCTGACAGGATGAGTCATTATGTGCATAATATCTGAGAGGCAGAAAGTAACCGAAAGGTCACAGGTGATCAGTTTAGCATATCAGACTTGTTTGGATTTTCAAGAGAGACTGGAAACTTACTTTCACTACTAGATGATAAATTCAATTGAGCATGATGGTAAAATGAAACTGATATTTTAATAAGACGCTATCAAGACGATGATGATGATGATGATTCTTATAAATTCTCAACTTGACTCAAGTGAATGCGAACATGACGTCTGTCAGGCTATCACCGCCACATGAACGCACCAAAGGACGAAAACACCTCTGAAATCAACACGTGGATCAATGACGTTGAAGCCTTGACAAAAATTAATTTGGGTAGCATGTTCACTGTGATGGATTACCTATCAGACAAGTTTCTGCAAGATGATTTTTGTCACCACAAGCAAATTAATGAAAATAGATGGGCGACTAGCTCTCAGAAATCGAATCAAATGTGATGACGATGGAGGAAATGTTGTTGATGATGATGTAAAGTGGCGTGTAGTGTCCCGCAGTAGTTTAAAAAAAACAACCTAAACTTAATCGGATGGCTCAAAGTTAAGGTCCATTACACTGAAAATTATGATTCAATAATAGCAAGATAATGGTGAGTCCCAAAGCTATAAATAATAAAAATCATTCAATGTCATGTTAACAGCTTGCATTAATGTGAGTAACTGGGTATAGCCTATTGACAAACACAGCGACATCCAGATGAATAAAATACACAGAGCTGTTGCTCTTAACGTGGACATTTTTCATCCTCATTTCCACAGTCGCTTGATCATGCGAAAAGCTACTGCTGCTTCAAGCAGCTGTCAACACTGCTGATCTGCAAGTACTGTGTCAAGTCCACAGTCAGGCCGCCAATCACACACAGACAGATGGTGAGTCATTAAATTGTTTTTTTTTAAATATGAAAATGATATGAATCTTATGCTGTGGCCTTTAGGGTCTCTAGATCTCAACTTAATTGATCATTTGCAAGCTGTCACTAGCATAATTTATCAGCTGCAGCTAAGCTATCAAGCTAATGAAAGTAACGTGAGCTTAATGAGCTTGATAACTGTCTTTTTCATGTTTCCACCTTAAAATGAGACCACTGTACAATGAGTCTTGGATTTTGGGACATAAGATGAAGTGTATACTATGAATGTAAAGAAAAAATATTGTTCTTGTTCGTTTTTTAAAACAGTTTGTTTTACTTTTAATGTTACCGGACAGACAGCTCGGCCCAGGACTGATTAATGTGTAAACATAACACCATCCTGGGTAATGTTATCTGGAGCTACTGCGTGTGTGTGTGCGTGTAAACTTCTAAAAGGTACAGTACAGAGTAGGCTATAGGTCTGCTGACATTAGTTTTCACGCTGAGAGCACAATACAGTTTTCACATAGTGAGGAAAATACAAAACAGTGTAGGCTATGTGCTGGTCATGGATGGGTTTTTTTAGTGTAAACTGTAATATCCACAACTGATGTGGTTAGTTTATGATAGTAATGTTTGGTTCTGACAGTGATAGGAAATTCTTGGTCAGCCAAACAAACTCACAGTTTAATTAATTCTTTACACTTTTGCTCTCCACACTCAGTACAGCCTCATTTAAACTGCTTCAAATCTGCAGCATGGCAGGACCAACCATTACAAAAACACAAAAAAGCCGCATAAAGTCAGCTGCAGCATCTACAACTAGAAAATGTCCTCCGGGAAATTTTGGGAGGACCACAGGGGCTACTGCCGGGCATACAGTCCCATCTCTGTCTACATGGGAATCAAACAGGGACCAGTGTTCGGTGCAACTGCCCCGTGGCCCTATAATAAAACATCACACGGTCACATCTAAAACAGCTTCCACGAAAACCAAGAATTAAAACCTACACAGAGGAAGAATTTTACTCCAGGACATTACTTTTAGTTGTGTGAACGAAGCAGTGAGAGTAAATCATTTCACTGGTCCACATTAACACACAAGTATTTTACTACTGTGGCTCTTTCCTCCACACTCCGCTTTGTTCTTGGTTCGCTGGACGCACAGACAGAAACCTTGGAAGATGGTGAAAAGTGCTAATGACATCATCAACCACAGCCTGCTACCTGCTGCAGAGCCATCCCACAGTCGCTTCAGCTGAGCCAGCACCTCTGCTCGGCTGATGTATAGCAGCTGTCAAGAGCCCCCCCACCCCCACCCCCACCCCTTCATCCCCTACATTATAATTTCGTTGCATCCGTGCAACATACACATAGGCGACTACACACAAAAACACACACTGGAAAGTGTGAGGGAAGAGCGCTGCTTAAGGTCCATAAGAAACATCAATATAAACACTGTCCTGTTGTTCCATCACCTATGCTTTTTTTTTTTTTAACTGCTGTCATTAGGATTACTGCAGCAGTGTTTAATTCACAAGGGAGTATGACATCATCCATAAGAGGAAGTCATTAGATTGGATCAATACTGTATTCCCTAAGGATGAGGACCGGACTCAGTGGGACACAGGAGCAGGGCAGGTCGGGACTGAGTTAGTGAAGAGAAGGCAAAGAGCAATGACACAGTATGATGCCTTCATTATGTTATTACATTAAAGTCCAGCCAGATGCTGGTACAACAGGGGGACATATTCATCCAATAACAATCCAGGGTCAGGTGGTAAAGACCATACGGGGACAGCTGCACAAAGTCTCCACAACACTGGAAAATTTGTGGTACATTTGCTGCAGCCATATGGCAGTGATATTTATAATATACTTTTAATCCATTCAGGAGAAGATCAATTTAAAAAGTAAAAACGTGCTGTGCTGCAAGTCTAGTGACAAACATTATAGTTAATACTACTCCAGCTTTCTTACAGTCACAGGAGACCAGTAAAACCCACATCCTGAAAAGCACACGCACATTCCCCTGTAAAACGGAACAGGATACGTATGACGGCTGATTTCATGTTGGCTTGGCCCATTCCCTGTCTCTCCTTGCAGGACGCAATCAATACTTTTTTTTCCAGGATTAAACCACCAAACACAGGAGTAAGCGGCTAAAACAGAGATGCAGTGTGAGTCGCAGAATCACCTCTGCAGGTGCCATTTTGTGACAAGTTGACATTCAAAATAGAAATTGGAATAGGTTACATGTGATGTGCCTTAAATACAAAATCATCACATCCTTCAACAACGCTGAGTTAATGTACGGGAAATGCTCTAAAAAAGGAAGTGTGTGTGTGAAGTGGAGAAAGAGAAAGAGAATTGATATGAAACTGACAGCTGATTAAGTTCTTACATGTTCGTACATATAATGTCTTGTCTTGTTGTTCTTCATCTGCTATGACAGTAAATTTGACATCTTCTGGTACTTTGATCATAGGGAGAAAATAAAATTCAACAAAAGCTTCATCCCATATGCCCATAGGTGTGGGGTTTTATTTGTGGGTGTATGAAATGTGGGAATGCATGTAAATGTATGTAACATGGTCAAGGATACACTCCTGTGGTCTTTTTTTTTTATTGTCTGTACTTGTATGGAAAGTGAAAACAATTTTCCTAAAAAAGACAAATAAACCCATCTATCTATCTATCTATCTATCTATCTATCTATCTATCTATCTATCTATCTATCTATCTATCTATCTATGACTGTCAGATAAAACAAGACATTTGAATACATCAAGCCAGGCTCAGGAAAAACATGATGGGCATTTTTCACTGCTGCCTGACATTTTATAGATCAAACAGTCAGTGGAGAAAATACCATCTACAAAATGAAAAAAAAAGAATCAGTCAGGTTGGCTTTGCAAAATTAGTCAGCACATAAAAATGTCATTTTTCAGCTGTGTGCCCTTTCAAACTTGCCAAATGTGATTAGTAAGAACAGCTGTTGCAGAGCTGGTTCAAACTAATGTGCTCAGACAAAGATGTGGACTAAAGCTAAAAGCCTTTTTCCCTGAAACTCTCTGCAAGCCAAACTGGTTCAGGCTCTTGTTAAATTAAATTTGATTGAAAACACTATGGATTCGTACAATAGGTGCTGTCAAACCCATCCTCTGCTCCATTTTTTTTTTTTAAATACTGCAGCAGGCACATTTCACCATCGCCACCAATTGTGTCAAACAATGACGGTAGTTAATTGGCACAAAGCTACTATCACAGCCTTCAGATACTTTTGATTGCATTCATTCCCCCCTCAAATTACTTTCCTCAGAACCTATCTCTGAAGACAGCAAGTATGAGTTAATTTGCAAGTGCACAATGGCAGAGTCTATTAAGACTGCAGGCTCCTTCACTTGCAGCCTTAGCAGCTTAACAGACTCGGTCTCAGTCGCCCTCTTCCTCCTGTTTGGAACCATTATTATGGCTTTACTTTCTCATGTCTCCCCACAGCCAGTTCCGTCAGGATGCCTGACAACTTCAGAGTCTGTTGACAGTTCAGGCAGCTGGAATAAATGAGGTTTTTTTTTTATAACGACACAATGCTTGTGGATACCGGCAGAATCCCTTGTTGTCAGAGGGCACAGCGCACAGCCAGTAATGAAGGAGGACCAGGATGAGGGAAAAGGAAGCCGAGAGAAATGAGCAGACTGTTTTAATTGTTTGATGTGATCATATCAAAGGACTTCACACTGAAAACAACACGCTGGTATAAGTGCAGTCAATGCTCTTGAAGTCAGACTTTTGGATACAAACAAAACCTCAGCTCTGTTTGCAGTCAAGAAAAAACCAATCCAATCCAGAGCATTTGATATCACTGCTGTGATTCAAATGAGTTGAAAGCAGCTCATGAATGAAAGGCCGACTTGTTTTTTTTGCTCTTATTTTTTCTGCAACAGTAGATTAAAAATATTCACAATTACTTTTCTTTTTTTCAAAGCCAAGATATTTTCTTTTGTTCAGCTCAAGTATGAAACCAAGATTAGAGCCCCAGCTGCTTGGCTACAAAAGAGGCCACCGTTCATCACTATTGCTCAAACACACTGTCAGAAGCTTAAACTGTGTTTGTGTGTGGAAAAGACAGAAACTATATGCAGTAATCGCATGTGAGGAGGCAGGATTAGTTACACAGCAGTTCAACACAGAGCATAACCATTGTGTTATCTGCAAGTTTATGCATGCACTCTCCACAGATACCAATGGTACAATGAGTTGTCTTATCACAACAAGCACTCACTATTCCACAACACAGGCTGAGACATAACTAAAGGCTACAGTGATGTAACACACGCAGACAGAAGCAGCTGGTTCATCATCTTGCTCCGACAATGGCTGCACGGGCACCTTGGTGAAGCCTCCATCATGACAAGGATTTTTTTTTTATTATTATAATAAAGAATCTGTTTTTGACTTGAGGCCAGGAGCCGCTTGCCTTGGAATGAGGAGTGCTAGGTTTACCTTCCACTTAAGAGGAAATGAGCACTGAAAGCTTTAAAAGCACACACAAGCGCTTTGCATCTTTGAGACGTTTTAAAACAAACTGCAAATGCAATATACATGCACTGCAGCAGGTGTATATGGCAGACAACACAGGGCAGGAGTGGAAGGTATGAGGAAAGCTGATCCTGCTGTGTAATTTGAGAGCCAGTGTAACAATCAACACAGGTTTAAGCTTATTATTCATCAGACACTGCAACATTTTAATGATGCCCAGCTAAAGCTATGTATGAATGTATGTATGTATGTATGTATGTATGTATCGTGTTGCTTTTTGTCGGTATTGAAGCAGTGGAGCTATGCAGGCTGTTCCCCTGGCTTCATTATGGCTTTAAGGATCCAGCCGGACAGTGCGCCTCAGAGCTGAAGTCAATACACAGGGGCAAACGCTCCATGAGACAAAACAAGCCCTATCTGTACTCGCATCATGCAAATTCGACCATTAACATCCCAATCAAAATTGATCCGCAGCCGCTATGATCAACTAGAAAGGCGACTGCTTGATCCCGCGCTGTGACATGTTCATTTGTTCAAACCGAGAGCATCGACGGGATGAAAAAAAAAGAGGAAATAGTCAAATATCCACCAGGCTGGGATAACATATCTTCATGACCCCGGTGTCCCATCACAGCACAGTGTCAGGGAGGAAACTAACATACAAGAGCTTACATGACGTCTCCAGGAGAAAGCCCGAGGGGATACAGTTTTTTTTTTCAGCTGATACAAATGCGTTTTTTTCTCCCTTTGCTGCAGAGTGCACCAGGCGCTCGCATTAAAAAAAAAAGAAAAAACTGAATTTCCTTACCTTAATCACAACAGCCTACGGTCAGCGTCGCCAGGCAGGGACAGACTGTCGGCTTCTACAGCAAGGAGGTGAAAAAATAAAAAAATAAAAAACAAACAAATTGTTCACACTATCACATCCGAGCACAGTCCAGACGCTCAGTCAGTCAGTCAGCACAGCTCAGCTCGGCTCAGCTCGGTCCGTCAGTCAGTCAGTCCAACCGGTTGGATTTAATAGCTTCAATAAAGCGCCAGGCGCCGCGGACAGTCGGAAGCCTCGGTGTGGACGGACGCATAGCTGCACTGGACCAAATGTTGCTCCATATTCCTACTGACACACGGGAGGAAAAAAACAACAACACACACGCACACACTAGACACTCACTCACCGCTGCGTTTGGCACCGACTGCCGACGATGTTTATTTCATTGCCCCCGCTGAGCAGCTGAGTGTGGTGGTGCGTCACCGACTTCCGCGTTAAGATGGAGCAAAAAAAAAAAATCCTAGGGAGGAAAAAAAAAATCAATTTAAAGGACAGGCGGCGGCGCACGCGGACGCACCGAGGATGAAGATGGTGATGATGATTACACTAGTGATGATGACGATGATGATGAAGATGGTGGTGATGAAAGTAGTGTGGAAAATTGAACTAACCTTACCTAGGATAATATCATGGCACACAAGTTAAGCTGTTTTATTTTTTTTTTTGCCACAACTGAACTGTTTCTTTGTGTCACAGCTATTATCATCAGTGGGCACATGCTATGGAGGAAACCTCAGATAAACCAACTAGCCCACACCCTACTTCCCCCACACAATCAACACAACAGGCTGACTTAAAAGAATAGTTCACCATAAAATGATATTTCATTCATTATTTACTCACCCTCACGTCGACTAAGGGCTGGGAGCAGTTTCAGAGTTATCCGTGGCTTTTCTGAGTTACGGGGGTCTGGGCGTAGCAGTGCATGTAGCCTAACGGTTGCAAATGGACACTGGCGGTCTTCGTCACAAAAATACACACCGAAAAACATCCAAATACCTCCATACGGCTCGTATGTAATGTCCGTCTTGTATTAAAGATCAGAAATGCGAAATTGTCCCGAAAAAAATTAAATACGTCCATATTTCAAGCTTGTCTAGTTTGCAGCGGAAGCTCCTCTTCCTGGTCCGTCCAAGTCTCGCGAGATTTGACGCCAGGGCCTGAAGCAGGGTTTGCATTGCTCTTGCAGCACTTTGTGCTGACCATTTGATTTGATGAGAACAACTGGGCAGATTCTGCACAATGATAACAGAATCCCTAGGCCTAGTCTACCCAAACCTCATAATTTCAGAGTCATGTCTTGTTTTGTTAGTTACCTTTATAAAGAAGCAGGGTAGTTGCCTGTTTCCCCATGTTTCCAGCCTTTGCACTAAGACAGGCTAACAAGTTGCTAGCTAATCTTTAACTCACCAAACCACAGTTTTCAACAAACACTTTTGGATCAAATGTAGTTTTGATATGGGGGAACCAGCTTGTTCTCAGGTTCAAAATTTGGTGCTTCAGAAAACAAGTCATGTCTGAATGGATGCAGAGATTCAGATTTCTGTAATGAAATAGGCCTACATCCAACAATATAAGGTTTGAACATGAAGGCATTAAGGCAGCAGGGTGGTGAGTGGAGTTGCTCAACAAGTTCATGAATGGTAATTGTCTGTATGACAATCCAAGCTGGAGTGAATCACTGTAACTCCACACCTCCTGCTCTCACTGTGCAATATGCTGGGAGAGGCTCTCCTATTAAACGAGGGAATGTATTCCTCTGTTGATTTAAAGCCTCGGCTCTATCTCTGTGAAACCTGGTATTGTGTTTGGGCTTATTACTGATGCACAGTCCGCCACTCTGTCCTTGGGGTGGGACAACGGAGCCTCTGTGCTCCGTCTGGACAAAGTGGGCACCTCAGAAACGAGTCTGCCAAATTGTCATGCATGTGTCTCTGCGTCAGAGAGATAGAGGCTGTCTTGCTGCACGGCATGGAGGGATTACGACATGGCATGCGGAGAGGCAGGCATCTGTCGGGATGATAACCAAACTGCCTTTTTACCGTATTTTACCAGGCTTTAGAATCCAAATCTTACTTTTTAGAAAGAGGGGAACAGCGGCGAGAAAGTGGTGATCCCATGAAGCCATTTACACCACTCCCAACCCAACACCTAACCTTCCAGGCCAGCAAACATATCACATTTCTTATGCCCAAGGTGTGTTTGTTATGGGACAACTATGGGACAACTAGGCTAGATGATTGACATACCAAGTCCCATCAAGTGAACGAGACAAGGTTTTCAAAACAGGAGGAAGCAGAGAGAGCGAGAGGGGGGAAAGTGGAAGGAGATGAGGTGGCAAACGATTCAAATACGTTTTGGTGTGTACTGGGATGCTTTTATACTTTTGCACACTGAACCTGTCAAGCTGGTTGTGCCTGATCATTTTTATGATTTGATTCCTGCTCGGCGATACCTCAGCTCATGACAGTATGACTCAGCACTGCTGATGTTCTTATCATGCACTCGATGCAACACCCCAAAGAGTGCACACACATTAACACTTGGACCATTACCAGTTTTTCGTATGACATAGCCTACAGTTGTGTCGGATTTTAATTTGTTTAGGTTTATTTGTTGATTTCCACTTGTGACCATTATGTCATTGCATACCAAGGCATCAGTGTGTTTTGTTTTGTCCGTTTTAGTCTGTCAAGGAGATGCCAATTCCGACACTACAGTATAATCCACAGCCTGAATGTGACAAAAGATGAGGGGTGGGTAATGAATTTTAGAAACCGTTTCAAGACATACTGTTCAGTTTAACTGATCCAATGAATAACTATTAAATGGGCAGTCAACAGCCTTTCATTTTTTATATCTGAGATCACTTCTTTCCTGCCCTGTGGACATTTCAGTATGAAATATGTTCACTGCTACCCTCTCTGAGCTGGATTTCACCATCCAAAAGCCAAGTTTAGAACAAGAAAGGAGCAGCATTGTTTTTCAGTCTGTGCAAAATATAGACTTGCAGCTCTTGGCATGAGCTCCGAGAGGCAAGCTGAATAATCCTAAAAAAAAAAAAGGAGAAAAAAAGGCATTCGGGTGGTGTGTGTATGCGATACAGTGCACAGGAGCAGTGAAGACTGTTCAACTGAACTGAAGAAACAACTGAAGGAAACCAAATCAAACACTCAGACAAAAACCTGTACATATCCCAGGAGGTACACTACGGTATGGAAATGAAAAGAATCCAGTCTTGATGGTACACTCCAGCAATGTAGTTATGCACTTTCATGAAGTTGGGAGGACTGGCAAGAGAGAGAGAGAAACAAAAGAAAGAAATGTCAGATTTGATGATGCATGACTTTTAGCCTTTAAAATTAGACAGGGCTCCAAACACAGTTTCCTACAGCTCCCGTAATGCCCATCCCCAGACCCATATCTTTTAAACGTCATGTCCCAGTTTCTGACAGATAGGCTTTGTTGAAAATTTGGAGTGACCCAGGCTAAGCTGATACCTGCGTGATTCCACTTCACCTGTCAGATTTGACAAAGGTCCACCAGTGCTACAGAGGACTTCATTATGTAACTCGCTTCAGGAGTACAGTAGCGCTCCCTGGAGAGTGGATACGAACAGTTTGAATGCCAGTCTGACATCAGTTCTTACTTTGAGGGGGAGGGGGGCTACAGAAATGAGTGTGTTCAGTGTTTTTCTACTTGGAGCAATGCAGTAGCCTAAGTCAAACAGTCGCTACTATTTTGGTTCAGTCCTGCTTAAGGCCACTGACTCAGGCAGCAGTGTTAACCATCAGGAGTTACACAGCCTATATATCAGACACAAGCTTTTTTAATCCTTAGATAAAACAATCTCTGACAGCAAACTTAATACTGAGTTAAGGTAAAAGTATGTTAGTGCCAAACATTAAAGTATATCATCTAAAATATGTCCCTATAGTGTTGGGAGCACATTGCCCTATTTGAAAGAGACAAGTGAATGACATAAGACACAAAGCAAATGGGAACTTGAGTACACACCCAATAAATAAACACAGCATGAAACAACCTTTTATCTCCACTTCAACTTGCTGAAATAAAATTAAATCATAAAACATTATTATTAGACATGCTGAAGTGAAAAGAATTGGTTTAAACTTTATGTGGTGGCCAATGCAGGACTAGTCCTAAGTCATGGTCACAGTCTGGCTCCACTATCTCCACATACTAAAAAAAAAACATCTTGAGATGCCTGTATAGAGATGCTTCTATTCATTTATCTGTCAAGAGAGAGCAAGCAGTGTTTCAGCTGTATATGCTACACAGCCCAATTATCCTGGATCAAGCCAGTCAACACGGAGGAGGAGGGTGTGGATAAAACACCAAGACGTGACTCAGGTCAGGTTTGTCTGTAGCACAGGAGCAGCATCCACAATGAAAGCAAAGTGAATAATAAGCAATGCCCCCACTTGTTATTTGAACCTCTCAACTCAGTGACTCACCAGCAAAGAGAGGACGACATTTGTGTTTTTGATTACAGTGTCTTTGAATTCTCTGATTGCCACATCATCTGCTCCATTTTTCAGGATCAGCTTGTGTTATACATACGTCCATAAACAAATTACAGCTTTGAAGTGCTCTCGCTGACAAAAAAATAAATGCGCAGACATTGCATTTCAAAATGTAGAGCAAGCACTTAGCGGCGGAGGATCCAATGGGATCAGATGCATCAAAACCAGATCTGAAATCTGAATTATTTGAAATCACAACATCATATTTCCAACGGAACTTTAGTTTTCCTCAAGTAACATCTTACTGTTTGTCATTTATACACAAATAATATAGTCCTGCAGCAAATTACCAGTTCACACATCGGCTCATGTTTCAGTTAGAGGTGTTTGCTAATTAAGGGTGTTAACGTGTTGTAGCATTTGTGATGCACAATCAGCTAAGTGACAAATTAGCGAGAAAGCAGGCTGGTAAGAAGAGCAAAGGCTAATCCTGAGGCAGCCCCCTTAAACACCCTTTTGTCGCAACTTTGACAAGAATTATACATGCCTATAGGAAATATGGGAGGGGTGGGGGTGGGGGGGCTAATATTCAACAGGTTCAAAGAATTCCTGCTTGTTGCTAAGGAACTAGCCGAGGGTCTGAGTCAGGAGCGCTGCGTACTCAATGTGAGAAGAATGAGTCAGTGATACCAAACGGAAACAGCGTCACATCTTACTTCACAGCAGTACGATGATAACTATTAATGGTGAGCGGCAGGAAAGGTCAAACATTCAATGTCACAAATAATGAGGGAGCACATCAGCAGGACCCGAGGGAGACTGCAAAGAAATGACAGGAAATTACAGCAGGACCAAGTAGAAGAGGCTGAACTCTGTGTTTCCTTACAAAATCGAATTTGGTCGGAAATATGATTTTAGACAAGTGTGGGATCTAAACGCTTAGAAGAAACTTTATTAGATCAAACCCCTGTAGATACTTTAACAGCATTTAAAGTTTTTGCAACAGCTGAGCAATAAAAAAGACTTACAAAAGATTTTTTTTATGGCAACCACCGTACTGTAGACACATCATAAATACCATAACCACGCCCCCCCAATCCCAATACAGTTTACTTGATAGGCATATGGATTACAACTGACATTCACACCTACACACATTTGCATACTTGCTATTTTAAAACCAACCTTGAATTTAAATAAGTAGTATTCATTAATAAATATTAAGTATTTCATCAGTAAGCGGGTGTGTTGTTCTCTCTTAAAGAAAGATTTCATTAGTAATGTCGGTATGTATGTGCCTGTGTAAGAAAGACGTGTAGCGGTGCAGAATATAAAAATCTTGACGACGACAACATAAACACTTCATAAGACAAATACAGAAATGTAAGTATCCTTTCCCGTCACAATAAGGAAAGTAAAATGTATAAATATGATAGTTCTAAAGTGCATCTGTCAAAGACTTGTCGAATGAAAAGTCATCAGTGGTCCTATAAAAAAAAAAGGCTTACAAAACTAAAAACAGACATGTTGGAACGTGCAGCAGATATATTTAACCAAAACTACCTACATACATGCACAGGTTTTTTTTTGTTTTGTTTTGACGTAATGGGAAAGGAAGAAGGTAACAGATAAAAAGGATAAACATTTTCACATTGTCAAGAGGTGATAATTAGTTCTGTGCCAATTCAGTCAACTCTTGTTTGTTCACACTTGGCTTAACAGACTAGTTTATTTGAATTTGAAGCAAACTTGGCTGATAAAAAAAAAGCACAGTGGTGAATAGGTGCCTTCTCTCTGCTAGAAATTACTCTGCAAAATCTCTTCGGTTCTGTCACTGAAAACCTGTGGATTCTTCAGGTCGTCCCTCGTGAGAGGAGAGGGTTGTGGGATCTAGATCTTAGGCAGCTTGGGAGCATTGATAAGAGGGTTGGTCTCTTGCAGAAATCGCCGTCCGGCACTTTTGTAGTCAAACGTGCAGTCATGCGTCTCTGCGTAGCGGTGGGTGGCACAGAAGTTGTGACCGCACCTAAAAGATTTAAATAAACACAGTTCACTATGTATGCAAAAAAAACCCCACCTGATCAGGACATAGTTTATTTATAGTGTTCCGCTCAAGCCCTTTCAGTAAAAAAATAACGACAGTTTCTCCATCAGCAAACATCATCTGCTCAGTCATAAGGCTGTTCTTCTCAGTCACATGACTCCCTCTTTTTAACTTCTCTGGAGCAAAAGTTTTCTTTGACTAAAATCCCCTCACATGTCCTCAGTCTAATAGTCTAATAGTGGAGAGAACACACGCTATTATAGATGTGTAATTTATTTCATCAGTGAGCAACTTTAATCACACAGGTTACCAGCCTTCTGTTAACAACGAGTTCTATCCTTTAAATGACTCATCCTCTTCAAGTGGCCAATGTCAAGAGATTAAGAGTTACATACTGTTGCATCAGATTCAATGTGTATGCCTGAAAAAAGACCCAGGAGACTGAAGTGATCTAGACTGATGTCGTGGGGAGAAACTCTAATAAGCTTAATAGCAGTCAGTAGAGATAGCGTTTCAACAGAGAGACAAAATGATGAACTAAAAAATAAAACCTCTTTGTACAAAAAGGGGGTTGTAAAGGACAAGACTGAGTGACAGGCGGAGTAACTGATTGAATGACTGACTGAGTGACTGGAGGGATTTGTACCTGCACTCGTAGCTGGTGGCCAGGCCAGTCTTCTTGCCACAGAGGAAGCAGTGCTTTGCGTTCTTCTTCTTGCTGCCTGTGGGAGCCTTGACTGGAGGTAGGTGGTAAGTTGGAGTGCCTGAGAGAAGAGGACATTTTTTTTTACTTCACAGGAGCCTCTGTGGAATAAACTGATCATGCAGTGAAAAGGTTTCTATCAGTGGAACAAATCTATACAGTCCAATAACGTAGCTAGGCTCTCCTGCCAGGCTCTCCTCTTTGAATGAAAAGTTGTTAGGAATATTTCTCTTGACATACAACTTTCTGATGAAGTCGGTTGGTTTCATTTGTGCTTGTATAAAACAGAATTTAAATTTGCTTAAGCCACATCCATCACATTAATCAGAGAGTCGAGGTTGGATGAAGGCAGACTCGTGCAAGTTAGGTAAAATTGCATTTCTCTGTTTTGCACTTCAAACCCATGCATTGATGCCAAAGTAGCTATTTTCATCACCTGTCAAAGGTAAAACATTTACTAAGGCTCAAAAAACTGAGTTTGGCCGGAAACCCAATATCGTTTAAAGTTTCTGATTCATCATCTTTCCACTGAGCAAAAGGAGAGTATTTTCATACCACACATTATGACTTATTAATGTCTATCAGATGATACCAACTGCCTCAAAATAATCCTTCAAAAATATTGCGTTCAAAACTGTCAGATTCAATTCTTCTCATCTTGGGTTTCTTTGTTATCCCTGGCGGTTGTTTTAAAAATGATGTGTGAATTTCAAATTAGCTGCAGTAGATTGAACTTGACCTAAAAAAAGGAGTAAATCTGTGACACCCTTCAACGGATTGGTCATGTATGTTTCAAGCAGAAAAGAATTTGAGGAAACAGCTTTGCCATAGGAATCAGTACCCGTTGGAAATATGCCACAAAATACTCTTCAGTTCATTTCCGGGAGTCAGGGAACACTGGTTTATGTCAGCATGTACTTGTGATAATCGTGTCTGTGGAAGCATGCGACTCAGCTAGGTTTGTGAGCCGTGGGGATACGGGAACATACAGATAAAACTGACAGGCTCTGTGATGAAGGTACAGGAAGCTTGCTGTCAAGCAGCTGGGCGTGGGATTGGATTTTTATTTGTTTCATGCACTTTAATCTTCTACCATACAGGCATACAGAGGATTCAGATATATTCAGACCCATTCACATTTTCTACATTCTGCTGCAATGAAGCCTTAATTAGAATTTGATTACATTTGACGACATTAAATTTAGGGCTGTTCCAGTTGAGTTTTGTTAACTCTTGATCCTTATCAGATTCATTAAATAAAGAGGATCTGATCTTTCAGCAGATCTGGTTCTGAAGACACATGATGCACTGAGAAAGACAAAAGTCCCTTTTTGGTGTAACAAAGTATGTCAGCTTGTTTCAGTTGCTGTCAGCGCTGATAACTTCATTAAAACTGCTGACTGCAGTTTGTTTGTGTTGCCCTGCAGTTCAGTCAGTGGTCACACAGGAAAAGGTTCCAGTGTTTTAATGAAGCACAATGGGAAGTCTGTAAAACTGGAAGTACCTAGGGCCCAATGGGTTTTTATGAAAAATATACTGAATTATAGAGCAATTAAAATATTAATTTACAGGTCTGTTCTTTCTAATAATTTCCAAGGACATTTCCTGGAAATAATTATGATATTGTAATTATAGGGAAATAGATTTACCTTGAAACATATCCACCTAAACCCAAGTATTTATCATACATTTATTACTGGAAACTTTATTCAACTCTGTTTTCCCTAAAATTAGTACCAAATTACATAGGTCTTGCCAGGAAATATCTGGAAAATTATTAGGAAATCGTAGACCCTAAAATAAATCATAATGTTTTATTATTATTATTATTATTTTTTAATAACTCACATGTCCTTTTATTTATTTTTATTAACTTATTTATTGTTATTATAGGTGCATCAGATGCAGATTTTCCTGTTAATAAAGTTTTATTCTATTCTATTCTATTCTATTCTATTCTATTTGCTGGTTGCATCAGATGCACATTTTCCTGTGTAGCTTTTGATACATCTCTAATTATCCAATGATCACAATATTATTTTAGCAAACAAAACAATATTTCTACATTTAATACTCTGTGAATATCATTGTCATCACCTTTCTTGCTACACATCTCCTTTGTTTTACTTATCCTGGATAAATAACATAACAAGGGGTGTCCTCGACTAAGGATTTACATGGTTAGACAGCAACTGAACTCTTTGCCCTGAAACGCCAAATGCTACTGTATCCACCGCCTACAACTGGACAACACTCTCCTACAGTGAAGCATGGGGGAGAGCAACATGTTACTAGGGATATTTCTTCCCAGACAACAACCTTGAATACACAGCTAATTAGTACCTGAAAAAAAGAACAGTCATTAGTTGGTTTGTTCATCGCTGTTTGAAGCCGACTCAGATTTGACCACCTCCTATAAACTCTCTGCCTGTGGTAAACACTCATGTTCAAAAATGGTCAATAGAGAGTTTTGACTCACAGCTCAGTCTAAGCATATCAGTGGCTGACATAAATAAATAGATGAATGTGCTAGTGTGTAGGCCAGCCGCCTTCTGTTGTTTGTGCTGCTTCTCCACTTGTAGAAATAATGAGTATGTAAAACCCTTGTGGTGCTTTGTTGTAGCCCTCAAAGAATGTGTACCGAAGGTTTCCACCATAATATCATCTCTGTGTGTGACTGCACCTTTCAACAACTATATATAGTTCATAGTGCTGAACTGTTCGGCTACAGTGTGTGCACTCCAGCACAGCTAGCAGCATTTCAAAATTACAGTGCTGGAAGGTCCACAACTCAAGTGCCCGATCGAAACACCACAATGCAACACTATCTTGATATACAAGTTCTTAACATTTAGGTGTCTGCGTGTCTCCCTTACCTATTCTCCTGAATGAGGCCATGACTCCTCCAGCTGATGCAAGAGTGTTGGTGGCCTGTGAAAAACAGCAACATGAAATGGTTTTAGAGCAGATCAATAAAATGGGCTGCAGTGCTCAACTACTGAGAAAATTAGATTTGGAAAAAAAAAAAGGTGTTGTGCTGGAAAAGAGTCTAAATCACTTTAATAGTCCAAGTTAGAAAATATATGTTCAGTGGTTTTACAAGGAATGAACTTGCTGCAACAGGACAGCTTATTATTTGGAAGAGCCAAAGAGATATAGAGAAAAACTGAAGCCTATCAGAAGGGTAGCTATATACAAGATCAAATTCAAGATGACTTTTTTTCATAGACCTGACTCTGATTTCTAATATTTTAGCAAGACATCTTAACTACATAATACATGTATGCATCCGCTAAAAGGCAAAGTAATTAGACTTAATTTCACAAACCTGTCTGAGATCTGACGATGTGATTCTTAACTATATAGCTAATACCATAAAAAGATAATTTTGTGACAATTATAGCAATTTATATTTCTAAAGACATTATTTCTGAAGTTCAAGTGTGAGTAATTTGCATAATGCATTCTTTGATGACTCGCATCAATACTTCAAAACACATCAGATCCTTTGAAGCTCAAACTAAACGTGAACATTAAAAACATTTTCGTAAATTTAATTTCAATAGCAAACGCTGTTACCATGTAAGAGGCTGATGCTTGGTGCAATGGTGACATTTGTCTAATGAGACCATCCTGAAGAAGCCTGTTAGTCGGGATGGATGGTAGTCTGGAGCCATGGCTGCTCTGTCCTGAGGCAGTGGCAGGAGGCAACGCCAGTGAAAGTCCCAGACTCTCTCCAAGGCTGTCCCTGCTGCTGCTGCTGCTGCTGCTGCTGCTGCTTTCTGGAGCTCTTGTGGAGAGAGAAGCCAAGAGCTCAGAGTTGTTCAGAGGCCCCAGTGGCTCCTTACAGGCTTGGTTGGCCAACTTAGCGATGCCTCTTGCTTCCCTTTTTGAGATGAGCTCTGGCCTCTTGCCAGGTGACTCCACTTTCACGCCTCGAAGGCGTGGCGGAGGAACCGATGAGGAGGCGGAGGGGTGAGAGGATGCGTTGCCTGGCTTCACTTGTGCAGAGGATTGTGCTTGAAGGTTGGGCTGTAAACAGGAAAGCGTGGGATCAAAAGGCTGAGGCAGCAGTCTGGTGGAAGTGGATGGGGATGTGGAGGCAGGTAATGGAGAGCAAGGACTCATGTGGAAAGATGTGCCAAGCTGCGTCCTATCAGCCCTGCTGGTGAGAGTATCACTTGTCCCAAGTGTCCAGGTACTAAGTGGGGAAGGGGAGAGGGGCAACTGGTGCTGAGCCCCAACCTCAAGGGACCGACAACCCCCCTCCGGCTGGGTGGACACATCCAGACTCAGAGGGTCCAACAATTCCCCAAACGGAGCTCCAGGTTTTGCCGGTGCCACCAGCCCTGCAGCCTCCTCTAACAATCCCAACCCAACTGCTTCTCCTGCAGGCTCAGCTGCATCGAAGGCGGCTTCTGGTGGCCCCCTGGTACATAGGGGAGGGAGCTGAGGGTACACGCAGTCCCGCATCAATCTGGTGGTACCTATGTCCAAGCGAGAAACTTTGGGAGGGGGCCGTATTTTTGCAAAGGGCGGGCACGTCTCCCACGGCTCCTCCTCATGAAGCATGTAACAAGACGGCGAGGAGAAAGAGGGAGGCGGTCGTCTAGGAAAGGACAAGTGGGCAGAGGACGCAGCACTGGAGGGCAGGGAGGGGTCTGCGGATTCATGGTCGGTGATCGGAGGTAGATGTGCATTCGACTGCCGGGGCGGGTTGATCTGAGGGAGTGAGCGCAGCAGGCGGTGGTGGTGTCGTGTGGCGGAAGGTCCTAGCGAGCCACTGCAGGGATGTGGGCTGACAGGCGGCCGCGGTTTGACCTTTGCTGCCTTTTTCGGCTGGAGAACAGAGAGACAGACATTTCAGATTATACTACAGCGCCATAACACAAAGCACAGTATATTTTCAGCTGCTGTAAAAATTATGAACCAAAGTAGTTATCTCATTGCTTAATTTAGGATGCTCATACAAATCAATTATGAGCCTAAAACATTAAAATGTCAGTAAAGTTTACAGTAATGAAAAGCTCTATCCTCACATGCAAATTAGTGTTTGGTGCAGTGCATCTGCATTATGCAAAACGATTGCAGACAACCATTTTCACACCATGATTATGACATGCAGGAGTGTGTGAGTCTGCATTTTAAAAATGGTGTGAAAATTAATGCTGTGTCCTGGCTGCATTTGCACTCTGACAGGCAGTAAAACTGTAATTCTGTCACTCTGTGATCCGGGCAGACTCCTACTTTCTTGTTGAGGTTCATGTCCTCCATCTTGGCTTTGAGCAGCTTCATTTTGGTCATGGTGATGAAGTTCTCCAGGCTCTGCTGTGCTGCTGCAGAACTCTCTCCATCCTCCTCCTCCTCTGCATACACATTGTACACCGAGCCACCACTAGAAAATATGAGAGGCAAAAATACTCCCTCCGTTAGTGATCTAAACATAGCCTGACGCTGTAATGGTTCACGACCATCATTGACTAATCAATGTTGAATAGTGAACTCCAAACTGGCTGCATAATTCTGTTGGTTCCTCAGCCGTGACTCCTTTCTACATAAGTCTTAAAACTTAAAATCTAGTGCAATAATGGGTTTATAATTCTGATGTTTTTGTTATAGTATGTGCGAGGACTAATGTGGTCCAACCAACCCGCAGATTCATTAATCATTAAATGATCTTAAAATAAAAACATTATGACAGTATCCTGACCTCAGAGATTCAGAGAGAGGAGTCAGTGTGCCATCTCCCCTGTCAACCACTCGGAAGAAATTTAGCTGGTCGCCCTCACGATAAACCACAAATGTGACCTGCTTGTTTGTCACGCTTTTCTCCCAGCCCTCCTCCTTTGTACTCTCCATCAGATCAGCCACCTCTTTGACAGGGTCCTCCATGGTTACTGAGAAAGATATTTTAAAAAAAAATCAGTACATTTTGATTGTCTCATGTGACTATGCTGTGCTTTGATCTGTTACCTCTCCTGGTGTTAATTGGCCCTCCCCTCATGGCGAGGACAAGCTTCAAAGTGCAGCCCTCTGCAATGCTGCAAACACAAACAGGATGATGGTCAATACAAAGAACAGATGAACAGTATTATAACCATTAGATATTGAAAAGGTTATGTGAAAAAGAATTTCTCTAATAAGGGACAATAAAGTCTAATGTCAATCCCCCAGTGTATGCAACTCGGTTGGGAGAGAAGGGAATGAACAGTAGGCAACATCTACATTAAGGGCAGAATGGTTTACTTCTGGAAGAGGCTCTGATCTAAAGTAAACAGCACTTTGAGGGTCAGGATGATTTCCAGATGACTTGAGCACGCCTGGGAATATCACTGGAACATTTCTTTCATATGAGCAGATGTTTCATTGCCTACTCTACACTTGTGCGTCTTAAACTTCAAAAGCGTATACTGCAGTGTGATAGGCAAGCCTAGCAAGATCGCACCAGAGGCTGCTCATGTGGAAAATTAAGTGACAAGCCTTCATAACAATCACCATCAACAACCACCATCTGCAGCCAGCAGAGCACTGGAGGGTGAGGTCTGCATCTCATATACTGACAAGAGTTAAGGGACAAGCTCTCCAAATACGACCACTATGTCACTTGTCTCATCTAGCTCCGAATCTGTGGCTCATTTACAACTTGCTGAATTAAATCAAGTCTGAGTCACTGCCACAGCAGGATGGCTTTTAAAGCGCACATTAAAATTATACTGAATGCATGTTTTCAAACATTACTGGGAATTTCTCTAACAAGTCTTGTCTGTGTGATTTTGTCTGAGTGTCAAGTGCTCTGAAAAACAGGCAGGGTTGGGAGAGAGAAGATTTACCCATAGTCATGTAGACAATGTTCATCGTCCAGCTCCAGATTATTCCAGATAAGATGTTGCTGGGCAACTGGGATACCTTTGCAGATAATAAGAGGGAGAAGGTAAGAGAGAAAACAACCACAGTTGACAGGACCTGTTTATGTACTACCTTCAGGAATCTGACAGACAGCTGAGGTGGGAATGCTGACAACAGAAGGAGCTACACACTGCTAAAGATGATTCATGTCTGCCCCCTAAGGACCAGATTATGTAACTGCTAAAAAAAATAGCAACTTATAGTAATGATGCATTGTCCATTAAAAATAGCACTTTTATGTGAAGCTTCTTTTACATCTTAGACTGGCAAAATGCATGAGGTTGTTTGGACTACTCTGTCTCCACTGTGTCTAACGTCATTGAAAATTAGACAAAACAATAACGTCTCAGAAGGATGGCAGCCTAATGAATACAAAGGCTCTCCAGATCTATTCCTTGGAATGAGATGGAGAGTATGCATAGTCAGGAAGCTCTCTCTGCCCACAGAGAGTGAACTTGCTGACCCAGGGCTGGAGGTGAGCCAGTGTTGGTGGGAGAGCAAGTGGTCCCTTCATTGCTGAGTGGTATGCTCCATCACAAACACACACAGACTTGGCTAACACATCTCCACACACAGAGCACAGAGAGGCCTTTCTGACCAAAACTGAAAACAGCTGCAAAGAATGTAGATATGGGAGGTCATATTGATCTACAACAAAGCAGCCTTGAAGGACTTTCCATGGTCAAACTTTAAAGAAAACCATTTCTTGATAACTAAGAACTGCTGAACACATCCTTCGCAAACTGATGAAAACATAACACATATGCCACACTCCTACACTACACTGAAGCACAGATTTTCCTCTGTGTTCATTCATTTGTGGTGCCTCCAGTGTCTTATGAGGAAGACAAGCCAGCAGGTGAGCCCACAAATTTGTTGTGGTAATCATATTTAAACTGCTTGGCCCTGTTGCACAGTTCTGAATGAAGATTGCATCTATTATTTCTAAAATATAGGACAGAGAAGAACGATTTTACAAACACCCACTGCTGGAGCACAAGACATGGCCTGCAGTACCTGAATTTTAGTTTGAGTTTTCTATCCATTTTTTTGTTTGGTTAATTTAACCTTTCTAAATCAATTAAAAAGCAGGAACATAAAAAACACCACTTTGAGAGCAATTGTATAAGGCACAATCAGTACAACATCCTGGGTTATAAAATATGGGCATTATTTCTTTAAAAACATGCAAGCAATAAAAGGCAAACTTCAAAACATGCACTTTGTACCTTCCATCCTCTGGATCTTTGCCTTGACTGAAATGACAGCCTCATAGGGCAACACACGCAGCTCAAAACAGGTGCCTGTCAGCGTCTCTATGAAGAGTTCCATAGTGTCATAGAAAGGGATCTTATAATGAAAAGCTCCCACACTGTCGTCGTTAAAGAAGGGTGGCTCCTTCCTGTCGGTCATCTTGGCAGGTTGGAGGAGCGAGACTTCAGGGACACTGTGAAATGGGAGGGCTGGCCCAAGATGAGGGAGAGAGGGACAGGCACTGCTCACCGGCCTCACAACCGTCACACATCCTGCAGGATGACCACTGCTGTAAGGAGAGTCAAAAGCATTGACTGATTAAAATGCATTTTCAGTCGATTTGATTAGGTCACGCACTACCAGCTTCTGCAATCAATTGTTTTATGTGCTCCCCAAAAGTTGACACTCTGATAGTCTGAGCATCTGAAATAGACTGAAGTGGTTGTTGTTGTTTTTTTAATTTTACACATAAACCCACAATTTTGACATTTTAACTAATCGTGTATTTAATAGCATTTTTCTCTGTGTGTGGGGGTCTATTAAACCCCCAGGGTACGTCTATGGTAGGCTACTAGGCCTCCCTGCTTCATCTCTGCATCAGTTTGGGGGGGGTCCTTGGCCTGAAAAACATTGGAGACCCCTGAACTAGACTATACTATATACATTGGAAACAGGACTGTGAGAGATATTCACATAATAACATAATACATAGCAATTAAATGATGTACCTGATGGGGTAGTTCTGATAGTACAACACGTCTCATCTCACTATGCTCATGCATACAAAAACAATCTCCTTGAGAGGGAACTTGTCTTGTAGTACGTTTTAAATTGAGTAGCACTTGTTTGGGAGTGAGAGCATGTATCTGTGGCAGCAGACATGTGCAACCATCTTATGAAACATTCAGGGCAGCATTTAGGGCACTGGCCAAAACTCAAGATCAGGTGTGTTACATAAGCTCCATCAGTGGTATGAGGTGTCCTGTGCCTGACCGTAGCCTTTGAGAGATCACCTCCTGTGTCACTTGACTCTCCAACATTTTATCACATATAATCCACATGAGAGCCAGGTCTGGATAAGGACCAAGTGTTGGATTCAGCGTCTGAAATGATGCGAGGTCATATAACCATGTGTATAAGAGCTTCTATCACTTCACTGCAGAGACAACAGAAGATTGTAGGTTTCACCTTTCCCATTGAGAAGCAAACAGTCCAGTTTCTGTTGTACTGATGAGATCAATATGAGAATACAAAATATTACCTTGTCCCTATGTTTGTTTGTTTTTTTGAGTACAACTATCCATGGCACCCATAATGCATTGAGCCATTCAGCGGATATTTTCTACTTTGCTGGTTATTGAGGCCCAGCATAGGAGCTATAGTAACTCATTCACGCGTTTAAGTAAGGTAACAGTTATACGACACCACAGAGGACGTGTCCTTCTGATTGTTGGCTCTGTATTGTTAGTATTCATGGACTGAGGTGTACCAATCCAGAGACGACAGGGTTGTCACAGCAAAGCAATCTCTGAAAAAATGGCTTGGTTGTCAGATTACAGACAAAGCTGTGTGTAAAATGCCTCTAGCGATAACAATAAAAGTGGTTGACCACATCACCACAGCGGACACCACGGGCCAGGTCGGGGGGAAAAAGAGATATCATCTGGGTCAGGCTAGCTGCATGACAACGGGGATGAATGGAGTTGGCATTCGCCTCAATACATTTCCAGCGGCTAACGTTAGCAAAGAGGGATCACAAGCAGTATTTCTTCGTCCCAGTTTTTTAAAAAGACAAAGGTCTGTACAAGATTTATGCTGTTAAAACCGCGCTTACCAGATATCCTCTGCAATAAAACAGTAGCGAAGCCCGACTAGCCAACGCTACTAACGTTAGCTTTCGTTGCCATGTTAGCCAACAACTCAAACAATGGCTACCTTTCTTGGTGGTTGGCTAGCAGGCTGCTAGGCTACATCCACAGGCTTCAGTCCGGTCCAGTCCGGCGCAGCTGTCGAGGGAAACGTTACGTCCAAAACTAAACTCATGACGTTTCCAAGCTTAAAAACTACACACGGAAAGAATTAAACCGCACTGCCGTTGTCGGTCGCCGTTGTCCCATTGTTGGCGACAGCATACTACCTGTCAGAGACGACTGAACAACACCTTTGTGATGCCTGTTGATTGACAGGACAAAGGAACCAATTGGCGCCACGTATGATCGATGTGGGCGGAACCAGAACGTTGTCAGCGCTGGATGTCAAAGGTGGTCACCTTTACCATAGACACATCCTGCCGTCTTATTACCATACGGACAGAAATTATCACACTAGTCGTCGCACATCTACTGAAAACCAATCAAATATGTGTTTACAACATTTGTACAAATTACTTTCCTAGTACATTTTATCAGTTATATTTAAAAGTCTAAGAGCTGCTTCATCTTTTGAAAAAATAATTAATGAAATACATTGGCAGTGACACAAATAAACATCTGTTATGATGAAAGTGAACATTGATATGTTCACATGAATTTTGACCTTTTCCCATGCAAACGTTACAAAAATTTTATCTTTGTCTAAACTGTTTGATGTCAGATGTTCGTCGTTTGTATTACCTAAGGTCCCGATCCTTCAAATGGGACATGAAAGACATAATATCATCTTCAAGAGCTTCAGCCTGTCATCTACAAACTGTTCTTTCACTGTGTATGGAGCTTTGTTTACAAACTAATGTGGAAAAGGTTACAGAATTTCTAAAAGCTAGATGGATGTTCTGTGAATGCTAGAAGGGGACTAGGGGAGCAAATGTTGTTGTTTTTTTTGTTTTTTTTTAACTGCAATGATGATACTCATTTACAACACTGAACCATAGCCACAAATGAAAGAGTAATGTTGTTACTGAACACAGATCTAACACTCCGTTCCTTTGGAGTGAGCTTTCTGCTCATATCAAACACTGATAAATATTTCAGACAGAGTGCACATGAAAACAAGTTAAGTCGGAAATAATCACACACATTTCAAATAGCATAAAATATGTTTCTTTTTAGTTATTAAAAATGAATTTCCTTTTTCATCACAGCCAAAGTTAAGAAATGGATGAATTTCTTATTAATAAAAACATTGTCAAAATGCCTAAGACGCTAAGTAAACATAATGATTTCTCATAACCGTGATATGGCACAAACCCAAAGACATGGAATCTCAACATGGCAAAGCCAAAGGATAAACATCTTCAAAACAAACAAGACAATTTACTGTTAATTTCTGCAGGCTTTGAGGCTAAGCATATGGTATGCTTATAAAGTGCTATCATGTATAATAAAGATCAACAGTATATAATAACTGTTATATAATATGATCTGATGATGAGATGATTTTGGAAATGCTGTCATAAGATGACCAGAACCATTTTCATTTGAGTCTTTATCTGCCAAAAATAAGCCACAGTATTTATATGAATTTATATGAATAAATACTCTATCAACAGTGTATTGATCTCCAATCTTTCAGCGATCCAAATGACAAAAGAATTAATCCACATTCCACAAGTGTACAAATCCGATTACTGAGAAACAACAGTTCAGTTCCCACCAAGAGCATTAAGTGGATCATCAAATATGTTGCCTGAATCTGCTGCTGCACTGGTTTCCTGGGATGGCGGCGTCTTCTTTGATTTATGGGGAGCCTTTGCCACTGGTTTTACTGTGCTTGGTGAGAAGATGTCATCTTTAAAAAAAAGAAACAGAAAGATGGACACGGACATGTTTGGTCGGTTTTAAAAAGAGATGCTAGACCACAGCAAAAGCAAGCATCAAGAGCACATTTTATTACACACATTTTACTGTTACTTACCCATGTCATCATCAAATATTGACTTGGTCTCTCCCTTTGTCTTGGACTTCTGTTTTGGTTTTAAAGTGTCCGACAGGTCAGCAAAAATGTCTACGTCGTCATCAAACAAGCTGGCATCCATGCTCTTCTCTTTGTGCTTCTTGTGAACTTTAGGCACAGTGGCTACTTCATCCTGACAACACAGATATTCAGCCAATAAGAACAAGTGAGCAAATTTCATCATGGCACAAACAAACACTTGACCACATTACAACCAGTGTAAAATCAAGGTACCTGGAAGATGTCCTGCTTTGAAAAACTACTGCTGTTCTTGATTTCTTTACTACTTGTGGATGAGGGAGTGGAACTGTTGCTCACTCCAAAGATGTCCTCATCATCATCATCCTCCTCCAAAAAAGACGAGGCCTTGGCTTTCTTAGTAGTTGATCTTGGTTTGACCTTTTGGAAAAGGTCATCAGTGTTGTCATCAAAAATGGAAGGGAGTGTGCTTTTGTCTTTGTCCTTCTTCGGTCCTGCTCCACTACTGGCCTGAGGTTGCGTAGTCTTGGTATTTTGTCTGGTAGAGGGTGTGTTGGTGACTGAAGGAGCTTCAAACAGACTGTCTGAGCCAAAAAGGTCATCCTCATCAGAAGAGGGCAGCCCCTTGGCACTGAGGCTGTCCTTACTAGAGTCTTTCTTTCCAGCGTTTGTAGATACTGGCAAAGTTAGTACAGAGGGTCTGGGAGAGATTTCAGAGAGAAGAGGTTGAGGGGGTGAGGAGGCAGGCAAGGCTGTGGGAACAGCTGAGCTAGGTCGTGGCAGACTGGCAGGCGTCTGGCTGGATTTTTCAGGGACGGGTAGGACCAAACCAGAGAGACTGGGGATTGGCCCAGGAACATTTTCACCAACGGTTGCATCGGTTTCCTCCACAGATCTCTGGGCAGCTTGCTGCCTTGCAGCTCTCGACTGGGGTCTCCGAAGTGCAGAACCTTTGGCACGGCCCTACATGACAGAAGATTTGCTCTCAAAAGGACAAATCAGAAAACCCCCCAAAAGTAAAAGAATTCAAGCTTGATATCAATACCTGCTCTTGGAATCACAAACCCACCTTGTGTGCACTCTGCAGTGTTGCAGCCTGGACTGGGGTGTCGAAGCTCACTGCTCCCTCACTGTCTGCCTGGGCTCCTACAGGAGTTGTGGCAGGACTGGGGCTCAGGCTGGAGCTAGACACCCCAGAGGAGGAACTAGGACCTATGCCAGGAAGTACACCCACAGCCCCTCGCATGCTGGGAGCAGCACCAGGGAGCAACGCTGCTGTGTTGATCATCAGATTGGCCTGAGTGTAAAATGAACAAATGTATCAGTAAAAATATTTATCAAGGTGAAAAAGACACGATGGATCCTGAGTAGTGAACAAAGAGCTTTACACTGACTTCCTAATAAAATTATCCAACTTTTGCACATGTCATAGCCTCACAACTACGCTTTTCAACTTCTCTCTATTCAAAAGTTTATACCATGTGATTCCACACAGCAGACTTTCAGAGGAAAATGAAAAACCAGAACTGTAGATGGAAATGAGGCAAGAGAAAGATGAACAAATACCATCCAATGAAACAGAAAGCAAAATGTTCAAGTTAAGCAAGATCAAAACAAAGAACTATCTTCATGCCGCTCTGTTATAGCCAAGTTTTAAAGTTGGAATATGGAAAAGCCCAGACAGAAGAAGAAACCTTCAAAGGCAAATTATGTATGTCAGAATTGGAAAGTTTTATCAGCAGGAATGAAATGCCAAGAATGAAGAATTCTGATTTCATAAAAGATAAAAAAAAAAAATTACTTGAAGTTTCCCAATCTTTGATGAGGAATCTTTAGGTTTTACAGGGCTCGGAGCAGGTTTCTGTGCAGTCAGATTACAGCAGGATTTCAGAGTTTTCAGAGTTCACTGACATTACAAACTTTGAATAGGCAGTAAATTAAAAGTATCAATAAAAAAAACCTGAGAAACACATTACCACATAGTAATGTGCTCATAGCTTCAAAAATAATGTATTTCATAATATTAATGAAGATAATATATTCTTCCAGTAAACTTACCTGAATCTCTGACACAGGTTCTGGACTTGCTAGTGGTGCTTTTTCAGTAGGTTTACTGGGCTTCTCTGCTACTTTCTGCAAATAGAAATTAAAAGAGCAAACCCAAGAGGGCTGAAATTTCTCATGCTGGACTACAGAAATCTTTTTACACAGCTGGACTATAATATACAAAGCTGGGAAGAGGGAATCTGCCTCAATCTAAATCACCAAGTTAATCAAATTGCTACCGGAGGAGGAGCTTTTGGCTTGGTGGAGCCGAAGAGGTCATCTTCATCGTCGTCTGCAAACAGACTTTGTGCTGCTGGCTTCACTGAGCTGGGCTTGGAGCTCTAAAAAGCAAACACAATCATGATTTCTTAACAACTAGAAAGAAGACTTAGATATATAAACATATAAGTAGGGCTGGGCGATATATCGGATATACTCGATGTATCGCGGCTTGTTCTCTGTGGGATATAGAAAATTACTATATCGTGAATATTCGAGTATACATTAAATTTACACGCAGTTGCTTTGAGTCGCGGGCATTAAACGACAGGTTTTTCTCACTCTCTCTCATCTCTCCGCACGGAGAGATAAAACAAGCGCACCTAGTTACGTACATCACATTCTGTCGTGCGTGCAACGTCATACGCCCGGCTGCATGTAGCAGCAACTGCAAGTGTGGAGAAACATGGAGGGAGAATTAATTCCTAAGAGAAACCATGCAGGATCCATCATCTGGCGGTGGTTTGGGTTCAACAGGGAGAACGTTGAGCAAACAACGGCAGTGTTTCCCCTACCATTGTACGAGATAACCCTTTTATATCTATGAGTTAACCTGCTTCGTTGCCTATGCGGGTGTGAGAGCATATTATGGGATGTTGAAGTTTGTAACAAGTAGCCTAAACTACGGAGCCGTGGAAAAAGAAAAAAAAAATCACCGGCGACATTGATGTGCGTCATGCGGGAGAGACAGGAGAGGAGGGAGAGAGGGTGAGAGGAGGGATTGATTGGGTCGCTGCAGCTGACAGGCTATACTACGAAATCTTTTTACACAGCTGTTTCAGACTATCATGACCGTTACCATAAAGACCAGCTAACGGGAATAAACACACCTGGAGACGGTGCTTCAACCAAACGACACAGCTGTTAGATGACTGGCTGTTTCTCTGTCACTGTTTCAATGTCCCACATCCCTGAGTTTTACAGGGCCTACTTTTCAGAAGGCCAACATTTTCATCTTCATTTCTTTTAGATACTGGATTAATAGGCTACTTAAACTAAATTGTCCACTGTCCACTGCAGCATGAATGCAAAATCTGATTGGAGCAGCTATCTGTTAAAATGTTGTCCAGGTTTATGTTTTTGGCCATGAAAGGCCCTTGAGTTCAAGATATCAACTGTGATCAGGCATTAAACAGGTGGCTCACCTGTTTGAAATAGCATTAGATGGGGCAGCGTTGGACCCTGACGTGGGCCTCCTTTTATATTTGATATTTGGGGTGCTGGGCTTTTCAGGGGTTTTCTGTGGGTAGCTCTAAAACACTGAACTGTAATTTGTAAAATATGCACAAATAAATTTGTTTAGTTGTGATTTCACCCTTTTGGCATGAATGTTTAAAATCAGCATATATTAATGCCGTATGAACAATGTTTTAATGTAGAATCATCATACTAGTATGATTGTATGCATCAAAGTGTTAATTCAAGGCTAAGGGATAATATCGAGATATATATCGTGTATCGTCACATAGTCTAAAAATATCGGGATATTAGTAAAAGGCCATATCGCCCAGCCCTACATATAAGACTACATAATATACTGACTGCAGCTTTCCCTGAGGTGGCAAAGAGGTCAACATCTGGGTCGTTGTCCTTCTGCTGCGTCTGACTGAACAGCAGCTCCTCGTCCTGGAACACGCCAGTGCTCTTTGCCTGTGGTCGCTGCTCTGTCGGCTGCAAGAGGGAAAAAGAGACATATGTAACACTGAGTGCAGGAGATGCAACTAAATCAATTCTTCACACCACACTCTGGAATTTGCTGGAATGCATACAAACCTTTAGTGTGTTTCTGCTAGTGGGTTTACTCGGTGTGAATATGGGATCATTCCAATCTGATTCATCTTCCTCCTCATCTTCAAACAGACTAACAGCTTTTGTTTTAACTTTCTCTTCCTTCTTCTCCTCCTTCTTAACATTTGGTGGTGGGCTGTCCTTGGGGAGGAAGCTATCATCACTGTCATTTTCATTCAACGGGCTCTTTGCTTTGTTTTCAAGAACGTTAATGCCTCCGAAGAGGCTGACGGCTCCAGCTGGCTTCTTTTTACTTTCACTATTCTCGGGCGACGCTGATGGTGGAAAAGGCTCTGGGGTCTGTGCAGCTGGCTTCTCCTGGAGGGAAGGCTTGTCCTCCGTTGCTGTCTTAGAAACTGTAACCTCCTCCGATTTCTGTGAGAGGGAGGACGACTGAGGGGTCTGAGGAATACAAGTGAGAAAGGAATTTAATCTCACAGAGGGAGATGATGCAAATAAATGGTTTAATAACATTAGCAATCACCCAGTCACTGTTGCATGACAAACTCATAGAGCCGGCGTGATTTTTAAAATTTGGTTTCTGTTAAACTACGAGCTTGTTTTTCATGACAAATTAGAATAAAATGAGGCAGTTGACTCACTTGAGCAGCTGGGGCGGGAGTGTTTGTGTTGACGGTTGGTTTGATGCCAAAGAGGGATCCTTTATCTTCATCATCATCACCCTCATCTTCAAATAACAGTGCGACTCTCTGAGGCTTCTTTTGACTGTGTGAAAAGTGACAGAGCAGGAAGACAGATAAGAAAACTTGGAAATACAGCTTAAAAATTGTTCTTTATTTAATTTAGCACAGTGTCAGAAGTAATGCAATTATAACAGCGAGGATGCAGGTTATGTTTTCATACAGAATGAAAAAAAGTCATAAATACTACAAATACCTTGACTCTTTTGATGGAGCAAACAGATCCTCTTCATCATCGCCGTCAAACAGGCTGCTCTTCTGAGGCGTTCTGGCACTGGGGAGACTGGAGGGGGCGCTGGCACTGGGCTTCATGCCTCCTGACTTGGCCTCTGGTGTTGTTGCACTACTCTTGGAACCTATCCACTGGTCCTGTCATTGAAGAAACAAATCTATCATACTGTCCCAAAACTTAGATATTGGCAAGCTGTGGACTTTTTTTTTTCTTCTTATTGTCATACCTCATCGTCACTGAAGAGGGAGCTGGACACGGTCTTACTTGGCTGTGGTGTGGAGAGTTTTCCTTGATTAGAGTTTGGTTTAGATTTAGTTGCAGATGCAAATAGATCCTGCAAGATAAAAAAAACAACTGTTACATTGTGCACTGAAAACAACAACAACCTACCCTATTTCTGTTTTGTTTGTGTGTATAAAATATTCTAGTTCTCTACCTCTTCTTCCTCATCATCAAATAATGAGATTGGCGGTTTGCTGGCTTTGCTCTGGCTCGTGAGTTCAGGTTTAGACTGACTCTTAGGAACGCTTGGGAATACCTGTAGAAGGTAAACACATATATTGTGTAATTAAAATTCACATCATCATTGTTGTTACAGTTTTTTTCCTCGATAGATTACCTGTGTGTCTTCATCATCAGAGAAGAGGCCTCTACTCTGGGATATTGGAGCCTGCTTGATAGAAGCTTTACCAACATCTGTAGCAGGCCCATTCTGATGGAAATAAAATGAAGATGAAAGAAAATGAGAAACAAAAGTAAAACAGTTTCTAAATTGAACTTAACTCTAACTTGAAGTTTTAGTATTAGGTTGAGCAAAGATCAGTGAACTGTGTCAACAAGAGTAAAGGCCAGCTGTCAACTCTAAAACAAATCAAATATGGCTTTTTGCACTTGAATATGAGCAAACATCAATATACTGACTGCAACTAGGTCTTTTCATTTCTGAGTTTGTGAGTCATTGTCGGGCAAGCTCAACCTGACAACAAATTTACCAGGTGGTGTATAGAAGGACATTGCAATTTAAGTTGAGATTGCCTGCACACACTGCGAATTACAGATGACCAAGGGAGTTTTGTTGAGTAGAAAACATGTCCCTTGGCATGTAAAAACACACCAAATTTGATTTTGTCAAAAAGATATAGTCAAACAGTGTTCTATTCAGACCTCCTCAGATTTCTCAGACTCCTCGCTGGTAGACGGCTGACGTTTTTTCAGGCCCTCACTGAGCAAGCTTTTAGTCCCAGGCCCAAACATGGAGATGGCACCAGCTGGCATCTAAATATGACAATGAATTATGGGTATTATGGCTAAATCTCACAAAGACACAATGTGGCTGTACCACACTAAATATACAGTAGAAGTCATGCAACTGTAAATACTGTCATCAGAGACCAAATCATATGAATATAAGTCGTTACCTTCTTTTCAGGTGGTTTAGTCTCTTCCACAACCTCCTTCTTGCTCTGAGCCGGAGCTGGCGTACTGTACTTATCACTGAAAATATCGCCATCTTCGTCATCTTCATCAAAGAGGTCGATAGCTTTCTTGGGTTTGGGTTTCTCCTTCTCAGCTGCAAAAGAGAAAAAAACAGCAAAGACGCAGTTGTTTGATTGTGAGGATCTCACCTGCATGAACAACAGCACTGAACTGTTTGTTCTCACAGCCTTACCAGTGTCAGATTTTTTCAGACTTTTACTACTGAAGAAGTCATCATCCTCTTCCTCATCATCAAACAGCCCACCTCCTCCTCCACCAACAGCAGCAGCTGCTGTGGGGGCTGGTTTAGACGCAACACTGGTCTTGGGAACTGGAGCTCCATTCTCCTTGCTCTCCATTGAATCAGAGTCATTCCCTGAACTGAACAGGCTGTTATCTGTTCAGAGAAAGCGATTGGATGTGTTTGAGGATGATAAAGCAGATGAAAAAGTGATGTGATGTGAGTGTCATTATTGTACAAGTGACTACCTGGGAATATTGAAACAGCACCCGCTGGAATCTTCTTTCCTGATTCTTTAAGGAAAAGGAAAAAATATGAGTCAACATGCTAGTCCACTTGTTCTTCAGTATATGCCTCTACACATCGTATACATATTGCTGTCTTACCTGTAGCTTGAGCTGTGCTTTTTGTACTTTCAGTCGTTGCTTTTTTCTCTTCAGACACAGATGGTTTGGGTGCCTCAGAGAAAAGATCACCCTGAATGGCACAGAGTAAATGCAGCACAAATTAAAAACCTGGCTGCAGTCCAGAGTCTCTGTAGAGTGGAATTAGAGTCAATCACAGAGAGCACTTAAAGTCATGTAGTTTAATGTACCTCATCATCATCGTCAAACAGGCCTCTCCCTCCACTGAAGAGGCCACTTTTCCCCCCAAATGGAGAAAAGTCGTCATCATCCATCTTTGGTGGCTTAAACATGTCATCACTGTCGTCTTCAGTTGCTGTTACAACACACACAAAGTATTGAGCTGCGTGCTGGGGAAAATAGGAATACTGCGGAGATAACTACAGCAAGGTTAAACAAATGTTTGAGCTGCACTGATGATGAATGAAAGTCCTACCCTGTGACTTTGAAGGCTTTGGTTCTTTTCTGCTTTTATTTTTCTTCTTAGATGTCAATGCTTCCAAGAAATGACATGGTAAAAAGAAAATATCCATAAGCATGCACATGCAATGATGCCACACATCCCTGACATGCTTTCAATGTCAATCTCTAATGTAAACATTGGGACTTTTACAGAAATGAAATATGTGTGAGAAACAAAAATAAATATTAAGTGAGATAATATTAAATAAAACATGTTATTTTGATGATAGGAACTTACATGCACGATCTACCTCCGGTTTGTTAACTGGATCACCTTTGATTCGGGCTGCCAGTTCATCAGCAAAGGATGATTGGCCTGTATTCTGGTGTGACATAAAAACAAACCAGAGCTGATTTTTCCTGGAGGCAATAACCATGTTTGGTGATTGAAAATAGAAAAAAAAAAAGCCACGATAATGAAAGATATCTCTGCAAAGTCCTAGCAGGCCTACCTTTGTGTCATCATCGTCATCTTTGTCCGATTCTCCGAATATGTCAGAATCCTCGTCCTCTTCCTCCTCGTCATCATCATCCTCGTAACTCAACATGGATGACTTCTAGTGAATGTGGAAGAAGAATTAAAAATCATTGTTATTTTCAGTTAAAATATTTTCTCTAGGCAAACATGTGCTACAAAAATAAACATCTTGCGTACCTTCTTAATATTATTGTGAAATTCATCGTCCTGGTTGAAGTCTTCATCGGAATGCTGTTGAGTTAATAGGTAAAAGAAATATGATGATGTTATAGATTTTACTCTCTAAGATGCAGCATTAAAAATGCAGTGAAGATGGGTCTTACAACTTCTTCTTTGCCGTCCTCACTCTCAATCACACTGTCTCTGTCACTGTCAACTGACATCTCTGTAAAAAGAATGATAAATAATCAGAGAAATAAACACTGCATTATGTGAGGTCTGATGGGCCATGCACAGTGACACTACGTACCATCACTTGAGAGGTCACCAAGTCCAACATCATCTTGTTCCATGAAGGCCTGGGAACCAATCAGATATGGGAGTGGTCTATCCACATAAAGATCCTAAAAGACAAGGAAAAACAGGAGCCTATTAATGTACTGCATGTACTGCATGTAATGTATTATCACTAGGGAAAAAGTCGATTGAAGCAGCAGCAATGCTGGAAAATATAATGTTGCACTAGTTCATTTTAGGCTCAAAAAACATGGCTGTAATGTCCAATATATATTGACCTAAAGCACAATAAAAACGAAAGAAAGTGAGATAAATTTAAAATGTTTATTCTCAGATCCTTACAAATAGCACGTACATTCCGCCGTGCGGAGTCGCCGTCCACTTTGAAGGCGTCCATGCTGCTCTGTGATAATGAAGACGACATCGGGTGTTTTTTGTCGAGGTGCGCCTGCATCCCTGACGTGGATGTGTGAAAAGCATAGTCCTTGCTGCACAATTTGCATCTCACCAACTTATCGTTGACTTTGATAAAACTCCTCCACACCTTGCTCTTGCTCCCCGCCGCCGCCGACTCTGTCGCCTGTCACGCGCACACGCTCCCGTCCATAGATACATTTATATTTTATATCTATGCTCCCGTCACGTTAAAGGTTGACTATGTAGGATTTCCAGAACAATAACAGAAAGTTAGACCGTTGCTAGGTAAAACGGGCCGTTGCTAGGGACTCCGTTCTGATCAGAGGACAGCAGAGGAGGAAAACTATGCAGGATTTACCTTTTTTTTTTTTTTTTTTTTTTTACCGTCATTAACAGCATAATAAATGACTTGTAGCTTGTTCCAGGGAGAGTGGAGGCTCTCTGCCTTCCACACCGCTGCTGGAAACCAAACCTGCGATCAGAGCCTCCGCTGTCACTGCTCTCGTCAAGTTGAAAAAAAAAAAAAGCTCCGAGGCACCGGGAGTCGGCGACAGTAAACGTGTTTATGACAGATTAGACTACACAAATACACCCATCCTAACATGTAAATGATAATCCATTGATCCACCGATTGATTATTGAAAAGGCTTCATTGAAAACAGACGCATACCTACGACCGGGAGGAGGCAGGAAAACAGCTGATTAGTGATCCACGTGTCGGCTACAAGCAGGTATGAATGAGGGTCAATACATGTCATTTAGAAAAAGTAGATTTGTTTTATTTAAAATATTGTAGGCCTATTTCATTTTAGGAAAATTGGCACTGTATAATGTGTATTTTGATAGGAAAATGTAATAAATTAAAAGCAAAAAAAAAAAAAACAATTTGGAAATCCCACAAGCCCCGCCCCCTCGACAAATCGACACTCTATTTTTTTTGTCGAGGGGAGCATGTGTCGATTTTTTGTCGATTTGTCGACATAAAGTCCCATCCCTAATTATCACATGCATTTTTGCAGTAAGGGCATACCTTAGGCTCAAGGATAGCCTCCACTCTGTCCGTAACGTCCTCATCCTCTGAGTCAGAGTTTCCTGCTTTGATGTCCAAATGCTCAAAGGCTGACTCCAGGACTCTCAGACCATAATTCACAGCTTCCTGCATCTTCGGGATCAACTCGGCCTCTTTTTGCTCTCGAGTCTTCTCCTATAGGAAAAACAAGAACGCAGGTCACATAGGAATACATGCAAATGTTGTGGGAAATTCGTAGAATAATAGCACTGGAATGCACTATTGGTCAGTGGCAACTTTACACACCAGTAAATGTTAAGAGTAGGAAGAATGAATTCGATATACCTGTTCAGACTGCTTCTCCAAAGCATCCACTTTTGTTATAGTTTCTTCTACCTCCTCATCATATACTCTCTGCAACAACACATAAACAAGAAAGATGTGTTTGTTATGAAAGATGTAACAACAGATCATTAAAAGAGACATTCCTAGTGAATTGTCAGAGTAATAATGTAACAAATAAAACCAAAGTTAATGAAATATTTAAATTATATACATTACATTTTCTATAAACTGTGTATTAGAGAGCATGAGGAAGTCATTAAAGACAGAATGCAAGCAGCTGTCTGTGGCCTTGGTGTCACGGATGAGACTGTCCAACTGCTTTTCAATGTCATGTGTCTTTGACAGCATTCTCTGAGAGAAGTCTTGGAGGAACAGGAAGAGCTGTGAAGACAAAAAAAAACGTTGTGGAGACAGCAAGAGTTACTTCCATTGCACCAAAGCAGAAGACATTTCACAATCCCTTTAAACTACTATAATTTAATATCTAAATAATCTTTTAGCAATTTCCTTGATCTATGGCTGGTCTTAGTCATCTTTCTTAGCATGTATCAAATATGGGGAAGACATTTCTGACTTACCCCTGAGTCAGCTGCCAAAGACCAACTGGCGCTGCTTTGCCGGATCTCTTCAAGAGACCAAGGTCTCTCCCAAATCTGAGCATCATTCTCCAAGTCTTCACTCCGGCTTGGGCCATTTGCCATCCCATCCGGCAGTCTACTCATCTGCCATCAGATCACTTGTTGTTAGTAATGGCATTAATAATTCAGAAGTGCTTTCAAGTTCTTGGCATGAACACATCATCATGAAAAATACATTCTTATATCACAACACAGCCCATGTGTGAAATTGTATCAGTTTCTACTTGAGCTTGACAAACTGTTTGGATGTAAAAGCCTGTTAGAAAACACTTAGGCAACTTTATATGGACACACCGAGGTCTCCTCTGAAATTTCCATTTTCCATTTACCATTCTTGCTAAAGTCCAAACCATAAACTTTAGTGATCGTATCTCCAAACCAGTCGCACACAATTGTATGTAAGCGGACTGGGGCAATCCTGCACAGAATTGTGGGCAAAGTTGAGGCCAAATAAACGATACTTGGTGGCTGTAGTATGAATAAACTTTCGACAAGCTAAAACTGTAAAGTAACCCAGACAGATCCCCACTACCTCCCCAATCATCACCATTCAGCGTCCACAGCCCGACTGGTGCCAAAAAAAGAAAAATGTATCCTCCGACCGATTTCCTGCTCACAGGGAACTGTGTTTGAATAGAAACTTGTGGCGGTGGATATTATGTTGCCACAGCGTACTGTAATATTCCGTAGCCTACTGTATCAATGGTCTGTGTCATGTATTTATGTTTATGGTGTTTTGGCGAATGTGTAATGAGGCTCGTTGTTTTGTTACGGAATGTGAGAACGATTATCCTGGAAAGGTGGAATAAACTCAACCAAAGTTTAAGTTTAACGTTAGAGTCGAGAGACACAGAAACACATCATAGGAAATGCATTTAACTTGTAATGTTATTTTCCCTGTAACTAATGTCTTGGAATACAACGAGCTAGCTTTGGCTTTGAGGAAAAAACGTTACATATTCAATGAAGACACCTCCTTCTGTCTTCAAAAAATTGCCAAAACGTTATTTCCCTTTTCGAGCTTTCACGTTCAAATAACGTTATACTTGCTTCTGCAAGAGAAAGCGGAGACTGTTTGGCTAGCAGCTAGCTCAACTTAGCTAGCCAACACTAACGTTAGCTTCAGCAGTTCCAAGTCACACAGAGTGATATTTTCACCCGAAATTTAAGCTCTCCCATGCTTACCTTGAATACTGCAGGTCAAATGCTGGGCACGGCGATCAAGTGTGGTCAGAAACGACGTAAAAAATAAGATCGATTATGCTAAATTTGGCCTTTCCCTCATTGGTCTTCTGACAGGTCAGCCATGTTCTGTCTGCAGACAGTCACCTGACTACAGTTGCCTGGCAACCCGGAGAAAGTGGGGCGGAGTGGAACAAACTAACAACCAAGAAAAAGAGGGAGGAACCGACCGCTCACTGGGTCATCCTGAAACCAGCAAGTTAACAAAAGTTGAATTCACACGGCCTCTTTTTTTCACACATATTCCTGTAACGAAGATAAATGGTATTTATAATGTTCCCTTGGATGTAAGATATTTCAACGCTATGTTCTTGAAACGTGCACCCTTGTACACATAATTATACTTCTGCACAGCAGTAACACAACAGAGATAATTTCAGTGTAATTTTGCTGTTTTGTCGTCGTTTTAGCATTTGCCTTTTGTTTTTATTTATTAGTTAATAATAACTACCACTGTCATGTTCTACTGTAGCTGTAAGAATCTATTTTATAAGGTTACATAACTGGAATCTCATTTCACTTTGTTTGCACACTTATCGTATGTACAATTTCACCTACTGCCAGAAGACCTAATTCTGTGGCACTATTTGAACCTAATATAACTTCATGGATTTGCCAAGTATGGAGTTGAAGGCTGCTGTGTATGAGATGTTTTATTAAACGCAACAAAAACTTCAGTTAACATGTAAATAAAGTTTAAAAATAAAATTTTCAACCATTAAAAAAATAAACAACGTGCACACACTTAACACAAAAGTAAAACTCAAACAATAAATCAGCAAACAAAAAACAACTCTGGGAATAATGAACAAAGTTAGTACTTAACCGAGCATTGCATAGAAGTATCTTTGAAACTCCACACAATATATTTATTTAAGGTAAACACGGGTTCTTCAGAACATAACCCAGATGCTGCCAACACTTAGGAGCAGTTGATCTAACTTAATGGCTCTGTTGCCTCTTCCATTTCATTTTTCTCATCCATGATTGGACTGTCTCCTTCTGATTCTTCTCTTCTTTCTCCTCCCTGCTCTCCTGTTTGCTCTTCCTTTTCCTCCACCTTATCAGAAGCAGTCACTTCAGCCTTGTTCTCAGCTTCATTGGTTTCCTCCTCTTGTTGATCCTCCTCCATCACAGGATTTTCTGTCACCACAGTGTCCTCTTCATCATCACTGCTTACGACAAGCTCCTCCTCTTGGCTACTGAGCAATGTATCCACAGGTAGAGGTTGCCAATAGTCATATAGCTTTCCCTAAGGGACAAGATTATAGCAAATGAGAATCATAAACTAGTTAAGACTTTAGAAAAGCTGACTACTATTGTTGTCCATTAGAAAACAAACAAAAACGATGTATATCAAGATTTCATGGGTGTGTGAATACTGTACATTGAGTGGCCTGGTCCTCTGAAGCAGCATCTGCCACTTGGTGTAAATCCTGGCCACTAGGTCCTTAACCTGGAGTAAGAGGAGGAACAGAGTACAGGGTACTTTAAATGATTGATTGAAACCAAGTCTGCAATGTTTTATTATGTCATCACTACTGACACAGCTACAAAGGAGTTTAAGAGTCTGAGTTTAACTTAATGTCTTCAGGAAAATGTTTCTATATTGCATCTAGATCTACATGAAAAATACATACAAGCAAAAATCAATAACTGAAGTGTCTTTTGAAACGATACTTACCTTGCTCCGGTAAAGACATTTCTCACTCTCTCTGATGTCACACTTGACGTGTGTTTCCAGCTCAGAGCAGAGGTGCAGTAGCTGTTTCTGGTAGTGAGAGAAACAACAGACAACTCAACAAAAGAATATCAACATCCAAACATTTTAAATCCTCACTGACCCAAAAGAGACCAGAAAGAATTTAGGACAAAGCAAACCTTCTGATGGGCTGGGAAGAACTGGAAATTTGAAGCTTCATTTGCCAAGGTCAGAAGGCTGTAGCAGAGGTAGTAGGACTGAAACATATAAATAAACAGAAGGAAATGTAAATAAGAAAAATGGAAATGTCCACTTAGGAAAAGTCAATATGAAAAACAAGGCATGAAAATTCTAAAATGAATTTTTACTTGAAGCTTACGCCATCGACTCTGTGCTCACCTGTTGGTCAAGGATGGCCATGTCCTCTTCTTTATCTTTCTGATTCCTGAGTATGCGTCGGAGAAGGCTGGAGGGTTGCATATGGGGAAGGTATGGCCTCAGCATAGAGAGCTAAGTGAAGAACCACACAGGCATTACATTTAATGATTATTATTACCGTACACAAAAATGTGTAAAAAAGAAAGCTACCATTTCATATTGCAAGAACTGGCATCTAAAGAAATTGCTCAGGACACATCGAAGTACTTTACCTGAAACTCTTTTTCTGCAGGTACGTAAGTGCAACTTTCATCCAACAGCTTGGAAATCATGGACAGGCTCAAGTGTCGACGTAGCTGCCTGTGCAAATAAACAACAAAATGAATACTTTTTAATTGTATACTACTACAGAAACACAAGAAATAGAATATTGAAAAATATCTGAAACAAGCTCGGATGAAAAGGAGAAAAATAAAGACTTGCTTTCCACGTGTGTTGTCAGGCAGCTGTTGAACCACCAGGCACATGTTGTGATGGTCATCTGTCAGATTAGTTAGGGCCAGACAGATTCTGGGCAGCTAAAAGGAAAATATTAAATAAATTCACAAGAGGACTATAATTAAAAAGAATTACAAGGTCAAATACAACAACATTGGTAATATAAACTTTCATTCTCACTTTCCGCCTGAAATTTCTGTACATCAAAGATTCAGGGGCAACACATGCTCTCACCATAGCATCCCAGTCCCTGATGTTGTTGATTATTTTGTACTGCAGAGGGTAGAGCTCCACGCTGGACTGGAGGATGAGTCGTGAGTCCAGGGCCACCCTTCCCACCACAGTTAACAGCAACAGTAGCTCATTGTCACTGTATGCCCGCGGACACACGCCCATGCAGTAAGACAGATACTGCAAATGAGAAAAAAAAAAAAACAGGAAGTGAAGATCTGAAAGGTGAACACACAAGAGACAGCTGTTCTTAACATGTCTGTAGTCTACTGCGTCTCACCTTCAAGATATTGTTGCAGTTGTGCTCAGGGAAAGTGCTCTGTTCTTTGTCACTCAAGGGGCTGTTGCTATCGATGTAGATGTCCTCCCTAAACAAGATACAAACAGATAAAAATTTGAAATGAAATGTTTTAATTTAATGCAGCGTGTTTCTTGAAGTAGGGGGAACAAATCAAAATGAAACTTACAGCAAGTCTCCTTCTGTGAATGGAGGCTGCAGATTCTCAAAAGGGAAGAGTGTAACAAACGCAACTCCCATATTCATCAGGACCAGTGTCAAGTCAGCCAAACTGGGAACCCACACTTCAAACTGCTGGCTTCCATTTTTCACTGAGGAAGGATACACAAAAACACACATTTTTTGGTCTGTCTAAACAGCGAGCAACGACATACCAAAAGGCTCATTGGGTAGAGGACTGACCTATCTGAAAGGCAGCAGTGCAGGCGATGTCACACAGGGCCTGCAGTATCTTTTCAGATAGCATCCTCTCACTATGGACGGACATCATCTGGCAAGATCAACAAAGAATTAACTGCTCGTGCTCACACATGGACAAAAATCACAACTAACACGTTACAGGCATGTGTAGGGCGTACAGTACCTTGAACAGGAAACGGGTAACCTGAGATGGGCAGGGCGAACGACAGTTGTAAGCTTCCTGGAACAATCCAATATTTAAATGTAATTTCAGCTGAGCAGGACTGGACCTAGTGGGAAAAAAAAGGTAGTGTAAGTGGTGAGGGAAAAGTGGAGGGATTCAGCAAAACTAACTGATTAGTAGTATAAAGTGCTATAAAATATAAAGTGATGGAAGAAATGATTTGAGGCTCCAAAGATAGTTTGTGATGAGGGCAGCTGCTTAGGTCTTTTTTTAGCTGACAGAGACCCCACACTAATGGCCAGAGGTTATTAAAATGATTGATAGACAGTGGCTCACCAAAGAAGTGTTTTCTGTGCTGTCCCCTGTGGGTTGACCATGCATTTTCTGAGCTGCAGTGTATCCTGGTTGAAGATCTGGCCAAATTTCTCTAGGTTGAACACAACTTCTCCTGGAGGCACCTCCCTGATGGCATTGGACATCAGAGAGTACCGCTGCAGGAATTCCCTGGGAAACAGATGAGACAGATTAGCTCTGTTAGATATATCACTCGGTGACAGAGAAATGTTTCATATAATGCTCTATCTTTTATTTCATTGTGTTGCTGGTCACTCTCTTTGCAGGCACTGTTTTGTACAATGATTTCCATTCTTCCTTGTGTCCCTGACGCAGATAGCAAATTTGCATGGAGGCAAAACAAACAAACATAGAGAGGAGTGAATGTGGTATAGAACTCATAATCCTGAGCAGGAGGAGGAATGCAACCACCCAAGGAAAAAACTCTCATAATTAGTAACTGGTACATTTTATTTTTTTACTCAAATTCAAAACCTTTAAAAATAACAAGAACTTGTATGAATCTTGCCAACAGTTCAAAGTAGAGTTATGGGAGGGGAGTAATAAAAGTACACATTACTGCTACGGGTTGCAAGAGGCTTTTGCACACAGAACATCACATGACTAACAACTGTAAAGTTGGAAGGAGGTAATAGGGTCATTTGAGATGAGCCTTCCTGTATATTCTTTGACGGCTTTGCAGCTTTTTGTCACCGCCCCCTGCTGCCGCCGCCTGGTCTCGTCCACCTTCCAGGCGATCATCTTGAACGAGCCTAATGGCTACTGTTACAATTTGCATGTAGAAGACGAGGCCCAATTTAAAAGGTGTTAGTAGATTATTATTAGACATTTTGGTCATATCATAAAGCCCTACAATTTAAACATAAAAACACAGATTGGAGTGAATTAGCGTGCAAGGACTGTAATCAACAGACAAGGCATCATGTGCCTTCTTGTGACTTACTGTTGTTCAGTGGAGATGTCTTCCTCCTGGTTCTCCTCAGCCTCCTCATATTCAGCTATCCTCAACAGGTCCTCCTGGCATTCAGTTAGCAGCTTTGTCTCGATCTCTTTAGCCCTGATGGATGAAAATAATGGAGTCTATCTATTATATACTGAGTGGCTAAAATAAAAAATATATATAATTAATGGTAATGAAATTTTCTGAAAAACATACTTTTTATTGGTGTTTATTTCCTTCAGCATCTGATCGAGGTTGTTCTTGTAGTTGCCTGGCCTTGTGGTGGATTGTAAAGGCTGCTGTGAGGAATCGCAAAAGAAATATATAATCCACACAGAGATAGTTGCGTTAAATGGCTCAGCTCAGGTTGATGATCGTATATTAAGACCTTTATGGACAACAAAGACGGCCCTTTTGGAGCTTACCGTTTTTACCTGGCTGCTGCGATGTCCGGGTGTACTCGGCTCCGAGAAGGCTCCCTTCTCTGGTGTGTCTGGGGGCACTGTAACACGCTCCATCATCTCTTGCAAGGAAAGCAGCTGCTCTTCCTCACTGCTATGGGAGCTTTGCGTTACATCAAAATCTAAAGCAAAGCTCAGGCCTAGGTCCAATTCCACATCGATAGGATCTTCCTCTTCACTCGCCTGCTTTCTACTCACTTCACTTGTCTGTCTCCTTAGTGACGGAGACTGAGGACAATGGGATGAAGAAGCAGATGTTTGTTTGGAGGCAGTTTGTTGGGAGGCAGCAGTGTCAGCCGTTGAAATTTCTTTGTTCGGTAGGCAAGACACATGTTTATCGCCAGATTTAACACTGTCTTCCTTGAGCTGCCTACCTACAGAAATGTTGGGACTGTTTTTGAGAGAATTGTCTTTGGAGCAACGGAGCATTATATCGTCAAGGTTTACCCGATGTAAAGCTACAGTTGGCTGGGTGACTTGTGGGCTACTTGCAGGGTAAGAGACTTTGGCGTCCACTGAATTAGATGAACCAGTGACTTTGAAGTTCTGAGTTTTCGAACATGTGGATCTGGCAACTGGAATACTGGAGCTAGACAAAGTGCTCGATGGACTTTTCTCTGAGGGGAACAGTTTAATAGTTTCCCCATCTGTCTTTGACTTAGCAGTCTTTTGGCCAGGACTAACTACATAAATCAGAGGATCAGGGGTGAAGAGCTGATCTACATCATCAGGAATTACTGAAGGTCTTCTCAGACGGGAGGTTTTACGCCGCTCTGCTGTTCGACAGCGCAGAGGATCTGAAGGTGGTTTGGAGGCGGATTTGGGAGTACTACTGTCCGTCTTATTGCTCTCCTCACACCGATTAGCTTTGCTTGAGGTCTTGGCTGGTAAGACTAAGGTACGATGGTGAGAATGAGCAGAGTGATGGCTGCCCTGCTGAACATGAGGTAAGTTACTTGTGTCCCTCTGGGGAACATTGCATGATAAAGTGCTTGGTTTAATCCTATTGTCATTTTCCTTGCTTATTTTCTTTGAACCGTCTTCATCAGACTTTGCAGGCGATGTGAGCTTCACAATGTCATTATGACAGGACTTAATATATGCCTGCTTTGCTCCAGCTGATGGTGGGCGTCTTACACAGGGCTTAGGTGACAGCGACCCCCAGGATGGCTGGGCAGGTTTAAGTGTGGATGGCAGTTCAGGGTCTGTTGATTGGCCACATGCAGGCTGGAAGCACAGATTTCTATCTGTGGTTTCCAGCGGCAGTTCCAATGAAGGCTGCCTCGATGACGTCACCACTGAAGTGCTGCCCGAGCTGCAGACAGTGGGTTTTGGTGTTTGTGCTTTGCCAGAGTTTGGACCCTGAAGACACAGTTTCTTGGCGTTGTCGTCAGAGCTTTCAAACTCCCTGCACCTCTTCTGTGATGAGTAATTCAAGTCCCCTGCTGAGGACAGAGAAAAGCATAAATATTTTCTATTTCACACTATTTGAGTAATTAAAAAAAAAAAATTGTGTCGCAGTGTTGTTTAGACAATACATGTAAAAGTTTAGTTGATGACAGTACTTTGACTGTCTTACCTGGTATAGGCTTTCCATTTGAAGGTGTCTGTTTGAGTTGCTGGTCCTGAAAAAGAAAGCAAAGCAGATTTCCTTTAGTGAAATGTTAAAAGCAAGGCAAGTATTGCTTTGCATCCCATATTCCTTGATCCTACCCCTGGATCAGTTGCTGAATTTGAAAAAAAAAAAAAAAATAGCCGTTACTGTTCAGCAGGAATAGAAGTGACAATATCAGCTTTTTTTCATTGATGTCTGCTGATGCTGCTCCTGAAATACTGAACATTTCCCCCTCAATGGGATGTCTTAACCGACTCATGAAACACCTCAAGAGCAATGGCTTTTTATTAGTGCTGTCAATAGATTAAAAAAATTAACTAATTAATCTCACAAATCTGTAAAATTAATCGCGATTAATTTATGAATTGCATTTTTCTACTTGAGACTGAAGCTTAGTGAATATTTATCTATGTAAAATCATCAAATTAATGTAGAATATGAATAGAAAGCATAAGCAACATCCAGAATGCCGGTGGTATTTAAAAATGAGTGTGAGTGAAGAGACAGAGCAGCAGCATTTGGCGAAGAAGAACAAGTTCTGTAGAGCAGGAACAGGAGGAGCAAAAACATCTGCAGGTTTCCTGTGACATTATGAGACGGTCACATCAGGAGAGAAGCAGCAGAATGGGAATAAATAACAATAACAGATGGACATTTTACATTTTGCCCTCTCCTATGAAGTTTATTGTTGGTTGGCAGCAACTTAAGGCTGCCTTTAGTCACCTACTGCACCGGAGTGTGGCTCAGTAGGAGGACAAAATGGGCTGCGATTAATCGCGATTTTAAAAAATGAACGCATTAATTTTTCAAATTAAGTTAAAGCAATTAATGCTTTAACTCTGACAGCCCTACTTTTTATATCATCCATGACTGACCAACCTGCCAGCCTGCCCATAAGCCACAAATAGACAAAAAAAAGGAAAAAAGGGACAAAAATCTTTGACCAAGAGTTGACGCACTTGACGCACTTGACAGTTAACATGTAACAAACTCTACCTGGTAAGGTGCTACGGGGCTGTGCGTGTTCGATAAACTGGAAACACTACTCCTGTCAGAGGACTCAGTACTTGGAAACAGCTGGTGGCCCTGTACAGGGCACTGGCTGTTACCAGGAGTCAACAGCTCAAAATCTAAGAAGGGAGGTTGGTAAACGTTTTGCTGTGCAATGGTGATGAATGATGGGGTCACAGGGGGTCTGTGGAGCTGTACAGTAGGCATGGAAGTCCTCACATTGCTGGATTGAGCCTACCAGAGTACAAGCCACAACAATTCAGCATCACATGACTGCTGTGGTACAGGTTAAAAAGAAGATACATTTAATTTAAAAAAACAAACAAATTCTACTAATTAACATTAAAAAAAGAGATACAATACCTTGTGCAACTCTTGACTTCTTGCAGTTAGATTTTCATTTCCTGAATAAGACAAAATGACCATGGGCTCAGTTTCTTGGTGTCCCTTGATGTGTGAAGACCGGGAGTGGTTGTTCAAATCCTTCATGAAATGTGGGGAAGCATGGTGATTGATACCAGGAGGCAAGGGATGTGGTCTTTTTGCTGTGGTATCAGAGTAAGACTGGCTTCCTGGGACAAGTGGTGATGAGCAGAAAGAGCCTGAGTGTTGAGCAGGGTGCAGAGGCGAACCCAGTCTGTCCCTTGGCGAATGATGGGGCCGTTGTGTTGGGGTCCCAACATTAGTTGAGCTGCCTAGATTAAACTCTGTTGAACAGATCGGGCCCAAGGCATGAGGAGGTTGCCGTGTTGGACCTGATCTGTCCCTGTGGCACAGCTCAGGGCTTAGAAGTGGCAACACTCTCCTGGGTTGGGGTAGAGAAAGCCGGTTGGGGACCTGAGAGGGCTTCATTGGAGTCTCCTGGTTGAAAGACGTAAAATGCGGTGACGAGTGCTCTTGGAGTGTGAGGTCCTTCACTAAAACATAAGGAAGAGGAAACATGTCAATAAATTTTCATGTGTGGACATGTTGTTAATTCAGGAACATGTTCAATCGGACAACACTTTATTTATTCATTTATTTTATTCAATTGATGTATCAAGGGGGTTATTGGAAGAATGTATCAACCTGGGAGATGTTTTAAATGCTACGCAGCTGTGTTGGGTTTGAGCCTGATTCATAACACAATAAATACCAGTAACCTGTTTGATAGAGGTAAGCTGAGGGTGAAAGCACACAGTGCTACAGTGAAAACAAAACATCTCCAAGGCCAAAGGGAGGAGAGGATGAGAGCCCTGCTGAATGAAGCATTGTGAGGATGAGTTTTAATGATCTGTATTATCTGCCCTGGACCCTCAGACACCTGGAGTGGAAAAGTTATGTCAGCATAGGGAGGATTTTGTTGTGTTTCAGGCTCAGAGTGTTCGTGCTGGGAAGATGAGATCAACCTGTGCCAGCCAGAGGGCACCAACGAAGGGAGGGCTACTGTAAGTTTAAACCACAGCCACTCCCCACCTGGTTTTGACCAATAAGAATACATTTAACACACACATAGTGCAAAGTATTAGGCAGATGGCTGATGACAGAGAATTCTCACTCTCTTGGGATGGTGGTTGCAGCTAACTGCTTGCAGACTGCGATTTCCTGAACAGGAGTTTTTTGTATCTGATTTGATGATCCTATTTAATAAATAGTTGACCGGAACATCGTTGTTTGTCCTCTCTTGAAATAAACAAACACGTGTTCCTGTTTTTTCATCCTGACACACTATTCTAAACATTTTTGCATACACAGCATGGATGTTGCAAAAAAACTCATGAAATCCAACATGACAACAATCATGAAGGTTTACTTCATGGAAGGTGGCAGGTGCATCCAATAAAATCAACTTGCTACATCAACATCAGACAGTGTTTCTCCCTCCTTTGCGAGCTACAGAGTGAGTTAAAGGTGACAACATGTGATACATTGTAATTTCCAGAGCTATAAACGCTTGACAACACGAGCACTCACCTTTACTCCTCGGGGAGAAATATTCTCCATGTGTCCTGCAAGAAGTCAAAAAAGAGGGGGACACTTGTCACTCAGATCAATCAATCAAATCAAAACAACAAAACAACGAATTAGAGCTTAAATATGTTATACGCGTTGATAACCGAAGCGTCACACCCCGGCAGCCAACAAGAAGCAGACACCTACCTGTCACTGTCTGCACGCCACCACTCACAGCATACTATGTTAATGACCACATGAGTCTGGCAGCAGCAAGTGTAATGAAGCTTTAGGAGCTCAACTTTAACACTGTAGTTCAAACAAATTGCTTCACAACAAGTCTCATCCACAAGCAACAGTCTCGTTGACAAACTGCCACAGCAACGTTAGCAAAGTGTTAGCAGCGTTTAATGTAGCAAACTCACGTTTGGTGCGTGTTTACATTTTGTTATTAATGGAAAGGTTGTTATAACTCTTTAACTTCATCGTGGCAGACTCGTTTTCGAATACACAATGACAGGTTTTGGTCACATCCTAAAGAGAAATCACACCAGCTGTTATTCACAGTGCCTTCCCTTGCCTGAAGATAAAAATGTGACATTAGCAAGTCGTTGTCGTTTGTTTCAGGAAGTGCTCGTTTATAGCTAGCCGGCTAACGCGCTTGCAACTTAGCAATGGAGAGCAAAGGAACCGGGCAGGTTTTCTTACCGAGTCTCGTCTTGATTTTCTGTTGATTTTCTCATTTCGAGGGTTGAGCAAGCTGTCCATAACCCCAGACAGCGATAACAACTGGTGGTGTTGCACTCCTCTCGACAATAATAACACCTTCTCCCGCCTGCAGTCGCACTGACCAATGCTTCCCGTAGTGCATTGTGGGAGTTGGAGTCCTGCATTATGCACGTCGCTGTGAACTAAAATTGCGTATTTTACCTATTATGCCATCAATTACACGCAACTTGATCAGTGTATTCTACAAAAAGTATGTATAGACAGGACGTATACAATTCTTAAAGATAATAATAATGATAAAAACACAGTTAATATAAAAAATAAGAATAAATGTACAATTGTTTAGGAAATTATTTGGGGTTTCCCAGTGGCATTTCATATGATCCAGTAGCCTATTTCACAGTTGCAAATATTACTTAAAATTTGCTGAACTAACTGTTGACATTTAGACTAAAACTGATTAGTCAGGTTAGAAAAACCTGCCAAATTTAGTAAAAATGACTTAACTCATGTGGTTTAACCACAAACTTGATTTGATAGCCTATTGTTACTCAAATACAAACATAAGGAAAAAGACACAATATCTACAGAATATTGTGTAATAGAGAATAAACAGACATGTAAGCATTACAAATGGACACAAGTATACATTTATTTCAACAGAGCTTTCAGAGTACATTTAACCAACAGGAATTTACATTTACTGAAAAAATACTTTAAGACATAGGTGGGTATTCCATTCAGACTGTTTGCCTAAAACCATCACTGCTGCCCCACAAGGCTTTGAGATGCAGACATTTGCTTTAGGAAATGGAACTGGAGGCACATAAATACTAGAATGCGAGGAGGAACAGACAAACCAAAGATGATCAAAGAGAGAAACAAAGTATATTGGTTGAATTGTGAAACCTGGCACGCTAAAATCCAAATAATGGATTTGTCTTTTATGCAGCCATACTGAATACTGAAGTAGTGTTGGCACCATTCAAAATTGGAGAAATGTGGTAAGACATAAAAAAAGAACATACAGATTGTAGGACACAATACAGACAGCAACAACACAGAAGGACACCGCACAAATACGATTGACAGGCAAAAAACCCCAAAACAAAACAAGAGAAAAGAATTGTTTAGCAGTCCTAACTTTCCCTTCCAGCTCTCAAGAGATTGTAAAACTGTATTCCAATGGAAGACATCAACTAAATGCTTTGATGAGTGCAATACAATAAACTGTGCATAATCTGCAGTGGTCCCTTTTGACATGTTAAAATGATAGCGGATAACAATACTTAAGTATATCTTTAAGTATATATATATATATATATTTTTTAAATAATTATATCTCCAGTGTATTTCAAACACAGTACCTCATACTGCGAAAATGAGAAAAGTAGAAATGGGAAAGTGGCTTCAGACTGGGCAATATCTGAATTAGTAAGGGCTGTTTTAAATATCCAAATACATGGATATTTGGATATTTAACAGAATAACATTTATTTTAGTTATAATATCAATGGACATTTTTGCAAAAAACAAAAACAACTTACAATCTCTTGAGAACTAAGCTTCTCTAGGCCCTAATATATTCCAACCACTATGTACTATCCTATCACTGTAAAAGTAGAGTCAGGTTTCCTTCGACAACAAGCTACAGTATACTCATCCAAAAATAAATTAGGGTTTAGGAAAAACACTAATCTGAGGCCAGCTGCTGGTACAACCTTTACCATCATACACAGTGATTGCTTTTTTTTCTCTTCACTTTACTTCTTGGCCTTTCCCTGAGCAGCCACCGCCGCCATGGCTTTGCGTACAGTCTCCTCGTCTCCCAAGAACTGCATTGGCTTCACAGGTTTCAGGTTTTTGTCCAGCTCATAGAGGATGGGGATTCCTGTTGGCAGGTTCAGCTCCATGATGGCCTCATCTGACATTCCTGCAGGTGGGAGGACATAAAAACAAAACACTGGTTATCAACTAATTATGCACAGTTCCTATCATCATTAAATGACTTAAATGCTAAAGTTTAAGAGTTAAGATGAGGTATAAAGGGGCGTCACTGTGGCTAATTACAACACTGCCCATGTACCAGAACATATACAGTAGTGCATCACTTGCTACGTAAGTGATGAGAATGATTATGTGCAGGGTCACCCACCCTCCAAGTGCTTAACAATCCCCCTCAGGCTGTTCCCATGGGCAGCAATGAGCACCCTCTTCCCCTTTTTGATCTGAGGAGCGATCTCCTCGTTCCAGAAGGGCAGTGCTCGTGCAATGGTGTCCTTGAGGCTCTCGCAGGAGGGAAGCTGCTCCTCGGTCAGATCTGCATAGCGACGATCCTGGAGGGGGAAGACAGTCACCCACAAACCAGATTAAAGACAGCTGAGAAATGCTGGCTCTCTGGACTGGATCTATTCGATCTCTTTCAACTTCATTAGAAAGTTACTGCAGACTTGTTTGTAAAGAGAGATGCCCTGCGCAAGTGAGGTGATTCTGCAAATGAATAAATGTGAGATACATGTAACGCCTTGACATCAGACATGATTGGTTTGTTTCTCCCTTGACTGAACTTTGCACTTGAACCTTCCAGATCTCATTCTTGTCAGTCATACATTAACTCACCTTGAACATGCTATTAGGTAATAGCATTAGCAAATAGTAAAGGACTGTATCTCTAGTCAAACTTCACTTGCACTGTTGTTTGTGCAACACTAGGATATTCACGCTGACCGTGCTGCAGACAAAAAGACAGAGGTGCATGACCTAAAATCCACCGTTTGCACTCCAGTCATTTCTGCTGATTTCATTCATTCATTCATGGAGACACTGTTTACCGCCTGACTCTGATTTGTCATAGTCATGCTTCCTTTTGTTAATCCTGTGTGGACATAGGAGATCACCTTGGTCAAAGCATTGTGTGAATGTACTGTGGATATCATATCTTACCTTGCTGATGATAGTGTAGTAGTCATGGTCTGGGCCCATGGAGGGAGGAGGGATATCAAACGACCGCCTCCAGATCTTCACCTGAGCCTCTCCATGCTTGGCGGCCGTCTCTGCCTTGTTCAGCCCTGTCAGGCCTCCGTAGTGGCGCTCGTTGAGCCGCCAGGTCCGATGCACCGGCACCCACATCTGGTCGATGCCATCTAAGCACAGCCACAGTGTCCTGATGGCCCGCTTCAGCACAGAGGTGTAGCAAATGTCAAACTGAAAACCAGCATCTGTTGGAATGCGAGACATAGGAGTTCAATGCATTTTGACTGCACCCACTAAAAGAAAGACGAGGGTAAAGAAAAAGCCAGTCTCAAACTTTACTGAACACAAGTATAGGCCTACATTTGGTGCTGCAGCTAATAACTGCTATATCATCAATTAATCAGCTTATTTATGCAATTAATGAGCCTGTAAAATTTGATAGGCTACCTACAGTAGGCCTACTATATCAATAGATACAATTTTGCAAAGCCCAAGGTGACACTTTCACAATGCTTGTTTTGTTTGTGCAAAAACAGTGCAAAAGTTGAATTTACAGTGAAATAAAAGAAAACACTTTTGAGAAGACAATTTTTGCTCAGGGGCTTTAATTGATATCAAATTAGTTGCTGCTAAATTTGCTTTCAATCCATCAATTGATTGATCAACTAGTGCTTGCAGCTCTGTGCACTGCAGCCTGGTCCATTCAGGCCACAGGCAGTGTACGGGCCTACAGTGCACTGGTTTCTCTGATCCCTCCCTGTTCTCCTGCTGAATCAACAAGCGACGGACATTTAACATAATGAACTCAAATATGCGAGTTGAGCTCTTCCTCGCGAGGGATTGGTGCACGGGTGAAACCACATGAATGCATCACTTCTGCACGTTTGCACATCCTCCTCCACATATTCCTGGCACGCCGGGGGGTGGGGGGTATGTTGGTCTGATGCAGAGGCGATTATGCAACCGCGGCCGTGCATTGGCCTCTACAGCATGTCAGAGATATTACAGCGGCTGGTGAGAGAAAATGTCCAATATCGACTGCTCCTCACCTTTCAGGGCCAGTCCTCCTCTCCTCGCCTCCTTCTCCCCGGTTTCGCTCAAATCAGCGTCAAACCATCCACAGAAGCGGTTCTCCTGGTTCCAGTTGCTCTCTCCGTGGCGAATCAGCACCAGTTTGTAGGCAGCCATGCTGTATGATGATAAAAAAATCACAATTGGTCCAAAAGATTTTTTTTTTTAAAGATGGATGCTGGTGAGGTTTCACAACTTCAATGCAGAGAAGCAGACAGGTCCACTCGGTACTGTCAAACCAGTGAGGAGTTTTATAACACGGATTGGTTCGTCCCACATTTCCTGGTTATTAACATCCAATGAGAATGCGCTGAAGTACGTCATTTTCCCGAACCCCTCCACCAATGACAACAGTGGGCGTCAGCGACGGGGTCTGTTCCTGACCTTCATCCTGGGCATTGTACCTTTATTGACTCCCATTGTGTCAACCTGTCTGCGTTCATGTGATAAAAGAATGCAAGTGAGAGAATAGTGTCGTAAATATCAAATTAATTACTTACTGACTAATTCAGAACTCATGGTCAGTTTCATAATGGCATAATAGGCCTACAAGTTATAACCTATGTTTTGCTTTTTTTTGCATAACCCACCTCAGAATGAAATAGCCTTTTCTCGATTTTTCTCAATTTATTGTAATACATTCAAGGATAGTTGACTATCATTAATTTAGGAAGGCCAACGAAACATAAATACTGTAGCCTACTAAAAAGTATGCAGACAGTATTTGACTGACAGAACATGGCTGAAGAAACAATATCTGTGCTGCTTTGGTCAGAATATGATTATATTGCATAATAAAGACATCTTTTGGAGGACCTTTCTGACTGCTCAATGGAAACGTTCTGTAATGTCTACTGCATCTTTGTGTTCTCATTCAACTGCTTTTCTTCCTTTATTCCATTTCGTGGTGAGTGTTACAGTATAAAATATATAGGTGGTAGATTTGTTGCATGAGGAAGAACAGTTTCATATATCTGTGACAGATTTGTGATTTTTTTCTTTAAAAAGACATTGCTAAGACTTTTTGAACCCATTATGCGTGAGAGTGTGGAATGAAATGTTTGCTGGCATAAGATGTGTTTAAGGAGTGAATGTGAGAATCAAACAGCTGGAAAAAGTCAAATGCATTATTTTGTTTGACTTGTCGCCATCTAGTGGGTGAATTTAATCATTATTTACAATCTTGAGCCACTAGAATCGGTGTGCATAGCATTATTGACCTGACATCTGCAAAAAAAATTAACTACAGGCGTTTACACTGTAGGAATTTTCAAGCAGCAGTCTGAAATTTCATACATTAGCTTATACATTTTTTCTTCTGAACTATGAACATTTTGACTGTATTTCGCACCTGCTGTTTCCAAAATGTAGGTACATAATTATGGCAATGCATTTTTTAAATTAATATATTTTATAATGACCTGATTTTATGCAGAGAATAAACAAAGAGGCATGCAGATACTAGATTAATTCTGGGTTTTCTACTCTATCATAATATTATCAAGGTGTGCATCAGACGCAAAACAACGTCTCATACAACCTCTCACTGGAACTTAACCATGTTTTTGGTGATTTTGTGTGACAACCTTCTTTCTCTTCTGCTTTTCTTCCTGTTTCTACAGTGATACACCTCAGAAGAACTGGACTGAGCCCCCTCCATGTTGTTCAACAGGATGATAATGATGAATTGTCTCATCATACGCAATAGATGCAGTAACGTAACTAAATGTATTCCCATCAAATAAATAACCGTGTCAAATTTAAATTAGCCTTTCAGTGCAGTTTCCATACACACCTTCAACTGCACCATCTTTGTCACCCTTGTTCTCCTGTATGAACTGTTTTCCTCAGCACTGATGCGTCTCTTGAGGAAATTATAGGTCTTCTCACTAAGTCCAACAGGGACGTCCTCATCATGAACACTGTGTTTGGCTGAGCTGGCAGCACTGTTAGTGGACTTGTCAGGCATGGATGTGTTCAGTGTTGTCGCAGCCACATCTTAAATGCTGTTATAGTACAGGCTCAGCTCTACACAGGACTTGACACTGGAAAATAACAAATCACTGTGTCAGACAACTGTATAAATCCACAGTACATCTGCATCAGCAGAGATTATAGACCCAGTAGCCATTTACTTGAAGCTGTTGTTGAAGGTGTATGGTGAATAAATGCTGAAGGTTATGACTTGGTGTAATTCTTTCCACTAACAGCATCTGCTTCAGCAGGTTGACAAAGCTGAATAGGATGTAGTCAACAGCCTCAAAGTCTTTAGATAAAGGAAGATAAGAAAATTTGATGTGGTTTATATTCCTATGTTTGAATTATAAACAGATATTTCCCAAAAAACGATCTCCTACCTTCATGAATCAAACACTTAAGTTAAAGTCAGAGACTGTGCTAATATTTCTGCTGTATTTACTGTACTTATTAAGTGATCAGGGAATCCTTTTACTTCAAGTGAAGAAAGTAACATGCCTTTTTTTCAGACAGGCTTGTGTGGCAGGCTTTTATTCTTAAACAGCTGTTGTTTGCTTTGTATACGTTGTCATAAGATGTTTTAGAAATTGTTTTTAGTGCTTCCCATCTGCATGTTGAAATTATTGTAATCTGTTCTGATATAGGCTACAGACTCAACAGCTCCTGTCATCATTTCAACTGAAAATCTTTTGCAATTCAATTTGACCAAATTCCTTTATTTCATAATCAGGCTTTTATGCTGAAGTAAGCACATTCATTTCCACTCACTGTTGTTAAATCAGATCCACTAGTCTCTTCATCTTAGCAGTCACCATTAACTTCCACCGCCCACTCTCTGTTGTTGGGTGTGACAAATGTCATTCCTCTGCCTCCCATAGGAATAGCAATATATGTAATGAAAGTAGGGTTAGGGCTTCATTGCCATAATGGAGGAGAGGATTAGTGAACTGGAAGAACCACTTCACTTCCCTCCTGCTTATTAAAATTGTGTTTATAGCCTCTTAAAGTGTGACAGTGGTGTAATTAAAATGCTGAAATGTTGATATTTTAGATTAATTAGCTTTCAGGAAATGACAAACATGCAGCAAGAGAGAGAATAGGTAAAATAATAAAATATTATAGAAACCAGAGAAGAGAAGAAGTCTTCAGATCCACCATTGAGGAGTCCTCCAGTTCATTTTGTGACATTCAGCCTGAAGGTTTTGCCTTTAGATTTTAAACTTCAGTAAGGGTGTGTGTTTGTACTGCTTGATAATGATTGGAATAATTTAGGGCCATAATGTCCCAAAGCACAAAAGTAACAAACCATGACTGTAAAACAAAACCCATAGATGACGAAATTACATCAATTACACCAAGCAGTGTCTTCCTCAACCAGGTTATTCTCTAGCATGCAGCATGTCTTTATCATGCACATTGTATATCACCAGAAGAATAACAGAAGTCATAGAGTTATTATAACTGAATACCAGTGTATATTACAGCATAAATTCAGAAATATAATTAATCTCAGTCATTAGGTTGGGTCAAATAAACAGTCCAGTGTTGTGCGTTGTCTGCATTCACTGTCCCATAATGACTCAGTGGTGGGTGATGTGGGTTATGTTTTCACCCAGCAGTGTTTTGCTTTACACCAGCAGTGGTGTGTAACAGAGAGGAAGGAGTCGGGCTCTGTGGGTTGTTGTTGTTGTTGCTGGGAATCAGTTCAGAGCCGTGTGGGCCATTATCAGGAACTTCACATTTGGAAAGAATGTTTGTTTTGCGTGTGTCCACTTGCACTGCGCACTAAAAAGATGCAATGTTTGAAAACAGTTTTCCTCTATATCACTGTGGATTTCAGTCATGGAGATTACTCATCGCTCGTAATTCCCTCTTTTAAAGTTTAAAAAAGACAGGTGAGTAATGACGGAGGTGTTGCTAATGTAGGTTCCGAGTAAATGTCAAGAATCATAAAATGTCAGACAGGAAATGAGTGAATTCATCCACCCAGCAACCAAAAAACATTCCCCTTTTCTGTATCCGTCTCGCCTTCTCGGGCTCATTCACTGTAAAACACTCTCAACATCTCGGCTAAGGATTGGCAGGATGAAGGAAGCCATGGTATTTTCAAGGGTCTATAAATAGCTATCATCATTTCTCACCACTGGCTGCCATTGCCCTCATGCAACACATGAACACTGCACCCATTCAGAAGTGAGGCTGCAGCAGATGTGGAATCGGTAATCCCTGTCACCATGTTAGGAAACTATAAACTGGCAAATGTCAGAGGGAAAATACAGGGTCCGTGTGCCTGTAACACTACTGATCTGGATCTTTACACAAACAGGAAATGTCGATCGCAAACTCATCTTTACGCAAGGCATTTTCGCACATCTTCCTCTCACTCCTTTCTGTTTTCCCCCTGCACATTCACTTGTTCTGTCAGTCTCCATCTGTTTTCCCTGCCCCTCTTTCCCTCTCCTCTGCAGTGGAATGTGCATCTCAGCAGTATCTGATGAAAGTGTGGTTAACGGGGCGCTGCTGAATGCGCCTGTCTGTGTTTTCATGTGTCATGTGCGTGCATGTGGCCTCCCAAAACGAGATGGGAGGCTAGGAACGTGAGCAGGAAAACAATCGGACACTCTTGGGGAAGGATTGGGTACTCTCTCTGGGAATCAACCACAAAACCTCCAGGTAGGCCATTTCCAGTGGAAGTGTCTCTCTGTCTCGGAGAAAGACTGAGCTCTTCCAGTCCTGGTCTACTACAACTGAGTGAACTCTCACCAACCAAGTATACACACACACCTGGTTCAGTAAACTCTAAAACATCAGGCTGTGGTCTGAGAGAAAGCCCTGTGGAAACAAAGCTCCTGAAATGAAAGTTAAGAGTGCATGGGCAAAAAAAAAAGTGTTAAACATTGAAATTTCCTGTTGAATAATGCTGAGCATGTACAAATTACCCACAAATATAAAGGGCAGCAAAGGTCCATCTTAAAAATGTAATGATGTTGATAGAGATTAGAGACAATCCTAGTTCTGTTCAAAACAATTATTCCAAGGTTTATAATGTTTGTCTTTTTAGAGCAAAATTCCCTGACTGCATTTCCTCACTGAGCTTTGGGTGGTGAAAGAAAGAAAAAAACTGTCATCTTTGCACAACACTACTCATTTGTTTTGACTGACTCAGACTGCGTGAGTTGGGCTGCTCAGGTTATCTTTAGGTTAATGTTCAGAGAGCATCTGTGCACATGGGGACTTAAGGTTTTGATTCCCATCACTTACATTAGAAACACATTGGAAACAGTTTTAGTCTTCAAGGAGCAACACCCAGAATCCTCCCAGTGCATAGAGTAGTGTTGTTTGTAATCATCAATTTATTTTGAAAGGTGGACCATGTAGCCTATGTTGTCAGTGTCCGTTTAATTCTTATTTTGAAATTATAAAGGGTAAATCTTGAAAAAAAAAAGAGTATAATAAAATATTTCTGCAATTTATTATAGCAGGAAGACCTGAACTGATTTACTTTGATGACAACCATCTGGCCTTGTAAAATAGATCTGAACAAAATATGTTTTCCCTACTCCAGCTCCACTGGAGATGTTCTACAGCTCACACTGTTCTCCGTGCCACTATGTCAAGACACAGAAGCATCAAAGCAAAAAAAAAAAAAAGACTCTAAAAGACCAATGTCATGTCTCCATGATAATCTGACCAGTGAATGTAATGGCAGTAAAAAGTCACAGACATGTTGCTATTGTCCCTTTAGACTTCAAAACTCTGCTTCAGAGTTTTTGGGCAGGGAACACTGTGTCAGTTTTTTCGGATAATTGACATCAGCTCATGGCAACATTACGCATGATGTGCTTTCAGGGAGGGCCAGAGAAACCGTTTCAAGGGGTTATGGCGACTGTTGGACGTTTGGTCTCTTGCGAACGGGTGGGAGAGCACATACAGGAAATGTCTCTTTGCTTGAGTAGCCAAAGTAAATATCACACGATGGGCACTCCAGAGAACCACCTGGCTCTATACCTCTTTATACCGCGTTGTCTGAGTTTTCTTTACTGTCTGTGTTGCTGGAAGAAAATTCCAACTACACAGCAACTTCACTTCAGCAGCGCCCACACCCTTGTATAATGGTGTTAGGGCAACATAAAACTCCAAAATTCATGTTAAGACCTGTGATGGCAAGCTTTGGGATATTTAAGGATTGAATTTGAAATAGGCTCATGCATGACAGACGGGACATCTATAAACTGTGGCCAATATAATAATACGGAGCATGTTAATGTTGGCAGCTCAAAAAGACTTTCAGGTTAAGTGTGGTGAATCCTTCTCTTGTCCTAATTGTCAGCACATGCTATAGTTTAGATTTCTTTCAAAACTTAAAATGATTCACCATGGTTACTTTCAATATCAAAATAAGCTGTGGATCCAGTGTTTTGTTTATGCGGCACGCGGGGGCTGTTGTGTACTGCTGTCTCCATTTGGCTGTATACAGCTGTGTGTTTCTGCAGACACCGACACGTGGACAGGACAACACTTCAATGGAAATCTCAGAGGGGGAGAGGGTGGATAGGACTGTGAGCGGTGGGGGTATGGAAGTGAAGGAGGTTGGGGGGGAGGGGGGGGGGCTTCTTCTCTCCTCTCCTCTCTTCTCCTCTTCTCTTTAGAAGTGCTAGATTTATATCCTGGGGCTGCAACTGGTTAACGTTAACCCTTCCAGTCCTGTAGCTCTGAGCACATATGTCACTTTGGGCTCAACACCCACATGCAGCCTGGATCCTTCTCATCATCATTGCATAGACAGACAACTTTCCCAGAGACTGATGTTCTGCACGGTTGGTCTTTTGGCATAATTTACCATGGAAGTCCAGACTGAATAAAATTCTTCTATAAAAAATTAGGCAATGGGTTTTATAGCTTCCCTGGTTGCAGTCCGATCTTTCTGTATCCTTATATGGCCCCATTTTAGGGTCACTCTCACTGCTGAAATTCAAGTATTAAAGCCATCCATGCACAGCCAAGTAATGCAAATTTTCATGAAAACTTTTTTCCCGTCTCATTTATCCACCTGTCACACTCACAGATTGTTGTATTGCTCCTGTTTTTAAATTCTGTTTCTCTTGCATTTCTTGTTGCATTGATTTTGATTATTGAATGTGGATCTGGATCTGGAGTAGCAACGGTGCAATGTTTTATCCCCAGTGCTCCCGTCCAAGAATAACTCATCACATTTAACTAGAAGTGTACAAGAAGCGAGCAATGGCCCAAAAAGGAAAGGAAACGTGTTTATGTGTGAGTACTGTAATCTGCAGCTCTTCTCACCACATTCCTGTCCCATGGCAGCAGCAAGTGTGCAAAGCAGTCACACATAGTGAGGGCACTGTCTCGCTGACTGCTTTTAAGGCAACCAGATAGAGTTGTCACAGTGCAGATTTGGGTGCTGCTATAACAACTTGTCTGGAGTCTGTTCTTAAGACGCGCATGCCGACTGGAATAGATGAGACATTGAATCATCCTCCACTGCTTGGCTTTGTTTTCATTGGCTGAACGTTAGCCCACCTCCAGAACCCCAACAGACTGTTCCGGTAAGAACAAGCCTCTTTCCAGATTACTACACACACATCAAACATACACACACACACACTGCACTTTATGTTTCCAAAAGTGCACTCTCATGCAATACACATTTTCTATCATGCAGCGAATACATGCACATTGTCTCTGCACATGCCTGTGTAAGTGACTGTCTTAAGAGACACATAGTTAGAGACAGATAGTTTCAAGAATCTGCGTCTTTCATGTGGTTTAAGCGGCTTTAGCATATAAATGATCTCTGCTGATTGGCCCAGGCTTTTATCTCCCAACAGGAAGTTCCTGAGGGCTTCCGTCGTTAGCCTCCCAAATCTGTGTCTCATTTGGAAAAAGCCACCAATTTCTGCATATGGCCCAGCTCCCTCTCTCTCTCTCTAAATTAAACTCAAAGTAGACGACTAAAACAAAATCAACAAAAAGCATTTGATGGACATTTTCTCCCTCAAGCAACTTATCTAAACACTTCCATGAACAACAAAAAAAGATTATAACCAAAAGAAACGCCTCATTGTCTCTCACTTATTGGTCTTTATTCTTGCTCTTTTTGTTCTTTGGCTTTACATAATGAACACTTATTTTTTTGTTCAGCATACACATTTTAGCACCAATAACATCCATATTGTTCAGAGGTTGTTGTCACAACCTTGTTGAGTATACAGCATTCTGACAGAAGCTCACTGATAGGAAAAAAAAACATTTGAATCTGACAAAAAAAAACAGAGCTGGTCAAAAGGAAATCTGCAAGTGTTTGTTTTTTTTAGTCCATAGTGTGTCAGTAACTGTTCATTAATGTTGGCTGTCGTACAAAAAACATGTAAACACATAAAAATATATATTTTTAAAAAAGATAATGAAAAATGATCCCCTGTGAAAACAAATGCACTAATCATATGAGAGCCTTAAGATGGAGACAAAGCTAGTGCCTGAATATATCTACAAAACATGTTAAGGCACTGTACTGTAAACGTACATCCACTTTAATTGAAATTTGGATTAAAATGATAATAATATAATTAAAAAAAAGTGGAAGCATGGCTTTGACCACTCTGCCCTCATAACACATCTCCAGTCCTGGGTAGCTTCAGGGACCCTAGGATGTTTTCATGCCATGAATACACTGACTACAATGTCTCTTTGATTCATAAAAAATATTTGGATGATTCTGCCTCGACCACCAAGGACAAAAGAGAACCTGTGATTAGAGTAGCTGTTGAGTTAAATTACAGTGAAGTTAACTATTCCTCATCTTGCTGTGGACCCCCCTCCCCTCCCTACTTGTTGCCATCACCTCTCCAGTCTCATCATCAGATGACCGTTTGCTCGCCCCGACACTTCCTGCACGCCCCATAAATAACCGTGGGGACATAAGACAGGCAGCACAGGCCGGCGAACACGGCGGCCGTCAGGTAGACCTTGTACAGACACGAGTGCTTGTACTGATCCAGGTTGCAGTACGAGTTGCGATTCGTCTTGTAGATCATGATACCTATGGCCGGCATGTAGAGCAAGGTGGCGGCCACGTCGTGCGCCAGGTTGGTGCACAACCAGCGCTCCCCTCCCAGCAGCGGCACCAGGTCCTGCTTGTCCAGAAGGGTGATGAAAAACAGGGCGAGGGTGAGGAGCCAGAAGAGGACAGCGACGAAGAGGACGAAGTGGATGGAGCCCTCATACTTGTTGGCGGCGATGGTGACCCACAGCCCGGCCCCGAACAGGATCTGCAGGATCCGGAAGATTCCCAAAAAACTCCTAAGGAACTTCATGCTATCCCTCACCACCGCCGGGGGATGTTCGGGTGGCATCTCTCTCTTCTCTCCTCCTCCGGTCACTCTCCGGTTCCCTTTTTCACCCCGAACAGGGCGGGTGCTTTCTGCCAGCTGCAAACAGCTGGTGGGAAAAGATGGGCAAACAGTTGGGAACAACGGGCCGGAAGGGCGGGTTTGTGGTCTAAGAGCGAAGCCAAAAGTGGACAAGTTGAGGCATTTGAAAAAAAATGAACTCTCTGTTCTTTCCACAGCCCCGGGGTTTTGAAATGAAAACCCTTCTTGAATGTTTCGTCTTTTCCGTTTCCTCTGTTGAGTCCGTGTTGGGGGGGCTGGGTGACAGAGAGGGGGCGGCCTGTAATTCAAAGCCTGCTCCTCCTCTGTTGGACTGGACGGCTGGATCCATCCGCGTCCACTCATCTGCTGCATTTCCCAGTTGTGTTGGCCGGTTTCCCCCATGGGTGTGTGTGGGACCTCCCTCCTTCTGTCTTTTCTTAGTGGAAGTGACATTAGGGCGAAAAAAATAAAATAAAAAGTGTACAGAATTAAAAGGGTAAAGATTTTGGCACAATCAATTTAAAATATTCAGACTTTTTTCATGTAGCTCTGCTTCTGTTTGTTTCTTCTAGGTTTATAATGGGCTATTTTACCCACAATTCCACTGGAATCCAAACGCATCAAAGGAGTCTGTGTCATAATAATAACATCAATAATAATAGGCTAATAAAAAAAGATCTGTTCAGTTCATATGGCCGGGCTCCTGCTGTTTGGAGCCCATGCGTCATCTTGTTTGCGTCTTTGCACACAGGATGCTCACATGTTAACTTCCCTCTCACATCACTGACAGACGCTTCTCGTGCCAGACCGCCTCATTGACGTCAATGGATTTCAGCAGACACGCCCTATACGTGGCCGGGGGGGTGGGGGTAGGGAGGGGGGGCGCTTACACCCCTCCCCTCCTCCACCTTCACACTCGTGATTGGTCGAAATAAAGCCCCCTCCCTTAGAGGAAGGAGGGATCAGGGAGTAGCTGCGTCCTCATTGGTGGAGTGGTGACCCTTGATTCATGATCGGCAGACGGCTCAAGGACAAGAAATGCGCTGCAGGTGAAGCTGGGGTAAACAACAACCAGACACTCGGTGTTTCGGTAGTTTCACTGGAAAAGGAGTAGCGATGCATTAGGAAGCGGAGCTGCGCTTGGAAATACTTCGGGTAAGCAGCTCTTTTCTTTGGCCGTTTTCTCGTGACTCTCACGGGATTCCCGTTTAGGTCAGGCCACTTTGCCTTTTACGCACAGGGTAGGCTAATGAAACCCTGCAGAGCTGGCGAGACTAGTGCATAAGTAGCCTAGTTTCATCGTCGCATGTTGTCTAGTGACATTAAGTAAAATATCCAGTAAAACCAAGGATATTTCTAGGTTTTGTGAATTTCCTCTTGATTCTCAGTTTTGCAGGAGAGTCGGTGTGCGTGCAGGGCACCGCCGGTGAGCCGTAACAGTTTGTTATTCAAACAGCAGACTGTGACGTTTTATCAATATTAACCCACTTCTAATGCAAATAAGCGGGCCTGCGGATGTGTCTCTCTGTGTGGAGCCGGTTTCCATAATGATCATAGCCTGAGAGAAAATAAAAATAATAGCTCGCTTGCTGTTATAGAGCTGTTATGGTGCTCATAAGTTGATTGTGATTAATGTGTTGTAGCATAGCCCAGGCTCCTGAATAGCCTAGATCTTCACTGTAAAAAAAAAATTAAATTAAATTAAATTAAATTAAATTAAATTCAATAAATTAGACATGCAGAGGCCTGAGTAGTTCAAGTGATTGAGGAAAAGTGGGAGACTTGGACTCCTGCAGAAGGGAGCTAAACCAAAATAGGAAGGATGAAGCAAACTCAGTCTGTGAGAAAGCTCTAAGTGGAAAAAGCTGCTGACCCACATGCAGTCCGCCTGACCTTGGTCACTCAGCTAATACCAATGTGTTTGTGTCCCACTTAAACAAGTATGTGTGAAGAGAGAGATAAAGGGAGCATCTGCAGTTTAATAGGCCTTAAAGCACAGCTCATCATCACTCACTTCCTAAAGCAGGATTAAAGAATCAGAGCAGGATACTGGCAGCGTCTGCCTGTGACAGGTGTCCACAGGTGTTGTGACGCAGCCTAACAGCGCTGCTCTCCTGTTTGGTCCTGTTTTTATATAATATCAATTGATGACAATGAATCATAATGTGCTGAACCTCTTGCGTCCTGCTCCACAGACTCAAACCTTTGTATGCCACCTTTTCCCGTGTTTCTCTGGATGGATACCGGACCCGCCCCTCCACCGTCCTCCATGATGGCGGGCCCTTCCTCACTGTGGCGTCTGGCTGAGAGGAGGAGCAGGAAGGCTGGCTCGGGGAACATCTTCAGCGATGTGAACCTGTGGCAGCTCCAGAGACTGTTCAGGGCGGCGGGGGACCAGGACGCGGAGCAGAGGGCCCAGCTGGTGTGGGGCCACAGAGATGAAGCTGAGCTGGCTCAGGCTTTAATTGGACTGAGGGCCCGAAGTCACCGAAGAGGACTGAGGAGTAACGGGAGAGAGGCTCTGGGGTCACACTGGCTGCGTGCCTTCAATCACCTCAGGTAGAAACACTCCTAACCTGAACACATTTAATATACATTCACTTTATCCAATATATTACATCTGTTTAATCACTTTTTTTTCAATGCAGGATCGGGGACAGCTCAACCAGAAGCCAGGGAAAGGATTCAGGAGAGGAGAATGACTCAGAGACAGGAGGCCACAGCAGTCCCGAGCCACGTCGGGGTCCCACTATGGGGACAACAGGAAGAAGCACAGGGGCCACAGTGGTACAAACGGAGGGCCACAGCTCTGCAGGGATGAGTGAGAGATCACTCAGATCTGGGTCAGGACTGAGGAGAGGAGGAGACAGTGATCCAGAGAGGTACCTCCACCGAATACTCCACTGATCCACTGGCCCGTACGCCTGAGTGTCAACCAGCACTTTAACAACCTGTGGGTCTCACCTGAAGAAATGTCCTGATGCGTTCAGGCGCCGGGGTGAGGTTGGATTAACCTCTGCCAAGAGCAACATGGACACAAATCAGGTTTCGCAGGTTGAATGAATAGTTCTCAAAAATGCCATAGAGTCACAGACCAGACAGCGCTGTACTGTCAGTTATTGCAAGCACATCTCCACTCAGATTATGTATCAACATGAACCTCTGACCGGCTCCTGGTATCCAACAACTTTTTTACTGTGGTTGCCTTATGTGCTTTCTGAAATTGATCCCACCACGAACACTAATCATGCATATCTCTAATTATGGACGATATTTAATACAAAAATGGTCCAATCTTCATTTAACCTGGCCGCGATCAGACTAAATGTATTGTTATGGAATATCTATTTTGTATACCACACGCAAAGCCATATATATTTAGATATATATGCGTGAGATGATGTACTGTAGCTCGGTAACTTCCTGATGATTGCATTGACACTAACTGAAGTTGAACCGTTTCCATGGATTTGTGTGTGGTATGATACACAACACTAAACACTAAATGGTGCGCAACAAGAGCAGTGTCAGTTTACACGCTACCGCTGCACATTTGACTTGACTAGCTTCCTGACTGACATCTGCACCCGGCCTCCGTCGCTCGTTTTCACTTGGTGAGAATCAAACATGAGCTGGTCAGTTCTGCCAAGAGACCACACCCAGAGGCCACAATGACCCTCACTGTTGAGAGAAAGAAGAACTTGAAACTTTATGTGGCAGCAGTGTGAAAAACACACTGTGTATGTAAAAGACTTTATGCCACCAACGTCATCAGATTGCTGGAAACTTGATGAAGCTTTTTTTTCTGGTTGTTTTTTGATAATAACTGTTTGATGTGTCATTTTTAGATATATGGTAATAAATACTTGAGTCTTTATATTGTTTGTAAGTTTTTATTTTGTGTAACTACAGTAGCACTGACATTATTGAAAATAAATATGTAGGTTTTTATGAACATATTTTTTTATGGGTTCATAGTGATGCACATTCACATTTATTTAACATAAGTTGTTTTGCATGCTCATTTTTCTTGCATGCATATGCAGCCCATGCACATTTTGCACCCTGAAGTCTGTCACTGTTAACCACTGTGCAGCTCTACTGGACCAGTTGGGTGTTAAGTGCGTCACTTGAGTGCAGCTCTCGAGCAGTTTTGAATGATGATCATGAATAGAGGAACATAACACATCACTTCCAGATGCTCTGCTGTTATAAATTACTGTTTGAATTAAATTTGAATTATCACTTTAAGCAGTGACATCTATCCACATGTATCCCATATATTACATCTCACATAAATATGCAGTGAAAAATTGCGCCTCATGGAAAACGGCCTCGTAGCAGAATCAGAGACAACACCGCCCTCCAGTGGTTATAACTGTGTATGAAGCTGTCATGTGTGTTCACTTGGAGCCACTAGATGGCAGGAAAGGCTTTGTTTTGGAAGAGAAAACCACTACATTGAGCCAGTACAGAATTCATACCTGGCAGAAAACTTTATATTTAAGCATATGTAATTACGACCTTGAGGGACACAGTCATGTTAATAGTTAATATGATTTTACTGATCCAAGGTTTTCATGTTTAACTTCTTTTCTGCCAGGTCTACCAAATGACCTCAGTGTATATGTATATATGGCTAATGAGTTTCTCAATCTCTAATGCAAACATCCAAAACTTCTGGTAGTGAAGACAGACTAGACAGTGAGATATTAGACTGAATAGTCCATTTAAGCGTCAGAATCTGTTCTGGTTTATTTATCAAGGCTCTACGAGGATTTCTGATGTGTAAATGCAACATACTGTAAATGTTGCTTTATTCACACTCTCTCCAGTTTCTTCAGATCACACAAAAGCCAAGCACTGCTCAGTACAGATCAGGATATACAGTAAGGGCTTTATCTCACATTTACAGTTGGACATTCGGACTAGCGATGCCCTGCACCCACCAGATGTCTTCTTTCCCATCATTGTCCTCCAGCTTCCTCCTGCCTGATACCTGGAGATTGAGAGGTCATGGTGGAGATAAAAAAAAATCTTGTCTGTGTGTCCTGGATCTACTCAGTCGTGCATGGCCGGTTCACCGGGAAACTGAGTCATCTGTCGGGCAGCTTTACAGGGTGCTGAACCCTCAGCTGACGCCCTCAGTGTAGAGAAAGCAGCAGATTGACTCCGAGGTAATCCTCAGTCCGCTGAGCCTCTCACCTTGTTGTGTTAAAGTGAGCTCACTGCACAGAAAACCTCATTTTAGAGCCTATATATACCGACGGTTATCACAAGTGTTCATTCACACCGTAAATCCTGTGACTATTAGATGAGATGTGCAAGGATGATCCTGCAATGAATTTGCAGCTTTATTTAGTGGTTTGTCTTGGAGTGCAGCTCACTCATCACCATTATAGTTTATTCTGACATACTCCTACTTTACCAAATTACATTTTTTACATTAAATAAAACACAATAAGATTTCAATCTACTATTAAAGATAGACAAAGCAGTGTTTATTCAGAGTTATGTATCATATTTGAGATATCTACAAGTTGCTAAGTGCCCTCTTTGACCTTCAGCTGATTCCTTTAAATATAATAACACATAATATTTTTCTATTTCAATTCCAAATTCAAAGTCAAATATTCAGGGAGTGTGTCTGGCCTTGGTTGACCTGTAGCTTAAGGCAATATAAAATCACTGTATTCAGATTTGTTGGTGCCTGATAATGATCGCTTATTTGTCATATTTAGCATTAAATGAAATGAGAATCTCAAACAAGGTCAAATTATCACGGAGTTGCAGAAAAAAAAATCCAATATTGCTGACTTCTGTACTAGAAGATATTACACTTCTCCACACAACAACATTGAGGTGGCAAACTAGATTCCTTTGTGGAGTATTGTTGCCTTTTAGGCAACATGCAGATCTTAGCAGTTTTTCTAAGATATGTGCATATTTATGAATATCTTCATGCTTCTAAAATCATTAGCCCAATTTTGTAGTTAATAAAAAATGACAGAGAAAGGTTTTTCTGTGTTTGTGGGAAGTTGTAAATGGCATGTATTTCTAGCACTCGCTGTGTTGTGCTGCCCTTAGTGGTAGAAAAAAATGTCCAATTTGAAGCAAAGTAGGGTAAAAAGTAAAAACCTTACAAAGTATTTGCATATTCTGTCCCATTCCTGCTTAACCATGGACTTATTTCTGGTGTTTGTGCAGAAAGATGTATGTTTGCTTACAGTGCTGACCACTGAGACCTTTCCCAGTGTTTATTACAGTATGACATCTGTAGCCCATTTTCTCTGGTCAGCACTGAATGCCCACTTTACAAATTCTCCCTTAAAAACCGCAGTGGACTTATAACTTTTCAGATGCCTCTGCATCTTGATGAAATCATAAATTTGATTTTGACAGCAGCCTGCCTCATCAATCAAGAAAGCAAAATTAGATTTTGATGGACAACAGAGTTGGCATGATGCTGTTTCAACAGAAACTTCTTCTCACATTATGAATGCGCTCAGATGTGCTAATTCTTCAGCGTTCCTTTCCAGACATTTTGGAGAAGATAAGTCAAGACAAAGCTGACAAAGGATGAAGAAAGAGAGGAGTGACAGCTGTATGGAGAGCACAGAGAGCAGATCAGATTTTCAAAGGGGAGACAGGGAGAAGAAGAAACAAAGTTTTTTCTCCCTGTGTCTAGATCTGTTCATGATTGACAACGGAAGCAGTGTCGAGATTTTTACATTTGTAAGAATCTGAGAGTTGAATATGTCCTTGCTGCATTGTAATTAGAGAATGGAACGGTAATTAGTGAAATGATATATACAGTGCTTGCTCCTCATGCTCTGATAATAATCCCTGGCATGCACATGCACACAGTCACGCATGCACACACACACACACACACACGCACATCCATCCATACCCACTTGCACATGCGCACACACAACCCCTGAGCCACACTTTGTGTCTTTGTTCACTGTAGAATAACACAACACTGCGGCACAGCACTCATTGTTATTCCTTCCTCTGTGTCATTGTGTGCCTTTGTTCTTATTCTCAGTGTACAGCTCAGGCTCTCACTTTCTGCTGCAGTCTCAAAACACGGGCATGGCAGTGCCTCCCTGCCCTCCCTTTGAGGTGAACGCTGAACATCAAACAAGACTTAACAAGAGTGTCCTGCTGAGCGAAGGCACCTTTTTCAGTTTACTCAAATTTAAAGGGACTAGGGTACAAAAAGGTCTTTATTGAAACGTCAGAAATAAAAACTGCTTTATTGATCATTTTCCCCGAAACTACGAAAATAATTTTTAATGTGCTCGAATAACCGCAACTGGTCATGAAATGAAACTTGAACCTGTCTCTGTGGCTGCTCATCTAACATGGACTCTTGACCACCGGTGCCTCCAATATACGTATGCACAAGGTCAAACTGCTTTCCACATCTAGACCTTTCTGTCTGGCTTCATGCTTTGCTGCCTTCAGGGCTGTTCTGGGCCGTAGAGAAACGTGTTGAGCCAACTTCACATCACATCATATTACATTGCATTGCCCACAACCAGCAGCCTGAACCATTCATAAGGGCAGGGGAGGACAGGGGTTTTTAAAGGTAGCTAACCTTGTTGTACCTTACAGTAATAGTTAAGATCATATGCCAGATGCTTGTGTTCCCCCTTTGTTATTTGTCCTTTATCTGAACCCACATAACAGAAGCCACAGTGTTCTTTTTGCTACATTAGCCTACTAGTCTGTTGTTTTTCATTTTAATTTATAAATGCCCAGTTTATTAATTTTTTTAATCATTGGAATGTGCACAATCAATATATATAAACCAATCAAATTTAGGCTTTATGTATTTGCATTCTCTGCATAACTTGCATTTATGGATCCATCTATGAATTAAATTACAAGTGTAAACAAGTGAACTGAGAGAAGAGCTGCTGGGTCATTAATATAAACGACTGACATAAAATTCATGTTATGAAACACGTAAGCAGCATAACAGAGAGAAGGTTTCCATATGTATGATTTATGCTCAGGACGTCGCTGATCAAGCTGGAAACTGGCAGAACAAACCTTCAATCACTTAGTGTCTGAACCTCATCACCTTTACCTCCAGCTGGATTGGAAAGGCTATGGTTAGTGTGTGTGCATGTGCGTGTGTGTTTGTGTGCATACGGAGCTCTTAGTTTTTATTAAGCATAGAAGATTTGGTCATAATAGAACAAAAGTGCAGAGTGCAGTGCAAAGAAGTCCACTGTGTTATTGTTGTTTACTGCACACAACATTTCTTTCTGTTTTCTGTTAGGGTTTTTTTGCTGTAATTTCAACCACAAAATTGTGAATTGTTAACAGGTTTCGCCGCGTGTGTGCAAACACTGCCAGTGCAGCACAATCAGTGCAAATTCTTACCAAACAAACACCGGGAGAAATAGGGGCTGCTCTCATACCCCATTGACTCACACAACTTGACGTAATGCAAGCTTAATTTATTCAGAGATCTGGTTGCAGTGGTTGGTTTATTGGGATGTGTAATAACAGCATGTGCACGTAAAGATCAGCAGGGTAAAGTGGGACTAATTTCACATTAACACGTACCACTGGGTTGGAACTAAGAGGGAAAGCATGTCTGAATAATTAACTTCAAAAGCAGACTTCAGAATAACCTTGACTTAATGAAGAAAGTAGCATGCGGACTTGCTCATGTATCATACATCCATGTTATGCAGAACTGGTGCTTTTGCTCGCACGCGTGCAAAAACATGCATGGGTGCACAGACTTTATCTCATGCATCTGAGGCCCTCCTTCTTCTTTAACCTTTGTTTGCTCCCGTGGAGGAGGATGATATCTTTTAAACATGTGACAGTACACAGCACAGGACAACAGCTTGCGCATTGATCTTTTTCAAGTCAGTTACACAACCTCAGGGATGCACACACTTTGTAACTCTGAATACACACAAGTATTAACACATGCTGCATACAGACTGAACCACAAAGTGACACAAATTCCTCCCCTCTGCGAACATAAACATGAACTTTTTGTGAGTACAAAAACATCTCAGCGGCGCTTTAGGGGGGTGATGATTTAGGTCTTTTTCAGAGGGAAAAGTGATGCTGAATAGCTGAAACTCAAAGTGCTTATACTGGCAGACCCAAGTGATATACTGCTGTGGCTCATTTTCATTGCTTTGTCTTCTTACTCCTTTTTTTGCAATATACTTTTATGGAAAAATAATGGCGTACATAAAGAGCAGTTCTTCTGAGGGTTTTTTTTTATGTATTCCTGTTCTCCACCCTATAGTGTTTCCATGCCTACTCCATACACATCACTCATAGGACCCATACATCAGATGATATGTCTAGCCCACGCTTAAAAACTTAAAAACTCCACATCCTGAGCTAAAGATCAAACTCACAAGTGCATTAGACACAAAGACAAACATTAAAGAGAGAGAAAAATAGAAAAAGAACAAAGTGCAAAGACTAATGACATTATTGTCATCTCATAGTCCTTCTGTAGTGCACCCCAGAGCCACAGCTCACAGATGTGCCACTGAAAGAGAATATTTACAGGGACAAAACTGACACACAAGCAACTCTGCAACTATGGTAAAAAAAAAATGGAGGAAAAAAAATCCTTCAGTCCCCCCCCAACACAGCAGCTCCACTGTCCTCCCGATATGGTTTATGTCTCTGTGGAGAGCAACACATGAATGACTAGGTCCAAAAATCCCATTTACAATCAGATTAAGAGGTCAATCAGATTGTAAATGTCATGTAAACACCGTACCGGATCCGATTCACCCGGATCTGATTGTATTTCAGATCTGACTTGATTGGCCCTACATGATGAATCGTGAGGACAATGATCTTCTCACTGCTCTTCTACTCCCACCACCAGGTCCATATTTGTGATTTTGAGTTAACTGATGATCTTATGATCAGTTGATTTTATGATTATTTGATGCAATGCCATTCATGTTCCTCTGAGGAAAAATTGTGATAAAGTTAGTGAACCCATCCATCCATCCAAACACATGACTGATAACTGAACAATACAGCATAAAGTTATTCAAATGAAATGAACAGAACTACACACATAGCTGTGTGAAAAGTAGGCTACGAAACTTAGGTGACTTTATGAGGAATTTACGGACACAATCAGGCAAAATGAAGTAAAATAAACAACTGATTGTGTGTTATCGACGTTTTATTGCCACTTGTTTGAAAGAAGACACGTTGAGGAAGCAAAATACACAAAATCTCAAAATCGACCACAAAAAGGGAAAATGGCATTTTCGAGGATGCTGTCTCGCCTTATGCCACCGCTGACATGGCTGTAGACTCTTAAAACTTCTTGATTCCACACATCTAGGAAGCTACATATTAATGTGTGTGTGTTTGTGTATATTTTGTGTGTTAGTGTTTGCATGTGTGTGTGCGTTTAGCACTTGAAAGGATGACGACTCAAGAAAAGAACCCTGTTAAGTCTCTTTCCACCAACACCTTTGAAGTCAGTGTGTAGCTCCCAGGGAGGACCTGACAGAGAGCTAAAACGAATGAGATCCTTAATGGAAAAAGACCCCTGCAGCCCTTTTACCCTCCCTGATCCCATGCGAGGACACAAAGAACGTGTGTGGCAGATAAAAACCCAGGCACCTTTACAGTCGTCTCCCTCCCCATCACTTTGCATTCACATTACTCTCTTCAAAGGGGCTAATTCAAACGCTACAGACGCAAATATGTCTGAACACACTTCACCCGTAGGCTCTGACGCTTTGAGGGAGAGAATTTATTTGAGATGCCGTGCCGTCGAAGACAAGTGGGTGGTTGGTGCCAAAAATTGGCTTTAAACAACAGTAAAGGGCCTAGGCTGGCAGAATGTCACACAAAATACAAGAGGCTGGTAATTGGTTGTGAGTGGTGTGATGTGCTATGGGGAGAAAAAAGTGATTAGTTTAACAAATGACTGACAGACAAGGACTGGAATTGAAGTGAACAGCTTTGTTAGAAAGTCAGCTTTATTTATTTATTTATTTATTTATTTAAAAGGATCCCCATTAGCTCATGCCAGTGGCAGCTGTTGGGTTTTCTCAAGGAAATGGTTTGTCATTTTGAAAATCAGCCGGATGGACGGCGAGTCGTGTCCCAGTACAACCATGGCTCTCATCTTCGGTGGGGACCCAGTTTAATGCCCCACATCTCTGGACCTCCATGATGTGTTATGACACCTGAAGATGGCTTTAATGGATCCTTGCATAAATTATGAATATAACTTCATCATTCTGTAGCTCTTAGTGAGCGGCATCAATATTAGACTCAGATATCAGGACATTAGCAGGAGATACGGTACAGTGTGAGATGAGGACTAAGGAGGTGGTATTTGTGTTGGTGGTGGTGGTGGGTGGGGGCCGTCATCTCACAGTGCTTTCAAGGTTGGCAGGCTTTCACCACAAGCCTCTCTCATCCCTATTCACTTCAGCACTGAAGAGGTTTGCAAGCATTTAGTTGACTTTATTGTAAAAATAGCTCTTTATTGTGTTCAGACCAACTCAAGCAATAACTGTGTCCCCACCCCCTCCACCCCACCCGCCCTCAAACAGCACCACAATGTCATTTTGCTTCTGAAAAGTAATCAGATTCCCCCTGATCTAGGGATGCTCAAAAATCCAATCATGTCCAACCCCGCCTGTCAATCCCACAAAGAGAAGCTTTTGTGACGGCTGTTGAGTGCTTTTGAATTGTCCCATGAAACATAATAGTGTGCGACTGATGGCCTCTTTCACAAAGTAACAAGTGGGCGGCTGATGAATGGGCACACAACTGTCAAAATTACATGTTGCATTGATTGGTTAATAGCGACTTAGGACTTTAATTGTTGATTTTCACACATCAATTAAAAAAAAAGAAAAGAAAACGGAATAAAGTGAGATGAATTTGTGCTCTTTTCCCTCAAACAGACCAGAAGAATTATATAATGTGAATATGAAAAGAATACAGGCACGACTCGGTGGATTTGTGTTTGCATAATTGTAATGTCCCATATTCAGGGCCAGTCAGCCATTCAGGTTGAGGTGTCCTTCTTGGGCTGATCAACACAATCATTCACTGACAGTCGGTCTTCATCTTTGAAATATTAGAAATATCCGTCAGTGCTGTCAATTCTTTGAATAATTTGTTTAATGACGTTGTTCTCAAACCTTTTTCTTCTCCAGTGCAACCTGAGAGCTCTGTTAAATCAGCTCAAGCAGCCCTTATGTCAACATCAATCACATGGATATTTTGACAATATATATTTTGTAAGACACAGTGATCGTGTTCTTTTTTCCAATATTAGTCATCATTTGTGAACAGACCATTTACCATTTCAATAGAGCTGCAGCATGATGCATTCAGGTACTGTGAGGATAGGACAAGTGTCCAGTCATCATTTGTAGTTTTTTGATTGTTGTAGCAAACTAAAAAGAAACCATAATAAACCTTGCACCAATTTGTGCAACTGCTTGGATGTGTGAATTTCATTCCTCAAATTTCTACTTTTTAATCATCATTTTAATTATTAGTACGAGCTACTTTGCAACAGCAGTCACACCATGACTGCAAACTTTGAACAGCAGTTTGAATGTAATTATAATTACTGTTTTTTCAGTCTTCACTATTATGATCATTAAGTGCAGTCCTGCACAAGTGTGTGCAATGGGTTCATTATGTGCCAAGAAAGAGACTAATTATGAATAAAATCTGAAAAAAAACCATAATATGGTATCTGTGAAAACTGTGTGATCTCCTCTGGAATTCAAATCAATTTGTCCCATGATGTCTTGGTTTTACAAACACATCCTATATACATTACTAATACCCTACACTTGTGGTGCATGGAAACATACTATGACCTGTTTAGGATGTTTTACATTGTCACAAACTGAGGAATATTTAGATGCATGCTTATTTAGATCACGTTGTGCCTTCACAGGCAGCAGGTTTCATAAGTAATAGTAACCGTGTGTCTGAGTGTGGCTTCACTTGCAGATTCAAAGGCAGGATATCAAATAACTGTGTCACCACTCACACTCCCTCTCTTAAATCTCCGTCATGACACCTTCGCATTAGCCTGGCACTGCACAGCAGATCTGCTCTAATTATACTGAAAGATACAACTGTACCGCACATTAGTGTATGTGCGTGCATGTGTGTGTATGTGTGAGTGATTTAGTGTTCTGACTGAGCTTCATTAAACACTGTGAATCTTCAGAGGAAACCAGCTGCAGCTCAGTGTGTTGATCTGGTTTGCACGCTCCGTGTGTGTGTGTGTGTGTGTATGTGTGTGTGTGTGGCGCATCCTGTGCCTGTGTGGCTGAGGATTAGACTCAGAGGGGACGAACTTTGATCGTGGCGCTCTGTGCAGAGGAGAGTGGGGTATAAACAGAGGGGAGGAGAACACAGTCGGCAAATATATTAGCAAATGAGTGATGTTTGTCCTCTCTCACTCCTCATGCCATGCCCCTTCCTTTTCTTTTTCCACTCTTTCACTGTCGCTTACAAACCCTCCCTCATAATCGCCAGTTTTCTTTTTCACATTTCTCAGTGGTGCGAACAACAAGAATAAAGACAACATTGATTTTCCTCTCAAATGTTTTCTGTTCACCTTTATGCACTGATGGATTTGTTGTATTGCGTTTCTCTCATACCAGCAGCTGGTATATGTATGGAGGTATGTCCTCTCTCTGCTGCAGATGCAGACTTTTGGGTATTTGAGTCAATTTTCTACTGTTAATTGAAAGATTTAAATCAATCTAAAACAAAATGATTTGTCTTTTTCTGCAAAGGCCTATTTATCTGTCTCGAACACATCTGAAACACACAGGAGGAAATTTATCTTTTAAACATTTTGATTTTATAATGGCCTTCTCGTCTTATTTTAGCTTAGTTCTTTGTGTATGTAGATGGAGAGCTTGCTTGCAGTTAATCAAATCACTCCATTTACACTGTATATGCAGGCTGTTTAGCTCATTAGCTGCTCGGCTGCAGCACATTAAACACAATGTCTCTCCCATTTTTGCAGAAATTATATCTCAGAACTTTGGCTCAAACATTCACTAAGACTCAGCGGTGAACAGATTTGATTTCAGGGGGCCAAAGGTCAAAAGGTCAAAGATGTGGCAACCTCTAAAATCATGCCTGTGGCCTTGTGAACTAAATATCTCCTTATGGGAATTTCTTTAAATACGACAAAAATATACAGCACTCAAGGATTGGGATTGAGTGGCTAAAGGTCAAAGGTCAAAAGCACAAAACATCATTTTGGTCTTGTGAATGCAGTATCTCAAGAACTCATCACTTTCAAATATGGTAGAGATCTTCACTTGGACTTTGTTGGCAAATGTTAAAGGGACAGTATGGGACTTTACCGGCTTTTTATTGACAAAAATCAAATATCGCTTTCATAAATACGTATTTCAATGAAGTGGAATCGCGCCCGCATACAAACGAGCGCTTTCTCGAGAATGAGTTGTTACAAGTCGTTACAAACATACAGGGGGGTTCAACCTTCTCTGCCATTTCGCCATGTTTTAAATACCGTCGTAGTTAACCACAAACTCCGCTCACCACAGCTGTCGTCTTTGTTAAAACTGTCACCGCCGTGTAGACTGGAAGGACAGGCGCTGGTGTTGCCTTCAGGTGCAGTCAGACACCTGAATGACGCCGTGAGTGACGCCGTCGGTCATGTTAACTCGACGTCAATACGACGTTACCATGACAACATATTGTCACGCCGGTAGTATTTTGCCTCGTGCTGGCGGACCGTTTGTTTACATAGAGGCTTGTTTATCCTGTTACATGCAGCGTCGGTTGTTTTTCTGACTTCTGCCCGAGTTTACGTAAACGCAACATCAAGAATACGTGCCGACATGCAACCGCACCGCTAGATGGGGGTAAATCTCACATACTGGGGCTTTAAAGGTCAAAAGTCAAGAGCATGGTGATATTGTAAAACGCTTCTCAGCCATTTCTCAAACCACAGCATGGTTAATATTTCATACAGCTCTGTATAAACAGACAACCCCAGAGGTAGTAAGTCTGTTTTTCTTTCATTTGGTTTACCTGTATATTCATGCAGGCACAGAAGCACACAACCCCCTCCCGCTCTGAGCCTGCAACGATGTGATGATACAGTAAATATGGATGAGTTTGTTGCTTTCTCTAACAGTTTCTGGAGATTTGTGTGTGAGCATGGAGCCCCTGGAGCACTCTGGCAGTCAAACTTTTCATGAATCTTCTGTTCACTGTTCAATTATTCAGTCTGGTGCCAAGCTGGAGACAGCAACAACAGGCCAAGAGATGGATGCCACCAGTTTACTGTAATTGTGCCTGATGGATCTTTTATTTCAGGTGGTGGTGAGAGATGAGCAGGTGAAAGTTCGGGAATTAGAGTAAGTTTTTTGGAATTATGTGGAAAAGTTTCCAGCCTGTCTTCTTCCTCTCTGGTTGTGTGCTCGTCCTCGTGGTTAATGTGGTGGGAAGAACTGAACCCCTGAGAGCTACATGCATACTGATGTTGTGACTAAACTCTTGCGCTCAGATGACAGGGGCTATTTATGTTAGCAAGGACTAATAACTTCCTCCCAGGTTTAGTTACTCTCTTCTCCTGAGCACACACAGTTTGTGTGTGTTCTTGGACCGGATCCAGGAATGTAATTGTACCAGCAAAGTGGGTTTTAAATGACTCCTTCACACTCATGGCTCATGTTCATGACGTCAAGCGATGCGAACTCACCAGCTTGCTCATGCATGCATGCAGGCTGGTACTTTTTTTTTTTTTTTTTCCACAAACACGCACACTGTGTCGACCTCAGTCAGCGGGTAGCTTTCCCACACTAGGTTTCATTTGAGAGATGGAGGGATGAGATGCAGCAGAGAGAGACAGGGACACGGCGCAAAGCAGCAGGAGGGGAATGAAGATTAATTAAATCTCCAGGGTCTCTATGAAGTTTTTTTTTTAGGCAGAGCAGGGACTCTCATTCCCCCTCCCTCATCTGGGTAGTAGTGGCTCTGATGTCATGAAATGATGGACGAGGAGCATGCATCACCACGGGTCCTCAGGCAAACACTGAATACGGAACTTTTCTTTGTCATTAGCCCTCTCTGCCTGAGCCTGGTTTCACTCATCGACAGCATTGCTCCAGCTTTAATCACACAGAAGTTTCAGTTTCAGGATGTTTCGGGATGACATCAGACAAATAAAAAAAAGTGCTGATATAAAAAAAAGAAAAGACAAAAAGAGGCATTTGCAGCTTATATCTGCCTTCCAGTGCCTGCGTCTGATATCACTTTGTCGTAATACTATCAGAGAGATGTTGGCTTCTCGAGCCTCGATCACTGACACAGAGCCAGTGGTTTCCTTTCACCAGCATGCGATTGCATTACAACAGGGCCCATTGCCTCATTTCAGACCCTCACATTCTATTACCTTCCACCGTACATATCTGAATAGGCAGTTCAACAACTGCTTCTCTCTCCTCCCCTCACTCCTCCACCCCCTATCTTCCTCCATTATGCCTCTTTGATCAACCTCTCTCCATCTTTCTGTCTTTCTCAGTGTCCTTTTCTCACTGTCAAAGTTTTGACTGACAGCTGTGAGCTTTCACATAATTGCATCATAATTTCCCGCTGCTAAGCCCATCATAAATACTGCAGATGCGCATTAATTTGTCTGCTGTCCTATGTATCTATTTGTGTAGACCTTACTGGATCATTATAGCTGCATATAAGCAGCATTATGCTATTTTATTTGGCCAATAAGGCGATAACTATATCTCAGGGCATAAATTGAGTAATTGCACTCAGTACTTTATACCACTCCTTTATTTTATATGACTTTGGCCTCATTCATGCTGTGGGTGTGACCATGTGGTGGGTAGAACTAGAAGTTGATACCCCTGGCTGGGCGCTTGGCGTGGACAGAGCGTGCTGCTGGACTTACCCTTCCCTCATCATCAGCAGAACACAGGGGCTGCTAAATGTGACGGCCCTGCTGTTTCCCCTTTAAGTCAGCACAATCAGATCCAATGTGACATGCACAGTGCTGCTACGCAGATCTAAACTGGCTTCTCACTTCACACCAATCTGCACGGCCTCGTCACAGGGCAAATGCTGCTGTCTCCTCCAGCACAGGCATGACACACTCACGCAGACACACTGGGGCACACACTTACACACATAAAGACATAAACAACCTCCCCACTCTCAACATGCAAAGAGCTAAATGGCCACTTCATTCTGAATGAAAAAATCTTTAGCTTTCTGTCAATTTCCCCCGCGAATCCATCTCCTTTGTCTCTGTCTCTTTTTCTGACTCTGACTCTCGTCTGTTCTCGCTCTTGCTGCTCAGCTCTCTCTGGGGTCTCTGATTTTAAATTGAGAAAGTAGAAATTCATCAGGGAGCCTGCAAATCCATCAGAGGTTAAATGAATACTAAAACGTGTTTTACTATTCCTGGAATGGAGATGGGAATTTTATTTCTGTTTTTCTTGAAACATGTCATACAGATTTTTGTCTAGTTGAAGCTCTTTCTGCTGACGCACCCTCGTAATGTGTGAGTAATGTATTTCATTGGGTCAAACAGTGACCCTATAGGCTTATTTTTCCATCATCTTATTCGTCTTCTTTCCAAGGCAACCCCCAGGAGCACAAAGTGAAATGTTTTGAAATTTGGCACACTGAACAGGGACACTCCTGTGACACTTTTCATCAAGTTTCATGCTTTAGCGCCTCCAACAGGTCAAAGTCGGAGGTGTGTTCATGAATTCCTTTGATCAAGCAAAGTCTAAGACTCACTGATCTCAATTTACCACCATGTTCCACCAACATTGCTTTGATTACTTCTTGCTTTAACAAAAACGGTGTGATCCTATGAAGGTAGGAACTCGTTTTCGGGAATTGTTTATAACTCACAACAACCAAAATAAATTCAGATTTTCTTACCATCTTCCTTTATTAAAAGAGTTTGAGGCTGTAATGTCCTGGTCAGCTTTGTCAACCTGCTGAAGCAGATGCTGTTGGTGGAAAGAATTACACCGAGTCACTGTCTTCAGCATTCATTCATCACCTCATCTGAACATTCAACTACAGTAAATTGTGATTAGTAGTAAGTGATTAAATACTGGGTCTATAATCTCTGCTGATGCAGATGTACTGTGGATTTATACAGTTGTCTGACACAGTGATTTGTTATCTTCCAGTGTGAAGTCCTGTGTAGAGCTGCTCAGAGCCTGTGAGGACTTGTACTATAACAGCATTTAAGATGTGGCTGTGACAACACTGAACACATCCATGCCTGACAAGTCCACTAACAGCGCTGCCAGCTCAGCCAAACACAGTGTTCATGATGAGGACGTCCCTGTTGGACTTAGAAGACCCATAATTTCCTCAAGAGACCCATCAGTGCTGAGGAAAACAGTTCATACAGGAGAACAAGGGTGACGAAGATGGTGCAGTTGAAGGTGAGTATGGAAACTGGTGTTTGATATAATAATGAAGAAACATTGTTTAATATTCTATGCAGAGTTCAATATTTAATTGCTCATTCACAGACATAGGAGTGGTATAAATATCACATAGCAAGAAGGCAAAGAAGTTGTCAAATGTCAAACTGCTGCTTTAAGATCCAAGTGATTTAAACATTTCTTTTTCTTACTGAAATGAAGCTCAGACACCTGTCCAGCCAAGAGGGGGAGGAGTCAGTGGCTCACACCGCCGACTGAGGCAGGTGGGAAAACGAGCCCAGAATCACAGCACAAACAGAAGCAGGTCGACAGTGAAGACGGATGCACAACCTAGAGGAGAAGCATCGATCTGACCAAAGACCTGGCAGACAGTGTCAAAAGTAAGCTCAAAATAGCAACACACTGGAGTTTATTTGAAGTAGGCTTGGATTTATTGTTCTGAAGATTTATGATTTCAGGTTTATCAAAAATTCGAATCTTTGACCCATTTCTAGAGAGGCTCATTTCAATTTGACACAGGGAGATTTTGATGGAAATACATTTAGATATGAAATATATTTAGATAATATGTTAAGAAGACCCGAATAGGGTCGCTATTTGTACATCAAGTTTACTGTACCATTTTGTTTTTCCTCCGAACAATATCAATCCTGTTTTTAGAACTTATAGACAATTTACCATGTTGCTGAACAATATATATATACGTTTTTAGAACTGCTGACCAGCACAGAGGAGACTCAGTCCAGCTCTTCTGAGTGACAGTTAAGAGTCTCCAGAGGCTCAGCGGAAGAGAAAATAATTGACACACCTTAAATTACATAAGTTTTGCTATTCTTTTTCAATAGAACTTCCTTCAACACCGGCCCCAAATGAAGGCACTTCCAAGGTAAATAAATTATCGTACTGCTGAAAAATCACAGACATGATTTGCATCCATCTGGAAAAACAATGTTGATACTGAGAATAAATTTTACCACTTAAACAAAGTGTCACAGATGCAGTAAAGGTACATAAAACTATATTGATGGCCACAATTTGCATAAAAATGTGACTTTTTCCCCCCATCTGTCTTCACTCGTTTGTTCATAAAACTGCTGCAAACCCTCAAATAAACTATCCTTAGCAGTAGTGGATGCACTATTATGCACTACTGTACCTTCCCTTTTAGACTGTCTGACCTGCCCTAATATTTTTCACCTGTGATCTATTACCCCTGACCCCACTGTGTATTTAAGTCCATCTCCCCTCCTCTGTCTTTGTCAGCCTGCCTGTTTTACTTGGTTGTGCTCCTGGTTTGTTCCTTTTCGTGTTCCCCCTGTGTCTCCTGGAGCTTATGTTTTCCCCCAAGGTTTTTGCTGCTTCCATTTTCGAGTTTCTCTTCGCTTCAGTTGCAAGTTTGATTTTCTTATTTGAATTACCACCCCACCCCCGCCCTTTTTTTTTGTCTGTCTGCATTTTGAGCCCTAGGTTTCTCATACCTGACTCTTCTGGCTCTGAGGCAACAGTGCGAACCAATGCACCACTAAGCCATCCATATTTATGCCTCATTTAATGAACTGTGATTTGATGAACTGGGTTGGGATCCTAGTGGGCCTATTGTTATGCACAATATTGGGATCATGTAACAGACACAGTATACAGCCCTTAATAATTTGTAGGCCTAATCATTTAGCTACTACATGCTTGTTATGACAGTTCGGCTAGTTGTACATGCATTTTAAGGAAGAATAGACTAATAACTCAAAAAACTGTTGGACACCATGAATAGTGGCAGCTTAGGGTAAAAATAAAATAAATTGTGTATTATTTTTTAATTCTCATGTTTTCACTTGGCTTGTTATTGGCCTTATTGCCAGCAGAGATGTTGACATGCCACAGCAGGAGAGCACAGGTGTACATAGTTACACTAATGATGGCTCTGTTCTGCACAGGTGTCAGAATCAGCCATTAATGCAGTTACATACAGCTGCATTTAAATCGACAGGTTCGGGCAGCCATTGGCAAATTACATAGGCCTACAATAGGTTGGTCTCTACTCTCTATGTGTAGAAGGGGCCAAAGGTTAGTCCAAAATCCAATTAGGCCTAAGGCTATTTTTCCCTATTCAAGATTTTAATCACATTTTACAATTTAGATGAATGGAATAAAAAATAACAGTGAACTCAATTTAAATAGGCCAAGGGTTGTTTACTTCAGGGAGTGTAGTAGCTAACTTCTTGTCAGCAATCTTTTTCATTATCAATGTCATTAATTGTGAGTGTCCCCCGCCCCCACGTGGTGTCGCTAACACACTGCTCACAACGTGAATACGGTATCTCGCGTGATTTCAGGTGGCGCGCTAACTAGCCAACGTACAACCTAGTTAATTACCTTAAACTTTGTTGAAACATGCTAGCGAATCGCTCGTAGCGGCAGTTAACTCGTTATTTGTGAAGAAACGACCGTGTCAGTGACAATGAGGAGGATAATGGGAGCACACATCTTGTTGTTTGGAGTTAGCAGGGATTAAACCTAGGAGATGACACCTTGGTAACCAGCACCTTGTTTCAGGTAAGACAAGCTAGCCTATCTCCTCCTGTCGCACAAAGTTTTAATCTGAACGGCTGGTGTTGGTCTGTATGAACATTGCAGAGGTAATTGTGTGTCTGTCTGTCATCGACGCTTTTGTTCATCGGCAAATTAGCAGTGTGCAGGTGTGGCAGACGTCTGCAGATGGATTGATGGAAAGTGGAGCATTGCATTGTGTTTATGACAGTCACAGATGTGTGTTGATGATGGAGCCACAGGTGTGCACATAGCCTACAGGAAGTTTTCTTTGATGCTTCCACTGCAGCTGAATTAATTGAACTCACAGATGCCTATTTGTGAGGGGTTTTTTGTGCTGTAATCTGCTGCAGCACAATACGTGTTTTTTTATGTTGACAAACAGCACTGATTTCTGTATTTCCAGTCTGTTGTGGACTGCACCTTTATCACATGAATTATGAAATTCTGTGAAAACACAGTAGACGAGGTTGTATGAAGTGCATGTGTGCAATATGTTCATTAACGCATAGTTTTGTGTAGCTAAACAAGTTGTTTAAACTTTTTTTGTTTGTTTTTCAAAAACACCTGTTCCAAACTCCTTATGTTGTGCTTTTCCCTTAAGTTTTCACAACAAGATGATTAACCTCATTAAGGGGCTCAGTGGCATTTGACAAACATTGGAGCTTGAGCTGACTAACAAGTTAGGCTAACTAAACTAAAAAAAAAAAAAAAAAGGACTACATACTGACAAAAGGATGTAGCCTATTAGCTACTTAGGCCTATAGTATTTCATTATAAAGTAGTAGCCTACTACAGAGGGTACTGTATTTGTGTAATTGAGCTGCTTTCATGAAGTTCATATTTACTCAGATTCAGAAGTGCCTTAGTAAACAGTTACTGCTGTTTTTTTTTCTGTTGGTACATGAGCTTCTCCTTCTGGCTGCCCTATAGCCATTTCAATCAAATAAATCCCAGAGCTGTCACTGGATGTGTCCTGTTCTGCCAGCATTTAAACAGTCCCGAGGAAATGTATCAGCTCTCCAAGTTGGCTTCGTGAATGACTGCAGCTCATGGTGATAGTCATCATGAGGTAGTCTCAGCAGTGGGAATCAGTGTTTCGATTGATGTAATCCATGATGTTTGAGCAAGTATTGATTAATTCCTAATGGGAATCGATGACGAATGTAAGGATATTGTTGTTTTGACATAGTGAGTCACTGCAGAAGCATTGGGGAAATCAATTTAATGTTCAGCCTATGGCAGTAGGCACCAATTATGTGGGTTTCCTCAAACTTACTTTAAAGAGTGAACTGTAAAATTGTAAATGTGTCTCGTATGAGCTAATAGGCATATATGAGTATTCTGCAGGAGAGATTTAATGGCATGATCCACATTCAAAGCAGGACATGAGGTGATATATAGAAATGTGGAGAGTAAGATAATGCTGATGGTTGTAGTAGCCTGGTTTCACACCACCTCGCATTTTTTATTGACCACAATGACAATCTACCGCACATCAGCCATGCAGGTGGGTCTAGTTGAGCTCAATAATAAAAATAGCTGGAAATAAATGTTTGATCAATATGATCATGATATGTTGCAAGAAACAAAATCTATATTTTAAATGATATTTTTCGCCGTTTTCAAGTTAAGATTGTTGACAGTTGTATACTCAGCATTTCTGCTCTTTCTTGAAACTTTTCCTATCTGCATCTGCTATCAAGTTACAAAGCACAAATTCCATTTCAAAATATAAACCCCACTCAGTCGATGCCCGTCCTGCTGAATATCCTTCAGTACTTTTTCAAGTGAGCAAGCAAGAGTCCGAGAAATAATTTATTTCTCTGCAAGTGGGTCACTAAGCAGCTGCAGAAAGTGAAATATTGAGATGCATTAAATCATTGGTAGCTTAAAGGTGGGATGTTGTGAGCTTAACGGAAGTGTGAGTACATCAGGCTGTCTGCTCTTGGTGTGTGTGTGTGTGTGTGTGTGCGTGTATGTGTGTATCTTGATGTGTGTTTGTGGGTGTTACATACTCTGGGTCTTTAATAAGTTAGGGGCCACTTGAGTCCCAAGGTTTAATTAAGAGTTAGCGACAGATTTAGGCCGCAGTCACCATGCTGGTCTCATCCTTGGACAGTCACTAATGCACACATGCTGTCGGAACATGGATGTCCTCGGATGTGTGATAAATCCAACCTCAGAAATGCAGGAAATAAGAGGTAAATCCTAGAAATAAGTGAGAGCAAAGAAAAAATAAACGGGAAACAAGGCTTTAGGTCCAGAATGATAGACAGACAGTGAGTAATGTGAGAATGAATTGCAGTAGAGACATAGGGATGAGGGCAGAAGACAAATCACAACAGTTTTCTCCTACATTCAAAGATTTATATAGGCCTATCTGGCCTTTCAGTTCTGAGGGTTTATGAAAGCATAATGAGGGGGGGTGAGGGGAGCACAGGCCCGTCAGGCCAGATAAGGTTTACTACAGATTTATTTATCTCGGCTGCATGTGGAGACCTGAGACCTGCAATATACAATTTAACAAAAATGAAATATTCCCCTTAAACAATAAATGAGGTGGAGACAGGTGGAGATCGAAGTAAAACACAATATAAACAGTGCATTATGTATATCTCATGCAGTAACAATTCAGACATTGAGCATTTTAAAAATGTAATCAAACATTCAAAGGACAATGCTTTAAATTCTTTACATGTTTTTTGTGCTTCTGTGCTGGCAACAGCTGTGGTCGGAGGCATAATGTTTTCAGCCATTCTTGTAAGTGCAAAATCTCCAAAATTGCTTGAAGGAATTTCTTCTTTCAGTGTGCTGCGACCAATCAGAGCCCAGTGTGGTTTAACCTTCATATCCTATGTGTTGCTATGCTGCTTTCAACTAGTGTGATCTGGTCACTGGCGACCTGGTTCACCATCACAAATCCTAATGCAGGCTGTGAACCTGCGTCTCCTGCTGGGTGACATAAAGCAGCTGACTGCTCCATGACCATTGTGACAATCCAGCGATGAATTGTGTGCGGTTTTTTTTCTGCAGCAGTTCTCTTTGAAGTGCTAGACATACAGTAAGATGTTTGGAGCAGTGCAGGGAACTGTGGTAAAAATGAATTGGAGCTATTGAGGTGTTTGTGGTTCGGTAGTTGGCAGACACACAAAAGAGATTTCTCCAGGCAATTGAGAACACATTGTCTTTTCTCCATTACTGCAAAAAAAAAAAGAGGAAAAACTCCTGGCATTCACTTTAAGTAGATGTGCTTTGTGCCAAACATGCAGGGACTGTCCAGCTTGCAAGTGTGTGTGTGTGTGTGTGTGGGCTCATACGTCAGTAGGGATGATCGTCCATATGATGGGTGCTTTTTTTGCCTTTCTTTAAGGGCACAGAGACCTTCATAAACAAGTTTTTTTTTCTATTACTCAAGAATCCATATGCTAATTATGACAAATATCTAATGGGATAAAATGAGGTATTGACATTTTATCTGCAGAAGGTCAAAGATCAGCATCACTGTTGCACGATAAAATTCTGTAAAAACACTTTTGTGGCCATTAATCATCACTGACTGAGGAACAGAGCGGGATTGCAACCATATTTCCTGTGACTTGGGGGCATATGACTGCAGGATGGTAATTTTAGTTTTTTCTCCATTTGTGTCATTGTCGATGGCAAAAAAGTTGTCCATATTCTTGACAGCATTTAAATCAAGAACACAGCTTGATTTGTGTTTTCTCATAACATTTAAATTCCTTCTATACCACAGACAATTCTCTTGCCCTTTACCCTATACAGCTTTTGAAGTTGTGTCGACTGCCCATAATGTCCTCACAACGTTGTCCAGAGCCGTAGAAAGACACCCTCCCCAGTGCAAAATGAACTATGTGTTGTCACAACCTTCCATAAAGCTGTTCGCATTTTTGCTGCGTCAGTGATGCAGTGCTTCAAAACCATAACAAATCATTTCAGCGGTGAAAACAAATCTTTACATCTCGTCTTTATGAGAGTGTGGCTGCGCTGAGATGTGTCTTTCGGGCTTCTGTAGTCAGCTCTGATCAATCTTAATGTCCACTTCAGGCAAACTGGCAGAAAGTGTGAGGGAATCTGTTTTTTTCTTTCTCTCTTTCTTTCTTTTGGTCTATAGTTAGTGTTAGACTTAAATGAACCCTGAAAACAAAAAGTTTGGTTTGTCTCAAGGATATCTGTCTAATAAGATTCAGTTGGCTCATTTCCATCAGCAGTGACCATGGCAACCAAGGTTATAGAGGCCATTATGAGATAAAAAGGACAGTAAACAGTGTCTCGGTGTCTTAATTAGTCACACACTTCTTAGTAAGTATTGAGATAAACAGCATCATGTGGGCAAAACACAAGTAAATGTTTAACCAAAAGAACTCTTACACATGTATGTAGGTGGTGTCATTAGATGGAGATTAACCAGATTTTTCTTATCTGTATTAAGTAGGTTACCATGAGACTATCTGGATTTAAGGCCAACCTTCAGAACTGGGTGATCCTGGGTTGGTTAGTCTTTATCCTTGGTGCATCAAATGTTTCTGCTTAAAATATCTCAACTTCTCATGAAAACGTCTCTCAGTGTCTCAAAGGCTCTCCATCCCAAAAAGAACTATAGACACCGTCTGTCCCATTGTTGTGGATCTCAGTAATGCCGTGACTAGGACTTTTTTGACAATTGATCAATAGTTTTTATGAGAATTTGCTGCTTTTCTCTGACACAGTAAACTAAATTTCTTATGGACATCTATACACAGCCTAAGTGTTTTGTCATCTGTCATTTTCTAAGCAAGACAGTTAATTAATTAATAGAGAATACAGATTAAGCAATTATGGCAACTCTCCATAGCGGCTCTAGTCTCATGTGCATGTAGGATCTTGTTGTTGAAAGTGTATCTGTCCATGATTTCACAGCCTGCGTGACGCAGTCTAGTATTCAACTCTTTCTGAATTATAGTTGAGCATGGTATCGAGTGAAGGACGACAGAGTTAGTTGAGGGCGCCATGACCCTTATTCAAAGCTAGCAGGCTGTTCATAGTGTGGGAAATGCATGAGGTGAGGGTTTTCATCTGATACTCTATATCCACTATAGCGGAGGCCTTTACTCAGGGCTACCTTTTATAATAAAGTGAGATTAATGCTGCAAAGTTGTTCAATCATTGGTACAAAGCGTAGATTTGATTTCGCTGATGAGGCTCTCCTGCTTTCTCTCCCCTACTTTATCCCTCATCCTCATTCCTCATCATATCCATTTGCTTCACAAGTGATTTTTTTTTTTTTTTTTACCCAAAAAGGGGGAAGAGCTTCTCGTTAGTATGCAGAGCAGCGGAAGTACAAACAGCACACTTCTCTTTTTCAGGAGTATGAAAATGAAATATTCATGACTATAGAGAGCTATCTCCGAGCCGGGGAGACGAGGATGGAGAAGGGAACAGTTGTCATTTTGACATAAGCTTCCATCCAAATTTCCGCGGTGTCCGTGCCCTTTTTCAGGACAGCTGCACTCTTCTCGTACCTGTTGGCTCCTTTTGAACGTAAAGAACAGAGAGCGATAAAATGACTCATCTGATCCCTCTCCCTCTTTCAAGCTGTCTACTTTGCCATTTCTCTCCTCCTCCTGTTCGCTATCGTTCTGTCGTTCCTCCGCCGGCTGTCACATCAGCACTGCTGGTGATATCTCGACAGCAGCGAGTAAAAAAAGACAAACTGAAGGTGAATTTTTGGCACTGCTGCATTACAGGGAGATGTTATACAGTATGCAAGATTATACAAACTTTTTAAGTAGCTCAAACAGTGGAACCCAAGTTTCTCAACGTAAGATAATGACGATTTTAAGTAGATGATGAAGAGAAATTCAGTTACCAAGTAAATGAAATGGGACTAGAAAAATATCCCACTATTATATAACTGTCCTGAAAACAACAGTGTTATTTTGGGCATGGCTGTATTACTTTACCATTTTTTTTTTGTCATATTACATCTTAGTTGTGTTTGTTTTGGTGTTTCAGTGTGGAAGTCCTGCCTGTGCCCATGGCAACTGTCACTCAGGTCACAGAAGACAAAGCACAGGTGTAAATAATGAAAAGTAATGACAGCTGAATTTAATTTATCTACTTCAGTGTCACAGTCCTTACAGTGTGCATGTTGCTGGCATCCAGATTCTGCAAAAAGAGTATGTTTATCAGATGTTTGTGATCAGTGTCAGTGTCCATCTCCTTGGTTTTAGAGACACTTGTTGGAAAGCTTTTAACGTAACAATGTCCTATTACTCCTCCACTCTGCTCCATATTTGTGAGGAAAGGTGCGTTGAATGCATATGGGAATATGAATACAGGCTATACAGGCCCCAGCTTCATTCATCTTCTGATGATTTTGATGATGTTGGCAAAGCTTCTTGTGTGTGTGTGTTTTTACTGGTTAACAACACTGATGTTTATTCATTGGTTTGCAAATGTATATCAGTTCGCTGAAACCTTAATGTTCAATGAATATGCCTTTAGCGTGTTCATGCATAACACATGTGTCTGTATAAAGGTTGATAAGCAAGGAAGTAATTTCAGATGCAGCCTAATCCTAATCTTCCACATAGGCATCACTTCATTTACTGTATGTGACTTTGCCATAGGTGGGCCTTAAAACAACTTTGATTATGTTATAAGGCTTAAGTTTATGTGAACAGTTAAATTGTTGTGCATGTGTACATTGACTGAATATTTATCTAACTCCATTTGAGATAAACTGAGCCTACTGTTGAAGGGATATTTCAACATTTTGGCAAATTCTCCTATTGCCATAATCCCTATAGGAGTAGGTTCATTACCTCCTAATTGTTGGTGCAAGCTGTTTTTAGATTGGCAGGGCAGAAACATGAGTTCTGCACGGCACAGGGTATTTCCGCCTTTCCCTCATCAAACTCATCAAATATACAATCCAACAACTCCAAAACGCTCTTTGTGACCTTCACATTCACCACGCTATGAAATAATAATGGAACGTTGTTTTTGAGGCAAATGCGAAGCCGCCGGAACTACATCTCAGACACGGCTGCTCGGCAGAGTGACTTCAGGCTGACTTCAAGTAGTTCTGAGTATTTGCTTCATGTGCTGTAATGTTACATATGTTATTATTTCATAGTGTGGTGAATGTGCAGGTCACAACTTGTCCATGAGAGCGTTTTGGAGTTGTTGGATTGTGTATTTAGTTTGATGAGTGAAACGTGGAAACCATTCGCCTCCGTTGCGTGAGCCGTTCCAAAAACATCTTGCATCGACAGGTAATGAATCTACTCCTAAAACTAGGGATTATTGCAATTGGCAAATTTGCCAAAATGTTGAAATATCCCTTAAACTTATCTGAAGCATCTGAAAAAAAAAATGTTATTGTAAAATGAGACAAGAGAAAGAAAAGGAGCTCTATCTATTTGTCTCTGGTCGTGATAAATTCTTTTTTTTGGCAGCTTGTATTTTTCTCTCTTACGTCTCATGAGTATGCATGTGTTTATATGCAAACATGTACAGTATATGGATGTGTTGTGTATTTATCTTAGATGATTGTGCAGCCTCAGTAGCCTGCTCTTCACAGAAGGTGGATGACTTATTGATTAAAAGGACTCATTTATTCAGATGATGCATCTGGAGAGGCCCGGGGGTTTGTTTAAGTCATGAAATCTACCCCCCTTTCTTCCACATCCCCCTCCCTGAAAAACACCTCTCACACACACACATATAGTACACACATCCACGCTGCAAACTCTGTGGCTTTTTCTGGCAAAAACAAAAGTTTTCGGAAATTATACTTGGATATTTATTTCTTAGAGATTCAGTATCATATCTCTGTTTGGCAGACTCATAACCTTTATTTCAGTCCTTCGTGTAATGAGGCCATTATGTTTGTTACCCCTACCATGCAAAATGAATATCACTTCTGGGTTTGTACAAATAATGAATGAGTTTCCTCTCCCATCTCTGCAGTGCTTGCAACACTATTTACTATTGTCTGTCGGCTTTTATTTTACTGGTCCAACCATCGTAAGCAATAAGTGTAGAAAAGATAAATCTTTGCTCTTTATCCACACCAGCAGTAATGCTCTCAGGAGGATGATGTCTGTTGGTCTGTCAGTCCAACACTTTGCTGCAAACTCTGTGAAATCAGACCCTTGGATATTTCACAAACTTAGACTTTTCATTTCAACTTCCAGCTGAGTCAGGGCTCTCGGTTTGTCTCAGAAAGTACATACAGGTGATACAGTGTAGGTCAATAACATGAAACATTTTTTCATGCAGTTAAAAGTTGTTTAACTGCATGGAAAAGCACTGCATGTTTCCTGTACTCCCTGAACCTCTATCTGTTGGCTTGCTTATTCTGCTGTCCTCCCCACAAGCTCTGCCAAATGTAAGGGTTCATGGGGGAGGGCACTGTTGCTTGTTGTGATGCCAGGCCATGATTCACCCATGGATGACAGACTAAATCTTGTGCTAGGTTGCGGCTGATATGACACGTGCCAGCTGGGTTGTGAATGCCCCCGATTTACTGTGCCTTTTCACCAAGGTGCCAACGTAACCTGCCACTAATCTGCCCGAGAGCCCAGGATTTACCCCACGCTTGCGCTGGGGTTCTGTGCACACAAACTCCTCGGGTGAGTGAGACGTGGGCTCCGGGAAACTAAGGTGTCAATATTTATTTATGAAGCGAGAATGCACCATGTGGTGTAGAGAGATGTCCACAAGTTGTAACGGTCAGGGGGGGAAAACAGCTCAATTGGACATCCTGATTGAACTCTGTTTCTCCAAGATGTGAATCCATGTTATCGCCTTCTCTGTTGTACAAAGCCTTTAATCTCAGGCCTACGTCTTTCATTATACAACCCTGTGTCTTGGTTGAGTAAGTATGCCGCGGCCTTCGTGCAACTCCTGTGTGTGAAATCAAGTGGAGGTTCTCACAAGTGCACGTGAAAGCGCCTGTTTTGACAGGTGCTTGAATCGGGGATTAAAGAAGGGATGAGAGTTGCATTAATCAGAGGATTCATCCTCTGCTGCTCCTCTCATCCCTCAGACTAAATATACCGCACCGAGCTCTGTGAGCCAGGGAGGGATCGAGAGAGGTGGAGAATGACTGAGATGGTGTAAATGTGGTTTCCGAGCTGTCAAGTAGAGGCTTATTACTGGAGGGCTAGACATGTTTTCATAGGTCCTGCAGCGTGTGCATGTCTATGTGTACACACGTGTGTGCGCGCGCTTGGAGACGAAGGGCTCAGTTGAGTGATGAGTGTGCATGGTTTGTTTTATCTTGTTTTATCGCTGCTCTCTTGGAGCCAGTTTTCAGTCCCCAACAGACTAATGCAAGAGGCAGATGGCTCTCTTCGTCTCTTTCTCTCTTCTCTCTTAATGTTTTCATCTATTCCTCTGACTCGGGTCACCTCTATAGCCTACAACACACCATCCAGTGTGTGTATGTGAGGTGCTGACTTCATCTCACGGTCTAATTGAGATGACATTTCTGCTCTCCAAATTAAATTATTCAGCTCCTCTATTCATTTGTTCTCTTGTTCCTTTGTTCCTCGTCCACCAACTGCCTCTCTTTTTCTCCGGGCCAAAAACCTGCGCTCGTAAAAGCACTGACCCCAAAAATAGAGAACCCATAATTTGTGTCTTTATTTGGGGGCTTTGTGAGGTGGCGGAAACTCATTCTGCGTGGTGTGACCTTCACGGAAAGTCACGGAGTAATGGCAGACGTGTTACTGGAAGGAATCCTCCGATTATGACCAGAGGTGGAAAGCAATTGATGAGCTTTGTTCAGACGATCTATTGTAAAGGTGAGAAAGAGTCTCTGGCCCGGCTCTCTAATCAAACCTTCATATTGCATGCTCTTAACGTCTTATTTTCAAACCTATTATCCACAACATTGACTGCAGGAACAATGTGAAACTGTAAACACTGTGTCTGTTTCTAAAATTGGCAGAACTGACAGGAAGAAGCGTCACTTTTTTGATTTTCCTCTTTCTTTCTTCCTTGTGTTTTCACAGCTTGGCTCTCGTCCCTGTCTGCTCGTGCCTCTGTTCTCCTCGGCTTCATCTTTGAAGCGAGAAGGTGTGGGACCACAAGCCAGCGTGATACTCAGCATCACTGTAAGGAAACTTCTCCTCTCTGGTTGCATCCTGCTTGCATCACACACACACACATACTCACTTGCTCACTCACACACATTGGTCTTTGTATGTACCTTTGCCTCAGTCGAGTTTCTGTTTGTGCATTACTAATGTAACTCCTGCATTTTTGTTGTCTTTTTATTTATTTATTTTAACTTTTTCCAGTTATTAGAAACTTGTGCTGTGTTGGCATATTGTAAAAAAAAAAAAGTCTGACGTGCAAATTTACAAGTTGCTGGTGAAAAAAAGCTATTTACAAACATGGACTATTATGGGACGCAGTGTTGGAGAACTGTACAGTGTTGACGGAGGTTTTATCTCTGCCTCATATCCTCTAGCTTGTAATACGTGGGCACCTGAGTTTCAGCCCAGAGGCATCCTGTTTCTCTTGATTTGCTCTTGAGCGGTGCTACAGTACACCTTGATGGACCTTTAAGTCGTGTCCAGTCAGTTGAAGATTATAACATGGCAACCTTCAGCTGAAGTGAAGTTTAACCAAGGTGTAAACATATGAAAATGAAATGAGAAATAATAATGTAATATTCATGGCCCTCTTCCATCTTGAATATGATCCCCGTAGCAACACTTATGGTGCTGACAATGTACAACAGTGCTGTGATTTGGATATTGAACGCCGCTGTGTTGCAATTTTGATTACATTGCGATTAACTGTGCAGCAACAATTCTTGAGCTGCAGTTTTTGTAAATATAAAAACAAAACAAACACACAAGACTGAAGGGGAACTATGCAAGTCCGGTCGCTTTTCCACTGTTTTGCTAACGCTCCCCTTTGCCATGTGCTTTTGTTTACAATGAAGCCGGCAAAAGATCAATCGTAGAGCAGTGGATGACGTTATATAACATACACAATGTTACGACATGTGTATAATGTCATAAAAAAAGATTGCCGGTTACGGAGCTTGTTTGTGTCGCGGTGACGCGAGCTGAGTAACTACACTGATGTTGCAAGGCTGGTTTTCAGCCATGAGACGCCAGGTGGAAGACAGAGAGCCTCCACTCTCAGTCGTAACAAGTCACAAGTCATGTAGTTAACTATCACAACTATCACAATTACTCCAGAGCTTTTTAATTAAGGTACTGTAGAAATGTACAGTAGCATAGCCACTGGAGAAACCCTGCTTAGTTCATCATGTACTGTATACAGTAGCAGGCCATGGAGTAGACTCTCTGTGGTGGCAGTGAAGGAAGTACCATGCTGTTTTCCTCTGGTGTATTTCTGAATGTATTGAATGTATCTTCAGATAAGTTTTGAAAGGCTAATATCAGAACTGTTGCTTCAGGAGGTAAAGGCTCAGTCGGGGGTTGAAATCCAGAGTGAGAGAGTTGCTGCACTGCAGATTACTCAAATACAAATATAGATCAGGGACGTGAGTTCATGTTTATGTTTATGTGAATGTGATATGCCTCTGTCTGTTTCTCTGTCTGTGTCTGTCTCTGTGTCTGACGGACAGAGTTTTATAGGGTGAATCTCTTCCTCTGTGAAGTGAATGCAGTAAACAAACATCAGTGCTCAGTGAAGGCATGCTGCAGCGACGCTGTGAATCTGCTGGAAGCCTCTGAAATTGTTTTTTGATTATTAATAGGAAAACAATTTCCTCTGATCAAATCAGTGAGGGCTGCTGACTGATGCCGTCTACTTTTTAGGCAAAAAAGAGAAGAAGAGATGGAATTATAAATCGTGCTAAGCTGAATAAGTCAAACTAACTTTCAGATGACACGAGTTTCTAAATTGAGTACTTATAAGATGGTATTTATTGAAAAGTTTTTGTTGATGCCTTTCACCTCATGTAACCAGCTTCTGTCTTTCCACTTTTTTATTTTTTCATATCATTTTATCTCTTTTTCTGCCCATTGTCTATGAAGCTCTGCACTGATAACATCACAAGGCAAATTGACACGATTACAAGTGGTTGCAGTGAAAGTTTGCAGAAACAAACAAGATTTACCCACATCTTTTCTGTCAGTACAACAAAGTTATCATCACAACTGACTTATCTGTGTTTATTTTTTGATGAAGTATTAAAAAAAGAAGTAGGAATTGTGAGTAAAATACGTTTTACAGAGCTCACAATGATATAAAAGAGGGAAGGGGTAAACAACCTGTCTGTGAATGAACTGGAACCAGCATTGTTGACACTTCTTACTGGTGAAATATTAAGAGTTATTATTATAACAAGAGTTATTGTTTTATTTCATCATTATCATTTTTTGTCAGTCAAGTTCATGGTTAGTCAATTTATGAATATTTCAAAGCTTATATTCAGCGCTCTTCCTTTTGAAGTCTTTTTTTTTAATATAAAATGTAGGTTAACTGATTCAAGAGGGTGTATTAAAAGCAAGGGCCAAGAAATGATTGAAAAGGAAAATAATCCTTAAAAAAACACATCCAGATGTGGAAAGTAATTACTGAAAATCTTCTATCTACCTGTTATTCAAAAAGCCCACCTTGGTGGTTCATCTCTTGCAGTGGCAGTGAGTGTTTGGTGCTGTGTGGGTCATTTTAGGGGTCAGCGTTTTTTAATTGGATAATCCAGTCCCGAGCCAGCTGAGATTAGCAGCTACTCAAACTCTGGGAATTGGTATGATAGTGTTTGACCCGCATGACCATAGTGTGTTAATCCTCGTCACACAGCGGCACATATCTCTGCCGCAGGGAAACGCCGAAACTATCAGAGACGATGAAAGGAAGTTTGCTCAACAGCCCCCAGTTTCAAAATGAGAGATATGAAATTTTCTGCAGGACACCTCCACTAATCACATCATAGTCTGCTTGAAGTGTCAACAGCACATCACGGCCTTCGAAGCATCCCACTGAGTGTATAAAACTGTCTTTGTCTTCACTTCTGATCCTGATCCTGCAGCCTTCAACAAGAGTTGTTGAATGTGCTCATCATTTCTGCAGCCATGTGCCTGCGTGCACAGTTTTTTTTTTTCTTCTTCCACACACCCCTAGTTGTGAGCGTGCCTCAGAGTCTGGCACCGCGTTAAACCCGAGAATGTGCTTGTGTTGGAGCTGTCCTCTTAATCCTTACAGCAAATAAAGGCAGGCTTACGCAGTCTGGTGCACACACACACACTAGCGCAGGCAAGCGAGCACAGATGCACACACTTCACATGCAACAGCACATGCATGTGTGGCACATGCTCTCTCATACTATTCATATCTTTCTTTCTCCCCTCCATCTGGCTGGTGCCTCATCCTCCCATTATTCCACCTCTCTGTCTACGATTCTCTCTTTTCTTTCTGGTGTCAGTGCCTCATCCGTCTCTCATCCCTCCGCCTCTCCTCCTCCATGCCCTCTCCTTCCTCGCCTTGACCTACAGATTCGTCCACAATCCCTGCTGCTCAGAGTGTCTTTGCCCATGCAGCCAACTGGGGGTTTGGCAACCGGCTCAAAGAGCACAAGGATAACCTCCACGCCGACAACCATTACCCCTAACTTTCCTGAGCAGGGCACAACAGCCGCCGGTGCCCCATAATGAGAGGGCTGCTGAGCTGCTGAGGTGGGATTTCCGATTAGCGACGGTGTGCTCTGCCTCTCACAGCAGCACATGCAACCTCTGTCAGTGCTGCTGGCTGCGCTGCGCTCACAGCTGAGCTCAAGAGAGGGCTCTCCGGTCCCACACTCAGGACTCAAAAAGCACTCGCACATATGCATTATGTTTACGTGGTGTTGGTGCGATCGTCATAGTCAAAGCAACAAATCCCAGTTTCCACCCAGTTAATTTAGTAGCAGAGGTAACTAACACACCTTCAGTCTTGTCTATCAGTCCAACACATAGCAAATGTACCATTTGTGAAAACGTGATTTGCTGCTGATTTGACGCCTGTGCTGCTGCTTTCCTCAACTTATACCACAGTAACTCAAAGCAAAGCAACAGAACAACAATGCACAGTTTTTCCTCCAGTTTCGATACTTCCTAATGTATTCATACCTCCTGCTGTTGTCATTGTTTGAGCACTGATACGATCAGTGAGTGGGCTCAGCTGTTTCATCAGCCAGACACACCACAAGACAGGCTGCAGATGACAGAGTGGTCTCAGTTGGATTGAAGGATGGGTTCACAGGTGTCTGTCTTATAACAGCCTGGTGCCCATATGATTCTGCTAGATCCTTTTGTGCATATTGACCATTAATTGGTCCTTTCTAATGAAAGAACAGGAGGGAGTGTAATGCAGAAAGGAAGGCCTTTTTACTATTCACATGGAAAGCTGACTGTTGTTTGAAGATCACATATTTAAAAACTGTGAATCTGTTCTTTTTAATCCTCAAACTTGACTAAATATAGTGTTAAATACAGTGCACGGAAATAGTATTTTCTTTTTATGCTCCTTTGGTGCTAGGACTGGGGCTATTTTTGTTCTGGCCTGGCTGTCCATCCATTCATTCTCATGAACGTGACAACTCGGCAACACCTTGACACGTACTGTACTGACTTTGGCCCGGGCCCTGCAACATACAGTAGAGGGCGTGGGGGTTATGACCTGTACTGCAGACAGTCACCAGGGGGCAATTTTGAGTATCTACCGATACCGAGTTCTGATCCGATACTTTGGCAATTCTCTTGTTGAGTAAAATGGCATCCATCATTATCATTTTTTGTCAGTCAAGTACATGGTTAGTCAATTTATGAGTATTTCAAAGCTTACAGGTTTGCCGATGGCGTCATTCAGGTGTCTGACTGCACCTGAATGCAACATCATTGCCTCCGTCCTTCCTCCCACTACACAGTGGTGACAAACTTTGGTCATTGAACTACAGTCACGCTGCCACTGAATGTAAAAAATGGCGATGCAACATGGCAGCCAAGGTTCGGCGTGCCCCCCCTTGTATATTTGTAACGACTTGTAACAACTCATTCTAAGGTACGAGAAAGCTGTATGCAGGTGTGATTCGACTTAAGTGAAATACGTACAGTATTTATGAAAGCAATATTTGATTTTTGCTAAGAAAAAGCCATATAAGTTACATACTGGGGCTTTAAATTGACAAGACACAAAATAGGTGTCTGCATTGTGTGTGTGTGTGTGTGTGTGTGTGTCTATAGGAAGGTGCTTGATTTAATGAAGCATAAAGAACTGACATGTCGAAGTCTGTGTTCCTGGCTTGTCCCTCTAATTTGAGTCTGTCACATTTTTGTATGCATGATTAAGCTGTCACAAGGTTGCTGCTTATGTCTTTGCCTAGAGGTGTATCACAGAAAGAAATGCTGCTGTTAGTATTGAGGCATGTTTAATGTGTGAAAGAATGAGCAAAGACATCTGTGGTAATATATGACAACAATATAATAATTTTACTACAGCACTGCAACACTTGAGCAGCTGCATTGTTTTTGTAAATGTTTCGAACGGTGTGATTTATTCTTGCAAACGTTTGTGTGTGTGTGTGTGCGCATATAGTAAGAAAAGAAAAGTGTCATAATATAAATAACTCGGCACCATTTGCACATAATTTCACTTAAAAAGTAAAACTTTGGGACCTGCCTGTGTGTTTTAACAGCTATGTAACATCCAACATCCTATAGCACAACTGGCATTGAACAAACTGGACTTTATGGTGTAATGGGACTCACTATTGTGATCACCATATCATAAAAGCTGTTGTTCTGTATAAACCTGATAGGATGCATATTTTTTAGTGTTTCCAAGTGAAATCTGCTTTATTCCTGTAACTATAATTTGCAGATGTCCCACACCTCAGGTATTTGATTTTGGCATGGCTGGTTTTGCAAATGCCATGGGCTTTGATTTCTGTGGTGCCCTATTTATTGCGGAAGCCAGATTAAGCTGATACTAAAGATCTTTATACAGCGAGACATTCAGCTAATGTTAATGTTAGTGGTGCATGGTTACGCTACATCCTGTCTCAGTTTATTTTGCTATGTTTCAATGAGAAGTCTAACTAGCCTCAGCTTCCTCCTCACTGTATCTGTAGTGTCTTGTTGAACTTTGTCTGAACCCACATCAAATGGCAACTTGTGGCAAATTCTATCAGAAAAAATTGTTAATCAATAATTGACACTGCATCAATTTCTAATGAATGTCTTGATGGAAAGTTTGGAGTTTTTGTTTAAAAGAAGTCAGTTTTGGATTCGACAGTCTGGCGGCTCTCAGTTGCCTTGAGCCATTCTTTCTGTTTGTCCACCCTCGGCTCCCCTGAGGCAATGCACAAATGTGCATTTCTTAGTTCCACTGTGTGACAAAGACACTAACAAGCACAAACCTAAACTCCAGGCTTCAAACTATCCTTGTACAAAAAATATTGTAGGTGGTGTTGCAGATACTATTCCAGCCTTTTCTCAAATGAAAAAATAATCATGAGTTTTGCAACAGCTAATAATTTGTCACTAAAATACAAGAAATACATGAAATAAATTGACAAATAATGCACAATATCTTCACATCACAGTGGTACAGTAGTAGTAGTACTATAGTAGCAGTAGTGGTGGTGGTTGTAGTTGTAGTAGTAGGCACATGACTGCCTAGGGAGAGCTGTTTGTTTAGTGGAAGTCCTGCGTGCTGCACAATGCACACATGCATCTGAGCTCGTGCTGACAGATCCAAATGGAAGTGAAAGCTTTCCCCTCTGCGTCTTTCCTAATTTTGCTCGTGTTTAGTTTGTCCTTGTGCTCCGCCACGCTGCTGCCCCCTCTGATTATGTGCAAAAGGAACATATACAACATCTGAAAGTAAATGCATATTCATTGTTATTACTGTACATCAAGAGCAACAGTGTTGTGCTGCTCCTATTTTGATCACTGGGGTGAAGACTGCTCACGCTGCACACAGCGGTAAGAAACTGTTTCTAATTATAAAAGAATAATAAGCAGCGGGCTTCGTGACAAATAGATGTTGGTGATACATCTCTTTAAACAGAGGCACTAAATCAGAGAGACAGAAAGGGACGAGGAGATCAAGAAGTCTGTTTCTTTGTATCTTAATCCCCTTGACATTTCATATCTACTGACTGAAGGATTGGTCAGACTTTGGTCGTCTGTCTCGAACACTGCAAGATCAAGAAGCTTCGGAGGCATGGCAGTTTCACAACGATTCAGCCTATCTGAGGTTTTCCAAATGCTCACATCTATTTTGTATCACGAGCCTTTGCTAGTTTTAGTCGTGTGCTGCTGCCTCTCGAACGCTTTGTTCAGCTATTTCATTAGAATTGCAGTTCAGGATGCATATCATAAAGCTTTACAGGCGTGTTGGAGCTTTTCTAGTGCTTTTGTAGTCAATCATTTCTCCCCTTTTAATAATACCAGTTGATGTTGTATTTTATACTGTTGGAAAGCGTAAATAGTCACCTTTCCCATGAGGTACAACTTGTAAGGATTGTGTATTCGTGGAATGAGCAGCACAGATAAACGTATAGGGGGCCCTAAAGAAATGTGCCAAAATTCTCTTTTTGGTATTCACTCTTGTTTTGCATTGCTTGGTGGATCAGATGACTGCACTCTCCCACAGTAAAAAGGAAAAACTCATAGTTATTCATTTTACACTGTCAGAGACCTCAGTGGTGGCCTGGTATCATTTTTGCTGTGGGATGGCCTCCCACTCCCCAGGCAGGAGTCGTTGAAGGTCAACCAGTGTGGTTGTGTTGGTCACTCTCCAAACTTTTTTTTGAGGCATGTATACACACTCAGCTACTGTACCATAACGTAGTGACGTGCTCCTGGCTTTCACCTCCCTCATTTGAGAGTTAGTGCTGGAGATATTAAATTGAACTGATTCATGAGTCCATAAGTTGACCTGCTGAAATAACCTTGAGTGTAAGCAGGAGAGAGAACAAAATCTATATATATTCCCAGTATTTCAGTGTGAAGACCTGGTACTTGTTTTACACGTAGACGTTTTGGAGGCATTTTGCAGTCGGGAATATAACATAACATGAACTGAAACTCAACTGCTGTCATTGTCAAAACAAAACAACCATATCCAACACTGCACAGACAGCGAATTGAATCCAAGTCTGCCACTGTGCTGGTTTTCTGTTTTCTCTCTCTGTCCGTGCTTTCAGATTAATCTCTGCCTGTTTAAGCAGTGTAGCATCATTAATGATAAGTGGTGTTATGTGAGATGCTCAGAGATGAATGAGGGTGTTTGCCCTGGCTATTACTCCCTCTGTTAGAGCGGAGCAGCAAGAGCACCTCACACTTTGTCTAGATCTGTCTAAATTTGCCTCAGGCTGACAAGACCAAGGTCAGTAAAGTCTTGCCATCACATTTGCATATTGTTTATTACACCATAAGAGTTCCAGACTGTAACATTTGTGGGTGGATGAAATTTATCCATAACAGTATTTTTTTATGTGTTTGCATACAAGCGTGATGAGCAGGGACTTGTGTATGTATTTAGCAGATGGATCCATATCTCTGATACCTGAACCTGGTGTCAGTGTCTATTTATTCCTCTTATTGATCTACTCCTGGTCCTCTCTTTCACACACTTACTCACACACAACACATTTCCCCAGAGGCTTCGCTGCTGCTTCCTGACCTTCATACAGTTCCCTTGTCTCTCGCTTTCTCTCTCTCTCTAGCTCAGTGTATGTGCGTGTGTGCGTGTGTGTATGTGTACTGGAATGGGGCTGAGGGAGCAGTCCACTAATAGAAAGTCTATTGACTGGGCCAGTCACTCATTGCTGCTATAATAGCTGGCGGGGCCCTCCGGACGCCAGTCGATAAAAGTGGCTTGTCTCTGTTCTCTGGTGAGAGGCCTTTGTCAGCAGTGGAGGAAAATGAAATGTTTGATCGACCACCTTTAAGATGCAGTTTAGAGTGCTTGTGTGTGCGTGTGTGTGTGAGAGAGCATGCATGAGAGTTGTGTGAATACATGCATACAAGTGTGTAGACAGATCAAAGAAAATGGAAATGGGAAGCAGGTTGACACTGCAACACTAAATCCTCTTTGAGTATCTCTCTCAGACTTTGCTGTGAGAGCAACGTGCATGTGTGCGTGTTTGTGTGTGTGTGTGCTGTATGTGTGTTTTTATAAAAGTGTGACCACAATGCTCAGGAATCTTGTTCTTCTCTATGCCTGGACTGCAAACAGCTGGCACCACTGTCTCACCGTTTGTTCCTGCACATCCACGAACACGCACTCCTGCCAAGTCTCTGCAAACTATTTTTGGCAGCAGAACTGGAAACAAAGTGACAGCAAATTAAACTTACGTTAAAAAAAAAAAAAAAATTGGACAAATCAAGGGGACGTTAACCTGGGGCTTGCAGAGCAGGATATTGAATCTTAATTTTAAGCCGATCTCATCAAACTGGGAGCTGGCGCTGGCAATGGCACTGTAGTCAGAGATGACAATTTATCTAACCCTTATTTCTTTTTTTTTTGAAAAATATTTTTATTGCTTTTTCAAAACACAGAACACAGAACACTGCTCAGACATGACAGAAAAGAAAGAATGAAAAGAGCGGAATGTGGGCACAATAAATAAATAAAAAATAAATAAATAGAAATAAGTGACCCCGGGCATGTTTTCTGACCAGCCCCCTCCCTATCAATCTCCCGCAGCAAGACATGACAGCATCCAGATGACAATGATACAGAGCATATAAGCATAACAAGGCCAGAAGGTGTTTGTTAGAAAGTGATCACACAAAGTTATGAGAACAGGCTAGGCTGATTTGGGAAAACCACGAAGCAAGGAGGATGACAGCGTGGGACCAATGTGCTGCAAGTAAGGGTTCCAGACCCTATAGAAAGCATCTATTTTGGAGTGAAGCATACATGTGATGTATTCACTAGGAATGCAGTCCATAACGATGTTGTGCCATGATTTTTTTGTTGGAGCAACATTCTTGATCCAGATGAGCAGAATGTTCTTTCTTGCAGCAAAAGTCAGTATATTGAAAAGTCTCCTGTGTTTTCCGTCAATGATCTGATCATCCGGGAGACCAAGTATCAGGCACATAGGGTCCATCCGTATAGAGACACCAAAGATGGCAGACAGTTCATTCACAATACTAGACCAGTACGATTGTAACTTCACACATGACCAGAGGCAGTGAAAGTAATCACCAGTCTCAGAGTTGCACTTCCAGCAAAGTGGTGAATTATTAGCGTCCATTTTGTTCTTGACAACAGGTGTTATATGCGTGCGATGTACAATTCTGAACTGAATGGATTTGGTGCGATTACACACAGAGATTTTCATGGCCTGAGACCAGACTTCCCGCCAGTCAGCATCATCTATGGCAATGCCAAGATCTTTCTCCCAAGCTTGCTTGGTGGTTTGTGGGCTATGAGGAGAGCTAGAGTTTAGGGCTTTGTAAAAAACAGTAATGCATTTCTTACTAATCTGTAGAGACAGGGCCTTCTCAACACATGAAGTGGTATTATTCGTCCTTAAGGTGGTGTTTTTAATTATGAAATCTCTAATTTGTAAATATCTGTAAAAATCACCTTGATTAAATAAATCAAATTGTTGTTGTAACTGCTGAAAGGATAATAAAATCTGGCCATTAAACAGATCACCCATTTTCTTCAGCCCTCGAGTGCTCCACACTTTGAAGCCCTGGTCCTTACAGCCTGGCAGGAAGTCCGGGTTGTCAAGAATGGGAGTAAGAGGAGATGTTAACTGAGCCCGGCCTTCTATGGAGCGAATGGATCTCCAAGCTCTGATGGTACTGAGAGTAATAGGGTTAGAGCAGAGTTTTTTGACAGATTCAGGGTTATTCATAAACAACAGATTTACCACGGGACACTTTGACTGAGAGGACTCAATATCAAGCCAAATCGAGGCAGGATCACATTTGAGCCAGCTTGAAATCACCCGCAGGTGCGAAGCCAGTTGGTAAAATCTAAGATTAGGTACATCTAGCCCTCCATCACTACCCGCCATTTGAAGTTTTGTCATCTTGAGACGCGGCCTCCTCTTGCTCCAAATAAAAGAGCTTAGCCAGCCTTCAAGCACCTTAATAACCTTGTTTGACAATAATATAGGGATCATCTGCAGTGGATACAGCAGTCTGGGCAGGACGTTCATTTTTATAAGAGCCACCCTCCCTAGCCAGGAAAGAGGAAGAGTGGCCCAGCGGTCTAAGTCAGCCCTTATAGCTTCCAAGAGAGGGGGGAAATTGGATTTAAACATCTGACCAAACGTAGGTGTTACATGCACTCCTAAGTAAATGAAACCGGCAGGAGACCAACGGAAAGGAAAGGGCTCAGTCATATCAGGAACACAAGTAAGCGAACCTATGGGCATAGCTTCAGATTTTGCAAAGTTAATTTTATATCCCGAAAAGACACTGAACGATGAAATAACCTTAATCAGGCAGGGAACAGAAGTTTCAGGTTTCAACAGATGTATCAAAATGTCATCAGCATATAAGGTGATTTTGTGTTCCCTGTCACCAACGAAGATACCCGAGATTAAATTGTTTTGCCTTACTGCTTGGGCAAGCGGCTCAATAGCAATATCGAATAACAAGGGGCTTAGCGGGTCGCCCTGTCTATTCCCGCGGTGGAGGGGGAAATTGTCGGATCTCAGCCCATTAGTCAGAACCGCCGCCGTCGGAGTATTGTACAGAACCCTAATCCAATTCACAAAATTTTCACCGAGGCCAAATTCTTCCAGAGCAAAAAACAAATACGACCACTCGACCCGGTCGAATGCCTTCTCGGCGTCGAGAGACAGCACGAGGGCAGGGTCCTTGCGGCTCTGGGTTAGTTGGATGATGTTAAGGAGCCTCCTCAGATTATCACAGGAGTTCCGGCCCTTGATAAAACCAGTTTGGTCCTCCTTGACAATATGGGGCAGCACTTTCTCTAGACGTGTGGCCAGAATTTTGGAGAGTAGTTTTTGGTCAGAATTAAGTAAGGCTATTGGCCTGTATGAAGCACAGTTTTCAGGGCATTTTCCTTTTTTAAGGATGAGAGAAATATTGGCCTCCCTGAGGGACTGAGGTAGGATCCCATTTTCAAACGAATGATTGAGCATAGACAACAAGGGGTCTAAAAGAATATCACTGAACTCCTTATAAAACTCGCATCCAAATCCATCTGGCCCTGGGGCCTTACTGGACGGCATAGATTTCAGAGCAAGTAGCGCTTCTTCTCTAGTAATTGGGGCGTTTAGTTGTAATTTTTGATCCTCTGTAGCTTTAGGGAGTCTCAAATCTGCAAAAAACTGATGCATAAGAGTCAGGGCATTGTCAGGCTGTTCAGAACTATAAAGGTTGGAATAGAATGATGCAAAGTGTTTATTAATTGTTCTAATATCAAATGATCTAATACCATTAGGGTCAGTAATAGAGACTATATTTTGAGAATCTGCCCTCTTTTTGACAAGACTGGCAAGATATTTTCCTGGTTTATCCCCAAACTCATATAGTTTCTGCCTGGCAAATTTAAGTGACTGCTCAGAGTCCTGGATCAGAAAAGTATTCAATGCAGCACGTGCAGATAATAGTTCCTTGAGTAAGTCAGGACTTGGGCTAGATGTGTGATTTTTCTCCAATTCAGCTAGTTGGGATTCAAGAAGTTTACGCTGCTCATTCTTCCTACGTCTTTTGGATGCAACAAAAGACATAATTAGTCCGCGGGAGTATGATTTACATGTCTCCCAGAGGACAGAGGGATTATCTGTGGATGGTGAGTTGATAGAGTAGAAAATCTTAAATTCTGAAGTAAAGTAAGAAATAAATTTGTCATCTTTGAGTAAATAAGGTTGAAATCTCCAGCGCCGTGACAATGCCCTGTCCTCAGCGAGAGAATACACCAAATAAAGAGGGGCGTGGTCTGATAACACAATGTTGCCTATGGAACATGATAAAGCAAGAGACATTTTTGATGAGGGGATGAAGATGTAATCAATTCTGGTGTAGCTTTTGTGTGGCGCAGAAAAGAAAGTAAACTCTGAATCAGTAGGGTGAAGCTGCCTCCATACATCAGAATATTCAATATCATGACATATATTAGCGAGCACCTTCGCTTGCTTAGAGGGGGGGGAAACAGCGGATGGAAGTTTGTCAAGAGAGGGATTAAGGTGACAATTAAAATCTCCTCCCACAATAGAGTCCCCTGAAGCATGTTCCATAAAAATTGCAAAGGTTTTGGTGAGAAAATCAGGGGAATAGGCTGGGGGACAATATAGATTCATAAATGTTACCTCTTTTCCTGCGAGTATACCTTTAACAATTATATACCGGCCCTGGCTGTCTTTAACACAGTCAAGAGATCTAAATGCCAGATTTTTACTAATCAAAATGGCTACACCCCTACTGAAAGAAGAATATGAAGTAGCAAAGACCTGTCCAACCCAACTTCTTTGCAATTTAACATTATCCTTGTCCTCCAGGTGGGTCTCCTGGAGGAAGGCAATAGATACATCTTCCTTTTTCAGAAATGATAATACCGCCATTCTCTTGGCAGGTTTTTGGAGGCCGCGGACGTTCCAAGAACAAATCTTAATATTGTATGATTTAGACATAAAATACTATTGTCAAATACATAGGACCGTTACATTTAGCAGGGAAGGAAAACGCCACACTGATAGCCCACTTAAAACTTATTGACATGTCATGTCCTGAGCTGAACATACGAACTACACTGAACAAACACAACAAATGAACAGTAAAGAAAAACAAACTGAGGGTCTTTCCCCAAATAAACAGGGACTGTTCACCATACAAGCACCTTTCAAACTCACCAAGAGCGAACTGACAGCTGATGAATAGCGTGCCAAAAAAACTAAAAGAGTCCTCCCTCTCCTTGTGGGAGTGAATGAAAAAAGGTGGAGACGTAGTATTGACGTTGCGAGCAGCCGTGCCACTCGGTTAGAATATGTTCATAATGTTCAGAGTGTTCATGACCTACCGGCAAAAGTAGAGAAGCTACGGTTGATACAGAAAGAGAGTCCCAGTGCAGACAAACGAAGCTCCGTGCTCCGCAGCGTCATCATCCGGGCAGGGAATCAATGAAAGCGCGTACCTCCTCCGGCGTAGCGAACCTCTTTTTGGAGCTCCCGTGTGTCACCTGGAGAGTGGCCGGGAACAGCATAGCATATGGCATCCCTCGCTCTCGTAGCCGCTGTTTCACTGCGTCGTATGCCTTGCGTTTCTTTATCACCGTCGAGGAGAAATCGCTGTAGAAAGAGACCTTGGCTCCATTGTGGATTAAGCCACCGTCCTGGCTCACCCGGCGCGCCGCCTCCATGGCCCTCTGTTTATCTCTGAACGCGTGGAATCGCAGCAGCACCGCTCTGGGGCTCCTGTTCGGGTCCGGCTTCGGCGCTAGGGTGCGGTGGGCTCTCTCCAGCTTTATGCGGCCTGCTTTCGTGGTCATCTTTAGGACGCGAGGTAGCCATGATTCTTCCACCGGCTGCCCCGTCTCCGTATCCTCGGGCAGGCCGAACTATGTTTAGGCGCCGGCTATAGTTCTCGGCCATGTCCAGACTCTCGGTGAAACAGCTCCACAATCCTAGGCTCTTGTGTCTCGAGCTTTCAACTGCTAAGCCTAGCCTCCGCTTCATCTAGCCGCTTGGTAATCTCCGTGGTATTCTTGTAGATGGTCTCGACCAGAGGGCTAAGTTTATCATCAATAACTTTGATAATGTTACTGGTCATTACGCTCAGAGCTTTAGCAAGGGCAGGGTTCAGCTCATCCACGTCTGGTGATTCGGCCTGGTCGCCATCTTGTGTGTCGCCGTCGGGCTCGGTCGGGACATCTTTTTTGTCTTTGTTTCCTCTGGTTCTTCCCATATTGTCAAAAGACTGTGGCCAAAAGTTTTCCAAGGACATAGCCCGCTGTGTTCATTAAAAAAATGCCGGTTGTTGTCAGGATAATGAGAAAATTGGCACCGAGTGGCACGGAGCTCTAGCACATGCGTCTGCTCAGCTCACCGCCATCACGTGACCCCCATCTAACCCTTATTTCTGATTCAAATCAGTGTCTCATTTTCTTTTACAGCTGCTTGTGTTTTTTTTTTTTAAGTATATTTTTTGGCGTTTTTTATGCCTTTATTTGATAGATCAGTAGAGATAGACAGGAAAGGGGGAGGCAGAGAGAGAGGAATGACATGCAGGAAAGGTCTGCCCGATGCGGGACGCGAACTGCGTCTGCATGTACATGGGGCGGCTGCCTTAACCACTGCGCCACGCACCGCCCCGACACAGCTGCTTGTGTTTTAAGAAAATTAAGAATTTACCACAATTTCAAACTTGATTATTTCTGTTTTGATTGAAAGGTTTTCCAGAAAAACATCCATATTTTTCAGTGATGTAGATTTACATTCTCTTGGGTTTGGAGTTTGGAGGTCAAAGGTCAAGGATATGATGACCTCACGAGATGGTTTTGGCCTTGTGGAAGCGATATCTCTGTTCCAAAACCTTCCTCAAGACGTCACAAACATTCACTTGGACTCAAGGACAGACAGACCGATTAGATTTTAGTCCAAGTCAGTGTGACCTAAAACACTCAAAGACTTCACACAGAAATTCTGACACAATTTCACAGAAATTATTAATATTTTATATGATTCAGGATGAACGGGGATGTGACCTGAAACTAGTCTGAGTGTTGAAGTCAAAAACAACCGCAGTGTGGTTATTCTAGTTTTTCTTGGCTCAACTACACAAAAGCTTGGCTGGAGCTGCCTATTTTCTCTGCACACACACACTGTAGTGACTGTCCTTGTGTGGAACGGTCTCATCGACAGCCTTTTGTGCCATAATACCAACATGGACCTCATTAGAATAGTCCCTACGGTGGCGCTGGGGGGACGTGAGAATTGCATTTGATTGACAGCGCTGGCATTCAGACACAGGAGGTGGAGACAGCGCGGCAAGGTCACTGCCAGGGGAGAATAAATATGGAGAGACCTGCTAGTGCTTATAAAATCTGTGGCACATAGTGAACTGCTGCAGTCATGTCCACACACAGACACGCAGACACAGAGTGGGGGCTAAGGCCACCGGGTGAAGGACCCTGGTGAGATAATGGCATGCAGTGTGGATGTGTTGGTTGACACCCTTTTCCCCAGGCCACACGATCCTCAGGGGACTTCCCTCGCTGCAAAGTACGGCACCGTGGTGGAATTAATGCCGCCGTCTCGCCTTGAACCTCTGACACCTAATTCGTGTCATTACTGAGCCGCCACGGCCCACGAGCCAAGACAAGGTCATCGCAATCGGAGATTTCAGATTTCATTGTCTTCGTCAGCACTTACGCAGCCTTTGAGAGCGCCGCGCTCTAGTCTCAACACTTAAGCCCGCCGTCTTCTGTCAGGAGAGCTGATCACAGGGAAGAGATAAGCGAGAGGGAAACTTACTGCTGCTAATTCTGTCTCACATTTGGGCTGGAGGCAGAGGAGGAGGGAGAGCGGCTAATATGATTATGGCTAATTTCTGCCAAACTGCTGGTAATGTGGCTTAGGGAGAAAACACGCCCATAATAGACACGAACACACACACACACACACACACAGTTTGACTAGATATCCTTGTCAGGACACTGCATTGACTTCTATTCATTGTGGACAGCCTCACCTGAACTATGCCTAACCTCCACCTCAACTTAACCTTACCCTCAACTTAACCTCAGAAATGATGTGTCGTGCCTAATTTTCACTACAAATTCATCCCCAGGGGTGTGAGAAGTCCCGACAAGGTTGGTGTTTACATTGCAAAAGGTCCCAAAGGGATAACAAAATGTGTATACCGACACACATACACACGCACGCACACTGCAGGATGACAGGCAGCTGGTGATTGAATTAAAGTAAAATGAACTGGGAACTCAGTGAAAGTTGTGCCGCGTCCCTGCAGGCGACAATCCGATTAACTTCATTAACATACCTGGCTAGAGCTTCAGCGCTGGAAAAGGAAGGCGGGCTGACAGAGAAACAGACAATGTATGGATGTACGTTGTCGGGGGTGATGTTGGAGGGGGTGGGTATGGGTAAAATTGGGATGAGGCAGTAGCCAGATGGAGAGGTGAAGCAGAGGAGGGAGGAGGGATGGAGGGAGGGAGGGAGTGGGGGGAGGGGTTGGGGGGAGAGGGAGGAGGTGAGGGCTTTGCTGAGTGATATCTGCAGTGTGCAGGGTGTGAAGCGTGTCATCTGTCACCAAATAGAAAACCTGTGTGTGGCCGAAACTGAAATGCGAAAGCACACTTTGATTTCCCTGTCTCACGTCTGCTCCCTGATGCCGTTCGCACCCGCGGGACGACGAGCTCCAATCAGAAACAGTTGAACTCCGCCGTCCCTGTCCCTTGTCCGTCCGTCCGACTCTGTGTCTCTCCGCCGCGCAGTCACCTGTCACATATGCAGCTGTGATGCAATTTCTCCACAACTCTGTGATCAGAATCTTAAGCAGGCTGTGACTGAGAAGCTGATTGGAGGCTGTGTTTGTGACAGAGTCGTTTAATGACGATTTTCAGACGGAGCAAAGCCAGGCTAACGAGCCCCTCATTTTGTTTTCAGTTGGATGCATCTGTTTACTGTTTGTCGGCAAACAGTTATCTTTAAATGAAAGGCCTGACTGGCAAAAGATGCTTTCAATTAGTCCTTTGTGTGCCGGAAAGAGGATGTAATCACATAAACATGCTGTCGTTTTAGAGCCTTTTATTGTATAAATGCTAATAAGGACGTTACACGGATACTCTATTGTCTTACAAGAGAATTTAAAAATCAGTCACACATGAGATTCACTTTAACTCTGATGTTGCTGCAGCTGTTGTTCAAGGTCAAAGCGACCGAGCTACAGCTTTGTACAGTGAGGTGTCTGTAATGCCTATAAGCTGATGTAGACAAATTTAGTCTGAGGATTTTTTCTCAGAAAGATGGCACCTGTCGTGCGTGTGTGTGTGCATGCATTTGATGACAGGAGTGTGAATGCCAACACATGAACAACTTTTCACTTGTGTCATTTGTCATTGTTTAAAAAAAATACTTAGCAAACTTTTCGAGCCAGTGTCGCTTAATTAAGTCACTTCTATTTGGATCAATGCTCTTAACACAGAATCATCATTCTTGCTTTGGTTTGCTGTGCTGACAAGTAAAAAGTGATGCTTGTGACTCACATGTGTGAAGTGCCAACTGCCTTCGCATGGACGTCAAAACAGCTGCAGATTTTTAGGACGAATGGCATCATGCACCCTAGGGATCTGAGATATATTAACAGTCTATTCAAACCCTCACAGTGTTTTTCATCCAGCAGTGATTGCGATGACAGCCGCCCTCTGGTTTGTGACCTAAAAGATTATATATTGCTCCTCATGGGGATCTCAGCCCAGTTAACTCCACGGCCTTTGAAATTTACCAGCACAAAAGATGAGTTTGCTTGCCATGCACTCGCTACCCATTTTCTCCTTCTCTAATGAAGGCTAAGTGCATTTTAGTGTTGTAATGGCTCTGTATTATACTCCGTCTCATCTGGTTCACTTATGCAGCCGTGCCTGATTACTGTAGGGCAAAGACCCATTGATATCTTGCTTTAAAGAGGACAAGAGAACAAGGGGTTGTGTATCATCAGAGGGTGAGAAGGGTTCATCCATTTCAGTGTTCAATTATTCATGTCATGCAACTTTTAAGCCCTTAAACACATGAACCATATTGCAAAGGGCCTCACTCTGACACTCTCCAATGATGTATCTTACTAAATTTGGTATATACTGTAGACATTATTTTATGCACTAAAAGGTTGCAGTGAAGTCTGAAATAGAGGCGGGGACACATTTTTATTGGGATGGCTTCATTTTCCAAGTTCTAAATTTGAGGTTAAAGTGCAAACCTCAGCCTTCATTTAGTTTTTGTTTACATTCATCTCAGATGCACAGAGAACAGCAGCCTTTTGCAACTTATAGTCCTCCTGTAAAGCAAATATATATTTGAAAATATGTCATTAACTTATAACGTTCTGATTGCTCTCAATTTGTTATAAGATGTGTCCGTAGCTTCACATGTTCAGTGTGACTCAACGAGGCCTCCTGTTTCTTTGCCCAACCATCCCCCGTTCTATGACACTGAGCTGGCGATGGCCAAGGCCGAAGGCACGTTGTCTGAGGGTCGTCTACCCGTCAGTCCAATTCTTGTAAATGCAATGTCTCAGCAAAGCCTTGAAGGGATTTCTTCAAATTTGGCACAAAAATTCACTTTCAAAGATGATTAGAATTCTGAGGTCAAAGGTCACCATGAACACATTTTTGACCACAACATATTCATTTACTTATTATACACAAATTCAAAACAAAATCATTAATGTACCTGCTACTTTAAAATCCAAATGGTGAATGATACATTTCACTGTGACATAACTTTGCACTGGACCTCGGTAAGATCAGGACCATGTTTCCTGCTTGTCTTGTAGGTGGAGCCGAGCAGTCTCCCTCTGTCTTGCACACACTTCCATAATGCTGATACATAATTTGTTACTGAGAACACCTCTGGTTTAGTTCATGTTCCTTTTCTTGTAAGGTAATTTTCTGCTCAGCTGAAACTCATAATTGAAACTGTGGATTTCCTTGTGTTTCTGTTCATGGATCAGTTTTTGTCTGACGTCGTACATGATTTCCAGCAAAGTCGCTACACCCACACAGGTTTGCACGGCTGTAACCTTCATTAGGTACATCAGCTAGGTGTAGCATGTGTATAATTAGCACAGAGTGAAAAAAAAGACAAAATGAAATGCTGAAAAGAGTTTTTGTTTTTTAAAGTTGGAGCTTATAACACGACCAGAGTCTAGCTGCATAATTTAGTATTTAGTGTGTTAAGAAAATTCTGTATAGGCTACATACTGAACTTTGACCAGCTCTTGACTCTGGCGTTGATTGACGCTGCTCTCTCACGAAGCAATTAAGACTGGAAATGGAGCAGCTGCTTCAAGCTAAAACATTCATACAAATTGTGCATAGTGGTGAGATAAGACACAGAAAGATCTAAAAAGATTAAAGACTTTGCACATGATATCTTTGGAAGAACATTTGTTTTTACTTCAAGTCTCGTTCGCAGCGCTCTTCCAAAGGTTGCCATCTGTTGGTGCACATCTTGTGTAATTCCATGATAAAGATGAGTATGTACTGAATGGTACAGTCTGGGTGTGACACAGTCCTGTTGCTGGAAGAGGAAAGTAGGAAGATCAGTTTAGCCAAGGAAGGCTGTGCACTCTAAATGGAGCTGGGGAGCGATGGGTAAACAAGCATTTGTCTGTCAAAGCAAAAAAAAAAAACATGGATATAATGAGGCCAGTGCACAGTGACCTCAGCAATGGTGGTTCTTGATTATTTATTTATCACCAGCAGACACGAAGGCATGTTTGGTTGACGGGGTAAAAAGCACCAGACTAGCTAGCTGCTTGTAAGCTTTGACAACCTAATTTCAGCTGCAGACAGGCTGTCTGTGTATTCTGCGTGTGTTTGACTGCATGCTGGTTACAGATTTAGACCCATGGTTGGGGTTGCGCTCTGCAGGATGAGAGCAGGATGTTGGGATGACAGCAGTCACAGGGGGGTAACCATCAGTTGTAGCCGTCAGCTGACAGACTGATTATGCTCTCTGCCCCCCCCTCCTCCTGAGTCCAGGCCCAGATACATACAGTATTAGGCCAAATTCTGCCTCACTGGCCCAGTTTGTGTGTAGCCTAGTTTGTGGTAGTGTAGGTACTGTGGGACATCCCTGTGACATTCCTTCACCCAGTCCCTCTTGTTTAATGTACTGTAAGAAGTGTGGCAACTACCAAATGGAGAACTGGAGCAACTATATCAGATAAATTGTCAATATTTTTTTCTTATCTAATGTTAACCCGCCTGCAGTTTGAGAAGAGATAAAGTTTTATTTAAATTGAATGATTTTTCTGTTGAACAAGCCAGATTGATTTGTCATCAAAGTCTGAAGATGGTTAAATAGGTTTTAGATGGAGCATGCATCTTTGTAATGAATTTTTTAGAGTGCATGCACACTGCAAATGGTATTTGCCAAAACACCCGGATAAATCTCTCTCTCTCACACACACAAATACCAATTTATATATACACACACATGTATGTATGTGCACACACATGCACAGACATCTGGTTGGAATGCGCACACAGAGCGATGCACACACACACTTGTTAGTGTACACTGGTGCAGTCAGAGGCTGATACAGTGAATGTGTCAGATCAGAGTTTTAATTAAAGCTACTCCGGCCGGCCATGGAGCAGAAACAGCAAAAAGCTTTTTAGTAAAGAAGTCTTTGGCAGTTGGCAAAGTTTCCTCATTTGAAAAACAGCAAGAGACAGATTTGGATTATAGCAGAAGCCAAAACAATGTCTCTGCTTGACTGGAACTACAGCCTTGTTGTTTTTAGCTGAAAACAAGGTTAAAAATAGAGCGTTTTCACAGCTACTCACGATATAATTTCAGAATGTCACAGTTGGCAAGAAAAGCAGAGAGGACTAGATTTTACTACAATGTAAACACAGCGTCTGACATAGTATTGATGCTGTGCTCACATTGAATGTTTTGTTTGACCTTGAGCACAGCTGGACTGTAACATCTGTTTAAATCGCTCAAAAAAAACAAGTAGTTTTTGTCAAGAGGAAATATTCTAACAGGTTGAATCAATGACTGATAGATGTCGCCTTAATATCATTTTAGGCATGCAAGGAATGGTCCAGACTGAAATACTTGTAATAAATTTTGGATAAGATTGGTGTGGCCATCGTGGGCTCCAGAGGATGAACCCTAAAGGCTCTGGAGCAGGGTTCCCCAATTGTGGTCCTCGACGGCCACTGCCTTGCATGTTTTAGAAGTTTCCTGCTGCAACACACCTGATTCAAATGAGTGGCTCGTTATCAGGCCACTGCAGAGCTTGATAACGAGCCACTCATTTCAATCAGGTGTGTTGTAGCAGGAAACTTCTAAAACATGCAAGGCAGTGACCCTCAAGGACCGGAAATGGGGAACCCTGTCAACAAGTGTTGGATTGATTTACAATGAAATTTGCTTAATCTAGATGAATACATTTTATGTTGATTCCACTGGCAATAACATTTTTCAGAAAAATAATATGCCAAATTATAACTTGATTTATTGTCTGAATCATTTATTGAGGATTTACTTTTTGAATGTCATCGCAGATGTCTGCCACTGGAAATAACCCACTTAATGTTTATGACTTACTATCAGTAATGAACACAAAAAGCTTTTGCGACACCTTGGATCCCATTTATTTCTGAAGTGTCAGACATGATGTTGTCAGTAGGATCAGACTTAACTTCACAGCGATGCGCACCAAATATAGAGTTCACAAAGGTCAGATCCGAGACAATAGTGAACTGTACATTTTGTTCTTTCTGTCTGTCCATGCACGGCTTGTCACCTGGTCAAGCTGCCTCGACCTTTAAAAGGACAGTTGGTCTGCTCCAGGTCTGAGGTCAGTTTGTTGCCCCGCAAGCGAAAATCAGCCTGGAAAGGTCAGGCATCTCTGCAGATATGTTAGATTGCTGGGATCTAACATCACATCTCTGTCCCCAAGAATTACCCGAGCGCCACTTGCATTTTGGTGTTGATACAGATTCACTCAGCTCTGCATATGTGTCTAGCTGCTTGTGTCACCCGGCCGCCTGTGATCCACTGCCTCAAATGCCAGCAGGGGCTGTGGGGCTGAATATTGTGATGGCAACAATGATTTTTGACAGGAAAGCTCTGACAGGCTCTGACAATGAACAGCCTGCCACACGGAGCGGAGCAGCTCAGTGGAAAACTGTTGCTACTGGGTCGTGTGGGGTCACGTCCCCACCGCTGACAGCAACAGCCAGCTAAGAGCATGCAGACACAACATGTGACAGAGGCCCTAAATTATGAGCCTGCTGTCTTTGATTTGTGGAATGGTGTATTTATGTAACAAAACAAACAGGGAAAAAAAGTGCTGCAGTGCTTGTTGTCTGTCCTTGTTCTTTGTGATCACTGTGAAAGGTTTTTTTTTATTTAAATGGATTAATATCACTCTCTCTCTCCACCTACAACGTCAGCCTGACCTTTTCCATCAGACAGGCTTTGTTATCCCTCTACTAAATGAAAGTACAATTGAATCAAGAGGAAGTTCAGAAATTTGAACAGCCAACGTTGTTCTTTCATTTCTCAGCTGGAGGGAGGGGGGCGGAGGGTGACTGTCACTGTTCACAGTTTACAGCTGTGGCTGCGCTGTACAATATGAAACCATCACTCTACAATCTCCCATGGAACGGATTTTGCTTTGTGCGACCCCCCGTGCCCCGTATGTCCTTTAAAATGTCAACTGAAGACAAATCTCCATCTTGACATTTTCAACAAACGCTTCTCATAATGATGCAGTCGTGCAGGGGTCGGACACAGGAAGCTGTAACATCCAATCCTCTGGTTCTTTGAGCACCAAATACTGTGACTCGGTGACACTGACACTCCTTCACGTGTTTTTTTTATTTTTTAATAGAATGATTACACAATCAATTACAGCTGTTAATTCATGTTGAACTCTGAAGCGAGGCCGAGTTACGCCGACGCTTCAAACGAAGGAGTTCAGGGAGCCAAGTAGTGAGCTGCACCTACTGTGGAGAGATTACCTTTGCAGAAACACATCCCAGCACAACACGGGGGTTACAGTGATAGGGGTCATGAATATGGATGAGCACAGATAACATGCCCTACTGTGGGCTAAGTGGAGCGGTGGCCTAGTATTCTCATACCCACTGACTTATGGTACGCAGAGGTTGGATGGCGCAGTGAAAATGACATAATACCAGCTTTAATGTTTTATTTAACTCATCTCCTGTTGACTACAGTGGGCCATTAGGAGTGCACAGCATCTCCCGCTCGCACTGATTTGCTCTCCCTCTGGCTGCTTTCTCTGCTCTCTCTCACACTTTTTTGCAGTTACTCTAACTGTTTTTTTGTAAATAACGAGTTTGCTTTAGTTTTGGAAAAAAAAAACTACCACCAAGAAAATAAGATCAACATTTTGTGTTACAACATGCAGCTCGCTCTAACTGTGCCCATGTTGAAAATAGGTGGGTTATTATGCTCATTTATTTCAACAGTGGTTCTCAAATGTCTTCTGCAGCTACTAAAAAGGATGCAATGCTTATTTTTTGTGCAATGGAGGCCAGTACGGTAGCATCAGCTGAAGTTTGTTTTTTTCTTATTATTAACCATTTCATTCAACTTTGTTTTTATTCTGTATTTTCCTCCTGGTCGTCCACGAACCCCCTGCAGTCGCTCTGTGGGAACCTGCCCACCGGTTTTAAGAACCACTCTATTTCACCATGTGGAGGAACGTGTGTGATTCGGTGATGGTGGATCCAAGCTCCTCTCTTTCTAACGGAAACACCAATGTTACTATGGAAACTTACAGTACTATGGAAACTGTTGAGTGAACTAAGCTTTGAAGCTAATTGCTCGATGGCAGCAAACTGTTTATGTACAACATTTTCATCAGATGTTTTAAATGCCAACACCAAGTCACATCCAAGGTTCACAGAGCCACCCACACACACTCTTCAGATCACCCCTATATTCACTATTCATGTGCTTCCTTCTTCTCTGTTTGAATTAGTGATGAGTTGTCACCATGGTGAATATCTGTATTATGTGTTTGCGCGCGCGTGTGTGTGTGTAGGACAATCCAGTGTTGTTGTGCAAGGACATTTGCTGCTGAATCTGTATGAGTTGGAAACCTGCAGGTTGTAAAGGCATTATGCATCAGCAGCTTCGATAGGCTCCCGTAACATGTTGATGCTTCTACTGCTCTGTACTTAAGGTCGTGTTTTCCTCAACATTGTCATGTGCTCTGATGATTGATTACTGCAGAGCGTACGTATGATCTGATCGATAAATCGTGGTCACCTGCTGAGATGATCTCCTTGCGTCTCATAATCAATTAAGATGGTTTAAACATTAGCCTCACTGTCATGCACTGAAAAAAGTGAAACTACTGTGTCATTCCTTTAAAGTGTATTTTTAAATTGGTCTAATGAAAAATTATGGTTTCCTGTTTAAACCTGATTTTTTCAGTTCGCTTCAAAACAAATATCACTCCCTGTGGACTAAATTAAAAGAAACGCTTCAAGTTAATTGGTTTTTTCACGTTAAACCAGAGATTTTCATGTCACGTGACTATGTGACGTCAGACCAGAGCGCTCTTTTCAAAGTTGAAATCCGCCATTGTTGTTTCCTCGCATCAACTGCCGACTTCGGGTGTGTGGACCGTCAGTCCTATCTGGAAACTCTTTTAAACAAGGTAAGAATTCAAAATTATACCGTTTTAATGCAACATGGGCTTAAATGCATAGTGGCAGAATGGACAACTGACATTATCATCATTGGTATTCTGTGCACTATCGCTGGCGCTATAGACCACTTCGACGTCGACGTCACAGTGACGTACTGGTGGCAGAAAAATACCGGAAGTACACATCCTGACATACAGTTCAACCATAAGCTCAACTTTAAAAAGCAGCGCTGCTGTTTGGCTGCAGCACGACCCTAATCTGTGATGATGAGCCCACATTAGAGGGTGAATTTCATTTAATTTTCGTCATCGCGGTGCAGAACAGTGAGTTTGGAGCTGACGAAAGGAGAGAAAAAAAGAGAGTCGTGCCGCGGCGAGACCGGTGAAATGTTGATTAGAGAGGGAGCGATCAGCGGTGACCACCGCGCTGACGGACCCGGTGGAAATTGGGGTGATACAACGACTGCTGCGAAGAAACTATAAAGAACTCAGCTGTGATTTAAACTAGGACCTAAATGGAGTCGAGTAGGCTGGAGCCAGGCTGTAACTGTGTAGTGGAGAAGCGGCAACACACGCGCGTCCCCTCAGATGCGGCTGCACCTCTAGGTCACTGGCGTGTGTGTGTGTATGTGAGAGAGAGAGAAATAAAAGCTCTGACTTGCTTGACGTTGTTTGGTATCACTCGCTGATTTGCACATGTAGGTTACAATATCTAGACCCCGAATATGAGACGACTCGTCCTTTCCAACTTTTTTCGACGGAAAAAATACTCATATTCGGTCCCTAGCAACGGTCTGTGATATAGCCTAACAACGGTCTGCCTGTTAGCCTACAGAAATAATAGACATACATAACTGTAATATACATCCATACAAGTACAGTTTGCTGTCAGTATATACCGTAGTTGGCGGACTTGTTGATGATCGCCCACGTCTTTATACAGCAGTGTTTTGTGTCCCTGTCACTGGCTAGGCAGTACAGTACGTCGGTCCGTAACACACAACACAGTCCGTTGCTAATCGGTAACTTAGCCCACTCAGGTATGATGACCGGTTTTCTGTTGACAAAGCATTAAAATAATCAGACAAGGCCTCTGTATGATCCATCTTCCTCTGATTTGATCGCCCTTGATGCCGGCTTTCCACTGTTGACACCGGATCAACTGTCACTTTCTGCCACCAGTTAAGCCCCGCCCACAACATACGTCATCATTGTTTACAAACATAGAAGTGGTCTTATAGACCCTAACCGGTCGTTAACAACAACGTGTCCGTTGCCTCTGTTTATTGTGCAACGCTAATGTTGCCAACGTTGTTGTACAGTGGCATTATGAAAGAATACGTAAATTATTGTGATTTGGCTTGAATACGGTAACGTAAAAACGGGAGCGGGTCGGCCGGTTTCCCCCCCGCCCCCACCCGCCGGCAGGTCTCCGTCACACAGACACGCAGACAAACGGCGCTGCAGCAGTGTGAGGGGAAGACGGTGAAACTCCGCGGTGAGTTAGGGGGATGTTGAATTACTGTGGAGGTGTGTAAGAAGCAGGTAGTTGCAGGACGCGGTGTTTGGCACTTCTTAATTATTGCCGACCTGGGGCAGACTGAAAATAGTTACTCTACCAGTTAATACCACATGTCGTTTTTGTTTACCCTCCGTCAGGGCTGTTTGAATGAACCAAGGCAGGGAGCTCACGTGGGACTATCTCACAGAATTGGCTGTTTGAGTGTCACTCAGTTGTCAAAGGATGTGATTGGCAGTTTATGAGCAGGCATATTATTTTGAAGCAATATTTTTCATAAAATAAAATACCATGCAGAGTAATTGTATATAAATGGCAGACAATTAATGTTTTATTCATTTAGTGCAACCCAGTAATAAAGATCCATTCTCTCATCTCAGTATAATCCACTATAGTACAATACCAGAATGTATAAGGTCTATTGGACTCTGCAGTGACAGTCATGGATAATGCTATTTGTCCCAACAAAAACTAAATGTGAAATCTTCAAATTCTGTTTACAGGTTTGCTCCTGAAAAGGTCACAGTTGGTAAGTTTGTTTTATTTCATTAATTGCAACCAGTTATAATCTAAAATTTATCAGAAAATAACAATAAAATTTATGATTCATTCAAATAATTTCATGCAGTTTTAAATAATGTTAAAAGTAGGCTTGACATACACTACACTTACTCCAGCTTTTGAACTATTGCAGTGTCTGCAGATTTGTTGGGGTGCAAGAACCGACCGATCCCTACCCTCTGCCTTACTACATCGATGGGCGACAGCGTATCATCTCTCCGAAGAGATGCATAAGGTTGTATATTAATGTGTGTACACTAGGAAATTGAAAACCTTTTCAAAAGTAGCTTTTGTTTTATCAGTCAATTTAAATGTGAGAAGAGAAAGACAACACACAGTTTGCCAAGAATTTTCACCAGAAATGTGAATATGAGTGAATCTATGCTATGGCCAATTACGTACTACAACTAACACTGTTGTATTCATGTTTTTACTACTGTAGATACTTTATGATGGACTGACATGGCGGAGAGAAGACCAGCTGAGCTGCGGGTTAGCTGCTGAACTTGAAGATTTGGTGACTATCAAGATGATCTCACAAAGTGATGATAGCCAAACCATCCCAAGAGTTCAGCATGTCTGATGCCCTTCAGCTATGTTTGGCATCTTCTACGGTCACCAGGAGTGGAAGAAGTGAAAGACTTATGGCCTGCATTGGTCACAATGGATAAAGTAAGTAATTTCAGGTCACAAAAATGTCATGAAACAGATCTTTTACACCACAGAGTTTTAATGTGAAATGTAATGTAAATGTAATCATTTGATTGTGATATTTTCTTTCATAAAGATCAGCTCTGAGTTGATGAGAATGACTACTGTTCCACTTCAACCACGGTTCCTGGTTTCCTTGGACAAGCACCACATCAAGCTGATCAGAGATCATCAGGAACGAGGGAGGATCTGTCAGAGAGAAGACCGGGTAGATGCTGAAAAGTTCTTGGTCAGGTATGTACTTGCTCAATACTGCAAAACTCACTGACATCACAAACAGTAACATTTTAACATCATAATCTCATAATCTTTTATCAATCGGTGAAGAAATACAGTATGGAATTTAATGAGATGCAACACAAAAAACACAGCACAGTATACCATGAATGACACTTACTTTTCTTATCTTGACGTTCGGAGTATCACAAGAGCACCCTTCCAAAGGAAAATAACTTAAATCTCAGGTAGAAACTGATTTCAGTAAACGAGATTAGTGGAAACTGAGTATGTTGAGCCTGAGATGAGAGAAACTCAGAGTTTTCCGTTTCAGAGAGCAGGATCAGCATAATGCTGAGTCAGTCGCTATGGCAACATATGCTGTGAAGCAAACCTTTGGCTGAGTTTGATGTTTTTTAATGTGTTCATACTCCACATACGCCGTCGTTAAACTCTCCAGTTGGGTTGGAGTGAGATTCGCGGCTCTGTTTCTTTTTTCTGTCGTTGTGAATCGTATAATCTGTGCTACATTGATGATGGCTTGTGCTCACGATGAACGCGCCTCCCTCAGGCTGAACATACTCTGGGTTGATTGAACTAATTCTGATCAGCTGTTCTGAAACCGAAAACTCAAGAGTTTTCCAGCACAGGCTCAGTCAACGCTGAGCTCGGGATATGACTCAGTTTGTTGAGCCTCCTTCCTGAAACGGACCCCTGGTCTTCTGCTGTATGATTACGTCACTTCCTGCTACACAAAGTAGAGAGGGACTTATGTGCTTTTACAGAGTAACAGCCTTCTAAACAATAAATGTCTTGTCTTTTGTCAGGTTGGTGGGAAGTATGGCGCCGAAGGAGAGCTTCAGCCTTGCACATTGGCAGTGTTTGTCATCAGAAGGAGGATCCATTAAAGCCACCAGACATAAGCCCCTCCACACCTTCAAAAATAAACTGTCTTCGACTGCACATGGATTTACCCTCTTATTTGGCCACATCTATGCTGAGCTGTCCAGGTGAGCTCAAACACACTTTTGATGCACTGCAGGAAATATTCATGGAGATGGACTGCACACTCTGAGTGTCATTTTCTTTGGCTCTGAGTGTCAAGCTCTAGATATCTGGTTGCTCAAAGAAAGACATTTGGATACCGCATGTTGATCTGTTTTAATTGCTCCTTTTTTTCTTGAACTGTCCATAGCAAATGTGTTCATCATTGTTTTTCTTTTGGGTGGTCCCTTGCTTTTGTAATGGATCAAAATAATGTTATTCATACATTCTGATAATTTTGTCAGAGCAAAGATTTAACACTGTTAGATGCTCTATTTTCATACTTTATGCTGTTAAACAACAGAATGAAAAGACCACTGTGTATTTTGTTTTACATGGAACTTTGTTTGTTTTTCTCAAGTGTTAATGCATGCCTATTTGAGAGTAATCAAAAATAAATGGTCTTTTGAAGAGAATTTTCCTGTTATAGTTTTATTTTAAGTGAATCAGATCAGTTAATCCTAATCTTATATTATAGGGAAACATATTTTGTTTAAAATTTCAGATGTACAAAGTAAAAAATGTCGTTATATTGGCCAAAATAATATTTTGGCTTGTGATTTAACAGAATATATTGATTAATGTACAAGTAAAATATTGACTTTGTGCTGAATCAGAAATTTAAGTTGAGATAATTTAAAAAAATTGCATGTAACAGAATTACAGCAATTCAATTAGTTAGATCCAAAGTAAAATTTTTAATTAGATGTAATGGTAAATATTAGTTTCTCTTAACTTAAAAAATTGCATGTAACAGAATTACAGCAATTTAATTAGTTTATTCCAAAGTAAAGTTTTTAATTAGATATAATGGTAAATATTAGTTTTTCTCAAATTAAAAAAATAAGTTGTAATGAAGAATAAAAATAGTTTATGGTCTTTGTAATGAATTGTGTTTTTACTTTGTATGAAAGCAAATTTTTTGGCTTTTCTCAAAGTAGAAAATTTATTTACATTTAATCAAAATTTATGTTTTCAACCAAATGAAAAAAAATAATTTGTGAAGAACTAATAAATTTAGGTGTAACAAATTACAGCAATTTTTTTAAGTTGATCCAAAGTATCATTTTTTTCAGTGTGCTACACATCCTCGTTTGTCTCTGCTTTCTTTCCTTTTACCTTTATCATCAAAGTATTATAATTTCTTCAGGCATCAGTGAAACATTGGAGAACATGTCATTCCCTGAAAAAAAAAAACGGTTGAATTACACATTTTAACCCTCCTTGTTGTCGTTCTGGGTCAAATTGACCCAATCTGCTCACTTCCTCCATCCTTCCTTCTTTCCTTCCTTTCCATCCTTTTTCCCTTGCTTCTTTCCTTCCTTTCCTCCCTGTGTCCTTACTTCTTCCTCCTTCCTCGTTTGATCCAGTTGACATGGTCTGTTCCCTTCCTCCATCTTTCTTTCCTTCCTTTCTCCCTTCCTTCTTTCCACAATCCTTTTTGCCTCCCTCCTTTACTTCCCTTCGTCCTTACTTCTTCCTTCTTTTTTGACCCAATCTGTTCCCTTCCTCCATCTATCTTTCCTTCCTTTTTCCCTTCCTTCTTTCCTCCCATTGTTCCCTTTGTCCTTCCTTCCTCCTTCCTTCCTTCCTTCCTTTCGTCCTTCCTTCCTTCCTTGACCCAGGAAGACAGCAGGAGGGTTAAGGAACTTCTATCAAAAATATAAGATATTATAAAAAAGATATATTGGTATAAAATATCAAATTTCAAACTAGCCCATGTTTTTGTTGCTATTAATCAACACTTTTCTGCCCATTTGTTAACAAAAATAACTATTTATTCTAAATTGGATGTTAACTATTATCTCCTGTTCATATTATGTATAGGACTACACTAATGCCTTTGGTTGCCCTGGAAAATTCAGAAAAAAAGGATAAGGAAAGGAAATGGGTGATAGTCAGAGAGAGTAAAGGGATGGTAATTAACAAGATTAATAATTTAAATATTATCGTGTGGGTGATACTGCAGAGCTGAAGGTTGTGCATGTGTGGTAACAGTTGATCGCTGCCAGTTAAAGCTAATTTCACACATATCCGAACGGCAGCGCAAACAAACCAGAAAAGAAGAGGGAGGGGAAAAAAAACACAGGTCTGGATTTTGCAAGAGAAAATAGATATAGTTGTCATCTTCATTGTATTCATAAGGTGTGTTTACAAATGTGCTCACAGTACACATCTTACAGCGAGTCTCCCACTGCCAGTGCAGTTGACAGCTTCACATACACAGACACCCACCCACAAGCATCGTATCACAGAATTCCTACCCATAGATACATCTCTGTCAAATATTATGTAACATCTGCTAAAATATGTGACTCATGGCACAGTCATCCTCTGCACAGAATGTGATATCGACACACACACACACACACACACACACACACACACACACACACACACACTCACGCACACACACACGCACACAGACACCGGCTCTATTGTGAACACACCAGTGCCGGTGTAAATAATCATCAAAACAGTCAGGATGCACATCGCAAATGCCAAATGACTTGTTGTTTTTATGTTTCTCGTATGGCATTACCGAAAACAGAGGAGGTGGTGGTGGGGAGGGGGGGCAGGGGCTTGGTAATTTTAGATGCGTTTAAAATCCAACAGTCTGTAGTCCCACGACGGTGTTTTGACTGCTTGATGTTTCCACTGAAGGTTTCTCAGAGGGAGACGTGATGGTCGTGAAAACAGCTGTTGTCAGAATCCCTCCTCGGCGAGCACGGTCGCTCCCCTGTCCTGTTCCTCATGCTGGATTTTGGTCCATCATCACTCGCGCTGCAGCCCAGGATGACTTTATTTTTTACTGATGGTTATCCATTCAAAACATGAGCCATCAAATAGACAGCTTATTCTCACTTTCAGTGGCAGCATACTAGTATTTCTCAATAATATCCATTAGTAGTACATTTCCCTTATCGCCTGTTGCTCAGTGCAGATAAACACTATGAATACAAAACTCTTGTACTTTCTTTAAACACAAAACTTCACCTGCTTATTTACACAAACCAATTTCTTTTTTTTTTTTTGCTTGAACTATTCCACTTCCAAACCACATTGTCATGGTTGTTAATACTACAGTGTGATTGCATAAAAACCATTACTCATCCATATGTCTGCAGAAGAAAAACAATTTCTAATCAGGTCATTCATAGTTCACTCTCTTCACCGTGAAATGAACAAAGCACAAAATAAAAACACTTTTTAATGCGTTTACAGAAAACACAAAAACCTAAAACGGCTCAAACCAAAAAAAGAACCCACAGCAGATAGTTTAGCATCGAGTGCTGTGATTTTCACTCCTTTCCCCGGCTCCTATAGGGAAACAAAGCTGCTCGGTTCCAGCGCGGGACACTGGAGCGCGTCTCCTCTTTGCTCATCTTGTGGTGCTACAAACCATTATTGAAACTCACTTCACAGACACTACACATGGAGGGGTGTTGAACAGCGGTGACTGGTCGAATCTCTACATATTAAAAGCTCTTCGTTTTTCGATGACTAAATTAGGCAAAGAAGCCTGTTCAGTAGTAAAAAAAAAAGAAAAAAAAAAGCGTGACTTCTTTGTTCAGATGCAGGCATGTCCAGTAATGCATTACGAAGCTATCACTAGAAAGCAGCGCTATTGCCAAAAACGCGCAAGCAATAGGTTTGAAAAAGGCAAGTGAATGCAACGTTTTACATTTTGCATGCATTGAATTACATCCCCACTTGTATTGTACATCGGCTGCTACATGGATTGGGAGTGACTTTTTTTATTATTTGTTTGTTTTTTTCTCTGGCCACTGCAACAGAACAATAAAAAAAATATTATCTACATGTCGCCCGTCTCAACAGAGAAGATAATTTTTGTCACCTCTGGATTGCATCTGACATCAGTATTCAGTGCTGTGGGAATGTTTTCAACAGTATACGAGTCACTAAAGTCACACAGACCCCCTCGCCTCAGAGCAGGAGCTTCAAAGTCTTTGTGCTGCTTCTCTCCACCGCCCCTCCATACTGTCACCATGAAACATCACCAGCTTTTAGGATTATTTGGAATATGAAATGATGGATTTCATATTGACACATCCACCATCTGAAAAAAAGTGACTCTACATAGACAACACGAGATTTGAAAATCAAAAATACTCTTTTTACTGTTTTTTTGTTTTTTTTTAACTCATGGAGATTCATGCAATCTGTAATGGCTGAGGTCATTTAGGGTTATCCTGTCCTTGTGTTTTAAAAGCAGGGGCCTGAGTAGGTCTCAAGTGGTGTGAGAGTGAGCCAAGGTCAGCGCTGCTAAATATGAAATGCATATAGAAGCAGGAGACCGTGTTCGCACTTGGATCACTGTCAGAGCACTTGGGGGACGTCTAGTTATAAAGTTATTATTACTGCTGCTCTATGACTATCATTGTAATGGTTATTACCTCTCTGGGCAACGCACTGACATCAGTTCAATTTTAGGATTGTGGTTCACACAGGAATTATATGGCAATATGCAGCCGCAGTTCTTCTGACGGCCGTCGGTGTTGAACTCATATCAAACACTTGGGTGCTGAATAAATCTCAGAGATATATTTTTAGATCAAAGATAGAAATAAACACACTCACAATGACCCACACATGCATACTGTACTGCAAACGCAGGCAGGGATGCCCATGACACCCAAACACTCTCACAAACACGCACTCACACACGTAGACACGCACACATTGAAGTTAACACTGCGCTACTTTCTCATACTCTTCAGTTCCTGACTCAAGTCCTCTTTTTCTGGAGCTGTTTATTCCAATAATCTTGTCTTCATCTCTTCTTCTTTCCAGAGTGGCCTGTCTCTGTGGCTTACTGCTGGTGTTGCTTCAGGCTGGAACCAAAACACAGGAAAGAATTTGTTAGTCTTGTTTTGCCTGTGACACGGGCAGATCTGACAAGACAGGGCTCTTTAACCACAGGGAACAGCAAGCCCACTGAGGAGAAAAATATTCACTTCCTGCCATCCTCCGTCCTCGGTAAGTAATCCTCATTTACATGCAAATCCGTGTCGTGTACCCCTTCTTAGTAATGAGCAAAATAAATAAAGTCTTCTTCGTTGGTAATGGAACATGACCGATGTGCACCCGTGTAACACTGTGACCTTAGGTTGCTTTTATTTCCTCTGCTGCCCCGAACAGAATAGGACCTTACTGGGAATGGTAGCTCTACTCTATGTGAAGCCTTAACCATACCTCCTGTTTCACAATCTTCTCATAATTGAAACCATCTATTATGCCTTCTATCTGGCTGTTCCCCAAATTAAAACAAAGGAGAAAGATAGGAGCATAGACCTTGTGGTGTTTAATGCACTAATCACCGTGGCTCTGGCCTTTATCTGGAGCTGCTGATTGTTTGGCACGATGTTGGCTGCTACGGCTTCAACTCTGTAGCTTTATCACTTTGAAACAAATGCAACTCCAGAGGCAAACACGCCACGTTTAATGAGAATTAGGAGATAAGTTTGATTTAAGTTCATGCTAAGAAACACCCACCTCGCTGAGTGAGCGTGAAGATATATTAAGTTTAAATGACTAAAATCATGCGGCTGATCTCTGCAGAGTAAAACAGAGATGAAAATATATTAGCATTCACCGTTGGTTATTCAATTGGCTAAATGTCACTACAGAAATGTCTACAACAATGCACTAAAGTTACAGAACCTCTTTCATCTCTGCAGCGTTTTTGCATAATTGTTTCTCTTGTCAGTTTGAGATGCTTTTTAACTTTGTTTGATGATGTAGTTCTGAAATGTTTATGCCTCAGTGGGAGTCTGGCCCTGCTTTTACCTCAGATTACACCAGTGGATCGGAAAACGTTTGTCTGGCATGCTCGAAGAATCCCCCCCCCCCCCCCCCCAACCCCACAGATTGTTTTTAATCAACCATTAATAATGATAGAGGATGCAACTATAAAACAGGATCCGTGCTGAATTATTGGTCAGCATGATAGACTCAGCAAAGTCTTGCCTGCATAAATCAAGTCTGTACAACTTAGTTTCCCTGGTCAGCCACCTCTCCCCTATGGTGGCGCTCTGCCCTCCACCCACCAGTGAGCTGAGAACCACTGGTTAAGAGAGACGAACACAATCAGACTCAGACTTAGGGAGAGTGTTTGTCTTCATACCTGTCCATCAGTCTCCTCAGTGTGAAATGAAACCACATTCCCCCGGACTGCACGATAAAAAGTTTCAGTGTGTTCATCACTGTCCTTGTTAAAATGCCACTCCTCCATTATGTCCTAATTGGAGTGTTGCCACACACACATACAGTATACATATACACACATGCACACACCCACTTCTAAAGCTGAGATGGAGAGGGAGAACGAGGGAAGGATGCAGAGGCACCATAGCTGTCAGCACCTATCCCAGTAATGGCTGTTAAAACAATGGCCTCTACACCCTGTCTGCTCTGTCAGGACTCATCCAGCACTTTGGACTCTCTGAGGACTGAGGGGGGAGGGGGGCATGACTCTGGTAGTATGTATTGGGCTCTGGGAGGGGACAGGTAGCAGTGGACGACGGTGGGAAGAACAACAAGAGCAGAGTGGTAGAGAGGAAGCAATGGGAGACATATACTGTGTTTATTAAAATGCATGTAAGTAAGGCTGCAGCTATTAGCCTGTTATTATTTTCATAATCAGTTGTTTTTTTATCTTTTAGGCCAGTGATTTGTGACATATTAACCATTTCTATACTTCACTTAACATGAATGATCAGTCGTGCAGCTCAGAAATATGCAGTGCATGCCCAGCATAAGGGTTTTCTGACCAGTAGATTGTGAATTACTTGTGTAGACCATACTGTCACAAATGTAAAATGTTAAAAACTCCAACACCTCCAAATGATGTCCATTTAGACCAGCACTACTTTTGACCAGTAGTCAGAGATATTCAATTCACAACGGCATAAAACAGAGCAACGCAGCAAATCTTCTAATTTGAGAAGATTTTGTTTCACAAATGTCTTGGCAGATAAATGGATTGCTCCGAATTACTGCTGAGCAATTTTCCGTCTGTTGACTAATCAATTAACCGCTTAATGATTTCAGAATGATGCTGAAGCGGAGCGGCGCTTTCACGAGGCAGAAGAGATGGTTTGTTTGCCTTTTACATTCAGCTTTTGTCGAGTTCTCTGAAAGAACAACTTTGAAGTACCTTTACTGTCGTCGTTCTGAAAAGTCCTCTGCCTGGGCTTGATGAGAGACGCTGTACATTAACACGGCAGATCGTCTGCAACAGTTCACATACATCTCCAGACATATTATTATTAAGAGTTTTATTATGTTACAGTTAACAGTTTGGATGCAGCCATCTTCTGAGGTTGGAGGTAGACGATGATGAATAGTAAACTGGAGTGAAGGGAAGTGCAAAGCAGGAGAGTAGTGGATGAGGCGGCGGTGGCGGCGGGGGGTAAAATAAAAGGTTGTGGTCTGTAAGTGAAGGTGACTGTTAATACAGTAATCCAATAATGTGTCTCAAGGCCACACATGTGGGATGTGAGATATTCAGTGTGAGTGTGTGTGAGAGAGAGGGTACAGAGAGTGCATGTACGGCTGCATCTGAGGAAGGTGTTAGTGAGGATGTGAAGGTCACCTTGGCACCCTGAGAGTGTGTGTGTGTGTGTGAGCCAGGTAAACACAGTCCTGCAGTAGCAGTTGCTAAAGCAGCTGAGTGATGAGTCATGATTCAGGCGTGACCCCCCCTACACCCCACCCCTAACTTCACCGCCCCCACCTTATTAACATCACACACAGCGATGCTCAGGGCTGTGTGTGTGCAGGTGCAGGTGCATGCGTGTGCACAAAGGCTGTGTTTGTGTGATCTGGAGGCAGAAGGTGTGAGGGAAGACGAGTGCCTTTGAGCCTGCGTGTGTGTGTGTTCAGAGTGTGACAGAGAAGGCATGTGTGAGGACAGCGAACCAGCAACAGTCCTGAATTAACCTTTCACCTTGCCTCAAGCAAGGAGAGGGAGCACATGCACACACACGCACACACACACACGCACACACACACACGCATGCCAGACAGGCCTGCTCTATTAGCAAGTCGATAGTTCAACCATTTGTATTCAGAGTTACTTTACACTAAGCACTGTAATCTCTCACCCCCCCTACCCCCCCTCCCCTCTCGCTCACTGTGCCTTCCTCTCTTAAATGTGCATTAGTTTGTGGTTTGTCTATGTGTCCTCCTCTGTGATACTGATGCTGAATAATTACCGGGGTGAGTAGGCTAAATGGATTGTCCCCGACCTCACCATCATACCCTTGGGCCCCGCGTTAACATCAACATCAACATCAACATCACACAGTCATACACAAGCACACGCTATGCACATAAACACACATAAAGGCAGGCCAGAGGTCATACTTGTATAATGAAAAAGCACCCAGGAAGCAAAAGCCATACAATCTGAGTGAGAGATGTGAACATGAATAATATTATACGGGTAGTTAAAGCCACGCAGTGTCATTGGTCAGAGATGTAAACACGTACACAGCAAATAATGTGCTTTACTGGTTGCTTTGTTTTCTGTTTAAGACTCAAAGGACCTAATTAGTGTGCTGTCTTGTTTTTAAAAGAAAACATTTTAATGCATATACACTTGATCAAAACCTTTTCAGACAGTATAAATTTGCTGGTAAACGTCATAATTGCCTTGAGGATATTCTGTACTGTGACTATGAATGCTTTAAGGGAACATTTTCTAGCCCAGATATAAAATGATCTCCTGGAAAAGGCCCTTTTCCTATTACATTTTGAATAATATACTTAATCTAAAACTATCAATTGGTGGTCATCATCATGGAGAACATGTAAAATACATAGAATACACCTTTTGTGAGATGTGGGAATTGGGCAGTAGGGAAACAAAACATGGTTTGTGAGTTTCTGCAGCCCATGCATTGTCAGACTGATGAAGTTGTTTTCTGAATTTGTGGTGCGTTTGTATTTTTGCATGTGTTTGTTTCCTTAAACTGCACTGTGTTTCGCCCGAGGGCCACGTTAAGATTCCTCTCACACTGGTTCCTGTCAGATACCTAAAATGCAACAGAAGTAGCTTCTCTTGCAGCTCCTTGTTGTGTTTTGGCTGGTTCGACTCACCAGGAACAGCTTAGGCCTAAAAACAACACCCTTTCCATATTTTTTGAACAAAAAGTAAAATGCACATACTGCAGAAAAGCAGTTTCAGTGACCAAAGGTTACTCTCCTGATTTGTTTTAACACTTGGACACAATCACATTTCCAAACATGAAGAGTGCTTGTTTTAAGAAAAGACATCAATAATCGGCAAAGTCAAAGTTTGGAATAATTGATATTGATTTCAAGTCATATCGTCCTGCTCTAATCTTAACTCATGGGAGTCTTTGAGCCCAACAGTGCAACAGCACAACACATGGAGCCCCAAATTGATATTCTGCAATTGAATGCGTTAATAAAATAATGAAAAGTAACAAAAAAAAGTGAACATAACACACAAAAACTTAAACACAAACTTTTCACAAAGTGCATCCAACCTTATGTCTTAATTGCACTTTACACAGAATACCTAAATTTGTCAGCTATTCTCGTATTTTATCTCTAATAAATAACTTAGAAGTTGCTTAGAAGTTATCGACTGTCGTCACCACTGGGAACAGATCGGTACAAGGGTTGCCAGATTTTCACACAGCTGAACAGCCAGAAAACAACAATCCATCTCCTGCCTGCTGACATATTAATTCTTTAATTTTCCATTCTTATTTCAAATTAGCCATAAGTTTTTAAAATAACATGAGCCAGGACTCAACATGGGGATTTAATGTTCATCTATCTGACTCAGCTCTGTCTGTTGCCCATTTTGGCTTCCTGTCTGCCGGCCAGCGTCGGTGCATTGGCTTAATTGCAGCGTGACAACTGTGGGAATGTTCTGCCTAGTTTATCTAGTTCTATCTCTGCTGTTATCATCCTGTACAGGTCCAATTACAGCAGCCAGGCTGTAGCGACTGTGTGGAGTCTGCAGCGCTTCAAATGACCTGCAGTCGACTGTGCACGAAGCAGTTGCTTGGTATAGATAAGGAGAGCTGGCAGATAGACGCATCCAGCTGTTTAATGAACAGAGAAATCTGTTGTTGTTTTATGGTGATGACACAGTCCTAATGCCAAACATCACACACATACTAAAGTACACACTACTAGACACACACATGCACAGTTTTCACGGATGTTTCTACGGTGAGAGCTAATCCCCCCACTGCCGTCAGCCGTGCTTTCGTCTTCTTCCGAAAGCTCCTTACACATACCACAGCTCATCCTGACTCAGAACGAACACACACGACACACAAGTACTGTATACATATGAACACGCACACAGGCAAAGTTAGGGTGGAAGCTCTCACGTCACTTTGGCAAAGCCGTGTCCACCCTGTAAATACAGTAACCCGGCGATATGAACGGCACAGTCTTTATAGCCTCTTTTCCATAAGCACTCACATGTTTCTACATTTACACATATGTGCGCACATACACATCACTATACACAAATACCAAACACATTTGTGCAGCAGAGACTTGTTCTTGAAGCTAATAGTGTCAGATAAAACTAAATTAATCAAACCAACACCAATGCACAAACACACAGCCTTTATGCAAGGACTCTTATGTCCTATAGGCTGTCTACTTTCATATTTGTGCTGCAGCCAGACTGTTTGTCTTTGTGTGTGTGTGTGTGTGCATGCATGAGTGTATTTAATTTCACACATCAGCAGAAAAGTGAAACTTTGCACAATGTGCCGCACTGTACATTTTGACAGAGGCATTAGTCGCCATCATATCATGCCCACATACCGCTGCGCGCACAGGATAAAATGTATCGCACACTGATGTAGGAGGGAGTAGTGTAATAGAATGACGCAGACTTTGCCTTAAGTGGTTTCGAACATACATTCATGTCGCCACCTGTATAGTGTTTCACCTGAGTGACTGGGTGAAAGCAGAGGAAGTGAGGTCGATGAGCTGGAACCTTTGGTGGTGTTCTGCGTTTCCCAGAGGATCGATACAGCGGAGGAACGGAGCTGGAAAGGCTTACTTGCAGCACCAGTGTCGGTGCTCATGCACTTAACAGAAGTCGGTGTGCGTTTTGCACTAAGTCTGCGAGTGCTCAGGGCTGTGCCAGTGTAAAGTCTCTCGTGCTTTGAGGCCTCTCTCATGGACTTTTTCACACTTAATGCACACAGTCTGTAAATCTGCAATCCTGCAGACACTGCTTCAGCGGATTACACACAATTCTTAGCACTGGAGCATTAAAACACAGAATGGCCAGTTTCAGATATAATTTTTGTCAAGTAAATTATATTTGAGAATTTAATTGACCCAACAAAATCACAATCCAGCTGTTAAATTACATTACCCACAGTACAGTAATGCTTCCTCTCCAGATATCACAGAGTGCTAACAAATACCCCACAAATTGTTATCAGTTGTAGTTCATATTTTTGAAAACTCAGTAAATTTGACATGTATTTATTCAGAATGTTTAAAAAATGTTAAAACATTTCATGCATTTCGTATTTAGTCAGCTGTGCACATCAGATGAAAATGCTTATTATAAACTGCCACACTGGGCAGGGACATCAAATCACTGCATTTCAATGATTTGCTCCACATTGAAAAAATCAGGATGCATAACTCTCAATGGAGCTCTTGAGACAACTTGAGTATCTCAGCGTGGACTGAATTCCAACTTGACTATTGTCAAACCCAAACCCACTTTTATCTTTTCCCTGTGAACATTTGATAATCTTTTCTCCAAAGATGCATCATGAGGTCCGCTACCTTCCTCAGACCCCTCAGAATAACTTCATTATTTCTTCAGGATGTCACCAAACACCTACTGTTCTCTGAAATGTCATGTATTATCTCCTCGCCTCCTGTTGACATCCCTGCGAACAATGTTGAGTAAATTCCACTGCTCTGAAATCAGCCTGAAGCCTTTCTCCACTAAATGTCTTCCACTCCGACCACTGCCAGGGAGCCTCTGTGATAAGATGGATGAATGACTTTCCCCCATTCTGTCCAGTGACCTATTGGCACCACCTCTGTAAATTTCACTTGTACCTCTCAGTCTGCCTCTCACTGTCCTCTATTCGTCGATGCTCTGTCAATCCATCCTCTCCAATCTAAACAGCAAAGCCCTGCGGCTCTCAGCAGCTCACTTCAATGCCCACTCCAAATCTGCTCTTCACCTCTCTAGCTCCACCTCAGGACGATGTGAGGAGACTTTCTCTCCCACTTCCCTCTGCTCTTTGCACCTTTCTATCTCCACTACATACTGTTTCTGTCTGTATTACTACATTTCTCCATGCCCGCCTGTCTCTCCTCATCAATTTTATCTCAGTCTTTTTCCGTCTCTTTGCCCTTTTTATTTCTCTGGCCTCCGTTTCAAACCCAATGTGTTTTTCTGTCTCTCTGCATCTCTCTTCCCATCTGTCTCTCTTGTGTCGGTGGTGCATACAGCACTGTCTGTGGTGTGTTTCAGTCTTGCGGACTCTCTCTTTCTCTCTCATAAACATCTCGGCTTCAGTGTGTCTGCCCCCTTTTCTGCTTTGTGACAGTAAAACTGCCGGTTATGAGCCACCATTTTCCCCCTTGATTTATAGCGTCTATGCAGAATCATTGTAATATCTTAACACAGTGTGAGTGAATCTACTGCTGCATTAGCAAAGAGCTATAGCAGATACTACTGTAATCAACGGTTGTTCCCAAACATTGTGAAGAAGTTTTTCTGATGATGTTCAACCAGACTACACCTGTCAAAATGTCTCTCCCTGGTTCAAAAGAAAAAAAAAATCACAGCAGATCAGCATCAAGTAACCTTTCATTTCTGTTGTGCTGATATAAGCTGCTATCTCTGCACCTCAGCAAATCACAGTGATGCTTTCTGAATGGAGAGATTGCACTTTGACTCACTCACTAAGTAAGAGACAGATGAGTTAGACTGTGCTGTTTGGGGTTGCATGTTCCCTTTAATGCAGCAGGATATGCTGTTTTCAGCCCGACCACAGTTTTTAATGATATTTGAAAAGTATATTCTTCAAAGAGAGCCACATATATGTCCAGTTGTATGATTTTTGTTAAGATGGGCACACACTGTGTAGTCAATGTAGCGTACGTGATGATTCCCATCATAAATAATACAGACTTTCTTGTACTCTTCCCATTTACCGGTGGATATCAGCATTTGGAATAAGCCCTTGGCTAAAAGAAAATCCATCCTATTTACTTTCTGTTTGTCTCCTCCCCCTTCACTCTGTGCTTTTTTCCATTCTTGTTTTTCTCACAACACCCACCACTCTCTGTCTAAGAGTTAACTTGCTGGCAGAAGTTTGGCATGTGCAGCCCAGACAAGTTATGCTCTAGGGTGAATGCAGAGTTATTTCAGCTGAAGAGCCCCAACTCCACACCATAAGACAAAAAGGAAAGAGTACAGGAAACAGCCGCAGCGACGCATTTATATACTCTAGCCCGCTTTTATCTGACAAATGCTCCACTCATAACGCACTTAATTTCCATTACATCACTTTAAATACAGAGAGGCATACGTGTACATAGACACACACAGACACACACATACACACACCACTTCACTGCCTACAACCATGCCCACAGCTACCTGATTGTAAATGCATGAAATGTTGTGTCACACGCTCTCTTCCTGCTGGTGGAAATAATTCCCCATACATTGGCTGTGATTACCTTTTCTATAGTCAGTAATGAAAATGACCAAACCTTCATTTTATGAATATCATACAATGAAAAATAACCCTGTTTCCATTCTGCTGCCCCAGTCTACTGCACGTCTCTTTGCACGCCCTATTGTATATACTGGTATGCATCTTAATTAGTATATCAGCCATCACATAGCAAAATAGCATATCTAAAGTTATAGAGTCTCTACGTGTCCTATGCATTAATATAATGAGTATTAAGTTGAACTTCCTGTCCCTCGGTTTTGTCCCTGCGTCATTGTCTGCTTCACTAACTAATAATTGTTCAATCCTGTCTCATAAACACTAATGTGCAGCAGGATCATTGTATGACAAACCAAACCACCTCTGTTTAGACCTGGATCCTCACTCCTCCTTGAATTCTTAATCAGTTAGAAATCTGTTTGTGCAGATTGTTTCCAGTTTTCTGGCAGTGGTGACGTCCAAATACTGCAACATCATATCCATCATCTCAATTATGCAGGAATACGAGAAGACTTCTCAACATTCATCCATCCATCCATCCATGTTGTTGTACTCACTTGTTCTGGTGCTTGGAGCCCTGGAGATGTGCGTGGTACTGCTCAATGGAGTTGAGGACCACACTGCAGACACTGCAGGAGTAACTACTGCGCAGCCCTGCAGACACACACAGGTTCACAATTACTGTGAAGGCACTTTCAATCAATATGGCTCATTAAAAACCCCTGAAGGCTGTCACCGTCACCACCACCACCACCATCATCATCTGGATCGTGAGCAGCAGTGGTGCTGCTGAGGCCATCACAGGCAACAATAAAAATCTGAACTGACACCAAATAACTGTCTAATTTTAAACTCTGCAGTGCAGGCTAATTTTCCTAATTAGAGTGCAACTGCAAAAAGATTTGATTAGACTAATCATTAGCAGAAAGCCAGTAACATTTTTAGATCACTGCCTTCCTCTTTGTAGTGTGTGTGTGTGTGTGAGGGGGGGGGGTCGGGTCTTTTTGAAAGCTGAATTTCAAAAGGTTGAAAAGAATTAGGACACAAGGTGTAAGAAAAGAACAGTGTAGTGCAGTGAATGGTTGTGCGTGTGTGCATGCATATTTGTATTGTATTGGTGTGGGTGTGTGTGTGTTGAAGATGGTGCAGCTCAGACACAGATGTGAACTAATTAGAGGGTTTGCAGGTGGTCAAGATGAAAACCCAAAAATAGACGGAGGAGGATGGTGGGGTAGAGTGACAGAGGGGTGAAGAGCGAAACGAACGAGCAAAAGTGGAAAATTTCTGAGAGAATTAGGATGTGAGAGGAGAGAAGACAGAGTTATGTATCGACCCCACATAAATATCTTCTTTAAATGTGGAGATTTTAAAATCACATTTCTTTCACAAGGGCAGATTAAACGCTGTGTCTGTGAAGGCAGGAGAGTCGGCATCGTTACGTCACCGACTCTGTCCTCTCTCCCAGACACAATGAAGAGCTGTAGGTTGTTTTCCCACAGTTTTCACACTTTCACCGTCACCGCTGCAGAACTTTTCTCAAATCAATGACATGACAAAGCATTCAAATATCCACCTGCACACGCTCCCGCCTCTTTTGTCTGTGGTTTTGTCTTTTCAGATTTTGAAGATGAATGTGTTCTGGGGGCGTTTGTTGTGACTGAAATCAGGTGTGGTGCGCTCTCCCTCGTGTGTGTGTGTGTGTGCGTGTGGGTGGCGCCCTTTTCTCTACTGTCATTACTGTCCTTGAGATTTATGAGTCGTCTGTGTACTCCATCACCTTTTGACCTTCTGTGGCGGTAATTGGTGAAGTATGTTGGGAGATGAAGTTGTAATATTGTTAGGGGTGGTGGGAGGTCATTTAGACTGGGATGGAGCTGCATAATGTGGCGTAGCGGCTCCCTGTCATCAGACGGAGATGATCTGTCTGTTTCCAGGGTGATTAAGGACAAACAGTCATTTACGACAAACCCACGGCTGAATTAGTTGCCTGGAGTAAGCACTGTCTTTGCTTTCAACGTTGATATTTTGCATCTATTAGGAGCTACTCACTAATTCTGTGTGCGTGAAAGGGAGAAAAATGCGATAGTACATCCCCTCCTGCCAAAATGTCATTACGTCTATCCTCTCTTAATGAAATGGCTATTAATTGGAGGAGAGATAATTTGGAAAAGAAAGGAATGATAAGTCTCTCTCTTTCTCTTTCCCTTTCTCTTCCCCGTAATTCTATACTGCCGCAAGGATTACACAAAGAGGTCTATTCTTGTATAAGCGATTAAGTGTGTTTTATGTGCATGTGTGTTTGTGTGCACATACAAAGGCAGCTTTCCCTGCTTTTAGCCTGATTGATGTCACCTCCCCGCTGCCTGGCCGAGAAGCACTGATGTACAATATGCTGCAGTTTGTGTCTGTGCCAGAATGTGTGCGTTTGTGTGCCAGTCTTTTGAACACACAAACACACACACACACATGGCCACATGCACATACAATGTGTTTTGGTTAAAAAAGCTGTTCTGGCATTAGCCCACGCTGCGTCCTAATCCATGTTAATTACATGCAGGGAAAGTGTGTGCGCGCACAACGCGAGTGACAGCATGCAGGGCAGGGTGGTGAATGTGGGGTTTTTTTGTGAGCATGAGCAGTATTTGTGAGGGTGTTCTAAGCCTTGTTAATTACACAAGCAGATATGCCAGGGAGAGAGAAAGGAGGGGGTGAGATGAGCCGAGGCGGTGGGTGTGGAGCTGTTTGTGGCTGTCGTTTAACGTATAGAGCCTCCCGGCGCCGCTGGCTCCCCCGGCAGGGAGACTCCTAAATGCTTGTCAAAAAAGTAATGAGCTGCATTTTGTGCACAGAAAATTGAGAAAATTATGTTCTTTTGAAGAGTCTTGTTGCAAATACATTCAATGTCTTCCTGCAGTTTCAGAGTCTGATATATTTTAACCTCAGCTCAGGCAACATTAATGATCCATTTGGAGCATGATGTTCATGGCTCCTTCCATTAGGACGCACTGCCAAGCTCTAACTGCAGCTTCTTTTATTTATGAGTCTCTCGTGGGTTTTCAGGTAGAGCCCAGCACTGATGATCGTAAAATCTGGTGTTGCATGAACGTTGTTGGTTAAATAGTGGGATGTTTTTGAGAGGCGTGTGGAGGAAATGAGCCCTAAATACACTGTACAACCACAACTGAACATCAGGTTACATATGGATAATTTTAGAGTGGACTTCCCTCTCTTTCCGACTTCATTCCTACGGGCCTGACTGCGTCTGAGAATCTCACTGTAAAGTACTCATCTGTAATTTTATTCACTGTGGAGGCAGCGTAATAGTTTACGGAGCTCTTACTACCCTCAGAGCCTTTGTGCCGTAGTACACCATTAGTTTACCATGCGCTTTGCAAGATTAAAAAGGAACTGGATCCAAAAAGAACCCCATTGAGATGCAATCAAAACCAACACTCTGCAGCAAAGTCTTGACAGTACAGTACGTCTCACAGGAATATATCACAAACACCATAGCAGAGAGAGGCTGAGCATCGAGTGAGACTGTCAGGCTGAATCCAAGTGGAATTTTACCAAGCAACAAACTTTGGAGGACTTATAGAGAGACTAATTAGTTTTGTAGTGGATCGTAAAGTGATGGGGAAGAAGACCATCTGTTTTAGACAAAAAAATTCAAACTCGGGAAAGAAAACTCTTCCTGAACTATAAAACAACCAGATTGTCTCACGTTTCAGTTTATCATCTTGTATTAGCTCTATGACTCATCTCAACTAATGAATTATAGTTAACTGTAATTAACAGTAGTTTATTAATAAGGGCTGTCTATTAATAAAAATATTTCATCCAAATTAATCATACAACTATTCCTAGTTTGTCACAATTACTCACAAATTTGTCGCACATTTGTTGAACTATTACGGTATATTTTAAAGTGGTGATATTTTAAATATAACATGTCAGTTATGTTAAATTGTTAAATTGTTAAGTTTCGAAAATGAAAAAAGTTATGTAATGGACAAATATAGATAAGCTTTTGCTTCTCCCGCTTTCCCTTTCGGTCATGTGTATTGCATTATTGTTGACAAACCAAATAAATAAATAAATAAATAAATAAACATTAACCAAAATTATGACAAATATAGTCCAGAAACCCTCAAAGGCCTCACCACATGGCAGTGCTATCTGAGCGATAACTGCAGCAGAGACCGGCTCAGCCCGGGTGGACGTTCATCATCACAGTTCAACTGTGAAACACAACGAGCATCTCAGTCCACGTGGCTGAAAGACTGAACACCTACCACTAACATTTACATAACTAAAGGCCGTCGCCCCTCATGGTCATTAGTCTGCTCTCCAGACAGCTGACTGCGTCCTCCAGGGCTGAATTAGCAAACAGGATGTGAGACAGTTCCACCGGGGCTCAGATGGCTCAGGATGTACAGTAAGAAGACAGAGTGATTAATACGACCTCTGTCTGTCCACAGTGAGGAGAGTTCTGTCATCAAACAACATCTGATTTAATGAATAAGTAAACAAGCTGAAGAATTAGAAATCAGTGCAAATGCAGTTTGAACCCCTGATATAGTTCACCTATAGAGGATGTATTGTTTATATGCATATAACCTACTTGTGTGACTGTCACAGCGAGTGCTGTCTCATGGGAGAGGAGGTAGACTCTGTCTCCCAACTCAGGCACAGTAATCAATTACACACAATTTTCTGTTCTGTGGTACTTCACCCTCTCTTGGGTCCACACACGCACACACACACTAGACACTAGACACTTATCTCACTGCTTCTAATTCTTTACCGAGTCTCCGGAGAGTAGAGACAATGCGTCGGCTCTGTCTTAAGGGGTTTCTACCCCTGTCGTGATTTATGTAAAGACACAGCCGAGTCAGCCGGGCTCCGTCCCGCGCCAGGAGCAACCCCCACTGCAACTCCCTCGCCCGCCTCTGTAATCCATCTCCGAGGGTTTTTGTCTGACACCTAGCCATAGAAAATAACGACATTTTCCCCCGCGCCCTGTCTCCACAAATACAACAGAAAAAATCCAAGAGTAAGAAACGGTGTCGATAGAAACGTCATGGGGATTTTTTGATATGTTTTGGTTGCGAGGGTGTGAAACGGGAGGGGCAGAAGGCCGGAGGAGGAAGACGAGGAGAAAATATGCAAGCACGAGTAAAGGTCAGCATCATCAATAGGACGCAACCAGACTGTACAGCAAAGCCCACTTTGTAGTCGCCGTTTAGAGAGAGGGGGGATATTGGTGTGTAAATAATGCACCTGAGTCTCTTGGGGCACTAATGAGGATGACAGATGAGACATGACGAGAGATCTGAGCCCCCAGTGGTGTACGCACACACAGTTTACACACAGCAGAACCCCAGCAACAACAAACAAAGGTACAAGACAGAGTGTAGTAGCAGGGAAAGGGTGGGTGGGTGGGGGGCATAAAAAAGACTTTAAAGAGAAAATAGTCCCACAAAGGAGGACAAAAGGACGGAGATGAATCTGCTCTCCCACCCCCCTTCCTCTCTCGCTGCTCAGCTGCCGCCTCGCGTCCAACCCTCCCTCTGAGATTACACCCGGCACACCTGTGACTTCACACCTGAAGTGGTGATAAAAGCCAATCAGATGTGAGAATCTTGCACCAGCGGAAAAGTGTCTAACCGGAGAACAAACGACCACTGACAACGGAGCCGTGTGTGTGTGTGATGAATAAAGCGCTTCAGACTGAAGGCGCTGGAACAAACACTTGATTGATGGCACATGAGATAGATCGCGTCAGCAGGGAGCTCACTTAGAAATCTTAGACCAGTTCATTGCCCTTGAAAAGTAGACGGGGAATAGATTTTGCAGTAGAGTGTCACTCTTCACTTGGTACAGATATCTTGGCTCAAACTAAAGAAAAATCAGGCTTATATACTGTATATTTCTAACACATTTACAATCCTCTGTGTGTTGTGTACTTCCATGCTGAGGTTTGAGTCAAATTTACCCAAAAAAGTAGCTGAGGTTGTGAGATCTGGGTCACAGTGTGTGGATGGAGGACGATATCCAACATGACACCACTTAAAGCCTCTGAGCCAGTGTAGGCGGCAACATGACTCATGCTTTTAATATGATTGGCTTCTTGAGATAATGGTTTGTGTCATGGCACCTGGAGCACACAGTGAATGGCACAGCTTCAGCTCACGGAGGATTTGCGTGTGTGTGTGGCACAGATTTCGCTGTGTGTGTGTGTGTGTATTACAAGTGCGTCAAACTAGTGTGCAGAGGAGGTGTTGTGACACTGGTTGTGCATGTTTGGATGCATAGTGCAGTGCTATAGGACGATGTTGGATGATATCATCAGAACAAGAGAGGGAAATGCACTTTCTGTGCCAAGTACTATTAATAGTTTTTCTTAGAATATCCTTCTGGCGGAAATGTGCGTATGAACAAGTAAATCAGTGTCACTCACTCTTGTGGCTACATACGAGCATGTGGGAGTGGAATAAAGCAGGAGAGAAAGCCATTAAATAAAGTACATGCTATAGTAACTAATTTGCTTTACAATGAAATGTGTCAGATCAAACATCAGTGTATAATTTCTCATCTCGCGGCACTACCGTTTGTAGTTTCTCCTACGTACGGTATATACCGTACAGCATGCCAGCAGACGCCCTGTGACAGTTTTACACATCTTGATGCTAGCACTAACAAGTGTGAATGCTCTGCCGTAATGTGAGGAGACTGTGACCCCAGACAAGTCTCATGGAAAGGTTAGACTGTGGCAAACGGATGATGAAAAAGACGTGTCAAAGTTTCACATCAGGGAGAGAGAAAATATTTGCTCCGGATGATGGATGAGCCCACGCTTTCATCTTATTGGCTTGGAGTCCAACTCTTCCAATTATTTACCCAGTAAACACCTTTCAAAGATTACTCCAGTGATTTAATATGGCGATGGCATTCTATTCAACGGAGGCTGAAGAAAACACCGGTCAGCGTTGATTCATCAGAGACCCTGTGGCCCTCCTGTGGCTAAAGCTCTAAAATCACTGGCTCCTACACTTCCAATAATGCAACTCGATAGCATCTTTATGTTGGACCCACCACACAGCTGGTATATCTTTCAAACTACACGCCCAGTTTGAGAGATAGCCTTTCTAATAAAAATGTGTGGCTCCCAAGCGCCAGGACGGGATATCTGCATGATGTCACTTGAGTAATTTTCTCAGACTTGGCAAAGCTCCTGCAGAGCCACAAATTATATTATACAACTGTTTCATGGGCTGACTTCACAAGCTTTGACAAATAAAAGTGGTGGAGGGCGTCTTTAATACAGTAAATATATTACAGAGTGACTCTTATATGGATGTGTAAAAGGTAAAATTCTGCATTTAAATTTAAAGGGAGTCAAGTAGACTCATCTCTGGGGCTTTAATTCTTTACTGTATGAACAATGGGGAGGTGGAGAGGAAGCTCTGGATTAATTTGGTGGGAATATAAAGAGTGGATGTTGCTCATAGAGAATCCATGCAATTGACCAAATGTGTGGTAAATGTGATAAGCTGATCTTTACGGTAAGTGGCTGATGGTGCTAATTTTATCCGTGGATAACTGTGCCGGCTTACCTCCATACGACATCCGTGTAATGCACACCACATTAAAAGGCATACGAACATTTCACAAGTCCGCCCTCACTGCCACTGATCTTGAATGTGATCTCCCCCTTATCCTCTTTCCGCGTACAAAGTCGTATCACCCTTCGTGCCCTTCACTTGTCACTTGTGTCGGCTCGGGGCCAAGAGGCTGACCTGTGCTCTCCGTGGCATCCAGACTGCCTGCTAGCTGCTCCAGGAGGCGGGCCCTGGCTGCGTTCCTGCGGTGTTTCTTGCCCTCGTAGTGTTGCTGGGCCATCAGCGGGTTGTTGAACCAGGCTCCGCACAGGCAACAGTACTTCCCGGCCTCTCTGCCGCCGTTTCCGCTGACCACGGCCATGGGCCAGGGCAGGGCCGGGGGAGGGGGCGGGCACGCCGTGGGGTCTGTGGGTAGCGGGGTGGAAGGGGAGGAATCTGGAGGAGGTGAGGTGGCAGAGGTAGAGAGGGAGGATAAAAAGGGAGAGACATTACCATGAATTCAAATGCAAATGATGCTCTTAATGTGAAAATGACATGAAATTAGATTAACATGATAAAGCCACGCATTCATTTTTGCACAGATGCAGATAACACTCGCTCTCTTTCATAGCCACACATGGCATTTCAAACACATTCACAGATGAGGAGCACAGACCATAAGCCACTTCAGTGGAAGAATCAGAATCTGAAAAATGTTAATGTTCCCTTTTTTGCACAACATGCAGATGATAAAGCACAACTAAAAGTAAAAAACTGCAGTAAAATCCACAGTAAATAGTAAAGTAATGTTGAGGTGGAATCACTAGGCCTGTTAACACTCAGTCGGTCCAGGGTCCTTTCTCCTCTGGCGGTGCTGTCCGCTAACTGAGTGAAAATGCTCAGAGACCATGAAGAAAGCACACTGGTGGAGAATCTGGAGTAACTTGCAGTAACTCAATGGATGACGTCACCACAGTTCCATGTCTGGGCTTTTAAAACGTTTCATCCTGTCCCACTACACTGCACTGAAGGAGGTCCGCCGACGCCTCACTTGGCCCGCCGGGCGCTGGCTCATCCATCTGAAAGTCCAGCGTTCTCACTTTGCTCGTGGTGGTAGAAGGGAAGATGTGCTCTTCTCCATCACTCTGTCTGGGCACAGTTTGTCCTTTGTTCTGGTCACTGTGCTGGCAGGAGCATGGATGACGGTCAGGAATCGGTCCCCAGCTTTCCTGGGACCAGTCTGCAAGTGCTTGAAACTGATACTCTACTCACACATCTACTGCACTTCTGAATGTTTCTGCTTTTTTACATTTTTTTTAACCTACATCCTCCCCTCTCATCTCTTTCCTCCCCTTTCATCTCTCCTCTCCTCTCTCCTGGAAAAAAAAAGAAAAAAGAAATGGCAGACTTCCAGGTGACCTGCTACTCGTGACACGACGCTGGTTACCATGGTGATTGCCCATTAATAGCCAACAGGCACTGACATGTCCACGGGATGCAGTTGTGGCTCTTGCTGTGTGCATGTGGTTGCATGTGCATCTGTGTCGGTGTTTGGGTGGCGCATTGAATGTATAATCTACGCTTGAGAGAGCGCGTGAAGGCTCGTGTGTGTGTGTGTGTGTGTGTGTATGAATGAAGCTCCAGAACAGGCTGCTTGTGTGTGAGCTACAGTACGCAGACCAAAGTAACCACCATCTCTCCTCAAAGTGTTTATTTGAACACAGGGAGGGGGTGCTAGGTCCACAGCCAAACTGTGTGAGAAAGCTCCTAATGCCAGATGGCATGTCCAAATGTGCCGATTCTCATCTACGACGTGTCAATGACTCTGAAGTTATACCCACCATGACTACACAGCCCAAGTATTTGCACGTTTAAAGATTTTATATCACGAACAAAAGCCCACTCACACAAGCTTTTTGATCCTACGTGAGTCACACAACCTCTCTCGCAACAGCCGTCAGCTCCGCGATATCAAACCAAAAGCATGCAGTGTTTGTTGACCAGTGACCCTGAGCGCGAGGCGTGTGGCTTCATGTGTATTTTCTTTTTTTTTGTTCCATGTGCGCCTGTGTTGACTTGACTCCAGCCCTGCCAGCCGATTGGTTGCTCATACCTTGATGTGTCTTCAGGCCCTGTTCACATAGTTACTGTATCTATGGCTGTGTCTCGGCTCATCTCGCCAACCACACCCACTCACATTCCCCTTCGCTCGCGTCGTTTCCCTCTGCCCTGCTATCATCTCACTTACAACAGCTCAACCCCCGGAACCCTTTTTCACTGTCATTTCATTTCCCGGCCATTAATCTGAAAGACAAAGCCATCCTAAAAACTCTGACGGAGCGTTTATGTGGTCGGTGGTGGCCGCGCACGAGTGAAGCTCCCGAGCTCTGACAGTTGCGTGGAAGAGCACGTGCAGAGCAACAGCAACAGGGACTGATCCTCGGATGTATTTTTCCTCTCCACTCCATGTTTTCCCACCCTTCCCTTATATCTCCTGACTGTGATCTCTGCACATTGGAGCAGAAATAAGTGTTTTTTCATGGAGTGGGGCACAGGGAGTGTGTGCGTGACTCTGTGTGCGCGCAAGGGAGGAGAGGGGGGGTTGAGTGTGTGGGGATGTGATGTGCAGAAGGGGAGGGAGCACAGGTAGAGTCCCAGCCCTCCACCTCTCGAGGGTTTCTTTCGCCACACACGGCCCTTTGCTCCTTCTCTCTTCCCTCTGCGCTTTGTGCCTGCGTACATGTTCCACTGTGTGCATCCATATGTACGTTAGAGCCCATGTGTCCTTCGATCCAAGTCAGCGTGTGCATCCGTCACTCATCCTGCTTATGTATATTTCTGATGATCGCATGTGCACGTGTCCGTCTCCGCGCGCGAGCGTGCGCACGGGGCTGTCAGGTTGGCTGTGCGTCTTCCGTGGAGCACTCATCTCAGAGTGATCATGAAGGCTACTTTTGACTTTAATCTCTCCTGAAATCCCCTCCTCTTCCTCTTCTCCCAGGTCACTCTTCCTCTCTTCTTGTTCTCATTCTCTTGTTTCTTTTCCTCCAGGTCCCACTGTCACAAAACCGCAGAAACTCCGCGACAACGGCTGTACAGAAGTGACACTTTTCCTAAGTAGGCCAGGGTTTAGGAAAAGTCACTCAGGGGCTTGATTATAACACTTCATTTTGTAGTGATTGTGTGTTTATAGCTCTGTGAATTTTCACTTTGAATCCAATTTGAATCACATTATGTAAATTTCCCTGGGAGACGACTCGCCAGCACTGACACTTCAAAAAAAAGAGAATCTTAAACAATCATTAGCATGAACAAAAATCAATTTGGGGATGTTTTGATTTGTTGGAGAGATTTTTTTTTGTTTTAATCACAAGACCTTTTATAATGTAAAGGCTGGCTGTGTTCACCTTCAAAGTTTCACTTGTTGTGCCTCTGGCATGTTAGCATTTGCGCACATCTTATTTTCCCTCTGATATCTAGGCTAGACGTTTTGACTGAAGCGTGACTAAAGCTCTCCAAATCCACTTCAGATAAAAAAATAAAAAAAAAACATATGCTTTGAACTAAAAATAGTTCTCATCTCAGCATAGTTGCAAAAAAAAAAAAAGTGGATGTCTGGATTACATGGGCGTGTGCAAACAGAGGTGAGAGGGTGTTTTACAACCAAGTCAATTGCCTTGGGCTCTGTTTGCAAACACGAGGAGTGGATTCTAGTGGAAATATTGATCATCTACTGTAGGACTGAAAGGGTTGATCACCAAAGTAGTAGTTTATAGTCGGGGGGACTGGATCGGATTTGTGGAGCTTTCACTGTCACTTCAAGTGCAACTTGAAGACAAAGAACCAGTTTCCTACTTCCCTGTGCCTCCTCAAACTCAAGTGACACTAAGTCACACTCTTGACTTCTTTAGCTCCTGTGATTAAAGTGTGAAAGCTCTGCAGCTCTTGGCTCCAGCAGTGCTTGTCTGGATGTGTGCGTTTGATCTCGCTACTAAACTGAAAAACCCTCACACCGCAAGACAGACAGGAAGCGGTACAGTACCTGTGTTTGTGGGGCTGGTCATGGCTGTGGGCAGGTTGGGCGGCTCCCCCAGCACCAGGCGGACTCTCTTGGCGTGGGTTTTGCCCTGGTAGTGCGACTGGGCCACAATGGCGGAGGTGAAGAACATATTACACAAAGTACAGCACTTGTTCCTGTCCACCTCTGTCTCTGCACAGTCCTGGAGGAGGAGGAGGAAGAGATTGGTGGAGGTGAGGGAGGGGATGATGTGAAAAGAGACAGGGCGAGGTGAAGGTGAGAAAAAGAGGAAAGAAACACAGGGGGATTAGAAATGGAAAGCGTTGACCTCTCTGGGCTTCCTCACTCTCTCTCACACTCACACTCACACATGCACACAGGCGCGCACACAAAAGCAAAGAGGGAGCTGATCAAATATTCATCTGTCTCTCTGGGCTGTGACTGTGGCTGGCCCTTTCACCACTGCTGCTTCATTACTAATGATGAGGAGGAGCTGCTCCCCACAGGAGACGGCCAACACAAACAAAAGGACAAACCAGCCTGATTGACACAAATGTACAAACACACGCACACAAACAAACGTGCACACAGAAATGGAGCCTGTGTGTCCACATACTTTTGGTTCAGTTTTTTGGGGATTTTTTCATGGTTTGGCCTCAGCTCCTTGGTTCCAGTTAGTAGAAAGCTAAATACTACAATGATATAGGCTATTGTTCTGTGCTTTCAACCTCCTCCCTGTTTCGACACATATACCTCCCCTCTACACAAAGCGTGATTTAGAGAACCTGTGCGGCCTGCTCAGAGCCATCCAGCACCTTTTCAGATGAAGTGGGACAAACTGTGAGCCAGACCTTGTTCCCCACAGCAGTTCACGGCCTCTCTAAAGCTCTCGTGGCTGAATGGAAGCAAGTCTCTGCAGCCGGGCTCCAGTGTTTTAGCGTGCAGCGTCACTGGAGCACCGAGGGGTGTTATAGCAGCATATTAACGTGCGTGGTTTTGGAATGAGATCGAAGTGTGAACAGTCACATATGGCTGTAATATTCAGCCTACACCTCTTAGTATATCTGTTAATAGATGGCATAAAATAACCAATGAATGGAATATGCTTGTGTTTTCAGTGTAACCTTTCGAATTCTAAACCTTCACAACTTTTTTTTCCCCACCTTCTTTCATCTTCACGCTGAACCTCCACCTTCTCACTGTCTGTTCATCCAGGCTTTTATTCTCTGTGTGTGTGTGTGTGCCTCCTGTGAACTCACTTTTCTATTTGCTTGCACACCCCTTCTATTGCTCCCTTTCTTTCTTTTCACACCAGCGCTCTCTCTAGTTCAGGTGTCAAATCGAGTTGGAGTTGGAGGAGAGAAGCCTCAGTCTTGGCGAGAGTGAGGACAATAATAGAAAAGTGTCCGCGACACCATGAGTGTGTGGGTGTGCGCGCTGTCTCTGTCCACGGGTGCATGTGTGTGTGAGTGTGATAACGTGCATGTGTGTTTTCTTATGTCAGCCCTGGTTAGCATCACAGACAGTGGATGTGAGAGTTAAGGACACCTTTACCTTCCAGGCTTAACTTTGTCTCTCAGCTGTCCCAGCTCTCTCTTCCTCTTTTCTTCCTCTCTTTTTTTCTCACTCGCTTTCCTCTCTTGCTCTTTGCCTTCTCCTCACTCTCAGCTCCTTTCTCTGTCTCTCTCTCTCTCCCCCTCCCTCCCTCCCTCCCTGCATTCTCCTCACCCTCTGGGCACCAGTCTCAGTGACACTGTGTGTTGTGGGATGAAATATTTATCTGTATTGGCAGGCCCTCGCCACCCCCCCTCCTCCCCTCCACCCCCTCCCCGCCTCGCCTCCTCCCCTCTCCCGTGTCTCTCCCTGCTGTGATCATGTTAAATGCTTGCTCTGCACTGTCCCAGACTCCTCTCCACCACCAGCTTCCTTCCACCCTCGCTGTTGCTATAAATCCATTTCATTGTCTTTTTATTAGTGCATGGACTCAGGTTGCCAAAGGAAGACAAAGGAAGTGTGTACTGTCCACACTTGTTCACATGTGAGTGTCTTTGTATGTAAAGTAAACACAACTTATCTATATTTATCCCATGATCTTTATTCATGATTGTGTCACAGGAGGCACAGTGCCCACGAGGACAAGTCTCCTCTCCTCTCCTCTTTCCCTCCTCTTCCCTCTTGCCTACTTTTCTCAGTTTCTTTCCTTTCATGGGCAAAAATTGTACCAGGATGAGAAAATTGAGCTACAGTGAGCCAATGTCCCGCAACTGTGTGTGTGTTTTCTTCTTTTTTTTTAAAGATTTATTTATATATTTATTTTTTTGGCTGAGGACAAAGAGGATGAGATGATTCTCTGTGGCAGCCTTCAGTGGTCTCATCTGTCAAAGCCCGCTGAAAAGTGAAAGAGGCAGTCGACAGAGATGGGACTGAAACACAAAGAAGTATGTACTTGAAAGTGGAAGGCATGGCAAATGATGTTGCTCAGTGACAGATGTTACACCAGGGATTTAGCGACAGCGCGGGGAAAGTTTTGAACAGTCTCGAGCGCGTGTGGGTGACTGACATATGAGTAATTGTCAGCTCATTACAGCTGCCACTCTCCTGAACCACTTTAAACAATAAATCAGCATCTCTGACTCACTGTTTCCTCCATCGCCCGTCTCCGCTTAAAGTTATCAACTCTTTTTTTTTTGTTCGTTTTTGATTTCTAGAGCTCCACCATCGCTCCTTTCAGTCCTCCGCTCCGCATTTCGTCCCTCACTGCCTCTACCTGTTGCGCCGTGCACACATCTGTTGAGACCGATTTGCATGCGACCTAATTGTTGTGTGCGTGTCCACATGCTGCATGTTAGCCTGTTTATATGCTGCCTGACAGTGATGTCTATATCACAGAATATGTTGTGTTTGGGTGGCTTCATCCTGCTCATGCACCTAACAATAGACTCCTAATTAGCTGTGTTTATCTTCGTCTCCTGTTTTGCTTTCTCTCTGCTCCTCCTTCACTTCTCCCACTGCTCTGTGTCGAGGCGCTGTGGGAAACATTGCTAAATATACACACGGAGCAGCACAGGGAAACATACACTCTCCTTTGGAGTTTGAGAAAGCACTGGAAGTGTAAATTGAAAGGAGCGACAGTGCAAATATAGCATAGAGGAGAATAAAAGGCGAGGAAAAATAGCATTTTGTTATCTCCTGCCCTTTGCGCAGGTGGAAGACTGCACAGGGAGAGAGAGAGAGGGAGCAGGGTGGAAAATGGGGGGAGAAAAACGAATCAAGCCCCCTCCCCTTTCATCTGGGAGCACCTTTACGACCTACTTTCTCTGTGTTTGTTCTGTGACAAACACTTTCACCTACACACAAACGCACAAACCTTAAGGCACAGCATTCTACACTGGGTAGACGCTGGCATTTCATTCACTGCGCGAAAATCCTTCCCTGCCGTTCCCATTGGACTGCACCATGTCAGTCAGAACCAGAACACAAGGGCAGAAACACTAAAATATAGCGCAGAGATGAGAGATGACGTGCACAACATCCCCCTGGTAGAACAAAAAGAGAAAGAGATGAAAGTAGGAAATTTTATCCCAAATTGAACGGTGAGAATTTCATCTCTGGAGAACCGCACATCCTACACGGGTTCTCCAGCATTGTCAGATAATCAATGTCTGATCTCAGTGTGAAAGGTGGTGAACAAAGTGCGATCTGCGGCGCTCACAGCGTGTTACAGTATGGTAGATAAGGCGAGTGAGTGTTTGCGTGTGTGCACACATGGCCTGTTTGTGTGTTCAGTGTCCCATATGAGGTAAAAGCCAGGAGGGGCTGAGTCATGTCTTATTCACTTAGGGAGACAGATGGAGACGCAGGTGTGTAGATTTCTACACTATGTGTGAGTGTGGCTATAAACCCATGTCACCTTCACATGTCTACTTCATGAGTGTCTGCAGTGTGGTGTGGGCTTATCATCATTAGAGGCATGGCTCAACTACTACAGGAATAAACATAAAAACAGATTTGCTGTATGTTTTATTGATCTGAAGTTTTACATTTTGGCTACTGTGGCAGTTGATAATTGTGGTTCAGTTTCGGTGAGGTCTCCTTTGTTTGTCTTTACACAAGTACAAACTTGTAGTGGCGCTGCGTGGAACAGTAGGTTGAGCAGGCGCCCCATATGCAGAGGTTATAGTCTTCGCTGCAAGCCTCTCTCTGCCTCCCCATCTTGTCTCTCTCTCTGCTAGCAAATAAAGGCAAAAAATGCCCCCCAAAGTACAAACTAGTGTAAAACTAGAAAAGCCTTCCAGGAAAGAGAGGGAGACTAAAAATACAGTATGTGCTGTTAGCCAACCATTTAAGAGATTATTGTGTCCCTGCTCTCCCTGATGGCCGGCCTTTCACTCCACCTGTGTGGCCATTAAGAGCAGCTGAACAGCTGTGAATAATTTCACCTTCTGGCCAAGCGACAGACCCTGAGGATGAAAAAATAAAACCAACACAGAAAGAGCCAGAAAATTGCACTTCTTCGATTGGCCGGTTGAGTCTGGCTCCAAAAGCGAGTCGATCCCTAAAGACTCCCGTGTTCAAACGGCCAACTTTACAGCAAATTTTTTCTGCTTGAATTTTATTAGGCCTTAAAGTTGTGCATAATTTAAAGTGTGCACCAAAGTCCAACCTCTTTGTTCATTTTCGGATTAACTGGGAGTTTGAAGGAGTTGGGCACTGCCAAGATGGCAACAGGGGAGCAGCCCACTCTGAACTCCACAACTGCTCCACAGAAACAAATGGCTGATGTCAGGGAGACATTATGTTGTATAAAGCAGTTATTTTGGAGCATATTGGCCAGTAACAGTTTAGATGTGGGTTAAGGGTTATGGTGATGTGCTGATGTTGAACCACTGTTAAAATTTTGGCCTTGAGGTGCATTACATATGACTGTCAGCTGTGAGGGGAAGGGCCCATTTGTTTATTTGGATCCCCATTATCTGTTACTGCTGCAACAGCTACTCTTCCTGGTGTCCATGTATTTATGGACAATGTTGGTAAAAACAAATCAAGGTCACAAAACAACAGAGAACATCAGTCTATAAACACATGACCATGACCTGGATCTGCTAAGATCCCTTGCATGTTTGGTTAGCGCACACAAAATAGGTGATCTCCTAAGAGTAATCCGCTGAATGACGACACACGCAAACCACAGTATTTAAATGAGTGTGTTGTGCGTGGTAATGGTTTCCACCATGGAAAGTGTGGACAGAGAGCTGGACGGCCGCAAATACAGAAGGAAAGTTTGATCCGATGCTGGAGAGGGGCAAATGAATGTTGTAGAGCTGCAACTGAAGGAACATGGGAGATTTTCTATGTGGTTGGTAAAACAAGAAGAGAATTGATGAAGTGAAGAGAGGATGAGGAGATGAGGCCGATAAGGAAAAGAACAAAAGAAAATTTTGTATATCATAAAACCTCGGCAAACGAGGAAGAGCTACTCTGATCAGTGTTGAGCAGCAGGTGCAGCTCACTGTCTTAACTGAGCAGGTAGCTGGGATATCAGCTGTCACTCCTATGGCACTGAGCTCCGTTGGGACACTCGGGCCTCACTTGAGTCTAAAAGCCCTGACCAGAGGGATCAAAGACGGAGTGAAAGGACTTTTAACACACCTGGAAAACTGCTACAATTCGCTCGAATGACCCAGATGCAAGAAAATGCAGAAATATAAGAACTTCAGCCCTGGCAGGTGTCAATTCAATGACTGCAGACATTTGTGTGCAAAGCTGTTCCAGTTAAGACTTGCCTTTCAAACGTGCTGAATAAAGACAAACTGTCACCGCAGTCTCTTTCAGGTTTGATAAATCACATTGCGTGCACTAAATTAATCTATTTGCATTTACTCCTCCCAATATTTTGCGCCTTCTGGCAGAAATGCCCATATTTGCATATTCATTAAGGCAAACACGCTATGGAGTTTGCACACGTTTTATACACGCAAACCTTTAGTAGATCTGGCCCCTAGTTGTTCTGACTCTGCATATTTGAAACGGTTAATCCAGCTTTGTCTTTATGTTTTAGCTCTACTGGATTTTAATTGAAGAAACCTGAAAATAAACTTTAACTTCATTCCTTTGAAGATGTTTGCTTCCAGCCCCGAATATTATTTTTCCAGGATGTCAAACTTTGCATTGCTCATTTGTCAAGTGTAATCTGCAGTGCAAACATTTCAGTTCTTTAGTTTTTATGAAGAATATTTCTGCCAGTGGAGGACAGAGGGTCATTGCTGCACTGAGGTAATTGGCCCTGCATTACGGCCCAAGGTCTTGGCTCTGGCTCTGCACTGTTTTTGGAGACGCTCCACCTCCTCTCCTCCTTCCCTCCTCCCTCTTTGGCGTGGTGAGATTTGTCAGTTAATTTGATAAACTTTATTTTTCCACCAGCTGTGTCCTCATAGTGTGTATTGTATGTATTGTGTGTGTACTAGTCCATGTGGGACCAATGGGCTTGCCAGATAAATAGGGCACACAGTGTACTATAGTAAAGCTCCCTTTTCACAATAGTCTATTACATTCACATTTTTTTTCACGCACAGACACACACAAAAACAGACACAAGCATACAAAATCCCACAAACAGACAAAAGCAAACATTTTTAATCAACTGCAAAATAGTAGTCGGAAGCCTAACAATTCACTATGGACGTACAGTAACTGCCATCTCAGCATTTGGTACAATTGCAAAACAGGACCCTAGAAATGCACAAACACAAAGGCCCACCTACAGCACACACACATACAGACAGACACACAAACACTGGTAATACACTGACCTCCCTAGCCATGGCCTGCAATAGTCAGATACAGGGCTGCTTGGCGGCATCTGTCACGGCTAAGTCCTAACCAGAAACGCCACAGCTAAGTCACAACCCCTCATGGGAGAATTACAGCACACAACTGCATGCAGCAGATCAAACAAATATTCCCAGGAGCACTTTGCTGCAACGGGAAAGCCTGAGAGAGGACATGCCTGGTTAAAGATTAGACTGAAGCAAGTCAGCTCAACTCAAGATTTTTGTCATCTACACATATGACAACATGCTGCAAATCCACAAACAACTTCAGCACACAAATGACTGTTCTTCCATAACCACTGCAGAACAGGTCCTGACGATGGTGATTAATGAATCATAAAAATGAGAGTTAAGTCAAAAAATATTCATTGGAGGTAATAAAATGTAATTAGCTTTGTGTGTTATTTACTGTAACACAAACACAGAAACACACACTCAGTGAGAGCGTACTGGGTTATCTGGCCTCAGTCTCTTGGAAGGTGGTCCTCCATCCTCGGGGTGAAGCATGTAGAACAGGCGTACCTTGTTGGCATGTTTCTTACTCTGAGGAGGAGAGGGAGAGACAGAGCGTTAAGAGTCTCAGACAGAAACTGAACTTCATTTCATCAAGTGAGCAGAGTTAGGGGGAGAAAAATCAATGACTGTCACTCCACCTTGACAACTGGCTCTTGAGCTTTTATCTCTCTTTCAGCTGATGATGCTAGCAGACATTTTGCCCCCGGCTAGGTGACTAATGGCCCGGGCCTGCCTCAGCTATCTGGCAGCCCTGAGTAAGATGTAGGATGGGGAAAGTGGCAGGGGGTTAGCGACTCTTAACTTCACCTTCACACTCTCGCCTGGTAAACTTCTGAAGGCAGCGAGAGAGTCATTTTGGCGGCTTGAATTACTGTAAAATTGAAAAGATGATATCCCAGTTTCTAATAAAATAAAAATCTTTTTGTGGAGCCCATGATGATAATAGACTATAATAAATCAGAAAAAAAGCAGAGAATAGAAAAGGACTATGGTTCAAATATTTAACTATATTGTTGATTAAGGTTTTGTACTGGTTACTCATTTGTTATTCTTGTATTTTCACCCTGACTGATGTGTTTTTACAGTACACTATAAAACCTATAACAAGTAGCAAGCAGAGATATACAGTAGAGTCTATATGAAGGGACAGTGGCAGTGAGCTGTCCTTGAAGCTGTTAACTGTCACTTTAATGCAGAACAATGAAAATCATAGGCACACTGGGGTAAAGACCAGCATATGTGCGTGTGTTGAGACAGCTCTGTGTGTTTGTATACAGGGTTGACACTTATCTCGCTCCATACAGATCATTTTATTGGCATGCTCTGACCTTCACTCCTTCCTGCTATGTAACATCTATTATTATCTGTAAATTCCTCTGCTGCTGCAATTTTCTAGAAGCAAATGTTGACACTGTTGCAGAGATTGTGTTTTTACCGCCATATACCACTGCAGACTGCAGGGATACCAGTCGATCATAATGATGAAAAGCATCAAGGGGGAAAACTCTGGATTGATGAGAGATGGATGTGACGATTGAATAAGAATGAGGCTGTTTGTCAAATGTGTCAGTATTTTTTATCTAGGACCAGAATTCCCTGAGAGGGAGTCTCTTTGCGGTTTAATCCGTTGGATCTATGGAATTACATTGTTGAGATAAAGATGTACTTGTGTGCGTGTGTGTATCATGGCTGAATAGCACACAAAGAACCCGAACAGGAGACTCTGACAAGACACTGTAGTTGCTGCTCCAGTGCTTAGATTGGATCCTTTGCCCCCAGGACAAGAAAGCCCCCCCCCCTTCCTCTACCTCACTTGCCTCCTCACTTGTCAGACTACTTTAATGCTTTTTGTCAGTGCGTGAGTGTGTGCACGCGCGTGTGTGTGTTTGTGTGTCTTAGTATATGCTTGTGTTTAGAGGTGTATAAATGGTCATGTAGTCGATGGTTCTGGGATACGGGCTAAAAGCAGGACTTTGTGTCACCATGGTTACCCTGCACTGACCCTCAGTGCTCACCCCTCTCTAATGGCTTGTGCACATCTTCCTGTCTCCTCGTCCTCTGTTTTTCTCAGTGTCCAATCGAATTGGAGGAGACAGACAGGTTAAGAGGACAGCTATATTAAAATATACTCCACATTGTGCTAGTGTGTTTGTGTATAACTGCAGAATATTGTATATCTGAAGACTGACAGTGGTGGGTGTGGATGCAAATTAAATGTGTGAAGATACTTAAACTTGTATTTTGCTCATAGTTCATCTACGAGGCATTCATGTGTTAGGGTGTGGATAGTTGTTTGCTAACTTACTAACTTTTTTGAAACTAAAAGATGTACTCCAGACAAAACATTTAATTTTAGGGTTGTAAACGATAAACCGATGCGACCGGATAATTATATTTATATAGTCTCTTTAATAACTCATAAATCAATCAAGTTTCATGTTGTATCCGATGACAGGAGGGAGGGTGTCCTGATGTTAGCTTTGCTGCTGCTGTTAGTTAGCACACTCCCCATCCAGGAGCTGCTCCTGTGTCTGCTGCTGCTACAGTTAGAAAACCTGCTCCAAACTGCGGCTGTTGAACACCGGACCCGACGTGGAAGCATAGACTTTTGATAACTCTAAACCCGGCTGAAAAAAAGCAGCTTGTTTACATAAGAACAATAATTTCTATTGTAGGCATTTAATGTACTCCAACAAACACATTTTTTCTTTATAGTCATTTGGCAACAGCAAAATAACATGCTACTAGTCAGGATGTCATGTTGCCAGAGCTCCAAAGAGAAAAAAAAAAACAGAAAACACTGACTTCCTGGCTGCTACAGTAACACACACATTAATCAGACTATATCGACAATTAACAGACTTAACGGTAATGACTGTAGCTACTAACAAACACATTTTTTCTTTATAGTTTTGGAAATCATGCTAGTCAGGATGTCATGTTTAGAGCTCCAAAGAGAAAACTGACTTCCTGGCTTAGTAACTTAATAACAGGCTAATGTTACAGTTGTGGAAATCCAGCTCATGTTTAAGCTGTCGCTGTTAGCTTTAACAGGCTAATGTTACAGTAGCTGCTGCGATCTGTGGCTTATCAAAGCTTAACACACAAACCGTGGCAGCATTACAAGACATACGACTATAGATGTAACAGATGTTGGCTGTGACTGACGCCATGTTGTGTTATACAAAGGGTGGAAGTGGCCAAGCTTGATTAAGAATTTGTTGATTGTGTTGCTGCTGCTGCTGCTGTTGTGGTTTGGGATGGCTGTCCTGTGCCAATTTTAAAGGAGGCCTGAGTTAACATTGCCCTAACCAATCAGAGGCTCAGCTGAAGAACTGCATCACAGGCAGTTTGGATTAATATGGACTGTGATCAGATTTATGATCTGGCCAATGGATAACAGAGATGCATATTTCTGTGAGCAATGTAAATGAAATAGCATCTGGTGCCAGAGGCTTCAAAGAGGAGTCTGTAATTCACCCCCGAAATAATACAAAATATTCCTTTCTTTAGCCTGTTGTTCTTATGCAAAACCTCATCAGTAACCCTGCATGAAATATGCTATTGCCTTCCCTCGCCCTTTATCCTGATTGAATCGAACACGCAAAACCTCCCTGCCTTCAAATTATTTCTAGCGTTGTCTCTTTGATCCACTGACCTCTGCAGAGAGTCTTTGTAAAGGGTGACACTGAGGACATGCAGTGACTCATGCAGTGCCCATTCGTCTGCACAACTCAAAGCTGTGCGTTTTTTTTTTTGTGAGACATAGGGTCAGAGACGGAAATAGATTACCATCAGGTGAATGCAGTTGGTCCACTTGCGTGCAGACGTGCACACTGTCATTGTCCTTGCCTAATTTTCTCAAGATGAAATCCTTGTCCTCATTAGTTTGCTTGTTAATCTCAGTTGTGTCTTGTAATCAACGGCGACCTCAATGCAGTACGTGCAAGCAAGTGCACATGCACGTGTGCCTGTGCACCCACACACACATGCATATATTCTAGTTAGGCTAAATAATGCACATGGCTGATTATTTAATGGACATTCATTAAATTACTCCCAGGGAGACTGCTGAGAGGTAGACTACATTACAACAAAAAGTGCATATGTGTGTTTGTTTGTGTGCAAGTGACTTGCATTACCATGCTGCATTAAGTCAATGTATAATGGATGAGCACTGTTTTGAACGGCACAAGCACAAATTGGTACAAATAAGGCTGATGCAAAGTGTACAGTGCATAAATCTGCCTGTCAAAGCAGTAATCGTAGCAGCATGTTTTTTTTTAAAGTTTTGTTTTGTGCAATCTGTTCTGTCTGTGTTCCTCTGTTTTCCCTGTGTGTGTGTGCCAAAAAGAGGAAAATCCTCCAAACCTGAGCAACGGCGGACTCACCTCATAGTGAGCGGTGCGCTGGGACTCGGAGATGAGCTGGGCATTGCAGATGTTACAATAGCTCTCTGTGAATAAGCCTCCATCCACGACGCCCGCAGACTTCATCTTCATCTGAGACTACACACACAAAGACACACACACACACACACCCATGGCCAGACATACGCAAATATGAATATGATTAAAATTCAGAACGGAATAAAATGTCAGTGAACCTTGCAGTGTGTGAGTGTGTGTGTAAGAGGTGCAGTAGCATGCATGTAAGCTCATCTCAATTCAGAAACACTTTTCTCCTCCAAATGACAGACTCATCATGACAGTTCACCCCAAAATATGTTGATCCTCTCTGTCAGAACATCCTGTCATTGATGAGGTTGGCTCCAGTTCTTGGAAACAAAGCCCCGAGGCTCTGGCTCAAGTTTCTGTAATTTACTTGGCAATAAACTTTTAAATAAATATACATATATACATATTGTGGGAATATTTCAGAAACACTGAGCATAGCCAGAAACAGTGGAACTCTGAAAACCATAGTGTATCTGTGTTATGGCCTGCAGAGATTTTACATTAGAAAGTGAAATTTTACACAAAGAGCATCTATCATTATACAGAATGCAGTAAATATAATAGGAAAAACAGAGGAGAGGACTCTCAAATTGTTAGGTTATTGATCAATTCATATGTTTATGATAATGTACTGTAGTTGGTAAAATATAATGCTAATCTTCACACCGAATAATAACAGCTGTTTTATCAGTGTATACCTTCAGCATTTTAAATCATGGTCTGCATTATAACCAGTAAATGAATGCAATAGAACAACCTGCTTTAACCTGCTTACTGCATTGGACCAGGATGTTGGCATCGTTCCACCTCTGTCTTAAGTACCACTAATTAAACAAAGTGATCAGGAACATTGTTTGATAAGAGTTTAAAGAAAGTTTAAGAAACTTGGGTCTTAACTTTGTGGGAGTAGCAGCCAGAGTATTAACTGCACTCTCAGCCGCTCTTATACAGCAATAAGCTGTACTGTACTCGTGTTGTTGGCACAGAAGTGAATAAAACAGAAGACTCTAAAATTAGGCGTATAGCGTGTTTTTGCGAACATGTTCATCTCTCCTAGGCTACACCGAGGTTGTCTTCAGTTTAAGGTCTCTGGGGGTCCACTCAGCTTTCCAACTTCATCTTTCTGCACTGTGCTGTAGTGAGAAACAATCCCAAAGCCTGTGTTAACAAACTAAAAAAGTAAAAATTGTAGCTTCTCAAGCTAAGAAACACCAGACACGACCTTACCTTCGAATGGTAAGGGGGAAATGAGTAACAATAATGCCATAAAGTGAGCATTTATGATATTGAAGGTCAGACGTTCGAAGCTTCGAAGCAGCCCTAGATTATAGTCTCTGAAGTAAACTCTTAAAAGGTCTCCAGCCTAGGTTCCCCTGTGAGAAACATGCTGAGAAAAGTGTGTTAAAACCTTGTCAGTACTGGGATTGCCCAACCAGTTAAACCACAGAGACCTGAGCGTCCCACTGGGAGCCGTAGCTCTGGGTTCTTAACAACCTGGTGCCAGTGTTTTCTTTCACTTTCATACTGAGTACCGTAATAGAAAATGGTTTAATGATGTGCTCTGGGGTCTTGTGTTCAATTTTCTATTCTCTTCATTACATGAGCCCCGAAGGCACTGCTTTGACAGGGTTAGGGTGAATAACGGGTCTGTGGGGAATGGTCCCGGAACATCAACCATTAAACTGGATGAGCTGGGTGCCCCGAGGAAGGGCTGGGTGTTTGCAGGGGCAATGCATTTCATAGCCTGAGATACATGGATGCTGCAGAGGTCGGCTCAAGTAACTTTGAGAGAATAGGTCCCTTTTATCTGGAGCGGTTTCCTGAGAATCGCAACGTGAGTGATGAGATCAGACAAAATCTACTCCATGTGTCAGCAGGGAAAAGCAGCGACATTGGTATTCTTTATCTCAAGTCTAGTGTATAATTACCTTCAGCCAATACACTTGCGCAACACTTCCATGCACGCACACACAGACACACACCCACGCACTAACTCTTTCTTTCTTCCACGCGCACGCACACGCAGGACACAGGAGAGCGCATACACCTTAGCACAATACTGGTAATTACCCCTGTCTGTTCATCTTGTCTGTTTAGTGCACCCGGGACCTTCCAATTAACTACAGACATGCTGTATAGACACTTACTCCATTATCTAATTGAACCTGCAGTGCAACCCCCATACATTAAAATTAAATGGCAGAGCAGCAACATCTGATTTAGCACACCTAGACTATTATCTCCTTTATGTGTTCTCGGAAAGTTGTAAGCATCTGTGAGGTATAATATTAATTCTGAAATGCCACCGATGACAAGTTAGAAACTTGTTTTGTCTGGAGGCGTGGACGCATTATAACCTCCACTTTGAGAAGTGTCCTGTGAGACATGATGGAACAAATAGATTTTGCAAACTGACGCATTAAATTTGCTCCTAGACTTTTGTGGCAGCAAAAAGACCTTGCGCTGTCTGTCTGGACGTCAGCCAGGCAGAATTGAGTCTATCTTTTAATCTTCCGGCTAATTAAAAGTGATTGTGACTGCAGAAATATCCTTATCTTCCCTAATATCTCTATTACCTCTGATTATTACATGCAAGATGGGAGATGTAGACTAATTAATAGAGGCAATCTGTTGGTGAGATTAATGGAATGGCAGGCCCAACCAAGCGAAAAGACTGAGAGGCAGATAGTGGCAAAAATAATGAAAGAGGGAGGGAGAGAGATGGGGAAAAGAGGAGGTGGAGAGGAAGGGGGAGGTTTATAATTGGTGCGCTGAGCGGGATATCTTCATGTATGGGTTTAGAGATCTCAATGGAAATGCGGTTCAATTCCAACCACATCAAACCAGAGCCGATTATTCTGTGTTTACTATTACTGTTGTGTTTATGAGAATGTAATGTGGTGCAACTTACGCATCAATTCCAAAGCCAGCGTGAACCACAGATAGGCATGTTTTAATTTAGTATCAGCATACAGTTCAACTTCAGTTCATCTTTTGGTTTCCTCTCTATAGGTCAGCAGTCTAGAGTTACAGTATAATTTGCATCTTTTTTCTCTCTCACCCAGATCACACAGAAGTCACAGGAAGCTGTGTAATCAGTAATGACAGCAGTGTGTAACAAGTAGAGTAACGAGAGTTTGTACTGTAAATAGATAATATGTATAAGTGAGGCTGATCTCAAGTCAGCAGTCAGGCATTTACAAGCCTTTAAAAAAAGGCCCTATTTTCTCAGTGGGATTCTTAATTTGAGCGATGGGTTCTACGTGAGCACAGGATTTACTGCCAAAGTTCTGTTAGAGACAGTTTCATCACAGAGTCGACCATTTCACCCTTTATAACAATGATTATACAGTTAGATTTGACAGCAAAGGCGCCTCTCTTTGAGAAAGCCCTTCACAGAGATACTGTAGGTCATCCAGTCCAGTGGAGGATGAGTGAAGGACAGTAATCATGCTCTCTAAGTTACTCTTTTCCCTGAATTCTTATCTACCAGATTTTGGTTTCCTTGCTACAGAGGACAAAGATTGACATTGACAGTCATAATATAAACCAAACAGTGAACCATTGTCTCACAGTGTGAGGTTGCTATACACCTTATTGGTGCACAGATGGATGCAAAATACATTATCCAAACTGAACCCTAGCCTGTGACACCACAAAGACAAAATGATTATCATGTGAAACCAAACATCAGCTGTGGCATCGGTCCAAAGAGCAATGTATTGACTTTTCGTTTCATACATGCTTCACAGTTCAATCACAGCTGTGTGGTTTGTAATGTTCAACTCGTATTCTGTAACAGTTTTGTGAACAAAATGTGACGCATGTAAAAGGGGAAGGTGTTGCAACTATGGGATATCCAGGAGCGAACATTTAAGATATTCCCGTTTGCTCGTCTTTGTACCGTTCACCATTTTCCTCTTGGCACCAATCTTACAATAAATACTCTACTTCAGCTTGAGACATCTGAACTCTGATGATCGTGTTTGTTTGTTTTTCGAGCTCCCAACACATCAACCACGTAAGGATTTTAGAATATTTGATTCACAATCTGATGACAGTTGGTGGCTTATGTTGCCAAGCTGCTGTCAATCAAAGGAAACTACACCCACACAGTCATGATGATAGAGATTAGCATTATTTAAAACACCTTAAATGTAATTTATCTAAAAAGTTTAAGCATCAATGATACCGAATAATACAGTAGGAGTCAGAATATCCAAGCGAGAGATAACTATACGGTGTAACATCAACAAATGTTTATCAACAGTTCAAGTGAGGACAGAGATGATTACACTCAAACAGTGGCTCGCATTAAACATAAAAAAGCCCTAAACTCGGTATGACACAGGGTTGCACAAAGTAGACAAGTCTTAGCGAGAGCATGAAAGCCTGAGGCATCTGAAGACAGAATGAACCTTGAGGGGATTCTCTTTTAAGACCACATCAAGTATTTAACATGGATGTGAACTCTGAGCCCTCCCAGTAATCTCAGCCTCTGGCCCACCATTCATTAAAAAGCTGGCATTGAATTGGACGTGCCTTTTTGTTCTTTCCTTATAAATGCATCCACTTAGACTGTTGTCTGTCGCCTGGGCTTAGAATATTAATTAGTTTGTAAATTACTTGTAATTAGATAGCGTTGTACAAAATGAAAGCCCTATTGAGATGTAGTGAAATGTGTTACCCCAGTGGGGGAGCTTCAGACTGCTGCTATTACAAATATATTCTCAGTTCTCTTATGGCCTGAAACCATACCTTTATTGGTAAAATGAGAGAAATCTGCCCCACACTTTGTAGAGGACAAGAGAGGAAGAGATACACACATACACATACACACATACAGTGACTGAGGCATAAAGAGAAAAGAACAGCAGGTGGTTGGGGCTTCTTTTAACTTCCTACCTTTCTTCCCTCATTCCTCAGTATCTCTGTGTGTTGGTGCTGTGAACGGGGCCGCCTATTCCCCTCTTACTCTCCCTGCACTCACATTTTTTATAGTTCCCATTTCAGTTGAAATGAAGTGCTGCGCTGATTTAGCCGTCAAATTATGCATACAGATGCTGAAATATTGACATCAGCCTGTGAGCCAATGACCTGTCTAATGACTCACTAGTGGGAATAACAAGAGAGCGAGGTGCAGGGTTAATAATATGGAACCCTATATCGCAAAGGCACTCCACTGTGTCACTTTGATGTTCAACATTACAATTTTTTCCCTGTTTCAGTCTGGGTAATGTAATCTTTCTGAACACCACCCTCCCCTCTCTTTACGTTCTCCGAGATTAAAAGCCCTCCCCTTTGTACAGTAGCAATCAAAGGTACTAGACTGAGGGAATAAAGTCTTCAAAGGCATTGGAGCAAGACTCTGAATCCAAATCCACCTCCATTCTGTTTGCACTGCAGGAGCTCACTTTGTACCTTGCTCGCTAAATACTGCAAACTGCAAACAAACCCAAACTCAAATACAGCCAGGGCACAAACACAAGTCTCGCTTTGGAATATAATAAAAGGAGAGCTTAAATTGTTTGGTTCCCAAATAAGTGACACAAAATTAGAGTTGCTGTTTGTTAACCGCTGGTTGTTTCGACGTATGTCTGTCTCTTCCTGCGGACTTATTGCCAAGGTCAGCTCCCTCTGTGTTTGTGCATCTGTGCTTATGAATACGCATATTTTTGTGGCTCTTTCTCTCCATTTTGCTCACTGTTTGTTGTGCCCCAATTTCTATTTTGGACACAATTCTCCTCTTTGAGTTGTGTGTGGAGCATCTTGATATTGACTTTCAAAAATAGTCGCACAGTCACATTATGCTTCTCGTCTCTCTGTCTCCCTCTCCACAGTTCGTCTACCTCCTTCCTCTTCCAGTGGTGGAAGTATGGCCTTGAGGGCAGAGATTATTCATGAGGAATGGTTTAGGCTAGACTTATATACACTTGGGAAAGCAGCAAGATAAGCTATTGTATTATGCACCGTACTACTGGAATAAATGGTGATGCAACTTGAAGTTAGAGATGCTCATATCCTCTGAGGGATACTTGCTGATATTGTTTATATTTGCGATGTGTGTGCATAATCATTCTTGGTTCTCCCTCTACGAAAGAGATCATGATCTTAATGAGAGTTTCTGAATAAATCAAGCAACAGACACTCATGGTTCCCAGACGGCGTATCGACCACCATGAGGCACAAATTGTGACTTGGAGTGAAATGTCTCAAAAGCAATTGGATGGTTTGCTATTTGGATTTTATTTTTTGATATTGTTCTCTCAGGATTTCAATTTCAATAACTTGCTGATCGTCTTACTTTATTGGTGGCGATGTAACAATTTAGCTCAAAGCGGCACACTGTCTTATTGGTCTCAGAGCTGTGAGCGGCAATAGATCAATTGACTCCGATGAGATACAACAAGGGTACGGTATCTGATTACATTAACATCACATCTTACAGTAAAAATACACTTGGGTAAACCTTCAATATCACCTATGTAGTTCCATCGCAGTCACAGTTATAGAGGGTGATGCAGGGAAATGGCACAGTCACAAGTCGGAAGAAAAAATCCTTTTGGTTGTTTGCTGAGTTTTTACAGTCCAAAAGAACATCAAGTGTTCATCTGGGGATATGTGACATTGAACAGGAGGTCCCCACCAGTGCTGTCTCAGAGCAAGGCGGTTAGTAAGGCAAAACGTTAGTCACTTGTATTCATCTCATGTGTTTCAACTTTATGACCTCACTGCCTTTATGAGACCTTTTTTATTCATGAGGATAGTGTGGTACTTTTATCTCTGAAAATCTCTCTCCCTGGGCCATTAGTTGTTAATGGTATTAATAGCTCCATTGCTCTGGGCCACAATATGGATTCATTAGAGGATGAATAAAGACCATTATCCCAGTTTTCCCAGTTTAACCGAGCACATCTCCCTCTGCCCGTGTCTGTCTGGGGGAGTGTGCGTGCTCAGTAACAGACTCTGAGGCATACTGAGTTAATAGGGGGTGACAAAAGGTGGCCTGAAGTTTGAATGGGGTTTCTTGTGTTACTGTAACATATGGGCGATGCTATGCTGGGTGGCAACAAAACTGTTGGGGTCTTGTCTGTTCCATTAGCAACTAATTGCACTGTTTTTAAACTCTAGTACATTTTTGCCTTATGCTCTTAGTGTAACTTTCCAGTCTTTCCTCCCTCTTCACATTTCCACCATGAAACCTTTAGGGCTGCTAGAGACACTGATCTTGGTTTTTGCACCAAAACACCTGCAGTCCATACATCAGCGCTGCAGAGGTTGCAGTGATGTCAAAGCATTAGTCAATAAAACCAAGGAAATGGTATGATCAATAAAAACAGTAAAAAGAGCGACAGTAAACTTGGTATTGCACTGATCACAAAAGCAGAGGCTTCAAGGACTCTGGCTGGTGGCAGCACATATTCATCTCAGCGTAATACGCATACTGCTATACACACATTGGCCCTCTTTGCAAGGCAAGGCAGAGAGTGGAAGGGGGATTAGAGCAACCAATAGTAATATAAGAACTCCGTATTTTCATCAATGTATTTTCCTGAACCCAAACAAAGGCTTACATGAACAGTATTACGCTGTATTTCCAAGTACAATATGTGTTATACGAGTGAGCAAAACTGAGACGGAACAGATTTCCCATGAGGCAGCGTGCACCCGAACACACAAGACAAGCATTACCTAAGAGACTGAGCTGGAATGAGACATCAAAACAATAAATCCAATTCAGATATTGGAAACAAGAATAGGAAGCGTAAAAGAAATCAGCCATTAAATTGCAATGAGTGGAACAACTGAGGTGACACAACTCAAATAATATTTGTAATGACTTTCCACTCGCCACATCTCTCAATGCTCACTCCTCTCCTCCTCATTGTCTCCACCATTGAACTGATATGACTGCAGCATCTAATTAGCAATATGACAATTTCCATCTAACTAATTAGTAAAATAAGCCCCTTGTTCTGTGGCACAAAAGGCTGAGTCAATACAATATTACTCTGTGTAGTACATTTCAATCTCACGCTTACTGCAAGTCTGGTGGTTTGACTATAAAGCAGGTGTATAAATAGTTTCAGTACAATATGGCTGAGGGTTGATGATGTATTTTGGTCCTTAGGGGACATGTACACAAATATCTATGTGGGATCAACTGTCAATCACTGGAATCCTGTTGTATTTGTATGGTGTGTTTGTGTTTAAGTGTGTGTGTGTGTTTGCTTGAGTAAATGTAAGCTGCCATGCCTGGAGGGATCCCCACAATAAGCCCAGGGTAAAAAAAGAGAAGCTGCTCATTAATGCACCTTGTGTGCGAGGTGTGTGCCTCTGCATGTGTATGAGTGCAGTATTTTCTTTGACATTGTTTTGTTTGTACAAAAGCAAACAAAATACACCCTTGAATGCTGTTATGTGAACGACCAGCTGTATAACTCGCTCCGTAGCCGTGCTGAAATCATTATATACATCAAGGTCAAGTAACTGTAGAGGTGATAAAGGACAACGCCACATATTTTCAGGATGGGCTGGTGATGCCGATCAATGTTTAACTTTCACACTGCACTGATTTTTTGTTTATGCAGTCTTGATGGGAGCTTCGTTCTCTAAGATGCTGTGAGCATTATTACAATCAAAGGATTGATTTCGGCTTTTGGGTTCAACTGGGAGAATTTGCTTGGCCCGTGTTTGTGTATGTGTTTGTTGTGAAAAGAACAAGGCTCGATCAAAGGTAATAAATTCCATGTTAAAACCTGAGAAACCATTTTAGGTAAATGAGATGGGGAAAATATCTTGGAACTACTGGTAGCAAAAGCCTTAAAATCAAAAGAGTGCTACTAAGATTTAAATTAATCATATTCCCTTGCATACCACTCTTCAAACTGTCTCTTTCAGTCACACGAAATCGGTCTCTGTTGCTTTTCCTAGAGATATTTTCAGAAGAGAAAATAAACAAAATATTTCAGCTACTTTTCTCTTCTCAAACTCACATGTTCAGAGAATCAAATGGCAAAGAAGGCAAACAAGCCTTTATACATACAGTACAGTACAGCTCAGAGTCTTTGATAGAGTGGTAAGTTATTTGTTATGAGTTATATGGTCTCCACACGTACACACACTACCCCCATCTATAAAGCCTGCTTGCCAGCATATAAACATCATACTGTGCTGTGTAAATTATGAGCCAACACGCACTTGCACACAAAGGAATATGCCATTGATATGTATGAGCTGAGACTGCATGCTGTGATGTGTGTGCATCACACAAACACTCCCATTGGCATGCACTAAACAGGGCACGACCTTGCAGCACATAACCTATATAAACAGGAAGCTGTGAGCTATGATCAAGTGTCTGCACTTCTGTCGCCTTCCTCGCTGTGTCTGTGACGACTTCTACGACATTTCAAGAAAGGAACTGACTTATATTTAGACAAATTCAAACACGGAGAAGAACGCATCCTACATCCGATGCGCATCTTTTTGGTTTCCTCGTTCGCTAATGCACCCACAGTACCCACTATACCCCCTCTCTCCTTCCCTTATTCCCTCCCTGTCTGGCAGCGGGCCAGTTTCCGAACTTGGTGATGGAGCAAAAGAAAATTGATTTCTAAAGAGCTTTGTCGGCTATGCCCGGATATGAAATATGCAACCAGTTATTAGTCTAACACTGATATTAACATAACACGACAGCTGTGTCAAGATATATTTTAAAGATGTCTCTCTTGTTCCCTCTGAGAGATACATGAAATAGGCTAAAAATGCTAAACTACCACTTGTTCACGGCATAGCAAATCATTATTACTGCTGCACAATTGTGATGATATCTGCTTTGTTCGAGAGAGAGACACAAAAAGCTCTTTGGAGATGGTTGGCACTGCACTGATGCTGCTATGAGACAGACAGTCAATATCTTGATCATGTACACAGGCACAGCGTGCGTTTCCATATTAGTTATGATGCAGCTATTAATGAATGTACACCAAGAAAGGTCAAAGGCCCACGCGCTGATGTACATTGATACACACACACACATACAGATGCTGATGCACCCATGCAAAGGCTCGCATGCACACAGCGAGCAGAAAGGTCACAGCGTACGGTGTGTGAGAAAAAGATATTTGAAGAAGATGTGCTGCCTGTTGCTATGGAGCACTCCTTGAGGAAAACATACACACACACAAAGACACACACCTACACGTGGTGCTCTATCAATCTTAAAGACACCAGAACAATTGCCCGCAAGTGAACGCAAACACCAGCATACGCACACACAAATACACACACACACAAGTATATGTGCTTGCTCAATCAATCCCTGTCCTATTGAACACGGCGAGGAAGCAGCAGCTACTTTTCAAGAGCATCACTGCCAAAAATGATTGCTCTTGCACTGTGCGTGTGTCTAATTGTTTGTATGCGAGTGTGCATATGCTTTATTTGTGTGCGTGTGTGTATAAAGGGAAAATGATCCCTTTTCAAGAACAGCACCGCTTCTCTTCTGTTTATTCCTTTAGGATTGTGTAAATTATGCCAGTCGGTTAATCAGATTCCTCCCCAGATGCAGTTCAGCACCTCATGAGAGACAGCAAGAGGGAGAGTGAAACAGGCTACAGTTCTTCTCGATGGTTTAGAGCTGGTGGGAGATCCACTGCACATGTTCCACATTGTGAACACAGTAATTAACTTGCCTTGTTTTTTTGTGATTTCTTTTTTTCTTTTGTGTTTTTTGCTGGCCTTTAAAGCTTCACTTTGAGCAGTAGCTCTGAGGTTACATAGTGGAGAGAACAGCTGCACTGTTACCTTTACCTTACTTTTACTAAACTTTATGCAGTAGGCCACATGATACGATATCATCACATTACTTGAGTAACATTATGATATTGTTGCGATTTTAAACATTTTGCAATGTCCTCAGTGTTGCAGGAGCTTGTTATGATACATTTATGATTCATATCCTTTCACAACTGCAAATTATGTCCCAAAAAGGAAAAAAAGAATGAAACCCTGATGCTTGGTGTCCAACCACAATGCCATACTGTACATAATATTGTGATACGATGTTAAATTGATTCCTCACACCCCCATTAAACAGTCAGGACAATGACATTATCTTCAATTATGACTAAATGTGTCAAATCTTCATTCGTTATAACAATAAGTCGATCTAAAAAATGGTGTCTTCAGACACTTGTGATAATTGGTTCATGATTGTTTTTCGAGGAACAATGGCCAATGTTTTCTGATTCCAAGTAATTTCTTGCTTTTCATCGTCTCGAGACGACAGTAAACTGAGTATGCTTAGTGTTTCCTTGGTGAAACATTTATTTCTATGTCAAAAAATGCGACAATTGTCTATTATATCTGTCTTCGGGTGTCTTGTTTATGACTGTACTCCAAAGTTTAGTGAAATCCAGTGTACAAACGGAAAGGAAAAACAACAAAGTCTATCAACTTATGGCTTGTACAAGGATTAGTTGTTGTTCTTTATTGAACATATTTCAGTACATCAACAAACTGTTTCAGCTCTGCTGTAGGTTAGACATTTATTTGAGAATACCTTTTTTGTCAATTTATTTATTTAACTGATTTGTGCTTCTTTTTTTTTTTTTTACTGTAGATCACACAATAAATCGATCATCTGCCATTTAGTTGCAGCTCTAATATGTTGAGTATATGAAATCTTGCCAGTGTTGCTGCAGCGACCTGAAGTAGTGGAAGTCAGTGCAGGCAGAATCGATCACAGCCCAAGACTGAAGATCTCTTGCGCTGACGCCTGATCAATAACTGTATGTAAACAGAGTATGAAGCCTCAGCTCAGCACATACTGTCATGCTGCAGGTGGAAGAATACACCCAGAGCAACTCAGTGGAAGTGAAAAGGCAGCGTATATAGACAAACTGTAATGACTGCAGCTTGGGGTTAAACGTCCTTTTCTGGGGGCTGAAGTGATGGTGGCATGTGACAACATAAATTAACAGAATCGTTTTACATTGTGACACTTCATCCCGTGTGTGTCTGAATGAGTGATATTTGATAGCCTGTACTTTGTGTGTCAGTATGTGTGTGTCAGTGTGTGTGAGAAAGGCAGGCGAGTGCTGTGGAAAGGCCATAAGCTGGTATCATCCTGCCACAGACAGCCAGTATGAAGCTGACTGCACATTCTTCCCAAAGTGACAAATACTTGCAATGAGACGTCTCTCAATGAGGTGGATGGAAGCCAGTGAAATGCGATGCGGCGGAGTCTCAGAACTAATCCATAATAAATCTGGTAGATGTATCATTTTCATATTTCACACTGAGCCATTACAGAAGGTGGGGCAGAGCTCGGATTTGCAATGGTGTGAAAAGTTTCTAGATGGCAGGGAAAGTTTAAACTATAACCATGTCCAGACAGGTTCCTAACTTTTTGAAGCTGAAATGATTCATAGATTATTTGTATTGTTGGGTTGAATGCCAGAAAAATGATAAAGCAGAAACTCCAACCTGCTTTCTCTCTTATAGCTTTTTCCAGTGAAAGGATGATCTATACTTTTCTGCCCTTGTATATCTCCGCAAACTGATCTGATCTGTGAACAAATCTTTAAAGACCATACAGTAGCTCAGACTCTGTCGACGTCTGTCCTCAGTCATCCTGTATCCAGACCAATCAATACATCGATTATGAACAGATAATGCTAATAATCCCACGCTGTGAAATAAGACTTTGCATTAATCCAGTACCTCGTGGTCGACATCCTGAGTCAATCAAAACACCAACAGAGCTAATGATTGAATAGAAAATCTTGCTTTTATCAAAAAAATTTGTGTAAACGACATAAGAATATCCTGTAAGCAGTAGATTCTGCACATTAGGACACCAGATTAAAAAAAACCCCACAAAGTTAGCAGGTGTCGCTACGTACAAACTCCACCGTCCCCAGCAGGAACGGCATTGAAATACTGAGTAATTTTTTTTGAAAGGTGCCAAAACTTTGGTCGTTCTGCAGACGTCAAACAAGCCAGCAGTCAAATAACGAGCCGGTCAGTAATTCATCTGTTGAACAAAGTCGCACTTGTCAGTGTGTCCCATTCATCCCGGGAGTCCATCACTCACCTTGCGCAGAGGCAGTGACACCTCTCCACTAAACCGTCAACCATCCGCCAGCTGCCCGTCCGTAATCCTCAAACGCACCTGAGCTGTAAAATCCGTCAAAACTTAACCAGCGTCTCGTCAGGCGGTAGCGCAGCTGCTCGATACTGATATCTTCTTTTATCTTTTTGTTGTTGTTGTTTTTGTCTAGTTTTGTTTAATCGCGTCGTCCACTCCCAAAAAGAAGAAAAAAAAGAAACAAGTCTCCCTCCTCCTCCTCCGCTGTTCTCTGTCGTGATGCGCGTGTCCTCCGGCGACTCCTCTCTGCTCCGTGTGCTCGCGCGCGGAGGTGAAGGAGAAGAAGAGGAAGGAGAAGAGGAGGAGGAGGAGACGGGAGCTCTGTTGATATCATCCACTACTACTCCGACCGAAAGGCACCGCTGAGGGAGAACAACAAACAAAGTAAGCTACCCCAGCGAGGGAGGAGGAGGAGGAGAAAGTGTGAGCAGCCCTTCACCGCGATGAATGAGACACACACACTCACACACACAGACATACACGCACAGACAGACATGGAGACAGACATAAGAGACGGACAGAGAGACACCGCTCTCTCAGCCAGTGTGTGTGTATGTATGTGTGTGTACACTGAATGCTCGATTTGCAGAGAGAGTGAGGGGGAGCTCTGGTCGAGTGAGTAGGTTTTCAGCGCAGAGCACCCACATGAATATCGTCTTACATAAAAATAAAAACATGAACAGACACACAGAGAGCGCCCAAATTCCCCGCGAAGTCATCTCTGTGGTTATGACGTAGCCTCTCTACGGGCTCATTAGTGTTTATGCTGCTCAGGTGTGTGACTGTATCACCTTGCAGCACACTCAATGACATTTCACTCTACACCATGTTACATTATGAATGCTCAGTAGAATATAAGTGGAGCCTACTTTATGGATCCTATTGGAAGTTTCTGCATGATTTTACCAGCATGCAACCCAATGAGGGGATATTCCAACTACTGTAGTCCATAGACAAAAAAAAGTTCAATTGATTATACATTTAAGTCTTTTAACTTGCAAAAATACAGTGTATTTTGGTTCCATATTCTAATATGGCAGCACTGTGCTGTGCTTAGCACTGTTGCCTCACAGCAAGAGGGTTTGATTCCTGGGGGCCTCTCTCTGTGGAGTCTGCATGGTGTCCCTGTGCCAGCATGGGTTATCAGGCTCCCTCACTCAGTCCAAAGAAATGCGCATTAGGGTAATTGGCCACTATAAATTGCCTGTAAGTGTGAATGTGAGCATGTGTGCAGCTTGTTTGTCTCTATACATTGGCCCTGTGACAGACTGGCGACTATACGACCCTGCACAGGAAAGCAGATGGACGGCCTAATATTAAAATTGATTGTGTTTTTAGTAACATTTGAGTGTACATTGTAGACCTTTGAGCTTTCCACTGTTGGGCATCAATTTGAAGACAGCACATTGAGTTCTGGGAAAAAGTAATGGATGTTTTTTTTCAGCTCCTTATAGGCTCAACTATATGATAAAAAATAATGAGTAGTCGCGGTCCTATTATTCAAGCCGAGCAAAGCAAATAACTTCACGGTAGTTCACTTTTCCTGTGGCTTCCTTTGATGTTGTGCATGCTGATGTTCAGCTGAGGACCTGAAAGCAAGAGACTGACTCGTTAACAGACGAGCTTTCAATACGAGGGTGATTGCGGGTTTATCACTGTACTGTAGGTCTGATTCTCCACGTGTGAACACAACGCACACAGGCTCTACAAATCATTATCTCAGCAAAACCAAATTGCTGTAAATGAACCCATATTTCATGGGGAAGTACTTCTAAGGAATTTAAATAAACAAACAGTTGCCTTTGAATCCCAATCAAACCAAGACGACATTACACAGCAATGAATCACAGTCCAACTCTCAGAAACCCAACATTTGGTGCCAGAATGATTTGCGCAGCCAACAATAACCACCCTTGATCTATAAAAAATGGCATTAAGTCACGGTGGACAGCAAACACTTCCCAAAACAATCATATGCACACAATTTAGAGCTTAGCTGAAAAGAATGACATTGCTATGCCCCTTTTTTAAATAATTTTTCTGTTCGATTATCCCAAGTCTTTTTGAAATGCCACATTTTCTCGCTAGTGTGTGTGTATTCATTCCGGGAGAATGGGCGCCTATTACACGCTTTCAGAGGCTGTGACAGCAGCCCTCAGTGAGGAAGCCAAACACTTCACAGCTCAGACAATGTACCCAGGCAGACACGCACACACACACACACACACACAAGCATGCACTCACAGAACCAAATATACACGAACCCACTGACACAATGCACATCGACGAGATGAAAGGGCCAATTTATCAAGCCACCAGCCAAGGCAGGCCTGAGGACGTATAGTGCCAGCATTGGTCTGGAGAAAGAGGGCAGGATGTGCCTGTGTGAGTGTGTGTGTAACGTTGTGTGACTTGTCCTTTTTTTTTTTTTCCCCCTAGACAGTGAAGTCGTTCCTCCTAACACAACATGCGCCATTGCCTTTGGCTAATTTTCCCAAGTCAAATACACCATCTTAAATACTAATGAACAACAAACAAGATCATTTATAGTACAACTGCAATTGTCAGGTGCTTTGATGTTAAGAAGAGAAGGTGTGTACTTGAATTTGTTAGAAAGAAAAGAGATTGAAATGGAGGGAGGGGGAGATGGTGCTCGGGTCTGTCCCATGTTATTTCTCATTAAACTGAGAGATCGATGTTCATTCTCTGAGCTTTACAGCGTTTACAAGCCCGGGCTAATCCACTATTAGAGAGCTGCATGTCAGGGCTGCAGAGGAGCCGTGCTGGGGGAGAGGTTCAAATGGGGAAAAAACAGCACCAAAATTAGTCTGACATCAGTTAATATTCTCTCCCTCACTGACTGGCAGTGATCAGCTGTGGGATGTCATAGTATAGAAACTGTCTCTGTGAGGAGAGACAGAGGGAGGCGGAGGTGGACACGAGGGGAAAAATGTACAAATTTGATTTATAACTCTGTCAGTGACAGATGTGTTACTTCAACTGATATCAGCCCACATTGAAATATTGAATAGTGACGCGATCAAGACTTGAATACAAAACAGTACCAAGACGTTTTATTCACTTTGGGCATGTGATGTGTGAAAAGAAGCAATTTTTCTGTTAATTAATGTATAGAGTTGGTGTGGTGGATGTGGATCACAATGATGTGAGGAGCTTCTCATCCATCAAAGTTTCTTCAGTTGTCTCTGTGAATAGTTGAGTGCTTACAGTGATGTAAATGTTCCATGCTCACAAGAAGAAAAAAAAAGGCTCAAACAGTGAATTATTAACAAAACACAATGTAAACTCTAACGCTTCTCAAAATAGCTTTAATATTTTTGCGAATAATCTTAAAATATATTAGTAAAGTTAATGATAATATTGCTGTTAACTTGCACAGTACTTGGAGGAGTCCCTCATCTTCTCTATTACAGATGGAACTCGCTGGAAAGCTCAGGCCTTAGATAAATGCTACAGGGGCAAAGAGAAATCATCAGAGATTAAATTGATACACCAGATTTTATTTCCACTCATCTGCTAACTCCCTCGCTGAGGCTGTGTTTATATTTAGATGTGAATATGCGCGTGTTTATGTGTGAGGGGAGAACATTTCAAACGTTAGCCCCCTGATTTTGTGATGTCGGCTTCAGTGCGATGCATCTGTTGGGTTTTGGCTGCTGGGATATTGGCCCCCGGTCTGCTTGATACTGCTCCAAGGTCCGGGGGCAGCCTGCTGGCGCTGCCAGTTGGTGGCAAGCCTGAGCGGGGTGGGTTGCCCATTATAGTTAGAAGGAGGGGGGGCGGCAAGGACAGCTCCAAGAATTGTTGTTTCAAAACTATTTAGAAAACTGATATGCCTTTTGTTTGTCCACCACAGGTCAGAGACAGAGATGTGCTGTAGCGTGACAACGACTACTGGGACACACAAAGGTACGTGCATGAATGTGCTGTGTGCATGCTAGCGTGTGTAATGAGTTTGGCGAACATGGAACCGCAAGGATACGGACAAATATGGGTCCATGTTCTCTGCAATAAAGTGTTTATTGGTAACAGGTGAGGGGTAGTTTAGAGAGACAGATTTGGTTTCAGGAGCATCAGCAACTCTTCCACTTCAAGCTCAGATCACTTACAGTCATATATAGAGGACAGCTGACACTGAGAGCGCACAGAAGCTAAATCAAAATTAATGTGATGCTGTCATCAACCTCAACGCCAGACGACAAAGAAAGAGCGAGGACAGAAGAGTAATTCATATCATAACGTCAACTAAAACACTAATTTACCCTTGTGATTAACATCTCCTCCCTTTACTATCCATAACTTATTACAGAAACTAAAACATATATTGCAGAGCTGAAAATAAATACGTGCCATAGGTAAAATTATGGAGTGTGTTTGTTTACACATTAACAGTTCTACTTAAGCTTCATTTACTTCTAAAATCCTCGTCACTTCGTTTATTCAGACCCTGTCAGTATTAAGTTAATACATTGCTCAAATCATTCACTTTTAATCTTTCCTTATTCTCATTATGACGAATCAAGAAAGCAGTGACGAAAGTGACTTTGCGTGACCTCGAACTTGTGTGCTGTGAAAATGATTTGTGACGCGAGGTGGCAGACAGATCTATGCCAACCCCACTGCGCAAACATGATACTTGTCATCAGATGTCTGGAGCTGTATTTTTACACTAACAACACCTGCACACTTGGAATATGCATGAGAACTTCCTGTCCTGCAGTTGCAGAGTGAGAAACTAACTATTTGGAGAGTTGTGAATCAAAGTCTGTGTTATTTATTTGTTTAACACCAATCATTTATTATAATTCCAACTAATTTGCATGCCAACACTCAGCATGTCACCAAATAGCCCGTGGCCTTCTAGGTTTGCTGTTACAGCCACTTGAATGCTATACTTTCCTCATTAGGGAATAATCAATGCATTGACTTTTGCTGACCTGGAGGCATTTTTCATGTCTCTTGTGGCACTGCATATATTCTGTGTCTCCTTTTTACCAACGCTCTGCTCTTCAGTTAGTAGCTACGGCCATCTAGAGGAAAAGTGAACACAGTGCAGTTACCATCAACATTTGCCCCATACCAATGGCCTTCAGACTTCATTAGCTTGTCACCTCTCCTGAGAGCTTTTGTTGAGGGTTATGCTCTATATGTCTACAACTTGTGTTGTGACTTAAATGTTGCTTCCCTCTCAGACTGATACTTGCATTGTAGATGAAATCATCCAGTCCTGAAGAAGAAACATATAAAAGGGCTAAAGTCCGTTTTTGTTTAGCCAAAAGAATAATGAAAAGCGATCTGACACCCGCTAATGCTATTCTGATTAACCTTATTATTATCAGGATGATCCAAACATGTATGCACGAGTTATTTCACGCAGTAGAGTACCTTTAAGCAGCTTTCTCTCAGCGGTTAAATGTGATGTTCAAATCAAGGCCTGTTGTAGGAAGCATGATGTGACACAAGATGGCGCTAGAACACCACAGTTTCACTCCATACTCGTGGACTAAAAAGGAAAGACAAATGTGAAAATGCAAGCATGACAGAGAGTGAAGTCGCAACCTCAGCAGTGTTTTATGGCACAATCAGCCGAGTGCTTCTATTTAAACAAACATTCATTACATTTGTAACACAACTTAGTTTGCACACTGGAATTGAGTTTTCTTTACTGAAATCACTTTGAGTTGATTTACTTCACCTTTTCCACTTGGTTGCCCATAATTAAATCCAAATGACTCAGTCCTCATTACAGATGTCTCTCTGGAATTTAAACACTTGTGTTGAATTGCTCTTCGTCTGCCTGTGTTTGTGTGTGCATGTATGTGTTTGTGTACACCCAGAGGAATTTAATTATGTTGCAGTACATGCATTTACGTTCTGTGTGCTATGCAGCATGTGTTTTTCTCCACGCTGGTTGTTGACCACGCTTTTGCAGTGGGTCACTAATGTTCTTCTCAGCCTTGTATAGTACTTTGCTGCCTGGCCAACAGTCTGTGTGACTCATGTGTGAGCTCCTCTCTGGCTCTTACTGGGAGTTGGGGTCATCCTAATCCCTTAAATCCCACTTTCTACCTCATCACATCCCAGCCTTCCACTCAGCAAATCGCTCCCAAAGTTTCCTTTAGCTCCAGAGCATCTTATCTAGATCTCCTTGGTATAGGTAGCAATGCTGCACTGAGCCTATGTATTTTCCCACAAGCATCAGATTAAAAGAATGTCTGTGTGCATGTATGCAGTGAAATTCCTGTATTTAGATTGCACAATATGTACATAGGCATACCTACGGTTGATTTTGACTTTACACATTAATCTCTCCGTCATCATTTCCAAACATGTTGAACTGCAAGCTCTACCTAAGCTCTGTGAATTTCCATTCCCCGTGTATCCATGCCGCTCTGAACAATGACATGATCCTCAAATGGCTTTATTCTAAATCCCCAGAAATCCGTAACAACCACCGGCATGAAAGTAAAGTAGGGTAACCCTTTCCAACAAGCCATTATTCTCTTTCTTCTAAACAAAAGACTCTTGGCTTTCCAGCTAACGAGACTGAACTCATGGTCTTGTGGTTGGAGCTGAACAAAAACATTTACAGGGACCGTACGCTGCAGGTCCTCTGTGTAGTCACAACCATGTCTGCCTGCATGTGTGTCATGGACGTTCATGTAGTCTACCTGTGAGTGTGCGTGAGTGTGCGTGCGTGTTTGTTGAGGTTTCTTGACCTGTGCTTAAAATGTTCTCTTCAGCAGTCACTTTGTCCAAGAGATGATGAGATTACGGTGGTGGGTTGATGGGCTACCTGGGGGCCATAGCAGGGGCTGTGTGTGTGTTGTGTGTGTTTGTGGTAGGAGGAAACTTGTGTAATCTAAATCAGAACAATACACTGAAAAAAAACAAACAATAATTTAATGTTGAAAGCTCACCCATCAACCCATCTGTTTTCTGTGCTTTCACTTACAGTAAAACTACCAACAACAACAGAAAACAGCAACATGCAGATAAAGTGCATCAATGAGAATGCGATCGTGCAGCCACCAAGACCAACTTTTCTATGATCACTTTTCCAGAATAATGGCTCGCTTCCCCTTTTTCTCTTTGTTACAAAATACTCTTGCACATCACAGCCAGAGAGTTTAAAGTATCAAAGCTGAGGCCACATGATGCTTCCGTTCACATCTGGTGTAGATTGAATTAACTATTTTGCACAAAAACAAAAAAAAAATGTTTTTGACTAAAGTCAATATGTTGGACTTGTTATGATCCAAGAAATTAAAGGGATGGGGAGATTTTGTTGTTTTATGAAAAGGTTCAACACTCAAAATTGTGACATGAACCTTGAAATGATAACACATGTATCGATGTGGACATCATTTTAATGTTTGTGCTTTTCAGAACATGTAGAGCAAATCTGAAAAAAGGAGAATCATTGACTCATACTTTCACTGTATTTATTTTCCTTGTGTCTTTGTCAAAACAGTCTGTTTTTCTCAGCCGATACTGCATTGATCGTACAGACAAAGCAACTTTAAAAAATGCACGTTTTTCTGTTTTTGCCACTTTGCTGCCAATTTTTTTGTATGTCACAGGCAAATTATCTTGATGTAAATCTAAACATATACAAAACATTTAGCCAGAAATAACAGCATTGGATACGCTAATTTTCCCCTATGTTGAAGACTAGGTCAACCTTTTGGGCAAGAAGGAAAAATCTGATTTAGTCAAATGACTTTTGAACTTGCATTGACCCGTGGAGCTCAGGGAAAAAGTGGAGGGAAATGGATCCATAGAAATGTGCTACAAAAACAGGCCAACTGTTGAAATGACCCTTGGATTGCAGGTGCTCTGAAAAAACTAGAAAAACTAGAATATATTACATGCATGCATATTTTGAATTCTTTAAAAACGAAAACACTGAACCTTTCGTCCTCCATCACTCCTCAAAAATTCATAAATGTGACAGTATCACCTCTGAGGACTGCTCCACCCTGCTGTACACCTTGGGATCTGTGGTGCATAACTTCTTACCTTGTTCCTTTTCGTTAGCCAAATGGCCAATTTGGCCTGACCAAACAGAAAATTCAATATTATCCTGCAAGTGTTTAAACAGACAGTCTGAGAGGAATGGAAGTGGTGGCTTGTTAAAGCCATCAAACAGAATTACCTGTGAGGGCTACGCTAACCTCACTGTATGTGTACTTTGTATGATGTGTCCATTTGTGTGAGTGCGAAGACTCTTGCTAATTCAATATCCGACATTTCCGACATTTTTCTCCTCCACTTCTGCCGTGCTTTGCCAAGACATGATTGACAGCTGTGCCAAGGCGGTGCTGTCTGATGTGTGTCTGCATGTTTGGCTCTCACTTTGTGGTCTGTGATCATGTTTCTCAGATGGACACACACTTGAGCATCCTGGGAACCATGTCAGGTGATACAGAGATCAACAATGTCATTTTTGTGTGAATGTTATTCTTAGATGATGCCCCTCAGGTGAGTGTGGGTCTGATATGTCCAGGCTGTACGTCTACCGCAGTTCAATTAATGAGCCATTTGCTGAAGCTCCATCAGGCAGAAGACCGCTGACCACACTGCCGTCACCAGTGCTGTCTGGTTGGCTGTTGCTGTGTGTCCAGTTGTTTCACATCTGCCCCGTGAGGTTTTTCTTGTATTCTGTTTCATATAACATCGCGGAATGCCTCGTTTTTCTGTCCAGTCTAAAGTTCCTTCTGTTTGTGTGACTACTGTGTAGCAACTTCAGTAAAATGTTGATTACATAAAGAAGGGATTTTTGGATTATGATGATTATGCTTTTGTTTGCCCGTGTGTTTGTTTCCCTTGTTTCGCTGTTTTGTGTGTGTGTTTTTCTCATGCATGCATGCGTGTGTGGTACTGTGTGTGCCTCTGTGTGGGTATACTGCGTATATATAAGCAAAGTGCTGTGTGTGTGTGTGTGTGTGTTCTGGCCCGGCTAATGAGAATGTGGCCCACACTGACGTGGCATTTGGAAGGAAGAACGTTTTGGAACAAGATGTTTAGTGAGACAGAGACATGTGTCATCAGCCAGGGACAGGGCGGGGAGGAGATTTATGGAGTGCTGAGACTGACACAGGCCGTACTCATGTTGCTAATGTTCATTTAGGCTTTCTGATAAAGAATAATCATAAACACGTATGGCCAAGAACCTCCCAGCACACACATACATAAAATACACCGGCCAATTTTCAAATACTGTATGCATGTCTGTGCAAATATACAGTTACACGCTCACATGTGACCACACACACAGAATCCCATTTTTTTCCCCGAACGCTTAGAGACGACTGCCCTGCCATCCTTCTGTCTACACAGCGGTAACACGTTCTGAATGAACAGATGAAATATACTTAATATGATTCATTTGTTTGCTGCATATGGACAATTAATTGTTACCAGTCTGGCCAGTCAGCCCATGCAGATTGAAACATCACTCTGTAACTGTGTCCTGTGCCTGCAGACTTTGGGCTCCAGTATCCAGAGACCAGGTGCTTTAGCTGTTCTGCCGCAGCATGTGTTGACCATGACGGGCTGTACTCTGGCTCGCCTCGGGCCTGGAGGTCTTGGTTAGCTCCAGATGTGGTCTTTAGACCCGGGATGATTAGGTACGTAATGTAGGGCCAACTAAGACTTGGCTAAGGCTTGGAGAGAGGCCCCCACTGGGTCAGAAGTGAGAGCCGGGCAGGGTCATACATCACATATGTATGATTTAGATAGACCAGCCGGTCATTGCTTTTTGATGATGCAATGGGTAGTTCTGCCATGCGCGTGAATTGGTCCTTTGGGTGTTCCAACTATGCTTAATGTGTCCATAAAGTGCACTGAGGTGTGTTTTATGGATTGTTTTTCAGCTACTTAGTGGTAACCAAGGAACTAGTTAACTTCGTTCACAGCCTGCTTGTTGTCTGTTGTCGTTTGTCTGTCCTACATGGAAAGAAAACTACAGGCAGCTCACATGTGTCGCAGAAGCCGTAAATCTCTTTAAGCTTGTCTTTATCATCATAGCTCTACTTTGATGAAGCTGACATTTTCAAATTATATGATATTCATGTAAGTCTAAAGACGGCTGGCATAAGAACTGGGACTTGAGAAAATTGAGGAGATTAAGAGACCTAAAATGAAAACTAGGGCAAATTGAATCAAAGATTATTTCAGATGAAACCTTAGTATTTGGCAGAACGCTTTTATACTGCAACTTCACAAATGCACTAAATCCCTAGAAGACCAAAGACATTTTTATTTTCATCTGCCATCCTGACTTCCATTAATCACTGGTTTATATACGCTATAAAAGCCACTGAGGGCACATACTGTACAGTATGCTCATGGGATGTGTGCTCCAGGAAAAAATGCTCACTGCCATACTGTACTCCCTCACACTCATATAAGTACAAATCTAAGTGTGCATACAAACACACGGCGCAGTGCCGACTAAAACAAGGATACATCAAGAAAGATTTATTGCTGGGCTGTGTGATATGCAAACAGTGTGGTTGAGGGGCAGCAGGAGGGTCCACTGGTCAGACTATGTTCCTCAGCTCATGAGATTGAAAAATGGAAATCACAGTGGACTTTGGACAAGTAAGGACTAAACTTTCGCTTAGTCCTACATTCCTTCATTCATGTCTCTCATCAGTGTCTAATTGACATTTAGCTGCTTCGGTGGTGCCCTGTGACTGATTGTGTGAGTGTGTGTGTGTGTGTGCATGAAAGAAAGGGCCAGTCTCATTTTCAGACCTTGAGAGTGGGGACATTTTTGGAGCGTGAAGTGTGGATATTTTGGCGAGTTGTAACCCGAGTTATTGTACAGTTTTCTTAATGAGGGACCTCACAGGTATTGAAATACAAACGTACTGTATGTGCTTGTGCATACTTGGATGTGTCCATGTGTGCACACCACTGCACTACTTCACACTCAATGTTTTAAAATCAGCCCAAATGTCAATATCAGTGCCTCTAACTAACTAACTATGTGTGGCTGCACTGTAATTGGTCATTACCTTATACACTGACTCATAACCTGTTTTCAAATGAGGACCTCTTTATTTTCATTGATGTAGAATTTAGAGGAACTAGACTAAACATGCTTTACCTTTTGTACGTGCACGTGTATCAGACTAAACAAGATTAGGAGGCAGAGACAGTAGATGTGGTTTGTTTCAGATGTACAAGTAGTCATTCTGTAAACAAACATGAGGAAATATGCAATTACTATAATGAGCACATGTGGCTTAGCAGCGGTGACCAGCGGTGAGCATCTGCAAAACACTTGACACCACCATAACGGAGCATTTGTGGCGGACACAAGCAAAATGTGTGTAAGCTTGCATGTGTTTATGTACAGCTGCGGCGAATGTGTGCGTGTGTGTTTGTTCGTGTGTGGCAAGGCTGGCTGAAGTTGAGATGTCAGCGTGTGTTTGCACAGACCATAATAATTCTGCCAGGCAGCTCTCCCATGGGGGCAGTGCAGTGGCAAAGAGACACAGACACATATGTTACTGCCACCCCCTCCTCCGCCCCACTACATTCAACACACCCCCCCTCTAAGGACATTATTCCCCCTCTCCTATTTACTCAGGTCAGTAGCACTGCCATGGCAACCAGCAGTGTTTTGGAGAGTGCTTGTTTAGGAAATGTGTGTCAAGGGACAGATGAGTGAACACATGGGACCCTCTCCTCTTCTGCAGTAGCCTAAGAGGAGAGGAAGTCAAATGAGGAGGGGGGGTGAGGGAGAAACCAAAGGGCAATAAGTCCACAAGCACAAGACCAACACTTTCCTCATAGCACTTGACCTTTTATGTATGTACACCTGAAATATGATGTACATATGACATTCACAGGTTACTAGCCTGTTGAGACCTCCATCATCATCATCATCAGCAGCAGCAGCACTAGGATCTGTACAGTACACTGTGCTATGCAGCGGCTGCACTGGCTTTGTCCTGCTTAGTATTCCAAAGCACTACGGCTGAGTTCTGTTATTGTAATAAAAATCTTGTGTTTTTGAAGATAATCAGCTGTGTGCCCTCTGACAGCAGAAAGGAGACCAACATTTTTTAAAATTCAAAACATTTCCTGGGGGCACAGATCTGCACAGCACCAGAGCAAAGTGGCCTGCACAATGGCTACACTGAGCAGGGCGTCTAGGATGCACCCATCTTCTGTACAAAGTGATGTGTGAGTTGTTTCTGTACATGCCGTGTACTTTTGTACTGTATGTGGTGTGGTTGTTCTGCTCTTCTCCCTCCTCCAGCAGGTCGGGTTAGCTAACCAACACACCTATGGCCAATTATCAATCAGGTGCCAGGCTATATCAGCCATAGATATACAGTATATAAGACGACTACTGTACAGTAGATGACTCGCCTGACGCTGCTGCTCAATGAAACTGAAACTTTGATCTTGGCTCGGTCAACTCGCTCCCTCAGAGCATTAATCCTATGATGGTGCATGCTCTAATAAAATAACCAGAACTTGCTCAGTTTTTGACCTATTTTCAAACGGTTTGGTATGTTGTGAACGTCAGAAATGCAGCTATGACACTGCATAGTTTTACAAATCATTTTTCTATGAAAGTAACATTATGGTAACATTACGCACATAGTTAAAGTAACAGCTATTGCAGAGTGCAGGCATAATTTCACAGAGTTGAGTAGTTTTTTAGTGCAGATGACTGGATCGCCCATCTACTGCAGCCAGAGTCAGAGCAAGTGAGTTACCTATGAGTTACGTCTGCACGGACAGTAGTTCACTCCCTTGATATCAGCTGCAGGATGAGGCCTGCTCGGCCCAGAGTTGGCTGACCAGAAGAGTGTGGGTTTGGATCATGTAGATCTTGGCGTTGTGGTCTGTTGAGCTGTTTTCTGGTTGTTTTTTTCGTTCTAATTGATCTTGTGGTTTTCCCAGCACATGGCTGCCGGTCTTAAGTTGATAATAAAACTCGCTTCTTTTCATCCTGTGTTATGTTTCTGTTTTGACTTTGTTCTATTACTTCATTCATTGTTGCTTCCCTGATAGCCTTGGACAAGACAGGGAAGGTAACACAGTGAATGCCTGACTTGGTCCCTGCAGCCAGGGCTTTAGCTGAGAGCTTAGAGACCTTGGGGGCTTTTGGAGCTAGGAAACTGCAGTTTTAGTCCTGGCCAAGATGAACTCAGTTTATTTCTTCCCTCCCAGGAAATCCAAATCCTCATGTTGCAGCAACACAACAAAACTAGGAATGACTAGATAGTGAGTTGTGTTTTAGTACTGACAGACAGACAAATTAGGGGTTCGTCTGTGCTATCTGTCTATCTTCATCTCCAGTAAATGTTCTAATGCTGAAAGGTTTATTTACGTATTACTGCAGTTGGTGGTTTGAGTTAAGTAGTTTTGGGAAGCTGCATGTTTCAAATCTTTTGGAGACCTGTAGGTTGTAATTGAGATCAGTTTGTCTGTGTATAGTTTGGTTTGTTAGTTTGATGTTTCCACATTTTTCCTTCTCATTTCCACTTCACCTCAGTGGTCAATATTGTCATGTTATGGCTACTGTTGCTAGCTTTGTTCAGTCTTATGATTTTTTAAAAAGTCATATAAAAGAGCACATTTTGAAGCTCATTGAGCATTATGGGATTGATGTTGGAGACATATGGTTACAGGAGGAAATTAAAGGGTTGTTGAGGGCTGCTTTGATGGAAAATGGTGTTTTGCCAGCTATGTTTCTGAGTCCAAGTGTCAGTGTTGGTGAGTCTGTGGTTCTTCTTACAGTAACTTTGATCTTTGAGCAGCAAAAATAGTGTTTTTTTGTAAATGGAGAAGGATAGATACAGAAGGAACAGTTTTGGAAAAGCTTTGGAAAAAGAAAAATTGGTGTCACCACAGTAGCAGTTATATCTAATAGACAGGTAAGCTGTCAGGTATTACTGATGTGAAGCTGCTGCTCTGACAGATGAGGGAAAATTTGGGAGAAACTGTGTTTCAAAGAGCGCTCATACTAATACTGCTGGTCATATTTCAATATCTTTGTGAGTCTGCAAAGGTTTTGGTCAAGGCTGTAATTGTTGCCATGACAGAGGACAATGGTAAGCAGCAGAGTGTTGTGTACTGAAAAGCATGTCGGTCTATCTGTTAAACCATTGGCCATCAGTGCACCAGTTAGTTTCAATTTCAGTATGCTTTTCAAGTGTAGTTTACATCTCTCATTGGGAGTACATTAAAGTTCCTGTGATTATGTGACACCAGTCTTTCTTTTGGACTTGTGAATGGCAGTGTCCACATTGGCAATCAGCTTGATTTGCCTGTAGACTGTATAGCTATTGTGTACTTTCCTGTTTTCTAAAGAGACAGATGACTGGGTTTTTAGGGTTAGTTTTGTATGAGCTGACATCGTCTCTGTTGGAACTGACTTGCTGAGGCTAAACTCAAAATTCATGTAGTCTGCCTTATGTCAGCAAGCTTCTGATAACATCAAAGCTTTTTGTGTTCCAACTCCTAAGGCTGGATCAACCTGTCAGGCTTCACGTGGATGCAGACCATATTGGAGCAGGTGCTGTGCTACTTCAAGCCAACAAACAAGGTGGTTTGGACAAATTAATCTAATCTTAGACCCAGTGAAGTTTTCAAGTTTATAAAAAGGTCAGGTTTTTGGCTGGCTGGCTCCTTTTTTGGGAAGATTTTGTGCTTCACACTCCTCACCACTGCAAACACGCTGAAAACATTCATCAGTATTCCCAGACTATGTGTGGTCTTCCTCTTAAATGCTGTGCTATTGGTTGAACAGATAATAAAGCTTACTAGATGTAAACTTTAAACACAGTATGAAAAATTCCACCTTTTCTTTTTAAAACCAAAGCATTCACTTAAGAAATCCCTTAAAAGGGCTCGGGCCAGAAGAGGGCAGTCACGTGCAGTATAAATAAATATTGGCTGGCACCTGTGTATCTCTTTATACAAAGTTTTTATATCTCGTGCCTCACTTTGTCTTGTGTGCCTTTAAGCGTGAACAGCCCATCACTTGTGGGAAGGGCTTTGTATAGTGGGTTTTCCCCACCCAGCCAAGAATCTGAGGAACGTGTATGGCCTGATGAGTGAACTGGTCCAGAGGTGAGGGTGTAAATCCTTCTATCGGACACTTAGCAGATCAACAGTGGCTTTTCTCACCGTCAAACAACTGAATTCAGCTATTTTTACTCGTCCTCGCTGTGCAGGGTTTCAATGCTCGGTATGTGCGGCTGCTCCACAACGGCGTCTTTATTAGATTAGCAGCAGTTAGACATCCTGCAGACACACGTGCGGTTAGTAGGAACACAAGCCTGTTGCTGGCTGTAACACAACTTCAAAGGGAGCATCCGCTTCGTGTGGTTGGGGCGATAAAACTGCTCTTCAATGTAAGAATGTTAATGATCAGGGGCTGCACTGCTTTTGATGGAAGAATATATATATAGAGCCAAGTGAGAGCGTGTGAAAGAGCCTAACTGGGTCTATGTATTTCACAATAAAGGCCCCCATAAAAAAAGTACTTGACCATAACGCTTAACATAGTAATAGATGACAGAATCACAGAGATAAATGGTACATTTAGTGCTTAATGAAGTATCAGTAGAGACAGTCCAGTGTGGCTGCTCTGGGTGCCTGACAAGCTTGGAGGTCACTGCAGGTTTTTAGTGTGTGTGACCACAGACGCTGATGAATTGACCGTGTGAAAGTGAAGCCGGCTAAGCTGTGTGAGGGTCTTAATTCACAGAGCCACTCAGGGGAAATTATGAATCGGATTGTTTTCGACACTGCATCTAGAAATTGTGCTCAGAGAGAGATGTAGAGAGAGGGTGGGGTGGTGGTGGTGGTGGTGGTGGTGGGGGGGGGCATGGAAAGAATCACAGAGGATTTATGATGTCTGAGCCCTCCTGTGAGAGGGCCTTTCCTCTGACAGGCAAGGAAATACTTCTCCAATCTGTCTCCCTGCTGACACCAGTGCGTAACAGACACATACATGCCCACCCACCCCCTTCTTTAACACGCCCTGTGCCCCCCTCGCTTCCCTGTGCTGCCTTGTCTTTATATCTAGCTGGTAATGATGCAGCTCATTGAAAGTGGTGAGAGCAGGGGTGGGGGGGGGAAGACGGACTGGAATGGGAAAAAAAAAGAGAGATACGTTCAGTCCCCAGAGCCTCGGTGATCTCCATGCCTGTGGAAAATGTGCGCTCGTCGTCTCTTCATCCTCCTCCAGAGAGCCTAGTTTCCAGGAAGTGTAGGGGTTAAACACACATAGTTTGGCGTTGACCTCTCACCTCTGATTAGCCTAGCGTAGCTGCTAAGTAGTTCTCTGTGACTCCTCCACTCAGCCTGCCAGCCTCTCAGGCCATTTTCACACAGTAGCAGCAGGCATGATGTATTTCTTCTGTCACGTGGCCCCGGCTGGCATGTGGTGAATGGTTAACCAGGCCAGCATGTGTCACACATCACTGTCGTTTGGTTTTCATTTAGGCTGTAAATACAGTATGTCTTCTTCACTGCTGACATACAACCAGTCCAGTGTTGTCGGGGCATGCAAACTAACACCGGGTCCTGCTGTACACGAATGCCTGCAGGCAGTGACCCCGGCTTGTTTGCGGCTTTGCATTGTGTGATTATAAAGCTGCGCTGCTGTGAGCATAACCACTGGCTTTGCTCTTGTTTTTTCCTCTTCTCCCTCAGCTGACCCATTTCTGACCCGTTTTTTCTCGTCATGCCTGATATTAGAAAAGTTTAATCATTGCTGGGAGACATACAAAGAGGATTAACATTCCTGGGTCTCCTACACTCAGACGTTACCCTTCTCCCTCCCGTTTTCTCCTCTGTTTGGTCTTTTGCCCCCCTCTCTTTCTTGCACTCTTGCTCACTTTCATTCCTTTGCCTGTTACTTCAGTCTACTGCTCCTTTATTAATTCCGCTAACAGTCAAATATCTAATTAACTGCACTTTTGCCTCTCATCTTATTTGTTTTAAATGCCTGTAAAAGTTCTACTTCACTGGTGTGATAGGCTGCTGCTACCGGAAAGCGGTAGCTGTGATGACAGCATCAGATATTTGATGTTGCACTTGTATTTTTCTTCCCCTTCCTTTGTTTGTTTGCATCTGTGCAGGATATGACCAAATTGTTTGTGTTTGTGCTGGACGGTTAAGCTGCAATTACAGCATTTCACCATGGAGGCTTCTTCTGCTCTGAGCCTGAAGGGTGAAGACTCTGTGTGTGGCGTGTGGGCTCCCTGGTGGTGCCATGTCCTCTATAATGCATACAGGATGTGTCTGCTGTCTGGGTGTACTGTATCAACAGAGCATCTGTATGCTGTCACCTACTGTACACAGTGCTCCATGTATGATCAGTGATAGCGAGGCTGCATTTCACTTAGCAATGAGTTTAGAGAGTTGTACAGCTCTGTTTCTCCAGTCAGCTCCACATCTCTTCTATCTACAAGTGATCATGTGTATATGTCTCTGCCCCCATCAGCGCACACACACACCCACACGTACAAAGTGAGAGCGAGAGAGAGAATCTCACATTGCAGAAGTTCTTGGTGTTTTTTTTTATAACATCTGATAACACCTGATAGTTCAGCTCCAACCAGCTCTTATCAGGTGTAATTGAGTAAGACGATGACTTCCACACACTTTTTTTTGGGTGTAGCACCTACTCCCCTCTAACGCACTCTCCAACTATTCAGCAGTGGAATGAGAGGATGCAAACACATCAAGCTTGAGGAGTATTGAATGTTTTACATGTTATTCACAGTCCAGCACCACCAGGTGCATGTTTGACCCTGCCTACTGAACACCGCTGTAGTGTTTCAAACCTGAAGGTTCGCTGTGATGATTGTCAGGTGAGATTTTGCTACTAAAACAAATGGAAAAACAAACAAACAGAACATGCAGTTAGTGTACTTACTTAAACATCTCATATGTATGTTTTCCATGTGAGGCCGTGTGTGGGCTAAAACCAGATAGCTTTCTGCTGCAGCCAAAGAGCCGGGTAGTATTTCCAGACTTTGTTTGATGTATGATGCTATCTACTGGATGTACTATAGCACCACCTCGGTGCTGTCTCCAGATTGATGAGTAGTCTGCCCGAGGCTATACAGTAGAGACTTAGCTGGCCTTTGAAGTTCCTCGTCGATGAAGTCAGCCGTCATCGGTCACAGCCTTGTTTTAGCTTTCCTCCATCGCGCTTCAAGAGTTTTAAGCATTTTTCTGGCTTGTAGATTTAAATCCAACTAATGTGGGCACTTAAATGAGTAATTTCTTACAAGCTACACCGTTAAACCAAATGCTGTTCATGTAGCCAAAGTACAAAGCGGAGCAATATTAAGCCAGTCCGACCGACATGACAGCGTTCTTCCATGAGAAATTACATTATTGGTTTTTTAATTTCTGCTGGTAGTCGGTGGAAGGCGCTGCCTCAGGCCCAAATCCAAAGTGTCTGATTTAATAAGTGTTAAGATGTGACTGACATGCCCATGGCATATGGTTCACATCATTTTTATGCTCATCAAAACATTTTAGTGACCATCGGGGCCAGAGGGATACGGCCAATATCACCCTGCAGGCAGCCACTCCCATCAACTCATGGGACAAATGGATATTTCCCATGACCTGTTGCAAGTTAGTGTATCTAAAACACAAAAAAGCAGCCTGCCCAAGAAGAGAGCTTCTGAAACCTTCTTTTTAAGTCCTTGAAGAACGAAGTGTTGTAATAACAATATATATTCATGTCCAGTAAACCACACTTTTTCAGTATTCATTTTTTAAATGTAATTTAACATTCAAAATATCAGGTGATATCAGTTCATTGGGTCCAACTTTGACTTTAGTCACTTTAATTGTCAGTGTGTTGGTCAAGCAAGTGTTAAATAGTGAAACAGCCGTGTCATTGGCGTTATCTTTCCTGTGCTGTGGTCCACCCCACCATAATCTAACCCCTCTCTCTCGCTCTCTCTGCCTCAGCATTGCAGAAGCTTTCATCAGTCACAGAGCTGTTCTTCTCAGCCTATCATCAGCTGTCATTAGTGCTCTAAGAGGCCCCTGCTCTTACTCTCTCACACATACGCACACACACAGGTGACACAGCACAGCCTATTCTTCAAGGTTAGGCCTTAATGCTTCACCACATGAGAGTCTTTGATAATATTTCAGCCCAGAAATTTCAGAAAATGAGACGCTCTTCATCTTTTTCCCCTCTTTCATACTCCAGAAGGTTCATTATTATCTGAAGCTGTGTTTTTGACCTTGTCAAGAGGAAAGAACCTTTACCCAGAAACCTCAGGACACACCCTAATTGATTGCTATTTGTCACTGACCGTGACCAGTCATGACACACAAACACACACACACATACAGGCACAAACACCCTTTTCTGATACGGTATCTTCTCCAAAGGCATAGCTTGTTGACAGGCAGCCAATAAAGTCATCATTTTCCTGAGCGGCGGGCTGAGTTATTGCAACCGTTCTGTCTCTGTCCCATTGAACACACACATCTGTCTCCCCTGTAGTTACTTTGACAAGTACATGACCCAGTTTTTACCCATAAGGCCTGCAACAGACCTTTATCATTACTTGCTTTTTCGTCGTACATGCATTTCTCCTCCAGCCCGGTTAGTAGACTCGGCAAGCACGCTGTTCCTTTTAAAATACGTAAGTAAGTATTTTCAGTCATTTTAAACATTTGGCTTGGCTAATAAAACATGAACAGTTACATGTGTTGCCCGGAGATTAAATACATCAGACATTTACATGCCACATTTCAGAGCGGTTACTTTGTGGGGGTATGCTACATTTTACATTGCAGACGGCAGAACAGAGATGGATGACAAAGAGGAATATTTATATACAGTACAAACCTCTCTGCCTGCTAGAAACGGATGTAGTTAATTCTGGTCTCTTTGGGGCCCTGTCTTTGGCTGCTCTGACTGACTCTCAGAGCCTCTGTTGTTGTTGTTGTGAAAATGTGTTGGTGTTTGCCTTGGCCCAGGAGGGGGGACCTGTAAAAGTCTATTCTTAGCCTTTGAAAAATTAAATCAGGCAGCCGCCAAGCTGCTGGCTGTGAACTGAGTGACTGTATCATGTTAGCGCTCTGTAAACATAGATAAACACACTCAAACACATTAGTGGCAAACTTGGGTGTTTCATGTGTAACTGTGTGTTTAATAACAGGCGCATAAGTGCACATATGTGTTTGTGCTCCAGGTATGTGCATGTGCAAACTCTTGTCTATATCTGTCGATGTGTGGATGAGGCAGTGCAGCACAGTTTGAGCGTTGTGTGATGAGTTTGGCATGGCCAAGCTGTTGATTTGTTGACTTGTCCCTCTGCATCAACAGAGCTGCCAGCAGTAGGTCTGCAGTCGGTGAAATGGCAGAGAGAGAAGAGAAGGTGTGGGGTGTCGAGGCTGCACTGGACCACAGATATCCTGGCTCCAAACCAATCACATTGGCTGCAGAATGTAACCTGAGGACACACACACACAGTTAAGACCACAGTCATACTGTCAAATATCATCTTTTAGTTATGCACCACTGAGATAGCAGAAAATGCCCACCACAGTTCCAAGAAGCATGAGATCACAACCTGAAGTGACTTGTTACGTGTGATCTACATGAACCAAAAGATAATTAGTTTGTAATGGTACTGTATTGGCAAATCGGCCCTGACAAAAACATTTTTTTTAATCAAAACAAGAGCAGGGTAAGGTTATGTAACAATCCAAATGAGTGAATGAGAGATGATTTTAAAACAACAAATCATCATTATATACTATACAGATGTAATATTTTATGCATAAATGTTTGAGATGATTGAGATTCATCTCTTTTTTACGGTTAGATGCTATTCAAAATAAGCATGCAGAGGACAAAACCACATGAAATGAGCTCTCTTGGCAGGGAAGAATCAGGTCACAGCATCTGAATATTTGGGCAGTGAGTGTTAGCATGGGATCAAAACCTGACGCCGTGCCTTCCAGGCAAAGGGCCGGTCCCCTGGGTAGTGCCAGTGACACATCCAGGAAAGACAGCTCATCCAAGGCTCGGGCTGGTGAGTAAACAGAGGCTTATTGGTCAGTGTGCAGTGGTCAGAGTGATGAATGACAGGTGCATGGATGGAGTTATAGTTGGTGAATGTGTATTCAGAGGCGGATGAGCTTCCAGGAAGAGGATCTGAGGGACAAGACGGATGCGGGGAAGGGTTGGTGGTGTGGCTTTTGCACTCGGAACAGAACACAGTCCTCTTTTTCACTTGCGGCGCGCATTCATAGCCCTGGAATCTCCCTTTTGTTTCTGTCAGCCATTGTCTATCAAAGCAAGTGCGCTACTTGAAAAATGGTGCCATTCAGCTCTATCTACAGCTATCCACTCTGTTGTCTCACACTGTATGGGATCGCTTTGTGTGCCCGTGTATAAGTGTGTGTTTGTGTGCGCGGTTGGCCAATGATGGCTCTTTCTTTATAAGCTGGTGATGACAGGCAGAGACAGAGGTTGTGTAGTGTGTGATGAAGGAGCCGAGGGAACTCTTTCAGATAAGTGAAGGTCAAAGCGACCAAGGGTTTCATCATCGCTCACTCGCATCGTCTGCACTGTCCAGACAATGACTGTGCTCTTCCTGACAGTGTAGCCGTGTGAGAAAACACTCAAACACAACATCAATACACCAACATTGCTACCCTCAATTACAGATGGAGGAGATTTTGCTGGAAAAACAAGCTAAAGAAAATCCTCATAAATGTAGATTAATCTTTTCACTAGTCGTAAATTGGCATTCCGAGCAAGGTCAAACAGTTGCATGTGCATCTTTCAATTTACAACCTTCCTCCTCGCTTTTACTCCAGCAGACTCCCACTGGCTGCAAGGTTTTTACTGTGAAGCAACTGCATGTGTGCAGGCTCTGTACATGAAAGCATGTCAGTCCTCCATTCTTCAGAGGCTAACTTAATCTGGATTTGAGTTACATGTCTTTCTTTTCTTTGTAACAACGAATTGTAAAGAGGGAACAACAACTTTTACATTATGTACAGTAAGTGGAAGGATTATATAGCTTGTTTGGCTTGAAAAAATCCCCCTGATCATGTTGTTCCCATGGCTGTAAGCTCTTTAGAAAACTACAAAGATGCATGGTGGCCTATGCGAAAGAAAAGCAGCCTTGCTTGCTTACTTAACTGAAAAATCAGCGTGTAACAAATTCAACATATGACACGGAGTTGTACAATTTGTAATACACTGATACATGTGCTTGCTAAAGCTTGATTTCAAATCTGTGGAAAGTTTCACATTCTTTATGCAGGAAGCTGTTTGCTCCCCTTCAAGGCTGTTTTAGCTGTCTGTGATATTTACTGTCTCGACACATGATGTAAAAATCTGCTCCTGTTCTGCAAAACCACTGCTGTCATAGCACATGTTGAGCAGGTAATGGGCCATGTTTGGATCCAGATTAATGTACATCGTGTGGTTCAGTATAATTAAAACAGTGTAATGGCCGCACTATGTGGTTTGGATGGCTGCAGCCCTTCTCTGTGACTGTGATCTCACTGAGCCTCCTTAAACAAATACTTCATCCCTCTGAGGAGGAGGGGCGGGGTACAGACCCAGTTTGAGGGAGGGAGATCTCTACCATACAGCATAGTTAAAGATGTCTTAAATGAAAAATGAGGCCTACCTGGCCTCCAGGGCTTCATCTTTTAAGACAATGATCTATAAAGTCCTTGCTGGCCATTTAGCTTCATCTCAACACATTTGAAGACGAAGCCATGCTCACAGAAACATCAGGAGCAGGGTATTCCTTTAAGTGTTGCGTGGTAATTTAAGTGTCCCGTGACTTACAGAGAATTGCTACATGTGGAGGTCCCTTGAGCTGCTGCCAGCTGGGGGCCTGCTCACATTGGCCCTCGTGTGTATGTGCACACACATTATCACCGCGGGCTTATAGGCTTGGGGCCTTTCTGCATTGGCCCTGGACTTTGAATGCCTTGTGCTTCAGCCAAATGCTCAAACAGTGCACGAAGTTGCCGGAGGTGAGAATGCCAAGTGTCACTGTTAATTACCAAATCGTCAAGATAAACAGAACAGCCTTCCAAGCATGACACAAGTCTTTTCATTAAGCGCTGGAACATTGTGGGAGCGTTCCTTAAACACTGTCACCATGTACGAAAACAGACCCAACTGCATAACAAATGCAAATATTTCCACTGTGCAGTTGGACAACAGTAAGTATAGGCAGCACCAGTGTGAAGACACAGCACAGAGACATACTGTAGTAGAGGGCCAATACAAGCCTACACCTCACAGCTGCAAACAAACAAACCAACCATTCACACCTGATTGATTGTCAGCCTTCGTCTTGAGTTTTCAGACTCAAAGTTCTTTTAGGATTGAATCCTCCATCTAAAACTCTTCAAACAGTCGTTAAAAACTGTGAGGTATTGGATCAGTGATGATTGAGTCTTTAAGTTTTACATCTACTTGCATCTACTCCCCTCCTTTCCTCTACTTTCCTCTACTTTCCTCTCCTGTCCGGTACCTGGCTGCTCAGCTCTGGGACCGGGACTGAGAGACGTCATGTCTGCCTTCACCCGTCTTTGATCGGCCAGAGTGTCCCACCTGAGCTCTCTATTAATCCATTGGATCAATCATTCTGTCTCTGCGGCCATCCAGCTCTCTGTCCACACTCTCTATAGTGGTGGTGGAAATGATTACCATGATTTAAACTCTCATTTAAATACTGCGGTTTGGGCGTACTGCCATTTACCAGGTTATAGCAGATCACCAAGCACGCAAAAATTTACCAATTTCGGCCATAAGAGGTCAAATTAGGAGTGAACCCAATACTTTAGAATGTAAGTGATCCTCTGCAATCAGCATCACGACGCTGGGATCAACACTGTGATGGCAGCCATGGAAGATGGCATCGTCATCTTCTGGCCCAACCCCACTGCATTACGATATATTGCCTGCGTGAATGTGCGTCATGGCTGAAACGTGCACATGGAGGACAGGGTGTATCTTCTCCGTAGCCTCCTCGTTTGTTTATTTTCTCTCTGATGTCCTTTTTTGGTTGTTCTGTCTTTATACACCAGAATATCTTGTACAGCGGCGCTGCATCTTTCACAGATATGTGACTTGTCCATATTTGAAATACAAGCTGCAACTCTCACATAGTTCAAGTGTGGACTCATGGAGGCTGAGTGATGTTTGGTGAAAACATGTTTCTGTTCTCCAGGAAGCTCTGCTACATGTCTTTCATCCCTGAAACTCTGATCTCTGAAACACTGATATAGACGCTGACACAGTGATGCATAGATTAACAGATTACAGTTAAGATGAGTCAAAAACAGAGTGCCCGAGTGAGGGGAAAAACACATAAAACCTGGATGGAGGAAACTATACAGTAAAATGAGTTTTGATGGACTGAGATTCGGCCTTCTGAACTCACTGACCTGGTGCTTGTCTTGGCCGGAGATCAGTATGCAGAACATGTGAGGAACACTCCATCTATGGCAGATAGCACACATGGTTTAGTCCCTTCATTCAGTACATGTTCGAGAGGATCACAAGTTTCCGAAATCATGTAAGCTGAGCGGAGAACAAAAAAAGCAAAGTAAATCATTTACATCTGGCTCTGTCCTGCTAGAGGGCCACAAGAACCCTGTGAGGGACGTCTCTTCTCTGTGCACGCTGCTGTTTATATCTGTTTACCCGTCTGCACTGTCGACTGTGTCTACATGGGTTTAGGGCTTTATCAATGATTAATTGGTGAGTTATGTTTTTAATCATTGTATTTTTATATGGTCAGGAAAGAATTAGAAATTGCCCAGCAGCGATTTCCCACAAACTCTTTGAAGATTCTGGATTTTTATCCACATTACTGTACGCACACTAAACAAATATAATCAATCAGGCACATAATTGATCTATAATGAAAATGCAGTAGTTAGTTACAGTGCCACACTATCACCTGAAAAAACTTTAATGTCAAGCAGGTCTGAAAGGCTGCGATGCGTTTCCTGTGCTTTCACTTGCACACACGTTTCTCATTGCATGTCCTCGATGTCTCTGTGGTCGGACAGTTGGTGTTTTGACATCCCCAGGGTACTCACCCGTCCCAGACCACACAGCCCTCACATCACACAGTGTAAAACAACAGAACTCTTCTGATGAAACATTTTCCATTGAAACATGCTTTCTCCTCTTGCCCAAGTGCTCTGCTATGCCAAACATGTGCTGCTCTTTTGAAATGTTGGATCATTAATGTCCATAAACACTTCAAACGCCGAGGAGCGATTTCTCTGAAGCTGGCTCCTCGGTGCTGCATTTGGTGGGGTTATTGTTTTAGGCAGTGGGGAAAGTACAGACCGTTTTTGGGCGAGCAGTCTGCTCGTGGAAAGGAATCAGATGATTAAGCCTCTGCAGTCTGTATTCGCACCAAGGACAAATACCAGTGAGGAACATTTAAGGACTGAAGTTATAGCAGATTGGTGTTATTCAAGTATGTATTATGTACTTGAAATTAAAATTTTTCTAATAGCATTTGGTCTCTGATATTCAGAGCATCATTGACATATATATAAACATTCTAATCTCATTTTCTTGTCATCCTGCTTCATCGCTTGAGATGGAGCTACAGTATGCTTACGCCAAATCATTAAAATCTCATATATCCTCTGTAGTCATCCTGAAAGACAGAGATGATCACATCATTTCAGCTTCTTGGCTAAACAAGCACATTTACTCTCAAATTATATTATCAGGTTAGTTGAGTATCTTCACTCCTGCATGTTGTAACAGAAAAAAATGTGTTTTGTCATCTTGGTGTTCGGTGTGATGACGCCCTGGGTTTTACACAAAGTCTGCTGGTGGAGATGTGATGGGAAAGGGGTCAGTGGATAATGAATCAGTGGGAGATGTTATTGTCTGAGAGAGGGGAGGGAGGGAGTAAAGCGTGAATTACAACATCAGGGATCAGAGGAGTGAACATAAAGATGAGAACAGTGAGAAGTCTGTTGGCCTGAGGCTAAAGAGATGCAGAGGATAAACAGGCTGAAGTTGAGCTTTAAGACTGGTTAAATAAAACCCAACAATGTCGATTAAGATGAAAACACTTGTCTACTGTAAGTAGATCCAGCTTTTTCTCTCAAACTGTTGAAATAATTAGTGGATCATCTGATAAGTTGATCAGCAAAGTCATTTATCAGTTAATATCACCACATTTTTCATGTTCCACCCCCTCAAATCTGAGGTTTTGTGAATCTTCTCTGCCTCATGTAAATATAAATGAACTATTTGTCAGATCATCAATAAATACAACACATCTTCTTCAGCCTTGGGAGATTTTTCCAAATTGTTCACAGTAGAAAAAAAACAAGATAATTTGATAATAGAAAGACTCAATATACTGTAGTTGCAGGAGAAAAAAATATTTTGTATGTGAAGAATGTGGCTGACACGTAATTTGATCATCAAGTCACTTTTTCACTTTGCTGCAGAAAATGAAAGTCTGAGGTGTTGGTCAGAGGGTATTTACTCTTCTTCCCTGGTTCTGGTGCCTAATTAGCTCCAATGCTAATACAGTGAGCAGTAGAAGGTTTCAGAGACTTCTCTTTATGGCAAACTGTGCAGTTTCATCTGCATTCTGATATTTTCAGAGCATTACTGTGCCATTTTAAAATATATATATTTAAGTCCATGTAGCCACAAAGTTCAGGACAGCTTTTGAAGTACTGTACTGCACCACAGACATCCAGATGTCCACAGAGAGCCATCATAACACACCACATACACAAATGATTAAGCAAAAGATATTTTTCTGTGATAATGTGGATATAGCTACACCTAGATCCTTCTGTCTCTTCCTCAAACAGGAAAGAAACAGCCTTTCATCTCAAGATTGCTGACAGACAAAACAAACTTAAATAAGTTAATTGCAAAATTCCCAACAACTTAACGACACTATCTTCCTAAATATCGGATACAATTTATTTCCTTTCCTTTTTCCTTTTTTTCTTTTTTTTTCAAATGACTTATCTTCCGGTTCATCCCGTTCCTTCCTCTTTGAGCTAAAGCCTCAATTTCAGTTTTGTTTAGTCTTGGACTTCAGCACACAACATAAGCCTCCCCTCAGTTTCTTCCAGAGGTCCAGAGCTGTGAAAGGGACCGATGGGACCGGAGTCTTTTTATTTTCAACCATTACATCAACCATTGCATCAGATATCCCCTAGCCAACAGATTCATCTCATTAAAAATGAAAGCATCAGTGGGTCTGTGCATATTTTCAGTCCAGTTCCTTAACACAGAAGGACAAGGACACTTGATAATAGACTTATAGGCTGGGCACAGGGACTACTCCACCTAACAATAGCAGAATACCACCCAAACGCAACCTCACGAGCCAATCAGATTTCCCGAGTCTGTTTGAAAAGAGACCGGCAAATAGCGAGAGATTATGTCAATTAGTGGCCGTAGTCCCACCTGACCTGACCGCCTCCTTTTTGCAGCGTCTGTAGAGGTCAGAGTTCATGACCTGGCTGCCAAAACATGGACTGCTGCTAACCCCTAAACTCACAGAGGAGCGCTTTGACAGAGTTTTATCAGTCTGCATGCCCACACACACGCTAACACACTTTCATCTCCCTCTGACCCTCCACTCATCCCTGTCTGACCTTGACCTCTGCTCTTGTGCGTGTGACAAAAAGAGAGAGAGTGGAGGTCAACAGGTCTCCGGGGAAACTGATTTATTTATTAGCTGATGCTTGTCTTTCCAAACGGGTGTAAATCTGCGCGCCGGCCAGGTGTTTGTGTATACACGTGGGAGTGTTGAAGAGCAAGAACTTTTTATTTCCGCTTATGTGTCTGTGCCACTATTTGTTTTTGTCTGTGCCTTTGCATCCTGGCACTCTTCTCGACAAATGAGTGTTTGGCTGCACTTATGAGTATGTCTTCTTTGATGTTCGTGCATGAGATGGTGTTAGTGCGTGGGCGTGTGTTTGTGTGTGCGCGCGTGTGTGTGTATGCTTTCCTTGCGGCTGTAAATCTCCACACTGACATGTTGGTTCAGTAGGGAAACAGCAGGTTTGGGACACACTGATGGCCTTCGCAGATGGCTTCAGGACCCTGTGCACGGGAGGCCTTCTACTCCACCTATTAATTTATTCATTTTCCACTGCAGAGGAGACACTGAGGCCAATGTGATGTTTCCGAGAGTCAAAGCCCCTTGAGAGCAGCTTGGGTGTTTTCTTATCCACCCCCCTCCGCCCCCATCCCTCTCATTCATTCTTTCTCCTCCTCTGTCCCCCTGCCCTCTTTTCCTCCAGTCGGTGTTATGCGTGTGTTCTGTGGATCCACTCTTATCGCCCTGATGCAACAGGCAGGCTGACAGGCTTTGAATGTCATTGTCACGCTATCATTGTGTCACAGAGTCAGTGTCAGACACAGGGCAGCACCAAAGAGAGCACAGTCTGTGGCTGGATGCTATTTGATGACAAAAAAATGTAGAAATTGCAGCCAAGAGGCGTTAGATAGAGGCTGCAATTCACTTGCTCAGAGGTGGTTGGAACAGTCAGATTGCATTTCATAGAAAGGCAGTTATTTTCTCCAAAAAACAAATTAAAAATGACCACCGCCTCCTGTGTAAATCATTCATATCTCATAGGCCATTTTTACAAGCTTCTGGCGATGGGGTCTGCCGCGGTCAGACGAGGTTTCACGTTTGACGTCGCTCTGCTGGTTTGCTGCGTCTCCGCTGCCTCACTTGAGCGGCTAGTCTGCGAGTTCACAGATTTTCTGTCATGAAGTTTACTATAAGCCTTGTCTTTGTAAGTCACCTCACCATCTGCAGATGAGAACACGGTGCTTTCACTCGGTGGTTCTCAGATGCTTTGGTGCAGGGATACAACATTACCAGCTTAGTTAACATTAGTTAACAGAAAGGTCAAAAGGTCAAGCAGTAGGTCAAGCTGATGGTGATTTTTTTAGAGTGCCCTCTGCTGGATTTCAAGGCAAAACACTTTTCTTTTTTCTTTTTTTTTTTAACAAAGTTTAAACGATGGCTAGACATTTTAATATAAAGTGACATTTGGGGGTAAAAAATGTCTCAAAATTTCCATGTGGAGTATTTCACTAAGTGCTCTGTAGCCTCATGTGGGGGTTTTCCCCTGTGATAACAAGATGTCATGACACTGACATCTTCCTTGTCAGATCACCAAGAAGAAACTCCATATTTCAGAACCTGCAGCCAAGTGCCTCAGTGTTTGCTGCAGGAACAGTAGGATAGCTGCAGTCAGATCAGTGATATGTTGTAGTGATGACAACAGTGCTAAATGTGTAGCTGAATGTAAACAAAATGTTACAGGACAATGTACCTGTAATGTTATAGGACATGAGATAGGTGAGCAGGAGCAGTGAGACCCCAACAGCTGAGATTTATTGTATCGTCTCCATCTCTACCCCATCTTATCTGGTCAGGTCTGGCCTCCACCCACCTGCTCCACTCTGCTTGACTCCTTGGTCTCCTCACCTGTGTGTGACAGCTACCGTACCTCACTAAACTGCTGCTTCACGTAGGTGTGTGTCCACAATGCTGATGAGCTGGACATCACTCTGTGCTGTATGTCCTCAGATATCAAGGTTGACACATAACATAATATTTTGCTTGATGAAATTTACCCACACTTGCACCAGAAGAACATGTCATGTTTCAGTTGTGGGTAAAGTCGTCACTTCAGCAGTGTGAACAAACACAGTGAACAGTGTGTGAGTGCGATGCTGCATGGTTTTGACAAAGCTGAATCAGACCTGCTAATCCTCCAGAGCCACTGGGCTTCAACAGAAATGAATGGGAAATTTTCACAGAACAAAAAGTGAAACATGATCATATCATTTAACAAAATCAAATGACACAGTAGTTTGAATGTGGGTTTGTCACAGAGAGCCACAAATAATCCCTTTGACGGCGATGTAGTATTCCAAAGTATTGTCAAAAAAGCTCTAACTCCACGTTGCATCCTCTTACAAATGGCATTACCGAAGCCGTCCTGGTTCATCATTCATATTCATCATGACTGGGAAAATTACTCAGCTAGCTGAACGTGGCTTTTTTGCCTGAGCAAGTTTGAATTTAGATGAGAACAGTGTTGTGGAAAGCAGCATTTTCTCTGTGTGTGTACCACATGTAGAAAGTTGCTCTGACTTTATTATAGGGAGAAAATGATTCCCTGGCTCGCTCTAGGCCTTTTTGAGGGCGTCTACACAGCACACTTACTCACATCCACACACACACACAAGACAAAATGCAACGCAACATCTTTAATGCATTTTAGTGAGCATGGCAGGCCAAGGCTCGGAGCCAGTACGGTCCTTCTGTCCATGTGCTGCTGTTTCCACCCACTCTCACTCTCCTCTTCTAAATGAATGTTCAACTCTCTGTCTTCCCTTCTTGCAGACAGGTGGTCTAGGGGTTCAGACCAGAAGGATGTTGGCTTACTTTCTAATGCTGCTTTAATGGTACCTTGTGTGGTGGGTAGAGAGAGGCATGCCGCAGCTAATAGAAATTCTTCTGACTCTCCAGGTTGTTATATAATGGTCTCTTTCTGTCGAGGTACTGTAGACTCGTCAAATCTGATTAACGTGCGTACGAGCGCGTACGTGTGCAAGTGTGCTTCCATGTCTGTATTCATGTTTTAGTCAAAAATGTAATCAGATGCTGAAATCAATAGCGAAAAAGTATCATTCCTGGAAAATAATAAAAGGATCATTTGAATCTGACTTTCATCCATGAATGAACTTGTAACACTTTCAGTCAGTCATAACCTAATACCAATGAAGTTTACAACATCAACAGTAAATGTCAGCCTTCTTTTGTCTGTCGAGCAGACGAGGGCTTCCTTCCAGACTTGCTTTTTTTTTTCTCAACAGCGTTCTCTCAGTGCATCCTGAAAACTAGAGTGGAGTTACAAAATCTGATTTTGCGTGTTGGATCTGTGTGTATTTGTTCTTTCATTGGCCGTAACTTATAAAGAAATTGAATAAAACCACACTGATAATGAGATTTGAGATTACTGGGGGAGATCAGCCTTTCACAGCCACCGGTTTCAGTGTTGGTACGTGTAAAAATATACTGTAAATCAGATTTACAACGCGCACATTCAGACTTTATTAGCTCATTTCCCAAATGAACTTCATCACAGGAGAAAAATATTTTCTCATAATGAAAAAAGTGTTTGTAAGTCGATCACACCCTTCTGTCTGACTTTTTTTTTTTAATTATGGAAAACAAGTGGGTGGATAGGGGAAAATATGAAAAAGCAAATTACACCATTACCTAGAATATGCAGCATATGATAATGCATGACCTAAGATAAATATTTTCACTCAAGCGTTTGAGTGACCTGTGTGTGTGTCTGTGTGTGTGTGTGTGTGCAGGTGACAGCCAGACATACGGTCACTATTCAGCTGTGAAAAAGGTGCTGCTTATCAGCACACTGCAATAAAAATGGACAATGTGGCCATTCTTCCACAGTTTGTGTGTGTGGGAAAACGGGATATGCTGTATGTATTAGTGTGTGTGTGTTTGTGCGCATGGTGGCACTACTTTTTGGTAACCAGTGCATGTATGTTTGATGGACTTGATATTTGTTTGAACTCATTGGGGGAAAGCGTGTCACTGGTCGCTCATCGGGCCCTTATTAACTAGTGAAGTGACCTTTGTGGAGGTGCTGATGGGCGCCTGTGGGACTCTGCCAAGTTTCTCTCCTGGCTCCTTTTCCACCGTCCTCCACTTTTTTTTTTTTTTTCTTCTCCACTTTGAGTTCACCAACGTGCCACATGTTGCTTTATGAAGCTGCTCGTCATTCCCCTCTCAGCTGGACGCAGTCTGCTGCATGAGAGCTGACTCAGCTCTGGAAGAGGAGGTCAACACTTTCCAACAAATCCCTCTCCACCTCAGTGGGATTTGAATTTCTAGCTAAGTGTTTATCGTTTTTGATCTCTCGCTGAGAATTTGTAAGTTTTGAAGTCTCCAATAAAGGCTTATTTCTACTCATTATCCCTGTCCCCTCCTGTTTCTGTCATTCCACAGCCCAGAGACGGAGTGTGCATTATCTCCACCATCAGTTGGAAGTCGGTCATCACTGTGCTGGCGTTCACGCTTCAAGCAGTGTCCAAAAGTCTCCACATTCTGGGAAATATGGGCGGAAGACAATAAACATTGTACAGTGTTACAATTGATCCAACTTGCATTTTAGAAAGCAAGGATGCCAGAACGTTTTATTTCAGTGAATTAGTTGTGCGTGCATTTTGATTAAGCTCAGGGCGGGTTTGATCAAGTTGGTCTGTTACTCCGCAGCCTGCTGTCTGTCTGCGTCACCCATTTACTCTTTTGTAGCCCCGGCTTTGTGTAAAGCTGAGGGCCCAGTGTGGATCTGTGAGATTCTGGCATTGCACAGAGCACAGATGAGGTTTCACTTCTTCCTTCCCTTTGAAAGGAGAAATGGAGGTGCATGGCAGCCATCGCGGATTTTCTCAATCCTTTGTAATTGTGGAAAAATTGGAACTTAGCTCAGGTCTGTGAAACACTTTGCTCAACTTAATTTTCCACTAGTTTTTTAAATTTCATGGAAATTATTTGATCTGTGAATAGTGGAAAATACACAAAAATTTGTCACTTTGCTGTTAAATATATTTTCAAAGCCTGATACAAACCTATTTAACTTCGAATGGAATTAATTCTGGACTAGATTTTACATGTGTTTCTCTACCGAGCTTCTTCCAGGTGAGGGAGTCAGTATAAAGATTGTTTTACAGGTAGTTTAGTTAGTAGGGTAATTATGATGGGAAAAAAATGGCACATTTCAAGGAGGTCTTCTTTATAAAAATTTCAAATATATTTTATTCATTTACTTTCTTGTAAAACAAAGATATTTCAGTAACAGAACTACTTACAGGTTAACTGATTAGCAAATATTGTTGTTAAAATTTTATCTCTTATTGCTACGGCAACAGTGAATTCAGGTGCTATGTCTGTATGTATGATTTCTGCTTTCATACCATAGAAGTTTAACTGAAGCAAAATTAAAAAAAAAAAAAAAAAAAAGTAAGTACAAAAAAAGAAACATTTGAAAAGTGATAGTGAAAAATAGCGAGTACCAGAGACTTATCAACCCAACATTGTTGGTTCTGTCCAGAGTCTCTTTCTCTCTCTTTCTCTCTCTTTTATTCTCCGTTTGTTTTCAGGAAGATGTCTTCTCCGCCTCAACCTCCTCTCTCTCCGATTCAAAAAGAAAAAAGTATTCAAGTTTCCCTCTTTCAGGCCGCAAAAAACGGTGCTGTACAAAGTCAGTGGAAGCATCATCCAGTCCGCCAAGTCTGCCTTGTTCCATCTTCTCTCCCAGGAGGGATAAAAAGAAAAAGCCCAGTTTTCTAATAATCTAGTATTCATCTGAATTACCTACTTTTTACATTATTAAAACACGCAGTTAAGTAGACCATCTATATTTCTCTGCTTTGATGTTGTTCCTCAGAGCACTGTGCCAGTGTGTGCACTGGCCCATGCACAGCCCACATGTACTGTAGCGTATCATTTCTGTCAGCTTTTCTTACACTGAGACAAACCTGTTCCCACTCAGCTCCCGTCCCGTTCTCTCTGTCCATTATCACCACATTTTCAAACATGTTTCCCCTCATATATTTGCCTAAAATCTTTAGATTCCCATTACTCACCGCCTCCGTAGTATTGCTTAAGTTGTGATATCATACAAGTGATTGGTTCTACTACAGTATATCAGAAAAGAAAAGTATTACATTGCAGTGGGAACATCAAACTGTCTGTTTTTCTTCCAAATTGTTGCAAATTTGCAGTTTCTTTGGGACTTTTATGATTCGAAGGGTTGTGCAGAATGTGCAGCTTTTCGCCTCTCTGACGTTAATATGTCAGATTCAGAACGACCCCCTCGACTACCTGATTCATGATAAAGCTGAGAAAATAAAAGCTTGACCACCCTGCAGCCAGTTGTAGGACTATGTCATGGGCTGGTTAAAGATTCAGTGGAGATCTGGGGTTCGGGGATGCATTAGTGGAAGGAGAAATACGATCTGTGTGAAACTGGGTGGAGTGTGGGGGGAGAGATTGTGGTCGCGTCACTGGAAGACGGTGTGGTAGGTGGGACACTGATGGGACTTCATGTACTTGATGGCGAACTTGAGCTCCTTGCTCTTCTTGTCCCACTTGTGAATGGACATGAGCAGCAGTTGCTGGTCCACTTTGCGGCCCATGATGAGGAAGTTGGAGCCCAGGCTGTCCAGCTGGGCGCACGGGCAGTTGGCGCCGTTCTTGATGTACAGGGTCAATTTCTTCAGGTCTTTCTTTCTCAGCACGCCCTGCTTCAACACTTTCTTTTTCTTCTGTGCTGCAATCAGCTTCCGGTCGCCCTTCTCCTTCTTTACCTCCTTAATTTTCATCTTGAGGGCTGAGGAAGAAGAGATGAAGAGATATGTTTACTCTTTTATTCTCTCTAAAACACATACATCTACACCCTGCAGGAGCTGTTAGTGTGTCAGAGACTAAACTATTTTACACCTCTCCTGGGTATTATCATTTAAACTCTCCCAACAGCGCACAGAAAATTGCATCCTGTGTGTATATTTGTGTGGCAGACTTGTTAGGGAAAACCTGTAAAATAACAACAAGAAGGACACGTTTTTGGACGTACTGTAGAGCAATCCTGTGATGCAAGTTCAAGTCAAATTCACAAGTCAAGGTGCAAGTGCTGACCCTTAAATAACATAGCAATTAAAACTGTTATTTGATTGTATCAGGTCTTGTTGTGAGTGACGTCTTGTCTCAAAACAAATCTCGTAGGAGTCAAGTTCAGGTCAGTATTCTAGTTGTTGTTGTTTTTCTTCCCTTTTTATTTGAAATATCTTTCAGCAAAAGAACAGAACAGACCTCTGTGCACAGCTTTCAGCATAGATGGACTTTGGTTACAGTAAACTCTGGTCTATCAACCTAATGAACTACTGGCTTGAATCTCCCGTAGAGATTCATGTTTATTAGTTCATATTTTTAAATTGAGGAGATTAAAATTGAACTGTCAGGCCTTTGAGAGTGGAATTCTCTGGGTGAACATTTTGACAGGTGAAATCAATCATGGGCAGGGTAAAGTCGCTGGGTCGGTGTGAAGCATCGCTATGTACCCAAGCCTGTTGGAAGATCGCCATTTCACTTCTCGCCCGCTCGTCCACAGTTTCATAAACACCCCCATGTACACTCTGATACTCCTACAGTACATGTGAAGTGATAGCATGTTGAAGAAGGAATGTGTGTGTGTTGAATTGCCTTTCATCCACATCCTGATTCTCATCCAGCTTGCACACTGAGGACGTGTGTTTATGTGCTGCGCTCGCGTGCTCACACCTCATGAGCGCATGTGTACATCTGTGAATGAACGCATTCATGTATGTGTGTGTTCAGCAAAGATAGGAAGGATAAAAATCATTTCCCTCCCTGCTTCACTTTGAATGCCCACCCGTATTCACTGGTAAGTGATTCAGCGGAGGGCCAGAGCGGCCTGGCCAGCATCCTGATGACAAGCTGTGCCCACGTCATGACACAAAGTCACTTTCTTTAATGTCAGCAGAGGGGATGTAGGTGGTAGGAGCGTATGGAAAGAAAAGGCGAAATGTGCTGTCACTTTGAGGTTAAACAGATTTTCATTAAGCTAAAGCAAACAACCTCCCCCACCGTAGCGACCAGGTGTGGGCTGTGTCCCGCCAGACCATCGACCCAGCTGCTTTTCCTTTCTAATCTAGTTAGTTAGAGGGTCGTTCAGGCCAACGCCATCAACAACCTCAGCAGTAATAACACAACAGGTAGGAATGAGTCAGTGGCTCTGTGGATCACCTGAACAATCTGTGTCCACACCACACTGCTTCATTTTTCTACTCTAAGTTCGCCCTGATAATGGTTGTTATTTTTATTAATCCATTGAAGTGAAGGTTTGTGAAACAATTTTTTTAGCCTTGTTCACAGTGAGAGAAAATGTATGTTACTGTATGTTAACTCATTGACCTACAGTAAAATAGCTAATTATAGCCGAGGGTTCCTGCTATTACTGTAGCTTCCACTTTCTATTTTATTAATGTACAATCACTAAAATATTTTAAAAATATGTATAATCAAACATGTTTGTCATATTTGTATCGCAAAAAATTATATCTTGTAATCTATAAGATCTGGTGACTGATGGTTTGCACGAGGGTGGCCTGGGACAGACATACTGTATCTCCGCCCTGAGTTATTGTCTAGGTCCGCTGGCTGGATGGTACTACAAGGAATGTGGAGAGATCAGACATCAAAAGTAGACTGTAATAAAACACGAACTTCAAAATGCTCGAAGGGTGAATCGTGTCCAGAGATGAATAGGTAGCGACATTCATGAGGCGTGACATCAAACTTTAATCAGCTATCGCCCTATAGAATAACACCGTAGAGTCATTCTCGCCTTGATCTCCAAATCCATACATCAAGGTTATCTCGACTTCTATACTCATCCTTGTGTCTCATCCAGTCACATACATTCATGGCCAATAAGGCGTCCGGCTATCTGCCTTCACTTGTCATCATGGTTCATTCTAATGAACAGAAAGAATCTGTGTGTTACTTTCTGATCTCGGAAAACACCCTGCTGTTAAAAGATTGAGACATGCAATACTGCAATTAATCAGACAAATAAACATCTGTGATTAGCTAAAGTCATGATTAATTACCGGGGGTGAGCCTGTGTTTTGGCTGCAGCTCAGAGTGTGAGCGATGTGCACGTATTTTGTTGTTGTTATTGGATCTGATGTGCTGGGTGTTTATTAAGTTATTATTTATAATGGGTCATGTTCTGTATATTCAGGACATTTTGGAGGTGTGGGGATTCGCCAAAAGATAGATGATGAAACCATTAAACTGCAGACATCTCCTCTGTGAAACGCTTCAGCACAGAAATCTGTTTTTCGGCAGCATCTGGCCACACTTCATTTCCAGTTACACTCCTATCCCTAATCTGCTGAGAAGCATAAGCGGTATTTCGCAAGGTTGCGAGCTCGTTTTCTGTCACTATTTCTAGTTAAGTGCTCACAACCGTACGACCGGAGAAAGTTGAGATCAGCGTGTCATTAACTGTAGTGACTGGGGCAACAGTCCATGCGGATAGAAATGCATCTGCTGAGGAGTACGATGAGCCAAAAGCCTTGATGTGCAGAAATAATGAAATAATTATGTTCTGGCTTTGTGTGCGGGTCGTTACCGTGGTGAACCTGAACTGCTGGAGAGCGGAAAAGTTTGGAAATTGGTGTTGAATGGACGCTGGGGACTGGAAGCTGTTAAATCAATTTATTGATTCACAAGAACAAGAGAGTCATGCTACACTAGGGAATAATTAATGTGTTTCGCCTGATCAAGTCAGTACACACGAGCATTTCTACAAACACGCCAATACAGTGTGTGTTTCAATGGAGGAGAAAGAAGATCCTAAGTGAAACTAAATTTCTCATGGAACAAAACTGAATATTATGGCTTTTCCTAATATTTTAATGATGGAGGTTTCTTATTGAGGATTATGTGTGTTTTAGGAGTAATGGAGTTAGAGTTGAGTTTTCAGTTTCAGTCCTGTAATAATAATAATAGCCTAGCATCCAGGCCATGTATCAAAACTGAATTTTGAAATTTCTTTGCATGGTTACACTTTTGATATATGTATAGAAATATTAACAGTGTCCATAATGCAATTCTACTTTTTTTCTGGCTTGTCTGTCACTATAAGAAATTGCGTGGAGCAAAAACCAAATGTCGTTCTCAGTACCATTCAGATCAGCTCCACCTACAGGCAAAGAGACTGGCAGCTGCCTCCCTTTCTACGCCACCTGCATGCAATGAATTTAACAGCTGTAGTTTCCTGCTTTAGCCCTGCTGTGAATTAAACTGTCCTCTACTTAGAAGGTCTACCTGTTATTGGGGTCTTTTATGGTACTTACCAAAGTCACTAGCGCAGTAATGCTCCATAATGTTGTCTGCCTTCAGCTCATTGTCACATGGAGGGCACACCTTGGAAACTGGGGAGATGAGGGGAGAGAAAAGTAATTATTACATTGATTCCAATTTCATTCAGAGCTATTAAGGCACAGATTAGCTAATATCTATCAGCTGAGTTGAGGTCATTGTTAGTCAAGTGCAGTCAGCAAAACCAAAGCCGTGTCAGTATGAAATCGTTAAGCCCTGACCACTTTGGAGGCACTCATTGCAGCCCCCCTCCTCTTGTCAGAGGCTATTTGCCATGGAGCGAATATATAGTCCAGCAGGCTGACTGATGTTTGCCCTGCAATTACACTGGAGAAAATGTTTTTATTCTTGCTGTTGTATATTTTGGTGGTGCACGCGTGGTCTTGGCTGTGCAGAAAGGTAAACGCTGGAGCGGGAGCAGCTGAACGCGGCTGAAAAGTGATTCAGTACACAGACACAGCCAGCATTTAGGCCACACAGCAACCACACATTGTGAAACAGCGAGAGGAAACCAAAGCAACAAGTTGGGTTTATTTTTAACTCCAAATGTATGGTCATGCTTGCTTTGCTCAGGAGCATGTTTAGCCTCAATGACTTTGATTTAGGACATAGTGATTGTTGTTATTGTGCACCTACACAGAGGAGATGCAATGTGAGAGGGAAGAAACGCAGACCCTTCATCAAGTTTTACTTGTTTATCACTGCATCTGCCCGTTTTCATACTTCTCCTCTCATGTGCGCAGTATGAAGTGAAAATGTGGAAGTATGATTAATCATCATAACATTTCCAACAAATATTCTGCCTCCCTTCTATTGCACATACTACTTTCAGAGACTTCAATCTCCTTCTCAGACACAAACACACAGAGACATGCTTCATACTACCTTGCAATTTTCTCAGAGGGCTTCAATATAAAACTTTATTATGACAATTACTAACATAAACTCCATGTAATCCCAGAGGGGTTGGTTGTACACATCTAATATCAGTCCACTCATCCACGCAACAGAGCCCGGGGCCTTATGCTGTAGAGAACAAGGTAATATTAGAAACGGTCAGGGAGGGAAGGGCGAGGTAGTGTATAGAAATCTTCCACACACCACCACATATACAGTATCCACACCTGCAGGGCAGAGGAGTATGATTGTGCCTTTCTCTTTTCCTTTGCTTGTCACATTTACAAACACACACACACACACACAGGTCTTTCCTCCTAGCCCAATCCAGCCTCAGGGTTAAAAGTCAGGGTTTAAAGGTTATCACCTCAGCCCAAACCCCAGCGTCTGGGCAGATAATGAGAGGGGTCAAAGTTTAGCATGCTTCGTCACTCAAATTGGGGGAAGGTGAACACGCCACCACCACCCCCACCTCCAAAAACTATTGAGTGTATGTATGTGTGAGTGTGTGTGTCAGAGGAATATTCTTTTAGAGGTTCTGCCAGTTTTCTCCTCTGAAAGTTCCCATGCTTTCACGGGCGGGAGACGCTGCGTGGCCTGCAGGGTTCAGGCCTCTTATTGTCTGGTGCTGACAAGGAGACTGGGACAAGATCTCGGAAACACACAACCGCAGATCAAGAGATGCCAAAAGTGCTCTGGGTTTGTCTAATTTGAATGATTCCCTTGAAGCCGTTGCATCTTATTCAGGCTCTGCGGGCATTCACTCTGGTTTCACAGGGGTGGTGTGTTGGCCGGAGTCCCAGCCGCGCCGATGCCAGAGCATGTGTCAGGAGGGTGCAGCCTCCATGAAACTTAGTTGAGCTTGGACCGACAAGCCACCATTTGGATGCTGTTGAGAAATCAATTAAGCGATGACTGCCCTCATCGCCTCTCCGTCGGGGGAATCACCGTTACGTGCTGATGAGAATCATTGCTGCGTAACCCGTTGTGCATGTGGTTTGTTTTTTTTTCCTGGACACGATTCTACTCAGCAAATATTTTGCCATTAGGTCATTGAAGTACTTTTGCCATAATCTCAAAGCAGCTTAGGAATGTTTTATTTTTTTTAACCTTGCCATGTGATTAAATTGTGAAAATTATGCTCTCGCTTCAGTTGATTTTGGACTCGACTACCTCTCGTCTGCACCATTTCGTCATCTACGTGTTGGATTATAGACTTCATAACAGAGACATTAAGGTTTTCCAATCGCAGTGAAGAATGTTCTAATATTGTCAGAGGATGATGAGGATAAGAGCAGAAGAATGATGGGAGCAGGGTGCGTTGGGAGGTGCTCGGTTGGAAAGCCCTGCTGTTAATCTTCAAAGTGTAAGCCAGAGTGGAAACGACGTACGGCAAGACTCCAGCAATTTAACTGCACAACTTCACTCGGTCATAACTCTGAGGTTAATATCAAATATCCCTTTCTCGATTTCATTCTCTCTCTCCACTTGTATCTTTTGTCCTCCGCCCTCCGCCCTCACTCCCTCCTTTTCCAATAACCTGCTTTAGGTAGAAACAGTTGGTGAAAACAGCAAAATGTACCAGATCTCCTCGGACTTACGTAACACTTGTTAATGGCACTCAGCGCCTCTGTCGCCCCAAATGAGACTTTGAGTACACGTCTGTTAATGACAAAGATCCAGAAAGTCATTAATCTTACAATGACGCACTTTTGGAATATACAAAGAAGTTGGATTGTACGTCGATGTGAAATGATGTCTCTGACAAATCTGTCAGCTGTGACCTCCAAAAACCAAGACAAGATGATTATCATCATTTTGCTGTGATTAGTTGGTGTAGTGGGAAATTTCTCTGCCTGTTTATTTAACTATGTAGTTTCAACAACATAAATTATGATCACTATTAGGTGGTCAAAAGAGAAAACAACGAATTTCCTGATCACAGTTAGATCCTAAAAGACTCTATTTGTCATGACATGACATGAATGAATATTTCTTTTTCGCATCAAAAATTCTTTTGGAAATGCAAGTCACATTTTATGTCGGCAGCTTGTCGTGAATGGGCTGAAAATCAATTTCACAGTCAGGGGAAATCTTGTTCAACATAACTCTCACGTTCTCTCTCTCTCACACACACACACACACTGACACAGATATCACATATCTTCATTCAAAAGATAACCATATCTTACAACATGGTCATCCAATCCCCTGACGTGTCTTTAACCTCGCGCCTCGCAGCCTGAGCATCGCATCGACTTTTACGTTCCATTTCAAGTATGTGCGCGGGTCACTATCTCATGCCTCATTTGGGCCCTTTAAGTTACGAGCAGCAACACTTATGACATAAAACGGTACTGCGCCGGAGATGAAATGCAGCATGTGATTTATGTCGGAGGGCCTAACATCTGTTTAAATGCGGCATGCAGACGGACAGAGGGAGGACTTAAACACGGCCCGCAGGCAGCCCCCGGGGCCTCTAAAACACAGCACGCTCCTTGCATCTGTAGGAATCCTATACAGAAGAGAAAATACATTCTCAAAAGGCCCAGGCAGTCTTCCATGCACAGACCATTGGATCACATTTTCCCTTTCATATAGCAGCCAGGGCCACATGAGTAGCGCCCATTGTGCTGCTGGGGACCTGACAGTGCTGCCCGTCTCCTTTAGCACGGTTGTAACTGACACTAGCCACATCAGTGAGTACAGCAAAGACAGACAATATCTTTCACACCATGCAATTTCAACGTCTTTCTCAGGACAACGTGCATATTGTCTCGAGGAGCATTTGCTGCGGAGACGTGCAGTTTGAACGAGTCCTGCCTGCAGTCGCGGGTACCTGTTGATTCACAGATGCTGACGGTAGATAAAGGTAACGTGACCATAAAGGCGGAGATGATGGGTGGCATTAACTGTGCTTTACCTGACAGAATGAGCTCAGCCGGCCCTTTTTCTCTCCCTGGATGCCTGGGCCCTCTTTTGTCAGCAGTCTGCTTGTCTTCCCCGCCATAATATCTACAGACTTGTGTTTCACATAATCACATCCCATGGGCCCCTGTTACACACACACACATGCCAGAAATCATCCACACACACATAACCTGAGCTCAGATGTTGGTGGTGTTCCTCTCGTTTTTGGCCATGACAGAGAGGTGGAAAGTGAATCTAACTCTGTACTGTTAGTTTCCACAGGAGCCCTCCATCAGTGCTATATCATGTAATTGCAGAATAGCTCAGATGGCAGCGGGCCCTCCCAGACAAGGAGAGCAGCAGGTAGAACAGCACTTAGTTCCCTGCGATTGATCCGTCCAACTCTCCGAGGTCCACCTGGATTACACCGCGAGTCCTCGTATGATCCTGCGTGAAGAGCACGGTCCATGTTCTTTGACACAGAGGGTTCCCAGGAAACTCACTTCTAAGAGTTTCTTCTCTGAAATTCCTCTTTATTATTCCTGGCTGTGTTTGTGTATGTATATGTGCACGTGTTTCTGCATGTGTGTGTGCGTGTGTGCATGCGTGTGTGCGTGTGTGTGTTATAGAGCCAAGAGCTTGTCCTCGGGATGGCCTCATCGGCACATCTGAGAATCTCTGGTTCTTAACAAAATGTCAGTGACTGAGCCTCCAGGCTAGAAGTGATACGGGTTCACTCTCAGTTTTAAAAACACACTCACACACATGCACACAGGCAGACACACACAGACACACACGACGTACTGTACTGTACACACGATTACACCCTAAAATTGAATTTTCGAACTTAACCAATGTTCCAATTTTGGTTTATTCTTCTTTCTTTCTTTTTTTTTTTTATTAACTCAGCACATTCTTGTCTTTTATTTCTTACCAATGTTTAATAACAAAGATCCCTCTATATGTTTGCACTGATCTCCACTACCACTTCCTGTAATGTAGCCGCCTCTGATCATTGTTTGATTAGATAGGATCAACAAACAGTTGCCTGTTTGAGGAGGTGACAGAAGGAGCTGAGCTGCCTCCCTCTCAGGCAGCACGTAAAAGAATGAGTTATGGCTCTGCAAAGCCAAAATGTCACATAGTTGATACCAGTCCCACAAAAACAGAACAGCCATTTTCCCTAATGGAATAAGTCAGCTCCGCATGAATCCACTAGAGAATCCTCCAATGATCTCTCCCCACTTTTTTTTCTTTAATCATTAGGGTAGATCGTTAGATATGTAACGTATTTTAAACAACTTGTGATTGACATGGTGAAATTGTGTTTTTAGTGTAATATATCAAAGGTAAAGTCGCGTTTACAGCTGAAATATTACTGTAACATGCAGGAACATTTGAGGTAAAGTGGAAGAAAAATGGCAATAAATGGTTAAAGGTAAGAAGTGGAATATAGAGGAATAATAAACTGTTTTCTTTCAGTCCTTATTGAAAGCAGAGAGGCGGACACTTTTTTTTGCTGCAGGAAGCAGCTTTTCTCCTTTTCTGTGCACGGTCTGCCTCTCTTTCCTCTCTCGTTTCCCTCTCTTTTCATTTCTCCCCATTCTCCTCTCCCTGGGACAATCAGACTTTAGCCCATTCGCTTTCTCTTGCCTGCCTCTCTTGTCCTGTCATGTCGACTAATTAGTGGGAGCTCGGTAATTGGCCTTCTAGCTAATTGGCCTGCCGGCTGCCAGACCCAACAAAAGGCCGAGCAGGCCGGGACACAGTGGGGACTGTCCCCTTGCACTGTGTAAAGTCTCTCATCGACTCCCTCTCTCCCCCACTCTCAGCACTGACTGCTTTTGTGAAGAGAGCTGCTTAAGTGGCCGCGGTGCACATGCACACACACATGCATGCACACACCTACTCACTGCATAGTCCCCACTCACACCTCACGGTTATCATCTGTCCTCTTACTCATTATCTGTGGAAAAGTTATATAATTTTTTCAATCTTTTCATCAGTGTGCTCATGTGTTGTGTTTGTTTATTTATCCACACTCTGCAGACTGTCTTAAAATCAGAGCCTCTCTATTCACTGTGTTGTTAGATTGATTGATTAACTCTTGATGGACATCTGCTGATAAAGGTGTGTGTGTGTGTGTGTGCATGTGGGTGTGTGTGTCACCTTTTCCAGCTGAGATGTGTTTAACATCACAGTGCATTTGTCTTAACTCAGTGAGTGATCTGGCCGCCGGAGTCTCTCAGTCTCCCGTGTCTCTCTTCGTCTGTCTCTGTCCCTCCCTGAGGCGTATGTAGATGGCAGCGAGCCTCCCTCAACTCAACTGTCCACTTACCCAAGAACTTTCCCCTGTAGCCTCTTCCTGCTCCCGTCTCCCTCCCTGACCTCCTCTGGATAGTCTCTCGCTCCAGCTTTCATCTGTCATGATTGCAGTGCGAGGGGAAACCGTATGAGCCTCCCAGACGTTTCTTAACTCTCATTGTGTCTGTCTCGGCAGGCTATTGACCACTCGTCTGTCTAGTCCCACTGTTGTTATGTTGCATGCATCAAATTCCTGCAGCTTCCAATGCAGAGACAAACTCATATGTTCTTCATTTGTTTCCTCCTAATACTGTTTTATTTCTGCATTTGCTTCTGCACAGCACAGCAATAAATTTAGCTTTTTATTACAATTTAATTTAAAAGTAGTGCATTATTTTAAAATGAATGCTTATACTGTATTTACATAACGTACAAAAATATATATTTAGTTTTTTTTATCATTTGAATTGAGGTGGTTATAAATAATGTGCTTATCGAAGTTGTCGCTGGAAATTAATATTGTGTAGAAAGTGTATAAAAATGTGATATTTTGCCAAGTTAAGATGTTGCAACAAACATTTCTAAGCCACAATGTTGACAAGTGACTCTTTCAGGGCCCATACCAAGTTTTAATGTGTCTGTTTATGTTTACACTTTAGTGTGCGAGTCGGCTTTAACGGAGGTGTCAGAGTGGGTGTATGTGCGCGTAATGCACGTACCTGGCGGCTGCGTGGCGTGGTTCCCAGTGAACTGCATGGGGATGCAGAGGTCGTTATCAATGGGGAACTTATCGCAGGTCAGCATCTCCGGCCAGGGGAATCCATAGGTCTCCATCACTGGAGCACAACTGTCCCTCACAGCTTCACACAGCGAGCGGCAGGGATAGATGGGCCTGTCCAGGCACACAGGTGCAAAGAGCGAGCACAGGAAGACCTGGGTATCGGCGTGGCACCGTTTGGCGAGGAGCGGCACCCAGCTGCCCGCCTGCTGCTTGACTTCTGGCATGGTCTCGTGATCCAGGAGGTTGGGCAGCCTCATCTTCTTGTAGCCCACATTGTGGCACAGGCGCAGGTCAGCTGGTATGTCCACACACTGGGGCTGCTTGGTGTAGAAGCGGCCATTGTGGAAGTTGTCCGACTGCCAGCTGTAGTAGTCGTACTCATCTGCGGCCGAGACGGTGAGAAGGAGGAGGGAGAAGAGCGACAGGCCCAGTGCCAAGCTGAAGGAGCTCTGGGTTAATGCCCACCTGTGGCTCTTTTGTCCGTGTGCCATAACTATCTGAGCCCGGACCAACAATTCAAGAAGGTTGTATCCAAAGTCTCCAAAGTGACTCAGTGACAACAAAATGCAGCGAGAAGAGAGCAGTAAGTGGGGCAGGCGAACAAGCTGTAATCCCTTTTTTTTTTCTCCTGAGTATGGATGCGGCGGATTGAAAACAAAAGTGTTTAATTCCCTTCTTCCCTGGAGAGTCAGCCTCTCTAAGCCTCCTTGAAACACCTCCCTGTGTGTGTGTGTATATGTGCCTCAGGTAGTGGAGTGGGGAGGCAGCAGTCAAGAAAAGGGCGAGCACACAAGCAGCACTGCTTATTTTCTAACTTTCCCTGTCTCCACAGTATCTCTCTGTCCTTGCCTGTCCCTCTCTCAGAAGTATGTCCAGCCCTGCCCTTGCTCTCTGTCTATCAGTCTGCAGCTGTAATGAGGAGTACCTAGGTTTTTAAGAGGCAGTGATAGCTGCTCTGCTGCTGCTGCCTGCCCCTTAGAAGGCTCCCAGACCACTCACCTTCTTACTGGCCTCCCCTGGACTCAGTCACCACAGCAGCAGCCAATCACGACCCTGGGGGGAGGATCCCACCGGCCTCCAGAACACTCCTCCTGCCCCTTATCCTCAGCAGAACCCCTCCTCTAGGACAAGTTAACATGAGAAACACAGAGAGAGAGAGAGAGAGAGAGAGAGAGGATAAACTATGGCAAGTTTCTCCAGTTGTATTTTTTATGCTCAGTTCTTGAACATGCACGAGATTCTTTGATTAGAAAGACAGCGAGCGTTCATCATCTTCCTCTGAGTCATGCTGTTTTTATGAACTTTCTACCCCTCTTGCGTCGACTCATCTGAGACTCAGCAAGGCTCCCTGCGCATAACTAATGATGTCTGCCTGCCATTCAAGCCCTGCTCTCTGCATTAGCTCAAAACAGTCTGGCATAAAGGCGTGCGCTGGCAGCAACAAGTGAGAATGCACACTCGCACACACGCATGCACAAGCGAGGAAAGAGCTGCAGCGTGGGAGAGGCGAGGTGACAGAGTCTTGAGTTTGTGCAGCTACAGGTGGCTAGGTGGTTTACCCGCGCTATGTGAGTTATGCTAATGCGTATGTTGACTGTGAATAGAGGCACGCTGCCCCTCTGTCTCTTTCTATCAGTGCCACTGACACAGTGAGAGCCCTCGCCTTGGCAGCAGACTCACTGGAAGGGTCACATTCAGATTCAAAGGGCTGTAGCATTGTGAGCAGGATGTGGGATTGGTGGCTCACACGGAGGGTGTCCTTACATCTCGCTTTTGATCTGCGTCACGCATTAATGCTTCTCCTCGTGTGAATGGCCTGTAAATGCAGGTTCATACAAAAACGATTGTGTTTGTTTGCCGGCGAGAGTGCACATTTTTGTTGCGATATAGGGGGGATTGTTGGGAGCGTACAACAGCTGGGCGCTGCGAACGCTGAGATGAAGTAGAAAGACGTGACCCTGGATTATTTTTTTTACCTGTATGTGGCAGAACAAACAAGGAGACCAGGGGAAGCGTGTGTATGTGTGTGTGTTTTGCAAACAGTTGGAGGTGTACTTGGATGAGAATCGGAGACGGTATTGTTTTTCGCCTGTAGCGTAGAAGATAAAATTCCAGAAACAGCAGTCAGTCCATAAAATCTAATTCAATAAGATGAAATCAAATAGATAAAATGTGGTTTAATATCGGGCGACCAGGCACATCAATAAAACCCCGAAGTCCACATAATCCAAGCATGCATTTAGTTTTATAGTATCTTGACCACACTTATTTACCAAGCCAAGGGATTGTGAATAAGATTACTGTGCCATCGAATCATTTTTTAAACTTGAGAACGTGGTTGCGCGTGTTTGAACCTTATCTTCCCGAGCTACAGTTCAAATCCCTCTTGACTTATTGGTGTGTGCAGACGCTGCGGAGCGATTTTTCTGGGAACCAGGAAGCTGCCAGCAGAGCAAACAAGCTCAATCTTCTCCGAGAGCCGTTTTCATAACCTGCAACGTGGAAAGATGAGATGGCGGCGAGCTGAGATCACCCCGAAAATGTCGTCATAATTGCAAAAAGCGTCGTTGAGAGTGGATATAAAGTGCTGTTTTGGTTTTGATAAGTTTATAGCCAAGGCTAATTGACTGGATTTCCTCACATCTTCTCTTCAATCACTCTGCTCTTGTTTTCTCTCCTCAAAGTGCTGTGTTTTCCACCGATGGAAACTGCCCGGCTAACCTTTACACTGCAGCTAATCAATAATACTCACACCTAATAATCTGTGGACCTTACTCCTTCATGAGGGGCTAGCGAGATTGTCTTGTGCACACCTCACTATCTCTGTGAAGTATCTTGTGTACGCGTTAGTGCAGCGGTGACCTATTTTAAGACTGCTAGCGTTTCCTCTTGATACAGGCACAGTGTACTGCCTTCAAGTCGGTAACAAAAGTGTCTTTCATGGTAATCAATCAACAATGGTTGTCTCCTCTTGTTCTCCTTCCCCTAACTGGCCCCTGTGGCCACCGGCCAATCAATTCCACTCTTCAGTTTCCAGCCCCGTGATTGGACGAGGGCTATAAGATTAGTCCAGCCTGTATTGTTGGGCCTAAAGGTTTAGCATGGTTTGAAAAGAGAGTCTCAGCAATTGTATGAGTGAGTGTGTTTGGAGATGGTGGTGGTGGTGGTGGTGGGTAAGGGCGGGTGTGTGTGTGTGTGTGTGTGTGTGTCAGGGAGATTCTAAAGAGGAAAAGGCTGGAGGGTGTGGGTGAGGTGGCCAGCCGCCCAGATATGCCCTCCAAGCAGAGTTTGAATTCCAAACCACACAAGAAGATGGAGGGGTTGATGTAGATCTGACTGAACGGAGACACAATCTGCACAAAGTGGAGAAAAATGTATCTTATCTCCCTCATGGTCATGTGAGCCATTATGTATTCTCAGCAGCTCAGTTACACGTTCCTCCAATTTTAGGTCAGAGTTAATTAAAGCTAAAGGGCTAACTGTGGTGTTTCTCAGACACTTGATAGGAAAGTAACTTTTTAAAGAAACCACAAACATTTCAAATATTACTTCTGCTCATTGCCATGAGGACAAAGTGGAGAGATTCATGACTCCACAGCAAAGATGTTGGCTGCGACTACAGTGCACAATAAAATGTATCAGTTGTGGGAGAGGTTTTTATCCACACAGTAACAGGTTTTCTCCCAGAGTGAACCCCCGCCTCCTCCTCACACGCACACACACACACACACCAAGCCTTGCAAAGCAGTAATAGGGATTAGCTTGCAGAACTGTCAAAACATGTGTGAAACACACAGACAAGCGTCTCCCACAAAAATAGTTTTTCCTTTAGTTCTCTCTTTATCTATCTCTCCTTCTCTTCTCTCTCACGCACACACACACACACACACCACTGAGACCATAACTACGAACTGTGTCAGAGACATAATCACTGAAGAAGTCACTGCAATTACTCCACAAGAGGAAATGTTTTGAACTTTTAATGAGTCTGATCGTTTTTCCAAGCCAAACTCTTGTAAGTCAGCCTGAGTTTTCATTCACCAGATACACATCACTTGATCAAGTTAGACATCTTAGATCCCATTGCCTGATTCTTTCCTTTTACATGATAAACTTTTTCCTAAAAAAAATGCTTTCTTCCCCTCCAACAGAAAGTAAAAACATTTCTAGTCAAAACAGTTTGGTTCTACCGATATTTCCATTTTTTTAACTGTATAAAACCTACGTTCTGAAATTTAGCAACGAGTCCACAAAGGATCAAAGCTTGCTGGGTAATCTGTGCTCTTATCCTGCTTGTTTGCAAACAATAACAGCAGGGTCAGTCAGTCCACAGACCGCAGTGGCCGCAGATCCATAATCACGGCGCATGCAGACACACAAACAAAGCAGATAAATCAGCCGAGAGCTTTAGTTCCCCAAGAATGTCACAAACTCACACAAAACTTGGCAGCGCGAGTGCCACCAGGAAATACCAGGCTTATATGGAATGATTGATTTCTGCCTCGGTTCAGCTTGTTCACAGAGCCTTCAGCCAGGAACGGCTTCGTCACGGGGGACTGGTTGCACGTAGTTGCTGAAATGTGATAAAATTATGTTGGAAGACTTTAGCACCACACAGTCACATAGTGCTAAACCCATAGATGCCCGTCACGCCGGGTCAGTGGCGAGGAGATGTGCTGACAAGTGTTTGCTCTCTCTCCCTGGTCTTTGCCCGTTCCTGCACACAAATTCACTACCACCCCAAGTGTTTTTTCGCTTCATGTTTGCTCTTTTTTTTTTTTTTTGTCTGTCTTTCCATCTCGCAACTCGCCTGTCGCCGTTGTTCTTGTTCCAGCGTCAGATGCTTCTCCATTAGACGTCAGGGCTGACACACAGGGTCAGAAGGTGCATTCAGTCACACAGACAGACAGACAGTTTCACCTCCCTCCTTGTGCTCGCCCGCCACACAAACTGAGACGCACACACCCACACACACACACCTCCTTTTTGCTGTCAACTCAGACTCTTACAACTGGGTTCAGCTTCCCCTAATCAGTCTTTGTAAAGGCACTTTGACCGGATCACCGACATGCAACCCAATGTAAAGAGACAGAGAGGAGAAAGGGATCCCCGAACTGAAGCGGAGGATTTTTTTTTTTGCATGCGTGTGTGGCCAAGTGTTATAGCAAACTTCCTTTTGAATCTCACACACAAGCAGCAGCATATCTCTTAACAGTTTCGGTTATTGTAACGGAGCCAGAAACGATGGCTCTCGTCAGCATTTTGGGTAAAACTTGCTACCACGGTGCTAGAATTCACACAATCTGTACATGTGTGTCAGCGTGAGCATGCTTGCACTTCCACTTCAATATCTCTACATGGAAAAAATGTGTTGCCTCCAGCTTGGGGGTATGTTAGTGTCAGCTGCAGTCTCGTCTCAGGCAGCACATTTTGACCGTTTGATCACATATAGGATCTTGATCTCGTCCACATGTTGGACAGACGCACGTACGTCAGCTACTGTGACAGGAAACGAGACGGGAGAGCAGGTTACAAATCATAAAAGAACAACGGCCGTGAGAGCAGAACCCCTGGAGAAAATCATTTTTCGCCGACGTCCTGACAAAAGCACAGTTGAAGCACATTTAGTTGACTTTACACGTCAAAGTATGGAAACTCTTATTGGCTGATTTCGCTAACTTCATTACGAGCTGGACAAAGTTGAGAGTAACCTTTTTCCCCTTGTGACTTCTTTTTTTTTTTACCACTTGATCTGTATATTTTTAAGAAAATGGGATGGGATCAGTTCAAAGTTTTAAGTTTTGATTTTTCTTCTGAAGTTTTCGACAGAGCCCCGGAGCGTACTGCAGCGAAACCTCACAACCTCAAGTGTAATGGAGTTACTTTTGGGGTGGGGTGGGTAACCTAAAGCTAAATGCTCAAAGCAACCACAGGTCAGGCCGAGCCCAGGCAGCTCCAGCTACATTCACTTAATTGGATATGCAGAGTACATAAATGTGGGGGCTTTTTTGAAACACTATTTAAATAAAGTATGTCGAGCGTTTTGACGCTCACCAGATTTCTCTTTGACCCCATCTATGTGACTCACAACCTGTGTGCGAGCTACTGTACAGCCAGAGTGAGTCTTTGGAGTCGCTCCAAGTTGCCGTGGAAGTTGCCGTTCGTAATGTGAGCCCAAGTGTGAGAGAGTTGTGTGTTCAAGATCTGCTGTGATTTATGTGCTTCATTGTTAAACACTTTTCTGTCACTTGATCTGCTTGATTTGCTGTTTGTGCATGCGCGTGTGAGCGTCTCTATCGATCCATCTGCTTGTCTTTCAACGTGCAATCCCAAATATGTCAGTGAGGACAGTGAGAACCCATTCTTCCTCTTCATGTTATCTCTCCATCTTTTTGTTGAGGGGTGTGTATGTGTGTGTGTGTGTGTGCATGCCCTGCCTGCTCATCTCTGTAATAGCCAGGGTCATCAGTTAAGATCAGACCTCACCTCTGTTGAGAAATAGCGAGAGATAGAAGTTTCAACAAACAAGGAAGGATTTTCCCATATCTCGGTGAAAGATCACATGATAACATTTTTTTGGGAGAAAAGGTCTCGGCATCTGCGCCTGCCTTCATTTTTCTAAAACTTTCACAGAGGTATCTCACTTTACTGGCTTCCAAAGAGCCCGATCGGTTTTGTGAAATAGATTCGCTGATTATCCTGAGATTTATAGTCTCCTCCATGCACCTCGAGCCTGCTGCACCACAGCGAGAGAAACGTTTATTAGGGTCTCTTTTTTTTTAATGAGCTGGAACAATTGAGAGACACCATCTAAAAGCGTCTGATATAACAAAGCTGATGGCTGACTGCTTATTGTAATGGATGATCTTGGAAACCGTCTGATACATTATCCAGGCCAATGACATCGTGTAACTGCATTTCTGCTTCCCTCCTGCGCCGTTTTATGAGTGGTTTATTATTTAAATTGTCCTTCTGCAGAGCGGGCCCCACAAGGTTATTTTCCACAACCCTCCACAGTTATCAACATGAACAGTTCTGACACAAAGTTGAAAACAAATGAGTAAGGGCTTTTTTTTATGGTGCCATCACAGTAAAAGTTCTGGATGTTCTCCTGTAATCAATTTTATGGACACAGTGACAGCACTCACGGTCATTCTAGTCTCAGATCCAAATGAAATGAAGCTCAATTAGATGGAAAATATAAACTAAGACTCAGACTGATTTCAGCCGTCCAAGTTTATCCGAAGCAGACAAAACAGATCAAGTTCATTTTTTGGTTAAGTAGAAAACTGCCCGAAAAATGTAATACATTTTTTTAACCCCTCCTAAATGAAGCATTTCATAACCATGAATAAACAAAATTACATGACATTTATTTGTCTAGTAAATACATGTTTTAAAACCGCAAAGGAAAAATAATTATGCGAAATCCAAAGCGCAACCCTTCAAAATAAACAGCAGTCAAAGTTTTATTACTCCAGTGCAGTTGTAATTCTGTGTAGATTCATTTATGAACAAGTTAAACTCAGCTGTGAATGATTTGAACACGTGTAAACAGTTAATACTGTAAGTGGTGGTACAAATTGTTAATGTGACAAAAAAAACGAATGTATGAAGTAAAAACAACGTGCGCATTATTCATTCAGAGTGGGTGACCCAGACTCAAATTAATCCATTACTAATGTTCTTCCATAGCAACTGCTGTATATTTTAGCTGTCCTTGAGTGGAGCACATGATTGGAGCAGTTAGCGTCCAGCAGCAGTAGACGACTGGGAGGTGAATTGTGCAGAACTGAAAGAATGTGACATATTGCATAAGACCATGTGTCCCACACAAACTCTGCCCAAATAAATGAAGGTAAGAACAAACTAGTTAATTGTTAGGTACAATGGTGCTTTTCACTAATCCAGTGGGCAGACATGCTACTGTACTGTGTTAATGGAAGAACGGCAGTCTCACATTGGCAGCAGGGCAACTGTTCCAAACCACTTCATCTGTCCTCTTCCAGTCTGGTTACCATATACCTATGCTAGTTTTGGACAACACAAAGTTTGGAATAAGAAAAGCATAATTCTCTCCCCTCTCTCTTAATCACTCACCGTGTTTCTATGTCTCTCTCTCTCTCATGCACATTACCCCACACATACCAATTTGCACAGATGAAAAATGTCAAAGTGAGACCACCTGGCTATTCCATGCCTGGTCAGAGGAAAATCCTCCCGTCTTCATCAATGAGGCGCAGTGTGCAGAGCGTGCTCTGTCCCGCTCACATATCACAGCCATTAGACAGGCATGTGTTGGGCCGGCTCCAGGGCAGTGCCTGCTGCTACGCTCACTGAAGTCCCATTCAAGGTAATCTACACCAATCCAACCAATTTCACAAGTGCAAAAATGTGTAACAAGGAGAACTTGAAATATTATTGCACTGTTCAGACCCCTGGGTAAATTCAGTGTGGAAAGGTCTATTTTACAAACCCGAAAAGCTGTTGTGTGGAGTTTGAAGACGCTGAAACGTACATTAGGGCTTCTTAAACTTTTCCACCCAATGACTTGGCACCCGACCTTATTCAAATATACTCATATTGGCAAATAGGTCGCCACAGGAAACAGTATTTTAATAAAAGAGAAACAAAGTAGAACCCGAAACTGAACAAACAATATTTTATTATATTTTCACATAAATTGCTGATTCAAAATTAGATGTATTTTATCCTTCTACTCCCCTAGAATTTCATGAAATTTCTCCACAAAATGTCTTACACGCAAGAAAGAAAAGGAAGAGATCGCACTTGTAACACGTCTGTCAGTGAAACTGTGGAAGGTGATGACTGATGAGTAGATGCTCCATGACAAGTTTTTCTTTTTCATTTTAAAGAAATTTTTAACGAAGAATGAAGTTTAATTTGTAGAAACAGTCTCGCTTATTTTACAGTGACCACACAAATAATTCATCGCCATAGCCTTAACATTGTCGCTGCCAAAATGTTCATTTAAAGCAGCTCTAATCACAAGTGAATAACTCATGGCGATATGAACGGAGTTATCAGCTGATTGTGCAGCTCCCCTCGGCTTTCCTGCCAGCTCATTGTTTATCTGTCCTGCCTGCAACTGCTCTGCTCCACTCTTGCTGATTTTTATGATGTCCTCCACGTGGTAGGTCAGTGGTCTCGTCTGATTCAGGTCTTTTTTTTTTGTATACGTTGGAAATGACTGTTGTCTCCTGTGTCCTCTGTCAGCGTACAGTATGGTTGCCTTTTTTGTGGGCGCACAAAAATGCCCATACAGAAAGACACACTAACATTTTCCACTCATTTTGTCTACATCATGGGTGACTTATGGAAAAACAAAGAATAACTGAAACATAATGAAAACAGTTGCGTGTTTTTGCATGTGTGCATGCATATAAATGCCTCTGTGTGGGTGTACCGGACATGACCCCGGTGACACATGATGATTCAGGGATCCTTACAGTGTTTAGATGTAGAGAGAGAGAACGAGCTGCAGGCTTTGAAGTGCGTGAGCCACAAGTCCTGGTTGTAAACAGACCTGTCTGACTGAGGTGAGAAAACAACTGGAGCAGCTGTGGTTCCCTCTACGGGAGAGACGGACTCCTCAAATTGCCAACAATCGTACAATACAAGCTGTGTGTGTTGTGTGTGCGTGTGCATGTGCATGCATGTGTGTGCGTGTGCATGTCTCTGTGTACTGTGTCATTTTAGATTAGCAGGCTAAACCCAGTATTTACTGTAATTAATCTAAATCCATCCAGATGGGGAATGGTTTCAGTTTCATCTACTACAAGGAAGAGCTATTAGACTCTGTATCCTCAGGGTCTCTTCTCTCATCCTTTCTTTCTTTTTCAGTGACAGTACAAGTGTCCTTCTTGTGACAGCGGATTTGAGGACAGGCTCTGAGTCAGAGGCCAGCTGTTCCTCCTCCCTCCTCCCTAGATTTTGGTTCTCTCTCTCTTGGTGCTGACAGGTTTCTCTTCCTCCATGTATCCGTTTCTCGTGGTTGGTGCTGAAGAGCTCTCTTGATCTTCTCCTTCACCGTCACTAACCCTGTCTGTGATTGTCACTGTCTCCACGTTCATTTTCAGGGTCACTGCTCTGATTATTGTTGCAGTCTGGTAACACTTTCTGCCATTCGACAGCTATAATTTCTCAAGAAAACTCCTCCCTTCCTGTACCCCGTCTGCTGTCATCCTGTATGTTCGGCTTTTTATAGGACTAATTGTTTCCATTGGATGCAGTACATTATACATTAGCCATGGTACAGTGGACCTATGAACGTACAGTAACCACTTTGTCCTGTCTCTCTAAAATTTCACATCCTCACGACCAGAGACTCATCTTAATAAACAATATTGATTCAGTTATTTTTCTCACGTATGAGTTGCACAAACTCAGACGGACACTTTCATCTGACAACTGTCTGGAAAACCTCATTGATTAGATCGATCATCACAGCTGGAAAACCAGCCTTCCCCTCTATAAAGACTCATTCTTTCACCGCGGACCCTTAAAGTGGAATCTTGGCAGTATGTGAACCCCTGCACAGCTACAGACCCACATTCAATAACCTCTTTTCATATTCTGCAAGATCCCAGACAAATTTATTAAGGTCCATTCTTTCTTTGTGCCTCCAGATGAAATGGTCTCATTGTTGGCTCCTACAGTCGAACCATCCCACAGTTTCTATGTATTATCCTGTTTCTCTCTTCTCCATAAAATGCAAACCAGCTTTTCCAGCATGTGGACAGTGATGCTGCTGGTGCCAAAACATTAAAGCACAAATCTGTCTCCCCTCACCCTCTCATTCCCACCATGCTCTCACCTCTCTTTTCCCTCTTTTTACTCCCTGAAAATGTTAAATAGATTTCTGCTGAGGGCTGACAAGTGCGCTAGTTTGTCTCCATCACTGGTAGGAGGTGATGGGACATTTGGAGGACGGTAAGAGCTCATGTTCCTTTGAGTCAGAGAACAGGAGAAGGTGCAATTTCCTGAGTCTAAGACCCAGGTGGGCTCTAAAAATAATCTGGGCTTGCTCTTACAGTTTGGAAAATGACTGGCTGATTAAAGATACCTAAGCCAAGAAATTCTCTGATCTGGTCCGGGGCCACCATGTGTAGCTCGGTGGGTAAACCATGGCACTGAAATGGCCACATTTATGGATCATCATGATAGAGCTAGCACAGGGAGGGAGGAAAAAGGCAAAAACTTAGAATAAATTACCAGGATGATCCAGAAATTAGGACGCGAGGGGGAGTGACGGGAGAAGACATTATACCTGGTGTAATTAGACGTGGCGAATCTCAGGAGCTGGTGATCACACACATGTGCAGCTACACACTCTCCTGTAATTAGCAGCGTTTCTGCATTCGGCTCGGGCCGTATAGCTCAACACGGGGCAGGAAGGCCGTCGTGAGCGTGGAGAGAACGTAGCACTTCAAAGCAGCAGAAGACTGGCAAAGACGGAGAGATGACTGGGGAGATAGAGAGGGAGAGGCAGCACATGAAGGGAAACAAGGGAAGAAGAATATCTCTCTAAATTGCACTCCAGAGAGAGAAAGGAGACACAGAAGAGGGGAGGAAAATTGAATGCGCTGCATGCTGAAGTTATTATCCTCTTTCTCTCTTTCACTTTTTTTTCCTTTGTTCTTGAGTCTGTATCCAAACATCATGTTTCTTCTTGTGCTCTTGTGAGAATTGATGTTCATGCGATTAGCGGATGCTTTTGGGGTAATTTATTTTTACGTCCAAGAGATTTTTTTTTATTATTAAAAAAACAACAAAAAACAAACCCAACAACTGAAATACTAAATGTACCGTAAATGTTAATGAGCACGTCCTGTCCTCCTGTCTGTCTCTGGTTTTCTCTCACACACTTCAGCTTCTCTGATTAAGTTTGAATAAAGTAGCCAGCAGTTCTGGGAAGAAGTGGGCAGGGTTCAGCTCAGTGCGGCTGCTTCCAAGTATCTGTGATAATACAAACCCTGTGCGTCTGTGCGAGCCTCTGTGGGTGTTCACCGCCACATCATGTGTGTGTCTGTGTGTGCACGCATTCATTCATTTATTTGTGCTCACAAGCTTGTGTGCATGTCTGTCCGTGCGTGTATGCGCGTGCGTGTGTGTGTGTGTAATGAGGCCTGACGTCCAGCGTCCAATAGAGAGTGCAGCAAGTGTTCATTATTTAGCCGGCAAGCTGTCGGGAGTTGCTGTCATTGTGTTTGGTCATCTTTACTTCATATCTTTTGTTTTTCTGTTCCTCCGAGATGAGACGTTAACAAGCATTTATCTCATGGAGTCTCTCGTTGCAGGTGCATGGAACCAAATTCAAAATACTTGCGAAAAAATCCACTCACTCCAGGTCCCTTTCAGAATAAGTTTGATAACTGAAATGTGCTGACTTGTCAAACAAAGTATTCAGTATCCTTGGCTCGCTTTCTCTGGCTTTTCCCTCTGAACCGAGGCACTGTTTCCCTTTAATTGTTCAAGTGTATGTTTTGATTAAATCATTAAAACATTCATTGTGGCGCTGAAATCAAAAATGGTGGTTTATTAAAAACAGGCAAAAACAATCCTGGTGGATATATTAAGTTCCTTCAGCGTTTTTGTCCAGATGATAGAATAATACAAGCCCTTCTGTTCTTTCCGTTATTAGGCTCAAGTTCTGCCCTTTTTATGTTGCTCATTTCCCAAAACGCTGATGCATGGAAAAGGAATTACAGATATTGTGTATCAGATAATCAATCACTGATTAAGTTTCTCTTTATCTGAACTATTTTTTTTTTACAAACACCCAAACCACAGCTCTAAATATTAGTGTTACTCCACGGAAAAGGGATAAACTTGACTTTATCATTTCCTCTCGTCCTCCTTTTCCCAGTTTTTGTCCCTTTCAGTTCCTCTGCCCCTGTCTGTCAATGTCCACCAGAGGGGGCAGTGGGCATGGTTGATCTTTGGCCCCTGGCTGACCTGTCCTGCTGAATTCCCACTTGTTCTTAAAACACAAAAAGATCTTGATACCGCTGTACTGTAATAGGAGTATTTACCAAAAACCTGCATATTACGCCTGATGCATTAGGGAGCAAATTAATCTATGTGTTTGTGTGTTCAGTTTGTGTATATTTAATCAGAAACACTTTGTACTGTATGCAAGCAGTGCTAGGTCCTACCTGCTACTGCTAACTGTTGAGGAAGTGTGTGCTGCTGATGGAGAGCTGGATGACAGGCTGTAGCGTTGGCCCTCAGGACTCAGCCATCTGCTCTGCCATCTGAAGGCAGGAAACTGGCTGGCTCCGTCTCACTTTTTACTATAAACTCCACCGGCCTGTTCTGTACCTCAGCCACAGCGAGAAATAAGCTTCCCAACAGCCTGAAATTCTGCTCTCGCTGTGGGTTACAACAAGGCACACTTGGCACGCGGCCTGAAGCCTCACTTTCATTTATGATTACAGTCATTTTCATATGGTGAGAGCGAGAGCAGCGTTACTGTCCGATTTAATGTAGGAGATGTGCATTAGTCTATTTTGCTCTGGAAAGTGATTACTTGGCATTATGAGGCTTGTTTTATGAAAGTTAAGGAACATTTGCCGTGACAGTAATAGAAAGTGTCTTCTGGTCGACCAGCTGTACACCTGGTGTTTCTTGTTGCACGCATGCCACAGCTCCTAAGCTGCAGATCGGCACGGACCTGCCCCTCAGTCTTCATTCGAAAAGAGCCGGGTCCCCCTGTAAACAAATAGCGGCCAGATAACTGGCAGCCGGCGTCGCTGGCTATTTGATGGAATAAGTGCATTTTAATCTGTGCAGAGACTTGGCTGCGAAAAGCGGATCCACTGCCAAACAGCACATCAGAACTTTTTTTTTTCTCTTCCTCTGTCTTTTTCTTTTCTTTCCCCCGACAGGCTCATTTTTCTTCTCTCAGTAGGACGACTGCTGGTGGTGGTATCATTACACTCCACTACATTACAGGGCACTCTATCACGGGGCTCACTCCAACAGCTTTCATGCTTGTTGCTGTCACTATCACTGACAGGGCTTTACTGTGCTAAGTCCTGAAAGCTCATAAATTCTGTATGTTTAACAAGTCAACCTTTTGTATCTGGTGTCTCACTGCGGGCTGTGTGCGCTGCCAATATTTTCAGAGCACCATACCGAGACAGGAGCTCTATGTACACAAAACACTTAAAAGCCCAAACTGTCACTGAGTGAGAACTCTTTTCTATCGGCTTTGCTCTCCTCTGCTGCGTTCATTCAAGATGCAGTGGACACATGGTGGACGCTCAGTCTGTTTAAATCACCTGTTATGTAAGAAGAACATAGTCTTCTCTCTTTATCTCTCTCTTTCACTCTCTCCCTCTCCCCCCTATCTCTCCTTCCTGGCAGCGAAGACTAATGCAGCGTCATCTGCCTCCTGGCAGGACCCTCTCGCTTCATCATTGGAATGAGGCCCCTTTTTTCCCATCGTGTTTTCACTGTTCTGAGGGCATTTGTATTCCTTTGTGTGTCTGTGTGTGTGCCTGTGTGTGCATGTGTGCATAATTTACTCACCTCCCCCTATGATAATCAATACTCCTGAGCATAATCTGGATTCATCCCAGCAGGTGGAAAATCATAGATGTGGCCTTGACATGAAAATTCAGTTACAGCTCTGGGGAAATTATTTATATCTGGTTTCAATCTGTTAAGTCATTGTAAAAAAGGGAAAGGTAAAAAAAAGGGAAAAGAAAAGATAATTCATATTGATACAGTAAAACAAGCTGTATTTTGTTCGGCCATGTTTCACAAATCTTTCACCACGTACATTATTTGTTTTGTTTCTTGAAATTTATAGTCTCGGTTCTGTGATCCAGAGCAAACGGCACAGAAATTCAAAACAAGTCAGATTTGAAAACAACAGCTTCTTCACGTTGCACAGCTCTGTAAATAAGAAGCAGGCTTTGGCTGACATCATCGAGGCAGAAAGCAAGCACACAAAGTTTAGATGAAGCTTCAATTAGCGCTGACAAGCTTAGGAATCACCCAACCAAAGCATGAAATCACATCATTGCATTATGGCCATTAATATGGCTATTTGTGAGCTCATGGCTGCTGTTTAATAATCACGCACTGTGGCTTTGATGCTTTGGCTCTGAGGGACATTGGCATTTGGGTTTGATCAAACATCCGCACATTAGCAGAGACAGAGCAGACACAAAGGATTTGTTTTAGATTTAATGGCTCAAATCAAACACGGCTGAGAATGGTGTGACATAACAAGACAACAGGACAGAAACACTGCATGTGTACAGACACAGACAGAGCCACAGCAGACTGGAGGCTTTTCTGACAAGTCAACTCATTGATTATTCATAATACATTTCCACCGCAATTTGAACTATTTTTAACAGAAAAAAAAAAATCCCCTGTGCATCAGTAAGTTTTATTTTCGGGGACTTTTTCTTTTCAAGACAGCAGCAGCCAGGCACTAAGGTGAGAGAAACCATGGCAACAAAGCAGACATATACGTATGTAAGAGTACTGTGACTTCCACTAGCTCAGTGGGAAGCTATGTATGTGTCAGTACCGACTGCTATAAAGCCTTTCCACATGTGTCCATCTCAGACCTGCAGCAGCAGCAGTGAGATGTGTCGACCATTTTTACAGAGCTGCAGGAGAAAATAAAAATTGTATCATCTCTGCAGCTAAAGTGGAAAAAAAACAAGCTCTGTTGATTTGGGGCTTTACTGTTTGTGTTTACAAATCTAGCCTCATAATTTTTACAAAGCTTGAGATTAAAGCTGGACAAACATAGGCACCAAGTAAAGCCAAGCCAGGGCTCGCATGTAAACACCGTTGACTGTGTTTCAGCAGGGAGGCACGGCCATTCTCCCCGTGTGTCTCTTTAAACAAAGCTGAATATGTCTTTATATGGAAGTGCAGCAGCGTGCATATGAGTGATCTAGGCAAGAATCTGTTGGCTCATCTCATTTGTCTCGTCTCCTTCCCCCCTGGCTGTGGGTACACTGTAGGACCACAGTTGTCACCACAGCATACAGTGTGAATATTATTATTCAGAAAGACAGAGAAAAGCCTGTGAGCCATCATTTTAATGGGACTGCATGAATACAATGGGTGGCATTATAAAATGGGACCAAGATGAAGTGTCCGTGTCAGCTTCTATCAAAATATAGAGTCATAACCGTTACTTGTCATTTGTCATTATTAAAGAAAGAATACCAGGCTTATAAATCATGCCTTCATGGTGCAATGAGCAACAAGCACTATGGTCATATTTCTATGCATACAGCTGAGTTTAATTCTGTAGAAAAGCATTTAAATCAGTTTTTACTCTTAATCTCCTCTATGTGTCCAGTGTTCATAATGTCGCTCCTTCCTGGCGCCGTACAGTAACTGGCCGGGGAGTTTTCATTTCTTGTCTTGTTATCTTCTTCGTAGCTAAATTAACAGTATTGTCGCTCACAAGGGATCACGTTAACACAAATCACATCCTCTCTGTCTTTCTGTTTTTATCTCTCTTTTTCCCCATCCCCCTTTTTCTTCTCCCCCTCTCCCTTTGCAACCTCTGCCTCTGATAGCTCAGAGGAACTAAATCCTGCTCATGTCTCTCCCTTGATCTGAAATTTATTAGAGGGAGATCTGTTTTGCCTCCAGCGCGTCACTCTACCGTTCCAGCTGTCCTATTCAATTGCATTATAATATTTTTAGCCTGGCACATATTTCTATACAGCTGGATTAATATACAGTTCAGTTGGCATTGTCCCTTTCCTGCCTGGGAGTGGTTTTTTTTCCCATGATTTTCAGCTGACATTGGAAAACAGCCAGGAAATCATATGGGGATTATTACAAACAGGAAGTTTTTTTTATTATTATGGTTCCATGCAGGAACAACACACATTGTCTACCTTTTTAGTTTTTCTAGCTGCAGCTATCTCTTTCCTGTTATTCCTCAGTGAGACCAAACAAGGACATGCTATTTCACTTTAATGCATCTCCTGAACGCTGATCTTCCTGTGTGCAGGTGCTCTACAATAACATATCCACTAATTAGCTCCTTTATTTCTTCTTATTCATTCATCCTTTTCATCAACTCCTTTCTTTAACCCTTCTTTGCAATTTGCTCTTCAGTCAGTGTGAGCAGATTGCCCTCTCCCTCTCACTTCCCCTCAGAAGCCTGTTCCCATGATGACGTGTGAATGGAGATGATCAAGTTGCTTTTGACAGCGTCTCTCGCAAAGCAAATCAATATCTCAGCTGCTATGCAACATTTAACAAGCCGGCGTTGATATCAAACACAAGCACATGCGCTGGCTCTGAAATGAAAAGTCTTGGACTCGGACCGGGTTGCCAGAGAGAAGGACAGATCAACATTTCTCCTGGACCGGGCCGACTGTTGAAAGGCCACACAGACAGCAGATAATCCAGCCTGTACTTACAGTGCTGTATGAAAGATGGAGGATGTGTGTCAGACAGCTCCAAACGCAGACTCCGTGAAAAAGATGACTTGTGGAGTTTTATTTAGTTCGCCTTTGCTTTCCAAAATGTTGGAAGGCATTTGAGGAGATGTTTATTTGCTTTCAAAGATTCCAATTTAATATATTTTTTCGGTTTGAGAGTTCTCATTTCCTGTCATGTTGGAAGAGAACAAGATCTCTTTCAATGTGCTCCTCCGACAGTATCTGTGTATTTGTGTGTGTGCGAGATTCTCGACTTGTGGTTAAGTCAATAGGAAAAGGGTGTTTGCTGTGGCACGATGCCCAGACGACCTGGAGATTGAAAACATGGGGTACGGTACACGCACGAACAAGAATCTCATGCATCACTCCCGTGTACAGGTAGCATGTACACGCAAGCGTAAAGCGCTGATGTCACTGTAGGACACATGCAAGCTGCACTGTATAAACACGATTCTGCTTCAGAGCTCAGATCTCACTAGTGGAGGATAATTTAGACTGTCTGCTCCAGGAACCCAAACCTCCCAGGAAATACAATCTGCCCCAACAGTTTTCAGCTCTGTTTTGACTGCCAAGAAGGGGGACAGGTCAGCATTCCAGGACAGCCCAGTCACACACACACACACACACACACACACACACACACACACACACACACACACACACACACACACACACATACACACCAATAGGGGTAACAGTGGACCTGTCGCTCAAACCTGCTAAGAGGGGTATTTCGTTTACGCTATGTTGAAAAAACAAAAATGGAATATAAAATTCACTTTTGAGGTGTTTTACCATCGGTATTGCTGAAAATGTGACTTTTAATCATTTTTAAAGATACTGCCAAGAGGGGACTTAGAGCTCTGAGCGACATTTACCTATCAAAGAGGGGACCTCCACATACTGCATTGGAGCTGTCTGTACCCATTCATTGACCTAATGACCCATTCATTGACCTAATGAGTCTGTTTACAACAATGACTTTCTCAGTTTCTTTTAAAAATGCATAATATAACTTTAGAGTTACCATTACTTATTTCAAAGTCTCTGTAATAGAAGTTTTATATAAAAACATATATATAAATAATAATGGCCACATTTAAGAGTAAATTATTCTTATTGAACTACATGCAAATCAGAAGTAACATGGCTGCATGCACTAATATCAAGTTCTGCAATATAAACAACAACATTTACTTTAAAACAGCTTTAACATAGATTAAGATTGATTAAGATAATTTGCTCGTCTGTCTTTACCCATCCATAAATGTGTTGCCTTTGTCATTCTTAGCAGTCCAAGAATGGACCTACTATCATCTCAGTTTTATATAGTTAAAATGCTCTAGACATTTGGTTTCAACCAATTATTAGGAAATAGGAATGCATTTTATTTATTGTTTTGCATTGGAGAAAAAAGGTCCACACTTGGTTTATGTGGAATGACAAAGGTCCACCATTGGCTGGTATATAATGACACAAGTTCCCACTGAGATAGCACGGAGCGACATACACACCCACGCATGGGTGAATAAGCAGAAATTAGATAAATTGCTAAATTTTAATTTTGAATCTAATCTAAATTTAACTCAAACATTTGTAACTATTACTATTCATACTGTTAATTGCTACTAATCCACACAAAACACACTTACAGTAAAGTAGCACTGGTAAAGTTGTGATTGTGTTTTGTTTTGTTTTTTAAACATGGGGTGTGCTGTGAAAACTCATGGGCAATCTATCGTGACACTTAGTTGATTTACATTGTATAAAAAGGTCCACACTTGGTTTATATGGAGTGACAGGGGCCCACTGTTGGTTGGTGCACAATGACACAAGTTCCCACTTAGTTAGCATGGAGTGACATTTACACTCCATCATGTATGAATAAGAAAGAAATAAGCAAAAGTGATAGTTTTTAAGAGATTTTTTTCATCAAAACTTAACACAAACATTTCTAATAAAGTAGCACCAATAATGTTGTAATTATTTTTAAATGTACGGTGTACTACTGCAACACACATCTCTACAGTCTTTATTTTCCTTGACTGCATTGTTGTTCTAGGAAAAATACTTGAATTAAAACTAAGGGTTTTACGTCATTTTAATGTACTTGCATCATGAATCTGTATTCATAAGGATGTATTTTATTTACTGTTTTACATTACAGTAAAAGGTCCACACTTGGTCCATATGGAATGACAGGGGTCCACTGTTGGCTGGTACATAATGACACAGGTTCCCACTGAGATAGCACGGAGCGACATACACACTCCAGCATGGGTGGATAAGCAGAAATTAGATAAATGTATACGTTTTAAGATACATTTTAATCAAAATTAACAAACATTTGTAATTATTAATACACAACACAAACTTGCAAACACACATAAAGTAGCACTGGTAAAGTTGTCCTTGTAGTTTTTTGTTAACATGGAGTGCACTGTGAAAACTCAATGGCAACCTATCATGATACTTAAGGGAATATTTCAGTTATTGACATTTATGGATCAACAATAAAACATGTATGGGAAAATAAAGGAGGAGCTGAGGGGTCATCAGCTTGTCTGAGATACAAGGGATAATTCTTCTAGAGGATGGATTAACCTGATTACGTAATATGATAAACTACTGCAGCACATTTTTCTACAGTCTATCAAGTTTTCTGATCTACTGCAGTTTCACTCCTTGACTGCATTCTTGTCATGAGAAAACTACTTTAAATAACTCAACTCAGGATTCAACATGGTGTGATGGCCTAGAGCCACAAAGTGTTATTCTGTGGTCACCTAATATCCCATACAGCCTACTGTAGATGACGCTCTATGAGGGCCAAATTGTCAGACTTCTACTTTTTAAAAGCACATGGTTTCAATCAATTTGAATGTACTTGCATCCTAAATCTATATTAATAGGAATGCATTTTACTTATTGTTTTGCCTCACAGAAGAAAATGTCCACTCTTGGTTTGTATGAAATGACAAGGGTCCACCGTTGGCTGGTACAAAATGACACAAGTTCCCACTGAGTTAGCACGGAGTGACATACACACTCCAGCATGGGTGAATAAAGAAGAAATAAGATAATTGAATGGCAGAAGAAAATGGTCTAATCTAAATACAATCTAATCTGTAGTGTTATTTCTTTTAGCAAAGTGGAAATGTTGACGTTAACTTTTTGAAATGTGGGAATACAATAAGGAAAGCAATACTGTACTATCATCCTAGAGGATTGATTAACTTCACAAAGAATAAGGAGATAAGTCTGCTAGTTGATGGAATAACCCCAAAAAGACCACTTTTGAACTACACTGTCTGTCCGAAAAAAAGTCACCATTTAATAGGTCAGAGCCTCCAATTACTGCATGTATGATTATGTTTTAGCTATGATTCAACTTATTTAACCCTAACTGATGCAGTCTCATTTCCTAAACAACCATGTCAGAAAACGCATCCTGTGGTAGAGAAGATGTTATTCTGTTTCACAAGGGTCAAATTATTGACGTTCATCAAGCAAATAAAACTATCTAAAGAGATTGCTGAGACTAACATTGCTTTAAGAACTGTCAAACACATAATTTAAAACTGGAAGGATAGTGGGGAACCATCATCTTCAAAGAAGAAATGTGGTCCAATGTGACCACAGATATAAAGTGTGTGACTTTTTTTTGGACGGGCAGTGTATATTGCAACCCAAATTTCTACTCACCAAAGTATTAGCTCTACTTGAGTTCATGAATACCTGTCTTCGTTTTTGTCGTGGGCAAAAATATGCAAACTAAAGCTTTATTTGTGGGGGGGGTTCTGAATATTACACACTGTATCACACAGTCATACATGTTTATTAGGGGTGTAACGATACACAAAAGTCACGGTTCGGTACGTACCTCGGTTTTGAGGTCTCGGTTCGGTTCATTTTTGGTACAGTAAGAGAACCAAATGCAAAACATAATTTTGCTTATTGTTTATTAGGATTTTTTCTAAACCAAATGTATGTTTTAGTCAAATGTAATTCTTTTACTCACCTACTAATGTTATGTGCATTGTCCCTGATACAAATAAACTTAAACTTATTAAACTTAACTGCATGAATAAAATATAAAGCTACTTAAACCATTATACAAAATATGAAAAAAATGTACTGTTGTAAAGTGCTGCCTAATAAGTTCAATGCATTATTCTCAAATTAACATAAAATGTGAATTAGAAAAAATTCTCACACATTTTTTTTTTTTTTTTTTTACATGTGAACGGACTGACCATAGGGCAATGTGGGCAAATGCCACAACAGCTGCCTGACGATGCAACCGTTCGGCCGCAAAAAAAATAAATGAATGAATGAATAACGCGGATCATCACGATGGCACAGTGCGTAGTGGCCTGCTGTTACCGCATCTGCAGCAGCAGATCCACAGGTGCCGGGAGCTCATGGACACAGCCAGACAGAGAGAGAGAGACGGGCGGGTGGACGGACGGAGGGACAGGTAGACAGATAGAGGGGAGAGAGGAGCCACAGCCCTCACCTCCACTCTTCCTACAAGCAGGAAGGCTCTTCAAGTCTGTTTACTCGCTAGCGGTAGCATTAACATTAGCAGTAGCATTAGCGATAGCCACCATCGGGCGGCACGTGTAGCTGCAGGCAGACTGTAAACACAGACAACTTCTGTACCGAATCTCAACGCTGTGCCGAACCGAACGCCCCGTACCGAATCGGTTCAATACGAATACATGTACCGTTACACCACTAATGTTTATAGATCAAATTGGTGTGGAAGTATAATTGAAGCTTGTCAAAAGGTATTGTTACAAAGGACTAGCGAGTTTACATTAAGTGGAAAGCACACAATAAATCTACAAATAGTAGAATGTCATTCTGATTCAGTAATTAATTTGTTACACATTTTGGTTGCTTCCTAATGATTTTTTAAATGTTTCAGTACCCAGCTAATATATAAAAGCTATATTCCTTACTATCTATGTATATACCTTGTAGGCACTTGCAAGTGTGTATACACAGTGTTTTATAAATCTGAATGTTTTTTGTCACATCACATCCACCCCGACACTTTAGAGAGCTTCTGTCCTGATGCCGTGTTTGCTTGTTCTGACCTGAAAACAAAATGTGTTGTTTGGGTCAGAAACATGCTCATTTACAAAGGAAAAAAAGCAAAATCGGTTAGCAGAATCATTAAGCAGGCCCGCACACGATCCCAAGGAAATGATCAAGTGGGAACCAGTTCTTAAGAGGAACCGGTTCTCGATTCCCACCCCTAGACTTCAGTCTATGATGTGGACACAAAAACAGTCCTCTCCATTGAAGTAGTGAAGTCATCAACACTTGTATTTCACAGATCCTAACTCTACCTATACTCTCCACTCTAAGGCCCCATCCAGACGAATACGCGGCTTCACCGAATCCGGTCTTTTTCTTAATCGTTTTGAAAAAAATCTCCGTAAACACGGCATCGTTTTCAGAAATACCTGCGTCCACATGGATCCAGTGAAAACAACCCAAAACGCTGTAGTACATACTGCAGGCGTGTGTGGAGCGGGTGGAGTGTGTGTGGCGCTGTAACGCTGCAACACAGAGAAGAAGACGGGAAGTCCCCGCTGTAATTCAATAGAAGAAGAAGTCCCCCGCTGTATTCAAACTCAAACATGGATTAAATGTTGACAGGGAGTCGTGTCAGAGTAAATATGACGATCAGTGATGATTAAACAGGCGCGATTCAGCCGCAGCGTCTGAGCGACCCGACGGCAGTCGGCCGTTGTTGTTACGTCCATATAGGCTGTTGTGCAGCTGCTGCAGCTGTGTGTGTGTGTGTGTCTGTGTCAGGTTACAGGTAGAGCGGCGGGGGGCATGACATCATCGTTTCAGAAAAAAGCCGTATTGGCCGTCCAGACGAAAACGCTGGGGCGGCGTTTTCAAATTTTCCCACTCTGGGACCCGTTTTCAAAAAATACCGTTTTCACCCCCTGAAAACGCCGGATTCGTGTGGACGCGAGGCCGATCCGATAAAGTATTTATCCGGATTCGAAAAAAACGTATTCGTCTGGACGGGGCCTAAATGTGGAACTGGCTTCTGAGAAGTGAGTGAATGGGTTTTAAATCTGTGCCAGACGACTTGTGTCAGTCCTTGACTGTCGGCAGTGTGGGGGATGGTTTCTTGTAGCTGACGATGGTCGTTAGCAACTCTGAGGCGCAACCTGGAAAAGACTAACATCCTTCAGCCAAGATCTTATGTTCCAAATCAGACTAAGAGAGACATTGGAATTCCCTAGTCTTAGGTTGGCCATGTAAGGAATGGGTGTCCCAGCAATAATCTACCATGTCAAGTATTTGATGAGTTTTGTAAAGGTGTGTGATGCCTTGTGATAAATGTAATATTTGGATCTACCATTGTGTGCCAGTAGAAATATTGTCTGGGAACAACAACTAAACATGGCAGCAGAAATTAATATTAATCAGATTGGCAGAGATACAGGTGATAAATCAGATGGATGGAATAACCCCAAAATACCCACTGTTGAACTACTGCAAAATTTGTACTCTCCAAACTATAAGCTCTACTGGAGTTCATGTATACCTGTCTGAATGTTTTTGGTCCACAACAAAAATGAAAAGCTAAATTTATGGTTTATGGGTTTTTTTCCTGTATATTATAGACTGTATCACATAGTCATACACATCTATAGATGGAATTGGTGTACACATTGAAACCTAGTTTAAAGTTCTCAAAAGGTACAGGACTGGCACAGAATCAGAAAGTTTACATTAAGTGGGAAGTACACAATAAAAGTTGTATTCAGTTCACACTGGTACAGAAATAGGTCTGACTGCTTTCAAGATGTGTGGATTGTACATTCAACAACCTTATCCATAGTATATGAAGTGAAATATAAACTAATTCATTGAATTGTGTTCAGAAGATGGCAAAACGTGTTACCTAATTGTTTATTTTTTAAGTGACTCATTTGTTACACATTTTAGTTATTTCCTAATGATTCTTTTTTTGTTTCAGTACCCAGACACAAGTGTGTACGTTCCTTACTATTTATGTATAACCTTGTGCATGTTGTAGGAAGCAAAGCAACTTCATTGCATTTACACACAGTTTTCTAAGTAGTGTTAAACATATGGGGTTTCGGTCTACAATGTGGACACAAAAAACATTCCTCCACATTGAAATAGTTAAGTCACCAGGACTCATGTATTTCACAGATCCTAACTTTAAGGTAGAGTTGTTGAACAGGGATCTGAGAAGTGAGTGAATGGAGTAAGGGGTTTAAATCTGTGCCAGATGACCTGTGTCAGTCCTTGAGTGTAGGCAGTGTGGGGGATGGTTTGTCGTAGCTGACGATGGTCGTTAGGCATTTTCAGGTTGGGCTCCACAGTTTCTACCTTCTTTCAGCCAACATCTTATACCCAAATCAGACCGACTGAGACACAAGCATTCCCAGGTCCCAGGTTGTCCATGTGCTACCCACGAACCTATGGCCTTTGGTGACTCAACTTCTCTGGCAACTGTTAAAGGGATAGTTCAACATTTTGGCAAATTGGCCCATTGCCATAATCGCTATAGTCATAGCAGTAGGTTCGTTACCTTTAATTGTCGGTGTAAGCTATTTTTAGTACGGCGGCGCGGAGCAACAGGCTGCTCAGGGCTATTCTATGGAGGCAAAGGGAATTTCTTGGTTTCCCTCATCAAACTCATCAAATACACAACCCAGCAACTCAAAAGCGCTGTTGTGGACACGTTGTGAGCTGCAGAACCACCACGCTATGAGATAATGACGGAACGATACGAAACGGAGCCGTTTCAGAGGTAAATTCATGCAAAACCGCTGATGCGCGTTGCGTTCAGGGACAGTTTTTCAGCAAGCTGTCTCCGCATTTACCCTGCATTTACCTCGAAAACGGCTCCGTCTCGTATCGTTCCGTCATTATCTCATAGCGTGGTGGTTCTGCAGCTCACAACGTGTCCACAACAGCGCTTTTGAGTTGCTGGGTTGTGTATTTGATGAGTTTGATGAGGGAAACCAAGAAATTCCCTTTGCCTCCATAGAATAGCCCTGAGCAGCCTGTTGCTCCGCGCCGCCGTACTAAAAATAGCTTACACTGACAATTAAAGGTAACGAACCTACTGCTATGACTATAGCGATAATGGCAATGGGCCAATTTGCCAAAATGTTGAACTATCCCTTTAAGAGTGGGTGTACCAGCAATATTCCATTTTGTGTAAAGAATCGTCAGTTCTTTGATGAGTTTTGTGAAGGTGTGTAATGCCCTGTTATAATATTTTGTGACAGGGCCTTTATATGAGCTACCATTGTCTGCTAGTATGCTGTCTGGAAACAACACCTTAACATGGAATAAGAAATTAGGATTCATCACATTGTCAGAGATACAGGGAATAAGTCAGTGTATGGATGAAATAACCCCCAAAAGATCTACCATTCTCTGCCAGAAAACATTTCTAAGACCTTGGTCATTTCCAGGTTGGGCTTCAGAGTTGCTAATGACCATCATCAGCTACAAGACACCATCCCCCACGCTGCCGCCAAGGACTGACACAAGTTGTCTAGCACAGATTCCCTCACTCCGTTCACTCACTTCTCACAGAAGCCAGTTCTACATACAGTTAGGATCATAAAGAGAAGTGCAAATGCAACTTCATTAGAAATGTTTGTATTAAGTCTTAATGAAAGTTTCCCCATTAGAGCTATCAATTTTTCTTATTTTTTCTCATTCATACATACTGGAGGGTGTATGTAGCTCCATGCTTGATTGAAATCACATGCTTTTCTCAGTGAAAAATTAATAGACTGTAGCAATGTGTGTGGCAATAGTTTAATATAGGGACTTTGTGAGATTAATCCATCCTCTCAATGAAGTATCCCTTGTATCTCTGACTAACTGATGATTCTCCATTCCCTCTGTATTTTCCCATGGATATCAAATTGTCATATATCAGTACCACTTTGATTGCAGTGTTGGGAAGATTACTTTGGAAATATAGTTGGTTACAATTACAAGTTACCCTGTTGAAAATGTAATAGTAGGGTAAGTTAAATATTTCAATTATTTCATCAAAGTAATGTAACTAATTACATTCGATTACATTTTAATTACTCTTCTTAATTTTGAATGAATGCTCTCAACTTTTAACAATTGTCACACTTTCAGTCCTAACGGTTAAGCTTTCAGCAGTACTTAAGACAACATCAAGACAATATAATGATAGACTCCACAAGATACCTCTTTTTACTGTGAGAACAACTGTATTATACTTAACATTAGGCCTATAGCCACATAAGGTCAGGGTATAGCTGTAACTCTTCAGATTCGACATTGACAGTTTAGATGTCAACAACATCTCCATGGCTGGCAAACACTCTTTGTACCACACCAGTGTTCCCCAATAGTATGATATTCACAACAACAAGCAATTAGCCTAATAACAGTACAGCAAGAGGCAAACAGCTATGCATGGCATCAATACCATTAGTACAGATTTTTAAACCCATCTGCAAAATGTATTAAATTTAACTGGAGTGTGGATGTCGCTCCGTGCTATCTAATGGTGCGTTTCCACTAGCACAGTACAACAATGTGGCCCTCATAGAGCGTCATCTACTGTATATGGGATATTAGGTGACCACGGAATAACACATGGCTCTGGGCCATCACACCATGTTGAATCCATAAATGTCAATAACTGAAATATTCCCTTAAGTATCATGACAGGTTGCCATTGAGTTTTCCCTTTTCCCGAGTTTGTGTTGTGTATTAACAATTACAAATGTTTGTATTAAATTTAGATTAAAATGTATCTTAAAACTTATACATAAATCTAATGTCTGCTTATCCACCCATGCTGGAGTGTGTATGTCACTCTGTGATAACTCAGTGGGAACTTGTGTCATTTTGTACCAGCCAACGGTGGACCCCTGTCATTTCATACAAACCAAGAGTGGACATTTTCTTCTGTGAGGCAAAACAATAAGTAAAATGCATTCCTATTAATATAGATTTAGGATGCAAGTACATTCAAATTGATTGAAACCATGCGCTTTTAAAAAGTAGAAGTCTGTGGCCCTCATAGAGCGTCATCTTCAGTAGGCTATATGGGATATTAGGTGACCACAGAATAACACTTTGTGGCTCTAGGCCATCACACCATGTTGAATCCTGAGTTAAGTTATTTAAAGTAGTTTTCCCATGACAACAATGCAGTCAAGAAGTATGAAACTGCAGTAGATCAGAAAACTTAATAGATTGTAGAAAAGTGTGCTGCAGTAGCTAATCATATTACTTAGTCAGGTTAATCCATCCTCTAGAAGAATTATCCCTTGTATCTCAGACAAGCTGATGACCCCTCAGCTCCTCCTTTATTTTCCCATACATGTTTTATTGTTGATCCATAAATATCAATAACTGAAATATTCCCTTAAGTATCATGACAGGTTGCCGTTGAGTTTTCCCTCCATGTTTAAAAAAAACTATAATGACAACTTTACCAGTGCTACTTTATGTGTGTTTGCGAGTTTGTGTTGTGTATTAATAATTACAAATGCTTGTATTAAATTTAGATTAAAATGTATCTTAAAACTTATACATTAATCTAATGTCTGCTTATCCACCCATGCTGGAGTGTGTATGTCGCTCCGTGCTATCTCAGTGGGAACCTGTGTCATTATGTACCAACCAACAGTGGACCCCTGTCATTCCATATGGACCAAGTGTGGACCTTTTACTGTAATGTAAAACAGCAAATAAAATACATCCTTATGAATACAGATTCATGATGCAAGTACATTAAAATGACCTAAAACCCTTAGCTTTAATTCAAGTATTTTTCCTAGAACAACAATGCAGTCAAGGAAAATAAAGACTGTAGAGATGTGTGTTGCAGTAGTACACCGTACATTTAAAAATAATTACAACATTATTGGTGCTACTTTATTAGAAATGTTTGTGTTAAGTTTTGATGAAAAAAATCTCTTAAGAACTATCACTTCTGCTTATTTCTGCTTATTTCTTTCTTATTCATACATGATGGAGTGTGTATGTCACTCCATGCTAACTAAGTGGGAACTTGTGTCATTATGCACCAACCAACAGTGGGCCCCTGTCATTCCATATGGACCAAGTGTGGACCTTTTTCTGTAATGTAAAACAGCTAATAAAATACATCCTTATGAATACAAATTTATGATGCGAGTACATTAAGATTACCATAAACCCTAAAACCCTCTATTAAAAGAATTGCAGACAGTAGAAATGTGTGTTGCAGTAGTACACCCTACATTTAAAAAATAATTACAACATTATTGGTGCCATTTTATTAGAAATGTTTGTGTTAAGTTTTGATGAAAAAAATCTCTTAAGAACTATCACTTTTATTTTTCTATAAAATTTTTATTTATTTATTTTCTATTTCTTTCTTATTCATACATGATGGAGTGTGTATGTCACTCCATGCTAACTAAGTGGGAACTTGTGTCATTGTGCACCAACCAACAGTGGGCCCCTGTCATTCCATATAAACCAAGTGTTGACCTTTTTCTGCAATGTAAATCAACTAATAATTCCTATCAATACAGATTGAGAACACATTGTAAAATTGAAACCCTGTGCTCAAAAAAACTGAACAAGCAACAATAGCAAGGTCAATTATTGTTAATGTTTGATCAGAATTCAACAGAAATGATCTAAATGACTATCTTAATTCTAACATAGTTATGGATGTTAAATTGTTTCAATATTTTCAAATTTCTATTATACCTAATACAGTAGTGACTTTAAACTTAAGACATCAATGAAAACAGAACCGTTATATTTTGTTACAAAGAATAACAAATAATGTTTCAAGGTAGTGGTTTGTGCACTAAGGAGCCTGTTTGATAGCCTCTCTACAGTCTGAAAGGCTGCTGGGTCTGCAAGTCGTTCACACCTTGGTGGAGTGTAAGAAACGACGTGTGTGAATGGTGTGTGAATGAGCCATTAAAAACCCTGCTCCAGCCTGCCGGGGCACTGCTGAATATGGTATTTTACACACACACACACTCAGGTCCCCTCTTGGCAAAAGTTGAAAAAATTAACCAGAAGGGTTTTCACATGATTTTAACTTGATTTAAAGCATGTCAAACAGGGGACCTAAAAAATGTCCCCTGTTTGCCGCACGGTCCCCTGTTGGTGAATGTGTAACGACGCCGAAGTCCCCTCATAGATAGTAACAACAGTGCACACACACACACACACACACACACACACACACACACACACGCACACACAATACCACAAATGAAGACTTGAAGACTTGTCATGACAACAGCTAAAGACACAAACAAACAGATTTCTGTTATTGTGTGGGAATGTCAGAGATCACAGGTCAGGGATTCTGAAAATCTGCTCTAACACTTCACCTTTTCCCACACACACATGAACAAACACAAACATACAGAAACATTAAACACACACACACACTGACATTCATTACATACTGTAGGCGCAGAGTCATTTAAAACTGTCCCAGAGTCTCCAGTCTGTTCCTTGTAAAGCACCGTGGTATCTGGGATCTGTCATTCCCCGTGGTCACAAAAACATAGAAAAAGCAGATTCTGACAGTGAACAAAAAAATAATAATGTCCTCATGAGTTCATGTGGATTTGCTCAGAAAAGATTTATTCGTGCAAACACTTAAACCGAAGTCCTGATGTATGTATTGCTGTATTGGAACAAACATTTTTAAAACTTGTTTTGCTTGCTTGTTTTGTAAGGGGCGTGACTTCAAACAAAGGCTGAGAAAAATCCAAATCATGACTCATGATGCAGAAGTTTGTATTTAGAAAATATTTGAACAATAGAGTCAATAACAAAATCCAACAAAATGTTTTGCGAAGTGTAAGGAGTGATCAGGTGGACTCTGTGCTGCAGCGCAAGTGATGATTTGATTAATCTGACAAGTCAAAACCACATTAACCAAGACACCTCAACAAAGTGCTTAATGCTACGGTAACTCTGGGAGTCTGAGGACATGAGAGTAAAGAAACCACAGTCATATTCTGTGTTTTCTTTACTTCTTTCTTTTTTTTTCTTTTCATTGCAGGGTCAGTATCGCCATCGACAACATCTCACAGCACAGGCTTCAAATACAAACTGGCGGTTTTGGCCTCAAATGAGAACCCAGAATATTTTGCTGGAATAAATATTTCATGAAGTAAGAAATTTGAAAAAGGCAAAGGTTGTGTGCAGCGTGTGTGTGTGTGTGTGTACAATGCTGTGGGTCATTATGATAATTTAAGGCTGTGGCAAAGTTATTATTTTCTGCTGAAGTGCAGATTCAGACACACTCGACGACCAGACTGCGATGTAATATGAAGGCATCTTCTTTCATTATGTTCTCAATATGAATAGGAATGCACGTCTTCAGCCATGATGGAAGTTTGAATGTAACAACCCAGTAATTTTCCTCAGTGGGTTTACATCCGCTGGAAACCCAGAGGACAAGCAACACAAAACCAAGCCCCAATAGCTCCCCTATCTTAGTCAACATTTAACTAAATAAACATTTTCATGTCAGTCTTAAAAACCAAATATAACCCTCTGTGACAACTCTAACACGCTCACTAACTAGCTGACACAGAGCCGCGTGCTCTGACTTAGCCGCAGACACCGGCTGCTTACACCACCTAATTTACTTCTGTCTAATGCCCATCTGTTTGCTTCGCTGTGAAATATTAGTTTTCATCATTGGATGAAGGGATACTGTCATAGTTTATTATTGTGTTCACTTCAGCCTCGACCTCTTTTACAATTACCTTTGACATGGCATGCCAAAATGCAAACATGCTGAGGTGAGCATGTTACCGTGTTGACCCGAGGCATGTAAACGAGCTGCTCACACATTAACATCCAGCCGGTAAGGAGCGTGGTAACAGTTGGATGTCATGTCAGTATGTTAACAAGCTAACCCTGAGTTCAGCTAAGGTGAACTACTTCAGCTACATCTGCTCAAGATCATACCATGTCGTGCAAATTCAGATTTTGTCTACAGTACACCATCCTGCCTCAGTCAAAATGCATACTCAGATATGTTTGAGAGATGTACAAATTACCAGAGATCCCATGATGCGGTACTGAAGTTACAGTACAATACATAGCTATTATTGTGATTTTAAACATTTTGTAGTCTCTGAGAATTACAGTAACATAATGTGATAATAAACTGTGCTATGTTTATCTCAGGTCATTTGAATTCTTGTAAAATGGGATTGTCAAGCACACAGACCAAAAACACATTTGAGATTTACATAAAACATCAGTCCTTGGTGTCCAGCCATCGATACAAAGTGTTACAGTTATGTGCTGTATCATTTTGTTCCACCCATCCAAATAGATAGATTTTGGTTCCTAACAACACAAATATGTTTTGTTATGAAGGGCGTTTTGTTTTTAGGACCTTTTTGTTTTTGCCATACTGCTGGTAAAAATCAAGGCAAGCTGTTGAGCATCTATCCCAAACTTTTGGGTTCTACTGTACAATGAGCATCACATCCTCGCACGACTGCCACAAATATCTGGTTTCATCGTTTTGAGTTCCTGTTCCTACAGTACACATTATGCACTATATAGTATAATGAGCACTAACAACGAGTCATTTCCTATCCACCTAATGGATTCCTTAGGCTTGGGTTTCCATGATGTGTGGGTGAGTGTGTAGTATATACTGTATGTGTGTGTAGTGGAAAGCCTTGTGGAGAAAATACACTAGAGGATGCTGAATGGGGAATTCACACACGCATAATCATATGCATACAAAAACATGTGAATGTGAATATAAATGTACGCACCCCGAAGGAATCTGTGCCAGTGTGAGATTAGATACGCATCTTTTCGAGCAATCTGGAGCAAGCAGCAGGATCCTGGCAAATAATATTAGTTCTGCATAATTTTCATTTTGTTTAAGCTCCTCATCTTATTTTTAGATTCTGTTTCCATTCACAAGAGCTGGGTGTTGTTGTGTCTTTGTGAATATTTGTGTGTTATGTCTCTGTGTGTGTGTTTGAGTGTCTCCACCAGAATTGGCATCTGAGCGTACAGTACCTCAGGGGAGTCTGTATTGTAGTGACAAGAGGAAGCGACTAATTTCAGCACGTCATGACTCGTGATGTCACACAAGAAGGAGAAAAATAACTGCTTTCCCAAAAATAGCCTCATCAAAGTGCTCTCACCCACTAGCTTTCTTCCTTTTTTTTTAGCAAATCAAAAACATTTTCCATTCCCTCTCTCTAAAAAACGTTGGGTTATTTTTTCAACCCAACAGCTGGGTTGAGACCATTGGGTGGTTTAATTGGGTTGTTTTCATTAAGTTGGGTAATCTAAGAACCCAATTGGCTGGGTTATTGTCGTTGGGGGTTGTTGGGTTGTAATTTCCATTATACTGTGTTGGGTTATTTTGGACTACCCAACATGTTGGGTTGACGTTGGGTGGGAGGAAATTCCCAGCATGCTTTGGGACAGTGTTTTGTGATTCAAATTTAGGTTATTTCTGTTAAATATCGCCAACAGCTACAAAATCTTTAGTGATACTGTTCTACACACTAATTTACTAATTCAATGTTCTACTCAGTTTACAATTACTGCTATCGAAAAAATCACTTTGACACCATAAGTGAAGGTATGTTTTTGGTTAGTGGTCTCCCCTCCTTTGTGCAGTTCACGCGTATGTTTTGAGGATAACAAACAGCATTCTCCCTCTAAGTGGTGTGTGAGGCGCAGGAGCTGTTACAAGATCTAATGTTATTCTCTATTTAAGTTAATGTTAAATAAAACCCTAATCTGCCACAATATAAGCAGTGTAGCCAATGTGAACCCTTAATCGGGTTATTTACCCAACTGGGCTGATAAACAACCCAACTGTTGGGTTAAGGAAATCAACCCAACTAGTTGGGTCAAAATAACCCGGCATGTGTTCAGTCCAATATTTAACCAGCATTGGGTTAGAAAATAACCCAGATTGGGTTGTTTTTAACCCAACGTTTTTTAGTGTGCTGGAGTGTGCCGAGAGCATGAACGCGTGAGCTTTTATCTTGCTGCCACATTTATTGTCATATTTTTGAATTTTAAACCAACCTCGTAAAAAATTCAAAACCAAGTAAAACCTGGCCTGTTAGTGGATCGGAGGAATTTGCTATTCTAGAAATAAGAAAAAGTGGCAATATAGAACATCCAAGTAGGCTCTGATAAATGTTTTATATGAGCACTCACACTTTCTAATGCATTAAATATATGGACTACAGTAGGAGTCACCGGGGCATGACCGCTTTGCACCAACCAACCTGCTTCTAAAGGACACACCAGTGTTGAGGTTACAGTAAACATCTCATAGATGATTATAGAGTGTCTCCTGAATAATGGGCTTTAGTAGGAATAACCTCTCTGCATATTGGCAGAAACAAGGTTGATGCTTGGCACTAAATCCAGTTCAGTTCATATAGCGCCAAATCACATGCATTATCGTGATGTGTGTTACTACAGTGTAACTCACTCTGCAAAACACCCTTGAGCCTCCTTTTGTTGCTCACTGCTGCCTTAAGGATCTCACCCATGTTTTATCTCAAGGCTCTAGGTGCAACACCTTTGGCTTTGACATTAGTCTTTGTTTAAAAAAAGTTTTAACTGATAAATAGCTTTTCCAGTTCACATATTGTAGGATGTAGCACTTCTGTGTTCTGAAAAAATCCCCTGATATTAATGTTGTCAAGAAATAGGAGTTGTTGTTGTTGTTTTTGCAGTTGTTCTTGGTCCAGAGTGGTTGCAAATGGAACCGGAAACGAGGGCACTTTATTTGAATTATTGATCATCAATAAAAATTTTAATAGCTCACTAAAAAAGGGGGTCGTTTTTTTCTTCCTTTTTGGAAGTCTGCCCTTGAGGAGTGACTGTGAGAGCAAATTATTCTCGGTTTATGCATTAATAGAAATTCACATTAGTAATTAGCATACCACCCTCACCATCCCGCGGTAACCCTCGCAGGCGCGCGCGCAGCCAGCCACGCACTCTTGCATACGTGCACGCGCGCTCGTGCTGCCCAGTCCTCCTGCCAAAGCTCCACAGTCGCGTTGTCCCACACATCACGAGCAAACGGGCTTTTCAGCACGGGACAGATCCCTGCGACCCCCCGACTGCAACATGGCGACAGAGGTAAGACATTCTCTTTCGCCGCCTTTTCTTTTACTGTTTTGACGTTCAAACCCCAGAGAAATGACTCGATTCCTCGGGCTTATTATTATTATTTATTTCTAAGAAGTGCAGGGTGACAAATGCGGTGTTGTGGACTGAACGTCTCTAGCTTGTTGTGCCTCCGATTCATGTGGCTCATCGTGGCTCATCGTGGTTCGGCTGACTGTCGCTCGGATTCAGTCAAACGAACCGACCGGACCTGACTTATAATGAATGAATTAGAGAGTCGTGTAACGTTCACACGAGAAATTCACCCTGAAGCTTCAGTTTCACTTATTCCATCACCGTGTATCCCCATGAACTCTGATTGCACACTGATATCCTCACTCAGAAAACTGCAGTTTCCTCCTCTTTTGCCACGAGCACAGAGTTTTTCATGTAAAGCCAGAAATCAATGTCACTCAGGTGGTGTAGAGCCTATGTCCTGTATCCAAGAGACTGCACTAAAGAGACATGATGATGAAGATGGAGCAGTCAGGACCATGGACAGGGACAGTCTCTCCCTGTCTTTCCTTCTGATACACTTCTAAATTGGCTTGACAAGGCTTTGTCCTTGCATTTTAAATGAGCCATGTATTGAATCAGCTTGCATAACCAGCTCTCTGGTGTCACACTCCTTTCATCTACTGTAATAAATGTAGTTAACATGATTGGCAACTTGAGACCAGCACTAAATGGAAGAAGTGGAGTGTCCATGGCAGAAATACCAGTAGTTTTTATAGAATAGTGTCACATTGCACAAGTACTTCACACGGTATCCACAGAGCTTGAGGTTGTATTTTTAGCCCCGATGATGCCTGGTAGCTCTCAGGCCAGCAGCTTCCTCTCACCCCCCTTTGTGTCCTTGGTGATGTCACCATGATGCTGAAGACAAAGCTGCCTTAGTTATCATAACAATGATCTCACCAGAGGAGACAACTGTTACTTTACGGCAGCTCTGGGACACTCATGCATGCAATATGTAAGTTTATGTGTGTATTCATATATCTCTGGGTGATAGATGTACCTGAAGGCAGCCAATTTATGAGTGAGTGGTGGTGTAATTCATGCGTAATGATGCTGCAGGTAAAGGTGCAGTGGACATTGGAGCAAGATTCATGATGGGGTTTTTTCTGAGCCCGCAAGTCATTGGCAGAGTGGCCTTGATTTCCATCTGGTTGTCTGCCAGTGTCCCTGTCCAAGCCCCATTAATTACATGTTGCACACATACACATGCATTGCACACAAACACAACATGCACATGCACATGTACACAAACACATAGATCGCATGGAACCGGGACAGATTCCATGTCCAAGGCCCATCAATTATCCATGGCATATTTAATGTGAACAGGCTGCTGCAGTTTGTAACCATCGGTGATTGGAGTCTGAGATGAGAAGCACGCTTTATGTCCTATCTCTCCCTCTCCCTCCCTCTCTTTCTCTCACTCAGTCATTTTACATCACAACTCATTATATGACATTTATTGAATGCCAAGTAAGCAAATGGCCACATTAAGTGACTTGAGTAACAATCAGCTCCTAGTGCAGACTGTTTGTGCTGCATGGACGGTCTTTGGATCCATTAAGTCCACTTGTGCCAGATCCTCCTCTCCGTCTGTAGGCTACTCCTGGCTCCAGTCTTACCCTGTTGAGGAATAATGTGTTGAAGCATAGTAAATACCTCAGAGGCTGGCACACGCTCAGCTCTCGAGTGAAACAATGGTTCACCTTCTCCTCCCATAAAAAGATATCCTCTTCCAGCTCTGGTCCCACAGTCGCTGATCTTCCACCTACATGTCATGGAAATTTGACTGTTTTGTCAACACTGTCTAAACTTCAATGATTTATAGACCTCTGGCTAGCACAGCTTGGCAGTAAACATGAAAAATTCTGCTCCCAGCGGCAGGAAACCAGTTATATTCTGAAGGGATGAAAAGAGAGAGCTGACAGTAAGAAAAATGTTGAAAGAGCTACGAGACCAGAATGAAACGTCTGAGTCTGAGTGCATTTACCGTGCACGCTGTAATTGTGTGTATGTGTGTGTTTTGCCCTTTGCAATGCGTGCCCACTGGCAGCACTCACCAATGCTGTCGCTGTGTGTTCCTTGAGTCAGAGTGACTAAACGAGGAGACATGTCACGGCAATGAGAATCACACAGAGACCCACAGATCCAAGCTGGAGGAAACGGATAGTCTGAGGGTATCGGAGTGGTGGACAAATAAATGGTCATTCTTTTCATTCCAGCCACGTCCTCGTCATGAGAGGTCATTGGTGCATTACGTTTATGCTTTTACTTTTGGTTTAAAATGCCGTAGAGTACTTTGGTTCCTTGCCATTTTTTTTGTCTGCCCAGACAGTGGCTATTTCTGGTCATGAAATATCAAATAAGAATTTTTTATGGTCCAGTGGAATTTCCTCGAGAAAATCCTTCCTGATAAAACTTTTGGATGACCTATGTAGGGCGAATCTCTGCTATGTCATATTAATTGGTTGCCAAAGATATATGTGGATTTACATTGTAAGATTTCTTCAGTTAGAGTTAGATTTATGTGTTTAGTGTCCTTGTTGATCGGTGCATTTGTTTTTAACTTTAATTTTGCGTGGTGCAGTATTTTTTATGAGCCTCTTAGCTGGCGATAAGTCTTCCTCATGCAACTCATTCCCAGTTTGTTTATTTCATTTCTGCGTTCAGTTATTATGCAAACAAATCTAAGCTTAAACATAAGTAATGGATGTGTGGGTAGAGGGAGAAGTCAGACGGCGCAGCACGATGCAGAAACTCTTAATAGAGTCCTGTGTGATCAGTGTGACACTTTAACATTGCTGTCTGCTTGTGGACTATATTTAGACAAAGGGATAGAGTGTATTTGAACCCTGATCTCCCACGCAGGGAAGTAAACATCAGCACTTTGCCAACAGCAAACATTTGTCTTCAAGGCTTAAATGGACACAGACAAGGTCTCTCTGCCACTAACACCGACACCACGTGACGAAAGAAATATTTTATGAAGTCATCTACTATCAAAGCAGGACTTGGGCAGTGTAGTGGTCCAGGATAGCACCATGAGACATGTCCGCCTGCTGCCAATTTGAAGCTTTGGCAGCTGAAGGCATTCAACTTCTGCTGTTGCCAATCTCATAAACTACCCAATCAGAATATGGCATGAAATGATACAGAATACTTCTTGGTGCATTACTTTCTAAATGCCACTTTTAATCAAATTCAGGGAAAAATATATAGGTCTACCGATCAGGTATAACATTATGACCCCCTGCCTAATATTGTGTTGGTCCCTTTTGCTGCCGAATACACAACAAACTGTGATGCTTCTTGTTTCCTACTGTACTTCTAACACATAAACTCTACAGTAAGAACAAAATGTTCAATTGCTGCCTAATATACTGTATCCCACCTACTAACAGGTACCATGATAAAGTGAAGGTTCTCAGTCATCCAGGTCATCTTATTCTTGTGGAGTTGTAGTGAAAATCAACTGGACTTCCTCTCTCCAAGAAGTCCAGTTGCCTTTTACTACAACTCCACAAGAATATTATACAGTATTAATGGATAGTGTTACAGTATATACATAAGCAAAAAAAAAAGGAGAGTAAATGAAAAATAAGTTGTAGGGAGAGAGGAAAGCTTTGTTTTTAAAGAGCTCAACAAGGAGTCCTCTCATATTTTTCCATGTGCGTTTTCCACTGCACAATCTGATGTGATATCACACAGTCTGACACAGGTGACACAACCCTTGTCACAAAATCTCCTTCACACACAGAGATGAAAAGAAGTGTTACAATACAACTCCTTCAAGTCAGATGTAAAAATGTCTACTTTTAACCATGACGTCCACATCAGGCCAAAACAGGTTCACAGCCTGGAACACAACTTTCCAAGTCCATAGAAATCAGAGGGAGGGGCCGGGCGGCGGCGCGGAGAGCTACATAAAGATAAATGAGCTCTGTGTTTGACTGGTGACCTCAGAGAGCATGGCTGAAAGAGAGAGTGTGTGTGTGTGCCGTCTTCTTACACACTGCCTCTTTTGCTTAGCTGCAGAATACAGGTGAAGATGTAAAGTAGAGATCAGTCGTTTAACAGTAGACCACAATACTGAATGAACAATGTCTCCTGGAAATGTTATGGATTGTGTTTAGAGGTAATGTTTTCTTCATCTGAAGGACGTGCTGCATTTATTAACACCAGCAGAGTCGATAGCAGGTGGTTGGGATGGATGGTGGATATACAAACTCCTCTGGAGTCTGGTCTCATGCTAATATTCTGTAATTCATACTAATAAGTTGACCAACACAAGCAGAGGAAGTTATGTACCACACATACACACACATACACACAAACAAAAACCCTACACAATCTTAATGAACCTCACTCCCGGCCAACTGATTGCAACTCGAATAAATGATGTTCAATCGTGTGCTGATAATTGCTTCTATTAATAGACGGACTTGTTGTTCATCATGATGGCCTGAAGATAGCGGGGTTGGGGAGTGTGTGTGTGTGTATGTGTGTGTGTGTGTGTTAGTCTGTGAAGGCAAAAAGGAGGATATTAAAAGCGCTGGCAGACAGAAAGATCTAGTGGCTGTGAGATGATTTTGGCTGTTAGCGGACGAAAATAGCAGCTTGGATGTTATTCCTGGTTGTGAGTGATATACCCTATATAGAGATGAAAGGCTGTCACTGTGCTACACAGTCTGTCTGCTTACATGGACATCACTCCCATGGGCTCATATGTGCAGGTAACCTTGTAAACAGAGACTCTGCTGCTTCCAGTAACGATGGCGCTGCAGCAGCGGCATCACATCCAGAGAAGAACATTTAGATTTTATTGAAAAAGCAACAACTGGACTAATATTGCTGGACATCATGTGCCTCAATCTTAGTTTCTCACTCCTTTTTGTTCATGTCTCTCTCTCTCTCTCTCCCTCCATGCTCCTACTGTATCTCTAATTACCATCCTCTTGAGGGGAGTAATTTAGACCAGCAGGGGACAAGTTTACCCTGGCCCACTCGCTGCTCTATGCTTCTCAGGGGAATGCCTGTTTGGGTGTAAAACACCCCACTCAGCATCAAAGTGCTGTAAAGGGGAGTCGTTCAGAGGGTCGGTTATTACTGCAATTGGGCCTATTGACATTGGAGAAATGCATGAGAGTGCTAACTCCCGTCTGTGCTGCTGTTGATGTAGTAACATAGAACCAATTTCTCACTGTGTAGCCATGTTGCACCTGTAGGCGGAAAAACAACCAAAACCCCTGCAGGAAATATTATATAACTTTATATAACTATTGTGCAGAACTTGTTATTAAGAGCTGATGTAGACAAGAGGATCTTTATATACTGTGCAGTAAATCGCCACCATCTTTTGCCAAAGTAAACATACCAGTCAGTCCAACAGGGGAAAGCTGGTTAGACTTGTACCACAGTGCATCGCCGCTTCTAAAAAACACTTTTATAAAAGCAAATACAAACTCTCTGCTCTTGTATCAACCTGAATGTATTTTCTGTCTCGAATTTAATATGTGTATTTTTCTCTTGTTAGTTCCATAACCTGCAGGAGCTGAGGCACAGTGCATCGCTGGTAACAAAGGTGTTTATACAGAGAGACTACAGCGAAGGAACCGTCTGCCGCTTCCTGACCAAGTTTCCCTCAGAGCTTGACAACAGGGTGAGTATGAATACAAACTCATCCACATACATGCTGGACACACATCCAGGTAACCTCAAACAACACCCACACTCTCCAATATGAGAATAGTGATAGCTCAGGAAAGCTTGATCAGGTGCAATACTACGGTGCATCCTGGATGACAGAACACTTGATGAATGATGGATACTAAACTAAAATTAGCAGAGCAATTTATCCTGGAATATTAATCAAAATGCCTGAGATCCAAATATAAAGCAATCTAAAAAAAAAAAAAATCATGGTATTACAAGAATCCCTGTCCACCCCCTCCTATAGGCTCTAATTGCTTCTCTTAACAGGCAAACATGGAATAAATATGACACAACTTTAATAAAACGCTAGTGTCTCTGATAAATGAAAAAGTAAAATTTAAGAATGATTTTATTTTTTCAAATTTGACATTTGCTTTGAGCAGAAGAAAAGAACATGCTGTTTATTTGAGTGGGGGGGTTGCTGCTCTTACATTGCTGCTGTTATTTAGCTTCTATGAAGGGTTAGGGTTAGGTGCCATGGAGTAGTGCTACTTGTTTAGCATTTAGCATCTGAAGCCTACAGTGCACACACTGTAGACACACAGAAACGCAGTGGGAGTCATTAAAAAGAAAATCTGTGTCACTTAAATGCTGTGTCAGACGCTCAAACTACCAGTCACTGCTGCCACACTTCTGACTAATTTGTCACCTTAGCCTCAAATTTCCTCATATTCCGCAAGTGAAGTGTGTTTCTAAATAGTTTGTCAAAGTCAGGGTATTTTGGGTCGTGCAGAAGGCAGCTGCTTTGTTTTTGGCAGGCTGTTTTAGAACTGAACATCTTGCTTCAATAGCTGCGTCAATACACATTTCACTTTCATAGTCCTTATGCTTTGTGTGTGTCTTCATATATTTTCCTGGATGCCTGTTTGTGTTTGTAAGTAGATTGAACGGACCTTACTTGAGGAGACGGTGAAGACCCTGAACTCTTATTATGCAGAGGCCGAAAAAATTGGAGGTCAGTCGTACCTGGAGGGATGTCTGGCTTGTGCTACCGCTTACATCATCTTCCTCTGCATGGAGACTCGCTATGAGAAGGTAACAAACCTCTGGTGGTTTGAATGGCTAAAAATAGCTTTAATGTTTACAAAGAGCTTGTATCTGTACAAAGATGGCTTCACATTGAGAAGCCAAATTTGTCCACCCATCATCAGCTACCCATGCACATTCACACCACAAGCAGCTATGAGTCGTCAGTCAACGTATTGTGAATCTGGAACACTCGGTACAGGAAGGACATGCAAACTTCACACAGAAAAACCCCAGCCCCCTTGCTGTGAGGTGACAGCACTACACCCACGATGTCTACTGTGAAAAAGAGGCAGCGTCTTCTGGCTCTAGTTTCATACTTTATAAACAGACACAAGAGCGGCATCAACCTTTTCATCTTCTCTCGGAGAGCGCGACCGGGGGCGCATTACCCAATATGCTGATTTATCTGTTTATTCACCAACATTTCCTCAGACTACATCAGGTTTCACCCTTTATTTTTCCTTGTTATGGTATGGTTGCTCGGCATTTTGTTCTTTCTGCAGCTGAAATAGACCTCTCTCAGTAGACTCTATCATTACTGTAGGGCGATGACACAATCTCGTAACAGGGAATGAGGACAACTTGGGGTGCAGTGCAATCCTGATGAAACTTGAAGGGAAAAAACCAGTAAGCATAGATATTCACTAATCCTTTTCTAACTGGTGTATCTGCGACGTCCCTACACATACCTAATTCACAGGTCCCACTATATTTAAGTATCCTTCATATCCTGCACGTCTTTGGAAAGTGGAGCACCCAGAAGAAATCCACCCAGACCCTGGGAAAATCCCCACAGAAAGGCCTGCAGTGGGCAGCAGGCTTGAGCCAGTGCAGTGAAATACTTAAAATGTCCTTGCAGGAACATCTTTCCCTCAGATATTCATAAACAGCTGGTTATTATAAACTTCTCTGCCATCCACCGGGATTATTTACTGCCATATTTGTCCATTTTTATGGAAGCCAGCTCTCTCTCACACACAAAAATATTTAATTGTGTGTTCTAATGCACCTTGCATCTCTTCAGGTCAGAACACAGATATTTACAAAAACAGGAGATATGATCTGATTCTGTTCCCCTCGGCCAAGCTGTCCATCCACTACATTTTATAACCCACTTTAAAGCCCACACCTGTGTGCCGGTGGGCAGGGGACGGCACGCCAGCTGTAGCATGACATTTACCTTCAGTACAACCAAGACGTCCATCGTGAGAAAGGGTAGGTGATTAAACCTCAGCGCCGCTTTGTTAGTGCTTGTGCGGAACAAGAACGCAACCACATACTGTACAGATGCATACACAGTGAGTTTGATTAATCTCTTGTGATTTTGTGATGAAACCGGAGTGGCGTGAAGCCCCGACATGCCTCTCTGTCGTGATCTCTGTCATCCACGACATTCATCTCCCTCGTCTTGTTGCGTTTTGTAAACATTTCTTTATCTAAGCAGAACTGGGGTACTGGGAGCTTGACCAAGAAGTACAAAAGGACTTTTTACTGTGTTGAAGCCATGCAGAAATGTCCTGGTCTGAGGCTCCTTTCATCTCCCTGTCAGCTGGGAGCTGCTCCATTGAGATGTTGCGATGCTATCAAACCCCATAGGAGAGTTGTTTATTTACTTGTTTAACTTAATCATCTTGGCTAAATGACGTTATGACTGACGACGATCAAATATACCCACCCAGGTCGCTGCTTGCGTTTGCGCATACTTGTGTATGTGTCTGCTGATAAAGAGGCCACACACCAGTGAGTGTGGATCATTGTGTAAATTCGTTGGAGCACCAAAAGCCCTTGATGCTTACATCTCACCCTATCAAAGGACACTGATTGCTCCCAGCATGTTAGAACAGATAAATGTGCACACAAGCATTCATAAAGCTTCCTCGCTCACTTTGTACCCTCCATCTCCTATTTTTCTTCTTTCGTTATTCACAAGAATCTCATTGTGCATTGTGGGAGTCACACAGGCACATATACTGTACTGTACTGCGTACCCTGTGCTCATATGATGGCATCTCCGTTGATTCAATAGGTAAAAAGGGTCGCGCACATCCGATTTGAATAGGTGCTGGTCTCAAAACATAAATGCAGAAAAAAGAGGAGAGGAGACCGCACACTGTTGCTCCCGAGTGCAGATTTTATTTAGCACATTAATCGTCGTTATCTCCGTTGATTCAATCATTAGTGGAGCAATCGAAGCATGAGTGAATGAACCCAAGACATGTTGTGGTCCAGTCACTCAGACTGTGCATGTTTATTTGCATAAAGAGCAGTGAAGTGTGATCGAAACACACATGGTCACTGGAGACTGACAGACCAGGTGTGAACTGACGTGCTTCAAGCGGTCCACTTGTGATCACATCACCTAAGATGCATGTTTATGCCCGGTGTGAACACAGCCCATGTCACACTTGGTGACATGAACAACTTTCAGTTAGCAGCAGAGTACACGGCCGTGGCCTGCATGTGAAGCAGGCTGTGACACTTTTAGTTCTTAGGCGATTTACACACACTCACAAAGCTTTTCCCTGAAGGGCTGTCACATGCACACAAGTACGACAACAGAGGCTCAGCCTGGATATTTGACTGTCATATTGTTACACTGAAGAGGATTGAGGTGCCCAGAGAGCTCACTAGCAGTGAAATGATTGGTCTTTTCTCTGCACCACAATAAACCTATTAGTCCTGGCTTTGCTCTGTTTGACTCTGTTTGATCTAATTTTCAGCAAAAAGCACAGTTTAGACTGTGTTAAGAATTTGTGGACATGCAGTCGTCGTTCCAAGCTGAATATCAATTGCTTTCTGCTTAGGTATATTTGACATAGACTGATTTAAAGCAGGACGTTGGCACAAACCGCTGCGTTTTGATGGCTTCTTCTATGGCCTGTCACTGAGGAATTTCTCCTCCTGTTTGTTCCCAGATTGTAACATTTTCCAGACTTTTCATTGCAAAAGTCTCTTCTTCTTCTTTTTCCAGCGGGAGGCAGAAAAAAAAAAGTATTCCTCTGTGGTGCAGTCTCCACTAGCAGGGGTCACTATATTAGCAGCTGTGCCTGCAGCTGTAGCAGGCCTTTGACATCCCAGAGGAGCGCTGCTCAGTGTGTTGCTCACTCTCTGTTGTTTTAATCTCTCAAGGCCGAGCGCTGCAGTGACCTTTAGTTAACTTACAAAAGAGGATGTGAATGTGTCATGTTCAATAAATCACTTGAGGAATACTCATAGAAGACTTACATCTTAATAGAGCATAATTTTAAAGAACATCATTGTTACGACTTGGATCACGTTTTTGTATTTAGAGCATTAGTATTATTGATTACAAGGCAACATATACCAAACAGAAGTCTAATGAGGCAAGAATCACAAGGGATCAGCCTATTGTACACAACTTGATTTTGTTTTATTATATAATTTCTCAGCAGTGACTTAGTGTGAATAGAGAGGCAAGGTTATTTTATTTATATAATGCCAAATCACAGCAGATGTTATCTCAAGGCACTTTTTAAATAGAGCTGGCCTAGATCATACTTTTTATAATACTGATTACAGAAACTCAACAGTTCCCACCATAAACACTTGACGACAGTGGCAAGGAAAAACACATTTTTAAGAGGCAGAAAGCTTGAGGGGAACTGGACTCGGAGTGGGTGGCCATCTGCAAAAGTTGCAGAATGTAAAGTCATGAAAGTGAAACAGCAGTTGTGAGTTTTCCTCAAGTATACAGCGAGGAATACATTATGTGATACTGTAATTTTTCTGACAAAGTGATACAGATGTGTGTTGTTTTAGCACAGAGACACAGCTGTGCTGAAGACCGCACCTCCGTCTTAGGAGTGGTGACAGCTCTCTCAGTGTACATGAGGCCCAGTGGAGCGTGGTCCAGCTGATTGACATGGTTAGGCAGAGTTCAGGAGAGGCAAGGCACATCAGCATTGTTGGTGTCCACAGAGGCATAGCTGAGGCTGAGTAAGCTGCTCTAATGATCCCACTTAGCCTAATAGCTGTCCATTTAGCATGACTGGTCATCAGTCAGCAGGCATTTGGTTGCTATCAGCTGCGACCTGGGACTAAATCACAGTGCTTGGGTTTTTTGAAACAGTCTTCCAGTCTCTGTGTAGCTCTAATGTGCAGGAGAATGTATACAAGCATGCCTGTTTGGATTTGTGTGCCAGGGCACGGTCTGAACTTGGTGCTCAGCTTCACTCCACTGCTGCTATGTGGTTTTTGCACAGTTGATGCAATACTCACTTGCAAAACTGAGAAATAAGTCCAATGCCAATGCAATCTAAATAAACTGTCCACCTCACATTTTAGAGTGGTTCCAAATTGCCCCGACAGTCAACCAAGGCATGACATTTAGCCTGAGAGAGCCATCTTTGGAATTAGGAACTAAAGCTTCCAAATGGAAAACTTCAAAAAGAGAAAAGCCCATGCTCGTCAATTTTAGTAATTCAATTCATACAGCCTTGCTTGACATGAGTGGCTTGGAACTATGTATAAAAATAACTGCCGTACTTAGAGCATAATGGAATTACTTTGAGTTTAGATTATAATGTTCAGGAAAAATAAAGACGGGCAATGACTCGAGAGTCGGTATCATATGCCGTATGCTAACTATGCACAGAAGGACTGCAAACTCATTTCTTCCATTTTTCATTTTTTCCACCCAAGACAGCGCGGCAGAAGGTTAAAGTTGCTGCTGCCCTGCCCATGTTTAGCCTCTTTTTAGGTTCAAGGTCATTACACGTGGAGCAGAGCACAGGAATATGTGATAATGGATCCCTAGTTGAAATCTGTGTTGATATTATTTTCTGCTATTGTTATGCTCATGTTTCAGATATTCATCGTTCCTCCGACGGTCCTAATCAAATCTGTTTTCCCAATGTTAACTCTGTCCCTGTCTGACCCCACTCTGCTCTCCTGTATCACTCTAGGTGCTGAGGAAGATATCAGGCTACATCCAGGAACAGAATGAGAAGATCTTCGCTCCTCGAGGTCTACTGCTCACAGACCCCATAGAGAGAGGAATGAGGGTTGTATCCTTTACTCATCTGTTGCTGCTCTCTCAGTTCGAGTGCGTAACAAATAGAGAATGAAGGCCCGACATTATGGTCTGACTTAAAGACAACTGATGAGAGGTGGCAGTAACTTCGAAGGTTCTACAAACCAGACTGCAGTGGAAGTCACCTGTTCACTGAATCACTGAAACATCTGGGTTGGATAAGAAATCCCTTCTCCTGCTCATAAATTACCATCAAGATGCCCTTGAATCAGGCACTTAAACTCAAGCTGCTGCAGAGAAGCTGTTCAATGGCCAACTATCATTCCCAGGTGTAAATTTGAAGCAGGGCAGGGCTGAGAAAAGCACGGGCTCTCGATCAAATATCCTGAGTAGAAGGGTGAAAAAGACAGAACGTGGTGTGCGTATTCACTTACGATGTGGAGTTTTGTTTGTTCAAGCCATCCACCTTTGTTTTATCATTTTAAAATCTGATCTCGCTTGACAACGTCTAACTCACCTGCCTGAATCTTCAGGTAGCTCATCGTATGTTCTCGTGGGTGAGTTGCTACATTTTCAGACGTGGGCACGTACGCGTCTCTCTCTGTCAGTCGTACAGATCCCAGCACAGTTCATCTTGTATTTAAGAGGCAGGAGGAGAGAGAGAGAATGTATCCAGTGGACCATCACAAAGGCCTGGCCCAGACTGGCTCAGAAGAACAGGCTCCAAGTCCCAGGGCCAACCTATTACCAACTCATATTAGTCAATACACCCCTATACAATATGCTCTCTGTTTGTGAGGGCCAGTCACAGACCTCACTCTCCCCAAGAGCAACGTAACGTGTCTCACCCCTGTCATTTGTTTGTTGTTTGCATGACCCCATAGCTTTGAAACTTCACAACATTGAAGCTAAATGCAGGCAAAATTCTGGGCTCTGCCTGCCCCAGACAAGTTTTGAGTCAGAGCCCCTTGAATAGGTGAATCTGCACATCTAGTTTGAGCAGCACTGAGGAATACCTTGAGCTTTTCCAACATATTTGATGCAGTCGTAGCCAAAAATCAAGATGCAGTTGTGTTTGGAGAGGAGCCTGAGACGAGAGATTTGCAGGATCCGATGAGAAAGCAAACGGAAACCACAGGAAGGGAAGAGAGCAGTGTGTGAGTGTGAATGTATGTGTGTGTTTCCTGTATATTGCAATCGTTCATGGCAATAATCTGACTAATCTCTTCAAGTAGAATTTAAATCTCATCAGCAACACCTCATGTGTGATCACTGTTGATTGTCCACCCCCACGTCAACATGCTGAACACCCTGAGACAATGAAGAATGAAGTGTAAGGAGTTCTGGAGTTGGACATGGCTGTAGTTTGCTCCAGCTTCGTGCATTTGAGCTACAAATGGATCTGACAGGATCCATGGCTTGAGTTGGGGAATGTGAAACTCTAACCCCACAGGATCCTCCAGCACTTTCTCAATCCTGCTGTATTTTAATACTCACTCTGCCATGATGATCCTTGACATTCTTTCTGTCCTCAGCTAGAGATCAGTGTCTTCGAAGACCGGGGCTCCGGCAGCTCCAGTCCCAGCAGCAGCATGTCGTCAGCGGGCAGCAGCGCTCGGTGACTGGAGGGGCAGCGCCAGGCTTACGGGTACCACCACAGGGGCAGCGGCACGCTTACCAACATCCGCATGCTGAAACATGAGAGCACAAGGTTCTAAGACGAGCGGGGGAGAAAAGGAAAAGAGGGTGATCCGCGGCGATCGCACTCTCCCTGCAGGAGCCTACGACGTACCACCTCAAGAACAGGAGCGGGCTTACACAAACACACTGGATATGCAACAGAAATCCACACAAGTGCAACAGAACCCACACAGAGGCACACAGACACACGTACAAGCCAACACCCAGAGTGTCTGTGATGGAGTAGCCTTCACTCTCCCACAGCTATCCAAACCAAAATAATCATTGTTTCTTTTGTTCGTATTTTTTCCATTCACCTTTTCTCTCATTCCCTCACGTCTGAGTCACACCATTTCTGTGGTAGAGCTGATTCAGCAGGCTTAGCCTTGATTAGGCTGGATGTCAATGCTTGATTGTTTACAGGGGGGGCGGGGTCACTGTCACTGGGTCCGTATGCTGATTCACTGGCAGTGTAGTGCAGCAGCGGCTCCGAAATCTGGAAGCCTCCTGGGAAGAACCAGTCCTCCAGTCTCGCTGAGTGATTGCACTCATGTCTCACGTGGTGGAGGTCAAGCCACTTTGAATGCTGGTAAATTGGGCCTGCTGTGGGACCACTTGGTTCAACGCTCTGTTCACATGCATTTGGCTTCAGTGTCGAGCGGCTAACAGGGAGCACCTTGGATTATTTATCCTTCTTATTCACAGCAGTGGATACTAGTGATCCACATCACAGCTGTAGGTCACACACACACACTCTCTTCTGAACACATGCACAGGCACACAACCATGCCCAAGTACTCATACAGACACATACTAGTGAAGGGACAGGCACACACCTGCATATACACATAAATACACACCTGGAGCTAGTGGCCTTGCGTTTCTGCACGCACACACACAGATTCTGGCAGACTTGGAGGCGACCTAGCCAGACAATATTCTCTGTGGTCTCAGCTCATTGGGAACGCAAGCAAACCCAGTAAGGCCGTGCAAGTAAGACGGTGCTGGTGCTAGTGTTGATCTGTGTGTGTGCGCGCGTGCAGTTGTGTCTGTTCCATGGTACCCATCCTTATTGTGGGACGAAAGAGCAAGATCAGTGCAATAAATGGGAACCGAAAACACCAACATGTTTGTTTCAGAGAAAAGTGAAGCAGGTTATCGTCCCTGGAGCTGTATGACTGTCAGTGACAGGTGTGTATGGTCTCTATGGCTGTCATGTATCATTTTTAATCAAACAAAAACAACACCAACATTAAGAAATGAATTTAAAAATGAATATACGGTATCAACATCATAGTGGTAGTAGCCCAGGAAGAATGACATCGGCTAATGGGGATCCTATAAATAAACAAATAATCTATCAATTAGTGCCATTTTACACATTTGTGTCATCAGAAACACAGGGAACAGCCTCTGTCGTGTGTCAGTGAGACACAGTTGTAGCTCCCTCTAGGGTCTGGTGGAGGAATTTCACAAACTGAGTGAGAAATCACATTAAGGTCCGAGTGTAAAGATCAAGTTGGTGTCATTCAAGCAATTTCTAGCCCTTAATGAAACGTAATATTCCACTGTAACTATGGCTTCACACTGCAGCACTACTCCGTAGGTACAGTACCATAGATACTGCAGCCTGAGGGACATAAATTCCCTTAGTGGGAAACGGTGCATCCTGTGTGTGTGTGTCTGTGTGCATGAGAATGTTTGTGTGTGTGTGGGGAGACTTGATGAGACAAAAGATTAGCATTATGTAGCAAAAATGCTGATGCCGGTAAACAGGACACCCACTCAACGTCTCAATGAAAACCCTTAAACCTCGTTTCCCTCTGCATATTTTATTTCAGTTGTATTTTGTCACCTCTTTCAGTTTAGTTTCTTCTTAAATATCACTTCATATCATACAGTATGTCTTAATTTACTGTGGGAGCGTAGCCTCTGCCTCTTATTCCACCACGGTGTTATCTCTCTGCAGCAGAAGCCCAGCCTGACACGCTGAAGTTAAACTATTCACTGAGAGTCTCTGAGGATTTTTTTTGTTGTTGTCGTTTCTTCAGTCCAGTGGATAGTTTAGTTTCAACATAAAATGTTAACTGCTTGATTGAAATGACATGGATCTACACCGACATTTATCCACAGCAGTTCAGTTCAGTTCAGTTGTGCTTGTGTTCGACCTCCTGTGCTCTTCGATGCCTTCATGTTTCATCCCAGTGGAATGGATACCCAACCTGGGGCTGATGGACTGACCAATTTAAAAATGACTCAACACTGCCAATAAGCCAAAAGAAGAGCTCATTGGACAATGTACAAACAAACAAAATAAAACAATGAGTGTATATGCACTGAACTGATGAAGAACTGTACTGTACATGCTTGTTAATATTTATCCACGCTGGTTTTGTGAAGTGTAAAGAAGTGGATAGAAAATGCCATAATACTGTTTATTTGAAAAATGCCACTGCTGCCCAGTGTTAGTCCTAAAAACATTTTTTATTTTTTTATATTCCCTCTAATTTGGGTATCAAATCACAGAGCAGCTATGAAAGCATATCGTCTACACAGCTGTGAACTGCTGTGTAAGAGCTTAAATGAAGATGTTTATTTTTGTTTAAAACAGTGTTTCAAGTATGTAGCTCATGATATTGTTGATATAATAATAACAATGTCCTTATTATTGTGCAGGTGAACAGAGGGGCAGTGATGATGATCCTCAGGGGAAAGTCTATGTATATAATGTGCCAGTACAGTAGGTCCACCACTCTCTATATATCTCAACACAACGACACACAAAGATTTGATTCAGACGTCCATGGTGCCCAGAGGATGAACCTTCCTGACTTTTACTTCCCTTATGTTTTCCTCTTGCACACCTATGTGGTTGACCTTTGTGGTTTTGGATGAAATTTCCCAAAAAATCATTGAAAGAATCGTCGCTCACGGAGTTGTACAAAAGAATTTCCCTCAGTCTTTCATCTAGCATCTGGTTTTTAATTGGATTCCGGCTAAAACAAAGACTTTCCTTTTCCATCAGCTGTGCTTTGTGTTCACATCCGTAGACATAAAAAACGATGGTGAACATTTTACTTGTTTAGCACAGTAAAGGCAGAAGCTTGCAGTAGCAACATTAGCATTTTCTTGATTAAAGTATGCATTAAAACAACAACAAGCCCCCTGCCAGATGTACATGGAAAGAATAAGAAAAATGGCAACAGGAACCAATAACTAGTTTTATGAATACATGAGCATGTGAGTGGTGTCTTTAGATAAAGTCTGAAATCTGAGCCAAGACTGAGGTGGAGAAAGAAGCACTGTGTAACATATTACGAGGCGTTAATGTAGCTTGTCCTATGATTAATGAAGGAAACCGAGGGAGTGATGATTATGTATTAAATGTATTCTAGTCATGTGCCATATATTTGTCCTGCACTGTATTATTTAGTACAGCAAGCTTGTTGAAAGCTGTGTCGCTAGGCGCAGATGCTGTATGTATGTTATGCTGTTACAAGTGAGAGGTTGTTCATAGTGCAATCTGATGTCTTAACTATGGAAATACTGTATAAGATGATGTGTATGGAGTCTTGGTGCCAGCCTGTTTGAGTTTGAGCCTCTTTGCGTCAGTGAGACTCAGACTGAATTGATGTTAAATGCTGCATGATGTGTACGTAAACAAAGAATCTACCAGATGATGAAAAGTGAAATCCCTGATCAACAAGGCCCCTCAGCCGTGCTGCTGAGAAAAAGGAATTTCTACCTTATCTTGATGCTATTTGTGTATTTACATCAAATTATTTACATATGAACTGAAATGGATTCATGTGTTGTTTTTTTTCTCTCCATAAAAGCCTATTTATTATTCAAAGCATGGGCAAGAAGAGTTTCCAAGAGATGAATAAAGTATCTGATGAAGCTGATGGAAAGAGGAAGCGAGTTATTGTGACTCCAGGCTGCTGCTCTGCTGTGTGGGTCGGCTCACGCTGCTGTTTAGAAACTCGACCCATGTTCTGTCTCTGCTCTGACTTCTCTCTCTCTTTCTCTTTGTCTACCTCTCTCACACACACAGTTTTCTCAGGATATTCACAGCAGGAAACACCACAGCGAAGCCAAGTCGTTTCACCTGAAGGCCGGATCTCCAGGTCGTCGGCTACTGGAAGGTAAACTCTTGGACCGTCAGTTGGCTCCTTCTGTACATTAATCTCTCACTCTGTGCAGGAGGCAAAGTGAAAAAGCACAAATAACTTCAACATTAGTCATTTAATTTAGTTAGTTTTAAATCTGCGAAAGTATAATTCAGCAAAGAAAGTCTTCTTCTGGGATGAAATAGTAATTGACTGTTTTGGCAAACCCAAGACAACATATTATGAGTTTTGTTGCTATGGAAAACATGTTCATAAATACAAGCTAATTGATACCAAACCATAGATTTGGATGACAACGTTGTGTCTTTTCAAACTTGGCATTGTGACCTATGATAAAAAATGAAACTATTGATTATGGCAGCTCTAAGGTCATGGGTTGTAGTAATTGCATGCGTTTTATTCATCCAGTAACTTGCCATGTGTTTTGTGTAGAGTAGCTACAGTCTTCCTCTGTGTGCCCTAAAGGAGGCAGTATAACTAAAGCTCAGCAGGCTGGGACATGAACACTGTGTTTAGCCAGCAGGTAACTTGGTGCACATGTTCCAGGGTCCAGCTTCACAAAAATTTGATTTTTCAGTTTTCAGAACCAACTACAGTACACAAATAAAACGGATACATTTCTGCAAACAGTCGTATAATAAAACACATCGTATAATGGATTAAATTCACAAGAGTTGTGTCACCAATATATTATTACCTATAACCAAATAGGACTCGCCACACTGTTGTAGCTCCCAAATACAAACTTTAACTTTACAGTGTGGCGAGTCCTTTTTTGTTTTTGATAATTTGTTTGCAGCACCTGGCTGCACCATTAGATGTGTGCAAGCCATAACCAAATAGGCAATAATCACAGGTTCAACAGTTGTTTTAAGTCAGTAAAAGGAGACTTTATTAGAACACCTTGGAAGGCCCATATTTGATTGACCACAGTCGACAGTCACACAACTCCAAATGAATAATAATGAGGTTGTGTAAATAGGTGACTGTTGGCCAACACTACCTTGATATCACGCTCACAGAATGGTACTGTCAGTGTTTTCTCTGCACTGCCCCAGGTGCCCAATAAATCTTTTAACATAGGTTTAAAGGAAGTACACTGACTTGTTTCACTGAGCAATTTTTGCTGTGGCGACACTTTTTTTTTTTTTTTTATCTCCATGTGCTATGTGAGTGTGTGTATTTGTGTGTGTGCAGAAAAAGTGCACAGTAGATCCATCATGGCCTCCTCATAAGGCCCAAAATGAGTGATAACATTCTGGCAAATATTGAGGCTTAGTTAAGATCACAGGAGTGGACACAGGAGGAGCGGTGAGAGTGAACTGATATTTGGTCCGGGACAGCAGAGGAGTGAAGAAACATCTCAACACCTGTCGGGAAAGGTCACGCTCACACTAACAAGCTTCTCTCTCCCTCCACACAGACCTCCATTCTTCCTTAAGTTTTTTTTTTCCTGGCTGCGTCTACAGGTTGTTGCTACAATTGTTTTGTTTCCATGTTATAAAATTCCATCTTCTTTGGCTACACGACGCTTTTTCTTTCTTTTCTACTTCCTCCACACCCTTCCTGATCTTTCATTCCTTGTTCTCTAAACAGGAAAAAAAAAAAGTGGCTGATTTTACCTTTTCCACAGTTTCTTCTCTGTCTGACTCACGGGGATCCAGACGGGGGGAAAAAAGTCCCTTTCTGCTATTGATTGGTTAAAATGTTTATTCCTAAAAATGACAGAAAATCAGTAGCCCACCGCTTCCTCTGTGTTCCAAAAATGTTTTGACTGGCAGTGGTGCCTGGCAAAACGCGCTGCAGTCATTATAGTGGAGTTTACAACTGTGCGCTTGCATGTAATGCATCAAACATGGACAAGCTTTTGGCATGAGAGTCAAGTCGGGCCTGTGGTGGCATCAGCGGATGATGTTCACTCCTATATCCTGCTCCTGAAACCCATCTGTAACCAGGATTCACACACAAATACACATTTGTTTCACTTCCATCAACGAAAAAACAAAAGGAATTGGGTCATAAAATCATGTGTGAATTCTGTTCTTTCACCGCAGCATATCATGAGGCATCAAAACTCTGACTGCGCTCATTCAAGCCCACAAAAACATTTGTCTGCATCCGGCCAAATCCAGGATTACACTGGGTTATGATTGTGCATTAAAGCATTCCCTGTGTGATGTAACAAACAAAGGTTGGGTGTTAGTGCTCCCACATACACGCCCTTTTGGTTTGTTGTTTGAACATAATGTGTCAGCTTTTGAATATTGGTTTTGAAATTTCGTGCTGAGACACTTTTTGAAGAGAAAATGAGGTAAAACATTGTGGAAAGATGGAGGATTTGTTTCTCTCTGTTTTGGCCACACTTGATTTATTGTGCTTAGCCCAGTTTTGGAGTCTCTCTTTTAAATTGATTTTTTCCCCCCACTACATCGCTGCCCCGCCTATTGGCTTTGGCATGAGTATCCGCTCAGTTTATTTAACCTCAGTGTGATTGACAGGCCTTGTGTTGTGTTTGCCGCTGGCCCTCTCCCAAGTGCAGCCCAGAAAACTACATGAAAACACAATGTTAAGCGTAGGAGGCTGGAAACGTGTGGTTCCAGTTAAAATGTCACTTTTGATCACCTTGGTTAATTGTGAGATTGGGTATTGTGTTTCCTTCTGTTGGCGAATAAATTGTGCTTTGTCAGTCGCTGCCCTTCTAACGGCTCCTCAGTGAGGCCGAGATGCGATCCTGCAGAGCGCAGGGGTCAAACAGGGATAGAGGAGAAGAGCTTTGAAACGCTGCCTCTGTTTACACAGCCAACAACAAACATGTGTGTATTACTGTTACACACTTTCTGTTCCCGTATAAAGTGCGTTCAGCTTTGAAAATCATGTTTCATGTTGAACAGACTGCAACGGTTTTGCCCACATGAATTAGTCTCAGCAAAGTGTAATTTTATAGCATCCACATACAGAGTTATTTTTGTTCAACTATAATCTGACTTGAAACCCCCTCCCCCCCTTGTTTTTTTTAGGTTAGGATAGAATAAAGTCAAAACAAAGTAAAAAGAACCATCATGCACTGGTATGGTGGCTCAGCGGTTAGCTCCGATGCCTCATTTCAACACTGACTCCTGTGCTCCGTCTCGTCTGTGTGTTTGTAAATCAGGCCAATTGGACATTTGTCCTTAATTTTTGCTCAATGACTACCTACAGTTTGGATGGTTTGAAAAATGTGGCCAAACTGCTGACTTTTTTACGATCTCTCATATCATCTGACTACTTTATTTCCCCTCCTGTCAGATCTAATTGTTGCTAAATGTCGCTGTATCTCCCAGGAATTGTCACTTTAGTTTGTACAAAGTTATTTTGACAGATAGAAATGGTGGCCAACACTAGCGGCTCCCTGCCCATCCTATATTGACAAAATTTGCAGCCTCTAGTGCAGGGTTCCCCAACTCCGGTCCTCGAGGGCCACTGCATTGCATGTAGAAGTTTCCTGCTACAACACACCTGATTCAAATGATCAGCTCGTCATCAAGCTCTGCAGTGGCCTGATAACGAGCCACTCATTTGAATCAGGTGTGTTGTAGCAGGAAACTACAAGACGGTGGCCCTCGAGGACCGGAATTGGGGAACTCTGCTCTAGTGGTCCTAAAAGTCAAGAAACAACTGTCAGGGCTTTTGATAACATGTTAACAATTTTTAAATTATCTTTGATATATGACTTGAAATTAGTAGTAATCTACAATTTAGGGGCGCCACATAAACAGAGGCTTTAGTCCTCGCTGCAGCTGGCCCCAGTTTGAATCCCCTGGTAGCCCTTTGCTGCATGTCATTCCTCCTCTGTCTCCCCATTTCCTATCTCTCTCTGACTATCCTATTGATTAAAGGCATAAAATCCACAAAAAAAAATGTTTTTCTGTTTGGCCACATAGTAGCTAAATAAACTGAAATGAAATGACTTGAGATGTGCTTGGGCAGTAAGCAGGGATGGAGAGACATTCATTGTATCTCAGGCTGCAACAAACCTCATTGCACCTTCACTGGATGTCGGCTTGAAGTCACAGGAGACATGAGTCTGCACACAGTACCACCAGGAAAAATAAACGCGCGTACTCTCTGGCTGCAGCGAGCTACTGTAAAAAGAAATGACCACTACAGTGTATATACATCCACATATTTGGCTCCTTCCGCTCCTTTTTTTTTTCTTCTTGCCATTTCCGTACAGTACAAATATTTTCCTAACATTTCCTTCCATATCTGATCTTCTGTCAGTTTCTGTGAACACTTCACAGCGTGCGTACAATGTGCAATTGCTGTTTATGGGACATTTTGTGATTGGTGGTCTGAATCATGAAAAAAGAAATACATTTGGATTATTTTTCCACATTGAGCACAAGGCCACACACAAACAGGCTGTACTGTACATAGACACACACACACACATTCAGGTCTAAACTCCCCTGACACACACAGGCACGCACATTAAGCATTGTGTTCCAGGTTTTTATTTTGCACAGGGACATCTCCACTTGCAGTTCATTTCAGCAGAAAGAAACACAGCTGGAGCCTCTGGGACGCAAACAATCCTGTGGCAGTGACCATGCCAGACACACACACACACAATCGCTCTCACACACACAGACACAGACGCACACACACATCGTTTCTGCAGGTCCATGGACATCATTCCGTTTCTTTTAAAGCTTACCTTGTTCTTAGCGTTATTGTAGTTACTAATATCATATTTCTATCTTTCCATAGCCATGTTCTTCCATTATGTCCCCAAAATATAGAAGTCTACTTCTAGATGTCTAAAGGAAATTCTTGAGTAAAGTAACCACTGTTTTTATGTTGTTTTAATTTATTTTCTTCAGTTTTGCCTCATGAACTCCAAGACACAGAAAAGCTTTGTATCTGAGTTTCATATGACAGCCGTTGATGTACCAACACCTCCCTATATGTTTGTATGGGCCGAGTAGACACAATAAATACTGCACACAGTCTGTTTAGGTTGTATGTACATATACCTGCAGCTAAAAGAAGAACCATCATCAGTCCTCAGTGGTATCTTTTCTCAAAACTCAGAATTAGCTGAAATGCCACGACCCATTTCAACACATTTAAATAGGAAAAGATACAAACTGGATTCACACAACCACGGCTCTGACAGCAAATGAACACATTGCAATTAGAATTGTGGAGATTATAGGAAGGAGGATGTGAGCATTAGGTTTAAAAACATCTGTATGTGCTTTTTTTTTTTTTTTTTAAGCGTGCAGTTTTGATAAACACTTATTGTTCATGCAGTCGGTGAGGTTACATATCAGACGCTGGTCACACAGTTCATGTTTGACCCAGGAGTGTGATTCACACTACAAAAAATTTTTCCATTCTGTCCTTACAAAAACATCTCTGCAGTAACCCCAGCTGACCCTCCTTGATAAATTTGTTGGTGAAAATGTCTGTGCACACGTATTAAAGTATTTGTGTTGAGTGGACTCGATCTCGCTGAACCCTGGGTAACTCTCTGCTCTCCGCAGATTTCTTTGGCTTTGCACGGAGATGACAACATCATCCACGCAGATCCAGCGGAGTTCCATGGTGAGTAATTTTAATTGCCTTAACACATCCATCATCGTTTGTTTATTGGTTTTTCATGCTCTGATGCTTCTTAGTTTTCATTAAAAATGCCTAAGAGCGAAACAAGTTTAGTCTCTAAATCTCGGCTGAAATGCTTGATATTTACAGGTGGCATCTGTGGTTTGGGTCCAGCTCATCAGCGGGCCAATGTCAAGGGGCAGAGCTTTGTGCTGTTTCTGAAATGGAATGTGTGAGGTCTATTGGCTAAAAATGTCCAAAATATATAACACTTGCCTCAGCGAGTGAATAGGGAGAGATCCATGAAGCATAATGCGCGCGCACACACACACACACACACCCTGGAGGACTGTACTGGCCAACACTTGATGATGAATACATCCCCTTCTCGGACTGTGATTGTGGTCAAGCGGTGGATGAGATGCGAATTGTGTTACGTAACTCTGCACTGGGATTGCTGAAAGGAGAATTGATGCTGCCCCTCAGAATAATGTGGAAGCAACAATCTATCAGTCAGCATCAGCTGTCAACATCCTGTGGAGCTTTTCTCTTTTCTGCAATATTTTCAGTCAAAATATTTATTGAACTCAAGTTCAAGTTCAACTCTAAATAAATGAAGGGTCTCATGTGCTGATGTGTTTTATGGCTCTACAATGACGCTATGAGAAACCAAAGTGCAATGCAGGTTTGTTGGAGCTTCAGAAAAACACAGCAGCTCAGATGCACAATGTAAATAAGTCTGGTGATATTTTTTATTTTTCTTATTGTCAACAAATCCAAAAAAAATTAACAACTATTTTGCATTTACAAGACGATAGAGTTTGATTTATATGGACGTTTATAATGCGTCCTCTGCAGACTGCAATGGAAGAAAAGACACAGTGTTTCTTCAATAGCTGGTGAAAAGCTGCTCATGCTAACATTGGCTGTGTAGCAAAAGCAAAACTTACAAATGACGCCTTTAATTTACCAGTCAAATACACATATTGCCTCTGTATCCAAACCCTGACAGAGTTTATTCCTCTGTGCTACTGACATCCACTGTTCAAACATTATACATCAATGAGCTACAGCGCTGAACTGAGTGACATGTAGTTTATTTTTGAGCCAATCCCACGTTAACCATCCTGCTGCCGTAAATACTGCAGCACACAAAGTCTGCAGCTGAAAATAGTCCCAGACAAAAACACTATTTATTTACCTCTGTTTGATTAACGTCGCCTTAAAGCTACAGTGGACGACTGTTTTAGGAAATTATTTATCAGGAAACATAGCCTACTGTATTTAGGTGAAACTACTGTATAGATTGCACGGACAGGGTAAGGAAGCTGGAATTTGTTGACAATAACAAAAATTTGGCACAACACCCGCCCTAGCGTTTGTTTTCATCAATGTGACGCATGATTTAGAAGTTGTTAATTGAGTTGTTATAGGTTCAAGTGCGTTTTCCAACTACTCAGTCTAAAATTTTACATTAATAGATTTTAAATAATGAGAAAATTATGGTAGATTTTATTGCACTCTTTAGATGTCTTCTCAGGAACAAGAAACATCTTTAAGTGCAAGAAAATAAATACATTTTAAGTAAAGATTGAGAGTAGTTACATTAAATAATATTAGCCGATGCGTATTTAATATTTACATCTCGAAAATGGCTAAAAGAAATGATGACGGGTTCAAGTACATGTTCCAGTGACAGTACTTTAAACTCTTCTTGTGCTCACACACACACTGGTGTGTTGATCCTCTTCACTGTGCTGTTGTATTATTCATAGGTAACAAAATGTAACCTATCATCTGAGACAGATGGTGTGGCATATGTTTCTCTGGCCGACTGCGTCTTTGTACTGTAGTACACCCGCCCACGCGCACGCTCATGCTCAGACACACACAGACTTGCACACGCGCAATCTACAGTACAGTGTGGAGTCCTGGTGTTCCTCAGCATCCCAATAAAGCCCATAATAAGAATGTGAGTGACACTGTTAGGATTAACATAGCGGCGGCGTGGAGATACAGATGGGGCCTCAGCGTGTCTTTAATGAATGTGGTCTGTGGAGCCAGTAGATCTGTCTTCTGTATGTGCAGAGGTTTATACACTGTGGCTCCATTTATTGACTTGGCCTCAGTTCAGGTCCCACTAAGATAAGTGCCAGGTGATGACGTGAGGGCTCTGCGGGTGTGACACAGTTCGTTCTTAACCCCGTAGCTCCCAGCAAGCATGCTCCCTGCGTGTTTCTTTACAGTCCGGAGGGGGCTGGGAGCCAAGAGGTGACACATAGCCATAGAGAGGAAGGGCCAAAGTGTTAATAACTGATGGAAAAAGATAATAGAGATCCTTAGAGGGAGAAGGAGGAGTAGATGTTGCAGTGAACAGTTCTCTCCAAGAGTTTCTGTACATCCCCATTAAGCGGCGAAGAGAGAGTCAGGATGGGGGGAGAGGAGGGGACAGTGACGGCTACAGTAGTCCAGTCTGAAGGTGGGAGGAGAGGAGCGGTAGCACAGAGGCACAGAGCAACCAGGAGGATAGGCCTGACCGCTTGCGTTCTCCAGAAGACCGTGTCCCTCCAAAGTAAGCTACCTGGGCTGCAGAGAGATACAGAGAGAAAGAGAGAGTGAGGGGGCGAAACAGAGGGCAGGGAAAAGTGAGCCAACATCTGCGTCTTTACGGCTGAAAGAAAGAGAGCTCATTCACATGGGGGAGTTAGTCATGCAAGACAGTGGGGTGCAGAGAGGGGACACAGTCAGAGGAATGTTAGCACCTCTAAGCCTTTACTCCAAACCAGAGTAATTAAGGCAGCTTAAGGCATCTCGTTCTCTGGCAGTGCTTCCTTTGTTCTCTAGATCTTAATAATCCAGCTAAGTCTACCCCGACTCTGCCAGGACCACTCACCCACGCAGGCTGACCCATCGTCGTTGGGCTCAAAGCCCTGGTTGCATCTCCTCTTGGCGCGACACTTATAGCTGCCATAGGTGTTGGTGCAGATGGGGCGGTCAGAGGGGCACACAGAGGGAAACTGGGTACACTCATCTTTGTCTGAGAGGGAGGGGGGGGAGGTGAGGTACATTTTCATTCAAGCACAGAGAGGTTACGACAGGTTAGATGAATCTGTTCAACTTACCGGTGCAGCGGCCGTTCTCATTCAGAGTGAAGCCGTGGCCGCACTGTAAGACACAGTCCCATTGGAGACAGGAGAGGCCTTAATTAAACATCTCAGTGCTTCCTTTTGAAACTCTGCACAGTCAAACATAATGTGTGGATTTCAGTGGATCGGTTTTTGTACCTCTATCTCCACAGTGGGAGTGACTTCCTCCTCGTCCCTTGGGTAGTGAATCTCCAGCACTGTGTTGATCTCTGAGGGCTCCAGGGGTCTGGCCACTGACCGACCATCAGGCCAGTACACCTCCACGTTGGTGGCCACATCCTTACCTGGTCAGACACACACACACACATCCATATCACTATTACCTGACATTGAAGGCTCATACAGTGTGCTCAATACTGTAGGATGTCATGAATTGTTCTCACTGATTCCTCCTTCCTCCGTTTTTCGCTCACACACGCACATAATGAAAAAGAGTGGCACCCTCCTCCTCTCCTCTCCATTAACTATTTTAATCAGGCACAGAGGAGCCCTTTCCAGAGGGCCTCCGCAGCCCTTAATTAAAGTGGCATTTTTAATGCAAACAGATCTTGAGTTAGCGAGCCAGCCAGTGATCCACTCAGCAGGTGTGCTGCCTGAGAGCCAAGGAATATTTCACCTGCTCCGCTCCCTCATGACACCCATTCATTTAGTGGTGGGGAGCGCGTTTCACATGTCTGCAAGTAGTGACGCATTTCTGAAGCCACAACGGTGTGGAAAGTGTGCTCTTAGCGTGTGTTCTCAGTAATCAGGCATTAAAACTTGAGGGGGCCTCCAGAGTTGATCTGTGCTTGCACAATCCTGATACTGAACAGGCTCAGTGAGCAGGGCCAGGGAGCAGCGGTGGGTGGGCTACCGAGCCTGGATGACCACCAGGAGACCGTCCTGGTGGGGTGGAGGAAAGCAGCAGGAAGAGACAGGGAGCTGGTTCCTCACAAACCAGGCGGGCTTCCAGCCGCAACACCTGTCCTCCATCTCTTCCCTCTTTGTCCACCCGGCCGGCCGGTCGGCTCCCACCCACAGACAGCTCACTCTCCCATGGGTGCCTAATCAGGCTGAAGGTATGAAACAATGCTTTCATTTTCCTTCTTCCTGCTTCGCTCTGTGAGACTGATTGTGTCAATTTCTCTGTCTGTGTCAACATCTCAGAGAAAGAAGCTGAGTCAATTTGCTGAAGTATCTTTACATTCATTCTCTACAACTGAGGAATTTGTAAAAAAAAATATATATATAGGCTATACAGTATATATATTAAAAAAATAAAATTCCTTTGAGTTTCTGCCTGTGAGTTAGATAAAACAAACGGAGAAAAAAAACGAAGTCACAAGCCACTTTTTGAAACCCTCAATTCATTATAGAAAAAAGACCTGTTAATCTTTAAAATAATTAACAGCTTGATTGCAGAGAGCAACCCCCCCCCCCCTCTCCCACCCCAGTGTTACCGAGGCCAAAGTGGGCGACAGGCTCCATCTCACACAGGTATCCTGAGCCACCATCGATGATCCGTGTGTGTGGGCCGGTCTTTTTTGTGTACACAACCACTTTGGCTCCTCTGGCGAAAGCACCAAACTTGGTCCGGGGGATCACCCGCAGCCACGAGTTAGAGGTGCCCTACCGCACAACAGAGAATGGGGGTTTAGCTGACCTTCACTTTCACTCCCTCCTGAGTGTCAGCCTGATGTTGAGGGTCTTAAGATGCCTCACCACTCACCTGGTTGACTTTATAGACAGAGAGCGGCTGTGCTGCACTTTCACCGTGAGACACCAGCAGCTCCAGACGCCCATCGCCGTCAAAGTCTGTGGCCACAGCTCCTGGAGATCCATCACAGTAATGATGCACTTCAGGAAACAGCCTACATAACATTTATCCTGCAAACATGGGCATTGTGCTTCAACAGTCATAGAGCTAATTATGTGGAACACATCTTTTTCTCCTTTTTTTTCAGGAGGAAACTCTGATCCCTAGTGGAGCTCTGCTGCCATCTAATGGACAGACGTTAAAACATCAGACGTGAGCCTTGAGTCACGCTCTGCTTCTCCTCACTCCTCACTCTTCACTGCTGAATTGTCGGACAGTCGTCCGTTCTTCCACACTCACCAGTTCCTCGGCCGTCGGGCTCTGATGCCTCCCCAATGTTCAGCTCTTCTATCTGGGGCTCTCCATGCTCCCTCCTGCTCACCCTGTCAAATCACAATATCACAGCAATTACCCAGCAGTATATTTATTTGGCAGCAACTGTTATTTGTAACCAATATAATAATTATTGTTTTATTGTTATTAACTGTATGACAACTATATTAATATAATTAATGTAGTTGTCAACATCTGAAAAGAACAGCCTCCTCCTCCTGAGTCCTGAAGGCGTCCATAACAATAGGCTGCTGCATAAACAGACAGTGACTAATAATGTGGTGAATCACAGCAGCAATAATACATAATGTGTATGTCTTTATAGGAGATGCTATAATTGTTGACAAGTGCTGTATATACTGTACAGGACAACTTAAAAAATATCATTATTGCTGCATCCATACATTATAGTGTAATAAAGCATTTATTAAATGCTTACGTACTGTTAAGCAAAATCAATTGTTATACAATTAGCTCCCCTTGACCAATTTTACATTGACATGTTGGATTTAACACTCCATCATGTAATAGTATAGTGATATAACATCAACTAGGGGTAGGCAGCTTTCATTTGTGATGATGTATTTTAATACATTTTTTGGATAATACTTCTTATTTGAGTAGAATTAAGACGCATAGATTTTTATGGAGTATATCCTCTGCAACTTTACAATTAAATAATATTTTAAACGTCAAGGTGGCCCCCGCTGTAGACATGACAAGCTGTCGTGTTCCTGCAGTGAAAAGGCATTTCCAACTTTCCCCGTGGATGCTCCAGCAAAGACTTTAATTCTTAAGAAAACTGAACTCTTTTAATGTTTCTGCTGAGATGAGGACTCCCCTTTATAGAGGTTTTATTGAATTTACTCTGACCTACTGTATTATTGCCTGGTTTGGAAACATAAATCTGTCTGACAAGAACGGGCTTGGCAGTCTTATCAAAACCTCCACCACGATCTCAGGGAGGATTCAGACCAACCTTTCTGCCATTTATGACAGCCAGGTCCTTAAGAGGGCTAAAGGCAAACTGTTCTGTCTGGACCATCCACTTCACAGGGAATTTGAGCTGTTGCTGCTTTCCAGCTCCTGTTCATAGGACTAAAAGACTCCATGCATCTTTCATCCCTGTGCTATTGATATGCTAAATAGCAATCAGCGGTGACTGTTTCCTGCACTGATCCAGGCCTATTTGCACTTGTGCACATTGCACTTTGATGGTGTTTATTGTTGCACTGTTTTCATGTCGTCCTCTTGTATTTGCGTGAACCCTGCTCCAAAGCTAATTTCTCTTTGAGGACAAAACAGTTAACCTAGCCTAACCTTCCATAAGTTATAATTTCATTTCACAGTGCACTGATGTGCTGATTCTGGCTGTTGAACACTACAGCTCAGCTAAACATTGATTAGATGTATTGAATTAATTAGCTTGAGCACAACAGTTTGAGCTTTTCTTCAGTGCCAGAGAGTAAAATTAGCTGAATCTTCTCCATAGTGCACAATTGAGCAGAGCCACAGGGCTGTAGAGCAGTGACCCCTGTCAGACCATCATCGTGTCCAGAAAGACAAAATATGTCCTCCAACGTCCTGACATGCAGCAGCACTCTGAGCCAGGAAATCTCTGGGGCTTACACTGATTATTGATATTCAGTTTGAACTGACCCACCAGCTCATGGCAAAATTCATCATGATTGCTGCATCCTGTTCAGAAAAATATGCCAGATCAGATTTTTTATTCAGGCAGGATGAGTTTATTCTACTGTTAAGTCCTTACAATTGATATGTATCATATATTGCGTTTTGAAAGCGGAGTTCATTAATATTATCTAGAGAGGAAGCCAAACCGTGAGCCAAAAAGAGACCTAAAACTGTCTTAATGAAAGATTCATTCATGTGTGGAGAAGGAGGCGGGATGCCAGACTAGATAAGTATCCTTGGCTGGGATGTTAAAATTCTTCTCAGCTTCCAAACCCAGTTTTAGAATATTAAATCAAGATGCAAGACTTGTTCATAAAGCTCATCATCAGAACTCTATTAAAACGTATATTAGCCATATATAGCCATGCTTGTGCAACTTTGCGTATATGTACGTGTGAGTGTGTGCACCTGTGCTCTATACAGTATGTGTGGGTACCTGAAGAGCCTGTTGGCGGAGGGGCCCCTGTAGGCGATGTTGTTGAAGAAGACCTCCAGCTCATTGTCGTTGTCAAAGTCTGCAACAATAACAGTGCGAACCGGGGACGGCATGGAGAACTTCTGGGACGCTATGTCCTGAAAGAAGCAAAGACATGGTAAAATAGATAGTAACGCTTACACGCAAGACACAAAGGACGTTCTTTCTCTGTGCTGGGTATGCCTTTCTATAAGGTGAAAATGAGTCAGAAAATGCAGTGAATCAGTTGGAAACATTCTGCTCTTCGACCAGATCTGCTCTGAGCTGCTCTGCAGTGAATTGATTAACAAAATGTGTTTTTATAGCATCATTCATCACATATTTATGCACAGGGACGGTAACGCTTTGTTTTGTCACACCATTCATTAATCCTTCCCTTTTTCCTTTTTCACTGAATTCTGGTCTAATTTAATGATCTTTTTTTAGGTAGTAGAGTAGTCACTAATACATCCAACACACTCCTATTCATACAGTCAATGCTTTTTTGCGTTATATGTTTAAATTTTATAAAAGGCAATCTAAAATAAGTAGCTCGATTACATGTTCTATAATCTAAAAGGAAACCTCAATCAAAAGATTTTTTTAAAAAGGATTTTCAGTTGAACTTTTCCAGAACCTGTTCTTATCAAATTCTGCACTCTGTATTTCATTTAACAGGTGTTCAGGTGCTGTGAGCCAAGCCAGTGTATAGAAAGGCACTTGCATAACCCGGAACCTACAGTAGGGTCACGAGTTCAATCCTCACAACAGACAACACGTCCATCAATAATCCGGTGTCCAGTCCTTGAGTTAGACACTGATCTGTCATCTACTGCCTCATTCACTGTAAGTCACCCTGGGAAAAAGAGTTTCATGTGAAGCCTAAAGATAAGAACAAAGACTCTTTTTACATCCTCTGGCAACAGAGAAGTACACTACAACTCTCCTGCCCAAAAAAGTCTCTTCAGCAGAGGAGTTTTTGCACGAGAAAGTAACAGATATCTCCTCGCTTCAGTGACACAGTGATAAGTCGGGGAAGAGTTATAGAGCAGCCCTTCACTCCCTCCAGTATTTACTCCCTGTTTTAATTATAAGGCTCATAAAGCTGCAGGGGGGGGGGGGGGGCTGCCCACAGTGACCTTCTGCTTCTCAGGTGAAGGAGAGGGGATGGCCAACTAAGGCCACGAGGGAGAGGGGGAGCGGAACAGCTTTACATTTACTGTGCCATTAGGTGGATGGATAGATGTGCCATCAGGAAAAGGAAAGGGACTCTTACCAAAACAAAAGTGGAGCACAGAAATACACAGGAGGAGAAGAGGGTGAGACCTAATACACATAATGTAAGGTAACTCACAGCTTGACAAGATTTACTGCAACATGAAAATACATTTGGAAATATTTCTATTATGTTTTATCATTTGTATTCTTCAGTTACTCATATTATTTGTTTAACTGAAAAAAAATCACTAGCTGAAATAATGGTATGAATAAATGACTGTAATTATAATTAAAATGAAAAAATCCTTCTGAACACCATCTCTGAATAACTTAACATTCACTGACAATAAGAAGGTTTCACATCTGGTTTTCATAGACAAAACTTCTCTGGACTTTCTCCATCTCTTTGAATACAAATTAAATGTGTGGGAGTGTTTTTGCGTGTGCATGAGCGTGTGCGTGCGTATGTTAAACCTTTTGCAAGGAAAACCTCGGCAATAGATTTTAATTAAAGCACAAACAGGCCTAATCGGCACTTTCCAATACCCAGGCAAGCTGCTGTTTCAGCCCAATTTAATTAGCGGTTTACTGGAGTGATACAACAGCTTCATTATGCATGCCAAAGGTCAATACGGGCGAGTGGGAGTGTCAGCTCGTGTGGGGGGAGAGGGGTCTTAAATGTGTTGTGGGCTTGTGATTTAACAATCTGGGTTTAAAAAAACATCGGCCGACTAATTCAATTTGTCTCCTGTGTGTTCATCATGTGTGTACTTCAGAGCATGTGTGTGTGTGTGTTTGTGAGTGTGTCATGCTGATGGAATTGCCTCTAGGCTAACCATCACACATTAACCCCTTATTTGACCCCTATAAAGATGTCTCCCGTGACGTTTATCCCTTTGGTAAAAGATGCGGTCGCGGGTGCTGACGCATAGATCACCAAGCAACAAAACCTCCGCAGATTTACACACAGCAGAGGCCGTTTCTGTCTCTTCACTGTGCTTGACCAACACACACACTCTGCCGCCGCCTGTCCCACAGGAGCCGAGTGAAAAGCTGAGTAAATCACCAGCCGTCCATCTTTAAATCCCCCTCAGCCCCAAATTGAGTCTGCGCCGAGTCATGCTAATTCCCTGCCCTCCTACAAGCATTAATAACTCTGTGTTTAGAGATAATGTGTGAGGTTTGCTCTTAGTGCGGTCAGTTCATTAGACATTGATCTGGTCAGAGGGGGGAAAAAGAGAACCACAATAATCTGACGGTTTAAACAAACCAAAACCAATAATCACACATTAACCTTTTAGTTGACCTATAAAGATGCCCACCGCTTCCTGCAGGTGTGAGGAGGCAAGAAACCTTTCTCTGTGAGGATTTGGAGCAAGTAGAATATACTTTGTTTCTGTAATGAATTTGTGTGCATGTAGAGTTGTAACTGTAAATACCCAGGAGCCACTTCTGAGCTCACCTTGAACTTCTGTTTGCGGTTATTCAGCTGTATGTAGAGGCGATGAGGTCCGTTCCAGTTCCCATAGACGATGTCTGTCTTTCCATCACGGTTGAAGTCTGCCAGAGCCACCCCTCTGCCGTGCTGCATGGGATCTTCCACACCTGCAGTTATGTGGTAATACACTTTATTATCCATAAAGCCGACGCTGTGAATCGTTGCTTGCACCAGATTCACATGAAACACGCGTTTAACCCGCTGATGTTTCTCTCACCAGCCTGCTGCGCCACATCTGTGAACGTTCCATCTCCATTGTTCCTGAACAGGAAGTTGGGTCCGTACTCGTTGTCACAAAACACATCGGGCAGCGCCTGACTGACGATGGGCCCCACCACTACCCCTCGCCCTCCTGCACACACACAGATGATGAGCGAAAATTAGATGATTCACAAAAGAAGGTAAGTAAAATAAAACACGAAGCAGGATGATTGTGAAAATGAACAAGATCAGCTCCATAACAAAACTGAACTGCAAGACATCATTATTGTCTTTACAGGCAATTTCCTCTGAGCAGAGCAGATAGAGGCTCTGATGGCTTTCATAAACACATCCCAACACAGGCTCAAACAAATTCAAGAATGCAAAGGCACAACACATGCTGAGTGTTCTGCTTTAACCAAAAGCTAACAGTAATTTTCTCCTTGTGAAAAGATCTTTGTGACTTTTCAATACAGTCCATATCACCCCAGGATTTTCCAATGACACTCTATAAAGTGAAGTGTCGCGCTAAAGTGTCTCATCTCAGACCAGCATAGTCTAATTATGGAGCTGAAAGGGGCTCTGATTGCCTTTCCACTATGCAGAGTCAGTGCTGTGAGTGAGAACTCGCTCCTGATTTAGTGGCCCGCTCCATCAGCCCAGACAAATATCACTCGCCTCCTACGGCCATAAACCACTAACGTCTCTCCAGAGATATGTAACCATTAGATATACAACTTCACTGACTGTCCCTCTGCTCTGATTAACGGCAGTTTGATGACAAAGCCATCTCTCGTACATCACTCAGAGCGAATCAGAGCCGGCTCACTCTGCCCCCCTGGTGGTTTAAATGACATCCTGCATGTAAAAGGTGATGATGATGGATTCTGTTACGCACAAATACAAAGTCGTGTCCCACTTGGAAAACTTACCTGTGCGTCAGCGTCAAGGACTTTTCAGTGGTTACAGTAAAGTATCATAGAGCGTTTTTTTTTTATTACTCATGATGGTCTCTGAAACAAATCATGGTGAAACAGTTTATTTTGACATTTACTGTTCTCCTCTTTCATACCAAAGCATGTATCCATCACAGGATCATACTGACCCAAACCAATTTTTGAATTGGCTATTTTTCAAAGTAACAAAGAAAACACTTTCCACGTTCAATGACATCCGTCCAGTTTCAAATCATTCAAATGTTGGAGTTCGATTTGTTAATTTTTGCCTCCTGCAAGAGGACATTCTTCCTGTAGCGAGTCTGCTTGCAAAAATAAAACAGCAAAAAAACAGAAATAGGAAAAAGTGAAATGAAAAACAAAAAAAATAGTGCATTAAAAAGCATTACACTCATTATAATTCCAGCACAAGTCAAAAATGATTAAAAACACTGCAGCAAAGTCTAGGGACTAAGACTGAGATTAAGTGTCGGGCTGTGCAGGGAGCTGGGAAACAATATATGATATAATTGAATGGTTGAATTAAATGCATTTATTATAAATGGAATAAATATTATAGGCTAAATTATTATAGGTATAATTTCCTGAAACGCGTGTCTTTGCCTAGAAGACTGTGATGAATTCAGCCTTTTAAACATTATTTTATCTGGCTGTTTTCATTTGTTTAGTACTGGACAGAATATAGAGAGAAAATGCCTGCAGTATTTTCCACATTCAAATCCCCATACTAATAAATCAGTGGGTAATACCATAAACTTCCATTTAACATCCATGGAAAATAGTCTTTCGGCGTGTACCACTTGGATCCGACCGGCACAGACGGAGCTGACTGCACATTAAAGACACAGTGCTGTAGTGGCATCCACAGCCACTTGTATTCAAACCTTCAAAGTCAGGGGGAACCACACTAGCCAGTGATAGATGCCGTCTCTGGGCTGTTGAGCCGGTCTGATGTATGTATGTGTCGCCCTTCCCCTTCGCTTCCCTGTGACTTTGACTGGAGTAAACAGCTGACGGGGCCAAAAGAGTCCACTAACACTTCTCTCTCTCTCTCTCCAGTCCTTTCTATTTTCCCTCACACTTCCACTCATCGTGTTCTCCTTTCTTCCTCCCGCTCTTTCGTTTTTTTTTTTTCTCTGTTCTCGCCGGGCACCTCTCCAGCTCTCCTCCCGTCTAGCACCCTCTCTGTACTAAAGTCCTATATTTCAGACTCTCTGGGTACAACGAGCACATGCTCCTCTGCAGATGTCTGTATAAATCAGACTGAAGGTCCGGTAGTGCTAGATGATCTTTCATCACACACACACATACACACACACACAGTCTTTCTTCATACCTACCAGTGAGCTTGTTGACTCCAGCCTCCTCCGCTACGCTGGAGAGGGCAATGACACCCTGTGAAAGGTCACTCGCTGCCTCGTCCATCTCTATGAGGGCATGAGGACCCACGCTGCCACTGGCATAGTTAGCTATGTAGATAGCATAACGCCCTGTACCCTGGAAGAAAAAGCAAATATTATTTTTAGTCAGTTCAGTTATTTTTCCTCCATTTTTGATAAACATAATTTTGTACTCTCAGTTGCCCCAGAAGTCATAAATATGAAGTTATACTTTGTCCTTCAGGCTCAAAAAACACCACACTGTGGCTGGAAAATCAGCTTAAGAAAAATATCTACACTGCAAGCCCTTTATTCTACAGTTTGCTGTTTTCCTTGAAACTTATTGCACTTGTTTTCTGCAAGTAGTCTGTTGTAGCGTCCTTAGCTGTGCTGCACACTTGCCCCTGCACATGAGTGTCTAGTCCACACAGTGAATTACATTTGATTTCGTAATATCATTCAAAGCAGAGCCATGAGAAATTCAGCAGAACCTTTAATGGTTCTCCAAAATGAGAAAACAAAGAAACCATATATTTTTTAACTTAGCTTCACTGGAATTTAACTGCTTGTCAATGTTTTAGATGTGTATATGTCTATGGATTATCTAAAACCACACAGTAAAAACACATTGTTAATGGGTTTTTTTTTAAATGCAGCTCTTCAGTGCTGTGAGCACCACAAACACAGTTTCATTCATCTCCTTTGTGTTGGGCTGGAGGCAGAAACAATGTCTTAAAACCTATACTCGCATAAAACCAAAGCAACATATGGCTTAATATAGCTGGAAGTACATGAGAAAATATTTTCTCTGTTATTTGGGAACAGGTCATTGGACTGGCAATATATGATTTTCCTCCATATTGTCTACAAATCCCAAAACAAGACCAAACCCATCAATATGTGAGTTTGTATCTCTGAGCTTTCTGACTTCCCTCTGTCACTCTCAGCCTGAAGCCCATGGGTGTCCAACGATGAGGATGAAACAAATTATGTTGTGGGTTTAATATAAGTCATTTTTTAAAACAACTTGGCACATTACAGAGATCTTGTTCTATTGCTTTCATTATTTTTCACTTACGACGTTACTCAAATAGGAGTATAGTGTAATTTTAGGGACTTTTTTTCCATTTTAGTGAGTATTTATTGTAGCAGGCAGTTTGTGTGTGGAATTATATGTTGTCCAGTCATGCAGCTCTACAACAGGAATACGTTAAATCAGGATTTGGCTACAAAGACAATACTCATTAGTGAAATCGTTGTCCTCGAGACGTATCCCTTATAACCATCTTTTAAAAATTATTTTACATCTCTGAATATTATCTGCATATTTTCACCTTTTCCTTGTCCTAACCTTTTCTTTCCCCTTTATCTCCCCTCGCTCTGTTTCCTATTCTTTACTCCCTCTTTCTTTGCCTCTCCCCCTACTCCTTCCTCTGCCTCCCTTTGGAGATTAATTTCACACTCCATTATCAGTCAGAGTCCCTGCAGACACAAACTCACAGACGGAACCATGCTAATAGACTACACACTCAATTCCAATGAGCTTTCCCACCAGGCCTAACATATTTCAGTCAATACAAACACGTGCACATATGCAAACGCACACACATGCACACCATCTCACCATTTTTGCATGCGCCTTACTGTATTTTTACAAGACAAGAACAGCAAATGAGTCTAGGTGATGTAAATGTCATCAAGCGTCACATTATGGCTGGCTGAGGTGGGAGGAGTGGGTAGCACTTTCTCTCTCTCTCTCTCACACACACACACACACACACTTAGAACTTGACAAAAAGGGAATGAACTACAATGAAGGCCACTGGCAGTTACTTAACAAACTTAAAAGTCAATGATTTTTCAATAAGTCCTCACCCAAGGCAAATTTCTGTCACTGGTATTGGCGTTGTGAATAGTGTGACATGCATGCCTGCGGAGTACATGTTGGTGCAGGGATATGTGACCGCGTGCCCTTTACAGCGATCGCGGAGATTACCGCACAGCTCCCACCCCTGATGTAACGTTTCCATTTCTCCCTCTTCAAAGGAAACGTATGGCTTTTTGTGCTGCCTGTCAAATATATTTCACTTTTTCTGCCTTTTAAAACCCACTCACTGTCAGAAGCTCCATCCTCTGCTCTGCTGGTGCAAAGTGACCCGATCCATCAGTTCAGAGCGAGACCCCTCAATATGTCACCTTCATCAGTTTGTAAAAGACTAATGATTGGACGTCACTCTCAAGGAGACTGGGAGAGGCGAAATGGTTGGATGACTAATTATTCCTCTTTCTTCCTGGATGATAACGCTTTATTTATGAGTAAACAGGACCAAATGCATTAGCTCGTCAACCAACGGGGCAACATGCTCTGTGTTTTGGCCAGTGTCACCTCCTGCTGTTGTTCAAAATCTGCTCAACAATAGGAAAATGTAATCTCTCTGTCTTTCCTCTCTCCTTCTCTTTCCGCCTGTCTGCTGGAACCAGCATGGAAGAACACGCATCAGGGTTTTTGGCTTCCCGTAAAAGCATCAGCCATTAAAAGTAGATATCTCTCCAATCGCTTTGGCACCTGCATAACCTATCAGTGCTCAGTGAGATGGGACTGTGGTTAAAAAGAAAATCTATTGTAATCCCAACTGTCCTCTTCCCACTATTACCTCCTTTGTCCCGTCCCCACCCTGATTGGAAGTGAGAACTGTACGCGTGGGCACGAGATAAGAGACAAAGAAAGTGTGAGCGTGTCAGTCAGAGCGAGAAAAAAACCGGAGTAAAGGAAGTGGAAAGACAGAGGAAAACAATGAGAAAGGGACTAAGAGAGAGAAAGAGAAAGAGAGAGCAAATGTTAGTAGTGTGCAGTCATCACTCCTCCCCTCGTAAGATGTTCTATAAAACAAACGAGGCCTGGCTTCTGTAATTACACTGGTGCGATGGACAGAAGAGAGAAAATGGCACACCATTCCCCCCAAATGAACTGTCATAGCACATGCTGAGAAGGGCGGTGTAGGCAGGGCATGAGTTATCACTGGTAAACAAACAGAAGCAGCCATGCATGTGCACAGAAGACACTCTGGGGAGTTTGTGTGTGTGTGTGCGTCCGTGCTGCGAATCTGCATCTATACTCGTGCTCCGTGTGCGTATATGCAATCGTGTTTGTGTGTCGTACCTTTCTGTCCACACAGGCCACTGAGCGCCCAGCCACACGGTTGGCTACGTCTCTGTGTTCGTTAATGTCATCGTTCAGTAGGTCTTCAAAGCGTCCATTACGGAACTTAAACAGCTTGTCAGAATACGTTGCCTGACCTTGATGCGGAGAGACGTTTGTGAGAGTTGAACACAGGCTGTTGCGGAGAGTAAAGAGTTATTATGCAATGCGAGAACTGTGGGTGATTGGAAACACCAGAGCTTGCAGCTGTGGCTGAAAGTGAGGGATGCGATACAGGAGTTTTTGTAAAAATGATAGAGCTGAGGTGTTGCAGGTTTGGCAGTGTGCGCTCTCTAGCTCTCAGATTGATTAATAGCAGCACAAAGCTTGTCTGTTATCTGATGAAGACTCCGATGAGATAAGCTTAATATCTGCATACTGATTCTCCTGCTTTGTCTCTGCACAAGAAAAGACTTATAATCCCTTTGTGAGTGATGTGTCTGTATATATTTTTACACAGCTTGTACTGTACCAGAGAAGGCGTTATTGGTGTTGAGGACATAAATCTCCTCCCGACCGTCTCCGTCGATGTCACACGCTGTCACTCCGATGGCATTGCCTTGTCGGTCTCTCAGGGCGTAGAAAGGGGAGCTCGGGTTGTCAATGGCAATGTTGACAAGCCGCTTACTCTGCTTGTCATACTTCAGCACCAGGTTTGGGCCGTTGTAGCTGTCAACAGACACCAGTGGCAAAATGTTGTTTGTTCATTACATAAGACTGTCAGCAAGGATTTTACAGGATGAATCATTCATTTCCATTTATATTCTACAAGTCATGCGTATTGACTAATGAGGCTGCCTAAAAAGCCTGAAAACAATTTTATGATGCTTCATTTATGGCTGAAATCATTCAGCTGTTGTAGAATTGGATTTTGAAAGCTCCAGAAAACTTCAGAGGAGTTGAAAGATGGCATGTTTGACTGGCCAAGTCTGTTTTGCGGCAGGAAAAGTGCAAAGATTTACAAGAACAAAAATCCTGCACATTGAAAGATGTCAGGTTATTAGACCTGAAGCTGCTATTAGCATCGATTTGCTGCAAAACTGCAAAATCCTGATTGGTGCTCAGGCTAATATGACGTCATCCTATGAGTGAGACAGAAACCAGTGAGAGAACCAGAGCAAAACAATACAGAAAAATATTCAAACTAACATTGTTTGAATGTTGCATTTTTTGTGTTCATACTGTAGAGGACCTCAGCAGACTGTAAGAAGATGTTTTTTTCTGGTATGGGTTTAGGTTAATTCCGACACATTCCTATGATAAAGGTTAATCGTGTTTGGAAGAGATTGATCAATAAAGTTTTGAGAACATATACAATTTATCCATCAAGAATAAATCACATTGTAGGCATAAAAATATTTTATTTCATCTTCAACTGTGTATTAAACACAGATACAGCATAACCCGATATTGATTATTGATTCTCAATCTTCTTCATTGTCCCACTTAAATTAATCATCCTGTTACTGTAACAGGTGAGGTTTAATCAACACGGTGCAATCAAAATTAAACTTTTTGAATATATTTTTGAAAATATTTTTGATATTCTATACATTTCAAGATTCCAGACAATCTGACATACAAACCTACAAAAGCTTTTGAGACTCTGCTAAGGAGACGATGATGCAGTGCCACAGAGGAGAGGAGGGGAGAAAATCTCACCGTTACTTTTAAATGTTAAAACAGCTCAAGAATGAAAAGTGGGACCAATGTGACTGTATGTGACTCATCCAATCATGGTCTATTCTCTGATAATAGTGTAATTGAAATAATAAAGTCAAATTTATCAATTAATCAAATAAAATCAAAGTTATACTTAATCGCTAAAGGTCAAAAACAGCAGTATATTAAACTGAACCTCTCCATTTTCACAGTCTTCTAACCTCAGATGATCTTACATCCTTTTAAAAGGCTCTGTGATGCCCTCCTGTCCAGCAGACCTGCTGAATGTGATGGCTTGGCTAAATTACATTTATTAAGCAGGGTCATTTTGGTGCATCTATATTCTGTTAAGCACTGAGAAATTCATTGCTGCTTCACTGGGTAGAAGCAAGCTTGCCAAACTGCTCCCATCAATGGCGCTCTATCCAATCACATCTATTTTCATCAGCTGAGTGAGCCTCTGGGCACCCTTACCAACTCTCGTCTTTTGCCTTTGCTTTTAACCTTTAGTTTGGAAAATGACACTGCACTGGTTTTTTGGAATAAGCAGTCCATTAGTTTCTCCACCTGTGTGTTACGAAAAAATGTAAGCACTCTTGTATTGCTTTGTGGAAGAGCAAGCATTTCTCACCCGGCTACAAAAATCTCCAGGGCTCCATCCCCGTCCACATCAGTGACGGCGACGCCGTAGTTGAGCTGGCTGGGGTTGTTTTCGTAGTCAGGAGGAAGGACGGTCTTGGTTATAGCTGAGAACATGGGCTCCGATCGCTGAGCCGAGGAGTGTACAGGCAGGAACAAAACCAGCCACAACAACATCCTCACCTAAAAGGAGAGAACACACCACTGATCATCAGCTGAGATTGAGGAAGCCGACCATCATGTTGTATGCCTTGTTTATATCGCGCCCAAAAAACTACCACTTCTACATCCTTCATAGAATATATTCACTTTGCACTAAAAAAAAGCAGATCAAGGCCACTTTGTCACTGCAGATAACACAAAGAACAATTTGCGTTCCCACTCTCTGCAACTGCACCAAAGCGCACATTTGTTCCCGCCATTGAGGTAAATAAAAGCCTTGAGTCATACGTTGTCTTGCAAACTGCAATTCCTGTCCAATTGCTCCAATTCTCTCTGCTATACTCGTATACAAAGATGAAGATATACCACTGCAATCAGCAGCACTCTGCAAGCTCAGATATGAACAACCGATCACATGCAGACAGGCTGAGGAATTACAGGACAGAAAATCCATACGTAGAGCAGGGAATCAGCCAGAGGCCGAGTGAGCCCAGAGGAAACCAATACAACCTGAGAGAACAGACCTGAGGAGTTCTGTCCAGAGGGAGGGTCACCAACTCTAAATTGGGAAAGCTTCTTTGAATAAAAGGCCGGTGTGATGTCTTAAGTGTAGTTTCAATTGTCAGCAGATGAAAGGTGAATGTAGAGATATTGATTGAATTGACTGGTGAAGTGCAGCAGGTAGAGGTGGAGCTTCCAATGCTCGAGCTGAGACGGGGGAAGAGAAAATGACTGAGAGGAGAAAGGAAAAAGGAAGGTCACCTCCTTAAGGCTAAAATAAAACACTCATCAGCAGCCACACTGCAAAACTTTACACAAGCAACACACACACACAAAGTAAATGGTATTTACAAGCTGACAACTTGATTTGCGCTGCCTGTGGATTTATGAACCCAGCCTTCATCATAGCACTCATTCCATCTGTAATGCCATTGAGGCGTTCCCATCTCTGCTGCTGATTCTCCCTCTCTGCTCCACGCGTCCAGGTGATGTATGGCTCTTTAACATCTCCCTCAACAATTCAATTTAAGATAAAAAACCACATTGCTGTTTGAATGATACTCCAAAAGCACATGGGTAGGTGGTGTGGGGAGGAGGAAGCACCTCTGATGACACCCGCAGGAATACAACCAGGGCTCACGCTAGCTCTCCGAGGCAGGCGGCGTGGCGATAACGCAGGCTGTAGAGCTGGTAGCGATGTAGACTGTGGCTGTTAGCAACAAGGGTTAATTAACAACACCGGGAGCTCCAGATGAGGCAGTTTCTTCCCATTAGAGTGGGATGTAATGACAAATGAGCAGAGCAGTTGCAGACCACAGAAGGCAGCTTTACACACTCGCTCATATTCTCTGTGTTAGATAGGGTTGCCGGGCTATAAATTAAAGAGGAGGAAAAGGACACTTGAAAAGTAAAAAAGAAAAGTATGTTAGAAAAGGGTACAATCCCTTTGCAATATCTTTTTTTGGTGAAGATGCACTTGAAGAATCCTTTTAAGACAAACAATTAGAGGACAAAACAAGAAGTTTTGGATACTACAGGTGGACAGCTGAGCTTGAGTATCCATACTAATGAGGATTAAGTGTAAGAGAGGGCAAAGCTATACTCCTATAGGCCTATATATAATATATATAATGTTCAACACTAGTCTGAAAACCAAGAAAAAAGTTACCTGTCTCCAGTAATTCCATACAAAGTAATATCTGAATGGATGAGGGAGGTAAAAGAGAGGACAGGAGAGTGGTTGGGACCATTGGGGATCGGCCTGATGAAATGGTGTTGTACTACATTATCCAGTCAAGGACACATCGTCGCTTTGTCCCGCATTCACTGCGGTAAAAACCAAGACACTCCACTTGAGTCGTCCAGTAATATTGCAATGTGACTTTTCTTACTAGCTAAGATCCATAAAACATTTGAAGCACTCATGGGGGTTTGGGGATGTAACATCCGCAGGGTCAACAACTGTTTGTCCCGCTGTGAGGACGGGAAGCATCAAATAAAGTCATTTGTAGTAAAGCATGAAATAGCTCCGGAAAAAATGTTGTCTGAAGCAGAGAAATGTTTTTCGATTTGGTTATTTATGGTGGCATTAAGAGGCCATTACCAAAGCGTGCAACATCAGCATGTGCTTTCTGGAGCGTTCAAGCCCAGCTCTGATCCTGATAACACTGCGACAAAGAGCCGGCAACATCTTCAGTTTGAAACACACACACACACGCACACACACTTCCATAAGCTCATCTCTGTGAAGGGCACTCACTGCAGAACACACACAGACGTTAAGTGCTGTACCAGTCTCATTGAATTGCACTGAGCGGTCTCTATGAGCAATCAACAATTACCATTAATGTTGGACTCCAATTCATTCATCACTTACCACATTTAATACCAATCAATCAAACGCCTCATTCAGGCAGAGAGAGAGAGTGTAACAACTCATTGAAGGACCTCAACTGCTTTGGCTCAACAGCCAAAACACTGACCACAGCTACACTTTATACAGTTTATATGGAGACATTTTTATATCATGAACACAACTTAGTGATAAGTTGTGGGACTTTTTGTAGAGTTCCCACTTGAAGCTATTACAATATAATACATGACACCAAAACTTCTCACTATCTATCTATCTATCTATCTATCTATCTATCTATCTATCTATCTATCTATCTATCTATCTATCTATCTATCTATCTATCTATCTATCTATCTATCTATCAGCATCAAATTAGATACAGTACACAAATCTTATGAATGTGTAAATTAGAAACTGAACAGAAATTATCACCAACTCTTTTCAATAGGGGAAAACTGCAGCAATAAAAAGTCAATTTTACAATAAAACCTGCCATCATCTCACACTCTGCTCATCGGCAGCTTTTTTTTTTTTTTTCAAGGGATGCACTTTTGTGTGAGGCAGCATTTAATCCTGCCAGCTAATATAGGCGGTGATAAAAACAAGATTACGGATTTAGATGACTATTTTACTCAATATTTATAAAGCAATCGGAATGTATTAGTTCTGACAAGAAAGTTGCGTTCAAATCAGGACGGAGATCAACTTTTCTCGGGGCTCCTCCTGCAGTAGATCCCAGCGGAGCGCTACAATGCTCCTGAACACAGAGCGAGGCGGCAGCAGCTTCAGCAGCAGCAGAGGCAGCTTCAGCAGCATCAAGCAAACTCAGGTACTCACAGATGCAGAGATGCCCCGGGAAACTCCGACAAAAAAAATCCTCCAGCGATTGACAGCGAGGAGAGAGAGGGAGACACCGTCAGCTTAATTGTGCCGTGAATGCCGCAGTTATCTCAAGGGTTTTTCCCCCCACTTATTCCCTTTACACAACTTCCAAAAGATTTGCTTTATGAAATCACTTGTGTGAGATTTGAGCCAATCGCCGGACAGCGTGTGGAATATTTAAACGAGCAGCCAATGGCGGGGCTGGGAACCGGTGGGGGGGCGTGTCCCCAGGTGTTGATTATGACATGGCAGCGGGGGCGCAGCTGAGATCAGGATGCAGAGCTTCCTCGGTTCACTAGAGATGCTCTGACTCCTGCGCACGTGCAATTAGGCTGACATCCTCTCTTTGATCAGAGGTGTTATATGTTTTATACTGTCATTGGACTTGTTCCAATATTGCATTTTCATTTGTTAATTTATAGCCTAATGATTCATTTAATTCCCCAACTCTTTTATTTACGTAGGTAGATTAAATGATACTAAAAACTTTTTTTCCTCTCTTTTTCATATTTAAACCATCAGAGCAGAGACACAAGAGGAGACAGATCTCTTGTAGAGCGAGATTACTACTGTGGGCTTCACACAGCAGCCCCCTGTCAAACCACATTGCGTCTTTCAAGGGTAAAATCTTGATGCATACGCAGCTGTGAAGTCTAAATCTGGATTTAGTGGCTCACTGATTTGAATGGAACCTGATATGGAGGAGTTTAACAACCTGTGTTGTTTACATTATCACAGTCGACTTGTCGCCCCATGTCTTTGTGCTCACATCGGTTTGATTCTGTCCCTGCAATGGAAACACTGCAGTTTATAAACAAACATAATCAGCTTATGTTGTTATTAACAGTTCATAAACACAGCATTTTTCCTTCCTCAAAAAGTCAAATCTTTAGTTTTATTTGTGAATATAACTTTTTAGATAAAAAACGTATTCTCATTGGTTGCCTTAAGGTTTTTAGTTTTATGTAGTAATAAACTGACTGAATAAGAGAAAGTGATTCAAGTAATTAACTAAGCATGAGTTATTCAATTTCTTTTTTGGGTGTCAGTGTGTGCTATCACTCGAGCTTCAGAATGGCATCGCAATTTGCAATTATCAATAGCAACAATCAACAAAAGTAATAAATAATTTTTCAGGTTGATGAGCAAAATCATAGTGTTCTGTCTGTCTTACAGCAGACACCATTGTGTGTATGTGTGTGTGTGTGCGTGTGTGTGTGTGTGTGAGAGAGAGAGTTTGCAGGTTTACTGCTGCCAGATGTATAATTCTTATGTCATGCTCCAGTGAGTCCAGCCTCCCAGAGACCCCCAATGAAATTAGTTGTGTGTGCGTGCGCGTGTGTGTGTGTGTGCGTGTGTGAGTGCGTGCGTGCGTGTGTGCGTGCGTAGGGTTGCGTACAGCCTGGTGAAATGAGATGTTCACATCCCAAGGACGTCTCCCACCATAATTTAAACTCACTGGTGCTGGAAGACTTCAAACCGAAAGTGCTGAAGTCATAAACCAGTGCACTTCTGTCTTTACTGTTATTGTCTGTGATCTACTGGTGTAAATCCACAGGCAGGTGGCTGTGACTCAAACAATGCAAATAGCAGGGCACAAACGTTGAGCTTTGCCACGCTGTGATTAGTACATATTGGCTGCGAGCTGTAAAATTAAGCTAAAGACCTCAAGTCAGCAACTGCCGTTAGTTGTTTTGATTGCTCTTGAGTTGCAGTTTATCTGCTCCATTTGATTCACGGGCTGCGGTTCTTTGACATGATCACACAATGTGAACGGTTAGAGAGAGGGAACATCCTCCGAGCCGGACTAACCGCATGAGCCGCACATGATACCTTCAGCCAGTTCCTTCCTGATCTACAGTCTCTCTCACAGCGGAGACCTGCGTGTTTTTATTTACGAGGGGACAAAGAGACATCTATCAGCAGCGAGCTAAAGCCGGTGACAGTGTGTAGTGTGACTTTGAGGCGGAGAGTGAATTGTATTCCTTTTCCCTGGGGCAAACTGGGGCATATCCCAGACAAGATGTTGTGGTTTGGGGCCGTCTCTATCAGCCACACACACTCACACCTGCTCTTCTCACCACCTTAACTCACCCTCGCTTGTCTCCAAGGTCATGCCCCCTCTTCCTCCGCTCCCTCCCTCCCTCTTCCTACTTAGACGCAATGATCTTAAAATAGAGCTTCTTTAAGTGAAGATGAAGAATGTAGAAAGCTCAAGGGAAGAATGGGGAAGGGAGGGGCTTTTACTACAGCATGAAGAAATGTCCCCTTTCCTCTTTAAGAGCTGTTGAAAGATGTATAGTGCTACAGCATCATGATGAATCCCTCCGTGGTGGATAGGAGAACACTTCTCATATCATTAAGCATTAGTAATGGTCTCGGTGCTGCGTCCCCCCCCCCCAGCCCTGGCAGGGTTGCCTGGTGTTCACTCCTCTGGCTAACAGGCCTGCTGGCTAACTACAGTTTCCCACTGCTGCCGCTGCTCAGCTGATACAGGAGTCAGCTCTCTGGAGCAGTGTTTAGTGAAGCAGCCACATCCAAATGTATCTTCATCAGTTGTTCTCTCTGAGTTATTTTAAGCATTTACTCATTCTTTACTCTTAGCCACAAAATGAACACTGAAGTTTTCCACTATGACATGATGAGCAGCTGAAGCAAAGAGAATGACAACGTTTCTACATATATGGATCTGTGTAGAAAGAGTAATATTTTATTGTAAGACTATTCCAACAGTGTTGAGTTTTTCTGATGCAGCAGAGGCAGATATCATGACTCGTAGTCGCTGTCATGGTTTTGTTCAGAAACATTGGCTCTTGTATTTAACATCACTTAATTGTAGATGTTGTTATATCTGTCTGTTTTGACAGCCCCAGTTTGTAACACAGGCCTTTTTAAAAAAAATTCCAAGTTCAATTTAAGAAGTGATGGTACTAACCACGTGCAGACGTACAGTATAGTCTTTTTTGTTTTCAAGGCTTACATAGTTGCAAATTCATGATAAACATACGGTAGGCATATGCTTCCATACACATATACAAATGAAAATGTAATCCACACACATACACCCACACCTTGCAAAATGTTACATAACGTTAGGGGAGAACCTCATGGTGAGCACTTGAACAACTAGTGATTAATACTCAAGCTTTTGAGATTGGCAGATTGAAACATATTCAGGAAAATACACCGTGTTGTGTGAGCTGTTTGCTGTCGCCATGCAAAGTCTGCTTGGATGAAGTGTTTTTGATTAGTGTTGATGGTATAATTGAGGTTTATTAATGATTTGGGAGTTTTGTTTGTCTGAAAGTATAGTTGTGTAAGTTCAACTCAATTCAACTTTATACTTGTACTGTATATAAAGCAAATTTCATGCACAAGGCAGACTCAATGTGCTTCACAACAGGTATACATAGTTACAGTAAAAACAGTCATAGAAAATCAATCAGAAATCAATCAAAGAGTAAATAAGTTATGCAATTATGCAAATATGTTTGTTAGTCATCTGAAAACGTACACGCTTCAATCTGAATAATGATAAATTATTCTGATTGAATAATCTAAACAGCATCTCTTCATACAGTATATTTTTACCTAGGAAAGCATATAGCTATATGATTTATCGCAGGTGAACAGTTTAACCCTCCACCGTTTTTCTTTTTTTCTTTATTCTTGTTTCATCCCATGCTCAGAATGAAAACATTAGATTTTCTGTGTGGATGAGCTCCAGCTCTGATCTTTCAACCTGTGTACTGAAACTGCTCTACTGTACTTTAGCCTGCAGGGAGTGGGTGCATGTGTTACAGCAAACGTCGGCATGACTGCACTTCACACACACACACACACACACACGCAGAGTCACATGCTGGGATATAGGTTTAGCCAACAGGGTCCTTCATAGATCAGCCCCCTTTGACAGCTCTCTTAAATGTCCTTGGCAGCCCCCCAACCCCCAGCCTCTTGTTCCCTCACTGTTCCTGCTTTTCCACTCTGGCCCAGCCACTGATAGATGCTGCTATATTTCTCTGCCTCTATCCTCGGGAATGCTCCCATAACCACTGTGCCCTGTAATGCATGACACAATCTGTATATATCCCATTAAGTGTCACTTTGTGAATGAACCTGTTTCTCCACACTCAGTTCGCCTCGAAGAATGACATGTAGAGGATAGAGGCTGGAAGCTGACCAGCTCCTTTAAAGTCGAGATGAATGCCGCTCTGCTTTGGCCTTTTGGCTCTTCCTACAGCTGTCTGTGCTGTGAGAGCAGCTCAGAAACACCGGCTTTGTATTTGAGTTAGGTGCTGATAATTATTTCTCTGATCTGCTTCTGTAGCCGCAGATTTGCCAAGTGTCAGTTTCCCTGTCCCCAGAGCAACAACTCATCTCCTGAACTTGTTTTCTGTTCACCCTCCACAGTCCCTAACTAATATTTGTTTTGTTTTGTTTGCATCATGAAGGTTTTGTACACACTCTGCTTTGCTATCAATCACATTTTTTAATTTAATGTATGAATATGTGATTTATGTTGCTCAGGCAGAAGATATAAATCTATTTTGCAGGGAGAAGGTGGAGGGTGGAGGGAGGGGGTAAGAGCGCTGATGGTCCCTTATTGATTGGCTGGCTTAATAGTGTTTGTTCTTTATAGCTGATCTCAGGAAATAAAGCAAATAAATAGTTGAGAATGAGTTCAGTCACTGCGATACTCACAAGGATGTGAGAGAGATGGAGTGTGGAGGAAGGAACCAGAATAGAAAACGACACAAAAAGAATCAAAGAGCAGGAAAAACAGAAACAGCTGACAGGCGGAGTGATCATGAATCATTTAGGATAAATGCTGATGATCAGTCATACTGTATGTTGAATTCATAGATCACCTCAGTCTGTGTGCACAGAAGGAACTTTAATATGAAGCTTGGTCACAGCTGACAGCTGACATAGTTCTGGTGAGCTCTGATACACTTGGCTCCCAGTTATCACCGTCCTTTGTGTGTTCAAAATGCTAACCTTTATCGACATCTCGCCACAGTGTCATACGTGACAGAACATGGTGTTTCATCGTAAACCCAGAGGGCACGTTGTTAGATGTCAGTCTCGAGTCATATCTTTTCTGCTAATGCGGAGTGTCAGGCCATTATTTGCTCTAAGACTGGTTTACAATTCTCACAGGATTTGTCAAATTGATTTGAAAACCAAACTGTGGTTATTTCCCGGCGCCGTGCTCCTCGGAGGGGTGATGAATGAAATTTGTCTTGACATTTCGAGTTAGAGGGAAGGAAAGAAATTCCTTTAGAAGAACTTGACCATATTATATAAATACATTAAAGTCATGGCTGTGCTTGAACTCAACCCCGGATTTCACGTCTTATCATGGGATCAAAGAAGAATTCCTTCTTGCTTCAGCATCCTGCCTCTGAACCTCGATCATAACCCACTGGAGACAGACTTAACAGACCTCAGACCTGTGACTTCAGCTTCTTCCAACTCACAGAGAGGAGGAGAGGAGCGCATAAATCCAGCCCATTAGCTCTCAGGTCTCCTGATGACAGTTCCCGCCCTATGGCTGATGTAAACCAAACTTCCTGTTCGGAGATGAAGAAGCCTGTCAAGCAGCTGCAGCCATCTCGGCCCCTGCCACCCTCCCTCCCTGATGCTCTGGCATTAATAGCAAATCGATTCTAAATGAGGGACAAGGGGAAACAAGTGAGAAACAAACGGATGCGTCCATCTCCGGTGGAGGAGGGAGATGCAGAGGAGGATACTGGGAGACAGGCTGGTTTGCAGGAGCTACAGGAGGGATATTAAAAACATCAGAACATTTTAGACATCCAGGCCTTCTCTCGTTATGACTTTTGATGAGGATGAATAGCAGTAGCTGGTATGGATAACACTGGACTCATAGCACAGTAAAACATAATAGTCCTCACACATGGAGCTGCAGTTTTCATATTATGGTTGTTGCTCTCCAAAACACCTGATCATCACATGATTGGGGAATTTTGGGCAATGAGACTGACCGTTAATTCACCTACAGTATCACATGATGCACAAACTTTCCTGCAGTTTTCTGCACCACCCTTCCCCTCTGTGGTGCTTTTCTTTCTCCTCAACATCTTAGTTTAATTATGGTGCCATTGTCTCCCTGTCAACAGGCTTCTGCAAATGACCTGATGATAGGAGTAATGAGCACTGTTTCATCTCATCATGCCTAATAGTATATTGATCTCAGCCTGGAAGAAATGACTACATCATCTCCTTAGTTGGCCTGTGTCACAGCGAATGGCTCACACTCATTAGATTACATTTTTAAAATTTGGCCCTGAATGCTAAACAACATTTCTCTCAGTGTCTCGAAGTTGTAATGCGGGAATATTTGACAGTACTGTAAGCTTTTGCAGCATGCATCTTCTCCATTTGATCCGCAAACATTTGTGTGAGTTACTCGAGGGAATGCTTACTGTAAATACAACTTCAACACTGTGGACCTTGTGTTTCCCAGTGTAGCTCTTAAAAAAAAAGAAAGAAAGAATAATAAAACAGCAGAAAAAAAATTGCCATTAGTCTGAAGGACCAGTCAACCACTGTTTCTCAGTCCTGCTGCTTCTTCCATCGCTGCCAGCCTCAGTCAAACACCATCCCTCCTCCTGTGTTTCTGTCGCTGTCTCCTCAGTGGGGAAATCAGCCATTCTCCTGCGAGGTAATTCCTGTTCAGGAGTGCATGTGGCCGACACTGCGGAAATTCATTTTTTGGTTTAATTTCAGGCCTATTGATCGTGGAGCGCTTTACGGCCGCATGACATCCATAATCACAACAATGGTCTGACAGCACAGATAAATAATGTGGCAAAGGCATGGAGAGAAGGAGGGATGTGGGGATAAAAGGAGGGAGCAGAATTGAAAACAAGGAAGAGCCAAGTTCCATCTCTTACTGTATTCTGTATTAATTACTGAACCCCTCCCTGTCGCAACCTCCCAACCCCAACCCCTTCACCTGATTGATCTCCCCTCAGAGCCTATAAATTAGTTTTCTTCCCAAACTTATCTGAAATCCGTTTGTTTAAGCATCCATTAAAGGATAGGAGCCAGTGCTCTACAGTAATTACCACAGCTACTGTAATATCTATAATTATTATGATTAGTGGAGCAGAATTAAGTTACTGCTATAGAAAACACAAGCAGCCACAGCCACAGCATGATTATGAGGTTTTGCATATACTAACGCTGTAGTCAAGTGCGAGTGATGTTGATGAAATGAATACAAGTTGATTCAGGCATCAGTGTGCGCATACTGAAAAGCAAGAGTTATCAAGCCAGACTAAGTCAGATTGTAAACGTAGGAGCATGAAATGAATTTGTCCTGGTGGAGCATGTTGACCAATATACAACATGCCGCCGGCTGTTTCATTTCAAAATTAGACACTTTCACATTATTTTACACCTTTTTTATGAGATATTTGCAGATTTGTGCATACATTACCAGCACGCTGTTGAGTCATTTTGTCTTCAGTAAGCATAGATGTCTATTTCAGAGACAGTGAGGGTCAGTGTGGTCGCTGTTTGTGTGGGCAGAAACTTTAAGAGAGTCCAGAGAGCTGGTTTAGGCCGGCAGCAGAGGCCACAGCAGGTCTCTGCCTCAACTAGGTGTGTACACATCGTTCTGTTTACATGTAACTTCGCCACAACTTTGCTCAATTTTACCTGCCCCCAGGGTCAGGAACAGCTTTAAAAGCTACATTATATTATATATCATATAATAAGATGTGATAAATTGAAGTCCAAAATGTGACCTTTCGTAGCGTACATGCAGTTAAATGATAACGGTGTCTAGTAAACAGTGGTGCTGGTGATGCAGCAGTGCATAAAGCATGCCTCTTCTTGTTGTTGGGAGTCTGAGGAGGTAGACAGCTCCTGCTCATAAAATGTCTCAAGTCAGAAAGGCGATAAGGATGCAGGGTTAATGTGGCTTGGCTCACAGTTTTATTTGTGCGGAGGCGGTGAAGTCCAGCTTCTCTCTCTCTCTCTCCTGGATCGGCGTAGAGAGCTGAATGGATACTGTTGCGGGATGGGAAGCGATGGGCCGATGGGCGTTGCTTGGCTGAGGCAGAGCAGGTAGGCAAGAGTCAGACAACTATTTCAGCCGCATGAGAAGAATGTAATCTTTTACAATAGAAATGACGTGATACACCATGTGTCATATTTCACATATTTTTGCCACATCAAACATACCATATATCAAAAATATCAAGGGTCAAGCTAATCCTAGCCACTAGCACCCTAAATATCCACATTTTTACTAAAAGGATTCTTGTTTATTTACCAGTCATGGGGATTACCAACCACTGGAACTAAATCTAGACCCTTGTTTCTGTTTGAAATGCAGGGGAAGGACTCGGGTCCTTCTTGGTTCCCTGGCAAAGTTCCTGCAGTGGACGCTGAGGTCAAGTCTGAGAAAATAACAGCTTTATCTTGGATTGACGTTGGGGATTTTAACAGTCACTCTGTTTACACACATAGAAAGAGGTGGTGAGTAGTTTGAAAATATATATAATGACAGGCAGAGTCTAATGTGCAGTACTTTAATCATGGGAAATCTGTCCATTGCAACTAAAACAGTGGAGTGCTCATTGTTCTGATATTGATTTCAAATAACTTGATTTCAACAACCCTGGTGAAACTGTACATTGTCCTTTCACACTTGAAATGACCAAGCAATTAAACAAAACTTATATGTATATGAGTTCCTATTGTAATGTAAGGACAAAAATCAGTAAAGTTACAGACCAAGAAAATCTGATTTTCAGCCATCCTCCATGTAGACGCTGTAGAAGTCTCATCACTTTTTCTTTATCCCGAGCTGCAGGGATTCTCTGATGCTATACTCGCATACATAATGAGACATGGCTTGGTAACAAAACAATTTCTTGTTGGTGTTAGGGATGAGCACCACTGCGAGTGAATTGTACCAAAAGGTTTCACGCTACTGATCAACTATAGGCTAGCTATTTGTATGTGAGGCAACACCAGAGCCTGCAGTCTTTTTAGGGAGGGCCAGTGACCCTATCATGGACACGGCCTGTTAAGAGAAGCAGCCTTTTCTTATCTGCATGCCCTTGGAGTACGCGCCCATTGATATGCCACCTTGACTCTATCTTCATGCCAAGATGCTTCCAATTATGCGAGCCGCTGGAGTGAGGCAGAGCGTGGGTTTCTGTACGAATAAAAAACTGGTCCATGGGTAATGTGATCCCGCTGCTTTTCCCCCCACAGGGATGGTTTCTACACACGGAGGAGGGATGGGGGGGGGGGTTTAAAAGAAGAGCCATTCTCTGCTCAACACTTCCCAGTTCACCACTTTCTCTACAGTCTCATGACCCCATAAAGCAGACTGATCTGTTTATTAAATGGCTCATCACCGGGGCCTGAGCTCTGCGACAACCTGCATCTATTACATGCAGCACTTCAATACATCATGTGTGGGCACTTTTTTTTTTTTTTTTGCTGTGACATCAGATCTTGTGTGATCCATCTTTCTTTAGATGAATCTTTTTTAGGCTGTGTGATGTCGCCAGACAGCTGGGCTAAGGTGACTGCACAGGCAGGGCAGCCCTGTGACTGACAGCGGACTGTCACTCAGCTGAAATGACAAGCTTAGTGTTGGACAGCCACTGGGAAAATGGGAGACGAGTACAAAGGAGGTGTGGAGACTTGACTCTTTTTAGCCTGAGGACCGTCTTCACCTAGCAGGATGTTTGTGTCAAATCGTATTCTCTTCTTTTATGTCTCCTTTCTTGTCCGGCCTTCAGAAGTCTTCCTCTCCCTCTCAGTTTGCAAGAAAAAATCTACACCCTGATTGAAATCTCACATCTTTTACTGCTTCTTGTCATCTGAAAAAAAAATCATGTTCTCCTTCATACTCCATTTATTTGGTTTCCCTGAGCTCCAGAAGAGGGCAGCACTTCTTTACCAAATGTTATTGTAAGTTCTGCCATATACAGTATTCTGGCATTTAAAGCCCCGCTGTGTAATTTACTGAGGAGAAACATGCAGACGAGGTCACCGTCTCTGCTCTAGCCACGCTAAAAAGGAGTCCAGAAAATGCTGCTCGTTCCCTGCATGCTTCTCGTCCCTTTAATCTCATCACTATTTTGAAAAGGAAGCCATTCAGACTAAACGTAGCTTGTCGCATACACTGTGATTTTCAGAGTGCACAATACAATTTACAGCAGACTTCAGTCACTTCCATTTCTACCGTGCGTCACCCTTCTTCTCGCAGTCTTTCTCCCTCTCCCTCTCCCCTTTTCTCTCAGCTCGCCTCACTTTTTCATTTCCCCCCTCTCCCTCTTTGCCTCTGCTCCACCCTGTAATCACGCCGGTTCATGGCTCTCATTTGGAGTGGTATATATAGCAGTAATTGTCAGGGTGCAGTACAGACACTGGGCAGAGCATGTGTACTCTCTCACAGGGCTGTTTTGCAGTAAATCTCGGTAGTGGAGCGGATTGGAGTTGGGGTGGGGAGTGGAGTTACATACGTGCACAAGTGCATGCACATAACGACACATTCCCTTACGCACAATGTTCAAAAATTACAGTAATCGTGCAGAAAAGTAGATAAAAATTTTTACAAGCACCTACAAAAAGGCATTGTGCTAATTTGCAAGCTTTCTGTAAGCTGCCATATCTCACTGCCTAGTCATTTACTCTCTTAATACATCCCCACATGGAAATTGAATGTGTCTCATAATGTGTTTTTCCTTCAGGAGGATGCAACAATTATGCAAATGCATTTAATATTTAGGAATGCATCCCCTTATCTGTAAATATTAACAACCCCTGGTGATGAGTTGTGGCCTGTACGTCAGGTGGTCTGTGTATGATCCATGAGCTAATGGCAACACAATCACACACCGTACATATGCAAAAGAATGCAAGCAGATAGATCAATTCTAAGTGGATGGAAACACTAATGACACTGTCATCAGCTTCTTGGTTTATACATCAGCAGCAGCTCATCACCTCGACCGTGATGAACGAGCAAGTCCTGAAGAAGGCAGCACAAATCCAGACAGTTCAAAAAAATTTCTATTATCAAACTTGGCCTAGGCCTACGTGTCCTTCAGCAGAGACATTCCTGCTCAGTAATCTTAAGTGTGATCACAAAAATCCCTCGCCATGTCTGTCTGCCTTATGAAGCATGGAACACTGCATCCAAAAGAGATGACGGCAGAGTCTGATATGTAGTCGAGTTGTTTGTATGTGTGTGTGTGACAGGAGGGTCGGTGAGGTGGGGTGAGGTAGTGGTGGTGGCGGGAGGAGGAGGGGGAGGGGGGGGTCCCTTTTAGCTTGTATGGACAGGTCTGTCATTCAGAGAGCGCACACAGTCTACATTGTGGAGCTGTCTGTGGTCCCCATCGGGTCAGGGTGGGGTGGCAATGGGGCCTCCCGAATAAAAACACGTGCTGCAAACAGGAAGTGGGGTCTGTAAGGATAAAACGAGACTGTTTATGAATGCAGTTTGCTAAGATTTCCTCACCTTTTTCCCCTCAAGCTGCTTTCTTTCTATTATTCTGATTCATCTTGATAGAGTGATGCAGTTTGCTTGGGTTTCACTTTAGAAGTCCGTCCACACATGTCCACGCTGTGAAAGAATGAGCCTTTCTCCAGATGTAATCAAACTGCGACTAACCATATCGTATTCTGTTGAAGAAAGTTCCAGAACATATTATCTAGTGTCTGCCAGTGCGGTGAGATAATTTCAGGTCTTTCCTAGTTAGTGATATGTTTCCAGTGAAAGTGTGCATGGAGCAAGGGGATTTATCCATAAAAGGTTAAACACAACAAAAACAAAAAGATCTAATATAAGGTGAGCAGATCTGAGAAGTCTGTGTGTGTTTATAGTAACACAGTACGCGGGAAGTGCATGAAAGTGTGCTGAATGTGTGCGAGAACACACCGTGAACCCAGGTGCTCTGCTTTCAAGTATGCCTTTCCTGTTTGCCCCGCAGCTGTTTCATCCCAGCCAGTGACCACTTCACAGCTCTGCTGTTTTCTTTCTGGGTGGACTTGTCAGCAGTGATCAAATCAGACTTTTGTTAAGTGTAAATTTCCTTTCCAGACATAGCTGATTACTCCACCCATTTAGCAGATTTGATATACTTGATTTTAGTCATTAGCAGCTGGACACCTCTGTGTATTTTTGTTTCTGGCTGTTTTTTTTTTCTTTTTGATTCCCATCAGGGGTAATGTTTGTGAAGGATTAAGTCACAGAAAATCTAACAGCTTGAAAGGGTTATCTTTGGGCAGCCAAGTCACTTTAATGGAACCTTGTAAAATAAAGCCCCAGTATACTGTACCACTGAGCTGCAAGAACCCAGACTGCCCCTCTGACCAGGTAATGCTATGCATCATACAGCGAACTGTGTTCCCGGTGCAGAGAAAACACTTTCTCAACAACCACTATTCTGCAGTGTCATGCATTAAGAACAAGAAGGAGGCAGGAAGCTGAGGACAACTTAGTATGTGATGAAGTTTTATTGATTCACAGTAATGATGAATGAATGCAATGTGATTTGTTCTTTAACTGAAATTTGCCTCTGACTCAGCCAGTGTCTTTCCACAGTTAATCAAAACTTTCCTAAACACAAAACCAAACAAAGCTTATCACCTTCATACCTTGAATTTTTTTCCCCCCAACAAAATAAACATGGGTAAAGGATACTTTTTGGAAGATCATTTGGTGTCGTCATGTACGCATAACAGCTAAAAACAACCTGAATCACATCACATGAAACATATTCTTTTTTATTCTTGAGATGAGGTGAATGTCCCTGAGAGCACAGTGAATATAATTGTTGATAAAGCACCATTCAGTGCACACTCTCAGTGTGTTTAAGACAAAATAAAAGTCTAACTGGCCATGGAAAACAACATCCCAGTGCTACGCTAGCAAGGGTATAAATACAGTAATATAGAGAGTGGTGAATATGAACCAAAGGAAGCTATGAAATGTCATATAAGTTAAAATAACACACAGAATAGACCATGGTAATGTCAATAGGAACTGTACACAAGCACAAAACAAAACAAAAAAGTATATCAGCAAACACTCATTTTAGACATTTTAGACTTTAAATTTAGAAAAGCTACACCTTCAAACATGTTGGTGAGTCAAAATCATAAAGGCCAGTGAGGAGGAAGACAATCTGGTAAAGAAATTAATAAGTCTACATGAGCCTTTATGAGTGACGTGTCCTTTCCACAATGTGTCCTGGAAACTGTCCATTAGACACCATCTAAACGGGCATAACCGCCAAGACAATAAGCCAAACACATTAAACACATTAATGGGGCAAAACAACATGATTAACACAAGTCCCATGTTGTAAAGAAAATGGAGTTGCATCATGGTTTGGTGTGGTGCTAAAAACGTACTTATTCAGCAAAGAAAGACGTGTAGAAAGACAGAGTGTAGCAGGCCCTAAGGAAAAATAAGGCCACTGTTTACTGTGTTGAAGCGGGAATCTGGGAGTTTATTTTTTCTCTCAGACAAACATGTTGTTCTCGTTGGAGGGCTGAAAATGCCAGCTTGTGGTCGCCGTACGGCTGTCTACAAAAAGGCAGTCCTGGTAGTAAAATAAAAAAACTGTACATCTGCATAAGTCTTTCTCCAAACTTCACCCCTTTCTATCCTTCTGTCATACTTTCTCATTCTTTCTTCCTATTAACATCCCCCTCACTAAATCTCGCAGAAACTCAGAATCTTCCTAGTAGCTTGTCTTAAGTTGGAAATCCAAATTTCCAAGTAAGAATTCCATAGTGTTTCTTTATAAAGCACATGCTATAGCCCTAACCTTGACCGTAACCTTAAGTCTAACCCAAACAGACGTAATTAAAAGGCTTTTTATACGCTCTCAAAACCCAGCCTGCCTGCCTACCACAATACAGTGGTTTTGTCAGCATGGTCTTCCCTCCCATCAGAGGCTGTGAGAGAAACATTTTGCAGCTCCACTTGTTTTAATAACTAAAATAAAATAAGTCAGTAATAAATCATTTGCATCATGGGTATGTTCTAATACTATGTCCTGTAACTATTGTATGAGGTTGTTTTTCTTCCCCCATTAATTATGTCTGAAAAACAAAACAAAAAAATCAGCATTGTTAATTAAATGCAAGCTAACAAACTCTTAAATGAGCATGCTGTGTAAGTGTGAATTCCATGAATAAATAAAGGTACAGCATAAATAGTACACTTATTATGAAAACTAAACACAAACCTTATATTTCACTTTCTGAGATGTAAAAACACAATAAAAGTATCTTTTTAGATAAACATCCTAAAAATCAATTTGGTGGCTAATTGAAAATAAAAGTGTGGGGGTAAAACTAGAATACTGATGTTTAAAAGATAAAGTGCTTTGTTCCATAAAAATAATTTGACCTCTTCTTACCTATTCCAGATGAGAAGCAAAACTTTTAGAGCATGGCTACACTTTTATAAAACTATGATTTTGTTAAAACCAAAGCAATAGTAAAATTCCTAATTATCCTTTAAAAAAAATCTACCCTAAATGCATTGTACAACACTGTTAACCTGAAATGCAGTGAGGTTAGTATATCAACATACAGTATTGATAAAGAGCACCAATATTGAAGTAATGTAAAAGCGCATACAGTTACAAGTGATCCAAGAAGTGAAGAATTTGGAAAATAATACCAACAGACCTAATAGTTGTTACTACAAATGATCTTAATTACTTTTTTTGCAATGGAAATTATGCAAGGTCAAAATATTCTATATTTTTCTCAGATTTTTATATCTTCTGTCATCGGAGCAAGATTTCCCAACATGTTTCCCTATCATATATGATATTAATGTCTTTCATGCTTTCATGTGTTTGGAATAACTAAATTATGTTACTAGTAGTCCACATTCACAAAAATCAGTATAGTCTGAAACGATATCCATTATCATACATGACTAGACTAAAAAACATGTTGAGCCATCTGTTCACTCTAGTTGTCGAGTGTGTGTCGCTCCTGTTGGCTGTTTGAGACTCTGCAATGGTTGCGGCTGTGTTATGATGTTCCAAATGTATTATCCACATCTGCCAAGAAACAGGAACCATTTTGTGTGTTCTCTGTTATTGTGGGTGCTAAGGTCCCAAGAGCCAAGGGCCGTTGACCTCGGCCCACCCTGAGTAGTCTCTGGGCCCCACTGGAAGGCCTTTGTACCGAGCCCTGGGGTGGGCTACACAAAGTTGTTGGTAATTTGCCTCTGGTGCTCAAACAGGTCTTCGACCTCTGCACTGTATGCGTCACCTATGAGAGAAAAAAAGAGCATAATTATCAATGACAAACAACAGGGGAGAGATGACGATGAGAGTAAAGGTGTTCTGTCCTCACCTGCATGACATCCATACATGTACGCCCTGTGGCCGTCATATTTGCACCGACATCTCATGACATTGTTCATAAAGTCTGACTCAGCCATGTCCATTGAGGGGTTTACTTCTACCTGCAAAACAACACAATCATTCACAAATGCTGTTGACAATAAGCCTCATGCAACATCACAACAGGAGATGTTTCTGACCGTGGAACTTGTAGTTGCGTGTTTCAACACTGCGACAAACATTTATTAGGAAACAGAGAAAATTGATCACTTTGTTGTTTTTCCACTTTTATCTAATTTGTATCTTGGCCAGGCTCACGGACAAACCAAGGAATAAGTCTCCTCTTTCTACTCACTGAGAAAGCCATTTAAAATAAAGAGCACTAGTGGGATGTAAAAATGAGGGCCTGTTATTAAACAGCACTCACGGCTGGTATTGTTTTTTATAGTCAATCCCTTTCTCATCTATAAAAAGCTGGATGACTTTTCCATACACTATTCCTATTTGTAAAGATAAATACACTACATAATACTCTCTTGTGATCTTAGCATTGGAATGATGACCACTTGGTCTAGTCTACAACTGGGCATACAACATGTGGTGGTAAAACATTTTTACAGTGTCTTATGTAAGCTTGGAATATACTAGTAGATGTTTAAGGGAAGCCCATCATAAAATATTTTATAACCCGTATGAAAACATGTAACAAAGACACTTCAAACGTAATCATGGGCTGTGTTAGAAATTCTGCTACTTTACAGCTGAGATTCAAGTAATGTGGTTTTACCAGTGTAGCCCCCTGCTCTGGCAGAGGCCGACTCTGCTCTGCTCCTCCCACTAACATAGGTACGCAATAATAATGACTGAAATGTACGTGAGTTGCAATAGAGTAGTTACACAAAAGGATAACATGTCTGAAATCTGCCTTATTTTGAGTGCTGCTGTCATAGCCTGTCATTTGAAGATCAGCTCTATAACTGCTGATACAACCATTCTCTTAATCTGGTCTGGTGATAATACTGAGAAGCCATTTACTCTAATAGCTGCTCTGTAAACTGCTACACCCACTTTAAGTACAGGTTCCAAACAGCTACGGGGAGAAGGAACGCACACTACACTAAAAAAAGGAAGGAAAACTTTTGAAAAAACTTTGTGAATGCACAAAAAGTGTCTCTTAATTTTTCAGGGTAAATTACAGTGTTGGACCAGAGTGTATGAGGCCTTAGCAGGGGGCTGGTTTAGAGGCAGAAAGTGTTGCTTGGTGAGAAAGTGGCAATAAAAATAAAAACAGGGCAGGAGAAATTCCTTGGTGGCAAATTAGCCGTTCTTAATGGAAGGGGGCACTAGGTGCTGCTTGACTAGAGGGAGGCAATAGTTAATTTGGGTAATTGGTGTGTTTCATTAGCACTTGGCGGTTCAAGGGTAGGTCTTCTGAATCTATGTGCAAAGCCCAGGATCAGAAATCTGTACTTTACCAGATGAATGGAAGAACAGAGAGAGAGAGACCTGCTAGAAAAACTGTTTGTACTTTTCTGATCTGTCTGTCGTCGTCTGTCCTGTTTTTGTCTCCTCAAATGACCCTGGCCTTTTCAAGTTCAGCTGTTCTCTCAGATTCTTTCTCTAATTTATCTCAACTCCACTGTCTGTCCTCATCTATCATTCTTTTCCTCTGTCCGCCTCCACATTGTCCTGCAGCAATGCAGCGCTTTATAATTACACCCTACTCAACATGCTCAAAATACATTCACTTGGCACATGCATCTGCACATATTATATATGTGTCACATCTATAATGAGTAAATTAAATACCCATTCATCCAATGAAGAGTAGAGAGGTGTAATTACAAAGACTGAGTGTGACCTCTCTTACAAAATGGGCAACAGCAGCAATTATCAGACAGTGAGTTGCACTGTAACTGGTTGTCAACAGCTTGGATGTAATTGGCAGCATGCTAAGATCTGAGGAGTATTGCATGCATACCATAGCGGGATCGGTAGTCTGAGCTGGAAATGGAGGATAATGGGAGATGGAGTCCTTGATGTGTTTTAGTAAAGTAACCACAATGACTCGACTGAGTGACCCCGGGCAAAGTAATGACAGACGGAGGAATGGCTGAGGTGATGACTGTGATGAGGGAGGTCGGAGAGTTTTACTGAAATAGACAGAAACCCTAACCATCCAGGGGGAAGTGAGAGCCTGAGAACCTCTCTTTTATGGGCTACATGCCTTTGGCTGTAAAAGAGTGAATTCACAATTTAAGAAATATGTTAGCTGTTTTTCTGTCAGAGTTAAATGAAAACATTGATTCATTGATCCATTCTTATACCTGTACAGTATCTATAGAGCCACAGGCAGCAGTGTGTTAACTTAGTTTAGCAGAAACACTGGAAGCAGGGAAAACAGCTACCAAGCCCTTCTCTACATGTGACAAAATCTAATACCAGCTCCTCTTGAGTTCATCATTTGACAAACTGCATCTTGTTGGTTTTAATCGGTACAAAAGCTTTGGTTACACTGTGGTTTTTATAGGTAGTTATATTTATTAGAGAAGAATGCATTCTCTCATTTATTTATTTATATTTATTTACATGAAACTAATAATAATATATGATTTTTGTGCAATAATACAACATGTACCTTTAGTGCAAAAGAGGAGAAGTAAGTGACAATGAAATGACCTCTGACCTGAAAGATGTAGTCTCCTGGCCGTACATCTGTCACGTCGACCCACTGACAATCAATATCATGGCGATAGGTATCCCAGCAGCCCACAGAAATGCCCTGGTCACCCATGTTATAGCAAGAGAATCTCTTCTGGAGTCCTAACACATTTACATACATACAGCAAATTAATTATCAATCACAACATCAGAATTAATTTAATGCTTGGCCCTCTCCGTTATTTTTAAAAGCTTCCTGTATTGTGTTGGACTACATGTAATTTCTGCTTTTTCATATGAGCCATTTCATCCGTAATCTAACAAGCAAATGGAGAGTGAACAAACAACGACAGCGATTTAATACATTAACCACAAAGTAAAAATCTAAACAGCCGTAGCTGGAATACTGATATTAATTTCCTGTTCCTAATGGGAAAGAATATTTGACTGGGAATGAATAGTGGTGAACATTACCATCAGGGCAGTACGTGTCCTCCAGACAGAAACTGGCCTTGTGTCCCTCTGCAACCCTTGTGCCATTCAGAGTCAACAGGTCGTAATGCGTGAACACCTCGATGCTGTGGTAGTGCCTAGGACGAGAGAGGGTAAAGTCCAGGTGAGAGTGTGTATGTGTGTGTGTGTGTGCATTTACACTAACCGAACACTGGCTCCCTATGGCTTGTAGCCTAATGACCTCACTGCTTGAACATGAGCATGGGTGTCACCGTAACACCTCTCATAGAAGCTTGTTTTAGCACCAGCTTGGTAGTGCTGTGTACTCATTCTGAGTGAATGGGGGGCTTTGAAACACACATCCATACCTCTGATGTGTTGTTGTAACAAACTGAGGCAGACCTGACTTGCCCATGGGCCGCCCTGTGCTTTGTATTACACCGATCTGTGGTAACTGGACTTGTTCAACCGTCATTTCTGCAGACGTGTGCTGCACGCCGGCTAATGAACCCGGAGAGACGACAACACTGTTTCAGGCCACCCATAACACACTGAGACACATCTCACACTGCCTGTACTGTGGCCTTCAAACGACTCCTTCTTCGCTGATGACGACAGGTCTGAACGTGCTATCGTCATCTCACAAGAATCATCACACTGAAGGGAGGAAACTGAGAGGTAGAGGGGAATGTGTTAAGAGTCCACCTGAGGACAATATGTCATCTATTTACAACTAACGGAGAAAGTGCTGCTGAGGCCAAGTGACAGACAAAGGCTCTTTTGTCTAATAGTCGTGTCACGTTGCATGCTACCTGCAGACCCCCTTGTCATACCACATGAACCGCTGGCACAGAGATTACACTTCAGTATGTTTTCTTTCCTGGAAGCAATTGAATGCAATTAAATTAAATATAACTCAAATTACTCAACATGGAAGGAGCTATGTCACTAATGCACGTACAAGCTAATTTGAACCAAGAACAGGTGTTTATACGAATATTTACAGCCCTTAAAAACCACGGTTCACCTGTATCCAGGACGCTCTACCACAACCACAGTTTTCCCAAAAACACTTAAAAGCAAACTGCACTTTCCCACATATATAGCAAGCATTTAAACTATTTTCATTGCAACAACCTCCACACCCAAGCAACTATACCTGTGACACTGGTGCCATGTCCAGCTCTCTCTTGTAGCTTTGGGTCTGAAGTCGGACCGACCCAGGTTCATGATGCGGGAGGAAAAGCGCAGCAGGCGTCGGTGGCCATAAGGCCAGTTCATCCGAGCAGCAGATGAAGACAGACAGTTTTCCTCGTTGGCACAGGTCAGCAGGTGGAGGGGTCGGTCCTCCAGGTAGGCTGTCTCCTGGACCAGCTGGGCATCCAGGACGAGGTCAGGCGCCGCTGGAGCAGGTCAGATATGAGAGGTTGTGTTAGGATTCAAACAGAAGTAGAGGAGAAGATGGGGAGCAACGGAAAGATGGCTCGACTTACTGTCCGAACAGCTGACCCCGGCAGCCTTAGTTCCACCTCCACGGGGACAATGGACATGGTTGTTGCGACGACATTGTTGAATTGAAAGCTCTGTGCCCACACAGTGAGACCCACTGAGAAGCACATCAGCTGCATTTGGGTCACCGGTCCAGTACCAGGTCTCCTGTCAGAAAGAAGGATGTGGGGCTTGTCAAGTTTTTTCTCTCTGACCAGTTGCATAGCTTATTGTCCATCACAGTGAATACAGGTCACTGTCACTATGGATTGGTCTCCATGTGCTGATTTGTTTAAACACGTTTGTTTGTTCTTTTGTCGATAACTCAGACACTGCTAATGGTATTTTGTCAAATCTTGAAGGATTGATGCCTCTAACTACTCTGGTCTGACATTTTCAAAATTACACTAATTGGTTTAGAGGTGGGAGTGCTGCATAGTTTTCTCATTCTGGACATCATGCCCCATCCTTTAGACTAATGATAAGACACTGGTAATAAATTGCAGGTGTATGTTGTGGCATTTTCAAAATTGGCAAGGTAAAATCATGATCAAATGAAAAAGCTTGCTGCCATGTTGGCAGTAATGGATATTGTGTTGTTACCTGATGAGCACTGGCAGCGAAGCCCAGGCCAAGCTGTCTGCAAACCACCATGGCCTCGTTGATGCCCCAGTTCTCACTACAGACAGAGCCCCAGCGCTTGCGGCCTCCAACCTCCATCAGCACCTCCACACGGCCCTCTGATGCGACTCTACCACCAGCAAGCCGCACCTAGAAATCCATTAGATCAAAAAGATTAAATGGACAATGTCGTATCAGTAAAACCCAATAAGTTTGTGTGTTGTGATGGTGTAGTTTTCGCACCGTGTTCTCTGTTCCGGTCTTAGGGACGTTACAGCGTACTGAGGCGTCCTGGGTGTGTTTGAATGTCCATGGCTGGACTTCCTGGAAATAGCAGTCTAAGACAGAACGCTCTGATCCCAAACACTGGACATTGTTGATATGGATTGGTCCTGTACCTGAAGAGGAAGGAAAACATGGTGGATTTAAAGACTATGTTGTAAACTAGAGAAGCGTGCTCATAACTGAAGGGCTACATTTCTATGCATTGTGCACTGAGGCCACCCACAGTAGGTACACAGGCATTAGCAGCCGCTCTCACGCAAAGACGCACACATGAGCAAAGGCTCTGTATTCCCCTCACGTGAATGAGCTTTCTCTACTTTAATCCAACAATGAAAAGTAAGTTCCTATCTGTCATGACAAAATGCTCCTGCAAGCAAAGCAGCACCAGCATCTACTTTGGGCATCTGTCACAGCTCATTACCACCATTATGTTGCCTCTGGCACAACAACAACAACACTGTGTGTAGTCCACCACCCTGGGTGAACAAATAAGGCCAAATCAGTGTCAACAAAGTGAAAGACTTTCACTCAAATACATTTGTTGTATAAAACCAGATAATCTCTCAACGACATGGAAGAAAAAGCTTAAGATTGGCTGAAAACAAACAGCTGTTGCCATAATGGTGAAAAAAACAGAACAAACTATGGCTTTGGTGTTTTCTTAAAACAAAAAGTCACAAACTGCAAACTTGGAAAATTGGTTAGTGTTGAAATAAACACAACCAAAACCACAAAAACTCCTGAAAAAAGAGGAAAACCAACAAAGAAGGGTGAAACGAAGATGACTGAAATGATAGAAACCATACTGCAGCCTAACCCAATGTGTCCCTGCGTTGGTTTGGGTAGATTGTAGGCCTGCTACCATACTGGTCACCACCGCCACTGCGTGGGTTCATATGAGTGAAAAAGAGACATCTAAACCACTTCCGCCCCTATCTGAATGTTAAAGGCCACAAAGTAGATCTAAACTTCCACTGTTTAAGTTATCAAGAGAAACACGGGGCCTCGAGGGCTGCTCAAAATGAACAGTGACATGCTTTTTTTAAACCTTAGTTTGGGAAATCCACAAAACCCTGAAATAAATTCCAAGAAACTGGCCACACACACTTACATACACACAAACACACACAGTAAGTTGGGGTGTTTCAGTCCCTAATGTATGTATAGTGCCCTGTATGTACGGTATATGTACTTCACAGTAAAAATTACACAGTAAAAAATAACAATGTTGGTCAGGAAGGGAAATAGAAACATAGTCCCTGTAATTTAACACATGATAGTGATAAATGTAATGATGACTGGAGTTGAAGCAGATGGAGTCTAAACAGAGCTTTTCTTCACTTTCAGTTTCCTAAATTTCCTTATATTTAGTATTTACAAGACATAGGTTGAGCTTGATTACTATATAATTAGAATTGGCAGATGCCACCGATCATTTGGACAGATTAGAAAATTTGCTTAAGGGGATGGAAAGAGGGTAAGATCGGTCACATTCTTGTTGAGAATAGCACAAATAGTTGGTTAGTGGTTACAAGGGAAACCCTGTTCTTTTCCTCTCTGAAATTACACTCCGTTTTCAGCACATTAATGTAGTGAGTAGTGTTTTTCTTTCCGTGGAACGTCGCTTTTGAAGCCTGAACACAAACGTTCAGTTATTTGATAGCTCTGTCTCTCAGCCATGTGCTTGATTGTGTGAGTTTGTAAACAGATGTTCCTGCCTGTCAGTCTTTACACAGGAGAAGCCAACCAGCGTCAAACTGATGTTTCCTTTGTCAAAAGCATTTCAAAGCTGGTTATCAAGTTAGAAGATGACACAGTTAAGAGTATATGCATGACAAATCTGATGAGTGAGACTACATTCAAAGCCACCCTTCTCAACCAGTAGAGCGCAACCTTTATCACATTTGCTTATCATAGATAATTGAGCACTCTTCTGTGGGGTCTTACTGCCACAGACTAGAAGATTCGACAGATTGAGTATTTCTCACGTACTGAGTGACACAAAGCAAGTGCACCTGATTGTAATGCAGTGTGATGTGAGGGTGTGGGTGTGTTACCTTCTATCCCAAAATGTTGAGGTGTTGTGAGAGTAAATTAGCTGTATACATACAATATATGAAACATTTGTCCAAAAGTACTGTACACCTAAACAATTCACTCTTTCAGAATTTTTTTCTCAGTGAAAGTTTGTCCCATCAAAGAGTCTAATTTTGGCCTTTTCCAGCATCATATAGGCCTGTGTTTATGTGGCCTTCAAGCACATGGAAAATTATATGTCCCAGTAAAATGTCAAACAAACTGCATGTTATAGAAAGGAAGCTGTGAGAGGACTTTGAAGTCCAATCATCCAGCAATGGCAACATGTATGTAAGTGTGACTGAGACAGACACAGAAAAAAGGGAGACTACTGTACTGTGAGTGCGCATACATGTGTGTGTGGGGGGGAGTCTAAAAAAAGAGCTTATGTACATACAGTTTACATATGTTAGGTGTGTTAGAGCAGTATTTTAATCGTGCAAGTCCAATAACAAACGCAAAGTGGTAGGTCTTGAGCACACGGGCTGTGTGGTCGTCTGCAAGTGCACCTGCTATTTTGGTTCATACAGTATATGTGCAGTAGCTCAAAGTGATGAGTGTGCTGATTAACATGTAGGTACCCCCACATTGGTTAGATTAATATGACAACGGAAAGTAATAAAACTGGTTATATTGTTGGCAAAAGTGACTTGGCAGAACTTGCTTAATCATTTCAAGAATAGAGTGCGAGCAGCTGACTTCTTTTTTACATTGGCACCCTGCAGCACATGTACTTTCCTCACTTTCCTTCTCCCTGTACACCAACAATTGAATCTCACAAGTCTGGAAAACTGGCAGAAAAAAAATCATTCCCCTCGGGTAGCGTACACAAAACTGTACGCTGATACAATCAGGCACACAACCCTTTTCTCTCCACAGACCACCACTCTGCTGAACTGTTAAATCAGTTATGCCACAGGAATAATCTCTGTGCAGAAAGCCTGAAACACTAAAGAATTAAGTCAAACTGTAAATTGTATATTATGGTCCCCCCTATAACTAGCATCCTCACAAACATAAATTAACTTACGACATTACCCAATTAAGATTTATGCAAACAGAATTTCACCCTTGTATTAATGTTTTTGACATGTGTGAAGATCTACTTGTATGAGCTAATAGTGTAGTATAGTAATAGTAACAGTAATACAGCATATTCTGGAGCCTGCATGTGTGGAGGACTACCAAGGAGTACTGAATGAGTTGTGTAGTTCCAGATAAACAAACTGACCTGTATTTCTTTTTACTTTAGATCGTACTCTTGAACTGGTGTATTATTTTGAGATGGGAATTCTTGTAAGTGGCGAAAATAATGAATCGTCCCTCACTGACAAAATGTATCTCGGTGCAGCACGATGCGTGCCGTGGGTGTTTCTCAGTGGGGGAGAGCAGAGACCTTTCCACTGCATCCAATGCACTGGGGAAATTGTAGCTCATACGACCCCACTTCAAAAAAGCTGAAATATTCCTTTAACCACATGAACAGTTTTTAATGCCAATTAAGATACTCGTTTAATTAAAAATAGTTTATATACATTGCACAGGAGTCAGACGTGAGTAATATACGATGAAATGGAGGATAACTTAAACCTGCCATTTTGTCAAACCATACTGCAGCTGCAGAGCCACATCTTAATGTTTTAATTTTATTAGTTACACACAACCATGAATGATACACACATGCTAGCTCTTGCACGTTTGCAACAGCTTTGTGGTTAGTGCTGCCAAAACCTATTCTAGGTACAAAATTGAAAGGTTTTTGGCGTCTCCTGACAATTATACACCTTTAAACCTGAACTCTAATCCAAAGACTAAAGAAGCTGATTGAAACCAGACGTTGCATGCGATACTAACTTCCCTCAGAAGAGCAAACCAAACTAGATTTTAGCTCTGTGACACCCATCAAAAAAAGAGGCAGAATAAGTGACATCATCTACAGCAACCTCAATTTCAAAGGTTAAAAGGTAAAAAGGGACTCATTTGACATACACAAAAATATCCCATGTATGATCAACTAGACAGCCAAACCAGCAGACTGTCTCCCATATTTCATCTTGATCAGCATGATTAGAGACTATATCCTAGCCTGAGGCATGGGGTAACTGTTCTCATATATCGCAGGGGTGGGGACACCACTGGCACAGCTGGATACAGACTGAACCTGTGTGTCACCAAAGCTGGAAATTTGAAATCGAAGCAAAAAGACCACAGCAGTGAGTGAGTGAGTGAATGAAAAGCTTACTTGAAGTTTGCAAGATTATGTCTGTGGCTTAAGTTACCAAAGACCGAACCACCACATAAACCACCCTGGCTTATAGTGTTACACTTTGTGTGTGAATGTGTATATGTGCGCATGTGCAAAGTGTTTGTGCAGCTGGCAGCCCTGGCACAGGAGTCACGTAATCACAGTGGGAAATACTGCAATCAACACATTTGCAGCCTCGCAAGGTAACATAGACAGACAGACAGACAAACACACGTGTCCATACAGTATCTGATCAGTCAGTACAGACGGGTGTGGCATCTTAGATAAGCAAAAAGATTGGAAAAGTCCCTCCGTCGTCTCTGGAATACCATGACACACAACGATAAACTCACTGAAACATCTAAATTGCAGACTCAAAACAACCAGATTAAATGTAGAGTTTTGCATCATTTCCAGTCTAAATTGTGTCTCTATCGCTTACCTTGACCCATGAAAGCTCCTTGCAGGGCGTCCTTGGCGGTCCCAAAGCCCAGTTCTCTGCACACCACACTGGCTGCTGTTCGATCCCACATGTGGTCCACAATGGTCCCCCATTTACCATCTCGGAGCACTTCCACTCGGCCCTCACCCAGCCTGGGGCCAGCCTTCAGACGCACAGGCTGTACAGGGCAACAGAGAGAATATACCATAGCTTATTCTTAGGGGCATTTTCAAATCACACTGTATTGTACTCTGCTTGTGTAGACCCGACTTAATTATTCTTACCACAACGGGATAAGGGGCCTGAGGTCTTCCTGAGGACATACGAGCAAACTGAGGCCCTGGCACACACTTGACTACTGCATGTCTCCCGTTCTTACAAGGGGAGGGACTACGTGGGATTGACAACTGAGCATGGCACTCTGACAGGGTGTTCTCGGTGCCCAGACAGTGAACCTTTTCTACCCAAAATCCCTTCTTCTTTGCCATGACGCTCAATCTGGAGAGAAACAAAAACACATTTTTAGAACTATATATTTAAGTTCCCCAGACACTCGGCTTTAAATCTTCAACATCTCCCATCCATCCATCCATCCATCCATCCATTTTCTTCCGCTTCATCCAATTGCATTAAATATTTAGGACTTAGTTTGACCCAATCAAAGCTAAATATGGGGGAAAACATCAACCCTTAGTGTTTACTAACATTGAAAATTTGGTTAATCTACTTTCATCAGAACTGTTTGGGTTTGGTTTGATCTGATTTGAATGTGCTGGAAACACAAGCAAACAACACACAATCACGATGAGATTTTAAATGTAGCAAAAGTTGGTGTTTGTGTAGGATCCCATCAAAATAAAGAAGAATCTGAATGAAAAATATAGTTATACTTTCAAGACAAGGAAATTAATCTTATTAATAGACCATTATTTCAGTTCTAAAATGGTAAAGTATGGCCAAGAAATGTTTCATTACCTTGTTGAAGGATCTACAACCTTGGTATCCCATATTTTCCTGTGAGAGAAAAAACAGAAATGGATGTTAGTTTGGCCAGCTCTGTGTGTACTTGCTGAGGTACCAACAAAGACACAGAAACCACCTGCAGCATCTATTTTGTGTTTTATATGTAACCTGTGGTATTTGTGCCACAGATAGTAGTCCTTACTGATAACTTGAAATTGACACAGCTCAGGGCTGACTATCTGAAAAATGACCAAACAGGACCTCTGTAAATAAAAACAGATTGAGCTATTCACCTGGCATTATGGAGTGTGTAAGTATTCATGGTCTATGAAGGATACAGTATGTTTCCATCTGGAATGTGTGCTGCTTGCTATTTACTGTATTTATGTTTAGTGGCCAATGCATCATAAGGCAACAGTGCTTCCTGTACCCACTAATATAAGGATAAGTGCTGTGCTGGGTAATTTTGTCCAAATTAGCCACATTTACTGCACAAAAACTAACAAAGACCTTTTGAATAAGACTTTTGTAATGCTTGTTGCAATATAACAGACATGTGTCCACAACTGCAGGATGTCAGGACTATAAAAGGACAAAAAAACAAAACAAAAAAAAACCACAAGATATTTTGAACTATGTCGTTAGACTGCAAAGCCACTCATAGTCCAAAAAAAATCATAACATTCAACATCAGTGATGTACAACATTTCTGGGAAAACAGGGTTTGACCAGACACGATATACAAACAAAAAGTCTGGCACAACGCTGTGCTGCACGTCTAAGAAATGCAAGAACCAAAGAGACATTTATGCACCAAGTAGTCGGGCTGACGCGAGAGCGATGGAGAGGAAAGCCTTCTGTTCTCTTGGCAGACACACAGAGCAGATGTGCCAAACCATGCCAGGGCATCCTCAAACCACTGCAAAGTGCATGCACCATCACCGACATTCACATGAATTACATCAAAACACTCGAGAGATGCACATGCTACAGCATGAATAGTTACACAAGCAAACATGCATCTTTTCAAGTCTAAATTCTAAAGAGCTTCACATCCAGCAAAGCATCACAGGTGTGGGATGCTCAAATGGAGGCTGTTTTTGGCTACAGTGAAGAAATGTTCATTAAAATAAACTCCATGTATGAAAGCGCAGGCAGGTCAATATTTGTATTTCTGACATGAACTCTAAACATTCCGGCAAAGTTTAGGCAGGCAACCTTAAAAACAAACTGATCCTTAGTGTTGGAATCAAGAGCGGCATTGTCACTGACATGATGTTATGTCAATGGTTGCGTGAAGTCACGGGCTGCTGACTGTACACTTTCCGAAAGCACGTAACTTGTTTCCTGATGCTGTAAGTCACTAGAAAAGACCGCTCATCCAAAATATCAGTTGGAAAAGTAAGAGAAAATACTTGAACGATGCGCTGTTGAAAATGAGTATACATTCAATTTAGCAATAATTTAGCAATAATCTTGCAAATAGGGGTGTTTTGCAAATTTGCAGATGCTATTTCAGAATACCACTTTTCAAATGGTCCTAAGGTCACGTTCAGGTCCATTTGAAACATAAATACATCTCTGAGGAGCTTCAATTATAAACATCTGTGAATGAAATCTCAACAGCTTAAATAGCCTCGCCTGCTACATTTCAAATCTCTGTCAAACTTTTGACTTGATGAGGCAGAAAAATCCCATAATTTTAAAACATGTGGATGACTCTAAATAAAACCTTGGCACAGGACCGACTGTAAATTGCGACTGACACATTGTATAGAATTTAACACTTTATTCTTTAAAGTGCCTTGAATTACACTTGTAAAATATTCTAAATGTGTCTACCATGTGGCTCTGCAGTAACATGTCAATGAGAAGCATGCACACAGACATTTTCCCATAAGGCAAAGATGTCTGTGACTTGTTTGTGACCTCACCACAGACCAATCAGCTAACCATTTTCCCTCTTCAGAAACCAACAGGACTACTACGCAGGCTATAAATGATACCTCCAGGTCTTTCATTTGACTGCATTTCAGCAGTTTGTTAATTTTGAATGTCATTCAAAAGGATTAAATACCACTTTTTAAATTATAAATAAATTCATTCAAAACAAGGTCCTTCTCTTACATATGAGCGATATAAGTAATACGATGTAAGTATAGACAGCCTCAGTAATAGTTTGTTTTCCAGCTCCACAGCATTCATCAGCCTTGCTTAACCAAACAGTGTATGCAGCACTTGTTGTGGAGCCAAGAGAACAGAGGCTAATGATAGGGAGTCCCGCCCGCCTGTTAAAAGACAAGCATTATACCACTGTTTGGCTTTTATCACATTCACGCTACTCCCTCATGTTATTTCTAGGTTGTCTTGTAAGGCTAAAAAACAAAATCAATGTATATTTTATTTACTTGATTATTTGCTAAATAGTAAAGCGATAAAATACAAATTGCATTGCCCATAGAAACTCTTTAGTATTTCTTTATCACTTTCAGGGAACTCGTAATTACATCTGCATTTTTTTTTTGCATTTTTTTCTATTTCTACCACCACAAGATTCTGGGCTCTTCTTGTCTCACAGAGAGCTTGTTGACGACACACAGTAGTGGCTAGTATCTTATTCAGCAGAAAAGACAATCATGTTTGGATGCTTGGGAACATGTTATCAGTGTAGAAATCCTCATTTTACTACAATAGTTTAGTTTAATCCCCTACTTTTAAAGATATTGGCATTTATTGCAATGGAAATTTGAACTTTTTTTTCTCGGAGCATGTGCTGAAGCCAACATTAAATATTTTAAAATATAGTTTTAGAGTATCTATGGAAAGGGTCTTGCATGTGAAACAAATGTTTGTATGCACAAAGTGATAAAAATCAGTTTGCTTCAGTTCTGTTTTTACAGCTGGATTCAACAGTCTGTTGCTAACCACAAAAATCCAGTGGCATGCACACAGAAATTGAAATATGGGAAAAATAAATTAGAGAGAACATCCTTGAAGAAGATCGCAAAGACATCAGACAGGAAAACCAAAATTGGTCACAGAAAATGTCACCCAAAAGCCTGAAAATGATACCCTCGTCATAAGAAAAATTCAGCTGAGACATAATTAAACATAAAGTCCCCAAATCACTACGGTGACAGAGGAAGACAGACAGCTGCTGACACAGCAGGCTGTGCTGCAAACTGCAGCTGTAATTGGACATATTTCACACGAGCAAGCGAAAATCTGGCTCGTCTGACTGCTGCTCGTGTTCTTCTTCTCCGACTCCTCTTTCTCTTCCTGCTCTCTTCCCCCTCATACACTATCTATGTCTTACTCCCTCTCTCACACACACGGCTATAATTGGGGGTGTTTTTTTTTCACTCTCAGCAGAAACCCCGGAGAGCCTTGGTCCTGACCAACCTGTAATTACAGCATCTTCAGAGTCACGTCCAAGAGACACAAGGAGCTGAGAGACATGGCATGGTCTGAGATTTCTAAGAATGGACTGAGAGACTTGGAGCAAGGTGGAGAAACAGGGGGAGGGCGGGAGTGTCGGCGGCTAAATTTGGTCAAACCATGCAATACAATCCTGAGCTGTCTTAGTGGAAGACGTTACATGACAACTGAACATTATGATGTCTCACACACAGCTCTTTCTCTGTGACTTTGCTCACATTTTGTAATTGTAATTACAGTGGCAATTTCAGTCAGAGAGCAATCCTTACAATTACCCATAAGTCCAGGCTGAACCAGAATGAACTGTTTTCCAAATAGTCTTCTGCTTAATGTTGGTCGTACACAAACATCTCATTTACAGCAGCACAGATAAGGCTCCATCTTGATTGAGAAACCAAATGCTGGAGTACATCACTGGTAGCTGTGGGACTTTTGGGCGTGTGGCTATCTCAACCCAGTCTTAAGTCAAAAACATGTAGTGAGAGAGAACAAATAAGCATCTGTGGAGATAGAAAACAGGTACAGATTTGGATACAAACACATCATCGTGGTTCAGACCAGTATAGCGCCTGAGGCTTCAGCAAAACAGCAGGTCATACACAGGACAGGCCAACCAAGATGTATCAAGCCACAGCCGCCTCCATGCTATAGCCATATATTTTACACACACAATGAAAAATCAACATGATGTTTGCCCAAACTGTGCATTTAGAAGCAGATATGCTGAGTGAATAGATCATCCACCTTGTTGTGGCTTAGGGCAGATTAAAAGAGCAGGAGTGCTATTGTTTAAGTGTCTTTTCTTGACCTTAGAGGGAGATTTAAAAACAACATCCAGAAACAGCCAGTGAACAGCTTCCCTGCAGGCTTCACTCCAAGCCCTTCAAGCTACAGCAGCCCTGTCCTTTGTCATATCTCTCTTCTTGGTGAGCAGCCAAATCTCTTGTTGCAGCCATTCAAATCTACCCATATAATTCCTCACTCAGCTGTTAACTTGTACTTTTCCTCTCTCCTTCTTTGCGTTAAATATCGAATCTTCTTTGCGATAGAAAATCGAAGAGAGGCATGAAAAGCATCACACCTGCAATGCGGGGGAAGCCTTGCTCTAATAAATGATCCTGTATGGGACGTGTACAGAGTCAGGCCGGGCTTTTCAACGACAGCTCATTCTGGGGTCCTTTTTATTACCAAAGATATGATGCCTGATGATGCCCTCCTACAACAATAGAATCCAGTTATAGCTTCACTGTGTCCCCAATAACACAGAGTTCAGTAGTGATAGCTTAATTCAAGGGCAATGCAGAAATACTGTAGGGGGGTGAGTGTGCTCCAATAGGAGAGTTTGTCAAGTCAATAAAAAGTTAGAAAAGTCTATGAAACAAATATGTTACCCCTTCAACAGTTACAGCCTTCAGTAGCTTGAGGAATCTAGCAACTAGAGTATAGAGCAGATGTTGCGGTCTGTTGCCAGTTGAGTCAGAATAACCCCGGCCAAGAGAGGCAAGGAATAGCTAAACTGTGAATCACCTAGAGCCAGCAGCTCTCCAGGAGAAGATCCAACTAGGTCCCCCTTCCACTGACGACAGAAAATGGTCAGACACTATTTATTCTTCAAATAGCAATGGAGTAATTCTCTGCTAATGTGTGGTCCTACAGTACTGTGGTCAAAGAGTAGAACCTTCCCCAAAAACCACTGTCGGTGATTTTTTTTTTTTTTTTACAGGAGGAAATGTAGATGTATGTACAACGGGCAAAAGGAGACACCTAAAAGCAATTTAAGCACATGTGTCATCTGTACAGTTTGTGTGAGTGTGAGAATGTGTTGCTTTAATTGTTACTTTTTAAGACAAAATTAAACATTTTTACATTTCCTTGCTCCCTACAGAAAGTATTTAAATAAGATCTGCAACGCACACGCACACACAGGCAGCATATCACACATTGTTGCATTACATGTGAATAGATGCATGGCTGCCTCAAGCCTGCCGAGGCTTCCCAGTCACTTTACAAGGATCCTCATCCCACTCCTCTATAGTGAACTCTGTGACACACATGGTATCGATGGGACAGTTAAAGTACAATCAATGGTGATATTACACCCCTCGGCATGGGAATCTAAAAGTTAAAGTGGGGCTGTTTGTCTGAGACCTGCGAGTTGAAGATAGCATCAGAGAAACACAGGGAATGAGAGTGAGAGAGAGGCAATGAGGTGAGGAGAGGTGATTTGCCTAGAGAGAGGTGCAGAGAAAGGGCAGTAGAGAGGGCACAGGGATCCCTTTATCATCATTGTGAGGCTAAGGATGGGAGGGGGAGTAAAGAGGGACAGTAGCTGGGGGAGGAAGATAAGGCCAATGGGCCTTTATTCAAAGTTGCTTTAAACGGGATGCCATTGTTGTGTTTTTTTTTATTCTTCTGGATGTGCTTATTCATTTCACAATGGGACAAATGGTCTAGCATGTTGCCCTTGTGAACTACAGTCAACAGCCACATGTCTCATTCGTGTCATTCCCAGTGGAGGAGAGCAGCAAGAGCGATTCATACTCACTTATATGTTTTAGCATTGTGTTGCGTCGCCTCTGGAAAGCCAAGCATCCCGCACACAACCCGGCTGCTGTTGAGACTCCAACCCATGTCACAGACTTGCCTCCATCTCCCAGCATGCTTCACTTCCACCACACCCTCTGTGATCAGGGTTTTCCTCTTGGTAGCCATGAGGATGGGGCGAAGACGGACCTCCTCGATCCGCACTTTACCCTGAGTCTGAAATCACACATAATATCTACTGTTAAATATCTTTCTAAGAAGAGCACGGAAATGTGTCAGAGGTAAACCGCCGTACCGGGTAGTTGTGGTGTCTCTGGAACCTGGGGATCTCATATTGATGTCCATTTCCGTAGTAGCCGTATGATGGATGCCTGCGGGTGTCCACAGCGCCCTGCCACTGAGGAGCAGGGCTGCCATTGGGCCTGGCAGCGGTGGTGTGGGCTCTGCTGGCGGCCGGATCCTGTCTGCGCTCAGTGGCACACACCACCCCCAAGTCCTCAGAGTGTTTACAGTCATTCACCCCCCAACCGTTGTGTTTGCAGTCCTTCAGGGACTTCTCCGTGCCTTCACAGCGTACATTATCCATCCATATTGGGCCTTGAGGAAGGATAAACAATTCATTACTTCAGTCACTGTGATTTTCATTGTTTGTTCAATAGACCGACTGGGCAGTGCATCTACACAAGGGCCCGAATCAGTTCCTAAACACCCAACACTTGACTTTTACTGGCAGGCTGATTTAGGGTTGCACCTTAGCGGTGTGTTTAGCAGTAGATACACAGTATTTTACAAGGCAGGGTGCTGTAGATCCTGCTCCTTGAATCCATTCAACCTTCTCTGTAATTTGGATTTAAAAGCAGCAGTAAAGAATGTCCATAAACCACAGCAAGTGTTGCACAACTCTGGCAAGTGAATGCTGTTATTATTCTAAAACAAATGCCCTTTTTCGGCCCATATATTTGCTCTGCCAGCCTGCCAGGCGACCTTAACAAGATGTAGACTCCAATCCCACTACAAGTTATCTTTGTCACTTTATGATGCTAGTTGTATCTTAATTGGTGGTCCTTTCATGAAGCCATGTACACACTTAATGAGCTGTGGGACACACACTGTAGTATGGAATTTTTTGGAGATAGTTTGGAGCATAATGGTATGTATGAGTCATCCTTTAAGATGTTAATCAGAGTAGACTTGTCATAGCAGGAGAGGCCTGAGTAATTACTATGATTAAGGTGGCTCTGCTCTAATTAAGTGTGTCAGTAGACCTTGTGCTAGTCTGGCAGGGTTTGGAGACTAGTGAAAGCTCAAGCTAAACGGGCCGTAGCCCACATTGACATTATCAATTACACTTGTGTCTTCCAATGCTAATAGGTGCCAAACGTCATTACAGGTGAACAATTTTGATGAGTGGCCTAAATTCAATTCACTCACCCTCTCCTTCTCCATACTTGGCGCTGTGTGCCCACGTGATGCCGCCCTGGAAGCCCAGCTCTCGGCACACCACGTTGGCCAGTTTGATGTTCACTTCATCATCGCAGACGGTCCCCCAGGTGTTGTTGTGCAGCACCTCCACGCGCCCTTCGTGCGCCTCGCGCGCATAGTTGCCCGCCAAACGCACCTTGGCTGCGGGCGCGCGGGCAGACCTGCGCTGAGAGGACGCGGTCCGCCGAGGGTCAGCCCGAGCGGGACAGCAGAGTGACCCGAGGAGGAAGAAGAGGACGAAGCTGAAGCAGAGGGCGCGGGTCATCGTGACAGAGAGGAGGGGGCCTGCAGGTAAAGGTTCAAACAGTCTCCATGAGTCCGTTTATTCTACTTTTGTTCACTAGTGTTTGTCGCAGTTATTTGGACCAGTAGAATCATTTAACAAGCTTGTAAATCAAGAAGCTACATGCTGGTTTCCCTGTAATGAAAACCATCAATTCAATTCCAGATTCTCCTGCATGAAGAAGTTCAGAGTAACTCCTCAAGGAGCCTGAGTGGCCTGGTTATTAAACGGACCAACGGTGACATCCTCTGGACAAAAATATTCAGGTAGTCTAAGACAAGAAAAGAAAAAAAACATCCACCGGCATGTTCTTTCGTTATCAAGCATCACACGTGCTGATGTGACAGTTACCACTTCGGTAGTGCAGACGGGCACAGAGATACCCGCATTTGATCTCAGTCAGTGCCACAGTATAAATGTTGGAGTGATACAATGGAAGCCAAAACACATACTTGTGTCTGATGTCAAACGTAAGCATATAATTAGAGACACACTGGCGCACGTTTGTATTGCAATTCCCCCATGAATAAACATCCCCCAAGGCCAACTAACCAGACAGAAACATGAGGCAGGTTTTAACTGGAGGTTAACAAGTGTCACAGCCAAACAAGAAGGCGGCGGTGGAGACAGACACTGATACACTACATCACTGCAGGCCACAGGACTACACTCAGCTCAAAATACACAAATCCACTTTTCTGGTGATAAAATTATAAAGAGACAAACCAACAAGCAAACAGTCTCAAGTAAATTACAGTGAAAAAGAATCTAGCCTCTATTACATAAAACCTCATAGCTGTAGTTGCTTCTTGAAAACAAAATTTAAAACAAATGTACGAATGTTTGAGCTTTGCAGTTTTAGAGTTGTTATTTTAATTCATTCAAAGTAAAAAATAAAAAAAGCAAGTGAGAACAAAAGCAACCTATGCCAGTATTAAAGCCCCTTAAACACCTGTTACACTTCCATACAGATACATATTTAAGGAAAAACACAAGATGTAAAATTGAAAAAATCTAGTAAGAGTAAATTTTCAAATAATCTTAAGGTAGAAAATCTGTAAAAGGTAAGGTGAAAGTTCACTCACCTGGCAGGCAGCGAATGTTTGCAGTGGTGGACGTCACTGCCTAGGGGAGAGTGCCTGAGTGAAGGAGTGTGTCTACTAAATGCTCTCCTTAGTCAATCCTCCCTTCTTCCCTCCTTCTCCCTTTATCCCTCCCTGCCTCACTCCCTCCCTCCCTCCCCCCTCCTGTGCTCTCTTTCCCTCTAGGTCCGTTTATGCTCATACAGAAGTATTATTTCATATGCTAAGGCATAAAGCTAGTTTATTAGATACCGCGCCACAATGTTCCTATAAAATCTGAAAACATCCAACTAGTAGGCTCCTTATACTGATTTTTAATTTTTTACCAGTTGTTTCTCTTTTTGCTGCTATTCACATAGCCTACTGCTACTTTCTACAGGCTACTACTTTTAAACGTTTGTGAATTAGGTCTGAGGTGAAACATGGGGCGGAAATTCCTCAGATAAATGAGTCTGATGGTGAATTTTTGACAAATTTGTCTCCAATAACCACAAGACTGATCAGTGTCAGGATGGGATGTTAGTACAGTGCATTTACATAACGGGATCCATTTTCATTATCAAACCGTGTGTTTTACTCTGATTGGGCCTCTCTACACCTCTCGTCTCTTATAGGCTGAGGATGCTTTACACAACTGTGCGTTCAGAGCGTTACACAACCCTAGGTTAAACGTGTGTAAATGTAACCAACAGGAAGGACTCTGCTTCCAGAATAGTTTCAAACATCACGTTGCAAGTGTCTTAAAGAAGCTCCCTATACCACAGGGTAGATATTTCCTTGTTGAGATTGCCGCAAACCACCAACTCTAAAATAGGCTGCTCAGCCTCACCGTAGCCATGGTGAACGTGACCGATGAGAATATACCATACCACCCCTACCCAGGAGTGTGTTACTACAGCGTAACCTATCATCATGGCATCGAGTAAGAGCATAAAGGTTCAACTAATCAGTGTAGATTCAGATATAAAAAGAAAGGAAAAAGTCCTGCATGTGGATTCCTAGCCGGGGTCACCTCAGTGCTCGGTCCTGATCCAGTTTCCTCCAGATGTCTGCAAAGACCTCTCTACATGTTTCAAACTTGTTTATTTATTTTTGAGTCATTTCAGGAGGATTCTGGACAAAATTAGCTACAAGGAAATTTTTGGCCCCAGGTTGTTGTGTTGATAAACTGTATTTTGGTTTTCAAGTAAACCTCAGTGGGCGCCTTTTTAAGGCAGCAAGGTTTATTCATAGACTTGAAAAATTACAATCATGGCAGGGAAGGTAGGAACTGTAACATCCAGGGACATTTAATGGCCAACACCAACATGGCCATAAAAAACATTCTGAATGCACGTTTCCTTAAGGGGGAGGGGGGGGTCATACATTACATACAGTATGAGTGCACATATACATTTTGAAGCTGTAATTGAGATGTTTGTGTGTGTGCCGGTGACGGTGTGACTGAGTGGCAGGATGGTGGTCCCCTCCCTGACTGGTAAACCCGAACAGGAAGAGCAGACCCCCTATTACCAAGGCCAAATCAGAGGGATCTCCAAGGCCGACAGGGAGAAGAAAGAGAGAGGTAAGAAAAGAACTACGGTTAAAAATATAAATATCAACGCTTTGTGACATCTCTCCATTAAAAATCAGTGTTAAAGTCTCATATCAGACTAATTAAACCAGACTAGACAGGTGCTCCTACCTGTGAGCCAATACTGAACAGCTCAGTGGGTGTGTGTGGAAGGGAGAGTGCGTTACAGGGCTGTTGCAGGGCTCACAGGGCTACGAGTATCTGAGCAAAGCGGCTCTCTGGGGCTGAGCTCCCTCTCTCTTTCTCTCCACCTCTCTAATTACGGCGACCGAGTCGGCTCTGCCCTTACCCACAATCTGTGGAGGCATGAAATAAATACACGCTCTCCAACAATAAACAAGTGCCTTTTCAAACGACTGCACCTCCTCATGCTCACCCCCACTGCCGCCTCTACGGGCTTTCATGCCGCTTTTACTTTCATACTGGTTACAAGAGCATGTAGACGGATACTGTATAGAAGATGTTCTCCGCAGCTTTTAGGACCTTTGATCACAGAGGTTGACTTAATTAGATCAAGCTTCAAAGGCCATCGTCGCCTTAACCTGAAGTTGGGCTTAAATTTGACTGTAAGGTAAAAAAAAAAAAAGAAATTAAATAGGGTTAAAATGCAGAGTGTTAGCAATATACATTAACACGCCCACTCAAATCTGATTTTTAATGATATGAAAAGTAGCAGATTCCTAAAACCTATAAACTTTTAAGGAGATGCATTACAGTATATTTTTTAACTGTTCAACATCAATAGTATCACACCAACAGAGTCAGAGGAATTAGATTAAAAAAGGTCGGTATCACAGCAGCAAAGGCCAAGACGTTCAGATTTTCTGTTGAAACGTTGACGTCCTCAGCCAACGTCGAGATAAGCTATTTTTGTAAACTTTATGAGGAACTTATACAGTCATTTAAAGAGGCTGACAAGTTTATACTCACTTTGAAGGGTAAACTAAATTTCACATGTACAATCGGTGGATTGTCCATTTAATTATGCACCATCCAGCAATCTCACACTTTGCAGGGACTTTACAAGCACTGGCAGATGGCATCAGGTTGCAGAATGTCATCTGTGGCATAACTGTTACTTTTCCCACACATCTACAGTAATGTTAAGTCATGTCTCCATCTCCCACTGGTCTGGGTGGTTACAGATTTCCTAATTCATCTCTCATGCTGGCCACACAAGTGTCTGCTTCTAGTGATGACAGGGTTACTATACCCCCACACACACCAAGGGAAAAGCCTCACTTGCTTTGATTTACTTCAGGGTTTTGAGCATGAGGAATGATTTAGTCCCAGTGTCTTGGCTCCTGAAGATCAAACAAAAGATAAATGTACAGTGGGGTCAAGTTATTACATATGATGGTTAAGTTGGTGAATACCTTTCAAGTGCAACACTGCCGCCTTGTGGAGGCCAGGAAAACTATGCCACTGAAACACTGCTGGAAGAAAGCTCTTAACTGCATACATTAGATATGTTTCACTCAGTTTATCCCATTACACATGTAAAGACACAAATTAGGTGGGATAGGTGGTTCATTTATTAAATATAAAATACTCTTTTTTGCAGTGCGACAATACAAAATATTTTGGGGATTAACAGGATTGCAGTGCTCTGGTTATCAGTGTTTATTACATCAAAATTAAAAAGGTATTTTCTTTAAGTAGTTTGAGAGTGGGTAAAAAAAAGGCTAAGATGACATTAGACATAGGGATCTCTTTTGTCCAAATTGAAAGATCTGTAAAATGAAATTAAAATCCCATTGTAATATCCAACACTTTTTTAAATCTGAAAAATCTAAATACATTGTGCAACCACAGTTTACAGCACCAGTCAAAAAAGAAACAAGTTAAATCCACCAGTGCAGACTGAAGATTTGGTGTCCAATTCCTTTTTTACAAGACAGAAAGTAATACAAGAAAAGCAGAAGTGCAGCATGTGACAGTATTTGCACAAAATGGTTTTTAATAATGTTTTTATCTAAAGGTAGAAATTAATAGAAGCATGGCCTTTTGTTTCACCTGCCATAATGTAAAAGACAAAAAAAGCACAGTAATTTAAATGCTAGATCCAAACCTTAAAGTATGTGGTAAAAAAGAAAGAAAAAAACAAAGGTATAAATAAGACAATAAATACTCTCACTATGCTGTGCATAGTTTACTAGTGAATGTAGTGTGGACTTAATCCAGGTGTTGTAGCTCTAATTGTTGTCTGGTTGATGATACAGGCAGATGCCAAAAGGGTTTAATGTACTGTCTAGTGTTGAAACTCAGGAAAGAATTAGTTTGTTTTCAGTGCAGAGCCATCAGACGAGGCATTCTTTGGTTCACTGAAATACTGGAATGGAGGCCATAAGGTCAAAAACACTGCTTGTCAAAGTTCAAAAGGTCTGTGAGACGCAATTCATTGAGCATGATTTTCTGTAAGGCACTGTCCCATAGTACACTAGTTTAAGTAATGTCGCCATGTCTGTCATAGACAACAGTGAACAAAAACAGACCACTTCTGCTGGAGCTGGTGGGTGATTGTGTGTCAGACAGGGAACTGAATATCAAGTCTGAACTTTGCTTTTGTACAGACTTTAATCACTGTGATGTTTGCTGCTGTCTATTTTAATGCTGAGTTAAATTAATGAATCGATGAATGAGAATGAATGCTGTTTTTCTTTCCAAGCGACATAGAGACCAGTGCCTCAACTCACTTCCTAGTCCGCTAAACTGGAAGATGTGATGATCACACCTGACACTTTGTCAGAGATGTGTTTTTATGAACTCTCAGAGTCTGACTGAAACTATGATCTTCAGAATAAAGTATTGATTCTACTGGGTTGCACGAGAGGTCTAATGCTTCTCATGCAACCCCCAAGTATTGTTATGCAGGACAATGGAGTCCTCTATAACTTGTCAGACAGACAACAGTCGGATGATAACTTAACAGACATCAAATGTGTGTTCCATCTTTCAATAATAGGAAAGACTGTAAGTAAATCAAGTGAGATATACCTAATTTAACATGCCCAATTCATGCATTAATACATACAATCCTGCAATCCCTCAATTTCAGTTTGATCATCTTAACTAAGGCTACGAAGAACATTATAAAGGCACCTTTCTGGGTTTCTGTAGCTTACTGGCTATAACAAAAACCTCATCTGCATAGGGGAGGTACAGAAGTGACAGGTACGTCTCTTAGTGCGTCTTTGGTGGACAACGTGCTGATATCGACACAGAAGCAAGAAGTAGGAAACGAAGCTCCAGTATAAACCACAGACTGATGTGAGCAGTTGTGAACCATGGATCAACTTTAAACTGTTAAAAATCAAGTTCACAAACTGCAAATTAAAGTGATGATAAAGTTACTGTACTGTAAAAAAAAAAAAAAAAAATAGGGAGGAACACTGGTTTGTGATGGGACGGTCCCCAGAATAATCACTGATGAACCTTGGCCTGAAAAATCCATACTGTCCTTTCATCACTTCTTTACATGACAGCGCCATTCCCCTCCCCTCCCCACCCCCGCCCCCACCCCCCAGTAGTGGACCCAGGCAGTTTCACTTCCTCCCTCTGTTGTAGGCCTGTGAAGTTAGGTTGTATCTCTTTAAGCAGGAATAGGGCACGGTGTACCACGAAGGGCTACAAATATAGAGGTTTTCATCTCAGACTATATCTGGTGCTCTTGTTGCTCCCCTCTGGTTAATGGTTTACTATTGAGCAACATCACCCAAGATAGTCTCTGGTTGAAACAAAAACCTACATACTTCCAGTCCTCTTTGGAACATGTGTCACTATCCCAGCCTTAGAGCCTGTTTCCAGCACTCTGGTGGCCAGAGTCCTGGCTCTGATCCTTTGACTATTCTGGTCCATTCTGCCACAGTTAATATTCGTAACCCAGAGAACCCGGTCCAGTATGTACCGGCTCCTTTGGCTGAGTCTGTGTATTCCAAGAAGAGAGTAAACTGTGTTCAAGGCTGCCAGGGCTTCCTGTCCTTGCCTTTCTGATCAGGAATGTGTTTGTAGCGACATTTGTCCCCGAAGTGGCAGCCAGTGGTTCTCCAAAAGTAACACTCGTCTCCATTCACTGGGCCACGTCGCCGAGGTCTGGGAAGAAGAAGCGACATAAGTTGAGAAAGCACATTAAGTATGAGAGAAATTATGTTATCCTTAATGTCAGTGACTCAGACTTTCTACTGTGAGGCTGAAGTGCTTCTTACCCAGCAGCTGCCCCTGCCTGCTGTGTGACAGGGAGACAGGTCTTAAGTGGAATGGGAAGGACCCTCTGAGTGCGGCGGTCGGGATAACGCACCACTAAACGTGTGTTCTCAATACAATAACCCTGTAAAGGAAGCATACAGGCAGCTGTAAGGCTATTATCATGTTAAAAAAAAGGCACAATATTGAGAAGAAAAAATACTCACATTTAGTTTCTCCATGGCACGTGCTGCCATATTTGCATTCTTGAAGTTGACAAAGGCACAGAATCTCTCGTGCAGTACACGGATACTCTCTATCTCACCATACCTACGATGGAAAGCAAACATTTAACAGACTGGTCAATAACTACCTTGGTTAAATATTACACTTAATTGTTTCTGTCCACACAAGTAAAAACACCAATGTTTGCCAAGCTGCTATTAGGTTGTTGAATTCATGATCTCAATATCAAATATATTACTGGAATAGGGTCATACATTTTAAAAAGGTCCCGCAAGTGTTTCTCAGTCAGCTCAGTTGTCACATTTCCGACCCAGAGAGACGGACAAGGGCTTCTGGGAAAGAGAAAGACACAGAATATGACTAAATTGAAAAAAAATAACCAAACCCTTTTTCAAAAGACGATATATGGCAAGACAATCCATAAAGACAAATGCAAAAACTAAGATGAACATTCATAAACAAATGGTAACCTACCCTGGTTGCACAGCTGATGGATCTTGGCTCCCAGCTAGAAAACAAGTAGAGGTTCATTAATAGCATGTAAAAAAAAAAAAAGCCATATGAATACATCTTATAGCCCACTTTCCCCTTTTGTAAAATGGTCTTACCCCTTGCAGCATCAGAACAAGCTGCCAGAACTGCCTGCACAGTTGAAAATTTTTCCAGAAGATGGACACTTTGTATTTCTTCAAACCCAAGCTCCTGAAGAAAGAATTAATAACCATAGCATGTTTACATTCAGAGGTTACAATCATACGAGTAGAACCATTTCCACTTTGTAGATGTATTTACCATTAACTGCAGCACTTTACAGTTAAAGAGGTCAGTGACGGCCTCCTCACAGTCTTTGTCCAGTTTCAGCACCTGCTCCATAGCCTTCTCTGCCTCGCTGTACCGCTACACACAAAAAATCCCCACAAATTGACTTAGCACAGGCTAATGTCTCCACAACCGCTTAAATGTGAAACTCTTCCCCAGACATTTCTTCGATTGCATGCTATACCCCGAGACCACAGTAACCTGTACCCACCTTCATGCCCATGAGAGCACTGCCCTTGCGGAAGTGTCCTTTGGGCCAGTCTGGGGCTAACTGAATGGAGCGTTCAGCATCTGCCAGGGCCTGAGGGTACTGCTCCAAGCAGTAATAGCAATAGGACCGATTACCAAAGAACCTGCAGGACGCAAAATAAGAAATGCAAAAGGATCACATTGCAGGTAACTACCATGTATTGTAGGCTATAAAAGTATAAAACTACTGATGATACTGATAATGGCGATGATGATGTACCTGTTATCCTTTGGATCACATTTGATGGCTTCTGTAAACATAGTGACTGCTTGTGCATATTGGCCCTCTTGCACCAGCTTTATCCCTTTTTCTGCAAGAAAGTTAGAAAAATGTTTAAGTTACTCCCTGGCGAGTTGATTATGTAAACTACTATTCAGAAGTCACTCCTTACCTGTCAGTGTTGCGCTTTTCTTCGTTATGGTGTCAGTTCCATTTGTCTGTAAAAAAAAGAAAGAAAAAAAAAAGAATATCATCTGTTCTTATTCACAGCCCTGAGAGTGTTTAGAGTTTTAAATTGTACTGCTAATGAAATACTATATTGACAACTATGATTTTTAATTGCACTAACAATGAGGTTTTGCACCAGGATTAGTATTTTAATTACATGATCTACTTTTCTAGACGCAGTCCTAAACGTCATCCTATAGCTGCGATGCAGTAGGTTAACACCCCACATAACCTTACATGAGTAAAGAGAACACTCATTGATACTGGTTTATCTTGCACTTTACCCAAGCATTGCCATGCTAAATAGATTCATAACCCCCCATAACCTGAAACTTAAATCAAGTCTTAAACCTCAAATAGTGCTTTGAAGTTGTGAGGACCAGTAACAATGTCCTCACAAAAAAATTGTCTGCACAAAAAGTGTACACACACACAGAGAGGCAGAAAAAGAGAGAGAGCGGCCATCATAGTCCAAAGTCCACTTTTCCACAGATCAGACTTTGGAGCTGCCAGAGGAACACAGTGTTGTCACAGTTAAAACAGTAGACACTTGTGATTGGAGCTCCAGCTATTGCTATACCTGCTCATCTCACATTATTCATGAGTATTCGTTCACCTCTCTCCTGGCCTCGTTCTCCTTGTTTTCTTTGGATTTGCGACTTGATCCTTTGGGTTTGATATGGCTAGCAGCATTAGCAAAGAAGGCACTGCTTACATCCCACTCAGGCTCCTGTGGGACACAGAAAGTCAGACACTGATGTTCAGTCATGTGATCTCCAGGCACACAAAAATACAGCCTTTCATTTCAGACAAACTAATTCATTTATTTAATCCAGACCACTAAAAATGATAGCAACAGAAGAGCCATACATGCATCATCTTGCAGTGCAGTGCCCCTACCTCCTCTGTGGATCTGGCTTGATTCTTCTGATGTCCTTTGATTCCTGAAGGAGCCACGACTGGAGTGGCAGCACTTTTATGTGAGGTGGATGATTTTGCCTCCTTTTTCTCCTCTTTTTGCACTCTCTGTTTCTCCTCCTCTGTGCCAGCTTCTGCTTCTGACTCGCTTTCATCCAGTTCAGACTCTGCACCTCCATCCTCGTCCTCATCATCCTGATGTGTCAGAGCATAAAAATCATCCGGCTATTCACAGCAGAGGCAAATGTGTTTTCCAGTATTGTGACCGCTACCTGTTCAGTGTTCTCATTTTGCTTAACCTGCTCCTGCTTCTTGCGTTTTCGACGACGCTGAAACAGATGCAGTGGTTTAAACAACACCAGTCAAATGTAGTCTTATCGACCTAACTTATTAAAAAAGTGCAACAAATAAGAATCCTAAAGGGGAGGAAGGATGTGAATGCTCACCTTCCTCTTGGCTTTGCGTCGTTCGGCCTTCCGTCTGACCTTCTCCTCCTCACTCAAATCCTCCTCTCCATTTAATGCATCCTAAACAAACACAAAACAGTTCAATCATTGTTCACATTGCACATTGTACCCTAACTCTTGCGATTCTGACATTGCCACTGTCACACTGACACTATTTGTTTACCTGTAACAAAGTGGCATCATCAATCGGGTCAGGGGTTGCAGCACCACAGTCCATCTGCTCCTCCTGCTGCTGGACTGGGGGACCTGTTGGGGGACAGGTCAAAGCATGTCATTGTCAGCTATCTTCTGCTGTCCTTCTGGAGGTCAGGGATTAATGTGTTTATTAAACAGCAATTATTATATTTAATACATAATTAATGATGTTGTTGTAGAAAGGTCAATCAGATAGCAATGTGTAGCAAGCTAAGAACATTTTCTCTTCTATGAAATGGAACTTTAACAACACATTTCCAATTAAATGTCCGCACATAGTGAAAGTGCTTGATCCTGTAATGATGTGTAATATGAGATGAGGTGGGCAGCATTATCACTTGATCTGATGACACACTTGTCTTTGCGTCTACATGCAATGCAAATCTTAAAGCTGCCACCGGGCTGAATATAGGAGCAAGTATCCCTGATAAAGGAACAGGTAAAAGGTACAAAATGTTTTGTTCATAAAAGGTAGATTGCCCTGCAGCTCAGAACTTCACATTAGTGCCAGTGGTGTCAGGAAACAGAAACAAGAGGTTCCAGCGAACATAATGTGGACACTTGGATGAAGCCTGTGTGGCAAAACGCATTGCCAAGCTTTTAACCAGTACATTAAAGTTACCACAATATGTGCGAGGAACTTCTTCTTTCTACTATGTTTTGTTCATATTTTGATATGTAGATGGCAAATTAACATGTTTCTCATTTACTTTGCAGTCAAACCAGCATGACCTTGATAAGAAAAAGCTAAGATATAAATATGGAGGCAGGAAAGATGATGTAATGCTCTCTTATAATAACCTGGCAAGCTCAACGTGAGACAAATATGCACACAGAGTAGAGGAGCACTCCGTGAGATTGGTTCAAATTGTGTCTTTCTTTTTGGTTTTGAGAGGCGGAGAGATGTTTACTCTAACTTTTCCACTGCCTAACATGCAACACACAGCTGCTTCGGACACTGCAGTTTGAGAACAGCATATCTTTTCGTAGAAACGTGCTGGAAAAATAACTGAGAACAACCCAGTGCCCTGGATGTCAGATTGTCAATGTGTGTGTTGTGTGTGCGCTGGGGCGGCGTTGATGAGGTCAAACTAGAACCCTGTAGCTGATTTAGGAGTAACGGCAGCAGGCTAATGGCAAGACAAAAGGAAACATATCACTGGACCGTGCAGGAATCTATGCGGTGTCATGTTTCCATTTGTTCAGCAAAGATTTCCAGAGTAGTGACATATTCCAACTTGGTCTGTGACTCATGTTGTGATTTGGGAGGCACTGATGAGAGTGACTATAACTCTCCTATTATGCAATGTGGGTTTTTGTTCATATTACACACTACATTGTGGGAAAGGGAAGACATCCTCATTATCTCTCTATGTTTCCTTGGGTCTTGCAGCAACAAAAGTTTGTCCAAATATCACATTTAGCTCTCAGTCTAACTGGCTTTGGCGAAAAAATCTACTATTTTACCATAGAGGAGAGCTGGTGTCCTGCCCATACATATTTTTAGTGGGAGGAATTTCAGCAGTGTGTGTCCGGCTCACTACTCGGATGTCAAGAAACAGCCACAGCTCCATCCCATTAGCACCATCAGGCTTTCTGCTAAATCTCTCCAAATAAATCCTAACAAATAAATGGTCCAAGATCAGTGGACAAGAGCAACAAAAGAGTCTCTGTTTCTCCCCTTCAAGAAGACTGCCTAAATTAGCATTGAGCTGAAAGGTGAGCTCTCTCCACAGGAATGCAAAATAATAGTGTATCATCATGGACTGGAGCTTTAACCAGGAAATCAGTTTCACAGCTCTTTTTTTTTTCTAACTCAATTCAGCTTTACAGAGAGAGAGAGAGAAAAATGGAGAACTTAAGCTTATCATTTAATCAACCACCGCAACTTCACATGTCAGTGGTTTTAAGTGATTTTTTAAAAACTGACAAGCAACACAAGTGTTTACATACCAACCAAAATGGTAACAAGCTCAGTAAATCATCAGTCATTCGCTAACAAAAGGACATGCTGCAGGGCACAACTGTTTATTGTCACGTCATTTGTGAATTGACAGCTCTTAATCACAGTCTGACCGCACTCTATAACCGTAATATTAATAAAAATAATATAAATATAGACCGTTTCAATTTTTAAGAATCAGCAGATTAAAAAATACCTGTCATAGATGAGACATATCTCCATTTTTCCTATGGTTTTCTTGGATGCCTATTTATCTGTCTCTGGTGTACTTTTGACGGTGCTGTATGAATTAGGATTAAACCAAACACACATGGAGAGCATAGAAGAGGCAACAACGTGTGTGCACATGACTCTGCACATTAAAAAATCACCCAACTTGATGCTCATGTAACTCCAGATGTACCACGTAGCGTGCTCTCCAGGCTACAAGGCTCTCGCCACCTATTTGATGCATTGTTACCACAGACATGAACCAGGAAAAGTACCTACGATCCCATTTAGTTCGGGCCTTTCCATTTGACATCTCCTGCAAAATTAGCCAGAATTAGGCTTGTAAACTGTGTTATTACTCCTCCTGATGACTGCATGTGCGCGATATTACGACAACTTTATGGCACCAACTGCGCAAACTTGGAAGTGGTGCAAGCCAGGGTGTAACTGGCAAGAGGGGAACTTTCATTGTTTTACCAAGCACTGAGTTTGAACTTAACCACAAAAACAAATGCGAATTACTGTCACTAATTTACACTTTATTAGACTGAGTATTACACATTAGTCACTGCTTGATTATCTAACGCGGGTTATTATCACTTAGGCGATCGATTAAAGTTGAGAATGAGTTTAGAAAGTTTTGAAAAGTGGGACGTTTCTTACCGCTCCCGAGTCCCAAGAGCCTACATATATCCCTGGTGAATTTCATGAGCGCAACCATCCAGCATTATCGTCCCAAGTATCCCATAAAAAAGATTTGAACAAATGTTTGGGTCGGTCTGGACACGTTTGTTACGATCGGGACAATCGCTATCGAATCTGCGGGAATCTTTGGTGGTTTAGTCCATGGTTTAGTCCACTTCCTGAGCGTCAGGCACCGACGCCGGGTCCACCCTGAACAGCGTCTTAAAGGCACAGGACAACCTTTATCGATTATTGAATGGTAGTCATAGGGATTCAGGACAAAGGATGACGTGTATAAATGTAAATAGGGAGACCTTTAATTAATTATCAAGAATGCAAATAATTAGTATGATTGTTTGATGCTGAATTGCAAATCTCACTGAGATGTATTTTATTATTACTACTAGCCTACAGATACTAATGTTTTGTATAGGCCTATGTAGCCTACCAGATATGTGTAGGCTAACATAGAACCATAACTTTGTGTGTAGGGTTTGGCAAAAAGAAAAATCATGTAGCCTACTTAAAGTTCACCCACTATGTGTTCCCCAGAGTTTCAGACAGATCTCATGCTAAAGGTTTTGGAGAAAAAAACAAAACATAGGCCTAATAAATGGACAGGTTTAAGAATAGTGAAGCTAGATTCTGTTTAGTTTGTAAGTTTTTTTGTCATTGTTAATCAAAGACTGTGTAGGTAGCCTAGATGGAAAGATTAACACTTTTGTGTCTTTTGATATTGATATGCATTGTAACAACAACAATCTGTGAAAATATATCAGCCTACTAAGAGATTTAACTTAGAAGAAAGTATAAGATCCATTTAAATAGTAATCTAATGTCATTTTATATACTAACAATGAAGTGATGTTTCATGTGAAAACATGAAGTGACTAGTCAACAGTGTCTTATGGATAATTAGGCCACTTTTATACATGAACATTTGACATATGTCACAGTAGGGAAACACAAGTGAAGGCTCAATAATAAAATGAAGGGCTGGGTTCCATAATAACCTCAGTGTCAACAACCAACCTACTTGCTGGGACATTTAAATGGCCACATGTTAATGATATCAATAACTCCTGAGTTTCCTATTGTGACAAGTCATTATGTCTTTTATAAAATAAAATAAAAATTAGATTCTTGCCTGAGCATAAAACCATCAGTAAACAGTAGCCTAGTGTAAAGAAAATGAAACACATTTGCTTGAATACATTTGAATTTATTCATATAAAAATTGTAAAAAGTTTTATCATCATTTCCATGATTATATCAACAGCTTAAGTTCCCATCATAAAGTCAAATAACAGTTATTATAAAACTGTATTTGACAACACATATATATGAATGTACGTTTCAAGATATATATTGCATTGGTTCCGTTTCCATTTGTTTTCTATTGGCTCAGTTCAATAATACTGTAGATTGAAGTGGCGTCACACCAGGATCTTGTGTGCCAATACTGCACTAATGGTTAATATCAGGAATGAGATCCAGAATTTCATCTCATGTCAGTTATTTTATTAAATCAAACATTATCCCATTTTTATACTTCAAGGATGCACTAGCTACATAATACGGTAGAGCGACAGCTGATCAAATGGGGAGATCGAGTGAGTGTAGAAAAGTATTCCTCAGTCACATTCACATTTATCAGACAAAAGAGAGGTCGGATCTTGTTGAGGTGACGACACAGTGTTGACGTCTAGGGTTTCACTAGCGTTTCAGGTCAGCCATGACAGTGAGTGCTGCGTTCCATCCGGGTGAACCCATCACACCCCCACCTACAGAAACATTAAACATACAACAAATGTTGAAGAGAGGGAAATCAGAAACAGCTTACTCAGCCACCAGATGAATTTGTTTCCTCAGCAGTGAGGTAAGATTTTCCAAAGGGTCAAAGGTTAATTTACTTTACTCTGCTAACACCACACAATATCACATAAATGTTCCCACTTATAGGCTACTACACTAACAGACAGTCACATTTGCAAATAAGTACTAATCTGAGGGTTGAACATTAAAAGCAAACCTGGATGACAGCCACTGCCACACAGATATAGCCCTTTCACTGGTGACCGGTAGTCTGAGAGGAAGGGCAAGGGTCGTGCGAGGTAGAGCTGGTCCAGTGACATTGATCCATGAAAGATATTCTGTAAAGAGGACATGAAATGTTTACTTTTTCTTTGTCTTTCCTGCTTCATAATGTCACTGTGAGAAAGAGAACCTGCCTCTTCCTGTGTGTTCATTGAGTTAGCATCGTTTTATGCAGCCGATGTGAACTTTGATTCTGACAGATGAGTTGTGATAAACCTGTCTGTAACCATTAACTGCTTACACAACACGTGTACCTGTGTGGAGATTTGAATGATAGAGCACTGCAGAGGACGCAAATTACTTCCTTATCCACTGGACAGTTGATTGTGTTAAGCAAATAAGCCATGCATCAACATTCAAATTGTTACGCAGTTCTACAATGTGTACAGTATGTTGTGAGTACCCCTCCAGTGAGTCCAAAGATCCTCTCCAGGTCAGGTGGCGTCAGGACGTCCCTTCCCACAACCGACTTTTTAAACCCAGGCGCGTATTTCTCCACCCAGTCAAATGCTAGAGAGACACACAAACTGAGGTTTTATCGTTGCAAATAGGTTAATAATACATTTAAAAATCAGCATTGCCTTAAGCAGTGCTAATTCACTTTAGAAAAATATGCATCCTAAATTTCACCAGTATACAAAAGGTTTCAGATGAAGACAATGTTTAAGCACAACATGCTAGAATTTGTGAGTCTGATGAATACATGTAGTAGCAATGAGCACTTGGTGTAATTAGAAGTCCTGGATGCTTCTGTGTGTCTTACCATTGTCTGCGAATGCCTCTCTGTCCTGGTCAGTCCACGCCCTGCCCTCTATGTGGTAGGGGGTGAATTGGGTGAACAGTGACACGACGTGGCAACCAGGGGGAGCCAGAGTGGGATCCAACACAGATGGGATGGTCATCTCCAGCATAGGTCTACAGGAGCAGAGAGGCAGGATGGATTTACATAAGATGGTGGTGAGTGGAAATGTGGGTGAGTTATTGATTTAAATTTGGTATTGGAGAATATAAAATAAGCTATAATTGTTATTAGTTTGAAAAGTTATTAAGTGAAACTATTTGACATTCAAGGTTGTGTACAAGTGCTGTCATATGTCACATGATCAGAGGTCTGCAACCAAACAAAGTTTATTAACTGATTCACATTACTTCAAAAGTTACACTGAAAATCTTATGGTCAGGAGAAGTCTATTCATTAAAGGCTAAGTGTTTTCTACCAGATAAGGATATGTGAACACTTTAGCCAAGTCTATCGCAGAGTTCTGTTTGCAAAAATGTGTGCCGACAGTATTAATAGGCATTATTTTTTTTTACACCTGCAAGGTTCATTTCTAATCTACCATGTTTTCTCTGTGGTACGGGATGTATTCAGAGCTCTTACGTGCATCTTAGGACATGAAGTATGGTTTTCCAGTACCTGTAGTATCTTTTGCATGGATGGAGACTTAGGCACGTATGAGGAATTAACAGCAAATTAAATGTGTTAAAGTGCTCGAGTGTGAAGATCCAGGTATGTACCTTCCTGAGGGACGTCCATTCATGGCCTCTTTGTATGCCGTCTCCAGGACCTCTACACTTTCACAGTTGAGATGGATGGAGCACTGGTGGTGTGGTCCAGGTTTATCATCTGGTGTGGGGGACGCTAGGAAGTTTGGTAGCTTGTCCACTGCCACTATAACAGCAACAGCAAAAGCTTGAGTTCAGTGTTTGCTTTAAGACTATGTATCACTACATACATTTCTATTTTGTTAAAGCAAAATGTGTGCTTCAGTTTATTTAATATTCATATTCCATTTAGAGCAACTAATGCAATATATTGAGCTTAACTCTGCTCCATTCCTTCACCCTAGAGCTGTGACAGTTCAAATTATTCCTAAAACAGTGTAGACTATCATTAAGTTTAGGAGGCAATGTACTGTAAAGGATCAGTTGAGAGTAAGTACTTCCTGTGTAATAAAACCCTGCAATTCAGGCGCTACTGTAATTAACCAGTCAGGTTTACAAATGGCACCACACAGGAAGCTAAGGGGCTCTAGTTGTGTGTGTGTGTGTGTGTTGTACACAACTTTATAATACCCCAAACTTTGAAACATGTGCTGTTAATACCATAACATACAGTACTCAATGGTGGGGGATTAAGAGCTCATCCCTCCTAATGCACTACATGTGTTTGTGCCTTATTGCCAAGTCTCCATTGACATTGTGACCCCTTTGCAGCTTTCAAAGGGTGTCATTAAAGATTTAACACCACACACACACAACAAACCAGTAGTCATCAAATAACTGAAGGGTGGAAGGTTTCACCCAAAGGTGTGAAACATTTGGCCAGAGATAAACAACACTTGTAAAGACTACAAGTGCCACATCTTTTCTATTGCGCTACTTTGATTTTACTGTGACACTTAACATTATTATGCTCCTAGGCAGGAATGGTAACATATTATTTTTTATTTAAAAGAACAGCTAATTAAATGCTTACCATTGATCTTGGTGACAGGTGATGTGTAGTCTATCTGGTCCACAGCTTTGATGAACTCTGGAGGTAGGGCAGCCTACAATGAAAGCAGGAGGCCAGAGTAAACAATACTATCCGGTGCCATGGTTACATGCACTGTTTATATTTCTCTGTTACCTGCGGCGTAAGGTTCTTGAAGGTGACATATGGTGTTGCATTTGATAGAACAACTTTACTGTGGATCTCCGTGCCATCCTTTAGCACCACTCCCTTGGCGGCACCATCTGAACCAACGAGGACCTGTAGTACCTCCTGCCTCAGATAAAAGGATGTGCATTAACACCAAAATACACATTAGAATACAATTTCCATTAATTCACAACAAATCAATATAATTAATCAAAACACAATACCTTCTCAGTGAAAATGTCTACACCATAGGACCGAGCAGCACTGGCAATAGCCTGAGACACACCTCCCATGCCTCCCTCCACATATCCCCACGCTCCTTTCTCCTGATCTAACTCTCCCATCACGTGGTGTAAGAGCACATACCTTCAAGCCAAGACCATAAAGTCAACATTTTTGACATTGCATTCTGCGTATCTGTGCAGCACAAGGTGTCCTAAAACATGTCTCACCCACTGCCAGGATTACTTGGGCTGGTCATGGCTCCTATCACAGCATCAGTAGCCAATGTGGCTCTCAGTGGCTCAGACTCAAACCAGCGATTGAGAATCTATGACACACAAAATAAGAGTAAGTGATGATGCGGCGAATAGAAAATGGTATTAAAGTGACGGGCTTTGTGTGTGTGAACTTTAACATACCTTCATTATTGGTGCAGTAATAATCTCATAAAGGTCTGGAATGTTTCTGCCGAGTTTCAGACCTTTAAATTCAGAAACATGACATATTCAATTGTGATTGTTGCAATTAATATCTATTTAGACACCAGCTGATTTCCTTAGCATGAGTCTGCCAACTGACCACATTTGATAATAGGCACCAGAGTTTTAGCTGCACCCAGCCTCTTCCTCAGTGACCCAGCAGTGATGCCTGGAATGTCAACAGGAGGAGCATCAAGGAGAGGGTGAATAGCTCCTGCTAGCTTCTCAAGGTGTGCAACAAACTCTGGAAAAGCCTGCATGTCAGAGAATGGATGAAGAGAAGGGACTTAGATCCACAGAGGGTGCAGAACTTTTTCATTCATATTTCTGTGTTAAGTATTAAAACGTGTGCTCTGCTCGGATGTAAAATGCACTTGTGCACATCTTAGACAATTATGTGGTTTTCATAATGTTTGCATCACCTTAGCATCCTTCTGTGAAAACTTGCCAATCTCTCTCAGGTTCATGGCCAGATCTGAGCCCAGCATGAGAGACCGTGGTGGATTACCTTTCACCCCCTCCTCCAACATGGGGGTGAAAGCATGGGGGTCTCTCATGTACACCTTCAACCCATGTTTCTGAGTACAAATACACAAATTAAAAAGAAATTAAAATAAAACAGACCCATCACTTTAAACCTAAGTGAACACATTTGCACAACTTTGTATTGCATTTTTAAAAATGATTTAAAATACAGTAATCCTGTATACTAACTATTTACCTTGAGCTCTAGGTCTGCGTATATGTGGGGTCGTAACAAACTGAGCAAGTAGGAGCACCTGGAGAAGTGGAAACCTGCAGACAACAGTGTTGTTATTCTTATGGAATAAAACCTGAAGTGTATGAACAACTGTGAAGCTACAAACATAGAACCTTTTGTGTATTAAACACAAAGATTTGCCAGACATGTGTGCAGAAAAGCAAATTGTTATATGTCAATGTATTTTCACTATTAAATTGAACCCTAACCCTATGACCCCAAGGCCGAGGCCATCCTACCAGGGAAGAGTTCCTCTGAAACAGCTGCTCCTCCCAGTACATGTCTGCGCTCCAGCACGGCTGTCTTCAATCCTCCCTTTTGTAGATAGGCAGCCTACACTCACGCACACGTGCACGCACACACACATACACAGACACACATCACCTTTGTCCTGCTGCTGATCCACATAATGTATTATGGCATACTGTAGGTGTTGGGAAACAATTTTATGAACTCACTGCCACTAGTCCATTGTGTCCTGAAATGAAATATAAAATATACCACATAAGTTAATAGGCCTAAGCTAAATGGAAATTATTATAAATTACCAAATTAAACATTTTTCTGAGTTGAGTTGGTTCAAATGTGAGTTCCAACAACAGTTTCTGTGCAAGCTATTGCACTTTTTATGATCAAGTTGAATGAGTTGAGGACGAGGTCACTCAGATTAAACTGTGATCCAGACCAAAACTTCTCCATGGCGGATTGAGACGTTTTTGGTAGATAACAAAGAAACTCTTACTATATGTTTGCAAACTTAGCGCAACCGTTGCATTAATATTGCAAAAAAAAAAAATGCGGCGTCGCATGTGACGGAGCTGCTGTGTTTTCTGCACTTTCTCCTCCAGCAGTGCACAGATCTCACCTCCTCCGATGACCAGCGCGTCATACTGGGATCTTAAAGCGGCGTGACTGGACCTGGATCTGGTCACTGTCCCCACAACAGTCACAGCCTTTCGCCCTCGATCAGTCCACACCGCTGCAGCCATGGTTAGTGGAGTTTGAGTCCCACATCAGTCCCTCCCACTTTCCAACTACAGCTGCGTAAAGTAGATCCGGGTTTCCCGTTGGACCTGCAGCAAAGCGGTCCACTCCCTCCTGTTGTAACATGACATTTCTACCTGATATCGCCTAATAATATTTTTTTCTGATTCTATAAGTTATGTCCATCCATCAAAGGGATCATGTTCTACACCCATTGAATAACTATGATTAACTAGAAAGTATCTATCTATCTATCTATCTATCTATCTATCTATCTATCTATCTATCTATCTATCTATCTATCTATCTATCTATCTATCTATCTATCTATCTATCTATCTATCTATCTATCTATCACGAATAACGTGTTGAACTACTGTAGGGGAAAAAACACAAATGATCGGATTGCACTTTTCTTACAGTATTTTGGCCTTGCTCTGTTTGTAGTTACACATTTGTCCATTAGGTGGCAGAGTTGTTCCATTAGTCTAAAAACACGTTTGCCCTTCTCTGCAAACTGTTCCAGCTCAACTTAGATTGACATTATTTGGTAGGATTTATATTGTGTTCCTAGTCTGAAATATTTTGATCACACTGGTGATAGATGGGCAGCTAAGACATGAATGAATGTAATACCTAAATTGATGTATTTATTTCTAACTTTTATTAACTTTGTTTTCCAGACTGTGCGGATATGTAGCCTAAATGTGTGAGCTAAATATAAAAACAAGACGCACATGAAGAAATTGAATATTCAAAAAGTGCAGTGGAAGACATCTCTCAGCTGGTTATGGGTTGGACACATCTCAAAGTAAGGGCCCACCTTAAGAGTTTTAAGATGAGCTCTTAACAAAGAATGGTTTCTTAGTGCTGTTGTTGAAGATGTCATATTGCCCTAGTGGTTCACTTACTATGCATTAATAAGATAAGAGGCCATAGATAATGCTGTGGACTCAAGCGGCAGTCCAGGGAATAGGGAAAACAGAGTAGTAGTCTGTTGGATACAGGGCAGGAAGGGTGTTGACTGATGCAAAAACAACCAAACACAGCAGAACATAAGCAGGTTATCTTCTCATCTTGTCAGATAATGTAGATTTTTGACTATGTTTTGCTTAGACAGTGTAAAATAATTCCTAAGGCCTGTATGGATTGTGCACTCTCTTGGTGGAGGGAATGAAATGAGGTGTTACAGTGATCTAGAGTTTCCCGCTAGACCTAACATGCCTCTCCCTTGGTGTATTAGAGTAGCATTAGTTTCAAGGAAGAGAAATGATCCTAATATGCTGTCTGCTTGGTTTTCCTTTAAGGAACGTCTGCAGACAACAGCCAATCAACCATAACTAGATCAGAAGCAGGAGATTTTGTTCTTGTAAGCAGAAATTAACACTTCATTCCCCTTTGTCGGCAGAAATTCAACACTGCAGCCCTTGAAGGCAATAAAGGGGAAAATTCAATTATGTTCTAACAGCGCCGCACCAAAACACAATTACCTAATTTTCTGGAAAAAATGTGATCCTTTGCCTCCGGCAGAGAGGTTCACTGGACATGTTGGGCCTCTCAGCATTTATAATTATTAAATCATAAACTACCTACTGTCTCACAACTGACCAGAGAGGGTGGTGGACATTTGAACTGAAGACACATTTAGCCTTTCTTCATGATGAAGTAAAAATAGTAGTCTCATGAAGAAGTTGGGAGGACACTGCACAGAAATACAACTTAATTCTTCAATATTTTTTAAAATTAAAATCATAATTTACACATTAATTATTTTGAAAATAATTAGGCCTATAGCTATGTGGTTGCCCTTAACTGTGGTCGCAGTCAGATCATTATATTTCACTGTGATACCATCACTCAGACGTGCAACATGATTAGGCTATTGTTGTGTTTATCAGTATCTTTACTGTAAATTATCAGTGTGGTTTCAACTGATGTGACCAAATAGCTTGCCCGGATTTGAACATTTATTTTTCAGTTAATGTAGCTTATAAATCCTCTGGAAATTAAGAAATGATTTTATCATTACAGTAATAAGATGGACAGGTAGGCTAAATGTAAGTCAGCAATAGCCTTATATTATTTACTTTGTTTCTTGTGTTTACTTGAGCCTGTGTGTGTATGAGTGTGATGACTGATGAAGACACTGCCATCTGTCCAGTTGGCAGGAATGGGAGGAGTGTTGGGGGAGATAGGCCTACTCTCGTTTAACTTTAGGGTGCATTGATATCCTGTTTCCCTGTAAGTTTTTGTTGTTTATTTTTTTAACCAAGCACAGAATAGGACTAATAAATCAGCATGAGACATAAAGAAATCTACTGTAGGCTCCTCATATCATATAATCCTCAGCCATTGTAAAGTCCTTCAGACTGACCTACCCACTGACCTAGGCCTTACAAGTGTATCTTTTGATATCTTTCACAGATGTGATTGCCGCGCAGCAATCCCCCATATCTAATGTCAAGTGCCACATGACGAGGTTTGAAGTCTTCACCAAAATACAATCGTGAGTGACATGTGCATTAACCAATGGATTGGGTTGGTCTTGGCTCTACGGACCAATCAGAGCCGAGTTCCTCAGCCGCGGCCTGCTGTGCGCCTCGATGTGTCGATGTGTGTGTGTTTCCGCCCCGGCCTGCCCTGCTGGACGCTGGCTGGAAACGACCGAGGCGGGGAGGGAATGGTGTAGCAGTCGAGAGGCTGTGATACAGATACCACCTCAAGGGAATGTAAAAGTTTAGGGGCCGAAATCACCCACAAGACGCCGCGTCTTCGTGCCTAAAGTCTTAGCATTTTATCCGGTTTCTCATGGAAGCGGATGGATTTGTGAGGAGGCGTCGGATGACAGCGGAGACTACGGGCAGTGATACCGGGGTTGCTGGAGCCTCTGCCGGGGCAGAAGTTCGATGGCTGGGGGGCAGATTCTGGGGAGTTTCTGAAAGTATCGTGGGAAGCCTGACACCCCGGATCGGAGGCGAGACGGAAATCCAGACTGTTGAATTTATCCGTAGTGCACAGGATGCAGAAACGGAGGACTCTGAACCAGACTATGAGGGCTTGCCACAGGGAGCCTCCACTAGCACCCACATGTTGGCTGGAGCTGTGGCCGGGATCATGGAGCACTGCCTCATGTTCCCCATCGACTGTGTCAAGGTAGCATAGCTCAGTGGCTAACCAGCTGACCCACAACTTTATTTAATTTTTTTAACCTCTAATGAACACACAATGCTTTCACAACCCGGCCCCTGTTGTTGCTATGTGGATGTTAGTCGTGTAAGCCAACGTGTTTGGCTTGGTAGCATAGCTTATTAGCTAAACACGCTGCAGAGCTGACGGCTGTGAGGACAAGGTCAGTCGGCTCTGTTAGCGTCTCACACCCCTACTAGCTAACTCGTTAGCATGCTATTTGAAGTTATGCCAAAGATATTGAATAAATGGAAAGATAGTCCATGAGCGGCTGCTCCAATGATAGCAAACTGTATACACTTCCTGTTTCTCTAAGTGGGCGGGGCCAACCGTCACCCCACATCGGCTGTGATCATGTGTGTGGATTTATACAATTTGTAGGTAGATGAAAGTGAGATATTTATATTTTCTTATGATAACATTAAATATTTACACTAGTAACAGTAATATTTAACATGACAAAAATTATTTAAATCATTTTCACGGGAGTTCGCGGCCGTTTGTTTGACGTTGCCTAGGAGATCTGTGCCAAATCTCGCGAGAGTGTGTCGTAGAGCCAGAGACAGGTCTTGAACAAAGTGGATTTTCTCCTGATGTGTCCGTCTGAAAATTACCATTTTCGTGTCAAACTGTTCAGAAGAGATGTGGCTTTTGGAAAATGAGTCCAAAATTTTCTTCAGTGACTGTGGGGAGTAAGACCCGACCATAATCGGTGTTCACGTTCAATTTTCCCATTGGAGTCAATACACTCCAGGCTGCCTCTGGTCTCCCTAAAGGGGCGTGGCCGTGCAGAAGCCCACGTGACATGCTTACAGGAAGCTGCCCGTCATGGACGGTCTTGGTTTATAAACCGTCTTTGGTTATGCACGACTAAAGCTAACTAGCTAACCGGCTAGTTATGATGACCACCGTTTGTTAGCAAGTCAAACACTGAAGCCCGTTTGGACACGTTGCGTAAAACAACAGCTAAGCATCCAAACAGGCTGCAGTCAAACCCATAACTGGTGTTATATAACTAAACTTACGTGTAAGGAAATGAAAAGGGACTAGAGAAGCTAATAGGAGGAAGTATGGCAACAGTTTAAAAGTTTAGGGTGATCTGAGCTGTGCTATCTGTCCATAGGAACAAGGGCTGGTTAATGTTGTTGTTTATGTTAACTTTGCACTGTTACTCCATGACAGGAATGAATTGTACTGCAGTTTGTTTGTTTTTTAAAACAGTGTGGGTCGATCAGCCTTGAATGCAGCATCTATTTTGTTTCTTACCCACTGAGCAGCAGGGCTCACTGCCTCACACACCATAACCAATCGTTTGCAAAGGTCTTCTGATCACATGTGAGTCATGCAAGTTCGGCGGGCCAGTTCTTATCATGTGGTCTTGTGTTATGTACAAGTTACCTTTATTCTGCTTGAGCTGTCAACACACATAAAGAAGCATAACCCATTGTCCCGAGAGGTCATCTAGCTGCAGCCATGCACTAGAGGTCTTTGTCTAACAGGCAGGGGACAAGAGAGACACAGCAAGTGACAATGAGGTTAGTGTAGTCAGCTGTCCATGTCAGACTGAAGAGCCGTCCAATCACCCATGCTTCATTCACGTCTCTTCCACCTGTAGTCACCTCTGTTGCAGGCCTGAACCGGGATAACACCACTGTTTACAGGCCTATCTCATGTGTAGAATGACTGCTGCACTGCTAACACAGCTCAACATCTCAGCAAGGAAGACACATTAGATTTGGGGCTTTTGGGGGGGGGGGCGTTGTGACTCAGCAAAACGAAGTCTGCCAACCATAAACAGCCAGTTAGTTTTCAGAGCAACAGATAGGACTTTGAGAAATATTTGAGATGCTTCAAACACGTTGTGTGGAGCAAATGCCTTCCACTCTTCCATACAGAGATGCAGTAAGCTTCTCAATTAAGAGATTGCTGTGTAATTATAGTTTAGTATAGACTGCCATTCTCTCTTAATGTACCTTAAATCTCAGTAATTGGTTGTGGATTTAAAAAAAAAAGCATGCAGCATTTGTAAAGCCTGTCAGTGTACAGCAGCAGATAAACTGATTTACCAGGCGTTGAGAGAAGCCCTTTTCACTGAAGAAGTGGTGAAAATAATGTTTACACTGAACACAAAGGTCATTCCTGCCTAGATATGCAAACTCGCGCTAAAGGTAAACACAGACAAGACGACCCATGGCTGGTAAGGCCTCTAGCCTATGTGCATGTATCGGACAGACATGAATGAATGGGGAGCGGAGTAAGCTATTGATATTACAGTGTGAGCGTGTGATGAGTCCCTGTGCCAGATATGAAGTAAGTAGCTGTAAGCTAGCTCTCCTCGTGCCCTGCATTCTCCAGCTGTAGTTTAGAGTGACATGAGGACATCCATAGTGCACTTCATGCATACACACAGCGTGGTGTAAGTTTGTCCATTCAGCTGGAAGTTTGTTATTTCAGGATTATGTCGCCGCCAGACCATCCCCACGCAACTCTCTTTAAATACCAAATAACACTCGACCGAAACACTGATCCTCTGCACTTGACTTGATAATGTTTAGATAATCTATCGTTTAACTCATAGAGCATGTGTGTGTGTGTGTGAGAGAGGAAGGAGAGAGAAAGGTGTGTTTCAGGGTCAGTGGGAAAAGAGGCTTACAGGAAGTCAGCTTATGTCCCCTTGTGACCTTGGAGCTTCTAACTCCAAACTTCCTTTCATTCAGTTATGCAGATACAGTGTTGAATACCTCATGTCCCTTATTTGACTCCTTATTTACACCGCAGTTGATTTGAGATTGTTTATCTGTAATCCGCAGACATATTGTAAGACTTGACTAATGCGTTGCTTTCTATTTTTACATCAAATTTAGGTCAAACTCACTGGACATCTTATGAAACTTAATACCAAGCTGTGATGGACAGGAAAGGAGCATCGTGTTGACTTTTCACTTTGTTGAATTTTACTTTTTCCTCTTCTCTAGACAAGAATGCAGAGCCTCCAGCCTGACCCCGCCGCCCGCTACAGAAACGTAATGGATGCTCTTCGACGCATTGTTGCCACAGAGGGAGTCTGGCGGCCAATGAGAGGGCTCAATGCGACAGCTGTTGGGGCGGGACCTGCCCATGCCCTCTATTTTGCCAGCTATGAGAAACTAAAAAAGACTCTAAGTGATGTCATTCACCCAGGGGCTAACAGTCATTTGGCTAATGGTACCACAAAACATACATATACACACATTAACATGTATGGCTGATATGTAGGACTTGATCAACTCCGAACCTAATGCCAAGCACCCTCAGTGTGATCTCTGTGAAGCTGCTGACTCAGCCTAATCCGCATACAGAGCAGACGAGGCCTGACCAGTCACGAAAACCCCTGGCAGGCCATCAAATCCTAGATAGAGCCTTTATAGCTACAGTTGAATACTGTAAGGGCGCACCAGATCTGGTGCTGGCTTTTAGGGAAGTTCATTGATTTCTTATATGGGTCAAGTCCAGTAATGTCACCAAAATAGAAAGATAAAAGTTGGAAACTTTGCTCTTAATGTCAACCGTTTCCTTATTCCTTGTTCTCCCTACTCTCTCTCTTCCCTCTTTTCCAGTTTAGTGGGAGGCTGGGTAAGTCCTCTTTCTCCCATCTCATCTGCTCTCTCCTCTGTTGGTCCTGTCTTTTTTTTTTTTTTTAAAGCTTATTGGTTTGGTTTTAAAACCCTCAAACAGAGCAATGAACAGCCTTGTCCACTAGGTGTCTCTCTTTGCTCAGGTTTGGCCTTCTGAATTTGGTCAGGACTTCACTAAACTGCTAAATGTGCTCTGAAGACATACAATATTTATTTGAGCATGACATCTGCAGCTTTTAGGAATAAGGCAGTGAAGGTTGTGACATGGTGACAGGGGGTTCTTGCTGTTGTGTTTCCGTTCTGCACCACTTAAATGCATTCTGTTTTCTGTCGTGATCACATTACTGTGGAGTAATTTCCAAGTTTTGTTTATTTCAGGAACAGCTGGGTGTGTGGCCACACTGCTTCATGATGCAGCAATGAATCCAGCAGAAGGTAAGACTGTACAACACAATTTGCCTTTGACCACATAATGAGTGTTGAGACATTTTCTCTCTCTCAAAAAAACAACAACAAAACAAATCGGCTTCCCATGCAGAAATCTCAGTGTAGAAACTTGCAGGTGCCATGCCACCTTCTCATGTATGGCCTTAACCCTGTAGTCTCACATATTGACTTTCACAGCAGCCTCCTATCCACCTGCCCAAACATGTCAGTAGAAGGACACTGGTTGTAGTCTCCATGTGCAGCTGTTAGATGGGATGCAGCTGTCCGAACAAACACTATTAAAATGACACACTCCATCTTTCTGTGTTTTTATTGAAACTGTAAGTGCTTCAGAATAGATAATGGTTCACTAATTTGTGTTTTGTTTTTTTTTCTTTTCCCATCTTTTCCACCTTTGTGCTGGCCGAACGCTGATCATATCTGGTCTTCTCCTCCATCAATGCAACTACCCTCGTCTCACAAAGTTGTGAAGCAGCGCATGCAGATGTATAATTCACCATACCGTGGCGTGTTGGACTGTGTACGCGCCATATGGCAGAAAGAGGGCCCTGCTGCCTTCTACCGCAGCTACACCACCCAGCTCACCATGAACGTGCCCTTCCAGGCGCTCCACTTCATGACCTACGAGTACCTTCAGGAGCTGCTCAATCCCCACAGACAGTACAACCCTTCATCCCACATGTTGTCTGGAGCTTTGGCCGGAGCCATCGCAGCTGCAGCCACTACGCCTCTAGACGTCTGCAAGACCCTGCTCAACACCCAGGAGTCTCTAACCCTCAGCCCCCTGCCTTCTGGCCAAGGCCCCGGCCAAGGACAAGGAGCCCACAGACAGATCTCAGGCCTGGCCCATGCCTTCCGGACAGTTTACAGGCTGGGCGGCCTGCAGGGCTTCTTCAAGGGAGTCCAGGCAAGGGTCATCTACCAGATGCCCTCCACAGCCATCAGCTGGTCGGTGTACGAGTTCTTCAAGTATGGACTCACCAAGCACCAGCACAACAAGAGGAGAGCACAGCACATGGAGGCCGAGATGTAGATTTCTCCTCAATATAGTCTCCTCTAATATTGCTCTGCTCTCCATGTTAGGAGAAGACAAAGTTAATGCGCACATAGAATCTGACTAAAATCCACCTCAGTTGTCTCATCCCCCTCAGACATAGCAGATAAGAAAGACATCTTCAAAGACCGCTGGATCAGTTATGTTTCTGCTTCACTTTTTCAAGACTAGATATGGTTTGAGTTATGTTGTTTCTTTCTTCTGTAAGAAAGAATTTACACAGTATTATAGATCTAGATAATCTAGAGACATCTTAAAGCCATTCTAGTAGCCAGTACATTTGTCCAAGTTTAGGATAAATGTGAAGAACGCACAATTTTTTCACTTGGAAAGGTAGTCAGCAGAGGGCAGTAGTGGTTTTTTTCTTTTTCTTATTAATTCTCGCTTTCTTACAGCCAGGTTTTTGTTTTCACCCATTCAAACTTTAAGCTTGCAAATTAAGATGATAACTACAGAAGCCCTTTCTAGATGTATGAGAAAACCTTTAAATATACTATGTATCTCTCTCGTAACAGACAACTGTCACAGTAATCCTAGACAAGTTCATTTTGGTGTCTAGTTTGGCCTGCACACAGGCATATAGTTCCCTTTTTCAGCCATTTAAAATGAAAAGGAATGACTGCAGATTGACAGTTTAGACTGACATTTTGTCAATCATCTTAATTAATAAATTAATTTCCTGATTTGGACCAGTACCCAGATACTTTTGTTGCAAAGGAGTCCTGCTAACATGCCAAGTCAACTTGTCAAAAGCCAAAATTAAAACCAGCTGATTAATTAATTAACTGTATTAAAAGGTCATCGATGAGATTTAAGGCTTCATTTTGGTTTTGCCTTTGACAGTTAAGGAACTTACTATAATTGATCAGATATTTCTCCCATTTTCCAAAGATCAGTGTCCAAGGTTGTTCCTTGTCTTGTAACAGGCAAATATACCAGTTTCCAGTAGCTCTAAGACATCTTAAGTGTGTGTTTAATTTATTTTATTTTACGACTCCTTGAATTGTATTTTATTTTCAGCAACTGTACAACTTCAAATTTTCCCTTTATTCCCCTATTCAAATGTATTTTATTAACCTTGGGATTCATTCAAATACCATTAATGCCTTGTGTACTTCTTTGGCAGAGTAGACCAGGGGCGTTTCTGTGCGTTAACTGTAGCTATGGGCCTGTCTCCAGCTTATGAACTACTGAGTTTAATATCTGTGCTTCACAGCAAAGGTTGTCTTCAATGTACTGTGTCCAAAAGAATTTAAAGTTCAGTACCCGATATAATATGTATCTGCACCCCCATGGAGTACACGTAAATGAAAGCTGTCATTCTTATCAATTGATGTCTGATTGTTTCTGACACTGAATTGCACTCGATGAATAAAGACTGAACAGTGGGGCTTGACTCACTGCTCATAAATGATAGGAGCCCTTCTTTGATTTCTTCTAATGTAGCTATAAATGTAGGATGACTTTACAGGAAATCCTTGCATATTGTAATTTTAACCAAGCTGTGTTTGTGTGAACAGACACCAAACAAATGGATGGATAAAAGCCACGTCTGTACTGCCAGAAACAACTTGGAAGTTTGTGTGTTTTCAGGTATTTATTTTTAGTTTGAGGCAGGTACAGTTGTTTAGTCTCGAACACAGGTGCAGATCTCATCTTTGACCTTCAAGACTGAAAACATGATTTGAACTTGTGGACACATCACCTGTGTAAAAACAGCAAGCAGAGAGAAGCTTTGGAATTCAGTAATTCATGGAGGCTAAATAAGCTGTTAGTGTAGATCTGAACCGTAGAATACATGATTGACCTGCAGCAGCAGCTAACAAGCCAGCAAATTATATTGTACATATTACTGGGGCACAATCTTGTACATTGCTACTTTCCACCATCAGCATCATATATTAATTTAGGATGTAGCACAGAATGACTGTAAATCTTTCATGTTGTCTACTTAAGTGTCTCAATCATTTTCATATTTGTAGACAATGTTATGAAGTATGACTATAATGAAATCCCGTACTGCCAGTTTTGCATATGTCTGAGATGTATCTTATCTAAACAAATGTGTCAACTGATTTCCTTGACATTTAGAGCTATGTATAAAACAATTCAGGACACATTTAGTTACAGTATGTCTAGTAATGGTGACATTGGAACTGCACCAGGATTGGAGTACTGTCATCTCATTTGACATGTTCACATCTTTGCTCTTGCTGAGAGAAATATAAAGCAGACACTACGCAAACACAAAAATCCTTTGGATTGTGCCTTTAGACGCGTCATGCACATAGTGGTGCAGAGTGACAGCTCCCCTACCCCAGCCTTAACATACACACAGTCACACACACACATTCACATGCATGTAAGGCACCTGTTCAAACAGGGAGTGTTGATGAACTGTCTCTGTCGCTTTCTCTTCCACAATGTTTGCATGCATGTATACAGTATGAGTAGCCTCTTATAGTAAGTGCTATAAGTACAGCACATATGTGCATGCTTCTCTCTCACTTTGTCCACTGTCTCAGTGTCACAATGTGGCTAGAAATGAAGCTTATGCCAGTTATGCATTGAGTAGGAATGTTATGTGTTGAGATAGCATATATGTGGAACTACTGTGATAAAAATACAATGGGGCGGCCTGAGTCTGTCTGTGTGGGAGAGTGTGACAAAGCCTGTCTCCTTCAGTCTGAGAGGAGTGCTGCTGAGAGAACTATTTAGTCTGGTCGTTTGCCCCTCGTTTTCTCACTGTTTATGTAGCGCCTCTCTCTTTCTCTCTCTCTCTCTCTCACACACACAGTGTGCATATCTCGAAAAAGACTCGAAAGATGCATGTATTTCGCAACATTAGCCTATTGTATGAGTGAGAACATGATCTCAACTCAAAGGTCCTAATCTAATCAGCCATCGAGGTGTGTTTTCAACCTCATCTCATTGAGCTAGTTTGTTGTCAAAGTGTGGAGCTCTGATACTAAAGCAGTAGGCTACCATCTGGTTCAAGTGATATTAGGCAACTTTATTGTCAAAAATCTCTTTAAATATCGAATAAGTGGTATTGAGACACAAATTACGCAGTTAAGTGTGTGCATGTGCATGTGTTTCTGTGTGTTAATACGCGCACCATGCTTCCCCTTGACAGATGATAGAAGTGTTGACTTAGGTTCTGTGGTTGCCAACACAATCTCTACTTGGCAGTTGTTACAGGTGTTACTGCTTTGACAAGTCATAGCAGGAAACTCACAGATGTAATTAATAACATTAATGGCTGCCTTCCATGTAAGTGTGCCACTTCCAGTGCATTGATGTTATGAGAACTGAGTCATCGTTAATGTTGTTAGCAACACTTTGCTTTTCCTGCTATTACAAGTCAAAATGTCTCCTGTATTGTTCAGTTTAAAAGTTAGATAATTTTATTCAATTTATCAAATGAAACAGATTTGCACAGGCTACTTGAATGTTCCAAAAATACATGTTTTATGATCTACTTTACTACTAAACTTTATTCACTTTTTTTTTATTTAGCTCCGCCCTCCTCCAAAGCTGACCAATTAGAGCACACTTCCCACCGATTGCCGATTTCCGCCAATTACAGGCTCCGCCCACGGTCCGCTATCACCTGTTGCAGAAAGCTGTTTTAGCTACTACAATGGCGTCAGTTCGGTTTGGTTAAATCCAGAGTTTTGAAATACAAGAGGACAGACCCAAACCATGTTCGCCCACAAAATTGAGCAGGAAGAGAAGCCTCGCCCTCACCAGGGCCTCGAAAGAAGAAAAAATGTCAGAAGTTGTAAGTGAAAGACATGAATTAGGCTACACACCGGATGCTGCTAATCAAGTCGCAACACTGCAACGACTTCACAACGCTCATAATTTGTAACAGTTTTACCTTTATGTATCTTTATATTTGCAGTTGTATTTTGGATATTTTTGTATCGGTGAAACTTATGGAGCAGAGGAATATAACTAACAAGGAAAGGAGGGACGGACGCGAACTTTTAAGGTAAGGAGTCGCCATTGCTTTGTTTTGCTTGGCTTTGCTGTGTTGCTGCTTTAGCTGCTGGTAAATCTTCAATAGGCTAATTATATTTTTTGACGATAGAGTTACTGAAATCTGAATGAAATGGTTGTATATGGATGGATTCTCAAAGTCAGCAAGGTAGACTAGCATTTCAGTGTTGACAACATGGATTCAAGTATCCTCCTTGTGGATGTTGCTGTGTTGATTTGCATTAAGGCTAGTGAGTCTGCTTATGTGCTGTGCTAAGTTTGCATGGGGAGTCTAGCTTGTGGGGTGCATTGAGGGATCTACTGACGTCAATGGGGCTGCAGGAAGTAAGGCCTGGGCCCCTGATGACAGGTTTCTGTCCAGTTTAGTGCTCTGACCTGACCCTGTGTATGATTTACGTCTGGTGGGTGCTTCTCTTCCATCATGTGGATGTGGGTCACTGTCTTGCTGTAGGATGAATCCCTGACCAACATGTTTAACCCCTGTGGAAGGCTAACTTGTCTTTATCTGGCCACTTCAATTGCAGTATTCTGTACTTATAATAGGCTACATCACAGAAGGTTTGATCCAACACAGCCTTTGTGCAGTCACAGTGTTTGTAAGTCATGAACGCACGTTAAGGTAATAGGGCAATTGTTGTTGTTGAGTATTGTTACAAATTATGATTAAGATGACTAAGGCATAGCACACCATCAGGCTTATTTTCATTTCTCCTGGGTATACAAAATTATGCATTATCTGCACAATTTGTTGCCTTGAATTCTGTGTTTCTACGTGAATGTAAATTTATATACATTCATAAATTTATATGTGGGTACTAATATTATCCAATATCAACATCTGTGGGACTTCTTACATTGTCTTCGATCGTTTCGACAACCATTGTTCACATTATTTTTTAAATCTTTAGCAGTTCCATCAGAAAATAACGTTTTTTTTTGTTTTGTTTTGTTTTGTTTTTTACAGTTTACATAAAGTCACACATAGGCTAATAGAGGAGTTATTGGTCTCAGACTGGCACACTTTATATTGTCAGTCATAATTACTCTGAGGTGTTTGCACAGTGGGTGTGTGTATACTCTGCACATGTGAAGGTGTGTTTTTCTAAACCTGAAGACTTTCTCCTCTCAACAGAACATTATCAGCCTAGTAAAGCATCACACACACAGTAGTAAACAGTCATTTCTTTGCTGTAAAAGACTCTTACAAGTTGATGAAGGGCTGGCAGAAACACACATGCATACACTCCCTTGTGTAATGGTGTAAGCCCGTATTTTGGAAACCCAAGCCTCCGGTCAAAGCCCCTTACAGCAAGCACCTGTGGACGGGTGTATTTCACACACACACGGTCACAAACACACACTCCAAAGGTACTTAGGAATGTGAATGCCTAAAGGACTCGGGTCCTCTACAACAACTCTCCCTAAGTCGCTCGCCTTCTCTCCCTCTCTACATATTTATGGCTCTTTTGTTGCTTCTCTTGTCAGATCTCTCTCCATATATTAAGCCAAATCGTGACTGGACCACTCAGCATGAATTACAGAGTGATACAGGATTATGCCATAATGTCCACTTATTCCATCCTTGCCAGCAGCTAATGGATGAGGTGTGATTACAGGCTCTTGGTCTAACTCACTGGGATACACACAGACACATACAGGCTGTGATCTCACGCTCCTTGGGGGTGCTGCTGGATAAAGGAGCTGTTGTTGTAATCCCTTTGGCTGCTGCAGTGTCTCCCACTCCAGGCAGAGAGAGCAGGTTTGAGAGGAGGAGAGCTGAGAAGCCAATACAAGAGGAGAGATGTGAGGGTGAAACAGGAATAGGAGAACACCAGACAACCTCTTTGGCGCATACATTTAACAAACAAATGCATGTGATAAACATTTATCGCAGGAGTAATTTGTTTATATTTTTATTTACCGGCATTCTGTAAAACATGATCCTGAACAACCGTGTGCAGGCAAGATAAGCAAGAAGTGAGATGTTATCTCTTATTTTCATCATGCTTCTTTCCCATTATTGACCACAAGCAAAGTGCTGGTTGGATTTGTGTAATCTGATATCAATCGTATTTCTGAGAAAAGTGGGCTTTTCTTTTGTTGAAATGATGCTGAAATGGTATCCTCCAGCCAACCCCCTCACTCGGGGCCAGATTGACCTAAAGGAAATTGTAGATGTATATTAATAATATGATTTTTTTTTAAATTGTGAAACAGAATTCTGCAAGATAAACTCAACTTATTGGGCTCTGGAGTCTAGATTGGGTTGCTTCAGCTTTTCATTTACCACTAAATATGTGATTTAATGAATCAATGCCATCATTAAAACATAGTCCATGTAGATGTTTTAGATGCAAACCCTTTTTATAGTCTATAGATTGCAGTACTGTGGTTTATGCGAGCATGCAAAGTTTTCTTGCCAAGACTGTTGTCATTTCTGTTACTCCTCATATTGTTTTGTAATTGTGTTGTTTGATTTAGTTGGATAGACCTGGCAGTTAGTTATTAGTTATTGAGCTGTAAACATCAGGGTGAATAAATCTTACTTAGATCTGGTGCTGTCACTTTCTGCCCATCACATTTGCTTCAATAGTTCTGCCCATATAGTTTTCACATTCAGTGACAAATGAAAAATGGTTCCTGGCCGGAGTTTATGATGTTTATTGGTTTGTTTTTTTAAAAACTCTGGCATGCCTCCAAAGAGTACAGTGAGAGGGCAGTGTCAGACTGAACTATGAAGCATAGTAAAATGTGAATCGGGGCCAATCAAACATAACGTAACGATTGTCAACCTCCTGCGCTAGTTGTGGCTTGAACGTCTCACATGCTTCTGTGCTGTGGAGAATTAGGATGCGGGGGAGATACGTCTCCTGTCAGCACTTAGGAGAACAAGTCGGGGAGGAGAAATTCTTCCCACCACCACCACCACCAAGATGATCACTAACACACAAATACTCATAGCCTCTCACACACAGCAGTTCCTCTGTGGGAGAAAACGCTGCAGCAGGGGAACTGGGAGGAGAAGGAACAGCTGCTATGAGCATTTCTATGTGATGTTAAGCCTGCAGAGGACAACATGGAGATGTTGTGTGTGGCTATGAGAGTTTAGAACAGGATCCCTTTCTCTTCTCATGCAATAAAAAAATATCATGCTACACTTGTGTTGAATAGAAGGCTCCTCAATAAATCTAAGTGTTTACAGTAAAATGTCATCGCTAATGGGCCAGAATAGGGTGAAGGTGGGAGAGCAGGAATAATGTGCTTAAGGCAGCGCTCTGATATTTTCATATGAGCAGTCATGGCCAGTGTGATAATGGAAAAACAAAAAAACAAAAAGCCATAAAAGCAGGTCAGGAGGCTTTGTGCAAACTCTTTGCAATGGGTAAAGAGGGAATATTTCACCATCGTAGCCTAAGGAAAGATCCCCAATTGAAAAGCAAGTCTGCCACAATAGTTTTATGATCAAAGCAAAACCCAATACACATTTGCACGTGCACATAAATAAACACATAGACACTTACCATCCCTTGGGCCTTTGGGAGTAAAGCTGTGGCAGGATCTGATGAACGGCAGCATTGTTACAGATAATTGCTCCACACACACACACACACATCCCATGGTCTCAAATGTTGTGACAAATTCCTTTTTAAGGTAAGCGGGGTCATAAAATCTTCTTACGAACACTTCAGAAGCCGCAACCTAAGACACTCACAGTTCACACACACACACTGCCTGAGACCAAAACTGAAGTTGTCTGTCAGTGGCGTGGACAGGATCCCGTGTGTGTGTGTGTGTGTGTGTGTGTGTGTGTGTGTGTTTGTTGAAGCGGCACAGGTGCAGTCAGGGACATGGAGGAAGAAAAAGGCCTCCTGCCCTTTGAACTTGATCTTGAAAAGAAAGCTGTCTTCCTTTCCTGTCAAATGAGCTTAACTGCTCTGCCTCGGAGCTCCAGTCAGCACAAACTGGTCTGATGAAAACCATTCATTTATTCATTCAGTAGAAGCATTCAGACGTTACCGATTCAAAACTCCTCATCACACACTTGCCTGAAATAACTCCAGTGACAGGTATTGTCAGCGGTGATTTATACGAGAGCTTTTTCATCACTGTTGATGCCTCCTTTTTTTGAAATCAGTTTTATTTTAATCCACTTCAGTTTTGTTCTGCAAAGATCTTGTGACAGTCCAGATGAAGAGTGTATACATTTATCATCATGTAACACTTTCAAAAATGTGTTGCAGACAGACAATTCACACTGTATCCATCAGTGTGTATCAGGTGGATTTGAGGATTTTGTGTATGTATTTGTGTGTGTGTGTGTGTGTGTGTGTTTCTGTCTGCAGACCTCCAGAGATAAAGTACTGGTTCAAGGTTAGGACATGTTTTTTTGCAAAAAGCCTCTGTCCTAACCCTGAAATATTTTCTCTCCTTCTGTTCAGTTAATGATGTAGTCTTAAAAAAACAAAAAAGACCAACATGTACCGAGGAGAATATGTTGCACAAAAGTGCACAAGTAAGATGTAAATCATAAGATGGGGATGTGTGTGATAAAATCAAATGGTGGACGGCAGGAAGTGCAGATTTAATTTGAGCTTTGGTGATGACATCTCACCTCACAATGATTCAAATTCGTTTTGGATATTTTCTGTTTTCCTGCATCTGTGATGTCTAAGTCTCCTGCAGGGCAGACACCAGGAAGAGAAGGAAGAGGAGGAGGATGAGGGAAGCTTGAGAGGCCGTAAGTGGGGCCTGAGTAGTTCCTTTATCAGCTCGCTGATAGGAGAATGCTCAATGCTCTCCTTGTCTCTGCTTATCGCCTTTAATTAAAACATTTGGATTCCTCCGGCTGGCTCTGGAGGAGTGTGTGTCTGTCTTAGCATGTGTGTGGGAGACATGAGAGCGGAGAGGAGTCAGGGGAAGGATATGTAGCAGCCTGGAAGACTTCCTGTCCATCTATGGACAGAGGACCTCGACGACTTTACTCACCCCTAACGACTAGCAGACAAGCTTTTAAATGTGTGTGTGCAGAAGCAACACTATTTTGGATTTCCAGCTTTCATTCACATATTTGTTAGACATTTGACATTAGTATGTGTTGCATGTGTTATACGAATAGTTTTCAAAAGGAACATTATCACACGTTCCCTCTTGAGGTTTCCCCTCTCACTTGAATACTCAAACACTGAGCCATGAAGATTCTGTATCTGCTGTCCGGACACACAACATAGAAAGAGACACACACACACACACTCCAGACCTGGGGCTGCTTCCTTAAAAATGTCCTGTTCTTTATAAGATCTGGGTGGGCTCATCTTTCATGACCTCTGCCCCTGCTCCTGACAAACACAGACCTGGGATCGCTGTATTTCTTTACATGTGCAGTACTATGACCACTAACTGCTGACTCGCTCTCTCCTCTGCTCATCTTAAAATGTTAAAATAAAATAATTCAAAATAATATTGACACAGGTAGCACAGGAGCATTTCTATAAAATCAGCAGCAGCGTGATCACACAACGGTGACCTCACCGACACGTCAGGCTGAACAATGTGAGCTGATTATATGGAACGGGTCAAATTATGCACAAAGGTGTGATGTGTAATTCCTTTTGAAAGCACGGGGACTTGTGAGAGCTGATGTGGTTGCCCCGTGATGGATGTGTCTCCCCCAGGGGGAGTTGATGTCTTATAGCTTTACTGTAAATGTTTACATTCCTACATGCACTGATGCTATCTGCTAATAGTTTCTGGAACAAGCCTAAAGAGTCCTCTGGGTGGGATTATTTGCTGTGTGTGCGTGTGTGTGTGTGTTTTGGGGAGAGAGAGGCCAGGTCAAAGGGAAGCAGATCTGTCTTTAAACAGAGGTATTAACCATGACCTCTCTCCTTCCTGATTCCTGCCCTGTGTCTGGTGAGGGCCACCACATTAGTGGCAGCAAAACACACACACACTATGTTTCTCCCAAAGCAAAAACAGTTGTGCCCTATAGCACGATCAACAACCGGCAGGATCTGCATCATTTCTGTCAGAGGCCTCTCCCAGTTTCGCTTCCGTGCAAGCTCTAAATCCGTTGACCGGTCTTGGTGCCAGTAGCCGTTAAGTGAATATGATATTGTTTAAATCAACAAGGCCCTTGAGAAAATGATTCCTGTTACAATAGACGCATCGGAAATGCATGTGTAATTGCTGCTCAGGAGCCCTGTGAGAATTCTCTCTCAATAGATCTGTATCTGAAAAGTGCAGCTAAACAGGGATTAGGTGAGCACTGTCATTCCTGCGTTGTGTTGCGTTGCTCACCGTAGCTCAGCCCCACCCTCCGCGCATTCCTTGCAACTGAGAAACCAGCAGCGGCGTAAAACACAAAAGGAAATTACCCGTTACCACCGGCATTAATGAGTCTGCCATTTAGTGCTTTGTTAAGTAGTGGAAGCCGACGCTGATGATTGTTCAAAGAGGAAGACTAACATGTTCTTCTGTCTGGCTGCTCTCCCTCTGCTTTATGAGCCTATTCATGTGGAGGGACATGAATAAAGCACAACTCAAAATATTTACATACTTGAGTATTACACATTTATACATACAGTAATGCTTGGTGGCTCAGTGGCATACTGGCTGGAGCACATTCCCCGCCAGAGAGGCAGTTGAAGCACTGACATGGCTGTAAGTGATGCAGCGATAAAGTCGCAGACAGAGTTTTATATTTTGGTATGTTGCCCTTTGTGTGTTTTAGTGTTGAGCTTGTCTTCGGAGCACGGCAATCCATCCACTTACAGAGCTGGTGAACTCAAAGGGACAAGACTAAAAGACTATGTCTGAAAACACTCCCCAGCTCTCTCACTCCCCACCTCCTCCATATATAATGTTACTCCATCCATTGAAATACTGTATAAGTTGCGATTTCAGACACGGAGAGTTTGTATCCAAGGTCGTGGCAGTAATGATGTTTAGGGACCCTCTGGCAAAGAAGGCCCCCCTCTCTATTTGTCAATCAAACAGCATAATAATGTATTAACAAGTAGCACCATATGCACATACTGTAGACATGATCTGAGTATTTGAATCACAAAGAGGGAGCTTTTGATTAATGATGATGACACCAGATGAAGAGCAGTGGGAGTGTAGGTCTGTATAAAGGGCATCATTGATTAATGTCTTTCATAGAAATATTTCCCTATTCATGTACAAGTCCCGTCAGTCCTTTTCTGCACGTGTGTCAGATGAATGTACATGCTTGTGAAGCTGTTTGTAGTTGAGTATGTTGATGTATTGCAACGTAATTAACTAAATTAAAAGGTTTAAGATAGCCACCTTAAAGGGATAGTTCAACATTTTGGCAAATTGGCCCATTGCCATAATCCCTATAGTTTTAGGAGTAGGTTTGTTATCTTTAATTGTCAGTGCAAGCTATTTTTAGAATGGTGGAGCAGAGTCGTGAGCTGCTCAGAGCTACGCTATGGAGGCTCATGGGATTTCTTGGTTTCCTTCATCAAACTCATCAGATACACAATCCAACAACTCCAAAACGCTCTCATGGACAAGTTGTGACTTGCACATTTACCACGCTACGACATAATAATGGAACGTTACGAGATGGAGTTGGTTTAGAGGTAAATTCAAGCAAAACCGCTGATGCGTGCTCCCGTTGGGCAGCTTTTCGGGAGCAGCATTTGCCTGGAAAACAACTCTGTCTCATACTGTTCTGTTATCATCTCGGTGAATGTGCAGGTCACATTCATCCACAAGAGCATTTTGTAGTAGTTGGATTGTGTATTTGATGAGTTTGATGAGGGAAACCAAGAAATTGTTGCTGCACCATTCTCTAATGGAAATGGCTGCATGGTTGAATTATCCCTTTTAGTGTTTCTTTCTGATGGGAAATGGCTGCATGGTCAGTGTTGTGGCTTGTAACTTATGCTGTAGCTGAGGTGTTGGTACATTGTATGGGTGCATTGTTAGAGTTGCATTTTTGAAATGCAATTTTGAAGTGCATCAGAGTATTAGAAATAAGTTGCTCCAGTATATTTCACAAAAAGCTGTGATTGTCATTTTACATAACGATTAGCTTCGCTTAGTGAAACATACTGAGACAAGGAAAGAGGAAAAAAGTTTGTCAGTCCTATTTCACAGTCCTTTATCATAACGGTTAGAAATAAAAACCAAATAAGACCTAATTTGTAATAAACCACAGATTTCATTTCAGTAAACTCAGTGGCAGCTCCTGCCTCTTAGGTTGTAGTGCGGTCACCTTTCCTTTTCAGTGTCTTTCATTGTTGTCTATGGAAATTTACATCAATGTGACATCACAGACTGGGCGCAGGAAAAGAAAAAAATTCTTATCTAGTCACGGGAGATGGCAAACACAAGAGCGGCCATTCACCAACACAATGTGAATAATGAGAGCTCATAGAAAGTGACACGCCACAGAGTCTTAGTCTTCTAAGTTTTGAATGGCATATGTGGCCTGAGTAAATAAGAAATAATTCAACTTAATTGTGCCCCTGCTAGCTTACAGACAGTCAAGAGATGTGTTATTTCTTCCGCCCAGAAACCTGTTGTGCACAATGCCAACCACTTAGGGACAGCTTGAAGTGGTGTTTTGATGTGAGAGATAAATGAGGTTTGGGTTGGTGCCAGCGTATGGCACAGGGTGATCCTGCCGGCCAAAGTAGCTTGTTATGGGAAACGGGAAGTTGAAGTACCTATTTCAGATCACATTTCTTTGATGTCACGGCCTCTTTAATGTTGTAATGTTGTAATGATAATATTTTCTTGGCTCCTACAGACACATCTAGCCAGCTGGAGACAAATACCGGCAAACATTTTGTACATGATAACACTGTATGCCATAGGGAAATCACAGGAACATGCTACACACGTACAGTATAGATATTCTTTTCTTGTAGATTCCTTGGCATAAAGGACTTCTTTTTTATCTGATTATCTGTTGTGCATCAGTCGGGGCTGAGTGTTGTGCTGCAGGCTCCATTTATACCACACAATCCTGGCAGTCAATATACAGTACTGGCTGGAGAGTACGATCAGTTAAGAACTCTGCCAAAGCACTAGTCACCTCATTGGATAATTATGTTTTTATTTTCCTATCAAGTGTGGCTATTGTGTTTTTTTAGTTTGGGATGAGGGTGCAGTCTTTTCACTAAGGTATGATTAATGTGTGCTGTCTTGTGCAGGCCAGCTGCATGGTGCAACATCTTCACGGTCTATTGGCCCTCTATGACTCATGCAGCTCGCACTAGAGAGTATTATAGGCCTATGCAAAACTCTTTACACACGGAGGGAAAAAAAACACACCTTTTGAAAAAACAATAAATATTCACCTTATATCATTTGGGCGAGTTGGTAAATCTTTTGAAATCAGTTTGCTGTTGTTGGCAGGAAGGATTTCACAGGTCCCCCCCCCCCACACACACACACCTTTTAAAGGCTATACAGTAAATGATATTTCCATGCCTTCTGAACCTGACCATGACACTCTCTGAAAACTTACTGAAGCTCTGTAAAACTTGCCATCTTCTTGCTGACATTTTTAGTTAAAAACTTTACACTGATATACAGCTGCACTCTTCATCTACATTGTTAAATGTAGGAGACCCACTGGATTTAATTCGAGTCAACAGTAACTGATCAGTTTAATTAACCTGTGCTGTTAGTAGGCTATATTTAACCGTATAGGCTAATTCAGATTACACATTGCTTCTTTTAAACTTATTGTGATATTTAAAGGCTGTATAAAAAGCACAATGGCAATTGAATAATGCATTTAACTTTCTATAACTGAAACTGCATTTTTTTTTTTTTACCCCTACCCCCACTGCTAAGCTCATGTCAAACTAGCCCTCCCCCTTTTTGATCCCAAAATATAAATATTAGGTAATTACACATGAAATGAAGGTAGATAAGATAATGAGAAGATGACCCAGGAGACCAGAATTTAATTACTTTTCTTAAATTATTTTCTTCTTGCCAATCATAACAAAATGACAATACTCAAATCTTGGCCTTAAATGTTAAAGATTTCATCACACAGAAATGATCTTATCAACAGACAAGAGCGTCACACGTGCACAGTAACCTTTAAAATGTTATTTTACTTGGCTAAAACATCTTCCAAAGGCCTACGCCTAAATGTATGGTGAGAAAGTTTTACACATACAGTATATGAACCAATACCCAAGTTTTTAAATGGCAAACTGACCTCCAGTAATGAGGCAAACAGTAACCATAATTTAAAACCACTTTAATTGTCTGAAAAACAAACAAAGAAAAACCCCTCTACAGTTTCAAGCCAAGGCCGTGCACTGTTGTGTCTTTGTGCGAACACGTCCCTGTTGGCGCAGCATCCACTGACTGAACAGAAGCTGCAACAGAATATGAAGTGAAACCTGCTGAAGTCACTGACGGTCCAGAGTCAGGAGAGAGTCTCAGATCACAGCCCACAGGACAGGCTGTGGATGCTCCACGGCTGGCAGAAGTAGTGCAGGTAGGGCTGGTACTGGTAGGCCTGGTACAGGGGCACAGTCATGGGGATGTGTACTCCGCTCGCATGGTGGTACTGCTTTTGACTTTCCCTCACCAGCACTTTGACGGCTACTTTCTTCGGTGAGCCGCATGCCGCCATCTGCCGCCGTTTAGTTTTGTACCTCCGGTTCTGGAACCAGATCTTAACCTGAGTCTCTGTGAGCTTCAGAGCTCCCGCCAGATCGGCCCGCTCGGGCCCCGACAGGTAGCGCTGCGCGTGGAAGCGGCGCTCCAGCTCGTGGACCTGCGCGTGGGAGAAGGCCGCTCTGGAGCGCTTCTTGGGACCGGACTTGGATTGCTGCTCGTCGGATGAACAGCTGGCCGTCTCCCCGCTGTGTTCACATCCCTCCTCCTCCTCTGCCCCCACCCTCTGTTTCTCTCGTCTGTCCAGCTCCACACACCGCCGCTGCTGGGCTGCAGCGCCTATGGAACATGATAACAATAAGTGACAATAAGTTTATTTTTTGTCTCAGCCAAGGTCATGCAGCTACTGTATTAGAGGAGGGAACCGTATAATATCAGCACCATGGAGTGACCTCCATCTGTTGTTACACACAACCCACAACACTACTGCTGTTTATTCCAGAAACTGACAACTTTAATCAAACAACAGAACAACATCTGCCACGGCACAAAAAGGACAAAACAAAGTTACATTAGTGGCCCTTGGTCCTTGATCCAAATCACCTTTAAGATCCCTAGATATAACAGACATTTTTGTAGGAAAAAAAATCAATCATTTTTATTTTGAATATTTCTTAATTTCTGATGTCAATTCAATCTTTTAAAAAGTTGAGTCAAAACTGCCACTGGAGGTGAGACGAATTCATCCAATTTCCAAAACAAAACGTTTAATTACTTTTATTTGGATTAAGTTTTTCCTTAAATGTATATCACTTTATCTTATTTCTAGATCCTTTTTTTTTAAATATATTTATTCAAGAAAATCTCTCTTTATTATATCATATGTGTTTAAACACAGATTTATTTTTTTTCAATTGCCACATTTATAAAACTCTACCTTCTCTGGGCTCTGTGTGCTCTCCTGTGGCCTCATCGCTGTAGGTATCAGGTCGGTCAGGTCTGAGCGGCAGCCTGACATCAGGAGGAAGCCTCTCCGACTGGATGCGGCTCTCCTCCGCGTCTTGGAGAGACAGATCAGGCGGTCTGGTGCCATCGTGCGCGGTGCATGTGTTACGCTTTGATGCGCAAATCGCCTCTGTATTCTTGGTACCAGGCTTCTCCCGGGCATCACGTCCAGTGAGGATGTCTTTGATAGAGAACGACGAAAAACTTAATGTCATGATCAAAATAAAAGCACTGATAGCTCCTCGCGCTCGCAGGCGATTGACCAGAAGGCATCAAGAGATGAGCTGCGCTAAGGCAAATGTCCTTAGGCTTTGCATTCGATCCCTTCGCTTCTCTTTAATTGCTCTCACTTAATTGCGGTGAACAAACTTCGGTCTGCTAATGAACTGACTTTATCAAGAGCTGTCAAGCCTATTACAGCTGCGGCAGTTCCAGTCACATGTGATAGGCTGTGTTTCTGCCTGGTCCCTCCTTCGCACCGCCCAGCTTCATCCTGCTGCCTGAGCCCGGCTTTACCTCAGGACGAGGTGCACTGTTTTTGCAAAAGAAGAATTTAACCTTGGGAGTGTGTTTTTTATCAGCTCATATTTCGAACACCTGGGATTAATTTTATACACATAATAATTAATTCTAACTGCATCTGTCGAATATTTTAAGCTCCCCAGAGAAGAAGCATAATTTCACTAAATTGAGCAATTATTCAGTATTACAGTCAATAGGCTTAATAGACATGAATCGGATAATGAAGACTGGAAGCTGTTCTTGCACATTGGAACCATTTCAGCCTCTGTGTGTTTACTAATAGTTATTACAAGTAAACTGCGCTAATAAAATCAGATGCGTAAAGATGGCAGGTCGTGCGTAAAATCCACATTTGTGAAAACGTAGTTTTAAAATCCCCCCACAATGTTGCAACCATTTATGATCGCAGAATTATTATCAATTAAAATGTTAAATTTACACTTAATTCTCCTGTATTTCCATCAGGGCCACTCTAATCTTAGATGGATAAATTTGCCTCAGCCCTCATCAGACTGGAACAGATCAGTCTTCATTTATGATTTGTAGCAAATTTGCTCTTTTTCGTGCAGACAATTATGGACGATTTTTATGCAGTGTTTTTGGACGCCATGTTGCTAATAAAGTATAATGACAGTTAATAAAACCCACGACACAAAGTTCACTTAGGGACCATGAGTAAATAGGGACTGTTTTATTGTAAAAAGGGAAATCCAGCCCGGGTGCTCAGACAGGTGAGTAGCGCCGCTGTGTGGTCACCATGCATGGTTTCTAAAGTTATGAAGAGATGGCAACTGTGACTACCCCCCCCCCCCCCCCCCCCCACACACACACACACACACCACTTCCACTCCTCTCTCTCTCTTGCTCTCTCTCACCACACACACACACACACACACACACACACACACACACACACCAGCACGCGCATTACACAATCAGCAGGCCTATCCCTCGATGAGGCGACGTGATGACAGATGCGCTGATCTGCCTCCTCCGTGTTGTTTTGTTTTCTTCCTCTGGCTAAACACAGAAATCTCTCTGCTTGCCACAGAGCGCTGCGCAGCTTCAGGGTGTCAAAACATGGCTGTAAGGGAAGCGTGGAAGCTGCAGCACACTTCCATGCGATCAAACCACCACACGTCAAAAACCATAATTACAAAATAGAAGCATTTTTATTCAGTGAAACCGTGTGAGGATTTAATTCATTATCCAATGACATTTTTTCTGAAACAAAATAATGTCACTGTTGTTTGATTTCTGAATGGCGCAGCCCTTTCATTCGCCTGCTCGCGCACAGTTGTACACAACATGCTTGATTTATAATCTGAGTTCATTTCTACGTTCATATTTTCAAACTCTCCTTCTCTTGCCTACCTAGTTTTTCTCCCTCGCGGCCTCTGGATCAGTAAATGCGTGCGCATCCGTTAAAACACTGCAGTCAGCAATCACTGGCAATGAATGATCTGGCTGAGCAGATGTGATGAAAAGAAACAACTTTCTGCTCCATATGAAAGAAAAATATTTAAATCTTGGCCTTACGATGAATTGATTCAGGTTAAGTCACGTCAGTTTAATTCATACAGCACAAAACCACAAGTTCGTCTCAGAAGTTTTTGCACCAGTCGTCAAAACACTGCAAATGAATGTTCAGATTCAGATTTCAGACCTTGATCGAATCGTGGATTAATTGGCTGTTATCCATCTGATGCTTAATGGGAGAACCTTTACTCCAGCTCCTTCACCCCCCCCTTCTCTAGATTTGGGCCCTGCTTCTTTTGTAAGCTCCTTGAGTGGTTGCCATTGGAGACTTTGTTTTGGGAAACTCCGCGCCCAGCGCAGCGATGAGCCGAGCTGCTATCTTTGGAAGCACAAGATAGCGATCGCAGCGCCTGTCAGAGCAGCCGTGGCCAGGCCGCGTCCTCAGGCATCGCCGTCCTGTCGCCAGCTCTATTTACACTTGTGACTCCGCAGCACTTAGAGCTGACACCAGGTATGTCCTACCGGCAGTGCAGTAGCCAGGGGAAGTGGCCAGAGAAGCCATCAGGGGAGACAAACACTGGCTTTACGCCGCCATTCATCTCCATTTAATAGTGTCTGCGTATGTCTGGGAGGTGAAGGCATTTGTTAAAGTCCATCTTCAATTAGTATGTGGATAATTATTGTTTACTAATCCTATAATTGTAATAAAAGTATTTGTACTTCTAGGCCTACCAAAATTACCAGATTATTAGGCTGTAATAAAGATTATTATTATTATGGGGCTGTACTGCCATATTTTATTTAAATATCATCCATCAACCAGGAGAACATTTTCCAGCGATATTTATCATCCAGAGCTGTGTGAGTTTATTCGCTCTGTGGGTCCCGAGGATGCTGGCTGTCTGGTTAATGTCCATCTGTGAATCCTGACCGGACATTAGCTCGCCTCTAAATTCTCTCTGTTTCTGGTTCTTGTCTCAGACCAAAGTCTCCTACAAGCTTTCTCACAAGGAAAAAAAAAGAAGACTTTCTAGGCTTGAGAAACGATTTGAGACGATGACGAACTACATGCTTGAAAAATAAGACTCTCCTCGACATAAATTTATTTCAGTTTCCACATTCATATGGATGTTGATGTGGAATAGGAGAGAACTTCCAAACAAGATCGGAAAAGTCTGGCTGGGCGTAGAAATGCCCGTTTTTTCGTTTTGGTTTTGTTGTATTATCTGTTTTATTCTATAGGAACACTCTCTCCCACAAACACACACGCACGTAGATTTACTCTCTCACTCACACACATAAAACACAATACAGTCACTTGTATCATTTAATTTCATCATTACTGATATTTTATTTTTTAAAAGTCTTTTTGAGTAAAAATAATAGGTCAAACACAAAAATCATAATACTATAAGATTGTAATAGTGGTCCATATTATTTGTAATGCATTATTTGAGGATCTTATTGGATTAGGCCAATGATAGATTCATTGTTGTTGCTGCTGAATGCATGAAAACGTGTGTGTGTGTGTTTATGAAAATGTGCATATAATTTCCATTGTCTTTATTTCCTGAGCCACAGCAGGCCAATACGCACAGTTCTTGCTCATGAACAAGCATTCAGAGTCAGATTGAAGCAGTTTCCTACACGTTGTGACTCAGAGAAAAGCGCGCGCACTGTAGTTACATGTACAGTGTGAGTGAGTCAGCGGGTTAGGGTTTCCTCATAGGCCTGCCTTGAGTTACAGCCTCCTGGCCTGTGTTTTGTGTTATGCGTTACAGTTATGAATTGCGCTCTCCTCGCACCACTTGATCGGATTTACATGCTTGAGTCTACTCCGCCATCCCGGATTTGGCTCTGTGATTGTGTATGTGTGTGTATGGACTGCGCTACCATGCCCGGATGCCCTGCAGAGTTCCTTGGCAGGGTGTGACCACCGGTCCTTGGGTAGCCTGGTTTGGCGTCTGTGCACCAAGGTTTCCTAAATTCATGTTCATAAAGGCATTGGCGGCGGGAGTGGTGCTGGGCGGCAGGGTGGGTAGACCAGAGTAAGTACAGGAGTAAGTGTTGCTGTACACCGAGCTGTTGTAGCTGTAGGCCGGATACCCGTTGTAGCCGTACGGGTTTGGAGCCCCGACCGTGTAAGACGTGTTATAGTTCTGGGATCCAGTCAGACAAGGCCTCCCGTCCCGGACCAGCACCGGCACAGCCACCCTCCTGGGCGGCGGCGGCGCGTGGTGGTGGTGGTGATGATGGTGGTGACCCGCCATCTCCAGGCTCTTGTCCTGCCGCTGTCTCTTACATTTGTACCTCCTGTTCTGGAACCAGATCTTGACCTGGGTGGAGGTGAGCTTCAGGGAGCTGGCCAGGTGCTCTCTCTCCGGGGCAGACAGGTACCGCTGCTGCTTGAAGCGCCGCTCCAGCTCGAACACCTGAGCCTGGGAGAAGAGCACGCGGGGTTTCCTCCGGGTCCTCTGCTGCTTGGCGGCGGGTTTTTCCGAGTCATGGTCCTCACACTCGCCCCGCAGCACCCCGCAGCTGTCTGCACACACAGAGCAGGGAAATTAACTGAGCATCAAAGATGTAAAGAAAATACATTTACTCCATGACCTCCTCATTTTATTACACACATACAGATTAATTAAATCTCACTTTCCTTAGAATATTGTTTTAACAAATAAATACATAGTTTTTCCATTCAAAATACATTTGTTGCGGAATTAATTATTTTTTCAGTAATACCCCAATAATATTGACACTTTAACATTAATTATTGGAGCAATTATTTATGAAAGATATACAGAGAAATATGGTGTTGTGGATTAGAAATTATATTTTAATGTGGCTTATTAGGAAATACACCAAAGGTTGTTGTTTTTGTGGCTCAAAGAGGGCTAGACTATTGGTCCTAATATTTGACAATTCATCTGTGAACTTAAATCAGCACTATTTTTGCACGTGGGAAATTGTAGGTGTCGTTAAGCCCATTTTATATAGATGGATATTTCTTCACTTTCTGTAGCGGTTATAGTTCATTAAGGCTCCTATAGTTTAAGACTTGGCGCTGTAATAAAAAAGTCTCGTGCTTTATTGCATTCAGCCCAGTTATTAAAATAGTTAAATAAGTACAGATGCAAACACTTAAATGTCTTCAGAGATATTTAATCGCAGCTCATTAACGGCTTACACACCATTTTTTGGGCGTCATTGTGCAAGGTGGGGCTCAGCTTTGTTTTTACTCTAAATTCTAAAGAAAAATAAGCAATAAGCGCAGATGTTTGTTAGATTTATTTATATAAGGTTATTATCAAAATCCTTCAGTGAACATTTGTGAATCAAATGATATCTCAGCTCACTACTTCTCCATGGAAATCTGTTAAAATCAATTGAGAAAATCAACTATAGGTTTTACTTTTTTGTTGTTTTTAACATTTGCATGGTCTTGCTGTGGCATCTCGGTGGGCTTTCACAATTAACTAAAAGCGACAGGTTGACCACCGTCCTCTCTTGTTTCTGGATGAGAAGTCGCTCTCTGTACTCACTGCTGTCTTGCTCCTCCTGCTCGGTGTCCAGACGCAGCTCTGCGGGGTTGCTCTGTGCGGAGTTAGCGAACATCTCCACCGGCAGCCCGGTCCCCGCCAGTCGGTCCGGCACCGTCATCGTGTTGAGATAGGAGGACATCCTCTCCTCGCTCTCGGACAGGCCGGAGCTGATGGGACTCGGACTGTCCCTGCCGGCCAACATGCAGGAGGGCGGCGAGTGAGAGCGGAGGGGTTTGTTTGGGAAAGCTCCACCAGAGAGACCGAAACAGGAGATGAACTGGAGCTGCTGCTGCTGGGACTGCTGCTGCAACTCTAACTTCAGTATGTCCTTGACAGAAAAAGGCGTAGTGGAAGACGGTATGACCGGGCTGGGAAGCATTATCACCACCAACACAGAGATGACAGATAAGCAGTCAGTGGATCCAAAATCGGAGCAGTTCGTCTCCGCGGGGCGCGTAAAAGAAGTAAATACCCCGTGCGTAAGCGTGAAGAATGGTCGCGCGCTGCTTGTTTTTCATGCAGAACGAGGTGGAGGCGGAGGAGGAGGAGGAGGAGGACTGTCTTTCCTTCAGCTGTGACATCCCTCTGTTCTGGCTGTGGGACTGTGGCTGGGGGGCTGAGGGAGAAAGAGGTCGATCCTGTTAGAAAGCCAAGATGCTGTCCTCTCCCTTTCAGTGACGTCCTGGCGGGGGAGGGAGTCTCTCTCTCTCTCCCTCCCTCTCCCTCTCCCTCTCTCTCTCTCTCTGTCAGGAAGACAAATAGCTCCAATTTATGAAATAATATTATCACCCTGTGCCGTCAGATTGTATAAGGTGTTAAAGGTAAGGACCTTTTTTATTACACGCTTTTTTTTGCCCCTTCCTGTCAGAGCAGTAGCAGCTGGAGCACGTGGATCTTTCCACTTTATTATTTATTAGTAATTAAAAAGCTCATAATGCTAAACCTTTAATTATGGCGCGGTACCTGGTAATTGTTGCTTAAATTCTCGTCTTGTCTGTGTTGAATGGTCCCAGGAAATCACAACTCTTCCCATCATCACTATACGGTGGTTTGAAGATTACGCATATCTTCGTTTCCTGTCTCGGCAACCCGCGGATAAGATAAAATGCTGCGACTGTGGGAAATGAGATAAAATTGGCAGCGTGAGGATGCATGAAGAATATAAATTTAGTGCTGTCTCATTTATTTATGTTCCTCCAATTTGAGAAAGTTTTTTAGGATTTTTTTTGTGTGTCTTTCCCTTGACATTGGGTCAGTATTTCCAAAATAAGCCCAGAGTTAAATATTAATTATTAGAAGTTTGCTTCATTGAAATTCTCCGTTTCTTTGCACAATTTAATCTAAAATAAAACAGCAATTACGCTTAATTAATATATATATATTTACTGATTAAAATGTGATTTAAAATTGACACGATAATAATATTTGGAAATACAAATCTTTGAATAATAATAATAGACTATAAGCACCTGCTTGAATTGAATAAGTTATTGTAATTGATCACACAATGGCTTTTTTTTTATGTTTAACGTATGATTCCAAAAACATAAGCCACGGATTCACTTGCAGGTTCTCAGTCTTCACATGTTCCCAAATAAAAATCAAAAACGGGGTCCTCTTTAATGTGGAGTTCCTCTTTAATGTTACCTGTGCGCCAGAGGCCAAGCTGGCTGAAACGGGACACCGGCGGTCTCCTATCTGTGGCCAAGTGCAGGCGCCAGGGTCTGAAGGCCCATTGCTCCTTAACCGTGTGGAAAGAAAAGGAGGGCATGCCGACATAATCTCATCCGCTCACCATCAACAAGGCGCTGTTTAGATTAGGCCAGCTCCCCCTCTCCTCCACCCCACCACCCCACCTTCTTCTACTTGTTCTTCTTCTTCTGGAGATCCCTGTCTTTAAAAATGGTCCATTTAAGTGAAGTGGGGAAGCATGGGATGGAGTTAGGTCTGCGGAGTAAATAGGTATTTTTCAACACAAAGGCTTTTAGCATTTCAAACCGCGCCAATACAGACACACTTCTTCAACATAATGACCAGTCTTCTTCAACATTTACTTATATGGGCAACCGTTGGAATTTTTTTTTTTTTGGTACGAGTTATGTGGAATGTATTGGTTCATCAAAGTGCTCCAACGGGCCTGTGCACCTCATCAATTTGTTCCCCAAATATTTACCCTGCTGTGTTTATTGTACAGTGATTCAACAAGACAACAGACCAAACACAGTAATCAATGCGCGTTACGTAACGACCTGACTGATTTGAGATATGATGTGTTTACGCGTGGACAGGGCCGAGGTGGAAAATGCAAGGTCTGGGATGCTGACTCACACCAGTTTGCTTGAATGTCAGTCTTTTTTCCCCCCTCAGATTCACAACCTCTCGAGCTCGAACGGCAGCAATTAGTTTCGTGCGCACTCGCGCGCTCACGGCCTCGCGAGCCCTCAGCTTGACCATCAGCAGTGGTCCTCGCGTGCTACCGGCACAGCCCCCCCCAATCCGAGAGTGGCCAAAGCCGAGGAGCGTGTTTACGGAGCGGAAGAGTCTGTTTCCTGCCTGTAACAAAACCCAGACTCTCAGTTAGTGTCAAGGAGCTGCTCGGTGCTGAGTGCGACTCTGCAATACATCATCTTCATTTCAGAATCATCGCGATAAGACGAGTAAGGTCAGGCCCCCAACACACGGGTCAGCAGCAGGGAGAGGCCGCGCACCTCCTCTACACATGTACTGGGCAGAGGGAGAAAAGAAAAAAAATAATAATTGGGTAAATTAAAAAAAAAAACACCTCTACCTCTGCAGCAGTCAAATTTCAATCATTCCTCTCAGTACACTTTGTTTAAAGTTGGTGTCTTGCCAGGCAGCCCCGAACATGTTTCTTCTTGTTCCTCTCCTTCTCTCTATCTCTTGCTGGCTAACCTGTTGAAGCAGCGTCTTCTCTGCAGAGTGGCAGGTGTATAGTCATATCTGTGGTTGCAGGCCTCAGAAATCCAGTCCTCCTGGGAGACGTAGCTGCACCGTATAGGGTTGAATGTACTCTAAAGACAGTAGATCCCTGAACACAAGAATGGAAGCTTGATGACTCGGTAATGACTGCAATTATCTTTCCTCCTGCTTCTGTAAAGCCGAGGGGGGCGGGCGGTATTTTTACTGCACAAGTAAACTTTGCATAAAGAAAGCGTCAACACCTCCTGCAACTGTTGGTGCACTGCAGTGTGTGTGAGTGCGTGTGGTATTATGACATGACACAGCTTTGTGGAGAAGCACTTAATATCTTCCAACAGGAGAGTCGCTTGTTTACAGGTGTTACCATAACAGCCTGAATGTTTGATGAGGAACTGAAGTGTGATTACTCTCTTGTCTTACAGTGCTCACGATAAGCTAATAACAACAATAGACTGTTACTGTAGGAGAGTAGATTAGCTCAAGTGTCTTTGCACGATCTGTTTTCCTCGTATGCGAGTCCAAGAGAGGGTCATTCAATGGGGTGTGAAAGCTCTTCCCGTACATCTTGCGTTAGGAGAGCGCGTTTCAAGATGGAAGTGATGAGGCCATAAAGATTAGAGGACCTTTTTAAAATGTAGCAGAAAGCACAATTGCATGCAGAGTGTGCTGGCCTCATGTAGTGCGCTTTCCTTTTTCCTTTCGTTTCATGGTCATCAGTAGGAATGGCAAAGGACCAAGCCGTTGTGTGTCTGTAATGGCTCAGTTCTTCTAGGTCCCGGAAGGTGAGTCTTATCAGCAGCCCATGTGATGGTGTCAGTAGCCAGGACCTAGACCGTGCTATTGTGCCCCTGCCTGGGCCCAAGTGACGGATGACAGCGCCTTCTCACTGGAGGAAATGAGGAGGCCAGAGGCGAGCCCGGGGCCGGATTTTTTACCAAAACCTTGTTCTCACCCACTTACCTTCGGCTCAGAAAGTGCCAAAATACTCCACAATAGTGGGCCGAAGGTGACGGCTAACTTGAATGTTGTCACCGTCCCCCAGGGCTCATTGTGTTATCCAGATTAGTAAAAAAAGATATGATATAAGACATGGTTTCGTTTGAAAGACTGCGACAGGGTGATGTGTTTCAAAAACTGAAGCCTCGTTCTGTGTATCAAGGGTCCAACTTGGAGACCATGAAAGGAGGAAGTGAGGTCAGGCCAGTCTGGGTCTCCTGGCCTTTGGCCTCCCTTGGGTCTCATAAATTAGCCTGCTGTAATTCTCTCCCAGACGGCCTTGCCCCAGCAGGTGTGTGTTTGTATATACGAGCGCTAACAGGGGGATGTAAGGGCTGTAATGTCGGTGATCTACGGTGTTGGGAATGTCGTTTGGGAGGAAACATGCAACCTAAATATGCTTATCCTCTCCGCTGCCACACAGTGCACGCAGATAAAGACACTGCAGGGAGGCGGGTTTTCACCGAAAAGGATGCGTTGGCCCTGAATGTTCCCTCGTGCTGCCTTGTATGTTCTGTCCCACTTGGCCAGAGCTGGTGAAGAAGTATTAAAAATATCAGAGGGTTGAATTAAGTTCATCTTGCCGCTGCAGGGACTTTCTCTAACTTGCCAAAGCAGTAATGGCTCTCTTGGGAAAGACAATGTTGCTGTAAAATAAAAGTATGCATGCATCCTGGCTTCAGGGGTAAACATCCTTGAGGGGAAAATGCTACTGTCTCTCCAGCAACCATGGTGGCGTCTTTATCAATCTGACAGTTTGTTTTGGCCAAACTCGGCCTCTTCATGAATAAAGTTTAATATTTTTGTAAACAGTTACTGTATAAAATACCAAGCGGTGCAGTTTCGATGTCCAGCGCTGCTGCTCTGTTCATAACAATGGCCGTTGGTATTGCTGTATTGACATTGAATGTTGGTGTAAACACTGGAAAACTTGTCCTTCAACTGGACGACTTCGGTCCAAGCCACAGTGTTGGCAGGCATCCGCTCTCATAAAGATATCGAGTCCCTGTTCTGTAGCCGACCCTGGACTCTGACCTCTCAGTGAATGGGAGAGTGGAATCAGACAACCTCCTCTGTGTAGATTAATAAAGTGTAACATCGTTAGATATCATGAAAGACACGGTGGGGTTTCTTGTCACCCAATAATTTTTGTGGCAGTTTGTTTCATGTAGACAAAAAAAAAAAAAAAAAGCAGTCGGGGTAAAATTGAGACATGAGTCTTCCACTTCCTGTCTTTGTTTCTTAGCATGCATATTTGTATAAAGCTGAAGCCTGGAGAGCCTGAGTTGGCCAAAAGACAACATCAATCAATTAGAATAGCAAAGTGTAGACCTTGTGTTTGTGGTTCCACCCAGCCTTATGGGGAAAAGGCCAGATCTGTGAAAGGCAGTGAGTGACAAGCAGGTTTTAGGAGGTATTATCATCCCTGTCAAAAAGGATGATCAGAATCAAATTGAAGATCAACTGTTTGAGCTATACCAATTTTATAAAAACGATCATTATACAACAAAATTAATTCTGTTTGACTCATTTGTAACACACTTTGTAACTTTAATAAAAGTGTAAAACTGCAGTTTAATGCTGATTATTAAAGTCAACATGGAATAGATCAAGACTCCCACAAAAGCATTCAGGACCCTCCTTCCGTTTTTATTTCTGCAATGGCAGCCAAAACAAAATTACAGATTAGAACAGAGTAACGTACACTAAACTAAAATATAGCTATAATGTAATGATATGGGTGATGGTGGTGCTTTGTATTTATTTATAAGTTATTATTATATTACAAGTATTATCTCAATAATTTGCGTTCGCCTTTAATCTGATTTCACTCGTCAGGCAACTGTTGTCCCTTGGGCAGTTATCTTTACTCGTGTATGTCCAGGTCAACAGACTGCACCATATTCTTGGTCTTGTCTCACATTTGACTGCGAAAAAACAAACCTGATTTCATGTTATGATAATCAAATGGAGCACATAAAGGTATGTACACAAGCTTACACAGACGTACACACGAATGTGCTGCTGCAGAATGAAGTCAGACACACAAGAGCGCCGATGTCTGTTATTGCCTGCACGCTCCATCAGTCATTGGGCTACACAAGGAGCAACAGGGAGGTCCTGTGCTCTTTGTTGTTGCTGTGTCTAGTCCCTTGTTAGAGAATTGATGACACTGTCTTCGGAAAACAAACAAGGCGGGAAGCTAAAAAGGTGGTCACTCACCAGAACTCTCTGACCCAGAGACGCAGAGGCCATTGCAACATGTGAGCAACGCTGCAACAGCCCCCTAGGAATGTGCAGCAGTGTGTGTGTGCACACGCTCCTGTTTGTGTTTCAGTGATACCACAGCTGGAATGTGACTGTCTTGTGCCTGAATGTGTGCCTTTGTGTGTTCCAGTGTCAGCGTCCTATAGCAGCAACGATAACCTGCATGCAAAATGAAAACACTACGATAAAACAAACCCTGTTGACCCAACTCTATTTTTTACCATATTTGCATTACGCTGCCAGTAGATGCCAAAATAAATGTTCCACAAATCAAATGTCAAGGAAATGCAGAAAAGGTGCCTGTGAATGTTTGGCTGACTAATGCATTCATCTAGATGTGACACACTCTCCCTGTGGGCACTGTCTTGCCATAGGCTACTCCTGTCACTCCCTGCTCTGACTCACACTTCACATCACAGTCCAGACCGTGGCCCTGGGGCCTCCCCACTACGTACACACCAAACCCTGCTCTGGGCCCCCGAAGCGTTGTTCTGGGAGCTCAAATCCCATAATTGCAGGGCTGACAGTGATAGCTAACATGCTAGACACCCTCACCTGGTCGGAAAGAATGAAAACATCTACTGTCAAAGTGAAGCGAGGAGATGAGTGGGGGTGGTAACAGGTATGGGGAAAGTGAGTAACATCTGGGACGAAACGGGTGGGGAAAATAGTAACTTAGTGCCCTATGATAACTGGTGTTAGGATTACTGGTTACTGGTTCTTCTGTTAAAGAATTGTTTTAAAGTAGTTTAGTGCTTTTAATATAGAGCATAATTTGTGGTTTATGAGTAAGACTAACTGATGAATTATGAGCCTAATGGATTTTGTTGTACAAACTAAACTGATACAGTATCCTTTTTTTTTTTTTTAAATTGGAAAGGATGTTACCACACCACTGGTGTATTGTTTCTTTATAACAATAGAAACAGTTCCCTAGTAACACATCCAGGAGACATTGAGCTATTAGCATTCATTTAAAGATTAGGTTTTTTTGCTTGCCTGGTGATTATTCATCCAATAATTACTGCGTCTTTTATTTTGTCAGTCTCCACAATCTAGTGGGGAAAGAATAAGATGAAAGAAATGCCGATGAAAGTGATGAGATTGGAACGAGGCAGTAATCTGGTAAACCATGTGAAACCAAAAGAGCAAGCTGAAAGACGCTCAGACACTCTGTACAGATGAGGGGAATTGCAGAGTTGTTGTTAGTATGAATGATGTGTTAGTAAGGAACGTTGATTGGTGCAGCTTTAACTATATAAACTTCCCCAAAATGGCCTTTTCTTAATGTCATACAATCGCAGACTCATACTGTAACTGATCTATGAAGCATTAATGATTCCCCCGAGACATGGGCTTAAACTTTGTGTTTAAGATTTGCTTTTTGGAAAACGTTTGATTCCCCATACAACTAATTAAATAATTATCAAATGAAAAAAAAAGATGGCTACTATGGATGTTTTAAATTTTGTTAATTAAAACAAATGACCAGCTGGACATAATATGAATTTGAAGAGGAACTATGCAAGTCCGGTCACTTTCCCTCCGTGCTGCTAACGCTCCTCTCGACCATGTGCATTTGTTTACAATGAAGCCAGCTAGAAATCAATCATTGGAGCTTAGATAATGTTATAGCCTATAACATATACAGTGTTACGACATTTATGTTTGTGTAGTTTTATCTGTCACAAACAAGAGAGTCAGAGGCTTTGATCTTACAAGGTTGGTCTTAAGCCAAGAGAGCAATAAGTGTCATGCAATTAAAGCAGAGAGCCTCCATTCTCCCTCGTAACAAGCTAAGACATTTATTAAACCATCACAATTACTCCTAAGCTTTTTAATTGAGGTAAAAATGTATCATAGTTTTTTTTTAAAGTATATTTTTTTGGCGTTTTATGCCTTTATTTGATAGATCAGTAGAGATAGACAGGAAAGGGGGAGGCAGAGAGAGGGGAATGACATGCAGGAAAGGTCTGCCCGATGCGGGACGCGAACCGGGGACGCCTGCGTCTGCATATACATGGGGCGGCTGCCTTAACCACTGCGCCACGCACCGCCCCAAAAATGTATCATAGTTAAGCTACAAATCCTGCATAGTTCCTCTTTAATTCAAGAGGGAGATTCTTGAATTAATTAATGTATTATTGGTTTAGGTGGGCTGAATTCAAGTTTCCAGATTCACACGTTTATGTTGCATGTTGCAGCATGTCAGCTTCCAAACTGGCTGTAATGTGACAGGATCATATACAATATGTTTACATGTTCAACTGAGATAGAAGGTCAGACCAGGGAAAGTTTGGCTCTCATCTGGAAATGTGAAAACAGCTTAACTCTGCTCATACATCATTCTGCACAGTGAAAGTCAAACATCCAGAGGGCATAACTATAAGCAAACCACATTGGTACTGGCACGTTTTTAGTCAGGATTTTTTAAAATGTTAATAAAAACGTTAGATATTTGATTCATTCTACCATCACTATGCTTCACAGATTCAACAAAGGCAAAATCTTAGTTACAATGCAATTAAAACTCAGTAAGAACTTACTTTTAAATGGAATTTTTTGATAAAACTATCACATGTAAAATTGCTTGTTATACAGAAGGCTATTGTATTTATTACAGTTGGGAATTATTATTGCAGAATCAGTAACATGTAAAAGACATTATATTTTTGTTGTGTAAAATAGCAAGTTTGACCTACTTTATATTCTATAAATGCGCATGATCAGATGATCAAGATTAGATGATCAAGTATGCATTTATTTAACCTTTAAAATAAAATACAGGTTAAATAAATACATAGGCCTGCTTGATCATCTGATCATGCTTTTCTGTGTAATACATGCAGATTAACGAGTGTCTGTGTTTATAAGTAAAGTTACCAGATAAATGTAAGGCAGTGAGTCACATTTGTTACATTCGAGCGCTGAAAGGCATTAGTAATAAACTGTGCTATCCGTTATCAAAATGTGGGACTATATTAACGTGTTCCACCATGGGGTTTTAATCACGCAAACTAGGCTGAGCCATGCGACGACACGTCTTTAAGCTACTAGAGAGAAACCTTAAGAGCCAGCACTGAGCCCTGCCTGAAAAGCTTTCCAACACAGTCACGCTCCTGGTAGATGTAGAGCAGCAGGAGTGGAGTGGCCTTCATTTATCAACCACTCCTGCTCCTGCAGACAGCTGTGGGGAGAGTACAGAGGAGCCGGCATGTTTACACCATAGCTCAGCAGAGGCCCTCAGGACAGAACAGATGAAGATCCTTGCATATTGTCATTTACACAACCTTACATGCACTCACTCAAATATTGTGCTCACTGTGTGCTGTTAAGAGTTCAAATGTAAGTGATAAGATGGATGCTCTCGCTCTCTGTGACAGAGCTTCTACCTAGAAAGATGTAGCCATGTTCAATGCAATTATAGGCTCTGATTGTGTAGCCTATTATTTTTAGTATGAATGGAAAACATAAAGCTGCAGAACAAACTCATACCATCAATGGCTCTGCTTTTGATGCCTACTGAGTAGCTCTTGATGCAATCTTTAACAAGGTTGGGGCGCCATCTTGTGGTTATATCGTGTACTGCAACAAAATCCACGACCCACCCACTCCCAGCGCTGGACATTTGTTGTGACATTTGTCAGTCAGCCTACGCGAGCGTTCATTGGTCAAAACCTCCGGTGAGTTTGTTTTCTTTAACTTTGACCCGACCGGAATCAGCGCAGGGATTGGCCTCGCGGACACATCTAGATTTCTATTGGTAAATTCAGTCACACCCACTTCGCATTTCCCCAAAATCCAAGTTGAAGGTGAAAGGCATCTTTCATCCCAGAAGCTGCCTGTATCGGTCGCTGCTCGTCGCCTACCCTGCAACAACAGTGTCAGTGAAGTCCGTGTCAAACCATGTCGGTGTTTTGTGAAGTCCCCCAGGCAGCCCCCGTGGCTGTCTTCAAGCTGTCGCAGGATTTCAACAACGACCAATTTCCCAAGAAGGTGAACCTCGGAGTGGGAGGTGAGTTGAACCACAGTCCAGGCTGAACGGCTGTCAGGTCGCCAGCCATGTTGGTTAGCCATGGTAACGGTGTGGTGGAGCAACCACTCGGTCTAAGCTAACGGTAGCCTAGCAGCAGAGGTAGCTCCAGCCGGTGTTAGGATGAATACTGACACCCGTTTGTGAAGCAACAAAGCATTTACGAAATGATGATGCCCTACTACCCAGTTAGTGATTAGAAACGCTGTTTTAAATATAACATCATAATATAGTGACGTTCATCATTTTCGACGTATATTTTGATGTGGAGATGTGGTCGCAAAGCCTGGCAGCATTAACATGCAGTCGGTTTGGTGGACTACTGTACACAGATTTCGGTGTAACACCTGTCAATAGCTTACAGTACTGGATAGTGAGTTGTAGCTTCTGGATAACGTTTATTATAGTCACTGTGATTTATTGTAGCCTAACAGAATCACTTGCACAGTAAGACTGTGAAGATAACTATCGGCTTGCTTTATTTCATCACACCTTGAGATTGTATAGTACAACTGATTGTTCCAGACCCCCCTCCCAAAGTACTGATTGCAACTTTGTTCATTGTTCATTGTTATATAATCATGTAACAGAGTAGAGTCTTTTATGTTCCTGTCCTCATCGGCCCCCCCTCTTTTTCTCCCTCTTGCCTCAACTCTGCAAAAATAACCTGTTCTGCTATGGACTAGTGCGACTCAATTGGATTACTGTTGCCTCATGGTGCAACAACAGGCTAGTGGCAGGAGTTTTAATATGTATGGCTTAGGCCTGCCTCTCTCCTGAAGGAAACAAGAGACACTTCAGCCCTCAGTTCAACCGTTTTCTGTGTTAATCTTAAGTAATAATCCTTGCTGCTAACATTGCAGCACAGGAATCGTGTGAGAAACGTTGCTTAGATAGCCTCGTCCTGCAGAAATACCGCCACAGCAGACCTGAGTCTCATGATTAGGAGGCTAGGCTGAGGCCTGATAATCCCCCTCTCTCTCTGCAAGGCACAAGCTGCAGATAGTCACCAGATACTGGGCAGATGGGAAATGTAGGCCACTCTAGGGCTTGTACCACATCATGTAAAATGCATGTCTAGAGCTTGAAATAAGGAGATGCTGTGAATATGAAATCAGCACTTATTCTGCTAATTCAATTATCAGAATAATTGATTATCTCAGTTATTGCTTCTGTATAATTTAATGACAAAAGTAGTTTTAGCTTCTCAATTTGAGGATTGAAGAATGGGTCAATTACATTTACAACTACAATTTATAGACAAAAATGACTGATTATAAATTTTAAAACAATTTGGCAGAATAATTGGTTATAAATAATTGTTATTTGCAGCCCTTGGCAACTTAAGACAGAGCTTTTAAAGTCACCCTAACGCTGAATTATATTCAGCCTTAGTGAGCTGTAGAGCATGTGGTCTCTCTTCTTAGGATAAAAAGGCTATTGTATACTTAGGCCCTTATCAGGTGGTGACATGGAGTACAACCAGCTAAAGCATACAACAGGTGAAAGTGCATGTTTGTTGCTTTATCTTTTGAAGTGATCACTCCAGGGTCAGTTTTACGCAGGTCCAAATCGATCAAGTTTCCTACAATGAAAAAGCGCAGTCAAGAGTTGTGTTGGTTGTACTGTTTTAAAGATACAGTATATGTTTCTTAATGTGAGTCAAGTCTCATTAAAAATGTTTAATACATTTTGGTTTCTGTAATCGTTCCTTGCAGCCTACAGGACAGATGAAGGCCAGCCATGGGTTTTGCCAGTGGTGAAGAAGGTGGAAAAGATCATTGTTCATGATGACAGGCTAAACCACGAGTACCTGCCCATCCTGGGCCTGCCTGAGTTCAGATCTTCAGCTTCCAAGATTGCACTGGGAGACGACAGTCCTGCCGTTCAGGAGAACAGGGTTTGTGTGCTGAAAGACCATCTGATGTTTCAGTTTCTATTATCTGTTCCCATTCAAACTGACTGTCTGTTCTGTTTGCGTCTGTCACGGCCAGGTGGGAGCTGTCCAGTGCCTGGGAGGTACAGGTGCTTTGAAGATGGGGGCAGAGTTCCTCAGGCGTTTCTACAATGGAAACAACAACACTAAAACACCTGTCTATGTGTCTGCACCTACCTGGGGTACGCTCATGCAAACACACAAACCAACAGTGACACAGACTACAGAAAGTACCTCCTTATGCAAAGACTCTGCTCTTTCATTACAGAGAGTTCCACTGATTCACTATAGACTTTACACTCAGGATGTCAGTAGAGTGTTTTATTATTAAATGTCCTGTTACAACTATAGTGATCAGAGCTATGATTTGTTGTTGAGGCATTAATTAAAGAGAGAGAGGAAATACAAACAATGACATGAAAACCTCCTGTTTTAGAAAATCACAATGCTGTATTTGCCAATGCTGGCTTTGAGGATGTCCGTCCATACAAGTACTGGGATGCTCAGAGGAGAGGCCTGGATTTGTCTGGTTTCCTTGGTGACTTAGAGGTAAGAGTGCGTGATAGAGACTCTACTAAAGTAATTTCAGCTGTTTTCAGTAGGAGATAACATTACCTCTACATCTTCCCTCTGTCTCCTGCAGACTTGTCCAGAGCACTCCATCTTTGTCCTGCATGCCTGTGCCCATAATCCAACTGGCACAGACCCAACACAGGAGCAATGGCAGCAGATCGCTGAAGTTATGATGGTAACAGTGCTACACATGAATACAAACCAACACAATTCTTGTTCTCCGTCACCACGAACGCAAGTGTCAGTTAAGGCATAACATAGTTCATGCTCAGTAAATCACAGTGTGGTGATTGTCATTTGTATTTCTTCTTTTGCAGAGGAGGAAGCTGTTTGTCTTCTTTGATTCAGCTTATCAGGGATTCGCCTCAGGCAGCCTGGATAAAGATGCTTGGGCGGTCCGCTACTTTGTCTCAATGGGCTTTGAAATGTTCTGTGCTCAGTCGTTCTCCAAGAACTTTGGTCTCTACAGTGAGTAACCCTCCGGTGCACAGAGTCGAACCTAACATACATAAGAGTGATAAAGAGTGACTCTCTTGGATTGTGACACCCACAGATTGTTCCATATAACCTATTTTTACCAGCAGAATATAGGGCCTTTAGATGGTGGTGCAAAAAATTTTTTTTTAATGGTGGCACTTTGACCAACAAGATATGTTAGCCCTTGTATATAATCTTTATCCACACATATATATACACAGCACACAGCTAAAAATAAATATTAAGAGAAAATGCTTTCACATTTAGCAAGTTGTAGATTCTCCAGAGGGGGAGCTGTTTAGTCATTTTTATAGCAGTTTTACACAAGCCAGACTTTGCCATCTATATGACAGGTTGTAGCAGTAATTTATACAGGTACATCAGATGTAGATATATTACTGTCCCCACTTATAAAATAGATAAAGTCATGGCTACAATATTGTTTAATATATGACCCCTTTGTCCCATCAGATGAGCGCGTGGGCAACCTGACCATTGTGGCTCGTGATGCAGACAACCTGAAGCGAATTCTGTCTCAGATGGAGAAGATTGTCAGGACCACCTGGTCCAACCCGCCGTCTCAGGGAGCTCGCATTGTCGCCCTCACCCTTAACTCACCTGAGCTCTTCATGGAGTGGTCAGTTCAAACTCTCCCCAGAAAAATAACATTTGCAGCAGTGCATGAGGAGCAACTCATAAATACAAAGGCAACTGTGTTACTCTCTCATCTGTTTTGTTTGACCTCAGGAAGGCCAATGTGAAGACCATGGCGGACAGAGTGTTGTTGATGAGAGCTCAGCTCAAAGCTAAGCTCCAAGCTCTGGGGACACCAGGGACATGGGACCACATCACAGAGCAGATTGGCATGTTCAGCTTCACAGGCCTCAACTGTAAGTACAGAGACTACACACACATCCCCATAGAAAATTTGAGAGAAATTGCTGTTCTTGCTCTCAAAAGATGCTAACCTCAGGTGTATATAATTTTTTGACAAAAATAAAGAAGTGATATATATTTTTGTGCACTGCTTTAACACAGCAGGAATTTTAACATTTGTTAATACTATCTCATGATACATTCCAATCTGATGCATAGACACAGATCTGTACAGTGTCTAAGTTTTAATAAACAAAATATATACAAATATACAAATATATACAAAATCTGGTTCTGTTATATTTCCTGCAGCCAAACAGGTAGAATATATGGTGCAGGAGAGACACATCTACTTGATGGCCAGTGGTCGAATCAACATGTGCGGTTTGACCACCAAGAACATCGACTACGTAGCCGAGTCCATCCACGAGGCAGTCACCAAGGTCCAGTAGACGACACTAACACTAACCCCAGTTCCCAAGCCCTCCTCCTGCGGTCCTGAGCCGTCCTCAACCCCGGGACAGTGAATGTAAGCTCTCATTCGCACAAGTGGCTCCATTCCCACCACCTCCTTCTCAGTGTTTATGCTAAGCTAGGCTAAACACATTCTGGACCTATTTCTCTACTGAGCACTCAAAGATGGTTTAGATCTTCTTTTTTTCCCCCCATCTTCTCATCAAACTCCCAGTGAGAAGGGATTTGTATTTGGTAATCATTCCTTAAAGTAATTATGTTTGCTATGTGTTGGTCACCTATTTACATTCTTTTTCTTTTTCCACTTACTGTTAGGTCTGTGTCCTTTTACCTCAGTGGTGCTGACTCCTACCTGCTAAAATGTTTTAATGTCACACTTTTAAAATTCATCCATTCCAAGAGTGAAAAATACATTTCCAATTATGTTTAGCCCCCAGTGATTAGTATATATGATTAACTACTGGTAAGAATGGCTATTAGTTATTAATATGACCACATCCACTCAACGTAGCTTTAATCAAAGGGAGAAGTATTTACCACCTCTGTCATGAATGAAGTAGCTGTATTATGTTTATTGCTGGATGAACAAGAGATGAGTGTTCTCAGGAAGATATTTTTAACTTGAAGTATGTAATTTATTAATTATACTGACTACTGCCCAAAGGGGTTATACCAATTACCTCACTTTTAATTTGTATTTATGGACCTTATTCCAGTTTGTATTCAACGAGCACTAATAGCACTGAGCTATACAAACGGGTGTGGAGACTCCTTAGTGAATCTGCTGTCAGCTGAATGTTGTGATGTTTCTGGTTCAGTCAGGCACCTGCCGGTGAAAGTTTGCACAGCGAATGTCTGCACTCTTACGTAAGACCATCATGTCAGTAGCACAAACACACTAATGATCAACCACTTTGCTGATGTATCACTGTGCACGGTACACTATTGAAACAGTCTAATTGTGTTTAGCAAATGAACTTAAGATGAAAACATCCTCACCAAACTGTGAAACGACATGAATTAACTTCTCTAATAAAGAATTATAAATAGTATGTTTGTATTGTTGTCATATATTTTTGAGTGATCAGTACAAACCAATTCAAATAACAATTCTGTGTAGTTTGAGTCTGACAAATAAGAAACAGCAGAAACAAAAGTAGAAAATAGTCGTTCAGTCAGTTTATTAATAATTTAATTTTTCCCATGTGTTGAGCATATTTCATATCTCTCTCTTGGTATCTTTGGGTAGCTTATATAATCATCTGAATTTCACATTACAAAATGTAACATTGCCTGTTTATCCCAAACAAACAATATATCAGTTCCTTACAAATATAAATATAAATAAGTGTAAACCAACTGCAAAATTCTGTGAAAGCATTTGGCTGCAAGAGTTTCTGATTCACACAAATCCTCTCATGCTGACTCTCTTGTCAGATCAAAAGACTTCCCGTTGGGTGTTCTGTGTACATAGAGGGGTCAATGTGAATAGCTTAGCAGTGCAGTATCCTTTGTACTTCTATAGCCTAACCAGGCAGAATGAATTATATCACTGAGTGTCCCCAACACAACCTGTGTGTGTGCGTCTACGTTTGAAGGGAGGTGGTGGCTTGACGTCAGTGTGCGTCATATTGCTTTCCCCTTTCATATCTCTTTCTGTCACCGTTGTGCTGAGTAGAGTACCTGCCAAGATTTCACAATGTAGATTGGGACAGTCCAACCCAACCTGTGCGTGCAGCGGCTGCAGCTGCCGTTCACAGATTAGAAAGGATCAAATTCTGGTTTTATTGTGAAGGCTCCAACAGATCATTTCATTATTGCAATCACATTTTAATGTCTATAACAATGGCTTTAAAATTTCCCTCAGTGAGCGGCATACTCTGGTCTCCTCTATCCTCCTCCGTTTGTACAGTCTTCTTTTATCTTACTCCTCTTAAAGCTCTCACCCCTGTGTGTGACTGTGTGCGTGTCTCCTTGTTGGCAGCTTTCGACTGCAGCAGTTCAGCTTCCAGAGCTCCTCTCTTTGTGAACTTCATTTAAGATCTACTGTAGTGTTAAACATCAGTGAGTCACACTGCGCCTCTTTTTGGGAGGGGGAAGCTAATGCAGATTGGTATCATCAAATTCATGCATCCTTTTACATAAGCATGCATATGGAAAAAAATAGGTATTTTTTTACAGAGGTCAAATCTAAGGTAAGAACAGCATAAACAAACATGCAAGTAGCAACTACCCCTCCTCAAGAATGCTGACAATGCCCATAGGACATTAAGTTCCAGGGATCTATAAAAAAACAAACAAACCCCAAACCCCCTAGCTTATTTTTAAATGGTGTCTGCAGCTTTAGTGACTGACACTATGAGAGATGAACTGTACAGAGAAAATATAGTACATGATGAAATTCTCTATCTGTGTGTAATGATGCGCCTGCATGATCTACTGAATGTAATCAAAACACAGGCTGTTGAACTCTTAAAAACGTGGTTACATCAAGAGAAAGGGCATGTTTCAATGGGAAGAGATGGAAACGGTGTACGCAGGAAACATGCGTTTAAGAAAGACAAATTTACTAAATCGTATGAATGTACACGGTGGTTTGCTGATGAATTCAAGCTATTTACAGTATAGCCTATACGATTACTTGTATTGCCATCTTCAAGTTACTTTTTGTAATTCTGACACTTTAGTATAGAAAACAGTTAAGAAATTGTGTTCTTTCTCTCGCTCTCTCTTTTTATTTGAAATTGTGCAAACCGCTCTAGAGCTGTTGAGAGGTCGGTTTATATACGATGAGTCATCATTCAGGCAGGGAATTCATTTATGGCTTCCTTGAAAAGTTTTTTTGTGTTCTTTTAACCTGGTGTAAAAATTGTGCTCTTATCAAGTGAGAGCTGATGGCTAGTGTGTCGGGCTGTGTTGGCAGTCTGTGGCACCGTTATGGCAACGTTAAGGACAGCTCCCTGTGCAAACAACATTTTCAACATGTGGGAACTGCCTCGATAATAACTTAATACATAATAAATATTTGTATATTCATTGTCTGATCAAGTAAGAGGAAACTCAAAGCTGGCTCAGATATCCAAGGACCATGATGGGCTTAAGATAAGCAAGCTACGCTGCTGTCTCTTTAACACAACATGGCTTCAATGGGATGATTACAGGTTGACAATGTGGACAGAGCTATCGTAAAGAGTTGGCTACAAAACATCTGATTAAAACTTCCTGGGACCCACAGAGTCTGTGTAAGGCTGGATAAATCCAATACTGTGATGTTTAGATTTGTCCAATCAAGTGTTGTTTTTCAGACCTGCCCCACTAGAGTTTCCGTACCACGCTGAAGCACAAATGCCCCCCCCCCCTACCCTGCCTCCCCTATGACCAAGTGTACCATGCTCGGTCCAGGGAAGTGTACACTTGCACTCACACTAGCCTCAGAATCCGGACTTTAGGGGGCAAATGTGCTTGGGCACGGTACGATCGCCTCGTGTGAGTGCGCCCTTACAGTCAGCAATCATGTTAATGATGTGAATTCAGGCAGAGGTGGGACCTGAGTATTATTGGTGGCTACAGCAGATAGGATGGCTCAGTCTCCTGTGAGAGTTATGGCGGAGCAATGGAGGGAGTCGATGGGGGACAGGGTACCTAGTGGGTGATAAAGAGGGAGGTCTGTGCTTCATCCCTCCTCAGTGTCACTGTGCTAGCTGGTCACTGGCGGTTGCTCTGGACCTTCCTCCAAACTCTTTCCTCCGTCCCGAGACTTTTTCCTCCTCTTGTTACCTAGAGACAACAGAAGGCGATGAATTTCAGGTGATAAGTGGTTTATCTTGCATTTGCCACAAAAATAGTCCTGTCTCGCCTCAAATGAGCGAATAATAAAAAGAAATGAGTCATAGTTGTATCCAGGCCAACGAGGACAGATGCATCTGGAGAAGGTTGAGACGGGGGGACATGAAACATCACCTGTTGCTAAGATACGTGCATCACTGTTGCTATGCCTTGACAGAAAAGTTTTGCAGCGTATCTGATGGAGTCTGTGTGTGTCTGTGTGTGTGTGTGTGGGCGTGCTGTCGCATGAGCGTTCGTGACAAGTTGCTCACTCACTCAGTTTACGCAGGAGTTTCTTCCCGATGTTCTCCTCAGAGCTGGACAGAGACAGGGAGCTGATGAAGGGAGAGGTGGATGGCTGGGACTCTGTAGGCACATCTGAGAGAGAGAGACGAGAAAAGGGATGCAACAGAGGAGATGAATAGAGGAAATGTGTGCAAGAGGGATTTTACTGCAGGTGACGGTGTTTTTTTATTAACCACTGGCACATTGATTTTTATCCATCCTAAATCGGTTGCTTCAACAAAATCATCATCATTAGGCAAACAAGATAATATACAGTGATGCACAGATTGGCTCTCACCATTCTCCCCATAACTCTCCGGTCGGTCCTCACGGATGTAAGGGATCTCATCCATGCGGAGGAAGACGGTATCATTCGGACTCCTTTGCCCGTCAGATTTACTGCCTGCGAAGAGAGAATTAGTCCAATCAGCTGTGAACCAGCTGTGAGGGTCGACATCGGAGCAGCTGGGCTGTAGCTCAGCCCATAGAGGGAGGCAGAGAACCTGCTATTCATCAGCCAGTGGTTTTCTGCAGGGCCCAGTGAGAGGTTACATTGTAACAGTGGTGACCAGTAAAGGGTTAAAGATCGTAAATAAAGATGAGCTATAACCAGTGCAGGGACTGAATTGGTAAATAAAATCTGTGATTGGACATGAAACCTGGAGCTGTATTAACCCGTCACTTCTCTCATTGACAACCATCAGAACCATCTGTCTGGTAATTTTTTCCTGTCACTAACGTAAACACAGACAAACTGGGTGGCGTGTTGCACTCAGCACAGGACAGATGGTATGTGGGAAATCCTTTAAGCCAGTACAGATTGGTCGATGCCACGTTTGCACCAGTTTTGTGCTTGAGTCACTGAGAATGTTTGACTTATAGGATTTATATTCTTTATGTCTCAGATTATGCTATTTTTGACTTTCACTTATTTTCTCTATTATTCCATTATTACTTATCTTGTGTCATGCCTCATTATCTATTCAGCCTTTATTCTCTCATTTTTATCTTAATTTTCATTATTTGAGGGGTTTGTTCTGAACATCTTCATGGCTTTTTAAAGAATTTACATACACTGGACTCATCAGATCATAAATTATCAAGTTGCCCCTGGCAACTCGGTTATATAAATAATTCAAATGTATTGGTCCTGTCACACAGGTCTTTTGGCCCTTGGCCCACAAAGCACTTCAATCAGTGTGTTTGATCCTTTGAATGCTCGTTCTTCCTCTCCACCAGGCCGGTGAATCGTGACAATCAACTTCATGTTGCGTTTCCCATATGGCACGTGTGTGAAAAACCAACTGACTGACATATATAGAGTGTGTAGTCAACGTACAGTAATATCACAAAGCCTCTACAGCACTTACGAACGATCCGGTTTCTCTCATTGAGTTGGGAGGTGTTGCGAAGGCCACCGTGGGGATGGAGATGTGCAAGGCGTGCCAGCCCGAGCCGCGTATGCGTGTGCGTGAGGGGGAGGGCGATGCTGTGTGAGCGAGCCTCTGGGATCGGAGGCCTCCCTTTAGCATCGGGATCCACTGGGTCTGGGGTCTGAGGCAAGCTGTCCATCCTGGTAGCCATCAGGGCGTTCTGGTAGTGGTTCCTGGTGATCTGCGGAGACACGGGACAGCGAGCGTTATCATCTGAATGAGATCCCAGTGCCTGTGGACAGCAGGAAGCACGGAGAGCGCTGGAGAAGAGGGGAGGAGAGGTGAAGTGGCGAGGCCCATCCATCATTTTAAGGCTAAAATATTCATGGCTGAAATGGAGCACAATTATCCTCAGTGATTAAAGGAAAGAGCGTGTATGGAGGAGAGAGAGAGAAAGGCAGGATGTCTGTGTTCAGTCAGAATCAGAGATTAGGACATATCAAAGGCAAACACTGCAGCGGAGGACGATGTCTGCGTTATGGGAGAATTTTGAGCGTTAAATCGTGGGAGCTGAACACTGCCGTTGTTTGCTTGTGCTTCCCAATGTTTACCTTCGGCGTGCAGGAAGTGATTCGCTTAATTGGAGGTTATAATTACATCCATAATAATGGGATGATTGGGTGCATTTCTGTATGTTTCTGTGTTGTGTACGTCAGAGTTATTGTTTGTGACCTTGATAATCTGCAGGTCCGTGAGCTGCCGGACCGAGTAGTCTGGTAGGTAGATCCCTCCTCCTGCAGAGAGCTGACCCACACTGCCTCCACTTAGCAGCGAATCCGATTGGTTCAAGCCGCTGCCTCGGGAACTGTACCTGTGACCTTAACAAAAGAGAAGAAGAAAACATACTTAGTTGTATATTTCATGCATGCACCACTGCTGCTGGGTCCATACACTCTTTAATCTCACACACATGCCAGTAAAACTGACTTTTTTTTTTTTTTTTGGACTCTTGTCTTTTTCAGCGCACTAATGTGATCCCATCTGTGCTCGTCGGTCTATGACTTTAGTTACATGCACATGGAGTCCATCAGCCTGATAATCTCAATATGTAGCACTGTATGAAGTGAAGGCTTTTCAACCCGCCCGCACTCAAGATTTATATGTTTTGTTTAGTTTCAAGATGGACCCCGAAGATTAAATCGGCTTCCGACCAAATGTGAAATATGGTCACAATCTCTCCTTCTGTTCCTGGGTTCCTGTGTTGAATTAGGGCCAGAAGAGAGTTTTCACAGAAGCTTAGAACATCACAGTGAAGGTGACCTTTAAGCTTTCGGATGTAAAAGTTCACCACTTCAACTACCACCCCATCAGACTTATGTTAGAAATTCTGTCACAATTAGTTTGGCCGAAAATTAGTGAAGTGAATTGTGCTGAGTTTGAGATGGGGTGGCACAGTGTCGCCTCTCAGCAAGAAGGTTGTTTGGTTTGATTCCTGGGCTGCGGGTCTTTCTGGGTGGAGTTTCCTCTTTTAGCCTACATGGGCACTCTCTGGGTTTAGCAGCTTCCACCCAGTCCAGAAACATGCACATTAGGATTAATTGGCGACTCTAAAATTGCCCATAGATTGTTAGTCTCTATGTCGGCCCTGTGTCCCCATCCCAGTTCAGATGGGAGAGAGCAACCCTGCACAGGTAGCAGTACTGCTGATGGATGGATGTCTCATAGATATTACATTCATTGGAACTTAATGAACAGACAGTAGATCTGGATTGACGCTGTGAACTGACTGTGTCGTATTACATTGAATTAAACCTATAAGGGACAGGGGGAGATGGCTTTAATTTCAGCAGGAACTACAGATTCCCAATGAGCAAAAGACTGGTGATGTTAGAAGATCCTTTCCATTCACCTCCACTATATTTTTCAACTTGCTTTCATTTTTTTGCACTGCACAGCAGAGAATCGCAAGAAATGCTGCTCTTGTCAAGCATATTGAAAAGCAGTGACTCACAGAGAGAGGGGCTTTTTTAAGCAGCTGCGGTACAAAAAAAAGAGATGTGATACTTCCGCAGCTGCTTAAGAGAAAATTCTCTATCCTGTGATGTCCCATGAAGGATTTTCAAATATTTAATGGAGTCCTCTAAATTGCTTTAAGCTCACCCCTGAAAATCGCTCATATAAAGCATGCACACAATCATCACAAGAGCGAGAGAGGGAGAGACTTTCTGCTTGCTCTGCAATCTTAGCTGGATTCTGATAATCCTGTGCAGGTCATGTCCTTCCGCTGGGAAATTCTCTGAAATCACTTCTTTTAATTACTTACTTGACACAACAGCCATCACCGCTGCTGCTGCTGCTGCAGGCTGATGCAGACCATACAGACACTGGGTTGTGGATTTAGACCTTGAAATATTTCTACCACCTGCACTGCATGAGACTATTACTGCCTAACTCTCCCTGCTGCCATCATCACTCTCACTGCGAGCCCCCCAGAATTATCGATCCACATCGCTCCGTGTGTGCACTGACTTACCAATGGGAAGGGGTGGGATGAGTGCTGGCATGCCGTAATAGGAAAATGCTCCATTTTCAAAGCGGAGAGCCTCCTTTCCGATCTCTACCTCCACCCGTCCCTGCAAAGTCAACACAGCCATTTACACACAGGGGGGTCTGAGCTCTTCACTCATGATGTGAGCACTACATTGATTACTCATCTAATGGAACCTCCCACACAGGGAATATTCAGAGTACAACGGCTCTAACAACGGCAAACACAGCAGTGATTTCCACTTGAATAATTCAGCCTCTGCTGCTTTTCTCGCTCTGTTGTTTGGGATTTACCTGCAGGACAAGCACAAAGTAGTCGACGGGTTTGTTTCTCTGGAAGAGGTAGTGTTGAGAACCGTGTTTGTTCTTGGGGTTGAATTTGAGTTCCTGCACAACGCTGGGATGTTTAATGAGACGCAGCAAGATCTTCTCTGACAGGTGACATGGCCTAAAAGGCTCTACCTCTGCAAGATAGATGCAGACACACACACACACATAGCACAAAGAGTCACAGAAAGAACACTGCATTCCTTGTCACTCGTCCTTATCTTCACTTTATCCTGCAATCCAGTGTTCACCAACAGATATCCTGCGCACAATACATGCACACATGCGGGGAACACGATGTGCGATATACCTGTAGCCAAGAAGCGGTGTGTTGCGAGCAACAGCTGGGGCGAGATCTTCACCTTCATCTCGTTTTCGGACAATTTGAAGATGGAAAAGTCCTGCTGTTTCCTCTCGTGGTGGGATACTCTCCTTTTGTTCCGATTATCAGCTGTGAACACACGCAAGGTTGCACATAATGTAAATTGCAGGGTGCACACTGCAGAGTTCACATGTGGTGTGATGTACACGCTCTGATAAAAGCTGAGTGAGGGGAATGGTATGTTGCTGTTTTCCCTGCTTTGGCTTTGCTGCACCGGATAATCCACATAAATACAGTATTCCGCGATACACTACAAGGAATTAGCCGCTTCTTTTCAGGTGACCTTATTAGCCTGCTAATAAGATTTACATGCTAATGCAAACAGCTGAGTTTGTAGGCATGATTTCTCTTGGATAACTTGAGATTATCCAGTACGGTGTAAACACACTTCTGATAGATACATTGGCTTATCCTCTACAGATGTGAGGGGTATTAATATAGGCTACTGTATACCATTCAATGCAACGTGGCTGCAGCAGGAACAGCTGGTGTTATAAATGCCAACAGTGCAAAGTCTGGGGAGATTAGCTCCCTTGTGCTATATATACACATACACATAATTATGCACATGCAGACACAAAAACACCCACCAAGGGCACCCATGACAGATACTGCTTCACACATTCATGCATGTAATTAAAGTTGTAGCACTCTTCAGGATACCATTTTCCTTTCTTCTGGGAGCTGGAGTTTTTTTTGGAGAAGTGCATGATAAAGTTATTTTTCTTTTAACTGTGGCACGAAAATAGTCAAAAATTCAGAGCATGGTGAGAAAGCAGAGACCAGATTAGATGGGAATTGAGGGGTTGAAGCTTGGCATTTGGATTTCTCTGTGTGGAGAGCCTTTCCAGCCAATTAAAGATGAGAGGATTATGGTGATTATCTGTGAGACTGGGCCATTTATTCACATTATTTAATTATGCATCAGCAAGGAGCTGGGAGCAGCAGGGGAGAAGAAGGTGGGATCAATATTCTAATGAGAAAACAGGACAGGAGGTGGTAGAGAAGAGGAATTGAAACGAACTATTCGTCTTGAAATTTCACCAGCAGTGTCCAATAATTAGGGACATGGTAAAATGTCTCTCTTGTTGTGAAGAAACTTTTGTCTCTCCTGCTGTGACAAACTGAAAGTGTGTTCATGTCAGGAGCTGAAAATACACAGTCAATGCAACGCGTTCTTAAGAGCATGTTTTATGTCATACATACTGTACAGGTCTGTCTCATCCACAATCTCAGACTTGATGATCTCCTCGATGACATCCTCCAGGGTCACGATGCCCATCACTTCGTAAAAGGGGTCTCCTTCCCCCTCACTGTTGACCCTCTGCACCACAGCCAGGTGGGATTTACCTGCATTCACCAGAGAAGGAAATAAAGCAGGGTGAGTCTCCACTGTTATTTCGAAATGAGAGCTGGCAACCTATATTTTACATTTATTTGATAGAAATGCTAAGCTTTATATAGGCCTAGTGAATGGATACAAATTACCACATAATCAATACTGGAGGTACAGTATGTCCAAATGTAAAGCACCCTGTCTAAATGGTCAGAAGGCCCGCTATGGACGGCCCAGTTGAAGAACTGCTGATTAGATCAAGCTCAGGTAGGGGCAATATTCTTAAGATCAGTTTATTATAGAAACAAAATGTGACCCTTTGCTCAGGGTTAAGAAACACTGGGCAGGGGACTTAGCTATAGACATATCTCCTGAGGATTGGAAGTCATGTTTAAATAACATTAATACAATGTACAAACAAATGGGTAATAGGTTTATTCAACTGAAAATAATACATAGTATGCCACAACAACTTTATAAATGGAACTTAATACCAGTAGACCCTTGCTGGAGTTGATCGCCTTGTTTTGTTGTTTCATTCGTTTTTGTCTTTATACTACTCCTGTACTAAAAACTTAGGGAGTAAATTTCTGGCTTTGGTGGCTCCCTGGTTGAGTGAATTGATCTCCCCCCGGCCCTGTATTATTTGTGTGCTAAACTTCAATAAAAATGTTCATTACAAAAAAAAAGAGAGAGAGAGAGAGCTGGCGCTAAAAACTGCTCACGCAACGGGTCGAGAGGCAGCGTCAGTGGATAAAAATAACACGAGTCAACAGCCTCCAACTGGATCTGTGCAGTCAAGATGAAAAATTAGCATTAATATACCAGCTGGGGCTGAGAGACTGAAAGACACAGGAGAGATCTCTGTTAGAGCACAGGTATGAGATGATTTCAGTGATGGGACTGTCCTGCCGTGTGCGTGTGTGTATGTTTGTGTGGTTCAGACAAGAAGTAAATGGGCACTGGGGGATTAGTCTGGAGACACTTTGACAGTTTGGAAGACTTTGTCCTTACGTAAAAGCCTGAGATTACACAATCAGTCTGGGGGATGCCTGCATCTGCTGAGCAAACTGCCCATGCTGCTGCCACCTCTGTAGACACACACACATAGTATATGCACAGAATACACAAAAAATACAACACATCCGCCCTATTACACATCCATGAGCGGACCCGGTGCTCCCGCTCAGTTAGTGTTTGGCTGAACATGACAAGCCTGCCAGATACAATGACACACAGTGCGCCAACAGCATCTCTGGAGCGAGTCGATAAAGCAAATGTGACAAGAAATCATTGTTGCCAGCAAACTCGAGCATCACAAGGAGAGGAGAGTGGGAAAAATGGCCATGACTGTTGCACCAGTTGCAGCACAAAGCGGTTTTTACATAGAGATTGCTTTCATTTTAAACAAGACAATTTGAAAAACCAAAGCATTAATACAGTATGTATTCCATGTTAATTATTTTCTTTGTCAGCATAAGTCTGTCAGGGTTTTTCTTATGTCACCACATACGTCAGCTCCACGCTCAAATGAGTTGTGCTGAAATTGGAACACTGGAACACAGACACACAGTCTCCAACCTTATTTCTAGCAAAATCAGTGGCTCGTACGAGATGGGCCGATTTAGGGGATCACTGCCAGGGGATAAAATGGATCAAATGCTTTAATCCACTGCAACATGAAAAAAAAAGAATCCTGATTGACTGACAAGGCAGCCACCTCCAAACATGACTCTCTCTGTGTGAGATCGGCTGAGGTGCTGAGGTCGTACCCAGCACTCAGGTCGGCTTGTCTGAAGAGCTCAGGTGAGTCAGAGGTGGATTTGCCCTCAGCCGCCGCTGTGCCCTGGCTCTGCATTACATCATTCATATGTTACATAATACTCTTGCAGAAGGGCACACACACACACACACGCGCGCACCCTTAACAGACTCGTGCGCGCGCACCCACAGACACACATGCCGGAGGCGGAACTGGGTCTGCCACGGATGTCCCTTTTGCGAATGTTTCTGCTCCGTCAGTTTCCCAGGCTCCTCCGGTCTATGTTTAAACTCCACGTGTGGTTTTAGATCATGCATAATCTGTTTTTCATATAATTGTGCGTTACGTGTGTAGTTAGTGTCTGTGCTCTCTGCAAACATTACACACTACACAGCACCACAGAATGACTTCATGCATTGTTTATATCTGTGCAGCAATGTTTCTCCTGTTTGACACACATGAACAGTCTGTGGCACCGTAATGACTGACCTTGATGATTTGTTTTGTGTTAACAAAAGAGTTTAGATTTTTTTTAAATGGCAAAGTGTATTCAAATATCTATTTAATAGAGTCGTGTGCATTAGTATAAAGTAATCACACACATTTATTTAAATGTAGAAACTAAAGCAGAAGTAAGTGATATATTTTTGTTAATATAAGTCTTAAATAGTTATATCTTCCGCAAAGTTTATTCAAATGTCTACTCTGTTAAGCAGAGTTTATCATCCTACAGTTTATCCAATGAATCACACACATTTATTTAAATGTAGTACTTAGGAACAGTTTTGACTTCCTTCTAACTGATTTGTTTTAGTTTATTATACATTATTTGACTCAGATTGTTATGAATTGTTTGTCAGATTAAGATTATACATAGGATGAGTTTATAATTTGTTCTCCATTGTCACCACTTTAACAATTAATGCACCAGTTACATGATACAATAATCCATTCTGCACATTTTATCGACAATAGTGTTATATTATATTATTGATTGCAGCCAGGAGATAATGAGCTATTACTTTGCTAAAGAACATGTTGGAGTGTCTCTTTCCAATGAATTAAAATATTTACTCCAGATTTTGCTTACCCATTAAGATTACCATACCATTCGAAAATTCATAACATAAAGAGCACAGTATGTTAGTATTCCCTTACATTTCACACATTACTGCTTACCCCCCCCTCCTTGCACACAGACCTCCCAACCCCCTGCTGCCCATCACCCTCCTCAGTGAGACATCCTCCCAGCTTCCAGCCAGGCTCTCTGAACAGCAGGAGTCTCTAATCCGAGAGAGCGAAGTAGGGAAGAAGGGAAGTGAAAGGTTGAAGCTGAATTTTTCATGGAAGCTCTGCAGGGCTTGGGGTGGCAACGACCTATGGAGCGGAAGAGGCTTCAAAAGTCACTGTAGGCTGCCAATTAGGTGGCACACACACACACAAACACACAATGGTGACTCCACTTCACCTTTACTGTGGACTATTGGAAAGACACACAAACACAGGCTCATAAAGCTGTCAATCATAACGCTATAACAACATAAAGTGGACCTCCTGATCTATAAGTGAGCATCTCATTCATCACGCTGCCTCTCACAATCTGACCAGACAACCGCTGCCTCCTTCTGACATCTATTGAGCTTTCTTTATCAATGAAACAGATTTACATCTTAATCCCCTACGACACAACCCAATGTCAATGAAATCCTTGCGTAACAGTTGATCCAGCAGTCTCTCATATGTCTCCGTTTTGACCACGTGATGCTGTCAGGGGAGCAGTTTGAGCTGCTGGCTGCAGAGCATCGATTCAGAGTCATATTCAATGTTATCATCAAGACTGAATGGACTCCCTGGAGAGAGGCGACACACTTTTTGCTCGCTAGCGAACAGATGCTATCACTGCCTGTGTGTGAGAGAAGCAGAGTGCTGTAATACTGTGAATGCACTTATCAGCAAAGATGCTTATCAGGCTAAAGATGTGTGAGTCAGAAAGAAAGAGAGAGGAAGCAGTGACATTCACTACCTCCATCCCAAAATCCATTTGCTGAATTCCCCACTGATACAGCTGAACATTACATTTAAGTGTCGAGCTGATAACTGATACACATGTGGCATGGGGGGGTTTGGAGGGGGGGCACGCAGCAGTGGTGGAGGGCAGATCAAGTTCACAGAGTGGCTGTCATGGGAAAATTACTTTTACTACATAAATCCTTAAGATAACCCCATTCTGGTCCTCGGTAGCCTCTAACCTCTGGCTGAACTACACTCACTGTGTGACACAGTATCAGATTTCACATATGGCTCCCACTGCTTTCAAAGGGCTTTATTGGCAGGCCCACTGTGAGCCAGTGGACTGATGGATATGTACTGGCCTCTCTGAAATCTTCGGTTTTAAGTGCACACTTCAAAGGATATTTAAATCTCCAGTTGTAATGTTGCTTTGATTTTTGCTTCTTCTTTTTTCAACTTTTATTTTTGTAACCTTATAGCTTTGAAAGGTGCTATAAATGAAAATGTATTTACTTACTTTATCTCCGAGGTATTTGGAAGCAGCTTCCTGACTGCTCTGAAACATATGGCCTCTCACACTCAACACAAAGTGGCTGAAAACAGAGTGCTTACCTCTCTTAAATTCCTCCAGCATCACGTCCAGCTTGGTGTCGTTGAACACGCAGTGCATGGGGTGCTTGTAAAACTGAGTGATGGTTTTCAGGGGAGTGCAGTCGTCGGGATCCACGAAGGCCAGGTCTTTGACGAACAGGATGTCCACGATGTTGGACCTCTCGTTCTCGTAGACCGGGATGCGGGTGAAACCGCTCTGCATCACGTCGGACATGGTGCAGAAATCCAGCACGGCGTCCGAGGACAGCATGTAGCAGTCTGACAGCGGGGTCAGCACGTCCTCCACGGTCTTTGTCCTCAGCTCCAGTGCTCCCTGGATGATGTTGAGCTCCTCTTTGACCAGGTCGTGGTACGGGTCTGTGACGCGCAGCATGGCCACCAACTTCTCCCTGGTGTAGAAGTTGCTGATCTCCTGGTGAAGCATGATGTCCAGGATCTTGGAGACTGGGTAGGCGATGGGGAAAAACACCAGCATCAACAGTCGGGTCGCGCAGAGGGTCTTGGATGCGATGGCGAGGCTGTGCCTGGACGCCACGGAGTGAGGTAAAATCTCGCCGATGAAGAATATCCCCAAAGTACAGAAGGCAGTTGAGAGAGCAGTCATTCCTAATATCTGGCACATCCACACCACGAAGCATGTATTTGTCAGTACGTTACCCAGCACCACAGTGCATAGGATGTAGTTTCCATGTTTACGCACCGACTCTATTTTCCGTGCGTATCTCTGCTCCTTGTCCGTGCCACTGTTCTGCAGGACCCGCAGCTCCACGGGGTCCAGAGCCAGCATGCTGATGTTCAGACCGCTGCAGAGAGCAGACAGCCCCAACAAGAGCACCGACACCCCCGCCTGGAGCCAAACATCTGCCTCTGGAGGTCTCTCCACCACCGCCAGCCAGAAATCTTTGGTGCTGTAATGCTCCCATTTCACTCCATCGAAGGCGCACATGGAGAAGTATTTGATCACCTCGCCTCTGCGCAGGTCTTTAGCGAGCAGCTCCACCAAAACTGAGTTGTGACTGGAGGTGGATCTGAAGGAGCCCAGAAGCTCGATATCAGAGCTCTGGGCATTCTCCTCTTGGCACGGGTTACCTCTGGACCGGAGCCGCCTCTCCGTGTCCGCGCTCTCCCCACCCGGTTCCTCGATGAACGCGATCCACGGAGCGGCGGGAGCGGCGGCGTCCGATCTGCCGGTGATGTTGAGGCTGTTGGGATGCTCCGTACCTGGAGACGCGGAGTAGTAAACCCTCAGCATGAAGCGCGTTCCCTCCGTCGCTCTCAGTATCCCATCCTGCACTGACAGCGCTCCGCTCTGGGTGTCCTCTGGCCGGACGCCGAGCAGCGTCGCAGCCGGAGCCGGCAGAGAGGAGAGCGTGACGGTGAGAAAGAGGAGAGAGAGCCGCCGCGGATGCAGGATGCAGCAGAGAGCATCCGCAGCATCCGCAGCCATCATGCTGAATGAACTACTGAAGGACATGGGAGAAGTGGGTCACGTGGTCTGCGGATGGGATGGATGGAGCAGCTGGGTGGCCATATCCACGGAGGAGAGGATGGGTATGTGACAGAGAGTGAGAGAATTTAGGAGAGAGAGAGGGGTGGGGGTGGAGGGGCTACAGTCCTTAAATATACATGACGAACCGTGACGTAATACTGTCTTATTGTTTTCTATGCACTTTCTAAAAATAGAAGCCAGGAAATGCCCATCATGAATGATTCATGTGATGCACACGGGACCAGCGACACTTACAACTGGGGAAATATTGCCTGAAATTTATACTGCACTGACATCACAGGAGAAACGAAACTCCCAAAATAGATAAAGATGTAAAATTGCGTTAACACAAAGATTATTTAGGTCACACACACATATAGTGATCTAAATGTCGTCTGTCTACGTTTTGTGGGTGCATCACTATTTTTGACTCAAATATTACACAAGATGCCTCCCCACCCCCTGTTTGATTCTACCCACTAGATGGCAGCATTATCACCTGCTTCAGATCAGCCTGTTGTGAGAAGTGTCTGCTGGGTCAGCCTGGCATACAGACTCCACACTTGGAGTTAAACACGGAATGAAGCGTGTAGGGTTTATTTCTCTGTCATAATAAAAAACAGGCTGTTTTTGATGTTGGATCTCGACCCTCAACAGATAAAATAATTATTGCAAATTGTCAACACATTTTAGAGGAATTAATTTGATGGTGCGGTTTTAAAATGAGCTGTCACATGAAACTTTTATAACTCCACTTATGAAACACGTTGTGCAATACCGACCTATTAATAGGACTGAATCGGGTGAAACATAAATGTTGAAGCATGAAAAAATTAAATATGAATTCAGCGCAACAAGTTCTGAAAAAAAAAAAATCCTAGTGATAATAAATGAATCAAAACTTCCTGAAGAAACCAACAGCTGCGTATAATTATTATTGCTGGTATTGTAATTACTAATGTTTCCAGTCGCTCTTAAATATACAGTGAGGCTCCCACACAGTGGAAGTCGGTGACCGCAGTTTGTCAGATTTACAGGGACAGAACCTGAGGGAGAGTCCTGTTAAGTGTTAAACACTTCACTCTCTCTGCTTTCCATCAGAAACACATCCGCCATTGCAATGGGAGAAAAAAAACAAACTTTGCACACAAATGTAAAAGTATCAGGGATCAGGGGATCACAGGGTTCAGTAGATCTAGGATTTCTTTTCCTTGTCTATGTGTCATCATAAAGTATCATGATATTGCACAGGAACACTCCATATCCCTTCATCATGTCGGATCCACCCGATGTCAGAAACCCCCCCTTTACACAAAGTTCTCTCTCGTCTGTTCAATAATAAAAAATAAATAAATAGAAAATTTAGATGAATATTGATTAAAAACAAATCTGTGCTTTTACCCATTTCAGCAAATCTGTCGATATATAAACAAAGATATCAGGCTATATGGATGTTATAATAATAATAACTAAAACACATGGAGCATAGGGGGGGAAAGTTAGGCTACATAAAGACAATGGTTCATTTCATTGTGTTTTGATTCTCTTAAAGAAGTTTTAAACCTCTTCTGAGCTAAGTGTAGGTGTCAGGGGTGAAGCACTGGGTCTGGTCGGTGAGCCCAGCCCGAATAACAGACAGACACGGTCGGTAAAAAAGTTTATAGGTTTTTTTGGGAGGCTGTGTTTGGAGTCTATGGCCGTTACACAACTGTTATTGGCTCATCTTCTCTCACTCCGTGATCAATATTGATAAATGATCGTCATCTCCACCATAATTATCAATTTTTATTGTTTATTATAATTTCATCATTCAACGTGCTCTCAAAGCCTTTAATATGTTATATTTACCTAAATGGGTGGGGTATCCATTACAGTAAAAAACAAAACAAACAAAAAAAGAGTAAGAAATCCACAACAATTTCTAGTCTCAGTTAAGGATGGGAACAATAATCTTTTGATAAACATAAAGTTTTGAGCCCGCGAGGTTCCCACAGAGTGAGTCATATCCCCGTGGATCACTGCAGCACGTTCACCTCCACATGATCAACATAGAAATATGAGCTTCAAAATTATCCCTATTCGATGACGTCTTTTATAAAGACCTTCTTTAGGAACCGATGCTGTTTTCCTACTGAACACGTGTCACTTAAATAAGACTTCATTCGTTAAATTGAGCCATTTGATTCAAAACAGACCGTTGGAATAAATTATTGGCTGAACGCGCGGCCCAAAAAGTTATGTGTGTAAAATTATAGAAGTGTTCTAACACGCTATAATCACCAATAATTATTTTTTTGAAATATTATTAATTATATTTATGTTTTTTCCCATTTAAAACATCCACAAAATGACATGCCACAGTTTAATATCTAAGAGCTTATTCCAGTTCCAGTATAAAAGTTAAATTTCTCTCTCCTACAAACAAAAACTCGTGCTATATTGAAACCACATGGTAACAAGGCTATAGGACGTCTCGCTGCGCCAAAATGTCAACACGAGCCAGTGGACCTTTGGTCCTGTGCTGCACAGACGCACGGAGAAGGATAGAAAGACATTCCCTTCACGTCGGCTTCATCCTGTGTGACCTTGAAGCTGCACATCTCATGTCAAGCACTTCTTATGTAGAGCTGAAGAAAGAGATTTTATTTTCCAGAGGCGTCGTGAAAATAAAAAAAAACCTCAGCCTGCAATGGGAACTTTTAATGAAATGTTAACACCTTGGATAATTTGGCAGTTTTATGTATTCGTGACTAGGTGCTGCATGCCGGGATGAAGGGATTAAACCGGGCTGTATACTCGTTAGTTTTTTCCCTGGTTGTTATAGTTCTCTGCTGGTCTGTGAGACAGCAGTGACCTTATACGACCACCCCTCCATACACTGAGCGCCTGGAGGAGAACTGTTAGAGGTATTGGAGCAGTCGCAATGGACCGGTGCCCTCGGAACATCTGGACTAAAAAAGTCATGTAAATGAGTTTAAAGGTGAGATCCATGTGTAAGACCTTAAATCCCCACACGTTGGAGATGACAGCTTGAGCGTCTTGGTCCATTTTCAAAAAACATTTAAAACCAATGTCATTGGTCTTTGAAAATGTGCAATCAATCAGATATTTGTCAAAACAGCTTAAGCATTTACAGTACACAGAGACATGAAATATCCTGTTGACAAGATGCCATCTTTTCTTGTTTTGGAGCAGGCCTCCCTTTGTTCTCTTGATTTGTGTAGCCTAACAGCAGGCACATTCTGTTGCATGGGCATTTAATGTGCAGTGTGCAGTCTGGAGTGTAGTGTGGAGAGTGACCCAGGATGACCTTTAGTCTGTGACCACCGCTCAGTATGGTGTGCGTTTGGGTAAGATGAATCGAAATGGAAGCATATAGTGGTTCAAATGTGAGCCCCAGCCCCGTTTAGGCCTCAGCGCCTTGAACTGCGCTGTAAAGGCTGGAGAGTTTATTTATTCATATTAAGAGTTTTATACATTTTAACCATAATCATGTCTTTCATCAAATGAATAATAATCTATCCACCAATTATAGATTCTTATCTTTCCTAAGTGAATAACAGGCGCCTCAGCCAAAAATGATGCATTCATTTTCCAATCCAGAAAAGCTTGTTTTCATCATTATGACTTAATAACAAGGAAATACACGCAGCCATTTGTTGTCACTGAGAGGTCCTCGGGTTTTACTTTATTGCCTGTTTCAACTCAGATTTTTTTCTTTTTGTAAAAAAAAATTTCGATGATGGACCATTTTACGCATGATTTGAGGCATATATTGATGATTGTTTTATCAATAAAATAAAATAGAATAAAATAAATAACATCAGTGTGTTTGGAAGACAGTCCACACTGCTCCGCCACATAAGACTGTTAACCATAATGCGCTGAAGAAACTTCTTTTGAGCAGTCTGTCCTCATACCTCAGAGAACCTTTGAGGGGCGGTGCTGCCTCCTCTCCTCCTCCCAGCTTCTGGCTCTCACAACCGGGAAGGCTGGCTCGGGGCGTGCGCTCTTGTGAGCAGCTCCCAAAAAATACTCAGAGGGGCGGGGGGCAGAGGGGGTGAGACAACTAGACAGGAAGACAGATCCAGATCGATGAGACCGAGGTAAAGAACCACCATCGAACTTTGCAGCAGCAAAATTTGTTCGGTTGTTTTTATTTCTCTTTTCACCTTTTCACCTTATTACGCGCACTGATCCTGCTGCTCTCCAAACCAAGAAGATGCCCAAATCCTCACCGTGCGTGTTCCCATGGTCCTCCGTGTGGCTGGCATCTTTGGCTACTTTGGTGGTGCAGTCGGTGCTCTCTTCCTCCTACTCTTCTTCCTCCTCCTCCTCTCCATATCAGGGATCTGCAGCCGGTGGGAAGCGGCCGGGCTTCATGGAGAGGACGTTGGTTCTCCTGGATGTCAACACCCGAAGTCCGATCAGAGTCCTCAACGACAACTTCCTTTCTTTGCAGCTGGACCCATCGATCATCAAAGACGGTTGGCTGGACTTTTTGAGGTACCAAACAGCTAGTTAACCCCGATCTGTATCGCTGTCCACCTTCCAAACAGTTTTGCAATTCCTTTAGTCTTTACGCACGCAGCCACGTTGTCTAAATTGTCATGGAGTGAACCCGCACGTTTCCTCCTCACTCATAGCACTGAGGGGTTCTCTGATCCACTCAGTGAATGATTCTCAGCGACACCGGGCAGAGCCAGGCCTCACAGATAGCCATTTAATAAGACAGCATTGCTAGTAAAAGGTTGGGTAGAGGTCTGTCCGTCCTGTTCTTGTTGCTCCTACTGCATTGTAGGCCCATGCAGTGCGCCTGTAACACCGGACATGTGTTCCCCATACCCGTGTAGCATAGGATGAAGAGCTTCACAAGTTATCTGAGGTTTTCATTTTCTTCTCCTCGAAACCACAAAAAAAAGAAAAAAAAGAAATCCAATTGAGTCCGATGCCAGCCATATTGTTTCAATATTTATTTTAATGCTGGGTGAATTTTGGACTGACTTTCATGCGTTTTTGTGACTTTTCACTTCAGTGCATTTCTCACATCAGTAGAAAGTTCACCAGAGACACCAGAGACGTTGTTTATTTGATGGATTATGAAACGTGACATTTTGAAATTCAAAACTTGGCAAAAATAAAGTATCTTGAATTCCATGTTTATACTAAAACCACAGTACTGTCGAGGATACTCAGTCTGTCTGGTCAGGTGCTAGAATGGATTTAATAGCATGGGGGAACATTGTTTAGTACAGCCTCTAAATCACGCTGTGTTGTCAGAGATTGTCAAATATGATGTACTGAAGATGTTCTATACAGTATTGCATGAGCTGGGAACTATTGCAAAACGATTGCACAATAAATATAGAGAACACTTTGAAATTTTAATTCCCCACCATTCCTATTTATTGTTTTTGTCTTACACACAAGTCTTTAAAGTTGCATCGTTTCATGATCAATATACTCTGTTAAGCTGCTTGTATAGGCTACATACATAAATATACAGATAGATGTCTTCACTATAACGACAATTTGCGTAATGGTTGATCATGACTGGCGCGTGCACGTCTGCAGCTCGAGCCGAAAAACATTTACGCTGCCCCTCTGTTTGCAGCACTCAAAGGTCAACATGCCATACACATAAATCAAAAGGCAGCAACAACACAAAGATGTTCAAGATGCATTACACATAATAAAAGTCAAACAGTCTTTTACTGTGCTAAAATGCAAAGTATAGTACACAGGACGCGGGCATACAAAAATGCACTGAAAAGGTCCATGGAATTAAAGTACCAGATTAAAAGTAACATGATTCTATGTTCTTCACACAGAAAACGGTTTGGTTATTGTTGTTGATTTTTTTTCTTTACACATTATGTAATTTCAGCTTTAAACCAAACCAGCAACTTTATCAACAAGAGTAGATGAAGTTTGTCTTTCCTACCAGAAATTAATTTAAACTTGACTTTAACTTTATCCGATCTAATTTTTAATCACTCTGTTTCTGGTTTGCTCTCAGCTTCAACAACCACCTCTTCATATTTAACACCATTTTTAGACACAGATCATTTAGGTCGTTTAGACGAGCTGTAGTAGCCTGTTTTCCTCTCCTTAGTTGTTGCCAATGAAAGCTGCAGCTGCAGGTGCAGTGTGCCTGTTACATTTCTTAGTTGTTTATTTATTTGGATGTTTTTTTCTGACTTTTTGGTCTCTGGTTGGCCCACGTTTGGCCGCCTGGGCCACAGTGCCGCTGTAGTCCGTAGCCGGCCTGTAGGACGAGCCGGTGTAGGTAGAAATAAAGCGAACAGACGGTCTGTACAGTATTCTACAAACGCTTTTCAGATATTTTCTGACACGGTGCTTATTAGCTATTAATATGATTTTCAACAAAATTAAAGTATTTCGTGTAGTTGTATTCCTTTTTCAAAACATTAAAACTTGTTGTGAACTTTTTCAATGTCGTCGACAGATGATTTTCTATTTGTCATGTTCCAAATAATAAACCTAGTGTTTCAGTAGCCCATTATTTTAAAATAAATATTATAATTGTTTTCTGTGATAATTAATTACACTACAGAAGTTTTGGTGCAGTACAGTCTAAGCAAATCTATTTTATATAAATAATGTAAACTAATATTAATCTAAGATATCAGGTCTTTTGATGGATTTTAAAACAAAAGGTTGATTTACAAGAAAGGCCGCGTGGGAGCAAACTGTTGCTTCACCCTCTGATGGGGTTACTACTGTACTGCATGAGTAATGAGAAAAGGACAAGGAACAAAAGGGAAGCAAACTTCGTCCTTAAGCAAGATAATGATCCACCCAGAGCATTAGAAAACAGACCCAGACGGTGGCTTTACATGATGGAGGAGCTTTAACCCCGGGCAGGGTCACGGTACTAAACTGGACAGGAGGTGGAAACAACGCAAACATCAGTAGGAACTTCTGCAACAGTGTTGACAGGAACTTTCCAAACGTATGTATAGAGACAGACACCACATGTGTTCACCTGCCTGAGCCAGGACCTTCTAAAAAAATATGTATAAATAATAATAATATTTACCCATGATTCATTTTTATTCATCTTTATTATTTATTATTTGTATAAAACACATTGTTTTAATGTTCTGTGTAGTCGTAGCCTATTCAAGTAACAAAAGGCCTGGATCAGTCTTCTGTGAGAAGTAGCAGCAACAGATGACCGAGAAAATCCCATCAGTTCATACCATTTATAAATAATAACCTCGAATCATCTGAATTTTCATTGGTAAAGACTAAAATTGTTCATCCTGTAATTGCAGCATGCGCTGCTTTAATCCTCGGTGCCGCTCAACACTGAACCTGCTGCCGCTGCCTCCTAAAGCCTTTTCCGCCCGGAGCCACATGTTGCGGCCGCAGCCGGTTCTCAGGCCTGTTCATGTCAAGAGGAGGGACGGGGGGGCTGGGGGGTGATTCAGCTAATAGGAGCTCAACAAAGATTTATTAGCCTACCTTTTAATGTTATTAATCTGTTTAAGGCTTTTATTTGTTTTAATTATTGATGCTACAGGTCTTGTGTAAAGCACTCGAAACACAACAGATTTCTGTTCCTCCCAAATCTGTCCGTGTTTATAATGCGAAACTAAAGTAACATTTTAATAACGCGACTTGTGGCATTGAATTTGTGTGTATAGCTAGTGAGTAACTTGGATATGGACTTAGTGTTGTCTCTGTCATCTGTGTCCTCAGCTCCAAGCGGCTCGTGACCATGGCGCGCGGCCTGTCGCCTGCCTTCCTGCGTTTCGGCGGAAAACGGACCGACTTTCTACAGTTTAACAACCAGAAGAACCTCGCTAAGTTCAGAGGGCCGGGGCCAGACTACTACCTGAAGAACTACGAGGACGGTGATTAGACACTACCTTTCTTTTAGTTTTTTATTTTATTTTCTTTATTCAAATATTTTTATTTTGACGTTTGACGTATTGTGTCAGACCGGGGTCGTCTCTTTAGTGTCCTGTGTCAGACACACTGACGCAATAGTGTAGTAGAATTTATCTTTCCTCTAAATTTACGCTGTTTACCGTCTATTTCCTAGTAACACAGAATAAGCTGCCAGTTTATGGCTGAAACCAACACTTGAGCACAGCAGTAAATCACACCTCCATGGAGATTATGGTGTTAGGCTTTTGTTAAAATTCTGTTTTAGAGAGAGGTGCTTCTAGCATTTAGTCTGCCCCAAATAAATGAGGTGAACATAAATGAGCAACACCTCTCAGTATAATACAATAGTCTGTAATTTAGCTGCACCACAAACCCTCCAAAATGACCACAAAACTGAATTAACACCTCTTAAAACACTTGAAACAAAAAACTCAACATTATTACCCTCCTGAATCAGGACTCTTATCCCTCTCGTATTACTTCGCATTTATTCCAGCTAGGTGTGTCTGATCGGATGCTACTTGACACTAGCAGTGTGGTTTTTGTAATATGGTGACAACATACTTTTCAGATCCTGTACTTAAAACATGATCCATCACAGTTACCACAGATGTAGTAAAATTGTTAAAATTCAGCGTTGTGTAGGTTTTACGAGTTGTCAAACTTTGAACAGAGTCAGACATCAATTGTTATTGTTGTGATATTATCATGTGAGCTATATTGATTTCTACCATCTATCCTGGCTTGCAGATATAGTGCGCAGTGACATTGCATTGGACAAACAGAAGGGTTGCAAACTGGCCAACCATCCAGACATTATGCTGGAACTGCAGAGGGAGAAGGCTGCTACCACACAGCTCGTCCTGCTGAAGGAGCAACTATCCAACATCTACAGCAACATTACAATAACAGGTAGGAGATCACACACACACACAAATAAGCCTTTTGGGCACATGCTCAATTCAAAGAAACATGTTGTCCATGTTCACATAGCCTAGTTTGGATTTTGTGTGTCATGCTCTTGTGTATATGTGCGTGTGCACACGTGCACTCACACAAGGTTCAAAGCATGCCAATGTAAACCATCAGCTTTCAGAATGACAAATGTAATTTGTAAAGGAGGAATGTGGAGATGGATAGAGGGGTGCAGCAGCAGAGGCTGGTAAACAGAGCACTGACATTTTCAGTGGTAACAGTTAACTCAACCTGACCGCAGAAGGAACTCTGAGGTCCTGATTTTTGGGTGGGCTTCATTTCTTATCTGTTACTGTGATTGACTGGAATGGAAATTAGGAGCTGCAGGAGGAGAGAGTAATTGAGAATTTTGTCTGTCATTGACAGAAATGATCAGTAAGCAGATTTTTTTAGTACAAATTGGAGTTAAACGTCAAAAGTGAGATGGTTTGATAAGGCTGTAGGGAGAGTGACATGACGCTGCAAAAAGTGTATTTATCATTAAATGATTGTTAAATTATGCAGATCCCAGAACAATGTAAAAAAGAGCAACAGAAGTGGAACAATATACTCAGAGCTATGCAAATTCTTTGTTGCCTCCTCATACTGACGTGCATACATCATGTCCTCTTTTACATCTTGAACAGACAGTGTGAGTGTGTGGGAAGTAGTTTTTGGGTGGGCAGAGTTTTTGTTCCAAATCAGAGAACCACCCAGAAAGTGAGTCTTGAAAGCCAAACCTCTGGAAAAATAATTGTGAACTTGGGAGTTGACCAGGAAGCCAATCAAAGGTCGTTGTTGTTTTTGTTTTTTGCAACATGGTGCTAAAAGTTAAACCTAAAAAATTCCTTTGGTTCAAAGACTAGAGTCTTGCACACAGCCCGTAGAGCCAGGGAAATAGGAAGTATTTGGCCATGTGCTTTGAAAAGACATTGATAAATCACACAAAACAACGAATCCAAATCTACCTCGAGTGAACCCAGTTCAGTGTGTCACTAAATCATTTGGTCATTATATACAGAACCAGTGGCCTCGCATGAGAGGGTCTGCAATGTGCTTTGCATATTTTCAGAAGGTCTCCCGTCGATGGAACAAAGTAACCCTCTGAGTGTAGCTGTATGAGTGATAGGTGGATATGAATAACATATATCAGCTGCGTATTTTCAAATAGTCTCAAGTGCAAGAGTCAAAACATGGAATTATAGCATTTATCATAGTAGGAAAATACACTGAAGAATTTTGTCTTGACCGTGCGAAGAGTCAGTTCACAAGTTCAGGTTAGGAGTCATGTAGTGTAGCACCCTGTTATCAGTTCTGCAGCGTTGGACATGTGCTATAAGGCACTTGCAGTTCAGTCACCATGGGAACCTCAAGATGTTTCATGTTGGCCTGATACGTAATGTGAAATATCTTCATTGGGAACAGCAAACATGCTGATAGTGATTTTTTGGATTTCATATGGTGTTGATATAAACAGATTTTTTTTAAAACTAACAATACAAGAAAAAGCATAATAATGTGGACATGATGGCCGTGCAGGTGGAAGCATGCTGTGTTTACTTCCTTCAGCAGGAACTGTCGGATTAGTACAGAAAATTATATCGCATCTGGCTTTTAAGACCTGATGAAAACAGCATGGAAATGATATGTGCGGTACCACCAGGCCTCCATCGTAGTTGTCTTGATTGATCAGTCGGTTTTAGAGGAGAAAACCTAATGTTTGGAGCCAGTCATTTACATGGCTGATCTCTGTAGTTGTTAGATTGACATCACTTATGTCAGGCAGGAAAATCAAAAGTGTGGGATTGTTTTCTGTGAGGGAGATGCACTGTAGGCGACTGCAAGAACTTGACATCCGTATAAACTCTGCAGGCGAACATTCTCCAGTTATTCGTTGACTTCAGACACGGCGTTTGAGGGGAAACGTACATGTAGCAGGATGTTAGCTGCTTAACAAAGATGCTTGCTCCAATGTTAGATAGTTGAGATAAAAATGTCTCTCTTTATTGTGTTGGTGTTAAAAGTCTATAGTTACAGTAGGTGATGTTTTGAAAAACATCATCAACATATTTCTCCTTTGCTCAGAGTAGTTGCCACATTTGCTCAGTGTTTTACACAGTTGTAAAATAGCTTTTTTTGGAAGGCTCATTAAGACATTTTTGTGTTTCTCTGTCATCTAACACAGTGTCACAGTGTCCACATTACGTATTACTTTATTTCTCAGCCTTGAACTTATTTTCTAATGATGCCAAAAAATATGTAATGGGATCCACAATCCTTATATTTGCATTTTCAGAAAATATTCAGATTTTAATTCTGTCTCCAAAATAGAAAAGGTCTGCTATTATGCTATTATTATCATCATTTCTGTTGTTGTTATAGTGAAGATCGATGCATGTTTCTATGGCGTGTGCGAGTGAGATGATGCTAACTGAATAAAATATACCACTATATAATAAAATGATCTTATTCCTGTAATTGTTAACTGGATATTCACAAAGTGAATAGTATTTACTAGATAGTGTATGCATTGCTCCTTGAAGTTTATTCAGTTTTTTTCTAAACAATGGTTTACTGGTCCTGATATGAATGTAAATATTAAAACAGATTTCACATGTGGGATAATTATTTATTTGATATGAAGAACAATCTGGAGCCGATGTACTCACAGAAAGGAGCATGTGTGTTGTTGGGTGTCTGTGTGTGTGGGCGAGAGACTGATGGAAAAAGAGCTGGAGAGAGAGAGAGTGCACGCAATCTCTAACTAACTCTCTTTTGAGTGAGAGAACATTAATCACCGACGGCTTCTCTGGACGGCTATTTGTAGTGAGAGAATTATTAAGGTGAAGCACTTGGACTAAGACGGAGGGTTGGACCACCTCCCTGCTTTCTAGCAGTCCATCTTTCTTATTGTTGTGAAAGATACAGTATTAGCTATGCATGTTCGTATCTAAATAAGCAGATGCTCTGCTGCGTTGATGAGCGACGTAGTCATGCTGAGAGGTCCCGATAGATTGCTACATCAGATATGTGGCTGTTGTTTGCCATGATAAAGGATCGTCACGTTTAGGAAACATTTATTTATTTTGTTCACAGGTATGCCATACTTGACATTTTGGATTCGACCCACAGAGTTCAGCTCCCAAATGTATGTCTTACACATGTGCTATAGTGCTAATGTCTCTTAAAATGAAGACCACGTTTCCCATATACCCTGTTGCTTCCTGTCACAAAAAGGATGTTACCACTTGCTCCCTTTGCTTTGCTGCAGCATAGAGGCCTCCAGAGGCTCAGGCTACCTGCTGATGGTGAGGTCCTGCAACGCATGCATACCTCCTCTAAGACCGTTCTCACTGACTGTAATTACTTTGGTTAAACGCCTAAAATGTAAACATTAAACTGACTTCACAGGCGGGAATATAAAGAAATATAACTTGAAAATATTGATGCAGTGAAACCCATGGTGATAATGAATCACCACTGGATGTTATTTCCCCACATGGTCGACATTTTTGCATCATTGAACTGATTGATTCGAGTCCTGTGGCAGATTTCGACTTGAAATGTGAACTGCTGTTGTAATGGTTCCTATTAAGGGCTAGCAGTGTAGTTGAGAGACAGAGAGCGGCGCCATGCTGCTTTTGAGCAGGTGCCATAGTTGTTATCAGACTGGTTGGCGGGGAGGAGGGTAGGGTGGTGAGGGGGGGGGTGGGGGTGGGAGAAGCCAAGCAGAAGGACTTTATTTACCCAAAGCTGATTTACTGTGAAGTGTTCTCACAGAAACTCTCATTCTTCCAGGCACAGACACAAGCTGCAGGTCTGCCCCTGGGGAATGTTGTTCGTAAGTCTGAGGGATATTTTTCAAAAAGGTGGAGCTGTTTTTTTTTCTTTTTAGTTGTCTGTAGTGCATTTCAACTTTCATCGAGTGTTTTGGCGGCGGGGAAATAACTCACCAGAATAAGCAATGATGATGTTGGAAAAGCTCTGAAAGGGTGGCCATGTTTGCATTGTGCTCTCATTATTACACTCAGTTGAACTTCAAGTATGTTGTGTAAACTAGGATCTGTGCAGAGGCCTCTCATCTCTGTGGTGGAGAGGCACTGGCATACAGAGGCATAGGCATTTGTTTAAATATGGTCTGGTAACAATCAGCCAAGATTCACTCTGTGTGTGCGTGTGTGTGTGTAAAAGGGTGTGCATGTATGTGTGTGTGTGTGTGTGAAAGCAGGTGGTGTTTAAAGGACCTTTAACAGTCTTGCTCCATCCTTTTCCACTCACCACTGTCTGACCTTTGACCCAGGCTTGTTAGAGCTATCAATAATGGGGCCAGTCTGAGCTAACACGCACACACACACACACACGAACGAACACATGCACACACATTCAGCGAGGGAATTAGGCTGAGAAAATACCCCGAGCTCAGACAAGGTCATGGTCAGAGTCATCTCATGTCTCCCTGCAGGAATAAATCCCTCCATCAAGGACCATTTCTTCAATCCTCTCTTCGCCTGCTTCCATCCATCCCCTCTTCTCCACAACTTAACACCTCTCCCTCATTTTCTCTTTCATGTTTACTGTTAGTTTAGCTGTGTATATTGTGACTGCATGTGAAAGTCCTATGTTTATTTGATGCTTCGGAGAACGAGGCAGTCGATCCGTTTAACTTGTGACCTCAAAGGCCTCGACCATGTGTTTAAGGCTCAAAGAATAAACACAACTGAATTTAGGAATTCTTATACTGTATTATTCTTGTCATCTAAGGCCCACCGATCAATATTTGTGAACACGGACGAGGGGAAAATCTTTCCAAAACAGAGAAACCGGAGAAGCTAGAGTCAAACATAGGATGTTATCAGTTATCAGGTCTGCAGCTGCTTGCGAGACAGTGAATTGAAAAGCTGTTTTGCTAATTCTGTTGGACGTATCAAGGATTTCTTTTAAAATGTTTTTTCAAGAGATAAGGGACTTTTTGTGCAGAGGATACATGATTTAATCTTTTGCAGCAAAATACTCATTTTGGACTCTGTTTATGTGTGTAGCTGTAAATTGCTGCACCGACAGAAAAAGCTGCATCATCGTACTTGCACAGTGTGAAACCGTGTCTAATACCTAATAGCTGGACTTCCTTTACAGAACTACTGTACAGTGAAAGAAAGAGTAGCTCATAAATAGGCATGTGTAACTGCAACCTCATAATTTAAGGGGGGAAACGTAATAGATAATGCAAGGCTTTATTTGGGATATTGAGTCACATGTTGATTGGCCAGTTATTATTTCTTTGTAGACGGGCAGCGGCCAGTGAAGAGGGACAGGTGAGGTTATCTGGATGAGATGGAGAGGTTAAGTAACCTAAATGGCACATAAATGGGGTTTTAAAATGAGACAATGCAAGTTTAAGTCGATAGAAACTACTATTTTCTATCCATCTACTAGAAAACAAGACACAGAAAGTGAGTGTGACTGTGTTGCAAGGACCAGTTTCAGTTGATAGCAATGAAAGAAAATGAATGGGGGAGCAGGTGGCTGGATGACACACCACATAATCCACAGTCATATCCTATTAAATCAGAATAAATAGGTTCAATGAATGAGAGGTGTCATTTTAACATTGCATGAGTCTAAGTTGGCCTCATGAGCAGGTTGGTAGTAGGCTACGCAGCCTGACATCATGATTTAGACTTTCCTCTTTGTCTCCTTCTTAGTCTGATCTCACAGGTGTCGTATCGAGTGACATGAAATGTTTACAGTGTCTAATCAGTTGTTAGGTTTAAGTAAACATTGTGGAGAGTACATCGGACACTAATGCTCGAGCCCCTCTCTTTGAACTGACACGCTGAGGTGGAGCCGGGAGCCTCTCACCGAGAGCTGCAGGCCTCCACTGAAAGGAAACATGAGAAGAACGGCAATATGGAGAAGACCTAGGAAGTGGGAAGCAATGCTAATGTAGCCCTGCTATCACAACAAATGTGCAGAGAGAGGACATTACATTGAGCTGAGGTAGTGGCTGCTTCCTCAGTCCCCAGTGCAGTGAAAATAAAAACCCAACATGCAGTTCACGCTGCAAATCTTTTCTCATATATACTGTATATGTTTTCTGTGGCAGTGCACTTTTTAGGATCTTCACATATTTGGAAATCTTGTTAATGGAGTTGTAACTTGTATGGTCGTGTGTTGCTGTCCTAGTGTCAGTGCTTGTCCTGTTACTGTAGATCAAAGCATTGATGCCCAAAACTATCAGTAGGGTTAAATGTCCTAGGAGAGAAAATGAAAAATGATCGATCGCTATTTGGCATTTTTGTAGTAATGTTATTTAATTTTTAAAAAATCAGCATTCAAATACTGAATTGGACGTCGGTTACCATGTTAACAGGTCAGCCGTGGTAGATGCAAACTCCTGAGCAGCTGCACAAGCCATGGTGATGATTTCACACTAGACTTTGTCCAAAGTTTCAAGAACCAGTGGAGACTACTGTAGCTGTTGGACATGGATAACCTTCCCATTACCCCTCATTTTTGTAAACATTTAGGAGAAATTGTTTTTTGCTTTCTGGGGTGTCGTAGAAACATGGTGGTGCAATATGGCCGCCATGATTGTAATATTTACCCCAATTGTCCTGACCTCTGAGCGGTGAGTGGATCGCTGTGTTGCACATCTGATCCCAACACTAGAGACTGACGCTTGTATCTCATCACAGACCTGCAATTAACCTTCACCTTTTATAATGAACCAACTTACTCAATCTGTATTTTTTAGTTGCCAAATGCCGATCTTATCGAGATTAATTTGCCTGCCCACAACATTTCCCTAGATCGCCAGTTCCCATGCCATTGTCCAGCACCGATGTTTTGAGTTTTTGCAGAAAAGGGGAAAAAAGAAAAGTTCATTTTGTTTATCTCTAAAGACCACATATTTCAAAATTTTACTATTGTTTTCCCTCAGTTATCACATCAGAATTTCAAAGTGCAGAAGTCAAAGGATAATTCGATAATGAAGAAGAGTGGAGTGTAATTTATATCCCTGACAAAGAGCATTGTGAGTCACTAAAAGGGACTTAAAGAGAGGCGGAAGGTTAAAAATCTGGAAAGACAAACACTAGGAGCAGGCACAGAAAAGGGAATTTACTAAACATCTGTGAATGGCTTTAAAATGTTTTCATCAAAACAAACGGGCACAGCTGTCTACAGTCAGAGGGCCTCTAGTTATAACTTTCTGTTTTTACTCATTTGAAAATCAAAACATATTTTCTTGCAACAGTGGGAAACATGCTCCATCCCTCCTATTAGTTCTGCTATATGACTCCTCCCAGACTTTTGTCCACTCTTTGCTTAATCTCATGTTCAAGTCCCTCCAGTAAGGAAGAGGTAGAGTTGTTTCTGCACCGTCTGTCTGCCTTATCTTTTTGTTTAAAATTCCCTCAGTGAATGTGCACATTCACACTCACACACAAGGCGTAAATTGTGATGGATTCAGTTCTTGGTGTTGCAGCTGCTTCAGTACCCGGTCCATCTCCAGCTCACTGCTGAATGCAGATTTATGAGTTTCTCCTGCCAAGTTCCACACTGTAACACTGCAGTACAGCCAGTTGCCGTGACGGCAGGAGAATGAATATAATCTGCTTTGATTTGTTGATATCCATAATGATATTATTGCATATGAGCAGTCATTGTGGGTCTTGGAAAGACCAGGGGTAAAACAAAGAACATTAAAGGTTGTGTGTATGTTTTTAAATATCACGGCTTACCGGACTGTTTGCTTTACTGTACTATTAAAAGAAAAAGGACTTGGAACTCTTCTGCTCTGTGTTGCCAACACTGAAAATCATATTTTTGCTGTAAGCAGTGTTTTTATACAAATACATTAAATTTTGGGTCATCATCGGATACATACATGGATCATGTTAGTGCTACCAAACATATTATTCAAACTTATTAACAGAGAATTTCTGTCTGATGTTTTTGGAGAAAGGATTTCTATTCATTTCTTTCTATCTCCTACCTACAAATTAGCAGGCCAATCTCTTTTTTTGAAGGTGTTGACATGGTATTTAAAGTAACGCAAAATGTAATGAATCACAGATACAATTTACATCCATTCATTTCCCATTCACTTGCATGGGGCAGAGGTGTAAGGTGTTTAATCCCGAGCTTTAACGCTAGAGGGAGGCAGTATAAGTTGTCTAAGCTAAAATAGATGCCAAAGCTGTCGTAATTTTTGCCCGAGTAACTAAGCCATATATCTTGAGGACCTACTTCAAATACTGCAGTAGTAACAGAGGGTTCTACGGGTACTTTCAAAACATCTGAAAAAGTTTTAAATGTTCATTGCCAGAAACTATTTAGTTTTGGACAAAGCCAAAACATATGTGAAAAGGTGGCTGGTGTTTGCCTACATCGGTCACACATGGGATGGACACTAGGCGTGAAATGAGCTTTCTTTACTTTAGACCCATGAAGATGATGTAAAACCTTGAACATGATAATTGTACTGAGGAGGACACTTAGCTAAACGTTCTACCAAACCTGATATGGCAAAAAAGTCCCTAAATCTTCCTCCCACAGATTTTTCAACATAATGATGTTGTTGTTTTTTTATTTTTTATTTATGGGAGTTTGATTGGGAATAAAATGTCTAAATACGTCCATTGGAACATAGATTATGTTTTACAGTGGAATCTAAAAGGCAGATCTCTTGTAGGAGATGATAAAGTTTCTCAGGTGAGGCAGAGTCAGTCAGAAATGAGATACAATAGTTCTCAGTTCAAGCCCTTTGATACACACCTGGTCCAATGTGGCTTCATTAACATGCATTTGCAGAGACAAGTGTTTATACTTATTCTATAATTAAGATGCGTCACATCACATGCACTTAGAGGAATGTATTCAACAAAAATCACACAGGTCAATAGTTCAAGTATCAAAATAAGAAAAGTGGATGGTTGTGATGGGAAATAGGTAAGGGATGACAATCTACAACTATAAAAGAAATGCAAAATAGTATGAAAGAAACAAAACAGAGATATTCAAATAAATCATTATCACTAAATCAATCTCGTATTGTGCTGATCCGTCCTCCAACCCAAACATCAAAAGCTCCATCTATAATTGATTCTGTAAATAAGTGATGTTTCTCTTTATGATCGTAGTTTGAGAGGTCGTTGAGTGAAGAGAGTTGTCCGAACTGTGTCCAGATGTTAAAAGAATGTTTCACAATCTGATTTGAAGTGTACCTGGATATAGGTTCAGTGCAGCGCAGGCATATTAGGAAGTGGAGCCACAGGACGGGCTCTTGGCAGTTCAAGCCCAGTAATGAAATTGAAAATTAGGGATAGCTGCATGTTGATGTTGCCACTGTAACATTAGATTTTTTCTCTTCCAAATAAATCCAGATAATTTCTCCGTAGTTGTACTATATCTTTTTTTTTTTTTTAATTTAAGCATTTTTCACTCTCTTTGCCTTAAAGGTAAATTTATTTAGATAAATAGTCATGGCTGGATTCAATAAATAGTTCTTGAAATTGTTAGAAAGCTGCTGTATTCTGGTCCTGTAGATCCTTGCTGGCGTTTATCGCATTCTCCTGTTTCACCTTCCCAAAAGTTGACAAAGAGAGAAAGGGAGCATGCAGGGGCACAGAAAGGAGGAAACATACTTAGGGCTGATGGTTGGCTATGAGCAGGGACTTCTGATCTGAGGCAGCAATATAATCTGTAATCTATAAAGAACTACATGCTAGAAGCAAACTAGGCAAGGCTTCCTCTACCTAATTGGCTTTGGACTCTGCTCCGTTTGCTTTTAGGGTTTCATGGCTAATTATATGTGGCATTAGATTACACAATACCAACAATCACCGCACTGATGATAATGTATTAAAACCAGACTGAGGAGTGGTTTGAGAGATGCTATTGGCATGAACTAGGGACAACAAATTGAAATCTTGGCAATGCGGTGGTTGCATGGAACACCGAAGCCAATGGTTGTCTCTGTCTGGCCACCAGAGCCAAACCTGCCTGGCAGCTACTGAACAAAACCAGCGTTTTTTAGTTTAAATACAGATCCGTATATATATCAACAATTAGCAAATTAGATTTCAGCATCAAGTCATGAAGCATGTCATCGTCTCCACAGCTGAGGACATTTTCTGAGGTAATAAATCTGTTGACTTAAATTATATCTCTATCTACTAATAGCTGTCTGTGGGAAATGAGGCATCATCACTCATTTGTTTTCCTGTCTCTGCAACTAAATTTTAAGTCACATGTGTGGTTTTCAAAGACTTAGTTCCCATCATTTGCCCTCCTGGTCACCATGTGCATGTGTTTAGCACTGTTGTGTTTAAAGTCATATTTGTTTTTAAGTGCATCTCTCATAAGAAACTTTTTTTTTTTTTTAACTGACATGATTAGATTATTCACGGTCATGTACAGTATACGGTGACGAGGGATAGGAAAGCCCTGCGGCATATTGTTGTACTACTGCCGATTTGCACATTGAGGACTTTTCCAGTGTAACACATGATAGTGTCTTAAAGGCAAAGGATCTTTGTTAGAGCACAAATGGATTGTAAAATTACACGACCTTGTATTTTATGTATTTGGCTGGGTTCATTACACCTTACTTGTCAGTTTAAAATTATACGCACAGTGATGTCAGCTCGGTGTGACAAACCTCGATTGCCATATTGCCTGCTTTTTCCCTTTTACTCTTTCCACATGGCCTGCACAGACCCAGAAGTGTCTGTTTTTTTTCTTTCTTTCTTGATCGAAAGAATACCTAGACTGTTTAAATCATGGATGGACATAACATGCAATTCCATGTGCTCGCAATATGCCCTGAGACAAGTGCCAGCAACCTGCAAATGAATGTCATTTTAATAGCCTGATGCATGGGAAATGTTTGAAAGCAGCCCTTCCTTTCCTATGATTGTTTGGCATGACATCCAACCTCCACATTTTTCCTCAGAACTGTAGAAAACATACGTTTAGTGTCAAATTTCAAATCATGGCACTGCGTTCTTTACTGTTCTGTTCAAAGCCGGTTCTTACCAATGAGATAGACGTGCTGCAGGAATTGCACTATACCTCGAGTGAGTATGTGTGTGCAGTGTGTTGCTGTGTGTGTGTCTTAGCTCGGTATGGATCCAGATGAAGTTGTTATCCTGAGGGGAAACATGCCTCCTTCATTACCAGTGAGACACATTTTATTTCCTTAATTTGACTCTCAGGCTGTCATTCGTTGTTTATGAGATTGCCCTGTGTGCGTGCGTGCATGCATGTGTGCGTGAGCGTGTGTGCTTCTCCATATGCATGCGTTGTTATTAAAGTTTGAACTGGAAGTAGGGGGCTAGTAAGCGTACAGGAAGCTGTAACCACTGTTTAGAGAGGGGATTTGACCTGGTGTTAGTGAATGTTACACTTCTTTCAGCCACTTACACTGGAATTTAACACACTCATTAGCGTCACACAAATGTTTGCGGCGTTTCTGTAAGCACGCGCATGTGTGTGTGTGTTAAGGAAAAGCATATCCTTTTTCCTTGAAGTTAGAGAATACAGTGTAGACTGAGCAGCCCTCATCAGTAATGGATATCTTCATATACAACTTGTTGCCTTTTTTCTCCTCTCCCTCTGGCTGAATCTCAATAATGCAAATGAAAATTCAGTTTCCTTGTCTATAAAGGATCGTGTTTCTATGATATTCATTTGCAACAGCAAATTTGTCTCCCATGATTTGTAATGATGCACAGAATGTGTGGTTTTGAATGCATGCATCTGCAAAGTCACAAAAACATGTCCTAGTCCAACCAGCTATCAACATGTAGACGTCCTTCCTCTTTCCTGCACCATTATCTGTTCCTCGTCTAGTTTGTATCCACGATGGTATCTACACTTAAGTTTTCTATCATAGTTTGAATTATTCGTTTTGATAAAATTGATTGTTTCTCCTCTTGTAAATCATTCCCCTGAATGTGTGAGTTTGCCTACTGTGGTAATGCCCGCCAGTGTTTGTACTCCAGCACCAGGGACATTAATCTCGCAGTGTCAAAGCCCCCCACACATATATTATTGTAAACTCCAGAAACTGATGCTTGCATAAGAGTTTGGCATGTTTCTCTTCTGGCCACTTGTGAATCCTCTTTAATTCTGCAGTTTTTTTTTGTGTGTGTGTTTTTTTTCACTCGGAGCATATGGCTGGTTGGATTGTGTTGGACCTTGTCAGAGGCCATCTATCACACCATGGTGTCCTGCTGCGTTGGAGATTCACAGCGCAGCTCTCAGCCCTCAGAATGAGAAAAAAAGAGCAAGAGGGAACAAAGTTAGATTAAGAGTGAGGAGAGAGAGGGAAGGGAAAGGGGGATGGAGGGAGAGAAAAGTGAAATAACAGCAACAGACAGATGGGAAAAAAGGAGGAAAAGGAAAGAAGAACATTTAAAGATGAATAAAACATTTTTTCCTTGTATAAGACCAACAAAGAGTGTTTTCACTTCTTGTTCTGAACCAATGTTTTTACCATCCCAGCAAGTTTAGAGATGCTCCCAGCCAAAGGCCCGGCCGACACCTGTGGTGTAAAACTGTGCCTTCAAGGTTGAGCAAACATGTGCTTAGGATTCAGAAGCTTCACACTTGTTAGGCTCCTCAACAGCCTCAGAGCACAAATAACATCGTCAGAGCTCTCTAAAGAAAACATCTTTAATAAAAAGGGTGTTTCCAAAAACCTTTCATAAGCCACTAAGAAACTGGCGTCAATTTCTGGTTACCTCTGACACTTACAGATGGAAAACAGAGCCATGCATGTTTCACATTATTTCCCCTGCTTCAAAATGTGCGTATTTTTAAATACAGCTGACAATACTATTAAATGTACTTTATAGGATAATTCATGGTTTAATTTTCTGTTAAATCCACGAGCAGATTTTGCGTGTAAAAGATAAGATAACGTTCACATCGTGGCATAAGAAAATCAACAAAAGAAAAAAAAAAAAAACGGTAATTGAGAAAACATGTCCGTCCTTGTTTAAGCTTTGAGAAAGAAACCAAAGCTGTACCTGCTCCGGGGGCATCGCCGCTGGCCGTCCCCGTCCTCTGACCCTGACATGAAAAGACAACTTGTATGTGCCTCAGAGGGATATGTGAAGAAGCTACTTCCTAATTATTCAGCGTGTTACGAGGGTGTCTGCAGCGCTCGGAGAAAACATCCGTCTGTTACTTGTTAAAAGCAAATGAAAAGTAAAAAACGGTAAAGCGGTTTAGATGAGCATGAGCATGAAACGTGCGAGACGTTTTTCCTAAGCTCGTCTCCTCTCTGTCACTCCAGGGTCTTGAAATACCCGTAAATAATCACAAATATTCATAGAGATTAATTTCCGACAATAGTAGTGAGGTGAGGCTGGATGACAGATGGAAAAATGTGGTCTCAACGCTTCGATAACTTGTGTGCTCTTTGCCAAAGCCGCATCGAAGTTCAAATAAAGGACAAGAACATTTTTCTTTCACTCTGACTTAAATTTGTGCCTCGCTGTGATAATGCAATCGTGAATTGTTGTGTTGATGCAACATCTCCTTACACGCCTGCGGGGCTTCTTTGTTGGCACCGACTTATCTATTAAATAAGACGGTTCAGTGTCAGACTGACACATTTATTCCCTTGAATTCCTGTCCTGAAACATGAATATGTAACATCATGCTCAGCTGTAGAGGAAGCACATTGTTAGCTGTTGAGAACAGCTGTGTAGCGGAAGATTTGATGAGTTTAATTACCCGTCACTTTTATCATCAGGTATTTGGCGCGTACGGTCTTTCTGTACTCACCACCAACATCAAACCATTCATACATCTGTACTAAAAAATCTCAGCAAGGGTCTGATTTCCTGTTTTCTTCTTGAAACTTCGACCCTACAGGTGCCCAGCTATCTTCCAAAACAATGATTCAGTGCAGACGTTGTCAAACAAACAGCTAAATAACAAACAACCCGGTAACCAAACAACATAATCCAGAGTTCCAGGAAACAGCTGAAAGCCCAAGTCTCAAAAGGAAACTGACTTCACTGCAGAGTTGCCTGACATTGAAATATTTGCATCTCTGTTTGTTGTGAAAGATGCTGATTACTCAACGGCTTTGGGTAGTAATGGATTACTGCGTGGCTTTCTGTTTAAACTTGTATCCAGTAAAAAAAAAGAAGAAAAAAAAGAAGCTGTTGTGTTTTAGGTCAGACGGAGGTTCGTAGAAGTCTTAAAAGTCAGAACCCACATTCCTGGCGAATGCTGCCCGGATATTTGTTTGTTTGTGGATCTAAAAAAAAATATGCAAGAAACTTTGGCAGACACATATGGAAGCCAGTTTCGGCTTGGCTGTTAGGATGGTAACCTACTTTTACTGAGACCAACAACAGATAGCGGTTTGGCTTCGTCTTAAGATCAGACACCTCCGACAAGTTTATGGTCTCATTAGAGCAGTAATGGGAGCTTAATGTTATATGTGTGACCAAATTGTTTTCTTTCTCATTTGCCAGAGTCTCTCTTTGTTTCTGTTTTTGTTAATTGGCATAAGTATCCCATAATTGGTGCCTTGGGTTTTTATTTGGAGGTTTTATTAGATGCCAGCTGATGGATGGTTACAAGATGACAAACAAAATATGTAAACTATTTTATGGCCTTTCATCACTTTAAGCATGGCCGCCCATTTAAAACCTATTAAATACATGTCTTATCTCTAATATGGAGTTGTTTATGTGTGTTAAGAAAAAAAAAACATTAAAAAAGAAAGAAGGCAAAATGATGGAAGAGGGAAAGAAAGAACTGGATGAGAGTCATGATTGGATCATGCCTGGTTGCCCTCCAAGCCCTTTTACTCATGAAGCTGTTTGATTTTGAAGGAACTCTGGTCTGCAGGACACAGTGCTATGTTATTGAAGGAATTTTATGAGTCCATAAGTGTGTAATGAAATTTGCCTTGGTCAGAGGAGTGAAGCACGGAAAGGTAAAATAGAATTGAATTTTCTGTGGTATTTTCTTCAGACCTGCATTCCCTTAGGGAGCGTACAGGACTGCTTGCTTGCAGTGGCCCAGGCAAGAAGAGGCCAAGTGAAACCTTTCCCTGAGGTTTTGAACCTCTGCTGTGAATGGCAGGAGCCGACACCTCTAACCAGGAGCAGATGTCTGGCTAACTCGGCTTGGACTGGTCCGTCCCCTGGCAGACTAGGAAACCTGGGGTCTGATGTAGCCAGCATGCCCCACTCGCTAACACTAATAGCCTGGCTCTACATCGCTTGTTCTCTCCTTGCTGAACTCCACTGCCTTCAGAACCCTTCACTGTAGGTCCACAAAGTCTCTGGAGCAGAGCCAAACCGAGGAGAGCTCCTACACGTTCACACTAACATTAGCATCTGAGTGCTGATGCTGCAGGTGATTCTGTTGTGATGTTCGCAACTGATTTTCACCTTTTTTCTTTTTTAAAAGTAGTTTAGAGTCTTTTTTCTTCTTCTAAGCCTGTGCAGCATTCAGGTTATTAATCAACCGGGAAAAATTAGAGTAATGCTTTCTATTAGCAAAAGATTTTTAATCCAAGGTCTTCATTCATGTTTTTAGAAAAACTACAATAAAAGCACAAAAAGAGTGATATTTGTCTAAAAATTTGACTAATCCACTGGATTCAGGTGGTTCACATGTTTGGTTTCACAGTTGTCCCCTGTGATCTATGTTTAACAGTAACAGTGAGAGTAGACATTAAAGATATTACAGGACACCTTTCATCTTATAAAACCTCCTCTGAGGTTCTTCTCCTCCCAACATGAAACAATTTTGAAATTCTCCAGATGTAACCTAAACATCTTATTCTCACCAGATGTGAACCGGTTGCTCTGTGCCGATTTAAATCACTTTAAAATGCACCTTGTTCTACATAAGCTGACTCCTGGTGTCATCTGCAATGTTACTGTTGACTCAGATGGACTAAATGTCCAAATTACATCTCTAGCATACGAATTAAACTTTAGTTTATTACAGTCCGCTTTTAGCACCATTCTTTCTTTTTTCTCTTTTTTTCACAAATGAAAGCACATTTCAGAACCTGTGCCACAAACATATTGAGCAGATAAAGCACTATATATATATGCATATATATATATTTATATATATATATATTTAGTTGTTGGTCAAAGTGTAAAATAAGACAAATGTTTTATGGGTCAGAATATTTTAAGGACATTTCTTTTTGCTACAGTTGATTTACTAGGAATGGTTTTCTGTGGTTATATGGTTTTCTCAATAGTGCAAATCAGTGAAACAAATAAATACTAGTGTTTATTCAGTCTTATGAGTGTGCTGTAACATTTTGACAGATCTGTGTACTTTGTGAGGTTTCCTGCAGCGGGTGTAAATGAATTGGTATTTCTTTTTTGAAACAGAAAAAAATATGTGTGTGAGATTTATCATGCAACGCCTTCATGATTTTGTATACAGTATGATTTTTTCCATCACTTGAAAGCACCACCACAAACAAGTGTGAAAGCACTAAAGCAGGCTGTCTTTTTCCAAACCTCAAATATCCAAATGGCCTAGTTGAACAACACATAATAATAAAACAATGAAACTCTCACCTCTGTACAAACCGCTGCCAATGCTTCCTAGTGTAGCTGGAGAGCACAAACAGAGAACAAAAATGTTTTCAAGTGTGGAAATGTGCTCAGATTTTTATTAGCCAGCATTAGCTGCTTGACAGACAGACCATAGGAAAACTCAGCAGGAAATAAAGACTGATGAAAAGATGGTTTGAGACTGTGGGAGATATTTGTTAAGGTGAATGGATGGAAAAAGTCTCATTCTCTTTCTCCACAAACATCTGGCAGGAATATCCATCAGAGTGCTGGGTGTAGTCAAACCCTTAATATTTACCCAACTGGCTGATAAACAACCCAACTGTTGGGTTAAGGAAATCAACCCAACTCGTTGGGTCAAAATACAAGTCCCAGCCTTGTTATAATGGGTTGCTGCAGAAACTCAAATGGGACTTAAAAGTTAAGAGTTATGGGAAGAGAGACTGTCTGTCTGGCTGAGGCAGGTGCCCCCTGTAGTGTTTGTCCTCTACTTGCCAGTATCTTGTGGAGGAGCTGTGATGATTTGTTTCTTTCTTTTTGCATGAGCTGCATTGCTGTAGTGCCACGTCATTATTTTTACCACAGTGATAATGAGTGGCACTCGGCAGAGCACATACCTCTGCAAGGGCAAAGCTATGAATATGTCCGATTTTTCATATCTACATCCATACATTATTTCATGAAATGTCAAAAAAGGTGTTATCTTGCAATGTTTAGACAAGTGAACAATTTTTTGGCATCTGTTCCTTTACCCAGACGTGCACCAAAACTAAATCGATTCCTCCCCGGCCTATTCCCAACCGCTCCACCAAATATGATTTAAATGGGCACAGTATTTTTTGTGTGATCCTGATGCCACAGTCCAAAAACATATTATACTGTAACTAGTTTTATAATTATTAGAATTAAAATTATTCTAAACTGTGATATGATTGGCTATACATTACATAAACCTTGAGAAACTTATCTTATACATGCACATTAAAAGTTGTATTTTATTCAGATTTCCCCAAAATGTAAATGAATAAAAACCTGGCTATTTTGGCAAACATTTGGTCACATTTGCACACACATTATCTGAAAAATAATAATAAAAGCATGACATATATTTTTTAAATGTTATCCCATCATTCACTCAATTATATTTGATTAGGTTAATTATATGTCATTATATTTAAATTACAAAATAGCAAATGGCTTACGTAGTCATTGTGGTCAATAGGCTACACTACGTAGTAGCATTCTTAAAAACATTTCGTAATTTTTCCCGGCATCCGATATTATGAATGTATAATTACCTGTAAAACTGTTGTAATGCAAGGTGGTGATTATTTAACTGTTTAATCTGGCTCTGCTCATCCAGCTGAAGACAGAACCTCCTGTTTGACTGAAACATAAGTAATGTGTGTGGATATAGTTTGAGAGTGGAAGATGATTGCTGTGATTATGGTGATTATTCTAGCAGCGAAAGGGAGTCTGGGGTACCCTGTGTTTGCTTTGCTGCCCTGTTTGGGATCTGGTCTCCATAACCCTCATCCATCACACAGCCTGGGATCAAAGATACTCCTCTTGAGCTGGGAATGTAGCAAATGTCTTAAATACCCCAAAACTAATGTTTTGTTTGCCCTTGGTTTTCCAGTCTTTTGATTTTTCAACATAATGAATTTCCAGGTGGTAAAAGCACCATTTGCTGCATACTAAACTTAAAAAAAAACATCTTTCCTGTGGATGAGTAATCAGTGATCTGCGCTGTGTTTGCTGCCTAAGCAGGTGTTTCATGGGAAGGGCTGCAGACCTCGTTTTACGTCCAAACTCTTTGATGGTTCATGGGCAGTAAAGCCCAAGGCTAGTCTCCCTCTTGTTTCACTCTGTCTGCCCAGAGGAGTCTTGTTTCTCTGCAATTACAGAGCAATCTGTGCTCAATTATAGCATCAGCAGAGGTGTGTGACAAGATGGCTAACCAGATAAGAGGTGGAAGCTTTACAACCGCCCTCTCTGGAGGTGACAGTGTTACTAATCTCTGGTCGTAAAAATGTCAGGTATGGCTCTGACGCCTCTATCTTTATCTTGTCCTTAATGCTGTTCAAAGAGATGCTGCGCAGAAGTGGAGTCTGCTGGACTTGCTGGATATTTTCGTAGCTTGTGCTGTATTTACCTTTCAAGCCTTCTCTTTAAATCAGGTTTAACCTTTGATGTCCCACAGAGATAAAACGATATGCTACGGCATACAGGCCTCCTTCATAGATAACTACTCATCTGCTGCTCTTGTTTAAACACTGCTTTTTGTTTTTGTCTTGTGTGTGTATATATGTGTGTTTGTTGTGTGTGCGTCTTGACCTGTAAGTACATACACTTGTCATCAAGCTGTCATCGTTCGGTAATTGGCTGAATTACAGTGACACCATCAGACAGCAGTGGGTGACATGACACAATGTGCTGTGACAGGACTTCAAACAGGCTTATTAGCTTTGTGGCTAACATCTCTTTCCCAACTACAAGCATGGACACGTGTCAGACATGTTGGACACATATTGGACCTTGGCTTGCCAAACAAATATCCACCAGGGAATATTGCGCTGCTAACATCATTTTTGCACAGACAATACCGAGGTAGTCACGTGTAGCACTGTAAGCACTGTGAGGTCTGCTTTAATTTATCTTTGTTTTGTTGTTTTGTCTTTTGGATGTAATGGAAGTTATGGAACAAGTTTAAAACACAATATTGAAGTTACCTTGTGAGACTTGGATGATGGCAAAGAGCACATTTGCACATCCAGCAGCATCATCAACATTTGTTTGTCTGGCATTGTAATGTGTGGAGGTGATTAGCTGCCAAGTAATTCACTCATTTTGTCTCTCTGCTGTTTGGGGCTGTAACAGGTAACACAGTGAGTAAGGAGTTCACAGATACCAGATGCCTGCCACAGCTGGACATGACACTGATCAGAGCAGTGAGAGTGAACTGAAGGAGGCTGTGGCCAGAAAGACCAAAACAATGAGCTGAAAGCTGCTCTGTAGAGCTGAGAGGAGCTCCGCTAATGAGCCTAATTAATCATCAGTTAATCTATTGTTAACAGTTTAAAAAGGAAACTGATAATTGCAGCTTCATGTTTGTGCCATCGAAGGGTGAATGCTGTAGTCCTTTTTCTTCACTACAACTGCTAACAGAATACTATCTGTCCTTGGCTTGTAAGCCGCAGTTACACAAGTTTGTTTACATTTTGACTCTGCACCCCTGCCAGTTCGGCTGTCAATAAGACACAGTGGGCCGCCCACTCACAGGCTTGAGTACTAAAGGAGAGTTTCTAATGAATCTCAAAAGGCTTCATTTTTAAATTTCCCTTTATTTACATCTTAATATTAACAGCAACCTTGGAAATAACTCACTCAAGATCTGCCTGTTGTGATTTTACGCTGGCTTGTAGCATTTTAAAAAGCTACTTGTAACTAAGATGTTTGTTTGCCTCAGACAGAGATGGGTCTTCATTAAGGCTGAATAGTTACTAAACTGGCTGTCGGCTCATGACAAACAGGATGATTCATCGGATGTTTTTATCTCATGGTAATGGATGTTCAACTCCCTCTGCTTTTGCTCGTGTTTGTTTGTGGTTTGTAGGTAGCTCCGCAGCGCAAACAAGAGAGGAGACCTGAAAATGTTTCTCTCCGGGGGGAACAAATGGTTCCACGCACCTTGTTTCTTTACAAGCCAAACACAGTGAGGTCATTAGTATCTAAAAAGCGTACTTTTCCCTTTAGGGAGTGATAGACAGTGGCCATTGCCAAACACATGTGAAAACCACTCACACCCCATACACATTTCCCTCACACCCTGTTCCCCCAACAAGTGGTTTGAGTTACATGACCCAAAACCAATGAAAGGCGGCTGATGTTATTTTGTCCACTTCTCTGTCTTTGATTTGTTGTCTACTGCAGCCTGTTGCCTGGGCCTGAGCACACACACACACACACACACACACACACACACACACACACACACACACACACACACACACACACACACACACACACACACACACACACACACACACACACACACACACACACACACACACACACAGAGCGGCAGAGAGTGGCTGTACTTTACATCCAGAGCAGCGTATGTTAACATACCACTCATCTTACTCACCAGCTCTGCCGACTTGCTCTACATCTCCTTCCACTGGGTACACAGAGGAGGGCCACACACAGGTCTAGTCACAGCAAATTCACAGATTGAGGTAATCTCTCTCTCACACTCTTGTTTCCACACGCACACACACACACGTGCACACAAACACATCGGTCCCCCTCTACCAACAGAATTGAAAACAGGTGCCCTCCACATATCTTGCATTCTTCCAAAATACAAAAGTGGTTTGACCTGAATGGTTTTTGCTGGAGTGGAGCCACCCTGTATGAAAGAAAAGTCCATGTGGAGATGTGTGTGCGTGTGTGTGTATGTGTATATATGTGTGTGTGTAAACATGGAGGCGTTAGGGTTCTGTGCAACACACTGGTGGAGCAGCACAGCCTCGCACTATATTGGAACCACATTTCTCCCTCTGCGCAACCCTAACATGCAGTGTCAAGTTAACATCAGGATAAGTCGCAGATACACCATGCGAACATAGCAAACTACCGCATTTAATAGCTTTCGATACAGTGACCGTAACAGTATCCTGGTCTGGCTTTGACCGATTTGGATGAACGAGCAAACTGCATCGATAGCTGCTCTTTTGACTATCTTTTTTTTTTCTTTCTTTTTTTAAAATTGCGAATCGGAAACGTCAGTCTGGAGATGACCTCGCTCCAGTCAGAGTGTCTTTTTCTGCAGCCACAGAGGATCTGGTTAGTGGAGGAACCGGTCCAATGAGAAACAGAAGGCAGAGGAGTTGCTAGACGAACCGCTGGGGCTGGTGGAGAAAAGTGAAGCCATGATGGAGGAGCTGATGATAAATGCAGCACACTTGGGTTTTCCTGGATGTTCGAGCCGTTTACTTCCAGATCTTTCATGAGCGGTCGTGCCGTTTGTCTGTGTGTGTGTTGAGCATAAATGTTAAATTACTTCACAGTCCATCTGGTAAAACCTTAAATACTGTCATCAACAATTGTCCTCAGCATTTAAAGAACAATTTGATGGATGTCCAGTCTGAGAGTATCCGTCTCCACCATATTGTCCCCACTGACTTCATAATGCCTATTTAATGTGTGTGTGTGTGTCCGTGTGTGTGTGTGTTTCACTGCACAGTCCGACCTGATGTAAGTTGTTGCAGCTGCCAGAGAAAATTACAAGCATCTCTGCCCTTACATCCGCATACATGATGGGATTTCATGCACATGTATTTCTGAGTATGAAATTATTATCTAGAATTTAAGGGTCTTTGTCTCCTAAGTCTCAGCTACGATTCAAGATTGTGTTCATGAGCAGCGTGGACACTTAAGCTCTCCGTAGTGCTACGTGTGCATCTTTAGATATGGAAAAACACATTGTATCCATAAACAGGAAAAAAGGCTCAGAATTAATTTCTCTAAACAGCCTTCTCCCCTGTCTGCACATGTCTCTGGAGGATTTGGTTTTGATTTGGCTTTTAAAGCAAGCCAGAACTCAGCTCAAGTCTCTCCGTGTGTATATGTGTGTGTGTGCGCTTGTACTGTATGTCCCAGACTGACTTTGATGGGACTAAACATCCAAATTGACATTTGCTGTGGCAGTAAGCTGTGTCTCGCAGTAAGTCATTATATTACTGTACTGAATGAAACCAGAGATAGAAAACAAAGTTTTTTCCGTGCTCCTCATTTTCTCTCCCTAGGCACAAATGAGCGGGAATGGAGGAATGTATCTGCATCTCCAGTCCAAGACAGGAGTTGTTTTTTGCAAATCATAGAGATTTAAATTTGAGAAGATGCTGTTTGTTCCCTCTGAATTACTGATAGATGCCAGTTGTTAAAGTAACTTCCAGCTAAACTGTGCCAAAGCAGGTTTTAACATGACTTTTTCATTCTCCTGAATAAAGATGCTTTTGTGTGTCAGCTTAAAAATCTGAGGATTTCGAACATATCAATTCCAAAGATAGAGTATATTTTATTTTTATTTGAAATACATTGATTAAAAAACTGATTTTATTCTTTTTAGAAATAGAAAATCTTGAATATGAGACCCTTAAAATCTACAGTGATACTCCCATGGCTTGTGCTTTTGTGCAAATTGATGTATAATGAACAATCCATCCCACAGTGCAACAAAGAGATGCCATCAAGAACTCATTTCCTGGTGAGGAGAAGAAAAAAGTCCTTGATGTTGAATTTCTAAGTTTAACATACAGTAACTAACATGCAGTAGTACTGTACTGTAGGTGTTTCCTTATTCAGGAATACAATGTAAATAAAGTAACTCACCAAAAGTGCAATAGCAGAGAAAAGTGGGATTGGAAAGTTCAGATGGGTGTCTGGTTCATGTGGGTGGTACATAAACCAGCAAACACTGTTTGTGTGAGCGCGCACAGGCCGAGTGTACGTAGACCTGTGTGTACCTCAGTTAGAGGGGATATGCAGAACTGTAGAAATGAGGCATAGCGCTGACTGATGCTGCCGGCCTCTCTGCTTCACTGAGCTGGCTTTTCTATCAGATAGACAGCTTGACAATATCCAGACCCCGCTCTTTCCGTTACATACAAACACACAAAGGCACGCTAACACACGCATACACACACAGGCGCATACGCACACATGCAGGCCGTACACAGCTCTTCTGGGCTTGTTCTGCTTGTTTCTGGCAGGACTGTTTCTAAGATAAAAGAGAAGTTTGTAGTTGAGTGAGTCCACTGAAGTCTGACCTCTCAGACAGGCCTTCATTGTGCTACATGTAGCCGAGAGTTTCCGAGACCCACTCTAAACTATATTACAGCGTAAGAAACTACCATTCTTACAAAAACAGCCAATTGAATAATGATGTTGACTTTAAGAGATTATTCAGTGTCGCTAGGATGTGCACCATTTGTTACTGGTTTGATACATTCAACAGAAGTAAAGGCAATTTCACGTTTGCTTGATTTATTGTCTATGTCTGTGTTTGTGAAACAGTAGATCATTTGTATTGTTTCCATTTGGGAGAGTGACTGTCCAATAACAATAAGTGCTGCTATTTCACCCCAAACTCAGCATTTATCACCATATTTCACTGAATCCTACTGCGTTTCTCCATCGCAGTGTGTAAACAGATGTGATGGTAAGCCGTAACAGCTCACATATACAAAGTTCCTGTGCATACACACAAATTCACGGTCTCTTGGTAATGTCATTATTTTGGTCCGACGGAGATCACACATTTTTAGCTTCAGGGCGCGCTAGTGTCCGTGTAAGAGCTCTTTCATGTTTGATCTTACTAATCTGCAGATTTCCTGACACCAGGAGGGTGGATCTACCCAGCATCCTCCACGGAAGCATAAGATGCCCTACTCTTGTCAGGCAATAAATGAAAGCTTTGCTATCCTGGTCAGTCATACTATACTCAGAGTCTGGGCCAGTAGCCATTGTTAGCCTGCGCAACTGAACAGACATGTTAGTATCTGCTCCCCTGGAGGCGAATGGAGAATTATCCACAATTAAAGGGACAGGCTGTTCCCAAGGAGTGCCACTATTGTTTGTCCTGTTTACCCTCGATAAGGCAAACTCACAGTTAACTGTAGCATTAGCTAAAGTTTGAACCAAAGCCTTTTTTTTGTAGCTACTGTTCAAATATCAGATGTTGCAGCTATAATTAATCATTATTTTCCCCACTGCTTTATCTGCCAATTATGAGAACTTTAATTAGGTTTGTTCAGTTAAATTTCGAACCACAACTTCACAGAGCTCTTAGTGTCGTCTTCATGTCTGATATTCAAAGTTCTGTTACATCATCAAGAATCTTATGCTTATATTTTATGCTTTGCAACTGAGATTAACAGATTTTCGTGATCTTAGAATTATAAGGTTCTATCTCCATTTTTTTCAAAGTTGAGTTTTTTGCATAATATCATCCATTAGTGGTCTGTTAATGTCTGTGTGGTGTTATTTTTAAATTTTCAGCATTTTTTAAATTAGTTATTCATAAAATAAAAAGGTACTATCAACCAAAACACAAGCTTTGATGATTAACAAATGAATTAAATTCTAACTCCTGTAACTCCTCTGCGTTGAAGGAGTGTGATTATATGAATGAACATACAGTATACTGTAAAAATGTTGAAAAGGAAAAGAAATTGCACGGTATTTTATTGTGCTTTTGCAAGGTAGCAATTGCGAAATATCAAACTTTTCAGTAGTGCAGGTTATTTATTTTTCTACCTTTTGACCTGACCGTTCAATATACCTTTAAATTACAGAGACACAAGAAAAGCCATGTATAAGTTTCTCTGCCACTGGTTAAATAGAATCAGTAGTAAAATTCCCCGGGAACCAAACTGACACATAAACACGTAGACATTTATTTGATCATACATGCTGCTCTCAGACCTGCCAGCAGAGAAACAGTATTTTTAGTAGCTTGATGTACCTCATGATGCCTTTATGATGTGTGTGCAGGTCTTGGAGCAAGGCTGGTCGCCTTCTGCTCAGATGTCAGGTGAGGAAAGGCCTGGAATCACTCATCCTGACAGCCACATCTGGCGCTACTTTCTCTCTGCTGTTGCCCTTAACTCTGCTCCTGCAAACAGACACCACTCCGATTTAACCACAGAGGGAAGGAGTTATGATAATAGCAGTTATGATAATAACATTATTGGTGGTTATTAATGAGATGGAGAACAGAAAGTTTACTCAGGAGGAATACACTCCCAAAGAGTGATGCGTGTAATAAAACCATTGTTAGCATTTTTTTGTTGTTGTTTTCAGGCTTTGTCCTTCCATTGCTGGAAACTGAATTAATGCCAGGTGCAACTAGAAATCTTTCTGTGCTCTCTATTTGCTCTGTGGATTATACGTAACCGCTGTTCTATGGGAAGTAAAGGCTCGTGGTAAATGCTGGATAAAAAAAACATTTGAGCTCATGCGTGACATAATAAGCATTGTTCAGCGTTTAAATGTGTTATGACTCTAATTTCAGTCCAGACATTTGTATCTCTCTCATCCTTTTATTGGATATTTGAATTAAAAAAAAAAAGCTTGCATCTTTTTTAACAGTGTGACCTGCATCCAAAAGAATAACCTCACATGCTCCCTCGCTCTGCTCTGCTTTTGTCACCAGCCCACATTAAAAGGAGCTATCAGTTGGCAAGCTCAGCTGGTGCCAAACCCACAGTGGAGGGCAAATTCTAGCAGGAACCAGACCGGCAAACAGTCTTCATCTGTTTCCTGTTGAACCTAGGAAATAAGGGTCGGAGTTCAGGGTAATATTTATGATAATGGATTGACTCCAAACAGATTAAATTTCAAAACAAGAGCCCGAGGTATCCAGCAGGAGCCTGCAAGTCACACATTAGAACATAAACAAACACTTTTGGCACTCGTACCATATGCCAACATCTGTGGCAGGCGCTCATCCTTTACTGCGCAGTGAGAATAATGTGTTTTGATGGAGACAGCAGACATAAACGTGAGTGAGCAGTCAGCTGCAGAACAGAACAGTCTTGTGCTAGCTGCTTTGAGGAGCACAACACCACAGGAGTCCATGATGGGAAAATCAGTCCGTCTGGATTCTCACTGAATGTTGCTGAAGACGAGGCTCAGCCTTCATGTGTACAAATGGACGCGCGGTCACGTGCGCTTAAAGCTCAGTACCTGGAACATGACAACTGATTGCAGAATAAATCAGAGTAAATGCCAGCAGTAGATCACAGTTTATCCAAAACACAGTGGACACAGTATTTTCCATACACATTACTTTTGTGAAACGCAATCTCCTTTTGCTAATTGTATATGTTACAATTTGACTGAGGTTGAAGAATTCAGAAGAAGCCACCCTGTTTTTAAGAGTCACATGGGAAAGAGCTTTGTTTGTTTAAATGGACAAACCCAATGTTTTCCCAATGACTTTAGTTGTTTTCATTTGGGGATCTTTAAAATATTTTGTATCCTTTCTCAGGCTTGACAATTCAGAGAGTTCCTTGCAACGAAGTATAGCCAACGCTGTGGTGTTTTAGCTACGCAGGTTGACGATCAAACTGATCGTGTTACAGTAATGAATTTTTATTTCTTTTGAGTTGTACAAACAAGGCTTTTAGTTTGTCCTGAAAAGTGAAAACAGCTGGTTATTATATTTTCTTCCATTACATGAAACTACAAAAAAATTATAAGAGAACCAAGATGGCTGCAAAATACACGTGGGACGGAGAGCAGCAAAGATTGAGCTCCAGATATGGCTGCAGAACAATAGAAGTGTATCCCCACATTACGTGGACATGAGAATCAGTAGATCAGTGAGTTTGGTCTGGTCTCTGTCATGTTTCTTATGTTGGCGACTGCAGATGCATAAAAGAATCAAAGTTACAACTGCTTTGTGGGTTTCTCCCAGCCAGGTCTTTAGACAAACTGTACAACTTTGCCGACTGTGCTGGTCTGCACCTGATCCTGGGGCTTAATGCACTGCACAGAAACCCAGACAACTCCTGGAACACCTCCTCCACCCTGAGCCTCCTGAAGTACAGCGCTGGCAAGAAGTACAACATCTCCTGGGAACTGGGCAACGGTCAGTATAGCAATACCTGTATCAATACACACAAGCTGCCTCCTAAATAACATGACAGTCTGTTGTAAAAAGTTAAATTATGTGTGTGTTGCTGATATTGATGACAGTGAGATACCTACATTTCACATCATGGGACTTATATGTTAATAAATATTTGCTTTCAGTGTTTAAATCAGAAGAGTGAAATGGAGTTAGTCACAGATCAAAGACTTTTCTAAGAGATTTTAAAGCTTCTTGCAAAGAAAATGAAGAATTTCCAAACTGAGAGAACAGTAAACCTCATTACCTCGTTACTTTGACCAGAACCAGGCTAATGAATGTCAACAACCGTAACCTGATCCCAAAAAACACATAAACTTGTCAATGTCTAAGTTAACCAGTCATAAACTATCTGCAGCAAATGAAGAGATGGATCTGTGTTCCTGCACCTCATTGCAAACCTTCACACCCACAAACATTTTATGAGCTTGTCACTTCAAATACATAATTAACATAATTTAAGAGGAAGGGTTTTCACTTGAGTGAAGGATTGGTCAATTAGGACTTTTTTTTTCTTTCTTTTTTTTACCAAAGGATTCATGTTTTTTCTCAGTCACATTTTTTTGTTCATGTAACATTTATTGGTTACAGAGACGTCACTTAGAGAAAGTGTGTGCCTATAGCAGATTAAGGGTTAAAGCGTGGGTTCATTCAGGGATGAAAGGAGCTGCTAGTCCTCGTGTCATCCTAACCATCTGTGTTCCTGGGGAGCTGCATTTCACACAGAGCCGCCCTGTGTTCGCCTGCAGCACATCACTTCATATTTTTCCTTTCACTTCATCTGTAATAAAGCCGACAAAAGAAACTTTCACTTCAGCCTAAGCCTAAAAGTACCATGAAAAATCCATTGATTGGACCATGTGAAAATTTTAGTGAGGGCTTGAACCATAGCGAAAGTAATCATTTCAAGTAAATCACTCCGACAGTGCAGACAGAGTGAATTTGCAGAGGTTGAATGAAAAGGTGATTCTTGGCTGAAATTTGCTGATAATGTGCTCAGTATAGTTTTCAGGAATACAGCACGGACGCAGCTGCACTCAAGCACGCACAACACATATATTTAAAGTTTTATTTTACAGCTCAAACAGAAACTGTAGCAGATAGAAGTACAGCGATCCTCAGTGGTTAAACAGCAGTGGGTCTGCAAAAGTTTTTTCAGGAACAAGCTCCCGTCCTCTCTTTGTCTTACTAGTTCTGTGAGGCCACCCTGTGTGCTTGGACCATTCCCCCGACACTGAGTCCATCTGTCTGTATTACTGCGAATTGCCCAATTATCCCTTTTTTCTACTGGCTGTTGGATACTCTCTAGGAGAGCAAGATCAGACTACAACAACAATAATATTGCCTGCCACCTCCCCACTGTTGCTTGTATAAACTTTATCTATCCGGCTCACTCTGCGCCGTCTCCTCTTCCCAGAGCCGAATGCCTACCGCAGCATGGTGGGTCGTGCGGTCAACAGTACCCAGTTGGCTCAGGACTACACCAAGCTGCGGACCCTGCTGCAGTCTGTGCGCTACTACCACCGAGCTCACCTCTACGGCCCCAACGCGGGACGGCCCCGGAAGAACGCCATCCTGCTGCTGGATGGGTGAGTCAGCAAGTTCAACAATAATTGGGCAGGATTCCACTCCTTGTTAGGCTATCCCCTAACAGAGGGGGGAAAGGTAGTGGAAAGTATGCCGCGGCGCTTTGGGACTTTTACTGAGCTTTACTCTGTTTAATGCACCCACACATACACACACATTGTAGTGGTGTTCAGTGTTTATGGATTTCCACTCTGCAGGTTTCAGGGTCTCAGCTCTAGTTATACGGTGTCAGTCTAAATAAAGTGTCATCTGATTGATAACGTGACGGCGCAGTGTCCCACCTGCTGGTTTTTACCCAGAAGCTCCACCGTTTGACTCAGATAGCTTATCTAACAACAGCTGTAGCCCGTGCCCTCCTGAGATTGTAAAGTCATAGTATGTAGTCATACTTACATAAGATCATATAGTCAGTTTTGTATTCTCCTTATTACCTGTATACCAGCAATACTTCACTGCCATTGTCTAAATTAAAGAGATTATTAAAGCTATACTGATATAACCCTCAAAACCGTCTGACAAACACTGACCAGCCTTTCTGTCTACTGCAACATACAGTACACATCTTCTCTGTCGATCACCTTTCCCATATTCTCCTTAAAGATAGAATCAGGAATCGTAAGAGGGAAATTTATATTCATTTTCATACAGCCACTCAAAGCATGCTAGATGTCCACAACTCTGGCAAGAGTGAGCTGACCAAGAGATGTTTTCTTCTTGCTGAAGAGGAAAATACTTCGATACTATTTGGATCATGAAATCTGAGTTTAGAATTTTACGACATTACCCCCTGTAGTTACTGTAGCATTTATGCCCAGTATAAAAATATTTAACATATGATACATAAAACTTAATTGTTAGATAATGAGTGTTTCTTTCTGCCTTTATCAACAACCACAACTCCTCCTGCTCCTCAGCTTGTTGAACGTGCAACCAGACAAATTCTCACCAGGGAAAAGTTGCCCTGCTATTGTCACTGTGGAGGCTGCTCAGCTGGATGCTGGTTTGGTTTAGAGTACTGTCACTGTTCTTCCCATGTCACATAGAATAGACTGCCGATTTGTTTACTTTGCCCTCATTTCCCAATGTCTACTAATGTTTCCCTGTCCATGTGTTGATGCTAACCCTGTCAGTCGTCCTCTAAGATTCTCACCCTGACTCCCACCTTAAGTTATCTCTGCCAGCCACCCATGACCCAAGTCCTGACCCCCAAACGCGGCCGGAGGTGCTGTGGGACACCTCATGGACACCTCATTTTAATGAGTGATACATTTTATTTAAAAGGGGAAAAGCCTTTGATAGTGTCAGTCTAACACAGACGGACATAGTAACGCCCACCAAGCAGTGACACAAATTAACACTTGGGGAATTCCTCCCAAACATTTGTTCTTTTTAACAAAACAAAACTATTAACAAAAACATGAACAACTACATGGAAAAAAAGCTTTGGAAAGCTGGAGTTTTGGAAAGTGAAGTGTTTTCACACTACATTTCCCATGAGCCTCCCGTGAGCACGGAGAAGTTCTTGGACCAGCGCAAGACGGACAAAAGCGAAAACATTTGCTAAGAATGTTTTCATTCATCAAGAATGAAAGTCGGAGATTCAAAGACGATCAGATACCGTTGTAGTTCCGACCATAAACAGCGATTCGGCCGCGTTATTCCCATGACCCACCGGGCAGCGTCAGGGAAACCGAAAGTAGGAAATGCCAACCACTAATAATAATAACAAAATGACGATAAAGACAAAACAATATATTTATCGAAAATGGACCCATTAACAAGTGTGGGTAACGTAGATTAAATTTTATCCACATTAATATGAGACTTTTTTATAACCAAGTACGTTGTCCCTTTAAGCTTCTCTTCCTTGAAGTTTAGTTTACAGTTGACCAGGTGTGTGAGACACAAAATCTACTCTCAGTGTTAATATCACATTAGTGTCAGATCTTCCTCCTCACGCTGGTCTTCTCACTGTTGTCATTTAGGAATAATTTCAGCCAAAAGCCTTATATTAAGTGTTTATCAGACATTAAAAGTGTCTGTGCAGGCTGTGTTTGGCTGTTGCTGCCTGTCTTAGTTTGTAAAAACTCCCTTTAGACAAGAAATGCCTTCTCAGCGCTATTTTCCAAATGGATGACGCTATCTTCCAAACATATTCATCACTTCCAAAAAAAGTTAAGCCTCTCCGAGCGTCTCTGTCTGTTGAAATGGAAACAAACGTGTATAAAATGGATGCATCAGTGGCCCCGTACAACAAACAGTCTCCAAATTAAACACAGATATTGTAGATGTCCACAACTCTGGCGAGAGTGAGCTGACCAAGAGGAAAATACTTAGATACTATTTGGATCATAAAATCTGAATTTAGAATTTTATGACATTACCCCCTCTAGTTAGCATTTATGAGCAGTATAAAAATATTTAACAATTGATACATAAAACTTTAGTTGTTAGATAATGAGTGTTTATTTATGCCTTCATCAACAACCATAACTCCTCCTGCGGCCACAGCAGCACTGCATCCAAACAAATAAGGAATGACAACATCGTAAAACACTGTTGTAATAACAGAAAATGTTGTCAGAGTTTAGTTATTGATAAATACTGCACACTGCTATCACGGAATATCCCTGCATGTGTTTATAACTTTATTATTGTGTGGTTAAACCTATTAATATATGTTCATTTAGGGTTTTTTTTATAATATAGAAAGTACTTTCACAGCAAGCTAATGAAATGACATATACATACTGGGCTATATTGATATTATTGTGGTTGCCATAAGCTGAGTAGACAGGTTAGAATTGGTTGCAGACAAAAACCATCAACATTAAGCATCTATTTTCTGTTCTGGCTGAGAGGGAGCTGTCAGTAAAGCTCTACCAGTCTGTCAGCAGAGAATTAGGAGAGTGTTGTTTTTACGTACGAAGTTACAACTTCCTGGATTTAACAGGCATTGTTAGATAAGCAGGGTAAAGAATTCCTTTTAACCAGCAGAGTCCATAAAGTTGAACTAATGCGAGCTAAAATTACAGTGCGCGCACACGTGTATATGCAAGCACACGTGCAAATACGTGCACAGGAACAGTTTAATGTCTGAGTGTATCTCAGGCTGAATCTGTCTCCAGCTCCTCTCAGCAACCGCACACATTTTGACAGGTAGTTGGAGGACGGAGGAGGAAGAATAATTGGATGTGGATCTTCCTCCTCTATGTACTTGAGCTACTTACATCAGGGAAACCATTAGGAACCGCTGTTTATCTCACCGAGTGCTGACGGTACAAATTTACTCATAAATAAAAGGTGTGTGTTTGTGTTTGGCCGCGCGTTAATGTGCACCGCACAGTCCAGACTGATTGAAGAGCTGTGGACGAGGAGGAAAGAGCGGATCTAGACGATGAGTGGTGAGAGGAGGAGGAGGAGGACTGAGAGGATGAAGAAGAGCGAGTTGGAGTATCCGCGGGTCACGGGTGTCACATTTAACAACGGGCTGATTCTTGTGTGTTTGACACTGTTACGAGGGGGTGGCTCTCGTGTTTGACAGCCCAACTACTCTGCCGCTCTCAGGAAATAAGATGAATTAGAAGCTGAGCTGCTCAGCAGTCCAAATATCAGAGCTGCACAGACTAAACAAGCCAGAGCGGTGAAAGTTGTGTTTCTGTGACATGATGTTTAGAGACACACTTTCAGGCCTGTCTGACAAGCTGTTACCCCCAAATATGGAGCGATTTGGGTCAGGTAGACAAGGAAACACACATGCAGATGCGAAAGCTTGAGAGCAGGAAGTCAGACAGCAGGAGGGACTGTGTATGTGTGGAGTTTGTATTTGTGTACAGGATGAGTCCATTAAAAGGTACAAACAGGGTTCACAACAGTGTTTGTGTCCTCAAGATGTTTGGAGTTTGTATTCAACTGACTGAAATCAAACTTACCAGGCTGCAGAAACAGAAACCGCTCCAGAGAATGCATCAAGTGGGACTTTAAAATGACACCGCAGACGAAAGAATCCCAGCTGCGCAACTGAAGACCCTTGGTTTTAAGACGGGCAACATGTTGCGTTCAAAATCGCAGCCAGACATTTGTTTCGTGTACTTGCCCGTGTGTGTCTTACATTTGACTCGACAGGATGTTTTCAAAACATAAGCCTTTAAACTTCATTTAAAGATTACTTTTAACAGACTTAACAAATTATTGTTTTCATTTTTGAAAAAAACTTTGGGCAAATTGAAAATATGTTGACAACCTGAGTTGTGCCCTGACTGCAGTAAAAGGTTCATATAATATTTCCACATCCCCAGGTCCTGTTATGTTGGTGGGTAAAATGTCACCATTTATTAAGGTAACAAAGCTGGAATAATTGTAAGTGCCACTCAGCTAAAGATCCCTCTGTTTTCTTTTTCCTTTCAGGTTCATGAAGAATGCTGGCTCAGTTGTAGATGCGGTTACGTGGCAACAGTAGGTATTTTACCCTTTTATTTTTTCTATTTTTTTATTTTGTCATTTGAAAACCGCAGGAATCGACCTGCAGTCGTCTGAAACAACAGACTACAGTACACGCACTTCACTAACCATAAATCTAGCAGCACAGGCTTCCTTGTGCTTTTCCACCATTATCACCACACTGTAAATGCAGTAGCCAGTAATAACCACCATTAATGCTGTTCCTTAGAGAGGCTGATGCATTATGGGGAGAACTGCATTCACCCTGCAAATAGAACAACAGGAAAAGGAGCCTGTCTGTGTGTGAAATTAGTAACACCTGCCATTTGTCGATTGTACACACTGTAGGAATGCATACAAACGTATCAATGATTTGATCGTTTTCCCTGTGTTTTATCTGTTTCTCTTTACACACATGCAAAATGTGTACAAAGAGACATACGCTCTAGAGGCTCAGACAAACCCTGTGAGACTAAGTGAGTGGTCATTAAGGTGAAGGTCAGGTCTAATTAGGAGAAATTAGAAGAAACGGAAGGAGGAAGGGCTGTCAGTAAGGTTTAGAAAAACACCACCCACACTGTTAAAATCAAACCATATGCTCTGGCTCATTCCCTCTGTCAATTAGCCCATTTTACACAAGAGGTCCAGATGCCAGTCTAACCAGGCTGCGTGACAGAAACTCTGACCTCTACAAAAGAAGCCAAACTAATAAAAATGGGGACCACTCATTAACACGTCTACGACACATGTTTTACCCCTCTGCAGCTGGATCATGTTTTTTTGAATTGAGCGTGGTCGGCGGGAGACGCTGCTTTCGTTATAAAGCGGTGCAGGGCATCATATGGCTTTGTTAGAGAGCATGTCTGCCTGCGGCTTCGGTCGGAGGTGGTTTCATGATGATGATGAAACATGTTGGTTATGTAGTGAAACATTTGTGTACCTCCAGGTCACGAAACACTGATATGTTGGGCACATCATGTTTCCATGTTGTTTTTTTTGCCACAACATTGTACATTTGCAGCATCTTGTCTCAGTTACTGCTCCTCCATTTTTGGATTCACCAGCAAAACATGATCAGAATGTTTAGTCATTCTCTCTTAATCTGTCTGTCTCTGTGTCTCTTCTCTGCCTTTCCATCTTTCTGCAATATTAGGCTTTCTTTCCAAATTTCTTTCCAAAGCTACTTGCCTGGATGTGCAGACATCCAGGCAAACATGCACATCTGCACAAGGCTTTTATGTGTTTTCTGTTCAGGTTGCCCAGAAACTTTTTAAGATAAGTTGAAGGGTCATAGCTCTAGTGGTGTATGTACATGCAAACTGTTTTGGTTTTACCCACTCAACATTTTGAGACAACGTCCATCTGCCTCCATGCCAAACAATAAAAGTGAACAGAATTTAATTTGTGCTGTTCGCAGCGTATTAAAAAAAAAAAAAAAAACTGTCTCCTGAGAAAAAGTGTCTGGGTCATTCACAGTACAAACAGTCAACAGTTTTCATAGAAACAATTTCCTCAGCAGAAAGTACCTCTAGTAAAAAACATTAGCCAGCATCTTCACAACAGTATTCAGAGTAACATTGTTCATGTTGATCTTTCAAAATGTAATTTTGCCAGCAGCATGGTACTTTGAATCTGTTGGCCACCTCTTTACTCCAGGTTTCCATGAAACTTTTTATAGACATTTATGTTTCCCAGAGGATGAATCTCAACCACCGTGTGTGATCTCCTGACCTTTCCTCTAATACCTAAATGAGGTTGTGGCTTTAAATTAAAGGTCTCATTAACGTTACTTTAATTGCACTGGTATTTATTTCTTCATGACTTGAGCACATATGACCTGCACTTTTTCTGCAGTTTTTTTTCTTTCTTTTTAAGCACCGTCACCACGTCAGATTTTCACGACGTCTAATTCTTTATGACAAAACTAATGACATTCCCTGCAGCTTCAGCCGTTCGTTTTAGAGCTAATTAGCAAATGTTAGCATGCTACCCACTGTTAACATGTTCCGCCTTACCTACCTAACCGGTAGCCTCATGGTGAGAGCATCGAGCCGGGCAAAACTGTGTGATCAGCGAGCAAGTCAAAAGTAAACAAAACAAATTCACCCTCTCTTCACAGGATTTGCCGTCAAGATCCCCCTGAGCAACATACTTACTGCGAGCCCTAATTGTTCCATCAGCGGGTATTAGCGCTGTGAACATCTGGGCATGCAACAAGCAGGCAGAAAAACCCCTCCCAGCTAAACTCCCTTTAACTACAAAGTTATTAAAGCACGCTTTAATGGCCCTTTGCGTTTGAAAATGGGCACTTCTTGTACAAAGCGCCGCGGCCCACGAAAAGTTAATCAGAAGCTTTTTACTTTGTTCCGCCGTTCTCTCTGCAGCTAGACGGTCACACTTTAAACAGGATAACACAAGATACCCACATCTTTCTTGTTCCTTGTCAGGATGACAGTGGTACTGCATGCCAGAGAGCCTGGGGTGCTGCTTATTTATAGCTGAGTGGAGTAAAAAGATGTTAAAGATTTTCAGACTAGTCTGAAAATCACTGAGGGACTATAAATTTACTGATGGCATTCCTGAGGGAAGCTACATATCCTTCAGCTGTTATGTAATGATTGATGATAACCTGATGATAACCTGCTGGACCGCATCAAGGACCACATCCTTGTCTTGCTTTGCTACCCCTCCGCTCACCCCAAATCTCTTGCTACACCAGATGGCCATTCCTTGACACTTGAATGTGAAGTAATGCAGTTAAACTTTTATAGACTATATTCACGCTTTACTTTAATATTCCCATTTAACTCACAACAGCTTTAGTTACTGCTAAGGGTTTTTAACGGTGAGGGGAGGATGCAGATGCAGAGGATGTCACAATTACTCACTTGATGCTCAATTCAAATTTCATATAAGATTTTTTTTTAATTTGGTATTGATCCCCTGTTTCTGTTTTTGTTTAATGTTTGAATTGATCACATGTAATTGTTTAGTCCATACTATATTTCAGTGTTAATGGTGCTTAGTTTTGTTAGAGAGTCGTCTTTGATGTGGTGCTGGCACTCAGTGAGAGCCATGTAAAATAACCCGGCGATCTTTGTCTGAAAACATTTGCACACAGTGTTATTCATTTTTGCATTTTATTGAATTCTGCTTAGTCTGGAAGCTGAAGTATCATGTCAGTCTGTGGATGAACAAAAGAAAGTTCTTGGTTCTGTTTTAGAAATTTAAACTTGAGAAGCTGTACGAAAACCAAGCTATGACCCTTCCAATCCAGGCCTGAAATACTAGAATAAACCTTCAACATATTCATTTCTTTCTGTGGCTTCTGCTCCACCAAACTGATGAAAAACTGTTCAGCAACGACAGCTAATCTTTTCATGTTATCGAAAAATTCTCTGTGATGCTGATTTGTAGCTCAAGATACAGCTATAACAACTTGTCAGGTTTTTTTTTTTTATTGTTTCCATATATGAAGTGGAATTTCTTTGCCTGGGATCTGGACTGAAGAATTATTGTGAGCACTCTGGAAAGATGACAGGATAACCAAATAATTTGTGTAAAGCTATGACTTAATCCCTGCGTTGTTTACAGTTTGAGGCCAGGAGCTTGGGTCTTTCCAGCACTGTGACGAAAATTTCTACGAAGTTAAACTTGGATTGCAACACTGCTTCACCGCCACGTGAACAAAATGCAGCCTTATTCTCTGTGGTTTTGTTGACGCATCTGTCATTTCCACTCTTTTCAAAAATACGTTGAATAGAGCTTTGACTCTTCTCTAAAAAAAAAAAAAAAGTTAAAAATCTGTTGGCTTTATTATTCACAATACACAATACAATTCTGTTGACTAGCACTCCACAATTATAAATTCCCTTATCATAGTTTTCTTGGAGTGTTTCCTGGTTTTGGGAAATTAAAAAAAAAGAAAGAGAAAAATTACTCGAAAACATTTGGGCTGCATTCAGGTCCTCTGGCATGTTACTAACAACATTTGCTGCTTTAGAGGATTCAGAGGAGAACTCGCTCTGAAACGAGGAACAGATTTTTTTCTAAGTCTAATTAGCAGGTGTTGCAGCTGTGTCCTGGTAATCAATGAAGGCAAATAGATTTAAAGATTGAGTAATTGCTCTTTTTTTTATTTCACTCTGCGACATATTTGTCACATCAGTCATTTTACTGTGTGTGCAATTTGATTCAAATATAATTTTCCACCAGTGATGATGATGACGTCATTCTTTACCTCCAGAGAAAAGCGAGAGATCATCCTGCAGGGATGACTATTCACAGGTGGATGTCCATTAAAGTCTCACCGCGTAGTATTTATAGCCATGAAGTTAGCCTTTAAATCTGGCTGCTGTCTGCCAAAAAGTAATTGATAAGTATTAAGTGAAGCCAGACCACTGAGTGGAGATTAAAAAAAAAACACCTCAGTTACACTATCTCACTCAAAGTGAGAAGGTTGTCTCTTTTAGAGTCTGCGAGATCTGGGCTGACCTGACCATAAATAATGCATCAGAAATAACTCCACCAAAGAGAGCGAACTAACAGAGCCTCATGCAACAGACGAGATGAGATATAAAATGTGTTTTACGGTACCTGAAACATTAACTGGAGTATGTGGTTGTTTCTCTCTTGTTTTCCTCTCTTGGACTCCTCCAGAGGATCCTAGATAGGCTTTTTCCCTACCCACAGGGCAGTGTTCCTCAGGACATTGGCTCTAACTACCGATAAATTCCTCTCTCATCATGTTCACTTAACATTTTCTCTTATTATCGTCTGTCTCTGTGTCTTTACTGCTCACACACAGGATCACCACAGATGGATGTCTGTATTATTCGGTCCCGGTCTGAAATCTCATAGCTTCCAAGTCCTCTCTTATGCAATCCCACATTTTGACACAGAATTGGATTTTCAGAGCAATGAAGAGTAATTGATTATGTCAGTCCCTGTTCATCATAGTTGTTGTGGTGAAAGACCAACGAAAATTATACTTTGTTTTGATTTTAAACTTGCACTCCATATCTAGCCCTACTAATGCTGAATCCAAGCTAGTGTTGCATCTATGAAGACGTTTCTCTGTCCTGACAGTGTTTTAAAATTAAATGTTGTTGACCTACCTGGTAGTCTAATATCTTATTGTACTATGTCATAGAATATTATTCATCTTGTTGAGCTACCCTGGCATTGTCAGCTGCACAGCTTTGACCCTAACATAACATTTTTCAATAACTTGGAATGTGGATAGTGGTTTATAATAGAGAAATCTTTGTTTGGAGGATAGATAGTAAAGTTTTTTTACTTGACTTGACTTTGCCTTTTTTGTGTTTGACAAGTGTGGACAACATGAGGACCAAAAGGATATCATTTAGCGTCTTGTTTTTCTTATTGATCTTCAACTTTAAATGATTTAGAATTAATCATTATAACTAATAAATGGAAATCATACAAGATCAAACTGAAGATGAATGTTTGAAAGGATAGATGAAAAATAAAATTAGGTTTGCGCGTATCAGTTTACTTGTTTTTTGCTATGTGCTGCACTGTAATGAAAATCACATTGTAAGCTGGGTACAGAGTTTTTCTCTCACAGCCTTTTCTCTGGATTCCTATTACAGCTATTACATGGACGGCAGGGTGAACAAAGTCGAGGACTTCCTAAAAACCCGTCTGTTGGACACGTTGACGGAGCAAATCTCTAAAGTCACCAAGGTACACAAGCTTTCCTCCGTAAGGAATAGTCAGATCTTATATACTGTGTGTGAGATGCAAATTAAATTCAGCCTAAATCTGTACTGTACATAACCAGGGTGATGTCTGGCATACATTTCAGAGGTCCTTTTCTCTGTTAAACAATTTTTATTTCCATCAGTTTAGACTCTCAGACGGCCTTAAGGGAGAATATGAAGAAATAACTAATTTTCATCGTGGACTATTTGCATTTCTTTTGAGTTTGCCAAGTTATGGATCATTCAGACTTCTGCTAGTTTTTTTGATTATAAAGCCATATGTGCGAGCCACAGGAGTGAACCCTCGGGGTAAAGAGGTTGTGTCCACCATGAGGTAATATTATCAACACTGGCTGCTGCGGCTGACTTGCTGAGTTGTCATAGATGAACAGCGCCAAAATGCCTCTGGGAAAAAGAATCAACCATTTCCAAGAACAAAACTTAAAACATTCAATGAAATAAAACGGGAGTGGGGTTCTTCGGTGCATCAATAGGATCAAGTTCTTATGTTTCTTTTTGTACGTTAATATTATTCAGTGTGTACATTTATATTTCTGTTTTACTGTCATCTTGAATAACTTTACATCAGCTTAGCTTCACAAAAACGCTCAGTGTAACAAAATAAAATAATTCTTAAGCGCTTTAACAATTTACGTTGGATCGCTGAAAAGGCATCATCCTATTATGATGATCCTTAAGATGAATTTGATTTTATTCAGACGCAGAAGTCAATTTCATATTGAGGTTTCACAAAGTTTTGAATTTTGTTGATACATCTATGTTTCCATCCCTCACTGCAGGTTGTGAACATACATACTCCTGGTAAGAAGGTGTGGCTCGGTGGGCTGGGGCCGGCGTGGGCAGGAGGCATCAGTAATCTCTCCGACACATACGCAGCTGGCTTTCTGTGAGTATAAGTATAACTAACTCAAGGTTTGTTTTATGTATTTTTACCAGCACTATATATCACATCCCGAACACTTTTTTATTCTATGTGTGTATGTTGATTTGTGTTACAGATGGGTGAACACGCTGGGTATGGCTGCTGTGCAGGGGATAGATGTCGTGTTGCGTCACTCATTCTTTGACTACGGATACACACACCTTGTGGACCAGCACTTCAACCCTTTACCTGTAAGTCTCTCAGCTTCAGTTCAGTGAGGATTAGAGCGGCTGTTGGTTCACATTGTCAGGGCCTTGAATCATCCTCCTATATCATAATTTCTAAGGATCTGACCTGAGCACACTCTGGACCTTCTCTGTACTGGACCCAGTCCTTCGATGGCACCTCTTGCTCTTTCCCGTGGGAGCTATTAGCTGAGATGAAAGGCATTTAGTGGTGATGAGTGGATAGACGCGGGGGCGAAATGCCATGTAACCTTAGCCCTTTGTCAGGAGCTCAGGACAGTGTCACTGCTCCCCTCAACCCCCATCGCAACTGTGTGCTTCTCTGTGCGGGACAGTCGGCCGGTGAGAGATCTGTAACCTGAGATGCTGATACACAGGCACGTTAGTAAAATAGCCTGCAACACTGTGTGAAATGGAACTGCCCAGTCCCAAGTTCCTCTCTGGTTCGGTCTCAAAAATGATACTGCAACGACCTGAGTTCAAAACACTGTGCTAATCATGTGAAATACTCTGTTCTTCTGTGTATTTGCACGTAATTATCTGGACGTTAACAACACAGATGTGAGGGAGGAAATCATCTGTGTTCATAATCTTCCTTTATACTCAGAGCTGAATGAAATACTAACCTTGGTCATTTATTTCTTGAAAAATAAATAAATAAACGAAGAGACTTTTAAGTCTTTAAGTGTGATGGAGTGATACAAAGCTACCACCAGCTAAGCAAATAAAACAGATTTATTAAGGTCATAAAAAGGTTTATATAAAGCACAGGCAAAGGAGGGTGAGAGGCTTATATTAAGAACTTGCACAGTAAATTATTGTTCTAAAATAAACGCAAAAGACAATGTAGTCAAGGCTTTAATCTTATTCATCTAGCAGTTATTATTGCAGATTCAGAATCAGAAATAGCAGTTTGGAAGGACGTATAGGCACTCGAATATTTACCACTAGCAAACTAGTCACTTGCAAAATCTGACAATAACTTTAAACTTCAACTTTCATTAATCCTCTCTGGCGGTCATGCACTTTCTTCCACCTCCGTTCAACTAAATGATATAAAATAATAGAGATGATTTCATTTCCTTCCCTCTTCGACTCCATTATTTTTCTGGGAATTACGGCCTCCCGCTTGGATCACAATGCTTTTAACATGGCTGGATGCCTGAAAGCTGCACCAGCCTACCTGCTGAGAGAATGCACTGCAGGGCCAACCTGTCCTCTGCATGGGAAATTTATGACCTGGCCCCTTCCCCTTTAGAATGACTCCCCCATTGGTACAATCCAGTCAAAGCCTCGGGCTCAGTGAAAGGCCTCAAACACTTCACCTTTTTCCACACTAACCCATTTACTCCTCCTTGCTCTTCTTTCCCAATCACCCCCTTCGTTTTTCTGTTTTGTTTTATTCACACTCTTCACTGTCTTGCCTGTTGCATCCCTCCAGAGGTATGTTGTAAACTGTGATTCATTCTTTGAGAAACAGAGATGTCAGTATATAGTGTGTGGCAGGTGAAATCATATAGGCCATAACTTGACAAGAGTGCCGTTCAAACGCTCCACCATAAAAACATTTGTCCAGACCTCAGAAAAAATATTTCTTTCTCAAATAAAAAGCAGAGAGATAAGGAGCAGGCTTCTCCCCGTATTGAACTCTGCAACTTGCAAAACTTCATATTGTGGTTTAAGCTGTGGATATTTTTGCATCTTCCTGAATGTGTTTTTCCAAATTTGGAACAGTTATGTTTTTAGTTCAAGGATTGTTAACTCACAGAAGGAACTGTGAAGTTGTTGAATTCTGAGACAAGATCTCAAAGACAATCTGAGAGTCATTTGACCTATTAAGCCAAACACTCAAGGTCAATAGTTATCCTCCTTGTTAACGTCCTCTGTTCTCTTAACTACATGTATGCAGCTGAGGTTTGATTGGTCTCTGGTGGATTACTTCACTTTTCTACAGTCTTTGGTTTGTTACTGGTTCACTTGTAGCTATCTGTCTTTCTCTCTATTTCATGGTTGGGATGGTATTTTCATTTGATTTGAAAGTGACGGTTGTCCTTCTAATTGATGTCTTTGTTTTTCTTCATCCGTCTGTCTATCCAGATAAGAAGCGCTGGGGGCGAAAAAGACAGGGAGACAGACAGGCAATTAGGCAGGAAAACGGGCAGACAGTCAGTCCGTCAGTCCGTCAGACAGTCAGACAGTTGAGATTTAGGACCTGAGCTGATATTTCCCAAAATAAAATTCTCAGTATTGTATCTTGTCGACTCCAGTCAGTGATTTTAACACGGCCGCAGTCTGAGATATATCAATTTATGGTGGTTTCTTTTTACTCGAGTTTTAAAATTTCAACACAAAGCTGGCGTGTATCACCTCTCCAGGCCATCTTGCACAAATAAAACTCCAGACTCATAACTGTTCTTTGTTTTATACACCAAGCGATAATCACAGATCACAGATCTAGCCATACATTTGTCCTTCCATCCCTGTGCTTGTGGCCAACACTATACAGTTCCATACTGTGCTCTGCTTCTTTCGATGCCTTGGCAGCAAATTAAGTTAAAGTCTGCATGGAAAAAAGAAGCCCTTAAATGTTGCCATATGCAGGATTGCATGGGAACTTCCTGAGGAACACATGTTGTTCTGGGTCTCTTGGAGAGGTGTTGAGTCTGTGTAGTCTATAGAGTGAGACACAGTATAGTGTACCACTCACCAGTGATAACAGAAAACAGTAATTCATGAATGAACATAATATTTACTAAAAATGTCATATTTAAGACCTGTCAATTCTGAACGGGTCAATGGTTATTGGATACAATGTGACATGTTATATGGGACAGTCAGTTTCAACTAAATGTTGAGTGTCAGAGTGCTGACATGTCTGGATCCGAATATTTTTTGTGGATAATATCTGTAATTTTCACCCCGTTGCAGACGAGCTGTTTTGCTGGCACATTCTGAAATCTCACAGTTTGCAAAACTTAATCTGTTTGTCTAATCGTGAGGATATTTTATGGCTGAATAAACAAAATGGAGTTGTTTTTTAGCAATATTTCCTTTCAGTGGAACCCAGGCTCCAACATTGGTGTTATAACAGATCTCTTTTAATAAAAATCCTCATGCATTTAGATACAGGGGAGTTGGCAGTGCTTTAAAACTCTTTTCAAGCCGCTTTACAGATTAGGTCTTTAAAATGTTCTTCCCACACCTGCCCACTCTGGCATTGTCTTTTAACAGTGTCCTGCCCTGAGCATTATGATGATTAAAACTATCCATGCTGGTATGAAAAGTAATGCCAAATGTGTTTGTGTCCTTTCAGGATTACTGGTTTTCTCTGGTCTTCAAGCGTCTGGTTGGTCCGAGGGTTTTAGCGGTGCGAGTAGCTGGACTACAGAGGAGGCCGCAGCCAGGACGAGTCATACGAGACAAGCTACGCATCTATGCTCACTGTACCAGCTACTACAAGTAAGTGGTGCAGCTTAACCGCCTTGGATTAGTTTGTAAACCACACTTAAACACAACAAGGGCAGACACTGTCATTGTACACCGTGACTTCTCCCATTCGAGACTGACAGATGACACGCATCCTCTTTGCCTTTAAGTGATGTGCAGTAATACTTTGGGAATGTCCTGGAAGATCTAGATGGAAAACAGACGGTGTTAACTTTTCCTGTGTCCTGTGTCCTCCTGCGAACACCTGAGGCACAGTGTCTGGTGGGGAAGAACAAAATCCCCAGCCGGCCCATTCGGCTTCTCATAAATAAGTCGACCGCAGACACCTGCTCATTCACAGCTCGCAGCCTTTAAAACTTAACGGGTATCACTTATCAGGTGTGTGGGTTCTGTCTCCCTGCCGTCAAAGAGCCGCTGAAAGGTGTGCTAGACCTTTATCCCATCTCGGATTGGCTGGAGGGGGGTATTCGCGGGGGAGGGGGAGGGACAATAAGGCGGTCTGTGCCGGGAGGAGATAAAGAGTGCCACCATGGCCTGTTCAAGGTTATCATTTAACCCAGGCCAGTGGCTGTCAGCACCAGGCTAGACTTACGGCCTTACCCTAGACAGGGCTCGTTTACAGGTGGAGCATCTTTTAGAAAAATAGTGGAGCGCTGCAAAGATAGATGGTCGATAAATAGGCAGCAGTTGCATAACCAACGCACGCAGACGCACACACACACCCGAGTGCATGAGGCCTGATGACATGCACGCAAAATATTTGAAATAGTTTTCAACAAGTGTACTCTCTCAGCCACCTGGTAAGTATGATGAATTTGGAAGTAAAGAGATGTCCGTGGCATGTGTTGCTGCTCAGCTCTGCTTAACATACCAATCAGGCCTGGACTCATATGATCAGTGAAGCACTAAAGCAGTGCCTCTTGAATCCAGAGCCTCTTCACTTGCCATTATTTCTGCCACTTTGTGGTTTTGCTCAGTCATCCCACAAGTGGACGAACTATTGTAGTCTTAGTGGTTTGACTGTGCTGTGTTAGACAGCAATGACTATAAATATGCTCAGGCAGGCCGTGGTTTGAAAAGTCTTTGCAGATTAGATATTTGACTTTCACCGCCCTTTTACCCCTTTTAGTGGTTTGCATGGCATTTTTTTCACTTTCCAGAGATGCTCCGACATCAAACAGCATCAACACATGTTTATGTTCCTGGTTTGGATCTCTAAGAGCCTCATAATTTGAAAGGCCTTAGAGGTCATTATCTCTCTCTTCCATCTAACCATCTGATCTATCACTCGGAGCCATGGTCCACGTTTCTGAGAAACGCGGCTCCATGAGTTTAACACAGAGCCAGACACACAGCATTCCCACCGACAGCGCCCTACTTTATTGCTCTCCGTAAATATATTGAATATTAGCCGTCTTGCGGGCTTGATGAAATAAATGGCTCACCCCGTGCCCAAGAGAACAAAGACAAACACTGAACCAAAAACCAAGATTGCTTTTAAAGATATGAGATTTTGGAGGGCGGTGAGAGGTGTCTACCAGACCGTTTGGCCAATGCACAGCCCTGACCCTGAGCACCACAGCCGACATGTGGTATTCACTACAGCTGTGTTGTCTTTATCCTCATATCTGGGCCCTTATGAGATTTTATCATGTTTGTCTTATCTGTCTCACTTAGTTATTTACCTTTTGCCCGTATCCTTATCAAGTTGTGTCCCCAGTGCTTCGCTCTAAGGAGAGGGACTCACACACTGTTGTCTGTGTAACTTAAGAAGTGCTGCCCGTTGTGTTCACACCCTTCATCTGACCCTGGACCGTAGAGCGACAAGTTTTAATATTGGATACTGTATAAGAGAAGCAGACTGTTGCATCAGAGAGCCTATATAAGGATGAGATCAGGCTTTGAAAATGAAATGACATTCACACTAAATATAGATGATCAGTTTTAGGACAACTCGCTTCATGCTTTATCTTTATTATTTTTCTGCCTGCCTTTTGATCTAGATCAGATCAAAGAGTAGCGGTTTGATGCTATAACTATATGTAATAAAAATATCAAAGACACTCTCTTCTTTGTAGTCATCTTTAATTATAGAGAATTTTATTCAACATGGCAATGTAATATATAATGAATCACGATTAGCAGATGTGGGATGGAGCCTCTTTTTGTTATTGTGTTCTGATCGTCCTTTCTGAAGGTAAAAGGAAAATTGATTTTATGTTTTTCATTGTTTGCTCTACGATTACAGTCATAACTACGTGAGAGGGTCCATAACGATTTACATCATCAACCTGCATCGGTCGCGGAAGAAAATCAAGTTGGCCGGGACGTTACGGAACAAAACTGTCCATCAGTACCTGCTGCAGCCCTACGGCACTGACGGACTCAAAGCCAAGTTAGTACCTCTCTCTCTCTCCCTCATACGTCTCTCACATACACACATACACACCTGCTGGCATTGAATAATTGTTTTCTGTCCAAACAACAATGTGGTCCTCTTGTAGAGTATCCGCTTCCATTCATTCAGGCTGATCAAACAAGACCCAGGTTAGAGCAGACACATGAGTCTCCCTGTCCTGTCATCGCTCATATAAAATAAACATGAATAGATAAAGAAAATACAACACAGTTAAGATTTGAGAGGCGTTGAGAACAGGAATAAGAATTTCAAAAAATATTTTTTTCCCCACCTTGATAAGGTGTTAACATCTGGCATCAAAAGCTGCAGCGAATGAATTTCAAGACATCAGTGGGTGTTGCACATGCAGAGCTGTTATGGTTTGGGTAACCCTTTACACGCAATAATACCTCCCTGTCTTTTTTGTCAGAAACAAACAAAAAACAAACTCATAAAGAATAACGATAATACAGGTGATTAAGCTTTTTTTTATATTCCCTTTGTCCATGAAAATGCTAGCTATTAATGCAAACTCATAAAACATGGCAGTGCTTTACTGAAGCTTGTCATCTTCTATATAAAAGAAAACATTCACAGAACCCAGAATCCTTCACCGAGTTCCAAAATGTTTGCGTCTCTCGTTTGAATCTGCTTTTATTGCCTACAACAGATGTTTTATCAATGCTTTCCCAAGTTTCACATTTGTGCCGTTTTACCTCTGAGTACTGCTTTGTAGTTTGTGACAATGATATATTACACTTTAACTAGGTAATATAAGTCCCATTTCCTTAAAACGTGCCTTAAAATAAAACGTATTTGCTTTCATTCTCTTCTCTCTCCTCTAAGCCCCTGGCCTGTTATTCTGACTCAGACTTAAGCCCCAAATCCTGGAATAACAGCCTAATGACTGTGTGTGTGCATGTGTGTGTGTGTCTTTTGGTCACACAATACCACCACACAGCCTTAATGGAGGGCTCAGGCATGATCCTTCAATAACAGTGTAATGATGGAGGATGTTTTAGGTGCTAGAACATTATTGCTAGGCAATTAATAGGAGAGCAAGCTAACGACGGGCCTTTTTGCAGGCTTTAAGTGCTTACCGTTACCACACACAGTGCACGGAGACTTTTATGAAAATTTTAGCAAAGCCAGATGTCTATAAATATGTCTGAGTTGGGGGACCTTTTTTTTTTTTAACCTTGATCAAGTATTCAGCTCCATCCATGTTGATGGAAAGGTTTGAGCAGTGCAGTTCGATTCAGAACTGCTCCTTGCTCAACATCATTTTATTTGATATTTTATTGAATTTGAGGTTCACATAAAAATATCCAGACCTCTGTTGTGGTTAACTTTACAATATAACAATATAATAAAAAAAAGGTTATTCATACGAGCAGCACAAGTTTAAAAACTCAGTGTTAAGGGAGTCACTGTAGCACAAATACCAAATAAGGAGATAATTTTTCTTACTATATTTATTATTAATTTAGTTACAATTCCTGATTAGTGATATACTTCACAGTATCTTGTACAGATAAATAGAAATAATGCATTTAATTATATGTGTGTGTGTGTGTGTGTGTGTTTTAAATTAATAAATTAGAGTTGAAAGTTTTACCTTAACTTGTGCCTGCGATGTGTTGCAGTGTGTTACTCTATAGTTATATTAATATAGTATAATACTATAATATATAAATATATAAAGAGCCTATATAATACTGAATATTACTGATGTTATGTCGGGGAAAAACAGAATGAAAATGGAAACAATTGTCTTAAAACTCCACAACTCATTCATTTCTTTGTATATATTTAGTAGAGAAACGTTATACATCTTGTGGCAGGTTGCAGCAGTTTTGTGCGCATTAAACACATCCACACATCCACTGCACATCTATTTTATTTAATTAATGACCATTTGAATTATATCAAAGTAATATTTTGAACATCCTGTCTTTGAAAACCTATTTTCAAATATTTATATTAGTGCTGGTTTTCATCTTTGTATTAAAATATGCTGTTTCAATGCAGTTGACTGTTGTGGAGAAATATCTTTATCTTCACTCTATGCAGATTCCACTCAAGTTGTATTACTGTGCAGTTGTGAAGTTGCAGTTTTGTAACAGCAGCACCCCCAAGTGTACGAGTGACTGAATCATCACCGAGAAACACTAAAGGTCCATAACAGGATCCACATTTTCTTTTGATGAAGTGAAAAATCTCATTTAACTGCCTGTCAGTCATTTTCTTTCACACATTTCTTCTTTATCTCTCTTTCTTTCGATTATCTAACACTGTTTTTTTTTTAACCCCTGTCTGAATCAAACTGCCCAAAATGCAGCTGCTCATCTTTACACTAAAGGCTTCCCCCCTCCCCACAGATTAAGAGTCTGGCTGTCATCCTCAACATTATTCTTTCTTTCCAATCCCACATCAGTATATACTGTACTTTCACCTACTGTACTGTACATAACATCAACCGTCTCCGCCCCTTCCTCACCTCCCACACCACTGCTGTCCTCGTTCACAGCCTTGTCACTTCTCACCTGGACTATTGTAACTCCCTCTTACTCACAAATCCCTCCATGAGCTTCAACTGGTCTCCAGATCCCCCTTCATCCACCTCATTATTCCCGTCCTGCAGCAGCCGAACTGGCTCCGCCGAACTGGCTCCCAGTTAAGTCCTGCATTATATCCAGATTCGTTCTGTTAACATTCAAGGCCGTTCACAACCGTCCGACCTCCTCCATGTTGCCACTCCCTCTCGTGCCCCCATCACCAACCTCCATTAGCCTGTCTCACCTCCATGGGAGCAGAGCTTTCGGTCGCTCTGCTCTCCAGCTCTGGAACTCACTACCACCCGAGCACAGAAATATCATTTTCACTCCCACTCTTTAAATCCACACTCAAAGCCCATCTGTTTAAGATTGCTTTTTCTCTTTGATTTGATTACAATTGCACTGTCTTTTTTTCTTTTTTTCACTGCACGGTGTTCCTTGAGTGCTAGAAAGGCGTCTGTAAAATAAAATGTATTATTATTATTATTATTATTATTAAAAATTACAAGCGATCGCCAGCTTTCTTCTGTCTGCTCTGGTTCCCGTTTGAATCATTCCAAAACACTGGTGCTACCCAAGAGTCTTGTGCCTCCCTCTCTCCCTCCTTTGTGCGGCTAATCGAGCTCTCAGGACTCCTAAAAAAAAGAGACCATCTGTCCCTGGAACCTGCTGTTAAACCAGAGGTGACCCAGTCTTTCAAGCCGCTGGACCCAGTTTATGGAGCGCTCTCCCGTCGTCACTGCAATCCCCAGACTCCTTTGAATTCTTTATGAAGCAGCTACAAACATTTTTTATTCAGGCAGGCTTTGGGTTAGCCTGTCTGAGTGCTCCATTTTATTTCATTCCTTTTATTTTTGTGTTTGTGGAGCTTTCGTCCTTGTTTTTATGTCTCCTCGCTCAGTGTAGCCGCTAATTTCCGTTGTCTGCCGTGTGCGGAGTGTCTGTTGCGATTGCTGTATTTTATAATGTTTTTAATAGTGTGCTCTTTCTTATGGGTTTAAAGCACTTTGTGATTTCCTATCCGTGAATGCTGCTACACAAATAAACGACTGCCTCGCATGCACTTTTACAACAACCAGAGGTATGTGATGAGGCTGAAGCAGACTGTGTCTAATGCAGTCTGTGCTTCCTGTCTTCTCTCTGCAGACATGTCCAGCTGAATGGGGAGAGGCTGCTCATATCGGACAATGAGACATTCCCAGAATTGAAGCCTAAGACATTGAGGGCTGGACGGACAATAGCCATGCCTCCCATGACCATAGGCTTTTATGTAATCAAGAACATTAACGCGTACGCCTGTCGAAGATAACATCCACCCTTCAACCCTGAGACGTCCAACAACCCTCTGCCAACTTGACTCCAAACTTTTTAAAAAAACAAACAAAAAAACAGTGTGGCTCTTCTTTTTTTTCTCCAGGAAAACACATGGAGGTCAGAATTAGGAATCAGGATTTGCAAGGACACCTCAGTAGAGCCCCCACGGCTTGAAAAACAGCCTGGTCAACTACTATCTCAGTGGTAATATTTACACTGCCAACACCTACCAAATTAAAATAAACCAGGCACTTCCATTGTTCTCCTCCCTGCTCCAGCAAAGAAAGACTCGCCCAAGACACATAAAACGGGCTGCACTGAACATCCTTCAGATACAACAGCACTTGTTTGGACAGCGGTTGTTTTGTTACGCCTTTCTATGAAGTTTGTTTCATAGTCACAGAAATTGAATGTCAAAAAGTCTACATTTTGCATTGAGTTTTTCTCGGGCTGTCAAACCCAGGGTGTGTTATCTGTGTCTGCAAAGAGTTTTTCCTTCTCTCTTTTTCTCCCCCTAACGTTTCATTGACAGAAGAAAAAAAGAGGAGAAAACTCTGAACAGGCAGCGTCTCTGAGGCGAACACAAGTCAACTTTCGTTTGACTTGATCCTTTCCACAAAGAGAAAATGCCGAGGTGTGTGCGTGTGAGGTCAGGCATTGACTAACCGTAGTGTGTGTGTGTGTGTGAGAGTGAGCGAGCGTGTATGTGTGTTTTATTATTGATAAAGCTACTGATGTGTCTGTCCAGCCTGTTTGATGTGCCACTGAAAGTATACACTTCTTCCTCTGCCATATCTAGTGGCTCCGAGGGGGAAATCTGTTTCTTTTAAAGGCTGTTTTTGTATGTTTTGTGTGTCGTTGCTTCTCAGCTGTAGGTTTCAATTTAACTGCAGAGCACCACAGCCGGTATGTGTCGCTGCTACGGCTTTGCAGCGACGTATAGTTGAAGAACAATGTGAACCCATCCATAACCTCTCATAGCCTGTGTCCACACACTAAATCTGGGTTTTGCTTCAAAAACTACGATGCCAGTTTTTCAGGTGTATTTTATCTCACTCTCTATTCAGTGTGATCTCACATTTTATAATTCTCTTATGCTGCTAGTTTAAATATACATTATATTATATTTTACATAATTTTGTACAGATTTACTGTCATACATTATTAGAAAATGTATTGTACATAAAAAAGAATGATGAAAATAAGTGATTTAAGCTTGATATGTTTACTTACAGTATACACCTAATTTATATGATTAAATACTTTGCTTTGTCTTTAGATTTCTTTTGTAAGTGGTTATGTTAGTGGTACTAATGCCCCAACTCTAAAGCAAAATCAAAAATACCTTCAAGAGCCTATTCATTAAAATTACAGGGTGACCAAGCGACTGTTTTAATAGTCACTTGGAGATTTAGTCATGTTGCTCAACATGTGCTCCACACTGACATGAATAAGGGCAATGGTAACATTTCTAGATGAGCAGGAGCAGGTTCATGTTAAATATAAAGAATATTTGTCCTCTGAATGTGTTTATAGTTAATGTAGAGATGTTCATATTTCTTTTGGAGAGTATTATTTTAATATGGAAAGTGTGCATATATTATTTTTTGTTAAAAAAAAAAGTTTACATTGATAATAAACACTTACAAACACCCAAGAAGTTGTATAATTACTCAGTGGAAAACAGTTTGTAACAACTCAAAACTCCTCTGATTGTAGTTTGTCGCTGGTAAAACTACATTTAACTTGCTCACAGCTGCATGCAAGAGATGACTTCTGTATAAACAGCTAAGCCTCATCATGTGAATCAGCATTGAGCAAGACTCCACATCAGTTCTCAGGATGTGAAGGAGATCTGTAGCAGCACATGGTCACAAGGAGGACAAAAAAGATACAAAGAGATGAGAAGATGATGATTTACAGAAAAGCTGAAATATCCTCACACAGAGAGAGCCTATAAATAAAAACCGGTCTAATTCCAGTAAAATCCTCATCAAAGGTCCCTGGAGCATTAAAGGTACCATTTTTGGTGCTCTCACTCACTCGGCTCTTCCATGCACATACACAGAGTGAGGAAGCAGCTGGGGCAAGTCTTTGTAGTGGGAAGAGTGCTGTCTTGTCACTGCATGAGGCAGCTGCTGATGGGAAACATGAAGCCAGGATGGACTAAAACCCCCAGACCTCAGCTTTGGCCCAGAGAGGCTGAACCTGGGCCAGACCTGGCTTGGTGTCTGCTGATGTATAGACTACTTGGATGTGCTTGGTAGGATCATGTAGAGGAGAGTTAAAGGACAAGATAAAATGTCATAAAATACTGGGGCTACTTCAGCTCCTTTCTGTTTCTCCCCCCCAAAAAACATTTTAAGCCAAAACTGCATTGATTTCTATCGAAAGCCAGACGTGCTTGAACTTCACTGAAGTTTCATGACAGCGAGTCATTAACACTGGCGGCCCTTCAAGAGCTGTGATCCAAAGCATGTACCTTTAATTATGTTCCATTCATGGAAAATGGGCTTTTGCTTTTATATAAGCAGCAGAAATGAACTTCTCATTTCACATGTGGTTAATTTTAAACAGGCCAATGTTGTTGACATGTAAAAATCAAACCAGGCTCGTTCACACCTGGTCCACTGACTCGGGTGGGCTTGTGAGGAGAAAAATATTATTCACTATGAAGATTTACATTTAGAGGAACGTGCAGCCAATGCTTTATTTGTAAAGTGCACACAAACCTGGAAAAACAGAGTGAGAGAGGGCAGACACGAGAAGAATAAGTGACTTGAATTGTTCTGCACTCTGTCAAGAAAATTGTTGTAAATGAGTTGTCAGCAGGAGTTCAAACTGCTCCTAGATCAGCCACATCTTTGACACAGACCAAACCGAAATACTTTCTGGTTTGAAAACTTGACTTACTGTAATCAAAAGTCTCCCCCACTGAGTGACTGAGCTCCCTCTGACCTGTAAGTAGCTGGTTGATATCCACCGACCAAAGCAACATCGGACACCGTGGCCTCGGTGAACCTCCTGACTTTCAGACCACGATCTTATCGACCCAATCCATGGAAATTCTTCTGTTTGACAAACTTTGCTTCGTATAAACCTGTAGCTTGTGATAACAACTGCTGAGCATCACTTCCTCTGACAAAATCTAATTGTGTTGTGATTGAGGAGGACTGCGCCGCGTCTGGCCACTCCTGCGTGACAGTGCCTCCTTAGTGGAGGTAACTGTTACCCAGGCCTGCCTTACACTGTTTATACTCAGTGATCCATTTTGAGACATGCAAGGCCCCCTTGCCCTGTTCACAAACACTGAGGATTTCATGATGTTTACTCTGTATATACAGGAGTCAGCTTAAATAAGACTTCCATGAATGCTGGATCCCCAGAAAACTGATGGATTAGATTAGACCACGACGTAGAACTCTTGGCATTTTGGACCATTTTGACCCAAGCAAGGTTAATAAAACATAAATATTTATGTTGCTATGGGGTTCTTTGCACCGCTCAGGAGCCAAGCACACAATCTTTGTTGAATATCATGATACAACACAGATTTGTTGTAGCCATCAAAACATTCTCTGAAAAACAGCCTGGTGTATATATGTCTTATTGTATATACTGTATGAAAGATCTCCAACATCTATTTCGGGTGGTGACCTGGCATTTTAAGTGTATTATAGATTACTGATCTATCTTATATAATAATAATCATGTTTGGGTTGTTTTTTTTTTAACCCATAGTGATATTAAAAGATTTTGTTATGTTAAAATGAATTCTTATGTAACAGTGCTCTTTCCATTCTATAATAATACAGTTACAGTTAATAATAAACAATACATGCATAGCCTACCTAGTTTACAATAAAATTAGGCAGTCAGTTAAATTACAGATACAGTATGTGCAGAATTTTTGTAACTGTTTAGTAGCCTATAAAAAATGTTTGTTAAAGGAAAACTTAACACAATTTTGATATGATAATAATATCCAGCTCACAGGCCTCAATCTGCGCATCATGATCTTCAGTTTCTCTTGTTTCCATGAATACAACCCTTTTTGATTATTGATTTGATTTCCAGCAAACGGTCAAATCTAGAGCACAGGCAGCTCTAATCTCAATCTGAATTCCACAAATACCGACCTGTGTGCAGCGCAACAGTCATGTGGCTCAGCGCAGGCACCAGCACATGACTGCTTCCTGCCCCCCTCATCACCACGCTCCTGCAGAGGGAGGAGGTCGAGCCACCGAGGGGAGCAGCCGCTCCGCTGAGGAGCCAGCTGACCCAGGAGCAGCCTGCACACTGAGTTTACCCGCAGCTCCGCTGGCATCCGTCTGTCCCCAGATCAGCGCCCCTCTGGTGTCACATGACTCGGACGGAAGGAAGCGGAGCGACACACAAACAGCAGCCGAGATGAAAACATCCACAAACTGAAGAGAGACGAGTTTTTTTTTCTTTTGGAGGAAACACACGCGCGCGCACACACATATAGACACATGAGAGGGATGCTGGGATCACCCGGCGAAGGAAACACGGGGTGAGTTGTTGTGACTTGTCGTTTGGTTTCGCTTTTTTACGTGAACAAGTGAGTGTGTGCAGTGAGGAAGGTAAAAGTTTGGTTATGGGGAAGTAACTTGAGGCTCTTGGTAAAACACGCCATGTATTCTACGGATCGGATCAGGGGACAAAAACATCCACAGACGCTCCAGTGGACTCGTATCTTCTGACCCCTCACCACTAGAATATCTGTCTCTGACCTTCCTCGTTTTTCACTGGTGCTCTCTTCAGACGTTGTCATTGATAAAATATCAGCCACCAGATACTGTTTACTTGAGGTCAAGATCTCACAAAGTGTGGGAGAAAAGTTCCCATGGCTTCTCACTCAGTTACTCCAGTGACTAATGGAGCCATAACTTGGCCTGTGTGAGAATAGTCTGTGACAGTCAGTGAACCCACGGCTGCATTTAAATGTTCAGGGTATGTTTTTACCGAGGAATTTGATATTATTTATCAAATCTACACAAAAATCTGATTGATGTTAAAGCTTTTGAGCCACATGCTTTTTCAAATAATAATGCTCAGAAGAATATCTTTGATTTATTCAATTTAACATCATTTAATGTCAATTAATTAGTGGTATCAATGAATTAGGCTTAATGCATTCTTCAGGACTGTCTTTCATAATTTTAATTTAAAACCAGTATTTCATAATGTCTTTTTCATCAGAAAACAAACACCCATAGAAGTAAAGTTTACTGTATTTAGCTGTTTGTTTGTCATATTAATAAACATTAAAATTATATTTCTTTTAGATTTCGCACACTTGTGCTGGAAAAGCAGGGACCTTAAAAACAAAAGTTTCACTGTTTAAATAGTGCTTTCAGTGTTTTTTGTACTACTACTTTTATGAGATTGTTGCTGCAGCTCCTCCATGTCCTCACACTCTTGATGTTAAAACCCTCTTCTTTTTGGACTTGGCCCCAGATGTGAGCAGCAACATGTCAGACCTCTTTACTTATATAAAAATCCCTCCCCAGATATTTTTGCCTTTCTGTCTTTTGTCTCAGTAAAGATGTCTTTTGGCTCAATAATAATAATAAAAAAAACTTTTCTTCATAGCATGATGCATGTGGAGCGCTTGGAGTAAATAGGACACCCCAGTAAAGCAGGACAGGAGGTGCATCTGCAGTCCAGATGAAGTGCTTGCTGATAGCCAGTGAGAGCGCCGAGGTTCTCTTCCACTGGACTGACCCAGAATTTCAGCAGAACATCCAGGCACAGTATGGGGCGTCTCAGGAGGAAGGCCAGGGGGTGAGGAGGAAAATCCTGCATTTTTCTGACTTCCTGTAGCTGTTGGTACGACTCTTAATTTGACATTTTGCTTTGTTTCTCAGCTTCCTGCCTTCGAGGACAGCATCAGCACTCTGTTTGCTCCCATCATTATTTCCTGCAGCACCATGGTGGACAGGCTGGGGGACAGCTACACCTCCTTCACCACAGAAAACAACCACATCTACGTCCTACACCAGGTAGCGGCACCTGCCTTTCACAATAAAAGCTAGACTTGCTCTTGCACATTTCCTCAGATTAGCTCTCTTCATGAGGCAACAAATACACTTTCCTGACACACATCCATTTAAAAAAAAAAAAGCCCCGATGTGTTAAGCAGATTTCTGCATTCCTGATTCTCTCCTCGCCAGCAGTAAAAGTGCTGTGACCTAAATCCTGGCCTCTCTGACAGTGAAGCGTCATGTTTGTCATGTGAGTCCTGTTGAGGAATCAAACCAGGCTTTGTCCTCCTGCAGTGCAGAAACAGTTATCGAGTCCAAACCATTGACAAGTTTACTGTCTTTTCAGAATAAACAGAAAATTCCTTAAAGAACACAGACAACAGGAAGCAGTTCAATACAATCATACTCATTTCATATTTCCAATTCAAGCTACTTTTGTCATTTTGTGCCCTCACAGTTTGATGAGTGTCTCTACATTGCTGTGAATGGAGATGGCGAGGAGGGAGAGGATGATCTGAGGAGGAAGATTTACGTGATGAAGAAGATGATTGAGGTCTTGTTTGGGATGGTCACCCTCAGCAGTAACCTCCTCAGGAGAGAGTAAGGCGTCTTTGTGTGTCTCCCTCCGGGGCATCGGGCAGTTTTAGTTGTAAAATGGCGTGTGGTTGATGTGTGGACTGTGTCTGTTTGTCACCAGACTGCGACCTCAGGACACGGAGCAAAGAGCGAGGCTGTGGAAGCATCTCCAGAGTCTGCTGGAGACCTACAGCCACCTCAAAGAGAGTGACCAGAGCTTCTTAGTGGAGGTGCAGTGAAGTTTTTTTTGTTTTTTGTTTTTTTAAAGCCATTTCTTCTTCGATATTCTGCAAAACCTTTCACTCACAGACTTGATTGTTGTACTGCACTTCAAGAGCTCATATCTTTGTCACCTCAGGATCCTGGCTGCAATAAAGCAAAGCCAGAGATGCTGCAGAGCTCCCAGTTTTATGAAAATGTCCCAAAGCAATATTGTTATCAAGTGTACATGTATCTATATGCTGTGGTAAAAATAACCTGACTGGAGGATTGGATTTCTGACATCCTTGGAGAGTACAGTAGATGATATTATATAGTGTACTCTATAGTGTATTATGTTATTACGTATGGATTATTGCATTATTAGTGGGGTTTTTTTTTTGCTTAACAACCTTAACCTTGTCACAGTTATTTAGTAGTGCATGGGTGGGCATGAATAGTAGCAGTGTTTTTTGTTTGGTTTTTTCTTCATATGAGTCACATTATGTTTCTGAATTTGTAATTTTCATTAGCTCTTTGCTTTATCAGAACAGATATATTGAGAATATCAGGATTGAACCACTAGATGGCAGAAAAATCTAGAAGGCAATATTTTATTACCTAAGGAATTGCAATTACAATTTGACATTTAAATTGTCATCCTAAAAATGGGAACTTCCTCATTTGTCATATTTAAATCATCTGGCATGCACATGTAGGCTACAAGTCTGCCAGATGAATTAAGATTCATTTTCAGCCTCAGGGCTATGAATTAGAATTATCTGAATTAGATGGGATTTTTTTAGGTTAAACTAACAAATCAAACTTTATTCAAATGAATCTTTCTCTCTCTGTGTCTCTTTGTCTCACTCTCAGGCAGTGGAGAGGCTGATCCACCCCACACTGTGTGAGCAGTGCATTGAGTTCTTGGAGAAGCGTCTGGTGCAGCAGCTGAACAGCAGCGTGGAGAGAGCAGGGGAGGAGGTGCTTCACGCCTTCATCCTGGTTCACACCAAACTGCTGGCCTTCTACTCCAGGTGTGCACAGATGTTTCCATCAACACTTCATTGTCAGTCATAAGTCCCACGTCTGCTCCATTGGAATTTGTTAAAGGTTTTTTTAATGACGCATACCATCTCCTTACTCGTCCACTTACTCTAGCCGCAATGCGAGCACTCTCGCCACCTCCGACCTACTGGCCCTCATCATCATGGCACAGAACATGTATCCTAGCAACACAGACCTGGATGACCCCGGTCCTGAGGTAGAAAACACTGACAGCCGCACACAGCACCGGTAGAATATGATGATCACCTTCTTGTTGTTTATTAACTGTTTCTGTTTCTGTTTGTGAAGGATATTGAGAGTACGTCTGGTTCGGGTCCTGAGAGTTTTTACACTCCAGAGCCGTCGCCAACAGACAGAGACTCGAGCAGTTCAGGTGGGTTGTGTCCTTCTTCTTACTGGGAAAAAAAAAAAACATAGACAAAGAATCTTTATTCTCTCAGAGGTATTATTCACAGCCAGTGCTTATTTCTACATCTACAACATGTACATTTATATCCTTGCATCAAAACATGAATAGACTTAAATAAATGGTCGTACAGTTTCTAAACATGAGTGTGTTGTTAATTTTTGTGTTGCCAGAGAAGCCAGAGAGAGGAAGTACACCTGTGTTTGAGTTCATGGATCCAGACGTCCAGGTGAGAGGAGATTTGTGCTATTCTTTGCATAAATAAACTGATGGTTTGGTTACTGTGATGAATGTTGTTGTCTTCAGATGGCAGAGGACAGCTTGCGGACTCTAGAAGTTCCTCCTCCTGACCCTTCAACCCCTCGCAGAGTCTTCTTAGAGGTCTCAAGCAAAGAAGGGCTATATCCCATGATGCCTCACTCCATGTATTGTCTTCCACTGTGGCCTGGCATCACATTGGTGCTGCTAACTAAGGTTTGTGGGTTCATGTCTGCATTTGCCTCTTTGTTTTGCCCACTTGTCTACACACTAAACCCACCTTTGCTGCCTTGTTCAACCACTTCTGTGTTTTTTCTGTCAGATTCCCACCAATAATGTGGCCACGTCAGTGTATAAGTATTTGGAGGCTTTCGCCAAGCTGGAGAAGCGTCTAAGTGAAGGCCAAGAAGGCTCCGCAGCCACGAGAGGCCCGCTGACGATACATGACATCCGCAGCAAACTGGATAAATTCATTAAAGCTCTGGGGCCCAGTGACCTACAGGTTTGTGTTTTTACAGTTGTCTGCTTTTCAATGAAGCTTTTATTTCTCACCAATACACGCCTACTTATAATTTGAAAGGGAATTCCCATGTAAAACAGCAATTAAGAGTAAAATACTTTTTTATCTGTTAGTCTGGTTCAGTTCCTTTATGAGTACTTTGCAATACATTTTTATACTTCCTTGTAATATAAAATTATTTTTTGTTGGAAGATTTGTTTTGTTACCACCATTAAATCTTGAATGACTCAGCTGATGATATAGTAAAGAAACTGGCTGATGGCTAAAAGGGATTATTTTGGACAACCTGGCTACTTCCTTGTTTATTTTAGACACCTGAAAATATTTTTTTGGAGGTGGATAAATAAAATAGTAATTTTGTCCTTTGTTTTATATCCAGTCTGCACAGTTACAAAACGTCTGGACTGAGTTCAAGAACCGAGCCTATGCAAAAGGAGGGCCTGGGTTCAACAAAGAGTAAGTCTTTCACTGCCCTCTGTTGGCCAAAGTAGGTCATAGCAAAGCAGTTATGTGACCCATTGAATGCTTATGTTGATGTTTTTGTTTCAGCCTCATCCCGTGGTGCAAGAATATGAAGACCCAGCTGTGTGGAATATACCGACAGTGTTTTCTTATTGATCCTGGACCAGGCGACATTCCTCAGCGTCTGTCTCCAGGTTTGCAAGAAAGAGCCCTAACCATGGTGCAGTGAGTATCTGTCAACCGGCCTTGGGCATTACAATCTGTTTTAGTTTTTTCTGATTCTGTTTGAAGTATAAACATAACTGCGAGACAAGTGACTTCATTGTTCATGCCCTTTTCTTTCTGTCTTTTTTTTTTGTCACCATCTGTCTGTCTCGCCCAGAGAGAAACTGATGGACTGGAAGGACTTCCTGTTGGTTAAAAGCAAGAGGAACATCACCATGGTGTCATATCCTATCAGCAAAATAACCCTGCTTCCCTGTGATGCTATGTTGCATCTCATCTCTGAAAACTGCTTTGCACAAAACTAAATTTGTAATATTTCTTCAAGTGCCGATAAATCTTGTCGATAAATGTCGATAAATCTTTCTGAAATCTAACACTGTTAACCTGAGTATATTGATCTTGACCCAACTGATCTCACTTACCTGGAGGATTTCCCTGGCCTCATCCACTTCATCTGTGTGGACCGATCCACCGGCCAAATGATTGCGCCATCGCTCAGCATCACAGAACGCACCACGTCTGAGCTGGGGAAGGGACCGGTGGCTCAGTTCATCAAAAGCAAGGTTGAGTATACTTCAAGTGCATGTTGTAAAATGAATTAGTGTGATATTAATTTGCACACCTGACAACACAGCCAGCGCATCTTTGTCTATGTGCAATGATGACCACCTCCTCCTTTATGTCCACATGTGTGCATGATTACTGTTCTGTCTTGTCTTCAATGAATTTCTCTTCCCTCTTCTTTCTGAAGGTTTGGGGCCTTGTGAGCACAACGCGTCGCTTTCTCCGTAAAGGCTACTCCACAGTCACACTGCGTGATGGAGACTTCTATTTTTGCTACTTCCTCTGGTTTGAAAATGAAATGGTAAATCATTTGAACAAAAGTGTGCCCCATGTTCTTTGTTTTTTGTGTGTGTCTCCGTTACCACTTCTGTGTGTGTTTTCTTAAGTTGCGGTACATTGAGCTTTCAGGGCCATCGTACATACAGTAACTGTTTATAATGCAATGATGAAAACAAATGAATTTAGTGTCACATATGAAATCATGTAAAAGTTTAAAACACTAATAATGTGTCTCTCTGACCAAACAGGGCTACAAGTTAGAGGCAGGAGACATGCCCATTCTACCTGATGACTCGGCCCCCATTGGGATGCTGGCATGGGACTACTACAGGTAAACAACTGTGCGTGACAGAAATAGGTGTGATTAATCCCGGAGAGAGTGCTGCTGACTATAGAAAGTGATGTGTCCAGCAGGAAGCTGCTGCGGTTCTACAGTAAGAACCACCAGGGTGAGGTGGTGAAGTGCTACGAGCTGCTGACGGTTCACCTGGGGGTCATTCCCACCGAGATCATCCTCCAGCACTGCCGACAGCTGGCAAGCAAACTGTGGGAGCCTTCGTGCAATCTGCTGCTGTAGACACAACCACACTCTTAAAAAAGAGTCTCAGCAGCCAAGGTACACATTACTGCATTGCTACTGCCATGAAGTGCCACTCTATACAAACTATGGTCCATGTTTCCATCATAAATGATGTGCATATGGTTGTGTATCCCATGATATGTTGACCTAAAACTATTTTTGGAAGCGCTTAAGTTTATGATTAGTGCAGTTGAACACTGTAATGGCCTTGCACTATTTTGTGTCTTGTATGAAGAATCTTGACATCATCACTCGTGAATTATTATATAGATTGTAATATATTCTTGAAAACTCATTTGTGATCTATTTCCTATTTATAAGTAATACTGTAGATGTTATACTGTACACTGTTTAAATTTGCAGCTGATCATTTTTATAAATGCAGACACCGTCCATTTTTTACAGCTACTATTGTAACTTTTATGTATGTATGAGACTGTATGTGTAATGCAGATTAATACACATTCTTTATGGCAACAGTAAATATCATTAGTTTCATATTCACTTTTTTTCATTGTTGGTGTAAATGGACTAGCACTGACTAGAACAGTTTGAATCGTGGACCACACTTTTCATTTGAAAAAAGATTCACCTCTATGACAATTACCGTACTTGTAACAGTTGGTAATGTAATAACTTTATTGAATTAAAATGTGCTATATTTTGACAAATCTCGACAATCACAAGCTCCTCTAACCTTTTAGAGTTTAATGTGCTCACTCACGAGGCATCACTGGAGTCTGTGAGTGTTTTAAAGGTCAGTCCGCTCTCTGCAGGATGCTCCAGCAGGGCTCACTAATGCTGGACTCCATACAGTGAGAGAGAGATGGGGGGCAGGGGGGGCATCTAGAGTTCACTGAATTTATCATTCTCTGCACAGTTGGCTCACAGAGCTCCTGTGAGGTCAGTCACAGCTCCTGCAGACACCAGGTCCCTGAGAAACAGCTTCTCCGCACTGACGTCGTGCACCACCTGGATGATGAGATGAAAAACGAATCCTTGATAAATCACTGGGTTCAAAGCGCGAGATGAAAACACAAACCACTGCTCTGGAATCAGTCTAAACTTACTTGAGCCTTCATTGCGTCCATTCGTATGCTCTCGTAGTAGTGAAGCCGGGCCTCTGGGTGCTGCATGTCATACCCAAACCCTGCCAGGCTCACCTGGTCGCACAGCTGCAAAGCCATCACCACTGCACTGGCGCCTAGTGTGGGCACCATCTGCATAAGAAGAGACAATACTCTTTGATTCATATCTACAACCAGCACAAGCACCAACTACTCACAATAATAATATGAGAAGCAAAAATCCCATATGAAGGGCAGTGGGTAATGGAATCAGTATGTTACCCTCTTGAACTGAATGTTGTGTTAGCTCAGCTTTCATTCCCTTAATTATTGGCTTATAACAAAGTCAAGACTCGTCTCAGGCATATCTATGTATTATTCAGCACAGGTTAGGTTACCCAGGCACACCATTGTTCTTGGAGGCCTGTTTTCTCTTTTTGCATGCCGTGTTATATGACAGCATACAACAAAGCATGAGCAGTATATGAAGGTGTATCCCAACCTGCCAAAAGGAATTACATATAGAATATACTGTACATGTTGTGTCAGAAACTCACGCTTCCTTGTTTCAGAGAATATTTCTGTAAGACTTGTCCTGTCTTGTGAATAATCTCTGGGTGGAGGATCCTGAAGTTCTCTGCTCTCAGAGGAATATCATCCACCACTTCCCTCCAGAACCATAGTTTAGACCAGAAGCTCTGTTTGAAAAAAAAACACACACAGAAGAATCCAAAAACACAGAAGATGTTGAGCGTGTGAGGCTTTGAATGTGACTATGTGATTGCAGCGTTGCTGTGACACTCTCGGCTTATGTAATACACCATTTCTGTGTGCAATGGTTCGCGTGATGCAGTTCTTACCAGAGGCTGTTTGGTGATGACAGAAATGAGCCAGTCCAGGTCCAAGCTCTTAAAGACCACCAGAGCAACCATGGTGGTCTTTTTGTACTCGTTTGCAGAGCGAGGTGCTCCCTCTGGGTAAATCAGACGGATGGTGGTGCGGGAACCAGCATCCCTCTCAAAACCAGGCACTGGAGCGTTATTCAGCCTGGCGACAGAGATGGTAAATGTATGTATGTAATGAATCCTTCCACTTCGTCTCATCCATCTGTCTGACACCAACAAACATACCTGATGATGATGTCATACTGATCTATATGAGCCCCAAGATGGCTTCCATGAAGAACCCCTCCACTTCCCACCACTACGCAACGCCTGCAGCTGCCCTCTCTCCTCAGGGATGGAGGAAGGCCAGGCTCGGGCAGAGAGGCAAGAGCCAGGGCCAGATGGTCTTCACTGCCCTGCAGCCCCAGGGGAGGGGCCAGGCCCCAGGACACAGGCCTGTCCTGCTGCACAAACACAGGTATGTCCAGGAGGCCTGCAGAACAGGACAGCGGCTTGAGGTGGTCCAGACACCAGCGAGGTTGACAGGGGCCTGACAGCAGGGACGCCGACTGATTTAATAACACCTTGAAGAGATGGACAAACATTAGGAGCAGTTTGTTTACAAAGGAGGAATGATTCAAAGTTATTGCTAAGACGTGTGTCCGTACCAGATCTTTAGCATGTTGGTAGTCATAGCTCAGTGTTGCCACCTGATCCAAGGGGAAATATGCTGGAATCAGAATAGCCGAGTAGCATCCAATCAGCAGCAGCAGGCTGAGGGCAAGGTTCTCACTCCTGCACCGCAGAGAGAAGAACACACCACAGAACTTGCAGTAGAGCCTATATAAGTATAAATACAGTACCTGCAGAGATGCAGCCTACCTGCTGAGGAAGAATTCCCCGGAGTCAGTCTTTGTGACAACTCGCTGCCTGTGAGAGACAGGTGTTGGTGCCGCAGCCTCTGCAGCCTCAGGCAGCAGCGAGGAGCTATCTGGGTCCTCCACACTCAAGTGGTTCAGCGTCACCATGACACCTGAACCTGCACAGACAACCACTGACTCGCAGTAAAATATGCTGTGAGCTGATATTGTTTCAACCTGGTAAACTTTTTAATAACAACAGTAAACAACCATGCAGTCTTAGATATGATATGAAATGTAAACAAACTGTCTTTTAAAATTGTTTCTATGCACTAAAGCAAAAAATGACTTACAGGCAGAGATGTAAGCTGACAGTCAACTGTCTGTTCGCTTGATCTCCATGTCTGATGGGAAAGCAGCAAGAGGCATGTTGTACTGCAGCTAAAATGGCTGCTGCTGCTGCTGCTGCTTCTGCTGCTTCCTACCAGTCTGAACTTTACCACTTCCCCCAATGACACTGGGTTAACTATTAACATGCCATTCAGTCACACTCTGGCAGGAGTGCATGTAAATAAGACTGAATGTGTGAGACCAAGACCAAACAGCGCTTTAGCAGGATGACACCTTAAAGAGAGACTTATATGTACTGTATTAACATAATTACATTATGTGTATTGATGTATACATACTGTATATGGATGTGTGTATAATCTGATACCAACATAACTGTTTACTTTAATGGAACAGTTACAAAAGATGAGACTGAACAGTGACTGAATGCTGGTTTGCTTATGAAACAGATTTACTCCGTAAGCAAACAATAATACATGACATAATCCCCCAAAACTGTGTGTTAATGAGGATTGTCCCCCTGTAAAGGAGATGTGAGAGACAGTTGCAGTTCTCATGTTGCATGACTAGAGGCCTGCTTGTATAGCGAATGTTCCCTTATGACCTGGGCACGGCATGCCTAAAGGTTTGGATGTACTCCTATATGTGTGTGTGTGAGGGACAGGACAGGGAGAGAGCGAGAGAGAGTAGAGCTGGCAAGCACTCACAAACATACATGCTGCTTACACACACCAAAGTGCACACACACCTGTTTGTTAGGGTAACACAATGTCCCACCATGAACCCGACATTCCAGCCAGGAAGCCACTGGGCATGCAGCGCTTCTGTATAAAATGACACACAGACATCCGCCGAGTTATTCACCACTCCTCTTTTGTTCTACTGGTTTGCTATACTTTTGTCATATACTGCTAAGATTTGAATAACTTTTAAATAACTTCAGTCTTTTTTTTATGCAAACAGGGTTGGGTGAGATTGTACATGGACAGCAAGTGTGATGGACAATAAAACCGGAGTAGAAAAGAAAGCTCAGGTAGGTGAGAGACACACTGATGTTCCCATTGTGACATGTGATGATTTTCCATTGCCATCACAGTGTTAGGCATTAAATAATAATGACAATAATTATTAATCACAAAGGAAATTTAGCTCATCACAGCAGGCTGAATGATACTGGTATAACATTCAGTGATACTCCAGATCACAAGCTGTAAAACCCTCATTCATGAAAAATGTGAATAGATAATTTATGTTAAGACGTGTGCATGAATGAGCTGTGTCCTAGAAAAAATGTCAGCACTGTCGTTAAGCCCTGAACATGAAGCGAAAATATCTGTCAGGCTCTGTCAACATCCATGTGCTTGTGATCTACTGGAAAACACACAGCACCACACGTGCAAACCAAGGACGGCTCTGTCACTAGATATGAGATTGAAATTGCTTTTCCATTCTGATCTAAGACGTTTGGAGTTAAATATAACACATAAGAGGTAGTTTTTTGGCAGTTTACTGGGAACATTAGTTTTGTTATGAGCAACTTGCACTATGCTATGAATTTATTTTGACATTTTGACACCTTCATTCCTGACTCTCAACAGCCATTAGCCTAGTTGGCATTACTCTGCCTGACAAGCCAATGGCAACTTTTCCACCAAGCTTTTCTGATACTGTTTTCTACATTATTCTTGTTTCTGTCACTTTCAGGCAGAGGAGCGAGTGAGGATGATTTCCTCTGAACTACACTGTGAGATTGTGAACCTGAGTGGAGAGGAGAATATCATGGAGCTGTGCAAAAGGAAAAAAAAGATTAAGAAAACATACTCAGCCGGGTTGTCAGGGGAGATCCCTGTGGTGAGCTATAATTTTCAGAAACCATATCATCATGTACATGAGGAGATATAAGATATATGCCTGCATGTGTGTGGGTCCCTGCACTGACAGATGGAGCATGTGGATGCTGCACAATTCATGAATGCAGCCACTCAAGGCAAACTGAATGTGATAGACACATATCTGGCTGATGGTGGGAGCCCGAATGTCCATGATGAGGTAGGTATGCTCTCCCTTTCAGCATAAATAGATTTACAGAATACCACAACAAATCGTTTTTACTTAGGACAAATTTAAATTTTCCAGTTCAAGAGGACGGCCCTGCATCGTGCCTCTCTGGAGGGACACGCCACTGTTGTCCATAGTCTTTTAGAAAATGGAGCTGACGTCAACTTCAAAGATCGAGTAAGACGTACAGTCACATTGTTTGTTTGTGAAGATGATGATGAGATTATCTTCACAGACTAAAACCAAAGCTTCTGGAGGCCCTGAAATCAGCATTACTAATAGGATGGGGCCCTTTTACTGTATTTCAGCTGGGCTCCAGGGCCATACACTGGGCCTGCAGAGGGGGAAGCCTGGAAGTCATCAAAGCCCTGAAGAGCCACGGGGCCGACCTGAACGTCAGAGATAAGGTGTGCATTTCATTTGTGACTATATTTGCACCACGACGAATGCCTGCATGTCAGTGAACATACTGATGTTCAGTTTGGCCAGTTTGGTTGCACGTGAGAAGTGCAGTCACAGTTTATGTCAATGTTCCAGCTGTACAGCACCCCACTGCATGTAGCCACAAGAACAGGCCACACCACTATTGTGGAGTACCTGCTGTCCTGCGGTGCCAGAATCGACTGTAGGGACAGGGTAGGAAGCAGCTCAACAGTGTTTCAATTCAATTTTTTATTGTCTATAATTTATTTATTATCAATAATATATATGTTTTTTTCCCCCTCACGCAGGAAGGGGACACAGCCCTGCACGATGCTGTGCGTCTCAACAGACACAAGATATCGAAGCTGCTCATACATGCGGGAGCTGACACAAAAATAAAGAATCATGTAAGTTTTTCTTCATCTAGCTTGAAAGACCGAAGATTAAAGTTTGAAAACATTTTAGAGAATCATTTAAAATTTTGAGTTATATGATTTATAACTGCCCCCACCCCTTTCCTTATGAGTTATGTTAAATATGATGCTACATCCACTGAAGTTATCAAAGACAGGAGGGAACAGCTAAAGCAAAGCTATTCATATGTTATAGCTTATTGTTTTTATATCTATACAAAAACCAGACTTGTTTGCTTATAGCCAACATGCTGCTGTGGCTCATAACTCAACACTGCACATACAATATGACTGCATGATAACACGCTGACAGTATGAACTGTGATACAGGTGGGGGTGACAGCTGTGGAGCAGGTAAAACAATGGCAGTCTGACATCATGGAGACGCTGCAGAGCCTGGAGAAGCTGAGTGAGGTGGGACTAGTGCTGCCTGACAACGGCACAGCAGAAGAGTGAAAAGCACAGAGTAAAAACTGTACATCTAATCTATTCTCTTTTAATGTCACTTGCTTTGACTGTCAGCTCAGGTTGAAAATACTTTTGTGTATAATTCCACGGCTGTGTACATCATATTTGAGAATATATGCATTAGGCCTGAATATTATGAGCATGAAACCATGTGATGTGTTCACAATCTGTCTCTCCAGGACATGGATGTTAACCTCTGAGATAAGTCTGAACTCTGACAGTGGAAAATGTCATCCTTAATGTGACGGATTCAAAATGATCTGCTTATCTTAAAAGGACACAAGAACTGGGAAACATAGCAGCATTTGAGCTTCGGCATTCGCTCCTAAAGAGCTTTAGGATCTCACTCTCATGGATGTTTCATATCTGATTTGCAATGCTTTTGGAAGTTAATTAATATTAATATATGCCGTTACACAGAAGCTGTGTTTGAATATACATCAAGAGGTCCTTGTTTTATTGCAGCAAAAGACAAAGCCCCAGCACACAGAAGGACTGTGTTTGAGATGTCAGCTGATGATAGCAGAGACGGCTGGTATGCCCCCCCCCCCCTTAAAAAGAAAAAAGTCAGGGATTGAAGGGGGGCTCAGTGGACATATTTTCCCTCTATCATCAGTGGCTCAAATGTTCCTGAGGGAGGTTGCTCATTCACACTGGGCAAACGAACCTCCTGCTCCGCTGTTTACAATGAGGTTGTTTATGTACAGTGAGTCATTACAGCCATTCATTTTGTTAAACAAATGTTGTGCTGCTGTACTTTTCATAATGGGGGAGTAGAGTACAAGATGCTGTTTTGAAAGGCAGCCACAGTCTTCTTTTAATATCAATGTGTTCATTGTAGACAGCTCATCGAGAATCATTATCAGCCATGCACAATATTTCCTGTTCTAACAAGCCGGTTTAACTGTCAGGGACCTCAGTGGAGACACATGCCATGTAAATGCAAGGTTATGCACACTACATTAAATGTCTTTTATTTCTTCAACCTGACCCTCACAGAGATACTTAAGTATAATGTCCAAGTAATATAGGCCATGTATCAGAGGGAAAAACCAGATCCCTCTCTTAAATCTGTTGGGCTCATGCATGTTTTACAGCTTTGGTTCTGTCGTGTTTTATTCCATGTGAACTACAGGCAGTGTGCTGTTGCGCTGTGATGTTGCAGAGGGCTGAAGTGGTGTAGAATAAAAAGGGGGGATGGGAAGCTGCAGGCTCATGCTTCATGCTGTGCAGCAGCCAAAAAATCAGAGGAACCTGTTTATCCCTGAAACAGTTAAACTTCTTCCTACAGCTGCAGATGTCGCAGATTTCAGACCTCGGTGGTAGAACATCAGAAACGGCTGCACAATCATCAGTAAATTAACTACTTGTTTATGTCTCTGAATTCAAACCAAGAGCTGGGATGATATCCACAGAAGAAACATATGTCTTTTTCAACACATGGCTTTTAATAAACACATCAACCATTTGTGATACATACCCAGACCTGTTCCAGGAGAATGAGAGGATACTGTGTGGTAGTTTTCTCTAAGAGCACTCAAAGCAACATTATATTGTTACTGAAAAAAAAGGTAACCATGGCAATGATATTTTCCAGGCAGGTGAAAGTCTGGACAGGCACGCTTTTAAAGCACCATATGTTTCCAGTGTAGGAAATGGATGTAGTATTCCACTGTATTCAATTTCACTCAGGCAGGAGTGTATAGGCAAAGAAGGCTTGCGCAGGTGTCGTCTCCAACATAGTGGAAAGGAAAATACTATTACATGGTTTGACATACAGCATATTACACACTTTGCACATACAGCAAACATTAAAGTATCATTGTGTGCTTGTAAAAAGCAGTACTGATGCATGCACTGCTCTGCTTTTCTGCTACCATCATTCTTTCAGATGGCGCTTTGCAGCACACTGCTGTACCAAACGGGCGTATTCACGGCAAGCAAGAGTATGGGCTGATAATATTGAGTATTGATTTTCTTCTACTCTTCACAGACTACAACAACAATGAAAATCAGTGCCTGCGAATAATCCAGGCTAGAGACTTATATATGTACAACAGAAAATCTCATATCAATTCCCTGTTTATTCTTCGGTCCTTTTGTTTCTCTTGTGCACTGAATTCCCATGTGGATTTGTCTTTATTGATTTGTCTTTATTGTTCAGCTGTAAGAAATAACACATGTTCCAGGCTGCCTCACCTATAACATCATGTGATTGTCTTTGGTTGAAATGCTGTGTAAGCAACCCTAGACAAGCTACGTCTACATATGCTTGGTAAGGCCTATTAACAGTTCAAGTACACTGAATTCATCTGTCATCATGATTGGATACAATGGTTAATAAATCCCTAACATCACACTGTCTTAAATAACTCAGTGACACAATTTTTTACCTGACCAATCAAATAATTAGTTCTGAATTCATTTGAAAGGTCAGTGTAAACACAGTCAATGACAATGAATATATAACACCTCACAGAAAAACACATACATTCAAATTACATATTCTTAAATATATATCTGACATATCAAATCATTTCATTCAGCTGCCTCAATTGAGATAAATGACCCTAATTTAATGCATTTAGTCATGACTGTTTATCTACTTTGAGGATGTCCAGTCATGCAGGTGTTCTGGTTAGACAGGGGATAACATGAGAGAATTATCCGACTGAGTTAAATCTGCTCCCCAGTGGCTTCCACAGAGAGAGGGAGGTTTATTGGAAAGGAGAGCTGCTGGACTTGTGAGTGATGGGAGCTGAAACTCAGCACCAGCTTAGCAACGTGTCTCTCTGAATGAAGGCAATCTTCAAGCAGACCTCAAATTCATTAGGCTGACAGAAACCTCAGGGCAAATGATGCAGAGGAGAGAAGGGAAGGAGAGAAGGGAAGGAGAGGGCGCTGTGCTTCGTCTGATGCTCAGACGGACCCCTTTAAACTTTTTAAGGCAAATGTGAATACTGATCCTCTAACAAGGAGAAAGACCAGTGGCAGATTGCATTCCTTGAACAATACTTTGCAGCAGCTTAGTTAATTGAGATTAGATTTTAAAGGTGCCATGTGGCACATTTTGTACATACACAAAAGCCATGTTTACATTCACCAAGACATACTGTGTGTATCTTTGAGGCCTGACAAATATATTGATGCATTTTCTTATTTCTGTCAAATATCTTTCATTTTTTATATATCCTGCATTGTTTATAACCATGTTTGCTAATTAACAATCTTCAACTTGTCTATCAACAGAACAGCGTGAAAACATCTGCAATCTGTCGTGTTGCCCGCATGCATGTGCTTCCTCCTGTCCATATATTATTGAAACCAGCTGGAGGCGCATTTGAAAATACATTGCGCTACCACTGGTCAAACTCCACAGGGTACTCTCATGTAATAACGTGCAGCATTTTTAAGTGATGTTACCTAATTAGTAGCCAAAGTCTTCTTCGTACAGACTTACTTAACACCTCCTCTTAAAGCAGGAGAAAAAAACCTAGTAAAGTAAGAAGAGGTCTCCACATCCAGTGATTTGATGTATGAAAACTGCTGTAAAACACTAAGACACTGTTCATGAACACAAGAATCAGAACAAGAGAGAACAGCAGCAGCGGCAGCAGCAGCAGCTGTTTTTGTGACTTGTGAAGTTTAAAGGTGTGCTTCATGGTGTTGTGCAGTTCAGGTCAGTCATACAGAAAGCCATTGTTTGGTCAAATTGCACGTGCATTCCAAACCAGAGTGAGGGCAAAGCAAGAAATATGCAGCAAAAAGAAATAGTTATGGTCACTTAAAAGAGAGAGACAGGAGAAGAGCTGGAGGGGAGTATACAAGTACACATCCCTGAGGCCCTCCGGGAAGGTGCTGGATCCCTGACCGTATCTCCATTAGGGGCCGCAATGGTCAAAGTGCGAGAGTGCGAGCGTTGGACGCTGAAGCCTGCGCACGTTGAACCACTCCTGGACACTTCTCTCTCTTCTGCAGCCTGTGGTTTTGAAACAAGCCCTCGTTTCGTGGGACACCATGAGCTCCATCCGGGAAAGTCAATAGCCCTGGAGGCACAGACACAACACACTATGACCAGCACCAGAGAGACATATATTGACATCCTGGTGGGCAAACTGTTCCAGTGGCGACTTACCATATCCCTCAACACGTCCGTCTTTGAACTCCCCTTCAAACTTCATGCCATCGTATCGACTGAAGACTCCTGTGCCTTGAAACTTCCCGTGTAAAAATTCCCCTTCGTACCTGATGTGACAAGGAGAGATCAGAGGGTCAGTTGTTGCTTCTGCTTGAGGACAAAACTTTTCTTTTTGTCTCACACACCTCGATCCATCGGTGAAGAGCAGCACACCAGAGCCATGGAAGAGTCCGTTCTCAAACTGTCCCGTGTAGCAGGTCCCATCCTGAAACTTGAGCTGACCAACACCGTGCCTCCGACCTGTAAAGTCACACACCGTCTCAGTGAGTAATGCTTTAAAATTCAATCTGATGATGCAAACTCAGTAAATCCTGATATCATGATTCCATATGGCGTTTTACATTTTATCTACATGGGTGTGATAGTGCCTCATCTAACCTCTTAGCCTCTTATAGATTACTCTTTAGTAATAGTGCATAGTGTGCTGTGAGAGATGACCAACATTTAAACTCCCTATGCTGCTCAGGGTTTTACATTGACTTGTAGAGCCTCTTCATATGTCACATGAGTCAGTACGTGCTTAGATTTAAGTGCCCCCCCTTTAGCTAAGGGTTTACTACTGAATTAGGAGTCCCATCTGCCTCCTGTGTGGTGGGAATTACAGCTCTGTAATCCATCAGATTTTTTAGCAGGGCTTTCTACTCTAGACTGACAGTGAACAGTTAAGGAGTGTACTACGTAGTAGCCTATGATCCACTCCTACAGCTTAAAATCATGTCAGAGGACACACACCTACATGTTTCTGGAGAAGTGCTACAACTGGTTTGCAGCTGCAATCGCTGCATTGGAAAAAAAATAGCAAAGTTGTCTTTGAGGAGTGAAGGAAAACACTGATTGAAAAAGAGTGTTTGGTGTTTGCATTGACTTAAAATCAACTAAAAACATGTAGCCAATGCAAAATATCTGCAGGCGATCTTGTTCCGAGTGTTTCTATTGATTTGGTTTTTGAACTGCAGCTGAGAGAAGACTCTCTAAGATTTCCCAAACAGGTCCAAAGTCTAATCCGGAAGATTTGACAAAGCCAGAGCTGGTAAATCTGGCTGCGCTCATCGTGACTCACCGATGCTAGCTAATTGGGATTTGACTAAATAGCTTGAGCTTGCATGTCACTAGCATCACGGTACATGTGTGAGTGCATGGGAGAGTGTTAAAGTATTGAAAGCACATTATTATTAATATTATATTTATGTTTTTTAACCACAGATTAAGAAATATTACCTCTACAGAAAGACATTTTATTTTTTTTGCTTGCACACATCCCTGCAGATTCATCAACAGAAATATTGTCATAATTCACCTGCTTGTGCGCATTAGACCATGCTGGAATGATAGAAATACAATGTAGGAGTTATAGTCTTAGTGACTCACTGTTCTTTTTCTCTCCGCCTGCAAGACAACAATGCTGCGGAGCTTTGGAGACATGTCATGAGGACTAGATGTACTGCACAGAAGGTACAGGTGAAAGTTTGTCTCATCCCTGTAGTTGAGCTTGATTTAAAACTGACTGCAAGAATGCCTTGCCTTCTTTCCATTCGCCATGGTACTCCTCCCCACTGGCATAGGTGAAAGATCCTCTGGTCAGAGTCATGGCACCCCTGTTTTCATCCGACACACACACAGACACACAGTAATTAGAGAACCAAACATGATGAGTAAATTTGTGTGTGGATGAAGCAGAGGTTTCTGTCTTCAGATTATTAAATTTTCAAAGTTGTGAGGGAAAGCCTGAAGGTGTATGTTAGTGTAGCTGAACATTGAATGTGGGTCAGATCAAAGGATAAAGCCATGACCAGATGCTATAACTGTCAATCCCAGTCATCTGTGAAATGTCTACTCCACACTGCTACTGGTGTAAATCCAGTATGAAAGCACACTTGCGTTGCGTGAAAGCCCACTGTGTGAGGACACAGACTGAAAAAACGTGACTGAGGCATGACTGCAGACATAAACAAAAGCTTATTGCATGGTGAGCATTTTGCAAAATATAGTTCAGTGCAACTCATATCCCCTGCTTAAAACCAATACGACAGTGTTACAGAATGGCACTGAGGTGTAGTTTTACCCATGCGGTCGCCATTGAATAGGCTAAATAATTCATCAACTCACACACTCATGTCTGAAACGTAACTGTATTATCCAACTTCGGCTGTCAATGTATGTTTCGATTCAGTGCAGCCTTTACATACGTGTTGTTTGAATAGGCTGCCGTTCGTAATGACAAGCCTGTTTAAATCGACTGTGGCCGAAGGCGACACAACAATGAGGGAAAAGCGACAACACCTATTAATGCTATCGTTTACCTGTACGCTACGTTTGTCGTCTCTGAAGCATGGAAACCACCGTACAAGAACAGAGGGGCGTAAAAATATGAAAACACCGGCTGGGAGCCGTATGTTGCGTTCAGGTGCTCTCCGTAAGCTCCGATATCCAACAACCCGAGCCTTGCTGGATATTTACGTAAGCTCAGCTTAGTCAGAAATAATATTAAACCTCTGATATCAGCGTTGTTTTATTTAAGAAAGAACATGTTTTACAACGGCACATGACAACTGGGAAAACACCCCTGGATAAAGTGAAAATATTGTGTGTAAAATATGTTTTATTTTACTTTCTTAATGTGCACCTTAATTAATACTACCTTAGCTCATCAGCTTTTATGAGAAACAATTATCTCGCTACAAACTTGAAAATTTACCTCTGTTGTCGTGATCGTGTTGACGTTTAGACGCGCTTCAGTTCATCGTTGCGATATCTCCGACGACAATTGAACACAACAGCATCATTGCAGCCTGTCCGCATGACTGTTGTTGACTCCCATTGAAAACTTTATTTGATTGGCCTCGTGTGTCGCTGCTTTCAGACAGTGGTAGACATATTTAAAAGGCTGTGGGGCATTTTCTAACGTTCGTGAATCACTCAACATTAACGGATGACAGGGAAGACGGGATTGTCTGTAGTCGACTGTTAGGCCTATTGTATGGGCCATAGGGTGTATTGTGTAGACTAGAGTTAAATTAGTAATCATTGATAATAAACACCAAAGATTTCTTCTTATTCTTATCATTATTGATTGGTGGTGTGGGCTTCCACTAATTGCATAGGCATTAAACTGAAATTACATTTTATTGAAAACAAGATTGCAGTTCCCATGATAGTACAAAATAGGATAGCCATTAGATAATTAGTCCCCTTGAAAAATCAATGAAAACAGGAATGTATGGCTACTCCATCAGAAAAGATGACTGAAATGCTTGTAAAACTCTTTCATCCCACATAAAATGGAAGACAAAGTAGTCCTTCAGCTGAGGCTGTCAGGGTTGCCATATTTCCTCATTAACCATTTTTTAAATTTTGACATGGACTCGACTTGATCCAATATAAAAAATTAAGCAATCACTCATCCCAATGGAGCATGGGTGTAACGGTGTGTTTAAGACATTTCTACAAAACAACTTCAGAGTAACACTTGAGGAAAAGTTGGTGGCTCATTAAAGTCCCAGGGATATATCTCTAAGACCCATGAATATACTGTGTAATGTACTAAATTCATGACAGTTAGTCCAGTTGCCATAACCAGAGCCATGCATCAGAAGCACTAAAAATATGAATAAATGCAGGGATTTCATTGTCGTTTAAGCAAATAAACCCAAACACACTATGTGCCACATTATAAACCTCCCACCAGGATCTGAGGCCTGAGGGGCTGTTTCCCTCTTTGCACAGTAGGTAATGCAGCATTGGGTCCATTAGAGTTTTTTATATTTAGTTACGCTTGTGTCAGAAACTTTGGCCTTGTTTTTGTATTGTGCGTACCGTATGTTATCAATTGAAAGCCCAAATAAAAAGAGGAGGCCGCAGACTGTGAGAGCCAACAAAGAGTTATGAGTTTATGTTCCAGTCTGTTACATTGTAATAAGGCTTCTCTCCCATTAACATGTCTCTAAATTATATTTGTGGTGTCGAAAAGATGGAACAGCAGCTGTAGGGTGGGCAAAGCATTCCATGCCAGGAACGAACCACCGGCGGCCATTTTTAAAAATGGCTGACACAGTCATCAGAATAAAACTTTGCAGAGGCCCAATATCCAGATTCATTTAAAGGGACAACGAGGAGTTTTGGAAAAGCGAAATGTTTTCACACTATGAGCCTCCACACGCATCGTAGAATTCTTCGACCGGCGCAAGACAGACTCGTGTTTTCATTCATCAAGAATTTAAGTCAGAGGCTCAAAGAGGTTCAGTTCCGACCATAAACGGCGATTCGGTGGCATTATTCTCATGGGCGTCCGCAAAACCGAAAGTAAGGAAACGCTGGTCGGCTCGCCCAGCATTTCCACCACTACTAATAATAACAAAATAACGATAGAGACAAAATGATATATTTATCGAAAATGGAGCCATTAACAAGTGTGGGTAACGTAGATTCATCCATGAGACTTTTTTATAACCAAATAGAAACTCCTCGTTGGCCCTTTAACATTCAGCAATACAATGAGTGTACCAAATTTGATGCCTTTATCCCAAAATGAATGATTGTTATGCTGCCACACTATAAGGTTAATGAACAACGTTGGTGTGGTGTATTTCAATAACAAGGCAGCTGCACACGTTCAAAACTGTGAGTATTTCAGTTTTTGTTATTTGTGTCAGTGCACAGACTTTAGTTGAATGGAAAAATATTGTTGAGACAAATTGACCTTTGACCATATGACCTTTAAAGTTTTTGGATAGGCCCAAAACTAGGTCTAAATGAAAGCTAGGATTGTACACTTTAAAATGCTGCCAGCCCTCAACATATGAGTAAAGGTCTGAAAGTAAGCACAAAACAGGATAAACCTACTGCATTTAGAGGCCTGTTTATTGCAGGGGGTGGATAGCTGAGAACTGTCATAAAGCTAACACTTAGGATGGGTTATCATAGGCTACCAAAATATCATCTATTGACATGTATCTTTTCAAAAAATGTTACAAGATGTTGCCACCTTGAGTGGTACCAAAAAAGTCCCATGGAGTAAAAGACAAAAATAAAATACCTCTGCCACATTGAGATAATAGAAAATGCAATGCATTAGCTAGGTAGTGATTTTACAAAAAGAAAAAAAAAAGCACATTTATTTCCCGAGTTTTAGTGACAGGCTTATTCGATGGATCGATTTGGTTCGGCATTATTTCCCTTTGGAGCGGCTTCCTCTCCGACAACATAGGCATGCGCGTCCACGAGCGCTTTCACGAGCTTCCTCTTCCTGTCTGACTGTGGTGGTGCGCGCCACACAACCGATAGAAAATGGCGAGTCAGTGCAAAAGGCAGCAATGCACAATCGACAGGCGCGGCTTTCGGCAGGAACTTGACTCGTGGCGACACAAACTCATTCACTGTGTAGGTAAGGATGATGCCAGTTGCACACTGCACAATTTTACTGGTTGAATTTCGTCTCTGCGCGACCGTTATCGGTGTAAATAACCATCTATTACCGGACTCACTTGGGGCATCTCGACTTTTTTGTCCTCCGTCCGCTGTTTCCTTCTCACGGCAGCCAGCCGGAGCAGTTACTTAAATGCTGCAGTTTGTGACAGTGTTAGGCTACTTGTTGTGCTCTCCTTTCTGGTTTTATCGGTCTTAAATCCTAACTGTAGACTTTAGTTACCTACTGGCGTAACGTTAGTTTGTTTAAAGGGCACCGTGCTTGTTTTAAAGGGAGTGTCTCTAAGGCGTTGCGTCGGCCAAAAGATCTCAGACATGCGCGCCCCCGTGTGATGATACTGTATTTTGGATGGGGGAGGGCGACATACGCTGCTCGTGTTAGATGTTTTCAGTTGAAAATTTCAGATAACTCGTTTTCTCAGATTAACCTGCCGTGAGCGCGCATTAGCCCACAGCATTCAGGGAAGTGGGAGAAACCCTGCTTTTGTTGTAGTCAACATTGTCGACCAATGAAGCCAATAAACTTCCCTTAACTTGTAATGTTAGTCGGTATGTGTGTGTGTGTGTGTGGCCTCCTCAAAGCAAATAATTTAAAAGGCAGTTGTTGACTTAAGGCCCACACAGCTCATTGTGTTGTGTGTATTTTCTGCGTGGGGCAGGCAGCTGCAAGCTAAATGATAATGTTGTGGTAGCATAACATAGCAAGGGTGTATAATTGCTAAGAGCTAGCAGAGCAGCTTATAAATAAAAACTCAAGGATGTTTTAGCCATGCTCCAGGTGTGGTGTCCTCCAGCACCACTGGTGGGTCAAACAGGCTAGTTAACCTGTGAAATATCAAGGCCTTCGAGGCTCACAGAGAATGTACCATGATCCTACCGTATTTATGTTTGGCCATTATGTTCCTCAGAGGATGATGTGAAGATTGAACCCATGGCCTTTTATCTAGCACCAGCATCATCGCTGTTGCTGTTTAGTTAGTTATTTTTTAAAACTATAATTAAGGTTCCCATTAGCCTTTATTGTATTTTGTGTTTAAGGTTAATTATGAAACCGTGATTATAAGCCAAACTAAGATGGTAAACATTACACTATCTTATACCTCCACTGTGCCCAGGTACGGCAGCACATAGTTGATGGTGTGGGTTTGTAGACTCCTAATTTTGTGTTGCAGGAGCCCTTATTTGGAAAATACAAGTGCATAAGTTCAGTACAGAAGTAATTCCAGCAACATGTCAAGTTTATCCTCACTGTTTCCCACTGTTGCTTTGTCGCTATAGGAATTTTTTCATATCCCCCTCACCTCAATGAGCAATATAAAGCTATGTCATGTGTTTATTATTCGGTCCACAATGGTTGAAATTGACACCAGTAGTTTTGCACAGTTTGATTGAAGGGCTTGAAGAAGATGGAGAGGCCATTTTTAGACTCATGCGTTGCCAGCCTCCTTCTGATGATTTGGTAACATAGCAACAGCCAGTGTGGACATTCTGCACCATGGCTCACAGATTCATCATGCAAATAAGGATCAGATAGTTGCTAAAACATTAATTAGATGCAACAGAAACAGTAGTTGACCCTAATGTTCACTGTAGAATTAGCTCAAATGTTTTTTTTATTTATTTATTTAACTGATCTAATTGTACATATTTAGGATATTTTTCTCTTCTATCAAGAAACAAATTGTTTACTTTGTAGGCTCATTAAGGGGTGCAGCATGCTTCATTAAAAGGACTATTATGCAGCACTGCTTGTTTAGTTTTTTTGATAGAATAACTTGCAAACCAGAATCATTAGCACTGAAGTAAACATGCAGATAAATCTGTCCATATAGGTCTCTGTCAAGAGGTCTAGTAATTTCTACGCATTTTAGGTAACTATTTTAACATACATATAATAATATGTTTCATTGTGATTTGTGGCAGAAATTGAATTTTAGGTGGAAGCTAGACCAGAGGACACAAAACTCACAATAAAAGGCTACTACTGATGTCGCTGATCTCAAAATGTCACATTAAATCAATCTCACTTAAAGAGGCCGCCATTTATAGTCGTATTGAATGTATGATGTATGTACAAGTCATGGACTACGTGGCACAAAATTCTTGACATTAGCTAAAAGGTGCACTTATGTTGAAGGCTCGGGAAGCAGTCACAGTAAATCTGACACTAATGCACATTACGTTTTCTCATTATTTTAAAGTTTGGTGGGGGCTGTGGTGTGCTGCATGTTGAAAATTTCAGATCTTGGCTTATTTAGGGCGAGTTAGATGCAGAGGTCATAATTGGAAGTAACAAGTACAGCACAACAATTTGCTCAGAAAAACTAAAACTGTCAGCCCACTGCTCATGACTGTCACTCAGAGCAGTTTAGACAAAGTTTAGGGCCAAACTTATTTATGATGGCTTGAATGAAACACAATACTCACCCAGTTCACAGTGTGGACCATCCGTTTAAGTAATGATGTACGAGGTCATCGATATGTGTGGACTGACCCAGAACAAACCTTATACAACACTAGGTGGGCTATGTCGTCATCACTGAAAAGAAAATGGAGAGAATAATAGGTTTCTGACTAGTCACTAGCTTCAGACCCAGGACTGTTCAGTTCGTCAGTTCCCCCTTTATGATTGACAAATGTCCCTTGTGTTTGGGCCTTAATTGTAAAGCTGCAGAGTACATGACAACAGCATCAGTCTGCTGGCTGCAGAATGGCATATTCTGTCCATGACAACAAGGACATACTTTTGTTTGGCTTTTTGGTGGAGAAGGCTGCACGCCACCACCACTCTGCTGTTGCTGAAATGGACATTTTGTCTTTGTGTGTTTAATGTGAGCAGTAAAACTGCAGGCCAGAGACAAGGGCAATTGTCCCATGGAACAGCAGCAACAATTGTCTGTATGTTTGCCTATACATGTGTTCATGGTCCATCAGCCCCCAGATGCAAACTGTGTGGCTGAAATGTGTGTTGTGTGTTGATTTGGGGAAATTTGGACCGAAGAGCACCAGCTGACATTTAGAAATGCCCGGAATGTCAGTTATTCATGCTTGCATTTGACATGTGGGTGAGTGGGACTGAGGATTTGCCCAAAGAAATAACATGCAAATATTGACACCAGGCAGACGATCCTTTTCATAATTTAAACTTTAGCGTGGCCCATTTTCCACTCTTGCATGACCACTGTGATGTGCTTTCAGCCTATATTTTCCTGACTTGAAAAAAGAGATGTTTTATGTTTGTTGACAATTTATGAAACATGACCAACAACTTCAATGTTTCATAAGGAAGGTTTAGTCTTTAGTTGTGTGCGTATGCTTCAACGTCCCTATGTTTGTAAGCATGATTTTTTAGCATTTGCCTAAAATCATGATGGTCCCATATTTGTTATTCAAAATTATATTTTATGCAGTGTTACACCATTTGACTGTCAGTTTGCATCATATCACATTAAGTATTCATGAAGTGTCTTTTCCCCACTGTAGATGTTGCTCAAAGCTGCTACGTCATTGCCTGCAGTAAAGGCTGGTCCAGCTACTGTGTATTGTTTGTAATAAACAAAATCTGTACTTTGCCAAATGAAATTTTAAAGCTAACTTTGCGCGCAGCAATGTAATGTCGAAGCTTGACTGTTGACCTGCAGCAAATTTGTTTTTTTGTAGTAACATAGCACGCAAAGTAAACCCTTTTAAATGGTTAAGCAATTAGGTTGAGTCTGTGCGTGATGAGTTCACTTGGGATGAAACCAGGCATGCCTAGTACTGTGGCTCAACTAATTTGTGCAACTTTGTCATCTCTGCAGTCATCCTCAGCCCTCAGTCCATCTTATATCTTCAGAGAGCATTGCTCAGGGATATGAGTGACTCTCTTCATACCAAATTACACTCTCGTGAGCATCACAATCTGAGCATCAGTACGATTTAAAATCATATTGCACTTTTTGATGATAAAATAATTTATCAACAATCAATTCCTCTAGTGCTTCAAAACGCTTTAGCCAAACACACAAGATTTTTCAGGGTAGATTTTTGGCTACAAATTGATTTGAGCCCGGGGAAGCTCCTGTTCTGCGAGCTTGTGGTCACTCCTTCTGAAATCGCATGTGTACAGTAGTTACAGTGGGGGATGGGTTGAGTGGGGGTTGATGCAGCACTCTACTACACCCTCAGCACCAGAGCGGCAGAGGGAAGGGTGGGTCATCTAGTGGAAGAAAAGCACTGCAGTCCATTGATGAGGCTAAATGTTAACATTTTATCACCATTTGCTGTTATTAACTAAATGATTTTCAAATAGATGTGGATGATAGGTTGTAGGAGCAACAGATAATACACAGAGGGAACATGAGCCAAGTTCTTCTACCGACACCGGTGTCTAGAGATGCATGTTGTCCCTTTGCTGCCCACCGCAGATACAGACAGAAAACCTACACTGATTTTAATTAGCTGGAACAGTTAAAGGCTCGGTAGGCAGAAATCTAGAAAAAAGCCTTGAGTTGAGTCCACACGGTTCTCATCCCCTCCGCCAGTCCGTCACTTTCTTACGTTTTAATATTTTTTCATGTTTAGATTCCCAATCTGTGGTCAGTTTTTCCTAATAACGTCTGTAAGTATTGTTCCGACTTTTGTCGGAGGAGTGCAGAGCCACACACGAGCGGCAGCAGCGGCTCGTCACAGGGGCTGCAGCCGGGGAGCTGAGCTCATCGGCCGGGCAGCTGTCCTCCTCCCTAACCAACCAACTTGCCGAAGCTTCTTTCTTTTCCTTTTTTCAATGTTATCCTCCATAATGTCCGAGTCACGGGTAAGAAAAACCTTTTTGAACACATGAACGATAACAAAGTATTTATATTTCGTGTAAAATAATACGAATAAGAGCTGCTGCTCTGTGATTGGTCAAAATCTACCGTCACGGGTAGATTTCTTTGCAGGCTGAAAACAGAGCCTAGGGGAGACGCAGACGTCTGATCTTTTTTCACATCACTTCATTTACATTATCCTCAAGGTTATTGTGTAAGTTTTTGCCTAATACTGTCAAAAAAAAGCTGCCTACCTAGCCTTTAATTACTGTATTCTCCTGGTTAATGAGTGTTACTTGGAAATGGTCAGGTGCAAAATGGATGCAGAGAAGTGGGTGAGGTTACCGCTGGTTGCCAGGCTGTGGAAGTAAAAGATGTTTCATACCATTTTGTTCAGGCCTCTCAGTAACATGCATTCATTTACACTTATTGGTTCAATTTGGGCTGACTGCCAATGGCATATTGAAATTCACTTTTGGATAAACTATGATGATGTGTTTTTTTTTTTGCTTAAGCACTTTGAATCTTGGGCCCCCATTTAGCAGTGAGTGCCATGCATACTGCAGTATAATGCCAGTCCAAAATCAACATTTTTCAGAAATCACTTGAACAGTAAATATTTATGAGCAATTTCTAGAGGAATCCTCAGTAACATTAAAATTATCATCAGATAATCTTATACTGCAAATATACACAGGAGAAAATATCAGGATCCATGTTGAGATATGAGTGACTGTGATGTTTAAGGCAGTTTGGGAGCCAGGGACTTGTCTTTGCGTTAGTGTAATAAAACTGCTTCCCTCACTTCATATCACATTGAATTCCCTGAAAGCACAGTAGAAGAAGAAGAAGATTTTACAAGTATGTTTTGAATCGCTGGCTTCAGTTTCATTTGTCTTTTAAGAACTGAGTTAAACATATTCTAATGAAAAAACATTTTATTCCCTACTTGCACACTTGCAAAAATTGGCAAGGGGGTTGCTTAGTGACCTTTTGGCTATACTACCAAGCCACGAAGTGCACAGTGCCAGCAATAAGCGGTAAAGAGGGTTTTATCACGCATTACGCTCAGTTCACAGAAGTACAGCAAAGGTTAACGTTAGGATTTAGGGGGGTTAAGCTGATCCTAGACCTGTGGGATTTCTCTTTCTAAGTGCTAGTGGGAAGGACAAGGGTGTCACACAATCCAAATATTTTCCCTCTTCCCGTCTCTGATTGGCTGGAGATGTAGGTCAAAAGAAAGCTAAGACAGATTGGACAGAGTTGTTGTTCACCGAGTGTACATAACATAAGCTCCATGAGAAGACCTAGAAATTTTCATGGTCAAGGTTTATGGATGATGCTTTAGTCGAATCATGAAGTTACAGCTTAACAGTTCATATCACTTGCAGATAATAATATATCGATAATCTTATTAGGTACTGAAAATAGTTATAGCCCCATTTTGAAAATAGCAGGCAACGATTGTCAGGTCAGGTTCATGGTTATTATTTCTTATATGGCTTTACACTGCACAGCACTGTCTTTTATTGAAGTATTATAGCACCTTAAGTTTAGATGGTTACCAAAATCTACCTTTAACTTCAATTTGGACTGAAATTTAAGCAGTGTAAGTAAATCTGAGAACAGTCTCTCTCCTGTCAGTTGGTCTCTTACATGGAAAAGCTGGTGGAAAATTAATGTCTTGCAGAGATGCAACAACGTTGGGCAGGTTTTACCTGTAGCCAAGCCTACCTTGAACAACAGAAATAGTTGGTAAAAAATGAAATAAACAATCAAGTGCACTTTGAAAGTGTCTTCAGAATTGTATCTAGTCACTGGAATCTGCAAAATAAATGGCATGAACCTTCACATTTTTGTTAATGCAGCTGTTATGATATAATGAAGTAATCAGTAAAATTTAGATTTGTCAGATTTGTCATCTATTTAGAGTGAAATGACAGTAGCTGTGATGTCACGATGTGAAGTTTGAGTTAGAAGAATACAAATGTCTCTTATCTCGCCATTTTTCCCACAGAGAGTCTTGTGGTTTTTATTTCCAGTTCAGCCTGTATGAATTAAGCATACCTCTTCATTCAACTATAAAATACCTGGAGGCAAACTGTGATATGCATCTAAACAAAAAACAAGCCAGCAAGGCTTGGAAATAGCAAAATGTTCTTGAGTCACCATTGGCTTATATGGAGCGAGATGATTGACAGGAATGACTAATTCCTCCATGGTTAAAAAGGAAAACATGACTAACAATTCTGGATAAAGGTCTAAATCTTTTAATGAAGCCCAAATATCATGTTGTCAATGCAATTAGGCCTGTAGATGTGATTGCTTTCCCCTTATGTTTGCCATAGATTAAGATTGCCAGCCTCATTAACCCGATATCTTTGTCCTGAATGTCTTTCCATTAGTCCTTGATAAGTTTTTAATTTTATTAGGTGTTTAGCCCGATGGCCACGTAGAACCAGGTTTCCTTTCTCTTCTTTTCATTATCACTTTGTACCTCTGTTCTGAAGGCTGCAGGACAGAGCAGGTGATTTAGCCACACACCCAGCCCCTAGGGGCGCTATCACGCTCTACTGGGCCAAGTGCTGCGGTGTGTGAAAGAGTAGAAGAAGAAGAGAAGGAAGTGTTTACGAAGTTGTGTTGTTACTTTGTATCAGTTGATCTGCAGTTTGTGGTCATGGATGTAGGTTTGTGGTTCAGTGTGCATCCAGAGAAACGTAAGTTCTGTGTTTATTTGCTGGCTGCATTTTCACTGCTGTATATATTTGTCTGCTTCATATGTTGCTAGCTGAGGTATTAGCTTGTGCTAACGTGAATGTTGCTAGCAGTGTTAGCTATTGCTTCTGATGGTTTTCTTAGTTGTCAGTTAAACATGTGAGATCATGTATATTTCTTCTGTATATTATATTTCATACATTTCCAAGCTAATGATAATTATATTATTATTTCAGATTGTGTGCTATGATTAAGCATATTGTGAGTTGTTATTGGCTATTATTGTTTTTGGTTTATTCCAGAACCACACACACATAGCCTACAAACGCCACTTCAACACACCACCTTGTGTGCAATGTTTGCCTTGGATTAAACCACAAGAAAAGAGATCGACTATCTCCTGCTTCCTTCTTTATTAAGTCTTGGGGGAACATCATAGACTGCGTTACAGGCGTACACTTCGTGATTACACATCAGAGCAACCGGTCTACATTCTTTAGCCTTCATCACAACCTCTACGCCCCGTGCGTATTATTGTATCTGGAGGCTATCTGATCACTATCAAACCAGATGTGCAGCAGTGGCTGAATAGTGGCCTAATTCCATCTCAAGTGTAATTAATGGATGAAATAGAAAATACAGTGACGTGTGGGTCTTCCTCAGTTTTTTTGCACATGAAACAAGGGTGGTATTCATTTTTTTATTTTCTCATTTATTTTGTAGGGCTTGCATGACAGCTATGCACACCATCAATATTTTATCTAGTGCATGTAGGCAGTTGCTTATAAATTGTAGTTGCTGCTCCAAAAATGTGGCTTGTGTGTGTGTGTGGATTTTTTCTTCATCAACCACTACACCACACTATGCTCTGCCAGTTGGAAAGTGTTAATATTGCCTCAAAGTCATGGTTTACAGCATGACACATTTGTAAATGCCCTAAACAGAATTCCTGAAGAGTAGTTTTGATGTCATGGCGCTGCTTTGTCAAATGAAAGTGGATGACCTACTTTTCTCCTCCTGCCTCTGAAATATTTCAGAAATAGGATTGGATAGCTTCAGCTGAAGTCCTGTGCACTAACCCAGAAACAGACTCACGTTGCAGCTATAGGCAAGGCTGTGTTTCACCACTTTGCCCCCCGCCACCCCACCCCCATTTATGTTTGGCTGTTGAAAAGTGGGTGGGAATTTGTAGGGAAGCAGAGCGAGGGCATTTTAACAGATGAGAGCCTTCAGTGAATCCACTGTGAGTTTGGGAAGAGAGTGGATGGTAAGGGCTGATAATTTTCTCACTTGTTATCTGTGAAGACACAGTGTAAGTAGGCCTTTACTATCGTGTGTACAGTTTGATAACCAGTTCAGCTCACGAGGCTAATTTAACTTGTGTGATATTCATTTTTATTAAGGCCTACACATTTTTTTTATTTACATATTTTCAAATTTCAATGCCACTAGTGCATATGTGTTTTACATAGCTTTACAACATCTGTGATGTTTTTGTGTTGGTTTGACTCATGATTTAGCTCTGACCTTTTACTACTGCTTAGCACATTTGGAATAGTGCACTTGCTTTACATCAGTAGACAGATGTTACCTCTGACCTCTTTAGCGCTTGATTTCATGCATGTACTGGTTTTGGATTGGTTATTTTAACCCTGCGGCAGTAAGCACACACTGCATGTTGTGTTAATGCACTGTTAGATGAAGCCCTATGCAGCTCAATGCACTGTATCACAGTATATCTCTATCAAACAGCTGGGACTGTGGGATACCACCATCTCATCACTAATGTATTGAAGATTTTTCAAAGCTCTTGAGATATAAGATCTTATTTATAAGTTACTTATTAACTTTGATCTGGTTGTAGTTGACTTCTGGATTTGTGATATTGGTCTTTGACATGATCTGCCAACTGCCAGCGTTGTCTCTGCCTGTTTCCATTTAATGTTACAACATGCAGTCACTCCCAACTCTGTAGGTACTTTAGTTGCTTGGCAACAGGAGGATGGAGTGCTGTACATTACTGTTGAAGTAAAGCTGATAATGTGTGTTTTAATAGAAGCAGTGAGTTCCTTACAGGGGATGTTGGAAGATGAGGGAAGAAGGCAAAGAGAAGCTTGGGCATGTGGATAAAACACACTGACATTGAATGATGTGCAGTAGAGCAGGTTTCAACTCTTTTTCTTGAGCACAACAAATAACTGGTCCCCTGGGCAGGTGGAGTTGTGTTGTGTTGTGTTCATTTTGTGCGTTTCTTCTTCTGCTGGTGGTTTCAGCGTTGAGGCTTGACTGGAAATGAGAATACATAAATGCAAAGTCACTGTGCGGCTGTATGATGACATTGAAAACTGCACATTTTATTGACTTTCATATCTTTCCTCAGGTTTTGAGAGCATTCTTGAAGGTCTGTTCGATCAGGAGCTGGTAGAAGACCTTAAATTATTCAAGGGTGAGTATCTCGGCCCACTTCCTACATCATAATAGTGGCAATGATCATACAAATGTATGAGTGCCATGAATGAGAATTTTGTGGTTTGAGTGTAATCTGCTCATTTACGACAATGCTGCTGCTTTGTACCACCTGGTACCCTCTACATTCACTCAACAAGACAGCCCCTCTGGCTGCAGAAGAGAAGATGCCTTGTGTTCCTACAAAGTTGGTGTTTTGGATGGCGTGGAGCCAGTGTCAAAGTCTACAGTGTCCTACATACATTTTTACAATGCATGATGTTAGTGAGACAATAGTGGGCATTATTTGGGGTTTCATTGCATGTGTAGTAAGATGACTGTCTAGACTTTCTACTCTAGCAGCTAGAGAGGACGGCTGCTGAGAATTAAGTTAAACTGAATCGTTCCTTTTCTGACTCGATCAGTTTCATCAAAACAAATGAAAATGCTAATAACTGCCAACTAATTTATTTCATTCATACATTTGTCACTGAATCTCATGTGCTCTGAGGACCCTTTGAAAACATCCGTGACCTATATTCAGTTTCAAATCAAACAATTTTTGTTATGTATCTTCCATCCAGCCAGACACTTTGTTGTTGATGTGTCTCTCTGCATCGTCACAACAACCAGAGTGCACTATGCAGATCAATCATGAAACTTTTTTTTAAATAACAAAGATGTTTATTTTCTACATTGTGTCCACAGACTTTGAGCCAACAGGAGTGTCTGACTGGTCATTTGATGAAAATTGTCTATTCTGCTGTTTGAGACGAGACAAAGTAAAGGTAAAACCTCTATCTTTTTTTCGTTTCTTTTTTTAATGAATTTTTTGGTGTTGTCCCTCAGAATATTGCAGGCAGAGAAACAAAAAAATGAGCCTTTGTAATAAATGATTTCATACTGTTACTATTTTCTTGCAACAGTTTGAAAGTGCATAAGAGAAAGAGATAAATTAAGACCTGAAACGTTGCAGAACGTACCAGCAGACTCGGCTTGGATCATGGTTAGATGAGTTTTAGGAATACTGTCTTTTGGCATACTTGTGCTCTCAAATCCACAAGGGTTTCCTGGAAGAATTAGTTGCTTCTACTAAGTGAGAATAGTGAGATTAATTACGTTAACTGAGTAAAAAAAATAGAAAAGAAACGTACAGTATGTGTTGGTCAGTATATATCGCATCCTGTTCTTTGAAGACTGCTGACTGACCCATTTTTTTTTCTTTTTTAATTTGACAGGAACACTTAATTGGCTTAAGCAACGAGGGGCTTGACGACACACACAAACCTCTCCTGGTGAAAGATCAGACCGCAATTAGCAGACTAGAGAAACAAGCCGAGGAATTTCTCAATGCAGTTCTCTGCAAAAAAGGTGAGTCGATGTCTTTAATTTGATTTATGCCGCTGTTTTATTTACATTAACCCAGATTGCTGTGGACTCTTTGAAATAAATTAGCTGCACTTTGTTGTTTTTTGTTCATTTTTTAAAAGCTGTTCTTTCAGTTTGATCATGATTATTTTTGTACTTCCTAATACATTTTTTTTTTTCTTTGCAGATGTGCCAAATTTCTCGGACCCACACATTCCAGTAGTGGCTCGAGAGATCCTTCAAAGAATGATCCGACAGTTTGCTGCCGAATATACCTCAAAAACCAGCTCCCCTCAGGACAGTTGCTCAGATTCTCAGCCTCACACTGACCAAAGCCTGCCGACCCCACCCTTGCTCTCAGGGGCCCCTCCCTCTACCAGCCCTGCTGCCACCCTGGCTGGGCCTGCACACAACCAGAACCCCGTCCTTAGCAAGCTCCTCATGGCTGACCAGGATGCTCCCCTTGACCTCACCATCAAGAAGCCCCCGGCTGAGCCCAGTGAACAAGGTAATGTGAATTACACATATCATATACAACCAGGTAACATGCAACCAGTCTTAACTTGGCATTAAATTATTATTTTTTATTTTTCCATAGATGGAGTCCTTGACCTATCTATCAAAAAGAATCGTTGTAGCAGCAACCTGCCTCTCCGTAGTCCCTGCCTTTCTCCAGCCACATCCACACTTAAGGGGTAAGTTTCTTTCTATTTGTCTCTTTAGTCTCCAGTCCTTAAGCAGTGATGTTCTTGAGGATATATTTTATTCTACTTAAGCATGACCACAAACGGATTTGGAATACATTAAATCTTTCAACTCATGTAGTGCTGGTTATGTGTAGTGGTATTACTGGAAACTTGAGTCCTCAAATTGGAGATCACTCAGCCAGTTGGTTGCTGGATGAAAATGAACAACAATTCGGGTCACGCTAACAGAAATGTTTTTGGCCACAAAGAAAAATAATAAAGGTTTAACTGCAACAGAGGGAATCATCTTCTGGTTGCTTCTGCTGGTTGGTTCTGCTTTGAAACCTCACCCCAGTGCATCCTACTGGATGCCATTCACATCATGGTGTCGTTCAGAATTAATAAACCTGCAGGCTTGAAGTTAAGACAGATACCTGCTCCTCGCTTTTTTCTGACGGGTCATTCATATTACCAGCTAGTACAGGGACAGCATCTTGCTATTTTGTGAGATGTTGTGGCTTAAAAGGATTCTGTTAGTTTGGACTCATTTTTGGTTCATCATTGTCTGGCAAGGCACCTGCTGGCTTGATGATGATTTACTACAGCACTTGCAGACCCTTGCATTTATATGCAAGATGAGTGATATAGAACACTTTGTTGTCAAACGTATCACTGAGGACCGTTGCAACAGATTTATGGATAAATAAAACCATGAGACACTGCTCCTTGAGGACTGAACTCTTGCACAATTCAGTAGAGATTAAATATAATTTTGCATTTTAAGACTCAAAATATGCAGTGATGTAGTGCCAGAAGTAATGTAGTAGCAGGGGTGTTATAAATAAATGAATTGAGATATGCATGCCGTGTTCCTCTTCCAAGGAAAGATTTCATTAAGTTGGGTTAATATCAAAATGTGAGCATTGCTTTCACATCCATTACTTTGCTGGTAACCAAAATAGTTCAAATCATACATACTTCCAGTGAATAAAATGCCACACGATTTTTGTAGAGCACATATTAAGGTATACACTTCCTTGTCATTCATTCAAATCATAGGGCTTTATTTACACTTTAAATGATTCTTTATATACAAATTTACATTTTAATTGATAAAAACCTTGGAGTCTTTATTTTCATTTTTGTATTTCATTTTCTTTTAGACCAAAGCCTTTTTATTCTCTTGCACTCAACTGGGCTTGACATGCCTATAATTAAAATATTTGGATTAATTAAGCAACAGTGGCTTTGCATACTCCTCCTCTGCTGCTTTGAGAGATGATACGATCTAAATGCGGTGATCGTTTCTAGCAGAATAAAGCTGCTTATGACTTTCATCTTACTCTGAATATCATATGTAGCATGCATACTCAACTTTTAATTAAAATAAAAGTTGAGATTCTATCTGAGATCTTTGGACAAATTATTTCATGATCCCAAATTAAGCTTCTAGTTGCAGTAGCTTGACCATCAGGCTGTTTGTGCCACAATCAATGCAAGCCCTGATCTCCTAATTTTGCATTTGGAAAAAACATATATATACATTAATGTATTTTTATTGATTTTGTGTCGAGTTTGATACACAAAACAACCCTCCGCTGGCTTACTCTTTTATTGCTGTGCTTGTCTAGTGGTAACTTCACACACAGTATGTCAAGAGCTTTATTGCATTGATGGTTTTGTATGGCATAGTTATTATGCCCCGTTTAACAGCTACATACCAAGCTGCCTTACTGCCACGACAAATGATCCTACCTTCTGGCTGTGCTTTTTGAGCCGCAAGAATACAGAGACCTTTATGTACTCCAATAAGTGCCTTTTCTTTGCTTTTATTTTATTGTTTCTTTACCCTTTCTTTTTTGTTTCGTATTTTATTATGTTGATGCGAAATTTGTAAACGATCATCACAGCAACCAAATAAAAAATTATCAAACTTGAGCCTTTTTTGTTCTTAAAAGTCACACACACAACCACACAGTCAATCTAAAAGATAGTGATGTTACCAAAGCAAGATCATATAATAAAGGAGTGGCCAACATCCTCCCCACCCCAACCCATCCTCCTTTAGAAAAGAGAAAAGGCACTGTGCAAGCTCTGCTTACACCCAGTTTCCTTCCATCCAATCAGGCGATCCTTGAGAGCGGACGGACAGGTCGGGCTGTTTATGAGGAGCCTACAGGAAGGGAGGAGGGAGAATATCGGCCACTCCACCCGTTATAAACCGTCAGCATCCCTTGCATACTCGCTGCACATCAAAGAGGAGGCCGATCTGGAGAGCGACCCAGAGTCACCTCTCAGCTATAACCACAGCTCTGCACCCAGTGACCTTTACAAAAATGGATCTGATTCCTGGAATTCCAAAAATCATTTCGGGGCTCTCCTCAAACTCAAAGCCAACAGTGAGGCTAGTGAGCACCTTAAAGACATACCCAAGTTGTTGGAAGCCGCTGGACTTTTGACAAAGTCACTTGCCTATGAGAAAGGAAACCTCCAAGAGGCCTTCAGGGACCACAGCCTCTCCCTTTCTCATCCATCATCGTTTGACCTTAAGATTCCCCAGGTGCGAGTTTTAGCAACGGGAACAGATCCATCTTGGGAAGCTTTGCCCACCGAGTATTCAGGATCGCTTTGTGAGAGCGGTCTGGGAAAGAAGCTTTGTTCCACTGTACCCAGGCAGATCCAGAAAAAGAACAGCAGAGGTTTTAACAGCTCAGGTTCGGAGAGGGAATACTGGCCTTGTGTCACTGACCACCAAGGCTTAGGAGTAAACTATCCTCTGGATTCCGAGTCAGACCTAGCTAACAAGCAGCCGAGGAAGAAACGTGGACGATATCGACAGTACAACACCGAGCTGCTGGAAGAGGCCATCGGGGTGGTGATGGGTGGGAAAATGAGTGTCTCTAAAGCCCAAACCATCTATGGCATTCCACACAGCACCCTGGAATACAAAGTTAAAGAGCGGCTGGGAACCTTGAAGCATCCTCCCAAAAAGAAGCTGAAGCTGATCAGCCAGTTGGAGGAGCAGAGTTGTTTGCAGTTCCCAGAGAGAAAAGAACTCCAAGAACCCCAGCACATTGTTCCTGAGAAAGGAGAAACTACACCTGAAGAGAATGGGAATGATTTCCATGAAGGAAGCCTCTTATCAAATGAGTGATATCCGTCCTAATATTGATGTCATTTTAACCAGACAAATGTTGTGTTTGCCAGACAGTGGCAGACGCTTACTTGTTTATCCATAACACCTTAACATTTGTGTAGTTTGCAAACCATTTTTGTAACTGGTTTATTTAATTAATACATTAATATTAACAGGCATCTATTTTAAACACTCCAAGTGTGTGCCTGCCCTACATAATACATAGTGTTTGAAAATTATGTTGTTACTTATACTATAGTGTATTGCTAATTATTTACTAATTATTTATTTTATGTTATGTTAAAAATAATCATTTGTGGCTCTATAAATGTTCTCTACACACAGAGCCATGCTGATCTAAGTCTGAGGAAGTGGCGCCCCTCACTGTCGTTTCTCAGTACTGTTCAGAGCACTTGATCATATGTTCATAGTAAATCCTACTGAGTTGTATGTATGTTTATGGAAGACAGTGAAAGTCTCTCTCACTGTTTTGCAAATGCAGTTCTTTGACTGAAATTTACACTGGATACTACAATTTAGAATATTTATTAATTCCAAACTCTATTATCCAAAATATTTATTATGCCAGTCTATTCGATTAGCATGGTCTGTTGTCCAAATATGTTTCCTTTTAAGACAAGCATGGCAGGTTTTCACACATTTTAGTTTTTTATGTTATTGAACTATAGTAGTGTTTTATAGTAGTGTTTTCTTTTCATTGCCTTCACTGCACTCAGGATAATTTCATATTGGGATGCAATACTTGTCAGTCAAAGAAAAATGTCTTTATTACATAGTGAGTTACTGTAAGCACAGAGATATACCTCAGATACAGATATGCTTATTTAAACCATCACCTCATAAAAGTCAGCTCTAACAGGGAAAGCGTAGCATACCCAAACAGCTCTTTGAGGTAACATTTCAGGATGTCTTACTGACAAGTATGTGTGTCCAACTCTCAGATTTCTGCACAACCTACCTTAACTAGTTATCAGAGGCATTGTAATGCTAGTGTAGCCCTCCACAGCATTTCAGGTCTATGAGGGCTTGAACCTCTCTGACATGTCTTTCTCTCAGACATGAGATTTTATTTTTCAGATGTATCAAAAATAATGCAAAAAATAAGTATTCCCATACATACTGTAGAACATACTTGCCTGTCTATGGCACAGGATTAAGACTTTTCGCTTCACTTGCCTATTGATGATAGCTTGTAGTGAGTAATACTCCGCAGTCACAGACTCTTATCTTAACCCTCTAAAATATATAGTTATATTTGAAAATGTTTACTTGCTTAGATAAGATTAAGGAGCATTATTATAATTTCTAGGTGCACCCAGCATCTATAAATTCTTTATTTTACAAAATGCAGAACTTTATCAATAAGACGTATTTGCAGATAGAGCTTAATATGCTAGCTGACTATGCTAGCCAAATTAACTTATTAGTTAATATTACAATCATGCCTCAATCCACATCTACTTATATCTCACTTTTTAAGGGCAAATATCTAAGGAAAGTTCAAGTTGCTTCTGTGTCTTTGCATATTTGTCACTGTGCTGTATGTAAACGTCACAGTTGAAAACTTTTTAAAGAGGGTCTTAAGCCCTTCTGTGCAATTTTCACTGGATTTTTGCCTGATGGACATAGCAGAGGTAACCTATTATTTTAACTCTGCGTTGTCCAATGTTTTACTCTGTCAGGACACCTCATTGTGCATTATCACTTACACATCAGGATATTACAGAATATGGGACCATTATTCTTTCAGGTTCAGGTTAATACAGCTCCCTTTGCAATTCTTGCAGCCTTTTAGATGTACACACTTTTAGAAACTGGAAGCTTTTATCAGACACGTAAATATCCTATAACATCCTTAACATCAAGCTGCTAATACATACATATATTTGCAAGACATGAAACTGTTTAAAAAGTAAACATTTTAGATGAGAGGTCAACGAGTAACATTTTTCAGGGAATTTCACATGTGCTTGTTAATGGCACTGTTTCAATAGTATAACTTAATTAAATGTTTATCTTAGTGACAAATTAGCTGGGCTTCTATTCTAAGATTGGTGATTTGGTACTTCTTGCATTAAATGCACACGTTTTCTTAGATAATTGATGATAACATGGTTTGTCAGAGTCGGTCCTGACCCGAGAGCCTTGTCAACCATTTTTGAATATGAACAGTCGTCATTCTATGGCTTGGCTGAATACTATATATAATGATTATTTACTGAGGAATGTGCACCAAGACTGCCCACTAATTAAATATTTTAAATTTAATATTAAATCAATAGCCATAGACAACTGTTTATTATAAATTTATTAACCGCATTTAGTAGTAGTTGTATTTCATTCTCATATTTGTCAGGCTTTAAGTCACACAACATAGCCATGGAAGTGGCTTGCAAGCAAGACAGGCAGACAAGAGATGCACTTAACTAACATCCAACTTGGAGAGGGGGCAACAGGTTTATCTAAATTGTTCTTTTTTCTTTTCTTTTTTCGTGATCAGGATAGTTTCACTTCATCCTCACGTTGAAGTTGTTAACACTAAAGCAGGGTTCTTGTTAAAGCTTAGAGGGCCACCCAGTTCTGCTTCACACACTCTGGGATCCAGCACTTTTGGGTTCCCTCTGGTGGTCACAGGGCTCCCTCGCAAGCCTTTAATTTTCCTATGTTTCAGGGTTGCTGGATAGTTTGAAATTACTCTGCCTCCAAGTTTAAACTCTTAATATTTTATAACTGATGAACCATCCTAATTATCATTTTTTACAGTTGCTTTAAGCACATACAGTCAGGTAGAAGTCTATTCTCACATTCACTTTTGTTGATTAAGTTATTCTTGCATGGACAATCATCCAGCTTCACTCAAAAATCACTGGTTATTCTCTCTTTGAGTTAAAAATACATTTTATTTAATGTATTACAGACATGCACATGCTTTGGATTTAGAGACAGGCAACACACAGTTTTATACTTCTCATTTTCTATTGTAGCAAATGAAATGGTTGACTACCTCATCTGAAAAAACCATATCACACTCTACCGTTCTTATAGCTGTTTTATGTAGCAATTTGTCATGCACACAACATATTATTATTATTTTTTACAATAAAAGAGCTTACAAAAAGAGCTGTTATAAAGTCTATTGGACACAGAAGAAAATCTGTTGAAGTTGTAACATTTGTAAATATTTCTGTGTACCCTTGTAGTTAACTGCACCCTGATCTAATTGATCTCAATTCCCTGTTTTATTTCATTTTATTTGATTTTTTTATGCCTTTTGCTTCAGATTATATTATTATTTTTATCTGAAAGTGGGCAAAGAGTTAACCTCTTACATACCTACTCACACTAATGGAGTTAGTTTTCAATGCAGTAATTATTGATTGATTTATACTTATTAACCAATGGTTTAAGCAAGATTTAAGTAACCTTGAATGTAAAATGGCTTTAATTAAAAAAAAAGGTAACTTATGAGTGTATATATATCTATATATATATACAGTATACTGTATGTTTGTGTGTGTATGTGTGTGTGTAGTACATAAGTATATGGTGCAGGTATACTTAACTGTCTTAATAGATGAAGGGATAATTTTAAGATTGTCCCACTGTATTCTGACAGAAGTCGGATATCTTAAGTCTTAGGTAACTGCAAATGGTTTGGTTTTCCAAATGATTAAGGATTATCTCAATCTATGAAATCTATGTACAGATGTTTTTTAAAATTTTGATTCAACATTTACAGTGTTTTAAGGAATGACACTGGATGTATTTTGCATGATCGGACTAAATCATATGTGTTGGTATCAGTAAGTTGTATAGGGTGAAGCTAATCTTTGAGGATCTTTTATTTTGGTGCGTTTACTGTCCAGTGAACAATGTATTGAGTAGATTAATTGTGATTCAGAAATTTCACCAAACCATGTCATCTGGTTATTGGTTCAATGAGGATGTAAGATGATATACTGTACCCTCATATGGTTGATAATTGCCAGATTATTTATGTTCCTAATGTACAGTTTATGAACATTGTGGATGAGTTGATACATCCATATTTGTGGTTGTAAAATATTGTGGAATTGAGTTGGAATGTAGTTTGGTTCTGCTTGTTTGATTGGTTATTTTGTTCCTCTGGAAGACAAAGACATTGTGTCAGTTTCTTACTGCATTGCTAAATGAAACCGAGCAAAAACCCTCAGGGATGAAACCCTTACCACTTGTTATTCAGGTATTCCAGTTTACTCCTTAGACGTTGCAAGCAGGGGTGCAAAATTAATGAGCTTAGCAAAAAAGAAAGAAGAAAGTTGGTCAGGTTCCGGTTGCAGCAAATGCTATTTTTCTAATCTCTAAAATTTATTTTTCAATCTCTAATAGTTACATTTGAGATATTTTGGCATGTTGTAGAATTCACAGCAAAAAAGACACCAATACACCTTTTGACTATTATATTATTTTTATACTTTGTTGCACGATGAATGTCACTAAAACCTCAGGCCAGGTAAGATGTTGACCACAAGGGTATTAGATTAACATGTTTCTTTACAGTTCAGTGACCCATTTAAGAACATTTGATTGAAAAAAAATACTGCTCAATGTAATATCCTTAAACTGTTGCATATAAACATAAAACTGGTTTCAAATTAATATTTAGTCAATAGAGCATCAGAGTTTTACTGACTGTATCTTTATTTTTCAGTTGTCAGCACCTATTGCTCTGCAAAGCAGTTTCTCTTTCATCACTCAATATAGCCTTGTGATGTGTCACCTCAGGAATGCAGATCTGGTTTCATTTGTCTGTTCTTGTTATAAGCCCACAGTGTAGCTTGGGAAGTACTTGCTTTACAAATTAAGCCTCTCAGAGTTATAACAAATCTATATTTTTTGGCGTAATGTGACGGTATAAATGCTCCAAATATATTGGAGATTGTAATAGATCTACCTCACTGACACAACTTAAGCCAAATATTAAAAAACATGCCCTCTCTTAACTGATTCATTTAGATTTGCATTGGCACAAAGAAAACCTAACAGGTATTTGAATAATTAATTTTGCATATTTGCAGTTGTACTTGATTTTTCTTTTACTTGCTTAATTTGTCTTAAGTTGTTGAGCACTTGCATCTAACTGTCATCCTTTAGACTCCTATACACAAACCTTAACAAAAATCTTGTACTCTATATTTGCCCCAATGTATTTGCTCTTTCAAGTGATAAATGTGTTTGACTTGTTTTAAACAAAGTGGGCCACAATTACTAATGTCTTGTGCATGTAAAACTTTTTCTTGGTGTATACTGTAACAAAAAGCACCACTGTGCAAGAGGAAAAATGTATTAGTTGTAACACTGTAATTGGTAAAGTTCACTGGATGAAAGGTTCACTTTTAAAATCACTTATTCTTCTAATAAATATGGAATGATGAACATTGACATACATTTGTGTATTTTTTTCTCACAAACATTTAAAGTGCAACTAAACCCCTCAGTTTTGGATGACGTGCTCCAAGCTTGAAATTCAATTTTGATGGATTTTTTTTCTCTCCATAAATGCAAATGTTACATAGCAATTGATAGTATGAACCAGTGTTGCTGCTTCTTGATATGTAGTTACATATATTTTATTCTTTTTTCCCTTTTAGTGAGTCTCCAGACTTGCGTGTTGCAAAGGCAAAAGACCTGCAGTCCACCTCCACGCTGGAACAATTTATGGCCAAACTCTGCCCACACCACCAGAGGCAGATAGTAGATGCCATAGGTTTTCTACAGACGGAGGTCAAAGCACTTGCATCGAGCAATACACAGCAAGCGTCTAACTCTACCTTTGGGGTGCAAGGAAGTGCTTGTTCCACTGCAAAATCTACTGCTGTCACCCCACAGAAGTCAGGCCCGGAGTTGAGGTTTCTCAGAGAATCCACTCCCAAGGCAGAAGTCCAGGATATGTCTCATTCTATGCCAGGCAGTTGTGCAATGAAAAAATTCCCAGAGGACGCTGTGTCGCTAAAAACATCAGTTCCTGCTGACCCCGCTTTGGACCTTCGCAGCCCTGGGTCAGGGAATAACCATGACGCGGTCAGTCCCAACACTAAATCGGTGGATTCAGAGAACACTCGTCATGGTGACCACGCACCTCTTAAAATGAAAATCATGACCAGTAACGTTGCAGATGGCAAGAAGTTGTCATGTGTGCTCAATGCCTCTCTTTCATCTCACTGTGACACTTCAGAGGACAGACAGGGTAACTCAAATTCATCCAACAGAACAGAGACTCATAGTGCTAGACTCAGCTCCTCTGTGAAAAGACAAAATCAAGCTAGTCACACACACCAAGCTAGGCAACGAGAGACTCTTGGGCATGCCAAAGATACACCGACAAAACTGCTGTCAGTCCACGTGACCATTCCTCCAGATTCTCCTCGGACTGCTAGGAAGACCATCAAGGCATCGCCTGATCCTCGAACGAGAGACTCTGGTTGCAGGGGCTTGGTTGACCCTGATCACGGCCACTATGACATTGTTTTTATTGATAAACCAATTACAGAGTGTTTTAAGGAGCGGCGGCGCATACCTCCACGACGCAATGCCAGAAAAAGCACAAGAGGACACATGTATTCAGATGAAATCTGGGAGTTAAAAACGGTCCGTACATTGGCTGGTAGGGGCAACTGCCCAAATCCAATGCCAGAACTGATCACATTGGTTACCCCAAAACAAATTCTTTCAAAGCCTGAGGGTGTACCCCGTTTAGATATGCCTTTTGCTGGAACATGTAGGGAGACCATGAATCAGCAAATGTCCACAGAGGAGTCAGATGAGAGTGTCATACCAGGAACAGGAGATGTGGTAGAGGTAGCCGACAGTGAGGTAGATGTTATAGTTGAAACTAGTCAGACAGGTCAGTGTCAGAGCAAGGGGCAGACTCCTGCACCGTCGCCAATAAGGTCCTCAGCAGAGAACAAAGAAACAGATATTAACACCAATCTAGAACAGGATACAACTGCAGATTCACAGACAACAACAGGAGGTGAAGGCATAGCTCAGGCTTCATATGAAGCAGAAAAAGATAATGAGTCTGAGTCCCAAGAGCAAGTACCTGAAAGTAAAAAGCAAACAGTGGCAGAAACATCAGAAAATTCTTCAATAGAAGAAGCTGAGACCAAGGTTTCATCAGATAAACAAAACAACAGTGAGCCTCTTCTCCAGGAGAATGATGTCCCATCACCTGTGGATCAAGTCGAGGAAGAAATAGAGGAAAATAAAAGGGAGGATATGGAAGATGAGCAACCTCAGGAACTGCAGCCAGAGACACAGCTACACCCTGACAACTCTGATGTAATGGAAGAGTCCAACATCATAAATCCAGCAGAGCAGCCAGTGGTGAAAGATCTAGGACATGAAACATCTGATGCACCTGTTATTCCTATTGCGACTGAAGGTGATGAGTCGGATGTGTCCAGAAAGACACTTGATGCGCTCTTGAAGGAATTACCACCTTGGCGTAGAAAAAAAGACACCGCATTCCCACTGCCAAAGCAGTCACAACAAGCGGGATCATCAGTCATAGTGGGTTATGTTAACGGTAGACCTGTATCGGCTTCCGACAGAAGTCTGCGTCGTAGATCAAGTAGTAGCACCCCATCGCAGACAAAAACCCCAGTAAAATCCAGTCAGAGTGTGCGCAGTAAAACCCCTGATAATTCACCTATTGATTCAGCTGTTGAAAACAAAGGTTTGGAAAAACATCTACCTGAAACACACAACCCCGTAAATTTGAGTGAGACTTCTGCTGTGATTGAGCAGGTTACAGAACCATCTCCTGACATAGCACCAAGCCCAACATCAAAAGCTCCTTCAAGGACCAAACAAATCCAGAAACAAAAGAGAGTTCAGAGAGATCAAGGTAGTTCCCCAGTCCTCTCTGATCAGGCTGTTGATAGTCCTCAGAGCACTGATTCCAAACGGCAACTTAGATCAACCAGCCAGAAACCGTCTGGAACTACATTATCACCTCACACTTCAAATGCTGTCGCTTCCACTTCATCGCCAAAACCTGCTACTGATGTTCTTCAATCTACAGAGCCTCTTCCCTCCCTCCTCCTTCCACCTCCACTTCCTGTAACTTCTCCTCCTCCTGCACCCTCTGAACAGACCCAAGAGATCACAGTTTCAGAGACAAGTATGGAATTTAGCACAGATGAATCTCAGCCAGTAGAGACAACCTCTGACGAATTACAGAAAAATGAAGCAGAAAGTCAATTGGCAGCCAATCAGACACAAATGTCAGAAGAGGTCCTAGACAACAGCAAGAATGAGGAAGAGCAACTTAGCGTTGAGGTTGAAAATGAAAGTCCTGTTAAGACTGAAATGCCATTAAGAAGTAAACGGGTTCACCGGAAAGACGCTGAAGCATCTGATATTGCTTTGCCACAGAAGCCAAATGTAGCATCTTTAGTAAGCCGGGTGGCAAGTGGCAGTGATTTAGCTCCTTCTGTATTGGAAAAACCCACAAGAATGCCATTAAGAAGTGAGAGCAGTAAGGCCGAAATGTTCCACCAGTCTGTTACTCAGTCGCCCACTGTGGAAAACAAGAAATTAGCATTGAGATCTCAAAGATTGGCTTCACCCTCTACCAGTGCTCTTGCTGTCTCTGGAAGACAAAGTGAAGCTGCTTCTCCTGCTTCTCCTATCAGAATAATGTCTGAAAGAATAACTAAAGCTCCGGTGAAGTCCCCTCCAATGTCGCCTCACAGTTCAGCCGTCTCTGTCATTACACCAAGGTCTGAGCCTCCAAAACCATCCACAAACAAATTCTTTGAGGCTCTGACTGGAGAGGAAAACCAGCATCTAATTACAAATTTAAACATTAAGTATGATAGAATGCAAAAAGGTTGGGTGCAGATGGACAAAGAGGGTCAGCCGGCAACAAAATACAAAAACAAAGCAGACAGGCAGGCAGCTATATGGAAAAGTAAACGCAGGGCTCGAAAGCCAAAGTTTTCAGAGCACCAGAAATACTCACCAGTCCAAATGCTCTTCATGAAAGGTTTTAATCTCACCAGCATTTGTCGCTGGTTCCTTGAATCAACCGAAACAAAGTCTCTTGTCATTGTCAAGAAGGTGAATACGCGTCTTCCATCAGAAACTCAGCTGTGCTTCCACAGCTCGTCTAGTGGGTCGGGGACCTCTCAGGGGGTATTTCCAAGCCTACAGGCAGAGCGCTTAAAGAAACATTTGAAAAAGTTTGCCATCGCTTCACCTGTAAAGAGCAACCCCAAGAGTCAGAAATTGATTGCTAAAGCCCTGGAGCAAGAGGCAAATGCAGTCAAAGGGAAAGACAGGAGAGAATTTCTTTTCAGTACTGCTCAGACATTGACAAAGTCACACTCCTCTACTGAAGCTCCTCTGCAGATGAGTGAGTCCCAGAAATCCTCCAGCAAATCAAAAAATCCAGCTAGTGCAAGGATCTTGAGAAAATACTCTAATATTCGAGGAAAGATGCAGGTTCAGCAAACCAACGTTAGACTGAAAAAGGCCTCAAAAACTTTGAAAACCAACAAAATGAAAAGAATAGCCACCACAAAATCTGCAGCAAAGTCAAATCTGAAACCATCTCTGAAGGCACAGAAGTCACCCCTATCTGTCAGTAAACAAGTGAAAGACTCTGTGGCAAAAATGGAAAAAAGGAAAACATTGATTGACAAAAAATCTGTAAAGCATCCTGTTCAGGAAAAAGCAGTCAAAGCCCAGAGCAGTAGCAGAGCTTCAAGAGACACAACAAAAAAAGAGTTGCCAAAGAGATGTTCTCAGCGACTAGGGTCTCCGAAAGTATCTGAACATAACCCTGGTGACACGTCTAGAAGCAAGATTGAAAATAGAAAGCCAACTGAAGTAGAGAAAGTAGAGGTGGAGAAACCTACAGTCAATAAAATGCATGCGGTGAAAACCCAAACAAAGGAGTCAACACAAAGTGCGCCTGCTGATAAAGTTCCAGAGAGTGCTGTTGAAACCCCACAACAAAACACGCCGCCTGACCAGGTCCTAACAAGATCCCAGAGAAAAATTGAGGCAGCATCCCCCCCGAGTGGAAGCCCCACTCTTGCTTCAAAGAGGGCCCTCAAGTCCAGGACAACGCTCAAAGCGTCTCTGAAATCTGCTAGGAAAGCTGAGGAGCCCACGCTGACACGTAGTAGCGCTTTAAAATCGCGACAGGCAGCCTTGTTGCCTCGTGGTGCGAAAAAATCAGCAACAAAGAGAGCTCAGGGGCTTTTAGAGACCCCAGCTAAGCGCACCAGGACATCAAAATAATACGGACCTGCAGAGAGAGAGTCTTTATTTTGCGGATTTTGTTTTTTTTTGTGAATATATTGAGAAGGACCAGAAGTATCTATTTTGTATTCTCACCAAACTCTTCAGAGGATACCTTTTTCAGTAGGCAAACATGTGAAGAAGGAACAGATTTTGAAATTTCATTTATGCTTTTGTAAAGCTTCAGTGTGAAATTGCAGATGTGGTGGATTATTTGCGGAGCCTTGGCTCTGTGTTCAGGGACTCTTGACAAGTTCCTACATGACATCTAGCAGATGTAGTGGCAGTTTTGGCTTTATGTTCCAGCACTCTATGACATGGCTGGAGATAACAATAGTCTATCAAACCTCATTTTAAAAGTTGAGTCAACATTAATTAAACTATGATGCAGTTATCTAGGTGATATTACATCCATTCACCATCCTCTTTTGTTTCTTTTTTTGCCATTTTGTATATAATTATTGTTTTAGGTGATAGCATGCACTGCATTTACTGTTTAGAGAGCTGCGAGAAGGGAGATCGGCTTTTGAAAAAAAAACAAAAAAACGTACAGTCGGTAGGCAGTTTGTATCTCCAGCCTGTCTTCTAATCACAACATTGTGAATTTGTGACTGTTGTGACCAGGTGCCTTATTTATGAAGTGTAAAGTAATAGAATATGTTGCTAAATGTGAAACCTCCTGCCCTATAGTTGTAACAGCTTTCAGTCCCATGAGAGGCAGTCCATATTTGCGTGTGCAAATTTGTTTGTGATCCACAAAGTGTGTGCCTCGTGCTTCATCTGTAAATTCTTGCGTTGACTGACAGGTTTATTTTATATTCCCATTTCCCCAGAGCAATACATAAAAATGTTCCTACAGTTGTACTGGGTGTCAAAGCAAATATGAGGCTGAATTGTTAAAACAGACTGTGCTCTATGTGTTCCAAGACAAAAATGTGTGTTTTTTTTATTTTGTATCTTCTTATGGTGTTTTGGGTCCGTTTTCATCACCTCTGCAGTCACCTCTCACCATTGTTTTCTGCTCATAATAGTGACTTTACTTTAAGAAGCATACCTGCTTCTGCATGTGTTACCTTTTGTCAGTGTGAAGACAGTTTCAGAAGCAGAACTGTTTTCATGCCCCTCATCTTTGAAAAATACTAACACCACACCACAAGACTATGCATGCACATTTTAGTGCGCATCAAGAAGCTGTACTGAGAAACCAGCTGAGAAGACTTTGGGAAACTGGCTTTTCTGTCACATTGGCGACAATATCTCCAAGCAACAAAGGCCTGAAATATATGTATATTTGGATGGTTTATACACATGGAGTATATGGCCTCTTTAGCATTAATGGCACATTACAGGGTGATAAAGTCCTTCCCTTGATTATTCACAAGTTGGATATGAAAGTCTTTGAGGTAGTCTAGACACACTTCTGAGTTGTGTATCCAAGTATGTTGCAGTTTTATTGTTATGTTATTGTGTTTTTCTTTTTTTTATTGTCATTGACTGTCAGGCAGATGTTCTCATAATGTGAAGTTTCTTTACTTTCACAGTAGTAACTTGCATTAGTGTATGTATGAAAAATACCAGTTTTAGCACAGTGTTATTTTTTTTTATATATATAATGGTCAATTCTCTTTAGAGGGTAAATCATCTGTAAATGCAAAACATGTCCGTCATGTTTTTATTGTTATTTAAGAATGTCATGCAGGTTAATGAATTTAGTAAATCTAAAACAGCCCACCAAATATCAGACTTGAACATGTTTATTCTTTACAGTTGCTATTTAAAGATTTTCATTTTGTATATTAGAAAGAAATAACTGCTTTATTTGTGGTAATCCCAAGAATGATACATCTTTATGTTGAGAACTTTGTATTTTTGCTGGACTTGATATAAAGATGTTTGAATTTTATATTTGTTTGTTTCTTGTTTCTTGACTTCTTGACCGGTGTTATTGTTGTTAAAAATGAACTACATATCAGTTCCAACCCAGCAAATAAGGTTTAAATCCAGTTTAGTGTTTATACCTAAAAAAGGGGAATCCAAGGCACTCTTCTTCAGTAGTATAAAAAGCCTTTATTGTAGGATGGCTACATCGAATAAACACATTTGAGTGGGTTACAGCCCACTCAACCCACTCAAATGTTTTTATTTGATGTAGCCATCCTACAAGGCTTTTTATACTACTGAAGAAGAGTGCCTTGGATTCCCCTTTTTTTGATCTATGTTCCCACCAAAGAGCACCTTCGCCATATGTTCTGAACCTTCTGAGCACTCTGGACTTTTTTCCTGTTAGTGTTTATACCTGTTGGGGGGCCGGGAGGGGGGGGTTCGGGCTGCTTCCTGGTGCCCCACTGTGTATGTGGCCTCCCTCAAGAGCTGGGGATAAGGTCATCTTACACTTACACATAGAAAGGGCAGTCCAAATGCTACTCACTGTCTCAGCTCCTCATCCCTCCATTCCCTGCTATGCAGATATTTATGGCCGTTCTGGGCAGTTGAGGCACCAGTTTTCCTGCTGGACTGTGCCTGCGTGGTCTTTTTTCAGTCTGCCAGCTTCATGGAATGACTTGATGTAGCCAATGAAGGCATTTCACATGACAGGGGCCTGCCACGACCTGCCATACGGCTCACAGGCAAGAGTCGTGAGCACCGCAGGAAGCTCCCACTGTGGGACAGATTGGTAAACAGTTTGTCGCCTTAACCTCAGTCCCTGTAGAAAACATAGGCGATTCAAACATAGGTGATTCAAAGGTTGTCTGCCCAACTGAAACTCAAAACATGACCAAAATAAATAAACAATATCTTGGACAGTGAGTTTGTTTAGATTCACAAACATCACCGGTGTCAAAGGTTGTATCATCATCATAGCATCAGTCTCCAGCTGAGACATACAGATGCATTTGTTACAGTATTTGTAGCTGCTGAGCTGTTAAGAGTAGAAATGAACAACAACTGAGGTATTTTCCACTGTAAGCGCTGACTCTTTGCTGACCTTTTGTGGCTCCCAGTCTTCATCCAAGGAAAGTGACACTCTACATGTGGTGAGTACATGTATTTCACTCAGTTTATATTTTACGAGGCTCCTGTGTTGCCCAAACCTCCAAGTTTCCATCGAGTTAACAGAGGGGGACGTGAATAGGAAGTATTGTGTTTCCACAGTTGTTAGTTGTGGCTACAAACTGCGCCAAGTTGTTTCAGCTTGTTTTGTTAGCATTTTGCCAAATTGGCACCATTCAATCTACACTGATTTAGCCAGAAGGAATTCTTGTCCGGAGTGTATTAATGGATGTAAGGATAAATGTGACTGCTGAAGGAAAGTTAAAAACACAGTGGTTTTAACTTAAGTTAAAAGGAGTTTGATTTGTCAGATTTATGGATGAACATCTCTTATAATTATAGGTGTATCATCCATGGGTTCGGATTACCAGTTCCCAGTTTTTTTTTCTTCACATCCTGATAGCTGAGAATATTACTGTCAGATAGTGCACCCACTATTAAACATGAAACGAGGCTACCACATGCTTGAGCTTTACTCTGCTGACTTGTATTATCATAACAGACATGTTCTGTGATTTTTCAGTCTCCTTCCGTGCAGAATGCCCGCCGGTATGGCGTCGCTTTGGGTTGTGAGCACACTTGATGCCCGTCTACATTAAAAGTAATGATTTTGTGTGTGGAAAACATGCTACATCTGAGCACCCCCCATGCACACATACAGTACACGCTTCAACCAAGGCGGCGGCCAAAACCAGCCGGGCTGCCCGCTGTCTATTGGCAGAGAAAGCCATGAAATCTTCTGAGCTAGAGTGAGCTGTAGATACTGTATTATACTGTACTAATCCGTTGGTCACGCATATCAATGAACCCTAAATCACTCCCCTCAGTTCTATCTCTTAAAGGATTTTGTTTTCGTCATTGTTTTGTTTTAATAGCCACCCTTTTACTTCCCCACTTGCCTTTTTTAAAAAAATCCCAAAAGAGCTCTGAAAAAGATGTATCTAGTAGCAGTGGGAAAAGTCCCTGTGTACCTGGTGAACGTAACAGACAATTCAGATAGCTCTCAAAGACTAAGTTAGAGCTAAAAGGGGAGGAAACTAGCCTTGAATATAGTAGTTATTTATTACTCTTTGTCTAAAGGCTGTGGAACTATTAAACAAGATAAGTGAAATCTTTAAGGAAATAATTTGTCAACATTGAGTTTACAGTTTGTTCTGCTGGTGCCAAGTGGCTAAAATAATTAACACTGACTTGATGAATTAACAGCTGCCTCAGTCAAACCTAAATGTTGGACAATGTGCTGCAGTTCTCATCAGAAATGCTGACTAATTTGCATTTTCATGTCAGCACTGAGGTCAAATCTAATAAGTTATTTCCTGCTTATACCTAAAGGTCAATCTGTCTTGAACCACTGAAGGACCATCATTTCCTTCAAGATAATAGTTTTCTAGGACATATCCCAGGGTCCTGCAGGGATGAAGCAGTGGGTGGGTTCAGATGGAGACATGCAATGTCTGACTAACAGTTACTCTTGTGTGAGAATGGATAACTAATTACATAGGTAGGCAGGTGAGAACTGGTCTGAAAACTCGAACTGAATTACAGAGAACGTATTTCTTTCTCTAAATATACCTGCAGGTGTCACCACTCGCACCCAGACCAGTGTCCAGGCCTGTGTTGTGTCGGCTGGGTGAAGTGCTGCTGCTTGGCTTGTTGCAGACTGTGGTGGTAAGTAGTAAATCCCCAGTTGTTCATTTTTGGCAGAGAGCTTGTCTCTGAAAAAAGATAAAAACAAGCAACCCAAAACAAAATAAGGTCCATTTAGCAGCTTCTGGTGATGAAATTGTTTAATTTCAAAGTTTGGGGCATTTATGTCAAAAGAAAAAAAAACAAAAACAAGACAACACATTTTTTAAAAGCACACACATTTAAGTTTAATTAATGAAAAGAGTGGAGGTTTGGTAAACATTTTGTCGGTGGCACTACATACATTCAGCATTATTTGGGAGTTTTTCAGTTCAATCCCACCATCAATCCTGTAACAAAAAAGCAAACAGACAGAACCCAACCAGGGATATTTCTTAAGTTTTTGCACCAGTTCAATACAACAGAGACATTGTGTTGTTTACAATAACATATTTATGTATACAGTTCATATGATGGAAAAATCTGTGTTTCTGGTCACGTGACCAGATAACTGAATTACATCTCAATATAGCACAAGCACCACTAAGATGTCTACCAGGAAGTTGAATGCACCAGTCTAGTACAGATCAGTGCAGAGGAAGGAAAGGAGACATGAAAAGAGAGCCACATTCGACTAAATATGCACCTTTATGAGGCACAAAGCCTAAGAATTACAGTGACTGTTCATCAGTATCCTTTATGAGATCTTCTTTTAATGTTATTGTACACCACTGGGATCACATCAACAGCATGTAAAACAAAGTTAACATGGGTAGCAATATGAATAGGAGCTCTGTGACGTGGCATTGTACCGAGCTGAGACCCGAGTCTACAGCCTTTCACACTATAAAGAGACTTTGAACATTTAGATCAGCAAAATGGATAAACACAATCCCAATCTGCAGGGAGAACAATGCCTTAAGCCATCCTGATGGACTGTCACTTATTCAACAGTATGTGATTTCTATATCTTACATTGGAAACTAAATAACAGCTAAAAGTTACCACTTCATGAGTAAGCATAGGTCATATTTATCTATACACATTTATACATTCAGGTATGACTGTTGTGTTGTGTCACTGTAATTGGCACCATTTCTTCTTTTTTTGTGTGGAAAGCCAGTCAGAACTGACAGACACCGAAATGTCCAGACCTTTCTCATTTATCATCTGTCAGTAGTAGGCATGTTATGCTTCACACGGTCGCCTATCCCAACAGATTTAGGATGATACTCCTTTAACATGTTCATTGTCCACAGAGGCAACTTCATCCTATTTCTTCTGGCTTGACAGCAGCTTATGATCAGTTGAGCTTGACTACTTTTAACTCTGTTGAACTAAAGACACCTTCTTTCTATGGCAAACAACTCTCAAAAATAAACGGCTAGAAATACAACCCAGCACATCAACAAAAAGAACATGAAAACAATCAGAAGCCTTTTACATGTGGTATGGTAATTACAAGGTAAATTTGAAGGGGGACGTCTTGTAATCCCAACTCCTGCAGCAAATGAGGAATGTCTGAGCCAGAGAGAAGAAAAACACTGTCGTAACTCGCCATTAAGTGATGTTACAAATACCTTACAGATTTTTATGCTATTTTTTTATTCATTATTTTACCTTTTTTCATCTTTTTGCAATTTTTGAAAATATTTGAAAGTCAACATTTATGCCTTTCGCTTTCTACAGGAAAATGCCTTTAGATAAAATAAATAAAAACAAGCACAGACTCTCATGAATTAGATGTAATATTCACATGGAAGACAACATATACAATATTAAACATATTTCTAGACCAATACTGCCTCCTATACAACAAGGCCAACCTGCTGCTGTATTCTTGGCCAATTAACGTAATTAATTACCTTGTTGGAGCAAGTGAGATCAACAAATAAAAACACCTAAGGAACCAACTGAATGCCTTTCCACCGGTCCCAAAGCTTCCAGAAACAGACTTACTCTTTAACATAGAAAAATACTATACCAAAAATGAAATACAAATATATATATATTAGAATCTGTTAGGCATTTCTATATAAAGGGTTGTTGGGGAGGGATGGGGGCAGCTAAAGGAGTTAGGTTGCATCATGAGAAAAATATAACAAAATGTAACAAAAATAAAAACAAATCAATATGAGAAATTAGACATAACAACAACAACAAAAAAAATCAGAAGATGATTCTGCAACCTTTTGTTTTGTAATAACATTTATAATGATATTAAGAAGCTCTACATATTTGTTGGCAAACTCTTCTCCACACATGCAACAGTTTGCACAAGTTTAATACTGCAAGCATCAAGAGGGGCCGGGCTAAATGGCCTCCTGCTCAAAAAGGGGTGGGATTATGCTGATCATCCTAACCCTGAGGCAATGCATGCTGGGTTAGTACCACTGGGCACTGCCAGCACCAGATTTGTTTTCTTGTACGAACAGAACAGACAGTTGTACCACACAAAGCCCTCTCACTTTTACAAGTGGTAAGACTGTGTGTTAATGTATGTATGCCATGCATGTGTGATCATATACTTCACAGAGGTGAATGACTGTTGTTTTCAGTGCTGCCAGTCAGTGCAGTCTCTATTTGTATGGAGTTTCTATGTTACGGTACCTCACAGCACAACCACTGTGACACCAGACCACCTGGCCTCGAAGCCACGACATCCACACTGGATTATGTGCCGCTCTAACTCTACCATTTCTTTGTTCGCTTGTACATGTGCATGTGTGGATGGATGGACCGTATCCCGGCAGAGAAATTGCTACACCGAACCAATGACAAACTTTTAACTGAACCCAAACCACGCCCAGCCCAGTCCAGGTAACCCAGCCAAGCTCAACTCAAGATAGCTTTGCCAAGTCAAACGGTCCAGCTCTCTTTGTCTCCCTCTGTTTCTCTGACTTTTCGTTCGTTCTCTGCCTCTCCTCTTCCACTCTTAGCCAGGCCGGACCCCCAACTGTCCTCACTGCCTCCACGAAGTAAAGATTGTAGATGGTGGGTAGGCTGTCAGAGGCCTCACAGATGGATGGGGAATTCACACTGGGTAAATTGGGTTGGAGGGATGCCTCACTCTGAATGCAACACCTTTGAAATCTCTGGACCCCTTTGGAACAATGTTGCAGATACAATGGTTTTGTTGCCGTTGTTGTCACTTCTACATTGTTGCTCATGATGTTGGTTTCTCTGTGTTACTGTAGGTCACACACCCTTGGAAGGGGAGGAAATGTCCTATTTTACAAACATTGTTGTCCATAATATATAGATAGAGGTTTTATATATATTCTTTATAATCTCTCTTTCTTTCTTTCCCTCCCTCGCTTTCCTCCAGTCCTCTCTCTTCCTCACTTCCGTCCTTCCTTGCTTCCTTCCTTTCTATCTTCTGCTCTGCGGCAGCGGCGGGAAACGTGAGTGAATGGTGCTACATGCAGCCCACACAGCCACACTTGATGGTCTTTTCCACCTCCTCGCTGAAGGAGGTCCCATCGCTGCACTCGAAGGTGTATTTCCGGCGCTTCATCCGCTGGCTGGCGCAGCAGGCCCCCGTGTCGCAAGCTCCGGTACACTCCACCCAAGAGACCACACGTGTTGTCTGGCAGATGGCGTAGCCTCGTTGTACCTGGTAGAAGTCTCGCACGGGCTCTCCTCGACACTCAGACTCTGGAAACAACCACAGACATGAGTCGTTACTTTATATCACAATTAAAAAATATAGTTATGTAAGTATTAAAGTGTGGTGTAGACTAGAAAACCAACCTGCGTCACAAAGTTCCCCGGTGTAGCCACTTTCACAGTGACAGTAGGCATCTCCTGTGTCTGAGATCTGGCAGCGACCATGTTTGCAGGACAGGCGACGGCAGGGGTTGAAGAGTTCCCCTTGCTGGTTGCACAGGGCTCCGCGGTAACCCTCCACACACTCGCACCGGTAAGACTGAGCGTCCAGTGGGATGCACTTGCCATGGACGCACCTGGTTAGAGGTGAAAAAAACTCAAATCAAATTTCCTGCTCAAAAAATATTTAAGAGGCAGCGGTAACACAAGTGTATCACATAATTCAGATACTCTCATGACTTATTCTTTGTCATGTGAATTTCATTTTATAACATTTTGCTCAAAGTGTGTATACATGGTTTTAAAATGCAGTTCTACGTTTCCACCTGACATTCACTTTATCATTTATTTTTGAACCCTTAAAACAGAGACCTATGAAAAACATGAAAACACTGAGACCTTTGGAAAGGATGACAATCACCACTGATACATACATTGTTGCATCAATATCAGTAGTATCAAATATTGTGAGTACTTAGACCACTATGTTTGGTAGGATTTTGACGGCAGGACTTGTCATAGGACGTTTAAACATAACATTGTGTTGGTGCTTTTGTTTTAGAACAAGATATGGGTTCTTCCTCTATTGTATGGAAAGACAACAGGCACAACTAAATCTTTGCTATGCATTCAAAATTCACTCCCATTTGCTAACATACTTGCTGCCCTGGCAGGGGTTGCTAGCAGGCTGGTCACAGTGCGGCCCACTCCAGCCTGGCTGGCAGTGGCACACTGGTCCCTGGATCCCATCAGGCTGACAGATGCCATGTACGCAGTAGATCTTCTTGCAGGGCTCGCAGCCCGGTACCACGCCAGGCTTCATCTGGGTCTTGGTGAAGTCCTGGAGTTCGTTGTTGATGTACAGGTTCTGGATACAGCCATGGAAACTTGAGCCGTTCTGGAGCTGCCAGAGACGGAAAGCACCTGAGTGTACGTCCACTGGCATGCCTGGAGGAAGAGAGAGAAAACAGATGATGTTTATATGTGTGAGGACACTGATGCTGGAACACAAACAGACAGCTAACAAAGGGCTGGTATGAGTGTAATGGAGGAGGGAATTTTCAAACACATGTGTCCAAACAGTGCATATACAGTTTGTCAAATTAATATAAGCAACTCTTTTTCATGTTGACATTGATATTTTGCATTTGCACCACAAGACACATCATCCTTGAAAGAGGACAGCAAAAGGCAAAGAGGTATGGGGAGATGTCTCCTGCAATGTTGTACAACTGAGAAACAGCACAGCACAACACAGCACAACATAGCACTGACACAAACTGTAGAGACTTTGAGCCACTCCTGAGCAAAATGCTACATCAGCTCTGAAACGAGCTGCATCATAACATGAACCAGAAAAAATATTTGAATTTTGTCAAGAGTGGCTAAATCTCAAATTACTTATTTTGTGCAAGCAAAGTCCATGCAAATACAAAACAAATCTTAAGACTGTGTCTGGTAGTTCTTCTGATCATCACTAGAGGGCGTGCTCTGCACACTGTAAAAATGTGCTTTGACAAAAAAGGTCTATTGAATGCTAAAGTAGTGTAACGTATAGGTAATTTAATCACTACAAATCTAATCTGTGCATAATGTATTGGGATGTTTATGCTTATTTTCGTATTGTTTCAGTGAGTGGGCCCCTAGCAAACACAGTCATGACTAAAGGTGAGTATGGTGTGGGTGGAGGTAGGACGGGGGTTGCATGGTTAAGGGGAGGGGTTGGTTGCGGTGGTGACAAAGCGAGGGGGGAGGGGTGGTGATTGACAGTAGTGTAGTAGATAAGAGTGCCTGCAGAGGAGGGAGGTGTGTTCTGGAGAGGGCCCCTACCCCCCACGTATAGCGGAGCCTCCCCGTTGAGGGGCCGCACCGCCCCAAAGCTATCCATTGTGGTAGGGAGACCTCCGTCAATGGACAGGTTCACCATCTGATCGAAGGTCACCAGCTCCACTGTGTGGAACTGACCATCGTTGATGGTCTCAGTGCTGGAAGAAGGAAATAGAGATACGACATAAGATAGAGCTCATCTGCTGCGATAATAAAGTTGAGCTGTTTGAAAGACACCTTACCTGTAGATGGCGTGGCCTGGCTGGCTGCCGGGGTCATAGCTGACCTTGACATGACCTTGGTAGAGTTCCACTGCAATATGATCATTGTCTCCATTGTACAGCAAAATGCCGTTATCCTCAGCTGTTGACACCTGCAGAGAGAAAACGTTAGTATTGTGAGTTTGAATTATTCAGGTGTTAGAAAGTCAGAAAAATCATTGTTTACACGTTAACTGTGCGATTACCTGCAGGGTGATGTTAGCCTGAGGCCAGTTCTTGAGGTCAGAGAGCAGTAGGTAGGAGTCTCTGTCGATGAAGTTGACACTGACCAGCTTCTCGCATCTTGGACCCCCAAACTCTGGAGGACACTGACAGAGGGCCCGTCCTCCGCGCTCCACACATGGGGCGTTGTTCTGGCAGTCAGCCAGCTCACACAGGGAAAGTGGAGATGGAGGAACTTCACACAGTTGACCACTGTATCAGGAGACAGGGCAGCGCAAGGTTACTTTGATGAAGATGATGTAGTAAAGCAGACCAGACGATGTGAAGACAACGTGAAGCTTCTTTTCACCTGTATCCTTCAGGACAGACGCAGGAGTATCCGTTAAGTTCGTCCACACAGTGAGCTCCGTTCTGACAGCGATGCTCCTCGCAGTCATTATAGTCTACGCTACAGTCATCACCAACATAACCAGGAGAACACACACACCTGCAATACACAAACACAACACAGGAATAAAGCTTCCACTTCCACATCTGTTTCTCAATATATAGCTTTGTCATGTGTCACTCTATCTGATGCACAGGCAGCAAAGTCTTACTTGGGTCCAGAGGAGGTGATGAGGCAGGTAGACTGATGTTGGCAGGGGCTCCGTCCTGGGGCACACACATCCTCCATTTCTTCACACATGTCCCCTACACAGGTGAATTAGAAAAAAAACATTACACAAAACAGAGCAAGATTTTACATTTTTTTGTAAAAGGGGCAAAAACAAAACAAAATAACCTCTAAAAATACTTTCACATGTAAAGAAGCTGAATAATCATTGTCTTTTCTATTATTAGTTGTGTTGAGAAGTGCAAACCTGTGTAGTAGGGGGGACAAAAACAGGTGTAGTTGTTGACTCCATCGATACAGGTTGCTCCGTTTTCACAGTCGTTGTCTTCGCAGTCGTCAATGTTGATTTGGCAAGTGGGGCCCTCGAAGCCCAGTGGACAGGTGCAACTGTAAAAACATACACAAATATTACCTCAGAATAACAAACAATATTTAATTCATTAGTCACACTCATTTCAGAGCTTGTCTTCCTTACGTGTATATTCCCTCCAAATCCTCATTCACTTGGCAGGTTCCTCCGTTAGCACATGGATTTCTCACACAGGCGTTCATAGCCGTCTCACAGTTCTTGCCCTGAGACAGAGAACAGTGTTAATGTTCACGTTTTGCTATAAATGATGCATGCAGAACCTGAATTAGGTTAATTTAAGTGGATATTCACAGAGGTGGAGCTCTTACCTTGAATCCTGGAGGACAGCTGCACCTGTAGATCTCCACCAGGTCGCTGTGACAGATGCCTTGGTTCAGACAAGGACTGGACAGACAAGGGTTACACTTGGCCAGCACTGAAGTGTCCACATCTCCTGAAGCAATGTAAAAACAGGTAAGAATCAATTGCATCTGGATATTAGTGTTACTGGGGTCAGGTTTCCATTGCCAACAAAATAACTCACCTGTGCATTCAAACTTCTTTGCGGGTGTGGTGAGCAGCAGTTTTCCCTCCATGCCATGTGGGCCAGCACAGCGTGCGATGCCAGGCTCTTTGTAGCCCGTCTTCACCCAGTCAGATAACCAACGCAAGCGGCAGTCACAGTACAATGGATTGGCACCAATTGCCCTAATAAAACAAAGATAGAATATTTATTAATTATACTTTTCTACCTCATAGTAGAAGATTAATTCTGGTCATGCCTACGCAGTACCACCCTTTCACCAGCAGGTGTCTCTATACACAAACAAACCAAAGCAAAATCAACTTGGCCAACTACACAACTAAAACACAGCGTCTCTGAGAATATAATGGATTTAAAGTTTAATGCTCAATGCCGCTTTGTGCCGTTTATCATCTGGAGGAGAGCCTCTCAATTATAAGCAAAGGTGTGAACAGAGGGCACTCTTAACCTCTTCTGTCATGGTGGTCGTGAATCAATGGCGCTCTGTCCTCCTGCTGGATGCACAAACACTCTTGAATCGATGCCGTTCCATTACGGTGGAGCACAGGCTCATCTTTCAGGCCGGTCCAATAGCTGACACCTGACATCTGCTAACATGAAAGCCACTTGACTGTGACTGTGGATCAATGGCTCCCCCCTCCACCCCTTCCCCTCACCCTGTTTTCATGCAGCCTTGACTCCTGTCCCTTCTCTACATAAAATGTCTTTGTTTAGTCCTTCTCATCCTCCCCTGTTTCCTCTCTGACTCTGACACTGATAGGTCTATTGATCAGTGACTGTCATGGGGATGATGTGAGTATCCAGGCCGGGTGGCAGCAGGGGGGCAACGCAGCGAAAGATACCCCTGTGTAGTTTTACACACGACTGCAAGTCCATGCGTAACGGCTGCACACACCGCACACCCGACGGACACACACACAAAATTACAGACATAAATAAACAAACCAAAACAAATACTGGAATCCACAGACCGTGGAGAATGCGTGTGTGTTGGTGAGCGTGCATGCGTGTCTCAGAGATGTCACAGGGAGATGAGACAGTAGAGGGGTCTGTGTGTTGCTTTAACCACAGGACTGCGGCTGATTAAGGGAGGGCTCGGCTCATGTGGAGCCCACCAAAGAGGACTACAGACAGGCCACTGTGAACCACACTCTCTGCCTGTCTGACCAGACCCCCTCTGTGTGCCTGAAAGTGTGTGTGTGTCTGGACTTCGCAAAACTCAGTGCAGACAGTATCACATTTGGACATACAGTTGTGTATGTGTGTGCGGGTGTCTGTACTTACAAGTGGGAGAGAGAGGTCACATCGCTGAAGATGCCATCGGGAAGCTCGGAGACTTCGTTGCCATGAAGAGACCTGAGGAGCGATGGAGAAAGGAAACAACAGAAAAGAAAAATTAGCACCCACGCACATATTTCATTGTGAGAGAAGAGAAAACTTTATTGGTTAGTCGCCTGACAGAAAATGAAATTGCAACTATTTTCATAGCCAATAAATCAAGTGAGTCACATTCAGAGCAGAAAAAGGCAAAACATTTGCTCATTCCAACCCAAATGTGAGGATTTTCTCTTTTCTCCTGACACACTATTGAATATCTTGGGTTTCGAATCAAAATGAGCAATTTGAACATGTTACTTTGGGAAACGGATCAGCATTCTTCCGACATTATAACGACCTAAACGTTGAATCAAATAACTGGCCCGTTTATCTACCATGAAAAAATAAATAATAGCTGCCTGCAGCTCAAGACGCTCCACTTTGTTTTTCGGACAACTAAAACCAGGGATAACAGGGAAACTGCAGAGGAGTATTTCAGTGTTGTGTTGGCATTCTAAACGAGCGGTAGGTGGTTTGTATTTCTGGTCGAGCCTTGTGCAGCTGGCAAAGATGTGAGGCTCTGTAAGTCTGGAAAAGACTGGTGTCAAGTTTCTATGTGTGTCTGGCTGGCAGGGCCAACAAGGATACAGAGGGTGGGGTGGGGTGGAGGACGGGGGGTGGTGGTGGTGGGGGGGTAAAAGAGTTGCACCACATGCAGGACAGAGAAAAATATTTGTGTAACGCCTGTGTGCAGATGAACAGGTATATTTACGTGCTTGCATATGCGCATAGGCATGTTTATAAATGTTTGTGTGCGTATATAGTTTACTGCTGTTTCCCCCTGTTGTTCTCTGCCCACTTGTCTAGGGTGACAAGCCAACACGGCTTAATGGCTTGATGACTGATGGCTGCTGTAATCCACCAGGTCATTACCACCTCCAACCCTCAGCTGACCGCATGCTAATGTTACCGCAGCTCAGGCCACAGTGCTGGTAGGTACATGACACATCTGCTCTTTATGCCTGGATGAAGAGAACCCATGTGTAAACAGACTTTGAAAACCCCGACTTCCTTCGCTGTTTGATCTGTGGATTCCCCACCAAGCTGTCGAAGGGTCGGGGTTTTGAAAAGACACAAAGCATGAAGCCCCGGCGGTGTTGATGATGCAGAGCCGTTTCCCCAGTGCTAAAGGGAAAAAATATACTATGTAACCATGTGAGACAACAAGTTAATTGGTCTGTGTACAGGGGACAATGCTTATTAGTGTAGAGTGAGTAGCTCGGTGGTAGTGGGAGAACAGTTAGGAGACGGAAGGCATGAAGCCAGCAGCAGTGTGCCAGCCAGGCAGAAATCTCATGGGAGAAAGGAGCCGGGGAGTCTCCAGGAAGAAACCTGATCCACTCTCCTGCTAACCTTCTCCCTGTCCGTCTCTCTGTGACTTTTTTTTTTACTTTTCTTTGCTACAGCTGTAAATGGTTACATCACTCCATCTTTCTTATGTCAACTTTATCTTTGGCTTGGCGCGATTCTCAGAGTGGAATTGCATTTGATGTTTCAAGACAGGCAAAAACGATGCTTTAGAACTTATAAATACATGTAAAGTGATCACAGGCACCGTCCAAGCCAACGTCTACGCCGACCTGTTCACCTGCAGCTGCCTAATAACACTCTGCGTTTCTTTGAGCACTCTGAAGTGTGAGTTTTTCTTCTTCGGCTCTTGTGTTGAGGATCATGTGATTTGGCACTTTCCCACAGCACCGACGTCTCTTTCGATTTTCTAAGTCGCAGGCTTTGCTTTCTGCCTTTATCGCACTCTTTCATATCACTTTCTCTCTCTCAGCCTCCCACCCAAACCCTGGCGGACCACGCCCCAGCGCTGTCTCAGCTCACTTACCTCACACCTAATACCCAGCAGGCCAATTAGCAGCTTATTAATCTACAGCTCAAACCACAACCATCACACAGTCTTACACCAAACCACACCACATCCATGCCAGGCTCAGACCACTGGCCTGTTTGAAGCCCTGAGCGTTAATGATTCTTCTCCTCTTTACTGCTCTGTAAAGCCGAAGGTGCAGCTTTATGAAGGCTTTGGCACCTCGGTGTGTGTGAGTGCGTACGAGAGTTCCCCCTGCCTGTAGCCGGCTTTGGCATCTCGCTGCGGTTTCTATGAAGCTTCCAACTTTGAACTTTGAACCCAGTGTGGAGTCTTAAAGTTGAAACTGTTAAAAGGAGCTCATTGTCGCTTCAGTTTTTGTTGCGCCCCCACAGCCTTAAAAAAAAAAAGCCATGGCACCAATTGACATTTAATGGGAGACGTATGATTGATCACACCAGCAGTAAAGACATCAAAGTTTTCTGCTTCATTTGGACTCCTGTCTGATTCAGACAATAAGGTAGTCCAGTGTGTGTGTGTCTGAGCCTTGCAGTCTGTTTGGTGTGTGTGTGTGTGTGTGTGTGTGTGTGGTGTTGGGGAAGGGCCTCACATGGCGTCTAACACACCCGCACAGGGAATATTTTAGAAGTAAAAGGTGGCGTGAGTGAGTAAGAGCAGAAATAACGGACGCAGCTTCATTAGAGATCAAAGCAACGCGCCCGGGCTAGCGAGGCGGCATCAACTAATGATGGCCGAGCTTCACTCTCATTCCACGCTAAAAGGGCCCTTACGCTTTGTGTCTCGTAATGATCGGGGCGCTTTAGTCGAATCCCGCTGTAAAAGGAGGCTTTGTTGAAGCTTTGTTGTCAGTAGTAAAAAAGTGTGCCTGCTATGAGCACACATGGAAGGCCGATAAGTCTACTCCCACACACATACTAACCGGCACCAAGCCAGTAAATGACAAACATGTAGGCTACGAATACAGGCACCAGCACACACACACACACACATACACACACATGCATACATAATCTCATAAGGACTGCTGCTGGACCTGGTCTCTGTTTCTCCCTGGCAGAACTAAAGTGTACGTTTGAGTTAAAGTGTGAGGCATCCAGCTGCTGTATCTTTGGATGCAGGTCCAAAGACTGGTTTTGGTTTCGTCATTTATCTGTCAAGCGCATTTACATTCTACATCTCAGTTATTTAGCAGACCAATTCATCCACGAGGAGCCCATGGTCACCGAGAGTGCACAATCAAAGACTTCATAACTTCATAAAAACCCGGAGGCAGAGTCAAAACCATTATGGTTAGCGGGGGCAAACTTTCTCCGGTAATCAGTGTCAGAGTGATTTTGTACAGCGGGTTGTGGGGGCGCATGCTTGGCCCCGGTGGCGAGGGCGGTGATGAGCCCAGGGTGTTTAGAGGTGAACAGACTGTGTGTGCAGATGTCTAAAGACAAGGTGTGGGCAGGAGTACAGTAGGAGCTGGAACAACACTGCTGCTGCCCCCCCCCCTGCCTGCCGTTTATACAGAGAAAATAGGTCGGAGGTTGCGTCTGTGTGTTTGAGAGAGAGAATGAATTCATAAGCTGTCATAACTGTTTAGACTGTGTTTCAATCCTCCGGAGTCAATCAAAGATTCTAAGCATCTGCTCTCCCGTCTCTGTAGTCGGTGTGAGCTGCAAAAATATCCTCCTTAATAACTCATTTAGTCTCAAAGTGAGTCCTCTCTCGTTTTAGACCTGTTCTTTTAAAATAACTTCAATTGTTTCCAATGAGTTGCTGTTTTGAGCGCTCTTTGATTTGCAGGAGAAAAAAAAAGAGAAACTCTCTCATACCACTGGAAAGATACATTATGTGTTAAAAATAGGATTTTAGCACTTAACCCTCGATTTGACATATTAAAACGAACGCACACGTGCACAGGAAGATGCTTGCATTTCAAATATGAAATAAACTCACAGCAGTCGGAGAGAGTGCAGTCCGCTGAAGGCCATTTTGGGGATGCAACGTAGGGAGTTGTAGCTCAGGATTCTGCAATGCAAAAATAATTACATACATGTACGTGTTATGTAAATTCAGCTGTTTCCATCCCACTGTCAGCACAAGGAAGAAATACTAGCTCTTTGGTCTGATGTGGCCGAGTCTGGTCAGGACTTACAAAGTGGTGAGCTGGCTCATGTTAGCGAAGGACGAGTTGGTCAGAGAGTTGATCTTGTTGTTGCTCAGGTCTCTGTGTGGAAAATTGAAATAATGAAAAAAAAAAAGGGCAAAGGTTAATTCTACTGCTCTGCTCGGTGAGACAGAGAAAGACGACGGATGAAGACTTACACCAGCTGCAGGTATTTGAAGGCTGACAGTTCTTTCGGCACAATGCTGAACTGGTTTCCATCCAGATACCTGAACAAAGAGACACAACACAGTTCAGCAATGAGTCAGCAGGCATGAAATTATCCATCCAGACTGGAGTAGATTGTTATTGGACTCTATGATGTATTTACCATCTACTATGAATCCCAACCTCTGCGGTGTGCGTATACATTCAAGAACACAACTTTTTGCTCCAGCACTGTTTATTTTCAAACTCACTGTCATCATCACACATCGTAATGCTTTAATACATTTTCAATATGATGAGTTAAATAAGTTGAAATATAACACCAATATGTTGCAGCTACAGTTGCCAGAAAGCAGGTGCATGTGTGAGAATGTTCCAAACTGCAGCTGCTTCCCAATAAGAGTCCTATCGTGACGTCTGGGTTTTACTGTGAAGGTGCTGCAGGATGTGTCAATTTCAAACTATTTGACCAGACTTACTTTTATTGAGCAGCTCGCTTTCTATATTGAACTAAATTAACTCTACAGTGTATCCTCTCATTTGCATTTAATGTGTAAAATATACATTGTCTTCTAATTTGAAGCTGTAAAGTACTTTTTTATTCTGCTCTTTGTCAGCAGATTCGTTTTACTCAGTGAACTGGTTAGGTGAAGACCTGGAGGCGGTTATTTCAGGATGTCACACTTTTCAGACAGAACACTTTTTCCCATGCGGTTGTAGCCAATTTAATCTCATGTTACATTAAACAGTCAAATGTTTTGTCCTTCAATTACTTTTTTTTTTTTTTTTCGTTTTCCTGACACAACATTGTGTCTCCAGCCTTGAAGCAGAAGTTAGTATAAACATGTTCTATTTGAACTCATTACATTCAGTGACATTTTTGTTTATTTCCTGCAGCAAATATGTGACCTAGCAGCTCAACTTTTAAAGTGACTGAGACATAAACACTCGTGGGTGCATTCATGCATGTGTGTTAACACACTGATGTGTGTGTAACATCATGCCTGCAGGGCTGCAACCACCGTGCTGACTGCCAACACAAAGTGCTACCAGAGGGCCGTCACCTTGATAAATGACCGATTTAGGGCCTGCCCCCCCTGAGCAGAGCTACAGGGGCTTTCTCCCACTATTGTTGTTGACTACACTGAGGGCGGGACGGGCAGGGGGGGTGTCTGGTAATCTGGGAAAGGGGGGGGGGGGGGCTTTGGGTTCAGAGGTAATGATAGGTAATGACGGTGTAGAGGACACTTTGGATAATAATGGAGTAGCAAACTCCCCAGATGACTAGATGAAAGCCCAAAACAGAGGGGCACACCTGGTCACACCTGCTGGGACAATGACAGGCCTTAAGGCTCGCACAGCGTGTGTGTGCATTTGTGTGGGTGTGTATGTGCATCTGTATGTGTATATGTGTTAGTCTGAGCCACTTGAAGCAGTATTGGAAAGTTCCAGACCTATTCCATTCCCTCCCCTTTCCATTGAAAACTGCTCATTAAAATGTCCTCTTGCTCCCCTATACTCCTGTGGACAGGCTTTTGGCCCTCACACAAATATGCACGCACACGCATGCACGCACACGCACACACACACACATACAGATCCTTGGCTCTGAGTGTGAGAGTGACATCAGTGCTAGCCCTGAAGGCTGCAGGGAACACAGGAGAAGAATGTCTGAGAGAATAACTGCAGGGTTTATTGACTCCTTTCCTCTTCTCCAAATGATGAAATCTGTCTTTTTGTCTCCCCTGTTTTCACTAACTCTTATCTCCTTCATACCTCCTAAGCACCTCTCTACCTTTCCATTGTCTGCTTTGGTTTCCCGGTTTCCCTTCCAGACCTGCCTCCATCAAAGCCAGACAGATGAACAGTAATAATACTGGGACCTCGAACTGATAAGATATCAATGCAATTAGCATAATTAATGCCGAGGAACTCACAGTTCAGTCACGTTCCTGGGGATGCCTTTGGGCAGTGTGTGGAGGTGCTTGTTACTGCAGCGCACCACAGTCTCCAGGCATGTACATTCACTGGGACACTGGGGTCTGGGCACACAGCTTGACTCCTCTTGGCCTGGGAAAAAAAGGAGGAGAAAGAGGGGAGTCAGACACCAGAGGGGAGGAGAACTGAAGAACAACCAGGAGGGCAAGGAAGTGCTGGAGGACAACCAAAAGAAGAGTTCTTGTCCCAGGAAAAGAAATAAAAAAAAAAATAGAAAGATAGAAAGACAGAACAAACCTAAAGGCGAGAGTGTGAACAAACAGCACAACCGTTCAAGCTGACGGCGAGACAATGAAAAAAGAGGAAGTGAAAAATGTGAAAAGTAAAATAGGACAGAGAGAGAGAACAGCTTCACTAATGTAATATCGACCAGTAGGAGCAAAGAATGGATGCTGCCCGAGGCCCGAAGACAAGTCTAACATTCATTCAGGTGCAAATAGGCTGACTGGTCAATAAGGCAAACAGCTCAATAGCTCCACTCAGCCCAGCATCGACCAGAAGCTCAGGAACTGCTGAGCAGCAATCTATTCAGTACACAAAAGAGTCGCACAATAGCAGTCATTATTTAAGATCATCTCAGACACTTTAAGCAGCTCTTGTTCACAACGTCTCATGGAGCAGGGTGAAGTGCGAAAATCCTCATCGGTCAGACCCTGACATATAGTGGAGGTCATCTACTAGAATGAAGATGTTTATCTCCTTTCAAAGAGACAGATTACTTCATTTAAAGTGGAGAGGCTGCAACAAAACTTCAAACAGACCAAATAAGGACATACAGAAAGAAAAGTGGACTCAAATCACGATGGGTGGTCGTGTGGCTTGGTAACACCTACCATCCTCGCAGCGGAAGTCAGGCAGCGCCACATCCTGGAGAGGGATCTCCTTGAGGAAGGCGGGACGCTGGCAGCGAGGGTTGCCCGTCACAATCTTCCTGCTCCTCAGCCATTCGCCGAGCCACGCCAGCCGACAGTCGCAGTTGAAGGAGTTGGCCAAGAGGTTACTGGGGGGAAGTGACAGATCAATGAAATGTGTAATGCACAATTGAGAGTTGAGCAAATGTGTATGTGTTTGTGTAGGGGTCTCACAGAGTGGAGAGGGTCTGCAGGGTGTCGAAGGCTCCAGGAGTGATGGTGGTCAGCTGGTTGTCGTACAGGGAGAGCAGACGGACGTTGTGCAGCCCCGTGAAACTGTCGTTGTGGACGCAGCTGATCTTGTTGTTCCTCAGCATCCTAGAGAGGTAACACATGAACCACGTCGGATTAAGATTAGTTAGTTTAAGTTTATTCCGGACATGTTAAAAGAAAAAAGGAAATAATAATGTAATGGACAGACAGCACAACACATGAAAAAATAAGATCATCTCTGAATGAGTGTGTGATTGTGATGTGTTTGCGTATCAACTCACAACATCCGCAGTCCCTCGAGGCCACGGAACATCCCGCTCCGTACCGAGTCGATCTGATTGGCCGTGAGGTGAAGCTCATTGACAGACGACGCGCCCTCGAATGCCCCGTCCTCAATCTCCGTGATCTTATTGTTGCTGAGGTTACTGCAGGAAATAACAGCATGTCAAAGGATTGGATGTAAACTATATAAATAATGACTTGTTAAAAAGTGACATGACGTATAATGTAAAATATTAAACAAAATGAAGCAATAAATAAGTTTTATTTACATTTTCTTCAGCTGGGAAAGGTTCTTAAAAACTCCAGTTGCCTCCAGAGTGGTGAGATCATTGTTGTTAAGGCGGCTAGACAGAGAAGAAGGTCAAGAAGGTTTAGCCATTCACATGAACAAGTTAGTTCGGATTTATAGTTCTCTTAAAATACTAGCGTGTTTTTGAATTCACTCAGTTCACAGTTTATGATTCTCTTAATATGGCCTCTGCCCACTTTGTGTAAAATATACTTTTTCTCGGTTGCTTACAGCTCAGTGGTGGATGAAGGGATGTGCTCGGGGATCTTGGTGAGCTTCAGGTTGGAGCAGTCCACTACGTTTGACTCGCAGCGGCACTTGGGAGGACACACTGGGTCACTGTTACAGGCGTTATTCAGACGAGTGTCCTCTGTACCTGAGCGGGAGGAAATGCCAACACGTATATTCTTATAACACGCAATGAAATCATCCATGTCGACAGACACGCCACACTTTCCCATGATGCTCTCAGTCACGCATCTGCTCCCACCAGCAGCTGTATGTCAGCGCCTTGTCCTGTTGCGACCCCGAGAAGCAGCTTCCCCATAACTAATCTTGGCCCCTAAAGATCATCCTGCAGCTTTCTACCATTCATCGCAGAGAGGGGTGAGGGCCAGGGGACGGAGGGACGGGCGGGTGTGTTATTTTAGAGAGGTGACAGAGTGGCGAGCAGTGGGGTGAAAAGAACGGTGTCAGGGGAGATTGAGATAGGGATGCCAAAGAGGATTTGGATGGGCAGCTTCAGTGCAGCAGAGCTCTGGAGAGAACCAGAGATAGAGGGAGAGAGAGGATGGTGAAGGAAAAGTGGTTGAAATGATGAACAGGAAGAGTGCGTAGACAGGTGGAGCAGAGGGAGGAAAAGGAAGGGGAAGAAAAAGAGGCCACGACGGACGTAAATGCATGCAGGGATGAAGAAGGGAGAAAGGAGGTAAAGTAGACAGATGAAAGAGAAATGGAGGGTGGGCGGTGGACGTGCAGGGAGACGTCTGTCCTGACGGAGGAAGAGCAAGAATGAGGCAGCAAGGGGGAGTGTGGGACGTTTTCCTGCACCTCCTCTGTCTATGAATAGACGTTACGTGCCAAAAAGCGTGCTGCCAGTTACATCATGGCTGCTCAATAATGGAACAGCACTGGGATCCACTTAGAACATGTGTGTGTGTCTGCGAGTGTGTGCATTGTGTCTCAATGTTTGTGTGTGTGTGTATGCGTGTGCGCATATGTCCCATTTAGAGGGAACAGTTCTGTATTTTCTGTTAGAATATCATTTTATGTCCTTTTTTTTTTTTTTGCACGCTCACATGGGTGCAGCACCTCTCTGCCTGTCTGAGGTTTGGAGATGACGTCAGTGGGACACTGTGGGGCACCCAGACCACAATCATGAGCAGGAAAACCTCAAACAAGCAAGACAAAATCCTAAGGCTGAGTATCAAAAATCTGTCCAAATAAATAGAACGGCATGTGAAACCATAACCTAACCCCAAACCCTCATCGCTGACTTTATTAGAATATGGTTCGACAGTGAAGGAGTGAATTTACAGAAAAGGCTTCCTCTGGCTGGCTGCGTGAAAACTTTTGTCTGAAACTGTGCCACCTCTCAGAGTGGCTCAGGGAGGCACGCTGAAAGAACCAGTAATGCAGTTCATTAAGGAGTTGTCCTTCCCTGTGCCAGACAACAGGACAAGGCATTTCCTGCACCGGAAGCAATGAAAGTACAGCGCAGAACTTTGATCTGGAGGATGTAGAGGAGCCGAGAGGAGGGGGGGGGATTCGTGAGCCTGAGTCATCATCGTCGTCACAAAAGCGTGGTGGCGACACTTTTACTGTCAGCAGATTTAAATGAAAGTGGAGAAAACGCAGAGGAGAGGGATGAGTTTTTTCCCTCTCTGAGGCGCAAAATGACTCATCGCTGGAGTTGTAGAAGTTCTCATAATTCCCTGCAGCTTGGTTCCTCATTATCAGTGTATTATGGAATTCCCGTGCCGTCAGTGATTGTGCGCGTTCGGTGCGTGCATGTGTGTATTGTGGAGGCTTTTTATTGTTATCATTTGGGGAGGGTGAAATTCTCATTAATCACATTTGGCTTTGATCTTTCCTCTGCTTACATAGTACTCCCATTTGTTCTCTAAGCCAGTGCAGGGCTTTATCTCAGCTTAGCACACAAAGACACATTAATTCACACACACGCACGTACGCAGACACTCAGACATAGACATGAATCAGACAGACGTCTCCGCCACAAACACACACACACGCACACACAGACAGAGTTCGACACACATCACTGCTCCTCCTTGTTATTTTCTTGGAAGTGCTCTTGTTAAGAGGTCCGGAAACGTCCGCTGATAGGAATCTGGGTCCTCTGGTGGGCTTTATTTTCTTTAGCTTTTACTGATAGAAAGGACACACTTTCCTTCCCCTCTGTCCTTCCCTCCCCCCCCTCCCCTCCCTTTCTGCCCCTCTTGGTGAGTGACTGTCTGTGCTCATGCCAAAGCAAAGAGCCATGTCCTTTTGACTTTATTTGCTGAGACTGTAAGGAAAACAGAGCTGAGGAGAAACAGAAGCTCTCACACGTATATCACATTAAAATGCACACATAGGCTCAGTCACTCGTGGGCACAACTAGCATAAATACCAACTAACTCATTTTTTTTCACCCTTAAATGTCTAATGCGTTTTGTCTGTGCAGACCATTTCCTCTGAAGTTCATCCCAACATCATCCACATTAAAAAGATGGTTCCAGTTTATTACTGCTCGGGTTTTAAGTCCCACATTGTGCAGGAAGACTTTGCACAAAGTTTTGTGGGTTAAAACTGAACTAAGATGTCAGTTTGTAACATGTGGTGAATGTAAACGAGAAGCGGTTTAGACAAGAACTTGGCCATTTTCTTTATTTGCTTTCATGTTACTTTAATGAATCTGTGGGTTCGCTGAAAACCTGTACGCGTGTCTGTTGTTCCAAACTCTCATCAATTAACTAGACATTATAAAACATTATTGATACCAAAAGGAACGATCGCAAAACTACAAAAAATATCGCCCAAGTTGTAATAAACTGAAATTATCCTTTAACCTGTGGGGGAGATGTATTTAAATGAAGAATAAGGTAATGGAAAACATGATGCCTCTACATGGCTGCGGGTGGATAATTAAAGAAAAGAGGAAGGCAATGATAGGTGTGAACGTTTACAAGCCACTCACCTGGGATGAAGTACTGCTCTTTGGCTGTGATGAAGAAAAGAAAGAGGGACGGATGTCAGTGAGACCAGCACGGTCTGCATAGCTGTGGCGTCGCTATGCATCAAAACAGTCATATATAGAGAGCTTATATATATATAGAGCTTATATATGACGACACGTGACTCAACATACATGACAGTTAACCAGAGAAGCATAGGGCTGTCTCTGTGTATGGCAAATGTAGAGAAAATAGTAAGGATGTTAAAACATGGTAAATATTTGGCTGTTGCTAAGGAAGAGTGACATGAGGAAAAAGAGGGGAGACAGTGAGAAAGAAAACAAGAAAGAAGAAAAGAGGCAAAAAAAAGAGGGAAAAAAGAGAAAAAACACATGGACTGCCTTCTTCACCAGGTCGAGCCAAACAAATGAGGCTGTAAAGAAGTGTGAAACCTCAGCAGCGCCGAGTGCCAGACAGTGTAGCACAGTGCGTAAACACTGCAGTTGGTAAGGAGTGGAGGGGTGCGGATGGTGAGGTCTGGCCGGGCAGGGCAGGGCAGGGAGGGGTGAAGGGGATGAGGGGTCATGAGGGAAACTGGAGCCTGGCAAACAGAAAAGCTGGAAGGATGGAGGCTGTGACGGACAGGAGCCTGAGATTGGCAGAGGGCAGAGGAATGGTGGGCACGTACAGAAACTCTAGCCCTCACACCAGCCTTGACTGGTGATCTCAGCTCAGTGTGGTTTGAATGTGAAACCAGATTCACGATGTGGTAAGACGGGAAAGAAATTGAGAAATAGCTAACGATCCCTCCCTACTTGGCCCCAAGTTTGTCTGGGGAGGTATTGACCAAGGAGCACCGGAACAACAAATGATGGGCTGAATAAAAACCTTTTGCCAGGAATGATCACTCATTAAATGTGGTATGAGGTAGAGGGAACGATAAAAGCCACTCCCAGCGGAGAGAAAGAGAGAAGGTAAGAGAAGAGCAGCGAGAGACAAGTGCAATAAGAACAACACAGCCTGTCTGAGAGGCAGGGAGGCCGGGAGAGAGGTGAGAAGGAGACATTTGGAGACAGCGCGGGCTGGGCCAGCGGCCTACCGGAGCAGCGGAATTTCTTGCTCTTGATCTGTCCGATACGTTTGTTTGCGAGTCTGCGAGGGCTGGCACAGCGGGCGCCGCTGGTCTCGATGGGGTTGGAGCGCAGGTAATCTGCCAGCCACTTCAGATTACAGTCACAAATGAATGGGTTCTGGGCCAGGTGACTGCAGAGGAGAGAGGAGGGGGGAGGAGGAAGAGGAGGAGGAGGAGGAGGAGGATTGGGAAACGGGGAAAAGGTAGAGGAGGTGGAGAGAGGAAGAAAGGGAAGGAAGGATGGGAGAGGGAAAAGGAACACACATGAAAACTGATGGGATAAAGGTCAAGAAGGGAAATTACAAGGGGTATGTTTCTATTAAGACATTAACAAACTCCAAGAACAATAGAGAAAAGATATGTTTTGGTGGGAATGAGATTGATTGATTTTGAAGTTCCACCATATCATTATGTAAATCTTATCATGTTAAAGGTCCAAAGTAAAGAATTTAATGTCATAGCATTCATTCAACAGTCAAACACATTAATCTGTTAACTTGATCATTACATGCTGTATGTGATTCTGCACTCACATACATCTTAGAGGCTGTAGTTGTGATGCTGGTAAATTATCATTGATATTATTATTATTATAGATAGTAATTAAATTAGATTAGAAGTCAAATATTTGATCTGGAAATCGGGTTGAACAAAGTTAAACACAATGCGGCATCCAGATCAGTCAGAGAAATGAAAAACAATATAAACACAACCAAACACATACGCATATCGCAAAACATTCTCATTTGTATTCTGAATTTGACATGAATTAGACTGTATCCTTGAACGCTGCTTCAGTGGAAAGAGCGTGTGCTGCCTTCCAAAATTACGTAGTCAGTTTGGATGACCCGAGGCTGTGGGAAGGCTCAGCATGTATTTTTACCCCGTCTTTACAATGCGAGGCAAAACAAGAAGCCTCTTTTAGACTGAGACCCTTAAACCCAGTGGCCTCTATATGTGAGTGCATGCGTGGTGCGAGCCAAGGGGCAGCACTATCCATCATCTTCAACAGGTGTCCTGTATATCTTGTGCTGGCATATATAGACAGCAATGTTGAAAACTTTCAGCGCGTTGGATGTCACAGTGTGAGGTCTGTATTGATAACAGCATGTGGTTTGCTTTGTTTCTTGGACGAAAAAAAAAGGAGGCATTCATTTAGATGGAATGGCTGCCGTCTGAGTAACAGTAGTGGAAAGAGTGGGTGCTGTTTTTGATCTTGATCCGGCCGCAGAAGCCGTGTGTGTGTGCCTGCGTGTTTGTGAAGATGATAGATTTACTCCCCTCTCTACCTCATGATTCCATTCCTGTGTTATTACACAGACCTGTGAGTAAACAACTCCTGTGTTGGCTCGTGTTTTATGGTGACGGCTCACGATGTCTCAGTTGTGCGACAGCATGATTGCGTGCATATGTGTGCGTCTGCGCGTGTTTGACTCACAGGGTCTGTATGGCTCGTAGTGAAGTGAAGGTGCCCTTGGCGAGGGTTTGGATCTTGTTGTCGTAGAGCGACAGCAGCGAGAGATTCTGCAGGTCCTGGAAGGCATTGGCACGAACGCAGTGAATCTTATTGGCATTCAGCAACCTGAGAGAAGGGGAGAGACGGGTATGGGAGGTGGGAGGGTGGGGAGATTGGGGAGGGAGGGTGAGAGGGGGGGGGGCAGCTTGTCAGAGTTTCTTCATGCATTCATTCATTATGCATTCCATCTAGAAAACTATGCACTGGTACAAAGTTTATTTGAAGGTTATGACTCTTTCACAGAGTGGGAGTAAAGGGTGCCTGGTATGTATGTTTGCACTGGATCAGCAGAGTGCGTGTGTGTTCCTCTTACAGCAGTTGCAGAGCGTAGAGGCCGTCAAACACCCCCTTGGGCAGGTCGGTGATCTTATTTCCATACAGGACGCTGGGAAATCACAACAAAGTCTTTGCTTTACACACACGGGAAATGACAAGCGAGCAGATATTTTATGCACAAACTTGGCCCGGGGGCACCTTACAGGGAGTTGAGGGAGCGCAGACCCTGGAAGGCATCGGGAGCTATCTCGGAGATCTGGTTGTTGCTCAGGTCTCTGTGTTGGAGGAGAAGGTCAGAGGATGAGTTAAGGAAATGGAGATTTTGGGAAAGAGTCAAAGCCTTTTTCCCTGTGGGAGGTCTGATCCCGCTGTCAGCTGGGTGTCACCCTCATAGGAAGGTGGGTGGATGTGAGGCCCACGCTTGTCATTGGAGTGTGAGCGGGGGGGCGGAGGGGGGGGAGCAAATGTAGTGTGATCTGGAAGAAGATGAGTTCCAGCTCTCTCCCATATCTAATGGTGCGTCCCTTCAAGGGATTTGATGAAATGGAGCGGGCTAGAGTCTCGCAGCCAATCAAAACATTTACTTGTATTATTTGTGGCCTATCAACCAGCCCTGTGTTTTATCACGGCGGTGTGTGTCTGTGTGTGTGTCAGTGAAAATGGGGTGTAGGGCTGAAATCCAAAGCAAAATACAGTAGACTGCCTCTGAACATAGCCGTTGTTAATAGGATCCACAGGCCTCTACCCACAGGATAACCACTAAGCCTATGTGTCTATGTGTTTATGTGTGTGTGAGTGTGTGTGTGTGAGTAAATGCAACAGTAAATGAGGAACAGTGGGACAGAAAAGAGAGAAAGACAGATGGAGAGAGAGAGTTAATGGAGTATGTGGACTGAACTCCAGTCGACTGGATACCTTTGAAGGAAAATCATCATGTGGTGAAGAAGAGGGATATTTTCTCATTTGGGGGTAACAGTTAAATAAGTGCCCATTTGTCTTCTTGCAAAGGATTGAGGTTTCTTGGAAACAAAAACCTGGCCAAGGAGCCAACATCTGCGCTGGTGTGCGTCTGTAAACTCAGACACAGCGCGTGTGTGTTGTTTGTGTATGCGTCGGTGTGTGAGGGCTGCTCCTCCATCCCTGTCTTAAGGAGTGGTTCATGTGTAGGTCATTCGAACCAGAACAAGGTGAAAGAGAATGTGTGTGGTTGGCATTTATGCAAAGGGTCAGCAGAGGCATTACACACATGCCTGAGCACGCTACAAATAAACAAACAAAAAATAAAACACACAGACAAAAAAAAAACCTATAAATAACCTTTTCTTACGTAATGCTGCCTTATAATCAAATATAGAGCTACTATCCATACCCAATATACCAGAAATCTACACATAGGAACATCTGAAGAGCCAGGCCAATAGAGTGAGCATATTTGTCATGATGTCTCGATGCCGTCTACACACAATGTGCACGCAGGGTGTTGGACATATAGGCCAGGTCAGTGAGGGCACACAGCCAGCTGAATCAACAGAGCCACCGAGGGTCAACAAAGTCACGCCGCCATGCACTGTTGTTGCTAAACGCAGGATGAACAGCAGCAACAGTAGCAGGTCACGTCTGTTTGGACGAGTGGACGGGAGAAAGGGTAACACATTCTCACTGCCATTTATTTTGGTTTGTTTATGTTTTATGAAAAGTACAAATTCCGTGTCAAAATTAATGAATACGGATAGCTTTTAGGAAAAAAAAGACTTCAGGCTGTGTTTACAGTTCTACATTTTTGGATGAAAAGATTATTAAGAATCTCCCTTGAGATTAGAGTCAGGACCAAATACAGTAACACTGCAGATTCTGTTAATGTTCGTGTTTGTTGAATTTTTCAAGCTGCTATCAAATCTGCTGTGTAACCATTATGTATGAAAAATGTAATTTGTTTGATTATATCATGTTCCATAATAAGTGGTGACCCAGTGTTTTGTAACTGTAAGAGTCACAGATATGAAAACTAGTCTGTAATTTTTATTCTCACATATGGTGATCTAAAACATTTTGGCATTTATATTAGTAATGAGTTTTCTTGTCCAGAGTTACAAGACAGTAGCTGCTCCACTCCTGTTGACTTGAGACTTATATTACAATGTATATTTATTTAAGGGTTGTCTTTATTCTAACACAGAAATCTGACCTATTTCAGATGGTTTACAAGATTTTTCAACAAGTACTAATAAAAAAAAAAAGTTGTGTTCAATTTTGTGAGTATAAATATTAATTTCCCTTGAGATTTCACCGGAACAACAACGAGATAGCAGCTGCTTCAGTCTGTGGACTGTGTTCACCTCATCTGAACCTCAGACTGTCCCCGGAGTTGGATGATAGAACGGCGAGGAATCCTTCAAGAAGGGCAGAGAAACTCCCTGACCTTCCGTTTCCTCCGTCTCTTTTGCTGCTATGTCGGTCAGGCTTGGTGGTGTTGGAGTTATGGGTTTGGCCGACTGGTTGTGCTCTGGCTGGGTGACCAGACAGCTGCCTGAACAGGCGAAAAACCACTCCGTCTGGACTACCAGCCCATCGCTGTTCGCTCCCAGAGAGTTCGAGGCCTCAGCTGTCATTCCGGCTCACTCTCCGTCCCCTCATCATCCGTCCCAGCCGCAGTTTACAATTTGCCAATGCAGGCACAACACACACATACGCGCAAAGTGGACACAACACTAGCCAGGGGAATACCAGCGTGCGGCAATGAAAGATGAGAGCTGTTATTATGCTCATGTAGCATCTGAGTGCTTGCTTTCCATGCCACCCCAAGTCTGAGAACAAGAATATGTTCTTTAGGCACAGACAAAATAAATACTTCATGGTCCTCAAGATGGGAATGAGAAGACTGCCAATTGTCCCTTCTTTTTCCAGCCCTCAACTTCTTGTTCTCATCTGTATTATTTAGCCCTGAGGTGAGTGTACTGCTGTACTTACATCCTACGCAGTTTCTTGTAGGGAGAGAAGGCTCCGGGAGGAACAGACTTAATCCCATTCTGCTCCAGACGTCTAGAGAAAGAGGAAAGGAGAGGAGAGGAGAAAGGAAGAGAGGAGAGGAGAGGAGAAAGAAGGAGAGGAGATACCATCAGTTAACCAAACAATAGACTTCTCCATGGCAACAGAGCTGAGTAATCCCCTCGTCACCTCTGACCCTTAGTGATTGGCCTGATTATATTAGCGGAGATCTATTCCCCAGCTGTAATAGGTCCAGGCATGTTGGAGTCATAACATCCTCAGAACCAATAAACAATCTGAATACTAAAGTGCTGTGGAAAAAGACTGGAGGGGGAAAGGCTCTGTCTCGGTTTGGAGAAGGGCGTTAAGGCCTTCAACTCAAAGTCATATTTCTTCTTGGTATAACATTTACAGTTTCCAGCACTTACATTCGCATATGAGACCCTGAAATCAATAATGATCTCACTTGTTTGTTCTCACTTGTGAAATTTGTCTTTATCCTCTGGGTGTCTGCAAAGTGTCCACTGAAACCTTTGCGGCACAGTGAAATATTACTGCTTTTAGTTTACTTTTTCCTGTGAGCCCAAGAGCTGCTGGCGCAAAGTTAACCATAAAAAGGCTCTGACAAAATCTCGCCATAAAAAACTGTCAAAGAACAAAATGAATATACAGACAAACATGCGCTCGGTCATTTAGTACAGAACAGTCACAAAGTCTAATCAGTCTCAGATGGTCCCCGGGAAACAGACATCACCGAACCCCATTAGTGTGGGCATGCATGTCTGTGTGTTTCAGGCCGGCTGCTACTTAGGACCCAGCTCAGTCCCAGAACAATTCCCTGGTGTAGCTGACAGAGGGCTGTTTATCTGCAGGTCAGTTCACAGCTTTTAAAACTGTCCTTAACAAGGCTTAGCAGGGCCCGGCAGCCAGCTGTGGGCCTGTCTGGTTGTCCTACCATGTTGCCTCCCAGCAGAGGAACTGGCTGCAGAAACAGGCGGCACGGTCCTGTGAGAGGAGGTGGGCCGGTGGCTTCGACGGAATCTAAAGATCATTAAAAACGCTTTTTTAATCGCCTCCGAGAAAATGTGAAATATTCGAAAATCTTCAAAACTCCTAAACAAATCAAATGCTGTTGAAAGATTTAAACCATCACGCTCTTCAATGTGTGATTTCTTGGCATGGGACCATCCTCACAAGATTTAATTATTCTCCTCGAGACACTTCAGATTTACTACAAGCCTCTGAGGGCTATGTTTATGTGTATTCATGGGGGGTAAATGTTTTGTTAGACATCAGCCACAGCCACTCAAGAGTTTCGAGTTCCAAATTTTTCAATCAACAATCTTCCCCTTCAAAGGAGTGGCTTACATTTACGGAGGATATAGGAGTGCAATTGACATTCTTAGGATTGCAGTGATTCCAGACCACAGATTCCTGCGGTGGACGTGCTCTCTCTGTCTGTTTTTGTCTCCCTGTCGCCGTGTGTCCCTGGATTTACAGCAGAGTGACAGCGCTGTGGGTTCCTCTGCCCTCACCATGCGGCAGAGTGTTAGGGCCAAGTGGCTTTAGCGCCTTCTCTCATCAGCCAGTCTGTCTGGCTGGTCCAAACCAGTCTGGCACTCTGCATGCTGCTTGCATGTGTGTCAGTGTCAGTGTACGTGCTGTGGTGCTCCGGTGTGTGTCAGCATTATAACAAAAACCCTCTGAGTCAGACGAGGGCGCACACTCTCACACGCACAGTCGCACACACACCGTGCCGTCTGACAACTTTTTTTTATCTTTCGCATTGTCACTTCTCACAGATCGATACGTGTGAGCGACTTAATCCTTCCAATCAACAAAGGAGCTTCTGTGTCTTCAGAGAGAGAAAAAAAGAAACAATCTTTTAGAGTTGCCTTCAGACGGACAATCAATGGTTCCCATCCAATTTATCAGACTGAACATTTGTATGTGTGTCCGTGTGTACGTGTGTGTCTGTGAACTGGTGTTTGTGTTGGCCCAATCAATGCTCTTCATCCTTTTCATTAGGGTCTAAGCAGGGTTTTCATTAAGGGGAAACACATTATGCCTTTGGGTGCGTGTGTCAGAAATGGATGGCAGGACTGCAGCAGCGGATGAAAGGGGTGTGATGGAGGGTGTGTATGTGTGTTTTGGAGGTGGTGGTGGGGGGGGGGGGTTTATGGCAGAGTTCAGTAACTGCAGACAGAGACTATGGTGCATAATAATCTGTTGTGGTGGTGGTGTTTAGGCGAACTGGGCCTGGTCTCACAAGAGAGGAGTACAGAAACCAGCTCACATCCTCGCAGCCATAAACACCACACTGGCACTCATTAGAAGAGAGCAGGGCAGGGACGTTGCAATTCTCCGATTTGTACATAATGAGAGCAGCATGTGTGTGTTTGTGTGTGTGTATGCGAGTTTCCGAGTGCCTCATTAACAAGGCATTAGGCTGGCCTTGATACCCAGCAGCCCGCCTTGCTGTAATTGAAACTGATTTTATAATGAACTTCAAGCACAGATCAAACCTGCTGCACCAAATTACTGAGTGAATCCCCCCCCACTCCTCTACCTCCCTCCTCTATTTATTCCTTTGCCGTCGATCTGCCTCCTCAAACCCGCCTGTGGTGATTTGGCAAGCCAGGACGGAGAGAGAGAGTGAAGGAAAGAGCCTTGTGGGAATATAACCTGCAAGCTGAAGCTCTGATGGGCAGGACAGGAGGAATGTGCATGATATAAGCTGGCGTTTCACCCTGGTCTTGTAAAAGATGAATCAGAACATAGTAGAGTTTATTAGCAGGACACGGTTAAGCACCAATTAGATGTAAAGGGCAGGGAGGCTTTTAAAATGTCTTTACTCATCTGCTGCGCGGAGGGAATCTACTGTCTATAAAACCTAACCATGGTGGAGCTATCTTTCTGCCGTCTCCCCGTTCCCCCCATCTGCGCTGCTGGCCGGTTATTGGGCTCATAGATCACACCAGACTCTACGAGGTACTCCACTTGTGGAAAATTACAAGTTGAGGGCATGAAGAGATCCACAAACCATAAAACATGGCTAAAAATGAGGGCGAGGTTGAATTATTTACATATCAGAAGTCAATACTCAGGACATGTGAGGGCTGATTTTAAAATATCTCAATATTTCATGGGTGGTCATTCAATCAATCAGATGCGAACACACAGAAGTGTGAACCACATGTCCAAATTAGGAAATTGAGCACACCACTGCACTAGAAATGGGTCAGGGTTGTTGGGGAACATGGGATCTGTGACTTCCATGCTAGCTGGGTATTTATAAACAGACCCCATGGGGAGGAGGAGACCTAGAAACTTGCTGTGTCCTCCTAACTACACACATGCTCCTTGGAAGAACATGCAATGCGACCGCTGGCTTTCTCCATTCATCCTCCCCTTTTTTTTTCTCATTATGCATAAATCATGGTGTTTCTGTACCATTTCATGCAGACTTCTGCCTCAGGCTTTAAACCTGTGATAAAGAGTGTAAAAGCACTACCTTGAAAAGTCTAGCCACCCCGTGCAGGCTGATGCCATGTGGGCTGGAAACAGTTAATGCCCAGACAGATGTAACAGGACTGATAAACTAAGGGACTGATGTTAGCAAAGCACTCGCATGCGCTACACAGCCATCTGAGCTGACATGAGCATGCAGTCTCACTTTAAAGTCTAGCACCGGGTCTGCATGTGTCCCTCTCAGTGTAAGGCAAATGGATGTCTCGCTGCCAGGTGATGCATGGTGAGAAAAGCAAGCTAGAGTGACATACACACATGAAACATGCATGCTTAAATCCTCTCAGCCTTGTTAACCCCCTGCATGAGCACACACAGACAGATTCATATGGAAAACACATACAGGTCTTTAACAAATGCCCCGCAGTGCCAGGCTTCAAAGAACAATGCAGCTGTGGATGTCACTGCATGTCTCTGAAATCCACCTCTTGCAGATCCATGTAGAGATCTATATGATTAATGGCATTAAGTAAAAGTTTACTGGTAAAGAATATTGTGCTTCTATTGAGCTCATCAAAACATGTCTGTAAATTTAATCTGACATTATCCTCTAAGGAAATGAAATTAGATGTTTCAGGATGACATTACTTGAAACAACTTGCGACAGGGTCCAGTTGCTCATGCCAAGTAGTCTGATATCATAATAGAAAAGATACAGAAAACTGATTAAACAATGCTCCAGACATAGGGCTAAAATTAGATCTAGTTAGGCTATATTAAGAATGTATTTAGTCTATTTATGATTATGTTGTGTTTCTGTACAAGGTTACATTGGTCTTGAAAACATCTTTCATTGGATTCTTATTGAGCAGGTGCCGTGCTTACATCTCGGCCATGCTGTCGGGCAGGTTGGCTGGGATGGCGGTGAGACCTTTCCCTCTACAGTCCACGATGTTGTTGCTGCAGGTACACATGGCCGGGCAAGAGCCTCCGCCTGTGCTGCACGGCTGCAGGCTGGCAGACTCCTGGTGACCTGAAGAGGAAAGTACAAGAAAAGACAAAACTGCATCAGAGTCAGTGTGAAAGAAAACAATGTGCAGCTCCTACAGGTGTGTGAACGCAGCTCGGATGCGGTTGGTTTCCCTGAGAGCAGCGGGTCTCTGAACAGGATGAAGGGAGGAGATTGCTTGCCAAAGGATTTGTGCTGTGACACAGAGAAGCTCCGGCACTCAAGTGGAGCTCAAACTCCTCTCCACTGTCATGTCATCACCCCTTTCTGCTGGATAAAGTGAATTGCAAATGAAGACATTCTCTGAGATTGTTCTGACATTGACAAAAAGAAATGGAAAAACATCCTTCTCTTGACTTTATTGTAAAGCTGTACATCCTTGAGAATCAATGGGCAAGAAACTAGGTTATCTATTAAAGGAGCGCCACAGTATACAGAGAGGAGAAGAAAGACATGAATAATAGAGCTGGAGCGGGCGATTGAAAGCCTCCCAATAACATCCATTGATCTCGCTGCAAATTTTCCTCCTGAGTCTGCGTTCTCTGTGTGGAATTGATGCCATTCTGCACATTCAGCTTTACAGCCCCCACCTCTTCACTTCCATTTGTTCTAAAACACTTCAACTTTTCAATTTGCATACAGAGCACACAACCCATCACACTGTCTCTAGATACCTGTTCAAATAGCTGGGGCACTGTCAGCGACGTGGTGAAGAGCGGGCGCCTGCGCTGCCAGCATGGCGTGTTTGGTGTGTGTGTGTGTGTGTGTGTGTTGAAGATGTGTGTATGTAAGCCTAACCCAGATAAAATGAATAAAACAGACTTTTAAATGGCCTCATTTACACAGCATTACTAATCCAAGTTTCAAACCATGAATATTTGATTACTTTCCTATCTATCTATCGCTCAGCTTGAGTGGAAAATTCTGGAAACAGAGAAAGTGTGAGAGGGGGAGTAGAGATTCAGGGAGAGGGAGACAGAGTGAGTGATGGTGAAAGTCAGTGGCAGTGAAAGCGCAGTGCTCGCAACTCCACTCCCTAAAATAGGGAGAACGATCGCTGCCAAACATTATACTTTACCATGAAATTGTTGGCTTTAGCTGTGGGACTATTGAGCTGAAATCCAGTGTTTAAGGTCGGATTTCATGTATCTGGCCAATCACAATCAATTGCCTGAAGGGAGGAGATGCTTTGACAGATCTGGGAAACAGGTAAACACAACAAATCGCATCAAGAGTACACAGTCGTTCAAACTTGCGTGATCTGAGGCCCTGTGATCGAGGATGGCAGAGGTTTGACAGTTCTGGGATCAGGTGTGGGGCAGAGAAGAAGTCCCCTCTGATCTAACATGGCGTATTTGACAGGTCTGGGATCAGGGAGAGTGCAGAGCACAGCTGGAGCGGCCTTAACAATGACAGCTCTCTGACAGGTATACTTGAGGTGAAGCTGTTTGATGTACGCCCGTCCCCTGTTCTTTCTACCGCTGTTTTCCCCATTATCTCCTCCCTGTCCGCCGTCTCTACCACTCTACTCCTGTCACCATTTCCCTCGTTCTGTTTGCTTTCGCCTTCCTATCACTCTCCCCTTCCTGGAGCTGCGCTCTCTGCTCGCTCTCACTCCTTTTAGCGTCCTCATTTTCAGCCTCTCCACGTCCATATCTCTGCCAATGGCTGCCACTGCAATCCATTACCTCCTGTCCATTTGCTCCCATGTCTTTACATTTAACCTCACTCCACCTCATTTCTCTCATCATTTCAAAAATGTTATCGCTGGCTTCCTCCCATTCCTCTCCTTCCTCAAATTCCCTTTTAGCACCACAGTTGGGTTCGCCCCCTCTCTTCTTTCCCCCTTCCCCTCTTTATTCAGTCATCTCTATCCCTGTTTCCCACTACACAAGTTGTATTTTATTCCACCCCGCAAGCAATTTATTACTTTATTACGCACTCCTCATTTCAAACATAATATTTTCACTTCATTTATTATGCCTCGGGAGCAGTAATTCACTACAACAGTCATTAATTTTCTGTCATGTAACCCTAAATTGGCAGAAGCAGCTTCTAACTTTTAGTTACCTCTCCTGCAAATGATCAGAGAGAGCAAAGGGAATCTAAATGTTTTGCTCAATAAATCACAGCAGAGGACATTCAGACAAACCAGTCAGTCAAATCTCAACTACAGCCAGAGGATTAAAAATAATTAGGATGAAACTGGTAGCGGTTTTTAATTGAGGCTCATCACTTTTTATTGATTTTCACCAAGATTTTAAATCTTGCTTGCGAGGAAAAGTGTCTTTGTTTCCTGCTGTTCATAAACAAGATCATTTTCAAAAACTGCGACTGGTCATAGAAAGTGAGGACAAAAATGGAGCGAAACCACAAATGAGCTGCTGGTCACGCACCAGACTCCCGCTAACTAATTAAAAAAAAAAAAGTAAAAAGTGTTTGCTCTGCAAATGTTATTTTTGAAATCCAATTTTCAACTTGAGTTAACTGTTTTTCATGTAATCTTTCTTTGCCCTGTTTTTCATCATTCAGTAAAAATTCATAGCTTTTTTAAACTGATAGTAATAAGCTTTTAATTTAGGTTTTGGGATTTTTAATGTGAATTGTAGTTGATTCATGACAAACGGCTGGAAAAATGTGATATAATTCGTCAAAGTAAGGCAGTAAATGTGCTACTCTACTCATTACTGACAAACATTTCCAATATGGTGGTGCTTTCCAGTCGAACACTGGGAATGAGAGTCAATGAGTCACGATGCTGAGGCTGCTGCAGAATTTCATCAGATTTTGCGGCAGCTAATAACACACTGTACCCCGTTTTCTCTCTCCTGGTTCTCACAACAACAACATGCCTCTCCACTCCTCCTCTCCCTCCTCCTCCTCTCCTGCAACACAGCGCCACCCTGCCCCAAATCCCCCGCAGGTGGCCTGGCCTGGTCACAGCACAATCCAAGTACACACGCAAACACACACAGTGTTGAACACTGAAAATAAAAAAATAAAAAAAAGTAAATGTGTACGTGTTAAAAGTATGTGTGTGTGTGTGTGTGTGTGCGTGTGTGCCAGTGAGCCGGTCCCTAATGAGTTCTTCACTGGGAGTTCAACTTTTGGTCACTCATCCACTCCAGAAGAAACCGGGAGCATGTGATTGTGTGTGTGCACGTGTTTGCATGGATGCATGGTTGTGTGTTTATACAGAGAGGTAGAAATACACAATGAGAGATAGTAGTGTTCATCCAGCTGTTTGTTCTTGGCCAAAACTGTCGATGACCGGTCCGTATCGAGACTGAATCGACAACTTTCCTGACTACAAAACTAACTCTTACATGATGGAAGCTAATATCAGCACACTACGCAATCTGCAACCGCCCATTACACAAAACCTCAACTCTCTGTTTCTGTAGACCCCCAGACCCCAAAGTTTCCCCGACACCCTCTGCTCCCCTTCTGTACCATTAGACTCCCACGCTTTGAGTCTCTTTCCCCGGGCAATGAATAGTTAATGATCTGTGCTGTCACGCCGTATGGCTGCATAAAAATCACAACCCATGGAGAGAGGGAGAAAGAAAAGGACACACACCCACAAACACACGCACACATATAGACACAAACACCCGCACAGCTGGTGTTGAGAGTGAGATGGCCTTGTGGGGAGTTGGAGGTTCTCATGCTGTTTTTCCATTGTCCTGATATGATAACCCCAATGCACGCCATGCCACGCCCACATGCACATGGTCTCTCCCTCGCACACAGCCAAAGACACCAATACTCTGTGTGTGAGGAAGCGAGGGGTCATGAAATGTGACAACTGTGGAGATGGGTACCACGACTGCCTTTTGCACCAGCTGGGTGGGTGTTTTATATATATACTGCAAGGCATTTTCCTGGCACCGCTGCCAGCTTCAAAAGGCTGGAGACACATGAAAGCGCCGGAGGAAAGACCAGGGGGTGGGGTGGGGGTGGGGGTTGCCCTCTGGCAGAGGAGCTGTCAGGTGGCTGCCAGGTGACGACATTGACACAAAAATATAGCAGGACTGCAGGGAGGAGGACACCCATTAGCAAGGACAAGAAGTGTTTTGCACTGATTTCCCATGTGCAACAATAGGTTTTATCATTTCAGCCTTTTAACATTCTGTTAAATGAGCCCATTTCAACGGCTAAATAAACAACACATAATATCAAAAGCAAATGTTCCTGTGGTGTCGCTCTTCCAAAGTCTTACCTGAGCAGCTGAATTCATGTTTCTGCACCTCTGCCACATTGAGTCCTCTGAGCTCAGGGGGGCCCGTACACTGGGTGAACAGACCAATCGTAGGCCTCTGTCTGAGCCACTGGGCCAACCAGGCCAGGTGACAGTCACAGTTCAGATTGTTGGAGTGCAGGCGGCTGTGGAAAGAGAGAAAACGATTGAAACATGGATGCATTAAAAGGTCTCTGCAGCCTTCTTTGCAATCTGAAACACCACCTGCTGTAAGTCTGTTCTGTCCTAGAGCTCATTACACCACGTCCCTGTGGCGAAACACACTAAATAACATGCTACACGAATGATCGTAAATGGCACATTCAAAAAAAGGAGAAACACTAAAGAAGACTTTTCAAAACCCAGTACTCCAAACACGGCATTCCTGGAATTTTGTGCTGGTCCAGAATAACTCGGTGCTGTGGTGCGGTGGACGTCTGGAGCACGTACTGTACGCTGACTTGCAAAACCTATTATGCACAGACTTAGGCTATATAGCGTAGCCCCCACTGGGAGTGGGGAAGCCCAAAAGTGACCACAAGAACTGTGGATTCAGCAAGTATAATTGTTTTAATTTACATATGATTTCAGAGTAAGTAATCACATGCACAATACACAAAAGGTCACTGTGGATATTTGAGTCTATCTGAGCCAGTTGCTGTTCTATGTCCTTTAGTTGGATAATGGCCCTTGGCATTGCTACAGACCCCTTCTGTGGTCTTGTTATGGCTTCTTCCCAACAATGACTGGAATGACAGAAACTATCTACTATCAGTGACTGCAGCATGTGTCTGTATGCATAGAGCGAGCATATAGGCTTATTTTAAAGGAAAACCTCAAGAGCGGCAGAATAGGTTGCGGTGGGATATGTGTGACTTACAAGGTTCGTAGTTTGGGCATGTGGTTAAAGCTGGAGACCGGGATGCTGCTGATGTTGTTGTTGTTCAGCGTTCTGCAAAAAAAAAAACATTGTCAAGTCGGTCGTCAGCGCAGGGGCAGAAAAGACAGTTTTAAATCTGTACTTCAAAAAGAGTTTTGTTGTGCCCTTCCTCTTCCACTACCCCCCGTCTCTTTTCTCTCCATCTCTCTTTGTGGCATCCCACTGGGAATAACACCTCATTCCACACAGATGGGAAGCCCTCGCACCTCCCACGCACACGTACAGTCATGCATGCAAATAGACACACGAGCATGATCACAAGCGCCCCAACTTGTAGTTCACACACACACACAAACGCACGCACACACTTTCATCGAACCCTGGGCATCAGCTGCAGCGAGTGAATCAGGTCATTTCAATTTAGCCCTAATAACCCTTTACCATATTTCAACCTGCTCCCTCTTTTAACGCAACCTGTCCTCCTCCCCCATAAAACCTACACATACAGACCCCACCGGAACAACACCCCCATCCCCTCTTACACCATTATGACAACCCTATCACTACATCTGCAATCCATCCATGCCGTGAAAGCCGTCTTTAATGACTTTTTTTTGTCTCCCCACCCCCTAAAAAAGCCCCACCACAAACCCACATGCACGTCGGCAGTCTTCCACCATAAAAATAACAAGGCTGTCAAAGTGCCTTTGTCCCCCGGCCTGCACTGTGAGTCTACATTGTTTCAGGTGGAGTGCTCTCACCGAGGCCTGTGATTATGATTTTTGACAAGGGATGATTAATTGAATGTTTGAAAAAGGAAAATGCACGACATGGTCGCAAAACCGTGCTCGGGGAGTGGAATGCTAAACTGAATGGGATTTTCTGATGGAGATGGTTGGAGCTCCCTTGTCAGATGGCCCGCCCAGGGCTGGATGGGACGGAGAAGGAGGTGGAGGAGGAGGAGGAGGAGGAGGAGCGGGTGGGTGTGGTGTGGTGTTAATGTGATGGAGGGGAACGCTTCTGTCAACTGTGTGGAACAATGAGTTAATGGAGCTTGGTCTCCATGATGCAGGCCCCCTCATGAGGCCCACTGGGGGTATTTTGGCATAATGACCAAGGCCATACTAACTAATTAAAGGCCTGCGCTATGTGTATATATTAGGTGTGGTTATTAGCAGGGCAAAACAATGTCTTAATTTAACTAAGAGCTTTAATGGAGTGATACCGGGGGAGGGGTGTGGAGTGGATAAATAGCATCACTTCAGATACTTACAGCACTTCCAAGCCTCTGAGAGCTCTGAAGGCTCCGTCCTCGATGCAGCTGATGTGGTTTTTATCCAGCTGACTGTAGAGTACACAGGAGAGAGAGAGAGGGGCTTTGTTACACAAGACGCATACACTGTCTTCCACTCTCCCTGTGGGGCAGTTGTGATCATCGATACTGTAAGTAGTACACTGATGGAATATGGTAAATCGATACCGGGTTTAGTCACCAGAGCCTCATGAAGCCCCCGAGAGCAGCAAGAAAAAAAAACGCTGCCGATTGTTTATCTGCATGGACTCACCTCATAAATCTGGTTGTCTCTCTATGTGTGAATGCATGCACTGTATGCTCTGGTAAATCACAGTTGCTACGAGGCATCTTTGGGGAGAGGTGTGTGTGTGTGAGGTGGGTAGTCGACTCAGTCAGGGTGATAAATAATCCACTGAACATGCCTTACAGAGAGCCATTACCTCAGCCAGATAAAGGCAAAAGGTTAACACGCTGGAATTTCTGACAGTAGCTTTCATAGTGATTTGTTTTACTGAGTCATTATCACTGATTAATACATCTACAGTTAGAAAACATGCGGTTTATCAATTAGTTACTAATCAGTTAGAAAGTAGTGCAGTATGCGTTTACTGGGAACACGTTCTGATTGTCTTCAACATCTAATCAGGCTCTGGCAGTTTTGGGTTGCCAGATGAAACAATATATTTAAAGACACGATCCTGCTCTCTGGGAATATGAGCTGAGATTCTATTGACCAATCATCGATCCCCTGGAAAAAATAACCATGAGGTGCTGAACTTGGTAAACCCATCCCAGCTGAAAGAGGAGAGGCACTCACAGGTTTTTAATGTCGGTGGCTCCTCTGAACGCTTTCCTGGGGATGGACTGGATGAAGTTCTCACTCAGATCTCTGTGGAGACAATAAGCAGACATTAGTTACACATCACTTCTCCTTGAAGACGGCTTGGTTTGTTGGGTTCAGCAGGGTGTGTGTTCCTTAAAAACATACAATAAAAGCCTTTTTGGAAGCAGAATAAACACATTTCAATGTTTGATTCCCACTGTTTAATGCATGCTTTTCAACCAGTAGAATTCACACTCTATTCAGTGTCACTCCCTTTTTTTTCCTCTTTTTTTTTTAACCACACTCATCGGTGCAGAACAGAAAGCTAAGGGCAGTGTTTTTCTTTCTCTCCAGTTTGTGCCAAAACCCTGAGGTGTGGTACTGCATGGAGAGCTCTTCTCACAACGGAGTGGTTATTTTATAGTGGCTGTGTTATTCAGTGTTCACTCATGCTATAATTTGTTCTCTGGGCCTGAACCATACTCTGGTGCGAGGTGCCCAGCTCACTGCCTGCACACTAGGCTTAACAAACGGGCAGCAGCAGGGCACTGACCAATCGGGGGTCTTCGCTTGGTCCTGTGCGGCGGATTCATTAGGACGCAGTCGCACAAAGAACATTATCTTTTAGAATTAGGCTGTGTGTGTGTGTGTGTGTGTGTGTGTGTGTGTGTGTGTGTGTGTGTGTGTGTGTGTGTGTGTGTGTGTGTGTGGCCGGCACTAAACGGTGGGTACAAATTAGGCATTTGAAAAGTGCATGTGTGTGGAAGGCAAGAGAGTGACAGAACAGAGGGGAGGGTCAGAGAGGAGAGGAGGGAAGGAGAATGAGTGAAACACAAGTAGCCATAGTTTTAATTAGCAGAGTCTTTTGTCTGCCGTTTAAATGGTGAGCTAACCTCATTCTGAAAGGCTCTGCCCCTCCACTACAACGCACACACGCACAACACACACGCACGCGCAACACACACAACACAGGGAAATTGCAGGGTGCTGCTGGAGAGGCCCCTGTCTTGAAACAAGACACACATGAAGGGCTCCCTCCGCTCGGACAGACATAAACAGAGTACTTATGGTCACCCATAGAGGGGCTGAAGCACACCACCAGAACCTATAAAACAACACAACTATTTTCATAAGATTTGGACGACTATTACTTATTTAATCATGTGCACCGCAGCACGCAATCCCATGATGCACACAACAAGTCCCCACACTTATAAAAACCCCATGGGGTCATGCTAATATGAGTTCCCGAGACTCCCGCAACACATAGTGTCCCCATTGGGTCATCCTCTCCAGAACTTCTCTCCTGGAATGAATATTGTACATTGTTTTCAGCAGGATACAAAAGAGGGGAGCGAAACCACTGTGGTTGTGTTGTGCAATCTATCTAATGAATGGTGTGGTTGTGCCTTTATGGTGCAGTAGAAATTAAAAGCACTCTGCAGGCCACTGCAAATACACCATAATTAAAATGGAATTTATGTGTTGATTTTTTTTTTGTTTTGTTTGACTATTAAACCCAAGGCAACTGTTGAACTTTTACAAAAATAAAAAGTTGGATTTTGCTTGTACACGCACAGTCCAATATCCAATGGCATGAATAGGCTACATGTGCAGCTCAGTGTAACCTGTTGCCCCATCAGAGGATGACTGACCATGAGAGTGACCACAGGAAGAAAGTTGTTACACCACAGACAAACTACAAACAAGTCGTCCGATCACTTGAACCGTGTCACATTCCAGCAGTAGAGAGACGCCATGCAGCTTCATCTGGATGCTACTCTCAGCTCACAAAAATGTGTCATACATGTACAGATGTGCGGAGCGACGAAACACGCGCATAGCTGGCTCGCGTTCACAAGAGCACATAAATATTCCATCTGATGGATCGCTCTAATTTTAATCATCTGAGGTTTTGGAGGTTTTTTTTAATTATTTCCACAGCAGATCTGGGTAACATCTGCTTTCGCCGACATACACGGGCAACACGGTTAGCAGGCAATTTAGGCAATTACACAACAATAATCTGTCTGTTCTGTCAGCCTGCCACAATTCGCAGAATCATATCCCAGACATCAAGACATCAAAAACCGGCTTCATAACTACCCACAAGCGAGCACAGGAGCGAGAAGTGTTGTGCTCCCCTCCAGCTCCTTTGTTGTTCTCTTGGCAAAAACTGCCTGAGTGCAGAGTTGAAAGCTGAGTCAGTCTGGCACCCGGGCTATATTGGTGCCTCTTATCAAGGCGGCTGCTCTATGCGAGAGGAATGCTTTTGGTCTACCTGGCCCTGCACTCTACCTGATGACTAATTAATCCTCTCACCTTCCTTTGCAACAAGAAACACTAACACACACGGCAATGCCTTAACCGCTATTGCACACACGCTTCTCCCCCCGGACATCTGGGAGGAGGAGTGCGGTATGTCTTTCCTGCATGCATGTGTCTGATTGTGTTGCGTGTTCGCTCCTGGGTTACAATAAGAAACGATAACAGACTGCTGTGCTAGGACAGCACCGTTTGGAGAGCCAGAGGCAACAGTGGGTGCACGTAGAGGAGGAAAAGACAAGAAAGATGGAGACAGGCATGAAAGGCTGGAATGCAAGACGAGGCAAGAACACTCTGACAATATGAATACAATGCTATGTGTGTGAGTAGTAAAATCAAAGCTCAGGGGTGGAATCCTCACACTAAAACCCCCATAATCCTGTTAGCACGCTATAACACGATTGGCTGGAGTGATCTATATGCTCCCACTTATGGTGCTGTTTGATTGGATTAGATGCCGAGGTCGTGGGAGGTCGCTGTATAACTGTAGGTCTGTTCTGGGACAATGCGTGCCCAAAGAAGAAGAAGAAAAAAAAAGCACCACAACAGCCCTAAATGATGCTATCTATCGTGCCAGAAAGTCTGGCTTTCTCTCAGTTACTTCTGTTGCGTTTCTCTCCCTCCCTCTGCCTGATCCTTTCTCTCCTCTGTCACAACTAACAGAATAATCACAGTGGTCTTGGTTTGGAGACTGCTGTCTTCTGCGTCCTTTGAGAATTTATCGACGGGTTCAACTCCTACGGGAGCCAGAGCGATATTAAATTTAGCAACGTTACATTTCTGCATTTACACATTCTCAAAATGGCAAACAGGACATTTCTGTGGGAGACCATGCTGTATTTTACATAGTCTGTGGTTGCCCCTCACTGGTATTTTCTAAGCTCAGCCCCGACTGCGTTGGCTCTGAGATATTTGACATTTCTGATTAGTTTGGAAGCAGATTTTCAGGGAAGCACTGATCCCTTCAAAAACAAGACATGATTATGTGAGAACAGAAACCACAAGGAGGGATATTGGCCACCATGGTCTCCATCACTAAGTAATGACAGTAAATCTAATGTTACAGCCACTCAGCAAATACCACCACGAAGCATCACTTGAGAAGAGGCCCAAACAGAGTCAAAGACAACCAAAGTGGCAGGGTGAAAAATTACAGAAAGATTTCTTTCTCCTCCATCAAATCATTCTGTCGCTCCCTCCAAAATGCGAGTCAATTTCCAGCATCAGGCTCATCAGATGGTGAAGTACAGCAGGAGCAGAGAGCAGACAAAGTGAAGTGTGAGGCGCAGGAGCACGGGTAGTAACCCTTTGACTTCACTCCACTTGCACAGATTTGTTGAGGGTAAACGGATTAATAGAAACTGCACTCTCCACCGCCCAGACTCTGTCCATACAGTACGCTCATTATTACAATACTGTGAGGACTATCCCGAGGCGTGGCTGTGGGCCCCCAGTCCCGGTCCAGGCCCCCAGGCATCTCACAGAAAGCTGTAATGATGTCAGACCTGCAACTTTTTTGTTTCCTTATTTCCTGCACACAGCATGCCCGCCAGTCTTTTTTCATTACAGGTGTGCGAAGCAAACGTCTGAGCGAGCGAGAGTGAGTGCGGTAAAAGCTAGTGTTCAAACAGCCTAGACCTGGTATAGATTTACCTTAATGCACTACATGCCTCCAAGTGGGCAGTTAGTTCATTAATGCAGCCTGGCTCTCTTTAGGTGACGTTGCTCACAGTTCATTCCCATTGTAGCCCTAATGATGAAGTAACACACATGTTTTCAGGTGTGTCCTCACCGTATGAACTACGGCCCCCTAACACTCTGCGGTCAGGATTTTTAAGGTTCCTCTTATAAAAATTTTAAAAAAGACCTCAAACAATGGTATCGTTTAGTCAGTGTAAACTACTCTGACAATAAACTTAGCTACTGATAGGCTTGTTTACAAGAATCCCTGCAGAGGCTATATCTGGAATAATTAGCAATGTTATCAGACATAGCTCAAGGCGCCTGGTCTGGAGATTAGCCGCACACTGAAGGTAATGTCTGGTTCCCGTCTGATTCACATCATTAACCTCTGATCTTTATCTCAGTGCACTGCACTAATACTGTACTACTGACTTCAACTCTCTTCGCTCTTTCTTATGAAACAAATACCTACTTTGGCTGTGTAAACCAATTGGGATGTAAATTCCACCAATCAAGAAAAGCTGTATAATGAGATTAGCATTATGCCTTTGATAATCACACCTTGAATTCTTTCATCCTGATTTCTGACAGCTGGAGGAGTCTCTTGTGGATGCTGCAAAGGCTCAGCCACCTCAAACCCTCAGGCTCCACAATGTGGGAGTCTGTGGCTAAGTAATATACAACTTCTAATGCACAGATGAAAACATGCACATGAACACATGCACACACATGCCTCCATACGACTGCAAACAATCACCCTTTTCATATCCTAAAGATTTCAAAACCGCAGCCCTGCACACATGGTTGACATGAGTGGTCGACACAGGGGATCTTAAATCAGGCGGGATGATCTGACGTTCTGATGTCTTGGTTTTAAAGGTTTCACCAAGGGGAAATATACACTGCCGTTTAAGGATTTATGTGACTTCGATGGTCTACTTCACGCATAATGTTCACCTTTACTACTCTGTTTCTCCCTCTCTTCATCTTTAATCTCATTTTTCTGGTAAACTACTGTTCGTATAAAGTTCAGAGACCCTTTTTCCTCAGCGTTTCTGAGGAAAAACTAACTTTTTTTTCCAGTAACAACACTAAATGGATAAATGTTGATTCAAACTTTTGGACTGAAGTCTGGATCGGGAGTTTCTCAAAGAATACCTAGATCGTTGTGATGTGATCTAGCATGCCACTGCTGGTGAAGGAGATACTCAGATGGTTTTATAGCGGTGTTTCATTTTAGAGGCAAAGAAAATGATCTGAAAGTGCCGGATAAAAACCTTTCAACACGTGAATGACACTTCATCCATGGTGGTGCAGACATGACCTGAGTTTTCCTAACGCTGCTCTCAGAGCCTCTCACCCTTATTTCATCACTCTGTCTGTTCGGCCCATCTCTCATTGCGCTGCACTTTCACATATAGCGTAGAAAACACTTCACTCCTGTGGACGAAACCAGTACAACTGTGTCCATTTGTAACTCATTAGATTTCAGACTAATAAAAAACTGCTGATTCTGAAAAGAGCTGCCTAATGCATGTGTTTTAGAGTGGGTGTTTGTTTGTTTTCTTGATTTCTTGACTGGACTGCATGATAAGAAAATGTTTATTCTTGCCAAATGCTCTTAATTTTGTTCGACCATTTAAAGAGGGAGAAAAAGACAGAGAAAGAGAGAGGGAATGTGTCTGATTACTTACTCATTAAGCGAGTTAATGAGGTGTGTGAGGGCTGTTAAAAGAATGGCAGTGTGCTGCCACTAACTGCTAACTACTTTCTTCCTCCCTGCACGGTAAAAACCCACAAGTGGACACACACACACACACACATAAACAACCACACATACACACAGAAACTGTGGGCCTTCAGAAAGTGAAGTGGCTGAACGTGGAAATGTACCAACAAATGACTCAGGATACAACTGCAAATAAAGGAGCAATACATTCACATAAACAAACACAACCGAACATGCATGGATTGTTTTTTGTCAACGTCAGCATGTTGTCGTAATGATTCCTAAACTGTTTATATTAGTGCTCGTTCATTGCCTCTTCTGTGCTTTAAAAAGTTAGACGTTCATTTTTAACATCGATCTGAATTCCTATGCAATTTTCCAATCAACAAATGTGACTTGACAAAAGCAGAGGCTATACAGCTATATGAGCAGAAGGAGGGTAAGTATGGAAGTTAAAGATCATGACATGAGGTAAAAATGTTGCTGTTCCTTCCATCACTGGAGAGGCAGACAGTTGATGCAATCCCCTGATTAAGACAGTTTCTGTGAGTGCATGAAGCCCTGCTTGAGAAGTGGAGCTATGTTAACATGGTGCATTTATTTGAGGACATATCTTTGGCTGAGGTGCAGAGAACTAGAGAAGACCAAAAACCCGCAGTGTCAGACGGATGAAAAAAGAGGGAAGGTGTTAAGAGCGGAGGATAACAAAAAGAGGTGAGAAGGAGTATGCATCGAGGCTGCAGGGCCTTTGGGTGCTTGCCAAAACACAGGCATGTATGAGTGTGTGTGTGTGTGTGTGTGTGTGTGGCCCGGAGAGAGTGGTTGAGTGTTTCTGTGTGCGGTCAAGAGTATCTGCACCTTCGTTCTCACCCTCATGCCCCCCTTCCCCCCTTCTTCTCTCTCTGTACACCTTCACATTACGCTTTCTTTCTCACTAGAATAAATGATAAACAAGCCTCCGAGCCGTGCCTTCCCTCATTTTCCTCCTTCCTTTCTACCCCCGGTGTGTAATACCCCCTCACAGCAGCCAGTGCAATCTGGACAAGAGAGCCAGACACCACCACCACCACCACCACCTCTATCATCATCATCATCATGATTACCATTATCATCTGGAGGTCACAACACAGTCTTAAAAATAAAATCCTTCATTCATGTTCACGCAAATTATCATGCGCAGACACACGGTAGATGCGAGCACGCATGGTGTGTAAAGGGTTTCTCGAGTCCCTTTGTGGTGGAGATGAGAGGAGGAGGAGGAGAGAGCTGGATGGAGCTCAGTGGGAGGAGGACTTGATAAGTGGGGAAGGAGAAACTGCTGCTTTTATAAAGCGAGAAATAAACAGGCTGCTTTAGGAAAACTCTCACACAAAAACCCAGGAGAGACTCTCGTTCCCTCTATGTCTCGCTTCTGGGCTAAATTTAGACTCTACAAAGAATCCTAATGAAAAACAAACACTGTGTTAATAACAAATGCGGCACAATTCGGTTGCATCTGTTTTCCTTTGTAGATTTTTCTCCTCTTTTGAAAGCCGGTGTCGACAGCGGTCTACCAAAACTAGTACAAACAAGGAAAAAAAATATTTGAGCAGAGCTGCATGTCACATCACTATAGTCTATCTTTCCTCCGCAGTGTCGCTTTCTCTATTTATTTATATGGACTCCAGGAAATAAGTCATCAAGCGACATTATCTCATTTCCAACAGACGATCATACCAGAGCACTCATTTATATGTTTAACCCTCAAACGTCTCATGCGTCCATACGTGCTGACCGAGGGGAAAGGAGGCCATCTGGAGAGGGTTTGTGATTTATTCCGATGTTGAAAGATACAGCCAGCGTAACACCCCTCCGTCTCCCTTGTTCCCTCGCTCTCATAATACACACGCATCCACGAACTGTCTCTTTTCGATGGGACCTAAAGGGGATTTCATGGATGGACTCCACTCTAATCATCTACAGCTCACCGACCAATGAGAAACACACAGCGCTCCCAGACTGGAACACTCAACAACCACCAAGAGCAAACACACTGTCAGGGGAACTTATCAAGTCCACATGAGGGCTGACAGACACACACACACACACACACACACAAAGAGAATCAAGACAGAGCTAGTTTAACTGCTGCCCACATCTCTTCTTTCACTGTAAATGATTCATGATGTCTGTGTGTATTTGTAGGCTTAAAAATCCCATATGAGCGCATACATTTGGCCGTGTGCTCCGCTGCCACCCGTGAAGCAAATGAAAGAGTTAACGTGGCGAAGAAAGAGGGGAGAAAATCTATCTCCTCTCCCCGGCTTCTCGATTCACCCTAATTTCCCCCCCCGACCATTATGTCTACTTGTGTTTCTGAGTATGTCCAAGCCTTTCATTGGCAGTCAAGCTGAGTGATGGAGCGGGGTCTGAGCGGCATCGATCATGACAAACGCTTACAGGCTCTATCAACTGACGGCGGGGTGTATACGATAGCGCTGCTTTTGCAACAGGGACGCAGCCAAGACCCGTATCCATCCATCATGCTGTCTACCTGCTGGACAATAGAAGAAAAGTGTGAGAAGAGCACTGTGAGGGGAAAAGGTGGGAGGGTGAGAGAACGCACACCTCTCGACGTGTCCATTATCACTGCCATTAGCTATCCCTACATTAGCCAGGGGGGCTCACACCAAGCCAGAAATAATGATCTCCATCTCTGAGAATAGCCTGGAAATCATTTTGCAGATTGGGCTAATGTCGGCACAGGGGTAAAAAAAAAAAAAAAAAAAGGAAGGAGACAGCCATTTAGAAAGACAACAAAGCCAAACTGGGTGGCTGCTCTTACTCTCGCGCACACATACACACACTGTGTGGTCTCCCTAAACTAGTTATAGATGCCTCTTTGTGAACGACTGGCTACCTAGAAAGTGGAAAACTGATCCTGTAGATCGAATGACAGCTTTTTCCTGGAAGGGCTGGTCTGAGGTCAGTGTTATTGAGCCGCTGTGATGACAGATCCACCACACCTAACCACAGGCAGCGGATATCAGATCAGAGGACTGTCACTAAGACACACACAGTCAGGAGCTATTTCAATCAACACATTAACCCGACACACTTCAAGACACTTAATAGACTCCGTGCACTTGGTGGTGGTGCAGGGTTGCATCAAGACGCAGAGTGAGAAGCAGCTCGAGGAAGAAAGAGAGTTAAAACAAAACAAGAAAAAAACATGAAACACATGGAGTGGGAGATTTGATGAATGAACCCCTGCATAGATCATCCTCTGGTTTCCTTTGCCTTCCCCCTCTCTGAGGAGTTGGTACACAGGCTTTCTCTAGATTTACTATAATCGTGAGTGAAACCTCCCCGTCATTACTTTAAACTCTCACAGTCGCCGTTACACATGGAAAGTATCAGGCCAGAGGAGAGGAGAGGAGAGGAGAGGAGAGGAGAGGAGAGGACTGAGCCAGAGGGAAGGTGAGCAGAGGAGCTACCTTTATATCATTCCTGCTCTCTGCCCAAATCCCACTGAAAGCTAAACTTAAAAACAGCCCAAAGCTACTTGCCTGAATATACACAGTCAAGGACACCTAGTCCAAACAGAAGACCTCATTAGTGGGAAGACCATATCATTTCCCCTTCAACTCATCTTGTTATTGTTGGATATAATATTTCCTCTCCAAACTCTTAACCAGTTTTTCAGGTTTCAATGCGTCAGTATTTAATGTGGGTGTGCATTGACTTAAACATCTAGTATATACTGTATATATATGCATCATTTAGCTGTGGGGGAACCAAGGCCACATTGCACTGAGTGGGAGATTTAGATGTCCTATAGCACACATGGAACAACAAAGGCTGCAGGCTCTTTCCTCGGTTACCTATACTGCCTCCTGCTTTTCCATGATGTATGAGACAGGTGCATTGTGGGTGACGTCAAGTCAACAGTTTACCCCGAGCATGTATCACCTTATCTTTAACAGGACACAGGACACGGTCACACGAAAAACAAATGCACCCTCCAAGGCATACATGCACATACATAGGTGCTTTCACTCCCACACACACACACACATCCACACACACCTTATCTTAATACAGCAAGGCAGCAATGTAATCAGCAGTAAGTCAGGTCTGTCCTCCCTGTATCTCTGCACTCCATGCTCCACAAAACACACAGTAGGTGACTAGTGGTGAGCTGCAGACAAAAGCAGCTGCTGTGCACATCACTTGGTCACAGACAGTGGGATTAGACACAGTGTCCAGCAGATTTGCCTATAGGTTCCCTCCAATATCCACCTGTTGATATCACCACCACATCCTTACTGCGGGTCATATCATGAATGGATTATATTACCTTAAGTAACTTTTCACAATGATTGAGGAACAATAGGAAAGTTTTCCCTTGAGGCAATGTGAGGCTTGTTTCCATTTTTCATTCACTTCAGTGGCACAATGAACAACTATATTCTTTGGCAATCATTGCGCTGAAGATTTTCTCAATCAACTGATCAGTGGTTGGGTCTGTGGAATTTGCAGACAAAAATTTGTTTCCTGACATTTCTAAAAACAAAACAAAACAAAAACCAAACAGCTAATTTGCATTACTAACTATTCAAATTGCTTGGTTCGTTTGTGCAACAGTGTAAAACCCAAAGATATTCATAAAATCAGCAAAGATTCCTATTAAAAAATCCGAAGCAGTGAACTCTGGCAATGTTTTTGTATAAAAAATATCAAATTTAATGGACCATCGAACTTGTCACTGATAATGGTTCTGCGATTGATTAATTTGTTTTGAGACAGTGAATAAGGCAGGAAAACTGACTTTCCTGTCTTTACAACCAACAACCTCACAGTGTGTAGTTACATGTGTAGGCATCATTGCACTGATTGTTGAGAAAAGTCACCAGGAACGGCCAGGACAGTGGATGTACACAAAACAATAGTTAAAGTTGTTGTTTTTTTCTTCATCCTTGTGTGCTCAGGACTATTCAGCAGTTTTACATCTCCTTCTCTTCTAGCAGACTGCACTGCTCATCCCAGACAGCCTATTACATAAGTAAAGAGGTAAAGGTTACCCACTGGTCAGCTGGCACAGTGTGCGAGTGTGTGTGTACGTGAGTGTGAACGGGCTTGAAGTGGCGACGTTTCCTTCCTGTGACAGGTGTGTGTACGTGTCAGGGGTCAGTAAAGGCATTCGTGAAGCTATGAATAAATAACTGCAGGGTCTCTGAGACTATGGAAATCTGCCATGAATATTACATGAGGCTGTCAGGAAGGAAAGCGACTATGCTCTAACTCTGGGGCCAGTGCTTCCTCACCAACAAAACACACACACAAACTTTAAAACTATGGCTTTAACTCCTTTACTTGAATGTGGCCTCCAAGTAATGAGCCCAGAATCAAATAATTGCTCCCTTTTCCTTTGGTCTTTGAAATGTTTTTCTCCTCTACACACTGTCTTTCTTTTTTAGGATGGCTTTTTATGTTTAGCACTTTTTAATGTTTATCTTGAACACCATCTTTGTGATTAGAATAAATTTGACTGGTGAGTGTTTTTTAGGGGTAATGTTCTTTAATGCTGATTTTGTTGTGGCCTCATATAACTTGGGAAGCTATTATTTCAGAGAGAAAACTGTGACTTTAAAGTAAAAAAAAAAGCAATGAAAGTGAATCAAAGCCTCTGGGCTTTCATTTTCTGCCTTTCTTTCTATCAGTGCTCTTCATTATCTTCACTGCGTTAAGGAAGTCATTCCACGAGAGCTAACGGCCCAATGCTCTCTAGATTCAATTTCACTCAAGGAGCAAGTCAAAACCAGCCCTAGTATGCGTGTGTGTGTACTGTATGTGTGCGTACAAGCCTAATGCTGGGATGGGATCTCAGACCAAAGTAGGGGTACAAGGCCAGAAAACTGCAGAGGTGCTGGTTGCTAGGAGACAAAAGGTACTCAGCTGGAATTATGACTAAGCCTTAAGGGTTTTGTGTGTGTGTGTGTGTGTTCTGCTTGTTTGCAAGCATGCACATTTTCATGTGTGTGTTCTGTTTGTAAGAGCAAGACTGAGCCTGGCAGAGGAAGGAGAGGACAATGGATTTGATCCCAGCTGTGCTGCAGTGGGTGGGAGTCATCCTGAGAAAAAGAGCGTTAACAATGGACATCAGCGACTGCTCTGGATGTTTACTCTGTCCTCTGCAATGCTCTGGAATACCCTCATCCTCCCACACTGACAGCCCACATACAATACAGGCCTGGGAGTGAGTGAGACAAACCTTACAACTACCACATAATGACAGACAAAGATAACTATTTCAGCTCATGGATACAGACGACGGCCTTTATGACCAGCACGACGTTAACAGTTATTCTTCGTGGTATTATGGCAGACCTCAGTGTGAACAGTTTTCATTGGAACTATTTCTTTGGTAAAGCGAGTTCCAATGAAAATTGTTCACAGTGTGGTCTGTGGATTATCAAGCGTATGACACTCTATTTGGAAAGCCGTGTTGCTCATGTGTAATTTTTCAATGCCTTGCCTTGCACAAATAAAATTCCATGCACCTCTTTTGAATCTGCGTCCCAAGATTAACTCAAGACCATCTAAAAAAGTAATATGTAAGGTTCGATGCCATGATGTGAAACTACATTCTTTGGCTTGATGCAAGACAAAAACTTTCACCAGATGCTTGCCAGAGTGTCTGCCGGCCTGTTTTATTCATTTGGTACATGATGTTACCCACTTGCATTCCTTAAATTTTTCAGAAGTGTCACAAATGGCCTTGAGGTGTGTTCGTTAATGAGTGACCAGCCTGGAGCAGCAGATGTGATCTGCAAAGCTCAGGAGGTGAAGATGAGGCCTGCGAAGCCTGAGTTCTCAGGGTTAATGAACCCTTACAGAGGTGCAGCCGTAGGCATGGATTATCACTACGAGGGCCAAACACACGTATAAAAACACACAGACACGCGCGCGCACAGATGTGCGCTAAAGCGTCTCTTTGTCTACCTTCAACTGCACTACAAGTTGAATCAATAAAATATCCAAAAGCACTTCAACGGTGCATTTCAACATTATGATAATAACTCATCCTGACAAGAGTGTCTAAAGATAAACATTCCCCTGAATGGAGGAAACATTTTTTATTTTCCTTTTCTAACAGATAGAGTCCAACACAATGGAGGCTGAAGCACATCCATCATCATCCACAAGCATTAGCATAAAGACTGATTACTCCCCTGGGCTGCGAAACCGTCTGTGTGGAGTAATAAATGCATGCCGGTACAGTTAGCATGCTGTCGCTAGCCAGATGAGGCCAATACCTTCAGATAAATTACTGAAACAATGACAGCTATGAGGGATAAGTGGGAATACAGTGGCTTTTTGTTCCATATGTGTGAACACTGAATCAAGTCCATTTGTTTGAGTTGAACTAACATGCCACTGTGCTTGCCTGTGTAATCACGTCTCTGACAGCATGCGTCTTTGTGTGTTCTCGAGAGCAACTTCTGGATCGTTCGATTGCCATAAGTTCCGCATGGATGCCGACGCATAGCCAAGGGGCTGAGAGCGTACATATTCCAGGCTGCGTGCATGCGTGTGTGTGCGTGTCAGAGAGACTGGTAGCCCCAGAGGAAGCTGTGTGTCACAAAGCCAGCCTGGCACTGACTAGAGGAGCAACTGCCAGAGCAGGGGGCATGAAATTAAAACTCACCACCCAGGAAAGAGGGAGAGGAGGGGGGAGGAGGAGGAAGAGAATGAGGAGAAGGAGGAGGAGGAGAGGGGATGTGGAGGAGAAACAAAGGATAATAAAGATGCAGGGGAGGACAGGACACAATAGCCTTGCAATATAAAATCACCCAAGTCAAATAGGAAACAAAAGAAATTTGCACATTTACACGGCAGAGTGGAAATGTGCCCCACGTATTAATGATGCCTGCCGGGATTCTTCTATACCATATCTGCATCAGGGGAGAAGACAAAAAGAAATCCTGCAACTGTCAAAAAAACAAAAAAACAGCCCACAAGACCTGCTCGGAGGAAAAAGTGCTGCTGACCCTCAGAACTTGGAGCCATATATCATCATATGTGTTGACTTGCCTTGTTGCCAGACATACATTTGGTTTGTGTTTCTTGTGATCGCAATAGATCACCCCTCCAGTCTAGGCCTAATCAACACAGACAGAGGCTGTGCACAGATCTTGCACCTACACATGCACACACGCACACACAGACCACGGTGTATTTCTGTGAAGGCGTCCTCTCTACAGTTTTCAACTCTGACCTGCAGAAAGAACAGGAGGCCCCGGGAGGCAATGATGGATATGCCAGACACAAGGAGTGTGTGTTAGTGTGTGTGTGTAAGTAGACACTATGCTTACCTGACAATGCTACATCCTGTGGCTGAACTTTTCTATTTATTTTCTTTGGTGTATTTTACAGCTCAGTGCAAATCGTGCCCTCATAGACCTGCCTACCGGGGCGGGAGGAGGTGTTTACTGAGAAAATAATACACGCACGCACACGCATACACACTCGACTGCAGGCGCACACACGCGGCTGGGAACAGTCTAGCGGATGTCCTCTCCCTGAGGTTTCTATCTCACCCTAGCCGTGACCCTTCACCCCAGCTCTGTGAGCCAGGCTGGGAGGGCCCAGAGTGTGACCGATCCATTAGACTCCTCTGACAAGGATGAGGATGACATCTGAACCCCCCGAGGCAGGGGAGGGAGGAAGACTACGAGCAGAAGGAGAGCTACTGAAAAAAGAGGGAGTCAGAGCCTTATTCAGAAGTTAACTTCGTAAATCTTTACTGCAGTTACTGTTGATCTCTGTCCTTTCCCTCTCTATTTTCTTTAGCTGTCTGAACGAAGTCGCGAGCGATTTTATTTACAAAAGAAGACAAGTAAACAAATCTGAGTCAAATAAATAAGCAAAACAAAATCACAGAGATGAGTTGTGGAAGTTATTATAGTAAAAAACAAAACTCTCCATGCTCGGGGTCATTGTTTATTGCTTAAAGAAATAAAATGTCACAATATTTCATTTGCAACCACTAGAAACTATGAAGCGAAAGCTGCACAATTTCAACAAAGCTACACACGATACACAAATACAGAGCTGCAGGAATTTAGCAACAGGAGAGATGGCTCGCTCCGAGCTGAAAAGAGGGACCTTGGAAGGAAATAAAGGAAGGAACAGGAGTGGCCGTGTGAGAGGAGGAGGTGGGGAGCCGCAGAGATGGAGGGAAGGAGGAGGATGGGACTTTAAGGATGAGCGAGGGAGAGTGACAGCCCTGTCTGGAATGCCTTTGTCTGCGTAGGCTAATATTTGCTCTTGGATTTTGCTTTTTCCCCTTCTCTTATTTGCTGTTGACAGAGAGGAATGAAAAGGCGCATAGCCAGCAGGTTACCTAGTAGCAAGACTCTTGTGCATATGTGTGTGTGTATATGTATATGTGTGTAGCCAGCAGGTTCCCAAGCAGCAGGTGGTGAGCAGACAGAAGAGTATGCGAAGTTTAGGAATCTTGTTTGCTGCTCAAAAGTTGCTGCTACTCTGCAATTAACCCAGCTCCGAACCACAAACACATGCCAAACACGCACCCCGAAATGTGTGTGTGTGTGTGAGAGAGAGAGAGGGAGGCAGACAAGACGGGCAGAAAAGGATGGAGACGTACAAACTCATTACGCATGATGCCAAGATTCCCTCCTCCTCCACCTCCATCCCCTCCCCTTCTCTCTCCTCCTGGGGAGTCAGGGGTTGCGGCGGCCTGCGGTGTCTGCCTGAAGGCCGGTCTCACAGCAGGCCAGTCATAGCGGCGGCGCTTTGATGTCTTTGTGGCGAGACTCCGTGCCTCATGTCCACGCTCATTAACTTTGTCAATGACAGATCAATGTGAGCCTGCAGAAGGCTTCGCTGCCTCGAAATTACAGCCTATTTACTGTTCTGGGTCTCAGTCTGGACTGGTCTTGGCATGGCTCTGAACAAAATGCACAATACAACGAGAGACGGGGAGATTGTTCGCCTGTCATAGCACCCTTTTGACAAGAGTAACCCCCCCCTCCCTCCTCCCAACGCATGCAAGGAGGATATTGCTTCACTTAACTTTGGGATCCCGGCTTCCTATGGCTTAGTGCTCACAGACAGCAGTCACGTCTCTTTACATCCTGCAGTTCCCTGTCTAATGACCAGGAGATTACAGCTTCTCCATCTTTTTGCACCTCAACGCCAGTCAGACAGACGCAGCCGACTCAGGCTGGACTCTCACTCTCACTGCACGACCCACGTTCTCAAGATCCAGCACTTAGCGCCTTTAAATCACCTCTTGAATCTTGCCTTTCACATTCACTCTGTCTCATTTATTGTTGATTTTTACTGCCCTCCCCTTGCTTTTTGATGGCCGGCCAGTTTGAGTCAAGTGGGCTAAAAGAGAATCTCTATTGCAATCTGTCTGGAGATAAGGACGGTGCCGTTAAACGAGGACAAACAGTCCGTCTTATGTCTACTTGTCCCTCACTCTTGCTTCCTCTGTCTGTCGTTGGGTGCCAACACTTTCTAACAAAGAGAAGCTTCCTCAGCTCATCATTTTGAGTGACATGAATGTTGAGTTCTTCAGCTTTATCTTTTTTATTCATGAAGAAATATGAAGAACTTCAGTTCGTCTGTCTTCAACATCTCAACAAACAGCCTTACAAGGAGTTTTCCATCAGGACAAATCTGTTCAAAGAAACCAAACCAAACAAAGACTAAAACAGAACAAGCTTGAAAGTTTTCTAGACTTGCCAACAACTAAAAAGCTGGTACTTTTCTCAACTTTTTAACTAAATTGGAACTAATGTAAAATAAAAATCCAGACGCTTTCGACACAAAAGCGACGCTGCACTAACAGGAAGCGCTGAGTGCCATAACCACATATGAGCTGTGGCGCCCACATGGAAATCTACAGGTTCATCTCATGCCAAACACATGCGATGCCCCCCCACACACAGAGCCACATAAACACAGCCTCGCAGTAAGTCACGGGACTGCATACACACAACGTATGCACACACAAACAAGTTCTCGCGTGGCAGCGCACATACACGGGGGTGCAGCGCGCACGCACACATGAGCACGCACACACCCAGAGAGATCATCTGTTCTCTAAATATTTAAAAAGACTATTCCTCTGTCTGTAATTAAAACCACTGCAGCATTCCAGGCCTGTATCCCCTACCATCAACACATTTCTCCCTCTGCCTCCATCTCTCTCTACTTCTGTTGTTCTCCTCTTCCTTCCTCCATTTTGACCTTTGCTTCAGTTGCCTAGAAATGGGATGTTTGAAAATCTTCCAAAAACAATGAAACTGTGGGAATCCTCTGTGCAACAACTGCCCTCTCCTTGACACCCATGAATCCTTCTCTTTCTTTTTTTTCTCTCTCGCTCATGAGCACCCCATCACCGCCCACCACCACCATCACCCCTCATTTTCACTCACAGCTCATCTAGAATGGCATGGGTTTGTTTTACTGTTGGGAGAAAGTAAAAGGTCAGGTTTTGTCTGGAAGGTAGGAAGCGGTCCCTCCTGGGAAAGGAGGTTGTCTTTCCTGAGAGAAGTAATGATATGTTAGGACAGCCTGCAGAGCAAATACAGGAACTGTGAGTCAGCGCCACACACTGTTTGGTTACAAAAAAAAAAAAAAAATCAGGGCACCTATCATGCCCGGGCCTGCGGAGGGATATCGGGGGTAAATCCTCTCCCTGCCCCACCACTTCCTCCTCCACCAATCAGCCCAAATCCCGCCTTTATCACCGTGTTTGTTCTGCTGAGCTCGCTAATGCTCCGCAGCCTCTCTCACAAGCTAGGTGTTTATATGCATGTGTGTGTGTTTGCTTTGGCCCGGCACAGTAATGCTTCCCATCCCTTCAACCATCAACATGAATGGAATGCAGAGTGTAATGCGACAAAGGCCTGGGAGCGGGGAACACACACTTGGAAGAGGGGGGGGGCTCGCAGGACAGACATGTTCCTGGAAAGGAGAGCAACAGTATATCCGTCAGGCTCCTGGTAGCCATAGATGTAGAGAGCGCGCGTGAGAGTGCGAATATGTGTGTGTGCCGAGTTGTAAACAAGCACTTCTCATGAAGTGGAGATGGTCTACGGAGAGCTGCTCTCATTTCAAACATCATTTATTTATTAGCCCCCTGTGTGGGACGCACACACACACAGTCACACAGAGTGACAGAAATTCTGCAGTTTATTCCATCACGCACCAGCGATCAACCTCATTCCCTCACCCCCTTCCTCCTCTGTCCCCTCCCTCCTTCCTTCCTTGAAATCGATGGAGTGTTTTGTCACCCAATGCTGCGTTTCGTGCAATATTCATCTGAAGAAAAAAAAAAGCCCATCTCACACTCAATGAATTTTCATAAACTCTGTTCGGCGCTGATTGGTAAATGAAGGGGCTACAGGCTTGACACACATGCGCGTTTTTCGCACACGCACGCACACACCAACAACCCCATTATCCAAGCGTCAGGCGAGGGCTTTGTTTTGTACTATTGGAATCTGACAGTGATTTATGGAGAAGGGGAGTCACACTACACCCTGATACACACAGCAACACAAAGCAAGGTTACTGGCCCAAACGTGGGCACAAAGAAAGGTTACCGCTTCACCAACAAAGCCACACTGACAGCAGTGCACGCTGCGGTCCGGGGTCAACACCACATCAATGCGGCGCAATGGACGGATCCAGCCGACCCACTAAATGAATGCATTGGCCGCTTTCAATAACTTGTTTTGATGAATTCCATGAATATGAATCTCTCTGCTTCCTCACTCAATGATTCCTTAATGACTCTTCCGGAAACTGCGTGAGGCACTAAAAGGCAAAGCCTCTCCCCCTCCCGATGTCATACTGAGCACAACTTTGCATGCCAGTTTTCTGGAGTCGTTTTCTGCCGCATTACCACTGCGGTTTTGTCAGAACCATGAACCCTGACAGGCCAGACACGCCCTTCCTCCCGGCGCAGGTATGTCCCTCTCAGTGCCAGGCTTTCTTCTTCTTTCCCCCCCTCTGTGTGGGCATGTCAGCTCCACTTCACATGTGCTATCAGTAACAGCTCAGGTGAGGACGCCGCATTCCTCCGGATTCATAATGAGCATCAAGAACACAAGGCAGTGATTTAACTGGTAATCTGCAACAATTTTAGCTACGCGCTCGGTTTTTTGGAAGCCACACATGCAGACGCTGCAGGAGGAAAACTGATTCCCGAGGGAATTATTTTTCTACACAGCAACCACACAGCTTTTCTGCAGAGCGTTGCAAAAAAAAATCCAAGTTTGTTGCCTCTCACATTGTTGCTGGGATAAAACGTTCAGCCGGGATGATAACACTGTCTTGTAATGTTGGCAGGCCCAGACAAAAAAAAAACACAGAAGGAAGATAAGGGGAGCGGGATGCATGGCTGAGAGGCAGAAGAAAGAGGAAAAGTTGGCCTGTCTTGTGTTTAGAAGTTGTACAAAGGCAAACAAAACACACACTGACTCATAGACACATAACAGTGACAGTGAGTCATCCTTAATGAAGCTTAATTTGGGGGTAAAACACTCGTTACTGGTATTGCTCTAAGGGCTCAGGGATGCATGTCAGAGCCTAATGATATCAGAGAACAGGCCTCGGAGTCATGCAGACCATATAGACCATAATACTGCAGCAGAGGAACAGGGAGGGGGAGAAAGAGAGGAAAAGAGGAGAGAGTAGACCTCATTTGAATAAGAGTTCATTTTCTAAAAATGCTCCTCTCCGTTTTGCTCATTTCACTACTCGTACTCACTCTCTTGATAAGTGCTTCAGCTTTGGCAACAATAGTTTACGTTTGTGTGTGTGTGTGTTTGGTGGAGGTTTATGAAAGCCACTCCATGCAGGGCCCTCCAAGGCCGGCCAGCCACGGCCAGCTTGACGATTGAGGATAGGAATTCAGGAGGGCGGTTGACAAAGAGGCTCTCCCCTGGTGTGTGTTTTACAGAATGAGAGAAACACACAGTGCGGACGGAAAGAAAGAACGACAGAGTGAAGAGAGAGAGAGCGAGGGTGAGGGAGAGCGAGGGCGAGAGATGAAAGCCAGAGCAGGTGTGAGTGGCTGCAGCAGTATTGACAACTCAAAGACAGTGGTCCATTCAGCGCTGTGTAATTGCTGTTACAGTGGCCGCTTGTTTCTTTAATTTCCTCTTTAGAGCTATATGGCAGCTCTTGTGTTACACATTAATTATGTTTTCTGGGATGCCCTCCCCTCCCCTCCCCTCCCCTCTCCTCCTCCTCCTCCCCCCTCTCCCCCCTGTTGACTGACAGCTCAGCTGCCTCCTGGCCCAGCCTGGCTCGGAGCAGGGGAGTGGGTGACTGAATAGGCTAATAAATGGTGAAGGAGGGGTTGGTCACACCCCACCCTATTGTACCGGTGCTGTCACGCCTGACCCTTAACCAAACACACATACACGCATGCACATACACACACGCAGCCCCCTCCCCAAAATCACACACACACTAACTTTGATGGCTAACAATGCATGCACACAACCTTGTACGTAGTGACACACATACACACACACCTTCACATCACCTCTGTCAGCCCTGACCCCATACCAAATACCCAGGCTCCCCCCTGTATCCAAGGTGACCAAATGAGGCCCCAGCTATCGCCTAGCAACCGGGGGAACAATGAGCTCCAAGGAGACGGAATGGCTTGAGCAAAGGGCAGGCTATTCTCTGGAGATGAAGGGAGGGATGGAGGGATGGGAGCCGCGGCGGGGAGAGGAGGGGACGAGGGGGTGATGAGAATGGTGTTAGGACACATCTTTAACCGCGTCACAAAGAGGGTGCCTGCCTGGGAAACAAGGCTGTGCTTCTCTAACCCCCGTTGGACGTCTCTGTTCAACTCCGCTCAGCTCACTCTCACAACTTCAAAAAAAAAAAAAAAGAAAAACAATCTGACACCTACCTTTTTTTCTACCCCAACCTCCTCTATGAGGGGACGACACGGGTGAAGCCAAGGAAAGGGGAAAAATAAAAAAATTACGTAATCAGCTGCTCCGTCTGTCAAACACTTACAAATATCTTTGTTATGCTACGCAGACGAAGTCAGGACTGACAGCTGCTATGACAACTTATACGTTTCCTACAATCACCCCAGGAAAACTTTTAACACATGTGACTGCTAACACACCGACATCCCGAGAAGCTTTTGACTTTGCTCATGCATGTGTAAGAAGCGTATCAGTTCTCCGCGTCTCTGCCCTTGGAGGAGCGAGAGTGTTAACACAGATGCATCACCGTCTTTCAGCGTCTATATCCAGAAACACAGGTAGGAAGGTGAATGAGGGTGAGATTGCCGAGGGGCCAAACGCAGCATAACAACACTCTGCCAATTCAGTCTCCATAGAAACTATTAGGAGCTATACTATAAAAAGACAAAGACAAACCCGCCCAGATAACTGCCTCATGCTGTAATGATTCCACAGAGGTATTTATCACATCTTTGATTAGGCCTGTGTCATTATCTCCTGCAGGAGGTCTCTTCAGTTACCGAGACAAGACTCTCCAGCGCACTCAACCAACTCAAAAATAAGATATTTTACCAATTAACTTATGAGAAAGAGTTGAGCAAGTGTAAGGAGGAGAGGGAATTAAATGAGTGAAACGAGTGTTGAGGAAGTGTGGAGGCTTGTCAGCCACCAGCCCGTTAGCTTGTTCATGTGAAAAGTCTTTGTTAGTCATGAATTGCCTCCTCTCTTTTACAACTGCTTTATGAAGTGGAACCTGTGCATGCAGTGCACTTCCAGTGTACCCCCCCCAACTCCACCAACACACACACACAGACAATAATATAATGTCACAGTTGGCTACTTTGAATTGAATTTGTGTTTAAAAGCATTTCTCACTATTTTCCGACACGTAGCAGACTAAATACTAAACCAATTTATAATAAAGAATAATCACCAGCTACAACCTTAACACCAATAAACATCCCAGCTGTACTATGATGTGGGCAGGAAAGTGGCCTAATCCACACGTCAGGAATAATCCCCGTCTGGGCCTAATGAAGGTGTCAGGGGGAGGAGGCAATAATGGTGTGTGGCTAGGCATTACGGATTAATGGACACACACACACACAGGCATAGATTGGGTTTGGAAGATTTAAAAGGGGTGGGTGAGGAGGATTTAAGGAGTGGCGATGCTGCTTCTGGGCGAAGTCAAATCAAAGAGCATCAGACTTTGCTCAAACACCCCTCTGTTGTCCTTTCTTTGTCCCCGGACTTATCCAGATGTCAAATTTATGAAGTGTTGACACACTCAGAGAGGAAGGGGAGAGCAGTGATATAAGAATGTTATATGTGTCTGCCATTGATTTCTGGCCTATAGTGTTGTCCTGCTTAAAGCATCTGACCTTCTGTGGCCTGTAAATATCAGTAAAGGTCTCTGGGATAATGTATTGGACAGAGGAATGCTATAACTTACACAGGCTATAATGATTTCTTTGACAGTATTGTGTGTCTGTGTCGGTGTCTGGCTGCCACACTCTTGACTTCATGGGAACTGTCTGCAAATGCAGGGTCTGGGATGGAGTTGACCTACTACTCTTCTTCTATCCAACAAGCCACAATCCAATGTTGGTTAATATCCACTCCACTAACACCAGCACCAACAACACCCCCTCCAGCCATCGGCTTGATCTCCACATGAAAGGGCCTGCAAGCTCATTACCACAGCCTGGGGCTCATCAGGGCTTCCAGTCCCGGGGCCTTTTATAAGCCAGAGAGGATGGAGAAATTCAGCCAAGAGGAAAGAGGAGTAGAAAGAGATCTCATATAGGGCTTGCCATCCAGGCAGCCAGGTGCTAAAGATACAGATAAGACGCAGGGAGGAAGTAATGCAGGGGGGAAGTCAGGGAAGCGATAAGGAAGGTAGGACAAGGTAGATGACAGAGAGGAAGTGAGGTACAGTAAAAGGGGCAGGGGGGATGATAGAGGGAAAACGGGGAGAGCTGACAGCGGGAGGAGTCTTTCTACTCCTATCTCGGTGCGATGTTTCATCCTCCGTAGGGCCCCAGTGTCACACAGGCCTCCTCCAGCAGAGTCCAGCTTTGAAGTGATAATGGGGCTTTTGGCTAATGCTCCACTGCAGGTGCCCCTGGCTCCCTCTCCCTCTCTGTCTCCCAGCACGGCCACATAGATGAGAAGAGATGAGAATCCTTTCAAAGTCTACAGATGAGGCCAATCTTTCTTCTCTCTGCCTCTTTTTCTTTCCTTTGCTTTATCTGCCAAACCCACTTACTCTATCCCCACACTATTTATTGCTTCCCAGGCACTGTCTGTCACTTTTAGGTCCTTCTATTGCCCTCTAACTCATTTTCTCTATTTCTACTCCTCTCATTCTCCATCTGTTTGCTTGATTGAATTGCAGCACTACACTGGATTTGGGGGGAAAAAAAGTATTTTACACTACTGGAAAAAACAATTTAAAGTTCATGTGGTAGGAAAAATCGACTCTCTGGGATGTGTAAATAATACATCAAATGTAAAATATGTTATATATGAGATGAAATGATGACAAAATGTTTTATATTCCTCTCCTGCCTCACCTTCCTTTCCCTTTTCCTGCTCTCCCCTTTCATCCTGTCTGCTTTCCAGCTGTGCCTTCTATCTCCCTGCAACTCCTTCCTTCACAATCAATACTCAATGCCTCTCTCCACCTCTTCGCTCCATCCAAGGTGTCAGATTGGTGTGACTGCAGGCCCTGCTCAATTTGCAACGCACAACAGGTAAAAACACACAAACACACACACACACATGTACAAGATCTGGCCAGGTCTCAGATGTAACACTCATTTCTGGAAGCTTTGTTTTGGGGTGAGGCAACTGTCTTTGTCTGTGTAGCTTCACTCCTGGTCAAAACAGCGGGGAAGGGGAATCGATTCCATCCTCCAGCGATTTCCTGTTATACTGTATACAATGCTAAGAAGGGAAGAAACCCCCTGCACAGAACAACATACTGTTTCTCACCAAAAAATATCTCCACAGTAGGCATACACATACACTCTGGGGCTAATGAGATTACTGCTCCATGCTGTGATACCAGCAGGAGAGTATTGTGAAAGGGAGCCAATATTGGAAACAGATAGGCATTTGTACTGGAATTCAGTCTTTTCCTCTTTGCTATGCTCACCGACCCTGCATGGCTCAATATGTCTTTTTGCTGGAATGTGGGCAGTCCACGTGGGAAAGCAGACAAGTGTCTTTTGTTTACCGAGACGGTAGGATGGCCGAGGAGAGAGAGCAGAGGCAGACGATAGGAGGCTCTGGCAACATTCAGCATTTAAAAACACTTGTAATAGATGAGTGTTTAAACTTTATTTTCCAGGTGCTGCGCCTGTTTGTTTTTCCCCACTTGTCACGCTGACTGTGTTTACATGCACCCATAGCTCATTACTGCAAATGACCAGAAATGGTTAAACAGGTTGATTCAAGTGTTTACACGAGGCAGACGTTACATTGACTTTCAAATACACAGCTGTTCGTCAGACTGCATGGGGACCTGGTGGTCGATAGGAAAGTGCCAGAGAGTCAAAATAGGGAACACAGAGAGATTTTTATTGCTGTTAGATTTATTCTACTTTTAATCTGAGGCATTTTTTGTGCATATATCTTATATCAGTAGCAGTAAATTAGGTACAAAAACCTGACACATTGTTTGATTTGACTTAAATAATAGATATGACACTTAGAGAACTATTATGGGATATTAAAGGAGGAAAGAAAACGCTCTTAATGTATTTGAAGCAGAACATTTCCTTTCTGCAAGTGGCCCATTTAGAAAAAACAGACTCATTAAAGCTTTGAAGAGACCTGGTAAGAAACATATTCTGAAGCACCGGCTCTTCTAATAAGGCTGGAGCTGCCGCTGTGACACCTATTAAAATACAAAACCTCTAAACTGATGAGGTGGGGAGATTTTAGCTACCGTATATAGACTTTTAGATAACTTGATGTAGTTTTATAAATGTTCTACTTGTAGTCTCGGTTGTAACATTCAACCTCCTCCTCTTTCAAAATGCAGATTTTTTTTCAATGTTCAGTACTTTGCATTCAATAAAATGCCAAACACATTCAGCGCGATCTGTTTCGAATGTCAAGTTTAATTTGTAATCAAGGTTTATTGGAAATGCCAATTCAATCAGATCTTTAATGGTAGAAGATCAATGTTTTTACATGACAGGTGTGCGCACGACTGCCGTCTTGATTTCGTCGTAAACACAATGAATATAAATGCAGCCAGTGATATACGATAAGTGGAAGCATCTAAGCTCAACCACAGTTGACAGCTACTAATTAGCAGCTGGGTTGAGGCTGGAGGAAGAAGGCAAGCGTGCATCTCAGCAGCAGCAGCAGCTGCAGAAAGAGAAAAGTTGTTTCTTTCTTTACTTCAAGGAAGATATTCTCAGCGAGTCTGTCGTCCAGAGTTTGCCTGCACCGTCTTAACCTCATTAACAACAAGGTGGACAAGGTGTCGTCCACTCTTCTACACAGTGAAAACAATCAGTCGCTGAGTTTTCAAGTTCAGCTGCAACGTGTCAGGAACAAAAGGCCTGGAGGTGGGCTAAGTATAAAGTCCTAGGAATGGACCTGCTCACCACAGACAAAGAGGAGACAGAGCCCAGAGTTCTCACACATGCACATGAACACAAACACACAGAAATATGGCCACGGGGCAAGAGGAAAGAGTTCAACCAAAGACTCTCCTTCCAGAGGATAAAGGGATGCATCCAAAGCCCATAATTACATATACACACACAACTAAAAATCCAAAAATCTCTTTCCGTCCATTACGCCACACTTTTCCCAAGCAAATGGATCAAATCTCGTTCAGAAAATATGAGGCTCACTTTAAAACAAAAAAACATTTCACCTCCCGACTCTTCCTTTCACTGTGTGTCTTCCGCTCCCTCAGAAAAGGTAAACAGCCGGAGTCCGAGCCCCACGGAGCATTGGTTGCTACAGCAGCAAGTCAGCAGGAGGTGGGTAAAGTATGTGTGCAGTGGCATTTGTGTGATTGCATGAGTGTGTGTGTGTGTAAAGGCATAATTTGCCCTGCAGTTTGTTTGTTTGTTCTTTTTAAATCTCTGAATCAGAGACAGCGCCCGAGGCCACAGGATAGGGCTGGTACAATCATTTACTGTACGCGTGTGGGTTTGCTGGGCATGTGTGCCGGGGCGGCCGCATGCGCATGTGTGGGACGTTTTCCTGCTTCCTCCCGCTCGGGAGGATGTTGGGAAGGGTTTTCTATCCCTCCCCATCTCTCCCGGCTCACCCTTGGGATGAGAGGCTGCGTATGGGTCTGCTTGGGCTCCGTCCAGCACCGAGCTCCAGAGCCTCAAGTCCAGACCCTAACAGCTCATAACTAGAGATTACACACAGATACTGCAGTCATCTCGCTAAGCTCCTCGCGCGCGACACTTCCACATGATGATGATGCTGAGCAGATAACGCTGATCGAAACCACAGATCTTGAACCCGAGAGCAACGAGATGGACAGATGTGCTGAGTGAGGGAAACACCTATCGCGGGGTGATTGCACTCTATTACGGCCATGACGAACGAGCCGGGTTTCTCATTGTGATGGCTGCGTTCATGCTCCACGCTGCTCGGCTGTACAGAGCCATTATACACACACACACACACATGTCTTATAACCCGGTGTTTATACACACTCAAGCATGACAACCCAACCGCCACTGTGGATGGGTTATTACTGGCTGGGACTGCAGCATTCCTCAAGCCCCTGCTTTGAGATTCCAAGGGGGTAAGTAGTGTGGGTATGTGTGTCTGCCCGTGCATGTGTGGGTGGGGACATGAGGGCAGCTTTTTCTCCCGTGTGTGTCAGGTCCAATCTGGACCAGGCGAGGCCAGCCGTCACAAACTGTCGGCAGCGGAGGATCAGAGAGGAGGAGGAGGAGGAGGAAGAGGAGGAGGAGGAGGCCTCCTTCTCCGGCAGCTCAGCGAGTGAAATCCCTGTGTGTGTATACTCATGACGGATCTAGACCACACTGTGATGTCTTATTCATGCCGTATCAATTCATAATGACCAGGCCAGTCCCCAATGTGCACACACATGCACACAAATACACACACGCACACACAAGAATGTGCACATGTGTATGATCAGGATGGTCATCGCAGAGGAACTTGTGCGAATGTGTGTGCATGTTTTCTTGTGCGATTATTTAGAGCATCAGAACTGGTATATGCGGGTATGTGGAGCAGTGTGTACCAGACACCGGACGCACACACTCACACAGACACACACACACACAAAACAGCACTGATGTCCCAGCGCTTTAGTGTGAATATTTAACAACCCTCAATCCATCTGTTCAATTATTCATGAGGAAGGACACAGAATCGTTAGTAAATATAAACACTGCTGTTTCTCTCCTGCTTTCGCTGCATCTTTGCTCCTCTCTTTGGCACCTCTGACCGTCACACTCTCTCTTCTTTCACTTTCCTCCTCTTCATTCTGTCTTCTTTTTTGTCCTCTCTCTCTCTGTCTCTCTCACTCCCTCGCTCCCATTGTGCTGCGGTTGTGAATATTTCAGATGGCGGAGTGGTTTTTAAATTACCCCCTTTTGGCTTCCGCTCTCCTCACATGGTTTGGTCTGCATTTCTATCTCACACACAGTCCGACTCGTAAAGAAAACAGCGACAAGCCATAAAAGCCACTTTTACCAGCTGACAAGGACAGGGGCAGGAAGAGGGGCAGGGGCAAGAAGTTAAGGCCTGCCTGGTATTTTTCAGTTGGCAGTCGGGTCAGGTATTTCATACTCCTGCACAAACCTAAACTGCAGCCCTGCATTGAGAAAGTTTGACTTAAAGAGTTGCTGAGATTAGTTTTTTTAAAAACTCGCTTATTTCTAATGGTATCCAGCCCCGCGGACAGTTCTGGTTCCATTTTCCGAGTTTTGATTTATCTTTTCTGACAGCAGCATGATGGGAGAGAATTAAGTCTTGTTTGTGGTGCTCACGGCTTTTAAAAATAACATTTTAGAAATGCAGCAGCCGTATCCCTTTACAGAAGCACTCCTCCTATTACTCTAGATAATCCACAGATATCACTGGGAACAGCTTTCAGAGCTCCCAAAGAAAATAGTCCCTCTAAAAACCGATGACAGTTTTGCATCAGTGTTCAGTGGATTGTAAAGAGATTCAACTGTTAAATTTTTCAGTGTGAGTGTCCCGAGTCTCAAAGACACGTATCTCTAAATCTGGGTAAAATAAACTGTAACTATCTGGAAGGGTAGATCCCACTTGTGTTGAGTGAAGCAGCCGGTTTCTCTGATGCATGCAGGTATTATGCGCTCACTGCGCCTGAAGTTGACTTTCCTCACTGGACTCTTTGCTGTCAGTATTTACTTAGTGTCAGACAAACCACAGTCAAGAAATCAGGATGTCTGCCACCGATGGCACAGAAACCTCCTGATGAAGACAGGGTTGCCATGGGGACTGCTGCCAAGCGGCGGGGGCCCAAACGGTCCTCTGAGAGAGGGAGAAAGACCTAGCACGTCAGGCAGGTCATTCATCAGCAGAGACAAAGCGAAAGGAAACGACAAGACCAGCTTAGACCATTAACAGCCTGCCAGACACACATGCATGCACAGACGTGCGCACAAACACACACACATACACACACACACAGCTCAGTATTATACAAACACCCAAAAACACTCACAAGGAGGGAAAAAAAAGACATCAGTCTTTCGTGCCGTCATAAACAAGAAGTCAAAAGTTGAAAGAGTTAATTCTCTTGCTTTGTGGCACAAAAAGTTTGGGAACAACAAATTGAGTTTGCAGGCCGCTCGATCTGCAGCAAATGAGAAGGAGAAAATACTGTATATAGTGAGTGGTAACAAGGTCCAAAACAAGTGGGAAGACTGTCACAGAGAGATGATTTATAGGTTTAATGATAGTGCACATTATTTATTCTGGATTTCCTTCCCCCTAACAACTCGTTCTTTTTTTCTTTCTTTCTTTTTTTTTTCTCACACTCCGCTACCGTTCCCTCAGCATCAAGTCATCAACAAACAGAAAGCAGCATCTTTCCAACACAAACACAGAACAGGCAGCTCGGCATCAACACATAGCTGAAGCTGCTCTTTTATCTACAGTCAAAGCCATATAAAGAACGTAATCCCTCGTGTATGCCTGCCATCCACACATTAGCACACAGAGATGTAATTATAGTGTTATTCTGTGTGTGTTTGTGTCTAATTGGTATTATTTACATTTTCCCTCCCGTTCTTTCTCTCTCTCTTCCGTGGGCGTGTGCGCATGGGGCGTGCGTGTCGCCCAGCCTGCATTTGTGTTTAAGGTTTGTGTACATCAGGATGCCCGTCGTCAAGCATTAACACGAAAATGAAAGATTGGAGAAGGGGATCTTAAGGAAGGATGAGGCACACCCCCTCTCCAATCCTTTGCCAGGGTTTTCCTCAGCTCCCCTGTAGTGCAGGTACTACCACGCCCTTCCCCTCCTCCCTACCTCCCGGGGTGATATGTACAAGGGGAGAGCCTCTGCTAACCGTCCCCTCACCCCACCACGTAATACTGCACATTAGCCGTTAATGAAAGCAACACCCCTTCAAACAAGCCTGTGTTGTTGCCGGCGTTTGTTTGTGGCAGCAACAAGCAACACGGTAATCAAAAACCGCAAAATACCCCTTCACCTCCTCTGCCCCCCCCTCCCCCAACTCCCACCCTCCCCATCATCCTGGGCCCAAACCAGATGCTATTCCCCGGGGCCAGTTATCAGGCTCTGCACTCCTCCGACTCCGCTCACCTATCTACTCTTTTTTTTTTTCCACCACCCTGCCATCCTTCCTTCCTCCTGCTCTCCCACTGTGAAAAGACACTAATTACAGACATGGATGAGTAGATTACAGATCTGAAGTGCAGTGGAAGTGGGATGAGGAAAAGTCAGGGGTGGTGGGCTGGTGGCGGCGGTGGTGGTAGGGGGGGCAACAGGTCGTTAACAGTGATGAATGCAACTCTCTTTTCACTGTTATTGTTCGCTGATGTTCCGCGCTGCACCTCTCACCTCTGCGCCGCTGTTCCCATACCTTCTCGTCGGTGCCATCCATCACAGGCAGCTTTAACTAACTCTAACTATCTCTAATCATCTCTAATCAATTCCAATTATCTCTCCTCTGCCCCTCATGCATCAGTGTCTCTGGTATCTCTCGGGCATGGAGAGAGACAGAGGAGCCGGTGTGTAGATAAAGAGGTAGGCTCTCATAATGGAAAGCAGTAAAATATACTCAGTTCTCTGTGAAAGAAAGTGCTGTACATTTTCAACCAAGCAAAAATAAATTTCTAGATTTAAATTTGGTTGTGGTTAGTTTGTAGAGTCTGTGCCATTATTATAAAGTCTGCATCTTAGTAAAAACACTTAATTCTCCATCTTCCCTTTGTAGTGAAAACTCATTACCCCATTAGTTTAATGACTGCATGGGAGTCAAGTGTTTGAAAACTCCCCACAAAACAACAGTCCATTGCTCATTTAACCGACAGGCTTTTTATTAACCCAGCTAACTTTTCCTCTAAAGTTTAATGAGAGCAACGATCTCATCTGCCATCCCTCCCTCCTCCATCCCCTCCGTCCTTCTTTCTGTTTGTCCTCTCAGCGGGGTGTCTAAGACAAATAGCCACTTTGTTATACAAGCTTTTCCTTGAGCCCTCGCTTCAGAATGAGCGAGAGGTGAAAGAGCGTAAGGAATGGTGTAAAAAAGTACGAGAAAAAGAGAGACGGGAGACAATTAATCCTGCATCCATGAGAAGAGAAACCATCTGGGTTAGTGCTCCACCTGAGGGCAGCGGGCTTTCACATTAACCTCTCTTGTTAGGATCATAAAGGCAGCCCCTAACAAGCCTTGGTGAGAATTTTGAGCAAGTGCAAAGAAACGCACACAATATGCAACCGTGGACTTTCTCTCCCTCTCTCTGTCATCCTCAGACACACACACACACAAATGCACAAATGAAATAGCGGCGAAAGTCTTCCTCTGGGATCTGAGAACCTTTTAAGTCCATTAAAAGCTGCTGGCGGGAGCGAGACAAGGCTGTAACCTAACCGCATCAGACTGGAACCAGAACTTACGGTGTGGCCCAGACACAGCGCTCAGGAGTTAAGAAACACATTAGGAAAAAAACCTTTGTCTTCTGCTGCTGGTCCTGATCCCACGCTACTAGACCCCTTTTTTATTTTTTACAAGCACTAGAAGTCTTTCATAAAGTAGTAAGCATCAGTGGGACAAAGGCCCCATAAAGATGGCGTTATTTTTGATTCCATGACCCTGGATTGTAGATTTGTTTTAACTGTTAAAGAATGTGCGGCACTTCCACACCTGAAACACTTCAAGATCCATTACAGCCCTCTTTCATCCAGCCAAGGATAAAGACCAAATGAGTGTATACACAGACACATAGCGAATCGATTAAGCAATGTTAAACAAAGTCTCATTCTCCAGAACATGGCAGAAAAGCCAGCGCTAGGTTTAGAATAATGAGCGTGAAGTTAGATTGGATGAAACAGGGGAGCTGTGCTAGCACAATCCTCTGGCTGTTGGCAGAGCCCGCTGCTCCAGATGGACTAATCACGCTTGTTCAAGGCCATCCACTGGTCTGGAAGGCCTCGGTCTGCTCTGCGTCTGTTCCAGCTAGACAGACAACTCAGTGCTGCTCAGTGTTAGCAAGCCACAAGCGGGGCCAGCCTTGCCCCCCAAAAAAGGGATGAGGCTTTGCCCTTAAGCCCCCACAGGTTGGCTTTGGCATAATGATAGGTGACGTGGGGAGATAGTTGCGAGGAAGTGACAGATAGATTCAAGATGGTGTTAAAACATCAAACGCTAGATAAACAGATGGAGGGCTGAGGCCGGGATCATGGGTTAGTAGCACCACTATGTGGATAGAAGGGAGGGAAATGATTTTTCCATGTCCCACTGTTTCATTATTCCCAGATGCTTCAGGTAATCTGAACTGAAATAATGGGAGCTGGAATGATCAGCCACCAAGAGGGACACTGATTATCCTAAAGCAAAAGGGGAGGGAAAAAAAAACATGGAGCCTTGTTGCAGATGGGAATAAAAGTTTAGCGTTACTGTGGGATTGTCTCACTGTATGGGATGCATGAGTGTGAGGATATGTGGGTGTGTGATCATGGGATAGGTCTTCATAAGTGGAAACCAAATCAAGACAGTGATGACATATTTCATTCATAGGATGAAGGCATTTGAGCCCATTGGCAGAGTGAGCTTTGGGGACTTCTCCAGTGGCATAAAACGACCTCATTAAGTAACACAGACATCCTTTCACCTGGAATAGAGTTCAAAGTCTAATGTGTCCCCTTAGTTCAAGTCCTAATGTCACACCAGCTCCCTGTCACCAGTGGCTTCTCTTGCAGACAGTCGAGCGCAGGGAAACTGCAGATGACCTGGCATGAGGGCCCAACAATGTGCAAAGAAGTCAAGATTTCCACTCATCCAGTTCATTTTGTCATACGGACAGGCAGCGCATTGGAAATCACAGCGTATCGTTCGCACACCACCTAATAAGCAGAATGTTAATGAGACTTGAGGAGCTTCCAGCGAGTCTCAATTGAAGCCTAATTGTTCTTTAATTATGTTTAAACCGAACCAAAGCCAAACATTCATCAGACTTCTTGAAACCATGCCGCGCAGCATATAGCTGCATGACATCAGATCTCTGAGCAACTTTGGTGGTTTGCATAATGAGAGGAAGACAAAGAGAGATGGTGTGTAGACAGCAAAGAAAAAAGTGAGCGTGCAGTCAACTTAAAAATAAAAAAAAAGTGAACTTACAGTCGAGACAGGGCAGGGTTCTTCTGAAACAGCAACTCAGGAAGCTGCTGCAGTTGATTACGGTTCAGTCGCCTGCGGCAGGGAAAACATATGATCAACCAGTGAGTTTGTGTGTGTCTATGTATGTGTGCCCTTGAGTGTGTAGGCTGTGAATAATTTCTGCTAGCTGCCGTAGAATCGGCTTAGCCACAGGCTATTGTGTTTCAGTGCGCTCTGAATGTCACATAAATATCCAAGCGAAAGTTCAGGGGAATTAAACTGCTAGTGAGAGACAGCGTCGTAAATTATCTCCACACAGTTAAATTACAATGCTGCGCTTACAAAAAAATGCAGTGCTCTCCTGGCTTTTCCCTGAGAAACGGAATTGCAAAATTCTCATTTAAACAAGTGAATTACATCCACCAGTTATCTGAACAGGAACTGATTTTATCAGGGGAAAACTATCAAAACAAGATGTTTCGAAATAAAATCAAGAGAAATGGATGAGCCTGTTCAAGCCCAAGGAAGCACTGACAGGAATGGTGGTTGGCAATAGACTCCATGTCGAACAACTAACGTCCAAGACTGGCAGGCTTTATTCAAATACAACAATTAAGTCAATGAGGAACAGACTGTTGCTAATCTGTTGGAAACCACAACTCTCTTCCCTCTGAATGGCCCATTGGAGGCACATGGGAGTGAATGCAGCGGCTGTGGCACAGAGAGGCTACAAATCTGTAAAGCAGGCCGCTGCCATGCCTTCAGACACATTCAGACAGATGTTGGGACCTGTGCCACTCACTGTATACACTAAGAAGAGAGCTTGGCCAGCCGAGGTGGAGATTTAGTGCGTAATGGGCATTAATGGTCTGCTGCTGCTCCGTTCACACTGAACTGTACCTGCTGGTGGGTAAGTGGCTTTTAAACATTAGAGAAACGAGCCGCTTAATTTCCACATTGGTCTGGCACATGGATATGTCTACCCAATGTTTGGGATCAGTTGAATACGAAGGAGGAGGGAAGGCGAGTTGTTACACGGCCTCCAGTATGGTAATGTAAATTGTTAATGTGGGTTTCAGATCGGGGGAAAGTTAACCACTATGTGTGCATGACGGCATGTGTCCATAAAATCATCTGCTGTGCAGGTTTCCATGCGGGTAGCACTATTGATTTGCTAATGAGCTGGTTGAGGTGTGGTTGACTGTGTTTGTCTGTGTGTTTTCCCAGCCGGTTTACAAGCTGCCGAGGAGTCCTGGTGCTGTCCAGATGAGCCAGGGTCTGCGGTGGTGGGGTGGGGGTGGGGGGGGTTCTTAAGCCCACACATCCCACTGAGGGCATTCCTGTCAGGCAAAGCTAATAAAAAAATACTCCCAGCCCACGCTGTACCCTCTCAGCACCATCCGACCACAATGAAATGACAGGGAAGTGCCTCGCACTTGATACACCATTTACAGTCACTTCCTCCTGTTAGGCTCATTACACTTCAACTAATACTGGACCTGAACAGACATCAGTGCAATCTGAAGATCAAGTTTAACACAGGAACAAAAACGTGTTATTGCTGGTCACCCTCGGTGGTACTCACAGTCTCTCCAGCTCCTTCATGTCATCAAAAGCTCCACGCTCTATCACGGTAATCTGATTCTCCATCAGCTGCCTGCAGAGAGAGAACAGACAGAGAGCCTTAGAAACTACATGATACAGTGTGGCTTTGACTTTTTTTTTTTTTTTTACCAGTCTGCAGACGGTCACTCAGGTTTTAACAAAGTATAGGGGGCTTTGGGGTTTGGGTGGCGAGACTTCTTGCAGTATGTATATTCAAGCTGCGTGCACTATATTCAACACCTCTCTCTCTCATATGCACACACACACACACACACACACACACATACAGGGGGCAGCGGTGTGTGGACTGAGGGCACAGTGTGGAATCTTGGCAAAAGACGCAGGGATAGCAGCCAGGAAAGTTTCCAAGGTGGCTCAGAAAGTGTGGGTCCGGGGCTCTGGTGTGGTCCGCTGGGTGTAGCGGCTGGGCGGAGACGAGACGAAAGGTAGGCAGGGGGTCAGAGAGTGTTAGAGAGGAAACTAATGTGGGCTCCAAGGTTTTTCACAATTGGCATAATCAAAGGAAAGTAAGCCATGTGTGTATGTACCTGTTGGATAACACAGTTGGACAGTATCAGGGCTGCAGGCACTACATCAAGGCTATTAGTTGAACATAAACAAACATGGATGCACACAAGCATACAGTACACACATACACACAAGCAGGAACGCTTCCTTTCCCCCACCTACACTGCCAAAGCTAACGCACAAAAAAGAGGCTTGGATGGTTTTGGAAGTGTTACAATAACACAAGGTCAGGAAGGAGAGAAAAGTGTCCAGCAGCTTTAGAAGCAACAAGAGCTTTCCTTCATTACGTATACAACTGTTCTGTGTTGAAGGCAACCTCTCATGTCTCCTGTGAGGCCGCGCCGCGCTGCAACTCAGCAGTCTGCACCTCCTCCCCATCGAATATAAATGCTAATCACTGTTCGCACTCCATAAACATAGAGAGAAAAGTGCAATTCACCTCCGATCTCTTTCTCATGAATTTAGATGGAGTTGGAAAAAAAAATGCGATGAGTAGTTTTGAATTGAGAAAAAGTTTTTTTCGCAGACAGTCTGAGGGCATGTAGCCTTCGTTTTCTGTGATCTTTTATTCCCCAGATTGTTCCTCTGCATTTCCACACACATACACAAATGCAGACACTGCTGATCTAGACCAGCCAAGCACCCAGTGCCAGAAGAATGATGGTAAATCAGCTGTGTTGATTTTAGACTGACAGGATGGATGGCAGCTGACTGTAAAGATAAACCTCTGTTCCTGTTTGGCTCCTTCTGAGGGTTGCTCAGGGGTCAGCAGGGTCAGAGGTCAACATGTTGTTAGTCTTGTGGCTGCTGCCTCAGAAAGATCACACCCAATACACAGAAACAGAGCTTTGTGCGCACAGACACGCCACGCACCCACACCATTCTAATCATGCATCATGTATACGGTTGGCTGACGCTGCAGAAAGACCGTGTTACGTGTCGTGCTGCGGCGGCGGCGTGAAGGAATCGGGCTTTTACAGCAAAGGAAGTTCTGTTTTTAGTGCCCCTGCGAGGAGTTGTTTCCCTCTTGCTCGCTAGTGACAAGCTGGCGACATGACGGCATTTAACCTCCACACGGGGGCTGGAAGATGGTGCAGAAAAGGAGGCATGTATGGGAAGACGAGAGGGGACAAGGAGAGGTGGGAGCCGGGGGGTACAGGGGGATGGGCGAGTAACGTCGGGGCTCGAAAATAGTCGAGCTTTGCCGGGTTGTAGGAATTATGTGCAGCTCGTGTTACATTTAAAACGTGTTCGGGTCTACGCTGCTTCCCCTTTGGCAGCAGTTTTATCACCTATGGTACTACACACATACACATGCACACATATAGACACATGTGCAATTACTTTAAGTCACAAGTGCTTTTTTTTTTATTTCAACGTGGAGGGAGTCAATGACTTCACCTGAATGTGTTAACTGTGTTGAGAGCCTGTTTGGGAATAGTGCTTGTGTACACATTACATGTTGATGTGTAGGGACAGAGGGCAAGTGAGTGTGTGTGTGTGTGTCTAAGGCACAATAAGTGCCACTACAACAGACAGAATACAGTGAGAGAGAAGTCCATTACATCACTAGTAGCAGTCACTCAGCAGCTTAATGTACTCCTGAGTAGGACTCTCCACAGAAGCATCTGCGCTTCGCTGGGTTTATGCTAATTTGAGCTGCGAGTCTGTACGACTTGTGAACTGCAAGCTCCGGTACGCACGAATAGATGAACTCTGACACGGACATGCACACCGCAGACACATGTACAAACATCTCATCACCACACATCAACAGGAAGACAAGTACTTACAGAACTCGGAGGTACTTGAGTCCAGCGAAGTCACTCTTAGTGATGCGCGTCAGGTTATTCCCATTCAGCTCCCTGCGAAGAGACACATGGCAAATTTGTGTGAATAATTCATCTTTACTCTCCCTGCGGACCTGTTCAGCCTGATGACTACAGGAGCAGACAGTGGCGTGGAGGCATCTTTGTCTACGGAGTCAAATTCTTCAATATGCAGCACACACACACACGCACACAGACAGACAGACACACTGCCCCAAGCTGTTTGTTTAAGCATAGTACTGCTGTAATATATGCTGAGAACGTCTGTAATGTAATTGCTGCTCATATGAAATGCAAATTGCTTTTAAATGTGATGTCAAATGTAACATACATCGCCGGGCAGAAACAGAATCAGGTTGTGTTAAGGGAAGTTCACAGTTAGTTCCAATACCACTGGGAGATATTAAGAAGTCCTATTAAAATGGAAGCCACATTTGAGCTGCCTGTTTGTCTTTCTCTTCCAGCCCTCTCCCCTCAACCCCCCCTCACTCTGTCTGCCATGTCCTTCTACTATTGGTGGGGATTAGCAGGAGCCAGCGGAGGGGATTTGGGTAGGGCCACAAGGCCAGAAAGCTAAGTGCTGTGGATATAATGGGAGCAGCCTCCCTGCTGAGAGCTGGCCATCACTGCAAAGGAAGGGAGAGACAAAACAGCTGAAAAGGAGAGGTTTTGAATTCACTTTTGGATTCTTACAAGTTATCCATCATCTATTAGCTGACTATAAATATTCCCTATAACGTCTAGTGCTTTCGATAACTCCAGTGGCAGCAGGCTGAACTTGACAGTGTCACCCCGCAGCGGCTCGGCGGATTCGGTTACCTCTGCTGATATAAGAGCGTCTTGTATTATTTCTTTGCAGAATACTGTGGAAGATTCATATTTAACCTCAGTAGCGGACTGTATTCTCATGACAGCGAAAGCAGGCAAAGCAGGCGAGCCACCCGGGTGGCGAGCAAAATCAAAATATGCAGAGTTTCTCTGTGCTACTGCATTTTCTAAAGCATTATGGGTCCACCCTACCCTGACCTCCCCAGCCCCCCACCCCAAAGCACAACCTAAAAACTGGTTCCAAATCTACGCCCAAAGCGCTGGTCTCTCTCCCTCAGTCACTCTCTCCTTCTTTCGTCTAATGACCACTCCAGGGACTGTAGCGCTATGCAGTACGAAAGAGAACGGTCATTATAGACAGATGGTGTGTGTGTGTATGTGTGCGCGTGTGTACACAGGTGCATCGACAGGCCAAGCGACAGGGCCACGGGAAATAAATAATGGACTGGGCTTCATTAGCCTGGGCTCCGATGCACACACATGTGGTGCTCATTACAGGTGCTTACGCAGATAGGCACACACATACACCCACACACACACGCTTCTGGATTTCCAGTGTCTTATCTTCAGGGTGGTCACTCCTGATGACACCCGGAGGACATAAAAGAAGGAGGAAGATAGACGGGGAGAAAGAGATGGTTAAAGTGAGGGGTGGCAGGGAAAATGTGTGGTAAAAATGACTCACAAGTAAACAAGTGAAACCACACTTTTCTCCTGCAGCAATGAAGTCTTGCTTTATCCTGTAAAAAAGAGACATGCCATAGCTTCAACGCGTACTCCAGAGCTAAGTAATCAAAGCTGTTCTGCAACAACATCTCAAAGTATTTTGTTAGGCAAGATCTTGTAACCGAACTCATTTTGCTGTTCCTGGAAACCCCCTGAGAGGATGCTGCAGTCGTCCATTTTAAAAAACCACATCGGCACCTGTTCAGCAGCGCTGTGACATTTAGGAAGTGCTCAAATGCCACCGCCATCCTATGAAGTTTAAACTAGTTGGGATCCACACTGTTTATGACATACTCTGACCTTTTCCTCTGGCATTTTGCTATAGAAACCACGCAACGTTTTCAACTCCTTGAAATTGCCCAGGTGATAATCAGGTCCCTGAAAATTTCTCAGGTAATAAGGTTCCTGCCGTAGCTCGTGTGCTTCAAGGACTGTTGACTTATGTATGTTGACATGACCTTTTGTATTTGACTGCTATGCCGAGCTGTAAAAAGCACTTCTATGAAATTCATCGTCCCGGGCGTGCGTTTGACATTAGAAGGGGACTCTTGCTAAAGTGGACACTTTCAGCTTTATGATAAGAGCACATTGTATACATTGCTACAGCCTCCGGTGTTTGACAGATCTGATGATGTCTGCTGACTGGAGAGTATTCTGTCTCTGTGGAACCTCCTCCAAGTTACCCCCCTTGTCTTTGAGGATGCTCCGTTGCTCTGGTTGATGGAAAGTAGCTGGGATTCACATCAGCTTTAGCAGAAGTAACTTTTGCATGTGCATGAACACGTACAAAGAATAGTGGTATGCAAATGTCACGGTCAGTGAACACTGCTGCTCAGTTCTGCATGGACGAAGAAAACTAGGTGAACCCACAACTTAAATAGCGAAAGCTGAGGGAGTATGGACTCTAGACATGTGTGCAGTCTGGAGTTCAGAGGTGCTCATCTCTGTGTTGATTTCACATCAAGTCAGGACACAGTAATATATTGTGTCATTAGCTCAAAGGAAAATCTGCTGTTTATTAGCTACAATATCAGTCACTGCCATTTTCTTTGTTTTACAATCAAAGGGAGCTAAGAAATGGCTCTTGGCACAAGAATCAAAGGCACGCTCGCTGCCTTCATATACACATGTTTTGTAGTACTAACTCTGTGCAGGTTTTCACATTACAGTCCTTCGGTATTACTTTGGAGGCTGAAAATTATTAGGTATCATTCCTCCTTCCTACAGCGAAGGATTTCCACCTCCAACTGCTTCAGTCAAATCCGTTCCATCCTCTGGAAACTCTGTAAGGATCCCCAGTGCTGACACACTTCCTGGAGAGCGAGTGGATTTATGACATCACTATCTAATCCTTTTTCATCCTCCGTCCCGAGCTGATTGATGCCTGAGAGTACTTCCTGGTGCACCTTCCCCTGGGTGGACACGCGGCAGCTACGCTCCACCGCTCTACATCTCTATAATTTAAAGGGGCTCAGAGCGCTGCTACAATGCTGAAAAACTCATTATGTTTATTTCTGCCAGCTGCTGGGGTCCCACGGCTGAGGGGGACCTGGTTCGAATTGAGCAACATTACATAAAATGAAACCCGGAGACTAGAGGGAGGAAAAGCAAACACACTGGCTCGCTGTTAGCCTGCGCACGGACACACTCACGCAGATAGAAACATCCACACGCACTCCGTTTCTTACACACATACACAAAGACCATAAAAATATACTGTATCATCGAATGCACACAAGCCCACCTACTGGGATGTACACAAACAGCCCCTCAGGGAGAGGCAATTGTGCTCTGTCGGGGGCAAAAGAACATAATGGCTACGGGGGAAACTACTGCCGGCTGTACAGCTTTTTTCATCAACACTATCGATTTAAGCAGAGACACTGCAGAAGCACAGATGCAGTGGGACGGTGACGGCCCGCAGACAAGACAGAATGATGAGTCAGTCACTTACATAACACTGCGCGGAAGGTCATTTAATATAAAGTTCTCATATCTCAAGAGTTTTGTGAGAGAGGTCCCTGTTTTTAATTGACCCGCTGCACTGCTGCCAGACCTTGGACCGAGGTTGGATGTGACTACAATGTGACTTCAATTACTCTGTAGCCATAAAACAACTGGCACTGCGAAACTTACTTAAAGGCAAAACAAGAAACTCTAAATTTTCCTCACGCTGTACTCCTATCATAGCACACATCGGCATGAATCACTTCCCACACTGCTGCTGCTGCTTATTTTTTCAGGATGCAGTCAAGCAAGGACAATGTGAAATGGCAACATTATTATGCTTTATCTAGAGGTCAAACTGCACATTGGTGAGTGTTGCCAAACTGCAGGTCAAAGTTTCATTCAAATTGGACTCTAAATGAGGCCTAAAAGCAAAGATTTCAACTGGATATAAATGCATCTTGCATCAAATTAGATTTAAATAACTTATCAAGGTTCTTATTTTCTATGCAGTGCAGCCATTCTGTATTATTGCTGTCAGCACCACAGGACCATTTGTCCTGAACAGCTTTAGCCTGGCAGGGAAGACAGAAGCCAGCTGATTGAGGACCGGTGGCCCAGCGCTACCCAAACTCCTCACTGAGGAAACAATCTGATGACCAGAAGCCCGCGGTCCCATACAACCCAAGCATGGATACTCATTAACCACAATCACACACTGATAATGCTGTTTGACCAAATCAGCACGCGTTCTCCCTAATGAATGGACCGAGCAGGTTGAGGAGCTGCCAAAGAGCGAAGCATTCCTCCTCCTCCAGACTCTACAACATATGGACGTGACAGCCGCGGAACACACGGGAGGAGAGAAACGGGAGGAGGGGGGGAAAAAAACCTGATAGAGTCACTGAGACACAGAAAAAGACAGCGCTCGTTGTTAGCTGCCTAAAAGTGACGGAGTGGAGAAGTGTGGTGGAGTGTTGCGAGTAGCCGGGGAGCTGTGAAGAGCTGACAAGCCGTCTGGGAAACGTCAGTGAAGACATGAGGCCTCGGCGGCTGGTAGAGCAGGAGGAGAAAGTGACCTACATTCTAGCTGGTCCAACATCAGGCTACACGAGATCAGGCAGTACCATCCAGAGCTCAGAGAGAGAAAGAGAGAAAAGGAGAAAAAGAAAGAAACAGAGAGAGGGAGAGAGAGAGAGCAGACCACCATGACCAAAACAACACACTCTTAAACCCAACTGGAACGCTTCTATCCACACCAAGAGGTCAGATTTCTGCTCAGCTTGAACAAAACATTCCCTCTCCACTGAAATGTGGCTTTCAGACGTGCAGTTAAGGCCCTCAACTGTACATTTTTAGTACGCGAGTGTGTGCGTCTGTGCCAACGAGCATGTGCGTGTGCTTTCTGTGTGTCAAGACTATGTCTCAGAGTGTTTTCTCAGCTCGTGGGCTCCTCAAGGGTTATTTACAGTTTTGATTCTGCTCAGTCAGGCCTCAGGAGCAAGATCACTGATAGGAAAGGTAAACATCAAGCTGATCCCACACATGTACTGCACACATACACACACAATCCTTGTGCCTTGACCTTGTATCTGGCAGAGCCGCTCTCACAAACATGCTACAGGTAAAAGTCAGGGTCCCCCCAAAACCCAAGCATCTGTCTCTTGCTGTTTTTACCTGGCCTTCACACTACAACAACCTTGACAAGGGGAAATAGTGTCTTTTTCCCCCAGTAGCAGATGCTGCTGTAAGCAAAAACAGGACAGATAGCAAGAACCACTGGGAGAATGAGCCGGGGGGAAAAGACAAGGGAGGAAAGTAGCACCCAGACACTTTCGGACCAAACATAGATAAGTTATGACACTCTCTCAGGCCGAAGTGAATCAATTAAACATCTGTTCTGCTGTGTGTTACCACCACAGGCATGAGAGAGAACACACACAAGACTGTAGTAGAAGCAGAGACTTAGAGGTCTTTCATGGTTTGTACAGTATCTGCAGTTTGTTCAGTGGCAACGCTGAGGTTCTGTTGTGGCTTTGAGCCCCGTGTGAAGGCACTGAGGCTGGATGAATGTGTACTGTGACTGTAACATGTATGACGTGGACAAAACATCTGCTCTGCCACATCTATTATGTTTCAGTTATTCCGCACAGAACACTGAGACGACGTTTGCCTGACAGATGTGCGCGGATGTCTGGTAATTTCATGGATGCTGCATGTGTGCCTGAGTCTGTCTGTTGATCCTGAAGAATAAAGAGTCATTCTCTTGTGCATTTGAGTCTCCCACTGAGCGCACTGATGTTTACACCCATCCATTTCTTGAGCATGATCAACTCATGCGCTGGGAGATAAATTCCACTGCGAAAAATAAGTCAATTTAAAGATGAAACCAGTTCTGATTGCCACAGATTATGCGTTAATACAGGAAAAGCAGCAGCTACTGTTTCAATTCAGAGAAAATTACAAAATCCATTAAAAGACAAACTTAGAAAGTAATTGAAATATGAGCCAGTTTCGGAAATAATTTGAATTTGCAGGCCAGAGTCATTTCTTTTCATGTTGGAACTTGAATTATTATTTTTATGGAATAATTCTGCCATGGGATAAGAAGGTTTTTACTTTATTTCAGATTCATATTAATCTGTTTCAATCGTTTTTGAAGATTGAAAATGACTAAAATCATCATGCATTACAATGTTGCAATGAACACAGCACTAACATGATACACCCCCTGGCCTCCGTCTGGAAACCTGTCCATAATTTCCTCTCAAACTTGTATCACATCAAAAGCATCTTGACTAGCGTGAAATGTGGGTTATGAAGGATCAGTGTCAGGTGAGTGTTCATCGATTTAACACACACGCACCAACCACCCTCTTCAATCTCTCATTGCCAGCGTCTAACTGGTTAGCCAGGGGGTTAAAAGCAAAGATGAACTTCCGAGAGATGAAAGGTGATCTAGGCAGGTTCTCTAAATTCGATTTTCATGGTCTGCTGAGATACAGCCACTCGTAGACAGGCATGCAAAGCAATCATACATGTTCACTCACATGTGCACACGCACACACATCATCATCATACATAAGCGTGACAGATATGCACAAGAAGAAAAAGTGCAGGCTCTGGTGCTGGAAGGTGTTTTTTTGACACACGAACATGCACGCACGCACACACACACCGCTGGGGTCATTTCTCAGCTCTCATGAGTGCAATCAAACACTTCCATAAAGTAGCTGTGCTCATCAGTAGAGCGGGCCAGTAGGTCTGAGGTGTGTTTAGACACACAGCAGCTGGCTTTGATGCTTTGCAGCCTCTCATCGCTTTGCTTGGATAAGCAACGCTGGCTCTACATGTACATATAATGTAAAAAGTAACGCATGATGCGATAGATTCACTATTATCTCATCTGCGAGTGAGTTTATTGATAAATGGATTATTTGTTTGGTCTCTCAAACACCAAAAACAGTCCAAATGTCTACAGTATCCTAGACCTCAAGTATTAAAGCACAGCAATGTAATCAGATGTTTTGTCTTGTCAGGCAAATACATAAAAACTCAAAACTATTCAATTTACTTCCATGTAGTGGAGAAAAGAGAAAATACAGGACCCACAATCTATTTCCTGGCACTGTGTTGGGCAGCAGACTAACAAAACAAATACTAAAACTGAAAACACAGCCAGAGAGAGAATGATGAAGTCCACATCAGTCTTCAGTGCAAGAGGAAAGACCACAGCTGTGTTGCACAGGCTGTAAATTGAACTTACTGAGTCCCAGGCCTGTAATTTCACAATCCTACACTGAGCATAAACATTCTCTGAATGATCTTCATTCCAGGCATTATCACTCCTCATGGGACCACTGGCTACGAGGATGGATATATTAGAGAGTAAAAAAGGACCTGAATGAATTTCTTTCTGCCTCAGGGTTAGACCTATTTAGCCCTTTATAATAAAAAAACATAATCTCGTTTATTCATTCATTAGCTTTGTGGTCGAGTTACACGACTCTTCTCTCCTCTGCGCAGTAATCCCTTCATTAGTGATTATCACCTCAGTTACTGTGCCAGCCTCGCCTTGACGGATCTTCTCATCCTGCTCTCAACCCCCCCAGCTCCACCCCTCGCCCCTCTTCTTTGTCTAGTCACATAGCCAGAGTTGGCAGGTAGTGGGCAGGCTGTGTTCAGTCTTGTCAGGGTAAATTATGGATCAGGTGGCCGGTGAGCTGTCAGTTGTACCAGCTATGTGCCGGTGCCAAAAACACCACAGGCATTTCCCTGGCACATGCACACACACACGCACGCACACACACCTCCCACCTACAACCACCCCTCCCCAATACATATACATGGTTATCGAAGCGAGGGAGCCCCTCGTCTTCAAACACCACCAACCCTCATGTGTTTTCATCTAACATTACTTATTCACCGCACGCATGTACAAACACATATGGAGGCACATGGAGGCGCAAGTTTATGAACAAACACAAGTTAATGTCAGATACAGGCATGCACACACACACAAACACACATATGGTGTGCAGCCTCCACCTCCTCTATTCTGGACGGGCTCCAACATAACCCCCAAATCTCAGTACAGGGTATTTTCTGGCACAGAAAACCCATCATCAATACACTGGCTTTTTGCAATTAGGCACACATACACAGACACACAGACACACACACACAGCATTTGCAAATCAACTCATTCAAAGATGAGACACAGTTAATCTGAGCAGCAGCAGGGCTGTTAGGGAGATAAAGCAGTGAGAGAAAAGCTTCAGGTCTGGTCAATACCTGTCTACCTAAAAGCTTAACTAACACCTTTCACTGTCTGTGTAAAGCCACTTTAATCAGCCTTACAGATGCTGATGTTCTCTCAGCGCAGTCTGATATCACTGTGATTACCATGTTAATGTGATATTTTGCCACAGGAGATGAATAGAGAATTGGCCTGGAGACAAGGGAGAGGAGAGGCAGGGATGGAGAGAGGGAGAGGATGGATGCGGAGAGGGAGCGGAGGGGGGAGGGAGCGGCCGGTGGCCCAGACCAAGGCAGGGTGTGATTTTAACACGTGGAGCTTGCAGTCTCATTACAGGCTTCAGTCTGAGCAGCGCAGGGGTCAGACCTGATCCAAACCCAAACTGACAAGTGCAAATGGGATTCTGCTGTCTGTCTCAACACCCTCCGTACACACACACCCCACCCCGCAAACACACACACACATTCTCCAAAAACCAACCCCCTGCTCCTTTAACACTATGTATCCCCCCAAAACCATCACCTCTAGAGCACAAGCACACTGATATCCATAAACATGACAAACCAGCCTATCAAAGTGAACCATTTCTACTTTTTTTTTTTTTTAGCTTTCTCTTAACAACATCTGCAAACTATCGCCTCCTTTTTACTCCTTCTATAACAGTCCGTTGAGAACATTTTTGCAACATTACACACGTCAAATGTTTGTAATTTCAACAAATAAAAAAACTTGTGAAAACAAGGACCACCAACTTCTGAGCCTATTCTATAAGAACTTGACTCGACTCGACTCATTATTCATTTCTGACCTCGGTGGTCGTTGCACAATTTCATTCACATGACCACACATTTTTCAAACACATACACATAAATCTAGCCGTGCACTTGGGACCACCGTGTGGGGCACGGTGGGCTGCGTTGACTTGCACAACCACCTTGATGAATCACCCTATATAATGGTCTGCAAAAGAGGAGAGCCTCTATTGTTGCATAGTACCACTCTGTGGAGACTGACTCTCTCCTATGTGACCTACACACGCAGTTAATACATGCACCACCACGGCCACACCAAAAAAAAAAAAGACAAGGGGGCAGTGACCCGGGAATAAATTGCCCATGACCTTTATACACATCATGTTTAATGTGCAGCTCCCTGAGTGTGCTTGACGTGCTTGAGATGTCACGGCGATAAAATCCTCTGCTGTACATGACCAATGAATGCACAAACAACTTTCAACACAAAAATGCTCTTGAGTGAAGGGGCAGAGTATATTTCCAGTGTGAATGGCCATTCATGTAAAAGGAAACCACAAAATGACCATGTTTCCTTTCTGCTTCAGTGTCGAACCAGCATGTGCACATATGCAACCCGGAAACATGCAGACCGCCAGGCAAAAAAAAAAAAGGTGTTCTTAGAAATTAAATATGAAAAGCATAAAATATGCAGCCAGCTCCCACTATGCCAACGCTGCCTCTGACACAGGCTTTCTCTCCTCTGTTCCCACAGCATGTTTTATTCAGACCTGATATTCTAAAAGCTGAAATAGAACAATCTATTTCCCCTTGCACTCCTCACTTCTGATTTACTGATGAATATTTCAGAGGAATGTCAGAAAAGACAGAGAAACTCCAATCCGCAAGTCGGCTTCTGCCTCACCTCTCCCTCCTGCTTCCCGCCCCCCCTGCTCCCCCTCACTTTACAAGACAGCTACGTGATCCTCGTGCAAGACTCACTTAAGTAGCAGATTTGCTTAATTTTCTACATGATTTAACAATTTGTGGAGTGAGTGTTTAGGGGGGACTGAGAAGGGGAGAGAGGGGAGTCCTCAGCCCAGGAGTGGAAGAAAGTGAAAAGGGGTGGGGAGAGGGGAAGAAAAGAGATACAGAGAGGCACAGTGCTCAGGACAGGACTCTGATATGAGTGGAGGAAACATATTAACAAACATAACAGAGTCTAAAATAAACCCAGACCAGGCAGTGAATCTGGTTCTGTCTCACAATCATTTAAGATTCAAACTTTAAGTCAAACTTTACTTTTAAAACTCTGAAATTTAGATCGCATTTTTAAAAAGTGGGGCAAAACATTTGACTTCATATTATTTGTTATTTATCTTATATCAGGAATTAGCCAATAGTATAAAGCATAAACAAGCAGGTAAGTAAATTGTGGACATATGTAAAAGGCAAACATCTGCTCCTGCTCTTTCCAGTCCCTCATGCCTATTTATACCTGACTGGAATGCCAGTGAGTGACTGACTGACACATACGCACATATAGACACACACACACACACACACACACATGCACATGCACACAGCTTTACAGGCAGAGCTATTGTTCTCCTTCAGTCTAAGCAAAGTCATGTGCACTTCTACAAGATAGCAAGAAACACTGAGAAAAGCAGACAGAGGGACACAGTCAGGGAGTTTCTCTCCCTCACTCTCACTGTCTCACACACACATACACACACACACACACGGAGGTAGAGTACAGATGGTACTCACAGTCTTTCAGTGTTGCGGGGGATACTCCTTGGCATGGTTTTGAGACCCAGTCCGTGGCAGTCCACTGTGGTGCCGCTGCAGGCACACAGCGCTGGGCAGGCGCCGGCTTTGCCCATGAGCAGGGCAGCGAGCATCACCACCCACATCCAGAGTGGCTGCCTGGCCAACCTGCCCATGCCTGCCCCAAAACAGCTCTCTCTGACGGGCATGTTCACCACCACTAAGCAGCCTGCTGCTCTTCTCTTCTCTTCTTCAACAATCCCTTACTTCTCTCTGTCCACCTTTCTCTTTCTCTCTGCTTCTTTGCAAGAGAAAACACAAAACAACCCAAGAGTCCTGCTACACCTCACCAGTCCTCTGAAATTATTTGATATGTGTGGTGAATATAAATAGAAGAAAAAAAACTGTAACAAACGCTAATATTTTCCTCTCAGCTGTGAAGCAAAGAACAAATCCTTTTTGATTTCTTTTGATGTAGGTTTGATATCCACCACAGTTTGCTGATGTTTAAAAAAAAACACAAAAAAAAACAGCTGCCTTCGTTTCTCTTAAAATGTTCTCCTTGCAAACTCTTCTCTCTTGTCTTTGTGGAGTTGCAGTGCTCTGGTCTGCACACGTCTGCGCCTCTGTCCTCCTCTCACTCAGTCCCGCTCCGCTCTGCTTGCCTGAAGAGAGAGGGAATAAGGAAAGAGCAGAAAGAGAAAAAAAAGCCAGTCTCTTTCTCTCTCTCTCTCTCATACACACACACCAGTCATCCATCACAAGGATCTACAAATAGCAGAGCCCCCGACTCCACCCCTGCCCCCCCGCCCCCCCACACACACACTCCTCCCCCCTCCTCACACCCCACCCCACCCCACCCCCCCACCAGAACCCTGCCTGAACTCACTCTCATTCTCCAGATCCTTCTTTCATTCCCTTGATTCTATTCACAACACAAATCTACACCAACCTATCTCTCTGTTTTTATTTCACTCACTCCACACCCTCTTTCTCTCCGCTTTGCCTCCAGACAAACCCCCCTGGAGAGAGACCTAACCTGCATGACACTGCATAACCCCTGCCCCGGAGGGAGAAGCCGTGGAGAGACCGGGCTGTGGTGTGAGTGTGAGCGGCGTCTGCGCGTGAACGTGAACATGTAACGAAGGAGAATCCGCTGGGAGAGAGAGGAATCAACACCTCGGTCCTCGGAGGCAAAAAAGTCGGAATAAATAATCCGTAAGTGTGGGTCTTAGCATGTAGATCAAGTGTGGCCACACACACACACACACACACAGAAGCCGCACTAGGGAACTGGGGTGAAAACACACACACACACAAATATTCATGATCTGTTGGGAAGGCAAACCACAGCCATAAAAAGTAAGTCAACACTATATTTTAAGCACAGCATGGGCACAGGAGCAGAGATTATATCCTAATATATACAAATGAAAAGACAAACAGCTACTCTCAGAGCCATGTCTGCTCTGTTATTTGGATTTATAGGACACAGATCTTGTCTTAAAGCCAGGACCATGCATTCCCCGAAGTGGATTCAAAGTGTACGGACATAAACTGGACTGTGTTGAGAAGGGAAAATTTAATGATAAGCAGCATCTGCGGCCCATTATTTACTTTAAGAGGAATTCATAATAAATATTATTTTGCAGTGGCTGACGTTTAGTTGAAACAGTGGTTGTATATTACAGTCCAGCCATTGTCGACAGTGTAATTGTAGATCTCACGAAGCTTTTCTTAATTCGCTTTGATTTGCAGTTTGTGGGACTGTACATCAGTGCTCTGGATGCGGGTAGGAAACGGACCTCTCATATTTATGTGTAAAGTCCAAAGTTCATTGTTGACAGTTTTCCACACGATTAAACAAGTGACAGTTGAAAATAAAGTAAAGAAAACTTTGAGAAGTTACCAAGGGAGAAAGAGGAACAACAGGCACTTTTTAACTTCTGTCCCTGGAACACTTTTTTTTTTTTATTGAACTAAATGTGTAATGATTAGATCCTGGATATTTGTGAGTCTGCATGCTGATCGCCTTCTTAATGAGGGACTCTTGATTAACGCTGAATCAGCTGATAAAAGGCACAAAACCTTTGACTGAGACTTTTTCTTTCCTACATACTAGTTTACATCTCCTCATGTGAGGTGAGTTGAAATCATTAGTAAGGTTAGTGGTTAGTGGTTTAGTGCCATTTAGCAGCTGACTATGAATCCTGAATGATTCACAGATGCCTACAGAGATATTCACAGATACTTGGAAAAAACTAGACAGATTTTTATAGCATCTGTTCTGTTTTTCTACAACTTCATAAATGATCCTGATTCAGTGTCAATCTGAAACTTGTTCACATCCTATATATATAAGTAATAATAAAGTGTCACCAAACAAACAGCTCAGCTTTACTTGGCTATGTCTCAGTTAAAGCCACTTGTGAGCACACTCACATAGACCTAAGAACCCCATTCACTTTAACTGACAAAAGCACAGAGAGAGGGAAAAGAAAAACAGGGAGGGAAGATGCAAGCAGAAACATTTGACTCTGTGTGCATCTGCTTTGCCGACCAACCGACTCACACAAACGTATGCAGGTGTACGCACAAAAAATACACGGCTCGGAGAGAAAAAAGCTCCATCTGTGCCAGTAAAAGTGTCAGTGCAGTGTAGATCTTTCCTCTATGAATGGCTAATTAAAGAGGAGACAGTGGTGTTTAGCAGTAATGGGGGGTGGGGGTACCGTCCCTCCTCTCTCTCTCTCACAGAGCCGTGATAGGAATGCGCACAAATAGACAACAGGAATTATTCTGCTGCTCTCAAAGCCGTGGGAGGACATGGCAGCAATTTACAATTAGTCTGGGAGAGGAGGGTTTGCAAGACATAAGACCGACACCAACAACTGACTGAAAGTGAGGAACGAACAGCAGTTAATGAGGAATAACACCCAGTTTCTGAATTCAAAGTGCTGCCGAACACTGCGGGGCAAAAACAAATTTCTTCCCACAGCCCAAAGTTAGAAATAAAGTTCATCAGGACCGTGCTGGCAGCTGCTCGAGGCTGAATAGGGGAATGAATTGGTTAACGTCTGAATGCTTGCCGCACAAAAACTGAAATGTTTTTGATAGCGAGAGAGGAAGAAAACAGACACAAGCCAGATCTGGCATCCAGAAAATTCCACAGAAGGTTATTTGTATTTCGCTCTCAGAAGAGCTGTGCAAAATCCTCCTCTGTCCAAGGAGTGTTGAAAAAAGACGCAAAACTAGAGAAGGATTGTAACTTTAAAATGAAGTGCTTTTATCTTTTATCAAAAACCGACGACGCTAGTATTTCACAATAGTTCTTGACAGAATTAGCTGCCTCTGAAAGGAATTTTAGTGCATACACTTAAAGCAGAATCAGATCCACTCATCATATATGCTTGTGGGTTTGTGTGCACACCAGTTAATGTAAAGTTGATTACAGTATGTCTGACTCATGTTACAGTCATCATGCTCATTCCAGAGCAGGAATGCTAAATAAAACCCCTCCGGAGTTTTGGCTGTAAAACAATACTATTCCTATCATGGAAGCTGTCTGTTGTATATTTACAGAACATGAGAAAAAGCAGACCCATTCTCACAGATGTTTACAACATATACTTACAATACCAAACATGCATTGACATGGACACCATAATGACACACTGAGACATTCCTCCTATTGTGGAGAGCTGCCTCCACTCTTACTATCCACCCACTCACCACCCAACTCCGTAAAATAAGTTCAATTTGGGCAAATCTTTTACAGCAAACAGCAGCAACTTGGGCAAGTTTTATGTTTCCCTTTAGTGGCATTTAAGGGTACTTCTCCTTATTTTTATTACTCATGTTTTGTTCCTGAGCTCCGAAATGGATTTAATTTTCATTTAATTTTGTTTGGCATCTCTGAAAATTTCAGTGTTTTTCTTCCATTGGCTTCTTCACCACAATGAACACAGCCCAGTTCATGTCAGTGATGTGTTGACTCATTTGTGCTTGTAGGACATGGAGACATTTACTGAGATTTACTGGTAGACAAATCAAGATTTATTGTAACTGAGGGAACTATTGAGGATACAAATAAATGGGTTTTATCTTTGCATATGCCCACTATTAGTTTCTTTTTATTTTCATCATAAACTTCCCATGTGAAACAATCTGGGAATAGCTAATAAGCGATTTGTCATATTGACACTTGTCTCTACGCCTATCTACTTTGACCAATTCAAAAAGGAACATCGCCATGTCCCTTATTATTTGCAACTAAACAGCACCACCTTGTGGTGGAAAGTGAAACAACAACTGCAGACGACTGCCCCAACTCCATGAAGAGCTAAGAATGGAAAACAACAGAGCTAACCATCACCCTTTGTTTAGGAGATGTTGTTATACCTGCTGAAGCACTGACATCTTAAAGAAAAGGACAAGTACAGAATGCAGCTTGATGTTTTTAATAACAGTGAGTTGCATAGCTTCACAGCAACATCAATGTCATATGTTTACATCGCCAATTCAGTTGATCACATTATGGTTAAACCGTAACAGCTTGGCAGAGTGGCCACTTAACTGGACACTGCTACTGAAAGTAAGACAAAAGGAGATTTTAAAAGTGGCTCAAATTCTCCCACAATGCATTTGGGTTGACAACCCTCAATGCTACAGTACAAGGCAGCTGAATTATTTTCACTTGCATTCAGTTACCCTTGAAAACATAAAAATACACAATAAAAATTTGAAAACAGTAAAAAAAAAAAAAGTTAAAAAACTTGCACTAACAGTTGAATAACTGAAAATATATGTTGCATATAAAGCTACAAAACTGTTTACAATGTTGCATAGTTAAGTAAAGCCTGAGAAAAAACTAAATATATAAGATTCAAAATGAACAAACCACTCAAAGTTTAAAGAAGCAGTAGTTTAAAGCATCACAGTGTTGAGCTGATGTGGGGACAGAGACATTAATATTAATATAATCTACACAACTGGTCCTTTGGTCTTTCACTCTTTATGTCCTATCTTCCATTTTGCAGGCTCTATTAGGCTTTACTCCCCTAGTTTACTAACACTCGCATGGACCCTAAGAAGCTATTGGGAACTTTTTGGGGTTAGGGGCCGAGGGGTGGGGGTTGTTAAATAAAATATAGATATATTCACTTTAAGGCACATCTCTGAATACAAGACGTTTCTTATGAAAGTCTTGACCTTTCTAAACTTACTACAACTTGTAAGCAAATTTAACATTTATATATAAAAGCCTGCACATCACATCGCACCAATACATCTCATACACTGGAAAATACACCTAAAATATCCAGATGACTGATAAAAAATAAATACAAGTAGGTTTACAAATTAAATAAAACCATGTTTCAGTCTACTATAAAGCTAAATACCAACAAATTCACTCATGTAAATACATGTCATTTGCATCAGCATTACAAATGGGCAAGGAATAAGCAACTTAAGAAAATTGAGAGATTGCATTGATATAGAATAAAGCATGTAAGATGAGTCACTTTTGTCCACCAACCCCCTTTACGCCACTTTGCTCAAGTCAAACTTCTAGACTGCATCACTGTGGCGATTTCCTTGCTACCTTGATAACCTTTAAGACTTCAATCTAGTTTTTGAGAAAAATGGCTCAGTTGAAATCTAAACATGGCGTCAAAACAAAGCAGTAGCCTACAGTGCATCACACTGTTTATTTGCGAGGGCCCACTAATGCACCTATCTTAACAGTTAGAGTTGTTTTCATAGTTGTGAAGAGCGAAGTCTTTTAAAGATGATTAATCCTGGAGGAGATGGAAACAAAAGAATCAGGTCATTTTTAAGGCTTTCGGTGGAGAACAACAGACAAATGGCTAAAAGCGCATCCGTGAAGAAAACTGGTTGATGACAGTTTTAGGAGTGAACTATGTCTCACAACTAAAACATGACATTTTGTTTATTTTTCATTTAAAGAGAATTATTTACATCTGTATTTCTCTGTTAACATCATAATGAACTGTGATTGACAAAGTTTTCAAAGTGTCTGAATTCAACTTTCTGTTTTGTTCCATCAGCAGCACAAAAACTCAGTCAGCTGTAGCCGATAGGAATTACAGGTGATGGTTTCGAACAGTGAAGATCGATTGCTCCTATGTATGTTATCAAGAAACACAGCAAGTCATTTAAGAAAAATATTGTGTGTGTGTGTGTGTGTGTGTGTGTGGCTAGGTCTGGTAGTCACCTCTTCACAGCTGGCGTTTTCTGTTCCTTGGCCATCGAGCGAACTGCTGCGCAGGGGGCTCTGCAGTCTGCTGTTTTCTTTCTCTGACAGTACTTGGCTTCCCAACACCTTTCTCTGTTTTGTGAACAAAGTTTTTACAGGGAGATAAATCAAGTCGAGTCAAGAGATCTTAATTGTCCCCGGAGGGCAATTTGTAATGCAGCCAGCAGCAAAAACCGACTGTAAAAATACACAATAGTTGCACAAACAATGATGTGAAGCTAATAATTAAGAGTGGTGATGGAAATGCCACTGTAGAGGACTGTCTAAAGATTCCTTGTTGATTTTTCATCAAAACACAAACAAGTATTTCAGCAAAACACTCTCTATATGCACGCATACATGTACGCTTATGACCTCACAAACACGGTGAACACAATACCTTTCATCATAAAACATGTATTGTCTTCTTGTTCTGCTGATCAATAGACTCTTCAGTGGGCAAAAGAGCAACAAACCTTGATCATTCCACCTAAAGAGCGTGAACGCCAGTGTTTCCTGCTGAAAGGTGTCCGAGACTCAGACGAAGGTGTCAGCAAAGGCTGCTTTTCAAACTGCACACAAAAAACACACATTAAGGGGCTGGTTTGCAGATATTTGTCTAAATGTTATTTCTCCTTACAATGAATAGGATGAACACCTGTACCTGTCTGATGAGCTTTTTCTTTTTGGCAGACTCAGGCATGTTGTTGACCTGCTGGTAGAGCTCTCTGAGGGCAAATTCAGTATAAGTCTGAGTCTCAGATGACCTGGCAGGGCACGTGCTGCTGACCTCACTTTCAATTGATCTCATGAAGGGAGAAGATGGGGCAGCTGACTCTGCAGCTATCGGCCCACTTTTGGTCCCAGAGCACAGCATCGAGTCATCCTAGAAAGGTTGGCCGTAACATATGAGCAAATTGTTGTTTCACTGACACTGCCAAGTATTTTCCAAGGGACACAACCATGAGAAAATGTGTATCGAAAAAAAAAGAAAACAGTCAATATTCCCAGATTCTATCTATTCTAGTGTAACAGCCTCTGCAGGTTTTGTATTTTGACATGATTAACAGCTAAGATTAACCAGACATCAAAGTTACTACGTTCAAAAGTTAGCAAAGACGTGTGGGAGTCTTAACAATGGCTTAATACCCACTGTCAGTATAAATACATAAATGTAATATAGTGCTAACACTTTTTTCATGGTTACAAACTGAAAGAAAAGGGGCAGAAACACTCACCTTTGATTGAAGAGATTTTGATCCTGTGAAGTATAAGCGGGCATACTCTTTGATATACACAGGTGCCTTCAATGAAAGTAGACGTGTACATTAAATCCCCTGACGACAGATTATTAAGAATGAATCCAGCACATCATAAATTTAGATGACTGGTATTTAGAAATTCATGACCCTGTTCTCACCCTTACACAGGGCTTATAGAAGCTGCCAATCTTCCACTTGGAGTGAGGTATTGTGTTTAATATAAAAAATAAATATTTAAATCATGTAAATGAAAATATTAAAAAAAACAATTATCAAAATCTAAAAGGCGGCTGACTGCAGGACACTCTGAAAAAAAAACCCATAGCCTTTATTGAATTTACTTTCATATGTAAATTTTGCACTCTCTTAACCATGTTTGTATTTCTCGTAACTGTAGCAACACCACTTCAGTTCGCAGTCCATGGGAGGCGATGAGAAAACGCATTATCGAAAGACAAGAAATATTCCAACTGTGGAGGAGACACCTAATTTGAAAGAGCTGCCTGTGTTTTGTTTTTGCATCAAAGTAAAGCTTGGTACACTAAAAAGCAACAACTGGCAATCATGTTGCATTTGACATTTCACTACACAGCTGTAAAATGTTCATCAGCTGCAGAGACACAGGATTTAAAGCTACTTACCTTGAACAGCTTTTGTGAGTGCCGGATGAGGAATGCTATGTCATTGTTCAGTTTCTCAATGTTTCCCTGCAGATCACTTGCCATCACCTGCAACATAAAAAACATAGACAAACAAAGAAGAACAGAATATTGTTAGAGCCAGGATTTGGTTGACTGAAAACAACTTGGATGTTGGAACATAATCAGCCAAGGGTCTTTACATTTTTGGGCCAGATGATGTGTGGAGCAAACATAGTGGCTAGATTGATTGCAGACATCTTGTTGACTTGCTGATTGCGTGCGGTGTGGTACAGCAAGTCCAGTAGCAGCTTCAACAGGCTGCGATTGGCTGGTGGGAGCAACATGAAAAGCAGCTGGAGGGCCTCAATCTGGCGCTCCTTGTCAGGTGCATTTGTCTTGTTCCCCTTATCATCAAAGCGAGTGAGTTCTGGACACAGCAGATAAGAACACTGTAACACAAATAAAGTGGACCACTACAATGTTCTTCGACTGAGTGTGGCAATTTTCTTGATTTTCAAATAAAATCTAAGTGAAGCCAAGACAAGGCTGTGCGCAAGAGTCAATAAACACCTCCAATCTTCAGGTGCACATGATAGTGTCTGTGAGTGAGCAGAGGCTCTGGCAGCTCTCCCAGGAAGGCTTTCAGCAACGTGGCCGCATCATTGGGGTGGAAGTCGCCAGTCTCTAGATCTATCTCTGCCCCAGCATTCAGCATCTCCCTCAGGGCCGCCTGCCTTAGGCTGTGGCCAGGCACACGGAACAACCCCTCCAGATGAAGGTCTGTGGGGTGGGAGAGAAAGATGGGGAGAGACAGCCGATGGGGAAAGGGGGGGAAAAAAAAGATGCAGAATGTCGGCGAAGACACACAGTTGAGGAGACACAGGAGGACAAAGACGCATAAGTGAGGAGAGAGACGGAGTGAATGAAATGGAAAGAGGAAGACAGAAAGAGCAAAGTGCTTTCAGATGAATTATTGACTCAGGCATTTGCTCCCAGTGTCCACTTTAGGTGAATGACATCATAACTTTCTAGAAATAAACCATGACCTCATACTAATTCACTGCTGCACAGCTAAGTTAAAGTACAAGTAGTAATATTCAGGGTGCCTGCCTTGACACTTCACAGATCCATTTTTTATGAGAATTAAAAAGACACATCATTAAATCGGATCATTTATAGAGGTGTTTTCTGACAGATGCTGTCTCGGTTATGGATTGTCCTCTAAGCTCACGAGCAACATGTAGGCTATAGTCAAGATATCACAAGCTGGTTGTGTCTTTCATGTAGCATTGGATGCATTAGAAGTAGATATGTGATACTCACTTTTACTCAGGTATTCAATGAGCTGATAGATCTGCGCTATCCCTTCCTCAGTTAATGGTGCACCAAAAACCACTCCTTTGTCTGAAAGAAATCAAATGGCTGTTTGACACCAGTTGTACCCATTGCATGTGCCAATTAGCCCACTGCACCCACTATCAAATTTGCATATTAATTTAAATCACATGGACAACCCCATTAACCTATAACAGGACAATTAGATTCACAAAGTTTACTGAGAAATTAATCAGAAACAGAATATGCAGTTAAGGAAACGTCATTTGTCTAAAACACTCATGGTCTCACCTTTACGCTTAAGGAAGTTCAAGGAGCGTAAAAAGCCACTGGAGGAGGGCACCCGAGCCTCAGACTCTCCAGTGAGTTGGGCAAACTCATCCCCTGGGAGGTCTACGAGCCGAGTGATGTTACTGAGTATGAGATCAGTGAAGGCTTGTGGATGCTCGTGTCTCAGCCTCTCCACGAAGAAATCCGGGTTAAAGATCACGGGCTGGCTTGCGTTTGGCTTTTCCTGGATGTTGAACACGTTGCATTTTGTCCCCCTAGTCACACAGAAACACGGAGACTGAGCTGGGGGTTCGTCAAAGCTACGGGACTAGTAACGTTACATAAAATAAGTTAGACATGTTGAACAAATACGCCACCCAAAGCTAGGTTGGCTAACGCTAACACGTCGAATATGACGTCCAATACCGAAGACAGATATATAAATATTAAATGAAAAAAATCGTCTCCGCAACCGACAGTTCACACTTAATATTTCAAACTTGTTAAATTGTCGAAATCATAAAAGAAAAGTTGTTACCTTCTGTCGAGTTTGTGATTGTTTTCAGCCGCCATCTTCGTTTTGAATCTTCCGCGGTCTCATCTTTAGTCCCGCCCACTCTATTGTGATTGGTGGGTAAGGCATACGTCATCAAAAGGGAGGGGTGACATCCCTCGCACATAAACAATGTACAGAGGCTCTCATACTCGTACTTAATCGAAATAAGTGTTGTACTTATCCCTTTCTTTCCTTTTCTTGTTTGAGTATGTTTGTTTTGAGCCTTTTTTGCCTTCTGCCTAAAGGGCAGGGTTCTAACTGGGGCCAACAGCAGCGAGGACCGTAGCCTCTGCAAGACCTCTTACTATTTTGTATCAAAAAGCAGGCATGTTAATGAACATGGATGTAGCCTATAAAAGAACAATACATCCATGATAAGAAAGCAGCTGTCTTAGAGGAACAGTGTGATTAAGATTCATTAGGTGTTGGTGTTGGTTAATCACCATAGCAACCTACCATAGTAGGCTAGGCCTAATTTATTCAGCATCAGTAAATTATGCATCCTTATTTTTGCATTTGGACATTCATTGTTTTGTTTTTACTTTACAGTAGCCTAATTAGGCCTAACTAATTTGACAAGCTAAGAGGGATAGATAGATAGATGGATAGATAGATAGATAGATAGATAGATAGATAGATAGATAGATAGATAGATAGATAGATAGATAGATAGATAGATAGATAGATAGATAGATAGATAGATAGATAGATAGATAGATATTTAGATATTTAGATAGATAGATAATATATTTATTTCACATACCAAATACAATACATATACCATTTCGCTACATCAGAAACTGCATGTACAGTTAGGACAAAACAATTGGTCAAAATATCATTAAAATTGCAGGTAAAATCTGATCTCATTCTAATACATGTAGCCTACACATCTTCAACAATTTTCTTAGGGCAATTGGAAATTACATTCACATCTGTCACAACACGATAAGCTGTGAAGCATGACATATTTCTAAAGCAAGAGGAAAAAAGTATCTGAAAGAAGATAAATGTTACTTAAGTGTATTAAGAAAATCAACACGGTTTGTCACAACAATGATTAGGCCAACAATTTGTCAAAAAGGCCACTAGGTCATGACATCATAACACTGAGAAACTTTTAGGCTACAGCAATAAAGAAAGGATTCTGCTTTTGATTGGTACAATCGATCACAATTCAGTGTACATATTGTTGCTGTTCAAACTGGAAGGGGCTTTCATCTCTTTTTCGACCCCTCGGACCTGATTTCTTAATAATTGTGCATCTCTCTTTGCCCACCTTCTCACTGGAGCATTTACCATCAGTCCTCTCTCTGGCGGTTGTGCTTGATTCTTCACTAGAGGATCTCCGCCACAGCCAAGACATGCTCCTGTACGTCCAGAAGCACTGAGGCCTGAGCCTGCTCAGAGTCCTCCAGCAAGCTCTGCGAAATGTGTGGGAGGAGATACAGAAAAGCAGAGGGTCCAGAGCACCATTGATATACCACAGGGGAAGTGACAAGTAAGACTTCAGGATTGTGTAGACCGACAGGACGGTGTCTGACCAGACAACCACGTAGACCTGCATCAGTGATGAGGCAATGTCTGGAAAGTTGCAAACAAAAAAGGCCACCACGACTGCACCTGGAAAATAGAACATAGGAGATGCAGATAAAGTGTGCATCCTCCAGCTGACTGCAACATCAGTGTGATTACGTTGTATTCAGAAGCATCTTTGGTCTATGCACAACACCATAAATGTATGACATCTCAATCTTAATTTCCCCAGGCTCACCCATGAGTTTGAGAGCTCTCTTTTCATTTAAAAGCAGCTTTCCATTCTGATGACACTGAACATCTCGTCTTCCTTCAGGATCAGGCTGCATGAGCCCCATGTTTCTCCTCTGACGTCCATTCCTTTTCAGGTAGAGCAGGATGAGTACATACAGAGTAAAGATGGAGACCAGTGGGACCTGTGGTTGGAGAAACATGTTAAGTGCCAGAGTTTGGTATAGAGTAAAGTAAAAACAATCTGTTGAACAGCATTTATTTCACCAGGAAGAAAAGTCCCGCTCGCAGGAGTAAAGCTCCTTTGTAGAGGTGTGCAGGATCAGGCTCTGTCATCTCGCACATGGTGGAGACATGGAGGGCGTCTTCTCGTGTGGTGGCTGTGTAGTCCAGGATACAGGCACGTGCCTGATCATAAACCAGGGCAAACGGCACTGCTGAGACCAGAGAAAGGATCCATACTGAGAGAAGGCATGGCAGCCGAGATTTCTTTTGGAAAGGAAAGAGAGAGGGTATTCAAACTCTGTTCAGTATAAATTGAAAACCCTAGTATGAGGCATTGTATTATCTTCAATTTTTTTTCTCTCGTCTGCGGTGTGAAACTTTTTTGTGATCATTACACCCCCTACATGTGTCCAATTCACATCCTAATGTATGATGCATTCATTCTTATTCACAAATAAAGCACTGGTTAAAGTAACCAACTCTGGATTTTCTATCTGACCAGATTCAAATCATGTTGCTTCCAAAGAATATATTTGATTTTCAAAAATGTACGCAGTACATTGTTTGAATAAGAACATTCCTTACTACTCTTCATGTTTTTATAAAATATCTCATGCAGTTTGTTCCCAGAGTGAAACATGAACATGATTTACTTTCGGGGGACAAAACCTTAGCCAAAGTAAGACTTTTGTGGTCAAATATACAAAATGCTTTTAGTAGACATTTCAGAGTGTTTTTCATTTTATGTCATAGTAACTACTTCAGCATAACGCTACGAAGAAACTCTGTTTGCTACTCTGTACTGCACCTTTAGGCTGGAAATAGACCACATTGTGTGGCAAATGGCTGCATAGCGCTCAGTGGTGAAGGCCATGATGACCCAGCTTGTGGTGGCACAGTACACTTGGCGGACCATGAAGTAGACCTTGCATACAGCCTGCCCCAGGCGCCAGGGGTAACTTTCCCAGTAATAACGATAGAGAGTGACAGGGATGGTCAACAGCTGCAAAATGTCTAAAATTTAAAGACAGAAGAAGTTGGACATCATTTAGCAGATTCACACTTTAGGTTTGAACACCACAAGGTGGTGTTTAAAAAGAAGTTCAAATGAATTACATATGGCTATAGTGTTAAGCACACCCATCCAAAAATATTTCACAGGTGCTGAATCAAGGTTAAACAATACAAAAAGTTAATCTTAGTTTTGTCTATTCATTACAAATGAAAACTGATTTTAATAAATCTACTCAATATGAGATAAATTATTATTTCCTTTCTGTGTGCAGTGTACAATAGGCTAACTCAGATAATTAATATGACAGGCATGATTTAGAGATATATTTTAGAGAACAGGCTTGAAAAGAATTTAGATTGAAAATGAAAACCTGACTTTCAACTGTATTTTTTACTAACTGAAAATTAATGAGTAAAGTTAAGTTCAGCCATAATCAAATACTTAAATCAAAACATAATTAAATTTCACTCTCAACATAATAATAACCTCAATTTAATATAATCAGAACTGGTCCTTCATAAAGTAAATGATGGTTGTGTGTACCTGATATTACCAGGCTCAGCAGGTAGAAGCGAATGGCACTGACTCTCATGTGAGCATCCATGAGCAGGGTCAGTATGCTCACACCATTGAATACGACCTGTTGAACACAAGAGGAGCAGCAGTTAGAAGTGTGGAAAAACAGTACTATATCATATGGTTTATTGCTGCAGTTTTATTAGTATTTTATGAACCACTCTTTTGGAAAGTAAATTGAATTTTCATACGCCAAATAAGAAGATGATGGTGTAGAAGATGGTCATGGGGACAGCAATTGCCAGAGGCTCACTCTTGGTGGCACCAATATTGAGCTGCGGCGTCTCACTTGGGCTGACATTGCAGGTGAAGAGGAATGAAATCTGCTCAGAAAGATTCATCATCTGGCAGCTGACTGAAAGCTATAAAGATTTATAGAAACACAGTTTTAAAATTCCACAACAAAAATTGGTTATGCTTAGGCTAGATAAAATTAAAGTACTTGGGCATAATAACCATATAAATGTATTGTTTAATTGATAACTGATCATTATTATTCAGATCAGAATTTTACTGTATCAAACATCATTGTTTTTTGAAAGAATGCTATTATTTTCATGGTATTGGGAAAATGATAAATACAAACATCTAAAATAACATATAACAAAATAAAAAAAGAGGGGTGCATTAAGCAGCAGTGCAGCCAGCCAGGAAAATATAAGAGGTATTCACTTTGGACAAACTAAATCCTTTTAAGTATCAACAGACATCTTAACATCTTAAGTCTTAACATTATGGCATTATTGTGCACACAAATGACTGTCAGTCATCCTGAATGATCACTGTGTCAAAACAATTATATCCAGGTGTAAGGGTAAAGGAAATATCACTATGAATTGAGTAATTAGAACAGCAAGCAGAGTACACACTGTTTATATGACAAAACACACACACACAGCCACTATTATACCAGTAATGTGCAGACTTACCTTCGGAGGGTAAAAATGCAGGATGAAACTCAACAGCTCCCTTCACAAGAGTCTAACATCTTGATCGTCTCCCTTGTGCCTATGACTGACTCTCTCTCCCTTTGTGATGCTCTCTCCGTCTCACCACTGCTTACTCTGCCTCTCCTGCTCCACTCAAATCCAGATGTCCACCACAGTCACCAATAGAAAAACCTCATACAGATGCTTGACTATGCACTCACTGAATTGAAAAAATATCACCAGTAAACATGACTAATATTGCTCAGCTGACAGCATTGGTATTGACAATGGTTTTGACATTTCATTCAGATCTGCAGGAAATTACAAATGACTTACTGGTGCTATGCAAAGATGCACATGCACATAATGTAAATTGTGTTTTGTTGCCTTATTGGATATTTTAACCAAAGGGAAAGACTAAGCTGGACTGTGAGACTCTTTTTTTCTCTGCACTTTTTTATGCTAAGGTAAGCTACTGGCTGGTAGCCTCAAGAGGCATCAAACATCACCAGTCTAATTTAATATTTCTGGGATTTTATCAAATGAATTGAGAGCTGTGGTGTTTCAATTTAGAAATTGTGTTATTTTTCGACTTTAGCTGAGAAGATAGAAAGCCACAAAAGGCTTTCTGTGGACCTGGCTGAAGCAAAAAACAAAACAAAAAACCAACAACATAGCAACAACAAAAAACTCCCACCCCGGGATCAGTCTCTCAGTGAGATGAGTCGGCCTAAACAGCTTTTCCAGACAGTCTTTCAACTAAGTAGCTATAAAATCTGTGGATCTGTGGAAAGCCTCAGCTGATCGCAGGTGGGCTGATGGACGTCATAAAGATACAGAGGCTGAGCAGGAGTTCATATTAAAAAAAAAGTAAACTGGATGTTACCAACTTAGCTATGTTGGCTAAAGTATTGATCCTGCTTGTGCAAGGCAATATTTACTAGTGCGTAAATGACGTGGCAGGAGCAATACATATTTGATCATGACAACACATGCAGGACCATAAGATCATCTGCATTCAGTGTAGTTTATTAGCAGTTCATTACCATTAGAGCATCATTAACAATGTTTGAGATGGGAGGCGACCGCCATTCCGAAGGACCGCCATTCCGACGGTCTGCCAGTCCGAAAATTCCCGAAGGTCCGTCATTACGAACTGCCCGAGGGGCCGCAGTTCCGAATGTGTTTTATTTTGAAAATTGACCGGATTCTCTCGTGGTTTGACTTCCTGCCCGGCCCGGCTTGACACGACGCGCCGCGGGGACAGCGTCCCCCTCCCCCTCCGCCTCCAAAGTTTCACCCAGGTGCGACCGTGCGAGTGATGATGCAGCCGCGGCGCTCCTGCTGAAAATAAATGTCCTTGCTCTGTGCTTTGGTTAGGTTTAGGCAATGTAGAAAGGAGTTGGTTAAGGTTAGTAAAAAGATTAGGTAGAGGCTAGTCTCGCTCGCCAGACCCTCCTCCAGAGAAGAGGCCAATAAAATCACCATTAATATGTGTCTCCCCTGGGAGTCGAACCCTGATCCACCGCAACAAAGAACGGGAGCTTTAACCACTGTACTACCGCCACATGTACTAGCTTGGACACCCTGTGCTTTAAACCATTCAACATTCTTTTAGGTTCGGAATGGCACCCTTTTTTTCAGGTTCGTAATGGCGCCCTTTTCCCATAAATAATTAAGGGTCGGCATTCCGACAAATTAAAGTAAACGTTCGGAGTGGCGGCCCTTCGGAATGGCACCCTGGAACCGTTTGAGATTGTAGCCCAGGCTAATTTCCATCTAGTCCCACTGACAGGTTAATAATAGTAAGATGTCTCTTGCTTTGTGAGGACTGACCTGTCCAGTTTCATTTCTGTTTAAGCACATACAGTATATATACAGTCAGTGAGTCAGTCAGTAATCTGGTCAACAAAATTGTTCCAGCTTCGTGTTTACTGTGCAGAGAAAAGAGTGGCAATCAATCTCCACTGTTAATAATTCTTAGCTAGAGCATATTTCCTAAATCGGTTCACTCACAATATGAGAGTTTTAAAATCTGAATAGGTTTACGTAAACAACAAAGGTGGTTGTTTTCATTAAAAACAATTACACTTAATTTGAGAAAGAACATTTATTTTTTTTTACATACTTTTTTTTTTATAAACATACAGAATGTGATTGTTTCATATAATTTCCTATAAATACAAATATTCCACCATTCAATAAATCAAAACTTTTCAAAGCTTTTTAAATCCAACAACAGACACAATTTATGAAATGTGATCATCCTAATAAAAAAGTGCAAAATCAGAGTGCTGTGATGTCTTCTTGTGCAAGGCCAGCATCCTTTGCCATTGCGTAGAAATGACCTTGTTTCATCAACAGGTTGCTTGGAGAGTCAAACTCCACAATTTTACCAGCATCCAGCACCATTACCCTGTGGAGAAATAATACAGCATAGACTGTTAAGGGCAGAGCAGCATGTGATACTGACTGAGAGAAAGGAGCCAATACAGATACTCTCCTATATACTAATGTGAAAGAGATGGATATGAACACATCCATTAGTGTTTTACAGCACTTCAGCAACACACTGACCTTCAGGATAGATGAGAGGAGAGAATTAACTTTTGTCCTATTTGTCATAAGCAAATTCTCTCCTCTCATCTTGCAAAAGAAGAAAAAAATCTCACCCTACTCCTACCTAGTCTATAGAACTGCTTGTGCATCCAGGCACAAAATATTAGACTTTGAAATCTCAAAGCTCTTTTCATGTCTGACTCTCTTTACAGATGTGGTGATGAGGGCTCACTTGGTCCTCACAGCTGTGGCCACTGCGCTTCTGACCCCTAATTGTTGAAACACCTGGTTCTTGAAACCTCACACTGAAACAGTCTAGGCCATTGTTTGGGACTGAACCTGGGAGGTGTTACGTTTGAAAATAAACAATGTGCAATACTGAGGTTTAAAGTCACTTTTGCACAAAATAAACAAATGCACAGAAAGAAATACATCTACAGTAACTCACCTGGAGCTGTCCATGATGCTGTGCAGACGGTGGGCAATGGTAAGGACGGTACAGTGTGAAAACTCCTCGCGAATGGTATTTTGAATCAGGTTGTCTGTCTCCAGGTCAACGGCTGCTGTGGCCTCATCCAGGATTAAGATACGAGACTTTCTTAACAGCGCTCGAGCCAGACACAACAGCTGCCTCTGCCCAACACTGGGAAGAAAGTAACGTGATTATTTTTCTTGCTTTGTTTATGGAGAACAGAGATGAAAACACCCATAAAGAGAGACTCATTAGCTCTTGCTAAAAATATGCTGGTGTTATAGGCCTACAAGATTTTAATAAATGGTGGCTCAAACACTTGAGCTGTGTTGGTAGTATGGACTGACATTTAATTAGGCTTAGATTGTGCAAAACACTAAGCACAAATTCAGTGGTCATGTGGTTGTCAGGTGGTCACCACACTGGTATTTACTGTAGGATTTTATTCCATTCATCTTGGTAGGTATGATCAGGTAGATTTTAAACTTGGTCAATAGTTCATTGGATGGACATGAGGCCTTAAAGGTCCTATATTAAAGAAAATCTTTTAATTAAAACAGAACCAGTCTCATAAATAGAAGCTGGGCCCTGAAACAAGCCACTGTCATGTCTGTAGCTTTGTGATAACATAACAAAACAGTTACCACTCTCTGCAATGCCCCATGCCCGACCCACACAGAACCATGATCCAGTTTTGTAGAATTTGGCTTCATTGAGCATTACAGTAAATGAGCCAGCCAGAAAAGAGGCGATTTTAATTGCAATTTTACATACAGTAAGGGTCGATTTGGTGCTAAAAGCCAAACTTTCTTCTTACTGATATCAAAACTTAAAATCAAACAGAGAAAGTAACTGAAAATTGAATTAATTGAACGAATGACTGAATAAATTCTGTACTAGGAGGGCAAAGGTAAATTATAGAAGCAATAAATGATATATACAACAGAAAACAAGTGAAGGATTAGACAGGTAGATTCTACCAGAGAGGATATTTGCCATATGCTCTATGGGTTGGATTGTTGCAGATTTGAACATTTTTAGGTTGCAAAAAAACTTTTGAAATAACGTATGAACTAGGTATCAAGTATGCCCTGTGCCATTTAGTTGTTCTTCTCATTTGCTCTGACTTTAATCCTTTGTAAAGCTGCAATTATTTTTGTGTCCCACCTGAGGTTCTCGCCACCCTCTGCTACTTCATGCTGTAATTTTTCCTGCAGCCCTGCCACGTAGTCCTTCAGATGAGAGAGCTCCAGTACTCTCCAGATGTCCTCATCACTGAATCTGTCAAATGGATCCAGATTCATCCTCAAGGTCCCGGAGAACAACACCGGATCCTGTGAACACAGGGTTTGGATTGGTCAGCGTACCTTTTAAAACTGAACACTATATGAAGGATAAATGCTTATACTGTATGTTATTGTGCAAACCTGTGGTATGATGGTGAGGCTGTTTCTCAGGTCATGCAGTCCTATTGTGGAGATATCTACATCGTCCAGGAGGATGCGACCTTCAGCAGCTTCAATAATTCTGAACAGGCAGTTTGTCAGACTTGATTTTCCAGCTCCAGTGCGACCCACTATACCAATCTGCAATCAGTGAGAGAAAAACCAAATCCACAAATACATGAGGAAACATAATGGCATTTAATGTGGACCCCAGGAAGAATAGTTTTCATATTTATGAGGACTAATGGGGATCCAATAAAGCAATAAACAATAAACAATCAATGTCATTTTCACTGTAGCATATACTGAGTTGAAAAGGACCAGGTAATTGCATAAATCGTATGTTTAGAGAAGCATCAGCATTTGTTGTGGCTCTGTAGCTTGCAGGCTATTATAAATCGTATTCCCTGTGTCCAAGACATATCAATCGGTGAAACAAACAAAAACAATAGGTCTCTGATGGAGAGGGGAATGGTAATCATCTCTGCTTTGCTGAAGATGTGTGTCCTGTGTTGTAGCCTGTGACTGGCCCGACTGCTCAGACAATTCAAGCTTCATAAACATAAAATCCAGGGAAAAATAAACAGGCCACTTCAGTTGGCATGGAGCTAAGAAAAGCAGCGGAGACCAGTCATAAGTAAACAAAAGATAACTATTGTCTTCTAGAGATGAGAGAGCTCAAATGAGAGGGGACAAAGGAGAAATTCAGGTGTAGTTATTTTCTTTGAGACAGATGGTTTCGCCACAAGGAAGCTGCATTATATACAACTATTTTTAGTTTGTGACTGCTAAAAACGGATGTAGGGATTACACAGTTGTGTTAAAACTGTTCTACATCTAATTTTAGTGATGAATCATTTCTTAGGTTATACAGGTTTTGTTGAAATAAAGTTATTATGGTAGTTAATGTATTTGCATATTACATTCACTTGTATGCACAGAGCTTAACAGACCACTAAAACAATTTTTATAATTACATTTATTTATTTATCACACACAAACATACCTTCTCAGTGCTGGCGATGTCACAGGTGATTCCATGCAGTACTAGGTCTAATTCAGGTCTGTAGCGGACCTTGTAGTTTTCAAACTGAAACCTTCCATCCTTTGGCCACTTCTCTGGAGGCCGAGTGTCAGTGACCCACTTAGCCTGAAGAAATAAATGCACACGCACAACAGATATGTAAGGGTACTGTACCTACTAAAAGGAGAGGATAATATTAACACATGAAAGGACAAGAAATGTGCCCGTGGGGGGTCATGTTCCTGGATTGATTTGTGAATTCAACATACCTCATTCTCTAGCTCTGTGTATTCACTCACTCTCTCCACGGCAACGATGTTGGTTTCCAGCTCTGATGTCATTCGCACCAGCCAGTTGAGGGTCTGAGTCACCTGCAGAGCCCAAATACAGTAGGAGAGACAGCACAATGGTTACATGGTTTGGAAGGTTATACCTTACCATCATCACCAGAATCATCGCTATTATCACTGTAATTATCAACGTCATTGGCATCAACCCATTGCAGTGTGCTTGATGTGGGTGTATTGGTGAACTAACATTAAGGGCATAAGATATTGACAGGCCAACCAGGCCGCTGTCCAGAGAGTCTCTGGAAATAACAGCAAACAAAGCCGCAAAAAACACCACCAGGTTTCCCAGGAACTCAAGACGGATGGCCAGCCACCTGTCAAGTAAACACACAGAAATACACACACAGATTTAAAGGCGCATCATGTACCAGCACACTGAAAACCCCATTAAAAAAAAGTGCCTGGATTTCATGTTTGTAGTTATCTGACCTGTTTGACACTATCCACGGGTAGACGCTCTTTAGGTTTTCATCGATAGTTGTTTCGTTGTGTTTGAGAAACCTTTCTTGATGGCTGTACGCCCTGATCACTGACAGACCAGAAACTGTCTCTCCAAAGTGAGAGTATATGGGAGAGCGAGACACCGAGTCCAGCCGACGCAGCTGTCTTGAAGTGGCTACGTAGAAGCGCTGGGTGAAGAGAGAGGGCAACACAACAGAGGTAAATGGAAACATTAATTGGACTGTCAAGTCTACCTCCCTTTAATATTTACTGTTTTCATTTCAGGCTGTAAGATTACAAGATATACATTTCAGTCTTCTTGTTTTGTCTTGTTTGGTTCACCTGCACAAAGTAGTAGACCAAGCCCAGAGGAACGATGATGATGGTGAAGAAAGGAGTAGCCAGACAGATGACAAACAGTGTCCCCAGTACACCCAGCAGACACAGGAGCCAGGAGCGGAAGGATTGAGGAATGGCTTCGTCTATTGTGAAAATGTCCTTTAGGAACAGTGTTGAGGAAGTTAGGTCATTATTTACAAGTGCTTCCAAATGAACAGATCAAGAAAAAATCCATCTCAATGAATCTCTCTGTTTTCCCCAGCAACTGTTAAAATGCTGCAATTAAAAGTTCACATATCTGTATTATGTGCCAATGAAGACCAGCAGGGTTTGAAACCCATTTGACATGTTAGAAAATCCAAACACAGATTGCCTGCCAGTTTCTGATTCTTTTAACACCCTTTAAAGTCAAAATGAATAAATAAAATGAATGAAAAATAAGAGTTACTACCTTTGCAAAGCGGTTGACCACTCTCCCGATAGGCGTAGTGTCAAAGAACACCATGGGAACACGCAGCATGTTGTTAAGCAGTTTTGAGTGCAGGATTTGAGATGCAGCGACTGATGCATTGGCTAAGAGCAGTGTGCCGAGGAACACAAAGAAGCCTGCCAGGAAAGGAGAGAGTTTTAAATCTATACATTGTAACAAGATTTTCACATACAATGAAATCTGTTTTCCACAAAAGCATGAATGAGGAAAGAAGTGAAAAGAACTCAAAATAAGTCTCAAGTGAGCTTTTAAATCAAGACAGATGAAAACTCATGGAATTACAGAGGCACATTTATGCTGGTACTGTAAAAGAAGGACAAATGTGAAGAGGAGAAAAGTCCATTTAACCATTTTACAGGCATTAACACGTCATGTCTATTTCATCCCACAACCTTAGGTGTTCAGCTATAGTTGATTTAATGGAGCAGCACATAAACTCTTTCTGAAGTCTAAAGTAATGCAATGTTATCTTAATTGTTGTTTCATCTATGCTTTGCAGCAGATTCAATCACTAAAATGCAATGGAGAAACTTGTCATTTCAGAGAGAGCAATTTGCTGAATAAATCAAGCAGCACTTTGCAAAGGAAATAAAAATGACAAAAGTAGCTGCACAGTGATTCCTCAGTTCAAGCTCTGCTATTCTTATACTCCCCCAGGTTCCAGAGGGACATCTACGCACCCATTCACTATTAAATTCAAAACCCCTAAGACTTCAATGACACTCAGTTGTGCATCTTTTTAACACACTGACATAGTTCATCCTCTGAGGAGATAAGTACAGGTCCTAAGCGAATGCTTTCTTCATGCAAGGAAACTCAGTGTTAAGTTCAAATCTTTTGTTAAGAGTTAAGAAGATGACTGCCATTGCAGTGTCTGTACTGTATGTTACCGACAGAGTTTGGAGGGAGTTATATGAGTTGAATAAATTCTTATCCATTTAACATGTTAATTTCTGTTTGTTAACAAACAACAACAATGACAGGTTGTGGTTGTACATGGAGTTATGTGCTTTGATTATCTCTTCTTGTCTTGGTGCTAATGGAACAACCTTATGTAGACACTTCAAGTCAGTTAAGTCTGTTGCTTCAAGTAATTAAAATCAAATTAAATGGATATAATCTTTTATTATCCATTAGTATATGGCGAAGGATCATTTTACATGATATGTGAGATGTGTAGAAACTCAATGGACAGGCTGCATATTAAATAAAGGAAGAACACTTTATCTTTAATAAAAAAGTAAAGAAGTGAGTTTTAGAAGGAGAAAAAATATCTATTTTTTAAGTTATCTGACGTGAATCAGAAAATATTTGCCAAATATAAAAGGCATGACTGTAGTGAGAGGACTTGTTCTGTTACCTTGAGCCACCCCCAGAGCTCCGAACACTCCCACCCTGGTGTCTCTCATCGAGGCAGGGTACGTCTTGTTGTAGAAGTCCACCGCATCATTGGTCCAGTCACTCAGCCACAGGTTCTGACCGATAAAAGCAATGTTCTGGATGAAGTAAACCACGAAGACCATGGCTGCATAACCCCAGCCCATGGCACGCAGGTACTGGAGGTAGACTGAGAACTTCACCTGGATGTCAAAGAGCAGAAACGTCTCAGGAAAAACGGGTTCTAATTTTGGGTCATTGTATTTAGGCAGACCAACAACTTTTATTACCTGTCCTGTCTCCATAGCCTCTTTCTCTATGAGCCTCTGGCCTTTCTTTGACTCACCAACATCCTCAGTTTTTTTAAAAGAGCTGTTTTTTCTTAGTCTGACACTAAAAAAGGACACACACAATTAAGACAACAACAAAACAAAACAAAACTAAGCATAGTAACTTAGTAGTAGATAAAATATTTCTGGGCATGAGATCTTAATAATGTTAACTTGGTCAAGAAACCCCTCCACTCCCTCACAATATGCTCTAACCTGCCGTTGCGTTGGCTGCGGCGGATACTGGTCTCTCTCTTCAACGTAACAGCCACCGTGTCCTCCAAAGGAGAGTCAGGTTGAGTATCCTCTCCTTCAGGGATGAGCTCCACATCAGCAGTAACCTGGCAACGATCTGAATAAATACGGTCACGTACTGTATGTGATTAACTTGACAGTGCTTGGTATCAATGAGTGAATCATGCAAGTATGAAGTACTGGAACAAATGCTAACTAAAAAAAACAAACTAAAATGTCCATATTCGTACATATACAGTCAGTTTTTGAATATGTCAGCTTTACCTGACTCTGAATTGGTCCGATTGCTTTGCTCTCTGGCATATGTGTTGAGAAACTCTGAGAAAGCTCCTCTGCTTGAACGGAGGTTTTCGTAGGATCCAATTTCAGAAATCATCCCATCCTGCAGGACCACTATTTCATCTACGTAAGGAAGGAAGCTCACTCCATGAGTCACCAGGATACGAGTCTGTGTAGGAACAAAACACACACTGGGCCTCAGTAAAAAAAACAATACTCGTTTTGGAAAATAGTTTAAAAATAAAGAGCAAACTATGAAATGACTAGAAATCACAATTTCACATCTATTTGCAAATGTGCCAAACTGTCAGGTAGCCAATTGTATTGAGCAGATAGAGAATCCAATACTGATCAATGGTTTAACTGAGGTTTAGTACAAACCTTATCTTTGAGAAGCCCCTTGGGTCCAATAACTTTATCAAAGAGATGCTTCCCTACATGAGAGTCCACAGCAGACAAGGGGTCGTCCAAGAGATAAATGTCAGCCTGACTGTAAGCTGCTCTGGCCAAGCTAACACGTTGCTTCTGACCGCCTGAGAGATTGATGCCCTGAGGAAAGGAGAGGAGAGGAAACGTAGCTTATTAATTTATATTATATCATGTCCATCATTATGCATCACAGATGTCATGGATTTCTGAGTGAGTGCAAAGTCTCTGCAAGTTGATTTTCTATTCAAATCAAAATCATTCTTTCATTTTTCTCACCTTCTCTCCAATCTCAGCGAGTTCTCCACCAGCCAGCAGCTCCAGGTCCGGGGCCAGGGCACAGGCCTGTATCACCTCCTGGAGCCTCCTTTCCTCAAGCGGGGAGCCAAAAAGAATATTATCCCTCACTGTGGCATTTTGGATCCAGGCTTGTTGCGGCACAAATGCAAGGGAGCCCTAGGGGAAAAAAAGACAACAAGTGTCAGGCTCCGACTTTCCTCAAACAACAACCCTGATCCCTCCCATCAAAAAGGAGGATTTCATAAAGGTTTTCACTGAGCCGATGTTTTTACATCATTCATGGGGGAAAATAAACAAAAACACTCTCTCTACATTATATGTCTTAGCTCTATACTATGGATGCAACTACTGTTTGTCTAGAAAACATTTTTTAAAGCTGAAGTTCTCACATTTTGTTCAAGTGATTTATAAAGAAAGAGTTTGTCATTCCAAGGTTTTTTTCTAACTCACAGATATTTTACAGCAGATGACGGCAGCTTTGCTTTATGTTGCTCCCGGAAAATTGACTCATCGACCTTCAAGGTCAGCAATGATCATATCAGATATTTGTATGTGTTGTGTATAATCTTTGACATGAGAGGCATCTTTGTTTCATGCCTTGTTGTTTGGTGGATGCTGGAACATAAAGTCATTCAGGATGTATTCTTCATTGTTGTGCTTTAATCCTAAATGATTCAACAACTGCTGCAGAGTTATTCAGTTTCAGATTAACTGGCACAATGGTTTGTGTGCACATATTTTGGAACAAACACACTTTTTATTGTTAGAAATACATGAAAAGAAAAGTTAAAATATCACCTGAATGTTGATGAAGCCTTTGGTGCCGTACATTTCTCCCAGGAGGGCAGACATGAGAGAGGACTTTCCTGAGCCCACAGCTCCCACCACGGCCACCAACCGACCTGGCTTAACATCTATGGACACACTGGAAAATACACACAGAAGTAATGTGGTCAATATTGTAATTGCAATATTTTTTCTTTTCTTTCTTTTTTACAAAATTCAAAAGATAGACCTACTTTTTCAGCAGAGGCTCAGCATCTTTTTCCCAAGCAAAAGAGCCATTACACACACTGATGGCAGTGTCTGATGAAAGGAAAAGCACAGGGAAGAGAGGTTAACTGCACATGTACCAACAAAGTGGCAACATCTTCAGTGCTCAGCGGGGGAGCAGGAGCGAGTGCTGATGGTGAACGTACTGAAACTGGGGTCGTGCTGCACAACGTCACTGTCAAGATCTTCCCCTCCCAAAAACTTCTCCAGGCGCTTCCTGGACACTGTTGTCTAAAGTGACACACGAAACAAACACACGCACAGGTTAAGAGGCTTTTGGCATACGTTTAATATGCGTGCATGCACTGTGGGTTGCTGCTTCCTCACTTGAACAATGGCAGCGATGAGCATGGGCAGCATAGCCAGGGGAAATCGGAGGATGTTGAAAAGTGCGATGGAGGTGAATGCTTTCTCGGCTGTCAGCACATTCTCCGAGCTCACCGCTACGAACACTGCAAAGGTGGCCAGAGAAACCTGTGGCCAAGAGAAAAGTGTGAGGGAAGGGCGGAAAAAAAGCATTTGAAAAGATCATATGTAATCTGAAGTGTCTCATCTATTTGTGACTCTTCTTCGCAGGACTCACCAGAGCAGGAGCACAGCTGAAGATGAAGGTGGAGACGGATGTCAGGTAGGCAAACTTTTTCATGACATTAAGTTCTTGCCCCCTAATACTTTCCACCTGCGCCTGGAAGGATGGCTCCCATGCATACAGCTTCAGAATCTGGAGGAGATGGCATTGCCAGCAGACATGGAAAAGGAAGGGTGGGGGAACAGAGCGCTGGTGTTCAAATCTCATGTGATCAATGCCAAAAAAACCATAGGTGGTAGATTCAGTACAATGGCAGGAACTGCAGACTAGCATTTCAGCTTTTTCCTGGAGCATTAAAGTCTTTTATTCTCAGGAAGGTCTCAATTAAACCCCCCCCCCCCTGCTTCCACTCCGCCTGATATATTGGTCAAAAAAGAAATAGCAGCAGAGGTCGTGATTTTACACCATGTAGGTAGTGGGGGGCAGGGCAACTCTGCATAGATTGAATAAGGCACTGACCTTGATCCCATTGAGTATTTCATTCATGATTTTCAGTCTCTTGTCTTTGAACTTCATGTTCTCAATCTGAAAAAGACAATGTTAATCAGCAGGGAAGTCTAACTTGGTTTCTCATAATTGATGGATTGCAAAGGAAACAGTATGTACAGTCTGCAAAACTTGCATTTTCCAAATGGCCGTTAATATGCATTTTTGGTCTGATGTACTAAAAAAAAAAAAAACTAATAATAAGATGCAAAAGTAAACAGCATGAGCCCTCAAGTCCCTAATAATGAATGCTTCATGCATGGTTGTTGGTATTTCTAGTACAAAGGGCTCAGGCCTCTGCACTTCTATTTGCTTCTGTCACCTCTGTTTGCAGAGGGAAATTGTCATTAGTGTCAAGTTCCACGAGCACAACCTCGTGCTCCATGGAAAAGGATTGTGGTTTTATCCTGTGAAGTTCTGAGTTTCTCTACTGATTAGTACTAATTCAGTGATTTTGTTATTCAGTATTATTACTTAATTAGTCTCTAATCAAGTAAGTGATGCTATTGCTTTTATACACCGTGCAGCATTTTCTAAAGATAAAACAACTGTAAAAACTGTATATGTGTACAATACTGCTGACCTGGAGTTTTCTGGCCTTAGTGGCTAAAAGTCCATTGATTGGCACCATTAGCACCATGACTAACAATCCTGCCAACACAGAGGGTCCCAGCTCCAGCCACAAGAAAACAATGGCCAGGATGATTTGCAGAGGGCAGGACCAGAGGAGGTGGATGAAGTTGGTCACATCGTTGAAGCGCTGGGCGTCTGCTGACATCAGATTCACTGTTTCTCCAACGGTCGACTCTTTACGAGTGTCATTAGACACCACCAAAGCCTTGGAAGAGGGATAAAGAAGGAGATGCCTTGTGATGATCACATTATGTACAGGTACCCACAAATAGGTCATCGAATAGCTCTGGAAATTGCTATACTTAAGTGTGGCTGAGGCAAAGAGCCCAGGCATATGTTCATTTCTTCTGTAAAAGGGTACATGTGCATCACATATCAATGAAAGTGATTTTTCCATCATACAGAGTCTCTTGATTGTGTGTTGAAAGCTACAGTACATCTGGCAATTTATTTCTAATCATCGGGACTGAGGTGGTAATTACCAGCTGTGACATTGGTTTTGACATTATGTTTGTTTTGGATGTGATGGCTGATTTCTGTGGCAGGCGTTTGTTTGTCTGTGGGCTGATTTTGTCAAGGTGACAGCACTGCAGTCATGCATAAGGTAGCAGAAATAAAATTGAATGGAAAGTTCAAAGATGGTATGGTGTGACCCATGTGTACTGAAACTCATGAAAGCAGAGAGCATCTTGTTAATTGGTGACACCATCTGTTTTGAAAAGGCGATTTTGGTCTTGACCACAACCCTGTTAAATTTCATGAGAGCCTCTTGCACCATATTTTGCAATGATGACATACTGTACAGACTCACAAAATGAAAACAATATCAGTCATAACATGGTGAAATGCTGATGGGTGTCCTGGCTGGTGTTCTCTCTTGTTTAATTTCACCTGTGTGATGTGAAGTAAGAAAATGTTACTGTTCTCCCGTTTTTTTTTTTTTGTTTGTTTGTTTTTTTACCTTTTTGTACACGGCAGCTATGATGGCAGTGCGAACCTTCATCCCCAGTACAAAGCAGCGCTGGAAGTACTGCTGCAGGAACAGAGACTGCAGAATGGCCACCAGCAGCAGCAGCACTGCATACACATAGCCTTCCCAGGTATATCTGGATTTGTCCTGAGTGAAGGAGACCATCAATCTGTGGAAAAGAAAAAAAGGAAGTTAATCAATAGGGAAGCTCAACAGCAAATGTGCTGCCACATGGGCCTGCCCTCCACCGTTTCCTGCACTACACAATGACACAAGTGTGTTGCACCGACCTATAGTCAAGATGAAATGTCAGTCATTACACTACAAGACCGAATAACTACATATTCCCTATGTGCACAAAAATGCTGGCAGATCTGTTCTCAGGCACCCATGCACTTCTAAACTGGAGAAAACTGGGGTCATAGAGTCCTTTTGCCTGGAGACTATAAAGGTTTATTATCTTTTTTTTATTTATGAGTTTGTTTCTTAGTTTCTTTTGTAATTGCTTTTGTTTTGTTGATTATGTTCTTTATTATTGTTTGTTGTCCTCAGGTCTCTCTTGGAAAATAGATTTCTAACCTCAATCATGTTACTATAAGTATGTTTTCACTTTCTTTCATTTAGCCTCCTACTTACAGTACTTTGTGTTGTTTCACCACTTTCCTCCCCCTCTGTAAGCCATTTGTGTTGATTGTCAGTTGATGTTTAAACTAACCACACAGTATTATATGGCTGAGCTCAAGCATTGGTTCATTCACATAGCAGAGAGTCTGCTTACAGGTTTTGGGGAGACTAAATGCATTAAGTTATATAAAGCCTCTTATGGCTTCAGAGGGAGCTGTGCAAAGTCTAATTAAGTAAAGGAAAGATGGAAAAACACATATTATATTCTTTTGCACTTCAATACTTTTTTTAAAGTGTTCATTGTGAATTTAATTATACCTTCATGGTCACTGTGAAAAAAGATCAATTCCTGTCATGTGCGTCTCGTGTCCTCTCGCCCGGGTATACGACTCTCAGTTAATGATTGCAGAGGATGGTGACAGTGTAAAGCAGTGAACATTGCTTTGTTGACAGTTATTGAGACTACTTGTTGAATTCAAGGTTCGTCATCTTTTCTTTTTCTTTTTTTTTTTGAGTATCGGTAGCAAATGTAGCAAGTAGCAAAAGTAATTCAAAACCACAATCAATAAAAAAAATGTAAATACACATTAATCTGCTGCTCATAAAACAGCTGATCACAGCAAAATAACAAAATCCTGACTGATGAGAGGATTTTGTTTAAAAGACTCACTTCAGGAGTTGAGGACTGGCGAAGGCTAGTAGGTCCTGTAGGAGTTTGAACACAGCAGATTCAAAGAGCACCCCTTTGAAGGTCTTGTAAATGGTGGTAATCAGCCATGAGTTGGGATAATCCTCTTCTTCCTTCTTTTTGCCCTTTTTCTTTTTCTTTTCATCCTCCTTCTTTCCCTTCTCCTCCTAAAGAAAATAAGTTGGCATTCAACCCAATATAATGCTGATTATTTACTGAAAATAAAATCCTTTTTCCAAACTCTCACCATCATCAGCACATCCTGACTGATGCCTTTCCCCAGACCATTGGACAGGCCATTTTGAAAGGCTTCATCCTGAGCTTTGTCCTTGTTCTTTTCCTGTTTCTTCTTCATGTGCTTTTGGTAGCGGACCCGAGCGGCAGCCAGCTCCGGCTGCATGAAATACTGGAAGCGCTGGTTGATATAAGAGGTGCTGTCGGTCTCATTCAGGTCCCACATGTCCTCCTGAACCAGGGGCCGCTTGTAGCCTTTGAACACCATGCTGGTGGGATGAGGAGAAGTTGAAAGCCACAGCCTATACAGTTGGATTTACAATGTAGCAACTTTTAACTCACCTGTTAAACCAGTCGAATGTGATTCTGCTCAAAAACACTGCGCCCGCCTCGGGATTCTGAGGACCAAAACAATTTCAGATAAGCAGACATACAGTATTGTGTGTATTACATTTTTTATATTATTATGAATTCCACAGTATGATATAATACTTCCATCTTGGTGCATATACATGTACGTACCTTTTTCACAAGCTCCTCATCCTCTGGAGCGATATCAGCCACAGCAGAGAGAAAAAGAGCAATCACTTCCAGGCCAAAGGAGATGTAGAAAAGGCAAAAACGAGGAAGATCGCTGATTTCTCCCTAATGGATGGAAAAGATGTGTTCAGGGTACATCAGGGAAAGGTGCATTACTCTAAATATGGTGGGGTACAATGAATCACAACAAGTATGCATTAGGTCTGACTAAAGATCAAAGTCTGTTTTCAGTTATCTCCCAGCTTGACTACTGAAGGTTTTTCGTCATACCTGCCTGAGTGCCTCCCGTAGAAGGGTCTGGAAAGGGAAGATGTTGCACACAACAAGTAGCAACCAGAAGAGGAAGAGAGTGGCTGAGTCCACTGCTCCTTCACTTCGCCTCACTCCCTCCTGGCATAACAGCAGAAGGATCTAACAAAGAGGACAATGGGAATTTAAATAAAAAACAACAACATCATCTTTCCATCTCAAGCACCAGAGCAGAACAAGAAATGGAAAAACATGTTATATTTATTTACCCATGTAACAGCAAAGAGGACTGGGTTTGCATAGTATACACCAGCATGTTTCTCTGTTGACGGTGGGTCTTCACCTGGACCATAATCCTCTCCGAGTGTGACTGCCAGGGCTGCTATGGCCACGAGCAACAACAGAGACACCACAAGCTGAGGAGAGGAGACAAGCTTTGAACTTAACAGTGGATAATGATGCAAGTGCAGAGTTTGATACTAGAAGGTAAAATAGCTGCCATCGCATGTAGTTAAAGAAGCAAACAAAAACATCTGTACATTTTGCACAGATTCTGGACAGGAAAAGGAGCAAATGTATGTCATTTCAAGAATATCCAAGTTGTTTGTGTAAAAACTACACTAAACACACACATTATTAAATATAATGACTGTTATGAAAAGCCCCCCAAAAATACAGGCTATTTCTGTAAACCAATCTTCTTCCCTCTTACATTTTATCAGGAGCACTGTCGTTCTTGTTTCTTTTTCTTACTATGTGCATTACCTGTTTGCAGAGGTAGATCTTGGACAGGTGTTTTGTGTTCACTTGTGTTCTTCTGCAGAGAGACACCAGGTGCCACGGGGCACAGAGCCACAGGAACCCCAGTGGGATCCAGACTAGCACCGTCTGCTCCACACATACTGGGAGATCTGGCTCTTCTTGATTCAGATATGAGGCATTCTGAAGTGCACACACAAACAATCGTCACATGTGGATAAACAGAGCCTCACATAATCATGCCTCCCCCATAATGTCAGACCAATACATTCCCATCCATGCCCCTCCAGAGCCTGTGCTATATTGCACCACAGGGACACCCAACAATTCCCTAATTAGAAATTTAATCAACAGCGACTCACATGTGATTAAATCCTCAGTCCCTGCTCATGATTTACAGCAGCAGGTGGAAAGTGCACTTCTGGAGAGGTTAACGATGGAGGGGCACGTACTAATGGACTAATGGGAATGTGGTGTGAAAGGAGCTCATTGCTGATTTTAATTTGTTGTAAGAACAAAAGACCCCGACAGAGTAAATAAAAATATATTTAGTAGTATTTTAAGCACTTGGGAAATTACTGAGATTGTCTGTAGCAGCAAACTGTTGTCAGATGAAGCTTTGTTCTGCTCTCCAGGAGGGAATGTACAGTAGCAGTACATCTGGACAGATGTGTGGTACTCTTTAGACAGATGGAGATGGTGTTTATTAATGTAATTAATAATTAATAATTATTTATTAATGTGGATGTTTTAAATGGATTAAATCCCGATGAGAAAAACAAAATCTGTACAGAGGCAGCTACTGATGTTATTAATTACTTTCATCAAAAGACATATCTTCACCAAGGTGATGCATTTAAATGTTTCATGTCTGACCTCAGTTTCAGTTTGACAAGAAGAAAACCAGTAAATCCTCTCTTTCGAGGCATTAAATTAAAAAAAAAAGAAAAGAAAAGATAATAATAAAAAAAAAAAAATATATATATATATATATATATATATATTATATATATATATTTATCAATTTCAATAATTATCAATTTCAAGGGATAGAAATTCACAGCTTGTAAACATATACTGTAGCGGATGGACATGCTGAGTCATGTCTCAATTAAGGACAGTCACATGTTCACTGGGCTCACTGTGAACAGGGATCGAAAACATTAAATGCTTTCAGTATATTCTCCATGGTCTTCCTTGCATATTTCTTAGCTGAATTGCTTCATACATACCCATCAGCTACAGTAATTATGACATAGTGTGTATGTAGAACTGATAATATAACTATATAAAAACATGTACAGAGTAACAGAAGTTTCTGCCTGTGAAGTCCTATTCCTATGTCATAACAGAAGATAAAGGAGATGTTGTACTGTTGTCACCCTCTGATTACATTGCTTATGTGTGTCAAATGTTTTTCAGTGTTTTCAATGTTGTGACTTAAGCATGGGTCTGAAGTGAGTCGACTGAACAATTCAACAACTCTGCAATTTCCCTAAACTTCCAGTCTCTCTCATAGCTTTTGTTGTTTTTCATTGTTGAACTCACCCAGAAAATGGACCCACAGTATTCCTCCAAGGCTGCAGCACACATGATCCACGCTGATGGCTTCAGTTGCTCTTAGATAACCAGACGTCCAGACGCCTGAGGTTGACTTGAAAGCTCCTGTGCTCTGTCCACTCACACTCCAAAGACAATCACAGGACGTACGTCTGAGGGACTTTGAGCCATGAGGCTTTAAAACTGAAAGACAAAACGTCCTTGTGCAGAGAAATAAAAAGACTACTACGCCAAAAATGAACTGACTCAACGTGAGAAAACAGATGGGTTAAGGCTCTTTTAGCGTCCTCACTTCCTCAGATACTGAGGTTTAGCTCCTGGCAGTCCTCAGTGGCTTGTTTCACATCTGCATGAAGCGCACACATGCCGCACTACTGTAAATGAAAGAACTTGACAGTAGTAAAGTCATTGAGAGAATCCAGCCCACAGACACTCCTCGGTGCTGAGAAGTGTCTAAAGTTCAATATTTCCGTCATGTAAGAGGAGAAAAGAGAGAAGCACAGGCTTGCATAACTATTCCTCTTCTGTTTTTCCTGTGTAAGAGGGAACAGCCTTCCCAAAAAGGGAATGTGTTTAGAGAGGGGGTGGGTGGGTGCTCATTAGACCCCTTTTCCTGTTGTGTTTCCAGTCCTCCTTTGCACGCTGTCTCTCTCTCTCTCCATGCAATTCATTCTGGGAACTCAAGCCACATCTGATTAATCTCAGGCAGCCATTCATACGGATGGGGCTTTTGGGTTGAAGGGGCTGATGTGTGATTTTGGATTCTCTTTATTCCTTATTAAAGGACACAGTGTGTACAAGAGAGATTCAGAGAGATATTGAGAGCAGATAAAAGTCCCTATTACAAGTTTTTTTGTTACTGCACAAACCCCCCCGTAATTTGTGCAGTCTTTTAAAGTTAAAAGTTAAAAGAAGTTAAAGGTACTCCAGATGTAAATTGCTTCCAGACTCTAGTTGAACACAAACCACATTGAGTGAGAAGCTTGTCGCGGGTTTGTATGCGTGGGTGTCTGAATGAACGGTATTGTTCTGTGGAAGCTGTGATCCATGTGATGACTCGTGTATTTCTGCAACCAGAGTTCAAGTCTAAGCACAGTGGCATCTTTTCAGCTTTGATACGTGAGCCAAAGCTCAATTTTTGATGAGCAACGTCAACATAAACAGAGCTGGGAATAATCTGACATAAGTAGTGGTTTAAGTAAACATGGAGTTGAAGAAAACACACAGCATGACTGAGGCAAACTTGCTGCGTAGCAAAGTGATTCATTTACAACATCGCAAATACGTGTTTTATTAGCAATAAAGAATCTAAGTGAAAAGTATCTCACAGACTGTGATGGTTCACAAACAGATTACGCTGAGTGCCTGATGGTTAATCATTACATGTTTGATAACACCAAATGGTTGCAATCTGGCTGACTCACTGTGTGTATAACCCCAAGGACAGCAGTGTGACACGTGAGATCACCCATACGTAATAGAAAAGCATTGTAATAAGTAACATGATTTATAACTCTGGTTGTATGCACAGAGGTGAGCCTAAGCTTGTTATTAGTCTCTTGCTGATCAGCTAAATTCTGATTAACTGTTAAACAACACTGAGTGTTGTTTACATGACTCAGATTTAACTTGAAGCTGAGAGGAGCTGTGCTCAGGGACAGTTCAAAAAGGGGGTAGAGACGTTCAAACAGAAAATAAATACAGTTCAATTTTAGCTGTTTATAGCTGAAAATAACTATCAGCTATTGGTCTATATTCTCATTCCTCCAAGTCATCGTTATCTCTGGGCAACAAATTGTATCCCAGGCAACTAGACTTATTTGTCTCGGAAGATGTTTCACCTCTTATCCAAGGGGCTTCATCAGCTGATGAATTGGTCTGACTAGTCCTCACTAGTCTAGCTTTGAAAAATTGTTTCCCACAAGGTGTACAGTATGCAAAAGGTCCCCTTAGAACACACATACACCACCAAGCTAAGGCTAAAGCTGAGTGGGTAGTTAACAGAATTGTAAGTCAATCAACAGACAATGAATTGAGAAATCATTTTCAATCAGGAAAACTGTTTGGGCAAATTCTTGGACCTAAATGAGGTTTGGATTGTGGTATAAAACTGTTTTAAGTGACATGACCTCATCTCTGTCATATTCTGCTTTGACTTCCTATACTGATCAGCTTTCCTTAGTGACATCATTCGTTCACTGACCTTCTGTTTGTGAAGTTTTTACTGTGAGACATAAAATAGCTTCATTTGAGAGACTTGTGAATGACTCCACGCTGGTTAAATATCAAGATAACAGCATGCCTCTCCTTCATTTACACTTCATTATTACAGCTGAGGTGAATGGATCACGCTTCTGCATATTTGTGGCATCTTTCTTAAATTGGTAGGATGCTGGTTTTGATTCTGGGAAACATTTTACAGCATTTAGAGTAAAACAAAGTGCGCTGATGCGTTGGCATTTTCTAGGTTTATTAGGATCTGTGCAAACTGAAGTCGTAATGTTTGTGTCCTTGTAAAAAATTAAGTACAGAAGATCATAGCTTTACAATATCTTCAACTGTAAATTGGGGGTGCTGTAAACACATATACATGTAGGCCAATGATGCTGCAAATGGAAAACACACTGCTCTGAAAACACCATTTTATTTTAAACACCTACTGTGTTTTTTTTTCATTTTTCATTTTATTAGGCTCTCTATTTCTGAGACCACATACAGTTTTATAATAATAATAATAATAATAATATTTGTAAATTATATATGGGCCCCCGTAGGGCTGTCCCTGAGCTCTAACTTTACAAGGACTGTTCGATTAGTGATTAAAAAAAACAGGAGAAACAAAAAAGCACTAAGTGGCAGTTCTTCCTTATTCTTCTTTCTTTCTGGGATTTAGTTAAAATAAATGACGACTTATAAGTATAATTACTCATGATTAAGTTTGAGGTATCTGTTTTGTTGTGGGTCATGATGATTGTGCAGTGGCCTCTCACAAGGTATTTCTGGCAATTGCATTGAGAGTGCGGACTTTGCTCACATCTGCCACCTTCAGGCCGTACTCAGGTGCTGAGAAAGCAGCTCCCATAGTCACACAGGTGTTCCTGCACAAGAAAACATCATGTCTCAGACAGCAACAAAAAAAAAAGATTAACATTTATTCCTTCAAGAAATCATTTGATAGGTGCTCACCTGAACTTCATGGCAGAGTCTCTCCCAGAGCGAGCTGAGCAGTGAAACTCTTGAGTCCCTGATCCCTCTAAAATTCTCTGCAGGTTCCTCTCTGTGATGCCCCCTCCTGGGTTTAAAGAATTCAATGACAACAAACTGAAAACAACCGAATACAAGGGGAAATGGCACAGTTACAAAAAATACAGGCACTAACCGGGCATTATGACGATCCTCCCTTTGGCCTGTTGAATGGAGATAAGAACAGTAGACAAGGAGAGACATGAGATGCTGATGTGCGGTGACTAAGCATCACAGTTTAACAACCACACCACCATTAACATGCGTTAAATTCATGTATTTTTCTTATATATATACACATACACACACATCCCCTTGTGTACATGTATTATTCTATATTCATACACACATACTTGATCAGTGATCCTTTTGATGAGAGGGAGTCCTTCTAAAGCAGAGCTGTCACAGCCACTTGTTAACAGACGCTGGAAGCCTAATGATACTAGAGTCTCCAGAGCAACTGTTGGGTCGTGAACCATGTCAAAAGCTGCAGAAGGGATCATATAACAGATACTTCAAAAATGAGTTGCACGCCTGCGCATAATCAGTTAGATGGCATGAAATAATTAGTGCAGGGTTTTTGATCTTCGGCGTAATTAAGAACAAACATCTGAGACAAACTTCATTAAAAATACAGCTATAAAAGCCGAACTGCATGAACGAGGGTTAAAAAAATGACGTGAATAACAGTGTCCTAAAGCTTGGTCTGAGTTCTGTCTAATACAAAATGGCTCCACATGAAGGACAGCTTGAGGTAGCTGAGAAACCAGATTGTGAGACTTCACAAAGAGGGGTGAGGGTTCAAGAACAGCAGCAGGCTACTGAAAAATACACACTGACCTGCACAACCTTGCTTTAATTACAAACGGCTAAGTATTTTCATGAGAGGCCATGAAGGACATTCATTGCATCACATTACTTGGTCAGACAAAATCAATCAGTGCAAAAGGTGAAGAGAAGAGATTTTCATACTACAACAATCATCACACAAAAATGACTTAAAGGGACAACGAGGAGTTTTGGAGAAGCGAAGTGTTTTCACGCTGCCTCCGCGCGCACCGTAGAATTCCTCCACCGGCGCAAGACGGACTCATGTTTTCATTCATCAAGGATTAAAGTCAGAGGTTTAAAGAGGTTCAACCGTCGTAACCATAACGCCGCCCGAATCATTCTCATTTGCGTCCGCGAAACCGAAAGTAATAAGTGCTGGTCGGCTCGACCAGCATTTCCGCCACCACTAATAATAACAAAATAATGATAGAGACAAAACGATATATTGATCGAAAATGGAGCCATTAACAAGTGTGGGTAGCGTAGATTCATCCACAATAACGTGAGACTGTTTTATAACCGAATAGAAACTCCTCGTTGGCCCTTTAAGAGTGTGTAATTGAGAAAAAAGAAAAGAAAAGCGTGCCCTTGAATCAGTAAAGTCTTTTGGAGCACAGAGTGGAAGGTACTGTACAGCAGCTAAAAAAGAAAGAAGAACAGCAATCTTTGTGTAAGACTGGCTTTATCTATGCATGAAGGTCAAATTTGTCATTACCAATAAGGTGGACAGACAAAGACTAAAATAAACACAGTCTCAATGGTTGTTAAGCTCCATTGATTAATATGGACCTTCCATTGTAGTTATTTCATTCAAGTACTTTTACTGTCTAAGACTCAGTATAATTTGTCTCCCTTCTCTTTTTACTTGGAAATTTCATTGTAGCTTCGTGATAATTTAAGTAGAGGCTAATTATTGTAAATGACTTGGATTTAACAAAGAACACTTTACCTCGATGAAAGGTGACAGGCAAAGGACGAGCAGCCGCTGTGGTGGAAAAAAAAGAGAAAAAAATTGCAGAATGTAACAATGTAACAATGTCACTAACACATTCTGAACGTCCTGTATTTGTGAACCTGTACAACTTCATGGTCACATTCTGTATTAGTGTGTGGTGAATAGTGGAGAGACAGCTAGCTCATTTTGCGGCACCGGCACCTCGCTGCGGCATATCCGGTGGCACCTCCAGGTGCCGCGGCACATGCCGCTGTTTGCCGGAAGTGCCAGTGCTTGTGCCGCTAGATGCCGAGAGATGCCGCGGCACATGCCGCTGTTTGCCGGAAGTGCCAGTGTTTGTGCCGCTAGATGCCGAGAGGTGCCGGTGCTTGTGCCACTGTTTGGGCGAGATGCCACGGCAGATGCCGCTGTTTGCCGGAAGTGCCAGTGTTTGTGCCGCTAGGTGCCAGTGCTTGTGCCGCTGTTTGGGCGAGATGCCACGGCAGATGCCGCTGTTTGGTGGAGGTGCCACAGCTTGTGCCGTTACCTGTGGCATCTGCCGTGGCATAGAAGGAGGGCTGCCGCGGCAGATGCTGCTGTTTGGAGGAGATGTCTCGGCAGATGCCACTGTTTGCCATTGAAATTAAACCTTAAACGCAAAAAGTGTGTCTTGGAAATGCTACTGTCTAATTTAACTTTTACATAACATTCATTAGCCTACGGAAGCCTACGGCGGCGCATCTGTGGTGGACTGGGTTTCCCTGGCCGGCGAATAATGTAGGCCAACAGTGGCATAACAATACCAAAATGCCCCCCTCGGGGCTCGATCCCACGTCTACCACAGAGAAGCCCATTACCCTAACCATTACACTACCACAGCATTTGGATTCAAAAGAGAATTTAAGCCAATTTCACAATTTTTTCGTTTTTCACCGCAGTGAAGTTAGTTTTAAGTTGGTATTTGATTTTCACCGCAGTGAAGTTAGTTTTAAGTTGGATATTTGACACATAGATATAACTTAGATTCTATGATTTGACAGACATTCGCCCGTTCTCAATACATTCATAGAAAATATAAGATGTGTTCAAATGCAATAAAAAGAGTGTGTCATAGAACAGGCTTACCATCCTGTTGATTTTGAGCTAACAGGTCACATGACCTGGGACTAATGCTCATATTTACAGTAGGCTAGGAAATAACTAAAAATCTAGGCTATATAAAATATTCCATGTGTTTAAATGCAATTAAAACGTATGTGTCACAGGTGACTTTGATACTTTCCTCTGTTGAGCCATCAGAACACGGGAGTTGAGCTCTAACGCTCATATTTAATGAAATAAATGAATATTATTTAGAGATGTACATTTAAAAACAAGAGATGTCACATGACCTGGGAGCTCTTGAGCATTCTAACATTTAGCCTAATAAAAATTTATAAATAGGTGTTAAATGTAAAAACAAGAGGTATCTCGGGCAGCCAGTGGAGTAGGCCAACATGATGCAACTGCCGCCTAGTTCTCCATTTTATTGTAACATATGCCCCTATTGGCTCAAAATCAACACAGGACAGAAGATCTTTTTATTGCATGTGAACACGTGAATTATTAATGTATTTCCTACTGTAAATATGAGCATTATAGCTCAGTAACTCTCAGGTCATGACTGATGGCTCAGATTCAACACAGGACAGGAGATCTAAGCTTACTCTATGAGACACACCTGTTTTATTGCATTTTAGAACACATGTAATATTTTCTATTAATTTTAATTTATTTAAAACTGTAAATATTACAGCTCAATATCTCCCAGGTCATGTGACTTATTTACTCATCACCTGCTCTATGAAACACATTGCATTTTAACACATCTTATATTTTCTATAATGTATTGAGAAGGGGTGAATGTCTGTCAAATATCCAACTTACAACTAACTTCACTGCGGTGAAGTAAAACAAATTATGTCTGTAATCGGCTAAAATTATAATTTGTATGTAATTGTTGTGGCAGTATAATGGTTAGGGTAATGGGCTTCTGTGTGGTAGACGTGGGATCGAATCCCGAGAGGGGCATTTTGGTATTGTTATGCCACTGTTGGCCTACATTATTCGCCGGCCAGGGAAACCCAGTCCACCACAGATGCGCCGCCGTAGGCTTCCGTAGGCTAATGAATGTTATGTAAAAGTTAAATTAGACAGTAGCATTTCCAAGACACACTTTTTGCGTTTAAGGTTTAATTTCAATGGCAAACAGTGGCATCTGCCGAGACATCTCCTCCAAACAGCAGCATCTGCCGCGGCAGCCCTCCTTCTATGCCACGGCAGATGCCACAGGTAACGGCACAAGCTGTGGCACCTCCACCAAACAGCGGCATCTGCCGTGGCATCTCGCCCAAACAGCGGCACAAGCACTGGCACCTAGCGGCACAAACACTGGCACTTCCGGCAAACAGCGGCATCTGCCGTGGCATCTCGCCCAAACAGTGGCACAAGCACCGGCACCTCTCGGCATCTAGCGGCACAAACACTGGCACTTCCGGCAAACAGCGGCATGTGCCGCGGCACCTGGAGGTGCCACCGGATATGCCGCAGCGAGGTGCCGGTGCCGCAAATTGAGCTAGCCCCTGCTGGAATAGTGTGAGCAGCTGTCAACATAAGGCCAAAGACTGTCACATAAATGTGAGCCTACTTAAAGGGATAGTCCAACATTTTGGCTAATTCGCCTATTGCCATGATCCCTATAGTCATAGAAGTAGGTGCATTACAGTACATTTAATTATAATTGGTGCATGTTGTTTTGAGATGGTCTTGTGGAGAAGTTGTCACCTGCACATTTGCCACACTATGAAATAACCATGTAGCTAAAATTATGTGACATTACAACGCATGAAGCAAATACTCAGAACTACTTGCGCTTTTGAAATCACTCCGCCGAGCAGCCGTGTTTGGGATGTAGTTCCTGCTGCATTTGCCTCGAAAACAACTCAGTCTCGTAATGTTACATTATAATTTCATAGTGTGGTGAATGTGCAGGTCAAAACTTCTGTATTAGATTGTTTTGAAGTTGTTGGACTGTGTATTTTGATGAGGGACAGGGGACCTGTATCGTTCACCTCTATGGTGTTCTGAGCAGCTTGCATCTCTGCCCCGCAGATCTCAAAACAACATGCCACAATAATTAAAGGTAATGAACCTACTCGACTATATGGATTACGGCAATAGGCAAATTAAATGTTAAACTATCCCTTTAAGTGTGCTAACTTGGATAAAAAAACCACTGCAACTGGAAAAACCTAAATTAATTAAGTCATCATTGATGATGTTAATCATTCCTAACCCTGTGGAGTATGCGTATGTGTGCTTTTATCATCTTGATGATGTTGATGACAAATGTCTTTTATATTGCATTACAACGTGAATAATGCCCTACGTTGTCCAATAAAGATAAGGATTACTGATTCATCTTTATTTTGGGTGTGTGAAGGTAATATAGTGAAATTATTATATATTTCAGTGAGGTAGATTTTGTTTTCACAAGATTTAAGAGTAATGATTAGATTTAGATTTTAAGAATCTGGCAGCAAAAGCAAAGCGCTCTAACAGTTGATGATGATCTAGTTATAGGATATACAGTATCTGTTGTGTGTGAATTGTTTTCTTTTTGACTTTGTACATCTTGGACTGTTCAAATACACAGGCAGACAATACCCAGTAACTCCATGCAGAGCTCTGCGTCCACCCGTCCATCCTCTGTCAGGGCTCCCAGCACCAGTCCATCGGCCCCATGGCTCTTCATCTGCTCTATGTCCTTCCTCATCACCTCCACTTCCTGGTCCGAGTACAGGAAATCCCCTCCACGAGGCCGTATCATCACATAGACTGGGATTTTGACATACTGCTTCACAACGTGCAGCAGACCTGTGGCCAAAAACAAAGAATGGTGACGTGAGGCTGCTTGCCTGGTCTCAGCAGATGCTCGGGGGCTTGCTGCTGTGTTAATGTGTACAAAAGTGAACCTGCTCACCTACACTGGGGGTGAGCCCTCCCTCCAGGAGACTAGAACACAGCTCAAGTCGACCTGCACCTGTGCAGAGAGACATAACACTGTAGGCTAATTTGCACAATTGCTATGAGATTTGCCTCAATCACAGTGAACTTTCTGCAGGTCTTGGTGAGTGTAGTAGAGACATTACTGACCTCCTCGTTCAGCATTGATAGATTTGCCTCCAATCTGCCATGCTGACAATCTGGATAGAGACTTTCTTTGAGTGTCTTGGTGGAACCCGTGTACACTACTTTACAACAACTACAACAACAGCACTTCTTGAATCCACTTCCTATTATCATGGCACCTTATCAGTCGTTCAGAGGCGTCATGGGATCAGTGTGAGTGTTTGGGTGACCAACTCACTCATTTTCCTACAGCCAGAAACGGTCAGTGTTGCCAGATCTCGCGAGACAAACAAGCAACTGGAACTATGAAATTAAGCCCAAAACAAGCGACCCCCCCCCCCCCCGCTAAAAAAAAAAAAAAAACAAAAAAAAAAAAAAAAAATCTATTTAACAGAAAATAAGAAAGAAAAAAACAACCTTGTGGAAAACGGAAATGATAACTCCACTGGACCCCTGGCTTACTTTGCTACTGCCGAACTGAGCCAGTTTTAATTAGAGACAGGGGTCAGACCCGACTGCTCCTTCTCTTTTACCTTTGGTCAGTCGATTCTCATCTTGTTGTGTTCGGGTGGAAACATGGTCTCGGACCGTGCGCTTCCCTTTTTGGGCTGGTGCTCCACTCGGACAACAACCACAATCAAAGATTTTGTGCACAGAACTTGCAGAAAATGAATTCAACCGGCTTCCCAGCTTTTATTTGAGAATTGACGGTAATGTTAATTGTGGACCCAGGGTTATCACCGTGACGTTCAGAAAGGCGTCGGAGGGAACGGGGGTGGGATAAACATCCTGCGTTTTAATAACTATCGAAAATATCTGCAGGACAACTCATGGAGCTGGAAATAAGTGTTTGCCCCAAAAAACCGCAACCCGCGACGACCAATATTTAGAAGCGACTTCACAGAAAAAGTAGCCCAAAGTCGCTTATAATAAGCGGACTTGGCAACACTGGAAACGGTACGTTAGTGGGTGGGCGGTGTTGAGCTTAAAACCCGCCCGTGCGGAATACGCTAAAAGCTAAAACAAGCACCCACCACCAGAGCGTCTGAAAAATAATAATAATAAAACGTTTTTTTTTAATTTGTTGTTTCCTTTAGATATTATGTTCCGGTTTAACAAAGTTTAAAAAAAAACAAAAAAACATTGTATTTTTAATTTAGTCGTCGCGTGCGCTCGTCGTATTGTTATGACGTCATGAGGTCAAAGTTGGGACATGTTGTGTAAAGAGCCGGTTGCAGCTTTTACCTAAGCTCCATCCTTTACAAAACCACCAACCAGTGCAGCAGCAGAGGACGAGGCTCGACTCAAAAATGTTACTGTCTTCGCTTCGGACATCGATGTTATGCGGCTGCAGAGGCGCCAGCCGAGGATTTCAACACAACAGTGTGAGTATAGCTATCTGCTAGCATTTAGCTCATTAGCTGGAAAAGCATGTAAAAGGTCAGACAGTCAACAACCATTACTTACATATCAGAAACAATCGCAGAGCAAGCCTATCAGCCTGCTGTGTTTTGTTTTACTTTGTCGTCATGTTCAATGTTTGTTATAGTCACTGAGGACATGTAATGTCACCTGACGCTGCAGCAGTCACGTCCGCATGTATCACATAACAGTAGGTAACTTCACCATCATCCAGATGCAGCCGACGCTGTTAGATTTACAATAGAGGCAGAAAATGAACCAAGATTATGGAAGAACTAGTATTATACATTCCTTAGTCTCGCTCCAAAGAAGAAGAATCTGCCTGCTCCGCCTATGATTCTTACATTTTTTCAACAATCACAACCGAGGCAGCTTGCAAAATTGCCGGTTGGAAACTGATTGTGGAACAACCGTTGACAAATATTTATTCTTTTGTTCGGTTTAACGGCGGTCGGCAACCGCGGACGGACATTTCATCTTCTGTTCAATTCAAGACACAGATGTATAATACATCCACGGTTCTGTTCCTGTTGTTGTTTGTTGATGTTTCCCTTTACTGGGCGGACTGTGAAAACTGCAGCACGGAGGCGGGACTTCCGCCGGGTGGCTCGTTCCGCCCAATCAGAGGCTAATCGCAGCTAAGCACTTCCGGTAGGCCAGACTATACATTCCTTAATAGGTTACATGCATTTTTCAATAAATGCATCTATCAAACAACCACAAGTCCTGAATCTGACACGCGAATATCACACTGTAGCCTTCCTTTAGCAATACATAATGTAATGGCTGCTGTAGAGTCGCTCCTCTTCTTTGAAGGTCTTCCACAAGATGGGAATTGGCCACAGTTGTTAGCCCCTGAACCTGAATTGGCTGGCAGGTGATCTTCATATTTAACTCAGAGGTGTATCGTGTGGTTGTGGTCAGGGGTCTGTGCAGTAAAAGATTAATTAATACTCATCAGCCTCAGAAAAAACAGTACCCCCAATGTGAACCTTGGGGCATTGTCAGACTCTAACTCATGAAATTGTTCGAAATGGAAATCAATGTAATGTAATGTAATTTTGCCATAAGTGAGGTAAATGCATCACTTTTCCTGCTTATTCAACCCCCCCTCTGACCTTTTCCTATAGCAACAGCGGAGTCCACAGCTACGACAATGGCTTGTGAAGAGAAATCAGAGTACCATCACAGCAGAGGTGGGGTCCTCTTCCACCCTGACAGCGTCCTCTGTCCCTAATGCTGCCACAAACCGCATAGTGGGTCGCTGGCTACTAGGCTGCAGCGGGCTGGTGGTCGGAGCTGTCGTCTTGGGTGGTGTCACACGGTAAGAGCGACTCATTGATGTGTCTCTGTGTACGTAACAGTTCTCCTCGTATTATAAGTGTTGTTGACAGGGACATATGTGTTTTTGTTCCAATCAGGCTGACAGAGTCTGGGCTATCCATGGTTGACTGGCATCTGGTGAGAGAGATGAAGCCGCCTCAGTCGCAGGCAGAGTGGGAGGCCGAGTTCTCCAAGTACCAGCAGTTTCCTGAATTCAAAATGTGAGGACCGATCTTTCCTGTTCACTTTATCACACACACAATTACACATGTTTGAAGGTGCCCCCTTACTGATATTCCTATCAATCACAGATTAACAAGCAGGCCTATAATTCAATTTTAATGAAAATCACAAGCTTTTTAATTATGTAACTGAATGTACATGTGGTTTTATGTTGTAAGCAGAACTAGAGGTTAATGTGGAGTTGATTTCTCCGTTGTTGTTCTTGTTGTTGTGTTTTCTAGAATGAACCATGACATGACTCTGCCCGAGTTTAAGTTCATCTTCTACATGGAGTGGGGTCATCGGATGTGGGGCAGACTGGTCGGACTTGCATACATCCTCCCCACTATGTACTTCTGGAAGAAAGGATACTTCACCCGCTCCATGAAGGGAAAAGTACTGGGGCTTTGTGGATTTGTCTTCTTCCAGGTAAGACTCAGGAATGTAGCAGTGCTGATACGGGACAATGACAGCAGTTTGATCCCTACCCCACTTTATACTGGGAGCACATGTGGTCAAGTTGCATCGAAATTAAATTAGATTTAACAAAGACATAAATGACTGTATTGGTATGTGTGCTCTTTCAGGGCCTTCTGGGATGGTACATGGTAAAAAGTGGTCTGGAGGAAAAGCCAGAGTCTCATGACATCCCACGTGTCAGCCAGTATCGCCTGAGTGCTCACCTTGGTTCAGCCTTGCTACTCTACTGTGCCAGTCTCTGGACCGGGCTCACGATGCTGCTGCCTCCACACAAGGTACAGAAGCAGGCTCCTGCTTACATCCCTCCACACTGTTAGTTTTTTCCCTCAAGAAATACAGCTAAACTAGTTTTTTTTTTTGTTATTGGCATCTCTCATAGATTGCAGAAACCCGACGTCTCACACAGCTCAGGAGGTTTGCCAAGGGCACTGGTGGACTCGTCTTCCTCACTGCTCTTTCAGGTACTGTTTGATATATTGTCAGTTCAGTATCAAAGCTAGTTAGCAGTAGATCTGATCCCTTAGATCGGTAGCTGTAGTCTTCATATTTGATTTAAAAGTACTACAGTACAATTTAAATCAAACATATTCAAAAAGACAGTCTGAAGAAGTTTGATAAGCAGAAAATCTCCTCCTGTAGAAGATATTTACATATTAAACTATTGCACACAAGGATCTATAAAGGTTTGCTTAAACTGATTTGTTGCAGGGGCTTTTGTTGCTGGTTTGGATGCTGGGCTTGTGTATAACTCCTTCCCTAAGATGGGAGAGCGGTGGATCCCTGACGACCTGCTTGCCTTTTCGCCCACCCTGAAGAACTTCTTTGAAAATCCAACGACTGTGCAGTTTGACCACAGGATTTTGGTGTGTCTACATTTCTGGAAAGAAATTACTTTTTAGGAGACACTTCAGTTTAAATTTAACATAATTTGTACCCTTCTTTTGGTCTTTCTGTAGAAGTCAGCTTTTGACAATCTTCCCTTCCCTTTGTTTTTCCCTCCAGGCCATCTCTTCTTTGACTGCAATTACAGGCCTCTATCTGTTCTCGAGGAGGATGATGCTGCCCAGGAGGACTAAGGTTGCAATCAGCCTCCTCGCAGCAATGGCTTATGGGCAGGTAGGTTGTCAGTCAACCCAGAAACATAAACACTCAGTTAATTGATCTTCAAAATAATTAAACTCAAATTAACTGTGTTTTCACTCTTCAGGTTGCCCTCGGTATCAGCACGCTCTTACTGTATGTCCCCACTCCACTAGCAGCTACTCACCAGTCTGGCTCTGTGGCTCTTCTCTCACTGGCCATTTGGGTTCTTTCAGAGCTTCGCAGGATGCCCAAGTAAACGCCCGCTGCTTTATCGGGCAATCCAATCCCTACCAGCCACAGCTCAAACCTCTAAGAGTCAGCAGTGTCACTGAAAACAAGATGGTAAAGGAACAAGTGGAAAAAAAAAAGTTAAAAGCTGAGAGACATTGTGCAGTGAGTTTTCTGCATCTGTCCAGTGGTGCTGCAGGAGAAAACCTCATGTGGTGATACTGAATGACCATAAAGCAGAGGTTTTATTTTGATAGTTGCTCACAGTTGTGCTTTTCATAACCATATGTAGACACATATGGTCAGGTTTCTTTTCATTGCTGACATAATGCAAAATGTTTTGATTTGCAAGGAATTTACACAAAAGACATGCAAAAGCCAAAACAAGGAGATTTTCATTTTCTTTCCAGCTTTAATGACACAGCGACAGGGTTTCCAGTTAAGGACACAGATTTGGTCTGCAGAAACATATTCAGTAAACTGAATTGCTGTTTTTGTCCATGTACACAGTTTGAACAGGATGTTTGAATGAGAATTTACTTGCAAATACATTACTCACCTGTTGCCTTGTCTGTTCATACACTGCCTGTTGGTTGAATTAGATGTGGCTGTTGGGATTAATGTATATAATTATGTATATTTAAATTATGAACAATTTCTTGCTGACATTGTGTTGATGGATTATAAGGTAAAACAAATGTGGAATCTAAATTGATGCTTTGTACTGTATGTTTCATATGTAAAGCTGAAAGCACTGTCTTGTTTTAATAAAGACACTTACAGTATGTACAGTCTTTAAAATTCAAACTCAAGTCCATTTTGCATAGTAACTGTGATTTTTATTGTCTCTGTACAAAATATACACATTTTAAATACGTAATGCAACCAGTTGAGGCTAGGTAACTAGACAGTCAGTACAACAGGTTAGTAGGTTCATTGTTCTAGACACAGTACATGCGGGTATCGACAGGTTTTTACTTGTGGCCGGGAATTAAAGTTAAAAACTGTTGGCAAGGGACAATCAGAGCCGAACCTCTTTTTCCCTAGAAAAAAAGGAAAATTATGAAAAGAAAAGGAAATTGCCGAAGTGCATATTTTCATCAGGGTCTTAGTGCACCCTTAAGACTGCTCTGAGTGGAGTCAGGTTGGATGATGACTTGTAAAGGTGGTAGAGGAAATTATTGCTATTTCATGATAATGTCTGTATTTACGACAGCCTATTTCCGTACGGCTCGAATGCCTCTGGTACTTACAGTACACCGTCTTGGATCTAAGAGCAGTTCTACTGTGAAAAGGACCAAATCAAGAAATGGTAGCAAATTCTCTAAAAAATAATTTATTCAGAAAAGCCTGCGGGTGGACAACCTAAGATTACACTTCACTTTGGACTGAGCAGGTAAACCACATTTCCAGTTCACTGGACTACACCCCTCTATCTCTGATTGCCCCTTGTCCTACACACTACACAGCATCCCCCTCTCTCTTCACCCACAGGTGGGCTATTTGTCTGAACTTATAGTGGCTTCATGTACCTCTTAAATCTTCTCTTTGGTGTTGCAGAGAGAGGGAGAATTAGAAAAGGAAGGGTGGGCATTAAAAAGAAGGAGAAAATCTATTAAAACCATGTCTCTCTCACTAACAGTACACACCCACATACTATGCCTCTTTTAAATTGAATGAGCCTAATTTAATGGTACAAGGGTTTTGAGTTTTTTTTTCTTTTTTTGGTTTTGTTTTTTGAAGTGGTAGAACCTGCTACAACCACATGACATTTCTGATTACAAGAAGTTCACAAATACAATCTGCAATCTAATAAATTCCCCTTGAATGTATATTTATAGACTAGTACGACAGTGGTATGTCAGTCCCGTGTTGAGAGACGCTGGGATATTGTGCCATCCCCACGCTGTACTGCCTAACATCACACAACTGGGAATGCTAGAAAATGTACAACAGTCAATAGACACCTACAGCTAGACCTGTAATAGTTTGGAAGGCCGGGAATTATTCTACCAGAATCCCATGAATGGAGGCGGGTGTTGTCCCAGTAGTGTCTTACATAGGTAAGATGAATGACATCTCTTTCTGTTACACATGCACACATACACACACAAAGGGTGAGGCACCTGTGAATGACTAGGACCAGCAGACAGACAAGCAGACTTTGGAGTATCTCTGTAAATACATAATTGGATATTAGTGACATCATCATGCGATACTGAAATCAGTTCCTCATGGAAAACAACATGTTTGAACCTCCATCTGTAAAACAGGATCGCCTGGATGTCCGATTCGTGAAATTCTTCCTTCAGCAATTGTCTCTGTCCCTCTCGTGCTCCCCTCTCTTGCTTTTGTCCACTAGATGGTGGTAGATTCATTCCTGTTCTCGTGGCCGAGGCGTCAGCGCTCTAGCGACTCCAGGGAGGTGTCACCCACGTGCACAGAGGCAGGATCAGATTCAAATTCAACTGCTTCTCTCTGCGCTCACCTATAACAGTTCCTCCATTAATAAAAATAGTAATAATGATGATAATAAATAATAGTTCAAATAAATCCGAGGGATCTTGGGTAAGTGCCTGTGAGCCCGATGCTTGCCTTCTCTCTGTGTCTCTGGGGTAAAACTAAGGATCTGCATGATGAGCGAGGGAGTTGGGGCTCCAATGTTGCTTGGAGATATGTCACTGGGGGTCCAGGAGGTGGGAGAGGGCCCCGCGGTGCCCTCAGGACTCACAGCTCTCAACAGAGACACAAGCACAAGCTTGCAAGCCAGGAAATGGCGACACACACAGACACGCACACATTCACAAACTTTAATCCTGATTCCTCTTGCACACCCACACACACAAACACGCGCTCCCCCTCCCTGGTGCCAGCGTCCTAACTGGTACAGGCTCTTAGATGACATTGTCAAACAGCTGCATGGACTGCATGATGTTCTCATCCTAGACACAGGAAAGAGGTTTAAATCAGGGGGCGGCGTTGTGTCTCCTTGTGTTCTAACCAAATGACTCCCTTGAACATCAGCTCTCAGTTTTTACTGGCCTACCTTTTTGCAAGACTCGATGAACTCTTCTATGGTGACCACCCCGTCTTTATTCCGGTCCATTTTCTGCAATAAAAATACAATCACAGAGATGTATTTCTTGGAAAAACTAGCATGTGCTAGACCTTAGTACATTAAATCCTTTACAGTAAATAATATAAATGATATGGTTTTAGTCAATGATAAGATGAGGGGTTAATGAAAAGTCAAAACTGTTGAGTTTAACCTGAAAGAAGCTCTCCACATGTTCTGTTGGGGCATCGTCCTGCATAGTGGGGTATGTGTATTTCCCCATCATGTCATAAATGGACTTCATGATATCCAACATCTCCTACAAAGTAAAGGACAAATAGCAGGTATATTAAGCAATACACAATAACAGCCAGAGCTTAGAGACCTACATGCAAGATCTTTATGGATGTTTTTTTTCTGCCATGTGTGGACACAAATGACGAGTTAGATCGATACATATATTACACATTTTATTTTATTAGTCAAATACAACGTCAGTGACCATTTTCTTCTGTTTCTATGTGCCAGGGTAGGTTTGCTATAAGTTGCTATATCTCAGTATACAATCTTCATACACAGTGTAACAGGTTAAAAAACTGAGTTACAGTAGCCTAAGGCTGAAACTATTACTGCAAGAAATTCAGAGCTACAGTGCAACGTGTGTTTTACCTCTTTGGTGATGCAGCCATCCTTGTTCAGGTCGTACAGGTTGAACGCCCAGTTTAACCGGTCGTTAATGGTCCCTCTCAAGATGATTGACAGGCCAAATACAAAGTCCTGTGATAGTGAGGGGAATCATTTTTGTATTGTTTTGGACTCTCGGCATAGTAAATGAAGTCAAATCGTCATCACAGCACTAATCGCTTCAGGCAGGTGTTTAGAGGGAACACGCCTGTTTGACTACAGCAATGATGGTAAATTTCACTGGAGCACATTGTTTTTTGCTTTTATCTCTCAAAGACACAAGAATAGAACTCACCTCAAAACTAACCGAGCCGTTCTTGTTCGTGTCGAAGGCTTCAAACAGGAAATGTGCATACATACTTGAATCTGCAGAGTTAGAGACATATAGTAATGCGTGTGCCATCAAAACATGAGGCAAAGTCTTTGAAGGGCTAGGATTAGCAGCAAGCTAAATATAGCCTGGATATAAAAATAATTTCAAATACAACTGGGGGCGAGTGGTTAACATTTCATCAACCTAAATATCATGGAATGAAAAATTGCCTTGCCTCGCAGTGCATGTCTACTATAGTTCAGTGGAGCACATTTATAATGAGTTAATTATGTTCATTCCATTGTAATGATGAAAAGTTACATGTGTACTTCCACCGAATCAAATAAATGGCGCCATTTACACGATTACCTGAAACGAATGAAATGAATGAAGACAGAAGGAATGGTGTAAAGGAAAGTGTTATGGACACAGCTGGAGCTCCTCGGGTTCAGTGGTAGGAGCTGACAACTCACCTCCCTGAGGGAAGAACTGGGAGTAAATGTTCTTAAAGTTCTCCTCATTCACCACACCACTCGGACACTCCTGGGATACAAATGTGAATCGAGAAAACTCATTAGTTCCCCTCTAGCACAGACTATATAAGGGCCTACATGTCAACTTGAGCTCTTGCCAGACTGATTCTGCTCTTAACTCCTATAATGATGTAACCCGAGCCACATATTTTTTTTTATTTTTCTTTCTTATTACTTCAGCCAGACCTACATTTTTGAAGCCCCTGTAGAGGACTTGCAGCTCCTTCTTGGTGAACTTAGTCTGCTCCTGCAGCTTGTCCATGCTTTCAGGGCGATGGCACACAGTGGATAACTCAAAATCATCTTCCACGCTGTCTGTGTGAGGGAGAGAGACCAGCGTTAGTTCACGTAGTATATCATCACCGCCACACCCACACAAAGCCTCCGGGGACTGCCATGACCTGGCCAGCGCATTCAAATGTAGTCATCAAACTGATCCTCAGCTCATCATCTAGTACAAGTATCACATAGAGCAAAGTAGCAAAGGTAATATTTATTTTATTATTTCATTTTTCTATAAGCATAAAGATGCAAGGCCAAACCATTTACACACAGCATAAGCTACTGTACTTTATCTACCCCAAGGCAAAACAGGTGAGTAAGACTAATACTAAAGAAATTGGGGAGAGTCCTGTGCTGAAGAAGTGATAGAGGAGGTTTATCAATAATGAAAAAGGAGAAAGTCACTTCCAGATATTGCTCATTGCGTTTTCAGTCCATGTGTCTTTCTGATAATAAATGTCCACTCATAGTGTTCCATATCTAATATGTTTCCACACCTGCTTGTTTTCAGCCCACCTCAATATCTCACATGCACACACACACCCACATACATATTCCGTCGCCCAAGGGAACAGCACAGTCATCAAATCACAAAATACAAAAACGGGTCAGATCCATTATCCACAACAACAATGTTTCTTTGAGGGTGTGAGTGTGTTTCTGTAAGTGGATTAATGTGTACACTGAATGTTTCAGCAGATGTGTGTGTGCACACGGCGGCGTCCGCACAGGAGGCCGGACACATGGAAGAACGTAGAGAGATGTATAGAGAGTGAAGGAGCACTTGCTTTGACTGATTGAGGGTGCGGCCGAGGGTTTGCAGCACGGCAGCAGCTTGAGGAATCGCTGCTTTATGGTTTTTTTGCTTTGGCTGGTGGGATTACCTGCAATCACCAACCATAGCATAAAGGTTAGACACACGCACATATACACGCAAGCTTGTGAATTCACGTTTTCTCACACACACACATGCGCATGTGCCTGTAAAACCACAAACACAGTCCATGCAACAGGCAGATGCAAACTGGTAATTGCCCGCTGACCTGGTTAAGCAATGGGAGACCACACCACTTCAAACTGTAGATATTATCGCACAACAGCAGCACAGCGTGACCCCTGGAAACACATAGCTTCCCTCATCAATCTGCTCCTCATATCGCTCGGCCACACTCAGTCGACTGTATGAGCCGGTATTAGAAAACCCAGCGGACAGACTCAGCTTATCCCACTAGTCAACATCAACGGTTTTAATTCACAATCGGCTTAAACAAGGACATAGCTTCACTTTGTATTTGGCAGAACTGCAAAAAAAAACAGCAACACCTCAATCAGAGCCCATCGTGCCTCACGCCACAGCACCAGTCCATCTTAACAACACAGGCCTCCTGACGCCCATTTACAGAGTTATACTGAAAGGATGAATGAAGTAAAAACAAATCCGCACACACAAGAACCCACAGACTTACTCTTGCCTCTTAGTTTCCATGGTAACAGTCCCCTCGCCCCTTTCAGCAGGACCCCTGCAGTCTGAGGGATGAAGGCCATGATGGGGTGAAAACCAATACAGTCCACACTACCTCCACTGACAATCTGGCCTGTGTGATGTGTCACCCTGTTGTCTCCCTGCACCATGGGGCTTCAGGGACTCTGGTCCTGCATCATTTGGAGCCAGAACAGGCTGAACACTTTGTCCAGTTGATACCAGATTAATATAACCAGCCGCCTAGTGCAGGACCAGCCCTCTGCCCCGAGGTCTGTACAAATGAGTACATTATCTCTTTCCATTCACACCAAACTGCTGACCACAACACAGAAATGATTATCAGAAACTGTGGCCAACATCACAAGTAGGCTACACAAGTTAATCGGAGTGCTTTATAAATAAGACCCAGGAGACTCATTATGTAAAGAGAAATGCTCCAACCTCCATCTGCTGAGTAGGATCATGTGATTTGATCAAAATATTCTAAATGACCCTTAGGTGAGACTGTTGTTCTTTTTTTTTGTACTGTTGTTTGTTTGCCTTACTGCAGGCGTCATATGTTCTAGGTTCATCAGAAGTTTTATAAACCTTAATATTCATAGCAATTCAAAAACTGCAGCTGAGTTAATTTCAACTTGCCAGAGTTGAGGATAAGTATAAACTAGCGAAAACAAAGTTATTTAGATACATGCCACTGGCATACTAAAGTTTTAGAAGTCTCTGGTACAGCTTGGATGTGGTAATACCGTAATAGTGATAACTGTTCTGAAATATGTTTTTTTAAAAGCCTGAATGGTCTAAAAGGCTGGATAGAGATTGGTGCAAAAACAAACGAAAAAACAAACACAACAAACACAATGATTTGTATGCCTCTGCTCAACATGGAAGACTGAGCTTGAAATGTTTGCTTAGATTATGTTTGTTTTTGGGCAATGACACCTTATCCTTCCTCACAGTTTCACAGGCTTTTCCATCTCCTTCTGCTTCCTCCTCTGTATTTTTGTCCTCTAAGTGGTGATGATTTTTCGTGCTTGTTATTTGGCAAAGTCTCTCTTGGAATAGAAGTATTTGATCTCAGGGGGATTGACCTTATTTTAATAAGCGCATGCACATAAATGCACCTCTTTAAAGGTTCCTATATGCCTCCAAAACACATGTCTTTGTGTATCTATACAACTGTTGGTGCTAAGCTTCTGCTGTTTTCTCTTTCTCACCTGCATACTAATAAATTAGAAAGACACTGTATTCAATATAGAAGTTACATCTGACATCAACAGACTACTGTGGTTGAAAACAAGTAGGTTAGTGCGTTCCTTTTGCTACTGAAATAACATGCAATCAATTTGTTCTCTATCCTTTGAAGTTAAAATTGTTTTTTTGAGTGGCACTGACAATGAGACCAGGACCTCTTTCATATCCGTCCTGAGTCGGTAGAGAAGTAGAAACTGTTTATTCAGACCAACAGCTGGTCTGATGAGGTTTGCTGTTGCGCGGCATTATGACACTCTTACCCAGCTCTGTGTACCCTGTAGTGATTGTGCAATTAGTATTCAATAGTTTCCTCCAGGGAACAGTGACAGACCATCACAGCTCTTCAGGATATAAGAAAAACGGTTCTATTTTTATCTTGATTGCAACACATTTTTGACAATATTCTGTAACTTTTGAAGGAGCTTCATGTTTCATGAACCCAAGACATCAGAGGATTTTCTGAGGAAATAGAGGAGCCAGGCAATTTCCTCAGCTGAAGTGAAAGTGACAAACACATTATGGTTCAGAGCCACAGTGAAACAGTTCGCTGTTGATGTCAACTGGTTGTGCAGATCCAACACTGACCCATGTAGTTTTGACAAAAATTATCCATTCAAAACTTCCTGCTGGTTCAGTTGCATTGAGTGGTACATCTCCATGAATGTACTATATAAAGGCAAAAACCAGGAAAATAAAATGCAGTAAGAATCTTAATGTGCTGTAGCTTGAGCTTCAGTTCCAAAATCATCGGATCCTACATTTCCCATCAAGCAGCTTTTTTGCTAGAGTCTCATGTGGGTAAGAGGTGCACATCTGATAAACTCCTGCCTCCAGTTTGTCGTGCAGGCTGTAAAATAAAAATGTGTGGCCTCCAGCTGAAGATGTGGAGAGCCCCCCCCCCCCCTGCTCCCTGCTCCCCCCTCCCAGAGAGCAAACTGATGTTGATGTAGAAAAGTGGTGGCGTACACATCTTGGTCACAGTAAAATCAAATGGTTAAGTCCATGGTTGACAAAATGTTTTACAGACAGGATCTTATAGATGCAAGATATTCATAAATCTCCTTTTGAGACCATTCACAGATGTGAGTAGTACGATAACTATTTAATCTTACGCAGATACACCCTCATCCTACAGCTGAGTGTTCCTCTATCATATTCATCATTTTCATTTCTCACTCAGTGCCTCTCTATTGCTTTTTTTACGGTCTCTCTTACCTGCCACGGAAATGTCGATGAGCCCCAGAAAGTGCATCAGTTTAAGGGAGCTGCAGACCACCAGCAGGATGCCCACAGTCTGCAGCCCCTCCACCTCCCACTTGTCTTTGAAGAACAGATGCATCCTCTCCTCTTTCCTCTCTCTTTCTCCGTTTTTGTCAACAAAAATCTTTCTCTTGCCCCAGGGCAACCACGCCCCCCCCCCTCTTCTTCCTCAGCTCCAACCAGGACTGCACCGTCTTTCTCTCGTCAGCCTCTCCCTCTCAGTCTCCCTCTATATGCCGGCACTCGGCCATCCTAACTCCGCACGGCACCCCACCCGCTTTCTTCACTGAAGGTAGATTGTTATTCTCCTTGTTTCTTCATTGGAAGTGGTAAGTGCATGGCTGCACGTCGGTGGACTTGCCGCTCCACGCCCGCCCCCCTCCGTGGCTGTCAAAGGTTGTTAAAGTTGCAGGTGAAGTTCAGGCAATTCACTGTGTACGTCCTGGCAGGTTGGTTGGATGTTGTTTTCCTCACTCTCTCTTCTCCAGCTACTGACTCTCAAACTCTCTCTACTCTCAATCTGTCCTCCCTCTCTTCCTCGCCTTACCTCCGTCACTCTCCTCCTGCTGTGTCCCTCCCCGTACTTAATTGGGTCAGTGATGGGACTGAGGGGAGCTGAGGAAAGAGGAGGCAGATGAGAAATGGAGGGAGGGGAAAGGAGGAGTACTACTTGTGGGTTAAGTGGGGGAACAGAATGGGAAACGTACAAAAGACAGATGAGAAGAATGAACTGGGAGATGAAATAGTAGGTGAGTCGGGAGGGGCAAGATGGAATGGATGAGGATGTAATAACAGCAGCCAGGGGTATAGTAAGGACTGATTCAAAGAGAGAAAAAGAAACAAATGATGAATCAAAAAAAGATGGCAGTGGGGAGTTGAAGGACAAAATTAGTGGAAAAGGAGGCAGAAAAGACTAACAGAAGGGAAGAGAGAAACTGTGATGACCCAGTGGCTACTGTGGACACACTCACAGATGTGACAACCTCCCCTGAGTGTGATGTCAACACAAACACAGCCCGGAGGTGAAATCTGGCTTTAACATGTAGGCAAATCCAGCTCATTGGGGGGAAGTTCTGTCAGGATGGGAGAGATGAGATCGATGTCACATCTGGCACACTGACACACTGAGTTGGGATTTGATGCTGAAAACGATCTTTCCTTATTACTGTAAGCTGATTGGGGGAATCAGCCAGATGTGAACAAACCACAATTTGGGGAGAAACTGCACTATAAAAATTAGTGTTTCTGTTTTTGGTTTCAGTTAATAGGTCACAGCAGGCCTCAGTTTTTAATGTCACAGCATGCCTGAACTTACTGTAATACCTCACATTAAAATGACTCTAATGAGTCCCTTGCTGTGATGATACAGATTCACCACTTAGGAAAAACAGAGCACTAGTGTCAGACCGGTGTTCGTTACTGGCAGACAACCTGAGCGTAGCTATTGGACACAGCACAAAACATAATTTGTATAACTTTCTTCGGTGGCACGTGTCAGTGTTTTCTGATCCAACAGTGGTTATGACAGGACGTTCCTGTGCTCTCCGCAGCAGTTCAAAGTCAACAGTGTGGTTAAGGGAAAGAGCATGGTTGGGCTCACATACAATAAGCACTTGGTAAAGGTTAGAGGAGGCTCAGGGTCGTGATTGAAAGAAAAAGAAACCGTGTGGTAGGAAATGGGAAGATAACAATGGTCTCAGGAGTCACATTTTGTTGAGCCATCCAACCACCACAACCTCTTCCCTCTGCAGACTTTATGGCTCTATAAAAACATCCAGTTTCTTCCAATGCACAGAAATCAAGAGGGTTTCATTATTTGATCATGAATATGATGTAATTTTGAGGCATGGAGTCAGAACTGGTAGCGGAAAAAAAGTACATAACAAAATGGATAAACTATAACAAGAAAACTCCTTCCCTTCCATCCTTCACCTCATGTTAAATAACTATAGAAAACTTGAGGTGACAGGCGACATGGAAATATTTAGACCCCACTTCAAAAGCTTAATTTTATCTTTTAAATTGTTGACACGTGGATGCATCTGTCTCTCTGTGTCTGGGAGTAGGTCGACTCGCTGCCAGACAGAACAGAAACCAGGATGTGAAGGGGGAGTTAAAAGGGAAGCTGGGGGAGGCAGAGTGGTCTACGGAGGGTTTGACGTGTCTGTCGTGTGATTAATGATTCTCAGAGTCAAAATGAGACCTGGGGCTACAGTATGGCTGCAGAGCCTCGAGGAGCACACATCTCAGAGAGCGGCCTTGTGAGACTAAACAACCCACACTCAATCAGAGACAGACTTATACTCTCTAGTACACAGAGAATAACAACAGCAATGATTTCAGCTGTCGCGGACTGACTCCATATCTGAGGGCACACACCGGCCCATGGACACTCAAGATGCGAACAGTCAATCACTGTCACTCAATGTCAGGGAGTCAACTGGGGCTGTCAAGTGCTCAACATGAAATAGACTCATCACGGCTTTTAATGGCACTGAAGGATCAGACATTGGTACAACGGGGTCTTTATGATCATGTAAATTGCAATAACTAAAGAGAGGGTCATTGAGAAGATGGTTATTAAACATTAATTACTTTACGGCTTCAGTCATCTGATTTCTAATCTATATAGAGCATTATATTACCCTATGTGCATGCATTTATGGATATGATTAATTGAACAGACTACATGAATTCATAAATACGGTGACATATTCAGGCCAGAAAATTCTCACTCAGTCGGAGAGTCAAATCAAGGATGAAAGTGTGAGAGATTAAGGCTGGTCGTGTCCATCTGTCATAATCTCTCACACACTTCATCACGATAACTGTCACGTACTACGACAGAAATGTGAGATCAATAAATTACAAATAAACAACAAACTTTTAACTTCCATATTAAAACTACTCAGAAGACCTGACAGCTCTGATAAGAGGAGCAATGTAAAACACTTTGAACTCCTCACTTCTGTCTAATAATGGTGGGATAAATAATGGCTTTCTTCACTGCTGCACTGATTTGGAAACTTCCAGGTCAAAAGGTGTTTAGACTCAGGCTAGATTTCATTTAGAAGTTACTTTTTTCAGCTGTTAATATTACATATTACCTCAATGAATATGTAAAAATGGCATTTTAGGATATGTGAGCTGGATGTCTACAGCCATGCCAGGGGCTCTGTGAGACTGTGAGACGGTGGCAGTTTGAGTTAAATGCTAATGTCTGCATGATAATGTGCTCACAGTGACTGTGCTAAAAGGCTGATGGTAATTAGGCGTAATGATTAGCGTGTTTGCTATCGTACAATACAAATTAGAAATATGACCCTGTGATGGAAATACATGGAAAAAATAATGGATTAGCCACATGTTTACAATTCATCCAGAAGGGAATATTAAATTCAATGACAATCAATTCAATTATTGTTGAAATATTTCACTCAGAGCAACATACGCTGACCTTGTGGTGGCACCAGAGGAAACGGGTTCATCAGAGTGATTCGTGATTAAAGGTCTACACAACATTTCATAGCAATTCATCCAAATTTAGCGTCTCCATATCTTGCGACCGACTAATCACCACATTTGTAACACTGGGATGATTCTGTGTTAGTTAGATGAACAACAAAAGCACTTCTATAACTGTGTAGAAACATGCACCAAACGTCAAGCTCTCCACATGACAGCTGTCACTTCGCTGCTAATCAGATACAGGCTCTGTTCAGGCCGAGTCCAACAGAGCGAGAGCGCAGCTCCATGTGCGTGGAAACCGAGAGCGTGTGGGATATAATTGGCAGGCCAGAGGTGAGCGTACCAAACAGAGCTGAGAGAAGTTTCTCAGTTGTTTCCTCAGCTACCCCCCCTTGACCTCGACTCATCCCCTCAACACATCTTGTAAAGGCAGTGAGCATGAGAAATCACAGATGAACCACAGGGGCTTAATTTAGCCTAAACTGTTTGCAGTGATGTCTCTAATATGTCCCAAGTGATGTTCTTATGTTAATATAATGATGGACATTCACTTGCCTAAGTGCTAAGCTACATGCACAGCACACACACATGCACGTACATGGGCACACACACTCAGACTTTAATAAAAAGTTGGGTTAATCAGTCTTACTTGATTAGTCTCTGTGAGGCATATTTTGCCTGAAGCCAGACACACCAAGTAATTGAAATACCACCATATTTAGACGTCTACCTGGGCAATTATTCCTCTCAAAACTGATTAAAATGTCTAAGGGAGCGAAAGAGGGGGGCAGTGCGCGCGCGTGTGTGTGTGTATGAGGAAATGCGTGCAGTGAAGGAGACACAGAGGAGGTCATTGACAAATGGTGCTCAAAATTGGCTAGTGTGTTTCCAATTAGATAAGTGAAAGAAGAGATCCATTTGCATAGATCATTAGCTTTTGAGGATATTTTTAATACCGTGATGTGGGACAAAAACAGACCCATTCTACTGAGGCAGAGTCCTTTCAGCAAAAACTACAGAGAGCTGCTAATGAACACTCTTCTTTAAAGTACACATGATCACAGACAGAGGGATCAGATCAGAGGCTTTTCTCCTTTGAGGAGATAACGTGTAATCATATCATGTACATGAATTTAGTATTAATGCTGAAATTTAGATTTAAAATTTTATTAACATTGAACTGTAGGTAGCTTCTCTTGTTTCTGAGACAGTTGATGGACAGAGGGAAATGAATACGAGAAAAAAATGTGAGAAGTGTTCCCTCTTTGTCTGTGATTTTCCTTGTACATTTTTGTTGTGGGCTGAAAGCCGAGCCCAACAACCTTTAGTTTTAATTAATAAATCATTGATTATATCATTTCATTTTCAATGACTGACTGAGATGACTTTCTACCTAACTTATCAGCTGAAATGATACTCCAACCAACCCACAGCTGTAATGATTAATACTGGATGAATGAAAAATTAGTCAGCAACAGTTTTTGTAACTGGTTGATCATTTAATAATAATTATAATAATACCGGTAATTGTTTTGAGGTAAAGCTATGAAAATAATTCACTGGTTTAAGATTTCCCAAGTGCTTTCTCATTTTCTCTGATTGCTTGCACAAAAACAAGACATTTATTTTGTCAGGCTTCACCTTTCCAGATGTGCAACAGATGCTTTTCACAATTACATTGACATGACAAATTAGACCACATCAAAAGATCAACCATCAGCAGATGAATTGATAATGATATTTTTTGCAGCCCTAAAAAGAACAGTAAACTACATGAATGCACTCTGAAAACACATGGCTGAAAACCTCTGATCTTCTCAACCACACATTGCAGCAGTTAACTTTTCCACCTGAAGAGGGCAGCGCGAGGCAAGACATTCAATTAGCTACACCGTATTCAACTGCTCACCTCCAGCCACTCTCTTTGTTATTGTCCTTCATTTAAATTCAGCTCCTCAGATCAGACGAGTAGTGGGAGGCTAATGAAAGATCACAGACCATTAACAATTTCCAGCACACTCATATGGACACTATACTGAAAGGGATAGTAACATTAATTTACCATGACAAGTTCAAATGCAAGGCAGGCCAAATGGTTATAAAGCTGCAGCACTTTGACCCGTATTTTTGGCACTCAGCTGCATTCGCACTTTTTAAAATGCATCCTGTGTTTTAAGCAGTCAATCTAAATTAGATTCGCATCTCTCACAACAATCCCCTAAACCTATTTCCATCAAATCATAAACACTCTGCCCTGATGTTTCCTGCCCCGAGCCAAATCAGGTAAACAGGTCGATAATGATACATAAAAACTTTCTAGCAGCAAAAAGGGTTTGAATCTCAGCTCTCTGATGGTTTGGTTTTGGTAAGTTTATAGATTTGTCACTAAAATCCTCACAACAACAAATCTTGAGATAATGTCACAGCAACTGTATTACAGCGAACTAACAAGCCGTATAACAATTTATCATGTTGGAACAAAACTTTGTGAAAAAGTCAAGCATCCAGCTGCAGCCTACAGCAAAGTTTATTGGGACCCAGCCATGAATAAAGATCAAATTGACAGTTACATCAGTAGCAGCACAGCGGCCCGTAGCCTTCTTTTGTTGTTGTAAAACAGAGTGAATAATAGCCACTGTCTGCCCAACATAAATGTTTTATCCTGGTGAATCCTGCTCCAAGGCTTTTGTGCCCTTGTTAATACTGTATGTCTGAAAGAGAGAAAAGATTATGAGAAAAAAAGGAAAGATAAATAGTGTAAGAGAGAGAAAGAGAGAGAGAGAGAGAGAGAGACGTGCTAAATGGCAGGAGCTTCAGTCACAGAGCCTAATGAAACTGTACTTCACATTCACCATTTTCATTCAACATCTTCAGGCAGCAGCCGAGAAGCGAGAATGAAAACTGTGAAATGTAGTTAGTTAAGTCATTAGCCGCTGATCACTGATTACAACCATCTTCATGTCGGTTCATTCAAGGAATCCGGTGCTAAAAAGTCAAATCTTTTGGCAGATTTGTCAAACTTGACATACAGGAGGAATTGGCCAATAAAAATAGTTGATATATAGATTGTTTCAAAGATATGTCTTTATAAGGTATGACTTCAGAAAATGAACTGATCATTTAGTTGGTGAAACTAATAACATTTTAACTGAAAGATGTTGTTTATACTGTATATCCCCATGAAATTCATACAGACCAAAAGTTTTGTTTTCAACTCACTTTAATTCACGTTTTCTTTCATTTTAATTTGCTGGTCAAACCTTTTTTGGTCTGTTATCTATTTTGTTATAGACTTAGGCTGTGGTGCTGGCAGTACAATTGCAAAGTGTTTCAGATAAATATCTAGAGGTGGCGATGCATTGTTGATAATGTTGACGGCAGTTACTTAATGAATAGCTAATAAAAATGTGGCTAGACATAGAAGTAATTACATTCTCTTGCCCACATGCGACTGTATAATTGGCAAAGCCTTTTTTTTAATGCGATAAATCATTTCAGATGTTTTTACAGTGCCTAGTCTGGTGGGGCTGAATGAGCACAGTGCATCACACAGTAAACTGCTACTTAATAGCTGACTCTGAGGTCTTGGATATTAGGGCTTTCAACAGCACATGATCCTTTTGAGGTTACTTCTAATTGGCTTTAATTGTGGCTGCAAAATGCTGCAGCAGCTCACCCAGAAACACAAATGCCGGAACATTTATGAGTTGAGCTGCATACGGGAAAAGGTCTTCAGACAGAAGGCTAAGTTATGTTAATGCAAATCTCTCAAACTCTGAAAAAAAAGTTAACAAGGGATATTTCCAAGGACATGTCTGCATCTCTGTGTGTGTATGTGTGCCTGTGTTTAAGAATTCATTGGTTTACTCTCAATGTTATCATCTTTCTCCAGACGTGTGTCAGAGGAAGAGCAGCGGAACGTCAACAACTTCTGTTCTTTTATCCACAGAGCACCTGCCATGCAAATACAGCCACTCTCAGACACAGACACAAACACACGACTGCAATAATCAAATTGATGGAAGGGGAGCCGGAGCAAAGAGGTAGACAAGACGGCAACAGAAAAGCGGAGGGGGGGGACAAAATAGAGGAAGAGAAGAGAAGCGGAGAGAGAGAAAGAGGGACGGTGGAGGATGGAGAGAGTTGTGTATTGAATATCAGCTGTCTGATCCTCCTGTGTCCCCAGCTCTCATCTTCTAGCTCTTTAGCCACTGGAGGGGCAGAGAGAGAAAGAGCCTCAGACAAGGACAACAAGGACAGTCGCCTCCACTCGCTGCAGTTTCATTACTGTTTATAAAGTTTGCCACAAACCTGGATACTTGTTGTCCAAACCGCTGATAGAGGCTACAGTGTCCATGTGCCTGCCCTTGTTTCACCTTTCCCCAACAGAGGGGAATCACAACTTCTTGTCCAGTGATGGAAAACTTTAAACAATTAATTCTCATAAAAATCTGAAGCTCAAAATGACATTTTTGCGTTTATCTTGAGGTTCAAAGTCACTGCTACAGGTGACTGACACAGAATATCATCAGATCTGACAGCTGCAGTGTCCTCAGACCCCTATGGAGTGTGAGAAGTGATAGCTCACTCTAAATGGACTACAAACGCACATGCGTGCACGTACACACACTGCATATTCCATTAGCTTGACTATCTACTGAAGGGCAATTACATTGAGGGTAGATGGAGGTGCCTCTGTGAGAGGGTGTGTGTGTGGACATAAATGGGTCCTCTGCTGACCGCTAAGCTATTTACCTGCACTTATTCCTCTCAGTCATACTGTCTCGTTCCCTCACCCACACACACACACGTACACGCGCATATACACACACGCAGATGGGCGATCACAGCCCAATATTATTTTACTGTAAGCATGATAAATTATTTGCTGATCCGAATTGTATAGGCTATAGGCAAAGGATGTTGTTTCATTATGGAGGTAAGACTGAATTGCTCACAAAACACACTCTAATTTTCAATTATAGAGATCAGTTTGTTCAGTTCAAGCAATTACTGAATGCATGAATGAATTCTGGAGGATTTTTCAATTAACCCACAGTTCCTGCATTTCAGAAAGGAAGACACACCTACAGTATAGAAATGTGTATAAAAATGACTCAGCGTCTTTGAGGTTAAGTAACACTAAACGCAAAATACAGTGAAGCTGCTGGGAATGTCATCTGAGACTGAAGCGCTTGCTTTCTAACCAAACAACAGCAGGAAAAACATTAGAAATCAAAGTTAGTAGAGTTCTTCCTCTTGGGAACATAGATGTCTGAACAAACTGTTTTGCCATTTCAAGAGTTTACCTGCTTGTAATGCTAGTGGAAAAGTCAGAGCATCATCAGGGAAATTAGGATCGATATACACTTGGATCCACATATGTATGCAGCAAATTTCACAGCAATCCATCCAGTAGTTGCCCAGATGTTTAGGTCTGTACCAAAGTTGTTGGTACCTGATGAACTGACGCTGCCATCCATGACTTCTGAACATATCCTAAGGTCTACAGAGCCGACAGACACAGTAGACACATTAAAGGTAAAATAATAACAGGATCCAATATTCTGAATGATCACTGCCCCCTTGGAAGATCTAGTCTAGGGAATACTCCAAATATGTTTTTTCTCTGCTATGTGCCACCTCAGTGACAGGGTCGCTTCTAATACCAAGTGAGCAGATAATGGATCAAACGGGAGGAGCAAAGTAAAACATCACTGTATGAAAGTAAAGGGTTAGATTCTGCAGGCTGCTTTGACATATGGCTCACATCCTACGAAGGCAAGTAGAGACATTACGGTATCAAAGGGCTCTCAGAAGTGATGAAGCGGCGCTGGAACATCTCCCTGACACCCAGGACCTCATCAAGCCCAGTGCCAGCTCAATTTATTCTGATATCAGAGACTAAAAGAGACAGCGGTGCGTATGGCAAGACGCTGCACCTTTCAAGCAAGAAGTGAGTGATCAGGAAAAACACAGCTCATACAGTAGGTGCTGAGTTTCTAAGTGGCTCCTAATTAGCCACATAGATCCACTCAGAGAGAGTAGGGAGTAAATCTCAGGAACAGGTGGGAGAAAATAAAGTGATGAATCTGTTATTGGCAAACCGTCAGAGAGTGATTTCTTCTGTGTCTTGTGTAAGTTAAAGTCAACAAATTGGAAGAGGAGGAAGGTGGAGGAAACCGCTGCGTTGTTAGAAACTCTTATTGGTATGCAGCCAGCAAGCAGAAGCCAGAGCTTCCCATCCGAACATCCAACTCTTCAATTTCCACCTCATAAACTTCTAAAGAACACACTCCAGCCATTAGCCATTAGCTTTAAATCTATCAGAGCCCTGTAAACTTCCAGACCTGAGTGTGCCTCACAGAAAGTGTGCAGAGCCTTCATCACACACTCACTTCCCTCTCTTTTTCTGCCTCTTTAACTTTCTCTTGGGAACAAGTATGCGCATGCAGTGTGTGTGTGTGTGTGTTAGGGATGTGCACGGTTACCCGGGTACTCGAGTACTCGAGTAACAATCTGCTACTCGGTTATGAATTTATTACTCGGGTACCCGAGGATTTAAAAAAACGGCACGTCAGAGCGCAGTCTAGTGTCGGATCAGACTACATTATCATGCTGGTCCGGCTTTTTGTAAGTTTCGGATCAAGCAACGTGATTTTCTGATGTCTTTTTGGATCAGCCTCGGACTTTCAAACCTTTTACAAGAATCTGTGGTGGTTCCCTCGGCCACGTTAGTAGACGCCGTCGGGAGGGAGACGACGGGTCTCGTCAGGTCTGGTAGAAAATATACTTTCACTTTACAAACCTTCCCTGTTATTTCCTGAAACGATGTGAGGCAGAGAGGACCGAAGGCACCAACATGTGTAGTGTGGACTAATAAATAAGCACAATGATTTAAAAAAAGAAAAGAAAAAAAAAGTTTTCTCCACCGTGGCACCACAGTTAATATTCAGAAACAGCGCATTTATTCCCCATTGGATGCACATCTGCCTCATATGTGCATCTTAAACTCCAGTCTCTACTGTTATTATCCACCTGACATTGTGTGTGACGACGCTGTGTGTCAGTCACCATCGCTCTGTCCGTGAATATCATTTTATTTTTATTAGAGTACTCGATTACCCGATTAGTACCAGCTTCGGTTACTCGATTAGTAAACTATTCGAAATGCCCATCCCTAGTGTGTGTGTGTCTTTAATCAGTGTAGGGTCAGCTACACAGCTCATTAAAGTAATGAGAGTCTGCACAGTTTCTTTACTTTACTTATATCACCAAAAAATGAATCAGCATGAGTGTGAGACAAGACTTTCAACCACAGTTAATATTAAAACTTCCCCATTGGTAGAGGGTCAAAGTTACACCAATCTACCATCACAAATATCTTCTTTTTGGTGTTATTTGTCATTACTAGTAAGAAGAAACCATTCTGTGAATGGAAACATAACCTGGAAACTGACTATCAAGTAAATCAGTGACACACAAGCAGACAACAAGACTCCACTTTCATGGCAGAGAGAGAGGTCAAGCAGGATGAGAGCACCCAAGTCTAATAGTCGGGTGACGCTTTCTTAGTGAGGGAGGAATGTGGAGGGTGCAAAGATGAGTCAGTTTTACACAGAAACACACAGTGGAAATTGATCAATTGACACATTACCCAATGGTAACACTGGCATATTGTAAACATACGTTGCTTTTCATATAAACATAGCACACATACTGAGGGAGTGACGTGTAAAACAAGTGTATGTCACATGCCCTTATATGGAGTGTGCACTGGTTCTCCAGTGTGCACATGCTTCTACAGATAGCCTGAGTAATACACTGGTTCTGCCATTTGGACTTAGGTTCTCTATCAAAGATAAAATTCATTAGTTTAAGTACTCACAGGGGAGTTGGCACACACATACACTTATTAGGTTTGCCATTCCCAATAAAGTATGGTCAAAATATTACCAAGATTGATGCTTGGAGTATAATGTGAGTATAAAAGAAACCCCACAGTGTGTGTGTGAGTGTGTGGGAGTGTGTGTACATGTGTATGCAGAGCACTGTAGCATAGACTGTAGTTCTCCAAGGGGAACTTTGTTGAGATGACAGAGCTGTTGGCAAATGCTGACTACTGGGTGCAGTCCAGAAGCTGCATCAGGAAAGGAGAGTGTCTCTTATAGTGGAGCATCCAGAAGAGTCTACCGGAGCAAAATCTTAATCTATGCAGTGTTTTTTTCTATTTTACTAAGTAAATTGCAAGTCTGTCCTTTGCAATTGTGGCTTAAATTGAGGGAAGAAGAATAGCACTAAAGTTTCTTGTCAAGAAAGGAAAATTTAAGGCCCTGTCAGAGTGCCAGTGTTAAAAGATGCCCACGTGTGCAGGGCACTCTGGGCAGTGAGCAGAGAGAAAAGGAAACAGAAAAACTGAGATAAGAATCCCATCTTTCCTGTTGTCACTTAGAGAGAAGTAGATAAGCGAGTGTGGAGAGGGTAAAGTAGATTGGACTTGTAGGGGAACAAAACACGGGTCATCCATATAAGAAGGGGCCAAACAAGGCCTTGGTGTGTGGTGACAGCTCCTGGAGGTGAGCCACAGCAGGACTACGACCATGTAGAAAATGTTTAATTTTGTTGAGCCATAATTAAACATGATAAGTGAAGATTGGCCTAATGAAGGATGTGGTTGATTAGTATTCACCACAAATCAATAAGGGGTTCTATAACGTTAAGTCTCTTTTACATACTACTGGTCAGAAGTCATTAATTATAACAACTCAACTGGAATTTGTTCTGTCAAATCACATCAGGCCGACGCAACCACAAAACGAGTTGAACTATGATCTATAGAAATAATGAGACCATGATGAGCCATGTTAAGTCTCCGGATACAGCTGCATACAGAGGCTGTAGGGCTGATGGGATGGCTGAGAGTAAGGCTGACATTCCCTCAGTAAGACAAGGGCCTCCACACAGCACTCAGACCCACTCTGTCCATAGTGTTATCGATTAAAGGGTAAAAGCACACACCCCAGGGGCAGAGGGAAGCATCACACACAGCTAAAGTTACTCACACTGTTTGCGTGTGTCTGGCAGTGAGTGAGAGAGCACACAGGAGAGTGTGTTGCATGGCCCGCAGTTGCACTGGTAACCCAAACCCTCAGGCAGAACTGCAGCCCACTCAGGTCCAGAGAGAATGGGCACTGCAGTGCATCAGCTCATGCACACGACATTCATCAAACGCACGTACCAACAAAACAACAGTTTTTTGTTAACAACACTTGTCCCGTTATCAAAACCAACAAATCTCAAGAGTAAATCCATTACCTTCCCCGCCGACTGGCTCAAACATCCCAAACTGCTCCAGGACTTTGATGAAGAGACCCATGACCACCAGCACAGCAATCATCTCCAAGCCATCCAGACTCAACATCTTGGGAGACCGCCGTCTGTCATCGCCCAGCGCTGCGCCACCAAGCTAGGCCAACTTTACCCAATCTGAGCAGCTATTCTCCAACTTTAGTTGAGTCAACTTCCTCACTTTTTTCCTCCAATTAAATCCAATCTAGTTTTCTAACTTGAGAGTGATGATCAAAAATTTCTTTCCGCTATGATGAAAAGAAAAGAAAGAGGCCGGGTTGGTTTGAAGTGAGTTTCTCTTCAGTCACTGAAAACCTGGCCTCAGTCAACCTTTTCTTATCCTCTGGCGGAGGCCATGCTGCTGGAGCTACAGGCTGCAACGCAGAGCTCCAGACTGTCACAACACCTGGGCTAAAGTTTCCAGGTTTTTTTCCTCCTTTCTCTTTCTCTTTCCCTTTTTCTTTTCTTCTCTTCTGTCTTTCTTCTTCCAGGCCCCCGCAGAGAGATGGAATCTGGGGATGTGCTGCGCCTGCTAGTCCTTTGGCAGCCGTTGTCAGGAAGCGAGTGTTGTGAGGGGGAAAGAGGGAGTGAGTGAGTTAGAGGCAGCAGATAAAGAGAGGGGGAGAGGATGAGTGGGAGATGGCATAGAAAATGAGCGAGGGAGAAAGACTAACCAAGCAAGAGAGAGAGAGTGAGAGAGAGAGGGAGACGGAGAGGGCCAGACACACTCACACTCCCATAGTGAGACAGAGATTGTTTGACGGGGGGGTTGAGGTATGCCCTCCCTCTCCAGTGACACTACTTTCATTGATTTGCCTAATGTGGTTTCCTTGGTAACTGTAAGAGAGTGTTTAAAGCCAGATTTAACTAATGGAAAGAAAATATATTTATGCTCATCTGAATTCAAGTCCCATCACGAATGTGTGTTTCCACTATACGGAGAATGCTGCATCTGTTGTGCAGCCTCTACGTCTGCCAGTCGATGCAATGTCTCATTAACTTTTTAAATGCGATGCGATCAGAGCTCCAAGGATTTCTGGCTACGTGCAGGAAAAAAAAAAAAACACAAAGTTTGGGACACAAACAGAAGAGTTGAGAACAAAAATAAGAGCTGAATAAAATAAATATTATAGCTGATCTTGCCTGAGCGAACGGTGGAGAGGAGGTTAAGGAAAAACTTAAAGAATGTACGACTCAAATAACCCTGTTGAACGTCTTTAATATTACTCAGGTAAGAGCTAGCCTATATCATTTATATTAAAGACCAAGTACAAAGGAAACTCATTTGAAACAGTCACGGCAGCCTGACTTTTACTACAGCCATTCAGTATGAACCAGCCCCTCTTGGATTTATTGATGCCGTATAAAGTGGTAAGTGTCTTTTTATTCAAAGAAAACTTTTGGGCTGTGTTTAAAAATTAGTCACCGTTTCTATTATGCACACATTTGACTTTCTGTGGCATTAACTATGAATGAACTGATATCTAATACTATATGTAGTTTAGCATAATTGGACACAAATCATGCACAATGTAGTGTTTAATCTACTTTACAACTGTTAGGCCATGAAAACAAGGCAGAAGGTAACTGCAGACATTTGTTGCATTATAGTGAAGGTTGTTGTTTTTTTTTACTCTAATAATTAATAAATAAGTGCACATAGCAGTATTCGCCCAAGCAAAAACAGTTTAAAGGTATTAGAAAGCTAAAAAAAAAAGAAAAAAAGAAAAGAAAAAGAAAAAAGAAATTGAATATGGGACTCTAGGAGTTAAAAAAAATAAAGAAAATTGGCAGATGAAGTAAATGTGTCTGGCAAAATGCCCCTGTGTGACCCACAGCGCTCACAAAATAATCTTTTGATGAAACTGATTTACATTTTCATAAAATAAGTCTTAGTCAATATGAGAAAAAAAAACATTCTCCACAAACTCCCTGCCCCCCAGACGTTCATTTCTGCTCAGTCTCTAAGTGAAAGAAGATTTATTAGTTTTAAAAGAATGCATGAAGGACTTGATAAAGCTGATCGTGGCAGAAATATGAATACACTCTCTAATCGGTGAGTTTTTATTCTCATGCAGAAGCTTCCTCTTCCTCACCTGTTAGCCTATTACAAACCAGTGTTTCTCACTTTCTTAGACAAAAATAATTGCCAACACCACATTCACCTTCACATCCACAGAGTAATTTGGTAGTTTGTTGCGTTAAATATCCAGATACCATCTGTCAGCCACAGCTGAGGTTGGGATACTTAAAGCATCAAGAAGAAATCAGTGCAGTGCAGGGCAGGCTGCTTCAGTGATCTGCCCCTCCCAACACAGCTCCCACTGAGGGTATCACCTCTCCTTGTGCTACAAAAATAACAGAATCGGGAAAAGGTACGCTCCCTCTTTGTCTTATTCATACTCTGTGGATCCCTCTCTGTCTCTTTCTTTAAGGGGAGGAGAAGTTGAAAGAGGCGAGACAGCAGGAGTTTGACAAATGTGCTGCGTCTGCATCCACTTCTGCTGTTGTTTCTCTTTGCTGATGTTCCTGTTCCTACATTTTTAACTGGGCTATACAGCAGCCCGCCTCATTACAGGGACACCTGTCACATAAACTGCATCACAGAGGGCCATGTGGGTCATTCTAATGTTTACACATACACACACTCAAATGCACACATACACAAACACACACACGGTGGCAGGAAACCTAATCTTTTGTGATGTCACTTCTCTCATCTGTGGCTCGAAGGCAAACAAACTCTCCGCCACAGCCAGTTTTCTCCTCAGTCTGTGGCAGTAATGTATACGGCTTGTATTGAAGCGAAGCTCCGATTGCAGACACGGTAAAAGTAAACAGAGGAATAGTGAACCACACACTCTCAGAAGAAACAGAGTGAGAGGGAGAAAACTGAGCCTGACCTGTTGGTTGAAAATGATTTTCTTTGCCCACTTATTTATTGAAGAGTTGTCATTTAAGGAGGGAGACCGAGAGGTGGATGGGAAGAAGAAGAGAGGCAGCGGTCGAATGAGACTCAACGACACGGGATGACAAGCAAGAAAAGACAGAAACAGAACATGGAGGAACAAAGGAAGGACAAACTCAAGAACCTGAGTGACTGAGGTCAGATCCCCCTGTGTAGCAGTCTGCAAAGCACAGGGGGAAGAGGCATCTATTCTTTATTACCCTCCAGCATCTTTCCCCTCCTGGAGGATTTTTCACCTCATTCTGGCTGTCACTGCAGAAAATTGGACCTGCAGATGTGTCCTCTACTCCTTTGCAATTCTCCTCGCCTACTTTCCTCTCTGTTTTTCATCACATTTACACAACAAGAAGCACGTATTTGTGCTTTCAGAGCCAAGGTTGACAAGAATAATTTTATGTCTGTAAATCCAACAATCGTCTGTCATTTGATCCTTTTATTTATTTCATTTTTTGACAGTTGCTTGTGTCAACTGTTAAGTTTTTTTTATTTATTTCGATGACACACCAACACCCCTCCACTTATCTTCTATGGGCAATATCATTAAAGAAAAAGGAGTAAACTGTCTCAGATAATCCCAATCCATCATGGTTTTATGTGTAAATTTAGAATAAAGCAAAGAAATTATGAGACAGGGGGCCCATGGGTGACCACGTCTCACATTGCCCCCTACTGTCCAAGTTGCACCACAACATATGAATTACACTGGCCCCAAAGGAAATAACAGCTTTTTTTTTCTTTTGGAGAAACAACAGTTTTTTCTCATCTCCAAAGACACAAGTTCAATTGCTTTCAGAAACTCAGTTCAACAGGTGTGTTTACTGTCTGACTCAGAGCTCCGTACCAACAAGCGAGAGCAAACAGCTTTCTGGAAAATTCTCTGTAGATGCAACTAACGAGCAGATAGTTATCAATTCAGTCTTTTCAGTCTGCAGTGCCAGACGACATTATAGGCAAGAAATGACGTCCAGACAATGGAGTATTTCGATTTTCAGAGACTGCATAGCAAGATGGCTCTGACACATTGTCAGTGTTTTCCATCTCATTTATTTGCCAGCTCTTTGAAAACACAATATCTTTGGAATTTCTAGTGGGTAAAAAAAAAGGAAAAGGGAAGAATGAAGCTACTGAGATTTTACTTTTCTTATTCACAATAAAAGTAGGCTACTATTGGGACTAATAGCGCAGGTTTAAAGATGAGTGTTTGAATATTTGTATGTCTGTTTTACCACGATATAAGTTTATATTTTCTGAATCACATTAGAAATAAGTACAGTGAAGATGATTGTCTTGTGGTCCATGATTTCAAGCTCCTGCAGCACCTGTGAACAAGGTGTGCTGAGGGTGTGTGTTGTCTTTGGTGATGTTGCGGGCCCTGATGGCCCTGCTGGTATAAATATCTTGCCCATATAATCACAGTTATACTGTGTATTCTAATAGAGGCTAATACATGTAGAAATATGACTAAATATTTTATGAGATTTTTTTGAAATGAAGGGTTAATTAAATTTCTAATTAGCCTCCTGTGGGGGTGCGGGTGAGGGTGGGAGGCAGGTGGCCGACCAACTTTCGTACAGAGCGGTAGACTGTACTTATTACCAAACATTCTCCTATCACCATGTGGAGAGGTGAAGAGGGGAGGAGGGAGTTACAGAGCCATACATCTAGCAGCTTCATTCACCTTACTGTCATCATCACACAGACTAATAATAAGAATAGCAGCAGTGGGTGTTGACAGGATTTTTTAAGGATGCTGGTTCTGGACACTGTCAAACTGCTCAGACATATTGCCACAGCATCTGTCCTTACAGTACAGGCCTGCCATTTTCTGTTGTGCTCTTTGAGCCCGCAAGCCCCTCTCTTCCTCTCCATCTGAATCGGTTTCTTATCAAAGCGTCCAAAGAGTCTCGCCTGCTGCCACTGGAGGGGCTTAAATGATTTTGGCGATGCTGCCTTTTTCAGAAAATGATGTGGAGGTGGTAAGGTGGAACTCCTCTTGGAGAGTCTCACCATCAGTTGCCACGGTTTTTGTTCCTCCAGGGTCTTTTCCTCTTCTCCTCCTCTCCTCGATTGGCCTCCTGCCTCCTTTGCAACTATTTCTTTCTCCTTATTCAATCTTTCTATTTCTTTATCTCATTCCTATTTTTTCCTGCTGCACCTTTGAAGCTATTCCAGAGCAGCCCTTGCTCTGGCCCACATCTCCATTTCCCTCAACACTCTCAACATTTCTTTTCGGAGCTCTTTCTCACTCTCTCCTCGTGGGTCAGTTTCCCGATGCTCTTAACAGTCTCCATTTCAGCCTGGAGTTGACTCTGGTGTCTTTGCTTGGTCTGCATTAACCCGGCTTGCAGCTTTCAGCATATGTGGCCAGTCAGTAATGGGCTCTACTTAAAAACTCACAAAGTTGTCAAGACACTGCGCTTCCTTGGCTGCATTACATCAGCAGAGCTTTAAGTTGATGGGGTGAGTGGTTGTCAAGAAAATGGAAGGGCAGACAGACAGGGAAGTATTAGTGGGATGAGGGGAATGGATTTCATTAAGTAAAAGTTGATATTTACTGTAGTCCTCTCCCCTTGTAGAATAATGTTCAGACAGTCCCTTAAATACACAGTGCCTGAGGTCGTTCTCTGTTTGTGTGTCATGAGAGACTAATGAACCCTTTGAGAGAGAGAAAAAAAACTTTCCACGCACAAACTCGTGCTTTTGTCTCTAATGTGACCTACAATATAAGATAATAACTGAGCTCTGAAAGCAAAATACAAATTACCCCACTTCCTCTCTCTTTCCCCTCAGGCTCCTATTGATTTTTCCAAATTTCTTCTGCTGCTAAATATACTTTAAGAGATGCAGTGAGACGTGAGAACTGAAAGGGAGCCTGGTCAACTGATAGGAGCTGAACTGTGGAGTCTGTGGTTTACATTTGTGCCGATCGGCTCATAGGTTTTATGATGGACTGACCTGAAATCCTTTATTGACTTGTGTCTCAGTATTTATGTGCTGTTGGTATATGCCAAACATAAGGCCTCAGGGGAATGCTATATTAATCAGTGAGCTGCCATTTGAGCTCCGTCACCTCGAGTGGACAGATTAAGACTTGAAGCAGCGCAGAAGGATTCATGACAGATTGTAGGCCTGCAGCTCTCTCTTCTTGTAGCACATAAAAATACATTTTCCAGCGCCGAGGGTTGAAATTACATGATAGTTAAGCCTCTATACGGCGGTGTCGTGCACTATCGATCCTTGCATGTTACAGTCTCTAATCCACAGAATGTGCTAATTGGAGAACATGACTATTGATCTCTGTTTCAATGAGGCCTGATGATTCTTAAGAGAGCTGCACACACACATACCTATAGCAAGCGCTGTCCAAGAATAGAGAGCAGCTCAAGAAAATTGTTATGTTTACTGCGATCATGCTCACTGTCCAGATGTCACACATAGGTAATTTCACCTGACACTCTGACATCATGCAAGGGCTCGGACGTGCATGCAGAATACGTTTGGAATCGATAGCACGATAGGTGTCTGGCCTAACGTGCTGTCTTTAGTTTCCATGTCACACTGTGAGCTGAGCCCCGCAGACGATCAATACAGATATAACAGAACATGATAGAAGAGATGGTTTAACTGGAAAACTTGAGGAGAGCAGTTTTTGGGTCAGCTAGACTGGGACATCTAGTGGGCACAAGGGGCAAAGATCAGACACCGCAGCACCAGAGAAAATACATTCATCCTGCACATGTATCAAATGAGAATATAAACTCACCCTGACACTTATTGTAATGTAATCTCATTTGTTTGCCCTACCATGTCAGCATCTGGTCCACTGACGAGTCATAAACGCAGCATGGAATAAAAAATCACGTAAATTTTGTTTTAAGAAAAAGTGCCACTCACCTTGCCTCGTAAAAAAGTAGAAAGACATGGGGAATACTGACATGAGGATGAGGGTATAAAAACCTCCAATGCCCTCCGGAAGGCAACATGAAGCATCTATGGCCTCAGACATACTGTAACCACCAACACAGGCGAGGGATCACAATTACAGGTGTGACTACAGTATGTGTTGGCTACGGGACACCTGATGTTCAGAGATAAACCTCTGCACGACTGGGTTTTCCCCTCCCTCTATGGGTGTAAACACACACATAATGGTTTTTCCACTGTGCACACATGAACAAACAAAAGCACCACCTGTTTACTTGATTTAGCTTCTATTGTAGGCTAAAGGTTTACAAAAAAACCCGCCTACTATCAATTAACTATTCAGCAGGTCTGAATGAAGCCCATTATGTCAATCATTTATATATAGTCTCTGTCTTGACAGTATTTCTCATAAACGTCCATTGTTTTATCAGTGGCTGTTATGCCCCTTGACAATATACAGTACCTGTGGAACAGCGACACAGGTGAGCCAGCACAGCATACAAACAAATGCAGTTAAAGTAAATGGCAACACTGCTGTTAAGAGATATAGGGATAAGAATGTCGGAAATTCACAATACCCAACTCGACAAGCAAACACAAATAAGTATAAAAAAAAGGCTTGCATACTGGATGCGAAATAAACAATGTATTATTTATATTGAATACAGCGAATGAACTTTGAATTTCACAGTGCCAGCGAGCAGGTGCTGGATGGCTAGAAACCTACTGGGAGAGAAGAAAGAGAATGAGAAAGAAGGTTGCGAGCGAGGCAAGCAAGACAGACCAACAAGGCTGTAAGAGAGGTAAAGAGAATTACAAAATAATACAGGAGTGAGTCTCTGAGCTGCAGAGAAAATGTACAAGGTGCAGCTGCATTAGGAAAACACTGGGTGCAGACAAGTGTGGAGAAAAGTTTCTCACACACTTGTCACTGGACGCTGAATAAAACAAGTGCAACTTCAATCAACCTCCACTAGAGGTCAGTGCAGATTAAAACATTTACATATATTTCAAAGACTTCCTAACAATATCTCGGGCTCTGCTTCGGGTTTTCTCCTTCACAAACTCCAGCTCAAAATAACAAAGACAGTCGACTTCTGACCCTATGAAGCTGTTTGTCATGTGACTTTCAAATGTTCTTCATGTATCCACTAAAGTGATCAAAGCATGCAGCCTTTTTGTATTGGTGCCAAGTCTGCTTCCCCATCTACTCAGCCAACCCTTTAAGTGAGCAGAGCATAAAGCCTGGCTGGCACACAGCTGGGTGTCCTGGTGTTTGACAAGAAGAGGACAAAGCTGAAGAGTCACAAGTTCGCCCGACATCACATGTAAAAGACCCTGAGCCGTTTTACCAGTGCGACAAAATGTCCTTGAAAGACCACAAAACAAACACGCCGTGACTAATGACGGCACATGAAACATCTTCACCATGTGTCACCTCCTCTGTTGAATAAACCAACTGCCAGCTGAATTCATCACTCATTATACTGGACTGACTCATACTACTCTGGTTGAGGATAAAATACTGTCGCTGGGCTCACAGTCCGTCCGTTGGCATCTAAACGGATGTCTCAGTGGACAACAGGACGTTAGGACAATGACAACAAGCACATGGAGCTGACGCTATGCTGATTCAGCAGTTTCTAAAAAGGCACAAAATGATCCAACCTATAGTAAAGGACAAATCTGCCTCGACTGCACAAGGAAAAAAAAACCTCAGTCAGTACAGGCTACAGTATTTACAAACGATCCAAAAAAAAGATAAAATATACAAATAAGCTGAAGGTCGACAGGAACTTGTACCTATACATTTATCAGAATATGTGCAACCAAATATCTTAAAGAATGAGAGGAGAGGAGAGGAGAGGAGAGGAGAGGAGAGGAGAGGAGAGGAGAGGAGAGGAGAGGAGAGGAGAGGAGAGGAGAGGAGAGGAGAGGAGAGGAGAGATTGTCTCTCACACCCAGGCCCAGTCAAATGCTCCATTGTGTTAAACCTGTCAACTGTCACCAAAGAGAGCGAGTGAGGGAGAAAAGAACTGGCGGAGAGAGGCAGAGAAAGAGGGAGAGAGAGACTGTCGTCATGGACACGACACATAACATCAATTCCCCAGGTTTGAGTGCTCACAAAGCCGCACACATACACACATATCTTCCCTATTATTTTCACTCAGCTCCGGGTACTGGTGACACCGGCACAGACACACACTCCCATTTCATCTATTATACTGCGCCGGCCAATGTATTGATCCTGCGCTCATGTAATATACAAAGTAACACTTATTCAAGAACACACGCACACACACACACAGTGCAGTGCAGTGTGTGCTCGACCACACACAGTTAAGTTTCTGCAGTGCTCTGAATACCAGACCTTGTGGACATGACAAACCTCATTACCATGGCGCCCATTAGTATTCTGCAGAGCAGGCACACACACGCACACGCACACGCACACAAACACACGCACATTGAGTAGCGTTATTTCACAGAACAGTTGCATATGGCTCCCAGAAGATAATTGTTTCTAATCCTCTTCCTGCCTCTGTTCCGTCTTTGAAGTAAACATACTGTACTACATTTGTCTGGAGAGACTTCTATTTCCAGGCTGGGTGAATCAATCCTCGCCTGCAGGAATACGATCGGTCATAATCATGATCAACCCCTGTTTTCTAGGTTTCTTTTTATGTACACCGCTCTCTATTGACCTCAGTCGCTGTTTATCCTCTCCTGTGGGCCACCGACTGTCCTCTGTGTCCTCTGCCGCTCCTGCCCAAAAGTGTAAAAGTTTATATAAAGGGTTTTTTAGCCAGATCGCATTAAATACATCTTTCCTGGAGCAGCATCCAGCCATGCAGAAATGTTTTTGCCTGCATCCCAAAACAATGGGTTTGAATTGCACCGAAAAAGACATTTTACATTTCCAGACAGCAGCATGATTCTCTATAAACAACGTTTCTCACAGACTTGGCTGTAAACAGTTTTCATCAGAGTCATTTCTGCAGAAGAAACACCAAAGCTCCTATAAAAATTGTGTTGACAGCCAGCTTTGTGGATTATCCAGACCGACGAGGATAGTGATTCTGCAAGATGTAATTGAATTTTTTAAGCATTTTTCAATGCAAGCAACAACAACCAAAGTTACATTCACAGCCAATGTCAGTCTACTGTACTGTACTGTATGTGTGAGACATATACCTCAAAACCTGGACAAATACATCTCAACTCCAACCCTCATTCACAAACAGTAAACAACACTTAATGCTTTGGACCATTGTGAGCAGTAAAATGAAATTTTCAATGAATCAATTGTGGCACTGTAAGGCACAAGAGAGGAGATACATTTATATATTTTATATCTCATACAAGACATAGGGATAAGAAGTGATTTCAGAATACCACTGACTGTTAGTTTCATTTACAGCATGGCTTTTATCCAATCTTTTTACTTTTACTCTTGAGGGCTATGTAGGTTGATATAAATAATCACTGTTCATTTTCTCACCGGTGACACTTTGTTTCTGCCTGGAGTGAAGGAAGGTGTAACTACTTTGACAGTTAATCTGAGCTTGTGTGAATCTACGTCCTTATTCATTTTAACAATCCATTTGCTCCATCTCTAACTGTAAGAGCTGTCATTGTTTGTTTTTTTTCTTTTGTGCGTTTTATCTAATACACTTCTAAGTGGAAGCCTTTGTAGCCCTTGCATATGGGTAATCCTGCACACATACAGTACCGAGTATAGAAAAATTTGCATCGTTAGAGGTACAGTGAGAAAATGTTTATCTGAACCATTCGTTTATTCAGCCACCTCATACTGTACATCAATCGAGCCTCGTAGCGATTCACACCTCGATATGCTTGTGTTTTTATGTGACAACTGAAAATGGTTTAGGTCTCAGAAAAAAATCACATTGCCAGCATTTTAAAATGAACTTAAGGAGGGAATATAAACATGACCTTGCCAACTACAATAACAACGGCAATATCTGTCAAAATAATTGCAGGATGGGTGAGTCTTAACTGAAAACCTGGAAACCCACGGTGAGCAAGCAAAGGTTTAATTCCTGGAAAACTGCTATAAAGGGAACACAGACAGACAGACACACAAACACACCTGATAAAATTGCTTTAACGTGTCCTTTGCTCCTTTTTCACGATGGCAGGCAGGAACACAGGTCATGACGTGTTACACAGTGTGGAGTGGGCCTCCACATCTATAAATAGCCCTGAGAGGAATCAGATTTGGAGAACCGGGGGTGGGAACTGATGAGATCACACGTACCCCATGTGTGTGTATATGCGTGTGTGTGTCAGTGTGAGCGTACATACACACGCACACACCCACAATAGGCTCGGATCTTTGGAAAACGGGAGATGGAGTCAGACTGACATCATGCAGACTCGCCGACAGACGAGCAGACAGAACAGCGGGAAGGAGGCAGAACAGAGAGCGGGAACAGGCTGAACACACCGCCTCGACTGAGAGGACAGTGTGAAGTGACACTGAGATGACTACCTGGTGGAAAAACCAGGGGAGGGTCTGACTGGGGGTGATGATGATGATGAGATTGAGGATGAGGAACGTGAAGTGGTTGACATGTCTAATATCCATGTGCGTACTCATGCAATCCTTTCAAGGACATCACAGCATTAATAAGACATGAAACTGGCACACTTTGGCATGACAGATCATCCACGCAGTGTATATTCTGTCTTCCACATGAATATGATTTTAATATGTTTGACTTTCACAGAGGACGAGAGGACACGACTGTGGAAGAGAGTCAAAAGAATGGAGTGTGTTACTGTTCCATTACAAAATGAAACATCCATCATCTAAAAAAAAAAAAAAGAAACTTAACAGGTGCTCAGACCGATGGTCGGTGTAAAATCATGCTGCTTGTTGGTGAAGGCTGCCAAACCTGCAGCTTGTTGCTCATCCTTTTGGTAGTAGATGTGTGTTTGCTTTTGTTTATAAAACACACAAGACAAATCATTACATGGAATTTTTACATTTAAAGTGCGTTGCGCTGCTTTAATTTGGACATACTGTAAGAAACACTATAAATGCAACTTTAAATTTCTCTTTCCATCCCCTCCAAAACCAAAGATGCCTACTTGATGCTGTCAACTGAATCGTTCATGGTCTATATTTTAATAAATTATATACAAGGAAAGAACTCAGGGATTAAGAGTTAATTTGCGGAAATTACTTATTTTTGGAAAACCCTGTTTTTGCATAAAAATTTAACATTTTTTTATTCATTAGACATAACAGTTTCCTCCTCCCCTCTTGATTCTACATTTAAAAACCACAGTAAAGTGCTGCAAATCCAGTGATGCATGACAATGATGAAGACTGACAATAGTAGGAGTTCATTTTAATGTGGCTGTGCTATTGCTTCATGCTCTAAGGTTAAAAAGCTCCTGATGCCATTTATAGAGGACAGGAAGTCAAATGAAGTACAAACTTTTTGCCAGTGATTGAGCCTGGACTGAAGCTGATAAGTGACCACTGTAAGCTCATTGATCCACTATCATCTCCTCTGTGTCCGACAGTTCCTACGATATTTGTACATGATGTGAGCTTCCAGATAGTCTCCTTGCAGCCGATCAAACACTAGCATGCCTATGTCGGTTGTCCTGGAGACGTACAGTAGCCTCTGGGAGGGAAAATCGGAGCGATACAATGACTTAACTCCAAACAGTGCCAACGTGCATTCAACTATTATCAGTGACTTATCCCTACTACCATGCAACCCTACGCCCTTCCATCATTCACAACTGTAAAACCCAGAGGCACGGTTTTACACACACACACACTTTTAGGGCTCACAAATGACTGACAGGCATCAAGCGGGTGCAGAAGAAAAAGATGACAGACAAGTGCCACTCGAGAAAATGACAAGCAAGCGACACATTTACAGTGACGGAGCGCCGAGAGACGTCAGGCATTGTTGTCACTCAAGAATGATAGTGATGAAATCTCTCAGCGGGACGAGATAAAATTATCCATCTATTTATTTATTTAATCTGCTCATAGATTGTTTTAATTTTATCTTGTGCCTTTATTTATCAAAGAAAAGTCAGGGGTGCTTGTTTTATGAGTGTCATCACTGATACAATCGACTAAATTAAACCTTTGCTCATTGAAGAAAACCATTGAAGTTCCCTTTAATCTGAATTATATAATCTATTTGTTAATCTACAGCATAAAATACTTTGCAAACATCCTGTTTTATTAAACACGTTTGATGCTAAATGTAGATTTACCCTGACATGAAATTCATTGTTATCAGCTGACACTGAAACACATTGATGACAAAGACTGAAGAGAGAGAGAGAATATTAGGGGAAGGACTACAGAAATACAAAGGCTGCTTGACATGTTTGTGTAGACAAATAAAAGACATTTTGTAACTCTCTGGCCACATTCGACTTCTACACTCTCTCTCTTTGTGTCCCTTCCACCAGCCTAATCTTTATCCCTGGTTTGGTTTCCACTGGTGTGTTCACTTCCTTTTTTTTCACCTCACTGTACCTCGCTCTTATCACCACAATCTGTCCTTTTCTTCCCGGCTTTACCTCGACTTCTATCTACCTTCGTTCACTTCCTCCCTTCGCTTTCACCCTCTTCTCACCCACTCTCTGCCGTGATGACCGGAGGTCAGCCTCACAGTCTCTCAAGGTCATCCCTGTCCGAGGTCTGGCCTCCTCATGCCTGGATGGCTGAGTGGAACGGACAGCACTGTCCCAGTTGGGGACCATCAGACTTTTAGTGCCTCTGACCACTGGCCTCCCTGGTGGATAAGCCTGATGTGCATCCTTTCTTTGTCCCCATCCTCTGCTGTCCATTATGAAGAGAGTGACTCAGAGAGAAAGACAGGGAGAAAAAAAAGAGGCGGCAGGAGTTGATATGGAATAAATACATAAATCTAATTAAATCAGCTGTCTGAATTGGTTAAAATTGTAAATTAGATTATTTTTTACATAAAGCCAACAAATATGTATATAACATAATGCTGGGACTACAATCTTTACATTTTATAAACCCAAACCCTTGAACACTGCTCCTATATCTGGCTTCATCTGAACAGTTGAGAGAGATGTCATCCAAACTTGACACCGAAACTGCCTGGAATTGCGGTGTCATCTTCCAGATGGACGCAAGTGTGGTTTGTTCGTGGTGAGAAAACAACATGAGCCAACCGTGACAAAACAGCTGATTATTATTCGGATCACGGAAACCATTTTCTAATCTTGCTGAGGTGTCAGATGCTTTACCTGCTTTGTATTTTTCTAGTGGCACCTCTTTGATGGATGAGGTGATTCATGCTCGGTTTTGCCCGATTCTTAGTGAGCTCAGACCACATTAAAACACTGTGGTATCCTCTGTATGGAGTATATACTGTATCTCCATTCAACTTCTACAAAATACAAAAAGGCAGCTATTTTTACAATGACTGATCTAAATACTCAAAATGTTACTGGTTTATCTTATATTACAGCAATATAGTCACAGTTATAGTATATTTTTAAGATGCATGCGGCTCTGCAAACTTCTATAATTAAAAATCTCATTAATTAAAGAAAGAATCAGACAGTTATTCAGGTCAAGATCAAGACTGAGAGTAACTAGGGGCAACTGGCTTGGCTCAGGAGAAAGACACAGATTGGAAGGTCAGTGGTTGGATGCCTGGCTCCTCTAGTCCACATGTCAAAGTGTCTCTGGGCAAGATACTGAACCCCAAAATGCATCATTAGGGTGTGTGATGCAAAAGTGATGAGTGCACAGAGAAATCACTATGTGCATGGTTTAAAAAAAAAAGAAAGAAAGAAAAGAAAGTCGACACCGCTGGTCTTTGTGTCTAGTGTCGGGTTCAAACCCTGAAGTTTGTGTTAAGTGAAGTCAGCTGTACACACAGAGCTCACATCCATGCAGCACAGGGAGTGTAACTGAGAGACCCCCGAGGCATTTAATAGCTATAGTTAGCTTAGATTTATTCACTGCTCTGATAGCTATAGTTAGCAGTAAATTTATCCACCTGCCAGGCGAACTTGTCAACCAAGGATGGAAAATACACTTCCATTGAGTTAGTTAGCCTTTAATGACAGAGGGGCTGGCTGGAAAGAGATGATTAGAAAATTAATTATTTATCAAAATACTACTAAAAATTTCCCCAGAAAACTGAAAAATTGAGAACAAGTCATTAAGGTGTAAATTGAATGTTCTGCATTTCAAGTCACGGGCTGTAAATCTTTACATATGAGTGCATAATGTGTGGCGTTGAGGCTTCTCACCGCTTGTATGTATGTTTGTGTGAGTTTGAGTGACTCGACGTGTGTGCGGCTGCACCTCAAGTGCATGTGTGCCTGACGGTGGAGTTTCATTAATCTCAAGGAATGATCAATAACTTACTAACCTGTTTTCACCTTGCCTATGTGTTTAATGACTGACTGGCTGGGGGTGTTGCGTGGCCACACTCTGTTAATATCTGTGAGCTACTTATATGTTACACACGTCTCATCCTTGTTTTTATCCTCTCTATCCTCCACTCGGATTGCCAAGTATACATTTACTTTGGCCCATGAATAATACATATAGGCCTACTATACCGTCATGTCATCAGTTTCAGAAACAAATGTTTCCAACTCCAGTCTGCTTCTTTAAGATCTAAATGATTTACTGCTCTGCCGCTGACAATTAATCTTTTACTCCAGTTCTTAAACCTCAGCTCTGCGTTCAATACTGCTGATCACTTTGGGGAATCAGCCTTAAGGAGGTTTTAATCATGTCTTCAGATGGGACATTGTGGTCGCTGGGTGTTCAGGTTTATTAAAAGGAGTTCCCCTGTGCATACTTTGTTATGTATAAGCAAGTTTTCCTTCAAACATTAATGAAAGCCAGGACTAACTGTTGATCCTCATGATATCCAGAAACCTGACTCCTCCCGACATCATATAACAACTGATAAATGGTGCTGAAATGGTATTAAATATTACATTACTCTGATCATTAGATAAATTGCCAAAAGTGATTATAATTATGTTTTCCCACAGGAACACATGCGGTAATGATGCAACAGCTCCTGGAAACTGCAGACCAAGATACAGCCATTAAAAACTAATAGGAATGGATGGATATGGACAAATGAGAGGGGAGAAGAGGTTGAAGTAAAAGAGAGACGAGAAACTAGAGATAAGATTAAAAAAAGAAGGACAGGGTGGGCGTACATGAACAAATATGAACCATGTTACAAAACAGCTGTTTTCCATAGAGGCTTCATTTTAACGTATGACCCAGACATGCAGACATAGAGGCCACCATGGGGCTCGCTGGATTTGTTGAGGGAAACCTGAGGACACTGGACACATGTAGGTCTATGTGTGTTTAGGGAGCAGTCATGCCACTCTGAGTGCAGAGAGCAGTGAAAAAGGTTGAGGATGTTCCACATGAACAGACCAGGAGGAAGTCACCTCACTGCCACTGGACTGGAGGCGAGCATGTGTGCAAATATGTAATCAATGCACCATTATTTTAACTATATCTAAGTTGTGTACTTTATTGTGCATATGCAGCAAATCCTAAATGCAGTTTTGTTTCTGCAGTGTTCCTGTGAGCTTGATATATATTATAATGGATAATTTAATAAAGTAATGGACGTTTCAGCCTATTAGCTACAGAAACTGCACTCTCAGCAACTCTGGAACATATACTGTACTTAAAAAAAGAAAACAATCAATCACCAATCACAGCAGCACAATGTGGTTGTTCAATAAATGCAAACTTTCCATAACGATAGAAACTACTTGAAGTTGAAGGTTAAAAGATGAAGGACTCACAAGCGTAGATATATTTCAGCACCATGGACAGAGGCGCACAAAGAAATAGATTTAGCACTCTGTTGCTTCCACATACACGAATAAAAAATAAATAAATACAAGACTTCTACGTGGAAAAAAAGCATAGAAATGTTTTATGTTCACCAATGGACTTTCTCCATTTCTTTAAAAAAGCCAATGAACCATTTGTTCTCACAAGACTGAAACAGTGACAAAACTTTTTCTCTCTAGCTAGAAGACATTATCCATTATCCTAGACCCTATAAAAAATTTATCAAAGAAGACATTTTGTCCTGTTCCAAACAAAAAAAACGGCCTTAATTTAATTACAGAGGGCAAGCTGACTTTAAACTGGGATTCAAGACAGAGACAGACAGTCAAAGCCTCACATTACCATGTGAGATATGGTATTCTCCTGCAGCCACTGCATTTACAAAGACAACGCTGTATATTGCTGCTCTGTGTCCTTGCTGCCACAGTAGCTACAAAGACACAATTGAATTTTCAGGGTAAATGGGAGAATTATGACAACGCATTTAACAGTGACTGACTGAGCCAAAATGTATAAAAATTACGTTTTTAAGAAAGTTTTACTCGAGGCTGGCTTCACATCCTGTTTTCAATGACAAAATCAATGTAGTTTTGCCTCAATAGCTAATTACACTATCAAATATATTGGCTTATTCTAATATTTGGGTTTACTGGAGTGTTTTCACCTCATATTCATGACATGTATGTTAAAATTGCAGTCAAATATTCTGTGATTCTTTATTTGGGAATGAAATAATGCTACCAAGATGAAAATATAATAATGGAAGTGACTGTATATTTGCTTGGAAGATTAAATATTTACTAGGGATGTGCACGGTTACCCGGGTACTCGAGTACTCGAGTAACAATCTGCTACTCGGTTATGAATTTATTACTCGGGTACCCGAGGATTTAAAAAAACGGCACGTCAGAGCGCAGTCTAGTGTCGGATCAGACTACATTATCATGCCGTGGTCCGGCTTTTTGTACAGTTTCGGATCAAGCAACGTGATTTTCTGATGTGTAAAAGCGTTTTTGGATCGAGCCTCGGACTTTCAAACCTTTTACAAGAATCTGTGGTGGTTCCCTCGGCCACGTATAGTAGACGCCGTCGGGAGGGAGACGACGGGTCTCGTCAGGTCTGGTAGAAAATATACTTTCACTTTACAAACCTTCCCTGTTATTTCCTGAAACGATGTGAGGCAGAGAGGACCGAAGGCACCAACATGTGTAGTGTGGACTAATAAATAAGCACCGCTAATGATTTAAAAAAAGAAAAGAAAAAAAAAGTTTTCTCCACCGTGGCAGCCGCGGCATAAATGCGCTGCACTCAGCACTCAGAGCGCATGCAGCGCATTTATTCCCCGGCATAAAGATGCACATCTGCCTCATATGTGCATCTTAAACTCCAGTCTCTACTGTTATTATCCACCTGACATTGTGTGTGACGACGCTGTGTGTCAGTCATGCGGACTGTATGACGGACAGAGCGCATTTATGCACCGGCTGCGCTCTGTCCGTGAGACATGACGTCATTTTATTTTTATTAGAGTACTCGATTACCCGATTAGTACCAGCTTCGGTTACTCGATTAGTAAACTATTCGAAATGCCCATCCCTAATATTTACTGTATAGTCTGTCACACTCCGTCACAGTCCAGCTATGGTAGTTGCAAATTGTTCACCCGTTCACACTCGCCGTTTGGTGAAATCGTTGTTCGATGTCTGCCAACAAGCAACCAAACTTCAGGTAAAACGTCCCTCACAATCCTGGATGAGGTCATGTCTATATTTTGTGGACCCGACAGACACATTCACACATTCGAGAGCACCAAGGTCTTGTTCACCCTTTTAGTTTTTCCTTTCTCCTTCTCTTTCTCCACCAGTCACACCTAGTTTTCCCCCCTCCACCCCCACTCCCACCCCCTCAACGCTCAGACTGCTACTAATAGGAGTTTATTTTTAGCACATGTGAGAGGTGTGTGTGTGTGTGTATATACACATGATGGATGAAGGTGATGTTTCACACCTTTCTCGTAAGGAGGATGGAGGTGAAGGGAGTTGAGTTTGAAGGGGAGGGCAAGAAGCGGGCTGGTGAGCGAGGACACATGGGTGGGTGGGGGGCAGCTGCTACTACACGGGGTGTAGTGTAGTGTCGAGCAGGAGAAGGAGGGAACAGGACAAGGCTCCAACCTGAAATCCCTGCTGGCACAGCAAACTGACCTACAAGTGGCTGAGGATCAACAGGCCACTCTGCAGCAGATGATAGCGCTCTTCTTCACGGATATGAGGGGTGACAGCAGGAACAGCCCGGTGTACTGTACCAGCCAATTAAAAATGCAGCTCACACAGGTCTTCGCTTTGGGCAAAAACTGAAATTTAATCACACATCATTTCTCGCATCTTGTCTTTGCCTCTCAAGAGGAAGGTGCAGAGATATTCAGCGGTGACACGGGTGTAACCTGCTTTAAATCATGTTGAATGTGAACATAAGGAGCAGAAACTGATATAGACGGTTCAGTACCTGACAGGCAGAGCAAGCTGGCGAACTGACTCAATCAGCCTGGGGACGGAGCGAAATGTGAACAGCATGGAGCAGATTAGGGCTAAAACCGTGGGACACATGCCAGGGAAAACAAAGAATAAGAAAAGCAAGCAACAGATACACAGAGGGATTAATCAGCATACACCGAGTGCACAAATAACTACAAACCAACTGTCGCTCTTTCTTTAAATAACTTGATCTGGGATGCCGCTGCCTGTGCAGAAAAATGGTGGCACATGCAAAACAGAGATGTAATTTTTTTTTTTTTAATATAGATCCTCAGAGAGAGTTGTTGTTTTTTTTTCTTCAGAACCGTCTTTGACCTTGAACTACAACAAGGAATTTATTTTTAGCCAACCTTTTCATCTCAACTGCGAACATGCGAGTCAGGAGGTGTCAACGGCAGAGACAGAAACAGAGAGACACAGAAGCGAATAATCAGCACAAGCGAGATAACTTAAGTGAGAATCTTCACATATCTGGCGACAAAACGAGTGTGTTCTTAAAATGGATTTGTGCGCGCAGACGTGAAAGAAAGTGACATCTCTCTCTCGATCTGTCTTCTCACTTTGTTGCTCTCCGTCCTCCACTCATTTCTCGTCACGTCACACAACAGATTATCAAATGGCAAAACAGTTCTCGCAACTTCTCACAAGTAAGCAGAATAATCATCTCAAATGAAGTGGAATGAAATCGTGTAAATGAATCCAAATATATCTACACTTCAAGTTGTGTCTACCCAAATCCGAGGCTTCAATAATGCTCCCTGCGGGGTTTCATATTGCCTATTAGGCTCTGATGAGACAGCATCCAACTCAGTCTTCACCCCATGGTAAAGCACACAAGCAGGCTTTAGCTTGGAGTAAGTTATCCTTATGGTAATGAACAATTCCCTTCCCACTGCGCCTGCCATTACCACACACTGTGATATGGCTTGGTGCTCCCCACAGCCGCAGCACATGCACACACACTAACCCCTGCAAGCACTTATTAGAATTTTACATCACAAGCAGCCGATGTTTTATTCATCAAGCCTCCAGTTGACATTTAATGTCATTTTTTTGTCAAAAAGGGAAGCAAAATGATAGACAGGTGTGTAATGACATTTGTCAGAGACAAGAGGGAGGGCACAGAGGTAACACTATAAAACTTCATAAACTCTACAGGTGCTATAGCTCCGTGGGAAAGATGAATATATTTTCACCTGAGAAAGACAAAGCATCTTTACTCCAGATTAAATGAGAAGCAGCCAAATGGTCACTAAAAATCACTCCAATGAGTTCTTAAAGGCAGGCAGAGCAACTGTAAAAATAAAAAACACACCGAACAACAGCATCAGAATGTCTTGATAATGAAATACAAAATGTAACAGCAGCAGCATCTCACACACAAACACATAAAGCTCAGCATCTCTGAGCCGGGGCCAAGGCTCGGACAGAACATTCTTCATTTATAGATGATGGGCTGATAACAAAATCTCTTTGGTCATGGCCACGAATGAGCTGCAGAGAGAATTGGCTTCAAGGTATTAGAGCTGAGAAACAAGTCGAGGTTGTGGAAATGTGTGTGTGTGTCCCTGTCAGTCTGAGCCAATGGGTGTGTATCCTCACCGGTGTGGAAGTATACATGCCCCGACACAAAGGTGAAGCAGCACATGGGGGAGGTAATCACAGGTTATTAATTAGAAAGTACAAAGTTCTAATGGCCTCTGGAGGAAGATTAACACACGCTTTTGTTTAGATGCCAGAGCCCCTACTGTAACAAACGACTCCCTCTCTGGAGAAGGAAATGAATGTGACTATTTCTTGGTGCTCATATATACACTGTGAAGAGCAGGTGAAGGCTTCCTGTAATAAAATAGGTGCAGTCGGGGAGAGCGTGTTATACAGAATGAATAAGTCACAGGAAGCTGGTCTCTGCAGGAGTAAACACATGATCTTTGTCACCTGAAGGGAATTATTTTGCAGTAGAGACCAGCATGTACTGTATTGCTGCTCATTACACATTAATCTTCTAACATGAAATATTGATGTACGGCTATTTATTACAAGCCATGTAATTTAAAAAGCAAACAAGGTATGTGTACTGTACAGTTATTCTGGAGCAAAGTTGTTGCTCATTAATGATGTGGGAAAAAAATCAACTGTGAAATTACAGTACTGTATGGTCAATATGTCATCACTGTGCAAAAACACAACCAGAATGTGTTCAGTGGCCAGAGACACATTCACCTGAAAACATGCTCAAAATACCCAGACACCCTGTCCAGTGATAACACGGTGGACAACCCAACAGCAGACTTCTCTCTCTTTTTTTTTTGGCAGTTTCTGGTTTTGTGAAATGAACACAGGCACTGAAACAGGGATTCAGTGTTTTGGACACATTTTTTTGTTTCCCCACCATGAGGGGATTATGCTGCATTAATACAAATTAAATCACGGGACAAGCACACCACGGACACGTGACAACATAAACAAGAAGACAAATATTTTAGTATGTGAAAGTAGACAATTAAAGCCCCTATGTTTTAATCACTGATTAAAGTTCAACTCAACCTCTTCTGAGGACTGTATGGACATAATAGAGACAGTATTTGATTCTTTTTCCACTTTTTGTTATTATGTGGTGTGTCATGTCATTCTCATCCAAATGCAGCACTTGAACTTTCCAAAATAACTGCTAGTTTCCAGTGTCTTGGCAGGACAATGACAGACAGCAGAGGTATGTGATAGTGCTGTGGACAGGAGGCACTGTAGGAGGAGAGGCCGGGCTACAGAAAGAAGGAGACCTGTGCTGTCAGCTTTATGTTAGATAAGAGCACAGCTAAAGGACAGATCAATAGGGCTTACTGAGATCCTATACAGCAAAAGCCACAATATCCACAGACTGAGATAACGTCATGCAACGGGGTGAAGTGGGGAAGGACGAGCGTGTGTGAACAGATAGCCGTATGTGTGTGTGCAAACAAATTGGACAGTATTTAATATTTTTTAATTGTACTAAACGGAGCTGGTTCCCACTATTAGGTAAATCGACACAAACAAAGCTCCAGGGCAAAGGAGGAGCAGAGGAAATGCACACACATTGCAGGAGCCACACACACAGCGGCGTGGTCTTGTATCCCCTACAGAGGCTCATGAAACAAACTAATTAGTGGGCAAAGTAGGGGCAAGAGGGAGGGTGACTACAAATGACTGTCATCAGTAATGCTCACGCACACACACAAACGCCAACGAGCCATAACCAGACAGAGCGAGGCTTCTAACCAATGTGTAGGTCGATGGTGCGCTAGTTGTAATTGACAGAACTAATTATAGAGGCAAGAGTCTATTCAGAAACACACCGTGTGTTATCAAGGCTGAGGTAAGAGAAGGAAAGCACGAAGAACTGGTTGAATTTTTCACACATGATCTGCTGACATTAACCCAATGAGGCGGAATAAAAACACCCATTAACCTGGGGCTTTGCTAATGTCATGTTTTTGTTTTTTTTGTTTTTGCATAGGTTAAATCACTGTTATGTTAATACACAGTTTGACAGAGTAAATTCTGTCTCACCGTGGCTGACTGAAATGGCTCATCCCTTGGCGCTTTGGCACATCCAAAAATGCCACAACACTCAAATACCAAACTGTGAATGGCCTTGATGAAATCCCTAAGTAGCACAGCCATTATACAGTTCAGCCCTCACTGGCTCCTATTGCACCGAAGCAGACATCGCTCTCTTTCTCTCGCTCTCCCGTTGGAACAGACATGCAGGAGCCAGTAGTCATGGTAACTCCATTCTGGGTAAACTTAAGGATGTGTATGTACACACAGACACACAGACACACTCACACACACACTCACACACACACTCACACACACTGTTTTACTGATGTGGCAGCTAGTTAGCTGTCTGAACAGTGAGTAGTCTGTTTTGCAAGCTTGATGTGAAAATACTGTGTTTACCAATGTTTCTGTTTTCCTGTCAGACTTGACAGTATCGCCTAGGTGTGTGTTTGTGTGTGAGGGAGAGAGTGAGAGAGCGTCTAGTATGTATGAGGGATGTTGGTAACATCAGTTATTGCAATTAATACAATTCTTTCAAGCAATTATACAAATTAGCACAATCAAAGGCCAATTAATTGATCAAGGATAGTTTTTAAATCATCTGTACTGTAGTAGCTTTACTGTTGAAAAGAACAAAAGTTCCAAAGTTGGGGTTACTGTACTGTCAAAATAAAAAACAATGATTGAATCAATGATAAAGTAAATGAGCTGAGCTGAGGCCTTGTATAGGCCCTTTGGGTCTCTTGTCTCGGCTTGCACCCATTATTTTTTTATTTTTTTGTCAGTGTATTTTAATGTGTCCTCTATACTGGTGTGAATAAACTAAACTAAGTACAAAAAAACAACAAAAACGTGTCTCAGCACCAAGCTCATTGGTTTCTAAAGACCTTTCAACAAACTTAAAAATTACTCAGCAATATATAGTTTCATTGAAAAAAACAAAAAACAACAAAAAAGAAAAAACATTTACAAAAACTTTACAAGTGATTTGTGCTTGAGCTTGTCCCACCACCACCAAATGAAAACAGACTGTGAATGTCTTGTGTGAGGATGGCAATGACAGGTGACACTGACCACAGTGACCAAAGATCAAGTAGATGGGTGAAGACCAAGAAGTCTTTCTGAAAGCAGCATGAGTGACTCGAATTTGACCATGGATTGCCAGTTTAAGTCGATGTGTAGTGGAGTGACGTGGCCTTTCAGGCTGATCGAAGACCAAACAGTCTGTTGCGTTTGGTGCCATCTGTCAGGATTTCACTGTGTGTGAAAGGAGAAATGCGAGAAAAGCACTGCTGTATTTAAAGTTACAAATAACCAAAACAAACAAAAGCTGGGTGGCTTCCTGAGTCAGGTCAGTATTTACTTACGTCATCACTTTACTATTGAATCTGAACTTTTTTATTTGAAATGCTTTACATATGAACTTTTCACTGATCTTATGTGGCAACATGAATACAATTTTAAAACCAAAAGGAGCATAAACAACGGTTGCTATTTATTTTCCAAATGTCAGAACTGGCCATCTCAGCCAGCGGTTTTGTTTAGGGCTTTGTGCACCTCTCCACACATGTATCCACAAGCAGCTCCTGCTTTCAGGGCACGCACATGAATCTCTGCAGACGTCAAAGACTGAGGAGATAACGAGGAGAAAAGCAGAGGTGGAGATGAGCTGCACGGACGTCAAATTAGCATTCAGACACCGCTCTATTGACAAGGTCATCTAAATACCGCTTTATCTCCACCTTCTAGGATCAACTGCTGGGATTCAATAGAACCACCCCACTTTGTTGTAACTTCCCCAAGGCAATGTGAGCTGCTGCTCAATATCACTCACAAGAAAAGGAGGAGGAAAATGGGTGTAAAGCTTAGCAGCAGGCTGTCAATAGGCAATGTTACAGGGGGTGTTTCTGGCAAAGGACACTTTATTCAACCAACACTAAGCCCAGTAGCGACTAAAGGTGTAAGGGCACAAAAGAAATAAGACTTTCTAAGCATCAAGAAAAGAAAAGATTGTGCAGAAGTTTGCAGAAGTTTATTCCTAATTCTCTGTGCACAGTTTAGCATTATAAAGTTGTGTGTATCTGTACAGAGGGAGATAGAGAAGAGGGGAGGATGGGAATGGGTGAGTGGATGTCACACTGAGAGCTGGCTGAAGGGCTGGATAAAAGGCTGTGTGACTCTTTCTCCCACTGAGAGTTTCTCAATGGAGGTGGAATGCCACAGGCATCCAGAGGGCAATCTGTTTGACTGGTGGAGAGGGAGAAGGAGGAGAGAGGAGGAGAGGGGAGGACAGAGCCGTGAAGGAAGTGGGGAGGGAATAAAAAAGGCAGAGAGAAAGAGGGAAAAGGGTGAGTTCAAGCCCAACAGCATTCTATTCCTCACTGTGAATACTGATCATTGATTCTATTATTATGCATAAGAATCGAGAAAAGTGGGAAAAATATATGCCCACAATTGCACAGACACTTATAGTATAGCATATACACATAGTATATAAATAGTATTATACTATGCAGGAAATGACTGCAATCTTTAGCCTGTTTGATGTCTAAAGCTTTGTAGTCTCTTTTGTTTGGAGATGAAACAAAGCACTCAGACAGACACTCACACAAGTCCACTCACAGTCTTTGAAATGATATGCATGTTTTGGATCTGTGTATATGAAGAGTTCATCTTCTCTGACAGCACTGAGGTAGAAAACAAACTGATACCACAGACGCAGGAGGGAAACTGGACTGATGGACCAATAACAGATCAGCAAAAGATCAGAAGCCACAACCAGGAGCTGAACACGGCGGCAAAGTCCCACTCAAGACCATCTCCACTTCACGAAAAGACATGGACCCACCAAGGAAAGCTCTGGGTGTGGTATTTGTAATGGAAGTTTTTGGGTGCCTACCTTGGGTGAGCGTTCCCATGAGGAAGCGATAGAAATAGCGAGCCACCTTGGTGAGCTGCCTCTTGCACCTTTTCCTGCACTGGCTCATCTTGGTGCAGCTGTGGTGGAGGTGGAGATGATGATGGCAGTGATGGTGGTGTTAGTCAGCTAGTCTGCCGGCTGAGGCAAGCTTTCAAGGTAGGAGGGGAGGAACAGAGCACCGTGAGTGTGTGTCAGTAGGTGTGTGTGTGTATGTGTGTGTGTGTGTGTATGTATATGGGTAGTCTGATTGCCGCTGCCTCTCTTCTCCTCCTCTCTCACCCCCTTTCCTCTCTCTGTCGTCCTCCCCCCACTCTCTCTTTCTCTCTGTTCTTCTCTCCACCTGTAGGGCGCCGGCTGTCAATCAGCCAGCCTCGCTCTGTCTCCTCCCCCTCACGTTCTGAGAAGTCCCATCCTGGCCTCTGATTGGCTCGGAGCAGAGTGTGGCGGAAAATTACGGACCGGCGCTCATGTGAGGGTGCGTGTGTGTGTATGTGAGTGAGTGAGAGAGACTGAGAGAAAGAGAGAGAGAGCAGTATAGTACGAGGAGGCTGCTTGAGTGGCAGGTGGTGGTTTTTTTTCTCTGGCTGCGCACTCCACACATCTTGTTGATGTTTTTTTTGTGTTTTTTTTTTCTATTTTTCCTCCACTCGCTGCTAAAAAAGAAGACAGCCTCTCAGAGTGTGTGTGTGTGTGTGTGTGTGTGTTTGAGCCAGCAGGAGGTTGAGTAAAGTGACAGAGAAAACAAAGCATACCCATTAATTAGCATCACACACACACACCGTCCCCTCTGTGTGTCTGTCTCTTGCTTCCTCATTAATGGTATTCATAATACAGAGGATGGAGAGGAGGAGCAAAGAGGAAAAGTGAAGGTACACGAAGAGACAGATAGGGAGGTGGAGATGGGGCAAAAGGGGGGAATGCATAATTAATATGTTTCCCTCCTTTCTCCAGCGTGCTGAAATTTAAAGAGAAAAGACTTGACAGGAGAGGGAGCTTGTTGGGCAAATACCAGCCATCACGATGGACGGATTATTATCTGCCAGCAGAGAAGGAGGAGAGGAGAGAAAAAGGGGAAAGAGGAGGAGCTTTTAAATCCTGAGGGATTGAGAAATAGGTATTTATGTAAAGCCTTCCAGCCTCCATCCTTATCACTCTGCTTCTAATCTCCGTCTCACTCAGTGTCAACACTGCAGAGTCACCAAACGGGGAAAGACACACATCTAGTTTTCCCTTCAGACATCTTTTATTGTTTTTCCCTCTACAACTCCCACATTACCCTACTAAACTGCTGCCACTCCACCTTTATCCTCTGCTTTTCTCCCTGACGCTGAATTAAAAGTGATTACCGTTACCACAGCAACCCACAGACTCTATGGATTTTGGCCTAAGTGGCAGACACACACACGCACACATAGACACAAAAACACACACACACTTATATTCATGTACACACCTGTCTGTTGGTCAGGCCAGAGAGGAAATCAATCAAACATCAGGCAGATGCCTCCTCTAAACACTCGAGCTTATTCTCATTTAGAAGTCACATGGAGAGGTAAAAGTGCAGGAGGATGTTTGACAGCAAAATGTTTTAAAAGCTGATGCAACACGAGCGGACGGAGAAAAGAGCCCTGATGTAACCATGAAACACATAATGATTGATTCTGAGAAAAGTCACTGAGAGCATGTGGAGAGGGTGATTATGAAAGACTCATGTAACACTTAATACCTGTTAACTTTGACTCCCGTCTTTAAGGGGGACATATTATGGAAATATCACTTTTTGAAGGCTCCTAACATATATTTGAGTGTTTGTCTTGCCTTCCGGGCCCCAAAATGTGAGAATTGACAAAAAAAATCTGTAATGTGCAATCTCCCTAAGTTCAAATCCACATGGTTTTACGAGCTCTTTCCTCAGATGTCTTGCAGTGATGTAACTAGGATTCGAATTTGCATCTTACCACCCCTGCCTGGGACCGATAGAAGGGGCGGGGCAAGCAGTGGTTCATTTGCATTTAAAGGGACAGCAGCCGTTCTGAACAGGGCTGTTTTGAGAGTATGAAAAGAGCTGTGATGTTTGATCCTTGGGGTATTTTGACCAAAGCATGTCACAGACATGTCTTTAAGACACCTGGGAACTATTTTAAAATGTGGAAAGGGGGCACAATATGTCTCCTTTAAATTAACTCCCCGATGTGAGTGTGAGCACACACAACAACAGATATTTTAGAATATCTGAAAACCTGGTGTGAAGGGCTCACATGTAATTTGGAGCATGAGTCTGACTGGAAAAATGTGAAACTCCTCCGAGAAACGACAAACTCCTTCACCTCCAGCCCTGACACTGTGGGTGATGTGAGGTGGAGCGATGTCAGACCCCAGGAAGATAGATGACGTGTTTACAGAAGATGTAGAGTGGCTTGTCTGAAACACTGAGATGCCATCAGTTGAACCGACTAGACAAGGAAAAGGGAAACAGTAAGAAGCAGTGGTAAAAAATAAACAATTTCAGGTTTAGCTGTCCAGCAGGAAAATGAAGATTATCCGCAAAGGATATAGAAGTGTTTAGATTGTAGTCGCTGTTTTAAACTCATACAGGACTTGCATTGAGATTCTCAGAGTACTGTTTACTGTATGTGTATGTTTTACCCCAAATGTCTCATCTAAAAGTCTGAGTCACCACCACCAAGATGTCCAGGGTGTGAACTAAGCAGGGCAAAAATAATGAAACACAACACAAAGACAGAACACATCACCTCACATGGCAGAAGTAGTGAGTGCTGAGATGATAACTGAGCCTTCAATAAATGGCAGCAGATCTTGATTGTGTTTTTGTGCAAGGAGCAAAAATAGTGTCAGTCTAAAAATGTCAGACAAGTGAAAAAAAAATATAAAAATGGACAGCGAGGCACAGAGGAGGAGCTGTCAGAGAGAGAGAGGTCAAACTGACAAGAAGAAAGATGAGTTAAGGAGCAGACAGACTTGCTGCACCACTGACATGTCAGAGAAGCTCCAGATCTGCAAGCTGTCTGAGTGACTGGATCCATCATTAGGATGGAGACCCTTGAGGCCTAAGACCTGCCCTCACCATCAAAACACTGTCGGAAACATCATCAAGCAACCGGGTAGATCTCTGGCTTTTTGGCAGGTCAACAGCAGGATAAATCTATACATTTAACCAACTACCTGATTGACCTCTTCGACTTTCTTTTTTTCCAAGTTTCTCAACTCCAAGGTTCATTCTGAATAAGAACAAAAGCCAAGATGTGTGTGAAACTACTGTCTCTGTGTAATGAGTGACAACATAATGATTTTTTCCCAGATTTGGAAAGGGGCACAGCAGTCTGTGTAGGCTGCCATATGAGCACAAAGGCACACAGGAATGTTGGAGGGCAGATGTGACACTGACACTCCACTCAAGTATCTGGCAAAGACGGGCACGCATACATGCACACTCTCGCACATTTGTTGTTAACACTATTTATGTGACGGGCAAAGGCACCAGCTGGTGAAACCCACTCAACACTCTATTCACTGAGAACATGTGACTGAGGAGGGAAGAAAGAGGAGAGAAGGGAGGAGAGAGGAGAAAGGGAGAGGAGAGGGTGGAGAGAGAGGAACAAGAAAGAGGCACAGGTGGAAACACTTGTCTTAAGGGAAGTGCGCTTAAGCCTTAAATACAAACAAAAATGTCTGTCTGGCTCTTAATATAATAGAAAAAATAAAGGGAAGAGGAAGCAGTACTATGACATGAATGACTTATTTGAAATAAACCATAAGTCATAAGATGTATACATTATTTCCTGAGAAATGTTGAAAAGTTGAAAAATGAAAACACATTTTCCCTGGCTTGCAGATCCCATACTGCTGCGGTATCTCAAACCTTGAATCTTATAATGAAAATGTTCTGTCCTGTGCTTTTAAATGTGCTCTGTAAATGAAGTCGACTTAACTTCACAAAGCAAACTATATAATGTGAGTCTTGTTGTTTGGGCTACTATTGCATTTTTTCCAGTTTCTCACCGTGAGATGACACGGATGACAGATGACAGACACCGAAATAAACCTTTTTTTTTTTACAGTACAATAAAGGATCCATTTTAACTGTATAGGTCAACCATATACATACATCAGTTAACTAAAATGAACATGACATGATAAATGTTTATCAGTCAATCAGACTTGTTCAAAACATACATTGCTGTGGTTCAGCAGGTATAACGCATGTCTCAAGACATAGCAGCCTCTCTAGCATTCGACAACTGAGTGGTATCTATCAATTACATTCAACAATAAAAAAACAGAAAGTCCTGTTATATATGAAGATTGCAAGAAGAGAACCTTGACTTATTCACATTTAGGGGCAATTCTATGGACAAGGTTACAAATCAAATGATATGATGAATATGTGTAACGCCACAAAATAAGACCCATGATGCTGCTGCCATCTGCAGGCAAAAACCTGCACCAGCACTACTCAAGAAGCGGTCGCCTGCCCTGAGGGCAAGCAGATGGACTGGAAGGAGACACAGGGGAAAAGAGGCTCATAAACTTTACAGACATGCACACTACACACACATACACACACACCACACGCATCACTTTCTGACTATAGAGGAAGAGGGGATATTAATGAAGTCTAAACACTGTATGTAACTAATGATGCATGCTTCTTCCAGCTGGGAGAAAAAATCAACGATGGTGCACTTCAATTTGAATGCTAATGAATATTCATTAAAAGCTGTTCTAAAGATAAGAAAATATGGATTGCCAAAGTAATTATTTGTGTCTGTCTGAGCGCCCAAAAACCATGCATGTGTATGTCAGCATCAAACAGTTTGGCCGCCACGAGGTACAGGCCTTATGGTTCTTTCATTAGCACGATGACCACTAATGGACAATATGTCGGTACATGACAACGACCTGCAGAATTATAATATAGGTGCCATGCATAAAGAGCAACACAGCACCATTTTCAGGGTACAGAGACCATCCTGATAAATATATTATATTTAAAAGTGGGTCTAATGTTAAATGTCAAGTGTAACACTGAAAATTTCCATCAAAACAAATCTATCCATCTGGCATACACCTATGACTGATACACATTATGTATTAACACAACAATCTGAAACAGCACTGATACCTGCTAATTTGCTCTTTCCAGATCAATTTTTCCTCTGAGTTGAGTACAACTTCACAGACCTGGAGCCAGACGTTTTCCATCCTGAATACAGGCACTCTGAGTGACTGACAGGAGGAAAGAAAAACTCCAGCTGGCATCTGGCGCTCAGCACTAACTGCTGTCCAGTGCTGTACCAAACACTTTAGACCAGTAGAGGGCAGATACACACAAGTAAAACCACTGCTACGGCAGGGCTAAGAAATATTGCATGCAAACTGATTGCCCCTTGAAGAAATAAATAATCATTGTCATTTTTGTTCTTTATTTTTGGTTTTGGGAGTTCAGATGCTCTGCAGCCAAATTCTTCACTTTAAAAAAAAGTGACAAAATGCACATGAGATTGTAAATGACAACACCAATGCATCACTTAAATTCTTATTATGTTAGATTGCGAATACAAGTAGGTTGGCAGAGTCTTCAAATTAATATTTAATATATGGATAAAGCCATTTTAAATCTTGGTGATGACTTCAGACCAATCTTGGCGAAGCATTTATTTGTGCCGACGTTCCTTAGATTAATGTCCCGCGCCAGTTTACAGCTGTCTGATTTTATACACTGTTAATTATCCCTCTGGCAGACAATATAGCACAAACGTAATTGAACCCTTAGGAGACAGATTTCGGAGGATAAATGCAGCCGAGATATCCTCTGGACTTTATCGGCCTACGGACGAGTTACTTCAGATCTAAGGATCAGGCTTCTACTTTGGTCCTCGCTTTAAACATCAGAGTGATGAGGAGGAGGATCAGCTGGAAGGTCGTGAGAGAACATGGAGTGGTCAGGGATTTGTTCACAGCTTAAAGCAATAAGAAGATGCAAGAGGATGAATTAACAGGGAGTAAAAACTTTGACTTTGACTTTCACTGTGGTGCAGTTTGAAATAAAACAATAAATATTAGATTCAGGTCCCGACTCTTTTCCACTCTACATTAAATCTACACAAACACATTCTCCTCCACTGTTCTCAGCCTTTATACCCTGGGGGAGCTCCCCACATAGTCCTGTGGATATAAAGCTGCTGCTGTAGATGAAGATGGAAAGGGTACAGACGCAAGGGAGACAAGACTGACAAGTAAACAGGGAGAGATGAGGAGAGGAATGGATCACTGGGCCATGAGGGCTACAAACAACCCACGGGGGAGAATCTGTGGCTTTCACATTGTTTTTATTGCAAGGCACCGAGTAGCAGCGAAGTCAGCCGAGCCGAACGCTGGAAAAGAGTGAGCACCGAATCGCACGCTGCTACCTGGAAGGCATCAGACGTCCTGTGAGTGACGGTAGGTGTCTGATATTCCTTAAGCACCGGTGTCGACGTGAATCTCACTATTGCCTCGCCCTTGTTACAACCTCGCTCCACTGCTGCTTTACATGTTATCATCTAACGCAGGCACTCAAGTGTTTCCTCCAAAGCCTTTTCCTCTCACTGTCACACCCCAGCCTCTCTTGGCTTGCTTGACTGGTGTTCCCTCCACCTCAGCCACCCCTGCCCCCACCCCAGCCTCCCCCCTGCGCTCTCCATGGCTGTCTGAAGGCAGGCAGCAGGTGTTTTGTGACTTGAAGATCAGAGAGCCGCGCAGAGAGACGGAGCCCCTCTGAGCTCGGCTGCCTGTGTAGGAGGACGACAGAAAATCTACGCTTCCATTTTCAGAGTCTGCCTTCCCTCTGCTACAGGAGAGAGAGCTCTTATCCCACCCCCGGCCCACAGTCGCACCGGTTCAATACCAATGTGTGTGTCTTGTACAGTACGTCTCCTACAGCCTGAGCCTTTTTTTTTTTTTTACAGTAAGGAGCATACATGTGAGCTACTTGTTGCTGAGTTGAGTTGTCACTAGGGAGGTGGCAGTGTGGGTGCACATTAATAAAGAGTAAGAAGAAGAAGAAGAAGAAGAAGGTCTATGCTGTGCATGAAATATGCAAATGTAACGTTAAAATGCAGTACGGCTTTGCACTGTTTAATCAAACCTTTTTTGAGGTAACCCAATTCCACAGCAGCTCAACTCCTGACCTGAAACTAGTTTCAGTGCTGACTCAAACACTCTTTTACCTCTCTCTTCTCTCTCTTTCATTCTGAGAGGAGTTTTGTGAATTATAGTAAGATTTTATTAGCTGCAGTGATTCGTGTGTTCATGAATATTCTCGCCACCAGAATCAGAATCACGCGTCGACCTCTTCTTATTCACAGTCCGTCCTTCTCTCTCACCTGCCTCACCTCGCTTCTGGGGCCGGCCTGCCAGAGAACTGTAAAGGAGCATTTTAAAGAGCAGCCTCCATCTTACCTGCCTCGATTATGTAGTCTGAATTTAAAACAGACATGGAAACGGCATAGCTTCCAACTTGTGGGTGGATGACTGTGTGGAGTGGAACATTTATTTCTGTATTACAAAATTCCTTCTCTGAATACATCTCGCCTCTGGTCCTCTAACCTGCTACTATGTTTGCTGCTGTTTGTTGGATTAGGAATTTATTCGACAGCTCGTGGTTGTTAAAAACCGTTCCCATCAAGAAAAATAAAAAATAAAAAGCATTTGCAGAATAAAACTTTCTGAATGGCAATTTCAAAGTCATTATCGTGTAAAAATATCACCACATAAAATGCTTCTGCCTCCTAAATACATGGAGCTGCTTGCTTTGGAGTGTAAGTGTGTTATCTTTCCTTTATATATTTAATATTTTATTCAAAATAGTTAATTTCTTGATTGAAGAAATAATTACTTCATTGATCAAAATCAAAAGGCACTGTTGACTCACAGCAGTCCACTTCTTAGCACACTTATCACTGTGTTACCAGCTGCTCTAAAGTATCACAAAGCTTGATTTCCAGTTCAATGACTTTGTGAAACTCTTTTGAAGGATAACTTACTAGTACTTTTAGTTAGTAACTTTGACATTCAATGGTGATACGTAAACCATGAGCTGCACCAAGCAGAGCACACACTGTCTTGAACGTTCACACCATATGAATTGTGTGCAATTTCTGCACATCCATAACCTCTGTGCCCACGCAGCACAGATCAGTCAACCTGGCAACAATCTGAGCACTCACACTGAATGCAAACACAAAACCCCACATCAGTTTTTTTTTCTTTTTTTGACAGCCTCAGAAAACAAGTGTTACTTTGTGCAATCCAACTATGAAGAGAAAACAGGAAAAATATGGAGCTGCAGATGGCTGGGAGACGCAGACAATATGGCCAGTTTCATCAGCGAAGTTTGGTTCAAGCACGGAACAGTCTGCAGCCGCCAAAATATGTTAAATGCTTCCGCAGCAATATTAAAATAAACTCACTTTAGAAAGTGGATGACCTTTGGACAAAAACTATGTAATAAACTGAACGGACTGCTCAACTGATAAAAACTACTGGCTCATCAGAAATCAGCTAAAGATAGTTGGTGTTGACTATTTCAGATTTAAAGTTGGAGCTGATACAGTATGGCCCCTTGTGGGGACACGTTGAAATAGCTGAGTTATTGACAGGAGTGAGTATCAGTTAACACAGACCACACATCTGTGGTTACGGCGGTTCAGGCACATTTAATCACAGGTTGGCCTCTCCGTCCGCTCTGCCACCCTGGCGCTCATGTATTTAATTTGTATGTTTCCTCTTCATTGCCAGCCTCTGTCCCCCTTACGACTCCGTGTGAGCCATTAACCAGGGGGCTCAGTCTGGTGTGTCTGATGAGGACAGCTGCTGGGTTAAACGACCCATCTGTATCCAAATGATACAATCAGTCCTAATAGAACAGGGACCGATCAGTCCCGTAGCTGTCAACCGTCGGAGGACGAGAGGTCACCTTCGCCGTGATTTAGGCACAGTCCACTTGATTGGGAATCCGCAGAGAGGCTCGACTGAAGCGGTGCAGCTGTCTGTGAGTGCACATGTTGGTGTGTCTGCAACGGTGTGGACGCGAGCGTGTGTGGTTCAGCATCAGGAGTGTTGTTTGTCTTTCAACAAGTTTACAGCGACTTTCTGCTCGTGCTCTGTGCTACAGTACAGTGCAGATATTTTGAGGCTGTCACAGACTGCTCCGAAAATGAAACCGTGGATGGGATTTATCGATGGGAAAGTATTTGCGCTGTGCGCCCCGAGGGGATAATTTGTCAAAAAAGTGTCAGCGCAAAGGTTATACAGACGTAAGAGCGTGCTGAACCCACGTCTAAGCAGGGTGGTTAAAGCGACTGCCACAAGATAGATAGAGCTCACATTAATCCCAAATGAGCCATTTGTCCTGCCTGTGTCTCCTTGAGGCAGACCTAAACCTGCAGCTCACCACCACCACCAACAGACAAATAAACAACTCATTAAAAAAAGAAGAAAAAGAACAGAACAGCAAATATCACTCGTTCCTCTCTGAACTTCTTACCCTTAGTTTTCTTTTCGACTTGACAGCTCCTCCGTTTGCGCTCATGTTACATGTTTCATGAGCCTGATTTGATCCTCACTAAGAGTACTAATAGCAGCTTTGATCGTGACAACTGCAGCACTTACACTGAACTACTACAATCACTAACTCTCCTAATGTAATCCTTCACTTCTCTTGACATCATCTGCAGCTTTCTCAAGGAGCTCTCCGGCTCCGTCTATCCAGAAGGACTGCCGCTGAACTTTCCACCTCCCTCTCAACTCAATTTTCAGAGCTCATTCTCCTGCTCTTGCAGTGATTCTTAAGTGCTTCCACCTCTTCACTACATCTGCTGAGTGGAGGGGTGTGTGTGCATGTACTTTTCAAAATGGCATTGGTACGATGGGGTGTGCATGTGGGGGGTGGGAGGACTGGGTGTCACAGCTTCGAATACAGAGATCTTGCAGGCTGAAGCAATGGAAAATAGTTTTTCTCTGTTTCTCTGTGTCTCTTTCAGTGCATGTGTTTCTCTTTCCGTGTGGGCAGGGAGCCAGAGGTGAACCAGGGTGAACTACATCCCACTATAACAACACAATGATGAAAGAGCAGACACTCAGCGGACTCTCCAGCATTTAGACAGACTTGACAATGTAAATACGAATGCTCACTATACGTCTTTCAGAGGGAAAAAGAAAAGTGCTGTGCTGATTCCTGGAGGATGCCAAACTTGTTGCCTGCAAGTTTTCGCCTAACAAGCGGCTCATCCATCCTCCGTTATTGTAAACACAACCGTTATGTAAGACACAGAGGACAGTGAGTACGTGTGTGCGTGTGGGAGTGAATGCTAATGCAAGCATTTGTGTTCAGTTTGTGTTCTTGCCGAAGCGTGTGCTTGCTTGTGTTTGTGTGAATGAACGGCAACGCCGTAGAAAGGAGCCCGATTTGGCTGAATTCACACAATCACCCAGAGGCTCATGGGAAATCAGTGGGTGGACAGGTATGGATCGGTGACAGGAGGAGGAGGGCGGGTTGGATCAGGTTCACTCAACTAACACTTTTCTTAAGGCTCTCATTCTCTGCATCTGTGATTCTCTCTCTTCTTTACCTCAAGATACCTGATCAGAGTGGGTCACTTCGCATGTTCACATGTTCCACGTCTGTCCAAACAACTAACCTGATCTTTGTCTGTCCATGAGTATGGAAATCTGCTTCAGTTTTAACAGTTTTTCACACAAGGAAGTTGAATGGAGAGGACTCTGAGGTTTGTGTCTTTTAATCCATTTTTTCTGTATTAAATTGCTGTATTCCAGTAATTGTGTGGAGCAGACTTTAAGACTTTACCACATTGCTGATGTTTTATAAAGATGCCCCTGGCCACTTTAAGAGTAGAGTGCATCAGCACAGAGTAAATGAATATTTGCTGTAACAGGAAAAACATGAATTTTTATCAATGCACTCTGGCCTGCTCATTGCAGAAGCATATTGAATTTATTCAATTCAGCTCTCTCCGTGTTCATATATTAGACCAAAATACAAAGACAGAAATAAAGATTAATTCACTGTGTTAGCTACACCTCATTACTCCAACTCTAACAATAATTGTAACTGGGGTTTATTTCCTGACTAATATCAGGGACACAGACCAAATCATCAGGCAGGATACCTGCCAAGCAACACTTTACCGTGCAAGCAGCCATGTTTTGAATGCATTAATTCACTGGTGAAACCCTGAGCTCTAAGAAGACATGAAAAGCCCAATTCCGAAAATACAAAGAAAAAAAGCAGAGCTTTCTCTCCTTTCATCAGTGTCTGTGACAGGCCTGTGTATCTGATGCCTCACACAGAAGAAAAACAAACAAACAAAACAACTCTATGAAGGACTCGTCAAACCGTGCAGGAGGTAATTTTATGTGCATGCGTGTGTACTGTATGTGAGAGAAAGAGTCTGGATCTATATGTTTTATTCAAACCCCATGATGACTCCCACTATTGTTTTCATCTTCTTTCCTCATGTCTTCCTCTGCTGTATGAGGAGAACTAAATAACACAAACATCCAATACCACCTCTGTGTCTTTGTGACCACTTTTCAATGATGAATTATATTGTCTAATATTGACTTTTCAAGGTAAACAGGACAAATATGAAAATGGTGATTGTCAGACCTTTGTTTAAGTTGACATATTTTGCTAATTGTTTTTTATCTTAATTTTTTCAAATGTGTTTTACATGGCATGTGTTGGTATTTGTGAATTACAGTTTCAGTCTAAAAAATTAGATGGTGAGTTATGCACTGCAATATCGTCATAATTAAACCATTCTTTGACAGTTGCAACAAAATTACTTAAATTCAATTACTACTGTACAAGTGTGTGCACTGAATTACAGTTTATTGTACTGTATGATTATTCTTTCAAGTTCCTATTTCCTCTTTCTGTCAGCACTGCTATGTGTCCTTTCTGCTTTACTCTTCTGAGACTTGAGCCCTGTGTTACTCCCTCCTGCTGCTCACCCTCCTCCTTTGTTTTTGCACAAGTGACAGCAGCGAGGAAGCAGCACAAGGTGAAGCAGGCAGGTCAGCAATGGAGAAAAAGGAACTCTTTAGGCTTCAACAACTTTCCTTTTCTAGTCTGGTGTGGTTGATATAAATGCAGCAGTGCTACACCTTGTTCCCAATTCACTAGGTCTCTTGCCTTCTTTGCTGCCGAACCATTTTCATTCCAAAAGTTTTTTTTTCCCCGTGAAAATGCTGGGCCTCAACCCTGCTGCTCTGAGAGGATGCTTTGGAGCCTCCCCCCCCTTATGTTCATTTATCCAATCCCGCTCTTATCGACCCATCTCTGCCAACCAATTTTGTCTATTACACCCACTATCTCTGACTCAATCTTTTCTCTCCCATCCTTTTTCTTTCTGCTTCTTACGTCTCGACACTCACTTTGGAGGGATGGAATAGGTCAAACGCAGAGACAGTGGTGGAAAAATGCAAGAGAGAGACGCCAAGAGATGGAGAGAGAAAGAGAGAGAGAGGAGTGTCTAATTGAGAGTAGGCACAGAATAAAACAGAGGCGAGCATTCACAAATAGCTGCCAAGATGAATGATGCAGTGAATTACATGCACAATTTGAACAGTCTGTTGCTCCCCTGCTGCCTCTCTTTCATTCTTAAATCCTTAAACACAAACAAATAGAAAAGGCAGCCACAATTACACCACTAATACTCATACAGTACTCATACTCCACAAGATCAGGAGAAATGGTCCTTCTGATTAATGCACAAAGACTGAAGCTTCAGTCTCACCCACTCATGCAAGCACATACACTCACACACACACAACCACTACCATCCATATTGGCATAGGTGGAGGACAGTTTTCCTGTTTATAAACTGGCAGATTGCCTCGGGGAGAAACAAAATATTCTGACATTCAACAAACAGAGATGGATAAGGAGTGATGCCCCTGCAAGAATACATTTTATTTCTATACTGCTGAGGTGACATGTTCACCATAAGGACAGATGACCGCTGCACCAAGTCACTTCATGGCACTAGACTGAGGAAACCTGTCATTCACAGAGGGACTGATGGAAATGGCAGTGAATTAATAATGTATCTGTCAGATTTGTTTGGAGTTCTTCATTTTTAATACAACAGCAACTAATGATTGATAGCCACTAGCCAGTGGTGTGGTTTTACAGATGGTAATGTTGATCTGTCAGTTCGTCGGCCCGCTACTTCAGTCCAAGCTGAAACACTGCCGTGAAGTTTGTTGCACACGTTCATGTCCTCAGGTTGAATTGTGATAACTTTAGTAATCACTTGAATTTCAATCAACAATGGCATGGGGGGAACAAAGCACATGCACATTACCTTAATTAGCATCTGTGCCTGCAGGTGTGCATTTACCCACTGTCACCTGGGAGTGACTCCAGGATCTTTCTGAACAATATTAGCTAAATTAGCTTTCCATGCCAGTAAGTTGCAACAGCAATTACAAATGTAAATTTGTTAATAGAGGAGGAGGTAACGCAAGGTGCTTGGGATGGTGAACATACAGTCACACCAGAGGCTGGTGATTAATAAACAAAAGCACTTTGATTTAAGTTGGTGAAATATCATGGATTAGAATTAGGTTTGGAGTTGGTATTGGAGCAACTTGCATTAAGAAAACAGTTCATTCATTTTCTGTTAATCAACTAATGAATTCAATTAATGGATTCACTTGTTGCTTTGTCTGAAATGTACAAATTATCAATTGTATGACAGGAATTGTTGAAATAAATGTACATTATGGATAGACATCAACGTAAAATCAACTGATAAAGATTGGGGCTTTTTTTTGTTGTTGTTGTTTTTTTATTTTCCCTGCATTAGTGTGCAGCAGCTTCTTCACCGGCAACATAGTAACGTTGAGTGAATGCCTCTTTACTCAGAGGCAGACACGTGGCTGGTGTGTGTGTGTGTGTGTTTTAGCACAACATCCATTTCTAAAGACAGAAATAGACAGCTTTTCCATCCCTGAATAATGGGAAGTGACAAGGAAGGCCACTGACCAGCCAGCTCTAAGATCATCAGACAATGGGTGTAGGTTCCTATGTGTGTGTGTGTGTGTGTGTGGGCGTGTGTGTGTGTGTGCAAACATGAACGCACAGTGGTGCATCACTCATAAATCTTGAATGAACTTTCTATTAAATCCTACATCTCCTGGGAGAGATTACATCTATCCAAACAGGCAAGCATCCAAGCCAATTCACTCAAACCCTAAAGAAAACATACCCATACACACACACATCCGACACTGTGCACATACACACAAACTAGATGCAAAAATGAGTGGGCGAATGAGGAGAAATGACAACAGAGATGCTCAGGGAGCGGGGAGTGAGCAGACGATCGAGTACAGGGGGGATTAGATGTCATGTCTCTGACAGCGAGCATTACTGACTGTAAAAGTAACGTCCTGTTGTATTAGGGAATGACTCTTTTCTATATCTCTCTCACAAACTAACACAACATCCACAAAACGCACACGCAGAGAGAGCCAATCAATTTGCAACGGTTTACTTGTGCTTTCCCAGCGCTCAATACGGCCTTGAGCTTGAGTGTGTAAAGTACAGGAGTCTACAGAGGTTGTGTTGCTAAGCTGAAGTTGCAATAACGATCCTAAACCGATGCCACACTAATATAAGACTACTTATTATAGATAAGTACAGAGCACAAGTATCATGAAGGTCCTTTGTGTGCACTGTGTAGGTGTTCTGTTGGTGTCAAAGATTATCATTTAAAAGGCAGCAAAGAAGGAGCCGGTGTGACATTTGAGCACAAAGGCCATTCTGCCACATAGTGTGTGTGTGTGTGTGTGTGTGTGTGTGTGTGTGTGTGTGTGTGTGTGTGTGTGTGTGTGTGTGTGTGTGTGTGTGTGTGTGTGTGTGTTGGGGAGAGAGTTTCTCAGACTTTGCCGTCTTGTTACTTTGGAAATCAACTCCCCATGGAGCAACTTCCTGCACACTGACTGTATGGCAGAGCACACTGTATGGTAGTGTGGGAGGCAACGGAGGATGAAAAGGGAATGAAGCTTTACATGTGACAGAACACACCTGCTGTGTGTCTCCATGTGCATGCATGTACTGTACTGTGCTGTACTGTGCATCAGGCGTTCTTGAAGCTACTCATACATATCAGACCCAGTTCATCTTTTTTGCATTTAATGTTGCAGTCGTTTGTGCTCAACAGTTACGATGTACTGTATCTGCTTCTTTTTCAAGACACAGGGAAATAAAGAGGTGGACATTTTTGGCCACTTTTGTCTCCATCTACTGTATCAAACTTTCTTATTAATTTCAACAAAATTGCCTCCAGGTGTTTTCATTTTCACACCCCATTTTTTCCTTTAACTAACCCTAGACAGATTTCGGCACAAAAAGCCCCAGAGACCTGGGAGGCGAAGCCCTGTAACAGCCCCGCAGGTGCTCCATAACGAAGCTAACTTGCCTCCAAGCTGTTGGCTGCAGCTGTATTGTCCTTCCTCCGAGGCTTGAAGCGGCTGCAGCTCCTCTTTTCTGGTGGGTTCCTGTCAGATCCAGTCTGCTGTTCAGACGGGCATTAAGTGCATGATGAAGTGGGTCACATGCCTCCGTCCTCGGAGCTATCAGCCAATTGAAATCAAAGCCCAGGTGAGTGCGTGCCAAGCGAATATATGTCAGTGTTTGTTGATGCGCTGATTTTTTGCCTCTTACTAAAAGTTTGCCAGCCCGTTGTTTATCTTGCTACCTCATTCGTCACACAAGGTTAATTGTTGGGACAACCTTTAACTAAGCAAACACCTCAGAGACATTACAAGTCTGGCACCACGTTGGTGTGGAGAGAACAAAAATATACACACAGCGCATTTGTGTGTGTTTGTTTGAAGAACTAACACTGCCCTAATCCTGGACTTTGTTATGGAGCCATGAAATAGTCCTGGAGATAAAATTAGATTGTGTGATGTGTTGGCAAGTTCAAGTATAAGACAGTGCTGGATATTTGCCAGCTGTTGGGCCTCTGCGTTGTTGTTGTCTCTCTTAATATAAGACAGCATGAGGCGATTATTGAAGAAACCATTAACACCACATGAGTGAACTCATTTGCATGTCAAAGAAATGACTTGAATTAAAAAAAGAGAAACCAGATGCTATCCAAATACAATGGAAAAAAAAAACACAACAATAATACAGTCCTGTTGGCATTACAAGGTGTGACACTTGAACCACTTTGAGTGCGCCATCAGCGACGCAGCACGACACAGTTCCCACCTGTGGCAATGCCGAGAGACAGAGGGAATGAAATCTATTTATTAAACAGAAGTTCCAGCGGACAGGAACTGCTGCCTCTGGTGTTCAGGTAATTTAAAAGTGATGTAACAGGCAGCATAAACAAAGGCATTATTGTCAGCTACAAAACCACCGCTACTTGGTTATGACCTCGAATGTATTAGAAAAGGTCAGAGTACAGCGAACGTGATGGGAAACTGTCAGAGGTTTGTGTGGGCTTAATTAGGCAGGTCTCTGGAAGGCGAGTTTGAAAAACATCTTGAAAGACAGTCCAATTACTAACTTTGGCTGTGGCAAAACATTTCTTTTTCTTTTTTTTTGTTAAAAGCAATCTGTTCCATCCTGGTGAACACACTGAAGGTGCTTCAAGTTGCATGAAGAAATGTGTGTCCCCAGAGGAGAGTAACAACCCCCCAAACCTAGAATAGCTTGATGAATTTATGTTATGGGGCAACATTCGTTTCACACTGAATTCTAGTTTCTGGCAAACACAAACTCTACTGATCTTTGAGCCATGTTTAAAGCTCCATGAGGCATTTTAGTGTCTCTGTGCTTTGATTTTCCAGCCCACAACTTTATAGTTTTGGCTCTCGCTGCCCTTATCCTGAATCAGCAGGCAGCTGTTTTCAGTAAATACACCCTAAAATCCTATTGAAGGCTACCAGCCCAGCACCAAATCAACGACAGATGGAAGTAGCAACCAGTTGGTGAACACAGTGCAGCATTTAGCAGCTTAATAAACAACCACAAGTTGGTGGAGACCAAAACAGAGCTCGAAGAAAATCCAATTTTTTGGACTGCTTACCAAAGCGGCTCAACAATAACACCAGCCATCTACTTAATGAAGGAATATCATGCCATGTGTTGTTTACATCTTATTGTGCTGCCCCCTAGTGGCAAAAACAACTAATGCTGGTTCAAAAATACCTGGTATGTGACAAATAAAAGTCGATTCTGGCAGAGCATGTCAATCAACAAGTGATCATTACAGTATGTGACAAATTCTCATTAATGAGATTAGTAATTAATATGATTTTGAGTCAAAGACAGGGAATACACCAGCTGATCATAAAGCTGAAGGAGGGAAGCATACAGTATGTTTCATGTCACCTGGTTCTACTGTATGGTTTGTCTTTGAGCTTGAGCAGATACCAACTTCTCCACAGATCACATTGCTTCCTCACAACCTAAGTATTCATTTTAAAAATGTATTGAACCATCCGTCCAGAGTTTCCAGTGTGGAAGTGACTGTGGGTACTTAATAAAAAAAGTAACATTCATGATTTAAATAATGAAATCAAGAACCAATAATAAGACAAATTGTCTGCTGCAGGTGCTGTGGTCCAAATAATTAAACCATCCAAATTCGGGCTCATTTCTTTGCCAGAGTCATCTCAATGATTGGCTCCAACCTCTGGCCTCTCGCACAAACACACCGGCACATGTGCTCCTTGTGGCTGCCAAAGTTATCTCCATCCTACCTCTTCTGCACTCATTTCAAAGTAGTCATTAGGAGAGAAGTAAGTAAAGATAATTGGCTCACATACAAAGGGAGCAACCTTCCAGCAGTTTAGGTTCCTCGGCTCACACACAAACACATGAATGTGCACTTACACAGACATAGACACACAAGCACATGCACACTGTACAGGTGGTTCATTAAGGTGCTGGAGTGAGTGAGGAGAATGGGGAAATAGAGAGTGGCTGTGTCATTAACAGCCATAGGCAGGTGGCGTTACAGAGACTAGCAGAGAAGCTAATGACAGAGGGAAAAGGGGAAAGAGCCATCTGAAAGGAGCCATGCAATATTTCATATTTCCTCTTCAATGTTATTATTTTGCCTCCAACATCCAGACAACTTGCAGCCGCGAAATCTGGATGAGCTCCATGAATGTATGCAAGTGTGTCTGCGTGATATCCGGCAGTGTGTATGTGTCTTTGAGTAATGCATACTGGAGTTGTTTATGAGTGTGTGTGTGTGTGTGTGTGTGTGTGTGTGTGTGTGTGTGTCTGTGCATGTGTGTGTGTGTGTGCAGCATGCCAAATCATTGTCCCCCTGTCTTTTTGGTGTGGGGAGAGCTGAGGGAAGGAGAGACCCCTAGATCCCAAATCCGCGAACCACAGCTGGCAGAGGGCGATAAGACAAACAGGCTCCCCCATCGGGACGCAGCTGAATAGGAGCAGGAGGAGGAGAAGATGAGTGGAGAGGAGGAGGAGAGGGAGGTGTTCGGCAGAGAAATGTCACAGTTTTATAAGATTTGCACAGGGACGCCGTCCATGTGTGTATGTGTCCGCGACCATTTCTGCACGTATGCACGAACGTGGGCGCATGTTTGAAATCATACTTTCACATTGGGCCTTAAGCCAGCACCAATACCCAACCAGGCTGATTTCCCATAACTTTTTTTTTCAAAGTGCAATTTCAACATTAACAGGGTCAGAATCAGAGTGAGACAACAATAGAAACCTACAGAGTCGGTAGTGAGGCCCATTATGTCACTTCACTCATTTGACACAGTGTATTTCCTCATGGATGATGATTCAAGCTTTGATGGATGTGCAGTCACACAACCGTGTCGATGGTGGATTCACATGTGTGTGTTTCCTGGATGATACAGGTGAGTGGGGCAAAGGGACGGGGCGGGGGGTTATGCTAAAGATCCATAGGATGAAGAAACCTACAGTGGCTGTGCTGGAATGAGCTGTGTTTAAGAAGTTGTGCATGTGTTTGCGTGTGCATTGCACATCCCAGTGTTTCTCAGAGCGTATCACCATCCATAACACAATGTGAAACGCACTCCTACTTGAGTGAGCTGACTGGAAATGTGTACTCTGACACTCTGACACGGCAGATGTCTTCTCTTGGAAGGAGACGGTCTCCGTCGAGCCGGCTGAGGGGCGAGGGGCTGACGGAGGAGGTGAGGAGGAGAACAGAGGCCAGGGGATTATTGTCAAAGCTTCCCTGTCATCGCTGCTGCCACAATGCAGGTCGCAAATTCCGCAGAGAAAGGGAGGGATGTCAGAGGAGAGAGGAGGGAGATGGGAGGAGGATTTCCCACTGAGCCAAGACGGCCTGCACTTTGATTAACAAATGAGAGACAAACGGCACCATCAGCGTTAAGGAGGCTCCAAAAACCCTTAAGATGCGTCATTTCATTTTTGTGCCAGGAGCGGTGCTGACCAGCATCACACTATTCCTCTCTGACACTAAATGGCTATTTTTCTTTTCACTCACTCACTCACACACACCATCAGTAAGAGCTGCTACCAAAGCCTTTCACTTTTTTTTGCTGTATGCTATGCACACACACACCCACACACATAAAGTGGCAATTTATGAGACCCTGCTTTCATTGCTAAAGCTTGTTTTTGCACTTTGTTTGTGATAATATCCCATTTTTTTGTCTGGTCAACCATGGTAACTATTTCTGCTCATGCTAACAACCCAATTTTCCTCCTTATCACAGCATACTAAAAGGCATTACTTCCTGTGTGCTACATACACTGCCCGTCCAAAAAAAAAAAGTCACAATCTCTATATTATATAATATAATATCTATAATATTTCGTTGGACCACCTTTAACTTTGATTACAGCATGCATTTGCTGTGGCATCATGTCGATAAGCTTCTGCAATGTCACAACATTCATTTCCGTCCAGAGTTGCATTCATTTTTCAAAGGTTCTCAATGGGGTGAAGGTCTGGACTGTGGTCACATTGGACCACATTTCTTCCTTGAAGATGATGGTTCCCCAGTCCCCACTATCCTTCCAATAATGTGTTGGACAGTTCTTAAAACAATTTTAGTCTCAGCAATCTCTTTAGATGTTTTATTTGCTTGATGAATGTCAATAATTTGACCCTTGTGAAACATCTTCTCCTCTACCACAGGATGCGTCTTCTGACATGGTTGTTTAAGAAATGAGACTGCATCAGTTAGGGTTAAATAAGTTGAAACATAGCTGAAACATAATCATCCATGCAGTAATTATCCAATTGGAGGCTCTGACCTATTAGCTTCGTTAAATCCAAATGGTGACTTTTTTTTTGGACGGGCAGTGTATATTCTCCACTGAGAAGCATCTGGGAAATGTGTGTTTACTCACATGAGTAGATAAGGAATTACCATTGTAAATCAAAAAATACTAATTCTCCACTCATAGAAAGGCTGCACTTACATATACGCATGATTGAGTGATCCTATATAAGTGTGAAGAGAGAGTAGCATCATGTCTAATCAGTAATCAGCAGTGGGAAGAAGTGCAGAGCAACAGGCTTGGTTCAGCTGTTTTTATATCAAAGTTTGAGCCATTAAAAAAAAACGAGGGCCAATCATAGCTCATTAGAGCAGAGCGGTAGAGCAGTGCTCATCGTTCCTTTCTATCTTTAGACTGCCTGTCTAACTCAAAGCAAAGTGAAAAGCAGCGCACAGGATTGTTTAAGGAGCTGCTATGAAACAGAGACACAGAGGCACCGATTCGTCTCTGCTGCTGTAAAGGCACAGCCAAGGAGAAGCAGAACACACACCTGCCTGTTTTTATCTATCCCCCCTCTGTTGAAGGCATACCACACACACATACAGATACACACACACTCCCTGACAGACTGTCGCAGGCTTTCCTCTCTGTGTGTTCCCCTCTGTCACTGACTGCCTCCCTTAAAACATAAAGAGAAGCAAGAGATGGAGAACTGAGGAACGGGGGAGATGCACTGTTACAGGGATAACACACTCTGTCACTGACTCAAGGGCACAAACAAACACTCATGCATATAACACATGCACTCTTCCCAGAGGCAGAAAAAGGCCACACACGTTGATGGGATTCATATCTAATGTAAACTCCCCATAAAGATTTTATATGGAGCATTCCTCCAAGGACCAGAGTAGTGGGACTGGGATTAGGAGTAAGATGTGTCTGGCACTGAGAGTATCCTGTACTTTCCTCACCATATCCAAATCCTAGAGCCACTTTAATCTGACTCCACTACTCACCACAGTCTATATTTGGAAAACCGAACTAGTTGTAATATTAGCAGCTGCCCAAGTACATTTCGACCCACTTTAACTGTGGTGGAAGTTCATAAACACGTCATCCAATTGTCTCCAAATCTGCGCCTCCAGCAGCCCGAATCAAGGTTAATCGACTAGTTCCTAGGCACTCCCGTATAATATCATGCAATAACCAACTCCATCCCATCTATCCAGCCTTGGTAACACAGCACTTCATGCACAGACGAGTGCTAAAAAATATTTCCCATAAGCGTAACGCTGACATAAAGCCAGAGTAAGAGGCATGATGCGGGTGATGACAGAGGTTCTTTTCCCGCTGCTTGGAGGCGCTGACACAGAGCAGCTGCGGTATTATAGTTCTGAATGAACAGATCAATGGCCATCAGTCACACCTATGTGTGTCTGTGTGTGCGCCGGTGTGTCTGTGTCTGTTTCTATTGTGTTTTAAGTGGATGCTTGTTGTTGGAACCTCCACTCCTCAGTAAATGGATGCTGCATTTATCCATAAAACTTTGATGTGCTTCACAGCTTGGAAGCCTGTTAAGTTAAGACAACAACAAAAACAAAATATTAAAAAAATATCCCGGAAACTAAAACCAGATGATACGGAGATGGTATTGGTGCTGTTAGTGTTTGAGATCATTTACCAAAGCCCGTTGCATGTCTCTTGCATGTTGCCCATGGTCTGTGTGTGTTTGTGTGGCGCAGTGTGTCTGTCTTTCTGGCTGCCTGCCCTGATCACACTTAATTGCATCGATGTTAGATGTGTTTTTATTTCTAGAAGTCTTTGATAGAAATGGAGGAATTTGAGAGAAAAGAGGATCTAAGGGCTGGCGAATAGTTTTTCAAGATCACTATCACAGAGAGGGAGCAACTGAGCGGGGCCTCTAGAGATGACTTCTGTCCTTTTCTCTCTCGTTTACACTCCCTCTCTCTCTCTCTCACACACACACACACAGCAGCAAGACCATGGATCTTTGATCTGCTACAGACTAAGCTCAGACATTTTTTAGCACATACGGAGGGATTACAAATTAAAAAACACATTCAAAAGGGGGAAATAAGGTTCACAGAAATGAACAGAAGATCACTCAGCAAACGTGGCCAACATTATCAAAGGTTTCTAGTATTAGATAAGCTGCATAAAATATGAATTTTTGTATTAAATATGATGTATTAAAGCAAACTGTGTCAAATATAGAGAGTCCCAATTCAGAGCTATTACAGTAAGTTGATGAGCTCAAATTCTATGATATGGATAAAAGTTCAACTGGGACATTTATGGACATAGAGGACTTCTCTCCTTGTTTATGCTCAAATCCACAGTCCAGTCACGTTAGAAGAGTATTGTTTATTCCAGACACCAGCTTGAAGAGAACACAATAGGCCAGTTAAGTTTAATTTTTGCCTTTTGGCAAATTACATATTGAACTTATCCCAATTTGCAGTAGTTTATTGATCTGCCACTTTTACTGACAAAACCAATGGTCAATAAAAGGCAAAATTATAAAACTTTGTTACCTGAAAGTACTGTTTGCTAATAAATAATATGATCTAAAAATACACTGGTGGATGTTTCCTGACTGTTTTTATTCACCAAACCTGATGTAAAAAGGATGAAAAAACAAAACCCCCAGAAAGAATAGAAACCTGAAACAATTAGCTCTCATAAGAAAATGGAAAACAATACAGTGTGTGCAGTGATTTATGTGTGTTTGTGCTCATGATAATCAGCATGTGCTTATGTAAATGATGTAGTTTCCTCTGCAGGTGTTTGCTGCAAGCTTAATTTTTCAGACCTAAGAACACCTGCTGTTCCTTTGTCAACTCTAATTTAGCACAGTTAGAAAAAAAATGTTTAAAAACCTGAAAAAACAAGGGCAAACATGATATTTGTAACTTTTTTTCAAACATAACCAAACCAGCACCCTGGTAATTACTGGTTTCTGGTCTCACAACACAATACTGAAGACCGGTTGGATTCACAGTCAACTTGATGATGCTAATAACTCAACAACTAAAAGTAGACTGGGCTAACATACAGGCTAACGTGAATAAGTAATGAAGAGATTTATAATAATTACATAAAAACCTGATTAGTGAACGTAAGTGCATGTAACATCGTATTAATATGTAATGTCAGTATTGTTTATTTTCACAAAGTTGCCATATTGACACTCTACATTATTAGCAGACGGAAATGTTAAAAATTCATAACTTTGGAAAGACAATAAAGGGCTCACCCTGAAGTACACCAGCCAGCCTGTCTGTTCTGTTTATATCACTTGGTAGCACAATGCATGAAGGGGAACATTTTCACTTACATTATTTATCTCAAGTTATGTTCTTTAGGAGGGACTCTTCTTCTGACAGGCAGAAGGACGCCCATGTTTTGCTGCCATAGCTGTACAACTTTAATCTAAAGTCACCCTGCTGCCCTCACTGAAAGGGTGGGCTAATATAAATAAATCTCTCATAGTGACAAATAACCCCCCCCACACACACACACACACACACACATTATTCCCCATCACTGTACCCTGTGCACTCAAGACTTGTGGCCACCCAGGCATGGGAGCTGAAGCTGAAACTATTAACTTTACATCCACTTTAATCACCTTTAAGGAGAAGAGAGAGGGGGAGAGGAGAGGGAATGGGAAAGGAGAGAAGAGGAGAGGAGGAAAACATCACTGATACTACCTCTTATTAATAACAGCGTGGCATGTTAAGGAGCAAAAAGTTGGAGAGGAGGGTTGAAGGTGAGTGAAAAGTGGTTGTGAGAGAAGAGGTGAACAGAATCCCCAATAGACCTCTGCTTTTCTCTTGTCAAACTCTAATGACTGTCTAATGCCATGATCTACTCAAGAATATCAATGAGTACTGTACACACACACACAGGCACGCAGACACTTCAATATATTCACAAACATACACAGGATATCAGGATGTTTCCCTGTCCTGCTCTAAATGCAGATCCTGTTGCCACACAAGAAACCAAACCACAAAAGAAAACCTTAAGCACGACTTCAATAAGGAAAAGTTTGCTGCTATGCCAATGGGTTGGTGGTTGTTTGCATTTCATCACACAATAATAATCCAGTGAACAATTTATCAAATTTATCAAAATCCATTCAAGCCATCCACTTGGTATTTTTAGCTGAACTATGCTACATTTTTACCCAGCTTTGGAGTAAGCTAATTGTGATGGTTTAATAAATCACTTGTTACATGGAGAATGGAGGCTTTCTGCCTTCCACAAAGTATCTCTTGGCTGAAAACCAACTTTGCAAGATCAGCGCCGCCGCCCCGGTGTCCCAGCTCTGTGCACCGCGACACAAACGCACCCTGTAACCCATAATCTCTTGTTTATCACAGATAAGACTAGCTCTCAGACAGCATATTGTTACAGGATCCACTATTATTTCTAATAGGAGTGTCCAGGATAGGCATTAAACATGCCACCATGAAGCCAATGAGATAAACAAAAGGAATACATTGGTAAGTAGAGGGAGAAGAAAAGGGTGAAAGGAGAAGAGGGATGAAAGGGATTGAGAACCACAGATTTCCAGACACATCACATATGCACACAGCAACGCACTACAATAAATAAGAATATGATTGGCATGTCAAAGCATTGTGAGAACTTTACAGCCTTATTAACGCACATAAAAATCAAACTTTAATTAACTGGTTCAATCCCTAAATAGTGCCTGTTCTGCTCAGTGATAGTCAGGAGTGCCATCACACGCCGTCAGTAACATCTCCTTTGATGCCAAAATCCAGCAGAGCCTTTTTCAGTCGTGAACGCGCAGGAAGGAAACAACAGGCCCATATTTCAGCGCATGAATTTTATACTGGCCTCATTAATAATCGTTACCCCCTTTAATGACTCTCTCCGAGTGTGCATCAGAACGTGCGCACTGCATCTCCTTAATTCACCCTCATTAGAAGCCAACATCTTGTGGTTGTAAAAAAAATAAAAATAAAAATTGCGACCAAAAACAACCTTCAGACGGAAGCTGCCCTATGACTTTCTTCAAGTGCACTTTTCATTACCATATTTATAATTACAGCCAATATTAGCTTAAAATTGGATATTACTGCTGCTGAGTAAGCTGTGAATTTAAGAGTCACAGTCTAATATCATGCTTGGTCATGCACGGCAAACTGGATTTTAGAAATGCATCAAATACAGAGAAAGCATTTTCACTTACTTTTCATATTTTATGCCTTTCCTGAAGACAAAAGCACCTCATCTCATTCACTCTGTGTTTATCCTATTGTGTGTGTGCATCTCTGCCTGTCCAGCTAGAGCTCCTTACAATGTTTTGAAAAGCTGGTAAAAAAAAAAAAAAGTATAAATACCTGACACAAGTGGGGCTGAATGTGGATTTTCTCCAGAGGGGAGATAAGGACCAAGCTGTCAGGAAGCGGACCGAGCAGGCTACCAAGGACAGCTGTGCACCGTGCAATAAGTTTGGGGACTACAGCCTACAGATGTGTCATAGCAAATCATCTCACTGCTGGTTTGCTCTTTAGACATAATCAATATAAATATTATATCAGAGAGAGAGAGAAGTCTGCTGTTAATATTCCCGAACAACTGTGATACATTTTTAATAGTTAGTGCCCTAGTTAGTCTTCGCTAAAACTCTGTTACTAATTGTGCACTGATGGGCACTTTCTCAGGAAATCTTCATAATAAACCAGTTGTTTTCTACCTCGTAAAAAGAATAAATGAGCGCAATTGAAATGCCACCAGTTTCTATTAAGTTGTTGATAAAATGTCAAATCTGTCTGAATAAATGGAGGAAAGGAACGGCCTCGTGGTTAAGTAACATGCCCGAGCCAAGTTATTTGTTCTGAGATGAAAAGCACAAACACTTGACTTAAATTAATGTCTGGTTCTTTCAGCAACACAACATGCAGCCATCTCCACTGATTGTGTGTTTGATGGACTAATTTAAGTTAGCACAACAGAACTGGTGACAAAATGTTAAGACTGCAGCAGGAGATGAGCAGCTGGTGAATGCGAGCAGGTGCTTAGCTATAAATATATGTTATATATGTTGTTTGTATATATTGCATCAGATTGGAATTTGACGACCATGATTTCATTCCTATGTCTTAACTATTCAGCCCCATCATCTCCATCTGTCTCACGGCTTCTCCCCTCTACATGATATTAGGCTCGGGTCCCCCTTTGAAGGTAATGTCAGTGGCTGTTGTGCTGTTCCAGGTCGGTAATGATCCAATTGCTGTCATGACTGTCACTCCACCAATCAATCAAACCCGCCTGCGTGTATTGCATTTTTTGTGCACGTCTCTTTGTGTGTGTGTTTATGTGGGTGCGCCTGTTGATTAGTAGACTCCATTAACTCTTACGAAATTCTGGTGCCAAGCCGCGGAGCCTGGGGAGAAGCACTTATGGAACGTCAGGTTGCTGTGTGAGTAATCGGTTTACCAGTGCCAGAGGGAGATAGCAGGGGGGGAAATAGGATTTTCAAAGCCCCGCAGCCAACAAGCAAACACCCAGAGCAAGCAGTGTGTGCAATGGAGATGATTAAAGCAAATGGATTTCCAAGAACACAAATATGTCGCTGGACTTTTAAAGTCTGCGTCTTTAGAGTTTACCAGTGTGCGGGGCGGCCCGGGAGGAGGCGGCTACAGGCTGCTTCAACAGTCGAGTCGGGACATGGAGTGACTCAGCTCTGTGAAGCTGAACAAAAAATCCCCAGCTCAGCATTTCAGCATTAACCCTCTCTCACACAATTGTTATGCCTCGAACCACACCGTAGCCTCCAAAAGGCAATCGGTCCTGGTTCCGACTACCCTGCCACACTGTGCATATTTAGCTGGCTGAGGATTTTGCTGACTTCAGCATCTCTCCCGAGAGATAAAGACCAAGGTGTCAGGACGTGTCGGCCATGACAACCTGGCCTTGGGCTGACAGAGGAACAATGATGAAGCCATTTTTGGGGCTGAAACAAGGGCAGCTTGAGATACGTTTTGTAACGACAGCTGTTGCAACAATTTCTGCGACCATACAACCTTAAGTTAAAATTTAATTTTGAGATTGCCTTGTTGACCAGTGTGTCACCCTTTGCACTTTATAAGTCCTGTGGTGTGTTGAGTTTTTAATACATCGCTTCGATAACTGGAGCCCAAGTTAAACACCACTGACAAACAATGAGTAACTTTCACATTTAAACCAATACAGTATTGATACCTGGTTCCTGGGTACTTTTTTGTGTATATGTGAGGTAATCAAAGTTATTTTGTTTATAAAATAGCGTGATAGCCTGATCTTTGTTCAAAACTTCAGAGTGTGCAGAGAGAGGAGGAGCTGTTCATTGGCAGTAGAGTCCCTAATGGGCCTAGAAATTAAAACACAAACCCACCATCGGCTCCAGTGTTGAAGCCCAGACACGACAAGGTCCAACTGACTAACATTAACCCGAACCCGGTGGGAAGAAGAGGAAGTCTGAAGCCCAACAGTCCAGTTATGTGTATTTTCGCTCCAAACCAGCGTGTCCGGTTGGGTAGAGACAGCTCTGTTGTCAATGTGTTTGTGAGAGATACAGCAGAGAGCGGGGCTAGGAGGGGCAATGCGCTGCGTATCAAGGGTGCGTTCAGGTACTGAAAGGTGGTACCGTTTGATTTTACGTGACACTCAGCATTTCTGTGGGAATTCGGTCTGTACCAATAAAAGTACTGAATTCGGTATTCATCCCTACCGCTGACTATTTAGTACAGTATAATGTTCTCTCTTGAACTTGGCTTGATTGGGCTCTCTGTTAGACACTGTGTGCACTGTGAGACATTGAGTTTATCTTGACTGGTAGGATAACTGACAGATATTGACCAGATTTACCCACTGTGCTCTCTTCTCCCACTGTTTCACAGCTGTGCATGCGCACGTGTGTGTATAAGCTTGTGTATTTGAACGTGCATGTGTGTGTGCTAAGTGTGGACGTGCACGGCTTTGTGTTATTGACTAGACCTTGTCCAAACTTCTGTCAGAACTAAGTGATTGATTGTAAGAGCAGCTGCAGTGTTCTCCTCCACTGCCATCCCTCAGGCCAAAACCCAAGTGTGTGTGTGTGTGTGTGTGTGTGTTTGATAACGCCTGTATGTGTGTTGAGTCTGCTTTTGTTGAGAGCAAACCCCAGGCCTTCACTAATCACCCCCACCTCTCTTTTTATCACTCTCTGCTGAGCTGTCCATCACAATGAAGTTGAGAACCTTCGAAGAACAGCGTTTCTAACCTCAGTACGGCTGTTCACCACCAAATTACAGTCACTTATTGTCTTCTTGTTTGTGCTGTCTCTACTTTTATTACACAGAGACAAGGGAAAAAGGGAGGACAACATGTTCTTAAAATCACATATACTTCTATACATATTCAAACTGAGTCAATACATTGTACTGTACAAAAGACAAGTGGGAAAAGATAGCGGCACAGACTCCTCCACACATCCTGTCCCCAAAACAAGTTGAAGGCAGTCATGCACGCCCTTCAGAGATCCTCTATAAAAATGTGTGGCGGTTCACACACACACACAGCACACCCACAGTGATCCCTTATCTCCGATCTGAGACGTGCAGGCTGATAATAACCTCTGATGACAAAGAGCCCATTCTCTTATACACACATCAAGTCTGAGTCAAACGGCACAAAGAGAGCAGAACAAGGGTTGCAACCCACACTGTAATGTACAAAAACATCATCTGCTGACCTCTCGTCCTCCTCCTCCCCATACATACTGATGAGTTGCTATCAGTCTAATAGTGAATGGCTGAACTAATGGGACAGAAAATCATCCTGTAATGCAGATCAGATGTTCAGAGTGACAGCGGAGCAAAGGGAGAAAGAGACGGGGACTCGCAGTGAGTGACACGGGGCCACTGTCACACTCAGAGACACTTTCCGTCAGTCAATCAATCAGTCGGCCCGTCGATAAACAGCTCTGACAGGGCAACAGTGGCAGACTGATGGCGGGAACAGAAAACTCAAGACTTCTTGTACACTTGTGAAGCCTGGAATCAAACATTTCTTTCAATTTCTATCCCCTACCGCCTCTTAATTCCTTCATCTTCAATCTAAGGCATAAATTGACTTTTCCCAGCCAAATTCTGCTCCACCCTCCCGTCTTCTCATCTCCCGTTGCTTTCTTCTCCATCCTCTCACCTCCCTCTTCCCCCCGCAGGCATTTGTAAATGAATGTGCTTACAGAGCAGGAAAGGGGGTGGTAGGAGCGGGAGTGGAGAAGGAGTGGGGGGTGGCCTAGAGTAGGAGAGGTGAGAGCGGGGCTTATTTTAATTAACGATCGGCTGTAGATTCGGTCAAAGATTTAAACTCGTTAGGATTGATTCTAGCTTCCAGCCCCATTACGCCAGGGTCCCACCGTGTCCTGAACGAGGGGGAGAGGAGGGAAGCAGGACAGAGGAGGGGGGGGGGGGTTGCCACGATGGACGATGGGAAAGCTAAGAAGTGAAGGCTGTGGTATGTGGAGGCAGGCGCAGACAAAGGAGGGGGCACTCAGCGAGAGGCGGGATGAATCAGGACACGGGAAGTGAGACGCTGAAGACACAAAGGAGAGGGTTTGTCAGAGTGGGAGGTATTAGGAAGTAGATGAAGGAGAATTAATGGGCACAAACTCTGATGCAGCAAATATATGCAATTTACTAGAGACAGAAATATATATGATGTTATTACATAATCTGATCTGTGAAAGTGGAGACAGAGGAGGGGGGAGGGGTTTGATAGAGTTAGAGCAAAGGAGAGGGTGAGAGTGCAGTTTAAGCGTAATCTGACTGTCAGTCAGAGTGGAGGTATTAGGAAGTAGATGAAGGAGAATTAATGGGCAATTACGTAAACTTCTTGAGTTCTATATGCAAACACGAGACGCACAAATCTGAATGTCAAGAGGAGCTCTCAGCTCTTGTATCATTATGGGACTTTGCTGACGGATGGGAGCTGTGCATTAACAGGATAAGACCATAATGCAGGTGGGGCTTCTGTAACAGGGCAAACGCCTGTGGACTGCCAAAGAGCATCACCGGGATTTACCTGGCAAACGCAACGCCGTCTGCAACCTAATTCATCATCTTGCACTTTGCTCCTGTCCTTCCTCTGCCCCTTTCCCTCCTTCCAGTCTTTCATTATTCCTTCCTTCTTCCTCCAACCCACCCACCCATTGGTGATGTAAGCAATGTGACAGATACGCCTAAGTGAACCACTCCCAGCATTCATCCACGCAGGAATCCAGTCATTTCACATCAGCAATTCCGGCACTTCCAGGAGGAAAAGCCGGGGCCCAGGAACCCAGGGAGGATCCCTGATGAGACAACGTGTCACATGTGTCCTGGCACATCAGATGACACATTGAATTAAGGATTTTAATTAGTGCCAGGGGCCGTTACAATTCCAGCTGCAGTAAAAACTGCTGTGCCGAGAAGTTGACTCTGGGCTAAACTCCCTCTGACAGGCTCAATTATGAAGGCAATCTTTGCCCTGGAATCGGTTCAGTCTTACGATTGTGAATTATGATTTTCACCATGGGGGGCGGGGCGGGGAGCTCTGCAGCAGTCAATAGGCTGGGGCGTGTGTCATGTGGAATCCAGACCGGCTAATACCCTTCACCTTAGCAAATCTACCCTCTCTCTCAGCTATCGTCCTTGTGTGAGAGAACTTTCCTGACTGTGAGCCTGGCACGCCTCTGAATGCCAATATTTTTAACATCGCTCATCGTGTGTGAGGAATGAACTGTCCAAAGGAATCAGAAGAGAAACATCTTTCCTCGAGATGAGAGCTGCGTGAGACAAGTCTACAATAGGCCAGCTCTACATATTTGTTAAGTTAGGTCAAAAAGAAATGCTTCACCTCAAGCAACCTATTGAGTTTATGTCTGTGCAGCCTCACACACCAGGTTAAATCATCTCAACGACAACAGTAATGTGCTTTGTCTGTGAGGGCGTGAATGTGTGTGTGTGTATGTGTGTGTATCTGGGTGAATTTGCACTTATGAGCAATGAGTGCATGTGGAATAGCCAGTTAAACTGAAAAATGGATATTGATGCTTAACCAAACTACCACTTACTGTATATCCTACATGGAAAAACACACACATCCAATACAGTGTCTATACTATCGTCTGTCTGAGGGTGTCTGTCCCATGTTTACACATTCAGAAATAACTTCAACTCGCTGTTTTTAAGTCCTTCATGCAGATTTCGAGGCTGCATTCAGATGACTTTGATATCATCTTTCCAAAACGTGTTTAACTGTACCTTTAAATAAACATGAGACACTTTGATATTTTTCACCGTTTCCTAATAGTTTTTGGATAAGTTTCTCTGTGCCCAAGGTGACCTCTACAGGTGTTTCATTTTAATCGCCCACTGTCATACTGTGATCATCATATTCAGGTGACTCAGATTTGAGACTTTGTAACCATATTTTTGGCATTCACTTCTAACCTCAAAACAGATTTCAAAGCAGGTTGGAAATATCCTTCCACCCTTATATTTCCATTTATACGATCAGATTTAACACAACATCAAGCTGATGTGGCTTGAGAATAAACCAAAAAACAAGGACGAATCGATCAATGTGTCTAAAACCTTTTAATTAAATTTCAAAAACCTCATTTTCTTCACCAGTGCATGTGATGATTCACATTTTGAGTACCAGACAGAGGAAAAGGATGATTGACGGACAGGTTGTCAATTACTACTGATTTAGCCTCTAGACAATATTGTGGACTTGCAGTGAGGAGAAGAGGATCATGATGAGGTTGCGATAATAGCTGCATGTGCATATGTGCAGAGCCGCCATTGTGTGTGTGCTCGTTGGTGTGTGTAGGTGATATGATTCCTCTTGAGTGTGGCTTGTGAGGTGGAAGAGGAGATTACTGCACCACGCTTCTATAATTACCTCTCATCTCTCAGTCGGTGCTCTTAAACACAACAGGGAATGCCAGGCTTCCACACGCTCCAACACAGGCGCACGCACACACACACACACAGAATGGGGTGCACTTCTGTACAATGTAGCAGGCTGAGAGGGAGTTATTTCTAGAGGGTTACATTTCACTCAGATAGTGATTGGAGACCACCCACACTACCTTTAAGCAACACAGGTCAGCTTTGCTTCCAGCGCTCGCACACACACACAGACTCGCTCCCTTGCACACACAAATCACTTGTAAGTAAGAGGCATGACTCACCTGTCCTTCCCACACAAAAAACCTACTTAAGAATCCATTCTCAAGTCATGCACTCACATCACACTGTATACTTTTTCATTTTAGTGAGGATTGTGTAGAGAGACACCAGTCAGCTGCCCTTTCACTCTGTCTTTCCACACAATGTCTCACTTTACATTCAGCTGCATCTACAATATTACAAATGCCACAAACAAAAGACAAGTGATATTTTCTCCACAGCTTCAGCCGCAGCACATCTTCATTACACTGACTCTTATTTGCGAGAGCCAGCCTTAATAACCGTGCAACCATTAGGGTTAAGTATGTTTTAGAGTTGACAGTGGCTCACAAAGATGAATTAACCATGCAATTCACTGCTTTGAAGAAGTCATTAAACGCTATGCCAGGGGCAAATTGCTCCGCTACACTGGATGACTTGGTCACACTCCCTCTCCCGCTGGCTCAACTCTTTAAAAAAGGAGCGTGAAAGGAGCGTGACTTCTTGTGGCCAGACACAAGGGTGACATCTCAACAAGGCGAAATGTCCAAAAAGACTAAAAGAGTCCATCATCTCATAGTTGGGGTGTGTACAGTACGTCCTAATCTGAAACTGACTTCAGAGCCAGAGGTGAGGCTGTAAAAGACGGCCAAGCTGCTCAACTGTGCTGTGGAGTCCCTGAGAAGCTCTGCCAAGCACTGTTTGTCCAAGCATGACAGTCAGCAGCACACTGAGTGGGTCAGTTGACATGACATATAATACCAGAGTGTTGAGTTGTGACGCCTGGTGTTTGTTTTTTTCAAATTCAGCACCACATACTGTATAATTCTTTGTATGTGTTTGGATTTTTTTTTTAAACTCTCAGCTATTGGCTGCAACAAAAAAAAGTGATGCTGCTTCTTAGTAACTCACCCACACATACATACCCACACACATGCTTTGGGAAAAAAAAAACATTCACAGATGAATTCAGGAGAAGATGCCCACATACTGCACACGTCTGTAGCACATCAGTGCGCACAGTGTTTTTGAGACACCTTGCAGCCATTTCGTAATTTAGAAATGCATTAAATTTGTGACAAAGACCTGCTTAGCTGCTAATGCGTGGACGACTGCAAATGAGATTCTGTTGCCCCCCAGGCACACAGCTGTCTGGCCGGGCACAACCCTCCCTCTCTGCAGGCCCGAGATGTGTTCAAGCATAAAACATTTTATTTAGACAGCTGCCACTTAACAGGGAAACGGTGCTCACATAAGCAGCGAGAGCCTGTGGGGGAAGTAACAATGGGGAAGACGCGGCGACAGGGAAGCACCTCAGAGGAGCACATCATTCAGACCACAGGTAGCGTCATTACATCACCATAATGTGTCTCGTGTATTACTGGTAAAGTGGAGATACTGCCGTCACCCCCCCTTACCTTAAATACACTGAGAGAGAGAGCACAGAATAGGACTAAGTTTATTTTTTGTTTTACCCCACAGACCAGACACTCTCAGACGAAATTACGCGCAAATTTGCTCCGCTTTAAAATCCACATGGCATCAAGTGTCGCTCAGAAAACCTGCTGTGCCTCTAGATAATCAGTCCATTTTCTTTTCTTCCACACACGCACACACACTTCTGCAGACACAGCTCACACCGATGTGATAGATCTCTGTCTAGGCACCAAAGCGGAGGAATCTGCTCGAGCTCCACAATGTGGCCATCAGACCGCGGGCACACAGGTGTTCCGTCTTTTCCCCAGAGCAGCGCTCCTCTCTCATCAGTCAACACAGGGACGTGAAGGTGGTCTCCCATAGCGGTGCCAGGCCAGCACAATCACACAATCACACACACATACACACATATAAAATGTTGACAGTGAGCCAAGCATCATTCACTAACATTACGCACCACTTACGCAACCACACTGACATGCAACACAGACATTAAAAGATTCAATATGTGCCATTTTAACATAAATGATTGTTTTTCAACTCGTCGCCCCTCTTCTTCATTGCTTTAGAGAGAAAAAAGAACTGTATATAGGCTACTCTGCTACTTTAGTGAGGTAACACGGCAGTTAGAGAGAAAAACTGAAAAATGGTGTTACCATGGAAGCTGAAAATTAAAGTACGACAAAGATGGTATAAACTTAGATATAAACTTAAGGTGGCGCGCCGCAGGGAAACAGCCACCATCCATTAAAAACACATTAAAATAGTTCTTTTTCATAAGAGGACGAGATGACTGGCGAACAGGTTGTGACATTTCAAAGCCCCCTGAAGTTAGATGGAGCGGGCTCCTTCCAGATTATCAGCTTTGCATATTAAATCTTTCTTCTTTTTTTGTCTGCAGGCAAATCATTCAGCATTCAGCAGCGATCAGACGCCGGTCCACTCACCCGTTAGCTGGTCATAGGATCCGTCCAGCTCTCTGGAGTCCGACAGGCTTTGGTCACGGTTTTTCGCCTTCATTTTCACCCTTGTGCGCCGGAATGTGGAAACTGTGTGGAAACAGCCGATATGTTGCGTTTGTGTTTTTGTGGAAATAACAGCGGGTCTTTTTTGTTGTTGTTGTTGCTGCTGCTGCTCGCCCTCACGGTGGATGGCTACGGATATGTTACCCTTAGCAACTCATGTTGGATTTGCAGTGAATCAGAAAAGAGAGCCATCTAAGTCGTTGTTCCCCCCCGTCCCTGTTTCTGTGTGCGCTCTCGACATCCAGGAGCGGAGTGAACCAAGCGCGCTTCTGGTCGGCACTCTCACTTGGGCTGGCACGCGCTCACGCATACACTTAAGCAGACACACACACACGCACACATAGAGGGAAATAACCAAATCTTTGAGTTCAACTGTTTTAAGTGTGGAGCTTACATGTAATATGAAATGTGAGAACAGTGAGTTTTACCAGTGGCTTACAGCGATATAAAGTTGGCTTCATTTCAGCAGTGAGTTAGTGGTCAGCCTCCCTCTCTGTCATTAATATCACCATCGCATCCTCTCCTAATGCTGTCCACTGAGTCAGCTGTGTCAGATGTGTACAGAGACATCAGCTAGGAGCAACAAGGAGCACACTGCTGCTGCCAGGCAGAGGTTCTGCCTGTATCAGATCTATAAATACTCGCTGGCTCAGGGAAGCCTTGTATCCATCCTGCTTTTCTTCCTGTCTTCCTTCTCTACATCTTCATTTCCCTCTCTCATGCTTGCTTACTACACTATGACATTTGGACACAATCTGTCAGCCAATCTGTCTTTGATGCCATATTTTCCTACATTTTATCAGGGTTTGCATCAATAACCCTCCTACATCCTTCTGTGCCTCCGCTTAATCATTTATTTCAGACATGAAATCCACATAAACCCTCGCTGTGTGTCTGTTACTGTGTGTTTTAAGTTATTCTCTTATTTAGATGTGCATGCCCTATGCCCCCTGCTGAAGGAAGGGCGTGAGCTGTGTTGCACTGGGTGCTAGATTCCCCCCCTCATTCACTACCCTGCTCGGTCATCCATACTGCTCTCTCAGGAATCAATTGACATCTGAATCAGACACATGTCACTGAAAGGATGCTTGTTGTCAGATGGGACTGCCTTAAGTGTCTTATCTGTCACTGGAATCACCACTCAAGCATACATGTCGCTCATGTAGGAGTCCCGTAATTTCCTGCATGCAAATGCTCCTGGTACGTAGCCCTTGACCTGCCTGTTAGCGCATGGTTATACAGCACAGTTACAGTGAAGTGGATTGATTTTTGAAGATAATGTTATTGACAAATGTTTGGGTTCTGTGAGAGATGGCATGTTGTGCTCTGATCATCTGCTTTTGCTTTACATGAGCTCTCAAAGTGATACCCACCCACCATAATACTGTAGTTTTTGCTATCATACATGCCTTGAAAGACTCCTAGCCTGTAACGGAGAACAGATGCCAACTGTGGAAGTCATGCTGGTTATAACAGACTCAAAGGGCATCATGAGTTCTATTCAATTAAGTGCTAGTGGGATTATTCAACAGTGCCGGAGGCCTAAACACTGTTTATGCTGATATTGTCCAAAAGTGTGTGCACTTTTCATTTTGTCAAGACTAAAACACAACATTTTCAGAGGTGATATTGGACTAACTAGTATCATATAGTTGACGCTCTCTTTGAAGGTGGAATTAAAATATGATTAAAGATGCTTACACATCAGGGATGTGACACATAAAAGGCACTAAATACAAAATATTCACAGGCAAATATTGTATCAAAACCATTCATACCGGCTGTGATACAAATATGTGACAGATGCAACAATTATAAACCCAAAGTTTCACTCTGGTGATTCATTGCCTACCGTATACGTCGTGCCCTAAACCCTACTACACACACCTTCTCATTGATTATCCTTGATTTATCCTTTGTCGTCTCGTTACCAACTCTGCTACTGTACATCCAACAAAGCTCATCCCTTCCTGATACTGTATCTTGCAAGGAGGTGTTGCTCTGCACACACTGTCCTTCATTTCATCATGGACATGTCAACTAATAATTTGTGTGGTGTAATCCACACTAATTTGTTCCAAACAATAATTTAGTTCTTCGTGTGTTTTTGTCACCTGTTACTGATGTGAACTGAATCTGGCCAGAGCTGCTGTTCTCTGAGGGACAAAGCTTCAGTCACTGCTGCGATTGAACTCACAATTGTGTGATTTTACAGACGATCTGAATTAATTTGTTCTTGTGTGTTCACATTTCATGCTGGCAAACAAAAACACAGTTTGATTTGCCAACAGCCTCCTGGGTGAAAATTGCTGTATTTGCAAGCACTGGTTACACACTGAGAGCCCATACTGATAAGGAGACTTTGGCCTCAGTACATGAGGCCAACTCCCTTTGGTCAGCCCTCTGATTATTTCCACTTGCTTTTTCAATCCATCACAGAAGAAGAAGAAGCCTTGATGTTTGCTCACTTGACTTTGCTTAGTTGAGGTATCGTCTGGAGCAGTAAGTCGACAAATATCCTGATATACAGTTCCCTGGGCACCGCTCTCATTACCATATAGATGCTTACCTGGTTGCTTTATCTGTAATCGTACAGTTTGAGGTGATTTAAGGTCAGAGGGTTGTTGGATGTTCCTCCCTGCTAAGCCTCATTTGAACCCTGCATGCTGCCAATAAACAGGAGGAGGCCCACAATAATCACATGGCCTGTTTTTTTCTGTCATCTAATACCAACAAAATATTTCACAGATACGGACGATTGGATATGGATTGGATTTTTGTGTGTGGTAAATGAAAGGAGACAAGGAGAGGTGGATTCTAAATGAAGGCGAGGGGGAGTGCACAAGAATGAAGGCGAGGGGAAACGCAGAGATCGATTCATGGTGAGTTAGCGGGGATTTAGTGATTCAGAGGTAAAATAGAGAAAATTGGCAAATCACTGATGAAGGGCCTGTCTGTCACTGCAGGGGTAAGTGGTGGGGTCTGAACTTCTGGACAAACCTGGATGTGGACGTGCGCACGTCTCGGCTGTGCGTTGACCCAGAGACAACCTTGTTGTATCCTAGAACAGAATCGCAGAAACCGGGCCCGATGCCAGCCGGGCACTGAGCTCTACCGTTGTTTTGCTCATGAGGTGTTGTTTGTCTCCATATTTTCAACACCAGACAATATCGAGGACAAGAGAAGAGGCTTTTAAAGACGCTGCTGTTGACAGATTCTGAGTTTTTGCGACAGGTTTCTCAACTCGTATGACATCTTTGTATTTTCAGTAATTTGGCAGTTTTAGTCTACGATCCGGTTCAGCAATAAGTCATCACAAATCCCTCAGCTGGAACATACATTAACGTCTACACTGATTCACAACGTAAAAACTACTTGTCAGTGTGCATGCGAGTCTTGCTGCAACTTGTGGGATTCCAATTAAACCAGAATAAGCTTTTTAATTCTTGTAACTGTCTGGATTATTCACACATACTTGAAAACTCAAACACATGTGATGTACAGGTAATGTTGTATGTGTCTCCAGATACTGGATAAAAACTCAAGAGGAAATGAGTGGGAAGTACAACTTGTCAAACTATACTGAAATGCTCCCTCTGGCTCCCACTGCAACCCCAAGGTCAGTCCCCTGTCCTTGTCAAAACTGCACTGTGAATATTAATAGCACAAAACACCGGGATCCCCAAACCAAGCAGTGTGTGTGTGTGTGTGTGTGTGTGTGTGTGTGTGTGCAGTGGGCAAACCATAGCTACAGTGATGCCAAACACAGACCGGATCACAATGTCACATCCTGCACTGTGACAGTAAAACAATGCAGAACCTTTCTGTGTAGAGCTTTCGTTCCCCAAACACAATATTCAATATTTGCATTTTCTGTATAGGATCACAGGGGGAGATGTAAAGAACAATTCCCTACTTCAAAATGAAAAATGGGATAAGAGGGATTAACATAGAAACAGCTGTCACCGATGTTATTGTCAAAGCCTTGAGCTTCCCAAAGTAGAGAGAAAACCCTCTTGTTAAGCAGCGTTAAAAAAGCACTTCAAATGTCCAAATGACATTGCCTTTCATCACCCACCACAGCCAGCGACCTCCTGTGCAGAGCTGTCAGCTTGGCCGCTGTCACATAGTGAGTGATGGTGTCCAGTGAGACACAGGCACACAGACACTCAGTCACACATGGTGCCGAGAGACATACACATACCATCACAAAAAACACAATGAACTACCAACTCCCCAGTGCATTTATCTTTCAGTAAGGATACATTTGCACACTGCACACCTTCATGTGCACATTAAGTATCTCCAATTTTTCGAATTTGAAAAATAAAAACATGCTCATAATGCAGAAACTATTCCAGATTAGCAAGTTTTAGTGTTTACAGTTCCTTTTGATACTTTGGTCCTTGAGTGAAACTTATCTTATCTTTCATGTGAGATAAGAAAAGCAAATTTCAAGAAGAAAAACACTTTTTTGATAACATCGCAATTTTCATACAGAATGAAAAAATCTGTATCCAAATATACAACTTTGGCTCAACTTTTCTTATTTTAGACATAAAGCTGAAGGAGTCAGTCCTTTTGTCGATTGCAAAAAAAAACAACATCACATGATGAAAAGGAATCAGACCTTTTTTGATTGTCTTGCCTCTGTAAAGCAACACAAACTCATGATTTTCATCTTCCCATTGAAACACCTGCTTTTCAGTGTTGCTACATTTTTTCACCCACGTAACTGCTGTATTCCTACGCGCAAGCACAACTACGGAGCACATCGTATTGCGCCTTAGGAATACCTTTACATTACTCAGAGGAAGCTTTATGTCATGAAACAGTTATTTCCAAACTGCACCTTGTGCACATAGGTACTTCCTGGTTCTCACATACGTATGTACTGGGACTGCGAGGATGTGAGGCAATATTGGGGTGAGGTTTCTGCTCGTCTTGATGTACTGGTTGAAACTGTGCCATGTTCTCCCAGTGTGCCTCCTCATTAAAATTAACATGTTTGAATAAATGCATCCTCCTAATGGGCCTCACTGCTGCCAAAAAGATGCCGTCTTTACGTTGGAAAACATACATACAGTTGAAGCGCTTATAGTGGATTAACACAAGCAGTACATACAGTACAGTACATGTATATCGATAACATCAGTTATGAGATTGCTTGGTGCCAAAGCTGGTTCAGTGTAACAAAGAGTAGAGACAGAAATCAGAGGGTTGTAGTTATCACCATGCCGATGTATTGCTGAATTTTGTCTCCTTGTGTCTAGAAAATATTATATGGAAATCTATGGGTGAATTTGTGTGATGAACAATAAAAAAAGAACCCATAAACCTCATTATCTCTTGTATACAGTCCTAACAACCACAGCTGCAGTCTGGCTGCAAACAACACACCATCAACTGAACTTAGATGGAAATACAGTACATTTTAGCATATTTTGCAGCATCCCTCCCTTCCTTTTACACAGTTTGCATCCATCATAACCTACTATTCATACAGTTCATTCTGTTTTCATCAAGCCTGTAACCCTAATCCTAAACCCACTCTACCTCGCCCCTCCATAACATCTTTTGTCTCTGTATCTCCATCTTTTTGAAACCCTTACTGTACATCCCCCCTCTAAGCCTGGGATATATGATGACGCCATTCAGGAAAGGACAAGTGTGTGTGACCTTCAGAAAACATCCCTCACCACACGTGTCAAGTATTTTCCCCTGTGATCACACTTGACTGTAATTGTTTTCATTTTGCTCCCTCACAAGAGGGATAACGTAACCCCTGACCCCCGAGATACAGTACGTTCGCCGTCTGCAGCGAGCATTTAAAACCTGTAATAGTTTCTGACAGATGTCAGCTGGGCTGCTGCTACCGACGTCACCTTTTGCCTGAGGGATGACACCCTCTGAACCGCGCACACACATCAGACATACACAGTCACGCCAACAATTTATCTGTCACGCGGGTCGTGAATGTGTAATGGCGTGAGTGTCCGAGAATTACGACCTCCCTTTTCTGCCTCACTGTAGTGTGTTTTAGGTCTGGCACACTATAGAGAGCAGCTGAATAATGTGGCATGTCTTTATGTTTACTGGCCTGGAGGAAAGAAAACCAAGCAGAATAGAAACCCATATGAATTACTCATGAGTGTAAAGTGCATGCTTCTCCCTCTGACTTACTTGCGTCTCTCGTTATTTTCATTGCCAACTCTCTTTTTTGTCCTTTTTTGCCATCTTCCTTATGTGCGTCCTTGTGGAAGTGTGTCCTAGACGTGTCCTCTCCTTCCAGACAGTGAGCGCATTTCTGCAGAGAGGTAGATGAACAGACTCACACAACCACACTCTTACATGGAGCTGCCTTCTGTGATGATTAATCAACAGGCAATTGCTGTTTACACAAATCATCTGTTTCCACATCATTCATTCACAGAGTCAGAGGCTCAAGTCGAGTTAGCGGGCTGTCATTTTAAGAGTCTCTTTATGTCCTGGCAGTAAGTTTATAGAGGGCTTTCATAGTAACATAAAACTGACGGTTGTTGAAGTATGGCCACTTTATCAAACATTCCCACCTTTCCCCATTAAAATGTCATTTACTGTATAACTTGTTGAATGTTTTTTTGTCATATTTATTTTTAATTCCTGCGTGGATTGGATTCACTGCATTTCCTTTATTCTAAAATAATATTTCTTGGTGTTGAAAAGCACATTTTAAGAGACATAACATTTGGGATATCTGCCAAGGTAGGAGATTGTGTGACCATGAACGTCCCAGCAGTTTTATTTCTCTATGGTGTTTCTCTAATACAGCAAAAAGATGTTGAGTATATTTGGAGAAAGGGTGCATCAAAATACTTGTGCACAGTGAGAGAACAGAGGCTTCACACTGTGAAAAGACATGTATAAACAACATGTATACATGCACCTCCTGTGCTCCTCCAGAGTATTGGAAAGTGGTATTTATTGGACCGAGAGCCTGTTGTTTACTCTGCAAACCACAAACCTCAAATTGATTTACCTATTGGATACCTGATTGTATTGTTCTCAACTCGCTCCCACATGAGGACGACAACGAAATCAAAGTTAATACAGAAGATTGTAAATGTATAAAGCTCAATTTATAATCAACGACCAGCGTTTCCCTGTGGGGCGTAACACTCAATGTTCAGAGTGATTCTTCATTGACGTTTAATGGGCATCGTGTAAGAGGTTACACAGCAGCTCATGTTATTCTGGCGCCGTCTCAGTGTGTATGTGTCCTTCTTTTATGGTAATACAATCTGAGCTTGTGTACTGAAACAGTGAGAGCGTCCAAGTGCAGTTTAAGTGTCCCACGTTTTTGTGACAGCCAATATGGTCAACAATACAGAGAAGAAGAAGAAAGGAAGAAACAGGCAGCGGTGGAATTAGTGTCCCGAGACCTTTTTTTGTGATGATTACGTAGAAGGTGACGCTCGAGACATGTTGGTAAATCCTACTTATCCCAACATCTCATCCTCACACCCTTCATCTATCCTTTCAAAGCAATCTCATTATTACTTCCCGTTTCCCTGATGTGTCTGTCGACACAATAAATTGTCATAACTTTCCATAAACACCCCTCGTATTTCATTGGTGTACCATCAGAGCAAACAGTCCAAATGAGTTGGACAAACACTTACAATAACAAATTGTCCTGTGCTGGGTGAGGACAGCTAAATAGCCATCAGTAGGGGGAGAAAGCCCATAAAAATCACCCTCTGATAGATCACTGGAGTGTGCTTGGCCAGAGCAGACGCACGGGTTTTATAGGCACAGGAGAGAAAGAAAAAAAAAAGGCTGCTAACAGAGATGGATGGAGAGCAGCTATACTGGTGGGTAGATGCAGCGTATGATGGAGAGAGCAAACAGGGAAAGTGCCGATGTGCCGTGCAGACAGATGGATGGAGTCTGGCGGGCCGGAAACTGTCGCAGCCTCTACCCCGAAATGTGTGTGTCCCATTAACGTCACCAGAGGGTTGTTTTCATGCCACAACAAAAGTTGTACGGTTAATACTGTTGTGCATGGGGCTTGCATCACGGGTGTGTTAGCTCAGTCCCTCTCCACTTGTCTCCACTGTGAGAGGCAGGAGCAGCAGGCATCTGAATTACCACTACACGATGTGATGATTTCCTCTCTCGTGATGCTCTTAAGTGCATCCCTCTTTTTATCAGGATGCTCTTTACAACACTGGCAGCTCCTCTCTCTCCAAACTCATTGTCAATCTAATCACTCTGACCATCTGTAAAGTGGCTTTATGTGATCAGCGTGCTATGATATCAGTGGGGATCGGGTGAGATGAATGGGAGCTACAGAACTTAGATTTGAGGCGACATGATGACTGTTTTCAATAATATTCACAATATTTTTTCTGACAGTCAAATCCAGCAACACTGTGTTTCACGTGCGATGTGGGTTTAGAGGTGTGTGTGCACACGTGGAGGGGTTATCTGTGAATCTGCCTCCCTTTGTGAATTTGCCTCCATTTGTGAATGTGCGTGTGTGTCCTATGGGTGTTGAATAAGTAATGCAGAGGCGCCTAATGAAAGATAATGTGTAGTTAATGATCTGTCAAAATGAAGTGTTTGCTTATTGAGGAAGGAATCATCCCAAGGTTTAATTTCCACTCTGCGACTCATACTGGAGGATATTACTTCTTTATACACACACACGCTCATGTGTACATTTAGTACCCCACATATATAAACACAGACGCACATACAGTACACAGAGGGCCAAAAAACAAAAAGATTTTCGGTGCACAGTGCGTTATGCTCAAGCTGAGCTCGGGTGCCGGCGAATGCGCTGGTTTGTTTGTGTATGTGTGGAAAGTGCTGAAGTGTCTCATCAACCACTTCAGTTGCCGGCGGATTAACGGAGGAGATGGAAACAGAACACAACCGCCAAACCACCCATAAATGGCCATCTAGCCAACAGCTACGGAGGGAGGATTAGCCTCTGCTTTATTCACCACACAACGTTGTCAGGAAGAGCTCTTACCGCTAATCTTGGCAACAGCTTCTCTTCTCAGCGAGACCAAACCCCCTTCAGAATAATTTTGAATACTCAAAGTAAATGAGTGTTGCTGTGGCTGTAGAGAGATGTGGCTCAAACATGAACCAAAACAATGTACAATCAGCCAGGAGAAGTGGATGGATAGGTCTTGGAGGTAAAGACAAGTTAAGGGAGCACTCACGCATATTCATACACGCACACAGACGTCTCCTCGGCTAAAGTGAGAGATGTGGTCGGATCATCAGTGATAAGCGCTGATGAGACGTGCGCGTGTGGAGACGCTGCTTCAAGGCCGGGAGAAGAATGGTAGATAAAGAGGTCGGACACAGGTCAGGACGTCATTTAAAGCATAAATGGAATCTTTTTAAATACAGCAGCGCACAGGAAGTGAGACGGATAAGACGACAAGACAGATCAGCTGAGCTTGTCTTTATGTGTCTGTGTCACGCTGTGCCTGAAAGCGCCTCTAATAAGCATATCAATAGAAACATGACCTGTGACTGTTCTGATGATCAACTATTGTTTCAATTGTTTACTCAAATATTTGTTATTTTCTTTCTCAAAATATGAAGCTTTATATGTTTTATTAGTTTACATTGAATGGTTATTTGTCCATTCTGGTTTCAATTTAACACAGCTTTTTTAGGCTGTATTTCAGGACAAGAAGATTTCCATTTTTGTTTTCTGTTAATCGAAGAAGTGTTCAATATAAAGAACAATCTTAAGTTACAAGGCTAACACACTGAGGATGTGCTGCAGCCCCAAGATAAGTTTTAAAAACACAGTCAGCAATAAAAGCATAGAGGCTGTGGCACTTTTACAGGAGCACCAACCTGGCAATGAAATACGACAGATCCTTTTTACCAGTTTTGATGGTGGATGGTGAATCAGCTCACTCTTCACTGTGTCTGTGTGTGTATCTGTAAAGTGGTTGTGATGACATTGCTCCTTACAGGTGTGTCTGTGTGTGTGTGTGTGCTCAGCCCAGACAGAAGGGGAGCCTCATTTGGCTGCAGGCAAAGGGTAATCGGCTTTTAATAGCAGATTTACCTGCTTCGTATAAAGAAAGACATTAAACGAAAACTCTTGGCTGGTCAGCAAATGTATATTTAACGCTTAATGAACCACTTCAATGAAGCAGGAATCTCAGTTGGATGTGTTTACTGACACCAGGATAAAACATGGGTGAGCAGAGCTGACAAGACAATAACACTGACTGTGGTGTCCAGAGACTAACTATAAGGACACAGTGTCAATAGGTGCAGCGCCAAACTGAGAGAACACCAACACACGCTTGGTAAACACTGCTGCTCTGATAAGACCACACACACACACTTAGCCACACTCTAGGATGCACGGTGCGTTTCATTTTTCACAGCCTATTGTATGAGGTTATCTAAGCTTTACCTCCACCCACGGGAGCATCTGTGCATGAAGCGGCACCTGAGACATGGATAAACTACCAACCATAGTTTCTCATTATGTCAGTCACTGAAGCACGCCACAGACCACTGGTCTCCTAATGCAGTGCAAATGTAGCACAGTGGTGGTAACCCTCTGCACTGTATAGGCAAGTACAATCACGCTCACTGAAACACACGGCCCCTCGGGGCTTTAAATCATGAGGTGTGGCCCAGGCAATTGTCCATAGCATATTTGCTGGATAATACACACATAATGCGAAGGAGAGCTGTCTGATTATTCTATTGAGTGTACATTACCCGGAGGCTTTATCACCAAGACAGGATGCCATGAGAGCAACAACCACCTTACTCCCCAAATATCCAATTTTACAATCTAAATGAAAGCATATTTCCTGACACCAGTACCACTGTCATCTCGTTTAAACTCTAACATTATCTACTGTCCTATTTGTATGTGCATTTCATTTAACCATCATTCTTCGGAGCTCCAAACTTCTTGGTGGTTTATTGATTCAAACACGAGTGTGCACTGTAACTAACGTGCTCTGCCGCCCATAAAGCCTCCATCTCTGCCAACCGTCCCACTTAAAGGATAACTTTCGTTTTTTACAACCTGGACCTTATTTCTAGCATCAAATACGATCATTTAATCACCCTGACAAGTTTGGTGTCATTTGGAGTCGTTTTGACGAAATTAGCCCCAATCGAGCGGCGCGTATATCCGTATAATGCGAGAACTAAATAACACATTATCCGCCGCAAAATTTGTTCATTTCGCCAATATTTTGTGATGATACACTAGTGTTATTCCGAGACACCGAGCCCGTGGTGGCATGTTATCAACATCCGGCTCCTCCAGGCTGACCTACTAACCTCTGATCTGGATGATGTCATCTCCGACCGGTGCCCGGCTCGTTCTGATAATAATCATTACGCTTCGGCATTTGGGTCCTTTTTAGCTCAACTAGCCAGAGCTGTAGTGAGGATCCCGGCTGAGGAGAGGAAGCCTGTGGAAGCTGACCGAAGCTGAACATCATCCAGCTGCTCATTTTGTTCTGACGAGTCAGAAACATGCAGAAACGGACCATAGCATTAGCGATAGCAAGTTAGCCGCGCCGCGCCGCCGTCGGAGATGACATCATCCAGGTCAGAGGTTAGTAGGTCAACCTAGAGGAGCAGGATGTTGCTAACATGCCACCACGGGCTCGGAGGGGAATAACACTAGTGTATCATCACAAAATATTGGCGAAATGAACGAGTTTTGCGGCGGATAATGTGTTATTTAGAGGCTGCATCCCCGTGTTCTCGCATCTAATTTCTGCCAAATGACACCAAACTTGTCAGGGTGATTAAATGATCGTATTTGATGCTAGAAATAAGGTCCAGGTTGTAAAAAACGAAAGTTATCCTTTAAGACTGGCATTTTACTCTGTGTGGTCGATACTATTATAAACTAGTGAGGTGCCATCACTTTAATTTATGCGAGTCATGTCCCTGATGAACACAAGGGGATGAAAATAGATTCCCCATCTATTGTCTGAATCGCAAGCAAACTTCTGCCCCAAGGCTTCCATCTGCCCTTACATGCTGGCTGCAGTGTGTGTTTGTGTGTGTGGTCCTGGCTTATAATGACGAATGCACATGGGATGTGTGGGATACAACTGGCAAAGGAGAAGAGACATTTTTCACATCCCACTGGCACTCACAAGTCCTTCTTTCGGTCAAGAGGTTCCATTGTATTCCAAAGAGTGAACATCAAAGGCAGCTATTAAACAATTATTATGTCAAGATCAATATTATAATAATAGCCTTTGATTGATTCCCTGAGGATTTCATTTGTGCCAAGTATTTGCTTTTGTCGTTTCCAGCCTCACACAGAATCCAACCAGATAATCAGCATTCGACTCAACACTCCTCTGTACCTGTTGAGAGGGAGCAGTGCCAGAGCCAAGCTGTCTCAGGCATCCTGCTGTTTCCTCCCACAGGGCAGAGCTTTCATCAAACAGAGATGCTTCACTGGAGCTCACCCCATCTCTGTCATCGAACCACCACCTCAGAGCCATATGGCCACACAAGGGTTGGTCCAGATGTATGGTGTGGGGTGACCCCGGCTGTGTCGTATCAATCAAAACACAGGAGGACGAGATGGATATTATTCTATTGTAGTGCAACATCACCCAGAACTGGAAAAGCCAGCGCCACATGTAGGAATGTGTCAGGAGATATACAGAATATATGAATATACCCATTAACGATGCTGTAAATAAACCCTAGACAGAGCTCAGCAGTTGCTGATTCCTGGCTGTGAACATATAAAAACGGGAAATGGAAAGAGCTGCAGGTGAGTAAATTCCACAGATACAGATATTTCAAGGCCTGCTGTCAATTGAGCAATGATCTCAACAGTGACGGAACTTCAATTTCTTTGTAATAAAAAAAAGTCAATCAGTGCAAAGTCAATCAATATAATCTGTGAAACAGGTAACAGCACATTTATCAAACATTATAGTGCATTAGGGGCGACAGCAGCAGGGAGCATACAGTGGCTATCAATCAACTTAAAGCATGAGGCCAATTAGTGAGTATTTGACAGGCGAGGTTCAACAAAACTCTTTTAACTGACAAACTCATTAATTCACAGTCAGCAGCTCACATATTCTCCAGAAAGTAAAAACTGCTGCAATTTGAACACTAATGACTTTGTCTAGACATTCACATATTTAAATAGTTGCTGCTTTCGCCACACGTAAGCAGGCTTTTCGATTTGTCTTGGTAGATGACAGAAAAGCACAGGTGTCAGTTATGACATCAACAATGGCTTTGTGCCCTATAAGCCAGCACAACAATACCAGGATCCTGAAACTGAAGCAACTAAAGGGAACCCAGCCATCATTCATTTTATTATTTACAGCTGACCATGTTCCTGCCTGGAGCTTAAGAAGAAGTCTCTTCTAGGAGCATAAAATCAGCCACGGCTACATTCTTCATGAGGCACGAGGACTCCCATCACCAGCATGCTTAATAACTTTGCATTTAGCAAATCACCAACCTGAGCCTTTCCAAAACAGATGGGGATAGTTTCCAGTGTACAGTGGACAATAAGCCAATGTCACAAAGTATCAAAGGCAACGTCAGTCACAAAAAAAAACACACAAAATTCAATAGTTGAAGACAGCTCTCTCATAACCTGGCATGAAGTTGAACCGACAGATGGCACGGTCAAACCCTCGAAAGCATTTAGGCACACGCACACACATGGACCTGCACATTTGACTGTTCTTCTCTTGCCAAAGGTAGATGAGCGTTCCCATTCGGACTATCACATTAATGACACTGTGCTTTAGAAAAAACTACACACACAGTAATGAGACTCAGACTTATTATTAGTCAAAGCAGCCATTAGAAAGAGATTTGTAGGAATAGTGGTATGGCGGCGAGGTGGTCCTTGCAATCAATACACCAATACCTCTCATTTGCTGCAGATATTTATGTCTGATTGGAGAGGAGAGGCAGAGGCAGTTTGTTCTCATAATGCAGACAAAACATAAACAGACTGACATGATAATGTTGAAGCCAAATATATAGCCAAAGAAAAGAGGTTAATTAAAAATGCACCTTAATTAAAATTATCCAGGTTCTATACACGGTAGACTATAAACATGATCAGCCTGTCAGTGGATCATACAGGAAACCCAAGAAAACAGCATAAATCATGGTGAAATAGACAAAAATAAAACCGAACAGTTCAAAAGGTAATGGGTCAGAGTAGCATAGTCTCACAGTGTGCGCTCCATGGCCCTGATGCCCCCAGACAAAAGCAACAAACTGGTTTGTGGGCAGTAATCTGCACAGCCCACACAGAGCCAGCTGATCTGTCATCATCAACAACAATCTCTGGACATGGTTGTTACAGCCAGGTCTGCCAAGAAATTCATGAAGGTAATATTGTGGCCTTCGTGAAAATGTAAGATCAATAGATAATATACATATACAGTAATAAAATATACAGATAAAAGAAACCACCAACCCTGATAGGATGATACAAGGATCTCCTTTCTAACAAGATACATAGTCTCAAAGCAAAGAAAAAAATGAGAATCAGAGAGAGGGAGAAGTCAAAAGGAAAGAAGGAGGGCTGGCATGGGTGAGAGGGAAAGACAGAGTGGGAGAGCGATGTAAAAGCAACAGCAGTGGAGTGATTGGGGAGTGAGCAGAGCTCAAGGCTTGCAATGACAGGTAATCACTCACACACAATATGCTTTGACAGCACAAGAAACGTGTCAGAAAAGATCCCCCACGCAAACAAGTGACACATAACACACAGGCATTCCCACACACTCACAAGACAATCATCATCGTTTGTAAATTGGAGACATGTCTGTGGTGTAACAGAAATATCAGGAAAGAGGAAATAGCATTTTTCCCTTCAGAAATGATTTGCTAATACTGAGGGTTTAAAGTCGGAGTTTATGTGTAGCATTTGTTGGATTATGGCTTGCTGGTTCTATATTTAGTAAATATTGACGTGTCAGGTTCAATCTCACCCACACTGAAAGGTTTGAGGCAAGCCGGGCTCAGTTGCTATGTATCAATAAACATACAATTACACTTAGGCTTGGATGTTTTTTTTTTGTAACACATGGGCACATGCATACTCATTTCGTTTGCATAGCACAGGGCCAACAAATCGAGAGCCTGCACAGTGCCCTCAGCACAGAAGCAGATGTGCCATCCAGAAGATGAATCTACTCCACAAATAAAGCAGACCTTCATAGAGGTTTCTCCAGGGGATTAGATTTGCTGGGGCACACCTGCGCACTTACATTCATACTGTAATACAACACTAAGATAACACACACTGACTTAATGTCCACAGACCTGTGTAAACCTGAGGCACATGCAATTATAAAATCTTCACACACATGAAGTCCCACACACTCCCAGTCACCACCATTACATAATGAAGGCTGCCCTTCTAATCCCATGGTGGCTGAAGTTCCTCACTCTCCACCTCTCAAACACAGTGGGGATAAGCAGAAGAGGGGATGCACTGGATGAAATTCTCTAATCTAGTGTGAAATCAGTCAGGAAAGGTGTGTAGATTAATGCTGCCTCTGTGACCGAGGGCATGGTGCTGCTACTTCCCTGCTTGCAGTAAAGCTGAAGGTCAAACACCAACAGTGTGTAGCAGTGGGGCCAAGCCAAGTCTCTGAAATATCTGCATCTAACAGGATGTGTTTACAAGATTAAATCAGAGACCGGTCTTAACCTGGATTAGGAATTACAGTTAAGATCACAACTTTAATTTGTTTTTGTTTAAGTGCAATGTTTCTGGGCTATATTACACAAGATTAGATTTCAACATGAATCAGACATTTATTTAAAAGCTTAAACTATCATTCTTGTAAAATAAATTGTCTTTTAATAATGGCAGGCTCAACCATATGACTTTCATGGCTTTATACATTATAATGTATGGAAATTTAAGCTTTCATGTCTATCTGAAACACATCTTTATGGCAGTAGTAAAATAAATCTCTACTAACAAATGCATTTTGGTATGCTGCACTGCACATATGGAAATATTACTGCATCCATAATTGGCTTAATACTCGCTCCAATCAGTTATGACTTCATTAATTTGCTCCAAAACACAATCGTACTTTCATTGCCCCGAGGGAAAGAAGATGTTTTTATACCAGTTCCGAATGACCGCATTCAAAAGGTACACATTTTCAGACATTGTCTGCTTAAATTCAATCCTGGTATTGCACTCAATTGTCTCCATGAAAAGCAACAGAAGTGGTTCGCTCAAGAATATATAATATTTTTTAGGACCTGACCTTGCCAACCACTCCATATTGTAAAAGTGTATGTGGTGGTGTTGAATTATTCCTCAAGCACTCCTGAAGCAATAATGGAATACAGTATAGTCAATTAAGCACTTTTCTGAGGTATCTCAAGCTATTACTCCTGTAATAAGACTCTGGGGCTGTGTAAGTCTCACTTATCATTAGCCAGATTAAAGTTTTCATACTAATGAGAGGTATAAATCTATTGGTGTGTAAACAGTGAATGGTAGGAGTACTATTTAATCATAGCTCAGCTAATGATGCAGTAGCGATGCTTTGCTGCAATTTATATTTAGCTAGTCCCGTGGCTCCAGTGAATCTGTCGGCTTGGGAGTACTTTGCTGTCGTCTAAAAATATTTCACTGAATGACAGGAAAATGCTCGAATAAAAAAGACATTTTTTTTTTAGCAGTTACGGAGAGTAAGGCGTGGCTTTCAAATTAACTTCAGTGACTGTTAATGGCTCCAGCCATTTTTCATTCACTGTAAGAACTGAAAGTCTTAGGCTGAACTGAGCTTCCTGCAAAAGAGCTTTTATTTATTCTCTGGAAACGCTCCAAATTCCTGTGGGGCAACTAAACTTTCATTTGCACTGCTAATTTTTTAACAGGGACCTTTTCCTTGTACCGTAATGTATTAAAACTAAGCCTAAACAAATTAAACAAGTAGGCTAAGGCGAGGAAGGAGAGGGCATTAAAGAAATATTCAGACAGGGCAGGGCTACAGTACAAATACGAAGGCAAGACCTCCTAATTGAGTTAGTTTCATCTCAAACCGGACAGCGTTCCCTTTAGTGCTGACCCTAGGTCTGACGCTGATAGAGGAGAGGGAGGAAAGGAGAATAAGAATGAGCAAATGAAAGAGAATAGTGATAGAAAGTGGGAACCTGAGGGGTGCAGAGGAAAATTGGAGAGCATGAGCTGAGGGAAAATGAGCATGTCGGGGGGCATGAGGAGGCAGAACTTGAGGTTATTAATGAATGACAGACAAAAAGAAAAGGAAAGAACACCAAAAAGGCAGGGATGACTTTCTGATATTTCATGCAAGACAAGCTTAAATGGCAGAGCAGAGGGAGATGAAAAATTTGCTTTTTATCCATTTCAGACACAGACTTCGCAACAGTTTGCACCGACCATTATTCTTTGTGCACCCAGGTAGATCTTTTCAAATCTATGCTCAATTTTGTGATAAATGTTACAGTGACAAAAGAAAAGAGAAATGTGGTCCAGATAATAAATGGACAAGGAGGAGACATGACTGGAAACGCAAAATGTGGTGAATATGGACCATCAGTGTGTCTCATAATGTAGAAGTAGCCTAATGAAAACAACTTGTTTTCCAACCAACAACTTTAGGGCTTACTCAAACTCTCCAGGACAGTCAAGTATCAGAGGTTAACATACAGTCAGTAAGTCTGTATTTTTTGGTGTCCATTCATTTCCTTCCAACTCTGCAGCTTTAGAGTTAGCTTCTTACTTTTCCATTGTATGGAATAAACATAGGCTACACCTTATTTTCAGTGTAATTTATTGCTCACAACTACACTATGCATGAAGTTTAAGTTTTAAGAGCTTTCACAAGGACTAGCTAGCCAGGCTATATTCAGAACCAGTCATTTAGGATGGTTGGCAATAAATTTAAGTATTGAGATAAACCACAGCCACTATACCTAGGGGGCAAAGTCCCATTTTTTTTGACCTTGTAATTGTCCACCAGAAATGATATCTAGGACAAATGTTTTGGGTCATTTTGCATGGCAGAAGTCTCCAATGGCAAAATAAACAACTATAAAATTTGGCAGAGAGTATCTTGACACATAGGGGAAGGCAAGAAAAAAAGATTCTGGGGTTTACTGCAACTTGATTTTAAGATATCACCCTCAACATCCCAAAAAAGACCAAAAAAAGTACTGTCCGCCTGACAAATTCTCATGAAAATTATTATTTTTCAGCACTTTATGGAGGACATCTATACCTAACATTTATATAGAAAATTACTTTAATTCATAAGCTTCCATTTGAGTCCAAGATAGCCTTTCTATCTCAAAACCCTCACTTGCTGTGGCCAACGGTCTTCTCTCTCTATCTGTTCATTTTGGGGAGATCCCGGAATACCATGTATTCTAATGGGCCAGTTAACATGGAGTTTTTCACAATAGGTGTTGCATTGTTTGGAGACAGCCTGTAGCTTTCCAGTAGCTAGTAGAAAGGCTAGCTTGGACTCAAATTGAAGCTTATGAACTAAAGAAAGTTTCTATATACATGATGTTCTCCATAAAGTGCTGAAAAATAATGATTTCCATGAGAATTTGTCAGGCGGACAGTACTTTTTTTGGTCATGTTGAGGGTGATATCTTAAAATCAAGTTGCAGTAAACCCCAGAATCTTTTTTTCTTGCCTTCCCCTATGTGTCAAGATACTCTCTGCCTAATTTTATAGTTGTATGACTATTTATGCCATTGTAATACCCAAATATTTGCAGTTACATACTTTCGCCAGCAAAATGACCCAAGAAGAGGGGCTTTGGACCCCGTAGCTTTCCTGCAGCTAGTTGACCGGGTTGTCCACCCAGGTTTTAATCCTTGAAGGTCCTAGATATCATTTCTGGTGGACAACCTTTTACAACGCTCCGTGTCTGTTTTTTTGCTTTGCCCCCTGGGTACTAGTTGCGCAGGAGAGCACCTGCATCTCCCACCACAACAAATGTTTTGCCAGAAGTCTCCTAAAATAAACAAATAAAACAACAGCAAGAAGCACAACTCGATAAAACGATCGAGAGCCAGCAAAACAAAAAACAAAACAATCACAGTCATCAGCCGATAGCCCATGCTAACATTGTCCTATGCTCTTTGGTAAACCAGGTAGCCATAGCAAAAGTTAAATTACTTACATATCGACGAGGAGAAAACGAAGTTCCCTGTCAAGTTGGAGACCTTTAGCATCTTAGGCTCCCCCAACTCCGGGCAGGTTAGCCGGGATTTGAACCAACAATCTTCTGTCTTATGTCCACTCGTGTCCGTCTCATCTCTGTCCTTGCCCCTGAAGATAAAAAGTGGTTTCTTCATCAGACTTCATTTTCTGGCCAACGTCTGCAGGTTGTGTATATTATTTGACAGTATTTGCTAAAGAAAATATGTTGTACCACTTTGTGTTGTTCACCACACTGAGGCCTGTTACTGGAGTGCACACGGCCCGCCTCTCCAACTCTCCTATTGGCCGATTGCCACCGTGTGCCCTGCAGGGATTGGTAGTTCAAAGTGCCTGTCAAATCAATTAAGGGGCTCACAGGTGGAATAAATCCATTAATCAGCATGTGATGGCCAATGTGGTAACTAATCCATCAACATGACAATGAAAAACAAAGTGATTATTAAATAAATGATTAAATAGGCCTATAGCCTACACACAAATAAATAAATGCACACATAAGAACTGAATACATAAACGCCTTATCTACCCAAACTAATCAACTTATCTGATGTTGTGAGCAACTACCAGTTTTGTATAACACATTTTCTATAAACACCATTTGGAGATTCATTATTTTACATTTGTTTTCATATTGTGAAACACTCGCAGAGACAAAATCATTATTAAGATACACAAACCCCTTATCAGTCCCTTGCTGCTTTATTCTGCTAAACCACAGGCACCCTGAAGTGGAAGTCCTCCATCCTTAAGCCATCAACAGATCCCCTCTCTCCCTCCCTCTCCTCCTCCCCTGGGATGCCTGCAAAGTAGAGGCATCCCCCTCCTCTTGATAAACGAGCTGTAGGAGAGAGAAGCTACATGCTGGGTTGAGGAGAGGGGACTATTATATACGGGGAGAATGGGGTCGTGGATGAGGAAGAGAGGAATGAGGGAATAGATGGCAGCTGTTTTCACAGATGAGAGCAGTGGCTGGTCACTGGCCTGTGAAATACAGAGAGAGGGATGGCTTTGGTTTATCAAGGCTGGAGCTCTGCCCATCCAGATCTGTATTATAAAAAGAATCCTCTTTTCTCTTTTTGGTTTTAGTTTAAGAAGGCTGTCTAGTCTGTTATAACTGTCTTTGTTTTCTCTACCATAACTTTTGCTTTGGTGAACTGTGTGAGCTGAAAGTGGGCTTGAGGCAAGAATCAGTATTTCCTAATGAGGACCTAAGCTCAATGTGTTTTAGCATAATCTTTTTACACGTTTGTGTCCTTGAGATAGGCTACAGCAGTTCAGTCTCATTAAGAGATCCTGCGATGCACCAATGTAAAATGTCACGGAGTGTGCAGTTACACAAATTTAATATTATCTATTTGCATTGTCAACCAGACGATCCAACGACTAGAATAACATTTCTTGCAGTGGTACACATGTCATCAACTTTATCTACCATTTCTCTTCATAAATACACAGGGAGTGGTGTTGGCCATGTTTACAGGCATCCAAATACAAGTAAATGTCAGCGGCAAACATTCGGGCAGTGTATCCACTTGAGCTATTAGGAATAATACCTCTCATTCCTCTAGATTGTCTGGCAGTCCGACAGTCTTCTGGGCGAGCCCACTAAGTTGTCACTCACACAGTCACCTGACCAATCTGCCAGCTCCCAGCGGCCTGCAGTGAAATAAGAGCACATTCCCCCTCACCCTCCTCCAAGATCTAAAATGGCATGGCTGAGGTACAGGGGATGCTTGGCAGAGTCATTTACACATGGCATTTACTCACTAAATGTGCTCACTGGCCTGTGAATTATGCACACTCACTTCCTCTGGCCTTTTTTCTCAGCAAAAATGGACTAATTTATTAGAACTTTTTTGCAACACCACAGCAGTGTAATAGTTTGTTGTTTCTCCGGGTATACAGTGATCACGAAAAGGCCATTCAGATTATTTCATTTTCGGCCCTGATTCTCATTCTTTACTTCAGCGCTCTCCATCTGCCATATTGTGCCCTGAGCAAGTGTGTAAACGACAGGTTTGTATTGATTGTTCACACAAGGGTCTCTCACAGGTTTAAGACGAGGATTTTCTTTGTGCGTGTGATACATGTGCTCTCCTGTGGTTCCTCTATGTTCATGTGCACAAACTGTACTTGCATTGATGTGTGTTTGGTTGAGCATGAATGCATGTCAACATAGCATACGAGTGAAATATAAACACAATAAAAGAGTTTACATGAAAAGACACCCCTAGTCAAAGCTTTCACCCCTGGGGTGCCAGTACAGAGCCTAATCAATAACCACTGCGCAGGCCACGGTATGAGGATCTTAACCATTAACGATCAATTTCAATCTTCTCTCTCTAAGCCATGCATATACCATCCAATATGCAGTTCATAAGACCTTCCAGTTACTGATTTATGACCTTTGCATTGTTTGTTGTCTTTGCCGTAAGCAGAAGGTTACAGAAAAAGGAGCTGGGAGACGTGACTATCTTCCTTTCAAAATTTGAACTGAAAGTAAAAGAAACACAATGTGGAAGCACAGGCTGAGCGACAGAATAGTTGATGGGAATTTGATGAGATAAATGAACGAAAGTGGGGAGGAAATAAAGAAAGGGCAGACCAGGGGCCAAGAAATGTTGTTTAAAAGAACGGAAAAAAAGGGCATATGAGGAGGACGGAAAAATGTTTTGTCCCTTTGTGTCTCAGAGCAAATACAGTGCAAAAACAAAGAGAGCAACAGCAAACACATTCTCAGCCAATGATCTACAGGGAAAGAAAATTGGACATGAAAGTAATCTCAGCGAAGCTTTATCTTATTGTGTTCGAGGGAGGATTCAACAAAGGAAGCAAACCGTGGTCTCCTGACTCCAAGTAAAGGATGAGAGGGTGTCGCTTGTGTGACTACACAGTAATCATCTCTAATTATTGTTGCCAAAGCTCAAATCCCTGCAATCACATTGGGGCTTAGCTACACTTATCGCACTTTGCTCTAATGGGATCTGCTTGATTGAAAATGAAGGGTTATCATTCGGATTTATCACACAAAGGCGAACATCCATGTATCTTAACAGATGCGCACACATTTGGGAGAATTTGAAAACTTTCATGCACTTTTATTGCAGAAAACAAGCGATGCCCTGAAGCGCTAGATGTTATATTAGGGTGATGATCCAAAACAAGATAGCAAATGAATAATTTAATAAATAACATAAATAAATGGCCTCATGCATTCTTCAAATGTGCACAAATTCTGTTCAATACGGTGTATAGCAGTGTTCCATGTGTCAATACTATCACACACGCACAAACACACTCACACACCGATTTAGATTACTTGCACCGCAGGAGCAATCATTAGATTACACAACTGGTGAAGTGACTCCACATGCTGTCTTCGTGGGAAAGCCTCTGTGCTGTGCCATGGGCGCTACAACCGTAAATCTGTCTGAATCACAGAGAAACAGACGCAGAGGGTCTGTTGTTAACAGGGACGTCAGTGAATCTCAATCATGTGCATTGTCTTGGTGCGTTAATAAAAAAGATCACCCTGTGGGCTCTGCCGCTCTTGTCAGCAGTTGTACTGTAGCTCTTCATTGCTTTTGTGTGAAATCTTCACCAACCATTTCATCGATTTTGATGATAAATCCCATTAAAGTCTGACACGGGAGCAACATGGAAGAAAATAGAAAATGAATCTACTTTAGAACAGCTGCCGACTGTCTGTGACTCTGTTACTGGATAATTTGTTATATCAGTAAACACATTACAGAAGATTTGGGTCTATTGACACTGCAGTTTTATAGGTTTTCATGTCTCCGTCCTTAAACCTATTTATGTCAAAAGAGAGCTTGACTGCATGGCACAATGTTGTAGCTGCAGACTGTAATGTGTTAAAATAGAAACCTTGCTGCCATAGCAAATGTAGAGGAACATCAATATTTCAGCCTTCTTCATGCAGTTCATGCAAAGCAAATGACTCAAAAGCTTAGAAAAACACACGCAAGTGTGTACAGTTTTATAAAAGACAGGATTTTAGCTTTGTTTCTATCATGGTAGGAAAGAAAGTTGTGGTATTTATTGTAGTATGGTGGGAGCCAAACTGTTGCAGCCAGGGATCATCTGGTATTGCACCATTCATATAATTTTGATCAAAAGATTTTATCGTAAAAAAGAAAGTGATCAAAATATAAATGATGTTTTAAAATTTAATTGTGTATAATAAAATTAAAGCTGTTGGTCCAACCCATGGCAAAAACCAGTCCAGAGCGGGCCCTTGATGCGATTTTGCCCTGACCCCGCCCATTTTCTGGTTATTCCAGGAAAATGGGACAAAAAGGTGCAACAGCTGAGACTTTGGCGCATGCCAGCTTCTGACAAGCTGTCACTCAAAGTGGCATACCCTCAACTATGCTGTGAGTTACAGTATATACATTTTCACCCTCCACACAGTCGTCATGAAACATCAAATTAGCTTTAAACTTATAGCTACTGTGAAGTTGGGCATTTTATTATGGAAATCTTCAGGGATTGGCTATTAAAATAGATTTTCAAGTAGGTGATGGGTTGGAAAAAGTTGCTGTGGGAGAATAACTACTCATGCAGCTTTTTTCTTCCATTCACATCCTATTTCTACTGGCAGGGTCCAACTTGTGTGGTTGTGTGGTACAGTAGTACCTGTTCGCCTCATAGGAATTCGTGCTGAATTAAGATGGTTATCGTGTAAGGCTAGAACACAAACTAAATACAACTCCAAGAGATGTTAACCAAATATAGCGTAAAATGTGCAACTAATCAGCTGAAGTAACGGGCGGTATTGCTTGCTTCTCTTTTACCACAACTCCTATTTAATGTAGCCTGACAAGACCTCCTCCCACAGCGTTTACACTGCTTTGGACACACTCTGGAAACACATGAAAGTTTAAAATAGAGTGCTGTTAGTTATGGAGAAAGAGCAGGGAACTGCTGCAGCTTAGTTTTTTCCAAGAGCATAAAATTATGTAAAGCTGTATTTTTGCGTGCTAAGTGCTTTCAACCTAAGGGCCTGACATCTACATTCCATTTGAGGGGGGGGAAGGAGAGAAAAACAACTATTTAAAAAAAAATCTCCCTTTTGCTTTGCTCATGTGACACAAAACTGAAGCTCAAACATTTTTTCTTAATGTGTGAAATAGCACAGCAAATCTATTTGAGCCTTCTTGGGCTTGTCCTCTAGCAGAGTGATTGATCCTTTTATCAACAAAGGCTTAAGCATTTGTCTCTGGTGACCTCTCTGCTCTTCATCCTTTGTACATGCAGCATGTTAGTCTTGCAGACAAGTCCATGGTTTGAATACAGATAAACTGTTCAATAACGCAGCCGGCCTCAAGTGCATCAAGTCGACATCCATCAGATTTAGTTTCCTTTCTAAATGCAAAGGCAGAACCAATTTGATTTAGGCTGAAATGAGGAACTAGGGTCTGTCGTCATGAGAATAAAAGATAGAGCAGCGAGCCTGAGACTGGAGGGATGGAAATAAGACGAAATATGGAAAAGGAAAAAAAAGGGGGGGGTGGTGAGAGTGAGAGATGACAAGGCAACTGAAGGCTGCCACGAGGCACCTACACCAATCTCAGAGGTAGATGGCTAATTAATCTCTCAGCAGGAGCAAAAACGTCAAAATGCCGAACCACAGACCCAAGACGGCACCGAGCAGGAAGTGGAGGAGGTGGGAAAGCATCAGCAGAAAAACTGGGAAATGACAGACTATAATGAGCGGAAGAAAACTGGGTGAAATAACAAGTGCATGACAAACAATAACAGAGATCACAGTGTTTAGGATGTGGGGGAGTCTTGTTGCTGGTGCTGACATGGGATGTAGGCAAAAGTCTGTGCTCTTTACACTCAACTTGTCAAGACAGACAGATCGTTGATGATGTAAAGAATCATTGGATGTTTTTACTAATCAATCCTCCTCCTCAAAAACTGCCTGGAGTGATGTGTGCCTGCCCTGAAGTAGTCTTCTGAACCATCAGTCAACTCCTGTGAAGTTATGTGATAGTTGCTGTGCTGCTGCACACATTACAGGTCTCACGGCGCACTCAAATTATGGCATATATATTCTATATTAAATTCAATCTTGCGGGGCAGCTCAGTGGGTAGAGCAGGCGCCCCATATGCAGAGGATGTAGTCCTCAGCGTATGACACCCGCTCAGGCCATTTGCTGCATGTCATTCCCCCTCTCTCTGTCTCAATTAAAAGTGTAAAAGCCCAAAATTATATTTAAAAAAACATCAGACAGAGCTCATAAATTGATATTTTCTGTAAAAAAGTTATCAAAAAATTATTGACAGAGCTCATCATTTTTTCAGGACTTTAGGGCACTGTTGTTTCAACTTCATAAGAGTTGTGTCTAACCTCTACACGTCTTTGTTCAGACAGCATCAGTTCTTTTCTCTTACAATACCTTGTGGTCTCATGTTATATATTCCATTCTGGCCTTTTGGAAAGTTACTTGCAGACTTAACATGAGAGTCAAGTTCATCACCTGAAAAGAAACCATTTACCTCATCGTTTTGGTGCTTTGTTTATGCAAAGGAAGGAGAAATTTAAGATTCAGTAAGACTCTTAACTTATCTGTTTAGTTATTTTTTGTTTTTTGTTTTTTCTTGTCAGCTTTTTTCCACCAACCTGGAGCAGGACCCATAATGAAACCAGTTTCTGGGCCTCAGCCATCATCAAACATGTTTAGTAAAAGTGTTTGAATAGTAGGTTTAGTTGTTGGGTTACTTATAATTAATCTAAAAGGATTTTAGAAGTTTACAGTTGTTTGTGCTGATGCTTTGAATCACGATAACTACAAACACAGAACATGCAACCTAAATATAGAGTCGAAGTGAGAGAGGAAGGACGAGGGAGAAGACAATGTGACAATCTTGCATTGTCTCAGCACTTGTCATCTTATGAAGAATGTGAATGAATTCAGCTGCTTCCACTTGTTCTCTGTCACTCCTGTACTTGTGCTCTTTCCTCCACCCTCTCTCTCACACACACACACACAGTGATGAGATTGTGAAGAATCATCTGTCTTGAGGGAGCGAATGTAAAGGCAGGTAAGCAACAGGGAGTATGAAATGTTTTTTCTTCTTGAGGACAACAGTGATGCACACATGGTCGTGTCATACCAGACAAATACATCAAGTCTTCCTGCTATGACTGGGGAAAACACCCAGGTGCGTCTTTCATTGGGTTGCTGACTGGTCCCTAGATAGTCTTTGTTGACACTCTGAGGAGACTGTTGGCATACTACACACACACACACACACACAGATTAGCCCCACTGAGACAGTGAAACTAAACATTAAAGTGGGGGTAGGGGATAGATAATAATAGATCACACACGCACACACACAGTATTGTATGTGGGTATAGAACTAGACAGAAAACATTCAGGCCTATTAATGTTAATGGCGTACATTTATATGCAAAGGGATTTGCACTTTGATCACAGGAGAAACATTGACAAATTGCATCTTGTAGGCAAATGGTGTGATAGCATTTTTCTAATTACCCCAGGCTATCACTGAAGATCGTGATCCATGCACATAATGCACGCACACACAAACGCACACTCGTCAGCCACTAAAGCTGCGAGCGGGCTATCACTCTGGCCCATCAGCTGTAATAGGTTTTTCACAAACACCATCATAATCCAAGTACACGCACGCGCGCACAGTCACACCTGAGGGGATTCATTCTGCTGTTTCTATTTTTGGCTGTGAATGAATCCCATCTTTCATAACTTATATTATTCAAAAAAAAAAAAAACCCAACAACCTCTGATTGCGAAAGCACAGGAGGCTGGGTGCTGGAATATGCAAATGACCTCTCTTCAGAGTCGTCCTCACACACACACTCAGAGACACTCACCCACGAGTATCAAAGCCATGGGCAGAGCTGTCCACATGACAAACGAGCCAACGAACCTCAGGCTGTTCTAAAAGGTCTGCAGCCAGACTACAGAGAGGGAAACCCCATCACTCCCCTTTCTCTGCTACACCTGCTTCCCCCAGCAGACACACACACACACACATATACTTTCCCTGCCTTTATTTTCTTCCTTTCTGTCACCGTGAAGCATTGATATGACAGTTCCCAGTGTTCCAAAACCATCAGGATAAATGAACCTGACAACATATTACCTAGATGCCTTATATATACTTGATCATGGTAAGTGTGTGAGTGTGTGAGTGTGTGGGTGCGTGGCAGGTTGCAAGTCATGTTCTGACTTTGGAAAGTTCATAAAGCTCACTCAAGTTTTGGGTCTGGAATCATTTTATAATAAGGTCCCTTAGTCACTTCATCTCATTACAACATCTAAACTCTCATCATCACCTCTCAGCGATCAGCGTGCGTGTGTTAGATGAATGAGATATTTAGATGAGAGGCACAGTATAAAGTTCTCCGGGTGGATAGATGAATATTATCCAATTTGCTTGTAAAATCTTGATGAGGTCCATCGTCTATGGAGTATTTGAACCGATAATGTAATTATCGCACATGGGGTTCATATTTCTGTCTTGTTCCTCAGTCATGGGAATCCAACAGAGCGGATCGATTCAGATGTGTTCAGACATGTCTGTGGGTGTTTGTGGGTCATGGCCGTGCATTCTGGGCAGCACATGATCAGTCTGAGCAGATTACATCATTAATCTCACATAGATCTTTGCAGCTACGTGGGCCATGCAAAAGTGTACTAATTGGAGTCTATTTTCTTCTGTCTCACATGCACCGACTCTTCAAACCTTAAATCTACAACACTGTTCATGTTTTGAAAGCCATGTAGTGTCATAAAAGCTCCAGTTTTGCTCTTGTACATGCCTAGTTTTGTCACTTGTTCAATTAAAACCTGTGGATCAAGGTTTTACCTAGAAAATGAATAAATTATAAGAAAAATGCATGACAGAATACAACAGTGTAAAGTGATAAACATCTCTATTTCACAGAAAGCTCTTGCTTCTGGTACTAAGTACTGTAATATTCCTACCCAAAAGATGATGTTCAATAAAAATGTACATCACCAAATCAGATATGACACGTCTAATTGAGTTTCTCATTGCCATGGTCACACACATAGTTCTTCTCATTACAGTAATGAGGCCGTTGACTGCAGAAATGGCTCCAAACACGTAAAAGGACTTGGAAAGGACCTGAGCACACTGAGAGCACTTCTCCCTCTTCATTGTTTAACGAAACATTAACATTGTCAGCCTCTGCCCAGCATCATGTTGCACTGTTTCCCACAGGAGTCTCTTTCACATGAGGACAGAGCTGCATGAGCTTGAATTAAACAGAAGGCTTAAATGTCATGTTACTAGATTGACTTCTATAAAATTCATCACTGGATTTCCTGTATGGGAATGGCAGTTGGTGTTAATGGCCTGGAAATGTCACTCATACACAGTCTGTCCACGCACAGTAGATTTCCAGAGGGCCAGGGAAAAAATGATTGGGTGGAGATGAGGGCTGTTGTACTGAAGAGAACCTATAAACACAAAGATCACATCACTGCTGCTGCCACTGCGCTGGCCTCAAGAGTCTTCGAGGGAAGGAAGGGAGAAGTTTCTGCTTTATATTTATATGCATGACAGTTTGTTTAACGTGTGTGTGCACGCGCTTCAAGGTAACTTGAGGTGATTGCACTGTTACATGAAGCCTAAAGCTTTTTAATGTTTATGAGAGTGACATTCAGTCATCTGCTTTTTACTAGCAGGCTTGTAGCTATAAATTATCCTTATTATTCATTTATCTGAAGATTATGTCGCGAAGAATGTGCATCCCAATATCCCGGAGCAAAAGGTGACATTTTCAGATTGCATGTTTTGTCTGATCAACTGTCTGAAAGTTGCCACTTGTTCATTTATTGACAGTTTTCTAATAAATTAATGATCAAAACTGGTAATTTTCATCAGTTGACTAAATAAATATGTGATTCAGCTCTATATAGTTGAGGTAAAGTAGAAAACAAAACTGTCAACATTAACACAAATGCATTCATTGATTAACTTTTGTGACATTGAAATACCACATAATTTGGTTGGATTTAAATTGAATTTACATTACTTGAAAATTTAAGGAATGCAAGAGTAATGTGAGTTGACAAAAAGAAGAAATTTCACCATTCCCATCATGGTGCAGCAGATTCAAAAGAAGCCTGCATTCCTCTGCAACACATTCATCAGCACATTTCAGATGGGATATCTTATCAGTCTTGTACTTGGGTCAATAAAGAATGTCTGAGGAAGCAGACTTTTCCGTGTTTACTGTGTTCTTATGGTTATATTAAAATTACAGGCAGAAACCAAAACACTGCACCTATAAACACATTTCATATTCATATGTTTTTGACCATTCTGACTGTTTTTGAACATTTTTCCAGGCTCTTTTTCCCCTGTACTCTCCACACTGGTTTATAACTCATGCATGCACCCCCGTCTCAATCCATCCCACAACACTCACACTCACAGCACCTTTTCCTTTGCTTTATGAAATATCCATTAAGGTTTGCAGGGAGAAAAAAAATGCCTTGAAATCAAGACTCAAAATAGGTCATGTTTTCTCTCCTCTTTTTTTTTTTGACTGCGAATGACAGCAATTTCTCAGAAAAGAGGAAGGGCTGCCTGCCTCGTTCAGATTGTTTGTGTGCAACTGAGTAAGACAGAGACAGTGTGCATGAGAGATAAAATAGAATAGAGCAGAATAGAAAAGAAGAAACTGCAATTCACAATACACTTCACAATTCTTTAGTCTCAATTGATTTGACACTTTTTAAAGAGTATCATCATTTTGTCACATACATAATGAAATTACATTAGTCACATCAACTATCACTTGCAATGCTTCTGTGTAGTGACAAACAATTTAGGTCCATAAAAGCCAGGAAAAGATATTGAATTCGTAGTGTATCATTACTTTCCATTCTTTAATTAAATGTTGACCAGCCCTGACTGCTGTGGCAATGCATTCATCAGGGCATCATCCCCAGAGTAGCTTTAGTCTCCCAAACCAGAGTTCCCTATTTGCTGTGGTAACTTTTTTTCAGGCTGAAGTAATTGGTAGCTTTCAAAGCAGCAGCTCCCTCAACACTGATGAACAGTCTGCTGCGTGCATGCTTGTGTCAGTGTTTCCTTTTTCTGTCTCTGTGTCTGCAGCGTGCACTGTGCATGATCCTATGAGATCCTATGACAGTGATCACAGGCACAGCTTCAGATGGGGAATAAAAGACACACACTGCTGCAGCGTTATGGAGGGAAAAGCGAAACAAAAGATGAAAGAGCAAAAAGACAGAACGAGGTATCAGCAGAGAAAGAAAGAGCAGGGCAGGAAGTCTTGATGACAATAGACTTTCAGAGTAGAACACCGACTGTGACTCTTTTTTTGGGCAGAACACAAATCAAAGAGATGAAGAGGAGAAAGAGAAAAAGAGAGAAAGAGTCATGTGCATTTAAAAATAACAAAAAGGTCGGGAGTGAAGGTCAAGAATGATGGAGAATACAAGTCACAGCATGACAAGATGTGTCACAAAACCATCAGTGATATTTTGTAAAGATATATCATTCGATGCTACATAACCATCAATCTTTCAATGGGAAGTGAAGACAAGCCGAACGTGTTGTGGAAAATTACACAGCAAAAAAAAGGATTCAGTCCCTCGAAACAAAAACATCTTCTCAGTGCAGTTTTCCTTCAGTGCCCACTCCATATTCTCTTGTTTTATTGTCCTAAATCCTCACACTCCACTTTCCATCCACTTACTCAGTCTGAAAAATCTGCATTTTTCTGGAGTCATTTCTAACAAACAATCAATTTACTAAATAATATTAATATTCTCATCAGTCTTCATTCAGTTAGCCAGTCTACCCAGATTGAAATTCTGTCCTCATCTCAAATGGGATTTTGATCCAGAAAGATTACACCAAACAAAGGCCACATCAGCATAATGGGCTTCATATAAACAGCACTCCACTCCCGCACACACGTGAGCAGTTGTTGGGGATATTTTAATGACTTCATGCATTCATTTGCTAAATTTCTAAACTACTGTCCTGTAACAGAAGGCTCTGCAGACACAGAGGTATTCAGACACAAGAGGCAGGTCCCAGTCGTATCTTTTGGCTGTTTGGTTTGGGGTTTGGGCTGGTTAGGCAGGACAGCGGGACAGACAGCTGAAGAGGAAACTGGGCCAGAATCAATAGTTGAGAACGAGGCAGAGAGTGAGACACAGAACGATGTTTGAGAGACTGGATAGATTGTGAACAGGTTCCTCAGCTGGTATTTGCAGACAAATCAGTGAGCTGAGCGACAGGAGGGGGAGATGAACCTGACTGGCTCAGGTTGACAGGAATTAGCAGAAGAAAACTTTATGGGGAAATGGACAATCTGGCACAGGGGTTGATGAGGTGATCATGAAGAGATGCGCAGGTGCCACAATGTCAAATCCAGCAGACACACAAACAACAAACAAACAAGGGACAGACATGAAGCACCAGCGAGGAGAGCACACGGCAGAAACACAGGGGGGAACTGGGAGAGGCAGAGCAGGTAGAAATAACCCTGTCTGCTCGTATATCTAAGAGCGAAAGAACAAAGCCCGTAAATCCGCTGCAGCTGGAAGCAAAGTGAAATAAAAGTCGGCACACATTTCTTATTCGCTCACTGTCAGCAGTAACACACCAACCAGCTATCTTTGATCACACTTCTCCCATTAAGACTCATTAATCTGCCATCCCATAAAATATACCTTGTCTTTTTTCCTTCTTTTTTTCTGCACAAAGCAGCTCCCACCCCCCCACAGATACTCCCCTCCAGCTTTGTGAACTTTTACAGCGACACACTGCCAGCATCGACACAGTTGTCTAACTTCACCTCTGAGTTGGCAGCAGGTGTGTGTCTGTGTGTGTGTGGATGTTATGGACACCCAAGGATCTCTTCCTGCCCATTAAGCCAGATTTACACCTCCTTCTCCACCCTCTGTCCTCAGGACATCCTGCTGTCCATTTTTTTCCCCTTCCTCATCTCGTTGAAGTTTTACTTCACCCATCTGCCTTCCCACTCTGCTCTCTGGTTCCTCATCTAAAACCTCTTTATGAGCCATTTCCTTCTTTAATTGCTGCTTTTTTTGCCCTTGTGTTCATCATCCACAACATTATTGTAATAGAAAGGTGGTGACCTTCTCGATAGTGTCTGTTGTTTCAGTTTTCAGCTGTTAAAAACAGTACATGGAACACAGTTTGATCCAAAATATCATATTTTGAAAAAATCTGTGTCAAGATGTTAGCTTGCATGTAGCTAAACTTCCATGCTGTAAATACTGACCCATGTTCATTGTGATCATGTAGGCTCTTGATGGTGGGTATACGTTTCGCTACCTGTAGCCCCGACTGAATGTGTGTTAGACATTGCTGTGATTTCATGGAACGATCCATTCGCTTATAGGTAATTTTGAATGTTGGTGCAAATGGCCAGAACATGCATGTTAATGTCAACAATATTATTTCCTAGTGACCATTTATAGGTAAGTTGCAATATTTTTTTTTTCTTTTGAGGTTTATTTAGTGGCAGTCATGAAGACAAAAAGGCCCTGTGGGGTTTTCCCCCCAGAAAACAATGTTGTGGTATCATTGAAATTTAAATAGCTGAAGTTCAAAACGTACGTTTACACACTGCAATTATTAACATATTAAGATGAAATTGACATGTAAAGACAATATTTTCTGTCATCTTAAGACATCAACTTTGATATCTTGACACAGACACCAAATGAGACATTATGGACCGAACGGCTGTTTCATGCTGTGCAGCAGAATAGACAATCACCTGGATCACGAATGCTAATGGACCACATGCTGAACTGCTTTCATCTTCATTTTCACTCCCTCCCTCTACCTCTGTCACCGCGTCTTACTGATTCTTCACGCATTGAACACAGAATTTAACCTCCACCTACAGACAGGCAATCTCTTTGTGTACCTGGCAAGCTCTCACCCACGTGCGGGTCCTCCCATGCACTCTCTGACACGAATCCAGCTACAGCGAGTGCTCACAGGAGTCCACGAGATAGAAGGTGGAGAGCCCACTTCACTTTTTTAAACTTCAAAAATATGCACGCCATGAACCACAGGCTCAGCAGAGGCTGTTGTCTGCCCTCTCAAGATTAGCTTTGGTGGTGTTGGTTTCATTTGCAAATGAAATTACTTTCATAAATAAGAGCTGTAGGTGTGTAGTCATAGCAACGTAACACTTTCTGAGAGAGGATACTTTTTGTTTATCTGGCACTGACATTTCTCTCCCTATTTTGTTCTGAAAGTGTTATTGCATATGAGTCAATTTTTTTTATTGGTATATTTAGATTCAAGCTGTCACTTTTGTTTTGAATCTTATCTGTAATTCATTATGTCTTGTGTTTAAAGCGTGTACGAACAAAACACACACCGAACGACCTCAGTCGAACTCTGCAAATTGTTGCTCTTCGCAGGTGGATTACTTAACCTTGTTATTCTTTAGCCCCGCAGCACATAGAGGACGTCGATGAGTGCAGCAACAGCTTGTGTGAGGGTGTAGGTGTGCGTAGGTGTGTTCATTATTAAATGCCAAATTCAGGGCGATAAAGAGTGGCTGTAATTGAAAGCCCCTTTAATACCACTTTTTAATGGGGATCTGAGTTGACACAGAAACTGATGCAGGCTTTAATTGAACCAAACCCTCCATCTGCCTGCCACAGTGGAGGCTTAATTTGCTTTTTAATTGCAATCAATAAAGCATCATGTGAGCGTATCTCCAAGCCAAAGTGTCTATGATCATTTTGCGCCAATACAGTTAAGTCATCGCCATAAAAGGATACAGTCATAAAGTCAACACAGATGATATACGTAACATGTAGCTACATTAGTGGAGCAGCTCTGATTGTGTTTACATCCCTTAGTGGGTAAAGAAATCTCCCTGCTGTTTAAGCACTTACTGTTCATTGCACATTTATAATTCAAGTAGTCTACAATGTATTCATAGCCGGTGATTGTTCAAAGGGAGGAGGGAACGTCTCACACAAAACATATAGCCTCTAAATCATTAATATAGATTCATGGAACTAGATGTGCTGATCATAACAATTCCCCCAACTTCAACAACCATGTAGGATATTTGTTGCTGCTCTCTGATACGACCCATAGGAACACCTCATGAAAAAAAAAATCCAAGCGGCAGCAAGCATTACCACACTTTTGTTGTCATGGTTACAATGATAAAGACATATTAAAAGCTTAAGGAACAGTCAGTTTGAGCTTAGGTATAAATACAACTTGGTGAGGCTTACTGAACAATCACAGGTTGGATTGAAATAAGTATTTTGTTTAAGGACCTTTGTCGTCGTGCTTAGCTACTAAAACACAACAACAAAGGCAGTTGACCTTTGTGGAATAGTCACGATAAAAGAAACAGTGAGTATTGGTTTTAAAGAGACCCCAAGAATTTTGCTTTTAGTTATAAATAAATCTATATTACCCACACTTGTTAATGTATCCATTTTCATTTTGTCTTCATAGTTATTTTGATATTCGACTCGTTTTCCAGACACTATTTGACATCGTTTATGGTCGGAACTACGACGGTATCTGATCGTCTTCAAACCTTCAACTTTCATTCTTGATTAATGAAAACATTCTTGGCAAACGCTTTTGCTTTCGTCCATCTTGCGCCAGTCCAAGAATTTCACAATGTGCGCAGAGACTCATGGGAAATGTAGTGCGAAGACACTTTCACATAGTCTTCGCACTCCTCCTCATAGTCACTTTAATTCAGAATTCAAGCGTGTGTCCTAAGTTCTAAGTTTTGCTGAAACATGGATCCTCTGCCTCCTCTTTACAGTCAATTGCAAGAAGCCAGTTATAGAACAAGTTGTAAACATGGTGAATGTGTTACAAAAACAGTGGTTTATTCAGCTCAGTCACGTTTCTTGCGTCTGGACACACATTAACCCAAAATTCACCCACATTCCTTTTCGCTCTCCTGATCTCCACCAACTTACAAAGGAGATTTATGTCTCTTTGGCAGCAACATGAATGCTCCTCTGTGTCCAACAGCTAGTGGCAAGGTTTGTCCATCTGCTGCTTGTTGCTGAGCAGGTTGGGCATAGTGAATTCCTGCTGCAGCTGGAAAAGGGGTTAATGAGATAAGTGACCATGAACTAAAACAGCCAGAAATGCAGCAGTGAAACCAAAAATAATGAGCCAGGAGAAGCCAAAACGCTCCTCTGAGCTGACATGCGTCTCAAGCCACATTTCCTTTTGAGCAGTCGCAAGAAATGAGTGAGCACTGACTCAAGGGTCACTCACAGGCTGGAAGGGCATTTGTTCTTTAGACCGTGAAGGACTTGAGCAGTCAGACCTTGAGATGAGCAGATGCTTGTATCGCTTTTTGTTGTTGTTTTTTTTTGCTCCTAAATGCTTTCTTTGGCACAGAAGTAGTTGAAGTCAGTCATTTGTGAATCACAATGTGTGACTCAGTGATTTTGCAAACAGAGGCATATGAGGTGTTTTGTTCTGTTGGCCATCTGCACCTCAATTGAGCTGGATAAACCCCCACTGATACCCTCTGGCAGGGAGGAGACGGGCAGCAGGTGCAGTGTGACGTCCAGCTCTGGTGAACACTTCATGTCGGCCATCAGGGTCGCCCACTGGGGTAAGTGATGCCCAAGATCAAGCTTCATGTCAGTGGCACTCCTGCCCCGCTGAAGCACCCTTAAGCAGGGCACCGAATCCCCACCAGCTCCACAGATGCAGTATGACGAAAATACAGATAATGAAAGATGGCATAATTATCTTGTCTCAAAACAGTTTGCTGAAAATAAAAATACAAAATTATTATGTAACATCGAAGAGCAGGTTAAAAAAAGCATTCAACCATGCTAAGTGGACACATATGGTCCACTGGATATGGCTGACAACCATATGGGACAGATGCTACAACACCTCATATACACATCAAAGTGTGACACAGATGTGTGTGTGTGTGCGTGTAGGTTGCATCTCTGTGTGTGTTTGAGTAAATTAGTCCACCTCCTTTGCTTCACTGAAAAGAGCACCTGTGTAGATATGTTGGGTAGGTAAATTAGACAACACAAGCACACACTCAATACACATGGTATATATGTGTGTATATACATGTATATATACAGTTATGTATATATATACTGTATATACCAATGCCTCTCTCCAGATGGCCACAGGTAGGTTTACTTTTTGCACCACCTGTATGAACTGCATGTCCAACACAGTGTACGTCTCCAGTATAGCATCTCTAAACTGTTGATGAAACACTTCAACTTGAATTCAGCTGAATTTCACAATCTCATAATGTTGATGCTTGACCCAGTCTCAGCTGCTCTCTTGTGAGCCTCCTTACTTTATGGAGGTGCAACACTAAATTGCTGTGGTTTACACCAATTAGAAAATCCACTATGAGACACAGCCACATGTACCTGTAATTTCTGTGTCTTGTAGGCAAATGGGGGAGAGCACATCTAGAGAAAAGGAGAAACTACCCTGGACCAGGATGAGCCTTTGTTTGTTTGCTTGCAGGCCTTTCATTTTACCCCTCCACTTCTAGAAGGAAAAAACCCCAAGAATCTTATTTTTCCCTGCCACTTTGTGTCTCTGCCTTGTGTGTCCACGCTGTGTTGAATATGGTCTATAAGGGTCTATGCTGTCTGCTTTAGCCAAGATGAACTTTGTTATTATGACTTTTTTAGTTTTAGATTTTTGTTGTTTTGGAGTAAAGTGTGTTGTTGTTGTTGTTGTTGTTGTTGTTGTTGTTGTTGTTGTTGTTGTTGTTGTTGTTGTTGTTGTTGTTGTTGTTGTTGTTGTTGTTGTTGTTGTTGTTGTTGTTGTTGTTGTTGTTGTTGTTGTTGTTATTGTTGTTTAATTCTTATGCTCTTACTCATCTACCATCTTACTGCTCCACTCCACCCAAACATATACGGTAAACTTCTGATTAACTATCAAAGTGACCTCTACACTTTATTTCTTCATTTAAATCAGAACAGTTTTAAGACACTCTGTTGTCAGCAGATCGTTTATGAATATTACATGGAAATAATTAAAATAAAATGCAGCAAAGAGACTATCCTGCTGCTAAAAATGGACTTTACTGTCAATCTGTGCAAGCTGCTTATTATGAGCCATAGTAACGTTTTATTGTTCGACGAGCTTCAGCAGCAGACGTTATCACAAAATCAGCTGACGTAGCTTAACGAGTGAAAAAGTCTGCATGAGGAGGAGGTCAGAGTGAATGGACGGGTGGATCAACAAATCATTACACAGGAGAGTGTTGGTTATTTCTCATTTGAAAGCAAGCTTGGTTACTTTGACTGTGACCACTTCACTACGATACCTGCGTATTGGTTATTATTGTAACCATGAAAACAAAGGTCTACTTATTTTTAACTAAATGGTCTTACCAATTTGTTTTGTGCCTGAATCAAACATGATCAATCATAAGCTTAACTGCATTTATCTTTATCATGACGACAAAGGTCAAGTCCGCAAGGAGCTCCTGCTCCTCTGGGTCGTATCAGAGGGTAACCACAGTATGGACAACTTATAAGTAATGACTTCATTTCATGGCATGATCCAATTCTTTGTTTCTCCTGCTTGACTGTGTCTCAATCTTTAAAAATACACTCCTATTTACCTGAACAGTACGACTTAGCATGTCACGTTTCTTTTAATGTCTTTAATGTTTTGTCTCTCTTCTCACCAAATCACATTTCTCTCTACACAAGGCTTTTAACCTCAGTCACATGTAGCATGATGATGTGAGCTGAGGAACTCCATGCTCTTTATTCTTTTCATGCTACATAATGAAATCTCAAGGGGCTTCCTGAGTCACACAGGAAGAAAAAAACAACAAAGAATTGTCTAGTAGTTGTTGTACTTGTTTCTCCCTCTTAACTCGTACATATTAAAGTTAAAGGGCCAACGAGGAGTTTCTATTCGGTTATAAAACAGTCTCACGTTATTGTGGATGAATCTACGCTACCCACACTTGTTAATGGCTCCATTTTCGATCAATATATCGTTTTGTCTCTATCATTATTTTGTTATTATTAGTGGTGTGATGTGACCAGCACTTATTACTTTCGCCAAATGAGAATAACGGCGATTCGGGCGGCGTTATAAGGAAAACGTCAACTGAACCTCTTTGAACCTCTGACTTTAATCCTTGATGAATGAAAACATGAGTCTGTCTTGGAGGAATTCTACGTTAAAACACTTCGCTTCTCCAAAACTCCTCGTTGTCCCTTTAACTCAATCTCCTCCTGCTCAGGTGTGATGTGATAACTCAGCCACTAGGAAAAAGTCACAGGTCACAAATGACCAGGATGTTAATTGCTATAAAAATTGCCAGCTGGACAAATGTCATGACAACAGCTCAACAGATCTTCCTCCACATCCTTCAGTGTGGCTGTTGACGCTCGTCAATCTCATCAAATCTGTAGGAGTTCAACTTTGTTCCTGTGCTACTTTTCTTGTTTTGAGGATAGTATAGATTTCCGATATTATACAATATCAAAAGATGTATGTGTGAGTGACAGCCACAGGACACAGGAGCAGATAAAGGGATAGACAGACAGTCTGTCAGTCAGCCAGAAGCAAACGCACACCAGGCTTTCAGTGGTCATTTGTGGAAGATTTGTGGATTCTCCACCTGGCCAGGCCATCTCCTCACGCCCCCCGCTCCCCTGCTTTCACCTTCCACAAGGATCGAAGGAGATTAAGTGTCTCTGTGGAACACCGTGCCAAATTAAACATCTTCTCTCTATCTGTATCACTTCCCTCTGCCTTTCTCCCAGACTCCTTGGGGTCATTTTTTTCCCCTTCGTCCCTCCTGCTCACTCCCTGCACCCCACCCCCCCCGTCTCTCTGTCTGACCACTGATTGCTTTTGCTCTCCCCCACAAATCCCCTCCTACAGCACAGAACTGTGCTTGTTTTGGTGGGCTCATACAGGTAAAGCATTGCAGGCCCATTGTTTAATAGCCAGGGGACAAAGTAGTGGGATTTTGCCTCTTAGAACAACAAGAATGCTGTAAGAGCGGTGAAAATTGTGCTTACAAGAATTTACTTGTTCGCCTTGAGTTTGCTTTTGTTCTATTTTTTTCCTCTTTGAAACTTAGAGGTGAAGAGATAAAAACACATGTGATGAAATACTGAAAGACGGCGGCGAACAAGTCCAATTAAACAGCCAAGGCAATATAAAAAAGCCTACAGTCTCGGCTCTCTGTCAATGTCGCCTTGCACACAGTTATAATGACCCAGCATCTCTGAGAGAGGAGCTCGGCTCGGTAGGAATAATTGACCACCTCCTACTGTGAGATATCATCACATTTATCTCCAGACGGATCAATGCAAATCCATTAATCAAACTGATCATGCATGTGTGTGTGTGTGTGCATGTAAGCATGTGAGCGAGCCAGTGACTGTGAGTGCATTTAATTGTGAACTTGCCCAATAACATAAACTCTAAATCCCCATCTGTCCACCCACAGCAGTCCTGCGCTCTTGTGGAACATGATCGATCGCTGGAGGAGTTCCTGGTAGCATTTTAATTTCAAGGGGAGATCTGAACGATCAATACGCATCCGGCCGCAGAGGAGGAGGAAGAGGGGGATTGTCGTCACAAGGTGTCATAAAACCATCAACGCCTACCATGAGGACGCTCGCTGCGCTACATGTGCTGACATAATGTTGAGGAGGAAAGCTGCCAGGATGACTCATTTACATGTATGTTGCTCTCCCAAAACAACAACAACAAAACTTCTCCTGTAACACTGCAGCAATTTTAACCTCATGAATCTAAAGCAGCTTTTTAATTTGTAATTTCTAAATTCCTATTTAAGGAACGCAATAAGTTAATTTGCAAAACAAGAGAACAAAGTTGATGAAAAATGAGGATTTGGATCCACTGCAACAGTTCTCGTAGGAGTTATTTTTTTCTCTCCCTCCCTCTCGGGCAGTCGGCGGATTAATTTTCCTCGAGCAGCATTTAATTACTGAGGTGCATCCCAAACCACCAAACACCAGCACTCCCCACCTCTCTAGTCCATCCTCCTCCTCCTCACCCCCACATCCTGGTTTTCAAGTTGTTGTTGCTCGCTGTAGCCAAAAGGAGACAGGCCAAGGGAGGCTGCTCCTGAGTCGTCTTTCATCAGAAGGTGGACATCTCTGACAAAAGTAATTAAAGAGTCTCATCAACCATAAAAAAAAACCCATCCAATCACACCGGTATCATCAGCGGAGGTTTTAGAGGGCTGTAGTAGTGTGCTTGCCCTCAGACTCAAGAGAGTCAGGGATAAAGTAGTAACATTTATATCACTCCACTCAATTTCCCAGTCACCACAACTGAATCTAACTATTTCCATGATGTTGGCTTTCAGCATTGAGGAGAACAAATGTTTTACTGTGACAGAGTGGAGGTTACATCTGTTTTGAGGCCCTTGAAAGTTTTTTGATCCCACAAAGAAGCATTTAAACCTTCAGTTCGAGTGAAAATTATGAAATCGTGTAAATAAAGTTACTCGAAATTCATACAGCGGCGGCAATAAAGAAGATGGAGTACTCTGGCTTCTGTTGTTCTGTGCTGTAATAATGCGAAACCCGAATGTGCCTGTGCGGACGACACGGAGAAATGATCACTGCCGGTCGCGCTGTAGCCTTGGGTCTGCCAGGAAGACTGAATGCAAGACATTACAAGCAAATAAACTGCCGTGGCAGGACCCCTAATGTATGTGCATGTTGTAATACGCTTTGCTACCCCCGAGGCACATGGGTATTAACATAGATGTCAGATAGGATTCAACTCTGCCTCTCATACATACATACATACTGTACATGCACATGCATAGATGTACGTGCCGGCAAATGTAGCCCTATGTATTCCTGAAGAGTGATGAGTCAATAAGCGCCCACGGGCTTTCCTCCCACAACCCTTACAGTATTAATCAACAGACAGGAAACAGACATCCATGCAGGCAGACAACCAAATGGTATACAGCATAATACTGGTCAGCTGTGTCTCAAACAGCTTCTCAGTCAGCTACCGTGCAGGAGACAAAGTGTAAAACGACTGGGTTCGGCAGCACCAGTTAGAAGGAGAGGTGGAAGAAAACACTGATAGGCCGACACTAAAATATCATAATATAGGCTACCGTATGTATCGATTCTTTAAACTGCTGTATCAATATTTAATGAGTTTACAATGTGACAGTGGTTTTGTGTTGCATTTCAGCCCTTTTAAAAATGTTTTTTTCTATAACTCTTTGAAAACAGAACATGTATAGTCTATTGTATCGCCAGTTAACAGCTAACAGAACTACTAACAGGAGGTTTGATGGGTATGTTTGGCTACTTTGTTTTACCCTCTGAGCTATGCTAAGCTTCATACAGTAGCCTACTGCTTGTTAACATGCTAACTTCAGTTATCAGTAGAACTTACTCCAGAAAGACATCCATCTTCTCGTTCATTAACTCTCAACATTTAGATGAAGGTGTGTTTCATGAACATCAAGGTCTTCATTTGTTTATAAATGCACAGAAAAAGGCAGAAAATACAGCTCAGTAATTCTCTCTGAAATGCATTAATTTCTGGTTTTTGTCCTACTTCCCTCTTCCCTTCTTATCGTAATTTCCACTTCAGAAATTAGTTTGATTATATTTATTATACTGTAAATTTAAAGGACAGGCGATGGTGTGTGTGCATGTTTTATTCGCTATATCCATTTTAGATTTAAAACGGTTGGTTACCGGTTGGGTCACCCTCCATCACATCGCTGGTGCGACTGATTAAAAGTTTAGCGAGGCCATTTCAGTTATTAAATATGCATTTGTGAAGTGAGACAGGTGTGTGCATGTGTGCGTGTGTTTCCGCTTGTGAGTGCGCTCCCTGGAAGTTTGCCTAATCTCTGAAACACAAAAGAGGAAAGAGGGGCAAGCTGTTACATTATTAAAGACGCACACATCTATTGCCTGTGCAGACACGTGCGTGGCCTTTTGTGCATTTGTTTGTGTTGGAATTTTACCCACAAGTCTTTAAGCTCTGGGGTATTAAATACTGCTCTTCTATCCTTCCTATAGCAATATCCCTTTTACTGCAAATGTCTTCCAATTGCCCTCCAACCTTAATCTTTACCTCTTTCACTCATTTCAGCAGGGGGGAGACATAACAATATAGCCTACTCGTCACAAAAACTCACATGAACCCACACGCTCTCTCTCGCTCTAACATACAAAGGTCGCTCACAGCACCAGACTCTCAGACTTACGACATCTCCTGCATAATTCACGAGTCCAAATAAGAGTACATGAAATAATCATGAACAGGGGCCGTATCCACAAAGCCATCTGAAGCTAAAAGGTGGTCCTAATTGGCCAACTTAGGAACAAGTTCTAAAAGTAATTTGCTCTTCAATCATTATTTTAAAAGCCTTTCTAAAAGCAATTCTTAAGGCGTTACAGCAACAACAACAAAAAAGAGAGATTTCCCCAAGAGGTGTGGCAAAGAAAACAATTTTCTAACATGCCATATAAAACATTTGCTGAGCCATTACTGTCACCATCTGTCGAAATTCCTGCATGAGATCAGTTTTGAAATCATTACATCAATGCAGGCGGTAAAAGTGACCGTTCTTCCCCATGTGTTGTCTTCATATTCTGTCTCATCTGAAGACTGACAGTGGCAGCTGTAATTACCATGTCTTCACCAGCCACTTGAAAACACCTATCACCATGCAGATATTTCTAAAGAGGTGAACGCTGCCTCGGTGTTCCCTAAAAATACTTCACTGTAAGAGCTGCCCTGTGAATAGTTTCTTAGAGGAGACTCCGAGGAACTCGTCTGTTGCTGCTGCTGTTTTGAGAAAGCAGGGAAGATGTATTTATTTTTAGATGAAATGCTGAGAGAATAGGGACCTGGAGCACATGAGTGGACTAGCTGTAGATCCTGCAAACAAGCTTAATGTCACAGGAGGGTGCTTTACAAGCTCCGGTCAAGGTCATAGTCCATGTTCAAGAAAAGGCGCTGTTAGGTGATGTCGGTGGTTCAATGCTCATCTATGGCGAAAAAGACAGTGGCTCTGCGGGTGTACTGTGTATACAGTAGGTAAATATGCTTGCTACATATGTTTACATCAAATATTATCTTAGTATATAGTCTTTCTTGTCTTGTTTGCAAATAAATGTTTAATGTTGCTACTGTATGTGAAGAAGAAGTTCAATAAAACATGGATTGATCATAGAGTCATTTGAGTTATCGCCATCAAAAACAATTCTACAGTTTAATTAAAATCTACATCGTGCTGTAATTGCTTTCTCTGTGAAAATCCAAACTCGGAAAGCTTATTTGAATTGTACGCAAACGATGTCATTCATCAGTGAAGACGGTGAAGTTTCTTTCTCTGTGTCCAAAATCTCCTCCCGTGAAAACACTGGGCCTGGTGGACTGAATTCTAACAGTGTTTGTTTGCATATCATTCTCTAGTAATTGATTTTCATTGCTTCATCAAACTCATTTACATCGAGCCACATGCTGCCTCTCTGCACTGAACTTCTCAAATTGTTCTCCTATTATTCTTAATACATCAAACTCCTTTTGTCCATGTGTGTGTGTGTGAGTGTGTTCTTTCCATCTCTGAATCTCTGATCGTCTGTGAATAAAAAACTACATCACAGCCTGCTCCCAATAGTGTTTATCATGGAACATGAAACATCCACAGGGATTTAATTACAGCAAATTACATTCATAATTACGCTAGACATTTTAATAATGGAGCTGATTAAGGAATATTAGAGAGCACTGGGGAATATTGCTGATCACACGCTGTGGTGGGTGGGGTGGACTGGGATGCAGCAAATGAATGTGACAACCTGGCCAGCTCTGCAGATGTCTACTAATGCTTTCCTCAAAAGCTGCAACACCTTCTCACGAGTTACTCGCCTTTTTAAAAAAAAGTTCCTAAGACACAAAGATGACATCGAGAGAAATAATTGATCAGATTGAAATAAAATATGAATGAAACAGAATTTAAACAAATGAAATCACGCAATCCAAGATTCAGAAGTGCAATTTCTTACAGTTTGAACCCGAAGTCTTGAGTCCACAACGGACCGCCCACTCTCCTTTTGAAAAATGAGGTCTTTGCCATTTCAACTCCAGTCTGTGTGCATTTATTATGCCCATCCCAAAACCTACTTACACACTACCAGGAGCTCTCACTCTGCCACATTCTGCAGCAGCACTCTAACCTGCGGCTGAGGAGCCCTTCATACATTATTCTGTGTCCATTCTCCATGCCTGCTCGCTGGAACACTGAACTCTAATAGCAGCCAGGAGCTCGCCCAGCTCTCGACGGTGGCAGCTTCACTACCCCACCCATCCACTGCAGCCGTGCGAGAGGCAAAGGCAGCGCCCTGAGACACACGCACAACATGGTTTTCAGAACAGTAAGCAAGCTGGAGGCCTCATGCTTAAACAACCTCCGGGACATGCCTGAAGCCCAACTGGAGGACCAGTTTCTTTTTTGTCACTTTACTGAAGCTGAACGGACGCTTTCACTTCATTTGATACTCTGCCTTTGCGTGGATATGAACCGTTTCACTCCTCCAGCTAGTCTGCTTATTATTCTCTCTTTACTAATATTGCAACTGAAAGATATAGTCCTGTTTCCCCAGTGTGTATTTGTGTCAGAAAAATGCGCATCCGTTGTATTTTGATTAATCTGTGAAGTGAGTGAAAATAATGGAGCGAAATTGTGAGTTGAAGTAGATTATTACAATTCACTTTCTTTGGCACACACTGAAAAATAACCCAATTATTTTCCAAGGTTACTACCGGCGTTCTCGCTCTTTTTTTCTTTTTTTTTAATCACAGCCCCGGAGTGGAGGAAGCCTGGCTCCGGAGCAGTAATCCAAACCTAAAGCAGCACAGAGAGCTGATCAGGGGGAGAGAGATGGAAGTGAATTAAAGACAAATCTTGATTTATAGTTGTCTGGATATTTATATATACTTGGCACAACCGTCCTTGGCATTTGGTTGTGTTTAATATGCATATTGTCTTCTGCTCCTGCAGGCAGACGTTTTAATTGCTGACACCAAATCCTGATTTTGTGAGACTGGTAAAATGGTTGAATTCCCATCGAATTGATAACAAATTTGATCACGGACTCCACTTCCCAGTGAGTGTTGACCTTTATAAACCTTTCTATCACAGTTTTTAGAGTTAAGGCCCAATCAGCCCAGAAGGGGGAAGAAAATTCTGCTGCAAAATCAATTTATTCCTATAAAGTTGCAGCGATCAGGGGAGATATAAATCACCAAAACTCTGTGAACACCTCAGTAGCCACATTTTTCAACATATTTTGCAGCCTAATAAAATTTGCCACCTCCATCTACATCAGTTGAGGTTAGACGCTTCAATTCAACATTCAAACTACGAGGAGGATGTTCATGTGTGTCCTGCAGCAAAGGTTTGTTAAACTCTTCCTTGTTTGTTGTTGGGTTTTGTGGCCAAGCAGCAGCGGCAGAGCGGCTCTCTCACTCCTCGCTTGTTGACAAAAGGTGGACGCTTCTTGGCAGGAAACGTTTCCAGGAAGGGAGATCAGTGAGCGAAATGTGTTAAGATATAAATGAAAACAAAATGTTGGACTGTAAAGAGACATTTTGATTTGATTGTCATTTAATTACGTTCGCCAGGAATGAAACACTTTTTAAAAAATCTTTTAAGCCTTCACGGTCATGTGCATAACACAACAGCTTTTGTGTTTATATGTGTGTGTGTTTGTGCTCTTGTTTTGGGACGGGAGCCAAAGACTGACTGGGTACCACCTACGCTAACTCAGAGTGACACTAATTAATGGCTGCTCTAATGGCTCCTTCTGCAAAAACACTTGGACAGTAAACAAGATTTCAAGGTGAAACAATGACACTAATGTAATTTTCACCAGGCTGGGTGCACGAAGACTCATGATGTCCGAACATTAAGAAACACTGTACCTGTCATTCCACATCCTGTCCCCATCTGGTTAAGTATGTTCTCCGTTCGCATCAAAGACCCCTGTGCCCCCTCCAGCATAATAAAATGAGCCTGATGCCGAGCGCGGCTAATGTCATGTGGGAACAGATGTGCCGATGAGTCGAGTCCTGGTTCCTCATTATACCGAGAGAGGTTCCCTGCTGTTCTGGGTCTGACCCAAGACGACACTAGTGTCAAGTAAAGAAGAAAAATAAACCTTAATAAGTCTTAACTGAACTTTAGGGAGCGTGTCTCCACATGCATGAGAGGAAGAATGTAACATAATGAGAAAAAGAAAGAGGGCATTCATCTGCGGTCACAAGTTTACCCTTGTGTATCACTGCACGCTGGAATGCACGGGGACATTATCAATGTACAGCAGGGCACAGGGCCACGCTATCGCCGAAGCAGTAATGATCATTACTTCATCTCCCACACTGGCTCCAAACGGCTCCTCCGAGGTTGGAGAGAATGAATCTGAATGCAAAGCAAACAAGAGAGAGAAAGAGAGAGGCGACCGGTGCTACAGTACTTCTACCTCCTGCCTCTCAGCGGTGGAGAAGCGTGGTGATCCGAGAGCAAGACATAACAGGACGTGCAAATCCATCAGTCCACTTATTTTCAGCTTTTAGAGAGTCATTTACCACCCCCACACGCACATAAATGCATGTTTTACATAAGCCCACGTCGAGGCGTTAAAAACAAAGACACATTGGAAACCCGTGCTCGCATGGCACACCTGTCAGTTACCAGCCGGAGCAGAGTGAGACGGCTTCGGCTCCACACGCTGTCTTTGGCCTTTCAACTGCAAAACACTTCATGAAATCTGCTTCTTCAAAGGGCGGCGTAACTAAACGATCACCACAGCCTTTATTAAGAGCGTTCAGACAGGTAACCGCACGGTTTGGGGGAAATGTAAGTTACTGAACTTGAAAATCATTAAGAAATGATGAAGTCAGCAGAGAGCATGCTTGGAGGTGAGCATCCCTTCCTCCAGGACATCCACACTGAGCGCTGTAGCAAAAGAACAAATAGGATCACACCCACCCAAATCAAGAACCGGGAAGGCACTGTCGTAGCCTCAAGTCTCAGCCGTACATAAACAACATTTTGGGGTTTTTTTCTTCAGTATTTTGAGTTATTTTCCAGATTCCCAGCTTTAATTTACATTCAAGTTCTTTTTTACACACATAAAAACAGGTGCATAGAAGCACTTCTAATGTGACTGACTGAGCAGAGGCCATTTGCACAACATGTACCAGAGCATCATTAATATCATTAGTAATGCTTGTGCTGTGCTTCCTTAAAGCTGCCATGTGGTGCATTATGTTGCAGCATCCTCACAAATGTCAGTCAAGTGTGGGTTGTACATGTGCTGCACGGCAGATACGGCTAATAAAATGGATATTTAAAAAAACATTTTTAAGTAAATGCAGAATTTTTTCTTTCTGTGTAGTTTTTGGCCCTGATGTGGGAGACGTGGCTGCAGATGTGCGTCTGGCTGTGAGCAGCTTGGTTTCTGCCAGGATTTCGCTTTCTATACAGCAGATGGAAGATATCATATATAAACCATTTTCTATTGGAAGCATCTGCCTCCACCTCACAGGAGTAAACACAACAGAGAAGCCCTCCCTCGCTAATCACAGACAGTATTAATGTGGCATCCCCCCCCCAGGCTTTTCCCTTTATCGGCCTCTTATCACAGTCACTGTGACGGGCAGATACACGCATGTACTGCTCCAGGATTACTCTTAAACTGTGGCAGGGGCTGCAGATTGAGAGATAACACAGAATGCCTGCGTGTGTTTTCTTTTCCAGTGAAGCTGGACAGTCTATAGAGGACGTCAGACACACAACTAGATAGCACATTATCACCCAAACAGAACCCTGAGCTACTCGGCAGGTTTGCAATCGCCCATTAAACCCAACTAACTTGTTTTTTTTGCAGAATAAAAAGCTTATTTCTCTCTTTTTAATCCATCTTCCCTCTCTTTCCTGCCTCCGCCTCTCTCCACAGGGATCTGTTAGAACTGAGTGGTTCTCTAATGATCTCCGAGTGAGAGGCAGAAAGTCAGCTATGAGCATGAACATGGTCACAGTCACACACTCACACACACACACACATACACACACTTATTTTAGTATCCTCAGGGATAATTGGGGAAGAGTCCTCTTAGCTCAGTGAATCCCAACATCCTGCCACCATTAAAGCGTGGAGCTGTGTCTGAGCAGCTACATTTAGTGAACTAGTGCGCTGTGACTATGTGAGTGTGTGCGCGTGAGTGTATACGAGGGAGGGAAGGAGGGAGAGAGAGAGGGAGGAAGAGCTGGAGGGAGATCGAGGAAGAGAAAGAGACGGGGTGGACTTGACAGGTGTTTTTGGGGATGAAGTGCAGCAGACAGCTTGTCATATGGATGGAAAGTCAGTGTTTTGTGTGCGTGCATGCACGTATGTTTGAGGGAGTGTGTATATCTGTGTGTGTGTGTAGAAGGGTAGGGGTGTAAGAAAAAATCGATGGGGTGGGATATCCGATATTCCGTATCGCGGTTTTTTTTTTTATTTAATCAATAAAACATGTGAAATACAAAAACACAAGGGGGAGATAAGTTAATTTTTTCATTTCTTCATGCAAAAATCCTGCCAATGCTTGTATTTCTTCAGCAAGCCGATGTTAAGCATGTAACAGCATGTCTGTGCTATGAAATTTTCTTACAAATAAATTCTTTCAAAGAAACTCAATTGAGACAAAGACAGAGCCAGAGAAAGGAAACTGCAGGCAGCAGAATGGAGAGACATGTAAATTAGTGTTAATGCTCTTGAGTGTGTTTTTGAAATTCTCTCATAACAAAGACAATAAGCAAATGGAGAGAGTAAATTAGGCCTTAAAACATAAAACTCACAAAAGTTCATTAATTGGCCAAAACAGCCAGATATTGCCTGAAATTCTCCTAATAAGCTAATAACCTCTGGCCTTATAAACAATAATGAAGCTTTACTGTGAAATTTCTAGTAACATTATGATGTGCAGTGACTTTTGCAAACAGGCAAGCGTATCTAAACCGACCTCTATCCAAAATATTCACCATTTACTGTCAATGACACACTCCAGTGACGAGGCAGATTCCTGCATTTTCCCTCCTCAGTGTTGACACACTCACAGCTTCAGTACTGCTGGCTAACGCTCTCAGCACATGCACTGGGCCACACCTGAAAGAAGCTGTCAATCATCCTGCAGATGCTGCACAGAGATGATACGTCAGCGATAGGTTGCGTTGCTGCGCTGCGGTATAATAACTGATCACGAAACAGTAGAGCCGATTGGGATTAGCTCATTTTAATGATGTCAAAGGTCCCAGGATTATGCTAAAATAACAGAAACTCAGTACAACAGCTGGCAGCCCGTCTAATTTACAGAGACTATAGACTATATATATATATATTACATGATGGATGCAAACCGGCATTAAGGGCGAGAAAGCTGTTCTGAGACCAGATATAAGGAGATTCCACTTCAGTATTGATTCAAGTGATTTCTATTTTGAGCTTCAATAACACTGTTTGCCTTGTGTGGCCTTACTGATACTGTGACGACCAAAGTGTTTATAATAATGTTAAATCACATGAAATACAGTAAACATACACACTCCAGCTACAGCTGTTGGAAATCAAAGGGTAATTGAAGCGTATTGAATCCAACTCTATTCCATAAATGTTCATCCTTCCTTTGAGTTCAGTCAGCGAAATATATCATTATCATTATCACTAATTAAGGCTACTCAGTCTAAGTGCTGTAATTGCCGTGGCTTTTGACCATTAAACACACCTCCACCCAAAAGTTTGAATAAACTGAATGCTTCATCAAGCCACTAAAACTTGGTGAATGAATGACTAATGCCTCCACATCATTAAGGCTGTGATCCTGAGCTAATATTTTTAAGATTTTCATTACATCTCTCACTACACACTCTTTATATTACCAACACAGGGAAGTGCACCACTGTATGTGAGACAAGACAAAGGCTGGAGCCTATGTGCATTTATCATGGTGTAGAAACAGCACGTGAACATACAGTGAGTTCAGTGTTACCTCATCAGGTGACAGGTGATGTGATGAATCCCCTCGCTCCACAGTCGCTGCTCCTCTTCTGCTGAATTCCTGACAGAGCAGCTGTGTCTCTGCTGCCCCCGGTGGTTGACACACTTCCTGTTGAACTTCTCTGGAGGCTCCGATCCACTTGCCTCATATCTTCAATATGTGCGTGATCTCATCACAGCACTTTAGGAGAACCCCTGCAAAATGAAAGGTGCTTTATAAATGAACTTAAATTGATTCATTTTTTTTCTTCTCCCTGCTCCTTCAAAACACCCACACATGCCAAGTTATCCAAATGACGACCCATTAGGATTTTTGCAAAGCTCTCAGACTAAATCCTACCAAATGACTGCTTGTCATGTTTTGATGTACGTATGGTGTATAATGTAAACAACTGAGCAGTTACCATCAATGTCGGCTGACTGAGACTGTGCACATCTGGTGACAAATAGCTGCACAGTAGTATGATGGACTGTCACTCATGCCACTGATCTCAAAGGAATTCAAATAAATATCCAATATGAGGCAAATGTTGCTGTTTGTACTTTTGTAATTGCATCATTGTGCGGATTCAGTTTCGTCAGCTCGATGGGAGAGGAAGTAATAGATTGTCAGATAGCGTTGTCATAAATATTCAGTGCTTTAATTTGCAATTGCATCAGGACTTTTATTGAATTTCTTTTTTTAAATCAGACTGTAAAATACAATAAATGTGGTGAGAGCTGCTGTTGTTATGAAGCTATAGGGATAAAAATTGAGTTGGCTGACAATTACAAGGGACCAAAGATTGAGTTTTGGAAAACCCCTCTTCAAATTAGTCACACAGCATTTAAAATCAATCTGGCGATAACTTGGTATCTCCCCAGATATTAGCTTAGTGGGCAATCAAATCCTTCAGTCCCAGATTCAACAGCTTAATCCAAGGTATTAGACCGCAACCCATGTTTACCATTAGTCTGCCAATGGTGGCACTGGTGCAGTCAAACACCTCCGAGCACCACATTGAAAACCCTGCCACGGCGTCAGGGGAGGCAGCAACACCTACTTGTGTAAATCCCCTCAAAGCGACCACATTATCTCCACGGCACAGCTATAGATTTGCTGAGTCATGAATTGCTGTAGAAGAAACACAGGCAGAACACCTTGATAGAGCGTCTGCGCCTTAGTCATATCAGTATGAGACGCTGTAACATAAGCTTCGTATTGAGCTAAGACAGACTGTCAATCAGCGTGAAACCTCTCACCCTAATAAGCTCAAGCGTCAGAATACTCATTGAGTATGCATGTACAAAACTATAATCACATTAGCAGCTGCACTGTGACTGTGAGAAGTTCAACCTTGTCTGAAAGTCTGGTTCGTGTGCTACTTTCCTATACCCACACGTCAGCTGCTCAACGGGTTGTTAGCTGATGCATTAATCATTTAGATCAGGAAAAAGTATTTTTGTCACTTTCCCTGCACAACAGCAAGTTTTAGCTAGATGATTTTACAACAGATTTAACCAGTAAGAGTTTGCATTACGGTAAATGTCATTGCTATGTTAAGATCTTAATACATTTCATTTCTGCCTTTATCCCCAGTGGCATGTTACAGGCTGATCGTCTGTCAGATACGTGACAAAAAAGACAGCAAGCCGTCGCTGAAAGTTGTCAGTGTTTGTGTGTGAGTGCATCTGTGCGTCCAAGATCTATGCTTGCGTGTGTGTTAGTGTGTAACGGAGCCTGCTTAATCACAGCGTCTGTTGTTGTCATCGCTCTTGGATATAAACATCATCAATCACCAGAGGAAGTGACATTATTTATTACCGCCGTATTTGGTGGATTATTAAAAAGACTTTATCATCATACGACCAAATCAAGTACAGCGCAGCGTGAAAAGAGACTCTCTGGATAATGATGGTATTAAAAAAATAATAATAATCCAACTAATTTCAATTAAGTGAAGACCTTTCTCAGAAGGGGTGTGTAATTACGCCAGTATGATGAATGTGCCTGTTAGATTAAAGATTAAAGTCTCAGATTGATGTAATATCGTGGCTGTTTTTAGAAGCCACTAACTGCTGCGTGTTGTCTCTCTAGCCATCTCTGAGTTATCTAAGATGCTGGCTGAGTCAGAGTTGCAGCTCAATGGAGATTTACAAAATGATGGATATCAAGTGTAGAGGAGGTAAAAACAGTAATCTCAAATCTGTCCAACACCCACTGCCATCCACGGTCTCACACCCACTTTCCTCTGTTCACCCTAACTCTCCTCAAGTGTTTGTGGACGAGGACGCTTTTCAGAAAGCAGAGGCTTTTACAATTCCTGAGTAAGAAAGATATTGGCAAGTATATTAACAGTAATCAATGTTGTCTTCTCCATTGTTCTAATCACCATATCACTTAAATGATTCGTCAATAACTGTGTTTAACAGTCCCTGAAAGGGTCCATTGCTCCTTTCCAGTGGTTGGTCACAAACAACGCACTACAAATTGTTTATCCTTCTGTCTTACACACTGTGTTCCATGAAACATTATACACTCACACCACTAAATGAGCTTCTTTTGCTGTGTTGTGCACAGTGTTGGGAATAACGCATTACAAAAGTAACGCAATACAGTAATGAATTAGGCTACTATTTGCTTTAACGCGGTAATATAACGCATTACAAATAATTTTCATAAAAACGTGTGAAAACTTATGTGATGTAAAAACAGGAAGTGTACTATGATCCCAAATTATGATTTTGAGTCAATTGATCACATGACCTGGAAGCTATTGAGCTAAAATGCTAATATTTACAGACAAAAAATAATTTTAAAAATTATGAAGAGTCCAATGGGTCCAGTGGTAGTGAGGGTACAGACAAAAATGAAATAATTTAAGACAAAAGATTATGAGTTGTGAGAATCAAAGTTTTTAATGTAACATAATTGTTAAACCTTCAAGTTGTGTAGTTTAAAGAAAGTTTCCTGTTGCCCAAACGACTTCTCCATCTTAGCCCCATGTTTTGTATTCACTTTGTGTCGCTCCTGTCTGCAGCTTCTTGGCACTGAAATGAAATTGTGCGCGTGTCAGCGTGTGTATGTGTGTGTGCACATGCACACACCTGTCTATCTGCTGGCCCCTCCACGAGTGCATACTGGTTTATTTGCCATATGCCAAGGGCTCTTTGGAACAGAGGTACCATTATCCATTCATCAGGCCTGCAGCATCAGTGTCTGCCGGCTTCCCTGATCTACGGTCTAATTTACACCTCTGACACCAGCTCTCCTCCCTCTCAAAACCCTTGTTGACATATAACAGGGGCTACGATGATAAATCCGCAAATGCTGCATCCCACCGGTCAATGTGTTCCTGTTTTTTAAAGCAACAGTTTTGGTATGATGCATCAAGCTACTGACAGAGGCGTTACAGTGAAGTAGAGCAGTGAGGCAGCTGAAATCAAAAGTTGGGCATTTAGCACGCTTTTGTCGCTTTGAATCTGATCTATAGCAGTAATGACAGTGAAGGACAGTTAGGAGAAAAAGGGGGCTTCATAAACAACAGCTACATTAAGAGCCACCACAACAAGTCTCAACTCCTTGTCTCACACTTCCATTTTCTCAAGCCCTTTCTCGTTTCCCTCACTGCTTTTATGGTGGCGGAGCTGTAGGCCCCCGGGTATCGATTGTATGTCGAGGACTAATGGGCACAACAAAAGCAGTGTGGGCAGAGGAGAGAGGGAAGAGAAAATAAGAGAGAGAGGGGACAGAGAAGGGGTAAATGAGAAAGACACATGAAGAAGAGATGGGATTCTGCTACACCAGGCTGAAAACAATTGTCTCATAGACCGAGCAAGAGGTCACAAAGCAGGAAACAGATGGGACAGACAGAGGTGGCAAGGAACCACATTACAAGCTGCCAGTGTAACACATGAAAACATTTGAAATTTAATTGACAAAGTTTCGTGAAAGTTTTGGCCAGGGCTGCGCAATATGCAAAAAGCATCATATTGCAATATGAGCACTGCACGGGCGATATGCAATTTCAGTTTCACAAAAACATTAACAATTGATGATATAGTCTTTGTTGCATCTTGTACAAAACTAATACATCCCTTTACTTTATAAATAAATGAATACAATCTAAAAGAATATCTCCTGTGATTTGGATGTTTAATATGATGCACTTGGCCATATCACAATTTTGCTTACGTTGAGATGAACTGTGCAGAGCCAGTTTTAGCTCGCTGATATGATGTAATGCGTATAGATGAGTAGGACGGTTAATTAATGGGGCAGGATTTAATTAGTTACACCTGTGCTCTTGCTGCAATGACTAACCAATTGTCTGCTGTGCAAAAAGTCCATTAGATTCCATGTGGATCTTTAATTAAGAAACTCTGTTTTCAGTCGGCACTAAAACTGTATTGACGTACTACAATACACCTCCCCCACCTCCACTCTAGGGAGGCAGGGTTTGCATTGCACACTCTGGAAATGAGGAATCACAAAGCAAAACATCAAGGATGCAAAAAGACTCCTGGCGAGACAGAGGGCCAGACAGCCTTTGCTCAACTGATGCTCCACAGGCTAAAAGTTCATAAGAATAACTAAAAAGGCACACAAACACGCTGACAGAGAGAGGCAGTGGGGGGAAGAAGCCGGACATTGATCCAGGTCCAACAGTCTGTGCTGCGGCTTTCTCTCGGAGCTGAGCTGCTACATAAATGAGTCTCAAGATAGCTGCTTTTCTTCATCCGCTGATCCTCCCCCTTTCCTCCTCAGGTCCCTACCTGATCAGGCCTGCTCCTGCCTGCTCCTGCATGGCTTTTTGTCTGTTACCTACAGGAAATCATTACACCCACTGTGAAACTCTCGACCAATCTCCTCTCTGTCCCTTGAGCTCCACCTTTTTCCAATTAGGAGATGGGCCGATTTCTGGCGAACTCATTCCCCTTTGCACCCAACATCTCCAGATTTTGCGGATTGTAAATGCCGAAAGCCGACGTTGGCCTGCGCGTTAAATGCGAGCTGCATATCAACAGCTATTTTTTTGTTGTTGTTGAGACGAAAAGCTTTTCTCAAAAGTGTTACTGGAAGTGCACGACTCATAATGCTGATAATACCCGGCTAATGTGCAGTGATACGGCACTTTCCCTGCCGTTTGGCCCATGGTTAGCTAATAATGAATGTGCAGTGTAATGTTGGATGCCTACCCAGGGACCTAATTTATCAAGCAAAGGCCAACAGTGTCAAAGCCATTTCCTTGTGAGAAGCAGCCACACAGCGAATGACTCAATGGGGCTGCAATGTGCAAGGTGCAGCCATACATATTCGTATTCACCCCACCGTCCACGCGTGGGGGAGCTAAGGTCAAATAAAGGAAGAGGCATGCACAGGCCTGCAGGGAGGATAATGCAAGATGACAGGTCTCCTATCACTGGAAAATACTGATTTAGCTTCATCTAATATGGTGTGAATATTTTATGGTTTTGTATTGGAGCCATCTCAATACGGATGCTAAGGGTGAGTGGATGTTGGTGTGTCCGAGGGAGCCTTGATGGGCTTTTCTTCGGAGCTACAGCATGACAGCGATTTCCATTTTTGCTCCTATTCTCAAGAGGAAAATGCTTTTTGTCAATAAATGGGGATCAAAAAACGCGAAGGTCTGTGCAGCTGGGCTTTCAGCATCATCTTGAGCTGAAATGGCAGAGAATGCCATTAAAAGATGTGAAAGAAAGGGCGAATTTAACAAGGTCAGCTTCGTAAGAAACATGCATTATGTGCAACCCCTGCTTTGAAAGAGTAAGTGGATTTCATCATTTCATCCCTGTTGTTCATTTTTAAATCGTCCTCTGAGGAGCAGAACTGTTGTAGCACCAAGGCAAAAAAAAAACACTGTTAGACCTTGAGACCCACCTGCACCTGGCCTATAGCCCACCTGACAGGAAACATGAACATCAAATTACAAGAAAAATGGAATAAAAGTTGTGGACAAATTAGTTTTTTGTCTCTCGTGTGTCTCTCCTGAGGAGATAAAAATGGGGTTAAGTGAGTTCAACAAAAACACACAGCCACACCAGCTCTACTGCAGCTCTTCCCGGAGCCAACATTGGCCAAGTGAATGCCCCTCTCTGAGCCAAAATCTGAAACCAAGTGGACACCAGATGTTTTTAGCGGTCAGACGAAAGTGGCCTGAAAGACAACAGGAACCCCCCCCTGGCGACATGATAACCAACCGGACTGCCTCCTCACATTCTCACACTGCCAGTCTCAAACTTTTGCTTTGAATGAAGTGTGATCAGCTTTTTTTAAGATGCTTGGATGCACAGCCAAAGGAGTGAGTGTTGTGATTAATGCTGAAAGGAGCACTATGTAAATAAATCCCAGGTTGTATGAAACAGGCATCCTTTAGTTGATCCTCCTTGAGGTGTAACAAAATGCAGAAAGCACTGAGGGTTTAACCAGGTAACCACCTGCATTAGTGTCGGCTTCATTTACATGTTCAGTCTGAGCTGACGGGAGCGAGCTGTTGATGTTGACAATAAGCTGTCTCCGGGATAATGTTTACTTGCTATATCAGGCAAAAAAAAACAGTGCCATATGCAGGTATCTTGGAGCAGAATATACCATTCAAATTAACAAGAATTGAGCGAAAGAGAGAGGAGACGGTGGCTGTCTGTGTGTGTTTGAGCTATCATTATCACCTATAGAAGATTACAGGCCCATAAAGGCAATTTCTGAGAGCACACACAGACGATTTCAAATGCCACCAAGCTCTAATGACGCAGCAAGACATTATCATTTCACAGCTCATCGTGTGAGGCCCTCATCAGCCACAGTGCAGGCACACCATCGCAAGGTTTGACGGCTCCGCTTATCATGCAAGTGGGGCAGAACTTAAGGAGAAGCCAATGACAACACGGCATATGCATGCCAAAAGAAACACACATGTAGAGCGACACACCCCACCTGTGTTTCAAAGGTATGATGGTGCCAAGATGCTGTCAGGTTCCCCTCAAAGTGGAGCCAAGGTGGAGGCCTTTCAAGTGACAGCATCAAGGTTTGGTTGGATACAGAAACCAGTTAAATTAGGCCAAGGATGGGGAGAGGATGCTCGGCGTGATCAAAGGCTACACTGATCCAGCTCTGACTGTTCCACGTTGCCGAGACGAGGCGGATGTTTTCCGAGACAAAAAGGAGAAATTGCATCGGAGGGCTTATCTCAACAGCAATTACACCTGATCCTGGGACGGAGAGATGGAAGAGGAAGGAGAGACAGGCAGAGGCTGAGGCTGATGGAGAAAGAGAAAGCATAAATACCAGAGGTGGAGGGAAAACCTTGATACAATTCCAGTCTGATTAACGAAGAGGCAGTGAGGTGAAGTGAACGGGAAATCTCGAAACGCTGAGGGTGAATCCTGTTCTTTGATCTTTTGCTTCAATGAGACTTTGTACACTCGAAGCTGCAGCGAGCACGGTGACTCACACCTGTTTCCATAGCTATAAAACACAGAGGAAACAAAGCCGTGTTATTGGCTGGTTAAGCTCCCTTGTCACAATCACAGAAGGAGAGAAGACTTGATGGCAGAACTTATGCACTCCACTCTAAACCCTCTGGATACGCTTAAACAATTCAGTCAGGACCCCGCGCACGAGACCAGGGATGGCACGACCTTTTTTTTATCCTCACACGACCAGCCCCAGCTGCAGCGGCAAAGCCAATGCGCATACTGCCAATCTGTGGTCGCACACAGTACTGCAGTTCAGTGTATGAGTGTCTACATTGAAAAGAAGACAGAGGAACAGATGCAAGGATTGGAGACAAGCAAGAGAGGCGAGGGGCTCCCACAACATCAGCAACATCCCAATGTGAGCCAAGGGCCATGAATCCGATTAATAGAGTGATGTGAGATCTAATGCTATTTATGCTCAGAGTCGGCGTATGGATCATTGAGATAAGAGTCTAGCGCTAAACGCGGAGGGACTCCAAATTGTAAATGGCCTGTTATCTAATCAGCCAATGAGGCGAGGTATCTGTTCGGAGCGACAGTGTTGCAGACATTTCAGCACTGCTGTGTGACCTCTCATTTGGGTTCATGGGAGAAACATCCAAAGTTTTATTTCAAGCTTCTTCTCTTTTTTTTGCTAATTCTGGGATTCTCATTAGATCTTTCTTTTCTTTTTTTTCTTAAGTTTTCCCCTCTCAACTTTCTGCATCATTATGCCAAAATCATGGCTGATAACATTTCCAAAATGGCTGTCATCTCACCCAGCTTGTTATTGTTCAGTCATCTCGGCAGAAGATATAGTCAGTCCCAGCTCATTTATCTGCAAGTCTGTTTGTCTTCCTAATGAACCGTTAAGCTTCCCCCTCTCTCTGCGGCGGCTCGCCTCTCTGTTCTGCGGGACAGACAGTCAATCAGGAATTGCCACTCAACGTGATGGTACAAATTCATTATGCACTCAATATTGATAGAGGAAGACGCTTCTGAGATATGCGCCTGGATATCAGAATATAATCTGGCTGGAAATTATTTACCACTTACAGAACTCCATCAGTTTTGGAAATGAAGCTCTGGAGAGAGAGAGAGAAAGATTTAACTTTTAAGCCTCTGAGGCACTCTGGCCCATTAAAAAGTCTAGATATTGAATGTTCCATAGATTTCTAAAGATTACCATGATGATTAAATTTTCATATTGTCCCAGTCTGTTAATTCTGTTAATATTATGTCAGAAGTGCTCCAAAAATCATTTATTTGTCAGTAGTTCCTTGATAAATACTCCTGTCTGTTGCTCCGATGCCGCTCAAAGAGATCACAAGAAGATTAAAAGAAATCCAATTTTCAATTTTTAGATGGAACACAATGATAGTAAATGAAATAAAGATGTCAGGCAATTTTATTATTCATCTCCATCTTTCCTCCATTCCGCCACTTCAGGTCTGACCCTTTTATTCTCGGCTTCCTCTGATATGAGTATAAAAAAATGATGGATGACTTCAGCTCTCACAGTGTGGGGAGTCAAGGAACGACCGACGACGCCCCAGACAAAAATGCTCCGGTGGAGTGACTCGGAGAAGCGAAGGGAGATATGGTGAGAGAGAGGCTATATACATGACAGCTTTACGACAGCGAGAGAGCTAACCGACAGTAATATCTGCCTGTTCTCGCAGGAGACAGGAGGCTGACAGGCAGCTGCAACTTTCATTTGACACACAGATAACAGAGAAGCAGCATCTCTCTCTTTCCAACACCAAACAGACTGAGAAACACCTCTCCTTGCTCTTTTAACGCCCATGCATTTCTTTCTTTTAAATTGTGCTGAAATTAAAATGATTCTATCCTGAGGTGCCGCAGAGTTGACAGCCTACCCATCTTCTTTACCCCCGAGCAGGAGGAATTTCGTAGCCACTGGTTTTCTTTTCAACACCATACATCTCAAAAAGGAAATCTCCCCTGCCTCCAACCCCCTCTAGTCTCCAGACACGCACTTTATCTTCCTGTCTACAGGCGCACCAGACTAAACACACTCACTAATAGAAGGTGTTTTCTGTCCAAGGGATGGCTGTCTGGAGTCAGCGAGGCTCGGATCTAACACACTGCATCCATATCCTTTATCTGTAATGACAAAAAGACATAATAGGGCATAAATGCATGGGCACTGGCACTATAATACAGAGTGCATTGAAAGCTACAGGTAAGAAAAACTGCAGAGAGAGCTCAAGGAAACCTATTCATGCTGTTCACCTGATTAGGTCAAAGAAAGTTTAAAAGAACTTCCATATAAAGACAGACATGGCCTCCTATACTACAGCTAATAAAAGCAAGAAGCACAGAAACAGCATGAGAGGTTGAAATCGTGCTCAAGATGCAGGTTTGATGAGATTTCTTTTTCTTTAATGCGAGTCCTAAAAGTGGGTGGAAAAACTTCTCAGTGTGCCTCAGCTCTCGCACCAGCACCAGGGGTGACTGGATTTTCCATGCTCGGTATGAACAGTCCAGAGGCAGTGAGGTAAAACATACACAATAAAAGTCATGAGTTTTAATGGACAAGTTTAGTTATCTGTGGGTGAGAGGAGACAGCAGCCTTGTGATGCTGCATCTGCGGTGGCCATGTGATATTCATTGAAAAACACAGCGAGTGTTGTTAGACGCGTTTCAGATTCAATCCATATGTGCATTCATCTTAAAAGGGAGAAGGGGGAAATTATGAAGAAAAACATCATCCATATATAACCTTACCCTGGTGAGCACTTGATATTTTCATTCATTATTTTGTACATTGATTGAGCTGTCAAAACCACCCACAAAGCAGTGAGTTAAGCTCAATACTGCCTCCTCCTGGATACAAAGTGTAGATGGCACAACCTGCAAAATCTTCTAGTTCCAGTGATCTAAATTCAGCAGATCACATTAGGGAAAGCGTAAAGTAAAATTTGTCAAAATATAAAGGAGACAGACACATGCAACCAAGACACATCAACTACAGTAGCTAATCCTTGTGAGACAATGAAAACAGAGCTGTCATCATGATTTAATTAGGTTATTGGTATCACAAGCTTGTTTGCTAATTCGTTTAATACTATCAAACACTTCTTCACTGGTGTTTTTTTTTCAATCAAAGCAGCGAGCTTAAAAGCTTTCATTCATGGCTTGTATAACAGATGATGAGAAATAGCTGTGTGAGAGACAAGAAAGTCAAACACAGAGCATTTAGTTCTGGTTGTTCTCTCTATGAAGGAAAGGAAATATAATTGGCACCGCCGCAGATTTGTTTGAATTGGCATCAACACAGTGCCAAGAGTAAATATCAAATAAATCCATGTAAATTTTTCTAAGTGGTGTGTGCTGTTGTCAACCAATATTTTTGTCTGAGTCTGAGGTTTTAAATGTCAGTGATACAGTGTGGGCTGAGCTGAAAGTTCCCATGAAACTTTCTTGAAGTAATGAATGTGATCCTCACAGCAGGCAGATGTCTGTTACCCTGAGTCACCACTAAGCTTTTTATTCCCACTATAATAAATGCTCTTTTCTTCCTTTTTTTTTTTTGTTAGTTGGCCCAGACGCCCACGAGGCTGTCCTCTGCAGACTGATCTACCTACATCTCTTCTCATACCCTCCTGCACACACATCTGTTGTGTGAAGCAGGATGGTACCTTCTCCAGAAGCTGATTAAAGTGAGTCAGTTTCTCAGGTTGGTATTAGCCTGGCTGAGGTTATTATCGAGTATGTCACTCTTTTCACAGCCTCTTGCCAAAATGAACAAGGACATACTGGAACTGTTTCTCTAGCATACTTTTCACAGTTTCACTTCTTGCCAGTGGATTCATTCTTGCCTCTTGATCTTGGAGGTAAAATCAGTAGATAGTTTTTTTCTCTCTCTCTTTTTAAAACGTCTTTTATAGTGTGCTGACAAAGCAGACAAGGAATTTAGCACAGTTCCTCTTTTGTGTTCATGAAGGTACAGTATTTCTAGCCTCTCACCTACTGTGTCTTTCTCACTCTTCTCAACCAAATGGTGCCCGGTGGTAGGCTACTGAATATGGTCTCTGCTATTTTTCTTTTCAAACATGGGGAATGTAAAAACACTACTTTACTGGTTGATTTTATTGATTTCCAAAGGGAAATGCTCTTTTTGTTTGCACTGTCTGTTTAAATGTCAGAGGTCGTGGGCAGCTACTGAACCTAATAAGCAGATGCAACTCAGTATCTTGCACTAGATCATGTTTGTAAACTGACGAGGACATAGTAGATTGTATGGAAATGGACGGTCCAGACACAACCTAGGCTATTGGTGCAATAAGCTTTGCCCAACTTTGAATGAGCAAGTTTCGGATGCTAATGACACTGCTAGCAAGCACGTTACCACGACCAGATAATTGGCTCTGCCACGACCATAAAACTTATCTTCGTCGATAACATAAATGTCACAGAAGTTGCAATAACATCGTTTTCTTATGATTTCCCAAAGACTACATGTGATTTCCCAGTCACAAAATAATTCACTTGGACCTACCGGCTAGGACCGTTTCCATGAAGACCGTCGTGCAGGTGAAGTTGCTCTTTTTTCTTTTTAAATAAACTTTATTTGTTCTACAAATTAATGGGAAATCATAGAATAACATCAATGTGGAAATAACATATTATACACAAATCTCTAGTGATACAAGGGCAGGGGTATGACTTAAATGAGAAATTAAATGAGAATGGTTCAAAACATTGAAAACATAAGGGGAAAAAAATCTGTGAAATACATTTGGAGCACACACTTGACGTTTTCACAGCTTTTGTGTAGGGTAGGCTAGTTGTAATGTAGGATTTGATCTCCTTTTTATAGGTACAAAAAAAGAGGGTTTCATTTTAACACTTAACACTTATGGATCATATAAAACTTGGCCAGCAATATGATGAGTTTGGAAAAGAAAGAAAAAAGTTTTACAAGTTTCTCTTCTCTGGTGCCTGTAGAGACGATCTTTGACGCCGTCGACGTCGCCCCGCCCCCTATGCTAAACACGCTTGGTATCCGGAAATTCACAATCCCGTGATGTCAGGGCAGTGCTCGCATAGCATCGGATTGACTACAGTCCTGTTTCTCGGACTTAGACGAGCTTTAAAAGAAAAAGAAACGTATATAGAGGTTAATGTCAGCTACCGGTTCAGTTCCGTTGTCGTCGACAGACATGGGTTCGCCGAGGACGGAGGCTGTCGGTGGATTTACCCCTCCGCACGGGCTGTAACAACGGGATGAAGCCGCTGTCCGGACCCTGACGAGATGCTGCTCAGTTAGCTGTTCCTCCGGAGGACAGATTTGTATGCCGCACAACAGGCTAGCAGGCTAGTGGATACGCTGTGTATGTGTGTGTATGCAAGTTAATAACAAAAAAAATGGCGCGGATGGAGAAACTGTCAGATTTCGGGGACTACGCTGGCAGTAAAGAGGTAACAGAGATCCTTCATCTGACCAATAACAGCCTGACAGACGTCCGCCTCAGCCCTGATGGTCGTCACATCCATGTCATCCTCCGTAAGCCTAAAGCCGGTCTTGTGACTTTTGACAAGTATGAAAGAGCCCAGCCGGTCCAGAACCAGAAGAGACTGGATTTACTATTAGCTCGAACCGTGCCTATTGTGGATATTTTATATCTGGACCATAATAATAACAACAATAGCAGCAACAGTAACAGAGACTCAACAGCTGTGGCAGTGGTGTATGAGAATGGAAAAGCCGAGTTTTGGAAATTCCAGATGTGCAGAGCTGGATGGCATCTCCTGCAAACATCGGACTTGTGCAACAGTCCCCGGGCCAGAGTGGTATCTGTGTGCGTTTGCTCCAATCTTATCATCTGGTGTGAGGAGAGGCCTGCCTCAGAGAGCTCCCCTGCCCTCAGCTCCACAAGGAACAAGCTGAGATACTGTGTCTGCAGACGTGACTTTGAGGTGGAGGAGGGGGCTGTCAGCTTGGGGGGAGTGAAAATCGCCCTTCACAACAATCCCAAATTCACTGTGGTCAGCTCGGGGGAATATGTGCATCTTCTCCCCGACTTAAAAGTAAAGCCGCTGCTGAGCATTTCCAAATTCTTCCTCTCCTGGTCCCCTCGCCACGACTCCTTCAGGATCAGCACCACGTGTAAAAACACTCCCTTGAAAAAGCTTTCCGCCAAAGAGTCTGACTTTAAGAGGTTGGTGACAGACTCTTTAGGATATTTATCGACTCTTGAGCCACCTGAGATCTACAACTACTCCCCTACGGGCTGTGGAGGCCTGCTGCTGCTGCTCAGCACCGGCTGGCTCTGTCTCCTGCAGAAAGATGGGACGTTGCGACAGGTATTCAAACAGGCGGATAACTGCTTGGTAAAATACGGTACTCACACTAGCCTCTGCACGTACCAGGACACCCTGGGGCTGCTGGTGGGCCAAAACCTGCACATTGTCGACATGAACTGTGGCAGGGAGCTGGAAAAGATTGTGCTGGAGAGAGAGGGGGTGTTATATGCAAACCAAGCTGAAAGACGCACGCCTCACCTGCTCTCAGAAACTGGACTTTTTGCGGTGGTTGTGAACAAGGAGACAGACAATAGAGACTGTAACACTAAAACAAAGCCTCCTGGTTTCAGTGCAGTGGAGGGTGTTCATCCTGGAGCCCTCCTGGTAGAGGCCGTCTTCGAGGAGGCGTGTAAATACTACCAGCAGAGGAGCCTGAGCAGCACCCAGCTCACTGTGGAGGCACTGAAGAAAGGAGGCAGGTTCCAGGCTCCCATCTCTTTAGCCTCCATCCTCAGGAACTACTTCAGCGCGGGGGCAAAGCAGAAGGGAGCAGAGCTGACCCAGAATGGAGACGGCGGATGCGTGGCAGGGCAAGACAAGCTAATGGGCTCCCTGGAGGCCGAGCTGAAGGCTCTGGTCTCTCTGGAGGACGTGAAGGGGAGTCTGGTGAGGGGGAGCGTTAAGGAGGTGGACGAGGTGTGTGAGAGTCTAGTGGAGAAAGAAGTAGCCAGACTGCTGTCGTCCTCGGAGCTGGACAGAGAGAATCTACTTTACCTCAACTCCATCTTCAGCATCTTCCCCTGCCAGGCGTGGAGAGCAGCGCAGGCCGCCCTGCAGCTACACTACAACGGTGAGGACTCCCTGTCCAGCAGGGCGCCCCCAGATGTGTGGAAAACTGTCCTCAGCCCCGCTTCGGCTTCCGCGTGCAGCAGCAGCCCGGCCGCCGTCCGATTCGCAAACGGGGGGCCGAAATTCCATCGCAGCCTCAACGGCGACCACTTTGCCAACTGTAACGCCAAATCCTCCAGCCCTGCCCTGCCGGTGTTCGAGCTCCTCTGCCACTCGGTTTTCCACTTCCAGCCCAGCTGGTTGCCACGGTTCCTGGAGCTGGCCCAGCAGCAGCAGGGCTCGGCCGGTCTGGGCCTCAGCCTGGCCTCTTCCTCCTGGAGCTTCTCTGGCAGCGGGAGAGGCGGCGAGGGCGGGGAGAACAACGTGCCGCTGTATAAACGAGCCCTACGCGTCTTGTCCGGCCTGAGCTTGGACAGGGACCAACACCGGGACCTGGAGGTCGAGCTGCTGCTGGTCAGCGGGCGGCCGAACGCCATCTTGCAGGCGATGAAGGTCCTCATGGCCAAGCAGGAGTGGGAGCGGGTCACCCAGGTGGCGCAGAAGTTCTGCAAGCAGAGCCCCCTCCTCAACAAGGAGATCTTCACCACTCTGCTGTGCGAGGTGGCCCACCACAGAGACCTGGACCCGTACTTGGACCTGTTGTGGACTCTGTGCCCCGAGGACCTCACCGTCACCTCCATACTCAACTTGGTGCTGAAAAGCCTCCCCTCTCCCAACACCCCCTCTTCCTCCCCCTCCTCCTTCTCCATGTCCGGCCCGACCTCCCTGTCCCCCGCTCCTTTTGCGGACCCCCACAGCAGCCAGTTGACCATCGGGCTGTTGAAACCTCTGCTCAGAAAAGTCCTCCAGCGGGAGACCAAGCCCAGCCAGCGCTACGCCGACATCCTCCAGTCCCCGATGTTCCCCCCTCCGACCCCTCCCCGTCAGCCCACAGAGCAGCTCAACACAGACTCCCCGGCTCTTCACGCAGACACGCCTGAACAGCAGTTGACCACGCACACACCCGTTCAAAGGGCCAGGGTGGCACTACCTGCTAACCCATTCTGATTTACATAGAAACTAAACTTCAACAGAGAAAAAAAATATTGTGCTGACAATCAGTTTAAAACATAATAACTTCCATATGTCACAGGTGTCGTCAGTGTAATGCAGTTCTTTGATAGTGTTTTTAAACAGAGTGGTAATTTCAAATGAAGTATGACATCTGGAAGAGAAAGAAAATGACTACTGAAGATCTTACCAGTGTAAATACTGCAGGTGATTTTACAGTCTGATGTATATACTGTATCTGCAATGTTATTTATCTCTTAAGCCTTAACTGCACGTGAATGAGAGAGGTATTGCATAGTCTTGCATTGAATAAGCTTAGCCTTTATCAGAATGTCATTATTGAATAATAATAATAATATATTGTGTTCAGTGTTTTACTGCTCAGACGAACAAAGAAAGCCACTAATTCCCAATTTTTTTTCTGTGTGTACCTGTGTGTAGAGTATTGTCCGTCTCAAGTAGCTGATGTCTGCTAACTGTAGCTAAGTATAGCTGCATTTCACTTGTTGATGTCAAAGTGCATTCCTGCAGCGAGTAATCTGCTGAGTTTTATCCAGACAAGCTGGCCTTTGTGTTTGAATGTTTGTTTTAAGTGAGGTATGGTTGAGGAGAGGAGAGGAGGGAGGGGAGAGGGAGGTGGGGGTCCAAGGTCCCCTTACTAATGTCTAGTATTGTATTTAACCTGTTTAGAAATGCTTAAATATTAACTCAGTTTTGATGGGCTCAATCATCTGTGAACAGACCCCCACCACCACCACCACCACCACCAAACAGTCTTTTTCTTTTCCTCATTCCTGTCGTCCATTTTTCTCTCCAGACTCCATCTTGTCCGCTCTGCTCTCTCATAGTCTGACTCGAAGGACATTTTCCAGCCAGTGAAACTGACTCGCAGTTCCACTTTAAATTAAATTTCGGGGGGTAATTCTGTTAGGATTCAAGTGTGGGTTGGGCACGTTGTGACTAACGCCGGCGCCCTGCTGCTGCTTGCATAAGGCCGTGTATGTCCTCCTTCCATGGACCCAGTGAGGGTAATGTTATTAGAGATGTTAGGCCCTCTGTCTTGCTCCTGATGTTTTTTTTTCTCCATGCTCTGAAAACTGATTGCACTTTTAGATCACTCCAGTCAGTATTTGTTCGTACCGTGCATCCGTTCAACTGAATGTTTTCTGATCAAATATTGTAATTGTGTATTTACGTGCCTGCTGCCTTTGTTGGTTCTTTCCTTCGTTTTAGTGACACAAAGTGTTTTGTTTGTTTTTTTTGCTTCTGCAAACGGGGAGCCCTCCAGAACAAAAAGTGTTGTTTATTTTACAGTCTTTGGAAGACTAGCAAAAGGATCACCATGTGGAGCCCACATGGGTGAGATGCTGACAGATACTCTAGTGTTTAGTGACAATCAGGCTCCAAAATGCTGCAGAACAATCAGAGTGCCTTTTCACAGTGCTGCTCTTCATTTACAGGGTAGTGCCACATTTCCGCTGCGTCATCTCTGCTTCAGCCATGTTTTACAGAGTGAAGGTCTACTCTCTGTATTGTAGTTTGTTTTGTTTCTGTAGTCAGTTCTCCATATGAGGAAACAGCTCTTGTCCTGTTGATTTATCAATCCGGACCAGCTGGTGTATTAATAGCGTCGTTCCAAACTCTGCACAAGCATGACTGATTTCAGGTCAGTGCCACAGGTTGCCCTGAGAACCACATGTGTGACATCCCATCTGAGAGTGAGTGGGAACTCCCTGACTTCCCCTGTCACACAGCCCAGTGTTGATGATGATCATTCAGATGTTAAATATTAATTTGCCTTAAACTGAAACTGTGCCTGTTTGCTGTTTATAAAGAGGAGTCTCTCTTTGATGTGTATGACAAAGTTTCACATTATGACTTTTCATGATCATGTATTTAAAAAAAGAAAAGAAAAAAAGAAAATGTATACAATTATTTATGAACTGATGCTGTATGCTATTAAACTGGACATAAAACCTCAGTTTTTTTAGACTGACTTTTTTGGTTGCACTCTTATTTTCTAACAATCATCTCCTAACAATAAACTGATATGTCAGCCACCTCCTTTTAATGGCATCACCGAGCGCGTGTCAGTCATTGTCGCCTACCTGCCAAGTCCCTGTTCCCACAGATCTGGTTGGTTCAGCTACGTCAGCACACCGACATCCATTGACAACACTGACACGACAACAACACACACTATTCAATCATAAAACAACTAAAATGTCGAGGCCAGTGAACTCTTTCAGGTTTAGGTAACAGAGGAACAGTCGGCTTGCACACAATTATTCATTCATATGATCCACTGCCCCTATTTCTGAGTTTCATTATTAGGCCTACATGAACAAATCCACTTACAGCTGCACTCTGGTGTGTGTGATCCAGTGGAGGGATTTGAGTGTGTAAATATACTAATGTTTCCTTGGTCAGAGCCTATAAGAGGAATGTTCAGCCATTAAACTATTAAGCTCTTGAATCAGAAGCTGCCTCTCAACTAACTAACTGATAACAACCAGGACACTGAGTCCATGTGTGCGTGAATGGAATGAGAGTAAAGCTGAAAAGTAGGAGGTATCACGTCTTGGCTTTCCAGTCTTCCCAAAGGGCAACAAAACAGCAGAGAGCTGCAGAAAGAGTCCTAACCTGATATCTACCATCCCTCTGCTCCCTCCCTCTTTCTTTTTCCTGCTCTTTGTGTCTAACATTTTTCTTTCCTTCAGATTAAGTTTCTCTTTGTCCAGCCTCTCTCATGTTACAAGGTTTTCGTGTTGCGCTGGCACAGTTACACCATCGATTCACGTGTGCTAATTATGGATATAGGCATCATGTAAACAATAATACATCTGCACAGATGGGGGGGTTGGCCCTGCCTGCCCCTCTGTCCTCCGTTTGTCCCTGAACAGTTGACTGGATACGGAGCTGTGTGAACGAATGCCTGAGTACAGGGTTAACGGCATGATTGTCGTCACTGGGACAAAATGACCTTCAGATAAGCTACAACAAACAACAACCTTTGAAGACGATAACACCTTTTACACCTCACAAAGCCTCGAGGTTTACGTTATTGTGAAATCTTTAAACGAATAAAAATGAAATATTTACAACCGTTGACACAGTTTTTCTCTTTTTCATATGTTAATTTCATCCACACAGAGTCACATGAGCTCCGAGCTGAGTTCTTGATCTGTTTGAATGCAGTGGCCGAGATGCATGACATTAATTATGATCACAGACACACCATCTCTGTCCGTCACAGTTATTCAAAACGTTATAAAAGAAGTGTGTCTGTGTAATCTGTTCAAGTACAAATTGACATGTAGGGCAGAAGCTTTCAACTGCAAACAGAGCTGCATGGGAAACTACAGTAACTGATCCACCATGATGTCAGAGCACTCAGATCGTAATTACATGAAATGGCAATGTCAACTGAACATGAACTACACGACTGTAACTTACGTTGAATGAAGGTAGTGTTGTGCTTTGCTGCAAATGTGCACTGTGAAAAGCGTTTTCATGGTTTGTGTGGAAAATAGATACAGTGATATCTGAGATTCCTCTCATGTTACGGCTAAAAGGTAGAAAAAATGCACAGAAGACTCATTTGATGGTCAGCAGTATCTTTTACTCAGTAGTTTTCACCGTCAACAGCTGACAGAAATGTATGAACAACATAAAGTGCAGAGTAACAGAGATGTAAAACACAATCTACTACATGTATGGAGTGCAATGTAGAAAAAAATATTCATCACAATCAACACATGAATCTCAGCAGTCAAAATCGGAGTTTACAAAGACACAAAAAATGGTAAAAAAAAATCTTTAGTTTCATTATTGAATAGAAATGATGTGGCGTCTGCCAGTTTCAGTGACTGCTAAACTGTATTAATTTCATGATTCACATAGGCTTTGATTTCCAACAAAACAGCAAGTGTAAAAGGTATTTAGAGAAAAATGTTGCCAAGGTTGCACATCACAGAGGCCTGTTGGCACGGTAACACACGGCTGTGTTCTCTGAAAGCATACGACTACTTATGTATAAATGTGGTCAACTCTTAACAAAAAATCTCTTTTACAGTTTAAAGTGTGCATCCAGCAGCAGCCTCAGTTCACTGACTTTAAATACATACAAAATTAGATATTTATGTAAAACGATGAATCACATTTTAAAAAATGAGCGGTCCCTGAAGATTCCCTTATGCCCTGCGTCCCCCTGAGGTCAATTCAGAGAGTGTTGTGTGTTGTGTGAAATATGTTGTGTGTGACCACAGTAGTAGCTCTGAGTGGCTGTGCTTGTCCACTGTGTGGTGAAAAAGAATGTAAAAAAAAAAGTAAGGTAAGGTTCAGATTGAGATTTTTCTCAATGTGACAATGTGCCACATGTGTGGAGGAGTGCACCATGTGCTTTGATTTAGTCAAGGGATGCCACAGTCCTGTCTGTGGTCTCCGAAAGCTGTGCTGCACAAATGCCGCCCCCTCAGGTGATTTTCATCTGGGCCCGAGGGATGTGGTTCATAATTATGTGGTCACTGGGAACAGAGACATTAACAACGGTCAGATGCAGGTCAGCACAGTTGAATGAATCAGTCATGTGATGCCTGTAAAACATGTAAATAGCTCCTGTAGATGCATGCTTGTGTTATTTTTGTGTGTGCGTCAATTACACAAACACATCAGACTCCTTCATTTTCCTGTAGTATTTGGCTAATTTGATGGACAAGATGATGCTGGGGATGAAGAAGATCAAGCACCAGCCCAGACTGAACCAGAAAGCATTCTACAGAGAGAGAGAGAGAGGGAGAGAGAGGGGGAGAAACAACAGCGTAGAGTTGATAAACAGGAAAATGATTCATAATAGTTTGAAGATTTCCATGTTCTCATTCTCCAGTGTATCACTATCAACATCTGGTCCTCACCAGAGACTCCACTACGCGTGAGCAGACGATGGTCTCCACCGAATTCAAAGCTCCCGCCACCGGCCAACAGCGGCCCAGCTGCTGTGTGATCTGAAGGGGAAATACACACAAAAAAGGTGAAGTCATGTGCACACTCACACACACAGACACAGAGTGTGTGTATTTTATTTAACAAAGACTTGGGCAAAGATTTGAAGAGACTTTTACCATGAGGTTGGCCCACTCAGCGTAAGAAATGAAGTAACCGAGCTGACAGTCCAAAAACTTCCTGCTCTCCTGCGGCACAGAGAAAGAGAGAGAGAGAGTGAATTCCACACATTTTCTCTGTGCTTTACAGTGGGAAGTCATGAGGAATCAGTGGAGCGCCTTGATATGTCAGCAGTGTGTGTGTGTGTGTGGAATTCTGGGTAATTCCTCTTAAGTGACCTGTAAATAACTGCTGTGGCATTATGGTTTGACAAGTAAAGGGAAGTTTATTTTGTTTAATGCATGTCATTCTCAATTCTTTGCATAAGCCATAAGATTATTGAAGGATAAGTCTGGAATATTTTTGATTTTGTTCTTATTGTCTATAAACACCTAAAGCTATTGCATATTACTATGAGTCTTCTGTAAATATGCAGGGTTGTGTTACTCCGCGGCTTAAAATAGTCCCCAACAAATGCACTTCACAACAGTGCCCCTTTGTTTTAAGAAATTTTCTAAATATAAATACATAAAATATTACATATTTTTGAGATGTTTTTAAGGATCTCATCAATGAAAATGCCTGAGGCTGAGCTGTACAGACACGGCAGGGGCGAATCAGTTAAAAATGGACCAGCACATGATTAGCTTGGGATCTTCATCATGAAAAATGTACAACAAAACAAACTTAATCCTTTCAATAAAAGACGACTGATGATTGTATTACTACTACTACTGGACAGTAAATGCTACTCATGCCCTGTGGATGGATGGTGAACCCGACAGCCACACTGTTTCAGCTCCGAGCAGCTCCATCTCCTCCCCCTCGCCCCCTCTGGCTAAACGACTGACCCGCCACAGGCATTAACAGACCACATGGAGCAACTTTTTCTTTTCACTCATGTGACTCTGGGCTCTACTCACGTTCTTGACGATCTGTGCCGTATTTGTGTTCAGGAAGTCTTGTGCTGCTCCCACGTTGCTCAGCACCTCCCCCACTGTTCCCTGGGAGCGACGGGGGAAAGAAAATGTAACACAGTAGCAAGAGGGAGAGGGGAGAGAGCAGTGATCTCTACTCTCTGCAGTTCAAGCGGCTGGTCGGTGTACTCACATTGATTTTTTCAGTCTGGGATTGAAGACCCTTGATAGTGGAGTTCAGGTTTTCCTGAGGGCAAAAGCATGTGTGTGTTTAAAATTCAGAGAAATGGCCGACGTGGAAAAAAGGATGACGGGGAGAGATGTCAGCCGTGATAAGGAAGACTACTCACCACTTGTGGGATGATGGTTGTCTCTATGCTGGTCTGGATCTTCCTCAGGTCACTGGCCTGGTTTTGGAGATTGTTTTTAACGCTATTGTCGCTCTATAAACAAGAAAACAGTTGGTTAGAAGATACAACGTGAGCACAAAAAAATCAAATGTAGTTGAACGCATGAGGAATCACATTTAATGCACGATTATGTCTTGTCACTCACTTGAAGTTTAGCTAAGTCATCAAGTTTATCTGCTGTTGTATTCAGATTTATTCTGGAAATGTTGTTCATCTGAAAGAGACATGACGAGAGAGTCATGTTATATTATGTTATGTTGTATATTTTGTGCCCAACTGGCACATATGGGTATGTTACTAAAAGAAAACGAATAAAAAAGTAAAAAAGTAAATGAAAAAACCACGGGTCACGCTCACCTGCTGCGTGGCGGCAGTGGAGTCAAAACTCTGAGCCTTGGAGGAGAAGCTGCGGAGTTGTTCTTCAACTTCAGGGCTGAGGAGAGTGATGGAAGACAGAGTGATGTCTGTGTTCTCAAACTGCTGCCGAATCTCCTCCGTGTACTGGGGAGCGAGAGCGAAAGCAGACATTATTAGTGTTGCTATATTACGTTATACATACGCACATTAAAGTCCTCGTCAGGGAAACTCACCTTAGATACATCGAGGAATTCTTCGAGATCTATGGACTCATTTAAGTGCAGCGTCGTCCACAGAGGCAGGTTTTTCTCACAGTCTCTGTAAACATCAACATCAAGTGACATTAAGTTATTCCACATCCCCCACTGGCTTTGGATCCACATGCACGTTTACATTTGTTCATGTATGAGAGGTGAACCAGCATTACGTACTTATAGATATTAGTCAAATTGGTGTTAGTAGATCCTACGACCTCGTCTATCCCTGGAATTAAACCAGGAGTTTCAATGAACTGTGGAGAGAAGAGGAGAAAATATTAACACTAAGTTTTCACTCAGTCATCGTGCATATGTGTGTGCGGGTGTATGCGTATGTACCTCCAGCAACTTCCCATTGCTCCAGGGGCGACAGACCAGAGTGTAAACGTTCCCACCCAGCACGAACAGCAGCAGCACCGCGATCATGAACAGCCACGAGAACAGGAAGCTGAACCCTGCGCCCCTGCAGTCGCATCCACAGGTCAGAGGTCAGACAGATGCTCAGGTCACAAAATAGTTAAAAGACTTGGACATTTTCTATTTGTGATGAGAGCTAAAAGATGAAAACAACATCACAACCCAGTGCTTACATCATGAGGAAGGTGCCGCCACAGTCCGACGTGCAGGAACGATGCGTGGGGTCTACTTTGGGTTTCAAACCCACGGGGCCCAGGAGGAGACCCAGGACGTTACACACCACCACCAGGAGCACCACACAGCACAGGGCAACACACACTGCCCATCTGGAGAGAAACACACACGATGAGTGACTTGTGGGTTCAAATTATTCAACTTATCATGTGCAGCCATTTGAGGCTTTCACCTTATATGCTCGGCTCTCTTGATCTCTGGAGTGACCTTGCTGATTTCCTCACTCGCTGTGTCCAGAGTCCCCGTGATGTTGGACAGAGCAGGGAGTTGACTGGTAACCTGTGATAGCTGTGACTGTATGTTACTCAGCAGCTGCTTACTTTCTAAGAAAAAATACACAAACACGCGGATGTTAAAATTCACCATAAAAAAATGTGATTTAAGATGTTGAGATTTGATTGGGAGGTAAAGGCCACTCACTTTCTACTACATCCCTGGTGTCATTAACCACCCTCTGGGGGATACTGTTGACATAATTCTCCACCTGAATTGAAGACAAGATGTGTATTATTTTTCATAAATAGTTATGAAATGGAATGAAAGTCTACATTTGACCAAAAAAAAGGGATTAATACTCTTTACACACATTCAATGCACTTTTATTTTGTTAAAAATCCATCTGTCACAATCAATCCCATTATCTTTGGTTGAAGAAATTCTACACACTCCTGCTTTCAGAGGGGGAGAGTCACTGACCTCCTCAATTTTTGATGTAAGGTTAATTTTGATGACTTCATCCACCGCAGACCGAAACTCCTTCAGGCTGGGAATCTGTGAACCAATCACATGTAATACCTTTGAATAACAGTAGGAGGCAGCAGATCTACAGCAAAACAAGCACTGTGAGTTTTTAATGATACCCAAGAGACAAAAGGCCACGATTATACATGGATTTTCAAATAATGTCCTAATCTAGATGTCATGATGATGATGATGATGATGATGATGATGATGATGATGATGATGATGATGATGATGATGATGATGATGATGATGACGACAGTGTTTTGTAAAATGAGGAGGAGAGGAGAGGAAGTCTGTATGTGTCACACTGTGAGTAGTGTAGGAGGAATAGAGACAGATGGGAGGAGGATAAATCAGCTGTTCAGACAAAGCCCAAAAGGAAGAGGTATTATCATCATCTCAGCCTGCGTCAGAGGCAGTTTGACTCCATAACTGACTCCTCCTGTTGATTCATGCTTATGTCTTGTCAAATCCAGTGCGTACGCAGATGAGTTCCTCGCTAAAAGCTGATTTCTGTTTGTTTGTTTTGTTTTGTTTTTTAATCTGACAGGAGTGGATGTTTTGCCAATCCTCATGCAATTTGCCCGTGTTATCCATTTGATCCATTCAGGAAGAAAACATCCCACACTACACACACTGTGTGACGCACAAACTAGTACTTACATTGATGGAGGTGTCCACATCAAGAGCCTCCAGCTGTGGCTTCACAGCATCACACTCTCGGCAGTTTGGGTTGGACAAAGTCTCACTGATGCGATTTCTAACATCGGTGAGGTCGTCCTGGACGTTGTCTGCACTGGACTGCAGCTCCACCAAAGATGAGTTCACTTTGTCAAGTTGAACACTGGCGTTTCTAGTCTCTACGTGTAGAAATTAAAAAACACACAAATACCCAGTCAGTGTATGCACAGAGTGATAATAAATAATCATCGTAAGACATTCATCTCTCTTTTGATGCTACATGGCTTTGAAATGAAAAAAAAGCAGCTTGAAAGTGGAGCTTCTGAACACAGAGTAAGCTCGATGAGAGAGAGAACAAAATGCAAAAATTGTTTTGCAGTGTCTTAGTAAAGCAATGAAAATGTCAACATGCAGCATGAAGAAACATGTTGGTACTGGATGTAGCTTAAAGGCGGAATTACTGCAGGCAAAAATGGGATGTTATTATTCTGGTGTATTTTGTTCATTTTGTGCATAAATAAAATACTTCCCTAAAACAGATAGTGCACATATTATCAGAATCAGAATCAGAATAACTTTATTGATCTCTGGAGGGGAATTATTCTCATAAAAACAAGTTGGAGGGAATGATACGTAAGTAACTAACAAAGTCCTATTTGACTGGGCTCTTTTATCTTCCAGGAAGACATGTAAATAACTGTGCCAGCCAACGAGAGGCTGAGGTTCCCAGCCCTTGGGCCTGTGTTTAGCAGGTTTGTGCAGAATCAATGGTCTGTGGGCAGGGACAATTATTTCTATTTCTGTACTTGTATGTTTCTATACACATCTTTTCTTCTTTTGTATTTGCTACACGACGAATAATAGAAACAGATGGTCACAGAAAAACATCATCAAACGTTTCAGTGTCCCGCTAAGATGTTTAATGTCGTGGGACTTTTACCGTGTACTTTTGAACAGGACCTCACCTCACCTCTGTTGATCACTGATCTCATGTCAGATATTCACACAGGCATTTACATGCTCGGGCTGAAACACGACTCAGCATGCACCCTGATCATACCTTGGTTCAGGCGTTTAACTGGGTGAAGCACAGGGACCAGAAATGGCCGAAACTGCTCCTGGATCTGGGTTCCCAGCTGTTGTCCGATGTCTAATTCAAACAGACAAAAAGACAGTTTGTTATGTGATCAGGACATTGCAACAAAACAGTTACTATAGTGGTTCCTCTATTTTGTGGATAGTTAGTTCCTTGTTCTTACCGTCCAAGTTTCTGCTGACCTCTTGTATGGTATTGTAACTCTCCTTGACCACATAATCAAGTTGCTGCAGATAAGCAGAGGAAAAACAAACAATTTCAAAGTGTGCACATAAGATATGGGTTGAAGTTCCTGTCCTCCTTCTCCATTTGTGCGTTGTGTCTTGAGATAAGTGTATTGACTCAGAGACGAGAGAACAGTGAAATCATGACTGAGCATTTGTTTGTATATTACACAAACGCTGTCGAGTCACAGCAGATTGATGAAGGGGCTGCGAGGAATGACGTGGCTAATCCCAAACAGACTCTGACAAGATTAGTTACAATTTCTATACGTTGGAAAAGGTTTAAGAGCGAAGATCAAAAGAAGGCTAATTAATCATCCGGAGTGGATAAATGCTGAGGCCCCTGACCTTTGACCTCTGTGTATTTCCATACCAACTCTATGTAATTCAATGGACTGGAGGTTTTCTCTTACCTGTGGCACAGATGTGAGGAAGGTATTGATGTTGCCTATCGTTGTGTTGAGCTGCGTCGGACCCTTTTCCACACTCACTCTGAGATCTTCATTACTTTTGAACATGCAGATGTTCCCAGCACTGTAAACACACACACACACACACACACACACACACACACACACACACACACAGACACCGAGTCAATTAAATGTGTGCCATGGAGTGAGGCGCGCACATTCAAGCTGTCTGTTTTTCACTGCTAATTTCAGATAACACATCATTAGGGCTGCTCACAAACGCACACACACTCACAGGATAATGACCGTGGTGACGAAGGCACTCCAGTAGAGAGCTCTTCTGCGACAGTGAATGGAGGACGTTTGCTTCTGGTACATCTTCCCACCGCAGTTGCCACAGCAGCGACAGCACGCCAGGAAGAAGCCGACGATGGGCATCAGGATGATGTACACGATGCCGATTGCTGCGCATACCAGGAAACCCACTTCATACACCAGGGCCTGAACACAGAAAACACACACACACATGGGATGTATTACAACTAAAATGGCATAAATTCTGACATAAAAGAACAGTGTCAGGCCTCTGTCACGTCATCAAACCAGCGAGACAGTAGCTTTTCTTTACTCTGTTGACAGTCCACAATCAGAGTGAATGAAAGAGCCTCAGTTACTTCAGTCGACTGGGTTTACAGACACACAAAGATGCTTTAACATTAAACATTCTCACATTACGGCCTCCAGGGCCTCTGGTGGAGGGTGTGTCCGTGGTTCCCATGTACTGTATGTATAGTGTATGTATGAAGTGATGTGCGTTCACTTACGTCTTTGATGAGTTCTTGATCTGACAGCACTCGCTCCACATTATTGACTATTCTCAAGATTAGCTCTAGAAAGAAATAGGAGAGAGAAAAATAAGGTTTTGTGATGATGCATTTTGAAAATCTTCTTCTTTTTTTTTTAGAAATGATTACTATCCTCCACTCTTGGTTTCTGTCCTACTCATCCACTCGTAAAAATCCCAGCCAACAGAACCATGTATCCTTCACCCCGTACAAACATTATAATCTCTCGCTTTGTAAAAATGGAAATCTGACCCTTCCATCTTGTGGTTACTAGGAGACCCAAATGGCTCTCCGGAGAGATTAGATTTAAACACACACAAAAAAAACACACAGAGATACAAAGCCTGGAGTCTATGGTGCCACTGAACTCTGTTGTTGGAGATATTCTTTACAAAACACAAGAGCCAGGTAAATGAGAGTTCAGGTGCTGTTCATGTGAGCTATTTGTGCGGTTCCCACCAGCTGCCGGTCACATCAGATGGAGTTTCAGGAAATTTGCATGTCACCTCAGAGCTTTTCATTTCCCCATATGCCGTGACATTTCTTTTTAAAAGTTTTTACTATTATTTTTAAGTTAGAGTGTGGGATCGCTAAGAAAACACTACATGAAACTATGAATTGCTTGCTGATATTTGCTCATTATTCAAGATCATCATCAATAATGTGTATTTACATGTTCATCTGTCTGAAAATGGATGTTCCTATTTAATCAGCAGGTTAAATCATGGCTGGCTGGCAGAATTGAGGACGGACCTGTGAGCTTTAAACTAACAAAAAAACACAGAGGAAATATCCACTCAGTTCAGCCTCGGTTTAACCAGTTAGGAATTCTTCACAAAAACAAAACAAGTTGCTAAAATGCAAAAAGTACATTTAAAAATCATTTTGGTCTTTCAGGTTGAAAACATGTGAGTGAAAGGTCTATTTGTTGTGTATCCGATAACCTCTCTGCCATTTATTGTTGGCTTATGAACATTTATGGCACCGATAACCACAATACTAAGTCAATTTTCCAGCAATGTTTCCTTATCATAGGGTGACAGAGTCAAATTAAACAACTGCTGACACAATAAACATGGGCAGTAGACGGATATCTGGGAAGCCATCATTAACTTAATAATCACACAACATTCAATCCACCATATCCTGCATGATGACTACTGGTATCACTGACATTGACCTGGACTGGGGTTTATAATCATGTTTTGTGTCAGAAAGGGTTTCGGGAGCAATTACAGCTTTATGACTAGAGCCAGACAACAGCCCACAGGTGTGACTCAAGTGTGAGTAACAGGAAGCACTGGGCTGAAAACATCAGAGCAGGACATAAAGGTTAAAGATTGACTAGGGGAAACAGAAGAATTTCCATTAACTTATTGATTTACTAACCCTACCATCCTTTTGTTTGGGCTTTAATAGGGCAGAGCGGGAGTAAAAGTCATGACTGATGACTTTACCTTTGCCCCTGTATGGAAATGTTGCCCAGCACAGGGCTCAATAGCCAGAAGATTTCAATGTAATTCAAATTGCGCCAAGTTACTCTGTGATATGGAGCCTGAACAAAGCGAGCGCTGTATCTGAACATGGCAGGAGAGATGCAAGGTGTTTTATTAGTGATTATGACACTGACCTTTTGGAAATGCATTGGGTTGGACTGTATGTAGGAAGGACTGTACAAAAGCTGCCATAAAGCCCTGGCCGTTGTTGTCTCCAATGTTCTGGTACTCGGGCTGGGGGAGGTTCTGCAGGGTCACGGTTGCTGCACAGACAGTCTTTGGAGGCACCGACTGTGCCAGGCCGAGACCCAGCAGCAGCATCACTCCCACGAGGGTCCCGAGGCCTCCAGCGCCGCCCCTCCACCTCCGGCCTCTCATACTCTCACATAAGCCCATGTTTACAGGTAAACGAAGCGGGGCCCAGAAGAAGCAGGTTTATAGGACGATCACTTCACGGCACAGGCTCTGTTGTGAAGCATCTGGAAGCAAGACAAGAGAGAGAGAAAAAAACTGAAGACAATGACAAGGCAGGAGATTTACAGACTGAAGAAGAAAACCACAACAACCCACAGATTGAGTCACACTGGGGGAGGTCACACTGTTCCTAACAAAATGGCACAAAAAAAAAGCTACAATTTAGCAGAACCAACACCAACAATGGCATTCTGCGAAAAGGGGAATCTAAATGTTAAGCCAACGCCTGTTTAGTTTTTGAGAATAAGCGGTGCCCTTTAAACACCCGCTTCAAACTATATCCAGAGACTTTCTTCATGAAATATGGGAAGTGGTGACATTTAAAAGTTACAGGAAAAAGCCTTAGAGAGTATTATAAGACACATCAAAGCTGAATAGAACCTGTGACGCTCTCTTCTGGGTGTTTGCACTGTTGTGTCAACACAGAGAAGAGACAACCTCACATACCTGCATCACTACTGTTTTTAATGGGTGTTTCTAAAGTAAATAACTTTAGTCCCACACTAACTGAACACATTTACATCTCATAGACTTAAAATAACCAGTTTATGCCCTTTTCGTTTCCCAAAGAACCTATCATTGGGTAACACCATGACCCTTATTAAGCTTAACCACACGGCGGCATGAGGATATTTACTGTACATACAGGGACCGTAGAAACAAGCCATCAGAGCGGTTTCTGCTGGTCAAAGCACAAGTCCAGGTAAGTCTGTGAGAGAGGAGCTGGAGGTGGAAAGAAGGCAGATTAAGAGGAAATAGAAATGTAGAGGGAAACAACTGAACTCACCTTCCTCAGCCGGACAATGAAGGACAGTTGCTTTGATCTCCAGTGAATTAGTAAGAGGTGTGTGTCCAGCCCTAGTATAGAAACCTGATCTGCTCTGCAGCTGCGCTCAAGTTGAAGCCGACTGTGCGCTTGTATGGAGAAGACTGGCTCTGTGAGGAGAGGGAGGGGAGGACAGGGGCTGGAGGAGGGAGAGAGGGGAGGGTCTTAAAGAGAGAAACAAGCAAAGGAAGGAGGGGAAAGTAGTGGGAAGAAAACAAATAACTGGCAAGCTTACCTTTTTCCCCACTTTATTTCCTGGAGTGTGTCAAGAAGGAAAAAGAGGATATGTCAACAACGACGGTTATGCTAATTCCAGTTATGGTCTGGTTTAGATGTTTGTGCCATCAGGTGGAGGAAACAAGGAATCAGGAAACGATCATCAATAAAACTTGTGTCTATCATCCCTGATAAAAAATTGGCATATCAAATTTATTCCAAGTACATCGGTCGTCACCTGACCTTCAGTCTAAACAAGTAAAGGATACAATCCCAAGCCTGATACAGGGTAAAACAGCCAGGAAAGGAAGGAGACACTTGGGTGAGGGAGTTTTGAGAACATATTCAAAAATGTTGCCAAAAAATCCCCATAAATATTTCAACTGACATTACAGAACAGCTGAGAGATTTTGTTTTCTCACTTTCTCACTGTAAGAGACAGCAGAACAGGCCAAGACAAGAAGTAAACAATAATGCTCTGTAGTATTAAAATAGATCCACCATCCGGAACAAGGTGAAGAGTGTTGTTGTGAAATGTTGTTAAATCGCTGTCTCATCATGACCGTTGTCTGTTGTCTGACCTGCAGGTCCACAACCTGCAGAGCTGCCCTCAGGCCTCCACAGCTGCAGGGTAGAAAATACAGTACATTTGCACAAAAAGGAACAAGTTAATGTCGTAGACGTAAATCTGATTTCACCCACTAAACTTTGCAGGAGCACATGATGAGGAAGGAGTTGCACACTTATCTGCTCTGTCCTCTTCCTTATCAAGTTCACAGTCGCTTGCCGACCATTTGATCCCTGGTTCACCTCAAACCAGTGTCATCAATTACAGACTGAGCCTTTAATCTGCTACCTAGAGAGCTCTTACCAAATAGCTTTGGCACATGAAGACTGTCAAGGCCTTGTGGTGCTGTCGCTCCTAATGACTGTGTGCTCCTGAAACAATGGCACGAAGAGATCAAGTCCTTTAAACCCCCCTGGTGACAATAAGTGTATTATCTTTATATTTTTCCTCTTTCTATAAATCCCTCCAGTTGTTTTTCCTTCCTAAACCCTTAACTGCAATAAGGACATAATCCCTCACTGACTTCCCACCATATTGTGAATTGGTCTCTTGCCAACTTTGTTGCAAAACTGCAGTTGGCGTTAACAGCAACTGTACAATTAAAAGAAGTACAGGCCTGTCAAACATCACTAAAATGATAAAGGATTTAAAGAACCTACAGAGGCTGCCAGGTCCCACCTAGGCTGGTGGGAAGGGAATGAAAATGACAATGATCTCACACGCACACACACGCAGGAAAGAAAATTATTAAAGTGAAAACTGTCACTTACGAAGCACATTTGTTTTCACAGTTTGAAGCTGGAGCAGGACATGGCAGCTAGATGGCATTGCTCATCATACAACCAGTCGTCTTTATGTTAAAACTGACTGGCTTCTTCTCAGGGTTCTGTAGAAAGCAGGATATTACTTAATGTTTTACTGACAGTGACTTGGGTAGTTTTACTTTGGAATTGGGTTTTTTCATCATGACTGTCAAAGATAGTTGTTTTAGAAACAAAGTCAGTGTAACTGAAGCTAGGGTGATTTTGCCACAGTCAAGAATGAGCTGACATGCTCAGACACCACCTGAAGGCACATCAGATTCCTGTTTTGGAATTAGGATTTATTTTTTTTTAGGGCAGACATACTTAACCTGAATCACTGAGTTTCCTCAGTCTGTTCCTGTCTCAAAATGGCCACTATTGTTAAACAATAAGCGAGATCATACAGACAACGCACGCCCATCGTCCTGCTTTATCTGCCTGTCTCTATCCATGGCTGTAGTATCTATTACACACACTGCTATTGTAAACATTATCTGTTCTTTCTCCCCGCTACACAACATGGCTGTCATCCTCTAAATTAGTTCTGTCCTGCCAGATAGAACTTGTTCATTAAAAAAAAAAACCCCATCCCTGGCAGATAGAAATGGGTCACTGAGAAACGCATCCTTGACGATTTCTTGTTTATTAGTCAGAAATAAGGGCTGCCGGGTTTCGATCACATTCCTCTTCAAACTTTGTTCCAATAAGGAAATTCAATAAACTGCACCAGGGGACAGCTCTTGTGTCCATTCGGCATGCCAAGAAAAAAAAAATACTTATTTTGGACGGACCATGATTGCTCTGCAAGAGCTGGGGATTTTAAAAATCCACGAGGTCAGATTTAGCCGAGCATATTGAGTAACACATTTCCCATGATTGCTGGAGAAATATATCAGTGAAGTTTTATTATTTTTGGTGTGTAATTCTTTCACTCCAGTTTTGAGTTAATCAAACAAACAAAATGTATTTTTCTTGGAAGAATAATCACAGCTGAGTCCAATAAAGACGACAAACGTTTTTCAGTGAAAATTCATCTTTATACATGAATTATCAATGACAGAAACCTGGAAAAAAATATAGATATAAAACCACCCCAGCGATGAGGTGCTACAAGATCCAACTATGGGTGCACTGCCGTTTCATCCGTCTCACAAACCCTTGTGTTCCCCTAAATCACGTCAACTTAGGAAACAGTGTTGTTAAGTTGCCCCTAGATTAAATTCTGTGTCAGCCTGCTGAAACGATAAACCACTAAAGTAGACTAGGGGTGCTAGAGACAATGAATAAGGATTTGAACACAACAGCCTGCAGCTCAGTGTGGATTTACGGACAATATTTCTGCCAGATATAAAGATGGAGGAATTTCTGACAGGCTGCTCAGTCTGTAATGGTGCTCTCAGAGACCCCTGCTGGGAGAGAGGGCAAATTACCATCCACTATCCATCAGCAGGGATCTGTTGGAGTAGGGCAACATTTTTCATCTCATTATATGTACGTAAATAGAAGAGCCTGACACAGCTGCTTAAGGTCAGTTACAGTGAGTCAGGATAGTCAGCTAAGTTGAGCCATAATAGGCTATATGACGTCTTTTTTTGGTTGTTTTCCACTTTAATTATATCTGAAAAACATCAAACCTAAAAGCAAAACCATAAAAATTGTACGTCGTGACAGGTACATTTGATCAAATCACACTAAAGCCTGTGCCTCTTCAGAGGATGACTCACCATAGAAATCGAGCGAGTTCACAGAAATAAAATGGAAAAAATGAAAAAGAAAGGACAACTTGGAGGTTAACGTTTTCTCTAAATGTGGTTATTTATTGGTTTTCAGTGCATCTGACATTTTCTCAGATAGACCAGAAACCTACAACAGCAGAGAATGGCTATTAAATATCTCTTCACTGTGAACATACTGAACCATTGTAATAAACAGGCCCGAACGACCTGGGAGCCGCATGTCAAAGAACAAAAGTAATGGAATGACCTCTATTAGCATTAACTGACTCAGCAGCCCCACAAACTCCTCCATATATTATCATGAGTATTGTACAGGTGGGTGGGACCTAAACAGAATGTCAGTACATAGAAAAATAAATACAGTTTGCTAAAATGAGGGCAAAATTCTTTTCTCAGTGATTGTACCATTAAAAATCACGTTTAAAAAAAACTTTTAAGAGGCTTTTCATCTCTTTACATTAGATTGAGTTTCTCATAGTTCTAGGGAGGAATACATAGAATAACTTTTACAGAAATTACTAGCTAAAAATATACAAGCACAGACACAAACATGAGGAGTAAAGCCAACAAAATGATTCTTCATAAAACATAAAACAGCGCAGTGTAATCAATATCTAAAGAATCTTTACATGTAGCTCCTTGGTCTGCAGCTTTCTTAATTGTGATTAAAAACATTTCTGGGAAACTTAAGTTAATACAAAAGTCTTTTTTTTTTCTTATTTTACAATCCTGTCAAAACTTGTTTTTTTAAAATATTTTGAGTAGCAAATTTGAGAAGTTTTCTATTCTCTGAAGTGAGGAACCCTCCCCCTCCCAAACCCAGATAGAGATTTCAAGACAACGCAAACAGTTCTGCAATGACAAGACAACAGATCCAAACCAGGCGCTGGATGGTAATTTAGTGGGTAAACTGGTTTCCAGTGTGCTGCTTTGGACTTGCATCAGACAAGATGTAGTATAGAATTAAAACACTAGCCTTGTTCTCCCCAGCCTGTTTTCTATCACTGAAGCCGATGGACCTGATGACAGTGTGATGTCTGACAGATGGATGACATTATATCGAGCATAGACTTACATGAAAGTTATTACCATCACAATAAGAATGATCTAACAGCAATACCTATACATTAATATACTGCAGGTTTCAGATGTTTTACAGTTCTTACATTAGCAATAATAGAAAAGAAAAAAGAAAATACAACGTCAATTCATAAGAAAAATAGATTGGAGTTAAGAGTGGAAAACAGTGCAAAGAATATTCTGGGGTGTTTTTTGTTTGTTTGCTTGTCTGTTTACTTTTTAGAAATTGTTTACAAAAATAAAAAACAAAACAAAAAAAAGGAAACTCAAAACAAGTCTAAAACATAGAAAATGAAAACACACTTCTGTAGCGTCTGGTGCTCTGGTCCAGACATGCTGCGTACCACCTCTCTCCAGTACCTCAATGCTTTATGTTGTAGGTGTAGGTGAGGGTGAAGGTGTGTATGTGTGTGTCTATGTATGCATGTGTGCGTGTTGGTGTGTGTGCTATGCGTGCACTGGTCTTGGTGTCTGCATATCAATGTTTGTGTATATTTACATGTATATGTAGATGTTGGTGTGTGTGTCTGCATGTGTGTGTATGTGTGTGTGTGTGTGTGCATTTAAGATTTAGCGTAGTGGTTCTCAACTCCGGTCCTCAAGCTCCGGCACTGTACAGGTTTTTGTTCCAACCAGGTCCTACAAAAACAAATAATTGAGTTTTTAAAAGACCGAACGTTGAATTTTGATACTAAGAGTGCACACAGTTTTCTGCAGCCTGCAAAAAAATACGTTAAGCATTTCTTCCCTGTGACATGAGCACAACAGAAACAACGAGGTGCGTCGTCAAGGAAAACGCACGCCTGAGAGACCCGAGGTTGGAACAAGAACCCACTGACATGGTCGCCATGGCGAGCACTCGGACATCAGATCAGGACACGCCACAACTTTTGGCCCAAAACGCCGTGGTGAGCTGATGATGGGGGTGGGGGAGGGGGTTTTAAACACACACTGGTACACACAACGCCACCCCGCCAGCCTCAACCACACAATCTAAGACGGACTGACTGGAGCCAGGCGGGCGAGGGCCAAGGCTGAGCACCACTGTTCATGTGCGACAATGTGAGGGAACGAGAGTGGGATCCTGCTGACCCTGTCCTTTTGTGTCACAGCAAAAGAGCTCTATCAGTTCATCAGCGAGCATCCCTTCCCCTGATCACTCTCTTTTTGTCTTTAGAAGAACAGAACGGAACAAAAAGAAAAAAGAAAAAACTTTTACTGAACACAAGTGCTCGAGGCCACCCTGCCTCCCTGAGTCCTCTCGCTAGCATGTCGGCTCAGGTGGGTCCCAGTAGGTTTTTAAGCAATGAAAAAAAGGGGGCGCTGACTGGGACCTCGGCACTCTACTGGGACGACTGCGAGTTGTCGTTCTTGCTCTCCTGACTGGAAGGGGCTTTGTTGTTCCAGGGCGAGTGTGCCCCCAGCGCAGGCGAGCTGTTGAAACTGTCCTCATCCTCCAGGCCATTCGCCCCATCGAACTGCGTGTTCTCCAGCCGCGTGATCAGACGCTCGTCCTCGTCACCAAACTCCCCTCCCATCAGAGTGGGCTCTCCCACCATCATCACGTCCTAAAGGGGACAGCAAGGGCCGGTACATATTATCCCCATAATACAGGGGGGTGTGCGCGGAATGACTGGCTGCACCGACGGGTTGTAGCTGAGGCGTTTTTATCTCACTACGGTCTAAGATGCGACCAAACTGGGTCCAACTCCAGCTTTACTACTTTATTTTGACTAATGAAATGCATCAAAATCGATACTTCAAGCTACGTTTCAGGGCCCAAAGGACCTACGTTTAAAAAAAAAAAAAATCCTTCTCTCATTAGTGTTGTCAGGGCATTAGCCCTGACAGTTCAGTTGTCCATGTGGCCCTGAAAGAACCAGGGTCGGGGGGCCCTCCCTACTGGCCAGCAGTGGGCATCCCTGATCCTTGAGTGCTGCATCACGGGAGTGGGGGGCGGGGGGCGGGTTTCATTCCACCTCGGGTCTCGTTCACTCAATCAAGCAACCAAGTAAGCAAAGACAGCAGTGCTGTGTGAGTCGTGTGCTCTGATAAGACTTAGTGGTAACTCTACAACCCAAGTTTGATACAGCGGATTTAGAGAGAAAACTAACTAACTGTCCCACTGGAAATCAGAGCAAGGTAACTCTAGCCCATTACTTAAGAGATGGAGGTCACTTGTATATAAACCCATAAACCTGTGGCCCCAGAGGACCAGGGACTGCCCATCACTGGTTCACATGAGGGGGTATACTAACTAAATCTAATTATCTTCAGTAGAAATACACAAATAATCCCCACCCCACCACCTGAATCCAAACCCCACCTCCAGAGGCCTCCCTAAACCATCTCTACCCTGACCTGCTGCTATACCCACTCCCAACCCCAGCCACCACCCCCTGCACCCACAGATAACTGATTGACTGCCTACCCTTTTAGACCACCCACCGCCCTCCATCTCATCCTCCCACGCCTTGCTCAGCTGAATTTGGAGGTGCAGATAGAGGTCAAGCAGAAGTAATGCTTACAGGTACCTGGCTGGAGAGTGAAAAGCTGTTGGCTGGACTCTTCTTTTTGCTGTTGCTGTTGTTGTTGCTGCCTCCGCCGGAGCTCACCGTGCTTCCGCCGGACACCTTCCTTTTCCGCCGTTTGTTCGGGGCTTGTCTGGCTGGCTCGGCTACGAGTGCAGGAGGAGAGGAGAGATTTAAAAGTCAGGATATCTTAAATGATTTACGCTTTTTCTCAAGCAACAAAGATGGTGTGAGGTGGTTACCTGGAGGGGCTACCATTCTTTGCCACTTCTGGAAGAGGCAGGTCTTCAGGCAGTCTCTGGGGCTCAGGCTGTAGGTCTTATGCCTGGACATCAACTCTTGCATGGGCTCCAATATCACACATAGCTTTAAGGAAGACACAGAGAATGGCATGAAGTAGTGTTGTATGTTTAATGTATAGCCGAGATGAACTGAATGATAAAAAAACAAAACAATAACATTATGACAAGGAGATTTGCTTACACGGAGGTAGTTGAGCGTGGAGTTGGACAGCCCACATCTGGTGATATTTTTAGCCAGCTGGTCGAGCATCTGGGGATCCTGCGTGATTGAGTTAACAGAAGAGATATATAATCACATGTACGGGATGTGCATTGCAGTGTGTGTGTGTGTGTGTGTTGCACTCACATGCATAGCCAAGATGCTCCTTGGTAGGACCTCTCTGTGTTGTCTGATGCTGAAGTGCCACGTCTTGATCCTCATCATGTCATCGAACATGAACTCGAGGTACAGACGGCCCTCCACACAAACCTTATCCATGGATGAGAGAGAGAGATCAGGGGTCAGTGGGTGAGAAATGCAACAGACAAGGAGCCAAAGCTCATCTGGTTTGACATTACCCGTACCTGTGTGAACATAGGTTTGCCGTTCTGGGTCACCATGGTGCACTGGTCACAGTCGAGAGACACAAAGTTACTGTGGAAGGACTCCTTTGGATGCTTCAAAACATAGAACAGCTCAGTCGCCCCTCCTTCGAAAATACTTCGAAAGTAACGTGGAATCAACGTCCTGCCGATGGCTGCAGACAAAATATGTCAAATCAATAGAGATCTCAATGACATTTTAATAGTTAACAGTAAAACATCCCAGAACTGTGCTGATATTTAAAATAAGAGTCTGAAAATACTTACTGTATCGTTTGGGTCCATCCTCCAGACAGAAAGTGATGGTGAGCATGGCGTCATCCTCAAAAAACTCTGTGGTGAAGGCATCCCACCAGAGATTGTCACAGTCCTGAAAGCAGAAAGCAGAGGAAGAATGATTACCCTCAATTTTTCCACTCCATTAAATCTGAGAGGAAAACGCTGTGAAAATGACACATTGACTTGATCATCTTCAATTAATAATCATCACACAAAAACAAAACACATTAATCAAATCCAATATAAGACAGAGTAGATCCTACATGCACTTCCTTCAGCATGATGACATTTCTGGTTCAGTTTAGCTTAAATTAAACATCTGAATGGGTCACATGTCGGAATTAATGCTGGTAGGGATGAGTTTCAATAATCAAAAACAACAGCTGTTGGGATTGATACAGAAGTTAACAAAAATGTTTTTTTAAATGTATCAATGACTGAACAAGCAGCAGAAATTCATATTTCCTACAATGTCCCACTTCTATTAGTCATAACCACTTCTTGCTTGATTACGGTCATCCACACAACACAAGCAGCCAGGAACATTTCCATGTTTAGTTCAAGGTATGTTTTATTGGTTTAGTTAAGGGCCACTTACATTCAAATACCAGTATTCAAATATAATAACATAACTGTAGTTAACGCCCCTCTCGTCTTTGTACAGGTTATATTGCATGTGTTTGTTGTGCTGTGCAGACTGACAGCCACAGAAAGGAAGGGAACGGCCACTCAGTTGCACGCTCAATTGGCACTCCAATTACGTTTGAGCCCGGTTGATCAGATAATCCTATTAGTCTGAATGAAAATTAAGTCAGTGAGTTCTCTGTCTTAATTTTCCCACAAAATCCCTAGCATGGTTTGCAACACAAAAACAGCATCTGGGAGGGGGCGGGGTCAACAGCAAGCAGCTCACAGAACGAGGAACATATCGCAGACTGTGGTCACCACCTTGCTGAAAATGAGAACGGCGATTGCTGTGAACTTTGTCTGTTTCCTTCTGTGTATGGCGTGATTCTCACCTCTGTCCAATTCTGTAGCCTTTTGTTCAGCTCATATATCCTGTAGTCTGTCTGGTTCCCGTACGGTGTGGGTCTCCTGAAACAGAAAACAGCATTCACTCACTGCTCCGGTGACTTTTCCACACCAACACGCAAACACACGAAAGTTGATTGCAGGTAAATTTAATGCCTCCGGTTTTCCAACATGAATAGAGATATTATACCCAGTGTAAATGTTTTATGAATGACTTCCAATCCAGGGCAAACCACAAATATAAGCTCGCTATTAAAGCATCAGTGTACTCACCCCATTCCAGGCTCCATGTATGAGGGGGGGTACATGGGTGTAGGCCTAGGAGGGAGGGGGGAAATAAAATCAGCAACAAACCAGAGTAACATCAGACATGTGTGCAAATGTTATATATGGCATGACTTCTAAAACTTCATTTCAGATCTGCAAAATCAGTGTTTAGAGCCGGTTACTCTTAACATTTAGCTTCAGGGATGTAGAGCTGCAAATGTCCAGCATTTGCCATGAACAAGAACACATTTACTTTAAGCCCAGTAAAAAATGCTGATTCTGTCACTTTTAATTAAGATGAATGTTGCCTGCTCTCTATTTTTTTTTTCTTCCATTTTAGGGCACACATTTAAAGCCATTCTGCTCAGTCAACTCTGTGCTGATAAAAACAGCCTCATTTGGAAAACAGGCTTTGAAACACACTGAAATATATAAATGACAAAACATCAAAAGCAAAAATCAAGATCTAGAACAGACATGCTGTATTCTTCTGTGTAAAAATCTAGGTCAAGACAACAAATTACTATATTAGATGTAAAAAGGACACTTCAGAGATTCAATAAATTACATCTTTTAATGAATGAATTAATGCAAAATGTGTCCTAGTTTTAGACCCATTTTCCTTTTCACAGAGCATCTCGTGTCCTGACAGTAAAACCCGGACCTACCCCACATCTCTGTCCAGCATAGCGCCTGGGTGGAAGGGGGGAAAGCTGCCGCCGTTGGGGGGCTCCTTAGGAGAGTACAGCTTGAATGACTTTGACGAACAGCCTGCACACAACCACAGGGCAGAGGAGGAGGAGGGGGGAAAAAAGAGCAGAGATTTAGAGGAGATTTAGATTTAGCTCATTCAAATCACAGCATCATCTAAGTAATCTAATGTGGGATGATTTTGTCGAGATTTACTCAAATAAAAGCACGCTGCCAAAACAATTTCCTGCTGCTTTCATTATCTAATGTATCTTCAATCTGGTAAATGGACAAGAAAACAAATCATCATGAAGGGGGGGTGGGGGGGGCAGCAATATTTATTAGCCTGCGGAAAATCTGAGAAAACAATCAGTGAAATGGGTGGGTACTAGTGGAGGAGATGGTCTGGCATGTTCTTTGTGTTCTTGTACCATCACTACCATTTACAGGGAACTCTCTTCTCCGCATCCAGCCCCATGTGATCTTAACCATGCTCCTCTGTACTGTGTGTGTTTCTCCCCCTCTAGTTGCCTCCTCTACCCATCCCCCCACGCTGGCTACCCAGGCTGTTGTTAACCCTTGTCTGCCCAGATAAGGAATTCACGCTCAAACAATTCGGGGCTCCCAGAAAAAAAAAACACATCTATTCTGCATCTCTGCTCAATGAGACCTCACACAGACAGCGAATGCATGTAATGAGGTCGGACCAAAGATATCTAATACCCAGGCAAGCAGACGGTGAGAAAAACAACTCCCAGAAATTTGACCCAGACTGGAGCCATCACAACCAGTTTCCCTTATCCCTGTATCTAAGCACAGATACAGACATTGATGCAATCTAGAAAGAGGAATTTAACATATGCGATAGCAATACATTCATTATAGTGTAAACAAATATTGGATCATAGAAAATCCTCTGTGTGCCCACTTGGTAATGGTGTTCACACATGCTTTGCTTGTAAATCTGGCGTTCCCAACAGGAACCTGAAGGCAGCAGAAATGTTAATTTGTTAATTCGACTCGGTCTCAATTTATGCAAAGCAGTCAGTCACTGTCAGCTTGACACATGAAATGGTGATTGTAGCAAATCAAAACAGACAGGGGGAGAAACGGGCCGTCCCGATAGAGGTCAATTTTATGGAGGGATCAAACCTAAGTGGTGCACTCACCACTTTTTTTCCATCTTTTCACAACACTTTTGTTGAACTGACATGTGCCTCACACTGACAGACCACTTCATAAATGCTGGTGGTTTAAATGAAGATGTACACAAATGGTGGGAGATGGGCATGAGATGGGGTTAAGTAAGCTTGTGTGAACTCCCCTCAGCTTTTTCAACAATTACAACTCCTCCTTTCGCTCTTGTCTTCCTTACTTCAGTACACCCCAGAGAGTCATGGCAGGTCATGTTCTCCTCCTCATTAGCATGGGGGGCGAACCTGCTCAATGGCTCTCCATACATTACCTCTGACCTATAGACCCACCCCCCCATAACACCACCAGCCATTAGCTCCAGACAGCATTCAACCTCAACTGATAAGTCTTTGTTCAGTGTGACGCTGATGAACACTGTGCAAAACAAATTCCACTGCAAGGATTGATTGATTCCTTCACAATCAAACTTCTTCATAATCACTTTGTTTTCTGTCAAACAAAGGTGGATGCAGCACATCTCCTCAACACCTGCAATATTCTGAATCAATGTGCAAAACTGCTGACACGCACATTATTCTCAGCTCTAATAAACACCACACACACCAATTTAAAAGCCAGGGCAGGCGGATTAAAGTCATCCACGCAATATCTGCAAATAACAAGTCCCAGTCAAAGAGTAGAATGTGTGTAATACTGATTTCACGGAACAAACATAACGTCTTCATGAATGCAGGCATCCTTCGTTAAATGCATACATACATAAATACACATGAATGAGCCTGACTACAACCTGAGAGCAACCCTGAACCCGTGTAAAATCAGACCAGAGCTTATGGTGATGCATTATCATCATATCACAGGTTAACTTAAAAAAAAAAAAAATTAAGCCGGTGCACTTTAGTCCGCCCAAACTGTTCATAGCGAACAATGGAGCTGCATCCAAAGGCTGGCCCTCCGCCAGGAACACATCCACAGCAATGTGCAAAGCCTCTCAACATACTTGCTCTGCTGCTTTCCTGGCGTCTGTTTGTGTCTGAACGCACGGACTTGCATCGCGGACATTTAAAACTAAGCCAGTGTTTACTGTGCAGGACCGGGCGTAAACTGAGCCCCTGGGCCGCACTCGGTCGTCGCTTGCGTAGAACGGATGCTGCCATTGCTAAGCTACCAACCTAGTTGCTAAACTACCGTGACCACCGCGGTTGTTTAGCAACAGTTTCCAGCGGTTAAATGTGAACCAGTGTTGTCGTTGTTGTAGCAGAGCGGCTGTGCGTCTGAGTTACCTGCAGAGAAAGGTCCACCGAAACGCGGTGTTGCTCAACACCTCCGCTCGGTGTTTCTAGCCAGCTAGCCTCGGTGCTAGCCGGAGCGGCTGGATGAGGATGAGGGGAGGGGAGGGGGGAGCTCCAGCGCCGGCCGCTAATAACGCAGTCCTCCGATCCCGAACAAGGCGGCAAGCGACGGCAAGTGAAACGCTACCGCTAGTTCCCTCGGTTCCAGTCAAATTTCAACCCCGGGCTGGATGTTTTAAATGTCATTTGTGTGGAGGACGGCGCTACCTATCTACTACTACTACCGGACCCTTTGTTCCTGCCAGCCGAGACACGAACAAACAAAGGCCCCGCCTCCTCCGAGCTCCCCCGCCCATCCCGACTCACAGACCGGGACAAACAGGGGCCTGCCTCCACCACAGGGGCCCCCAGTTTGTTCTCCCTAGGATCTATGATGATGATGATGATGATGATGATGATGATGATGATGATGATGATGATGATGATGAGTTAGGTCCATTTGAAACAATAAAAATATTAAAAAACAAAATAAAAACAACAACAACAACAACACAGTGTCCCCGCAGAGTCATACAAGGTGGGTGTCCAACTGTGAGGGACAGCCAATATAACATCCCTATTGGATAAACAACTGTCATTTTACAGTCTGCCAGCATCACACTCTGTTGTTTATCAGCTCTTTGCAGCTCCCCATTGAAGCTATGTGATGTCTGAACCATCGGCCTCATGTTTTTATCTCCATATCACTCTATTAAATGGAGCCACACTTGATATATTAGATTTTTTTTGGACATTTTCATTATAATTCAGGTGCATGGTGTTTTTCTTTTTTTTTAACAGACAGAGTTTATGATAAAGCATCATCTGGCAGCTCAGTGAAGTTTATTAGGTCTTTTTTTATTGAAGCAAGTCTTAGACAGACATGATGCCCATGGACTCAAACTATCACTGATTTATAACCTGCTTTAAAGACAGTCTTTAAAATGTCATCGTGTTTAATAAAGTTGGGCCCCACCCATGTCTGTTAGAGGGGTTGACTGCCATAAATCTTAACATGATGTCCTTTCAAAGCTTTTACCAGATGACGTTAAAAATCTACTTCAACCCATTCAGAGGACTACCTCATTGTCCAATGTCCATGCACGTTGGTGTGGAATTAGCCTTATATTTCTCAAAGTCTGGAATTGGATGTGATGCCCCTTGGACATGGACTGATCTTCACTTATCTATCAGGCTGAAAGGAGTTGTGACTGAATCTGTACATGCAAAACTTCCTCCAGTACAAAAAAACAAAACAAAAATAATATTTATCTTATGTTGTCTTGGACAAAACTGTCATGGGTACATCTAGTGAAATCTGCAGTATGTAAGAGTATTTTCTCAAACCTGGTGCATTTATAAAGCATTTTTATGGCCAGGACATTGCAACCTAATTTAGTCATAATAATCAGAGACAAGGAATAACAGGGTAGTTAAATAATTTTGCCTGGGCTGCTGGAACTTTGTGAACTAGCACAGGCCACCCCAGTAGAGTTTGTTATGACATTAACAATCACAAAATGAAAAGAAAAGCATCTGACCTGTCTGACCCTTTATTACATCTATCAAATGTGACTCAGTCTTTCTGTTTACATCGTTCAGTACATCTTTGATACGGACTTGGTACTTTAATATGCTGTTTAATTCAAGCCAACTTTGTAAAGCCTTATGAAAAGTGATTGCCGTGGCTGTTGACTCAAATCCTTTAGACCACAGTCTTGAGCCTGCCGTAGCCCGAGATTATGTAAGGGTATAATCTGCGGCCTCACTTTTAATCAATAACCACTCTAATGTTTACAAGCAAATATATTTGAAGTGGTCTCAAAGTGCATTTAAACCTCAATTTGTTGAGGCTTTCACTTGAGCCACCACAGTCAGCTTGCAGAATAAGCCAGGAGTGCAGATGAGAGGAGTAAAGCGATGCATTGCATTGAGAGAGTAAACACATCTGACCAACACCACAGTCAGGCTCACTGCACAAAGCATCAACTCGTGTGCACCACTCTGACTGGAGGTGGCAACACCACAAAAATATCTAGTGTGATGAGCTGCATTGTGTATCTGCTTGGAACAGGAATTTCATACATTCATACATTTATGAGTTCATTAATTTACTCCATTTTCATCCGTGTTTTTCATTTTTCTTATCACTCTGTCAAATTATGGAAAGAGAAGCAACTCAAAATCTCGCTCCAATCAAGACGTCTGCCTGTTTGGTTACGACAGAAAATCAATTATTAAAGAGTTACAGGGGGAGGAAAAGAGAGCGTTTTGTCTCAACACGAGCTCAGATCTAGGCTGTCTTGTTGAAAACGGTGATTCCTCCGTCTGCTGTCTGCTCAGTGCTGATGGAGTGACACGAGGAGACATGATAGAACAGCATCTCCCTCTGCTGGCAAACGCTGCAAACATCTTCCTCATGTTTCAGAGCAGAATTCAACAGAAAGAGCTTCTAGGAGTTCATTCATACTCTGTTCACACCTACTATAGCATTTTTTTTTAATTAAAGAGTATAAAATCTATTATTTTTATCACAATGTTAGATCTTTATCTGCCTTCTCCATGATTACAGCGATCAATAACTTTTAAATCTATACTGGTGCTTATATATTAATAAGATGGATATATGTGATAAAGGTCTGCCTTGCATTAGGATTATCATGAAACTAATAAAGATGGCTCAGAATGAAGTGTGCATTATATGGCACATGATGTGGGATACTTCACCACGGGAGAGTTTCTCTTTCGAGAACTGAATCCTATTTCATTTGTATTCACTAAGAGTCACATTTAGTTCAAACATGCACGGAGTACCTGGGAAGCAGGGCTGGCAGGCAGTGATAACACTAAAAGCAGAATCAGAATAAGGCAGTCATAGACACGAGAGCTAAGTCCTATTTTAGTCACCGGAAAACTGGTCTTGTACTACACAAGATCTGATGTACCCGCTTGTATTAATAGATCTCGAGCTCTGACGACCACTTTACAAGTGCTATTTTATGCAGTGTTGCATAGCGTTCCCTCTGAAATGCCTTTCATGCATTGTCATTTAAATTAATAATGTGGTCTCTATATCAGAAAAATAGAAAAGGGGTCTGATTTTTAATTATTTGGTCCATTACTCAAATGCCGGTGGAGTTAGTCAGCTTTTACCATTTGAATTTTTTTTTTTTAAATCAACCAAAAAAAAAGAGAAGAAAATTCAGATATATTGTATGTGTTTGCAGACTTATGGCAGAGAGTGCTGGTGTTGTTGCTTTTCTTTTCTACACTCCACAGTGGAAGCACAAACCTGTCAGGGAAAAGTGTTGTGACACCTGACTGGTAGTGATAGCAACACAGCGGCTGACAGAACTAACGCAGGCTGCACCCAGAGGATGCAACTGCGGCTTGACAGGAGGAAGTTAAACAGCATGTGCTCGAGATAAACTGCAGGATAACAAAAGACAGATATAGTTGTGTGAATGTCAGAGTGACGGTTGATGTCGTGGACATTTGCAATGACAGATGTCAGCGATTTGGATCCAGACAGAATTAGCTAATCCCCGAGGTATTCGCTATAGAGGATTGTAGATTGTAGATAGGAGAGATAGGATCCGGGTTCGTTTAAACAGTGGGTTTGGGCAGTGAACCCCATTAATAAAACTGTCGTTTTTACTGCTTTCTTTGCCGTGCTAACATCCAGGGAATGAAATGACGTCTCCTGCAAAAAAATGTCTCAGCAAAACCTCTGTAATGTATCTGTGTAAACCCACCATAAAATCAAATTTACACTTGTATCCTTATCATACGGCACAACTCAGCTTTTATGTCTCCTCTTAAAACTAAACAACAGACAGACAGACTGTAGTCATGATGTTATTTAGAGACTAATCTTGGAGCTGCTCCACGGATAATGAATAATGGAACAGCGATGACACAGTGTTTGAGTTCACGAGAATATGGACACTTTATCTCACTCACAACAAGACGTCCTATTTAAATTATGCTTATTTTAATCTCATGTCTCAAACACAAATTCCACAAACCCGACGAGTCACCTCCAAACAAATGAACCAACTCCACAAACTGCACCTCCGCCTGCTAATATCATCTATTCCCATCCCGACGCTCCGACCTTACCGTCCAAAAATCAGTGGCAGCACAATGTGAATTATGTTTTAGGGCAACAGCAACCTCTATTTGCATATTCTTTGACAAACCTGGTGGTTTTCCATTCATGGTCTGTTCGCACAGTTAATCTTTGACACCTATACCAGTAGCGCAAACATGCTGGTCAGTTCAAGATACATTTATAGAGTGTTCTGTGGTTTGTATTCGCAGAACAATCCCCAAGCCTTAAATAGACTTCAAGCCACACACACACAGGTGGCACGGTGATACAGCACACAGCTTTCAAACAACTCTGCGGCTGTCCTTGCACCTTTTGTTTTTAACACAGCTCTGTTTCGATCTGAGCACTGTAACTGTCATGTTTTACCGCAGCATCAGACCTGCTTTCATGTTTAAATACTCGTCTCTCACAAATAAAGGTGCACTTTTATAGAAAAACCTGTGTTCTCCCCCCCCTGCTCCCTTTTTCCCCCCATCCTCCCCCCTCGTGTGGCACATGCCAGCTTTCCTCTGCCATCCTGTCGGCCTGCAGCAGATGTGACATCACTACAGCTCGTCTCCACTCTGCGAACACCACCACCACCACACACACACACACACACACCACCCTCATCTCTCTGACTCCCCAGCATCTCTGTCTCCCACGCATTCCTTCTTTCTCTCTGCCTCTGCACACACAGCCATTTTGATCTAGCAAACAAGATCTGAGGGACTCACTAGTGTAGAGAGAGGAGGGGACGAGGAGAAGGGAAGAAGTGAAGAATCGAGGAGGGAAAGAAAGAAAGAGAGGCCCAGGCTTTCAGTGCAGTGAGATAAAGCTGAGGCAGTCATGTTGTTGTGTAACGGTAATCAAAAAAGAAAAAAGAAAAAAAAAAAGCCCTGGCTGTTTGGCTGCCATTTTGGCTCTGCTTTAAGCCACTTTTCTCCAATCAGGAGCCATGTGACTTTCTGCATGAGGTAACAGCACTGTTACTGCAAAAGGCAGTGAGCGACGGATGAGGGAGCGACAGAGAGGGTGAAAGAGGAAGAAGGGGGGAGAGAGAGCAGAGGAAGGCAGAAACGGGAGGGAGGGGTGGGTGAGAGACGGAGAGAGAGTGGCGAGCGTAGGGGAGTGCATGGTTGAGTGGGTACATGTGAAAATGGAGGGGGGGGGGGTATCTTCAGCTCACAGGCAATCTATTTTTACCATTTAGTCTGAACAAAGGATGTGATTGGCTCCACTGTGTTAGGATGGATCTCCTTCATGCGGGGAACAAAGCCTTAAAAAGGCTGATTCACAGCAAAGTCACAACAACAGCAGGATGTCACAGGGTTGTCAATGAACCAGACAGACAGGAGAAGTCTGTTCCTTATTATGGCTCACATTCTCCCACATGCAAGGCAGACATGCAAATACAGTCAGATCATAGCTCTTTATTCAATCATTTTCTGGCGCGGTAACAAAACAAAAGATGACCAGGACCAGGTGAGAGGAGAACGTGATCTTAGAACGAGAGGCGATTTGTTTTTCCGTAGCAGAAACAAACACAGAAAAAAAGGATGAGGAAAGATCTTCCATCCACCATCATGCAAGAATGTAAACAAACCAGCTCTCAAATATAATGATTTGCAGCGCACGCACAGACAAGGAGAAAGAAACAGCAAAACCAGTGTTGATCAATGTGGCTCGGTGGTTATCTGAGAGATCCTCGAGCCTAAACTTGCCCTAGCCGGATCCTTGTGAAGGCGTGTGTGCTGCTAGCTATAGCGTACGCGGATGGCGTGTTGCTTGCACGCATGCCTGCACGTGTAAACCTTTGTGTGCATCTGAATGCACGCACACAGCGGTGGACCTCGTTTTTTTTGGGTGCATCTTTCGAAAACATGTGGATGCCATTAAAAGTTTCTGCTCCTCGGCGAAGTCTGACAACAACAGAGGGAGCGACGGAGCCGGAGATACTGGAAAAACTACAGGAGAGAGTTGGGAATGATCTGAGAGGAGAACATCAAGCAGAGGCCTCTCTCATATTATTCCATCTGATAGCTGACTACCAATGAATCAGAGCAGCCCCATTAAAATGATACTGACACCCTAATTCAATCTGCTCTCTCTGAGATCCCCCCCGAGCAGATGCTACGATTCAATTTCTGTCTGTTACTGGCTCCCTTGTGCTGCACAGAGCCCGTCCCCTGGCAGTATAAGGCTTTTCACCGTGTGCAAGGCAACTGTCTCTGCAGCCCGCCTGCTCTCGCCGGGGTATCGTTAAAGAGAAATTGCTACAAAGTCACAAAGGACCAAACGCTCAATGGGAGAGAACAGGGCTACAAGATCTACTTGATAAAAACTGCCAAAACATTTCTGCGTTGCCAAAGACTGACATGTGCAGACAGACTCTAGATGACACTAGATTTCCTTCCTCTAGCAGAGTGAACCAATGAGGAGCCATTTATGGTGGCAGTAAATCATACTTTATGCAGCCTTTATTTAAGGCTCAAGAGATCAAGAATCTTGATTCCAGGAAAAGCCAAGCTAAGCACAACGACTGTGTGAAAAAAAAGAAAATATGCAGGAATGCAAAATGCAAAGTCACAATGACAAAGAGCTGACTATTATCTACACAGCAGCTTAACTCTGAGAAATTTCAACTCTCACTTAAATCTTCCTAAGTGCCCTCATCACTGGTTCGAACTCATCAAAAGAGAGCCTTAAACCATTTTGCTGTGAGTAAATCTAACGTTTGCCTCATTCAGTCCTTGGACAAATATGAAAAAGCAGTTCCAGTGACAGCGAGCGGTGACTCTTCTAGACATATATGAGCACAGATAATCGAGAGGCAGACATGTAGCCGCAGATAAAGTTGAAGAAAGGAGGGAAAAGAGTCAAGCAAGTGAAGTGCTTATTGATATCTCAGTGTCTCCGTACGTGGCAAAACTCAAAGAGCCATTGATCTGCTGCACAGCAAGCTAGCGTGACTGAGAGGGTCTGCTGAACAACTTAATCCTGAAGTGTGGTAGCCTCAGTCTATAACCTTGTTTCAGGACATGTGTTGAAAGTGTAGCATGGCTTCACCATCACACACATGCATGCACACACAGACTCACACAGCTTGACGCTGGCCCTAGGCGGCTTTGCAGCACTTTTACATAAGTCATCTTTCTGACAGCACCACTGAGCACAGAGACGGAGAAGGGAAAGAGGAAAGAGGGAGAAGGGGGGAGACGGAGAGAGAGAGGGAGCGTAGACACTTACCGGGACAAGCACAACCTCCAACAGACATCTTCTCACATGTTGGGCTCTGCTCTGAACGAAACAGCTGCACTCAGTCCACACGATGCTCGCATGGGCCAACTCTGAGGAAAACAACACAGACAGGGGGGTGGAGAGATAAGAGGGAGTGGTACAAAGCAGGACATGTACACCACAACTACACTCCTCTCTCTCTGTCAGAGGCAGGAAGTTGGCAGTGGTGCTCTAGCTGCATCATTAATAGGCATATTGCAACACAAGTGGGAGGGAAAATGAGAGAGGAGTGAAATAGGAAGAAAGAGCCTTAACGGTATGTGAGACTGGAGTAAGTAATATGGAGGCAAAGGTGTGTGTGTGTGTGTGTGTGTCGGGGGGTTGTGAAAGGGAGAATGCAAGAGGGAGGCAATTAGAGCAAAGGAGAGGAAAAAGAGAAAATGTACAAGGTGTGTGTATGTGGCAGTGATGCATCGTCTATTTTTGCCCGTTGCTGCTGTGGGAGATAAACATACTCAGTAGGTGCCCAGAGGCGGAGGGTCATTACTGCCAAACAAACACACACACACACACACGCACACTCACTCACTCACACACCCTGCCTCGTGTATGACAGATTTCCATCTCTCTTTCCGTCTCCCTCTCTCACCCCTTCCCTCTGTTTTTCTGCTGCAGAGAGAAGACTGGTGTTAATCACTACAGACAGTATCGATTAAAAATGCAAAGCCCACCTGGAGCGCAGGGACACTGGAGACCCATGGGAGGCAGAACAGCGCGCACGCACAAACGTGCACACGCTCACAACAGGAGCTGCATGTAAACAGTCTCTGACTACAGACTGTTTGCCCGGCAGCCGTGTCCTCCTCTCTCTTTTCCACTCTTTTCTTGCTTTTTAATCTTACTTCCCTCTATCAATTTAATCTCCTCACCCTGTTGATATTACCTTGACCTTTCTGCAGCTTGATGTCGCCTGATGCGATTTCGTTTCATTTCCTTTCCTCGTCCACATCTGTGGTTTTTCCTTCTCCTTCATCCCATAACTTCTCTTGGCTCGAGCGCGCCTGTTCTCCGAGCCAATAATCTCATAATCTCACACTTGACTACACCAACACACGAGCACATAACTGACTCCCATGAGCTGGATGTCTTTGTTGCTCATGATCCTGTCAGACAGATGACAGACTGAACCGTATCGCTGCGTTATTGTGACTGAATACAAGAGGATGAGAAAAATGGAAAATGTTTTACAATCCCAGCGATAACTGACAGCCAGAAATACAAAGATGCACAGAGTGTAGACTATAGAGTAACACAACAAGTGTGACGAGATAGAAACTACAATTCATCAGGAAGTATATTCAAAAGTTGAAGAGCACATGATGCAATTGAGAGCTTTTTTTAACTGTACTGAAAAACTGGTTAAAGTAGATTGCTAAAAAAAAAAAAAAAAAGGTACAAATGTTTCACAGCTCAAATAAATGTCTACATAAATATTGAAGTGGTCCACTATAAGAAATCTGAAAATCTCAAAGTAGTGAATAAATCATTGAAATCGATTAAAAGTCATGAATAGTTGAATTACAAAGCTGAAACTTACAGAGCAATCGTTTAAAATAGTGTAATAGTTAAAGCTAGAAGTTAGAAAATTAAATCCAGTTTATGTCAATGTGTTGGTCATGAAAACTGTTAAACCGTACAAAAAATATGTATGTAACCACTTTCACATGAATAAAATATGTTCAATATGTGCGTGAATATCAGTATAACCGAACATATTTTCCACACGACAGATGTTTGTTATGATGGACGCTCCGTGATGTGGTGCCGTGGTTCATGTGACGGGGGCCGTGAGGGAACATCAAACACAGAAAGGGTGAGAACCAGTGGTCTGGTATAGACACATACTGTATCTCCTCCTCCCGGGCGAGTTGAAGCCCACTTTAACAAACCTCAGATCTCTGTTTTCTGTCACTCACAACCAATATACTAACAAAAGACAAACAACTGTCTCCACTGGAACGAGAGCTGACGGGGCACATTCCCCACACACCAGCGCTCTGGTAGAGGCATCACATTTAAATGTCATAAACGGTGTCAGACACTGTTCTCAGGACCGAGACACAATGAACAACCCTGCGGGCCTCTTTTTTTTTTTCCCCTGACTTGTCTCCCCCCCCCTCCCTCTTTTCATTTCCCCTTCACATACACACACACTTTTTTGTCTCTGTCTGTTTCAACAAGGTCCATCTCTTTCCCTCGCTGCTATTCACCACATCACCATTCGGTCCTTTGTACGCATTGTAGGTCACGATCTGCTGGTTTGACATTTACAGAAGATTCTGCTACTGTAAAATGGACAACTCCGAACAAAAGGCAGAAACAGAGAGTGGCAACCCCGACAAGGAGGGAGAAAGAGAGAAAGAAGAAGAAGAAGAGGAGATAAAAGCGGCAGAGAAGAAACAAGAGGAGGGGTGCGTGAATGTGATGTGATTTGGGAAATGGCTTCTGTTTCCAGGAGCGATCAGGCTTTGAAGCTGAGCACTTCACCACTGACTGCGCTGCCTGTCAGGTATGCTCTCTCTCTTTCCTCTCTTCCCTCTCTTCACTCTCCGTACTCTTGCAGATAACAGAGATTCCCGCTCTGTCAACACATCCACACATCGCTCAAAGAAGCTCTCTGAGAATAAATGAAGTTCCCCCTCTGTTCACCTCCTCGCCTCCACTGTGGGAACACTCAGCGGCAGCACTTCCATAACACTGTGTGACAGTCGGCAAAGTGCTGCACAGACGCACTGACTGAGCCACTCGTCTGCTCAGCACTTGCTTCACATGCACTGACAACCCTGTTTTTCCCCCTCTCCTCCCTCCACCCCCCCCAAAAAAAGGCTTCACAGTGTCATCTTGGTATCTCAGGTGAGGTCACGCCATCAGCACTTACCTCTCAGTCTTTTGTCTTTGCAGCTGTTTTGCAACCCCCCCCCCCACCACCATCCTCCCTCCCTCCCTCCCTCTTCTCCTCCTCTTCCTCCTCCTTTCCCCTTTTTCTCTCCTCCACACTCTTAAACAACCACCTCCATCTCACCGCTTACCTTTTGTCTTCCTCTTTCTTCTGCGCCCACGCTCGCTCGAAAAAGTCTGCCTGGGTCAGCCACGCAGAAGAGGAAACCAAGCTGGGCAGAGAGAGAGAGAGAGAGAGAGAGAGGAGAGGAGAGAAGAGAGAGGAGAGAGAGTGATGAGCAGATGCAGATAGGAGACACAAATGGAGGGGGGGGATCTAGCAGTGTGCAAATTGGATGATGAGAAGGAAGGAAGGAGGGAAGGAAGGAAGGATGGAGGAGGAGGAGGAGAAGGAGGGGAAAGGGGGAGGAGGAGGAGGATGGGGGGGGGGGCAGCTCTCAGCTGCACTGGTATGAATATGACGCAGAGGCAGCAGCCAGAGACACTTCTCCTCTTCCCTCCTCTCCTCTCCTCTCTAGCCCCATCCCTCCATGCCCACCGAGAGAGAGGAGAGGAGAGGAGAGGGGGAGAGAGGGCACTGTATCCATGGCAACGGCAGAGCAGCGGTAGGTAGCAGTTAGGGAGTGTGTTGGGGCACAGTAGCGTTCCTCTCTCTTTCTCTGTTTTTCTCAGAAACGAGGTGGTGGTGGTGGTGGGAGTGGTGGTGGGGGGGGGGGAGGGGGGGGGGGGGGCTGTGGAGGAAATGTGAGCAGCAGTGGATTCTTCGGGGCATGACAGGTAATGAGAGCCAGACTGATTGGGCCTGTTGTGTCTCAGACATGCGGGAAGCAGACGCAGAGGAAGCACGTACAGTATTAATGCTACTGTAAACGCCAAAAAAAAAAAGAACAGCAGAGGAGAGAAGATAAAGTAACTTTGCATGTAAATGTTAGACAACTCACGCAGAGATAATCAAACACGAGAGCAGCGATTCATAGAAAACTCAAATTATGTCTGAGTGGAGCTGAGGAAATAAGCAAAGCAAACAAAACCGCGAATGCAAAGACGACGCTTGTTGTTGTTGTGGTTGTGGCGCCACTGCAGCTTATTAAAGGCGTGTGTTTGGTTCCCACATCCACTGATCCACATGCCTCAGGACCAATTACGGGTTAAAGGTCAAGGGTACTTCAATATGTAAACAAGAGGAGCTGGGAATCAAACCAGCCACCGAACCAACATTTACAGCCTCATATGCTGTGGAACGTAATTATAATGGTCTTGTTCTTCAAAGAAAAAGCAGCAAAGGGACACAACTTGATCAGTGAGACTCGTAATTGTCGCCTTAGGGATTCCTGGATCGACGCCAGGGAAGACACAGCAAGCAGACAAGAAACTACACTGCAGTAGCTGGTGTCTGTTGTTTTGAGACTGCTTGTCAATAAGGACGCTCTCTCAAATTCATTACAGCGCCTGCACGAGTTTACTGACGAGCTCCGCCACAGCTGTCGGGGAACGCAGAAGGATTCTTAAAACTTTACAAACAACCGTTTTATTCTTCACACAGGAGAGAGTAAATGACAAATGTAAAAAAACAAATAGAGACAGTGGTACGCCACAATGGAAGACCACAGTGTGTGTGTGCGAGTGTGTGTGGCCTCACCTCTAATCCATTTCTACCTGTGGGACGATGGGAATTGCCTATGGCTTTTCTGTGCCATGCAGAACCGATCCTAATGAGGAACGCATCACCCCCCACTTTTGTATTTGACCCAATTTACTCCCCCCACCTCTGTGTCTCAGAGCCTGCCTTTGTGTTCACTCCTCATACCTTTAGTTCATGTGTTACACTCAGACATCCACCACAGCCCTTTATACGATTTTCCTCTCCAGCTCTGAGGGAAAACTCCTTCTCCTCTCAGTGTGATGTTTATTTAGCCCTCAGAGACCAATAAATGTTTTCATAGTGGTATTCCCTTGTGCTCGTTTAATTGTGACTCACTCTAAACTAAGGGTTAGTGTGATACTTTATGAACTTGAACATGAACTGAACCTGAAGATAGATAGTGTGAGACACACAAAAAAAAGAAATCTCAACTTACAAGCCTTTTCCAGAGCTTTACAGTAACTCAGCGTCCTCTTCTGTGACTGTAACCTCGGTTCAATGTGATGGATGTGAAAAGCCTGCTTGATCTTTGTCCAGTCATCCTCTGAGAAACCGAGGCTGCCATTAATTTTCCGGGGGGAAAAATGTAGAGTAAAAACATAAAAGTACATTGCATTGGCACGATATTAAAGAAGTCAAAAGCAGTCAAAAGGTTCTAATGTCAGATAATAATAAGTTTGCCATTATCTGCTAAGTTATTAGCTACTGGTGGCATTAGCATGAGAGCGTCTTGTGTATGAATTGCATAAAGGTGCCTTTTACTTTATGTAATTTGCATGGGTCTAGTTTTATTAAGAAAATATAAACCTACCGTACTTTCATCTACAGATTTCAGTGTTGCAATGTACAATTCAAATTTACCATATTAGCACAATATTTGTGGTAGTATCTTCAGACAAGAGTGTTCAAGCTAAAACCAAAAACATGTTTCAAGGTCCATGACTGCCACTGTGTGACCAAACAGCATGAGCAGAATTTTTTTTTTTTTTTTTTTTTTTAAATGTTAACAAATCTGTCAGAACAGATGTGTGTGTTTTCATTATAGCACAAAACACACCTCAGTCAAAAGGGGGAACTGTCTCCACAGAAATGGTGTTTTTCTCATCCAAAGGACCACATGAGAGTCCTCCAGTCCTGGAGAGCCCTCCTTGCTTCCTTGTTTCACGGTCATTGAAAGTGAAGGCAATTAGACTAAACCTGTGGGAGCACAGTGGGAGAAGAAGCAGACAACAGCACAGGAACTGCCAATTAACCTGCGCTGAAAAACTTTGAAGATGATAAAGATTCTTGACAAGAAAAGTTGGGATGCATGTCAATCTATAAAGGCAGGTAGATAGCCTATAATGAGGATAGAACAGTTTCACACACTGTGCATAATTAAGTGACACAAAGAGGAGGTTATATTTACACAATGAACAATAGTTGTTTTATAATTAAAATAGAAAAGAAAAACAGCTCCTAACAATTAACTTGTTTCATTTAGGTCAGTACAACGTTAAATCATGCATATCCACTATCACAAAGACAAGAACTAAGCCCTAACTGAATGTTTGTCAATCATTGTTGTTGTTGTTGTGGAGAGAACTACATGTTTTGCATAGTGTGCTTCTTCTAATGTTACCAGATACCAGGAGGGTTTGTGAGCAGTGCCCTGTGTTGTTGTCTTGGGTTACATTACCTTGTGAGGTAATTCTTTTAAGTCTGCTGCTCCACGTGTGTAACTACAAAAGACAAAACATTGGAAACAGTGTGTCATTTAGAAATACATCCCAATCTACAGACTCAAAACTGACCACAGAGCTAAAAGTCAACATAGCCTACAAATAACTGCACCCAAAGTAGTAGTAGAGAAGTGAGTATTTGAATCCAGTGTGTTGCTTTGCATTAGTTGTTTCTATCATGACAAACACAAAAATGGGCTGTTCTTACAAAACAACCTTTAATCCTGCAGTTTGTTTTTTTTTTTTTACAATGTCATTCAAACAATATTAAATGATGCATATAATCCACACCTAAACCACTTTAAAACACTATGATAAAACAATTACACTACTACCTCCACTAACAACTCATCATATGAGGGCTGCTTGGTAGCTGCAAGTTAACCCCTCGTAAAGAAGGAAATTCGTTGGTAAAATGTCAATAAATGCAATAAAATGATGTGTTCACGTGTCTTATTTTGTCGAGATAGTCAGCAAAAATAACTGTTGCTGATTAATTTTCTGTGGTTTAATATTTTTGTTGTGGTTGTCTTGTGTAGCTATCTCGTCACTGTCACCTACCTTGTGTTTACTGTTCAGTGGATAGCCCGTCGTGTCAGCCACTGTTGACACTAACTGTGACTAATTTGGGTTCAAATTAAATCAATAAATAAAAGTCTACTTTACTGTACTTTACTATGCTCTTGTCGTCTTTTGTCTTCAGAGATAATAAATACAGCCGGCCACAACAAGGCAGTGTCGGACTCTCACGCTCACTTTTAATGGAACTACAAAACAACGTGGCCACGTAACCCTTGACCCGCCACTGCGTCACTTTGCGTCATTTTGCCGGGAATGTGGGGACCACGTGTCTCCCCCCAACACCGGCGTGCTTGTTGCCTGACGCGGTCGGTTCATCACTTTTCACTCAGAAAGCAGCCGGGGCAGGGAGTATACTCGCAAGATGGCGGCGCGGTGGGGAGCAGGCGAGGAGACTTTAACTGCGTGCAATATGGAGTTTTTCCCCATGGACACACTAGACGAGGTAAAGGATGTGTTCTGTGTTTTATTTCCTGTCTTGTGAATCCGCTGTTAGTAGTTGCGTGCGTGTGGTTTTAACAAATGATGGGCAGAGTGTGCCGTGTGTGTGTGTACACTGCGCATGGAAAAGTGACACGTGGATGCAACCGTAGTATCTCTAGTAAAAAACTTATTCATTAAGCACCCAGTGTTTTGTGGCGTCCACGGACAGGTACACCTGTCTTTGTTTCTATGTGAATTTAAACGCACCGCTTCATTGTGATTAGCTTGTTTTTTCTTTCTTTCGCGTTATGTTAATGCTAGCAAATGAGCCAGTGTAGCTTGACCGGCCGGCTACACAGCGACGCAGGGTTTGTCCCATAAAAATATAAACATTAATTGAGAAAAATGCAGTGACAGTTGTGTATTTTTACTGGTGGTCGACCTGGCATGTTTTCCATTTGTATCATAGATGTTCATGAGACGTATTTTAGTGGGTGTATGTGTGAAAGTACTGTGTGTCCTACTGTCCATCCACTGAATCATACACACGTGGTAACAAACACTGCAGGATGCTAGTCCTCTAGCTGTGTCATCGTTGCAGGCTGGATGTGTCCGTATTTTCTGTTTGATTTATTAAAGCTTGAGGATAATTGAGAGTGTATTTATTGATTTTTTATTTAGCCATGCTGTAATTTCATAGGCTTCGTGCCAGCACGTTGCAGTAATGTGTCATCAGCTCAGTGGTGATGCATTTACAATATATGTACTTATTATAGAATATATAGTCACCGCAAGTTGGACACATTTGTCTGATTAAAAAGTCTCAGGCTGCTGCTGCTGGCGCGTGCCAAGTTTTCATTCAAAAAACCTGTGTGTATTACCCACATGTGGTTCAGTCGTGGTGAATCACATGTTGGAGATACTCACACATGCGCAGACGCAGTCGGGTCAGTTTAATCTCTGCATACACACCCAGATTCAAAGTTTATAACTCGCCAACTGCGACTTTTTCCAACATTTCGGTGTATTAAGGCGGACTGAAATGCTGTCTGTGCCTCTTATTGTTAAAAAACGTGAGACAGTTGTGTTGATGAGGCCCAATCTGGGGTTTGTTGTAGTGCAACACGTGGGCAGCAGAGCTCCCCTTTGGACGGGGTGAGGCCAAAATCAAACATGTCTGCATTCTGCAACACGTGGGACACTGAGAGAAACGGTTTTTCAGATGAAAGTGCGAACTGTTATCACTTATGTTTTCTCCTATAGACGGATCTGTATGCTGGACTTGGTGTTATTCACCTAGCTCAAATATGTGTTGCTCGGGCGAGCAGGTTAGAGCTACATTTATCAATGAAAGTTTAGAGTCTTTTGATAAAACTTTATTTAAAATGTAGCTATTCAAAATTCTCCATTATTTTCTGTAACGTTTTCATTTTTTGACTTTTTAAAATTTATTTTGAAGCTGTCTATTAACATATAACTTGGTAATAATGTGTAAATTCAATTGGAGACATGCATGTGCAGTAGATGTTTTTGTATGTTTCTAATCATAGAAAAATGCCTCTGGTGTTTTTCAAGTTGGAAAAGCATGTGCTCCCTTTGGCCTCTGGGGTTTCCTCTTCTGATTCTCCTTTTCAAACGCCTGAGTTTAGGCCCATCTTCAGCTCCAACAACCAAATAAAAAGCTACTATGCTCCATGTGCTTGTCAAACACACACTGCACTTACTTTCTTTTAGCAGGTTATTTAAATCAAGTGATACTGCTTTTGTGAAACAGGAAGTAGGCTACTCTTTGCCTAAAGGGATACACAACACTGATTTTGTTTACAACACATGTGCCTTTAGACCTAGAGATATTTGAGGCAAGACCCTCATTACCAGGGGTCCTAGAAGAAGTACCAAGTCAAAGACAGCTGCTGTGGCTTTTTAAAGGAGAAAAAAATGTAATGGAAAAGCCACCCAGTGGTTCATATATGATACTACAAGGAAGTTTTACTCCTGCAGCACGTTTTTGAGTAAAACATGGAGTCGGCTTCACTCCCATGCTCATGCAGACCTGTGTTGGAGAAAGCACAACATGGATTGAAGACATCACACTTTATATTGAATTAAAGCTGCTGCAAAACAAAATAAGTTGAGCTTAAATATTTTTAGTAGTTTTGAAAATTTACACAACTGAAGAGGTTAACAGTTTTAATTGATTAATTATGCATTTTGATTTGCTGCTAGTTGATCGTTTTTAGTTTAGTCAACAATAATAAAAGTGTTGTTGCTTTTCTTCTCTAGACTTCTGCGCTGAGCTCTGAAGAAACTCTGGAAGCCCTTCAAAGCTGCTTAGACCCCTCCATCCTGTCTATATTTGAGGACACACCAACAATAGAGGCAAGATTCATTTCATATACATGAACTAAAATATATGAGTAGCCTAAGAGAACATCATGTATAAGCCTTGTGCAGTTGTTTGTTTACACACTCTGCAGGGAACGCTTTGACCTAACTTGTTTGTTTTTTTAGACTAAAGGACTGGATGACGAGAGCGAAGCCACGCTGCTGACTGCCCTGACTGAGATCCTTGACAATGTAGATGATGAGAACCTGTCCCCGTTTGACACACTGCCCGACTCAGACCTGCTGTCAGGTCAGAAGGGCAGGGAACCCTCTCCGGTTAGTGCCCAGCTGTCATGCATAACTCTCAAAGTGTCTCTCAGATTCACCTCTCGCATCTCCCCACCCCCATCTGGCTTTTGAGCTTGGGGCAGAATGAGAGTGAAAGGAGGTGCAAGGGCAACCTGCTGACCTCCGATTCAGAATACACCTCCTGTTCATTGTTTCACATGTTTTTAGATATAACATTTGTGGATAACGTATCAGTACCTTGGTTTTCTTTATCTTTGGCTCTCCAGCTGCGGAGATTGATGTGTCTGTCTCGTACCCCTCCTGAGAAAGACTCACTATGCAGCACAAGACCTACATCAACTGGAAAGGTAGCATCGTGCATAATTAATGTGTACGTCAACTAGAACAGCTGACAGATTTCAGAGCCTGACTGCATGTTTGTTCCTTTGTCTACGCCCAGAGCCTCCCCAGGGTCCTGGCGGACTCTCTCCAGAGGAGTGATGGGGAGGAAGAAGATGACGGCTCTCTCACTCTGAGCCCAGTGAGGTACAATTCATCTCTGGATAACGACCTGTTAGACTGGGAAGGTCCAGGCCTCCCACTTTCCGTCACCTTTGAGCAGGAGGGCGAGGACGGTGTCTCAGTCAGCCTCGGGGACTTGGTCAGGCATATGCACCCGTATTGTATGGCCATTTGTGTAGAGAACGACGACGGCGAACAGATGTTGCCCGAAGGTGGCATCTTACTTGAAGTGGTGGACCAGGGGGAGAATGGAGAACCCATCCTGGCCATCCCAAACATGGACCTCCCCGTCTCTCTGCCATTTCAAGAGCAGTCTTCAGAAAAAGAGCAGAGACTTGCAGACGAAGCAGAAGAGGCGGCCTCTGACAGCTCAGAGCATATTATCGTAGATGTAGATGATGAAGACTTGAACGTCAGCGAGGCTCCAGTGGCAGCGATGGCCCCCGCAACAGCAGACCTGCGCCCAGAAGAGAAAGACGAGACCATCGTAAAACAACAGAAGGAGGATGTGAAAGACAAAAGCTCCTCCTCGAGGAAAAAGAAAAAGAAATACAAAGAACAGATCCAACCTGAACCAGTAGAGGGAAGGGTCCTCAGAAGCGGTACAGTAAGAAAGACGGTACAGGAGGCTCCCACACAGCCGGAGAAGAGGTCGGTCAAAGAGAAGAAAAGTCACAAAGTCCCAAAGGTTCCTGTTGCCTCAACTCCAGTTCCTTCCTCTGTGCAACCTCAGAAACTGAATCCATGCCAAACTGAAACACAAATCACCACTACAACACTATTGCCCAACATTAATGTGAAAGTTGCCACCTGTGCGTCACCCAGTCAGTTAAAGGAAAGCCTCGAGAAGAGTCGGTGCAGCGGTTCACCCGCAGCAGTGAGCCGTCGACAGCCTGATGAAGCTCCTAAACAGCTGGACCCAGCCCCCGCCAAGCTGGAGGATTCATCAGCAGCAGCGTCTCCCTCTGCTGCTCCTGCCCCGCCGATTTCAGAGAGCCCCGCAGCTGCTCCGAGTCCCATCACACCTCCGACGACGCCACCTGTTTGCGAGGCCCCCCCTCCCGTGGCCGCTGCGGTCCCAGAGCCCAAACCCAAATCGCTCAGCCTGGCAGAGTATCGGCGGCTCCGGCAGCAGAAGAAGCCGACGCCGGTGGAAAAGCAAGACGATAACAGCACCAAGTGGCCCAGCCTGCCAGAGCTCCCCAAAGAGCTGCCACCAATCCCCTGCCTGCCCGACCCCAGCCCTAAGGATACCCGCCGGCCCAGCCCGCAGGCGGCGAAGAAGGAGGTGGAGGAGGTCAAGCCTGCCTGGCAGCCAAGGGGACCGGCTGCACCGCCCACCCCCGAGGCACTGCTGGTGCCACCGGCCTACATGGTGGCTTCCTCCAGTAAAGTTCATCCGGCTGCTGCTGCTGTTCCTAAAGCCCAGCAGACGCCTGAAACTCCCAAACCTCCACCTGCAGTAGCTTGCGTGCCTCAGAGCTCTGGGTCTCCAGCTGCTCTAAAACATGCCGCTGCAGATGGGAAATGCTCTCCTGCGCTCTCAGGAGGACAGGGTAGTGGAGCTGACGAGAAGACCCCACCTCGGCCTGCATCTGTAAAGTCTGTGGAACTCATTAATCCCGTTCCTAAAACCACTACAGAGTCAATCAAACCCACCGCTGCTGCTACCGTGTCTGCCCCCAGTACCCCCCAGAAGACCACTGTCGTTTTCCAAAAGGTGCCTCAGGTCACTGCTGCTGCCACATTATTAAAGGGCGCCATCACAGCTGACAACAAGGCCTCCAAGCCCACAGCCAGCGGTACCCAGCAGTGTCCCCATCCTGCTGCTCGGCCCTCAGACGCCCAGAGTCTGAAGGCTCAACCTGTCATGCTTGAACCTAAAACAAACTGCACTACAACAGCGAAGGCCCAGAAGGCAAAAAGCCCCACGCAGGAGCTGATTGAGGCCTTCACCAGTGAGATAGGTGAGCTCAAAGATCACTCTGTGTGAATTTACACATGAAAGGTTAATAGAAACCAGCTTCTGTTTAATGTTGTACACAAGTAAACTATAATGATATCCACCAGCAACTGTTGTTTATTTATAATCCGCCTGTTTAGAAAATTGCCTTGTCAGTGTCTCCTCTGTGCTGCTCTGGATCGAGCCTGCGCTCTCTCTCTGCTCCAGTAGTTGCTGATGTGCAGGAACTCCATATCAGAAATAAATTATTGTAACATTAGTGCAGTGAAATAATATGCAGTGTCACAGAAAAAAATCGAAACACTTGCACCCCCGTGTAATGCCTAGACTATTCTCTAATCATTACACCTGTCCAGTCCATCACTGCATTCAGCCTTTTATGTAGTGTTTCTGCACCTACCATACTGTAAACACATCAGGATAATGTTTTGATCTCTTTCGACAGGAATTGAAGCTGCTGATTTAACCAGCTTACTGGAGCAGTTTGAGGAAACCCAAGGTAAACAAATTTTTACTTAATTAAAATTACATTATGGATAGTCTATGAGAAAAGTCCACAATTGCTTGGTTTACTCCATGTTACACCCTCCAGGGATTGTTTGTTTTTTTTGGATAAGGGTGCAATGGCAGGCCAGCAGTGTAGCACGTCACTTAGTTTTACTATCAAGCTAAATGTAGTCAGAGTGTCAGTTTTCCTTGTTTCGTAATCACAGGACGTTTCTTGAAATATTATCTCCGGTCAGCAGTGGTGCATGTTAGTGAGTAGTGGACTTGGTCAGTATCAAGTTTCACTGATCACAACAAATACAGTGCTGTTGTATGGATATTTATGGGTGGGGTCATCAGTGAAGTTGGACCACCAACGACCACCTCTTATATCTTTCATTTATACGGAACAAAGATATCTGGCAGCTCGTATTAACTTGACACTTATCTGATCTGCTGGGAAGGTGTTTTTTACACTAATTTTTTTTTCACCCCCCACTGAAACATTCCCCTTTAAGAGTCGGGTGCCGTGGGGGGGGGCAGAGAAGCTGCTTTGTGCTCTTGCCTGCTCAGCTGCTGGAATTTTGCCCTGTCCGCAAATCCATTTAACTCTCGCCCTGCTGTCTTTGTTTGAGCGGATGTACAAGCCCCAACTCTAACAAGTGCTTGGACCGTGTCTGCCATTACTCGTGTTAGTGGACGTGTTATCGAACCACTGTACTGTTGTGTGCTTTGGCGCTAATGTAGCTGCTGGCCATTTGGTGACACTCTGTGCAAAATAAACTGAACAAACATTACCCAGCATGACTGCATTATTCACTACACATACACTGACAGTTTTATCCATACAATCTTTTAGTCGTTTTTGTGGTGCTCCTTTGTCTCACCCTGTTGGTCCCTGAGCTGATGCACTTATTTCCCTGTCCCTTCTCTCTTCAGCCAAAGAGGAACAATGTGTGCCGGAGGTCTCTGGTAGAGCAGCAGCTGTAGGAAACTCGAGGTGAGTTACCCTACAGCCCCTACGCTGCTCGGTGTGAGTGATGGAGCAATGGTTTCTCACCAACAGCCCATGTCACGTGAAACCTGTTTGCTCTGTGTGTGTGTGTTTGTGTGTGGAGGTGATGGATGTTCTACTTTTGCCAAGACCTACCGTAAACCCTGCTGTTGTCTGGCCACAGTGATGGCCGCCTCAAGTCTGAATTTTGGTCCAGACTTGGTTGCACGCCTAACACAAACTGGACAAGCTGAGGTGAAGGATACACTGTTTAGTGGCGAGACTAACACACACTGTGCTTGTTTTGCAGTTTTGAGTCGGCTCCAGAGAAAACGGTTGTGGACCGTGTGAGAGCTAATGACCTCTCGAGTACTGCAGGTAATTCAACATGTTGTCTTTGGCTTCAGAATGAGTGAGATCATTAAAACAACACATACAGTAAAGGTGACTTTGCCTTTATCATTACAAAAGGGCAACTCAAGTGCTTCCTTTTTTTTTATTCTGCCCTTGTATGGCTCCCGTGCTCTCGTTGCTTTCAGCAGTAAAACAGCCCAGTCATTAAAAATGGTCAACAATAGTACATTGTTATCATAGGTTTGCTACCTCGCAACACAGATGGCCACGTGTCCTTGAATGTTGGGTATAACTGTGGCGAACTCTCCTTCCCTCTCCTCCAGCTCTGACTCCTCCAACCACTCCTCCACACCAGATGTGGAAGCCTTTGGCCCCTGTGGCCCTGCTGGGGAAAAGCAAGGCCACCGAGGCCTGTAAGTCCAGCCCCTCCAAGGTTATCCAGATAGAGGCTCGCCCACTGCCCTCAATGAAGACCCGCAGTAAGCCCACTCCTGCTGCTGCCCCCGTAGACCCTGATTTGGCGTGCATGGACCACGACTACTGCCTCCCCAACAAAGGCACTTCCACCGGAGAGCCAGGCAAGCGCTGGAATGTCAAACAGCAGTCTTTTATCACCATTAAACCAATCGCGCAAGTGGCTACAAACACCACACAGGCCCCGACAGCTGTCCTGTCCACCACAAACCCCGCAGTCAAAACCAAAACACATGATTTTCCAACAAAAGAGCCTCTGGACCACAGGACAGATGCAATGCAGAGAAGCTCTGTTCTTGAAACTCCCGATGCCTCTCCTGCTCGAGATGAGACCGATTCCACTGTCGTTAAAGAGGAGAGGCACAGACGAGAGCCTTTTGAGAGGGCCTACCGCCAACGCGCTGCCTCTCGCACACCCAGCCCCAGATCGAGCCCCAAAGAAAGGACAGGCGGCCGGTCCAGAAAGAGGAGATACCGCCGCTCTCCCAGCAGCTCTCTGTCCAGCAGTTCAGAGCCAGACTCGCATTCCTCTAGATCTCGGTCAAGATCATGCTCTCCATCTAAGAAAAGGTACGGGACTTGACAGTGAACCATCTCAATAGTGCAATCCATAAAGTATGGATCATTTTTTCCCCATGTTCCACACTTGACATCCCTTTTTTCTTTCCTAGATATCGTTCCCGTCACTCTGAGAGCAGTTCCAGTTCCTCCTCGCGTTCCTCATCTCGGTCCTCTCCCTCTGTGTCCCGCTCCCCTCCCAGGAGGAGGAGGTACTCGTATTCCTCCTCTCGCTCTGGCTCGTGGAGTCGCTCCAGGTCACGATCTCAATCCCCTCAGAGACGAGGACAATGGAGTAGAAGCAGTAGCGTGTACAGGTACAGTCTATGAATCGTACTCATCCGGGTGGACATCAATTCAACAGTTTAATTTGTGCGTTACTTTGATGTGCTGTCAGAAAAAAATCTAATTTCTTCATCTTATCTTCAGCCCCTCATACAGATCTGGTTATGGTCAAAGTCCAAAGCCAAATGCGCAGGAGGTGAAGAGACGCAAGGAAAAAGCCATTGTAAGTTACTTTTACTTTGAATTTACAAGTGCATTTTGAGAAAGCAAATAATAGTATTGTATCATTCAATCACCCAATTGATTCATCTCTCAGGAGGAGCGCCGAGTCGTTTACGTGGGTCGAATTCGGGGTACGATGACCCAAAAAGAGCTCAAAGAGCGCTTCTCTTACTTTGGTGAGATCGAAGAATGCACCCTGCACTTTAGAGACCACGGGTAAGTCCACATTTCTCCTCTTTGTTTGCTTTTGTGATTAGGGATTACTGTTGGAACTGCAATAAGGCTGCAGACTGCACTGTCTTTGAACCTTTTTGGTCTTGTCCGTGACCTCTTAGGCCAAGCTACAGTGCTAAAGTAAAGCTTGTTTATAACTGGAGCCTCCTGGCAACATCCCCAGGTTGCTCTTTTAAAAGCAAGCTACAGCTCAAAACTGCTCACAATCTGTTGAGCCCTTCAAGACTTACTTAACCGTGAACTAACACTGGCTGATATTTTGTCTATCACAGGGACAACTACGGCTTTGTGACCTACTATAGCACCAAGGATGCATTCACGGCCATTGAAAATGGAGGCAAGCTGCGCAAGCCTGACGAGCTTCCGTTCGATCTGTGTTTCGGTGGAAGGAGACAGTTCTGCCAGATGGGCTATTCTGACTTAGGTGGGTGCGGCTTTAAAATTGACAGACGCAACAAAAGCTCCTGTAGCTCCCACCCCGAGCGCCGTTTATGTATTCAAATGGTATCGATGTGGTTTGCAGAAGATTGAAGATATTGATGGCAGTTCATCCTGATGCAGTGTGTTCACCACAAGCTAAATGCAGCCGAGAGCCATTTTACTTTGTGAAGTGCTGCCAATATCTCCTGAACTTGGCAGATCACGTAGCCGCGGTTGGAAATGGTGATCGCACAGCAGGAAGATGGCATATTGCATAGTGTCCTGATGAAGTGAATGTGAACCCACATGATGGGTCTTTAAATGCTGATTCTGATCTTCCTGACTCATTATAGTCAAGTTTGAGCCCTTTTTTGTTTTGGACTCAGCTTCACTGAGTCGATGTAATTTACTGAGTACTCAATAGTTATTACAGCATTACAAATATTCAGTTATCGGACCACACCCGTATTTGAACTCCATAACTGCATTCACATGTGACACTATGATAACAAGATATGTTGCCAGCAGCAAACACTGGCAGGCGATCATGAATGTCACTCACAGCTGATATCAAAATGTGGATCCTGGAGACATTGACTAGTTGACACGATTGCCACAGAGAGGGTCCTTACTAGCATCACAACGGTGCAGTCATGATACTGTAGTGGTGATCAAAATGAAGGTGATTAACCATGGGTGTGTGCTGCCAACTCATCTGTTAGTGTAGTGACTAGACATGTTGGTGGGCAATGCTCCCATGGAAAGATGATCTCCAGTTTTGTTTTAACTTGGCAACTAGTCATAAATATGGAATGGGTTGTGCTGTGGTTACTCATGACATAAAATCCAGGCTACGCCCATTAGTCAGTCTGGAATGATTAAACCCCAGTGTGTTCTGCTGTCCCTGTCCCTTTGTACGCAACTCTGACTTTTGCTCCTCTCTTTTCAGATTCGAGTAGAGAGTATGATCCATTGTCTGGGAAAGGCAAGTATCAAGCACTAGACTTCGACACTTTACTGAAGCAGGCCCAGCAGAATCAGAAGAGGTAACAAGAGGCCTGCAGCGGGAGGCAGCTCACATTTACCTCAGAGCCAACAACCGGCTCCCACCTGCAACACTGTCTTTACATTTTAGTTGTTGCATTAGTTTTTTTTTGTGTTTGTTTTGTTTTTCTGCAAGCTAACACCTTCTATTGAAGTGAAGATTTGTAATGAAAGTAGGAAAAGAAGTTAAAAAAAAAGAAATAAGTGAAATGAGATAATTTTTTAAAAAGTTTATTTAAATGTAAAATCAATTTGAATTGTATGGAGAGAGAGCGAGAGAGAGAGAGAATCATTTTTAAAAAGGGGGTAAATAAGTGGAATGCAGCTCCCTAATTCTCGGGAGAGGTTGTCATACATGTAAATGTACTGCAAACCTAAATTAAAAAAGAGAAACTGAAATGTGTTGTCTTTCACTATTCACCTGTGTCTTTGCATTTGTCACGGTTTGGCGACATAAAAACATTAAGGGATGATGTTTGTAAAAATACTTAACACAAAACATTTTGTCACAAAAGCACACAAAAAAAGGTATGTTCAGGTTTGCTGCTTTGATTACAGGATTCTGTTACAGCCTGTAACTATTTGGCTCATAGCAGGAAAGGTCCATGTAAAACCAGAGACGACTGCATAAGCATATGGGAAAAATCTTATGATGTAGGCCTAGGCTGAAAATGAGCTTCCCCTCTTTAAAGGGACAGCAGCTACCACTGTGAAAAACATATTAAGCATGACTTACTGTATTTTGATTCCACCTTCAAAGCATCAGGGAAGTGTACTGAACTCATTTGTACCTTATCTGTGCATTTATGATGTGCTCGAATGTCTGCCAACAGTGACCACACATTGCCGCAGCTTGCCCATCACAAAAGGACAGAGTTGCCTTTATGTTGGTAACCTGAGCCTTGGATTTTCCTACCAACACAAGTCAGAATGTCTGATATGAAAAAGATCTATAACATAATGAATCAGTTGCCTTTGGTTGGTTAATTGCTTGGTGATTTCTATCAAAGTATAAATGAACATGACCTGGTGGGTTTTGAACAAAGCATGTGTACTTTGCTGACACAACCACACACAGGCTCAGGTCAAAACAGATGAGGAGCACCTCCCCTCTGTTTGAATGTGCTGCTGGAGCTCAGCTACATACCTAATATGGACTGGAATCTCAAGATCTTGGAAAGCAGGAGAGATAGTCAACACAGTCGCTGACAAAATAACTCTCCTGAGTTATAACCTATCGTTGCAAATTGAGGAATTCTGTAAATAATTATTGATTTCATTTCTTTATGACTCACTGCTATAATATTGTTCTCAATGATAACTACCAATTAATGGGAAGTATACTTTTAAGCAACATTGTGACACCATGTATCCAAAATAAGGTGTTTTCTGTAAATGCTATTCTTGCAATTTCATTGTATTAATAAATAATACGTTTGCCACACATGTATGCTTGCAAAAACGGTGTTTCGCTTTTTCAAACGTTAACTAAATGCTTATGTTTAGCGTCGCGGAGCCTTCGAGTCATCTATCTTTTAAGCCGTGTGACATCTTTGTTGTGTTTTGTCACGCAGATCTAGTTTTGACTGGTTTAATCTGGTCCCAGGAGCATGCGCACTCGGTGTAAACAGGAAGAAACGACTGAAAACCAGGGCAAATCTACCATAAAGAGAAGAAAATGATCGGACAAAAAAACGAGAGAACGACTTGATCCTCTTTAAGTATTTACCAACAGAAACGATGCCCTACAGCACCTGATAGGAAATTTCGATTTCGTCGTGTTGAACCTGCGGCTACATTTTGGACAGTTTAGAGAGACTGGCAAGCTAACGAGAGACAGACAGTGACGCGATTTATTTCCTCCAGGTTTCTCTTGGTTCAGTCTGCTGCTGCTTCACCACTTCTACCAAAGCCAGTCGGTGTTCCCTCTTGAGTTTTGTGACTTTGTTTTTTCATCGACGGAAATCTTGAAACACAATGGTACAGAAAGAAAAGACGTTAGAGGCGCCTCCGGTGGACGTCGAGCCGAGCCCCAGCCCAGTCTCTGGAGGAGAGTCCTGTGCCGAGGCCCCCGGCCCTGTGGAGGAGCCCGGTATCGGAGTCGAGCCGACGGGCCTCAGGAAATTCATAAGTGGAGTCGTGGAAGGTAATATCGATTGTATAGATCGAGAAACATTCAAATCATTCAGATATTTGATCCGCTTGTGCTCAGCATGCAGCCATTAGTAGGCCATCACATTGCTGCAGCAAGCCTCCGTCCTTCCTTAGGGAGGTGATGATTGGTACAAACTGGAAATAATTTCGTTCTCATGTGCACACATTTCATTGTCGGGTAACACATGGGGCGATTGCACAAAGAAAATCCTAAGATGCAAGCCTTTGACAGTAACCATGAGGCTTGTTTGTGGACGTTTGTAGTCCAGTATTGTTGTACGACGTTAACGATCAGGCCGATGAAAAATAATCCAGAGGGTTCACAGGTATTAACAGGTGATGATCAGCAGGAAACCCAGAGTTATTCACTGGACCCCATGTTGATAATTGTGTCTAATAAAGATACCAAACATTGACATGCTACACTTAAAAATCAAGAAATATTTGCTTATGTTGGTGTTGTAATATTAATTGGGTCAAGTGTAGTTTGGACTATTGAGGTTAATTATTGGGACTCTAAGCCTCCAGTAATTACATTTAAATTGGTCTTTCATTTTATATATTCCCTTAACAATTCTGTTAAAAAAAACTGGTATATACAGGAAGATGTATGTAAACAACAAAGACAAAGAAAAAATGTATGCCTAAAACAACCCTTCCCTGCCCTAAGGGCAAACTATACATACCCTGTATTAGTATAGCAGATAACAGGTCAATATGAGCAGGAAATGTAGTTGATTATCAGAACTGCAGACTACATGGAAACTGAATGTATTGTTTACTGACCCAGGCTTTTACGGGCGACCATGGACAATGGAGCAGAGGAAAGAGCTGTTCAGAAGGTATGATGGACTGTGTGAATTATTAAAGCAGGCGCGATAATAGCATTTTGTGACATTGTGCTGATGATTTTGGTAACTACACTGAATTTGTATGACAATGCACTTCACAGGCAGCAGAAATGGGGACTGAATACATACCTTTATGCACCCAAAGACGACTACAAACACAGAATGTTCTGGAGAGAACTGTACTCTGTGGAAGAAGCAGGTGATTATTCATAGCAAATCTTGCGATCAGCTTTCTTGGGGCAAGGAAAGTTAACAATGTCTGGTTATCTAAGTTTAATGACTGTCTCTGAATATCCCAGTATTTAAATATTTTTTAAAAGGTTATAAATACCCTTATAAAAGCAATAAAATGCATTCATTTTTCTTCATTTCCTAGAGCAACTCATGACTTTAATTGGTGCTGCTAAGGAGCATGGGATAGAGTTCATCTATGCCATTTCCCCTGGATTAGACATCACCTTCTCCAATCAGAAAGAGGTGTCTGCACTCAAAAGGAAACTTGATCAGGTATCGCATCTTTTCATATGACAGGAGCATGAACAATGCATTAAAATCCCTGATAGAAGAATTCAGCAAGTCTTCCCCTTTCTGTTCATTTTGAACAACCCACCTCTCTTTCCTCCTCAGGTTTCTCACTTTGGCTGCAAGTCATTTGCCTTACTCTTTGATGATATTGACCACAACATGTGCCCTGCTGACAAAGAGGTCTTCAGCTCATTTGCACACGCTCAGGTTTCCATCACCAACGAAATCTACCAGTACCTGGGAGAGCCCGAAACCTTTCTTTTCTGCCCCACAGGTATCTTAGCTCTTTCTTTGACTCATTTACGCATCATACACAAATGTTTGATCCACTTATTTATTCATATGTTTGTTTTTGTCTCTTGAAATCCAGAGTACTGTGGAACCTTCTGCTACCCAAGTGTCTCTCATTCCCCATACCTCCACACAGTAGGAGAGAAGCTCCTACCGAGCATTGATGTGCTATGGACAGGTGGGGATAACAGTCTCCCTAACACCATCACTGTGTCAAGTGTACAGTTATATAAGCTAAGGAAGGAGCTTGGATGCTTACATTAACTTGTGTATGTTTTCTGCAGGCCCTAAGGTAGTGTCCAAAGATATTACAGTGGAATCAATTGAGGAAGTGTCAAAAATCCTGAAGAGAGCTCCAGTGATCTGGGACAACATTCACGCCAATGATTATGACCAGAAGAGACTTTTCTTGGGTCCATACAAGGGTCGCTCAACAGAGCTCATCCCCAGACTGAAAGGAGTCCTCACCAACCCAAACTGCGAGTTTGAGTCTAACTTTGTCGCGATCCACACTCTGGCCACCTGGTACAAGTCTAATATGAACGGTGTGCGCAAGGATGTGGTCATGAGTAAGTGTTATCCGGACAATGATACAATGTAATGATGGTCTGCAGTGTGATGTCACAGCACCCCCCATTTATAATTGCTGTTTTTTTTTGGGTTTTTTTCTGTGTTTGATTAGCGGACGGTGAGGACAGCACAGTGTCCATCCAGATCAAGTTAGAGAACGAGGGCAGTGATGAAGAACTGGAGACAGATATGCTATATAGCCCACAGCTTGCTCTAAAACTGGCTCTCACAGAATGGCTCGGGGAATTTGGTGTGCCTCATCAATACAACAGTAAGAGCAGTCCTGTTATTCTGTCATATGTCTGTGCTAATGGTTTTATTTTATTGGTAATTCCAAGCAGTAAAACTCAAATTATGCTCATGATATTGACATCGATAGTCTTAAATTGTAGTTTTATGTTGGTCTGTAGAATACAATGTGGTGAAACTGTACTTGTCTGTCAGGCCGACAGGTGCCTCAAAGTGGTGCCAAAGGCACAGCCATAGACGTGTCATCCATGGCTGCTCCTTCTCTCTGCTCCTCCACAACAGTCACCACTGTGTTCCAGCAGCCCATCATGTCTCCAGCTATGGCACCTCTCTGCCTGGATCCACTCTCACTCCCTATGGCAAAAAGACCTCAGGAGGTGGAGGAAGTGGAGGAGGTGAGGTTCATTGTTATTCACACAAATTGTAGTATTCTAATGACCAGATCGAGTACTGCATGCTCAGGCTTCTCTGTTTGTCCGATTATTGTCATTTCTACTGTTAAAATTGCTTATTAGGCCGTGGATTAATAAACAGCTGACTACATAATGACTCCTACTGGTCATTTATACCCCAGAGGTCTTTTTTCTGCATTCTGATCAACGTCTTGGCCTCATTTCTATTCCTAATTTCTGTTGACCAATACAGGTGGAGGTGGAGAAGAAGGATTCAGATGAGGAGCCCATGGAGATGGTGGTTGAGAAGCAGGATGAGGCTTCAGAGGCTGAAGCTGAAGTGGACCCAGAAGAGAAGCACGTCGTTCCTATCTTAGCTGACAAGATGGCCGAAGACCTGAAGCCCATGGATACGGACAAAGAGAGTCTGGCAGAGTCAAAGTCACCTGAAGAGTCTCTCCAGGAGGACTCTGGGAGCGACATTGCACCTATGCAGACAGACGATCAGCTCAAACAGGTGCCGCAAACATTTGTGAGTGATTTTTTTTTTCTTCTACGTCTGACTCTTAAGACAAAAACAACTGTGAGTTCCCCCGCAGATTTGCATTAATACTAATATAATACTGTGTCCTCAGGATGTGTTTGTGCCTGGGCCCAATGAGAAGCCTCTGTTCACAGCGGAGCCCCTCACACTCGAGGACCTGTGCTTGCTGGCAGAGCTCTTCTACCTGCCTTACGAACACGGACCCAAGGCAGTGCAGATGTTAAAGGAGTTCAACTGGCTGCGGGCCAACAGCAGCGTCGTCAGTGTCAACTGCAAGAGAAAGGAAACCGAGAAGGTGGGTTAATGCACCAAAATAAACACATGGACTGATTTAGAGGAGAGAGAACGAGGTCTGTCTGAGGAAAACTAGTTCATCATTTACTGAACTTGCTTGTGAAAGTGTTGGTTGCTGAAAACAAAATGGTGGATGTGTACTACCCAGACTGCCCATTGGGTGGTGTCATTATGACAGGAGACGGAGTGCGCTTGCACCACCGAGCACTGTTATGCTCTTTAGCAATCACACACACTAGTCAGAAACATTTAGATTTTCATAATAAATTGATAATGTCAAGTCCAATTGCCATGTCATATAACAGAACAATTTGTAACACTTGTGTTGTTTGTTATTTCCAATCACTGTTGTCTCAGGTGGCAGAATGGCAATTAAGGGCAGAGAAGTTTGAGGAGATGTGCTGCTCCGTCATCCAGATGTTCACGCGGCTGTCCAACACAGCCAACCGCACCATCCTGTACGACCTCTACCCATACATCTGGGACATCAAGAGCATCATTTCTATGGTCAAGTCTTTTGTCCAGTGGCTAGGTATGTATGAGGGGAACCACAGGCCACTTTCTCTTAGAGCGCAGTAGCATAGCAGTAGTATGATCAAGTCTGGTAATCCTGACTTTTGTCATTTTCACAGACACATAAACTATATATAAAAATAAAACTAATCTGATTACATAAAGGAAAGGTTGATTGATTGTTTAGCTGCATGGATTATGTCACTGTCCACTGCTATGTAGCATAGTGAGGCAAATTTATTGTAGGCCTACACATATCTTGCACAGTCTGCTTAACAGATGCTAGCATTACTGATCAAACACCTAGAGAAACATGGCTCTTAGACATTGGCCATCAGCTGTAAACAGGGTGAGAATCAGAGTAGTGGCTAATACCATAGCACAGATCAGACCAGATGCATCAGCTCTTAGTAGTTACAATTCTATTAATTGCTCTTGTTTCACACAATGATTGTGATTTTTATTTTGTTTTATTTTTTTGTCTGACTGAATGCCGCTTGCACTGCTAGCATCGTCCTTATTTACTCCATAACAAGCTGCTCCATCCTGGTGAGATGTAAACTGGGTCTCTGTGGCAAACATCCCAGCAGGGTTACTGCTGCTTGCTGTGTATCCAGTAACATCACTGCTGCATTCCCACACAGACACACTTGCTTCCATCTCTCTGTCTGTGGGGATGGGCGCCAGGGGGACGTCCCCCACCACCCCCCTTCCTCCTCCTCCATGCCCTAGCGCGCACGCGAGCTTGGAGAGCAAGTTGACTGACCGACTGTGGAAGGCCATTCTGGTGCGTAAAGTAACTCGACCCGTGTGGGTTCAACACGGGAGGTTGTTGCCTCACTGAGCAGCCTTCAAACTGCGGCTGCGCTGTGATGCATTCAACCTCATGAGGACATCTCCAATCTTTTTTTGGAGTGTTGTTTTGGATGGTTTGAAGCACCAGCATGGCCTGTAGGTTACTCCCTGTAACCCAGTTTCATTCACAGGTTTCTGTCCTGTCCGGCTATATGGTAAAGCTGAGGACTCTTAGCCCACAGTACACAGCAGGCAGCATACCCGCACTGGCAAAGCCACATCAAAACTCCACACCACTGACTTTACTCATCAGCAAACCAAAAACACTCCAGAGACACTGTGGAGTAAATTTTTTAAAAAGTTATCTCCGAATATTCCACTTAATAACCGGAGTGTTGTTAAATGTCTAATTATTGACTTCTGCTGTTGCTGTTAGCAGGTTTTACATCAGTCCCAATGTTTTCCCCCTGATAGAAGCTGTGCAGCCGGCACTTAGTCACAGCCTCCCTGGTTATTGTACTGAGAACACTTACTAATAACCATTTTCTACTGTTTTCTCCCTTCACTATGTACAGATGGAAGAATCCACAGTACAAGTTTCTACTGCTATTGGATCGACAGTGGCCGATGTATGCGCAGTGCAGGCGTCTCTTGCTTTTGCTCATGTTTGAAACGGATTATGTAATTTTTTTCTTAAACTAGATCTTTAAATGTTAAAAGATTGATTTGGAGGAAAGGAAGCAGCCTTCCGGATGAAGTCACATTTTGGGCAGCGATATAGCTCTGAATCATAAGTGTTAACTCCCAAATTTCTCTCTTTGGCAGCTTCTCTCTAACATGTTTTTTTGTTTCTGTCAGTAGGCCTATAGAAAAGGCTCAGACCAGCCTGATGCACCTACTCAAGGGAATTTACACTTGGCTTTGAAATTTTAACCATGGCACATCATCCTCATCCTTCTCAGGGATGTATTTCTGTAACTGTGTAGTCACGATCATTGTGGTCTCACTCACAGACACACGATGGTCAGCTCTTCAGCAGAACTGTGATTGTGTTAAGACAATACAGTCTGAACAGAGAACTCAGGTGGGAGTGAACTGCTTGGAGATCACTCCTTTGTCCAATTTTGTCAAGTTTAATTTAGGGGGGGCGCGAAGTTCACAGTTCCTTCCCGTGGGTGCATCTGCATGCTGTGTTGTCAGCTCGTCAAAGGAATTGTTTTAGGTGTCAGGGCGAGGTTCATATCTAAGTGAGTGGTAGGTGTCCTGCCCGCGCGCTGCATTTGTCTGGTCACATGACAGGGCTCCTCGTCAACCAGGGTTAGACTTAATTAGCAGCAGCAGCATTAATGCACACAAACTCTTAAAGGCCCTGAGTGCTTTAGATGTGTACTCCCCTCTCTTTGCATTGTCCCAGCTATCTGTTTCATCTGCGGTTTGTCTGGCTGTGGCTTTTAGCAGAAAGCCGAGAGGCCCTTTAACACAGGGAACGCTCACGCTACCTCTCCCTCTCAGCCTGTCTCCCTGGTTTGATGACTCATGCTCCCCAGTCATGTGACGAGGCAGATAAGATGAGAATGTGACTTCACACGGGGTGCTAAGATCAGTGGGGTGACGGCAGCTGAAGCTTACTTTTACAGGCCATAGGCAGCACAGGTCAGTACAGTATCCATCGGAGTCTGTCGGCTTTTCCCACGATCATTACCCTGATTGAAACATAAAGGGGGCTGAACTACACTTGACTGTGTACACTCGAAAAGCGTGCATTTCACTGCACAGAACTTACTTGTAAATACCAGCATACCATGTTATGTGGACTGGAGCAGTGTGACATTATTGTGTCAACACAATGTTGCCCTGTGTTTTTTTGAATAATTTATATCTTGGACCTGATACCATGTTCCAAAGATGTAAGCTTTAGTTGCTTGAGCCCCATTTTTTTCCATAAGATCTTTCCTCTGAATATAATATATCTATTCCAAATTAGGTCCTTTTTTATGTTTTAATGGTTAAAACTAAAATAAATTTATTCATATGGACTATGCTAAAAAGATACATATGACCCCCTTCCTCCCCATCTCCCCATTCCCCTTCATCTGTGTCAGAGAGCCCCATCTTGTGGTAACACTGTCCGCTTGGCTCTGCTCCTAACAGGGTGTCGTAGTCAGTCCTCAGCACAGTTCCTTAGAGGAGACCAAGAGCCCTGGGCCTTTAGGGGAGGTCTAGCAGGAGAGTTCCAGGTATCTAATGCACTGAATTTACAGCAATCAAATGGAAAAAAAAAAGAGTGTTGTGAGCAAAGACAACAATGGTAATGTGTGCGTAGGTATGAAGGGCTTTGGTCTGTCGAAGGTGAGCTGATTGGAGTGGGTCAGGCTTTGTAACATTTAAGTTCCATCCCCTTCACTTGTTTACCAAAGAAGTTCATATCCTGTAGTACTTTGAGATACTTGATCAGTCTGTGTGAGGGGAATGGGTGACCTGAAACCCAATCCTGACATGACAGGTCTACAGCCAGTGTTTGGCCGTGACATTTTCTCATTGATTAATTTCAGTTTCTTTCAGCAACTGCCCAAGGAGATGCTGCTTTTCCCTGGCGCACGCAGCGCAAGCGAGCATGGCTAGGTTTTTATTTTCATGACATCTCATTTCTTTGCAGGAAAAGCACAGCGCACAAATTACCAAGCCAGCCCTTTGCGAGCGCACGCGCAAAAGCATCGCAGCGCCAGCGAGTACGCAAGCATGTTTGCAATGGGAAAACTCCATGATCAAACACAGCTGTCCAGGCTCAAAGTAACACCTCCATCCTTGGAGAGTAGCAAGACTCTCGATGGCAACCCAAGTGCCATCGAATGACTCAGTTAGCTCACATTTAATTTGCCTCTTTGGTTTTTTTCCTGGAGTTCTCTCTGTCTCTCTGCGCCAGCATCATTATTTTTCTCAACAGGAGGGTCCTGCGCAGCGAAATATTGCGATGCCTTACAAAAGGGAAAGGAGCATCTCCTTCAGCCAGTAAAACCTTAGTCAGACCAAAATACCACCCTCGTTTTATTATATTTGAAAAGCAGATGTGTATGTGCTTGTTGTGCTATGCTCCTTTAACAAAAAAATGAGAGAGATGTGATGTTTGCTCTTGTTGTCCACTGTCAGATCAACAAGAAACATCAGTTTATATCTTAATGATATTTTTTTGTTAAATATCCATCACCACAAAGCTCTTTGCTTCCTGCTTTAGTTCCTTTTGGTTTGACAGTGGCTCAATCGTAGCAAATGCACAGTGAGGCACTCAGCCAAAGCAGCACAGCGCCTGTTCTCAGTGAAACTGAACCTGTTTCTTTTGATGCCCACAGAGATTGTTGCCAATAGATGGGGCAAACGATCTTTTCTACCAACCTCCACCCTCAATGCCAACCTCCAAAATCTATTCCATAAGGCCATACTTTCCCAAGGATGAGGTAGGATGTTTGTGCGCTTTCATTTGACCAAGACTTATGTATTTCTGTCCTTAAGTAGCACCATAACATGTGTATTCATATATAGTTTAAGAAGTGGTGTTTACCACATGAGAGTATTCCCAGTAGACTTGGCCTAGTTTAAGCTGGGAATGATTTGCCCCACAACCTAATGCTAATGCTCCTCAACTGTGCTATATATCAGCATGTATACTAAAGTAAGTAAAGTGTAAAGGCAGCTTCAGTGTTTTTTCAGGGTTACAGCTTTTATATCCAGTCTTAACCACTTTGTTACTCTGGGTGTGTGACATAATGAACCACTATAACAGATGTACTGGTCCTTGTGTTTGCAGACTGCAGTTTATAAAATCTGTAAAGAAATGTACTGTGAAGGAACGGAGGACGCTCCCTTCTCTGATGACGATCCCGACCTCATAGGAGACAGGTAAGATAAAAAAAGAAGATGAAAATGTCTGAGTGTCGTCAGCCCAGATTAAAGTGCAAATCAATATGGCTGCCAAACTCCTTACTGTTTGCTCACAGGTTAGTGGGAGGTCTGCTGACTCTGAGCTCAGACTATGGGTTCGTGCTTGAGGACGATGAAGGAATCTGTGGTTATGCTCTTGGCACAGTGGATGTCAAGCCCTTCATTAAGAAATGCAAGGTGAACTGGTTACCCTTCATGCAAGAGAAATACCACAAGCCTGACGACCAGAAGGACCTCACAGAGGCCGAGGTAGGGTCTCAGTCCGTCTCTCTTAACTATTGTTAATCCATGTCAGGCGTATTGACTGCGTCTCTTATTGCTGAATCTTACTTCACTATCTCTCTGTGTCGTCCCTGTAGAAGATGATGCTGAGTTTCCATGAAGAGGAGGAGGGTCTCCCAGACTCTTTCCTCTCCAACTTCCCCTCTCTCATCAAGGTTGATATTCACGCCAAGGTTACTGACCCCAGTGTGGCCAAAAGCATGATGGGATGTCTCCTTTCTTCTCTAAAGGCCAATGGTAGGTAGCATCCACCATCACTAATAACACAGTTGCATCATGTTGTGTTTTGTTTTATGCCAACCGAGTTTTTGTCGTTCACTTCTCAGGGTCCCATGGTGCATTCTGCAAAGTCCGTCAGACTGATAAGAGGATGTTGGACTTCTATAGTAAACTGGGATGCTTTGAAGTGGCCAAAATGGAGGGCTTTCCCAAAGACGTCATTATCATGGGACGCAGTTTATGAAGAAACGAGCTGCTTCAATGAAAGACAGAGAGAGCAAGTCAGCGCGGCTAAAACATGTTTGCTACCTTCATGAGAAAACAAACTTCCATGATGATTTTATACTGAATGATCATCTGGGCGAGCCCAGGGAGACCTCTTTTTAGGATTTGTGTACAGAAGCACATCAGTCGCACACACAGATTCCCTGTGCTGCCCGTAGACGCTACTGGCTCTGTTGGTTTCAGCAGATCCGAAGCTAAAAGGCCGAGGAGTGATGTGTAGTCAGTTGATTTGAGCCAACATGGAAGAGTGGCGCTCCATCAATGATTTCTGGGGTCCCACTACTCGTATACCTCCAGGCAACAGGAAGCGATAACTCCATAAGCCTTTTACTCATTTAATCCAGTAGCCATTACATGGATTTTGCCCGCATGCCCTAATGCAAAGTGTCTGTATCTGAAATAGAGGCAGAGCTGTGAAATGAGGGCGGCCTGTATCTCAGGTAGTGTCTCACTACCCCCACGTCCTGCTTTCCCAGCTTTGACGTAGTGAATAGCACAGCTGTCGACATAAGTAGGACACCTTTATACAGGATGTGAGGTGCTATGTGAGAGTTTGCCTTTCATCATCACATCGTGGTATTTCCAGTTCCTACTCAGTAGATACGGAGAAAGAGGCCTTTCAAGTGGCGTATTCCTAACAAAGCGTAATGTGAAATGCTCAGTCTGCACACGTTAAGGGTGGAAAACTGTAGCTTTCGGGTGTTGGTGACACCCGCGGCAGAAGATCGTCACAGACCAGCAAAGTACTCTGTGAGACTGTTGAGACTCAACCACGAGGCCATCTGAGTTTTTGTTCAAGTAGTAGTAGACAACAGAGAAGCTTCCACGAGTTTACATAAATGGTTCCCAGCCTGTTTCTGTTTTGCTTTTGTTCCTTTTTTGTGCTTATTTTCCCCTTTTGAGCTAATTGCCTTTCGGTTTATTGCCTTTTGGATTTTAGGTTCACATTGCAGACCCCCAGTGTCTTCTGCATAAAGGCTATCGAACACGTGTCAGATAGAAGAGTTAAGACTTGGACATTGGCCTTGTTGTTGCTTAAATTCCATAGACGCAGCCTGACATTGACAGTCACATGTCTTAGTTTTGCCCTGCCAGATCCCAAACATCAGCACAGACATCCTTCAGTGAAGCTAAGCTGACTGGTGGGGACGACGCTGTCAGAGGAAGCTCAGACCAGCTCAGTCAAGTTGAGTTACGAGAAATGACACATAACTGAATATACGAAAATGTAAGCTTAGTTTTCCATAATTTTGTGTAAGTTTGTAAAATGTAAAGTGTACACAGGTCAGAGAATGAGACCCTAAATCAAGCAGTACTCAGTGGGACCAAAATCCAGATCCCAATCTGCTGTAGAAAAAAAATCAAAATTGCAAGAGGTGACGTGATGGAAAATCCTTAAAAAAAAACAAAAAAAACACTGGCGTTAAGCTCCCACTGTCATAAAGCTGCGCAATTCTTCAAAATCACTAATTGAAGATCCAGACTGTAAAGTGACCTGAGCTTGCAGTGTCAGATGTGCTGCGCTAAAACATCATTGGTCATCATATATAATCGCTTTACACCCGTCATTCACCCCCCCATGCCCCACTTTGTTTTCAGCATTGCACGCCCTCAAACGAATGTCCTCTCAGTTGAGCTTCATGGATCGCCAGGGCCGTTAAATCCTGTCACCAAATGTCACTGAAGTGGCACCGACTCCCACATTGTTGAACTGTTTATCTGTGGGGGAGTGAAGCAGAAGAGTCCTAGGCCTTTTACTATGTGTCCGTTGAATGTTTGATATTCTGACACGTTTCCCATTTGTTTTTTGTAAATCTATATAGGTGATTTAAAAAAAAGAAGCACTTTGACTATAGATAGGAGTGTTCTGTTGGTTACATGAGGATCATCAGTTGCTCTTCAGTAGCTGCCTGCCAATGTGATGTTTTGATACTGTGTACATTCATAATGTGCATGAGGTGTATTGGATTTGCTGTGGCAGTCATTAGAATAACCTCATCTTATGCTACACAGTTGAGGAAGCATGCCACTCACCTCTGAGCATAAATACTGTAGTATGTAGACAGTCTGTTAACGCTGTCAATCATAAAAGTGTTATTATTTTGTATATCTTTATTGAGACTGTTGCCAGTATTTTGTTTTACCTTAAAGGAAAACAAAATGGTGGCCTTGTTACAATGCCCTGTCCCGTACAGCCGTCCCACGTGGCTGTTTTCCAGCGAGGTGTGAAACTCACCAACAGATCTGCTGTTTGTCTCCTCAAACAACAGCAGAAATTTCACCCTTGTTTTAAATGGTTCATTTTCTTTGCAGTTTTCCAACTCTCCAACTTTCTTCTCTGCCAAGCGGGTTTGATAGAAATGGGCTGTCACTGAGAGAAAGGGCTCCAATTGTACATTTTGATTATCTGAGTTTAAAGGGGACGGGGGTCATAAGTGTCCGTTTACCTATGTAAAATTTGTATGTAAGATACATAATATTGAAAAACTAATAAATCATAATAAGTTACTTTGTTTGCTTTGTGTCTTCTGTGTCATCATGACTTCACTCTGATAGAAGTTTTTTGGTAATGCCTGTAACAGAAATATTACATACTCAATGCATTAAGCACAGTTCACAAAAAAAACTTCTCATTTCTGATTCAGTATCCCTATTTGGGTTTTGACAAATTATTTCACTGTATCAATTTCTTGTGAATTTATCATATTGTCATTTTTGTATAAGTGGAAAAATCCATGTACTTGCTGCTGAGATTTTCTTGATGGTTTAAGTTCTTTGGGCAAATTTGCTAAATGTGCAGTTTCTTTTTTGTTTTATTCCTTGGTTTCCCGTAACAACTACATCTTTCGATTTTTTTTCTTTTTTATTGATCTTTTTTTTTTTTTTCAAATAGATACATTTGTAATCCTAACGTTAAAATGTAGCATTTCTGTTGTAATTCATGTTTTGTCCTGAATGCATTTTGAGGAAGAAAAAAAAAACACGAGGAGGCAGCGACAGGCGCACAGTGATGACGAGTCTTCTATGTACTTAGTCTGCGACGCGCTTGTTATTTTTTCGTGAGGGGCTCATTTGGCTGTAACGTGTTAACATCAACTTAAATATATATTATATATATTAAGCTCTTCGACAAAATGTCTTACCACGACGACGAACCCGTGGATATGGGATTAGCTGGTCAATCAAAGTTGGAGAGCTTCCTGTTCAGTAAGGACAATTTAAATCCAGTTCATCAGTTTATCTGTCGGCGCACACGTGGGTTACTTCTGTAGATCTGCTCTGGAGACATTTTAGGCTTTTCTCATGCGTTAGCTTCCCGCACTGACTTAACAAGAATGCAAAGAAAAGACGTGATGTTTAATCCTGGTTGTGGTGTTTTCCTGTAGGCTGCGAGCTCTCCTCCAAAGTCCCTTTCTACACTTTCCAAGGAGATGAAGAGGAGGACCTGGAGCACTTCCTTGAACTCAGAACAGTATGTACAGTTGCGGAGGAGAATTGGCTTCATCACATTATCAGGGCTGCAAAAAGTCTTCGCTACATCACAATTGCTGAAATCGAAATGGATTATTGACTATCCATCTATTTAGATTACACTATGATGTTCGGCTTTAATAGATCACATCTTAATGAATCTGATTGCAGATTTGTCTGGGAGAAGGTGCTAAGGAGGAGAGTAACGTAGTGGAGGTCACAGCCATGAACCACCAAGGAAAGACCATTTCAGTGCCCATCGCCAACCTTCACATCAACTGTCTGCCCATGGTACTGTCATCAGTAATCTCTACAGGCAGCCTGATGTAACCTCCCGCACAGCAGAAGCTCAAGTTTGATATCTCTTTACCTCCTCAGGTGAGTCTTGGGGAGTTTGAGCTCAAAGCCCCAGTGACCATCCGGCTCAAGGCTGGTACAGGACCAGTTACCATCAGTGGGCTCCACCTCATTGGTAACAAACTCTTTTTTAACCCTCACAGTACTTTGTTAAACTACTAATGGACCATTAGTAATAATAATTCGATTGTTTTCAAGTATTAATAATTAAATACATTCATAGATTTTTTTAACACAAATACAGTCTCTTAATTTTGAACAGTTGCTAGTCTGTCTAGTGAAAATTGTGTTTTTTTTTAATCGATCAATAAGATTAATCAAGGCTTTGATGCCTTAGAAATGGATGCAGTAGCTAAACAGCGAATGTGATGTGCTGCAGGGATTCTTGAAGTTCTGAAATACTTTGTTCCTTTATTCACTTTCTTTTGAAATTGCCATGAAAAGTGAAATGTATATCTGAGCAGTAAAATGCTTTAAAGTAAAACTTTATTCCAAATTAAATCGAAGACCTTCTCTAAAAGTTGAAGTCAACCGTAGCATGGTTCAGAACCAGGTGAAATTAAGCATGTATCAGTGCAGCAGGGAACGCTCAGTGATTCTTCTGATTCTACATCTGGTCGTAATGAGTGTGTGCAGCCGCATTTCACAAGCTGTGCTGAGGTCAGTTGAAAGGGCAGGTGAAATAAAGCGACCTCTCTGGCCTCATGATTAAGTATAACACCAGTGTTTAGATTAAGACAGTGATTGAACATTGCCTCCTGTTCTCGTGCAGCCTCTGAGGTCGAAGACTCCGATCTGTCTGATGAGGATGACGAAGACGACGATGACGAAGACGAGGAGGAGGAGGAAGAGATCACTCCTATTAAACCAGCAAAGAAGAAGCAGAGGCAGTAGGCGCAAGAGGTCGCTGATGGGGGATTTCAGAGAGATGACACGTTGTGAGAAACACCACAGATTTTTGTACCAGACGGACACATTTTTTCAGATACTACTTCTTCCACACAGCCACGTGAATGCTTAGTGTGGTGGCAGCTAAACATGCTGTAGGAGGAAGGAACACCAAGAGGGGCTCTGACGTCCTCGCCTCTCCTCTCGGTCTGAGCAGTCTATTTCACTGCGCTTAAGACATTCACTTGTAGAAGAACTGTTTTTGCTATTGAATGCTACCAAGTCTTTTATACTGTGTGTTATACAGTCGCCACCACTGATGCGGATCAAGTGCATCAGTGGTGGAAAATGTGTCTTTTACCACCAGTGGATTCTGGTTTTGTTTAAAGCTGTTCCTGTAACAGACACAAATGTTTGTGTGTGTGTGTGTGTGTGCGTGTGTGTGCCTGTGTGTGCTTGTCAGACAAGAAAAAGGGTTTGCACATGAATTGAGTGGTGCAATCGGATGATTAACATACATACATGCAGATTATTAAATGTTTCGCAAGAGTATCTCCACTTCCAGTTGTCCCAGTTTGTAACATTCAAAAAAACTGTTTTGCTATGTAAGATGTCATAAATGTGAAGATTTTGTACTCATACTGAATGCATCAGTTTGTGTTCATTTTATCTCCCTTCATGAATTTATAAAACAGAATTTAAAAAAAAAAAAAAAGCTCTTTTAGCTGATTGCATTAAATACAGTCAGTATATCAACATGGTCGTTTAGCAGAAAGAAGGTTTTCATTTAAATTTACTTAATCTGCTGAGGTGAGCGATAACACCTAAGCTTCAGACACCTAATTTGACTTCTTAAATATTACATCTATTTAATAAGGCAAAGGTCAAGAAGGGGGAAAAAGTAACAAAAAAAAGGTTCACTGAAAGGCCACAGGAAGCCATTATTAAACCAATCTATGACTACAGCTCTTGTGAAAATGTACATTAACATAAACTATCCATGACAAGATGAGAGAATACTTATAGAGCATCCTAATGTTTTAATACATTTTAAAGGACCAACATGCTGCTCCATGTTAGCATTGATGGCTGTTTACTTATGAGACATGAAGAAACTTTGCAAATGTAACACCAAATTCATTCTTTTCCCCTACTAGTTTTCAGCTACTCTTTTATCTTGAAGTTAACATGCTTACTCATGCTAAGCTCTGGCCTGGTTGGACTGACTCGTCATTCTTTGATTCAGTAGCATCATCCAGTTGCTGGTAGTGCTGCTCAGGGGTCAACCTCTTGTCTTGTAAACACAACAGATGCTTTTGCCAAGACGATGGAGGAAATGCTGACACTATTGTTGTCTAGCAATGGCTAAATTTACAAAAACTAATCTCTGAAGTGCAATGGAAACTACAGGCAGGAAGTGACGTGTTCTTGTAGGAATCTGTTGCTAATTTAAAGTAGGTTTTCAGAGCTTTTTTAAGGGTGAAAGGCTGAATTCAGTGGGACAATAGAAAAGTACTAAACTGTGCAGAGAGCTAGACAAGAGAATAAATACACACATTTCCAGTTGGAGCACCATGACCTTAGGTTCACTGCTGCTGTGTTAAATTATTGCCCTTGCTGACAGTAAAGTGCCAGCAATGGATAACTCATTGGGGTGGATGAAGGGTGCCAGTAATGACGCGATGACAGTTAAAACCTCATGAAGGCAGATGTGGTTGTATCAGCTTACAGTCCGCAACATCTAGATAGGCATTACAATCCCATCTGCGCTGTACTGACATGAAGCAATGGCAAAGCAAAGGCAGAACATTTCAACGGCAGATCTCGCTCATTACACATATTCCACATTTGTAAGCATTTCTTATCACTTTACTGCACAATAAAGGGTTTATCTGGAGGATAACAGTCAACTCCAAGTAATGACAAACGTTTTGTCCATCTGTCAGCTGCCGTTACACACATTTCTGTGGGAAGCAGACGGCAGGCAGGCACCACGTAAGATGAGTCTGGAAAGAAATGGTAGGAATCAGAAAAAAAGAGAAGTAGCCTACAGCCTTTCCCAGCAGATGACAGGGTGTACATCTGCTGGCTTAAACCAGAGAGCCTCTGTCCACTCATGCACTCCTGTCATCCTCAGTGGTGGAGGTGCACGGAGGAATGTGAGGAAAACCTGCTGATGACAAACACACATTCAGCCATAAACACTGATTCATACGATGCGTCGTCTCCTGTCTCTGCAGGATCTGGCAGCACGACTGTTGCACAGTGGGACGCAATCAGGAAAAGTTGAGATAGAAAATGTTCAAAAAGCCACATTATCAAGCACCACAACTGACTACTTAGTCATGCCAGGTGCTGCCATGGTAACGTGAGAAGTGACCACCTGTGTGATGCTCGGGATGGCAGCTCTCTGTTAACAAGGAGACAGGAATGAGGGGAGGCGGAGGAGGAGGAGCTGCTTTCAACAGAGGAAACTTAAATAAATCATTTTCCATTTTTACCCCCAAAATATCCTGGTTGCCGTAGTCACCCTCTCTATGCGTGTGTGTGTGTGGAGAGTGACAAAACAACAGGAGTAATGGCCTGGGATGAGCTTTTTTTCCCCTGAAAAGCAGGAGAGATATTAATCGAATTACACACCAGCAAAGTCTGAAAGCCCTCACAGCCACGTGACAGACGGCAAATCAACGCGTAACAATCCAACAACTAGTTAATGTCAGTGGGAGCAGGTGCTGCTGCTTCTTATTTTCTGACTCATAAAGCACATCTATCTGGTGTGTGTGCCGAGTGAGAGCTTTGTGAACCTTTACACCACTTTTATTGGGTGTAAGGGTTTTATGGCGTAGTGTCTGTGCAGCGCATTAAGTCCTCACCTTCGTGTGGAGGTTACAGCAGTGAGCAGTGTAGGATGAGCAGCAACACAGAAGCATCTGATAAGAAAATAATGTAGAGTTCTCTCTGATTTCCTTTAGACTTCATCAACATTTGTGCCCTGTGAATAATTATTATATTTATATTTAGATTCATTTCCCCTTTTAATCACTTTAAATGAATCTGTTGTCATGATTATTCTTCATAAAATTGATTCTGTAGTTAAACTTCCTATATTTCAGTCCACATGACTGTGAGGACATGATATTTTTATTTCTCTAAAACCACAGGAATCTCAAAACAGCTTGTGCAGCATCATTCAAACCTATGTCATGATCATATGATAAAGAATAAAACCAAATAGTCATCATTTTCAGTTTCTTAAGAAAGGATGTAGAGCTGACGATATGTGGGCATGTTCAAGATGAGCACACCATGCATGGGAGACTGATTTTTTTTTTTTTTCATTCCTGCACACAACAATGGATTGGTGATTGGAAAGTACCCGGCAGCACTGTGAGTGTAATCAGGTAAGTGTAAAAGAATCCAGCTTCATCTATTGCCAGAGGTTGGTTCTTCCTCATCAATATGGATGACGCTGAGTCACTCATTAAATAACAGAGAAGCTAAGCTGTTCTCTGGGTGGTAGGACAGTCCAGTTCAGTTCTGCTTTATAGAAATGTTTCAGTCAGCGTGTAAATACACTCTGACCCCACTGGGGAATGTCAGTGTCAGAGCGGCTTAGGTTCATTGTTAAATTCAATAAAGGTAGAAAAAAGTGGCAGATTTATGGTCTTTGATTTGAACACAAAAACAGTAACTAACAGTCTCATTTGAAAAAATTAACTCCTACTAATCAACTAGTTTAATTCCAGCATTTAGCGTTTCTAACATGCTCATATATCCAGTTCATTTACAAGTAAGGAAGTGTCCCAGGGAAGATGATTTTGGAAAGTACAGTTACTTTCAACAGAAAGCGAAACATCATGTTCTTATATTGAACTCAAGAGAGGAAAAGCTGGGGATTTTCTGGTGCCTGAGTAATAACTATAGAAAAGGACAGTTGACTGGAGATTTTGACCACATCTGTCTGTGTCCACTGCTGCATCACGCTCCCTCCATGGAGCAAATGGAGAGCTTGTGTTGAGTTTCTGTCACTTTTATCCGGCCCAAGGCGATGCAAAAGCTGTGGTCGATGCGACAGAAGCAGAGGAAGCGCAACTGACTGTCACACAAACTGATGTAGAAAGTTTCTACTATGGTTTTAAACGTTAGTTTTCCTTATGTGAAGGAAATTTGTAAATCTGCAGTTTAATAATAATAGGCCTATAATAAAGGGATCAACAACAACAAAACACTTGCATGTGTCACTCCAGTGTCACCCAGTGTTACTGTGGCAACAACTGAAGCACGCCACTTTGCATTCTCACTTCAAAACCGATACAGCTGTTCTCCACCAAGACACTCCGAAATGCCCTTTAATACTGATTTGACGTGTCCGCCACCATCGCACGGAGACACGATTGCACTGGCGCAGCTCACCTGGACACACCTCACCTGTCCTCCCTTATTTTGCTGACATTTAACGTTGCCTGTTTCAGAGGACTGGTTTATGTTACGATGATTTCCACAAGCAAAAAATAGACCTGGAGATCAATAAACATTGGCCATGGATCTTTGTCTTTGATGTTTGTGTACTCGTGAGTGTGTGTGTGTGTGTGTGTGTTATCCTGGATTGGAGTTTTGGCACAGATTTCAAAGGCCTTATCAGATGAAGGTTAGTATTCTGCATGCTTGATGGATAGCTGCTCTGTATGCATTATGCTGTATATGTCCATGTTCCTGTCAGTGTCATTGGGAGGCCCTGCTAACACAGTATGTGTGCCCAGACTATAAACACTGATATTCACTCATTTATTATACATACTTTAATACCTCGGTGCTGCCGTGTCAGCCACCTCTCACATCCACCGCTGAGCTGATGATGGGACAGTTACACAAGCTGCAAGTTGTGTAAATGCACTGCCACACCGCCGTCAATATATCCATTAAGCTATGAAGGAGATCTCCACCCTCAAATACTCCTGCTCTGCTGTATATCATCACTCTGGGTTGTTGTATTCACTCTTTTGGTTATCTAGTCTCGCTGCAACATTGTAAATAGTCTATTTCTATGGTTAAATCGGAGCTGTTCAATGTGGAGTTCTTTTTCAGGAAGGTATTGTCTGCAAAATATCCTGTTTTTGACAAAACTTCCTTCTTTTTTCTTTTTTTGTTAGCTTGTGCAGCGGTGGATCTGTGGCTGGGATTCAAACATTGCAGAGCTATTACAGACATTTCAGGATGCAAACATCTGTCACACTATCAACATGTCATCAAATCATCAAATGTAAATACAGTCTGGGGAATATAATAAATGCTGGGCAAGAGACTGTGTGTGAAACAAATGGAAAGAGAGAGAGACAGTGCCCACTGTAAGTCCAATAGCACTAACCACTAAAGCACACAAACAACAGCTGCACAACAGCTGACAGTTCCCCATGCATTGAACACACACACACACACACACAGACTGAAAACAGGCTCACATCCTTCTGCAGGCAGGGGCGTGTTGCACTCACACATACAGCTCCAACACACACCTGCCACAACAGAGCACAGCTGTCAAGTGCATCACCCTTCACCCTATACTCTACCTCAATGAGCGCACGCACACACACACACACACACACACACACTGGATGAGTGTATACTTCTGCACATATATGAGGAAACGTACATGAACTGGCTGATTGTGCGCTGACACCTGAGCACACATTTGCTCACAAAACAGGATTCGACCCACTGCCTCAGCCTGCACATGAGGTAGCACAAACCAAACACACACAAAGCTACACACCGTTTTAGAAGCGTGATGCTGATGCTGATTATAAATATTTGTACTATTTTCAGACTACAGAAATACACTTCTTAACCATTTCATCCCCTTATTTTGAAGTTGTAACAGTTTTAAATGATGTGACTGACATTAACTCATTGACTGCCAGCCATTTTCAGAAAAGAGAGCTCCATACTGCCAGCCATTTTTGAGGATTTTGACTGAACTGTCAAGTCTCACAGAGTATTGAGTTTTATGAGTACATGAACAATAAACATCTCTAAAGAAAGTGTAGACTTTCTTCTTTCACCAGAAAAAAAAAGTTTGTTTCTAGCCTGCTCGGTTGTTTAGAAATCAGCAGTAGAACATAGGGTTGTTTCAGCAAAAACACCATATTTTGACCAAAAAACGGAGAAAACAAGCTTTTTCTGCAGAGAAGCAGAATGGAGACTAATAACTTATTACTCCATGTTTTTTTTGTTCCAGTGACACCTCAAACATCTGAATAGTTGTTCACTTCTATAGAACAACAAAAACAACACTGAAAAAAGGCTTGTGAAGGCAAAATAACTATTTATTTGCACATATCCAGCTTTTATAGCCGAGTTTAGGATGAAACTCTGAACATACAGGGAGATCTAGCCGGGTTATAGAACAGGAGAGACCCCTAGACCTCGCTGACCCACTGAACCGGCTTCACAGCAGCTGCAGTTCCGTCTCCTCCTCTCTCTCTCTCTCTCCTCTCTTTCTCCATCTCTCTCTCTCCGCGCTCTGCGCCGGTGGATGCGTACTCGGCACCACGTTTGACCGGAGCGAAGTCACAGTGCGCCCCGCCCCCGCGGGCACACCAACAGCATGGAACAAGCCGCGCATCAACGGCATCTTGCTGGCCGACCCCGAGTAGAAATCAAACCCACTCCTGCTGCTGTCGAGTTGAGCCGAGTTGAACACACCGACGCCGCGGAGCAGAACTACCGTAGCCCGCATTAGATTCAAGATCCCAGCGCGGCGTCAGACAACTTCAGCGCGACGGCCGCTTCAAAGTTTATAACGCAGAACAAACCCTGATCATCCCTCGTCTTTGCGACAGTGCTCTCCGAACTGGAACTTTCCCCCATCACCTCCTCCTCCTGCTCCATCATCCTGCCTCGTAAGCTTTCTACTGCCAGACAAGCTCTGTGCCGGTGTTCGCTGCTTGTACCTTTTTTACACACCCGCTTCGCCATTTTACCAGGCCGCCGCCACTACTCTCCACAACTGTAAACAAACTCTGTCTTCTTCATAGCAGCCGATCAGATTGCAGATATACAACTGCTGCCCCCTACTGTGACATAAATACACTGCGGCCAAGTCTGAAATTCACACACAAGATGTAGAAGACTTTAATCTGCCGAACCAGCGCATAAAAGCCTAAGACGTCTATCGGCGTCTTTGGCAGTCAACGTAACTTTTTTATAAGACGCCAATAGACGTCTTTGGCAGTCAATGAGTTAATGTGCAGCTGTAATTGAAATTATTTATATGCTTTTAATTAATAGTATGGTCTCCCTCCGAATATCTATTGTATGTTTTATTAATAACACACACGGCGAAGGAACAGTGCACAAGGGGAATGCTAATAGGCTTACACACACACACACACACACACACAATAAATGTCAAATTGATGCCACACTGTAACTAAACCTCAGCTCCTCCTCCACTGCCTCATGTGTTGAAGTGTGCTGGCTTCATTGGACACAATATCAGAAATTTTAGTATTCATACTCTTGAATTCAATTAGAGAAAAAAAAGAAAGAAAACCTAACTGGATGAGAGAAAGGGGAGAATGGAACAGTAGGGCTGAACATTTTATAACCCATAAATAAGTGATGTGCCTCACTTGGTCTGCCCCCCCCTCCCAAAAAAAAAAACCCTCTAACCATTCTTCCTCCCTCCTCTCCGCCCCTCGGCTCGCTCCCTCTATCTCACCGTCTTGCTAATGGGGGAGGGGAGCAATGAAAGGCGTATGAGTGACAGATAAGTAGATGACTATACTGTCCCAGCCCTCATTAAAACTCTGCGCTTATATCATCCGCCACTCTGACCCTCCTCCTCCTCCTCCTCCTCCTCCTCCTCTGCATCCAGCCCTGGCAAATGATACCCCGGGAGAGAGAGAGGGAGAGGAAGAGGGAGGTGCTGCTCATCAGTTATTCCTGTTCTCTGACCTAACTTGACAACCAGCTCCAATAATGAGACAAAGAGGGATGAGACAGAGACTTTGCCAGAGACCAGGATGTTGACAAGGAAGTGAACTGTCCTAAATTGGCAGATAATGGGCCTGCTGTTGCCCGCTCTTTAACAAATCATTGTCCAAACCTCCTCCACCATGTTCTGAGATTCCTCTGAGTGCAGCAGATCTCAAACATGTGGTCACCCAGTGTCTTTCTTTTTTTTTCCATCTACTAACCTTAACCTATGAATAGACTGTGGGTGAGCTGCAGGGTGGGATGATGAACTGTAATAATGGCTTTTCTTTTCTTTCGACAGGAAGCTCTGACATTTCAACTGTAACCCACTGAGTCAGACTGCAAAACCTCGTAACTCAAACATATCACAATGTGCTTCTCACTACAAACAGACCCAGAACTACAATAAACTACATGTCAAAGAATACAGCTGGTTTCAAGTATGACCAAAAGTCTGTAAATCAATGCTTAGAATACACCAGATGTAATTTAATATGCTTGTTTATTCAACATTTTCCACTGGTTTTGGTTTATTCATAATCCTATATAAAAATTCATGAAAAACCTGACAAGCAGTCGTTAGTCCAGTGTGTTTTGAAAGCCACATGGACTTTGGAGTGCATGGAGAGGCTCCCTGCATGCTTTCAGCCGCAAACAGGAAATAATCAAGAGCTAGGAACTTGCAAGTACATTAAGAGCGTGTTAACAGTCTTTTTAGGCACTGAAGTCTCTGTAGTCCTACGTCAGGACCTGTGATGAAGGATATGTTGATTCTCAGTTTACTGCTTGAATGGATTTAAGACTACAATATTCACATTAGCACTTCCAGTCGAATTTAAACAGAGAATAAATAAAAATACAAAACGTTGTCAGATTAGAGCCGTACAGCTGTCACTGTGATTCAGAGAGTAAACACGGCTACCACAGTTAACCGGGTATGGTTTCCCAAAATAGGATCATGTAAGTAAATGTCAAAATAACATTATAATGAAGGCGTGTAGTTGACAACATACCTCTGAACCAAAATGGAAAGTAACAAAAAAGGAAACATGGGAATTATGATGCCAATTGTGATTAAAAAGGAACAAACTGACTCTGGTTTATTACTTGGTCCCATAATGCTTGGTTGAAGATTGGCCGTACAGCCCGTAGAAGTCAGGGTGCCTGGCCGTCTGCGTGGCTTCCATCAGTCCCCTCATGGGAAAATGCTGCAGCGGCTGGCTTGCAGACAGCGGGGCGTGTGGGGGGAACTCCTGAGAGGTCACAGAGGGGAAGGAGTCTGACGTTGGGTACGGAGGCCGGGCACGAGCAGCGGGGGCCCTGGAGCAGCAGCAGTTATTCAGAGTGCACATCAGTACTTTCCTCCCTTCGTACATGGCTTGTTGTGAGGCACCTCCACTGGGGAAGTGTGGGGGGGTGAATATGGTCCCTGAGTGGTGGCTAGAGCTGGACCCTAGACCCACCATGTGATGGGCCGAAGCATCGAGGAGGCGACTATGGCCGGGGCCAGCATGTAGATTCTGGGAAAGGCCTTCAGAGGCGTACATGGACGAAGGGCGATGACTCTGCTCGGGCAGGAAGGGCTTTTTGCTGCTGTAGAGCAGCGATGAGGGATCCTGGGAGGTGGAGTTTTCTGTGTTACTGCCCAGGAAGGCCATGCTGTACTTCCTCTTCTGAAGTCCCGAACTCGTCCCCATTTGGGAGCCGGCAGAGCTGCTGTGAGACTGCACAATCTCCAGAATGGGCGCCTCATTGAGCGGTTCTGAAGAGAGGAAAGAAGGAGCAGTACAGATGATGGTTAATCCTTCTACCCATGTACAGTCCTCATCCTTAGTTACTCATTGCATTTTTGTTCTCTTACCTTCCAGCATTTTTCGCAGGTTCTTCTCCCTTGTTGAGAGTTCGGACAGCAAATGGTGAGAGTTGAGTTGGCCCACTCTGAGTGGAGGGATGGCACTACTCAGGTGTGAGTTTGACCTAAGAAAAAAACAGATTCAGTCAGAGATTTGAACCCTTTCTTTGGATTCATTCTGCACCTTGAGACCTGCGCTCATGTGTCTAGAAGCATACTTTGGATATACGGTACATCTCTCCTAATATCTTATCTTTTGCAAGACAAAATCTTTGGTTTTAAATCACAGATGAAGAACTGAACGTGCACATGAAAAATGAGCTGAGGTTGGGAAGATAACATCTGATTAACTGCTGTTTTAATCCAAGTGACAGCAGAATAAGGGTCAGTGCTCCAAAACATGTGCATGAAAGCATCACTGATGTGTTTCAAATAAATTAACAGCTTTGAAAATAGTGCAGGAATATTAAATATTACACAATATCTAACAAATTCATAACACCAAACAATCCTGCACTAATTGCTTTCTTGCTGCTTTTGAGTTGCATCTGCTCAGTCACATCACATAACTTGATGAATACATGCATGTAAAGAAAAACAGTGCAGAAACAACGACGCTTACCTGTCCATTAGCAGCTGGTATGGTTTCGTATTCTGAAAAACACAGAATAAGATAAGAATCAAACATCTGTCAGACTCGCTATCTGCTTTTTAATAGTTGATACAAAAAGGCTGTAAAACAACTGGCGTGTGTGTGTTTTGTTTAACCTTTATGAAGTTAATGCTGTCCGCTCTTTGGAAAAACGTTTGCACTGAGCTCAGAAGCTTCTCTGCTTCCTGCCGCCTCTCGTTGAGCTGCAGAACCTGCTGGGAGTTTTTCCTCATGTACATGGTGCAAGTGCTTTCCAGCACCTGCATGGTCTCAGCCTGGTTTGCTTCTAGCAGCGTATGCATCCTCTGGTACTGGGCTCTCACGCGCTCCTTCAGTTCAGACACTGCGTCCTGTGGAGAGACAGACATGTTGGAGAAAAGTCATGAACATGTGCACAAAACTGCATTCAGGAAGCCTCATCACTTCTCCTGACGACGATGTCCTAATTAGTCTCTGATGAGTCCCTAAAAAGTGCAGCATTAAATTGCTGATGACTCAATTTTAACAAACAAGTTTGCATCTTTTTTCATTCATTAGTTTCTGCCATTTCCTGGTATAAGCATCATAATAAAAGAAAATAAGTAAAGACATGGGATTTTTTAAAAAAAAATCACATACTTCAATCACAGTAATGGCTTCATGTGTTCAAATGTGTGTGTATATATAGTATATATATATATAGACTTCATTTTGTGGGATCCACTTGTTCAGAACAGAAGTAGCAAAGTCATTTGTAAAATGCATTTTCCGCTCTAGTGCACCAGCCAGTCAAATCGAGAAATAAATTATATTTTCTTTTCATTTTCCAACAGCGAACAAAGGTGCAGAGTGGTTTCATAACAGCAGAGTGTCGACACAATTCAAACACAAACCTACATGATGACAAAGAACTGAGGGACTCATACTGTAATGTTCAGAAATTGTGTCTTTGTGAGTCTACACGGTGTGTGTGTTGTACCGGACCTTCATCAGTGTCTTGTCTGACTCCAGCTTGGTGAGCTGCTCATCGATGTTCTGAACACGACCCTCCAGTCTGTCTTGCTGCCTCATTAGCATGGCCTGTGGGGAGATGACATACAAGAGATGGATTAGACAGATGAACAAGATGCACTGAAAATAGAAAACACACACACACGCACACACACACACTGAAAGTTTCGTAAAAACTCCAGCCTCTGCCGGGACCTCGGCAACCTGGCTGCTATTCATGAGTCACTAAGGCAACCTCCTCCACAATCCTGATTATACGGAGGAAACGACAGCTGCCAGCGACGACACACATGCATTTATCCATTAGGAGAGCATCGGCAAAGGCAAACACAATTGCACAAATCCATCTCTGATTGCTTCTAAGTTTATCAGGGCCCCTGCTACACCAAATGAAGTGCATTGTTGGGAACAGCCGGCTTCCTCTGCCTCTGTGGGCTGAATCTGAGTGCAAAGAGAACCAAGGGCCAGTAAAAGCACCGCTAAATGTAATTCTTCTCCATTTACAGCAGGAGATGCAAATCAATCTGAAGTCAGAGTCTGACAGCAAACTAGGAAAAGCGAAGGGCAGGTACGTTTTTTAATGAACTATTTCTGAATGGGGAGAGAGGCACCCTGGCCAAGTAAGAGAAAACCTGCTGTCATGGAAACTAAGCTGTGTGTATGTATTTATATGTGAAAGCTCATGTGAGAGAGCAGGAGGGAGCAAAAAGCGGGGGTGTCGCACTACCCCTTCTCTGCCTTCTCTTCTCTGCCACATGCATTGCTCCCATTGTTTGCATTGGCCTCCGTGTCAGTGACAGATTGTCATGTCTGTGTGCACAACGCCGGGGTCTGCTCTCTCTCCCTCCGCATGAGCGTGCATGGGAGAAAAAGAGGAACGGTAGGGAAACGCAAAGTGCTGTGCCGCTCTGCTTGCACAAGAACACAGACAAGAGAGGAGCTGAAAAAGACATACAAAAAAAAGAAGAGAGTGAAACCAACAGAGAGAAAGTTTGAAGCACACAAGAGAGATAGAGAGAATGAGGACATTCCTGCGGTCTCTAGTGAGCCAGTTTCAGGGTATCTACATTGTGGTATCGCAGCAACAGGCCTCTTCAGCTGCTTACAACACTCATGGAGTCTTATGTAGAACAACTGGCCACAGCACTATACCACAGTGAAGTCTTCCAAAAGTCCATCCAGTTTCTAAAGCAAAACAATGAGAAAGACTATGATTAACATAAAACGCTGGCCAACGCATTATGCTGCACCCTTTTCCTTGTTTGTTCACATATTTTAAAACTGTCCTTTTTAGTGAGGAAAGGCTGCTGATCATTTTGTCACTTGGGGAACAGCAGGAATATTTTTGTCTCCCCCAGTTGAGTGGTTTCATAATTTAAGACTCAGGCTACTTGGATTTTGACGTGGACTTTGGACTATTGGCATTAGATGCACAAACAAAAGAGAAAGAGCACAGCACATTATAAACAAAAGGAGCTTGCAAACCGGTGGCAGCGTTACTGAGTTTTAGTGCCACTTCAGGGTACGTGCAGCAGGGCATCCTATCAATGTCAAATTATCATCCCCTTTATGTTATTTATAAATGTGTTAACAATAAATAACCTAATTACAAAGCAACAACATGACATATTCACTCTACTTTTAGCTCTGTTTGTATTTCACTCCTGTTTTGCCACTCAACAGCTATCTTGCTACCATGTCTGTAAAGTTAGCTATGGCAGTTGATGCCAAGCTAATTGTAACATTAGTGGAAAGCAGAAAGTTGTTGACTTAAATGTTAGCGAGCAAGAAGGTTGTGGAAAACTTAAAGGGATAGTTCAACATTTTGGAAAATTCACCTATTGCCATAATCCCTATAGTCAATGATGGTAGCTTCATTACCTTTATCAGTGCATGTTGTTTTAAGATTCGTGGGGCAGAGACGTGAGCTGCTCAGCGAACACAATGGAGTTGAACGGTACAGGTCCTCTGTCCCTCATCAAACTCATCAAATATACAATCCAACAACACCAAAACGCTCTCATGGACAAGCTGTGACCTCCACATTCACCACGCTATGAAATAATAACATAACATTACGAGACTGAGTTGTTTACGAGGTAAATGCAGCCGGAACTACATTCCAGACACGGCTACTCGGCGGAGTGATTTCAAAAGCTCAAGTAGCTCAGAGCATTTGCTTCATGTGTCATAATGTTAGATAATTATACATGGTTATTTCATAGCATGCCGAATGTGCAGGTCACAACTTGTCCACGAGAGCATTTTGGAGTTGTTGGATTTGATGAGTTTTGAGGGACAGGGGACCTGTAGGCTACCGTTCACTTCCAAGCTGAGCAGCTTGCGGATCTCAAAACAACAATCACTTACAATTAAAGGTAATGAACCTACTCCTGTGACTATACGGATTATGGCAATAGGCCAATTTGCCAATGTTGGCTGAACTGTCCTTAGGTAGGCTAAGCTAGCAATAACATTGTTGACAGGCTAACTGTAAAAGCTTGTCCTTAACCTTGACAGGCTGCTAGTGTACAGCGGTCATATCCTTTTCTCCGATACCAGCTGGCTGCAAATGTCACTGATGAGAGTGGGCTAAGTCAGTAAAGTTACCTTAAGGCCATTAAACCAAATTGATTAGCCTTGCTGAAAGACGCTAAAAACCTCCATAAAGCGTAAGAACACTGCAGTCGGCTGAAATTTCTCCATAGGTTCATCTCTTGCGAGTCTCTCACATTAAACATAATGAAATGATCCATTGTTAATATAAAAATATTGATCAGCGCGGCTTAAGTGCTTAGAGGAAAACATTACATTTCCATTAATGTGATTAAATGCCTTAATTGCACTGCATTGCTGTAGCAGTGTTGACTGTCAGTGTTAAAGGGAATTCAACTAGAGAGCTAGAATACATTTAGCTTTATTGTTTGTGATACCAAGGCCTATAGGTACTTACTATGTGAGTACAAGAGATAGGCACTAATCTGAGTTATTGAAGAAGGCCAATGATCAAGATCACTGGGGCAACAAATCTGTCTTAGCCTTAAAGTAGCCTAAATGTTTAGTTTGGAGGAATGTAATTTACACAAATCCTCCTCAGTTATCAAATCTTTGGTCATGAACAGGTGTGCTAAAAAAGGTGTACCATCGGGATCACTACAGATCACTTGGACTTAAAGGTGCCATGTGACATTTGTGACTACTACTTTAATCTCGAACAATATGTGCACTTCCATACACTGTATTGTTTCTAATAGCATACACATGATGGCTGTGGATGGATGTACCAACTGAAGAAGAGGAAGAAAACTCTGCCAATATAGGTATGTAAATATACATTTGTATGTTAGAGGCCAAATATTTCCATAGGCATCCATCATGTCTGTGAAGCTTTCAAGGATACAACACTAGTTTTGATATAGTTGCCATACTTTTATGCATAGGTGGTGGTGTGTTCTAGAGACACGTACATGATGGAAATCTGTCTCATGTTCACATGTGCTCGCACAAGACCAGCAGCTTTCTCACTGAAAATCAGCAGTAATCCTTAATCTTGTCTCACAACCCACACCTGTGCTACATCTCCACACCACACGTTGCTTACACAAGAGGCACTTTCAGCTAAACAGTCCTCTTCAAACAATCTGATAATACCCATAGCGACTGACTCTCCCCCTGCAAACTCACGTGGTACCTGGTTAGTTGGCTGTGTTTCTTGTTTCATGTGCAACACTTTGAAACCTTTCAGACATAGTATCTCTTCTATTAACAATCGCTGTCTTAACACAGAGCATAAAAGCTCGGCGGTACCTTTACCTTGTGTGTGACAGTTGTACAACAAGAGAGAACACTCTGGGTTATTGCTATCGTAAACGTTGCATGAGCTGCTTTATGTGAGTTGGCTTCACATAATAGCAGCAGATTTTCTCTGCTTAGATGCTTCTGCTCAACAACCATGTCTTCCTCATTTTGCCATATTTCCTCCAATTCCCTTTTCGTCTTATTGTGTGCTTGAAATAGCATACGGGGGCAGGAGGGAACTGTCTGGTTGCTGATCTCTCTGTAGCAGCGTGAAAGCCTACCTTTATCAAGATTAAACCCACCAATGATCACTTTCCCTACTGTCCTATTTAGGCATCCAGACACCCGCGGGTTGCCAGGAAGCTCATGTTTAAATGAGGAGCCTCAGGCTCAATGAACAGAGAACCTCTTTCACAATCAACTGAGAACTATTCCCTACGTCTGATGTCAATGGACTGCCCTCAGCATTCTGGGGGACTGACTCACTCCAGCCCAGATACAAGAAACTGCGAACGACAGAGCTCCTATGAGCGATGGTTTCCGGCAGAGATGCCTGTGAAAACCAAGGTGAGGTTGTGTGGGTGGGCTCTCCACCTCCGCCTATCCCAGGGATTACATTACTATTATATTATCCTTCCTTTCACGTCCCATATTTACAAGCACACCTGCAGAGGGTGACTGTAAAAGTCTCCTGTGAGAGCCAAAACAACCAAACAACCAAAGATATGAACGTAGCTTCATTGGTTTTTCCCTCTTTGTTTATCCAAAAGGCAAGAAGAGTGCTGCCAGGGGAATTTAAAATCCTTTTTACCAAAATAGACCACAGCCCTGTCAAGGAGAACAAACTCTCAGTAAGTGATGATGAGAAGCCATTCTGGCCTCAAATTACTTTAACAAATGACCCAGCATCCATGAAGAAGTCGAACTTTTTTTTTTTTTTTTTTTTTGCTGTTGCCACATTTATCTATATTAGAGTGTGCTCTGTCTGAAGGACGGAGCATGGAGAGGGACTCTGACTCCGGGATAACTCCATTTACCCTGCAAACATACAGTTGTGAAAGAACAGAAAAACGGGTGGGTGTGTGCATGTGTGTGTGTAGAGAGCAGCTGTGGAAAGGGCTGAACAGACATCTTTTGTCCCAATAATAGCCCTGAACCAGAGCAACAGTTTGCACCAAAGACTTCTACCAATTTAGAACTTTGTGATCTACACACTGGAAAGAAATGCGTCTGTAACTTTCCCAACTGGAATAATGCGATCATCAAATGTTTCAACAAGACCGCAACACGGCAGATGCTAAAACTAATCTGATTCTCACTACCGCCCCTTGGCAGATAGAAATATGTATAAGGCAGTGTGGGTGGTTGTTTTTTTACACCTTGCCACTTACATTAGACTTGTGAAGAGAGAGTGGACTGAAATTAAGTTTAGAAATGAGGCAAAGACAGAGGTGGACACAGCCGTGTCACGCAGGCCTTAAGTGAGACGCATGCCTCCATGCATCCTGAGGTCAACCCTTCAAAGCAAGACCATTATTCACTTCTTGTCAGTTAGGTCAAAACACGAAGAATCCATGCTCTTCTCTCCCCCTTGCAATTTTCACCTCCTTTGAATGCTTGAAACGCAAAGTTTTGAACTTGCTGTCGTGGGATCGTCCTACAAATCACCACATTTCCCTTTCAGAACCAGTCATTTCATTCATCACCCTCGCCATGTGCTGATCATAGAAAACCAACCAGCTAAACAAACTGCATGTCAATCCGCCCACGCTGCACTGGGGGGTTCATCATTTCCGGTGGATGCCGATTGCATCACAGCAACTCACCCCGAGGCACAGGGTGTTGAATGTGAAGGTGTGGCAGTGTGGAGCGGGTGCCACAAGGGCTGACTTTTTACCTGTCCACTCCTTTCACATCACATGAGATTAGGAAGAGGCAAATAAAAGAAGCTTTTATAGACTAGTGAACTGAGGGAAACAAGATTCAAAGAAAAAAAAAATCCATGAAAGAAAGTGCATTCATCACATTTTTTTTGACTGTCATCTATATTTCTGTTGACAGTTTAAAGTGAACTGCTGAGTAGGGCAGAGTATGCGTGGGTGTGATTTATCTACCTGCATCTGTATGCGTTGTGTGTCCACATCGCAGACTGTATGTCTTTGGTTAGTGCAGTGAGAGATGCAGCAGAACGGACACAGGGCCACCTGCTCTTCCTCACAGTGGAGTAGCCTGTACTCCTCATGACTGGGGCAGGTCCAGGCGCTCAGCTCCTCGGCGTCCACTAACAGGTGTCCCGGGGCTGCGCAGGGCTGCTGGAGGTGCGTCTGGATGTGAGTTTGGCAGCAGGGCTCCTTGCAGCGCAGGCAGACCTTTCGCACGGGCAGCTGGGGGCCTCTTCTACAGAGGACACACTGCAGCACAGCAGGGACTTTCTCAGTGTTCAATGCATTAAACCGCTTGACTATGTTGGCGAGCTTGAAGTTCTTCTCCAGTGTGGGTTTCTGGCTGTAGTCGTGGTTGCACTCGGGACAGCGGACCGCACCATTGTCTTTGGCCCAGGCCTCTGAGATGCAACCCTTGCAGAAGTTGTGCTTGCACGGCAGCTGGATGGGCTCATCGAACACATTCAGACAAATGGGACACAGAAGCTCCTCTTCCAAGCAGTTCTTCCAACTTGCATCCATGACTTCACCTGGATCCAAACTGATGTGCTGTGACTGAAAAGGAGCAGAAATGAAAATCATCATTAATCAAACAAATAAAGAAATAGGCTACACTTCTAAAAAAAATAATAAAAAAATCCAAGCCTGGCAAAGTCTTGTTACTCATATCCTGTCCCAAAAATGGCACAGAAAGATGTGGGCTAAACTCTAACTATATGCAACAAAGTGACAAAAGAAGTCCAACCACAAGTCAAACACAGACAACACACGCTGTGACGCTGTCAAAACGAAACACCTCACAACCCATACCTGTCTCGTACATTTTCAACCGGGGAATTCACACATACACACACACAGAGAGAAAAGCCGTGTCGACTGAAAGCTTCAACTTGCTACAGAATAACACTGGAAATAAGATCGTCTGATAAAACATCACACTGACATTTCATTTCCAGCCGAGGACACAATTAGCTCCTACCTACTGTCATGAAAGCGTCACAGCACTCTATTGGGATATAGTCGATGTATTGTTAAAGGAAGTAAAAGCATCGTTACCAACTATTTATTTCCCATGTCGTCGGCAGCAGACTCCGGTGCACCTACAATGCCTCTGAGCTTATCGCATCCAGCCCGCGATTAGATCCGGCTCCTCCGGTTAGATCACAGCACTGTGTCCGGCATAGCGCTCAACGCTGCTGGGGCTTTTTATTTATTCAGTCCCCGGGCTGCCTGGTGCCGCTGCCGCTCCTGCTTTCGCTTTCCCGTCAACTCTTTGACTAATATTTGATCGTAAGTAGTGCAGGGCAGCTTGTGACTCGTCGGGAGGGAGCTCAGTGCTTCCACACACACACACCGACTGCCCCCCTCCGATAACGTGACCCGTCACAGAGTTGATACACAGACCGGGGGGAGGAGGAGAGAGGAGAGGGAGGAGGAGGAGCCCGGAGAGGGAGCAGGCAGGCAGGCAGGCAAAACGCACGGCCACAGCAAACTCTACCGGAGAGACTGTGGATGACCAGGAGACGGTTGTGTGTGTGTGATCTGCCGGGAGTCCGGTGTAGAGGCCCCCGGGAGAGGAGGGAGGAGGGACACTGACTCACACACACGGGAAAAAGGTTGTCTTCCCGGAACATATAGATCAAACCATGAGTAATAATAGCAGGTTTATAACCTATGGCTTTATTTATGGATGATACATAGGCCTATTTGTAAGTGGTTAAATTATTTACAGATGTTTATAAATCAGTCACTATAGACTTATCTCTCTCAGCATGGCCAGACTAAATTGTAAGAGGAACCCATGGGTAAAATGTACCCCCCTAACTGGCCTCAGTGCAGTAGGATACCGTCTATGTTGAGCTCTTGTGTTGGTGTTGATTTCAATTAAGCAAGTTGATATCCTATCTATTGATGAACAGCTTATTGATTTAATAACTGTTCACCAACATTGAATGTATAAGTCATGTCCATCCAAGGTTTGCAATCTTTTGGTTGCTAATGATTGTTAACTAAACCATTACAAAGATTGTTAAATTAAAGTAATCTCTTTATAAACAGTTCCCCATTACTCCAATTAATTTCATAGGAAATCTTACTGTTCTCTTTTCACATAAACGTGTCTTAAAAACAACTTGCTCTGTAGTTCTCCATTAGTGTTCCAGCTTTATTTGTGTAAATATCTACACTCTTTAATGCACTTGGGATTACAATCAGCCAGTTCAGTCAATAAGATAGTAATTACAAAATACCGTAGAAACCATGTCTAAACTTTACATTTGCCACTGGATTAAAAAAAAAACAACAAAAACAAAACAAAGATTGTATAAGAATACATTTTTTTGTAAGAGGACAATGTAGTAAAAGTAGTCTTTTCTTTGATTTGGTGTTAACGTGGAATGCAATGATGGCACCAGAAAAAGGCAGTGAATGCAGCAGCAGCCTTGAATCAAAGTGATGGTTCTTAACAATCCAGGAGCTGAAGGCGTCAACAGAGAACATGTGGTCCTTTTCAACACAGGGCATTGAAGAATTTTACTCCAACTTGTTTTTAGGGCAGGTTCTACTGATTTTTAAAAAAAGAAAAAGATTGTATATTCCTGTGGCCACAGAAGACGGCGCACGACAGAGGACGCTAAACAGAGTTTTCTAGTCTTTGCTTTTTAACAACAGACTTGATTTCATCTCGTAACTCTAAAGCATGACAAATCTGAAAGGAGAAATGTTCAGAAAAGATTGCTCAATACAGGAGTCATGTTCTTGGCACTGGGGGAGAGGTTGTCACACCTGCAGCATTAGTACTTAATGGTTCAGTCTGTCACGCCATTCTTACAGAATCATGACACATTGGAGACGCAGGCAGTAAAAACTTTGGTATGACCACAAACACACAAGAGAAAAATGTCCAGCATTTGTAAATACATTACACATTAGCTCAATTGAAAACAATACTGATAGAATGGACTTTTCTGCCCTTTCTAAGGCCACTGGAATAAATAGAATAAAACTGGTGTTGAAAACTGCACCTCAGTTACTTGCTCAACTGCATTTGTTGATGTATATTTTGGACCTGGCAGGCCTAACTGGAGCAATGACAACATCCTGTTTTGCCCTACAGCTGGTGTGTCACCTATAATGATTGTTCTAACAGGTCAACCATCTGGACAGGCTGGCTTGACATTTTCAAAAGCATTCAAGTCTCAGAGAAACGTTGTAAACAGTGGGGCAAGTCTGAGAATGCAGTAACAGTCAAAAAGTCTTCAGATCATCTTCAGGGATGAAACAGTCTCTGGCCGTCCGCTGTGGGAGGAACATATCTGTGCACCCTGACAGCTCAGGGTCGCTGCATGTCCTGGGAGGCTTCCTGTTCATGGATCCACTCTGGAAGTGTGTGTTTGCCAGCATTGTTGGTATATTTCTAGTGATTAAGTGTCTCTGTCTCACTGGAGTGGATTATCAAATACAGAGTCTGGTAGAACAGAGATCTTCAGCTTCTTCTCTGGCCAACTGTACTCCTTTGGTAACTTTGTCTAGAACAAAATGACAGATACACAAGGTTATACAGGGAGGTATGGTGAATAAAACTGAAAGTAAAAGTGAAAAAACATTGTTGATTTTTTTGTAACTCACCTCCTCACGAGTGTTGAGTTCCTGTAAATCCCCAAGCATCTGTTCCACGAACTCCTCAGTCAACAGTATCTATACGAGCGGGACAGGAAATCCCAACAATATATTAAATATGAAAGCATAACAAGGACACCTAGTTTCTGTGCAGGTCTGTGGCTGCATACCTGGAGCCAGGGGCCGTGGGCTGCATATGGATGCTCCTCAGTAGCAAAAGCTCCTTCAACTCCTGTAGACACAAACGTAATGGCTGTGTCTCCATTGATACTTTTGTAAGTAAAATGTCTCCCATGGAGCAACCGGCCCCTGAAAAAGATTGAGAACAGAACAGCATGAACTCCAAAGGTCATTACAAGTGTAGACGGTGTCTTATCATTTCTCCTTTTGACAAAAACCATCAGGCTTCTTCAAAACGTTGTGTTTGCATAATATTATAAACAGATACTAAACCTATTTTTTTGTTTCCTTGTTTAACTTAGACAAATTTCCTTGAACAGGTAAGTATTTGATGAGTAATCCTCATTTACAAAAAGTCACATATTAAATGGCTATGCAGTATAACTATCCACCAAAATCACAGAGGCAAATGTTGTTTATAATACTATATCTTAAATGAGATGTATTGTTAATGTGGGTGTAGTTGGGTCTGTTGCACAGTGCGAAATTCTCGCCTTTTTCACAACCTATAAAAATATATCTTACAGGCTATATTTGACATAGTCATGTGCATAATCAGGCCGGTGGAGATTAACACAGTGGATTCATCCTTGTCTCCTGTTTTAAAAGCCATTCAGTTCCCATACAGTAATTGTCTACAAAAACATCTTCTAAAACAATTTAAACTTTCCACATGACTGTGAATCCTAATGAAATCCTAGATATAATGCAGTGAATCATTATCATTTCGGTAGGTCTGTGTATGTAAACTCCTCAGTGATTCATTTATGGCATCACTGTGTTGAAGTAAATTTTGCTGACTTCATTTGGCTATGGGTGAGAAACGATGTAAAAACAGTAAACCTATTTACACAAAACATGCCAAGCAAATACAGAGGACCTTGCCACTTCTTCTGGGTAAAAGTGACCAACAATAAATTAATCATTTGATTCAGAGTTATGTATAAGTTTACTTCAAACATTTAATTTACTTAAAATAGTACCAAACATTGGAGTATTTAACAGTTTGAAGGCAATCAGGACACAAATTAAGATTTTAATGTGAACTTGTAGTAACCCCTTGTGGACATCTAAGAAACTGGTTTCATTTGTGTTTTTACCAAGACATTCTGCCACACCCATTTAACACAAAAGTTTGGACTTTTTTTTTTTTTTTTTATCTGTCTGTCTTACTGACAGATAAAATTCCAACAGTGTAAATATTGTGTGTGGGTGGGAGGTGGAGTGCAGTACCGCAGGCAGAGGGGCAGCAGTGTGCCCGACTCTTGGTTGAATTTCAGATGGACGCTCTCCAGCTGACGTGTTCGGACCAACTCGTGTGGAACAATGGCTGCTGAACTCTCACTCTCCAGGCTGTCTTTTCGACTCCTGCGAAACAGACAGCGAAGACCAGAGAAAGGTGGAAGGAAAATTAGAGTGAGGAAGTGTGAAATGGGCCAATCAGCAACCAGAAGATGGCTGTCTGTGAGAAACGGCCAGTGTGCAGGAAGCGACATCCCCTTGCCCTGTGTCTGTACATGGGAGTTCACAGGCACAGATTTCACAACTCCTTTCTTAAACCGTTACCTGATTCTGCGGAAGACGCAATGACTTCGGCGGAAAAACAGCAACAGGATAGTGACAAACCATCGTGTTGTGCTGGTAGCTAAGAAACAATGGTGATAAAAGTTCAGATGTCAGATGTGTCATGAGTCACTGCGCATGCTGGAGGAGTCATCCTGATGTATCCCTACTGAGCCGAAGCCATTAGAGAGAGAGTGTGTGTGTGTGTGTGTGTGTGTGTGTAGTGGGGGTTGGACACTCACTGAGGTCTCTCATGGCTCTGTCTCTGGCTGCTGATGGGTGGTAGTGCTGCTTTGCTGTTAAACTCCAGTCCTTTCCTCAGCGTCTCCCTGATCTGCTCCGTGTCTGTCAACACACACGCTAAGATCAGCATGGAAATATCCCACCATGCACTGCTGACAGCATGTGGACGGATTGGTCAAGAGTTCTTGGAAAATGCTCGGTCTTAATTAGAGGATCTATTCTTTTCTTTCCCTTGGGACCTGGTTTACCTTTGTCTGAGAGCCTGCGTGGCTGTGATCCTATGCAGATGGATCGACTGTCCTCCTCATCCTCTGGCGGTCGGCTCAGATCATCCCACACACACTTGGCGCTGACCCCGCTCAGGTTGGAGCCTTCCGTCTCGATACCCTGGTCCACTCTCTCCTGCTTAGATGAGCAAGAAATATACGCAATCATTAACACTAGCTCGCACGAGAGGACACTGCATAAAGTTTTGTGTGCCAAGAGAGGCCACTAAAATACAAGTCAAGATGGAAGAAATTGTAATTACTGTAACTTAAAGACACACACATACACGCACTGAGCTCGTGTGACAAGTTTCTTTATGAGGTTCGATCTGGGTTGTGAGTAAAAGAACACAAACAATCAAATCGACCGTGAAAAAGTGAAGAAAGAGCGTGGACATGTTTGGTAATGAACAGTTAAAGAGACCCCGAGGAGTTTGCTTTTGGTTATAAAAGAGTCTCATATTAATGTGGATGAATCTACATTACCCACACTTGTTAATGGACCCATTTTTAATAAGTATATTGTTTTGTCTTAACAGTTATTTTGGTGTTATTATACCAAAATAGTTTCCTGGTTTCCCGGACGCTGCCCGGCAGGTCATGGGAATAACGCTGCTGGAACTAGTTGGCATCGTTTATCTATTTATTTATTTATCTGTATCTGATCGTCTTCGAACCTCTTGATTAATGAAAACTTTCTTGGCAAATGCTGGTCCAAGAATCTCACCGTGGGCGTGGAAGCTCATGGGAAATGTATTGTGAAAAGTCCTCATAGTCACTTTAAATGACATCCAGCGAAACACTGACTGTGCCGTTCACAGAAAGTGGAATCTGATGATTGAAGTTCAGTAATTTGAATTGAAAAAATGGTCACTGTTGTATGTAGTTGGGTCAGACAGATTCCAACAGGGTAAATATTGTGTATGGGTGGGAGGTGGGGGGCAGCAGTGTGCCTGATTCTAGGTTGAATTTCAGATGGACGCTCTCCAACTAATCCAGCAACAAAAGCAAGGCGTGGATAGTAATTCATAAGAAAGGAGGATCAATTCTTTGGAAAAATAATCCAAATATCTGACTCATGAGTTGGATTCTCAAGAACATACAATGAAAAGCAACCAGAGAGTCAGACTAGTTGAACAGTTATTAAGAGTGACATTTGGAGTGAAAGTAATCATGATGATTGGAGCGGTGTCAGCAGAAGAACGCCAAATAGCCACACCTGACAAACTTGAGACTGAGGAACTACCAAGGTGACAAAGAGGCTCAGATCCAAGTCCAGTTTATGATCTGTACTGCTCAGGACCAACACAAGCTGAGATAAATTAATAAAGCCTTACTTGTAGGTGCGGATCGATGTCAAAAATGGTCTCCCCCCTCCTCATGTCTGTGATTAGCCATGGGCCACCAGCTCTGTACACAGGACGATTATCAAACATTAATCCAGGTCTGCATTAACCTCACGTTAAACACAACAAAGTTAATAAATGGACAAGGAGCGACCTCTTTCCACTCTGCTGCACACAACATGCCTGTCGACAGCACTTGCAGCATTTTGCAGCTGAGTGGGTTTTTCTGTTTTCACTTTATTTCACACACAAACACACTAACACAAAACAGATTACATCTTGAAGCATGTGTCACGTTAAGTTGTATTAACTGCACATCTAAATGCAGAGGCTCTCATCGCTCACGAGAATTTCATTTATTTCTTGTACTTACAAATCCACAGCTGCGTAAAAAAAGATGTAGCCTAACTGGATTTGACTAACGAACAATCGCTTATGAAACAAAATGAAACCTATGAGGGCTAACAAAACTAAACATGGCATCACAATGGAGTCAAATCATGAGCTCATACAAAATACAAAAGTCTACTCACACTTTAACTCCCCGCATCAGCTCCAGGATGCCTTGGCCGTTCCACTGCTGGGCGGCCTGCAGCTCCTCCGTACATACACCAACAATCTACGGGAGACAGTGCAGAGATTAGAAGGGTGGTTTACAATCACATTACTGCATAATGTTTCTGATTCCTTCCTTGTGTTGTCACTGCCTTCATTTTAATTAGCAACAACAAAAACTAAATCCACACGGGTGCTTCAACATTTCTAATATTGTTTGGTGCCGCAATGAAATATTAACCAAATGCTACAATGGGTTTAGTCAGTTGTAGAGTAATATATTCATTTCACAATTCAGCTGATGTCACATGATAAGAAGGGAACATAAACACTATGATATGAGGAGTACTGGTGATGTGCCAGTGTCCTTGTTGCAAAAGGACTGATCACCCACACACACACACAGAGACACACACACACACACTGAGGGAACTTACTTTTCTTTAACTTAAGGGATAGATGAGTGTACAACACTGCTGGGCTGTAAAGATCATTTGTTTTATTATATTACAAAACACTTCCTCAAAACCTCATCCTCAAATAAAAATCCATTACAGTTGCTAGTTGTCTGATTTGACTGAGTATAAATGAAGACCCCAAAAGAGTGTGTGTGTGTGTGTGTGTGTGTGTGTGTGTTAGGTTTTTTACACTGTGTGAATATCACATATTTGAGCTCACCTGGAGAAAGCTCACTGTGCCGAACGGCGTTGCAACTGGTGTCATCTGTGGATCCTCAGTTAGCAACATATGCTGGATACGAGATTCACTGTTGTCTAGAGGATTGTGCCACGATACATGGTCACCACTACAGAATGTGTTTTCTGAAAAGGAGGGAACAAGGGAAGACATTAATTTTAAAAATGTGTTGACAGAAGTTGTCTTAAATACACACTCGCATTTACGCCTGTCCCTTCAACCAGACGTAAACACATGATCTATACTATTCACTATTAGACTGCACTGAAATGCTCAGGAACAGTGACAGTAACAGGGGGGACACAGATCAGCAGAGAATGAAAAAGAGAGGGAGAGGATAATTAAAACCCGAATGTCGAGAAAAGAAAAGAAAAAAGTAAAAACTATCTGCTTGGGAGGTAACATCCACCCAGTCCAGATTTTGCTGCAGGAGAAAAGTGAGGGGGATGATGGCCAGGAATCAGCATTCATTTAGCTCAGGGGCCCAGCCCACCCACGCACAAATTGACCCCAGCTGGAGAGCAGAGAAGGGGTGTGTGGAAAGGAGAGGAGAGCCTGGGGAGAATAACCTTCTTCTCTTTTCTGCTTAACTTTTAAATACCCCGTCCACGCTCAACCACACTTGTCTACATTATATACACACACAACTGAAGGAGTTTAAAGAACCTCGCAGAACAGTATAAGCAATTTCTGTCACACACTACAATAGTGCTTTTGTTTGCCATCCATAAAAACAACCCTATTAAAGTGGCAAAGGGAAAGAAATGGGAAATCAGACTTCCTGTCAATACCCAGCGCTCCAAAAAACACAGATGATGTAAACGAAACTTAAGACCCTTGCTGACAGCAGACCTCTCTATTCATGTGTGTTTACATGTATCAGTGGAATTACAGGCTACCTTCACAAAGAACACATTCCTCACATCGCAAAGAGATCAAGAAGGCACGACAACTGCAGCCAAAGGAGAGTTAATCTAGATCAATCATTTACTAGTCTATTAACAGAAGGGGACTGAATGAAAATGACAGATCTTTACTCTTTGACAAAAATTTCCAAGTGAAAGATGAAGGATGAACAGCCGCTGTTTCTAACAACCTCTTAATTGGTCAGTGTCCTTACTGACTGATTTAAACACTTTGTTAAAATGTCTTAATAACATTAATGATGATAAATGTATCAAAACTGCTTGTTCAGCCTGATTAAGAGCTAAAAGCTAAATCAAACTAAACTAAACTGAGAATGAAAATAATTAACCTTTCAGATATAAAATAAAAATGTTTGGGTTTAAAAAATAAATAAATAAATCAAGCCAGCTCTCCTTGCATGGCAAAAGTGAAAAGTGAAAGCATGGGCCACTTCATTATAATTCTGTATAATAGTTAACTAAAGTTTTCCAAACAAAGTCCAACAGTGTGGCAATACCAGGTCGCATTTATCTGCTGATGTTTTGTATTGCTTGCAAAGATGCAAAGCTTAAATACCACCGTTTTATGTCTTCGTAATGTTGGGCTCATACCTGACTGGAATACGTAGCGAGCCAAGCCCTGCATGAGTTCAGCTGGCCAGGTTGGTGGTGCCGTCTCCCCCATTTCTCTTTTAAGTCTAAAGGTGAGTTCAAAGCCAAACCCACTAGGTCCATCTGCCCCTGTGAACCTGACACACACACACAAACAAAATCAACAGTATGCTCCACGATAATAACATTAGGGAGTGATTAGGTGCAGTAAAGGTACAGTAATGGAATATATAAAAACAGGGACAAATGCAGCTCTTCATCTATGACATCAAATGTGCAGCAACTCCTGTGGGCAACTGGAAGTTTTAGGTACTTACTCATGAACTCTATTGTCGCCATACAGGTCACTCAGCCCAAAGCTGACATAGTGCCAGTGCTCCTGGATGTCCTGAGCTGGACAGCCCATATTCCTGTACATACTGATATAATCTAACGGGTCTGGTCCCCCCAACCTGAGAGAGGGATACAGCACAATGAAAACCACCACCAGCCATATCAAAGGTTGTTGTTGTTTTCTGTCAAGGGACTTTTACTTTTCATTTAAACTTTTTAATCCAAGCAATGAGAAACACTCAAAATAATGTGTGTTTGTTTTTTGTTTATGTTTGTTTAATTTAAGCTAATGGATCCTCAGACACCACAAAACAGGGGGAGTTCATAACTTTGTTTCCTTGGTTATATTTGGCTGAAACGTTAGCTTGGTAGCTAAGCTAACTTAACTTAACGTCTAACTCAAGTCCCACAAACTCAGCACCAACAGAGGTTTTATGGACCAACAACGACAAAGCGAGCTGCTTACCAGTATTTAACAATGGCTGTTACTTGAAGCGGGTTGGCTTGCTCGGGGTACAGTCGCCGGCATTCCCCGTAGATAGCCTGCAGTCCTGGGGGAAACAGCGGCACCAGCCCGTGGGCTGCAGCACCACTGGTAGGCCGTACCTCATCCATGCCACGGCCTCGAACAAACCTACTTATTCTGTGTTAAAAAAAACAACAACAACAACAAAGTGAAGGCGGTTAACTTCTCCCTTCACCTACAGATTGTTCAACAAAAAAGAGACACAGTTAAACCATATAGGCTCTAATGGCAACGCTGTCTATTCATATACAGATTTAACTCGGTTTTCGTTGTGCTACACTCAGCAGGAGCCCAGCCTGTTGCTGCTCGTCCTCGCCCCCCAAAAATACTGATCAACCATTGGCTGGATGAAGATGCTGATGTCATTGATGGACAGCATGCATAACCAATGACAGACGTGGTTTGTGTTTGTGTGGATTTGTAGATGATTTTCATTGGTCGATGCACTGTCAATCAAACGGTAGGAAGCTGTGATTTTAGGGTCGGGTCTTAAAAGTTTTTCAGGGGCCAAATGATGGAAAGATGGTCAAATTAATCCTAAAAACAGAGCTCAAGTAATTAGAAGTTGTAGTATTATTCAGATTATTTACAAAATGAGTAGTTCGAAAATCTATAAATATTTAATTTGAGTCCTTTATTATTATTATTATTTATTTATTTTTTTTAACCTCAGTAGCCCTGTAGAAAACATATTATTTTGCCTGTTGTATAATCAGGCCACATGGGTCATTGTGCAGGCATAATTTTAATGTAGCTAGTTTGTAGAATTGGGGCCAAATTTATTACCTTGTCGAGATGTTTTTTTTTCTTCCGGAAATGTGTCTCATTTTATGAAACATATTGACCAAAGAAGAAGTCGAGAAGTTATTTCCTTCTCTTCAGTGACTAGCCTATAAAGAAGTACAAAATGGTTGTGTGCATGTAATACTCAAAAAACCTCAAAACTGGAGCTTCTCAAAGTTCTTGAGTAAACATAGCCTATTTACGTTCCACAACATATAGCCTAAGATTGTTGTGTTATGTTCCAATTTGGCCATCAAGAAATTGTTTATGGTTTTATAAACATACGTGGTCCAGGAGGTTATTTTCTTGTAAATGCAGGGGTGCTTAATGTGACTGTTAATATACAGAATCAAAGAGTTCAGTCAGATATGACTGAGAAAAAAAATAATTTGGAGATGTAAAGCCAAGACGTCAATATGTCAAACGACCATAAAATTATGCTGAGAATGAGTTTACAGTGTAGTGTACGTTTTGAATAAACATGCCACATTAGACTTATTTATATAGAATAGTATCTGCTGGGTATATTCATTGCATGATCAGAGTCATCCCACTTCTTTTTCTGCTGTTTGGACCCTGTAGTCTTCTCGTAGTCTTTGGGCCACATGACAGTGACTTCACATTGTATCCCACATGAGTGATAACACGGAATGAAAGCCTGTCACTTCAATGAAATGTATCTATTTCAGAAAAAATGAAAATGTGTATCTACAGAAGTGGAATACGGAGAAAAGAATAACTAATAACTAATAACACATGAGTGTCTTGTGAGTCTTTTTTATTACCTGCTCCATAAAAACTAATTATTGCTATCTCCTCCAAATGTAAAGTATAGGGCAACAACAATGGAGCGTTGTTCTTTTTTCCCCCCTTTTTTTTCCTTTTTCTTATCAACAGGTTTTTTAAATTTTGATCTGCCTGGAAGGCATCAGGGTGTTGGCCATTCTTCACACATTTCCTCTTGATGCCTTTATTTCCTCGTAAGACACTGTTACATGTTACAACAGAGCATTTTTTCTATGTCTGAGTTGTACTGAACAACAATTCTAGCTTCCTTACATTAACAATGCCGTTTGCTTCAACCATGTGAAGAATAAAACCATTACGTCCATTCTCCTTTGCTGCAGCTCGACTCATGTGGTAGATGTGTGCAACTTTGGCATCTTTGGTCTCTGTGGTTTAATTTCCACCCTGACCACTGTGGCTACAGCCCCAGAACAGGGTTTGGACTGAGGGCAAACTTTCTTGGTGGGAGAATAGAAAGGGTCCAGTCCAGTCACAGCACTGACAGGGATTGTCAGGTAGGTCTTGTGTAGAGTGTGTAGTTTATCCCAGATCACAGGCACCTTAAGATCGACTGTAACTAGCTATGTGTCCTCCTCTACTTAACATCCATATAAGATGTTTCTTGAATAGTTCCAGCTGGAAATTCTGTTGGGTTCTTCATACATATTAGTTTTATCGTTGATGTTGTAGCCTAACTGAAAAGGATGTCAGCTCGGAATATATTATTTATAGAGAGTCTAGCATATCCTTATGCAGATTTCAGTGAACTAGTTAAGAACTGAAGTTATAAAAGTCCACCTGTGTAGCATGACAGTCACCTAAATGTTGCAACATTTTCAAACTCAAACAAAATGTTAAGAGAGTTAATAAATTACGAAGAAAAATGATTGACTTTGATTAACTTTATTAACAGCATACAACGCACTTTACATTGACTTTGATCAATTCAAGTGAAGAAATGAAGAATGAACTCAATACACACTCAAAGACAACACAAAAACAAAATTTAATGTACTCGAAACCCAGTCTCTAGAGCTGCTCAGTAAGGCTGACAAACCAGTACCATGCCAAAAGAACTGAGCCCATAGATGACACCTGAAGATGCCACCATCTATGGAATTCAGTTCTCATGGTAGGGCACTTATTAAAACATTCTCCTCCGCAGCCTCTTGATCCCTTGACTCACACTTTTTTTTTTAACTTACTGCCAATGTATTCATTAAAGAAAGCCAAAAGAAAGCAACCGTCAATGACATAAAACATGCAGAATTTCAAAAGAAAAGTAAAAGAAAGATACGTGACAACATGTTGAGCGGCACATTGAGGTTAGGTCACCCATGATGACCTTACCTATTTCTTAAGAAAAGCGGGGCGATGATGAGATGATATCACCAGCCCAACTTCTTTCACTGGAAGATTGTGCAAGGGGTCATTTCAGTGCCACTGAGGGCGGTACTTTAACAGCTATTGATAATAGCTGGATTTTGCATGATACAAAAGTGAAATATATAATTTCAAACATGTATTTTTTTCATTAATTGGCTACAGATTTAATAGTATTTTCTTGTCAAAACCAACTTAGTAAACAAATTGCAGTTGTGACTGAATGGATGCAGTTCTGTGGTTTCACAGATCCTATGGAGAGTTTCAGGGTCATCTGAGGAATCCAACCATCCTCTCAACCTAAGTATTCCTGGAAATGCTTCACAACCACTAAAATGAAAGTCTGTCCACTGGGCTGATGCAAGGTCACGGCATGAAATGACTCATCATTTATAGCAGTACACTCCCATGAGAAGAACTTTGGGACCGTGTGTTTACTGACGTGCAAATGGCCAGTTGTGTGTCTTGAAAGCTCTCAAAGTAGGTTTGATATTAACTGTTGCTCTGGATCTCTTCCGTCATCCACAAAAAACTCCTTTCAGTGCCTGGAGTTAATATTGACAGTGACAGTAGTGTGTGATAATTACTCAATGTTATCTCAGTCACAGTGGGTTATTCAGATTGGGTGAACATTCTTTTAGGATACACACAGTAGAGCACAATGATCTGAGGAAGGCCACACCTGAACACATTCAGGAAACTCCTATCTTTCTGGCAGTTGGATTGGGAAACAACCAGTTCTACAGCCTGATACAGACACACACACACGAAAAAAAATCCCCCGTGAGGACACTAACCCAGTGTTACAGCCTGCACTCAGAGAAGCAGCTCTCATACAAACACATGATTGGCAAACATGGTATGACAGTATGACATAAACACTTTCAAGCTGCTGTTACTCAGAAATGTGGAAGTTGATGTTTCTTTATGAGTAACTGTCTTCAAAAAATGTACACTGTTGAAGGTTTTCTATAGGATATGTATCTGACAACAGTAAATAAAATGTGTCCATTTGGAACAGACTTTTCGACCTCCATACCTTACCCCACTCATTCACTGAAGATTTTCCTTCCAGATCCTGGATATATCTAAAATATTATGTCCTCATAAAGGCCTCCCGGTGTAGTCCTGTGTCAGTCGAGCATTGAACACGCTTCAAGCTGTCCAATCTCAACAAAATGATGTTTTAGCTGTGAATCAGCAGCAAGTCTTTCCAGTCTGAATGAACATACAGTAAAGCCATCCATCCCCTGTTCACCTGCCTGCTCAGCTCGCTCTCCCACGTCCTCCCGGTCCAAAGGAACGATACTACATACTGTCTGACATTCAGAGAAAAAGGACCTTAAATACCACCACCTTTCACATCACCCATCAGCCTCCCTCCCTCCTCTCTCTATCTGTTTTTCATACACTCCCTCTGTACGGTAAGCCTGAGTGTCACTTCCCAGTAAGAAGGAAACAGTGGGAGTGAACAGCACGCCCCCTCACAGTGAATCAACACATAATAGTTTCTGAGGAAAACCATCTGACTGGCCCTGCCCCCTGTTCCCATAAAGTAAGCAGGGGAAAGGCTGCGTCGACTCGAGGAACCAGGAATTCCCCCACAGGCCATGAACAGCTGTCGAGATGAGAGACCATGACGAAGCGGGCACACTGGAAGTTTGCTGGCCGGGCGTATGCAAACAGAAACTGTGTTAGGTGTCTGCTTATGTGCGTAACAGTGAAAAGGCATTTAACACTACAGTATATTTACACAACATGTGATTGGAAATTCTGTCCCCACGCTGTGGGATGTTGAAATGCACAGTCATGTTTGAGCTGGTGACACCGTGTTTCCTAAAAAACAGTTTTTATCTCTGCTAAATATTGTTTATCAGCGAAGCAGTGCACACTATTTGCGTCATGGGCATGTTCAAGATGAGGTCGATTCGTGTGAATATTTGTGTAGCTTGAGTCATTATTCAGGTGAGGTCTGATAGGAGTTGCTTATCTTAACACTGTCGTCCTAAAATAACTTTGCTTGCCCTGGTCACGGTAAAACATGACCAGGATGTGACACTGACATCACTCAGACAGACGTGACAGATCAGCAGCGGGGTAAAAAACCCAGTTTTAGAACAGCAGACCGAGACTCACGGCTCAGTCACCGTGTAAAAATCCTATGATTTCCTCATTCTCTTCACCTAGTCACCTCATATACCAGAAACTTGCCTGAACTTGATGCATACTTCCTCATGAAAAAAGCCCTCTCAGATTAATTCGATGGTTGTCATTGACTTGGCTAAAAAAGAGGGGGATTCCTAATGGTGTTGGGAAGAATGACCGAATAGTTCCCTTCTGGTATTTGGATGCATTTTTGCAAGCATTTCCAGGATGTATAGTGTGTCATGAGTTTTGCTTTTGCAACACTTTGGCTTACGGACTGAATTTACTTAAGGTGTAAACCAAAAAAACGAACAGGGGTGAACCATTACTGGAATAAATGATACAGAGACCCCATAGAGTCCCATCATTGATGTGCAGTGACTCTAGAATCCACTTTCAAACTACATCCTTGGGCTGGTGGGATAAGTTGCAATTGACATTTTGCACCGGACTTCAGAAACAAGCCTGGCTTTCATGCTGCTGTTTGAACACTGGGGAAATCATTCGCAAAGGTCACTGAGCCCATTTCCTTTCTTCGCTCACCATGCATCTAAAGACCTGTAACAGCCCCTTTCAACTGCACTTCAGTTACTGGCAGACATATTCAAATTACTCTATAGGAAGTGAGAGCAGGTGTAGATGACCAAAGAGCACATACGAGATGAGACAGCATTTTTTATTACAACTATTCTTTGTTTTGCAACTGTTTCCTTAATGTACATTATACAAGTTTCATATATCCATCCATCCATTAGCTGTGCTGCTTATCCTTTGAGGATCATCGGGGGAGGGTGTGAGCCAATCCCAGTTTCATACACAGGACTGAAACAAATCTAGATCATATTTATTTTCATGAAATAAAATCCCCATCAAATACAGAGCAGGACAGACCTTATTCAAGTGTCCTTTGGTGTTTTAAAATGTAGGACTACGACATGTCTCTGAAGTCCTTCATCCCCATCCCACCGGTGATCCACGGAGAAAGTTCCCCTCTCCTTCACAAACGTTTCAAACAGGTGCAGTCCACCGCCGACACCGAAGTAGTGGGACTTGGTGGCGAGGTAGACCAGTCCATCAGGTGCCAGCAGTTTGTGGAGAGTGTCATGTAGGGCAGGGTAGTAAGCCGTGTTGTAGATAGTCTCTGATGTCAGAATGAGGTCATATTTGGTTTGTTGACCCGCCTTCTGAAGCAAAGCAGGAAATGCACTCCAGTCGCCAGAGAAAAAACGACACTTAGTAAGCAACGGATGCTGGGATAGGTCTACGGCAACCTTCTTTGGAGATGGGCTGCCATCTTTTATCTCTTGCGCCTCTTCCATCTTCTTTTTACAACCATCTTCGTCTTGTATTTTTCCCTTGCCCCTCCTTTCTTTGTCGTCCTCGCTTTCTATGTCATCATCCTCTTGGCAGTTTAGTATTACATTTGGCACTGTGAGCTGTTCAATAACTGTACTGTTGTAATCTTGAAAGTGAATGTGTCTGGCCCCTCTCTTCAGAGCCAATATCCCCAACAGCCCCGCACCGCAGCCTAAATCTAAAACCGCCTTTCCCCCAAAGGTCTCTCCGTCTTTCTCAATGAGCTCCAGAAGGTCGTAAGTGCACTCCCACACCTTCAGCCCTCCCTCGTACACGCCAGGGATGAGATCAGATCTCTGCTCTGTGGTGCGAGAGAGAATTTCCTCATTGTCCTCTCTCTCCGAGGCCGTCTTCTCAAAAACCGTCTCGTTGAGGAAGTGGAGAGGGGGAAGAGTTCCGATGGTAACCGTTTCAGACACGGCATCTGTGAGGAGGAACTGCGGGTCAGACGGCGGAAAGTGCTCTTTGGCTTCCTTCACTGGCTCTGCTGGATTGGTATCGTCCCGTGTCTGAAAAATACAAAGTAGAGGGCATGGTTAGGGAGCAAATGTTTTCTCTCAGCAGGGAAAATGTATGACTGTGAAACGATGGCACCACATAGACACACATGTTTCAAATTGCCAGTGTGGTGGCTTGAGGCACAATTGACTGTTAAGTTATAAATAAGCAAAACTCTTTTCCCATTCAAATTATAATCAGGGTGCCTTTTAGTCAACTTGAAAATGTGAATATTATCATCTTTATATCATATAATCAACTTTATATCTCACTTAAACAATTTAAATAGAAAATCAAAGCTGTCACTTCATGTAGAACTTTTCAATACCATTTTAATAACTTACTATTAATTAGTTACTTGGTACTGTGTTATGACTGGTTGATCAACTTACAGGTAAGGCTGTTACAAATGAGCCATATTGTCACACCATGCAGCACAATACTAGCTAAGGTAAAAAGGCCTGACAAGTGTGTCTCATGCTTCTGAACTTTGCGGTCAGGTACAACAATAACAACCCATAGAGTGTACAATCAGCATTGACTGATTTCCGCAATGACTCTTTATTGACATGGCACTGCTCTGTGACGTCAATGCTCCTCGGCAAAACAGACCACCAACCTACAGGCTGCTGAAGAGGTGCCATAATTAGATGAGGACTTTTCACTTTTTGATTGATTGAATTGCTCACACAGTGGAAATTTCTTGGTGAAATGATGTGTACTGTATATTTGAACAGAGTGTGGGTGTGTGTATTTGTGAGAGGGTGTAACTCGCCGGTTTTCCTCTGTGCTCCATTTAACAGGCAACCTAAAATGTTTTGACTTTTCCTGCTTCTAATGAAATTGACGACTTAAGATTCATACTTTGTATATTTGGACTAATTACTTTTGTTGAAAACTTTGATTCATTCTTAACTCAAGTCTGGAAAATACTATTTCTTAAAAGTTCTGTTATTCATCATATTATAACACATCAAATGAAATAACATAAGATAATGAGTATATGATTTGTCTTTATGGGTGTTTTGGTCCAGAAACTGTTAGTGTGACTCTCACATCAATTGATCAAATGATCAAATGATCTGTATTCTGTATTGTATTTCATTTTTATAATCTAATGTAAAGAAATGATTCAAAACCTCTTAAATTGACTGTAATGCACACTTTCCAAAGTCAATAACTTAAACATTCAATCATTTCTGTGTAATCTAAGTACTAAGTCATTGCGCTTACTCATTGTCCTCATATCTCCTCCTGCACTGTAATACACAGTAAACTAATATTGTCCCTGTAATAATAAAGCTGGAATAAAAAGGCAGGTCTACTGAACCAAGCGGCCTTCCTTGCACAGTCCCCACCTGTGTGGGTTAGTGACACACACCACTGCATGTGCATGCCCTATGAGTATCTTTGGTGTAACTTCAACTAAAATGCATAATTTGTGAACTATGGTTAACGTTAGCTACTCACAGATTTTGCAGGATCGTCTTTCTTTACGTTTTGCAGCCCGTTTCCATCCACGTCGTCCGGGTTTAGTGCTTGTGCTGGGACGTCGAAGTTAAAACAAAATGACATGGTGACGATTAACACCGCACACAGTTAGGGTCAGTTTGAGAGTTTGAGTCCCCCCCGTTCACCACCACAGAGTCCACATGGCAAGCACGGCGTGCTAGTGTAGCTTAGCAGAGCAGCTGTGTGTAAAAGAAACTACAACTCCCACAATTACGAGCTCCAACGCCGCTATCTTGTTACGTTTCTGTTAATGAAATAAAGGCGTCTGTTCAAATGAGATAAAAGCGTTAGACACTTGTAACTCCATAAACGTTGACACATTAATGTAGTCTACCGTAAATTTCTGGAGAAACCATGACAACGTTGATTACTTCCGGACTCCGAGTTCCATGATGCCTTTCGCCGCCCCCTGAGGCGCATGCGCACTATTTCCGGATCAGGATTCGGATCTGAGAACTGTCATACAGAAGATCCCAGCTCCTGCTGTTCATCGCCAATATGTGGCAATAATCCATTTTTTTTGCCTCCGTTTTGAAAATGTCGACGCGAGGCCCGGCTTCGGCAGTGTTCTTGCATTTATAGAACAGTGAGTATCTCCTAGTGTAAATCTGAAATGTTTATTATTTATCAGAAGATGAGCTGCCTGCAGCACACAGCGTCGCGCGTTTGAGTAGGAAAAACAGTGTGTGACATCCTAACAAAAGGGATTTTCGGAGCGCCGCTATTCAGTGTGACAATTATTCACAGCCCTGTGTTTTATGCACATGTTTTATTCTTTTTGGCCTTGGGTGACAGATATAGCTGAGAATCTTGCACTAGTTTGTGATTATCAATGCCTCATGAAGCTGAATGGAGCTCCTGTCACAGTCAACTCCACTCCTGACCGCTGTTCCTAAAATCTCAGGAAGCTGCTGTGTCCACATAGACGTTACCGTGTCTGGAATGCAGCAAAGCAAGATTGTCGTGTCTAAGGCCAGACTGAATATAAACCTGTGCCAAGCCATTTTCCTTGACACTCGTCTGTATGTCAAGTTAACGCACCAGCTAATGCTCTGGCTTCTGCGCCTGATGAGGTTCAAGTGTCAGCTGGCACAGACTTTCTAAGAGTTATATAAAGGGCTCTCAAATACAGCATAAGGTAAGTTCGATGTCAAACACCGGCTACATTTTTTATAGCTGAAATAATTACTCAGTGGAAAACTGTTTTTCAAGCTAACATGCTAAACTGTGTCTATTCACAGCTTTCTGTTGATGTGGATGAGCTGCCTTTCTGTGTCTGAAGTAGATTATAAACTAAACATCTTGTAGAGGGAGCTACACTGGGTTTGAGTGAATTGAAATTGTGATAATTGTTAGTGTGAATGACTTTATACCTCATCTGTAATTGCTTTTACCATGCATCAAGTACAGACAGGACTAGATTTTTCAGTGGCATGCCCGAGTAAACCGACATCCAGCTAAATGAGTCCATTGTTTGTTTTCCTTGCAGGTGCGTACATGTCACAGATGCAGGATGAGGTGTTGTCCCGGCCCTGTTCTCCACCTGCTGCGTGGTGTGCGGTCACGGTCATGTACCAGGAGGGGAAGGAACAAGCTCCCACAGTGGATGAGGGAAATATGGGCTTACATGAGACTGCTAGTGCACTCACTTTACTTTAACTCCCTCACTGACTCGGATGTGGTTTTTGACTCCATCTTTGAACCGGTGTTTTGGACTGTGGACTACATCACTCGCTGGTTTGGCACTGTGAGTGTGTGATCCGTCTGTGTGTGCTCATTAGGTTAATTCCAAGGAGTTTTTAAGTGTTTATCTGATTGAAACTCTCTCCGATGTCTTTGTCTGGAAGGTGTTTGTTTGCCTGGTGGTGATCCTGACCAGCTCCATCTTGGTGATAGCCTATGTGGTCCTACTGCCTCTGGTCCTCAACACTTACTCCCCACCTTGGATCGCTTGGCACGTGTGCTATGGACACTGGAACCTTGTCATGATTGCTTTTCATTACTACAAAGCCACCAAGACCTCCCCTGGGTTCACCCCCACGGTAAGACGTCAACTCCATTTGTCTATTGTGCACAAATAACAAAACTGATCTAGGCTTGAATTAAACTAGCAGTTAGTAACGCTACAAAAATGTCTTATTCAAAACAGGAAAAAAATGACACTCCCTTTGTGTCAGTCTGCAAAAAATGCATAATGGCTAAACCAGCAAGAACACACCACTGTGGCATCTGTAACAGGTGAGTCAGTCAGTGTCATTGTATCTGGTTGGTATCTGATGTTTCTTTAAGTGGTGAGTGGTTTACCCTAGAGCAGTGGCTCCCAACCTTAGTCAACTCATGGCCCGCTTGAAAATCTCAAAAATGTTTGTTGCCCACCTCCGACCGCGTGAACCATTTGGACCACTTGTATTTTTGGCCACCAAAGCTTAATTGATAAAAAAGATGTTTTCAGCTGCTTAGTGGAATAATGGAGTTGCTAGGACCAGACCAGTTGAGCCAGAATCACATTATGTTGTACTTCAGCCCTGTGATAAGACTAAATATTATTATCCTGTTCCCTTGCAGGTGCATTCTGAAAATGGACCATCATTGTCGTATCCTTTGCGCCAACATTATGTTTGTAATACCAGAAACCATATAAAGCCACTATGAATTGTGGTTTACCTTAATGGCGGCATCTCAGCGTGGTTGAATAACTGTGTGGGCCACTTTAACCACCGTTACTTCTTCTCCTTCTGTCTGTTCATGACCTTGGGCTGTGTTTACTGCAGCATCAGTGGCAGAAACCTGTTCCTCGATGCATACAATGCTCTTGAGGTGAGACACTCACGCACACACACACATACACGACGCTGTTGGACTGCGGTTGATTAGGCCTGCTCGGTGTTTTTTCCCCTTCTGAGGCTTGTCAGGTTTCATCTGTTACGTTTGCTCTATGTCTGGTGTCCTTCTCTGGGGGGTTAACTGTTCCTTACTGACACTGGCTTGTTTCTGTCTTTAACGCTGGGGTTTCTTGTGGGCCGCTGCGTTAGCGCTTGAAGCATTTGGATGTGGACAAGCCGGGGGTACCGGTAACAGGGATGGCAGTTCTTATAGGGCTTGTGCCCCCTGGCCAGGTACGGACTCAAAATACTCAGATCATCATTGGTCTTATCTTTTATTTATTAGTTCTATAATATTTGCTCTTTTTACTTTCAACATATCAGACTCCTCCAACACCATACACCTTTAAGGATAAGATGATAAATAAGAGCATCATCTACATGTGGGTGCTCACCAGGTAAAACATGCATTTCATGTTGTCCTTTGCCATGTGTAGGGAATAAAATCAAGTTTGCAATTTGTTTGATAGGACTTTTATCACTTCCTGTTAGTAAAAAACTGTTAAGTATATTGAACACTTTCATACTAACTCCTATAAATCACAGAGTGTCTGGATGTTACGTAGAAGTAAGACATGGACATGTTGACGTGTTGTCTTTTATTACCTTGGCAGCAGATCAAATAAAGCGTATTGTCTTCTTGCAGCACAGTGGGAGTAGCACTCGGAGCACTGACCATTTGGCATGGAGTTCTCATATCTAGAGGAGAGACAAGCATAGAAAGACACATTAACATCAAAGAAGCAAAGCGAATGGCAAAATGGGGAAAGGTGAGATAAATGTTAAAGTAAGGCTGCGATAAGTTGAGCAGTTTTCTCACAAACCTGTAATAATTGGTTTAAGTGGTAGAAACCCATATACATTTTTAATAACCTCTTCTCCCTTCTTTTTCTCTAACTGCTCTGCCAGGTTTATAGAAACCCCTTCAACTATGGCAAGTTGAATAACTGGAAAATCTTCCTTGGCGTGGAGAAGAGAAGGTGTGTTTATCTAACTGATTGCCATGCATCATCTATGACCAGCACAGACATGTGTGCTTTATCACTCCCATTTATCTTCACATTTTATTATCTTTTCTCTCTAGTCACTGGGTGACTCGTGTTCTCCTTCCCTCTGGACATCTCCCATATGGCGATGGGCTGACGTGGGACATCTTCCCAGTTAAAAAGGACTTGATACCTGTATGACAGATCCTACCCAGGCGTCCTTTGCAGCCTACATCTGACTGTCTTCTCTGTGCCCAACCTCCTCTGGTTATTTAATCTGGTAGGCTTAAAGGATCCTTGTGTCGTGACTCCATACAACTGAAGAGCTGGGGTCATGTCAACCTCAAATACCTCAAAAAACTTGCTGTGGGATTGCTCGTGGTTGATGGTCTACATTTTTCAGCTGTGAAACAGCAGTGTGTCATGGATGAGTTGTTCTCCTCTGGGTTTTACTAACAAACTGGTCATACTTGACTATGAGCTATTGATAGGTTTTTACAAGCACTGGCTGACATATCATTGGACTGAAGTACCTGTAAAATAATATTTACTTTTTTTGAAACAGACAACCTCTGCTTGTTCTACCCAAGCGGATATTTGTCTATAAAAACACTAAAACAAAACCAAAAAAAATAAAGCCAAAAAAGCTTTGGGACAAAAAGCTTAATCTCTCAACCACCAACACCACCACCACCACCATTACTTGCATTCTCCAGTCCAATATTATCATATCATAGGGAAACTGAATTACCGTGATATTGTGTTATTTATCTGTTTTGTACCTGTTAAGTTAATAAATCTTTATAACTTGCTTTATTTGAATACATTTACATTGTCAGTTTTTACTTATTACTTATTAGGGCAAATATTTCTCACACATGCACAGACGCAGACACATGCAACCTGTAGATCTACAGAAACTTACTGACTCAACAGGGGAGATGCACTTTGACTAATGAAATATTTCTGTCTAAATTGAGTGTTTGAGCAAAACTCTTGCCAGCATGAAATGAGCAGTTGTGAAAGGAGTGAGACGAATATTTGGCACATATGCAGTAAGAGAACTAGAGAAACTGGTTTGTCAGTTTAGAGGTGAATGTAAAGAAAGTGGTTGTGATAAAGAGAAAAGAGATTAAAGGATGATGACAGATTTCAGCCTGTTTCCAACCCTCACAACCTCCTCATCACACCCGCCCACTCTGACTCTGACTGAAACTGACTACACGCATACACACCTGTCAAAATTCAGTCTTCCAGCAGATGTCAGTGTTTGACATGTCAAGGTTAGGGTTGGATAGATCAGACGGATAAGATAATAATAATAATATACTAATAAGTATGGAGCTATTGTTCCCATTACTTAATGATATGCTCATAATCTAAGATGGTAAAATAGCCTAATATTGGGCATTTTTTCACAACCTCTCAGTGTCATCATTATTTCAGGTAGCCTACGTTTTTGGTAACCTGTATGCATGCTTGACTACATCAGGTATAATCAAGTATGTAGTCCCACACCACAACACCACACACACTCTCTCTCTTAGAGACTTACATGTGACTTTGCTCTGTTAAAGCTGAAGTTGTTCCAAAAGCACAGACAATCCCTCATCCTTATCAGGCACCAAGATGATCTTATTTGTAGAGTTAGGCGTTAGGGTTCTCGTTTGACTCTTGCACACACTTTCAATGTATGTGGACCCACACCTTATTTAGGATAGCTTACAGCTGACTCAACCCTCCAATGGATAAACAATATAGAGATAATTTAATTTTTGTGCCAGGATAGTATTAAACCAATGAGGATTTCTTTTTCCCCAGAAAAAGATACAGACAATCCAGTATGATTTTAAACCTGATAATTAGATTAATTGTGAATTCATTGAATTTATTTATAATCTGCAGTATGGCTTATTCTACACAGTTTTATTCCAAATAGTTAATAACTCTCAACAATCAATCTTGCTGCTTAAAATTTGGATTTTGAAGCAGCAGTATGAGCAACTGATTTCTTATTTTAATTCATAAGAATACAACTTCAGGTGTATGTTTTTGCCAATTGCCAATTTTTATTAAAAGAGATAGGCTAATGTAAACGACTTTGGCTGTGGAGAAACGTCAAGTGACCGTAAAAACAAAAAAAACCGAACAACTTCCGCTGTACATTTCAGATTAAAAGCCTCAGATTAAAATATTCAAGTACATTGCTCACCACAATTAAGTTGATTTTACATTTTTAAAAGCAAATAATTGATAGTGTTTATAGTGACACTATTTTAAAATACTTGTCTGCAAACTAAATGGGCAATTAATTGTAGTCGGTAGTATTATTTTGAAGGTGTAATTTGTCAGTCTCCGCTCTTATTTTGGTGAAGAGGACAAAGTATAGATAATTGGCCTAAACGGCGCATGCGTGCAGACTGACAAGGATTTAATTCTAGCTCAGTGCAAACGGATTGTGCGGATGAGCTCCATTCATTATGATACGGGGGAAACAGGGACGTTGATGATTGCAGTTTTCCTTTTATTTTGGAGAACCTGCTGAGATTTCCTGGAGGTTCTGCAGAGCCCGCCGGTTCTGGTGGGGACCTGGACACACTGCCCCCCCACCCCCTCCTCAGTTCGGGTCTGTCAACCTGCTGAGTCGCTCCTTCCGCTGATCATCGTCGCGACGTCAGGATCCGGTGATAACTTCACTTGGAAGCAAGTTCGGATGTGGCAAGCAAACTGCAGACGGATGCATAATTTAGCAGACTGGATTTCCGGTAGGCAAAAATGAAACACATTTTACTTTTGTAATTTGTATAAAGGCCTGTGACTGATAAGATTGCAAGTCAATCAAATCCCATCTGATCTCAAATTGGTTAAATAAGCTACATCAAATATGCATTGTAATTGGTCGCATTTTGATTGAATTGGATGTTACTGGTAAAATCAGAGCAAGGGTGGCATGAGGTTCAGGCGCGTGTCCCTGTCAGCTGGCAGTACACGTGACATAAACATCGGGGCTGGTCTGACCTCACACAGGAGCAAGGACTGCTGAGCTGTCATTATTCCCTGATGATGCTTTCACTTACAAGGCTCTTAATTTCACCATTAATTGTTTGTTCATCATCATTATCATACATGCATTAAGAGGCATCTGTGTTCGACTGTATGTGGTTAAATGTGATGCAGGAGGACTGATGCTTTCTCTCCTTGGTGCGGCATGTAGGGACAGTGATGGGAGGCTGTGTGGGGAGGAGTAGGACGGATGGACAAGGGAGTGCCCGGAGCTCGACAAGGAGCAAAAAACGTGGAGGTGAGGATGTGGAACTCTCCAGACTGCAGCCAAAATAGCAATTATGTCAATGCATTGGGGAGATGTCTTCAAACCAGACAAGTATAGGAATTAGACCGTTTCTATACATTCACTTTTGCAGACAGAGTCATCACAAGTCAGATGAAAGGTGGTGCCCGAGTTCAAGCGCTCACTAATAGCCTTGCACATCTGGCACTGTTACATTGAATTCTTATTTTATCAAAAGAGAAATCGCTTTCCATGACAGTACATTAAAATACAAGCGTTACACAATACACATGATAATGCACAATAATGACACTAGGATGCACTGTCAGTACAAGCACAGCACAATTACATGTTGTATAGCACCTTGAGATCATAAGGAACATACAGTACTGAGGTGTGCAATAAGACATAACAATTCAAGCATTCATAATGAAATGCAGGGTGACTCCTATCTACACCCCGCGCTGCACGGGCGTCTGTCTTGCTCTGAAAGCTTACTGTCTCAGGTGTTAAATGTTTCAGACGCCATGGCTTAGTCATGTGTCTAATCTGTGCTGAGGACCTGCGCTGATGAGGCCAATGTTTTATATAAACACTCTTCAGTCTCATTGCCTGTGCAAGAGCAGCTGTGAGCGCCGCTGGATTGTCATGCATTATGTATTGAGCAGCAGCAGCAGCAGGGGCCGGCACAGAGAGTTTTCATATTAGAGTTTGACCTACTTGGTGCAAAATTGACCTTATGCCGACCTGCTGCAAAAATATATTGACATGTAGAAAGAGGTAAATATACCTACAGGATAGATATAGACATCGACCTCTCAGGTTATGTTTGTTGGCCTAAGATGCATGAGCTCTTAAAATAGTTCAGCATCTCCAAGACGTGTTTGCATGCACTCATATGGCAGGTAAACAGTCACCTGTAGGGAGCAGTTCTCAGTGGTACAGTGGTTTCTCCTTCACGCAGACTGTTATAGTCTGACAAGGGTTTATTGTCTGCTAATAGGTTTAGCATGTTGCCTTTGGGCATTTCTATCCTGTCTCTAAATAGAGCTGATAGGATTAGGCCGCTTCTGCAAAGTCTCCTGGCTTGGACACTCAACTTACTCTCCTTCTATATTCCACCTCTTTCCTTGAACTTCTCTTATGGTATTTTGGGCTTTTGGAGTGTTTGTTATTACGAGGGATATAAGCGGAGTGAGCGTGGTTGCTTCAAAGCAACTGGGGAAGTGTCACAGAGGTTAACGGAGCTCTGAATCAGAGGCCGAGCATCGCGGCAAAACAGGTCAGGTGTTCGTCTCGTCGGTTGCGCGGTGTGTTGTTGCAGAGTGGTTGGACGCGGCAGGGGCTGGCTTCTTCCTCAGGGCTGGTCTCTGTAGCTCATTATTGAGGAACTTTTTGATGTGCAGTAGTTTGACTTACATCAAACCTCAGAGGAAGAACAGCTATGGGAGTGCCAAACTCTAGGGAATACAACTACTATCACACTCCACACGCACCCCTCAGGATTATGCTGAAAAGTAAGTATAGATTTTTGAAAAAAAAAGAAGAAAAATACTTTCATGTTTTCTGTTTTGATGTTTGTGCAGACATAGCTTGCCTCGGAAGGTTTTGTGTAGACTTAAAGACTGTGCTGCTGTTGTTGTTGTTGTTTGTTGTACTGAGGCTTCTTGAGGATTTACATACCACGCTTTTATTAATAGTTGCACATCAAATGAAGCAACAAGAAGGAAAAATAGCTAAAAACAAACATTAAAACAGATCATTACACAGTGCTGCTGCTCACTGACACGAATACTTTCACAGAGACTGGCATCACTGTGATGGATTATGAGTTTAAAAGTTGTTGTCATGGTTGTAAAACTAATATGATTAGATAAACTGCTTATTAGCTCAGATGCTGATATTTCCGAGTTTGTGCATTTTGCAGTGTGATGATTTCACGGTGCAGTGCACAACACTGACACAACAACAACTACTAGCAGCAGCTTTTAAAATAGAAATGGTGCAAAAATAGCTCAAACATATCACATTCATTAACACAACTTCTCAAATTCATTCAGTTCTTCCTGTGGTGGAGGTGTAGTCAGATGTTTTTTCCATTCACTAGTGTTAATGCTTGATGGGGGGAAAAAAACGTCATCCACTGACTTCAGTTGAATTTGCTAAGCTTTCCAGGTACGTTGGCTTGTTGCTGAGGTTACACCGGAGTTGATCTCTCTTTACGTTCACACTGAAACATAGGTCACACACGTACACACTGGCTCGCTGACTGAACAGCGAAGAAAGAAGAAGTGGATAAAATATATTTTTGTGTAATGCACGTTTTCCTCACTGATTACATCCACCTCATTCTTGTAAACAGAAAGCCAAATCAAAAAGGTAACCAAGTTATGTTACGGTATGTAACTGTTGAGCTTTTGTTCATTGTTTAAAACCTGCACCCCTCACAACCTAACACTTTCCTGAGAACAGGTTTTGTCCTTTAAGGAAACATAAATGCAATTATTATTATATTTTTATCTGTAGTTGTTGTGAGGAAGGATATCTCTTGAATGAATTAATATGTCATCACAACAGATCTGTGCAGCTCTGCATTATCTCAGTGTTTCCCCCGTCAGTCACTCTGCTCATTAAGATTCCAGACGGCCACAGTATTTGCATTTTGTTTGGCTGGCATGTTAATTCACTCCTCTGCAACCTTGCAGATGCTTTTATCACAATAACAAAAACAGACATGAACTCCAAAGACTCATGTTTGTGCTTGTTCATTAACATAGTAATGTTGCACACACTAGATTAAAAGAGGATTGAGTTAATGAAAAAAAAAATCATTATAATTATGGCTTTGAAAGTATGCAAATGTTTCTTTACTCATAAAAATAAATCTAAGTTTGTTACAAATCCATCAAATGTAAATTATAGTAAATTGAAATGAATATTGTGTAAAACACAGTTTACAATCTAATATTCAGGTTGTGTGCAAAGTCAAGAAAATCATGTCCATGCCCATGCAGTAGCAGAAACTCTGTTATAATGTATACTCTATCAGAGATATACAGTATGCACAGTGTTTAACAGAACTGAGGCCAATGTTTGTAGAAGTTCTACAATTTGAAGATGTGATGACATAATAATTCATGTGTAGTGGATTTGTGTTTGTGTTTTTGTGTGCTCGCTGTGGTCGACTTGTGTATGTTTTTGCTGCCTTTCATTGGCCAAAGGGTGCTCATCTCTCCAACCAATGCCTTATGGGACAGGGGCAGATAAATCCTGTTATGTGGAACCTGATTACTGCCCATAATCCACTGCTGCGTGTTTGTGTGAGTGTGAGCGCATGTCAGTGCAGATGTATGTGTTACTAGCCACTGCAGTAATCCACAGCACTATAAATAATCACTTTGATTTCCCTCCCTCTGTGAATCAAATTGACTTTCTTGGTATGTCGGTACAGTGGGTATACAGTATTCAGTGGATGCCAGCATGGAAACACCTGCAGTGGGTGTTGAACACTTAAACACTGAACAGAAAAACTTCCGACCACATAAATGCAAGAGGGTGTAGGATGTCTTATAATAAGTCTCATACAAGACTGACTGTTAGCATATACATAAAATAATGATGATGCTCCATTGTCAGCTTTAAACAGCTCTGCTTAAGGTAATTTATTATGAAGACATCTGAATCAAATATTTACATATAACATGATGCTGTCATTTTGACAGCAGTCGTGACCTGAGCCAACCCGTCAACCACCTATACTAAGCACTAATCATACTAAGCATGTTTCCCCTGAGCTTCACCACAAACCAGATACCTAGTTTTACAACGCTATAATCCCTTTTAGCTGTTTTCGCCACGGCCATTATGCCATTAGGACGGCCTAGCTAAAAAGTAACTAGAATTATGGCACAAAATAAAGCTTCCTGATCCCTGACTATAGTGGCTCACAATGTTTAGTTTTGTTCTTGGGTCAGTCTTTTACAGTATATCAGACTGAACACTGCCATCTTCTTTTTTCTTTTTCCTTTTTCAAGGACGCAATGAGCCCCTCAAGAAGGAGCGTCCAAAATGGAAGAGTGAATACCCGATGACGGAGGGCCAGCTGAGGAGTAAGAGAGATGAGTTTTGGGATACGGCTCCAGCCTTTGATGGACGGAAAGAGATCTGGGATGCACTCAGAGCAGCAGCCCTGGCTGCAGAGTGCAATGACCTGGAGCTAGCACAGGCTATAGTGGATGGAGCCTGCATTACTCTGCCACATGGTACGAAATCGCACACACATTCTCAGATATGGAAATGTACTTCATCCAGCTATCAGTTGTAAGCTGTAAAAGTCCTGGAACGTCCAGCGCAAATGCATAACTCACTGTAATAATTCTCCAAATGTCAAAGGACAGTTTGGAGAATCCCATGCATCAGTTGTTCAGAGATTACTGCTGTAATAGTTACATAATAGTCGCAGTGCTGCGTGACCGCTGTGAATGGATTGGTGCACACAAAGCCATGACAGAGTTAGGAGGAAATAACACTCTGTTCATGCACATTCACGTACTGTCCTTGATTTGCGCTGTTTTACTACTTCAAGGATGCCAATGTGATATATGCAAATGTAAATGTGATGGCCTCATATTTCCACCTCATAGACGATGGTCTGACGTAGAAATAAAGGTTTATGTAATGGGGTTGCTGTCATTGATAGAAAAGACTTTTGGAAACTGGTTGCTAATGTAGGTCATTCCTCCCTCTGCAGGCTCTCTGACAGAGAGTTATGATGAACTGGGAAACCGCTACCAGCTCCCAGCGTACACTTTAGCCCCGCCTGTCAACCTCATCACTGAAACGTCCACTGATAGCAAAGTTGCTGAATCCACACAAAAACAAGCTCAAGCTCCCCCATGCAGACAGGAGTTCCAGCTGCGGGTGCGATTATCAACAGGTAAGAAGCACCCTCGTACGACCTATAACATATGGCATTTACATTTAAAAAAAACAAAACATTTTGTAGTTTTATCCCTGCATAATGTCATAGGATCTCATTGAGGCTGGAGTCTAATTATTAATTCAAAGCTTTTCAGCGCTTAGTCAGAAATCTGCATCAACTCTATTTATGCCTTGTGATTTTCTTAGGAAAGGATGTGCGTCTGACAGCCAGCATGGCCGACTCCATTGCCGAGCTAAAGAAACAATTGGAGGAACAGGAAGACATCGAGGTGACCCGCCAGAGGTGGTTCTTTTCTGGGAAGCTCCTGACTGACAAGACTCGTCTGCAGGATACCAAGATCCAGAAGGACTTTGTCGTCCAAGTGATCGTCAATGTGAACCCCTCAGTCATAACTAACTGAGGAATGAGACAGAGGTCAATGAGGTGAAGAAGAGGCAAAGGATGTGCCGGAGAGGGCTGCAGGAATAGGAGTAGGGCTTGAAATTGTTTTCCAGTTGGTACTGCAGTGGAATTTTGTGTACATTTTTTATATAAGAAATTATTGCTTTTATATTGCTCCCTTTTGTATTTTTCCTTTTTCCAAACAAAATAAGAATATTGAAAAGCACTGAAACACTTTAGATTAAAAGTAGAGTCCTAAGATGCACATCCCAGTGTCTATCTGTCTGTCAATTCACAGCTCTGTTGTTTACATGGGTTCCCCCTCTTGTCATGTGTGTTTGTACTTGTGCTTATTGATAAACTGAATATGGTTCACCTTGGGATCCAAATAAGGGAAATCCATTCTCTCTTTTTCATTTTTTTTTTTTTTTTTTTTTAAAGATTTCTGTCATTCAATTTGAGAAATAGGCAGAAAATGTAAATATCAGTTTCCATATTTGTTGTTTGGTCATGTGACTATATGCACACAACATTTTTAATTTGTTTTTGTTCATAACGAGGAAACTGAATGTAAGGAAGGCTCATTTATAAAAGATAATAAGAAGGGAACTGTTTTTTTGTTTTGTTTTTTATTTCATCACCCAAACAAGATACTGTAGTTTTGTGTACAATAAGATGCTCAACTGTATGTCAATAACTTATCAATAAACATTGTAAATTTAATGTCAGTATCTGCTTTTCTGATTCTGACTTACCACACCACTTCCATGAAAATGTTTCAAGTAAGAAAACACGGTGTTGTTCCAAGACAAATCTGGGGATTTAAAGGACAAGAAAGAGAAATTATTTCTGTGACAAAAAACTTTGATCGCTTTCAAGATTTTTCTTAGTTCGTGCTTTTTCTTAGTGAAATATAGCTGCTAACATCCATGCAGGCCTCTAACAGTCCTTCAAATTGAACAACCTATGATTATACCATGGCCATAAGTGGCAAGCAGAAATCGATCTGTCTTATAGGTCAAAGATCAACAGTATGATGTAAGGTAAATAAGCAGGATTAGTAGGTCTAATAATGAGGAAGACTTTAGGCTAAGTGTGACGTTTTCCATTAGTAACATCACACAGTCTCCATCAGCAGATGATGTCTGGGCTGGGCTATTATATTTTTGTCATATCTGTCTCCTGTGCGCCCTCTACCGACGAAACAACACCACAGCAGACACGTGAGAGCGCACGTGACGTCACTCGTTCGGCGACAGAGTCATCTGCAGCTGCCGCAGAAAGTCTCTACGCGACTGTTTTCAATCCCGAAAATGGTCAAATCGGGGAAACTTCGCTCTGGGACGGGGTCGAAACTCAAACGCTGGAAGAAAGGACACAGCAGCGACTCAAACCCGCAGACGAGCCGGTTTAGACAGGCTGCTAAAAGCCGCTTCTTCAGCCGACCCACCGGTGAGTCTGCCTTTACACGTGGGTCCTGGTGCTAGTGCTAACGTTAGCAACCGTTAGCATTTAACTTTGAAAGCCCAGTAAAATTCACTATGTTGTGTCATTACACGTGTATCGACAATCCCAGTAGCGTTGCCAGTGGAATATATAACTTAATGTATTTCTGTATTTCTCCTTGACACGTTTAAAATAACTGTCAGAACAACTGAAGTTTTTTAAATAACCAGCGTGTGTATGTGTGTGTGTGTCTGGGTGTGAGAGAGTGAGACATGTAATCCTGTCTCTAAATAATGTCTAAATGGCTTCTAAGGTACAGTGGAGCAAACTGTATACTGTATAAGTATACATTTAATAGTATAAACAATTTGGCCATAGGTACACGTTACATTACTTAGGTTTAGTCGTGTATTGCCCTGAGCTTGATGCTCAGCCTTAAACTGTATAGAGCTCGTAGGCCTCTAGCCAGGACTTTGTTTATTTTGAAATTTGATGTTTTGGATAGCCAGGCTAATACAGCATTGACAGGCTGTTTTGACATATAACAGACACAACTATAGCTGTCGTACTCCACGCCTGTCATGCTTCTCTGTTTACTAATCCCTTAATTTAACAAAAGGCCAGGATCATTTATTTGGGTGTGGTCATCTTCATATAACAGCACATATCTTCTCTTTTCCCTCCCAGAAAAGAGTGATCTAACAGTAGATGCTCTCAAACTACACAATGAGCTGCAGACTGGTCCACTGGAGCTCAGCTCAGGAAGCCGCAAAGATGCCTTCATGGATGAGGAGCCGGACGAGGCGTTTTCAGACAGAACTTCGGGCACTTTCCTCAGCGGCCTGTCGGACTGCTCCAACCTGACCTTCAGAAAGGTGCAGCGCTTCTGGGAGTCCAATTCAGCTGCTCATAAAGAGGTAGGAATCACACTGATGGCAGATTATTGATTCATGGCGCCCCATTAACACGTGGTTTAAATGGACATTGTGAGCGATGAGCTGTGTGTCATGTTTGCAGTCTCTTGTTTTTTATAAATACAAATTGTTAGCTGTGTGGAAAAGTTGATTGACATTTCCAGGAATCGATGCAGCGACGTAAACCTTTCATAACAAGTGTATGAATGCAAATCCATATTTTAGTGTAGTTGTAACATTGTCACTTCATGTGCCCCACAGATCTGTGCTGTTTTGGCTGCTGTTACTGAGGTGATCCGTGGTCAAGGAGGAAAAGAGACTGAAACAGAGTACTTTGCCGCTTTGGTGAGCTCAGCCTTTTGTTCTAACATTTACAAAAAACTTGTGTGTTGTAAAGTGATGATGAGTTCAGGTGCTGTTTATGAAAACGGAGCACGGCCTAACCCTAACCCTTTCACAGATGACTACCCTGGAGGTTGTGGAAACAGCGGAGTCACAGGCTGCTGTGGCGTACCTGCTCAACCTCGTCATGAAACGGTAGGACTTCCACGCAACAAACCCAGTTACAGAACAGCTCATCAGATATGACAGGATTTAAAAAAAAAAATCTGATTGGTGTATTTTATTCTCTAGGGTTCCTGCTCCCGTGCTCATGTCTAAGTTTTCGGACACCACCAAGGTCCTAATGGATGTCATGTCTAAAGAGGCCACATCTGACACCGCCTCAGCCCTTCGATGGGTGAGTAGATCTTTGTCCTAGTTCATTGAGTACAGACAGATTTTTTTGTGCCCCGGCATTGTGTTTTCATGTCATCTGTCTGTCCCATTCTCGTGAACACAGTAGCTCAGTAACGCTGTGAAGAATTCCTCTAAATTTGGCACAAATCCTTATTCAATCATAACCCAATAATTTGCACACCAGTTATGGCATAATTCCACACAAATGGCAAATACTTTATTCTGGTTAAACTTGATGTAACTTACTGTTTGCATCTATAGATCCTGTCGTGCCTGGCCACTTTGTTGAGGAAACAGGATGCATCTGTCTGGACTTATCCGTCCACTCTGCAGGCTTACCACGGCCTGCTCAGCTTCACAGTGCACAGCAAGCCTAAGGTCAGTGTTCACCATCCTCCTTGAGTCATTATGTTGAATTCAGCATTGAAGTGGATGCTAAAATCTGATCATCTTTATGTCCACCTTTTCCTCGCAGGTACGCAGAGCAGCACAACAAGGTGTTTGCTCCGTTCTCAGAGGGAGCGACTTCCTGTTTACAGACAACGCACCAACCCATCACCCCGCTGCAGCCACCACAGCCAAGTTCTGCATCAAAGAAATGGAGCAAGCAGGAGGTAAAGTAGCATGTTCATCGACATACTTTGCTGATGCATCCATCTGTGTAGTGTGTACTTATGTGTTCTGCTTTTTTTTTCTTTTTTCTTTACCCCTCAGGGAGCAAAGAAGACACCACTACACTTCATGTGCTGGGTCTTCTAAAGGAGTTGATGGGTACGTTTCCTCTGGGAGCCGTCAAGTCCTGTTGTGAGACGCTGCTGCGAGTGATGACACTCAGCCACGTGGTGAGAACACAAACACACTCACAGGTGCAGCCAGATAACCACATTTGTTCATCTCCACGAATAATCATTCAACTTTTCTGGCCGTAGCTGGTGACGGCGAGCGCCATGCAGGCCTTCCATAAGCTGTTCAGCGGGAAGCCGAATGCTGCAACGCTCTCTCCAGAACTCAATGCGCAGATCATCACGGTGAGAGAACGCAAACAATATGAGAGCACCGAAGGCCCCTTTTGATGAAATGCAGTGTGAAAACGTGTATTTTCTCCTCCCCCAGGCTCTGTACGACTACCTGCCCAGCGAGAACGACCTGCAGCCTCTGCTGGCCTGGCTCGCTGTCATGGAGAAGGCGCACATTCATTTGGCGGGGTAATGAGCTGTGCTCTTTCACAGCAGCGACAGTCTTTCTTGTGATCATGTAATTGTGTGTTTACCCGGTCGGATGATGAGTTATCAGTTTGTTTATCAGCGGTTTGTTTTGTCTAGCTTGCAGAGCTCTCTGAGTTTGGGTCACCTCCCTCGCCTCTTCTCCGCTGCCATGTCCTGCCTGTTGTCGTCTCTCCCACAAGTGGTTTCTGCAGCCACCAGCACACTGAAGGTACAGAAATGAACCTCCAGGACATCTATACACGCAGATAGAGCTGTTCTGGCTTGTTAAGGATTGCTGTGTTTATCCTTCTCAGACTTTGTTGACCGAATGCGTTGCCCCCTGCTTGGATGAAATGGGCACCATCAGTGCCACAGCCTCTGCAGGAAATCCTTCCTATGTGTGCAAAATATTTCGGTGAGTTCCCCAAAACCATCTCACTCATTAGTCCCTCACTTTCTCTGTCGAGGTGCAGACGCTCATCACGTGTGTGTTTGTGTGTTCCAGTATCGTAGAAGAAGGATTGTCTTATCGCTTCCACGCCTCCTGGCCATTTGTGATGCAGATCCTGGGCTGCTTCTATCGAGTCGCAGGGAAAAAAGCACACCCCATCATGACTAAGGTATTTTTCATAAAATGTCAAAATAACACTGTGTGAAGAAAGAAAGGTAAAAGTTTTGGCTGACTCTCTGTGTCGTCATTGTTTCCCGATCAGTCCCTGCAGTCCCTGGCCGACCTGCGCTCCACTCCCCAGTTCCCCTTCAGTGGAGAGTTGGACCTGGCTGTGGGAGGAGCTGTGGAGAGCATGGGGCCTGAAGTCGTGCTTGGTGCTGTTCCTCTCAACATCACCGGCTACAAGTAAGGACGCGCACACACACAGACACACATCCATTGGAGCAGCCTTTATGTAATTGTTGTGGTTTAATGAACCTTTTTTCTTCTTTAATCGTCACCAGTGATGACTTGGAGTTCCCACGGAGTTGGCTGGTCCCGGTTATACGGGATCATGTGAAGAACACTCAACTTGGTTTCTTTAACTCTTATTTCCTCCCTTTGGCCACCACACTCAAGCAGAGAGGTAAACCATATATGCGCCGTTCCCCTTGTCAGTTGCAAACCTGGGAAGGTGAATTTTCTTCCTCTGACTTTCCTCCTTTGTGTTGCAGCTGAAGAGCTGGAACAAGCAGGACAAAAACTGGAAGCCAAAGTCTACCAGACTTTACAGCTTCAGGTATTTTTAATAGACTTAACATTATCCTGAGTACAAAGAGCCAGAGCATGAGTTATTAATTTGTATGTGTTCATGCTCATTTAACAGATGTGGACCATGCTCCCTGGTTTCTGTACTTGTCCTGTCGACCTGCTCGCATCCTTTAAAGGCATCGCCCGCACACTTGGTATGACTATCAATGAAAGACCAGACCTGAGACTCATCGTGTGTCAGGCTCTTCGTACCATCATCAACAAGAGCTGCTCCACGGGTAGGACACATATGTTCAGAGAGACGGTGGCAGTGCACAGAAAAACTATTGCAGCTACTTTTTTTTAATCAAGCCATTTCAAATCTTGTCTGCTTTATGTCTACAGAGGAAGAAAAGGCAGAGGTCGGACGCTTCTCTAAGAACTTCCTTCCCATCCTTTTCAACGTGTACAGCCAGCAGCCTGCGGCAGGAGAGTCTGGCACCTACAGGATGGCGGTCCTGGACACCATCAAAGTCTACCTAACTGTCACTGAAACACAGGTCAGTGAAGTTCCCTGACACCTGTTGCCTGCACATTGTTCTCATGTGGTTCTGTGATGAACCTATTTATGTCTGTTTACTTAATTTCACATTTCCTCTGCTGGTGTGTCACTGATCATCCTCAGATGAGCTGTACTTTCCTGCAAAAAGCTACAGACAGACTGAGCAGCACAGACACCAACGAGTTCACACGGTAGGACATGACTATACAGTTAATATTAGGGCTGCACGATTGATCGTATTGTCTTTGTCATCGCGATGTCAACATGCACAATAAACACATCGCAAAGGTTGCCTGAGTAAGTTTTAATTACAGATGACCTTCTAACCTTGGCTACATCGCTAGATGCAACGTAACAACAATGGCGGATCTCCGTTGGGTCCCTCCTAACGTGTCCACGTGGCATCAATCGGCATATTTGTTCTAGCATGACTCGTGCTTAGTTGACTTATAATGTTTGAGTTTGTTTACAGCAGGGCCGTTTTCCACTCTTATTCTCTGTTTTTGATGTATTTGTGTGGCAGTGCTACAGGCCTGGTGTGTGTACTACAGTGTATTGAGTCGTTTTCAGAAAGACAAGAACTTTTGGTCAATATGCACACGAATATGAATATTTGCTTATTTATCGCAAGTCATATCGTCATCGCGATATTGAACATTGTCATCGCACATCGGATATTTTGCTGATAGCGTACAGGCTTAGTTAATATATAACATAACCTCTGCTTTATTGGTTAGTTAAATATTTTAGAACAGAATAAATATCAGTGTGTTCATTCTTTGCTTCTCTGGCTCTGATTTCCTCTCTCTCAGGCTGGCAATGATGGACCTTGTGGTTGCCATGGCTCCCTTTGTAGATGAGGTCACCATGACTAAAACCTTTGAGCTGATAAGGCCATATTTGGAGGTAAGTTCATACATGATGCACTCAAATCGAACCTGTTGAACCCAAGTGTATTAAGTAAACCACTATGTGTCTGTCGGTGCTTTTGTTTTCAGACCAAAGAGCAGGGCATGCAGAAGAAGGCGTACCGCGTGCTGGAGGAGATGTGTGGAGGCGAGAGAGAAGAGTGTAGATCATTTGTTTTGGAAAATCTGGAAACACTCAAAGTTGTCCTGCTCGAGACTCTGAAAAACGCTTCTTCACCAGCAAAGAGGGTGAGACCACTGTGTAGAGAAAGAGAGTTAACTCAGCCTTATATTGGATTGCATGTATTGATTTACAGTGCTGTCTGATTCAATTTTGATGTTTGTTTGTTTTTCTCAGCCGAGACTGAAGTGTCTGAGCCACATTGTGAGAAGGCTCAATGAAGAACACAAAATCTTTATCACTGCACTTCTGCCCGAGGTAAACACACAGAGACACAAACACGAACACAAACGGAGAGATTGGACAGGACAGGATAGACTTTATTGTCCTGGTGGGAAATTTGTCTTGGCCTACATAATAAAATCCAATACAATAGTAGCTGGCTAGCTCAGTGTGACTTCACCTCAGTCAGACTCCACATGCCCATTCACATTATAAAAAAACAGAACAAAAACACATTTGCAGTAATACTGTGCCTAGCGACACTTAGACAATAGAAAACAGCAACAACAACGGCGCCTCCACATTCCAGCTTAGGTGTTGTTGAGGTTTAATGGACAGGGGGACAAAGAAGGTTTGTTGTGCTTACTGAGGGGGATTCTGTATCGTCTGTCTGTGGAGAGGAGCTGATATTCATGGTGAAGAAAATGAGTTGGGTCTGAAATTATTTTCTGCGCTTGTTGTGATGTTGGTGGACTCCAAATAATGTTTGTATCACTGTTGTGCATCGTCTTCACATGGTTGTTCTCTCTATTAGGTGATTATTTGTACAAAGGAGGTGTCTGTTGGTGCTCGCAAGAACGCCTACAACCTGCTGGTGGACATAGGAAAGGCTTTTGTTCGCTTCTGCGGGAACACAAAAGGTAAATCACGTCTTCTTCAGTTGTGTGTGTTTGTGTAAAAACACAAGTGTACCGTGAAGTTTTAACATGCAACTCGTCTCTGATGCAGATGCCTTGGAGGAGTATTTGGTGTTGGTGTATGCAGGACTCACAGGCTCCGTCACCATGATCACCTGCACGGTTTTGGCGCTAACTCGATTAGTGTTTGAGTACAAAGGTAGGCCGGCTGAGTGTGCGCTCCTTCCTGTAGGAGCTTTTTAAACGCTCGTGTGTTAGTGAACTGGATTCAGTTTTGCGGCCTTTTTTTTCTCCCCCCAGATTCGATCGAGGTTGGCACCATGGAGCAGCTGCTGCACAACATCTGTCTGCTGCTGACGTCACGCACCAGAGAGATAGTCAAAGCAGCTCTCGGCTTCATCAAAGTCATCCTCTTCATCATGGACCCAAAGACACTGGCTTCACATGTCACTGTCATGGTACGTATTGCACAATCTTGTCCAGGATTGAAGAGGATCGTGCCGTCATTTAACAGAGGTTTCATTCTCGTTTCCAGATGGAGGGTGTCGGAAACATTAAGGACGATGTGAGGAGACACTTCAGAACAAAACTGAAGAACATCTTCACGAAATTCATCAGGAAGTTTGGGTAAGTGCTGCTGCTGCATGGATGTGTATCTGAAATGATCAGTCGCTGTTTTCGTGCTTTCACGGCATCAATAAATGACTTAACTAAAACAAAGCATGAGCAAAATCAACATTTTTTCATGAAGAGGAATTCGTTTAATCATGTTTTGAATAGTCTGAGTAAACACATTGTTTTCATATGATGGACCTGAGATTGAGAGAATGGTAACTGACACCCGCACGATTGTGTCAGCTGGAAACATTTGTTTGCACGTTTTTGTCTTTTACATATATTTTCTCTGTGTCCATCGTATCCTCATAAGACCTGAAGGAATCAATTAATTTCATAGCTGCTTTTGATTTGGATCTAATACTCCATCATTAGCGATGCATCTGTTTGTCTTTTTGGTTTGAACAATGTCAGTTTGTTTGCTACCAACTAACCCTAAACAGACTTGTTGTAAACACAGCTGATGAAAGCACAGCATGGTGAATTTATTAGGAGATGTTAGTAGTAATTTAGTTGGCATACTAATCATATTGTGACATTGACAAAAGAGTGCTTTGTGCAGTAACGGCACCAGCTGTTGGCAGTGGTAGAGATGAACACAGCTGACTCCTCTTACAGTGTTTAGGAATAGAGGTTAGAGCTAGTTCCACGTGTCCACATCATTGTGTCATTCTTTAGTATCTATATCAATCGTGATTTAACCTTTCTCTGCTCTGGGAAACTTGCAGAGTTGTGTAACTTACTTCTTTATGTTGCAGTGTTAGGTAATTGTTTGAGTGTCTGATTATGTTTTCCAGTTTTGAGCTGGTGAAGAGCATGCTGCCTGCAGAGCACCACAAGGTGCTAGTGAACATCCGCAAGGCCGAGGCACGCACCAAGAGGAAGAAGCAGGTCTCGGAGCAGCAGGACGACTCTGAAAGCGAAGAGGACGCGCCTAAAACAAAGGGCGAAAGGTTAGACCATCATCTTCGGCACATAAACCCCCCCCTCCCTCATACACGTAGTCTTATCCTGCTTAATAACGTCCTGTCCTGTCCTGTCCTGTCCTGTCCTGTCCTGTCCTGTCCTGTCCTGTCCTATGAAGTATCGAGGACATCCTGGCAGAGTCAGACAGCGATTTGTCAGAGGACGAAGGAAAGGCACCGAAGAAAGCAGGGAAGCAGCAGAAGGGACGGGCGTGGCTCAAAGAAGGAGAGGAAGATGATCCGCTCAACTTCCTGGATCCTAAAGTTTCCCAGAGAGTGCTAGGTAACAGAGCCGCCTTACTTTCCTTTTCACGATCGAATCTATCCTAGTGTTTTCCTGTGGCGTTAACACGGGTTCCTGCTGTTCCTCAGCCACCAACCCAGAGCTGAAAAAGAGCGCTAAGGTGGACCACGGCTTTAAAGTGACCTCAGACGGACGGCTGATCATTAAAGAAGATGAAGAAGAGGCTAAAGATAAAGGTAAGGGTGATCCCCTCCTGACCTGTTGGCATACAGCCTCTTGGTATGAGCAGACTGTGACGATGACCTGGTTCTTTTCCCACAGATGAGGGAGAGATGAATGATATTCTAGAGGAGGCCGGAGTCAAGAGTGTGAGTATATTGGACAGTTTACTTGTTGTTCTATAGGTGTTTTTATTAATGCATTCATTTTTTTCATCATGCTTTTGTTTTGATCACCCTCAGAAAAAGACACAGAAAAGGAAGTTCAAAGATGACAACTTCGATGAGGACATGGACATTGAACCTCAATTAAAGTATAAAGGTATGATTTATTACCACAGGTTTGGTTTTAGGTAAAAATCAGGGGCGACTTTTACTTGAAGGCAAAGTGAGGAGCAGGGATTCAGATTAAGGTTTTTTACTGTTTTTATTTTCATTCAGCTGGAGGCTCGGGTATCCACAGACCTCTTGGAGGAAGCCAAGACACCGGAGCTGATTACAAGTCAAAGGTGAGTAATGACGTCTGACAGAGACACAGGCTGCAGGATTCTGCACAGGTCTGTTTTTTAAATTTTTTTATTTTACATCTTCCAGAAAGGAAAAGGGGACGTGAAGAAACAAGGAAAGCTGGATCCTTACGCTTACATCCCTCTGAAGAAGGCCCAGCTCAATCGCAGGTATGAGCATCGATTCACCATAGAACACAATAAACATCTGTGGAAAGAAACTCATTTATATAAAAATGTCAAGACGCTCACAGGTTTTATTTTCTTGTGTGTTAACAGGAAGCGCGCCAAGCTACAGGGCCAGTTCAAGGGCATGGTGAGAGGAGCCCAGAAGGGGGCGCTGTCAGGAAAGAAAATGCAGAAGAAAAAGAGGAAAGCCTGAGGAGCACATCTTATATAACTCAATGGACTTGAAATTTGTTGTGTGGTGGCGTGTTGATAAACACTTACTAAAATATGGACATACACCGTGGATGTGAGTGTATGTCTGTGTGTGTTTCTGATAGACTGTCATTCAAGGTGAAACCGGTTTGTTTTTTAAACTCTAGAAAAGCTCCAGATGACATCGCTCAGCTTTCACCACCAGTCAGTAAGTGTGTGTATGCGTGTGATTGTGTGTATGTGTGTGACAACAGATGCTGAATGTGCCGTTCCTGTCTTGATGGATATTGACTGATCAAATGGAAAATCCTTATTCTGTCAAATAAACTCATCAAGTCTAATCTGTTTTTGCCTCTGATTAAATTCACCCCCTGATAATCTAAAAATACATGTATGTATTGAAACATGTAGACACACAGGCCTGTTATTGTGTTATTTGGTCTCTTGAGGGCGCTGCTGACTGAATTATTTAGATCTGAAGCATTCATGAATGGTTTTAATTTGAGTTTACTACATTGTTAAAGCTGGTTTTTGGTTTAATAGTAAAGAAAATCAAAAAAATTCCCCAATTCCACATTGACAGCCTGCAGTTATCTCCACTTATCTTCATGATGCAAGAGAGATTTTCCCGATGCTGCTCTTCCAGACGCTGAGAGACAAAGCTGTTGTTGGTTGACTTAACATACCTTAAACCTCGTGTGATTCATTTCCTCTGTTGGATTGCAGTAAAGCGAGTCATGAGTTGTCGGACTGACCTCCTGATCGCACTCCTTTGTGTCTGATTTCACTGCCCGTCAGTGTCTCTGAGGAGGGGGAGTCTGATTCAGGACATTCTCAGACCTGACATCATCAGGTTACACTGTACACTGACTTAATCATACAGTCACTTGGAAAACTGTTAGCACCTGCTGTGCTATAGAGGTCAGTCAAAACTGATGAAAGATTTCTTTAGTTTACTTCAAGTGTGTATTTTGGATGTGTTTTTTATTAAATTACTACAAGTGCAGTGTGGGATGGTGGCACTGGAAACAAGTGACAAAAAGATTTACATCACAGCAGTAACGTGTCCCAGAAATACGACTTTATGATTAATTTTCTGGCTACCTCTATAAATGTCACAGTTAGATTAGTAGAGTCCTGACAGCAACAGAAGTGTAATTAGTTTAATTAAAGAATATTTCCTTAAAGAGGAACACTGAATGTTGCATCCTGCAGTATATCCAATTAACTAATAAATGTGGCCTCTGTTGCAGTGACCCCAATATGTCTGGAAGCTGTTTCATAATGACTGTGCAAAAAAAGAGTCCGGCTTTTAATAACGGTGAAAGAAATCGCTGGCAGATGAGCACGTAAAAAACAAGTTTTATTGAAGACAGTCACAAAAAAAAGTTTGTTAATAAAGAAATAATGCAAAATGATTATTTCAGTCAGTAAATGCAGAATACAGGAGACCCTGAAGGTACTTATTGTCAATGCAATCGTCCGTGTGAACGTGTCAACAAGGATACAATCAGGTGCTGAGCCAGAGACCTCAAAGACCTAAAACTTCACCTGACACTAAACAGAAAACAGATGCAGACAGGGCCTGTATTACAATAAATAAAATATGGAGAAACTGCCCTGCAGTTGCAATAAGGTCAATTAACTTTTACACTAAATTCTAAATAGGATGTAGAAAAAAAGGGTTTCTTTGGTCAAGAAGATAAAATGATGCATCAGTGTGATTTAAAATAGTGTACATTATAAAAAACAAAGCCACCATCACCAACATTACATTACATCATCTTTCATTACATGCTGTATTTATCACTACGTTTTTGCTCCACGTTATTATTCTCTGCAAATCCAAAGCAGACAGGTGCATTTATCATCACCACTCATATACAAACTGTAACAGGCTTAACTTTCAACAACACATAAATCCTCTCTGCAGTAAAGGATTGCACTTACTCTTCCCACTCAAGTCAACATGACCTCTGATACTGTACATACAAGCTTAATCAATTAACTACATACATGCTCGGTTTTCTTTTTTCTATAATGTTTGTGTGTTTTAATGTAAAAATGTTACCTTGATGAAACTCAGTAGCTGATTTTTTTTTTTTTATATCAGATAAATATTTTTTTTGCTGTCCAGCAACAAAGCTCAGAGCTTCAAGTTAGAGCTCCTGGCTTAGAAGAGTTTCTGGCTCTGTGCTGTCTGAGTCTGTGGGTGAAAGGAGGATGTGTGTGTTTTAATGGAATAAGCTGTTTATTGGAGGCTCTCTCTGCTTCATCATCATCATCATCATCACAGCCTGGGTGGGGGTCGTGATGGAGGGGGTCCCGGAGGCCCCGGGGGTGCACGAGATGGGGGTGGGCCCGGAGGGGTGTAGATCATTGAAGGGGGGGCACGGGAGGGCGGCGTGGTGCGGGGCCCCCTCGACGGCGGCTTGGTACGGGGGACAGAGTTAGAGACCAGAGGTCGCTCTTCAGCAGGTGGAGGAGGAGGAGGAGGAGGAGACGGAGCAGAGGGAGAGTGGCTTGTACGAGGGGGGGCCCTGTTGTTTGGGCCGGACTCTCCGTCTTTGACCCGCTGGAAACTAATGCAGCGACCCTGTAGGAGGAGAAAAAAAATAACACACGAGGTTAGACACCACGGCTACGTGTCGTCACGTCTGTGCAGAATACAGATCAACACGCAGCGTGAAATCAATGAGCGCCTCAGATCCAGCAGCAGCAGCCAGAGTGGTTTGTGTGAGTCTTTGCCCAACTCTGCTGACAGAGGCGAGTGTGTTTGAGGTGCACACAGAGCCGCTTCTGTCCACACCTGCACTACAATAGCTGTGATGCGAGCAAAGACACACACACACATACACACTTCCCCTCTTCTTCTTCTTTGGGAGCCTCTGCGGCGACTTGCCCTCTCTTGACGCCGAACAGAAAGTGGTTTATGTCTCTTATGTGCTCGACTTGTTGGGATGTAAAGGGGAGATTTTCAACATGCCCACAATAGTTAACAGAGGGCCCCTCAGCATTTAACATAATTTACAAGTCGGGGAGAATGGGACGCTTCTCTTATTGTTCTCATTGATGGTCTTCCTCTGCATAGCATCCTTCTGCAGACAACACACACACACACACACAAACTCCTGTCTTGCTCAGTCTGTGTGTGAAGGATGGAGAGTAGGTCTCTGTGTCACAGACCCTTGGTGGTCTGATTATAACACCTTATTAAACAGAGAGGCCCTAAAGTCACACAGGGGCCATTAAGAGGAGCCCGGCAGCAGTAGCTTTGTGACTTTGGGGGGGGGGGCATTGTGTGTTTGCATGTGAGGGGTGCGTAATTGATTGGGGGAGGACATGTTGTGGAGGGAGGGGGGTGGGGGGGGGGGGGGGGTGACTGCTTTGGTCTTGTCGCTGGGTCGTGGTGAAAAGGCCAGTTTGTGAGCAGCAGAGCAGCAGCGCAACACCAGAGCGAGCATATGGACACAATGAGAACACAAGCTCATGAATATGAGTGTTTGTGTGTGTTTGTGTGTGTGTGACTGTAAGCATGCTTCCTCCGGAGCATATGGCCTGAATGAAACCTCAGCCTCATGAATAACAGATACAGAGATGGAGAGAGGTTGAGAGGGGGGGGGGCTGGATGCAAGAGAGAAGGAAGCAGAAAACCACAGCCTGGTGGTGGAAGCAGGGGATCTTTTCCACTTTAAAGTCATCAATATGTAGGTGGGTGAGTTGTGCGCGAGGTCAACAATGTGTCACATGTGACGGTCAGTCTTCCTCTGAGCCCCCCTCTTGGCTGTAATGTCTGCCACTGTTTTACCCCCCACCCTCCCTGTCCCTTTGGCAATTGTTTACTTCAAAACCCCTCGACTCCTTTTTGGGAGAAAAACAAAACCCTCCAAACACCTCCAGCGTCCCCTCCTCGCACCGCTCCCTCTCGTCTAGCCTCCGTTTCTGCGTCTGAGCCCCGAGACTTTGGAAGCGATGCGCGCGCACGTTCGTCACCATTTATAGTAAAGAAAAGGGGAGAAAGACGAGAGAGCGGAGACGCACATTTGACCTGACAGCTCTGCCTGTCACCTCGCATGACGTTACAGCGATCCACTCACATAAGATGAGATTCTCCCATGCGCACTTGGAAGAGTTGACACAGTCTCTGTAGCACATATATGCTGATTCACAGTATACACCAGTTTCCGCTTATATCCAGACATCTTGATCAGTTTTTAAAAAAATCTACTGTCTCTGTTTTATTTGCTTTTGGAAATTACAAAACTCAACAGTGACATTTTCCAGAGTTAGGTGGCTCAGCTGCTCTGGATCATTATCTTCCAGATGTGGATATCTAATAGTGTTCTCTTCTTGTTTTCAGCTACATTTCAATTGTTTCAGATCTGTGACAGTATATACCGATAATTAATAAAGTAGAGACCAGTTTATTTCCCTCCTAAACATACATATATAGAGATTTATTTTTAAATTCTTCGTTTCATATTTTTGAAAGATTATTTACTGTGTTATTTTTACATGAGCTGCTCCCCTGGTGAAGACTTGCTCACTCTCTTTTGATAGACTTTGATGATGGAGTTACTTCCAATGGAAGAAAGTTAACATTAAAGTTTCTTATTAAAACTGGCAGCATCTTCTATGGAAGCAAAGTCACCTCTCAGTTCAAATATTGGCACCACTGTGACTGAAACAAACTTGGTATGTGATTTGGCTGCACCGATCCTTTAATCGAACTGATTGGGGTTAAAGAGAGAGGGGTGCTCATTTGTGGCGTCATTTGTGTGTGAGGACGGAGGGACGGGAATCTCTTCTGTCACAATATTGCTCGTGGCCTTTCAACTCTCCATCTGTTTGTGTGACGCTCACTCGGCGGAGCTGACACACACGTTACAGTGACACACACACACACACACACACACAGTAGAGAGGAGAGGTGAAACGCAAACAGGGAGTGTGGCAGAAACTGGCAGCCCGCTGATGACCGTTTGCAGAGGCAGCGAGGTGGAGGTAATGTGGGGAGAAAGCAGGACGAGCTCCTCCTGAGCTGCTGGTTTAAGAATCGCCGTTGCGGAGAAGTCGGACCCTCGCTCTGTGTCGCTGTGCTTTTCGCCGCCTTGTTGTGCTTCTTTCCGATCCGCCTGTGCTGTTTGACACTGGTTTGACGACCAGCTGCACTCGCCTGCTTTTGAGAACCGAGATCTGTGCCAGGCTTTTGTCAGCGCTGAGAAATCAATGTCGTCTTTCATGTCTGATATGGCTGTTAGCACCAGCACTGAACAACTATCTCCATCGCAACAAAAGTGGATCCACCCCCCCCCCCTCCCCTCCCCTCCTCATTTCTTTCCATGTGTGAAGCAGGGTTTTATTTTACTCGGTTAATGGTGCGTAAAGAGATGTGGGGGTCATTGTTGAGTCCGACAAAGACTCTAGAAACTTCTGTCCTGACTGGGATGAATTGTTCTGCTACGAATTAGAAAAAAAAAAAACGTCCATGATGGAAAGATGGGATAAAACCCATTGATGATGACCACTTTTATAGACTCCAGATACAGTAGGCATACACACACACTCACACTCACACACTCTCGTACTGATGATGAATCATGCCATTCAAAGAACAAATCAATAAATTTTACAGCGATATGGCCACGGCTATGAAAAGCGACAATGAAAGCATTTACAACAGACCAGATGTTTCACCATGACAACCGGTATGATGATGAAAACATGTCTGTGGGGTTATGGGACGCCAAATGCAGGGTCAAGGTTACGCATCGCATAGTGATGTCATGATTTAGGACTCTTCGGAGGCAGCAGTGGCGCCCAGAAGATTAACATATGAGAGGAAACCTAGCATGTTAAAACTCCTTCCAACATGGTAGCAGTTTTATTTCATTTGGTCATTTAGCAGATGCTTCAAAGTGACTTACAAGTGAGGGACATCACTAAAGCTTTTACTATAATTATCCCATGAAAGTAGAGAGTGATTGTGTGACAGGCCATTTGGGAACTTGATAGAGACCCAGTCATTTTCTAGGAGTCACAGGGAAGAGAACGGAGGATACAGTACTCCTTGTGTGTGAACAATGACAGCTTTGACCAAGGGATTGGTATCAGTAGCTCATTGATTCACTGTGTGTGTGTGTGTGTAGAAAACCAGGACTGTGCTGCTGTGTTATAGAGTGTGCTGTCCATGCTGCTCATTGACACGTGTTGTCTTTATGCAGTGTGACAGACAGAGAGGAGGATGCTGATGTTCAGTTGTTCACAACAGGGATAAGAAACACTTTCCGGGGCGGTGCGTGGCGCAGTGGTTAAGGCAGCCGCCCCATGTATATGCAGACGCAGGCGTCCCCGGTTCGCGTCCCGCATCGGGCAGACCTTTCCTGCATGTCATTCCCCTCTCTCTGCCTCCCCCTTTCCTGTCTATCTCTACTAATCTATCAAATAAAGGCATAAAACGCCAAAAAAATATTTAAAAAAAAAAAAAAGAAACACTTTCCAAAACCTTCTGTACTGTGCCACTTAAAAGTGTTTTTTTTTTTTTACCCGCAGAGCCATCCCCCGCCAAATTACACATAATTACTAAATTATAGTCCTCTATCAGTCATTATGCCTGTTTCTGGGACATCAGATTTTATAGTCACGATTTAGGTCAAGATAAAAAATGAAACATGACTGTGGTCGGGAGGCGGGCTCACCTCTTCTCCGGGCTGTGGTCTCATCAGAGATACCTGGTCGTAACCTCTCCTGAACAGAGCCCACAGAGCGTCCAGCTTCCCCTGAACGACAAAAAAAAAAGATTAAAATTTGAAGTTTTTCAATGAAGAGGTATGAAGACACAATCTTGAATATGCATTCTAAAAGAAAGTGACGTAAAAGACTGACCTTGATGGGCGTGTACCACCTCCTCTGCTGTGGGGGGCGGCGGCGAGGTTTTCGAGGTTTGGGTTCATATGGTTCAAATTCCTGCTCTGGCATCTTTACGACTGCATTTTTGGGTTTGTCCAGCTTTGCACCTTCTTCAGTGGACCCCTTCTCCCCCCATCGCACCTGGGAAAAGGTAAAGTGAGAAAAAACAAAACTATATCATAGATTCTTTAACTTAACTGCAAAGGCTGAAAACATTGTGTGTGTGTGTGGTATACCTCCATGCGTTTGATGCCTCCCACTCCTCTTCCCCCATAGTAAGATGCATCCACTGTGGGCCACTTCTTCTTTGGCATCCCATCTTCATCGTCTGACTCCTGTTAAGTGAGACACCAATGATACAGCTCATAACTACTATCAACCTAATACAACCACATAAGCAGTGAAAAAACAATCATTTGTGTATTAGAATCAATAACAACGAGAAAAAAGTTGATGTTGCTGGAGACTTACAGGCTCTGGAGGTGGAGGTGGTGGAGGTTCTTTGATGACCTGAAGTTTGACAATAAAAAAAATCATTATGACATGAGGTAAATAAAATTTTAATTATTTACAAATGATCCCTTCATTTCAGATCTGTAAAGCAATTTCAAGTTGAGTGAAATGGCAAGTGAGTCTGATGATTATTAGATTATTACAAAAACTAAATTATTACACTACAAAGACACACAGGCAGACATAGTGGTTGTGGGTCAGGGAGGTTGCAGCGTTTTATGCATAGGTTACTATTTATACATACTACATTTACATGATTTAACAACACCATCACATGATTGCATGCTCACATATTTTTACGACACATACTTTCTCCCCGAGGATAAACTAAAAAATGCATTACTTATAGTATTAGAAGTCAGCAATGGTCCATATTATATTAAAGAGGGGCAATGTTCTTAGTCGTGAGGTGTGAACTTACCACTGTGCAGCAGAGAGGCCAGAACCACCAGAACAGCAGCAGAGCCAACAGCAGGAAGACCACCAGCAACGATATCAGCACGATGGTGCCGTCAAACTGCACAACAAGACACACGGAGCAACGGGGTGAGGATTGAAATTGAGCTGAATTTAAAGACAACAGATGAGGAAAAAAGGTGAAAACGACAAGCCGAAGTACTCACAGCCTCCTCTGAGGAAAGACACAACAGAGGAGACCTCAGAGAGGAAGGAGAGAGGAAGAAGAAGACTAGAGAACCAAAAGAAGAAGAAGAAGAAGAAGGTTGAAAGAAAACTTTATTGAAATAAAGCAGCATGCCAAGAGGGAAGTATCATCATCATGCTTGTGTTGTGACTGGACACTCAGGATGTACTCACACATTCAGTAGTAGTGATGTGAACTGAGCTGGTGATGTAGGAGATGCCCTCGTTCATGCTCACCTGCAGGTAGATCACCCTGGAAAACACAAACTCGTGACTGCTCTGCACAGAAACACACACACACACATATCGCGCAGCTGTGCGTGCGTCTGTTTGCATGCACCGCACTCGTGACCCTGTTTCTGCTACTGTAGAAGCTTGCCCGAGGTGTCAAACACATTCCTCCACCTATTCTGTCCATACTTGCTGCCTTATAAGTGCACAAAATATGCTGACTTAGACACAAAGCCAAAGAGGTCGGGGAGTTCTCCACCCATAGAAGGAATCTCTTCTGTTTGGATCAGACCCAGACCTCTAATGTGGAAACCACAAACAGCTAAATGACTTGTTCATCTCCGGTATTCAGCCGCGCCGATATCTGCAGGACAGGATCTCTTGCAAGGACAAGAAATGAGTGGAAATGTTTTGGTTGGGACGACGACAGGACAGAGCTACAAGTCCCCCCGGGCAGCGAGAGGTTAGCGAAAAATTACGGCGGGATGTTGAGTCGACAGCTTAGTCATGAAGCTCTGAAGGAATATGAACAAAAACAAGACATGGGCGAAGGTACAAACAGCAGACAGCTGGATCGTAGTTAGAGGTTTTTTAGGGAAAGAATGGAGAAAGGCTTCTTGTGCTTTTTTGTGGGGGGGGGTGTAAAGGGGGGGGGGGGTGCATGCAGAGACAAGGGTGCCATTGAGCTTTGGGTTAAGATTTGAGGGAGGGGGTGACAAAGGGGAGGTCACTGCGGGGGTGGGGTGGTGGGGGAGAGGAAACAGAGAGAGGGGGGATGGTAGGAGGAGGGCATTTCCTGTTCCACATCCCCTCAGCGCCGTCCCCCCTCCCCTCTGTTTTCGCCTCCTCGCCCCCTCCTGAATGCTCTCCAAACCACTGGAGCTCATCTCATAACTCATGCTGACACTGACTTGGGAGTAGGAAATTGGCAGTGCAGGTGCCACTCATCTTTTCTACTGTTTCTTCCCTCCCTTTTGTGACCCCCCCCTCCCCGCCGCCCAAACTCTCTCTCCCCAATATGGTCATTCCTCCTTTCAGGCAGGCAGGGGACACGCTGCTATCAGCTCCTCTCTGACAGAGAGATCTCAGCCCCTATCAATCATCAATCTGCCCACTATATATGTCTTTGCCCCGTGTGTGTGTGTTTGTGTGAGAGAAGGAGGGGGGGGTGAAGCTGCATCCGGAAGGTTCCCAGTCAACATGGATTTGTGTGACGGCAGCGTCAATGACTTCATTATATGCGACAAGGCTCGGGTGGAACAGGAGGTGATTGCGGGTCTTTGGGGTTTGGGTGAGGAGGTGACGCTGGGAGCTGGAGTCCCTGAGACCTCCTGTACAGACCCGAGTCCAAAACAGGAAGCTTTTCACCTATAATCTGATCTGACATCCAATGGTGATTTTTAGGGCTGCAGCTTTATTTTTTATTTTTTTCATTATTGATAAAGTTTGATCAATAAAATGGGATAAAATAAAAAATGGGAATCATGAGCAATTGATTTGATTTCTTCACATCTCTGAGTTTTTTTTAAATATAAAAGTGTCTCAGACTGACGCTGTGATGATTATCTTGAGAACAGCACTGTTACTGTGTGAATGTCAAGTATCTTCTGTTGTTTTCATTGTCTTTTTGTGAAAAATGTTGCTCAAAACTGATCATAACCCAAGAAGTTGTGTCCTGATCCTGAATGCATGTTTTGGCTGACACACAAAAACTAATCTATAAAGACAATCTGTTTGAGAAATAAATGTGTTGCTACACACAGGTGCAAGTAGAGTCAAATCTAAAAATCTGATGAACTTTGCTGAGGATGAGGAGCCTGATTTTGCTGACGGGGCTAAAAATAGCACCGTTTTGGCACACGACTGTATACGCAGACATAATTTTGCACCACACCTGTCTGGCCCGCTCTTGCTTCACTACACGTGTCCACATCTATCTGCGCGTCATTGCTCCTGCAGCCCAGAACTCATCAGCCAGCTGCTGGCCCTCCTCTCCGGGCCCTTCAGCCATTCACAGCTGACTTCCTCTTCAGTAGCACTCAGGGTGTTAGGCAGTGCTGACTCTGCTCTAATGGGCTTCTGTTACATGGAAGGATGTCTCCTTCAGGCACCATTGCTGTGTGTAATGACGCTCCCCGTTCTGCTCTGCTCTCGGGAGGAACAGCCCAACTCGCCACCAAACACCGTCCTGGCAACAACTATCACACACAAAGATAAACTAAGGAACAGATTGATGCATTGATTTGGCTTCTTCTGTCATTATGTGAAACCTCAAACAATCATGTATCAATTATATGCTACTTTTGTCAAAAGATATGGGTAAATTATACGGTGCCGTGACAGCGTCTTAAATCCTCTTGTGGCCGCAGAATAAAAACAAAATTCCTCTTCCCCACCTCTGAGCAGTACTTTTCTCTGGCAGACAAGACAAGCTCAAATCACGATAGAAATCTGAGTGACAGCAACAAGACAGATGATGACTGGGAGGTGTCTGAGGCCGCAGGCCCGAGTGTATAATTATGCACAGGACTCCAGGCGGCGGGGATCGGGGGGCTGCTGGGCCTGGGTCGTCTCCGAGCTCGGCCCACGGCGCGGCTCTGTCTGCCCCGCAACTAACTTCTGCTCCGAACTCTCCAGGAGCAAAGCTGGGAGCCCCTGAGAGGAAAACTTTACACTGCCCGGCCGACTCCACTCACACTTCCTCTCTCCCAAAGTGTCAGACTGAGGGTTGGGATACATCATGAACACAACACAACACAACACAACACACGGTTGTGAAGGTCCTCTCCAGCAGGCTCTCATTAAGACGTGTTCCTGGGCTCTACTCCTGTTGTCCCCTCGTGATTGGTGTCTGGCTTCGTTAGCTGTGACAAACACTGATTGATCACAGACACTCAATGACTTTGGCCCTAATTTGTTCAAGGACAGCAGTCTTCTGTGTCCACACCAAACTTGCGTGCAGCTGGCAAAGTATCTAGCTCAGAGTGGTACAGCTGTAGATGGAGGGTTTGGCAACAGCTAAGAAATGGTGTAGGGGTGAGAGGGAGGTGAGAGCCAAAAGAGATAGAGACGCAGCTTACCTCCCGACCTCCTCTACCACGGGAGCGGGACAGAGCAGGAAGGTATCCTCTATCCCAGCTGGTCTCTCATCTGCAGAGTCAGGGAAAAACAAAATCACACTTTATGAAGTCAAAATGGAAACATCTGCAGTGTAGAAACACAGCGCATATTCTTCTTAGATGCGTAATCCTAACCAGATTCTCATGATCCATTTAAGCGTACGCACTAATGTATTAAAACAAATTTGCTGTAATAAGAAGCATACAAATGAATTCAGTGCTCTCTTCAGATGATAATTTGGAGTTTGGATGCATCTTCACTAAATTACTCCCTGACAGTCCACAACCTTTTGACTCTTTTACAGTTAATCACTACTTTCAACCTGCCAACCTGCGTCCTGATCTGTCCGGCGTTTAGTGCAGAACTCACCGACAGTGTATGTTTCATTCAGTTTGAAACTGCAGAGGACCTGATCAGTGTTTCTGGCGTGGAGAAACCCGTTGCCTCTCACCACCACCTGGAATCTCTCTAGAGATGAAAAACAACAAGAGGACAAGCAGCACCATCAGACATGATGAGCCATACGCGCAACAATGATAACACAGATTATTTTCAGCCGTGTGCGTGCGAGATGTAAAAATTAAAACCTGGCCTCCGCTTCTGATTTGAAGCAGAAAAAGGATTTCTAGTGACAACCGTTACCCTTTCTCTTGATGTGCTCAACCCGTAGCAGCAGAAACGTGTTCATGCTTCATTACTGCTTGTTTATATCTGTGTGCTTGTGCGTGTATGTGTGGAAAGGCCATAATATGCTCCAGTGGTGCTAATGCTTAAAAGTGTTGCTATTCACAAATATCTGTGTTGTAGCCAGAAGGTGTGTGCGCATGCATGTGTGTGTGTGTGTGTGTCTTTGACCTTTAGTTTCCCCCGGGCGCTGTTAAAGCGCACTGACAGAGGCTTGCCAGCATATGCTGGAGTGTCTATGTGGCTGCTACCCAGCATATGTTAGAGAGTGGGAAAAAAACACTTGCTTAAAAACGTGCCTGTAGGGCTGACAACCGCGTAGCACTGTCAAAGTAGGTCTGACCTTACCTATGGCGCCATAGCATGGCATTCCTACATGTGTGTATGCGTGTGTGGCAGTATAGGCAAATGTATATGAGGGTATGTATGTAACATGTGTCCAATGCCTTTGTGTTTTTCAGACAGTTGTGTACGGGTCTGCATGTCCTCACTCTGTATGCATAAATGTATGCAGGCATGTGCTTTGTGTTTTCCTCTAGCATCATCCTGGCTAACAGAAGTGAACATTTGCTACACCTTTAACATTTAAAGCTCCAGCGTGAAGATCACTGGATAAAAACATCACGGGGTGTGAGCGTATACGTGACGGTGTTTCCTTAAAGGTCAGACCTGCTGCTATGAAAAGCCATGAATACAGACACATAAAACAGAGACGGGGCCGAGCGGAGAAAACAAATATCACTTTACAGACGTCTGCACATCTCCACATGTTTACAGATGCTGCTAAAAATGTTGAAGAGGGACGATTCACCTTTGGAGAAGATCCAAGATAAAGACTGGTGATGTGCAAGACAGACGGAAACTGAATTTTAGCTCTCAATAGACTGGGCTTGTGTATGATATAGTGAATATGAAATATAGACGTCACATTATACATAATACAATATATCTTATCTTACTGATAGATCCTTGGTTTGTATGAGTAAAACCTTCTCTAAGTCTATTCTCTTATACAACCATGCTGAGTTGACCTCATGTGACTGTGTCTATCTGCATTGGTGAGTTCATGCTCATCTACACATGTTCAATGACTTGCAACTTGTCAGTCCTGCTCAGATCATTTTGCCAGGAATTCTACATGTGTATACATGCACACACACTTTCAATACACCTGATTACCCACAAATCTCATTACAGACACTCTAATCATGTACTGTGCGCCCCTGCCCTAATTTTTTTTACCGCAAAACACATGCATCACAGATTACTGCACAATATAAATACAATCAAACAACTTAAGACTGTATCGATTTTCACATAAACCGACAACTTATGCGCTTTACAGCCACAGCGACTTGCAGCTTAATGAGAAGACTCAACACTAATTATTCTTACTGCTCAGTGCCTGGTCTGCTTTAGCAGTCACCCCCCTTTCACACAAGGTTACCATCAAACAGCATGAGCTGCACTGTAATGAGGTGCACGTGCATACACAAAAATATCCAACTTTAAGTATTCGGGACGTATAATATACTAATCTAATAAGAAAATCTCTTCTTATTGAGTTCTTGTAAAAGTGAAAGAAAAAAGTTGGTTCTGTTATCCAAGTTTCTTATTGAAAGATGATGTTCAACATTCATCAAAACTGAATCTTATTAATTTAACATTCAGATGTGAATCATCTGTTATATTTCCAAACCAAAGAAAAATGCATTTTGAAGCATCAGATGCTACATGTGGATGATTTTCACACAGATCTTTTAAATCTTAACAATTCATAGATGACTTCTGGCTAAAAGCCTCAATCAGAGAATCTGCTACACACAACCGAGACAAACTACACACACTGAGGCTTGACGGGCTAAAAGGTCAGTGCTGTCAGACACATGGTGGGCAGGGACTGGTGGTGCCCCGCTGACATGTACAACACATATGCTGCTGCCCTCTCCTCTCTGCTCTCTGGCTGCCTCTGTGGCCACATGTCCATTTACATTTGCACCTGCACATTTGACGAGGATTTCATTTGTACGATTGTCCGTCCGCGTGTGACCGTGCACGCGCGTGTGAACGTGCGTCCCCGCGTGTGTGTGGGAAAAGAAAATGGGGTACGGCTTGTCCGAACAGCCGCTCTTCAATCACGTTAGTGCGACGGGACAGTGAAGGGCAGGGAGGGGACAGGGAGGAAGGGACAGCGGAGAAGAAAGGGTCAGACGTTAATGAAAGCAGCAATCTCTGCTGTCATGTTAGATCTAAGGCCCGACTCTCAGTGTGTGTGTGTGTGTGTGTGAGGGAAATCAGTGCTGTCACGTCTGATAGTGTGGCCCAACGTTCACTGTCCAGTCTGATGGCCTGTTTGCAGGCAGCTCGGTCTGGTCATTTCACATCAGTGTGAGGGACATTTGTGTATGTGTGCTTTAAGATGTGCGTGTGCGCACTCACTAGAGAACATCTAAACATGTGTGCTGCTATAGATCACGTATGGTACATGACTATACTCAGACGGAGAGAGAGACTGTCACAACACCTATGCAATATGTCAGAGTGTGTGCGTTTGTGACTGTAAATAGATGTGGGTAGATGGATGTATTAAAACCTCTGAAGAAGATTTTCCACTGTTCAAGATAAAAAAGAATAATTGCAAAATGTGCTTGTGCTCCACCATCACTATCTGTTACTGTACTGTAAGAATAAGCTACAGTGCAACTGATGAATTTTAAGATTAGAGCTGTTACACATGACCCCGCAAAAGCAAACAAAGCAGATTACGATCTTTGTCCGTCATTAATTAGGACTTGGTTTAAGTGGGTCCTTGGTTTCTTAGTTCACTGACCATTAGGCTGCTCATCAATCGAATAATAAATGAGGCTGGGGGATATTTGTCCACATGTCGAGTGACACACACCCGGGCTCTGGCAAAAGCCCAAAGACTGTAATTATCACACGGCCACAACTGTGATTCTTTATTATCCCTTCCTGGTTGTTGCTTCTCTGCTCTGCTCATATCATATCCTAGTAATGGATGTTAATCTACATGGGCTGCCCTGGTAGGACGGCTCCAAATGCACTCTCTTAAGTGAGCCCTAATAAGGTCATGTCAAAGCTCATCCATCCTTCTGGCGTTGCACATTAAGGCGCACTCTCTCTCTCTATTTCTCTCTCCATCCTTCTCGGCTGTTTTTTCTGCCTCTTGCTTCCTCAAGCCGCCGTCCCCATGCGGAGGAGCTGGACATGGGGAGAGGAGGTGGGGTAAGAGATGTGGCTGAAAAAGTCCAAATGACTATTTAGCATACACGATGTGGCAAACTAGGCCAGGGAGGCAGCCATGCCTAAAGACTCATGGCTAATTCCTCTGACCAACACCCACCCACCCCCCCTTCCTCTTTTTTTTTTTGCACACATGCTGTGCTGAAGCGGCTATGCTAATTTTCCCCCGGCCGTGAATGACAATACGCTCTCTGTCACTCTGCGGTCATAAGCGTCCGTGCGATTACTCAACCCCATGTTCTACTCCAGAGGCTTTAGATGACTGTCATCTGACACAATCGCACACCGTTGCCGCCCGGTGTCTCAACGGGGAAGGAAACCCCCCGCTCCTCACACCTCTTACCTCCCGCACACACACTGGACGGCTCCGCTGCTAGAATCTCAATACAGGACTTCTTGATGATCTGTGGGATCGGACAGAAGAAGAAGAAGAAGAAGAAGAAGAAGAAGAAGAAGAAGAAGAAGAAGAAGAAGAAGAAGAAGAAGAAGAAGAAAAAAACACAGTCAGGAGACAATTTAATGATATAATATGGTTTTGTGTGCCTCAGTGTGTGGGTGAGTGTTTCTATGACTATACAGTACATGTGGTATATGTATGTGTCATACCGAGTCAATGATTCCCCTGAGGGCCTGGAAGCCTCCCCACACAGGAAACACATGTTCCACAGTGTCTGCAATAGTTGCAAGCTAGAAAAACACACAGCCACAGAAAGAAAATCATGTCTTGAATGTCTTTTTTTAGGTATTGGTCACATCTTCAGTATCATCCTGTACCCTCCTCCTACCTGGGTCTGGTTGAATTCTTTGACCCCTACACAGTAAACAATCGCTCCCATGGACCTGGCCCTCTGTGCCTGGAAGAAGAGAACAAATAAACCAAAATGCAATGAGCTTAAACAGATTGTAGCGAGCTGACGAATATAATATATCTCTCAAAGAATATATCAGCATTTAAAGAGAAGATGATATGTTAACTGTATAATTAAAACACCATCATGCATTTGTTTGCTTTGACAGAAATCTAACAGTGAATTGTTTTATTTAACCTTTATTTAACCAGGCAGAATCAATTAAGAACAAGTTCTTATTTACAATGATGGCCTGACAAGAGGCATAAGTGAATATAAATATCAGCAGGAACTACAGAATTAGGCTGGTTTCACTTCTTCTATTCACTGTGGTTATGTGACATTTTGAGCTTCTCAAGGGAAATTCTTGGAAGGAGAGAACCAAACATTGAATATTATTGGCGCACTGAAGAGTGTTTTTGATTCCAACTTGCAGGTGCAGCTCTAAAAAATGAAAAACAAAAATCCCAAAGAGCAACAACACCAATATCAAGTCAAACCTAGTAAAGAGGAATTGAATGACCCCCCCATGTTTACTTGAGAATTCAGTCTGAAGTCCATTTCACATTATTTTATCCACCGCTTCCCCCTAACCTGACTACATGTAATGACATCCTACCTCTCGCTGAGCTGTGTCAAACTGCCACTCATTCAGTTCTCCGTCAGTCAGGGCGATGATGACGCTGGCCGTCCCTGAAAAAACACAAAGCGTTCATGTTCTCCGAAACAAAGTGCTAAATGAGGGTTAGTGTACTCAGCATGTTAGACAGAGCTTACCTTGTCTCTCTTGAAATATCTGCGTATTGGCCTGCAATTGCAAACAGCGAGTTAGCCAAGTTTTGGTTTCGAACAATGCAAGGACCAGACGATGAATTAAAACAGGTTGACAGTGCAGCAAAGCCAGCCCACAAATCTCACTTTCCTCAGCGTGATTTAGTGAAGTGTTATTTCAAGGATGACTATATGAATATACAACTTGCTAGCTTCAGAGTTGGATGTCATTTGGAAATGTTGCTAAATCTTTAACCACCAAAACATGCTCATAATTTAATTTTAAAAAAGAAAGAAAACCAAACCACGTGGATGTGTGGGATCATGCTCAACTTTACTTTATCTCTGGTCCTGTTAACCTCAGCAGATTCAAGAGGCAGCATGTCATTCATGATCTTAGCCACTCCTCACACTTATCTAATTCATCCTGGTTCCAGCTGCCACATTCAATTAAGGTTCATAGGACATTTTCCAGAATTAAATCTTATCATAAAAACTAGGCCAGTGTGGCTTGGGCTGGTCTTGCCAGTTTGGTGGATCTTTAAAACTCGACTTACCATCTCCAGGCCTAAATTCATAAATGTGTCCCCTCCAGGGATCACCCTTCGCAGGGCTGTTAAGCCTCCAGTAATGGCCTCTCTGCGGAGTAAACAAACAGACTGATAAAATACGCTGGAAGAGGACTGCTCTCTGCAAAAGAGCTTGAGAAATGTTTCCAGTAGTGTAGAAATAAAGACGGGTTAGAGAGCTGAAAGTAATTTTGTGGCTCAAGTTCCAAGTGTTAGTGTCCAAAGCCAAAGTTGTCCACAATAAAGTGAATGCACTGTTTTGTATTGGTGGGCTGCCTAAAGCTGGATGAAATTTGTAAGCAATTAAATTTTGAGTTTCCAAAAAAATCTGGTTTCCACTGATAGAGATAAGACCACAAGAGACAAAATCCCTACAGGAACACAGATATCCAAACAGCAGACAGTGACAGATTGGGTGTTGATCAGGTGGCTTTTACCTGTTCTCAGTCAGCTTCATAATGATGTTTCCTCGTGTGGAGAAGACAATGAAGGACATTCTCAACATGGGGCTGCAAACACACAGTTGTTTCACTTTAACACTGAGAGGAGTAAAAGCCCACCTAAAACATTAAATGATTCATGAATGACTAATCCTGCTGCTTGTACCTGATGAACTTCTCTGCCAGCTGCTCCACAAAAGAATAAATCTCTATCCAGTGATGCTTCACACTTCCAGATCTGAAAATAAAATAGCAAAACACAACCTTTTAAAGAAGAAATGAAATGTTACCATTATGATATTATCAAGCATTATTAGAAAACAGAACCTCCACGTTCCCTCAACTTTTATGCATGAATACCTCCATCATTTCTGTTTAGCACCAAACAGCAACATACCGGTATTAGCTACCAATATCCTCAGAGCGGCTAGCATGGCTGCAGATTCTTGCTCACGTGACCAGAACCTAACCATATTTATACTTTTCCAGGCTTATCTAAATCGTGTAAAATAGACTACTCTGCTGTTATAAGTGACAAAAAAGAAACCTGTTGCTGATGCTAGGCCTACTTCCTCATTGAAAATAAAGCCCCGCCCACCGCTACACCACCTGAAGGCGCGTATCACGTGACTTGTATAAACAGGAAGTAGGCCTACCGTAACCCCTAAATCGATTAGTTGCAGAAAAATACGACCAAGGATGGACAGCGTTAGCGTTAAAATGTTGAGTTCAACCGCACGACAAATGCTAGCAAAGACAACCCAGAAGTTCCTCCAAAAATTAGTCGATGGAAAAATATGGACGCCAAGTGAAAACGCAGAAAAATGTGCAGCAAAATCAATGATAAGAAGATAAAACATAAAGGTGAGTGTTTTGTTTGTTTGCTTTAAATCTGTTAGCATGCTGCAGGCAGTGGCTGAGACTGTGTTGGTGGCTGTGCTAAATGCAAACTCACTTTTGTGTGCTGTCTAGGTTTTGGTGACTGGTGTCAGGATGGTTAGGACAAGAGGAAACATCAGAGGGACAAGGCCACAACGTTTGAACAACAGTCTGCCACACACTCAGAGGAGGAGTGAGTCGTGCACCAGAATCGGTGAGTAGCACACAGACTTATGACAACTGTTAGTATGGTTGGCATCTTTTATGTTGGTTGTTTCTTAGCTGACTATTGGAGTAGGCTAAAATCTCATGCTTTCTATGATGACACAGTTTTGCGGGATTGGTTCCCTGGATAAGCCTATATGACAAACTGTCTGTCTGAAGCTGTTTTTATGAGACTTTACATTGGTTCACGGCAGGTAGCCCACCAATAACAACTGTTTAAACTGGCTTTTACCGGTCACTGTGCTTGCTCGATACATGTCTTTTGCTGTAAAAAACAAACAAACTTGTTTACATGTAAACTTTAGCTGCAATCCTATGTGGCAAACGTATTGGCTTCCAAATTTAATAGAAATAGAAGACCATATCTGTGTGTTTTGCCTTTCTTAGGCAGGGTGGGGTTTTTTTCTTCACAAATTGGACAGAGACATGTTTCAGGACTTTATCTCTTCCTCTGGCCGATCAGTCACATTCCATTACTTTGGACTGTAACCTGTCAGTGGCAAGAGCTGCTGGTTGGCCTGCTCCATGCTGCTGTGGACATGACAGTCTCCTTAATGAAGCCCAGTCCCAGGGGGCTGCTAATGGGGGCTAATTGCTACTGGGCCAGAGGGCTGAGGTTAGACAGGGACAGATGTAGCAGTCTGCCTCTAGCAGAGACCATGTAGCAGGCAGCTGGCCAGTGTGCCCGTGTCTGTATGTGTGTGTGCGTGTAGGCTATAGTATCTGTGTTTGTGAGAGTGTGTGTGACTGTGAAGGGGAACAGATGGTCCCAGTAAGCACAGCCAGTCTAACAACAGGTTGGGGGTCCGCGGAGTGAAAAGGCTGTGACATGAACAACACAGGGACGCAGGAGTAACACTCAGCAGGGGGTAAATGTGAGTGTGAGTGTGTACGAGTGTCTCTTGAAGGATGTAACATCAAACAGCTTATGCACCGCACTCAGCAAAGGGCAGGGCTGTGTTTGTGTGTGTGCAAGAGGGTCATAAATGAGGTGAAAGTGTGAGCTGGTTAGATTCATGATGGCTCTTTTGTGCCGTCTATTTAACCAGTCACTGCTTGGTCTAGTCATCCTTTCCCCTGGAAGTGGGGGCATGATATAATCCCTCAGCTAGCAGGAGTCTAGAGGAAAAATCCTAGCCTCAAAATTAGTGCTTTACTAATGCAAATATACAGCAAAAGTTAAAATGTTTATTCCACCAGATCCTCAAGGATGTAATTTTTTTCAACTGTCAAGGAAATATTCCAAATATTTTCCAGTTTCAGTTTCTCAAACGTGAAGATTTTTATGTTATATTGAGAAATAAATTCAAGTTCAGATAAATCTGAGTTTTTTTTATTTTACTTTTGATTATTCTACACCGGCATTTTGATGAAAAAAATATGTAAGTCAGTATCTTGATTGATAACAAATAGAAATCATCCCACTTGACAATGTGTGTAAGTGCATTTAATTGCTTTTAAATCTCAGCATGTCTACTAATGAATTAAAATCTTTTAATGTAACATGTTGTCCTCACCACTTTTTATGGAAGAATTAGAAATCTAAATCACTGCCATCATCCAATTCATTTAGCTACCTGCATTGCTTGCATAACCTGAGGGCAGAATCTCTATGAGCTGGCAGTCAGATCAGTGAAAACAAATCTGTGCTCCAAACCAAACCGTAAAACACAACACCTATTATTCGATTTGCGGGTAGACCAGATAGGGAAGAAAAATGCAGCCTGGTATTTGGTGTGGATGAGACGTGGAGTGTAGGAATGTGGGGAGCTGAGCTGATGGTAGTTTTGTTTTTCTAATGCTCGTTCTGTGTCTACTGAGATGCTTCCAGCGGAGCGCACACACATTCTCTACACAGCTTGTCTCATAACCTTGTGGACGCTGAGGCACAAAGCCAAACGTGTTTGTAAGACAAATAGTGAAGACCAGTGCAGGAGACACTTCAAAAACATCCCTTATATGACTTTGCTCTGAAACATCAGATTAGGTCACCGTGTGGCATTTAAGATCTGAAAAACAGCCAACAAGTCGGTGCCATCTCAGGAGAAAGATCAGCGGCTTCCTGGAGGCCTGCAGAAGCACGCAGGTCGGGGCCGTCAAAAAACAAACAGAGGCGTACCAGAGGCCTGGCCATGCGTGACGTGCCACGCTCCCCAGGCTCCTCCTAAACTTTCTGAAGCAAAGGGTAAAGACTGAAGAGCGACTGACAGATGTTGCCATGGACATCCGAAAGATCATCAAACGTGCCGAACACGGAGCGAAATGTCACTCATCGTGTCCACCTCACAAGCTCGTAGGTAGCGAGCCTGGGGCATTTGAGGACATACAGCAGGCCTTTTTAAACCATTACCTCACTGTATTCCCAGATGACATACACAGATACCACAGTGTTTAACCGTGCTGCTGCAAAATCACTGTACTCAGTGCTGCTTTTGAAAACATAATCTATTCTTCTGACATTACAACCTGTTATTCTTCTACAGAAATAGAACACATTTAACCTGTACGTTTTTAGTTTTTTGGGGGGTATTATTACCCCTCTCTTGCCCTTTCTTTCTTCTGCTCTGCTCACTTTGCGTGTTTCGACATGTTTGATTGTTCTGCGTCCACGAACATAATCTCAACCTGCAGCCCGAGCCAAGATACGACAAAAATGTCAATTATAATGTCTGAGCACACACAAACAGCAGCTCGATCTGAGACTGCAGTGATCACACGACGGATAATTACTGGCAGAGTCAGGGTCCCTCACACAGCCCTAAAAGGTGGTGAAAACAAGAGAACTGACTTTTTTTTAAAGATTTGACTGGGTGAAATATGCTTGTTGAGGCTCTGAAGTGGCCTAATGTGCATTCCTCCTGGTGAAAAAACTCCACACATTGTGACAAAGTCTACTGAATTTCAGGGAGGAGTAAAAGGTGTCACAAGGGGATTGAGCGGGTGTTCATAAGAAACCGACTCTTGGGCTTTTTAGGCAAACTAGGTCAAAGACGTCTAGTCAGGATCGCAGGATCTTTGATCTAAATCATGCCCAGAACCTTTGTTTGTCATTCCTCCTCTCTCACGTCTCATTTGCAGTCAACCCTCATTGGCCTCCTATCAAATAAATACTCACATCCCCTTTTAGGATCAGTCGAAGATCAAGGTTAGGCGTAGATCTTTAAAGATAAACACCTGCATATAGCAGATTTCAATAGAAACGGTTTAAAAGAGGTTGTAAATTGTTATTGTTTAGTTTAGACTCTATTGCCTGTTTGTGCAGTGCAATCAGTGATTGAACTATGTGTTGCTGGCTACAGAGAAAAGGCAGAGCAAGTTAATTATTTTCACAATTTGGCATAGATGTTCTTACAAATGACTTTGCATATTAGTGATATTTAAATTATTATGTTTTAATCATTACTTCTTTAAGTTACAACTGCAAATAACATGCCTTTTTTCCCATAACAAACACCAACCATAATCAGATTTAGTATTGAGAAATCAAATTTCTCGCAGAAACCAGCCATGCATGGAGGGTCTGCTTCTGGTCTCTGCATGACCCGCTCAGGATACGACCGGCTCACATATAGTGAGATGGTGGGGGGGAGAAGAATAGTTGAAAGGAAAGATCACCGGGCCACAGCAGCAGCGGTGTGGGGCAGCTGCTGCAGCTGTGTCCGCAGGCGTCATCAGCCTGAAACTCTATATCCATCCTGCTCGCCCTGCCCACATCCCGTGGGTAAAAAGCCTCTGCCTCGCCGCTGAGAACCGGCCCGAAAAGAACAGCATGCCCTCGTGGCCCAAATATTGCTCAAACACAATGTTGCAAACGAACCAGTCGTCATAAAGGCACTCGGAGATATAAACAGTGGGGGTTAAAAGGCTGTGGACGCTTAATCGATCAATGAAACAACAACAACAACAACAACAACAACAACAACACACTTCCATCAGGCTGAAAAGATGTTTGGTACAGTCTCCTGCCTCTGATTTTCAAAGTTCAAACTTGTAGGCGACTTTTCTTTTAGCACCGTTACAACATTACAGCAGGGGACATGGAGGCTGAATCCGACTGATGCGCTCCGCGTTTCCAAACAACTGGGCGGTTGCATGGCAATGCGCAGCGATGAGAAACTAACAAAGCCATAAATAATATCGGACACTCACTTGTCCAGGACAAAATAGAGGTCGAAGGCGCCCTGACAAGACCTCTCCTCCTCCTCCTCCTCCTCCTCCGCCTGTTGCTCTCCTCTCACCGACACATCGAGGAAGAAAATTCCCAGCAAAACCAAGGCGAGGAACATGCGAGTCTGTGTCCTCGCCATCTTTCCCGGTTACTGTTGACCGCTCCGACACAGTGACAACTGAAGATCTTCACATTTTCTCCCCGTCGTCTGTTTCCCAGTCGACCGTGAGTGTCTGTCGCGGTGTTTCTCGGTAGTCTGGCCCTCCTAGCTTGAGCGCTTTCAGTCCAGAGGAGTCTTGTTCAGTTTAAGCCGGGCTCCCCCAAGTCTTCCTCTTTCAGCTGAAGAGCGAGAGAGAGAAGAAGAAAAAAAAACGCACTGGAGCAGCCAGGGCAGGATGGAGGAGAGGAGCGACACCCGAGGAGGGATACAAAACTCCACTTTTCCTTAGCAAGAAAATCCTGCCTCACAAATGATGAGCAGTGTTGAGCATATATCTGGGCTGCTGTGGGATGAGCCAGAATATAGATACAGGAAATCAAGAATAGCCTTTGACTGAAGGGGGGTGGGGATCAATACTGAAATTTAATTTTCATTTCCTCTGAGAAATAAAAAAATCGATTTTTCATTTCGTGAAGCAACAGCGATTAATTCAGTTTAACTTCAAAATGTATTGGCTAATGCAAAGTTTCTTTATATTTTTGCTTTAGTTCTTCGTTATTCAAATCAAACATGAGTCACAAGGTCAGAGATTTTAAGTCATACTTCGTTAATCCATTATTTTATGCCTTGTTTGCTTCATAATTAAACTAAATGTGAAAAATAGTGACACCCATCCAGTCATTTCGCCCCCAAATGAAATACAGTGGAACTGCAAAGGCGACAGCATTTGGCTTGATGCATTTCGACCCATGACAGAATGGGACTCTGAAAGCTTTTCAAAGGCTTCCTGTGATTGTCATTGAAATTCCAGGAAATGTGAGGCAATGTGATCTAACGCTAATCTGGTATACTCTTCAGCCTATAGCTCGTGTAATTAGACTTTTAACCATGGCTTTGCCGGAGGTCTCCCCATGATCCGAGGCCTTTGTGTGCTTCTCATTAGAGAAAGTTGGCTCGATAACAACCAAGACATTTACCCAACCCAAAGCTTTGATGCAGAATAATCCATTAAATGCTCATTAGACAGAAACATTTAGTTTATGAATTATGCATTTGCCCGGTGGCAAACCCAGACCACCCTGCATCATGTCATGTAATCTGTGGCCAATTTTACTGTTTCCCACTCGCTACATCAGCCATGGGGCCGTCTGCACTGCTGGTGTAAATCCTGTGTTTGTGTTGGATGTATTGTTTCCATAAACGGTGCATATTATAGCCTATTGTATGGACGCAACTGTTGCGCATGAACACACATGATGTTTTTGTTTGTTTGTTTGTTTGTTTCAGTACAGGTTAGCAAAGGTCTGCTGCCCCAGGTTGTGTTCTTGGTTCCTGCTTTCAGGAAGTTACCTCATATTGCACAATTGCCCAGACTGGCACATTATCCTGCATGTTTCTAGTCTGAAAATTGTGTCCACCAGCCAGCTGTGTGCTCGCAGCCTCTTGACAATCACATTATAACCTAAAGACCTCCAAATGTTCATTAGTGTCCATGTTGTCACCGTTCCTTTCACACTGAGGCTCACATCTCCCCCCTCTTCATGCAGGAGGGGAGGACGGATGGGAGCATTTGCCAGGGGACTGTATTCAAGCGTGTGTGTGCGTGCGCGTATACGTGACCGCGCACGTGTTTATATCAATGCGCCACGCTTCAGTGCGCTCTCTGAAGGGGATAAGTGGGAGTGGGAGAGGAGAGGGGCGACAGTACGGAGGAAGGTTCAGTCGAATAAGTAACTCGTCACCAAGAAACGAGGAGGGCATCATCATCACCGGGCTCCGCTGCACCAGCTGCAACTTGCTGCCACACGGCACAAGCATCTCCCTCCATGTCCGGCGGGTGAGTCCGAATTCATCACTATTAATGCACTTGTGCTCTGTTTTCTATTTTCTTTCTTTTTTCTCTTTTTCTATGTTATTCATATTGCAACAACTGGAATTTTCCGATTGGCACCAGGTCAGCCTGCCGCGCCGTTTGATGTCAGCATTTGTTAAAAAAAACTAAAACCCCCATAAACATCCGATATTTTGTTATTTATTGACCAGAGAGGTCGGAATCGTTAGAGCCGCAATCCTCGTGTGTGAATATTGTTCATACATTAGAAAGAAAAAAACCGTATTGAACTCAACCTGCGCTCCGAGGAGGCAGTTGGGCTCCACGGCAGATGGGGAGACAAAAGGAGAAACCGAGTGAAAAACAGAGACAAAGGACGTTAGAAATCATTTTGCCTTGACACCGGCTGCACGAGCTTCACAGTTGGGACGCGTAATTTTTGCAGGAAAAATAAAAATGTAAATGATGCGCACTAATTAGTAGTTGTTTTTTTCAATATTGCACGCAGGGATTTCAGCGTGGGGTTGAGCATCTGAGTCATTGGTTGACGGCATGTCACACCACTGTTTTATTTATTCTAGCGCTTTGTTCTCCATATTTAGTTTGACTGTAACAAATAATTATAAACGTGTTATTGTTGTTATTATTTATTTTATTCTATGTTTTTGTTTAATTCTGCCAGATTATACTCGTGATTTAAAGTTTTATCTTGGAATAACAACTGAACCGTTTGAAACCTAATTTAAAAACTATTTTCCTTTCCCTTCGACCCACAATAACCATATATTTTCTCTTCCAGTCTAACGATGGATCACACCTTCCTGCCTCGGTCCATATGGACCGGGGACAGTAAATTCCTCCAGCACCCAGCGGATCTCTACAGCAGTGTCATAGTTACGCGCAGCATCCCTGCAGGCACGTGCTTTGGTCCATGTGTGCTCCAAAACACTTTCTATGACACAATCGCCTTCATAGCGCAGAAGTCCTGCGACAAGAAACCTAAATCCTATGTGTTCAGGGTGAGTTGTACAAGTTTAGCCTATTTAACTTATTGCTTTTATGGTTTAATGTCGTTAATGAAGTTGTAAGTAAACAATACAAAGTGCCACATGCTTTCGAAAATTTCGCCCCAATAACAAATTATTATTACAAATTACAATTTATAATCAATTTAAGAGTCCCGTGGGGCTTTGGAGCTAAAGTTAAATGCCAGTTTTCCCTTCAACAGGTGGACCCTGAGGCCATGCGTAATTCTGCGCTGGTGCTGTCCTGGCTGCGGCTCATACAGGCTGCGCGCAATGGAGAGGAGCAGAACACCGAGGCCTTTCTGAAAGCGGGTCAGCTGTATGTGCGAACCACTCGAGACATCCGACAAGACGAAGAGCTGCTGGTGTGGTACGACCAGGAGCTGTCTCACCTACTTGGCTTCACAGACATGACCAGAGGCTCCAGTGAAGGTGAGGATTGTCCACGTCATCCTTCTTATACGCCATTATGTTTTGGTTAAATTCTGTTTCACTGAAACGTTTCAAATATGGATTTACCTGTGCATAGTCACATCAAAGTGTTTTTTTGTCTCTTGTAGAATTCAGGTGTGGCAGATGTAACCAGGTCTTCAGGAACGAGTATCCCTTCTTGGCCCACTGCCGGTTTCTGTGTACTCAAGTAAAGAGTGACCCCTGGAGCCGCGAGATTTACGGGCACAAGCACGTGGAAATGAAGAAACAACACCGAGTGACTGATTTCCACAACATCGCCAGAGACCTGGAACACAAAAAACCGAGCATCAACGAGGACCCCGAGATTTCACCCAAGAGAAGGAAATACGAGGAAACTCTGTATCCCAAAGGACGGAAAACGGTTCTTTTAGAAAAAACAAACATTTCAAATGATAGTAATATTACACAGCTGATTAAAGGTTACGACCAGTCAGCGGGAGATGCATCTTCTTCTGCGGGGAAACTGAAGGCTGACAAGATTAAACCGGATCATTTGGGATGTAAGGATGGTGCTTTTGCTGAAGTGGGGGAAGCCAAAGAGACTTTTACGCACGACAGCGAGTCAACGGGAGAGGGCTCTCGTGTGCGCTCAAGTGGCAGCAGTGCATTTTCCCTGGTCCTGTCCAACAGTCAGGGGGAGCAGAAGAGCGCTTTCTGCAAACCGAGTAAAAGAACTTCCCCCGCTGAGCCCCAGGCGCATCTCAGCAGCGCTACAACAGCCCCCTCTAGCCGCATAGAGGAGATGACTGATGCGTTTACCTCCAGGACGGTTATGGGATACAACAACCTGATGGCGCCAACCGTGCCCTCCCCGGTTGCGTTGAACGGTGCTTTCCATTACGCGCCGGAGCACTGGTCCAGGAACATTGGCGCTCAGCTGCAGACCACATCCTCCCTCACCATCCTCCCGCCGACTTTCACCTCGTTCGGCGTCTCGGTGCAAAACTGGTGCGCCAAATGCAACCTCTCCTTCCGCATGACATCCGACCTCGTCTTCCATATGCGCTCCCACCACAAGAAGGAGTTCGCGGCGGAGTCCCAGGTGAGGAGGAGGAGGGAGGAGAAACTCACCTGCCCGATTTGCCATGAATACTTCCGAGAGCGGCACCACCTGTCCAGACACATGACCTCTCATAACTGAGACAAGAAGGGAGAAACCAACGCAAACTCTAGGTTTATTTATTTCCGTAATGATGCTCGTATTTAACATGTTTATACTCCGTATAACAGCGAATGTAGGTAAATGTAAAGAAAATAGCAAGACTGACAGGCATGGCCACCGCAGCCTGTCCACTAGGTGACGATAGAGGTTCACGCCAAGCTGATCTCACTGCAGTTTGTTGTCTGTCCTTAAACCTTGTCTGTTCGGTTGATGATTATTTTGTGCCTTATGGAACTCAGGAGGGGGGAGATGTGGGTGACAGCTCACGATTGTCATAAATATCTGGACGCGGTTCTCTTATTTATCAGCTTCTCTCTGCTCTGGTTTGTACAGAATACGTGGACTGAGTGTGTTTGCACATTTTGTTTTGAAATTTAAAAATGATGCAAATCCAAACAGACTTGTCGAGTATTTTTTCCCCTCCACCATTATGTCCAATAGGCGGCGACTGAGACCAACTTTTTGTAGGGTATAATGTTTAATGTCCATCAAACATGCTTTCTTTGTGATCTGACTGTTTAAAAAAAAAGAAAAGAAAGAAAAAGAAAAAAGGAACAAATGGGAAAACAACCAGAGCCTGATTTCCCAAAAAAAGGAAATCAAGTTCAGCAGTGAAAATGATTCATTTATCACCAGATCTGGATGGGGTCCACATGAGCCCACTGCTTTGAATGTGTGATTACCGTATATGTTTCTCCATCATCAGTGAGCAGCTTACGTCCCATTCGGGTCAAGCTCCGGACAGATGGACTTAAATAGCCGTCTCTGTTGCAGGTAAATGAGGCGGGAAGAAGGCATGAAGTTCATGGGAAAGTCAGGCCCGGACCCCTGTTCAGCCACTCTGTAATGTAAGCAGGGATGGAAACCCACCCACACTACTGCTTTTTAGTTTTATTACAGTGAAAACGCATGCTGCAGACTGATCAGACTATCAACAGGTGCCTTTGAGGAGTTCTGAAAAATATATGGATATTAGAGACCATTATGTTTTATTAAGATGAGACGTAAAAACTGCACAAAAAGTGCACACAGACACCCTGCAAAAATGTAGCTTCAACTACTAATACAATGGCAACATCTTCATTGATGTTTAAAACCTCATTTATTTTCAGGTATCCAGAAAAATGTTTGTTTTAAGACTAAAATGAATTAAACATTTCTAAAAGCTTCTTGGAGGCATGTAGATTTTTCCCCCCCACTCCTGAAAGGGTAAATGCGATTTTTAAATAAAATACCCAAAGGTCCATATGATTAAATGAATGATTAAGAGGCACTGTGTCAATTTATTAAAGCTATGTCCTAATGAAGAGCCTCATTAGTTCTCTGTAACCATGTGAGGAAAGAGCCAATTCAGCCCAGACACAGAAAATCCTCTGTTGTCTAATAATGGCTGTATTGCTCTCCTTTAATTGAACAGACATCATGTGGAAAAACAAATATTGTTCTTGGTTCCCCACATGCCTGCTTTTGGCTTTTAGACATGTTGGCCTCTGTACACGAGCCGAGACTACTGTGGTTTTCTCGGCTGGAACTGACCATTGTAAGTACTCTCCTGTGACTGAGATTGCGGTTGACATGGGGTTCACTGTGTAATAGCAGACTTTGGGTCCGCACCGTACAAGGGATCAGTCAGGAAATGAGGGGAAAAATATGAACCTGGATGTGTATGTCACAATTGTGCCAGCCTACTTTGAAGCTTAAACGGCTATTAATGTAAACATGATTTATAATAACCCTAATTACAGTCATCATCATAATTTAAAGGGAGTTTAGACCCCATAAAGGGTTCGTTTGTACAAAGGGTTCTAGCTGCAGAACATTTCCACTTGTTCGAAATGGAGAAAACTGAATCATGCATTTGGTATTTCAGACATCTCTCTCTCTCGCCTCATCTGTCTCACTTTGTCACCCTCAAGTAAGGATTAAAGATAATGTTGTAGGATTGTGATACTGCTTATCACAAGCTGCTGTTTTGCCTATCATGTGACGGCTACACATTTACTTTGGAAACTCAGCCTCTGGTCTCGCAATTTAATTCAACTCATGTTACAACAAATGGTCAAATAGTGTATATCACAGTTTTGTTATCAAACTACAATGCTGGTCATACTGCTGCTTGCTGGACTAATAAACAAAACATCCATCCACTCCTACTCTTGAGAGTTTTCATGTTTTATTGAATCAAAGGAGATTTCATGTTTGTGGAAGCACTGCTCCTCCTCTAGGAAAAGACACGGTCTGGTGTTATTTGATTTACAAGTCACATGCTTAGTTAAATGTACGAGGACAGTCTAAACACAGCTGTATTTAAAAGGTCCAAATCTGAGTGAGTGAAAATAATATTCATACAGATTTGATTTTGCTTTGACATGCGAGAGTCTTCTATTAATCTGTGTCAAATGTCAAAACAAATCCCCTTTGATTTATAGCTGAAAGCAAAACATGAAAACTTGACACTCTTTCGTATAGTCTCTGTATATGTAATGGACAAAGCAATGCAGACAACAGGAGTAGTGTATGTTTTTACAGATGACAGCAGCTGTTGTTCTTTTTTACCCCCCATGGACAATTGCATGTACGCAAGCCAGAGGATATATATACTGTAGCTTTATTCTCGGGTGCAATAAACAATATAAGGGCTCAGTGTTTTCTTCCTTTCCCCCCAAGTGGTTCCTAAATGTCTCTGGATGTGAGACAAAATTACTGTCCGGTCTCAGTGAGCTTCAAAGCATTCTGCTGTTGCAAACAGATGTGGTGTTCTGTGCCAACTTTTTCAGGCTCAGGACAAAAACAACCACAGAGTAATGGGTTAATAATCAAAAGGTTCCCTCTGTCATTTCGCTGTCAGCTTGACACACTGTTTAGGCACCACATGGGTCACCTTCCTCCTCCAAAGAATATAAGTGACACACAGTTGAGTTTAAGTGGCTGAGATCATTGATCTGGAACCATCTGGGTTTTTTTTTTGTTTTTTTTCAAAGGCTGTTTAGGAAATCATTCTCCACTTGGAAATGTTCATCTTTTGAATTGGGTGGGACAAAGGGGTAGAAAAGAGGAAGTTCACCATGTTTTGAAGTTAAAGTGGCTGACGTCCTAGGTGCGTGCCTGCTTCCTCTATCCACTATTAATGCACAGCAGCTGCATCTATCACATTATTTGCTGCTCAACAGACGCACCAGCCTTTGGTGTGGGGTAATAATGATTTCAAGGGGCTGCGGGGGTATGTTAGCTATCTATGAGAGGAACCTTCCTGCTTTTGTAAGTTATTTTGGAGGAACAGTGGTGCCCTTTTTTTAGGCTTGTTTAGACAAAAAAAAGTCTTCCCTTGAGAATGAAGTGCTGTTTGATGAGCATAAACTGTATAAAACAATAGTATTCCAGCAAGAGTATTGGATTAAATTACTTTTTATTCTAACTTACAGGAGGCTACCTTTTCATAATTTAAACATTACACATAAAGCACCATCTCATCTAAAATATAGTAATACATAACCTAGTAACAATGACAAATATTTTTTAACCCAGTTTCACATTCAAAATAGAAAAATATTTCTGGTTTCATTATAACATTCTTGGAGGGATGGCATGTGTAAATTAATTCCATATGCCCTCTACAATTCAGTCTTTCCTTTTTAAGATACACAGAGCGAAACATGTACAATAACCTTCCTGTCTTGCAAACAAATGATTGTTGCATGTATGTAAACCGTAGCGTATCATCACATAACAGCTTGACACAGTATGTAAAAAAATGTAGGAATACATATCTTAAGCTCTCATCTGCATGTTGCTGTGTAAGCTGCCTGATGACACTCTGATCAAGTCTTACATTTACCCTAACTCTAACCCGTGTGTCCCAAGAAAAGAGGAACACAAATGCACTGTGAGCTGCATGGAAAACTTGTATATTCTGAGATGAAAGGAAAATATCCCTTAATGCTCCTGTCCATTAAATCCTCAATAGTATCTCAAACACAGAATCAAAACAACTGGGCCTCTTAAACATGTGTAGCCCTGTCTTTACATGTGGGACTTGGCTCCTCTTGCTAAGGCAGACGCCAGACAATGTGTCTCTTCAAGTCTGCTGCCACAGAACAAAAGAGATGGAAGTGATTTCTCTACAGCCTATGTTCCTTGAGGAATAACGACAGCCAAAGTGACTTTGTTTCTCAGTATCGAGAGACCACTCAACAGAGGTATGGTTCTGTCCCTGTTAGTCCTGTTTTCTGTTTCTCTCCACGTTTCTCTCCTGCTTCGTCGTCCTCCTCTTCCTATCTGCAGGAGCAGGACTGGACGGACATATTGGGATAGACCTTGAGCACTGGGTTCCTGGATTCATCCTGGTAGAGCACGGCCAGAGGACTCATCTTTTCTGGAACACAACAGGGCTCAGGAACCCCAGGGATGATCCCAACGGCTCGGACTATGCTCTGGATGGTGGCGTGGTTAGATGGCCTCGTCACCTTGGAGAGATAGAATGAGGGGAAAAAAGATTAAAGAATAACTATCAAAACTCAGTCTTTGTGCTATGATGTTGGGTGAGGTGCTGGTGTTCCTACCTTGGGAATGGGAAATCCACATGTGCCCGCACAGTAGTAGGCTTCAAAGGCCTTCGGTGCTATAACCCATTCGCTCCAACCGATATCTGCAAAGTCCACCCGGAGGTTCCTCCTGGAGCAGCCTCTGTGCTGGGCGTTGCCCCACTGTCTCCTCCTGGCATTACGCATTGTCTGTTCATCAAAACTCAGGACAGGTGACTGAGTGTTTGAGTTCCCTTTATGTCGTTTTCCATCCTTCCCCTCATTCCTCCGTTCATGCTTTCGCCCCTCATTGCTGGTCGTCGTGTGAGTGTCTTTAAGTTTTTTCATAGTTGCGTCATCAGGTTTGAGCCCGTGTGATGTTCTTTCTCCTTCTTTGAGAACTTGATGTTCTTCTCTACTATGTGCGCCTTGACTTTCCTCCACTCCTTTTTCCTCTTGGCTCTTTCTCTTCTTTTCCTTCCTTCCTGATTTAGGCTTGGATTTGAGGTACCAAGTGCTCTCCCAAAGGTCATCTTTCCTGTATCCATCAGGCCTGTAGTCAACCTCGGGAAGCTCATTGTTCTGGATGGGGTCGGAGGGCAGAGTTGCTTCCCTTCTCACACGTCCTTTCGACTCTGTTGAGGAGGTAGGTCTGTCTAGCAGCTGAGAAGAATGTGAGAGCTCTCCTCCATCGCTGAGAGGGTCATATCTCTGAAGGCTTGCGGCCACACTGTTAGGCTCTGCCAAGGCTTGGTCATTAGCATACAGCAACAGGTAGGGCAAGCTGCCAGAAGACAGCGCCTCTTCTGGTTTCCTGTGGTACTGCTGCCCTAAGTCCAACTCCACTGACACCAGGAGATGACCCTTATCCCGCGCCTCCTTTATGACCTGGGTCACATCTTTCATCTGCCACACCCCTCTCCTGTGGGGGTGGAAGGTCACATTGCCTAGAAATGACCCCATTGACCCAGACCTAACCTCTGACCCAGAGGAGACAGAGCGAAGGAGCAGGCTGACGGACGGAGAAGGGTGGATGGCTGAGGAACGACAGGATGGGCTCTTGAAGCGTTTACAGAACCAAGGTTTTTGATGAGGGCGCCGATCGAGCAGGAAGTGGAATGTGGCAGAGAGGATGACCTCTGAGTCCTGGAGGGTTGTAAAGTTTAGCTGATACACCATCCTGTGGTCAGACGGGTCTGCAAAGACAGTCAGTGTCAGTCAGGTGAAAAACAGAACAATAAAAACTTCTGAAACATTTCCCTCTGCTCCTTTACATAAATGATGAATCGTCACAGAAACAAATATATAGTTTACAGACATGTTCTTGAACAGGTACATAAACTGAGTGGCTAAAATATCTGTGATTAGATGATGAAAGACAAATCTGGAATGTAGGCAAACAATTTGCTCGAGCACATTCATATGAGGGGGATTTGTAAATAGGGTACAAAATTGCACCAAACCCAAACTGCATTCCTGCTGGTTAAATCTGAAAAAGTACCACTACTAAACACCTTCCCACGTTCTGTTCTGTTACATGACAGCGCCGCATGCCTTGGTAGGATTTCAGAAGGTGCCCTTAAGAGGAACCAGACTCTGGGGATCTGGCTGCCAGGGGTGGAGGGGTGTGAGCAGAGAGCTACATATTCATGATGAACATTAACTCCAGAGTTAACAGCAGAGTTATTGTTCATTGTATAAGAGTTCAGCGGAAGTATGGACTGACTCAAGAGATATACATTACCTCGGATTCAGCCTGCATATGGAAATGCTTACCTCAGTTTCTCTTAAAGCTTCCCCTTTAAGCCTAATACAGCCAGCACTGTCTACCCAGACACCAAGACATAATCAACTGTTTTAACAGATCTTACATTGTTGTGAAAACTCTCTTACATCTCTCCTTAGATTACACTCAGCCTCTGCAGTAAAAATACACACGTGTTATGATATGCCATCTGAGAGCTATGTGGGATATAAATGTCTATGCGTTGTGTTTATAAAAACAGCATCAGACCGAGAGGTACGACTGTGCTTTAAGCCCCTTGACTCCAGGACGTGGAGTCACACATGTCCTGTAGCCATAACAGGATCATAGAAGCCACTAGTGACCCTTTAACCAGCGTGTCGCTGCCGCTGAGGCTTTAACTGTACTGGGCATCTGGGCATTGCTCGCACGGATTGCTCGCATGCATTCTTGCGCATAGTGCGCGTCTGTCTGCGGTAATTGGTCAGACTCCACGCAGAAGAGGCACAGCTGCTGCAACAAACACAGTGTGTCCAAAAAGCATCCCAAAATCATTTAAATGCATTCTCAGACTGTTCCAAAACAATCCAACCTATTTAGAGCGACTGGCCGAGGCATGCAGCCCCACTGAGCGCTTGCACTTTTAATAACCATCATTCATGGAAAGGAGCGTGGAGCTTTCTGGACACTCCTGACAGCTATTTTTTGCTTTTAGCGTCAAAGCACTGGTGCAATAATTGTCCATAAGACTATAATTGTAGTTGTTTTTGGTTCCAAAATTAAATCTGCATGGATTTGAGCACGTATGCAGGTTGAGGAGCGTGTTCACACACCTTGGCTGGCTCTGAAACTCCTGACAGTGTTTCCCTCTCTGAGGCGGTTCTCCCTGTTGTATTTCTCGTACAGTTTGGACATGTGCTGTGAGACCATGTCCTGATCCAGGTCATCTGTGAATGAGTCCGACGAGGAGTGGAAAGAGCCACTGTCCTGTGCGCTCCAAGCGCCACCTTTCATTGTCCTAACCGCTGCAGCACCGAGGAAACAGTTTAACATCAGCAGAAACAGGTGCGGGGACACCATGCTTAGAGCTGCCATTTAGGTGCTGAAATTAATACAAAAATCCAAGGTGGCAAAGAGTGCTGGGAAATGTTGTCCAAAAACTATCCAAGGTAGACTTTAATGGCGCGCCAAAAACAATCCAAACTAAAAAAAAAAAAAAAAAAAAAGGCACTGTGCGTAAATGTTCCACCTCTCCGCTCTGCTTCCGCCCCGTGCTCCCTGAGCCGTCTCACTCCTCTGTGACAGACTGTGTGGGACGTGGATGCTGAATGAGTTCGTCTGGGTGGGCAAGAGTTGGAGCTGCTACTTTTACACTTGCGCCTGTGTGACCGCCAGAGGCTTGAGGGGGGGTTATACTGGAGCAGTGAGAGGTGCTGACGTATACTCCTGTCAGCCAACGAGGTCTCTGCAGAGCGCACAGCCAGAAGTGGAGGTCATGATGCTGACCCCCCCCTTCCCTCTCTCTCTCTCTCTCTCTCCCTCTCCCTCTCCCTCCCTCTTTCTCTTGCTCACTGATGATGAGGATGTTGATGATGATGATGACTTCCTTATGTAGGTTTGCATTGGTGGAGTGACAACATTGATCCAGTGGCTTTGGCACACTGTTTCAGAACAGAGCTAGTAGTCATTTGTTTAGCACCGGTCAGACAAAGCCACTGTTCAAACTCAATAAATAGAACTTTTTTTTCTATACAGGCAAAGTAATTCCACCTCACAATTTCCATCTCACCACATTATTTCCAGTAACTGCCTCTGACATGCTCTCAGTCACACATAATTAGCATAGAAACACCTACAATAATAGTCTGGCCAACCACCCAAGGGCTATTGTTAGCAACAGTGATCCACATTTTGTACAGCAGTGTGTATGTGTGTGAGGTTTGTAGTGAAAGGATGCGGTGTTGCAGTGAGATGAGACTTTCGAGGGACTTTCTGTGATTGTATTCATGGCAAACAGTACACGACCTCTGCTGGGACTGCTGGGTTCAAACTCTGCACGGTTTTGTCTCCAGTGTGTACGTGTATGTATTTTTGAACATGTGTGTATGTGTGTGTGTGGATGAGAGTTGTTTCCAGTGTGTGTCTCTGATGTCTGGAGCTCTGTACCAACAATGCTTGTTTTGTGGAAGTGGTGGTCTCCAGCAGGGAGGCTATAACTAGCTGGGCCTCTCGGGTCACACTCTGCCACAACACACACACACACACTCACATGCACACATGCATGCACGAGCACACATACAGAGCTACTTAGTACATTTCTGGCCCCCAAGGGCCCCACAGGATACTCCTTTTCACTATGTTCCACACCAACGACAGGTCTTAAATCTGCTCTACTCTGGAGATGTGTTTGAATGCGTGTGTATGTGTGTGTTATGACGACTTTGGCTGCAATGGCATTCTCTCTATGGTTTTGTCATTGCACACAAACACAAAAATGCAGCGCCTCTTCCCACCCCATGCTGCGTTTTTCGCTTGAAAAACAAAATATGATTAATTGTTGTGGTTATTTATCTGAACACTTGTTTCCGTTTGATTAAGTGTCATCTTTTGAAAAACACTGTGAGAAATCCAGAGAGGATATTGGGTGGCATTTGAGACTGACCGCTCCCTAAATCAAAACCCCTGGTTACACAAACAAATACCAAAAGATATACTGTTCTTTCTTTTGAAGCATTGACAATTGCAAACCAAACAATAATTGCCCAACAGTGAGTCGTCTTTCTCTGTTATTAACAAGCCATTAAAAACCTCTTGTCATTACGACCACAGTGGAGTATCTTGTTTGCTCTTTGAAGCGACACATGGAAATAAACAAGGAGGCATTTTATACAGGCCGGGAAGCCTGAATCAAGCTCTCAGTCAAATGTAGGAGTTTATCCTGGAATGTCTCAAAAAGAGACCAAACATGTGCGTAAGCATAGAGAGAGGGAGGGTGAGAGGGAGGCAGGGCAGAGTCAAAGTGATATCTGAAACCAGGGCATTAGGGTCATAATAAATAGTCCTGGGGAGGAGACAGCCCGATACAAGTTCAAGCGTGAGGACGACAACATGAAATGGCTTTGACCTCTCACCCTGAATATGTAGGGCAGTGTGAGATTAATGTTGGGCATTATCTACAATAATGCTTCTCTCTCCATCATGACTGTGAGGACAGCAACATCATTGTGTCTCGATCTAATAAGATGAAAAACAGCAGGACAGAAAAAACCAGAGTGTTTCTCAAGAGCTCTCAATAGGCGCATCATCCGAGGCTACGGTTACACATGTCATTTCAGAATGACTTTTATGTTTTCTGCCCGAAGCGTGGGGCGTATTAGGTGACGAGGTCAAAGTGCACAACAATTTGATTTTTCTTATGTTGCTATTGGATCTTCAAAGCCACATGTGGAAGTCGTCAGGCTTAGACGGAGATCTGAATCTCACAGGTTTTTTGATTCTAATAAATCCAGTCACATCAGATGCAGCAACAGCCACTCCTAGGCCGAGTGCGGACATGCAGCAGTGTGATCTTACAGGATCAGAAATCCCATTGAAAAAGGGACGACCGGCGCTGGATCCGTTATGACACCCAAGCGTGCAACAGTGCACCACAGAGCTGAGAGAGACACACAACAGAGTTCGGATGGTGGATTGCTACATAACTGCTATGTTAGCACATGAAACCCGTGGCCTGCATTTTGAACGATTGTTGCATAATCCAGGTCGTCTGATATGTCAGTTTCGCTGCTCATTGATCTCCGCTGCAGCACTGAACTGTGAAACTTGTTGTATCTGACCACGCGGGCTGTGTTACAGGGCCACGGTGTGTTATAGTTTGTACAACATGGAGGTCCCCTCGTAGGGCCGTCCAAACCAAACAGGAGTTGTGTTCTGTTCTCTGTGGGGGTATGGAGGAGCGTGAGGAATTAACATGCCCGTGTGTGTGTGTCTGTGTGTGTGTGACTGATGGTTGGTTCTGGAAATGCTCCTAGTTTAACACCTTTGCATGGTATTGGGTAAGACTTTTTTGGTTTCAGACCTCAGCACTTGGGGGTCTGAGGGATGTTTGTGTGCGGACTCAGGGGATTCAGTATGGATCAACTATTGGCCAGTCATCATCTGGTGCCTGGTGTTGGCCTGACGCTGTCATGTTTTGTCCAGAAAGTACAGTGCTGTGGGGACGGACTAACCGGCAATGTCTTGAGCTCATAAAAATAAAACAGGGGGGAAGTTTGAGCCAAATGTTTCACATGTTGTGTATCCTCCAGGATGTTTACCGCTGCTATAAGAGAATTTCCTGTGTACCTAAGGAATACTTTATGGGTGGACAAAACAACAGGTCACACTCTAACGTACAAGAGGTCACTTGGAACTTGTCTGTTTAAAGGCTGTTTTAAGACTTTTAGGATGCTGTTAAACAGACAAACACCCAAAACTGCCGCCATGTCTGAATTGCCACATTGGGTTTTCTGTTCAGCTTTATTTCGTTGTTCAATTTCCTTATAGGCTCCCTTCGTCCATGTTATGAAAAAAACACGGCAAATAATGAAAAGATCAATACTTTTCTATTTGTTCTGTTAAAATAAATTTTGTTTGATCTGTACAAAAAACTAAATGTAAAAACACTTAACTTCAATTGAAGCCAAGCTATAGTGGCTCCAGCTTCACATTTAACATACAGACATTCATCCTCTCATTAAAATCCTGCAAGGACAGCTCTTATTTGGTCATGGAAGCAGTTTTTGTTTTTATTCATCCAAATTCTGACACTTTGAGATCCCGACCTTGAGATTTCTGCTTCCTACTCGATACTGAGGTGACCGGGTTTCTCTTTGTACCACTCAAGCATTAGAAAAATACATTTAAAAACTAAAACGCAGCATCTTTGTTCCCTCAACACAGTCCTCATTTCTCTGGATAAGCCACATGACATGTCAACAGAATTTGAAGGGGGGGCTATGATCGACAGGTTTTCATTACCAACAATTTATGGATTATCCAGAGTGACCATGAAATTGTCCCCGGAGAGACATTTATTTCTTAATCTAATGTTTCAATGCCGAGACCACCACAAACACATGTTCATTGTGCTGGGATGGAAGCAGAAATCTCAGTGACAGCAAATAAAACCAAAACTATTTGCGTAGATACCACCAGTGGAAAGTGATAAAATGTGTTTTGTAGGGATTTTGGTGAACTAATCCTTAAGTGCCTGTTTGTGGCAAAAAATGAAACAAAAATAGAAAAAAAAAGCATGCTTCATCTTTAAGACTGGTACCAGAATACAGGATGCATGTGTCTAATAAAACAGAGATTGCCAACAAGCAGGGGACTCATGGTTTCTGACCAGATTCAGGCAGCCCGACCTAACAAGGAGACACAGGTTGGAAGGGTAATGAAAGACCAGCAATCCCACCACGCGAATGCCGTGAACTTCGCCTGGTTAGGTAGGTGTGTGAGTGTGAGAAAGAGCAGGGGTGTGTTTTTGTGTGTGTGACTATGGAGACTATAGTTATGCTAGGGGGTGTAACTCTGTGATCCATTCACATGGTTAATAAAACATTCATAGAAGCAGAGGAATGTTATGGTTTTTGTGCATGTGCAGGCCAACGTGTATGTGTGTGTGCATGTGTGTCAGAGGGGGAGAGTGTGTGTGTGTGTATGTGTCCTTGTGTCTGTGATGTTGGGCCTCCTGCAGTGACCCCACGGAGTGCACCATTCTGTCCGCAAACAAAGGGCTGGCTTGTTCCCCCCCACTTCAGCCGTGGACTGCTCTGACGCTGCCGACCGTTTGCCGCCGAGCTAACCAAATATTTCCCTTCCTGCTCTGAATTTGTCTCAATAAATAGTTTTTTTTTGTGTTTTGGGGTTTTCTTTCTCCTCCGGCTTTTCTTTGCTTTTGATGGAGAACCCGACACACAGGTGGTCATGCAATAATCCAGTCTCATCTAGTTTTACCTGAGGTCGAAAGGCGGAGGACAGAAACCTGACTTCTCTGGCTTTCACCTCATGTGACATCTTGACTTTTGTGTGGAGAAACCATCCCATGGTACAGTGGGAGCCTCTGTGGGAGTATTGCTTCATGTTTAATTGGCATATGACTGATTTGGATTCATCTTGTTCACTTCTGTCTTCACAGCCCGTGGCAAAGTACAGAGGGACGTATTGTGCTTAAGATCTCACTGACTGACAGAGTATTTTCTCTGAGCACGGCTCAAACCACTTGACAGGAGGGCTGATCGGTGATTAAGGAAAATAAATGGAGTGTGTGTGTGTCTGTGTGTGTGTGCATGTGTGCGTGTCTCAAGCGCTTGCAGGATTGATGTCCTTTCCCGGGTCTGACATACAACCTTTGTCCCGTGCCTCTCCATCTCTCAATGGCCATGTTATTCACCGACAGACATATCAGGGTTTCACTATGTACATTGGCTAATTCACACAGATTATTATTTTTTTGTGGTTCACGTTCACGTTGTTAGCATGTGTTACTTTTGCAGACACCTTTAGCCGTTTCCAGCTCTAATTGCGTGCATGAAAGCCTTGTTTCTAATACCATCAAAATGTTGTTTGTTGCTTATCCATTCATACAGCGCGGTCTCCGGTTAGAGTTATTTTACAGACAGTGCTCAGTGAATGACTCTGTGCTCAGACACTGTGGTGACTCGGTGCAGTGTTTGCCGGGAATGCAGAATATTCTAAGGAGAGTGTGATTTGAGCTGTGACTGGCGGTGTTGTGTTTACTCTGACGCCCATGATATTCATTACAGGCCGCACTGTGTGCTGCTACTTCCTGAACACGTCCCATTGGCCCGTGACCTTCACCTCCACAGGCTTCTCTTAAACCCCATTGGGCTGGAGCCAGGATGGAGGAAATTGCACTGGGAGATTGATTGGCTAAATCCTTTAATTATTTGGATTTCACAAAGTCTGAGAAGCCTTTAGTCGTTGACTGTGTCAAACAAAGATGGGAATGTTTCACCTTCTTGACAGGCCAAACTCTCTCCTAAAAAAAAGAAAAGCTGTATCCCAAAAAATCAAGTGAAATTTGAGGTTTTTATTTGAGATCGGGGAATTGCCGCAGGTTTCATAATATTGACAGAAAACAGAGACTAAACACTTGGGAATGAGCTTGAGTATTTTAACTGTAAAACAAATCAAAGGGCACTTATTTGTCACTTCCTCCTCACTTCACATTTCTGGTGTTTTTTTAACTTGACTTCTGAGATGGGAAGAATGGACAAAGTGTATTTTTTCAGTGGGATGTGATAATTTTGAGCGTGCATGCATGGGTGTTTTACCAGAACGTGATATGCCCACACACATTCAGTACAATATCCTGCTGAGATTTACATGGGGTTTGTTTCTTTTGGGCTTTTACCCAACGGCCTCAAGGCTCCTTTAAAAAAAAAGCCTGTTATCCCAGAGCTCTAGCTCTCTAAAGAAAGCAGATATGTAATTTGTGTTGGGAATATGATGGCAGGGCCTTTTCATAGCTTGATGGATCCGTCAGACTGACCCTTGCTCTAATTTGCTTCTGTCTCCATCATTTAGCGAGGTGGTGGGTGATATTTCCCAATAAATTTACCCTCCTAGCAGAGCAATAACCATGATATCTATTTCCCATTAGTGGGGGGTTCAGGCCTCCTGTCGCTCTCTGGCCTCTAATTGAACGTGACCGTGGCTTCGGTGATGTCATGTTCGTGGTTTTCAGGAAGTGAAAAGCCTGATATAGGTGGATATACTGATTTGCTGAGAGTCAAGAAAGTAGAGATCGAAAAGAAACATGTTGTTATATTTCCAAGTCATGTTGAATCAGTTTGATATTTCATGATTCTGGCAGTCGCTGACACAAGAACAAACATTTCATCCACTGGGGTCCATTGTCTCTGTTGATGTTACAGGCAGGTCAGCCTACAGAATAAATACACAGTATGAGAGAGGGAGATCCATGTACATTGTCAGCCCTGGAAAGCCTGCTGTAAGGTCAAGGCCAGAGCAGCGGTAGCTAATCTCACAGGAACGCAAGATTCAATTAATATCGGTGAAGGCCCTTTGTTGATAACTTCCTGGTTTTAAACAAAGTGACCCTTCAGTATTCTCCACATTATTACTTTCATTGGCAACAGAAAAGAAGACAAAGGGAAAGTTTTTTTTTTTTTTTAAATGAACACAGGGAACCAGCACCACAACAGATTAGGCTGAAAACCAGCATGTTCAAGAAAAAAGGCTTCATAGGGAAAGATGTGGTCACATTGTTCTGGCTGGATAAATCAAATCAAAATGAACATATTAAAATTATCAATATTGCAAAATGAAAGAATACAGGCCTTTTGAAAAATAGAGGCGTGTGAAATCTTACCAGCCCTCTTTATTTGGCTCTTTTTGGCCCATATCCACTTTTTCATCTCTTTGCAGCTTGCACCCTACAAAACTGGTGTCCTAAAGCATCCCCCTGATTCTGACTCCTCTGTAGTGTGACTGTATAAAAGTGCAAATCTGAATGATAGATTTACCCTGAATAAAACTCAGGATTTGGTTTGTGATAGCTGATATTTCTGCCTGTTGTGTAACTGCTGCTGAGTCGTAGACAGCCACAGCAGATTGTACAAAACAAGACATTGGCTGCTAAAGTTTCAGACGTTTGACGACTATGTGGTTAAAATGAACAATGTCAAATTTCATGTTACCTTACTTTTACGGTTCAGTGCAGCGCACAGTGCTTAGTGATCGATGGTCCTGGCCCACCTTATCATAGCCTTTGCATATGAAACATAAATGTTATTTATGATTGGTTTTGGATGGGGTGGACACAGGCTGTTAACATTCAGTCTCCATGTAAACTGAAACCTCAGTCCTGGTTCAGAGTCTTTCTGATTCACAAGGCATTTTTCTGAAATGAATGGACTTCCCCTCCTGACACGGTGGGAGCAGCGGGGAAGCGGTGTCAGATGTTACAGCGCCTGTGTGTACTGAATGTGTGCATGTGCACATGTTTCAGTTATGTGCCATAGACGCAGACTATGAGGTCTTTGCGTTATGTCTACTGTTTAACTTCTCAAACCACCAACAACTCTAGTTAATATACAGAAATCAATCAATAAATAAATTTCAGTCATAAAATAAATGCTATTTTTGTGTTTTGATCTAATATTATAATATTATATAATTATTAATGTTTGCATATCTTTAATTATTTCTGCATTTTAATGTTATTTATTTCTGTGTCCATATGTTGATTAGGTCGGTGGCCCTGGTTCACTCTAATAGTGTTACTGACTGATTGGATCTACTTCCACTGCACAGACTTGAGAAGCTTTGCACAGTGTTGTCAACTTAGCGACTTGGTAGTGGTTTCTAAATAAAGAGCTGTTTAAGAGATAAAGTGCTGAAAATATTCAAAATATAGCAAACATTTAAAAAGATATTTGCTTTTTCCAATGTGGTTTAAACATGTTTTGGAGTCTGCAAGTTAATATTAATATTAATGTCCTACACCACCTTGTGTCATATAACTCAAGCTAATAATCAGCTTTCGTCACTGTTTCATACTCATTTTACTGCCTGACAACAGAAATCCTAAAACATGTAAATGAGAACAGCTTTTATTTATACTCGTACTCATAAACGTGACTGCCTGAATAACTCTCACAAATGTACAACTCCTCCTGTGCTCCACTGTACCTCAGACATGAGGTAAAGACAGATGATAGATTTGAATGGGAGACGTCTGATGTCATGCTTGGCAGCGAAATAAGCCTGGAGCAAGAAAAATATTCCGTCTAACAAGTCGTTAGTGCAGTGATTCTAGTGGAATGGGAAATAAGCTAATTTGTTGGAAGTGAAACACTGTGAATGTGTATCTTTTACCTTCTGGACGCAATAGTTTAACATCGTGAGGAGGAGTTTTGCCCTGGAAAAATAATTAAATATCAGTTAAACTAGTTGAATGAGCATGTGTACTAGGGCGATATATCGATATAGTTTAAAATGTGATATGGAATTAGACCATATCGCATATCAATATAGTTTTTTTTGTTTTTTTGCGCTTTGATACTTGGCTGCTGACCCGGAGCTCTCTGCACTGCTCCCCACGCCCCTGCCCCTCCTCTTCCTATTTTATTTTATTTTAGGCTATAAGCATTGTTTATCTATTTATTTTTTAATCAGTTGTTGTACTCCATCAACACCTGATCAGGTGTTTTTTTCTTCACCTATGTGACAGCAGTAGCTCTGATCTCATCAGCGCACACCAACGCATGCTTTTTAATAGAGTTGTGCGTGGGGTCATATTATGGAGATAAAGCTGTAATGGGAGTGCAGATCGGGTCATGACAGTGACAGGGGTGAGACATGTGGCACACACCAGAGTTAGTCTGCTAACACCCAGACGTCTGCTGTACCACACAGAGCCGATTGTTCCACAGCCATGGGCCTTTCCATTCAGGGTCCAGCACTTCTCCGGTCCATCCCAGGCCCAGAGAGGACTCCCCTCTCCTGGGGTGGCTAATGCTGAATGACAGGCAGACACTGATCAAAGCTGCTCCTGGAAGCCCTGCCGTCACAGTTGGGAGGGGGGGGGGCAGAGAGTAGACGATAAGTGTAGAGACAGGAGCAGTATGCCCGGTCTGGACCTTGGCCAAGGATCAAGGATCAGACAGCATGACTGGACTTTATTAGTTTCATTACAGACAATGCACTCTCCACGGTGGACCTCCACCATTGCCAGATTATCTCATCTCTCTTTAGAGTCCGGTGGCCCAGAGCCATCCCTCACTGGAGCTCTGTAGCAGGAGGAGATGCCTGGTTAATGGGTGCCGAGTCTCGCTGTTGCACTTTTGTTTAACGTCATCTTCTTACTTTTTGCAAAAAGACCTATGCCTGCCCGGAGTATTTGTCATAACCGTCATGCCATATAAGTCTCGTCCAACCCAAGATTTGGATGTTATTTTTAAAAATATAAATTTCATGGTGCATATAACTGCAGACTCAATGTGAAAGGCAGTTCTCATATTCCCATGGAGGCAGTTGTGGTAGTTGGATGTGTCTTGAACGCAACAGGCCTGAAAAGCAGTTGTGTGCATGTGCGCATTTTGTGTGTTCCCAAGCTAACCTCAGAGCCACGCATGAAGTAAACTCTGCCTCCTGTTTGATTTTGTCTTTAAAACATGTTTATATTTGTAATATAAAGTTAAGCACAACATGTCATGCTATATCCTGGGAGCATACTCTCTCCCATGTTACTCACTCTAACCGGAGCCAAGGAAAACACTTTGCTTGGCCTGGACCGCTACTCTGAGCCACTCTCATACATTTCCGTATCAGTGCACATGCTGAAAAGTGGGACTTTACAGCAAGAAAAATATTAAAAGTTTTCTTCCACCGACAGGAAACGTGATGCCAGCCTGTTGTCGATCTGCTGTGAGACTGTCTGTTTAAAAAAGCACAAATTGGGATTTGCCATAAATTCAGGAAATCTTTGGCTAAACTGTTCCTCGGCCGCTGCTGATGACACAAGAAATTTCTCAACTGCAAAAATCTCTGCTTGAAAGAGATCCTCAGGACCGAAAAGTTGTTTTCTTTACCATACAATTGTTTTGTTTGGACAGTGTGTGGGAGACCTTTCTTTCTTTGTTGACTCTAAGCCCATGCTTCGACGCACCTGTCTTTTTAAGATTTTTTAGGTGTGCACCAGCCTCCATACCTTGTCAGATGCATGATGGAAAATTAAGGTTTTTGTGCAATCAGTGGCTGAACTTAATCATCACAAGGGGGTTTATGAACTTAATATGCGAGTTTCATCTTGCACTGTTGTTTCCACGACAAGAGTGAGGTTAAAGAATAGGAAGTGCTTGGTGACCTCCATGGTCTGCGCCTCGAGGCAGCCTTTACACTGGAGCTCAGTGGCATTAATTGCTTGTAGGAGCTCCGTGTCGAGAAAGCCCTTGATGTGATGGATGAGCGAAGGACGCAGAGCAGCACTCTGGGCCCTGATTGTGTTTCTCCTCAGTCACCACATTGCCAATACAAACCTGGACAGGCAAAGACAAACAGGAGAAAGGCCAACGAGTCTCTCTCGCTCTCTCAAAAGACCAGCAGTGGTTACATTTAGCTTGTTAGCCATAAAGGGAGGGGGGGGGCAGGCTGCATTATACAAACTAATGCTTTTTTTCTTCTTATCTGCCAAACACATCAATATTGTTTATGTTCAACTCAGTGACTTTCACTAATAGTAATTGTCAGTGGCAATCATAAACATGGCTGGTTTCCAGTCACATTTGCAGTAGTTTTGTTCATGGGCCAAATCCATTTAGTCTGTAAACAGGAAATCAAACCTTCCTTCATCCATTTGCATGCATGAAGTTGTGACTTCACATCCCCTTCACCTTCTGCCCCCTCCTTTGTCAAGGTCGAAAACAGTCCAATATTCTGCTTTATATCTCTCATCATTTCTCAGTACATCATTAAAATTGTTGATGTTTACGTGATTATTTTCTCTTATATGGGGCTGGAGGAACAGTTCAATGTTCTAATATTGCATTTGATCTGGAGCTCTTCAAACGTCTTCCCATAAATCCTGAAATGCAAATCATAGACCCGGAGGATTGCTGTGGTGCCTTGAGGTCTGAGTGCAGTTTTGATGGGGTGAAATTCAAAAGAATAATCATGGTTTTGGGGAATGAAAACTGAAACCGTAGCCAAGCAGGATCCTCTCTGAAGTGCTTCCGTATGCCTCCTGAGTCAGACAGCCTATGATTTCATTATTCAGCCAGTACAATATGTGTTCAGAATTCATATCGTTCCTTTTATTATCCATTCAAATCCGCCTCATTAAGTCAGCCTCTCCCTGTGCTGCTAAAATTGTTTAAGTGAAGCTCAAAAGTGCCTTGTTTAATTTCAAGCTTCATCCACAACAATAAAATACTGTTATTGTGCCCCCCAGGCCTGCTCCCGAAATAGCAGAAGTGTCTGCTTTAATAGCACAGATCAGCATGAGTGTCTTTGAAAATAGATCTGGTCTGCTCCTCTGCAGTTTGGCTGACCACAACAACTAGCTTAAACTGAATGTGGGTTCTGATCCATATGGAGCCAAAATGTGACATGTATGCTGCTTGACTCCAAATGTCTGTCTGGTTATGATATACAATATGTCTGCAAGTACAAGGCACAAAACAGACATAAAGAAATGTGGAACATTTTGCTCTCTTTCCTGATAGACAAAAAAGAGAGAATGTGATAAAAGTGGACTTTTAATTTGGAATAAGATTCATCAAAATTGATTTCCCCAGTTTCAAAAAGAAACATAGAAGCATAGACTTAATTCTTGTTCTGTCTATAGCCATGCAGATTGTTGTGGTTTGTTTTTGTTTTGAGATGTAAAACTAAACTGGACTTCCTCTCTGCAAGCCGACTCCTCACACTCCCCATCTCACCTTCTGAGTGACCATTTGGAAATTCAACTGTATTAAAACAATAGGCTATATGAGCGCACAGACAAAACAGATAAAGGCCTGAGACTTGCTAACTTGGTTCAGCCATATAGGCTACCTGCTCTGAGCATCAGAAATACCTTGCCTGATACTGTTGTGGATATCTCATGGATATCTCAAAGTTAATGCAAATAACCCTCCAAATGATATCACCCAGAGTTGCTGTGAAAATATATTTTTGATTTTGTAACTGGACAAACTTGATGAAAGTTAAAACCTAAAAAGATTCTAAACAACCACAGGGTCCAGGTCGCAGAAAGATTTCTGTTGTTGAAAAATTATCATTAGATTTTCCATTGCTCTAATGTTTATTCTCATCGTCAAGCGATGCATGCTGGAGAATGTGTTGACAGAATGTGGAAAATAATGTGGGATCATTTGTGGTTTTCAAAAGATGATACGTTATCAAATACTCGAGTATGCGCCCAAAATATGCATATGCATTGAAATATGGAACTTGACGACCAATATCTTATTAAAATCCTTGAACCAAGAAGGCAATCTCTACAAGTCTGGGAATCCAACCATCAGAGTTCATTGACGTAAAGACAAAAATCCTCATCAGAGGGGAACTATTTGGAAAAAAAACCATCAACAAATTATTTAGAGAATGTCAGAGTTCTGAATGCATGCAAATACAAGAGAAAACATGGTGGGGAATAAACTGACAGAAGAAGCTAACACAGTGTAACAGCAGAGATTGGTGAAGGGCCAGGGGACAGAGAAAACTGGGGCTCACTCCCTCTTGTGTCCTTTATGAACGCACATGGCAGATGACCAGTTGTTGACAGCCCTGAAAGAAGTCGTCTGATTGTTTTTGGACAGTGTAGCATCAGAAAATGTGTCTCTTGCTGTCAGTCTGGCCAAAGCCACAGCTCAAGCAGCTCTCGGCCTCTGCAGCATTCCAGTACTATTGTGAATAATCATAGGGGTGTGTGATGAGCACCAGAACTTCTTTCTTCTGAAACCTGGCTTACGCACGGCGCCCGGGAGGAAGGAAGCGGACGTTTACTTTTTTTCTACTGAGGGACTTAAAGAAAGATGACAGCTGACAGATGCATCGCTCTTGGTGGCCACTGGTGCTGTTTGAGGACTCGGAGAGGATCGGAGGGTGACGCTCATCAACCACTTGTCATTATCTCCTTCGCAGAATACAGCTGAGCCAGGTCTGGAGGCTGTGCAGCATGTCATTTGGCTTCAAGAAAATGAGAAACTGTGTCCTTCATTTTCACACACCCCACGTCTTTTATCGTATGGCTGCTCTTCTGCTTGAGAACTTGTGTCTTTCTGTAAAGGCTTTCATGGCGGGCGGGTCATCGGGACCATACGAGTTCCCATGGGAATGGTAGATCTGCCTGCTGCTCCGGAAAGGTGATGTACGTCAGCCATTTCGATTCCCCCGCTTTACCGCTGCAAGGCTCTCACATGACATGACCCACAGTTAATTTGGATTCCTGAAACCCCAAAGCCAGCACTTTATTCTTTCTTTGTGTTTTATGTTCTTTTTTTCTTCTGTGGAGCTGCTACTGAGTGGCGGAGCTTTATCAGCCCTGCTTGCCTGCTGGGGAGATAAAAAACCTGCAGTGCTGGGTCTAATGAGTCCAGCTTGTTGATTTATTCCACCTCGAGATCCAAGTCCTGCATGTCTCCCTCCAAGTCTGCTCCCTTTATTCTTCTCCTCACTGGTTAGGTAAGTGCAGTAGCGTGGGGCGGAGTAGATAAAGTCGTTATTTTTTTTGTAGAGACATTTTCTGTTTCTCTCAAACACACATACACATTTACACTGACCACTCTCACCAGCTGGCAGCCTCGGACTGTGGAAGAAGAGGGCTTTGTGATTGAGGGCGGCCTGCTGAGCATGCTCTAAACACACCCACAGTGCTTCAGGGGAGAGGAGCTGGGAAAGGAGAGGCCTGGGGGAACACAGAGGCCTCAAAACAGCAGCCAGTGACCCGGCCTGTTGCTAACACTTTACATTATCGCCCCAACACCATTCAATGCACAAGAGACGGAAAGATCCCAGTCACAGGCTTGAACACTTCCAAGTAGAACCTACTGTAAAAAAAAAAAAAAGTGTTATAAATGGTAAAGGATAAGAGGGGGGGCTCGGCTGTTACAGAAATAGGGGCCTGCTGTACAGAGTCAACCAAAGAAAGCTCTGTAAATTGCATGTGTCATTACTGAGCAAGGAGGCAGAAAAAGAAAGAGTGGTGGGGTTTGAGGTTTGACAGACTTCTGTAATGTGTGGGGCACCTCAACATCTAAAAGCAAAGCCAAATAAACCAGGCGCTGGTGCCAAACGTACAACTGTTTTTTTTGTTGTTGTTCTTTTAAAAGGCTTCATGCATTATTCAAAGATAAAAGCGCACATAACATGTCAGAAGAGAAAGAATAATAAACTCCCTGCAGGAGGAGGCCCAAGCGCAGCAGAGAATGGCTGTCAGTTGTCTCGTGTGTGTGTGTGTGTGTTCAAAGACAGCGGAAGATTGATGAGGCTGTCATCTTTGGTGGTATAGTGGTATCATGGTGACAGTGTAATAGTTTAATGTTGGAGTGGAGATGAAAATAATAAGAAATAATGTCTGTCAGATGGGAATGTGATAACGTCCAACAGGTGTCCATTTCCTTTCGTTAGATAGCTATTTGTACCTTCGAAATTCATTAGTGCGAATTGAGGACCTAAAAACGTCTTTAAACCTAAATGTCCTAGAGAGTATTTACTGAAATTGTGTCTCTCAGAAGCAAGCATACTGGATATTGTTACAAGAATAATTTTAAAATAATTTAAAGAAAAACCTTTACTAATCATTCGGTCATTTTGGGAACATTTGAATCAACAAATACTGTAAACACAAACTCGGTCAGATTATACATTTTTGTTTCAGTCATAAAACATAATCAATTGAAAACAGTTTAAAACATACATCTAAGATTTTGCTATTGCAGTATAGTGTTGTGAGCATTTACAGTGGTACTTATTCATCCTACAGATCGTTATTCAAAGTGGTATAATGACACAGAGCTATAGCTGGTAAGCATGCTACTTTAAGAAAAGACGTGACAGAAATACTAGCAAAACAAGAGTTAACACCGACAGCACTTGTCATCACTTTGAAACAGCCGGGTTTGATGATAAACTGTTGTTTGAATGCTAACACTATGTACTGTAGCAAAACCTTATATATAGCACCTTTAAAGACCTTCAAAATAACAAATAAATGTCAAAAAATACATGGCAGGTTTGGCAGCTAACTCCTTATTTCATCATTTTCTTATATAAAACCCTTGGTTAGTGATGCTTCATGGTTCAATAAAAGCTCAGCATTGGTACAAGCAGCCTGCAACTTATCAAGTTTCAGTGGGAGTTTTGTGTGTAATGATGCTGGCACCACCGAAAGTGAAATTATGAAAAGTGCCTGTGTAATTTGGTGAAATCGTGGACATAAAAATCTCATTTAAAGATATTAAATATCAGGGAAAACATCACTTACTGGCAGCATCAATCCAGTGCCAGTTAAATCATTCTGAGTGCTATAATCATCCAATTCTACTTAATGAGATGGAGTCTCTTTCTGACATCCATCCAAATCACAGGTGAGAAAAATATTCGTTTTTTTTATTTTATTTTTTTTACCCATGACATCAGCTGCCAAATGATCCATGATATTCCATGACACAGTTCATCCCGCCAGTTAAAATCAGCCAGTGTGCTTTCTGGTTGTATGACATTGTGGAAAGTATTAGTGCTGAGATGCTGCACTTCAGTTTCAATACATTTCAGTACAGAAATTGTCGGTTATGAACAGTGGATGCCAACCCCTCTATTTATCTAAAATCCCATGTTTGGAATGAAAATTGCCACCACGCTAGAGTCACTGTTGTCTCCTCTACCCTGCAAAGTCAGAAGCAGTTGTATTCCACTACCTCTTGTGTTTTCCATACACTCGCTAAGGCCAACTACTTCTTTTTTTTTGCCATGAAGAGAAATCAAATTGCAAAGGTCTTTTTTCCCCCCGTCTCGTTAAACAGGCTTCCTCGTTTAAGTTTCCAGCCTGTGTTCTCTCATGGGGTCTTTACCTGGTAAACAGCAGAAACATCTAAATCAGTGGAAAATGTGCCTCATGGTGTTGGGGAACAGAGGTATTAAACATTACAAGCACATCATCGAGAGACCCCAGACTGAACAATAATGAAATGTGAGGTAAATATGGGTCTAATGAGATTGGACGAGGGACTGATAAACAGAAGAGAGGGAGATTTTTTTGTGGTATTTGAAATGCAGACATCGTGCAGAATCAGAAGAAAGAGTCACAGTGAATGCTGGTGCACCCACATTTCTATGCGTTGGCTATCTGACGTCTTAATAACACAAACAATCTGCAAATTTCCAGCACGTTTTTTTTTATCTTTGTCCAAGAGAAGCAGAAATTAGCATGCTGCACTCCCTCTGCATGTGTGCATGTCACTGTCTATTAGCATGTACAAGTCTTGGTGCCTGGGAGGGTGGAGGAAAGGGATGTCGGGGAAAGCCCTGGTGAGGTGTTTCCTCATGGAATCCCCCTCCAAACGTCGCTCACTCGTTAGAGTTTCCAGCCACTTAAAAGAAACACACTGTTATTTTAACACACACACATACACACTAATGCTGCTCAGTCACATAGCTGCACACATGAATGCAAACTTGCCAAACCATACATAACCTTTTTTATGATGAACAAACAAGGTATTAATGTTCTCTAATATTCTCAATTTTGTCTTGGCTTGTACCGGACTCTGGCTCAACACAGACCAGAAGAGCGTCTACGTAGACCAGACTGTTAAATTGTTTGCTCTCCACAGTAAAGCAGTGTGATAGGAGAATACTGTGAAAATAAAAAAAAGAGTAACGGCCTCCTTATGTGTTTTACAGCCCCTGTTATAAGGTCACAGGCACAGAGTGGTCACGGCTCGGTGATAGTTGCATGGCTACGGTTGATTTCAAGGGTCTGATTGATGCTCTCCAATAATGATCTCCTTGTCCCATGCTGTGAGGTTCACTAATTGTTAAACAGACTGAAATATGGGTTTGTACTTTAGCAACGGCATGACGGGCTTTTGACCCTGGGCCATCTGTTGGTTTTAGCAAAAATGTAAGACTTGCCTGAGACGGTTGGCGTCACAGGATTTCTACATTTGTGTGTTTTTCTTTGCAAATATCACAGAAGCTCTTACACATGATTGCATGGACACCGAAAGTCTTTTCTAAGAGCCACTGTGTCTTCTTTCACGACCAGAAAGCGATGCTATGACGGGCTATGAAAGAAATTTGATTGATCATGTGTGTGGGTGGAAAGAAGAAAATGATGAATTTATCAAAGTGTTTTTGGCTGTCAACTTGTAGCTTCCTTGACGTGTGTGGGAAAATGTCAGGAAGTTAGGGTGAGGTCACACTCATGCACCCACCCAAGCACACACACACATACACACAAAATAAAACATTAAAATACACAATTTTGAGCGCAAGAATGTACAATGATTAATGGCCATTCATACCGTCTTTAAGTACCTGATAAATGATGCTTTGAATAGGAATTAATGATCTCTGCTGTCCTTGCATACGTGCACCTAAATGGCAATTTGCATGTGTAATGCCTCATGTGAGAATGAAGATATCTAGCTGTCAACAAACACCCTGGGTATTGTGGATGCTTTTGTCTTCCCCTGCTTGCCGTCTCGCTTCACAACATCAGAAATAAAAAGGGAGATGCCACTCTCCAGCACAGATTTGCATGCGACAGCTTCAAAGTAAACACGTTTTCTAATTCTATTCTATCTCCAAACCTGTCAGCGATGCTCTGTGCACACATCCCGCAAGGACATTTATGCAGCAGAGCTACCTGAACGTGTAGTAGTAGTAAGTTCTGGTATACAAACTCATGAAAAACAGATTACAATGGCAACCTGTGCTCCAAGATATACACATCTCTATCTTCACCAGCCTCTGGCACGGTCCTGCTGCCCTCCCTTTGTGCTCTAAACAACATCTTCCCGTCTTTAAAGAATGCCTCTGATGGGCCTCTTTGACATGCATTGTTTGTGCAGGAGAATTTAGACCCTCAGCCCCTGGCCTTGGCCCTCATCTGCAATCCAACTATAGGCAGGGTTGCCACTGTGACTAATGCCTCATAGACCTGCTGCTCTGAGTGTGTGCGTGGATGCATGTCTGTGCGTGTGCATGTGTGAGTGTGCGTGTCAGCGAAAGAGAGAAAGTGTGACTAATGCCTACAGAATGGTATTTATACATTAGGGGGCCATTAGTAGTTTAGGCTCCTGGGTGGAACAGCAGGGAGGGAGACAGGCATTGTCGTGGCCCCCGTCACCCCTATCATAGGCAGCTTCACACAGGCAGCGTTCCTGCGGCACACAGCCATTTTTAGGATGTTAGAGAAACAAACAACAGCTGCCTGTGCACTGGAGAAAAACATGCTATCTAGGAAGGGTAGCTTTATCAATAATATGCACTTGCTCTCAGTCACTCACTTATCTCTTGCCTGTTTTTCAAATTCTAGCCCGATTCTGCATAGTTGACTAGTGGATGTTTTTGTTTTTTTTTAAACACAAATTTTCATTTTCATATTTAGGCTACTGAAGTCAGACACATCTTGATTTAATACATCTTTCATGAAATATGGAGGAAATATGATAAAACCGTGTAGGTGGTGTGCTATTGTTTGAACCAACTATAAGTTATGATTTAGCTAACTAAAGTACGGTAGCTGATAGCGTTCATTTCCAATTGACATTTCATTACCAATCTGTCTAACATAGTCTTTTCACATGGTGGTTTAGTTAGCCTTTTACTTTTTTAAACACGTTTGATTTTACTCAGGAATTGAACCATGTGGTTGTGTGTATTTTGAGCAAGGCAACAATTTATGGGTACCTTTCTTGTTTATTTCCACTACAACATTTCAGGGAGGGAAATATTGTAGCTTACACTCCACAACATGTATTTTACAGTTTGAGTTAAACAAGTGAAACACTGTAACATCTCAGTTCACTGAAGCATATGCCTGCATTCTCATTCACCCTGAAGACTTTAACCCCAAATAATGAGGTAAATGATTTTGGTCATCAATGTTAACATTCACATGCTGGATATATATTGTAAAAATATTTAATAGCCTAATAAATCTTTTTATCATGTCTGTTGCTGACGATATGGACCACTTGTTGTGTCTGGAATAAAGATTATTATTAATAATAATAATAATAATAATAATAATAATAATAATAATAATAAATCCAATGCAGTTCAAATGGAGGATATAAAAATATAAATCCAATGTATTTCTAGATGTGTTTTTAAATGGCTGTAGCAACAGGTTCCAATTAGGCTTTTGAAGGTAAATAAACTTGTTTCTCTGTATTTTTTATGAATTTCTGTGTACACTTTAGTTTGGGCCTTTTGAAACAGATCCAGTTTTACAGCTTACATTCATTTGTATCATGTTTATAGTCATTGTTAATGCCATTATGACAAGACATTCCGGAATTGTCATCGGATCACAGCCGAGAATCTTGAAGTAAACTGTCACTAGAATATAGAACACAGTCACATTAGTGCGTTAGCAGTAGAGAAGGAGAGATACATTGCGTTTCAGTCCAAGTTTGACTTCGACAGATCATTTTAAGATGTTTCGCCTGTGTTCCTGCATCTCAAAGGTTTGTTTTCTAAACAAATTACACATTTTCTGTCATTTCTTTACAATGTATTTAACCTTGTTAATGGTAAACGGTGAAACAACTCCAACTGCACAATTCTCACTGCTCTAGTTTATATTAGCTGTGAAGATAAATTACTTTCAATCAATCTAACACATTTTTTTTTATCCGTACAGTGTTCAGTTTCCGTTATAGATACGGTGGGACATGAGAGAACTAACGTCCGCCACTCTCGGGCAAGGTAAGGAAGTTCATACCTAAGAAACAGTTCTCCTTTGCTTCAGTTACATAGACAAGTTAATCATCCTTCTTATTCCGTGTGTTGGATAATTTTACATGAAATGCTAAAAAGCAACTGTGTGTGTAAAGTGTCTCAAGACACAAGCATTTATCCTGTTGGTAGAGTTGTAGACACAGTAAATATGCTGAATTTGGTCTGCAATCTATGACACTAATAAAAACAAAAAAACAACTGTGTTCCTCTTGATCTCCAGAGTTGCCACTCCTTTCGCCGTTGCAAAGGCAGATAACCAAAGAAGACAATGGTGGCGTCGCCTCCTTGATGGACTCTCAGTATGTTTGACTGTTTAATTTACTTCATATTAAACAAATGTACATAGCAAAAATTACATTTGAACATCTAGGCCTATGTTATCAACAATATGTTATTTGACATACTTTATCCTAAATACTGTTTTGTCCCCTACAGTCAAATTCCCAAAATGAGAGTGTCCCCTCTTCAGATGGCAAAACCAAAAAGAATGGACAGCCAAAGTGGTGGCAAAGAAAGGTATGTGAAGGCCTCAATGTGAACATGTGAAGAGGTTTTAATTGATCAGTGTTTCTTTGCATGATTTAACCACAGTGTTTGTTTACCTCAACAGAAAAAATGTAGAGTTTCACCCCTACTTATAGAAAAGACCCCACAAGAAAACACACCAAGGAAGAAGACCCCACAAGAAAACACACCAAGGAAGAAGACCCCACAAGAAAACACACCAAGGAAGAAGACCCCACAAGAAAACACACCAAGGAAGAAGACCCCACAAGAGAAAACACCAATGAGGAAGACCCCACAAGAACACGTGGTGATGGTTGAATGTAGAAGTCAAAAGGAAGAGGAAAAACCAATTATCAGTAGTGTTCCTGAAGCTGAGCTCAAACTGCCATCCAACGTAACACCTAGACTTCAGCACTTCAGCTGTCTTGGGTAAGTACATCTGGATGTCCATACACACACAAGAAAACAAGTCTAACATACATCAAAGTCAGACAGTTAAAAGGACATTAACTCCAGTTTGTGAACACATTATTGAATCATTTATGATACTGGTTGTTTGACTTGTTCTGTTTGTGTGTCAGATTCCCAAACCCAGCACAGATCTGTTATATGAACTCCTGCCTTCAAAGCCTCCTCTCACTGGAGGACTTCACTGGTGACATCATTCGGCAGGAGCAGGTTTTGAGATTGAGCCCTGATGCTGCAATCCTTAGGTACAGCACCCATCTGACAGAAGCACTTATTTCATCCTCAAGTTGTAGCCTGAGCACCAAAGTAGTCATGGACTATGCCTCTAACTCATCTCTTTGCCTCTCTCCAGATCACTATTAGACATTCAAAGATCCCAATTCTCCGGTGAGGCCTTCGTTAAACTCCGACTTCTGTCTGCGTTCAAGAGGGCGGTAGCTTATAATGACCCAGAATTTAGAAACCTTGACCAGAAAGTGAGTAAACAGGTTTCATGGTTTGTTTGTTTGTTTGTTTTAAACATCTTCCTGATAGTTTGTGCTTAAACGTTGAATCTCTTTATGCATATTTACAGGACGCTCATGAGTTTTTGACATCCGTGCTGAACCAGATCAGATGGTTGACCTCCGATCTCCAGGTGCTGGGTCTTTGCACTAACCAGATCTATAGCTGTCCAGTGCAGAACAACTTTGTATTTAAAATGCACAACATCAGGAAATGCAAAAGGTAAACTAGACAGTTGCACACAGTTCATTTTGGTGAACTGAACATTAACTACTGGTGAAAATTGTCCACTGACAATTCTGCTAAATAATAAACATATTATCTGTTCAATTTGTAGTTGTCATACAATGTCCACCAGAGAGGAGGATTATACTAACCTGTCCCTGGATTTGCCGTATGGTTATGGAACTGTGCAAGAGATGCTAGAAAATTATCTTGAGGTATGAAATAACTCTCTATTTGCATTAGAAAACTACTATTATAACAAGAAATAATGTAGAGAACACAACATTTTTCAATCTAGCTATAATTTCTTACACAAGTATGTGTATGTATAAATGTTTAGTGTCATACACCCAAATCCTGTGTAGAAGTGAAATAATGTTGGTTTTGTGCTGTTCTGCAGGAGAGGGCATTGCAGTTCAACTGTCAGTGTGGTGGCACAAAATCAGGCCAGCACTCATCATTTGTCAATCTTCCAAGGTAAGACATCAAATCCATCACATGACACCAACTCATGGCCGTAGTGCACGATAATGGTGCTGGTTCGCCCATCTGTATGAGTAATTATGAAATGTTTATGGTGAAAAATACCAATTGGACTATGTTATAACACTACGTTAATCTGTGTGTCTCCTGGTGCTCATGTCTCTTCTGTCTGTCTGTCCACAGAGTGCTGATCTTACACCTCAAGCGGTTTAGCTATTCGTCAGACTTCAAGGTCATGAAGAACCATGACGGTGTGATCCTGTCCAGAGACCTGGTCGTGCCCTCCAATCAGGTACAGAAACTAAATGAGTCGATTACAAACAATGTCAGCAGAGTAGCTTATAGGAGTAACTGTTTGGAGATGTGTGGACTAACTCTGATAAATTGTGTTTCTTCTCAGGGTGGTAGTTGCTACAGTTTGGTCAGCACCATCAACCATATCGGCAACACTACAACATCAGGTATGATAATCTGTTGTTTTCCTTTAGATAACACAGAATCTAAGAAATAATCATGCCTTCATAACACCCAAAGCAACCCACTTAATGGCGTTTGTCCTTCCGCTAGGACATTACATCTGTGATGCGGTGGATCCTGATGTGGGACGACATGATGTAACCGACCGCTGGTTCACATATAGCGACGATCTGGTTTATGAAACAAACGGTGCCTCTGTTTGTAACAAGCGAGAGGAGACATCTTACATTCTGTTCTACAAAAGACAAGTAAGTCATCTCTCACATGTCCGTTCAAGTCAAACACATTTGAGAAGAAGGATTTAGAAATTCACTTATATTCTTTTTCTGTGTGTTTCTATTCTCAGGACTAGACAGCCAGTCACTTCTTAAGAACCATGAAGGAAAACCATTTGCTGACCAGGTGACAGACTGGACTGTAGAGATGATCTTCACTTGGTGAGTAGCGCCACAAATGGATCAGCGTCATTCAGCTGCGTGACATCGTCCCACTGCCAGGAGAAGATCCACCGTCCCTTAGGAGGAGGGGCCCCCAGAGAGCCTGGTTCCTCCCAAGGTTTCTCTCTCTTAAAGGGAGTTTTTCCTTGCCACTGTCGCCCAAAATGCACAAATCACAGCTCTTTTCAGCAGTGATTCAAATTCTAATTGGGCTTTAGGTTTAGGTGCATGGCTTGCTCTCTGGGGGAGAAGAAACAACGGGCCCAGTAAGATGACACAACATCGTCTGTCACATTTGTGTTTTTTTGTTTGTTTGTTTTGTTTGTTTGTTTGTTTGTTTGTTTGTTTGTTTGTTTCTCTCTGTCTTGTCTTGTCTTGTCTTGTCTTGTCCTGTCTGTCTGTCTTTCTTTCTTTTCTTTCTTTCTTTCTTTCTTTTTGTTTGTTTGTTTGTTTCTGTCTGTCTGTCTTTCTTTCTTTCTTTCTTTTTTTCTTTTCTTTCTTTCTTTTTGTCTGTTTGTTTCTGTCTTTCTTTCTTTCTTTTTTTCTTTTCTTTCTTTCTTTTTGTTTGTTTCTGTCTGTCTGTCTGCCTGCCTGTCTACCTGTCTTTCTTTCTGTTTGTTTGTTTGTTTGTTTGTTTCTTTCTTCTTGTTTATTTGTTTCTGTCTGTCTGTCTTTCTTTCTTCTTCTTTCTTTCTTTCTTTCTTTCTTTCTTTCTTTCTTTCTTTCTTTCTTTCTTTCTTTCTTTCTTTCTTTCCTAAAATTCAAATCCAAATTCAAATCTAAATTCAAATTCAAATTCAAATCTAAATTCAAATTCAAATCAAAATCAAAATCAAAATCAAAATCAAAATCAAAATCAAAATCACAATCAAATAAAAAAATAAATTAAAAAAATGTTCAGTGTTCAGTGTCTTTAAATATATTTTACATTGTATTTTCAGTTTATGAACTATGAGTTATTTATAATCTGCTGCTACTTTGGATGTTGACTAAACTAAAGTCTGATCTTACTGTAAAACATATTAATTCATAATCACTGGATTCATAAGGCCTCATGCTCTTATAAAATTAAAGTCCTTAATTTAGTACTGGAGCAGTGTTAACCATCACTGTGGACACTGGCTCTAATTTTGACACTTGGTTAAACTTTGCAACAGCATGAAAGGATTTCTCAGAGCATAAATGTTCAAGTGTTTTGGTTATTTTGTGTCATGCACAGTGAGGTACACCAAAGTTAAGGTTTGCTCTTCATTGGACGGTGTTGGAAGACCCAACGTGTGTGTATGTGTGTGTCAAAGAGGCTGTAACGAAAGGTGTAAAAATACCATACTGCTCCAAGATAAACCCTGTCTCCCACGGTCTGACATTTACAGAGGCCTAGAGCGTGGGAGTATGTGAGGGGGTTGCCCTGTGTTGTGCACACTGTGTGTATGTGTGTGTGTGTATGAGGTTTCCCTCCACCTTGGAGAAAAGCTTCATTGATGTAAGATGGTGCTCCTGTCCATGTCAACTTCAGGGTCCATGTCAACCAGGGTCAACTCTGGGATTTTCCACAGGTACACAGTTGTGTATGTGTGAGTTTGCATTTTCCCCCATGTTTACATGGAACGCAGTGACGTTTTAAAGTGTGTGATTCATGCGCAATTGAAGGGGGAAATCTGTTTTCATGCAGCAGGGGCTTCATGAAGGGGACGGACTTCCCTCCGGAGGCTCGGGGTTGGAGAAGGAGGTTTCAGAATCACAGTGGTTGAAATGCACATGCACTGGCTGATCTGAACAACACCTTTTAGGGATTTGTTACAATACAATACAATACAATACATATAATTACAGGTGAAATATTTATTAAACCCGTGTAAAAGAAAAATATTTAATCAGATACTCATGATACTCAGTATAGCTTTTGCATTTTTTTCACCTTTGTTTTTGGTGCTCCTCTGATGTGTAGCCAAGAGTTGCTCAGACAGACAGGCCTCCTATCTCTATTTACGGCTACAAAAACTACAGAAAGAACTTTGTTAAGCAGTAGGTTCTCATTCGACAACTGACATTTTGACACTCATCGTCAGTGATTTTTAATCTAGCAAAAATGGCTTTTGTTTTCCAGATGCTTCAATTGATTTGAATTACTTTGGGTCTGTATACTACACACATTGGCCACTTCAAACACAAATCTTAATTTTTGTTCATTTCCGTGTTTAATTGTCTGTACCATCACTTCTTCAGACGGAGACTGAACCTTTTACATAGGAAATTTACGTGTGGCTTGAGGTCATTAAAAAGGCTTTGAAAAATGTAAGCTGTTCTTTCTGCCAGACAGCCGTGTTTGACATTTTCATGTCCAACACAAACAGCCTTTAACCATCAGCCTTCGCTCCAGCCCTGTCACTCTTTCCAGCAGGCCCCCGCCAGAGACCTGTCAGGTCAATAATATATGACCTTTGGCAGTGTACATCTGATAAAGTTCCTCACTTTACGTGGTGACAGCCTGTATTGGAGTAATTTACCGGGCTTCAATAAAGGAGCACTCAGCTCCTTTTGCCTCCTCTGGCTCAGTGGTTTGTGACAGGCAAGTGGAGGAGCAGCGCAGTCAGTGACCCGCCATGGTTGATGTTCATCACAATGACACTGACCTACTTAACTGCCATCTCCTCTTGGATGTCAAAGAGATGACCGGCTGACATTTGTAGAAAAGCTTGGTCAATATTAGTCAGGCATGACAAATAACCCGTACTCTGTCTGATAACAGCAGCTACTCACTAAATAAAAGACAGAAGAGAAGAATGACTCTTTAGTGAGTCGCACCCATTTCTTATCCTGCATCTCATTGGTGTTGTCTTTCAGAAGGTAGGTTAATTTGCTTACTAAGTGTGCTCCGAGCGTACACACACGCCTAAGTAGAGGCCATCAAAGCTAATGTCTCAACTTGAATTAGACACAGATTGATGGTGGTGAGGCAAAGAAGGCTCCTCTGCCGCGTTCTTAGTAAGAGGCAAATGTGGGAGGCAGTGACCTGGAGCAAAGGTCTCATCAGTGCCTGTCCCCGTCTGAGGCCCCTCCGCCTGTCAAAGTCACATTTTAATCGCAAACATAATTTGAATTTACACTAATGAATACAAATGACTCCCAGGACTCCACAAGCTGAGAGTAATAAATTATTATCGCTGCTAACAATCGCATTTCTGAAGCCCTTTTTCAATTAGCTGCCCCTGTGGAGATGATCATGGAGGGCTCGCTCAAATGAAGATAAACGACACCCCTTGCAACGCCGTGCGTCTGCTCCTCTGATTTAATGGCTTTCTAATTCAGGAACATCTTCGACGTGACGAGGTGTGGGCCTTTTCTTTTTTTTTCTGTCTCTGAGCAGAGCTGTGATGAGAAAGTCACTTAATTGAAAGCAGGTGTTAATGTGATGTGGCCGCCTGATTTAGGAGGGAGTTTGACAAAGAGAAGATCGTCCTTGCCACTCAGTGACACAGACCATTCAGTTCACACAGAGGGCTTTTTTGTTGCACTAGGCAGTTGTCTTTTTTTGTTTTTTGTGTAGTCTATTTAGCCCCATATACCATCATCTATGATACATGATTAACATCTGATGAATTGATCTGAAATGCAGCACTGAGGATAAGATGCAATATTAATCTATCATGTTGTAGCATATTTTACATTTATTTTTGGGTACCTAACCTTTAAAATAAAAGTGACTTGTAATTTTTTTGAATTTCTTATGGCACTGGTGTTCCCCCCCAGTGAAGAGCATCAGTGAAACCAGTTTTTATCCCCATTTGACAGGTGCTCATTGAGTCTGGCTGCTTGGAGAGGTCACATGATAATTACAGAGAATTATGGTTGTGGAAAAAGGCCTTTCCTACTTTTGGTTCAGTTGGACTCGGTGCTGCTCCAGAGCTTACAGACCAAACACCTAAAATACAATACTATTAAACTGTATGGCCCAGGATAGGGATAAATACACAACTCCATTGATTTTTGCCTGTGATGTAGTTGTGTCAGTAAAATAAATTAATGTTTTAAAGCTCCATAATGTTTTTTGTTGCATCCGTTCTTTACATTCTTATATTATCTGCACTGAAACCCTCAGGTAATTGTAATTATGTTGGAATCAGTCTCTTGACATATCACATACTGTAAAACATAATAATTAACAGATGCTATAATGGGGTGTAATGTTGTTTGCCTTGTGTTGAATGTTACCGCCAGATTTAGCCAAACACAATGGAAAACATTCTCACGAAATGGAACAAATTCACGGGATAGCTAACACTTCCAGAAAATTAAAATCCTTTTTTACGAAGCACCACCGGATTTAATTCCAGACCCTGCTTTCAGCTCACCACAGAAAACCCAGCTCACCCTTTACATAACCAACTTAAGATAATTACAAGTGAACATACGAGAGGAGGCCGTAATCATAATCCGCTTCCTTTGACAAGTCTGAGGTTTTCGAGAGTCTGGAAAGCCACATAAGTGACATTCTGCTCGGAGAGCGGATGAATGGCTCTCTGTGTCTCTGTCAGTGGGCTGTCATCATCGAGGAGCCTATGGGGTCGACTTACAAAGGGCACAATCAACAACAACTCAGAAAATCACTTTAATGCTCATTTATTTTGTTGCTCGAAACTCAATCAAATAGGCTACCACATTCTGGAGGACAGAGACGGCTCAGTTCGGTGTCCGTCGTGTAACGCATTTGGTATCTGCAGCACATGGAAATTTTCAGAGGTGTTTCAGGCTCTTGCGTCTGTGACATTATGGTATTTGCTGACTACCACTGTGTGTGGTACACAGGTGGATCAACATTACGTTCTCTCTGCCATCATTCGCACTAGTCTCATAGCAGAGCTTTTTGGCTTCAGAGGACAGCTCCAAGAGCTCAAGAGAGAACAAGTGTATACAATTCCTGTCCAGCACCAATATAACAGACAGACAAAGGTAGTGACTATGGTAAACATAGCCTAAAATACTCACTTTGGGAGTCAGCAAACACAACTAAAATTAAAGTCCAACTTTGATATCAGGTGACACACAAATCCAGATGAAAGACGCCTGAGGGATGTTTATTTGAACAATTGCTCAAATCTGTAGGTGATAGTATATTGGTCACCAATTTAACCACAGAAATTCCAGGTTTGGAAATGTCACTATTACAGTGAATTAGACTCAAAATGTTTAATATCTTTTTTAAAAATCTTGCTTTTATACTTTTCACACATTGTGGGTTGAGAAAATTCTCTTCTATTCAAAACCCCATTAGCTAAATAATGCTTAGATCTAACTGATGGTATTCAATATTGCAATTCTTACGTATCATATATTCATGTGCAATTTTTCCCATTACCAAAAAATCTGAAGCAAATATGCTTTATTTCTCAGATAAGAATGATCAAAAACACATGTGCTGTTATATTTGACCCTGACATGTAAAGGCAGTTTCTCTTAAGCCATGAGGCCTTTACTGTTCCAAACCTTCTTTATCTTCCAGCTTCCTTGAATGCTCTGTGGTCACTGATCGTTCTCCTTTATCAGCTCAAGTTTAATCTTGCTGGTTCATCAGCAAACACGAGGTGGAAGAATTCATCCCTGTGTTTTTCTGAGAGCCCAAATGGTCTATGACGGGGCCTATTTTGCAAGCATCCTGCAGGGTAATAATTCTCAGCCCTCTTGAGCATAGCTGCAGTGGTGGAGTCATACTTCTTCAACCCTCAAAGACCTTTTCAGGGGGAATCATTACGACAAACACGCGGTGTGAGCCCAAACCTTATCTTAACCCACAGAACTTAAATCTCAAATTCTGGTCAAGATCCCAAAGTCTCTAAAATGCCAGGGTGAAATGCAGGAAATGTGCATTAAGTGATGCATGAGACCATTCAGAAGTTTCCGTCGTATCTAATGTTTCAGCCAAAATGTGTGTGTTTCTCGCTGAGGAACTGAAACAAGCAGATGAATGAATTCTGCACTGTATGTGTATGTGCTGTTCTGTGACACACAAAACAATACAGAATGAAACAGAGGTCCAAAACTCGTAGAAACTCAAGGTGAAATTTGACAGTAGGGGACGGGGAAATAGTGAAGGAGGATGGGATGAACACATGGAGGGGGTGGTGGTGGTGGTGGGCAGGTGTATGTGTGCATGTGTGGAGGTAGTTAGTGGCAGCACATAATTTAAGAGCTATTTTTAATCAGTACACAGAGAAAAAGAAAGCAGGCCTGTGTCTGTGTTGCAGTGTGAGCCCAGCGGAGAGCTCGAGGATTTACTGAGAGCGTATGAGCTCATTTCTGCAGGTCCTTCTGGCCTTTAAATCACACTCTCTGACTGAGCGGCTTTCTGTTAATGACTTTACCACCAACTTTGCTCCCTGCTCTCCACACCTCTCTGTTTACCACATTGTCCGACTCTGCATGCACAAAGATATTCCACCACGATGCTTGCTCAAATTCCAGCTGCATTTCTGGTCCGACTGATTTTCAATAATCACCTTCCCTGCTCTTCAGTATCACCTCTGAGTCAGGAAGCCTGTGATTAATTATCCCCTTGTCTTGTGGTCTGAAATTGAGAGGACAACTATTTAATAAAATGATACAACCGCAAGTGGGAATGGACCTTGAATCACCACGTTGCTGTCGCTCCTGCCATAACTTATAGCAATAACAAGGTCTGGGTTGGGGAGCAATGGGGAAGAGGCGGGTGGAGGCTGGGCGACTGTGTATGTATGTGTGTGTGATTGGGGCGGCTGCAGAGATAGTCCACAAGGGCAGTGGGAGTAGCCGGAGAGAGTAGAGAGAAAGTGAGGGGAGTAAATCTGCTCGGCGGCTTCCCCCTGGCATCAAGTTTATATGTGTGTGGAGCGTGCAGTGTGTTTCCAGGGGTTTCCATGCTGTCACAAAGACCCCTGTGAGACCAGCTTATTTACCCTGCAGTAAAACCCGAGAGGGAGTATACCCTGCAGTAAAAGTGGAGAGGGGGCTCAGTGGAATTAGATTTAGGGCCGCCTCCGGCTCTCTGTTCTGTGTGTGCCGTCAGGGAAAACCCGCTCTGCTGCTCTTGTTCCGTTCAAGTTGAGTTATGTTGTGATTAGAGTCAAAGGGTAAAAAGGTGTTGTGTAACAGACAAACAACTTTCAGAATAGTTTTTAATTAAAGAGAGGTATTACATTGTTCTCAGTTATTGGTTACATAGTGGCTGGTACAGTGACAAGATATTAATTTAGCATAAATAAGCAGTTGTGCAATCAAGGGTTATTACATTTCACAATGCTATTGCATAAGCACTTGCTTGACTGTACAAGGTGCGTTTTCACAGATGAATGCAAAATGTGCTTTTGTTTTGTTCTTTCAATCATTTTCCCCAATAGCGTCTCAAAGAGAGCACAGACTTGCACGTAACAAACTTCGAGTGTTATACCGATATCGTTGAAAAAACCAACCGACCAGCACTGACTGAAAAGATGTTGCATACACAGCACAGAGGCTGATGGCTCTGCATAGCCATCCACATGGCAAAGGTACAGTACTGCATATGTCTTACCAACATGCTCCAAACAGCTTGGAAGATGTCATCTGGGTAAGAGGTTGACATTCTGACTCTCCCCACCTCGTGGAGAGTATTGCTTTGTTACATTCCACATTTTCGATCATGTTCAAGTCATTCAGCAGTCAAACTCCAGGCTCAGACCTCTGTATTTAAAGAGTCTACATGCAATAAGAGAGCTGGTGTGTGTGTGTGTGTGTGTGTGTGATAGCAGCTAAAAGAACAAAGCTTACGAGCAGTAACATCCAAAGGTTGAGGTTCAGACCAGCAGCTATAAATCGTCTTTGCTCTGTGACTTGGAGATGCAGCTCTTGTACATCATATACATCTAGAGTGGCAAAATGGAAAGTTTGTAAACCTTGTAATATTTTTTGCATTTTTGGCTGAGTTTGTATTAAAATATGCTATGGAATACAGATAAAGGATGTTTGTCACATAACAAATTACACCCAAAAGCTCAGCAACTCATTATTCAAATGACATTGAAATCGGTTTTGCACATTTTTTACAAAAGAAACTGAGTACGTAGTGTTCACGCCTTGTCCAAATTTTTTTTTTTAGAAAAGAGTGAATTGAAAATTTATGAGTTTATCCAAAACTTTGTTATGTTAAATCATTCTTTATCTGTATTAGGATGTGCAAGTTGTGATTGTGTGGTTGTAAGACTTTCATTGTGATACCGCTGTGTATAAAATGGGCCCACAAAATAAAAGATTAAAAAAACAAAAATGAAAGGAAGAGAGAAAAAGAAAGAAAGAAAGACTGACAGGCGGTGTTGTTTAGAAGTTACGATTGAACTAACTAAAAGGTGAGTAAAGTAATCCTCTTCTGATTTGGATCAACCAAACATCCACCTGAAACCACAAACAGACTGAAAGCTGCACATTCAAGCTAACCACCATCGGGTACTCTCAAATCAGTTTCTTGCTCTCCTTCCCCGACCGCTTGTGACAAGTGGCTGGGGGGTCGATGTGGAGCAAGAAGTAAGAGTCATTCCAAGGCACTTGATTCTTTTCATTTCCTTAGATGATGAACTGAAAAATCAATCATGTTGTTTTGCTAATGCCCTTTTCTCCAGGGTAGAAATGCACTTAATGAAATGATAAAACAATGCTTACTGAAATACCACTCATCACGGATTTCAAGCAGATACTAACTTTGGTATGATGACCTTACACTTTGATGACATTAGTGACATTACGGCCTGATAAAAGTTGTTGTTGGATATTACCAGATTTTGAATTCCATGCAATATGACTGTTTAAAATAAATAAACACGATATGCAAATTAAAGGGCATGAAGGAAAAAATTACAACAGGATACATTCAAATGTTAACACACCAAAACCCCAAGTTGCTAAGAATAGAAGGCAAATCACTAAGCCTGAAAAGGCAACAAACCTCAGTGATCTAAATTAAATTGACATAATCACAGCACCGAGAGCACATATAAGAAAACACAAATGAAATCATTTTAACTAACCAAGAGGCCTCAACACAAAGTATCAAAACAAACAAGTACAAGTTTCATATTACAGCTAATTAAACCAACTACAGCCAAACAAAAAGGTATCACCAGTCTGTGCTGTGGTAGACTGCACATATACAGCCTGTGCTTTACAGGCAGGTGAAGTGGAAGTGGAAACATTCAAACTACTTTGTGGTCTCGAGGACTTTCCGGTTGCCATTGGTTGCCATGAAGCTGTAAAATGCCCTGTAAAACCTCCAACCAGACTTTGTAGCAGAAGAGGTATTGTTCCTGAAACGAGAGAGACAAAGGCCGGATCTAGCTTTTGGGAACTGCCTTTTTTAAATAAATAAAAAAAGCTTGACCTTTGAACTTTGACACTGACCTTGGTTTGTATCATCCCATGCCGCTGAAGTCTCATCTCTTTTACGATGTCACTCACATTAATCTAAAGGCAGAGAAAGAAGGTCGTGAGGAGCAACCACAACATGTGTGTGAACAAGTCCATGGCTGTAGTTTATTTTTAATGATATTTTTAATTAATTGAGTAGACTCTCTGGATAAAGGGTTTACTGTCATTCTAGCATCTCTGTGTTAGACTTTAGGGCTAAATATTAACGTCTGGTGCGTTAGCATGCTAGCATTTAGCTGTATGAGACGTTGAGCTTAATACTAACATCAGTAAAATAACAGTGAAAGCGCTAATGTGTTTATGTTTAGTTTGGCACATTAGCATGTTAGTATTTAGCTTCGAGACTTCGAGCTACATTTCATCCTGAGGGAATTTCTGAGATAAATTTTATAGCATTTTATCCTCAAAAGTTACAAAAAAGTCAATCCAATGTCAGAAAGGATCATCAACGTCAGAAGGATTTAGTTTTTGGAGACTACTGTGCAGAAAATGTCAGGGTTGTGCATCGTTATGGTACAATAAATGAACCATTATAGAAACTAGCCTCTACTCACAGGTAAATCGTTCTCAATGAGATTGAGGATGATGTCAGTGCAGATGAGAACCCCCGTGCGTCCGATGCCGGCGCTGCAGTGAACGGTGAGTGGCCCCTTGTGGTGCACCGCTCTCAGGTAGCGGATGAAGCGAACCAGCTGCTCAGAGCACTGTGGCACACCGTGGTCAGGCCAGTGTGTGAACTTCAGGTGACGGACAAAACGTGTCTCGCCAGTCTGCAATAACAGTGAGTTGAATCATTGCATTAAAGAGTTCAGAGTAAACCAGTGTCATCAATGAGACTGACAGGGGGGTAGCTACTCCTCTCTCACCTCTGTCTCCACCATGCGGATGACCTTAATGTGAAAGTACTCCAGGTACTGCTGGTTCTCCAGGTGAAGCTTGTACCTGCCAGTGTCCAAAGGCATGCCCATCTTCATTGGCCAGTACTTGTGACATTTGATCCTTCCCCTCTCCACTTCCTGGGTCATCATGGCAATGATGTCAGATTTATTTTCCCAGATCATCTGCCAAAAGGCTGACACAGTGGCGGGCAGAGGGCCCTGGCAGGAGATGTAGAAGAACTCTTCATCGCCAACTTGCATGCGGATGTAGCTGGCGTTGATGTAGTCCTGGTTCTCTCCAATGGCAACACGTGTTTTGTCATCTATAGGGGGAAAAAAATAGGACAAGACACCCTAAAGCTCTTGTGTTCTTATGTGAGAGCGCTTCACTGCATGAATGGCATTCCTTTCCTTTTCCCCATGTTTGATACATCCATTGATTTCCTGATTATAAACAACAAACACTCCTCCCTGGCTGTTTTGCCTAAAGCACATCAGCCAAAAGTACAGTAAATAAGGCCGAGCAAACATCTCTGAGGTCTGGAGTTGTGCTCAACAAACGAGTGCTGTGAAGAAGTTTGTTGGTGATGAGAGGGGTGATAGACCGAAAGCGGAATGTTTTTTGGGTTTGCTTCCCCCACCTCCTGCTTGTGAGGTCAAAAAAACCACAGACTGGAAATCTGGCTATGCTGAACAGAAAAGTTAAAGGCTACAAGCAACGCATCAGATCGGCACATACCATGCCCCCTTTTTTCTCTGAGCCACTTGCACAAACAGCCGTTAGGCTGCAGCCAACAGGGCATATGGCGAGGTGCAGTGATAATCCACTGGGGGTCACTATCCTTTTCATCGCACTCATTCATCTCAACTCTGACTCCTTTCACCCGAACAGACTCTGGGGGCTGGAGACGGCAATCCTGCTCGCGTGCACATGTGTGAGTGTTTCCCTGCTTGTTTTGGTCAATATCATCAGTGTGAACCACAATTCAATCTCTTGTGAAGTTCATCCTTTCATCTTCTGTATTTTACCTCCTGAAATTCATCCTGATGAGAGCTCTTGTAACATTATTTGTCCCTGCTTTATTTATTAAAATCATAAATCCCAGATAATTACAAGGTTGGTCACATTTACATCCACTTCATCATCCCATACTTGGCTGAGTCAAAGTATTTAAGTGCAGCACCAGTGAAATACTGATACTAATGTGAGAAGTGATTTGCTGCGCAGTAATGACTTTAAGTGTTGTAAACAAATATCTCCACTCCCTTCAGTAAAGGCCTTACAGTCATCCTGAACCGAGCAGCTAAGAGAAGTGATAACAAACAGACTCTCCTATAAACGTCAAGTTTGTGGCTATCCAGCTTTTACAAGCTTAAGCTCACCAGTAATAAAAACTGGGAAACACAGAATGAAGAACTAGGGTTTGAACAAATGGAGAAAGTAGCAGCAGTTAAGATTCCTCTTCCAGACTTACAGGGCAGGATGTCTCTGTAGCGGTTCTTCTCTCTGTTCTCAGGGGCTTTTCCCACCAGGCAGTTGTCAGAGGGCTTCAGATGCTCCAGAGCCTGAAATCAGCAATAATGTGTGATCACTATATAACACAGTACAGCTAGATCACAGGATGATCCACATCCACGTCTTAATCATGACTGAGTATGACTGAGTTTTTTTTGTTGCTGTTTTTCTTTCAGTGTGTAATAAATTCCTCTCTATTGGATTTTATATAATGATCAATGTCAGGAATGGTTAAATGGTACATTTATTGGTCAATATGTAATTTTACCCTTAGTTAAGGCAATTTCACAGCTATGAATTACACCAACTGTTAAATATGCACATTAACTGGCTTGATATAGATGACATACTGTACACACCATAAACTCTTTGACCAGTTCCTGCTGGTCCAGTTGATGTTGCAGAATCTGGATCAGAGCCTTGACCCTGGAGCCTGAATACTGGCTGCTCTTTGCTGGGCTAATGAGAGCTAAACTGGCCAGTTCCTCCTCTGATACTATGGGTGGGCCTGAGGAAAGAAAGGCATAAAAGAGAGGGATATGGTTTGTTTGTGTGGCTCAGGTTCAATGTAATTTTTCACTCATTAGCACAGAAGGCATGGGAATAGAAACCTGTTTGGGGTGAGTTCATTTCCTGATTGGTGACATCAAATACATCATCATCTTCTTCTTCACTGCTCCAGCTGTCTGACTGCGTTTTCCGGATGTCTTTGCAGGACTGGTCCAAAAGTTTGGTCACAATTTGTTTCCTGGGGAAGTCAGGGGGCAGGGGTGAGACCAGACCATTTTTACTCTTCGGTAGGAGGGGATGAAATCATGCAAGGCTGAGCTTCCTTTCCCTGCGACTTTTCCACCTAAAATACAGTATAGACAAGAGGCTAAAATGTCTCTGTACGTCTACCATATACCTTTTGTTTTGAAGCTACAGAGATTGGTGCTATCACACTCACTAACTCTCACACTATCTATTTTTTTTAATCTCTTATTAGGGTTCACTGTCCATAAGCAACAGCATTAATCCAAAGGAGGCGTTTCATTTATTGCTCTCTGCTTCCTCCTTGTGGTTAAAAGTGGAACTGCAGAACACCTAAATAAAAGGAGAAGGTGGAGGACAAAGGTGTGGAGAAGCACAGGAGAGGAGAAACAATAGGAGAATCCAAGAGGAGAGTAGTTTGGTAAGTTACTACCTGTCAGAAGCTCCATGCAACATGTCAGTGACATTGAGAGATGGGCAGCAAGCTTGATGAGAAGGGGTGCTGTTACAGCTCTCCTGGTCCACGGACAAGCAGGCAGAGGAGGCAACAGACGGGAGGGGCAAGATGTTAGTAGTAGATGTTAGTAAAGAGTCAAGGAGGGGTATGATTGAATCTAAAGAAAAGATTAGACAGTTATTATGACACTATTCATGGACTTGAGTGTGTGTGGATGTGATTGTTTTGGTTACCTGCATTGCCGTCTCATCTGTTACCACAGTCAGTCGACGTGGAGGAGGTGGTGGCGAAGTTAGGACAACACCTATTTCTTTAGCCACAGGGTCTGAGGTCACCTCTGAAAAACAGTACATTTCAGTGCAGAATATGTAAGATACACATTTGTCGGGTCTCTTAATGGTGTCCAATAAGAGACCAAGATAACTCAAGGTTTATATTTACTGTATATGGTGTGTTTTCAGCTCTCAATAATTAATTTTAGGGTCTACAATTCAGTTAAATTTAAAACTCTTTATCAAGTATCAACTTTCTACAACTTCATAATATGAGATCATACCGTGGGGATGCTCAGCTGGCTGGTTCAGCATGATGTCAGGTGAGGAGCAGGTGTCCGGAGCCGGCTGCTCAGCTAGAATAGCTTCAGTCTGAGCGGACATGTTGGGAGGTGTGGGTGATTCAGAGTAGGTCAGGGGCATGATGTCTCTGCAGATGGTGAGCTGCACAGTGCCCTCCGCTTTACGCAGGATATCCACCACCTTGCTGTGACTCAGGCCGGACACAATCACACCGTTCACCTGGAGTACACGCACTGAGCGTTAAGAGTTTTCCCTCACAAGAGGGGCAATAAAACAGTCAAGAGGTGCGATGGCTTGTTACCTCTAATAAAATATCCCCCACTTTCAGCCGACCGTCCTGCTCAGCTACTCCACCAGAGCAAATTTCCCTCACTCTGAGCATGCTGCCATTGGTTCCTCCAACCAAAGCGAAGCCGAGGCCTCCTCCCTCTGGTTTTTTGAACTCCACTTGCATGATGCAACTCTGCAGAGGAAAGAAGGAGAAAGAAAAGAAGAGTTTGGAGCAATCATGAATTCCAGTGACCACAACAACTCAAGCTCTTCAGTAAAGTACTTTCATGCTGTCTTAAAAAGAACAAATCATATGCAACAAAGCCTGACAGACAGACAGATAGACACACACACACACATGCAGACAATGACCCCACCTGCTCCCCAGGAGAGAACGCATTCGCAGATTGACTCACAGTAGACTCATATTACAGTGTGTGTTTCATCAGACACTTCAAACACAGAGCTGGCAGGAGAAAAGAATGAGCTTTTGGACAAATACAAATAATATGTTCAGAAACTTACGTCTTGTTGGTCTTGTGTGAGAGAGAGGCATCGGAATTTACCAGCAGTCCTGTACACGGGTTCAGCTGAAAAAAAAACAGAAGAGAGGCCAGAGAATTAGAGACCAGACAAAACAACTCACAAAGATATCGCAAGTCAAATTCATGGTGGAGATGTTTCCGGCACCAGTCTCCATCCGACCGTCCAAAACAGACACGCCGGACAAAAAAAAAAAAAGCAACACACACCAACCTCGCACCTCTTCGGCCATTTTGAAAGAGAAGTGTTGATGGGTGCGTCTCTTCTATGACAGGTGAACAAGGTTGGTCTTTTCAAAGTGACCCTGTCCACTGTCCCTTACCGCTGCATGCACTGTCACCAGGCAACTGAGCTTCCTGCCCTATAGACCACTGACTGTATGGCACTGCCTGTGTTTGAGTGTGTGTGTGCGTGCGTATGATGCCTTTGGCCGTGCAGCCTAATACACCAGTGGAGGGCCAGAGGCTTGCTAATTATTAATCCTGCCGTGAGAGCCCAGGATCTGTCTGTCAGCATTCAGATCACACACACACACACACACACAGCTGCAAAGAGAACTATCTCTCAGCACCGAGCTCCGGCTTCACGCGGACAATAGGACGACAAGCGAAAGGCTGAGAGGAAACCAGTTTTGGTGCTGATAGAACATGCCGATGGAGAGACTCGGGAGGAAATAAACAGAGGGAGAAATGAGGGAGAGAAAGAAAAAAAACTCACTCTCTTCAACAGGAGAGTCTTTCTCTGGAGAGACGGACTCCTCGAAACGAGCGTAGGACTTCTTGTCCTTTTTCCAGTCAAACAGACCTACGAGAGAAAAAAAACGTGTCTTGAAACAGCTGTTTTTTTTTTTATTGCAGGCCTGGCATCTTAAAAAGGACAAGTTATTACCTGTCCTTCCCAGAGCTCTAACACTTTCTGGTAATGATTGAACTTCAGTTATCATTGTTTGGCTGAAAACATATCTGGTTCCTAAGCAATCCGTCAGTGCATACAACGGCCAAACATTTCTCTTCATGTGTCCTAGTGTTAAGTCAAGCAGGTGAAACCATCCATAGATCCTTTCAGAGGCGCTTACCATTCCACTTGGCCTTGGGGGTCACCGGCTGCTCCTCTCTGTCACAGACACAGTCGAGTCATTCACACGTACACAAACACCTGATCACTTTCTGTCTCTTCCGCCATCGAGGGCACATACCTAATGACTTTAAGTTTAACTTTACGAGGAGCGATCTCACAGGCTTTGACGGCGTCCTCCAGGGTCATGCCCAGCGTGCACCTGCCACAGATGTACAGGATCTTGTCATTGGGTTGGACACTCCCCTCCTCGCTGGCTGGGGAGCCTGGCACCACCTCCAGACAGTAGATGCCCTGCCATTTGCTGCCAATGCCTCCTGTCAGCTTTATACCTGAGGAGTGCACACAAAGATGCAACTCAGTACAAACAAACAGAGAGAGAGAGTTTGATGTGGCGTGTGGTCGAAATGTGACCAAACATGTGCAGCGTCCTACCGAGCTGTCCTGACGGCGTCTTGTACAGAACAACGTCAGGCAGGCTGTCGCAGGGTGGTGGCGCCACCAGGTTGGTAACCGCCCTGCCCAGCGTCATGCTCAGTCTTCTCGGAGAAGACCTGAGAATCGTCATGGCAACATCATCCGCCACACTGGTAACATCGTGTCCATTTACCTGGAGACAAATGACTAAAGTAAAGTAAAGCTCATACAGTAGATACTTATAGTCAGGCAAGATAAAATCTTTAACAGTAGATACTATGTATCTGTATGTGTTTGAATCAGTGACAAGATAGTTCCAAGAAGACAAAGAAAGAAAAGTGCTACTGTATAGAACTGGTGTCCATTTACATTTTCAATTCAACATAAATGTAATGTATACATAATGTTTATACATACTGTAACAAGTCTGTCTCCTGCCCTCAGACGTCCGTCTGCCTTGGCTGGGTTGTCCAGGATTTCCTGTATGTAGTAGCAGTTGTCCAGTTTGCTTCGTGTGATGGTGAAGCCAAAGCTTCCACTTCTGGACTTGGTCAGAACCACCGTGAGTTCAAACTCTTTTACCAATCCCTACAATTCACAGTCATTAACAGACAAAAAGGACCTCAGTTACTCATCACAACAGTTACATGTAATGTTTTTTCAAAACCGTAAGTTGTAAGTGGTCACCCATAAATAACAAATGGTTTGTATTTGCAGAGAAAAGGAGAAATTATGAAGTGAAAGTGTAGAGTGGTCAAATATCTTCTAGTTTTCTAGTTTATCTTATATTCAAAAACATGCATCATTATACAGACAAAAAATACATACAATTTTAAAGTTTTAAAGACTTTCTTGACACCTGTTCAACTTTATTTATATTACTGTTAATTGCAAAATCATATTCATGAATCAAGTTTCATCAATGATTTATTTAATCACAAGTAAACCTGATAAAAAACTAAAATTGTAAAACACTTGACAAAATGAGCAGAGAACAGGAAATGTGACAAACTTGCCTTTCTTCGACTCTCTTCCTCCTCCTCATCTACCTCGTCGTCATCATCGATGTCCTTGTATTCCATCTCTTTCTTCTCCGGCTCCTCCCTCGGCTGAGTGTGGCTCTGGGCAGGAGGGGGGAGCACTGTGGGCGTCAGCGCCGGGGCAGGCGGACTGACACAGGGAGGCACAGTGGAGATGATCTGAGCTGTGATGGGGGTCAGCGGCAGAGCAGGGGGCTGGGGTGGAGGCACCACGGGCCGAATGTTCTTGGAAAAGGCTTTGTAGTGACTTGGAAGAAGCCCCTGCTTGATCGGGTGATGCTTGGCTTTGGGCGGCTGCGTTGTGAGGGGCTGAGACGGGTGGGAGAGGGAGCATGTGGTCGGGGTGTCAGACGGGAGGTCGAGGGGAGAGACGGAGGTCGTGGGGACGTTAGGGCCGAAGTTTGGGTTCTGAGAACTGAAACCAGATGAGCTGTTGGAGGTTTGGGAACCACGGGACGTGACCGGGGTGTGAGTGGTCACACTGGGAGGAAAGCTGTGAGAAGGCTCCAGGGTGGAACTGATGGTCAGGTACTCTTCATCTGCCATTATAGTTAGTCCATTTCCCATGAGGCAGTAGGTCACACTCCCATCTGCCTCCTCTCTGATTCCACTGCACATAAACAAACAGCACATACTATGAACATTTCGCTTTGAATAATGCTTTCTGTCTTTAATGCCAAAACAGGTGCAGCAGCAAGAGTTCTGATTGCAAATTATGAATATTAAACTAGGAATGTGATAGAGACATAAGTAAATATGACAAAGAGTTGCCATCAGTTTTGCTATTCCATACGTTTTAATAACGCACAATTTACTGTATAGGAAGAATAAGGAAAAAAAACATCACTTCAAATGTTTGCAATACACCTTTAAAATATCATCATCATTATCATTTTATAATATTTTTATAGTTAGACACCTAAAATGTCTAAATTACTGCAGATTTCCAAGTATGACTGGAAATGGGAGACTCATTTTGGAGCTGGTTTGATTTCAGAACAGTTTTTAAGTTACATCCGTTGTTGAAGAAATGTTGCTGCAGTGGTTTGTGGTTCTATTTCGTGTCAACACATGAATAAAAACTTTTTAATTTGGAACTTCAGGTCACAACATAGGATGTGATGATATGTGATAGTTTTCTTATGTCTCAGCATCTAAAACATTACCTGGCATATACTGAGTTTGAAGCAGTTTTAGGACAGATGTCCATTAGCATCACGGTTGAACTCGACCTCCTTGCAGCCTCCTCTCCTCCGTCCTTTTTCTTCTCCTTCGCTTCTACTTCCTGTTGTTCCTCTGGATTCCTGGTGGTCGGTCGTGACTGTGGTCTAGCTGGTGGAGAGTCGAGGGCAGGGGAGGCCGGCGAAGCGGGCGATGCTGGCGAGGCGGGTGATGCCGGCGAGACCGGCGATGGAGGCGACGTAGGTGACGTGGGCGAGGGCGGTGAGCGGGGGGCGGAGGGAGGAGTCTGGGTGGGCCGCACTTCTCTTTCCTGGCCGTCCTGGTTCTTCAGGAGAACTGAATCTGCACAAAGCTCTGAGTTCTTCTCCTCCGTGTTGGTCAGATCTTCGTCCTGGGTGGGGACTAACTTCTGGGAAATGATGTTGACGTCATATTGAAACTTGAGGAGCTGGCTGTAGTCCTCTCCTAGTCGGATGTCCAGAGACCGGGATCGAACTTCACGGCTGGGTGCAGGACTCTACAGGAGGTGAGACAGTCTGGATTACCGGGTCTGTTTTGTTCACAGTGGGTGTGAGCGCTTGTGTGCATGTGAGCTCACCAGTGTGTTGTCGTCTGGATCATACAGCACTCCAGGACCCGGTCGGCAGATCAGCAGATGGACTTCAGATGGAGCTCCACGCAGCAGGAACAAAACCCTCTGACACAACAACAACAACAAAATTGTGTGTTTGTGCAGCAGTGACTGGATATAGCTCGAAATCTATTTACAGTAGTTGCTGTACGTTTAAATGCCCCTCTGTGAATACCACTGTAACTCTTTGGCAGCACACAAAAGATTAAATGACACATCAAACGCCATGACACAAGCAGCTTGCTATTTCCAGTACTATGAGATTAAAGGATTAGTGGACCAATGACATGGCCAAGACCTTAAGAAACAGCAGGGCTGAGCTGCTGCTCAGACACTTTCTAGGCCCATTCACAAGTATTTATTCGCACACAAAACTATCATCTACTCCCATGCTGCCATTAGTGCTCAAACTTTTTAAACTTAAAATATCTTGACCACATTGTGCACCCACTTTTTATGTCCCTGTTCCAATTTAGGAAAAAAAATGAAGAGACAAATCTACAACCACAACAAAATAAGAAATCACTGGTTGTAAATTAACTGGTATAAATGTGTAAGGATGAGTAATCATCTTATATATCCCGAACCCTACCTGGTATGAGAGGTCCTTGACTGGCTCTCTGTTGACCGACAGAATGACATCTCCCTCTCGCAGCAGGCCACTCTCTTGCGCCGGCTGGCCCGGGAACAGGCGTTTGATGCGGACCAAGCTCCCACGGTCGGGCCCCGAGGTCAGCTGCGAGATGTAAAAGCTGAATCCCAGGCCGGACAAACTCTTCTTTAGCACCACTTCATGGGTGTTTTCTGGGAATACGAAGAGACGGAGGGGAGCGTCGGGGCATTAATGTGTGTTGTGTAATCGTTAATCTGTAGTGTGGCTTCAGATTCGGTACTTTCTGATTGAGAAAATGTTCATCAATCCCTCCAGCGCAACACCCAAGTGGTTATTTTTGCAGAAATATATATATTTTTTATATTGACTCACATGTTTGTTCTGTGTACAGTATAGTTATAAAGGTACAAGAGAAAGAGAGACTATCCCTTTAACTCGGCTCAGGCAGTGAACAGGCAGCTTCAAGGTTTCAGCACAGGCTGTCTCGGGGGACTGAGGCAGTGTCAGCCCTGGATGACTCTGACAGCAACCACAATGTAGCTGTCAGATGACTCACAGTCACCTCTGGGCTGTGCATGCAACTGTGTGTGTGTCTGACAGTCTATCGCTTTTTTTCCCCCTCTTTTGTGAGTGTATTTACCCCTTCCTCTCCCCCTCTCACCATCGGTAACAAAGCTGTAGTCCTTGGCTCGACCACTCAAGGTCGTTTCCACGGAGACTTCAGTCCTGGGGGGCTGCGTGTATGATGGACTGTGGGCCAAGAGGGGGCAGGGTGAGTCCGGTCTGGGCTCCAAGATAACAGTGGGCTCCCTTTCCAACAGCAGGTTCACCACCTATAAGGAACAGATACACATAAACCCTCAGTATAATGTTCAATAGTTTATAGCTCAAATAAAACAAGTGTATTATGATGCACAGCAGAGAAGTGAGTAAAACCAGTTAAAATCTTGGGTAATGAGGATGGAAAGTAAAACCTGAGCCTGAAAATATCTAAATACTCCCTGTTTCCTTACATAACATAAACATATGCTCTTTACAGTGGACACATTATACTGGTAACAATCATGTCATATCATCAACTATATGACTTGGTATACAATATCTGTGTGTAATTGTGTTTTAATGCATGTTTGTGTGTTGGTGTGCGTATGTTTGTGTACCTCTCCGGTCTTCTTCAGGCACTCGACAGCTTGTTGGTGAGTCACGCCCCTCAGGTTGGACCCGTCAACCTCCAGCAGTCTGTCACCTGTCATATGCACAAACACAAATCTCATCATCATTAGTAACATCAACAACACACCAAACGGTTTGTGTGTATGTGTGCGCGCTTGTGTGTGGTTGATGGGCACGTCAACAAATCTAACAGTCGTTCCTGTTCACTGAAGCATGAACTGAGCAGACACAGACACTGCACAATGCTCCAGTAACATACACACGCACTGGCAAACAAATGACTGACAAAATAAAATAAAAAAAGGAAAACAAATGAATGGCGGTAGAATATTTAAATCAAAGAGCTTGGCTACACCGTCATAGGCTGTAGGGGCCACAGGTTCATTATTTAATCTACATCTAGTCATTTTTTATATGTAGTTCCATCTTTCTGTTTTCATCATATCCTGTGATGATGATGATGATGCTCGTGGTAGTCATTTGTGGTCATTGCAAATCAATGACTTTAGCTCCTGTTCCCTCCATTCCACCAGACGCTTAACAGAAACCTTGTTTGTGTTTTTCAGCAGCCCACCCGATCATATGCCGAAATCAGAAATGAAAAGTTTACCAATCTGAATGCGTCCGTCCTGCTCTGCGGCGCCTCCCAGCACCAGGCTCTTGATGTAGACTCCTCCATATCGCACATTAGTGTTTGTTCCCCCCTGTTGTTGGCAAGAAACACGACAAACAAAAGTGATAAGTCACTGTTGCAGGCCTGAAATAACCATACTCACACTGACTCAGCTGCATCGTAGCTTGTTACCTATTGGCCTGTCCCATTTAGTCCCTAAAATCGGTTTGGCTGAGATGATGTAACACAAAGCAACAAAGTCACTACGTTCTTGGCACTATTCGCTTGGCTTTTAATGCGGCAACGTGTCATGAGGAGCCAGACTGTCTGTCTATCTCGACACTCGCTGTCCCTCTTTAGTCACAGTGGGGTGTAAAGACAAATGAAAACTTAAACTTAAACTTCTATAAAGAAGTATGAGGTACAGAAAAAGGGAAATTATTCACTCACAGCGACACTGATGCCGAGACTACCATTACTTTTCTTCAGCTCCACTATAAACCGCTCGCCAGTTTTCAGACTTATGATGGATGGCGACCTGGAACATGCATCCTGAAAGAGAGCAAGCGAGAGGTAAAGTGAACTGTAAGAATAAATACAGGAATACAGAGAACAGTGTTGTTTTAATAACCCATCTGTGGTTAAATCAATATCATTAATCCAATCAAATAACATCCCTACTTTGTTGAAGTAACATAATCTACTGTACTTTGATCACAATGTTAATAAATGAATAAAAGACAAAAGTACAGATTTGAAATCATAACAGATTAAATCAGAGTGTTTTTTTAGGACACTTCTAAAGCCGGTGAATGACAGCAACACAAGAGTCCTATCACATTAATCAGAGCGCTTAATCCCTTTAACAATTAGCTCTGGTTGAACTCTTCAACCTCATGTTGATAATTGTGCTTCCATGGAAACAAAGCCACTTATCTCTAACCCACAGCCCCGTCTCTGACCTGAGCGTCGTGTATTCTGACGACAGGAATGTGAAGCCTCCTGCTCTGCTTCGGGGTTGCCATGCTGGACAGACTGATGGCCTCCTCCAGCTCCTCCACGCCGGGACGGAACTCGGTGCCACTCAGCGTGGTCTGAGAGCCAAAGCTCCTCTCGAGTGCCAAACCCAGAGTACTTTGACTCAAGGAGCTCTGTCTGTCCTTCAAAGACTCTGATGGGCAAACAACCATGTGAGATGAGCAGATGAGTTCACACTGAGGCTGCATTAAGTGTCACTGCTGCTACACGCTGTGATCGTTTGACAGTGATTTATGAAAATTTGCACGCAGAGATCTTACGTTTGGGCTGGGACACGATGAGCTCCACCTCGTCAGGGCTGCTCTGTAAGATGGCTGCAGCATCACTGAATGTTACTCCTTCCAGACTGGTCTTGTTCAGGGAGATGAGACGTCCACCTGGAAAAAAAAACAAAACAAACAATCAACAAATCAATAAAAAGAGTCCTTGTAACAGCTTGTCATGTGCAGCCAAATTCAGCCTCCGTGTTCTGTCATCCGTTGTATTTCCATTTCTTGTCTGTCGGCGCTGCTGCTTACCGGGTTTGATTCGTCCATCTCTGTCCGCAGGTCCATCAGGCACAATGGAAGCAATAAAGATCCCAAGGTCGAGTTTACCTGTATTGTCCTCTCCCACTATTACAAAACCTGAAACAGGACCAGAGAGGAAGACAAAGGTCTTGTGGTGCTGTGCTCATTAATTTTACATACAAGTTCACCGTTAGATTAAGCTTAACAAACTCACCAAAGCCCAGTTTGGGGTCTTTCTTCAGGCTCACGCAGACTATCTCTCTCTCTGGTGGGGTCATGGTTGGTGTATCTGAAAAAGCCCATTGACAACAAGGCATGTTTCACAGATTGTCCACTGATTTACATATTTTCCATTGTGTTAAAGGTCACAGAGACACTAAGACTTATGAGTAATTCAGAGCGTCCAAATCGCCTCATCTACATGTCTTTGGACAACTGCACACAGAGAGGCCCCTGCTGGCGGGATCAGGGTAACAACACTGTTCTTGTCATAAAGAAACCATGAGCTCAGGTGTCACCGTGAGAGCTCAGGATTAAAGAATAAGTAGTAATCACTGTTTCTCAGTGCACTTGTTTGACTGACGTTCATTTTGTTCTTTTAGTGGTACTAAAACTAAATTATATACATTCAAATGATATGCACATCAACTGTATGGTTTTTTTTATATAATTCAGCAATATTTAGAGATAATGCCCCTCTCACATAGAGATGTGTTGGTTTTAGTTATTTTGTGTACTATAACCTTTATTTATTCTCGAAGACCACTGAGGAAAAGTCCTCATTTACAGTGGTGTCGACAGAACAACAAATACAGCAAAGAAGAACGAGAGTTTACACACGAAAATATTAGGAAACAAGTAAGAAAAGTTAATACAGTCAAAACAATTCCAATCCAGTGAAACCCGATTTGAGAAGAGGATTTTGAACTGCAGCACTGATGGGAGAGATGCTAAATTTAAGATTTTCTGCAGATTGTTCCATGTGTAAGGTGCATTGTGAGAGAAGGACATTTTACCCAGCTCAGTTCTGACATGGATGTATGGATGTATCATGCATATTACAAAAACTAATTAAGAGTAAAGTAAAAAAAAAAAAAAAGTGCAATTATGAATCAAAATAATAAATGCAGAGTTGAAACATAGTTGACATCCTCACCTCGTAGAGAAGAGGAAGCATCAGAGTCCTGCTTCTGCAGCGACACACTGGACATCATCCTGGGAATCGGCTCTGGAGTGCTACAACACACGCACAGCTGCATTTAGCCAAGTCCCTTCAATCCCTCCATGATGAGAATATGAATGTAACCATCATCATCCTCATCATCCCCACCTCCAACACTGTCGGTGCTTCATGTCCCTGAGGTCTCCTGTTTCAGGGAGCTCCTTGTTCAGGTCCCTGCTCATCTCCCTCCTCATCTCTCTCTGCTGGCGGAGGCGAGCCTCCAGCTTGGCAGTCAGGTCATCGCAGGACTTGGAGAGGGAGTCCGGCTGACCCGGTGTCAGACCTACGTGGTTCAACATGCCCTCGGACATGGACATCCGCTTCAGGTCCATGTTACGACCCCGATAGACAGACATGTACTTATCCATGTTTTCATCTGGAGAAAGCAGAGAAGAATCAGGTGCCATTCACCTTTGTGAGCTCATCAATATGAAATCAAAGGAAACACACTCACTATGAGTTTCTCACCTGGTATCATGGTGTGGTTAAGTTGTCGTGACGTCATCTCGCTATGAAACTTGTGCTGTGCTGAGCAGAGGTTCAGAAGGTACTGTGCTATTTTTGAGGTTTCTGTTACAAAACTGTGCTTTTTCCCGCTGGGCCCACCACACTCTATTATCAGTTTACGACGCTGAAAGACACAAATCGTTATAGATTTACTTTAAGCTTCGATCTCATAGAGCAAAATCTAGACTGAAATGCCATTTGTTTTGTTTTTTACCCCAGTGGAGATGGAGTCGGTTTCCCTCCAGAGGAAGCGCCTGGTGACGGTCCGAACGTGGTTCTTCATCTCGTACACGATGATCCCTTTGACGCAGACTCCTAACACCAGCTCTCCTATCACCGGCCTTTTCTCTCTCCCCACTCGGTGGAACATAACCCCGTACTCTGGTAACTGCTGGGCAATCTGAGAGGCACATATTTTTAAAATTGCTTGTGTGTCTTTGTGTGAGAGGGAATATGTGTTCTGTTTTAAAGTGTCATCATTTACTTAAGAGGAAATGTTGGGAGGAAATATCATCATTTTTTTGAATCTGTCTGTCCTTAAATCTTTATTCTTATTATAAGTTTTCTTTTTCTTTTTCTTTCCATATTTCCTGTATGTTAGTCACTGTGCAGCACTTTATGTTTTGAAGATGTGCTATATAAATAATAGCAAATAGTGGTTCTAGCAAGTGCAGAGCGCCTTATTAATTTAACACACTGCAAGGTGAGGGAATAGCCAAAGGACAATGTGAGTCTTTGTCTTTGTGTGTGGGTGGATGCATTAGCAGTCTGGATACCTTTAGGTACTCTGTTTCTGCCTCTTCGGGCAGCATCTGGGCATGACTTGCATGTAGTCTTGGCAACTCTTCCTTGACACTGGGCAGGGCCAGCTTCTCTAGCATCCTCTTGGACACGTAATGCTCTGGCTGGTAATAATTCTTACCATACAACTAAAATAACACAAAAAAAGAGCCAGATACGCTGCTGTGACACACTCTGAAAGATGATGTTGGTATTTATGGGTATAAGATGAATGTTTTTCTTTTTTGTCCTTGGTACCTCTGGCATGTAGTCCCCAAACTCAGCTTGCAGGGCAAGAGCAGCGAGGAACAAGCCCGTCTCCTCGTTACAGTAAAGCCTGTCCTCCATGATATCCTTACGGAACTGTAAGTAGTACTGGTGACGAGTCAGTCTGTGCCTGCGAGCAAAAAGTAACAGAAACTTTTCTTTTAAACTATAGATTTCCTGAAATTGATTTGCAAGTAAGAAAACCAGTGTTGTACTTACAAAATGAAGGAAATATCGTCAACAAAAAATTTGACTCGAAGAAACACCAAAAAGGAAAGTGTCTGGCCTTTTTTCCAACTGTCTGGTGCAACTTTGGAGATTTTTGTTTCATGGTCCAAAAAGAAATATTCATCGTCTGCATATAGAGATAGAAATGAAACAACAACCCACTCTTAAAAATGTGCAGTAACTGAGATATAATCATGCCTATTGTGACTACATTACATTCATGAACATTATGTTCTTGATGTTCAGTTAATTATAAAATGTATTCCCTTACCATCTAAAAAGGCAAGACCAAAATAGAAATGTTCCACCAAGTTTGCATGAGCCACCACCATGTCAAACACGTCCCTTGCTCTGGACTTAATGTCACAGCGAACCACCACGTACTGCCCGCTGGGAAGCACCACGGTCACTTCTCTCTGAGACGAGCACGAGCGGCCCTTTCTGGACTGTTGGGGTGTAAACACACACACAAACACACTGACACACATGCACAGAAAAGAACATCTACAAGCACTTACACGCATGCACAGACACATACGAATACTGCGCATGCAATGATGCAAACAGACATAGTTCAGCATGCAAGAAAAGACAAGTTAGGGTACTGTGAAAAGCAGTTTGTATGAAAATGAGTCAGCAGCGTAATAGAAACAGGGAAGAATTACCACAATAGATCCGGGAAGCTCAAGAACAATATGCTGTTCGTCCGGCATTCTGATGAACTCAGGACCCAAAGCCTGACAAAATAAACATTTATCATAAAGAAGCCAATTAGCTTCTATCAGCTAAACACTGTATTCCAAATTTAGTTGTGTTTTTTTCAGGGACATTTGCCTTACTGAATTAGCATTTTAGCAAATGTCTCGGTCTTACCTTAGCTTTCCTCTGGCTCAGGCTGAGCGAGGACTCACTGAAGGTGATGGAGGGACTGTGAGATCTGCCTGATGTTTTGGGAGAGATGTCGTGGTGGGGGCTCCTACCGAGCCAACTGCAGTTGCTGTCCCTGTGACGAACCCCACGGGGGAGTCTTGGGGGAGAGAGAGAGAGGAAAATAGAGAGAGAGATGGAGGGAGGACAGATTGAGTAATAGTTGTGCAGACTAGTTGGAAAAGTCAAAGTGTGGGACAATGGCACGTCCCCTCAAAGTCAGGACAGACAACGAGGGCGGGGAAAATGAAAAATGGATGGATTGCTTTATGCCAACATGATATAAATATATCTTTAATGGCCGGAAAATCATCTCCTAACTACAGTCCTGGTGGTGATAGTGTATATAGGTGTGTGTGTGTGTGTGTGTGTGTGTGTGTATACATGCCTTTCTAAAGAAGATTGGTACAGTGGTGTGGGGGAACTCCTCGGTCTTTGTCTCCAAGGTCTGTGAGGTAAACTCCCTAGAAAACACATACAACAAGTAATTTCAGTGTCAAAATAAGCATCTTACTGCTGGAACACATTATTAATAGGAAAAAAAAGCTACAAAAATACAAAAAGCATTATAGGTTAGGGTTAATAATAAATAAGGATTATATCAATATATATCTATTGTTAAGAATAATACCTAAGAATTCATTTCTTTCTACCATTCTGTGACTTCGTTTCAGGTTTGGTTTCCTCTGCATCACGGTCGTACCTGACTTTGAGTCAGAGTCCGTTGAGTATCTTCTCCCCTCAGCACTCCCTTCGCTGAAGTCTGAAAATGGCCCTCTCTTTCCTGTCAACCAGGTAAGAGATGAAAGATGACAGCGATGTTGGATTCCTGTCTGTCTCTGCGCTCCCCGGAGACACTGAGATGTTTGGACAGAACTGAGGCTGGCAGAGGGTTTAGCCCGAAGCCTCCACAATCAGTATCTGATTATTGGCTCTCGCAGGAAAACTAATCCTGGGCTTGCTTTAGGTTAAGATTTTAATCCTGTTGACCTGTACACTATCTCCAGTCAAAAAAACAGCTATTGGCTGCAACTATTTTCTGCAAATATGTGAAAACAACTGTTTTTTAAAGGTTGGATTTATTTATGATGGTAAGATAAAATAGGCTGTAGAGCAAAACAGGAAACCTCCCATGAAATACACATACTTCTGGTTCCTTTTGTTACAGAATCACAAATTGACCCAATTTAGAGCAAAGTAATCCTGATTTTTGTGACTCACCATGAAGTCTCTCTCTGATCATCTGGCTCCTGCCACTCAATGGGACATTACTGTCTGGTAAAGAGCCATGATCCTGGAGGAAAAGAAACAAATACATTCATGTTCTTTTTTTTTTTGCTCCTACACAGATTATTAAAGAGTACTTATTTGAACTCTGACACATTCACAATGGTCTGCAGAAAGCTGAAACGCTTGCAGAGCAGACAGGAACACACTGTGGGTGTCTATACTCACTGAATCATGAAAAACCTCCTCCACCAGCTGTCTGATGACTTTGGCGGGCGATGGCAGGATGGAGGCTTTATGCTGAGATTCGCAGGCTTCCAGGATGGCGTTGAGATTTACCCTGCGGTGGGCCAGGTCCTCACACATGCTGAGTAGGAGGCTGTTTAGATGGTCACTCAACTGGACTGGCTGAAGTCAATGACAGTGGAAAAAACAACTGTAATAACGGAGGTGTGAGACAGCGATGGCACTGAATAAAATATTAGAGCTTTGTCACTCCCACCTGATTTTGAGGTAGGTGAAAATCAACTGACCAGTAGAGAGTCATACCCAGTGAATATACCAGCATCTGCAACAAAATGACCCGATTAAGAACAAGACACACTGCCATAATCAGCTAATTTTAAAATAAAACTATCTTTACTTCTACATACATCCATTATTTCTTTTTGATACATGATGATTTTAGATGTTACATGTTGACACACAACATACTGTGGTCAAGATGGATAAGTTCAAATTTAATATAATTGAGAAGGGACTATTATAATACTGAACAATCAAATTATGAAGAAAAACACAAAGCACATACAGGAAAGTATGTGGTAGACGCTAATTTATTTTTTCCCCCTTTCAAATAGTACACACACAGTTTTCTTCATGATAACTCAACAGTGATTATTGTTTGTGTTTGAAAATACTAGAGATGGACAGTTGAGTAAAAACAACAATATTTGTGGTGTTTCTTAAATGCCACAGCTCTTCAAGGCAATTTTCTCCATCTATGGTTAAAAGACATATGACTATAAATATGAAGCATGTATCAAGGCTGAATAGTTAGAGGCGTGTGAGACAATCATACAGATATTCTGATAATAATCTAAGAGTTTAAACTAAAGAGTGTTGAACATTTGAGGCTCCAAAGGGCAGAACAGAGAGCAGATGTTCATCTGCTCGACCACTAGATGGCGACATTACATCTCAGCCGTCCTTCAACTCCTGACATCCTGAGATTTCACACTTGGAGTAAAAAAGACACATCAGGACATGATGGCAGTGGCTTGTGATCAGTTCAAGTCAGTGCAGGGTTTAAAGTTACCTCGATGCAACATGATACTCTTTAATGTTTGACAAGTCTGCCAGTGGCTGTAACGTGAGGTCTTAGGATAGAAATGAGGATGCATGCACTGACCCTCTCTATGGCAGGCTTGGTTGAGCTGGCACGGCCCTGCAGCATTTCTGGAGCAGTGAAGGTGGATACATCATCTGATAGGCCACAGTTCTTAAATGCTAAGGTACCAGTGGCTGACAGCAACAAGGAGGAGGGGCTTATGATATTACACATATTGTTGTGACCTGAAAAAAAAGAAACAGAAGGAAAAGCATGATATACAATGATGGTGCGAATAGAGGTACTACGGTAAAGTCGCACTGAGTGAGACAGAAACACTGCAACATATATACAGATGTTTACATTGTAGTAACATAATGCTATGCTGCTATGCTGTGAAGACACAATATATGAGAGCCAACAATAACGGGGGTTATTTACCCTTATAGGAGACATCCACTAAAGACTCTGCAGTGCCCAGCAGCAGGGACCAGACCTCCTCCTCCAGCAGAGGTCCCCCTCGCGCCTCCAGTACTTCAGCTAATGTTACAAAAGTGCTGCTCATCCTGCACTCATTCCTGCACACTCAGTCCACACACAGACACACAAAACACACACACACATTCAAATTACAAAATTTGCTGATTAGAGTCTTTGTTAATTTGGAAGAGAGGTTTCTTTTTTCCACTTTTGCTCTCTAATAAACGTCTACAGGTGCTGAACGAATGTCTTAATGTCAGCGCTCACAGTGTGTACTCCCTAGTTTTCTCTGCCGGCTGTCAGGCCTCTTATCCTCTGACTTCTTCTCTCATTTCCTCATCCTCCTTTTACATCTCTCTGTGACAGTATTACTGCTGTTGTCACAGCCTGTCAACACCATTTTGTCCTCGGAGACAGATATGAGAGGGAGTTCTGAGAAACTTTGCAGTTCTTTGCACTGGACTCTGATTAGATTATCTTAGTCCACTGGTCTCGCTGCCTCTCGGCCTCTCTGCCCCTCCCATTTTGTAATAGGCTTTTTTCTGACCTGAGTGTGGTTCTGAGGGAGCTGCGCTTCTGGCACCACAGCAACTGTGTCATGATCCTATATTAGTTTTGTTGTCACATACTGTGTGGGTATTACCACAGCTATACACAGTTGCCAGCACAGAGGGGGAAAAGACCTTACAGACTGATTGAGATATGAGAGCAGCACAGAGAGGCTGTTGCTCTACATCATTTAGATGTACGACAAACATCATTTTGACCATTTTTGTTCTTTTCCTGCAAATATGCAAATTAAAATCGAATCAAATCTAAAATTAACTCAAGTAATGAGTTCATCTTGCATCATTAGATGAGGTAGATGTGCGTGATTAGACTGAATCAATCACCCAACAAAATGTCTTTCTGGTTGGGATTATTGCTTTCTAAGAAAGCACATGCCCTAAATGATGAACGACTGCACACTGTTGTAAATCTGAGATGAGCACCGGATTGACTTGAAAACAAAATGCCACCATTTTGAAATATTACAGTATAGACAAACACTGAGGCAGCTTCTAGTGGATGTTAGAGCTCAGATTGCAGGAATGACTGCAGGACATTAATGTTTATTAAGTCTGGGATTTGTTCTGACTGCATGTCCAATCTTAGAGTTTTGAGAGCATGAGAAAAATAATAATGAGAATAAAATCTGACTTGATGTTTTGTTTCAGGTTGATGCATTTACCTCAGTTTTTTCAAACAGTTGCAGAGAGACAGAGACTGGTTGTTTTTGATGGTAAAGGCTGTGACACCCTACCATCATGCACTTCTTTCCTCTTATTTTGGTCCTCTGAGTGATCACAACACAAATACAATGAGTTGCTCTCAGCCAAGCAACTATATACAGTACGTATCACACTGGACGAAACAACAAGCTCTCACTGATACACACCAACCCAATTACTTTAGGCCTGATTAAACTCCTCACTTAGACTGAATTTATCCTGAGCTCATGACACCAAGGTTGACTGAACTTAAGGGAAAGCCTTACAAGATTAGCCCCCCCTCAACAAAAACAACTCTGAAACCGTGATATTATGAGGTCTTGTGAAACTGCACATGGTCATTTAAAGCAGTGATCATCATTATATTGACGAGAAATGTAAAACTGTATCCCTGTTCGTAGATTGTTATTGAAGAAGTATAAAAGTATAGATAAAAATCCCTGCCAGGTGCAACCCACCCATAAACTGTTGAGTAAAACTTTAGCCGCTGTGGTCCCTCACAGTGGTCTGTCTGTAGGTGCAGAGTAACAGGAGTGGTGACGGGAAACACCTGGTTATTTGTTGCTTGTTACTTTGACATCACACGGTCACGCATGGCTGGATTTCTGGGGCGGTAAACCAATGTAAAGGAACTTTGTTGTACAGATAACAACATGGCTTTTACCTCAACATTTGGATCAGTGACACTTTCACCAGCAAACGTTCACTTTCTATCCGAGCATCTCCCTAAATCCCAACCTTTGCAGCTGTGATTGAAATGGAGCTGTAGAGAAATACCAAATTCCCAGACGTCTCCTGTGCAGTTGCAGGATGCCTTTTGCTGTCTAGAAACCAACTATTTTTAGTGCCTAATAATCTGATGCCACATCCGTTCCACACACTAGTTGCCACAGTTTTTGTGTGTACAAGCATCTTTAAGCACCATAAGGTTTGTAATATATTGCAGAAAACAGGTCGACACTAACCTGCTCCACACAATTCCACCTTGTTAAGCAGACAATCACATGATGTATAGACACAGACTGAAGAGAAGCTGTGCTGTATCCTTGGAAATGTGGGACATGATGCTTGTTCAGGATCTAGGTCTCTGTTTTACGACCTTCTTTCCCACCACAAGGTGACAATCATGTAGCTATCATCATAGTATGGACATAATATTATGATCAGAGGCCAGTTTGTGTAGCTATAGAGCAGAGGCAGCATCTAACAAACAACAAAATTCAACAACATGATTATTCTCCTCCTCACAGGCCTGAATGAATGTGAATGCTACACTGCATTTTTATGACTCTTGAAGATAAATCTCATCATAATCCTGTGAGTATGTGTATCCTATCTTTGGTTAAAGTGAATTAGTTTCCATCCTATAAATCTAACAGAGCATATTGATATAAATCTGACACCCACCACAATACAAAGTGCCACACAGGACCATAGGAAGGAGATGATACGGGAGAGAAACATTACCTGGTAGCATATGTAACCTATGTGAGCGTGCTGATCCTTTGTGTTATCTTCAGCGCTCCCACCGCGGATCCAAAATAATCCTTGTGATCATGGCATTGCTGTTTTGACGTCCTCTCACCAAAGGCTGCTCCGCTCTGGCAGGTAATTCATCAGTGACATTACCCACACATAGTGCCCCATTCATTTGCTCTATTACCACCCGGCACCACGCTGACGATCTGAAACTTTTTACTGTAATTTGCGCTATTCTTAGCTTCTCGCCTTTAAACACTTAATTGGATTAGCCTCGCGGTTTGACAGCGGCAGGTCAGAGCCACCAATAGCGGGTGGCGTGAGATCAGCTACACCGATTTAACTAATCCGTCTGACGCCCAAAGGTGCGGTGGGTCCTCAGCGGTATAGGTGCGCTACTGAGAAAGCCTGGGAAGGACGAACGACCTCGGCAAAGCGAGTGGACTGTAGCCTGCTGCAGTAGGGCTGCTCCCCCACGATGATCATAACACTGCGGGCTCTCTTCGAACAAGGGGTAAGGAGCCGTAGTAGCCTGCTCTTGCTGCGGGAGTCGGTGCTGGGACGTTCATCCATGCCGCTTCCCAGGTCTATTGCGCGCAGCTTGTCTCTGCAGGCCCCGGGGTATCTGCGCAGGCAGGGACAAGGATAAATAGGCTAACGACCATCCAGGGCTGTCAGGTGGGTGCAGGGAGAATTGAAACTACTCAGCGCGAAGTTAACGTAATTTTACCTAATGTCCTTATTCAGTCACATGCCCTCGCAGAGCGTGGCTCCGTGCATATACAGTACCCCCGCTGTTGTAGCGTATAGGTAGCCTACTACACGTAGACCCGAACTACTATGCAATGGATTTCTGCAGAGCCCGTGTCTGTCGTAGTCCACAAATGATCCCACAGTGAAATAAGCGCTGTAGATATAAAGATCTATTGGCTCACAGAAGATGCCAAATGTTGCCCTGGTGACAGTGGCCATGCAGTTAGAGTCTAATCATTCATTTATAGCTATATATTAGCACTGCAGCACCACTGTTTATCATGGAAACTGACAAAAGTGTCTACACTTTCACATGCCCATGCTTCCCTAATTAACTAGTTAACTAACTACTAACTGACTAACTGGCTGTTGTAAATCACATATTGGTGACATTAATGTCAGTGCACCATCAACATCATCCTGACTTTAGAATTTTAGAGTAAGCTGTTAGTTGTGTCTGTCAAAGGACTGTTGTGTTTACATTAAAACACAGAAAAGTCTCTGATCAGGCTTATTGAAATATACAAATCTGACAGAGAAAGAAAGAAAGAAAGAAAGAAAGAAAGAAAGAAAGAAAGAAAGAAAGAAAGAAAGAATTACATTTGTTTTGTATAAAAACAAACACTGCATGTCCACATGTCTACTACATGCCAAAATTTGTCTATCTACCTCAAACTGTTTTTGTCATCATGCTGCACCCACTATCATTTACTTGCGTTGATGTGTCTTCAGCTGACACACTGGGGTCCCATATACAACACAGTCAATCAAAACAGTGAACTGATAGAGAGCAACAAGACCAGTATGAGGTTGAACTGACAGACATGTGTTTTGTCCAAGGAGTGATGCACACTGACAGTCTGATTGTTTTAGTCCCAACTAATGTCCAGTTAAATAAACAGAGAAATGCTTTACCACATGTTTAGTTGACATAGTGTGTGGACTATTCCAAATGAAACCCTGTAAGCTTATGTACTGTAACAATTCTTCTTATTGCACTATTTTCAGTATATTTCCTTTCCCTGGACATTCAATTTTCCTATTCCATTGTGATGTTTCTGAAACATGGAAAGCATGAGGGATTTGTCAGTTTCCACATATTTTCTGTCTCAGACTTTCTGAACTGTGTGCTCAGTGATCCATAAACTATACAGACTCTGTCAGCCAGTCTCTTTTGTCCCCAGAAAATAAACACATTTTAGGGAATATAAAGCATGCGAAAGTTTGCAGGATCATCTTTCTTCATCCATTATGGCATTTATTACTTGAAATGTTCATTACAGTTATCGTAACTTGTATAATGTGTTGTCAGGCAGAAATATGGCCTGTGTCTTCAATGAGCCTATCCATCTAAATCTACTGCGTGCATAAATGGCCTTAATTCTAGTTTAACTTGGATTATAGATAGATAGATAGATAGATAGATAGATAGATAGATAGATAGATAGATAGATAGATAGATAGATAGATAGATAGATAGATAGATAGATAGATAGATAGATAGATAGATAGATGGCGGCGGAAGGAAGGAAGGATGGATGGAGGGGGTGGTGGGTGTGTCACAGTGGATGAGTGACGTGCTACTGGGACGCATGCCCCGTGCGCACTGCGCGTCCCGGCCTGTCAGTAGCAGCCAGATGGAAACGTAGGCAAGTGAATTTGGTGAGGTCATGTATTTTTAAGCCGCACAACGGAATAAACCATCCCTCACCGGCGGCAGTAACGAATCGCCCGCTGCTCCGGAACACTTCGCCGCCGATCGGACCTAGCTGAGGAGGCGGATCGATAGTTTGGTTTTGAAGACGGGAGGTAAGATGAGGATTCGCACCTCTGCTCCTCCTCAGACGTGCTTATTGTTTGGCCGTGGGGGAGGGTCGCACCGTATACACCGCTGTGTGTGTGTGCATGCTCGCTCGCCGCCGACTCGGCTGTTGTTTGAAGGGTGTTAGGCTACATTGTGTTTCCCGTTGTTACTCACCCGTAAATACACCACACCGTCCTGCTGCACGTCGCTACAGTGAAACACGTCCGTACACAAGCGATCGCGTGGAGATCGAGACGACAGATAGTGTCGCCGCCGGCTGCGCACTGTTTGACGGAACAGGCCCCGTCATATCACGGTATTTGGTCGTTATTATCCCCCGTATTATGTCTTATTGTGCAGGGTCCGGCTTGTTGGTGCGCTTACATGCACGGCTCTATGCTCTGATGCCGTCATTTACCTGCTGCCGTCGACAAGCCGCCGGGACCAGGGGTCGTGTGTCCAAGGTTAACACACTGACATGGAATGAAAATAAACAGCGGATCGATAGTGGTCCTCCTTTCAGCCTCCCCTGTTAATATGGCATTTGCTCTGTTTCTCTAGTATTTCTTCACTTGTGCATGTGTGCTCTAACCAGCCTCAGATTGGATACACACAGCAGGATATATGAGGGCTACAGTGCAGTATATATGTGCCAGATGATCCATGACAAATGTGACTAGGCTGTAGCTGAGATTTTCTTGCATGTATGGATGTAAAGGACAGAATGTGAGATGACATTAAACCCTACAGGCTAGATGGACACAATTGCCTTTTCTTTTCCAGCCATGAGGCTGTATATAGTAATTGACTAGGTCTATAAAGAAAGCTACAATGTATCACCTGATATTGTGTTGAGATGCAGTGCAACAGTGACACAGTTTTCCAATAACGTGTAATTTTGGTGTTATATTTAGATTAACAGGCTTAGATATTAATGCCAACCATTGCTAGGGTGTGAGTCGACCTTTAGATGCTGTGTGTCTGTGCTTTGGAGGCCATTCATGAAATCATCAGGCTGAGGCAACTTGTGCATAAAAAAACAACAAAGTTATTAGACAAGACAGCAGTGCACTCTAGGAACGACCCTGTTGTATTTCTGCTTTTGTAGGATATTAAAGGCGCCTTTTGATGTATTCCAGCTCCTGCCTTTAAATCCATTCACAACCTCCACATGTCTCACAGGTGCTGCATGGAACTACTACTACCGCAGCCTAATTGTGTGTTATTGATCCGGAGGAATTTGTTGAGGCTGCATGTACTTGTAAGCATCAATACTAATTTATTGTTCAGCAGGAACATTAATATGAGCACTGTGTTTGACTACAGATGTGGTTAAGGGATCATAAGATATCAAACTTTAAACCTGCACTTGCCTGACCTTAATTTTTTAAATAATGGACAGACATTGTTAAAAAAAATAATGACCTTACAAGAAGAGCAAGAGATAAGTCAATATGACACCAAAGAGTACTCACTGCAGAATGGCTCCAGCCTCATTCAAGCCATCATAGCTCAGATGAGCGTAATTGTCTTCCTGTCGAAAGTATAAAAAGAAGTGACATGTCTATTTTCATGTTGTGAGGGAGGAGGATGTTATGTACGTCTTTGTGACGTTGGAGGAACAGAAGGAGAGCTGACTCATTTTATTCTGGCAATTATATCCCTCATATGGACTGTGTGTCGGGAGCGTGGAGGAATGGGGAGGGCGATTACGTTGCTTATATAACAACAGACCAATAGGAGAGGAAGGAAGTCGATTTTAGGTTTTCTCCTTTTTTTTTTTTTTAGATTTTTTTTATTTGTTTGTTTTGTTTGTTTTGTTTTGATGCAAAATGAAACTTGTTCAGGAACATCGTGCTCACAAATTGGCATTTCCGTGTTGTGTCTTATCTGGGCTCACAGCCTCTTGGTGCAACTTGACCCAGTTAACATGCGGCTGTGGAAGACCTGCTTGTAGAACTGGACTGGAGTCCTGGGCTGGGGTCCAAACTGAGAGGAATTATCACTGGGCTTGGTTTTCCAGCGTGACACAGTCACTCTGAGATTCATGTTTCACATGATGGAGTAGACCTCCCCGTGGCCTGCTGTTCTGCCACCCCTGCTGATGATATCAAATCTTCCATCCTGGTGTGTTTGCTGAGTTGCTGAGATAAGGAGCTGCAGTGCTCGCCTCAAGTGTGAAATTCAGCAGTGTCTTTTCTCCTTTGCTCCTAATCTGCTTTCTCGGGGGTAGGGATTTTCATTTGACTTTCTAATTTTCGCCCGGTCTGCTCAGTAGCTCTTGTGGGATCTGTGGCGTAGTCCCAGCGCGACAAAATATTTTAACAGTGTCTGTGTGTCTTTGTGTACACAGAGGACATTTTTGGATGCGCAGAAGGCAGTAATTGAAGAATTCACCATGAACAAAAACAAGAGAGAGAAAGAGTTCTACAGCCTAGATGTTGGAGATTCGACGTTCACAGTTCTGAAGCGATACCAGAATTTAAGACCCATCGGCTCAGGAGCGCAGGGAATCGTCTGGTAAGTGTTTCAGCTTCATTTATAGTCAGTCAGCAGCTATGTGGTGAAACATGTTTCACAGAAGCACATGAGAACCACAGAGCATTTAATTTAACATTGCCTCAAGAAATAACTATATAAATCCATATAAATTAGAGCTTTTATTTGTCTTCTTGATGACAAAAGCTGGAATATTCATACTGTCAAAGTGACGCATTCCCATCATTCCTGTCTGCCGCCTGTTCTGCCTCATTTGTGACCGTATCTTGAATTTTCTTCGCCTCTTTGTCCTTCAGCTCAGCTTACGACCAAATCCTTGAACGAAATGTTGCCATCAAGAAGCTGAGTCGGCCGTTTCAGAATCAGACCCATGCCAAGAGGGCGTACAGAGAGCTAGTCCTAATGAAATGTGTCAATCACAAAAATGTAAGTATGCAAATCGGCTGGTAGGAGACATACTGCTTTAGATTGATAAAATCTTATGCTTAAATGTGTAATGATGCTTTCATGTGAATATCATTCTGATTTATGGTGTTTTGTGTCCACAGATCATTGGCCTATTAAATGTATTTACACCACAAAAATCATTAGAAGAGTTCCAAGATGTGTAAGTAACGCAATTTGTTTTCATTGTCAAGTATACGTTGTGTATCGCTCATAAAACTGAATGACTCCCTCTTGCGTGTTTGCTTTAAATGACTCCCATGTTCACACGTAACTGTTTCTGCTCTGTCAGGTACTTGGTGATGGAGCTGATGGATGCCAACTTGTGCCAGGTTATTCAGATGGAGCTGGACCACGAGCGGCTGTCCTATCTGCTCTATCAGATGTTGTGTGGTATCAAACACCTCCACGCTGCCGGCATCATTCACAGGGTGAGCATCAGTCGGCCTGCAGGGACGACACAGACCAATGCCAGGCGAGCGGTCTGAAGAGGAACTGTTAAATCTGCTGTTACATGACACTGAAGTGGAAACGGTCGACTGGCACGCCTTTAGATGAGGAGTATACAGTAGTCCTTTAACTACCAATAAAAACCTATAAAAATATATTGGACAGTGGCGGTGTTTAGCCCAGTTGGACACACTTTGTGTTGACTATTTCTGGCCAAACAGCATTCATATTTGTGTCTTTTTTCTTTAGTCTGAATTCAGAAATGTTCTTAATGAACCAAACCCTATATTTCAAGTAGCTCTCTTGTAGCTGATTTAAGTTAATACAAACTTCTGACCTCCTCATCAATGGGGTAGGCGAGCGTATGATTTCCACACCTGGATCAATAATACCAGGTGTACAATGCATCGGCCTCATGATGAAGAGAGACTCGCAACAAAAACAATTATTCCTCACAAGAATGAAGAAGGAATCACAAGACAAAAATCATTACTGTGAAATGTCTCTGCTTGAATATTCTGTGAAACTTGAAATGTGTTTGCTAAACCAAACACTTCAATATATAATTTTGTTCAGAGGAATATGGCAAAGTTAAACTGTGTCATCTTTTATGAAACAGCTGCAGCTGGCACCTGCAGTACTTCAATGATGGATGACAAACCTCTCTGTGATTGTGTAACTTTTATAGACGATAAAAAAAAGCTGAACAATCTTTGTTTGTAACAACTGATAAAGACGCTGTAATGTAGGCTCTCAGTGGTGTTTCACTGCTTCAGTCACGCTATGAGGGGAAATTAAATACATTAGCTGGAGGCACACTTCTTCAATAAAGCCTTTGCTCTTTTTTGAAAACATTAACACCAATTTCTTTTTGCCGTGCGTCCCTCTGTAGGATCTCAAGCCCAGTAACATCGTCGTCAAGTCAGATTGCACATTGAAAATTTTGGACTTTGGCTTGGCTCGGACGGCCGCCACAGGCCTCCTGATGACACCGTATGTGGTGACGCGTTACTACAGAGCACCTGAGGTTATTCTGGGCATGGGCTACCAAGCCAATGGTTAGTATTTTTCTATGTCTTGCTGCTCTTTTCTTTTCAGTATAAAAAGACTTTTAAAGCCTTTTTGCGTCAGATCTGTTATAACCCACTTTCAGGGACCCGAGATAAATCTTGCTTTTAACACCGTGTTAGCTGCTTCTGTATAATGGGAATTTATTGTAAGAAAATGCTCACTAACTGGCCTCTTATGTATTACTAACCTGTTGTTATGCATTCCTCTCACCTCTTATTGGCTTTGATTACCCTGTTCCACTAATCTAGTGGACATATGGTCTGTGGGCTGCATATTGGCGGAAATGGTTCGCCATAAAATCCTCTTCCCAGGAAGGGACTGTATCCTTGGGACTTTAAAATTCTTGCAAAGTGACTGTGCTGTCCCTGCTGAGCTGGAATGAATTTAATACTTTGTGCCAGGCTGTGGGGAGTTGTTAATATAGTGTCAATTCTCATTTTTATCCGCTCACCACTGCATTGCTCTTCCTCTGATGCACCTGGCTGATGCTGCATGTTCTCCATTTTCATTTCCACGCATCATCACACCACCGCCTCTCTGTTTGCCTTCTTCTCAGTTTGCCTTTTGTTGTTTTTTATCTGTTTTTTTATGTGTGTGTCTTTATTTTCTCATCATCATTTTGTTTGCATGTCCACCTCCCTGTCATCTAAACATCCACCTCCAGTGGACGTATGGTCAGTGGGCTGCATAGTGGCTGAGATGATCAGGGGAAGCGTGTTGTTCCCCGGCACTGATCGTATCCTTCCCCATCATTGATTGAATCACCGTGTCATCGCTTCATCCTGTGTAAAGAGATCCAACACCATCTTGATAGCTTCCCTCTGTCACTTTGTCACAATCCATTTTCGAGTTTTCCACTTGACAAACGTGACCTCCATCATTGCTCTTCTCCACCCACCTATTGTGAGAGGATAATCAGACAAAGAGAGCAGTTCATGTATAAGCTGTATCACTATACATCATGTGATTTAGCTGTGTTATGTGTATGTGAGGTATTGGTATGTGCTCCTCAAAAAAGCTTAAATGTTTCTGCCATGATGGGGTGGGTGTGTATGTGTGTGCATAGTGTTTCCTTAACATATACACTTCAGATATCGACCAGTGGAACAAGGTGATTGAGCAGCTCGGCACTCCATCTCAGGATTTCCTAATGAAGCTGAACCAGTCAGTAAGAACGTATGTAGAAAACAGGCCACGCTATGCTGGATACAGCTTCGAGAAACTCTTCCCAGACGTGCTCTTCCCCGCTGACTCCGATCACAACAAGCTGAAAGGTAAGCGGTGTTATATCATAATCCAAAACCATTAAAAATGCATCCATCGAACCCCAGCTGAAGTCTTGTGATTCATGCCTCAACACCTTATCTGTTTGTTGTTTCTCCCCTCAGCGAGCCAAGCAAGAGATCTCTTATCCAAGATGTTAGTGATTGATGCCTCCAAGCGCATCTCGGTAGACGAGGCCCTGCAGCACCCCTACATCAACGTTTGGTATGACCCAGCAGAAGTGGAAGCGGTAAGTGGATCGCTCATCGCACTGCGTGATCCTTGAATGGGGTCACATGATATTTTAATTACTTCTGTGGAAGCGGAAAGTTGGCATCGCTCCTCTACCACCGATGTGCCATTTAAGCCATTTTCTCTTTTTTAGCCACCTCCGAAGTTCCCAGACAAACAGCTGGACGAGAGGGAGCACACTGTGGAGGAGTGGAAAGGTTAGACAACATGCTAAGATTCTTAACACTGAACTCCACACTTCATTTTCACAGTTAGTTTCAGTGTATTATTTACCGTCACCCCCCCTGAGTCAGCACAACCTAACCACCGTGCCAGGCTGAGCTGTTGATTTCATCCACAGATAATACTTTTTCTTTTCTTTTTTTTTTGGTGCAAACCTCACTACATGTTAAGCATGAGAATTTAACTAATTATTTAATGATACCATGCAAATACTAACCATTATGTGGGAGTTGTGTTATAGTTTTTGGATGAAATATGTGCAAATCTGATGTCTTTACAAAGAAAAAGTAACAGTCAGATGGTCAGATTGTATGAATAGCAGTGACATCATTTTTTTTCTATGCATGGAAAGCACAAAAATAAACCATGTGTAACAAAATCCAGTGGGAGAGCCAGTGAATGCGTAGAAATCTAGCCAGTTGTTTACGGACATTGTTGCCTGAGGAGGTCTGCATCTCCACTGTGGTTGCCAGAGGGTGCGTGACATGACTTGAAATCCCCTTTTTAAAACCTCTCAGTTAATGTTTTCCACTCTGGGGCAACCTGAGTCCGTGGGGCATGAGAGGACTTAAGATTGTGAGTAAATATCACTTTCAGTTGTGCAGCACGATGAGCTCATCCTAAACCCTGCCAGGTGATAATGACCCCTCACTCATTTTTAGAAGGGTCACACCAGCACAGCTCGTCCAAATTAGAAACATGATGCTGTTTGGACTGTACAGTATGCAATACACTCTGACTGTACAGAAAAAGTGTATCACATACTGTGCATACAAGCATCAATTCTTCCTCTCTGTCTCCCTTGCCTGACTTAACCCTCCTGTGTTCTTTCACTTGTAGAGCTTATTTATAAGGAAGTGAGTGAATGGGAGGAGTGGACAAAAAATGGAGTGATAAGAGGCCAACCACCTCCTTTAGGTGAGTAATCATTATAACTCTGGGAGATACCAGGAGGTGGAAGTGGAAAGGATGAATTACAGTGAATCAGTACTATTTTTGTTTGTTAGAGGCACATGATGGTTGTTTACCAGAAGCTGACACCCACTCCATATAATTAAATAAAGCAAAAATGCTAATATCTTGCTAGTAATCTTTCTTACATTACACTGTATTTTATTAAAATTCACTGCACATTTGTTACATGTACACAACCCAGTAAGAATTAATTTGTTCATTAGCAAGAGATGTTAAAAATAAGAAGTAAAATTTGCTTAAGTGTTGAAAACATAGTTACATTAAACCACTGTTTTAATACCGTTTAAAGTGTATTATAGTCATAGCTGTAGATTTTAGAAATTAAGATGATCGGTTGAAATATTAATTTTTCTTTTTAAAGATAGAATCATAAATAATATTAAGTCCATGACTCTATTTGTAAAATAAATATAATATGACTTTTTCTCAAGATTTGAACTTAAGTAAATTGTGAGTATCGTCTGCTTGGTGCCTATGGTGACATCTGTTATGATTTGACACTATATAAATTATTAAACTGAATTTAAATGCTTCAGTAATTACTTAATTTTTCGAACACGATTTAGCCCAGTTTTAACCTTTATACTTTTGGCCTGCAAATGACCCAGTCATTTCTTACAGGGAATTTAAAATGTGACACACTTTCTGCATGTGCATGTGTGACTCATCGTGTTTGAACACAGAATCCTGTGTATTTCAATGAAACCTATGCGTTGACGTGTGTTTTTCGCAGCACAGGTGCAGCAGTGATCGACAGCCCCCCTCAGCCCACGTCCTCCTCCTCTTCAGCCAATGACGTCTCGTCCATGTCGACGGAGCCCACTGACCCTAGCAGTGACCCCACCATGACCTCTGAAACAGACAGCAGCCTGGACAGCCATACCTCTCTGGGTGCACTGGCCTGCTGCAGATAACGGACACACACGAAACACAACTCACAAACCCACACCCACTCAAAAGAACAAGCCTTTCCTCATGAAAGGGTCTAGGCCAATGGAACTTCTCATGTTAGTTTGTAGAGCTGCGCTTTTAATGTACAGTTTGTTTTTATTTCCCCCTCCCTCTATCCTGCTGTAAATGATTGTGGTTTGAAATTGTATCATTATTACTGTATTTTTGCTGCAAAGAATCAAGAGTATGTTTTGATGTGAATCTGTGATGTATGTAAGGAAAGAGAGGGATTTGAGTGTACTTGACACATTGCTGTTTTTTAGCTACTGCTACACAGTCGACTATCACACTGTTAGCAATGCAATATTATGTTGGGTATATTTTTGAATTGTTCATTTGGCATTTTTGTATTATTCTTGGGACATTTGAATGAATTTACACCAATCCTCACTTTTAAAAGTAGACTATAGCACACTTAATCTCGGATCCAAATGCAAATGGATAGATTTTTATTTTGACATGATTCCTCATCTTTCTTGTAGAAAGCATCCCAAGTTAACTTATTTCCTAGTATTATGTCACCTCTGATTGTGTGTATCTTGACAAGCGGTCAAATGCCCTGTTGCCCTGACACTGAATTTCTTTTTTCTACTATAGCATACTGTAAACTGACTGTATTTTAACTTGTTTATTGATTTAGATGTAATTTGTAGATGACGGTCTGTTGGATGAGGAAGAACAGGGTGAATGTAAGTGAATAGAAATGTGGCATTGCAACGAGCCAATGATAACTGTTAGCGCTGTAACAAGTTAATATAGGCCACTCCACTGACTAGGATGAGTGAGCTGTGTTTGGGGACTGTCACCAGAGACTAAGTCTGAATTAGTCACTTTACCCTGATGGCAGGTTCGTTCAGACTTTATTCACAGCTGTCTGATATTTAGGATATTTAATTTAAGTGCCCTTAACTCAGTTCAGTGATTTTCAGTCCTCTCCGTGGCAGATGCCCATCTCTTCTGTGGTGCGTCTTTCTGAGTTCTACCTCACACAAACACACACACACATATACTCAACCATGCGTTTTTGAAGATACAGTATGTATATCATGGCACACATCATTCGAAAGAAATGCGAAAAAACATCCACTTTTTTTTCTGCATTTGTGTTATTTATTTATTTATTTATTTCAAGCTAGGCGGTGTCTATTGTATGTAATGTACATTTCATTCAGAAGTACTATTTATACACATTTTGTTTCTTTTTTTGTGCAATATAATTCATAGATTAGTATACTTGGTAATTGATCTGTACATTTTTAATGTAGATGTATGTATGTTTCTGAGAGTCAGGAAACAGGCATTTGCTACCTGCCACGGTAACCTTTGGATGTATTTGATGGCTCAAATTCCCAACCTGTCCCTTTTGCCCTTTTTCATGGTTGGGCACTCTAGGCAGTAACCAGTAACCCCTAGCATCAGCTCCCAGAATGCACTTTGGGGATTGTGACGCATGTCCTGACCCTTTCTGGGCCACATTTGAAATGACTGTTGTGGCTTCCTCTTTTTGTGTTTTTTTTTCTCCTTCCCCTCCATCTCCTGGAAAATAGAAAAAGTTAGAATAGATTACGCATGAGTTTTCTCTGAGCAAATCTGGTTTTAGTGCAGGTACATTTAGAGGAAAGAAAGGAAAGCCATTCAGCACTACTGGGATGATGCTGTCGTCTTCTGATGGTTTTGGCCAAATATGGACAGTAATGAGAAAAAGCTGTTGTGTTGTGGTGTGTTATGATAAGGCCAGGTGTGTGAATTTTAAGCCTTTGGATCTGAAATTGCCTCACTAATAGACCAATAATATACATCAGAAATGGAAACTGTCTACAGTACCTTCAACTCCAGCAAATAAAAGAGTTGAATTTTAATGTCTCACGTTGTTCTTCCTTTGACTGTCCAGTTCTAACATCAACAGGGTGTTTATAAGGAAGACAATATGCCTCGTGTCATCGATAAGGCTTTTTCTGGTCTCCTACAGACAATTTTAGTCAATAAATAATCAGCTACATGACCTATGGAGTATAATAGTCAGGAAGTTTGTGGAATGGTAAGATGGGAGGTGCTTGGTCCCTATAGGAGTTCTCGTTTGGCACCGGCACTGGTCAGTCTAGGCACAAGACGGCCATACGAAAGAGGATACAACGGCAAGTAGTACTGCACTAGAGGTATTTGGTCTTAAAAGCTTTGGGGCTGGCAGGTCTTCCCAGTATTCAAGCTCCTCCTCTGATGGACCAGATGAAAGTAGGTGGGTCTGGTCTAGTTGGTCCGTGTTGCTCCTGTGGTCAGATCTCCGAGGGTTTTGAAGAACTCCTCCATCTCCTGCTGGAGGAGGATGTTTCGATTCTCTGCGGCTTGATGCGCCCGCTCCGAGTTCCTGAGTCGGATCTCCAGCATCTGAAACTTCTTCCTCTCCTGGTCCAGCTCCTCCTCGAGACGGTTCACCTGGGCCTGGAACTTAGAGCAGGACTCCTCCAACCTCAAAGAAAAGAAGGCATCATAAATAAAACCTCATGTGGAAATGAATTAGTTATTTGATAGGAAATAACGACTGAGTCATCCTTACTTTTGAATCCTGCTTTCATAGCTTGTCCTCTGCTTCTTCAGCTCCAGCTTAAGCTCAGTTAGCATGTTGGTGAGACCTTCATTTGTTCCAGTGAGGTCATCCTCAGTCCCACTTGCACTGTGATCTGGAGTATTTGCACTGTCCGTCCCCTCTGTCGGTCTTTCTTGACCCTGTCCCGCTTTTACTGCTTTGTCACTTTGCTCTGGATCGGCCAGTGAGATCTCAAAGGACATCCAGATGGACGAGGTGTCAGCAGGCAGGCTTAGACTGGAGGGGGCGACGTTGTCATAGGCAGACAGTCTGTGGGATTGGTGGAGGGCTCTGTGAGACAGGGACGTACGAGAAGAGTCTTCATCAGAGTCCCTCTGTGAGTCCTTGAGAGAAAGAGTGGTCTCTTTGAGGGAGAGGGTTGAATCCTTTAGAGACAGGGTCGAGTCTTTGAGCCTTTCACCAGAGGACGTGGTGCGCCTGTGAGCTCGGAGAGACGACAGACCATTCATCAGCCAGTTGCTCCCTCCAGCCGCAGACACATCCCCCGCTGATCCCCCTATTTTTCCCCTTGACCCCCCGGATGCTGCACTGCCCTTGAAGGAGCACCTCCAGGAGGGCAGGGCCTTAGACTGTTTACTGGGGCTTACAGCTACTTCACCTCCACTTTTCCCTTCAGTTTTACTACTCGATTTTCCATCTATTTTCTCCTCCGATTTACTTTTGCCCTTCGCCTCAATTTGACCATCCTCACCCTTCTCCGATGTTGTACTTGGGCTCGGTGTAGTCGCCCTGCTGCCTGAAATAGGGGTGGAAGATGGGGGTTTCTCTTTAGGGGATTTGGAGCCTGTGCCTGAGGATGGTGCAGGGTCAGTATCTTCTTGTGAGTACCACTCCACCGTGCACCGTTGGAGAGGGCTCAGCTGTGGCTGTGGGGAGGTCCTGCTCTCTGGCTCTGGCTCCTCGTGTTGATAAAGTCTGGAGTGTTCGCTGATCAGCACAGTCATCAGGTGCTGCACCTGGGAACTACCTGTTTAAAAAGGCAAAGACACATTCATTTAAGGTATTTGCCTGCTCTAAACATGTCATTTATTCATGTTGATTGGAAAAATGTGCTTTTGTGAGAATTTCTTGACATTAACACCAACCCTCCATCATAGTAACTGGATCCTCCACTCTGGGCCGAAGGATGTTGGGTCCAAACACGGTGGCCAGATTCTGAACACTCATCTTGTTCTCGTTGGAGTGAGACTGAACTTCATCCAGAAACCTGTGCAGACAGAAACCAACTGTGTGAGTATATATCCTACTGCATTTCTCACATAAAGCCCCCAGCACTGTACTGCATTGCCTCAGAGTGTTTAAAAAACACCTTGTTCCTTTCAGTAAAAATCAAACTCATGTAAACAGGAGACTGAGTCATGCTTCTGGCTGGTGTGTGGGCACAGCTTGTGGTTATATAGATGCAAAAGACGTGCAATTATGCACAGTCAGAGTCAATCAATGTGATGTCATGTTGCCTGATGGCAGGGATGTGGGTGGAGCAAATGCTATTTCTCTTGTATGACAGTGACAAGCCATCAAACAGTGAATGGGGAACAGTGGCAACAATGAAGCTGTCACATTTGTTAGGCTAGTTAACTAACTGTTAAATACAGGAGAAAACAATGGTTTTAACATACCTGCAGATGTATTTGAGGATGCTGTAGTTGACCTGAGGAAGGGATTTCACCTGTTTGCCTAGCTCTATGATACCCTGGAACAAGAAAAACACATGTTAACCATCACAAGAATGGTTTTAAGATATATCTATCATGACAAGCAGATATTTCATTACCACTTCTTTATCCTTGGTAAGTAGCTGAGCACAAGAGAGAAACTGTGTGTATTTGGAGAATGGGATTATAGGCTCTGGTAGCTCCCTTATGTACAGCTTCAGCAGTGATGCCACTGTGTGGACGTCTGTGGAACTGTAAGAGACAGAGAGTGCATATGAAGAATAATATCCAGTTATTACAGCCTGGCATGCTGCTGCTAGTCCTTCCAATACCTGTCAAAAACTGGCTTTTCGCCTCGGTCAAACGAATCTTGTAGCTCTCGAACGTGATTGGTTTGTCCAGAGGCCCTGAAAAGACCCTCTTCCTTCAGCCCTTGTTCACGTATGAAACACACACACTGTTCAACCACCACCGGCACCAGTCGCTGGAGGCCGGACTGAGCCTCATACAACATGGTCTCCTCGAGGTGCTGCCCAAAGACACCTGAGGACGCACAGCAAAGACAATGAACAGCAACCAGTTTAGTTTAGGATATTTCCTTAAATTTATGATCAGTTATTATGAATATTTGTATGTAATGTTTAAGAACCACACCTCCTCCAAGTGGAGCCCATATCACTCTACGTATGGCTCTGACCCACTCCTCCATGTCACTCTGAGAATTGGCCATCAGCAGGAATGATTCATGGCTTATACCTGTTCGATCTTTTTCTCCACCGCCCCCTGAGAACACCACCGTATTTCATGACTTCTTGGACCAACAGGAGCAAATGATTAAGACATTGCATGAAAAACAAATACCACTTTTGCAAGTTGCTCATCACTGAAACCGTAATCCTGTAACTGTAAACAAGTGGGTTCTTTCAGATGGAAACATCAGTATTTTCAATAACCTTATTAGCCACTGCTCCCCTGTAAAGTACAAAGATGCAGCCATGCAGCTCTGCCTCTCTCCCCTCTCTTTCCTCGTGGGCACACGCAGCTTGACACCACCTGGTTTGACATTTTAGTTTATTTTAGTTTAGCTTTGATCACACTACTGCATCTCCCTTTATGTGACCTTGCTTTTTAAGAGGTGCAAGTATGTCTACATTTTTTAAAAGCAAGTTTGTTAATCATAAAATACTGACAGAAACCATAACTACAATCCAAAAGACAGAGATCTGGTGGATGTGGCAGAGCGTAAGCATGTGTCTTACTGTGTGAGATATATATCAGTACCTGCTTTTAAGTCCTTCACTGTGGTGCATGGTGTGTTTGTGCGAGAGAAATGACCCAGAAAGAGTAGTGTTCCCCGTGGACACCAGTAACTGCACCACTGCACACTGTCTCCTCTTTTCCTTCTGTCCTGGACATTTTCCTCTGTGTCTGTTTTCGCTGTTATTTCACTAGTTGTGACACTGGGTTCCATTTTACATATTAAAAGACATGAGGGTATTTGCATGTTTTGCCCAATTACCTATTACATATTAAGTATCACAGTTGATCCTGTGCATTATTAGGGTTGGGTTAAGGGCTTTTTTTCTACAAAATTAACAACAGACAGTCAAGGGAGATACAGTACATGCAATACTTTTCACCTGCCCATTCTGTATTCAGAATGCTCCAATATATGAACGTAACAGTGTTTCTACAACACACACTTCTCTTTGATAATCAGAGCTGAAATACAATTTAAGAAGGACCTCATCCTCAGGATAAACTGCCTGGATGTTAATCAACCTATAGTATAGTGCATTGAACCTGTGCTGTCAGTAGGAAGTAGGTGCTACAACTGAGCCCTTCCAAAAAATCATTCAACCACGCCCCTTGATCTATGTGGTGCACACTCCTTCGTCGTGCCAACCACACATCAACAGCAGGGTTAGGGTTGCTGTGGCAATCACATCCTTTATGTTATCCTGCATATTTCATCCATGCACCCTGGCCTAAGACTCTGATGCAGCTTATTGATTTACGTTATTTGTTTCCATTCATCACAATAAGGTTTACAAGGAGAACACCAGCAGCAGTTTCAGGCAACACAGAAATCCACTGCAAATCTGGCATCAGGTTCATTTTTCATATTTACTGGTTGTGATGTGCACTGATGTTGCAGCATTTCTGGTTTCAGTGCAAACTCCTGAGTGTAATTCATAGGAAGCTGTGGCACCCTGAATGTCCAGAAAATAGTTGTTATTGGTAGGAAATTACACCAGATATGCTTAATCAGGGTTTAGTGAAGCATACATTTTTAATGAAATCCTAAAATGAGCATGGTGTTTGGCACAGCAGTAAACAGATGGTTCAGCATCCCTAGAACAAGACCTCCTCACTTACTGACTTCCTTACACAGTGGAGCTGTCACCATGCCAACTCACCTGGAATTATTTCAAAAAGGTGGCGACCAGGTTCGTCCTGATTGGCGGGCAGCTCATTGACCTGACTGCCCTGAAGAGGAATACAACCCTGTAGGAGAAAGGAGAGGAAGCAGTGAGACAGACGGATGGACAGGCAGATAGACACGAGAAAAACACCCACATCAACTGTATTCAAGAGCCAAACAAGAAATCAATCAGTGGCTCTGGACTTGGACGTGTAGTGCATGTTAAACATTATAGAGTTCTGAGCACTCTGGGTTCTGGGCATCTGCCCAACAGAGGGAGGTAATGATGATGGACGAAGGGATGACTCAGGGAAACATCGCTTCATCTATTTATCCCTTTGCCGCTTCCTGATGTACATGCATCTCTGATCCAGCATAGAGACGGTCAGAGGTCACAGTCTGAGTGCTTACAGGAGAACCACAGGGCAGCAAGTTATCACTTTATCCTTGTGTGTCAGGGTAATAACAGCGCTCTAAGACTCAAATGGATGTTGTGGGGATGGATGATTTTAGAGGGAAGGATGAATGGATATTTATACAGCTATAATTTGACACCCAAAAATATAAAGACAAGTGTGTGGAGCTGAAAAAAAATCAACATCACCTAATATGAGTACTTTATTTTCCCCGGAGGCCTACAAAATGTGTTTTGTCACCCTGTTTTTTAGGAATCAATAAGCTATTTTCAGAGTTGGTGAACACACATTAGATCAGTTGCCCCGGGGGGAAAATACTCATTAGATAAATTCATGAAGCTTGAATATGTATCAGGCTTCAAACTAAAATCAATCCAAACCTCCCGAGGCAACAGGTGACATCAGGTAAGTCTCTTGTATATGCATATGGCTTATTTTGTGCATGTCACCTGTGCCTTGGTTTCATCCTGGTCCTTGTAGAAATACAGAGCTTCAGTCCTCAGGACAAACCAACGCAGCTGCCAGTTTTTCATGATACTCCGCTGCCTCTTTAGCCAGCCTGCCTTCAGCGCTTTCTCCTGATCCAGAGGCGAGCAGGGCCTGGACACCCGAGACAGCTCTCCAAGCACCATGCTCTTGGACCGTGCTGCATGGACACACACATAAAGAGAAAGTGAGCAAGAAGAGGCTTTCAGGATTACAAGATTAAGAGCATCGGAGTGAGACAGAGAGAGAAGAAACACAGAGTTACATTGAGATGGAGGATATGTGTTAATTTTGGATTTTCTTCCTTATTCTAAAAATTCACCCAGATCCACCATCATTATTCACAGGACTCTCTCGTGTGTGCAGCTAAGTCCATGGGCTTGACCACGCATCCAGATTTCCTATTAGGATAATTCATCCATAACACAACCTCCATTTTGTCGCAAAGACATCCTGTTTTAAGATGAAGCCCATCAATCAGTTACAATGCATTTCATAACATAACGCAATTCAGATATTAATAGGGGCACATTAATTTTAGGTTTACTGCTGTACAGAGGGGGATTTTATTTCATAATAGGCTGCACTTTAACAACCACAAACCAATCACATGCATGGATTATAAATTAGCATCTGTGTGCCAAAGGTACAGAAGAAAAACAGTGGCAGTAGAATGATCCCTGGGGAGTCAGGGTGAGAGAGATAAACAGAAGGCAGAGGGAGAGGAGAGAGAAGAGAGAAGAGAGAAATCAATGGCGTCTTTTTCCCTGTTAATTGCATCTCGCTTTCTGCTGAGGACAGCAGGGAAGGTATCTGTAAGGGCCTGGACTGAAATCTCTGTTTCTGTTTCTCTCCTGTTATCTCTCTCTCTTATTTATCAGCTCTCTGTCTGGACTCATCATTTTATTTCTCTCCTCTCTGGACGTCCTTCATTTACAGAGCCACGAGTGCTGGGAGGGGAGGGCACCGGAGACCGAGTGTACCAGTCATTAACAGAACTGTATGGTGACAGAAGCAGACAGGGCAAGATCTAAAAATACAGAAGACGTGGCATCTTCACATCTCAGAGAGGAGCTGTTTTGTTTTTTTTCTTTTTAATTATCTAATGTCAGCAAAGAGCTGTGAGTGGACAAGAATTAAATCATCTCTCCAGGAAATAATGTCACTCAAAGGGCATCACCTCATATTCAATAACACAATTTACATGTCCACTTAAGCACTTTCATGTTACTAATTATGAGCTATTATAAGCACAAATTAATCAGATTCATATACTTAAATTAAAGAAGGACCACCACAACATAGAAGAATATGAAAGTCCTCTACATACTCTACAGGCTCTCTCTGAGAGAGAGATATATTTCATTAATATATGATGATATGAAGAAATGATATTTCTTTCATTAATGTGTAAACAGCAGAATCATATATATTCGATTTTTGAAAATGCAATGGGACTGCCCAGATTATTGATTATTAATTGTAGTATTGTGAGTATTTTATTGTCACAGTGGAGAAATTAAAACATTTTTCTGTTCGGTATATTTATAATATATATCAGTTTGAATATATTCAAATATTTTATTGTAAATGTTAGGATATGTTTCACTACCTTCAGTAATATTTTCTTATGATTGTAAGTAACAGAGTGCAGTAAAAATTCTTAACTTTTATAGATCTTTTTATGAATTAAATTTTTACAATTTTTTACATTTATAAATGTCTTCATGGTGATTTCAGTTATTCAGCCAAACAGATGATGGAGTGAAGCCTCAACCACATCTGACTACTCAGGGTTTCCAGCAATAACATCTTCCCGTAAGGCTCGCACTCCACTTAGCTGCTTAGGATTCGAGTCTGATATCCAAGTTTCTGAGTGCAGATCCAGCTCTGTGATGCTGTCTGAATTTGCCCTGAATGATGTTGCATAAAAGGGTCAGAGGAGAGCAGAGCTGGGAATCCAACCAAAGGAGAATACCATTACAGAAAATGAGAGATGGCAAGTGCACCAAACGTGGCAAGCAAACTTAAGTGGCCACTACGCTTTTATGGTCTTATTTTTACAGCTGGTCTAGAATAAGGACAAGGACAGCCAGGGGAGAAATGAAGCACACACACAGTAATGGTTCTTCAAGCTGCTGGCCAACATTTCACTCTGTTGTGGCTATTGTCATGCAGAAAAAAAGAAAAGAATATTTGCAAACCTCACAGACTTTTATTTGCAGTGACGGCTGCAATGCCTGCAATCATGTGGATACACTCCACCCAGATACCTAAAGCAGTGTTCGTTGGTTGTCTATAGCAACCACCTGCTGTGCAGAGCACAGCCAAGTATTTATACTCATCGCGATAATCTCAGCGCCAGCAGTACAGTTAGTTGCTGTGGTGTACAGCTTCCATATTCATCTTCACGCAGTCATGTGAGAGGCATGTAAATGTGGCGTCCTGACTTATGTGGTCACAAGTGGATTTCACCCGACGTTAGAGGAACTATGTTTGACGCCCAGCTGTTGTGATGTGCAGAAAAGAGCCCATGCATTCCCCCTCACCCTCACTGCTCCTGTCTGAGTCTGGGCACCTGCTCAAAACCACAACCCATGCCCCCCATCGTGTGCTCAGGTGTGACCGTGTCAGGACAGACCATTGTCACAGGGAGAACTGTCCCTCCAGCAGCCATGTTTAGTACAACCCACAGTGATCTCCATCAGGATCTCTCTAAGAATGAAGAGGGTACAATCAAGAGACAGGAGGGATTACATCACCCTGTAGTAGTGCTTGTTAACTCTCAATGAGCACAGCAGATACAGTAAAGCTTCTGGTCATGCAAGAAAACTCCGGTCACAGCTGATAGCAATAGCCACTGAGATGCAGAATGACACCGGTGTGGACGTGCGGCACATGCCCGGCATTGTTACACCTTATGATGTCATTATCAATGAGAGCAGTGACAACAGCGTAGAAATGATTATTGCCAAGATGGGATGTCAGATGGGAGCTCTGCAGAGGCGAGGAGAGAAGAAACAGATCACAGCAAAAAAAAAAAGAAAGAAAGAAAGAGAGAAAAGAAAAGAGAAGAGATGGAGCGTACAGGAGGGATGGAGAAAGGGGAGGAGGGACCGTGCTTACCCCGGCGTGCCTGTTTTATCTTGGGGCTCAGCATGGTTACCGTTGCTGTGCTGCTCCCTCTCACAGAGACATGACTGCATCCCTCTGTTCACACACTATTCCTCCACTACTACTACACACGCATGCACACACACGCACACACTCAGCACCTCACGCTGCTGCCTCGCCCTGTTACTCCTCATCCTCTGCGAGCATCTCTCTCCTCCAGCTCACTGTCTTGCAGTTGGAAACTGTCTCCATCTGATTTCACACACACACGCACATGCACGCACACATGCTTAGAAGCACTTAACCATGCACCCTCCTCTTCTTCCTCCCCTAATTCCTTTCGTCTCTCTCTTTCTCTCCCTCTCTGTCCCACTGGCCCGGCGTGCTGTTGTTCTCACATAACTAGAGCCCTGCCCACTCTCTCTCTCCTTCTCTCTCTCTCTCTGCCTTCTGCTGCACACTTTCAGTATCAATTTCTCACCGTCTATAAATATGTCTGGCTGTGTGTCCTATGCCTTGTCACTCATTTCTTTACATTGGCTCCCCCATCACTTCTCAGTCGCTCTTGCTGTTTGCTCATGGAGATTTGATTATGGTCTCTAGTCTGCACCTGGAGTACAACCTCAGATCAATACATTTGATTTAACTGACACCGTCCCTGCTTTCAAGAGACTGAGGCAGAGCAAGTGGACGTGTCTTTTGTGTTGTCTGTTACCTCTAAACAAGTGCAGATGTGTGGCAGGGCTGATCGTCATGTGTTTCAAAGCCGACAAAAAACTTGACTTGATCATGAGTCACTCTGGCTGGGATTTTCAGTCTGAGGGGAAATGCAACACCGCTTGGGAATCCGCATGGTGAAAGCCACAGCACTCAAGGGTGTGATGTTCTTGTTCCTATTCTGTCTGGTAGTGATGTGATAAAGCAGATAAATGCTGCAGTTCAAGAGGCAGCATGAGAGTCGAATGCAGCACAGAGACTCTGAGCTGAGCTGAGGTTTCTCCTATGAAAAGATAACCTACTCAGCTCACACATAACAATCAATCAATGACAGATGGTCAACACTATGCACAGCCCCTTAGGAAGGCTTTATTATACTGTAGGAAGCAGCAGTGCATTAGCGATATAACTTTGTCAATTTGATTTGTTCCACCTTCAGGTTATTATTGAAGAGCGAGGCTCACAGAGATGATCCAAAAATGCAGTGGACCCATAAATCACAAAGTTGAAGTTTATAATAGAACTCAAGAGAATCATAGCAACCGCAGCATGCTAAAGATGATCAATTATGCAAAACAAAACAAAGCTTTACCTGCTGAGTCCTTTAGTGTGTCACCGGCCATAGCAGCCCTGGATGCTTTCATTGCAGTGAACCCGTCTGCACAGTGAATCCCTCTCCGCTGGGCCCATTTCTAGAGCCACACACGCACGCACACGCACACGCACACGCACATGCACAGGGACACTCTGACTTTAAACAATGGAATTACAGAAATCTCCGTTTAATTGACCATCACAAATCTAATGACATTCACATACCCAAAGAGAAGGGACTACTATTCCTGCCATCAACACAGCAGTGACGTGTGCCTGAGGAATGCTGATGTGAACAGATTCTCATAGAAGGAAGGCAGGATATAAAGACAGTCATGAGAGTATTACTTGCCAAGTCATCCTGGATGGGCGGACCGGATGACTCTCAGTCTCGAGTCAAGACTCTCTGTGCCCAACAAGAAGGCATCACATAGTCCCAGAGCAGCTTCTCTGATTGATACTGAAAAATAGGTGTGATGCTCTCCCACTGTCCACGTCATCTGGATTCTCAGCTTGTCTGCCATTCAGGAAGTGAGCCAGCTTGATGGAGAAGTGAAAACTGCTGACTTCTGTCCAAAAAAAATTATTATAAGTCGTTTTTTTGTGTGTGTGTGTTTTTTTTTAAACATTATTACTGTACATTTCTTTTGCTCCTAATAGGGTAAAATGCAGAGCTTGGGCTGTTGCTTATGCAAATCTAGAGGGAAGGTCACAAGCTTTGAATCTGAGAAGCTCTATAGAAACTTGTTTCTCTCCAACTTAACATGAAATAGAGAAGAGATTCTTATTTTCTACACAGCAGATTTAGGTGATTTGTTTTTATTTATTATTATTATTATTATTATTATTAATATTAAACATATTTTTCTATAGCATAAAAATACACAATGACACAAATGAGGTATCATCCTGGAAACTAGTCACCAAAGATAAAATACATCAGTACATATAAAATATACTGGAATATCGACAAGTGGCAGCTGGTTAAATACTATAACACTGATCCAGGGACAGGGAAAAGTAAAAGCACTTAGTTTCAAAGGCTTCCATGCACTCATCTTAACCACTCCATATGCATAAAAGGCAGCACAGTAGACACTAAATTATATTACATGACATAGCCACTCACATAGTCCAGACACACCAGCCTCTGAGGGGTGTGGGGAGCATCATCTATAATCTAGAAATATGGTCCTGAGGGACACATAGGAAATGAGTATGTGTAATTGAAGGCATGAAAAGAGCACGTCCCATTAGTGAGAGCAGAGGAAGTGTCATGGCACAAATGAGCGAGAGCAGGTCGCTGAGGTAACGACATTATGTTAGGGACAAAGTCTTTCATTGCACCTGTTATTAACCATTATCACTAGCTAATCACAGATTAGTTTTGGAGCACACAAATGTTCACAACTTGGATCTACAATATGACATGCTTTTATTCAAAGGAACAATGACAATGATGTTAAAAAAAAGTCTGATGACGTGGAGTAGAAAAACACAGGTGTGAGTGAGTGTGAGCACTCATGTTACGAGAGGTGTTCCCTGCTAAAACACAGTTTTTGCAAATATCCAGTACTTCACACAAAAAATTGTTATCCAACAAATTAATCACAGTTACACTGTTACTCTAAAAGTGTTCAGTGAGATTTCTAAAAACTAGACTAGAAGTGGTAGTAATCCTGTAGTTATCTGCTCACAAACATATAGACGACTGTATATATTAAAATAGATTATTAAGATATATGTTCATATTTTACATTCAAGTAGATCTACATGATATATGGCATTAGAAATGTATGAATCTAAAGAGGATGTTATCACAAAGTTGAGTGCACACAAAAGATTGAGGCTGTGTAATTATAAATGAGTGATGTCGATGAAACAGCTGCTGCACACGAGACAAAACAACAGTTTTAAATGTCGATGGCAGTTTTGTCCTCTCTCGTTTGTCCGCTGCCCACCCGTCTTCGACCCTCCAGCAGAAACGACAGAACTATAATCCATCGCTGTCCTAGCGACCTCTGGCGTGCTGAGCTTTCACACTGTCTGAAGTAAGTGGTCGTTCCCGTGGCAACGGCGTCAAACTGCTCGGTCAGTAGCCACACCTCCCACAAAAGCGTCAGTGCGTTCATAACAATCATGACCACGACCCAGAACTCCTGGCCTAACAGTGTGAGCCACAGCGACAGGCTTCGACTGCTGGCGGGCATCCTGTCGTACAGGTAGCTCGTTGCCGTGGCAACAAAAAGAAGGTGGGCAATCACCATGGAGAGGATGAAGAAGAGGAAGAGGCGGTGGTTACCCCGGCCGACGCAGTGGTTGAGGAAAAGGCAGTGATGGTCGTACTCTTTGATGCAGACGTCACACAGCTTACAGTGTTTGGTGTAGTCAGGCTGAAACAGCTGTGAAGACAGAAAAAGCAAAGAAAAGAAAAGACAGGATGAGAAGAACAGCAGCATACTGTACTTACAAAAACTGATGTAACTTCTTGTACAATTTACTGCCAAGTTTTTTCTAAAGCATGAAAATTGTTTTGTCTTCTATATTCACCACAGTCTGTAAATAAACCATCATTGTCTTTTTATAAGATAGAATACATGTCTGTGTGATATTATGTCTGCAGATTCAGGCAAACAATAAGATAACTGGATACAAAGGTAAAATATGGGTGTATACTGGGAATCCTGACCAGTGTGAATGTCCTACCTCACAGTATGGACAGAACCTGTGAGGGCTCTGGTTGTTCTCCACCAGGTCAGCGATGGAGGAGAATCTGGGATCTGCATCTGCTCTGTCCAGCGTCCCGGGGTCCTGTGTCAGGACCTTACAGAACAAACCAAGGACTAGGGAGAAGTGGATCATTGACACCTGGACCAGAGGACTGTTTGGCCACACACTTACACAAGGTTAAGGATGAAAACGTGTCATTTCAATAAACAAATATTTGTAAACTATTCAAAATGCAAAGGGTTTATCCTTCGGTGAGTATGAATGTGCTTTGCAAAGGTCAGTCCATGCTCATTAAATATGCTTGTTCAATTTTGATATATATTATATACAATTATAGACGATTATAGATCTATAAGTCAACATTCATTGGTGCAAGGATATTAAGGATATTAGGCATTATTTTTCCATAGAAGCAGAGCAGGGAGTGGAACAGGCCCGCTATGAGGGTTCCCAAGTAGATTGGATTGGGTAACCTTGAAGGTACAAATGAGAGTTACCACAAACACTAAAATACATTTCATACTGTACGTTCTTTCTGATGAACATTCAAGGTTCTGCAATCTTTGTCAAACCTTTGGTATGTGGTCATGCGGTGGTATTGTGTAAAGATGCTTCTAGCCAGCCAGGGAAAGAGGAAGGCGCAGGTCAGACCCCCATAGCCTCCCAACATGGCCGCTATTAGCAGGATGGCAGCTCCACTCAGAGTTGGAAAAAATAGTGTCCAGTAGTATAAAACTGAAAATAACATCAAGCACATAAAGTCAGCTCATACACACACATAAGCAGCGCTAATATCATCACCATTGGTATCATTCTTGTGAATGTTTTAAAAATCATGCAGTGATATTTACCACGAGACTCTGTGGGCTTGTGATGCATTGGCTCTTTAATGTGCCGAATCAGTAGTTTGGTGAGTTGCTGATGTCTAAAGAAAAATAGACAGTGTGACCATCAGCAATACAATCCCAAGAGAAAATTGTAAAATCTAGAAAAGCAGCCATGTTGTATATTTTAGGGGCACAGTGGGGTGTTGGTTAACTGCCAGTCAGTGTTTTTTTTCCAAATATTTCTGAGAACAGCAGCTTCACCTGAATGTTTTCCCCTGTTTGCAGAGATCCAGTGGTGTGAGGCCGCTGTGGTTCTTCTGATGGAGCATCCTGCATCCTGCTCTTTGCAGCAGTGTCCAGCACACCTCCACTCCGCCCCTCTCTGCTGCGACATGAAGCGCTGTCGCTCCCTGCTGGTCGACTGCATCCACAGCACATCTCTGAGACACAAACGAGAGGGTTTGAGGTGCACAGCTGCTAAATGATGGTCACAGCTGCTACAACGTGGTCACAGCTGTGCTGAGCCCTGTTACACAAAAGCATCTTTAAGATTTTACTGATATTTGTTCCATTTCCAAATTCTTTTACTGCTACTCTTTGTGCCATTTTTGTACATTTATTTAGATGTTTTCATTCTTTCTCTGGTGATATTTCAATTGATGTCTGGTTGTGATTTTATATGTGAATCACCTTAATAATATTATCTAAACTTTTCAATATGATGGGATGCAATTCAGTGGTACCCCATACCGCTCCAAACTCATCATAGAGTTGAGTCAACAACTAACAGCCAGCTTTTATTGCTGGGAATGCAGTTTGTAGGACTGCAGTCAATGCCACCAATTGTATACACTGACAACAGTGTACACCCACGTTTTTCCACAAGCCGGCTGTTTATTTCAGATTCAGCTCTAGATATTTGCTCTACATATTTTATGTACTATTGTGTACAGATAGCTTAGGTTATTTGCTCATAGTGTATTGATTCCTAACAGTTTTATGTGAATAAAAAACAATGAGTGATTTAAAAAAGCTTTGAGATAAAGGTAAAACATTCTTCTTAATTCTCTGCTGGGGCAGCAACAGCTCTCATTTGACCCAGTGTTACTATCAACACCATTACTGTACTTCTGAAACTGATCATGATGCCCCTGCTCACTGCATGATGCTGTTAGTCAACTAGAGAATATAAGTGTGTGAGAGAGTGAAGATTATATCAAACCTGGTCTCTGAGCAAATAGCGGACAACCTCTGTGTTTCCGGTGGATGCAGCCAGGTGTAGGGGTGTCACCTGGTACATGTCTGTATCTGAGAATCTGAACATTCCCGTCTCCCATAAATAGTGCACTGCAACGCTGGGGGACATAAGATCAATAACAGTTAGTGTACTTTTGGTTGTGACTGTGTGGTGACACAAAGAGAAAATACAAAATCAACAAAGACATGTGCTTTGTTGTTTGCACTCACATGTTGCCCCCAGTGACTGCATGATGCAGTGATGTTTTCCCCTGCAGGTCTATGAGGCGCAGGTCCGCTCCATACTGCATCATCTGGTGTATGATGTAGATGTTCCCTTGTCTGATGAGAGTCAAAATTACAAAGTGTTACTACACCATGAGGATTCAGTTATGTTTCATTTATTACCACAACATTATTGCTCACCTGCATGCAAAGTGAAAGGCTGTCTGTCCTGCATCACAAGTCAAGTTAGGGTCAGCCCCGTTACTAAGGAAAAGGTCAACCAGGACACGTGTACCGTGGAGGGCAGCGTAGTGAAGCGGGGTAAAACCACCCCAGCCTGGATGAAGGTAAACACATGCACATGATCACAGTCAGGGCTGAATACTGACTTTCCAATTTGATCTGCAGTCTCTGAGACTAACAAGATAAGTCTGACACAAATGCATGGTGTCTTAGCCTGTTGATCGCCGAAACCCTCTGGAGCTGGGGTTAGGGTTCCCTTTGGCACAATGTGACTTTGTGCTGTGTTGTCACAGGATCTGTCCGTCTAGATCTGTGCCAGACCATCTGACAGAAGAGCTGCAGCAGGGTTAGATTTCCCCTTGGCATTAGGACAAAATCACACCAGGAGACACTGAAGCATGATAAAATTTAAAAATCCTCCTTATACTGTAATTATACAGTACAGTGAGGAATGATAGCCTACTTGTTTAGTGCTTTAACACTTCCACGTGCAAGTTAATCTCGTTGCAAGTTTGTGTTATTACAGAGACATGACAACAGGTAGGCCTATTACAGGTTTGTTGTCTTAATTACCTATGATCATCTGCAGTTTCCTGTCCGTCATAGTTACATATCAGGAAACACAACCACAGTTAAGCTACAGTTACAGGCTTCAACTCTGCATGTGCTGACAGGATCACAGTGGCAAATAGCGGACACAACACAAGCATGATCGTGACGTGGTGTTTGTTATTTCATCTTACCTTTCTGCTTGAGGATTGATCGATCACTTTGAACAAAGTGTATGCACTGTTCTACATTTCCTCTCTGTATACAGTCAAATATGTCTCCGCCGCTAACGGAACACACAGGCATCGGATGCATTATGATGAGTGCACCACGGGAGCGGCCTGCTACTATTACTTCCACAGTTTACATCAAACTGCAGGCGGGAACAAAATCAGCTCGTCGGACGAAACGCTACAACATCATAATGTCAGACGAGAAGGGAGATCATCTTTCGCTTCAAAGTAACGGGGAGCTTTCATTGTGCTAAACTGATTGAGGCAGACCACGCCCTGGTCACCCCATTGGCTTAGAGCGACCCACGTGATTGGTGACGTCAGCGCGCAACAAGCCACGTGGTCCCTCTAAATAAGATAACACCACACAGCCGTTAATTGGCACAGTGTCATGCTTTAACCGGTCAAACTAGGTCCTATTATTTAAGTACAGTGTGTGTAGCGAGTACAAGTCTTTAGCTAGAAAAACAAAGGTTGAACATAAAACCACAGATGGCAAGAAATGGTACTCATTATTTGAAACAATATGCCTCATTGTAGGTGGTTATTTTCTCATTTCCACTAAGATACAGAGGTTTTCAAAGAGTGTGTTCCCTCACTGATCGAGGTCCACTTACTTCTTTTGGACGTGTGAGGAAGAAAGTCTTGTCAAAGCACTAATGTGGCGTTATTAGCTGGAAGGGCTGGAGTCAACAGAGCAGTAACCGGTGCTTGTCAGGCACAGAAGATGATAAAAGTGGCCTGGACAGGGACAGACTGACAGTGCGTCATGGAGCTGGTCAGTGTCCAGAGAGAAAGTGGCTGTGGGACCTGGACAGGTGGTGGTGAAGACTGCAACCACTGAAGGTACAGCTCACCTGGCTAAATCAAGTGACAAAAAATATATTTATTCGCTCTTTGTGATTAAAACTCCGCTGGACGGTCTCGGCGTAGACACTTTAGACTTTTCGTATCGGGTGAAGAAGTAATCACATTGATATTGATTAATAATGACAGTTTCAGTGCTCAAATGGTCACTGTTAGCATGCACAGCAGGGAAAGCACAGACAACAACAAGCAGCATGTGCCATCATGTCACCGGGCAGCTACTGCTAAAATAAACTCTGTAAACAAAAGGTAGGCTACATTATTGACATGTCGTTAAGGTTGTGCATTTTACGTATGGACAGTGTTTTATCTCTCAATATCTGGCGGTGGTTGTCGATGTATTTCTTTGTCATTATTCCCCACAAGATGGCGATGTTTAGCTAACATGCTACTACTGAGCTTCTCTATGTAGCCTACCCAATGCAAACATTGTTTCATACTCATTCAAACTAAGGTATTCATGATAGATCGACATTATGCAAAAACAACAGATTCTGAATTGGACCTTTTACCATGTGCTATACTGCACATTTTAGCACTATAATAGTAACAGATCTGTACCTATTTAAATTATTATCAGCAGACAAACAAACAAAAGGAAGTTTGTTCTAATTTTACACCTACAAGTCAAAGGCTTCAGTCAATTTATCCACATAAAAGCTGTGCCTGCTTTCATCTTTGATGAATCATTGGATCCTGTTACTGAGATTCATAATCATGCCAGCCTTACATGATCCGTCTATAAAAAGCAAAGGGACTCTTCTTCTCTGAGCAGTGGGAGGGCCCCATCCAACAAGCTAAACAAGAGTTTTTCACTTCTGCTTCTCTGAGGAAGTAAGAAGGCACATGACCTGGGCCAGCTGATGTGAGTTACTCCGCTTGTTCAAAGTTCAGTCTGCTTGCTGCAGATTAGTAAGGGGCGGGTAGTTTTACAGAAGGGTCGGCACAGTAGTCGCTAGTCATGTTGTAGCAGGTTTCTGCTTGTCTTTTTCCTCCTGGCATGGGAACAGTGACAGACCACTCACCCTGGAATAACACAACACAAATGACAGTTTGCTTTTACAGCAAGGGAACTCCCAGATGGCTCTCACACAACTACAGGTAAGAATATGAAGACTTGAATGTGTCGCATGAATTATCCTTTTGGAAAAAAACATGTTTGCATGATCACATTTTCACTTTGATGTATTTGTTTTGCACTATATAACATGATAGATATATGCTGCTCTTTCAGGAGGGTGTAAACCAACCAAACCCTTTCTCACGGTTGGTTTGTCACACACGCGCACTCATTTCACACAAAATGAACTCACATGAGGAAACATGAAAGTGTTATGTATCTGTATGGAATGAGATCCGACTCTCCCTCTGCTTACCAGACCAGCATTACCGGCTCTGGCCTAAAAGTTCAGCAATAAATCTGAAAGACATCCCTCATTGTTCATCATCTGTGTCTCAAAGTAGTAACTGACCAACCAAAATAATATCACTGTAATGTGGAAACAATCCTGTGGTCAAGCTTCGGCCAATCACTGACACAGCTGCTCCTCTTTTACACTGGTGTGATGGAGAAGGGTAACAACATTAACATTAACAGCCTCTTGTTCACACTTGGAAACTATTAGATTATGATGAACTACAGGTTTTCATTGTCAAAGTATCCAAAGCTTTGACAGTTAGTCACTAAATGGCCCTGAACATTATTAGATTTGATAAGTAGGCCTATCACATTTGAAACCTGCCCCTCTAACTCTTTTGGACTCTGCCCCAACATTTGATCAGCGTTTGAAAACAAGCTAGCTTCTCCCCAGTTGCATATTATTGCAAATCAAGTGTGTCTCCAAGTTGCCCCTGCCTTCTTATCCCACTTCCACTTTATTCTAAAGCCCAGCTGCCGACCTCCTATATCTCTGACCTTTAACTCCATATTCTGACCCAGGTCCACCAGGTCATCTCAGTTGGGACACACAACAATTTCATATAACCTACATCTAAGCTCATGGGGTGACTGGGCCTTTGCAACCCCTAGATTGTGGAACAGTAGCTATACCCCTCTCTATCAGATCTGCACACAGGCTTTCATTTAAACACATGTTGATTCTTTGGATTCACTTGATTGGTATTTTTTCCTATGCTTTTAATAATGATTACTGTCTGATAAGTACTTTTTGATGTTTTATCCAGATTTTATTGTGCATCAAAATCATAACATCCTCTATACTGTAAATAAAGAGGACTTCACTTGACTTGACATTTATTTGATTTAGGAAGAAGAACATCAAGATTAGTGTTTTGTGCATGTGCCCTTCAAAATACATATTCATTTGTGAAATACAGATTTGCTTCCCTTGTGGGACGAGACTGTTTATTTTAAATCTGTTGCGCAATTACTGTTGGTGACTAAACACCACACGGGAGAAAAGGAAATATTGTGACTAGATTCTATTAAAAAAGTGCTAAATATAGGTCATGCCGGGGAGGGTTAGAAACTTGAAATGCTTCCAACATTTGGGGTCTCAGCTTTCAAATGTGGCATTTAATGGCAATTGTAATTCTTACAGTTACTGAAAATTGGACAAAACTTATACTATGGAGGTTGATAACTGGTAATTTCTTTGCATCTGGTGATTTTTCAATGTAGAAAGTGTGCTCGGTGGATGGGAGGGAGGAGGGCTGAGAGTTTATTTTGATACAAGGATTATTGAATTAATTATTTTGAATATTAGGTCATAAATAAATAACATATAATGATGAAACAATGAAGCGGTGTGAGGATTTCTCATTTTCTGTCTTTCCATTTTTCCCCCTCTAGGACCAGACAGCTAAAGGCGAGAGGATCAACAAGGAAACCGGTGAGCTCAGTGCTTCAGGAGAGTTACCTGCCTCCGTGGAGTTAAAGGAGCTGAAAGTGGAGGGCTCTTGTAGGAACCCCCAACTCGCCCAAGTGCTCAGAGAACGACTGCAGGAGCTGGAAATCCACACATACTCAAACTCTGACCACAGGACTGACCATGAACCTTTGGAGAAGAAAGAGGAGCATCTGGCTAAAGTCCTACCTCTCTACATACAGGTCTTTTCATTTTCTAAGTTATATTTAACAGCTCATCTGTCAACCAGGGGAGTTATTTGTTTTCTATTGGGAATGAAGTGGAAATTATTCTGTTGTATAACTTTTTGATCCGCAACAAAGAGAGGCTGTCCACTGGAGAATCATTAATGGATCATGGCAGGAAAATTGAGTAGAGCCAAAGTAGAGCCAAAGCTCTAATTATTACCCCACTTTGAAAAGGTTAAATGGATGCCTCAGGCTACTGTGATCTAAAACACTGTTCCAGACTTGAATGAACAATTAAAACAACAGGAGTCAGATGTTTGGACATCAGCTGATCCCACTACTGCACTGTCCTTTGAATGAATGCTTCTGTGGCTTCTTGGCAAAACAATAGTTTCCTGGATTGTCACATGAAAGCATCACATCGATAGCTTCAGGCCTCACTTTGATTAATTGAAAAAAGTGGAATTTCTCACTCTCAGCGCCTCAGTTGCATCACAGTTGTGAAGAAACTCTCTCTTTTTTTTTTTTTAACCATGTGCACACTGTGAAAAATTCCATTACTGGTCTGTGTGTGTGTGTGCATGTGTGTGCACGTGTGTGTGTAACACCATTGATCAGGCTTATAGTTGCAGACGTAATCGCTCTTTGGTGTGTGTGTGGTTCTGTGTGTGTGTGTGTGGGTATGTGGATAAGCCTCATGACTAGAGATTTGACCAGAACCTAGGGCCTCACTTAAGAATAGCATACTCAGTGAAATGTGATATCCTCTTATGGAAGTGAAAAGAGCATATGGTACGCACTGGCTTCTATTATTTATAGTGTAGCGCATTAGCAAAAGCACTTGAGATACAACTATAATGTGTTATGGTGCTTCACTGAATATCATAATATATAGATACAGCATAGTGAATGCAGTCAGGTGCAAGTGTAGTAATTTCTCCACATTTATTTAAAATGATCCATCCAATCATATACATAAATAGGGTGCACATCTACACCTCAGGATAACCCAGATTTGTCAGTATGTTGTTAAACCTTTCAGAATAGTTTCGTTATTGCACATTGCAAACTTTGTAATCTTTGTATTTTTTATAATGACTGTTTTTGTTGAGCAATCTCCCCTCTGATCCCAGATTTGCGAGGATGGTGCCAAGCTTGAAGGTTTGGACATCAAGGGGCTTGCAGCTCTCACTGTTGATACTGTGATTCATAACATCCACAACAGACTGGCGGAGAGGCCTGCAGGTACTGACAAATGCACACACGTCAGTCATACAGTAGCAGCACGTACAGCAGTTATTTACAGGTATAGGGACTTTCTACCTCATCTACCTGCTTCTCCTTTTCCAATGTGCTGTGTTTTTTTTTTTTTCTCACAAAATTTGCAGTGTTTCCTTGTGTTAAAAATGGAAAGCCAAGGCACATACTGTCTGTTTATAAAAGTAGAACCACTTTAAACACAGTTTATTTCTCGATTTAATCTTGATGTTTCTGTACAATAGGCGTTTTCTGGAGAATGCAACAAGATACTCGGCTTTTAAGGAAATAGGCACTTCTGTTTTTTGATGCAGCTGCATTATGGGTGAACGTCTGAAAAGGTGTTAAATGGAGCATGCATTAGCAGCATACTACATGACTCTCTCACAAACAAAAATAATCATATAGGCTCAGCAAGCCTTTCTAGATACACTTCTGTCATATCGAAATAATTGACCTTTTTGACAACTGGTGTGTAGCCCAAAAATGTAAATAGAAATACATTTCTGACCACATTATTTTAGGTATGCATGTTGGTTTCTATTTGAATATTACTATGCTTGACTGACTATATTGCAGATATTGCAGAAGATAGTGAAGAAAAGCAGCTGTAGCTTGTAGCCATCTGTCATTTTGTCTTTGTTTACAGCCTTTAGTCTTCTGGGGTCATGGCTCAGTAAATGCTGTGTCCTTTTGTGTTTTCAGAGGCGGCTCGTGAAGAGGTTGTGTGGTTCTTCCAGAGACTGGATGAGGACACGACATCTGAAGTGGAAGAAAGTTCAGGATGGCTGCTGTTAAAGTCTCTTTTGCTGCTGACAGCTGACAGCTCAGTGAGTGATAATTAACAGTTAGTTTTAAAATGAAGTGGATTTTGAGTGGTGCTACACTTTCAGCTGATCAATGACGTTTCATTGACTGATTTTTTAAGCAGTTGTGTTGTTTCACATTTATGGGATAATGACCCTCATTTATGTGAAGTCCTTGATATGTAGTTCTCACCATCAAAAGCATCAGTTCCCAAAACCAACAACATGGGCTGTTATTAGTATATAAATACCTTGAAAAAAATAAAGACTCTTTCCTGAACTTCTTTGGTTTTAAATTTTCCTCATTAAGGTCTTTGGTGTTTTTAGATAATGTGTCAACATGTTTTTTAATCTTTTTGTGTCTGTGTTCGTAGGATATATTATCCTGTATGGACCCAGGGCTTCCTGCTGCATTGGTAAAATGTCTGTACCTGCTAGTCTGCCTTCCAGCTAAAAAGGAGAACACAGCTACAGAGGAGACCTTTCAGGAGCCATTTACACAAGTCAGTTGAGGCAAAAGTCACATTTTACTTTTTTCCTTACTCTTATCATTCTGCATCATACACTTTCTACCTACTTGCTGTGCTGCTTCTGTTTCCAGGTTCTCCTCCAGCTCTGCAGGCAGCCAGTCAACGTGGAGAGACTGGTAGAGACTCAGGAGCTGCAATGTCTTATAATTGGCCTCACGTCACTGTGGGATCAAACCAGCTCCTCCTGGAGGCACCAGGCCTCCCGTGTCCTCAAGGCAGTCTCCGCTGCAGCAACAAGCAACACGGTCCCCAGCCTGCTAGGTGAGGTAACTCAAAACCAGAGGGTCAAGTAAGATATCAGCTAATCTTCTAATCACTTAATTTCTATTCCACCCATGACACTGAAGACAAATAAGGACAAATCCTGAACACAAGTCAGAAAAACAGGCTGCACGGAAAGTGAATAATTAGATTTTGTTAGGGAAGTGATTTGTACTGAGAGATATTTTTATTCCTGTAATGAGCTGATTATACAGTGACACATGACCACATATTCCGTCAAGAGACACACTGCATGCGTCTATGTTTCACATGATGTGTCTATCAGCATTGATGTTTCACTAAATATTGTTTTACAAAGTTTTACTTAGATTTGTTTTGGACATCAAGACGTTATTGGCATTTTCCAGCAGGAAACTGCAAATGACTATACAGGCTATTATTAGACCCTGAAATTCATATCAAACAGATATCATTGTCCTTTGGCAGTCATTTCTTGAACTCAAAACTCTTGTTTACTAACTATGTTCTGAGCAATTAGGACTTTGCTTAACAAGGATACTGCCTTTTCTGCACTAGGGAAGAATTGTGTGCGTATCTGCATCCAGAACCTGCTGCATATCAGTACCGATGTCTCAGGACCGCTGCTGGCTGAGGTGGCTGTGGCAGTCTTCAGCTTCATTAGAGATACCTATTCCCTCAATGCAGCCCTCTTCATTGAGTTTGACAGCAACAACGGCTACCAGGCCCTCGAGAACATCTTAAAGCGGTGAGATAAAATAAATAAGTAAATGAAAACCCATCAATATATAGCTCCTTCAAATGGTGCAACAATTCATGTGTGTCAGTATTGAGAAATCTGTATTTCTCTCTGCTACTGATTTAACTCTATCTTTTTTGTCTTGCATCATCGTTTGGTCTTTAGCTGTGAGGAAGGTGTGTCCGTGGATCAGTTTCAGCCTGTGGAGGAGCTGCTGGCTCTCGTTGCGTCTTTCACTCTGCTTGGAAAAACTGAACTGAAAGTGGCTCTTTGCGTGACCAACCCCCAGCCTCCAAGCTTTAAGTTTGATCCACCACTCACCAAAGGTAGGTCAGGTAAATCAAGTCGACAGAAGTTCTCCGTTGTTGTTCTCTGGGTGCCACCCCCTAATTAACTCTAATGGCTGATTGTACCATGAGGATAAACTCTGAACAATCCTCTCAAAATGCAAACTCCAAACTATCTAATTATTATCACTTGCATAGCTCAGCAAAGGCATAGAGAGAGGGGGGTGGCCCCCAAATGACCACACAGTTCATCCCTCCCTTGCACTTGCCCTAATATAACCCACCCAAATTGCACCACCCACTTTCCCCTTTCCCTGATTCACCATATACCCCGGCTCTCTACTCCCCCACTGCTACCCCGCTGCAGTGCACAACACCCCTCAGGTTAACGCGGAGCTGAGGTGATTATGTCTGGGATGATGAAGTGGAGGCTTCCCCTCTAACTCTGTTAGGATGCCCCACATCTTTTCAACGCTGGCCTACAGCAAACAGCCATCTATCATTGATGCACACACACCTCCATCCAACACTCATAAACGGAGTGTCCAGAATAAACACACACATCCAAACATACACACAGACACACGCTCGGGATACATCTGTCACGTTGAGGAGTAGATCTCTTTCCAGTGGAGGGATGCTTTGTGTTGATCTGATTTGATTCTGATGCAATTTTGATTAAATGTGAAAATGAATCCTATTACTAACCAGGTATATATTTTATTCACAACAAACAGAAGCATGTTTTGGCGCCCCAAATCTAAGACCGTCTGTAAATATTTTGACAGTACACCAAACAAACCCTATCAGGGCAAATTATGCTGCTTTTCTTTTGCTTTCACGCGTGTTATGTTGTTTGTTCAATCTGTCTATGTATTTATAACTCAATTGGCTTCTTGGATTCAGCATGTGCTGCGTGTTAAAGGTGGTTTATGATTTATTGGGTTTCCTTTTTCTATGAAATTGACTGACTGACCTTGCTAGAGTAAAATCAGATGAATTGAGCATTACATTCAAAACATCTTTGAGCTAAATTGACCTCAGGCTGATATTGGTTTGTGGGACTGTCTGTGACAGACTAGGACCAGTATATGTTCTCTTGTGCTTTGAAAAGTTGGGAAAAACAAATATGCAGACTGCATTTTATTCATTCTGACCCATAAAGTGGCCAAATCTCCTTTAACAACTTAGGTTTTGCCCTCTGTCTCCAGGCTTAGCAGTAAAGAACCTGCAGGCCTTCCACCTGCTGCAGGCCTCTTTGCTGCGTTCCCAGGATTCCCTGCTGTGCTGCAAGCTTCTTCGAACACTGCAGACAATATGGGAGAGGGATGAAGCCAATTTCTTCCTCTTGGAGTGGACTGTACAGTCAGTGACTCAGGTTGCTGCCTGTGTGTGGCGTAAACCAGCACCCGTCCAGAAACTGTTCTTTTCCCTGCTAGAGATGGTACGACTTCTATTGCTGACAATGCACCCTCTGTGCTTGTTTTTTCTTTGACAAAATGTGCATGTGGCGTTGGATTAAATCCTGGTTTCTTCCTACAGGTAGTATTTAAGTTGAACTACATCCCTCATGAGACCTTGCGTGCAGTACTGTCTGTGCTGAAGCAAATCTGGGCTGGCACACTGGCTGGAGGGTTGGCGGGGAGAGAGTTTGGAGTGGTGGCTCTGAAGTGTTTTCACAGGTGAGCAGTGCTGGTTGTGACCTTACTCAGAGCTACGTACTGTATGTGTTTTCTCCTAGAGGTATCCTCGGATGCCAGACAGAATTAGTTGTTCTCATTTCAGCTTTCACTCATATACTGTACACTCATAATACTTAACACTCTCCCAGTACAGGATGAAGTTATCAGTGTTAGGTATCAATACAGCATATTTCTCTTGAATGTTTACTGAGTTGCACCATCCCTTCTCCAACTACTGAGTTTGGTGCAAACAAACAGACGTGGATGAAAACATGACCTCCTTAGTGGTGGTAATTACAGTAGTAGCCAACACCACAGTTGGGATCTACAGTGCTTTGTTTATACTCACATCTTCCTTGATTTGCTGAATAAGATCTCTCCCCTGCTCACCACAGGATGACACTGCATAGTGGTTTGCTAGCTGAAGTGTTGAGTGACTGGGGTCTTCTGGAGCTGCTGCTTGGGGAACTTCGGAGAAGAGCTAAGATTCTCAGGAAAGCTGGAGTTGTTTCTTCCACGGAAACAAGTATGAGCCAACATGTTTATTTGTTCATTTTCTGATGTAATTATGATTTTACAACTCACGAGAACCGTCAGACTGGTTGATTGCAAAACAACATGTCATTACAGTGAGCTTAAACAACAAACTTGGTACAACTGTACATTAAATGTGTGTGAACATTTGTGCTTGGCTTGCAGCCCAGTGTCACCTTTCACACTGCTCTTTACCGTGTGTGTTTACTGTGTAATTTGAATTTAAGTACTTGTTCTGTTCAGATCCCCTGGAACTACAATGTGTGGAAGACAGTGAGAAAATGCTTACGACCTGTATGCTTCAAGTTGTGTCCTCCCTCACTCTGCGTTCAATAAAAAACACAGGTACACACATTCAAATGTAATAAAAAATGTTTTTTTCTGTTTAATTCATCACCTTTCCACCATCTGTAAACATTTACGTTTCCTTTACATAAATGGGGCTGATTCTGTGTGTATTCCAGTTTCAGTACGAGACCTTGGCATGGTTCCTTACATAAAGATCTTCTTGGATGAGGATCAGTATCGAGGTCCCACCTTGAGCATTTTGGAGCAGCTCGCTGAGATTAACCCTGAGGAATTCATGAGTACAGCCATAGGAGCCCTGTGCTCCTCGACGCAGCAGGAGCTTGGATTGAAGTGGGACCTTTTGCAGGTACTACAGTCACAGACGTCAGTATACACACATCTAATGTAGATGTGTAGTGATCTCAGCTGAATTGAGAATGTAGTCTCCACTTTACATCAAATCATAACAAATTGTAATGCACTTAAAACATAATAAGCTAGTGAATTTATTTTCTTAGCATGTGGGACCCCGATTACATTATGGACAAATGCAGATTGATTTGCTAAAACGGGTTTAGCTGTTAACTCTGGACCAATTCAATTAGGCCAGCAGCCTTGTGCTGTGCTACTATGAAGATTGCAACCTCTATCAGATCAGTGAATGGGACAGAGATCTGATTAAGCTTAACTAAGTTACACACCTACTGTATGTGTCCGTTTTTATAGATGGGAGAGAGAGGAGCACTTACTTGCAGATATTGTGTGCATTCAATGTGTGTGAGTGTTTGAGAGTACTTGTTTGTGCATGCAGGCGTGGCCGCGCGTCTGTGTGTGTGTGTGTCTGCGCGTGCTCCGTGCTAACATGGTTAAAGCAAGTGGCAATCAGATTGGGTACAACCTGGGTTGGCAAGTGTTGAGAGCCATTGTGATTACTCCAGTTTCAGTTAATCACATTTCCCTCTGCGTTCTGTCTCACACATTACCTACCTGATGGATTAGCTCTTTAAATTGAATAAACCTAATGTGATTTTGTTCACCTCCAAAAACTAGTTACCAGAAATGATTTATGATATATCTGTATGTTTCATCTATTTTTCATGACATTGTTTTAATTGACTAGGGAGATGCTTTTAGAAACCAAGACATCGAGGCAAGCTTAATGTCTATCAAAATACTTTCTGTTTAAAGTACAGTACAGTAAACAGGATCTGCTTTGTTGTATCATGTATGTGGCAATCCTACATGTTCGCTGTTCACATCTCGCTCCTCTCTGCTGTATTTCAGTCTGTGCTGAAGGTGCTAGAGAGCCCCAACAGCTGGGAGGCTTTCAGGAGAGCAGGAGGCTTCACTGGACTGCTGTCTCTGATGATCGACTTGGAGGGAGCTTTGTCCGACCCTCCGGAGGGGGAAGTGTGGAAGTCTTTGGGGCATCAACCGCTGCTGGACCTCCTGCTCCTTGGTCTTCACATCCTGGCCTTAGCTGTGCACCTTCACCCTGTAAATGCACACTATTTTGAGACTGATGGATTTTATGAAAGGCTGGCAGAGGCTTTGCTCCAGCTGGGCTGCTTCCACAATGGTGGCCTTGAGAAAGAGAGGTGGAAGGAGGAGGAGGCCTCCTGCCTCAAGACTGCAATGGACAGTCCATCACCTGGGAAGAGCTTCCAACAGTTTGTTGAGTTAGCAGAGGCCACTGAAGCTCCCTCCTCTCCCTCCACCACACCACAGACCGTTCTGCCTGTTACTCTTGGGACGTGTATAAGGCTGCTGTCCTATCTTGACCAGTTTGCCACCGGGGCCTATACTCCTCCGGAGTTAACTGTGGGACCAGAGCCTGATGATGTGTCTGACATAGATAAGGAGAAACAAAATGGACCATTGGGGCATGAAGGAGTGCATTCAGGGTCCCCTCCTGTCCACTTTGGATCAAGCCCACAGTCAAGTGACATACAGGGACGATCCAGAGGCACAGCATCCAGTATCTCTACAGTCTGCACAGAGTCTCAGTACAGGTGGATATTTGAAACCATTTGGAGGTTGTTGAAGTTTCAGCCAGATTCCTATACCATGATTTTTTGGTATTCAGATTTAGATTGTTGAGATCTTTTTTTGTTTCATTTTTGTTTTTTTCACTTGTCCCACAGTAGGTTCACCTGCGATCATGTTATTCTACATCCAGGAGCCATCCGAGTTATAATGACCCTCCTTCCAGCAATCTTTACACACAAGGACCCTCAGGTACCTTTCTATGCTGGAGTCCCTAATGGCATACTGTATACTATTTAATACATTTTAATAATTTAATACACCATACATGATAAGGCTTCAGTATGAAACATTTTTTTCAATCTCTCCCAGCTCTCTATGGAGGTCCAGTTCTCGCTGGTGCACCATATCCAGGCCATGGTCAAAGCTGAGCGGAACCGGCAGATACTGTGTGAAGCGGGGCTGGTCTCCACACTCCTGACCCACTGTCAGAGCATGTTGCTAGCTCCAAACCACCCATTACATCTACCAGTTACACGGATCTTGGAAAAGCTCTCCTCTCAGGCCATCACACAATCAGACTTCAGGTGAGACACTTTCAGTATCTGTGGTTCAGACACATATATAATCTTTTCTTAGTATTTGTGCAAAGGAGATACAGTGTTTTATTTGCTTTATTTCTCCCTCTCAGAAAGTTTCTGTGTCTAGGAGACCCTCTTATGTGTTTGGCAGCCAGAACAGCAAGACAGCGAGCTCTTACACGAAATCGTATGTACACTATTTGTTTTGTTTCTTGCATGCTATTACTGAATGTTTGGTTTACATTTGTGTTTCATACCTTTAACAAAGCAGATCACATATTCAATTTTGGTTGTATTATCTAAACCCAGGTCACAGTACAGAGGCAGATAACTCATCACGGCCTAAAGTGAGGAAACTGAAGAGGGCATTCAGCTTGTTAAAACCCACAGCTCATAGGGAAGCCCCTGTTGGGTCAGCAATTCCTGTCCATCAGATCATCAGCATGGTGTCCATGACATCACCGCGCACCTTCAGACCACACAGAGTCTCGTCCTCACCTGCTTTTGTGGAATTTGACATGAGTGAGAGTGGATACGGGTGAGTACACTGTATGTCTTTTACTCCAGTCCAGCAGAGAAGTGACCTGATGATTTGATCAAATGTTTTGTTGCAGGACCATGCAATAGGGAAGAATTTATAAAATCTGATGCATGTACTGTAAGAATGAAAAAGACAAAGTATTAGTGTAAATGTAATGTAAGAATAATGTTTATTTGTTTCTTGACTTGAACATATGCTTTTCAGCTGCCTTTTCCTGCCCTCTCTGGCTACAGTGAAAGGAGTGACCGCAGATTCAATCTCAACAGGTGGAACTGGAAAAGGTGGGGAATGAGTCTAGCTGTTTGATACTCGCATATATGTTTGTAAACTTGAATAAAACGTCTAATAATCTCCCTTTCACGTTCATATTTTAGACTGCCGAGGGTTTCCCCCTGCAGCTGGTCTCTCATTTTCCTGTTGGTTCCAGATCAACAGGTTCAGTTCAGCCTGTGACTCTCACCCAATACGTCTGTTGTCAGTGGTGCGTCACATGTCCCGGACTGAACAACAGTACATCTGTCTGTCAATCTCCTTCTCAGCCTATGATGGCTGTCTGGTCATCTCCACAGAGGAGGAGGCATTAGCATACCTGGGTAAGAGCGATAACAGTTTGGCCAGCATTTATTGACTGTCAAGAAATGAGCTTTCTAGCTTGTCTTATCTAGCTACTTCTTATCAGCTGCTGTAAAAGTGGGCCCCGCACAGTAGTTACATGATTAGTTTATAATGGATACTGATTGACTTGGTATCTTTCTTCATGTCTCTTAACAGATATGATGGAGCCAGAAGTTTCCACTCCCACTTCCTTGCCTACATCGCTGAGGCTCCGCTGCTCCAGCATGCTGGTCCCAGGTCAGTGGCACCATCTGGCTGTGGTGATGGCCAAGGACGTTAAGAAGAGCTGTTTGACCACAGCTTACTTCAACGGCAAGGCATTGGGGACAGGAAAGGTATGACAAGAGGAGAGCGACCCATTTAACTAATTTCAGTTTGAATGTGTCATTCACTGTGCATATTCATATGAATGTATCATAAAGAAATAATGTCTGTGCATTTTCTGTTAGATGAAGTACATTCAGCCATTCCCCGGTCAGTATGTCTCCATGGACCCCACAGCCTTGATTGACGTGTATGGACTGATAGGAACGCCAGCTCTCTGGAAGGAGCATGCTGCTCTGGTGTGGCGAGTCGGCCCTTGTTACCTGTTTGAAGAGGCTCTGAGCCCTGAGGCAGTGGGTGTCATATACACACAAGGAACTGCATACCAAGGCAACTTCCAGGCTCTGCTCAACATAGGTGAGTCACAAGATCTTGTGCAGGAATTTCCCAGGATTACGACAGAATGTATTTTAGCCAACCCTCAGTAAGCCTCCCTGGATAAAAGCCAACGACACAAATGTAATCTAAATTCTTCTTTTTTTGGTAACAAGTGGCCATAGATAAAGATAACATTTATTTTTTAGATGATTTATGAATGTAGTTTTGATCTGAGATCTTTATTTTTTTCTTTATTCCATGCAATGGCATGCAGGGAATGATGTTGTCATGGTGCTCATCACATGCATGACTGTTTTTTTCTGCAGAGCAGATAATGTGCTTCGTTACACAGTATACACTGACACAGAACAACTCACACAACTTAATACTTAAGCAACTTATAGGTCATATGAACCTATTGATTGATATTTTCAAATAAATTACATCTGTTGTACCACACCACACCTTGTTAAACCTTTTTAAAAATATATATTTACATTGTAATTCTACAGTAGTTCACTGACTGTGTTCTCATAACTGTTAATGTCCAGGCCATAACCCAGATGCTGAGCCTCTCCCTCCCAGGCTGGTTCCTGAGGAAAGGATCTCATTTGGCATCAACCCAGCGATTTCTACATTAACAACGGTTGTGCAGATCAGAGAGGATTACAATGAGGTGGACTGCAGACTGATTGCTAAAGAGGTAATGTTGCAATTGGTGCCCACGCATGTGTTGGTTGTTTTTATGCAGAGTGACAATCATTGTTTCTAATTACAGATGGGGATAACATCTCGGGATCAATCCACTCCAGTGTTCCTTGCGCGAAACATCAGTCAGCACCTGAGCGGTACAGCTCGCACCATAGGAGCAGCGCTGATTGGCCATTTTGGTAAATAACGTATTCATTTAAAAAAGTAGATTCAATTCTTCTCTGTATATACATTTGTTAAACTCACAGCATCTTCCCTCTAGGTGTGCGCACATTCACCCCAAACAGTGCATCCAATGGTTTCCTGTATGTTGGTGGACCTGCTGTTGTTCTCAGTTTAGCTGCTATGGCTCCAGATGATAACTCTCTGTATGCAGCACTTAAAGTTCTTCTTTCTGTGCTGGAGACCAACTCTGCCATGCAGCAGGAAATGAGCCGCATTAACGGGTACAAGGTCTGTCACATCATATTTAAAATCATTGGAGCAGCAGCTTATTATGTCTAAAGACATTTCAAAAGCTTTGTTTAATATTGTGACCAGTTCTTGTATGGACTTCACTCTCCCTGTAGCTGCTAGCTTTCCTGTTGAAGATGAAGAAAAACCTGGTCACCCACAGAACCCTTCAGCTGGTTCTGCATCTCTCAAGTTCAGTGGAGCTGAGCTCTGGGTCTGGCTACCTACAGAACATACCTGCTTTCCAAGCTCTGATGTGTGACCTGGAGGTGAGAATCCAAAAAGTTGGTTGAATGAAAAGGTTTTTTTTTATACATGTATGTAAATCTTTTTTTTTTTAAATTGCATCTAAAAGCTAATTGTTGTCAATTGTACTCACTGTGTTCAGGTGTGGCAGAACACATCAGATAATCTGGACCTTTCAGTTCTGAACCACATCGCTGAAATCTTGAAATCCTCAAGGTAATTTCCTCAGCTATCAGTGTGTGAACACCCCACCACGTTGTAGCTTTAATCTGATTTATTATTAACTTACATGACCAACAGATTATGTAACACGATAAAGAGGCCCTTGTTCAGGATTGACGACGAACTCTATCGGCTGTTCTGTCAACATCTGAAGCCGCCTGTCATCAATATCGCAGAAATGTGCAACAGAAATAGTCGGGGGAATGTTGAACAGAATCAGTCACAGAGGCTGAAGAGAAGAGCATGACTGGACATGTGCATGGGTTGCTGTATTAGATTATCTTTCTGTGGGAACAGATTGATATCGGTGCTCTGTCTGTTTTTCTCTGTGTGTCCTCAGCAGTGACAACAGGAATGCAGCGGTCATGCACACTGTAGGTCTGCTATCAAAGCTGCTATTCGATCTCTCCAATCCTGCCGTGACCCTTTGTAAGGTTAAGGTCATTACCTGTGTCATCACATCCCTCCTAAAAACTCACTTCACCTCTCAGGACATGAGCAGGTACAGTACAGTTTAGCAATACACCCTGTGGGCTCCTGTCATTTGTGTTTTTTATGAATAACCTTGTAAGTTAAATTTGTCCTTTTTGTTTGTTTTAGACTCGGACTCTTTCTTGTCTACACACTCCCTCCTCTCAATGATAAGACTGAAGGAAAGGAGTTGTGTGACAGTGATCTTTCACTGGATGTAGCAGGTAAAATATATAACACAATCACAAGTTGCACATTGCTTTACATGTCTCATGGGTGACACAAGTTTCTACCATTACTGACCCTCAAATATCACTTCTGTGCTGTAGCTCAGAGTTCTGATCCAGCCAGTCTCATCTGCATCCGCAACCAGCTGCTGCAGGTGCTTTGTGAAATCTTCAACTCAGACAGTCTTCCAATCAAAGAGTGAGTAGCATCTGTTACTGTTTACTTGTTTGCCCAGTATAATGTCATGGCAGCAACATAAACTGAGTTAGTCTGTCGTGTCCTTATTCCCCTCCAGTCAGCAGAAGGCAGTGTTTGATTCCCTGGGCAGCGATTGGTTCCTGCTCTTCCTTCAGCCCCACCTTCACTCCTCTACTTTGAAACTGGGTCTGGTCCTGCTCACACACTTTCTGTCCAACCAAGACCAACAGAGCAACTTCAGAGACGGGGTGCTCCCAGGAACACTCGTTGAAGGCTTGGAGGAGCCTGTTGGTGTCATGGGTAAAATAATAATTTCTCATAATGGAGCAGAGAAATAATTCAGTGTTGTCATTTCAACCCATTTCAGTTAAATCAAATTAGGATATCATGAATTATAATTAGAGCTGTCACATGATAAAAAAAAAATTAACTTCGCAATAAATCGCAATACTATGAGCTGTGAGTGTAATTTAAAATACTAAATATTATATATACTAATACTACTTGCATTTTCTTCTATTTTTTCTTATAGTATTGAGGGACGTACAGTACAGCAGCACTCTGTTTTGATAGTGTTTAAACAAATACCTCTGTGCACCTCAGCCATCATAAACTTCTTTCATTGTTTTCTTGCCTTGTCACCAGACAACCTTCGAGCCCATTCTTGGTCTTATGAGTGCCTCACCACCACGTGTCGAGGCTTTGATGTTCTGCAGGAGCTGCTGATCAAACATCCTCACCTTCCTCAGGTGTATGAGGCCCTGGCTGCTCTGCTGCTGGGGAAGACAATCAGCCACACTACAGAGGGACAGGTGGGCATTTTTTAAAATTTATTTTACAAATGATCATCTGAATAATCCCAGACATAATTCTGTCATTGTGCGTCATCTACAGGTGCATTTGGATGATATCCTACAGTCACTGATTGACAGCCAAGCAAACAGTCCAACTCCGCAGCTCTGTGTTGAGGCTGCTACAATACTGCTGGAATTAGTCAAAGTCATCATTACTCAGGTAATAATGTAATAAACTTGTGTCTTCTCAGTATGTTTGGCACAACCTCATAACGTGTAATGCATTTTATTTTATTGTGTGTGTGTTTTAATAGTCTGTTCCTCCAACGAAGCACATGTCAGACACAGTTGCATCATGGGAGTGGCAGCTTCCAGCAAGTGTGATGCAGTTCTTTTGCCTTCTTCACAACCTCCGGCCAAGAGACCCCTTGTGGGCATCTCCAGAGTTCCTGCATGCACTCGCTGGAGTCGTCTACCCTCTGGACGCTTCAGAGGTTTGTCTGTTCGTCTGGGTTCATTCAACCTCTGTGGTTCTGATCTCTGTGGTCTGACTCACCGGTGTGGTCACTCATTTCAGTCTGTTGGCGAGCCTTGCCCAATGAGTGAAGGTGAAGACATTTTCAAGATCTATCAAACCAAGAAGCCAGTGAGCGACTTCATCCGAATACTGCTAATGGATTGTCTGCTTAATGTTTCTGCCAACACCAACACAAATCCTCTTGTTCTGCTGCTTGAGGTAAATTAACACACCTACATTTATCCATAATACTCCTGAAACTATCACCAATGTTGTATTCCCACTGAAAAAAGACTCCTCAATATGCTTCAACACTGCAAAACTCTCATGTCTCCAGAAGGTGCCACTCTTTGCTCAGTAACTGAATAAGGCAGAGCCAAAGTGTCGTTGATAAAATTATTCACCATTAGGATGGAGAAGGCTAATTATGAGATTTTTGTAATGCCGGTTTCATTTAGTCAAGCCTAACATGTAGGCACACACCACCATCAAGTCAGGCAACATTAGAAAATACATTTCCCTCACTATCTGAAAAAAGACAGAACAAGATACACTATATTTTAATGTTTTCATTGTTTTTAATTTTATCATTTGTTTTATTTCAACATTTTTTGTTATTCATCAGTTCCAAATCAGCATTGGATAAGCTTTTCTAACAAAAACTATATATGTCTTGCAGTTTTCTCCTGATGGTGCATTGCTGGAACAGAGGCAGACTTTCCACACTGAGCTCCTGGAGCTGATGATGGACATCATCCACATGCTCAGCCATGAGGAAGAAAACAACACTCATCTCAACTCACAAGGTAGAGTTTCCACTCATGATTTCCTCATGTAACCGGCCTGACTGTCATTCTCCCGTCTGAACTCATGACTTGACTGTATCTCTTAGACACGAATGAGAGGCCTGAGGGACAAATCATGGCCACGTTGTTGGAGAATGTGGTGCTCTTCAGTAAGACTCTGCTGCAGAAGCTTTACAGTGGGACATTCGTGGGAGACTCTGAGAGTTTGATCAACTTCCTTGCAGATCAGATTGTGGTGGTGAGAAGAATAAACTGACTCTGTGCAGACTCCGTATTTTGGTATTAACATCCCATCTCAGGTGATCCAGTCATAAGTAGACAACCCTTCTCTCAAAGTACAAGCATGAACACACTGGAGATGCATTGAAGACACATTTTAGATCTCATCACTCAGATCACAATTTGAGTTGGTGTGAAAGATGAGATTGAATTCTTTTAGCAATGTCTATGCAAATGGGTCCTGGGCTTCATTGACTGACTGGTCTCGTCTACAGTCTAATTAGTTCTGCTGCTGTTTCATAATGAAACAAAAATATTTAAACTTTTAACAAATTGTTGAAACTTTATTTGATTGTGCTCTACAATGTTCTTTGTGCCTTGCTGCCTCTCACAAACACATTGACACATTGTCAGACCGGCTAAAAACAACTAACATGCTTAAAGCTGTCCATTTGTGAAGGGATCACAAAACATGAAACACCAAGGCCATAGAGACACATCATTCATCATAAATCATAAATCTAACATTTAAAATTCAAGAACCTATGTATCACAGATTTATGTTATTCACTAAATCAAAGTAGTCTAAAAGTAATCACGATGTGAAAATACCTGATTACTGCTGTGTATTCCCAGGTTCTGGAGAAAGGCCAAAGTCAGAAAGAGAAGACGGTGTCGGCCCTCTACTCATGCGTCAATAAAGTCCTGCTTTATTTCCTGTCCCAACCGCGTCATTCCCAAGAAGAAAAGGACAGGGTCAGCAGGGCGATGCAGACCTTGATGGAACGCTGGGACGTTGTCATGGCAACTTACAATGCAAACGCTAACTTCATTATGTGTCTTCTTCATTGTCTGTTACTGATACGCTCTGGCAGGTAATAGCGAAACCTAGAAGCCACACACATGTCCATGCAAATGAGGATTCACTTTTAATTTACACAATCATACTTTTTTTTTTCTAGCTACCCTCAAGGTTTTGGATGTGTGATGCAAAAAGTGCAAAAGAGGAAAGGGCCATTCCACCTGTTTGCTGCCAAAGCTGGACAGTCTGCATGCCTCAGCAAGACAGCAGACAGTACCACAGGTATGAGGGGCCAGGAGATGAGGGTCTGTTTATATTCACCCTGTAATCCTGCCATGGAGTGTGGAGTCTGTGGAGGCTTCCTGGGTCAATAGATGTGTGTGTGCATGTGTTTCAGATGGCAGAGAACTAGTGTCCTTAGCGGAGGCCTGCTGGTCAAAGGTCATGATGGAGAGGCAACACACGCTTGAGGAAACCTATAAGATAGAGATCTCAGCAACACGCACGACAGGGGCAGTGAGCATGGCTGACATCAGCCCTCTCTGGGAGGAGACGGCACAGAAGGCCTGGCAGCTACACAGAGGTGAGCTCTCACTTTACTGACAACTGCATAGGGAAAGGATACCTGAATGTTAGGTTCATAATCTGTACATTTAAATTTTGTTTGTCTTTCTCAGAGTCTCAGAAGAAGAAGATGGCCACCAGCTCGCACACGAAGTTTGATATGATCAGCAGTGCCGTTCGCTCGGCGTTGGGCAGACATGGCAAAGAGTCGGTAACAGTAGAGGTAAATACAGTCCCCATGTCAGATCAACTTCCGGTGGTTGCTCCCTTTGAGGAGTGTAGAGTCACCTTTTCTCAGGCACCGCTGTGTCCCAGAGCGCTGTACCCAAACACTCATCCCAAAGTCACTGCAGTGTTTGTGCTGCGGGCCGTCCAGCCCTGTGGGGGTGTTTGATTATTTCTTTAAATGGATTTGGATTATCACAGCTGATCGCCCCTGAGTGGGCATAGTAATTGATATCTGTTAGGCCTATCCATGGGAACACTCACTACAACACACTGTTTGCTGCTGAAGGTTAAAGACGCGTTTATTGTTGTTTTTCCCCCCGAAACACGTGGCCCACATCATTAGTTCCCCCACAACGCTTAAGACGTTGAGCCATCTGGAGCAGGGAGCGGGGACATATTACTCAGGCACACAGGCATGAAATTACCGCGTCTGTGTGTCTGTCTCAGCCTCACAAAGTGTGTGTGTGTTCTTGTTTGTGCACGTCTCTTGCCTACAGAAATCGGGTTGGCAATTATAGAGGTACCAATCTGATGAAAACATTATTCATTTGATGTTATTCTTTATCATATCAGTCTTTGACAGGCTATCAGAGAGGGTGATGAATTGTTTTTCCGTCTGAGAGGTAGGGAAGAAGAGGGAGGGACGGTCGCCTGCTCCCTCTCTGCTGCGTGTTTTGCACCACTTTGCTCTTAGTAGGTTTGCAGCAAGCAGCGAGTGTTCAAAAAAAAAATGACATGCAAATCTTCAGTAATGGTCAGCCAGTCTGCTCATCTTTCCATTCATCCTCATGACGAAACAAGTGAGTCATTAATTAATTTCCGGATCATCAACTTATGACCTTTATTTGGCAAGTCATGAGCTTATGATGAGTCTCTTTTCAGCCACTGGATCCATAGGAATGCGTTTCTACAGAGCACGGAGCACAGTTTCTGGGTCCCAGATATCTACTTTTTAGTGAACAAAAAAAATCATTTTAAAGCCTACTGTAGGTAATGAATGAGAATGTAGAGACTGATAGGCAGACTGTGTCCCCAGTCAAGCTTCAGTGCAATCCTTCTAGAGATTTATTTCATCAGCGAATGCAGTTTCCATAATCATATCTGTGTCCTCATATTAGAAAGATAATTAACAGCACTAATGATCACGTTAAGTTCATTACACATTCACTGCCAGCCCAGAATGAAGTTGACATTATGTTGCCTTATCATCAAAGGTGGCGTATTGTTGGGAAGTCATTAAAATGGAAATGAGTGTGATGTTCTGATGTTAATTGCAGAGGGAAGAGATGAGTTATGTATTTAATGCAACATTTAAAAAGCCAATGAGGTTCCTATCTGCTAAATAGGGTAATTAATGCTATATATTACTTATGTTTGTCCAAATGAAGGAATGAAATTAGGAGATGATGACGCCGACTTGCTGTTTATCTGTCACAACACGGCTCTAGTTTGCAAACTTCATTATTACTCTCTTTTCTGTCTGTAATATTTCTATAATCTCCCCTCAAATTACTCCTTTATTTCTTTCTCTGCACAACTTCTCATTTGGATAGGCAGTCAGTCATTTAGAGAAACTGTTTTCATTCTCCAGAGGGCTTGTCAAAGTTTGTCGTCAACTTTTATGCATGGGCTTATTCTGAAATTGTCAAATTTTTTTTGCATCTCAAGTATTACAGAAGTAGCTGTCTCCTTTTCATTGTACTTGAAATCAATTATTGCATTCATGAGGTTACACAGCAAAACGCAGAATTAACATCTGTAAATAAGACTCGATATAAAGACTTACTGCATGTTCATTCAGTCAATTAAATGGCTTTCCTGGGTCAGCCGTGAGGATGGACACATGTTGTTTCACTAGTCTCTCAGCGAGCACTGCTGTGATGATGGGCTTAATGAAGCAGTTAACAGTCAGAATATGATCCCAGTGTGTCTGCTGAACATGAGCATCCTGCAGTGTCAACACGGCTCTGTTTTGGGTTTTTCTATTTTTTTCCTCTTTCCTCTTTTAATCGACACATACACATTAAATCGCGCACACACAATGAAGGAGCATGCACACTTACCTTGCCCTTGACTGTGGCGTGGCTCAGTGATATTAATGTTTATGTTAATCAGATCACACCAACAAATGATTACATTTCCAGACAGGGTTATTGTAGCACTGTAGCCACTAGCTTATTTTGCCCAGTGAATGCAATTTAGAACAGATGTAATTGTATGAATGCATTGTAATTGCATGAGGAAACAACAATACCATTATGAATATACAATCTCTGTGAACATAATGTGTGTTGTGTGTGTACAATATGAGCTGGAGGAAGAGCGATTGTGCAACCTGCTCTTTTCATTTGCACCCATCAGGTTACTCTTCTTTCTTTGTAGGAGTTTCTGTCCTGCATGGAATCACATCGAGACAGAGGCCACAGCATGTTTGAGAATATGAGGACAAACCACTTACAGGTTTGACTGAAATGTTACCATGAACGTACTGAAATAAATGTTGTTAGAAATCAAAATTAGATCTGTAATAATTACATCTCTATGTCATCTATGCCCTCCATCCCGGCGCTTTGTCTGTGTTGCAGTTACAAGCCAGCGAGTGGGAGCAAGTGAGCTCCAAGTGGCTGCATGTGGAGGCCGAGCTGATGAGAGAGAGAGCCGTGTTCGGCCCTGGCCCAGGGGTTCTACTTACCCGAGACTGGGTGCAAGATGCTGTCGAAGGACCCAACAGAACCAGAAAACGCATTCGCAGGAAGGCCCTGAGACGATCCAGACGGGTACAGTCTTTCATTTCTTAGTCAGCTTTTCAAATGTTGCTCTGCATAACCTTAAACAATGTCCTATGTTGTTACAACAGGTGCTTGGATCACTAGTTGTGGGTTTAAGGAGGGAGTTGTCTGAAGAGAGGAAAAATAAAACACGTGACACAGGTTTGAAAAAAAAAGTGTTGCCTGTTGAGTTTTTTAAATATTTACTTTATTTGCAAGAATGTGTGTGTTGGATACAAACCTGATGTTTGCTTTTTTTTTTATCAGAGCCGAAGATTCTGTGTGAAGTTGCCGCAGAGGCTAAAGAGGACGGACAGGAGGGAGGACAGGACTGTGACCGGCTGACCTTCTTCCCAGCTCTAAACGAGACACCTGCTGTGGCTGAGGGTCCACCTGACCCCGCCGCCCCCGAACCCTGCGCCCACACACAAGACTGCGCCGACATCCGCATCATTCTGCAGGAGCTGCGCCCAGGAGAGGAGGTGCTGTAGCACAGGAGGGTTTGTTAGTGTGCTGGGCTAAGAACAACATGCATAAAAACAAGCACCGCTCCTTCCCGCCCTACTAATATTCACAATCATAATTATCTGATGTAGACTGAGGGATTCCAATAGCCCAGCGCTGCTATCAGAATTTCATCTTTCCTCATTAGTGTAATGTTTTAATGTCGAGGCCCAGCTCAGCTCTTCTCATTCTTCCAGTGAGTTAGAAAACCAAAGCACATGTTGACAGGGACTCTCATCGCTCCGGCAACCAGCCGCGGCTTTTAATGTTTCTGACAGAAGTATTAATAAAAACAGTAGGAGGTGATGCAAGCTGTCTTACATCCGCTTAGTAAGTGTGTGATGTGTGCTTGTGTGTCCTGTTGTCTTGCAGTGGTTCATTGTGTGAGTCCTGCTGAGCTTCCTGTCAAATGAACACAGTCATTAGCTCTGAAAAATGCACGCGCACACACACACACAGACATGGACTAACACACACACACACATATAGTTACACACAAAGGGAGACCCACTCATAATTAGCTTGCCAGCGCCAATAGTGTGATTATGACAGTAATGTGTATGGGGAGAAATCAATGGTCTGACATTAGGCTCTCAGTCAATAAAAGTCCTCCTTTTCTCTCCTTCTTCCCATCATCAGCTAAATCACCCTCAGACTGATAACGCGTATCTGTCCAGAGCACAGTAAGGCGATAAGGAAACAAGTTTATTGTTATGTATTTAATCTTTGATAAGAACAAATTTAACTATTTTTTTCTGAAATCTAGTCATTGTTAGAGTCAGCAGGCCTGACACCAGTTTATATACGCAGATGGAAACTGCCGTAAATCTGACCACAATATAGCTTAAAGTAAGATTTCTGTGCCATGTGGCTTAGACCCACTCACCTTGACTCTTCTTAAACGCTTTCATGTGACAAGCGATATTATCCATCATAGCATGTCTCTATGTGTGCATTCAGACAAGAGGTTCTGATCACTTAGCAGGTTTCCTATTGTGTGTGTGGCAGTGATTAATTCTCCTAATAATGGCCAGGCATGGCCTCCTCCTCCACCAAGTGTGTGACTCCGTGTCTGGGGGTAGGGAGTCTGATTTGATTAGTATAAATTGTGAGGGGCCTGCGGGTATGTTGGGGCCCCATATGGTTTTTGGGCGCTGTGTCCCAGGGGGTCTGCAGAAGGGCCAACACAGGGAGACAGCCAGGTGCACACACTCACTGTGAAATGAGGGGAGACAATAGAATTAGCCACACATTATCACAATGCAGTTAGCATTAGCTACAACTGGCGCTGAAAGCAGCATGTGGGTCCACTTTGGCACTGGATGAAACACAGAGTCGCACCACTGAAAAAGGGGCCGGGTGTTCTCCTCCCCATCAATCAGCTCTGATAATGAAGTGTTCAACTGTGTCTTTTTAATAATGATTAAAATATGTGATTAAAATGATCAATCAAGTAAAGCCTGAAGTGCCTGTGTTGCTGCCATGTCATGTCCCGGGAGAGAAACGTGCCGATGTGTATTCTGCCTCACACATAAGGCTTAATGTATCTCTCTCTCTCTCTGTCTGTAGGTAAAGGCTAAGATGTGTGTAGTGATGGCGAGCGGCCTCAGAGTGACAGAGGGGGTGCTGCTGCTCGGAAAGGAAAGCCTGCTCTTGTGCGAGGGATTCACTCTCAGTCCTTCTGGGGATGTTTGCTGCAGGAAACACCATCCTAGCAGGTACACTTCTACGTGTGCACGGTTGTGTGCCGCCGCCGAAAAACATATAAGCATATTATCAACTCACTTGTGACAGTTTGTTATTCTTGATTTCTTTTTTTCTGCCAGTGTTAGGGATTCCTTCATTTCCACCATGCTGAGTAAAGATCTGCCATCAGCTCGCTGCAGACGCTGGCTCTACGAGGATATCAAGGAGGCCCGCTTCATGCGCTTCCTTTTGGAGGTCAGACATCCAAACATTCCCACAGATTTACCTTGAATTAACATGCATTTTACAGTATATGCAGATTATTCACATTAGATTTAAAAAATGCCTCTTTGCGCACAAGATCAGCTTTTTTGAACTTTTTTTCCATCAATCAAGAAATAATTAGATTAACTACTGCACAATTTTATTGCACCTGAGTAACTACCACTGTGTCTATCAGGACAATGCTATTGAGGTCTTTATGAAAAATGGACACTCAGCCTTCCTGGTTTTCCTGAATAAAGACCACGTCTCAGCTTATAAAAGGTACCGCATTAACACAGACTAGGTGTTTTGTTTTTATTCATTTTTTTTAGTTATTTTCTGACTGTTCCTTATTTCTTCTTCCTCCATGCAGGTTGTGCATGGTAGTGCCAGCATTAAAAGGCAGAGGGGTTGCTGACGTCATTGCTAATGCCAGGTAAGTGACATCAGTTAATTACAGTCAACCAGCATCAATATTTCAAGACGGGTACATGTAATCACTCTTTTTATTTCATCCATTAAAATGTAAAATACATCAGAAAATATTTTGCACATATAATGTATAATAATATATGCACATATAATGAAAAAAAAATGACATTGGCTCCATTTGTTCTGTAACAAAACAAAGTCAGCAGCTCTTTGGTCATTTGATTGTCTTGTGTTCCACCTTTCTTATTCTCCACACGTCCTGATCAATTTTAGCGCCTGAGTTTGGCGTTATCAGTCCTGCGTAAGACCTTATCCTTTTCTCCTCAGAAAAGTCACATCCTCCTCCTCTCCTCTCTCCTCCCTTAAGCCAGTCCATGTGCACTTGACACCTTTTAAGGCATGTCCGACACAGGTTGCTCTCGTGTACCAGGTAGAAATCTTCCTCTGGTTTTGATTTTTCCTTCGTCTCCTCAGCATCCCCCTGAACATATGATAAAGGGTTTCGTTTCATATTCACCTTGGTGAGGTTTTGAAGGACTTTCAGAAACTCTGGTGGGTTGATGAAGAGGTTGTCAAACAGTCCTAACTCTTGGAGACTGTCTAGAGCCGCCATAGAGGAAGGGAGTCCGTTCAACTGGTTCATCCCCAGATTGAGACTCTTCAGACTGGTGAGGAGACCCAGTGAGGAGGGTAGACCCGCAGAGGTGAGGCAGTTGTTAGACAGGTTGAGGTGGGTCAATCCCACCAGGTTGCCAATTGTCTCTGGCACCGACTCCAGCTTGTTGCTGTGTAGATCTAGCCATCTGAGCGAAGCGAATTCCCCAATGTCATCTGGGAGTTTCTGTATCAGGTTGCGGCTGAGGTCCACTTCATCCACATTGGGCAGTTTGAGGATACACTTGGGGAAGGTGGTTATACCCATGTTACTAAGGATGAGTCTGCGCCGCCCATCTAGTGTCATCCGTACTGCCTTTTTGGCAATTTTGAGGGTCACCTTTGTCCCTTTGGCTCCCTTTCCTTTGGGCATGGTACTGCAACACACACACACACACACAGAGTTCAGTTTAAAATTTCTGCTCAATTTCATTTTTGTGATAGCTGCCCCCAAGAGGCTGGTTTACAATAATTCATCTAATCTACACAACCGCACAGTGCTATAGCAAATAAATGTGTTGTGTGTATGTTTACGTGTAAGTATGCGTGTGTAAAGCTGATGTGATTTATTCAGATACAAGGCTTATGTATGGCCCAGGGCAGTCAGGAAAGCATGCTCTCTGAGGAATGAGAGCCAGAGCGGTGAGTGTGCGTGTGTGTGTGTGTGTGTGTGTGTGTGTCACAGTGTTATGTCTGCGCTAGTGCATGCTCACCCAGTGTTGCCCATGGGGGTATTTAAGAGCACGACTCTCTAATTAAGGCTAATGCTGGGGAACAATAGGAGAGAGGCGACACTGGATAATACAGCAAAAACAAATGAGTGTTGATGCTTCCGCACCATCCAACTGAATGAGCTGTTTGGCTTTTTTCAGGAAAGGAAGATATGCGTGTGTGTGTGTTCGTGTGTGTGCGTGTGTGTAGGTCATCCACATGCAAGTGTGTTGATAGACATGGAGACACTATACTAGCGGACGTGTGTGTGTACATGAAGACTCAAATCTGGACTTTGATAAATGATAGATAGGGAGTGTTAGGAGTGCGATGAGGGCTTCGCTCTTCTCCCCTCCTTGTCTAAAAGAGCAAGGTGTGTGTCTGTTTGTGTCTGTGTTACACCCCAAGGCCCTCTCTCGCCTCATTCATCATCCTCAGGATGAGAGAGGTTATCCACTGGTGCTTGTTCCCATTATAACCTCCTATAGGAAGCTATTGCATGAAATTATTGCCTGCAATTAGATAACACATACTGGGCCAAATGCAATGATTGATTTAGTGTAGTTTTACAAAATAATTTGGTCAGGAGTTATTGGACAATAGGAGGAGTTATTGGCCTCAGAAATTAGATACACTTCAAATAGCTTCTCGCTCTCGAAATCCATTTACAGCAGGTCTATTTACTTTGACGACGGTATCGTACTGTATTCTTGTTCAAAATCTCTTTAAAATAATTAGATTAAAATATGTACTCACCATATTTTGTGTTCTTGTTTCTGATTCGGCCTCAATCAAGTGATGAGGTGGTCTTCAGTTTTTTTTTAAAACACACCAACAGCTTCAGTTTCTGGGAACCATCCATCCAGCTCAAAGCCTCTCCCCCCTGTAAATTACATTTCCAGTGCAGTCAGCATGTTGAACTTGTATTGATATTACCTGGTAATGCTATCTCTCAAGATGTGGTGGTGAGTCTAAAGCGTAAAGGTCAGGAATGCACCGTTTGTGTGCAGCAACATTTCCGTAGCCTCCTCACACCAAACAGAGCAAGCGAAAGTTCCGCTTGTTTAATAGCGTTACTTAGCAACTGGGGTGCTTGGCGCCAGGACTTTATTGCCATGTTACTGGCCCACAGAGGGAAAAGAGATTTCAGGAGCAGTCGAAGGCTTTGCCAACCTCAGATGAAACAAGTTTACACAGGTATTTCAGTGTTCCACAAGTAAAATACTTAATGAAATGTTCAGCAACATTGTCATTCAGATGTTTTGTTTGGCTACACTGTACACATGCTCTGGTAGATTCATTGAAAACAAGGCATTTTGAATGAACTCAACACAGTTTGTTAAAGGAGAAACTTTTTAAGCATGTGCCTCAGTTTGAATGGGTGCCTATTAAAATACATTAGCAGCTAGAGAAGAAACTAATGTTTGTCTTAGCGATGAAGCAGGAAATCATTGATTTTACTTGGAAATCACCGAGCTGTTCTGTGACAGAAATCTAAAAGAAAGTTATTGTTCCTGTTTGACCAGAAATAATTAACCTCTGTACAGTATATTGAAGCATAGCCTACTATGAGGGAAATGTCAACTTCCTCTTCAAACTAGCCCACATTGCTGATGCAGACCAGCCGCACGAGTCCCAGTGAGTTACTGAGAGTACGTTTCCTCGGAGCCTACAGATGGCACCGTGTGCTACAGTAACGTCCTCACTGTTCATGCTACACACTGCAACTCGCCTCGATCCCATAACTGCTCCTACAGCTGTGTACACACACAATTTCTGTTTCCTGGATCACTCACTCACCTCCACTCTGCTGCTTCTCAATTCTGCTGTGTTACATTTCAACACCGGTTGCTAGGCAACAGAGCAAGCAAGCAAAAAAAAAAAACTTTGTGTTGGTAGGCACTGCTCAGTGATCAACCTCTGGTGCTAATTTGAGGCATTTGTTTTTATTGTGTTTCAGGAAGACTCCTGTGGTTGAAAAGACAGCTCTGGTTAAATGGCAGGTAATGTAATCAACATTATTTTGTTTTGTCTGAGGTGATCGTGACATCAGTAATGAATGAATGAATTCCAAAATCTTTATTAGTATAAACATCAAGACTTATCCATCTCCAGGTGTGTTCATAAATGTATTCCTGTGTTTTAAAAAGGTGTTTATATCATTCATGTCTGTGCTCTAGAGAGGGGAGATTAGTAACTTTGAGTACCTGATGCATCTGAACACGCTCGCTGGGAGGACATACAATGACCTGATGCAGTATCCTGTGTTCCCCTGGGTCCTAGCTGACTACCAGTCGGAGGTAGGGTCTCACTCAACACAGATAACCGTTTTATTATAGTTCAGCCACGGAGGTAATGAAACTGCCGCTTTGTTACACCAAGCCATTGTAAAATATCTGAAATATTATGCACTATATGCATATTTCCCCCCGCACTCTCATCCAATCATACTTTGTCTTCAATAGACACTTGACCTGTCAAGTCCTATGACTTTCCGAGATCTGTCTAAGCCAATGGGAGCTCAGACAGAGAAAAGGAAGCAGATGTTTATCCAGAGATATGAGGAAGTGGAGAACAGCGAGGGTGAAGGTATCTGCCTTATCACTCCATTCATTCTCCTCACCTTTTCTGTGTACTGTACTTTTTTATTCAATATGTTTCACTCCGTAGGAGACTTGTCAGCACGATGCCACTACTGTACCCACTACTCCTCGGCCATCATCGTTGCCTCCTTCCTTGTCAGGATAGACCCATTTTCCCAGACCTTCCAGGCCCTGCAGGTGATGCATTAAATATACACACCAGGAAATACACAAATACACCCAGACCAACTCACAATTCTCAGTCAGTTTTATCTCCATGAAACAACAATATAGTAGTAGATGAAATGCTGTGGTTCAGCACACCCAAAGGATCTCCCCTTAATGGGTCATGTGTGTAATATTTAAATGTAAGCCAAGATTAAAATAAGTTTACTGAGAAACAGGATGAAGTGATTCTGAGACTTTGACAGCAACCTTCTCAGTGCAATTGTTTTTTGCATTAATTTATTTCATAGCCCTTCATACTCTTACACATGAATACAAATATACACAGATTCACATTCTGAATATAATCACTGCTGATCACTGTAGGATTTGTCTCAAGGAAATGGAAGCACATCAGTCTGCATATCAGGCCCCACAGTGCTCCAGATGCCCATTGACATTCATCACTTTGTCATTTTTTATTTTCTAACATAATCTTGCTAATAATATGACTCTAAAATGAGCTATTTTCAACACGCCAGACCCTGTTTCAGTGCTGCTTTTGGTATGAAAGCAGATTATAGGGAGATTTCAATATATATGCAAATAATTACTGAAAACATCTTAAAGAAGCCAATGCAAATAGCCACAGATGTTGCCAATTTACGGCGCAGCTTCCAATTGATTAGAATGAAAAGGCATGCATTTGATAGTCAGAATAAAGCAATAAAAATGGTAGTCTGGTAAATTACAGTGGCTTTTTGTCTTCTGAAGCGTGTAACGGGCGTGTAGTAATATCCATAACTGAATTTACATCTCTAACTGAGTTTACCAGTATATATGCTATTTTCATTCATTGAGGTAATTGTTTTACTCTAAATTACATTCCCTCTCATGAGATTTCCATTATAGATTATGGAATTTTACAGAAAGATGAAAAGCTTTCTTCAAATAGTAGAAAATATTTCCTTCTTACATAATACAATGAAGAAGAAGAAAATATAGTTCACTACTCTGTGTCGGGCAGACTGCTTTATTAATATGCCTGTTGCAAAGTTTAGTTCAACAGTGTCGTTGGGATCTAACAGTGTTGTGGCTCGTGTCCCCCACAGGGAGGGTTTGACATCCCAGAGCGGATGTTTCACAGTGTAAAGAAGGAGTGGGAGTCGGCCTCCGGAGACAACATGAGCGATGTCAGAGAGCTGATCCCAGAGTTCTTCTACCTGTCCGACTTCCTGCTCAACTCTAACCGCATCCAGCTGGGTCAGGCTCAAATCCTCCTCAGTGTATTTAAATGAATGACTGAAAATATGAATTTCCTGTTAAGATATTTGCTTTGTACACATTGTGGTATTAGATATGGACTCAGAGGATTAGGTGAGCATTAGTCCATATTTTTCTTATTGTCAGTTGCCAGTGCAGTGGTCTGACTTCCTTACCTTGTCTGTGGCTTTCAGCCCCGAGCCCTTTCTGAGCTGGATGCTGTAGTTTTTAGAAAGCGTTACTCATATAGTATAAGAGTGAACGGTGAAGTTGTTGACTATTTTCATTATTTTCATATTAAGAGATGGTCTAATGATCATTTACAGCAGCAGGATATTGTATTTGGGACTGAAAAAAAAACCCAAAAATGATAATAATGATGAAATAAACTACAGCGTGCATGTTTATTGTAATGAGGAAACATATCACCTATTCCAACCATTTGGGTCACTGATGTGTTTTTAATAGTTTTTGGACAACAGTGGAGGTGTGTGCCGCAGGGAAATGAGATATATTTGTTTTGGATTTCACAGCCTATACTTTTTCTTACAATTTATTTTGGGTTTGGTCTTAAAAGATGTATCACCAGTCTGATCCTGTAAAGGTATAAAAAATGGTTTCTTTAAACTCCTTGACAGGAGGACAGAGTGATATGATGTTACAGTATGTGACCCAGACTGCTGTATGTTCCTAATGTCTGTTTCTCTGTAGGTTGTATGGAGGATGGTACTGCTCTGGGAGATGTGGAGCTGCCTCCTTGGGCGAAAGGTGACCCCCAGGAGTTCATTAGAGTCCATCGAGAGGTGGGTGACCCCCGACCTCACATACCTGTCCATTACAATTGGCCAGTCTGGCCTGTTACATACATGGAGCTTTCCCATAAGACCTAATAATGTTTGTCAATACTGGCTGATGTATGTACACAGAAAATGCACTGTTTTAGTATATAAAACAAGCATCCACTGTAACACTGCCGGCCGCTGCCATTTGTCTCCATTCTTGCTGCCACAGTATAAGAGACAGATCTTATTCACAGCAGCCACAGTTGTATTCATTGTATTCTCTATACTGTAGGCCATCTTGTCTCTCTGAGTTTGGGCCAGTTAAATTCTTTTAGCACTGACTGTTTTCAAATATAAGGAGCAGTTGTTTTTCTTATCAAGAAATTTCATGGAAAGGGAAAGAAGTTGAGATGACAGACGTTGAAGGACAACAGGCCTATTTAACACTATACAGAGCAGGCACAAGACGCTATTTTTCATAATGCCATTATTTCTGCCAGCTGTCTATGGGCTGAATATTCTATCTCTTTTCTCAGCTATTTCTTCTCCTTCCCTGTGTGGGGTTATTGTATAACTCTGCTCTGTTCTTCTCTGTTGGTCGGATTTCTTCAGTGTGACCCTCCCCTTTCCATTCCTGGGGCAACTGTGATGGTTATCACTCTGTAATCTACTGAACTACTCATATTGCCCAGCATTCTCATAAAATGAGTGACTTTAGAAGATTGTTTTTTTTCTTCTAAAGACAAATTAACTCAGGACAATATATCGTTCTTGTGTTTTTTTTATTTATTTATTTTATAGTTTTCGGTTATTCCAGGATGGGTTTATTAAGAATGGGTGCAGGATATGGCTGGTCATAATGCCCACTTTTCCTTATTAACTCTTCAAAGCCAATCTCTGGGTAATTCTACTGAAACCATTCTTTAATTCTTACATGAAGATATGCTCATAACACAGCGGTGCAGCCTCCTGCTGTTTCAGACCTCTAAATTGACTTTTAGAAGAAATCATACAGTACCTGAATAATTTGATTGGTTGTGCATTCTGTTGTAAGTTTTTTTTGTATTTCTAAACTCTCATTAAGAGTTTGACTGATGATTTTGGTCTCACTGTAATAACAATGATCACTGCATAGTGCATACCACTGTATTGCTTCATTGCACTGCTGCATAACACAGCATAGTAGTTTTGTAATGGTTCATGACTAGGTGGTCTTAGTTTGTGCAACAATCTCCTTCACTGTTTGCCATAGGCCTTGGAAAGTGACTATGTGAGCTCCCACCTCCACCTGTGGATTGACCTCATTTTCGGATGTCGGCAACAAGGTCCAGCTGCCGTAGAAAGTGTCAACACATTCCATCCTTATTTCTACGCCCAAAGAGGTTGGCAGAATACGAAGGACCCCCTGATAAGAAGCACAATCTTTGGATACGTCAGCAACTTTGGCCAGGTTCCCAAACAGGTAAAAAAAAAAAAAAAAGGGGAAGCTAAAAAAGAACATGACTTCCATGCATGTAGCATTTTTTTGTTTGTTTGTTTGTTTTTCTCTCAATCTTCATTGTGAATCACCTGCTTCTTTTCCATAGCTCTTCACCAAACCACATCCACCACGCAGTGGCTCCAAGAAAGAGGGATCTTCACCAAGCCATCCAACTCCATTTTTCTTCAAACTGGATAAACTGAAGACCACAGCAGCGCCATTCAAAGGTACAGACAGCTTGTATAAAAACACTTGCCTATCGTAATCATAAAAGAGCTGATGTCACTCTCACTTACTACTACAGTACATAGGCTGGAAATGGGGATGACAGCTTTACCAAGGGGTAAAAAAACTGGCTACCTGCACCTTTAAAGCCCAGTTTTACACATTCTTCCACACAATATTGAACATACTTAGCTTTAGTGGTGATTGTATTCAGATAGATAAATCCTGATTTTTTTTTTCCCCCAGCCAGCTGTTTTCCTGTTTCCAGTCTTTATGCTATGCTAAGCTATTAGCATCTTGCTTTAGCTTCATATTTAGTAAACTCTCAGCCAAAATGTCAAACTATTCCTTTAAATGAAGGCCTGAAATTACAGTATTATAATATAACCTCATAAACAACGTGCATTTCCAATAAAGTGAATCAACGAAGCCTCTTTCTGCTGAGTAAACTAAATTCAATCAATTATAGTCATCTACATTTGGCATTATTGTGTATTGTTCTATCTTTATTTTATTTCACACCATTTGATGTCAATTATTATATACAAGATGCGCCCAGGTCTCAAGGGAATCATTGAAACAGAGCGAGGATATCCATAGATTAATTTACACTATGGAAGGGAAGAAGGAGCTATCTGTTAGAGCTACAATATGGAGATGACTCTTCCGCTGAGCCCTACTTAATAATCTGAATATCCCTACAGGCCCACTGAGGGAGAGGAGATGAATCTGTGAATGCTCAGGGAGAGATTCCTGCATATTACATTTCATATTAAATCTTAGAGTGTCTGATCTGATCAATAAGCAGATAGAGATGAATAGGAGGAGGAACGCTAAGACTAATGCAGACACGAGTTCTTTCTGGGGATTTTAGAAACTGAACTGGTGAAAGGATATATAATGATTTCTGCCTGTTCCTGCATGTACAGGTCAATTACAGGCACAATTACAGCCACTCTCTCACCGCCTCACCCACAGAGGCAGACACACACGCGGACATGCACGCCCATACAACTCACTATCCAGTATGCTGGTGTCCCAGTAGAACAGAGTCTTGCTCAGCTTTTTCTAGCCGGGGAATAGCTGTTTTAATTGCCCACTTTTCTGCGGTCAATTTAATGAAATTCTTTACAAGTTTACTGAGCTACCAAACTCTTTAATATGATGTTTCTGAACAGCCATTACCTTTACTTGGTCAGGCAAGTTTATTCAGGTTCCACAAAAGGCAGAATGAGGTCACCATTACCTTTTTTATATGGGTGCATATTGTTTCACTGACAATTTTCTTTAAAAAAAAAAAAAAAAAAATAGCACACCTCAGTTTCTTTCAAAAGTTTTCTACACAGTGCCCCACACTCAGTAACACTGTAAACTGCTCTGCAGAGCTGCCGAGAGGCCCGGTAGGTCAAATACTGTGTCTGGAAAAAGAGGTCCTGGTCCTGGAGAGAAACCGGCTCCTCCTGTCGCCCCTGACGACCTGCTTCTTCAGCTGGGGTTTCCCAGACAACAGCTGTGCCTTTGGAAACTATACCACAGAGAAGGTATGTGTGTGAGGTTATACAGTAGTTTAATTTTACATTCAATTTCCCCACAACCCTCCAGGTCCAGCCGGATTCATGAATCAAATTGAAATGAGTCGATTGCAAGTGTTGTGAAGGCGCACAATACACAGCCACAAAGCACGGACTTGTTTTTAAATTGAATTATATTGATGGATTGATCCAACTTTGCACAACTTTTATTCCCTTTTATCAATTAGTGGATTAGTGGATCAGAATTTAACCCAGTTTAATGACATGCATGTGTAGCAGCTCACAGGCGCCTGCTGCTAATCAGTACTATATCCATCAACTTATTAACATGACACAAACATACATAATGATTGTCTGCCTGTGTATCTCCACCTATAGACCTTCGCTGTGTGTGAGAGTTTGTGCGACTGGGGAGCAACATTGTGCGCAGCCTGTCCCAACCCGACAACCATAATCACCGCAGGAACCAGCTCTGTGGTGTGTGTGTGGGATGTCGCAGTCAACAAGGACAAACTCTCTCACATGAAACTCAGACAGGTCAGTTTGTCTACACGTCTGTTTGTTCCAGAGGTTTAACAGTAACATACAGAGTGTGTATCAGCAGACACACACACACAGGATGACACTGACCCATTTTTTCCTCCCAGCCGTTATACGGTCACACGGACTCGGTGACATGTCTGGCAGTGTCGGAGGTCCACAGCCTGATAGTGAGCGGCTCCCGTGACCTCACTTGCATCCTTTGGGACATGGAGGAGCTAAGCTACATCACCCAGTTAGTGGGACACACAACGGGCGTCTCTGCGCTGGCTATCAATGACCTCACTGTAAGTCAACCTCCTCAAATCACCCCCTCTACCTACGCTCCTCTCAAAATATCTCTCCTCCCTTTCTTTTGTTCTGTGTAAGTTTTGGCACAGAGTTCATTCGGCTGACAGCGTGAGGAAGGGAGGATTCTTATTGTTGACAGCATGCGCATCCTCTTTGTGGTTTTTTTGTGCATCTCTGTGCCTGTCTGTTTTTAAGGGCGAGATTGCGTCATGCGCGGGACCTCTGCTCTACCTGTGGACCATGAAGGGTCAGCTGTTGACTTGCACCAACGCTTCCTGTGGACCTCGGGCAGACATCCTGTGTGTGAGCTTCACGCAGCGACACGAGTGGGACTCCAGGAACGTCATCGTCACTGGCTGTGCAGATGGCATCATACAGGTGATTTATTTAGTTAAAGTTGTTCTTGTGTTTATTCCTCTTACAAAGGGAAATTCACTCGTCAGGAAATGGTAGATAAGGAGTAGTAGGTACAGTATGAGAGGTTGCTCTTCAGCATTAGCTTTGCAGATAGCAGCTTGGATGTCCATCAGTGTATTAATAACAGTATATGCAGTGTGTGTGTAACCGTTTGTGCGTAGGATTAATATAAACCTATGATGCCTCTCTGCAATCAAAGCAGTAAACTCTAAATTAGGCTTCACTTGGGAGTGGGTGTCCATGCCACATGCACAACACACACACAAACGGTATTATTACTTTATTATTACCTTGAGTTATGGGGCGTGTGCGCGTGCTGGTGCACGTGTGAGTGTGTTTTGTTATTATGTTGAATTATGTCTGATTTTGCTACTCGTTATGTGTCTCTCATACAGATATGGAAGACAGAGTACACCAGAACACAATTACCTGGCCCTCCAGAAGAGCCTGTGTCCCCAGGGCAAGACCGAACAGAGAGAGACGGTAATGTTACTGGCAGTAGGATGGGATATGCATGTAGGTGCTGCATTTATAACAACACAGATAATGGGAGCGGCTGACAGAAGCATAACTACGAGAGTGACTACGATGCAGCCGCTGATGGAGTTTCATGTCTCAAAAAGAGAACCATCGTTTACTAATTAGATAAATCCTGAAGTGCGAGATGATTATTTTTTAACCGCTCATCTCAGAGCTAGACAGCGTGATTTCCAGATGAGAGATTATAATGCTTACCCCCATCCCTCACTAGCGTTAGGGCTAGCTGGAATTATGTTGTTATAAAGTTATTAAACATAGAGGCAGTAAACACTGATGAGTAATTCTGCTGACGTGTGTGTGCGTGTATAATTTAGAAAGCAATAATACCCAGATCCAATTTGGCATACATTGGTTACAGCCTCGTGTCACCTCATAGGAGTATTATGCTTTGCAAATTACATTGAGTCAACTCTTTACGTAACACTGAAACATTTATATTTGAGGGATTTTTATCCCTTTAACAGCCCACTGACCGCAGATAAACACAGTGTTAAAGAAGAGGTACTTTTTTTTTGTGATAGAGGACTGCTGAGTCAGAGTTATAGACGGGGTGAACACCTTCCCTGTGATTCAGCAATCAGTAGGGGCTGATGTATTCTCGTGATGTATCCACAGTGAGCGACTCGTGCCAGGTTAAAAGCTGGAAGAGAGATCTGGTGTTGTGTCAGGAGCTGAACAGAAGTCAGGCCGTGTCACAACGTCGCTTCAAGAATAATCCCGCCATCACAGCTCTGGCCATGTCCAGGTACAGTAAATACATGAACACCGTACACATCAGGAGCTCAGTGTCAATTATCTGAATTATCTCCAACTCATGGGTGTGTCATTGCATGCTGTACAACAGAATTCATTTGCATTACTCTCTGTGTGTAGGAGCCACGCTACTCTGTTGGCAGGCGATGCCTGGGGAAGAGTTTTCACATGGACCTGTGAGTGAGAGGTGGCAATATTTGAGCAGTATCGCCCCTCCAGCCTCCATTTCCACCCCCCTCCCTCCGTCCCCTCAGAAAGAGACTGGCAGGAAATTCATCAGTGTCTCAGGTCCGACACCTGCTGTGAATGAGAGCTGCTGTGTATTGGCTTTCTTGTGTGTGCATTCAGGGATAACAGTGTTACAGTATTTGATATATCCAAGTCTCTGACAATATTTTACCTTACTCCATTATTTAATTCTCGTTTTTTTTTCTGTGTAAATACTGAAAAAATTTGAATAAAACTGTTCATGACCATTTGTCTAACTCTTCTCATATGTGTCTTATTTTGATGATGACTTTTCTATTTATTTATTTGACATTTTTGGATTTATTCAGGTCAAACTGAAAGGTCACATTCTTCAGAACTGCTCGGTGATTTGGATGACAGAAATACTGTAAGTGGAAACACTCACCACACAGTATTTCTTCAGAATAAGTTAACTGCAGGGCTCCGGCAGAGCAATCTGGAGACCACAGCAGAAGCCTGTGAGTGCACTAGGCAGCTTTAAACTGAAAGCAACAGGAATTTTGTGAATGATGAACAAGCGCATACAGGCTCAGCCGGGGGTTCGCTGAAAACTGCAGCTTTCTATTAGTATCGTAGAACCGGAGCAGTTCCTTTTCTCACGAATTGCACATCAAGCGTCCAGTCTGATGAAAACTCACTGCACACATGTCAGTTTCTAACGCTATGAGGTTGTAGTGTTTTGCTTTGGTAAATGTTTGTGGTATGAACAGTTCAGGATGTTTAGTTAGTCGTGAATAATTTCCTGGACTCTCTTTGTTGTTTCGCACATGTTTTTAATTTGCTTTGTAATGTAGCATTTGGCTCTTCTTTAAAAAAAAATTTAAAAAAATCATCTATTCATTATCTTCCACAAGTTTACTGTGCTGTATGTGTGTGTGTGTTGTGGGTGATGTGGGTGATGTCGAATGTGTTTAGGTCTTGTTGGGATTTCCTTTCTGCCTGTCACAGCTTTTTGTTTGCATTTTACAGCAAACCAGGGACAGATGTGCCTTTTTAGCCACATCACTCTGCTCAGTCTCTGTAAACACTTCAGGGCCTCGACAACATGCTCTCGGGTAAATCCGACCCATTTGAAGAGGGACGGTTTGAGATCTTCTAAACGTTGATCTTCATCTTTCAGTGGAAAACTACAGCACTGACACTCACCACATCAGTGCACTAATGTCCCAATAAATAACTCACCATTTTAAACGATGTTAGATCGTCGAGATTATTGAGGCTCGCTCTCTTTCTGCGTCTCGCTTGCTCCCTCATGCACATGCACCACTGTTCTCTATCATAAAGAAAGGGGTCTCTCTCTTTAACCTTTGTGTGTGCGGCTAATTGTGCTAAGTGGAGTAGCTTAATAGAGTGGAAAATAGTCCTCATAATTTTCCCAGAGAGCGAGCAATGACCTTCTCTAAAGACAACGGCCATCTCCATTCTCTCTACACCGCTGGTTTTATGATATGAAATGTCAAACCATTGGGTTCCTCAGAATAATTAAATCAAATAAATTATTGCACCTAGGCAGAACCATCTTGTAGCCTAACCCAATTATAATGCACTGTAAAGCTAATTATTAACCATGATTACAATTAGTCTAATTTGAATAAATGTAGTCATTAGCGGGTTCATCCTAGTCAGTGAGTCTGAACTGTGGAGGATGATGGTCTCTCTCTCTCAGTCTCTCCCCCTCACAGAGATGGGTGTGGATGTGCATCATTCTTGCTCTTTGTGCACCTTTATCTTCATCCCATTTTTTTCCCCCACTCACTGACCTTCACAAAATGGCCCACACCCTTCACCTTTCCTGGGTACCTGAGCGTAATGCCTGATGCTTCCCAGTTTCATATTTACCATTTTATGTTTGAGCTGTTACGATTTTGAAGGCTCCCTGTGCAGTTTGTCTCGTTTTTGTGTCTTGTCAGAAAATTCAAATTTGTCCCGAACATACAGTACTCCTTTGTTTTTGTATGGATTAAATAAGGGAGACATAATCTTTTCATTAGTGAGCTTTAGATGTCGCAGTTGGAGCCAGGCAGCTGCTTTCCTCTGTTTTCAGTCTTAATGCTAAGCTAAGCTAACGACTGCTGGGTGTACTATTTATCAGATACTGAGGTCTTCGCATCTAACGCTCAGCCACAGTCCAAAAATTGTTGTGTTCTGTTAATATTTGACAGAAGTAGTTGTTTTCTCTTTTCGCTGAATGCACCACAGCTGTTTGTAATATTGTGTTGTTTTTCTTTTGTCGTCTATACCAGATCTTGTTTGTGACCTCCGAAAAATGTGACTAAGTGCTGTTCAACAGATAATTAAAACCAGTTTTGTAGGAATGAAAGCCGGCACTCTTCGAACGTTAGACCCAGGCATATGTTTATTAATTTTGTGTGTTAGTACTGTAATTATAAATGCATTTTAAAAGGCTGAGTGTTAGAGCAGCCTTATGACACTGCAGCGAGAGAGCCGCACAATCTCCTGAGTTTATACAGAATAGTTACCAGTAAGAGCATTCTTATAAACATCTGGCTCACAGGCCAGCGGTGCCAACAAACTAAACAACAGAATTATAAGACCCAAAAATTGCTGTGCTGGAATGGGACTGCACTGAGGAAACACAAAAGCCTCATTTACCAAACAGTTGTAGCGTACTTACAGCCAAAAAAACAAAATGCTAAATACCATAGTGATAGTTCATAAATATAGTCCTTTTTGATGCCACTCAGTTCAGTTTGCAGAGCTGAATCTCTGCCCTCACTTTGGGAGGTGCCAGGCTGCTGTGTTTACAGCTGTTTCTCCTGGAAGAGGATCTGAGCGTACACAGTGTCCGGGCTTGAGGGTGTGGGGTCCGGGCTGGAGGAGGCCTGGGGCTCCGGCCTCGGCCTGACCAGCTCCAGCTCTGCATATGTCAGGCTGTCCTCCTGAGATACCCGAGGCTACAAGAGGGAGGGAAAGGATGAGAGGAGCCTGGAAGGAATTCAGCTCAGAGATAACGCAAAAGAGGAAAGTATTGCATAGTGGATATGTAAACAGTTCAGATTTTCCCATAGAAAAGAAGTGTGTGTGTAGGGAGCGTATGCATCTCGTCTGCACTTAATCTTTCAATGCAAGCAGTAGTATTGTTCCACTTTCTGTAGTAAACATCCCCATGCCTCTCAGCTGCAGAAAGTATGTGTTTACAGGGTTTGCAGGACCTCTTGGAAGATTTAGTTTACTCAACAAACATTCAGTACAATAGGAGTCCTATCCAACGTCCTCAGATCCATCTAGTTACGCTAATCCAATCAGTATGTGCGTGCAAAAGAAATGCTCACATCTTCACTTCACTCCAGAATCACAAGAACGGCATGAGCAGAGGTACTGATGATCCTTAGTTTGAGTAGTTTTCTTCCGTATATATTTGTTTGACACTTTTATTGTAGATATAAAACCAATGAAGCACTCTAAATAAATAATTGTGTTTGAGAAGCAATAAAGCTAAATAGAATTATCAAGCTCATAACTGAATGAAGAGACGGCAATAAACTCCTGTAGACAATCATACAGTCATGAGACAAATTCCCTCTTCTGCGTCTCTCAATAACAACTGAGTGCATGAAAAAAAAAACATTTTGCAAAATGTTAATAAATACTTTCTAACAAATATATTAAATGCATATGTTTCAATAATGGAGTTATAGCAGTAGTGGGCACAGGAATAATAAGTGAGGTTGTGTGATGGGCGACAAGGAGGAGACTTACGGCAGCAGATCTTCTTGGCTGAGTCTTTAACCTTCTGGGCTTTTGAGGTCTCTTTGCAGCAACAGGCACTGAAATACCAAGACAAGCTTAATTGACTGAAAACAGCAGCCAGGAGGAACAAATTCCCAAATACAACTGTGTGACTGAAGTCAAATTCATCCCTCACAACCACTTTATATTACACATAGTCAGAATGAAGCTTTTTCTGCCATTTCCAATGTCACTTATTGAATTTACCTCCTCAGACAAAATGCAGGCTTTTACCCAAATCGTAAAGTTAAATCCTCTGTCTGTTTGTCTCTCAGTCTCTCTGCTGCTGTTTCTGTCAAGGAAATTGAATTATACTGGAGATATCACTTTCTTCTTTTGTACTTGCTGGATACCTTGATTTAATGTTGTTTTCTTTACCCGTTAAGCATCACATGGGGCCGGAGCCTCTCTTAGCCCCGTGTGACTCTAATGCATACAATGTGTTTGGAAATTGAGAGGAAACTCAATAGCCATTCAAAGGTACAAGACCGGGATTTGAACCAGGCTGCATAGTGACAATAGTTCACTGAGCCTCCACCTGAACCAAAATATTAGACTGTGACAGCATCTAATCTAATAATTCTGTTAGTATCTAGTTCATTTTATTATGTGGAGTAAAATATAATTACACAATAATTGACAGATTCCCACGGGGAGGTAGTTTTTATGAGCAGGAAAAACACTATTTATAACTCATCTTTGTCCACACTGAGACCATAGCAAGGGATGAGGAACCTTGAGCTCAAATAGGTTGGCAACCACAGTTAAAAGTCATGTTCTGCTCTTAAAATGTCACTCTACCTTTGGCTGGTATGTGTGGTGGTGGCTCTTCAGGTAGTTTAGGCGGTGATACTGTGACTCTTCTGTCAGGTTTCCGTCTTATATCTTTCCTCTGTGGTTTTGGGGAGGAACTGGAGGAACTGATGGAGCTGGTCACAGTCTCTCCTGAGCTGTATGGAAGAGAGGACTTGTAATTAAGGCTGCAATTTATTACCCATTTTATCAATTATGCATAGGCGATAATATACAGCTAGGCTATATAGGTGACATTGTCAAGGAGCACATTTCCTAAACCAGAAATCCAAAACAAATTTATAAAATAAATTATGTAAAACAAAAAGTAGCAAATAGACACATTTGAATCAGCATATCCTTTGTTAAAATGATATTCCGGCGTATCCATCGCTCTGGTTTAATCTAACCCATGGTCAACGCACCGTAGAACCCCCCTCCCCCTCAAGAGATGACGTCTGCTGACTGCGCTAGCTTCTCTAGTTGTAGCAACTTTAGCATAACAAACAGTGCAGTATACGGATCCACGGGCAACCGAAACAGCCACTTGTAGCCACAAATAAAGCTCAGAACGGCACCAAACGTCATCAACAGTATAAACAGCGTTCAGGGTTTCATTTCGATGGGTGCCACTATCAGTTTGAGACCGAGTTTACCGAAGACAAGCTGGAGGAAATGGAGGAGAAAAGTGAAAGACGGAGCGTAGTGGTCAGTGTGGAGGCAAAAGTTTGAAGTCTATGCTAGAGCTGGAGGAATCAAGGTGGTCAGTGTGTTTGTCACTGCCTGTCGGTGGCCGCTGAAACCAGATGTGTGTGCTCCTCGGACTGGGTTGTCAGCGCCTGGACTCTATGCTGCTGGAAACGGAAAGTTGCTGCATAGCATATAACTGGAGCAGAGTGGGTGAGTTGTTTTCGAAACCAGGCTAAGCTAACAGATGTTTGATGCCTCATATTATGGTCTGGGACCCTGTTTGTACGGTTGATGAAGTTTGGTGCTGTTCTGAGCATTATTTGTGGCTACAAGTGACTGTTTGATCGGTGGCTAGTGTTTGTTATGGTGCGGTCATTGCTAACGTTGCTACAACTAGAGAAGCTAGCGGTTAGCATACTTCATCATCTCTAGAGGGGGGGTCTCGGTGTCATGGTGTGTTGGACCATGGGTTAAACTTACGCCGGAATATCACTTTAATGCATATCCTGTCAAGTGACTGAGCAACTACAGTACTATTTTTGCAGTATACCGTACCTGCTTTCTGGACACTTGACCAAGAGGTAACTTGCTGTAGAAAGAAAAAAGAAAAACAGAGTTGAGTGGGATTTTTTGTATAGAAAACATAAAGTTGCAAAAATAGTAAAATAGTGATGGTTTTACCCTTGAGTCTGTGTCTTCTGAGAAAGTACTGGCATGTGAGGACCAGCGTGAACAGGAAGATGGACAACAGGCCCAGTGAGCAGATCAGCACAGCACACAGATACACATCTTGAAAACACACATAGATGATAATATTGACATATAGCATTATCAAACTAGTGTAGTAAAGTGAAGAAGATGAGGGAAAAAACAATAAACTGTACTGTACCTGCAAATAAACGCCACACTCCTTCGCTGCTACCATCCTCATGAGTAAAGTGCACTGAAGAAACAATTATTAAAACAAGAAAATTCAGCAAAAGCAGAAAACTGTGCCCAGACAAAAAAAAAACTTCTGTAAATTGCTGTTGTCTAAGGGCAGTGACCCAACACAGCAGACAGCCTCGGTGGTTTCTAGAAATATCAAAACCACTGTCATGAAGGGAGAGTCTGCTGCAGCATCAGCCAAACCCACCACACACACACAGGCCTGGTTGGTTGCTGTTCTTGGACCGTGTTTGGGGGGTTCCCTGTTGCTCTGCTTCTCCACTTCCTTTTGTTGGTCACTTCACAATTGTTTAATGTTGTGATTCTTTTTTTTTTTTGTCAGTGAGATAAAAGAATGAATAAAGAAGTCCCCATGTGCCAATGAATGATCGTATAGGTCAGGGGTATTTGACAAGGGGAGTGAACAAGGGCTGTGTGCATAAATTACTTTGTCTCTCTGCCCCACATAATGAGATTTTAATACGTCTTTTAAACACAGGTTGATAAACATATTAATAAGAAATGATAAGGTATTAACTCTAATTGGCTTCCATCCTTTTTCTAGAGTGTTAATTAATGACAAGGAGCAACACAAGGGTTTTGCGTTGTAACCAAACAAAGAAAACGGTAACAAAAAATTTATCAGCTCTATCTGTGATCAGGTTTACAACATGCACTTCAATGTAGCATGAAGTGATGCATTTTTCAAGATACTGTGGCCAGCTCTCAATTAGATGTATTTGTTTGGAGTATCTAGTACCCAGAAATAAGGCTTACAGAACACATTTGATTATAGATATAAGAGCTAAACCTTACAACAGTGCAATGCAATATGCTCTTCTTTAAAAAAAAATCTATAATTTCTGTTGGGTTAAATTTAGTGCTATGATAATTATAGAGGGACAGACAGTCTATGATGTTTTATTATTGTGTCCTCTGTCTGCATATAAGCAAAAAGACAAATTGTTACAAAATCTATAAGATATTGCAATGCAAGTAGGCCACAGTAGGCTATGACCTTCACAGTGTGGTTAGCCACATGCTAAACCCTGCATCTGATTAGTGCATGCAGCCCATGGTTAGCAGGTTGGCCATTGGGGAGGTGTATAGAGGAGTTTCTGAAAATGTTCACGAAGAGCCAAAAACCATCAAATACAGATTTATGTTCATCTGATTTCCCACAGTCCAGCTGTGAGGGGAGGAATACAGAAAGTGAGCCATCCATGGCAATAAGTGAGATTTCATTTTATGAGTGCAAAAGCAGCAGAAACTGAGTCTGAGGGTCTTTGGAGAAGGAGCAGCCCAGTGATCTCAGCGGGATGTGTATAGCCTGAGCTCTGCAGACTGAGGGGTTCCCTGAATTACAGTTACAGTAAAATGCAGTTTAGTCTTTGTTAACCCATATAATGTCAGCTCTTGTGTTTCTGGCCCTGTGGTCGATGCATGTCGGAGATGCCTGAGGTTGTGTGGCTTCCTTAGTGGGACAGTGCCCTGAATATACTGTAGGGCAGGGCGTTGTCAGACGGATCGGTCTGACTTAAACTTCTAAAAACACAACTAGTGAATCTGTGCAAGGTGTAGCCAGGTGTAGCCACACCTCTAGCGTAATATAGCAGCACCTTGATCCTCTTCTCCTGTGGAATCAATCCAATTAAATCAGGTAAAGATTGGACAATATAAAGACAATTCTTTTTTTTGATTCAAATTAGTTCTTGAGCTGTTTTGAACAGGTTGTTTATTGTTGATTTCTGCAGGAGCCTTGGCATAGACTAAATAAGTTCCACTGCAGCTGAATTCTCCAGTAAACTTTCTCCTGAGGCTTGCATAAAAGTGAACCCAGAATGCTGACGTCATGTAATTTGGAGTTGTTGTTTTTTTAACGTAGCCAGCTCAGCAACACTCTACCTTTTTGGTCCTCACGCTCAAACACACAGAGAGTGATATTGTTGAGTGTGGTTTGGCTGTGTGAGCTCATTGTTTGGAGATGGAAATGCCAGAGGATTGGGGTCACACTCAAACACATATAGGCTCCACTTAGAGCAAATAGCACATGGAGTCAAAGAACACATACTGCACATTTCTGTTTGCTCTTAATCCTGTTTAATAAGAACTGCTGCTCGTCTCTTCTTTTTTTTCTGCACTTCCATGGCCAGATAACACAGACACCGTGCTTCCACTGAATCTGTGAGGGGATTCCTTGGAAAGGAGTATTCCATGGAAAAGATTTTGTAAGTAATAACACCAGAAATCCCCTTTGGCATTCATCCCTCATTGACCAGGGTTGTGCAAAAGTGTAAAAAGTGTAGAAATGAAACTTAATACTTTCTCTCGTATTTAGTCTAACAAAACGCTGCATTTCCAAGCTGGAAATAGTGCAGAATTCACTTTTGACTTGGCCTCCACCAGGGGACAAAGCCCCAGTGCTGCAGAGTATCAGCATCTTGCTCTAGGGCACTGAGGCAGGGATAATGCCACACTTTGGCTCCTAACAGTACAGTAACACAGCAGCTTGGCTTGCCTGTCCTTGTGAAGGGTGCGTTCAAGTGCGTCTTTAGTTACCTGTGAGCTGTGTGGTGCTGGTACCGTTGGACGATGCTCTCCATATGTTTTTGTGTTTGCGGATCTCCTGAACCTTACAGGTGTAGAAACCCTGCTCCGTCCCCATCACGCTGAAGATCCGCAGCTCGTACAGCTCCCCCTCCGTCGCCTCATGCAGGCGAAACTTTGGCTGGGGGAAACGACGGGTGTAGTTCCCATAAAGCTTCATCTTCCTTATGCCCATCTTCACTATCAGAAACTGGGTGGGCTCCAGAGCAGGAGGAGGAGGAGGAGAAGGAGGAGGTGGAGGAGAGGGGGATGGAGAGGGGGGAGGAGGCGTGAGAGTAGGAGCAGGAAGAGGAGAGAAGAACCAGCGGAGGATGAGGACACTGTTGCTCCTCTTCCTCTGAGATACCAGGCAGGACAGGGTGAAGTTGTCTTTCTCTGTTACCATGACAACAGGTCCAGGGGTCACTGTCACATTCAGGGCGTGACATACCTCTGTTAAAAAAAACAGACACAAACAGCACAGGTAGTTTGTACAGCTGACTTTTTTTTTGTCTTTGCAAACAACACACCCTGCCCACTATTCTGGAGATGTGTCTCTTTGTTTTTCGAGGTCATGTTTTTTGTTGTTGTTGTTCTTCACTGGATGTGCTGCGTGCTCTGACAGAGTAGTTAAACAAAACCAAACCAAACCATAAAATATTTTTTTCTCCAAACAAGAGTGCAATGATCTTGTAGACTCCTCCCTGCTTTTTAAATTAGTAATTAACACTTGGTAATGTGTCCCACATGGAGAACGGCTGAGTTCATCTTAGCAAGAGGTTTGATTTCCTCACAGTTTAACATAATTGTGGCGTTTTTAGACAAAGCAACTTTCAATGTACACCCACAGTGGCTCACTGGGATTTATGGTGTTAAGAGCTCACGCTGGTTCTACTTATACATGTTATTCCATCAGTGGATGGGAATTCAGTCGATATCACCTAGAAGGCATAAGGAAAGTAGGCCGGCCTGGAGGCACCGTGTTTTATTCTGCTGCCAGCTGGGTCAGGTCTGTCTAGAGGAGACATGGTGTCTGGACACAATATGTGTGATCAGACAGGCAAAGAGAATCTACAGGTGGGAGACATTCATCTTCAGGACGGTACGCTCCGAAACAGGCAAAGAGAAACACGACAGGATAACAGGGACCATCTGGACTCCCGCTCGCTCTTTCTTTCTTTTTTGTTACTCTGCGAGTTGGGGAATCTCCCTCAGGGTCTGTCCACCACTATTTAATGTGACAACAAAAGCAGCAACAGGGACTTAAACCAACATAACACAAAATTGAACATAACCCGAAGATTATAGGGCAGGAAATATGAGCTGTAGGTCGACTTTATGGTAGTTTATAGTATGCAGATTATACTGAGGTTTCCTCTGATCACAGAGAACAAACTTTCTTAACTCTGGTTCATTTTAAACAAAGACATACTGGCCAAGTTTTCACAAGACCTCTGGCTACGTCAATATCATCAGTAATGTACTTGCAACTTAAGTTTGTTGTAGAGGCGATGGTTAATTCAAAGTGTTTCCTATATATTTGACCATTTTTATGCCAAAAATGTAAACAGTAACAGGCTCCTGATTTCCAGTTTCACAGTGATTGTTAGATTACAAGTCACGTTAGATTCATTTTCTGTCTTTCTTGCCTAATCTCTCACATTCTTACTGGTTTATATTGGTGTAAAAAGGTGAACTTACCTGTGACCAGAGCCTTAGTCAGGACAAGGACCACTATAGAGAAGTACATTTTCCACAGTCAGCGAATCCATAAACCCAGACAACTGCACAGCACTTACACAAGCAGCCACATTCAAAACAGAGCCTGACTACACGACCCACCAGAGCCCTTACCCACCATTAACTCTTCTCCTCTTTCTCCTCTTTTCTGTGTAATATGAAACAGTAAATGTTCTGTTCCCACTTAGAAACTCCCACTCACTCTCCCAGTACTCTCTCTCTCACTGTCTCTTTCCCTCTCTCACTCCCTCTCTCTCTTTCTGTGTGTGTCCTGCAAAACGTAGGAAATGTCATTTCCTGTGTTTCTGCGAGGAGTCCTGGATCATGGCCCAAAACCCAAGAACTCCAAAGCGATGGTCAAATCTCGTGGTTTGTGTGTGTGTGTGTGTGTGTGTGTGTGTATATGCATGCGCCTGTCACACTGTGTGTCATTTTGAGAAGCATTTACAATAAAGCGCTGAACATGCATTTCCATTACTCTCAGAGTTGAGGGGTAATGCTCATCTCACATCTCCCAGTAAGGCTCACAAAGAGGAAACCTTGGTGTTCATACATGTGAGCCTGCCCTGCACACATGTGTTCATGCATCTGTGTGTGTGTGTGTGTGTGTGTGTGTGTGCGTGCGCAGGGACCTCTCCCTGTCTGGCTGCTGGACAGAGTGGCATGGGCTTGTCTCTGGCTGTGGTTGTCAGACTGTCCCAGTGGTATGAAGCCTGCTGCTTTATTGGGTAAGCTAAACTGCTGAGGCAGGGCTTCTGCTGGCGCTTTGAGCTCTGCCAAAGCCAAATGGAATTACACAACAGATTTAACCCTTCATACATATGACCTACTGTGTGTGGGATTCACTTGGTGGATGGATTCAGTGGAAAATGTACGTTTGGGTTGAACAAGGCCTCTTTTCTAACCTTGACAACATGCTTTGTTTTGAAAATAAATATTATATTGTCGTACGTTTACGTCACAATACTAGTGGTAGTTTTATCAATTGATGGTCATGTAAAAATACCAAATTAATGGTTGCGGTGACAATAGAGAAATAAAATGTCTTCTTAACTGCGCCTTTTACTTGGGGTTTCCCATAAGTTAAGTCTAAAGTTCAAGTCTTTTCTCCAGTGGGGGAAACACTCTGCTCTGCCCTGCAGTGGTGAAGTCAGGTTACTGCTCCTCAGGGGAACAACAATACTTGAGGTTACTTTGAAGCTGGGGAGTGTGCAGGCATTCTCACCACATGTACATTTAATCTGAGTTTGTGAATCAAGGGAAATAAAAGAAAAGACATTTTCACACTGCATCGTTTCTACCACTGGATCCCTCAGGTATAGTAATCAAGGATTTAAGCATTTGGATTTGATTCACACAGCCGCAAAAAAGACACATTCGCATAATGTTATCAACAAAATGTTATTTTCTCTTTTTGTGTTTATGAACTCTCTCGGGTTGTATTATTGTGCTCTCTCAATAACACTTTGTATAATGCACTCAGTAAAAGGACTCTTTATTTTGAGTCATTCAGACCCAGGGTACATTTCAAGAGTCAGAACAAGATGCCAGTGGCACTTATTGTTATTACAGTCTTATAGGCAGGAAAATGAAATCGACCTGCAGCAAAAAAGCTTTCATATTTCATTTATGTTTATTTTTAACCTTTTACATTGTGGTTTTCAAAGACAGTCATCATCATGAGAAATACATTTTTTAGAACAAAGTTTGTTTTTATTGCCATGTCCATGTCCACACTACTCTGTTACACAGCACCACAGAAACATTCTCACAAACTTCCAACTTTAAACATGGACTACTGTAAGAAATTTAAACTTTCAAAACAACAACAGTCACATCACCATGTTTTCACTTTGACACAGTGGTTGAATACACAAACTATGCTCTACACCATCTGCAGATCTTTGATTGACACTGTGGCTTGAACAACATTTCATGCATCACAAAAATGCAAAGAGTAAGATTTCTCCAACAAGAAAAAAACAATTAAAACTTATGCAGGCCTGCCAGTGTTCATAGCAGAGACCAACATTTCCCCAAGCTACTAAACACTGTTGACATACTTCTGCTGTTTAATGTATGATAACATACTTCTAGATCTAAGAGACAACAGGATACTGATCACGCTGTATACACAAGAAACATCTTAGCTTCTCACATTCAAAAGTCAAATGGAATGGTGAACTTCTCTGTAACACAATAAATAGCTCAACAGCGTATCTCCAAAATCATCAGCAGCACATTAACAGCATGTCACAGGGACTTTTTGAAGCTACAATCTGAAAACTGAGGCTATTTTCACTTGAAAACGTCATTTACAAATAGTTAAAGTACTGCATATGGGTGTATTTATGTTATCATGTACTTCACTTAGCTTCTTGTCTACTTTACATCATTATTATTATTACATAATTAACACTTCTAAATCAAAGGTGTCAGTCCTTGTTCTCACCAGTCAGAAATCTCCATAAAATCCTCCAGTTCACTCATAGTTATTATATCACGGGGCTGACATTGAGTGTGGGCTGAGTTATCATTTTCACAGACCAAGCCTCCTGCAAGCTGGCTGTTTGTGTCACACTCTGGGAACGCCTCATATGAGCTTTGTGTGTTGTAAACTGTGTTATATGTTTTCTCTGTGTCATTAACTGTGTCCATGTATGGCGTCTTCTCCGGGCTGTAGCGATGCCCGTCAGAGTTCTGCCTCATTTCAGTGGCTGGATATCCCTGATTCTCCCTGACAGTCACGGGGGCTGATGACCTGTGAGGGGGCACAGAGTTGATAGCTGCAGGTTGGTAGCCCTGTGAATAACCATGGTAGCCTTGATAAAGCATTAAGGGCTTGCCAGCTGGAGAGGCCCGGGAGAGAGGCTGTTGCTGTGGCTTGAGCTGTGAATGGGGTGGAAGCTGAGGCTGTGAGTACTTTTGCTGGGGCTGGGGTCGGGAGGTGCTCTGGTTAGACTCACGCACATTCAGCTGCACATACTTTCCCGTCTCTGGGTCAAAGAAAGTCTTTGTTTTCACCTGAACAGGAACATCCACTACGAAATACTGACCAGAGCCGAGGTCTTGCAGAACCTTGCGCTGAGTCAGTGGGTAGGACTGAGGGTAGCCTGACTCTACATGGTACTGTGTCACTGGAGCTGGATGGGAGGTATGGTGGAGAGTGGGAGATGAAGGGACATGAGCAACAGTTTTAGGAGCAGCAGCGTAGGAAGCAGGGCCAGCAGCAGGTGAGGCAGTAGGGATGGCAACAGGGGCAGTAGCGTGAGGCGAGGCAATTGGGAGGGACAAAGGACTTGTGGCTTGAGGGGAAGCAGTGACAGAGCGCTGCGAGGATTGGTGTTCTGTGAGGGAGGAAGGCAAGCTAGAGCCCAATGCTGGAGCATGAGCGAGGGAGATGGGTGAGGAAAAATGAGGGGAAGCCACAGCATAGTGGTTAGGGGAGCATACCTCAGTGGAAGAGGAGGGAGGAGTACCAGGGACTTCTTGAGGAGCTTTCTCAACTCCAGAAGGGTTGTCTGCTTCAACTTTGCACAACTCCTTCTTTATCCTGCGGGTAGTCAACCTTTTGGCCCTGCGCAAGGCTTTCTCACTCTTTGGGGGAACAGCTGGAGGTTTACCCATAGAGCGAGATACGTCACTGCTAAAGCTACAAGCTGACTCTGGCCTGTCATAGTCAAACAGGCCTCGCAACTCTGCAAGGTCTGCTGCACTTGTGGCGAAACTCTCCACATCTTCTGACATGTTGCTGATTATGGAGCGAGAGTCATCTTCATCCAGAACAATGCTCCTCCTGGAGTAGGGCCTATGTTGTGGGAGATGGGCTGAGTAATCCTGTGATGAAGGTGCTGGTTGAAAGGTTGAAAATTCTTTGATAGCAGCAAGTCTGTTTGACCCAACATCGCTGCGTCTTAGCTCCTGCTCGTCCTCTCCTTTCTCTGGCACCCTATCCATTGGTGAGCCCACTCGGAAATCCTCCGCAAAGGTCTTATGGAAGCGTGGTTTGATTGATTTGGTGAGAGAGGAACCTCTCATGGTGTTATCCTTCACCCTGAACATTGATGGCTTCATTCCTGGAGCAGGGGATGAGGTGTTGGAGCGGGGCAGAGATGGAGCTGGAGAGGCAGCGCTACGAGGCCTGTACATCCTAGAATGGTATCCGGACTCCTCAGTTGGCTCAAGATTTGATGGGTTGTTTCTTTGTTGTGATGGTAACGGGGAGGACAGTTGTCTTTCTTTTGGTTTCCTTTCTGATTCTGTTGAAGTGATGGCATAATACTGGAGAACATCTGACCTCTGTGCTGCTCTTTTCTGCTCCTCCGCCTTTGTGGTTTTCTCCTTTTCCCTCTGAGCTGCATATTTTTCTTCATCTGTGTCCTCTCTCCTTCCTTCTTGTCCTACTCTCCTCTCATTCTCTTTCAGTGGTGTTTCAGTGTTGTCTTTTTCAACAGCTTTCCTCTCCTCCTTCGCCCTCCGAGCTCTCTTCTTTTCCTCCTCAATTTCTGCCAGCATTTTCTCTTCAATCAGTTTAGCTTGCCTTTGCTGCTTCTCTTTAGCAGCTCTCCTTTGCTGTTCTTCTTCAGTAGCTCTCCTTTGTTCTTCTAGTGCAGCTGTTCTTATCTGCTCCTCTTTCGCTGCCCTCCTCTTTTGTTCTTCTAGTGAAGCTCTTTGCTGCTCCTCTTCAGCAGCTCTCCTTTGCAGCTCCTCTTCAACAGCTCTTTTTTGCTGTTCTTCTTGAGCAGCTCTCCTCTGTTGTTCTTTTTGAGCAGCCCTCCTTTTTTGTTCTTCCAGTGCAGCTCTTCTTTGTTGTTCCTCTTGGGCTCTCTTTTGCTGCTCCTCTTCAGCAACTTTCCTTTGCTGCTCTTCTTGAGCAGCTCGCCTTTGCTCCTCTTTCCTTTGCCGCTCCTCTTCAGCAGCTCTGTTTTGCTGTTCTTCATGAGCAGCTCTCCTTTGCTGTTCTTCTTGAGCAGCTTTCCTTTGGCGCTCCTCTTCAGCAGCTCTCCTTTGCTGTTCTTCATGAGCAGCTCGTCTTTGCTGCTCCTCAAGTGCAGCTCTCCTTTGCTGTTCTTCTTGAGCAGCTTTCCTTTGCCGCTCCTCTTCAGCTGCTCTCTTTTGCTGTTCTTCGTGAGCAGCTCTCCTTTGCTGTTCTTCTTGAGCAGCTTTCCTTTGCTGCTCCTCTTCAGCAGCTCTCTTTTGCTGTTCTTCGTGAGCAGCTTTCCTTTGCTGCTCCTCTTCAGCAGCTCTCCTTTGCTGTTCTTTTTGAGCAGCCCTCCTTTTTTGTTCTTCCAGCGCACCTCTTCTTTGCTGTTCCTCTTGGGCTCTCTTTTGCTGCTCCTCTTCAGCAGCTCTCCTTTGCTGTTCTTCTTGAGCAGCCCTCTTTTGTTCTTCCAGGACAGCCCTTTTTCGCTGCTGCTCGAGTGCAGCTTTCCTTTGCTGTTCCTCAAGTTCAACTCTCCTTTGTTGCTCCTCTTGAGCAGCTCTCTCCTCATTTTCTTTCATCTGCTTTTCCTCCCTTCTCAGTTTTTCCCTCTTTTCTTCTTCAATCTTTATCTTCATATTCTCTATTTCTTTCCCTCTCCTTTCATCTCTTTGTTTTGCTCTTATCTCCTCTTCTTTTTGAGCTACTATGTCTTCCTCTGTCCGTTTTGTTTTTATCTCCTCTGCTCCTCTTCTCTCTGCTTCTCTCTGTTTTTCCCGCTTCTCTTTGATCTTGATAGCTATGGCCTCCCTCTCTTTTGCTCTCCTCTCCTCCTCTCTCTGAGCGGCTCTTCTCTCTTCCTCAGCCAGAGAGGCCCTACTCTCCTCTAGAATGTGTTTTATTCTCATGTTTTCTGCTCTTTTCTGCTCTTCTATCCTAGAGGCTCTTTCGTCCTTTCCTTCTCTCTGCTCTTCCATTTTAGCCAGGTTATTTTCAACCTTTAGATCTTTACTTGGAGCTGTTGCGCTTCTCTCTATGTTGTGCACCTGTCCCAAAGTGTCTTGTGGCTGGTTCTTGAGATGGGTTGTTGGTGACTTATTTCTGTCTTTGTGATGTTGTGCATGTTTTGCCCCATTATCTATCACATCATTGGCATCTGAAGATGTTTTCTCTTGCCTTTCTTTATCTCCCAGTTTGAACATTCCCGTCCTCTGGTGTTCTCTCTCTATAATGGGAAATGCTGGGACTTTGGGCTCTTTGTTCACTTTGGCACTCACCTCTGTCTTATTTGGCAAACTTTTCTCTTTCACAGAGACATCCTTTGGGTCTGCAGTGAACACTGGACGTCTGCTGTGACGAGTCTGTATTAGTGGGAAAAATCCTTCCTTTTTGTTGGGTGGGAATTCCTGAATTGTGTTTGCCCGCTCTTCTGAAACAATAACTTTTAATCTGGCATAGTCTGCAAGTGCAGAAATTTCAGGTATTGTGGATACCCTTTCTTTTGGTTTTGGTTTAACCTCAGGTTTATCCTTGACTTCAATTTCCCTTGTTGGATGTGAATTTCTTGAACTCTGTCTATCCCTTGGTTGTATAGTTGATTGGTTTGCCGTGGGATGCTTCCTGATGGGATTATCCTGAACTGCCTCCATTGTTTCATTAGTCATCTTATCTTTTGTTTCCAAGTTTTTCTTTTCCATGTTCTGATGTTGAACACTTACTGAACATGATTCCACTGTTTTCCTTTTGCCTTGATCCAAGACCTCATTTTTGATTTCATTGTATGGTTTATCGCTGACAGAAGCTTTGTTTTGTACTTGCTCTGGAAAGTCCCCTCCCTTTGAAACATATTTCTCTCCAACATTTGTACTATTGTGTGAATCATTATTTGTTTCTTCTACCCCTTGCACTTGGAAGTAATTTCCCTCCATTGATCCATCTACCGATATCCTACTTTCCATATCGCTTCCTTTTTCAGGCTCTCCATTTTCAGCTTTAGTATTCTCAGTTGTAGCATTTACACTGTTCTGTTCATTGCTAATTTTGAGTGAATCAGATGGTATTTGTTGTACTCTGAATTTGTCCTCCAAATTGTCTTTCATCTGCTTCTCATTGTATGCTGGGGTGCTGACTTTAGTTGTGTCTTCTGTGTTTGACGTTTTCACATTTTCTTGACAAGTAGATGATGCAACTTGTGTGTGTTCATTAGCTACAACCACATGAGAAGAGGCAGTTGTGACATGATGATTTCCAGCCATTTTCAGATTGTCCTTCTCAGTTACTGCTGGCATAACTCTGATGGCAATGCTGTCTATATGCACATCATTGTCCACTTGATTAGGGTCTCCGTCGTGTGTCTCACCATGCTGGGTTTGATTCTCAGTTACATGGTGGGGTGGAGTAGTTTTGTTGACTGGCTTTACAGGTGTTGAGTCTGGTCTCGTTTCCTCCATTAGGGCTGCATTCTTTCCATTGATATTCCTGGTTGTGGATGGATTTACAACTGTTATATCTTCTTTCATTGATAGTTTAGCATCATCAGTCTTGCACTTGATATCTGTGCTCTCCACTTTTGCCATGATGTTCTCATTCCTATGTCCCGTTTGAATTTTTGGTGGATTTTGCTCTGTTTTCCTTTTTTCTTCATCTTTCTTTGTGCTCTTTGCTGAGCTTTCATTTGGTGTTTTATTTGAGATGTTTTCCATTTCTCTTGTTCTTATGCCCTGCTTGTGAACAGGTGGTTGAGTTTCAGCCAACAGTTTTACGTTTTTAGCAGGTACAGTGACTCTGGATGGCACTGTTCCTTTAGCCGGTGGTTCTTGAAGTTCCCTTTGGGGTCTTGCATTTATAGAAGACGTTTCTTTCACATTTTCCAGATGATTATTCACAGCAACTTGAGTTTGATCCTCCATCACTGTTTTCTCTTTTGTTTGTATTTGGTCTTGGTTGCTGTTATCCCCATTATCATTGCTTTCTGATGGCTGTCTTTCTCGTACGGTTACCATTATTCCCTTGATCTGCAAGGAGTCATCAGCCACATGCGATCTTTTCTGATCAGTGGTAAGATTTAGTGAAGGTGTCAAGTCCTCATGACCTGCTTCAAGGTTACTCTCAGGTGGCTTTTCTATTGTCATTGGATTGGAGTATTTAGCTTTGACTGGAGCTGGAGCTGGGGATGGACCCCCTTTCTTCTTGCTTGGATGATCAGAATACCCTTTAAGTCCCTCTTTCTCCTTTCCAGAGTTTGCACCATGGTTTGCTTCCTGTTTTCCTTGGTTGTTCATTAGTTCTTGCTCTTTACTTGGCATTTGCATCTTAATCCCTGATTGATTCTCTTTCTTTTGATTTTCTACCAAGCCATCATCTGAGCTTGTAGAATAACTTGTCTGTTTTGCATCTCTTGGTATTTCTGACGCAGTGCCATTGATCTTGACTGTTTCTTTGGGGACATGTTTCTGCGAATGGTCTACTATCTGACCCGTGGTTACTGCAGATTTAACTGATGTTGTAGCAGAGCTAGGTGTTGACTTGGCTGCTTCCACCTGTATCCCTGAAAGCTCCATTTGGTGATTTGGTTTAATATAACTGGGCATTGTGCTTTCATGCTTTTTAGGTAGCTCCTGTGGTGGAGGCCTCTGCCTTATATTATTACTCTGAATACCTGGTAATTGCATGGTAGGGTGTTTGGACATAAAACCATCTCGTTTCGCAAAGCCCTTCTCTTTAATTGCTGAAATCTCTTTTTCAGCGTGAGCTTTTATTCTGGAAGTCAGGATCTCTTGCTTGGACAGTGCTCTTGGTGGGATAAAATGTTGATCTTTAGCTGGACCTACACTGTGCTCAGTTGACTTTGATTTTCTTTCTATGGGAGCCGCTTTCACAAAATCAGAATCTCTTCGTTGTGAAGCATCAGTATGTTTTACAGGGTCAGATTTTTCCGACCTTACACTATCATCCTTCATTTTATCAGTAACTGTGTCAGAGTTAACTCTATTATCTGAATGGGTGGGTAAATAATTAGCACTGGATAGTTTGAATTCTTTGGAAGTCTCGCTGTACACATAGTGACCTTCTGTCAACTCGCTGGATTTAAAGCTGACTACCTCCTCATTTTCTGAGTTAGCTGTTTCAAATGCATTTGTAGGACTATGTTTATTTTTAAATGTTTCATTACTGTTTACTTTATCAAGAGATAAAGCTCTTTTGTCATTTGCATCATTAGAGGAATCATTTTCAGCAGCTGGCACTTTGTTTGTGTTAGTTAAAACTGGAGAAATCTCGCCATATTTCCCTCTCAGGGATTCATCAGCCCCTCTATCAGTTTGATCTTTGACAACTGACTCCTCCTTGTGTTGCATTTGCAATGCCTGATCCTTCTTTTTGTGACCGTCATTTCTAGTTACATTTCCCTCCACATCTTTCTTTGTAATGTTACCTTCTTTTGTGCTAATAGAGTTTTTCGCTCTTTCTTTTTGCTCTCCTCTCATTTTCTCTTTTATTTTGGCCAATTCTGCTTTAGCTTTTGCTAACTCTGTCTTAACTAGTTCAACTTTATCTGGCTCATGTTTTACCTGTTGTATCCCTGTTATTTTCGCTGCAGGTTTAGCGAACCTGTCCACCAGGCTCTCTGTTTTTGTTAGCCCTACTTTAGCGAGGTCCACTTTGGACTGCTCCAACTTTGCCTGCTCAGCTTTACCGTCTTTATCCATTGCCTCTTTGAGATGATACATTTTTGATGTATGTGGTGTCACATTTACTTGAGTTTCCAATTGTCTATTATCCCTGACTTTAATGTGGTCTGCTATGACCGCTCCAGTTTTGACTCCCTTTGTTTTCTCTTGTTCTGTTCTAGCTAGTTGCTCTGTAATCTGTTGTTTCTCCTCTGATTTTCTAAGATCTCTTTCAACCTCTTCTGTTTTTACCTTTTCTGTTCTGATTTCTGCTGCCTTTCTTTGCTCTCTTTCAATTTGTTGCACTCTTGCCTCTTCTTCCTCAAATTGCTTCACTTTGTTCCTTTCTCTTGTGGCCTGTGCAGCTTGCTGTATTTTTGCCGCCTCGGTCGTTGCCAGGTCAGTTTTTATGTGTTCTTCTTTTAGCCTTTCTGCTTTAGCTTGTTCAGCTTTGACCTGCTCAGCCTGCTCCTCTTTCATATGCGTGACTACTGCTTCCTCTGTAGTATTTCTTGACTCTTCTGTTACTCTTGGTGCTCCAGTTTGCTCTACCTTTTTCTGTTCCTCTCTTGCAGGTTCTGATTGGTTTTCTCTGAACTGTTCTGGCTGTTCTACTTCTATTTTCTCCTCTCTACCATGTGCAGCTTTAGCCTGATTTATTCTCTCGTGTTCTGTTAGCTCTGCTTTAGCCTGTTCTGCTTTGACTTTCTCTGAACCAGCCTGCTCTGCTAAAATTAACCTACCCGATTCTGCTTTGGGCTGCTCTGCTTGAGCCCAGTGCTGAACCTTTGCCAGCACTGCTTGGGCGTGTTTTGCTTTTAAATGTTCTGCCGAGGCCTGTTCAGCCTTGACCTCGGCAAACTGTCTATCCTTCACCTGGTTTGCCATTGTGTGAGCTGCTGCATTGTCAGGATTAGATGTTTTCTGCACATTGTGTTCAAACTGTGGTTTGGCTTGTACTGGCTGGAGGCTTTGCATTTCGTGTCCTTTTGGAACTTGTGTATATTGTTTTCTCTGACCTGTTTCTTGAGTAAGCATACTGTTATCTTTATCAGAATGCAAGTTGTGTTGGTTTCTGTCCTGATCATCATATCGACTATAATTCTCTGGCAAATAATTTTCTCTCACAACGTTTTCTTCATTGTGTCCATCATACTTTTGAGGTATATAATTGTCCCTAATTGCTCCAGGTTTCTGTTGTCCATAATAGGCCTGTTTCTCAACAGCGTCATTACTAAATGGAGCATATTGCGGTATCTGGGTTGAAATGTTAGGATTGACAAACCCTGTATTTTTATGAGAGGATGTTTCAGCACCAAATCTCTGCCTCAGCTCTATTTTCTTAAGCTCTTTATTTACACTTTGCTGACTTTCGCCTCTGTATTTGTCTCTGGGTATATTTAGTTCCTCCTTTATCGTGGCTACTCTTTGGTGAACCTCTACATGTTGTTCTTTTTCGATTAAAGCGGTTATCTCTTGTTTCCATGGAGAGTTAGCTGCTTCCAGACTGAGCTTTTCTGTGTCTTGACTGCTTGTCTGTCTCCACCTATCCTGTGAGGACACATAACTGTAATCATGTTTGTTGTCTTTGAGCTGCTGATATCTATCCTCCTTTGTGAATTCCCTTCCCACTGTTTCATTAAAATGTTGCTCAGCATTTGCCTTACTTATTAAATATTCTCTGGTTTGATTGTTGTCAGCATTTAGCTGCTGTGTTTCTGTAGCTGTATACGCTGGTTTAAGCCTGTATGCATCCCCTCCCAGAGTTTCCACATTATCTATTATTCCTTGCTTGTAGGGAGTAAATGATAATAAGTCTTCATGGAGATTCTGTCCATTAGCCAGCTGATTGGTGGCATAATTTTCAGGTATGAAGCCAGTGAACCTGGAGGGATGAACTCTCTCACCTTGTATCTGAGCTGTCTGGTAATCACTTGAAGTGTATCCTGAATATTGACCTGCATGTGCTGTTACAAGTTGAGAATTTGGGGCTGCAAGAGACAATTCAGGGTTTTGATACTGGTTTGCATATTGATGTGGGGCAGCAATTGTCCTGTTGGCTTCCTCTGCATGGGTAAACTGCTCTGGATCTGGAAGGTCAGGGATGTCTATTACAGTGTCCCTAGGCTCCTGGATAGCAGGCGGTTTGTTTTTCTCCACTTTTTCCAAGCCTTTAAATTTGGTTGGACTGTAGGTGTTTTTTACTCTTTTCCTGTTGTCTTTGAGATTAAAGAGCAGGCTCGTTGCTCTGGACTTGTAGCTGGACATCCTAACATCAGGAGTTGCTCCCCTGCTTTCAGCTCGGACTGGAGGATGCTCAACTGGTTGAGGTGAAGTTGCATGTTGGCGAATCGCTGACATCTCCATCTCTTGATGTGCATGGACTGATGGTGTAAGCAGCTGACTGATGTTGAAGGGAGTTGTACTCGTGTTATTTCTGACAACATTTTGCGCCATCGACAATGCACTGTTGCCATAGAGAGCCATATTATCATTGCTATGAAGTACTTCTTGTTGCTTTACTACTATCCCCGATGCCACATCTTGCTCTGTCATCATTTTGATTTTTTGGTGGAGGGCTTTTACTGAGCTGATGGTGTCCCGCACTCGTCGGGACATCTCAACGGTGGGCGATGCAGTTGACGGACGCTGGGACGGGAGCCTGTTAGGTCCCAGGCTCTGTGCCCTCTTCCTGTGGGGGTAGTGACCAGCCAATTCTGACTCGCAGCGTTTCTCCACGGCTGCAGCTTTATGCAGCATCGTGGATGTTGATGTGGAGCGTGGAGGAGCGGGAGGGCCCACCGCTGCCAACTTATTCCTTGGGTGTCTGAAATCCCTCCCATCCAATCTGTAAGGACCCTGTGGTTGGGCCTCCAGGGAAAGCTCCTGGTACATCGGTGTCTCGTACCATCTAGGAAACTCTGATCTGTGCACAAACCCTGAGACTTCTCCTTGTTGAAAAGGAAACCTGTTATGGTCCCTCCATACCTTGAAGGGACTAAACTCACTGTGTATAAAGAAGTTAGAGTTACAGTTAACCTGGGAGGACATGCTGTGTTTACTGTGGGAAGTGCTCATGAAAGAGGATGCAGAATTCATGTGAGCCACTGCCGCTACTTCAGAGGAGTAGAAGTTGCTTTCACGGGAAGCGAAGGGGCCAGACGAAGGGAAATGATCACTGTTAAAATTGTGTTGGTATGATGTTGAAAATTCAGAAAGTTCCCTTTGGATACTCATTAGAGCTGATTTGTCCCAGCTTGTCTCATCATTCCACTCTCTGACTTTACCATCCATCCCTGATCCATCCCTGTGTCCCTCAGAGTTAAAAGCTCTGATGAGGGACGATACTCTGGACCGGCTTCTGCGTTGCTGTGAGCTCAACTCTGTGGCACCATTGCTGAGGAAAGACAGCTGTTCTTCCCTCAGAGATTTCTCCTGTTGAGAGGTTTCCACAAAGGAGTGCTGGAATGTGGCAGAAACCCTCCCCTGTGTCCTTTCCCCATAAACCTCCCACTGAGGATCTCTGTGGATCTCAGAACCGTATATCCCTCCGTGGATCCAGTCCTGTCCGTACTGCTGCACTCTGAGGGTGAAGCTCTCATGTGCAGCTCTCTTAAGTTCCTCCCTCTCTGTGTCCTCCCTGTCTCTGTCCTGGGCACTACGGCTGAAGGCCAACTGTCTGTCTCTCTGGCTGCAGGGTGAAGATGAACACAGGTCTGAGTCATTATAAACAGCCTCATCTCCAATGCAGAGACTTCTGAATGCTCGATCTGTCAGGTTGCTGACCTCCCGGTCAGTCTCATCCAGAAACGACCCAGCACTGGAAGTATCACTGTAGCCTCCATCGCTGTGCTTCCGATGCTTGCCACTCTTTCGGCCTGAGCGGCGCTTCTCAACTGAGGTCATGATGCAGGCTCACTAACAAAGAGCTCTGTCCTCAGGTGTTGAGTCATTCATGCGAACACAGACCTCAAAATTATACAGCCTGCTCCTAGAACTGCAGGACCCAGAGTTTGGGGCCCCTGGTCAGGATTTTTTGCAGCCAGTTGTTCCTAAGGCATTGTGCCTTTTAGTTTGCCTCTGTCCACAAAATCCTGGAATTTGCTGTTCTCCTACAGGAGAAGAGAAAGGGGTGTTAGTCTAGATCTGACCATGCACCCACATAACCATTCATCTTAAAAGAAACAGTTGTAAAACAGTGTGTGAAATGTATTTCAATCTTCCTCCAAAGATGTTTCCTCTCATTTACAAACTGCACCTCCTTTGTTGTGGTGCTTAAACAGTCAGCTGGTCTTGATACAAAGCATTTTATTCCTTTGCATTACGTAGCAATGTACTGTATGTGCTTCTGAGAACAGCCCTGTAAATCCGTCCGCTCAATCACCGTGACCTTCAGAGACATGCTGTTAATAAAACTACACTGTTGCTGGGCACAGTAACGACAGCCTCACGTGAGTTATTTTGGGAAAGCAGAACGCATCTGTACAAACTTAGACAAGCAACACACGCACACACCAACATGTAACATGTAAAGTTACATTGAAAAGAAAACTTGTTTGGTTTTTACAGTACGGAGAGAGCAGGTGGAAAGTGGTTTAAAATATTTTTATGTAGAAGAGCTTCTAAACAGAGATTTCACAGGTAAAATTAGAATGTTTATTGCTGGTTTACGTTTAGTCTGTGATCTAAAATGGTTTAAAATGACATTTAAGTTATTAAAAACCAACTATTTAAATAAGAATAAATTAAAAACACAAACCAAAATGTCCAATTTACAAAATAAAATGTTAATAACACAGTTACATGAGTATTAATCAGGTGTTGGTGCTGTTTTATTAGGAAAACAGTGATTTCTGACCCATAAATGTGAAACAACCAAGTCCATGGGTGACTGCTGTGACATATATTTCTGTCTGTTGATATAATGACTTTCTACCCTTGTTACTGTCTCTCACCACCAGTGAGCAGGCTGTTGTACATTGCTTATGGGCGGACCTCAAAGCTGCATTTATAATAAACTAAATTTAAACTCTAAAACACACTCACACACACGCTCCAAGCTCTTATCTCATACTAGCGCTGTTGCTTTTTAAGTAAGATATTTCATTTAGAGGCAACAAGGTAACGTCATGTGTATGCGCTGCCTAGATTAACTGCAGCTGCCAGGCAGCCGTCACCTTACTCAGAATATCCAGTAGTTCATTAATATCTTCTGACCTGTTGGCCGTCCATTTCATACACATTTACAGAGCAGCTAGCCTACACCACGATGTCATTCTGATCTAAGTCACTATCAAATGCAAGGAGATTTTAAAATGATAGCTTTTTCCTCAAGCATAAAACAACTTAGGTGGGAAATAAACTTCTTAGAGCTAAAATCACTTCAAGAATCTTCTTAAATATACCAATAACCATTCCAATAATGGTTAACAATAAAATAACCATTCCAATAATGGTTAACATTGAAAAACATGCAAAATACAAAAAAACCTCTGGCTTTTAATGTAACTCCAGCGCTGCATCAAAAGAGAAATTAGAAAGTGATGTAACTGCCCCTAATTTGAGCCCTTTTTGCAACAATGATCTCATGTTAAAGCCAGGATGATTTCTGTTCATTCTTGCATGTGACAGGTTTATTTTTGTCCAGTGACTGGCCTCCAACTCTAAAACATGACACCGAAGAGGCCTCGTTTTCAGAGGATCTGCGGGCCAAACGAAGACTGAACAGCAACAAATCTGTCACTTCTGAGAGAAGAAGGGATACAACTCAAAATGTATAAATGTCAGCATGTGTCAGTGGAATAAAATCAAGTTCTGTCAGTGGAGTTAAACACTGCACAATATCTTATAGTGAGCAGGTGTGTTTTATCTTCATAGTTTACTTCAACCCTTAAACTCTTAAAAATGCATGCTTGCTTGGGATGTTGATTATGTCTGCTGCTTAAAATGTTCTCTGGACATGAACAACAGTGAAGAGTGCGCTCTTATCTTACCTTTCAGGTTGATAATCCATAGCGTGAAGTGTATTGTAAACTCCGCAGAAGGCTCCGTCTCCCCAAGAAGGCCTTGCTGATCTAATCCTGCCCTGTCACCCCGTACGAGCCCCCACTGGCAGCTCTGACTCTTCCAATTGACAACAATCCAAAGCAAAAACCTCTATATAGTCCACAGTCAAGTCTTTGAGCATCTGACCAGAAGACGGCAGCGGGACTTTGGGGGGATAGCTACCAGACAGAAATAGAGGACTTGTCCCAGAGAGAGTGTCCACCATGGGGGACAGAATGAGGGCTTCAACTAGCATGCAGGTCTGCGAGATCCTTTGGTGTCGAGTGTCACACGGATGAAACAAACAGCCTCTCAACTATTTATAAATCTGGATGGCTAGTTGTCGGCCATTAGCGGCTAGAGCTAACTGTCAGCAAACTGGGGAAATGTTACAACCAGCTGGGGAGGTTGCGGGGTCTAAACCAGGGGGAAAAACCAAATTTCCTGAAGATGTTATTATTGTGCTGGTGGGGGGCGGAGGGGGGCAGTAGTTTGGGTGCCCCCCACTGGGAGACATAAATAGCTCCATTGCCTCACGCTGAAGTGCCACCCTCTTCGCTTAACAGAACTGACAAGCACTATATGGAGTTTGAGTGTCAACAAGTGGCACTTGGTCACCACCCACCTGCTGTTATCGCTATGGACATGAATGAAGCTTTGTCCTCAACATAAGGCTCAAATGTTTAGCAGGTTTATCATTTATTTGCTCCTCACAGTGATTTTGTTTTGTTTTTTTTTAAATATCCGAGTGGCTTCTTTCTTTCACACTCACTCATAATAGTATTTGATCCCCCTGATTACAGGCTCGTTCAACCCGTGCAGAAAAGGCCATAAGGCAGAGGAAGGGGAGGAACTGAACCTCCTCCTTCCTCCCCCCTCCGCTACCTCCTCTCCTACAGCCCGCTGCTATAATAGGAGATTGCTGTAGCAGATAGTTTCCTGGGATTCTTGGCGCGTGCCCGCAGGATGATGGACACACACACATGGGCCTTAATGGAGACACACTCCCCCACAAACACACACACACACACACACACACACACACACACACTGACAAACACACAGATGGCTTTACATACAGCTCACCAAACTTTGGTAAAAGGCTGAGGTAATCCCTTTTTTAAACTAATCTCTTTCCTCCCTGCAACCTCCATCACTGCACCCACACGATCTCTTCATCCAGCATTTTTCCTCTCCACGCCGGACTCTGCACGTCAGTAACATCCATCTCCCAGCCTCTTTCATGAGATAATCAGCCTCTCATCTCAAACATCATCATCCAGAACTTGCAACTTGCTGATATAGGGAGCCCATCATCTTGTTTTGCTACTTACTTTTGGGGCCTCAATGCTCGGCACTTGTTAAAAAATTGTTTTGATTAATAAAATTTAATTTACAAAGACTTCCCTCAGCAAAAATTACTGAGTGTGTTTATCCAAAGTGCTCAATTTTCCCACTGAGGGTTGAGATAGAGCCTGTTGTGGGAAGTCTGGACAAGTCTCCTGCTCACTACATCCCTCTAGTGGACAAACCAAGAACATACATCCAATTCAATTTGGCCTGTAGTGAAATATTCAGAGTATGTATAAATGGGTATAAAAACTTTTATATAAAATGTGTATAGTTTTTGATTGATAGGTGTATTAGTTGTATTTTGAATTGTGAAACTGCCGGAGACTCTGGGCATTGATCACAAACGCTGAGGGTGCTCTTCTTCCCTGTGCTGAGTAAGGCCGAGCAGAGATGTGGTTATGTGGCAGACAGCAGACGGGCACATTACTCGCTGCATTAAGATCTGCTTTGTTTGTATTATCTCCATTCAGAAATGAGCTTAATTGATTCTAATTGATTGGGTTATTGATCAGTTCTTTTGCAGGAATTAAAAGCAGAGATGATACCTTAGTAGGGTGTTTTGGTCCTTCACTGGACCAGGCCTGAATGCACTTGAATTGTAAAATGGAAGTGTTGCATCCAGTGTCAGGGAAAAGAATTATATGTCGACCCCTATGTGTGTTTTTTCTTTAGCATACAGTCTTTTTCTGCATGCCTTATATTGTCTGTGCGTCTGTGGATGGGCGCATGTGGACAACGTCTCCCTGTTTCAGGACATATTTCCCCACATCCCTGCAAAAATATTTCATTACCGCAACAAAAGAAGCCCATTAACTGCACTGTAAGAACAGAGTTCAACTGCTGTCCCCCACATTCACCATGTTTGTCTGCTTTTCTGGCCGCTCTCCAGCTAATTTGATATAACAATGCTCCACAAAACCGCCTCAGGACTTTTTTTAGGTGACAGAAAATTATCAATGATGCCACATGCACAGCTGAATGTCAACACCAACTTGACTTGTTTATGAAATATTAAAGCAGTGAATTATGGGCACCATGCAGAACTTAATGATGATCGGAGTCATTATAACTTCAGCATCCTTTGTTTTGGCTAATGATTAAATTCCACAACTACTGTATTCAATTTTGGAGAGATTGAATGTGTTTTTCACGTCTTTTGTATGAGTGCGCTGGATTCTGTTGTCCACACTGGTGCATTTTAGGAAAAGGAGCTGATTTGGTATAAGGATATTGTGTTATCATTAGCTGCCATGTCACAGGGCTTAACATATTTGCTCTGGAGCTCTCTCATGCACTTAAAGCAAAATCATTATATTAGGACATGATGTTTTTGGTAACATCATTTGGGCCTTGAATAGATAAGAGCACCTGCTATATAACAGGGCTACAATATTATAATATTGGATATATGAAATCAGCCATAATAGATTCTGAATGTAAAACTTTATTTTTAGAATGTCTGCCCTGACAGTAGTTATTTTATTTATTGATTATTTTATTTTATTATGGTGTATTTTCATTATAAATCCTGTTAACTCTTAAAAAGTGTGTGTGTCACAAGTGGGTGATTCATGCTCGAGAAAGTATCACTTTATTGGAGTATTTTTTGGTTATTTACAACATGCACACATAATGAAAAAGAGGAACTGAGTGTACAACCTGGCACGACTTCTGACATTATCTCTCTCTTCTGTGTCACCAGGGTGTCGCCTCATCAATTATTGAACCAGTACTTCATGGTAATACATAATTTCTTATCAATTATTCATGGTAATGTGTGTGTAGTTTACTTAATTGTGTTATTGACTATCAAAAGTAATTTCCCGAAAATCCTCAAGGACGCAAATTGAATCAGCCCAACTACTGGTTTTGTCTGATCAGCTGATCACCTTTATTCAAGAGTCATTCTATGCGGAAAGATATTTAGGAATAATGAATCAACAAATGTATTGCCCGTGATAAACTACTGTGTGAAGAGCCCTGAGGTGATGAAAGATGATATTTTTTAAAATGTAAATTCAACATTAATAAATAGCATTTATCATGTTTAATGGGGTTTATTAAAAACTGTTCAGAGAGAGGAAGAGAGGAAGAGGGAGAGAGAGAGAGATGGCAGGCGTTTCTAAAAGTAAATAAATAATAAGAGTCACGCTTGCTCTACTCTCCCGGCTTTAAGGGAAGCTGATAAATAATGTATCAGAACAGATGGCTGGAGTGAGAGGCAACAGGAGAGGAACATGAGCGACTACATCTTTAATTGTTTTAAAGAACATGTCAAAACAGGACTGGTGTGTTCCCTGTCTGCTGGCGCTACAGATGTGCTAACAGAGTGGGGAGGACAACTGCTGCTCTGTCACTGAGTCTGCTTCCAGCCTGCACAGGAGCTCACACATCAACGTACTGTATTCTGGCACATGTACACATTTACACTGGAAATGGCTGATTAATATTAAAGTGCACTTTCACTTTAAAAATCAAAAAAGAATGACAGACGATTGTTTGAGCCCATTTCTGACCTGATGGCAAAAACATCCTATTGCCAAAACGCCTCCAAATAATCCTCACAGTCCTGCCTTTAGTTCTACACGTACAGTTTACATGCATCAACATTCACGATGTAAGCATCTGTCCTCTTTATGAAAACAAGAGGAACTTAAATTCACATTATCAAATAGGTCTTTGTTGCACACATGTTGTATCTATGTTAATCCATCAAATAGAGTCCAAGAGTGCATGACGACAGATATAGATCCAAAACCACACTTGTGCTTTAATGGGGATAACAAGGCCCCGGATATTCAGCATTTCTCACAAACAATAATAATTTACTGTCAAATAAATATGTATTGTTTGCATCCATACACTGTGATATCAGCAAAGTCTTTCCAGGCTGTTTCTGGAGTCAGTCAGTAGTTGTGCTTAGTTGCTCATAGGACCGGGGTAGAGGAGAGTAGAGTAGTAATAACAGGCACAATCACACAGATGGAGAGTATCCATGTCCACGTCCACGGCCTCACTTTTTCTCCAGTGATTCCTTGGAGCATTGAGGGTGTTTGTCCGGGTTGCCGCCCAGGACTGGCACCTTGTTGGCCGGGCTGGGACTGGAGCTGTCTCCTCCCCTTCCCATAGAGCCGGGCACCTCGATGGCAGAACCCACCGAGGGCCTCGCCACGCCGGCCGAGCTGACGCCCACTCCAGACAGGACTCCGACGCCGGGCCCGGTTCCCGCGGCGCTGAGCAGGTTGGCCGACTGCAGCACAGCCTCCGAGTGCTCCCGGGCCTTCATGCGCAGGGCGGCCACGCTGGCTGTGCGGTTGCCCTGACAACCGTAGGGTGGCAGGAAGGACAATCCCATGGGGTCAGAGACGCAACAGGAGCACAAACCATTACCTTAAAAAAAAAAAGGAGAAGACTTGTGGTGAGACTACCAAAAGACAATTTTTCATTTTCTCATCACCATCATCATCACCTCTCCATTCACCAGTAATGAAAACCATATTTACCTTTCAGCGTGGCGACCTGTGAGAGGGCCTGGGCGTAGGTGGCAGAATTGAGCAGCGTCCCTGGTATACAAGATGGGAAGAAGGGCCCACCAGGACCCACTGTCCTGCTGATGCTGGGGGAAACAGACAGACAATAGCTGATTATTCTGAGAAAATTATAAGGTGACAAATTCCTTTTTTAATACACCTATATTTTTAGTAACATCTATAACTTTTTCCTGTAGTTTCTTCTGAGCTTTGACTGTTTTATATTGAATTTAACGAGAAGAGTCTGTAAGAACAAGGTACAAAAATGACCTAGATGGTCATCAGAGATTTGTGTTGGCAGTTACTGACAGAGAGGATATTGCTTCATATTTATTTGCATCATTCAAAGCCACCAGTCTGTAAATCTGAATCTGCAAACCTCTCTGTCTCCTGCCAATAAGAAACAGTGACAGCCACAACAATCAGATTTTTTTTTTTTTTTTTTACCTTTGTTGCATCTCCAGTGGTTCTTTCTGTTTTCTGCTCTGATCCACTGGGGACTGAGAGTTGATGCTGCGAGATGGAGGAGTGCCCTCACTCATTTGCTCTTTCCCCCCCTCAGGCTCTGTGCTTCCTCGCTCCGTCTTCCTCCACTTTGCTCTGCGATTCTGAAACCAAACCTGCAATTTAAAAAAAGAAAGAAAGAGAAGACAAAAAGCAAAACAATTAAATTAAATTACTAATTAAAACTGGAATATTGCTGCACATTGGCGTCTATTAATTTTATATTCTTTTTTATATTCTTGCTGAAGTTTTTCTAATCAAATTCTTCATTTCTCTTTTGCACGTTCATTTCTTTTGATATACAGACAAACTAATGCAAACTTCACTGATATCTGTCTTCTTGACAGTTTAAACTAATTCTCCATTTGCTCTGTTTTGTCTTGCACATCAAGAGGCACTTGAATGTGTCACAGCAGCGCTCTACTTTCCCTATAGTCACTGACTTTATCTGTGAAACTTCACCAGCCACACAGCTGAGAAGATATAGGCTCGCCAAGTTCTGGTATCTTAATCGAATGAAGGTCACTGCCTATAACAACATTTAATTGAGCAATTTTTCATTATCATATTTTAATGACTTCCCACTGACAGTTGTGCTGCCCGAGAGAGAGGCAGCTATGATGAAGTCGTTTATTTCCCTATTTAGTGATTGTTTGACAACATCAGATTCGATTAGGACTTGGTTCTAGCAGGCATTAATCATGATGTGTGAATGGAGGTTAGAGTCGTGTGCATGTGCTCTGCATCCCTCCCATTGTATGGGAGGTATAAATGGTGTCAACAGCCAAACAAAACACATGCATTCATTCGGCATAAAGAAAGGACAACATTTTTGGTGGCAGGACAACAATACAACCAATGGACTTATCTCACCCCTGCACCTTCCAGCTAGAAGTCGCGCCCCCCCACACACACCCGTCTCTGAATGGGCTATAATTGCTCCATTAATCTCAATTTGCGGCATGCTCTTAATGCGGGGGAGGCCCATTGACACTTTACAAAAAGGGGGGCAACAACACTACAACAGAAAGGAAATTTATTTTCTAATAATAATGTAAGTTTAATATCCCTGCATACTGCGGTGGATTCATGTTCAGATTTAATAATAGGAATGTGGTAATCGGATTAGGAGGGGAATAATTTGTTTACAATCCCTAATTTACAGCGCTGGATTCCATTATCAACCCCGCCATTGGGTTTAAGCGATAGTAAGATGACCCTGGGGAACAAAAGGCAAACTATTATATTTCCCACAATTAGATCTGCGCGCACAACAAAACCCAAAAGCAAATCTGGAATGCAGGAAATTACATACAGGACACATAACTTAATTACATCTGGCCAAGTTTATAACCGCGCATATGTGCAGGGCAGGAGCGGAATATAAATGACCAAATTTAAGGCATTTTTTTTCTTTCTTCTGGTGTGTGTTTGTGTTTTGAAGAGTGTGTGTGACAGAGAGAGAGAACGAGGGAGAGAGAGAGAGTTTGGGAGGCTGCAGGCTCCCTCTCTTTTAAAGCACATATCGGTTTCTGTCGGCGTAACACGGGGAAAAGGGGAGATCTTGCATGGATGATGTATTCCTACCTTTGAGACGCGGACAAATTAGTGAGGACCATTATCGCTGGTTAATTATGAATGACCGATTAATCAAGCTAATCTAATATTCACCATTATGTTGATGTTATTAAAGTGCATCGCCGGAATGACAGAGTGGCTTAATTTACCCTCTCTCGCATGGTCAAACGTGCCCAGGACACAGTGCGCACACAGTGGAGCTGCGGACATACCTGCACCCTGGCCTCGGTCAGGTTGATCTTCATGGCCAGCTCCTCCCGGGTGAACACGTCCGGGTAGTGAGTCTGAGCGAAAACTGCCTCCAAAGCCTCCAGCTGCAAAAACACCAGTGAAATACAAAGTTTATTTCCTGTTGATTGAGTCATTCTTTACTTTACCTTTCTTTCTTTCTTTCTTTCTTTCTTTCTTTCTTTCTTTCTTTCTTTCTTTCTTTCTTTCTTTCTTTCTTTCTTTCCTTCCTTATTTCTATCTCTGCCTTTATAAATATGATCCTCATGAGCTCCATGCATTTCAAAAAATATAAAATCTTTAAGTCTAACACACTATCAGATGAAAAGGTAAGGCCTAGCTAATCTTGGCCTCACGTCACCCCCTGCCCCTCCCCCCCTTCCCTCACACACACACACAGACACACAGAGGTCAGCTCACATGCAGATGCATGATCTTCAAAAATATAAATATCTATAACATAATATAAATGTCATAAGCTTGTGTTTTAATTTCCATGTGTGTGCAGCAATTGTGTCATTTTGTTCTAAGCACTCATCAATATCATAATTATTATAAAGGCCTGAGTTTATGATTAGTCTATTATTCTCTACCTGGCTAAAGTCCTTTATTTTGAAAGTGAGAGTGCCATTTCTATTTCCCACTTTTAATTTAGTTCCTCGTGCTGTTTCGCTTTGTGTGAAGTTTCTCATATTTCTCGGTCTCTGTGTTTTTGTGCCGGGAGATATTTACCTGTTGCAGAGTAAATGTTGTTCTGTTTCTGCGCTGTTTTCTGCGTAGAAAGCCATCGTCAAAATCAGCCGCGGCGTGGTTGGCAAAACCGCTGGAATTCACTGTGGAGAAAAAAAAAAGTTTAAAAGAGAATTCAGTGTTGATGAAATTAGATTTATAATCCCATGTTTCTGTTTAAATTAATTCAGCAACTGAGTTAAAAAAGAAAACTTTGGGGTAAAAAAAAAAAAGAAATGCAAAAACATAAGTGTCTATGTAGGCCAAACACACAGGGAATTTATTCTCTGGCACATTTTGTATTTCCATTAGTAGCATGAAACACTGCTGTTGTGGCTGTCTGAGGGGAACCATGACGGACTAAGAGCCATGACACTCAACATCTGTGCCCGGGACAAAACGCCCCCTCTGCCCCGGGGCCAAACCACCAGCGCTTCTCACCGAAACAGGCAGCAGATTGACATGGCAGAGGGGAGGTCTGACTTAACCCTTTACATCCACCTTTGAATTTGTGGGGAAAGAGAAAATGACACACGTGTTTATACAGATGCATTGAACATCCAGTCTGTCTCAGTTTTATTTATTTATTTATTTTAACATGGGAAATATCAGTTTATAATACAGCCTCGCCAAATGTTCTGAACATGGCTGCGGAATAGAAAATGAAAATCTTTTAATTTGTCACCTCATAAAAAAATCTTTCTCGGTCTGTGTCATTTTCATTGTTTCTTTTAAGATAATTATGTGAAATTAAAAAAAAGATGAAAACATGCGCACGGCACAGGCCTGTTCTCGGCTGTGCCACAACAACACACACATTGTGCGCGTAAATACGCACAGAAACATCACAAAACTTTACAGACGAGAGAGACAGTGGAAATAACTGAGGCCGACGGGGAAAAAAACAAGGAGGTAAAACTTACGTGTGTTGGAGCGGCAGCACTCTCCGTCCAGCTGAGGCGGACAGTGGAAGTAGAACATCCTGACGCGTCTCTGAGCCGCAAAACCTGAAGGAGCGGAGACGAAGGGGGAAAAAAGTTTCAACCCGAAACGCCGGAGGTCGGATACAGTGCGATTCAGATCTATGACTGGGAATATAAAGTCTTCCTTAAAAAAAAGAAGAAGTACAACTTAAGCAGACTGAAAGTTGAAGATGCAGCGCGTCCTACCTGCAGTGAGGATGCTGATGCTGATGCGAGTGAGTTCCCGCTCTGGAGAGAAGTGGCTGCTGCACCTCCACTGACTCTCTGACTCTGCCTGGGAGTGTCCAGATCCCTCTCGCTCTCTCTCTCTTCCTCTCCCCCTCTCTCCTCCTGTCTCTTTCTCTCTCCTACACACACACATACACACTCACCACACACACGCACTCTCTCTGGGAGTGTCCAGATGTCTCTATAACTGTATAACTGTCTACAGAGTGTTAAGGCTTTCAGCTAGTGTCGCAGAATCTCACGCCTAATTGGTCCTAATCGGATTATCACGGCTTTGTCTCTTTCACCCCCAACTCCTGGTGTGTGTGTGTGTGTGTGTGTGTGTGTGTGTGTGTGTGTGTGTGTGTGTGTGTGTGTGTGTGTGTGTCAGAGACAGATATAAAGACAGAGGGGGGAGAGGGGAGATATACCCAGGGTGGCAAACGGCAGCTCTGCTCTGGTGCCAAAAAAATTCATCACAAGTGATTGTTATTCCAGAGTCAAGCATATTCCCTAACCATAAACATGCACACATACCCGCTGCACTTTTTATTTGGTTCTTTCATATATTAAAAAAAGGAGGATGACTGCTTTTGGGTTTTAGATTGACTGTCGGGTGGGTTAATTGCTCGTCAGGGTGTGTTAGGGGGTCCACTTTACAAGGGGTTGCGCATGTAGAACACTCACAAGGCCAAATTTTTGATTTTGTTCACAGCAAGGGGTCCTGCGATTTATTACGCTTCCTCAGATAAATGATCTGCTGCGGGACCCTTTCAATTAGTTTTAAAGCGCATCAGGGACGACAGAGCGCAGACGCCATGCGTCTCTGAGGTGGAGGCAAAATGAGGCTTCGAGAAGCAGCTGAAATTTAGAAGAGGAGTGCGGGATTGGACTAAACCACATAAAGTGCAGAAAATCCCTTCTAATGGCGCGTAATTGGTTCTGTAATATCATTACAGGCGGATAATGGCCAGTTACAGGGCCCCGCGCTATTAAGGGTTTCCCTGGCGTGCAGCGTTTATGTTATTAAAGGGGGAATATAATGATATTTTAGTTATTAAATGCGCGTAATTAATTTATGCACCACTGAAAATAAAGTTGTTATTATGACCTCGGCGAGGTGCGTGGAGAAAATTGAAATCAAATAACGGTTGATAACTTTATCCCAATATTTGGTCTAGACAACTCTGACAAGAGTGCAGGCCCAAAGTGTGTGTGTGGGTCTGCTTCCTGTCAGCGCCTTTCCTCTCCAGCCTCTGATGATTGCTTAAATGACTAAATGAGATTACACTCTCATCTCCGCTGGTTACAAACTATTTCGCAAGTAAACTTTCAGTGGGTTTTGCAGATTTTCGCTCCGAGGTTTTCAACAGGAAACGTTTCAGCACCTTGGTCAGCACCACGTCTCCTCTGAGGATCTGTCTGTGAGAAAAAGCTTCATTCCTGTCTGATTATGATAAATATAATTTAAGGCAGCATTTCTATAATTTATATTGTATAAGTATGGAAATGTATCACAAACTGCGAAAATGGGTCCAAAACTTTTATTCAAAATACAGTACTTTGCTTCTTTGTTTCTTTAACTCACATTTCAGATATTTATTACATGCAATGTATGCAAAACTGTGCATCAAGTTTTTTTTTATGTCATTTTTTCTTTTATAAAACATGGCAGGTGATTTGGTCTTTTTTTTGTTTCACATATAATTGGAGTTGGGCCATTTGAGTATTACCCCACCCACTGTATCCTTTTGAAAAGTTCATTAGGAAAATCCACCAAAACCTATGGTGATTAGGTTGTGTTCATAAAATGAGACACTACTCCCCTGTTATGTCTCACAGAAGTTATGACACCATTGAGATACAAGTACTGAAAGTGAAAAAAACAACAGATCTTTGAGGAAATATCAGCTAATACAGTTTTGACTTTGAGGCAAATACAAAGTGAATTCAAGTGTAAGCAGGTACAAATAAAAAGAAACAATATCTGAATACAAAATGAACCGAGACTGCAGCTGAAATAAATTAAACATTGCAACAGACATTAGCTTCAGGATGTAGTTAGCTGATAATCACAGGGGTTCATCAACTAACCCAACAGCCCACTGTATTGGAAAATGTCTCTCCTACAATATGGTCCTTCCATTACACCATAAAAAACTGTAAAAAAAATAATAAAAAAAAATGGAGTTATCATACAGTGCTACAGATGTATTACTGCATTTTGACAAACAGACAAACAAACAAACAAACAAAAAACGCATCACAGTTAAGTCTTTCCCCAGTCCCGTTTTTTTCCTGTGTTTTAGCGGAAGTGCTCCTTCAGCCTCCACACGCCCTCCTGACCAGACAGCCGGTGGAAGTCACAGATGCTCCTGAGCAGCTCTCGGAAGACGGGCGCCTGCTCCTGGGTCAGTCTTGGTTTGAAATACTCCAGCACTTCCTGAGTGGTGGCCTGTCCATCCACATTCGCCTGGAAAGCTACAAAGTTGCGCAGATCCACCAGCAGCTCATCGTGCTGAGTGGGCGGAGGTGGTGGCGAGCTCCTTCCTGGAGCTCCAGAAGTGTCCTCCTCCTCCTCTTCTTCTGCTCCTCCTCTTTGGCTGGAGGGCAGACTGAGGTGATTACGGGCTTTCATCTTGGCCAGCAGGGAGGAGGAAGAGAGCGGGGCGGAGTTTGAGTCACTTTCTGCCACCTCCCCACTGAAATGAGCCGCAGAACCAGGCTTCTTTGACACAGACTTCTTCACAATCGCAGCATCCTGAGAAAAAAAAATGTATGAATTTACACATCACATCACAAATGACAAATAACTACCAGAGCAATAAGTTACATGTTTTCATTATAACACTGTAGTGTTACCTTGCATTTGCTCGGAGTAGGGGCGGACTGAACTGAAGGTACAGCCAGAAGAGAATTCTTCTTTTGTCCAAACCGTTTCCTAAGTGAGCGAACAAGGTATAAAATGTTTTGATATGATAAGTGAGATGAGGAAGATCCAACAATGCAAATGTTTGAGCGTGTTTGAGACTATGTACCTTGCAGGTGGAGGAGGGGGTCTATTGTAGGGCAGTCTGCACTGCTGGCGAGACACCTTAAGGGCTTTCAGGGCATCTTTAGCCACCCTGTTGGCTTCTGCCTCCACAAGAACGTAGTCAGGGTTTGAAGACTCCATGATGGTGTCATGCTGCATCACGCTGTGGATTCCTGATGACGACCAAGGAAGATGAGTGATTAAACAATAACAGTTACTAAATGAACCATATCTGATGTGACAAATTTGTGCGAAGAAAAAAACAAAACAAACAAAAAAACCTACCAGATTTCTTGAAGAGCTTTGCCAAAACATAATCATCGGACTTCTTCTCATCCTCATTGTCTTCATCCTCGGGTTTCTTATAGCTCTTTTTTTTCACCAAGTGAGAGATGCGGGTGCCTTCAAACCGAACATCACGGGAGCGTTTTCGTTTCTTATCTTTGTGTTTGTGCGATTCTGCCGCGTCACAGTGCTTCCTCTTTTCCCTGTGTTTCTGTGGGCTGGTCAGGGAAGACTCTTTGTCTCTGGGTGAGTTTGAGTTTTTGACTGATGACTTGGCTGCATCCCAGTCTCGGCTATTTAGTCCGTTATGTTGCGTATTTAGTGAAACATTTGGCTCTACATCCACGCCATTTTGGTTGGTGCTTTGACTGTCTGCCGGGATGTTTGGTTTACCCTGAGAGTTGTTACCACACAGAGACGTATTTCCATCTTTCGGTGCAGGAATGTTTGCTGAGGAGTTTCTGCTGTGTGCACCATTTTCATTCTGGTTTGCTGAGGAGTGTTTATGTGCACGGCTGCCGTGGTTTACCGTGTGTGATGGCCGTGGCCTTTCGGGTTTCTTTGGCACCTTGACATCAGAGCCTGTACCTGTTTGAGGGTGAAAATCATTTTAGGGAGAGATTCATATGATAACCCTTTCTCTGGTAAGGACAACAAAAAAAAAAAATCTACACACCTGCAAATATAGCGCTGGTCTCTGTTCCCTGTGCTCCATCGGGGTCAGACAGGGTGAAGAGTTCATAGATGTCGTTAGATTTAAAGAACCGTCTTTGTTTTGGATCCTTTAGAACACGATTGGTCAGAAACTGTTTGAAGATTTGCCTGAATTAAAACAGATAAAAATACAGAATTAGATACTTGTGTATAATTTACCATTTTACCTCAGCAGGCAACCCCGATCCTCTGTCACCACAGAGTAGTTTAGCTGATGGATGAGAAAATTAGTTAACCGCTCTACTGTAGGTATCAAAATAGAATCCCTGCAGTTCTTCCAACTTGCTGTTTAAAAGCACTTTACAGACACAAACCAAACAGAGCAACGGTTTAGAAGTCCTAGATTGGCCATTTAATAATGCAGGAAAGCTTTTCAATTACTGAGAACTGGGATAGTACAAGTAGTAATATAGCAGTGAAGTGTGCAATTAGTCATGTCATTACCAATATTCATGTGTGAAGTCTATGGAAAGATAACAAAATGGAGGGGTGGGTAAGAGAAAACACACAAAAGCAAGCACAGGATTTTATTTTATTTTTTGTGAGCTTTGTGGTTTCATTTGATTACATCCACAAAAAACAAAAAAACACTGCTGTTTTACCTGTGGTAGATTTTTTCCTCAATGGTCCCTGCAGTCAGCAGTCTGTAGATGGTGACTTGCTGCTTCTGCCCAATCCTCCATGCCCGTTCCCGTGCCTTTCACCAACATAACGCATTTAAATAAATGATTATGGTACAAAAAAAGGGAGGAGTAAAAATACAATAAGAATCATTTGAGATTATTGACCAGATGGAAAAAACAGGTTATTTAATTTTACAAACAAAGCTGCAAAAGTTAACAAAAATTAAGGGCATATAACGGACTTTGGAAATGTTTTATTTGAATTACTTTGTGCGTGTGTGTGTCTGTTGATCTAACCTGTGTGTCAGTACTGGGGTTCCAGTCTGGGTCATAGATGATGACTCTGTTGGCTCCAGTCAGATTGACTCCCAGGCCTCCGACTTTAGTGGTCAACAAGAAAATAAAAATGGATTTGTCCTGTAAAATAGACAAAGGAAAAAAATTGATCAGTGATTAATAAACATAATGTCCACAGTTTTATACCGATTATGATAATAACATTGTGAGTAATTGTTTTTGAGAAATAGCTTATAAATACATTTCACAAGTAAATTATTATCTTACAATTTTACATGATAATATGAGGTAATATCATTCTCTCTTAATCTTAATTTTATTTCAAGACACATGATTCTTAAAAAAAATTGAACTGAAAAAATATATTTTGAAAAATGAATCAGAGATTTTTGGACTACACTAAATTATAAGATACCAACTCTAATTTTTTGCCTTGTATCTGAATGGAATCTGAGCGTATGATCACTGTTTAATAGTCATCATTTTATTATATTTCTTCTGAGCAGTCACATTCATTGTCACATTCATAGCTCCAAGTAATATTTTTCACATGTCTATATTTCACCAGAGTCAATAAGGAACATTCTTTTTGAACAACAGATTGCCGTCAATTAGTGTTTTCACCTCAGGGTGAGGAGGGATCCACCGAAGCAGTTGTGTCCCTGAGGATGGGATTTTGAGGGGAAACACTCAGAGCCATTAGGGATGACTAATCCTTACCTCGTTGTAGCGAGTGATGAGTGGCTGTCGGGAGGCTATCGTGGTAGTGCCGTCCATTTTCAGGTAAGTGTAGCTGTTCTCCCTCACAAACACCTCAAAGATGTCCATCATCTGGAAAGGAGGGAGACAATAAAGGCGGCAGAGCACAGTGAGCAAAAATGAAGAAGAAGAAGGGGAGAGAAACAGAGAGAGAGGGGCTGAGGTTTGGATTATCTCTAAAAGGATTAGAGCAGATTAATATTACATGGACAGAGATACCGACAGGGAGGGTCTCAGGTTCCCTCTGAGGTATAATCTCATTGGTATTGACTGCAACAGCTGGGGCCTCTCACTCATTCACACACACACTCACACACAGACAGACACGTGTGTGTGCGAACACACACACGCACACACACACACACACACACACTCAGTCTTACAGGCATATGGGCTGTAGGTAACCAGCAGCAAATACACAGACATGACAATTCAAGATAAGATTTATTCAAATATGCAAAAAATCTATTGGAGGGCATTAATAAAAACAATTCTAAAGATGTATAATATTTAATAAGTTTATATGTTAAATGCTGTTTTTGGCAAAGTGACTGAGACATAAATGAGAGCGAGGTGTTTCTGACCTGTCTAGACTGAGTGAAGAGCAGCACTCTGTGGCCCTGTTTGAACCAGAGACGCAGCAGTGAGTCCACCACTATCAGCTTCCCCGAGCGTTTCCAAAAGCCAAAGTGTTCCTCCTCAGTGAGCTGGTCCTCTGGGATTCCTCTCAGCATCCGGGGACCGCCCGAGAGAAGGTCAGGGTGGTTACAGATTTTACGAAGTGCAATCAAACCTGAGAATACCTACAGAATGCACACATTCAAAAAAAAAAAAAAAAGGGAACAAAGGTTTTTAAAGAGACTACAATATTTCTTTCAGGTGACAGAGCTGCTAGATATCACTGCATTTTACAGTGTTGCACCTTTAAACAAATAAGCACATTTACTTTAGTCTACAGGAAAGAGTTACATAATTTATTTAGGGACAATAAAGGCCGTGTTTCTTGATGAAGGCCCAACGGTCACTGCATTAGTAATGGTGGTTAATGGACTGAGAGTGACCACTGAATATGTTTATAAGAGCATGTGTGCGTGCGTGTATGTGTGTGTTCTATCTGCTGTGGTCACCCCTGGCTCTCCGACTGCGTCCATTTGGTCAGTGGTGATAAATTATCAAATCTTTGTCTCCAGGGCCCGACTAATGTGAGAAGCCCAACTGCACGGCCTCCTCAGAGAGAGCATCTTAAGGAATACTCAAGTGAAGCTATTAGGAGTTTAACAAAATTTACACGGCGAAGAAAAATTTAAAGGCCACTGACAATCTTTTAGTGTACAAGAGTGAAAGGAGTGAGGTGAGTGAGTTAGTGAGGTAAATAATGAATAGGGACAGTCTAATTCCTGGAAGTCTTCTCGGCCGAAAGTTTCAGCGTCCATCGGTCAACACGCAGAAGAACTACATGGAAGAAGCGGAAAGCAAAGACAGTGAATCAGAGACATTTACCTGCATGTCCCCGTTTAGTATCTGGTAGACCTCTTTGGAATCTAAGAAGTTCTGATACACCTGCCGCTGTTCCTCCGTTAATCTGCAAAACAGGACCTGCACGCACACACACACAAAAGGACAGTGTATAAGTGTGTAATAAGCGGTGAGCATCCGTTTTAAAGCCCCTTGATGAAGTGCAACGTGCGAGAAGAGAAATTAGAGGGAAGCTGTGTGTTTTTTGGAGCCACTGTTGTCCTGAGGGACTGACTTAATGAGCCGAAGTGGACTGAAGAGTCAACCAGCGTCAACCACGAGGACAGACCAGAGACCAGCCTCTTTAATGAATACCTGCTCCTTTTACTTTACCAGGACTTTATTAGCTGGCTTCACCTGACGTGGGCCATGCTCATTCATCAAATACTCCTTAGATGTGACACATGCAGTCACATCCAATCAGAAATACACGTCCCCAGTTAAGAGACCCAGGCATGAGAGGCTGGTCAATACTTAAGACAGAGAAAGGTCAAATATCTTTTAGAGTATGATGAATACCTGTTCGTTTTTGTCAGGTAAAGAGAGGTTGGCCTTCACGTCCGCCTTCATTCTTCTGAGCAGGTAAGGATTTATGGTGTCCCTCAGCACGCATGCGCACTTAAACGCCGTCTGGACCTGAAAGTCAACAACAGTTTAACCTTTTAGCACAAACAAACTGCCTCAAAACAAAAAAAAAAACAGCGTTCAGTTCAGTGTCAAACCAACAAACACTCACACCTGTCAGCGTGTGTTTATTGGGGGATGATGATCGTTTAGCCCCTCCTCCTCCTCCTATCATCACCTCCCTCATGTTGCTGTCCCTCTCAGCAGCACCAGCCATTAAACATTGATCAGAGTGCTGTTGGTCCCGAGGGACAGAGCCCTCCTCTTTTATCACTACCACTGGCCAGCTCCTCTGGAAACAGAAGGGGAGCTGCGGAGAGACTCGGCCCCGCCCCACACTCGGAGCCCCACTGCAAATGGCCCCGCTGCACCTTACCCTGAGTTAGTGCTGAAGGCCAGTTAGCCTTTTAAACATTAACTCAGCAGGGGGGTCTACGGAGGGATCAAAGACACCCTCGGCAAAGCTGGAGGGGGCAATAACATGTGGGATTTAGGGCCCAACAGAGGTTAGAGTGGGAAAGAAAAGGCAGAGGGCAGCACATGACCCAGGTATCTCTGCACAAGCTGCTGAGTGGATTCACATGGGGGTGGGGGGGGTTGCAAAAGCTTGCTTCAGTAATTGATCCCACATCCACATGCTAACACAGCCCCACCCCAAAACACCCCCTTTTTTTTTTTTTACATGGATCGTCTTGTACGCACACAGGAACATGAACCGAGCACCTGCTTGTTGCCCTGTGAATTTCGAGAAGAGGATAAGGCAGCAGAGCTTAGTCCTCTCTGACCATTTAATAACATTAATAATTAGTAAAGGTTTTTATTATCGACAGCGGAAGAAGCATCAATAGATGGCTTAAATAATTAAATCCATACAGTCAGTGGGTTATTAACGATTGAACACTAATGACAAAGGGCTACAATTTAGCTCACTGGCTCTCCACTTTAGCCTCTCCCTCTCCCTCTCACTAGGGATGCACTGAAGTTCCTTTGCATGCACCTACATTATCCTGCACTGCACTTAATGGCTCTGTTGTTCCTTTATCGTTCCTTCTACCTGCTTCCATCAAGCTCGCCAAAATTGCTTGTGTGCACATGTAGGACTAGTGTTGTCAAGTGACACTTTTCTTCACTGCACGCTCCCTATGCTACAGTTACAGGTTCGCTGCATGAATGAACTGATGACTTCTTGTTGTATGTGTGATATGCTTCTGCTTTCTACTCTTCTTATTCACTTTGGACTGGAATAGAAATAAACCATGAAGCTCTTTGCTCCATTTACTTTCTCTAACATTTAATGAAAACAAGATACACAAAGACACTGTTGTGGTGGGTGTTTTTCTTACTTTCTCTTTTGCGTTTATCTTTTCAACATAAGTTACATAGTTTAGTTTATTTGTTTCATTCATTGAAAAAAGACAATAAAACTATAAAAAAACAATTATGCAACTCCTGAATGAAAGGAGGCAGAAAGAAGCAAACTTATGTTGTCTACCCCTGTAAACATAACATAAGTCCCAAGTCAAAAATGGGGGGATCATCAGTTATAGTTATAGTTCCAAATTGGCAATGAGAATAGCAGAGCATATTTTGTGTATGTGTGTTTCAGTACCTGTACAGGTGAGGCGTTGCTGTATCCTCCCATGGTGATGGGCACAGAGAACTGCTCCATGAACACAGGTAGTGTCCCCAGTTTGCCGGGGAAAACGAAGTCAAAGAGAGACCACAGCTCCTTCAAATTGTTCTGCATGGGAGAGCCTGACAGGATGAACCTGTGGGGAGTGCGAAACTACAGACAGGGAAAAGACAAGGTGACTGATGTATTTCTAAAATATGATGCATGAGAACATAAGGATGAGTAACAGTAACAACTTCTTCTTAAGGTAGAAAACAAACTCCAAACAATGATAATGTGTTATGACCATTGACACAATGTGTATGTGTTTGTGAATGTGTGTGAATACCTGTTTGCAGGCAGTGGTAACTCCAGCGTTTGGATTCCTGATCTTGTGACCCTCATCCAGTATGATGTAATGCCAGTCGTATCGCTGCAAAGTGTCTTGCATAGTCCTCACAGCTGAATATGAGGTTATCAGGATGCCATGACATGCTGCTATCTCTGGAATGAGCCGTTCCTGCAGCAGCAGAAATAAAGGAAACACGCACAAATTTCACTCGGTGCAACTCCTTACTGTCTCTAGTATCATGTACTTCAAGAGGAGGGTGTTTGAGAGAGCAGAGGGGGGGAGAAGGGTTAGGAGGTAAAGCTTCATAAACAGATCTCTAGTGCCCCCCAGAGGAAAACAGACCCGGAGGAAAAAACTTTGTCACTAAATCCTGCAAATCAAAATTATTTACCTTGTTACTTGTGAAGGAGCCGGTTTCATGTAGAACAGCCACCCTGAACGCAGGCCACCAGGTGTGAAACTCCTTCACCCACTGGTGCATGACTGTGGCTGGGCACACGATAACTGTGGGACCCAGACCGGCATACCTGAAACCAGATGCACAGGCCCATGTTTTAATTCCTAACCTGGGATTAAAATGTGTAAACAAGAGGACTCTGGGTTCATATAACTTTCACCAACCTCAGCAAATTTCATTAGCAAATAAGAGTCATTATTTTTATGCAAATGTACAAACCCAGTGGGTAAAAATATAAAAATGTGTTAAACTTGCAATAAATGATTCTGGCTAATGAAAACCACCTAGATCTACTGCTCTCTGTTCATTCTCTGTGCTTTGTGCATGAATCAAAGAAGGTGCACAGACACATGCTCAGCTCGTCTGTGAAGATTTACAAGAGCTTTGTCAAACAAACACATGCACACACACACAAAGAGACACTAATGGGCTAGCATGAACCTCCGCCTGGTGGAAGCTATTGATACTGGGCCATAATTGAGTTTGCAAGCAATCAATTTGTGGGCGTCTATAGCAGACAAAGTATTGACCATCAGGGAAGCTCCACCTCCTAAGTGCATGAGTGTCATTTGTGCAGTAAAACCAAATTACTGCCTCATGTTTTCCGCTGCTGATTTGTTGCCCTACACCTGCTCCACTCCCACTTCATGAGTCAAAGATTGACTTTAAGTGTTCATGAAGACACTTGCATGTGTACACACGCACGCATGTGCGCACACACAGTGTCAGTGTTTTCTCTGATGTCTGCAGTAAGAAAGTGAAGAGTCTGATAATTGAAACATGTTTAATAATTCAGATGAACACTCTCAAGCAGAAATCCCCCTGATCAAATATTCATACCATACAGACACACAGTCTCTGGCCACAGTTTGTTTGTCCATGTGTGTGTGTACCTGTAGTTGGATCCTCTGGTCCTCAGTTTGCTGTAGCTCAGTCCGGCCAGGAAGCTGATGACCTGGATGGTTTTACCCAGTCCCATCTCATCTCCCAGGATGCCCCCTGCCTGCTGACAGTGAAGTTCCCACATCCACCGCACACCTGTCTGCTGGTACCTGAAAGTACACGTACGCACAACCATTAAACACCTGCCAATAACAGCATCTACAGACACTGTAAAGTGTCAACTAACATGTATATAAACTACCTAATCCCTCACAATTGCGGCAATGGTTTATGGAGGCCAAAAGGAAGTTTCATACAGGATTTGACAGGGTATTAGAAAATTATTACTACTAATATAGGCCGAGCAGAATGAATGCACAACTTGGGATAACTTCTAACAAACATGGTGCTTTGAGAAACACGAGGTAAGGAAATAACCATTAAAGCTTTAATGAAAACTGCAACAAGAATTTGGGAATTTATATTTCATGTTAAATTACCCTCCCCAACATCTATTAGTGACCTATCGTGGCAGTAAAAGAAAAAAGACTTATGATGCAACAATGACTGAAACAATCTTAAGTTAATCAGTTATTTCAGTACAAAGGTTCATAAGATGTAATATGTGCACAACATAATCTTTTTATCTATTAGTCACTCCACTCCCAGGGCGGACAAACAACAATCTAAGAGCATTTCTGTCTGACACTTGAAATGATAGAAACTGTTCATATCAGACTTACTTGTAAAGTTTTTTCCAGAGGAAACCAGGCACTTTGAAGCCTTCATCAAACTCAGCATCACTGTCATCTGTCAGCTCCTCACCTCTCTCTCTCTTCTCCTCCCTTTCTCGGAGACGCTGTCGCTTCCATCTCCTAATAAGACAGTGATTATATACTGTTACATATAGCACATCTGAATGGTGAATTTTATTTAGTCAAATCTGATCTAATCTTCGGTACAAGACTTTCAAAACCCTAAAATCTCAAAGAACTTGAGAACCTTCTAGGAATTTCTGTTTCATGTTGGACTGGATTTCTTTCTCTATACATATAAACCTTGTGACACACTGCACGCTGGGCAAGGTGCAGCTACGTGCAGCACCACACGAGGTAAGCGGGTATCGAACGGATGGACGAATGGCCGGATGTACCTACTGCCCATACTAATTTGTTTAAAAAGTGTTGCCTACACAGGTGTGCGGACAGCAAATGTTTGCAGTTGTGTCTTTTTTCCCTTGAGCTGTGGAACATCTACAGCTAAAAAGGGAAATGTAAAGGAGAACAGTTTTAATAGTGCAGGAGAGAGAGCAGTTAGAGGCACAGTCGTCGCGCAGCAAATGAAGATTGATACAGACAATTAGTAGTGCGAGTTCCCCAGAAAGGTGTGAGGTGCAGAGGATAAGAATCCATCTTCATTTGGGCCTGGTCCTGTCACCCTGCCACAAAACTGGTCCTTTAGCTGGGCCTGGGAGACCACACTCTCTAATTAAGTCAAGACTAAGCATTGGTTCAGTTAATTACACTTTTCTGCCCCCACTCCACCCCCACCCAACTACAAATACCATCCACTCTAATAATATCATTCCTCATATAAGCTAGCCTCACCATCCATGCCGTGTCTATGCTGTTGAATTGACATTCAATCACTGTAGTGTAGAAAAAGGACACATGCCAACACAATTTATTTGGCAGCTATAAATATGAAATCTCATTAGGGCTGCTCTTCCATTAATTTGAGCATTAGAGTTAGTGAGTGTATAAAACCATGTGCAGGAGGATAATTAGGCCAGTGTGAGAGCAGAGAGAGAAGAAGAGCAGGGAGTGAATTTGCTTAGTCAAGAAACAGCTGCCAATCTCATCTGGGATTAACTCTCCTTCTGCACTATGGAGCCAGCCGAAAACAACTGCTTTTCTCCTTAACTAAAGGGAGGAACAATAGCACATTTGCACCACCGCCATTACAAATGTGATGCAACGTTAAAGGCTCAATATTGTGTTTGTTGAGCATGTCATTTACAGACCGAGAAGACGACATATAGGGGAAAACTTTCAGCATCTTTACATTTAACCATAACTCTGAGTACAAATCTGCTCTTTACATACACTGGATAAATCAAACTAAACATGAAGTTGTGTAATTATAATCTGGATTCTAAAATGAACTAATTATATATGTTTAGAAAACAGCAAGAACAATGAGCATACCTTATTCGCTGTCTGTAGTACTCCACATCTCCGTCATCTTTAAACTTTTTCTCTTTACCCTTCCCCTCCTCCTCTTCCTCTGAACTCTCAGGACAGTATTCTTCCTCACTGTCGTCCTTTTTTACTTTCTTCTTCCCTCTTCCTGGAGTTTTTTTTTTGTATCGTTTCAATTCATACTCGTCATCATCGTAATCCTCCCCAAAACCCTCCTCCATGGCTTCCCTTTGCTCTTGGTCGGGATCTATGCCCTCATCAGAGGGCAGGTACTCTGACCCCTCGCTGTCTGTCTCTTGTCCCTCAATGTTGCGCCTTTTCTTGGATTTGGGAAGCTGTGGCTCAGCCTTCGGCCGAGCCTTCGGATGGGCCTTCAGAGCAGTTATCTGAAGCTTTCTCATGCGCTTTTTCAGTTTTTTATCCTTAGGGGAGAGAACAGTTCTGCTGGTTTTTCCCTTGGCCGCCCCGTCAGGGCTGAGCCCAGAGCGCATCTTCTTCTTTACAAGAGGGACTTTCTTCCTCTCAGTGGCCAACTTCGCCTGGTCTGCCAGGTATTGGTCAAAGGCCGAGTCCTCAGCGAGCATCACTCTGCGAGGCTCCTTCTTTACCTCCTTCTGAGGAATTCTGGTTCCAAAAGGCGTCATGTGACCTTTGCGGATAAGTTCCTCCCATTCGGTCTCCTGAGCAGGCATGAGCATGCTGCCCAGTGTGGACGGTCCGGCTTCTGTGAGAACACAAATACAGGGTTAGATACGCACCCTGTAGTTTTTTTAACATGTTATGAGGAACAATTTTACAGGATTCAATAGATTGTTTTTTGAAGAGGGGAAAACACTGAACATATTTGTTAGGCCTAGACTACACACATTATATTTTAGTGACTGTACGTAGACATAACTGTTTATTTGCCAGAACCTCAACAGGGTGGCTTCATTTTAATTGTTTGTTCAAGCTGATAACAAACAACTGGTGTTCAGGAATTTTCTCAGTGGATGTTAAATCAGCACAGAATCATATCAAGTTAAGACACAACATACAAATATGTTGCCATAACAGTCAAAACCCTCAATTATATCAAAGTGGTTTCTACTTGGTTCCAGTTCGGCGCTGCCAAAATACAACATCATGGGCATGCCAAACACAACTAAGTCTATCAGATATGATGCAGTACTTTTGGCAGAAATTGAAATTGCAATAGCAAATGACTATGATTCTGCAAATTCAAGCTTATTTGAGAGGTTTCATGTTATACATCTTAGTTGTGGTGGATTTTTCCCAACAGATGAATTCCTATTCACTCCCATCACAACCACAAAACAAAAGCAAATAGACAATAAAAGGTAAACATCATTGTCAAATGTAGCAGCATTTTTCACAAATGTTTGCCTAATTCCAGTGCACATCTTTCAACAACCTTTTCTCAAATATTTTGGTGGAAGTGTTAGTAAACGAATCCACCGATGATCTAACATACGTGGTCACTTTGATCTTCCAAACAGCCATCACTGCAGTGTAGAGTGTATTTTTTAACCTCCCAATAAGCATCTCTTTTGCTTACAATCTTCTCAGTCAGTTCCCTAAACACGGAAAACCACAGAATAGCCTTCTTGGCCACCATACCGGCAACTGGTATTAATGCTCTGCATTGTTTCCATCTCTGCTTTGTTTTGCTAAATGTCGGGCAGCGCTGAACATGACCCAGGTTTCACATTATCTATAGGAAGCAGGGCAGCAGCACTTTATTGCCCTCATACAACTCATGCAAGTGTCGTAGAACAACATTTTTTTGTCAATAATACCCTGGAAGAAATCATTCTCACCCTCCTCTTCATCATCGCCTTCTGCTAAAAGCTCCGCCTCAACCCTCAGGGTGTCCTCTCCTCCTAGGATGGCCTGAAGTCTCTTCTGTTTGGCTCTGACTTTCTTCAGCTGTTTCTCCTGAATTGAGTGTTCACCATCATTACAGTCACTATCAATATTACAATTACGTCACATAATAATGTCAGTTTTCGTTGTGTTTTACTATTTTGTCATGCGCAGTATTTACCTTATTTTCTTTCTGCCGTTTGACAGATTCGATCTTCCGGCTGATATCTTTGCTTGAGGCAGCATAGGGAGATAGTTGCTCTATAATCTTGTTGATTTGTTTCAGAGATTGTGTAACAGACCTGAAACACACACCATTACAGAAGAGTCAGATTTGCCAGCCACTTAAAGATGGATTATTTTCATATTAAAAGCAAATTTCTTTCAGAGTGGTGGAGAAACTCATTTTTTATGTTTTATCTCATTCATCTGAGCTAACGTGATTTCTTTAAAACCACCAGAGAGAAACATTTTATATGATTATAGGTCAAATATGCTTCTGTAATTTAATCCTGTGGAGATTGAGTGACCATTACAGTTTTATTACTGCAACACACAGGAGGATCTTCATTTAAAGGTCATAGAAAACAGCATATCCCAGTTATTGTCCTTCACCTGACATCATCCAGCACGGACTCGTACTCCTTCTCTGCCTCAGCTTTGGCTGCAGCCTGACTGGCCTCGTGAATTGCCTCATCCACCTGCTGCAAGACACCTTGCTCCAGGACGTCCTGGTCGTACACAGCCACACCAAGGCCCTGCAGCTCATCTGCACCTGAACTGGCTGATGCAGCTTGAATACGCTGCCGGTCGATGTGCAACAAGGCTCCAGACCTCTTGCCGGCTACATGCACAGATGAAAAACACATTAATTCAATTAGTGCAGCATGACAAAAAAAAAAGCAGCTCTCATCTGTTTTCAAGCTTGTATACAGTAGCTCACCGCTGTTACTCTCCCCAGGTCCAGTGTTGGCAGGATAGGCTGCAGCAGCCTCAGAGCCCTGACTGTTTTCAGGGAAGGAGCTGACTGCTGAGCCTCCCATGGCTCCATCCTCCTCTGTCCCTCCCGGGGTGAGAGCAGCACTGGCCGGGCTGGACAGAGAGGAGGGCGCCTGGTCCTCTGAACCTTCGACGGGCATTGTGATGCTGCCAGTCAGTGGGTCATCCAGATGTAAGCAGACGCTGTGGCCAGTCAGACCACTGTCACTGCTGCCAGCACTGTAGTTAAAGACACAAAGTTAACTTACTGTAGTTACTTTTCACCAACTTAGCTGAAACTTAATGTTTATCTCAGAACTCTAAGAGCCATCTGCCCCATATATAGTATAGTATACTAAATGCAAAGTAGGCCTACATGCACACATGTAAAGCATTACTATTATTATATTTTCATGTATTCTTATTCTATTTTATCTTATTTTATGCTGTTCTTGTTGTGCATTTATTTTAGTAATTACGTTTTTATTTATCTCGATCCTGTTCATTTCTTCTTCTGTATCTTAGTTGACGTAAGAGACGCTGACCTGTTAACGTTACCTCTGTTTCTTAGTAACGGTGACTGGTTTTAAGCAAATTATTCAGTCAACGAGGAAGCGAAGAAACGAGGAAATGCACATTATTTCAGACTAAATGCTGTCTTAAAAGCAGCAGGCTGTATGTTTAGTTCAAAATGACACTTAGTTCACACAGAAACGTAAAACTCCCTCGCCGGGCTCCATTGTTTACGTGGCTAAGCTAGCCTGCCAAGCTAACAGCGAGCTGAGCTCCATCAGCTGGTTCTTCTCCCTTTAACGAGCAGCGGATACAAACACACACAGAGAAACTCTCACCCGTGCTGTCAGCGCTGTCTGGGGGAAGTAAGTGTGGCACATTAACCCACGCTGACAGTGGCAGTGGCAGATATGTACTTACAAAACGTGCAGTTACACAACATCACTGGCTTGCTGGGTTTGTGTCATAATAACTTGCCATGCCTCCTGGCTTCCGGTGCCAGAGAAGGTGCCGTGCTGTGTTCAATGTCTGTGGGACAGCGCCCTCTGTCGGGTCACCGCTGCAACCACCTCTCCACCTCTAGATGGCGCCATTAAGCTGTTTAGCCTATTTATTAAAAAAAAAAGCAGACAGAAGTGGAGGAACCCTCTGAACCTCCACCTCCCCACCACCACCGCCAGTGACACACACACACAAAATTGCAGGACCAAAGTTTGTCATGTAATCCAATCCATTGTCTTTGTGTTTTACATAATCAGCTTGGGAACCAATCACGTGTTGAAGACGCAAGAAGAAAGTGTGGGAGTTCATTGTGGTGCAATCAGGGTGCAGTTCAGACAGACCTTGCTTGCACAATAATAGCCTACTATCCATTAACCCGGTCTAAAAAATCTCAAAATTACAGACTCTATGAAAAGCATCAATCCCTCTTTTATGTAAACCGTTGGTCTGCAAAGCCTTTCTTGATGGATGACAAAAATGTGAGCAGTGCCAAATACTTGCATCTCTAAGGAAGTTTATTTCCAGTGCTGCGCAATAATAAACGAAGGACTTAATTAAAATATCATCTCCGTCTTGCATGGAGCAAAGGCCGGCAATCTTTCCAAACAGTGTCATATGTGTAAACAGAAATCTATATAGGGAAAGATATTGCTGTTACTCTTGGCACAGAAAGTGAAGATGGAGACACTGGTCTATTTCATTTGCTTAACTGGTAAATGTGGGTCACCTTCAGTGAAACCTCTCCAGAGACACTGGAGGGGATTGGAATTTAAAAAGTGTTGAGCTAAAAGGAAAGTGTGTCACAGTAAGAGACCGGCTTTGTAGTTTAGTTAGTAGAAGACCAGCAGTGTGCAGAGACTACCTCTGATCAGGTGGCAGAAGATACAATGTTTTCCTTGCGTTTTTTCCCCTGGAGAGCCAATGTGAAGGCTCACAGATAGAAGTCATAAAAAATAGTGGGATAAAATATCAAGCTGCTGATGAACCATGTATGGTGGGAAATAAACCGATGCATTCACATAATGTTGTGACTATAAGGCTGAGCTACAGAGAGGAATGTAAACCTCTTATCTGTCTTCGCCCTCCAACTTTTTGTGTATTTAACAAAATTCTTGTCAGCTTTTATCACATAGGAGGAGGAGATAATATTTATGTATGTTGCAGTGTTTTCTGCACATCATAATTTAGTTAAAAGTAGTTGACAGACCACACCAAGCTCACAGGATTTAGTGGGTGGCAAAGCTGTCCATCTTAACTTTATGTGGGTGCATGTATTCACATGTGAAAACCTGCATACAGGATGAAATCCTGCCACTTTATGTGTGCAAGGAGTTTGCAGATTTATAGGGTGCTGGAGGGTAGAGTGTAAATCCCAGAGGGTGCGGTGGTGTGATGTTAACACTGCTGCTGAGTGCTGCTTCGCATCCTGACAGTAGAATAACAAGTGGTGCAAGATTTAAAGAGAGAACATACAGGTATAGTTTACATGTGGGGAACATGGTGAGTTTGTTGTTCAAAGAGTCTTTATGTAGAGTTATGGTTCCACAACATGCTGAGTGTTTATGTGCATAAAGTAACACAAGATGCTGCCGCACACTTCATCAGGTGCTACATGCTTTACACTCCTTATTCCTTGCGCTGGCGTTGCATTACCATTGTTATCGCTTGCACACTGTCCTCCCTGCGAGGGTGTTTTAGTCTGTCTGGCCTTCATCAGCCGCCTGGAACATGATGAATGTCTCAAGCATTATATCATTTTATAAATAATATTGTGAGCAAGGATCGTTCCCGTACATTCACAATACACAACAAAGATGTTTTCTTACCTCAGACGAACCGGTAACTTAATTGGTCTTTGAAAACAAGTCTCGACTTGTTTCTACCTTGGATTATGGTAAACTGTTTGGTTGACAGGCACTGTGCTTCTGTGTCAACCAGTTGTGACACTTTAATTATTCTAATGATGATTTCATTGTCTGTCCTGAAATACTCCTGTGATTTGTGTATCCATGTGAAAAAAAAAAGCCAAATATGAAGATTTTATGCGGTCATTTCTCCCACACAATTTAGATGTGTAATTTGAATCTTTTCATAGTGGTCATGCTGGATTTATTTTGTTTTCTGTGGCATAAACTCCACAAACATTCCACTGCTGAGGGGCATTTTGTTTCCATCACACTTCATTTCACTTAAAGTGAATTTAAAAAGGTTGTTACTGAGCCTGAGTTTCTTCTCAACGCATTCACACATGTAAAAAAGATCTTTTTCCTATAGGAGTACATGGTAAATAAATGATGATAATGTGATAATTGATTGTTCATTCAGTCAAAGATTAACTGTGTCATCTTGGTTTAAATTGTTGGCCATAGACAAAACTACTGGGTTTCACACTCACACAGACACACAGGTGAAGTCTGAATGGCATAGTTAGGTGGAACACAATGTTTTATGTTTGTAGTAAGCGAACGCCTCAGGGTCTAACTGGGAGGAGATGAGAGCCAAGATGTTTTCTTAAGCCACAGATGAGTTAATAAATCAACATGAGTAAAGTACCATCCCACTGAGCATTAGACGTCTATTAGACGTCTAGTCTAAGTTTAGACCGACATTCGCCCGTCTATAATCGGTCTATATTTTAGCCCAAATCTAGACGATACAATTTAATCCATTAATCATTAAATATTAAATAAAAAACAACTGTAAATTGTATAAATGGTGGCCAAATGTTGGATTAATACATTTTTAACAGTCATTGATCAATGTACAGTGTAGTTTAGATTTAGACTCGATTTAGACGTCTAAATCAGGACCTCATATCAACGTCTATTTTTAGACCAAATCTAGACGATTGAATTATATAATGAATACTGACCAAAGAAAACAACTGTAAATTGTATAAATGATGGCCAAATGCTGGATTAAAACATTTTTAACAGTCATTGATCAATGTACAGTGTAGTTTAGATTTAGACTCTATTTAGACGTCTAAATCAAGACCTCATATCAACGTCTATTTTTAGACCAAATCTAGATGATTGCACTAAATGATGAATACTGTCCAAAAAGTAACTGTAAATTGTATAAATGATGGTCAAATGCTGGATTAAAACATTTTTAACAGTCATTGATCAAAGTGCAGTGTAGTTTAGATTTAGACTTGATTTAGGCGTCTAAATCAAGACCTCATATCAACGTCTATTTTTAGACCAAATCTAGACAATTGAATTATAATGAATACTGACCAAAGGAAACAACTGTAAATTGTATAAATGATGGCCAAATGCTGGATTAAAACATTTTTAACAGTCATTGATCAATGTACAGTGTAGTTTAGATTTAGACTCTATTTAGACGTCTAAATCAAGACCTCATATCAACGTCTATTTTTAGACCAAATCTAGACGATTGAATTAAATACATTAAATAATGAATACTGACCAAAGAAATAACTGCAAGTTGCACAATGGTGTCCAAATATTGTACTAAAATCATCTGAATGACCATTGATCAATATACAGTGAAGTTTAGATTTAGCCTTGATTTAGACGTTTAATCAGCATCTAGATTTAGACCAGGTTTAAACTATTAAGTTATCTTTATTTTTTAATCTTTAATCTCTCTCTCTCTCTTCTCTTCTAAAATAGTGTTATTCTGTTTATTACAAGAATAAAAGTGTAGCCTATGGGGAAGGGGGGCGGGGTGTTACAGTCAATGCCATTGTGATTGGCTGAGGCAGTGCGTCATCAACGTACATCATAAAAGCCCCTCCCATTGGCCCAGGTGCATCTCTACTGTGAAAGCAAACGGCCGTAGGCTCTGCACCGTCGACCTCCACAACAACCAGCGTCCACTAAATTGCAGGTAAGTTCGGTCAGACCGTCAGCCCAAAGACCCATGAATTAATTTTATGTTAATTTATGCATTTATAGCGTTTGCCATTAGCTTTATGCCTTAAACCCATGGATGCATTATGTTTTAACCTAACATGTTGTTGCTCCAATTGGCATTACATCTGCTAACGTTAGCTTTTGAACACGACCATTTTTGTTTAACGTACAATGAAACCGGCGAAAAATAAATACATGGAGTGAAGCGCTGGCAACAGGCCTCCAGTGTTAACGAGCAGGAGGGCCGTTGTGATGAGCTGGGGTGGGACATACATCCATGGGTGGGACCGGGTGTTAGCAGCGGATGCTAACCGCGAATGCTAGGCGAAGTTAGCCTCGGCCTTCTTATTACCGGTCGAGGTGCGCGCGCATCCAGGGGGCAAAAGACTGCTCGGAGTGAACTGATAGATGCGGTAAAGCGGACGGTCTGATGGGCGGGGGGCGGGCGGGCGGGCGGATAGCTATTTGAACACATAGCTAGCATTAGCATGCTACCGTCACAACGCGACCTGCCCATCTGCCCGTGTGTTTAACTGCCTGTGTGCGAGGAGGAGAGACAGACAGAGCAGCCACCAGAGACTCGTTAATTCATGCAAAACGCTGGATGCACTGGTTGATAAGTTTCGTTTTTTATCAGACCCATAAGTTAGCTGTAATATTCCCTGAATGTATTTCAGTCTAATTGTCAGTGGCATTCGCTTATTGGTCCGCGGCTCCTCCTGCTTTTTTTTTTCTTTAACGTGCTGTGGAGTATGGAGTACTGTATTGTGAAGTTTTAGTAAGGGGTTTCTAAATCCTTTTTTCTTATCCTTTTGTCAGGTGGTGTTGGGTCCTCTTTTGAACGTGGAGTGTGTCCTGCCCTTTGAAAGCCACCCAAACAAGGTACAGATTGTGACCTCATGCTCCTTTGCACACACCTAGTCAAAGAAATTGTAAGACTTCATTTTGTTGTTTTACTGTATGGTATACACATTCTTTACACACAAGATATGAGTTATAGGCTCAATCGTATGTTTCAGCCTCTCAGGTCTGGTGGAGCGTGCAAGTGGATCTTGGGGAAGGGACACATCAACACCAGGTAAATATTTAACAGAACTAATGCTCACCTTTTTTGTTTACATTTCAACTATTTTCCATCTCTGCACATTCTTTGTCTTTTTTAAACTCTCAAATGTCGATGCCCAGTAAGTGTTCATCTCATGACTTTACTATTTTATCAGACCTTGTGAAACTTAAGGACATTCATTGTGTTTTTCAGGATCTCGACATGCAGCCAAAGGTAGTGTCATTGTTGGCCATCACTCCAGGTAAAGAAACAAAATGAGGCAATATTGTGTCAGTTATAAAACTGCACAGTGATTAAAATTTGAATGGAACTACATCCAGTGATGGATCCAGCAACCAACGCAACAATGTGTCCCAATACAGGTCCAGCAGCGATGTTTCAAGACATCGCCACAGCTCCAGCAGCGACAGAGAGGCCTCTAAGCGACGCCCCAGGTCCGGCAGCGACAGACACGCCTCGAAACGTCATACCAGCTCCCCTCATCACACACCAAGGCCGGGTGAGTTGCTTTAAGACCACTATTTTCATCAAAACACTTCAGTCAGTAGCATTGATGTACTCTAAAACTACTAATGTGGCACAAATCTGTCGAGAGTTCTGTCATTTTTAAAACATACTTTGCCATGTGCCATATAAATAAAGTTGATTTTGATTTTAAAAATACCCCTCATTTGTAATAACCTCCTCCTTATTGACCGCTGAAAATGTCCGGGCCAGCTTGAGGTCTCGGGTTTTAAAATCTGGCCCCACTGAATTTGTAATTGAATAGCCCTGGTCTCGTCTATAGCATGTTGAAGGGAAGAAAATTTTGATCCTGCCAATCTCTAAATAATGACAACATGAAAACATTTCCTTCTCCGTTGACATTTAAAATACAATGCCAACTGTTTATAATGGCAGATGGTTTTTGATGCATAGCAACATTTTTGCTTACAGATATGCAGACTTGGTGTATGACAGCTGATTGCCTTTCTTATCATTTGTCTTTATCTACTTGCAGATGGAGTCATACAGTTTGATAGTAAGGCCACAGAGGAACTAATAGGAGCCATGCCGCGGAACACCTGAAGCATGCCCCACAAAGGAGGGGAGGAGCTTCACAGCTTCACAGCCACTCCAGAATAATTTTGTATTTTTTACATGTTCTAGGCCTACAGTTGCTGCTGTGTTTGTGTGTGTGTGTTTTTTTTAAATAGTAAATATTGTTATTTTTAATTTTTTTTACAAGTTTATACTGCCTGCTGTTGTAATTGACGTTTGCAATTAAAAATGGGTGACAAAACAGTCAGGATTGGATTGTGATTTATTATTGTGACCGTAGAAACATGTCCAGAAGGTAGGAACCTGTTTTCCTGTACCAGCTAATTTTACTGTAGCGTCATCTGGTTATGCATAGCAACTAAACGAGTAAAGGAAAAAAAGTCTAATATTGTCATAACATACTGCAACTACATCAAGGTAAGGATCACAGGTTAAATTTGGTCATGATGCATTTTTGACAACTTTAATGTCCTTTTTAATATAGGGTTCTTGTTAATAATTTGATAGATTGTAATTACATTACTTGAATATCTAGATTTATTATAATATCCATATAATATGTTTAATTGACGGCTAGATTTTGTAATAGGGTTTAAATATGGTATAAAAGTAAACGTCCTAAATTAGTCGTCTATAAATAGACGTTCATTAGCAGTTATTTAAACGTCTAAGGTGAGACGAGGCGTATACATTTGGTATAAAAATAGACGTCTGGCAAACGTCTAAATTTAGATGTCTACAAATAGACGTATAAAAGCGGTTATTTAAACGTCTAAGATTAGACAAGACGTATACATTTGGTATAAAAATAGACGTCTAGCAAACGACTAAATTTAGACGTCTATAAATAGACGTATATTAGCGGTTATTTAAACGTCTATGATTAGACAAGATGTCTAGACGTAGTCGTCTTTTAGACGTCTATTAGACGGCTAGTCTAAACTTAGACGTCTGAAAAACTTTCACTTTTATACCTGTGGTAGACCGATTTTAGCCTAGACGTCTAGGGACCATTTAGACGTCTATTAGACCTCATTTAGACCGGAAAATGCTCGGTGGGATGGTGTCTATATTAATGTATAAGCAAGCCATATTATACATTACACGTGTGGCCATAGTGGCAGTGCTAATGTCTCCCATATGTTGCCCTGTCCCACTTACTATATGTCTCTGTGCGTGTGTCTGATAGTAATTACAGGGGTGGGCTGGGTTCTCATCTGAGTGCATCAGACCACTGCCATGTAACAGTAGATGTCTAATCCATCTGCTTGTGATTTCACTCAGCAGCTAGTGTGTGATAACGCATGTTTGTGAGCACATAATCACACAGCAACTGCACACGACTGTGATCTTGACAATCTTTTTAAAATGAGTTCCCGAGGTGAACTGTCCAAAGAGCTGAGCAGAAGGAAATGAGTTTTAATCATTCTCGCCCTATAAAAAAAAAGGTTTTAAAATGACTCCTAGAGGGCACAGGAGAACACCTGCATGCAAACTGGTTCTGATCAGGACCGTGCACATTTTTACATGACTACAGGTCAGGTTATGTCGACACATTACCGGGAGTTCACACAGTGCTGTGTACTTAGGCGACCTCAAACACAGCTGGCACAAACCACAGCAGAGAGTCAGGACGTGGTTTGTGTGGTACAGTGACACATCACATGAAACCGCCTGAATACCGCAATCTAGGCTCAGTTTACTGTATACGTACATGCGTGTTTACATGTGTGTGTGTGTGTGTTTATGTTTCAGTGTGTAAGAACTAACTTGAGGTCTGCATTTCTATCCAGTGATAAATAGTCCGTTCTTAGATGTGGCTTTTCGGGCCTCCTGCTAGTGATAGCTGTTGGACCACAACAAAGGGATCAGAACTGTGTTGGTGATAAACAGTGGCAGCAGTGTCCTCGACTGAAACACAAGATGACACAAGCAAAGACAACACACTACAACAAACGTAGAAATGGCCTGATTAGTGTCTTTTCAAAATAAAAAAAAATAAAAATCACATTTCTAGTTTTGGTTCATGCAGTTGCCATATCAGGAATGCTGTCTGGAAAGCTGCCCCCTGAAAAATCAGTTCATCGGTGCAGTCTTGAAGACAGGGAGCAGCTCTGGAGGAGAGGCTGCACTGGAGAGAAGATTGATGGACATTTTGTTAAATGTAAACTTCCTACAAGAAGAAAAATTTCACTCTTAAGAAGTTTTGTTTTGTCTCCCAACAGTTTAAACTGAGTTATGGCTCTTGTTCTTGTACCTCACAGGCAAGAGAGAAATCAGCTTCTGTCAACTTTTATGTTTAACAAGTTACAGTCGGTAGTTAAAATCTTTTTTCTTTTTTTTTTTTAGCCCTGAGCCCTTTCGCAACTCTGTGAATTTGTGCGAACGCATGTTTGCATACGCACAATCCACTCAAAGTGATGTGTGGCCACCTGTTCAAGGCTGCGCTGCTCTCTGTAAACACAGCAAAGTGTATCCTCATCCTCACCCCCTCCACTTCTCATCCCATTTCTCTCCAGGCCTCTTCCTGTCATTGCACTGTCTGTGATATCTTTATTCTTATAATAAACTACAGTGGTGTGCATGGGGGTCTGTCTTCAACCACACACGAATCAAGACTCAAGGTAAATTATTTCTGACAAATTCCATCACCCAAATTTGGACCTATAATATTCACTTACTCACTGTCACAACTGAAATGTTTCCAAATGTCCAATTCAATACGGCTCCATTTTCTATGATTTATTTGGCTGTGAGCTGGGTGATTTTCCATGCCTTTCAATGCTAGCAGTCAGATTCTTCACGTTTCTCTGTGTCACTGCGCTGTGGTTCAACATAGGTTTGATTCCTTTTTTGCCCACATGGGATGTTTGGGACATTTGAACAGCTCCTTTGTTTGCTGTGAGTTTGTTCTCCCTGTCTAATCCGAAACATGTGTACCACTGTCGGATCTGTGTGCTGAACACACAGAACTTTAACAGGGAGACCACTGCACACCAGGGACCTCGCCCACTGGGCAATTAACTCCGTGGCCATAAAAACAGATTTGCAGTAAACTGAAATGATAGAGCAAAACAACAGGGATTGATGGTGATGTGCTGAAACTGTAAGATGGTACATTGCTGAAGTAATCATACTTAGGTGCATTAGGGGACAAACATTAATGCGAGGGGATAAACTTGTTATTTAAAATCCAAAGTATCTAAGCTAACTTCGGGGAAAAGGATAAAAAGATTGTGATTTATTCTTACCAGTGTTGGGACAATAAGGTCAAAGCCAAGAGATCAGTGCGCGGGATAAAGTTGAGGGACAAAGGTTATGTCAAGCTCCAAGTTCAAAGCTCTTTCTTCCTGTCAGCATATTGAGACATTGTCTGGATGTTCTGGGAACAGGAAGCAGCTCAACACTTTTCACTGCAACGCCACACTTGTTTTATGTGCAGATGGATTGATTCCCTGAAGTATTTAATGATGGTGTTCAGCAAAGTTGGATAAAGAAAGTTTCACAATAACACACATAACATAAATCGTTGACTGCAACAGAAATGTTTTTGCGTGTTTCATAGGAATTTGGAATTTTAGGAATTTTTATCCTAATATATTTAAAGAAAACCACTGCAAAAGTATATGTGGTTTATTACAGTTATGGACCTTTCATGCTGTTGGATTCAAAATTTAGTTTGTCATTTCTGTCAGACGAAAAAAATGCCCAAGTTTTCCAGGAGCCAAAAATGTGACATAGCCACATTTTTTAGATATATGCCAATGAATATCAGAAATGTATGAGTTTATTTATGGTTTTAAATCCATTTCATGTTCTTGAAGGTTATTAACAATATTCTCAAATAATAGTCTTCAAAAAGTAAGAACTTGCAGTAACATGTACCAATACATTGATTTGGCAGATCCAGCTTGAGTCTCGCTCAGGGAAAAATTTTACAGGAGAAGTTTGGAATAAACAACAAATCCTACATTTTTCACTTGAAATTCATGTCTAGAGAACCAGTTTTGAGCTGTAGGCTCATGAGGAAAAAGAGACAGACTGACTGATGGCCATTAGACATAAAGAACGTCAGACGTCATGATCTTTTCACCCTGGAAAACCTTTTTTTTTTTAAAATCATATCATCCAGTTGTACGATGGTCTGCAATACATCTCTGTGTCTGCCAGTGTGTCTGCCAGAAAAAAATTAAACTAGAACCAAGCATTGATAAGAGCCAGAGAGCTCTATGTCTCTCGGGTCCTTGGCCTCAAGAGAGTCCTTTGTCCATCACTCCCTCCATGTGCCTCTCCCTCTCTCTTACGTCCAGCTGATTTACACCAGGACTATAGTGTGAAGTGTAGGGGCGAAAGGCTGCCCTGGCTGCTCTCGGTCTGTCAGGGCTTTTGAGTGGTTGATTTACTCCAGGGTGGCTACATGGGGTGTTGAGCCCTGGCAGGGTGCCCCCCATGACCAAGGAGCTGGGGCCAGGCCCCTATCTGCTCTGGGAGTCATAAATTAGACAAAGGCTTTGTTAACTGCTCACCCCTCTGCTCTTGCCCCTCTGCCACACTTACTCTTTATTGTCACAAGCTTGGCCCCGTCCTCACTTAGCATGATTAGAAGCGACTTGACGCCATGCAGCCAGGAGAAAACAGGGCTGCAGGGTTTGTAGAGCGGCCAACACAGAGGCCTGAACAGCTGCCCCTTGGAGGGAAAGTGCATCGCTCTGCATGGTTGTTGTGGTTTGCTGCTAGTGCAGACAGGGGTTTATTTTTATTCAGATTGTACAATAATACATTTCAGCCACGTGTATTTTCAAATAAACCTTTAACACATATGTAATTTCAAGTGGATAACTGTATTTTTAATCTGTGAACTTATGAGAAAAACTGACCAAAGAAACAATGGACAAAATTATCATATTTCTGTAGTCGACCAAAGCAAACATGCTGACGTCTTCGGAGACCCAAATGTAATCGTGGACTCTACTGAAGTATTTCCAGCTGCACAAAGATATCATTGGAGTCAGTGACCAGTCTTGTAAAACAACCAAATGCATTAGATGAATATATGGAGCGCTACACCAAATCCTTTCTGCAGGAATCAATCAAATCCCAGTTCAGCAGCGACGTACTCTGCTGATAATGAATATGCTCTGTCACTTTCTCATAAAGTCTTTTCTCTGCCAGTATGTTCTGGTTTCTAGACTTTCAACAAAGACTTGGCAAATCTACTGCACATCAGGCTCTGATTAAAACTGTTTTATGCGTCCCATCAATGGATAAAAAATACTCTGAATTAGCCGGTTGAGCACAAAGAGTTCTGTGTCAAGATTGAGAGGAGCTGACGTTGTGACTATCATTTGACCCTTTATTGTAGAGTTTGAGGAAACACCACACCTCTTGCCAGGAGTGCAGTGGACTCTAGCATTGCAGATTTATGTATATTCACCAAGGACACATCCAGAAAAATGAGGAGTATCGCTGGGAAAGAGAAAAGCTGACTCTGGGATAGATAAAGTGCCATGTCTTCGAGCCAAGAGTGTCTTAGCCGCTATGCAACCCAATCTGATATCAGCTCTGGGCCGAAGAATCAGCAAAGGAGTCATGTCAGTGAGGTAAAATTAATGCTTTCTGAGTAGCCTACTATAAGTCAGAAGGGAGCAATATGACCTGGAAGAGAGAAAGAGAATGTGTAAATATAGAAACCGTAAAATGATTTTCTTGTCTGTCTCATTGTGTCTTTGTGCGATCTCTTCCCTCCACCATCCTCTGTACTGCCAGGTCACGTAACCATGGAAAATACATGTCCCCATCCTCTCCCTACCCACAAGTGTCCTTCCCTCCCGGATCTTGTCACTCAGCTCCACCGGCTTCCTGTATCAGAGATCGTTAAATGATGGGACATACACCCACCTTAGAAGACATGTGAACAGTGCAGATGTAAAAATACACTTTCCTGATGTGACTCAGTTACGGACGGTTGAGACTATTTTTTACTCTTTCTTCTAACACAACCCTGTTCAAATGCCCTTCAATCTGCACAAAAGCAGAAAGCGTATTTCCCTTCATACAGGTGTGATGTTTGCCACTGATGAAACTGTTAGGCTTAATAGGACTATTAAAGCACTATTATTCACCAACTTAAAGTCAGCAGACACTTATGTAACTCAGAGACTACGTCATTTGTTTCTCTGTTTTCCACGTTGTTTTAACAAGCTGTCAACAACAAAGTAATGCATCACAGGCCCCAAAACTAAAACCAACTGGTTCAATCACTGACAATGATGATGATCAAATCAGTTTGAGGATCTGATGTTAAACATTTGTTGCTATGTAGGTTCAGTTAAGTTTAGAATAAAGTCTAGAAATCCAGGGACAAGGGTCAAGTTCAAAAGCAGCTGCTTCATCATTCATCATAAGAAGAGTCCGCCACTTTCTTTATTGTGTAATGAATTGTTATTATTTGTCCTTTTGGGGACATAATGGTTTTGTTTTTACACTGTTTCTTTTGTCATTTTGGTTATCGTTAATCTCAGCTTTTGCAAGCAATGAACTTTTTCATGTCAGACCTCATGACTCCAGTACCCATTCACTATGTGCTTGCAGTCTAAGTTTAGTTGCATGTGCTTGAGGTCATGCCATTTTTATTGTCACTTTTCAGCACAGGCTATTGTGTTTCCTGTGTCAGGGCATTTTTTTATTGTCCAGAACGAGTGTTGTCTCGCTCTGTAATATCCTGAGGGGAGCCATGATCCTGGTTAATGGGGGTCTTGTTATCTCGCCACATGTTTGTGATGACCTGGGGTCTGCACAGAGTGGACATGCGGGGGAACTCCTCGCTGAGAACAGCAATACAGGGTGTAAAGGAATAACAGGAAAAACCGGGACCAACAGAAGAATGCAACACTTCTTCACACAGTGTAAACAAAAGGATTCTCAGAAGACGCCACACTGCTGCTGCATGTAAAAATCATTCTACTGTATAACGATGTGTTGACCTCTGGTACGTCTCCATTCACAATACTTGTCTCAGACGTTAAACGAAATGCAAGGTGGAAGATGTGGGCAACTCTGGGGTTTATACTTTCACATTCAGGACGTGTTACTTGGTTTTTGTGAAATTGCATGCATGTTGTTAATAATTTTGCACAAAATAAATCATAGCAGGCCCTACAGAATCACTTAAACTCATTGTGCAAGATATACCATTTCATTTATTTTGTAAGATTTTATATGCATGTCTGTAATATGTAAGACATTTATCATTCTTTTTGTGGCAGATACAGTAACATACTGTAGGTAGCTGCTGTGGTTCATGTGTTAATGTGGATTGGGAGAAAGGTGGCATTGAGATGAGGAAATGTTCTGGGCATTTCATTCAGCGAGGTCAGCACATTTCATTACAAATAAATGGCCCTACGTCATCTAAATGGTCCCTTGGCCTTACTGCACAATCAGGTGTTTGAAAACGAGAGTGCAGAGACTTCTACAGGAGGAAACAGAAAGGAACAAGCTCATCACGTGTGAGTACAGTTTTAGAGTTTAAAAAGAAATGTATTTTCTATCTACTCAGTCTATTAAAATCTTTAGTTTAATAAAAAAGGATTTGATACAATCATAAAGTGATTATGAGAGTTGGTTAAACACACAATGATCCGAAATCCGCCCTGACAATGATCATGATCATTCCTAACAATCAATAAAACCAAACAAACTTTTGCAGTTTATTTTCAATTATTCATACGAATCCTTTAATGTAAAAATATTTGTGAAACATAGATAGTAGATGATTTCACCGAATAGAAACTCACATCCCAGATGATTGCAGCCTCTTTCCAACACAATCCCTCTGTTAAAAGATCTGAAAAGTCTGTGCTCACACGGAGAGTCAGAGATGCAGCCAACCAAAATGGACCATTAGGGGAGAAAGCTGTGCAGAAAAAAACACTCTGTTCCTCAGTGGAAAAATATACAGTAGCTCTTTCTTTCTTTCTTTCTTTCTTTCTTTCTTTCTTTCTTTCTTTCTTTCTTTCTTTCTTTCTTTCTTTCTTTCTTTCTTTCTTTCTTTCTTTCTTTCTTTCTTTCTTTCTTTCTTTCTTTCTTTCTGTCTTTTATGGGCTCAATGTTGATGCCACCTAAATCTGTAACCAAGAAATCATCATCTTGCTGAAGAGTTCAGAAAGGATGACACAATGCTCAAAAATGCTCCGTCATGTTTCACGTCTTGATTTGTAGTGGGCATATGCCAGAGCTTTCAGACAAGCTGTATAAATATGAAAAACGATTTAATTCTTCAGGCCCTTCCTGTGTGCGAAATCACACACAGAGAAAAAAAAATAAGCTCTCTATTTCCATCTGTGTGTGACAGTGGTGGTCCTGTCACTATGCCTCCAGTTGATCATGTGCCCTGGCTACTTGGCCAAGGGGATGTCCCTTTGGCCGACTGGTTAATTCTGGGGTTCAGGCCCTCCCTCTTCACCTGCCACATTCTGGCGTTGAGGATCCATCACTAGGGGTGGGTCACAGAGCACGAAAAAAGAAGAGATGTGACAGTGGTGGTCCTGTCACTATGCCTCTTGATCATGTGCCCTGGCTATTTCCATCTGTGTTTTAACAGAAAATCAACATCAGCATGTGAGGTCTCACCTGCTCATCAGCTCTAATGCCTTGTTTTACATGGAAATGTGTTTGACTGACAATTACCAGTAAAAAGCAGCTGATTTAACCTTACAAGCATCTGTTGTTTGGATGCAAAATATTTTTAGTAAAGCTGACAACTTTTTGGCTCCCAGAAAAATGAAACACAGATGTTTCTATAACTTTGTGTGCTTGTCCACAGTGATCGAATGCAACCTTCTCATTCGATTTGTCAGCTAATAACAGAGCGTTGAAGTAGTTTTCTATGAATGCTGGCATAGTCCCGTTCTCATTACTCAAGAGGGCTCACACACATAATGATGTTGTCCAACTCACACTAATCTTTTGTTGATCACCTCCCTACCTCAAGGGAAACACTGCTGCCCTGGCTGCTTGTTGCCCAGTGAAAAACCACACCCCAAAACATTTTCTTTGAAACACTGATGTAGATTCAGCGACGACTGAAATAGACTGGATATGCGCCACTTGGGCTGGGCTGCAATTATCTACGGCATAAACTGTCCACGACAAGCATTGTATTCTTCTGAAACCCTTTAGCTATTCTTCACCAAAAGGTAATTAAAATTGAAAAATACTTTGAAAGGGTAGTTCAATTTAAACTACAGTGGCCTGTTTGCTGAGACAGGGCAAAATGTATTTACCCAGATATTTCAAAACCATGACGGCCAATCATGATGATATCTGGACTGGACATGCTCTGATCACAGCATTGTGAGACACCATATAAAAAGATCTCCAGATTTTTGCAATAACCTAAATAGGATATCTTGAGGTTTTGGCACGGTGTGAGCACAGTTATAATATCCACTTACCAGAGACTCTGAAACTCCCTGTATAGTTTGTTTAAGCCATAAAAAAGTGAAGTGTATACAACTCCAGGGAAAAACTGTTTTTGCATCTGAATAAATGAGACATAATGCAACAAATACTCCAACATAAATCATTGCATATATATTCTTTGTCCTCAGCCATGGATACAAGCCGTGGGTACAATCTTTGTCGACATGGTGATGCCATTAAAGAAAACACTGCACTTTTTGTATAGATTTGGGTACAACAACTATTTGTTTTACATAGGCACAAACTCCTGGAAAAGGTTGTGGTTTGGATTAAAATGTAGACTATCTCCTTAAGGTTAGAGGACCTTTGTTGTCATAGCTACAATAATAAACATGCATTTTAGGTTGTGGAGGGGCCATGGATAAAACAAACCATTATTGGTTTCACATGGGAAAAGCAGCGTGTGTTTTATCTCTATATACAACTGACGTCCTCCTTCGCTCGAACTATTACAGCTGCTAGCAGTCGCCTAACAATAAAAAGTAACCATTGGTCGTAATACGCTCCTGCTCCCAGTCTTTGTGGTAAACTAAGCTAAGCTAACTAGCACCGGCTGTAATCTTGAATTGTTTCATTGAACTTTCTGCCACAACCCTAATAAGTCAAAAATGTCACACTACTCCTTTAACACTGAGGTCTGTGTATAATTCAAACCTTGACATTATGCAATGACACATTGCTGTTTTCCAATGTGATTTGTGTGAACAAGCCTTTATAACCTTTTATGGAAAACATCAGGACCATTTGGAAAGTCTCAATAGTCCGACATGTGGGTAACAAGAACAGCAAGATCATTTCTCAAGTTAAAATATGGCATCACCGACTGTTAGAATAACACTGACGTCTATGTATACTAACAGCAGATAAGTATAATATATGAAACTACATTAGTGGCAGCTTCTTCCCATTAATGCCTCTCCCTCTGATGCACTGTATTTCTTTATAATAGGGCATAAAATACCAGAAGTTTCCGTGTTATCTGTGATGAGAAGGAATTTTCACACTTGGAGACGCAACAACCTTCCCGTGGTGATGTTGTTGACTCAGCTGGGGTCGGTCAAGTGCTGCTGTTAGAGAGGACCTCTCATTTGTCCTGCTGTTATCCACCATCAACCCCTAAACCGTCTTAAGCCCCTCTTTATTATCCTTAACACTTACCGAAGGCCACACTCTGCCTTCCTGTCCTGCTCTCCCTCTGCCCTCAACTGCCCTCTCCCTCGGGCTCACTCTTCCAACTCCGTCTCCACTTCCCTCCATCTCTTCTTCACTGTTTAATTTAATATAGTTATCTTTTTGTTCAAATGCACCAGTGCCCATGTTTTCAGAGCCCCTCTGAGAGGTTAGAGGTCAGCGGGGTTTCGGGGGTCTATACGCTGGTATTTCTCCCTGAAGGGTTTGTGTGTCCTAAGACTAAACATCTAAACATCCTTTGTAATGCCAGCCTGCCTGTGTCCACCCCAAGGTCCAAGTGGTGTGTTTGTGTGCATTTCTAACAAGCCTCCTCAGGCATGATGCTCCTCAGGTTGAAGACACTTTCCTTGATATATTTCCTTGATATATTCTTTTTGTTATATATATATATATATATTTTAATGCCAGCATCAGGATAAACCCACAGAGTAAAAGCAGCTAACTCTGTTTTTTGTTTTTTCAAAAGAAATATATATATATATAATTTACACCAGGTGATATCAGTCAAACCAATAATAACTGACGTATCTCAAAAAAGAATAAAGCTTTATTGAAAACAACACTATGCAAAGAATAATTCAAAAGTGTCAGCTCTTTTATTTTTCAAAACAGCGTTTATCTGCTTTTGCAAATAAACTTTTATTTGATTCTGAAATTGATTGAGCATATGTGGGAAGACACTGCCAACGTGAGTCTGAGCTACAAAACAGCCTTTAAACCCTGTAATGAAATTTATTTTCAGTGTATCCCAGTTTCCTTTCCTCTGAATTGCTGCAGTGGGCCACTTTACCCACATGAGCTGTCAACACAGCAGACAAATTTAATTTAGTTTAAGTGGATCATTTTTGTGCTTTATGATCAAAATGTTCCATGGATTCCTTGAGGAGAGTGACTGCCAAATTTACACAAGTCAGAAACTGACCTCCAAAACTCCCATTGGTCTCCGTGGTGCTCGATGTGGCCCACAGCGGTCGCTAGTTATCACTTCACCTGGGTGTTTGCTTTTTTATACTAATGTGATCACAGTTAGTATTTGTTGAACTTGCTGTCAGCCAGAGAGCCACCATCTATCTTCAGGTGATGTTTTATTGGATTATGATCAGAGGCGCAAAGCCGCCGGTGAGTCCTTTAGACTTTAACTTTAAGTGACTGATAACAGTCCCTGTCATTGGGTAAGACAAATAAACATCCACACCAGGACCCCTGCAGTTTCATCTGAAAACAGATCCTCTCTACCTCCTGGAGCTACAATAACAAACTCAATATCTGTTTTAACAGATACCGTGCTTCCCCAGAGAGCTCATCCCTCTGGAGCAACGCTGAGTGCTGCTCCTGTGTTTCCCCACAACTGCAGGAAACACAGGAGTGGAGAGGAGGAGAAGAGTTAGCACAATACAGCACATCTGGGCATGTGGCTTTGTAATGTGGCCATAATTGGTGACAGTGCGCTACACTTTGAAGTTGTACAGGTCATTTCCAGAGCGGTAATACATATGCTTCACTAACCTGTCATTGTTAATTCTGGCGCCTGATTTTGATTTAGTAGTAGTCTCACTGTCGGGGTCGAAATGGAGACGTGCAGCTAGACATCAGATAACATTAATGCAGCTCTATTCCTCTGGACTTAGATGGTTGACTGTGGTTTTTCACGGTAATATCCCATGAACAGGACAGACAGCCAACTGAAAGAAATGTTAATATTATATTCAGCTATATACAGCACTTATACGTAGTCATGTTAATGTCAGCCGTCTGTTTTCATACAGGCCTATAGCCTAGGTAGTCCCAGATGTTTTGTTGCTTTTCAATAGGATTACAGATTAATAATATAATTCTGTTATATCTATGGTCTTTATGTTCATTTTTTTGTATTGTGTTTTAGTTTTTATTATTTTACTTTTACCTTAAAAACCAACCCTACTTTCTAGGCCTTTTCTCGATAATTTCAATAGCCTACTTCTGGTGTCATAGTAAACGGAAAAAAATTTGAAATTGCTGAGATGTGTAAATTTCAGTGTATGTGTTACTGGTGAAGAGTAAATGAAGATGGCAACAGAAAAAAAAAATGTCCCCCCAAAAATCATATTTCAAATAAGTGTCCTTCAGAATGATGCTAATAAAGCTCAAAACCTCAAGCTTGGGACCACCTGCCACCATAAACCATTGTTCAATCTTTAAAAAAAAATTGCATAAACTTACTGAAAAGGAATCTAAATAACTAACTAAATATTTCTAGGCCCTTTGTTTCCCTCTGCGTGAAGCTGCCCTGAAACTGCTGCAGTTACGCCTGGCTCTAGCCTATCTCTGCGTTGATGTGATTGACAGTACTGGCGGCCAATCAGAATCAGAGAAATCCTGGAACCAAAGGTTCCCCCGCTCCTAAAGGCTGTCCGGACCGATTTAGATGTAACACCGGTCAAAGTTCAAACTGGAAATGTTGTGGATTTATGGATCTATTAATTGGCTGCATCCCTGGGATTCACCCATAACACAAACTTTTCACGGCAAACAGCAAAGGTAAGAGGAAATTTACAACCATGTTTTGGCCAAGCAGTGTCTGTGTTTGCTCGACTTTGCTCGTTTTGGTCTTCTGTCTCTGCCGTGCTTCTGTGTAGCTTGTGTAGCTTGTGTAGCTGGGGGTGCTGTGTGTAATTTCGCGTTAAGCCGGCTCTTTCAAATGATCGGTAGCTGATGTGTTTTGCATAATGTAGCTACAGTAGTAGCCTTTACCAGCCAGAAATGTGGCGACTGGGTCCACACTGAAGTGCTTCATGAAGTCTTGTTTAGTTGTTTATTTGAGTAGTGTTTGGGTCATATAAACATGGTTTATAGGCCACTTCTGCTGTTTAATGTGACATATGACTATATTCTTTCATAAGTAGTGCAGTGGTGGCTTTGTGATTGTTCTGCATGTCTTCAGTCCTCCAAATGGGGGACTTGCTACAGTATAGCAGGTTGAGCTTCTCCACATACTCTTCATCACTTGTCATATACTATAAACATCTACAGTATTAAGTTTGTTTTGTAATCATGACTAATAATTGTTAATTTCCCCCAGATTTAGATCACCACCAAAACTAATCAGTTGTTGGCAAAATAATTAGCCTAATTTTATCCACAAGGCAAAAATAGGCCTACTCCTCTCATAAAATATTGTTTAAGTCTGTCTGTGGGTTTATGAGATAAATTGTTAATCCAATCTGGACAAAGTGACAGAAATAAAAGAATAGCCTAACTTTCTCACTGAAGATGCAAAAAAAAAAATCTCAGATCATGAGAAACCTTAAAAGGTTCCCATCCCATCCTGTGGAGGTCAGTCTCTGCTGTGCATGTCTTCCTGCAATTCAACCTCTGCTTCTTTTCTTATGCTGACTGCTTCACTTCAGAAAAATCAAATGCTTTCCCTTTCTCTGTTGTGACTTAATCCCTACTGCCTGTGGTGGCAGGTTTGGGCAGAGGCGGGTGCACCACTGTGAAGCGTCTTTGCAAGAATCCAAAAGTGAAATGTTTCCAGATCTCAGAGTCGGTGGTCGTCTGTGGACAGAAAAGCTGCTGGCCGACCGCTGTGTGTGTGGGTGGATGTCCTGAGTATTTCCATCATAAAACAAAACAATGACAAGGTATTTGAAGAGTCTGCCAACAGTGCATCTAATAACACAGTGCTAAATTTCCAGTAACAGTCATTTTTATTCACAACAACTTTAATTCCTGTCAGCTCTCTGACACGGGTTTTAAATCTCCCATGTAGGCTACTGTCATTCAAAGACTACACATCATTATTGTCCAAGATAGTGATAGTAAAACTAAAACATTTTGTAATCTAATCTCCATGAGAGGAGAAGACCAAACAAAGACTCCAGTTTGAGGAGTATTGCTGAAAATTGCCAGAGAGTCAATTAAGCCATGTGTGTGTTTATAAACATTTACTAAAACCATACAGTAGTGCTCTGTGATGAAAGCATCTTAAGCCACAAGTTACAATGTTCTTTTGCTTATGCATATTTTCTTTGTCAGAATACTAATATTTACACAAGTATAATGAAATGAGATTGCTGTATGGTTATAGGGTCATAGCGTAGCAATATTTCAATAACTATTGGAAATTAAATTTGGTTCAGACACATTCATGGTTCCCAGAGGATGAATCCTTTCTGTGATTTTGATGATATTCTGACTTTTTCCTCACCTGCTGCCATGAGGTTCATCTCTGTGGTGGTTATCAGCGAGGTGTCTCCACAACTTTTGGATGAATTGACATAAAATTGTGTTTAGACGATCATGATAATACAGTAATAACACTGATATTCACCTTTTTTTTTAGCATAAACATTAAAATGCAAAATGCTCATTTTTTCCAGAGCTTTGGATTAGTACCACGTACAGAGCACATAGTTGTAAACTCATAGTCTTCTTTAGATTAAGCCTTGACATGAATTTTTATCACTGGATCAGCAACAAGTGCTTTCAAAGTGGAGCCTGAGAGCGCTGAGAGCGACTTTCCTGGAACTGTGTGGGAGATGTCATGCTTTGCTGGACACAAAATGCTGGGAAAACTCCACTACAATTTCAGTTGGACAAAGAAAAGCACTAGATCTCACATGAGTATTTTGAAATACTTTTTTCAGAAGTGAAATCATTTATTTGCAACCAAAGAAAGTCAATCTCAGGAGAAAGCCCAATCATTTTTAGATAAACTATTGTAGATGTGCTCTGTTTACTGTTTCTTCTGTTTGCACAACCACACCGTTTGGATGCTGTTTCAGTTTCATAAGCGCTACAGTACGTACAGGCTAATGAGTCTGTAAGAAATAGCACTGAGAGCAATTTTCAGGTGCATCCCAGGGGCGGGACACCGAGATAACATAGATGTAACTTTGAGTATTTTCTGGACCGCGTTGTAATTACTGAACAGGACTGTAATAACTGCCTCCATCTCTGGAGTCAAATTAACAGGCCTGAAAGGTGTGAGATTCTCCTCCATCTCAGAGGAAATTATGCACGCGTGCACAAACAAACACACACACACACATTTTGCGTTAGTTTATCCCATTATTCTTCTCATTCCTTCATTCTTTTTTCTCTGGCCTTCACAATTCTGTCGACCATTTTTGCTATGAAGGAGTGAGATGTCCTCTCCTTGCCCCCCTCCCTATGTCTGCCTGTCCTACATCCCTCTGTTTTCATTACTGACAATGACACCTTTTAACACTCTGTCCAAGAATTCAATTTTCTTTTATGACCATTAAATATGTAGGAGGTGATTTATAGGAAGGACAAGCATGCAAACTGTCAAATGAGCTGATCTGTACGGTGGCCTGGAGGTGCAAATCAACATTACAAAACATAAAACACTTTTACAAATTCTGAAACAAATTTACATTTCAGAAAACACATTTACAAATTGCAAAACAAATTTACATTTCAGAAAACAAAATGACAAATAACATAACACTTTTACAAAGACCAAAACACTTTTACAATATCTGAAACAAATTTACATTTCAGAAAACACATTTACAAATTGCAAAACAAATTTACATTTCAGAAAACAAAATGACAAATAACATAACACTTTTACAAAGACCAAAACACTTTTACAATATCTGAAACAAATTTACATTTCAGAAAACAAATTTACAAGACACCAAACACTTTTACAAACACCAAGACACATTTACAAGTGGCAAAACACTTTGACAAACTGCAGAAACAAATTTACAAAAAGGCCAACATCAACCGGAAAGGTGAATTTGACCCGGAAGTGAACGAGACGAGTTCTAGCATGGTTCTAGCATGGATGTAGGTTCTAGTCCAGACGTGGGCAATTTACGGCCCGCGGGCCGGACGCGGCCCGTGGACCAAATCAATCCGGCCCGCGACGTGCACAAAGGAAAAAAAAAAGAAAAGAAAGAAAATCCTCCAAAGGCGTACAATGACTTGCAACTGCTATATGGCCCGATTGCTTTTATTACGTATATTGATGCGCATTAATCAGCTGTTTGATCGCCCCTCTGGAGCAGTAGCTCTCCTCCGTCGGACGCTATGGTCGGACGCCGGAGCTCCGACGGAGGAGAGAGAGGAGCCGCTCTGCTGCAGGTTTTCTCCACAGCTGAGGTTCTGACCACCGCGACTCTGTCAGCAGGAGACCGGGCCGAATCATGTCGGAACTGCTGACAATTATGAAGCGCCATCACACCTAATTATAACTTCACAAACACTGAAATTTAGCAAACTGTGATTAAAAGAGCATTTTATGAGATCGCTGGCACCTGAGCCACTGCAGTCACCGTGGTGCTGTGAGGACTGCATGTGAATGCTGCATTCAGGTGCAGTCGGAAAAACGGCCGTCGGTAACAAACCAGATGTCATTTTAGTCATCTGCCTTGAGTCCATAATACATTATGTTTCTTTAGTGACCTATGATGGATATAAATTGAAAATGCAATTACATCAATTGTGTTGCGTCAAATATATAACGCAATATGTCCACCAAATATGTAGTTTAGGCTAATCTGGCAATAAATATTATGTTTCAATTTGATTTCGAATCATGTGGCCCTTCACTCACTTTATCGGAGTCAATGTGGCCCTCTGGAAAAAATAATTGCCCACCCCTGGACTAGAACAGGGGTGGGCAAATGTATTATGGACTCAAGGCAGATGACTAAAATGACATCTGGTTTGTTACCGACGGCCGTTTTTCCGACTGACCTGAATGCAGCATTCACATGCAGTCCTCATGACTCAGTGGCTCAGGTCGCCAGCGATTGCTCTTTTAATCACAGTTTGCTAAATTTCAGTGTTTGTGAAGTTATAATTAGGTGCCGTGATGGCGCTTTAATTGTCAGCAGTTCCGATGATTCGGCCCGGTCTCCTGCTGACAGAGTCGCGATGGTCAGAACCTCAGCTGTGGATGCAGCAGAAAAACTCCTCTCTCTCCTCCGTCGGAGCTCCGGCGTCCGACCATAGCGTCCGACGGAGGAGAGAGAGGAGCCGCTACTGCTCCAGAGGGGCGATCAAACAGCTGATTAATGCGCATCAATATACGTAATAAAAGCAATCGGGCCATATAGCAGTTGCAAGTCATTGTACGCCTTTGGAGGATTTTCTTTCTTTTCTTTTTTTTTTTTCCTTTGTGCACGTCGCGGGCCGGATTGATTTGGTCCACGGGCAGCGTTGGCCGTAAATTGCCCACGTCTGGACTAGAACCTACATCCATGCTAGAACCATGCTAGAACTCGTCATGACCGCTCCTCGTTCACTTCCGGGTCAACCCCGGGTTGGTAGGTTGATGTTGGCCTTTTTGTAAATTTGTTTCTGCAGTTTGTCAAAGTGTTTTGCCACTTGTAAATGTGTCTTGGTGTTTGTAAAAGTGTTTGGTGTCTTGTAAATTTGTTTTCTGAAATGTAAATTTGTTTCAGATATTGTAAAAGTGTTTTGGTCTTTGTAAAAGTGTTATGTTATTTGTCATTTTGTTTTCTGAAATGTAAATTTGTTTTGCAATTTGTAAATGTGTTTTCTGAAATGTAAATTTGTTTCAGATATTGTAAAAGTGTTTTGGTCTTTGTAAAAGTGTTATGTTATTTGTCATTTTGTTTTCTGAAATGTAAATTTGTTTTGCAATTTGTAAATGTGTTTTCTGAAATGTAAATTTGTTTCAGAATTTGTAAAAGTGTTTTATGTTTTGTAATGTTGATTTGCACCTCCAGGCCACCGTAGATCTGTGTCAGCAGTCTCATCTTTTGTGAGCAGCTTTGCTCTTGAGCGTCCCAGGACACGGATGACGACAACACATGCAATCAAATCTGTCAGTTTTTTTTTTTAAACGCACAAAAAAAAGTCGCTTGCGCTTCTTTTGTCCTGACAAATACTAACCACAGCTTTCGCTCATGTGTCAGTGTTATTGTGTTTGAAAATTCATTCATGACATGTTGACAGCACTCATTTTCTTATTAACTCTTGATGGTTGGATGCACGTAATAAAAACCCCTGCAGGGGGTCGTGAGGGGGGTGGGGGCGGGGGTAGAACGATGTACAAAGCTAACCATCAAAAGCGAGCGGAGACGTGGATGTCACAGCAGCACATTTCACAAGGCTCAATGAAAACTCGTACGGCTAAGAGAGAACAGATAAATTTGTCCACAGCCCTCTGCAGGTGGGAGGGGCCCAGTGTTATCAAGTTGGTGGGTGTCAGGAAAAGGGGGTGGTCGACGTTGACATGATTGTTTGTGTAAGTGGCCTTGAAAAGCTGGCAGTGAGTCTGTGGAAGACGGATACGGCTGGCTGGTGATTTGACAGAGACACAAACCATTTAGTGAGAACATTTCTCCTCTCTGACACATAAAAGATGAGAGCGGCAGATTTGGCCCAATTAAAAAGTTTTTCATGTAGCATCTGGGCCATGCATGTGGTAAAATAAGCATTTTTAAAACACATGGTTTTTGTTCGTGTGAAACGAAGATGCACAGTATTAATAAATGAGCTCAAGAGACAAATCTTTAAAAAAGGAGTTAGCTCATCGTCCTAGTTTATAGTTTTGACGCTAACCTAAGCAGCTGACTGCTGGTTTAAAGGCCTGAATGGTATCAACCTTCTCATCTACTCCCTCTAAGGAAGAAAAGTGATGAACTAATTCCTCAAAATGAGCTGTTCTTGTAAGTGACAATGTGAGCTGTCAGTAGATTCATAAATAAAATCTCCTCATGCTGTCGTTTTGCCCGAGGAGTCTGTGCTGTCTAGATCTCAGGTCCCAAGACTCTGGTTTTCCTTTAGTCTCCTGTTCTTGCTACTGACTCTCCAAATTAGGCCAACACTGCAGGCGCTCATCACTTGAAAAAAATCAAACTGTGGCTTCTCCAGCTGTGGTTTGTAAAAGAAAAGTACACTGAGCACCCTGCTCAGTGTACTTTTGGCATTTTAAATGCATGTGACAGTTTAAGTAGGAGGAGAAATAGCATCACGGTTCAGCCTCTTGCTGCAGGTGGAGAGACTGAAGTTTCATTCACAGAGTGGGGGATTCACATGTTGGCTGCTCTGCCAGCTTTGTTCATGTGTCCAATTTGGGAAAGTGTGAAACCACTGCATGGGTTTATGACAGTTGTGTATGTATGGGACTTGGAGCAGCATAAACATTAACAATAGGGTACTAAATGGGTTATTTGATCCCAGTATTAAAATAGCTTTTATGTCCTCGGTTAAACAGTGCCTTTGGGTATTCATTTTCTTTCCCCTTTATTCACGATTTGGGTGCACTGACCATTTGATCACTCATGTGGTGGTGGTTGTGATGTTGTTGGGAAACTGTTTTTCCTGAGAAAGATTTCTTTAGTTGTTTACACTCTGGACTAAAACTCTTAGTTTCGGTTACATTGATGTGTAAAAATTTGTCGCAAATCGCCTGCACTGGTCAAACATTTTGTTGTTGTTTAGCATTTTTCAAGTTTGATGACACTTGCTATTTCGAGCGCTGACATTAATCGAAACCATGTGTGAGTCAGAAGACGCAAAAACACAAACCAAATAGCCATAGAGGATTGAAAAGTAAATACGCAGCCAAGACGTGTTGGTATTGTGTATACATGGGGCTGGTTATATCTATATAATAAGTCTTTCATTAACCCTCCTGAGGAGAGTTTCCCGCTATAAATGTGTCATGTGTCTGCATCTTGTTAACATAACTCAGCTGCAGCTATTAAATGTCCCAGATTAAGATTTTGGTTTTTGGTTTTGTCTCTTTGCCAATGTACACAGACTTTATAAATGGATAAATAACACGAAATGTTTATTTTCGAGAGGGCAGTGTGATGCTGCATATTTAAGATCAGCCTCGTAGAAACAGTGAAAAACTGGATCCTGATTTGTGAACTTCCATAAAGAGGCCAAAAGAAGAAAAATGCTCCTCTGCAGCCTCTTTAAAGACATAAGCCATGCCAGATCTGTCTCTACTGTGTCCAACTTTCTTTTTTTTTTGCACAGCAGTTTTGAAACATTAAAGTTCATCACTCACGCGCTTAAGTCAGACACAACTTTTATGAGCTATACAACCTGGACTTGTCAGAGGATCACCCCAGTGAAATACACATGCACCAATTGTTTGTCTTTGGAAGTGGAGTAAATTTAATTTGTGACAGTTATGAAGGCAATAATTTTATTGCTGCAAATACTTCCTGATATTAAAATGCAGTAGCCAAACATTCCTCCTCTGTACTGCATCCAGCAACAAACAGCCAACTTACAAGATTTTCTTTATGTATTGTACAATTCATACCAGATTGATAAGGAATTCCTTTCAGTCTGGGCATTAGACGTCCTTTGTTCTCAATTCTTTGATGTGTTTTATACAAACTGCAGCAGACAACTGGTTTGTCTGTGAGGTTACGCTCTCCCTTAACAATAGACGCCATTCCAGGAAAGCTTCATTAAAACGGCCAGATGGATGGAAACAAATGCTGTGGGCAGGCTGCAAGGTGGATGGTCTTGAATACTCCTGTGAGCTTGTGGCTTCGGCCTCACAACTTGACTGCATTTCCATGCTGTGATTGGGTTTCCCGCAAACTCGAGTGTGAGGCTCTTAAGGGCAGTTTGTGAAACACCGAAGTGAAGTTGGCGCTTGTATCTGTGTGATCCTGTGAGATCATGTTTGGTTTGGATGTTACACTTCTCTTCCAGCCAGAGCGGGCAAGGATTTATGTGTTGGCTCAGCGTTTGAAAAGGACTGGCAAGGCGCTATGAATGAAAGTGGAAATACTATTCCCTTTTCTCTTGTTAAACATTTGGTTTGGATGTTTGCTCTGGCCCAGCTATGCTGAGTAACTACTGATTGTCCAGCTAGAATTAGGCCTGGTAGTCTCTATCTTCTGATCAGTATTCAAAGATTCATCACGCCTCATCGCAAACGCTATTGTTTTCACATTACTGAAAAATCATTCATTCTTGATGCTAAATATACTAAAACAACTACTGAGAGGGTGCAGCCATGCTGTGCTGTGCAGCCGTACCTACTTAAAGGCACAGTGGTGCTTCAAGCGAAACGCTAACATCAGCACAACATGATGCTGAATGCTCATGCAGAACCTATTGTAGTGTGATTGTGTCACATTAGATAAAACAGAAAAAGACATCCCTAAAATAAACCTACACACCTGATTCAAATGAGTGGCTCGTTATCAGGCCATTGCAGAGCTTGATAACGAGCTGATCATTTGAATCAGGTGTGTTGTAGCAGGAAACTTCTAAAACATGCAAGGCAGTGGCCCTCGAGGACCGGAAGTTTTCTGCATTATTCCAATAATTTTGGAGATTGTTGTTTTAAAAGTGAATGATGTACTAACTTTATCCTGGCTACCTGATGACATAAATACGGTTTTTACATTAGACAGACCTCTACTCATCTTTACTGCACTCTTGCTTTTGGTACCAGGTAGCTGCTTCCTTTCCTAAGTAGTATCCTTGCAGTAGAAAGGGTGCATAGGACACAATCCAAAATATTTGTGGGGTATCATTTACATGTAAATGCAGTTCAGATGTACTGTGGGTCAAATGACAGTTAATTCGCTTTGTTTCTAAAAAATGTAATTGTTTGAGAATGAACAATATTGGTGGATGATATTAGCCATCAGACCTCCCTGCCTGTCGCATCTGGACAGCGTGCTCATGCACTGACTCACGCTGCGGCCCAACAGTGGAGCCTCTATAGCGATCGACCTCAAAAGAAGAAGAAAAAAGCCACTCTGTGGTACTGGAGATGAGGCATGTACAGTATATTACTTTCATCTCCAGATAATGGAGTAATTGTTTCTTTCTTCTTATGGTTAGTCTCAACCGTCACGGTCTTCTTTTCCCTTCTCTCTGGGTGTCACATGGCATTCAGAGTTAGATATGGGAGGACATTAAACATGCCATTCATGGAGCCACTATGGATCTATCCACCAATTAGGATGTGGGCGATAATCCTGAAAGGAATGGATTTGGAGGGCAACGCAGTTCGCGATATGTGGGTGAGGTTTATGTTTGGTGGTGTTTTGGCTGCTCTGGGCCCCGCAGACCTCCTACTGTCCCCTGAGTGTGTGACTCCTTTGTGTCTCATCCATACCTAACATCCAGGGCTCACTGCGGTTCTCCTGGGCTTGAAAACAGAATCACTCCTAAGGAATGTGCTCAATAGCTGGTGTTATTGTGTGGAGGGAAGGCCCCACGTCTTGCTCCGCTAATGTGTGTGTGTGTGTTTTCCTCACATTCAAACATCTGTGTGAAGATGGATGGTATCGGGACTCATAACCTCTGAAATATTAGCACATGAAAGGCCGACAGTCTGCAGGAGGGCTATTTTAACTGCTCATATGGGCCCCTCTATTAGCCTCACACTCATTCTCAAACAGACACACACATGCCGCTGTTGTTACACACTGCACGTTGGTCACTTTCAACATCCGTCGCAGTAACGAACCCTTCCGAGACGTTCAGCTGAGTAATTTTGTCATAATTGTGATTAATGTTCTGTCGGGTCACTGGCAGTGTTAAGGTAATTAACAACACTCAGCGGCCCCCCTCTACACAATCAACAAGTCATTTACAAATCATTACGTGGGACTTTTCAGACTATGAGTGTGCACTTGTGGAAATGTGCTATGGGTCATCTGATACCAGAGCAGCTATGACTTTGCTAATGTTTCCCTTGGGGAGCATGATTTTGGTGCACCCGATGCCCCAGGCCAGTGGCCTGGTCTGGGACGGGGGGGGCTAAATAACAACACAAGGGGGAAGCAGAGGCAGAGGGGGAGCTGTGGTTGAGAGAGCACGGGAGTTGTGGATACACACTTCCCACACACCAGTCTCTCAGAGATTTATTTAGCAAAAACTTTCTATAGGAAACAGTGAGAATCAAGTTGGTTTTTCTGTGCTGGAGGAGCGAGATCTGCTCTGATAAGTAGGGATGCACGATATATCGGCATTAATATCGGTATCGGCCGATGTTCGTAATTTTTAAAGTGATAGTTCACCCTAGATTGAAGTTTCGCTCATTATCTACTCAGGTGAACTATCCCTTTAACATATCGGTATCGGATGAGTAAAATTGGGTCGATATGCACAACCGATGTATATCCGTCTAGTTGCTGTTTCGGGAGAAGGAGGGGGAGGGGGGGATTTGACCATGTAACCTTGTTATTTGAAAGTAAAATACATTCTGAAAATAAAGGAAGACATTCAAAAATTCAGTTTGCATGATTTTCAGTCTGTACAAAAATGTATCATCTCAGAAACTTAAAAAAAAACAACAACACATATCGATATCGTTAAATATCAATTATCGGCCATAACAGAAAAATTCATATCGGATATCGGTATCGGCCAAAATTTTCATATCGGTGCATCCCTACTGATAAGGAAAGGAGAAGAATCAGTGCTATCATCTAAGAAAAGACAAAAGCACTGCAGACATCTCTGCATGCAAGATGCAATAATGATGCATGATACATCACATCTGGTATGCAATTTCACTTCATCTGTCATGATCATGCCTGAAGAGTGTTGGATTTTTCTCTCCCATGCTGTTATAAACGTTTGTTGACTGACAGTCAGTGGAACAATAAGGAAGACTTTAAAAGATTATGAAATGCCCATTGTCTATTTTGATGGATGATATATATATAGTGACATTTCCCATTATGTCAGACTACAGTTTCTGCAGACGTCTAATGTTTAAGCTAAAGTTTTGCATCCATGTCTTTATTTGCTTGTGTATTGAGAGACAGACTCATGGCTGCCGAGGAATGCGAGAACAAACAACCCTTCAAACCGGGAAAAAATACAGATTAATTCCACATGACAGTTGAGTGTCTGCCCCGCAGTAGCTGACCCTGTGCTCTGAGCAAATTGTTGAGGGGGTGAAACTGAAGATGTCAAGTTTCCCTCTGGGAGATCAAATGTTTTCATGCTAAACTCTCACACTAATAGGCTTTCAAAATGCCACAGAAACAGTAAGTCGGAAGATGTCCAAAAGTTCAGCAGAACAAAAGACATTCACTATGTCATAAAAATATTTTTCCCAATGTGTGGACGTACTGTAGTGACCCTAGGGAAGGAAATTAATATTTATCCAAAATGTGTGCACACCATAGAGCATTTTCATGGAGAAGAAACAAATATAATCAGACCTTCAGTGGACCACAAAGCCCTGAATAACATCAGATCTGTGTGCAGTTACATCCTCATCCTGCCAGTTCAAACACTTCACAGTTTAAGATCACAGCTGCTCAGCAACTGGCCTTCGAAGAGATGATTGTTGTGTTGCAACACTTTGTTCGTCCACGGTCGAACCTCGCTGATGAGTTAGTGCCTGCGTTTTGACCTCGTAACACTGTACCATTTTCAAGTGGTTACAAACAATGGATGTTTCCAAACGGCTGTTGGTATGAATGACCTTGGAGTGGAGTTAGGAGGTGACATCACACACAGATATACATAGGCTACATACTTATATTAAAACTGACCCGAGGTTAACTTTACCACCTTGTAGTTTTTATTAAAAACTGGTCCGACCGAGGGGAGCAATGTTCACTGGGACCTGCTTGAAGTGGCTTTCTGTGACCCCTGTTACCCTCGCAAACGCACGTGCACACCCACATACACACACACACTAAAATTTTATATTTTCATGCTCAGCTTTTCATGATGAATAACCACTAAGTAGACTTTGACTGGCTGCACATCTGGGAGCCCTTACAGTTAAAGATGGAGGGAACATGTACTGTAGGTTAAATGAGCACATTCACTCCACTCGTCCCTCATTTCTGTGTCATTTTGTGCGTTTCACATGACAAAAACTTTATTCATCTGTCAAGGTGTCAGTTTTTTTTCTGACACTGTGGTCGAACTCCAAACCCCAACAGAGTTTTGGAGGCATTGCTGAATATGAATCGCATATGTCCTCTCCTGTCTTGTACATTCTTCAGCTCAAAGGCTGAAGAATGTACAAGACCAGTGCGGTGCTGGCTCTATAGGAACAGCTCATACCAAGGTGCTGAGCCCCCCACTTTCATTATTTCTGAGGAAAAATTACGAAAGAAAGAAAAGAAAGTAAAGTATATTTTCACTGAATTTCACAATATGAAAAACCCAGTCTTGCAACACAGATTTTAATTAACTTATAAACTGACCTTTTAGTTTTGAATTAGTAGCTCTTGCTGGGGTTTTCTTTATCTCCAGAGTGGCAGTGAGTCACAGTTGATTGGTTTCATGTACTCGACTCTGGGTTTGATGATGAATGTGAGAAACACGCCTGGGATGAATAGATCTGAGGTGTGTTTATTTAGGCTCAGCGCCCAGGCGGCCTCAAGTACGAACACGGCACCGAGGAAGATCAGTTGCTTTAATCTGCTTATAATTCTTTTAATCATGTTGTTCTGTTCCACTTCAGTAAACTGGATGTATAGATGCATTAGCGCTGTAACACATCTCATTTACGTGCCTCTGCACCACGTTTAATGGGGATGTTGTTACAACAACCTCTGCTTATGTTTACATTTGCTGTTTTGCTTGTCAGACACAAAACATTTTTTATGAATGACTTAGCTTAATAAGCTTTTTAAACACATTTTGCTCTTTTTTGTATCGTTTTCCATCTGCAGATACATGCAACTCGCATATAAAATATCAAGTTAAATCTTTTATTGCCCCTCAGGCTTCATGTGTTCAGTAACAACACCTGCATAGTTTAACTGGTGGGTGTTGGCAGTGATCCCAAGAACACTATGATTTATGAACTGTTACAACTGCTTTTCATTAGAGAACAAAACAAATATATTATATGTTCCTGCACAACCCACACATACAGTATCAGTTGGTGATAATGCAGCGGCTAACATACAACGCAGCGGCTAAGCGGATAGAAGACAAATGCAAAGTGAGCTATTTGTCATACAAAGTTTAATTGGAATAACTTCAAGTGAACATTTTTTCAAATGATTTGCTCTGAGAACAAATAGAAGTGGGACATATTAAGTTGTGTAATCTTCACATTACTGGAGAGGAAAATGCTTGTTGCTACCTGCAGATTCCTGCACTGATATCCACATTTGACACAAACACAATCAGATCCTACAGATCCCTACAGATTAAATGTGATTCATTTCCATTCCAACTTGGGACTACAGAGCTAAATCAATGGTCTTATCTACCATAAGAGTCAGTGCTCCTGACTGTGCTTTTATCAAGCTTATACACCGCACATCAAAGCTGATCAGGAAACATGACGAAATGGGCCATGGCCTGCCACTCACAGCTCCTTTATCTCTCCCTGATGTTTCAATCAGCGGGCCACTCTCATCACATGAACTACTGTGCTCCGCCTCACATAATGCCCTTATAGAGGGAAGTTAAAAGTTCATCCCTTTTAGCTCTAATGTTTTCCTAATGGCCGCTTGTTGAGTTAATAGTTAAATAACAGGCAGGATCATTGTCCTTGCCTTTCATTTGCCCTTGTGAGTAAAGCTAAACACATGTTTTGACATCAAAGCATCAAATTTACCCTATGACCCTCTGGTACAGTAAGATTACAGCAGCTGGCGCTGGAAAATCCTGCTGCTTTACACTCACTTAACTTAGCTGTGTCCATTATTGGTGGGTATATGTGTGTGTCTGTGTGTGTATGATGAGAAGAACATATAGCAAACTTTTTAAAGATTTCCTCTTTTTCTTTTACTGACCAACATACAAGTTGTACAATAAAACATTGGCTAGGTGGCTCAATCGTGAGAGTACAGTTCCTTCATTTAAATGTTTGCATATATAAACGCATTAGAGTACAAAAATAAAACATTTTTATAATAATTAATTTCACATATGACAAGGAGATTTGAATGAATAGATGGAAACATCTCCCAGACATGGACAGTTAAATGCAGCTACACATTCATCAATCGAAAGAGAACAGAATGGAAACAGCAAGATAAACATTTTTTAAAAAAAAGGACAAAAGACAGAATTTAATGATCAGACTTAGTAATAGTAAATTTTGTTATACATCAGATATAAAGTGCATTGCTATCTGCATGACAGTTGTAGGTAGTCACATCTATGTACATCTATCTATTGTCAGTAAAGGTACTGCTTTCTCCACTGTGGCTCTCATTATGACCTGGTGTTTTAACTATGTGGTATCTCTTATTCCAATTTCTGTACACCCTCTTTTGAAATGGACATTCATACTAATAGTTCATTTTATTTAGAAATTTAGTAAACGAACTAACTGTGACTGGTGTGTCACCATTTGTTCTTCCTATCTCTCATGTACTGACGCAGCTTTAGGATTCCAGGAAACTTTCGCTCAATTAAGAATATTTGGTATCCAGATGTTAAGTAACAGTGAGTAAAGCAGACATGTTGGGTAACACAGCATCACATAATCGCAGCCACAGAACAGCTCAGGAAATGCTCGAGCTCTTTTGGCATCCCAACTTCCAACACAAAAACATTGTAATTGCCGTTTTTACTAGGATCTTGTATGCATCTTATATTCAGTCTAGGGGTAGCTGGCACCGACTGAAATTCCATGGTGCCAATTAACTCGAAACATGAAATGCGACTTGGCAAATTCCGCGGCCCTGCCCATTCCTCAGTCTGTAGAAGGGAAGCTATGCTGTTATTCATCGATTTGCACAATTTAAAATCAGAGATAACCAGATCCTATTTCAGGATTAGTTCAAATAAAACCATTTTCTCCAGGCTCAGCAGTCCACAGGAATCTGCTACTTGCCAGTGGGATGTGGACCTGTCCTACAACTCAACTTAACTTTTTCATAAATGACAGATTGGCCAGAGGGATGAGACGATCTCTAAAAAATACCTCTTTACTGCTGAAGTCTGTTAACAAAAAAGTATATACATTATAGTTAGAAAAACATACACTCATGGGTATAATTGTCCTTTACACTAATGACATCTGTGACCTCTATAAGTGGTGAGGGCGGTGACGGTGAAGATGGCGGCATGGCTGGTGGTGGATTTGTGTTCATGGTGAAGAGTTGTAGGTTGGTTCCATGCAAACGGCCGCTGCAGCTTCGGCAGCCGGGATAAGTGCTGACAACAACATACCAGATGATCTCAGGATGGTCCAGATCCTCAGTGATGGCTCAGGAGGATCTCTGAAGGCCTTTCACTTTAGTTGCCTTGCTTAGATTTCTTCATCCTACAAGAAAAACATGAAATTTGTTATGTTTTTATATACGAATAAACTATGTATGTATGTGAGGACAGTGACGTCAGAGCCATAGAGAATATTTGGCTCTGTGAGCAGACAGTAAGAAATATCTTTGGCAGAGCGACAGGACTATCATTTGCATCACATCCATTTGGACAAACACTTTAGCTGTTAACTTGTAAATAGTAAACACTAAAATGAAAATTTACGAGTATTTGTTAAACATGACTGGATGCCAGGTAACAAAGAGGAAGTGCCAACATGCAGGATGTGCTCAGTTCCAGCGTTGCAGCTAAAGTTTATTGGGCCAACATGTTTTTTTTAACTTTTAATTGTGAGCTAAACATTTGGCTTAAAACTGATTTTATTGTGCATTCACTTAACCAGTCCCACTTTTCGTCGTATCTAACTCTATTCATCAGCTGATGTTACGTATCTAAGAAACTTCTGATTTCATTGCTGGTAAAGTAAAAAAAGTTTTTATAAACCAAGGATCTAAACATGTTTTTCCACATAACATTCATCCGCAGAGTGATGTATATGTGCACTGTACAAGCCGACAGAGTAAACACTGGATCACGGGTGGGCAGTTTATTGACTCTGGATTGCACTCTGAAAATGCTTGGGGGTGCATTTCAACAGATTCAAAAAGGTAATCATGGTTTTGTTTACCAGACTTAAGAGTAGCATTACAATCGTGTGCATTTCTACACATTGTAAATAAGTTGGTCCCCCCTCCCTCCTCTTTCACTGTGTGTGTGTATGTAATTGGAAACACATAGGGACTGATCCATTTTAAATGACCACCATCTACTCTCTACATGGGCTGTTTTGTTATGCAGAGGAGTGTTGACACCTCAACAAGTCAAGGCTCCACAATCATCCTTGAGACAGACAGTCTGACTGCGGGACTACGGGCGGCTCAGCCTGTGGGTATTGAGTGTGTATGTCAGAAGCTGGAGCACAAAGGATTTATCAACACTCTGCATTCATTTAGTTTTCCTCAGGAAATCCACTTTTTTTTCTATCCTACAAAAACTGTATCTGCCTCAACGACCCAGCGCGCAGTTTGTTTCATCCGGACGTTGATGGGTCCTTATATGACTGCACAGATTCCAGGATGGCAACTTGATCTCTTCTATAAACTTTATGGTGCCAGGGTTTACAGAAAAGTGTCTCCTTCAGGGCAGGAAGGAGACAGATGACTTTTTATCTCTGACAGAATGTATATAGTTGCATTAATGTCACGTTACATGACTAATGCAGAGAGATCATGATATAAGATTGCACTAGTTTTTTGCTGGCATTAAATCTCCAGTGTAAATTTTAATATGCTCATAGTCAAAACTCTTTACATTATATATTCCAAGAGTGGCTTAAGTGTATATTTTATAGAACTGCATCTGCAGATCCAGGCCTCTGTATAAACTATGATGAACCCATAACCGTATTTCACTGAGATCAGATTTAATGATTAAATGTGGTTTTAAAGTCACACATTAAACCACAGTTTGTGTGTGAAAGTGAAATCAGTTTCAACTCCCACTGGGTCATGTACCAGCATGTTTTGAGTTTGGGCTCTGATATAAGTTGAGCAATTATGGGCTGTCAGTCTCACAAAGGTCTATTGATAGATGCCCAAATGCGCATTTTGGGCTTTTACATTGCTTACTTTAAATTTCTATAGAGTGGAAGTGATTATACAGTGCTCCAGACGGGTTTTTTTGTTAAAGGCTGACAAATGACAGAGGACGACATGGGGCTTTGTAGCAAACACACACTCCCTGATCAAAATCAGCCACATTGAACCACACTCACTTGTTGAGAGCGTTCTTCAGGTACTGCTGCAGCCACCGGATCTCTGGGTTCACACACACCTCCTTGTTCGTCTTCAGCTTGGCACTGGTCAGAAAAAGGAAAAGAGTTCAGTTCAGTATCTGCTTTACCTCAGCCAAAGATGAAAGGGATGATTACTCAAAGTCAAACATCAGATATCTCGACACCTTGTTATCAAACAGACTGAATTAACACCGCCCTGTCGGTTTGACACATACGGAGAGCTTTTTCACAGGGATGTATCAGTTTGATAATGATCACACTGACTCTCCCCTCCTGTTTGTGAAGCTGCTGCATGTACTCATACAGAATATGTGGCCTCAGGCACTTCTTGAAGGACCACCCTTGATTGAAGTATTCCTAATTAGTGTGCAGTAAAAGTTTATGTGAATGCACTGAGGTTGAGGAGTCAATCCCTCAGCATACGGCTACAGGCGACTTTCTAAATCCAGCAGAACCGTGTGGTTATTTACAGAATGGGATCAAATTTCTCTGTGCAGGAGATCAGGCCTCCTTTGGTGCGCGTGTCCCGTTTTTTTGCAATTAAAATCAGTTTTATGTTCTCATTGTATTAGTTAGACCCCCCAGTTCGATATTGCACTCCCAACCGTTCCTAAAGCTTCCCTGTCTGCTGTAACCGACCGCCCACTTTCATCCGCAAATTCACTCCATACAGACCAAAAAAATGAATGGGATCAGGCCGAGAGTTTGCAAGCACAGTACAAGGAGGAGGAAAAAGCTGCGTGACAAGCAAACGAGAAGCAAATCCAATTATAAAGCCCACAATTATTGCTTTCCTGTTGAAAACAACACTGCATCCAACTTCTACCTCCCTTTCAGAGCCACTCATACTCAAACTGAGCATTTCCTGTGGTGGTGTCACTGGGCCTGTGGTGAAAAACATCTTGCTTTCTGTGGAAGCATGTGACGACGAGTGACAGAGGGGCGTGTGTGCGCACATGCATTCACTGCTCCTTTCTCTGGCCTGTCACCTCTTGGAGATTGATGGTGAGAAATGTCTAACCGAGGGGAAACCTGTCTTGATTTTTTTTTAAGTTCCAGGGATATAAAGCATACGCTTCATTCAAACCAGACTTAAAAAACAATACTCACATGACTTGGAAGGGGCAGTTAGGCGTGTGGATGAACCTGAGCTCTCGGATGTAGCTCCGTGGGAGGTTGTTGACCATTGAGCGGCAGTAGCATCTCTCCACCAGGCTGATGGGCTTTGCTGAGAAAAGTGAGAAGATGAAGGTAAAGATCCCCCATATAAACAGCCACATACTGTATATTCTAATAAAAAAAGAAGTATGATTAAACATAATCACATATTATTAGGCGTCATCACTGAAATTAGTTGAGAATGGGATGATGACACAAGCAAATAAATCCACACTCAGCATCATCTTTAAGTGAACAAGCAGAAACATGCACAGCTACTACAGATCTGCACAAATGTGTCCACACAAGCAAACCGCACATGTACTCTACTGCAGATTTACAGGATCATTTCCCTTCCTTCCACTCCATTTGGTGGGTGGCCAACATTAAATCAAAACTACATATTTGGGCTTTCGAGATTTTTTGTTTTTGCATTTGTTGCATCACAGAACTGAGACAGAAGCCGGCTGCGTTTCCATCAGAGCTTTTAGATCCACAGACACTATAAGCTCTTTCAGTCATACACAGCTGTGTGGTCCATATACTTCATGATGGATGTGCATACTTTCCGTCACAACCTCTGCTTTCAGGTTTGTACACAGATGTTCACGCAGGATTAATGTGGAAAAATAAATACGTCTATGTTTTCTCTCTGTCTCGTGAAACTTACAGGAAAAATGCAGGTAAAGAAATAAAGAGAGACTGAACTCATGTAATTGCTTTAGAATAAAGATTTAAATGATAAAATGTTGTTTTTTTACCTGTTAGTTTCTCTTACTGACGTATCTCACACAAACAGATGGTCAGAAGTACCGCTATAGATTAAGTCCTATGTTAATTGTATTTTTACACCTGATCTCTGCATTACCATGATAAAAGGCGCAACACCTTCACGTTGGGTGACTGGTGTCGCCATGTAGACTAGTTGTGGCTTTGTTTTATAGCTGCCTCATTTGCGCGTAATTACATGAAAACAAAGAGCTGAACAAATACACACGTTGATCAGCGACTGGCAGAGAATTTCTCACAGCCAGAGCCACATGTGCAGCACGTTGGTTTTGTTTTTCCTATTCTTCATCAAAGTAATACAATAGCCTATTAACTTTTGCTTCAATGACAGTAATAAACAAATCAAAATAAGGAGAAACTGCGTAAAACATGGCGTTGCAATATTGTTTATATTTTAAATTAAACATAAGAAGAACTGCGGTTAATTGCATTTAATTTAGTCTATCTTTGCACTGATTGAAATTTGGCATCTAAACTGAACTGACTTTTTTGGGTAGACTCAAGATTACTGGCTGGATCCTCTCAGGAAAGTCAGGATTAAAATTAACATAACACAGACATGTGTAGCCTAAGTATTTAAATATGATCCACACCTTTTTCCTCTCCACTTGTGCAACTTCTAAAGTACATTTTCTCACAATTAGAATAAACAATGAATGAATAAATGCATGAAAAACTCCACATGGCCCACCAATAATGACTAAATAGGATCTCACAGTCAATAATCATTTAAATTTACACCTACATCTGCAAAAATAAAAGTCTAAAAAGGAGTTGCAGCAACACAAACTTATTAGAAATAAGTCATACCTTGTGATGGAGGCGCGTATGTCAGCACGGTGAGCGCAGCTACGAGAACCAACAGTTTCACATCCATCCTGCGTTAAAGTCACCGAGGTTTGATTGTGCTCGGAGTAAAGTCCTGAGGAGATGTGACAGACGGCGCCACTGCGGAGCGTTAAATTAGGCTCCAGAGTCAAGCGACTGCTCCTGGTGGTGGATGTCAAAATAAAAGCCCCACTGGTGCATAGTTTGTTTAAAGTAAGATTTAGTGCATTTCAAGTGATGCTGTGAATCAAAATTAATGAAAACAAAAATATTAAACGATTTACATTCAAAATGTGTGTTTTATAAGTTTGTGTGAGGGTGCTGTCTTCACAGTGTTTGATTTGCATGCTCTTATTTTCTAAGAACATTTCCCCCGTTTCCTGTTTTATTGGGAGGAATTGATCAAATGCGCGCGCGCACATGCGCACACGCACGCGCACGCATACACCATCCAAGGTTTGATGAATCACATTATGTGCTGCAATCAGCAGTGTTATGACTTAGAGAATATTTTGCCATGAGCAACTGCTTCAGGAGAAGCTGATAAGGCTTCCAGTAAAAAAAACAAAAAAAAAACACAGATTTTTCCCACTTTAGAGACACAATGAATATGTTCTCATTAGCTCAACATGCTCAGCTCTGATATGATTGTGTCTCAGGATGTGGGTTGAAATGAGAGACATTTGTGTGCATGTGTTTCTTTTTAGTCATGGATTGTCTTTGCATGGACTTCATCGGCCCAAATTAATTAAATAGTTACATTGAAAGTGGAAACGACTCACATGAGCAGAAAGTGTTCTGTTACACTGATTCCCATAAATAGACGTAGCTAGAGATAACAGACGCACACACCTTGCAGTGCGTGTTTGGAGAGAAATAAAGACTCACTGAATCCCTAAACAACTGTCTTTATTCAGCCTGCTGAAAATTTCCACTCCCTCTCCTTCTCTCTCTGAGTGTGCATGTGTGTGTGGCGCGTGTACATCCTCACTCTTGTGTTTGGGGGTATTATTAGCGTGTTTAACGGGATGCAGATGTGAAGTCAGTTTCCAGACATTTGGCTTTCATCTTCTAGAGAAACACCCCAGTGTTGATGTGTGTATGTGCGAGTATGATATAAACGCATTGATTCTGTGCGTGCATGCATGTGTGGGTGTGTGCATGTGTGCAGAAGTTTATCCCTGCACAACTGGGATGAAACATAAACGAGCCTCGTCTTTTTGCACTGATCACAGTCTGTGCTACTTTAATGCTTCAATACCTGAAATACACATTTCAATCCAATGCACACAAGTGAACTAAATGCTGTCCCACAATACAAATAGATTCTGAAATCCCTTTACTCTGCAGGTCATAAAAGCTTGTATTTATACAGACGGAGGATGTGTTTTGTTACCTCTTTTTTTCCTGAATCACAGAGCAACATTAATAATGTGAATAAGTGGTTTGTTTTGTATTTTCTTTTTCTTTTTTTTTCATTTATTGGAGACATATTCTCTCATCACACAGCTGTGGGAAAGCAAACCACCTGCTGACAGCACACTTTATCATGAAAATGAGTGAGAAATAGAAGAGGGTAGTTCAAGGAGAATAACAGCGTTTTATGCATGTGATTTACTGCGTCTTGCTGGTATCATACATAAAGTATGAATCGTTCTGTGCACAATATCTGTCCCGTGGAATGAGCATTAATGTGCATACAGGGTGTTGGCTGTGAAACTTGTGCTTTATACTTTATTTTACTGTTGAACCCTATGCATGGTTATCAAATTGTGTCTGACATTGTGCTCTATATGGGGCAGACAGTCTGGTTTTGGGTCTGAGTTGTTATATAGATGATGCCATGGAGACGAGATGGAGCAGAGGAGATGCATAGAGCGTAGAGTCAGCTGACAGCTGAATGGACACATATTGACTTCTCTCACAGACAACAAAGGCTAACTTTAACTGTGTGTGTCTGAGATGGACGGAGTGTAGTAGGAAAGCCAAAGTATTTGAGTAAGCTTCTCTCAGCTTGGAGTGAAAGGTGACTTCAGAGGCTTCGCAACAGCTCTTCAACCTGTTCTCTCTCTCACACAGGATGCCCGGCATGTCATTACAACGCTCGCTTCTCTGTTCTGTTCCCAAACCTGTGCGAGCCTGCACAAACAACAAGCGTGTGCAGTTGCGGTTTGCGCAAGGAAAAACACAAGTGGAAGTCATTTGTCTCAAACACTCACACGCGCGCGCACGTGCACAACTCGTACACACCCGCAGAACAATATAAATGGTGGCTATCCTGTGATAAGTCATGGGAGAGAACATCCAAGTATTTCAACATCACGGCACAATGAGTGAGATTTGCTTTCTTCTGCTGAGGTGAATGGACTGTAATAGCACAGTTACATAAGCTGATTTGGCAGCATGTCTTCTTGCCCAATTATTGTTTTCTTGCAATGACAAGTTCACAATCTGCGTCTTCCCATATATCTCACACATAAATCATTTCAGTAATCATCTGTGAAGTTGAAAGTGAAGGAGATTTATATTCACTTTGATTTAAGTGTTTTGATTCTGATTTTGTTTGGGTGCAGGCTAGACCGACGCTACCTGTTTGCTCACACCTGTCTCCACGTCTCGTATCTATTTGAGTTGTGGTGTAGTCTTCTGTAGCCCATCTGTCTGTGTTGGGAGGTCTCACTGCAGGGGTCCATCTCCTGCTCTCTGCATGACTCATTTCTTACTGTAATCTCAAAGAACATGGTATAAGTGCCTTTTTGACTGCATGCGTAAATCACATGTCAGGGTTTTCTCTGATGGTTCGAGCACGCAGCAGGTTTTCCTCAAGGGATTTTTTTTGTTTTCATAATTTTTGAAACCCTGAGAAAATTTACAGCTGCCAACTTTGATCACTTTTCTTTCTGTTTCTGCACTTATGTCCATTTCTCTTTCAATTCAGTTTGTTGATTTGGTGATTTGGAAAGTGAAGATTAAACTGAAAGGGAGAAAAACAGAAAGAAAAAATATATTAACAAAATAATGAACATTTGACCAAATCCTAATATAATAAGAAATAGCCTATACAGTCTTATGTCCATAAACTTGATACTGATGCCTGATGTTGCATTATAATATTTCTTTTGTCTATACTCTCTCTCCTAATATATTTTAAGATAGATCCTGCAGCCAAAACAACATCTGAATTTTAAGCCTCCACACATCACACACAGTCTCATCATAATAACACTTTTACAGTTTGAAATTTGAATGCTTTTCTTCTCTAAATATTTGAAAAAAGAAAAAGCTCCCATTACATCAAGTAAAGCTGTTCAATAACAGTAACACCTCGTCCCAAATGAATCTGCGAGCTGTCCACGATGAGTCTGTCACATGCCAATAGAGTCTAAAACATTCCTTAACCGCTATTCACCTTTAAAGAGAGACCACGTGGCCCGGGGGGGCAGGAGTATGGATGGCTGAACGTATTATGGTGCAATGGCCAGTTTCCATAGATCAGACTTGGTTTGAGAACGTACAGGCAACTGGTCCCAGTGGGGGATCTGCCAGCGCTCCATTGAGGCTCAGGGTCTGCTGGCTGAGCCTTTGTCTGGTTTCCTCCACATCCTCCAGAGAATCACGAGCCCTGGGCCTTCACACCGCCATATGGACCACCTCAATGGCCTCTTGACAAAGTCTTTAACCATAGATTTTTGAATCAAAGGGAAAACAATGTGGTGGATAAAGGCTTTCTAATCACTTGGAGGTTTCAAGATCTTCCCAATACAGCAGCTTGAAGGGAGTATCCTGTTTGATTTTATCTATGCTGACACTTCCAAGTTAAATTACATGGTGCAAATCCTCTATCTTTGGACATAATCTCTATTTATGTGCCTTTTTGTTTTAGCTCGCACTGTGTCTAAACTTCCATTTTTCTTTTTTTCTCTTATTTTGAATAGGATTTAACCACTGTCAAGTTTCGATTTTGGAATTGCCCTTCAAATGGGTTTGTGAAACACTTACATCACGATGCTGTCATCAAATAAATACTTTTAAATCAAATCTCTCAGACCTCAAGATCCTGTTTCTTGTTCTCACTGCACACAAAAACATAATATTGTTACTGCAGGCAAGACACTAGAGCTGAATTCGTATTAATAACAAACAGCGGAGTGAGTTTCTGCCTTCTGATAAAAAAAAAAGAAAATGTGTTTTCACAGATTCTCTCTTTTGCCACTTTACATCAAAAATATAAAACTGGAGGATTGAAACCAACTGTGAGTTGTGCTAGTTTTTATGGTTTCAGCTGTGGGTTAATGCCGTAGTGGGCCGCATGAGCCACAGCTGGTGTGGAGCTGCCTGGTAAGGTTAGTGGTGGATCCATAGGGTTTGACACCTGGTGCCGTCCGACCACGGGAACAAAAAGCCCTCAGCTGCTTCTGTGATGTCGCCCAGGAGGAGCCGAGAAACAGCCCAGAGATCCATTAAGTAACACAGTTCATGGTAACACTGCTGAATCGCCTTTTTGAAGTCAGGATGATGATATACTGGTTTCATGCAGTTACGGTTTTTTTGTAAATGCAAGCAATGCTGTAGCGGTACATCATCTTGATTCTTTCTCCAAAACCCTCCTGAACATGTTTTTAATGGGTCATAAAGATGTGTCGGTCGCCCTGACAACATATAGAAACAATGAGACGTTAAATTGGACATTGCAGAACAGGTTTGCAGAAAGTCTCCTGGCTTTAGTTTGGCCCGTAACCCAGTTTGATTTGGTTCTGTTCCTTTATTGTAGTTTCTCAACTCTGTGTAAGCTGGCAGCAGTGGGCCGTGAACTTGTATATATGGACACGTTGGTCCACGCGGTTGTTCACTGTGTTGCAACCGTACATAAACACACTCTAAATACAAGGACCGACACACATATGCAAACACACTTTTTCTCACAAGCAAAAAAAAAAAAACGCCTGCTGTTTATTTTGTCACTGATTCTGAGAACCTCAATACAAACAATATGCCCCATGCTTCAGTCCCGACCACATGTTTAATCGCTGACAAAGGGACTGACACACAATCCCTTTCTCCATCTCCCCCATTTTCTTCTCTTTTTTCATTTCTTTGGATCTTACATTAGTCAAAGCATCATCACACAGTTGATGTTTTTGGCTTCTTCCTTAAACCTGATCCATTTGTGTGATAAAGGACCTTAAAGACACATGGAGCCTGTTAATATTTCATTATTCATTCATTCCTGTGTGTCACACAGCACAAGCGGTATCCACCACATTGATCCTGTCTGTCATCAGACTGGTATGTGGCCTTGTAATGTTTCTGGGCGCTGCCAGAGATGCTTAAACAGGTGAGGACGTGCCATAAAAACTCTGACATAAATCAACCTGTAGTGGTTTCAGTTTAGTTTAAAGGATATAAAAATAATTTGTCATATTAGATTTGAAGACACAATTTACTTGCAATACTTTCACACGTTGAGACTATCCTAAGGGTCCCTCTATGGTCATGAAATCTGGGTAGTGACCGAAAGAGCAGGGTCGCGATTACAAGCGGCAAATGAGCTTCCTTCGCAGGGTGGCGGGGCGCTCCCTTGAGATAGGGTGAGGAGCTCGGTCAGGAGCTCGGAGTAGAACCGCTGCTCCTCCACATCGAGAGGAGTCAGCTGAGGTGGCTCGGGCACCTGTAGGCCTATAGGATGCCCCCTGGACGCCTCCCTCGTGAGGTGTTCCGGGCATGTCCCACCGGGAGGAGGCCGCGAGGAAGACCCAGGACACAAGTGACTATTGCTCGGCTGGCCTGGGAACGCCTCGGGGTGCCCCCGGAAAGCTGAATCAGTTCAGTCTGCAAATAAGCGGAAGATAATGGATGGATGGATGGATGGATGGACTTTCACACGTGAAAGTGAATCAGTTCAGTCTGCAAATAAGCACCGTGGCTCTTATTTCTGGCAGCCTGCAGCAGCACTACCATAATAAGGACCATAAAAAACATTCAGCTGCTTAGATTTAGTAACATTTTTAATTTACTGAATCAGATATGAAAGCATATATTTAATCTCATCCTCAGACTCCCATAGAGTATTATTTACATGTTGAAATTCATATCAGTAACTCATCCACGGATAATGAGAAGACTAAGAAAATGCCGAAAAAGGAAAACATAGTTGTCCTTCTAAGAGCTCAGAGTCCTGCCAAAGCTGCAGATTGTCCAGATTTCAAATAATTAATGTGGATCTCCCATTAGTCTCCAGTCCACTGGACGTATCATGTTTCCTAGACTGATCAATTATCAGGGAATCATTGGAAAGAAATGCTGCCATCTATTCCTCTTTTTTTTTTTTGCCACCCCTGTTTTAGGACAGCCCCCCCATGTCTTTCTATTCTCAGTCCTGCGCTGAGCCGTGACACCACAGCTGCTGTGTCTTTACTGCTTTTCCATGCCCAGGTCACTACATAAAACACTTAAAGAGCATTTAAAGGGAGAGTTAAAGCTACAGCTGTCAATCAGAATGACAGGGCAGCTTAACCTGACTGTCACTTTTATGGATGCTCTTTGTAACTTAGCAGGCTAAAGGCAGCCGTGCGGCTTCGTGTGCTCACGGGCGCAGGTCTGAAGCTGCAATCAAAGGCCTATTAATCAGCGTGAGGAAACGGCACCGGCAGAAAAGTGAAGACAGAGTATCTTGTCCTCTTTCACATGGACAAATACGAGATATTGTTACATGCTATTCATCCTGCGTGGCGGCTTTGAAGTAATTCCCCAGCAGGGAAACGGTGGGTGATTTTTCATGAAGGCATAAATGAACATGAAGGGGATTATGTGTGCAGATCAACTTGCATGTTCCTGGAGCTGTAGTCACATTGTGCAAAAAAAACCACACACACTGATACAAAAACAAACAAGGATGCACGTATTGATAGATATGAGTGAATAGCAAAGTTGTGGTGAATTGTGTGAGAAGTGAGTGTGTTGCTACGTGTGTGTTTGTGTGCAACCCGTGTTGACATGGAGTCTAGTTGGCCTGGAGCTGTTGGCTCTCGCTGTTGCTCTTTCTAATGGACCGTGTGTTCCTCGAGGCCTCCCCTTGGTTCACCATCAGCACAGCGCTGTACGCACGTCACCGATGTTCCCTAAAGTGCAGAGTGCATGACAAATGAACAGGGGGACACAAAGGAGAAGACTCTCAGAGGAGAGGGAAAAACAGGGAGCTGAGCCAACAACAGGTAAGGAGAGAGGAGAGGTATCGATGATGTAGAGGAAAGACATAGTAACAAGAGGTGAGGGAGAGAAATGAGCGGCCAGCTAAAGGTCTGTTTCCAGAGCTGGCTTTGATTAGTGACAGTAACCAAGCTCTGTTCCTCATTAACTCGCCGCAGCATAGAGGTGTAGAGAGGGAGAGAAGGAGAGGGAGCGGACTCTTTCCAGGAGCTTCGTATGTACAGACTGAGTTAGAGACCTCTAAATTCATCCCCTGCACATTCCCCTTTCAAACCGAGGTTACCATAATTCAGCGACAGCTTCTGATCTAGTTGGTGTGGGATTCACGCCTCTTACTGGTGTAAAATATGTGCGTTAGAATAAAGTGATCTTCACAGAGGAGCTCAAGGCCTCACCTGCTTCATCACACGTTGGTATCTTCATCCACGAGGAGCGGAGACTGCTTTATTCTCTCGATTCGGCCCATGCACATACAGGTGGAGATGAACTGTAGATTAGATTATGTGAGGTTTGTATCATTGAGGGAAAAACCCTCAGATTATCTCTATTAAATGGAAAGATTACATCTGTTTCTAAGGAAAGCATTGAATTGTAGGATATTCCTTCTATCAGTGCAGCTTGGTGAGTAAGTTTCTCCAAGAACATGTCCACTGTCTGTTGGCGACAGTCGAACTTTAGTGTTTAGTTAGCTGACTGTGACGTGTTTTGGTGCCAAACAGAATAAACTTCATGTCGTGATGGAGAGATAAAATGTGACTCAACAGACAAGCTACACAACTGTGTGGGATTTATGTGATGGTTTGTTGGAGGTGTTTCAGCTCTGGTTTTATGAACAGGTTTCAGGATTGAGCATTAGCCCCCCCTTCTGCTTAGTCTGGAAGCTTTTCAGAGGCTTTTTTTCTCCCCAAAAATAGTTGCTGGACTAAGACAGCTCCTCTTATCAACAGGCTCATCTCATATTCAGGCTAAATTGGCGCACACACATAGTGCAATTATGCGTGGTCTTTGAAGTAGCCATATTAACCACTACAAGTGCTCTTTTTAACTTTCTCCACATGTGGTCTGGCAATTTGAGTCCGCCTGATCAATGGTTTTATGCTCAACAGGTCATAAACCACTAATATGTCGCACACACGCTTTAGTCTCAGCACCTGGTCGACACACACCGAGGAAGCAGCGCTCTGCTCGTAGAGGCAGGCAGGTGCCAAACGTTGTGATATACAGACACTATTAAACTTTCATTGGGAGCTAATTTGTTCCTGTCGCTGCAGCATAGCAGCAGGATTAAGTGCATACTATGAGAATCGCGCACCACGATTGAATGAAAACAGAAATAAATGGTAAGTGGTGGTGAAATGAGATCTGTTCGTTCTGTACTTCAGAGGAGAAGATGACAGATGAAAAATAGCTCGATTTTTGCTCGTGATGCTCCAAACCCACAATGGGCCGATTCCAAAACGCCCTAATGTCTTTGGTGTTGTGCTCTCTCTTCGCCAAACAATTGAGATGAGCTGTTTTTCACAGGAGGAAGAAAACAAGTTTGCACGATGTATCACCTCATTCGAAAGTTTCACACCTCTCTCCTCGCCTATCTTCTCTTCTCCTCTCCTCTTCTTTCCTCTCCTCTCCTCTCTTCTCCTCATCCATCCATCATCTCAACACTTTTCTTCAACGACAATGACTTCACCTTCCTGCTACGTACGTCCGACCACATAGAAATGAAGGATCATTGTCCTCATTGCAATAAGATTCACCAAAAAATTCATCCCATCTGTAAAAAGGTACACGCACTTTGTGAGCGCTTATGTTTGTGTGTGCTGTTGTCTTCTCTGTCCTGATGAAGACCATGTGAGTATGAGAGTTAAATGAAGGAAGCCTGTTTTATTCTAATCTAATTCAGAGAATCATTTGAGTTTACAGCTAAGGTTGCCATTAAAATTAGCCGTAGACCACATCGGTATTCATGTAGATAACGTTTTGTACAACGTTGGCCTTCTGTCTGCACGAGAAGCCAACTTTCTGTTATCTCACAATGTCTTTTTGTTATTTCCATTGACATATTTTTCAGCTTCTGTTGTACAACAGCTATTCGAATATGAAATAATTTCTTCCAGAGATCCTCAGTTGCCAAAGTTATTGTTTGCCTCGAGATACAGGTAACATTTGGTCAAACAGTATTTTTGTACTTACGCTGACATGAGGAGTGAGAACAGAGTTCTACCCAGGCAGAGTTTAAGGATCTGTTCATGTTTGTCACAATGTCCAATCCACTTAACCATGGTCCTCAACATTTGTTAGTGATAATGCTTCAGCATTTTCCAACCTCAAATGAACTAAAACAAGAAGAAAAAGACGACTAGTTTTTTTGTTTCGTTTTTTCACCAAAAAAAGGAGACACCAGCATTTTTCACGTGACAGCGTATGAATGGCAAATGTTAAGAAAACAAAATCTGACAAGTCTACTGTAAACACAAACCCTTTAACACATTGATTGCCCACAGGTCAATAGTTTAAAGAGATACAGTACAGAGGGCATTGATGACGAGCAGGTGAATGTAACTGAATAGGGTTTACATTAACAGTAAAGACAGACAAGATGTTTTATATTAGATCTATCTTTGCTGTTGTTTGACAATGTAAACTTTTTTTTTTCATCATTGTGTGTGAGAAGGCAGAGAGGTTCCTAGTGGCCTTGTCTCTAGACCCTGAGCAGGGACTCTGTTAACCCCAGACTCCCCAGACAAAAGCCGCTTTGTGTCTGAGAGCTGTATGCGCAGTGAAAAGGTTTTCGGGAGGTGAATGTGAAATAAGGTTCTCTCTTTTCTTCTTTTGCAACCACGTCTTTCACTTCCTCGCTTTGCAAATGCATGGCTGCCCTTAATGGGGAATCAAGACCATTCAAAAGGTGTATAATGGTCAAGAAGCTGTGATAATCCACTGTTCACATGTTGGCTGACGGTTGAAATCTGAGCCCGATTCGACTGGAACTGTATGTTTGTCTGGGGGACCGTGGCGACTATTCAGCTACTGTGGCTTTCAGCAGAATCCCATTAAAGAGGATGCGGAGAATGAAAGTACACGGACCAATCAATGTGGTCAACCTCCTCTTTCACTCCTCACCTCTCCCTCTTTCAGAAAGATCTCTTTCTCTCTCCTTTTTTTCCTGGTAATGACACTCAATAACAGCCGAACAGGCAACAGTCATTTCTGCATTTATTAAGTGACAGTGGCAGAGAACTGGAGAGCATGCAGCATGTTTTCTAGATTTACCCATGACTCCCCCACACACATACTCAGGTACAGGATATGAGGTGTGGAGCCTAATGGATGTCAGTCTAATAAGGTTTTTGTGTAAGTCTGAACTGGGCTTAATGATAGTGTGGGTTGGTGATGATGTTGAGGTTTTACTGCAAGGAGTCCTGTGGTGAACATGCACTTATTAAAACCGTCTGACTTCCAGACCTCTGCAGCACTCGCAGCAGGCCTCCATGTGTCAGATTCAACATCAGCATCGGGGTCTGTTACAGTGGACAAGACGTGGTGACACAGGGCCACGTTTGCACTCGCATCGTTAACACCTTGTAATTTATGAGATTGCGGGTTACGATTTAGTGCCCCAGATAAAACCCTCTGTGTTAATCTCCCCTCTTTGATGCAACACTTCCTTTCCATATTTTACAGTCCTCTGCAGCTCCTCTTTATTCCCCCTTCCTCTTCCTCTGCCCGCCGTGTATCACTGTTATCAGGTGAGGCTGGTTAGCAGGCCTGTGTCGTGCTGTGATTTTGATAAGAAGCGTCTTGTTCCCAGGCCAGTGCCAGGTGACCCCTTTATTAGCCGCCTGCTGTCAATCCTTCTGACCAGACCTGGGGAACCTACAGGGGGCTTCTGGGAAACGTCTGAGCCTCAGCGCGCTATCTTGAACCTTGTAAAAGCCTGATAACACAAGGGTAAGGTCAGAGGAAGAGGGGGGAAGGAACGGCTTTCATTCTGTCACATTTTAACACATATAGCGGCTATAAAAGAGTTAAAAGAAGATAAAAAGAACTGGTTTTGCATTAAAGAGCAGAGCTGGCTCTGTGACCTTGTGTGTGACTGGTACACAGATGAACCATGGCTGCACGGCTGAACGGTTTGTTGACTATATATCTGCTGTGGTCTGTTGAAACAGAGCAACAGACAGGACAGAGATCCCTGCTGTTTGCTTATGTCTGGTGATCATGTAGACCAGACCTGAATTAACATTACAATATGAAAAAGGCATATTTGAGAAATTGACCAGATTGATGCAAATTTGAAGCTTTGTCCAAGAGTAACAAAATTTCCTAACCAGCAATTTGAAAGCTCACTAATGAATGTGTTATTTTTCTGGTCTTTACGTTAAGATAAGCTAGAATAGTAGCAATATTCTCCTTAGCCTCTGGAAAATGCATACTTTGCAAAATGTAGTTCCCTTGAAATGAAGAGTATTTATCATGCAGTCTTCAGGACGTCATTCAACTTGAAATCTTGAAGATATAAAAGCCTCATCGTCATATCTGCATCTCACTCATCTCATTCCAAGATAAGCAAAACATTTTATACTTGTGCCTCTGGAAGAAATTAAAGAGTTTCCCTTCTACATGGCTGCATGTATGTGGTTGAGGCGTTCCTTGGCAGTTTCTATTGTCCTGATGTATTAGGTGTCCCCTCCTAGTATTTTATTTCTAAGGTTTGAACTCTATCTGCATCGTCTTGTCTGTCACAGGCCTCTTGTATGAAATGAAAGTTATACTCCCTGAGGGTAAATCATTCATATTTGCACAGCTGGTCGTGCCTGTGTGGAAAGACTTAGACGTATTTGGACAACTAAACAATGTTAATTTGAAACCTATTAACATTCTGCTTCGGTTCGGGTTGAGGAAGATATTTTCAACGCTTAACAAGCACAGAGAGCAGCATTTGTTTTCTGTTGAGGCGACTTGCTTTACATTTTCATGCGTGAAATCACAATCACCATGCTGGACCATACCACACGGCTTTCAAGAAGAAATGAAAAACAGTTATCGAACTCCGGTTTGTTCTCTCGTGTTTAAATATTTGCCAACATGTCAAGCTGTGAGTGGTTAAGTGTCTGAGACAGTATTGTTTTGTTGCTGTGTTATGTTATTGTGGCAGAAGTAATTATTTTTTCCTTTAATTGAATCTGTCTGGGGCTTAATGGACAGATCCAGATGGATTAAGCTGGTTTCCTGTCCCCCCCTCCTCCCCCAAAACACATTCGCTGGTGAGCTCTCCACTCAAGCAGTTATGACTTGTAAAGACAGCCGCAGGCCACTTTATGCAGCCATAATCCTACTTGTCCTGTAGGACAAACACCATCAGATGCAGCTTTCACCCACGTGCGGCAGTTTAGGGCTTCTGGGATCACGCTCGGGCCTCGCGACCACAGCTTAAGGCTGGATGGTGGTTAAATGACTTTCCAGCAGGGCTGCAGCTCGGTCCCTCGATGTATGATTTATGATGAGCTTCCTAAGAGAAACGCTGGAGTCTCCTCATGTAACCATGTACTGCCAGTGTTAGTTTACACCAAAGGCTCGTGTCACTTCGATCTTTTGGATGCAGCAGTAAATCCTGCAAATGTGGTGCAAACTGTGTATAATATATATATAATATATATAAGAATAATTTTCTTGTAAAAATGAATAAAATTAAAACTATTTTACACTAAGAGCAAAATTCTTTCTTTCTTTTTCTGTATGCACTATAACCCAAGGACGTTATAATCTGTTTCATTGATTCATTCATAATCATATGTTGTTCATTTGTATCCACTAAAGAAAATGTCTTTGTTGAGATTAAAACAGAGCTATCATACAAATACAAACATAATATGGTTTTGATAGATAAAACCAAACATTCTGTTACTGCATCACTGTCATACAGTGAGTGAAATAAATCCTTTATTATAAAACATTTGGTCTATATGTTAATATTTTCTTTTTTTTGTGATCAAATTTGTCAATTAATTAATTGTTAATTAAAAAGTTTAGCTTATTGATAAATTTTTCTCGGTTCAACATGGTGTTATTAACTTGAATTACAGTATATTTTTACACATTTTTGAGTGGCCTGTATGTATTCATTCATTATATCCCTCTGGTCTGATATATGTGAAGAGTGTGTCTGTGCTTGTGTCTGTCTTTGTGTCAGTGCAAAATGCTCACTGTGGGTTTTATCTGTCTGGCATTTGTTTAGACTGTGGTCAGGCTTGTTTCATGGGTTCCTCGGGGAAACATCTCAAACACAGTTTCAATTTGTGAAACAAATCTGCACTTTTTCACCTAAAAGAGAATCGTTTGCCTCTCTGTGTTTTTGGTCTTTGTCAAGTGTGGGTGACACTCTCCATCAAGGGCACATGCTTATAAAGAGAACATGCGAAGAGTTGCTCAGGACATGAATCAGCCAAGAGTGGAATTAAAGGGGTGTTTTTACTGAGACCTCATGCAGTTAACTACCTGATGACTTGTTTTTGACTTATCAGTCTGTTGCTTTGCAAAAGCCAGCCAACCTCATGCCAGTTGCACAAAGCTCATGAACTATGACGTACACTTGTAGGAAAACATAAACATCCATTTTGCCAAAAAGCCCATTACAACTTTTTTAAACCAGTTTTTTTTTATTTGTTTAGCAGAAAATGAAAACACTCACACAGTAGCATTAACAAAGTGAACCACTGATGTAAAAGATTGTTCAGTTTTTTTTTCATTTGTTTGTGTTACGATGAAGATAAGCCAACAGGTTAGGTCAGAAACATTAACTCTATAAAACCCTCATTCATAATCCTTTCCCTTTCTTTTTCTTACATGGTACAGTGCACATGCCAATTATTATGCATGTTTTTACAAGTGAAACCATGACCTCTGCATCACGTAGCACAGGTCTAGCGCATGCTGGTGTATTGGAGGTGAGGTGGAGGTCTGTATGTGTCTGTCAACACAGCCGTACGCATGTGTATATAAAACAATGTATGCTGGTATGAAATGACTGAAATCTGTCATTTATTTTTGTGTTTTCGGTCTTTTCCCTGTCATATGTAATGGGTATATATATCCTGTGATGTTTGTGTTGCCATTTTACTTGTATCATATATATAATGTATCATTCCACCTCCTGCTGTAATATACTACAGAGTGACAATAGTGAGTCAAGTTGTGAAACGCTCTGACTGTCCACAGTAAACCTCCTGCAGCGATCCCCCATCATGTTTGGATCGCTCATTCACAGATTGTGTGTGGCTGCCAGAGGCCACGGTGTGAAAGGTCACGACTGTAAGAATATATCATAGTGCGACCGCCATCAAACAAAGTGACCATGAAATTTGGACAAGGTGCAGTGTCAGGCATCACCGGCCAGCTAATCGACAAATTCTTTCTCAGAGTGCGGTATGTGGAGATTGAACACAGGGGGCTGGATTTTCCTGAGGTCATGGGAAGTATTTGCCTGAAATGGAAAAATGTAGTGGTTAGAGTGAAGAGTTAAATTCTATTTATGCCATTAACCTAGAGCGTGTGATTCGATCACCAGCTCATTTTTCGATATATCCAGAAATGCAGCTGGGAGCGGTTGTGGAAGAGGTATTCAGATAGCAATGATAATGATTTTTTAAAAGACCTCAATCAGAAGTAAAAGTCTGCATTTAATTACGTTCTTAAGCAAAAACACAGAAGTCTGGGCTAAATAAATGTCAAGAGTGAATCTACTCATTATACAGAACAACATTTGTCAGTGATAAGTTATCACAGACTGTCACTGTATCATTATTACGATGCGCAGTATACCTTAGGGTTTGACGACCAGTCCGTGTTTCATTTTGTCAAACGCCCTACTGGGGCCTCGGGTCACATCTTACCAGTGTTGCCACAGTTACTTTGAAACAGTAATCCGACTACTGACTACTGACTACTTCTTTAAAAAGTAACTTAGTTAAGTTACTGACTACTTGCTTTTAAAAGTAACTAAATTAGATTACTTTTAGTTACTTTCAGCTTCGCTGTGCTGTGCCGTTTCTCCAGATGTTTTGACGTTGTGTTTTTGAAGGTAGACTACACTTTGTCAGCACAAAGTGTAGCTACAGCGGACCTTAATGTTGTCATCCTTAACAGAAATAAAATCAAAATAATGCCTGTATTTCCAGCGGCTAAAGGCGGACTTCTCTCCTTCCTCGCTCACTCGTTGTCTCTTCTCCCTGCACTGACCAATGGGACATACGCTACCGACAGCAACACAACGGGAGACGTGGCTCGGTTTATATCATGACCCACACTTGTATTGAAGGCAGGCCGACCTCAGGGTGCGTGTTAAAAGCTGACGCTGTGTATTTCTGACCCTCGTTGTAGTGTTTACATAAACAAGGCAGGAACACGTTAGTGTCGGAGCACTCGTTTTGTAACCTAGCAACAGCGGCACTCTACGAGGGAGAGAGAGAGCGCGAAGCGCTGGGAAAGCAGCGCTGTGAGCGCTGTCAGTGCTGAGAGCGCGTCTGGTGGACACGGCCCCTAATTCGTCGTAGAAATAGCCAACAACAAAAAAAAGAATGCATAGTAGACCTACAGTAGGCCTAAATATAGATCTAACCTAACCCACGTTCCCCCGAAATGCAGAAATAGTAACGCACGATGCTTTAGAAAAGTAACTTTAATCTGACTACTAGTTTTGGAATAGTAGTTGCGTTAGACTACTCGTTACTGAAAAAAGTAGTCCGACTACAGTAACGCGTTACTAAGTAGCGCGTTACCGGCAACACTGCATCTTACTGTACTGCAGCTGAAACATTGGCTGTTCCAGGCCTTATATACCTGTTGGCATTTAGGCATGTTTATTGCTCTTGGCTTTTAAACAGGTTGAAGAGCAGGGGAACAGATGCAAGGGTTAACAGCTCTGCTGAATCACACACCAAACCTCTGACCCTCACCCCGGGAGGAGCAGGTTGGGAAGAGGACAAACTATAAAGTCATCAGGTGTCCGTGCCTATTGATTTCTGGGAATTAGGTTTTTCTCCATCTTCTATTTTGTCGTTTGTTTTATTGTTTCTTTTTTTTTGAAAACAGGTGGAGCCCAGGGGTTATGAAATTTATGATTACAGCAATGCTTTACAAAGGAAATCATAACTATTTGTCTGGATGAAAACCAGGGCTGCTCTAATCAGGAACTGACATTTCAGAGCTGAGCATGTTGGGGCTTGGAGTCCTGCCAGAGGTTCATATCATAGCAGAAGAAATAATTATGATTTTTACTTTTCTTTCCAACTGAAAGCACTTTTGCTCTCAGGTAATCTCATCTGTCCCCGGTGAATAACACCTACCAAGTTTCAATTCCTGGGGATAAACTGAAACAATTATGGTCATTACTACTGATGTTGTCACTGTAACAGAATCGTGTTCCTTTGTGTTTATGTAAGCGTTTGCATGTAGGACGTGTTAAACTCCTGTGTTTTGTTGCTGTGCTTTGTTAAGTATAAAAACACATTTCATGCATGACTTATTACTGTGCTGAGTTTCTCCATTTAGACAAATGACCACGGCTGAAAAGGGACTCTTGGGATCCAGCACCGCGGTCACCAATTTCCTTAAAACCTAGAAATGAGAGCTTTTGCTTTTTTCACACCTAACAAGCACTTGGCGTTATGAAATCCTATTGACCTCGTCATCAACCGTCCACCAATCACTAGAATTGATCCTCCCCTCCTCCATTATTCTGTCTTCGATTTTTCACATCATATCGCGTCTCTCAGCAAGTCTGATATTAGAATCATGTGATTATTAAAATAACCCCCCTGCCATGAACTCTTATCGCTACAGTTACAAGGATGACCTGTGACGTCAGGAGAGTTGCGAGCATTGAGAACGTCCTTGCACTTCAACACATGTGAAGCCGGAGCATCAGAGAGGGTTAAAGTGCGGCCGTGACCCTGCTGATGGAGCGCTTCTGTGTGGTCAAACAAGGTCACAGGTTCACAGAGGCGCAGCCGGGGGTCAGGCGGGAGTGACAGGCGACCGGCATACGAGGCAATACAGTCTAAAGCCGGAGCAAAACACATCACTCTGACAGTGGTCACATTTTCTATTGCCACTTCCTCCACTTCAGTATTCAAACCAGGGGCTGCATCGAGACAGAGGAACCATCCTAAACATTTCCACATTTTTATTTTGTCTCATGAAAAACAGACTGTGGATTCAAAAAAAGACATTATATCTGCCTCTTTACTGTTATTTCGGTCATAAAGTATAATGTTTTTTCACTTCCATGGTCCATCTGTTGTCACTCATAGCTTATTAGCACATCCAGCTATGGAAACAAAGCAATTAGGGAATATTCTTCCTGTGTGTGCTCTCATGAGTCTGCTGTGATTTATGTATGTGACAGGTGCACACATAAATATAAACACACTGCGGACATGCTGCAGCCATTATTACCATAAAGTCAAAGCTGCAGTCTTACCAAAGAAAACCTTTGCTCCCCTCTTATTACGCCAATGAGTACGTGGATGCCAGAACAAACAATTTCTGTATTTCTATCATCAAATCTGTCTATTCTCATAACACTGCCGAGACTTAACTCTCATATGAAGTCATTTAAATTCACATTTGGGGAATTAAAATATTAGCCAACATTCAGAGTACTCTGAGAGGATGTAGTTGACCTGCAGCTCACTGGCTGCATGATATACTGTATAGTCTTTCTTCCTTTCTTTCAAACTTCAAAAGTTAACAAATCGGTCTCGTTGACTCTGCTCTCGCTGCTTCACAAATTTAAGAAAAACATTCATTTGCTCCCTTGATGCTAATTACAATCTTCAAAAACTCTACCCTGTTGCTCCATCATGTACCCATCTGTGCATTGATGCATCCATTTGCACGTAGCGTGAAGCGTGTGCATGCAAACGTGCAAATCAGCCAGACCAATCTCCCTGGCAGGCCGTCCTTGATCGAGGCCTCCTCTCATTGGTGCAATTGGGCAAACAGCTGCGATTAGCAAGACTCGGAGGCATGGAAACGTTTACCCAGGCTGAAGGATGGCCCTCACCCTGACCACCACACACACGCACAAAACACAGCCATGTGTAAAGGATTGCAGGGATGATGACTTCTCTTTTGATATTTAGTATGAGGGCAGTAGGCATGACTAATGACATGGTGTTTATAATGTGGCATATAATAAGACATGATTCCACTCTCTAAACCTGGATCTTGAAGTTAATCATCCAATTTATTAACTGTCTTTCGACAAAGCTGGCAATTGTAAAAGTCAGCCACGGGATTATGGGTTGTGTTTTCGGAAGAGACTCTTCACAGGGCCACATGGTGTGTTTTTTTACTGTCTGAAGGACAAAGAACTAGATACAGTCCAATTTTCTTCTAGTCATTTCATCCACTGGAATCCCGAACCTTTCCAGACATGTCTGCATCCAAATCCACGATGACCAGTCAAACAGGAGCTGCACTTTCTCTGCTCTGGTTTCCAGTGGCCCAGAAATGAAGAAACACAAACCTGATCACCATCTGTCTGGGCCTCTGAGGCTGTTAAATTCACTCCTGGTTTGTGGCCTTGACATCCACATAGGGGATAGACTAACTTACATAAATTCCTCATTATTAAGTAACAGTCAGTGTATTGGGTGCCAGTTGGCTGTATTTCTATTGTACACACCCATAGTATCCCTGATGGCTAAGTTGAACTTTTGGCTAGTGTTTAACTTCACAAAGGCAATTTGTCTGCATTTTGAATCTTGTTAGCTGCAATTTTCAAGATGCTTTTCATATCTCATATTATTCACATCATTTAGCTTTGTTTGTAAAAAAATAATTGTAAATTGAAACCTAGTGAGTGTCCTTATCCTGCCCTGAAAAAATGTAAAATGCAACTTGATGATACTCAGGTTTGTGGAAGTGTAATATTATTGAATTTCTTTGTCTGTGAGGAACTTCAGTAACATACAATCCCCACAGGCTCGCTTTTTCAACCATGACCTTTGAAAAAGAAGGAAGGGCACATTCCTCAATCTGGGTGATGCTCATACCAAATACAGTAACAGTCACCTCATTGAACTCAGCCAGCAGTCAAAGTGGAGGCTAAAAGTGGTCAAAGCTGAAGTCTTTCTTTGCAACTGTGAGACATAGTTTAACCTAATCACACATACACACGAACACACACATTTCTGCAAGTACTTTTTCTAGTTACACACAACAGTAAGGTATGTAAAAACTTGAGTTTCTCACCACAGTTACTTGGAAAATTGCTCAAGACAGAGACTTGTTTGTGACTCACACTGACCTCTGACCTTTACTGTATTTTACTGCCCCCAAATGGACAACAGGGTGTCAGGGTTTCAACTTGATTCCAAACAGACTCTGTGATGGGTGTCACACAAAACCTGCAGATTAACTCTGTCATCACCCAGCATCCATTCACCATGATATACGGTCCAAAGGCCTTCCCTCAGGAAGGAAAGAGCCTCTCATATCCACCGGCATGCTCTATTCATGCAGTCTAGTGCACAGTGAGTATTCAAGATTCTTCTTTTCTCTTCTGAAACCTTCTTTAAAGTGGGACTTCTGTCTCCGAGGACCCCCTCAGAAACTCTTTACAGCCAAGCCAGATTACCGTGAAAGCCTTCCTTCAACTCCTGAGTTGGAACAAGGAAGAAATGAAGAGCAGATTTTTACGACCGAGGTTTGGATGCCATTGAAAGAATGCCGAACTGTGTTATGAAACAGCTTTTCTGTTTACAATGAAACACTGCACCGTCTCAGATATTATCACAGGGGGCTGACATATAGCTACGGCTATATGTTTTAAAGGAAGAATACTGTGTGCTGAATATTTTATTCATATTTATAAATCACTTTAGATCCACTTCCTTCTGATGAATTTGAATTGCTGACGAAGGCATGTGTAGCAAAGCCAAAATCGGCCAACCAGCCCATATGGGAGGCTGCCATCACTCCAGAGGGAACAGAGGGGCCTGGGATTGTGCTGCAACCTCTTAGTTACAGGGCAAATACTCCATCTTTAATGACTTTGCACTCTAACCACAGGATAACTACTCAGGGGACAGAAATTTTCTTTTGTACAGAAATGTATGAAAAAAAACATCATAACCCTTCAGTACCAAGGCCAAACTCTGATTACTTACAGTTTTGCTCTCTGTTCACTATCAGTGTGTGAATCTAATTGCGTGCTCACATGTGTGTGTGTTTATGCAAACACTTGAGAGGCATTGCCCTCTCAGTTAGTGCAGCATTCCTTATGGCTTCTGCCAGACAACATGTTAGGACAATGTGGCCCTGTTAATGCTCAAAATAATGGTCTGGTGTAAAAAATACAAGGCCCTGCTGACAGAGCATCTTTTGTCATCCTTTGATTGGCAGAAGGAAATCCTTCACTCATCTGGACAGCTCCTTTGATGGCACCTGCCAGAGTGAAAGCAGTTAAATGGCTTCTGTTAAGTAGGCCTGTCTGTGGGCTAGTGAAAAGACAAGACTGACAAAAAAGCTTAACATTGAAGAGGTGGCAGGTTATGATCCACAGAGTGATGAGAAAATGAGGAAATGCTGCCTTGGCTCAACATTATAGCACGCTGTCTTCCACAGGGAAAGGACGGAGAGTGATGTGCTAACTCAATCACCACTGAACAGTCAATGAACTCACTGGTATGTGATCAAAATACACATCAGATCAAAGTCATTTTTGCCATATTGCAGAAGATGTAAATTTCCTGACTCAGCTTTGCTCAAATGAAAACAGACTCTGAAGTGCATCAGAGAAGATGTGACAGTTTAGCATTAGCGTTGGACAAGAAGATGGGGATAACTGTTTATTTGACTTCGCATTAGCGAAGCTGGCCTCAGATGCTGAAGAACAACACTCGCATGCACACATTGTATATGTGCTGGTAAGTGAGACTCTAGTGTGATGGATAGAAACTGGACATGTCCACGTTGTCTTCAGCCAGCTCATTTGCATCCTGTGTGAACGGGAATCAAGATTTCTCACACCTCTCTCAGCCAAGTCACGCTCTGCCAGTCAAAATTAAGCACACGTGAGCACATGGTAAAACCTCACCATATAAGGTGCAGTAGAACACCCAATACAATGAATGTAGTTTGGAGCACCTATATAGTCAATAGTTTGATCATATTTGACTACATGCAGAGGGCATAAAGCAGACACCTTAACCCTGCAGTGTGTTTTTGTGTCTTTCAGCTCATTGTTTCTGTTTCCTGACCTGCAACATACATTTGTTTGGACTTGACCACAGTCGTGATCTGCACCAGGTTGTTGGACAGCAGAAATGTGATCGGATTACATAAACCTGCATCTGATTTTTCCAATGTCCAACTAATTCTTATTTTACCTTTAAGAACTGTTGGGGGCTCTGAATGCGTCATCACAGCGTAATGATGAATATAATCAGCATTGACTGTTGGACAATAAACAGGCAGACATTACACATCCTCTCTGTCTTCCCAAAAACTTCCACCGTAACTCATTTCTGTTTCACAACCACATATTTTTACATTTTTCTGCTTCTTCCCATGCTGTGCCTCGTTTCTCTGGGAGATGCTCCTGACCTTTTGCTATTGTTATAAATGGGATGGGAGCAAAAAAAGACAGCACTTTGTTACTGGTCAGTTTCAGCTTGTACATAGCCTATCTCACGGGGTTCATAACTCAACTAGTATCTGACCACTGAAGTCATTTTTATGGCTGCATTGCACCAATGCATATCAACCACTAGGTGGCTCCCTGCCTTTGTAAATTCAGTAATTAAGATGCACCATGGTGGGGCACCTGGTAGTAAAGGCTGCACATGGGATGTAATAGTCACAAAGCATCCAATAAGGCTTTCATCTTCATATTTTAAGAAATATTAATGTATTCTGTTGAAATTGTTCGGGCCTTTGAGAGACGTCTCACAGCCCTCCTTCAGCCTTTAGATAAAACAGACTGTAGGAGGTGATTATGAGGAGATTGTCTGAACAAAGCAATGTAGCAGGGTAATAAAACTGCTGGTGTAATTACAATTAGAGCTGGTTTCACTGGTTCTGACAGGCACCAGACACCCACATCGGTCTCAGAGAGGCTAGATGGGCAGGAAGGGGGAGAGACAGTCGAGACTGAACGAGAGAGAGGGAGGAAGAAAGGGCGGCGTGGATAATCTCCAGTCCCATGCCTGTGGGCACGGTGGAGTGAAAGGAGGGGCATGTGTGAATGGTGTGAAGCTGTGATGAGGAAGGTGGAGAGGCACAAAAGCAAGGATGATTACATGACGAGAGAACGTGTGAACGAGCCAGTGAAAGTTTTGGAGGGGAGAGGGGGGAGAGGTCAGGTGGTCAAGCTGTGTGGAGCCGAGTGTTGAGAGGAGATTTGGACGCGACTGTGTAGCGGCACAAAGCAAAGTGAAAACATGAGGCCGTATTTATACTGTAACATTAGATTTACAATCTCACTCGAAGACAATCAGTCACAATTATTTAAACTACTCCACCTTCTGGCATATCCTGACAATTGCCATAAAACTCACAATGAACAGCACATGTCAGCAACACCCCCCGCCCCCCCTCACGGCTCACAGTGACTTATTATGATAAATTATATTTCTCTAGTGCTGTTTTTCATGTCACCGTGAGGGTCAAGCACGTGAAATAAACATAAACACGTAGCCCTCTGTGGCCGTGATGTCGAGGCTCAGTTAACATGTACAGCACACATTCCTAGTTCGTGTATGTCTGGTTTATGTGCAATAATGCACCGCAGTATAAACATGTACGCGATTTAATTAAGATTTCATCCTTTCTCCTATATCGATCATATCTCTTAACAGTGGGTGGTCAAACAGACGTGTTTTTCCCACTGATTTTCCAGTTCACATGTGCAAATGTCAGTGAGTAAGACACTGAAACCCAGCAGCTCCTCATGGTCAGACCACTGTCTGCTCCCAGAAGTGCATTAGTGTGAATACGTGGGTGAATGAGAGACACTTACTAGTAAAGTATTGTGTCATTTGTTTTTACACATCAAGTATCACAGTAGAGCTCACCCACGCACACTTACACCCTATACCATAAATGCCTCAAATAACCTGGATGTTAAGCCGGAAGCAAGTGTAATGAGTACAAAAACACAAAAGCGTCTTTGTTAGAGATTTAAGGAGATTTATGTAGCTTACTTTGGCCCCTACCAGGAGTCAGTGTGCATGTGTGTGTGCGTGCTCTGTGACTCTTACTGCACCTTCCAGTAGGCCTCTGCTGTGCCAGAACAAGATTACACCGCAGCCAAACCTGCGTCAAACGATTATGTGGGCTTGCACTTGTATGTGTAAGTGTGTCAAAGAGTCTGTCTGTTCTTGTGGCGCTTCATCCCGCATCCAGAAACTTGTTACACTCTTCAGTTTTCACAAGCAAGGGAAAGTCAGCGTTGCATTAAAATACACTTTGTACACTTTGTGGAACTTGTTTATGTCACATTTCTAAGCATGAAAACAGTGCCTTTTGTGTTGTGACGCAAGCTGCAGAGAGTTTTGTCAGCTCTCACTCTAGCATACAATGTCCTAATAAGTAGGCTCGATGCCAAAACAGCATTCATGACTGTGACTTTGAGAAAATGAAGCATTTCTGATTGTTTGATTTCACCGACAACCACACAAGAAGGTGAAATTACACGGAGCAAGAGGAAGTTGTTGGAAGTTTGGTTGTGAAGCAAGCAAGGTCACTGATCCCAGTTCAGTTGCATACAAACGACTGCTAATGCAGAATGTGTGTAGATGCACACATGAGTTAGTTTTATATTAGTTCTACACAGGTAATTTTTAACCAGCTCTAATGACAAATGTGATACAAGGTAAAACTGACCCTGAGCTGAGCAGTTTCACCTTGACGTACACGGTGGAATGCTACATGTGCGCGTGTGTGTGTGTGTGAGGCTGATTAGCAGTTATTGGAGCAACAGGGGCATTGAGTCACAAACTTTTCTGAAGTAAACTGGATCCGTTTAAGAGGCTCCACATCATGGCACTTGTGGATTACCCGACTTTAGCTTTTCTACCAGCAACCGTCAATGCAGCCGAGAGTCAACTATATGTCTACGTAGAATGTCGCTTTAGTAGCTACTAGGTCACTGATCATTTCAGATAGCATCAGAAAGTTGTGAAGTTTTACTTTTTTTTCTACAAGTATTTGAGGCCATGGGGAACTCTGAGAGCGTAGGGTGGATTGTAGTGGAGTGTGCCTGCAGGATCCTTGGTATTTCCACAGCAACAGGTAAAATCTACATGAAAACAAACAAAAGAATTATAGCAACAATAAATCTATGGCATGTGTATCAGTTATTACTTCAGTATGAGTATGATTTAGTTCTTTGGATGCACTGGAAGATGCGCAATAAACTCCAGATCCTCTCTGTCTTTATTCATCTGGTCAGTTACAACTTACATATTGTTGCACAAATATCAATGGAGACTTAAAGTAAAGCATAAATTGTCATCAGTAATACTAGTAGCAGTGGTAGTATTAGTACTATTTTATCTGCTTATGTCATGTTACCACATGTTAAGAACCTGATATCTGACTCTGAGCTATGATAGCATATTTCCCTCCTAAATCTCCAAACTGTCACAGTTTTCAGGAACATTTTTAAGCTCTCCTGCAGAGGACGGTTCTCCAGCTGTGTCCTTTAAGGATTTCATAAACCTGAGATGCTACAGAGAGTCAGATGGTGATGCTGGCTAACTGTATTCTTGACCTATAGGAAGGTCAAACCATCTCTTGGCAGAGATATGGAGCATATAAAAACATACTTGATCATACATAACCTCCCCCCTCCCTCTCTCACTCCTCTGTTTTCCTGAGGCACAATGGGACAGATTGCAAGCAGCTCTGTTAGCCACATTAAATCATCACGGGGGAAATGGCTCTCTGGTTCCTGCCTTCTTCAAAAAAATATGGGACCCCCCTCTTCCACTTAAATTCAAACAGCTGCAGACGCTGAACATTTACTGAGAGACATGTGCCTCAGATCGCACCAAAACCAAGTCTCTGTATCAAGCTGGGTTACAGGGCTGACACGATCACAGACTGTTAGACGTCCACACCTACGGCTTGCTCCAGCATTGTTCTACTGTACATACGTGTGTATGGGTACTTTTATGGCACGTCTGCGTGTGTGCCCACGTCTAGTCTGCCTCAGTGTGTTCACGTCTGTGTTGCCCTGTCTGACTCTGTGTGTGTTCTATAGACAGACATACACACAGGGAGCACATGTATGTTAATTTCCAGCTGTGTGTGTTGTGTATGCAGCGTTAATTCCTCTCACACTCTATAAACTACCAGAAACCACTTAGCCGCGTTCTCTTGATTTCCCTCCGGTGCTGATTCTATCTCTGAATTTCTGGTAAGCAAGCCAGATAAATTGTTTCCATGTGTATAGTGGCCATCACCACATAACCATGCTTACCTCCTCCTTTATACCTCAGAGGGAAAAGATCGGTTATAAAAACAGGGTTTTCTTTGTAGCATTTTAAGCCTTGATTTCATCTCATTTTATATCATTCCATGTGTTCAAATGTATTTTACTGTCTGTGCTGTCAGGAATCGTTTGACATTTTGGGTTTCAATGCTGAGAATTTGATGAGAGGATTGATAACACTCTCTTAAATAAAACACTGGCAATGAGCTATGTTAACTGACTGGAAACAGAAGCAAACAGTGAGACTGGATCTGCCCAAAGGTGACTAAACTACCTGCCAAGCCAGGAAGTTCAACTGTGCCTGGCCAAGAAGTAGTCCAGCCTGATTGTAACTCCCCATAAAACCACCAGGTCAAAGTATAGCGTCAATTAGCAAGCTGTAGAAGTGCTGGTGGGCAGATTTTGTTTCTTTTGGACTGAGTCAGACTGGCTCTTTGCAAATGTTTCCAGTCCTTATGCTAAGCTAAGCTAACTGACAGCTGGCAGTAGTTTACCCAGAAATTAAACGGGTATTGGTCTTTCCATCTCACACTCAGCAAGAAAGCAAATACACATATGTCATGCTATTTCTTTAAAATATAAGCAATCAGGGAGAAGTGAAAGTATAGATGAATTTAATTAAATGAATTTATTGATGCCTTCAGGGAAATTCCTCTTAGCCTTTCCCAAAATGGTGAGGTCATAGGTTAAAGGAAGCTGTAGACATGAAGCATCTCGCTAAAGGGCTCTGCAGCAAAGTTGATCTTACTTGAAAAGAGCGATAAATTGGAGGCTGCCCACTGCAGCCGAGCATTGCTTCCTTTTTTTTCAGAAAGCATGTACTTTTGGTGATATGGAAGGATGATTCTCAAAAGTTAAGTAAATAAAACTGTTCTGTATCATTAGTCATTCATAAGATGTCAGACAGGAAAGGCAGCTACCAACACATTTCAACATCTGATGACTACTTCACAAACAAGTGCTGCTGCTGTTTTTTTTAGCATGTCATGATTGTGGGTCACTGCAGGAAATCTGTGAAGTGGTAAAAGTGCACTCAAATGAAATCACCAGTGATAACATAATTGTCAGCATGAGTAAGCTATTAGCAAAAATGCTGTGACCATAATAGAAACAATTGCAGCAATTATCAAAATAATGTGTTTTTTATTTATATAAGGCACATCATCAACATTTCAGTGTTGTGCTCATGTAAAGGCTCCTAGTTGGGTCTTTTTAGGTCAGCTTCAGTCTATCCTTTTTTTGCTCTATGAGGGAAGAAATAGTTTTCAGCCAAGACTTAAATCACTGCAAACTGTCAGGTAGCAAGAACAAAATAAATGCTGCCTTGAGAGCAATATGACAAAGACACATAAAACATATGTCAAAGAACACTAAAAGCAGCACAATTCAAAGTTGTTTCACAGGGGAAATGTTAACAGTATTCATATAGATCTGAGACCTGTGCAACTCGACCCACCGTGAAGGAGGAAATCATGAGCTAAGTCTGACATCTGGTGGACAGAATCTGCTCACTAGTTACTCTCAGGGAAAACAAGCAAATGAACTACCTGTTTCTGTTTCAGTGCTGTGTACTGTGGGAGTTGAGACCCTACACAGGGGAGAATTCAACAGCCTTGGCATCTACCTAATGTAAGTGTGTGGCCTAGTGTCGACTTTTAGCAATCATTTTCAATACTGTACTTCATAGTCACGCATAAAGTACATAATTATATTCACTTGCAAAGAGATGATGGGAAGGAGTCAGAGGGACAAAGAGGTGAAGAGGGCAGTCCTTGAGCGCTATTTCTATTTATATCTGGGGCTCATGGCCAAACTCCCACAGAGCCAAAGGAAAACATCCTCCAGAGGAGGGAAGAAATGCATGACTGTTTATTCGTGTGCACAAATGCAGTTGAACAAAGTAGTCCTGCACAGACACATACACAGAAACAGCGACACACTTTGCATATGTTTATCCCATTATTCTTCTCATTCCTTTATTCTTTTTTCTCTGGTCTTCACAGTTATATTTCTGTCGACTATTTTTGATATATAGGAGTGAGATGTCCTCTCCTGGGCCCCCTCCTCATGTCTGTCTGTCCTGCACCCCTCTGTTTTACACACACACACACACATCCTTGTTTTGCTCATTTGTGGGGACCTATGATTGACATAATGACTTCTCAAGCCCGCAACCCTATGTTTAACCATCACAAATGAATGTCTGACCCTAACTCTAACTCTAAAACCAAGTCTTCACCACCAGACAGCTCTTTAAATTTGTGGGATCCAGCTGTTTGGTCCCCAGAAAGCTGTTACATCCAACAGCCATTGTGGGCTCCCAGTTTTTGGACGCCACCAGTATAGAAGAACAAGGTCACACACATTAACAAACAAACACACAACTTAGTCTCAAGCTCTTGAGAGTGAGAGTACAGTGTACGATGATAATGAGTCTGGAGCCATTTTTCTGGTTCACTGGATCTTCATCAGATTCTTTAAACACAAAATAGTGGTAGTTGACAGAAGAAAGAAAATCACAAATGCAGAGACTTAGAGCTGATTTTTTTTCCTCCAGCAGAACACTTGAAGTTGCCTTTACTTGCATTTTGCCAGTTTGTCAAAAACAAAGAAGAAGAAGAAGAAACATGTGGTCCTCACCCACAGCTAGTTAAGATACAAAGAAATGGACACAATTAGATAGTTTACATAGTTTAGAAACTGTGTACTGATTTTTATCACTGAGGCTGTCACTTTCATCTGACTCTCTCCTCCCAGAGTTTCATCTTTTGCCATCATGATATTTGAGCTGGCGTATTTCCTGCATGTTCTCCTGTCTATGTGTCTGCCGTGAGTACACAACACTCGACATCAACATCTGTAGAAAACCTCATAGAAATTTTTTTAATCTATCATGTGATTTGTCAGTGCAAAAACCTTTACACAAATATGGATGGATTTTCATTCCTGACGTGAAAACATCAGTGTGCATCTCTCTTTCCATCTCTAAAGATGCCCTCCACACTGGCAGCTATTTGTGTTGTGGGGGAAGATGGCTGACATTGGAGGCTTCCACAAGTTCCTCTATTACTCCATCATGTCAGTGGTCTGCTTTTTGCACCCTGTGTTGGTTTGGCATGCAATTATTCCAGGTAAGATGGCACCAGCATGTACAAAAAAGCTGTTTACTGTGCTTGTCTTATCATTGGTCTTTACAGGAGCAGTAGGTGACTGTTACTACATTGTTTACACCTCTATAGAAAAAGAAATATATTCTGTGGTTGCAGGGACAATGCTTCTGGTGACAGCCTTTTTCAACTTCATACTCAGCAAGAAAACAAAAGCCACGTCTCCCAAAAGACCACAGGAGAGCTACAGCGACCAAGGTCCAACCACCGTCTGTGTGACGGAGAGAGCGGGTCCGGACAGCACCGTCTCATTCTTCCACATGATGACAGGGAGGAGAGGTGGGGGGCTGGTTCTCGCAACCAGAGACCACTGCCTCAGCCCGGGAGAAAGAGGAGAGAGCGTCCAGGCCATGCTGGAGCTGGAACAGACAGAAACACCTAAAGACACAGACAGGGGGAGGAGGGGGAGGAAAGAGAGGAGGCTGATAAGCTTCGGAGGAAGGGAGGAGCCTGTGGAGAGAGAGATGGAGGAGATGTACAGCTCCTGTGAGCCCGAGGCAGACACCACCTCAGACACTGCACCTATGATTGTTGACTGAACATCCCTCTGCACTCAGACTGAGCAGCTTACTGATATCACATGATGGAAAGCATGTGTAATTTAGTCATACTGGCTGGGTGCAACCAGCTGGTGCTATTATGTGACTGACTTTATATAGCTGGAAATACCAAGATTCAATGCCTGACATGTGGGCGTTTTTTAAAGTAAAATATGAAGATTATTAGATCTTTTAAATTAAATGTTCTATTGATTTGTATATTTTTTACTTTAAAAACATCTATTTGTGACATTTTGATGTGTAAAGTCTATCGTCAAGTGTATAAATTCAAAGAAATAAAACCATTTGTACCTACATGTGCACATGGGTGGCTTTTAATCTGATAGACAGAGCCAGCACTGATTGAAGAGGAGACATTAGCGTCAAACAATCCAATCCAGTTACCGCTGCATACATTATTCATAAGGTGGTAAATTAGATCAACTGCTTCATCCATTCAGCGTCAGAGGAAAATATGTGCGAATGTGAGCGAGAGCAACGGGCAGCGAGAGCTTGTGCAGGTGCAATGTGTTGCAGTCACATTCAAGTCTCCTCATTGTGTGTTTGTCATGTGCGCGTGGTGACCATGGAGACGGAGCTCTGGGAGGAGCACGGGCGTTATTATGGTGATGAGGGGAACCTCAGATCACCCAACGTAGGCCTACTTCACTAAAACACATCTGATGTTCCAACGCACCAAAACTAATCACAAGCATTATTCATGCATTAATAATATGTCATACACATACATGCAAGACATCAATAGTGTGCCTTGATCAGACTTAAACCCTTTAACTCACCAGAAAATTAATTTATACATGACACTGAGGGATTGCTCTAGATTTTTGTTGCAACAGAAATGCTCCAATGAGAAAAAACGCTCTTATTTTACTTAACAAATGTAAGCAGGGAAAGCCCGTGTTGTTGTTTTTCCTTTTTTTTTTCATCATGCTACATGTGATAAAATTCTCCACGCAGACTCTCCTCTTTTGTTCAGGTCATAAATCAATATGGTTTTGCGCTGTCAAAACACAGGCGCACACACTGTACACACCACGTATTCCTCAGTCTTTTGTTCACTGGAGTGTAGGTATGCAACTATAGCCTACGTAGCCTTAAGAGGCAGCATCTCGGGAGCATCAAAGCTTAAGGAGAGAATCAATAGAAGCAGAGAGTCTCATTCATCAGGAAACACCTCACTGAGAGCCGGGGCCAGACAGCAGACTTGTAAAAACACACACACACATACACACATATAGCCTGTGGGTGAAACAACTGGAGAATTCTCTTTCTCTTTATCAGACACAATCTACATCACCAGCAGCAATATGGTGTCACTCCTTTTTTCGTTTTTTAAACAGTTTTTTTCTACATATCAAAGCCGTGACATGTGAGTCTAGTCAGGAGATGTTTTGGTGCTTTATGGAGGGAACAGGGAGTCTTTGTGCAGGGTTTTCAGAGGTTTTCATGCGGCCGCTCACTGGGCCATAATCAGAGCGGCATTGTCCTCTTCATGAGGATATCTAGCAGCCGAGTGACCCAATAAGAAACAAAAGAGAAGGAACACAACGTCAGTATTTCCACACCACTTCCATAAACGCCTCACCGACCTCTTCCCGTAGCCATATCCTTTAGAATGAGCTGTTCTCCATCAGGGAAGTTTTTCAGCTGCTGGAACAACTTACTTCCTCTGTGCATGTTAAATCATAAATCCTATTCAGACAGAGAGAGGGAGAGGGAGAGAGAGACTTCCTACAGCTTGTGTTTCCACCCTACAATAGTTTCCTAGATGGTAGATCCAGGCTCAAAAACAGGATGGGTGAAGTAAATCTTAACAGGTCACTTAAAGAGACATCTTCCTTTACTGCTGCACTGGACAGTGTTTTAGTGATTGAGGAATTAGATCTTCTTATCCTTGGATATGTGAAAATAAATGCACATGACTTACTTCTTTGTACATTGTATTTGACATATTATAGGCAAACAAAAAAAATGGGATAAAAGATAAAAGCATGTAACAATAAGGTGAAATCCTAAAATGAAATTCAAGCATGATACAATATACAAATTAATCAAAGTCAATCACAGGTCCCTAATTAAAAATAAATAAATAAATGCAACAACCTGGATTTATAGGTTAGAATGTTTTTTTGGTCAAAGAGCTGAATTTAAGACACTGCTGTGAACTCAGATGCACCTTGATCAGGAGGAGAGAGGTATGTGGCCCTGACTGCCTTAATCCCGCCTACTTTTCACACGCTGATTGGCCGAGGCTTTCCGATACGTACCTTCTATTGGATCACTGCGTTGTCAGTTTTTATCCTCCGGCTCTGAATGCCGCACGACCGGAGAGGCGTGAAGATAACGGAGGTTGTGCGGGACAGCGGACATCGCTGGTAGATAGCCGACGCGGAAGACGCGCTCTGATATGGTAAGAAACAAACGGATCAAATATATTGCCGCTTCTGTTGTTGTTGTTTTTATAGAGGGGGAGAGAACATTACATTTACAATCACGTGGTTAAAACCCGACAACTAACAAAAACTGAAGTTGCTGCAGGTTTGTAAAGGTAATGGTTTTATTTTATCCTAACCCTAACCCGGGCGACTGTTATAAAACTTCTCTTTTCGTCAGTTTATTGTCTGCAGAAGAAATAGGTCGGTGCTTTGCAGAGAGATGTCTGACCTGTCGGCGTTTGTCTCGAAATCCAGACGTTTGTGTTAAAAGCACTGTGTGTGTGTCTGTGTGTGTGTGCTATTTGGAGCTGGAGTAGCTGGATAGTATTTTTTACGCATGGGAATAGATTGTCTTCGGGCGCAGCTGCTGGTGAAGGTGCGATAATTGGATACGAATCTCGCGATGATCAAACCAATTAGCAGACCTGCAATGAAGGTTCTTTGTCCGCTGAGAGAAGAGAAGAGAAGAGAAGAGAAGAGAAGAGAAGAGAAGAGAAGAGAAGAGAAGAGAAGAGACAGAATATAAAATTCACCTAAATCTCTGCATCACCCAGTGAAGTGACCCTTATCTTCTTTGCACAGTCTTTGGTCCATCTCATGTGCAGCCATGTGCAGTGGCTGAATAATTCATAATAATGGTAACAGACTGGAAATCCTTTAAGTTATGGAATATTTATACACCCATTATTATGTATAAATATGCATGAGCGATAGACTGACCATTCCATCCCATTATATGCACCTACTCTGTCAGCAGTTTCCTTGGATGAGAAGTGGAGATGGGTAGAGGTCATTACGGGGAGGGAGGAGGGCTGGTAGGTGCAGCCTCTGCCTCATAATTAACATAAACATTGTTGGATTTTTATGTAGATGATGACGAGTCCTTTAGAAGATTTGGGATTTAAATCTTAAACTGTTTAAGAGTGATAAGTGGAGTGGCGACGTGACTGAAATTCAAAACAACCGGACTCTTATTTTTTTCTGCCCAGTTGTTCATTGTTAAACTGAAACTCTGCCTCACTTCCCGCAGTCACTTCCCAGTCAGACAGCTGTAGTCAGTACTGGGCAGTCTTGTTTCCTGGTTTTTGTGGTGACTGCCACTGCTCATGCAAGCATTTTTTTTTCTTATTTTTTTTCCCAAGACAAACTTCTGTTTCAATTACAAAAAAAAGTCAAAGAGGTCATCGCCTTTATCATGTGACCAAATGATTCACTGCAACTCTATAGCATAAAGATCTCAGAGCTTTGAGCACTGTGGAGTAAAAACACGTCAAAACAAGTGGCCTGCAGGCTCTGTCCCTGCAAGTGATGTCATGGTGAAGACACACTACAGTCACTGCGTAAGAAACCACTTTCATCAACCGCTGGTTTATGGACCATTAATGAGAGGGAGGCAGTTTTGCTACACTGCATAAAAACCTCAATGATTTTCAGTGTGCATTACACTTTAGACACTGGGTGGCACCATTGCAACACCAATGACATGATATGACCAGTGTGACAGCTGTCATATAGAAACAAGTGTTTACGCAAAGACTACTGCATGTTACAGTTAAAATTGATGAGAGAGTGTTACTGCACTTTTACTAGATTTTTTTTCATATTTATATCTTATTTTAAAATTCCCTTTTAAAATAATACCTGATTAGTATCATAGAAAGTAAAACTCAACAGTAACACTTCAAGTTAAACTTGAGATAAGACAAATCTATTAGTGAATACAACACCACTATCCCTTGTTCATTAACAGTTGTAACAGTTGTGTATTAGATACTGTAAAACGGGAACAGCAAATCTGTAGTTTGTGTTACAGAATCAGGAAGCTTCATTTAGTTTATGTCTTTGCAGGTATATTGAGGTTTGGGGGTTCGTAGGAGAGCTTCTGTCTCAGAGACTAAATGTGTGTTATGTTAGCAGAATAACAGAAGAGAATCAAAGTATTTGGTTAAATAAATATCATCATGTAAATATTAGAGTTCAAGGTCAGTTTTCATGTACGTAGCCCTTTTCTAATGACATTCTGTAGGGTAGTGGTAGTAGTCGTACTGTAGATTATTGAACAATGAAGGAGGTACACATAACCTACTGCTCTCATATAAGTGTAGTGGTGTTTAAAAAGATATATACTGGATTATGTGTGCTGAGGATTTTAAGGAGAGTTTCTGTATGACACATAAGACAGTTATCCAGACAGCTGGTGCCATATCCCCTCAGCTGGTATCCTGTCTAATCCCATCAGAAATGAAAAATGCCAGGCTTCAAAGGAGTCTGTAAATGTTTAAATGCACCAAATATGGACAAAGGCTTCTTTGTTGAGCCGTTTACTTTCACTTTCTGTTTTCCCGCTGCTGTGAACCCCGGATGGTTTCATGGCTGTTTAGTAACAGGTCAGTTCAATTCTTGTCGTGGGAAAGGGCAAGTGGACACACGCAGTGGTTATACAATATCTGTTCCCCATATCGATGTGAGAGCAGGGCAAAAGTGGGTAGAAGTGTGTGTATGTGTGTGTGTGTGCGTGTGTGTGCATGTGGGATCTATTGTGTCACATGCTTTACAAGAAATCTCACAGCTGCTTTTCATAAGCCGGCCACCATAAAAACTCACTTTCAAAGCCCGTCCCACCGACAGTCTGGATGAGTCTGTTGTGCAACACCAGACCTGAACCTGAGCTTGTTCATCATAAAACATTACAACCTACGACATACAATCACTGGTGCCTTGTTTTCCAAAACACCTCCAGCAAATGCTTCTACATTAACTAGTTTCCTCAGTGATAAACTCATTACAGTGTTACAGTGGTGTTACAGCTTTGGGATATTTGTACAGATGTTTTGACTGAGATTCTGCTCAGTGTCTGTCGCTGACTCACATCCTGTCGTTTATTAACCAAAGCTGAAGACAGTGGGTTAACTGACCTTTCATATCCTGTTAAGGAAGTAATCCTTGTTTTTTTTAATCAGAGTTTTAACAAAAAAGAAACAGAACACAAGGCTCCACCATTGTTCAGAAATATTTATTTAAAAAAGACACAATCTGCGAAGAAAATTCCCATATTCGTATAAAAATAAATAACCAACATAGTGTTCACTTTTTCAGCTTTTACAGGTGCACTGATCTACACATAAACAATATACTGACCATTAGTGTTTTAGAGCTACAACTTTTCTTAAAAATAAAGCCTCTGGTGCTTCAGTCATTTGCACAGGAAAGCCCCCCACCACTGGCGAGTAGAAGAGCAGCTCGATTTACAGCCCGGACAGAAATTCAGGGGAGCTCGACATCTTGTCTGTGACACATCTGCCTGGAGTTAGGAGTCCACGGTTTGGCAAGAATCAGTATGTGCCTGCTTCTGTCCAGTGCAGTAGCTTTATTTCATTTGGCAGGACGGCTGATTATTGCGAGTCTGAGGATGAAGCCTGCGAGTGTTGGCCACCGCTCCTCAGTCGGGACCGCCGGCGCTGCCCACCTCTCCCTCTCCCTCTCACTCTCCTCCTCTTCAGGCACAGTTTCACATCACGGCCCAATTTATGAGCTCTAGAAAACACAATAGAAGAAGTGTAAAGTTAAGCATGGAAGTAGAGCTGGGAATATGCTCCTGTAATATTAGACAATAGGTCAAAACCAAACCTCTCAGCTTGGTAGATTTAATAATGCATTAGCAGCTTATATAGGAAAAGCCAATAAAAGTGCCAAGAAAATGAAAGCCAAATTTTGGCACTAACACAAAAGTCAACACAAACGGATTACCAGCGAGCCAGAGGCAAATCTAGGTGCCATGTTAATACAGGCACTGGCTTGGCAACAACTAGGATATTGTTGGCCATAAAGATGGGTGGAGCCCTTCTTTACCACGGTAACATGAATATTCTGGAGTCTGTTGTTGCCAAGTACAAAGGTCGTCGCCAAATTAACTAAATAACCTTACTTAACAATAAAAGGATCCTCTGCTTGGTATCCCTTTGCCTTCTAGATATCAAGGCTTTCAGGACATGTCTACAGTTTATACCTGTCCTACTAGTTAACTTTCACTGATGCTCACCTATTCCAGCAGCGAATCAGCTGTTTTCCCATCGGTGCTTCTGGATCCAGACACACTTGTTCATTGTTTCCCTTTAGTGTCACTCTAAAAAAAAAAAACACACATGGAAAAAAAAAACTTTGAATCACATTCATCTTCATTTGTGTGTGCATGCATGAATGTGTTTGTCTGCAGGATGTGTCACTCACATGACTGTGATTTTGCTGCAGCTGGGGCTCTTTTGGTAGACTGTGAGGTCTTTCAGTTGCCCTCTGACGCCTCTTTGTGAATGTGGACACACGCATCTTCCAGGGACATACGTGTTCTCCGACTCTCTCACTGCACAGATACCATAACAGGATTATAGGTTAATTAGAAACAGCACAGCCCAAGCAGGGATTAAGTTACTGCAAGTTCACACGTTGAGAGTTTTGCCCAAACAACAGCAACAATCCCAATTTTCCCTGTATCCCAATTTAATCAGAGAAAAACAAGCAAATTTAAGTAAAAAGGTCAATTCATAGGTTCTTACCTGCGATCAGGACGCAGCAGAGGCTGAGGAAGACGAGCTGACAGACTGACTTCATGGTGGGTGCAAGCTGAGCGTTGACTGAGCCTGTTGAGCCACATGTTGCTGCTTTATACTCGTGCTCCTCCCCCGCTTTCTTCAGCGCTGGGCTTTCCAAACCAGGAAATTCCCCATGGCACCTCTAAAAATCAGGACGCAGCCACCAGGATGCAGGGATCAGGGACAGCTTTCCCTACTTTTTCAAGAGGACACTTGACACCCTGAAGGACACAGTGATTAATGGTTTTCACCAAGCATTGACTATATTAAACCAAAAAGATATCAGCTGTGCACTCTAAGGCTGCACCAGTAAGACAACTTTCTCTCTGCATTTCTTATCATTAGTTAAGTGTTTGTAAAGTGTCAAAGTGTCAAGAAGAGGCTGCGCACAGAAACAGAGTTGTCCTTGAATGAGACATGAAGACACAGTGTCAGTTTCCAGGCTTTGTTCAGTTTTTCCATGACACGACATCTATCACTTTGTTGGCTCCCAGCCACAGCATCATGTGATTTCTCCTAAACTTCCATCCCTGCACTGTAGAAGAAACACTTTCAAATACTCAAATTGAGTCAAAATGAAACATGCCAGCATATGATATTCACATGCAAAGTGAGATAATGTACTCTTTATGTTATTTTTAATGTTTGTTTGTCATATTTTTGTGCCACAGCTGCACTTGAGACAGAATGGGTGAGCGTCAGACCTGCGTGAAGCTCAGTGAAGAGAAACTTATACCAAAGTAAGTCCTTTTAGTAATTACATACAATAAGGTAAACTCACAGAAGTGATTGCATGTGTTGAATTTCATCCTGTGAGAGGCGTGAGAGCTAATCTTTCCTTTGTGTCCTTGTGTTCACACTCAGGTCTGATGTCTTGTCACTTCTGAGGACCTACAACTGTTACCATGAGGGGAAAAACTTCCAGTTGAGGACTCGTGAGGTAAGAAAAGAAAGATAGCCCAGCTGCAGAGAGGTCACCTGGTCCCCTGACAAGAGACCCTGCAGCTGGAGGAAATAAACACGGGTAGTTACCTATAATTCCTTGGCAGTGAGAATGAGTTGTGCGCATATCAAAACTGGAACCACTTTGATCCCTAGAGAGATAACCTGAGACCAAACATGCCTCAAATATGGCGACAATGCTGGGGTCAGTGCACATGTGCAATTTCTGGCTTCTTGTGCAACATACCAAAGAGCTGGTAAACCACAAAAACCCCCCTTAACCTCAAAAGTAAAATGGAAGTGGATGGAGGGAGAGGGAGTTGTACATTTCAGTCATATGCACTCACTGCTTAGCAAAGCAGTTCCACGGTGAACGCCTGCTGTCGTGGTTTGTCTGTGGAGATGTTTGTAAGACTTAGAGGTTATTTGTTTGATAACTATTCCGATTTTTTGGTCGGGAGTTCCCCTTTGTGTTCGCAAGCAGGTTTTTGAGAGCAGGATCATATCTGTCTGAATGTGTGTGTGTGTGTATGTGGGCAGTACATAGCAGGGTGGTCATGGTCTGTCCCTCTTTTCTGGTCCCCTCAGCCAGCCTCACTCCATCGTCTCACTCTGGGAAAATCCCCCCATGACCTGATGAACATACATGCAACATACACACGTGTAGTGAAAAAAACAGACGTCATGACATTGACTCAGTGTCAACTGGAAGTTAAAGGCGCAATATCTTGGACCTCTAAAACAGATTAACACAGAAACATTGTTTTTGGATGACAAGTTGTTAAAGTGAACTCATTACAAAGAATGACTCAACAACATAAGGATTTACTGCTCAGCTGAAGATTTAACATGGAATTTGGCTGCTTGTGGGTTGTTGTGTTTTTTAACTTCACTGGGAACATCACTTTCCAATTCAACCAAAACACATTGGGTCAATGACTGAGCGGATTCAGCTCAGACTAGAATCACTTCACTCCATATATATATATATTCATGTATAACTGTAATATAATATTATTTTTTTAAAAGGCTATTGTTGATTGTGCAGTAGGCTACATTTCTTTTCATATTATTGCTCAAGTTGTCCAATGTTCCAGTTTGGAGAGAAAGGTTGAAAACAGAAAACAAGGACAATGACTCATTCATAAGCATTCATACAGTATAATGCATAACCTAATAATATTTCATTAGTCTTCAAATATTAGCTATAAAACAAACAGTCAGAAGACAGCATTGTTTGATCAGTCCAGTGCGATTAGATTAAAGTGATGCTGACAAAAATTAAAACTTGACTCCAGCTGAAACGCTACACCAGCACAATCTGATAATCTGGCCGATGTGACATGTGATCCTGTTGAAATCTCAACAGTCAGTTGAAAAACACAAGTCTGTTCTTGCTCCACTGTTCAAATAGTTCACAAGTTGAATCCGAATCTAAATAAGAGTTTGTTCTCTTCTCGGCCTTAGAGACAGCAGCTGTCAAAACAGTGGCAGTGTGTGATGGACTCGAAAGCTCAAGAAGAGCAATGAAATGCTGGTTACTCAACTGCTTTTTCCGTTGTTGAGCTCAAACTTTTATAAACAAGGACAAGAAAACACTTTGTGAGTTCATCATCAAAGCCAGTTCCTTCCTTCAGTGGTGGAGAGGTTAGCATGCTGCAGCCCCTGGTATCTCTCTCTGATTATGTTGAGGTCCCTGAGGTTTCTCCAAATGTTTCCCTGTTAAAAGGACTTTCTTGGGAGTTTTTCCTCAGTCGATGCGAGGGCCTAAGGGCAGACGATGTTGTTATGATGCCATGTAAAGCCCTTTGAGAAAAACTGTTTGCAAAAATGAGCTACACAATTAAAATTGTGTATTTAGTACATAACATGCTGACAATAATGGCAAGCCAATGCAAGAAACATGAGAAAACTTCAAAACCCTTTACACTGCCAAGAAAATTGAAAATTGAACATCAACATCATCAGCGGCTTTGTCTCCTCGTGAAGATTATGTGATATGACGCAAAAGCTTCAAGAACTACCTAATGAACTCTCTTGTTCCCGTATTGTTAGGGTAGGATGTGACATTGCCATTCCCGCATGCAATTGAAGTCGAGGCAGCTCTTGTTAGTGTTTCCCTGATGCTGGGGCCAAACCACCGAATGCTATCAAATCATAGGCGTCTTCTTTCTCTAACTTCAATCATCTCTTAAAAACTCACTTCTCCTGAAGGCACCTCTTCTCCTAACACCGTTACCCTCCTAACCAGCACTTATTATGAACCTCTTCACCTGTTATTCCCTTTTTATTTAATAAATGCAGTACTTCACAATTTCTCAGTATTTCCTATTGCACTGAGGCTTTAGTAGAGTGAGGTTCCTCACTTGTAGATCAAGCTGGACAAAAACATCTCCCCATGAGTGAGTGTAATACTGAACTAATGTGCGATATGTTGTAATGAAAAGGTCCTATGTTAACAACAACTTGGTGTATAGACTAGAGCTACACTTAATGTAAATTCTTTATTTTTTGTGAAATGGATTTATACATTCATGTACAGTGACATTGCTAGACTTCTTAACCCTCTTACAGTAAACCACAGACGGTGAGACCAACGTTTTGTCATTACTGACTCATTAGGTATTTCGTGGATATGTGGGACAAACATATTACTCAGCAGTGAAATTCTTGGAGTTGAGCTGGCATAAGACCAAAGCAGGAAACTCAACCAGTCTTTTTATTTGTCCCATAATTCCCAGGCAGAGCTTCATTGTGGTGAAATCTATCTGACATGTCTGGGTGTTTGTTTTAGCTGTTTGTTTGGAGTAATGCAAACAGGTTCTGTGTAGGAAAAAGTCTCTTTGCGATTTGAAAGGGCTTTTAAAACATTGTGTCATGGTTGTGCTCTACAGGTGTAGTCATGTGATAAGCCTATTAGTCATGTCATGAAATTGCATGTCAGGTGATTGGAGGTTCGGCGCTAGCATTGAGGAAAAAACATGTACCGACATATTCCCCTGTTAGAGTACAACTATGTTATCAGTCAAAACGAAACTTATCTTGATTTCTGAAAGCATCTTCCCCTTTTACTGCTCACAGCAGAACGTTCGCTGGATCCAGGATCAATTCACTGTCTTGTAAAGAGCACTTCAGCATGGTCCATTATGTTCACAAAGGGATAAACCTTAAATGTGAATCAATCTCGTACCAAATGCTGTGGTCACATTATGCTGTGGTTTAGCTGAAACATTTCAGTCTGAGTCAGCACTGGGCACTCGAATAGCTGAATGTTTTTACTGTACTAGGCTGCGCTGATGCCAATTATCAATATGTGTGTGTACAGCTCCCTCTAGTGGCAGTATTAAACATTTTTCAAGCAAAACAGCCCTCAATGCAGCACCACTGAATGCCACTAGAGGTCAGTGGTATGTTGTGTTTTTCAGATTTGAAAATCACTCACAATAAACATTATGGTTGGTCAGTGAGGACTGTAACATATGATACAGTCACATTAAGTGAGTCCTCATCCTGTTTGTCATGGGTTATATGCTCTGTTAATAAATTAGTCTGACTGTTTATCAAAAGATGTAAATATAACGTATAAATATTTTAGTGCAGGTGTGCATGCGTGCATGAAATTAGCATTTAGTATTACAACAGTAAATTTGGGCAGAGCTCATCAGCCTCCTGCCAAACTGCCTGACAAATGTAAACACTCAGTGAGGTCGTATCCAGAGACTTTGTTTCCAGTCTGCACAGTTTCCGGAAACTTTTCCACTACTGCTCTACTGCACTACCGAGCTGTGTTCACACAAACACAAACTTACAAGTCCAGTTCCCTCACAAGAATTTAGTTTCATACCTTCTTCAGGGAAATCAAGTAGCTACATGACTTACATGGCATGAGTTTGAATAACAGGATAATGAGGCAGAAGTAATATTGCCTTTTATTATCTGTCAGGTACTAAAAACGCACGCCTCCCAGCTAAGTAGTGTTCAGCAATTGCAATAAATCCTGAGGAATCCATTCATAATTAAGATACTTGACATATGCTCACCTGGTGGTGTCAATCCATAATAGCTATTTAACCAATTAACTACAGTATACTATAGGATAGAATCAGTATTTCAATTAGCCATTAAGTTTCCGAGATGAAAGAAAATAGTACAAATGTTGAAGTTTAAAGTGCCCAAGGTAATAGCTTCAAAATCCTAGAGATTCAATTTATGACAGAAAACAGGAAACAAACAAAAAAATGATCACCTTTGAATATCTTGAATCTGGAAATACCTGACACTTGTCTTTTGTGTGATAACTGATTTTTAAAGATTAAACAATTATTAGATTTGTGGAGTAGAAACAGCAAACAGCGCACATAATCATGGTTATTTCAGTATTTTATTACAAAACATATCCTTGACATCTTTACAAAATATTAATGTAAACATGTGGACTTGAGTCCTCAGTGCATAGAAATAAATAGATCTTCTTCATTCGTGAGGACTTCATAAGTGAGTCCCATGAACCAGCGCTCTGTTTTAATCTTCATAAACACAGCAGGTCCTTCCAGCCAGATTTATTATGAGATACTCCACCAAAGTGTCCACAGGACGCGCACCGGCGTCTCCCTTCAAGTCCTTATTTGGCCAAACAGCCAGTCCATGGGGTCTTTGCCCTTGTTGTCTCGCTCTCTGCCCATCTTCAGAGATAAATCCTCTGTGCTGTTTAGACTCAGACTGGAAGCTCTGGAAGTCCTTAGTGTGCGGGGAGACCCGCGAGGAAGCGAAGCTGAAACAGACAGCTTCATCTGAGCCTTTGAGAACTGCCGTAGCCTGGGGGACCGCTGGAGTCTGACGGGGCCACAGCTCGGGGCCTCAACGGGGCGAGCAAGGGCCTGAATACTGGTCATGTAGTCCTCAAGAGACGGGGAGCCCTGGGTACACAGGGAGGATGTGGGGGGGACAGGCAAGTCCTCCAGCGTCTCAGTGATGGTGGGTAAGAGAGGCAGAGAAAGCAACAACCGCCTGCGTTTCATTCTAAAGTGGGAAAGGGAAAAAACAGTTAGTTCACTATTTGGTAAAAAGGAATATTGATTTCAGTTTTGTGTTAAATAAGTTTAAGTAAATAAACGTGTTATAATTCCTTAGTAGGTGCAGCTGAATTGTAATAAAGTAGAAGTACCCTCACCTTTGAGGCTTCAGATCTGAGTCCGACACACAGAGCGAAGCAGAGTGATGTCTAGTGCGTTCAGTTGATCAGTTGAGTATGACTGGACCAGAGCGGTTTCCAGGCTTTATAGAGGCACAGTGCAGCAGAGCGATTAACCACAGCTGCCAAAAATAGCCCTGCTGACCTTACTCTCATCTGCAGTGTGTGTCTGTGTGTGTGTGTATGTGTAAGAGAGGGTGTGTTCATGCCTGTTCAGGAAACTCAGGAGTGGCGGGTCAGCGAGGTTCAGTGGTGCAGCTGCTCCGACTGTTTATGTTCCAGAAACAATGAAGCCCTGAGAGCCATCTGACACACCTCCAGAAGCCTACTTTCTGCTTCTTCCCCCCGCCCTCCCTCTCTGACATTTACATTCATCTAGGAACATATCAAAATTATTACCACCTCATTTTGATTCCCCTGACTGTACGACAAGAAATACGTAATCCACAAGTTATCCATGCAAATAAAACCATTAACAATCTGGATTTCACAGTGTTTGATTGTCCATGGGAGGAAAGCTGTTATTCTGCCCAACTCTCATATGGTACAGTTTTACTTTTGGGGGGATTATTTAAGTGAAATACATTTGTCTGTCAGGCAAATGAATCAGAAAGTACACAAAGATTTTGTACATTCTGCTTTTTGTACATTTTACATACAGTATTTTGTATGCTGTTTTGGCCTTTCTGGCTGTGGTTACTGAATACTGAATTTCTCTTTCTTCTGTTGAGTGTGGTGTTTTGATCCTCAAGATCCAGACAAAACTGTTCATAAATAATTCATCATTTATCTGACCAGACTGGTTGTCTCACATCCCATGCTGCCACTTTAACTATTAAATCCAACACACCGGGCAGTATATACATCTATCCTAATATTATTTACAAAGTTGCATAGTTGTAATCACCACATTTGTTATACTTGTATAATACTTAACCCAGACATATCTTATTTTCCAAATAATTGGATTACTTGGATTTAATGAAGTGCATCACAGTGTAACCAAATTTCCATCTGGAAGTGCATCAGCTGACTGACATTTGTGGATTATTATGAATAGGGCTTCATTGTATTATCACGCATTATCACTGAGATTTAGTCATTAGATACGATGTTTACTGATGGTGTGGCGGTAATCTACAGTATCTGTCAAAGTGATTACGTGTGCTATGTGAGGTTACCATTGAATTTATTTGTGGCTCAATTGTCAAATTTGGACAAAAAATCAGCTCCGGGACCTCGTGCGAGAGGCCGATTTGTTTTGGTTGAGAATGTAAACACTTTTTCTCTGTTCTCAGCTGTGTGGACGTTTACAATTTAATTTTAGAGTTTCGCTTTTGTGAAATCAAAACTGTTCCCTTGTGTGTACGTGACCAAAAGCAGCACAAGTTCCCTGTTCCCATTATTGCTGCCTTTCTCAGACGTGACTTCATCCTTGTACTGTGTAAAAAAAAAAAAGGAAAAAAAGGAGGGAGAGGGTGAGGTCTTACAGGTTTTCTCCAAGAGGGGAGCGAGCGGCTGCTTCTGCACGTACACCTGATACTGAGCCACTATGGCAGGTGGCCAGCAGGATATCCCCCCTGACCATGACTGCTGATAATCATTGTTGTGTGTCTGTGTGTGTGTGCTATTGTGTACAGGAGGATGGGGAGCTCATCCTCGAGGGGTTGCTGAACATCTACTGGGGCCTGCGCCGACCAATCAGGCTTCAGATGTACGACGACAATGAAAGATTTCGTCTCAACCGGTACAAGAACCTTTTACACACTGACACACAGATGCCTGAACAAACAGATGTGGAGCAGCAGTAATAATATTCACAGCGAACTCTCACACAATAGCGGAGAAATTCCTCATCTTAATAGTTTAACTCCACCCTGTATTATTTAGTTGAGGAAGCTGTGGAAGCTGCTTCTACCTGATGATTGCTGTCATGATGATTTTTAATTAAGAAAAGACCAAATAAAATAATTTATCTCAGAAAACATTCAGAAGAGATGTGAAGTGTGAATGAACCCTGAAAAAAAATTGACATAAAGAAATGAAAAAATCTCTCTGATTTGACACTTTACATTCACAGATATACAATAAATTATATTACAATAAAATCAATATGTTGGGTTTTGGATATTAGGTGACACAAAACAATAATATATAATATAGTATTACTGTTGGGTCTGAATTTTGGACATTTTAATGGTTTTCAATTTTATTACATGTTTTGACCAAAACAAGAATTAAATTAGGCTAATGAAGAAAAATGATTGTCTGATTAATGGAAATATTCATTATTGCAATGAAAGTCAATAGGCTCATTTAGAAAAAATAGGAGAGAATACAAAGGAGGTTATATTCTTCACCTCATGTCCCAAGTTTTACATGAAATAATTGTTAAAGGTGATAGAAAATATGTTATTAAGTTAGTTACTGCTAATGTTATGTTTACCAAACACATGGATGTGGAAGTTTTGCACCAACAGTGAGCATGTTTTGTCTCCACAGTAACGATAGATCCTCTGTGGCATTTGTAAACAATAATTCACTGGACAGAGAGACTGAACCAGCAGGTGAGTAATGGACACGTGCAGTTATTGTCACACATTCACAGTCACACTCACAAACACACCTGATGGATTACTGTAGATTAAACACACACACATTGAAACAGATTAAAGCTCCACAACTGCTTCATTCAGCTTTTCCAACGGAGAGGCTGCCTCACATGTCGAGCACAGATTATCGCAGGAGGTCAGATCAGATCACCAGGACTATAAATAATCAGGGTTGGATTTAGTCATGGGGCTGACATTGGGCTTTTTAAGCAGTTTTGTCAACTGCTGACATCGCAAAGATAAATAACGGAGGAGATGTTCACAGCTTATTCACTCTAACACAAAGCATTGGTTTGGAATTCATTATAGATTTGTGATGATTTTAATGCTGTCCCAAAGGAATAAACACTCTGAAACACTAAGGGGAAATAATACAGCACATGTTCATGATATTTATTTCTATTTTATTGTACATTTATCACTTTGAATTAAAACAAAGTGACACTAACATACTCTTTATAAGAAATGAAATAGGTAAGTAGAGCCAACATGCTCTGGCAACTTTTAGGAGAGAATAATAGATTTGGATAGACCAAGTGAATTAAGTTTTTAAGTCTTTTAAAAGAAATCTGAACTAATTCTTTCCATATTCCGTTTGAGTTTTTGTGACACATAAAAAACACAGCTGTTACACGTGTTGAGAGGGGTGTGTTTGTGCACGTGCGTCCCTGAGGTGGTGACATGGGTGGTCAGGAGGAAGAGGATTCTCCTCAGCTGCTGAGGACCAGGAGTGACGCTTCCTTCATGCGTGTCCAGAGGAGGACAAAGACACACACGGCCAGAGACTTGCAGCGATTGCGCACACACAGGTTCTCAATCAATGGACACTTCTACAACCACAAGGTACAATAAACAGAACGCACACACAAGTGCACGCGTTAATGTATCCCGTTGTTGACACATCTCCAGGTGCAGAGGGGCAGCGGCTTCCTGCGCGGGTGTCCGTCTCACAATGGCCTGCTGTAGGCTGAATTTATTAATGCGCTGCAGAATACAAGGTTACACTGAGTTCCTTCAGCAGTTTCTCCTGGATACACAGTGTGTGTACTTGTGCGTGCGTGTGCTCGTGCATGTGTTGTTTTTGAACAGATTCCAGCTCCAGACTGAGGGATTTCCTTTTTGTTTTCGATTTCCCGGTCCAAAATGTCCAAGGTGTTCAAGTCCAGGAATCCATGTTCACATCAAGGACTCACCAGTGTTTGTAAAACTTTGTGTTCTCTCACTTACACGTTTCTCGCTTGTTTATTTTTCTTGCCCTCAGACATCTGTGTTTACCCCAGCCTATGGTTCAGTCACCAACGTCCGAGTAAACAGCTCCATGACGACCGGACAAGTCCTCAACCTGCTGCTGCACAAGTTCAGGGTGAGCGACAGTGAGACACTGGTGGTGTCTGAGCAAAACCTAAAACAAGAAATAAAATGTTTTTGTGTTTTTTTTAAGGTGGAGAATAATCCTGAAGAGTTTGTCCTTTATATGGTGCACGAGTCTGGTGGTAAGTCGCACATTTCACTGTGGTTTTCTCACGAGAAATTATGCTTTTTTTGTGTAATTTGTGAGCGTGTATGTTTGTGTTCACTTGCTGTCTTCGACTGTGACCTCGTAGAGAGGACCTGCCTGAGAGATGGCGAGTACCCGCTGGTGGCTCGGGTGCTTTATGGACCCTGCGAGAAAATTTCCAAGATCTTCATCATGGAGGCCGACCTGGGGGAGGAAGTCACGTATGATGTGAGTCTGGGCCTCCTGCCACCACTCCCTCTCCCTCTCGTCTGTTTTACAATAAATTACTCTTTTTCTTTTTTATGTGTTGTCCTCTACATAGACACATGAGGAAACAATGGACCAATGACAGACAGTTGGGTTAAATTTAGCCAGATGAGGGAAAGATATCCTGTTTTGGGACTGATGTAACAATAGACTAAGGTGATCAACGGTGTGTTTTGTCTGAACTGAGTGATATAAATAAAACCAGACTGTTGCTGGAGAGTTTTCTAGATTCTCTGTAGTGAAATCTAATATACAGTATATGAAGGTTTATATCAACACCGTAATAGAAGTTTGAAAGGATTTGAGGATGTGAAATATCCACTTATTATTTTTGCCATGAATAGAGGTGACTAAGATTTGGTTGTGCTGCTTTGGGTATTTAAAGATTACATTTACATTATTCAACAGTAGTTTCTTTGCAGAATTAACCACAGAACAAGCTTTAGACTGTTTTAGGGGAAGAGGGAACAGATTTATAGGTTGCCTTCTTCAAATTACTGTAATTTCGAATGTTATGTATTGTTTACAAAGAATGTGATTTTTGTTTGTTCATAACCTTTTTTACTATTCATTGGAAATGATCACCTTGTATTGCAGGCAGTCAATGTAATCCATTAGTATTAATATTTTATTATCAATCTTTGGCTCTGTCATTCTTTTATTTTATTTGTTTATTTAATTTTTTGGACAGAGAAAAGAAGTATAGACACATTTAATTGATATGTAGCTCATTCAAACTTATGTCTGAATCTGTCTCTCCACAGGTTGCCCAGTACATTAAGTTTGAGATCCCTGTTTTAGACAGCTTTGTAGAGAAACTTAAAGAAGAAGAAGAACGTGAGATAAACAAACTGACCAAAAAGTAAGTCAACAATCTTTCAGGGTTGCAAAACTGGCTTCAGTCTAGACAAGGCCAGCTGCTTTAATGGCCACAGCTGATTTCATTATGTGAGGCCAGCCCAGTATCTATGTCTCCCGCCGGCATTACACAACAACACACATCAAAACAAGGCTGTCTGTCTTCAATGAAGACATTCATCACTGATTGTTTTCACTGACTGCATAATCATTTAACTCATATGACTGATATTTCAGCCCTTTCACCCCATTATGTGTTTGTGTGTATACATGCGTTTGTCTGTTTACTTGTAGCATGTGGGCTCAAACAACCATTGTTTTACGTGCACGAGGATATTTTACAGCCCGCCTTGCATGCACTCGTAACATCCAACACTGTCACTGTTAAACTGCCAAAAACTGGGGAAAGGCCTCAAACTCATCAAATACACAATCCAAAAAGTCCAAAATGCTCTCGTGAACAAGTTGTGACCTGCACCTGGAGTTTTTGGATTGTGTATTTGATGAGTTTGATGAGGGAAACCAAGAAATCCCATTAGCCTCCGTAACGTAGCAGCTTTCCGCTCGGCTCGGCGGTTTTACAAATAGCTTACACCGACAAATAAAGGCAACAAACCTACTGCTATGATTATAGTGATTATGGCAATGGACCAATTTTCCAAAATGTTGAACTATCCCTTTAAGTCAGTTCCACATACACCATTCCAACGCCATAAATACAAGCTCATGTGTAGTAATCAACAGCTTGAAATAGAAATCTTGGTTTGTCAATGCATATAAGAAAAGATAAATAGATTCATTTCACCATGCTATTGGTCACTCATTTATGTCTGTATGTGAATGTACAATAGTTTAATCCTGTGTGCTTTCTCACTTCTGCAGGTACGGTGCTCTGAAGACTATGATTGTGCACCAGCTCGAAGGCAGAGGTCACTCCAGCGACAGAGTATAGAGCAGGCTGTGTACGGATGTGATCCATTGTGTGGGTTTGTGAGTGTGAGTGTGTTTGTGTGTTGGGGGGGGGGGGGGGTGGCTGCAACACTAATGATTGTTGATTTACTGTGGGAACATTTCCAGATAGTGAATGTAGAGATTAAGGTAAAAGAAAAGGGTAAAAGTAAAGGCTGCAATAGAACCATATCATGCACCAATGTGCTTCTACTTTTAGAATTTCATATCTCAACAGTTTGATCTGTATTTTAATGTTATTACTTCAAGTGCACCAATGTTTTGATAACTCTGCAACTTATGTATTTGAATTTTGTATGAAAAATTCCTACTGCAAATGTGGATATTTATATGAGCTGCTTTTAGTAATGTTTTCTCTGACTTGGACCTTTTAATGTAATAAATCAGTTTTAGTGTGGCCTTCCTAAATGTTGTTGGATCTCTGCTGACACCAAACATAATACACCGCTCAGACTTCCCACAAAGAAAACATTCATCTTTATTATTTCCTGCACTTCCAGTGTGGCTGGAGCTCAGATTAGCATTGTTCTTCTGAGTGACCCTCTGTGCCAGCTAGTTCCCATGATCGTGCATGTGTGTGTGTGTGTGTGTGTGTGTGTGTGTGTGTGTGTGTGTGTGTGTGTGTGTGTGTGTGTGTGTGTGTGTGTGTGTGTGTGTGTGTGTGTGTGTGTGAATTTATCAACATTACACAATGGGGGTATCCTGAGAGAGGAGGACTGTTCCTTTTTCCCACAGTTTTACAAACAGTAAGACTGTTGTAATGTTTTGTGGACCCACCTTGACCCTAAACATGGATCCACAGCCAGACCCAATAGGTTGGGTGGGTTTGGATTGAATGTTTGTAATTGTTGAAGTTTTTTTTTTTTTTTTAATGAATCCAAGCTGCGATTTAAAAAAAAAAAAAAACACACACACACAGTTCACACCGGGAACAGTAAGTACACCGTGGACAAGGTTTCAATCCTCAAACAAAAGAAGAGAAACAGCTTAACACTTTCTTTCCTTTTGGCCCAAGACCCTAGAAATATTAACAGACGCACAAAACAATGAGGTAACTTTATTTTTACAGCCTTGATATTGATGTTTGAATATCCACGCTCATTCCAGTCATTTAAGTCAGTGGGAATATGAAGCAACAACTTATGTAATTGCCAGTAATTGCCAGAAATAATCAGCTTTTCTGAAACTAAAAAATCTAATGCAGCACTGTGGATTACCTTTCACCAAGAAGGCCAAGCCTAGATCAGGATTCAAGCTTGGGAGCTCACATGGGGGTGAAAGTAACCCCAGAGCTCTAAGGAACAACATACACAATGTGATGTATTGAAATTATCAAACTGTTAAGGCACCAAACAAATTAAACAGATCATCAACAGAAGTCATTCATTCTAATACGTCTTGCACAAATGGCTGTATATTATTGTAGAGTGGCTTTATTGCTGAATATGACACACCACCAAAGAAAATCTATGTTTTTGTCTTTGACGATGCTGTAAATGTAACGGTAGTGATATAAGGATTTTAGCAGAAAAGCAGAAAATGATTTTGTATATGAACATCTTAAGGGAGTGATTTGACATATGCAACAGTAAACAGACAGCACACTGGAAGGCTACATGTAAACACTGGAATAACACAACACAGACTGGGAAGCAGCTAAATAAATAATACATGGTCTGACTCAACAGTGACTCCAAGAGGAAAACAGAGGAGTTGATGGTAGGTATGTGAGTGTATCCTCATATCATTCAACAGAGGACTTTGTGACTCATGATGCAAGTGGGGCCATAGTTTCCAATTTTCTGGACACAATGTTCAAAACAAAATGTGATACATCTAGCACACTTGAAAGGTCATCATCTTGTGCTGGTTCTCTGAAATGCTGTCAACTTCACACAAAAGTGCAGATTTGAGTCGTTCTCCCAGTTTTTGTTTGACGTTGATAGATAAAAGTGGGATGGGAGGATGGAATCAGATGATAGGCCTACAGCCTGTGTTTGATGGGGGAGGGAGCATCAGGAAGTTAATTATAATATTAAATTAGCCTAAATATGGCAGTGTGAAAAAGATGCATCCAACTTGGTTGAAAATTCACAGAATACTATCTGTTTGAGGTTGTTTTTTTCCCTTCTTGTTATATCCCAATTCATACTCCTAGTCAGTTGGTGGCGGTAATGCGCCATAACATTAAGAAGAAGAAGAAGAAGAAGAAGAAGGGGGCGGGGCCAAAACTCGTCGAACCGGAAGTCAACAATCGCGGGAGCTCCCGGCGTGAGCCAGTGGTGAGGGGAGTTGTGTTTTCCTAGGAAGCAGAAAGAGTGTTTGAAATAGAAAAAGATACAAGAGCAATAAGACGGAGAGTTTCGACGAGAAAATGAAGCGTTCACTGGATGTCCGACGATCCATCGAGTTGTTTTACGGAGAGGAAGACGCAGAGTGTGAGCCTATTTCATCTTCATCGTCCGAGGAGGAGGAGAGTGGTGTTGAGGACGAAGAGGCGACTGACCCGTCTTTTGTCGGCACCGGCGATGAGAAGTAAGGCAAACTTGTCATGAATGTTTATAGCTTTTGTTTTGTTTATTGCTCTAATGTTAATGACATAAAACTCAACTGCTGAACACATACAACGTTATATACCAGGTAGGTTTATGTGTACAGAAAATAAGGGGTACAAGGTAATAGGCTACAAAGATGGGTAAATATTTAGCCTTTTGCTTCACCCTTTATCTGAACATAGATAGTAAACTCTCATACTCATTTTCCAAGAGCAATCTGAACAATTTCTAATTTCTTTGCACATTGTTGTCATGCACAGACACAGTGATGAGGAAAGTAAACCTTCTATACAGAGGCCTAACCAGAGAGAGCATGGGGGGCAGAAAAGGTCCAGATCTCCACAGGCTGAGCCACACCAAGGCTTGGAGCCCGGGAGAACAGGAGACAACCCAGACACTGCCCCACAAATAGACCAGTTCATGCCACGGAGAACACCAGGACCCCAGGTGGACACCCATGCAGTCTCTTCACCTCTGGACCTGTTCAGACTGTACATCTCCCCAGCCACAGTGCAAACCCTCTGTGAAAACACCAACAGGTACGCAGCAAAAACAAAAAAAGAAATGGGGAAGAAGTACAAATGGGATGATGTTGAAGTCGAGGAGCTGTACCAGTTCCTTGGGCTCCTTATCTACACATCTCTGGTGTCACTGCCGAGTATCACGGATTACTGGAAACAGGACACAATCACAGCCGTGCCGTTTCCAGCTACCGTGATGGTGAGGGACAGATTCAGGGCTCTGCTCTGGAACCTCCACCCCAGCGACCCAGATGAGGACAAGAAAAATGACGAGAAGAAGGGAACGCCAGAGTATGACAAGTTGTTCGGGATCAAGCTCATCATCGACAGCATCCTCAGTGCCTGCCAGGCTCATTATCACCCAAGGAAGGAATTGGCTGTCCATGAGAGAGTGGTGATCCGCAAGGCAAGAACTGGCATGGCCCAGTTCCTGAAGGACGAACCCAGGAGGTCGCGGGTCAAGCTGTTTGTGTTGGCCGACTCGAGCAACAATTACACGGTAAATTTCAATATCTACGTTGGCAAAGCACACACAGTGCACGGGCTCTCATATGATGCTGTGATGCACCTGGTTCAGCCATCATACCTGGGCGCTGGCTACCATGTTTGCTTGGACAATTTCTGCACAAGCCCTCAGTTGTACGTTGACTTGGCCAACATGAAATATGGAGTTTCTGGGGGAGTGGTCAAGAGCAGGATGAAGGATGGACAAAATGGACATGAGGCAGTCAAGAGCATCTCCCACCCCACCCCAATCACATCCTACACGAATATGGGTGGGGTTTGCAAGTCTGACAAGCTGCTCCAGTACTACGCTACCCACCGCAGGACCACACGCTGGTACCGCACCCTCTTTTTGCACCTCTTGGACATCGCCACCACAAATGCCTACATTTTGCACTGTGACATCAGCTTCTTAAATGACGTGAAGCCCCTGTCCCACAAAGACTTCCAGACTGAGCTGGTGTCCCAGCTGTGTGGGGTGGACAGCGCAGGCGTGCCCGTGAAGAGGAGCACCGACCACATTCCCGTTCCCATCGCCACGATAACAGACGCCAGGCGGAAAGCCACACAAGGCCGCAGGATTTGCCAACAATGCCACAAGGTGGACAAAAAAAGAAAAATCACTCCCTGGAAGTGCCAGTCCTGCGATGTGGCTTTGTGTCTTATTGTGGACAGAAACTGCTTTGCAGAGTGGCATAGATGAAAAATGTAAAAAAAAAAAATAATAATAATAAATCTGTGCCCCAATGTATAATATTTGTAAATACGGTTTGATAACACCTGTTTTGTATTTTGCATTAAACTCTGGGAATAAAAAGTGCTGGTGTAGCTCTCTGATTAATTAGTTTGTTTTTAAGAGTTGGAGCTGATGAAGTTAAAAAAAAACACACCTAACATACATTTTTTTCATGGGAAATATTTTTTATTTTATTTTTTAACTTTGCCTTTCATATTTGCAAACTCTGTTTACCTTTTAATGTTCCAAAATAGTTAATTGAGCCTTTTTTGTTGTGATAAAGCAGATTTTTTTTTTTTCCAATTCGGATTTGACAATATAGGTTTTTGGGCCCAAATGTTAATAAAGTAGGTTAAAGTGAGAAAAAAAAAGTCAGATCAATGATCATACAGGTGAGGTTGTGCTGAAAGAAAGATACGAATATAGATATGATAAACATTTTTTAAGTCATAGGCTAAATAAAGGTAACATCAAATGTATTAAAACAAGGCTCAGACTCCTAAGGGTTCATCACACCTGATGTGTTTATGTACAAGGGGTGATGATCACTGCAAGTTGTAGCCACAATGGATCACTCTGTACCTGAGGATAAAAACAAGATAATTCAAAAGATAAAATCTTCATTGAATGTGATCAGTTGTGTTCACTAAATAGAAGTTAGATGAGGGGAAGAAGACTCCTAGCCACCTTGAGTCTTCTAAGTAACGTTTCTGTCAGTTGTACCTGTAAATCACCAGCAGGTGTCAGCATCACTACATGGAGAGCTCATGGTGTGTGACAGACATGGATAATTAATCATATGACAGGTTGAGGAGATAATTTTAAATTCATACCTTCTGATATAATTGTTTAGTTTGGAAACAAAAAGGTTATTATATGGATATTTGTATAGTTTGATCACAGCGTCTGCTCATTGTAGATTAACTGCAGCTTGAAAAGAGTGGCTGGTATCAGGGGTCAGTGGTAAAAAGCTGCAGTTAAGACAGTTTCAGCCTCACACTGACTTGACAAAATCACATTAGCCCTGCCTTATTCAGCCGCTGAGAATGGGCCCGGATGTCAGACACTGACAAAAAAACTCACTGAGATTTCTAATCAAAGTGTTTATTGATCAAACAAAAGAGGTTAACTCAAATTACAGTGCACAAACTAAACCAAAGTGATCACAGTGATAAAAACAAAACAAAACAGCAAACAATAGCAGTCAACAAAAAGTACACAGGTGAACACAAGTGCTATACAGTAGACCCTCCCCATAATCACATGACCTGCTACTAAAAAACAACCCTTAACCAACAGAAAAACACAATCCATGGTTCCTACAATGCTATAGAGAGGATCTGATCATGATTACACAATAAACAAACATTACTCACTTATTCATTGATCTTTTTTTACATGACTGTACAAGCAGAAGATTGGTGGCGCCGTTCAGCTTGGACCCTGGCCCTTGACGAGTAATTGCCTTTTAATCTATGTATTTTCCTCTGAAGGTCACTGTCATGTTTCGCTTGTAAATCACTCCTCATTTTACTCAGTTCACGTTCTCTCTCTTTTCTCTCTCTCTTTCTCTCTGCTTCTCTCTTCTCCTTCTCTCTTCTTCTCTCCTCATTCATCTCCTGCTTATCCCTCTTCCTCTCCTCCTTTCTCTCTCTCCTCTCTCTCTCTCTTCCAGCCTGCATTTGCTCATTAATGTCCTTTATTGCCTCATCATATTTTGCCTGAAGTTTCCTCTCAATCGCCTCTTGTTTTCTGCGAATTTTCTCTTCTTTCTTCTTCAGGATGCGTCTTTTCTCCTCTTCGATTGCCCTCTCAGCCTCTTGGAACATCTCGTTGGTGTAGTGACTTCCTCCGTTCCTCTGGACCATATTTCTGATCTTCTGAAATAGCTCAGTGACCTGTGAGCGCTCCGTCAGCTTATTGTTGAAGACATGGTACTGGCTGTTGCATTTGGCCACCAGCTCTTGAAGATCTGGACATTCATCCAAGAACTCTACAATGGTGTTGTCCAGAAAGTCTCCTCCAGTAAAGAGAACCATGCTGTATCGACCTGCGTCCTTGCCAAAGATCTCCTGAATCTTCGTCACCGACCCTTTTTCCTCTGCTGTGAATCTGCCCACCTTGATGACCACCAGGAAGACATGGGGTCCAGGAGCAGCGAATGAGATGCATTTCCCCAGTTGTTTGGATGTTTGTTCCTCATCAAACCTGGTGTCAAACAAGCCTGGGGTGTCAATGACAGCAACTTTCTGCTTATCCACCGTAGCTGTGCCCTTAGAGCACTCTACAGTCAGAGATTTAGCACTGCACTTTGATTCAAAGCACTGTCGTCCCAGAATGGTGTTTCCTGTGGCACTTTTGCCATTTCCTGTCTTCCCCACCATCACAATCCTCAGCTCCTCATGATTTGTTCTGCAAGATCCTGTGAAGAGCAATGAGAATATATAACAGGTTACAGATGCACAGGAGGGGGTACTTGTACATTATTCATTTCTCACCCAAAACATAGCAAAGATATTAAACTGATCAGATTAAACTTGAAAACACGTTTTTAGACTCAAAAGTGCTCCAGATATTTAAATTTAGATGATCATTTTTGACTTAATAATGAAATGTCTGTACTTTCATCAGTTTGTAAGCCTTAATCTATAAGACATGTAGCAGTACATTCCATAAAATACAATTTGGTAGTTTATAACACCATAAAATAATGGTAACTTGACTCACCTGAGTTGTCGTCCATGTTTGGGTCATAAAAGTTGCTGTGAGTGATCGGAGTATGAGACGCTGCAGCTGAAGTCAAGAATTTAAGTGTTGAAGATTGTGTGTGCCACACCTCCTGTCTGTCTGGTTTCATAGCCTACATACCGAACAACAACCTGAGAAATTTGCACTGGTCACACAATAGAAATCAAAGTGAAAGAACATATTCAAAACAATTTACTTTATATAACCTTGGTGTGGCAAGGGTATCAAGATGTGCCTTATGCCAATTTAAGTTTGTTACTGAAGCTTTAAGGCATAGTTAAGAAAACAAATTCATTTTGATAACATGCTAATATACCCCTAAATTTTCAGAAAAGGTTCATTTACCTCCATTAGAACCTGAAATTGTAGCATATAATGTTCTTGAGTATAGCCACAAAACACAATAGGCTCTCCATTTCTCACCCAAAACCTAGCAAAGATTTTATCCCAGCTGAATCACAGATGGAAAGTAGGCTACATCATTAGACTTGTGACGCCCAAAATTAAATCATGATTTTCTACGTGAAAAGTGGATTCTTAAATACAGACACACAACGAACAATCAGGTATTTGCGGGTTTATCAGTTTATAGAAGCATTTATCTATAAGACCAACAGCATTATGTTTGTTAAGAATTCTTCAAGTTACAGACAGTTTTATGTTTATGCTTTTATTTTGAAGCGAGCGTTTTATTCTGAAATCAGTCTGTGCAGTTCCGCTTCCTGCCTCACGTTCGGCAATTGACCGGTTGTTGCAGTATCCTACAGCAGTCACTGACGATGTGAGTTGTCATTATAGTGATGTGGAATGAATGTGTGCATGTGAATTACCTTCGGAAAGTGATGTGTAGCTCCTGGTATTGTTTACACTCGTTTTAAGGTCCGTTCGTCACCGTTAGCATAATCGCGAATTAGCATGGATGAGCTAACTGAGTGTGAATGAGTTCGTATGACTGCTAGCCTCTGTATTTTACTTTCGGTTTACATATGTATGGTTCACAATCAAAGGTTAAAGCTGCATTCAGGAATATTGAGTGATTGACACCGAGTTAAAGGCATTTATGTACAGTGAAGGGGTTATTTAGCCTACTGTATTTAATTGCATATATGTAAACATTACAGTGTTATAATTCAGTCTTTATTTTCTTTGTGTGTTTACAGAAACTGCTTTCAAATACTTTCAACTGCTTCGAATTGCATTCAACTGCATTAAGCTGTATTCAGCTGCACTGTAAAGAATTCATCGCTGTGCAATTCTACAGTAAACAGCATAAAGCCATTGATGTCTCATGTGCTTTCTGACCGAAGCCCTGTAGTGGTCAATCAGGCAAATAATCAGCATCAGAGGTCAGAATCCTCAACAAAGGTCCTTCGAGCCGGATGATTGACTGCTTCAGAATATGACATCAAAGGAAGATACAACGTCTCTCCCACATGTGGACGCACAAAGGCGACAGAGTGAAAGGCAACGCCACACACCCAAGCACCTAGAAGACTACATCCTTGCCCAACATCATCGCGCACCTGCCCTTTCCTCCCAACTCAAAGACGGAGTCCATGAGGAGCAGAAAGGAGCAGCAGCCGCTGCAGACAGTGGACAAGCAGATGCAAGTATTCAGCCTGGTAACAGCAGAGCCTCGCGGAGCCCTAGTGCAGGTGATCCACTGAACACCACATCACTCAGGCAACTGATGGAGTCCATATCCAAGAGTGAGGAGGAGGAAAGAGCAGAGATGGCTCAGGCCGCCAACAAACTCCGTGAATATGAACAGCGACAACGTCGTCGCCAAGAGCTGTTGGAGCACATCACGTCATTCCTACGGGAAGAAGAGGAGAATGATGAGAATCATCATGTGAAAGGTGACACACCCCCCTTAATACAATCACATTCAACATTGCGCCCCCCTTCACACATCCACTCTTCAAATCATTCTCCCTCAGCAGAGAAGCAGGCACGCAGCAAAGCGTCTCACACTGAAAGACACACACCAGCTGATATGACTTCAACATTAGAGAGAGAAGCTGAACTGAGAGACTATACCCCTGATGCATTAGCTAAAGGAGCTAAATCTGCATTCACACCAATACAGCCAGCCTCTCCAAAGCACCTCGTCTCCTCCTACTCAATCATCTCACCTGTTAGAGTGACGCCAACCTCAGGCCCACAGCAGCTGATAAGGCCGGTCCCCTTACAACCTCAGGTAACAGGGCTACACCGTGGTGAGGATGAATTTGCCTACAGTCACCTACCTCAGGCACAGCAGCTGTTGACAACTACACCCCTGCTCTACAAGCCCACAGCTTCCTATCACAGACCACCAGCAGCGCCAAACTATCCTCCACCTCAATCCCCCTCAATCTACAGTCTGCCTCAGTATACACCTGTAGCGCCACCTCAATCACTGCCACCTGCCTCAGTAGTGATTTCGCCCCCAGCAGTTCAGCCACAGTTTCCAACAAGCCAGACTACAGCCCCACACAACTTTAGTCTGCAACCACGCTCTGTGTATGGCGTGCCCAAACCCAAAATCCCAGATTTCACTACAGATAGTGAAAGGGAGTTTGCTAACCTCAAGTTAGCCCTGAGTAACCTGCTAGAGCCCCATCCTGAATTGACTGAGAAATACAAATATCATGTGCTACTCGAACACCTCAAGCTCCCAGAGGCACAGATGATTGGCCAGTCCTGCAGACATGACCCATTCCCATACACAGCGGCCATGCATGCACTACAGCTCCAATATGGTCAGCCCCATCAGCTAGCGCAGAGTGAAATAGCAGCTATCCTCAACCAACCTGATGTGAAGTCTGGGGATGCACGCACATTCCAAAGCTTCGCTCTCAGAGTCCACCTCTTAGTGAGCATGTTGCTGTCCTTGGAGGGGCCACAGGGGATGGAACTCAACTGCTGTTCCCACGTCGACCGTCTTCTCAGTAAGCTGCCTAAATATCACAGAGATGGGTTCATTGAATATCTCCAGCTGCAGGGAAAGCTCAACACGACAAGCCTCAACCCCTACAACCTACAAGACCTGAATGGTTGGCTTCAAGGTAAAGCTCAGCAACAACGCCTGTCCAGCAGACTGGTGCAGCGCTATCAACTTGAGAAGCCGGCTAGTAATGGGAGAGAGAAAATCCCATTCAAGGGGAGAGGTCAGAGCATAGCCGTGTACCATGGTGCAGAGCCCATCCAACCGAGCACTCCAAGCAAACACACGTCAGCTGGTGGCAAGAAGCCATTTAAAGTGCACTGCCTCTTCTGTGACAGCAAAGAACATTACATCAGCCGCTGCCCTAGCATTAAAGTGACATCAACCACAGAGCTGGACAGGTGGATAACGGCTGGTAAACGCTGCTGGAAGTGTGCACGTGCCCACGCACCTGAGTCTTGCAACCTCAAGAAACCTTGCAGTGACTGTGGCGACATCCATCTACAAGTGCTCCACAACGTTGCACAGTGTCGCTCCACCGACTCACAGCCAAGAACATCAGAAAGCCGAGTATACTTGACTCCCAGCATAACCTCCAGCAAAGTGCTCCCGAAGGTGGTTCCTGTCCTGCTGCATAATGATTCTAATGCAGTAGAAACCTTCGCTGTGTTGGATGATGGAGCACAACGGACCATGATCTTACCAACTGCTGTCCATCAGCTTCGGTTGAATGGTGAGCCTGAGACCCTCGCCCTACGCACTGTAAGGACAGATGTCACACACCTCCAAGGGTTAAAGGTTAACTTTGAGATCTCCCCCAGAGGCAACCCACAGAAACGGTTCAAAGTGCAGGGAGCATTTACAGCAGCAGGCCTGGATCTAGTGGAGCAAACCTACCCTGTACAGATGCTTCAAAAACGACATTCCCACCTGCGTGGAATACCATTGAAGTCATTCAACAAAGTACGGCCACTGGTACTGCTCGGCTCAGATCATGTGCACCTCATTACAGCCACGGAGCCAACCCGCAGAGGACCCAACGGCGGACCCATCGCCATCCACACTGCCCTAGGATGGGCCCTGCAGGGATCAGAGAGGTGTGTATCAGAACAAACATCAGTGACCCAGTGTCTTTTCACCTCACTCACCAGCCCAGACGATCTCCTGTACCGGAATGTCGAGAGGTTATGGCAACTCGATGTCTTACCTTTCCGGAACGAGAAAATGGTCGTCCGCTCTCGTGAGGACCAGGATGCCATGAACCTATTGGAAACAAAGACACGGCGAATGGAGGTTGAGGGAGTCCACCGCTACGCGACCCCCCTCCTGAGGAAACAAGGCGCACCCAAGCTCATCAGCTCCACTCACTCAGTCATGGCGCATCTGAGAGCCACAGAGAAGCGACTCAAGAGAGATCCAGAGAGAGCTGCAATCTACTCAGCTGAGATCAACAAACTCATCAACGCTGGGTATGTCAAGAAACTTCAACCTCAGGAAGTGGAGCAGTCTGCCGGAGCATGGTATCTCCCCCATCATCTTGTGTGCCACAATAACAAATCCCGCCTGGTCTTCAATTGTTCTTTCCTGCACCAAAACGTCTCCCTCAATGAACAACTCTTACCTGGTCCGACGCTGGGTCCATCGCTGGTAGGGGTTCTCATCCGATTCAGGCAGCACCAGATTGCAGTCAGCGGTGATATTCGTGCTATGTTTCACCAAATCCGCCTGCTACCTGAAGACAGATCGCTCCTGCGGTTCATTTGGAGGGACCTGCGCTGCGAAGAACCACCAGACGTGTACGAATGGCAGGTGTTACCATTTGGCACGACCAGCAGTCCATGCTGTGCGATCTTCGCCTTACAGCAACACGCTCGGGACTACCAAGACAGCCAGCCTGAAGTGCTACAGTCGGTGCAGCAGAGCTTCTACGTCGACAACTGTCTTGAAAGCTTTCCCACCATCGCTGCAGCCAAGCAAAGAGTCGATCAGCTCCGCACCTTATTGGCAGAAGGAGGTTTCGACCTAAGGCAGTGGGCAAGTAATCAGCCAACAGTGGTATCCCATCTTCCCACCGAGGCCAGATCTTCAGCTACAGAGCAGTGGCTGAGCCAGAGTCGTACGGACCCGCTTGAGCCGACCTTAGGCCTGAGATGGAACTGCGCTGCTGACACCCTCGGCTATCAGTATCGGATCATCGAACACTCTACGCTCACGATGAGGACGGCCTACCAAGTGTTAGCCAGTCAGTATGACCCATTAGGGTTCATGGTGCCATTCACAACCCGCGCCAAAGTGTTGATTCAACAGCTTTGGTCCAAGCAAAGGGGCTGGGATGATCCGGACCTTCCTCCTGCCCTCCGTGAAGCCTGGGAAACCTGGGAGAGCGAGCTGAAACATCTCCACAGCGTATCCATTCCCCGCTGCTACTCGCCACTCCCTGCCGAAGGTGCAGATGCAAAGTATGATCTCCATATCTTTTGTGATGCGTCGGAGCGAGCATACGGAGCAGTAGCTTACCTTACGGTAGATGCAGGAGACACCATCCACACCTCCTTCATCATGGCTAGGTCCAGGGTTGCTCCTAAACGGCAACAGTCCATCCCCCGCCTAGAACTCTGTGCGGCACTAGCTGGAGCTCAACTGTCCAAGCTCATACACAACGAGATGACGCTTCCCATTCGACGAACTGTGCTGTGGTCGGACTCCACCACAGTATTGGAGTGGCTTCAATCGGACTCCTGTCGATATAAGGTGTTCGTCGGAACCCGCGTGTCGGAGATCCAAGAACTCACCGACCGTCAGGCTTGGCGATACATTGACAGTCCAAACAATCCGGCCGACGATATAACCAGGGGAAAACCACTGCTGGAGCTAGCAGGACCTGGTCGCTGGAGTCAAGGGCCTCCACTCCTTAAACAGAGCGCAGAGCACTGGCCGAAGAAACCTGAGCAAACGCCAGCAGTGGGTTCATCTGAACTGAAAGGTATCACCTTCTGCTGTTTCACAGCCGTGGAGCCCAACGACAACATCCCTGATGCTACCCAGTACAGCTCATGGAAAGAACTGGTGGAAGCAACGCGACAAGCTCACGGGGCGGCAGCAACAGACCCGGCTCAGCTCATTAATCACCGAGAAGCAGAGGTCTTGCTGTTGAGAGGATGTCAAGCACACAGTTTCCCAGGAGAAGTCACCGCCCTTAAAGCACAGAAACCCGTCTCAAACCACAGTCATCTGCTCAGTCTTGCTCCAGAGTGGGACGCTGCAACGGGCCTCATCCGCGTCGGAGGGAGGCTGCGCAGATTGAACCCAGGCGTCGGAGAAATCCACCCAATTGTGCTTGATCCCCGGCACCCAGCGGTGAAACTCCTCATCAAAGATATGGATGAACATCTTCTGCACGGAGACAGTATTGGATCCTGCGGGGACGACAGGCCGTCCGACATCACCAACTCAACTGTTCCACCTGTCAGCGCTGGAGGGCTCAACCAAAGGTGCCACAGATGGCGGATCTGCCCCCGCAACGCCTCAGACTTCTCTGTCCACCCTTCTACTCAACTGGTGTTGATTGTTTCGGGCCTTACCTGGTGAAGATAGGCAGGAGGACTGAGAAGCGCTGGGGCGTGATCTTCAAGTGCCTCACAACTCGAGCAGTGCACATAGAGCTTCTGAACTCTATGGATGTGGACGCTTTCCTCCTGGCACTTCGCCGTTTCATTGCGAGGCGGGGTCGACCAAAGGAAATTCTATCGGACTGTGGTACCAATTTCCGCGGTGCTGAGCGGGAACTCAGAGAGGCTTTCGCCGCCATGGAACCACAATTAAAGGAGCAGCTGACAGAATACCAGATTGACTTCAAGTTCAACCCGCCGAACGCTCCCCACTTCGGTGGAGCATGGGAGAGGGAGGTCCGTTCGATCAAATCCGGCCTCCAAGTCGCAGTGGGCAGCCAATCCGTCTCAGAAGATGTCCTGTACACAGCTTTGGTAGAAGTAGAGGGGATCTTAAATTCGAAGCCACTGGGATACGTGTCAGCTGATGTAGCAGACTTGGACCCCATCACTCCAAACATCCTTCTGATGGGGCGGCGGGATGCGGCTCTGCCTCAAGTGGTCTACACTCCAGCAGGTATGGGACGGCGAAGATGGCGACACTGCCAGACTCTCGTGGACCAGTTTTGGCTTCAATTCACGAGGAACTACTTGCCGAATCTCCAGACGCGGCAAAAGTGGCAAAGGTCATCGAAGAACATCACTGTGGACTCTGTCGTGCTAATCATCGACCCATCGCTTCCGAGAGCTCAGTGGCCCATCGGGAGAGTTGTCAAGGCTATCGCGAGCCCGGATGGATGTATCAGAGCGGCAGAAGTCAAAGTCAAGGACAAGGTCTACACAAGACCAGTTGCTAGACTCATTGAGCTGCCTGCCCTTGAGGATGATATTAAAGACACTTGAAGAATCCCTGGTCTTACACATTTACAAGGCAAATGTGGGGGCGGCTGTTAAGAATTCTTCAAGTTACAGACAGTTTTGTGTTTATGCTTTTATTTTGAAGCGAGCGTTTTATTTTGAAATCAGTCTGTGCAGTTCCGCTTCCTGCCTCACGTTCGGCAATTGACCGGTTGTTGCAGTATCCTACAGCAGTCACTGACGATGTGAGTTGTGATTATAGTGATGTGAAATGAATGTGTGCATGTGAATTACCTTCGGGAAGTGATGTGTAGCTCCTGGTATTGTTTACATTCGTTTTAAGGTCCGCTCGTCACCGTTAGCATTATCGCGAATTAGCATGAATGAGCTAACTGAGTGTGAATGAGTTCGTATGACTGCCCTCTGTATTTTACTTTCGGTTTACATATGTATGGTTCACAATCAAAGGTTAAAGCTACATTCAGGAATATTGAGTGATTGACACCGAGTTAAAGGCATTTATGTACAGTGAAGGGGTTATTTAGCCTACTGTATTTAATTGCATATATGTAAACATTACAGTGTTATAATTCAGTCTTTATTTTCTTTGTGTGTTTACAGAAACTGCTTTCAAATACTTCCAACTGCTTCATATTGCGTTCAACTGCATTAAGCTGTATTCAGCTGCACTGTAAAGAATTCATCGCTGTGCAATTCTACAGTAAACAGCATAAAGCCATTGATGTCTCATGTGCTTTCTGACCGAAGCCCTGTAGTGGTCAATCAGGCAAATAATCAGCATCAGAGGTCAGAATCCTCAACAATGTTACATAAAACAAGATCTGGCAGTGATCACAACATAGGCTACATGCAGTAACTTGACTTACCGAAACGGTCCATGGTTCGAGCAGAGATGTCACTGCAGCTGGAGTCAAGAGCTGAAGTGTTGAAGAGTTCAACATGTGTCTGCCACACCTCCCGTCTGTCTGGCTTTATACAAATGAGTGACTCGTAGTGAAAGTGAAACTGTGGTTTAATCTGGCCAAGCAAAGATAACAATGTGCACAGTGCTGAAGCAAGGCATGGTTTAGAAAATGAATTAATTTCAATACAATTCTAATATGTTATAAAGTGATAAGATTAAGATTAACTCCACAGGATAAACAACACAGGAGGAAATTATGTTCCTATAGAGTCGATCCAAAGAAAGACAAATCTTGATATTGAATCATAATGCAAACAAAATGTATAGGTTGTTCGAATGACAACATAAATATATTTCATGGTAGTTAAACTCTCATCAAATCGCTTTTATTGCTTTCACTTCAAACTTAACTCCCTACGTTCTTTTTGGTTTTACACAGTGGATCCTCATGACAATATCAGCCTATCCTGATTAAAGCAGTTGAACAGCTTTTCCATCTTGACGAATGACTTTTTTTGTTACTGTAGGTTGTCTAAGGAACAGTTTCACGTTCTTGTTGGTGCTGTGATACACTTCTCTTGTTATTTTCTGTTGGTTTTGTAAAGAATCGTTATTGTAAAGACAACAATGTCACCAACCTTTGTATTTTTCTCGCTGTCTCACTATTTGTAGCAGTTGAAGGTTGGTCACATTATCTGTGTGTGAATGTAGCCTTCTCTTGAATTGGAAATGACTGATTATTTCTTCTTTTCTTTAGAGAGAGAGAGAGTTTAGTTCATTCTCTCACTTAAGTAATGCTGTTGTGAAGTATTTTTTATTTGTTTAAATAGTTGAGATGTCGAATGATCTTTAGCAGCATTGGACAGGAATGTGAGACTGTCTCAGATGAGTTGGTAAAACTAGGTGTGTCACAGTGAGAAAAGGTGAGAGGACTGAGAGTCACTGAGGTGCCGTGACTTGATGACCCATTTCTCCAGAGACTTAATTCATATTAATGCAACTCAATATTTCAAAAGTTTTCAAGTCTTCAAACGTCTTAAAGTTAGCAAAGCTATAAATTGAGAAGTTGTAAAGATTAGAAATTTGAAAGTTTTAGTTGAAGTGACTTCAAATACATAAATAAAATGAATGGATGCATGAATGAAATGTATAGTATCATTGAGAAGTGATAGATAATTTATTTTAATTCTGTATAATGCTTAACAACATTGATATTAAGAATGTACCAATAATGGACAGATTATTTTTCCAAGCCAAACGTTGTCCTGGTTGACCACATTGTGCAGCCCCTTAGAGCAGCCCTATCAGCTGTCCAATCTGTCGTCTATGGCAGACTGCCTACCAGCCAATACAAAATACTACTGTACATGACCTACACACCTTTACATGAGAAACATCCCAACCATCCGGCTGAACTGGACTGAACTTGGTTCATGGCAAAAGGTGAAGCCAAACCTTAGACAACACGCACAACAGGTGGATGTGATGCCAGTTGTGTTTATCACATATCAAACTTCAACACACGCACAGTCGCACACAGGCTGACAGGTCTTTAATGTCAGTATCAAGAGAAATGATCATGATGATGGTGCCACAGGTTGAAGCCATTTTTGCTTTTTAAAAAATCTGTTTTGCATAATCATCAGCTCATCAGTGATTTCATACATTTGGAGCAATGTTTTAATCAAAGATAGAAGAAAACAAGCTCTACATGATGATGAGCTGGTCATTATAGTTCAGATCATGCCCTGGGATGAGACTCCCAGCCACTTTGAGCCTGAACCCCTAGAAAAAACTGTTTTCACAGTACTACTAACCACATAGATGGACTTTTTTTTAATTAAACAAACAAACAAATAAAAATATTTCCTATATGTTCATGCAAAGAAAGGTTGTTTAGTGTTAAACTTTTATTTATTGATATTGATTGTCTCGTAAATAACTAGCAGATGTCAGTATCACAATAACAGAAGATCATGGGTATGGGTCAATCACATGGAAGGTAAAATGAAGAAACAGACATTTTATATCAATATAGAACCACCAATGACCTAAAGAATCTGAGTTTATGGATATCTGTACAGCTCGTTTCATTTGATTCGATACGCCCAGAATGGGCGTATCAGCACTGAGTGTATTAACAAACAGAAGTTGATGCAGAATTTGTTTTACAGGATAGCACAGGAAGAAGATGGGCGCCGCTGCTCAGCTTGAGCCCTAGCCCTTGACGCGTGGTCGTCCCTTAATTTATTCATTTCCCTCTGAAGGTCACTGTCATGTTTCGCTTGTAAATCTCTCCTCATTTTACCCAGTTCACGTTCTCTGTCTTCTCTCTCTCTCTTTCTCTCTGCATCTCTCTCCTCCCTCTCTCTTCTTCTCTCCTCATTCATCTCCTGCTTATCCCTCTGCCTCTCCTCCTCTCTCTCTCTCTTCTCTCTCTGTCTCTCAGCCTGGAGTTGCTCATTAATTTTCCTCAGTGCATCATCATATTTTGCCTGAAGTTTCCTCTCAATTTCCTCTTGTTCTCTGCGAATTTTCTCTTCTTCCTCCTCCAGGATGCGTCTTTTCTCCTCTTCGATTGCCCTCTCAGCCTCTTGGAACATCTCGTTGGTGTAGTGACTTCCTCCGTTCCTCTGGACCATATTTCTGATCTTCTGGAATAGCTCAGTGACCTGTGAGCGCTCCTTCACTCTGTTGTTGAAGACATGGTACTGGCCGTTGCATTTGGCCACCAGCTCTTGCAGGTCTGGACATTCATCCAAGAATTCTTCAATGGTGTTGTCCAGAAAGTCTCCTCCAGTAAAGAGAACCATGCTGTATCGACCTGCGTCCTTGCCAAAGATTTCCTGAATCTTCTTCACCGACCCTTTTTCCTCTGCTGTGAATCTGCCCACCTTGATGACCACCAGGAAGACGTGGGGTCCAGGAGAAGCGAATGAGACACATTTCCCTACTTGTTTGGCTGTTTGTTCCTCATCAAACCTGGTGTCAAACAAGCCTGGGGTGTCAATGACAGCAACTTTTTGTCCATCCACTGTAGCTGTGCCCTTAGAGCACTCTACAGTCAGAGATTTAGCACTGCACTTTGATTCAAAGCACGGGCGGCCCAGAATGGTGTTTCCTGTGGAACTTTTCCCATTCCCCGTCTTCCCCACCATCACAATCCTCAGTTCCTCATTATTTGTTCTGCAAGATCCTGCAGAGCAATGAGAACAGGTCACTCATAGAGACGTGCAGGAGAAGTGGGTACGACTAACATTTCTTAATACATTCTCCATTTCCCAGCCAAAACATATCAAAGATTTAATCCAAGGTGAATCACGGTGAATTTGAAAGTACATCTTTAGACTTATGATGCCCCAAATGAAATCATTATTTTCTAAGTGAAAAATGGATACATACAATTAATGAATAATCAGTTATTTGCACTTTTATCAGTTTACAGAAGCATTGATCTATAGGACAGACAGCAGTATGTTACATAAAACAAGATCTGGCAGTGATCACTGCTGCACCACCATAAAATAATAGTAGCCTACATGAAAACATACAGTAACATTACTTACCGAAGCTGTCCATGGTTCGAGTAGAGACGGAGACGGAAAGTCAGGAGCTGAAGTGTTGAAGAGTTCAGTGTGTGTCTGCCACACCTCCTGTCTGCCTGGCTTTATACAAACAAGTGACTCGTATAGCGAAAGTGAAACTTTCTAGCCAATCAAAGACAACAATGTGCAGTACTGAAGCTTTAAGGCGTGGTTTGGAAAATAAATTAATTGAAATAAATTTCTAATGCACAACAGGAAATTATGTTCCTACATCCTGTAAAGACAATCCAAAGAAAGACAATTCTTGATATTGAATCATAGTGCAAACAAAATGTACAGGTTGTCGAATGACAACATAAATATATTTCATGTCAGTTAAACTCTCATCAAATCACTTTTATTGATTTCACTTCAAACCTCCTGCTTTCTTTTCCGTTTTACACATTGGATCCCCATGACAATATCAACCTATCCTGATTAAAGCAGGTGAACAGCTTTTTGTACAGTCCATCTAGATAGACTTAAAGTCTATCCATGTGGTTAGTAGTACTGTGAAAGGAGTTTTTTCTAGGGGTCCAGGCTCAAAGTGGCTGGGAGTCTCATCCCAGGGCATGATCTGAACTATAATGACCACAGCTCATCATCATGTAGAGCTTGTTTTCTTCTATCTTTGATTAAAATATTGCTCCAAATGTATGAAATCACTGATGAGCTGATGATTATGCAAAACAGATTTTTTTTAAAGCAAAAAAGGCTTCAATCTGTGGCACCATCATAGTTGCAGTCCCGATCTCTGTCATCATGGGAATCAAACCCACAATCTTAAGATCAAGAGCCACCCATTGGGCAGACAGAGCTTATCAGACAAATGATAATTTCACTTGATACTGACATTAAAGACCTGTCAGCCTGTGTGTGACTGTGCGTGTGTTGAAGTTTGATATGTGATAAACACAACTGGCATCACATCCACCTGTTGTGCATGTTGTCTAAGGTTTGGTTTCGCCTTTTGCCATGAACCAAGTTCAGTCCAGTTCAGCCGGATGGTTGGGATGTTTCTCATGTAAAGGTGTGTAGGTCATGTAGTATTTTGTATTGGCTGGTAGGCAGTCTGCCATAGACGACAGATTGGACAGCTGATAGGGCGGCTCTAAGGGGCTGCACAATGTGGTCAACCAGGACAATGTTTGGCTTAGAAAAAAATCTGTCAATTATTGGTACATTTTTTTCTATTCTTAATACTTGTACTACAAATATGAGAAAGCATAGAGAAAAATACAAAGGTTAGCAAAATTGTTGTCTTTAAGATTCTTTTCAAACCAACAGAAAATAACAAGAGAAGTGTATCCCAGCACCAAATGGGAGAATCAACAAAATGAAACTGGTCCTTGACCATTGACAACCAGCCAAACAAAATGTCATTTGTTAAAGTTTAATTTATTGATATTGATTGTCTAGTAAATTACTAGCAGATGTCAGTATCACAATAACAGCAGATCATGGGTATGGGTCAATCACATGGAAGGTAAAATGAGTAAACAGACATTTTCAGGAAGAAGATGGGTGCCGCTGCTCAGCTTGAGCCCTGGCCCTCGACGTGTAGTCATCCCTTAATTTATTCATTCCCCTCTGAAGGTCACTGTCTTTAAGCTTTAAGCTTTAAGGCATAGCTTTAAGGCATAGTTAAGTAAACAAATTCATTTTGATAACAGGCTAACATATCCCAACATTTTCAGAAAAGGTTAATTTAGCTCCAGTAGAACCTGAAATTGTAATGTTAAGGTGCTATCATATGCTGAGTTAGCCACACTAGGCTTGTGCCCTCTGAAACACTTTACATGACATGACTTAGGACACACTGTGACACACTGTTAGTCTTATGGGAGAGTGGTAGGCTGAGTAGGCCACACAGTGACACGCTGTTAGTCTAAAGTGTAAAGTTGGTTGAGGCCTGCTCCCCTGGGTTACTAGCCTACAGTAACTGCGTTAAGCAGCAGCTCAGAAGCCTGGAGGTAAGAAAAAGATAAAAAGAAATGTTGTCTGAGACTATATAGAGACCTTCTTCTTTCTTTTTTTCAGAACTCCCTTTTTGTTACAGAGAGCGGAAACAGTTGGGCTATTTTAAGCTCCATGTTGTGCCAAGTGAAACTGGAATGGTATGTATAAAATGTTTTAAGATTTTTTTTTTTTTTTGGTAAAGTACTAGGCTACTACTCAAGAGTACACCGTCTGACCCAACAGAAGCTTTACACAGCTCACTTATTTAATACAAGATTTAACAGACTGTCCAGCTGGTCTGGTTATGATTATGGGCATGTGGCTACATCTATTGGCATGCCTGTCACTGAGTCAGTATAGCTATTATGAATGAGAATTGAAGAGGTTCCTTGATGTTGTCATGAAAAGAGGCAGTACACTGCAAATTCAGTCTGTTCCTCTCAAACCAAAGAAATTAAAACATGCAAAACAGCCTGTCAGAGTACTTGCAGCAGGTTTATTAGATCATTAGACTTTAAGTATCAGCTCAATCTTGCAAACAACAGTTGGAAACAAAAGGTTTCTAAAGAATATTATCTAAAATACAACATCGTAGGCTGCACCGTAGAAGTTCTGAAAGTTGTTTTATTATTATCTGGTAACTGCTGGAACTGCATTGTGAGTATTGACAAACAAGTAATAATTGCTGTAACAATTCGGCAAGATTGGATCAATTTTGCAGGAATTATTTACAGGATTGTACAGGGAAGCATGGACAATGGATTGATGCTCTCAGCTTGGAACCTGGCCCTTGATGAGTAGTCGTCCCTTATTCGACTCATTTCCCTCCGAAGGTCACTGTCATGTTTCGCTTGTAAATCGCTCCTCATTTTACCCAGTTCACGTTCTCTGTCTTCTCTCTCTCTCTTTCTCTCTGCGTCTCTCTCCTCCCTCTCTCTTCTTCTCTCCTCATTCATCTCCTGCTTATCCCTCTGCCTCTCCTCCTCTCTCTCTCTCTTCTCTCTCTGTCTCTCAGCCTGGAGTTGCTCATTAATTTTCCTCATTGCCTCATCATATTTTGCCTGAAGTTTCCTCTCCATTTCCTCTTGTTCTCTGCGAATTTTCTCTTCTTCCTCCTCCAGGATGCGTCTTTTCTCCTCTTCGATTGCCCTCTCAGCCTCTTGGAACATCTCGTTGGTGTAGTGACTTCCTCCGTTCCTCTGGACCATATTTCTGATCTTCTGGAATAGCTCAGTGACCTGTGAGCGCTCCTTCACTCTGTTGTTGAAGACATGGTACTGGCCGTTGCATTTGGCCACCAGCTCTTGAAGATCTGGACATTCATCCAAGAACTCTTCAATGGTGTTGTCCAGAAAGTCTCCTCCAGTAAAGAGAACCATGCTGTATCGACCTGCGTCCTTGCCAAAGATTTTCTGAATCTTCTTCACCGACCCTTTTTCCTCCGCTGTGAATCTGCCCACCTTGATGACCACCAGGAAGACGTGGGGTCCAGGAGCAGCGAATGAGACACATTTCCCTACTTGCTTGGCTGTTTGTTCCTCATCAAACCTGGTGTCAAACAAGCCTGGGGTGTCAATGACAGCAACTTTTTGTCCATCCACTGTAGCTGTGCCCTTAGAGCACTCTACAGTCATTGATTTAGCACTGCACTTTGATTCAAAGCACGGGCGGCCCAGAATGGTGTTTCCTGTGGAACTTTTCCCATTCCCCGTCTTCCCCACCATCACAATCCTCAGTTCCTCATTATTTGTTCTGCATGATCCTGTGAAGAGCAATGAGAACACGTCACTCATAGAGACGTGCAGGAGAAGTGGGTACGACTAACATTTCTTAATACATTCTCCATTTCCCAGCCAAAACATATCAAAGATTTAATCCAAGGTGAATCACGGTGAATTTGAAAGTACATCTTTAGACTTATGATGCCCCAAATGAAATCACTATTTTCTATGTGAAAAATGGATATACACACACAGTTAATGAATAATCAGTTATTTGCAGTTTTATCAGTTTACAGAAGCATTGATCTATAGGACAGACAGCAGTATGTTACATAAAACAAGATCTGGCAGTGATCACTGCTGCACCACCATAAAATAATAGTAGCCTACATTAAAACGTACAGTAACGTTACTTACCGAAGCTGTCCATGGTTTGAGCAGAGACGTAGACGGAGAGTCAGGAGCTGAAGTGTTGAAGAGTTCAGTGTGTGTCTGCCACACCTCCTGTCTGCCTGGCTTTATACAAACAAGTGACTCGTAGCGAAAGTGAAACTGTGGTTTTCTAGCCAATCAAAGACAACAATGTGCAGTACTGAAGCTTTAAGGCATGGTTTGGAAAATAAATTAATTGAAATAAAATTCTAATGCACAACAGGAAATGATGTTCCTATATCCTGTAAAGACAATCCAAAGAAAGACAATTATTGATATTGAATCATATGTGCAAACAAAATGTACAGGTTGTCGAATGACAACATAAATATATTTCATGGCAGTTAAATTCTCATCAAATCACTTTTATTGATTTCACTTCAAACCTCCTGCTTTCTTCTCTGTTTTAGACATTGGATCCCCATGACAATATCAACCTATCCTGATTAAAGCAGTTGAACAGCTTTTTGTACAGTCCATCTAGATAGACTTAAAGTCTATCTATGTGGTTAGTAGTACTGTGAAAACAGTTTTTTCTAGGGGTCCGGGCTCAAAGTGGCTGGGAGTCTCATCCCAGGGCATGATCTGAACTATAATGACCACAGCTCATCATCATGTAGAGCTTGTTTTCTTCTATCTTTGATTAAAACATTGCTCCAAAGGTATGAAATCACTGATGAGCTGATGATTATGCAAAACAGATTTTTAGAAAGGCAAAAAAAAAGGCTTCAATCTGTGGCACCATCATAGTTGCAGTCCCGATCTCTGTCATCATGGGAATCAAACCCACAACCTTAAGATCAAGAGCCACCCATTGGGCAGACAGAGCTTATCAGACAAATGATCATTTCTCTTGATACTGACATTAAAGACCTGTCAGCCTGTGTGCGACTGTGCGTGTGTTGAAGTTTGATATGTGATAAACACAACTGGCATCACATCCACCTGTTGTGCATGTTGTCTAAGGTTTGGCTTCACCTTTTGCCATGAACCAAGTTCAGTCCAGTTCAGCCGGATGGTTGGGATGTTTCTCATGTAAAGGTGTGTAGGTCATGTACAGTAGTATTTTGTATTGGCTGGTAGGCAGTCTGCCATAAACGACAGATTGGACAGCTGATAGGGCTGCTCTAAGGGTTGCACAATGTGGTCAACCAGGACAATGTTTGGCTTAGAAAAATAATCTGTCAATAATTGGTACATTTTTTTCTATTCTTAATACTTATACTACAAATATGAGAAAGCAGAGAGAAAAATACAAAGGTTAGCAACATTGTTGTCTTTAAGATTCTTTTCAACCAACTGAAAATAACAAGAGAAGTGTATCCCAGCACCAAATTGGAGAATCAACCAAATGAAACTGGTCCTTGACCATTGACAACCAGCCAAACAAAATGTCATTTGTTAAAGTTTAATTTATTGATATTGATTGTCTAGTAAATCACCAGCAGATGTCAGTATCACAATAACAGCAGATCATGGGTATGGGTCAATCACATGGAAGGTAAAATGAGTAAACAGACATTTTATATCAATATAGACCCAAAGACCTAAAGAATCTGAGTTTATGGATATCTGTACAGCTGAATCATACAATTTGCTCATTTCATCCGCAGCACTGAGTGTATTAAACAGATGTTGATGCAGAATTTGTTTTACAGGATAGCGCAGGGCTTAGATTAGCGCCACTGCTCAGCTTGAGCCCTGGCCCTCGACGTGTAGTCATCCCTTAATTTATTAATTCCCCTCTGAAGGTCACTGTCTTTAAGCTTTAAGCTTTAAGGCATAGCTTTAAGGCATAGTTAAGTAAACAAATTCATTTTGATAACAGGCTAACATATCCCAAAATTTTCAGAAAAGGTTAATTTAGCTCCAGTAGAACCTGAAATTGTAATGTTAAGGTGCTATCATATGCTGAGTTAGCCACACTAGGCTTGTGCCCTCTTTGAAACACTTTACATGACATGACTTAGGACACACTGTGACACACTGTTGGTCTTATGGGAGTGTGGTAGGCTGAGTAGGCCACACAGTGACACGCTGTTAGTCTAAAGTGTAAAGTTGGTTGAGGCCTGCTCCCCTGGGTTACTAGCCTATAACTGCATTAAGCAGCAGCTCAGAAGCCTGGAGGTAAGAAAAAGATAAAAAGAAATGTTGTCTTAGACTATATAGACTATATAGAGACCTTCTTCTTTCTTTTTTTCAGAACTCCCTTTTTGTTACAGAGAGCGGAAACAGGTAGGCTATTTTAAGCTCCATGTTGTGCCAAGTGAAACTGGAATGGTATGTGTAAAATGTTTTAAGATTTTTTTTTTTTTTTTGTAAAGTACTAGGCTACTACTCAAGAGTACACCGTCTGACCCAACAGAAGCTTTACACAGCTCACTTATTTAATACAAGATTTAACAGACTGTCCAGCTGGTCTGGTCATGATTATGGGCATGTGGCTACATCTATTGGCATGCCTGTCACCGAGTCAGTATAGCTATTATGAATGAGAATTGAAGAGGTTCCTTGATGTTGTCATGAAAAGAGGCAGTACACTGCAAATTCAGTCTGTTCCTCTCAAACCAAAGAAATTAAAACATGCAAAACAGCCTGTCAGAGTACTTGCAGCAGGTTTATTAAAGCAGAGTGTATTCTCTTAGATCATTAGACTTTAAGTATCAGCTCAATCTTGCAAACAACAGTTGGAAACAAAAGGTTTCTAAAGAATATTATCTAAAATACAACATCGTAGGCTGCACCGTAGAAGTTCTGAAAGTTGTTTTATTATTATCTGGTAACTGCTGGAACTGCATTGTGAGTATTGACAAACAAGTAATAATTGCTGTAACAATTCGGCAAGATTGGATCAATTTTGCAGGAATTATTTACAGGATTGTACAGGGAAGCATGGACAATGGATTGATGCTCTCAGCTTGGAACCTGGCCCTTGATGAGTAGTCGTCCCTTATTCGACTCATTTCCCTCTGAAGGTCACTGTCATGTTTCGCTTGTAAATCGCTCCTCATTTTACCCAGTTCACGTTCTCTCTCTTCTCTCTCTCTCTTTCTCTCTGCATCTCTCTCCTCCCTCTCTCTTCTTCTCTCCTCATTCATCTCCTGCTTATCCCTCTGCCTCTCCTCCTCTCTCTCTCTCTTCTCTCTCTGTCTCTCAGCCTGCAGTTGCTCATTAATTTTCCTCATTGCCTCATCATATTTTGCCTGAAGTTTCCTCTCAATTTCCTCTTGTTCTCTGCGAATTTTCTCTTCTTCCTCCTCCAGGATGCGTCTTTTCTCCTCTTCGATTGCCTTCTCAGCCTTTTGGAACATCTCGTTGGTGTAGTGACTTCCTCCGTTCCTCTGGACCATATTTCTGATCTTCTGGAATAGCTCAGTGACCTGTGAGCGCTCCTTCAGCCTGTTGTTGAAGACATGGTACTGCCCGTTGCATTTGGCCACCAGCTCTTGAAGATCTGGACATTCATCCAAGAACTCCTCAATGGTGTTGTCCAGAAAGTCTCCTCCAGTAAAGAGAACCATGCTGTATCGACCTGCGTCCTTGCCAAAGATTTTCTGAATCTTCTTCACTGACCCTTTTTCCTCCGCTGTGAATCTGCCCACCTTGATGACCACCAGGAAGACGTGGGGTCCAGGAGAAGCGAAAGAGACACATTTCCCTACTTGCTTGGCTGTTTGTTCCTCGTCAAACCTGGTGTCAAACAAGCCTGGGGTGTCAATGACAGCAACTTTTTGTCCATCCACTGTAGCTGTGCCCTTAGAGCACTCTACAGTCATTGATTTAGCACTACACTTTGATTCAAAGCATGGACGGCCCAGAATGGTGTTTCCTGTGGAACTTTTCCCATTCCCCGTCTTCCCCACCATCACAATCCTCAGTTCCTCATTATTTGTTCTGCAAGATCCTGCAGAGCAATGAGAACACGTCACTCATAGAGACGTGCAGGAGAAGTGGGTATGACTAACATTTCTTAATACATTCTCCATTTCCCAGCCAAAACATATCAAAGATTTAATCCAAGGTGAATCACGGTGAATTTGAAAGTACATCTTTAGACTTATGATGCCCCAAATGAAATCACTATTTTCTATGTGAAAAATGGATATACACACACAGTTAATGAATAATCAGTTATTTGCAGTTTTATCAGTTTACAGAAGCATTGATCTATAGGACAGACAGCAGTATGTTACATAAAACAAGATCTGGCAGTGATCACTGCTGCACCACCATAAAATAATAGTAGCCTACATGAAAACGTACAGTAACGTTACTTACCGAAGCTGTCCATGGTTTGAGCAGAGACGTAGACGGAGAGTCAGGAGCTGAAGTGTTGAAGAGTTCAGTGTGTGTCTGCCACACCTCCTGTCTGCCTGGCTTTATACAAACAAGTGACTCGCAGTGAAAGTGAAACTGTGGTTTTCTAGCCAATCAAAGACAACAATGTGCAGTACTGAAGCTTCAAGGCGTGGTTTGGAAAATAAATTAATTGAAATAAAATTCTAATGCACAACAGAAAATTATGTTCTTATATCCTGTGAAGACAATCCAAAGAAAGACAATTATTGATATTGAATCATATAATCTGTGCAAACAAAATGTACAGGTTGTCGAATGACAACATAAATATATTTCATGGCAGTTAAACTCTCATCAAATCACTTTTATTGATTTCACTTCAAACCTCCTGCTTTCTTCTCTGTTTTACACATTGGATCCCCATGACAATATCAACCTATCCTGATTAAAGCAGGTGAACAGCTTTTTGTACAGTCCATCTAGATAGACTTAAAGTCTATCTATGTGGTTAGTAGTACTGTGAAGAGTTTTTTCTAGGGGTCCAGGCTCAAAGTGGCTGGGAGTCTCATCCCAGGGCATGATCTGAACTATAATGACCACAGCTCATCATCATGTAGCTAGATGTAGAGCTTGTTTTCTTCTATCTTTGATTAAAACATTGCTCCAAATGTATGAAATCACTGATGAGCTGATGATTATGCAAAACAGATTTTTTTTAAAGCAAAAAAGGCTTCAATCTGTGGCACCATCATAGTTGCAGTCCCGATCTCTGTCATCATGGGAATCAAACCCACAACCTTAAGATCAAGAGCCACCCATTGGGCAGACAGAGCTTATCAGACAAATGATAATTTCTCTTGATACTGACATTAAAGACCTGTCAGCCTGTGCGACTGTGCATGTGTTGAAGTTTGATATGTGATAAACACAACTGGCATCACATCCACCTGTTGTGCATATTGTCTAAGGTTTGGCTTCACCTTTTGCCATGAACCAAGTTCAGTCCAGTTCAGCCGGATGGTTGGGATGTTTCTCATGTAAAGGTGTGTAGGTCATGTACAGTAGTATTTTGTATTGGCTGGTAGGCAGTCTGCCATAAACGACAGATTGGACAGCTGATAGGGCGGCTCTAAGGGGCTGCACAATGTGGTCAACCAGGACAATGTTTGGCTTAGAAAAATAATCTGTCAATTATTGGTACATTTTTTTCTATTCTTAATACTTATACTACAAATATGAGAAAGCATAGAGAAAAATACAAAGGTTAGCAACATTGTTGTCTTTATGATTCTTTTCAAACCAACAGAAAATAACAAGAGAAGTGTATCCCAGCACCAAATTGGAGAATCAACAAAATGAAACTGGTCCTTGACCATTGACAACCAGCCAAACAAAATGTCATTTGTTAAAGTTTTATTTATTGAGATTGACTGTCAACCAGTAAATCTTGTGAATCACCAGCAGATGTCAGTATCACAATAACAACAGATCATGGGTATGGGTCAGTCACATGGAAGGTAAAATGAGTAAACAGACATTTTATATCAATATAGAACCAAAGATCTAAAGAATCTGAGTTTATGGATATCTGTACAGCTGAATTAAACAATTTGCTCGTTTCATTTCATTTGATACGCAGCACTGAGTGTATTAAACAGATGTTGATGCAGAATTTGTTCTACAGGATAGCACAGGGCTTAGAGCGCCGCTGCTCAGCTACGACCCTGGCCCTCGACGCGTAGTCGTCCCTTATTCGACTCATTTCCCTCTGAAGGTCACTGTCATGTTTCGCTTGTAAATCACTCCTCATTTTACCCAGTTCACGTTCTCTGTCTTCTCTCTCTCTCTTTCTCTCTGCGTCTCTCTCCTCCCTCTCTCTTCTTCTCTCCTCATTCATCTCCTGCTTATCCCTCTGCCTCTCCTCCTCTCTCTCTCTCTTCTCTCTCTGTCTCTCAGCCTGGAGTTGCTCATTAATTTTCCTCATTGCCTCATCATATTTTGCCTGAAGTTTTCTCTCCATTGCCTCTTGTTCTCTGCGTATTTTCTCTTTTTCCTCCTCCAGGATGCGTCTTTTCTCCTCTTCGATTGCCCTCTCAGCCTCTTGGAACATCTCGTTGGTGTAGTGACTTCCTCCGTTCCTCTGGACCATATTTCTGATCTTCTGGAATAGCTCAGTGACCTGTGAGCGCTCCTTCACTCTGTTGTTGAAGACATGGTACTGGCCGTTGCATTTGGCCACCAGCTCTTGCAGGTCTGGACATTCATCCAAGAACTCTTCAATGGTGTTGTCCAGAAAGTCTCCTCCAGTAAAGAGAACCATGCTGTATCGACCTGCGTCCTTGCCAAAGATTTCCTGAATCTTTGTCACTGACCCTTTTTCCTCCGCTGTGAATCTGCCCACCTTGATGACCACCAGGAAGACGTGGGGTCCAGGAGCAGCGAATGAGATGCATTTTCCTACTTGTTTGGATGTTTGTTCCTCATCAAACCTGGTGTCAAACAAGCCTGGGGTGTCAATGACAGCAACTTTCTGCTTATCCACTGTAGCTGTGCCCTTAGAGCACTCTACAGTCAGAGATTTAGCACTGCACTTTGATTCAAAGCACTGTCGTCCCAGAATGGTGTTTCCTGTGGCACTTTTGCCATTTCCTGTCTTCCCCACCATCACAATCCTCAGCTCCTCATTATTTGTTATGCAAGATCCTGTGAAGAGCAATGAGAATATATAACATGTTACCAATAGAGTTGTGTTGGAGGAGCTGGTACTTTTGTACATTATGAATTTCTCAACATAGCAAAGATTTAAACTGATTAGCTAAATCACAGCTAATGTGGAAGTTTGATTGTGATCATCTAATTAACATTGGATTATAAAACAGAAATAAAAGATAATTGAAAAAACACAATAGATATTTGTCGTTTTATCATAAGCATTTATCTATGGGACCTACAGCAGTAAAATAGCATCAGGCAATAATCACTGTTATGTCACCATAAATATAATGTAAAACACACAGGACTCACCAAAGCTGTCCATAGTTATAGCAGAGAGGACACTGGAGCTCAATAGTCTGAAGTGGTGAAGAGTACAGTGTGTGTCTGGAACACCTCCCTTCTGTCTGGCTTTATAAGCACTGAGGCAACAAAGCTGCACTGTTACCTCAAAGTGAAAGTGAAACTCAAATAAAGCTACTTTGACCTCATCAGATTAGTGTTGCTGCTCACCCCTCCCTCCACCATTTACCAGAAATGACCACAGTTCTCTCAAACTGAAAGGTGTAGGCTACTGCAGAGGAAGGAACTTCCCCATCGGCTGATCCTCCTTGAAATCCTACCACTTCCCTCACCACATACACACACCACCACACTGTGGCTGATTGTCATGGTTTGTCTCTAGTTCCTATTTTATTCTGAAGTTCCCGTGTTTTTGTCTTCCTGCACTTTCTCTCTTAATTATATTTTATATCCCACCCATTTTTTTTAATTTCAAGTTTTACACAATTCCCCCTTATGACTAAATAAACCCGTCCTGATTAAAGCAGTTGAACCTTTTATTTAAGATAGTCAACTGCTTTAATCAGGAATGGTTGATTCTGATTGTGTTTGTTTCTCCACCTGTCCAAGGTTGAGTAATAGGTAAACTTTCCGGACTCCCCCATTACTGCCGGGATACTTTCTTTCTTGCCAGTTTCATTTTCAGAGCATAATGTAGTTCCTTATGAAGGCAGCTTACTCACATAGCTGTGGGTACAGTTATAGCCTTCTGCTCACATAACTGTTGTTTGGTAACGATTGATTAATTATTATTTATCAGAGCTTTGTTTAATTCTCTCAGTTCAAGAAAAGCTGTCATCAAGTTTTTTTGTTTTCTTTAATATCTTTCTTTACGGTCTATCAAACAGTCAAGATGTCAGTACTAAAATTTGGAAAGTTTAAAGCGATGCAAAATGAATATGATTTATATCTAGGCCTATTTGTGAGAAACAATTGATGCAGTTGATGCATCTTAATTCTGTATAATGGTATACAAAACAAACACAAAATAACTGACAGATTTCCCCTCATGAAGACACAAGGGGAGCAAAAACAAGCACAGCAGCTGTTCATGCTACAGTAGATTTTGGTATTCCCCTTACAGAGGGGGGCATGTCCATTAAAACGGCTGGTTGGCTACATCCCACGTGCACCCCCTTAGAGCAGCCCTATCAGCTGTCCACTGCAGCGTCATCTATGGCGGACTGTGTAGCCATGTGTAGCTACTGTTTGTACCCATGACTGTACCTGGCAACAGAAACGCTCCCACATTACCTACAACCCTTATGAGAAACAGGCTTTATCAACCATCTGAAACTGGACTGAATCTGGTTAATGAGCAACAGTTGAAGCAACATGCAGAACTGGTGGAGGGATCTTATAGTCCAAAGTCTGCAAAAATCCTTGCACTTTGTCTTCGTCAGGTAGCCTATAGCACGACACGGTGGACTTTGGATCTGTCTGTTATTTTCTACATTAGTTTAGCCTGTAGAAGATATACAGTAGCGCCTCTAACGAGACCCGAGCATGTCTGGGAGTCAAGACCCAAAGGTTATAGTAATAGGCTGCGGTATATCCGGTATAGCAGCGGCACACAGGCTCGTTCAAGCTGGGTTTCATCATGTGCGGATCCTGGAGGCGACTGCAAGAAGCGGAGGACGAATAAAAACAGGAAGAGTGGGTGAGCAAGCTAATGCCCAGTGTTACCTATAGGATAGCTGATGTCAGATACAAAACATGTCCCACGTGACGTCCACCATCCCTCTCCATAGGCAATCCTTCACGCAAAGGCATCATAAATTCAAAACAATGTGACAGCATATGCTGCAAACGTTGGCAACACACTTTAAGTTTTAGGAAAATAAAGTAGCCTACGTTGTTTGGTTTATTATAACGTTAATATGGCATAAAGATTTTTATTTCCACAGACACAAAAAAAACGTCCTGAAAATCACAGGACATGTCCCCGTCCCCCACCCCACCAGGCCTTTGCCACATTGGTCTCAAAAAACCCAGGGAAAGCCCTGAAGGCTGATATTTCTACCAAATAAACTCACCCATCACTTATACTTCTCCAAACACACTTCTCCACTTCTGTGTTTTCTTAAGTTGTTGTGTGCTGATCTCACTGTACAAAGGGAACAAATCATGTGTGGTTTAATTTTAGCTCAAACAACCCCCTGTTTAATTTTTGTTACACCGCTCACAGAGCTCTTTTCCTCCACAGGTAATAACATTACAGAGATAGGGGCAAGTTATATTCATGGCCCATGTGAAGAGAACCCAGTGTTTTGTTTGGCTCGTGACTATGGCCTCCTGGATCCAGAGGCCCTTACACCTGAGAACCAGGCAATGGACATTGATGAGCGTCCTCCCTGGGTTCCTAACTGGTTCAGCAATTCAGGTCATCAGCCTGTTTTAACACATTACATCTCCAGTCTTACTACTCTTTTTTGTGAGGATTAGCTACCATACTGTATGATGTCCAGTGATGTGTACTGTAGGCCACCTATTAATTTGTGTATGTGCACAGATTGTTGTTAATTAGTAATGTATATATTGTGGGTTGTGTGCAGGTGAGAAGTTAAGTGCTGTGGACATGAATCCTGCTCTGGAGATGTTTTATGAGCTGATGAATGACACGTCACAGTTTAAGAATCAAGGGGAAACACAGTGGGCCAGCATAGGGCATTTCATACGGTCAGAGGTACATTCACTTTTGAATTATTTTAAGATCAAGGTCATGATGACTAGCTGAAGTCTGTAAAACAAGTCTGGTTGCATGTCTACACGTCTGCTCTGTGTGGTTTGTTGGTACTTCATGCAGGCACGACAGCGAACAGCAGAGAGGTGGAACGATAAACCCAAAAGCACCAGGGAGCTGCTGAAATGTGCAATCAGCGCCATGTTGAAGGTGGAGTGCTGTTCCAGTGCCACTCATACCATGGATGAGATGGACCCAGCGGGATTTTGTATGTACAAGGATCTAAGTGGACTGGACTGTACATTCCCAAGGTTTGTGTTGCAACATTTCAAACAGTATAAGCACAACCACCAGTCAAGTGGTGTTATACTCCATGAATAAGCTGAAATGAGTAGTCCATGAGTGATACTAGGATAATGCTGCACTGTGTGTCAAAGGTGGCCAGTGGCATTAATGGCATGTAGACACTTGGGTAGTGTGGTAAATATGACGATGTTCTGAAACAGGTTGATATCAGGTCCATTAGAGAGATATGTGTGTGATAAATGATTTCTATTTATACCTTTGTGTTGCAGTGGCTATGAAGGTCTAATCAAAAACTTGATGTCAGAGCTCCCCAGTGGTTCAGTGACCTACAATCAACCTGTGCGCTGTGTCCACTGGAACAACACTGGCAGCGGAGGCAGCACTGTGACGGTTGAGTGTGAGGATGGAGAGAAGATCACAGCTGACCATGTTATTGTCACCGTACCGCTAGGTAGCCTTCTGCTCACATATTGTACTGTTCTTCATCCTAAGAATCAGAGATGATGTAAATTTAGATTAATCACAATAACCAGATATTAAAGAAGAAGCCATCTCAGTAAAGATTATTGTAAGCATAGTATGTCAGCATAACCTTTTCTTTTCTTCTTGCAGGTTACCTTAAGAAACACCATTCAGCCCTGTTCCGTCCTCCTCTCCCAACACATAAGCTGCAATCCATCCAAAAACTAGGATTTGGAACATGCAACAAAATATATGTAGAGTTTGAATCACCATGGTGGGAGGCTGACTGCGAGGTCATCTACCTGCTGTGGGAAGATGAGGTCTGTAGTGCAACCAAGAACACGTATGAAAGACTATATCACTGATATCAGACCTCAGATTTATTTATTTTGTCAGCTGCAAAATACACAGTTTGTATTGATATTTAACTAAATATTAATAGGCTACATTTCTATGATCCTAAAAAATGTAACTTAACATGTGACTTCCGCACTTACCCAATAGGGAAAATAATTGTTTTACATAATGTGATTTAATAACCTGATCATTTATTTGTTGTGTATCACTGGAAAATCCACACACATGAAATATTTGTTTTACACCCTCTGTGTCCACAGAAGGACTTTTCAGACCAGGTGTCAGATATAAGCAAATATTGGATTAGAAAGATGTCGACATTCACTGTGCTCAAACCCTCTGAGAGGTAATATATCACATTAATGGTGTAATGATTAAGAGAGCAATGCAGTCCTTTCAGTAATTTTGATTAACCTTTTAGGTATAGCCATGTTCTCTGTGGCTGGATTGCTGGACATGAGGCCGAGCACATGGAGACCCTCAGTGAGCAGGAGGTCAGAGATTCCATCACAGAGCTCGTCCAGACGTTCACAGGTGAGTGTGGACCTCTAGCTGCTTTCTAACCAATGTGGAGGAAGATGGAGAGTAATTCTTTACCATTTTACTTTTTTCTTAAGAAATGCAAACTGTGAGAATAAACAAATGGAAATACAAGGAATGTGAAAGACATGTGGTAAAAGCGAGAAAAAAAAATCATATAGGCCTAGGCCTACCCACACATAGAAATGGAATGACACACATGCCCATAAAACAATTAGCAATTAGTTCTACTGTCATGATTGACAATGTATGTTTTATGTAAGTTGACAGAAGATTTGACAACGTAACATTGAAGACGTGTAATTATTAGCTAAATATCATTCTAACATGTTGGGAATTTGTAGAGTCATCATATCCATCCAGAAAAACCTTTGCTGTGCTGCCAGCTGCTGGACAAACTGCACTGCGCACACTCGCACAGCCTTATTGAAACGTGGGTTCTAGGGTGTGTGGATTTACAGGAGTTACAGCAGGTTTTTCATTAATTAATGTCATTTGGCACATATTCATCTATAGTATTTGTAAACAGGTTGCATCTATAGTATTTGTAAAAATTATTATTTCTCAGGTTGACATTGTAGTTGGGAAGAGAAGTAGATAATATTAAGTGATATAGGCTTGTTTTAAGATTTATTGTGGTTTTCCCTGAATGAGGAAATTATTAGGCTACATTGTTGTTGTTTAGGTGTCTTGATTAGCATAATAATATTAGTAGGCTATTACTGGCTAATTCTATTCTTTTCCCCAAGTGTTTCTGAGCCTTGGTCATTTGAAAGTGGTTCTCTTCAGAATGATTTTGTGTGTTTAGGAAACCCTGCCATCACACCGAAGCGAATCCTCCGGTCCCAGTGGTTCCATGACCCCTGGACACGTGGATCTTACAGTCACCCAGCAGTAGGATGCTCAGCACAGGACATAGAGAATATGATGGAGCCTCTTCCCATGAAGGGATCACAGTCACAGGTGCACAGATGAACGTGTTGCATTCACTCACAAACACATGAAATTTACACCAAATTGAAAATTACTATATCATTCCTAACTGGTTGGGTGTGTCTCAGCCCTTGCAGCTGTTGTTTGCTGGAGAGGCCACTCATCCCTGCTTCTACTCCACCGTCCATGGAGCTGTTCTCAGTGGCTGGCGAGAGGCTGATCGTCTCATCTCTCACTACTCCCCCAACAGTCTATGTAGACATCAAAAACTGTAAAAGAAACAAGATGCATTAAAAAAAATACTGTTTTTATTTTCAGGTTTATTGCAAAGAAATTTGTTGTCCATTTTTCATGGTTGACTCAGGGAATCCTGCAATACCCTTGAAATAAGTTGCTTGAGGCCTTTTGTGATGATCTCCACCTGAACTGGTAGGGGTCAAGTTGCATTGTGGGTAATGTGTGTATGTGTGCCACATTTTAACAAAGAAGAGATTGCAAGAAACAATAAAAGAGTTTTGATCTTTTTTTCACTGGCCATTGTCTGACAATGATAGAGAAATATCTACCACCATTCGTCCGTCCAACAAACTTCCGGAAACGAATTTTATTTTGAAACTCTTAACCGGAAGACATTAAATCGTCGCCGTAAAGCAGAAGGAGAGGAAGAAGACAGCTTCGATAAGTGAAGGAGTGTGTGTGTAAATGTGTAAACAATGGTGGTATCGGGTGCCAACGCTAAAATAGTTATAATAGGCTGCGGTATATCAGGTATAACAGCGGCACGAAGGCTGTCTAACGCTGGGTTTCATCATGTGCGGATATTAGAGGCGACTGCAAGAAGCGGAGGAAGAATAAAAACACGAAGATGGGGTGAGTATGTAGAGTCCAAGAAGGTGAAAGTGCGAGAACTACTGTCAAATGTATTAAAATATATATTTATACAGTTAGATCTTTGCAATTGCACAGGTTAATTACATATGGTCATTGACACAAGATCTTTCCATAACGTCAACTCCGTAACAACAGAAACCACTCAAATACAAGTCTACGACATCTACTAAGCTGCCACCGACAATAACATTTAACGTCATCATCTGTTAATCTGAAGAGTAAAGTGTGAAAAACACTCCCAGCAGCTTCCTGAAGTTTATGGTGGTGCCCTTAGATGACCTGCATGACAAACACTTGAAAACCTGCAATGTTTCTACCAGATGAGAAGAAACCCAGAAGATATTTGTAGCCTACATGAGCTGAATTAGTTTTTCTAGAAATAGAAATGTCTCAAAAGAGCTTTGTCTGCATGCAGCTGAGTCATTTGTTAATTATTTACTCCCAGAAGAAGGAAAGACAGATCAGAGATATGACGAAAGACCTATCCTATTGCAGCTGTATGCAGCAGCTATATGATATAATCAGTAACTCAATGTGAGTTAACAAAACTGTTGTGTTTTCTCTCTAGGTGACATTATTGTTGAGATAGGGGCCAACTGGATCCATGGACCATCTGAGGGCAACCCAGTGTTTTGTCTGTCTCGTCAGTACGGGCTCCTGGAACCCGAAGCCCTCACCCCAGAGAACCAGGCCATGGACGTGGCAGGACATCCACCATGGGTTCCCAACGTTTTCACCAGTTCAGGTCAGCTGGTGCCAACTTTCATGATAAGACAGGGGAGGGTGATTACAGCTTAAAAGTAAAATCTGTTCCGGCTTGCTTGTACTTTGGATACATCCTGGTTAATTGTGCCTGTTATCTGTAGCAGTCAACTGCAAAAAAAACAAGCATCTAACAAGAAGTGAAAGGCAACACAACGCAGACAAGAAACAGTTGTTTTCTTTACTTTACTTTCTTTACTTACTCTGCAAAGTAGGCTGCAGTGATGTTTCAGTGTGGACTGTAATATTGAACTGATGATTTCAAAGTCATAATAAGACATTTAACAGCAGCCTGTTATACCAGTCACATAGTTTAACATTGATGGTCCTTCCAGGCTTTAGGGAATAAGGAAGTATGTACTTAATAATATGTGTTTGGCAATAATAATGCTCTTTCTCTGAATCTGTAATAACAAGGTACAGGTATAAAAAGTGTGAAACCAGAATTTGAGTAGGAAAACTGCCACTGAAATTTGTTAAAGCTATCTTTGCTATATGGCACATGCAACCAGTGTCTTTCCTTATTTGTATTCTCTGGGTTATGTGACGTGTGTAGGTCGGAAGTTGAATCCCGAGGACATCTCTCCTGCTCTAGAGATGTTTTTTGAGCTGATGAATGAAAGCTCAGAATTTATTGACCAAGGAGGAGAACCCTGTGCCAGCGTCGGAGATTTCATACGGTCAGAGGTGCGTTTCTTTCAGGGACTCACAATAGTAATACTAGTAATTTGAGCTGTTTTTGATAATAAATTGCATCTGGAATAAAGAATTCGCTTTGTCACAGGTGCAACAACGAGTGCCACAGCTGTGGAAAGATATGGATGCAAACACCAGATCTCTGCAACTGTGTACTATCAGCACCTTGTTGAAGGTGGAGTGCTCTGTTAACGGGACTCACAGCTTGGATGAGGTGGGCCTGGGCGCCTACGGCCTTTACAAGACTCTACCTGGGCTGGACTGTACATTCCCAGGGTCTGTACCCCAACAATTTTAATTTTAGTTACATATTAAAAATTTGATATGTAAAAGTGATGTTTTATAATTGCTCATCTGGTCAGTAAACAAAAGATACACAAATGACTATTACTGATGAATATTTATTTTAAAAAATATTACAAGTATTCTCTTTCTCCTGCAGTGGCTATGAAGGTCTAATCAAAAACTTGATGTCGGAGCTCCCCAGTGGTGTTGTGACCTACAATCGGCCTGTACACTGTGTCCACTGGAGCAACACAGAGAAGAAAGAAAACCTTGTGATGGTTGAGTGTGATGATGGGGAGAAGATCGCTGCTGATCATGTTATTGTCACCGTCCCTCTAGGTAGAATCATATGTGTCAATAAGCAATCACCCAATAACTATCTAAGGGGATATTGTAAATAGCACTTTTGTACTTGCTACGCATCCACACATATGTTACTTAAGCTAGTTAGACCTGAGGTGGGAGCCATGTTTAGGATCACATGAGGTCACCAAACTAGGGTGAAGCCTGTGCTTTTCAAATAATTAATAATATTGAATAATGGTCTGTTTATAATGTGAACACCTTAATTGCTACATTTTGTTTGATTCTTTAGCAACACAGATCACTGCTTCTGTATTTTTGTCAGGTTACCTAAAGAAGCACCAATCCACTCTGTTCAGTCCCCCTCTCCCTCTACACAAGCTGCACACCGTCCAGAGGCTGGGCTTTGGAACAAATAATAAAATCTTTGTCGAGTTTGATTCACCATGGTGGGATGCCGACTGTGAGGTCATCCACTTTGTGTGGGAAGACGAGGTAAAATATGTAATCTGTGAATAAAAGTTAAAGTCCACATACTCAAACATTTTGCTGTACGTCTGACTCCAGAAAATCTCATATTTATGTCAGCAGTTTTGATCTGTTCTCTCACTCTTTATGATTCAGGAGGCCATGGTGGACCAGGTGCCAGATGTGCAGAGATCCTGGATAAAGAAGATGTTTGGCTTCACTGTGCTTAAACCTACTGAAAGGTCAACAACCACATTAGGCACCCAAATGCTCACACTATATGTACTATATGTTCCCGTATTGATAAATCAGTCCTGTTTGCGGTTTAACTCTCAGATATGGCCATGTTCTGTGTGGATGGATTGCTGGGCACGAGTCAGAGTACATGGAGACGCTGTCGGAGCAGGAGGTCACACAGGCTATCACACAACTTATTCGCAGGTTTACAGGTAAGTCTAAATAATTCACAATACTCCTCCACTGACTGTTCTTCTTCTTTATATTTACTGGTTACTCTGTGCGTTTAGGAAACCCCACCATCACCCCGAGGAGAGTCCTCCGCTCCCAGTGGTTTCATGATCCCTGGACATGTGGGTCGTACAGTTACCCCGGCAAAGGCTGTTCGATGCAGGACCTGGAGAACATGATGGAGCCTCTGCCCTTGAAGGGATCACAGTCACAAGTACTTAAATCTTCATAGTCAAACACAAATGTGTACACACAAGCCTGTAGGTAACAATCCTCATTCTAAATATTTTCATATGTTTCAGCCCCTGCAGGTGTTGTTTGCTGGGGAAGCTACTCATCCCAGCTACTTCTCCACCGTCCATGGAGCTCTTCTCAGCGGGATGAGAGAAGCTGATCGGCTCATCTCTCACTACTCCTCCATCAGTCCATCTCAGTCGACCAAGTCAAAACTTTAGAAGAACAATGAGATAAGATTCATGTCCACAATCTGTGACTCCTTGTAACACTGATCTCATGGTTGATTGGGGTTTGTGTGCTGCTGTTGTAAATCAGTCACTTTGTCCTAAAACAAATGAGGTGCCATACTGCTGACCTTACCATACTGTGGAGTTCACAGCATTGAAATACAATGAAGTACAATTGCAGTATAGTAATTATATTATCAATAAATACATTAAAAGGGAACAGCTTTGAATATTAACCAAAGAAATGCCTGTAAGTAGCCTACATCTTGTTTACAAATCTGCTTAACCATATTTATCAGAGGCAATGTCATTTCACATTGAAGTATTTCAATAGTTAAAACAATGACTAAACCGTAGAATTATAAACATTTTATAAAGATCATTCTTTGTATCTCACAATATGTTGCCTTATATTTGTACAAATGCTGTCATTAGCTACAATTAATTTTGAATGATGTGAAAGAAAAGTGTATAACAAAAATTATGTTTGAATAACTATATCATCAAAATTATACAATTTTCTAAAAGATATATTTAATTAGATGTAAGAAGCACCATACTGTAGGCACAGACATGCTAAAAAAAGATCAAAAAGAAACACAATGTGAATAGAATGTGTCTCTGCTATATTGCTCTTTTTCTTATAATTAATTTTCAGCCTATTTGCTTTATGATGGACATTCAATAAATGGAAAAAGATATTTGTCAAATTATCTGTTTGGATTTTTTTTTTTTTTTGTTATATTATACCTCTTTCTTTGCTTTATGTGATCAGAGTAATTCATTTTCTGTCCTGGGGAGGCAGCAATGCGTCCAACTGCGTGTAAACGGAGGTGAAAGAAGAAGAAGATGAAAGCCCGGAACGAGTGATTTGACGGTAGATTATTCGAGTCGGCATGTAAACAGTGTAACACACCGGCATGTCCTGTGCTCGCCTGTGCTGCAAGAAGTTTGTAGCCGACTGGTCAACAACGTAAGCCTTTCATGACCACAGTTGAACGTGAAGTGTAGTGTTGTTGAGCGGCCATGAGGCTGTACCAGGCTCTGCGTCATGTCGACAAGTTCAGAACCGTGTTTGACTTCGGAGGACGGGATGTGGCTCACTGGTTCCCCGGACACATGGCTAAAGGTGACAGCTTCACACCTAACTATCTTGTTGAATGTAATGTGGTCGGGACAAAATGTGAATAACCTGACTGTTTACAGGTCTGAAGCAGATGAAAGCCAGCCTCAAGAATGTGGACTGCATCATAGAAATACACGATGCCAGAATATCCTTTGCTTTTTCTTTTCTTTTAGTTGCACTGACAGTAAAAATGACATCTTGTTGAGATATTTTTCCAAGAAAGCAGTTGTTTCTCACAAGCAAGTGAGTTACAATCTGTTTTGGGGAAAGGGATACATTGATAGTCAACATTTGGAGGTAATGATGTAATGTAATGTAATGACTATCCAGTGTACAATAGATTTAGGTGTTAAACCAAATATCAATCCGGCATCTCAGTGGTCAGGAATCACTGTGGCATATAAAATGTGTAGGCCTACACATGGACTAGGAGGAGGAACTTGACAGATTAGCATTTTCATCCTACCATGCAGTTGTTTTCTGCAGAGTTGTTTGATTTCTCTTTAACGTTAAGCACATCCCCTTCTCTGGAAGAAACCCAGTGTTTCAGGAGACTCTTGATGTCAGACCACATGTGCTCATTCTCAACAAGATGGACCTTGCTGATTTGTCCAACAAGCAGGTAAAAGGTCTCACTGCTATTCTAGTCACATGTGAGTAGCATTTTTAAATTGCTAAGACTCATCAATGTCTTTACATTTAACACTTCACAGAAAACCCTGAAGAAGCTGGAAAAAGATGGGGTTAGGAACGTTCTCTTCACAGACAGTTTAACGCAACGACATGAAAACATCAAAAAGGTAAAGGTCATCCACACTGCGTACTAAACATATGACTGTTTTCACAAGTTTGTTCCTGATGTGGAATAGAAATCTGATCATGGACGTCCAAGTTATTCCTTTCTTTTTTCTTTTGGTAGGTGGTGCCGATGGTGATGGATATTATTGGAGACACACCACGTTTTAACAGAGATGAGGTAAATACATTCACACAGTGTAATCATATATTGTAGCTCAGTGTAACTCTGGCAAAACATTATAGCTCAGCAGACACTTACAGCTGTTCAAATATATAAACTTTACCACCACTGTTTATAAACAACTTCAGACATCTTTACGTGTTTCTTATTGTACAACATATGCAGCACTACAACCATTAGGCTACTACATCAGAAAAATCTACAAAATGTGTCACAAAATAGAAATAAGAGGCAGGTCACAGCCTCACACAGCTATGAGCAATGCTTATCAAACCTATATATCTCATATATTTAAACTTTATATACTTTGTTTTTTGTATTTAAACCACTGTGTGATTAACATCCAGAAATGTGAAAGCAAGATACTGTTTTGTTTTCCAACTTTTATTTTGACAAACTTTCAGAATACAAATTATTGCCTGATGGTGATCGGGGTGCCCAATGTGGGGAAGTCATCTCTTATTAACTCATTAAGAAGAACGAACTTGAAGAAAGGTATACATAATGAAAATAGCTGATTGTTGGGCATTGCCTCTGTGTAATACTAAGTATTGTAATTATGCACCAATCTCAGGTCGTGCATCTCGAGTCGGTGGAGAGCCTGGTATAACTAAAGCCGTCCTGACTAAAATTCAGGTGGGTGTGAAGCACATGTTCGTCCATGTGTGTGTTTGTGTTCATTGTATTTGTGTATCTGTGCAATATTTGTAGCTGTCTTTGTCTTCAGGTGTGTGAGCGACCTATAATGTACCTGTTGGACACACCAGGAGTTTTGCCCCCCAAGATTGAGAGTGTTGAAACAGGCATAAAGCTGGCTTTATGTGGTGAGCAGAACATGATCTTTGACATTTTAATTCAGTAAACGCCATGTGTAAATTTGTTGTGCTGTGTTCAGTGGAGCGGCTCTCACACTCGTTTGCATGAGTGGTTTCTCTAATGTGCTCAACCAACCTTTTCATCTTTTCTTTTTCTCTGTCCCTAGGAACTATACTGGACCATTTGGTTGGTGAAGATGTTATTGCTGATTACTTACTCTATTCTCTAAACAGGCTGGGAAACTTCAGGTGTGATTTTTTTTCTTTCTAAATTACAGTTAAGGTTAGTGTATTCCTTCCTTTTGCTTCACGTTGGTTGTTTACTGCATGTGTCTTCTTGGTGTGCAGTTATGTGGAGAAATACAACCTCAAAGAGCCCAATGATGACATCCAGTATGTCCTCAAACGCATCGCTGTAAAACTTGGAAAGACCCAGCGAGTCAAAGCCATAACAGGAGTGGGTAAGGAAAAACTAATCCTACAGATACCCCTGTTACATACACTATAACAGACACTCCATCTGTTAATGGGATTACTGGACATTTTGGGAAATATAGACTTGTTTACTTTCTTGTTGAGAGTTAGATGCAATGAATCATTGCATGAATCAATCATTCTGCACAGTATGTGTGAAGCAATAGCCAGCATCCAGTTAGCCTTATATCTTTAAAAGGGAAAAGAATAAAGAATATTTTTTGTTATTGATGAATATCATAACGAAGTATTTCCTTTGTACAGATTAACAGATGTGACATTATAATAGGTGAAACGGTGACAGTGTTCCTTTGTTCCAGTCTTTATACTAAAATAAGCTAGGCTACGCTAACAGACTCCTGGTGGTTGCCTCGCACACAAAAGTGACACAAATATGCATCTGTCTTGAAATGTCACTTATTACACCTAGGCCTGCTATTGAATCAGATAATCCACTATATTTACATATTCAACCAATACTTCTGTGATAAGCAGACTGGATTTTCAAAAAGCTGAAATTGAAAATTTGTGCACAATTTCTCTTCAGTTTGATAACATCTTAAAGAATATCCCTGTTATAGAAATGTTTGTTGCTCCTCTCCTTCAGGAAACATCACCGTCACTCTTCCAAACTACACAGCAGCAGCGTATGATTTCATAAGAGCCTTCAGGAAAGGAGAGCTGGGACGAGTGATGCTGGACTGACCTGAGCCTTTTGAATCAAGGTAACAAGAGACTGTTGCTGGATTTTTGCCAGTTTGTGAACTGTGTCATCGAGGAAATGTGGTCCACGTCTGTCCTTGTGGCTAAGACGTCCTGCGGTCTGCAGCAAGTGATGCAGTCTGTCTTCATTTGTAAAAAGTCACTGTATCCTTTGTAAATAAAATTATTTAATTTGATCCAGGTTTGACATTTTTCTCAGGTTTGCTTAGAAGAAACGAGGCACATATCCGACATGGTGTAAACAGGATATTTATTAGCATAAAGACATTGATAACAAATTATTGATCATGTACATAATTGTAGTAGCATATAATAGATTGCACTTACATATGGAACAGTCTGTTGCTCCTGAGTGTCTACTGCAGATTAAAAGCTCCTCTGGGATGACGGACAGAGAGAGACAGGAATAAATAACAGTGAGAGCAGCAGTCTGTTCTCTGGTGTCCCTCCCAACCAGGACAGGGTTCACAGAAAGTCTGAGAAACAAATTCACAACATTTCAAGGTCTTATAAAAGGGTTTGAACAACACAGAAATTTGAGGTGATTGTGGAAGATGCAGTCTAGTTTTCCCAATACAAGGAGTTTCTATGTTTTTCAGAAAGAATGAAGAAGTAAATAACAGGTTGGTTGAGGTCACAAATAAGAAAAATGTGCCAATTAAAATTAAATAATAATAATGCGGAGGAAAAAATGACATGTTTGGGTTTTAACTTGAACTTAAACTGTTGAATGACGAGTGACCTGGCTGCACCTGAGTGTTTTACACACAGATGCAAGTCCAGGCTTCATGTTTAGACCCAAAGTCTGCTGATGAATATATATACAAATAATGAACTAATGTTGTACAGAGCAGTGTTTATGGTCACTCACATGTACTTCCTTTTATTTTTTAACATACAGTTGAGTTTGGCAGTATAATTAAAGCTGTCAGCCAGCACTGTGTTTACACTCTTCATAAAGGCTATGTGGGATTTTTATGACAAACACTTTCTTACATAGAAATCACGATTTAGGAAACTAATTGTCAGTCTCTGTCACACAGATTGAAGTAGATTACACAAAGACACACTTTTTGACAGGTGAGATGTCATGTTGAACACTGTGCTGGTTACGTCTGTTGGTATAGAGGATCCTATGTGTAAAAACATACAGTACAGTGATGTTTTTTTGTTTTTTTTTTGTGATCGTGGTGTCACTCCACCACTGTGATGCACCTCTAACTGGTCTTCACAGTGCAGGTTCTAGCCAGTCCTGCACATTACAGTCAGATCCAGGGCAGAAGCTCAGGCCTAAACCAAATCAGGAATTCATCCTGAGAAATGACCTCAACATCTACAGTATAGTGTCCAGTAGGAGTCCATATTTTGATGAAAACGTTGCAATAATGATAGAAACCAGCTGGGAGAGAGAAATTCCATTTTGAGTTGAGCCTGACATCAGTGCATCAAAGTAATTGGTCCTGTTGTAGTAATCCAGCTCTTCCTCCGAGCTGTCAGCGTTGCTGCGGCGGTAGGCAGAGGCGTACCATTTATCTGCCGTCAACGCCACCGCTGCCCCTGCAGCTGCTGCACTTGCCACCCTCACCGGGGAAGTTCGCCCCGCCACCCTGAAGCGAGAGCGGGTCCCACCGTAGGCGCCCCCTCCCCGGTAACTCCCCGCTGTGGAGCTGCGGGAGGAGGATCCTCGAGAGGAGCCCCGAGACCCTCCACGACCGCCCTTGGAAAGAGCAGGTTCAAACAGGAAAGCAGAGAGCAGGAGGCAAGTCCAGCATGTTGCAACCACCTGGTTCATTCCTGACGTCTGTGCAGAAAGAAGATGGAGCAGAAACACATTTGAGGCCTACCTGTGATGGATATCTGCACCTTTAATGTGTGAAATAGAGAAATTATCCACATATCTTGTAAAGATAATTTTGGGAACATTACAGTAAACATGTAATATTTTCTATTCACTGATGAATTCTGTTTAAAATCCAGAGTGTAAACCAATATATACACCCTCAACAGAACTGAAGAACCCAGATTATAGTACTGTTGCACAAACGTGAGCTGCCTTCTAGTGTTCAGTGTTGCTGAATATATTGTCTGATCATAAACACAGTGTTGCAATATCCCTCTCTCCATCAAAGTAGGTCAGTTTAAAAATAAATGTCCTCAGCAGAGAAAGAGAAAAGTGCTGTTTCCTTTCAGCCTTCATATATATGAAAAACTGCTCGGTTTATTGATGATTATGAATAAAAAGAAAAAGATGACATGTTTGCCACTGGTAACAGGCCATCATTAGAAATGCCTGGTCTGGCAAGTAACTGGGTCATTCAGTGGAAATATACACAGTATTGCGGTTATTGCATGTAGGCTACAATATGTCATCAGTAACAGGTTTTTTTTACTAATGCATATATAATGTAAATAGATGATGTTCTAGTCTCATAAATCAGCCTGTTCGCTGCTGTAGCCTCAAGGAATCCCTCCATTTAAAAGACATGCATTGTTCCCTCACATATCTACGCCCATATTACACAGTAAACCTTAATGGTCGGTGCTTACCTTATTTCCGTGTGTTCTTATCCTTGCTTATGTTTTTCACACGGAGGAGAGGAGATGGAGATGGGATTGTCACGGGCGATGCATAAAGCTCGTTCACGCAGAAAGCTGCGAGAGCGCGCAGCACGCTCTCAGTCTCACAGGAGCATCAGATAGCCTACCTCAGTCAGACTGGGAGCAAAGATGATTTTTGTGATATCATGTGATAAAATGATGAAATTGTTTGTTTTTTCTCTTGTCTTGTGCGACACAATGTTCATCTGCATTTACTTATTTCCTTCATATTTTAACTCAGTGTTATATTTATTTTGGTTTGGGGGTAGGGGTGGGTGGGGGGGCGTAGGCTGGAAGATCCATTTGCTCTTCATATTTGACGCCAGATATTTCAGAATAACGCTACTTAGATAATAATATGCTAATTGTGTAGATTTTACAAGGATGAATATTAGCCAGACCAATCAAAATATTCAATAATCAGTCCACATATATGTAGCTATTGATTTAACCTTTTGATAATATCCCCGGAATGAATAAATAAATGCGAAAGTAATGTAGCCCCTATGTGAAGGGAGCAAAATTTTAAGTATTTTTTAAAGGCAATTCCCCCTGTTCTGCCCTTCCCAGACACCAGGGGCGCTAGATGCCTCCTAATGAAAAAAGACCAACAAAGAAGAAGACGCAGGAGGAAGAAGTAGCCCGAGATCTAGGACCAAGTTCATTGACAACAACAGCCTTCCGTCGTCGCTGCCATGGCTTTCCTCTGCAGAAGTGCCGCCTCGCTACTGAAGCCCTGCCGGGCCCCGGCCGCCCTGTCCGCCGCCCGCCTCTACAGCTCAGGTGTGTGTCCAGACAACCCGGGGTCAGTCAGTCCGCGGTGACTGCTGCTGCTGCTGCTGCTGCCACCACAATGTCAAGAACCTGCGATACTAAACTGCGACGCATGTGCAGCTGTCAGCACTCAGCAGCTAACTAACTTCACTCTGTCCAAACCATAGAGTGACTGTGTTGTTTTACCAGCACCACAAACCGAGCTGCACTCCAATGACAAATAATTTCTTAACACGTTGTTCGTTTGGATATCAGTGCTATGTGAAGAGAAATTCCACCCTAAAGCGGAATTTACAAGGGTCATTTATTCATGCATTGCAAACAAGATACATATTTATATCATAAAGGATTTTTAAAAAAGAAGAAAGAACATACTACAGAAATTAATCGTGCAATCCAAAATGCAGCATCTAAGTTTGCTGTCTTCATCTAAAAACCTGGAGAAGGAGGCATGATGGATGAAAAGTGTGATTAGTATTTATTACTATATTTGTTTGTTTTTACTAATTATACATTATAGTCAGTGTGATTAGATTTACAACTCTGAAGTGACAGTTGTTTGTGGTTTTACATTCAGACTGTTCACAGTAATGGGAATAGCTTGGAGTAAATTCTGTTTTGGGGTGGAATTTCTCTTAAAGGCCAAACAGACATAATCCTGCCTGTCCTGCATAGGAGCACCAAACATGAGTTTTGTAACTTTTCCCCACAAGATGTATCAGGGCACTCCAAGGTTACTCTAAGGCCTTGACACAAAGCTTTCATCTTTCATGAATGATTAACAGGAGGCCGGGACTATGAAATGTAGGTGACCAGATAGTTACATGATTTCACAACATGTTTGATATTTTTATTGGACAGAACCTCACTTACTTTTTACATGAATTAAGTTACTACATGAATCAAGTACTTTAACCACTAACAACTACAGTAAATCAAAGGCTTAAATTAACTTAGCCTAAGTGAATTAGTAATTTTTCCAAGGTTAAATCTTTTTCAGTGACATGAAAAATCAAATGTTAATAAGTCATGTCAGGACATAGTTTTTCTGTTCTTTCAGTTTTTTGAATTACAAAGGTCTGGAGAGTCAGCAGAAATCAAAGCCAAAGTGTCTTAAAGTCTCCTCTTATCAGTGTTTGTTTGGTCTTCATGCAGGTGGTCAGTATGAGTACATCTTGGTGGAGAAGCGAGGTGAGAAGAACAACGTAGGTTTCATCCAGCTGAACCGGCCCAAAGCTCTCAACGCTCTGTGTGACGGGCTGATGAGGGAGGTGGGACAGGCCCTGGACGCCTTCGAAGCTGACGGCGACGTCGGAGCTGTCGTCATCACAGGCAGCGACAGGGCCTTTGCTGGTGAGGGAATCGACCAAATGTGTTTTTTCTGTGCTGGTGGTTTGCATTTTGCCTCTTCGGAGCTGGGAACAGACGATGTACAATACACTGTTCACAGTGATACATCAGCAGTAAGTCTGACTTTTGTTTTCCAGCGGGGGCGGACATTAAAGAGATGCAGAATCGAACCTTCCAGGAGTGTTACGGAGGAAACTTCCTGGCTCACTGGAACAGAGTGTCCACAGTGAAGAAGCCTGTGATCGCAGCTGTTAATGGGTTTGCTGTAAGTGTCTTTTTTTTCTTTCTTTCTTTTACCATTTATTGTAGGCTATTAATTGAATTAATTTGTGACATACAAAGATGAAAGAAAAACTATATACAGATATTATGTTGAAGCAGAAACATTCTGGTTGTGAACAAAAACAGACTCAACTTGCAACCAGATTTGGAATAAATGTAATATTTCCTCATTTGTGTGCGTTTTTCCTTGAAATTTGAAAAAAAAAAACAATGAATAGAAACTTCATTCACTTCCTGTACCTTCTATGGTTTCAGCTGGGTGGAGGCTGTGAGCTCGCCATGATGTGTGACATCATCTTCGCTGGAGAGAAGGCGCAGTTCGGCCAACCAGAGATCCTGCTGGGGACCATTCCTGGTAAAGACTTGGTTCTCTCTACTTTCCTCATCCGTTCAGACTTAACTTCCTTTTACTTAAGTTACCAGATTGTTGCTCTTGGAGCGGCTGCTCATGTCGTCTGTCTGCCTGCAGGGGCGGGTGGCACCCAGCGCCTGACTCGTGCAGTGGGGAAGTCCCTGGCCATGGAATTGGTCCTGACAGGAGACAAGATCAATGCTCAAGAAGCCAAGCAGTCAGGTAACAACAGTGTTAGAAAGTACATTTATACAGTGGAGAAAATAAGTATTTGATCTGCTGATTTTGTAAGTTTGTTCCCCCACAAAGAAATGGAGAGTCTGTAGTTTTTATGGTAAGTTTATTTTAACAGAGAAAGACAGAATATCAACAAAAAAATCCAGAAATGATAGCAGCATAAAGGTTATGAATTTACATTGATCAAGTGAAATAAAGGTAAAAATCAGCAGGATATCAAATACTTATTTTCCCCACTGTATTGTTGTCCTTTACTTGAGTAATACCATTGTATACTAGGCTACTTTATATTTCAACTCCACTACTATTCAGAAACACATATTGTACTTTTTCCTCTGAATTTATTTGGCAGGTGTAATTATTTGTCACTATGTATTTGCACATATGATAAACTTGCCATGCATTAACAATGGAGTAGAATTCTTTGATGTATCAACAACACAGTATCAAAAAGTGGTGCCCATGTAATATGTAATGATGATATGTCAGTCAGTACTACTTATGGGATTTTGAATAAATTACTTTTTCTTAAAATTAAGTATTTTTTACACGAAGAGAAGGTTTAGCATAGAAAGACATATGTTATTTACTCTTTCTGTGTTATACAAGGCTGTTATTGTTTCCCAGGTTTGGTGAGTAAAGTCTATCCAGTCGACCAGTTGGTGTCTGAAGCTGTGAAATGTGGTGAAAAAATTGCTGCCAACTCTAAACTGGTCTCTGCCATGGCTAAAGAGGCTGTCAACGCAGGTGAGTAAGGTTTGTTTCTGCTAGTTTTTCAAAAGTTGAATATGTTTCAGTGTAGTCTGACTGGTTTACTCTGTGTGACCACAGCTTTTGAACTGACTTTGGCTGAGGGCAACCGCTTGGAAAAACGCTTATTCCACGCTACCTTTGCTACGGTGAGTAGACGAGCCCATCTCACAGTGAGGTAGTTGGGTGAGGGGTGGGGGGGGGTAGACTTTAATTCTGACAGTGCAGTAATGATTTGTTTTTGTTTGCAGGATGATCGTAAAGAAGGTATGACAGCATTTGTGGAGAAGAGGAAGGCCAGTTTCCAGGACAATTAAAAGACGAGCAGATCAAGAGCTCAGCCAAGAACACTAAGTTCCTGATGTCAGCAGGACATTTCCTCCTCATCCACAACAAGTCGAATGATGCAGAAATCCTGATTGGGACATAAAACGCTGGTTTAGGTTATCATCTGGCACTGAGTGATTGAGTGCACAAGAGTGTCTTATCACAGCGAAGCCCTGCCTGCTGAGGCTCAGTGTCAGAATCTGGTGCAGTGATGGTGCAGGAGTGCTGTGGGTTGGTCTGTGAATACCATTTAATAATAACATGCTATAGTCTGTGTGCAACGGGAGCAATCAGCCCCGATGACTTCTACTGACTTTGCCTTATTCATTTTCACCGTCTGCGATTTGAAAGCAGTTTTTTTTCCCTGTGTAAATTTTACAAATAAATCTCTAGACTGGTTTCCAGTGTTGCAATCTACCTACACTGCATGTAAATAATATTTGCCTCTTTCAAAACAAATAGTCAGGTTAGGTATCTTTTGAAAGGTACAAGAAATTAAGTACAGCTGCAACAAAATGAGTTCAGCCTCTTCCACCCAGTGTCTAATTTACATCACTAGATGGCGCTCTTGTCCCGTATCGTTACCTACCTAAAAGCATAGAAACTGAACATTGACAATAACGTCGCTGGGTCTGATACGTCGAGATGTGCGCGGTGGTTTTCATTCTGATTTGGTCTAACTGTTTAAAGAGACAGATAAGATATCAAGTCAGATAATGTTTTAAAAAAAGAAAGAAAGAAAAATAAGGGGAGTGGGGTATATGTTCCCTTCAGTATTAGGCTACGTTTTGTAATAATATACCAGTGTCTCTATATTGATTTGTAAGTCTATCAATAATACTACGGTCAATTCTCGTCACAAAACAGACTAATAAAGTCATGTCACTGAGGCTGATTTGACTCAGTAAAAATAAATAGGCATATGTATTTCATTGTATTAAAAAACAGACGTGGTTCACATTGATCCATATGCCAGGTTCTGCCCATCACCTACTGGCTTAAAATATTCGGTGTATGGGTATAACTATAATTTTGAAAACAGCAGAACAAATGTGGTTAGTGTGCGCTTTCTTCTGCCGCTCCAATCATCGCGAGGCACCTTTTTCTCTGTGTGATCTTCACACGGCGGTGCCCCATATCTCCACAAGGCCATGGCCTAATTGATTTTTATTTTCATTCAATATTCCCCTGGAGCTTTGCTTTCTTGTCAACCCCTTGGAACAAAACTTTAAAAGGGAGGAGAGAGAAGAAGAAAAAAACTCGTCCCCTCAGTCCGCGGGGAAGCACAAAAGTCAGCAGAGAGGCTCCGAAAAGAAGCTCCTTTTTGAGGCTACCGAAAGGTCAAAATAATAAATGTAGACTCAATTGAGGCTCTCCTCACAGACAAAGGGGGCAAAACGTTACATTTTGGCAGCGCAGACCCTCATAGCGTGATAAACTCATTTAAAGCGGGCCAGATAAAGGAGGAGCAGCGTGAGTCCAGAGAGGGAGAAAGGGTCTTTGAGTCCGGCAGACAGGCCTGGCTCCTGCGAGGGCCTTTTCTCCTGCAGCCTCCCAACCCTCTACAAAAAAAATCACTCTCAGATTGTTGAAATACACTGACTCTCTGCCTCTATATGCCTTTACATCCAATTCATTATTTTAACACCAACCATTTTCCATTGGCTCCAAAAAATTAACAATAAAACTATGGCTTCCTATGAAAATAAGTTTTTGCAGTGTGATGATGAGGACGTCTTCCTGCACAATTAAAGAATCATAAATGGCACATATGGGGGGATATTACACGGATTAAGTGGGAATAAAATGCAGGGCTGGAATGCAAAAATCCCATGAGCACGTATAGAAAATATTTGCAATAAAGTGGCTGCATATTTCTCCCGTCCATTATTAACAGCAGCTGAATGAGGATTGTAAATTCAAGTATACAGGCCAGGGCCACAAGCCCGCAACGCTACACTGTGACTTAACTTTTATAAAAGCCTTTTTTATATGCAGATGCCTTGACTTTTTCTTACACACAACCGGGATCTGCGGTCATGGAAAGGATTCCTCAGCATTTTTTCTGCCATCCAGCTGAGAGTTTCTTCTGGCTCAGATGAAACAGTGCCGGGTGGAGTGTGGTTTTCATCTGACAAATATTTTCATTATCTCACATTCTTGGCACCGGCGACCGTACGTCGAAATAACACGTTCACCATGTCTGCTTTGAATTATGCCCACCCAAGGGTGTCAGAAATAACATAGGCCGAAGATTAACCAACTATGCAGCTTGTCGTAACCTCCTAATGACACTGCCCCAGTCCATATCTTTAGCCACTAGGCTATGTAGTTTTTGTAAAAGTGACTCCACATTGTAGCCTAATTGTGTTTTATTTTATTTTTTTCATTTTATTCTATATAGGCTACAATAAAGCATGCAGCTAACTTGGCATGTCTTTTTTTGTTACAAGCCAACTCCACAATTTGAATGATTTAACCAAAAATAAAAATAGATTACAATCATTGAATAGCTATAAATGTTGGAACTGGTCACTGCAATGACAGGTGCGTTTGGGACTTGACGTAGCGCCTCTAGCCAATTAAATTACTGTAGGTCCTCATAAAGACGACGGTGTTGAATCAAGATAGATGCACAACAGCTTAGAAAAACTCCGTCCGGAACAGCCCAAACAATCGGCTTCAATTCTCACAGGAAACATTATGCGACAGTCGCTTCCTCAGACGAATTTTACAAACTTTTTCACTGGCATATCGGCTCGCATTTTGGAGGAGGCGGAGCAAAACGAAGGCGGAAGTCGACTGGAGCGACTGACTGCTCTCACTTCGCTTAAACACTCTTCGGTGGTGGTGTTGTGACCGCAGCTGCTGGTATGGTCGTCCTGAGAGGAATCCCCTCTGTGTTATCTCCTGAGCTGCTTTATGCCCTCGCCAAAATGGGCCACGGGGATGAGCTAGGTATGATATCTAATCACGGACAGGACGCCTGCCTCTCCAGGTCCAAGCTATCACCTACAGAGCAGGAGGCACCTCTCAGTTGTAGCTACGCTGTCAAAGTCCACAAATTTAACCCGTTCTGGTCATTCAGTCAGTCAGTTTGTTTACTTCTCACCATAGACTGTGTGGTCTTCTCCTTTTTTCAGTTCTTGCTGATGCAAATTTTCCAACATCTTCTATTTGTACCCATGGCCCGAAAGAGATAAGAGCGGATGGTATGTAGGCTACTTGTGTACAATGTAAACATAGACACGCACACATCTGTGAAAATAAAATCCTGTATTGAAGCTGTTGTTTCAACTGTGCCTGGATTTCATGTAGGTGTGAGAATCCCACAACTTTTGGAGGCCATTTTGAAGCTGTTGCCCCTGGATACCTATGTCCCCTCTCCGGTAGAACACCCCCACATCTAGAAAAAAAAAAAAGCCACAGCCAGCAGATCAGTGTCTTTTTATGGAACTAGTACAACACTCTTAAGTTTGTGTTAATATGTCTCCACAGGCTGCAGTCATGGATCTGGTAGACAGTGACAAACAGAGATGTTTAGCTGTTCCTGTGTGGGACACGTACACACAGCTCCTGGACCAGGCCGGCTCTCAGGTAAAACACCTATGAATGAAACAGTTGGTCGCTAGACAGCACAATCTGTGCATCCCATTGAATTTTGAATCGCTGCGTGTTGATTTCTGTCGACAGGCTCCTCTCGAGAGGGTGGAAAGGTTTGTTTTCTATGAAAGAGCCAAGAAAGCCTATGCAGTTGTTGCAACAGGGTGTGTATTGTGGGTTATTGTGTACAAGTACACAGATTTCCTCATTTGTAAAAGTCTAAACCTTCTGAAGTCATACTATTATTGGGGAAGAATAAAAAACTGAACAAATGCTCAATTTGAATGTATTTCTCCGCTCTGTCTACACAGGGAAACAGCTCTTTACGGTAACTTGATACTGAAGAAGGGGGTGATTCCTGCAGAGCTGCTACAGTGATGCACACATTTTAAATAGTCTTGATCTCATGACAATTTCATACATGTCAATCTTTTCAAGTAAAAATCAAGGAAAGATTAATTAACAGGACAATTTATGTTTGTCAATGAGTAATTAATATGTTTTTGAAAAATCTTTAGTTTACATTGAGCAGAAATGAGTTTGTATTTTTGTAAATATCTTTGGTGTTGAACCTGCATGTCAATAAATGAAAGACAGAAAGTCTTTGATGGGTGTGTTTGTGTCTTTATCATCAAGATACATTTAGATGACAGTGACACTGGGGTCATTCTTTGGATACAAAGACAATTTTAATGAGGCAAAAGAAGCTCATGATTAATTTTCCTGCTGCAGCTACAATGTATGAGCTGTGTTTGATTTGAAATGAAAAGGATCTCCACAGGCTGTGTATGGTTACTGAAGGATCACTGGTGGTACAGAGCATCCAGATCCTCCTCTGGTTCACTGTGCTTCCTCTCTGATGGCGAATCAACAGGAGCGGCGGCAGCAGCATCATCTTGGTAAGGGACGGGCTGCAGGAGGTCTCTGTGGTACAGGTCGTCCATGTCCTCTTCTGGTTGAAGGTGAACTCTGACCTCTCTTCCTTCCCGGACCTCGCGCTGCAGCAGCTCCATCTGCACAGGTGAAGGCTGGTCGTCATGGTGGTAGAGGTCGTCTTCATCCCTCTCAGGCTCAGAGCGTCCTCTGTATTCAGCCGTCAGTGGAGCCAGGTATCTCTCCAACGCCTCTCTGGCTTGGTTGTAGGCTTCTTCACTGACCTCCACAGGTTCCTCTTCCACTTCGCTGAAGACGGGGTGGTCGACGTCGTCTCTGTCCTCCTCAGGTTCATTGTACTGGTGGGGTTCTTCCTGTGTGAGCTCTGCCTGGATGTCAGCAGCTGAATGCAAGTCTCGGAGGAGATCAGCCATGGAGGGATGGTTCAGCTTGTCAAAGTCTTTTTCAGCCATCAGGGGTGGTTTGTCCTGCTGCTTGCCCATCATGCTTTTCCAAATCAACATTCTGGGGTCGATGTCGACATCGGTCTGATCCAAGTCCTCCGGAGGTTCCACCTCCACTGCCCAGGACATTTTTCCATTTTCATCTATGGACCTGAAAATATCACACAATCTCAGTATCGTGTCCTGTTCCTGAGAAAAAATCATTCACTATCATGTTTAAGGGAAATTAAAACTTACATAACAGTGTCCTGGAAGGCCTCATCTGTAAGTTTAGTCTGAGAAAAGAATACAGATGACTGTTGTGGGGCGTCAATAGACGTCAGCAACCATACCAACAATGTTTGTCAATTAAAATGATCAGGCGCAATTAATCATGTGATTTGAAGCAGTTGAGTTTACAGTGTACGGCCAGAAGCAAACATACCCTGGGTTTGTATGGCTTTGCTGCAATGCCATATATCAGACAAACACAGACTATTAGAGAAAACCTAGAAGTGAAAAGACTCAGGATTAATGTCCACATCTCAAACTTCAATGTGAAACATTCACCACACAAGATCCTTGCTCAATCAAAGAAACAAAGTCAATCAAAGAAACAAAGTGTACAGTCTCTACTCTGTTTGCCATGAAAACCAGGTCATTTTGATCTGAAGTAAGAAACCATAAGATAAGTGATCTTACCTGATCATGATGTCTCTTTTTGCAGTCCGCTCTACGTTTTGGAACGAAAAGGGAAGTTTGACTTCAGTTCACCTGAAGCAATAAACCAAAGTTCCTCCTATAAACCAGAGAGACTTTCTTGACCTTTGTATCCTCTGAATACAGGAACACTCACTGTAAGTAATTCATCGCTCCTTATCTCGTATTTGTACATAACAAAGTGGCTCATGATATAATAAAAACTGTGATTGATGACAGTTAAATTCATTCTGTCATCAAGTCTAATAAGAGTGAATGTAAACTGCACATATATGCATGTTTTAGATAATCTTTGTTATTGTACGGTGTTTTGGATAAAAGGTAATGCTTGTGTATAATTCATTGCATGCAGAGACTTAGAGTTAATTGCTAAATCTAATATAATTATGAGCATAATAACTACATTTTGTGTGATTTATGGTCTTTATCAGCAATCAGTTATCACAAGGTTAGGGAGCCCTGCAGCCTTAAAGCTGAGATTGAGATATTTTATCATGAGACCATCTTTATTATGTAGAAATAGTTTCTCCAGTCTGTGAGAGGGTTGTTCCTACTCCTAGGGTTCAGTGAACTACAGCTCAAAATAAATAAAGTATGGAAATGATAGTGTATGTTTATGTGTTGGAACAAAGCTGACACTCAATTCAGCATTCAGATTCAGCATTGTTGACACAGTTTGCTTCACTGTTCCTGTAACAATATCAAACACTTTAGAAATGTAATTCTACTCTGATTTTGAGTGTGTACATGTGTTGCCAATATTTTATATTCAAACAATGGTTTTATTCAAAAGGGACACTGTCCAAGGTTGTATTAGTAATCAATAATGATTTATACAGAAACCATCTCAGAATAAGAGCAACTCCCTCCGGTTTACAGCTTCAACCATTTAAAACAACTAATTACCCCTCACATTCACATTCACAGTTAGGAGGGCAGATTGAAGGCAGGTGATTCATCTGTGATTTTAAAATGAGGCATCAAGTGAGTTCAGTGTGTCAGCTCTGAAATATGTCCATGCTACATCCTATCCACACACATGTAGTGTGGTGTTTTACATGAGCTTTTTAAAGTAAATCTTTCTTTATGAGTCAGTTTTTTATGATATTCACCCAAGAAAGAAACCCTTTAACTCAAAGGTTAGGTTAAACCTATGTAGATATACACCACAAACTAAGTCAGCTAATTTAACATAATATATACATCCCTGAGGGATATGATTTAATCTCAGCTTTCTCTCACTGTCCATCACATTACTGTTGACATTAAGGCAATATTAGAACTCTTCACAACACCTCCTTCACTCTTCATATGACAGTGGGGGAGTCACTGAGTTAACATATGGGTTAATAATAGCTCATGATACAAGGGTTCAGCAAACACACACACACACAGTACAGTAGAACAGGAGCAGACAGACACACCGCACACTTCCTGCCCTGTACATGGGATGGCTCCACGGCGTCTGCTGGTTATCTGCCCCCTCTATCAGATCCATATGTGCAAGTCCAACATTGCCCCTCGACTCGCCCCACACCCAGGTCACTCACTGGCCCACTGTCTTCGACCTAAACATGCTCTCCCTATGTAAGCAAATGCCAGACGTCTAAGCAAACAGCCTGTTCAGTTTCTACTGCTGCAGTACATAACATAATTTAAAAGATAAAGGTGAAGAATGCCATGAGAAATCAATACCATTTAAATGTTTGTAAACTAAATATGAAGGTACAGACAACAGCTAGTTAGCTTATGAAGACCAGCAGGGGGAAACAATTAGCTTGGCTCTGCTGAAGTTAGCCCTTGTAAAAGCATAAATTGTTGTTTCTACGCTTTCGTTATTGAATGAATTAAACAAATTAGATATAATGTATCAATTAGGTACTGGTAGGCTATTTTTGTTACACCAGGACAGAGCCAGGCTAGCTGTTTCCATTCATTACTAATCAATGCTAACTGGCTACTGGTTTTAGCTTTAAAAGACATGACTGATGAGAGAGAGGTAGTCATCATTTCATTCAACTTTCAGCAAGAGGGACGTCACATTTTTCAAAATGTTAATCTATTCTTTTAAATAATACTGTCTTTATGAAGATAATCATAAAAACACTGCTGCCTGGCCCCGGCTCACCACTGATGACAAACTGGCTGCTGAGCCATTACAGAAATGTATCGGAGAAACCACAACCCCAGGAGAAGACAACCCGCAGCTCCAAGGCCTTGAAAGTGAGGTTTGATGGATAAAGTGTGCAGAGGCTTCTACCAATCCACCCTCTGTGCTCTGCACACAATCAGTAAAACAGCTTTCATGTGAAGCCCAGAGGCCCAGCAGTTACCAACACAGATTAACCACATGACTCTGTGCTCCCTGAACTTCTGATGCTCCCACAGGTTTCCAGGAAAACATGCTCCTCTGCGGTTGAACCAGCCTCTGGTGGTGGCAGAGAGCTGCAGCTCAGCAAATGAGTCGTTCTCCATTGAACTGAATCACGTCTCAGTCACGCCATCAAGGTGATCAAGGTTTGTTAGTTTTTCACAGCAACAGTGGAAAGATGCAGTAAATAAATACTACTGTGTAAACTTTTAAAATCTTATACTATATTTTTAATACGGAAACTTTTTAAAGGAAAAACAGTAATTAGCTTTGGCACATAACCCCTATAAAAGAGCAAATTGTCACTTAAGTCTCTGTACACATTCAACTAATGACATATATCATGTTCGTTAGTGATCTTAAGAGCAGCTGTTAGGTGGATTTTTTTTAAAAAAGTTTGAACAGAGCCAAACTTGTTGTTTCCCACAGTTTCCACTCTTTATTCTAAGATAACTGTTTGCTGCTGTGGCATCATTTTGACCACAAAAATAGGGAGGGATATTTATACTTATTTAACTTATCTCCTTTTATTGCCACTTACATTTTTTATTAGCAGTGATTGTACAGCAAAACTCTCTAAATGTAGGTAATATGTAGCCTACATTCATGTTTTATTGCTCTGATTTGTTCAGAGATTTATCTTATTAGGGTCATATATTGGTCATATATCACATGAGTTTGTATATACTTTAGTGATGAAGAAATTTATGTAGTGTAATGTCAAGCCTGGAAGCAAACCAAGAATGAAAGATGGCAAGATACGTCAATGAGCCTCTCTTCTTTCAAACAGCCTGCAGGTGATATGAGGATAATTGAATCTTTATATGTGGTGTGTACAGATTATACCCTGACACCTCTGGGACTCATCGCAGGCTTGGTTTAATCTGCCAAGCACATGAGGTACAAATATGTTTTCCTTGTCCCACCATATCACGTAGGCTACTTCTGTTTGTATCCTGCTGTTGGTTAAACGGTGCATGTGGTGGTTCAACGTGTGAACGTGCATGTGTCACATGAATGGCAAACTTTTCAGAAGACGTAACAGCAAGACCAGAACGAATGGGAGTTGTCAGCAAGTAATGATTGCTCCCAATAAACTGTGAAGCGCACACACACATACACACACATACACACACGCACACACAAACACACAAAGTCGTTCAATGTTATTGCACAAAATGTAAAGAGGGAGCCAAGAATAAATTGCCTGTCTGTAACTATTTAAATGCAACATTAAGTCATGATTTATGCTCGTAACTCTGGGTTAGAAAACATGCTCCAAATGTTGCAGCTTGCAGCAATTTATGGGGGAAACCACTAAAATGAATATTTGACTGAATTCCCATTTCAAAATGAACAAACTTGGCTTCATTTTTCTTAATGTTTCTGTTGCACACTTGTTGCATGGGTGTGTGGGCGCATGCATGAGCAATGGATGCTTGTGTACACACTTTGCAGTGTCTCTTACCCACATGCACAGTGTGTAGTCAGATACGGTAGATTAATATGTCATTGCCACCGATGACAGCACTCTCTTGAAATTGTATCTTAAGTGCAACATCTGTTATTCTGGCTCTGCCCCAAAAGTCATAGAAGCTTTATTACTGCTAAAACTGCGAGGAATGCAGCCGTCGTGTTTCTACTTGACTTAAAGTGGCATCTTTATCAAGATTTCTCTACGGGTAAAAGGGCAAACATAAAATTCAATATCTAACAGGCGTCAATCAGACTCCATGCTAAACCTCAACAGAGACTATCATTATCTGAGGTGTGAGAATTAATATTACATAATTGCATGAAAACAGAAAAGATACCCCTCCACACTAAAACAATCATCAGCAATCATCACCAAAACCTCCATCATCGTCATCATTACCGTCAGTAAATCCCATAAAGGTCGTCCTGCAGCGCGGGGCTGTCAGCTAACCACCACTACTGTCTTTACTCGCAGTCTTCCGTCATACCCCCCATCACTCACAACATTTAGGAAAGCTGGGGTTTTCTAAATAACTAAAATTAACTCAATGATCTACAATTAACTTAATTGATGCCTCACCAACACCCATTAAACACACATTAGACATCTCACAGTGGAGTTTAACCGCACAAATTACAGGGCTGAGGGAAAGACCTCCATGGAAGAACGGAGGCGAACATGAAATGTTGTGACGACGGTCTGGTGAACGGAGGAGCTGTCAGGCAGCCGCAGAAAGAATTAGTGAACCATCTGCTCGAAAGTAACATGCCGGCAGTTCAGTTTTTGACACTGCCTTGAACATGTTTTGATGCTAAGTGCTTAATAATAAAATGCCTTCTCCCTGAAGAGGTTAGATATTAGGTGTGCTTTGGGGGATGGGGGTTAAAGGACGGGAGTGATGAGCCAGTCAGTCTGGGGCCTGGAGCCACCTGACTGTGGCTCCACAGGTAATATCTGAGACAGTTCACTAGCAATAATAGCACTGATGACAGCAGGGGCAGTTGAGGGGAGATGGACCAGGAGCTGCACGGCTACACAGGAGACAGGCAGAGAGAGCAACTTTCCACTGTCTCTTATGTAAGTGATGACAGAAGACTGGGAAACTCTTTGTCTGTTTCAGATGAGACGCACAGGAATATGGTTGACCTTTTTGTCCAGAGCGGCTAATCTGAAAAGCCGCACTGAGTTTCTGTGTGAGCGCCGGCCATTAGTGGCTCCAGCTGCTCGGGCTGACGCGGAGCCATCACACAGCTCCGACAGCGTGTATCAGCCATGGAAATATCATATTATAGACACAATAATGAGAGGGAGAGCTCAGGTGGTCCCTCCCGTTCGCTCTCACGCACACACACAAACATACCTCACACCCTTATCCTGCCTCAATCACACCCCTCATAAACTCAGTAAACATGTGGGAGCTGTTAAAGTAAGTTTAATGGCTATTTACTGTGTTTTGTACGCTTCTCATTAAACACATTTTCCACTCGAGGAGAACTAATGTTTTGGAAAACTCTGTTAAATCAAACACACATCATGCCAACACTTGGCAGATGTGGTTCATTAATTAAACAAAGTGCCCTCTACAGGATAAAGCAGGGAAGTGCAGAAACATGACCACTGGCATGCTCTCACAGAATAGCTTTACAGATGTGGCTTTACCTGTTGTTAGTTGCTGTTGTTAGTCATTAGTCACTAGCTGCACCTGTGACTCTTAGACTGCAAATTGTGTTGCACTTATAGAGTCTCTTTTATTGCATTTACTATCATTGTCTTCTTTGCTATCCTGCTTTTGTTATGTATGCATGTATGATTGATTGTTTTGTAATGTTACTCCTTCTGACCAGGACAACCTTGGAAAAGAGATTGTTGAATCTCAACGGATCCTTCCTGCATAAATAAAGGTAAAACAAACAAAAAAAAATGTTGCTGTTGTCTTATGTTTATCAATGTGATAACTCAGGTCAGCATACATCAGGGTGTTTTCTGAGATGCTCTTTGGATATGGGGATGTATATACAGTATGTGCTCAAAAATCTCAAAAGTTCTCCTTTAAAACTATTAAAAAGCCTTTATTGTAACGGCATAGTCATGTGAGACCTTAAAACCGATAAATTGCAAAGCATTTCCGTACAGCAAAATACTTTCCAGTAGTTTTAAAGTAAATTGCCTTTGAGTGTTTTGTGATTTTTGGGTAATAATTATCTTTGGATTAATCCTTAAGGGCAAATCAGTCACACACACGTGTCATGTGAGCCACTGTTAGGATAAAAATGTTGATTGTGGCTCCGTCAATTGAGATTGAGGCCTGTAAAATTAAAACTAGACATATCTGCTTTTTCAGCCGTTATTAAGTCGTTATCTGAGACGAGTGATGATGGTGCCAGAAACGAAAAGCACTTTCAGGGTGGAGTAGGCCTACTTAAAACAAGTCACAGAGAAAAAAAAAACAACCTCCCCCTCGCCCCCCCTCCTGCTCCAGCCACTGAATGCCTCCTCACTGGAGTCCACAGCGGCCCTGGTTGCCAGCTGGAGGAGCCCTGACCTTTAACATCTGACCCCCAGCACCACAAAATTCATCACAGAGCCGTCGGCTCAATGCACTCAGCGGGGGGCGCATCCTGTGAAACAGTGTCACGACAACAGAGCGGGCTGACACCGAGTACAGGTGTTAACAGTGAGGACAGGTGTTAAGGATGTTCTTCATACTGGCTTTACTGCCCCCCCTCCCCCTCTTGATACTCACATTAAAGAAGTATCCATAACATCACAGAAATCCTCTCACATTCTGTCACGCTCTGAGCTGGTGTGTTGTGTGTGTTTGAGTTTGCGTGTCACGGTCCCATCTGTCCTGATGCTCCTGGGTTAAAAAGAGGATCCTGCTGTTCCTTGATGGAAAGCTGCCTGCTACAGAGAGATCCGGTTACAAGAGTGCCGCGCTTTCATCCTTATTAAAGAAACATGTGCCCTCTCTGTGCAGTGATGTCGGCAGATGAAACTTTTTCATGCTGTCTGCTTTTAGTTTCTCTCAGTAGAGATAAGGATATTACACAGATAAGATCAGTCCACAAAACTCTAATCTTCTGAAGTTTATACACTTCTTTGTCATAAGAAACAAAAGTTTCAGGCTGTGAGAATATGTAGAGATGAATAAAGACACTGTTATTTGTATCTGATTGTATGGGATTTATGCCTCCTTTTGGTGCATCCTCATACTTGAAATAACAGTGGTTTCTTTGTCACACAGTCAGTAATTACAGACTGCCTGGTGACAAAGAATGTTACACCCAGCTGATTCAATTAAGATGATTACTTAATCTTTGGTCCTCCCCGTTTATCCACAACTGGATTGGAGTGTGGCTTCCAAGGCTGCTCTCATGTGCTGGTTTGGCAGAACAGCAGAGTTTCTCTCAGTTCAGGGACCGATTTGACCAAAAATCTTTATTTCTCTTGAAATAAAAGTATCTCATGTTAATTTTATTACCTTCCAACTGGAAATCTGTGCTATCTAAGGAATAAACCCCAGGATCAACATAGTCCTGAGGTCTTCTTACCCTGCTAATCTTCAACTTATGTGAGAGCAACTGTCTCTTTCAAGTTTAAAACACAAAAAAAACTGATTATTATGGGGGATACTGACATCCTGAAGTGGACAAGACCTAAAATCTGTGATGTACTGATAAATAAATGTTGATATTTTTCAAGTCAGCATCCATGTGTTGTACCAATGCAAAAAATCTCCCCAAACAAAAAACGATCACAATGCATTCTGCTTTTATGACATTAAATGCCTCCTTTTATGAAGCAAAGACATTTCCAGTATTTAAGAACTACACAGAGTGTGCATTTGCCCCTGTGTATAATGCTCAGTAACTGCGCTGTCTCACAATGACAAATTGTAATCGGATTTGAGGAATCCTGTTACATGTAATACATCGTTCATCAGCCGCTGCTACTATAACGACCTCCATTCATGCCAGAATAGCAAAGTTGCTCATTGCACGTCATTCAGTGCCAAGTAAATATCCTCTGCACAGTCAGAGGATGTGAGTCAGACCTCTGAATCCACTCCACTTCGCAGGCTTTCATTTGAGGACGATGACTGTCCCTAAGATGTCTATCTCTGTAGTCTGAAGCCCCCGTGCAGCCGCTGCGCTCCCTGACCTCCCCTCCCAGACCCTGCTTTGTTCCCACGCTGTGCCCTGTGGAACGTCTGGCTCCAACCTTTTCAAACCATAATTACATACCTGCAGAAGGCAGACAACAGCAGCAGCAGCGGCGGCAGCAGAAAGAGACACAGCATGAAAGAGGAAGGGGTCACCATCAGTGAGTGATACGTGATAACTCGCTGCCATGTACAAACCACTGTATCCAATTTACTTTAAAGGGAAGTACTGTAAATAAGTCTTTTACAGTCACTGCTCACTGAAACAACAGTAATGTTAAGTGTCTCCTCAGTTGCTCTGAATCCAACCAGCTCAACATATTAAATATCACTCTCTTGCATACAGCATCTCTCCAGTGAAAAGATTACTGCTGTCAGACATGTTTACATAATGTGGATAAAACAAGTCCAGATAAAGTGCAGTCAAACAGTTCAGACATAGAAAAGGAGCGGATGTAGAAGTAGACGCCAAAAAAGGAGATACTGCAGTGATGTTTATACTGGTCTTCTTTTGATTTAGATATATCTCAATATGAGGGTAAAGTAAGAGGAAGTTAAACTAAACTTTGAGAATTACGTGGCATCTAAAATTGCGGCATGTTATGGCACAAATGCTTTGAAATTTCTCACTGAGCTTGATTTGCCTTTATTTGCTGCCATAATCAGTGACTCACTGTTGTAATCTCTGTTTGGGCATCTATTTAAAAGATCTTATGGGTTACAAGCGAACAAAGCATAATATGAAAAATAAATATTTAACAGAAAGTTCAAAGGATTTTTTAATTATTATTCACATTTCATTCATGTGAACAAAATATAAAATAATAATAAACACAATCCAGTGTAGTAGATGCAAAAACTACAGGCTGTGTGTATTTCAGCAGCTACTCACACATGTAGTGATGAGAGTTAAACACTGTACCCAAATTCAAAACGCCCCACAACTCTTTGCAAATTAAAGTAACATAATAATGATGCCCACTGTGTTCAAATAAGCCTGCACAAGATGAATCTCACTGAAGATGGTTGCTGTTACATTATTGGTTTACATAGGCCTATGAACTTCTCCCTGAGGAAAGATGCTTGCCAGAATGGGATTTTACTAATGTCACTAAATCACTCCCAGCTGGTCTGACTGCAGGAAATGCTTCTTTCTTCTCAAAACCTCAGAGCAAATAGTACATGAAGCATGGTGCATTCATGAGCATGTCTGTCCTCAGAATTTATGTTAAACTGTCTGTCCTGGATTTCATAGCGTTTAATGCTCTCCAGGGCTGCGGTCACAGTCTGTCTCTGTCAGTCTGCTCAGCCCCTCCGAGCTGCCATGAGAGCCCCCATTCACCACTTAACCTTTCAAAAGTGCTCAACTAACTTCAGAGGGGGGAAACGATTCCTGGCTTAAGAAGGTGTGAGGAACGCCAGATCAGCGAGCATTGATTCCATAATGATGGTAACAACCGCTTTCGGGTCAGCCACTCAGTGACGGTGGGTCTGAGTGGGTATTTAAAGGGTCTAATAGACATTTGAGCAGACTTTGGTCTCATGCTTGTAAAAGCAGTTTAGCAAAGAGGTAAACAGCCTGGGGCCAGCAATAACAGAGTGGAACTGATTAGAGGAGGAGAAAGAAAGAAAGAAAGAAAGAAAGAAAGAAAGAAAGAAAGAAAGAAAGAAAGAAAGAAAGAAAGAAAGAAAGAAAGAAAGAAAGAAAGAAAGAAAGAAAGAAAGAAAGAAAGAAAGAAAGAAAGAAAGAAAGAAAGAAAGAAAAGAGGGGAAAAATGAGACAGGGACTGATAGCATCTTCTTACCAAAGTTAATCATATTAGACGGCTAAAGGCTCCATAATCTCTCAGATGACTGTTTTTAAAATTATATGTGAACTTCAAAACAATAACAAAAGAATATTCTGCGGAAATATTTCTTGCTATACGAAGGGTACTGCTTTGGTGGGAAAAAATTATTTTGAATTATTTTTTGTGCATATCTGCGATGCCAAACCTCTATCCATGACTCCTGATTTAGCCACATATCATCAAACCTAAAAGGGAAACATCAAAATGTGGTCAGGTATCAAGAGCACAGCAGTCTGTGGCCATGTTGGCCAAATAACACTTTGATCTTTCCCTTTAGTTTTGTGAAGGAGGGGATATGTGACCAAATTATGAGCCCACACAGTATAAACTTCTGGAGTGTTATATAAAATCCAATTGAAACCACAAAATGTCAATTCAATCAATCAATATCATCAATAAGTAAAAGCACTATTCACCCAGTCATGATAAGAGGCAGAGATTCAGTGACTCAGGTTGTGTGGTGACTTTCTGTTGTTTTTCTTCTGCTTTGACAAGATGTGGATACGTTGAAATCACTAACCCTCTTTTCCTGTCCTTCATCACTCCTCTCTATCTTTTTTTCTTCATCTCTCATCCCCTCCTTCGTCTAATCTATCCATTGCCAAGTCTTCAAGTGTCAAGTGAAAGCTGTTGCTAATGAAAGTTAAAAAAGCAAACTATGAAAAGGAGGTGAGAGGGAGGCAGAGGGAGGTGCATTCTCTTCTCTCCGCATGGGAAGAGTCTTGCTCGAGCGAGAGTTCAGAGGAGGAGGAGGAGGGTGGAAAGAGGGTGGGTGTGGAGGGGAGCTGAGTGTCACCCCCGTCGCCCCAGGACATGGAAAAAACATTTTGTTTCGTCAAGTTTCAAAGGCAACAGCAATTACATCAGAGACGGGGGATGACAGGACATCCCTGCACGGCAGCGGCGGAGCTGTTAAAAAAAAAAGGAAAAGACAAACGCTGAGGGGCAAGAACCACGCCTTGAAGAACTTAACAGGGGAAACTCATCCTCTCCTCTCTTCTCTCATCACCTCTCCTCGCCATGGCTATAAGCAAAACTAAAGCAGCACCCCAATAGCTCATCTCCATGTCTTCTGTGTCCAGAGAAGGCGGCCATTGTGTGCCCGTTCCTCTCTCCCGAAGTCAGTTTCCTATTGAGGCTCTGAAAGAGCCTTTCAGGGGCCCTGTTTTGGCTGCGCAGCTCACCTGCAGAGGGGAAACTATGGGTCTATTCTAAAGCCCAGCAGCTGCCAGGGCAGAGAGGCTGGCACCCAGTGGGAGAGAGAATAGCGTCCGCAGAGCCTTTCAATATGAAGCCACTTAGTAACAGAAGGCATGTGCCAAGCCTGCAAAGCCAGAATGAGGAGTCACCCTTTTTGGAGTTCACTGCATATCAGAGAAGAGTTAGACCCATCTTCTCTTCGCGCTCCCTTTCTTCTTTATCCACTGTGTCCTTATCTTTGTCTGTTCTGCTCTTTGTCTGGCCCCACAGTTTATGGACTAATAATCTACAGGTAGCAGTGTGCAAAGGAAGCGTGGACATATCAAATAAAACCCCCTGGAGGGAAAAGGTAAAACACAAATCAACAGGTGGGTTAGCGCCACGGAGAGCAAGAATTACACTGGCAACAAATATGCTGCCAAAGCAGTAACCTCCTCCATTTTTATTTTTTTTTACAAGTATCCGCCGAACCTTGTCGTGCGACAGATCAAGCTATGATATACCGCTGTGAGGATCCCAGTGGCTGCAGGCCTGTGAAGAAGCCTTCACCACACAAAGCCCCTTTTCTGTCAGCAGGCTAGCTCCCACACTGGCACTAATTTACGATGCCCTCACAGCAATTTCCACAGTCAGAGAAGTTCAATTGTGTTTTCCAGCTCATTAAGCATCAGCACAACAAAGCTTTCATCTTCTCCTTCATCCCCCTCTTCTCTCCCTCCACCCATCTTCCTCGCTTTATCTCCCTGTCCACTAATCTGCCGCTTTTAAGCGTCCAGTATAAAAAGATAAAGTAGACTGGATAAAACGGGCTTCCTTATTCGAACAAACTTCCCTCTCCCTACATTAAATTCTGTCTCTGTCTATTATTAAGTTTTTGGGGGATTTTTCTTTTGCAAGTTTTATTCGTAGCACAGCTCCAAGTCTGAAGGTTCCCCTCATAGGGAGAATTTAATGGTTGTTTATTCAGGGGCCTCTGCTGTGCCCTCCCATCTCTTTCAGAGCTTCATGAGACGACGTGGAATCTATTGTAATCTCAGAAGAATCAACTCAGCATATTTGTTCAGGTTGTCACTGCGCTGAGATCACAGGCACGTACTCACATTCTCACACAAATACAGATGAGCACCCTAAATATCCTTTAATTAAACAATATTTCTTTTAAACGTGAAATCTGTAACAGACAGGACATGTTGGCTCCAGTATTGGCGAAAAGTATAAGAAAGATAAGTGCGTGACCACAACATCACACTGACTCAGTTCCTCTGATAGCCTGAAAGAGTTTGCATGAGGGGTTTGTGAATGCAAAAGACTCTTCCCACAGTCGAGAGCTGCTGCTGCAAAAAAGAAAAATGCCGCTGAGCAAGGCATGTAACCCCAATTTGTTCCAGTTGCAGCTCCTCTGTGGCTTCCTCAGAGCCTCAGTAGATGATGAAACCGTCATTTATTGACATTATCAACTTGATCTTCTGAAGTAGTGTACGGGTCAGGCTGTTAAAAAAGGGACATTTCCCCTTTGAAACCGAGAGTAATATTTCTTTCTACATTAGAGGAGTATTCAGACCTTTATGTACAGCTCTTGCTCCAGTAGGTAAAACAACATAACTCTTACGACAATGAAATATCTTATATGCTGCATAAATAAAAGGCGCCTCATTTACTACTGTATGTTTCTGAAGTGAAAAAAGAAGCTGTCCTCTATTTAAGGATCAGTTTAACATTTCTTTCCAGAATATGCTGATTTACTTTCTTGCAGAGAGTGAGATAAGCTGGACCACTCTCATGTGTCTTTGTGCGGTAAACATGACACTAAAGCCGGCAGATTTGTGCTCATTTAGCATGGCATAATTGTCTTGAAACAGGGAGACAGCTAGTCTGGCTGTGTCCAGAGGAAGTTAATCCATCTTCCAGCTGAGCTGAGTTTCTTCTAATCTAAATATAGAATTGATCACACAGACATTAGAGTGTAATATTCTCATCTGTCTCCTGGCAGGAAGGAAATAATTTTTTCCCCCCCAAAAAAGTCATCTTTGTCTCCTTTCGAATTTAAAGGCGTACCGCAGTCTTAAAAACAAAAAACAAGTACTGTGCGCCAGTGTTGCTGCCATCATGCAAGTGGTTTCAGAGAATTCAATTTGAGTATTGTTTGGAAATGTTCAAACACATTTGCAAGACAGACAAAACAGATTGCCATCTTCAGCTTCCAGCAGGCGGATACACCAAACTGTGTTCACTGCCGTTTCCCAGTGTGCTGTGGTCTGACCTCACGCTACAATTCACTTAAGACAAAGTGGGAAATTGATGCTGTGACACAGAAAATTTGTCAAATTTAATTCACTGTAAATCCACAGACTGTGGAGAGGAAACGGGAACACAAGTAGATAATAAAAAAATATGTAGAGTATTGCACAGTATGTTGTGGCAAGACCTTTTCAGGAGTTTATAGTTGAGCTTGTCTATATTTTAAGACTCTGCATGGGGAGAGCTGTACCTCCAAGTGTGTGTGTCAGGTTTCTCTAGCTCCCATTAGTCCTGCGTTGTCCCCAGCTCCTCCTCTGTCATCACCCACATACTAACGACTCCTACATCTGCTACCATGGCCACACAATAAACAGCCTATGATAATTTGACATCATCATCATCATCATCATCATTATCCTCACAGAGTGCAGGCTACCATCTGAGTCCCCACCTCTGCTGTCAGCGAGGTCGCTGAGCTCACCGTAACCCTTGGCTCGCTTCGGGTCCAGAGAGGGTGTCCGGTTCCCTCTGCCCCCCTCCGTTCCTCCCGAACTGCAACAATAGAGCAACAATATCTCTGTGTTCACCTGTTAGCACCTGGCACCGCAGGTAAGACTCACTGCCGAGTCCCCGACAGCCAAACACTCTGCTCATCTCTGTCGGACGCCATGTGGAACGCGCCCTCCTGTCACCAAGCCCAATATCCTACATACAAAACACACAGAGGCATAATAAGCTTGTCAACGCTTTCCCCCCACCAGCCGAATCATGCTAACATATACAAGATAAATGAAAAGCACTTAACCAATCAACAACCCATCAGGTAATTACAAAGGTTTCGAGCATCATCCGCCATTTGAGTCCCAAACATGTCGTCCTCCAGAAGGGAATTACAGACTCACAAATAATGCGTAGATCAGACAACTGCAGCTCTAAATGTATTTTCAAGTTAACAATTCAAATTGACGACATTTATTACTTTCGATATGGCGACACTTTTATTTTCACATTAATTATTCAAACAGTGGTTTTCCTGGACAGCATTCAAACTGTTGAAGTCTTACCTACAAAACATAGTAGTGTAAAGAGTTAGCTCCAACCCTTCTTACTTTCACACAACTGGCAAAATACAATGTTTGTGTGATTTGTCAAACACAGCCCCCTCCTTTATGATATCATTCATATTGATGCCCTAAGCAACCCGTAGTAACTCTTTATAAACATCTCCAGTAATAGCTCACTCTGCAACCCCTTGAGCGATGTTCTCAGGTGAAAACTGAAGTATTTCCCAATGGTTGGTGCGGGTCATATCAGTGACGCCACCGTTTAAGTAGACAGGTTAGACCTGACCCTCATTGGGTGTAGAGAGAGCAGCAGCTCACATGACACAATGTGCTGATGATGGTGAGAAAGATTAAACAACTAATCAAGGCTAACAAGTCGCGGCACTTCCCTTCTAACTCAGATCAGTTGATGCTGTGGGAAGACCCCAGGCCTTCCATCCATACGCTCTTCTTTGGCATGACCGGGCCTGAGTGAAACAGAAGCCGGAGTCAAGCGGGCCAAATGTAATAAAACGCTTATATCAATTCAATTTGCAGTGTGAGAGTTGTAAGTTGCCTATTCCAATGTAAATGGTCTGTGATAAATAGATATAAATAGTCCTGTAATCCAATGATCACAGTTCATGTCATGGACGATGCTACGGTAGCTTTAACTTTGCTCTTATTAAAAGTCCTCAATGAGGCCTCTTCATTCTACCACGTGACGGGATATAATCATCATGTGACAGCAGGACATTAACTAGTCACAGTTAATGGTGTTCAGTGATGGCGTGGTGATGAGCAAGCTAGATGAGGTTACAGCTCTGTAAATTTAGAGTTGTGGACACAAGTCACATGACCTGAACTCAATCCTGACTTTACTCGGATTGTACATAAAAAAAAAGATGAGACAGAGTATCCGATCCAATTTAAAACATAATTTGGCATTAAAATGTAATTTCAGACATAAAGCTGCAGTGTACCCTGGAATATTTATTACTGAGACTTGACATGAGACTGGACATATGCTATTTTACATTTAGAGTCATTTCCAGAGACCAACAACGGCTCAGTATGGGCTGAATGAAATGGACCAAATCGTAAAAATGCTAATACTTGTTTGAATTTCAATTTCAACACCGCATTCTGTCTGTGAATATAAAGAGAATTCATATAGACTGTGATTTATTGTAAATGTCAGTCTGGAAAGGAAAGTTTGTGATCCCACATCCATGGAGATTTTGACATTCTGTAACAAAGTTGGCACGTCCACTCAGACACAGGATAATACTCTGTTATGCTTCACCGGGCAGGCCTCCCGTCTCTTTTAAAGACGATACACTTTCACCACAATGCTCCCCGCTGTGTGTTTCATAAATGTTTATCCCACATGACTTCGGCCCCCTCCACAAAGTTTGCTTAAGAGAACTGGAAACCCTGCCAACTCTCATGAAAGAGAATGGTTTAAAAAAATGAAATATATAAAGCTTGTCTCAACATGCTTGTTTGAAGGGAAAACTCTTTTGGAAACCACAATTACCTCCTTAAACAATTCTCCACTTTGGCAAGCCAGAAAGGATCAGAGAGGTGTGTATAAACGTGTGTGTGTGCATGTGCGTGTACAAAAACCAACACATAGATTGACTGGTTGTAGTTCGGTTTGATCGCTGTTTGATTGCTTTTTTTTTTCTTTTTTCATTTGTATGGAAATTGTTATTCGGATCATCACTTTCAAATTTGTGAACAAGAACTAGATGGACTGCTACATTCATTGTTCACAGAGGATGAATCTTAAAAACTCCAATATCAACAGACTTTATGTCCAACACCATCAGCAGGTTGACATTTCAGACTTTATGGTCTGGCATTGGATGGAGAGTCCTGAAATTTGGCGAACATATCCATAGTGCCCAGATGTTGAATCCTAATAACTGGGCAACATTTCAGCTCCACCAACAGGGCCAGTGAAGTCAACATCAACATACTGGATGGATTAGCATAACGTTTTGTACAAAAAGAAAATTTAACTAATTCCCAAACAATGAATCCTCATAAACTTGTGTTTTAAACATGTAAAAAGTGTTCAAAACTTTGGTTTATTACCAATACTTACAAAACCAATAGCTTTTCTTTTGAGCTAATAAACAAATGTTGGCATTTATGTAAGAGTCTGTAAACTTTGAACTGATCTGGTTTTATTTATCAAATGCACTGGAAAGTAATGCATAGATGAAAAAAAGATTTAAAAAAAATAATACTAAAACTGTAGTGCAGCTACTGAATGAATTTTCATCTCTCAAACCAAAATACTGAACTCATTGTTGATTTTGCTGGCATGTCCGTGCGACTCAGGGAGAGAGGCAGGAAATATCATTTACTCATTCATTATAAAACAGTTGAAGAGAAACAAAACATTACAGACAGCCCTACATCCTTCTTCAAACAGGAGGAGAGTGAGAGTGGTAATATTCGCACTAAGTAGAGGAGAATGTAATGTTGCGGGGCACTAAATTACAGTCATTGAAAGCTTGTATGGTTACCCAGCAATCTATCACTGTCACACAGAGAGGGAGAGGGAGGGGGGCGGAGCAGACAGGCGCCAGGCGCAACAGGATCAAAGCAGAAATGTACCTCGGGGAGAGAAACAGTTAACTTCATTTAACCAATTGTCCTGGAGACAGACAGACAGTGTGCTGCAGCAAGCCCAGCAATAGCTCTAATAGGACAGAAAAACTCTCACATATTAGGTTTCACTGAAAATGGCTCGATTTAATATGAGGAGCAGCAAAACAAGGCCAATTTGGACGGGCCCCTTCAATGGGCTCCTGCAACATTAGTTGGGGTTTTACTGTCTTTGAAAGGGATCACAATGAACACAATAGGCTGAAATATGGCCAATGTACAACCATAGATAATTGGATTACAGGCCACAAGACAGAAATTTACAGTGATAATAACTCTTGAGAGAATAAAAAGTACTGTAATCCTGGATTGTCTTACTGCTTTAATGAAACAAAGTGATATACTGTGAACATTTTCCCAGCATAACCTCCAGTATGGGGACAAACAGCAGCTCTATAGTTTCAGCAACATAAGGAAAGCATTTATGCTAGTAAACTTTTGTAAAGAAAATTTTCTCTAACTTCTTGCTCGTTTGAAGTCTATTTAGCCACTTGGCAACAAGATGTAAATATAGCATTAACATATCACTGATAGAGGGGGCACGACAAACACCCCAGGACACAGCTGGATTACGTGTGCAGAGGACATGAGTCACTATGAATATTAATTTGAAGTTGTGTATGTGCCAGTTAGTCCAGTTTTGAGTCTCCTTTTAGCTCTGTTGTTGATCTCAGTGTATAGCGGGACTTTAAAGCAGCTGCCTGTTGCTTCTGGGCACAGGGTTGATGAGGGCGCTAAATCAAAACAGTCTGTGTTGTAAAATCAAAACACTGTGTTGAAAGGCACAAAAGTGCTCCATAGCTCCACAGCGCTGATGGAAAATGCAGCATCGGATATATAGGCCTACTTCCTCTAAAACAAGAAACACATGTCATGTTCAAATTTTGTCAAATGATCACCTGTTAAAAACTGATCAGTGCAGCTTTAAACTTGGTAAATACCAAGTCTTAAGAAAGTTATGGTGAGATCATGTGGTCAGCATTTGCCCACATCAGCTACATTTATATTCACTGAAATCAGAGAAATCTTTAGTCAACATTATGAATATTGAATAAGATGTGTCAAACCATATAATGTATAATAAACACATGTACATGCTATTGAAGTAATGTCTAAGTGCACAAATGAAACCCTGTAATTGTATTTTGGTTTTTGTGGATGATATTGACCACTACGGTGTCATACTAAGCCCGACCTATCAGAAACTGTTTGGGTTGGGTCACGTGGAAACACCGACAGACTGATAGGCGGGTGCCAAGATGAAAGACGAACTTGTGGCAACATCACAGAGGGAGAGGCAGGTCCGTGCGTCAAATCTGAAGTTTACCACGCAGCTGTGCATCATCGCAGGAGCCTCAGAGGTCTGACAGATTTCCTCACGACGAAAACATAAAACAGGAGCGAGGAGGAGAGCGGCAGGAAAATTGGTTGTATGGCACCTCAGTCGTGCGTAATGAATCCTGCGCAGGGATCACCACCCTCGACTGCTCCGGGGGACATCTCACCGGAGGACAGAGCTACAGGCGACATGGGAACAGACGAGATGGATCTATCGCCTGTCAGAAGATGTAAAACCAAGACTTTGGATCTGCCTTTCAGTGTGGAGTCCCTCATATCAGAGCGGCCGCCCGGCAGAAGCGTCCACTCCCCGGAGCCTGGCTCCGACTGCGTCCAGGCGGTGGAGACCGAGTGTGCGTCACCCAGTGGACTTTATCGGTCCAAACCAGAGGCAGTGGACTCCAGTGACAAGGAAACGAGCCCCTGGTTTCAGGCTCCTTGCACATCCCCACCAAGTGAGTGTTGGATAGCTGCCCACTGTCTTTATTGACACTGAGAAATGCGTGGTATTTCTATCTGTCAAACTGTTTTAAACTCAATCTAAAATCTCCAAAACTTTATAACAAACTAAAGTAAATATAGGCTATATAATATTTCTCACGTTTTGTGTTTTTATAGAAAATAATGACGAGGAAATTCAGTAAATCTAGAGAATTTTAAAGAGTAATCAGTAATATGTGGTTGCAGCCAATGACAAAAGCAACGTCTTCTTGTCCTGTTTTGACCTAGGCACTATAAAGAAGGCTACAGTCAAATCGCATGTTTTGTATACCAGTGTTGTGATTATGTCACTTTTATATATTTCCAGGACTTCCCAGTCCGACCACTTGTAACCTACGGAAACACAAGAACAACAGGAAACCCAGAACTCCCTTTACAACCTCTCAGCTGCTTTCTCTGGAGAGGAAGTTCCGTCAGAAACAGTACCTCTCCATCGCGGAGAGAGCGGAGTTCTCCAGCTCCCTCAGCCTCACAGAGACCCAGGTCAAGATATGGTTTCAGAACCGCAGAGCCAAAGCCAAGAGACTGCAGGAGGCCGAGCTGGAGAAGATCAAGCTGGCCGCGAAGCCGCTGCTGCCGGCCTTTGCTTTCCCCTTCCCCCTGAGCGCACCTATGGGCGCTCCGTCCCTCTACGCGGCCTTGAACGGACCGCGGCCCGCCTTACCTGTCCCGGGACTATTCAGTGGACCATATGGGATGTACTACCTGTCTTAACCCTCACTAACTCTGAGCTGCATCGCTGGGAAAGTTGCCTTTAAAAATGCCTTCACACAGCAAATAACAAACTGCACAAACGCCCACCTGTCTGAAATATCATGTTAAATCTAATGTCAAATATTTTTCGTTAGAGTGAAAAATATATTTGCGTTGAGAGGAATATTTTTCATATAAAAATGTTGGCAGAACAGACTGGTCTCTTTATATTTTCAAGGAACAGGAATAGGGATGAGAGACAATTGGAACAGAAACAAGTCCAATATTTCCACTTGTGTAATTTTTCATTTTCTATGACGTGTTTCAGATTTACTTTATCGTAAATTATTTGTTAATGTGGTCATTTTTGCAGTGTAATCGGTAATATTCTTTTTTTCCCCCCAAATCACCAACTTTCTGAACTCATTTTCCGGATTTTTTTTTTTCTTTTTCAATTTTCACATGTTAACTTCTCTTTACCACTACTGTGCCGTAATTACTTGATTATTTGTTATGTCAAGGTTAAAAAGAGACGATAATGTGATTGTTTGAAGCAATAACTTCTGGTGACTCACTGAAGTGACCGTGTGAATGTCTTATTTCCATTTCTGAGGCCTTTTGAAATTTCTCACCTTGAACGGATGCAGTTTGTTTTAAAATGAGTGGAATAGAAAACTCTGAAGAGCACCAGCATTCCTCTGTATTTCTGCTTAGATACAGACATAATAACTCACAGACTTTTTTTATACGCTGGAGGTGGAAAAATAAATGTTACCAGACGAGTTTGACTTTCACATTGTACCTACAATTAAGAGGCAATCTCACACATAAGTTATTTAACAAAAAGTACTCAAATTGGGTCAAACGTATAACAGCCATAAAAAATACAAATTAGGTCTAAAATAAATCTGCGTTGTTTTTTGTTTTACATTACCTCAAATGAACTTTTTTGCACAAATGTTCAAAGAGCTCTTAAAAATCCAAGACCAGTTTCAAAGTGTAAATAAAAGTCATCAACTATTTTTGCAAACACTCCAAAATGCTAAACAAGACTGATAGACTCACATCAGTCATTAATGTACAGTATATTTTATATTTGATGCGGGTGAGAAGTTGTTTTGTACAATTATTAAAATCTCTTGTGTAAATTCTGTCATTCCTCTCATTTTTCTCTTCATGAATGTCTTCCATAAACATCCCTGTAAAATTGTGATGCAAGCACAACCGTGAGTTATGCTGCAGCTTCCTTTTGAACAGCGGTTTTATTCAGCCTCTGGTATACAGACAACTGCTGGATGTAACCTCACACAGTATCAAGAAGGGAAGCCTTAGCGAGAAAAGGGATTCTTCTCTATCAACTAAAAATACTTATGCGTGACATGTTTTCTTTGTGCAAAAGCCTTTAATTTTTGAGTTAAAAGATACATGTGGCAGCAAGTATATTACAAGTCAAGGGTACAGAGTAATACATTTTAAAAACGACAAACAGAAGGCGCAGCCCTGTGGTTTCATTTCCTCCTTCCTCGCCGTCCTCTGAAGCCTCGGACAGAGCCTTGGCCGAAGCACACTGTTGTGGGGACCCTGAAATAAAAGAGCACGGCTGTTGTTTTCATAGCTTTCGTAGGAAAGCTATGGTGAACATCAACATATCAACACACATGTAATTTAATAATATAATATTAACCCGCATATACACATAATACACTTGTCAGAAAGATCCCTTCCTACAGTTTTCTCTACACTGCTACAGTTTGCCAAACAAAAATTGGAGAATTTTAACATTAACAACACTGATATCTTATCTTATGGTTAAAAACGTAATTGCCTTAAATTCATAGGATGAACCTAAAAACAGAATGATGTTTTTGCACTGAACTCCCTGGTTCACTTGGTAAAACTTAAAGACTGACCTGTAGGAGAATCGAGGTTTCACAGTTGTGGCGCTTGCAGACTCGTTGCTGTGGGCTGCAGCTGAAAGACGTGCATGCTCCCCAGAGGAGACGGGCTCGGCAGTGTGTGCAGCCGCTTCCCCAGACGCATGTGTCTCCATGGACTCCCCTTGCTCAGTTTGGTCAGACAACACATCACACATAACCTCACACACACCCTCAGACTCACACACATCATCTACTACCTCCATGGCTGAGTCTTTCTCCTGCAGTTTCTTAATCTCTCTGGTTCTGTTAACAAAAAATAGATAATGCTAAGTTTACACATATAAGAAATATATAATTATTAAACAAATTTATAGCATCTGTTTTTCCATATTATATGTTATAAATTGCTTTCTTTTCTGTACAACATCTATTGCACTGCCAGTCCTGAGTGAGGGATCCCTCCTCTGTTGCTCACCCTTGTCCAACTTTTTCCCTGTTAAAAGGGTTTTCTAAGGGCAGAGGATGTTGGTATGATGCTATGTAAAGCCCTTTGAGACAAACTGTTTGTCAAAATGGGCTACACAAATAAAATTGACTTGCCTTACATTCCCTCGCCTTATTTTACTTTTTTGCACCGAAACAATATTTTAAAAAAAATACATTTACAGCTCCTCTTGGGTGTACAGTGTGGAGTTCTTTAAGAAAACACACATTGGTTTATAGCAAGGAGAATCTGTCAATATGAAATATGTCAAAAATGTTCAATTCAGATGCATACAATCTGCATATTTTAACAACCTCTAAACTGAGTCGTTCAAAGTAACAGTTCTACTGATGTTTTGCTGCCATCTAGTGGACAAAATATGGAAGGTGGAGACTTACCCTCTGTCCTTTTTGCTTTTGTCAAATCTGAAGTCTGGAGGATATTTGTGAATTCTTATTAGGTGGTCTTTCCTGTGTTTACTTGTCCTGAACTTCTGTCCACAGCCTTCCACCAAACACTGGTACTGAACAATGTGAAGGAAGAGCTCTTCAAACAATGTTCAAAAAAATGTAACCCTCATGTCTTAAGAAATTATTAATAATTTTCAGAGCTTTTGGCTTACCATGTCCTGCCTCTGGGCGAGGATCGTGAAGAGAGAGTCGTGCCACTCCTGAATGTGGATGTCCAGGAGCCGGGCACTCGGCAGGGAGCGGCGGCAGGAGCAGCAAACATGTCTGTGCAGGGAGTTGTAGTGGTGTTCGTACTCCTCCAGCGTACTGAAGACAGCACTGCAGCCAGAGATGTGACAGGCAAACTCTGACACACTGTGGAGACAAGATGTGAGGAAAGTGATAAATAGCCCAAGCAGCACTGACAGGTTATATTCTTTACATTGAAAGACTGACTATACAGAAAATATTCATATTTTAGCGGCTGAACAGTACGAAGCTTTTTGCTTAAGTTACAAATAACGTTATCTCTAATGACTATTCGACACAAACAAAATAAACTCTTTTCACCTGCTACAGTGTAAATAGAGGTTTGTTTGCTCCTTAACACAATGTAGACCAACCACAATCACTTCAAACAACGCCCTCATACCTGGGGCTTGGCTTGTCGTCTGCTCCCGAGGCGTACAGGTCCTGCAGGTACATGTGTCTGTGAATGTCTCCATCCTGCAAACAGCGTCCACGGGCAGTACGTTAGTGTGGTTGCTATGGCTAGCCGCCCGGGTTTCAGTTCGTTGTCGCTACGTTACCTCAAACAGCTCGTGGTCCTTGTGCAGGTGCACGAGCTGTGGCGTGAAGCTGAACGGGAGCTCACTCTGCTTCAGCTCCGGCTCCTCCGGGTTTGCTGGCAGACACTTCACCACAGACGCCGTCATACTCTCTCCGGCGAAAAAAGAAGAGCAACTGTTGTGAGTTTTATGTTTTGGTTGCAATTGTCGCGGTATGATAACGTCATCTATTCGTTCGTTTAGGCGGGTGACCCATGCTGCATTCACGTAACGTAAACAGAATTGGGAAAAATGGTAAAAACAAAAAAAACAACCGTTTTATAATTGTCTTCTTCTTTTTCTTCTTCTTCTTCTGCTTCTTCTTCTTCTTCTTCTTCTTCTTCTTCTTCTTCTTCTTCTTCTTCTTCGAGTCCTGAAATGGGTAGCCTACGTTTGTTTGGAACAAGCCCTGTATCAAAATATTAACATTTATTCTGCCCGAATTTTTGCCTGCTTGAATATTTATGACACTCATAGTCACAGTATCACAAACAATCACATTTTTTGTATGGTTTGAATGACTTTTGGAAATAATTAAAAACGATTTTTTTCCTATGACAAGACAGGACAACAAAGGCAACACATGAATGCATGAAAAACATTGACGCTATTTGACCAGTAGATGGCCCCAAAGGCCACTAAAGAGGGCTCACAGGGTCACAGTTCAACTCAGTGACCATGTGTACAGCATACTTTGTGAATGAAAGAGGGGAATTCCCGTTATAATTTATTTATCTTTTTTTTTTATCACCCCAATAAAGTATGCTGACACACGTGCAACATAGTCTACATTATGGAAATGTATGTGTGCTGTTGATGGTCTGGCTAATTGGCTGAATATTAGACCCATTCCCACGCGTGGGAAGAGAAAAGTTTGGGTTGCGTCTCAAAGTGGTTTCAATTTAGATTAGTGACCTAGTATTTTCAATAAAATGCGGAATGTAACTTGATTTTTTGCTGTTCCAGGAACTGGAAAAAAAAATCATGTTGATTTTGTAAAAGCAACGTTGAACTTCTTACAGTGACTCATGTTGTGTCAGGCAGCCTGAGATTGTTCAGGATATTACACGGCGGAGGGGCGGAGAGATGAGGAGCTGGAGAGCTACTTACCTCAGACTGCGAGCCACACAATGACAGTGTCCGTCCGATAGAGCAACATGTTACACATTGGATATTTAATAGGGATTTTACTCTCCTCATGGGGTAAAGGCTCTTTCTTTCTTTCTTTCTTTCTTTCTTTCTTTCTTTCTTTCTTTCTTTCTTTCTTTCTTTCTTTCTTTCTTTCTTTCTTCTTTTTCTTGTCTCATGTAAATGTCCCTATACTTGCAGGAATACTGGTGGACAGTGCAGGGACTCTACCTCATGTGATGAAGTACCAAACAGTGATACCTCAAAGACTGAAGGATTCATCTCTCATCAATGATGCAGCTACACATCAGGTAAAACACTTACTTACTTAGCAGTTATTTAAATTTGTTTTATCTCTTGAAGAAAATATTGATGTCTCTTTTGTGTGCGTGTGTGTAGACATACCCTGATATACTCCAGTACTCCTTGATGATTGCTGGGAAAAATTACACTCTCCACCTAGAGAGGAACAAGTAAGATTTTTTTTAAATTTTTTTGTGCAGTGCAGGTTTATGTATACATATTGTGTTTTATTTCTTTATCTATCAATACGATTGTCATGGTAAAAAAAAATCTGTTCCTTTCAGAAATCTTATCGGGAACAACTTTTCTGTGACACACTATTCTGATCAGGGCACCCAGGTCACAACTACTCCAGATCTTGGGGTATGTACCTTTGGATTCATTCTGCACAATTTCACCATTAACATTCCCTGTATTCATTATCAGCCTCCAATATAATGGGCTATATCATATCTATTAGAAACAGACATGTATCACTTAAATTTAAGCATAACCCTTTTTCTGAGTGTGTTATTATCAGACCAAATTACCAAAGAAAAATGAATTACCAAAGACCAAGATTACCAAATAAGTATCTTTCTTAATAGATATCAGAACAATAGACTTCTAGGCTGCAGGATGTCCGGTTTCAACCGAAAACTCAATGTCTGTGGTTTTGACACGTATTTCTTCCTGTACCAAACTGTAAATGTGAGATACTAGCTTACTAATAAACTTCCTCTGAGAAGTTTGGTCTTGAGCTGCTGTAACAAGTTTTTTGAAACTCCACAACAGAAATACTAATCACACAATTAAATCAATCAATAATTCATTATATTTCCCAGTTCAGGTTAACCGTAACCCTGTTATCATCATCCTCATCTTCACGTCCCGTGTTCTTATTTCAAAATATGGGAGGTTATCATGAGCCTTTCAGCTTTTGGGTTTCTCAACTATAAAGTTCCTCTTAATGAGTAATGACACCACACGCCACAATTCCCGAGTCTTAAGAGGAACAGGAATTGACAAATAAGGTCAAGACTGTCAATCCTTCTGACCATGACGGACACATGTGTTCTTTAGATTAGATCACATCTCTACACTGAGCTTGAGACATTTGGCTGATTAATGAAAAGCAAAGTGTTAGTGTGACATCTCTCCTCTGATCACCTGGTAAATGATGGACGTCTGTTCAGGTTCACTGCTACTACCATGGACACGTTGTGGGAGTGGAGGACTCGTCTGCCAGCGTGAGCCTGTGCTCTGGAATAAAGTGAGTAATGCTGGATGCAAATGTGTTTCATCCTGTATCTCTAATTACAAAAAGGGTATTGTCAAATCAAATTAAACCCATGACAGTTTGGGACTCATGACCTGCATGTCCAATCCAGAGCGACAGTCAGTTCCTCCAGTCACTCATGCAGATCATTAACGCTGCATTTAGTGCTGAAAACAAGCTGTGCAAATTACTTTGATCAAAGCCTCTGCCCGTTTGTCTTTAAAAGGTGTGGAAAGTAAAAGCATTATAAACAAAGGCTGTTTTATGATGCTAACGTAAGATGTGTTTTGCTTCCGTCTGATCTCATGTTCCTATGTTGCACTGCAGGGGGTTTGTGCTTCTCCAGGACCAGATGTACCTTATTGAACCTCTGGCCGGTGCTGATGGGGGACAGCGGGAAGACAGGCAGAGCTCAGGGTCTCACAGTGAGGAAGGTTTACATGCTGTTTACAACTACAAACACCTGAGGAGGAAGAGGAGTTCCTGTTCCCATGGAAACACGACCACTTTCTATGATCATGGAGCTCGTCCGTCTGGACTGTTCCAGCTCAGCAGCCTGGTAAAGACATACAGAGTGGACACAGACATTTATACCAGGACTGGAAACCTACAGCTGGTATTTTTGGACTGAAACAGCTGACGTCTAATGTTTCATGCTGCATTCTTCTTACATTTAACAATTTTATGCAAAGAGAGAAAACAAGAACTTAAATGCTTAAAACAAGTGACAGTTACTTTTTAAATATAAATTTGCATATTCGAATAGCTTAATCAAAATTATTTTTTATCATCATAAAATGCATTTCGTTGCAGCAGAACTACCAAACACCAAAACTCATTGTCTGACACATGCACATGTACTCACTCCTTACACCTTTTGTGTTTTGCAGAAAACCAGAGCTCAGATGAAAGAACTTAAAGTCAAAGGCAGGACAGTGGAGCTGGTTTTGGTGGTCGACAACACTGAGGTTTGATTTTCTTGATTTCCTTGTCTGGAACACAATTTTGGAATGATGATGTTTGTATCTTGATTCAATTGCTAATTTATCCAATATCTATTTTTAGTACAAAAAGTTTTATCCTAAGAAGACAATGGAGAGGAGACTGATTGAAATAGCAAATCATGTGGACAAGGTATGTTTGTTTCTATGCTAGTCAAGCAGTTACAATAGAATATATTTTTGAACTGCAATGAAATTGTCTAATTTTGGGAGGAAATTAGAGCACTCTAAAACTTTAAATGGGTGTAAAAGCTTAATTGTGTAATTTCGTGTAATTTCATCTCCTGGAATCAATAAAGCATTCCACCTATTTTTATCAGTCATTCTGTAATTGAGCTTATTTTTATTGGCTACAGCTCAGACTTTCCCACAATGCAGCACAGTCAGCTGTCTGGCACTCTGTGAGGGTTCACTTTCACTGTGGATTAAATGCAAGAAATCCCTCCTGATACTATCTGTTCTTCAGTGATTGGAATCAGACCAATAAAAAGGAATGAGAAGTTCTCTCACTGTGTGAAATCAAACTTTAACTGTGAATCTTCACACCGAAACTGAAAGTTTTCACACATTTCACACAATCCTCTTCACATGCTCTGATAGAGTAGGGCCAACATGAACAACCGTACTAGACCCAACAGTGGATCCCTGTAACAGCATTATAGATTAGATCAGTGGCTCTGCTTTTACCAGTTTAACTCACATTCAAAAATATTGATATGAAGTATTTGTTTGATAACTCATTCAGTGTCATGGGGATTTCCACTTTCCACTTTGTGATAAAAATCCTGCTCTGTTTCAGCTGTATCGTGCTGTGGGTGTTCGTGTGATGCTGGTTGGTCTAGATATCTGGTCGTACAAGGACCAGATAGAAGTCAGCACGAACCCTGAGCTCACCCTCAGTCGCTTCCTCACGTGGCGGCAGCAGAGTCTGCTGACCAGGATCAAACACGACAATGCACAGTTCATCACGTAAGAGCTGATTTCAAGATATTTTAAGTATTTGTTTATGTATTTATTTATCACAACTCCTTGGAGTATTTAGTTAGCATAAAATGCACTAATAATAATTCGAAAATGTGGGGATAGGTAAGCTGAACAGCTTCAGCCTATATCCTTCTGATCATTCCAAAAAAAAGTTGAGATCCAGCTCACCCGTGACCCTAGTGCAGGATAAGCTGTATAGAAATGAATGAATACATAATACATCTGCTTGCATTATTTTGCACATAGATCAAATGAATGAAATGAAAAAATTGTCAATCTGATGCTATGAGTTGATTTTTGATCATTTTTTATCTCTTCATTTAGAGGTGTGGATTTTGATGGTTCCACAGTTGGCCTAGCAAACACCAATGCAATGTGCACCTCTAACTCTGGAGCTGTCAATGAGGTAACAATACTTTTTTTTTTTTTAATGTTTAAATAAATTATTCAATTTTAATTTCAGTTTTACTCAACTGAACCTTTGTCTACTATAAACACAGGACCATAACACTAACGTGATAGGAGTGGCATCTACTATTGCACACGAGATGGGTCACAACCTTGGATTGTCCCATGATACCGAAGGCTGTGTCTGCGACTCCCTAACATCGAAAAAAGGCTGCATCATGGCTGAGAGTGTTGGGTGAGCGGATTTTCTCACCTGCACAAAAACTCCCTGCAATCTGCTGTTATAAAGTAATGTTAATATTTATCCTCCTTTGTTTTGCTACGTCTTCTTCTAGTACCGTGTACCCGCAGCTGTTCAGCAGCTGCAGTCAGCAGCAGCTCAGCAGGTTCCTGGAGCAGGTGAACCCTACCTGTCTGCTAGACACTCCCTCCACTAATCGCATCTACGGAGGGGCAGTGTGTGGAAACGCCTTTGTGGAGCCTGGAGAGGAGTGTGACTGCGGCACTGTAGAGGTTAACTCAATTTTTTAATTGCTATATTTGGATCCCCATTAGCTGCAACAAAACTGCAGCTATTCTCCCTAGGGTCCGAAATATACATAACTCATGATACATCCCTATCTGATCGCACACAAACAAAGCACGCAGATGAGGCTGCATCATAATATTCTTCCTCCCTCTGTCTGCTTTATAGGAATGTAAGAATCTCTGCTGCAACGCCACGACCTGCAAACTCAACCCAGGCGCCCAGTGTGCAGAGGGAGAGTGCTGCCACAACTGCCAAGTAAGTCATACTCGCTATGTCCTCTCTCTAGATGAGTGAAGTCACACTGTTACTAAATCTGTTACCATATTGCTAGACACTGTCTGACTGCACCGTGTGGCCGGTATGTGTGAGTGTCATCAGTCAGTACATCACCATCTGCGTTTCTCTCCGCTCTGCAGCTGAAACCGACAGGCAGCATCTGCCGGCAAAAGTCAGGAGACTGCGACCTGGCAGAGTACTGCACCGGCTTCTCCGCTTCCTGTCCGACTGATGCCTACACCCAAAACGGCCTGTCCTGCAACTGGGGGAAAGGATACTGCTACAATGGACAGTGTCCTTCGCGGCAGGAACACTGCAAGAGACTCTGGGGACCAGGTGAGACACTGGTGAATTACGGTTTGGTTTAGAGCCGCTTCGATACATCAAGACTCTTTACATTTTCATTTTGTTTGTTGTGATTATGTTTAGATGCTCAAGTTGCTGCAGATGCTTGTTTCAACCTGGATTCAAGCTGCAGAAAAACACGCTTCAACCCGAGATGTCCAGGCAGGTATGAAATCCAAAGCAGAGCAGTACTATAATAATGCTCATAAGTAGTAGTAGTAGTAGAGTTGATCGTTGGGTTTTTGGGATGATTGTTGTTTTTATTTTGGTTCCAGTGATCAATCCTGCAGGACACTTTTCTGCACTGGAGGATGGGAGTTTCCAGTGACATCCAGTAAATCCTTTTACCAAGTAAAGGAGGCAACATGCAACATAGCAACTATAAAGCCTGAAGATAACCACCCTGCAGACATGGGCATGGTACCTACTGGCACCAAATGTGGCCACAATATGGTAAGAAACCAAAGAATGAACAAAAAGCACCACAGACAACAAATTCTGTGCCAGCCTCCTCCTCACTACATCCCTTGTGTCTTATCAGGTTTGCTACAATCAACGGTGTCAAGACATCAAAAACATAAAAACATACGGAACAAATGACTGCTCTGCCAAATGCAACAACCATGGGGTAAAAAACATGTTAACCTAACAAACACTTTGTTTCACTGTAGAGGTATGAGCCAGTGAAACTGACCGCACATGTTAACTTATTTCTTTCAGGTCTGTAACCACGAGGGTAAGTGCCACTGCGACCCTGGCTGGGCCTCCCCTTACTGTGATGTGCAGCAGTCAGAGCCCCAAGGTATTGTTCACATTAGGCTCGTCTGCCGTCACATGCACATGTAAAAACTGATAGTCACTGATGTATGTGCCTCTTTGTATGCTTGGCCTTTTATGACCACATGACTGTTTGTGTCTCATCCTCCAATGCTCTGTTTGGCATCAAGATTGAGCTATTGGGATAGATCTCATGGATGCCCAGACAGTTGTGCTCTGTTTGAATGAACACAAACTCTCAGTGATTTGCCGGAATTCCCCAGTTAGTCTGTACAAATGCAGTAATGACGTTACAGTGTATTTTTGTTGCCCTGAGCAGGTGACGTATGCTATTATACGCTCATCCTGGGGCAATAAAAGAATATTGTGCTAATCAATATGTTTGTGTGTGTCTACAGAGACAAATGTGGTGAATTTAATTGTGGGATTGGCGACTGGCTTTCTTCTACTGTCTACCGTGGTAATTGGGTCTTTGATGTGCTGCATCAGAAAAAAGCGACCTGTTAAGAGGTAGAGTACAGAATAAAAAGTTATTCCTGTCTTCCATCCTCTCTCTGTTGAATCACTTCTGCACGAACATAATGTTTGCTCTGTTTTTATCTCATCTATATTTTACTTCAGCATCTGTGTGTATTTCTTTACAGATGCTTCCAGTCTAGTTCAGGACAAACCAACCCATTGTTTCGGTCGAGCAGCACCCGAGGCAGCCCTCGCCTTGGGACCACACACATCAGCCAGCCGACGTTTGTGGAGTCTTCGGCCACTCAAGCCTGTAAACCTCTGTTCTCTGCTACAGCCAGACCACATACTGAAGCACCGAAGCCCAGCAGAGCAGCTCCACAGGTGAGCTGCTGCAGTATAATACTAACTCGACTTAGTCACTTTTCATCTACATATTTGCAATTGAGGCAGAGAATTATGGTTAAAGGAACAAAATAATCATCGTTTTCCTTTTACTCATCTCTCTTTTTGTCCCTCACAGCCGCCTAAGAAAGTGCCAGCTGTCCCTCAGCAGGTAACATAACCTCCAGTTTTGTCTTTATTTAACTATAAAATTATCCACATGTACAGTAGAACTGACCTTATTGTCCAGGTTTCAATTGTATTTTCAACCACTAAATAAATATTTTTTTCCTTTTTTTATTTAGGCTGCAAAGCCGTTCCCGCAGCCACCAAATATTTCAAGCAAGCCGACCTATACCGAGGTAAAACTTCACACAGAAAATCACAATATTTATTATTTAATTTCCTAAGACACTTTATGATGGTTGTTGTTATAATGTGTTTGGTCTTTTCAGGCTAAGCCTTTACCTCCATCCAGACCTCTGCCACCACTTGCAACAAAACCAGTGAGTGACATTACCTGCTGTTTTTATATGTTTACATTCATAACTGGTCCTGTCGTCGCCTCTTACTTGAAATCTGCTTTTCTAAGATCATGAAGTCGAAGACTCCGATACCTCCGATGCCTCCAGTGAAGCCGAAGCCCTCCGCAGCCCCGTCTCCACTGCCACACACTCAGCTGGTATGTATGCAGACACAAAGCCAGAGTCAGCCAGACCTTCCTAAATCCATGGCATTCAGACATTCTTAATGTTGTTCAAGGCATTCAGATTTATAAAGAGGTCTGTGGTTTCGGGCATTGTCCCAACATAACAGTGTAATGAATAAGCAGTGGCTCACTGTTTGTGAGTTATTAAGCACAACCCTCTCCCCGGCCACCACTGAGCAGTCAAGGGACACAGGCTGGAATAATCATCCACATTCAAAATTGAGTTTTGGAGAAATAAAATTGCAGTTGTGCCGGGAAGAAGCTCATCTAAACTGTGTGTATTAACAGTGTTTGTTTTCTCTAGCTTGCAGGGAGAGTTGCCCTGATGCCCCCCAACAGGCCCAGATGACAGGGATCATGATTAAGCGTGGTGAACACTGAGATCCTCTGACTGAGGACACTGTTTTTGTCCAACCAAGTCGGACCTTGAAGATCCTCTCCGGAGACGCTTGTCTGTTTTTAGGTGGAAACAAGATCCGCCGAAGGATCAGCAACACGAAGCGACAGAGCTTCTTTGTCATTTACGGTCTGCCTGAGGATTAGCGCCGTCTGTGTCTTGCTTATTTGGCCCTCAGTAGGCTATGTCGATGAAAACCTGAAGCCGTTATTGATAAACTCAACTTCTGTGCTTTATGAATTTACAAATGACAAATGGCTCTTCTGCCATGATGATTATTATTATTTTTTAAATTAATTTTCTTAAGGGAAATGTCATTCTGCCTTGATCCTTGGATATGTGAACACTTAATGAATTGTCTTAATTTAATTGAATTAACTCCCTCACATGGCTTTGGTACTGATTTTCTAAGAGTGTTAAGGGATTTTAAAATGTGGCACCAACGTGGGCACTTTACAGTATTTTGGGATTGAGGGCGTAGCCTACCACAAAGACTTTTTCTTGAACTTCATTTTTTGTAGTAGAATTATGCCCAACTTTGTGGGACTTGTTACATGCAATTGTTTTGTCTGAATTGTTTGCTTGATGCATACTGATTGTAATTCTCCAAGGGATTTTTTATTGCATTATATTGTGATGCAGGAGATTGCACACTTGCCTTTCCTTACATTTAGAGTTCTGCCTTGATTTCTTGCACACTGAACTGAAAATGTATTTGAATGTTTTTATTTATTGAGTTTTTTTTGCTTATAAATGATCAATAAAACTGAATCATGACAGTGGTTTTGAGTGTATTCTCTCTGTCTATGGAAAAATATAGGATCTGCGTTACCATGGTAGATATAGACGGTGGGGTCGCCTAGCAACGGTGTAAACAACCAGGGGGGCTAACAAGCTAGCTCAGTCAAACAGTTTGGAAAACCATCAAAATAGTCTCGAAACAGATGTCTATATAAGAAGAATGGATCGAGAACTAAACGAGGAGGAGCTGCAGGATTTATACGCATGGATAGACAAGATACCGCTGTCCCGACCGAAAAGACACATCACCAGAGACTTCAGCGACGGAGGTAGTTGGTTTAACCATTGGCTTGTGCTGAGCTGTGCAAAAGAGAAGTGGCGAATCAACACTAAAAACCTCGTTTGACCGCATTTGTCACGCACCATATTCAGCAACAATAATCTGCTTAACAAGTTTTATCAGCTCAAGTGTCTTGTTTGTTTATACATTTTCTTGTGAGCTGACTCTGCCCCTCTGCTGAACCCTCTGCAGTGATGTCTGCTGAGGTTGTGAAACATTTCTTCCCCAAGCTCGTTGACCTGCACAACTACATCCCTGCAAACTCCACACAGCAGAAGCTCGATAACTGGAGCCTCCTCAACAGGCAAGAAACCTCTGTGTATTTATCTATACAAACTGCATGGAGCTGGAATAAGGATTATAGTCAATTTATGTGCCCTGTTTATCATAAACGTTATAATAAACGCTTCACAACAAATGTAGTCATCAATTAAATTCCAGTACTACACAATAATGGGAGAAACTGTAATTGATGACAACGTCTGTACATTCATAGACACTTATATACATAATATATAAAACATATGTTACACATACATTTAAATTATACTGTGTTATTATCAAATCAGGGTAAATATGGGGATTTAAAGTGTGGCAAAGATACTCACTCACTCATACAGCCACTACCTATCTTTGCAGAGAAATGCTAACTTACCTCTCAGCTGGAAAAAGTTTAAATTACAGAGTCTGACTTCATTAATATGTCCACATCCACCCACAACATTTTTACATAAAATCCCAACTGATATTTACTAATAGAAATAACAGACATTGCTGAAAGTTTTCGCTTGTCAATAGATTTTTTTCCCCATAAACACTTAAGTTGAACTCTACTATTGGCCTCTGCATCTGACAGTGAGGACTGGTCCAACACACACACCCTCTTCCTCCTCCTCCTCCTCTGACATGGCGCACAGCCAGCTGCAGATTTATGGAGCATCACTGCAGACGTATTAGCCTCTGTGGTGTTTATCATCACCGAACATCATCACTTAAATCACATTCAAGCTGTATTTCCTATTGTTTTGTAAATTCAAAACAGCTGTGTGTTTTCTCTCTTTTTTTCTGCTGTGGACAGGAAGGTGTTTTCCAAGCTGAACTTTCACGTGCCTGAGGAGACAGTGAAAAAGATTGCACTGAACAATGCCGGAGTGATAGAGCCTGTACTGACCATGCTACGGGAGAAGATAGACAAGAAACTTGAGCAAAACACACAGGTGTGTAGTGTGCTTAGGAACATAGTCTTGGAGTCACTTTTTGTTTGTTTGAATGCAAAATATAAATGACTTTAGTCCTCCTTGAAAAAGCTTGAAAAATCAACATACTTTGAACTTTTTTTTTCTTTTGAACTCAGGATCCAGAATACTTTGACACCAGGACCCACAAGAAACCTCATGCGGGTAGATATCATATCATCACCATATATCACCATATCATACCATAGTTAGACAGTCCCAGGGAGGGAATAGCAACACACTTTAAAGAATAGGATTTAATGAGCTGAAGCGTTTTGGCCAAAAGGCCTTCTTCAGAACATACGGCACATCTAGACGATTACATCTTTGTATAGAGTTAGTAGTTATCTCATTTACAATCATCACAATCATCCCCACTTGTGTGTGTGTGTGGGGTAAACAGATGCAGAACATCTAGATGGTACATACATGTATGTGTAGAGATACAAAGATATCATATCATAATCTTCAAAATTAACTGCCATGTCTGCTGTCATATCTGACTTCCTAAAACATACAGTCAACAGAGATAAAGGTTTCATTAGAAGTTGCAAAACTGCAATGAAATCTCTACCATCAGCTGGATTACAGAAACAGAAACGTAATTAAAAGGAATGAGATGACTGAGTTTTGACCTCACGTCTTGTGTCTGATATATCCATTTTTGGAGTGCATAAGTTGACGCAGTCTGTCTGTAACCCTGACTGAAACTGCCCAGTCCAAAATTTGGCCTTTTTTTAGCACAGGGAAGGAAGTTGGTATAATTTTAGAAAGTTTAAAATGGTGTTTTACCCACTCGTCAGCCGATTAACAAACATAAAATCAGCATATTCCACGTTTCTGAATGAATTGTCAGACAAATGGTGTGAAAGCTGATTCTGCCTCTGTAATGGTAGTTTTCCCACATTCTTCCCTGTGTCCTGGCTTCTCCTGCCTGTGCTGACATGGTTGGTGCTTGTGCCCTGCTAACAGCTCTCAGTTAACCTTAATCTTTCCCAGAGATAGCGGCGACCACACACAGACAGACACAGACGTAGCTACATTCGACAACAGTCAGAGAGGACTGATTGGAGTGCCACAAACTTTTTAGGGAGTGAATCGGTGACAGGTTCCTCTTCCGTTTCCCACACCTAATCTGTCCCTGGAACTATCCTGTTAGCTGACTTCAGACCAGCACCTCCTCCCTCTGCTCTTTCCTCTGCCATCTGCACCTCCTCCACAATCAGAAACACAGCTCAGACCAGGTCCTCATATCAGCTCCCAACATCACCAGATGGCCTTTATCTCTGGCCTGAGCTCAGCACTACTGGACTTCAAGGCCTCCTAATTTTTCTCTTTCTTCGTCTAATAATCCAACCTCCCTGTGCCTGTCTTCTGCTTCAGGTCATCAAATATCTGCCTCCTGTCCTCCTTGGTTTTTTAAGTTTCCTATAATAGCATATTTTTCAGTCACGTCACAGTGAGAGAAATGTTATATTTTGGTTTTGCTGTCTCCAGATATTCAACAGACAGAGGCAAAACTCCTGGCTCAGCTGGCAGAGGAAGACATGAAACATGAAAACAGCAAACTGAAAAATGGGTATGACTAGATAGAAAAAAGTATTTTGAATTAAATGAATCAGCGGTGGAGTTTGTGGTGGTAATCAATCGTGTGTCTTGTTTATTTAGTAAACTGCAGAACACTCTGCAGACGTACGCAAACATGGACCCGACTTTACGAGCAATCCTGCAGGAAAAAGAGAAAGCTGTCATGGCTTTGCAGGAGACTGTGGAGGTACACACACACACACACACACACACACACACTGCTGACTGGTAGAACATCTGCAAACAAAATCATTTTCCATTTTGATGTCATGCAGGGGGGGAGTTTTGTTATAAAGTCATACCACCTGTGGCGTTGTTACAGATGTGCGTGTGTCACAAAGAGGAAGAGATAGATGGAGAGAGAGAGATTCAGTGTGTGTGTGTGTGTGTGTGTGTGTGTGATACTTATGCGTCATAAGCTGTGTCAGCAGTGGTCAATGAGTCAGTATCTGCTCAGCGGATATAATACTTTTTTTTTGCTTTCCCATCTGTGGCCACATCTGCACACTGAGGAAGACAAAGAAAGTGACACAGATTTGCAATACCTTAAGTTTTTATCAGTGAGATAAGTCACAGTTTTAGCTTTGCATCCTGTGTGTGTGTGTGTGTGTGTGTGTGTGTGTGTGTGTGTGTGTGTGTGTGTGTGTGTGTGTGTGTGTGCTCCATTTTGTTGCGTCTTTGGGACTTTTTGTCAGTATAAACAGATGTTGTCAGCACCAGGGTGATTTCTGATGTGCTGGTTAGTGTTAGGGCTGAGGTGTGAGGTGAGGTAAGGTTATAGGTGAGCTTATGAAGTCAATGCACTGCAAACTTGTGTATTTGTTTCTGTGTGTGCAGATCTTGCAGATGAAAGTCAACCGATTAGAGCACCTGGTTCACTTGAAGGACATACGTATCGAAGATCTGACGCGGCATCTGGAGACGTACAAAGCCAAAGGCAACACATACTGACGTCAACAACGCAAACACCAACAACACATAGCGCGGAGTCACATGCAGAGGATTTGTTATAGTGGATCGGATCGTATAACCCTGTAACATCAACTCTTTGTCGAGACAAATAATTATTGTCCTAGCAGCTAAAATGCAGCACGTTTTGTTGAAATGCAGTTAACCAGCCTCGTCTTAGTGTGTTTTATGATGCATGTTTCAACAAATTTAACATTCAGGTGAACAGGATTTCTCATTAAACGAATGAGCTGCTTCTCTGTGTGCAAAGTGTGTTTCTCAGTGTGTTCGCAATGGATCTGCTGCCACTGTGCCTTTACGATGCCTGTAACGTCTGACTGACAAGTGCTCAATAAACCAACTCGCAACTCCAACACTTTAAACTGTCAAACACTTTTCAAAGATGAGCAGAGTGGAGCATGAGAAATAACTTCAACGTCCGCAGGCGAGAACTTAATGACATGCAGTGTTAGGTGCGTTCGTTTCAAGTCTCACTTCCTCTAAAGTCTGAAATGACATCAGTCAGTTTCTTTGAAACTCCTCATCCTGTTAAATTCTGAAGTATGATTTAATTCACAAATGTAGCAATGCACTGCTGAGACGAGTCACATCACATCCTGTTGTGTGCATTGATAACTCAAGTTTTCTTCATGTTCTGAAGAATTGATCATTGCCAGTTTTTAAGGAGATTACTCTCTATTATCACACAACCATTAAGACCTGTGAGTTTGTGTGCGTTTCCTTGTGTGGCTTTTGACCCCCTCCCCCCCACCACTGTTGGTGTACAATGACAGGAGACAGACGTCCTGCTGAGCTTTATCAGGAGCAGCTGATCTTCTCCAGCTGCCTGCTGCTGTGGTGCTGATCACTTTGATATCACCTGATCAATCACAATTATCAAGCTGGAACCAATATAATTGAGATACACCTCATTTTAATATCAGCACTTTAACATTTGCCAATCTATTTATGTTCCACACAAAAAAAATTGTTGGAGTAAGAAGGAAAACCTCCTGTGAAAACACTGACTCCTACAGTTCTCATAATGCAATTCTGTTTTTTAGAAAAATGTTTTATTCCCCTGTGAAAGCTCTGACTCATTCCCATGATGCATCGCTGTGTGATGATTTAAAACGTTGCCTGCCTGGAAAACGTCCTCATCTTTTAAACTCCAATTATACTATTAGTTAATATCAAATATTTCAGGTCTTAAGATGTAAAGGCCTGGACTGAGCCAGTCTCAACTGCAGACGTGAGGATTATTTGCCCTGAAGAAAACCCCATTCAGCACCACAGACGGCACAAAACAAATGTTTTCAGAGGCTGAGCAGGACTCCTCCTGATGAGTAAACTGACCTTTAGTGAATAATGGCACAAGATTCACTTTGTTTGACCCAAAAGTCTCATGGAGTAGCACACCAAGAGGAAAGAAAGTTGATGTTTCTCTAAAAGCATTTTTACCGTAATGACTGATCATTTGATAGTTGGATAATAAACGAGAACAAAAACACACATACAGTGCGTTGGTCAAAACAAACACACATGCACCACAGAACTGGGTTTAGACTCCTCGAGTGTTGACTCACACATCGGTCCTGAGGGTCAGCACAGTAATGTAGAGGTGGCACAGACCTTTGAGAAACAGCCAAGGTGAGACTCTTTGTGTGAGCGTGCGTATTGTGCCAACTGACACGCACAGAGAGACACGCACTGGAGAGGAATGCGAGAGAAAAACTTGCAGAACAGAGCAGCCATTGATGGCAGGCGCTGTCTGCTGCTGATGAATCATATTCAGAATCGCACTGGTGCTTAGAGACTTTAGATTTACAGTCAGAGAAAGTCAGTCGGGGAGGAGAGAAGAGAAGAGGAGAGGAGCGGAGGACCGCACCCATGGATTTCTGGGGGAGGCACAGATGCAGGGAGGGGTCACCATGGTTTCATGTCAGAGACAAAAGGAAGGAAAGAGAAGAGCTGGCTCATCCAGGAAGTGGCAAACCTGACCTTGACCTCATTTCCTGGGGTGGTGGTGGCAGCATGAGTATGTGTATGAGTGTTAAACTTGCTGACCCTGTAGCCTAGATAACATATCAGACCACCCATTTAAACTCCTACAAAAAAAACCATCCTTCACTTATGAAAACACTCACAAACATGATTAAGATCACATTTCTCACAAATACTGACAACAAAATTAAACAGCCCTCCCTCCCTCTCTGAGCGTTTGGCTGCCAGAGCAGAGAGATCTCCACGAGGAGGAGGAAGCCGTCCCTCATCTGGTCACTCAGGCTGTGGTCACACGCACTCACACACACTCTCTGGATGCTTCCTGGAAACAGCTGACCGGCCTTGCCCCAGGGCACGGCCGGTCAGGTTTGGAGTCAGTCTCTCGGGGAGGAGCGTTTTACAAACCCAACACGCTTACACACGTGTTTTTGCAATGTTCACAACTCATTATGTTAAGGGAGAACAAGTGAGACAGTGTGATTGTTAATCGGCTAGATAGGGTGTGTATATTCCATTAAGTGTTCACTGAGTCATCCTCATGTTGGCACAACCACCCAGACAATGAAATAAATCAACGGCCAACACATGTTGTGTCTGATAGCTCAGCTGCTACATATATTAAACACTATAGGAAATATGAGAACGTGGAAAAAGTTTCAGTTGTTGAAAACATCTGAATAAAATAAATCATCATGAATGCAGGAATTGGAACTTTTACAATCAAAACTAAACTTTGCGGTTGGAGGTTGTTACAGTCCACCTCTTTAGATCTGTATCTATATATAAGTTAATTTTTCACTTGTGGTAAGGTGAAACCTCACGTGATTTTTTTTTAGACATTCTCAAACCTTTTGCTCAACTACAAGCCACAATGATTCACAGTTTTCCTTCTGATGTGGTTCTGTTAGCCTTACTTTGGGCAGATGCTTGTAACTCAGGGCCAAGACTGCAGCTCCAGTACATCTTTACATTTCAGTTTAACGTTGATTTTAATGCTCAATGTTTTCTTGAACCTAGTGTGAACCAATAAATTGATCCTTATCCATCTATGTTTGCTTTACTTTGTTCAGTCTTTGCAAAAAAAAACAACCTAAAATCTGTTGATGAGGAAGTGAGTCAGAGCCCAGTATTTCGATGTAACATGGTGTTAGTGCTCCTCCTGCAGGCGTCCAGGTGAACTGCAGTGTCCACATCAACAGGCACAGGGAGGAGAGAGGTACCAAAATAGGTTTTATTTTATAACGTTGTCAAAACTTCAAAACATTTTTGCATATAAACCTTTTAAAACAAGGAGACAAAGTTCAAATTTCACAGATTGTACAAAATATTGACAAAAGGAAAAGAAAAAAGAAAAAATAATTTCTTGAGTGATTCATACCCCCTCTTTTGCATCTTCATTTGAACCCACCACCACCAAAAGCAAACGCAGAGTGCAGCCTTTTAACTGCCTCCCGGAGGTCAAGTAAACATCACTACATCCTCCAAAACACCAATAGTGTCCACTTCTAGTTGTGTCTTTCTCAGCTGAGTCTATGATGAGGCTGTACGGTACATTGTGCACATCCAAGCTCTTGATACGCCGCACAGCCCGGTTCAACTGGAGACCTGTAGTTTTTTTTTATTAAGAATCACTGAAATCTCACCTTCAGGGGTGACTCATTATTACTTAAGGCTTGAATTCTGAGTCGTGGAAGTATTTTCTACGCTTCTGAAACACAGAGCTGAACAAAATCCAAAAGCTTCAACAAACAATAAAAACTAGCACCAACTTGCATCTGGTTTAAGCCCAAGCACAACATTCACCTTTAAATAAAACAATGTGTAGTACTGGAACTCATGTGGTCGAACAGAGGTTAAACCAATTCTCACTAAGTGTAAGCTGCTGTTATTACCAGGAACTGTGTGTTGCTTGTGTTTCCATTAAAATCCTTTTAAGTGTATAGTTTAGAAAAAGAAAATTGGAAGAAAAAAAAGCTTTGCATTACATCAATTTGTGAATTACACAAAAATGTAAACACTGATAGTGACAGGGTGCTTTTGTTTGTCTCATTTCTGCATTGACAGACCGACATGCCCATGATATTCAATGACACCTACTGCAAAGGAATGGTGCAACAAAAACATCTTGATTTTTGTTTATGTTTTGGACATTGGATTTTAACTTGACATTAAATCAAAGCTTTAAATTATTCTTTTCTTCTTCTTCTTTTTTTTTTTTTTTACCACTTCACAGCTTATAAAGTTATTTTCTTACATTTTCTTGCAAAAGGTACCCATTTAAACTTCGGAAGAGCAAAGGATCTGTCCAACACTAAGCAGCCGTTTTATTAAAATAAGTCCGCTTCCTGAGAATTTACATTTAGCCACGTCTCAATAAGCTGTACAAGAACAGAGTTGGCAGACGAACGCAGGCACTACTAATCATCTGAATCAAGCCAATACAAATTTCCATGCATAGCCCTGATCATAAAAAAAGAAAAACAACAAGGAGGAAAGAAAACAACTCAAACACTTCTTCCAGTGTAACAACCCTTTTCCTAACCGTTAATAGCCTTGAATTAGTTTTTAAATCAGAGAAAATCAGATTTTCTTGAAGCAGCACTAAAAAATGTTTTTTTTTCTCAGGTGGGTTCACAGTAGATGCAACAACAGATCTTAGTGCAGCTTCTTAAGACTTTCTGTGGCGGCTGCGCTCTCACCCACAACCAACAGCAAACTGTCACCAAATTAACAAAATAAACTACATTACAACCAATCCGACACCACTGTATATTAACCTACTTATGAACACATGGTGACAGCCCTCCGACGTCAAAGACTAGTGCATGTAGAGTAATATCTAGCTCGTACAGGCTCAGGTGAAAATTTAACAAAGTCAGGCCACTTATTTGTAGAAAGCAATCATAAAAAAAACAAAAAAACAAGAATAACCTTCGCAGATGATATTTCGTATGTTTGATTTCAGTCTGTAAATGTAGGTGGAACCACATTAGAAATGGATGCTTGAACTCTACTGTGTTACTGAAACTATTTTAAAGTCATCCACCAACAACATTGGATCCAAGGTGTGAATCAACATCCCTCACGCTGACTCGTGCTCAGAGAGAAAAGCCAACCGGTGATTCATTGTAAGAGACGACTTAACCCACATGACACACTTACACAAACCATCCTACTTTTAATTAGTGTTGCCTGTCGGATTCCAGTTTCGGCTAAACCAGAAATTAATTCTCTAAAAAAAAAAAAAAAAAAAAAAAGTCATGTTCAGTTTCATCACAAATCACTCCTCTTGCATACAACAAACATAATTAATGCAGATTCAAAAAAGCAAAAAAGTTCAACACTGCACTGATTGCAAGCACGTGTAAATTAGGGCGACTGTTGTTGCCGCCTTCCCAGGCGTAAGCACGTATTATGCTTTTTAAATTTTAAAACTATGGCATCGTTATTTCCCAGGATTTGTCTTTTTCCACAGAGTGGAAGGTGAAAAAAAAATCCTTCCCTTTTTAATTTGCCCCTCCCACCTTTCACTTTTTTCACCTCATATTTTACCACTCTTTCTTTTGCCATTTCGAGTTAAGATTGAAATGTGCTGTTCATCAAACCAGCCGCAAAGCTCTCGCTCCCGTCACCTTCAGTCGAGCGATCTCCGCTCCACAGACAAGTCCTCATCAGGCGTCTCCTGTCCTTTCTTCGCTGGGCTGACCGTGGGAGAGCGGACTGTTGGCTCCCTCTACAAACATGTTAGGGATGTCCTGGCCGAAGTAGATCTTACTGTTGCCCGCTATGGCCTGAAACTTCATCAACTCCAGGTACTCCGGGGTCAACTTCAACTGTAAAGATTTTGGAGAAAGACAAAGGCATGCGAGGATTAGATGATATTAAGTGGTTGTGTGTTTAAGTGGAACTGCGTAAACACTTTTTTTTTTTACCCTGTTTGCCTCAGCAATCTTGGCAGCAGAGTAATATTCTGCGTCAGCCCTGGCCTTCTCTCTGGCCAGGAAGGCAGCGTCTGAAACAGAGAGTCAGTGTTGAGACAGACAAATGACAAACCAGTTCTCCTTAAGCCTCCGCACACAGGAGCACAAAAAAACATCTCACAACAAAACAAAAAACTAATATCATCTATGCTAACCCTCTATTTGAGAGATCTTCTTCTCTGTCTCTTTCTCCATCACCTTCTGCTGGAACTGGATCTCTGCTACCTGAGCCATTTTCTCAGCCTCTGTGGGAACAAACAAATAAACAAAAACTGTGAGTTTTAACAACTGTGCATAAATTTGGCACGAGGGTTACACATGAGTGCACGAAAAAGGGAAACTATGGTCATGCAAATGAAAACACAACAAGCTGAATTACAGTAAAACACCACAGTTACCAATAATGGCTTTCTTCCGTTCAGTCTCTGCTTCCTTTTCCACCACCTTCTGAGTCTGAGCTGTTATTAGCAGACGAGTCTTTTCCGCTTCCCTGCACACACACATAGATAAACACACACACGCAAATAAGGTTTTAACAAATATTTTCTTTTCTGTGTGGTCTCACTTGGACTAAGTGGGTGGGTCGTACTGTAGGTAATCTGAAACAAGCACCGAGACTGAGCTGGAGAGAGAAGAGATTTACAAACTCACATGAGTTCAAAGTTCCTCCTGATAGCCTCGGGGATCTTTGGCTTGGTAACGCGCACAGCCTTCATCGTGACGTCGAAACAGTGCAGAGGAAGAGAGAGACAACACAAAATGGGCCTTTGCTCACAATCAATCTGCCAATAATTTTCAGAGTGGGTGACTGGTTTTAGCGGTTTTACAGTTGGAACAGGTCTGGTGCTATCAGTGTAGTAGAAGATGGATTAGTAAGGATGTTGTGTTTTTGATGCGACTGTGTAATTAGTTCATAAAGGTGTTTTTTAATCTTGTAATCAGGGCACCATTGAAAAAGAGAGCTTACCCTCAACTGTTTTTAAAAAAAATCTATTTATACAGAGGTCGTGTTTTTCATGTGAACCTTTTGTCCTACTTTCCATTTCAAGATTTCACAGATGTATTGTACACAGAAAAGATGCACTGTGCTTAAGCTATATTACCTACAGTAACTATGTTTACATTATGTCATATAGAGCTACAGCAGGATACACACATATGTCCACATTACAATAGTTACATCCAAAGAAATCCAATTATTCTGCAAATCTCTGTTCTTATGGCTTTTTCTTTCCTTTTTGTCATTTATACATTTATTTGAGTGAGTTGAAGGATTGTTGGATGTTTTGCCACCAGAATTAAAATGGAGGGAGAAAAGAACAGTGGACCGTTCTTGTACGGACAATGTGGGTTACATTTTTGGAGAAGATGTGCAATCTACAGTGACACTAGAGCAGCTATGGATTAGGCTCTGTAAACTGTTCACACACACCTACACATCCAGTTTAAACTTGTTTTATTTTGTGAGCAGTGACGAGCAAACACATTCCTTTAGCTCTTACTGCAACTTCAATCCTTCTGCTCAGGTTATTGTACGACGTGCATGCATTTAAATACCTGTATTGTAAGTCCAGGTGCCATACAATTCAGATCTTTCTGTAACGCAGTCTTAAGGTTCTCGTCTATTATGTCTGTGAGAAAAACAAACAAAACACAGCAGTTCTTTCAATGCACAACATCTTCACATTTCAGGAATTTCAGTCATGAACTCACACAACAAGTTGCTTCCTATGTAATGCATGTAGAACAGTGCTATCTGTGTTATCACAAACCTGTACTCACCAAACAGCTCGATGTAGACTTCCTGTAGCGTGTGGACGCTGCAGAACTGGTTCAGTTCGTGGTGAATCTTGTTGAAAATTAGAGTTTTGTCGTAATCTGCAGTGTAGTTTCTCACAATGTCCACCACTGCATATAAATGAACAACAGTAACGCTTGTTGAAATGCAATGCCGAGCAGCTGACAGGGTTCATGTGTCAATACAATGAGGAACTTCTGCAATAATGGAAATAAAGACGTTTTGTACCTGCTGAAGGGACCAGCATGTTAACAACCTCTATTCTGTCAAAGTAGATCATCACACCACCACTGTGAAGAGGAAGGTATGTGTTAAATATGAACATTTTCATGGATGGAGTAATTTTTTTTTACAACTACCTCAGTAAACTCTCTCTTACCTTGTTCCACAAGGCACATTCTTGATTTCATCAGTTTGGAGAGTAGTCTGGAAGAAAACAGATAATTCACCTGCTGCGAAGGTCAACTAAACATGTATTTACATTATTCTTTTTATTTATGTTTTTTTATGTTCCTACTTTATGAAAGTATGAAAGACTAGAAAACGTTGAGCACTATTTGTAATACATTACGTGTAACTATTACACATGACTTCCTGTTTCATCTCGAATGTGAACAGTTGCTCTTGACTTTGGAAATAGTTTGACAAAATAATCTCAAGTTAACCTCAGTTGACACACAGACTCTGAACCCTCTCCATCGCAACGTGACCATAAGATGCAAATGAAAGCACAGGCAAATGCTACTTAGCTGACCTTGAGAGAAGATCATTTCATTCAACTTTACTTCTTTTTTTTTTAATTAAAAAAGAAAAAGAAAAGATGAACTAAGATACATTTATTTAGTAGCACAACAAATGTTGTTTTAAAATGACACTACTGTAGCCATGGTTGAATGGCAGCTGTTTGCATGTGGTCTGACTTATTTATAGAGCATTATTGATTTTCATGTGCAGCAACATATGGTGAACTCGTACTTTCCACATAACTCTGCATAAAAAAAAGGAAGAGTGAACGGTCAGTTTACCTGCACTGATCTGTAGGTGGTGATGAAAGGCAGCATAATGTGATATCCAGGCCCGTTGGGAGAAGTCAGCAGTGCACCTCCCCTGAAACAAATATAATATAATTGTTTGGTCTGACTTCTAAAAAATAATTATTGCTCATATAATATCCTGTCAATGGATGGAATAAACAAAAACAAAGACAGATTTTAATTCAGGTGTAATAATAGCTTCTGGTTCTATTGAATAACATTGCCTAATTGTACAGTATGTTTCTGTTATTTAGTCCATATCATAAACATCATATCAATAGTTAATAGTTATCAATAGTTAATAAGATTCTAGTTGGGAATTTATTTTCTTTCCCCCCAGTCGTACTTTTCCTCAAATGCATTATTCTATTGCTAATGAATGAAATTAACATTGGCGTTGGCAGCACTAACTTGCATACAGTAACATTTTGCATAGTAAGCAGGGCAATTGCCTGGGTTGCTGCCCTGTTTCAACGGCTCTGCTCACAGGGAGTTAAGCTCAGGCTTAAACACAGTTCACTCAGTCATAATTCATTTGTAGAAATGTTGATATTCTCAAATCCATGCTCAGCTCTGGGATGGAAAATCCTGCACTGTAATAGTAGGTGTTGTAGCCTTCTCTTTGCTCAAACAGGTTTGAAGCATCCACACATCAGCTCTCCAAATAATATTTACATATCCAGGCCAAAATTATATGCCATCAGGAAACAGGCTTCAGTCAAATAACAATGTGCAATCCACATTGAAACAGTATGTGTTGTGTCTGTCACTGTCACAAGGCCACTGTTACAATACCTGTAGTACACGGCAAGGTGTCCTTCTTCTATCTTGTGAATGGAGGAGTGCAACATGATGGCCACCACTCCTGCTATTGTTGCAAACACTGCCCCTACGTGCGGCATCGTCATCCTTGCTGGCACTCACCTGTAAACAGAGGAAGAAGCATAAACACACACAGAAATATTTATACAACATAATGTACTCAGAGCACCATTACAGTGGTGTAACAGCCAACCTGTGATGAAACACCAGCAGTTTCATCAAAGTTTTAGTGTTCAACTTTGAAGCAGTCTGAGAGAGCAGTTGATTCAGCAATACACATTATAGGCTAGTTGTTTCTGGTGCTGTTGAATAATATAGTATCACACTAATCTGAGGTGTTTATAATATTAACCTAAATGTAGGTCTAAATGGTGCAGACAAAATATTTAACATACTCTCTGTTTGTTTTAAAAAAAAAACAAACACTGGCACTGGCCATTACAAAAAAGAAAAGAGTGCAACTTATTGCCTTTTAATGTATCCTTGATTACACAATTTACTAATATCCTATAATTGTCATCTCTTTATTTCTCCTTCTACCAAAAAGGTAAGAAAGTAACTTAATGAAAACAGCTGGTGACTGAGATGTAATGTGACAGTGACACATTATGTGCACAGGTCAAACAAACGTCAAATTAAAGCAACCATTCAAAGTAGAAAGCCAAGACATCGAAAGCATGTAACGCAAGATAATAGCTGATACTTTACCCGTAAGATGACTGTTTATACAGCTGGTATGTATAGTTATACATTCACAATAACCTGCCTTGATTGGAAAAGTGAACATTTAACAGCTAACGCTAACTTGCCCCTACTAGCAAGCAAGCGGTTTGACATGCAAGTAACTTGCTGTAATATCCTCTGTCAGCAACATGTTTGGGCGACTGCAGTCGTAATGCAACCATCCCACTCAATTAAGGTCTGAATTAACTCGGTTCAACCGCAGCCAGCAACACCTAGCAGACACCTTTCGCATGGTAACGTTAGCGTTAGCTCGCCGGGTTAGCCAGTCGTGCTAACTCCCATTATCGGGTGGGTCGGTTTCTTGTAGCTTGATGCTAACGCCTTAGCCAGGCTGCTGGAGCAAACCGTGAAACAAATTAACTTACCTCGCACTAACGCCGATGTACAATGATCAATTCGTGGTTGTTTATGCTGGTTGATGATACATAAGATGACTTATCACTGTGTCGACCAGCCTTGCCTTCTTTCTGCTCATATCACTCAACGACCCATCCCCCCTATCCAACCCCGCCTCACCCACCGCCTCCAACAGGTTTCGCTCTCGCTTTTACATGTTACATTATGCTGCCTTCAGAGGCAGTCGGAAAAATGGGAGATGTATATATTTTTAGGACCAAGTACTGTATTTTCTGATAATACCGGCGGTATATTACTATTTTGAACACCCACATTCAGGTGTATGACTGCAACATAACCATGCAACATAACCATGTTGCAGTCATGCAGAATACCAAATAAGGGACGTGTATTACCATATATAATTATTTATTATTTCTGACCCATAGCCCATGACAATTAAGAAAACAGGAATGGAAGAATGGAATACAACAATAATAAAACGATTAATAAAACGACTGTATTGTATTATTATTGTTGCCTTTGTGTAAATGTAAATTTCATCAGGCAATCAATTCATCATTCATCAGCGACCAATGGATGTCGCAGCCAGTTTCACGAATTAACAATAATAATAGTAATATTCATGATAATATAATAGTATATATTATTTTCTGCCCCCTATGAAATAAATGAACTTTAAATAATCGAAAAGGAAGGCAGACTGCCACGTGCAGCGCCGCATTTGGATGTGTCTGAAGCTTGGAGCTTGACTTCCCTACGTTTCTCCTACAACTGGGCCTTGAGCTTGTTTGGAGGTTCTAGCAGGGGAGCGCAGCTACTGGTATACCGATGGATGGTCGTCCGCCGGGGGGACCTCGTCCTCTTCCACCGAGCGCGGAGCTTCGGGAGGGACACACATGGAGCGGTGAGGGAGGAAGGGGACACCCGCCTAGCCAGCCAGATCAGCCGAATCAACCCTAGCGATCAATGGGGTGACAGATGTCGCAGCCAGATCGCCCTCACATCCAGTTGAAGGAGAGGGAGGCGGAGGGTTTATAAACCACCGGTGGAAACAAGCCTCTTCTATTACGGTGCTGATATTTATATATCGACATAAAGTTAGCATTTCACCGAGTTTGATAAGATACTACGACATTTATGTAACGTTTTGGTCGAATGAGCGAAATACGTGGCGAAATATCGTTTTTAAAGAGAGTAGTTATGAGTTACCCATGATCCTTAGCGGCAATATGTCAATGAGCCGTGTTCCTATTGGCCTGAAACAACCAATCCGTTTCCAGTCCACTTCTCAGACGCAAGCGCACACTTTATTTTCAAGAGGAAATACTAGGTTATTTTGTTATATTTTAGTTAGAAAATGTTTCATTAAAGTAAAAATTGTCGCTGGCAGTGTCCTTGTTGATAGTTGATTCGTTGTCATTACAGGGAAGGTCACTTTCAGCCACATTTCAGCGAGAAATCATTATGGCCGACATGGTTGGTTTTGATTCGTAATTAAAGAGAATAGGAATAAATTCAAGATTGTTTTGCCTTGTGTATTTACAATAAACCCCTGCTGCCCCACAGGGTTTTAATGTACTGTGTGATAGTTTGTTACAATATGTAGTAGGGTTAACAGTAAGACATTTCAGTTAACATACTGTTACAGAAATGCAGGCTTATTTCATGCTACATGTTGGGAGTAGGTTAACAAATGTAGCCATATTGTTGTGTATTACTGAATAGATCTGTTCAGATGCTGACATTGTAAGAAGTATAACAATATTTAAAAATACTGTAAAGTATTGTAGTGTATCACATGTCTCCTGTATTTGAGATATTGATGCAGTCTGTACCTTATAAATTAATTTGATGGAGATGTTTAATGTTTACCTGGTATGCTCAGACAATGGATATAGTGTGTGAAGAAGTTATGTCTAGTAATGTGGACTTTTTAATTGAGTAGGCTAGGTCGGGAAACAGGGTGAGACACAACAGAAATGCAACTAAGTCTTCGACATAGGATATGTCCCTCTTTAAAGAATAACATACTACTGAAGTCACATAAGTAACGGCATGTAAGCCCCATTCTTTCCAAGACGACGCTTTTGAGCTTCTTGTTATTTGTTTTCTTGTCATAATAATTTATGCATGCTACCCTGAGCTGCATCCCTGCTGTTGGGTTTCAGCAGCTCCCAAGCGGATTTTGAACCCAGGGTCTTGTAAACAAGCAATTTCCTGTGTGTTTGCAGACAGTTGTCTGGTCCACTGTGTGAACGTGGATATCCAGATACTTCATTATCTTCAGCAGTTTGACACTTGCAGAGAAAGACAAAGACATCCTAAGAAATTACATTTAATCTGCTCATACAGACAAAACATGGTGTGTCGTACAGTTTACTCACATTACATCATGCATAGTTGTTTAGCAGCAGCAATGTACTCTAAGTATTGGCAGTAAAATAAATAAATGTTGATGACAGCTCAAACCTTGAAATTCAATAACACAATTTTAACTTAAACATGAGTAGCTTACCACATTATGTCACTTCATACATTACCGTTTGACAACATCACATGTGTTAAATGATACAGTCTGGAATCACAAAGCTTTCAGATAGTGTCACTAGGCACTAAGGCACTTGTTTACAGTATACATTTTTGACTCATGACATGGAGACTGAATTCACTTTCTACAACTTCTGAGGTTGAGCTTGCGCTGTTTTGTACTGAGTCCAGCTCCAGTCCTGATCCTAGAGACGGAATAAACACACAAAGTTATTGTGCCACACAAATTACTATTATATGTTATGATACTTGATTCCCTGTCAAAACATTCAAGCAGTATGAACCAGCAAGATCAAGTAAAGACTGAAGGCAAATGTTTTTAAGAAAGCAAGTCCCATATTAACACTGAATTGACAAGTTTAAATACCAGATGTAACTTCATATCATCTGTTTATGCATAAACACATTCCTTTATATACCGTACCATAACACTGTAGTCCATCTCCTGGGTGGCATCTTGCAGCAGAGAAGTTAACTGACCGAGATAACGCTGATTCTCATCCAATAAATGATGAACAGTTTCACTGAAAGAGACAAGAGACTCTCAATTGAATATATGTCTTAATGTTTGTACAAATCCAGGTTACTGTATGAGTCCATTTCCAACACACAACTAGACTTTAGTGAACAGGGTGACCTCTGGTGGCCATTTGCGAAACACCAAGCAACTGGTTTTAATAGCTGTAAAGATCTCACCTGTCAGCGGGTTGCTCCATCAGTGATGGTGACGGAGAATTGCTCTGGGCCTAAATATACAACCACACATTGTATCAGTAATGGTCTTATTTGACTTTTAAATTGAATACTACATTACAAATCTTTAAACTCCAAAAGTATGATTGATAACTTCAATTTTTTTTTTCTGTGCTGCCATTTGTTCCATACTCACACATGCAATCTTAAGGAGATACCAGAACTCTTTCTGTCGCTTCATCTGCATCTGCATAACTGCTTTTTCTGCAGTTTTTATATTCTCCACCGCTTTCTCCAACTTGGGGAACAGATCAACGATGCGCTGCTTACACACCAGAATTGTACTACAGATAACAGGAGAGATGGCGGGGAAACCACAAATCAAACAGAGAACTATAATACGGTATACCTCAGTTGTGTGCATCTGTTAGGACGACACTTACCTCAGGTGAGTGTACAAGTCTTTTAATACTCTGTCCTGGTTCTGGACAGTTTGGAGTATGGTCCTCACCATGTCTGAGCTGTCGCTGTAGCCATGTGGAGGATCAGGGCCTGATCAAACACATGCTCATCATCATTCATGTCTATCAATATTTGACATCACCACATTAAATCATACTGTTTCCATTCACAGTCTACAGCTCTGCTTCTGTACCAAACACAGCAGAGGCATTAATTACACCATTAGGACCCTGAAGACACACATTTGTTGAAAGAGTCCTACTGCACCCGACCCAATGTATTTCTTGTAGCACTGTCTGGTATCAATAACAACAAGCATCATCAGATTCCCCCAAACAACAATTAACCAAACTAGATTTAGTGACCTCTATAGCCCATGTCTACTATTCTAGATGTGTAATGTTTGGTACTAACTTTTGCATTTAGCTTTCAGTTGCTTGTAGAGTTCAATAGCCTTTTCCTCACTGAAAAAAAGACAAAGAGAGAGTTAACCAGCGCATATCAAACTCATTTTTACAAAAATGATTACAGTGTAGATATGACAGAGATACTAACAGCTGCTCCATTACATCCCCTTGCCTCCTCGCAAATTGGCTCCTCTGCAATTCCACAATCTCAGAGTGTAGAGCCACTATCTCTTCATCCAGATATCCCACATCCGCAACCTACAGACAGAAAACAGCCTTGGAGTCCGCTGCTTTTGATGTAACTGCATGTGTGAAGAGTCACTGCGAGATTTAACACCGTCCTACCTTTGTAAACCCATCAGCCTTCTTTTCATTTTCCTGCCACGTCTTCAACATTTTTTCTGAAGCTGCAAATGGACACACATAATGTCACATAGGACTTCAGGGATAATTTTGACGAACAAATGTATCTCAGCAGCAGGTTTGTTATCAACTCACAGACTCCGGTGTGCCTCTGCTTGGTGTACTGCTCGAGGTCGTGCTGGATGCTGGTCTTAAAGAAAGCCAGTTTGGCTCGGAGCTGCTGCGACTGGGAGAACAGCAGGTTCTTGTACCGCGTCAGGTTGGTGTTGTAACGCAGCAGACTCAGCCTTCACACACAAACACTAGATGAGGACATGTCCTTTTTGGCTGAGTGCATATACATACTGTATGTGTGTGTTCATGCTCTTACATGGCAGCCTTCTGCCCTTGGTACAGACGAATGTAGTCCTCCTTCAGTCCACAGATGTAGCTCACTGCTTCCCCCCACACCTTTCTCAGTGCAGACAGTGGGAGCTGGGTCTTAGTCTCCCTGACTGAGACGACACAAAAAAAGAAATTCATTGGACACCATATAACACTTTATACAGAGAGTGCATCAACAAAGATTTCCCTAGTTTTACTTTTCTCCAACATTAATTCCTTCAATAACTTTCAAGGCCAAAGGAAACCCTCCAGAGTCTAACAAAGACTGATGATAAAACTTATATATCTCACCTATAAAGTTGACACTGTCTGGCAGAGGTCTGGCAGTCAGTGGTCCTGAATACTTGGTCAGGCTCTTATCAAACAGGAAGACTATGGAGCTGTCCCAGCCTCGCTGAAAGCAAAGAACAAGTATCATCAGATTTGTTTTCCTTCTTCAACAGTGAGAAAGTCTAGAAGCAAACAAATTCATTAATTCATATGGTCCAAAATTTGTCAAATATTACAAATTAACGTATATTCCCTATTCATTTAGCTCTTCCCCAATGACTCACTTCAAATCAACTGTTAAATTACTGTTGAAATGTAGAAAAAAGTAAAAATCCAAAACCAAACAATATTTTAAAATACATTAAAAAAGTAGGCCCTATTGTCCTCTGTACTTTTTGCTGGGGTTTGATTGACAGTGGACACTTTTTGTTTACATTTGTGTCTCATACCAATCCTTCTGGCAGACAGTGCGCGGGCGGTCTGCGTGGGTCGAGGGAGATTCCCGTCTCCAACAGCAGCTCTTGACTCAGCGGGGAAATGTGTGTCTGTGTGTGCGTCTCGAGTCGAAGCTGCAGGGAGTGTAAACTCTCCTCAGCTCCCAAAACCAAGGAGTGCAGCTGGGCTGACGTCATGTCCAAAACATGAATCACCTGGAGTCATAAATGTCCCAAATGAGAGGTTTGCTCTGCTTAACGTCCTCTAGCCTAGTGGCATGTATAAATCCATAAAAGCACTCCATAAAGTTAGATATTTAGTGAGTCTAAATACAGTTTAAAAGCATATATTGGACCTTCATGTTCAGGATATTCTGTAGGACAGTATAGCAGTTTGGCTTGTTTGTCTCAGGATCCAGGCCTCCGCCACGCGCTGCAGGGTCCCACAGCAGCAACATCTGTAGTAAAGACTCAACTGGCTCCAGCAGTGGCCTTTTAACACATACACACACATGCATACAAAGGTCAGATGTAAGCCAGAATAAGGAGCGTTGGCGGGTCAGAAATAACATCTTATTATCTTTACCTGCTGAGATTGTTTGGATATGGGAGATGTGTGGAGAATCTGACTTCTCCATTCATGTCCTCTACTGCCATGATGTCCTTAGGGCCTTTGTTCTTGACTTTACTTGTCCTACAAAAGCAGGGAATTATAAATACGATCAAAAAACGAGATTCACAAAGTGTTCTAAACAAACAAACATAAAATCTATATTCAGTCTCATTTCTTTGTCTCCAACTTTAACACAAATGTCGTGCAGATCGATATGTATTAGTGCTGACTCACCACTGTACAGGCTGCATGTGGTGCAAGAAGGGCCGAAAGCCACAAGTACATTCAAAGATCACTGTGCCGAAGCTCCAGTAGTCCACAGTTACAGTGTAGGGTTTACTCTCAAACAGCTCTGGAGCCTGAGACACATGCAGATAGATTTATTAAGAGCTTGATTGTTGACACATATTGGTTGTAATGCTTTGTACTGATGATGCAACACTGACCAGATACTGGAGCGTTCCAACAAAGGATGTACAGAGACTGCCTTGATCTAGGTCTTTGGCATAACCCAGATCAATGATTTTATGGACAAGCTGGAGAAAATACAGTTTCATAATGAGAGCAAGGCACATAAAACCACATATAGCACACACTATAATTTCAGTGCAGTTTATACATGCTGTATACATGCAAACAAAGAAATGACTTTACCTTTCCACCATTCTCCTGCAGAACTATGTTCTCTGGCTTCAAGTCTCTGTGAATGATCTTGTTTTCATGGAGATACTGAATACCAGAGCCTGTGTTTGTAAAAGATATATTATATATACACGTTGTAAACTCATTTGTGATGAATGAGATGATCTGGTTTATATCAAAGTACAAGCTGAGGGGAACATTACCAATGTCACTAAGCAGTGAGAGGACTTCACTTTCCTTCAGCCCACAACAGTTTTCAGGCTTATTCAACACCTACATGAAGAGGTACAGAGGTTAAGAGTGCACTGTTAAAAGAGACCGTAAACTTCTTTGGGTCTTTGTAGTTTACTAATTTGGGACCTTGCGTAGGTCTCCTCTTGAGCAGTACTCCATGGCCAGTAGAGGTAGGTCATTTAAAGCAATGGAGCTCAGCTCCTCTGGTACTTCTCGGGCCTGAACAACATTCACATGGTTCAGCCTGGAAAAGGAAGAGAGCCAAACAGTTACAGTTGCTTTGACAAGATGCAAAAAGTTGAAAGTTTGTTAATGAGTTACTTTATTAACACAAGCAGATGTTTTAACTCACTTTTTCATGATCTGGATCTCTCTGCTCCAGCGGTCTTTGTTCTTGGAGTTCAGCTCCAGGCGGCAGAGTTTCACAGCGATCTTGTCTCCTTGCTCCTGCTCCAAACACAGACAAGAGATTGAACCTTAAAGCCAAAGACAGTGGATGTGGATGTGGAGATCATGTTCTCCTCGGCGTGCAGGTGGTTGACAGGACTTACAATGTGCTGGTATAGGTAGACGTGCCCAAAGCCTCCCATGCCAAGTCTCTCCTTCATCTCCCAGGAGCCACACAGCTGGCTCTGTCTGAGTGCAGTCCGCTCCATAGTGTGACGTGTACAGCAGAGGTAGTCTAAGAAAATCATGAAAAGGAAAAACAAGGAAAATATTATATTATCCTGATACATTGTAGACTTGAGCTCTCAGATAACTTTGACCAAGGTATCAGACAAGATATTTACTATTTACACTCTGTGATAGTTTCCAAAGGGGGGGGGGGGGTTACTAAATATGCAGGGTGCCCACACCTTTGCTGCATACCCTTATCCTTTACTGTCATTTTGAAAATGTAATAGATGAAAATAAATAAATAAATAATTTAAAATGTAAAGGGAATGTGTAACTTTATGCTTTTGGAGATCATTTCATCTTCCACTTGCTTTACTGTTCACATTAACAGAAATTTTGATCAGGGGTGCCCAAACTTTTGCGTGCCACTGTATTCATATATTACAATATTGTATTGTAATATTGTCTTTATGAAGGGTGTTGGTAACTTATCAGTCACAAGTCTTCCGTGTTCTTCTATGTTTACCTTGCTGGATTTAACTTCCTGTCGCTACTATGACCTAAATCTGGGGTCAAGACAGGAGCCATTGATGTGTCACTGAATGCCCAATGCTACGTTCAATAAAATCAGACAACTCAAAGACTGTGTCAACTAAAACCACCTCGTCTCACACAGACTTGGTCGACTCACCTGTCAGTAGATGGTTTTTAGCTCCAGACGTCAGAACATTGTTGCTCCAGACTAGTTAGCTAAACGTGTTGTTTACGCTTCGTTTCTCTTGTTTAGTGTTGAGAAGAGGGTTAAACCGGCGAAATTATACCGTCACCGTTCAAAGTCCCCCAAACGCGACTTTAAAGTTCGTCGTCGTGTTGCGTTTCGGTAAAATAATTTCCACCAGAAAGCCAAACACGGCTCAATATCTGCGCAAAGTGAAACTACATAGTGACAGTCAAACACAATGTTTCTGCGCATGCGTGTTGATGTTGGCCGCAGCAGCAGCAGCGGAGGACGAGACACATGAGGCGCTGGGCAGGACCACTCCCTCTGGGGGGGGATTTCCCAGCAGCCCACATCCAAACCCAAACATTTGTCTTGAGGGATTGAACGTAAACACGACCGTGAAGTAAGCAACCCGTTTGTTTCTCTTTTCAGACGGCCACCGGTTTGTCAGGAGCTGCTAGGAAGGGACCATAACCAAAAGTTGACAGTGTTTAAGTTTGACCACTAGATGGCGCCATATGCACAGTTTCTGTCAGCAGCTTACGGCCCAGCAACGTGACATTTTTTATTGTCAGACTTTAGTGTGTGGAAAACTCCCCAAGTAGGCCTATACACCCAACGTACTGTAATTTTATTTTAGTATAAATTATTGTTTTATCTATGGACCATCTGTGTCTGAAATTAAGTAAATAGCCTATAATAAAGCCAACCAGAATAAAAGAGGTGTGAGTGTAGGTATTGCAGCTCTATACTGTACAGATTCTACATTAACAAATAGACAATAAATCAAATCATCCATAGAAAGAAAAAACAAAGTAAGTGCTACATAAATCTTATATGGTCTACATTTATGCTATATCTGCAGCTTATATTCCAATGCATTTGGTGGCACATATTGTACTGTTATCTGGCAGCTTTTGTTGTATTCACTCCTCTTCTGAATGATACATAATGTTATGAACTAATGCATTATGGATTAATCTTAAAAACATAAACATAAATCCCATGCTTGATGTCAGGTGTTTTTACAAGTGAGTCTATTCCCCAGCCAGACTCTCATACAGTTTTGGCTTTATAATCGCTCATTGTTTTGATTCCTTTTTTTCAATTATGAAATAGGAAGACCATTACATTAAAAAAGAGCACTTTCACCAGTTGGTGGACAGTGCACAGCAAATTTTCAAGCCTGGCTAATCCTTTCAAAATCCAGGAAAACAACAAAAATACTTTTAATGTTGTTAGTACTGAAATGTGCAATTAATACATTAATGTGTCATTGTTTGGTTTCTAACGGGGAGAACTCATAGTTTCTCAATCTATCAAAGAAAAGATGATGTCACAGCCGTGTGTTACAGCTGACCACAAAACACATGCATTTCATCAGAAAATGTGACGGTGTTATGGTTAAAAGTTGATTAAGAGCTGGTGCAATGATGACCAGCGCAATATGCACAGTAACTGTCTGGAGTTTCATTTTGTGTGTTGTTGAATTTGTGACACAATACATATTCCAGATTTTAACGTGAGAACTCACACATATTGGTTGTAATGCTTTGAACTGATGACACAACTGACCAGATACTGGAGCGTTCCAACAAAGGATGTACAGAGACTGCCCTGATCTAGGTCTTTGGCATAACCCAGATCAATGATTTTATGGACAAGCTGGAGAAAATACGGTTTCATAATGAGAGCAAGGCACATAAAACCACATATAGCACACAATATAATTTCAGTGCAGTTTATACATGTAAACAAAGAAATGACTTTACCTTTCCACCATTCTCCTGCAGAACTATGTTCTCTGGCTTCAAGTCTCTGTGAATGATCTTGTTTTCATGGAGATACTGAATACCAGAGCCTGTGTTTGTAAAAGATATATTATAGAACTCATTGTTTAACAACTGGTCAATAATTAGAATTACTTGTTTTATTTAAAGACAGTTCAGCTTGTCTGCAGACTTTTTAGAGGCCAAGGAGAAACTGGGTATGAAAGCAAAGAGGCATCCTGAGGATAATTTAATGCAAATATATTTAGCTTCAGACTTTAATATTGAACTGGCCCTATATAATGTGGCCTTGCAATTTATCACTTTTATTCTAAGGAGGGTCCAGCTCTGTCGAGTACACTGGAAAAGAGAAGCAGGAGGTGTGTATATGTGGTGATTTAAGCTAATAGAGAAGTAGAGGTTGCATTACCTGTGAAGAAGAGTATGAATTTTAAAATTATAAATGTTCAGTCTTACTGTATAGCTCCTTAGCTTATAAATGTTGTACCTTTAAAAAAGCTTTCTGAGTCTTAATGGAGCTTTTACATTTTGAACACAATTTTAAGTTCCAATGATCCAGAGTCAATTAGAAAAAAAATAAAATAAAAACTCTCATTGTTGGAGTTTAAATGTTACTCTGCTGGCAGACTGTAAAGCAACAACACTTATTTGGAAGCAACTTTATGAGTTCCATTTAAATTTAGTATCAGATTAGGCCAAAAATAAACAAACAAACAAAGTTATATGAGTCATATTTTGGTTTTGTCTGTCTTTGTTTCCCATTTTCTGCTTCCCCAATTCTTTACACTGATGTCTGTTTGTTGTGCAAACTACCATTATTGAAAAAAGTTATTGGCATACATTACTCATAGAAACCACATCACATGTCGCAAATGCACTCAACTGAAAAGTAAAACTGTGCCCTTCCTTCGTCAACCAATCTTTCTCTTTCATTTAGATGAAGATAGATGTATGAAAGAAAGCTCAGGAAGATACTTGGGACTCAAAGAGGTGGGTCTTAAACCTGTGGGACATGACTGCGGGAATGACATGTCTAGACTAAACTGGAGGAGTCAGATGACTTGAGACAAAATGTCAAAATAAAACATTCCAAGTTGCACATGATTTCAACCACAAATCTTTCCCTGGATTTGCTAACTTCTGTGTATTTCTCCGTGGGGTACAACACCTGTATAGGGCTTAAAGAAGACCAGTGAGATCTCCAAATGATTGAAGTAGCTGTAGGCTACTGTGTTTTGTTAAGTTGATTCATGCTTCCTCACATAGGCTACATATTAACTACATCCTTCAAAGACAAATCCGGTCCCGGATTCTTACACAAAGATGTCATGGTTGCCCATTGTCATAGTCAGAGAGCAGGAAATGTGAGTTATTAATGATGTAAGTGGCGATGTGTAGTGGCGATTTAACTCAAGAAATCCCCACATTATTCAGTGTAATACTTTTTGTTTAAGAGGAAGTTATGCATGGTAACACTGCGATGTAAGATTTCTGAAGAAACCTGTCATACAACACAGCAGGACTTAATTAATTAATTAATTAATTAACCCATATAGTTATTGCCTACAGAAGAAAGACAACCAAGCCAGATGTACAATGTGCTGCACATGTGAAAGTAATTATGGAAATCACACAAATCAAATAACCTAATAAATTTGTCAACGAAAGCTTAGCTGTTACAAAGCAGATTTAATCTGAATAATGTGCAGGTGCATTTAGTGTCACCTGTAAATGATGATTTGGATTTTTACAATACAGACAAACCAAAACCAAGGATGTACATCTTTAGATTTATAGTCACTGTGTTTTTTTTTAATGTAAGCAACAGTGCTTACATCATCTCCTTGATAAAGGAGTAAAGATTTTTTGTCATCCCGTTGAGTTTTTGAAACTATAAGGCTTTTATGTCTTAATTAATGGGGGATTAGAACCGAGGTAGGCTGCAGCAAGGACTAATAGCTTCTGTATATAGGGCGCCTGCTCAACCCAGTGAGCTATACGACACTCCATCCCGTTGATTTTAACATTTGTCATACGTTCCTCCCCCAGATTCTCAAGAAACCAGTCTAGAAACTTAGTAGATTTCCAGAGCTGGATTTCAATTTCAATTTCAATTTATTTATTTGGTAAGGAGGGACAGTGCACATCGTTATGCATTTAAAAACAAAGGCAGATGTACCCAAATGTAGCCTATTGGCTAATTCTCATTGGCAGTCCCCCCGGCTAAAATAAAAGAACAAACAAGTTAAGAGCAATATCAATATATGTAACATAACTTTCACACTGTGGGAAAAATGTTGTATGTAATTTTACAGCTTCATGAGGGGAAATCAAGGAATCAAGGAATGAACTGCCTACATGTGCTTTTCATTCACTTCATTTGTCTCAGAGTTTATACCACAGTAGTGTGGATGGCCCCAAATATGGTGCTTCCTCAATCCTCAATGTCAAGCCATGTCTCTCTAGTGAGAGAGTGTGCATGTGTGAGTGTGTGAGCGTGTGTATCTGTGTACAGGTGTGTATGTGAGCGTGAGCTTGTGTGTGCCTATGTATGTGCACGTGTGCAGTATGGGGGGTGGGGGGGAGGGGCTTTTTTCTTTTTTGTAATTGTTTCTTCTATGTCTTTCTTTATTTTCTCCTTTCTATTCTCTTTTGTGTGTAAAGCACTTTGTGTTACATTGGCTATGTATGAAAAGTGCTATATAAATAAAGTTTGATTGATTGATTGATTGATTGATTGATTGATTGATTGATTGATTGATTGATTGATTGATTGATTGATTGATTGATTGATTGATTGATTGATTGATTGATAGTAGTATTCTTACTTTTCAGGGGTTATTCAAGCTGGACAGCATGAGATCCTACACTACAGCTTTAAATCTTTAAATGTATGTATTGTATATCTGTCTGTCTGTAACTAATTGTTGTATTATGTTCGTCTGAAACAGGTCTGTCTTGGAAATGAGACCCTGTGTCTGAATGAGATTAACTGTTTGAATAAAGGTTAAATTACATTTAAGTTTAATGTAATTTAAGTTTAAGTAATGTACATTTAAGTTAAAGTTTTGAATGTGGTGTTCTGCCTTTGAAAGCGATGTGCTCTTTTGCACCTACAGCTGATACATATTTCTGACTGTGTGGTTGTGGTTTAAGGTGGGGGTGGTGGGGGGTGAGAGCAGTCATTGTGGATGTGTCACACAGGACATGACCAATTCTTTTTTTGTAAAGAGAATACTGATCAGTAATTGGATGGCGATGATGTTTTCTTTTGACAAACCCCTCCCACTTCTGTGTTTTAAAGCGGGTGGTAACGCTGGGCAGGATCAGCACAGCAGCACTAGAGGAACCAACAACAGTGTGAGTCTGCATCCAAAACACACGTGCACATCGGAGCAAAGACACTTCAGCTGGAAGAGAAAACAAAGAGCTTCATCAGAATTACAAGTTTGAACAAAAAGGTAAAACGGATCTCAACAAGTCTTCTTTTGTGAAATGTGTGCGGCTCTTATAGTTTACTCTCTGAATGATAACTGGTTGAAATCTGAGACTAATATTTGAATGCAAGAAACTATAAACTAAGAACTGTCAAAAATGTGTTACATTTCATCAGGTGTGTATAAGAAATAATGTTGGAGCAGTGCGTGGCTAAACGAATGTGATTTGACTGTGTTTAGACGCTATGCTGTAATCACCTGATCCAAATTGATATTACACTGGCTGTACAGATACAGATGATGTTTACAGTACAGAGTGCACAGTGTGAGCCTTGCACTATCTGCTGCTCTCGCATTAAAACCCCTCATTTCTTCTGCAATAAATGCAATCAGTGGGGATGTGACACTCTGTGACCAGAGGAAGAGCACGCTCAAACCCAGACCAAGAGGCCATGTCTCTCGTGTTCGTTCTGTCATGCGCTTTAAGATAAACTCCAAATAAGGGAAGAAGAGCTTTAAATCAAATGTTGTTATGTTATGTTCCCTTTTCAGACCAAAAATATCCCCGGTAAGGAGAAACGAAACCAGCGATAAAGATGAATCGGTTCATCATCTTCGCTGTCCTCGCAGCAGTCAGTGTGAACGTGGTAAGTCACAATTAAGAGGAAGTAACTTCGGGAAGTTTTAGAAAAATGTATGACTGAGGTTGTCTCTGCTCCTCTCAGGCTTTTTCACGAAGAGGTATCCAGAAAAATCGAGACACTTCTTCTGGTAAGTCAACTCTCCCGGTAACACTTTAGTTTTTTTATTGTTTGTGACCTGATGAATTCACTGTCCTCTTCTCGTTTCACCGTGACCTTCAGACATGTGCCAGTCTGGAGACGGGAGCAGCTACAGGGGATTCGAGTCCAAGACGGCATCCGGCAGCAAATGTCTTTTCTGGAACAGGATTCGACACAACTGGGGAGCTTCGGAGGGAGTTGGCCGTCATCCTTACTGCAGGTATGATTTAAGTCACCAATCTGGGATCTAGATATACTGGAATAGGTGTCATGTGTTTTAATATTATCCCACTCAAATTGCAGGAATCCTGACCAGAGCCTGATGCCGTGGTGCTTCGTCCGAAAAGGGAGGAGGATTGTGCAGAAATTCTGCAAAATCCCTAAATGTATGCTGAAGCTTGAGATTGAAAGATCTTTAAAATACTTTATAGTTTGATTCATTTGTTTCTAAAAATCGCTGTGTTCTGTTCACACATAGGCTCTGCACCATCGACAAAAGCTCCACCAGTTGTCGATACGGGTAAATTCAGTTCGTTAAATACCTTTTATTACTTGCATGGTGCTATCTTGTCATGTACACTCACTGACCATTGTGTGTGCCCTGCAGAGCTTACGTGCGGCGAAAGGTCAGAGCGGAGGAGGCACAAAGTCGTGGGCGGCTCTTTCACAGCTATAGAGTCGCACCCATGGGTGGCCGCTATCTATCACCAGGGCCGTTTCCTCTGTGGCGGCTCTCTCATCTCACCTTGCTGGGTTCTCTCGGCTGCTCACTGTTTCCCTGACAGGTCAGAGAAAAAAAAAACACACAGCATCCTATCATTTCCTCCACTGCAGCTCTCATGACTCATATGGGTGTGTAATATGTTTGCTCACTTGTGTGTGTGTGCGTTTTGTGCAGTGAGATCAAAACTGAGGAGCTGACTGTTTACCTGGGGAAGTCTGCCCTCAATGAGACCAATGCCGACAGTGAGCAGTTCTTTACTGTGGAAAGACAGATATCCCACCAAGATTTTAACGCATCCAACTACAACAATGACATCGGTGAGTATAAACATCACTGTGTGTATATGTACTGAGAAGAAAGACACCAGTGAGGTTGCTTTGTGTGCTGTTCTCAAACACGTTTTCACATTTCAGCGCTGCTGATGATAAAAAGCCCGGATGGAGGTTGTGCAGCAAAGACGGCATCTACTCGCACGGTGTGTCTTCCTCCAGCTCACACTCATCTTCCTGTAGGATTTCCATGCAGCGTCGCGGGATTTGGGAAGGAGGCATTCGGTGAGTAACCCTCATATCCTCTAACCTTCAGAATCAAGGTCGACCTCTCGGCCGTTTCAGTGACTCTTACACTTGGCATTGTGTTAACTTGCAGGGGCGTGGCAGTTCTCACAGTATCTGAAACAAGCCGAGGTGAGGCTGATCTCCCAGGCCGACTGTAGACGAGAGTCGTACTACGGAGATCTCATCACTGACAAGATGATGTGCGCCGGGAGCCCTGACTGGACCACTGACGCCTGCGAGGTGAGCCACTTGAGCCATGTGAACATGTGTCTGTCAAAAAAAAAAGAAGCTGTTTCCTGGTTTCAAGATGTCGTCAGTGTGAACATAAAGAAGTGAAGTTGTACGCTCACATGCAGACATGCAGTGTGTTAGAAACCTTGTGACCTTTGGCAGCATTAAACTGGATGTGAGAAGTTTTTCTTCCTCTTCTTGAGAACGTGTTTTCACACCCTCATTCTTTACAGATTGATTATAGCTCATCTCTTTATTTAGTGACAGTCTTTAAAACTGACGTGCTGTTCTCCTCTTCTCACAGGGTGACTCCGGTGGTCCACTGGTGTGCGACGTGTCAGGCCGGCTGTTTCTGTTCGGCGTGGTGAGCTGGGGCGACAACTGTGCCAAGAAAGACAAACCGGGCGTTTACACACAAGTCACCAGCTACAACGACTGGATCGCAGAGAACACAGGGCTGCCTCAGTACACCAAAGGGAAAATGTATCCCACAAAGTGAAACTGTGGCAGAAACTTACCTATTTGGCATTGCATCTTTCTTTAAGGAAAATCTGTATGCAAGCATGTACAGATGTTGGAGGTTTGGTAGCTGATAGGCATTGCTATTTCTCTGCATTGAAAACGGGTTATTTTGCACTGTGACATTTTACTGTGACATGTTTTTTTTAAGATATTTTGTTATATATAAAAATATGTTTTTATAATGTATACATTAACTTTTCATACAAAGAGTATGGATTTTTAAAGCAAGCTATTAGAAAGTGTATTTATCTTATTTAATTTTACAAGCATTTCCTCATGTACAAGGCTGGCCCTGCTGTTGAGCATTTGTTTTCAAATAATAAAGTATTTGTATTACACACTGTTTACTGCTCATTAATCCTCAAACTTATGCTCATTTTTGATTTGTTTGTTTTACAAACAACGGGAACTAATCTTAAATTGTATTATCTAATATAATAAGTGGAAAAGTTTTGACTTTGCTCAGCTTTGAAATTAAATCGTATGAAATTCATAAATCCAAACTACTGAGTCTGGTAGCCAGACAGGGAAGACCCCTCATTAAACACTGGGGGGCACTGTTGTGTAAAAAAATATGTATGGATAGCTCATCAATCATTATTTATTATACTATAAACTTTTTATTTAACAATAATGGCACACAAACTGGGTCAGTGTACCTTGCTGTATTCTTCAAAGACAGTGGATCAATAATACGTTGGACCTTTCATTTTCATGAGTCATAAAATTCATACTTCCTTAAATATCTCTGTTTTTGATTTGTCAGATGTATTGGAGAATCCATTGGAGAATTTATGGTAAATGACACAAGAAGAAATGTTCCGGCTTTTTCTCATCCAACTTGTATTTCAGCCTTTTAAATTTTACAGACAGAGCCAGAACTGCGCATAACTGATCGAAAACCAATGTCTACTAACAAAACAAAGCAATGTTGGTGCAGTGAAACCACAGAAGTCATCAAATTGTATCTCTTTTCTCCAGGGTGAATAGGACCAGACCAGAGGAGAGAGGTGTGACATGGTACAGTAGGATCGGCAAACCGGTACACAACAGCAGTCAGGCTGCTGTCACAGTAACATGTGCACAATGACCACGTATCATTTTAACGTATGTAGGAGTTTGTGTTCACATAATTCAGTTTATCATGTGTGGCAAGGTGAAGAGGGCCCGGGCGGGGATTGAACCCACATCCCGGGTAAGAGTCATGCACGCTTGCCAGTCAGCCAAAACTTTCCTCTTCACAACTGCATTTGACTAAATTGTGTATGTGTGTGTATGTGTGTGTGTGTGTGTGCATGTGCGTGTGTATATCAGTGTGTCCCCTGAGTATTTATGTTGACGTGTATGTGATATTGTTTTGATGTTGCTTTGCTTTGTCTATAAATTTGCACTTATTTCAATTATTTGCACTATTATTGCATTGTACTATAATTGTTTAACTATGGTAAAGCGCATTGAGTTTGCCCTGTGCATGAAATGCGCTTTATAAATAAATTAAATTGAATTGAATTGGAGGCATAGTGACAGGAACCTCAACTGTCCCATCTCTCCCCCTCTTTTCACAAGCATGTCCTCGTGCTTCCGCGCAGGCTGCCACACATTAGGAATCCATGGACCCACCCCTAGCGCTACATGGATCCTGCCAACAATGCCAGAATGTGGCAAGGTGAAGAGGTCCCGGGCGGGGATTGAACCCACATCCCGGGTAAGAGTCATGCGCGCTTACCAGTAAGCCAAAGGGACACCCTCTTGGCCAAGTAGCCAGGGCGCATGATCAATTGGAGGCATAGTGACAGGAACCTCAACTGTCACATCTGTCAACATTTCCTAGGTTGTACTTGCACAAAATACAGCCAAGGCTGATGGGAAAGCTTTGCAGGTATTTAGGCATGACTTCACCTGACATTAACTTGAGATCACCAAATTTATTAAAGAATCATGCAGGTACATGAATAAACAAAATTAGTATTTCACTCACAACCAAAACCTCACGATGGAGTCGTAATGGGATCCCCACTGGGATTCTAACGTCTGCACAACTGTTCTTATCAAAGTTTTGAATGATGATTCAGCTAAATCTGGTCAGTCACAATGTGATGGATCAACACTGCTAGCATGGCTAAAAGAAATCTAGCAATTTTATCTGCTGTATCATCCCAAGTCATGATTTTTGCAGTGGTATATTTATATATAACCCATTTTTAAAAGTATTTACTTTGACCGCATAAACACCAGTAATGTGTACACGCACAGCACAAAATTACTGCCCTAGAATCAGCTGTAATTAATGCAAAACACTGTGGCTTCAGTTTCTATGCAGCATTATTCAAATAAAGAAAAAAAACCCACGGAGTGTAGCAGAATCGACAGCACTGTATAATAGAAAGTAATTCTGCTGAACATTGGCCTGCTACTGAGAGGAGAGAGCTGAGCATCACATCTTGTCAGAGCTTATGGTTCCCAGGAAATTGTGTACGGAGCAGTGAGTGTTTACATGTTCACTCAGTCTGCTGACTCACAGCTCTCTGTCCTCTGTCTAACATCCTATACTACACCACTACCATCAACAACCCCCACAGAACAAAAAATGCAGGGGCGCTCCAGTCCTAATAATAAATCAATGCAAATGCATATACAACAGAAACACAGACAGAACCAAGAACACATTGTTGCACTGAACGACCACAGTCCAGCTGGTCATCACGTCATTATTGAAAGCATGTTTCAGAACCTCTCCAGGCAACCTGCTGCAATGTTTTCTATCAAAGTCTGTTTGGACAAGTCCACATATACAGATAGTTCACAGCAAGGCTACTGCAGCCAATCACACACTGTCCACTGTCTCTGCTCAATTACTCACATACACCAGTTTACTTTATTGCTTCTCTCAACCCATATATGGGTCCGAGATGCGAGAATGAGTCTCACTCCTCTTTAAGGACAATTCCTAAGGAAGAGGAGAGGAGAGGAGAGGAGAGGAGAGGAGAGGAGAGGAGAGGAGAGGAGAGGAGAGGAGAGGAGAGGAGAGGAGAGGAGAGGAGAGGAAGGCAGTAACAGGGTCTATTCTAACCAGGTTGACTAGACTGTCCAGTCTCTCTGGTTTGGATAGCAGCCTGTCATCTACACCCACAGACGCACACACACTGGGGGATCTCTTTGCTGCAAGCAAATTGGATCTTTGGCCAACACGGGGCCTCAGGGGTATAAATACCACTGTTTTTGCTGCTGGGGGTCTCTGGTTTCCCCAACACAGATTCACATCTGAGAAGCAGGGACAACCCTGCCAATACTGACACACACGCACAAACACACACGCGCACACACTGACACAGAAACCCGAGAAGCGCCAATACACCCATAAATTACAGTAGTCCATACTGTAGGATCAATTTGAGTGTTTCCCTTTAGTGTGTTAATTACAACGGCAAATTGATCGCTTTAATTCTAATGCATGCACATTTTCAAGTGCAACCAGCCAGGTGGGCTTTAAAGCTGCGGGGGCAACTGTTCATCAAGGACCCTCTGTGCCAGAGTGGAGAAGCTGAAGAGTCAGTGTGGAGCTCAGGATCTTTGAGACTCCTTCCCTCAGCTGCAGCCAGCAGCAGCAAGCTGAGGCCTTGGGCTTTATTTAGACCTGGACATTGAGGCCTGGAGACATGAACTCCTGACCCACCTTTTAATGAACAGAGATCATATGTCAGATAGAGGTTTCAGGCTTAGCATGAACCAAGAACACCCGTTTTCTTCATCATTAAAGGCGCTGGTGCTGGTGCAGCTCCCAGTCTAATCTCTGGTGTCCACCTCGGCTTCATAGACATGAAGATGACCTTTGGCCTGTCAGGCTGCAGGGAGCAGCTTCACAGTAATGTTTACACTCTAACTCTGTTGTAGTTGTTGCACCTTACACCCCTCGGTTCCAAATACCTCTCCCCCCATGTCCTGAAATTACGATCTCTTCCCATTAAGTTACCCCAACACTTTCCTTTTTTGGGCCACTCGCTTGCATGACGTAATTTGGGAAGAGCTCTCATTTGCAATGTGTGTGTATGTGTGTGCGTGCAGGGAAAGCGTCAGTGCGCACCAACACCAACCCGCTTGGCAGCTGTATTCCTTCGCTGTGATTGGGCGGAGGGCGGTGATTCCTTCTGTCACGATTTGGGTCGCTCCCACCGGAGCACACCGACCGTCTGAGCCCAGCCTTTACTGAGGTGCTGAGCGGAGGAGACGGGTGCACGCCGGGAGGGGAGACGCGCATGAGGGTTTCATCTCAGGAGCTCGGATTTGCCAACTCGGGATTTGTCCTCCTGTCGGTGAGGAGAGGGAAGGAGAGGAGAGGAGAGGAGAGGAGAGAAGGAGGGGATCTTCAGTGCTGGAGCGACCAGCCGCTTTTTCGTCTGTCGGGGCTGCGGTAAAAGTCGTTCACGATGCCGGTGTTTCACACCAAGACAATCGAGAGTATCCTGGAGCCGGTGGCCCAGCAGATCTCCCACCTGGTCATCATGCACGAGGAGGGGGAGGTGGACGGTAAAGCCATCCCGGATCTGACGGTGCCGGTGGCCGCGGTGCAGGCGGCAGTCAGCAACCTTGTGCGGGTGAGTCCGGAGTTTGAACCAGGGCGTCAAAGCAAACCACAAAGTCCCTGCATCCAGTGGCATTTATCACCCCAAAACTTCCACACCGACATATAAGCTGCACGGTGCAATGACAGCTCTGACACCGTGGCCTTCAAAAATAATTCAAAAGCAGCTCATCAAACTGTCCTTTGCACTGCACCCAGATATTCATCTTTCCTCTCCGTGTGGCTCCCAGATACATTTATGGCAAAACCACCTTGATCTCTGCTCGCCATTAAAATCATATAAAACTGCCATAGCTACAGCCCAGCTGACGCTCATGCGTGTTTCACGAGCTCCCCTGCAGTAGTTTTGTGTGTGTGTGTGTTCACACAACATTGTCAAACTCTGCCCTATTGATGATCAGATGGCTGCTGCTGAGCTCAATGAAGTTTGTGGGGCGGAAGAAACGAGTGCTGATTGAATTAACAGGATGCGTCTCTCTGTCACTCACTGTGTGATCAGTAAATGTCACTTGTGCTAAAGAGAGAGGTGGACTCTAGCTTTATTTCCTCCCAGCTTCACTCAACTGAGTCAGAGTGTGCAGTTTATTTATCAGTGTCTATAATAAACCCATTCATTGTAATAACCTCCACAGAGAGCAGATGCAGTTCACACTGAGGTCATTTATCACACTCCCACACTACACTTCCCTTCATCTATACTTTCCTCCCTCCTTTCCCAGCATCTCCTACTCCTCCACTGTGACCGTCAGTTTCACCTCCTCTCTGTCCATTTCCTCTTCTGTCATATAGTCTAAATGGTCATTTTGTACAGAGGGGAGGCGAGTCTCGGTCAGACAGAGTGGAAAAATCAATACAGGCCACATCATTAATGCTGGTCTGGAGTCGTTGTTATCGATGCAGGGGCCTCACTCACTCAGGAGAAGTCAGCGACAGACAGGAGGAAACATTCAGTCGTTTTACATTTTGATCATGGAACCTGATAAAGAGAAAATAAACTGGTTTCAAGTCAATTTGTGCAAGGACACACTCACCGTGAGGCTGTGGCAGAGTCTGGGAGGAGCAGTGCATGCTCATGTTTGGTCAAGAATTTAACGTGTGCTAGCTCTCACTTTTGAATGACTTTGATCATGTTTTGTGTTTGTGATTTTTTCTGTATCTGGCAGCTGAAACAGCTGGCCACAAATTACTATTCAGAAAGCAAGTTTGGAATTTTTACGTCTGGTGTTGTTCAAGGAAAATCAACATCAGCATTTAGATAGATTCATATTGTTCAAATGGTTCTTAATTTGTTCAGAATTAAAGTGCTCTATCATCCCACATGTGACACAAGATCAAATCTAACTCAGTAGTCTAGCAAGTATTATCAAGTGTAACTTGTAGGGGTTGTTGTTCATTTAAATTGCTCTGCTGTCAGTGGTTGAACAGGCTTGACCACGCTGCTGCTTTTCTGTGCACGGGCCCACAAGATCATTCAGATAAATGTTTCATTAACTGGTTATTAAAAGGTCCCTTCAGCCTGGATCCAAACACCGAGGCCAGTCTCGATGAAAAATCTCCTTTTTTATGCGATATCATCCACCAGCTTCACTTAGCCCTTGATATCCCATTGCTACTGGGCACACACGTCCATCCCTCTCTCACACTTTCTCCCTCTCTCCCTTTCTTCTCGTCCTCGTTGATCCATTCAGTTGATCTATCCAGACAGAGAGCAGAAGGGGGCTAATAGCAGCCTCGGGTACTGTCGCTGGTCTCAGATGATGGAAATGTGAGGCTACAGGAAGAGATAGGGGCAGAGGGCCAGTGACAGTGGAAGGTGTTGAACAGAGGAAACATAGGAATGAAGGACAGGAATACAACATTAAAGGAGAAGTATGCAATAAAAAAGTGTTTTTGAAGCTCTTATAGAATACTGGATAAAGACACCATCTAAATGCCTAAATAATATGCAGCTGAAGATGGGATGGCTGGTAGTTGTGTAGTTCACTGATAGAGGGGCGAAGAGTTAATAAGTGGGTGAAAAGAAGGCGTTGAAAGAGGGAACAAATGGTGCTTGAGAACGCAGCTTGTAGAATCAGCAGCGGCTGGTTGCCGGGTAGACAAACTTAATTGGATGCAATGGACACATAACACTGAAATATATACAGATCCTTCTGAGCACATCCACTTTATTTTAGAAAGCTGATTCAGTTTGTGCGAAGACATAATGCGATATACAGCAACATGCCACCATCACCACAAGAGTCCCACTGCACACTGATACAATTACACTGTTAACCACCGTCCAGGGTGGGCTGACAGCAGGGGGTACTTAAAATCTAGGTCACTGAGACACTTAGAAACACACACACACACACGCAAGATGGTGTCAGTCTCAATCCGTCAGAGGGCCGCGCGTGGGCTGACGCCGATTCAACGAAAGATCTGAAAGATGCTACTTGGTTGAAAGCGCGAGCTCGCTCAAGTTGTGCTGATGACAGAGCCGCCTCGGTGCATGGTGTTTGAGAAGTATGTGCTCCTGAAGGAGTCAACATAGAATCTGAGCACGTCTGTGAGAGGGAGATGGGGAGGGGGCGAGGGCGAGGAATAAATAGATTTACCGTTGAGTGAAGTAACTACACTCTGACAGAACGGAGCAGAAAGAGAGAGAGAGAGAGGAGGGATGTGAGAAGTGAGACTAAAATTGTCTAACAGCGTGATGCAGAATGGGCACAGAGCAGGAGCACCATAGGGAGGAGAAATAGCCACTTACAGTCAGATGCCGGCATCCCGCAAGGGGGGGAAAGTGTCTCTGGCATCTTCTGACTAGATCTTTTGACAGACTGCCAAGCCTCCCTGTCTGAGTCTCCCCCACCCTCATCCCCACCCTGCACCTCCCTCAACAGCTCAAACATGTAAATATGAGCCATCTCCTCAGACCTACGACGAGTCCTTGTCTCCAGCTGTGCATCCTGTCCACACATTGTCTTCAATCTAATCCTGTTTTGTAGCAGGATTATATCAATGTCTTAAATCTAATCCTGGTTTGTATTATATAGCAGGATTATATCAATGATTGTATTTTCAGGCACTCGTGGTTCATTCATTGACATGTGCTTTCAGTACAGCACCACATATGGGTGCATTTGCATTTTTTTTCTTGGCTATTGGCATGTGCAATTTTGAGACTTTAGGCTCTGGTCCTAGTTGGATGCATTTCAATTTAGTAATTGATTCAAATAAGAAAAAAAGGATTGTTGTGATTTTGGAAAGGATAGAGAAAATGCAGCTACAGCCTTATACTGTACTGCAGTTGTTGTGTAGTCATTGTCTTTGAAACTTAGACATTTCCTGATAGAGGAGTTATTCATCATAATTAGGCATAACGTTTTCCATCATTCTTTGATTGAACTGCCTGGACTGTCACATTCAATGTTATGTTCAAGACAGTAAAAATACAACAGCTGATGCCTGTGGGTCTCAGAGAGGACCAGGCTAACTGTTTTGTGTCAGCTGTCTGTTTCCTGCCGGAGCAGACATGCTCTCCGTGGCTATTCAACCACATACTCATCGCACCATCGGCGTGCACAGCAAACCACTTAACTCTGCATCAATTATTCATTGTATAATCAATGCCAAGTGTTGCTGCTTACTGGAAAAGTCTTTGATCAGTGACCTGATGAGACTGGCTGCAGGTGTCCCACGAGGTTCCTGAACCTGCGCTCGACTTGTAGAGCTGCATTCCTCACATTTCACAGCTGTGATTCTTGCTGCTTTTAAATAAAGACAGAAATGCAGGAGGATTCACTGAGGCCCTCAGATATTTTAATAATCTCCCTTAAGACCTTTGCGGAGTTTATGAATATTAATCACAGTGTTTCACATGGACAGAGTAAGCACTGACAGATATATTAGACATATTAATAACTACATAGTGAACTGAAAAACATTGATGTAGATTATAATTTTAGTTTACAGAGAGTATCACATGATATTAAGGGGATAAAGATCAGGTAATGACATAGATACTCTTCATATCTAAAGTGGAGGTTGTCATGTTGCTGTCTGATATAGAAACCCATAATTAAAAACTTTAGCTTCACTGGAAACCTTAAAGTCAGAGTTATTTTGTATTGCATTAGTTCCACAAAGATGAAAACCCTGATGATTTCTTCAATAAAATACAGCCTCTGCAATGACATTAATTATTGATGTAAAAGAGCAGAATAATATCGGTGAAAGTCGGTTTCCTTGTTTGATGTTTTAGCTCTTACCGGCCACAGTGTGAGATGAGAAGAAAAGTGTACAGCAGCATAAATGGATCTCGCTGTGTAGGTGAAAGTGTTGTGTGATGGAGACATCCTGAGTCTCTGGAGCCAGAAAGTCTATTAACAGACTTTCATCGATGCAGCAAGAGACTGATGTCATCATCTCGCTGTAATTGCATCTCACATGTGTGTGTGTGTAGGTGGAGGCTTGTGTGTGTTAGGGGCTGTGTCATGGTTTTTCAGGCAGCTGCATAGAAGAAGCAGAGGATGCATCCTGCTGTGTTTTAGGTGTATGTGTGATTTTGCTCACTGCACTTTCGTGTCTGTTTGTGAGCTATTTATAAAATTTCAAATTTGCAGCAGACTTTGCTGGAATCTCAGCATCACTGCATGCAACTCAGAATCTTAAGACACTGTTGGACCCGGGGGAATTTCCTGCTGTGGTCCAAGTTTGTTTGGAGACCAGCATGATGAAGAGGAGGAGTATTTTACTGACTGCATACTTGCAGAGAGAGAAAAAAGATGGTTTCTTCACTATCCACTTACCAATCACTGCATGCGGGCAGTCTATAAATGCAGGTAGTTGTTCCTGTTCCTGTTCACTGAACTGAAATGGTCACAGTATGTGTGGTCGCTTGTTTTTGTTTGTTTTCCCAGTTCATTTTAGTTTTTGCTTTTGCTTTTGTACTGAGAGTTGAAGTGTGGTGTAAGTGTGGTCTGATGGGTGGCCTGAGTCCAATGCCCCACAGCCAAGCCTCAAGTGCCACACTATTACCGGTTCTGGTAGTGGGGTGGTTTATCTGGGACACTGCTTAAGTGATTCATGTCCATTAGTCCAACCACAAATATTGTTTCACCCGTATGTTTCGGCGTTCCCCAGGGAACGTAGGACCATCTCTTTATGTCACTGTATGTACTCCCTCCCTAGGTGGGATGATACGTACCATGGGCATAAACTAACATACTTATACTGATGATATACAGATAGACCTGTGTCTCCCAGAAAAGCATGAAATCTTAGTAGCGTGTCCATTATGAAAGTGTGTCTAGTTGACGATTCAGTTGATTCCAGCCTTAAAGGGGATGGAAACTTAAAGCAGATATCAGCGGTTCGGCCGTTTTCGCTAATGCTGCGTTCAAGGCACGCTTTTGAAACCGTAAATTACAGCTTCAAGTCACAACTGCAACTTTGTTGTTGTTTTCCTGTAACTGTTTTTTACCGACCTGTTGCCTGTGAAAGTTCACTATAACGACCACTGTTGATGATCCGTGAACTCGTTCGAACTGGTTTGACTTCACAGGAAGGAAAAACACAAGTTACGTTTCCTTGAACGCACCATGAGTTAGCTCCCGCCCTCGTCAGGCAGCTATTGGTCCTCGTGCTAACCACATTCAAACATTGGCTGCACACGCAGCCCTTCATGCCGTTCTCTCTCCTCATTGGATAACACTTGTATCCCACAAGGAAAGTTTTCTCCTCGGGTTACAGCAGAGCAGAGTGACGGAGAGACTCGTGTTACGGCTGAAACACTCCATGTAAGTGATTGCTGACGGAAAATAGGACTATTTAGGACTTACATTAACAAAAACATTCCGCTGATATCTGCTTTAAAAGCTGTGCTTCGTCCATCCCCCTTTCAGGCCAGCTGTTGTTGTTGTTTTCTGTGTTGTCTGCTGTTATGATATGTTGATGTGTGAGTTTGTTTTGTCAGGATGCTGTGGACTGGTGTGAAATAAACATTGAAAAAAAATAAAATAAAATAAAGGGATAGTTCACCCAGAATTCAAATTTCACTCATTATCTACTCACCCTCATGTCGACTAAGAGCTGTGAGAATTTTCAGAGTCCTCCGTTCCTTCTCTGAGTTATGGGAGGTCCGTGCAGCAGTATTTGTCTGTAATGCAAAAAACATCCAAATACTGCCATACTTCTCGTCTGTAATGTCCCTCTTGTATTGAAGGCCCAACATGAGAAATTGTTCCAAAAATATTGATATATATATATTGTGTTTTTGGTGTGTCTTTTTGGACGAAGAAAAGTGGTATCCATTCACAACCATATGGACAAATACTGCTGCGCGGATCCCCCCGTAACTCAGAGAAGGCACAGAGGAAAATTTTTACAGCTCTTAGTTGACATGAGGGTGAGTAGATAATGAGTGAAATGAATTTTGGGTGAACTATCCCTTTAATGTGGAGCTTCACATCATGATGATACTGTAGTACAAAGTGCCAAGATCTGTTCATGTCTGAGCTTCTGAGACACAGAAACCATCAAACATACTTTCATTCACTCACTATTAGATTACTGTGGGGTCCTAACTAGTGTAATAAATCACAATATGAGTCATAGACTTAAAATAGTACACAATACAGCAGAGAGTAATAAAAAATAACAAAAAAACCCTGAGATCATATTTCCGCCCTCTTACTGTCTTTACATTGGCCTTTAGTCCATTACACAATCGATTTTAAAATTCTCCTTATGACTTTTAAAGCACTTAGTCTCAGATTAGATTTCTGAATGAATAGCCCCTTATCACCCCATAAGTGATGTTGGGAGCTCCCATGTCGAGATGTTTGGCAAAAGGCAACAGAGGTTTTGCTGTTAGGGTACTGAAACTTCACAGCCTTTTTGATAAACACAGATTTTCAAAATCAGTATCTTTTAACACACTTCTAAAAACACATTTCTTTCATAAGGCATTTGAAAAAACAACAGTGTTAATTACACACAACCAAAGCTATGTATATAAATGTCAAATCAGTGTCCTTAGTGTATCAAAAGCACACATTAAAAGTCACTGTTTCAGTTTGAGTCTCAATCAGGAAAGAAGGAAAACAATGTGGACCATGTACAGAGTCGCAAAATCAACGAACTCTGGTAGAAAAGTCAATAGTCCCACTTATTGCTATCAAGTTCTTCTTGCGCTAAAAGAGAGAAAACTGAAAGGTTATGCTCCGTAATGTTTACACTGCACTGATGATATTGTCATGTGGATCAGTTTAGAGTAAAACAATCGTCTTTCCTTGACCTGCCGTCCTGTGGACCAACCGTCAGCCAAGTCCACCAGACCCTGAGCTGTGCTGAGCTGAGCTGAGCTGCTTCCCCCCAAAGCTTGAAAAATATGACATGCACGCATGGTTGAAATAGGTGTGAATTGATACACACCCGTTCACCCTGCGGACTATTAATAGTGCTTACTTGAATACTATTTCCTCTCTTGCTGCAGCTAATGATAATAAAATGAATGTGTGTGTGATTGTTTGTGTGTGTGTGTCACAGGTGGGGAAGGAAACGGTTCAAACGACCGAAGACCAGGTGATGAAGAGAGACATGCCTCCTGCGTTCATTAAGTAAGTGTTTGTTGAGGCGCTGCGCACACTTTAGAAGAAGAAGAAGAAGCTCTCTCTTGTTCCTTTGTCCCGCTGTCGCCCACAGTCACTCACGGAAAAACTGAGTGACAAAATATGGAAATGATCCACTTTTTATCCGAGCAGACAGAGAACTTGTTAAAAAAAGGAGGATTCCAGGCGATTTAATGTCAGGAAATGTGGCTCCGTTCCCAGCTGCAACAAAGAACCACTTCTGAGGCTGAGGCTGTTCAGCTCCAGCATCCAGGCCGCTGAGAAGCTGTTTGTTGTTGTCCAGCTTGCATCCAGAGAGCTGACATGAACTCTCGGGTGCCGGCTGAGAGCTTTGCTACTCAGCCATCACAGGACTCAGACGTTAGGCTGTGTTTTCTGGCCTCTGTGCAGTTATGCGTTTATCAGAGCTTTTCCCGCACATTCAATAGCAGTATTATCTGTTCATTTCCTCCCAAATTTAGCTGATTTTTCCCAAATCCAAATGAGTGTTTCTAGTTTCAAGAAAAAGGCCCAGACCTCAGTCAGACCTATACAGTGCTCTCTAAGTGCTCACTCACACATACACGGGGCACTACACCATAAATCTCACTCACAGGGCTTAGGAGGGGGCATGTGGGAATGTGAACCTGCCTAAATATAGATGAACCAGCAGCCATCGATACCCTGACCAATGGGGGTCAGAAAGAGGAGGGACTTGGCTTTTATTCATGTGCTCCTAAAATCCATCACCTCCTTCAGGCTGAGCTAATCACCGACCACCAAGGAGCACACAATTCAAGACAGAAAATGAAACGTGAACTTTCATCAGTCTCACATTGTTCGTCAGAAATTTGAAAACTACAGAACCACAACACGTTATGAATCCCAGATCGCCCCCCTCTCTATCCGCCTCATTTTGGTTTTCTATGTTGCGTGTCAGATCTGATCTACGAAGGTGATAAATCCCTGTTGTGTCGTGTTTTTTCAGGGTGGAGAACTCGTGCTCTAAGCTCGTCCAAGCCGCTCAGATGCTGAAGGCAGATCCGTACTCTGTTCCTGCACGAGATTACCTGATTGACGGATCGAGAGGGATACTGTCAGGAACATCCGACCTGCTCCTTACCTTTGATGAGGCTGAGGTGTGTGTGTGTTTGCCTTTTTATCCCCGTGTGTGTGTGTGTATCTTGAGCTTTTACTTCAGAAGTGTGGTATCTTTCTGTGAAATAAAGCTTTATATAGCCACACAGAGGAAGGAGGAACTCGGCTTCAAGCAAGTCTCGAATGCAGCCAGATCTAATCACTGAGATCAAATGACTTCCCTCTGTCGTAACTCAGGATATGTGTGCGTCTGGCTCTGTGTATATACTATGTGTATGTGAGGATATAGTATGTACAAGGTTGCATGGTGTGTGTGCGAGGGCGGCCTCATAAGTGGAATCACATTGGGCACGTGATTAAGCTCACCACATCTCATCAGTAGTCTCATTTTTAAAAGAGCAACTTCTCGCAGTCACAAGATGTACATCACAAGACTGTACACACACGCAGACACACACACACAGACACACACATACAAAGACACCACACAAACGAGGGGGCAACTTCAATGCCGTCTAAAAAAAGCTGATGCACACATTGAATTTTGTGAAGACGTTTGTCTCTGATCACCATTATCAGCCCTTTGTTTTGTCTGTACTTATGATTTCATCCAGTTGTGGTTATGTTATTGTGTTATTGTGTGTTGTGTTGTAGGTGCGCAAGATAATCAGAGTGTGTAAAGGTATCCTAGAGTATCTGGCTGTGGCTGAAGTGGTGGAGACCATGGAGGACCTCATCACTTACACCAAGAACCTAGGACCAGGTCAGCAGGAACTTCTTTTTTTTTTTTTAAGCCAATTTAAAGCTGACACTCGGCGAGGACGACATGTGTTGATGAACTAAAAGTGAGAATCAAAGAGAGCTCCCATTCAGAATTTATTTAATCACACACATTTTAAACATTTACACTGACAAAATTTATTCAAATGAAAACGCAATGAAAATTATGTATTTTAAGGAGGCACAACCGGTCGCCATCAGGGTCATTGATCGTCAGTTCAGCTCTAAACTGGAACTAAACTTTTCCTTGTCTTATATGACAGTAAATATTAATTTTGGACTTAGTTATAGTTTTGAAATGGAAATTTTAAATTAAAAAATAACCAGCAGATTCACTGACAAAAAAAGCAGTTCCAGTCCTGTGGCAGTGTTTTCAATTCAGTGAAAAAGGTCAATGCAAATGCATCATGCTTTCTAGCTTTGGTGTTTTTCTTAGAAACTCCACCGAGACATAAAACGTAGAATCAAGCTCTGTTTCCGACTTTTCTCTGTGTTCAAGATCCAGCTGTCATGTGAAAAACTTAATTACCCACCAACTGCTCCTCTGACGCTAAGATGCTGTGATTTACAGATCACAGTCTTTTCCCTGGAGCATAAACAGTCTATTTATCATCAGAGGTAAAAGGTCAATTGTGTTGTCAGTGCACTGTGGCATAATGAGCCAGAGGAAATCTGATGCCAAGGTTTTCTCACACTCTGCTGATGCCGTCATTGTACGAGATCAGTGGTTCATGAGGTAATGGTGTTTGGATGTGTTGGAACTACTCATTTGGTGAAAACACCGAGAGGTGGCCTCAGCCTCTGATTGCTCAAGCACGGTCGCTGTTGTAATGCTGCTGACGCCAAACACAAGCTCGTTACCAATTCTCGCGTGCGTTTTGGTTTGATTTTGGTCGCCTCCGGTTTTCACAGCACAATAACATCTCCGTCATTTTGCTTCCTCTCCTCAGGGATGACCAAAATGTCGAAGATGATCGAGGAGCGGCAGCAGGAGCTGACACACCAAGAACACAGACAGATGCTCGTCAGCTCCATGAACACTGTCAAAGAGCTGCTGCCTGTTCTTATATCAGGTATGTAGCCTACTGTATGTGTGACTGACTGTATACGTATATGTATGCATGAGTGTGTGTGGGAAAATGACTGTGCAGGTCACTGAGCACCCAACAGTTGTTATAGCAACGCTGATAATTACAGTCATTAGGTGCTGGGGATGTCAGACTACACACACATGTCGCCCACTAGCTGCTCAGCTAGCACCTCACATACTGTCTTCTGTACCAGCAAAGAGGAGAAACACTGTCACGGCTTCAAGTTCTGCGTTCACATATGAACGTTTAATTAGGGTGTAATCTCAGGAAGGTTTGGATTACAACTTCATTTTGCATCTTAAAGTGACTGTAATCCAAAACGTTATGTTGACAGTGAATCACATGATTACTACTGTTAAAAAACAACCAGTACCATAGATAATTAGCACTTGGTTCAATAGTTGTCTTTTTTGTTGTTGCATCTTTCAGCTCAGTGTTGCACATTGTCCCCAACGTTGATTCTCTCTTATGGTTTGGCTTTGATGTTTTCAGTGGAAAGGCCCTGTGCTTTACAAGCCCAGCACTGGGAAGACCAAAATTAATAATTAAATGGAGACTTATAGCTATAGTGAAGCATTTAGCAGCCAAACATCCAGATGTTTCCCTGTTGGGGCTGGTTGAGACCAAAAACAGAGCTAAAAGAGAGGGAATATCAGATCTAATTTCAGAAAGTAACAAGAAACCTGACTATAAATGAAATCTGATGTTGCTTTATATGTGCTGCATGCATAAATAAGCAACAATTTCAACTTACAACATGTCGCATCTGCTGCCCCCCAGTGGCCAGAGAATACAGCTTTACAACTAGAAGGGTTATTATTCTGGTGGCAGCTTTTTGTTTGTTGAAAATGATGGTGAAATATGGTGCTATTTTTTCTTCAGGGATCCTGCAACATAGTCGAGGCAGAATTTCTGAAAATGTGCTTGTTTGATGAAGGCATTTTGTGAATATTTCTAGGTTGCTGAATCTGTATATGAAGCTCAAAAATGTCCCAAAATGCCTCAAAATTGAGAAATTCAACATGGCCACCGTGTTGAATGGATTTGTCATGGTACATGTTGAAGACTGCATCAACTTTCTGGTTCTTCACTCCCATCTTCAACACTGTCAGGACTGAATGTTGTAGTGTCAGGCGACTTCCCAAGTGCCATTACAAGTGCTTGGCCATCAATAAGCAGCTGGGTTCCTGAAGGGGCACATCTGCAGGGGTTTGGGCATGTTTCAACTGTATATTTGCTAAAGCAGGTTTGTTATGTAGGCTGCCGTTAGTTTCGGTCAGAGATGGTGGGGTGGACATGAGTTCAGGCAGGAGAATATTTTCCTACCTTGCAACCTGCTCTGTAAGCTGTGATGAGCCTTTGTAGAATCTGCCTGTCCACTGTGATGGTGTTTTGCTTGTTCTTGTAAAATGGCACGGCTTCATAGAGGCAAACGTCTTGGCTTTGTTCTTTTGAATGGGTGACTTCAGATCATTGTCTGGAGGTTCACGCAGACGTTTGTCCACAAACACTTCCATTTGTCACGTCCTTGTTGATTATGTTGTTGAGTGTCTTGAAACACACCGGGCTCTTTTAATGATAGACATATCCTGCTTCCATCCACGTCGTCTCTTTCTACTCCTTCCTTGTGCACTGCACTCTGTGTGTGTGTGTACTCATCGTCTGTCGTCTGAGAAGCTGTTCTCAGATTATATCACATAAAACATAAAACATCTCACATTATGACATTATACATTCAACTTACCTGTTGTTTTAAGTTGCAGATTGGCCATTCTGTGAGAGGTGTGAAAATGTGAAAGGCGAAGAGCGTGCTTATGTGGGGATGGAAGTGGTTTGTGGTTGGGTGGGTGGTGGTGTGGGTGATACTGGGGATGGCAAAAGTCCCATTACAGCACATTTGACGCAATTGACCTAAAAACAAAATACAAAGTAGGTAAAAGTAACCTGATAATAATAATAACAACAGCTGAGCAATTACTCATAGTTTAAAACAACATTATATTTAAGCAGTTTCTTCACATTACATTTAAAATCTGAATACGGCATCGGATTGCCCATGTAGGAAAACTTATAAAAGCACATTTAATTCATGTTTGTACCTTGTTGAGAAAAGATGAACTGAAAAGTAGATTTCAACCTGGCGCTGGCGGCCATGTTGGATTTGTTGACATGTTGACATTTTTTAGCTTCATACACAGCAAATTTGGATTCAACATGCCTTAATACCCCTAGAAAGGTTGTATATTATAAAGGGTCTTTTTTTTGTACTCCTAAGTGAGCAGAATTTCAAATTAATAGTAGCTTTAACAGTTATATATATATTTTGTGACAATTTTACAACTGTAATCATGAATACTCATGTTTTTTTCCTTTAGCTATAAAGATTTTTGTGGCAACCAAGAGCAGCCGAGGAGCCGGTGTTGAAGAGGCGGAGAGGAACAGAAAGTTTACCTATGAAAAGATGAGCACTGAAATCCACGAGATTATAAGAGTCTTACAGCTCACGACCTGGGATGAAGATGCGTGGGCCAATAAGGTACGATACATGCTGCACATGTGAACTCAGGTTTTCTCCATTTTATACCCAAAATCCCAACTACGAAAAAAATTCCCCGCGCACCTAAACCAGTCACTCACTTTTGCTTTGGTTTGCCTGTTCACACACACACAAACACACACACACGGACACACACTCTAACCACACATCTCTGTGCTGTAGAGAGCATCTTCAAAAGTTTCACTCTTTACTTTGTCTCCACTTTTCTTTTTGCTCGGTAGTATAACTCCTGGTTTTTCTTTTTCTTTTCTTTCTTTATCTTCCTCCTCCATTCTTTTCCTCCCTGTAGAAGGTAAGCCTGTTTCTCTCCCCCTCTGCAGTTTTCAGCATGCCACTGTGTATGTGTGTGTGAGAGAGAAGGAAAATGTCTCCATGCTCACACCAAATAAATATATATATATATATACATATCTATATTCTATATATATATATGTTTATGTATGTATGTCATGATGGTGTTTGACAGTAAGTATTTCCTGCGTTTAAATCCGCACTGGTCTCTGACGTGATGATGTACAGTACACATGCTTCATCACTGTATTAATATGTGCATATGTTTGTCTCTATGTCGATTTTAGTCAAATGGCATGAAACAGATGGAAGTTCTTAACGTTTTAAAGCTTTATAACTTCCTGTCATGTCTTTATTTCATGTACTGCTCATGTTAATAAAGCTTTCAATAGCACAGTAAGACACTGTTTTGGGCAGAGTAGTATCATCATTTGGAGGTAATTTTAGAAAGATAAAGTAGAGATGCAATGGGATCTTTATCTGATCTCTAACCTGTTACTCTGCATGTTTCTCTGCACACAGCCACCTCAGACACTGAACTGCCTGTCTGTCTCCTGCGTGTGTGTTTGCTGTGGAAATACTTCATAGTTTGTGTGTGAGCTGTTACAATAATTTATTGTCAGTGTGTGGGGGGGAGCCACTTGGCACACAATGACTGCCCTCTGCTCAGGTCATGAATTATAGAAATAAACTGGTTGGTGTCCAGACACATTCATAATAGATGGGCTGTATTGAAGCTGCATTGAACACTTTCACCTAAGTGGTTCATTTTCTCTTTTGAGCTGGAAAGTCTTTTTTGTTTTTTGCTCCACCTTGTATTAACTACTTTAGATGTGAGATTGCCACTCCTATCTTCCCCCTTCATCACAAGTCATTATTATTTTTAGACAAAATATCAGTTAGATAGCTGGGCCATACAGAATTTATGAAAGCTATTACATTTTACATCACAGCATAAAGGCTTGTGTTATTACTAATGACTCTATTCATGGTAAATTAATAATTCACTACTACTTCACAGTTCAATAATAAAGACTAATGAATAGTATAAAGGCCACAATTAAGTTGATACATTTGGCTGCAATGGTTCTAATAGCCTATAGTAATCATTTAGAAATGGCTACTAAAGAGTATACACTTTATAAATAGTTTGCACATAGTTTGCGAAAGAGATCCTGATCTCAATGGGCTTTTATCTGGTTCAATAAAGGTTAATAAATACATTTGCTGCTATAGCTGTAAGTAAATCAGTAACATACATTTCTGGGATCCTTTAAAGGAAAGAGGTGATATTTTTACTTTTCAGTACTGTCAACAAAAAGATCAAAACCAAAAAGTATTAATTGTGTAAACACATCTTAAAATAAACAGCACTGATAAGTCAGTACCATCTACACATGGGAAAACATCAAGGTTCAAGCTAACACATCTGTTGTTTTGGTGTTTTGTGTACTCTATTGGCTTCTCTCTTTAATTTCTCTCTGTTTACTATAGCATATTATTGTTTGAATAGCAATGAATTGTTATCGTTTTTCCATAATGTGAAGTGGTACCTTCTTAACACCCACTGCTGTTTGGACAAATCTTTACACAGTGCTGTGTTTTCTCTTTACCTCAGGACATGGAGGCTTTGAAGAGATCTCTGGCTTTGATTGAGTCAAAGATGGCCCAGGCTAAAAGCTGGCTCAAAGATCCTCATGGACAGCCAGGTATCAGTGTTTGTTTGTTGTTGTTTTTTTCTCCATGTCATCAGCTCTTTAGATCTTATTCCACATTGTCATCTTATTGTGTGTGTCATCTTTAGGAGAGCCCGGGGAGGTCGCCCTGCATGTGATACTGGATGAAGCTGGTAAGGTGGGAGAGCTGTGTGCTGGGAAGGAGAGGAAAGACATATTGGCAACCACCAAGGCTCTGGGACAAATGACTGACCAGATTGCAGATCTGAGAGCCAGGTAGTGTGTCTGTATGAGAGGGTGAAACCTAAACTATTTTCTTTATGTTAAGTACTTTGTCACGATGTGCATGTTTTTCTTTTATGACAGAGGCCAGGGCACAACGCCGGGTTGTGTGCAGCGTGCAAGCCAGTGCTCACAGGGCTTAGACTTGTTATTTGGCAAAGTGGACGGTGCTGCCCGCAGACTGGAGGCTTTAATCAATGCCAAGCAGGCCATTTCCAGGAGGCTGGACGCTGCACAGGTCAGATAAAACAACAACAACATAGTAATCCATGTTAACCCTGTCCCCAGTGAACCTTACCTCCTCTCGGCAATGTATTTGTCCTATTTCTGTCTCCCTCGAAGTGACCTTTTCACATGGCCAAAGCAAACTTGTCTTGTGTTTGCACAGATATGTGTTGCATGTTTTATCAGAGGGGAGCTAAAGTCATTCATGTATGTTCTGCAGGCCTGGCTGGCTGATCCTCATGGTGGTCCTGAGGGGGAGGAGATCATTAGGGCGCTATTAGCAGAGGCCAAACGCATTGCCGACCTGTGTGAGGACCCCAAAGAGAGGGATGACATACTGCGCTCCATAAGCGAGATCGCAGGACTCACCGCCAGACTGGTGGAGCTACGCAAACAGTACGCTTTCCTTTTTCTGACACATACGTGACTAACAATGTTTTTGTGATTACTTGAAGTAACTCTAATTAGACCCTCTTTTTCTAGGCGCAAACTGCAACCTCATGCCACCAATAGTTGGCATATTATACCTGCCTGGAAAATATGTTGTTGCCTGTCAACCTTGGGCATCAGTCCTGCCATAAGGTTTCAAACCGTTGTAACTCAATATGGTGTTGGTGAAATGGGGATTTAATGTGGTGGGTCAGTCAGCCTACTTCAAGTAAAACATTATTCATCTCAAGGTTCAAGCCACTGAATTTTATATTCCAAGTAAACTTCAGGTTGTGTTTAGCGCAGTAAGTTTACCAAACACTGCAACAGTTTAATGAATCATGCCACCATGAGTCATCGTTAACGAATATGTCGTCTGTACCGCACCTGACCATAAAAGGAAGCCGCGGATAAACACGACAGAGTGAACCAAATGACCAAGCTGTTGCCCACATCCACACAAAAACTATGGATTTAATCTTTAAAAGAGAGACTCTGCAATTGCACTAGAAGATTTAGGGGATTATCAAGTATTTTCTGATCTGGAACAGATTGTACTGTCATAATATGAGGCTCTGTACACATGTCAGCCCTGAATTATCTCATGAAAACTGACTGTACACAATCACAAATGAAATATGACCTTTATTAATCTTTCAAATAATGTACATGATATAAATACTATTTAATTTGCCTGCCATTAGGTCAGTATTAATGAAACTATTGAATTACTTGTGGAAAACACAAGTAAAGCCTGTAACACAAGCATTTATTTTCATTTAATGGTAACACAGGATTAGGATGAATGTTGACTGGAGCAGATGGAGAAGTGGCATCAGCCTTTGGTGGTGGTATTTCCCTTTATAGGTGGTGAATAACAGCGGTGTGGTGCAACTGTAACAGACCAGACATATTTTGGGGTTAACAGCTTATTTCTAAACCTTGGCCTTTTTGTTTTTTCCCTCTAATCATCTCTCTGTCTGTCACCGTCTCAGGGGTAAAGGTGACAGCCCCGAGGCCCGTGCACTGGCGAAGCAGATCGGGGCGGCGCTGCTCACCCTGCAGTCCAAAACCAACCGGGCCGTGGCCAACATGAGACCAGCCAAACCCGCCGTCACCTTGGAGGGCAAGATGGAGCAGGCCCTCCGCTGGGTGAACAACCCCGGAGTGGACGACAGAGGAGTAGGTGAGAGAGGATGGATGACAGCTGCAGCGATGGATGATGTAGTGGTTTGGTTTAAAAATGGGAGCGCTGACCTTCTATGCCTTTTGTCAGCCTCCTGTATGTGGGTGATGGAGGAGTTGGGGTGGTAATAGCAGCAAACTGCGACGCTATTCGATTAGCCGCCGGACACGAGATCGTGAAAGATGTAACGTGTTTGTGGTGCATTGTTGTTCCACAACATTGTTCAGACTGGAAACATCTCTGCATGTGCCACAGAAATAACGAAACGTGTGAATGATGCCATTTCCTTAAATGCCCACAGTGATGCATCGCTTGCATTCATCACACGCACTCAGTCACTGCGTGTTTACTGCTTTGTTGTCGGTTGTTGCTATAGCCCTGTCATTTTGTGTTTCTCCTATTTTCCCTCCCATGCTTCCCTATGGGAGCAGAGTGTGAGAGGCTACAGTGGAACACAGGTACCTGTCTGCTACGTGCTTTCTCAGAAGATGTAACCCAACACAATAGATATTAATCACACAGTTACTTCCTGGAAACATGAAACATGAGCTCAGCATGTGCGACACAATACAGCAACGTAGAAATTTCAAAAAAAGACATTAAAAACCGCAGTCATTAGTCACCTGTTTCCTTCCTATTTTTTATTTTACCATTGTAAATTTCTTCATCATGGGAGGAATAGCAGATTATCTTATCTTATCTTATCTTATCTTATCTTATTACCAAGAAAAACAATTGTCTAAATAAGGACCTGTAATTATTGTAACTTGATTGTTGCTGAACCATGAAGAAATATCAGGCATCCAGATGTGATATATTCTTGACTCTGATGCGTTTCTGTCTCCAGGCCAGGCAGCGATCAGAGGGATGGTTGGAGAAGGGAGGAGGCTGGCAGGAGGCTTGTTAGGCCCCTATCGGCAGGATATGATTGGACGCTGCGACCGAACAGAGGCTCTGATGGCATCTTTGGCAGACATGGCGGGCAGGGGAGAGGCTGAGGCTCCTCACGCACGAGCTACAGCCGCTCAGCTGCAGGACAGCCTCAAGGTAGCTCTGTGGTACCACAGTCATACATATATGAGTTCACAAATGAATCAGGGTTCAGTGTTTCACTGTCCAGACCCTTAAATGTTATTTTAAGTTACAGTCGAGATCATTAAGTGTCCAAATAGCAAAGTGTCCAAATGTACCAAATATATCAGGCTACAGTTTGTGGCAGTGTCAATAAAATGATAAACAGCACATGTAAAAAAGATATAGTGCAGCCATATAAAGAAAACATGGAGTCTTAGATTTGTATACATGATGCATGCATATGTGGTGATAGTAGAAAGCATTGGTGCAGAGCTCCACCTAGTGGACTAAGACAACACACTCTGCTCCTACCAGGACCTGAGGCAGCACATGCAGGAGGTGATGACCCAGGAAGTGTCTGACGTTTTCAGCGACACCACCACCCCCATCAAACTGCTGGCTGTGGCGGCAACTGCCCCTCCTGATGCCCCCAACAGGCAGGAGGTCGGTAGCATACATACACCGCTCCTCTATCGATACATTGTATGTCAGTGAAGAAGAGGAAAGTAAAATGTTGTGCTTTATCTGACTGTTCCCAAAAAATGATGTTTATAGGTTTTCGAAGAGCGCGCAGGGAACTTTGAGGCCCACGCAGGTCGGCTGGGAGCGACCGCAGAGAAGGCGGCTGCCGTGGGCACAGCCAATAAGGGCACAGTGGAGGGGATTCACGCAGCTGTGAAACATGCCAGAGAGCTCACACCACAGGTGCTCCTATTTGTTTTTAGTATTTGCATGATTGCACACATTGATGAGAGTCACACACGTATGTCTGACATGTGTGTGTGTGTGTGAATGTTCAGGTGACCTCTGCTGCTCGGATCCTGTTGAAGAATCCTGGAAACAAAGCAGCATACGAGCACTTTGACACCATGAAGAACCAGTGGATCGACAACGTGGAGAGACTCACTGGTGAGGAAATTCTCAACATTTCTTGAATTACTTGAATTATCGACAGTTTCACATTTTGAGGTAGTTGCAGCGTTGCAGCAGCCTCCAAAATACATACAAAGGAGGATTTAGAGAGTTGTTATAATGTGTCTCTCTGTGTCTTCAGGTCTGGTGGACGAAGCCATCGACACCAAATCTCTATTAGATGCCTCTGAGGAGGCTATAAAGAAAGACATAGACAAATGCAGAGTTGCCATGGCAAATGTTCAGCCCCAGATGCTTGTTGCCGGGGCAACAAGCATAGCAAGACGAGCTAATCGCGTCCTCTTGGTGGCTAAGAGGGAAATGGAGAACTCTGAAGATCCGCGCTTCAGGGACACGGTGAAACATGCGTCAGACATCCTCTCACACACCATCTCACCCATGGTGATGGATGCAAAGGCAGTGGCCGGAAACATACAGGATAAAGGTACAGGACAACACGCTAACAATAACACGCGCTCCGGGTATTGTAGTGGATAAAATGTTCCCACACTTTTCCCTGCAGCTCTGCAAAAGGCCTACTTGGACTCGTGTCTGAGGATCCTGGCTGCAGTCGGGAAAGTTAGAGAAGCTTTCCAACCTCAGGAGCTGGACTTCCCTCCTCCACCGCCTGACCTGGACCAGCTCCACGTACGCACACAAACAAACACACTCTTTATTATACACATAAACACATAAGAAACACATTTGAAGAACCTACTACTGAGTTGTGGTATGGAGAGAATAGAGCATCTTGCAGCAACAAGGAGCTTTAAACATAATCATGTTTTAATTCCATCCACAAATATCCTCATTCGCCTTTATCTACATATTTGTAAGTCATACCTGTGTGTGTGTGTGTCATTTTTCCAGGTCAGTGATGAGCAGGCGCCACCAAAGCCCCCCTTGCCTGAAGGTGAGGTGCCCCCTCCTCGGCCCCCTCCTCCGGAGGAAAAGGATGAGGAGTTCCCGGAGCAGAAGGCTGGAGAGGTGCTGAGTGAGCCCATGATGGTGGCAGCCAGGCAGCTGCACGACGAGGCACGCAAGTGGTCCAGCAAGGTCAGTTCACACAAACACACAGGGATATATACAGCGTGCACATTCTCCCAATCAAATTTGTGCAGTTTCAAAGTCAGTTGCAGACAATTCTGGGTTAAAAAAAAGGATTTTACTTTTTCTCTGTGTTAGACCATAATGCACTTGTCGAATGAGGAAGTGTCTGCTCAGATTTGGAGAATATGCTGAAATCAAGTTTTATTTTTTTCCTCTGAAATCATTTTGATCCTGAAATGTGTAGATCAGACTCGATTCCGATTTCAGAGTGAAAGTGGAAGCTGTCATCTGTATGAGGCGTGTACACAGTAAATATCAGAAATACATGGAGAGACAGTCAAGTCTCTCGTCTACAGCAAAACTAGAGAACACGCACATTATATTTTATAGCATATTTTGGATTTCCTGCACTTCTATCTGTATACTGGTGTCTGTGTTCTTTCCATTATGTGTGTCCAAGTGTTTCTATGTGGAGGAGCTGTGTAAAGGAACAGTTACATTGTCTGCCACGGCGATCCAGGAATATCCTCTTACTCCACTCTCATTGTGAAGCTCGTAACGTTTCCCCCCCTCTTTAGTTTCCTCACACTCATATAATGATCTTTGCATCAGATGTGTCTCTGGAAACAAGACACAATATATCAGTGGTAATTGCACTGGGTCACCTCATGTTCTCCAGCACTCTCCTTAGACTCTTAAACGCACCAGAGGGACGCCAACCACTGGTTTTGGTTACAGTTCGACTCTATTTGATTGTGCAAATGCCACAGCCTCAAGTCACATCATCCACCTGCTGCCCACGCAAACCAGCTCCTCTTTCCCTCTTTTTTTTTTCCTCCACCGACACCATCTCTGCCTGTGCAGTTTCACCTCCCCTCTCGCTGCTCTTTCATGATGCTTGCATTCTGTCCTCCTCCCTCCTGTGAGTCTCCTGTCCTCTCTTCTTCCATCCAGTGCCTCTCATACTGTACTAAATGGCTCCTTTTCCCATGCTTCCCTCCCTCCCGCCATCCCTGGCTTTCTCCTCCCCCTTCTTTTCCACTTTCCTCCTTTTTTTCCCCTCCTCCTTCGACCCTCTGTGCCTCCCTCCCCTTTCCTCCCTCATCCCAATCGACCCTGCCGCTCCAACCTCCACCGACACTCCCCGCCCCACCCCCCACCCCTTGCCTTGCCCTGCCCAGCCTGAGGATGAGGAGGCAGTAGAGGAGAGGGAGGTAGATGATGAAGATGAGTTTACTGATGGTGAGGATGACTATGAGCCAGAGCTGCTGATGATGCCCTCCAACCAGCCTGTCAATCAACCCATTCTGGCAGCTGCCCAGGCTCTCCACCAGGAGGCGCGCAAGTGGTCCAGCAAGGTCTGCGCACGCACATATGCACATGAGCGCACACACACAACCAGATGTGGGTCAGACAGTATTTGTAGTGGATCATAAATACTGTTTGACCCCCCACCTCCCACCCCCATGCACACACACACATCCACGCATGCAAACACACAAGAATGGACAAAGCAACACTCTCTGGATTATTAGCCCACAGTCACTGAAGCTCTGCATCTGCCACTACCATGGAAACCGCCAACCAGCTGTTGCGGCATCTCACTCAGATGGTTGACAGACACACGGTTATGCTGCTAAGGTTGCACTAAAAGCCAACTGATTGAATGGCGAGTTTGTTTGTTTGTTGCACCACATGGACAAACTGGTACTGGCTTCACATGTTTTCATCATTTAGTGTTGGCTTCACCAACCTGTGAAGCCAAGGATGACAGTTTCCCAAAGACTTCCGGGTGACGTAGTCTGACATTAGACCGCTTGCTTGGCCCAATATGATCACTTGCTTCTGCTTCTTAGTCTCAGGGTGTGAACTGATCACCTCCGACACTGTGAACATCACCTCGTGGGCACTAACCTCAGGTTGTCTGTGATGTTGGAGACACAGTGAGAACCTCAACGCCGTTTCCCTCCAAAACGATGGATGTAATCGCATGCGGCTTTATGCTAAACACGCTTTTAGACGTAGTGCCTGATTTGCTTTTTTTAAAATTCAGATTCATGCACAGTTTAGTGTTTTGATTATGCTATTTTCAAAATGCTACATTTTGATTATCATTTTTTTAAAAAGTGTGGAAACATGATTTTAGAAAATATGTTTCTGTAGATTTCTCTCCCTCATCCGATGCCATGCTTCTCTCCAGTTGCTCTCAGCTCTCACTGCTTCCTCCTCTAATCCCTCCCACTTCTTCGCAGGGCAACGACATCATCGCAGCAGCCAAGCGGATGGCTCTGCTGATGGCAGAAATGTCTCGGCTGGTGCGCGGAGGAAGCGGGAACAAACGGGCGCTGATTCAGTGCGCCAAGGACATCGCCAAGGCCTCGGACGAGGTGACGAGGCTGGCTAAAGAAGTGGCCAAGCAGTGCACTGACAGACGCATCAGAACCAACCTGCTGCAGGTGAGGACACGAAGACGCAGGCTGAAACGTCCTCTTTAAGTATAGACTTCTACTTTACACATCTTTCTCCTCCTAAAGGTGTGTGAGCGCATCCCTACAATCAGCACTCAGCTGAAGATCCTCTCGACTGTCAAAGCCACCATGCTGGGACGAACAAACATCAGTGAGGAGGAGTCAGAGCAGGTAAACTCATTAACAAAACTGTACACAACTTATAGGAATAGATATAACAACGTCAGAGTGAATTAATATGAATGAACGAATGAATGAATATAACAGATTTCACTGATTCACTGAGAAAATGTGTATTTAATGTGGACCAGTTCTGTCAGATCCACTTAATAAGTTCCAGAAACTGATTCATATTGCTTAAGTGCAGGGTTCCCCAATTCCGGTCCTCGAGGGCCACTGCCTTGCATGTCTTAGAAGTTTCCTGCTACAACACACCTGATTCAAATGAGTGGCTCGTTATCAGGCCACTGAAGAGCTTGATAACGAGCTGATCATTTGAATCAGGTGTGCACACATTTATTTTTGCACTATACTTTAGTACTTTGGTACTTGTATTTAATTCAAGATACACATTTTTGTAGTTTTCCATGCCCAATCAAGTGTTTACATAAAGTTACTTGTTACTTTTCAGATAAGAAAAAAAAGAAGCATTGTTCATCATTAAAGATTAAAGCAGGGTTATCAGAGCTCACAGTTTCCCAGTGTTCACAATATGACAATAAGTTAACTGAATTAACCCCTCAAATTCAAATTGCGACTCGTAGCAGTAGTCCGACCTTGAAGCTGGACTAAACCATCTGAGAGTAATTCAGTCATTACTAACGGCTTCACTTGTGTCCCTGACCAGGCCACAGACATGCTGGTCCATAACGCCCAGAACCTGATGCAGTCGGTGAAGGAGACGGTCAGAGAGGCAGAGGCGGCCTCCATCAAGATCCGCACGGACGCAGGATTCACCCTTCGCTGGGTGCGCAAGACCCCCTGGTACCAGTGAACAGACCCGAACACTGAAACAGCATTAGACTTGGCGCAGACAGCACACACCTCATGTAGGAGTAACAGTGTGCACACTCGTCACGGAGCGAGCATGCACTTTCTTCACAGAGGAAACTGCAGGTGATTTTGATTTATTCTCCACTGTAGTCTTGGGTGCGTGTGTGTGTGTGTACCAGGACCATTTGATTTGGTACCGATCAGGTTTCATTTATCGGAGTGAATTCAGCTTTGCTCTCCAGTTCCCTTTATCTGTAACTTTTTAATATATATTTTTGGTATGTTGTGTTACAAGAGTTTATCCAAATCCCAGGTATATATTTTTTGCATGGAAATTTTTTCTATTTTCTAAAGGCAAATTATGACATTCAGATATTATCTCCTAGAGGATATTTTACTTTTCATTCATTTTTTGTCAGTGAGATTTTCTTATTGTCAATTGTATATACAGTAATGATTTGTTTTATGGACAACACTCAGCTGTGAGCTTTATTCACTGAGTTTGACACTAAAGTGTGAGCGGACTACGGGCTCTCCTCTCTTCATGTTTACTTCTGGTAATAACACTGTTCTTAACTGTGGATCTACAAATTCAAAGGCGACACCTCCTCACTGCTGTCCGTTGATGTTTATACTTGAAAAACTAAAAGGTCTTTTAGATTTAAAGTGTTACGACTCTGAGGCAAATGACACGGTTCCATGGGCAATTGTGTAATTTGAAAAAAAAAAGTATGATTGTCAGTAAAAAGGTCTTTTTTTGTTGACTGCAGGAAGGTTGGTAACAGGGATGAGGTTTTCACTCGACAGTGGCAGTATGAGTGACAGTAACATAGAAGTTCAGATGTTTTTAATGTGTGTTTTGAGTTCTTTTTGTTGAACTGTCACAGTGAACAATGCCAAAGGATTTGTTTTTCTTACTGTAAGCTGCGTAGTTTTCGTAACACTTAAAATCCAGGTTATTAAAAACAAGACAGACAGTTTTTTTTTGAGGCTCTAAAGTACGTTTTGTGGTCTGTTCGTTTTCTGTTTTGTTTTTTAGCAAAAAGGAAAAAAGTATATATTTTTTCTGGTTTGCATTTTTTTTAAACTAATTGTATTGTTTTGTTTCTGCGCTATCACTGTAACAGTTGAACTGTTGGGATTTTTTTTTTTTCAAAAATGAATCAAAAACAGTGATTTTTAGACGGCCATCCAACATCCTGTTTTTAGACGTTTCTCCTTGTGTGAGCTCAGTAGTCCCACTGGATGTTCTGAAGCGCCACTGTCATTCACGTTTTTCTAGACGACCCCGGCGGTTTGAGTACAAAAATAAACTTTTACCTTGATGTCAGGCATTGATGCCACTCCAGCGGTCTAGTTTATTTTTAGGTTTGAAGAGGAAGTGTTTGAGTCTGGAGTAACTACACAGCAGTTGAACAGGAAACTCAATATTAAATGCACACACGCATCAGTTTTATTAATTTGTTCCTGTTAAATGGAGAATTTGTATGTGTGCCTGTGTGTATGTTTGAAGCGTCTTCACCTAGACGGTACGAGAGCTCTGAAGAGCAGCACAGAATGTACAACCGCATTTTCATTGTTTTTATTTAGGCCTACTGAGCATGTAGCAGTCACTGACCCCTCACTGAGAGCGACAGGGTGTAGTTCTGTGTGTACTTGATGTGTTCATCCTCACCCTGAATGTATTCTGATAGCTTCTAGCCCTGCCATCACATCTGCTGTGCCTTGGAAGAATAAAAGACTACGATGATGACTGAACTCGTGCCTCTTTAAGTCACTGCTGCCACTACATAAGAATGAGTGAGTGTTGTGGGGAAACCAGCTTTGTGATTGAAGTGCTACCATACCATCCGCATGCTAACACACCCATAATGACAATTTAACATGATTTTAAGAAGGTATAGTTCATTTAATATAATTTAGCATGTTGCATAATTGGTACTAAACATAAAGCATAGCTGAGGATGATAGGGAAAGTGTTGCAGGTATTAAACAGAGGTATGGGACAACATGGGCTTTAACTCATGATGGTGCTACAAATAAATACGTTTCTCCAAAGTTATTATGATTCATCCTGTGAATATGAACGTGTGAGCCACATTTCTTATGGAAACTGGACAAGTAGTTTATATATATAAATATATATAGATATTTAATTAATTTAGTTAATGATGGTGTTGATGGTTGAGTCACATGGATCTCCAGTCAGTAGGATTCATCCTTTAAGGACATCTCTATAAAATGTCAACATAAAGCGCAGGCTGTCCAAAAATACTTCCAATGGTTTAAAAGAAGGACACAAAAATACATCATTTTAAAGTTTTTATAAGACACCTTATAGACTAAAATACAGGTTCAACTTCATACAAGAGCTTTAAGTAGTATCTTCCACATGAACAATTGATTGTGCAAATGCTGTGCTGAGTAAAGAAGTTGCATTCAAGATTATGTGAGGATTTCTGAGTGCTTTTAATACAACTGTTCCCAACAGATTGACAGACTCATTCCTCGAGCCTGCAGATTGTAGTACTCCCTTCCAAAGTTAAATGTTGTACCTTAGATATAAGATAATATTCACGATTTAGTTCCCTCAGTTCTTGAAAAACATGCAGGTTGTGCTGTAGTGTGTGCTTTGACGAAGCACTTGAATCTACTCATACAAGGCCACATTGAAGAGTGAATGTGTGCAAAAATACCTGCGTTAAAGACGGTGCCTCAGGATGCACCGCAGCTACTCAGAAAAGTAGATACGTTTTTGTTTTTTTTTCCAAGAATAAACATGTGTATAAAACTGGCTACCTCTTATTGTGAAACGTGGGTTTCAAAGGCGTTGCTGCTTCTTCTTAGGCAACATGCAAGTATGATTGAGAAAGTGTTGAAGTAGTGCGAAGCAAAGGCAGTGAGCTGTGAGCGTCTCTTTTCAAAGTAAAATATTCCCAAGAGGTAACACTCAGAGGATGATAAACAAAATAAGAAAAGAATAAGAAAAAATATTCTTCCAAAAAAACAAAAACAAACAATAAAAAAACAAGAGGAATGCTTCATACAATGCATCACAATTAAACTGTATAGAAACTAATAGCACTTCAACAAGGTCACACTGATTATTAAGGCATCCCTTTACAGGCCACTAATACCATCCAGTCATATATAAGTAATGCCAAACACATTATAAATAACTGTTAGAATGCAAAAATCTTTCATTAATTACAATGAGACATAGGATATATAAGACTTATTGGAGAGCTGACTCAGCGGTGTGCGTGGCATCCTATTTGGCACATTGGATTGTTGACCTTTGACCTCTGACGGTCACGGCGCTCAGGTCCTCACCTGGAATTTCCCGGCTTTTGTCAGATATTTCACGCCTTTAAACGGCTTGTACTTCTCTCCGTACATGTCGAGACGACTCACCTTGAGACCTGTGGAAGGGGGAAGGGAACAATGTGAGAAAACGGCAGGAAATGGAGATCAAACGCAGAAAAGAGAGAAAGTAAGTATCAGATGGAAGTTTGAAGGTGACCTGATATGGCCAGCTGCTGTATCTTCAGGTCAATGTTGAGCGAAGGGTTCTCCTCGGGTCTGGGGGCTCCAGCCTGCATGCTCAGACTGCCTCGCAGGTTAGGAAGCTTCTGGGGGTTCAGTTTCCCAATGTCCCAAACCAACACCTGAGAAAACATAAATACACTTATAGTAGCCTAAGGACAACGAAACAAAACATTTCTCAATTTTGTTTCCTGCCACTTCCGTCTTTCAAGACCATTTTCACAGAATATAATTTGTATTTATAAAGATAAAACCTAATGCTACTACAAGCAGTTGTCACTTTATTTATTTATTTATTTGGTTCATTTCGGGCATGTCAATTGATCATCATCATCACACATCATCTTAGTTCAATAATACAATACACATGACCGAAAGGGAAAAGCGGGAGAAGCCAAAGCTTATCTAGTCCCGCCCCCATCACTACTCTGAAGCTGTTACATAAGGTGCAAAACTTGAATAGTTCCTCTTTAATCTAACAATTATGAAGCAGGCAAATAAGATGCAAGCAACAGTTGGTAGCACTTGACAAGACTAATAAAAACTGAGCAGTATAATAGACACTGAGTCTCACCTTTCATTTCACACAGACCTATTAATCACTTTAACACGCTTGCATGTGGTTGGTTACCTTGGTAGTGAGGTCATAGGTGTAGTTTCCCTGTGTGGATGTGAGGTTGACACTGAGCACGGTTTTAGGCATGTGGACAGTGACCATCATTCCCTCCACTGTCTTCCCCATGGTCTGCTTGGGTCCGATGGTGATGTCTAGACGACCACAAGATCCCGTCTCCATGAAGCTGATGTTCTGCTTCACGTACACTGGGATCGCCACGAGGCTGACGGCAAAAGAACGCAAACGGATAAATTATCTGGTCACATACAATTGAGTCTTGATGATTATTAGATTCGTTTTTATTTTGCTTACTTCTGAGAGCTGACGTGATAGGTCATGAGCGTAAAGTTCCCGTCTGGTGGGATGAAGGAGAGGACGCGCTCCGACTCCCAGCGCTTAAACCGCACACACGGGTGGAAACTCATGTCATCAAGAAGACGAGGATTCTGTCAGCAAAAAAAACAAAAAAACAAAAACAGCAACAGTGAGTTTTGAACTTACACAAATACACAAACGCTACGAAGAAATGAACCCACCATAAAGGACAGTGTCAGGTCGGGCATCCCGGAGAGCCGTACGCAGGCTTCAATTACACCCTGGATCTCTGCAAATACTGTTGTGCCTTAAAACAGAAAGGTCAACACAGACATGAGTGTGTTTAAAGAGTAAACCCAATCAAAAAACTATAAATATGTGATTAAACAAGTGGTTTGTACCTGATTTGTCCAGAATGGCATCTATTTCCTCGATCACATCAAAATACGCTTCATTATTAGTGTATTTAACACCAGCCCGTCTCCATGGGATATTGGATAATTGACCTGTTGGCAACGTATCTCCAACATTACTACTTCCTGGAAGACACAACAAAGGGCAACGATGTTAACATGCAGGTTTTACGTCAGATGCAGTTGAGGTAACAACAATGTCTGGGCGATATCTGTTTACCTGTGAGCGTGTTGACGACTGATCGCAAGATAGTGGGAGGCCTGATCATCTCTTTGAGGACATTGGATTCTGTCGCTAGCGGGAAGCCGTTGTCCAGCATCTCCTCCAGCAGCTCGTACACCGTCACCACGTTGTCCTTGATTATATTTTCTGAGCATTCTCCAAAGTAGTCCTGTCAATGTGACATAGTAGCGTATACTAAATGTGCACATGGATATAAATTACAGAGAATGCTGTTTCTGTTTACACCGTGCAGAGCAAAGCAGTGGTTGTCAAACTTAAGAGGACAGGAGGGTTGTCAGTTTGAGAACTAATGCAATAGTACATAGCAGCATCTTTTACACCACAGCAACACTTGCACACAGATGTGCACCACCCTGACCTCACACTGTGAAACTATGCACAGTCTGGTTTAATGTGTGATGGCTGAGTGAATGGCTCCTCCTTTTTCCTCCATACATTTGCATTATGAGGAACTACAGTTCAAACAGCAGCACGCTCTAAAGCCAGCACACAATCAGTTTTTTTTTTTTTGCACACTGTTCATTGGCCGTGGTAGAAGATACTTCATTGTGTTACTTGACCAGTGTGAAAACACTGCAAACTCAAACCTTGCTCAAAGTTGGTATGAGGTGTGCAACTGAAGCACAACTCCAGGCCATACTCAACAATAAAATGCACCACAGCTGTTGGAAAAAAAAAAAAACACACTTTGCTGAGTTGCTCGTTTGCTTCCTGTATCATTTTTACTACTCACTTAAAAAATATGTGAGGTGGGGGGTTGATAACTTAACTTAACTTCTAGCCACTAGGTATTGCATGTTATAGAAAGGTGACACAAGCAAGCCAACAAATACCGGGATGCATGTGAGAAAAGCAGCCTATTGTTTCACTGCAAAATGTAAGAATGTGGTCACATCATCTGGACACAATATGCTCATGCATGATACTCTGCCTCCACAGATGCAACATTGTCACACAATAGTCTGAGAAAAAGAGCCAACCTGAAATGTGTCTGCCACTCTGTGCAGGAACTCGATGACAAACAGCGGGGGGACCTCGGTCTGGATGACGGAGAGGAAGAAGAGCTTGCCCCTGTAGACGCTGATGAGATAGTGGTGTGGGGTCTGCAGGACCGGGGGCACATTCTCCGGCTCCAGCGCCTTCTCCTTGGCCTCGAAAAAGTAATCACACACACTCCGGCTGATGACACTCTTCCAGTGTTTCTCCAGGAAGATGTCTCCAGAGTGATTAATCAGGAACAGACTGTGGATCATCTCAGCTGCAACAATGAGCTGATTGTTAGTTTATTGTAGTTAGTTAGTCTGCTATTGCGACAGCTGGCAGATTTATAAAAACTGTATTCCTCCTCTACATATGTTGGTCCACAAATCAAAAAAATGCAATGCAAACATGATTATTGTCAATATTTATCCACTGTCAACATGTCAAACTAACTTCAACCTCAGGTAATTTAACCGGTTGGCTATAACAACCACACGTTGGCAGGTTCCCGATATTTTCTCATTTTTTTATTTTACAATATACATCCAAATGCTAAAACAAAACGAAAAACCCAGAAGCACTAATCCGATGATAATGTAGACAAAGTTTCGTGTATTGTTTAAAGTTTTACCTGCTTACTCCAGCTGACTGTGCCAAGAGTGAAACACTCGGTGCCAATATGGCAGGAAAGTGTGGAGCGGGTTGAGGAGACGCCTGCAGACCTAAGTACACGTAAACGCAACGTAGTCACGAGTAAGTGTCAACAAATCAAAACAATCAGCCCCAAACCTCATGAGTGAGGTACTGACATATATCCTGATGTGTTAAAATGTTAACTTGCACCTCTGCCCGCCTGATCGATACTTTCAGAGGAAAGTTGATCACTTTTTACTCAGGCAACGTTTTCGGGCAGCTATTTGGGATTCGTCGCCCTGGGCAGAGTCTTGCAGGTATTTATGCGGCCCCTCCTACATCAAATTTCAGTTTCAGGAGATCTGCAGATCATTATATCCTATCTTAATAATAGACTGTACATAAAACGCATCTTAAACACTCATGTTGAGTTTCACATGTAAGAATCTAAATGGCTGCTATCATAGCTTTTTAAACTGATATTTATTTGACCTAATCTTATACAATTCCCATTTTACTCCATAAAAGTATTATTATTATTTATCACCAGTGAGTTAGCTCTATTGCCTAATTTTTAATATGAGAAAAATATATAAACAATAGGTACCCGCCCCATCCTAAGAGAAATATTTGCCTTTTAAAAAGCTAAGGAGTAAATGCCCCATTGTGTTTACAAGTGTTTCTTTGCCAGCATTTCATAGACCAAAACGACACGGGGATGTGGGCAGACGGCAGAGTCAGGTGAAGAAGCAAAACAAACCTTTCAATGGTTGAATGATCATGTCAAAAATAAGATTATATCATTTACAAAGTGGGCGGCCACTACGACTCAATATACTTTTGATTGGTGGAGCTCCGTGAAGATGGCCGCCTGCGAGACACAACTCTGGTTCACAACAACCCATTCATTTGCAGCGTGTGTGCGCGCAGCACAACCACGGCCACATTTTCACACCGGTTAAGGTGATTGCAACGTGCTCCAGTGTAGACAACTAATCAACCATGGCCTCAGACGAACCCAAGGCAAAGAAAGCCAAACTTTCAGAGGAGGAGAAGACGGAGTCTCCAAGCAAAGAGACTCCTGCCAAACTAAGGTGACCGAAATATTCAAGAAGAAAAAAAAGCGAACAAGAAAACAGGCTGTGGAGATACGAGCCTCGTCTGAGATGTTTGAATGCTAATGAGAGCTCAAATCTCCAGTTTGCAATCTTTACATTGTTTTATGCGTCCTGTTGAATATTTGTTTAAGCTAATAGCACGGTGAGGAGAAAGGTTGTCGTCGTTTGTGCAGACCGGAGTAAAGTCCCTCGGTGCTGTTACTCTTTAACACGCTGCTACTGCAGCAGCTGGCAACTGTTGGCTAATTGTGGAAAGAAAAAAAAGAAAACAGTGTCTGGTGCATTCACGGTGCTGTTGTCGGCTCGCCTTTGCAAGACGCTGCATGCTCAGGTGTGTGTGCCAGTATCTAATCTGAGTTCAACGTGACCTCCGCCTGCCCCTGCAGGCTTTAAAGCAGCAGGGAGAGATACTGGCCGCTCCGTCCATTCAGCGCCAAGGACCGCTGCAGAGAGAGAAGCTGCTGGCTCGAGCCATCCAGTACCGGCTCCCAAAACAATGCATTGCGAAATAGTCACATGGTCCTCTCCGAATCTTGTGTTTTGGTGTGATTTTTTTTCTCCCTTCCTCAATAAGTGTTGATCTTTTCTACCATCCGGCTGAAACCTGCAGGTTCTTGTCATATATCAGGGTGTCTCTGTGATCAGCACGCTTCTCACGGCGTTATTTAGCTTCAAAGGAGGGAGCGGATTCAGGCTAGACTGGGTAAAACAAGCCAATCATCAGACAGAGGCAGACTACCCCCGGACCTTCCTCCTTCAGATGCCTCCAATCACCCAGCCCCGAGTGGGCGGAGCTGTGGTTGCAGGGGTGAATCGATCTGGCCGCACACTGAGCTGAAATTGTGAAGTTTTTCAATCCTCAGCTCTTCCTGAGCCGGTTTTTTGGGGTTGCTCAACAGGTCTGTCAGTACCTAGCTGTTACACAGAGAGAGGGAACCATGTCTGCTGCAAGGTAAGACCACACTGGCATTCAGAGATCTGATCTAAATCCAGACATTGGTCCTGGTTTTTGTGTAATTGGCTTCAGAAGCCCACTTATCACCTGTGTGTGCAGTGGGAGATGATGGTGAGGCATCTGACGCATAATGTTGAGATGTTTTCTGTTTTTCAGGCTGTCTCTCATATTGCGTTTTCATAAGCCGTCGTCCACGTTGCACCATCCTGCTGCATTAAATCTTGCCTTCAGGGCAATTCTTGAAAGAAAGGCAGCATGGGAAAATATACTTGCACATGTTCATGTGGTGGCATCTGTCAGGAGCAGAGTTTTCTGCATCTGGGGTTTTCCCACAAACACAGACAAGACACAGATAAGATGCATGTGAAATTAACATGCCACACCACAATTGCTTGGTGCTTTTTGCAGTATCACTCACAGACTGTCAGTATTTCCTTTGACAGGGTCAAACAGTTTACTGATGTGCAAGAGAAAGTCCCATTTAGTGTCAACACATGATGTGTTGACACTAGAGACAGAGGTGCTTTTCAGTCGCTGTCTCGTGTTTTTCGTGGCCCCGGCGGTGGGAATGTTGCTGTGCTGTTGTGAAAATAATGTGTTTTTTTTGTTTTTGGCAATCATAAGACTCGGATTTGCAATGATATTCAAACCTTGCACTCACTTGTTTGTGTCTGTGCAGTGCATTTTTGTCCCTGAGGGAGAGACGCGCAGCGGCCGGCTGAGTGCTCTCCTGATGTTGCCTTGCGGTGAATATCATAACATGGTTGGATGCACAACTGACCGACTGGGTGTCTCACAGCCGACCACATCCATATTTTTTTGTAGTATTTGATGAGTCATGTGCTTCAAGCCATGACTCATGGATATGTATTAGGCTATTTCCTCTTTTCTTTCTTTGTGAATTGGGAGTTTTAGATCATGTGATTGAAGTCACATGGGCGCAAAGCTGTGAGGTTTGTAAATTAATGGTTCACACTGGGATTAGAAACCCAGCACACCCAATGCAGAGATTGAGAGTGAGTGGATTTTTAAATTCTGTCGATTTGTCTTTGTACGAACAAGGGCTGTCTGCTATTTTAATGAATGACAGACAAGGGAGAAGAAGCTGTAAGTGATTTAAAATCCAGTTGAATTATTAAAAGGAGTTAACAAGTAAACCCTGGATTACTGTCATGCCATTCAAATGAGAACTGATAGAAACCAAGTCCTCTGACGCTCTGTTTTCCTTTAACACACTGCCTTTATGTTTCAGCTCTAATTCACTCTTTGGGATGGGAAACCCCTTGTTGGACATTTCTGCTATCGTGGACAAAGACTTCTTGGACAAGTGAGTGAATGAGATTCTTAACACTCTAATAAAGTACTTTCATTACTGGTTGTCGTCCTCCCTGCTGAGAATCAGAGCTGAGAAATCCCCAAAACGGTTGTAATCTACCACACCAACTCTTTAATAATTTCATAAAAGGGAATATTAATTCACACATGGTCCAAGTCATACTGACCCTAGAATTATATAGGCACAAGAGATAGAAGTATTTTGTTCCATTGTTGAATAAATTACTCCATTGTTGCAAACATGGAGCCTAAATCCATTAGTACGCTGCTGTAAAATCTGGATAAAGGACAGTCACAGTCAGATCAAGCGAAAAATGTGGGTCTGACCAGAAGAGACAGAGGCTCCTCGATGCAATTGGATCAATAGAGATGCAAGATAATGGTGGTTAAACAGAGCAGAGCACAGGAGACAGCGTCAGCAGAGCTGTCTGTGCTGCAGATGCACTGCTTCAATAGATCCTGAAATGAGATAGTGTATCATGTACACACACAGTGATTGGTACAGGACTGTTTAAGCTGAGTGAAACATTTAGTGCCTCTCCCTGTTTTGTCATCATGGTCACATTTGTACATCAGCGTAGTTAAATAACACGAGTCCAGCCTTAAGCCCCATGAGCTGAACACAAAAAACTTAGATAAGTCATCCTCCTGGAGGTAAACATGGCAGGGTTTCTCTAAAGGCAGTGATCCACATCTGTCCTCCACTGATCCAGAATGTTTTATCTCAACTTATATATTTATGTATTGATTCAATAATTAGACGTATTTTTTCCTCAGTTGACACACTCTCAGTTGTGTTAGTAGTTTTCTGGGCTGTCCGAGCACCGGCACATCTGACCAGGTCAAAGGACTCCTCTGGGTTCCAGCTCAGAGTCCATTCTCAAAAGCCTTGCGTAAACCCCTGGATTAGAGCTAAAGCAGCCGACCACAGCTCTAATTCAGTCTTGCATAGAATAAACCAGGACTAAATCTGCACTGTAATCCTCAACCTACCTTTGTCTTTCAAGGAAACTACTCTCCTTGAAGCATTATTGAGCTGTGATGATAGTAATAAAACGACTCCCACAGAGTCTCTCAAAGCTTTCTCCTGAGATGTATTTATCTTAAATTTCATTGATCATATTTTCCATAAGGGAGTAGGGGGGGGGGTCAACCTAGTAGGCAGCAGCACTATAATGTCTGCAAAGTTTAATTGACATGATCCACATCCTTGTAATGTGAGATTGAGCATATGATTCTAATGACTTTTTTTTTCTCCTTTTAATCATTTGCAGGTACACGCTGAAACCCAACGACCAGATCCTGGCAGAAGACAAGCACAAAGCGCTGTAGGTGTCTCCCAATCCCATACTGTAAAATTTCCTGTAGAGTATAGGTTGTGAAAACTCATGAACGCCTGCAAACTGGCTCTGTAGTCTGCAGGGAGGAAAGCAAAATGTCCATGTCCTCATTGAGTTTGCTCCTCTCTGTTCTGGAGCGGGCCAGACAAAACAGGCGCACACCAGAAATCACCACGACTGACCTCGGTTCCTTTATAGACAGCCAATGGCAGAGCAGCAGATCCTGCAGAGAGAGAGTCTCGACCAATAGCAAACCAGGACACTTCACCTCCCCAGTCCCTCTGAGACAAGAGCTAAAAAGCAAACATTTAACAGCAGGAGATAAGAAAGTCATGAGTGACTGTGGGTGAGAGGGAGGGTTGTTCTCATGCGCTGTGACCGTACATTTACACTCAGCAGGGTGACTGATATGTGAGAGCTGCTTAAATTGAAAAAATTAGATACGACATTTCTGCACTTCACTGTTGAAGCTCATTTGAATTATTAATGTCATAGATGATTTAAAGAGAGAAGAGAGGGTGGCTTCATATGTTCAAGTGGAAACACTCAGGGGACACAATGAAACAATTTATTTAAAAAAAAAGTGAGTCACCAACTTAGAATTTATTCCTCCCAGATGTTTTGGCATCATCGGGCTCAGTCTCTGGGCCGTTTTTAAAAGTTGTCACTTAATTCTCTTTTCCAGTGACGCATTTGAATAGACTTTCTCCCTCACATCCACATAAACCACACAAACGCGCATCTCAGTGAGTGAAGATATGTACGCTATATTTAGACCACAACATGCTAAATCAGAGAGCCCCAAGCGTGATGAGCTGCTTCAGTCACTCTGTTATGTAACAGGCGTAAATGGTTCAGATAGTATAATCAATGACCAGTCATGTGTGCACTGTATATTTTACCTTCAAGAAATGTTTTGCATAGAGTACAGTCTGACACCAGATGAGGTTACTGGCCGTCACGTTACAAGCACGCCACAGGGTGTACACAGTGAAGCTAAGCTATGTACCTTCTTTTGAAAATAAGAATTAGTAAAACTGATATCCGACTCTGTGTAGATTTGACGAGCTGGTGAAGAAGTTCAAGGTTGAGTACCACGCTGGAGGAGCCACACAGAACTCGATTAAGATCGCTCAGGTCAGTCAAGTGCACACAAACTCTCACTTCCTGTGTCAACATCACATGAGTACTGTAAAATTTGGTGCCGTCAAACTACCAATACTGATCGGAGCTGTCGTCTGTAGTGGATGATCCAAGAACCTCACAATGTGGGCACGTTTTTCGGCTGCATCGGCAAAGACAAGTTTGGTGACATCCTGAAAAAGAAGGCCTTAGAGGCCCACATCGACGCCCACTACTATGAGCAAGATGAGGAGCCCACAGGGACGTGTGCTGCTTGCATCACCGGAGATAACAGGTGGGTAATTAGAATAACACACATTTGTTTACTCTTTATAATCGTTGTCTATCTACAACTCTCTGTCTGTTGTCTTCTCCTCCCAGGTCTCTGGTAGCTAACCTCGCTGCTGCCAACTGTTATAAGAAAGATAAGCATCTAGACCTGGAAGAAAACTGGAAGCTGGTTGAGAAAGCTAAAGTCTTCTACATCGCTGTGAGTAGTGTGACCAGCATGCTGCTGATATTCTGCTCTGTTCCCCTATGTGGGCATCGGGGGGCCGTCGGGGGCATTTTGTGGACAGACTGTTTTCATTTAGAGTCCATTAAAAGATAAAGATCAGATAAGTCTTGACCCTGTGTCGTTCATCCTTCCTCCCAGGGTTTCTTCCTGACTGTCTCCCTCGAGTCCATCCTGAAAGTGGCGAAGCACGCGTCTGAAAATAACAAGATGTTTTGCCTGAATCTCTCCGCACCCTTCATCTGCCAGTTCTTCAAGGACAACCTCATGCAGGTTATGCCCTACGTTGACGTGCTGTTCGGCAACGAGACGGTTAGTTAAGACTTTCACTGCACGCAGTCTTTGTGTTGACTACACACACTTATACAGGTGTTTGTATGAAAAATATATAGCGTAACCTTCTTTTGGTTTCTCAGGAGGCAGCTGCATTCGCTAAAGAGCAAGACTTTGAGGTGGGTAGGCTTGTTGATATTCACACATTATTACACTTTCTGCATTTTTTTCTGTATTTTGTGCATTACGAACTGGTTGTGTTATTGTGTGTTTTGCCTGTAGACTAAGGACGTAAAGGAAATTGCGAAGAAAGCCCAGGCTCTACCTAAAGTCAACAAGAAGAGACAGAGGATTGTAGTTTTGACCCAAGGGAAGGATGAAACCGTTATGGCCTTAAGTAAGATTTTCTATTTTTATTCAATGTTCTTTTGGCTCTGATTCAGTCTGTTGTTCTCCTGCAGATGTTAACCTCACAGGTTCTAATTTTTCCTCTCAAGGTGACAAGGTCGAGACTTTCCCTGTACTCAAGATTGACTCAAAGGACATCGTTGACACAAACGGTGCAGGCGATGCCTTTGTAGGAGGTAAGTTTAACATTGGCTGAACATTACAGGATTGCTTTGGGCCTTTCTTATGTTTTCTGCAGATTTCTACAACAGTGTTCCTTCTGTGGCGCAGGTTTCCTGTCTGAGCTGGTTCAGGAGAAACCACTGGATCAGTGCGTGAAAGCCGCACACTACGCTGCCAACGTCATCATCAGACGAGCAGGTTGCACCTTCCCAGAAAAACCCGACTTCAAGTGACACACTTCCGGACATCTTTTCCTTCAGCCTGAAGCCTCATGCTAATCCTGCCATTCACAACTCTGACACATAAGCTCCACCATTTTTACAATTGCTACCCTCGAGTCCTGTATCGCCTTTTTTTTTTATAATTAGATTTTTGATCAGCTACCCGTCCACGTTACTTTTCAATCCATCCACAAATTTCTTATCAGTTGGGTGACCCCTGACATGTGTGCCTGTCTGTGTGTCCTCTACGTGGTGCCACTAGAGGATCATGGGCTAATCCAAGGATTTATATATACATAAATAGAAATCATCATAAAGGACTCACAATTACAGCACATGATGTTTTAATTTTGGATCTAATTGTGGTAAACAAACAGTTTATGGGTTGTTTATAAATGTATTTTGGCTCTGACACTGCCACCGTCAGCTGCACTGAAATGGATCAGACTGTCCTGGGAATTTACAAGTTGACGTCTCACAAGTCTTTATTTTTCCTCCTGGACACAGAATCAAATCACATGAGGCTGATTCCATAATGTGAGGACACATAATACACAGAGGAATGAAGAAGTGAACGCCTCTGTCAAAGGAGGTTTTTGGATACTGTGTTAAAAATGTGCAGGAGTGATTTGTTTTTAGGTTTTTGTAAGATTAATTTTACCTTAATGTGTGTAGTAGTTTTAGTTCAATAGGCCAGTTATGAAACCAAATGTCTTTTTTTTTTTAACACACTTTTTAAATGTGTTGAAGTCTCTGCCCACCATGTCCTGTGAACACTGTCCAACTTCATGTGTACTTTGTCAATAATACTCAGAAGTTACTGTGTCCATTAGTGTCAGAATCGTGGAAGTTAGTTTTGTCCGGGCAGGTGCTTCTCATAACGAGTGCCTTTTTTCTGTTACGAGGCCAACATGTGAACCTGCGTTTGTCTGTGCTAAGAAACTTGCACGCTGACCCCGTGACGGGCAACTTGGTGACCTGTGGGGCTGAAAATGGACATGTGACATCTCTGAAATGCATGTTAGGTTAAATGGTATTGTTGGAAAGACATCATTATGGTTGAATGTTCTCTGTCTGAGGAATACAGTGGGCATTAAAAAAATGACCTGTCCTGTGTTACCTGAATCAGTGGCCTGGTGTTGTTTCTGGGTGCGTTTTGACCTTGGATTATGAAATACAAACCTGCTTTAACTTGGTTATTTAGATCTGACTGGAAGTGGAAATACAGATTTCATTTCACTAGATTTTTAATATGTTCATTGTGCAAGTTCTGCTGCAAATGAAAGATGAAGAATTTGGGTGGGAATCAAGAATGAGATATGGGGTCAAACTCAGTTTTGCAGTCAGTTGACTGTGCAACCCTGAATACTTGAATTGATATATTCTAAAATGACATTATGAATAAGAATCTGTTCAGTGGCCTGAAAGCTGAGATGAGATGTTTTGACACTTTTGTGTTGAAATAATGTGTGTCCTGTTGGCCTTCTTATATAATTAGATACACCAGAAGCCCTGTGACCTTTTATCACTGCTTTCAGTAAAATCAAGTTTTTTAAATACTTTTCGATTTTATCAGAGCATGTATTTTACTGAATTCCAACTACTTGATTGCCATTTCACGTCCATGGTGCAAGAAACCTAAAGCACTAAAACGTGATTGGTGCTTTAAAAAATAATACCTGCAACCTCATTACATTTCCACTATTCACACACTTTACAGATAAAGCAAAGCAAATCACTCTGACTCTGGCCCGATGTAGAGGTTGGGCTCTGTTTTTTTAAGTGTAAGATAGCAGAGATTGGATGGATCAAGGACAAATTGAGTATAAAGCCTGGTTTGATATAGTATCTGAGCTGGGCTCAGAAACAGAGCTGGGATGGATGTGATTTAATTATTTTCTGTACCAGGACATTTCTGCCCGTTCTCTGATTTGGATCTTTCTGTTTGATCAGTAAAAGCACTGGTCTAGTCACAGTATATGTTCTGAAACATCACCATACCCCTGAAGGTACATCTGAACCACACAAAAATCATTCAAATCAGAGGTTATTGCCACAACAGTTGAAGAAACACAAAGAACACTTTTCTCTACCTGAGATGGATTCAGGGGATAAGGGGATATGTAAACATTGGTCTATAATGTATCGATTGTCTGTGAGCTATTGGTCTTGTATCTGTCTCTTTTCTCTGAGCCTCTCCTCTTGTAATGTGATGTCCAGGGCTCTGAGCTGTTTTAGGAAGCCGTGATTGGGCAGGATACAGCGCCGCTGTCGCACATGCTCAATAGCATCCACTACTGTTAGGCTGTGCGTCATCATCAGGTATGCCAGCACCAGAGTCGCTGACCTGCTGCGACCCATCACACAGTGGACCAGCACCTTGTCTGGAACAAAAGTACAAAATAATATGGACTTATTATAAAGAAGAGCAAAGTGTTGAGGCTTCTCCAGAGAATGATGTGGATTAAAGGATGTAATTTCCTGCAGGACTCACTCTGTTGATGACTAAGGGCCTCGTGGATGAACTGCGTTGCAGGGTAGAAGTACTGGGACATGTCGAAGGTGGGCTTGTCATCAGCTTCTACACCGAAGTACAGGATGTCCATGTCTCTGTAGTAACCAGCACCAGTCAGGACATTGTTAAACTTCCCTTCTGCAGCATTCAGGACGTGTGTAATGCCCAGCTCCCTCAGACCGGCCAGCTCCAGAGCCGTTTTCCTGTTTTCATCAAGCACACAGTGAGACCCTCCTGACTTTTGACAGTTATTGTTGTTACAGCAAAACTATGACACAAGGTCTGTGCATTTACTCACTGATCCCCAATGTAGATACTGGGCCAGACCTGGTTGACGTGGGCAAACTGAGCACCGCCTCCGGCCCAGAACAGCTGCTCCAGGTCTAATGTGCCTGGTGTGATGTAATCACTGTCTGGGTCCACCTGCACTGCGGCATATGGGTTTTTACCTCTGGACTTCACCACACAGGACGACATGTCTCACCTCTGCTGCCCAGAAAACACACTCATCAACCAAAATAACACATTTTACATGCAACAATAACACCGTGATCTGCTCTAATCATGCATTAACACCTATATATACGTATATAATATTTGTCAGTCTTAGAGCTGCAATAATTCATCCATCAGTCAGTCACATGTTAAGTCCTTTGAGTCAAATGTGAAGATCTGTTCTGATTCGTTTTTTGTCAATGACATTCAACGTAGCTCAAACAATAATCAATGAATGGAGACTGATCGAGATGAATTAATAATCGAAATCAATATTAATGGCAACCCTATAGCATAAACTTATGGCAGATATGGAGGATGTTCTGAGCTATTTATGCTAAAAAAAAATTTAGAATTTATTTAATCAAATCTTTAATCAAATACCATACAAACCATATGTACATAAAATTAAAGCTATATTATTATTGTATACATAAGATCAATGCAATATAGTATTGTTATATCATATAATGATGTTTTTGTGAAGTGAATGATTCATTTTGATTTACATTAAGCACTTCAACCATCACTGCACTGTGGTGCTCTAAAGGTTCCTTATAGCAAAACTTCATTTATCATCTGTTGGGAAAATAACATCTCTTTCAGCAACAAATTCAAGTAACAGGCAGTTACTGTTAACAAGAATTCACTTAAATGAGAGAGGTAACATTAAACTATTTTATAATGATACTGTCTGTTTAAAGAGGATTACCAGGCCAAAGATAGGATAAAGATAATAAGGAAAACATGACTTACCTACAGTATCTTGTAGCTGTTAAAAGTTCCTGAGTAGTTCACTGACTAGCACTTCCACTTTTACTGAGTGCATGTGTGTTTGTGTGCGTCTGCAGTGAGCATGGAGGGGGTATGGTAACGGCTCGCTCCAGTTCTGTTTAAGATGATATTTTTAGTCAGCTGGGCTATAACACCTGACTTCAACACACACACACACACACACACACACACACACACACACACACACACACACACACACACAGAGAGAGAGAGAGAGAGAGAGAGAGAGAGAGAGAGAGAGAGAGAGAGAGAGAGAGAGATTCGTTCTCACAGCCTTCCTAATGTGATTTGAGTCATATAACACAGCGATTACTTTGCCTTAGCCTTCATAGTAAACAGATACACTGAACAGCACAGTGCTAATAGACAATAAGAAGCTCGGTAAGAGTGGGAAGTTGCGTCATTGTCGTCACAGGAATGTCACTAATGTGTGGACAGGTGTGGGTTGCAGTGAGCATTTGTCAGCAGAGTTATTTCTGGAGACATAAAACTTAAGTGTGCAGTTCTTAGTTTTTACTGATTGTTTCTGTGGCAGAGATGAGCTACAAGACCGAGACTGAGAGATGACACACAGATGACATTTCTATTTGATTATCAGGACGTGTCAGCGTGGTCGGCTCCTGTCGTCCGTCTGCTCTGGGGGCCGAGGCCGAGGTCCAACTGTCTCAGCTGCTCCAGAAATCCCTTGTTGGGTCCAATGTCTCTGTTCAGACGCACAGCAGTGATGGCCTCCACTAACGACAGGCACTGGTAGATCATCAGATACGCCAAAACCAGAGCTGCAGAGCGACTGACGCCCATGGCACAGTGGACAAACACCTTCCCTGGAGGATACATTGATTATGAGACCACCTCATCTCAATGTGAGCTCATCTTATCTACTTATAGAAAAAGTCCTTTTCTTCAGAATATGGGCCAGTAATTGGCTGCATAAGGTAGAAAGACATATTACATAGCACAACTTAATAAACCAACAGGTGGTGTTAGTGTACTAATTTTGTGTGCTCATCTTAATGCTGAACTGAAAAATGAAAATCCTGAGTTTTAAAAAAGCATGCATACTCATTCAAAATGTTTTCAAACCAAAAACTTTGACAGAAAATTAAACGTATTGAAATCAATGGTACAACAGAGACGTGAGGAAGTTAGAAGGATAAAATGAAATCAAGACTTTATAATAAATTATTATAAAGAATAAAGAGTGAAGTGAAAAACGTGAAAAGAAGGAGGGAATTAGAGATACATACAGGATTTTGCAGGTCCTTGCTCAGATCAGTTTAAGGAGAAATAAAGCAAGAACAAACCTTGTAATACATTATATCTTGTGATGTATTAATTCTGGTGTCATGTTGTACTGACCATCTTTCTTTAGAGCACTGTCTATGAACTGTGCAGCCGGCTCGAAGAAAGGCTGCATGTTGAACTCTGGGTGGTCGGCAGCCTCAACGCCGTGGTACTCCACATCCAGGTCGCTGTAGAACTGCTGACCCGTGTTGATCCTGTGTCGACCTGCTGCAGCGTTCAGTATGTGAGTTACACCCAGAGACAACAGGGTGGATTTATCTCGTGCCACAGACCTGCAGAGACACATCACACACTAAATGAGTTATTGTAAAATCTTTAGAGAACCTTTCAAGATGCTGGATGTGATTTTGTCTACTTGCTCGTCTCCGATGTAGAGGTTGGGCCAGACTTGATTGACAGATGCCACTGGCTTCCTGTTTGACCAGAGAATTTGCCTCAGCTCTGTCAGAGATGGCGTGTCCTCCTCCTGACCTCTGTAGTGATAAACATGTGTGTGTGTGTCTGTGTCTGTGTGTGTATATGCTGATGTTTCTGGGTTGTTGTTGTGTTTTTTTTTTGCATGTGTCTGTGCGTCTCTTTACAGTGTGTGGGCCTGTCGCCGCCTCCTCCTCTCCCTCTCCAGGCTCATGTCGAGGCTGCGGAGCTGCTGCAGGAAGCCCGGGTTGGGGCAGATGTCTCTGTGCGGCCTGACGGCAGCCACGGCCTCCTGCAGCGTCAGTCCTTCAACAATCATCAGGAAAGCCAGCACTAAAGTCGCAGAGCGGCTCACACCCATGAGACAGTGGACAAACACCCGTCCTATAGGACAGGGACATTTGTCATTACTCTGAGGTCGTGGTTGAAGATGGTTGTTTTCAAACTCAGTCACACAATCTGACTTGCCTTTCATAGCCAATGCAGCTCTGATGTATCGTGCAACTGGGTAGAAGAAAGGACTAAGAATGAAATCTATTGCATCGTCAGCCTCCACCCCATAATAATCCACTGTCATGTCTCTGTAGAAACGCGGGCCAGTGTTGACATGTTGGCGTCCGTGAGCAGCGTTTACTATGTGAGTAATTCCCAGACTGTGAAGAGTTCCCTTGTCACGAGCTGCCGCCCTGAAACATAATCACACATTCACGTCTATATGTTTATGTGGATGTGCTGCATGTGTGTGTGTGCATGTTGTTGTGTGTGTACCAACTCGTTGCCTATGTAAACATTGGGCCAGACTTGATTGACGTGTCCTGTAGGTCGTCTGTCTGCTAACAGGAACTGCTGCAGCTCTGACACAGAGGGAGGATCGTATGGTGGATCCCTCAGAGACATACCTGTAATGACACCCACACATACTTATCTTAACCTGTCAAAAATAAGTCATAAATATTAATACAAAAGACACTGCTGCTCTCTGAAACGATATGCACATCAATAATCAGTTATCTGACATGGTAAACACAATGAGCAGATAAGCCCTGAGAGGAACTAACCTGTTTCAACTTTCTTCGCTCCAGGGCTGTGCAAACTCTTCTTCTTTCAAGCTCACTCTTATTTGTCTGTACACACTCAGAGCCACACACAAACCGTTTCCTTTTATAACTCTGTAATCATACACTCTGCCGTGTCAAACTCATCCATGCGGGCTGCATTCAGGCACTTTAAAGCGCATGCAGTCCACTCTGACCACATACTCATTCTTATGGACAACAATGTGGCGTCTTCCTGTCAACTTTAACATTTGCTCCCTTGTTGAGATTCCATGATGACCGCAGGCGGTTACGTAACGCACCACTGAACCGCACAGCCTCTGTGTTACCCAGCAGCTGGGTGACATCTGCTGCCCTGCTGCTGCTTTAAGGAATATGATCGAGGCTGTAATAAGTTAAGTTTAGCTGCTGTTAGTTTAGTTTAAATTAGTAAAAGACATTTTGTAATGATGAAAACTGTAAAAACTATGATCTAGTTCATATGGTTGAGAAGATCAAATGTATAACCAAAAGTAAAGACAAAAATGCACAAAATAATAACAGACTCACAGTTATTGTACTTTAACCTTTTGTTTTTAGTCATATTACATGTTTTGTCATATTACTTAACAATTATTGATAATAAAATGACATGTCATTAAATGTATTGCTTGTCATAGTATATAGGCCTATTATCCATCTTCATTTTAGCATTCATTCAAAATGATTATAATTGTTTGTAATTCTTAGCCACTGTGTTTATATGACCCCCAGTTGGAGCTACGGCGCAGCTCGCACTTAATTCAGTTTAGGAAAATTATTCAGTCAATCAAACATTTTTCTCCTTTTTTGACAAAAAAATCTGAAAAAGTGCAACTGTATTTACAGTAGATATACAATGAAAATGTCTTTAATGGGAAGTTGTAAAGTTGGATTTACAAAGTTTATGCACATGCCTGACAACACTGAAAGGAAACATTTGAATACAGTTTGAATATGAAAAATAAAGAGAGAAATATGACGTATGTAGGTATTTACAATATTTAACAACACATGGCCATAGAAGCTGTACCCAGAAGATAAACTTGTGCAAGAAAAGTCTTCAAAATAAAAATATGGAATTTCCCCTCCAGACCTCTAGCTGTGTCATACAAATGTATATAATAATGACTGAACTGCAAAAAACTAACAGTATTGATTAGATTGAGTGTAACACATGAATAGAGAGAGAGAGGGAGTGAGTGGGGGTCCTGAGGTGACTGATGGCTGATGTCATGAAGGAGCAGAGACAAATGAGACAGACAGATGTCACAGAAGAGGACACAACCTCCGTCTGAGTGTCAGCTGGTCGTCCAGCTTGAGGAGGAGGGACAGGAAGTTCCGGTTGGGGTAAATGGCTCGTTTTTGAACGACACGCCTCAAAGCATCCCTCAGAGTGAGACGCTGCCGCAGCATCAGATACACCAGGGCCAAAGTGGCTGAGCGACTTACGCCCATGATGCAGTGAACCAGCACTTTTCCTGTAGAGCAGGATGGAGAATGGAAAGGAAAATTGATAAAATGTGAGAAAAAAAAGCAACGAGACAATGGCTGTTGTTACATTTCTATACTTTACCATCTTTGGTCTTGAGGCCTTTTTGTATGAAGTCGGCTGCAGGTTTGAAGAACTGACTGAGGTCAAAGTGGTCTGAATCCTCTGCTGGGAAGCCCAAATAAACACACGTGTTCCCATAAAAACTCTGGTCACCGATGCTGCCCTGCTTGGAGTGCGCTGCATTCAGAACATGAGTGATGCCAAGCTTATGTAATGTCTTTCTGTTCTGTGCCACAGCCCTGGGAAACAAACACAAAGAAAGACAATAGAGATAAAACAATTGCACATGTTTGCACTTTTAATTGCTATCAAAACTAATTAATATCTCTCTGCAAGCTATGTTGTTTCACCCGCCATACAAGAAACATGAGACACTCACACATTTCCAATGTACAGGTTGGGCCAGACTTCATCCACTGGCGTCAGGTCCAGTTTGCAGGAATCCAAAATGCACTCCAGTTCTTTAATGAGCACCAGGTCCTGTCTCTGGTTGCTCCCTGACATTGTCGCTGGACTCAGACTCCAGCACGGCTCCTGCTGCCTCTGTCCACTGTCCCTTCACCGCCACCGCCTCCACAGTCTGCAGCTCACTGAGAGACATGAGCAGGTGGCCGTGTGAATGCCGCTTAGCTCCTAAATTAGTTCAGTGTGTCCTCTCTGACTGGATGTGGAGTTATTCAACGTTGCTGTTGCATTGACTGGTGTGTTCATTGACGCCAAAGGTCCAGGGGGGGAGGGGGGAAGGGGGAGACAGGGACTCTCTGTGACCACTGAGGTCACATCGGGAGAGGGGAGGGATGGAGCAGCTGATCAATGTGTACATACAGTAGATGGTACAAACAGAGACAGTCTTTGCATGGTGTAAATGAGGACTTCAGCCAACCAACATGGGACAATATCTGTGGATTTATTGTGCAGGATTGTTCCTAGATTGGTTTTTATTTTGGCTCATTCAGCCCATTCCCCTGCAGCCGTCGGTCCAGGGCTATGAGCTGTCGTAGAAAGCCTCTGTTTGGGAAAATCCAGCGTTTCTCTTGCACACAGCGCACAGAGGACAGAAGACTGAGGCGGTGATGAATCATTAGGTAGGCTAGGACCAACGCAGCCGAGCGACTCACGCCCACAGCACAGTGCACAAACACCTTCCCTGGGAGTCAAACAAAGACAGTGGAAGGACAGGTAACCCCACCTTTAACGTTTACTCACTTACTTAACGTTAATTCTCTTGCCTGCGGTACCTCCTGATGTCAAAGCCTGGTGAATGAACGCAGCTGCTGGGTGGAAGTAAGGCGAAAGGTCAAAGGTCGGCAGGTCGTTGGCAGGGACCCCGTAGTACTTCACCGTGGTCCCATAGAAATCATCGCTGCCCTTACAGCACAGTTTACCATGAGCGGCGTTAAGGACGTGAGTGACGCCCAGCTGCCAGAGCCCCAACCTGTCATGAGACATAAACCTGGCACAAGCACCACGTTTATTGTGTATTATCAATCAATACGCACTGTAAGGTATGGAGATGAATCAAGTAGGCCCACAGATACTCACATGTCTCCCAAATACAGATTTGGCCACACCTCATCTCCGTGGCGACAGGAGCGTGGAGCTGAATATAAAACCTCCTCCAGTTGCGGTAGGGTTAGGGTCGGGGCCTCCAAAGACTTCCCCTCCTGTGCACCTTCTGTCACACTTGTGCATGTTTCCTCTTCCTCCGGGTGACCTCTCACCTTGGAGGCCTCACCTGTGAATGACGGCTCTCTGTCAGACATTTTTAAGTACAAAATAAGTTTTAATCTCCTCTGTTCTGCCTCTGAAATAAACCACGCTGCTGTCTTTGACTCTGAGCTGCAGCTCGTCTTCGCTCTCTAACCCTGAGTGTCACAAACAGGTGGTGGTGCTGTTTATTGGCACAGACTCCAGTCATTTTCTCCAACTCCCTGCCAGGTGCCTTCACAACATGAATGATAAATAAATTATATGAAGTCATGTTGTTATTGACCGGTATGAGTTTTAATGTGTTTCAGGGTACTGAAGTTTGACACCTCTCTGTAACTGGGTCCTGTAGCTACTTCCTGACAAAACAGGCCACAACCTGTATAATATCCATGATGGCCCATCTTTCTCCATCCAAACTTCTCTGTATCAGTCACATGCTGTTACATCTTTGTGAAAGAGACACTGGTGTTTGTTAATCTCAGTTTTTATATTCAAAATTGCTTGCAAACAGTTAACAACAATACTTTTTTTTTTTTTAACATAATGCCAGGACAGACCTTGGCAAAACTTACCATGGTCTTGGAATCTTATCTGATTTTAAAGTGTATCTGTAATAAAGAATGCAGTGAGGGTATTACATTAGGCCTATGTCATTGTTCTTCTGTAGCCTAGTTGCCTGTGTCTGAGTAGCTGACATTTAGTTTTATTATTGGTATGTAGGCTATCTTGTATGTGCTGATTTTACAAGGCTGCTACCTTGGCCAGGTCTCCCTTCCAAAAGAGGTTTCTGATTTCAATGGGACTATGGGTTTCTGATTTCAATGGGAAATAAAGGTAAGTAAATAAATAAACCTTTTTTTCCCCCCGAATTCAAAAACAAACTGTCCATTTAATACACCCTTCTTTCTTTTCTTTTTTTTATTTCATGGATCTCAGACACACAGTAGCTGCTGTACCCACAGTTCCCTGCGCTTCCTCCATTCAGCCACTGCATGTCAGTGTGCTTTTCAGCAGCAGCCTCGCGCCAGGCCGGCGGCTCTTCTTTCCCAGTCTTGTTTATCATAGTCTCTTCCTGTTTGATGTTGCCTGGTTGTCACAAGCATGTTGGCCAAGAAGTACTGCTGCTGCTGCTGCTGCTCCTGTGGGTTGAGACACCGACGGGCGGCTCGTTCACACCCACTGACAGCTCACTGACGGCGGATTGATGGTAAGAGGCGCGGCTCCGGCTTCAGACCAACTTTTAGAGAAACTTTAAAAAGACCTATGTACTTTCTGTAACTTTCTACTACTCCACTCACCTTCTGCTTTTCTTGTTTACCTCGAGTAAACAGCGTTCAAACTTTTATCATGGGATTGTGAAACACAGATAATCACTTAATGTGGAGTCCAGTAGTAGAGTTGTTGTCTCCCTCTGTCTGTGTGTGTGTCTGTAGCCTACGTGTGTGTGTGGTGACATTGTGGTCCGGGTCGGTGGGGGACAGACTATGACTATGAGCCCTTTGTCAAATTGTCTCTTGTCTCACACACACTGAAGAGCTTTCTCCCTCCCAGCTGTGTGTCACTGCTCGCTGCCTGTGACTCACTGTAAGCCAGCAGCCAAACGAGCTGACATGGCACTTATGAATCCCCCAAGTAAAGCCTCGGGCCAGAGAGGCTGCTGCAGGATGGTGCCAGTAAAATCTAGAGGCTACTTTTAAAATATCACATCTCACCCTGAGGGAAGCTGAGCAGCCAGTCATGTGAGTTACTTTAACCTTTCAGATGTGTGTAGGTAATATTGATCAGCTGATTAACTCAATTTGTTAGATTCTGTGTGGGTCAATCACTGGGAGCCAGTGATGATGACCGTTCACTTTCATTGTCTGCCTGGCTCAGAAAACTTCGATCCAATACAACTTTAATACTTGAACATTCAAACTGCTTGATGATGATAACTTTATTTATATAGCACCTTTAAAAACACAAGTTACAAAGTGCTTAACAAAACAATATAGAAGAGACAAGTCATAAGAAGCGATACAGCAACACAGGCAATACAAGAACCCAACGACAAATTGAGACCAGCAGGACTCAAATTAGAGTACAGTTATGGTCTTAAAATGTGTCCTTATGGCTATTCACAACTGAGTTTATTATAACAGTTTATTGATTAGAAGATAAAGAATTTGTCAAACGAATGTATCAGCTGCAACTGAAAATCATGTTGATTTGCCAAACCTATTGATTTGATGAATTGCATGTTCAACATTATAGAGTAGATGTCTTGATGTCCGACACAGCCATCTAATATTAATATTTAATTTAGCATGAAAAAATGTGAATTAATAGTCAAATAAGTTACTGGTTAATATTCTGTCCCACCAACTTACTAATGGAGTATTACTTTTAACTGAAGAGTTCATGCTGCTTTTTCTTGACAGTAAACTGGATGTGCTTGTGGTTTGAACTGTTAATAGGCACACACAAAAAAATGTTAATTTTGCTCTAAGAAGCTGTGATGGGAATTTGACAATTCACTGTCAAAATTATTTATTAATCAAAATAATCAGCAAAACTGGGTTATGAATAATCACAGGAGAGAAATATGGTCAGAAGGTCTGTTCAACCGTTTTTGTAAAAGTCAGCAGCGTCTCTTACTGATACTGTAGCTAAAAGCTGCTTACTTTAGTCATTTTGGGTCTGTATCTGATGTCCTGGCAACATTATTGCTATTGCTCACCTGTAGCAGTGAACAGTATAGGGCAGTCATGTTGGCTGAACCTTGAACATCTCTGGAGGAGCAGGTAGCAACGCTGAACAGAGTTTATCAGGAGGTCAAAGGTCAAAAACGGGTAAAAAATGCAAAGCAGAGAAGAGTGATTCACAGTACCAGAGTCTGTCTGCGGGAGAGGAACTAGTCTACTCTTTGGGCTTTTGCGAAATCCTGGATGGTTAGTGACTCATTGTTTTTCTTTAATTCTACTTTCTGCTGAAATGACAATAATGAAGCTGAGATGCAGTTGGTTTTGGTGAACAACATAAGTCTGCTCTATGTCGATCAGGGTGTCACTGCATGCGTATCCTGTGTAAGCCTCTGCTCCGCGGTACGGTGACCGACCTGGACACAGATGATGTAATAGCACTAAGTAGCCTGCGTTGTCTAATGCTGGGTCACATCAAACGAGATCACAAAGAAGATTCCCCCACAGCAGGTTACCTTTACACTGACTCCTGATCAGTTACAGCACTCTGTCTCTGCCACAGGCCTTTCACAGTATGTAGGGACTTTATTATTGTGCTGTGATCACTTTACTAGCTTCAGATCCTTAAATGTGACAAATTTCTGCTTTTCTATTATTCAGACCTGCAATCTTTTTTTAAAAATTATTATTATTGACTTGCCATTTGGTGTACGAGTATTATACATTTTCAAGAGCTCAGAGTGGCGTCTTCAACCAACAGTTTGAATCCCAAAGATATTCAGTTTTCCATATCCTCAATACAGAGTATTCTCAGATTTGGCAAAAAAAATATCATTTGTATTATTTTATTGTTTTTACTGATTGATCATTCTTATCTTTCGTTTTTGATTTTGTCTCTTCATTTTTTTACTGCTGTGTTTGCTTTTACTCCTTTTATTGTTATCTCACTGATTATTGCTGTTTTTATTTTTGGTCTTTAATGTGCATTAGTCTCCTTTTGTTATGTTATGTTATGTTATGTTATGTTATGTTATGTTATGTTATGTTATGTTATGTTATGTTATTTTTTAAATCAAATTGTGAAGCACTTTGAATTGCACTCCATCAGTCAAAAATGAAAACATTTGAAAGTTAGTTTCTATATGTAATAAGATGAGGTTACACATAGTGGCTCTGAGGAGGTCATCTCCATACAGAACAAGCTGTGATCAATAGCATGCTAATTGAAGTCAATGATGAAATCAAGAGGTGAGAAGAGAAATGTTGTTTCAGTAGGTTTTGATCAGAACAAAGAGGACATCACGTGACTGTTACCACAGTCTTTTGATGATGTCTTAAGTGCCGTTTAAGTTTTGTACTTCATCATGACTTAACACTGTTTATGTCTGTGTCTGTCTGCAGTGGGCATGGCACCGCCACCAGAGGACAGTGTGAGTGCCTGGACCTGTAAACAGGTGGCCCAGTGGCTGCAGGAGGAAGGTTTCGGGGACTATGTGGAGTTATTGTGCACCCAGCACCGCTTGGACGGCCTCAGTCTGCTGGCTCTGACCGAGGCCGACCTGCGTGGCCCCCCGCTGGGCCTCACCGTGCTGGGAGACATCAAGAGGCTCACCATAGCCCTCCGTCGGCTCCAGAGACAGAACCAGGCGCAGCTGGAGGAGCTGGGTCTCCGTCCTTCAGAGAGCTCGCCCTCCGGCTTCTCGCTGGGCGCCGCGGGCGGCGGGGAGTGGAGCTGCGACGGAGCCGACAGGAGGTTCAACGGAGGAGCTGATCGCTTGTGTAACGGGACTGAGCTGCGGCTGAGGAACGGTGACAGATCTGGACACGGTTCAGGGACAGCGCTCTGTCACGTACACTCCAGTGGGAGGTGTCGGCAGCATGTGGCTGGCAGGCTGGACCCAGAGGTGTGGAAGACGGTCATCAGTTCTGTATACGTCTTTTTTGTGTTTGGATTCACATCTTTCGTTATGGTCATTGTACACGAGCGCGTCCCAGACATGAGGACCTACCCGCCGCTGCCTGATATATTCCTGGACAGGTATGGATTTTATGCTCCGATAATCACCAGTGAATCCTCGCTCCTCACCTCTGAAACTGCTTAGTTCCCAGTGCACATTGTCCTTGCACTCGTATCTAATCTACACCCTGATACAGATGTTTTTGTACTCTGACAGTGTTCCCAGAATCCCCTGGGCCTTTGCGATGGCTGAGGCTTGTGGCGTCATCCTGTGTTACATGTTTCTGTTGATCCTGCTCCTTCACAAACACAGGTAGTCCACTGTTCCACTTGTTCCCATCACTCATAGTCCAGAATAATAATACATGCAGCACTGACATACTAGTGTTGGTGATGTAAATATATAGATTTTTATTGGTTTTCTTGGTCATATAAATGGTCTTAAAGTGGTACAGTGAGTATTTTTTAACATGTTTCAGGTCCAAACTGTTCGTTTCAGGTCCATTCTCTTAAGGCGGCTGTGTTCGTTGATGGGAACTGTGTTCTTGCTTCGTTGCTGCACCATGTTTGTCACCTCGCTCTCTGTGCCGGGGCAGCACCTGAAGTGCGCCAGTAAGGTGTGAAACACACACACACACACACAAGAGCCTGTGCAGATTAGATAACGTTAGCTAGATGTTATCCATGTCACCGTTGGCTGTGTTCATAGTTATTAGCTTCACTGATAACCGGAGCTTGTTTGTTCCTGCAGACGTACGGTGACACGTGGGGCAAGATACAGAGGGCGCTGACCATCTGGAGTGGTTTCGGGATGACTCTGACCGGTGTCCAAACATGCGGAGACTACATGTTCAGTGGGCATACTGTTGTCATCACATTGCTCAACTTTTTTGTAACTGAATGTAAGTGTTATTTGATTGTAACGATGGAGCTCAGTGCAGTGATTAGTTGTTTTTAATCCTCTTTTTTTTACACCAACTACTCCTTTAATTGCAGACACTCCACGAACCTGGAACCTGATCCACACCATCTCCTGGGTGTTAAACCTGTTTGGGATTTTCTTCATCCTGGCCGCTCATGAACACTACTCCATCGACGTGTTCATTGCCTTCTACATCACCACCCGCCTCTTCCTCTACTACCACACGTTGGCCAACACCCGCGCCTACCAGCACAGTCGGAGGGCGCGCATCTGGTTCCCCATGTTCTCCTTCTTCGAGTGCAACGTGAACGGCCCCGTCCCCAACCAGTACCACTGGCCCTTCAGTAAACCTGCCTTCATGAAAGCTCTGATTGGATAGAGTAGACTCTGGAAGATCAGACACTTCTTTACCTGAGATGCTGCTTTTTACTTTTGGATGATTGTTAGTTTGTTATGTTGAATTGAGTTTTTTTTTTTTACCCTAATATGCACATAATTTGATGATCTTTGTTTTGTTAAGAAATGCTATGTTTAATAGTAATACTTTTTTTTTTTGAGAATGGCACTAATATCCTTTCTTGGAGAGAGTTAGAAGAGAGGGTTATGTCTGTCCAATAAACAGGAAGCCAAAGCAGCTGATGAGCTTAGCTTCTCACAAAGACTGGAACCAGACCGCGAGCGTTGCTCACTCTCCACACACAGTGAATATTGTTTGTTCAGTCTAGAAAAACCAAAGAATTAACCCAGCTATTTCTTGCTGTGGTTACAGTTTCTTATAAAGTCAGTGCTGCAGCCAAATGTTAATCTGGATTGTTTTACACAGTTGTGTTTGTTTATGCCAAACAAATAAGATTATAATTTGATTGATAAATTTGCATATGTTCTTGTAGCTTTTTTTGTATTTGGAAAGAGGAAGACCAGCTTTTTCCTTCTGTTTCCTGGTCTTTATGCCAACCTAAACTAACCCGCTGCTGGCTAGAGCTTTATGTTTAATGGACAGACACTGTATTTAAACATTGTTTAACTTCTCATCTCTCTCTTCCAAAATGCAAACTTCTTCCTTTTCTAAATCATTCTGACGTTCAGTTGCACACTACCTGATGAAACAAAGAAATGTGTTTTATTACAGAAGCCAGGAGCCGCAGCTGTAAACATTACAGTGTATGGGAGACTTATTTGCCTTTTTAATAATCACATTGATTTCGACATCATATTGTTTATTCCACCTTGGGGGATGGTTAAGGTTTACATGAGGTTTGGGCTGTCGGGCTTCGCACAGTTTTATGTGGGTTGTCACTTTTTGCAAGTTGTCATGGCGACATGTTCACATGCCACATGTTTGCAGCCAGTTTGGTAACTACTACCAACAGAGCAAATGTTTTGTTTGAGGAAAACAGGAAAAACACTTCCTGTACTCTACTAAGAGAGCTCTGTTTCCATCACTTAGGAAAAAAGGTTTTGTTGTTTTCATTCACATTTTATTTTTATTTCAACTTTTTATCTTTGTTGTATTTGAAGATGTCATTATTTGGATATTATGCTGTGCTTCCTATGCAGTACATTTTACCAAATATCTGAACATTTGATGGGATGTCCAGTTTTGCCAATGAGCCCTTCTTATAACAGCATCTTCATGCCAATTTGATAGAGCGGGTTTTTTTTTACATTTTTTTTTACAGGTTAATTATTTCTGAGTATGTAATTGGAGCTGGAGTTTGTTGATATTTAATTGTCCAGTTTTGAGCACAGCACAAACACTGACTTTTTATTAATACAGCTTTTTATAAAAAACTTGTATAACAAAGATGCAATATTGTTTACTATCAAGGTTGATCCAAACTACACATTTAACTGTTTACAATGTGGCTTTATTTTCAGTGCAAGAACTCTATCTCTTCCTTTTGGCCCCACAATAGAAGAAAATTTGTTTTTGTGTAGCCAACCAATTGTTTTCTTTGCCATTTTCCCCCCATTAACGTGTCTCTTTTAGCATTTGTTAAATAAAGTAAATCATGAATTTGACATCCAACTTCCTTGTGCTCTAAGGTATTATAATGTCCATCAAGTGGATTAAAATGCCATGAGAGAGGTGCGCCTTCAGCATGAGTGATATGCCTGCTGCTTTCACCCACCTTAAACAAATCTTCATATCTCTCTTTAAATATAAAACATTATGTGCAGGTGGGACACACCTTTATATAAGCCACTATTAGAGAGTTCTCACACACATCAGCGTCTTGTTCATTGGGTCACATCACACCTGAGGATGGTACGTATCTTACACCTCTCATTTTAAAAGTCTTGGTCTTAAATCATGATTCAACTTTTTTGTAATTTTACATATGGACAGATATATCACACTTTAAAGTCAATATATGAGTGCTTAGCTTAAGCTCAAATGATTGTTTTGATTACATTAGACCATTGCACCATTTATATCGAGTGTCATTATTATCATTGGTAGTAGCAATGTTGGTGCTAGTAGCTTTTCAAAGTACAGCTTGATACATTAAAACAATGGACAGAAAAGATAAATAATTTAGTAATAGTTAAAACATCAATATAACCTTTCCCTACAGAAATATGTGGATTTTAACTTCTCTACATGACAAGTAAAAATCTGTCATCCACCTATCTTGCTGTTGAGTATATTTTCACACAGTTATCACAGTTAAAAGAGCCATTTTTTGTGATCACAAAATAACATTCAGATACATGCAAATAGCTGCAATGCTAAGAACCTGTGCAATTACAAACATCTTTTCCCCCACTACGGTGGTTGATTTCAGTTTATGTAATGTGCTTAGAAAACTAAAGAATGAATGAAACTCATCTACTCCTTTGTAGTCCTTCAGAGATCTTTAAAGGATGTCCTGAATGGAGGTTCATTATTGATTAGTTCATAACACATTACAGAGACAGTAAAACATACACCATGTTGACAGATGTACTCTTTCAGGCTTCTCTCCATGTGTTTCTGTGTCTCCTGGGACTGGTTGTCCTGTGCCACTCTGAGTGCACCTTCCAGCCGTTAGAGCTCAAAGACATCAACAACCCTCCAAAAGGTGAGTGGAAATTATCATTAACTGTAGAAATATTATTAAACAGTTGCTGATTTGGAGTAGTGGTAATTTTTTCCTCTGCAATGTAAATTTATTTAACACTGCCCGCTGAATCAACACTTATCAGAACCACACCCGTGCACACATTGTTACGCACTCATACACACACAATTACTCACTGCAGTAGATTTGTCAGAGAATGATTAGTAGGTCAACAGCTGCTCTCAACTGTGGTTCTCATTTCATCACACGCAGGGTGTGTGGACATTGATGGGAAGCAGTACGATTTTGACGCTGAATGGGTGAGAGACTGCGTGTCATGCTACTGCAAAGATACTGGCTTGAGCTGCTGTACCATGTAAGATTTTTTCATACTCTGATTAATTATGATTAAACAAGACAGAGTTTTTTTTTGTTGTTGTTTGTTTGTTTAATTTGGGGGGAGGTGGGGTTGGGGGTTGATTCAAGTGCACTAAGGAGAAATAAAACTTCCTCCATGGGATCATAACATGACATCATATTTTCTCCTTCCATTTTTTTTGTGCAAGTGCAACTTCCAAAGCTGAACCGACAAATTTCAGCCATATTGGTTCAACAAGTTGGCCATGTGCTTAGCTAGTGAAAAATGGCAAAAAGAGTTCAATCTCATAATCCTAATAATTGTTTTCCTCTTCATACAGTGGTATTAATAGTTCTTTTTGTCTTTTAGGATCCCTGATGAAGGTGACATGGAGCTTCCTGATGAATGTGAGCTGCTTGTGGATAAGAAGGCCTGCTCGTACAAGGCGGTGCTAAAGTCAGACCACTCAAAAGAGTGTATAGCTGATTAAACACTCAGTGACCTACAAAAATGCAATAGGTCCTTTTCATCTTTTGAATTTCATCAGCAAGTTTATGGTGTGTTCACATGCAATAAATAACCAATAAACAAACCTGTTTCAAGTCTTTTCCCTTTGGCCTGCTGTTTGTTTGTTATAGGCTGCGACCTTTGTATGAGGAGAACATCATAATAAATCAACATAATTCTACATTTTTATTCTCTTAAAAAAAAAAGAAAAAAAGAAGGGCAATGTTTAGCTCAGTTGGTAGAGCACCCGCACCATGTGTAGAGGCTGTAGGAGGCCCCGGTTCGAATCCTGCGTCAAGATAAATGAAAAATGACGACCATAACGAGATGTACACAAAACATTCAGTAGTAGAAAGACATTGAGCACAAACTCATGAGACAGAGAAAGGCCTGCATCTAAGAAATCTGCTGCCCTTGCTGTTGTTTGTCTGTCTGTTAAAGAGTCACCGCACAGCATTCGTCTCCAAAAAACCAAAGCACAAACACAATGATTACAACATTGCATAAGGTCACTGTAACCTCATGTAAAACCTCAACGGGTCAACTTTACACTGCTATTTTGGTACATATTACACAAACATTACCTTTGGACACAAGGGAGTAGGTTTGATTTTGAGATTGGTGGGGACACAAAAGTGCTCCAAGCAGCACTCTTGAAAGTTTACATTTTTTTTACATTAGCAATCATAATTTTACGTCATGCAGATGTTATAGGTTAAAGCAACTAAAATGAAAGTCAAGGAGACAACTTCTTAGAGTTCTCATCTACTGCCTGAGCAAAATGGCTTTTATTAAAGGTTGAATATGTAGAATATTTATTAAAAGCTATATTTTTTAAAAATAATACATCCACTGAGCGTTTTGAGGTGTACAGAATGAAAGTATTGCTTCTCCATAAAAAAAAATTTTTTAGTCTGAATTGATATTTTTAACATTTTTTGACGAGCTCGACAATGACTTTTTGTCAACGTTCTGTTTACATTTGTACCTGCCTGTAGCCGACATGTGGCTAGTCTCGCTCTCCTCCAAAGAAGGAGCATGTGGATAACATGTGGCTCACTAATCAGCTGTTTTCCTGCCTCCTCCCGGTCGTATGCGTCGGTTTTCAACGAAGCCTTTTCAATAATCAATCGGTGGATCAATGAATTATCATATACATGTTAGGATGGGTGTATTTGTGTAGTCTAATCTGTCATAAACACGTTTAATGTCGCCGACTCCCGGTGCCTCGGAGCTTTTTTTTTTTTTTTCAACTTGACTAGAGCAGTGACAGCGGAGGCTCTGATCGCAGGTTTGGTTTCCAGCAGCGGTGTGGAAGGCAGAGAGCCTCCACTCTCCCTGTGACAAGCTACAAGTCATTTATTATGCTGTTAATGACGGAAAAAAATAAAAAATAAGGTAAATCCTGCATCGTTCTCCTCCTCTGCTGTCCTCTGACCAGAACGGATCCCTAAACGGCCCGTTTTACCTAGCAACGGAACGTTCTGTTATTATTCTGGAAATCCTACATATGTAGGACAGTGTGTTTTGCTATATTGTTTTTATGTAGGAACAACAAACGCCGAACATGTTGACAACTCACACTGGCAGTTGCACTGCCTCTCGTCCGGTCGTAGCAGCTAGCACGTAGCAGGCTAGCTTTTGCAAGCAGAAGGAGTGACAGCGGGGACAGCCAATCACACATAAGTTGGCGTGAAACCGGCAGCCAATCAGGGAGCGATATTAGAGTTAGAGGCGGGACTTCTAGCAGAGACCGACATTTAACCCTTTGTGTGCCATAATCATTGACTAAACATTACGGGCAGCGGTTGTATTGATAGTGACTACACAGTAGCGGCTGGATATTGGTAGGGACGTGTCCCTAGCGTCCCTACCCAATTCTACGCCCTTGTTTGGACAGAACCAGACTAGCTGTTTCCTTGTCATTGTGCTATGCTAAACTAAAATAAAATGCTTCCTGGCTATAATTTGATGAACAGCTATTGTGTGAAAGCATCGTCTAACCTCTCATCTGACTATAAAATGTTAAACTGTTCCTCTGATATTAAATTGCACACGACAAACAAATTAAATTTTTGAAGAGAAGGGATGGGAGACAAAGGCAAAGGCTATTTGCTTTTAGATTATTATTTTGATAATTGATATCTCGCCACATTGATGTTTCAGGTTACATCAATATTTATCTTTCTAATCTCTCAACATTTCTTGGAGGAAATTGATCAGGATTTACATGGGTCTTGTCATTTTGGGGGGGGGATTTCTCTTTTTTTTTTTTTGCTTCAACTCTTAATCTTAGTTATAGGCCTATTTCACACGGTTGAAATGTGTTGAAATGTGTCTCCTGTATATTCACAGTTAAACTGAACCAAATATCTGGACATGAAATTCAGTCTCCAGCTCCCATGTGTTAGTGGAAAGATATGTCTGGTGAAAATGTGATGATTCAGAGAGGGATGCCTTCAGACATATAATTAAGATCATTAGAAATTGCTGCTTTCTCCCACCTTTAACAAATATTTGAGTCACATTAATATTGAAACAATAATAATGCTGCAGGGGGGCACATCTTAGATATAAAGCCACCATCGGAGCACCCTGACACACACCGTTGTCCTGTTCATTGGGTCACATCACACCCGAGGATGGTGAGTATTTTACACCTCACATTTCAATGGGAAAGTCTTCCATGGTCGTGAATCAGTGTTGAACTTTTTTTAAGATTAAAAAAAAATGTATTTAATTTTAGATATGGATAAACACATGAGTCATTGCTCATCATTGCTGTCTAGATTGCACTTGATAAAGTGTGTCCGAAACACAAGTAACTGAGTTTAGCTTTATAATTGCTCCCAAATTGATCTGAAACTTAATTCTAGCCCCACTGCACTATAATAATTATATCATAATTAAGATTAGGCTATAATCATTTGCAGCAGTGGTAAAGGGGCTGGTTGTTTCATGTAATGGGATTATAACAGCTAAAACACCAATCTATTTCTTTTCAGTCCATGACATCTTTAAAGGATGCTCTGAGTAGAGGTTAAGTGTTTCGATTTATTATAGAGACTATTAAGCATGCACCATGTTTATCGATGTCATGTGTTTACGTCTTAAGGCATCTTTCCAAGTGCTTGCTTGTCTTTTGGGACTGGTTGTCCTGTGCCACTCCTTCTGCATCTTTGAGCCGAATGAAAACGAAGAGGAACAGCAGTGTGAGTGGCCATGAACACAAACTGTAGAAAACTTTACATACTGTAGAACCAGATGCACACATCTGAACACACTGAGGATGATTCAGCAGATCTATTGTAATATGTTTATCCTCACATGCAGCTTGTGTGGATTTTGATGGGCAGCAGCATGAACTTAACTCTCAATGGGAGAAAGACTGCATGGCCTGCACTTGCTACTCCCATGGCTTTGGCTGCTGTTTCAAGTAAGTTTTTCATGCCTTTCATTATGATCAACAAATAAATAAAATACTCTTATGCTATATGATTTTTCTCTTCTTGTGAAGATATTAATCTCTTTTTTTTTCTTGATCCGAATATAGGGAGGAAGGCTGCCAATTGCCCAAGTAAACACTTAATGAAGTGACCTCCAAAATGCATCGTTGATAAAAGCTCTGTTTTATCCACATGTTTATGGTGTGTTTTGGTACAGTAAATCCAATAACCAATAAACCAAACTGCATTGACCGTTTTGCTTCTGGCCTGCTCTTTGTTAATTTTACTGTACTACTGTCACTTTTGAGATGTAATTGAATGGATCCACCACTGTGTGACAGCAGAGCTTAGCACTCAGAGGGTCTCCACAACCACAGGGCTTTAACACTCCAATAACAGCCTCACTTCTAGCCGCTGTCTCTGACAGAAACGTTCTGGTTGTTATGAGGAAAATGGTGTTCAGCTATCTCTCATCTCCCTGTCAAAGAGCGCTACTTTGTCATTTACACTTCTCTGAGGAAGAAAACAAGAATATGATAGAGAGCAGTGCCAGGTCACAGTGTTCATTATTCTGCAGAGATTTTGCTGATGACAAACAACCACATGTTGGATGTGCATCAGTGCCACATCACTGTGAGATGACAGGTTCAAATTGGTCCATTATGGGTCTTTTTTGGGGGGGGTCTGTTACAGCTGCTTGTTACATCTGGTCACTGGTGACATTACACCTGCCTTCCCTCCCTGAACTGTTTCATGCAAATAATTCTTATCCTGTTAATACTGTATCGTAAAAGTGTATAGTGTATAGTAACAACAACGAGTAGTGGTAATCTAATTACTATCAGATTACATTTTAGAATATTGATCTGTGTTGATGTAGCCTATATGTCTTATTTATAGAAGAAATTTTGTTCAAAATGAACAAGTGTCAAAGAGTTAATAAGACTATTGTTAAATTTGTTGACTTACACAAGCAATCGAAAGACAAGTATGACAAAGGAATTTACTTAGGTCAACTGAAAACACTCTTCATATTTTAACTTTGTTGAATTGCATCCAGAAGGCCTACTGATGAAACCTGGCAGGTAACTGTCTATTAGTTTTGTGGGTAACTGGCCAAAAGCATTTTGAGAGGGACCAAGTGTAACTTGAAATGTCCGTGTTACAACTGACCCCGCGTTAGGACGTGCCCCGCTCTCCCCTTTGGCCAAAACCAGATTAGCTATTTCCTTCTGATTCCTCGTCATCATGCAACGATAAACTATAAGATAAAATGGATCGATGGACAGCTACCGCTTGAAAGCATCGTCACCTCTCATCTGACTGTTAAACTGTTTCTCTAATATTAAATTACACGCTACAGGCTACATAAACTAATTTAATTGTTGAAGAGACCAAGGGATGACAGATGGAAACATTTTCTCATACAGTTATTTGCTCTTTGGATTATTATTTTTTATTATTGGTACATCTCACCAAATTGATGTCTCAAGTTGAATCAGTATTTGTCTTTCTAATCTTTCAACATTTCTTGAAGGAAATTGAGGACACTGTCCTCATGCCGGTCTGTCATTTCTCGTTGTGCAATAGGAAAAACACTCTCTGTTCAGTATTGAAAACGCTCTCTCGGTCACTGAGGATTTTTTTTTTCTCTTTCACATTTGGCTTCAACTCTTAATCTTAGTTATAGACCTATTTCACATGGTTGAAATGTGTTGAAATGTGTCTCCTATACATTCACAGATAAACTGAACCAAATATCTGGACATGAAATTCAATGTTTGACCACAGTTTCTTCTGCTGTTTTTTTTTTCCACAAATGTGCTGTACTTTTATTAAATAAAGTGAATAATGTTTCTAAAATCCAGCTCCCATGTGTTAGTGGAAAGAATATGTCTGTTATTGGTGAAAATGTGATGATTTAGAGAGGGATGCCATCAGACATATAATTAAGATCACATTAGAAATTGCTGCTTTCTCCCACCTTTAACAAATATTTGAGTCACATTAATATTGAAACAATAATAATGCTGCAGGGGGGGCACATCGTAGATATAAAGCCACCTTCAGAGCACCCTGACACACACCGTTGTCGTGTTCATTGAGTAACATCACACCTGAGGATGGTGAGTATTTTACACCTCACATTTCAATGGGAAAGTCTTCCATGGTCGTGAATCAGTGTTGAACTTTAAACACATGAGTCCTTAAAGTCATCATTGCTGTCTAGATTGCACTTGACATATTGTGTCTGAAATGCAAGTAATTGAGTTTAGCTTTACAATTGCTCCCAAATTGATCTGAAACTTAATTTTAGCCCCACTACACTATCATTATTAATATTATAATCATTTGCAGCAGTGGTAGAAGGGTTGGTTGCTTCCTGTTCATAAAATTGGATTAAAATGGCTAAAAAATTAATAACACCTATTCATTTTCAGAAGGATGCTCTGAGCTTCAGTTTATTATAGAGACTATTAAGCATGCACCATGTTTATTGATGTCATGTTTACGTCTTACTGTAAGGCATCTTTCCAAGTGCTTGCTTGTCTTTTGGGACTGGTTGTCCTGTGCCACTCCCTCTGCTTCTTTGAGCCGAACGAAGGGGACGAGGAACACCCTGCGACATGTGAGTGGCCATGAACACAAACTGTAGAAATCAGCTTTATACTGTAAAACCAGACACATGCACACATCTGAACATACTGAGGATGATTCACTGCAGCAAATCTATTAGAATATGTTTATCCTCACTTGCAGTTTGTGTGGACTTGGATGGGCAGCAGCATGAACTTCACACTCGCTGGCAGACAGACTGCATGGCCTGCACTTGCTACGCCCGTGGCCTTGGCTGCTGTTTCAAGTAAGTTTTTCATGCCTTTCATTATGATCAACAGATTAAATACTCTTATGCTATATGATTTTTCTCTTCTTGTGGAGATATTAATCTCTCTTTTAATCTAACCCTAACCCATCTCTCTCTTGTGATCTTGATCCAAATGTAGGGAGGAAGGCTGCGAAGGGATCACGCCCAAGTGAACACTTGATGAAGTGACCTCCAAAATGCATCATTGATAAAAACTCTGTTTTATCCACATGTTTATGGTGTGTTCTGGTACAGTAAATCCAATAACCAATAAACCAAACTGCATGGACTGTTTCGCTTCTGGTCTGCTCTTTGTTTCTTTTACTCATGCAATTTCTTGGTTTCCATAATCAAACTCATCAAATACACAATCCAACAACTCCAAAACGAGATAATAACGTAACGTTATGAGACAGAGTTATTTTGGAGGCAAATGCAGAGACTGCTTGCTGAAAAACTGTCCCTGAAGGCAACGTGCATCGTTTTGCATGAATTTACCTCTAAAACAACTCTGTCTCGTAACGTTACGTTATTATCTCATCGTGGTGAATGTGCAGGTCACAACTTTCACATTAAATTGCACGCTAAAGGCTGAATAAACTAATCAAATTGTTGAAGAGACCAAGGGATGGCAGATGGAGATATTTTCTCACAGTTTGCTGCTTTCTCCCACCTTTAACAAATATTTGAGTCACATTAATATTGAAACAATAACAATGCTGCAGGGGCGATCTTAGATATAAAGCCACCTTCAGAGCACCCTGACACACACCGTTGTCCTGTTCATTGGGTCACATCACACCTGAGGATGGTGAGTATTTTACACCTCACATTTCAGTGAGAAAGTCTTCCATGGTTGTGAATCAGTGTTGAACTTTTTTTTAAATGAGAAAAAAAAATTATCATTGCTGTCTAGATTGCACTTGATATATTGTGTCCGAAATACAAGTAATTGAGTTTAGCTTTATAATTGCTCCCAAATTGATCTGAAACTTGATTCTAGCCCCATTGCACTATGGCTATAATCATTTTCAGCAGTGGTAGAAGGGCTGGTTGATTCATGTAATGAGGTTATAATGGCTAAAAAATGAATAACTATATCTATTCCTTTTCAGTCCACATGACATCTTTAAAGGATGCTCTGAGTAGAGGTTAAGTGCTTCGATTTATTATACAGACTATTAAAGCAGATATCAGCGGAATGTTTTTGTTAATATAAGTCCTAAATAGTCCTATTTTCCGTCAGCAATCACTTACATAGAGTGTTTCGGCCGAAACACGGGTCTCTCCGTCACTCTGCTCTGCTGTAAACCGAGGAGAAAATTTTCCTTGTGGGATACAAGCGTTATCCAATGAGGAGAGAGAACGGCATGAAGGGCTGTGTGTGCAGCCAAGGGATGCGCGTGAATGTGGTGACATAGGGACGAGGACCAATAGATGCATGATGAGGGTGGGGCTGCTAACTCCATCAGCAGACAAGAAGTTATGGTGCGTTCAAGGCAACCCGTAACTCGTGTTTTTCCGACCTGTGAAGTCATACCGGTTCGATCTGGTACGAGTTCACGGGTCCGAAATTACGAGTGGCCGTTATAGTGAACTTTCACAGACAACAGGTCAGGTCGGAAAAACATGAGTTGCGGGTTACCTGGAACGCTACAAAGTCGTAAGTCATGACTTGAAGCCGTAACTTATGGTTTCAAAAGCCTGACTGGAACGCAGCATTAGCCAAAACGACCGGATCGCTTACTTCTGCTTTAAGCATGCACCATGTTTATTGATGTCATGTGTTTACGTCTTAAGGCATCTTTCCAAGTGCTTGCTTGTCTTTTGGGACTGGTTGTCCTGTGCCACTCCACCTGCTTCTTTGTGCCGAACGAAAGCGACGAGGAACAGCAGTGTGAGTGGCCATGGACACAAACTGTAGACATAAAACTTTATGTACTGTTGAACCAGACACATGCACACATCTGAACACACTGAGGATGATTCAGCAGATCTATTGCAATTATGTTTATCCTCACATGCAGCTTGTATGGATTTTGATGGGCAGCAGCATGAACTTAACTCTCACTGGGAGAAAGACTGCATGGCCTGCACTTGCCACGCCAATGGCTTTGGCTGCTGTTTCAAGTAAGTTTTTCATGCCTTTCATTATGATCAACAGATAAAATACTCTTATGCTATATGATTTTTCTCTTCTTGTGAAGATATTAATCTCTCTTTTTTCTCTTGATCCGAATGTAGGGAGGAAGGCTGCAAAGGGATCACGCCCAAGTAAACACTTAATGAAGTGACCTCCAAAATGCATCGTTGATAAAAACTCTGTTTTATCCACATGTTTATGGTGTGTTCTGGTACAGTAAATCCAATAACCAATAAACCAAACTGCATCGACTGTTTTGCTTCCGGCCTGCTCTTTGTCTCTTTTACTGTACTCACATTAGGAGTCACTTTTGGGATGTAATTGAATGGATCTACCACTGTGTGACAGCAGAGCTTAGCACTCAGAGGGTCTCCACAATCACAGGGCTTTAACACTCCAATAATAGCCTCACTTCTAAACGTTCTGGTTGTTATGATGTTTAGCTCCTTCTCCAACTCTCTTCTCTGTGGATTCACACCTGTTCAGAGGATCATTTTCTCCTTCTTCCTGGCATCACACAGACACTTCCCTCAACCAGCGCACTATGTAAGTGCTTCATTTACTCAGAGTGATGATCTTTGTTAGGAAAATTATTCTTTTATTAGTTAATGAGTTATGAGAAGGCTGTCTTTACGCTCCACTGTCAGCTTGTTGCTAATGCAGTTGTACCATAGTATATGTATCTTTTGTTGTTGTTGTTTTCATTTTCCCCTGCTGGTGCTCATGGTTCCTCAGCTCTGTTACAGCTGTTTGTTACATCTGGTTACTGGTGACATTACACCTGCCTTCCCTCCCTGAGCAAAGGATGATCAATGCTGTGCAACCCTGCCTGCAGCTCACACGACATAGGTTAGCAATGATGCAGTGTGACGTGACCAAGTGTGTGCTGTTAATGGAAAATGACAGGCTCATTTTATTTGAAGCTCCCTCCAAATCCACCGTGAAAACTATAACATACACACACAGTATTAATGATAGCATCAAGTAAACATAAACATGAAAAACAGGTAAATCGGTAAACTCATATACTGACAAAACACATAATTACCTCGGTGGCTGCATGTGGTGTAAAGGAGGAATTATCTCTGGTCTTTGGATGTTTCTTAAACACTTTGCAACCACTTAAATTGGTCAGTAACTTCACTTCTTTAGCTTAGGGATAGGTCAACATTTTGGCAAATTAGGTAGTAGGTGTGTTACCTTTATTTATCGGTGCGAACTATTAAGAATGGCCGAGCCAAGCCGCGAGCTGCTCAAAGCTACGCAACGGAGGCTCATGGGATTTCTTGGTTTCCATAATCAAACTCAATACACAATCCAACAACTCCAAAACGAGATAATAACGTAACGTCTCTGTCTCATAAGACAGAGTTATTTTAGAGGCAAATGCAGAGACTGCTTGTCCCTGAAGGCAACGTGCATCGTTTTGCATGAATTTACCTCTAAAACAACTCCGTCTCATAACGTTCCGTTATTATCTCATCATGGTGCACATTAAATTGCACGCTAAAGGCTGAATAAATTAAATTGTTGAAGAGACCAAGGGATGACAGATGGAGATATTTTCTCACAGTTATTTGCCTTTAGATTATTATTTTGATTATTGATATCTCACCATGTTTCAAGTTCAATTTGTCTCCAATCTCTCAAAATTTCTTGAAGGAAATTGATCAGGATTTTGGGAATTGTTATGATGACATGTTCCCATGCCAGTCTGCCGTTCTGTTCACTACTGAAAGAGATCCCTTGGTCACTGGGGATTTTTTCATTGTGTTAGTGGAAAGAATATGTCTGTTATTGGTGAAAATGTCATGATTCAGAGAGGGATGCCTTCAGACATATAATTAAGATCACATTAGAAATTGCTGCTTTCTCCCACCTTTAACAAATATTTGAGTCACATTAATATTGAAACAATAACAATGCTGCAGGGGGGCACATCTTAGATATAAAGCCACCTTCAGAGCACCCTGACACACACTGTTGTCTTCATTGAGTCACATCACACCTGAGGATGGTGAGTATTTTACACCTTACATTTCAATGGGAAAGTCTTCCATGGTCGTGAATCAGTGTTGAACTTTTTTTAAGATGAGAAAGAAAAATATAATTGCTGTCTAGATTGCACTTGATATATTGTAATTGAGTTTAGCTTTACAATTACTCCCAAATTGATCTGAAACTTAATTCTAGCCCCATTGCACTATTTATAAGGTTAGGCTATAATCATTTGCAGCAGTGGTAGAGGGGCTGGTTGATTCATGTAATGGGGTTATAATGGCTAAAAAATGAATAACACCAATCTATTCCTTTTCAGTCCACATGACATCTTTAAAGGATGCTCTGAGTATATAGAGACAATTAAAGCATAAGTCAACTGAATGTTTTTTGTTAATATAAGTCCTAAATAGTCCTATTTTCCGTCAGCAATCACTTACATAGAGTGTTTCAGCCGAAACAAAAGTCTCCCTGTCACTCTGCTCTGCTGTAAACCGAGGAGAAAACTTTCCTTGTGGGATACAAGTGTTATCCAATGAGGAGAGAGAACGGCATGAAGGGCTGTGTGTGCAGCCAAGGGGTGCGCGTGAATGTGGTGACGTAGGGACGAGGACCAATAGATGCCTGACATGGGCGGGGGCTGCTAACTGACAAGAAATTATGGTGCGTTCAAGGCAACCCATAACTCGTCTTTTGTGAAGTCGTACCAGTTCGATCTGGTACGAGTTCACGGGTCAGAAGTTACGAGTGGCCGTTAAAGTGCACTTTCACTGGCAACAGGTTGGAAAAACACGAGTTACGGGTTACCTGGAACGCTACAAAGTCGTAAGTCATGACTTGAAGCCGTAACCAAAACGACTGGATCGCTTAGCCTACTTCTGCTTTAAGCATGTGTAACCCCTGTGTTGGTGTGTCTTCTCCGTGAAATAAACACTTCAATGTTCAGGTTGGAGGTAGCCAGTTTATTCTGCATGTGACAAGAAGGGATAAAATAAGTAATGCTGTTCGCTCCCTCTCTCTGGGCACAGTCAGTTTCTTTTTGTCAAATCCTCGTTTACACTCAGGAATTATAATTCAGATAAAAATAAAATAAAATAAAATAAATCAAAACACAATACTTTCAGTGTGATCGTATAGTGGGATTTGTATCAAGTATCTGAATAAAATTAACAAATGTATAAAAAGAAAACATGTGCATTAAATGCACATTCAAATGCACTTTTACATAAAATACAAAAATACATGTTATGTTTCTGGCTATTACCTTTTTTCTTTTTTTTATATATATAACTTTATGCTCAACAAACCAATGCAGTAGTTGCACAAAAGAAACACAAAATAATTTTAAACACACGCACACATCTGCTGTCATGGAACGTTTTTTTTTACACATACCTGCATGTGACAAGAAGGGATAAAATAAGTAATGCTGTTCGCTCCCTCTCTCTGGGCACAGTCAGTTTCTACAGGAGAAATAGCATGTGTTAAGCTAATACAGTTAGCTCAATAATATTCGTTTCGCTCGACGCTCAATCAAAACAAAAACACAGCGAATCCTCGGAGAACATGGAAAACTCATCGGTAACATATTACAGGTCAGTATACAATATAATATTCATTTTACATGGCTTAACTGACTGTAAATAAAGTTTTAGCCCAGGAGCTTGTGGGAACGTTACCTTTTTGTCAAATCCTCGTTTACACTGAGGATTTCCCACAATCCCTTTCTCAATACTCGTTCCAGAGGCACACACTACAGACAGCAGAGGGCGCTACTAACATATTTAGCTGGATTTACAACTCATTTAACTATGTTACATACACCCCCCAGAAATCCTGCTAAATTGGGGTACAGCAAACAAAATACTCCAGAAAAAAAACAAATACATAAGACACAATTTACTGCCTGTGTAACCATAAGCACACTACTCAGTCAAAATCAGTTATAAACTTTCCACTAGGGAATAGGCGAGCAAGGCGTTGGCCAATCCCCTTACTAACCTAGACACAAAAGATGCCGTGTACACCTCTCATATAATAAACATTGTTCAATAGTAGAGATAACTCATGTATCCTAGGCCACTGTCAGGCAAAAAAACACATATCTGGACCATTCAAACTACCCAGAAAACATATTCCTCACAAAAGAAAACAGTGAATCAACTGTTGACGCTGAATCATCTATGACCTGTTCATTCATCTCACAAATAAGTCTGGCTGGAGGTTTTACAGGTCTGCCTGACCTAGTGTTAAGTGCAGGTGGCTGTACACTAACAACATGGTCGTGTGTGCGTGTAGGAGGCTGTGTGTCAGTCAACTGTTCAGGGGAGGGGCCATGTTCAGGTGGTACAGGTGACAGCGACACTGAACTTTCAGCAGCGGCCCCAAGAGCAGGCGGCTGGTCAGCACACTCCTGAGAAGCAAGGGCATCCAGGGCCTCGCTCACAGCATCTGGGGCCACAGTCACATCTGCACCAGGGGGTTGAGCCTCCACATCCCCTGCGGGAGAACAATCAGGTTGGACGGCCGCCACAACCTCGTCAATCCCATCATCCATGTGCATGAGCCAGTTAATGGTCTTTGTCTCACTGTCCTGAACATCTGAGGGAACCGCCGGCTCACACACTCCACTCCCAGCAACAGATGAGCAGTCAGAGTCCACAATGTCGTCACCTCCTGCAGGTAGGAAACTCACAGGGAGTAGAAGGTTTCTGTGAATGACTTTTTCTCTCAGTGTGACAGGATCTCTAATATGATACACATTGATTCCATGTTTTACAGACACCACCTCAAACACTGTGGATTCCCATTTGTCTGCAATTTTCCTTTTTCCTCTCTCACCACGATTTGCAAGCAAGACTCTGTCCCCGACAGTGAGAGGAGAGCCTTTGGCTCTGCGGTCGTAGTTCCTTGCTTGACGGGTCTGCGCAATGCGACTGTTCTGCTGGGCAATGCGTGCAGCTTCAGATAAGTCATGTTTCAAACGGGCAACAAACACCTGATGGTCAACAACAGTATCACTGGGGAGGGCATGCTGGAACAAAACATCAACAGGCAAACGAGGAATCCTCCCAAACATCAGGAAAAAGGGGGCAAATCCTGTTGTTTCATGCTCAGTGCAATTGTAACAAAAAGTCAGCATCTGAAGCATTTGAGGCCACCTCGCCTTGGATTGCGGGGGCAGGGCTCTTATCATATTTCCAAGTGTCCTGTTGTATCGCTCAACAACACCGTTCCCCATGGGGTGGTACGGGGTGGTATGCGATTTCTGGACGCCAGCCATCTCCAGGAGCTCTTTAATGAGTCGACTTTCAAAATTGGCTCCTTGATCCGAGTGGATGCGCTTAGGGAAACCATAAATGCAGAAAAAGTCGTTCCAGAGACGACGGGCAACTTGTTTTGCTGACTGGTTTTTACATGGGAATGCATGAGACAGTTTGGAAAAATGATCAGTGACGACAAGAACATCCACACACTTCTTGTCAGTCTGTTCAGCAGTCCAGAAGTCAATACATACAAGTTCCATCGGTGCAGAAGTGCGTATGCTTTCAAGTGGAGCACGATCGTTGGGCTCAGGGGTCTTCCCCACTACACAGCGAAAACAGTTCCTCACATGATTGATGATGTCACGTTCCATCCCTATCCAGAAAAACCTCTGCCTGGCGAGGGAGAGTGTGCGAGCCTGGCCTTGATGACCAGCTGAATCATGGAGGCCATGGAGGACTTGTGATTTCATGGAGCCTGGAACAACGAACTGGAGAGTGGTAGTGTTCATTTGTTTGTCTTTCTTTACCTTGTACAACACGCCGTCTTTGATGGAAAGTTTGGGCCAGTGTCTCAGGAGTTTGATCACGCCACGAGGCTCCTCTGCACGCTCACGTCTAGTGGGTCTCCGGTGATGCTGGACGTAGTGAAGTACTCTGCCCAGAACAGCGTCCTGCTCCTGTAGATTTATCAGCTCACTCCTCGGTGTAGAAGCAGTCTGGTCGACATTGAAAAGCTGGGGAATAGCTGGACCTGTGCCTCTCACTCTGCTGACACCACCTGAGTCATGTGCTTCCAGAACAGCTGACACGTCCTGTGACTGCAGGGACCCTGAAGGAGGAGGTGAGGGGACAGCTTCTTCCTCGGGCTGATCAGAGACAAACTGACAGTTGTTAGTGAGCCTAAACGCATCCTGTACTGTCCTATCCACCATCCCGCTGACTTGGTTTAACAGGAAAGCATAAGGCTCGCTCACAAGACGGTGGCTCATGCACGACTGGACAAATGGCTCTCTGCTTAGCGCGTCAGCAACCACATTGTTTGTGCCAGGGACATAGTTCAGATCAAAACTGAATGCTGCAAGCTTTGAAACCCACCTTTGTTCGCATGCATCTAACCTAGGCTTAGTCAAGATGTATGTTAGGGGGTTATTATCGGTCCAAACTGTGAAATGCCGTCCCTTTAACCAGTGGCTAAATTTGTCACAAACCGCCCATTTAAGAGCGAGAAACTCTAGTCGATGTGCCGGATAGTTCAGCTGGGCGTGGGAGAGTGTTTTGCTGGCAAATGCCACTGGCCTGGCGATCTTACCACCAGGGGGCAACTGTGAGAGGACAGCTCCTAGGCCGTCAAAGGAGGCATCGACAGCAAGGATGAACGGGGCATTAAAATCTGGATGAGCTAACGTGACACTGTGCAATAACTCATGTTTCAAAGTTTCAAAAGAACCCCTACACTCATCAGTCCAGTCAGCCTGGGACAGTTTCACATGACCTTTTTTAAATTTAGGCTTATGGCCTCTACCTCTCTTTGGTGCAGCAGCGGGTTCTGCCACTAGGCTGAACAGTGGCTTAGCCTTAGCTGAGCATCCCTCAATGAAGTGATGATAGTAGAGAACCATTCCTAAGAATGATCTGATCTTCTTAGCGCATGGCGTTTTTCCATCAGGCTCCATCAGGTCAGATTCCTGGACACCGCTGATAGCCTGCACTTTACTTGGGTCAGTCCTGACACCATCTTCACATATGATGTGTCCCAAAAACTTCACAGACCGGCGGAGAAAGTAGCACTTTTTAGGTGAGAGCTTCAAGTTGTTCGCGGCGAGGCGTGTGAAGATCATCTGCAACCGCTGGAGAGCAACACCTTCAGACGGGGCAAAAACCATAAGATCATCCAGGTAACATAATAGACTCGTGAAGTTCTCGTCCCCAAAAATTGACATCATCATTCGCATGAATGTGGCAGGGCTGTTGGTCAGGCCTTGGGGCATCCTGTTATATTCATGGAGACCGAATGGAGAAGAGAAAGCTGTGTATTTTTTGTCATGTTCATGAAGTCTAACATTATAAAACCCAGAGGTCAAGTCCATTGTAGAAAAAAACACATTACCACCGAGTGCAGCGAGCGCATCTGTCTGGTGAGGTAATGGGTGCGCATCTTTCACTGTTCTTGCGTTCAACCATCTGAAATCATTACAGATGCGGAGATCACCATTCGGTTTGACAACAAGGACAAGGGGAGATGAATATTCACTCTGGGACTTTCTGATTATCCCCAATTCCTCCATTTCATTTAGAGCTGTCCTGAGTTTATCATAATGACATGGCGGGACTCGTCTGTATGGAAACCTGAAGGGTTTGTCATCCACCAGACGGATTCTGTGGACAAAATCTGGTGCTTCACCACAGTCCATTTTATGTTTTGAAAAAATCGATTCAAACTGCACAATGATCTGCAACAGCTTATCTTTCCACTCAGGGGAGACTTCACAAGATGAGAGATCCAGATCCTGAAGGCCCATCTCGGTCAAGACACGTGATATCTCCTCCTCTGACCGATGCACAGGTGACGAGCTCTGTGTTTGCTGCACGTTGGATTGGATGCCGACAGGTTCAGGTAAGTCCTGCACAGAAGAGCAGTTGGACACATCTGCAACTTTAGCATTTCTTTTCAAGGTGATTATTTTTTTTGTGGGATTCACCATTTTGACTGGAACCCAGCCATCACCCCATAAGGGAGTGACAACTCTCCCCACTAGAATTTGTGCAGGTCTGCATTTGGACTGAGTGGGTTCAATGATGACTGTGCTTCCCATTGCAGAGACATCAGGTGCAGGCAGCTTAGCCCACACTAAATGTTCAGACATGGGCTGTAGATTCACACATCTCTTGAGTTTAGCTGTGCCGATCCTGTGTGACACTGTCCCACCCTGCCTGTCATTTGAGGAAGACAACACAGATAACAGTTGAGGCAGGTTGTCTTGAGCATTACTGGCTGGAGAGGTGACGGTGTGGACTTTAGCTGTGTCTTCCACCTGTGAGATCAGCCACTTGATAGCATTGTTGCCCAGAATCATGTCATCGGCTTGGCCTGGCACAACTAAAACAGGAACGATCACTTTGTAGCCATAAACAGATACAGTCAGGTCATACATGGCGGCAGGTGTGACAGGGTGACCGCCACAACCAACAATGACAAAATCTTCAGCAGAACGTTTTTCAATGTTTGGAATGGACTGAGAAAGTTTGGAGTCAGCCGTCACACTTACAGTGCATGCCATGGATCCACTATCCACCAAAGCTCTGAGGACTTCGCCACCATCAGTTGACACATCTGTATAGAACAGTTCATTTGTCTCTGGAAGTCTTTGCAGGTTTTGCACAATCAGTGTTTTGTTTGACGGCAACGAGCTACTGTAGGTGTGACACAAAGTTTCATAATCATCTTCTGTCAAGTCTGAGGTGGGAGGTTCACTGACATGATCTGCGCTGTCCTCCCCTGTACGCAGATCATTCAGTTTCCCTGCTGACCATGAAGAGGAGGGCGTCTCCCCTCTGGGCAGGTGCGTCTTGAGTGGCCAGGTGAGTGACACAGGAAACACAGTCTGTTCTCTCGGCAGTGTGTGAGGGCTGTGTGAGAGCTGTCTTTACATACAGAACATGGTGTGTCAGTCAAACCCTCAATCCTAGGAGCCCTGTTGCTGTTTGGGTTTCTACTAGTTCGGGCTTGGCCCTGAAGCAGCACTTTTTCTAGCATGTTAATCAGTCTTTCAAGAGTGGCGTTGTCTTGACTAACATTCTTTTTTTGTTCAGGAGTGTCAGAAACAGGAGTCTTGGGGCAAAACTCAACTGCATTAACGTTAACCCTGTTACTATCTCTCTTAGCAGACTTGACACATTTCTCAAGATGATATTCATCTAACACTTCCTGCACTTCACGAGCTGACCATTTATCAACTGTCTTGGAGCGAAAGGTAAGAGCTAAGTCTCTACTCGGGCAGTGTCTGATGAACATACGTGTGACTTCAACACTGGGGTTTTCAAAAACTTTACCCTGCTCTCTAAGGCAGCTATCTACAACATCAGCAGCCCTGTTCAGTCTGAGCCAATACTCATATGAGTCTTCTTGGTCTTTTGGCGTTGTGGAATAAAAGTCTGCTAGAGGCACAGTGGAGCAATAGCTAGAGCTGAAGCGTTTGCGCAAAAGTCCATAGATTGCTTGTGGGTTGTGCTGTACATCAATCTCACCATTTCTTATTCCAAACCGTACAACATCCTTTGCTCTGCCTCGTAGGTGGATGAGGATTTCCTCTGCTTGATTCTCCAGCTGCACACCACTTTTACGAATGTAGGTCCTCATCGATTCCTCCCATTCATCGACAGTCAACACATCAGAGCTCTCTCCTCGGAATGCAGGTGGGTCCTTAACTTTTCGCTGAGTGACCAGCTGAACTTGAGAGAGGTCCAGTGTGTGGCCAGGGGTGAAGTCTTTATCATCAGATGACTTGACATTATCTGTGTGCATTGTGGATGTGGGGCTAGATGTGGCGAGATGTGACATAATGCTATCAGCTACTTGTTGCCCAACCTGCTGTGCAATGGCGCACATTCGGTCAGCTAGCCTACCATCATCAGAAGGAGGGCCTGGAACTGATGTATCAGTGCATTGTGGTGAACTTAAATCATCTAAGGGCTGAGCCTGAGGTGATACAACACTAGCACGTTTGAAAGGACTGTTCAAAGAATCATCATCGTAACCAGCTTTGTCTCCCGCCCCATGGTTACCCAAAAAAAATGGAGCTGGTGTACTGTGAAATCCCCTACCCCTACCAAAACCGTGGGGGAACACATCAAAGGTATCAGACTTGCTGAAACTCATACTTGGTACAGGTAAAAAAACATTCAAAGAAAATAACAGCCCACGGAGAAATTAGCTGTGGTCTATATCAAACAGTCAAACACACTGCAGAAAATGATACAACTCCAAGGAGGCGAAGCGACGAGAAGACATCCACCCGGTCCGGCGTGGTCATGGACGAGTCACGGCACCAATGTAACCCCTGTGTTGGTGTGTCTTCTCCGTGAAATAAACACTTCAATGTTCAGGTTGGAGGTAGCCAGTTTATTCTGCATGTGACAAGAAGGGATAAAATAAGTAATGCTGTTCGCTCCCTCTCTCTGGGCACAGTCAGTTTCTTTTTGTCAAATCCTCGTTTACACTCAGGAATTATAATTCAGATAAAAATAAAATAAAATAAAATAAATCAAAACACAATACTTTCAGTGTGATCGTATAGTGGGATTTGTATCAAGTATCTGAATAAAATTAACAAATGTATAAAAAGAAAACATGTGCATTAAATGCACATTCAAATGCACTTTTACATAAAATACAAAAATACATGTTATGTTTCTGGCTATTACCTTTTTTCTTTTTTTTATATATAACTTTATGCTCAACAAACCAATGCAGTAGTTGCACAAAAGAAACACAAAATAATTTTAAACACACGCACACATCTGCTGTCATGGAACGTTTTTTTTTACACATACCTGCATGTGACAAGAAGGGATAAAATAAGTAATGCTGTTCGCTCCCTCTCTCTGGGCACAGTCAGTTTCTACAGGAGAAATAGCATGTGTTAAGCTAATACAGTTAGCTCAATAATATTCGTTTCGCTCGACGCTCAATCAAAACAAAAACACAGCGAATCCTCGGAGAACATGGAAAACTCATCGGTAACATATTACAGGTCAGTATACAATATAATATTCATTTTACATGGCTTAACTGACTGTAAATAAAGTTTTAGCCCAGGAGCTTGTGGGAACGTTACCTTTTTGTCAAATCCTCGTTTACACTGAGGATTTCCCACAATCCCTTTCTCAATACTCGTTCCAGAGGCACACACTACAGACAGCAGAGGGCGCTACTAACATATTTAGCTGGATTTACAACTCATTTAACTATGTTACACATGCACCATGTTTATTGATGTCATGTGTTTACGTCTTAAGGCATCTTTCCAAGTGCTTGCTTGTCTTTTGGGACTGGTTGTCCTGTGCCACTCCACCTGCGTCTTTGAGCCGAACGAAGGCAACGAGGAAAAGCAGTGTGAGTGGCCATGACCACAAACTGTAGACATAAAACTTTATGTACGGTTGAACCAGACACATGCACACACTGAACACACAGAGGGTGATTCAGCAGATCTATTACAATTATGTTTATCCTCACATACAGTTTGTGTGGACTATAATTGGCACCATCATGACCTTCACACTCAGTGGCAGACAGACTGCATGTCCTGCACTTGCTACCCCCATGGCCTTGGCTGCTGTTTCAAGTGAGTTTTTCATGCCTTTCATTATGATCAACAGATAAAATACTCTTATGCTATATGATTTTTCTCTTCTTCTCTTGTGATCTTGATCCAACTATAGCATAGAGGAGTGCGACGAGGTCCCGCCCGAATAACCACTTAATGAAGTGACCTCCCAAATGCATTGCTGATAAAAACTCTGTTTTATCCACATGTTTATGGTGTGTTCTGGTACAGCAAATCCAATAACCAATAAACCAAACTGCATCGACTGTTACGTTTCCAGCCTGCTCTTTGTTTCTTTTACTGTACTCACATTAGGAGTCACTTTTGAGATGTAATTGGATGGATCCACCACTGTGTGACAGCAGAGCTTAGCACTCAGAGGGTCTCCACAACCACAGGGCTTTAACACTCCAATAATAGCCTCACTTCTAGCCGCTGTCTCTGACAGAAACGTTCTGGTTGTTATGATGTTTAGCTCCTTCTCCAACTCTCTTCTCTGTGGATTCACACCTGTTCAGAGGATCATTTTCTCCTTCTTCCTGGCATCACACAGACACTTCCCTCAACCAGCGCACTATGTAAGTGCTTCATTTACTCAGAGTGATGATCTTTGTTAGGAAAATTATTCTTTTATTAGTTAATGAGTTATGAGAAGGCTGTCTTTCTGCTCCACTGTCAGCTTGTTGCTAATGCAGTTGTACCATAGTAAATGTATCTTTCTTTAAAAAAAGGTTTTTTGAACAATGCATGGACACAATAGTAATCTGCAGAAGGCTTTTTCCTCTTTGAGATTTCACCAGGTGAACGATAGGGAAAAACCTGATATCAGGTAAACATTATGGATCTGCTATAAATGAATGTTTCAATACTGTGCAGAGATGTGATTATGTCATGGGGGTATCACACAATCCCTGACACTTTCAACTGGGAATAATGAGGTTTGAGTCTTAATCTCAGATTCAGACACCACAGTGTCTGCTGCTGTTTATTTAGACATGTTTGCAATACATATTGCTCCAATACAACAGAAAAAAACAACCCTGAAGTATACTAACCCTCTGTACTGCATTTTAGCTCTTTTACATTCCAGTTTAACTCATTAAGTTTCAAATATACCAAGAATAAATGTATATCTATCTATTTGATGAAATGTAATGGTGCAGTGGTGGAATCTAAGGAAAATGATGTTCAGCTATCTCTCATCTCCCTGTTAAAGAGCACTACTTTGTCATTTACACTTCTCTGAGGAAGAAAACAAGAATATGATAGAGAGCAGTGCCAGGTCACAGTGTTCCTTATTCTGCAGAGATTTTGCTCTGGAGGCGACTGATCACAAACAACCACATGGTGGATGTGCATCAGTGCCACATCACTGTGACATGACAGGTTCAAATTTGTCCATTAATGGGTCTTTTTTTTCTTTTTCTTTTTTCCCTGCTGGTGCTCATGGTTCCTCAGCTCTGTTACAGCTGTTTGTTACATCTGGTTACTGGTGACATTACACCTGCCTTCCCTCCCTGAACAAAGGATGATCAATGCTGTGCAACCCTGCCTGCAGCTCACACAACACTCTGACATTGTAGGTTAGCAATGATGCAGTGTGAAGTGACTGATAGCTAAGTGTGTGTGCTGTTAATGGAAAATGACAGGCTCATTTTCCTCGCGATGCTGGATTTCACGGCACATGGCAGAGGTTCCGGGGGAGAGAGTTGGTATCCATTTTTAGGATTTTGACAATGTCATGCCCTTTCACTTCAGCATCGTACACAATCTATCATCTATGCTCAAATGTTTGCATAGTAACTCACTGTTGTTGAAGCTATTGTGTTGTGTTTCAGTCTTGAAACCAAACTGGAGGCTTCTACTGGCTCCGAGATTGTCAGTCTGTGCAACTTCAGTGCTGCGTAATACAAAATCCTGATAAAAGTGTTACATAATGAGCATTAACTCTCTCAGCATGTGTGAATTGTGTACAGATATAAAGAGCATGACCTCCAAATTATAGAAACATGAAAGAAGGTGTACAGGAGGGTGGTGTCATTAGTGGGGAGGGTGAACATGAACTGGCTACACTGGCAGTTCATAAACCAACTGGAGATCAAGAGCTCTAGGTGGTGAGATCAGAGGCTGGATAATGTTGGCCAGATTGTAGGCAGGAGATACAACATCAGCCAGCAATTGGGGATCTGGAGCTGGAGGTGACTAGACAGCTAGACAGCTGAATGGAGACTAGGGGCTGCTAATGAGACACCAAGAGCAGGTGTAATGTCGACTGGGAGCTGGAACAGAGGAGGCATCACACCAGGGTGGGTGATGTGGGAATAGACAAATCACCTTACAGGATTGAAGAATAGATTACTCAAGAGAAAAACCATAAACTCTAAGAGATGTAAGAGAAACATAAAGAGGAACACAAGTACAACTGAACAATAAAATACTGACATGACAAAACCTGACATAACAATCCTACAGCCATGCTACTAGCTTGGCTAAATATAGAGCATAAGGGGGATGTTTTAATGACAGTGCTTTCTTGAACAAATTGTCACAGTGTCTTACAGTAAATTGCAAAAAGGAAAAAGAAAAAAAGTTCCTCACAAGTTGCAGCTCTCCTTTTCTCCACAGCTGCAAGATGAACTTTGCTTCATCGAGTGCTTCTCAGAATAATAGAATATACATATCACTTCTACATGAGCAGGTCCTTTGAAGCTCTGCAATTGAATAATGTATTTTTCTCTCGTCTCCCTCTGTGCGTTTCCTCTCTTTGTTTCAGATGCATGTTTTCAGAGAGCTGGGATGGACTGTTTGATCCTGGAGGCTGGTGACACTGAAGTCCTAGTGAGATGTCCTTTAGTGGCAACACGAGCACGGATCAGTCAGCGACAGCTTGGTCTCTGTCCTTGAACAGCTCCAGCTCTGCACACTCACTGCCATGGGAGGAGGAAAGAACCGGTCATGAGCCTGTGCAGGAGCGGCCGGGGAATGAGAGCGCGCTTCTCTCAAACCTCTTCGTTCTTGGGCATGAAGAGCAGTGCCACATGTCTCCTGTCATCACGGGGTTTCTCGTAGTGTGGTACAGCATCACGATGGTTCTGGGGCTGGTGGGGAACATCGGCCTCATCGGTATCATCACCCGTCGCAGAGAAAAAGTCAATGTCACTAGCATTTTCATCTGCAACCTGTCATTCTCTGACATTCTGGTGTGTGTCTTTTGCCTGCCCTTCACTGTTATCTACACGCTAATGGACCATTGGGTGTTTGGGTCGCTGTTATGTCGACTCGTGCCGTTCATCCAGTGTGTGTCTGTGACTGTCTCTGTGCTGTCTCTGGTATTCATCGCTCTGGAAAGACATCAGCTCATCATTAACCCCTCTGGGTGGAAACCCAGCATTCCCCAGGCCTACACGGCGGTCGTTCTCATTTGGATTATTGCATGCTTCACCTCTTCACCTTTCTTGGCCTTTCAGCTACTCACAAATGAGCCCTACGCGAATGTAATCCTGCCCCAGTCTCCACTTTATCACCAAGCCTCTCCTCAGTCTTATCTCAATGCGTCTCCGCTTCAACCCGTCTCCTACACACACAACTCATCCGTGGTTCCACATCCATATCGCAGTCTTTTATCTTATGTCCCCTCAACTCCCCACATGGAGGCCTGTCTGGAGCACTGGCCGTCCCAGCAACACAGGCTCGCCTACACCACATGGCTCCTGCTTTTCCAATACTGTGGTCCACTATTGCTGGTCCTGCTCTGCTATGTTAGAGTTTTCGTGCGCCTACGCCGCCGCAAAGAAATGCTAGACCGTGCCAGGACCCCAGAAAACCATCGCATGACCCACAGCCGCCGAATCAACATCATGCTGGTCGTCCTCATAACGGTCTTTGCTCTTTGCTGGCTGCCTCTCACCATCTTCAACGTGGTGGCCGACTGGAATCAGGAGGCTCTGCCCATTTGCCACCACAACCTGCTGTTCTCTCTCTGCCACCTGCTGGCCATGTCTTCCACCTGCATCAACCCCATAATCTACGGCTTCCTCAACTCCAACTTTCGACAGGAAGTAAGAGAGGTGTTCCTGCACTGCCTCTGCCACCCACTGGAGGAGGAGTGCGAGCATTTCCCTATGTCTACTGTGCACATCGAGGTGTCCCGCACTTCAGTGCCTCTCCACCACAGGAGCAACTCTGTCGGACTTTGACCCAACAGATGCTACTGCAGTAGGATGTAGTCACATGTATACTGCAGACTGTACAGCTGTGGGACTAACTTCTACGGTTTGTTCCACATTAAATGAAAGTGCAGCAGTTTTGATAGTGGTTTAAAGTGAAACCTTTTTGTCAGTGAAGTGTGCAGTATAGTGTTGGTTTATCTTATTCTGCGGTTGTTACAAAAGGAGCCATTTCATTTTCAAAATATTGTAAAGTGTAATTTTAAACTACTCTGTGACTGAATTCCCATTTCCATATTTAATAGTGATAATAAGGGTTGCAATCATTACAGAATACTGTTTTTTTTGCAATACTGTAAATAAGGGAGAAAAAAAGGAATCAACATTTGATCTGTATGTTTTATACTAACTGGAAATTACCCCCTCTGGGAGCTGCAGTGTATAATATGTCATCAACATGCAGAGAGGTGACAAGAAAGGAGAAAAGGAGAAACATAACAGGTCCATTCAGAGAAAATTTTATGCTGTGTTCGCTGAATAAGCCTTTTCACAGTACATTTGGACTTGCCATTGCAGGAGAGGCACAGGTGCTGCTAATAACATTAACAATGGTTCTGTTGTGTTCAAATGCACCAGTGTGACAATGAACCAGCGTGCATAACACTGTGAGTCTGTAACTGGAGCATCCATACATCCATTATCTATACTGCTCATCCATATAGGGACTGGAACCATTTCCATCTGACATTGAGCGTGGGTGTGATTCACACTGGACAGGTTGGCAACAGCAAAATGGAGTCCAGTCATCATGCACTGTATTACTGTACTGTATTTACTCCTGTGATTTTCTTACTGACATGTCAGCGTGTCCTCAGTGTAAAACTGATAAGTGTAAAAACTTTGTGACAGTACTGTGGCCTTCCAAGTCACCTACCATCTAGAGAATGATAAAAAGGAGGATGTTCTTGATGCACATGGTGTACTATTAAGACACCTTATGTGTTGATTTTTCATGTCATGGAATATGTTGTTCTGAAAAGTAACACATGCCTTTTGAGATAGCCTATGTACTGAAAATAAGTGGACTGGTGCTGTTGTATTACTGATATTTTATAGTATTACAACTTTTACTTTTATATTCATGATGTTATAGCCTACTGTGAAATCAGTGTGTTAGCTTAGTGAAGAAAAATGTATTGTGTTTGGTGATTAATGTAACTTTAAGAGGTAAAAAACAGTTTATAAAATCATTGATTTACAGCTGTTTACTAAATAAATAAATCATATCCAAGTGAGAGCAGCCTCCCACTGAACAAGCTTGAATATAACAAGATTTTATATTTCCACTTAGTTGTGTGGTTGTTTGTCCAGATAGAGACAGGCTAAAAATCATTCACATTTACATAAAAGACAGGTGGACAATGAATTAGCAGAGCACTGTTTTTCTTCTTCCTCTCAATTAACTTTATTGAAAATACACTGAACAATCAATAGTGTCAATATCATCAATCAATCAATACAACTTTATTGTCCCAGCAGGGAAATTTGTCTTGGTCAATTATAGGCCTAGGCTATAGGCTATTACTACATGAAAAACTTGGGTGAGACTTTTGAATGTTTACATTGGTCTATATGGAATTTGCTGTACAAAACCATAGACTGTAGATTTGCGATAGCCTATTAGTAATATCATGTTTTAAACCATTCATAATGCTCAAGGTTCCTCAGAGCGCTACACGCCTTTGGCTAGAGGTGACGTGCACGTCTTTTCAGCCAATCACTGCGTTCTGTCCCAGAATGCTTTGCAGCATAAACTGCACGCGCGAATACTAGACCATCATGTTATCAGGTTTTAGCTGAAAACGTCGTAATTTAAACCGCACTGGCGTTAAAAGTAAGTACAGAAAAACTGCTGACGAAATCTGGTCGATATCCGTGTTCATGTCTGCGTGTTGTCCAGTTGTCAAAAAGTGCGTGAAACCTGTGTCAAAACTTTACGGAAGTATTAACTAACGTTAGCCACAGCAGCAACGTGCTACTAAAGTTAGTTAGCTTAGCAGTTTAGCAGCTAAACGTTGCGTAACCAAACACCAACGTATAGAGTTGAGTCTGACAAGCCACGTAGAAAATATTTATAGATGTGGGCTGAAGTCACAGGTGTTTTATCAACGTATGTGCTATAAGTAGTGCACTGTACACTGACTAAGGTCAAAGGTTGTCTCTATTTTTCACTAATTTTTGCTGGTGATAACGGTTAACGTTAATGTTTAAAATAAATAAATAAATTAGTATTTAAAACACAACAGTGTCTGGAAAATACAGGTAGAGGTGGATGGGTAGGCATACTGTGAACATTTCATAGATGCATAGAGAGAAAAAACTTTAATACTGTTATTGTCCCAATTCCCAAACAGGGAACATGGGTTTGCAGCCAGGTAGATGCGCCCACAGAGACATTCAGACACACTGGTCAATACACAGATGGACAACAACAGATAACATGTCATAGAGGCAGGGCTCCAGCGTGCGACCTAATAGGTCGCATATGCGACTTAATTTCTTAAGGTGCGAGTTAAAATTTAATTAGGTCGCTCCAGTGCTACTTGCAGGAGGACGAGTGAAAAAGTTTTTTTTCCCATTTTAAATAGCTTCCGTTTCAAAGTAAAACAAATAAATAGATGAACTTGCACTGTGTCTGCACTGTGTCCGCCTCTCTCTCCCTTCACACAGCAGCAGCAGGCAGGTAGCCTCCACCCCCCGCCCCCCACCGCTACATGCACAGCGCTAGACGCTACAATGTTGTCGTCTTATTATTAGCCATTAGCCGCAGCTAGTTAATGTTAACCTTATCAGGCATGCTAATCTATTAATTAGGCTACGGTGACCAAACGTCCTCTCTCGCACGGACACGTCCACTTTTCACGTCGTGTCCGGGGCGTCCGGGTTTGTTTTTTTTAATGAACTCATAAACATGTCCGCGGTGTTGTTTTTAACGGGACCGCGAACCGTGACGGATTAGGCTAAATGACTAGACACCGGGAAGTCCGGACCGGCGCGACCCGACTTCATTCTCGGTCTACTCCTACCGGCCCGCTGAGTTAACTTAATGTAGGAGCCCATACAGAAGCATGGTGATGTAGGAGCTCAGAGGAACAGACAGCAGCCCACTGCTTCACAGCAGTTACAGTACGCCCCCCCCCCCCCCCTCCTCGAGAGCAGACAGTAAAGAAGCAGTTGTGTGTGAGTGAAGGAGGGAGACAGTAATTTTTTTTTATCCATTTGGTATCGAAAATGGTATTGAGTATTGAATATTTTCCTGATCCATATTGAGTTGAACATTTTAGTATGGTGACCATGATAGTGACAACCTTAGTGCCAGGAACTGTCCATCTGATTGGCTCTGGACAACTGCAGTGTCAGAAGGTCAGAATAGAGAAGTTGGTGCCATGAGGGGCTGAAAGATGATGGAGACCAGTGTATCGATGGAGAAGGGACGAGTTTGGAACACAGAGATATGCACGGAGAATGTAAAGCCAATCTCTGGCCATTATAGCCCTTCACCCAAAAGAAGTAACTAAGTAACTTTTACTCTGAATACACTTTAAATGAGCTACTTTTTACTTGTACTTAAGTAGATTTTTACACCGGTACTTTTACTTTTACTTGAGTACAATTTCATCAAGGTACTTTTACCTGAGTAGATTTTTTTTGGTACTCTTTCCATCCCTCTGGTCTATAGTTGATTATTTTAGCATTCTTACCTCATCAACAGCCCACTCTACTGCAGCCTCCTTAAACATGCCGCTCTGTGTTTTAGGTCACGTATTAATAACACGCTATACAAAGAAAAATATGGCGCTACCTAATTTGTTTTGGTGCTACTAAATGAAAAACTAGGCGGCACCAGTGCTACCTGTGAAAAAGTTAGTCTGGAGCCCTGCATAGAGGGCAGATTAAAAGTACCTTACAGCAGGGATAAAATGCAATTTAAAAAGTAATATATTCACTGGGCAAAACCTTCATGGATGTTTTTAAACAGTCCCAAATCGATTCTGCAGCATGTCAAAGACCCCTAACCCACAGTCAGAGTCATCGGTCTGAACGATCCTGAGAGACAGGAGCAACCCTGGAACAGATGGTCCGGCTCACACAGAGACCTGCTCATGAAGGGACGGGACACACCAAGGCAGTTTACTGTAAATCCTCACAGTAACTGTGGCAAGTCCTCCATGGTACTTGGATCAACCCCTCTGCCAAGTGCCTTGAAGAACTGCACACAGGAGAATTGGTACTGATTTGAAGGCAAAGGTTGGTCACACACCAAACATTGTTTTTTTTAATGTGACAGCTATTTGTATTATTATTTCTGAGAGCATTTTCAATTCTTAAAAACGCAGCACAGCTTTTGATCAGAAGCTTGTGTCGTTTTGTTATGTTTAGACAACAAATAATTGGTTGATTGACAGAAACTCTGTTCATTCCTCTGCAGCAAAATAAGCCTGAAAGTCGCTGCCAACGACTTGTTTTTCTCTGTCTCATGTCACAACTCACACACAAGTTTTATTCAAACTTTTTAGACTTGTAAGACTTGTGTCTAATTCTTCGGTTAACACAATTTAATGGAATGACTACAACAACAATTGTTATAGTTTATAATAACAATTGTTATGCATTTTTTCTGGACCAAGCAGCTGAAAATTCTTGAATATATAGTATAGTATATTGTGAAGACTGATCTTCCGTCTCAAAATATATCTTTATTGTTTTTGTGTAGGTAATTCTTGGACCTAAGGAGGCAAGTAATGACCACCAGCAACAAAGGTTCACTTCTGAAAGGTACTGCACGTGATCGTAATTTTACTGCAGTTTATCCAGGTTGGACGTTACGGCTTATAACTCTCTTCAATGTGTCTGCAGATGTCGTCGCCTATGTTGATGTGTGGTCATCAGACAAAACGGCAAACTATTCATTATCATTTGTTCAGCAGCTGCAGGAAATGGGTGCACAGGTGAGACCATAGGGCACTTAAACACATTTTTACTACACTGTATGTTATTTACTGACAGCACGTGCATGTTGCCAAATTTAAATGTGCCTTTCCTTTACAGATATCGAAAACATTCAATAAACAAGTCACACACGTAGTCTTCAACAATGGTCATTCAGCTACATGGACAAAAGCCAAGAAAGGTCATGTGAAGCTGGTCTCTGTTCTCTGGGTAGCCAGGTAACCTCAACAACTCTACGATGTTTTCTGTGATTGTATTGTTTTTTTTACAAGATGTGTCTGGGGATCATTGTGGCTTATTTTTGGTGAAATGTCCAGATGTCATGACGATGGTGTACATGCAGATGAGGAGTTGTATCCAGCCTTAAATGAGAGCAACCCTGTGTTGAAGAACAAGAAAGTGAGTAGAGTTAGGGTTACCTACGATGTTTATGTTCATTTAAAGCTGTCATTGTAAATGTATTTAATTTTGATTCAGTTACTCAAGTCCTTTGATTCAGAATTTATAAATGAGATGTCACTTAGTTGTATTTAAATGTTGATCGTGGTCATGTTTGGAGATCGTTTTATCGCCCAGCCAGGCCTATAGATAATATATTTAGTATCTGTTAAAAAGATCTATTATGAAAATGATTTGGTGGCCCACTTGTAATACCGGTGGGCCACAGCCCACAGGTTTGGTATGACTGCTCTAGGAGCCGTGAGTGAGATAATGATTTGTTCATTGCTAATCATAGTACCATTTACTTTATAGTATTAAAATGTTAAAAATCTATTTACTTCCTATTCTAAAATTGTGTTTGATTCATGTAGCATCGCTGCATGCGACCGAAAGATTCTCCAGAGAGGACACCTGAAAATGATAAGCGCATGAGGAAAAAGTTAGACAAGATGATGAGAGACCTTGCTCCACAACAACCTCTGGGTAAGAGATTATTGCACCTATGGAAATGTTTTATTAAAACCAAAGGATGTAGATTATCATCTGACAATCATGTCTACAGTTACAGATGTGTCGCCTATCATCATTGATGAAGAGAGTGGAATAGTCTATAGCCCTGCATTGAAAAGATCAGACTATATGGCACAGCGTTTGAAAGACATGAAAGAGAAGCGGGAAAACCTCTCACCCACTGGTATGTGTATCAGCAGATGTGCAGGCTGATGAATTGATAGGGCCTTAAAAACATTTCAACACTTTTGAAATGCCAACCAATTCTCTCAAATGTCACTGTCTTTCAGCTTCACAAATGGTTGAATCCTGCTCTCCCACCGGACTGAAACCCTCTATTGGAAGCACACCAACTGTCCTCAAATTAATGTGTAAGAAAATTAAGTGTGATCAGTAAATTATTTTAGTGTCATTTATGTATCGCCACCTAATCCCAAGTTCTGTTTCTAAGTTTCTAGGTAAATTGCAGCTTTTAATATGATGAAATGTGTGTGGTCAAAATGGCTACGCACTTCTTATTATTAAGAATATAGTGTACAGTATAAGCTTACTATCAGAGTTAGTTTGTAAATAAAGCCACAAAATGAGGACAGACGAACCCATATGATGCAGCATGAGATACAATTTGTAGTTGGAGTAAACATCTTGGAAAATTATTAATATATTAGTTCATGTTTGTTTCTCTGAAGCTCCTGAAATAAGAAGTGAATGCTTGAATTTGTCACATGATGCTCTAAGGCAAAAAGCTACAGAGAATCACATCTTCTGTTTGTGTATGTTTTGCCTCTTGTACTCTTTAGTATGTTTGTGGCATTTTACTGTTTGAAAACCTGCCTTATAAGAATCTAGGGTGATAGTAACAGTAACTGGCAGACACAAAGCGACTATGGCATCCCATTGGAGTCAGCTTCTGAATGTGCAGTATTTACTTTTGTTTTGCCCTCATTGGCTCTGACAGCTAAGAAAAATATCCCTCTTGCTACATGAGCGATTTTCTTCTTCAGCTCCCTGTTTACTTCAGCTTTCACAGTTGCTATGTAGCGAACAATGTTGGTGTGTGAGCTTTTGAAGCACAAGCAGAAGTCTTTGGTTTTATATAGTGGGGGTCAGTGAGAGCCATTGACAACCCTGCTAATCACACTAGGAAACTCAACACAGGCAGTGACCCAGCGGTAGCTGAGAGATGCATAAACCCCTAATGATCATTACTCTTTCTCCAATTTAGATGACCAGTCAGATGATGATTCCAGTGCTTCTGCCGCTGAGCCTGGTTGCTCACCTGACAAAGAAGAAGGGAGAACACAAGTTACTGACCATGACCATCTTGAAAAACACCCCAGGAAAGGTTCTGAAAAGCCCTGGCTGTCCCCCTGCCGTGAGGTGCCAAAAAGGATCCCAAGTCCTTTGAAATTCCCTGACCTGGAGGACAAAGCGGACGAAGAATGCAGTAGACAAAAAAAGTCAAGAAGGGCGTCAGTCAGAAAAAAACCTGCAGAGAAACACAAATCTGCAGACTTATTAGAAGGTCCGCCCCAGGATACTAGATCTGATAACAGTAAGAACTCTCAAAGAGAAAAATCACCCGTCCCATTAACTAACAAATCTGAAAAGGGAAAGCAAAAAATGAAAGCATCTAAATCGTTTACAGAGATTAAGACCAGTATTTGTCCCGATGATGTGAATTCTCTCAGTTGCCTCTCATCACCCGCTGTTTCAGGTGATACTGCAGTCCAACTGGCAAAAGAAGCTGCTCCTCCGTTACAAAAACAGAAGATACAGAAACGAGCCAGACCATCACTTTCTACCTCAGTACGATCTTTAAGCCTATCTGGTGAATCTCAGAGTGTCGCCTCAGTTTCAACCGAGGATGATAATGTTTTTGAGGACTATTTCTCCGCAGCTAACCACAGTAAGAGGTCAAAAAGACCTCTCATGTCTGGACTAGTTGAGGACATTAAAATTCCTTTTGAGTTGGACTCCACCACACAGAAGAGAAAACAAAGAAGAAGTGAAAGCATTGGATCTGAAACTAACAGTAAAAAGAAAAGGAAGCTTGAAGAAAAACAGAGTGGTAAAGAACACAAAAACAAGCCGTCTGATGCACAAGGTCATGCACAACAGGATGTGAAAGACCATCAGCCTGCAGTGGATAGTCCAAGTGACAATGTGACACTCATAGCTAAAAGGCGAAGACAGAGCACCTTGTCATTCACAGCCACCAGACCAACTACAAGTGATGCAGGAAAACGGAGAAGAGCATCTACACCAGGCCAACCAGCAGTGTTAACAGAGGATCCCACAGTCTCAGAGCTGCAGAAAACCTCTGATGTCACTGTCCTTTCTCATGTCTTGGAAAGTGAGTAATAAGGCTGCCAGAGTTCAGAATGTGCACATTAATAATAGTATTAATAATAGTGTGCATGTTAATAACCATGAACCTCATGCTCAGATTTCCATAATCAAACAATTATCAATTGTGTTTATGTTGATGGGAGATTTGTAACTGTGACTGTAACTATCTCTGGGCTCCAAAAGCAATTATTCTTTCAGGGAATACTTTAAGTATATGATTAAGTCCAGCTATTTTATTAAGCTGACCTATAACTTTGAATGTCACGTTTATATAAAAAAGAATAAAGACAACTTAATAAATAAATGAGGGCTGTTAAACTTGTACATGTTTGTAATTTTATCTACGTATGCTTTCCTGTAAAGGCCTAATTACTTATTTAGTTTTCAAATCATCTCTGGCTTTTCCCTCAATACAAAGCCATGTACATTACTGTAGGAGCTGTTGCCCGCAGGTTTTCATATGTTGATAGACTCATGACTATTCCAACTCATGAGGCATGACCTGTAAGACCATGAATGGGATATAAGTATAGTTTTGAAACTGGACAGTTTTAAATATTAGACCAGTATTTAATGCTTTTCAACTCGGTCTTGCTTTTCTATTTAAAAACTACTGGTGTAAATAGATGTTACAATATATATTATATATACATACAAGATATAACTTAATGTATGAAAGAACTTTAAAGTGTCACATTTTAAACTTTAGTCACATTGTGCTCTATTTCATAACATTTCAGCTACTGGTAAGAAAAAAAGTCACTGTGTTACCTGATTGGATTTCCTCATGTTCATAAATAAAATTTGAAAAACAGAAATTAATTGTGATTCAAAAGTTACTTTTGTTATTTGCTAATTTCTAATCATATTAAGTAACAGTCTCTTGGTCATCTTGAATAAGTAAAGTACATGTTTGAATACCAATTTTCAGTCCTGGTGTAACGTAGCAGAGATGAGCAAACATGAATACGCACACAGACAGCCCCTGCTGTGTGATAGCTTGAGTGACACACCCCCACACTGTTTTCAATTGTTTTTCTTTGTTTTCACATGTAGGTAGAGGAAATGAATGTACAGTTGCAGCTGGCTTAACAGAGATCTCCTCTGAAGGTGAAGGAAATCAAAATAAGCAATTCAGTCTTCAAAAAATGGTCAACAAAACAAAGGTAGGAAGACACAGATCATTTTTGAAATACAGTTTTCTAATTTAGCTTCAATAATTTTGATTGAGTTGGTTGAGACTACTGCACAAATGCATGTTGACATTGCATTTCCTCCAGTGTTGTGGGGGGGAGTAAAATGAATGAGACTGGAAGTAGAGGATGTTATGAGTATTAAGTCACCAGTAGGAAGCTGTGTGATTCATTGAAAGTTGCTGCTATGACATCCTATGTGCTCATTTTTACAGGTCCTTGTCCGCTCATGACACTAGTGTCTGGTAGATTGCACGTAGCTCATACGTTGGAACAAGACTTTTGTTTTTTCAGTTGTAACTTCCAACCAGCTGCAACTTTTCATTTTTTTTCTCACTTTACAAACATGCAAAAAAAAGTGAATGAAATGTAAAATTAATTCACTTTTCTTACCTCACTTGATTTATCCTACAAAATATCAGTAGGTGCATAAAATAACAACAAATCCTGACTTAATGGTTTTTTGTAATATAGGAAGTTCAGGACATAAAATCAACATCAGTAGTGTGTGTGTGTGTGATTCCGTTTAAGGTATTTCCTCCATAAGGTCATACACTTCCATTAGCTGTGGGTGTTTTTGACGCATCTAGCCAAGATGTTCTGTCTGGTCCTGGGGGCTTCCTGTGTTTTTGCCTCTGTGATGGTAGCATACAACTTCCTTGCTTGTGAAATGCACCTGGGCTCTGTTTTCGTTACACTGGTAACCTCAACAAGCTGCAGCTTAAAAAGAAAAAACAAAAAAAAGCTAAGCGTGACGTCATGCTCCCCAGGGAGCTCTTCCGATGGGTTGACTTTATGGTAGCCTCATTACAGAGATGATGTAGTTGCTGTCTTCCTTTTTATGACGATCATGAGAGCAGACTGATGTCCAAATATGGTGGTCACATTTATGCAGAGTCGGTAACTACAAGCCATCTGTAGTGTAAAGCCACACCTGTATGGTGCAACAGCCAACAACGATAAACGCCACATTGCTCAACTTCGGGTGCAAACATTGTGCATTTTCTGTTTGCTGCTACTTTTGTGACAAGTAATACATACAACAGAATTATTAACCCTCATTTGTTAATGCTAGCCCTCATTTCAACAGATTACAAATGCTCAGTATTAAATCAGTGGTCTGGGGAAAACACTTAACACAGCCCATCTTTCAGTCCTTCAAATCCAGAACAGGCCTTTGTCATATGTCATTCACCCTTTTATCTCTTCATTATTCCTATCCTGCCTCACTGTCATTATCCATGAAAGATCAGCTCTTTGAAAAGAGGTCGCATGCACTGCTGGGCGAGGTGCTGAGGCACTAAGGCAGGGGGTCTTTATTGAAATCCCCCATCACTCTCTCATCATGTCTTGTCATCTCTGCACAGTGAATCTACAATAAAGCACCAAAAATACATATTTTTTGAATCAACTATTTAATGATTTATATCATTCTGTCAACCAAGGACAAAGTCGTCTCATTTAATGTGATCTGGTTTGAAGGTGAATTACTCATGAGGGAGTTTATTCTCTTTTATAAATCCTACCAATCAGAAGCAGTTGAGGACTATATTCACAAAATATGTCGACTGATATAAAGTGCTGTATTAGACCCATGGTCTTTGTTGGGGTCAGTTTTTATGTAAGGTGTTCTGACATTTATAATTTCCTCTCACAGCTCCAGTTGACTTCCACCTTTGCAGAGACCCAGAGTCCTCGTCTGTCTTTGATTTTCTAAAAAGAAAAAAAGTCATTTTAAGTGGGCACGAAATTGTAGCCATCAAGGAGACCTAGTCATACACTGAAGAATTTCCTTCATTTGTGCTCGGAGACCCTGCTGTGGTTCACACCAGCTCTTTGTCGGTGCCACATTATGTGCAACTCATTCTTCAGTGCCTGTTTTCTTGAGCTGTTGCCAAAACATGTTCACTGCATGAGATAAGCCAAAGTCCCCTATTGAGGAATCTTCAGGGAATAGCTTCCCATATTAGCCACTCCTCCATTACCTATCATTAGCAGAAGGTAACCCTGTGGAGGATCATTAACAAATTGGACTATAAAAGCATTTTAACCAAAGACAACTTCTGTCAGGGCAGTTAAAAAGTAGCAGTCATGGGTTGATAACAATCAACACCATGACCAACTTGATTATCACGGATAATGTGACGCTTACCTCTGATGGGGGCAGGACCGGTGGGCCGTTTTGGCACCACTGTGTTCAACAGGCCTTAACCCCTGACTTCCAGCTGGGGGACCAGATATCAGAGTCTGGTGGGAGCAGACCCGGGGGTCCTGTTTGTAACTGCTGCTCTGGTGTTTGTGTCCATGATAGCTCTTTGTTTAGGGCCAAAGTACATGGCTGGATGGACCACAGTTGTTAGGTTACAAATTTACAGTTCCGGTTCAGTGGCTTTGAATATGTTTTTCTCAACCCATGGCCTTGGTGTTTGATTTCCTTTTTGGTCTCCATGCAGCTATGTATCTGGCAGGGTTGTTAAAACTGCATGGCCTGTTTGGCTGTAGAATAATCATCATTTGACATCTTCATTGCTGTGTCATTTAACGCACCAGCTCGCAATAAGATTAACAGTGAAATTCATTGAATTTCCAAAGATTTCTGAGCCATTTTGTAAAATTTGTATTGGCTGGTTTAAAGCTTAGATTTGTTCTGCATGGTGCTTCAGCCAACCATTTTTCTTTTTTGCTTCTACAGACACAAGCCAATAGATGAAAATTCAGCCAAATTAGTTCTACTTCCACATCCAAAATACATGTATATGATTGTTGTCACACATCATGAAGTTTTGTTTTTGGCCCAGTCATAAATTATATGTGTTTGCTGTTTCAGGCGATGAGAACATTGGTCATGACAAGCATGCCCACAGAGTAAGTACCTCAGACGTTTAAAAATGTTTGCCTCACGATAAAATTTCCCCAGAAAACCTTCACTGCATCGATGAACACATTGATATCTTTTGATAAATTGTTTATGTTGGATGCTTTCTATTCTTTTCTCTTCTTGTAGGCACCAGCAAACTGTAGTTCAGCTGGTGAAGGCACTGGGTGGTTTTTCAATTGCCGACCGTGTCTGTGAGAGCACAACTCATGTGGTGTCTGGGGGTCACCGGCGGACCCTCAATATTCTGCTGGGCATAGCTCGTGGCTGCTGGATCCTCTCTTTTGAATGGGTATGTAGTTTTCTAATGTTAGGAGGCAATAACATGTTAATGGTGAATTGTTACAGTACCTTTTGTTTTTTGCTTTTCCTTGAGTAGATTCTGTGGTGTTTGGAGCAAAGGCAGTGGATTCCAGAGGAGCCTTACGAACTGTCAGACCATTTTCCAGCAGCACAGGTGAGAACCAGTACTATACTAGTTTAGTAGTAAAAGAAAAAAGAATACAAATACTGCCAGTAATAACCCTGATGCTAAACCTCATTATTTTTTTGGTGCAACAACAGAAATGTTTGTCATATTTTTCACTCAAGATGATTTTACATGTAAACATTTTTTTTGTACGTATACAAAAAACGTGTAAGCCATTACATTCATGACAAAAAATATAATTTTCAGTATATAATCAATTATATTTTATCCAAATATTTTACCCCTTTTCACACTCATAACTAATAAAGGATCGTAAAACCAAAGCTGAGGAAGTCAGTCGGAAACCTGCTATTTTTTATTACCAGTCATCCATTTTCAGTCCGCTTGTTTTTCCTGAAGCATCCTGTGTGAAATGTGAATGTTGCCTCTTCCTGAACTCGTCATTCATGAATCACTGTCCCCTCCTGCCACTGCAAGGGAAGACATGGGGTCTTGATGCAGACAGATGTCAACAGATTTCCTCTTGAAATTATGTGATGGCTTTTGTTGGGACAGCAAAAATATTTTCATCCCCTGAAGGCCTTTTATTTGTTTACTCCTCAAATCACAAGCTTCTCCATTTAATTCATATTCTTTGCCCTGAGGACCACAGTGTTACTTTGAGTTGCTGTCACTGCCGTTGAGTGACATTGTTTAAAAAGACCACTGAGCAATGTTGAATTTCATCTGTGGCATATTCACTCTACACTTTGCATATGACACTGATATTATAACCCTATCATGTGCAGCTGTTCAAAATAATGATTCATGGGCTCAATAATTCAGGTTAAAAGATTTAGACATACATATCACAAGTCCATTATTGAACCAGTTTTATCACTTAGAAATAAACTCAACTCCTAAATGTCCCATTAATATTTATGTGAAATGCAACAAATCAATGATCAGGATTACTTTATGGCTATATAGGATGCACAAGCAGATTCTTAGTACATTTTCCCAAAAAGCAACAACAACAAAAAGTGAATATTGGAGATTTTTTTATTTTGAAGTAGAAATGACAAAAGATTACTGAAAAACTTGTGGTGATCTGGCATTTGTGCATTCACCAGACTGTTCAGTGTTACAGTGTAGAGCAAGGAAATTGCGGAAAAGGACTGAAGAGCCCTGTCTTAAGTTCTCTGCCTTGTGGCTGTGTTTAATATTCAACTTCAGGTATATAACAGCTGGTAGAGCATTACATTCAGCCACTCTGACAAAACCTAAAGCCAGTGTTTACTTGTGAGAAACTCACTTGGACATCATGCCATAAATTGTGCTTGTTGTAGCTTCAAAAGTACATAAATAAAAAAAATACATTCCCAAAAGATTGCAAAGAGATCATCGTCATGAATGAGCATGTGGGAAGGTACGGCCACTGCAGAACAATAACAAAAGATATCCTCTTAGTTTATGTGCAATGAAATCATTAAGTAGCTTGGAACTAGGAGGCACTCAAGATCTATGAAAACTTCTCTAGCCCATATAATAGTGTTAAATATCAGCCTTAAACTCTACATATAAATTAAACAACAAATGTACACACATTCTCTGGAGAAATACAATCCTAAGAGAAACAATTTCTGTGGCATTTTTACATTTGCATTTACATTGTAGGTATTCTACAAAAAACTTTCTAGAACATATAACAATCACTTTGAGCCAGTTGTGTTCATGTTGTACCATAGTCTCTTTCTAAAATGAACTAATAGCAGCTACTATAGAAAGTCTAGTTAAATGGCTGCTTAAACTATATCAAAATCATTCAAAAAATACAAATGAATTAATGTCACATTTTACTCTGGCCTCTCCTGTTGAGTTAGCTAACTGTTATAACTCACTGTAATCACTATATCTCTTGTTACCTATACATACAACAGACAGACATACGGTAGATATTTTCAGTATAGATATTTGTCTGTTATTTTTGTCAGTCCATAACAACTTTTTTTTTTTTTGCAACAACCCATTCCATAAAACGTATTAAACATAAACATGCACAAAATATGTCTTTTCAAAGGTAGATAACATTATTTTCATTAAGTGCTTTGGCTTCCTTGAGATTTTCTATTTTTTTGGCTTTGTTGTTTTTTGCTGTTTGTCAGGCAGAGTTTTCTTTCCCACTTTGTTGAATCAGAGAATGACGGCTCAAAGGGGACCGGCGAAGTCCACTGGTCTGATCATCATCGTAGTGGACTTCAGTGAATAGCCTGAGCCTTTCCAATAGTACCATTTGATTCCATTGAAGCGGTTTGAGTTTTGGCCCTGTTGGTAATACATCCCGTTCAAATTGGAAGGACCACAGGCATCAAACCACCAACCTAGAGCATCAAAACAAAGACAATCAGTTTAAGGGAACATGAAAGACTGGAGAGCAAAACTGCAGAGCAGGTTTTTGAAAGGGCTTGTTTGGTTTTGTCTAAGAATTTTGACTCACTTAACTATTTCAGTGTGCTGTGTTTGTACGATAATATGGCAAACTATATAACAAAATCGAATATTACATAATAGAAAGCCATTTTCAGAACTGAACCATCGTCATGTTTCCTTGTGATAACTTTCAGTCCATTTATTGACATTACAAATGTATTTTTCAAACTTAGAATGTAAGATGAGTTAATCAAATTAATCTGATTGAAATGGTAGTAGAGATTTCAGTAAATAAGTACTAATGTATATTTCTAAAGTCATAAGAGCTATAAAGCTTCAGCAGAGTGAATTTATTAATAAACTTTCCACTGTGCTGCTCATGTGAGCTGTAAATAATGCTGTCATGGCATCACATTAGCTGCCAGTTGAGCTGTTAAAAAGTGGCAGTACATTCTTCTGTCTTGTCATGGTGACAAGGCAGGCGTTTCACGTTTGACAGTCTCAACTTGAATTGGAAGTGACAGTGTAATTAATGCTGCTCTTACTGGATTGTCACTTATTGTTGATACAGTACACACCCTTTTTGTTTTAAATCCCTGTGACACTCCTCAAGTTTTCACCAGTGTGAGCTGGGAAGAAACTGACTTGACTGAGAGCTTGGTTGATGAACTGAAGGAGTGTCATAAGTATTGAAAAAAAAGTGTGTGTCAACAACAAGTGACAATCCAGTAAAGCCCGAAAACTTTATTTTCAGATAAAAATATGTAATGATGCTTCTCATTAGGTTAGAGTTTTACATGCTTCCACACTGCTCGCTAAGTTATTGGCTCATTGCTCACTCTTACATTGTCAAACTCACTCAAAATCAGACAGAAACATAGATAGTATTGTATGTGATTATTTTTTTGTTATTATTTTCTTTTTCTTTGAATTACGTATAAGCATCCATTCATATTTTTGTTCATTGAAATTGAGGCCGTCTCATGTCTGTACTTTTTGCACTGGGTCAGTGCCAGTCAGTTACAATTGTGCATAATGTGCATATTGAGTCCCATGTGAGAGACGCCTCATGGGAAAAAAAGGGAAAGGGTTAGCTTTTTCATGCTTTCATGCTCACTTGGCAGACCCCGACACAGAGAGAGACAAACTTCTGGCAGTGGAGTCACTTTCAAGGGAACGGAGGAGGACCTTTAAGCTCTGTTCCCAGGCTATTAATGTCAGCCATTGTAGGGACTGAATTCCCCAATGAGTTGATCAGTGATTAACTCTGAGCTAATTGTGCTCTTTGACCTGGCAACAAAAGTACAGGAGCCCTTAAAATGCCCTTGAAGATTTTTGGGGAAAGTGCCAAGATTTGGGGTGGTTGGGAATTTGTTCCTGTTTGCCCTATGCAAATTAATGTGATTTGTGTGATGAACGTGTTATCCACAAATATGCATTTCTTACCCCCTGTGGTCAGTTGTGAACATTTGCAAACACATTTGTCATTGTCTGCATCCTTTGTACTGAAATCACTTCCTGGCTGCCCGATGCTGCTTATTTTGCCTGCTGTTCCACTGTAGCCCTTAAGGTGTATCCTGTAGAATGGAAAAGGAAAAATGAAGGAAGAGGAGGAGGAAGTTTGTGACTACTGTTCCTCAAAAGGCAATGTCCTACTCACTCATACAACTTTTGGCCATAGCTTCACTACTACTGGGCTTTGGCAGGAGGATTAATTGTGTGCTTACTTACTATTTGTTTATTTTTGCTGCTGTTTATGAATTTAACGAGCAGCTTAATGATTCTTTTTTTGTTGTGCATTTTTTCCCTTTTTCCCAAAGGATGTCTGTAATGGTATTTTTGTAGGGTCTTTGTAGACATATGTTGCTGTGTCCTGTAACTCAAGTTCGAATTGGTCATAGTTAAGGGGGCTTAAGACGTGAATAGCACTGTGTTGAATTGGAGCATTTCAAGGTCTGTTTGCCAATTTCAAAAGAAGTATCCATTCCACTCTGAAATCAGTTTTGCTTCAGGAGGGAAAACACCTCTGAAGGTTGTATTGTCGCCGAGAAGTGCAAATTGAATGTTAGAAATTCAAGACATTTTATGTATTTCCTATTTTTCAAATTCTTACCAGTTTTATTACATTTTCTTTGGGCTCATGCCAGTACCTCTGGATCAGGAAGTATTATACAGCAGAACCAGAGAACTGTCAGGAATCTCTACAATGTGATGTGCTGTAGTACTGTAGTAGTAGTAGTAGTAGTGGTGGTGGTAGGTCAGCAATTATGATCAAAGCTAGTATTTACACAAGTTGTTTTCAGGAGATAAATACACTGTCTGTCCAAAAAAGGTCACCTGAATTTAACAAAGCTAATAGTAAGAGCCTCCCATTGGATAATTACTGCATGGATGATTGTGTTTCAACAACCTGTTTAACCCTAACTGATCTCATTTCTTAAACATCCATGTTGGAAGACACATCCTGTGGTTGTGGAAAATATGTTAATCTGTTTCAGAAGGTTGTGGAAAATATTAGAAGGATAATAATCTGTTTCCAATGAAGGTTCAAAATAAATTGTGACATTACAGAAGCTTATCAATCACAGCAAATGCGTGATAATCAAAGCCAAAGCCAACAAAGTGATATAACTTTTCACCTAGTCTGTCATAACAAATTATAAAGTATTAGAATTACTGCTTCTTGCAGATTAGTGCAAAAAGTACACAACCAGAGTAAATCCACCACAAAACCTATTAATGTGCACATTGAGGCATTTTGTATGAGGACACAATAGCAAAAACAAAAGATATTAGATTAGAAAACAGAATGCTGCAACACTTGATGAAAGGTCTTGTAAGAGGATGCTTCAATGATGAAGATGCACCTTGTTTTAAGGAGAAGTGCCTCCAAAATGTGTCACTAGGATAGTTGTTAATTTCATCATTGTAACTGAAAGGCTTTAATTTTTGAGGCTGCACTTTAGTTACAGCTGAAAACTGCAACAGCAGCTGTTGATATGTTCCAACTTCAAAAGCAACGTTGTAAGACAGAAACATTAATATGTGCTGATGGGCTTTTGTGTCCTTAGTAGTTTGAGTTACGTGAGTTGGTTTTTTTTAAAGCTAAAAATTAAAATATGACACCTTTTTGGCAAGGTGTTAATTACTGAGGGGAAATTTCTTTGATGTTGTCAGTACACCAGACCTGTAATTTTGTGCTTCGCTGTCGAGAGAAAATTGATCATATTGTGAAAATCCAGAATTTCCTTCCCAGTCGCTCAGCTGGATCCTCAATTTGTAGGACTGTTGATTTGTCAGCTTGGAGACAAATTCATTTCCCAACCAAAATTCAGCTGTAGGTTCTCCAAACCCCTGAAAAGACAAAAAAAATGTAATTAAACCTTGATGAATCCCTGCAGTAGAGCCATTTGAGATGTCTTTTTCCATTAACAAAGCAGCAAACAGAGCGAGAATCACCATGTGCTGTTCATTTCTTGGCTATTACATTGAAATTTAGTTTCCCTTGTAGCTGGAATATTTCATCTGTACTCAAAACACATCCAGCAATTAAACAAATCGATCACAATCCTTCATAAGAAAGTATGCCAGCTTTAATTGCAAAGGAAATTGCATGAATGCTTTTCTCTGTAATAACTGCTCTGTGGGGAGCTGAGATTGGACTCGATTCATTTTGGCGTGCTGTTACACTATTTATCTCTTTGGCGTGGGCACTATTTTTAGTAGTAGACTATCAACACAGTTTCTGATAGAAATATTAAATATACTGTGATTGAATGTGGAATTTGAATAATGTCAAATAGCTAAAATTATTGTGGTTTCAATTTTTACAATTACTTTGATGAATAGCATACTGATCACTTCAGACCTTTGCCTGGTAGTTTGCCCTTTCTCCTTCAGATTGTGTCTAGGAATTCCCTCTAACTGTGCAGAGTCAACAGGTCTTGAAAACACTTTCTTTCGATGGCCAGAACCAAATCTGGCTGCTGGTCTTGTGGATTTGGAGTGACAACGGTAGCCTAGGATATATATTTTTTAAAGGAAGAATTTCTTCCTGATAGTTTTACCTTTTTGTACTCTTGCCACGTTCGGTGAAAGTCAACATGGCCGTCAAAGCGTTTTTGTAGGACTGTCCAGCCTCCTCCTTCTGTCTCCATGTCACAGAAAGCCTTTAAACACAAGGGAGAAAGAGGTGCTGCGATTAGTAATTAAAAATTAATGCTAGGTGAAGAGTTCATGGTCATTTATAATTGGACAATGTTTTCTCATTGGAGTTGGGTTAGAACAACTTTTAGTTTGCAGGGAGTTACAGAATTGAAGTCCCAAGTCTTAAATCACTGAAAAGTATCTAAGGAGATCACAGTTTAAGCTCAAGTATGCACATCATTAATTGAAGTCCAAGAACATTTTAATTTAACTACCCCGCCCTCAAACACAATACTGTTTACTGCCAGTCGTGTGTAGCGTTTAATTTACAAGGTTATGTAAGTACAGACAGGACAGCGCATATCATTTGTGCACATACAGGATATATGCACTGTCACTGCAGCAAGTGAACACATAACACAGAGTGGTACTGTATGATTCAGCAAAACAGCCCCTCTTCTTCACCACCAGGTAATTGACTTTTTTTTTCTATTCCAGCTTTATCTGATCTTAGTCTGAAACAATTAAATAGGGTTACTTTACCTTAACCTCTGTGGTAGTGTTGGGTAATGTGAGTGTGTAGACTCCACTTTGGGTCTGTCCTGATTTATAGACAGCAGCACAGTCCAGGAAAGTGGTGGGATTATCCCGCAGCATGGCCGTTTCTGTATCTACAGAGAAAAATATTTAACTTTTTAAATCCTGACAATACTCAAATGCACAGTGTCTAAGTGTGTCCTCGCTTAAGAAGCTCACATATTCTAAAGTATATTTTTTGGGGGGCTTTTTTTTGCCTTTATTGGATAGCACAGTGAGATAGACAGGAAAGGGGGAGACAGAGAGAGGGGGAATGACATGCTTCAGCAAGGTGGGTCCTTTTTGTGCTCAAGTATGCCAGCACTACATTACGGCCGAACTCTGACGATCTGTAACACTCAATAGTTGGACTGGAATCAACTGGAAACATAAACAGTTGGCCTGGCTCTGTTCAAAGGTAATCTAATGCACCAACTATAGATTATTTCTTGGCTCTGAGCTCTTGGTAGACAATCACCCTGCAGACAGCTGGCAGCCAAGAAATGGTCCATAGCCCTGGTTCTGTCCAGTCCGGTTCAAAGCTAAGGTAACAAGTGGCTGGATATAGTTTCATATTTAACTGTCTATTCATATTCACTGTCTTGATGTGATAGTGTCAGTGGAGCCAGTGTCTACGGTGGTCTGGGTCTATAGGTTATGACTACGGGTGTAGTGGTGTGTCGGTCACGAGCGATCTGGCTCTTTGAAGTGAACGACGGGAGCCGGCTCCTCATTGGGAGCCGTTTTAGTTGTTTTGTTTTCCTCTGCTTGTTGTGGTGAAAGCCACATGGGAGGGAGGGTAAAAACGAAACTTGTGGCAGCATGCCTCTCTCTGGCACTCACACATTTAAATAAGCAGTGAGCAGTTCAGAGGCAGAGTGTAGATGATGTGCAAGGTGGAAATCTCACATGGAGCAGACTCCACAGACAACCTGCATAAGCACATGAGAACTTTTCATCCACGAGTGCAAAAGAAAAGTTAGTCTGGAGCCCTGGATGGGTTTTTTATAGGCCTACTTTATAATTTATTTTTGTAGCACTCAGTTCAAGGTTGAGTGCGTTCAGTAAATAAAGGCATATAAATGATAAATATTTGATATAATGTTTGTTTTTTACATTAGTAATTCATTTTACACATGGTTTTGCATTATTTTGGTGATAAATATTCTTTAAGCAACAGAAAATCTGAGGAGCCACTTGGGAGCCGAAAGAGCCGGCTCTTTTTAGTGAGCCGAGCTGAAAGAACTGGCTCTCCAAAAAGAGCTGTTATTCCCATCACTATACGGGTGTAGTAATATGGTACAAAAGAAGAGGTGTATATATTTATTTAGCTTTTTAGTCGTAACCGTGGTTGAACAGGTTGTGATTACCTGTGATCAGTCTGAAACTAGCCGTTGGCTAACACTGGCACTGGCACTTTTACATTTTATCATGTTCATTAACGTGCATTGTCCTCCTTAAAAATAAATAAAATGAAATTTAAAAAAATCCTCCTGACTCACCTCGAACTGGGCCGACAGAGATGGTACTAATGAGTTTGTTGACAGTATCCAGCAGCTGCTGATGTTGATGCTGCAGGACAGTGTTGTTAGAGGAGACTTTGAGCAGCTCCTGCTCCAGCTCGCCTATGATGGCAGTCTGCCTTATTATTAGAGTCTGGAGCTGCTCCTTTTCTTCTTGAAGCATCTTCAGCTCCACTTGCCTCTGCTCCTCAAACTGCCCAACTTTTTTCTCCAGGAAGCTGTGAAGAGGCAGATAACAAGTTCAGCAGCAGCTTTGTCTTCGCTCAACACATTGTTTAAATAGTGAACTGTCAGTGGCCCTGAAATGGTTTAGCAGTGTTCTTTGATGTCCTCACCTGTTTTTGTCATTCAGCTTGTTGATTTCATTTGTTTGGACAATTAGTTGTTTTTCCAACTTGTTTGTTGACAAGGAGTTCTCAAGAAGTTGACGCTCAAGGCGAGTTGTATGATGAATTACCTGCAAAGGAAAAACAAGTGGAGAGAGATATCTTGTGAAATCCATCTTTGCATCCGCAGATGTTTATGTGCCCACATTATGATGTAAACTCTGAAGTCAAGTGTTTCACATAAGCCTCAAGACAGACTCAAGGTCATTCAATAATGCCAGTCTGGTCCCAAGTTTAAGTCACGTCCGGACACAGGATGTATTCTAGTGAAACAGTGGACAGAGGAATATTTTAATCTGACATACTGTAATGTGATCTTGTTGAAACCAGTTCGAAGAGGTGTTGGTTTAACTGTATGGTCATTTTGGAAGCTGCAGATTGTGGTGCTGTTGAACAATATTATACAATACAGACTAGTGTATTAGTTTGTCCACCTCATTCATATAAATGAGGATAAACTAAATAAAAAACACTTCTTTGTCAGGGAATACACTTGAATTACCACGTACTGAAGATTCTGTAAGAACTGTAATAGACTTAAATACATTTAGCTGACCTATATAAACTGCTATAACAGAGTAGTTGGCAAATTATAGTACAACTTGTGTAACAATCTTTAATGATGGAACAAACTAAAGATGCTTGTTGGTGCAAAGGCATTTTGTCACTTTTGTTATTGCAGCAGCAGATGAAGTTCACACGCACACATGCCCAGGAACAGAGCCCCAGTTTGTGCCTCTAGAGTGAACAAACAGCCATTTGCAAAATGGAAAAGCATGACAGGAAAGAAGAACGAGGGTCCAATGCAGCAGACATACCTGAACAAGGGGAAACTTTCAGAATCCACGTATTTTCACAGACAGATGCCTCTAATTTCCCATTTTGGAGGAACTGAACTCAGCAAAAAGCAGGTTGTTTACATGGATCCAAGCTATGTGTCTCCAATGGAGCTGTTGATGTCTTTGAACAGACGGATGTCTGATTGTGACAAACTGATAGACCCTTTCTGTGGGAATATGAGTGTGCTAATAACAGGAAATGCTGTACAGTTGGCTCACATAAGGTCATTGACGTGTAGCCACAATAATAAACTGACGCAGTCATGCCTGTTTTTCCCCCCTACTTATTTTTTTTACCCTCCAAAGCTACATTATTTTTGATGCAATGAATATTAGAGCACACTGTTAAACAACCACATCACAGAACTCTTATACGGTGCAGGTGCAAAAGGTCTGACAGTTTGACTGTCTTCTTCATGGCAGAGTGTGCTTCTCTGCGTGTTACAAAAAAGCTGAAAGCACCGGCTCACCTGTGCCTCCACATTGGTCAGTTTCCTTGTTTGTTCAGCAGTTTGACTCAGCAGGTTTGTTCCAATTTCAATCATCGTAGCTGTGTGGTTGTGTACAGCAGTCTGTTGGATTTGGACCATGTCCTGCTTCATGCTGTCCTGAATGTAGTTCTCTAGCTGCAGGAGAAAGACAGTTGGGTTTAGACAGTTTATAATAAGATATCAAGACTATTGTCGTTAAACCAGTGGATGCACTGTGCAATGTTGCGTTATATTCACTGGTTCTTCCATTGACAGCCAGGCAATGCTCACTGTTGTCTGTGAAAGGAGACACAGAGCAGCACTCTGTCTTTGCTTGAGTTCTTCAGCGACCTCATTTATATGCAATGTGGGAAATCATCTTTTAATGTTGGTTCAGGGACAAACATTCATTTTGTGGTCACTGAACACTGATAAGTGTGCAGGTACTACCATTGTTGTATAGGCTATACTGTAGAGTCACTTAAGGTTGCTCTCATACATACTGTGCATTTTTTATTGGGTACAGGGATTTGTGTATCTATCAACCACTGAAATTCAACCCCTCTCTTGAAAGCTCATCGAGGGAATTGTATAATTAGTTTAAGTGGCATGATGAAACAGTTCCTTTATTTAAGGTCCATGGGCATAGAATTAAACAGAATGGTCTCATGGCAGGTAATTCAATTTTAAATCATGTACAGCCCAGTATTTAAAAACCTCCTATAGTTGAAATAGGAGGGAAATGTGCACTTAATATCTTCCAAGAAACGTGAATGAAATAATAAATAAAATGAAGAGGATTCAAAATAATTAGAATGAAGGGTTTACTCATCAAATATCAAACCTCTTAATCATAATAATACAATGGCTTAGAATGTGGGGTGGGGGCTTTGCTGGTCAGAGTTTCATTTTTACGAGATGTGTTCTTATCTACCTTACACTTTTGCCAGATTTAGACTGAGACTAGTCATTAAGTTATTTCCTGCATGGTGTTCCTGAGTGGCAATCAGGTCACACGACTCGTAAACAGGATGGAAGTGTTGAGTGAGGAGTTACATCCTTCATGATAGTATGACTTGTGCACAACTGGAAACCAGTGTCATCTGCAGTCAGTTTTCATAATAGCTTTTGTTATTTACTCATCAGTCAGCAACGCAACCCCGAACAGCTAATTTTATCACTATTTTTCTTACAACAAGAGCAGCAATTAGTGCTGATTTTGTTTGTCTTCCTCTTTCGGTCTCCCGTTTCTGTCTGTTATTGAGTCCACACAGAAATGTGTGGTAGGTGGAAGGATTTCATTTGACTTTTTGCCAGGATATCCCATTTGACAGTCAATGATCTAATCAGTTGTTTACTCCGTGTGCCTCAAAGGCGTCAGCGAGGAATGAGTGTGTTCCTCAGTCACACGAGAGCATGACAACAATGTGTTTTCCCCAGTTGTCTTCAGCTTGTGCAGCAAGAATAGGAAGTCCAGAAATTGTCACTCTATTGCAAAGATTTTAAACGAGAGACAATTAAACTCTGGTGCCTCTTCTAGTGTGAAGCAGAGCCACTGTAAGGTATAATGTTTATCAATTACAACTGGTATTATGACGTGTAACAGCACCTAAATACTGTATAAGTATAGTTTGTGTTTTTACAAATAATTTCAGTTATGGCAAAGATAAAAAATCTAGTTTTACTTAAAATGGAACATTTATTTAATGAAACTTAAAGGGATAGTGAAACATTTTGGCAAATTAGCCCATTGCCATAATCCCTATAGTTTTAGGAGTGGGTTTGTTACCTTTATTTGTCGATGCAAGTTATTATTAGAATGGCGGAGCAGCGTCGCAAGCTGCTCAGAGCTACGCTACGGAGGCTAATGGGATTTTTTGGTTTCCTTCACCAAACTCATCAAATAAACAATCCAACAACTCCAAAAAGCTCTCGTGGACAAGTTGTGACCTGCACATTCACCACACTATGAAATACTAACGGACCGTTACCAGACAGAGTTGTTTTAGAGGCAAATGCAGAGACTGCTTGCTGAAAAACTGCCTCAGCCGTTTATACTGTATGAATTCACCTCAAAAACAACTTTGTCTTGTAACGTTTCCATTTTCCCTTAAATGTTGAACTATCCTGTTAAATCTTCACTTTTCACAGCGTAGCAATATTATTTTCACATATTTATCTTTCGAAGTGCAAATTACAGTAGTGTGGTGACAGCAGAATTAGAAATGGGAGTGGTTGATTGATTTAGCTACATAGAATGATGATAAAACATGCTGATACAAGTACAGGTACATCATTAGAGACACAATTTTATTGGAAATGCCTCTTTCTTTGTAAGAACCTGCCACTTAATTACATTAGATGTTTCATCGGGATAGTTATAAAACATTCACTTGAACATGAACCGCCTTTGATTTCTGATGCAGCAGGTTTCTGTCAATGTGAGTGTAGTTACTGAGTAGCAGCGTCTCTAGATCATGAAGAACATCAAAGGCGAGTGCCCTCTGAGCCCTCCCGTGGAAAGGATCAGAGCTTGTTTTATGTTACTAGACGGGAATTGCGTGGTCAAGCTGTGAGATGTTCTTGTCTTGTCTGGCTCGTCTTGTATAGCACTGATCATTAATCGCACTCTGAAGTGGATGTAAAGAGGCAGCCACAGAAAGAAGCAGCTCCCCTTCTTTCTCTCGCTCAAGTAAAGACTCAGCAGGCTGAAAGGAAACCGTGCATCCCTCGTGTGGACACCTGTGCTGCGTTTTTGTTGGCTGTCAGAGCCATTATGCCCCTTTTGTACTGAATAAAAGTGCATCGTAGACACTCAAATTAATTCCAACACAGTCTAAAAAGTTTTTGGTTTTCTTGACAGAATCTCCAAGATAAACATTCAGATAAAAATGTTTTGTAAATGTAAAATTTTACACATGCTTTTTTCATTTATATTTTTTAGTGAATAAGTTTTTATCGCTTTTATTTTTGATAAAGTGGTTAAGCATTGTTAATGTCATCACAGCACTTAACAAAGAGCTTGTGGTTCATTGTAGCCTAAATAATCTGAACATCACATAAATTAAGATGGAAAAAAAAAAGTTTCTTGTTTGCCTGTTTCAGAAGAGGTTCACTACATACTAGAAAGGTTTTAGTGTAAAATCTTGCAAGGTACAGATATACTGGAGAAATCTGAGTCCAGTGAAGTGTTGCACTGACACCTGTCTGGATGGTTTCTCCGCTCCTGTCTGTCACATGCGTAAAACAGACTTTAAAACTTTTCAGTTGCGAGAGTCTGTTTGTTGTATTAATGTGATAATTGTGGCTGTGACTGAACTTTACCTTAAGCAGCCACTGCGTGTTGTTCTCCATGACGATCTCCAGTTGCTCCAGCCTTTGAGCCGACTCGTCGTTGTCCACGGGTCCATCCTTCTGAACTGGGTAGTTGTAGCTGTTGCTTTGGCAGTCTTCCTGCTCCGGCAGCAGAAAGGTGTAGCTGCATGGCCCGTTTTGGATCTGATATTGTTTCTTACCAGGAGCACTGTATCCTGTCCCTAGACCGAGGCAGAAACTTAAAACTAGCAAGTCCACATTCAGCATCTTCATAGTGGAGTTGTTTAAAAAGAAGCGCAACTTAAAGTTTTCCCTTTAACTTCTCTCAGTGGATGTGCGTCTTTCCTCAGTAGCATCCAAGTGTAAACAATCCTCTTGAGGTCCTGCAGATTCCTTTTATTAGCTCTCAGTGGTAGGAGGAGAAAAAGCCCATCAGGATTTAGAGGTAGTGTTTCTTTCCCGTAGGTTACCGGTGCCAGACTGCATGTGCTCGCCTTTCATCAAGCCCCCAGCCACTTGTTTGAGCTGCCCATGGCTCCACTGATTAGCTAGTGATTTTTAACCACTCCCCCCTCACTGTGGCCAGTCACTGTGAAGAGCAGTGAAGTGGAGACTCTTTTCTCAGTGAACAACACAGAGACAGATGCACAAACTACACATCTTTCACTATATCCTCTACGCACGTGTGTGTTTTTTTTCTGCCAAGTTGCACAGCCACTCAGGATGCAGCTGTCCACCTTCAGGACACTGTGATAGTAACCGCGTCCATCCCATTCATTGAAGAATGTTTCCCGGCCCACGACAAACATTCAAGCATCTTTGAACAGGCCATTCAAAGGAAGAAGTGTGTAAATCACACCGTTATGTTTTTATGTAATATATTTCCTACCACGCTTTTTAAAGACGTTAAATCTATATTTCAATTCACTGAAATTCTTTAGTTTCACTTAGGGCATTTTCAAGAGACCGGGGTGTTTTTCAAGCATCCTCTGTCAACAACACACCACACAAGCTTGAGTTAATAACTTGTTTTCTGTGGATTAAAGAAAATGGCTTTGAAAATATTCAGCTCTGGGTTATAGAAGATTAGAGACTGGCTCCCCACAACATGTGATCATACCCAGCCCTTGTTGTAATGTCTGTCCTCCAAGACACAAATGGGGCTTCTTTCTGTAAATGCATTAAAAAGCGTAATCTCAGTCTGGCGAAGTTTTTTTTTGCGTGCAGTTGGGGCCTCTGATGTCACAGTGAGGAGTGCAGGTGTGCTGAGCAGGAAGGGCGCTGATATAAGGAAGACAGATTTCTCCTGCTCTATAGGAATGCGCCTCCATCACAGACACTTAGCTATTGCTTCAGGAACTTGACTTAACTTAAAAAACAGATAGACTTTGATCTCGCACCCACAGTCTGCAAAGTAATCACAGACAGACTGAGCTTTATATTTTGTAGTGAATAGTCATTTCAATCACGTGTAACCACATTTTAGTGTCAACTGCTCCATGTTTAATTATTTGACAGGAAAGCTGTGGATTTGCCCTCAGTAGTGGGATAGAAATACCGAAACAGAATTGCAGGAAGTAGGCTGATGTAATAGTTACTGTATACAGGAAATGCAACATATTTAAGGCACATTACCAAAGAGGAAGGACTTGTCGTCATTCCAAAAACACTGACTTTTTCAGGTGTTCATGCTGAATCACTCAAGCAGTGGATTCATCTACACCAGCTCCTGTTTGTCTTACGGCCCTACACTATACCATGCACTATTTCCCCATGCTGCAAACAAACACTTTGGCATTGGCTGAACTGAGCACACACTCTATTTCATTATACAGGGCTCTTACCCTTACCGTAATTTATTCTTGCTTTGGAGTGCCTGCCTCACTGCAGACTCACTGTGCATAACAACACAAATATACACGTACATACATCAGAGGTATTGATTAAGTTGTCTGGGTAAGGAGGTGGGATCTCCCATGTGACGAATAAATGGATTGTTATAGGCAGTAGGCACAATAAAATGCAGCTCATCTAAGCTGTAATGATTTCAAGAATATTTACCAAAGACAGATTGTTACCCTGGGGATCTCTGACTTGGCCTCTAGAGATTTAAAAAATTCACTCTGATAAGACATTCATCAAACCAGCAGACTTCAGCTAGTAGCTAGTTTACACATGAATATTTCTAGAGTATAGTGAGAGAGTAAGTAAAATGTATGCAAATCCTAACTGCTGTTGATGGTACCACAGTAAAAATACGCAAGTGAACATTTTGTCATAGTGTATTATCACTTAATAGAGGCCCCATCTCCATGCCTTCATCTTCATCTTGTCTTAAAATCCCGACACAGAAGAATTATAATAAAAAATTTCTCCATTCTTCACAGTGTCATCGTTAGAGGATGTGGGCGGTTTTATTTGTATGCAAAGTCTAGGTATCAAAGATCTGCCTGACCACATACTCATACTTTTTTGTGTCAGCCTTTTTGCTTATCTCTCTTCTTTTCCTTTTTTTTTGTTGGACTGTTTTCCCTAGTTTTTAAGCCTTTTCCCACATAATAGACTTTGCATGTAGTCTTCAATCATTCTCTTTTAAGTGCACAATGTGGGTTAACTCTAACCTGACCCTGTTGCTGAACCTTCTGCCCAATCCCCGATTATTGACGTAAAGTGAAGCCTGTGTGAACATTGACAAAAGACTGAAGGTTTCCTGGCATTCAACTTGGAATAGAGCAGATTGGTCCCCTTCATTTGAACAAATGGCCCCTGCAGGTTGAAGAGCACGCCTGTAGTGAGATCATCATGCATAACATAGCAGCTCACCTTTTTGACACTCAGAGATAAACAATAATGGTGTTGGATTAGTTCATGTGATTCACATAAAATATGTGATTATTTCACCTTAAAAATATCAGCAAGCAGGCTACCCTACATTTAGTATTCAACAAAAATAGTGCGGAAGACTTTGTTAATGTTATTCTACAGTGAAACTCACTTTCACTTTCAAAAGTTGCCATTTAGATTGAATTTCATGGTACATTTAGCCTTTCAGTAGTGACACTCCATGCTCTGTTTTTCATTGCCTTACAGCCAAATAGCTTTAGCTTTGCTGTATCTCTAGCAGCCACCTTCAGGCCACTCTCGGTATTGAATCAAGGTTTTTTTTTTTAATTTGTGGCTGTCTTGACATACAGATTAGGTTTACAACATTTATATATTGATATGATGTAATTGTGTTGAATTTACAAAAGACAATTCGTGAGCCGTCTGGTGTTACTGCAGGTCGACAGTGCTAATCTAAGAGTGGAGCAATATGTATTGTTTTCATGTTTATCAGAAAGACCACCGGTGACTCACATGAGATACATTCATGAAATATGTGAGAATGAAACCACGAGACTGACACACAATGAATGCTGGGAACCATGCCAATATGCTCGCCATGTCTCTGAACAAATTTGATTTGATGAGTTTAGTGAACAATCAGCAGGACATTGATTAATATGAATATAAATAATATAAACCAGGGACCGTGTTTGAAGACAGGCCCTCACTCACCACCTTATCTTTGTTGCCCGGCTGGTGTTGGGATTAGTCAGACGGTTATCATGGGTCTTTTTCAGATGACATTTTGACGTGTCACTGTAGGAGAAACACAGGTGTAAAAATATGAATTAATGATGCCTGACTTCCAGTTCACTGCTTCACTTTCAGGGGTCTGTTATGTGTTTTTCCTGCTATCTGAAGTCCAAATATTTACTGAGAAAAGACCCAGATTCAGCTCTCATTAACAAAAAATAAACATAAGAGACCAAAAGACCAAAGCTGTATAAACTAGAAACTAAATGTGCTCAGCAAAAATTCTGCCTAAATCCTTATCAATTAAGTTACCCACAGAGAGAAAGGCTAATTGTTCACATATGTAACCCTCAGAAATAGATGGTTTTGAAAACCAACAGGAAATTCCTCATTATGAAACCAAATCATTTTTGCATTGTTTCATATTTTTAGAAAAGAACATCATTCACATTTAAACTTCCCAAAATAGCTTTACAGATCCTTCCTTTGAAAACTAAAAGCAAATTATCTTTTTTTTTCTTTTTCTTTTAAATGTTTCCATCAGTTTTCTGTACAATGACACTTTCAAGCATCACTCAGGCTTACATTTCAATTGAGAAGCAATGGATATGACGATAGTAATGTGCACATGTATGGCTCATCTCCAGACTGTTGAATTTATACTTGTTTTAAAGGTTGAACCCCTCACTTTGTTGTATTGCAGTCCATTTTAGATGAAATAATGAGATTGAAGAAAAGACAAGAAAAATATTCGAGGAAGGCTTAATGAGAAACTGCTCATTACTACTCCCATTCACTATGCCCAATGCACACATCGTTAAGAGAAAAATACCACATTGACAAAACATTTCAGAGGGGATGAAAGTAAAAATATAAACATGCATGGGTCTTGGTGATTTTTGAATGACTGCAGAGAAACTGAATTGGGAAAAGCAGCAACAGCCATGTTGGAGTGCCTGGTGTCACATCGATCAAATATCTGAATGGTGCACCTGGAAAGCGACAAACTTATTACACTGAGTTTATAGTGAAATTCTGATGTGAAATGGAGATCGTTGTTGTAAGTCTAGAAGAATATAGATTTATGTGCACAGATTCGTTGGCCAAAGTTTACACTAAGATTAAAGCTTTGATTTAACGTTGACATGTGGGTAAATATTCTCCATTTACTTTATTGCAGAGTTAGGTGAGAAAATTGATACCACTCTCAGGACAATGTATAATATTTCTTGGCCAAGGAATAGTGTAGCTCCCAACCCAAATCTTTCAGTACCAATTAAACAAACAAGCTATAAGGAATTAGTTAATGAGCTTTTACACTGGTGTTAAAAGGATTTTGTCGTCTTTCCCCCCAGTTTCTAGTCTTTGTTCTAAGCTAAATTAGCTGGCTGCTGGCATATTCAGCACACAGGCTTCTTATCAAATTCCTGGCTAAAAATCAAAAAGCATATTAAAAAAAAACATGGAACTATTCCTTTAACATGGGATTAAGAGATTTGTCATTCTGCTGTTTTTTCTTGACCATAGAAGCAGAACAGGCTCCATTTCTGTATCCTGTTTGTATCACAATATTTTTAACTCAATTTATTTATATTGCACTAAATCATAACATACATTATCTGAAGGCACTTTACAGAGTGAGGTCGAGACCTTACAATATTGTAGAGAGAAAGCAGTTCCCACCATGAGTAGGCACTTGGCGACAGCTGAGAGGAAAACTCCCTCTTAACAGGAAGAAACCGCCAACAGAACCAGACTCAGAGTGGGCGGCCGTCTACCTCATGTGGTGGAGTTTAAAAACAGAGAGAGAGAATTAAGACCAGTAAGAGCTCTGCTTACTGTTGTATTTATTCATACTTTGTTTATTTGACATTATCAAACACTGTCAGACTGGTTGTTCCAATAGTAATATCAGTGATACTTCTGTATGTAATGGTGTGAGAGCATTGACAGTTGCACTAAATACAAATTATGATAATCACGATGTTGATCATGAGCGTTGAGGAGTACTGGATCCAGCAGATCCAGAACCAGAGCTACCAGCAGAATCAGGACAGAGGAGAAATGTCTGACAACAGTTGTCCAATATTTAACCTGGTCATTGTCTGCTTTAGATCTGTCGTCTCCAGAGGCACCTGTCTGCCGGGGAGCACCAGCAGGACCTGTTCCAGGGCCAGCCAGCCATGTTTGTGTCCCAGCACTCGCAGCCGCCCACTCAGAGTCTGGTGGAGCTGATCCAGCTCTGTGGGGGAACAGTGTGCAGCACCGTGCGGCAGGCTGGTATCTGCATAGGGAAGTACAGCGGCAGGAGACCAGATGGATGCAGGATCCTGTCTGAGCAGTGGGTGCTGGGTAAGATCATTTCTACTCATCTCTTTTTTAAATGTTCTCATTACGTTACCAATGACTGTTTGTCTTTTCTTTTTCTTTCTTTTTCTTTTTTCAGACAGTATCACACATCTGAAGCAGTTGGCGTATGACAACTACAGTTTGGAGTGAAACCTGTGAAATATGTTTTGACTGTGAAGTTCAGGCCACACCACCCTGTTTTACAATGTGCCTGTTTTGTATATTTATTGTCCTGTTTTTAAACCTTGTTGTGAGGGTTTGCATAAATCCTCCCGAATCTTATATTTACAAAGACTTAGGTCCGAGTTACCAAATAAGTTACTCTTGGTGACTGTTAGCAATGGTGGAGCTGCTTTAACATGTGGGTCCTTGATTGATAACATTGTTTTCCATATGTAGCAAACACTACTGCATACAAGTGTTTTCCTCAACAGGTGAGGCATAAGATTGAGCCGTTTTTTTTATTCATAACATGATTTTAAAAAGTCTTTCTGAGCCAATTCAATACTAATGTTTTGTGATGTCCTTTTTTAATAAATGTTTGTTTTTGTTTTTCAATTTTGATTATTGGTTTCCCTATATTGTAAGTCAAACATGTTATTTGATGAGTTAGCAGTTAACCACACACACCCTTTTATGTTATGTAATTCTGAGTTTTCCAGAACTTATTGAAACTCAGTTTTGATGAGCTAAATAGAACTGTGGGTGTATTCAGTATTAAAAGGGAACGTGACAACTTCATTCAATAATTTACCATACTGAAGTACAGCCTGCTTACCGGTACATACATTGCTTTTAGTATTTCTGAATTATTAAATGTATCCCAGAATTGAAATGACTGATTCATTATGCCAAAAGAAATAAAATTAGAGCTATCAAACAGCACATTATGGAAAGATTATTTGCTAAGTACTTTGCAAAGTTTTAGCTGTAACATTTACCTGTCACATTGTTTGTACACGCAGATTTGGAGCCACTTCATCAGGTCGAGCCCCATAAAATGAATGAATATGTTTTACTGCAAGTCAGCAAAATATGACTAATAGTATAGTGGGATCGACTTTGACTACACCCTCTGCCATCGCCCCACCTGGAGTGCAAACATTACAAAATCATATTTAACTGTGTCAAATTGTCTGACTTTTCAAAACACAACATAAAATGTATTTCTTTATGTGGCACAGACTGTGAGAGATCTGATGTGTTTTGACATCTTATTTAAGTCACCAGGAATCACCTGCCGAGGGTGCAGGCTGTTATCACCACATTTTTCCATGTTGCATTTTACATATTTTACATTTATTCAAGTATTTGTTTTTAGTTGTCACCTCCAAAACATGTTCAGGTTTTTACACAACAATGCAGCATAGACTATCACATGTGGGGCTGAAAAGGGCTGGAAAATGCTCGTGAGTTGACCTTGGATCATGCCTCGGATCAATTTTTTTTTTCCCACAGTTTTTTTTTCGAGAGGCACGCTTTTACACAACTCAATAAAAGCGGCATACTTCTTTAACATTAGCCCGCCCTTTAGTCGGCCTCTGCTACGTCGCCTGACCAATCAGCTCCGTCGATGTTGAGGGGTGTCGTTACGTACGGAGGCGTGTGTGACATTTGCTGCAAGAAGCTAGTTGACGAACAGCTAACCGGATGGAGACGAAGAAATAGGGAAGGAAATAGAGAATATTTAGTCTTTTAATTACCGAGCTGACGTTTGGGTTAACACTTTGGTGTCGTATCGACATCAGAGGATAAAGTTTATGTCAAATGTAGCATTAGTTAAAACTTCCTCCCGAGGATAAGCACGTCAGTTAGTTGGGCTAACGCGTTTCTATTAACTTGCACTGTAAATGCACAGAGTTACGGTTGAGGTCGTTTCTGGGTTGCTGCACTGGGATGATGATGCTAATCGGATAACACCCGGTAATTTCGTTTATTGCATCGCAGCATGGATGACCGTGAACGCGTAAACCAAGTTGGCTCACTGCGTTTTTTGCACGCTTAGGTTAATATTAGCTTTAGCCGGCTAGCTCCTCCTCATTACCTTCTTGCTGCAGCTTTATCACTTTTTCTTATGCTGACTTCCCAGGACAGGTGTGCAGAAAGTAGGCCAGGTGTGGTGTGGGGTAGATAGTCTGTAACTTAGCCTAGAAGAGTGGGACCGAGTTGCTTCAGGGATTTTTTTTTGTGTTACTTTTATTGGAGCCAGAGGTGGAAACATGCTGCTCTCCCTGGTTGTGCACACATACTCGCTGCGGTACTGGTTTCCAGCCACGATCATGCTGGGGACAGCTCCTGCTTATCTGCTGTCATGGGGCGCCTGGCGTTTACTATCAACCATCTTACCGACGAGGGTGTATCACAGGCTGGACGACCGGCTGTACTCCATCTACCAGACTATGGTCCTCTTCTTCTTTGAAAACTACACCGGAGTTGAGGTGAGTGAATGAGTGAGTGAGTCTTAACTTGCTGCATGTAAAACTAACACAGGATCTGATTTTACCCACCAGTTTAAAAATAGAAAGCACAGCCCCAAGTGACAGCTGCTCTGACTTCCTGTGCCTGCAGGATTTGAACTTGAAAACAAGACTGCACCTAGACACACATGTACATGTGCATACTTGTTATGTGTTTCTGTGTTTTAATAAGGTGACAAAATGTAAAGTGGATTCAGACAAAAGGGCTGTTCAACCTGAGCTTGTTGAACCAGATGTAAAGCAGGAAGGCCTTCATTCTTCTGTACAGTTGCCGCCACTCCCCTCACAGTTTGTGGTTTTCTACCACTGGTTGTGCACAAAAAACAGAAGTGATGGGTGTTGTAGCTGTTGTGATCTCTGACATGATGGTGTTTTTTGTGGTGAGCTGCTTGCTCCGTCCCTCTAACTGGAGGCCACATGAGTGGATTGAAAAGGACTCTTTTTTTTATATAAATCCTCTTGGGTTTATTGAAAAGCTGCAGTCTTTGCAGGTTTATTTTTTTCTACAAAAAAAAAAAAGACAAAATCAGTCTGAACTTCAACCAAATCCCTGACGTCTTACCAATCAAACAGAATAAATGTTTATCTTATTCTTATTGTAGAGTGAATGTGTCAATTGTTGACTATTCAGGACATTAGTGTGATGTCTTTAACGTACTTTTACTCCTTTTTCTTCAGATTGTTATATATGGAGATATACCAAAGAACAAAGAGAACGTGATCTACCTGTCTAATCATCAATGTACAGGTAACATGTCTGAATATGAAGTTGTAAAACACATATAGATCCCAGTGTGAAGCACAGTGTCAATATCTAATCACATCAATTGGGCTTCCTTGTAGCCGACTGGATCATCGCCGACATGCTGGCCATCAGGCAGAGTGCGATTGGTCACGTCAGATACGTCCTTAAAGATGGACTGAAGTGGCTCCCACTGTATGGATGGTATTTCTCTCAGGTAATGCAACTCTGTGAGTATTTGGATGTAATTTTTGTAAATTGCAGATGTAAAGATGTGAACAAACAACAGTAGTTGCTTTCCTCACTGCAGTTCCAATCAGATTGTCTTTCTCCATCAGCACGGAGGAATCTACGTGAAACGAAGCGCAAAGTTTAACGAAAAGGCGATGAAGACGAAGCTCCTCACGCAGACTCGGTCGGGAACACCAGTGAGTACACTTCATGAATTAACCTCGGTAGACGCACTGTCTGCTGCTACGTCCAACGTTTAAACCTTCAAAACTTGCATTCAGATTTTGCTGTCAGGATCTTCTATCCTGTCTCCCAAAAATTCCCTCTTATCCTAATCATAATTAGGACATTGACATTTATGAACAGAACATCATGAACTGAAATGGATAATTACACATTGGATCATGAAGGTCCCTTTACAGTGTGTGTTATTGTGTCGACAGGGCTTGTTTTTAATCACTTTTTTGGATTAAACTGTGGGAGATTAGTGTTTCTCCCTCTGTGTGCGTGTGTGTATGTGTGTGTGTGTCTGTGTGTGTGTGTGTGTGTGTGTGTGCTGGCGCCAGATACACTATGAAAAGCTTAAAAGTTTAAACATAATCGGTTGTCACAAGGACAAAAATTCAGAAAATCAGACTGACCTTGGAAATAATCAGAATTATACTTGAAACACTGATGTTAAATTATATGTATTTTTTAACGGTGACCCAATTTGACTGGAAACTAATAAAGCTCAGCGCTCACGCACCGGCTGATTCCTGTAATTCACAAACAAGCGCCTATTGAACCGCTGGATTTTTCATAGTCTTATTGTTTAAAAAGGCCTTCGTAGCCTCAGCACTTTGCAGAGGATGAATAATAATTATTCGAGCATTTAATCATACAGTGTTTGTGCTAATGTGAATTGTCAGCAGAGTATAACTTCTGGGTAATTGCTGACCTTAGACAACATAACACTGTTTTTCTGTTCACATAATTCAAACTTGTAAAAGAAAACATGGCAGCAGTTTAGTCCTTGAACAGTAGGAGATGTTGCATTTATTATCAGTGCACAGTTTTATTTTTCCTCAAAAAATCAGGATGCTAGATTTTTTTTTCTCCAATAGAGGTTCAGGACAATGTTCAGTGTTCATAGTGAAGCAAAAGTGAAGACGCTTTCATTTCTTGTGTTTCTTCTCCCCACAGATGTACCTCGTCATCTTCCCAGAAGGAACTCGGTATAATCCAGAGCTCAAGAACGTTATCGCTGACAGTCAGGCCTTCGCTACCAAAGAAGGTACTGGCATGACAACAGCCATTTGGCGCGGTACTGCAGCAAACTAATTTAACCTGCTCTGTCTGTGACACAGTGGACTGAGGTCTGTCGGGAGGCCTGTGGTTTTAGCTACCGTTTGACCAATGAGCAACACCTGTATGCAGATGTTCGCAACTCTTCATCTTAAAACCTAGTTTTTTGGTTGAAAATGTAGAATAATGCAAAAGAGTTTCTTAACTGTTGTGTAAAAATGAAAGCAGAATCAGAAAAAAACTCAAAAAAAAAAATGCATTTGATTTTTGGCTTAGTAATCTCTTTACTTCTTTACTTCTCTTTACTTCTTACTTCTCAGAGTATATTTGCACAGTCCATTAGTTCTTATGACATTGTGTACTGTTCGTGCAACTTTGAGCATTGATTAATAGACTTTTCTAACATCAGAACTACTGTATTCATTTATATCTTCACTGGATCACTGGTGTGGTGCCAGGCACTTGTGAGCTTTCACCATATGTGCTTATTAAATATTCAGCTGATGTTTTGAGGAATAAATGGACTTGGCTGCCGGTCGATAAGAGAGAACTCAGTGCTCACTCACAGTAGTGAAAGCAGCCCGTCTCTAAGAGATGCGTCTCTTCTGGTTATTTCAGTCCCAACAGGAAGTGAAAGTAATCGATTCAGAGGCTGCTTTTATTTGATCACGATGCACATTTCATTACAGGTTTTAAAGGTTTCCCCATTAAATGCATTAGTTGTATCATGATCATTGTGATGCTTTTCTGCAGTGTGGTTGTTCACAAACTGTATCCATTCTGCAGAGATTAAGCCTATCTCTGGACCACAGCTCTGAATATCACCTTCCCCCATTAATCCAAATAAATCGCTCTGGAGAGCCGACATGTGCACATGACATTATCTGCTATTAGTGAGGTATTAGTGTGCAGAGGAGGGTGCCACGGCGACAGAGGAACAACAGACAGTGCAGAGACCGACCCAAACACAAGCATCCACATTGCATTACTGTTTCATGATGTATTTTTTTATTGTATATATTTTTTAACAAGTGCTTTATGGGCTAATATGACTTGCTGTCCAATTATGCTGTCAATGATCTCTTTGCACTCTCTTGCATCCTCACCATAGGACTGGCTATTCTGAAGCACACACTCACACCCAGGATGAAGGCGTCTCACATAGCCATCGAGACCATGAAGGACCACCTGGACGCCGTGTACGACGTCACAGTGGCCTACGAGGGAACGCTGGACTCCTCGGGTCGAAGAAGACCTGCGCCATCAATGCCAGGTGAGCAAGCGTCTGAGGTCGGCCACAGACGTTCGGCTTTTAGACCACATACTCCAAAATAGAGCATGTGCATCTCAGCAATTTCCTCTATTTGATTCCACAATCACATCTCTTTCACAGCAGCAATCACTAATGTGGCGAAAAAATTTTCAGAACAAAACGTTGCCAATCATGTTCATTTAAATTTAAATATCTGAAACTGATTATCTGATGTCGACACGGGAGGAAGTTATGTAAAATGTAAATGCATGTAGTACACATTGCTACCTGGAACATGCTGTGTTTGTTGATAAATCTATAGGCCCCAATTTCCATAATGAGATCTGCTCACCAGCTCTGGCACAATCAACACAACAGGAACGCTTGTTAATACCAGCTATACATGCATCAATGAGACGTCAGATAAAGATCACATGGTAACAACCGCTGACTATACTCACCGCAGGGCTGATATTTGTTTGTTTGGATCCATGTCAGCAGCTTTATCGCCTCGGCTGCTGTCCCTATTGTCCATACTTGGACTATTTTCATCATCAATTTGATATCATTCGATAATTCAGTTAATCATGTTTTTATGTTTTTTATTAATGCATACCTTTCACAAAACCAGAAAGCCAAAGACAATGCCAGTAAAGGTCACAACACAAAAGGAAAAAACAAACAAACAAGAGAATACACTTATGATTTATCAGTTTGCAAAACAGTTTCTGATTTGATTTTTTCTGTTTTTTTTTTCTTCTTTCTGTCAGTCATCTAATAGGTTTATAATCGCTGCTATATGAAATATACAAACTGACAATAACAAGTTGCTACAGTAGCGGTTATATCAACATGAATTTACAAATAAAAAAGAAATACATGTTAACAGCAGTGACAAGAAATTACACAAACACTGTCACAGAAAATGGAGCTGGCTGCTGTAACTTACAGTCTGTTTATCAGTGTGCTTTTACAGGCGTTTTATTATCAATGCCGTTGTGTACACTCCCTCAGCAATTAATCACACGGCAAACATCACCTAATAACGGCCGTGTTTTCCTGTAAACAGAATGACTCTGTGTTTTGGAGTTTTTGATTATTCTGTGTTCCTGGCTGTTCGACAAACTCTGTTTGAATGTTAACAAAAAAAACATCCCGTTTCAGTCAGGAATAAACATCGATGTGTTTCTAGCAAACAGAACAGAGAGAACAGAAAAGCATTCTTCTCATCACGCACTTCCTGGCCCCATGCGGTGGAGGTGACTTTAGTAATGTCACATGAATGTGGAAATGATGGAAGCTCTTAACTGGGAAGTCACAGCGGGGATATGGATGCAAGTTTCAAGTTATTTCCTTTACTGATAGTTAGAAGCATTAACAAGCAATAGACAAGAACGTGCAGAAATGCATGTTTTTTTCAAGGCAACGTTTTGGAACGACTAGTATACTGTAGGCCATGAGAGCTGCAAAATTATAAACGGTTAGTTATTTAAGCAGTTAATTAAAAATATAAATCATAATTACAAATATGAAATGATGTCTTCAAGTGAACACTTAATGAAACTCAGTTTTGTTGCTTTTGGATAGCTCGATAACCCCAAAATATTAAGTGTAGCAAACTATGCAAATTAAACTTTTTCCATTATTTTTTATCTTGTACGGGTGCATTTAATAAACTGTGTTATAGTTTTACTTTGTACTCAGGGAATTGCTTTTGGTTATAAGAATTCAGGGTGGCATGTTAATTTTTGGTGGCATTTCACCAGTGTTTATTGGTCTTGCAATAAAGCGTATTTTTTAAACTCGGAGCCAGCCCTTAGGATGTTCCTGCATTATTCCCCTATCACAATGTGGATGTGTGAACAAATTAAGTTTGAGAACACACAAATAGAGAAAAACAGGACCATCTCATTTTGGATAATAGAAGCCAAATGTTGCCAGAACACAGAATAGAAATAGTAATGAGCCTCTAAAGAGCAAATTATGTGCTGTTGTAATTCTTCTATCAGTGAAGCTGCGCCTCTTGTGTTGCTGTTTGTCTCCTTAAATATTCTCCTCCAACTTTCAGCTCCACTTGAGTTTGTTTTTTAAAATCAGGAGGAATTGTTTGTCACTCCAGAGCGAAGAGTTGATTTCCTTCATCTCCTCCTGATTGTTGTTGTTTTTTTTTAAGTGTGTTTTGGAGCATTGTTCTGCGCAAACACACATGACCTGCGGGTGGAAGCTCGGTTTTTCTTTTAGCAGGTTCACCGAGTTGCCCCGCGTTCATTAAACTGGCACATATTGTGTCTGAAGGTCAATTTCTATCCGTGTGGCAGCTGATGGAGGTCTCTCGCTCTCTGCACCAGCGAAGCAATCTTTTTCGCTTCTGACTTCGATCAAGTTTCCTCTTTTGGCAAGCGGTGCCAAGTTTCCTGATAATATTGCATGTTGTGGAAACAGGAACTCGAAGGTCTCTGGGGATACACGTGTAGCCTTGAGCGTTCACACTTGGTTACATTTTTATATCTGACCTTCTCAGACACTGTGGTTTTCTTCCTCCACTTGTCATCGTGACAGTCTTAATTTGACCTGAGACTGAAAACATTTCACAACTTAATTTACTATGATAAAACGTATTGGTATAATTAAAAAAATAATAATAATTTCAGATATTAAATTGGACTATCTGCATTCAAACTTGACTTTAAACTCAGACTGTTTTTGAACCGAGTTCACTCTAACTCTTTTTGCTCCGGTTTGAAAACCAGTTATGTAACTATTGTGATCAACAAGCTGCCAATCCTCAGAACTTTTTTTTCCTTTTTGAATCAAAGAGCCTTGGCATCACGGCGTCACAGCAGCTCCACTCTATCACTGTCACCTCGTGTTGATTTTAAGTGCTTACTCTACGTGCCATTTTGCTGAAAGGCTTTTCCTGTTTTTGTTTAGTCTCTTTTATTTTCTGTGTTTGACAGAATTCCTGTGTAAAGAATGTCCCCGTGTCCACATACACTTCGACCGTGTGGACATAAAGGAAATTCCTCCAGAGCCAGTGTTTTTCCGCAGGTGGCTGCACGAGCGTTTTGAAATCAAGGACCGGTAAGTGTACGTGGGTGGAACAATAAATCACGCTGAAATTGCATGGTGTCCAATCGATATGTAACCTGCAGTGAGGTTTTTAAATGTTTTGCTTCCGAATACCGTCAGTTTCTAGTAGAGATAGGTATCTGACTATTAGAAAACCTGAAAGTAATACAGTCTTGGCTTATTCTGAGAATCCAATTATGTGCAGTTCCCCGCAGAGCAGAGATGAATTAATCTGCTTTATGTAGTCTGAAACCAAAAACGGATATCAAAGACAAAATGCAAATTTACTAGACATATACAGTATATCTGTCAGAGAAGAAAAGTGGATGCTCATAAAACCAAAAAATCCTGAAAGCTTGTCTGGTTCTTTAGGTCATTGTTTGGTCTCTTTTTTGTGCCAGTTTCAGAAAATTTTAACTTGAACTTTTCATTTGCAGAAGTGAATAATGTGAGTAAAAGAATGTGGCTGTGACTTATTTCATTAAAAGTATTAAATTAACTGGAGAAATCTTTGCTGGGAGCTTTTTTTTGTTGTAACTTTGCAATTTCTCAAATAATCAAAAAAAAATTAAATAAAGATGAATAGCAAATTACTAGTTGCTTCCCTAAAATCAATTACCATGAGACATGAAAGTTGTCACCTGCTGAGCCCAGCACTGACAACACTAGCCGGGCCAAAAAAAGCCCTGATATCTTGTGAGTGCAGACTTGCTGTCAATAAAGTCCCGGTGTGAACTTTTTCTTTCTAGTCCCTACTGCATGTATTTCTGAGAAAGTCAATTCCTAAGAAATCTCCCTCTCTTTTTAAAGGCTGCTGACGGATTTCTACGAGTCCAAGGACGCAAGCAAACTTCGCAAATTCCCCGGGGAAGGCAAACCGTCTCCGCTGAACCTCTCGAAAACCCTCCCGTCGGTGATGATTTTGGGGGGACTGACACTGCCAATGCTGCTGACGGAGAATGGCAGGAAACTGTACGTGAGGACCTGGGTGTACGGGACACTGCTGGGCTGGCTGTGGGTGAACTTTTTTCCTTAACGAAGGGGGGCAGAGGCTGCCTCCACGAGATGCACAAAAAAAGACATGGAGAGACGGTGCCATTTTTCTGTATCACAACAACACAAGGTGTGTTCCAGATGCAGACCAGTATCTGATGAGAAGCTCAGAGATTTATCCCACACGCCTGGCTCTTGGTCGACCTTGAGCTGAAAGCTGAGCAGAAATACGGAGAAATGTGAAAAATGAAAAGCTCTTTGTTGCTACCTGTTCCCCCCTAGCGTTATTTGGATTTGCAGCCTGAAATGATGAGAAACCATGAGTGGATTTATGGAAAAAGTATTAGGTTTATGAAGCCACCCCTCTCTACTATTGAATAAAAATTATTACATACTTATAAAGATAAATGTATCTTAAAATGATAACCTGCCCCCTCATCAAATTTAGCCAAATTAGTATTCTTGCATGCTCACTTTACCATCAGACATTGGCCAGTTTCAAAGCTCGTATATGGCATTTATTTGACAGAAGTGCGCTGAGCACTCACATTAAATGATGGTCAGCCACTACATGTGACTGACACAGTGCAATAGCCAACTAATGATGGATAATTAATTATAAAATGCATTGGCTCAATGACATAGATTGTAATGTCTGAATTTTATGCCAAGTCCACGGAAGGAGAATTATGCACTTTGCTCAATTAAGGTGATGTTTTTACATTAGTAGAACAAAATAAATGGCATGCACTCCTCTGTAGGGGCACATAACCATGACACCAGCTCCACTGTTTACCATAAATATTCATACTGACATCAACTTTGTTTTGTATCGATAATGAATGTAGCTGTAAACATGTTAATTGATGGATATATGAAAGGGTACCGCCATCCATTAATATGTTTTTTTAAAATTACAACCTAGTGCACATTTTTGGGCAGAGTCCTTGTCACTGAACAACACCATCAGATGCCACAGTGAGCTCTGACAGAGGAACACATGTTGAAAATGAAGATGTTCTACCACTGTAAAATGTCACTTTAACCTTAAAAAGTCAGCCATTGCCAAAACCTGGTGTATTATTATTATTATTTTGTTTGGCCTAATACATTATAATTCCATTTTTCTTATGGTTTATTCACAGTTCCATGACTTTTATATGCATTTGTTACTTCTAATACCGTGTTACAGCTCACTTGAAAGTATCTACCTAGCAAAAAGCTGACGAAGCCATGTTAACAATATATCACAGGTTCCTGTGCACTCAAAGCCATTTGTATTATAAGCATCACTGTATTGTGAAATGCACTGTGTTTGTCCATTGTCATCGTTTACTGTAATGAAACCATAGCATTTTCCACGAGCCACTTTACATACCTGCCGTCTCATCGTCCTCCTAGAGTTTTTCTGTGATATAGTTGTTTTCCTCATGTGGGTTGTACAGTTAAGTCTCATGGTTTTTACATGTCGCTCCAATACCTCACTTGAATAATCCTTCCTTGTTCTTAAATGACCCTTGTCAGCCATTTTATAGTCATTTTTATCCTGACAAGCTCAGACTGTAACTCATCAGGAAACTATATGTAGACAGTATTTCAATGCCAACTGTTTTTGGAAATGTGTGCCTTCTCTCTGGAGGAGTTGGTCCTCAGCCCTCCCACAGAGGGCCACAGTGGCTCTTTATCCAGCAGGTGACTGCTCAGAGGCACTCTGCTGGAGCTGCTGCTCACTGCAGCTTACGGTCACATTGTCTACAGTTCATAGTGGCTTATTTTGCTCTGAGAATGCATTGATTTACACTTTTTGAGGATTATTATTGAACAATGAAACCTTTAATGTGTGTAAGTTCTGGAAATGGGTGGTCGGACTGAAATAAAGTGGTTTTCTTTGGGGAGACTCAAGTTTTCTCTGTTGTCTCACTCTGCGAAACACATGATAATGAAGACATCTGTCATCAGTCACGGGTATTACAGATGCAATGTGTGATGTATTATTGCTTGATCTAGGCTGATGTTGCCACAAGGTCTTTTCAGGATCCTCACTGTGAAAAATCCCATGTTGTCCGAGTTTAAAAATTCATGCCCAAGGCTTCATTTTCTTTTTAACATTGAGCTGCCAGAGGGACAGCTCACGGCCAGAGTAATTATCTTCTGGGACCATATTGACCACCCACCTCTACATCTCCCTGCTCTTTGTGTGTTCTGTATGCACATTAAGTTTTGTGCAGACAGCAGACTTTACACTTCAAGATTATTAAGTGATGCAGGACCTCATTGTTGTCTGGTGAATGAAGAATTGTTAAAAAAAAAAAAAAAAAAGTATATTATATTTAAATGAAATTACTATAAACTGGTCAGTTTATGAAATTGACACAATGATTAGTTCAGAGCTGATGCACTGTATATTGCCTCCATGAAGGCATTTGCTTTTTCATAGGTGGCTGAACTATGATGGTGATTTTTTTTTTTTTTTTAAACTTCAGGAAGGGTGGTTTGTGTCTGTCAGTTTACTTGAAAAAAGAAAGTAAAAAAAAAAAGTTCAAAACAGCCAGGACAGAAATCATGCAATTGTGGGGCAGATCCTGATCATAATATGTATTTTTCCACTGAATCTCATGTACAATTTTGACATTGGCCTTGGTAGAGATTTGTGCTCCCTGAGTGCCCTTCTAGTTTATGTTGGTGTGTTTTTACTATGCATACAAATGAGGTGACAAATGGAAAAATATAATTTACTTCTATTCATGCATGACAAAAGAATTTGACCTGGAGACTACTGCTCCCATCAGTCACTCCTAAAAGTTTAGAAGATGACTATGTTAGGTGGTTATGGTAGGTGTAGGATGTTGTAATTGAACACAAAAGCTCATTTTAATTGAAAGTAATGTGTCTGCAGGGGTCAACAAGTAAAATGTAATATGACTTGTCTGCCACATAGAATGCAAGGTAATAAGCAACCTGTCTGATAATCATAACCCACAGTATGAAATTGTATAATTATAGTATATATATAAAAAAAGAAACAAGCCTCTCCGTCATGTCTGTTTTCTTTAAATTACAGAAAGAGGGGTCTGAGAATTTTGACACTAAAACAAATCATGCTGGGAAGTATGATAATAAAGTTAATGAGTTCAATTAACTTAAAATGGACAAAACGTACTAATTAAAATGAAATTAATGAAAAAGGATGAGTTGACTCCACCAAGTTCCTAAATTATGTTTGATTGATTAATTTGATTAAAAGGTAGACATAATGAAATCAATTAAAAGTCATTAAATTTGAATGACTTCAAGAGATGGGGGCATTAATGGTAAATTTATCCAAAAGGGTATTACTTTGTGGCAGGTAACGACTGAAATATCAACGTTGATGTTCTGAAACAGTACTTTCCGAGTTTATGGATGGTCTGTGAACGCAGCACAGACCGAGCTGCACATGCGCAGTGCGGTCTGCGGAGGGTAAACGAAGTTCACTGACATATTTTGAAGGCGTCTCTGAGTGCTGCTGCTCTGTTGTTTGGATTCAAGGTAACAAAACCACACCGAGACAAATCAAACAACAGTGTGACGATATGAAGACAAACAATACGCGCTTCACATGGGCTATTATTGGCATGAATATGAGTGTATGTTTGTGTGAGGCAAAGACTGTGAAGCTTCTGCTGTTGTTGTGTCACGTATCACGTTTTAATCACAGCGACATCTAGCGGCCAGTCAGGTTTCCTGCTGGGAATAGATAGAGTGCTATGAGGCGTATCATCCAATACATCCATGGTATCGTCTGAAGGCTGGTCGTTTTCTTACTGTTTAAAGGAACTGTTTTGTTCAAAATGTTAGGTGCGTTACAAATGAAATGTTATTGTTATTATTATTATTATTATTATTATTATTAAGTGGCACTACGTGACTTTATGGTTGTAACAAACAGTCATTACTGTAAGTACAGACAGAGATAACAGCCTACTTGTTTGTAATAGCAGAGTTGTGTGTTTCTTCTTTTGTAACTGAATAATCACAATTGCCTCACAATTTTCATTTGCCCCTTAATACGTAAATGAATATACAGTACCAATTTTGACAATATTGTGGGAACTTAAATGATCATCTCAACACATCTCTGCTCCTGTTTTGTGCAGCCTTGTGATGGCAGTGGACTGGATTGGATTTGGCTATGCTGCGGCCATCGCCTTTGGTGGATTTATGGGATACAAGAGAAAAGGTTGAAATGTCACACTTGACGATCTCAAGTATTTATTTTCTTCTTTCAATTTTGCCAGAAAGCTCAACAACTGCTGCACAGTTAATATGATCATCTTCATATGTCTCCTCTCACTGCAGCCAGTGTGATGTCCCTGATGGCTGGTATAGTTTTTGGTGGATTATCTGCTTATGGTGCCTATAACATCTCTAATGACCCTAAGGACATTAAGGTCTCATTGCGTGAGTACGGATAAGATCCTTGTAATGTGCTGGTTTTCTATCAGAGAACTGGTTAAACTGTTCGGTCTGTGTCATGTCATTGCGTTTTCTGTCTTTCAGTTGCCTCAGGAGTCCTCTCAGTGGTGATGGGAATGAGATACAAGAAATCTGGAAAAATATTACCTGCTGGCATCATGGCAGGACTGAGGTGAGAGTCAGAACATCTCAGTGTGCAGATAGTTCATCAACGAATCGAGCGCGGTGATGTGAAATAACAGGCCACTGCATGTTTGCTGACTTAGTCACTTCTTGTTTGCTCTTGTCTCTTTCTTTCAGTCTGTTCATGGTGTTTCGACTGTTACTCCTGTTCGTTGCGTGACAGGGGGAACAACCTTGACGGGACAAAGGAGACACAATCTGTCTGTCAAAGAACAAAGCCCTATCTTAAAGGCATCATCATTCCCATTGATCACAGTGACACATGTGTCTCGTTCTATATGTTTTGTAACATAACGCTCATTCCATCAGGAACCTTACACAAGGTTTCACCACTTCCAGACCAAGTGGATCATAAAGAGATTTGAGATTAACTCTTATTCCAGTAAATGTTTTTCATGATTATGTATCATGTATATTTTTTGTACCTGCTTTAACATAAACCTGATGATTCATTTTTCATTTTCTAGTATTAGCACAGACTTATCCCCGCCCTGTAATGACCTTAGCCTACACATGTACATGAGTTTTATGGGTGTGGTGCATTTACTGTGTACATTACAACATCATCGCTAAAGGTATTGAGGAGAAATATTCAGCCCACTGAGAAAATGAACCAGATTGAAGGACATTAAATAGCATTCTTGACCCCTTGCTTTCTTGCTATGGATTAAAGTGAAGATGTTTGTATTTTTTGTAATAACAGTATCACTAAATAAATGGATGTGATCCTTAAAATGCGGCTTTTTATTTTCTGTTCCATATATTGTTGACACGAAACAAAAACATAGCAGTTCTGCAAATGGTCCTCGTAAAATATATGGTTTATTGAGAAGAATTGTGACAAAAAAAGTAATATCTTACAAAAACATGGGAATTAATACATACAGTGTGTTATTTTATTTCATTGCAGATTGAGATTGATGTGTAGGATTTTAATAGATAGTAAAACTGGACATCCTAGTGTAATAAAACACTGACACTATGAGGAGTGTGCAAGATCTTTCATTTGATATTGAAGTTTAACACCTCAAAGATGGTCTTTACGTAGTTTTCATCTGGCTGTGTTGCAAATCTTTGCCATTACAACAGACATGTATGTATTTGATGGTGAGAATGTTTCATCTGGGGTAGCTGTATGAAGACTGTAGTCCTCTGATTTCTGCCTTTGTACTTAGTGGGAAAGTATAAAAATGTGTACCTCAAAATATTCATTTGCCCCTTTGTCTTTAATACGTAAATGAATATACAGTACCAATTTTGACAATATTGTGGGAACTTAAATGATCATCTCAACACATCTCTGCTCCTGTTTTGTGCAGCCTTGTGATGGCAGTGGACTGGATTGGATTTGGCTATGCTGCGGCCATCGCCTTTGGTGGATTTATGGGATACAAGAGAAAAGGTTGAAATGTCACACTTGACGATCTCAAGTATTTATTTTCTTCTTTCAATTTTGCCAGAAAGCTCAACAACTGCTGCACAGTTAATATGATCATCTTCATATGTCTCCTCTCACTGCAGCCAGTGTGATGTCCCTGATGGCTGGTATAGTTTTTGGTGGATTATCTGCTTATGGTGCCTATAACATCTCTAATGACCCTAAGGACATTAAGGTCTCATTGCGTGAGTACGGATAAGATCCTTGTAATGTGCTGGTTTTCTATCAGAGAACTGGTTAAACTGTTCGGTCAGTGTCATGTCATTGCGTTTTCTGTCTTCTTTCAGTTGCCTCAGGAGTCCTCTCAGTGGTGATGGGAATGAGATACAAGAAATCTAGAAAAATATTACCTGCTGGCATCATGGCAGGACTGAGGTGAGAGTCAGAACATCTCAGTGTGCAGATAGTTCATCAACGAATCGAGCGCGGTGATGTGAAATAACAGGCCACTGCATGTTTGCTGACTTAGTCACTTCTTGTTTGCTCTTGTCTCTTTCTTTCAGTCTGTTCATGGTGTTTCGACTGTTACTCCTGTTCGTTGCGTGACAGGGGGAAACAACCTTGACGGGACAAAGGAGACACAATCTGTCTGTCAAAGAACAAAGCCCTATCTTAAAGACATCATCATTCCCATTGATCACAGTGACACATGTGTCTCGTTCTATATGTTTTGTAACATAACGCTCATTCCACCAGGAACCTTACACAAGGTTTCACCACTTCCAGACCACGTGGATCATAAAGAGATTTGAGATTAACTCTTATTCCAGTAAATGTGTTTCATGATTATGTATCATGTATATTTTTTGTACCTGCTTTAACATAAACCTGATGATTCATTTTTCATTTTCTAGTATTAGCACAGACTTATCCCCGCCCTGTAATGACCTTAGCCTACACATGTACATGAGTTTTGTGGGTGTGGTGCATTTACTGTGTACATTACAACATCATCGCTAAAGGTATTGAGGAGAAATATTCAGCCCACTGAGAAAATGAACCAGATTGAAGGACATTAAACAGCATTCTTGACCCCTTGCTTTCTTGTTATGGAAAAGAATTAAAGTGAAGATGTTTGTATTTTTTGTAATAACAGTAATACTAAATAAATGGATGTGATCCTTAAAATGCGGCTTTTTATTTTCTGTTCCATATATTGTTGACACGAAACAAAAACATAGCAGTTCTGCAAATGGTCCTCGTAAAATATATGGTTTATTGAGAAGAATTGTGACAAAAAAAGTAATATCTTACAAAAACATTGGAATTAATACATACAGTGTGTTATTTTGTTTCTTTGCAGATTGAGGATATTTTAATAGATAGTAAAACTGGACATGCTAGTGTAATAAAACACTGACACTATGAGGAGTGTGCAAGATCTTTCATTTGATATTTAAGTTTAACACCTCAAAGATGGTCTTTACGTAGTTTTCATCTGGCTGTGGCTTCCTCTTGCTTCCCGGTTCCATGAACTTGGTGATAGCGGGAATCCGAGTCATTCTGCCCTGGAAGGACTGAAGGGAAACGGAAACACAGCCGCCAGCATTACAGTAGGCCTATACTCTTATGCACTGATGTCATCCCTGATATTTTAATAGCCAAATATCTTCTTATCTTCAATTTCTATGTCCAACTTTACACACCTTGATGTTGCGGAAATCACCCAGGATCCCAGGGAATTTCTCCTCCAGCATTAATGTGCATTCAAACAGCTGCACATCTGCAACACTTAGTTTGCCTCCCACCAGGTATATAGGCCCAGACAGTGCCTGAAAAGTTTGTCAAAGACAAGCCAGATCTCACTGAGTCATTGCACTCGATCATATTTAAACATGTCAACGTTATATCTATAAGAACTCTGAAGCAGGATTAGTCGACCTCTGGGCCATTTCATTCTATACATAGGTGCAATGTTACCTTTTCAAACACAGGCAAGTAGCGCTCCTTTGCTTTAGTTTGAATGTTGTCTAATTGTGGTTGAACATCTGTGCTGAAGGGCAAAATCATGATCATCTCCATGAGATCGAGCAGTCCCTCCGAGTACATGTTGATCCTGTGGGGAAAGCATCCACACACATCACATGAATCCACTGACACTTAGAAAAGTCATACAGTGACAGTGGTCGTTGCATGAAGTGGATCATACATGGCGCGGTCTTTGAGGTCTTTCCCATGGAGATTGTACTTCTCTGCGATATAATGCAAGATTGCCTTTGTCTGGACAAGCTTCATGCCATCCATTTCCACCAGAGGAACCTGCTGGAACATGAGATCTCCATCTGCAGGGAAAACACAGCAGCTGATCATGTAGACCGACACTCCTGCTGGTAAAACATTAATACATTTATGATTGTGTCCCGCAATGTCTTGAGACATTGACCTCAAAACTGCTGTTTCATCCCAGGTCACGTCACATGTAGGAGGAAGTTAAGATGTGACACTGTGATACAAGCCAGAGAAAAGTTGACACAATTCTTATCTCTTTTTGCAGCCAACTTACCACTGATGAGTTTTTCATACTGCTCACGTTTAGTCAGGAAGACCTCATCGAACTGTGAATGGGGCATTACAGCGTAGATTTAGCGCGTGTTCAGGAGGTTTAACATTCAGACAGCAGATATAGTAACCACCACCACTACACCTTTCACCCACCTCAACCTCTGCCGCTGCCAGAAGCCAGCGGATTGCCTCCATTCTCCCTCTCCCATTGAAGTAGTACAGCACAACTTTATCAGCCATTGCTATTGTATTGTGAAGAGTTGTGGATCTGTAAAGCTGGAGAAAAGAGGTAAACAATGCGCATGACAAATTACACAATCAAGGTGCATGCGCTTAGAATTAAGTTGGGATGAAGTGTCCTACCTGTGCAGCGCCGGGTGAGGTGTGCGACGACGGTGGAAGGAGTTGTTATATAACTCCTGAGAAAAAAAGGGGTGAAAGGTGGAGAAAAGAAACAAAGGCTGTGATTGGTTGATCCCAGCCAATAGAAACAAGGGTATGAATATTGTTGTTACTGTAAACGTCAGGTGGTAGAGATTTGTCTAGACTTTTTGCCTATTAATATACTAATATTTTCATATTTAGCTATATTTATGTGAAATTGAAGTTACATTTACAGTTACATTTTTTTAAATTTGCCCCCCCCCCCCCCCCCTTTTTTTTGGGTTGTTTTGTTTGTTTGTTTTGTTTGTTCCTTACTTTGTTTTGTCCTGTTTCTGTTTTGTAACTATGTGTGTGTGAGTGGAGACTGAGTGTGTGCATGGATGTGTACCTACGTTGTGAAGTGTGTGTGTGTACTTTGGTGAGAGGTAATACTGGACATGCACATTGCAGTGCTATGCAGCAGACTTGTTATTCCTTTCACCCTGTTTTATTATGATGTTGAAAATTAATAAAAAGTTTGCTGGTGACAGTTAGCATGAAGAGTTGTGAGTCTTTTGACTACAACAGTTGTGGAGTTAAGAGGCAGTGGTATGTTGGAAAGGCCACTAGCCTTCTAGGGCACTGCCATAATTGGAAACAGTGTCATCCATTATGTCGAGGATTATGATAAAATCACAAGAATCACGATCCAGCTGTCACAAAAACAAAACATAGAATCATGACCCAGTCCTATTTACAGTAAATGTACTATAGCCCTAAAGAAGTATTTTATCTTAAATGGTAAGATTGTATGTCCTACCAACGTGTTATAAGCAGTTAATCAGTCAAAACTTTTGTTTGACAGGTAAAGATAAGGAGGAATGACAGGGGAGGAACAGACACGATAAAGGGTCCTGTCAGACTGGAGCAGCCGGTTGAAAGTCAACATGTGATAAAGTGACAATGTTTACTTTATTTTAACTTGGTTTGTGGCTGCACAGGAGTCCGGTGGGTTTTTCTTTCTGCATTATGTCATGTTGTGCAAGCTGACTGACCATTATGGGTGTCTTTCAGAGTATACAAGTGCTAGTACAAATCAGTGGGTCCTGATTTGATTCACCAATGTATGGATAGCATTAAGAGTGAGATTTCACTGCCCTGGATTAACTCTGGCAGCAGATTAATCCAGCTGCTCTGCTGCACCAGGGCTCCTGTGCTCACACACTGTCACAGCTAATGGTCTGACATGGAAAATGAACTGGTGTGTGTAATGTTTAATCAGAAAGGCCTTCTGTCACCAAATCAATTAAATATTCTAAAAATGACACTTATTAAATAATATGGTACCCAGTCAAAAGTTTAATTGCAGTATACTCAATAACTGGCGATTCAATATTACACTCAATTTGGCCGAGAATAGATCATGTTCATTTGAATCATGTTACTGCTGAAACTAAAAACAGATTTACAGTGTGGCAACAACTTGCATCGTATTCATTGAAATTTAAATTACAGCACTGCTTTGAATGTCATTAATACAGAAACAATAGCAAACTGATTGACAAGGTGATCCTTATAAAACAAACAGCAGCAATGTAAAAAAAAGAAAGAAAGACTTTTGTACAGAGGCAAAAATAATTAGTCAGCCAAAAAACAAGTCACAGTGAAGTTTTCATAAAGTTATAATATGCATATTAAGTTTACAAGTTGGTGAACAACATTCAATGATACCGGTAAATCCAATACAAAACTGAGGGTACGGGTGTAACCTCTGCAGGACAGTAGTAAAGTTAGAGAAATACAAAATAAAACACTGAGGAGCAAATCTGAGCTCGAATTTTGGCTGGTTGCGTTTAGCCGTATACATACACTTAGATATTTTACAACTCACGACATCCATAGTACACATAATGAAACAAAAGTTATTGCTGTGCAAGATGTATGTACAGGTAATGATTACAAAACAACTAGGCCTACTCTTTGGAGGTGAAAGAGTTCGTAGGAGCGCAGATCTCACTGCTGTGGCACAGATCACAGCTCCAGGCAGGCCACTAGCGGTGTCCGTATTTGGCAGACCAGTCTGTTCGCCCGTGGATGGTCTGTACTGGCGGGCGAGGCAGCAGGCCAGGGGTGCTCTTGTTGGCCAACGGCATGTTGCCGGAGCTGTTCATCTGACTCCGGCCAGACCGCCATGTTGCATAATCTGAAACAGTAATGAATATACAATGAACAATAAGAGGTTTGGAGTTTTCTCCAAAAAAACTGTTCATATTAGCTGAAACACAGACAGAGGAATATTGCAGGAAGCTCAAAGCACTAAAATCTTCACTCACTTGATGCTGTTGATTCCACTGAGGGACCCTGATGCCCTCTGTGACTCGCCGAACCAGTTTCTTTTTTGTAAAACGATGGCATGTATCCACCAGGGATTGTGTTTGTACCTGATATTAAACACAAACAAACAGATACATTAATTTGAACTTAGTCAACAGTGAGAATGATGCGTTGTAACGTCTACTGTGAGGTCAAAGTGTAAGATGCCCTGGGTCTTTACCATGAGCGCCTCTGCTCGGCAGAGTCCCTCCAAAAGGAATACTACTGTTGCCCCAAAGATGGCTGCCACTGAAGTCCTTACTGGCATTTATGGCCACATTCTTCTTTGTGCTGATGCCTATAGGAGACAGCAAGACATTATTAGATATAAAATATATAGGGCAGGGGAACAGCACCACAACTCAATTTCGGTAAAAATTACAATAAAGTAATTGAATCAAAAAAAAAAAAAGACTGTGCAAGTGCAATGAAATAGCCACAAAAAGTAAAGAATCTACCAGAAGTTAATATATCGAATCAAACTGGATAGAAATTACACATTACAAATTGAGCTGCATCTTATCTTAATTGTAAACTGTTATGATTAATGAGAGAAAAAAAAATGTAAAAAAAAAATCATTGTACATTACCTGGTAAATATCTTGACTGCCTCAGGTAATGCTGTTTAGCAGAGGTGGTCCTACATGGCTCTTGATAAGATGAAGTCTTGTTCAGGTTCAAAGGTGCATCTTCCTTTCCACTGGAGCGGCTGTAGTCCAAAACATTTCCATATCTGGGGGACAGAGGACATTCAGTCAAACTAGGGGACATTGGGTGGTTGTCACGTGGGGGGTAGTGGGTGTAACACCTGTAGTTCCATCAAACTGTTAAAGGAATAGTTCACCCCAAAATGAAATTTCACACATTATTTACTCACCCTCAAGTCGACTAAGACCTGGGAGAATTTTGAACTATTCTTTTAAGTGATAATGGACTTTTCTGTGATACTCTAATTTATTGAGATGTACCTGTATATATACACTGGATAACTCAAGACCAAGGTGCTGAAAGAAGAAGAGTTACAACTAAACCTGGTCTCAACTTGAAGCCAGTAGTGGTACTATGTATATAGAGTGACTCAGGCATTAGATCTTGTCTGGCATTCATGAATTATATCACTACACCATCTGTGTTCAGATGTTATTACAGTGTTGGATGCGTCAGTGTCAGATGATGACCTCACCTGCTCAGAGCATCGTCCCCCTGCCTCGTTTTCTCTGTGGAGAAGCTGCTTTTTCCAAGAATACTTATGGACGTTAGATCCGTTTCCTCATAGTCGTCCCAGTCGTCACTCTTGAGGTGACCTGTCCCATGGCCCCAACGCCGCCGTCCTCCTTTAGGCTTCATCTGATAGCTCAGCAGGTTGGCATTTTCAGACTCCTGTCTTGTCTGCTAGAAGAACAGTCAACATGAATCGTGAATGTGAGTGACATTTTGCACAGTTACATGTTAGAAAAACAACTTGCCTGTCAGCCTCGCTTTGATGGAATTACAATGTACCACATAACTACTGTAAAGAAAAGTGTAAAACCAGCACAGTAACGGACCACTTGAAGAAGTTAGTATAAAATGAGGTGTTTACATCCCACAGACAAGTGTACTGTATAAGAAGCCAACTGAACAGGACTGCTGCATCTCAAACACCTACATTTGTATTGTATGAAGAGACTTGACTCATCCATCCACAGCAGGAAATAAGATATTTGGTTAATACACAGAAGCACACACATGATGTTTCACCTTGCTCTGGAGACTCTTGTCTATAATGTAAGGAAGATGGCTCTGTGGCGTTCCCTCACTCTGCTCCTGCTTCAGGATGTGCTTTGGCTGCTGCTCTCGCATCAGCTCTGTGTGCCGTTGGTACGCTGCCGCCTGGGCAGCTGCAGATGCAGGGCAGGGCTGGATCTGCTGGAGAGGCCTGGAGGGGGAGCAGTGCTGGTTGGGGGGTGGAGGCTGGGAGGGGGGCACAGGCTTGAGCAGCAGAGGTTGCTGCTGCAGTGTCTGTTGTGACTGTAAAGGAGGCTGCAGTGGCACCAGCCCTGGCTGAGGTCTGCCCTGCTCCAGGATCTGCTGAGGAGTGCCTAAAGCCTGGCCTACATGGAAGTAGGAGTACCTGAGAGCCTGAGGAGATAAAACAACATCAGCAGCTTTCAGTGTGACCGTTCAGTTGTGATGGCTGTGGAAGCAGAGCTCAGGCACTACCTGGGCAGAAGCTGGTCTCTTCTTGGGATCCCACTGAAGCAGGTCAGTCATCAGATGGATGGCCTCAGGGCTGGCGTTTGGGATCAGTGTCTTCAGGTTACTGGGGACACACTGAGGCCAACGGAAGTTCATTGCACTGGCCAGTTGGTATCCTTCTGGCCAATCGTTCTAGAGGGGCAAGGCAAGGCAAGGCAATTTTATTTGTACAGCCCGTTTTTCACAAACAGTTTGTCTCAAAGGGCTTCACATGACACCGTAACAACATCCTCTGTCCTTAGACCCTCACATCGACTGAGGAAAAACTCCATGGAAAACCCTTTTAACAGGGAAAAATCAGAGAAACCTCAGGGTGAGCAACAGAGGAGGGATCCCTCACCCAGGACGGACAGACGTGCAGTCCAACTCACACACTGACTTTACACCAGATCTACTGAGACAATCTGTTTTTATCGACAGTTATAGTAGCAGAACAATCACTGAAAAAATACAGAAATGATGGTGCTGACCTCTGACGGAGGACAAACACATGCAGAGCTAGAAACAAATATATGTATACAGTATTTCTACTACGTCATAGTATATACTCATTTGTTAGATTCACTTAAAAGAAAATACTAGGAATGTGCCTAAATATTGGCTTTTTTTTATTTTACACCGGTAATGTCACATCACAAGCCATTTATAACCACAATGAATTAATAAAAAGGTGCACACAGTGCAAATTGGATAACATTTGTATCCCTTGATAAATTTTCCATCTAATGGTACTGAATTACAGCTAGGATTGGGACAAATTTGTCCACTATTTAGGACTTATATTAACAAAAACATTCCGCTGATATCTGCTTTAAAAGAAAATACTAGGAATGTGCCTAAATATTGGCTTTTTTTTTGCTTTTACACCGGTAATGTCACATCACAAGCCATTTATAACCACAATGAATTAACAAAAAGGTGCTGAGTACAAATGCTTATCTCTTGATAACCATCTGTAATGATACTGAACTATAGGTGGGACAAATTTGTCCAGTTTTGTATATGTGTGTGTGTGTGTCATATTGCTAGGTAGTTAATTCAAGATCAACTGCAGCACTGTCATTGTTTGCACATCAGCAGTTACATTTTTCGGTCACACTGTGCAAATACTCGGATGTGAGGAATATTAGTCTATTTGTTCTGATTTGTTCTGGTTTGCTGCACAAGCGCAATTAAACAGAGTGTCTTCACCATCAATTCACTAACAGCACGACATCAGTGCAACAGCAGCAGCTGCAGTCGTCCATCAGTGTCCGTACAGTGGGTGTGTTCGGCCATGTTCTCTCAGAAGCTTTTAGACAAACCTCTCAGCCCAGTACATGATCATCCACTATACTGCAGCTAATAAGCAGAATACACTTGACGGAAACCGATACTTCCGCCCTAAATTATTCTGTATGTATCAAGTGCAGCTGAATTGTAAAGAGTTATGCAGCTGGTGTGTGTGTCCTTGTGTGTTTGTACTTGTTCACCTCTCGGTTTATATACACATTTTTTTAATCAGTGAGGTTCAACTGAATGAGCCTTTCGAGTCGTGTATTTGTTGTGTTTCATATGTTATAAATATTACCTTTTTTGGTGTACCCAAAACTTGGCAAATCTTGAATATGGTGTCCACTTCACTGGAGCCTGGGAAAAGGGGCCTGAGGGTATAAAGTTCTGCCATGATGCAACCAATTGCCCACTGGTCAATGGGTGAGCTGTAGGATGTGGATCTGAGGAGCACCTCTGGGGCTCTGTACCTATAGTCAAAACAGAATGTGTACCAGGGCTTCAACACGCTGAACTATGAGGTGTTCTGTTATTTAGGCTTAAGTTGTGCATTTTGTTGACTCACCATCTAGTTGAGACATAATCTGTGTACGGTGGTCGAGATCTGATCTCACGGGCAAGCCCAAAGTCAGCTATTTTCACCAGCTCCGGGCCCATGCACAGAAGATTCTCGGGTTTCATGTCCCTGTGAAAAAACCCTAACGAAGACAAACTATCTTCACTACACTATCTTCATTCACAGAAAGTTAAAAAATAAATCAATAAAGTGCTAGTTGTGCCACAGTAAGCATACATACCATGTTTATGAATGAACGCGAGCCCCTGTAGTATCTGAAACATAATATTTCTGACGGCAGATTCGGGAAACAACCGAGTCCTGTAGCAATACAGAAATGGATCCAAAAGTCAGTTAAACAACTAACCACTCACCAAAAACGGTGTTAATGTGGATGTGAGGATGTAAAAATAACACAACAAATAACATGTTATTTACCTGTCTTTCATTAGCTGATATAAATTTTCCTTCATGTACTCAAATATAAAGTACAGGTGGTCATTTTCTCGGATAACCTCCTTGAGTTTGATCACATTCGCATGGTTGAGTTTCTTTAAGGACTGAAAAAATAAAGAGAGCTTGTGTAAGAATATGTGAAATGAATAAACAAAAAATTGTAGCTTTGTAACTTTAACCATGCTGAATAATACAAACAAGTCACTGCAGCACATTCAAAAGCACACCCTACAACTATAAAACAGCGTTCTTGTTAAAACATGGCTTGTGTAGGAACGCAATGTAGTTTGGGGGTAAATGCTGCAAAGGTGGGATTTATGCTCAAAATTTAAGAGGGAAAAATGAATAGAGTAATAGAAAGCAGGATGGACATATATCGGATACTTCTCCCATGCACTGGGATGATACAGGTTTAACCATGCTAAATTTTTAGTAGGGACAAAAAGCTGTAAAGGGTTTTTTTTGAGATTCTATGGTGTTACATGCTGTAATTACTATCTGATTAGCAGTACTCTAAGGAACCAGCGTGGTCTACACATGTTTTGCTGCATTGAGGTCAAGCTCTAGGAAAGGGGGATGTGTAGGCCAAGGATGGGAACCAGAGCTCAAAACCAACAGCACACAACAATCACCTTCTACTCTGTTTGCTGGTGTGTGCCTTTCAGCTGCGAGGGAATTTAGACAATAACAATGAACTGGATTGGTGTGAAAACAGACAACAGGAAAGTTTTCAATATTTCACATAAAGGCTCAAATGTATGGTACACTAAACATATCATTGCATTACGTACAAATCATCAAGCAATTAATACATTATGTAAAAAATCAATTCAAACAGAGATGTTAACGTTTCAAAGTTGAGCAAATTTTTGAACCATTTTAAAAGCTGTGCACGTCACTGTTATTTTTTGTCATTATTAAAACTGTGTTTTCTTGTAACCACCAATCAGTGAGACCAAATGAATGGAATGACTTCCTTCCTGTAAAATCACTTTCACGTTACTAAAATTATGAAAATATCACCAGATGAACCATTTTAGATGCAACAAAAAGGAGTTTTCCCAGTGCAAGTTACTCATTGATGCCCTCTGTTATCTGTGTCAGTGACCTCATAAAACACAAAGTGGTTCATTAAATTCAGCCTTGAGCAGTTATAGTATTGTTCCACTCCTCTACTCCTTTGTAAAAAATTTGTGCCATACACAAAACTGTGCAAATTATTGTGAGGCTTGGATAACAAGCCAAGTGCATGAGCAAATACGAACTGACATTAATTTTATTTATAAATACAGGCCCAATTATTACCAAACAGAGATGCAACTTTGAAATGCTATTCAAATGTGTGAAACTGTCAAAAATGTGGAGAACATGAACTCACCTTAACTTCGCGGAGGTTCATGCATTCTTCCCAGGAGTAGAATTTTCTTTTCATTCTGAAAAATATTGTTCCTGTTAACTATTATGTTAAAAATGACACTGAATTGCATGTCAGTCTCTTTTTGTTTTTGCAATAACCACAGAACAAAGACCACACTTGACAGTACTCATGTAGTTGCTGTACACTGTTCTCATAATCAGGTTGGCTGTCATAACACAGACCACTAGTTTTCAGGGAAAACAATACAGTATAATGTAGATTAGAATATCATAGTTTGACTTGAAAGAGTAACAAACAAATGTGTTTCTAATTTTGCAGGAAAAACACACTCAACTTCAGGATACTCACTTCTTTATGGCAACTAGTTCTCCTGACTCCAAACTACGGCCGAGGATGACTGAGCCATAGGTGCCATCCCCAAGCTGTCTGATGGTGGTGTATCTATTCATTATGCTTGTCCTTCCATAGCATCACCCGGGGGCAGATAATAATTGGGTTGAAAACAGAGGATGTGTTTGCCTCCAGCTGCTGAATGCAACCAGATTTTCCTGTGACAACAGCAGAAGACCACGGGCAGAGCTGGAGGACTCATGGTGTCATGGATTTGCCTCCTTCAAGCTGAGAAAGTGAGGGAGGGAAGGACATCAAGACTGGTGTTAATTTTATAGCTGTATAAAAAGCAACGTACATGGCTCAAAACATGTACATGACGTAAGCTGTAACTAGGACATTTTAGGATTGCAAAACATTAATGCTTAGCTTAGAGTTTACATATTGAAGGATTTTGTGACAACTTATATGTGATTTCATATGATCCCCAGAGCATTTAATTATCCTTTCCTCATTTTCATTAATAGATCCACAATTTCCTACGAATTTAATCCTCGGTGCTCCCATTTAATTTGTGATATTTCCTTTTGCATACTCACAGATGCAGGATTTTTCATTGAGGTGAGGGAGAAATGAAGATGTAACGAAATATCAAGGAGGTAATCAAAACTCAAATTACACACATTTAGATTAGTGCATTAGTGTGTAACAGGTAGCTTTTGGAAAAAGGGTGTCGCCCTGACAACTTCATAGAGATAAGGATAAAATTACTAGACCACCGAGTGTTTGTTCACATCTTTAGACTGAAATGTTGCGGATAGTATTAGCCAGCAAATATAGCCCCTATGTTTACGCCTACAGCCTATATATTTACAACCACCATGTTATTTTCAGATTCTTCCTTTCGTAATGTTTGTTTCATACCCAATTAGCAGCCGACTTCTCGGTTATTTCGTGTAAACAGTGCAGATTGAAAGCTAACGAAACGGTAATTTAGCACTAAATGGCAATTATTCTGATGTCATTCATGTTTTTATGTCCAGTTGTTTCGTCTTGGCTCGTCCGTTTGTGCGATTTAAGCTTAACTTTAGCGCGTCCTTTGAGCAGTTAGTGGCGCAATTAACACTGATTGTGTTGTGTTGCTGGTGTTGGCCCAGCTGCTGCCAAAACATCACAGCACTGGTAAAGACGGAGGGTCTCCTAACTGTCTGAAATAATAATTAAAAAACGACAAACCGCAAAACACACTCACCGTCTTCACGTCAAACCGACAACAACACATAGCCGACCATCCGTAGTTTACATTCAACAAATGCCTGGGCGAAAACAACCGGCTGGCTGGATCAACCGCATCCAGAGGGTCCTGTACACAACATAAATACAATTTCAGTTAGGCCCTTTGATGAGAGAAAAAAGAGTATCCGTCGAAATCTCGCGTTACTTGTCTGTGAAAACAGTTTGCAGCAGCCCCAGCTCAACAAATCACTGCTCACATACAAGATACATGCAACAGCAATACTAATGTGATGGTAAAACGTTCATTTACGAATTGATAACCGATTAAATATAACACTAATATCATTAAAGGATGTATCTGTATTCATTTATAACACAGAAACAATAAAAAGAGCAACATACTATTAAAAAAAAAGAGAGGGGTAGAACAAAGACGGAAGTGACGAGCGAGAAAACATCTCGCTGCGAGTTAGCATCTCGCTGCGAGTTCATCTTCTTTGATGACATCTCCCACTGGACTGGGAACCAATCAACACTGTAATTTGTGGTACACAAGTGGCATAAAAAGTAAAAGGTTGATGTTTTTCAGGCTTACGAATCATTTTTATAGTCGTCATTTCATAGAGTGGCGTCGCTTGTAAAATAGTCTGCACCATTAGCCGAACAGCTGTTGTGAAAGTACAGTAAACTGCCCCTCAATACCCCTTCAGATGGTGTCAACAATAGTAAAAAGTTATAATAAATTATGTATCAAAGAAACGCATAACCAGTGGGCCTACATCAAAAGTGAAGCTCGTGTACTGTTGGCCATATTATCGGTATCACCACCACCTGTACTCACCATTTCGTACATCTCAGTTTTTAACTTGTGTGGATTGTGTGGACAGACGCTCCCCGGACAGACAAGTTGTTGTTTTTGGTTGTTTGTCTGTTAGTAACCGATTACATGTTTTCTTGTATCACTGGACTTGGAGTCTGTGTAAACAAATATATAGTTATTAATTGCATGGACACAAATGATTAATAATTCACCACGAAACCATAAGAAACACATTCTGTATGAGACAGTTGCAGTGGCCATTGTTGTTTTTTCCCCCAATGTACATCAACATAATTATGCGGTTAAAATGTAAAGTAGTTGAAGCTAATCAACGCACACACATATAAACCCCCCCAGAGTAGACAGCAGGGCGCCCCTCTGCGTTCAGTGCCCCTGTCCACCCTCTCCCCGCCCCTGACTTCCTGTGGAGCTCGAGGCCACTCAGCGAAATGGCTGCGTTCCTGCGAGCTCGCAAATATGTTCGTTGTGTTGTGCGTTTCTCCGACCGTGAACTGTAAACGCCGTTGTTGACCGCCTGTGAAGATAAAACACAAAAGCTGCCAGCCGAGCTGTCATGGTAGGTGACCGTGCTTTAACCTGTTATTCGTGGGGTAAAGGAGTTAGGGCAGCTAGCTCGCTAACGTAGCTAACGTCACCTGTCGGTCACTACCTGCTGTGCTGCACGGTGGTCGACGTGTCTGCAGAGTTTAAACCAGCGAGTAGTTATGAAATGCCTGAATGTTTCTGTGAACTCACTTGGGCGACAGGTCCCATAATCTTTGAAATAAACCACATGCTAGCATGAGTTTGCAGCAGAGTCGTTGGTAATTTTAAGGGAACCTAGCATAACCTAATGCAATGCTGCTCTGGGTCTTATTGGTCTGCTGTTACCAGGAGCTATTTTATTTGCCAAAAATATTGAACTAACCCTTTAATCATTTTAATGAAGTTTTCAGATTTATTGAATGCATTTTAAGCTAATTTCTTGATAAGCTAGACATGGTCAACAGTGGAACAAGTTGTCACCTGTAGTTTAGTAAAAATGGACTGCTGTAAACTGCTGAAAAAAGTATTCAAGTAGAGTAATTATAGCATGATAAATGACATATAAAAGAGTTATACAGCTGCTGAATTATTACTAACACCAGATTCATGTGTAAACAGAGTTCTATTTTGCAGCTTGTTGATATGTAGCTGGTTTACTTTAAGTTACCATGATATTATTTTTTATTATGGAACAATCTGATCATGGGTTTCTTGATTTATCTTGATCTCTCAGCTTTACAACATTTAGGTAATTACCTGATTAACAATGTATTTTATTTCATTAGACCCTAGTAGCTCATTCTAGGAAGTAACTTGAAGCTACAGCTGTCAGTGCGGTTGTAAAGTGCCTAACACACATTCATTTGTCGTTGGCGTCAGGGTGAGTCTGATAAGCACTCTCCTCTCTGCCTCATTTCCAGCAGCTAATATCTGTGTTATGTTGCAGAAGAGATTCCAGTAAAGAGCAATAATGGAAGGACTGAGTGATTTCTACTCATCACTTAGCCTATCACATGCATGCAACAGGGTGTACACTGGACACTGAAACACAGAAAAATCTCTGAAAGCCATGCAACCATCATAATATAAGATAATAAACTCAGAATGGGACTTCAAAGGTTTAAAACAAAACCAACATTGAAAATATCCCAATACAATTTTAAGGTACTAGCCTATAGGTTGACTATGCATTCAGAAGGTAAACAAATCCACAACCACAATAGTAACAGTCTTGTTTTATGGACAAATGACTCCTGTGATTAGGTTTGAAGCAATGTTTCACTTATTCTTTGAACAGGCTGAAGAAAATATAGATATTGGAGGTACAATAGAGGATGAAGATGAAGGTTCAGATGACCCAAACCTTCAGGTGAGTGATAAAGTGTTTCGTTCGTCCATCCCTTTCCTTCATAGTAGTTAAGACACTTTTTTTCAAGTTTGAATATTCAGCTGGACTTGAGGGTGAACTGAGAAGCCAAACATCAAAAGACATGATCATTGTGACTTCATATAGCCTATCATGTATGTATTTATATTGGCCATAACTCACAAATTCATATGCTAATGCTAAAGCCTCTGACCATAGCAAGTTGGTGGAGGCATACAACTACAGGGTTGTAAAACTCTTTTCTAATATCTAATTTGTATAATTGATACACATGTCTCAGCTCATCACTACACAAGAGCAGTATTTCTTTGCCCAGCTACTGTTTTATTAGGCTATTTGATTCTGTTAACATGTTATACATAGATTATTTCTTAAATGAATGATGTACTTGTTATTTTACATGGTCCTAATTTAGAAACACTTAAAATTTGCCGATAATCTATTAACGGCAAAGTTCAGGACATTTCTTTTGTATTTCGCTGCAGCTGGAACTCAATGTGTTCAGAGCCCAATGGATGTCTGAACTCAAACCGAGCTCTGGGGCAAGTGGATTAAGTGGTCGACTGCTGCGACCTAAAGGCCAGAGGAGGACGCAAGAGACAGCTCGAGAGGAGAAAGTAAGTTGTGAAATGATTTCTTCTGGATCATTACTTCAGGTGTTGCAGAGTTGAGCTGTTGAATGACAAGAGTCACCTTCGTTTAGGCTACGGAGCTGTTCCTGAGAGCTGTGCAAGAAGAGCAGAATGGAGCCGTCTATGAAGGTACATTAACACAATATGTGATTATAGCAACATTAGCTTGTGTAAAATACCCTTTATACAAGATTTAAAAATAAAACAGGCATTTAGATTTGTCCAACCCAGTGCAGGAATTTCAGTGTCAGTGTCTTTTCAGTATCAATTTGTGTGTATTTTTTTTTCATCTGGTGTATTTTTAGGTCTTTTTTAATGTCTTGTGTGTGTTCGTGTAAAGGTGGTGTTGAGCTCTGTCAAAGACAATTTTCTGTTACACTTTGGTTTCAGAAAGTTTCTATTCTTGTCAGATCAGGTCTGCCATACTGTATGCATTTTTGTGTACTCTAAAGTGTTAGAGCCCCTCCCCCTCCCCCCTAAAGACTACATTAACAAAAACAACTTTTTTTTTTTCGTAGTGGCCCAAATACGCTGTAGGGGAATAAATTTTAGACGTTGCTGATATTGACACCAACTGAGCATGTTTTCTGAAATCTGTCGTATTCATTGCATTTTGTGGACACTTAAATTTCCCCCTTTTCTTTGCATAATTTGATATCTTCACTTGCAGCCATCAAGTTCTACCGCATGGCTATGCAGCTTGTGCCTGACATCGAGTTTAAAATCAACTACAGTCGTCCTCCTGATGCAGACCGTGGTGGAGGAAACTAGTAAGCTGCATTTAATTTTTGCATCATTAATCAATGTCTGTGGTTCAGTTGATCTGAAGTCAGCGGTGGTTCAACACTCGGGTAAAGGTCTGGGTTTCTTTTTTTTATATATTAATATTTTCTGGGTTTCTTAAAAAGATTTTTTAAATCCACAGTGGTCTTTAGGTGCTGAATTAAAGGCAATAGACTTCTTTCTTTTTTGGATGAAAGGTGAATTGTCTTCAAGCAACCAGTCCAGTTGCCTTCAACTCTGCACCTAAAGACTACAATGACCTGGACGACTGAGAACCTACACAGACATTAAATCCACAACATTGTGAGCTGGTGTGTTTTGCAGATAGGCCTAATAAGAGGTGTTTGAAGCATCAACCTGGCCCTATGATATTTTTGTCACCTCATGAAAAAGCTAATGCAGCATCTTCCTGTCTCTGTTAATCAAGGCTAAATATCTTTGCCAGGTAATTTAATGGCCGAGAGGAGTATAACTATCTGCTACATTAACCGAAGGGATGCCGTATTTAAAGAGGAAATTAAAAGAAGACACACTAATAATACCAAAGTTGTTCTGACCCATTCACACCAACAAGAAATACAGGTTTTTCAGGGCTCTTGTGTCTGGAAGGGGAGTGGTGTACAGTAGTAAATCAGTGAAAGGGATACTTGAAATTTTTAACCTGAACAAACATGTTGTACCTGATTGTTGTAGCATGGAGGACAGCGACATTGATGGAGAGATTGAGGATCTACTTGCTTATTTTGAGCAGCAACTCACTCTGGAAAGCGCCTTTCCAAAGATTTGCACTCCTGAGTTGGAAATGACTCAGATGCACATTTCAGGTATAAATCGGCCCTTTTTATAAGATTGTAAACATGTCCAAAGCATTTACCCTCCTGCATTCATTATGAGTGATTTCATTTTCTGTTTTATCTGACTGCAGCCTTGCCACGAGAAATCCTGATGTACATATTTCGTTGGGTTGTGTCGAGTGATCTGGACATGCGAGCCTTGGAGCAGCTCTCTTTGGTTTGCCGCGGGTTTTACATTTGTGCAAGGTCAGTTCAGCTGTCGTAACAGATCAGATGTGCGACAGCTTGTTTGCCAACAGCTTGCCTTTCTCGGGGTTTGCCTCTCAAAATGCGTTTACTCGGGTTCAGGCAGTGGGTGATCTAATGCACAGTAGTTGAAGCATTTAAAAGAAATGTCTCTCTCTCTCTATATGTACATATTCAGGTTCAGTTAATCTTATTTTTTGTGCTCACTTTTAATTTCACTGCAGAGACCCTGAGATTTGGCGCTTAGCCTGTTTACGAGTGTGGGGGCGGAACTGCACCAAGCTCGTACCCTTCAAATCCTGGAGGGAGATGTTTCTGCAAAGGCCACGTGTCCGGTTTGATGGTAATGAAGTCGCTCATCAGAGTGTTTCCAAATTCTGAAACCAGTGATATATTATTATCTTCCCCCATTCCCATTATAAATCCAGGTGCACAACACTTGATGCTCTTTGGTGATACAGACTGTGCCAGGAGGTCAACAGCTATGTTTTTGAGGTGTAAAGTCCATGAGTGCAGGAATCTGAAAATGTAGTGTGAAATTGCTGATTGTGTTGATTGTGTCCTGAACAGATTGAAAAACAACGGAAAATCTTAACCTTTCTTGATTGTCCACAATGTGGAAATTTGTCTTTGGTTTCACCACATAAAATCACATGCTCACACACAGTATATAAATAGCATGTCATTCAATACACAGAGAAAAAGAGAGAAGGGGATGCACAAAGCTCTAAAGTGTCCTAGAATACGTTCATGAATTTAATATTGTAATTGCATTTGTTAAAAGTGACTTCTTGTAAGTATTCACAGCTCTATAGCGTTTTCCTGGGGGGAGTTTTTGAAATTCATAAGCGACTGGGATCAGCCAGTCAAATGATTTGATTTTTTTGCTTTATGATACACCCATGATGATTTAAACATTAAATAAAAACTAAATTTCTTAACATAAAAGTTACATAGAGAAAAGTGTCTGAAATGACCAGCTTAAACGGCTAAATGTTGCCATTAAAAATAGTGTGGAACTGCTGCAAAAGGTTATAAATGCCCAATGTTGCTGACAGTGTACTGATGAATTGCTCGTTATTACTACTATAGTTCACATCTAAAGATTTGTTGAATGTTTAAACTTTCCATTCATATAATTGTCACAGGTGTCTACATCAGCAAGACATCATACATTCGTCAAGGAGAGGAATCGCTGGATGGATTTTACAGGGCTTGGCACCATGTTGAGTACTACAGGTATACTGTACTTCTACAGGATGTTGTGACTGTAATCACTATTACTGAGTGTGACTTTTACAAATATCAGAGCTGTTTGACTTCATCATCACAGATACCTCCGGTTCTTCCCGGATGGCCATGTCATCATGCTGACCACCCCTGAGGACCCACTGGTCGTCATCCCCCGCTTGCGTACTAGGAACACCAGGTCCGTCTGTCCTCTCTCGTTTTCTGCTACAGTGTAATAGAAATAATTGAACATGTTCATCGCCAGCCGTTCGCTTAATTGTTGAATCGTATGTTCATCTCACAGATTGGAGTCTGTTCTGCTGGGTCATTTCCGTCTGTCACAGGAGACAGACAATCAAACCAAAGTCTTTGCTGTTGTCTGCAAGAGAAAGGAGGAGGTGAGAAACAGTTGCTTTATGATAAGAGAAAGATTAAGAGGGAAATGTACTTCCTTTAAAGAGGAACTAAGCAGGATTTCTCCCGTGGCTATGCTGCATTTTTACCTTCATTAAAAAGCTCCAGAGTAAACTGCAGGACTTGTGACTTGTTACGACTGATAACGGAGGCTCTCTGCCGTCCACCTGCGTCTCACGGCTGAAAACCAACCTTGCAACATCAGTAAAGTACCTGGCCGCCGCCCCGATGTCCCAGCTCTCGTCTCTCCACACCCCAACACAAACGCGCTCCGTAACCCGTAATCTTTTGTTCATGACGGTTAAGACTACACAAACACACGTGGCGCAACATCGTATATGTTATGTAACATTTCCACTGCTCCATTTTTTGATTTTTCGCTGGCTTCGTTGTAAACATGCACATAGGTGAGAGGAGCATAACCAAAACAGCGGAAAAGCGAGCAGACTTGCGTAGTTCCCCAGTTCTTCCGATGAGGTTTTGTCTTTTGTAGTGAGGCCTTAATATGAACTTTTTAAATAATCCTTCACAACATGTAAATAAAATATAAATTAATTTCTTAATTATGGAAACACTTTTCAAAAAACAGGTAAAAGTAACTTATCAAAGCATATGCACTGACTAAAACTTTGTTAAATGAATTCAGAATTCAAGCAAAACATATCAGTCATTAATGGCCCAGGTTGTCATCAGAACTTTATATTGATTCATTGTTTTATAACAGAAAGCGACCGAGTTTCAAAGGAGTCGGTTCTGCAGGCGGAACCCAGCTCAAGAGGCTGAACACACCTTCCATGTGGGACTACATTTGTCCTCCGGGGGGCGTCAGAACTTCAGTAAGCTGATGTGGATCCACCACTCCTGCCACATCACCTACAAGTAAGGCACACCAGCACCAGTGGAAAAACAAATCATTTCTCTTTCTTTGTGGTTTCAAAATTTGACACCGAGTATGTTTGTTTTTTTTAAGGCTGACTGGGGAAACGGTTGTCACGGCGTTCGACCTGGACAAGATGTACGCACCCTTCCTCTTTGCACGTGTGAAGAGTTACACTGCTTTCTCGGAGCAGCCTCTTTAAGCAGCATGGACACCTGCACTTGACCCGCAGAAGACCACAGTAAAGGCTGAAACAACATTTAACACAAAGCATATTCCTCAGCCTGTTTAATTTGTTCTGCAGCTGGATTATCGTGTTAGTACACAGTACACGCCCCTCATGTTTCCTACACACGAGCATGTTACGTTACAAGTTTGCATAATAGAAAACTACTTATTTTCTGATTTCAGAAATTATGGTAATGTGCTGAGAGCTAAAATGATTAGCAACCTTTCCCACCTGTTCCAAGCGATGAATGTTCATAATCTTTTTTGTTTCATGGTGCACTTTCTCCCTCAAATAAACTGTGGTGAAAAATACGTAGGCCTATATGTGCTTAATTTACAAATGCATCTTTATATATATATTAAATTAGTAAATAAAAAGACATTGGGTCGATGTGAGAACATGTTAAAACAGAAGTTAATATACCAGCCTCAGGTTTGTGACGTGGAACCAGGCAGGATATCTATGAGATTTAGCCAACAATTCCTCAGTTATATCTTTAGAAAATATGATACATCTCAGCAGAAATTGCAGACATCCTATTACACAACCCTCAGTAAAAAGACATTGCAGATGTGATTTCAGACTTCAACATCATTTCTCTTGCTGAGGACACACAGGGGTATAATCCACGCATTACATTTTCTGGGAACCAAGCGCGGACAGATCAAACAGGATTTGCAGAGGGGGAAAAAAATAAATAAAAGTGGAAGTTGTATTGGATTAGGCTAAAATGATTTGTTGCTTGTTGACTTTAGTTGGTTTTTCAAAAAATATTTTTAAGAAACTAGTCTGTTGCATATGCAAAATTAACATAAGTTGTCGCTCAACAGCTATGGCTGCTTTTGGTATTAGCTCTCTGGAAAGGAAGCAAATGTGGGACAACAACAGACAATAAGCATTAAGAGCCGAGAGGATAAAAATAAAAGAACAATTATGAACATGTTTTTAGTTGGAAACTGGAGTTAGAGTTGATTTTCACGTGATCCCTCTTTTTTTGATGCTGTGTGTTCTTACTGTCTGTCACTAATCCTGTTGAATTGTCATCTGTCACAGAGCCAAAGCCCCCTACATTTAATACAGTATTTAAATACATTTACAAATGTGCAGTACATTTAACTTAGGGACAAGTTTAAAAAATGAACGGTCATCCATCCTGAACGATGCGCTCATTTTGAAATACAGTAATTCATGACTCCTCAGAAACCCCCCCCCCCCCTCACCCTGTCTCCCTCAGGCCATGGCCTCAGTAAAATGAGTGAGTAAGGCATTGTTTTCAAAGTGGCTGGGCCAGCAGACACGCCACCAAAGGGCACAAACAGTTGTTCTGTCCCCCAACTGTGAGCTGTGAGCTGTGTGTGTGTGTGTGACAGTATTGCAGTGCATCAAGTCTGCACACAGCACTGGTGAGGAGGAGGCCCTACTGATAACCACTTAAGTGGAAAGGACTGAGGAGGGCAAAGGTAGGAGGCTCTTTCTCAGAATAGATCACTGGCTCTACATTTTGACTGGAAAATGAGAAATGACTGGACTCCCTTAGTCAAAGCAGGTGTCAGCAGAGGAGTGGAAGTCTTTGTTGTTGTTTCCATGAAAGGGTCCTGTTTCTGTCACACAGGGAGCTCAGCAACAGCTCGCCAGCCGTGTCCTTACTATACTGGACTAAATGAACTAACCCCGATCCACACAGATTTACAGTCAACACTGGATTATTATTACCAAGAGTGACAAAAAAACCCTCCCCCCAAATCTTATGAAGAGTTGGGGGCTGGTATCACAAAACGAAAAACTTTATTTTTTGGTTTTGACGCATTGGTGGCTTTCAACCTCACTCCAAAGGAACAGAGTAAAGCACACGAGACTAAAAACATTAGTGCTTTATTTTGCCAATTAGCAGTACATCACTGTGAAGCTGCTCTGATTTCTATGAAGAAATTTGATTTGAGGCATTTCAGTTTGTTTGAAACACATTATGGTTTAGAGCTGTTACTGTAGCACTACAGCAGTACTACAAAAGATGAGTCTTCCAATGATTGGAAGCAAGCCATTTTTTTTTAATTTAATTAAATATTGAAGTAGCAACAGAGAGGTTTAGAAATGAGAAAGGCTCTGGGTGTAGCCTATACATCGCAGGAGAAACTCATATTTTAGTATTCAATATTATAATCTTGAATAGGTGAACACCCAAACGATCACATCTGAATAAAAACGATCCCTTTTCCTCCACTGATTTGTTAATATTTGAAGGAAGAAAACTATCACATTGCAATATAAACACATTTCAACACCTGAGTAAATCCAACAAAATATCAAAAATATTTGACACTTTTGTTCAAAAAGCTTCTCTAAGCTATTTTGTCCTCCTCTGTCAAAGGGCAGTTGCTGTTACTGTATTTTTTGTTTATTAGAGACAGTTTGGGGAAAAACTAAAACTCCATCTTGCATCATTTACCTATATTAACATGACAGCAGTCTACAGCCGTGTGTGGTTTAAGCTGCATGCTGTTGCCTTGTGTTTCTTTGTTGTTGTTTTTTCACTGAAATCAATAATTTGTGGCATTCACATCATTTTCAAGGAAGGAAAACAGCAGGTGTACAATCTCAGTTCATTTTAATCTCACAATGAGTAAGGAGTCAGAGCATATTAACCCACATTTACCCCTGATTTCAGAAATGTATATTTATTTCAACAGTTTATAAAACCTCTTACCTGTATGCTTCCTTGGCCGTTGTCAGTTGGGGAGTAATTTAATGCTAATGCTAATCTTGCCCTTATATAGTATGTAAACCCTGTTACTTTGTACAACAGAGGATCTGTACTAGTGAAGGAGTATAGCTGAAAATAATATTAATAAAAACAAACAAAAGAAATCAACCATATTTAAATGTCTGAGTAGATGTGGTTCATGCTTGTTAAAGTCGTTTTGTTATTGGCAGATATGTGTGGACCAGATTTATCATACAGCCTTTGTGTGTACTATTCAGATTTTAACAATCATTCCTGATGCAGTGAACATGAATGTAGGTCACCTATACATTTAAGCAACATGTCATGCTCATTCAGCGGTTAAGGCCTTACAGCACCTCATTAAATTGAATCAGCATGGTAGAGTGAAGCAGCAGCGCTCTATAGCGAGGGTGTCAGCTTTACAGTTCATAATTCAAACATCTATAGGCTACCGTTTTTTTTTAACCTTTCTATACCAGCATTTACAGTGTACAAGAAAACCCCTGACAATGGTAAAAGGAAAATAACACAAGGAACATAAAGGAATAAATAATTGCATATTATAACAATCTTCTTTACCCACAAAAAACATTCTGTATTGTATTGATTGTTAATCCTGTTAATATGGAAAAGAAACATGTTTTTTTTTTGTGATGACACTGATCTACTGTGTAATAATTGATAGGATCTAAATACAACGCTACAGCAAGGCTAGCATTCAGTTAGCTTAGTTTATTATTAAGACTGGAAACAGCAGGTCTGGCTCTTTTCCAAAGGTAAGAAGATTTAAGCTGAGTTTTAGAGGTTTCGGTAGGCAGATTTTTTTTGTCTACCTTTGGACAGAGGTAGGTTACCTGTTACCTCCAGTTCCCACTCTTAATGCTAAGCTAGGCCAACAGAGAGAGTGGTATTGATCTTTTCTCACGCTCTTATTTCTCAACCATCCATTAGACCTATGATAAACATCACTTTTACTGTATGTGCGGTATGTAACTCCTGTTAGGAATGATAAGTTAAGGGCATTTGATAATTTAAAAAAAACAACTATATATGACAGTCAGGCACAGGATCTGAACAGGACGCTTGACACATATTAATCTGAAATAGACCAACATGAGCCTGATGATAGATGACAAATGCTCCATTAGAAACCAAATGAACTGGTCCAGAAGGCACCCTAATTATGTATGTCAAAAAAAAAAAAAAACTGACAAAAGAAAGTAGCTGCCCTGACACTTTTGATGGTATCACGATCTCCCCAAATCCATGTGTTGGTGAAGATAATGGAACAAACAAAAGCACCAGGACATCTAGCACTGTAAATGGAAACTGGGGTTGTGTTGAGACCAGTTTTTCATTTGCTGTTTCCACGGTCAGTAAAGCTCATTCTCAATTATATAATAAAATTTTGTTGAGTAATACTGTAGCTATGTGCATATTAAGTGCTGAAGTAAAGCTTGGCTTGATCATTTTAACATCATAAAGGTTAACAATAAGCTGCAGTGCAAATCTAATGGGCATTGCCTCAATTCAAGTTCTAGCTGCATTTACTGCATAAAAGCTACAGTAGATTTAACACATGAAATGGGGAAAACTGTGCTCATAACACAAAACAACTGCCCTCTAAAATGGTGTCTGATTTAAATATGAAGCACATGAAGGACATTATATGCTTTGGTTATCCTTTGGTTGGATGGCTAACTATTCCAAATTGGAGACGCTGTGCTGCAAATATACAGCAAAATGCGACTTACTTAAGACCTGCCAATATAATGCATTACAGTATCGCAGGGTAAAATTGAATATTATGTAATAGCCATGGCAGGAGTTTGATAAGACAAGACACAAGATGCATGCTCTAGTTAGACATTAAAGACCATGGTAAGCACTGTGTTGTTTTAATTGTCCCTTAGGTTGACGTCACTGAGTGTAATGAAACCTCCAGCTGCCAACAAACTTGCTGGAGCTTTCATCTTTGGACTTTGTTTGTTTGTGTGAAGCATCATTGAATGAGTATGAACATATGCGTTTGTTTGCTGGTAGCGAGAACAAGATTTTTTTTGCTTTGGAATGAATTCCCTGTAGAGGGCGGGGGAGGAAATGTTGTGCAGCATTGGCCATACTACAATATTCTTCTCCTTTAACTATATTAATTTCAGAATTCAATGCCATGAGTAGCAGTGTGTGCAAAAACATGGAAAGTCTCTGGATATACTGTATGTGGCTATGGCTTATTTCATCTCAAGTGAATGCTAGATTATTCTAGATAAGAAGATACATTTACCTCCTAGCAGCATTAGCTAACACTACAGTGAGCAGCGGTTTCGCAAATGTCAATCCATCCTCAGTTTCTTGTGTGCGTTGTGCTCCACAGATGGCGTCCCATTTGCATGTCCATTTGTTGATACAGCAGAGCCGTTCTGGAGCTCCTTTTGTAGAGAGCCGATGTGCTTCTTGTACGTCTTGAGTGACAGAACATGGAGGAATAGAGAACATGTTATTACACACAATGTTATTATGGAAAATTTACTAAAGTTGCTAACTTTCACTGTAATTATATGTGACATTAAAGTCAACAACAACAACTTATCAGTTTGTAAAAAGTACAGGATGGGCAGTAAGCAAAATGCAAGCCACACAAATGTTTAACCTACAGTAGAAGCAACAAAAATAGGTCGCCAAATTTTTCCACCATATTTATCCATGTAGAATGACAAATAACACGGTTATTAGCTACATGATTATTGTCAACATATTGGAAACACTGAATCCAACAACAAAATATATACAGTGTTTTGAAAATTAGCCACAATTAGTGTAGTGTTTCAGCAACTATTAATCTAACAGGAGTTACTGCTGCATTTGTTAGGGACTATTTTCACCTGCGGTTGAATACATGATTTGTGCTTAAGTGAGTACAGGTATTTAGAGCAGCAGGACAGTGCTTGTGGGATAGACTTAAAATAAACTACAGTGCCCATGTTCATGGTAATGAAGGAACATATCACCCTGTGCAACAATTTAGCTCATTGATGAGTTTTAGAATTATTTTACAATGGAGTTACATGCCACAGATTCATCATTTAAAGTCTTTGCAATGCTTTAGAATGGAAAAACAACTCACCTGACGGTAGAAGTTTGAGAAAAGGATAATGAGTGTGACCATGTAACTTATTTGGAAATACAGCCATCCCATGGGGAAGTCACATGGCCATATGACAGCGCACATTGTCTGAGACATGGTTAAAAAGAACTGGATCTGGAGGGAACATGACACATACATACCAGAGTGAGAAGGTGACACTGAGAGCCTATACAAAGGTAATATTGATCCAGGGGCTCAAATATCTTAAATGGATGGTAAAAGCATCTGCATTATGACAATACTAAAGATGGTGTTGCATTGAATGGTCCAGGAAATCTCCCAAGATCTAAATGATCAGTTCAACACTGTAAAGTGAGGAGTGAAAAACCTTTTGTTTTCGACTTTACTACTACTTCACTGCAGCTTATACTTTTCACTCCACTACAGTACATTCAGTTGGCAGCTATGGATAAACTGCATCAGATTTTCCATTTCCTCATCTTTTCTTATGCAAAATAATTTAAAAATTAAAATAGTTTAAAAACTGTATTCTTACTCTATTACAACTTTCCTCTTTTAAGAAAATGTGATTCCTAGGATATATTCCTACAATGTCTTTATGAAATAGGGGATTAAACTTCAACTACCCACAAAAAAACTACTCAAAAATTCATGTAGCTGTTATCACTGTGTGTGTAATACTATTATCACCATCAAATTACCTCTGTTTCTTTACATATTGATAGCAAACACAGATTGTACTTGAATAAGCTTTTGGATTGAGGATTTTTTCTTGTAATTGAGGATTTTTTTTTCTCTGCTACTTGATCTGAATACTTCCTTCACCGCTGGGAATAAAGTGCAGAATGAACCCACCAGCTGCAGCTGTGTGATGTATTTCTTCCACCAAAGGTACGGCCGCATGGCTGGGATGGCTGAGAGCCCGTAGTAAGAATACATCACGACGTGGACGAAGCTATTTAGGGATGCACCGAAATACGCTGGGTAGACACAGAGGAGAGACACTGTAAGTTATTTATCTACAAAGCAATTACAGTGAGTGAATGGCAAGTCTACAATGGAGTTCAATGATCATACAGGGAATATGAAAATCTTTTCATTAGTCTGCTCCTTTTACAGCCATTACTACTATTTTTATGTAAAATCAATGAAAGCCATTAACAGCAAGGTAACACAGAAATAACACAGTGAACATCTGATAAATAATAGAGCACGTTTATAGATCAGAAATGTCACATTATACTTAAGTCAACAGTAAACAGCATATTTGAAGTGATTTCCAGCCTTAGACCCCTCTAAGTCGCTGAGTGCTGTGCTGTTGTCTTTAATGGAAAAGGGCAAAAAGTGTGTTACACTGTGCTGCAGTGTTCAGGTCAATAAGTGTCACATCGTGTCCTTCAAGGCTTTGTGGGGAAAACAGGCTGTTTTCAGGGCTAATGGGTTTAACATTAGAGCACTTGAATTATTTAGCTCAGTGTGAGCCCAAACAGCCTAAATGTGGTTCCCGGAAAGATTCGCGTCACTGGAGGGCAAAGTTGTGGTGGAACACTCACAGTGGCCGCAGGGTATCCAGTTCATAACAAACCACCAGATATTCAGCATGGTAGCGTGGTGGTAGATGTGAAGAAATGTGATCTGATGATTATTCTTCCGTAGTATGAAGAAAAACGTGTCCATGAATTCGATGAGCTTGGAGAAGTAGTACCACCACAGAACATTTATAATCTGAGAGAAGACATAAGACACAAATGGTTAAAAAATCAGGTAAAAGAGAAATGTCATGAGAGACAACGCAGTGTTAGACAGCAAATCATAAAAACACAGTGCATAAACTCCAGTGCACAATTAATCAATGCAAGGTGATATCTGTCCCGAAGGCCCTTGAAATTTCCGGATGAATCATAAAGCAATTTAACTATCTGTATCTGTGACACGTTGATAAAACTTTCTTTTATTTAATCACCGCAGAACTGCAAAGCTGTGCACATTTCTCTGTGAGCCTTGTTTTCACCTCCACTGCAGAGCTCAGTGGGGACACTAAAGACAGTCATCATGATGACAAGGGTCGGATTAAATTGACTCCCTGTCTCTGCAGCTTATCTGCTGGGATTTACAGGTTCTCGCCCAAAGAAATCAGAGCAGTAGATTTGAGAGAAAACAAAAAGGCAACGTTATATGTGTATTCCAGCTGTCCTCCAGTAACTCCTATTCATATCTGTCTTTATTGTCCTGCTAATAATTTTTAAAAAAGTGAATGGAAATCATGTGCTTTACAATGAAATTAAGTCAGACATGTTTTATAGGGGGGAAAAAAACATCCCTAACAGTTTTCACATTGCCAGTCTGACTGACTCACCTTATTATCCACCTCTGGTGCACTGTGAGTGTCCTGGCAGTAGAAGTTGTAGCCACCATGCCACACAGCAGTAACAAGCTGAAGAAGAAACCAGATTTCAGATCAGATTTGATGATTAAATTAGGATATTACCAAATCATATGAAGACATATGCAACATCCAGACTTGTAAAAGTGAAACATGGAAAATGTGATGTTGTTAAATGTGACTGTGCCTTCCCCATAAATAATAAACACAAGCACAAACAAATGCACAGATACTAGCACATGTGATAAACCAGACTTGGTCATGTAGTCAGATTGTGGATTGTGATCACCTTTGATTTTTTTTAAAGAGACCATGTCTAATATTAACATACTATAAATGGCACAATTTGATGTAGGCTATTGCACCAGATGCTACTTTTGATCTGAAGTCCCTTTACAATTCTTGCATGCATGCAAGATTAGGGCAGAACAAATTCAAACCAATGATATTAGCATCTTCAGTTAGAGATATCACATAGATTTTCTATGTGAAAGTCTCTCAAGTCCAAGAAGATGTCATTGTGGTTATTTTTACAGGCTTGACCAAGTCTTTGTGACAAGTAAACTAATATGAATGAAAGTGATAATAAGTGATGTGCCCCTTTAAAGAATAAATATTCAAATGCACACGGATGGTGGGGTTCAATGCTGATTCGACAAATCAATATAGATCCACTGCCCTTGTCTGCTGCTGTAAAAGGCTTTACTGACTAACATTAGCCAAGAAACTGCCATCAGTTAAAAACCAGCATCCGAGTGACCTTTGCTTTTTTAACATCATGTATCGTATCATGGGTGCACAGTGCCCTCTAACCTGATATAGTGTTAGTCAAAATATGAAAACAAAAAGGATATTTATAGACAGTTTTAATTATCATGTGATTAACCACTGTACCCTGGACAGCTGACAAGAACAAAACCACCCCGTATTTTGATGCACATCAGGTGGTATTGATTTTGGACTGACAATAGCTCACCCCCTGGCTGGGCAATGGTCAGAGTACAGGGTTTAATGAATCACAGAACAGTCTACCGGGTCTTATGCAATGCAGACAGAAAGACAAGAAGCTTGTTCTGCCAGCTGGATGGGGAGGAGAGTACAGATACTTTAGACTCACTCGTGCACTAAAACACAATATCTGGTCCTCACGATCTGGACTTCACAGGTACACTGTTCAGCACAGCTATAACTGCGAAGTGGAACCTGGCCACTACTGCCACAACTTAAATCACACATTTGGTCAAGACTCAAGACTGTCACCTTGTCAAATCCAAATCCCATTCCATGTTTGTTTACACCAGGGGATCTATCGATTACAATTATTTTGTCAGCTGTTTATGAAAAAGCAGTTTTCTAGCAAACAATAGGCGGCTGTGTTGATGTCTGTGAGGGTAGATGAGGGATTTGATGGCTGAAACAATGAGCCTGTCAGCGTCCAGCTGTGTCCCTCTCACTCCCTGATTGCATTGTCCCTCATGGATGCTTTCAGTGAGAGATGCCAGGAGCCACAAGAGTAAAGTGTTGGAAATCCATTTGAAATCCATTTATACCTTCTTTATAAAAGTTAAATGAGACTGATACTCTGTATTTCTGTTCTTTAGATATAAAGCTAGAGATAGCTTAGCTTAGCCTTGCAGAGAGCTTAGCATGAAAAAACAACTATAGTAAAATTTGTTTGACATTTTCTTTAGTTTGCTTGTCAGCTTTCTGGGTGTACTAATTCTATAGCTAGTAGCCTATAGCTGGTTTATCTTATTTCAGGAAATGGGAGAGCAGCTAGTCTGGCTCGGTTTGAGGGCAACAAGACTGAATTCATGTTCAAAAGACTGAAAGCATTCACACATGAAGTGTTGTCATCTAATTCTGGCAGTAATTCTGCCAAGAAGGAATTTTTCCAAAATGTAAAATTATTTTCTTTATTAAGAAATAAGTAAACAGATCTGGTGCTATGCACACATTACTTTCAGTGAGTATGCTTTTCTTTTTTTCCCCCCATAATCTGTCTGCAGTGTGAGCTTGCAGTGATTGCTTTGGCCTACTTCAACACATCTCAGTGCCGAGCAGTCTGTATTTACCTCATAGAACATGTAGAAAGACAAGAGTGTGAGGCCCAGATTGTAGAGCACCAGGAGGCCTCTGCAGGAGTACGGCTGCCTGTGTTTCATGTACTTGGGCCCCATCCACACGATCAGAAGGTACATGACTGTGAGTGCAAAGGTTGGTGTGTAGTTGTCCAGCAGCAGCCATCCCTTCACTCGCTGATCTGAAATATGGAGATAAATGGGCCAATTTTTATGCAGGGGCTGATAAGGTGTCCTCATTTGTAAGAGTGGATGAACTTGAGAGGTGACAAGCAGTAGCAATGTTTGCTCAGTGTGCAAGGTTGGCAGTAAGAAGGTGAAAAACCAGAAGAAAGCAGAATTCTTGTGCAAGTCTGTGCAATGTGTACAGTAATGAATGACGTTGGGTCAGAGGTTTTAAGCAATGTTTACCTTGACTACCATCACTTTTCAGTTAGCTGCAGTGCTCTGCTGAGTTTTTGCAGTAATTACAGCATTTGTAACACTTTGGAGGAATGCATTTTACATCAGTAAACTTGACTTACCTCTGGGGCCCATCCATGTCCCTATGTAAGTGTTGACTTTATGATTGAAGGTCTCCATTTGTCACCTACAGAACCAACACAAATCCATCCATTAGCATAGATATCCACTTAATGTTAGAATTCAGTTCTTAATGTTAAGAAGCAATATATTAGGTAGCAGTTGCCACTAAATCCAGCAGACACTTGAGTTGCATTACCATTCATTTGAAATTGTTACATTTCTGGTGACCTGATAAAGTACTTTTGGCCCACTAAAAACTCTTCACTGGCTAGTTGCAAACCTTTTCTGTCTATTTGATGCCAAGCAGGTATTACCCAATGTGTTTTTTTTAAAGTGAGAGGGGTGAGTGAACTTAAACAGGTAAGTTGTAGGCTGTCAAACCAAAACAATGACCTGAAAGAGGTTGAAATGCTCTATAGAGATGACCGGAAATACACATTGCGATAACTGTGTGAATTTGTCACTTGAGGTGCCATATTATATATCACACAGTGGCCAATAGTACAGCTTGGAGAATGATTTGCTTAATTTTCTGCCTGAAAGAAGATTTAATTAACATAGATCAGCTTGAAATAAAGAATGTTGTGCTTAAATAACAAAATGTCGATCATATCCAGCTAAGAACCTAAAAACCTATCTTTCCCACCAGAGATGTTACTCTGTCATTAGTCTGTTGTTACTGTGTTATCAATCTGTACTTTTTTGCCTCATTTTCATGTCTGTTTGCGCTACAGACTGTTCAGCCTCTCCCATGCCCCAATAACTGATCCTTTGCATCCCTGTGGTTTCAAACAACAGATCAAATGTGGCCACTCAACAGTGTGGGACACAAAACAAGAAGCCAGCAGGCAGGTGTGTACTGGAGATAACCGTATCTCTGTTCAGTTAAGACTGCTGCATAGTGATTCTCTGGCTTTTGGATTATTCAAGGTAATGAGGGTGTCAAAATGTGGAGATTTATTATCCTTTACATGCTCCAGCTACAATAATTGCACAATTCTGTCTTACCCGGGCAACACTGCTACTATTTCTTTGTGTATATTCCCTTGCCAAAGTTGTCAGATTGCAGTGGTGGTGCATTTTTGTTTGCATTTGTTTTTGATACATGGTTGGTGTGTCCACTTTGATTTTAACAGCTGCCAGTAACATTATATACAGCATAACCTACAAGATTTGCTGGTCTGCTACTGACATTTGGACTATCCCTGTGACATTAAACAGAAACCCATTCACACGACTGTACGTATAAACAGGGTTGCTATAACAGAGTCTGTTCCCTTCTCAAACTATTGTGTTCACACCTTTGTAAAGTATCATCAGCATGCAGGAAGTTCATGTTTAATTACACAGTCATACATGGAAAAGTGTCCTGAGTTTCAGGTAAAACTACATTTTGGGTTTTCCCCTCAACATAAAGTTGTGAGCAGATCATCCACAACTGTTGAGAAAAAGCAGCGTGGATGGTCACGCTAAAAACCTGATAACTCTCAGCCACAGACTCTTTCTTCATTATCACCCCCTGGTCATGTACAGTGCCTTTATATTATTTTTCAGACCATGCTGTATCACCTGAGGGGTTTTTTTTGTACAAAAGCTGCCTCAAAGCTGCTGGAAATCGCAGCATTTCCCACTGAGCTATACATTCGCTTCAGTCCTCTTACATCACAGACTGCTGCACCACTGGACAGTCTCTACACCTGCGTCTTCAGCTGGAAGCATGACACAAGACAAAATATGGACTCTACTCTGCTCTGGTTACATCTTTATCTCGTACATCGAACCCTAACCTCAATAAACTTGGCTACTAAAAAGCCAAAAAAGACACCCCTAAACAAAGTTTAACATTATACCATAAATAAAACTGCAGATGGCTTACATCTGAGGCGACAGGGTTAACAGAATAACCTTGGACTTAACTGACAGAAATGTGAGATTGTCTATCAAATTTAGCTAAAGCATCTCAATTCAATCTGCACAGGGCTCCTATATACAGTCATACGATATTGAACGTCAGTCCTCGACCTATGGAACTGAGGTGGCAATGCCATGTCAATGACTTTGTTCACATCCATTCAATTCATTTAAAAAATGTACGTAAATATGACAGGATACACACTGAAGGAATGTTTAATTTGAGGAAATACTCTTAGCACACCTTGTGTGTTGTGCAACTTAAATTTAAAGGGATATTTCAACATTTTGGCAAATTCACCCATTGCCATAATCCCTATAGTCATAGCAGTAGGTTCATTATCTTTAATTGTCGGTGCAAGCTGTGTTTCAATCAGCAGGGCAGACATACAAGCTGCTCTGCTAACGCTACGGAGGCATATGGTAATTCCAGGTTTCCCCCACCAAACTCATCAAATACACAATCCAACAATTCCAAAACTCTGGTTAACAAATGAGTTTGTATACATGCTGCATAGAAATAAAAGGTTAGGCTGATTTGAAATAGCATTGTGAATCGCTGCCTTGGCAACAAATCAGATATTCCTGAGAGTTGCATTTGTGCATAATCACTCATTTGCAGGAACTAAATATGGCTTATTCTGATCACTGGTACAGTAATGTCCATGCTCTGATTATCAGAGATGCATTCGGCCGCACCAAAACACGATAATCTGTGAGGCCTTAATCAGAGTATGATGAACCACAACAGGAGATTGTGTTAGCAGCCAGTCAATGAGTCTTGCTGCAGCCATGCAAAATATGTCTAAACAGTCACAGGCAAAGCTGGATATTTTCCAAAACACTAATGCATCATTACGACTTTGGTCAGAAATACACTGTGGTTTGATCACTGCAGCTGTTTTACTGTAAGAGTTTGGGTTGGGCAATGTGATGTAACTATGAAAGAACTATGAAATATGTTGCCAGATATTTTGCAGAACCACCCAACTCCTATGTCTTATGTCAGTGCATGTGTTGCAAAGTAATAAGTGGTATTATTATGTTTATAGCCAACTTGGATAGTGTGACAACTTATCTTTCTGTGCATGCTGTAGCCTATGTGCTTTATATGATGATAAATATTTTCATACTGGACAGGATAAATATCATTCTACCACATATACAGGCAGATATCAAAAATAAGACATTTAAAGTAATAGTAACAGTATCAGTAGCCTGGGGTGGAGGATTTTACATTTGCAGTTGCTCTCCAGAAGTTTCCTAAAAACAATATTTTGTGCATGACATCATACGGACGTGCAAAACTGCAAAAACCCCAGTGTGCCCAGACAGAGCATAAAAGTTTTCAGCAGGAGGAGTAACTTTGTCACAGCACAGTCCAGTAGCTACATAAAAACATCCTGCAGCAGCAGCGGCAGCGGCGGCAGCAGCAGCAGCAGCGGTAGGCTGTGTCCTCACAGGGATACTTTAGTGATACGACGATGACCACGCAGCATCGCCAATAGAAAACAAATGCGCTTGAACAAGCAGCGTCCTGCCGCTTTTTTTCTCTTTTTGCGCCACCATGTTGTAGGCTACAATAGTAATTTTCCATCAGGGTCACACGTGTTAATCTAAAGTGCACTTTACGCGCTGTTGTCGACGCTAAGTTACGGTACAAAACAGCAGCCCGGTCTCCAGCTAAAGTGAAGGATGTGAGCGTTGCGCTGCCCTTTTTTTTTTTTTTAGCCTATTACATGATCCACTTATAGCCTATCATAACTCAAACTTCCAGACTGGAGTCAATAACATTACAATATTAAAAAAAAAAAAAACCTCATTGCATCCTGTCGATCGCATCCAGGCTACAGTAACTATGGAGGTCATCGCTCCAGCATCACCCAAACTCATCGCTTTAGACGCCATGCGCGCTGCAACTATCTTTTTCTTTTTTCTTTCTTTCTTTTCTTTTAAACAAAAATCCTCATCCGAAATAAAACCATAGAAAGCCTCACCTCAAAGTGCCCCAGCCGTCCAGTGGCGAAATGTTGAGTGTGGATGAGGAGCCGCAGCTGTTTGCCGTGGACCGTCTATATCTCTACCTTCAGAGGCGGGGGAGAGGAACGGCTGTGTAACCTTGCTGGCTGGCCCGGTCTGAGCACAATGTGCAGCCTTGTCGCTCAGTGGAAAATAGTGGGAGAGTGGGAGGAACGCGCAGGCTGGCCCATTGCCCTGCAGGAGGGTTAGAGCCAGGAGGTGACCCGGTGTGTAGTAACCACACACACACACACACACACATACGTACGCACGCACGCACGCACGCACGTACAATATGACATCAAGTCGATCTCTGCCCCTTCACTAATGACAATTTAATAGGCTGTAATTCCTGCAAATCATTAACCTCGAGTAGCCTATGTAAATCTGTATGGATGTTAGTCTTTTGTATTTTAAAAGTAAACTTGTATTTATGTGAGCAAACACAGTTTGGGGCAGTTTATTAACATGTTCAGTTTTTGAAGGGTTAGAGTTAGAAATACAGTTTGGACTTAGACTTTTGAACATGTAGCCTATATTCAGTTTTTGAAAAGTTGGGGTTAGGGTGAGCAAAGAAACACACTTTTAGACTTGAAACTAGATGTAGCTACGGGAAGTAGGAAGAAAGTCTATAGCTACCTATCTGAAGCAAACTGATCAGACTGGCTCTCCTGGTCACAGCTGTATCGCTTTTCAAACTGTCTATGCCTGACATTATTAGTTATGTTCAGAGCTCTAAATGAAATCGAGTCATAACTTCTATTTTGTGTTTAGACCAAAAACCAACATCAGTTGTCGTCCAGCTGTGTACACATAAACCTGGCAAATGGACATAACTGGACTTCAGTGTGTTTGACTGCACTCACACTGTCCACTTTACACTAGCAAACCACCATGTAATCATCACTCATATTTCTTGATTTCTACTTCTATTTGGTCAATCATGTCACTTTGGACCCAGTATAAACTATTGTTAGGACATCATCACCAGATTGTAGGCGTTACCTCAAAGCTATTTGATTATCAACTGAATTATCAACAGAAAATTCAATCAAAAACTTCAGTAATTAGACATTTGACAAAATTATTTATCAAGTTAATGTGCGATCTGCAAATATGATAATTTCTTTCTCCATCTTCGAGAGACCACTAAGAGGTTTTGAAGGGTTACAAAAGTTGACCTACTGTCTGTCCCACACTGCACTGCAGCAGCATGTTTTACTCTACATATTCATTTACTGTAGCAGATGCTGTTGTCCAAACTGGCTCACAATAAGTGCATTCAATATCTGTAGAAACAGTGGCCATATGTTTTCAAAACTTTAAATACATCCTTTCACAATGACCAAAAGTGTGTGGAATGCATCAGGACAAAGGAGAACAGAGAAACAGAGAAAGACCAATTAGCAGATTGTTTTATACAATGTGGTATTGAAATAAGAATAATATTTACAACTGTAGCTGTAAGCAGATTGCAGACAGTTGACTCAAGGCTCCGCGCTGCGTGTAAACAAAATACTTATTAACTGAAACAAGCCTTGAGGTGGTGTTGTTAGTGAAGTGTTGACAGGGGTTATGCTTATAGTTTAGGTTAATAGAAACTGCTGTTGTTTGGTTGTAAGGCCTGGCAGTATTGGTCCTTGAGATCACGTTGACAGCCTACATCTCTGCATCTATTGGATGGGCTCCTGTGACCTTTTCCACCTTCATTCATGGCCATGTTCTCCTTAAAAGCTGCACTATGTTGTATAGATTTTCTGAATTGATGAATGACAGGAAAGGCTTATTAAATCCTGTTGCCTAGATATGGAGTCTTGTTTCAGCCTCCTAATCAATCTATAATCTAGCTACAGATGATCAGGTTAGTGATAAAACGAATTAAAATTGGCAGAAAATCAAAACAAGGAGCTGAAAGATGATAAGACTCTGTAGAGCCGAGAAGAACAAAAAACATTTAACAAGCATGTGTGACTGAATATTGATACTGATACAAACATTCCTGAGAGATGACTTGATTAGCAATCACAATGCAGACTTGTAGAAGTTATGATTGTATTAGCCTACCTGTAACTCCAACAACTCGAAGTTTGACTGAAGTCATTGTCTCAGCTCTGGTGAAAAGTTTCAGGTTTAAGAGCACTGCAGTGTTTCCAATAGAAACTACACTGAAGATGCATCATCTGTGCAACATCTCCATAATAATGAAATCAGGTTCAGTGCTGCTGGTGGCTCGATGGCTGTATGCCAGATCAGTCTGAGGATCTGTTGTTGGCTGATGGCATTAGTGTGTAGAAGCTGTAGAGGACAGTTTAGTGATGTACGCGACATGACATCAGGCAACATTGCTAGTTAGCATAGCTTACTGTTAAGATGGTAACAACAGCTGGGCCAGCCCTCCATGCAAAGCTGTGTCATGCCACCTCGTTTTGTTTGGGTGAGAGAAGGTATTTTAGGTCAGGGCTGGAGAATGGTGTCACCCGTCATGGGATCCACCAGATTTATGATGGTACAGCCCGGTAGGCTCCCCACTGCAGGGCCTAGTGATCAAACATAAAGGTGCACTGGGTTTCCAGAGGAATTCTCATCCAACACATTTCACTCCATAGTAGGCCTACGAACTGTGCCTGAGACACATCACTCTGACTTATTTCTGATCTGGAGGTGGATATAGGTGTTTACTGTGTGACATCCTGGACCTGGCTTAATGGTAGGTCTACTAACAGTAGGACACTCTGTAAACTGATAGTTCTTTCTATAGAGGAATTTGTGACAATAAGTAAATGATGGCTGAATTCTATTTAGCTGCTTCAGTTTCCGTCCTACTATCCTGTTTTCTGGCTCACTGTTGTGGCTTAGTGGGACACTTGACTAGAGCAGGGCCACTGTTAATGTTATTAGTAACACCTGTTCTCTCTATTGCGTGTCTCCAGGGATCAGAGGGGATGGAGGGCTGTGCTGAAATTCACTGACCTCTAATAAGTGGTTTTTTCCCCCATTTTACATAGGATCTAATCTTTGAGGGGCTCAGATGTGAACAGTGATTGGTAATTTATTCATTTTTGTATTCTAATTAAATTTCTATCCAGATGTGAATTTTTAATTGTGTTGAAGACCAGGCATTGAAACGTTATAAATGCATTTTATTTTAGTGTCCATGGCATTAAATAAACTAGTTTTCATGGGTGTTTTTTTCTCTATAAACCTCTCTGGTCTCTCTCCAGGCCTGTATCAGCCATAATCATTATTTACCCCAGGAGGTCAAAGTGAGGCAATGCTGTTTGCCTTTGCAGCTCAGTATTATGTAAAGCTGTGGTTCAATACCACCATCTTGTGGATGGAAATGTTCAGGTATTGGCTGTTGGGTGTTGGGAGATTTTATGAAGGCTGTAACAGGTTGGAGTGAAAATAAGTATAATGAGATTCTTTTCTGACAAATTAACCTATATTTACGCCTTTTTTCTCTCTCTCCGAGAGCTAGGGCCAGGGAATTTTCTTATGTTGACCACACCCTACTGATGAAAGAAGGTATGTGGTATCGTCTTTGACTTCCTTTCCGAGAGCAACAGTGGGTGTTCTTTGAGCCATTGTTTTCTGCAACGCATGAGGCATGGCTCCAGGAAAAGCAGTTAGTCCGTTGATGACTCAGTCTGTCCACTTTAGCCCACGCTTAAATATCTCAACGGCCTTTAGATGAATTGCCATGAAATTTTGGAGACATTAACAGTCTCTCAAGATTTCCTGAGACGTTTGACTTCAACCACAGGACAAAAATTATGTCTTCTCTAAGTCATTGGCTTTGGGTAAAAAAAGAGAGATCTTTTTGTATTGACAACTTTTATGTGAAGGACAAATGTTTTAGCATCAGTTATAATCTGTATCCAGTGCAAATTAGCTAATGTTAACACACCAACACTCTAAGATGGCGAGGATCTCAACAGCAACAGGCTCTAAATATCTCAACATATTATTTTCACATTTGAACTTTATCTAACATCATAATGTGGTTTATTTAAAACAGTTGAAAATAATCTCAGAGCTTTGTCTCGACTTTCTGTCTGCTCTGGCTTTCCCTACATTAAATGGTGTAAATGTGCTGACCGCAGACATGTCAATCAAAATGCTGCGAATGTGGCTGGTTGGAAGGATTTCAACACTTTTTTATGAGGGCTAATCAAGATCAGGCTTCATGCTTTTGTGCTGGCTCAGAAAACATATTTGAGGGAGTTAAATTAATTGCTTTTAGTTCCATTAAATAAACAGCTTTCCAAAAACGCTGTAAGAAAACCTGACCCACCTACTCTTGTACAGATTTATTTTGAAGCAGCATCACATTGCAAACAATGGTTCACCATTTCCACTTAGATGCAACATACCTTCAAAAGGTCCCACTACAATGTCAGCAGAGCAAAGCAAACGTCTTCCTTAAAGTGTGAAAAAAAAATCTCTACCCAACGCGAGGAAAGCTCATATCCAGAAAATAAAATCCCCATGATGTTAATTCTGTAAAGAACGGAAGTACAGTATTTACAGAACACAAGATTAAAAGCAGACTACTGTACAACTCCTTGCTACATTTACATTCTCACACAGATAGGCTTAATTTCCAGAGAAAAATAAATACACGTCTGATTTCTATTACACAACCTTTTGCATGTCTTAACCCTATTAAAATAATTTTGTAATCATAAAAATCTGAAACAGTATATATACATATATTTGATGCATGTGTGCTTTCTTACAACACACACATGCTTCTTTTGCATTCTCTCACACTTGGACCGCGTTCGTTCTGAGCCACACATTTGGTCTCTCTTCACATGCGTATGTTTTTTTTTTGTATAGTTACAATGCCTTTTCCACAGCGTGTCTTATTTGAATTTGTTGACTGGGTTTCCAATGAGCTCGGGGCATTGCTCTTCACCCTTCGCAATCCTGTCGCACTTTCGGAAGAGGTCGTAGTTGATCTTGTCAGTTAGGATGCTGTCCTGCTTGTACTGCGGGTGCTCTGCGACAAACTCCCTCATCCACTTGGCCATGGTCATCAGCTCTCCTGTTTGACATCGGCAAAGTTGAGAGTTACGCTCAGACTTCAAAGTGCACAAAGAGAAAACATGCTCATTGTTGCGTATTTACCTGAGGCACGTTTCTTGATGAGCTTCAGATAATTCAAAATGGTGCATCTGGTGTCAACATCAACTTCCATGTTTTCCAGATAGCAGTTAAGGATCGGGATAAGGCCTTGAAATACCCCTTCCTGGTAATTAAAAACAAAATACAATTTTATTTTTTCACATGGCTTTAAACAATCTAAAGAGTTTACAGCTGTGTTGTGCTGCAGCACAGAATCTCTACTTGAACTACATACATACTCCAAAGACAGAATCAGAGGAAGAAGAGGATCACCTCCCATTACTCTTGACATGATAAACCTGCATAGACTTGAGACGCATAACTGAAATAGCTCCTCTGAGAAACTTCTGCTGTAGCACATACCAGCTATTATGTATATTCCAGTGTTAAAGCCAGGGTTTCCTTAGACTTAAATGCAATGGGGATTTTGCAGATATTTTGCTAATATTGTGTTGGTATTTCTGTCATTCTTTCCACCAAGTGGGGAAATTAATATCAATATTTTCCCACTGCAGTCCATCCAGTTGTTCATGCGATAATTCAGTCTGGACCAAAGTGTTGCCCCGCCCAGATCACTGACATTGCCTTCCGCTGAGCCACGGCTCAAAAGTCAAAAACCATCAACTACGAGTGTAATAATCACCTTTCCATTGATGATAGTGTCGATGCTCATCAGTGTGTACTCCTCATTAGCACCATCAGTCTCCAAACCATTCTGAGCAGATGTGGTACCATCAAGGACCGGGTTACAGCCTATCGGTGGACAAAACAAAGGTCAGTTACTCTTCTCTGACAAAGTCACTTCAAGCATTAACCTGAAGTTACACGTTTTTGTTTTACCCACCTTTGAAGATGTCCTTTCGGAAGTAAAACATGCCCTCCTGTACTGCATTTCTCTCCTGTGCCACCTTCATGTTCTCATCAACCTATTGGGAGAAGTGTTTTCTGCATCAGAAGGGTGTGTGCAACAACTCAAGATCCTAACAAGGACCCAAATGTTCAACTTCCATCAGTTCAGTTTCTCTTCATATAATCAAAAGTGTGTGTGGCTGTTTTCACCTTTGACAAAGGGATCAGGAAGTCCAGTTTGTAGGACAGGATGACTCTGGTGAGCAGGACGACAAACACCACGTAAGCAGCGTTTTCAAAGTCAGTTAGCTGCACCTGAAAGTCAGAAGCATGAATAAAAATAAACTCGCTGTCAGGTGTTTTTAATTTTTTTTTTTTTTAAAGGTTATCACTATAACCTTAAATGGCGACCGTGGAGTCATCAGTTACCTCCATGGGGCGGAACTCGACTCTCCAGCCGATGTCAGAGTTTGGAGGTGGAGGTTTAAACCTCATCGTCTGCCAGTTGGTCGACTGGAGGTTCTGCAAGACATCATGTGTGGCGTGTAAGTACATAGTCAGATATGCTGAGGGCAATCCAGCATGCTTTGCTTTCTTCTAAGAAGTTGCTTCAGGAATCCTGGAAATGTCACCTCGAAGTGATCAGACTCGTTTTCGTCGTCCAGGTGTATTTTCTCTTCGAAGACGGAGAGCGGATCTCGGATGAAGAGGTGAGCTATGTGTTGGGCCAGCATCTTGTCAATTCCTGTCAACAAAAAACACCTTAATTAACAAACTTCATGGATTTTGAGTGTCATCGTCTTTCATTCCTTTCACATATTCCTATTGATGACCATGTGGATAATATACATTTATTTTTCTGATACATCAGTCTCTCCATTTGATGACGGTACCTCCGCTGAGCAGCTGCTCGTAGATCTCCTTGTCTATCGTCAAATCAATGTCGTTGTACTTCTCGCCACAGCTGGACAGGTAGCTATCAATGGAGTCATATCTTGACTTGAAGATCCTGTATTTGTTGTTTTTCAAAGGCTGCAAGGGAAAGAGTAATTTTTCACACGTTAAACTTGTGGTGGAAAATTGGTATTCTCCGTGTAATAAGTGGTAAGGTAGTATTTGAAGCGTTGTAGTAATATCTTGTAGCAATCCTGTTAACTCCAGTAGTGGACACGTGTGTACTGACTACAATAAACCTGGGGGCAGAGGAAGGTCACTGGGATGACCCATGTACAACCTTGTTTACTAACTGATCCAGGCTGTAAATTCCTATAGGTAAACAACAACTGGTGTAGCCATTCGTTGATTAACTCATCTGTTGGATTGTTTTATGGCTTAAGAAGGCTAGTGCTTGTAGTAACGAAGTAACCAGAGTCATAAAGTGGGGTATAAGAAGGGACTGCAATCTCTGTTCTTGGGGCACTACTCTGAACTGCTATCTGCTGTGGGACAAAATGACAACAGCATCATCACATGCACAAAGTGTACATTTTAAATTCAAGATCCCTTCATCAACATCTAGTTCTATGTTATTAAAAGGAAACGTTAATTCATATCTCACTATAGAAGTCACATTCAGTGGCTTTGACTGAGAAGCACATCCTAAAAAAAAAACCAAAAAACAGCCAGATCCACGCTGTCGTCCGCCTTCTCACCTTGAGTCCCCGCTCCTCTTGTGTCCTGTCATCCACTGAGGCAGAAATAACCCCCCAGCGACAATCAATATCTGACACATAGCCTCTGTAGAAGGGTGAAGCTGCACTCAGCGCCATCTTGAAAGAGCCACAAAAAGATGATTCAGCGTAAATTGAAATTAAGTGGAAAAGAAAAAAGTTAATTTCTGCCTCAGTCTTTCTATCATGTTACTTGAAATTATCATCAAGTTCTATATAGAAACAAACCTGCTGTGAAGGAGGCCAGGTATATAAACACAATATAATAATAATAGGCTATGAATCACATGCTTCACCATCTACTCACCACAATGGGGCAGAAAGTCGCTAGCTGGTCGTAGAGGTATCTTGCCTCATCGATGCTGCAAGCTTGGAATGTCACCTGTGACAACACAATACAAAAAGAGGCTGAAGTACATTTATAAATCACTTATTGGGATCGTAAAGAAAGAGTCACATATAACTACACGGTCCCAGTTACATCACCTCATCTTCAAACAAAAACAAAAGGACTGTAACAGAGCCGTCGAGACCTCCTATCAGTACCTGCAGACAGCAGTTGCCCATGCCAAAGCCCATGGCGTCCATGTAGATGTGATCAGGCAGAGCCGCCCTCGCTGCTTCACCATCGTCCTCAGGAAACTCCTCCACAAATGGAGATGGAGTGCACTTGTCTTTGAAGACTGAAACAGGAAAAGGAGCATAGCCTTATTTCTCCACTCAGATGCAATGGATCAGACCCTTTTAACTGCGTTTACCAACACTGGAGTCTACAACCCTTTTTGTTTTAAAAGTTATTATTTTGTTAAAGAATACAGTAAATCAATGGAAACAAATCACAATATATAGTTCACAGTACAGTTTATACGTTTGATTTCACTGAAACTTACTCGGCACGTTAATTGCAACTTTCTCTCCTCTTCTGTGACGTATGTTTCTGGTAAGGGTGCTGAAAAGGCAAATGCACACACACAAGCACAGACGTTATCAAAAAAAGAAATCATTAAGTATAAACAATGAAACCAGCATTCATTCAGAGTATGTTCAAATTCTTCAGACACCAACAGTAAAAACTGCCACTACAAAGTAATATGTAGTTGTATTATAGGTTCCCTGACTCTGCTTATTCACAGTCATTTCTGCAGATATAATAGTAAACGCTCTATTTATGAACAGTATGTTCGAGGCAGCTGCAGCTACATGTTGTCTTGAACTCACCTGAATCTTGGGTGTCTGTTGATGGCTTCATCTGGAAAAAACAGCGACTTGGACACTCCCTTCTCTACAGGAGTCGGCCGGTGCTCTGGTCGGGTGAAACCTGGGCAACCTAACCTAAACAAAGGAGCAACACACACACACAAATATAACTATTATAGGGCTGCAATCCTCTTTATACAATCAACACATGTCATAGAGAACGGGAATGGGATACACACAGATGGTTGACAAGTATTCTTCTATTCTCCTAAATGAGTTGTTTTGTTTAGTTTCCTGCAAAGCCTCTATATCAAATTATGAACCTGGTTTGTTTTGTGTTGCTCTGGTTCAACCACTTCCTTGTTGCCGACTAAAGTACCTTGGAAACGAGGTGATGGTGCAGAGAGTTTCATTCTGGTTCAGCACAGACGAGGCCTCTCGTCGCCTCTTCCCCATGTTGCCCTCTACGGTGTTGAACTCTGACATGGTCCCGCCGTACGGCTGCCCTGGAGTTCCTTCGATCATGTAGCTGCCGTACTCTGGTCTCCAGAGCGTGGGGTGACTGGAAAGAAAAAGGAAAAAAAAGGTGTTATGGAAATGTTTTGCTTTTTAAAAAAGGTCAGCAGGAAAGAAGGCTGTTAAGATAAAAGCCTCGTTTTCTGTTTAAGGATAACACTTCTGATTAAATAAACTCCCCCTTTATTGTATGGCAGCCGTAATCTTGGCGGGACAAACCAACTCGACGTATTTGTGCTTCAGAGCGTGCTCTGTGGTGTGTGCGACAGAGGGGCAGTAATGAGGAATGCATCGGCTCTACTATTCCCACTGCCACTGGTATTTCCCCTGGGTGAAGTTGGCTCCACAGATTTAGACCGACGTCATGGACAGCGAGCAAGCATAACACTCAGGAGCTTGTACAAACACATTCACACTGCCTGCAGAGAATTCCTCTTTTTTGAGAGAAATGTTACCACAGGTTTGACATGCAAACGACATGCCCAGCAGGATCTCTGATCCTTATCACTGACTGACACTTTCATGCAAAACGGCTTAACATGGCCTCCACATATTGGAAATTTTCATAACTATGCAACAGGTCCAGTGCGCTCTTTGTGAGCCTTTGTAACATGAGCTCCTCTTCATCTTACTCAATATGGTCGACATCATGGTGGAAAACAACTTGTTTGACTTTTCTATTAATGGATACATTAATGAGCATATGATTCATTAATTTAAAAAAAGAAAAAAAAAGGTTGCAGCCCTGCATGTACAAACAGTTGCAGGGTTCCAGAGTGTGTGAGGATCATAAAAGAAAAGGAAATGTAAATATTTTGGTGTACGCCCCTAAATTTTCTGCTTGCGCTCTTAAAATGTTAAGACAGGGGCCACTTTGCTCAGAGTAAAAAAAAAGAAAAAAGTCTGGAGTCCAGAGTGGGAACAATCACTGCATAGAATAAGAGCTCATTCCAGTATTTAAACAAACTTGGGCAGAGATGGTAGCAAAGCCCACCCTCAAAGATCCTCTGCAGAGATGGGAGAGAACCACTCCTCCACCCAATCCAGTCTGTGTGACTGCACTTAACGACTGACCATCAGAATGAGGAAAAAGCCCCAGGCGGAAAAAGATCCATTTAAACTGAATTCCTATGTAAGTGAATTCCTAATATATTTGAGGAAGACACACGGTTCATCATGTCAGTGCTGCCGTCCGTCGGTGAGTTCAGTGGCAGTGTAATGATGTGGAGAGATGGTGCTCAAGGCTGAGTCAGCTCTGTGGAAGCATGCAAACAGCAACGACTGTTTACTGATCCTTATCTCATGACCTGACGGCGCCCGAGGGGTTTGTCTAGGTGAAGAGAATGAGTGTGAAGGAGCTTCAGTCGTTTGGACCAAATAATGAATAGAAGGTCTTCATATGTTTATAGATAAGAGCATATTTGTTTTGAATCCATGTCCTTTGTGTTTGATTCATTGCTTTTTAAACGACCACATCAGACAATAGAAAATATATTCTATTTTGTAATCAATTCATCTATGAAGGACCTGTTTGCGCTGATTGTGCCGTTTAAACACTTTCCAAATGATAACAGATCTGTTCACTTTGTGGTTTGATGAAACTATGCCAGTAACATGTAACGTCGTGGTAATTTGGCTTGGTGTTGTACAGTAGTTGCAGTTCAGGCCGGGGCGCCCACAACAAACAGGTGTGTGGGAAAAAAATAAGTATTAAAGTGTTGATGTTGTGTGTACGTTTGGCAACAGTGACCTTTGTCTGGGCAGCTGTGGCATATCTGGAACAACCACGAAAACCAATCTTATAATGTTCAGTGCGTGTGCTGTCATGTTTACTGTACGTCTTTGTGCCAATCCGACATTGGTCAAACAGGTTCTGAGGACTGAGACGTTATCAGCAAAATCGGCCTTATCAGAATAAAATACCTGTGTGGTTGTGTTGTATCACAGCTACATGTTGTTTAACTGACTTGCCTCTATGTTGAGCTTAAATGTAATTTGAATGGGAATTCATCTAAATGATCATGAGCCAATTAACGCCGACCATGATCCAAATCAACCACGATCGTCTCAGGACACTGTTGCCACTGTTGACATTCAGATATGAAATTAAGTGCTGCTATTTCTGCCTGCTGAGTGGCTCGGGCAAACCTATGACTTAAAAAACATCAAGTTGGACGAGTAAGGAATGAATTTGTGGCTGTAAATACATTTAACTGACTATTCACTGGCATGTGCTGCGGAGAGCAGACTCACTTGGGGTTTATCTTTTCACCCTGGTCTTGGAGAGTTTCCAGAACATCTCCACCGTTCAGGACGAGTCGGACCTTCTCATCTTTGTCGTCCAGTTCCACCAACATGTACTCAACCTGCAAGCAAATGAGAAAAACCAAAACAGGACACACCATCAAAAACCACAATGCATCATTCAAATGCAATGTGTGGGTCTAACTTCTAAACCGGGGTTTTCTTTTGGCGGTAGACTGCAGGACAAAGCCGATGTGTTTCAAGATCAGACTGGGAGGCCATCACATCGATTCCAATTCATCAGTCATGTTTCCTTGACTTTGACTCTGCTCCCCTGTAATCCCCTGTCTGAAAGGGGGATTAATCTATAACAACAGCATTCCACATTGTACGAAATCAAAACACTTTGTTCAAGCTGTAGCACACCAAACTTTTACGGACTGGTGGCGGGCAAAACCTGGAAATGCAAACTGCTGCCAGGGTCTGATATAACATTAAAAGAGAAGTCTTTGCAGGCATCTGCCAAGCCCACATATCTTAAGTTACAGCTCTACAGAAAAGTTCCCCCTGAATTTGTAGTTTTTAGCAGACAGTAACCAAATAAAGCCAAATGGGAACAAGCTGGTGGGTAATCATGAATGTATATGTTTGGTAATTCTCAAAAAACACACACATCTGGCTCTGCAGTCTGGGCGCAACTCATTCACTTGTCTCTCTAATTATAATTGTATAGTGTCAGTCAAGAATGTCCACATGCTTAACCAGTCACCCCAGGCTTGACTATTGTTGTCTTCTCTATCAGAGACAGTATGGACTGTTGTATAATGAGCACATGCCAATGGCAGCAATATAGTACTGGAAGATACGCGGCTTGTTTAGGTTATGGTCTTTCTATTTTTTTTACTGCAGTGTGGACAAAAACAATGAGTCAATCAATGAATCAATAAAATACCACTATTGCATCATGCACAGCCAACATGACTGTCAGATCACACAGCAGCAGCAGCAGACACAGAAACAGCAGCATCATATTTCTACACGTTGGTTGGTTTTAAAGAGAGAGAGGGTGGTAAAAGAAAGAACCTCATGTTACCTCATCGCCCCATTTCAGCACATCCCTCTGACGATCCTTCACCTTGTTGTAGATGTTGAGAAACTGGATGATGCCGTGCTTTCTGATGTGGTCAGCATACTTCTTGGTTTCTTCCCAGTTCAGTGGAGAGCCCTGTGACAGTAAACCCATCGCACAAGACAGGCTTGTGAGGTGTAAAAACAAACAAACAAAAAAACTCGGAGGCTGGAGGAGTCGGTTGCTGGCTGCACTTATGTACACACTGAACCTGCACGCCGAGCGTTAGCTAGCTACTGTGTCCACCTCGCACGCTATCATGGAGTCTTGGTCCTAACAAACGGCGACAGGTCTGGACTCCGGTTCCGGCTGCTGTCACAGAGTTGTCAGGCCGAAGGGAGACTCTTTAGGTGGCTGTTAAGCGGCGTGCCCTGTCGGTAACCTCAGCTGGGCATCCAGAAGAAGCAGGCCCCTGTTCATCACTTGGCTAATGACCGGTTAGCACGGTATCGCAACACCCGTGGGGCTGAAAACGCAGCACAAAAAAGTAAAGCAAGCAAACAAACAAAACCTATGCGAGTTAACGGAAAGCGTGCCGGGGCCCTTTGCCTACGTTACCGACGGCGGAGTGAGGCTGGGTGAAGTGACAGCGAGCGAGGTGGTGGACCTGTAGGTAGGTCGTTGTTGCCAAACCAATCTGCTGCACGGCGCTGTGCTGAATTCAACATATGAACGCCCTCCTGGCTGCGCGCACGTGACGGCGTCAGGCGGAGCCGCAGGAGAGCGCGATAACGTCACCATGACTCAGCAGTCTTTTGCCGCGTGGCCCCTCCCACGAGCTGTCAATCAGAGCGAGCCGGTGGTGCTGCGTTCAATGCCGTCCGTTTCACCCATAGACGGGTTCACTGCAGCTGGGGGCTCTTTACTCAGGCAAGCAGTGATGCCATGATAAATACTCTCCCTCTTTTTATTTTCATTCTTTTTTTAATCAGTGAATTAACTGAGCAGTTGTTTTTTGTGCACACATTAATTTGTATGTAAAAAGTGAAGCGAAGTGAAGTGAAAAGTAAGCATTGTAGCCGAAATAAAATTCTCCATTTGAAAAGCCTAGATATTTGTAAATATTGGACTTGACCACTTACTCCCCTTGTACACAAGATAAATTCTATAAGTGACAACTTAATGTGAAAGAACAGCAGTCAACCATAGACTAAGGAGTTTAAATGACGTAAGACATTTCATTAATTTTGGACACAACATAGCCTATAGCTATTTAAAATGTATTGAAAATACAAAATACAATACTAAACTAAAAAGAAAAGAACAGACTAAACTAAAAACACATTTTTTTAAAAAGGACTCCAAGCAATGACACATGGTAGTACATTTGCTTTTGTGTGTGCCTAACATCTCAAAGCCTCGCATAAACTGCAGCATTAAAAATGAAAGTCATGTTTAGCTACAATCATGTGGAATGTACTAGTTTGAATGCATGCAAACCATTCAAAGTAAAAAAAAAAACTGATGGTAATAATGACATAGCACTTTTCTTTTCAGAGGGTGTGTACCAATCTTTACACCCACATGAATAGAAAATGAAGTTAGGCTATAGGTCAAACGATTATGTGGTTTCAGATCCAATGTTGAGATTTTCTGAGATTTCTCTGGTTTTCCCTATAGGCTATACTAGATTCATGTAGGCCTGGCTGTAATCTGCCTGAATTTGTGAAATTCACGATCCTCCTCCACACATACAAACACAAGCTGTCCTGGTGTGTTTGTAGGCTAGTGTTCCATGGGAATATTGCTTATTGAGAGAGGAGAAGTGAGAAAGAAATCTGACACAGATGTATTGCCAGAGACATAGCAATGAAGCAATGAGGTGGTTGTTGATGAATGAAATCACTGAGTCACTGAAACCATAAACTAAGAGACTGCAGCATGAGCAAAAGTCAAAGTCATAACCCTTAACCCCAAGATCTGGCAAATTCAGATTATAGACTTCATGTGCATTATCTGGGAAATCTGGGTGTGGTTTAATAAAAATTGTCAATGGTGGCAGCATACACGAACAACAAAGTGGCACCACATTTAGCCTAAAATGTTCAAATCCCATTTTCTCACTTGAGCTTCATCCACTTGATCAATGAGATGACAGAGGACACACGATATAGCCTGTACTGTAGGCTATACATATACATCCTCAATTCGGTTGAAACCTTGCTAAAAAAAAATGTTCAGGAAGGAATCCAATCAGTAGCTAAACAAAATCCTTTAACATTGAAGGAATTCACAGGAATTGAGGTTTACCGTAAATAGCATCTGTGACAATTTAGATATCACAGAGTAGGCTACTATGTTTCACATTTACTCTGTAACAGCGACGAAGCAGAACACAAACACTGCGGCTAATGCGTTTCTCAGCATCCAAGATCAACAGTTAACATGGTCTAACTTGTTTTACCTCTTGCTGGATAATATTTATTATGCAGGTTTTAACACATTAATGACACTTTGATTGAAGCTCATAGTGCAACTTTATGACATGGACATACTGTACCTCTTCGCCTCAAGAAAGAATGAAGAAAATGCATCTTTCTGTTTCTTTATACAGAGGTGCCTTTCGGTTTTGGGCCGATGGATTTGCATATCAGAGGCAACAGTACGCCAAAAATGATGTAGGCTAATGTTGCATAACGTGATAGCCCTTCTGTATTCATTTAGCTAATGTTACATGAGGTTCTGTTTCTCTGCTCTGTGTGTGTTCATGGGTCAAATGACCTGGCTGAATTCCTCCACTAGGAGCTGAAGTCTGTGTGGTTTTAGACTATTTATGTTCACTAATTACAGGCAGATTTGTCTCTTTGCTGGACATACAAACTTTTTATGTAATATTTGACACCAGTGATGTAGGATCAAAGACTCCTTTAAACACTGCAATCAATGCTGAGCAAATCTGGTGAAAGTAATTACCTACATTGCTGTTTTCAATCCCATTAAGTCATCCACAATATTAACATTACCCTGGCCTTTTCAATTGTTTCCCAAAACTACTGTATATAAGGAATAACCAAAAAAGGCAAATAGACTTGAAGTGAAGTTGAAAAGATCAAAAATGACTATGTGAAAGTTTGTCAATTCATTCTCTTTTATCTTATGTGTTTTGCATAAATACATCTCTTTGCAAGACTCAGAAAAAATATTCAAAACATATATTCACATGATTAGCATGGAAACAAATAATAAATGACCACAGCTCAGAGTATCATACACTTCATCTCTTTAATTAATTTAAAAACAAACTGGAAAAAAAGATGAAAAGACATGAGCAGTCAGGGATTTCATGTAGGCTACTGAATTCCAGGAAAGCTCAGGCTGACAATGTCATTCCCAAGTCATATTCTTCTTTTTCTTTTTTTTTTTTACAAAATAGTTTCCTACTGTCACATCTAGGCCCATTCAACCCTCATCATTCCCAACATCTTCCAAACAGAATCTGTTTCCTTTGCACTGATGGTGATCACACAACAACATACGACACATGACCACTGAATGCTATACATTGGACACATGTAGAGAAACTGTAGTCTTAGTGTGTGGTACGTTTACACACTAATCACAAGCACCTACTCCTGGTAGGTGATGCCAACAGTTATTCTGGCTCCAGCTTTCTGACACTCACTATTCTGTTCAAGTATCTGAGAATCACAGTAGCAGTAGTCACCATAAATTGGACTGTCACAAAATCCAGTATAGTTTATTTCCATGGAACTGGGTAAAAAAGACATATGTTATGTTACAGATTCATTTTCACACTGATTTGTATATTTTTATACCTTCCGTATAACATTATATTGCTACAGAGAAGAGTTAATGAAATCTCCAACTGATTTGGCCCCAAAAGGAAAATTCTGTCTAAAAATGATAAAATTGAAACATATTGCTAGGCACTATGCAAATGTTTTATGCTGAAAATAAAATTTAGTTTATGACTTCTCTTGCCAGCACTGACTTCAAATTCCTTCAAATTAATTGTTTTTTCTTTCTTTTTATTTTACTAATTTTATAAGAAAATGTTTCCAACTTTTTAATTTTTGTATTTTGCTAATTTTTTACCGATCAGATGAGATTTGATGACAATGTAACTGATCATCTTTGCCCCCCAAAAGCGACTGTTTGTAACTTTATGCAACAGCCAAGCTGGAGACCTTTAGACATGTAAACTACACCATAGTATCATTGAAACTCTTATATACTGACTGGTGCAGATGAAACTGAACTTGCTCTGGACTCTCTTGTTTTCCGTGTGGGTATAGTGACGACACAGCATGAGATGCCAACTGTGGCTTCCGGCAATTCATCATCCTCAGTCCATTCATTGAGGTCAGGGTTGTAAACCTGAATGCATTTCTTATACTTCTTCTCGCCCTCGTTCCAGCCTCCAAGGAGATAGACCTTGTTGTTCAAAATGGAAATACCGGCTGTGCTGACTCCAGTGTGAAGAGGTGTGCAGTAGCTCCACTGCCCATTGTGAGGGTTGTAACTTTCAACAGCGAGGACATCCACCCTCTCCCCACGACCTCCCAACTGACTGCCACCGATGACGTAGGCTCGGTCTCCCACAGTGGCGGCGCAATGCCAGCCTCGAGGTGTGCTGAGGCTGTTCTTATCGTACCAGGTGTCAGTAGAGGGGTCGTATGAGCACACGGCCCTGGAGTAGGCATTGTTGATGTAACCTCCAGATACAAGGATCTTGCCATCGATGACGGAGCTGCCATGACAGCAGCGGGGCACCTCCATCGGCGCTTTCATCTGCCACTGGTTGGAGGAAGGCACATAGCACTCAACAGAGGCCTGAACACCATCAGAGTTTCGGCCTCCGATGGCGAACAAGAGGCCATTGAAGGTGTTGAGGCTGAAGTGGGTGCGCCTCTGGATCATGTTGCTCAAGTGGATCCAAGTGTTGAAGCGTGGATCGTATCTAAAGACAGAAAGGATTTTAAGTTATTTCATATATCTACACAAACTATTATGACAAATACTGTCTTCAGATGAATAAGCTCTTACCTGCAGAAGTTGCTAACAGCATGTTTAGCCTGGTTCCTTGCATCATTCTGGTCCTCACCACCTGCCACATACAGGAAGCCATCCAAGACTGCCACACACTGATTGAAGCTCTTTGCTGGCATTTCTGTCAACTTATTCCACACGTTATCTGCATCTCTGTAGAGGACATCCTTGCTGAGAGATTTCTCTGTCAAAGCAGGGCGTCCACCGACTGTGAGAATCACCCTGAGGCCACCGCGTACCTTTGTTCTGCGTGACTGGAGGATGTTCTGTTGGTATGGCAGCAGATGGTAATTCATGGCGTCAACAAGGAGACGGTGGCACTCAGGGTCTTGCATCATCCTAGGCGCACTCTGGACATGGTTCACCAGGTCTTGAGCAGAGATTGTGCCAAAACGGATGTGAGTTAGGAGATCTGCTGCATACTTCAGCCTCTTCTCGTCAAAGTCCAACCACTTCATGGCAATCTGGAAGGCTGTGACCTCGGAGGGGAGCTGCAGGGAATCATCAGAAAGGAAGTCACATATCTGCTCATAGGTGAGCTTCAGGAACTGCTCCATCTCAGAAAACTCGATGAAGTTCTCCCGCATGAACTTCTGAGCTGCCTCCTTGGTTTCCTTGAGGTCGTAGGCATCAGCAATGTTGGCCACGTACATGCAGTTCTCCACGCTGAGCTCCTGCATGAGGAAATCACTGCACATCTTCACTAAGGTGGTGATCTGCAGCAGCATGGCTGCAGCGATGGTGCTGCCGATGCTGTACAGGGACAGGGTCAGCTTTCCAGAGTATGCGTATGTGATTGCAGTTGCAAGGCCGACAGGTGAGAGGTCGTTCAGGTCGATCTTTTGGAGGGTAGAATCCTTCTTCAAGATGTTCCTGATGTACTCACTGCAGGAGGCCATGACAACCTTGTGGACGTCGAATGACTTGGACTTGGTGGCAACTGTTAGGTCACAGAGGAAGTTCTCGTGTCTCATGGTGCTCATCCCCTCCAGCAGGTTTGGTGCGTATACGGAATCAGTGACTTCAGTTGAAATGCAGTTGAAGCCATTACCTCCTTCTAGCAGGGTGTTTAACCCATTGATCTTGTTGATGGGGCTGTCCTCAACCATTATGGTCATTTCATTTAGGTCTCCTTTATTCTTTTTGGGCGTCTTGCTCTTTTTGGGTGCCATGGCTGTTGCAGCAGAAGACAGCCCAGATCTTCTGGAAATATAAATACAATGTGTCAAGATGTTGTCAGGGAAGCATGTTACAGCTTGAGAATGATACACAGAAATCAAAGTGGATTGTAAATCAGTCAGCCAGACAAAGTAGTGAGCCACAGATAAATCATTTTGATAGATATGAATTACTCTTGCAAAGAATTCAGCAATATTTTATCGGTGTGCTCTTCAGATTATCAGCAATGTGGTTGAAAATAAAGATGAGTTGAGGACAATCATCAAACTGAAAACTGATCAGCCTATATACTGTGGTTCAAATGTCTTCAATCATTCCACGTCCCGACTTGTGTTGTGCGCTATTTTTAGGACAGTGCATTGTATTTTCTGTATCAAACTAAACAATGTCAAGGGCCTTGTTGGATCTACGGAGAAGAAGATACTTTGGAGTTTGTTCAATTTATTTTGGCACATCCAGACTGACACCTACAGAAACATGTGTGCTACCAGGTGATGCTGGAGTGAGTGAGTGCGTCAACATGCCCCTCTCTGCATCTGTCACAATTTATCAGCAGCATGTCCAGGAATAGCAACACTGCATGGCTCTCCCATGACGTTCCTTTTATAGACTTTGAGGCATGAACAGCAGGCCTCGTGTCCTCTGACTATTTAAATTCAGATTAGGGCAAATACTAATTATTTGTACTCTTTCTGTATTGAATTCCTTCAAGCTTGTCCTTGATAAGTCTATAATTGGCACAAGCCTCAAAGCAAAAAAAAAAGAAAAAGGAAAAAGAAAATCATTAAAAGGCATTCCTCATGTTATTTACCAAAGCCTCAATAAACCTGAGGCTTACTATCACCATGGCTATGTGTAAAAACTTTTTTTTTTTTTTAAACTAAAAGGCCACAACCTTGAGAAGATGTATTCACCCTTTGGAGCCAAATTCAATGGAATAAGACCTGCTTTTAAATTCTAAAATGAGTGACAACAACTGAAGAGCCCCACTGTCTTTTCACTGTTAAAACTGCAAACAGTCACAGCATTGGAAAACTCCACTTACCTGAGAAATGAAGTTGAGGCTAGTGAAGAAGGAACTTGCACCTCCAGTTACTGGAGCAGGAGAGAGAGACCAACAGTCGCCCCTGCTCAAAGAGACATGCACTTAACTCCTCCTCTAAGAGTGTGAGTGCCAATCAAGTATTGTGCAATGCATGTGGGAGAGGGCTGGCACCATACACCCCCAACATACTGTGTCCCACAATAGCTTCCAATCACTAGATGTCAACATACCACAGGAGCTCGACGTCATATCAAGAGTTTCATGTGGTCGAACCACTGCTCAGAAAAAGAAATGTTAAAAGCTGATGGTACGAATTGGCATCTTGGTTTAGTGACCACGAAATACTCCATGATATTTCAACAACTGTTACCACACCTCACCTGGTAAAACCCCTCAACTAAAATTAAAATGACCTTGGTTCATTGTTGGATCTCATTCGCTGGACAGTCTAAATGGAAATCAACTGAATCTTTAATGCACCGCTGCATCACCAAAACACTTGGTAACATCATCCTGCAGCTTTCTGTACAGGTGATATGCAACACAAAAAGAGGAATTTGTAGTTTGGAGAAGTATTAGAGAGTTTCAACCATCCAGCTCCTTCTCATATTGCATTGTTGGATTGTGTTGGCTGATGAAGGCTGAAAGTTGTGTAGTCCTGAAACACATCCATTTCCACAAAACATCATTATACTGCTAATAAATGTATCTAATCTCCTAAAGGGAGGGGTCTTAAAGCATTTCACATTGTGAGAAAATGATCAGTAAAGTTTTTTTTTTTTTAATCCTGTACAAAGAGGGACCTTCAGGTACCCCAAAACTGGGAGGCATGAGCCTATAGAAACGTAATTTATTTCAAATAATTAAATTATTTCAATTTGTGCAACACTATGTTCAGAAATATTTGTCATATGTTCGATATGAAAGGTCAGAGGAATTATATACAACACCAACCTACATCATCTGCCATCGGTTCCGCCCATTATAATAATGTCATCAATGGGCGCGCGCTGCCCGGTGTGTGTAGACGGTTGCACGTGAATCACCGTGATGGCCAGCAGCTCTGATGTGGTGAAGAAAATCACACGGTTCAAACTTCAGCTCACGGACACAGCAGAGTCAGCCACGGTAGACAGCCTACAACACGCACGTGCAATTTATAATAAGACTTCGGGTGATACGGGCTGGGATAGTACTCTTCTGACTCATCTTTCATTCATTGATTTGTTGCAGTTTGCATAGAGACAAAAACTACTCCTGGCACATTTGACACCTGCTCTCATTGGACGATCTAAAAAAAAAGTGAACACAGTCATGATTGGGCCTAATTGACAGTTTCCTCTCTGCATGCTGTGATTTCTCTCTGCTCTTGTGCTCGTGTTGTGGCCTATCATGTGTGGACAGACAGAAGCTGATGGCTGCTGTTTCGGTCACTGACATGTGCGTCGCCTCAGCCGCACTTCACCGTGGGGGTGTCGGGCTGTTTTAGATGGGAGGCGCTTTGCTGCTAAAATTGGCAGCTCCTCCAGTTGTCCAGTTTATGGCTGCCGTCCATCATCATGACGGTTGTGACGCTCTGCAGGCTTGTTCAACTTAGCGTTACTGCTGCCTAGATATAAACTGGACAATACTTAAATATTCAGATTAGGTTTAGATAACAGTCAAATTTTCGAATGCAAAACGTGACACGAACCATTTCAGCCATATAGTGAGACTTTATACCAGCAGTAGCATTATCCATTTATAGATCGGAGTAAAAGGAGGAGGCCAAGTGGGTGTGTGTGAGGTTCCCATACATAGCTTCTGCTCTGAATGCACAATCAGCAACTGTTGAGATCCTAAACCAGGACTTCCATATTTGGCATGGCAGGTTTTCTTCAATTTAGCAACTGTTTGTCCTAATTGTGTGTGTGAAACCCACATCCAAGCACACCAGTTGGTCACCCCAACATTATTTTAATAGAATTTAAAACCTCGCCAGAGTGATTCATGTGTTTATTGCTCTCTTTCCAGGTTCTTAAAATCTTGCAGAAACTAAAGGATCTGGATATCACACTAGATATTCTTGCTGTGAGTCACATTTGGCAATGTTGGATTTTGTGTTGATATATTTTCAGAGCCGTTTGCAAACATTACAATTTAATTGACTGACTGCCATGTCTACATGAAGGAAACTGGAATTGGCAAAGCAGTTAACTCCTTGCGCAGACATGAACAGGCTGGGGAATTTGCCAAGTCGCTAGTTAGAGGTTGGAAAAAACTGGTCCCTAAGGACACCTCGAGGTGAGGTGTATTTAACTTATATATAATGTACAATAGAGTCATTCAATGTTTATGTGTTTGGTATTTTAAATTCAATCTTAAATCTTCCCCTCATGCAGCCATACAGGAGATAGGGATGTGTCGGAGATGTCGATGTCTGTTAAAGACAAACTAGATGACCAAAATTGTCTAAACAATGGATGTTTGACACCAGAGGATTTAAACAATAACTGCTTGAAATCTCACAGCAAGAGTCAGGATTCTTCAGATGAGGGCCTCTTCAACACAGGGGAAGGTAAAACTGCTTCAGAGAAAAGACGCTGCGAACACCAGAAAGAAAAAAGCAATGAAAATGGAGAAGAAAGTCGCCAAGAAAATATCATTCAGAATGATATCCTGGAAAAGCAGACTGAGGAGGATAAAATAGACGATGTGTGTGCTTCAAAGAAGAAGAAGAAGAAAAATGATCAGATTGACAGAAAATTGGGAGACTGCGATATTTTACCTAGAAGCAAGAACTCAGAGGACACTCAACAGAGATCTAGGAGAGACGCCAGGGAAAAACCAAGAAGCAATTCTGATAGTGGAGGATTTGGGCCAGAGCAAGAGTCATGTAAGAAATCAAAGCCATCAAAAGAATCATCAAAGGACGAGGAAGAATCTGTTTCACTTGAGTCCATTGACAAATACTCCTTAAATTTTGTCAGAGATGACGGATCCCCAGAGAAACCAAAGAGCTCAAAGGCTAAAAAGAGAAAAAGGCACAACTCAAGCAAAGAAAGACATGCTAGTCCTCAGCACAAACAAGAGTCTGAAAGTAAGGGACATTCAAAACACAAAAGCAAAAAGGCCAAAATAAAACACAAAGACAGGGACAGAGTCAGTGACCAAGAGAAGCCCTCCATGTCTTTTGAGTCGTACTTGAACTATGACGTGAATGCTCTGAAGAGAAAAGAACAATGTGGGCTGAAGAAACCTCCCAAAAAAATCAAGACTCGAGCAAAAGAGGAAGCAGTAAAAGATCCTAACATGAAACTCACCATGTCTCCTGTGATGTCCATAAATGTTAGCCCTCCAAAGCAGGTAACAATAACATTACTGGTTTATCCTGTGCAGGGTATGACTGACTAATGTTGATCGATAATCTATCATATTTCAGAAGTTTGAGGGGTCTGTGATGGACCTGATGAACATTCCTTTGCCTGCTGTGCTGTCCGAATGGGACAAGGCCTCCAGTGCAGACTACATTGAAAGGAAAGGTAATATGTTAAAACTGATGTATTTTCACATTGGCTATTGTGTTCTTGACGCTTCTTCTCCTTCCTTCCAGTTGAGAGGGAGCCTGATTCCTGTGACGCCTCTGAGGAGTCTGCTATCTTCACCGGTCAGAGACTTAACAAGAAGATGCAGGTGTACTCTGGTGCAAAGACCGTCTTCCTCCCAACCATGATGAGCTTGTACCAACAGTGTATCCGCATACTCCAGAACAATATTAATCGTGAGTAAAGCCCAGGGAAGCTGTTTTGCTCTGAGGTCTTGCACAGTATTTGTTGGATTTATGTTTAGGATTAGGACTTTCTTCTCAGTGCTTTTTGAAACTGGGGGAGTTCCCTTTGAAATCCTCGAGCCGGTGTTGGAGAGGTGCACGCCAGAACAGCTGCTACGCATTGAAGAACTCAATCCAGTAAGAATGTGACGTATGAATAAATTTAGTGCAGATATGCACTTTGTGGCCACTTAGGCACACCTGTTGAGCACTGGGTTTGACCCTCTGAGGGATGTGGGGGCTGTGCATGAAATAAGAGCAATGTGGGGTCATTTTCCAGACACCACTTTAAAACAAATAGTCTATCATACAACAAGAAGAAGTTTATTCATATAGCACAGCAGTCACAATGATACAATGGAGGAAGCAGCTCTCATCTCAGGACAACACATAACATTATCCTTAGTTACTCTAGATAAACTGGTATTTGATTGTCTGATCATTCATTTAATAATTGTTTGATGTTTGAAATGTCAGATAAATGTGCCTGTGACAGCACAGTATGTTTATGTGAACTACAGTATGTTTGGTATATTTGCTTTAACTGATAAAAATATACCACCCCATCATTTTATCTGCTGGGATGTGCTATATTTGAAGTTTTAACAATGTTCATGAGCACATTTACTCACAGTGGCCACAGAGCGTGAATAAAATTATTCTAAAATCACTATTCTTGGTCAGTAAATGCATTTGTCAGAGCTTGGGTGGAAATTGGAAAAGTTACTGTAAAAGTTGTAATCAGAAAGTAATTGTGTTGAGTATAAATGTTTTCATTTATCCTGTAACTGTTTGTGTCCACAGATATACATTGGAGTGACGGACCACTTGTGGGGGAAACACTGTCAGAGGGACTTCAAAGACTCCAGACTTCAGGAGTATGAGTCATGGAAAGAGATGTACGTCAGGCTGTCAGAGGAGAGGGAGAGGAAGCTGCAACAACTGACAAAAAGCATCTCATCGGCACACTCTCAGAAACCCAAAGGTGTGTGCTGTGTATAAGATCAGTCTGTTACTGAAACTGTGTATATATTGTAGAAAATTATTCAGTTTTGTCCTTTTTATATTCTGTACACTGTGACGCTTTTCTTTTTTTTTTTTTTTTTAGGTCGGCAGGTGAAGATGGCATTTATTCACACTGTTGCCAAGCCACCGAGAGATGTACGAATTCAGCAGGAAATTCATGGAACTGCTGTTCAGCAGCCTCTTCAGCCCAGGTGCAGGTGGGCCTAACCATCCGGTCAGATTTTTTAAAAATAAATTTGTTCACATTCAGTATATTCAGTTTTTCTAATCACATAGTTCATAAACAAACTCAACATTATAAGAGCCATACTGGGGCATTGCTGTGCATTTGTTTATCTTCCCTAAATCGTGGACACCTGGTAAGCCTTGTGCTTGCTCTGCTCCTCTTCCACATAAAAGCCCTTGACTACAAAGTGATCACTCAACAACAGCAGCTTAGCAAGGTCATAACCTGTCGGAGACTCGTGTGATAACAGTTAGTGAAATGCTTTTTGGGTGAGCTTATCCAAACGCAGGAATTGGAGCAATGTGCTGGATAAACTGGTTTTATTCTGGTTGGAGACGGCTGCAGGTCCTTTGTTGTCAACTGTTGCAACATGTGACGTTGGAAATTCTTTTTTACAATTACATGTGCGTTGTTTTTGTGCTGTAAATAATAACTTTTGTAGATAAAATCTGTGCTGTGCTTTTTATTTCACAAACCTCCAGCATCAAGGTTCAGGACAACAGAGTAAAGCCGAGTTGTAATGAGCCGAGTCGGCCCAGCAGCTCCAGCTCAGGGGGGAGCGCCACACCAGAAGCCCGCAAAAAAACAAGTGAGCTCACAAGAGAGTGTTGTAGATGCGGTGTTGAATTGAGACGTTTCTATTCTATATTCCTCTTTTTTTCACCCATAATTTTCTTCAAAAGTCAAAACGAGAGCTATACATAATTGTAATCTTAACTTGTGTAATAATGATTTTTCATTTCTTTCTACCTAATTCATCTTCACTGAATGCGTGGTTAAAGTTTTTTTTGTTGTTGTTGTTCTCATAGGAGTTGCTCCAATGATGGCAAAGTCCTTAAAGGCCTTTAAGAAACAGTTGGGACGCAGATAAATGCTCTTATATGATCTTGCTGTTTACATTGTGAGGATGTGGGAAAAGTGCACTCTATCATTCATTAACTTTGGATAATACCAGGCCTGTGTTCACCTTAGATTACTCTGTGTTGTTTGTCTCAATATAGCCTACAGGCACATGTCATGTTTTGTTCTCTGAAACTGTGAATTGAATTTTCTTCACTATTAAATGGACACTGAAATCAGCAAATGCACTTGACCTAATGTATTTTTTTCCCCTTGTTATCTGTTTGAGTCAAACATGATCAGTGGTGGATCTTTTAATGGGGTGTGGCTCCCCCTAGAGGATACATATGGGAATGTTATTTTTTGTATATTTTCCCCCACAAACTCTTTGCTATAGAAACATGCAATTTCAGATCTTTTTCATAAATGTTAGTGTTTTGACATGAGGAATAAGTTTGGAATAACAATATTCTACATCTTTTATAGCTGTCAAACTAAATGTTGGTGAGCCAGAGAGCAACCCTAAAGTGTTAAACTGTCAGCAGATCTAGGTATGCATTTATCTCTTAAGTGCTTTCATCCTTCATGTTGACATTTTGTCGTCATCCACCCAAACAATTCTTTCCAATAATATGAAAATAAAACACCTCCTTGTCAGTCCACTTGAATTGCCAAGATGATGTTGTTAAATTGAGGGAAAATGTCTGCCGTCTCTCAAGGACTCCTGTCTATTTTTGTTTTTGTGGGTTTGAACAACTGTTGGAGATGGTAGAGGAGAGTATGAAGCTGCTGTAGCATTTACTAGAGGGCTGCTATATATTTATGGGACCTGTGAATGTGTTTTTAGTTCTTGTATGTTTGAAAATGTTTGCTTTTTTGTAGGCTTAACAGAGGGGGAGAAAAGAGCAGGTCTCTTTTTTCATTAATCTGTTTAAACAGGGCGAACACACTGACTTATTCCTCCATAAAAACAGATCTGTAAATTATAAAACTCAGATTTCGGCAATTGCTAATAGATTAAAAGTCCAAATATCAGAGTGGAGGCCCCATACCTTGGGAGGGGGCTGGTAAAAATGACCTGATGGTTAATGACACTGTCCTACCACAAGGGGTTCTGGCAAAAGAGGCCTGGAGCTGACCTTGACCTCTGACCTTGAAGGGAGCAAAGTAGGACAAAAATTTCAGTGTCATTTTTAAGGAGTATGTTTTCCAATTGGAAATTGAAACTATATGTTGTCTAGAAGACTAAATCGTAAATCCTTCAGGATGTGATGACATTCAGATACACTGCATATGTTTACAATTACTGCATACAGTATTGCTTTTGGACACAGTAGAACTAAAAAGGGCATGGCTCAAAAAAGACAGGGTGGCACACTGGCACGGCTGGATTACCAACAGGGCAAAGTGCAGGGAACCACCCAGTGGCACCACAATGGGTTTACTGTGTGGCAGCTTGCATATATTTAATTGTAACGTTGATCAGGAATATACACAACTGTAAATTACTAACATGGTAAAGAATTTGTATTGGCCCTTTCTCTGTATGCGTACTTCAAGTGTGTCCCTGAATCAAAATCTGTCTTTAATTCCATTATTTCAGATGATATGACTTCACATTGTGGATATGCCTGAGTCATTTGTGTTTAATCACATTACCACACAACAAATACAGAGAGAAGAGGAAAGAATGAATGTCTGGTTAATAGCTACAAGCTGTTTAAGTTCACTGCACAAAATAGGCAATAAACAAAACTGCAATTAATGCTTTTTAGTTTTTGTAATTAGAATGTATCTCAGAACAATGAATAAAGTCACAGACTGGTCTTCAGCTTTATATTGAAATGTGTTGCTGTTTTACTTATGGAACAGCAACAATACTGCAGAGCAAAGTGCATTTAGAAGAGTAGCACTTGGTAGAAATGTATCATCAACCAAATGTTTAAAAATTGCCCCTAACAGTGTTATGCTATTTGATTATTAATACTGATGCATTATTAAGTATGCAGTAGGCTACTTTGATGTTGCAGCTAGGTGAGCTAATATAGGACACAGTTGGATAGCTAAATCTATAACAAGACAAGATTGCTTTTGACAAAAGAAAATTAATCATCTACAAAGTAACAAGTCATAGCTGTTAAATAAATCATATTATTTCCATGTGAAATGAAGCAGGGAATAATATCCCCCTCTGTTGCATAGTGGCACAAGGACAGGCACAGGTGAATTGTAAAAAGAGTGTGTTTTCCCCCTTATTTTATTTTCGTAAATCTTTATTTGGACAGACAACGTTTTGTTCAGGGGATCAACATGTGTAACAGTGAGTGCATCATGAGTTTTTAAAGAGGGATCAGTAACCTGTCCCACAGTTGATTTATTGTATTAGCCTACTGTTTGTAAATATTTTTTCTTTCTCTTTTGATTCTGTTTGCATCATGCTGTCTGTTCTTGTTGAGCAAGTTATGTTTTTGCTGTTTTTAAATATTATTTAAAATCAAATTACATTCAATTAAAACTATCTAAAAATATATCAAAAAAGTAGTAGCCTAGTGCTAGCTTTTTCAAACCTATTTTTTAATGTCTGTATTTGGCTATATTTTCTTTGTTTTATATTAAGTACATTTTATTACATCCGTAGCAGATCGTTTTAAAACTCCTGAGGCCCAGAGTTTTTATTCCGGGTGGCCCACCCCTGCGGGGTCCTCGGTGCCCCACCATGGCAGCGGGCGGCCCTGTGCGGGACGGGACTATCCGGAGGAGGGACCGAGGGGAGGAGCCGCCAGGAGCGGTGACGTAGGATTGGAATGAGGGAGTGAATGTTCCGGGTCAGAAACTGGACGAGAGAGGAAATTAACTCCGGGACGAGACGAGAGAGAAAACCGAGAGACCGCTGCCCGCCTCCACTCTGAGATGTAGCCCGTGTTTTTTTTTTTTTTAATGGTGAAACAGAGGGCTTGAACCACGGCGGGGGTCGACTTGAGACGAGGAACCAAGTGGAGCCAGAGTAGACAGAGAGAGGGAGAGGGAGAGAGAGAAAAAAACAGGTGCCTACAAAGTCACCAAAGTGAGACAACGACGGACAGTAATTCCCATGTCGGTGTCGACCTCGCCGCCGTCGTCAGCTCGGTAACGTTACCACCGGAGTTTCGCCGCTCAGTCCGCCTGTGAGTTTCGCTTCGTTTCAGTGTTTGACGGTGATTTTTTTTTTAGTCCCGAGCTGCCCCCCGCTGTAACAATCTGTTGCATCCCCCTCCACCTCTTCCTCCTCCTCCTCCTCCCCGCTGTTTGTTTATCGCACGGGTACGAGATTTCGCTCCCACCTCCCCCGTGATGTTTCACTGCATACCCCTGTGGCGGTGCAACCGTCATGTGGAGATGATCGATAAACGCCACTGCTCCCTGCTCTATGTGCCCGATGAGATATATCGCTACGGACGGAGTTTGGAGGAGCTGTTGCTCGATGCCAACCAACTCCGAGACTTGCCCAAGGTAAGCAAGCAGCCAGCCTGCAAAAAAAAAAAAATTGCTTCCGCTCGTCGGGGTTCAGACGCAGGGTACCGTGGCTTATTTTTGGTCACATGTGTAATGTGTCCCTCCGGTTGGAGTGGCTCTGACACGAAGCTGCTAACTGAGCTGATCAGGCGTCCCGTGAGAGTCTGGTGGTACCTGGGGACAATAATTACGCAAGATCAGCAAGGCAGGCAAACTATGGAGGTGGAAATCTCTTCCCCCCTCTGAACTAGCCTACACCTCCCACCCACCACCGTAGCCTGATCTAGTGCATGTGCCACAGTCTGGGTTTTGGCCATAAACATTTTTATTTGAGTCTCAAATGTCTGAGCGAAAGCCCTGGCCTAGAGTCTGATATGTTAAACCTGTTTGGGCAGGTGATCCTTTGCTGAGGTCAGAAATACCCATGACCCCTTGTGTCTGAACTCAAGAGAGCCATGACTGTTTGCAGAAAGCATGAAGGGTGTAATCCTTCAAGAGAAAACAGGTACCAATGGTCCTGCAGAGCAACTTTAGGGGTGAAATATCACCAGAAATGTAGATATCAATTACCAAACAAAACAGTGTTAGTCAAAGTAAAAGGTTCATTACCTTTAGAAACGACCTGGTAAAAAGAAGCCAAACTGAAGGCCATGAGAAAAAAAAATAAAATTATTCAATTTCCTAATAAAACCTAATAAAATTTTCTGTAAGTGGATTTTGTGCCTGGATAAAATGGCTCATCTCACGATAAATCCCCTGTAATCTATTGTAGAATTATCTGCATCTAGTCTCATTTTACAATACTGTCATGTTTGGTTGCGACTATCCATTAGGCTTGTTTTCATTTTTACTAATTGAACATTCATCACACCGTTTTGGAGATGCACCAATGAACCTTCCAGCCCTACACATTTTTTTGATCCCTCAATTCAAAATTCCAGTCAAAACCAGTGCTCTATTTTCTTAATGGTTGGATTTGTTGTGATTAATAATCATTATTTTTTATTATTTATGGTGTTATTATTAAAAAAGAACTATGGACATTGTGAATCTGTCATGTTGTAGCTTAATTCTAATCTGATTAAAATGGACACTGACACCAATCTGCCCATTTGCTAACTTATTCAGAATGAAACAAAATGATATTCAACTCATTCCAAGAAAATAAGGAAAAGCTTGACACTGAACTATGTAAACAGTGAGTAATTGCTTCATTAGAGATTCAGTGTGTTGATTTACAAAGTGATTAAATGAAAGAATTGATTCAACATTGTCTATCGATCCCATGTAGAAATGTGTACATAGGTACGTAATTGGATTACGTTGATGGTTCAAGATGACAAACTTGCTTGTGGCTACCTTGGATGACTATAACCATTGACAGACACATACACACCATGAATCATAGGATGATTGAAATACTCCGATGTGTGAGGTAAAGATACAGAATCCCGGCCGTGTGACCCTGGCCCTCTGGATTAAATCAGGATACTAGTCAACAGATTTGCATGTTATTTGGATGTCTTATTAATCATATGTCTCTGTCCGGGCATGAAGATCCCAGAGTCTGAGGATGTCTTTGCGTAGCCTAGAGCTGCTACATTGAAGGAAAGGATTACTGACTTTGTGGCTTTTGTTGCATATTCCCTTTAACTTTTGCAGCCAAACCGGTTTTGCTGTTGAATGTGATCCCGGTTCTGCTCCAGAGAGTACATTTGTAAGCCTGAGAAAATTACATTTGGTATTCTCACTGGTCATATGTTGGGCTTACTACAGCTGTCCTGTATGAAATAAGGCTTAGCACCTTGAGGAACTGTCCTGGCCTCACGTAACTGCAGTCATGGCAGGTAAAGCTGAGAGGATTGAAGGGCTATTTCGTGCGACCCATCTTTTTTTTTTGCTTAGTTTTCACCTAAATACAACTAAGAATGGTGCTATTTGCAGCTCACAGAAGTCCATACAGTGAAAGAAAGTGGGAAAAAGCAGCAGAATCAGTATTTTCTAGGCGAGCATGTTCATAGAAATTTGATGAAACAGAGATAATGTGGGTAACCTCCCCTGGCTCTGTCCTGCTGCTCACTTTGTCCACTGAAGAAAAGCACAGGAACAGGTATTCTGTCTGAAAACAAAGGCGGCATTATGTTTTTTGTTGTGGCCTCACACGTGCAATTGTCGTGTTAACTAATGAGTCATCGACCTAAATTGAAAACTACAGACCAATAAAACCATAAACCAACTCACATAAGAGACAGTACACCTGGTCAACTAAGTGCTGGCATAGTTGACAATTTTTCCATTTGCCTGTTAGTGCAAAGGTGTGTGATTAGCAGGTGTACACTCATCGTGACCACACACCCACGCACACACACAGGCAGCTGTTTGACAATTAAGCAATCTATGATCAGCTTGGAGATATTTGTAAAACAAAAGTATGTTTAAAGGCAATGTGGTGGATTGCATGCATACAGAGAACAGAAACGGAGCACTGTGGCCTTTGGCATGTAACTAATATCATCAATGCTTGCTGAGTGAACCCAAGAAGACGTCCCAATGGATAAACCTTAGTATCCGTCCCAAGTGCTCGCTGTGTGGCCGCGTCACATTCGCCTCGGAGGAGGCTAACTTTGATATCACACCGACGATGACGTAACAAAGCCCAGACATGGGAACATATTTCAAGTCAATCATTTCAACCAGCAGGCAGATAAAGACATGCACGGCGCGGCCTTAGCGGAGAGATGAAATGGCAGAGGTGTATTTTTACTGTAACAAGATGAGGCAAGTTGAACTCCAGCAGATAGTTTCAATAGTTTTACAAAGAAAAATCTGCTGACCAAGTCATGAAGCGCAGGTTCTCAGCGGTCGGTGTAACGCCGTAGGTCCTCTTTCTATTCTCTTCTTCTCGTGCACGCTCTTGAGCTGAACAAACAGTAAATTGCAGCTCTTTATTTATTTAAAATGTCTCTTAAGCAACCAGCTCCTCAACATCATACATACCACCGAACTGGTTTGTAAACAGCAGTCAAACTACGAAACTAACCAGCAAAGGAGAACAGGAATGCAAGACTAGCTGGCTGTTGAAATGTCTTTGCCTGTTGGTCCAGTTTAAAAATGAATGTAGTTTCCAGGGTTTCCGGCTCCAGTGAAACTGAAAGACTGAGGTGTGTGGCTGTGACAAAGAAGACCCTTTTAAATAACATTTTCTCTCTGCTGTAAGCTGTGGTACTGAAACCAACTGCTGTGTTTATATTTCTGCACAACAGGATCATTTGTAGCTAAAATGATTTATTGATTAATCAGTCAATCGAGAGAAAAGGAGAGTTTAGAATTGATTATTCATTTCGTTAAAAATTTAAAAGGCCGGTCTTTCTGTGGTCGCGGCTTCTTCCGTGTGAGGATCTAATGCTTTTCAATGTCATTCGCCATAATGAACTCAATACATTTTAAGGTTGGGCCCGAGTAAAACAAGGAATGTTAACACGGCTCAGGTGATGGGAAATTCCAATGAGTACAAGTTTTCGGACATTTTGTTGACAAAAACGACTGAGAGGATTAATCTAGTAAAGTTGAGAGGATTTATCACTCGATCGATTCGATTAGTCAATCAGCAGTTTCAGGACGCTGCAGTTGGACAAAACAGTCATGGTTTAGATATGTGGCCTTATGGCCTTTGGGGGAAAAAAAAGGTTGACAGACACCGCGATGGCGAGAGGAAGCAGTATCCGGTCCGGGACAGGAAACTGCAGAGTTTGTGACATGTTTGAAGTGGTAAAAGAAAGTGGTGCGATGGATCCCAGAGCAGGAAGCTGGTGGCTGAACTGGCTTCGAAACTCTGAACTCTGATCGACAAAAAGATGCTCGTGCAAACACACAACTTATGTGCAGTTGTTGAGTTACTGAAATGTGGTTGTGGTTGTTGAGACAGTTTTAAAGCGAGACTATATGTGATACACTTTTATATTATATGACATTACTTCAGATAGACTCAACTAAACCTTCAACTAAACCTTCAACACTTTTACTTGGCCTTTGTGGTCGTAGTGTTGTTGCTTTACAAATGTAATTGACATGAGATTCAGTTGATTGTATTGTATTTATGACAGAACTCTAGTCCTAGTCATTCAGAGGCGACGATACCTGCTGCAGCGTCCCCAGTTCGATTCCACCGGTGGCTCTTTGTAGCATGTCGTTCCCCCTCTCTCTGTCTCGCCATTTCCTGCTGTCTTGTTGATTAAAGGCCTAAAGCCCCCAAAATACTTTATAATAAATTAAAATAAGTGAATCTTGTGGTTTAATTGTGAATATTTGTAACTAAATTTCAAAGCTGTGTCTTGCTTCACGTGACTACAGTCTATGAAAGGCTTTGGGTGACAAACTGGAGGTGCATTAGCGAGCCGTTACCATCAGTGCAAAGGGTGAAACTCCTAAGTTCAAACATTGACATAGTAGGATACGGTTAATGTGTGCTTGACTCAGCCTGTTTTGGTTTTTGTGTGTCACACATGGGTGACTGTTGGGGGCGTGGCGCTAAATGTCACTGACAGGAAGAACAGGTTTCTGTCAGAAAGTTAAGGCAGGAATCACAAAGCTCGTCACAAAATTGCAAAAGAGGAATCGTTTGTATATTACTCTCGATGACTTCTGCGATCGTCTCTATTGTTATGGAGAGGACTGGGAAACCAGATGAGCCGATTTCTTTTGAGTTGTTTATCTGGGAGGTTTCACAGCACCGTACCTGTGTTTGCTCTCGTCTAGAGCAGGAAGTCTGAAAGTGGTGTGATCATCGAGCCAAAAACTGAATTGGCAATAATATTTTCCTGATCTGTCACACCTCAGGGTAGTTTTCTGGAAATGAACAAGTCTGCACTTGCAACGACTCCCTTGATAATATCATCAAGGCGGGGATAAATCCTTTGGCCTGTGGACCGGCAGACACTGCACTCATACTTGGTTTCTTGATTTTCCTTATATGAGAGTGAAACGTGAAAGTGAAATTTAGGTGGTTCAGCTCAGACAAACAGTCATTTCTTGTCAGGGTGCAGGTTTGTTTGACCAGTGAAATGATGGATTAGTGACTGTTTTCTTTCTTAAGACCTTGGAATGACATGCATTTTGTAAAAGGGTGGAGTTGACTCTTGGTCTCTTGGGCTCTATTTGTTGTGCACACAAAATTAAAATGTGATATGTATAGGTTATAGCTCTCCAAAGGCAAACAACACTTACAGATTGCCTTTACAACTAAGCTGACATTAGCTAATGTGAGATGTGCAGGTTCTCTGGCAGTTTGAATAATGCTATAGTTTCATTACATGCTGCCTATGGTTGTAGCCGCTAATGTACTGAAATGACGAGGCTAATTTCACAGTAATGAGCTGCACGGGGTTGTCTGTGAACCAGCTGTGCCGACGATAATGAGCCTTTAATACAGCTCAACATATTTTCTGAAGAGCTAAGTTTTCAAATTCATCTGAGGCTTGTTGAGATCCAGACAAAATGCATTACATTGTACCTGCTTTGAAAGCCTGCTGTAATGCCATCCAGGGACCTTGTGGGTGTTGCTGTTCAAACTAAGGCTGTTTACAATGGATTTGTATGGAGACATGCTTTTACATCATAAAAGTACAGTACAGAGAAGTAGAAACCTGTTGTGTCCTGGGCGCTCACATCAAAGGAACATATTTAACAGGCAGCTTTGGAGATTGATTGACTGAACAATAAAAAAGGAGAGTATGTTTTTCATTGATGAGCCCTCATGGCCAGCTGGCCTGCCTGGTAACGCACAGAGAAAATAGAAAAGCCAGAGGGGGAGTTTTTCTCTTTCTTCCTTTCTTTCTTTCCAAAAACACAAAGGGAACCTGAAGCAGCATTGTCAGCCCTACCTGCTCCACCACCAGCACCACACCAGCAAAGGTTCTGCCTGCTCTTGTTGAGGGCGTCAAGTATGTGCTTGTGATAATTGGCTTAGCCTTTTCAAAAAAGAAGTGTGCCAACAGGATCGTTTCTTTCTCAAGGTAGACCTTTACACATTTAAATGGCAACCTGTGAGTTGAGTCTGAGACCTGGCATCCAGTCTGACAGTGTTGGAAAAGCATAAGAGGAGGAGGAGGAGGAGGAGGAGGAAGATCTGTGGGAGAACTTTTGACACATGGCTGGGAGAGGAAGAATAAAACCTGTTGTCAGACAGAGGCAGTGCAGCCTGTTGAGCTAAAATGTCTCACAGTGACGACATTCGAGATGCTACTTGTCATTTTTTTCAGAAATGACCTTTCCTTGAAACAGGAGGTGGAGGTTTCTGTTAATTCAATAGGCCACAGGAGACGTTTGCTGTTATTTAAGTAGAAATGGAGCATGGGATTTAAGATGGACAGGGAAAGTATCATTTATATGTCACCATACCAAATGCTAATTACATTCAATACTGCAGGCTTCCTATTGGGATTAGACTGACCATAGGTGTGAGGTGTCAGTTTCACAATGTTTTATAACAATTTATTCTGGGTACAGAAGAGTTATAAGGGTGCTTGAGTCCTAATAAAGAAGCCTACAGTGTGTTGTTGAGTAGTGAGCTGGTTTAACAGTAACAACATGTTGAAGCTGCAGCCTGGTCCTCATCATACTCATACTGTCATGCTAAATTATTTTGCCTTCAACTGCAGTCTTTTTTCCAGCTTTTTGGAGTGGTGTGTTTTTGTATTGATAAAATACAAATAAAAAATGTCAGCGCTGTTACTCATGTTGAAGCAGGAGACAACTTAGATTTAGACTTTTCTTTCCTACGCTGTGGTGGTGACCTCATGTGATTCCTATCAAAGCCCCACCCAAGTTCAACCTGAGCAGACGTCTAATCAGCCAGAATAACTGAAAACGGCTGCGGCACTGTGTGCGCTGTCATTAAACATGAGAAGTAAAATGCACTTATTATTTCTGGAAAATGCCCGCAAGGTGCATGCTACTGCGAGAAACAAACCAACCGCTGGTTAAGATGTGATTATAAATCAAACACTTGATTTGTGTCAGCAAACATTAAATCACCTGCAGCTCAGTTTAAATTGAATAAATGTGTTGTATGTAATTCAATGCATCTGACTGATTTACATCTACTTTAAAGCCTTTTCACTCACTGTTCTTTTTGCCTTGCAGCCATTTTTCCAGCTGGTGAAACTACGAAAACTTGGCCTGAGTGACAACGAGATCCAGAGACTTCCGCCAGAAATTGCCAACTTCATGCAACTGGTAGAACTGGATGTCTCTCGAAATGGTAAGAGGGCGAAACAGTGATAGATAACACACAAACAGGATGACACAGAAACACAGTTATAAAATGTGATATGCAACAACTAAGTATGTTTATATTCCTCACCATCTGTGAGGATATGGTTTAACAGCTGCACTTAAGAGGGCACTAAATTCAAAAAATGATTGACAGACACCGACAGATTCATTTACCATTAGTGAAGCTGATGCAAGAGCAAACAAGCATAAAGCCACGGTTTGAACTAGCCTAAGTTGTTTGAATAGACCTGAACATATTCCTTTAGACACACACTTTAGGTTTCTCCTGCCACAAAGCAGCAGTGTGCAACAGCAAAACCATGTTAATAGAAAGCACATCACATTATTTATGTGGAGTCATGATTAAACCTTACAAGTTTATCCTCATTAAGTCTTGCACAAATTCTGCACCATCATTGCAAAAACGATAATTTGTGTTGTGGTTGCACTTTAAGCAATTATCTGCAATGTATCGCTGAAACTAATATTAATCCATTTCTGCTGATTGTGTTTTTATGTTTCTTTTTATAATGCAAAGACCTCCCTTGGTGCAGTGAATAAGAAGTGTTGTAATATGTGTCTTTTCTCTTATTCAGATATTATGGAGATTCCAGAGAGCATTTCATACTGCAAAGCTCTCCAAGTGGCAGATTTCAGTGGAAATCCATTAACAAGGTAATGACATGGATCATGTTGTTTTATTTTTCAAAGAGGAGAACAAGTAATCAGTCAAATGTGATTACTTCACCAGCAGTCTCTTCTAAAATGTGAATCTTTTAAAGTTAGCGACATTGCTGGAACTACATATTTCACCTGTCAAAATAAACAGTCCCATTTATCCAAATTGAAATGTTAGAATGGGAAGGGGGTACGTCTTCAATAGAAAACACTTTTTTCTCATGCTTTGTCTTTCCATTGTCTGCATTGTGTGTATTTTGTGGATCCCCTGCTGTTACGCCTGCCTGCTACTACGAACATGACAGATTGCAAATTGTGCATTGTTTGCTCTTAAGTGTGTGGGTGAGACGAAGTTCAATTTGCACCCCAGCAGGAGGGAAAAAAAAACGCCACACTGCTTTTCAGTCTAGCTTAAGAGGCAACAATGAATAGTATAACAAAGCATTGGTGTTCAATACTTTTTAAGTGCACATGGGCTTGCAGTCACACACAGCACTCTTTTTCCACAGTAGTAACCTAATTTCCCACTCTTTCATCAGCCCGCTGACTTCACAGTTTCGTAGTAAAAGTCACCACTGTTGGGTGATGGTGTTCTGTTGTCATAAAATAACAAAGATTATTGTCTTGTGTTAAAAATAAACATGAATAACTGTGATTGAGTTGTTTTATAAGTTTTAGGATTTAAGGATTAAGGGCAAGTTCCAGTGTGAATTGCAGGGGTGGACATTGTGTTTATATTGGCAGGTTTAAGTTTACATTAAGCGCTGTGCTTAATCTGGAGTGTGCCGGGGTCCAAACAGCAGCAGCAGCAGGTTACTTCTAGTCAGTTATTAAGACTTGTTGAGAGCTTTCTTGATCTCTGGCTGACATCCATTCCAGATAATGCTCCTGTAGAGAAATACTGCACAGAAATATATTTTTGGTCTCAGCCACATTTATGCAGAATGCTCATGGATGGAGATAACTAGAGCTCTGAAGATGCAGAGAAGCTTTATGCTGTTGTTGTTATATATGACAGTGTCACAATTAAATAAATAAAAAAAAGACAAAAGACAGTTCTGTTGTATTTTTAGAAGACCAGAGTGCAGAGACTTTATTGTCTTAAGAGCTGGTAAAGCCTATTGGGTACATCCTCAACAGACAATGCAGTCGTCAAACAACACAGCGGCCCTCTTCTTTCTAGTAGCCACCATCCATCATCAGTGTTTATGTCAGAAGAGCTGGATGACATGTTTAAAGCATGTGGATTAAATCATTCTCTTCCAGTCGTCTCACACTGTGGCTGCTCTGTGTTTTATTTCTGCAGGTTACCTGACAGCTTCCCGGAGCTGCGGAATCTAACATGCCTTTCCATCAATGATATTTCATTGCAAGTTCTTCCAGACAACATTGGAAAGTAAGTTATTTTGTCGTGTTTGTCTTCTCTTTCGTTTGACATGATCTCGTGCTTGTCAGTGAAACATTTTCACACAGTTTTATGTGGCAGGAGCAAAACTGAAAATGCTTACCTTAGCTTGAAATAACACTTCAGGGAGCCTGCAACTTTTTAGATCTTTCAGAGGAGATCAAAATATTTTCAAGACTACAAATCCTTACTACACTGTTGTGATCATTTCAAGGGACTTATCACATAACATCTTACATGGCTCCGTCTTGTGTCACTTTGCTACCGTCTTAGTGATCTTGGTAGATGAATTTCACTTATGAATACATTTAAAATGTAGATGTTTCGCTACCATGCTCAGTGATGTGATGTGTTAACAGATGTTAAACACTCTAGTGGAAAAAAAGCAGCAATGTTTTTTTCCCTTTAAAATCCCTTGAGCTGTAAACATTTCTCTAGAGTAGCACTTTGTTTGAGTGACTTCTCATCAAGTGGCAAATAGGTCAGGTTTTATTTCTTTTACTCAGTGAATATGATGAGGTGGGAAGTCCTCCTCTACAGCCACTTAAAGGGATAGTTCAGTTTTTCTGCCTGTGCCTTTTCAGTCACTACCTTGTCAATAATGTTTGTAGCTATTATGTGATGTGACTGAATAAAGAGTTTCATCATCATCGTTATTAACTGGAACTTACAAGTACTTGGCTTCCTATTGACTTCCTCTCCTCTGTTATAATTTCCTCCAAAATCTCTTCCTCTTCACGGCATTAGGGGGGAAACATACCAATCACATTACTCTTCACAGACACATCAGTCAGTGTCGGCTCCCTGGCTTCATTGTCTTGGTCATAAAAGGCAAGGAGTTTGTTGTGAGATGGCCAAATAATCCAGACTAGTGAAAACTCACGTCTGCCAACATTCTCATTCCCTTAGAGGTCTCTCCCATTGTTGAGTTAAGTTATAATTGGATTTAATAACAGAAATATGTGCTTTTAGGTCAAAGTGCCACAAGGGATGTTTTTAGTGGAAGTTTGGAATTGAAAACTTAACCTGAATGGATTTTAAGGGATAAAATGACTGTAGACGCCAGACGCTTTCTTTTTTCATCCATAACACCTTGCAAACTGATGAATTGTTTACAACAGGATTAAAAACCAAATGTCAATAGGGCTGTTTTTAAAGGCACTTTTCCTCACATTGATTACTACAGTGAAACTCCCCCTGATGTTGTGCAGTAGTGTGTTTTAAATGATTCCTGCTGGTTGCGGTCTGCATGGCATATTTGAAACATTAGATAAGTGCTGAAACAGTTGGAGTTAAACTAAACAGAGATGTGTCTCGCCTTGCTGCCGTACCATAAATTAAGGATTATTGCTTCACCTCTCAGAGATAATGCATGGATGGTGGACGATGTCCATAGGTCAGGACTATAGACTTTGAAATAATACTGTGCCTCCGAGGCTTTTAAGGCCTAATCTTGATCTTATGTGATGCATGTACAACATTTGGCCCATTGATGGCCTTAATTTGATTTCATGTAATGTACAAACAAGCTTTTGATTCTGGTCTGTACTACAATTTTTCATCCATATGATCGTCCTGCAGAACTCACCTAAAACATTTGTGGCTGCGTTGTGTGTTGAACTTTTCTCCCGTGGTAAAATATTCTGCAACTTGTTAAACCCCTGTTGTTGAAAGACTATAAATAAGCTTCAACACATAACAAAACAACTGTAAATCTATCTGAATATTTATTGGAAAACTTTGTGTTTTCATATATGGAATATTAATCAAAAAAAAAAAATGAAGCCACCTCTCAAAAATCTGTTTTGTAGATCACCTGTTTTGGCTCTAAGGTCTATCTCTCAAACGGTCCGTGTTGTTTTTCCATAGCAACGGACAAACTGAACATAGGGCTGGAAGTGTCTACTCTATACGACTTAAAAATGCATTAATTTCTATGACATGTACTGCACAGCTTTCTGACCAAAAAGTCACCTAGAGTTCAAGGGATCTCTTCACACCCGTTTCCTCATGGTACGACATGTGCCCCACATATGTCTCATATCTGTCTTACATAAAGCAGTGACTTAAGGCCTGCGGTCTGTTCAGGGAAGAAGGTAATGAAAACCATAACACAGTTGGAACAACAGGCTGAAGGGCTTTTAGACATGGATAAGATAAACGGTAAAGGGGTTAAATGACATCATTTATCTCCTGAGATGGGGGTGTTTTCTCACAAAGAGTATTCACAGAAACCTGAGACACTGATGTAGTAAAGCGGTTGTTTACATCATTTAGTTGATCTCTAAAACCAGATTTCAGGCAGAGTGCGCCTGAAGATTTTGTCCGTCTTTTAATCTCTGGCTCGGGGATCTGATACACCGAATGAAAAAGGAAAAAAAAAAAACCTCAAAGAAAGCAAGATTAAGGAAAAGTAGCAGTTGCGTTGCATATTATCAAAGTTAAGGGTCAGTGAGGTTTTCAAGAGAGACTTAAAGAGACCAGATTAAAAACCAAGTTGAATAGGGAACTGCAGAGCTTTGTTCACATTTCAGAAACACTTTATTCCCATGTCATATTTTTTGGAAAATGATAGAGCTAGATTGATGTGATGTCTTTATATTTACACCAGGAAAATGTTGAAAAAGATAAACTCCTGGGTCCATCTCTAATCCCACAAAAACACTGGATTGTGTTCTGGTCACCTAGACGGACTTTGCACTGTACTAGTAGGCTGTTGTCATAAAACCCTCCATTAATTAGCTACATGTGCTGCCCAGAGTCGTACAAGCAGCTCTGTTCTGTACTTTGGTCTGTGACAGCTATTTAGACATTTAGCTCCTCATTTAAAGTATGCACCAGTTGTTTATGCCACAGTGATTTTAGGGCCTTGATAAGACCGACACACCTCTAAAGTACTTCCTGTTCTCTCATATCTGATCACAAGGAGACATTTATGGTCTTTTTTTTTTTCTTCCCACTGTCCTTTAAATTTGTTATTTAAAAAAAAAAAGTCTGGGGCATCATGCACTGCAAAGGGAGTCTTATAGAAACTACAGTTCATGTTTTTGTGGTACAGTAGTTTCAGAAGCATATAATAATCTTTTTTTTCTCCTGTCTGTCATTACAGCCTTTCCAATTTGGTATCACTAGAACTCAGAGAAAATCTGCTCACATTCCTACCAGAGTGAGTATGCAGCTGGCTGCACTATATGTGAAGATGTTTACATAAAGTTTCCTTTGTGTGCATTATTATAAAGGAGAGGTTTAAACAGTTGATGAAGCAATTTTTCCTTGAGGTTAATAAGTTATAGAACTTGCCAGGATGCCTTTTTGACTTCATGTTCCTTCCACAGGTCACTATCTCTGCTTCACAGACTTGAAGAACTCGACCTAGGAAATAATGAACTTTATAATCTGGTGAGTCGTCTTGTCTCTCTGTGTGCTGCTGAGTGTTTGTTTTTTTTTAGAAGAATGCCACATGGCTGCTCATGAAGTGAGCAGGATGAAACTTTTCCCATTTCCTTGTTCTTGTCATGTCCAAGTAGATTAGCGTCCCTCGAGAACAGCTTTCACCTCTTATCACGCAGATGGGAGGATGACCATCTGTGTTGAGCTCCGGTTTTAAGTTGTAATCTTATGTGAGCGCTCGAACTCTGACGGTGAATGATTTACTGACAGATCAAGTCAGACCGCGAAGAAACAGATTCATATGCGTTACTTTATCTGCAGTTGTATATAAATATGTATATTTTTTATTATTAATATTAGGCTATATAAAATTGTATTACAGTAATTTAGATTACTGGATGTTGTACGAGTCTTTGTTGTGATTTTTAATAATTGGTGCGTTTCCAAAATTATTTTTTCAATACTGTTGACATGGCTCTGCCACATTTAATAAATATAGTAAAACTGACTGTTGATGATCCAAAATGTTGGTTTGCCATATTGACAAAAGAATCAGAATAATTGTGTGAAGAAAGCAGTGTGTCCTAAAAAGAAAATAAGTATTGATAGACGTACAAAAGAGAGGCCTGGATCTTTATTTTCAGAACAGATTTTCAATGCTCATGCTTCCAGCACGTTGCACCTGGCTGTGTGTGTGCACATCATGAGTTTGAATTAAATGAAAAAGTATATTGTCAATCACAACACTAATAATGTGTTTTTCTGTATTGTTGTCTCTTCTGTCCTTCTGCCTCTCGCTCTCATTTATTTTCCTCCCACACAGCCGGAGTCAATAGGTTGTCTTGTCAGCTTAAAGGACCTGTGGCTGGATGGAAACCAGTTGGCTGAAATACCTGCAGTAAGCTATGCATGCATACAGTACATACTGTATTGTATTTGAGACGCTGTTATTGTCTCTATTCATTATTGCGCCGCTGTTACATAATTGATGTTATGGCAGTGTGCATTGATACATACAGGGCTCTCAACGATGAACCAATGAACAGTGAAAGTGGTCAGACACATTTAGATAATAAAATTAGAACAAGAACACAACTGACAGGAAAATCCATTCCCAGTAGAAACAAATGTTGTTTTAGAGGCATGTTGAACATGTGTCTAAAACCGGAACTTTATCATTAACTGTGGCAAATGTATAGACAAAACTGTCTCTGCTCTGATTTACAAGATTGTGTTTGTATAACAATAACGTTGGCGTTTTCTTACCACAAACCTCTCCTCTGAACCTCAGGAGATGGGCACGATGAAAAGCCTGTTGTGTCTGGATGTGTCGGAGAACAAAATGGTGCACCTTCCCGAGGAGCTGGGGAACCTGCTGTCTCTAACCGACCTGCTGGTGTCTCAGAACCTCATTGATGCTCTACCTGACAGCATCGGTGAGCACATTATCATCCTTACTCTTGGAGCACAACTGCTATCTCGCAAGTTTGCCCTTGGTATTTAGGTTATTTCTCATTATCCTGTAATTCTTACACATGGGAACATATTGTCTTTCTGTGTGTACTGAATGTGCAGAGCCAATGTGCTTTAGTGTCAGAATTTATTACCAAATATCTAAGCACTTGTGTTGCAGCACTGCTTTTAGTCATTTGTTTAAAACAGGTAGCCTCAGTTTTGAACATAAATAGGAGATAAAGATACGAGAGTGTCTGATAAGTATATTTTTTCTCTTCCTCTACAGGAAAACTGCGGAAACTCTCCATATTGAAAGCTGATCAGAATAAACTAACTTATCTTCCAGAGAGCATTGGCAACTGTGAAAGCCTCACTGAACTTGTGCTAACAGAGAACCACATACAGGTTTGTTTGCGACTGAGGCGATGCTGCGCCTTGATCATGTAATGAAAGCACTTAGGGGGGTTTGTAACCCACAGTTATTTCACAAAGTTTGGCCTTGACCAGCCCACGCAAACCGACTGGAAAACAGCTATAGGCAGACTGAAGTTGAAGTGCAGTGATGACACACACGCACTGAGTGAGACAGAGACACAGACTGAAAACCACACTCAGGTGATGCGTACACAGCTGCTGTCTGTGTTTTTCTGTCATGTCTCCTTTTGTCTCTGTGCATGAGAACACTGCTCTGTGATTTGGTCTATTTTGTCCTCATTTCAGGGATAATTTCCCCAAAGTGTTATCAAATTTCTATAAACACTAAAAATAATGTAGACAGACAAAACTAATGTTTTTTTTTCTTCTAATTGCTGTGTTGATGTATTTATTGTTGCAGAGTTTGCCAAGAAGTATTGGGAAATTGAAACGGCTCTCCAACTTCAACTGTGACAGAAACCAGCTATTGTCATTACCAAAGGAGGTAAGCCCTTCATATATCAACCAACATCAGCTCAATGAAAAGTGAACTGATGAACCCAAAACTGAAGTTTAGTGGAGTTGCCAAAAATATGTGTTTTGTAATCCAAAGATAACTGTTGTACCAATAAATACTGTATGTCCAGAGTAATAGCACTCGCATTTTAAGGAGACATTCAGCACCAAACACAGAAATTAGCCAGCCCACACTAGGGCCTCTCCCTTCCTCACTAAGGAAACCAGAAAGACAAATGAAAAATTATATGAATTAAAATTACAGCATAAAACATGAAGCCTAAAAACTGTAAATCCAGGAGCGGGAGCTTTGACTCTCATTCCCTGCAAGTGGTGCAAGTGTAAAAATGCTCAGAAATAATGACTTTGTTTACCTGTAGGTGACACTTGTCAACATGTTCTTCATGTTCAGGTCTGAGCTGCTGCTGTTGTTACTGTTGTGGTCAGCAGGTGGTGCAGGTTAGACAGGAACTGAACTTTTGACCTTCAAATTATTACGAAAGGGGATTTTTCTGTTCTGTTTTTCTTTTTGGATGGCACTGATTCAGGGCTGCGAGCTATTATTTTGATATAATATGTTACTAAAACAACTGTTTTCACCTCAGCTTGAGATTCTCCGTGGCTCAAATTGCCAAACCATCTTAAGTCCATTCCCGTTTTGAGTTAAGAATGCTGCTCGTTCTTGTTGTGCTTTCTCATTTCTGTGTTTATTACTCGGCTCTCTTAGTGTCTCCATTGTCTCTGTGTGTGACATCCTTCTCTAACCTCTTGTGTGTTTAAGAGAAGGCACGTTTGGTTGAATACTTCATCTGAAAGGCTTCTTCAGACCTCGCACAATGGCTCTGTGTATTAACGATGCAAGGGCTGCAGTGTTTGGAGGAGAAAAAAAAACAGTTCGACACACTTGGCCTCAGATAATGAATCGATGATGTCACTGTTTTCTCAAACCAGTTTTGCATGACATCTCTCACAATCACAGCATTACCGTTTCCAAAGTATTGATTTGTGCTCTGCTTAGTTACTTGACCATTGGCCCAGTTTTATGGATTCTATTGATTGTTGATTAGCTGCTCCTAACACATTTTCCCTGGCTGACTTTTATCTGTGCCCACATGGACTTGTGTACTCCAATTGGTCCAAAACTGTTGATTAAAACCTTTAGTTCCTTACGCTTCGTTTACTGTTGACTCTACCCTCCTCCCCTGTGGACAGACGAAGCACTTACAATATGATGAGCTTAACCTGCTCCTTTTAACATGATGAATCTCTGGAACAGTACTGGTATCCTGCTCCTGCAGGTTTCTGTCTGAGCAGATTAATAGATTACAACTGCAGTTCAGCTGGCCCATCAAGTCTCTGCTCTGTCTGGCTACTGGGCCTAATTGCTCCTAATTTTAGGTCCCTGCGCCACATCCCATTGACATTTAACTAATCTGCCACAGAGATCACCAATTCTGGAACAAAGCGGCCAAATACTGCCGGACAGATTCACCCTGGTTTCCTTTGTTCTGCCACTGCTGCGCCGGATTTATATCCACTATCTTTATATTATGTAATGCTCCATATAGAAACTAGGAGAGGAAAAAGCCCTAATGGAATGATATAGTGTTTTCATGCCTCATGGGATGCCTGTTATTGTAACTGACATGCAGTTTGAACATGGTGTCTCCTCTATCACCCAGATCGGTGGCTGCACTGGTCTGAATGTCTTCTGTGTACGAGAGAACAGACTGCAGAGGATACCGTCAGAGCTGTCTCAAGCCACCGAACTGCACGTGTTTGATGTTTCTGGCAATAGGTAAGTGCAATGAAAATGAGGTGGCAGTTTACACCAACTCTTCAATATAAACACACTCTGCTCATGTAGGAAACTTTCTGATGAAGTTATACGGATAAAAAGACAAATACAAACCTAAATGTTAAAAGAAAAATACCAGTGATGGAAAAAGTTGTTTTTCTGATCTCTGAAGATTATCTTTGTATTTTAACAGTCTATTATTCACCCAAAGTTGTTTTGGCTCTGGTTCTTTGCCTCTGTCTGTTTTGATCCAAGTTTTGTCTTCAGTGAAGGCTGCAGCGGTGTGTGTGCACTTTGAGTCACACATAGACAAACACACACACGCACATACACGTTCAGCTCTGTGTCTGGGGAGTGTTTTCCCCCCTCCTGCACATTGTCAAAACTACTGCCAAGTTCCTCATCTAAAGTGCTAATCCTGAATGTTAACAGCGGTGTTGTGAAAAGAAGAAGCTGCAGGTATCTTGTGGTTTCATTATATCCTCCATAATGTGTGAACCAGCTGTTAATTATTCATTTTGTTTGCTGTCAGGCTCATCCATTTACCGCTGTCGCTGACCTCACTAAAGCTGAAGGCCTTATGGTTGTCTGAAAACCAGTCGCAGCCTCTCCTCACCTTTCAGACCGACGAGGATCCCGAGTCGGGAGAGAAGGTGCTCACCTGCGTGCTGCTGCCTCAACAGCCGTTGGAACCAGACAACAAAGGTAATGTCTCGCTCTTTTTTTTTTTTTAATCAACCCTAAGATAAAGCCCTGAGGTTCTCAAGAGCCAAACCATGAATCATTTGTGTTATCAAATGATGTAGAAGTTTTTCACAACCTCGACTGAGTGAAAAACCAGTGCCTGTGCTGAATGAGTGGAATGAATAATACATGTAAATATGTGCAGGCCTGCTGCCCTTAATACAAATATTCTACTGTACACACATATACACTGTTGTTTCACTCAGTCCAGTATGTGAAAAATATATAGATTTATATATATATATACATGTATGTGTGTGGGATCAGTGTCTCCATGTTCCTTAAGTGTCAGGCGTCCTCTCCAGTGAGATGAAGTGTTGGCAGCCCTGTGACATTTATTATTCCTCATCATTTCTTGCCTCATCCCTGATTATTTATTGCCCTGCGGTTTTGGCGACATTATCACATGACGTGCTCGGGGAAGCGAAGCGTGTTCTGTCCCCTCTGATCCCTCCCTGCAGTATCTGTCGATTATGAGGTCCTGTAAGGGATCACGGCGCCTGTAACAGACCAAGCCCTCTCCGGTCCCTTGAGGCCCTCCTTGGTTATGATTTTTTTTTTTTTTTCAGAAATGAGGCGGATTGGACTGTTAAAGAGGCTTAGCAGCGGCTGGCCTGCTGCCATTAAAAGCTCGCCTAGTGCGTATAGAGATGCGGCGACAGGCTGGCTCTATCTCTGCCTGATACCACACTATACTGTAATGTGTTTTTTCTTTACTGCTGTCCTCAGTGTTAATGTGTGGAGTGTTTGTTAGTCACTGCGAAGGCCCGGTCCTTCACGTTGCTGTGTTTTGCATGTGAAAAAACATATTTCCCCCATCTCCAAAAGAAATGGCACGTGTATGCGCTGATGTGCTGTGTGTCTCTCGTGTCGAGAGATGCAGATGTAAGACTGGTGGAGGTCAGATGAGTGAGGCTGAAGCCGTAGTTGGGGGCAGGGAAGATTGTGTTGCTGTAAGCCTGTGACTAAGCTGGGATTTGAAACTGTGATCTGGCAGTTTCAGGCTCTCTCTCTTAAGTGCTGGGTGGTTATGTGACAGCTTTCATTTCTGGAGTTGTCAGATTGCGGAGAAGCGATCACAACAAGTGTATTGATTTTAATCAAGTGAAATATTCATCCCTCATCTGCGATTTATTCACGCACACATGAATCCCAGTTATATCAACTTGTTGTTTCTTACCTCAGGCTCTGATAAACTTTCCCGCTTCGGAGCCCTGGAGAGCCTGGTGAATGACATGGCAGATGACACGTGGGACAACAAAGCCATGAACAGGATCAGTGCCATTCACTTTCTTGATGATGATGACGACGAGGATGATGAAAAGGTGAGAGCAGCGAGCTGAAAGACACAGCATGGTGTCCGTTTTGGGTTTTTCTTATTGTCAATAAATCCTGATGAAAAGACTCAAAATTGACAGTGACTTGTATCCAGCTGTATCCTCTTCCTCTGTGAATTGTGTCCATAATAGAGAAACAACAAAGAAGAGCTGCTTTTAGCAACATCTTTTAACTCGATGTTTGGTGCCACGAATGCTGTGCCAAAAGCAAATTCTGCCGACTTGTTGTGCAGCTCTTAATAAATGAAATGCATGAATGAAACTGCTGACAATAACAACACCATGATTTTATTCATCAGGGTCAGGTTGTAAAAAGCTGTTAGTTAGGTAAACATTTCTCTGTTCTGTTCTTAACTGCAAGACATTTTCAGTCAGTCACTTTGTGAGGACGTTTGGTTTTGATCTAGTCTTCAGCCAGACCCTTTCATGTGAACAGATAGAAGCAGGTACTTTCTGTTGCTCCAGATATATTTGCAAGTGCATCACTAATTGGAGCCATGTCTTTTTGTCACACAGGGAACTTTACTTCGACGGGCGACCCCTCACCCTGGCGAGCTGAAAACCATGAAGAAAGCGGCCGAGAACCTCCGCAACGACCTGAACGCTGCCAAAGGCCTGGACTCCAACAAAAACGAGGTCAATAACGCTGCAGACAGAGTGACCACGTCTGTGTGACCTTTACCTCAGCAATGTTTCTTACCTCCTGTGTCCTGCCGCTGTGTCGTCCTGCAAAACCCCTGCAGCCCCCCCCTCCCCCAAACCCCAACCCCTTTTTTTCTTTCCTTTACCTACAACCCACTCCCTCCTGGTGTGGCCTACCCCTCCTCTGATTAAACCCTGGGACGCCTGTAACCTTACTCCATCTCCAGTCCTGTGTAAAAGGTGTTGGACTCAGAATACACCAGGGCCGCTGTGCCTTCCTTTTTTTTTTCTTTTTGACTTTTTTTTTTTTTTTTTAAATTAACGTCCACAGCAATAATCTGCACAGAGATGCTCCTTTTTAAAAGATATTTTAAAAATTTATTACTTTCTTTTTTAAATGCCTCTTTTTAAAAATATACATTAGATAGTTGCACTATTATAAATCTTTATAATATGGTCAAACCTTCTTAAATGTATTATATATTTGTTCTGTATCTATTTTTAAAACACTGGGTGAACTTCTTTTTACATTTTGGGCAAATATAAAAGCAGGAGTTTTTTGGACCTACTGATTAAAGATTATTGTAAAGTCTTGTGAATATTGATACTTTTATACTTTTCGGCAGCTCAGATGTAAATAAAAATGTATAGTAAATTTCTTAATCAGTTGCAGATTTATAAACTTTTTCTTCTGTTTCAAACTTGGTACTTTTTTCCTTTCTCTTTTTTTCTTTTTAAATCAAAGCAATGAACAAACCACAGTCACTAATGTCTTATTCAGTCCATATAATTGTCATTGGGTGAATGTATGGCCTTGAATCCTATTTTTATTAATTTATACTGTAAAATATCTAGACATATTTTTCGATAAATAGATCTGATTAATAAATTCAGTTTGCATTTACCGGTAAGTACTGCACATCAAACTTAAATTACTCATCTGCAATGTAACTGTGCAGATATAACAATGCTCTCTTATTTATATGTGCTGTGCTTCACTGCTTTGCAATGTCTTTGAAAATAGATGCCAAAACCAGCTGTTTTATTTTATTTTAAAAGTTCCTCCTCCTTCCCTTTTAAGAACGAGTACTGTACAGAATAATCGTCGGGAGGTTTTGGTGACAATGAGGTTCATACCACAAGGACGGCATCCTTTTAAAAATGCAGTTGTAAGAAGTTCCACTATAATGCACTTCTCAGCGTTTCTCAGATCTTACTCTTTTATATGGTACATGATAAGTTGTATTATGTTGTTTTTAAATCGATTGCAAAAAAAAATTGGACCAGAGGACTTGGTTCAAGTGTTTGGTGTTTATGTTTTAATTATTTTCTGATCAAACTGCACAAAACGGATCTCGAACAGGCAGTGGGCCTTGAGATTTGGATGACTTTTTAACCACTGATCAATAAAAAGAGTGCAACACTAAGCAACATGTTTGTTATTCCTTTAATTTGATTTATCAGCCTGTTGAATCCAGAGTGAATAACAAGGGCTCTGTGACTTAATATCATCTAAGTGGAGTTTTAACTTAATTTAACTTAAAAATGCCAAATTTAACTACAGGATATATTTGGTGTGGTGTGGTAATAAGAAATCTAAAAATAATCTAATAATGACAAATGAGATGATCCATTCCTAACCCCTCCATTGCTTGTTTTGTCTGTCCAGCGGTGCATGATGTTTCTGTAATGCTCTGCCAGCATGTGCCACATTTGACTGGTCCACCCTGCACGTGCTGCATGTTGTACTGACGCTGTCATGTTTCCAGTGTGTTGGAAAATAATGTATGTATCTGTGCTCATCATATCCTAGATACAGTGAAATTAGAGCAGCAGATCTTTGGAACGGATTACTCTGATTAATTATCCATTTAATAATTCTCGGATGCACCTTTCTTTAAATCTCATTGTACATTCTTACAGTCTCCATTCTGTCTTTGGTTTTAACAAGAGGATAAATGAATTATGCATCAGGTATTGAAAAGTAATTCACTGGAAAGTCTCGGCTATTTGAAAAGAACATTAGCTTCACACAATTAGACCTTGGTGTTCTTGCTTATTACTGTTTTTATTGAAGTATTGTTTGCACTAATGAATGCGGTGCTGATTCACTTGGCCTTCCGCAGTTTTTCTCCCTCTGTTGAGATGACAATGCCTTGTCAGGCATGACATTATCCTTCACTCTTCCTTCTTTGCCAGGAAAAAAACTAAATTTTGCCAAAAGCAAAGGAAGAGACAAAAACAAATTAAACTTTAGGAATCCATTCAGCTTTGGTCTCTGCTGCATTTCAGAACAATTATTCCAGTGAGGGAGAACTGCAATTACGCTCTGCAATGATGATCTCCTGTGTGCAGAGTATGCATGCATTATGAATAGTCAAGCAGTGTGTTTTAACTGAGCATCAAATGCTCTACTGCCAAATCCTGCCAGGATCAGTTTAGAGGAAACATGTCGCTCCTTTTTTATGTTCTATTTTTCTGGTGACCAATTATGATTTGTATTCAAAATGAGGAGGATGTTTCACAGGGCTCATCCTCTACTAATCCATCACTGTCGCCAGCCATTTCCTTGAAGGTTTCACTCTGAAATTAAATTTTCAGCAACAGGTGGTGTCCTCTGACTATCTCCAGGAGTGTAGAAATCCTCATACTAACCCGTCCCTCAGGACCAGTAGCCAAAACTGGGTTGTCCCAGGCCTCGGCTGGGGGGCAAACAAAGAGAGTCAACATGGAGGACCTCAACTGTTCCAAGCCAGAGACAGTGTGTGTGGTCACCGCTGTAGCACGGACAAGGACGCAGAGGAAACTAAGCAACCTGAGGAGGTTAGGTGTTTCATCGTATGATTTCTTTTGACGTTGTTTTTATTATCAACTCCATGTTTACATTCATTCTGTATTTCTCCTTGTGCGTCATGTAGCTACCAATTCAGAAGTGCCATCAGAGAGGATGTTTATCTGAAAGTCTTATTTTCCTTCTGCTAATGTATTTCAAAGAAGAAGAAAAAAACATCAAGCTGCACTGACCACACAATAAAAGCTCCCACTCATTTCTTGTTAGGATGGTGCGGGCCAGCTGTCTGAGAGTGATGCCTTACCACGTCGCTTTCGCCATCAGAGAGGAGAAACCCGAGAGGGCAGGAAATTTCAGCATCACAAGGCTCTTAATGCTGGGTCCGCCTGTCTCCAAGGAGACCCTCTTCACAACATAAAGATCTCCTCCATCACGGGGCGAATGAAATCCTCTGTGGTGACAGAGAAGACCCCTCCTCAGGAATCATTCATCTCCCAAGTGCCATTGAGAGTAACTGCATACTATATCTTTCATATATATTATTCACATATTCAATTTATTAACGTCAAGGCTGCACTATGTAGACACCGCAGGAGAGCCAGGCAATTGTTATTGCTCATTTAACTCTTGTTTGGCTCCAGTCAGGCTTCAGCTGCATATTAACTCCCAGCTTTTTATTTGTAATGAACCAATTTCCTCTTAGTTGCAGATCAAAGTGTCTGACCAGAGGGGCAGTCTGGGAATCAGCATTGCCGGTGGGAGGGGCTCTCTGCCTTACAAAGACCATGATGAGGTGAGTTCTGTGGTGCAGAGGAGCAATCTCTTGCAACATATTTGCTCGTTTGACTGTCTGAATGGGAGATAATGAAAAGCAGCAGCACTGAAGCCTCTGATGCCTCCCTTGAACTCCTATAAATGGTGCACAGGTTCATTTTGAAACTGCAAAAAATATTCAAGATAGTTATGTATATGATATTTATTTCCTTTCAGGGCATTTTTATTTCACGAGTAACAAAAGGGGGGTCGTCAGAAAAGGCAGGGGTCCATGTTGGAGATAGACTGCTGGAGGTAAGAAGGAAATCATGTCTCTCATGTTTGTCTACTGTATATTCATCTTTTCTTAATTACTCACTGTGAAAAGCTGGTAACTATGAAAATCATTTGCTTCATACTGGCTCTATAAAGCGCAGATTTGCCCTGCTGCTGTTCCTATTGTGGTCAATAGGGGGCATTATAATACCAGCAGAACACACTCAGCTTCCTCAGTGATAAAGCCAATATGAGCTTGAGAGATAGAACTTTTTTTTTTATATCAATTCTAGACTTATTATAAACCTGTATCATAGCCTGTAGTGGGAGCACATAGTTTGTATGTGACTTGAGTTCCCCACATCTGACTGGTGCACCCACTAATGTGACCATATACATCCATCCAGGTCAATGGCCTTAACATGCAGGGAGCGACTCACCATGAGGCGGTCAGTGCCCTGAGGAATGCTGGGAGCTGTATCAAGATGAAAGTACTCAGAGAGCGACTGCTACCTCGAGAGGTGCGTGACCTGGACGAGCTTCAGGAAACTCAGGGCCTGATTGGACCACAGCTCTGCAGCCAGGATGAAGCAGGCCAGAAAAACAAACAGCCCAAGATGGAGAACGCGGACGAGTGTTTGTCCAAGAAGATTGATGTGGTTGTCTGCAACGGCAACAGCATGGTGGGTGGTTAAGTCAAATCACAGCACAAACACAATACACTTTGCAAATTTCACCATTGTTTTTAGGTGGGCATCAAGCCATTTGTGGATTATACTCTCCCTCTTTCTTATACTGTTTCTGCTGTTTGTCTTCTGTCATCTGGTTTTATGTCAGTCTGATCTGGAAAGTGACCTGAAAAGGACCTTGTCCAACCCTGAGGCAGAGGCATTAACAAAAAATGATTTGCTTCAAGTTGGCAAGCACACAATGACAGTAAGCAGATTTCTCATTCCTCACTTGGGTAAACCCTCTACTGTATACTGGCTTACCCTAAAATCAGTCTTTTCCAAATTAAAAAATCGTGCAAAAAGAAAAGAAAAATCAGTATTATATGACACTATTTTTCAGATGTTTTATATCAGATAATAATTCCTACTATCCCTCCCAATCCTGTTTCCTTCTGGGGCAATCATCTGACAGATCCCACGGATCATCCTCACTCATCCCTCTACCTCAGATGAAGATGTGGAGCTCCTCGCACAGAGCCCCGGCAGAGATTTGCTACATGACTTTGACATTCCTAATAGACGGGTGCACCCTGACTGTTTCGACAGCGCTTTCTATCCTCCTTGACTACAGCGTGGAGCGCGGACACAGACTGTTATTACCCAAATCTTTGTTTTGTTTTTTTTAGGCACTGACACATTTTCAATTTAACTATGGAGATTTAGCAAAAATATTGCAATGTGTTTTATACAGTCGAGCTTCATGTCTATCAGATTCAACTGCTGCTAAAAGTATTTGGTGATATTAAAGTCATTTGCAATGGGGAACTTTATGACTTTTTATCTTTATTGCTAAAACCCACAGAGCTTCGCTTGTGTCACTGCACTAAAGAGTTACACATGAACACAATGTTCTCCAATGCCCAGATGAAATACATGACTTACTGTTTAATGCAGTCAACTTCACAATGGATTCTTCTGGCTACCTCTACTTCACATCGCTGTACTGTAAGCCAGCCAAGAATGTGCTGGTAAATAGTGTCTCTGGCTGTCTATATGACAACGTGAAGCCGTCAATCTTTTTATTGATCTGGACTGAGATAAAAATGCTTTTTCAGCCAGACTTAAGCGAGCGCACAGCAGGGGAGTCAGATTCCTGCGGGGCTCAGAGACAGACAGACAGAACTTTGCTTCATGTCTTCACACACCTGTTGTATTCAAACATGTGAGAGTAAACACTCTCTAGAGAGCTACAGGAGAAAACAAAACATTGGAAGAATTTATAATCTTGCATTTGAAGCCTAGAATGTAAGAAGTCTAGATATTAATACCTACCTTGTATTGTTTTACAGCTTTTATATCGCTCAAGAGCTCATTGTTCAATTTATAATCTTGCATTTGAAGCATAGAATGTAAAAAGTCTAGATGTTAATAACGACCTTGTATTATTTTACAGCTTTTATATCGCTCAAGAGCTCATTGTTCAGTTTTCCCTCAATAAAGTGCAAATATATTATTCCATGAGGCTTTTTTTTCTTTTAGTGGCAGGGCAGACAAATCAATATTGATGTTTGTAATGGTTATGTGCAGAGAATGAAACCAGTGACATGCACTTTGAATAACTTTTGTTGACATTGTGTCAACAAGGTGTCAGATATTATAATTCTATTGTAGTCTGTACTAGTGATTTTCTACTGGATTGCTTCATATTATGTGTTTTTTTCATCCATCCTCATTACGCTTGCTGACCACATAAAAACCGGCACCACTACTTATTATGTTTTTTTCTTTGTTTCGTGAGTGGTGCTGTCAGTGACGGCTGTCTGCTGGATGATAATCTCCTAGGGACAAAACTTGTTGAAAAGCACATCCAGCATGCGAGATTCAATTCAGAGTCAATTACTGGCAGGTCAGGCTCATATCGTGAGATACGAGTTTGTCTCAAGAGGTGTTCACGTAAAGTCACTGGGAGTACCTGAGGAAGATGAGCACACATTTGGATGACTCAGTGTTAACAGTAGAACACTGATTATACAAGCAGACTTAATTTTCAACCAAATATTACTGATTCACTTTATTAACTAGATTATTGGAGCAAATCTCAAGGAGCAATTTTTAGTCTTGCAAATATGTCATTTGTAAAGGTTTTGCCATGTATAGAGGAAACGCTGACTATGATTTAAAATTCTACTTTAAAATATCAATGAATCAACAATCAAAATCTTCTCTAGTGTCGACTGTCAAAATATGTAAAATCAAAAGAGGACTAGAAACAGTTATTTTGAGGGAATGCGGTGACACATCTATTTTTACATAAAGAACTTCTTCACTGCGATGCGTTTGAGATATCAAAGAAAACTAAATAATTCATGTTTAGATGAAAACATCTAAGAGTAATATATCCATCTGGTGAAACTTCTCATCAACTCTCACCAGCCAGAGGAGAAAGAAGTAACAAGGGAAAATGTTGGGTCATATTGGTTCATTGAAACCAGAATTGGGAAGGAGCTAAAACCAGTTAACATACAGGAAAATCAAGGGATTTATGTTGATCTTTTATACAGTAGATGCTGGTTGCAAAAGCTAAATGAGACCAAAGTTTTGGAGATGTTTAACATCAACATCAACCTGAGCATGAAAACTGATCGGCTAATGTTAAGATTTACAGTAGCACATTTAATGGGCTCTCATTTTCAATTCCATTTGCGCCAATATCAAGCTTCTGCTTTTACCACCAAGTAATGTAAAACTCACCATAGCCTAAGAAATGTGATGTTTACAAAACTTTAGCAAAGGTATTTAAATTAAAACTATTTGTAGATAGTTTGCGGGCTGTATGTCATATTTACTATGTTTACTACGTATATTAGGCTGTGTTCATTCTGGTAACATTAGATTCTTTATTCTTCTATTACCATTGTTATACTTCCAATGGTATTAAAAAAAAATTCATGATTTTCCATGAAGACACAGAACAGTCTCCTTCTCCAACTTCCTGTGCCTTTGCAGGGTTGGCTATCTACAGTTCAAGCTGTGTGGAGACCCTTTAGAGTCACTCTACAGAAGCTTCTTTTAGGGCCCAGCACTTCATGTTCCTTGGAAGGGAACTTCACAATGTTTTCTTCCAAACCCTAAAGGGCACCATGTTTCTTATTCATTGAAAGAACTGCCATAATGGCATCATATTTTCTCACAAATATGAAAGGGCACCCCATGGAGCACTTCAATATATTAGATTTAAGGCTATCCTGAATTGCACTCGTTCTATTTTCTCCTCAAGAGAGCAGCAATTGTACAAAACCTTGAGCTCACCCAATGACAACAGAGAACACATGGTCCACATCACATCTTCTCCATTTAAAGGGCATTCACGTTATCTCGCAACAGGCAAAAGTGCATGAGATGACAGCCAATTTAAAAGTTTGGGATATTTTCTCCTTCAGGAAAGGGTGTCAGAGGACATTTTTATGTTTGCTCTACTGGGCAACTTAGGACAGCACCAGGGGAGGAGGTTTAGATGTCTTTCTCCAATGTCTGAAATAACATGTTGTAATCTATTAATACTGTAATCACTTATTGGGATGGTATGATATTATAAGTCACTTAATTTATGCCATCAGCAAATATACAGTGCTTTGATAAATATTCCAAGGCACATTCAGTAATTTTATTTGTTGAGATGATTTGAGTCTCAGTTGATCCTGCTTCTACCAGACAATGCTTCACTGTTGATTCAATGAAATGTTATGCAGACTAGAGGGAATAACACAACATACTGTTAGATATCAAAAGTTAAAGTCAATAACAAAACAAACACAAGCAAACAAACATATTCTGACTATACTCACCTCTTTGTACACATGTTAAACAATACGGTCCAACAGTTACAGTAAAAATAGACGAAAAAAATTAGCCTACTAATTACTGATGTATCAGAAAAGTTTGTGAAGTTTATAGGCACACAGTTGTTGGTGTGCGATGTAGTGAAGGTCAATGTTTGCCAAACACATCAATTAATCCTAAAAACATTTTCTCTTTCTTATTGTTAAAGCTAGAAACATACTGGGCACACTGATCAAACATTATAATTTTATAATTATTATTTTATTATTTTTATTTATTTATTTATTGTAAAAAACGAATCACAAATTGATTAATAATGACTAGAAAACTAACATTCCAGCAGCTCTGTGTGGAGAGAGAAAGCTGCAGGTTTGAACACACACACACACGTGCTTCTCTGCAGCAGCTCAGTGAGTCTGCTGCCAGGCTTATTCAACACAGGCGGGGTGTGTGTGCTCATCTGAGGATGTAGAGGCACAAATTTGCTGCATTGTCACAAACTTATTCTAATCAGTTTTGCTTCTCTGTTAGAAGTGTTTTGTTTACTCAAAATGACAAATACTGCATTACATAATAATACATCTTGCACATTTGGACACATTATAATTGATGAAAACACTATAGACTGCCTTAATTAGAGATGTATCTCTGCTGGTGTTCACTAATGGACTAACACAAGATTAAATTAATCACAACATTTCCTCTAGGCTAAAAGCTAATAATATGTTTCAAATGTTATCAAATGTTACATGCCTGAAATCAGAGAATAAATGACTTTAATCTGTGGGAAAAAAGTGTTATATAACAGTCTTTAAGCGCTTCCAGGCTATAATTTATGCCTTGTTCCTATCAAAACTGCTTTTTTGCCAAAAGCACTCACATATTAATATTTTGGGCACTTGTCAGGTGCTGTTTTGTCCTGAGCCTCTCCGCATGGATAATAATAAAATCACAATATTCCTTCCAGCGTAAGACGGCAGAAGTAAAATCAAGAGGAGCAGGCAACTATGTTGATGTATTGTCTTACTTACTGTGACTATCCTGGTGTGCGACTGCCAGACAGAGACAGGGGGGAGGGAGTCAGCCGGGTGGAAATAGACAAGAACAGCTGTGACTGGAATGAAGAAAGTAGTGTAGTTAGAGGATTAACATCCACTCCAGAGGTCTGCTTTCACTCACTGATAAGGGAACAGACAAGTCAGTGTAGTGGCAAACAAGCAAATAAATGAATCTGTTACAAGCCGCCTGATAACTAATTACTGGAAACATGCTAGGATGTATTTGCCACATCAATCTGCTGCCTGGCAAGGGTCTAGATTATCTCCAGGCTATATGATCATCCTATGTTATTTATATCAAAAGATGCGCTGCATTGAAAAATACATCATCTTTTCTGAAAAAAAAAGAGTTTAAATTGTAAAATATCAGAATTTCTTAATCCTGCTCTTGCACCACAATGTTCAGTTTTCACTCACTCAAACAGTTACTTTTAGTCAGTTTCTACAGCTTCACAGTACTATACAAAAAAAGAAAAAGAAAAAGAAAAGTTGCCGTATCTGGTGGAGAAAGTCTGACACTATTTGACATCAAATTCTTGATACTCTACTGTTTCTATTTGCCATGTTTCACTATCCAGTCATCAGCACATCACTCTGTTACTTTTGATCTGAGCTGCAGTCAGCCAGGAAAATTGCTCATGTCCTCGGCATGTTGCTCATTATACATATTGTGGCTCCATGTGAAAGATTCATGCTGGGCGATACACATTTCAGATCATCCCTGAAGATCAAACATGTGAGATGTTGTTTCAGAAAAATAAATTAAAATGTCTCTATTAAGGCATCTTTTTTTCCTCCTCTGGGACACAGAGCTGTGTCGCTCGTAGCTTCCAGTGTGAACATTGTTATTGGTGCCCAGCAGGCTGACTGCTGTCCGCAAGCTATTTGTGGCTATTATGTGTCTATAAAAGGAAATCTGCAGGGGTGATACACACACCAACAGTAATACACTTTGAACTTCAGGAGACGGTGCTGAAAGGGGGAGCATCCTGCTCTCTGATCAACATTTGTCTGGGGAGAAGTTTGTCAAAGCCTGGACACATGCGACAAGACTGGATGGGGAGACATTTGAAGCAACAATGGACAGTTTGAGTAAAAGTCTGGGAAAGGTAAGAGGGTCTGGAAAAAAGGTGCATATCTTTCTTTTGAAAACATGCATCGGATGATAAATCCTTGGTATTTGTAGCCTAAGGCTTAAGTAATATCACAGATCTGCCTTTGCTATATGGTTTGTGCTGTTTTGAAATGAAGATTTTACCTCAGAGCTGATCCTGCTGGAAAATGAAACCAGTTAAAGAACTTGGTTTTAATCCATCAACACTATTAACCCCCCTATTGTGCCCCCGACAACCCGCTGCCACCTTCCAGGCTTACACACATAAACACATAGACACAGTCTGTTCAGCAACTTGATACTTATCCTGTTATCCTGTCACACTCGGGTGAAAAACGGCTACCGAGAGAGCTCTCAGATTAATTTTTAATGCCCAACAAAAACAGGTTATGAGAATTACTGTCAATGCATGATATTATTACTATTAATTTGATCATGTGCTTACTTTTATGACTTTTTCCATCTCTTGCTGTGAGGCCACGAACGTTAACCATATTGATTGTTACTTTGAAAGTGAGTAATTATGAGATGTTAAACGAGACATCGAACAGTGTTTCTTACGCAATTTTCAACATGCTGCTGTTGCAAATTACAGGACTTGATTGAAATGTGCATTCCTTTTGTTATTTCTGTATTGAGGTACGAGACTTGCATTCATAACGTTTGTTTATAATCTGGAGAGACAACTGAATGTGCTCAGTAGAAGCTGGCAGGAGGCTATATTTGCCCTCCTTATCTACTGTGGAGGGAGGGGCTGTGTGTTTGCCTGTAATTAAACTCTTAAATAAGTGGCACACCCAACTGTTTATGTCTTTGCTGGGACACGGTGTGAACCACTCGTGTATAGATTTTTGACATCTGTGGAGCACGGCTTCACAGCAGTAATTGTGCTTTCATTCAGCAGAGGAAGGGCTTATGTGCTTAATCTGACATTGAACCAAGGAACAGTATCAAGAGCAAACACAGATAAGAGGTGATGACAGTATTGTTGTGCAGCTTTTGTTGCTCAAAAGATGGACATGAAGCTAAAAAATGGAGCAGATCACAACATTTATCACATCAAGAAATACACTGAAAGAAATTGCATCAATTCAGTTTCCTTAAAGTATATTTGTCTTTCTGGTCAGTCAGTGTTTATGAGTGTCCGCTTAAAGGCCCACACAGGGTGGTCTGCTTCAGGAAATGATTTAGTGCTGCTTGTACCCGGTGTTTGGGACAGGTCTGACATGCCACAAGAAATAACTGAGTGAGAGCACGCAGACCGCGAGGCGATATGTAGCACAGTCAACCGCCGGTGGTTGGAAATGTGATCTGTGAGGACGGCATGACCTCGGCAACACTCGGTGCAATTAAACATTCAGGAGGGCTCCAACGGGCAAGTAGGAAATGCTCTTCTCTAACCTTTCACAGTATAAACTTACTCTGCTATGACTACAGAGGACACGCAAACAAGGAGGTTACGTAAGAGCACAAACACATAAACAAGTGTATAAGCTGGCACGTGACTATTTTTAGCCGGGACATTTGTTATGTTTCCGTATTTATAGCTGAGCACAGATACACTGGTATCTTTTGATATCTTGGCCCTTTAAAGTAAACGTGAACCCTCTCACGGCTCAGAAAGTGGGTGTCATGTCACAACTAACATGGGTGGTATGTATTTAAGGAAAGTGATGGAAGAAGTGCTCACATTCTTTGCATTACTTTTCTTCTCAGGCACCACAATTGAAAACAAATCTGCATTACGATGAAAGGCCCTGCATTCAAGAGTACGAAAAAATGAACTACAAACTATTCCTCATGCAGCCGGCATGTCAGTATTGGATAAATATTAGCTATAAGTGAATATGTTAATATTCTACTTTGCTGATGATGCTTTAATGTTGTAGCTTGTGCACAGGTAGTGCACATTTTTTAATACTATTTTGAATGTATGAAATTTACCAGCAACTGTAGTGGTGACGTAATGCGCTGAAAATGTATGGAGTTGTTCCTAAAAACTAAAATTATAAATGTATTTGTTTCTTTCATTTATCTGGTTCTTCTTGTGCTTCTATGCAAAATATACCGAACCAAAAAGTTAATAGAAAACCTTAAGTCTACAAATCATGTTAATGCATTCAATTTAAAAAGCAAATACGGGCTTTGAATAAATTTGCTCTTCTTGATAGAAAAACAACATTAGGACCCAGAGAGGTAACTTTTGGAGCTGTGCTCAGCTCTGTCGCTAAGAGGGTTAGACAGCTAACTTTGACATTCGATGTGAATGGTGTTGTTTTGACAGCCAATAAGACTGCACCTTTTCCCTTGTGTTTAATTTGAATGTGAATATCCAGACGTTTCTTTGTGATTGTTGTTCCGTGCTTCTTCAGATTGTAATTGCTGGTTGAAAATGTGGACATGTTGAAGTGAGGGACGTTTCTTTTCTATGAATGCTGGTTTGCTCCACGTTCTTTCTGTTCATGTTGATTACCCGTTGGACTGATTGTAAATGCCTGTCCCATACAATTCTATATAGGAGAGGCAATCCACTCAAATGAATCTTGGCTTTTATCCTTCAAAGGATGAAAATAACTAAAATCTTACACAATAGAATTTAAAATTGAGGTATTACGTCACACACATGGATGTGCTTTCTTTCATGTCAACCTGTGAATCTTTTTTTCCCCCTTTTTCCTCTTTAGTTATTCTGTGTCCAGCTGATATGAACGGCAACATCCTTTTACATTTTTATCGCACATCTATGAATCATTCTGTCTGATCTGCAGGTGCATTCACTGTATCAGAGCCTACAGTATAGTGTGAATATATCAAAAACACACTAATGTAATCTATGCAATATCAATTAATCAATGCAGTGTTTAACTTTATTTTCAAAGTGTGCTGTATGTGTTGTAATTACCCAAGCACAATTGATAGAAGAGGACAAAACATCATGAGGTCGCTTTGGTGTTCCACCTGAGTGGACCACCAACCTGGAGGGTTCGCATGTGTCATATGATGTCTGAAATTATGCGTTGTCCACTTAAAGATAAGAGAACAATAGACATGCAGCCAGCTGTAAGTGGAGCTGTGACATTCTGATGGTTTCTTTGAAAAGCTCGTTCATGGGAAATAATTTACATTTCTATTACATATGATGAAAGTTACAAATGAAAACCAATTTTACATATTTGAAATGAGTTTTCTCCAAGTTTATTTATTTATTTTTACAAATTTGGTTATCAGTCTTGTACACCTGCAATATGTGTAAACACGCTGTTGGTTGTGTTTTGGAGCTGCCGCTACTCTTCTGTTAAACCTGCCGCATGAAGTGGGCTGGCTGGTTGAACGTGGTGAAACTGAGATGAAAGGTGAAACACAACCTAATAATATGCTAATTCTGTGACTGTGTCTACATCAACAGGCAGATTGTGTGATCTATTTTTAATAGAGTCTCAAGTATCTGCTACAATAACCTCCACTGATTAGTGAGGGAAATTTCAATGCCCTCACCTTTCAGTTTTGCTGTTTTCAGATGACCCAACAACACTGTGGAGACGACAAGCGTGATTAGTAGCTAAGCACCGAAAGTACTTTTGATGAGAGTGTGCTTTGATTGCTGCAGTGGGAAAATATGGGAAAAAAGGTGAAGCTCTTCCCCAACCTGCGTCCGTATAGCATGGATGATCCCAGTGAGATTCATTACTGTTGATGATGTGAGATGAGTCACTGAACCTAGAATCACCATAGGCATCAGGAAACGGTGAGAAGATGCACACAGAAGGGCTGTTTTATGATGCCAACACTTAAAGTGGAGACTTGACACATGTCCTATTATTCAGTCTTCAGTTTTACAGTGGACAAATGTCTATTTAGCCATGAAAGCATTAGTAACAACAGCTCATTCATCACAAGATCATAACATTTTGATGTGAGTTTTTGCTGTATAGATTAACCCAAAGGATGCTAATTTCCCTAGCAATACTTACATGCAGCTTTCACAGTTAGCTATACTTGATTAATTGATCACCACAAATTGATTTTGGTGATGTTGATGTATTGTTTATCATGGACAGGGTATATTTTCATTTGGGAGTTTATGTTTTTATTTCTATTTTAACCATTTATATGTGCAAAATGGAACACAGGTCATTAACATAAGTAGGCCTATTTTTGATTCTGAATTTAAGTGCATCAAAAAAACAGTCATGAAGCAATATCCCAGCCACAGTAAAGGACATAGTTTCGTGACTTCAGGAAATATGCATAATATTCTTCACACCGTGTCACATGTGGCACCGTATCTATCACATTTGCATCAACAAACAGTCAAAATTGTGGCAATAACCTTTGCTGAATCCATGACACAGATGGGTCCAATTTATTATCCAAAACTTACTGACTATGCAGACAGAGCAGTGAAATGGTGGTTGGTTACTGTGACAGCACTGCCTATAGTGCTACAGTATACTGTGAGAGTACCTGTCCTTGGTATTTAGTGTCACCTCCTGAGCTTTGCTGAATTTTTCACTTCCAATGAACATACTCGTGAATCAGAAAGATGGATGCGGGGTTGTTCACCTTAACCCTGCAGTGTCAGGCCTGTTGATTTCAAAGCTTCCCACGTTGTTTCAAAACAAAGGAGCATCCGCTTCTTACCTCCACAGTCATATAACTTCAGCACTTGTTCACAAAAACTAACAGCTCAGCACAAGTGAAACTCACCAGGTGCCTGAAGCACACGAGGACTGAGAGCTACTTTAATTGCAGCTCATTACTCCTCACTGAGTGTGGGTGTGTCAAAGCTTTGAGCTGCAGGGTGCTAAACTGCCTAATCGGTGAGTGTGTGTGATGATGGATCATCAGTGTCGGGGTACAGTTACATAACACCGTGTAGCAGAAAGCCATCAGATATTCAGAATCTCAAATTCAGTGGTATTTCGATGTGAGAAGATGACATGTTGAGAGATTATAGAGAGCTCAAGACCATGTCTTAAACAGGTCTTTTAATACCACCATTGAATTCAATTGGTCATTTATCAAGTAATTTCCAGACACGCTTGTTTTACTGAGTGTCTGAGAAGGAAATTATACAGGAAACTTAACAGTATTGCTGAGAGCTGATATCATTTGGACAAACTGTTCTCCCTCTTTGTTCTTCAGGTTTCAATAGGAGTGCCATCCAATCCTTCCTTTTTCACATTTGTGCCACTGGTGCACAAACTCCCATTTAAAAGCATCATCACTGAAGAGGAGAGATCTGGAGCTCTCACACCAAATAAGGTAGAGCATCCCTGGACATCGATACAGTGAAAGCCCTGACAACTGTTTTTTTTTAAATTTTTAACATGATTTTATAACAAAATACACATACTGACATATACACATGTCAATTTGCAGTTGTTATCTCACTTTTCTAACTTTTCTTTACACTGTGTGGGTTTGTTGTTTTAATGGTGCGTTCGCATCATCCCAGACGTCAAATCCAATAAGGCTGCTCAATGAAGCTTTCACATTTGTTGATCAGTCGAGGTGCTGTTTATTAGCGCTTCTGTCTTATTTGTGCCTCATTGGATGAGCTGAAGATGTGTCTCCACAGTGTACACATGTGTGAAATACAGTGAGTTTCTAACTGATATTACCAATAACAACAACAAAAACAAGCCCTGTAAACTCAGGTGTGGCATCATGTGACCTGTGATGGAATGCAGCTTTACTTGAACCTCCATCCATTCAGTGTTTCCTGTCCTAATAGCTTCTACTTAGGTTGAACTGGTTACACTTTGTCATGGTTCATGTTATGGGGGAATGACGTCTCAGTTTCACCCATCGGAAGTGAGCCAACTCCACCTGTTTGACTGTGCACTATTCAAAATTTAGATATTTAGAAGAGCAGCAGCTGAAATGCAGCCAGGCTGTTCCAGTTTAAGAGTGGAGATGGTCGATATGACCATTTTTTTCCCCAAGACTTGTGAACCTTAACTGCAACATTTTTACTGTAAAGTACTTCTCTAAACTGTATTTACTCCAGCACCTCACACAGCAAAAACATAACAACTTTTGAACAGACAATTTTCCATGAGCCATAAAATTGATTTCAGCAATTTGAAATCCTTTTGGAAAGACCAGTCCCTTGTGATTCATCATGTCATCATGTCAGCGACCTGAGGATTAAAGGACACACCTTACCTCACGGGCAAGAATCAATATCGCTCTCTCACTCTTATCTGCAGCATTTTAGCAATTACATCCATGACTTCCTTCTCAGATGGTGGGGCAGCAATCAGTGGGACTCATCCCCTGTGAGAAATCAGGAAAACAGATATAAAAGCTGTAATTATTTCGTATCTCAAAATGTACTTCTGTAAACTTCAAAATCAGAGAGAAGCTGTCGATACGAGATAAGAAAAGTATAATTCCTGTAAAATGGCTTCCCCAAGTAATCCACTATCGCTGAAATGAAAATCATTGATTGATAGGAACTGTAATATATATTTATATGCTTGAAGGCTCTATTATGTGTGTGGCTCACACACCTCCGGTCAATATGATGTTTCATAAATGTATGCAACATGTCAACCATATCCCTGAACAAGCTCATGGATGGAACCCCTGGCTGTCAGAGATAGCCTTCCAGACATGCCTAACCCCGTCATTCTGAAATCCTTATTTCTCAGTTCACTACACAAAGCATTGCTTTTTCTATTGGATGTTTTTGGATTTTTCGTTTCCTCTCATACCTTAAGCCCATTTTCATGTAAGAACTACCTGATTGCACACAAACTCCAAATGCTCAAGTGTTACAGTAGCTATTGAAAGCAGCCATCCCAGAGGCTGATGAAGACCTGCTGTGGCGTCAATTGCTGAAGGGAGTTGCGCTATTGGATCCATCACCGCAGCTCCGGGTGTTTTGGGGCAGCTAACCGACTCCACTGCCTGAAGTCAGCTCGCTGGCTGCCTGAGTGAGACTTCAAAGGTCCTCTCACAGGGGGGTGGCACCGTTAGGTTTCCTACTTCCCCCGCCTAAACCTAGCTCCCCTTGACATTACACCGACAAAGCTGCAACATTCTGATTGACCTTGTGGTTTTGCATATAGCGGATCTGCATGCATGATAATGGACTGCCATGTTTGCTTGGGCTTGCTTCCCGGCTCCCCCAGTCCGCATGTCGAGGTGTCCTTGGGCAAGACACTGAACCCCCACTTGCCCTCCAATGAGTCATCGGATGTATGAATGTGTGTGAATGATTAGCTTCCAAAAGCCTGTCTGCGAACAGTGCTGTATGAATGTGTGTGAAAGGATGAATGTGACCATTACATTGTAAAGCGCTTTGAGTGGTCCAAGTGACTAGAAAAGCGCTATATAAGTGCAAGTCCATTTACCATTTGAGTCTTTGTGCCCATTTCCATTGGCCATGTGATTTGAACACCATGTCCACTCCCACATTAGTTCTATCTTTTAATAGGTTACAGAGGCCAGACCTGGTTTAGTTTGCAGTAGTAGCTATTAGCAGATCCTTGCTGTAGGCTAGGCTACTATTGGATTTTTTTTAATTATTTTTTCATCAGTGTATCACCTTGCTGCCAGTTGAGATCAAATTTATAATGTAGGTTGGGGAATTCTCAGTAGCCTACAGTGTCAAGTGGAAATGCTAGTAACACGCTTGGCACCAAAATGCTGTGCTAAAATCTATGGCAAATCATTGTCCAAAAAAGTCTGATACACTATAGAAGAGAGCAGAGCGATAGAAAAACAGAGAGTAACAAGTGAGGCCACGCCCCCATTCCGGTGAAAACAAACTGCTGGTTTTGACTGGCGGTAAATACAAATCTCGCCGTAGTCCGTCTTAATTTCGCCTATCTAGCATTAATCGGCCTGAAAACCTCCTGCAATAGCTAATGTTTGGCAGGCAGACAGCTATATCACGTTGTTTTACCGAAAAAAATGTAAGATTTAGGGAATGAGTGAAACCTGTCAATCAACTGCCGCCGTAGTGTTAGGACAGTTATGTTGAGTGCCTGAAGCCAAATCTCATCTTTTCCTGTCCCACTCTCTCAAGGTGAGTAGGGAAACTCTATGTTAGTTTTTTAAAGTTGTTCAACGAACAATATACCACACAACAACTCTTCAGCAGGGTGTTTTTTTGTATTAACGCCTATGGACTTCTCCTTTGTTTTCAAAGGCGAGGGGGCGTGGTCTTTTACGTGACGTAGGGTTACTGTCTTCTATGTTTACATTCTAGCCTACAGCTAATTCACATAGCCTTAACACAATGATTGTGAGCTATGATAACATTACTGTTGCGCTTTAGAGTTGCTGGTTGATTGCTGGGTCTTTTAGCAAGAACAATCGAAACATGTGGAAACAGCAACTCTGACTACATCCAGTGGTGCTGAAATCATACAGTGGTGTACACAAAACCATGGCTAGCATTTTCTAAGTAGCTAGCTAGCCTTTATAAATAGCTACCATGGAAGATGACAGTTAAGTCAATCATCTGCTGGCTCCAGCTAGTTTTGCTCATAGCAAAGACATATTTAGCCTATAAATACTGTCCAAATATTATTTGGTTTGACAGAAATCCAAAAAGGTCAGCTTAGAGTGATGACATGTATCTGCATATGACAGATAAGTAAAACAACCTGAGGGGAGAGCGTCTATAGGGAGATGCCAGTGGGCAGAGTGTAAAGGATTACCTTTGAGACAATTTATCCTTATTAATCCACCAGTGTGATGTGGAGCTCCCTGCACTTCCCTTAGAGTCCTTTTCAAAAGAAAGAAGCTGCATGTGTCCATTTGCAGTCAGCTGGATTGGTGAAACAACCTCAAGTCATCATTATCAGTTTGTATCCTGAGAGGCCACCAAGGATTTGAAACATGAGCTACCACACAATGCTTAGAGCTTCCCAGCCTAATTATCGCACTTTAAGGGTTGTCTCTTCCCACTCGGCCCATTGTACCTACATGTACACCACTTAAACTTTCTCTCTGAGATATTCCAGCGTGACAATTCTGAGACATTTTCAACAGGTTCCTGCCAGAAGGCGGCATGAGATTTTAATATTTTAATATAACCAGAATAAATTAAGCAAATGTCTCCATCCTAATTTGTGGATAAGTGCCTCAAGTCAAAACCACGCAATATTATGTTATCATGTTAAGTAGAAGTATTTGATTTGTGCTGAAATGCCTATAATTTATAACTCTTGCATGATCAAAGCACACCTTGCATGACAGTTTGAGCCAAGTAATCAAGTAAAAGGTTGATTTTATGCATACATAGCCTACAGACATACATACGGTCAGTTCAGATAGCATGTATAACGCAAGGTTTTTATGGCAACAGATGTGGACTGGCAGTGCTTATGATTTAAATTCTAAATACAACTGCCTTTGACACAAGATGTGTGGTGATATTATTGGCATAAGCTGCCATTTGTGTCAAATAAAGTCTCAGGAATAAAAGTCTTCCTGGCAGCCTTTTATTTGTTTGATAACTGCTTATCTACAGTAAGGCAAAACAGCATCACTGATGGAATCATTTAATGGGTTTAGAAAACTGAACGCTGTCATTAGAACATGGTGTCATGTGTATTTTTAGGATCATAATTATCATAAGTGGAGGAGTTCATGCCACTAACGATGTACGCCATTAGCAATTACCCTTTTATAGCTTCACTTCAATGTCATACATATTATCCTAGAATGTGCTTCAGTTTGAGTCTGTGCAATATGATAAACTGTAATCAGTTAAATTATTTCCCTTAGAATATTATTTTTATAACGTAAGTGTGAGTTATTTGGGTAAATAATGTGACGCAGCCACATGTTTCAAAAATTGTTTTTTGGGCGGTTATTTAGTTGAGAAAACCTGTTAATTGAGAATATTTTTTTCAGATGGACAGCTGTTTACACACAACAGTGATGTGAGATCATCCTGGTTGTAGCAGCTGTTATCATCAAGTTGTGGTTTTTGACATAAATCACTCTGGCATTGCTGATTTTGGAAAAGATATGATGCTCAAGTTTTTACTCCCATGTTGTAACAATTTATCAATGACTGGGGACCAGCAGCTGTTACATGACTTACTGCTCCGTGTATTGCAGCCCCTGTTAGTAACAGACAACACTATACAACTAAATTCCAGTGCGATTGTCCTCACCAGAAAAACAACACAAAGGTCACTATTTTAATTTGGTTGTTTGACAGTCAACCTCTTACGGTCTCTGTTTTGTTTGAGAAGCAAAGACAGCAGTGGTGTGAACTTATTATAGTCTCTCAGCAGTGAACACAAAAAGCTTTAAAGGATCAAACTTTAATATCCCAAATAGTTCTTTTTTTAGTTGCCTAAACCTAACTATAGTGTGGATGACATAACTCCTGTATATAGCATTAAAAAATGTTGGCAGCTTCCGCTGGTAGTATAAAAAAAGATTCTGTGCTGGACAGTGATATAAATACAGAGAAAAATGCAGCAAAGACGATAACCGTCGCTTGGATTTACTCACTCTTTAGAGATACCATCTTGCTTATTTACAAGGCTCAAAGTTGCGTGTGTACACAGACCCTGCCTCTCATTTCCAGCCCTGCTCGTGAGGTATGTATTACACCAATGTTGGCGGGACATGTGCATGCACATGTGAATTATATGTGTGGGACATGTGGTGTGGTGAAACCAAGCACACCCCTGAGTTTAGAGAGGCTCGCTGAAGTTCACCTCGGCTTTTCTCGGGTTTCACATGCTCAGTTCCTCCTAAACATTTGCTTCATTTTCTCCTGTCAGACCGTCGCTGTGTCCCATGAGAAGACAACCGGGGAGAACATGTCGGACGGCGAGATTTTCAAAGTAGAGAAAGTCTTTATCAAAGACGCTGTGGAAGGAGGAGCAGGAAACACAATCCAGCCGCTGACAGAACTTCAAGTGAGTACAAACAGAGCTCCCTCAATGTCATATTCTGGACTATATGCCTTTGGGACAGTATAAGAAAAACTTGTGTCTCTCACATGTTATACAGATCTGTGTATGTGTGTAAACCTTTCTGTTTATTCTCTGTTCTTATGTTGTTTAATTTAAAATAAAAACTCACAGAGCTAATACATTATAAACCATTTTAAGTACATTAATTAGAAAAAAATGACATGGCTGATCAAAGTGGACACTGATTGATTTTCAAATCTGTTGGTTTAATTGGAATATAATATAAGTCAACATGTAAATAATTTGTTGCGTTTCATAGCGTCGACTTTATAACAAGCTCATTTCAGAGTGGCAGATGGAGGCTTCATTATAATCATTTTCTTCCTCAAATTAGATGCAAATTAAAAACTGCGTTAAAAATGTATTTGCAGGCAACATTTTTGGCCACAGTGTTGTTGTTTTTTAAGAATTTAAAGCAAATTTGAATTTTTCAGTAATTGTCGCCTTGGTTGTGGATTGTTGGCAACCACACAGAAAAAAAGAAAAAAAGAAACAAAAATAAAAGGAACACAGTCTTGATTTAAGCTATTCAAGGCTAACGAAGACCTTTTATTTTTCAGCTGAAGCCTTCACTGGATCACGTGAGACCATCTTTCACCAAAGCCTGCCTTTCATTCAGCGCTCGGTCTGAAAATACACCCGACCACGCAGCCGCCGGCACGGCCTCTATGGAAACAGCTGTTGATAAACACAGGGGCATTTCCCAGCGGCAGTGTCACGATACCTCTGGACGTGCTGAGGTTAGCTCGGGTTGCTTTCCAAATAGAGCGTCCGTGTCCGAGGACAGGGCGAGCCCCACAAACTCTGCAGACCTGTTCCCCTGTACGCTGGCTTCATCCAGAGAGTCCATCCTCTCTGAGGGCTCGGACAGAGACAAGAGCTGGTCTGCTGTGCCGCTTTCCTCTGTGGCTTCCCCCGCCTCTTTCAGCCGTACCGTCTCCCCCTGCTCGTCTGTCCGCTCCGGCGCCTTCACCCCCTCTGTGATGCAGGTCAAAAGGCACTTTCTCGCTCCTGGCTCTAGTCTGGTTCACCTCCCTCAAACCTGTTTCTCCTCCTGCGAAAGCCTGTCCTCCTCCACCTGTCCCCAGTCGCCTCCCCCCCGGCACCGGCCTCCTCTCACCCGGCTCTCCCTCCTCACCGCCATCCTGAGGAAAGGCCGTCTTCCTGTCCTGTCCCCCACTCTGCAGAGGCCTTACACCCCCTGTTGGCCTGTTAACCCCGTGACTCTGTCCTTCTGTAACGCTTGCTCAGCAGCCTCCAGTGTGGCCTCCATTCCCCTGGAGTTTTCCTCTCGCTTCTCTTCGACGGCCTCTATAGATAGCCACAGGGACAATAGTAGATGTTTCACCTCTCCTCCACCTGTGCAGTCAAATGTGCTCAGCAGACCAGCAGATTCAACTCAAATGAAAAGATGTTCGGAGCAAATTAACAGTGTGCCTAGATGGGAGCGGGTGATTTCACCCACGCCAGCGAAGAGCAATAAACTACCCCGAGCCCCACTGCCATTGTTTTGCTCAAACTTCAAATCTGTTTCTCCAGCAGAGCATGAAGAAACATTAGACTCTGCAACTTCCAAAAAACTGCAACACACACACACTGCCACTTCCAAGTCCCCAGAGATGAAACCCAGCAAAACTAATATGTACTTCAAGGGCCATGTCGATAATAACTTTAAAAAACTAATCTCCCCCTCCTCTAAACTTAGGAACGAGCAAGAGACCTCAGCACCCCAGAAATGGAATCACACACCAAATTCGTCTCTATCGCGGCTTCATTTGCTGTCTCAAAAACTGAGATCTCCACCGGCCTGCCCTCAGCAACCTTCTCCATCACCTGCTGTCACAGTTTTCCCTGCACGCACGGACGCGCCATCACCTCTCCCTCCTCTAGAAAACAACACCGGGGGGAGCGAGCCGCAGAGGAGCTGCTCTACTTCCAAACCCGTCACGCTGTCACAAGGTTTTCACAAAGCCCACTGCCTGTCCCCTTCCCGCTACACCCCCATCAGCTTTCCGGGATGGCCGTCGCCCACCTGCTCCCCCACCCCTACGCCTTCTCCCGCTCCACCAATCAGAGACCTCACCCCGTCCCCTTCTCTCTCCCTGCGCTCCACCACGCCTTCCCCAAGGCCGGGGAGTGGAATATCAGACTGCAGTGACAGGGAGGGTAAAAAAAGAAAGGTAGCCGCCTCTTTCGCCATATGCATGACAGGATATTATTTAATATGTTCTGTGTGACATACTGTTCCCCCACACTACGCGGTTAAAAACAATTCTCTCAGTTGGTGGATGGATATCGAATGCTGTCTGCTGTCCTCCTCCTCTCGGAGATGTTAATCTCCCCAACATAATTTATTGCTGTTGGTGTAGATCTTCGTGCACATTTCAAACATACTTTAGACTACTGGATTTTAATGACTCTATCTGAAATCAAATGCCACATGTTGAAAGAAGAGCAAAGCCATCATCATAAAATTGATGCTGCAGCTGTTTAAAAGCTCCAGTTTCTAGGCCAGACGGCTTCAAACGCCACGCACACACAGTTGGAGTATTAACAATCAGTAGGCTACACAGTTGTCTTCCCTATCAGGCAGGAAACACTTGGTTGTAGCTGAACTTTTCAGTGGCATTTACAGACAGTCAAAGGAGTGACGACAAGGCAGCGCTTTGAAAGCAGATGAGCACACGTGCGGCTGACTGTTTTGCATGATTAGTACTGTAGCCTGCAGCAGTGTGAGAAAAAGGAATGCCTGAGGAAATGTGAAAAAACAAACGATAAATTATCCAGCACTACGACTTTCACTACAAAGTCTATCTTTAGGTGAAAATGGAGGAAATTTGACTTTTAAATGCATTTAAACATGTGTCTGTCTCTTCTGTCTATAAACCCTAGACACACAAGATTAAGCTAAGCTACAAATCGCTCGCTGCAATTCCCACAAACACCCTTCTACTGGATCAGCAGGTGAGTTCACTTATTTGACTGTAATCCCATTAATTCAGCTTGTTATCCTGTTAAACATCCAGCTGCCATTCTGATGCAGGGGCTTTTGCCATGCAGTGTTGCAATGTGAATTGCTATGTGAGGAATGGCACATAAAGCTTGCATTACAAAGGGTGAGGGTGGGGGTGCGTGGGTAAATCCTCTAGTCTCCACTCACAGGGCTTTATAGGAAAGTGCATGCTTTAATTGCAAAAACTAATTAGGAAAAGAAATTACAGCCAAGTAATTTCATCAGGATTTATAAGCGACTTATACAGAGAGACTGTCAGTATGTTTTTTTTTAACTTGATAAAAACTTAAATCAAACTCAAAGAGACATCAACATATGGAACACAGTAGTTGCAGTAGCAGTACTATTCACCATGCAGTGTGATTCATTAAGATATGCAAATAAGGAAGTGCTGCCTGTGAGGAATACAGAGGGGATACAAGGTCTGGAGGAGATGCTGTAATGTTGTCTTGCATTAAATCACCTCAGTGTGTTCGCTCTGCCTTGTATTCTCAGGTGATTGACGAGCAGGTAGAGAGGGAGGACAGCCCCTTTGACATGCTGGACACCCACGCTGAGGTATAATCCTGCACATTATTACTGATGATGTGCACCGCCAAACTTTACATGACAATCGATAATTCTGGGCTTCCTGCAGATGTGCTCGCCTGCTCAGCTACGGCAACAGTCGGAGGAACTTTATGCAGTTATTGATGAAATATTGGCAAATTCCAATCCACCAGTGAGTTTATTATGATAATTCAATATAAACAAATGTTGCTTTGTAGGAATACATGTGTATTAATTGGTTGATTTCTTCAACATTTAATTGCAAACCATCCCGGCCACTGCAGCCCTCCAGGTCGTTGACGTCAACACCAACCAACACTGGTGTGCAGGTAAAGTGTGTTTCCTCCACTGCATGGTCACTTCAGAAATTATTGATTTTCTCCTTCCAAAAGTTTGGCATTTTTGACCCTTATAGGTGTTGGTTGGTGATAAATATAACACCAGCTGCAACAATAATACAAGTGAACGGGAGTCAAAATGAACTGCTGATTTCTTGGCATGAAACGCAATGATTTAAATAGGTTGGTGTCATATTATTATATTTTTCTCATGGCACAATTCAATCAGATGACAAAATAAAATCTTGAGTCCCGTTCACTTATAGAGATTTTTTCTGATGGTAAGCGTTACTTCCTGCTTTCGCTTACAGTAGGGTGTCTTTAACTAGTTGTTCTTAAAGTCTGTCTGGTAGTTGAAATTCTCAAACACAAAAGATTACGTACTGTAATAAGGCTAGAATGAGAAATAACATAAAGCCAAGCCTTGAAAAGGTCTTTAAGTGGAAATGACCTTGGGAGCTCAATGTAGCGCAACCCAGAGCGATAGAAAAAAAACAGAGTGGCGACAGCTTTTGATCTCGCCGCCAGCGTGGTCACGTGGTTCATGTAGCTCCCAATAGTTCCAAACTAGGCTGCCACTGTCATGTTCTTCTATGGGACAGACAGTAATAAACTTGCTTTTGGACGGTAAAATGTTAAAAATAAACCGTACAAAGTTATATTCACAACTGTTACTGAATTATCTATGTCAGTTTTTAAACAAAAGGCAAAATCTTTTTGCTTCAAGGTTTTATTTGTACTCCAAATTGAAGATTAGCCTGCCCTACAGTAAAAATGGCATACGTAAAATATAAAAAGAGGAGTAAAGCAATATATTAAGCGGGAATAGCATCAAAGATGTTCAATCAAACCCACATAGTTTCAAACAACGTTCAAAACGCACACAGCCAGTATCACAACTCAACATAAAGCCCGCTAGCTTAATGCTAATGTATATGTAAAATCTCATAGACGGGCTAACAGTAATTAGCATTCGCTATCGCCATTCCGCGGCAACCAACAGCCATAGCAGTAAAGCTGATAAAACCTGTTTTGATGCTGGCTTTAGCGCTGTTAACACGTCACAGTTCTAATATTTTTTCATGCCAGAAAGTCACAGTTTAATCCTAAGTCTGGGATCAGTTTGCATCGGCGTTTGTTTGGGAGGAGTGCAGAGTCGCGACGAGCACCAGGGCAGCGGCTGTCAGAGCTGCGGCAGCCGCTCTACTGACCTCATCTGCCGGCGGCAGTCCCTCGTCCTCCCGGGGTAGATAAGGAGCCAAGTAACGTATCCGCACGCTTTCAGACGTTTACCGATGGCTGGTTAAACTCTTTGTAGGAGATTAATGTTGGTCTCATTGATTAAATTTAACAACTGTGGCAGTGGCATTAGTTTGTTTGAATGAAAAGTGAGCAGGACTACCTCTAGGCTACGGACTGAAATCATCATCTTACCGTAAATAAATACATGTTTTTTAAGGAACCGATCAGTCTTATAAATTTTATTTTGTTAAGTCAGCATAGTTACTGTACATAGCAAAGATTATTACCACTTTACGACTTAAAATTGGTCGGTATTTCATCAGTTTAGCTCAGGAGTTTCTTGCTGTCCGGCCATAGAAACAGCCGCGGTCCAGCGCCACAGGAGGAATGTTTGGAACTATTGAGGGCTCCATGACCCGGAAGTCGACCCGCCATCTTTGAACAACGGAGTCCTATGGGAGTGTCGCCACTCTGTTTTTCTATCGCTCTTTGACGACAATGGAGGATGGATGGATGTTTCATCAAAAGGGATGATGTTCATTTGTTACCTCTGTGCAATTCTATATTCAGTGGTGAAGTGCAGCAGTATTCTATTCTCTAACTGATGGGAATATTTTCCCGTTTTATCCTGTTGTGTGTGCTCTTTTTCATTGTTCACACTTTTCTATTTACATGGAGTTGGTATGGAAGAAAGTGATGTAAATGTAAACTGCATTTTTTTTCATTGTAGCACTGAACAATGAATGAACAAAGAAGTGTTTTTTTCAAAGCTGTGTAATGTGAAATTATGTTACACAGGGACTCTTGACGCTCTGCCGTCCTTGTTGTATTGTTGCACATCTGTTACCCACAGCATGCAGATATTTATGGCCCTCAGCTTTCAGCCACAATAAAAATACAACTAAAATACATTAAAGTCAGATTTGCACTCTTACTGAAACACAAACTGGAAGTGGGATAAAAGTGAATTCCGACTGTATCATCAGCATCAGCATGAGGAATGAAAAGACATCCATTATTCATCAAAGGAAAAAAAAACCTTTCCTGGTTTCTGCAGAAAACAAGTGTGTGTGTATGTGTGTGTGATAAAAACCTGTGAAATTCAGTCACTGATGAGGAAAAAGGAAAAGCCCCAACTCCAAAAGAGAAAAAAACAACACTTGTAAAACATTATTTATTTTTTCTCCAAAGTTTAGTTTCGTTCCACCTACAATTTCTTTTCATCTTCGTCCTTCCTTAGTCTTTTTTGCAACAGTGACTGATATATTTGAAAGGAGAGATGAGTAATTTTCAGATGATGTCCCACCACATGAGTGAATAACTCTGTTTACTTATATTTCTTTCTTTCTGTCTCACTTCCTCTCTTTCTCCTTTTCATCAGAACAACTCAACTCTTCCAAAGTCCTTGGGACGTGAAACCAAATATGTGAGTGGGAGCAGTTGGTTTTGGCAAATTCAATACAACACATTTCCTTCAGGACCAAGGTGCCAACCTCTAACAGTCTGACTTTCAGACATTTACAATGACAGGACTGGACTGCATTATGTTGTGAAGCCTTGACCTTACCCTGTAAAATGCCTTCACACAGTGTTGTGAATTAATGCTATATAAATAAAGTATTGCCTGGCATCAAAAACTCACCTCACCACTCTACATTTCTAGTCTTGTCCTGTGATCATAACATTTCTGTCATTATTAATGCACATTTGTTACTTATTTGACCCTTTATTTGCCACATTTGCAGAAAGGAGGCACAATACTTGCATATCTTATATGCAGCCCCTCTTGTGAAACATTAATATTTCTGTTAATCTATTTGTTTCATGTTTTTTATTCAGGCATCTTTATGCAGCCTGCACCCATCTATAGGTGTGGAAAGAAGGGTGATGGGTCCTAAAAAGGTACAAATTAAATTGTCATTTGGTCAAGCCATCTGGAATACAGTTGAAGAAACTTGTGTGAATTAAATTTCCCTTGGCTGTAAAACTTCTCAATCCCTCTGTCCAGACGAAGCCCGGGGTTATTCGTCCCATGACAGCCATTCCGAGGCTGAGAGTGGAGAACGACGAGGAATTTTATCCAAACCCCTTCAAGCAGCCTGTCGCCAAACAGACCTTAACTGACAACAAAAAGGTGAGCAGATGGCATGAATTTTTTCATCAAAGTAAAAAAAAAAAATGTTTTCAGAAAGTGCAAATTTAAAAATGAAAAAACTTTCCAGAAAGTCTGATTTAGTCTCAAGGCTGGAGATACAGATGCCGAATCCAATCAGACGCACTAAACTCAAAGTTGAATCGCTAACTTTTATTCTAATGTTGGCTAATATCCACCAAAAAAACCAAACTGCTGATAACTAATTTAGTTAATCAATCTTTTATTCATATCAGGTTTAATGAACAATAATAACTTGAGGGAAATTCAACTTTCAAAGTCTCTGTATGTCAAAAGCTTTAAAGATGATAATATCTTACATTTAATCAGATATTACATGTATTGTTTTATTCTGTATAATTGAGTTTCTCACCAGCCTCTGCAGTGTTGCTTTTGAATTTCACAAATCCCTCATGAGTGGCTTAAACAATGAGTTTAACTTTAAATAGCCTTTTAACAAAGTTTGAATCAATGCAGCCTATAATAATTTGATTGTGAAATCACTCACCAGATAATCAATTTTAACAAATCCTTGTTGAAATGGTTAACGTAAATGTAGATGGTCTCACATTTTTACTGCATATGCTCTTTGCAATTCTAATTTGTTCACAGCCCTATGCAAAAGAAAAATACACTACAGGCATCTATTTACAACAAACATAAAAAACACCCTTTGGGTAGAGCTGTGCACAACTGTAAACAATATTGCAGTACAGTATAGTATTATAGTACTGCAAGTCATTCCTGCACATCCAGACGTTCCTGTCTGTCTGGCCACATATTTTCATCATTCATTATTCCCAAATATATTGTCATTCTCGCTTTGTATCTCGCTCAACTTTATGCCATTGTTTGCGATCAACATTGCACAAATGGCTTCTTCTTGTTGCAGAGTAAAAAGGGCCCTCGTCCACCTCTGTGAGGTTGTCTTGCAATCCTTTGTGGTGCAGAGTAAAATTACAGTACATACTACATCAACCCATGTTACTGTAGTGTACAATAAAAGTGCTTCCCACTTGTAACATGCTGCAGTACAGTACCATACTGTAAATATGGCAAATCTTTACTGTAAGTAGATTGCTGTAGGACACTACAATACAGTAAATCTGTACTGCAGTAAACCTGTGAGTCTAAATGTAAAAAGTAAAAAGTTCTGTCCCACTGTAAGCTTAATGTATGACACAATGACAGTAGTGTACAGTGCAGAGTGTTTAGTGGTGGATTACTGAAATGAGGACCGAAATGAGTTGGGAATGACTATTCAGCATTCAGCATTCATAAGTTTAGTTCATTTTTGACTGATATGACAAGCAAATGATAATGTTATAAATCAGCAGATAATTGTATGAAAGCAACTGATACATGTCATAAAGCATTTGCAATTTGATCAGAGGAATGAGAAACTGCTACTATGATGTGCACAAATGACTAAATGTTGTGAAGGTTGAACTAATAGTTTTTTTAAATTCTGATCTGAGAAATGCACAGCAACTGAGAAAAACTGTAATAGATTTCTATTTTAATTACAACAGAACAGCTTCTGTCATGGCCTAAGGCTATCTGTATCAAACATCATTTTTATTAGGTTTTGTGATTGAAATGTCTGTAGTCATTTGTTTATTTTGGGGGGATTTTTTTTTTACCCCTTCTCTCCCACTTTTTGGGTTTTTTACCACACCATCACTCTCATCAGCGCTGCTGAGGTTCTGGCATTTTTCTAAACAACTCCAGCTGGAGAGAGAAAGTCACTTGTGCTTAGCAGCTCATATTCAGAGCATTTGTATGGTGACGTGGTTAGTTTTTCATACGTAGTTCATTGCAACATGGTTTTTCAACTACAAACAATGACAGAAGTAAGAAGTAAGAACAATACGAGAAAACAATAAAAACAAAAACAAGTGCCGATAAATAACAATAAGAGAGATCAATAAAAACAAAATACAAGTGCCATCACGCTACAAGGTATTAAAAGCCATCCTGAATAAATATGTTTTTAGCCTTGATTTAAAAAGACCCAGGTCAGAAATGAGACGCATGTCAGTGAAACTGTCAGTGTCGTCAAAATGAGAAGTCCTGACACCATCGTTTATGAACAAGATAGTCAAATGGCTTTGTCATGTTTTCATTATGACAGTTCATTTTCGTTTTCCAATGCAAAAAGTGATGATACTACCTGAAAATGCTCAAGGCAGCTGCACTATACACTATGTACAGCCATGTGAAAACTACAGTAAAGTTACACATTACTGAATTTAGATAGATTTTGAAAACTAGTTCAACAATTTTGTATGTAATGACTCAAGCAATGAAATGAGGACTATTAGTTTTTTAGGGAAAGACTATTCAGCGTTCAAAAGTATAGTTCATTTTGACTGAATGACTGTATGAAAGCGACTGATACATGTCCAGAAGCATTTGCAATTTGTTCAGAGGAAGGAGAAACTGCTACTATGATGTGGACAAATGACTACATGTTGTGGAGGTTGAACTAATAGTTAGGAGAACCTTCATTCTGATCTGAGAATAGCACCAAAGCGATTGAGAAAAACTGTAAATTATAAAAATAAAAAAGAGGAGAAATTGCAAATTGACTCCTCATGTTGTTTATATCCTCTCTAGAGTGTCTCAGTGAGAGCTCCGCTGATGAGAGGAAACAGGTTTGGAAAGCTGTCAGGAGAGCTGACGAGTGTGTGGCAATTTATCAGACAAGATAAGATGCTGATTTTAAAACAGCAGGAAAAAAAACCCACCAAGGATTTTGTTTTGGGCTGCACTTAGGAAAACAGGTGGTGCAGAGAAACACACAGAATTAATGAGAACGTCCCACAGCTTCTGGTGCAAGAATTATCTCACTTTATTTGTACTATTTAGTGGGTTTACACAGCAATCTGTTTTCTACATTAATATGCAAATCACAATTTTCTTGTCATGCAGAAAATATGTGAAAGTCATAAAACTACCAGCGTAGTCTTTAATACAACTATTACTGCTGAAGGTCACTACGATGCAAGAATCCAAGATTAAGGTCCATGTATAAAACAAGCCACTGTCAAAATAATAAAGTTAGTTGAAAAGATACCTAATTAAATGTAAAGGTCAAACTGAGGATTACCAGTGTAGAAAAAAAACCATTTAAGACATTTAAGTCCTAACAAGACAAGCTCATCAAAAAAGCAACACAAGATGACAGCCTTCCGCTGTCACAAATCACAACATACAACACAAGATATTACAAAACAGCACAATAACAACCAAAAACACAAAAATATGTAAAAGAAAAAGGAAAATGTGGGTGTGTCCCTTCACCCCCCTACAGCAGTTTTTAACACATCAGTGCATTTGAAGTGTTTGATGCCAAAAACAGCCCTGAAAGGCAGCCATTTATCACTGCAGGGATGAACTGCAATGTAGCTCGTTTCCAAGGACCTGTCCTGGTGCAGTATTTAGTGTAGCTATTGGTTTGTCGTGATGTGGAACACTAATGATTGTGTAGTACGGCTGTGCGGTGTGTCCATGGGCTTCCCTGCTGATTGAATCTCACATCTCTGATTCATTGCTGTCAACATTATTCAGTGAGATAATCATTTATTCATTGCAACTCATGTTAATCGCTTTTCAGGTAATACAATTTCGATTATCATGCTGCCAAGACTCTTTTGTTCTTACATGCAAATGCTACAGTATCATTCGCTGGTGTGTGTGATGCCGACAAACCTGTTTCCTGATTTCAGCTGCGTGTATGATTGTGAAGGGTCAGTGTTTTTAGGGACCTTTTTTTTTTGTCCTACCTACAAATTTGCCATTGACATTGTTGCTTTTTCATGGTCACACACCCACTCCCACTTAAACAACATGGGATGTGTGCAGAAATGAAATGGTCCAAGGTCAGGTTAGTTAATATTTACAGGATGATTGTCATTACCATACTCTTTGTACTTATCTCCTCGTTACATTCTGTCATATGAGGTTTTGAAGATTAAACCTCTCAATTTGTATCTGCTGCTCTATAGACCAGACAGTATTGATGAAATGGAATATGGATATTGGTGGTGTGTATCTGGAATGATTTGGCTTCTTCTGAACATCACTTTTATGTTTTGACAAGGCTGAAGGTCTTTCACTAAAAAGAATTCTTCCTTAAAAAAAAATAAGAATGAGCAGGAAGTAATGTGTGAAATTACCCACATCAAATTCATTTGCAGTGACATCGGAGTCCTTGACCTGAACTTTTTTGTTCATTCACCTCGGTCCTTTAGTTTAGTTTAGTTGCTCTGAAAATGTTTTCAACGTCATATGTCTAGAAACATTTTACACCAATTTGTTCCTACGTACAACTTAATTGGTCCCGTAGAGAACATGCATCTTATTACCCTCAAATTTAATTTAAGCAATTGAAATTTACAACATGACCTGTGTCCGGGTGCAGTTGTCGCATGCTTGACCTTCCCCACTCAGGAAGGAGCGCTGTAGCGTAAAATCCACCTGTCTGGTTGCTACTGCTCTTACATAATTCAAGAAAAATGACACAATTGTCTCTGGCAGTAGACTTTAACACCCTCTGCCTATAAATGATTATGTAACTCCCGTGATGTTAAAATTGAGACCTGAATTTTTTAATTCTAATACATTTGTACCTCAGCTAATCACAGAAGTCACAGACGGTCACATCTCCTGATGTTTACAATCACAACCCTCTTCTAACAAATCATTGAAGGAATCTGCAATCTGCATAATCTGACAGCCCACACACTTTTTCTGCTGTTCATTCAGGCCTGTTGGTGTTGTTACTGATTATGTTGATTTCTCTTTCCACCATCACGCCTCTTTCATTCTATGGTTTCATCTTAGAAGTTTGCTTCACAGTGAATACACATTTCATCTTAATACATGACTCAACAGTGAGCGTACTGGCATCATTTATTCATCGTCCTGGTGTCAGCTTTTGCAGCTGTTTTCATGTGTAGTTCATCACTTGTTATTTGATATGTTACACACAGTCACATTTATGATTCCTATATGCATATAAATTAAGAGTCTTTCACCTTTGCTTGTGCTTCAGAGAGTGTCCCTATTTAGTTTGATTCATGCACATGCACAGAAGTACAAGCACAGAATTATAATGCATATTTAATGATATTTTACTGATGTAAATTTGACAGCATTGAATCAAAGAATGCAGCAAGCCACAAATAAAAGAAGCAAAGAAGAACTTCTACTTGGATAAAAGACAGAAGAACTCATTATGATAATTAATCATTATCAATATATTTTCATTACTTTTATAAAACTATGTGAAAATGTATTCCTACTTTAACTGTAGTTTTATGCAGACCTGCTGCAGGACTTTTAACTTAAAAAAAGAGCTTATATCTTTTAGATATTGTCACGCCCAACTTGTCCTTGTTTATCGAGCTCTCAATAGTTTGGATTGCAGAAATATTGCAGACTCTTAGTGTTGTTTTATCATCTTTAATTAGTTCTTAGAAGATCTTCAATTAATTCATTAAATGTTGCACACAAGGCAATGAGCAGATTTTACAACCATACTCGAAGCTTCAAGAACAGCTTGAAGCTTATTCATTGAATTTGGCTAGTGATTCATTCTCAGACATCTTCTGTTTATAATTTCATTTAAATATTTTATCACCTCCATTTTTATTGTTTTATTTCAATCAATTCAATATTGATAGTGTAGAAAATTGTAGTGTGGAAAAAAGGGGGGAAGGAAATCAAAGCTGTTGTGTGAACATGACTTTTTTTGTTTACCACTCCTGGTTTATGAAGTTCAGTCAGTCAGACAACTCTGAAATGAGAACAAATAATTTATTGAGTGTAAGAATTGCAAGCTGAAGCATAGATGTATGCAGAAGCAGCAGCAAGGGCAGCAGAGCAGAAAATAGCAGCAGCAGCAGCAGCAGCAGCAGCATAGCCAGGGATGAGCAGGGGGTTTAAGTAGCCCGCCCTATTTGGATGAGGAGAGCATATGACTGATAGGCGCAGCTTGAGTTGTCTGCCTGAACTCGCTCCGCAGGCTTCGCATCATACAGTATGTGACAGAGGTACTGGCTCTGCTCTGCCTCTCTTGGCAGATGTCGAACATGTGAAACCCAAAACAAAAGATACCAAAACAAATGACGAGAAACAGGGCTCTGTGTTTGATCGAGCCAATTGCATCCGACACAAGCGTTATCCTCATCCAAGTTTACGTTGCATGTTGGCTTGCTTTCCCAACTAGTAACATCTAATGCAATAGTAATGTAATATCTGCTACCTTAGCCCCGAATGATCCCGACCTGTGTGTGAGATGCAAGTCCAGTGAAAATACTGTATGACATGAAATGTTTGGCTTTAATGATGAGCCTGAGGAAAAACATCAGCGTCAACCTCTGACAACCCTGCACTGACCCAACAGCCTCCGAATCCAGAGAGAGGTATAGCTAGGATAAAAAAAAAAGCCTCTACGGTTGAATCTTGTATACAATGGTGTAGAGTTTATTTTCTGCCAGTGTCTTATTTCACACTAGAGCACTGGGATTATATGCATAATGAATAAAACTATGGCAGGATTGTTAGCAGAAGAAAATGACAATATATTGAAAAACAACAAATGTTGCCCTAAAGTCTTGTTTTGTGTACGTGTATAAAAGGATACAGTTGTGTGTATACATAGTGGAAGCATCAATAAATAGACTAACAGTTACAGTAATGACAGGCCGATGCAATAATTGACATATTCAGCTGTCACTGGGCTCACAACATTAGCACCAACTAACAGGCTGTTATCCACGTTGTACTGTTGTTTCTAATTTCTATGTTCACACACTTCAAATAATAGGATATAATTGTGCAAGGTCAAAGGCAGCTTTGTTGGAGGTTGAGTTTTTTTTTCCCTTTTTCTAGCTCTGCAAAAACACATTACAGGCCAGGCTGAGTAATGACATACATATTGATCTTCAACCCCTCAGAGCGTATAGATGAAGTAAATATAAAGTTTCTCAAAGTGCTCTGTCTGCAGAAAAGGCCAAACAGCAACATTCAGAAGGATAGAAATATTGTAAAATATGATAATTTCAATCAGGGCAAGCTACACCTGCTCTGACACAGCTTTTTTCCTGAGCAAATGTCACATCACTTTCTAGTATCATAATTATGTTGATAAGCAACGCAAAAGATATTTTCATTCAAATGGGATGAAGAATGAACCTTTTAGTTGGAGAAATTGGAGAAAATGTGTTTGCTGCCTTCTGTTTAATGGGATATGGTAATGAAGCGTTTAAACACCGTCATACATGCGTGCATGTTCAGGTAATTGGGCTAAACAGCTTATCAATTCAAATTTTCAGTCTTATTCCAGTAAATATAGAGCAGGTTATTATAGTCACTATCCAATCCAGGAAGATGACTGTCAATTATAATCAAAAACATAATGAATATTTATTCCAGTGTGAACCACAGCCAGCCTCAGGGAGAGCTCAATCCAGCCAATTTCACTGTGGGCTGAAAGCAGTCTAAATGGAAACCAACTCAAAGGAACTGCTGGAGTTTGGACAAACTGATCAACCGCCACATGGCTGTAAAAACAACTTGGAAACCTTTGTGTCTTTTTTCTATTTCAGGTGGAAAATATGCATCCTAAGGAGGCAAGGAGAGATTTTTTCACATTTTTGAAAAGTGAAGCAATGAGAGAGGAGAAGAAACCTGTAAGAAGAAGTCCATTCTCATTATGCGACCTGCAGATCACAGAGCCTGAAGACCCCATCACTCTCCCCGTCAAAGACGCTTCAGCATCTTTCAGTCCGACTGAGGGCCGCATGGGAGCATTTGAGACTCATATTTAGAGCTTCTTTCTTTCAATTAAAAATAATCTGCTAAAACATATTAGCATTTTAACCCATTTGCGTAACTTAAGGATGAATTACAAGCTAACTGGATTTGTCACTTAAATTAGTGAATGAGTCACATCACATCTGACAAAAAAGGTTTAAGATGACACAAGGACAATAAAAATACATGCAGTTGGCTGTATTTCCAAACCACCTATTGAACTCTCCTTTCGCCTTCACGAGTAGGAAAAAAAAGGGCTTTTTAAAGTTTGCAACCTTAATTTTTGTATTCTGATCACCTCCACCTAATTAATTAAACTCATGCTAGCTCTCAAGTTTTTTAATGATTACTGCTGTCTTGTTAGAGAGCACTTGACGGCATTGATCTAAAAGACTAAGTTGTTTGTCCTACCTCATTAAATAGAAGGGTAGTGTCCGACATGGAGGCAGACACGAGATCCATTACACACAAGGATAACAAAAACAAACAACACATTTTCAGACACTCTCCTGCGCTCACACTGTTGCACCTGGCTGTGCAATTATGGGGTCTGAAAACTGGAAGCCCACAATACGTTAGGCACAGGTTTAGGCTGTTGGGATATACAATAGAGGTTAAACGTGATTGTTAAGGTCGGGGTTTGAAGGAGTGGGAATAAATTATTTTAAATTACGGGTCCTCAGAAATAGCTGTGTGTGTTATGTGTATTTTTGTGCAGCAGAATCAAGTGCAGTCGTGTTCGCAGGTGCCAGCAATGTTTCATGTGCGGGACATTTTGTGTTGCAAGACTGAACCCTTGTCATATGAGAAAAACAGAACTTGATGTGAATGCAATACACTCTCTCAAATACAGAGATTGACTGGTATGTATGTGTGTGGTGTAAAGAAAATGCCCTACATCCATACAGAGCTGCTCAGGTAAGCCTTTGGGGAATTAATTTAACAGTTGTGATGACACGAGTCCTCAGCCCTGGTGAAACCCTTCCCCTCTTTCAAGCAAAAGCTACACAGAATTGTAAAGAAAAATGGAAAACAGAGAATGGGCTTTTGTATGGGGTTTTAAATTCACATGTTGAGGTTATTTATGTAAGATGACATCACTCGAAAAAAGGAAAAGAAAAAAACTGTGTGAATATTAATGAATAATTCAAGGACTAATAAAAAGAGCTTCCTCGCTATCATGATTTTCACAGCATAACCTTGCATTACCAAAATGTACATTTCCATGTTGATATGACATGAAGGTTGAAAGTCTGCTTATATCTTATTCGTGGATTGATGGATAGAATATTTCAAAGAGAATATATTCAGATTACAGAGTATGAAGGCCACAGGCCACACATTTGATTGAGTCTTTGGGATGTTCCCTGATTAGAAATCCTCAACCTACTCAACCTCAGATTGGCTCTTACAGAACCAGGAGTTAAAGCAGTGATTGCCGTAGCTACTCCTGGCGTCTACTGCCTGCGTACACTATAACTTAACTCGCAACCGTGCACCATCATCAAATGAAGAAGGTTCAAGCAGCTGTGTAAAAATATCTTGACCTTGATTTCAACAGCCTTGGAGAGCTCTCATTTTGTTGTTTTAAAACATTTCAAATGTCAGATCGAGCGGCAGGATCACAGTAAAGAATCTGTCATTCATTAAAACTTTACAGACTTTCTTTGGTATCCGTAGCAACAAGGTCGGGGCTGACTTGCACCCCTGTGCACACACATAAAGAGCCACAGTCACTGCTTTTTAATTCATTCAATCTGTTGTATATAAACACAAATTGTATCTTGTACTTCACTTTTACTCTTTAAACCCATCACATTCAAATGTCAAAATAATAATAATTATTATATTATGTTATTCTGAAACATGTTGTCTGTTATGTCTCTGCTGTGGTGCTCTCAGCCCAACTAACTTTTCACATCACTCTCCTCTTTGTTTGGCTGCACAAACATTTGTCCTTACCCCTGAGTTCTTCTACAAAATGTAAATTTTATTCTGTAACTTTAGAATTGCTCGCCGCTCACTTTCACACATTTCTTACGCAGCAGAGTGAGACATGGACTGCTCAAATAAAACAATTTATTACAAGAGCACATTCAGAGCGTTGCCCTGGGAAACTGTTCACGCTGACAGACGTGTTCACATTATATGACAATGCAGTCAATGCCACGATGCTGCTTCTACGCAAGTACCATAGTTTCTTGTCAAATCATTGTCACACTTGGATTCACCGATTTCTCCTTTTTTTTTTCTTTTTGACAAGCCTGTTTGGAAATTACTGTGTTGACAAGTTCAGACCAAAGATCAGAGCTTATGATGAAATATAAAATTGTAATTCAGCACCTTGAGATTCAAACAGATGAAATAACATGCAATATCTGAGCTTGATATGACACAGGACATTTGTGGTTTAATGTTAAGTTTGATTACTCTCATCTGTCAATACTGGGCTTTAGAAAAGTGGCACAGAAAGCCATGCTGTCACCTGCTTTGCCCCCTTGTGATGTGATCACAGGAGAGCTGACTCTACCCCATGGATATCACGTTGCACAGACAGACCATGCTGGCCCAAACGCTTACTGAGAGGCTGAGCAGCAGAACGAGGCAGAGGGAGAGAAACATTTTTTAGTGGTTGGATTTCACAACTAAATTGTTTTCTGAGTTCTGGCTGCAATTTCATCCTAGGGAAGCAGCAACAGCAGCAGGGAAATGAGAAACACTTCAAGTTGCATTAAAGGAAGTCACTGACAACAGAGGTAACAAAGCCCTCTTTCAGATCTAAAAACAGTAATGAGATGGATTTGTTTCCTTGAGGCTACTGTGTTGTAGCCCTGCTTGTTGTGGCTGCAGCTGTGATCAGCTGGTTTGAGCTAAGGTTTCTAGCTTCCACCCACAGAGCAACTGTCCAGCTGTGCCAGCCAGCTGCCTGCTCAAGCATAAATGATTGGGTCACAGTCGGCAACCCGTTCCTTCAATCCGACAGATAATTTGTGGAGGCGGGGAAAAAAAAGCCACACAAAAAACTCTTTCACCTTGAGCCAGAAACCTGAGGAGAAGATGGTTATTCTATGTTTTTGCAGTTTAAACAGATACTTGCGAACCCAAATGCAGACTCGGGAGGAGCAGGTACAGTAAGTGACAAAACTCAGGGACAACAGGAGGAACACACCAGGTAGGCCAGGAAACACGACATGGACACACACAACGACAAATTAACCAACAAGAGACAATGGGAAACACAGAACTTCAAAGTAAAACAGGTTAAATACACCAACATAAGACACAAGGAGGAAATGACACTACAAGATTTACTGACATTTAAATATGCAGGTGGTGCAATCAGACACAGGTGAGACACATGAGGTAATCAAACAGGCGGGAGAACACAGGAAGACCAGACAGGAACTTCAAAGTAAAACAGGAAATAACTCTACTGTATGAAAATGACACCAACACAAGACACAAGGACGCAGACAATGACACTACAAGTATTTACTGTATCTTGTTTATTTAAATATGCATAGTTCATCAATAGGACTTACAGGGTCCCAGTTGAGGTTCAAACACTGGTTTGCCTGTTTTCTTCAGCAGACACAACTCAGAGCGATAGAAAAACAGAGTGCAAACTCCGTTTTCAAAGATGGCCAAGAAGTCAATGACCACTTAAGGTTAGCACATCCTTTATGGGTGTGAGTGCACCTGGACCCTCCGTTACACATTGATGCTCTTCATAATTGCAATTCCTAACAGAAAAATAAAGTTCTCTGAAGTTGAAGTTAATTGATACTTCAGAAAAGGTCCATGTCACCCTGTGTAAAACTGTCTACAGGACAATATTGACTTAATAATTAAGTATTGGGGCTAAACCGTGACATCCAGCGTTTCCCATCGGCAAAGTGACGGTGGCCACCGAGGACAAACACGTTCGCAAACTAACTGCTAACAATATCTTTGACCAATTACTATCGATTTTTTTTATCATTATTTTTTTTAACACACATGCAGACTTCCACTTGTGCTTTCAGTCATATTTCAGAGCTAAAAGTTACACAGAAGGACTTACAGGATGTGCCAGTTACTGTAGGCAGTGCGGTCCCATGAAGGAAGATCAGAGGACAAACATACTCGGACATATGGTATGCATCAGATGTAACATCATCAAAAAAAGAAGAAAGCCGGTTCAGCTGCAGCTCCACAGCTGTCAGAGGAGCCTCTGCTGTCTCTCTTCAGCCTGGTGTTTGGCTGCATTTTGTATAAGAACAGTACAACATTGTAAGATCTAGCTGCTAACGCTGCTTAGCTGTAGAACCGTGAATATTTCATAACGGCAGAAAAAAACAACTACGTCGATCATCCTCTGGGCACAAGCCTAGTCACAGACACTCAATAGAACGTCTGTGCCAAGTTTGTCCGCTTTTGCGTACCATATATTCAAAGATGGCAATGCGACATTACAGCCAAATCATCCTAAGAATGATTTGTGATAACCTTCTTAAAATGTTGAAAGAAAATATTGCTATAACATTATACACTAATCGTCTAATGATGTTTTTAGCAGGAAGTTTCCTTTAAGTTCCCAGAACGTTCTGGAGGAACGTTCTCTACAAACATCCCTTCTTAAAATGTTGAATGAAAATATTGGTATAACATTATGCCCAAATAATAATAATAAAAAGGGTTACAAGCTGACAGTTTTTAATGTTTCCAGAATGACAATACTTAGGGACATGATAACATGCTTTGAAAACAAAACAAAAAAATCTACAAAGGTAATGTAACATTTTAGAAATATAACACGTTTTGGCTCCTAGAGGGCACTTGAGCACACATTTTGGCTGCCATGAGGGCACTTTATGCATGCCACTGATTTTTAGAGTCTTTAATGCAGAGGGAAATGTTAACTTTGAGGTTGTGGTGCAAAGCAGAGAGGCAATGAAAATTCACATCTCACCCAGACCAGCCAGACTAATTGAAGTCCACCAGCAATAGTAACAAACTTTCATTGCCTGAACTGAAACTTCCCAGTGATAGAGTGCCTTACTCAAGTGTCCTGTCTGCTGCTCTATTACAGTAGTATGATTTAGCTTGTACAGGTTGAGAGTAAATACTGAGCCACACAAACTCAAATACAACTCTGTAAAAGATGTGACACTAGCACACCCTAACAGCACAAACCTGATACTGTAAATCACTAAAGCATATGAGCATATGAGAAGAACATACTGACTAAATCTTTACCACAAATACTCAAAACCTATAAGTCCAACCTGACTCACATGAACTGTTCACACAACTGTGAAAATAACAGTAGTTGCTATAAATGATCAGAGCCAGCAACCCCCAAAGGAAGATCTCAATAAGTAAAATTGATTGGAAATGTCATTGTCATTTCTGACACCGTAAAAATAACTTTACACTGAAAACAGCATCTGAAGGCTTAAGAAAGGCCTAGGCTTGTTCAGAAGAATTCAACTTAGTTGGAGCAGAGAAAATCAAAGCAGATTTTCAGAAACGGAAGAGACTTGAGAGACATATAGTGACTGATATAGTTCAAGAAGAACAGTCTAAAACAGAAGTGATGAAAAACAACTGCCTGCATATACATGCGTATCACATATGTCACCCATCTTTTTCATGCAGGGTGTGATGCTAAAAACATCACCAGTAACTAGTGATTAGTGCAAAGCGATACACAGCGTCAAAGGGTTTCAAGGTGGGGGTGTAGCCTCCAGATGTGCTGCTGGGGTCCTGGTGGGGGGGCTGTTGCTCACCTCTTCAGTGACCCAGTCTGCCCTCACTCCTCATTGCTGTACTCTAACTATAACACTGCATTGTGTATTTGTTGTTACTTTATTATTATATTAGAACAATAATAATAACTGCTGCTACACCATATACCGTGCTGTTGATTTCAAGACTACCTGTATGCTTTTTTCACACACGCTTGTTATTCCAAACCTCTTGTGATCTCTAGCCTAACTCTAACTCTAGATCTAACTCTAGCCAAGTGGTGCATGAGTGAACACTAAAAAATAATGCAAATTGACCTCACCTCTTTTTGGGATCAATGGCTTGGGGAGCCTTCATAACTGCGGGGTGACTGTGGCTCAGGAGGTAGAGCGGGTCGTTCACTTATTTGCGATTGTGGTTCTATCCCTGGCTCCTCCAGGCCATGTGTCAGTATATTCTTAGGAAAAATACTGAACCTTACATTAACCCTGATGGCTGTTCCATCACTGAGTGGGTAAATGTGGCAAGTCTTTACTATTTATTATTCATCATATGCTGAGAGAGAGAGGATAAAAAAGAGCACAAGCAGGCACAGTTCAAAGCACATAGTTCACAGAGGATTGTCAGTTTTAGAAAGAGGATTTCCATTATCCTCATCTTCAAAAATGTGACCATATGCCTCTCAAAGGTTGAAAAGATCTCAATATGTTCATATAGTGAGCAGTCTTCAAACTAGTTTGAACTGGTAGGGATGCAACAGAACTGCAAGCTTTAGATTTTACCAGCCAACTGAATTTTGCAAGTTCTAAACGAGAGTCTGAGACCAAGGTCAAGTAATAGCCAGACTTGTGTTTTTTTTACAGTATTTATTTACAACATTTTCAAACAGAGGACAATTACATGCTTTGTGCATCAAGTGAGGGACTGCAATAAGGTCATTCAGGGGAAGCGTGTACGGAATTCACTTTAACTCTAAAAAAAAAGTCTAAAGCTCGCTCAACATAAAAAAAAAACAACAACGCAGGATCCAAACTGAATGTCACCAAGAAGGTGAAAAAATCTGTTTAATAAATCAATGATCTCTAATCTCTACACTACCTGCAATCACCACTTCAGTCATATTAGTGAAGAATCAATATACTGCAAGTCCAAGGGTTCTTTTAACAAATCACCCTTTAAATCCCCCTGCGTCATTTCGGGGTTAGTATGCAGAGATAGTAACTGCAAGACGATCAACACACTTACATGTAGCTCCAGCCAAATCTATGAATCCCAGTGACAACAATGGAGTTATCAGAGCCACAAATTACCTTTAGGCCAGTAAAGTCAAAAGACTGCAACAGAATGGAATATACAGTATAAGCAGAAGAACAGCATTTGAGACGAATAGCCAAAACACCACTTCTTCCCATTCTAATATTTCTAATATTCACAACAATCAATGATCTTACACATCTGCACATTATTTTGACAGAATGGAGTAAACCCATGTAGGTCTGAGAGGCAGAATTAAAGGGAACACCAGGAATGCAGATCAGAGATGCAGCAGGCACACATTCATGTATGAGGGTACTGTATATGAGTCAAGCATACCATTTAACAGGGATGTGAATGAAATTGGATTGGCAACCATCCAGGGAGAGAAAAGGCTTCAATTGAATTCCTGTTTCCTCTGGTGGTGATTTTTAAATCACAAATAAACGCTATAGAAGCACTCTATAAAATGAGTTGTTTTTTTTTCTGATGAGAAGTTATGCTGTGAAAAAGGTCATGCTGTCTATATCAGGAGTGGAAACTATCATATGGTCACAATTATAAACTAGTTGCTGCTTGGTTCCTTTCTTATTTGAGTGGCCACCCTAGAGGTCCCCTCAAGACAAGAAGCAATCAGAATTTCTAATAAATTCAAAATCTTTTTTTTTCAGTCATCGGTGGAGGTTAAGAAAATGACATTAATGGGTAGTGCTCTATATCTGAAAGAGTCGACATGACATTAGGAATACGATAGCATATTCCTAGTCCTTCAGTTGTGCAGAGTAATGATTCCGTTGCTGTGGTACAGCGTGGATGAAATTATTAAAATGTGGACTGAGGGTTGATGTTTCAAAAACGTTTAATGTAATCCTCAACCTCTGCTCCTGCTGAGACAATATGGTGAGACAAAAAAACTCAGATAAGGCAATACTCACTGAACCATCAGAGTAGGAATAAACTTAAGCTGGCAACATTTTTGGCAATAAAGTGGGCTACATCCAGCAGACTGCCAAATCAAAACTGCTTAAGATTCAGAAATTCTATATCTACAATGTAAAGTGTAGCGGAAAAAGTCCTTGAAGCACACATAACAGACATCAAGAGGTTATGTTGGGCTGCAATTCAGCATGTTGCAAATTACTGTAAGCTGGGGTAAGGTGATTGAAAAATCTCTTTCCATGTTCCCCTCTGTGAGTCTCTGTCCAACCCTAGTTAATACCTTAGACTACTAACAGTTGTGTTTGAACCAACTCTCATCACCACAGGCTGCACTGAGGACACAAAGGCATGATTTGGTATTGCATCAACACAAGAGACCAGGACCACAATACTGCTACACCCCCTATTGTGTGTGGCTCTGTGCCACACTACTCGCTGTGAAACCAGAATCTGCACAACGTCGATGCACTGAGCTTGACTTCATCTGGCTGCCATGCTATACAGAGGTGTGAGGGAAGATAATCAGTATACAAATTAGAATTGAACTGTGAAAATTCTGCTCTCATGGGAAGAACTGCAGTCAATCTAAGAGTGACATTTTTAAACATCAGATTTTCTCTTATGAAGCAAAACAAATCACCAACATGTCCACGCTGTCTAGATGCAATTTATGTATTATCAGACTTTTTGTTTAGATATTAGAATTTCTGACATTTTGACCATTTCTGAAATCGGCCTTGACAACAGCTGCCTGGACACTGACTCCCTGAGTCTGTTTGAGAAGACACACACCATGTCTCACTTCCAGCTAATTAGCTCACCTAGTTAAGCGTTTGTTCTTGGTGCCAGACGATGTTGGTTCGATCCCCAGACCAGGCAATAAGAATATTACTAGAGTTGCTATGGTTTCTCATAACTTCATAACTTTCCAAAGAGCAGATCCTTTTTGAAAGGCTTTTTTTTTTTTTTTTTACCCAATTTTGAGTTAAAACCTTAACCCAGCATGCTGTGTCAAATCTCTAACCCTAAAAAAACCAAAAAAAAAACAAAGAAAGAAAGGAAAAAACAAACAAACTAAAGAACATAAAATATGTACAGTATGTATAAATACATGCACAGTGCACTAAGCTCCATCCAGAATACACACTCGCCCATCTCACAATATGCCATGCTTCCCAGCCATCAAAACAAAACACACCTCACACATGACTCCACCAACATATGTACAGGTGCCTCCAGCCAGATTAGAATAAAGCTTTAACTTTCTGAGCTGCTGATTTCAAATTTTATGATTTCTATCTTTGCCCTTTGAGCTCGAGCACTGGATGTTTCTATTACTAAAACCTCAAAGAATAATAACTTCCACTGATATAGCCTACACTGAGCACCTGTGGAGGTTTCCATCTCTTTATCAGCATTTCCCTTGCCACCGTTAGACCTGCAGGAATTCTAATAATCACTGTGGTTGTCTGGAGGTTTGTTCATCTTGATTAGAGAACCAACTCCATTGGTGTATCTGAAGCAGCACAAGTGTTTGTTTTGTTAGATATTTTTGTAAATTGTTAAACACCTATTGATCCATTCAGAGTTGTTGCAGACAACATTTTTGTTTTGATGTATCTCGTTGTTTTGGGAATGCAAAATACTGTCAGTAATTGTGAAGTTTCAGCCTTATTCTGTCTGTCATACACAGAGTGCTAAAACAAGTGAGTAAACAGCTGTTTCTAATCCTCAGATCAAACCAACACGCAAATGTGCTTCTTTTTTTCCAAAGCAGACAGAAAAAACAATATTGTGTTCTCATACATTTCAGCAAAACCAAAATGCACAATATGTTCAAGTAGAGGTGTAACAAGAATCTTCAAACGCAGGGTGAGGAAGTGAAATGCTGGCTTGGAGTGGGGACCGGCAGACGGGCAGACAATACTAAAACACATCGAGCACACCTTATGCATTAATAATAAAAACACACTCACAGCAGAAGCAGACCGGTGTCACAGAGGAGGGGTCATGACAAAGACATCACAGGGCTCAGCTCGTCTGCTTCAGAGAATGACGACAACCACCACCATCACATCCTGGGTCCATCTGCACTGCAATCACAGTACACAGATCAAAATATAGCCTACAAATGGAAATTCAAGTGCAATGTACAGTATTCACATTATTATACAGATTTTCTGGTGAGTGAATAATTTAGACATGATATTTTAATCTATATTCAAATTATTCAATAAAGTTAACAATAAGGGTCACATATTCATTATTTATAACCAGTGAGTAGAAACAGTGACTTATAATTTCTATGCATTTTCACTATTTACTATTTCAGAGCAGTCACATAGCCCAAGCCTTGTTACCACCTTGTAGGTTTTTGGGTAACTGCTCTACACAATGTACACTCATGACTCTTTGTTTGTGTTATAGTGTCAACATGACGTGTTACAGTGTCACATGCACATCAGTGACTAGACTGAGGCCAGAGGCTCTTTAGCATGTTAGAGTGTCTGAGAATACTGTGAACCTTTTACTCTTTAAAACCAGACAAAAATACTTTCTTAACTACTTTGAGAGGTTAAACAAGACCATAAATCATGTGAACAGTGGACACTTTGGGCTTACTGCAAGTTGGAAACTTTAGTTAAAAAAACAAAAACATGCTGTCTGTGAATGTGTGACGTGGCTATCACAACACACCACTTTTATGGAACTGCTAATCCAGAAGCCACATCAAATGAAATTGTTTCTGTCAGCCTCTGTCAGTTCTCCAGAAATGGCTTTGAAGAGATAGTTTGGGTTATTCGACATGGGTTTGTATGTGATGCTTATCCGCTGTCAGTGTATTACCTGCAGTAGATTTGAGTCAGCGGGCTGCCAGTTCAGGGAAGCAGACAAGAGTATCAGCACAGAGGCAGAGTAGTGCACTGCTGTGGGTGGGGACTGTAGAAAAAGACAATATCAGTTTAAGTACACACTCTGACATATATTTGATATGTGTTATTTCTCTGAGCACTAGGTGGTGCATGATAAAGTTCAGGATGTGCACTGAGATTGAAGCCACAAGCCGGTAAACACAGGGCATGACAGTTGTGAACCTTTTAAAACAGAGAAGTCATGTTCTTGTTTTTGTTGCATTTGATTGAGGAGCATGAAATTTCAATATAAAGAGAAAAGGAAAAAGTAAAGAGAACTCAAATTCTAGTTAGGGCGCACATTGTCTTGGGCAGATGACAAAATTTATGACATGCAGATCCATCACATATCCACATTAAGCCAATTCAATTTAAAAATCACGTTATCTTTCTGTTCCAGCTCCAGACGGTGATTCTCTTCAGTAACTTTTCCCAGACTGGCTGAATCTTAAAACACCATGTCTGCATTGTGTTCCATTGTGTTCATGGAGAAAACAGAGCTTGGCAGCGCAATGACTAAAAGACAAGAAGAAGAAGTTAATCTAACTTCCTCTGTGATCGCTCACTGTAAACATACATTTTTTTCATTCAGATTCATCCACTTCATATTATAAATTGACTGTGATGCATGTTCCCAATGCTTGCCAAGTGAAAACAGGAGAAAGGGTTTCCTGGGTGTTTCAGTCTTGTAGGCGTCTTGTTTCACTTAATCTTCCTATTGTTCTTTAAGTGACCATAACTGTATATTAAAGAACCCAGTTGAACCAGCTTTCCCTCTCCTTCCCCTCCTTCAAGAGGAACATGACAAAGACGTCTCATACACCTCAATCTTGCCTGGAATTACCTGAGCACCTCCCACTAATACGCCTGACCTCTAAATTCCCACAGTCTCACCATCAACACAACAGCAGCATTTCACTCACAGGGATATACTGAGCTTTGACTTTCGGTGGTGCAATACAATATTTTTGATATTTCACTCTGGGAGGCAGAGACCAGTCTGCCAATAAGAATATTATGCCCCTTGCTGTTGTGAGAAGTCATCACAGTGGGACCTTGAGTCCCTTAGCAGAGGGTGGAGGTGGAGGCATGATCTTGGCTGCTCTCCTGGTTATGAATCAATAGTATAGGTCTTTGAGTTGACCTTGTTTGTTTCCTGTGATCTTAGTGATCACCCAGGTCATCTTGTTTCCGTTTATCTAAGCTGACTTTATAAGATCAGCCATTTCCTGTCTGCTCATTTTCTCCCTCTCAGTCACAGCTCCTTGGTGTCACACACACTGAGGTTTAGAAAGTTTCCATCAATCTGAGTGGCAAGGTGGGTGATGATCTGAGAGTAAAGGCGACCATGTCATCCGCGTACTTCATGAGATAAATGTCTTTTCTGTTATCTTTGACTTCATTTGTGTACATGGATTATACCAGGGGAGACAAATGACACCCCTGTGGAAGCATGATGCTCAAGACGAAGTCATTCAGAGGTGTTATTGCTACGGACCTCTCTCTTAGGAACTATGTGATCCACAGGATAATTCTTCTACTGGGAAGAGTGGCTTATGAAAATATGCTTTTCTCAATTGTACAGCGGTGAGTTTTAATAGAGTAGCGGTCAGTGGTAAAAATTACTTTTCTTGTATTTTAAAGTGAAAGTTAAATGAGTGGAGCCTAGCTCTGCAGACCTTTCGTTGGATTTTAAACCCATGAACCTTGATGCATTTATTTATTGTAGATATCACAACTCATTGACACTCACAAACAAATAGAGAGTGAAGGTGAAGGTTATTTCATTCCTTTTCATCTCTGAATTGCATTACAGATGATCAGAGGCAGCAGACTGATGCTTTCACATGTTACCATAATTTGTATAGCTATTGTGCACTGCACTTACAGTATGTTTGGTTTGCAACCACTCTTCCCTACATTTAGAGTTATTTTACCACCTGAGATGCTAAAGCCAAACCATGCAGCCAGTGATGTATTAAAGTGATAGTTCACCCTAGATTGAAGTTTCGCTCATTATCTACTCACCCTCATGTCGACTAAGGGCTGGAAGAAGTTTCAGAGTCCTCCGTCCCTTCTCTGAGTTACAGGGGGTCTTAGTGTAGCAGTGCATTTCAATGTAACAGTTGCAAGCGGACACCAGAGGTCTTCGTAAAAAAAACACACACCAAAAAACATCCAAATACCTCCACACGGCTCGTATGTAATGTCCGTCTTGTACTGGAGCCCGGCGATGCGGAATTGTCCAGAAAAAAATAAATAAATCCACATTTTAAGCCTGTTTGTAGCATTAGCTCCCAGCGTGTTGTGCAGCTCTTCCGCTGCCAGTCCGCATGCGCAAGGCACCCCCCTCCCTTCCCCCCGTGTCGCCGTCCATCGAGTCTCAGTGCAAAGCTTGCGCATGCGCACTGGCAGCGGAGGAGCTGCACAACAGACACTGGGAGCTAATGCTACAAACGAGCTTGAAATACGGACTTTTTTTTTTCTTCCCCGGGACAATTCCGCATCTCCGGGCGTTCAGTACAAGACGGACATTACATACGAGCCGAATGGAGGTATTTGGATGTTTTTTGCTGTGTGTTTTTTTACGAAGACCTCTGGTGTCCGCTTGCAACCATTACCTTGAAATGCACTGCTACACCGAGACCCCCTGTAACTCAGAGAAGGGACGGAGGACTCTGAAACTTCTTCCAGCCCTTAGTCGACATGAGGGTGAGTAGATAATGAGCGAAACTTCATTCTAGGGTGAACTATCCCTTTAATCAATGAGACCAACATTAATCTCCTATAAAGAGTTTAACCAGCCATCGGTAAACGTCTGAAAGCGTGCGGATACGTTACTTGGCTCCTTATCTACCCCGGGAGGACGAGGGACTGCCACCGGCAGATGAGGTCAGTAGAGCGGCTGCCGCAGCTCTGACAGCCGCTGCCCTGGTGCTCGGTCGCGGCTCACACAGACTCTGCACTCCTCCCAAACAAACGCCGATGCAAACTGATGTCAACATGAGGGTGAGTAGATAATGAGCGAAACTTCATTCTAGGGTGAACTATCCCTTTAAATGGGGTTCAAGCCCAAAACCCTCTTCTTGGATTTTTACCCACATGATTTGTGATAGCCACAATGGACATATTTTACTCAAGTGACAGTTACATTTCATGCTAAATATAATTATTTTCCTTGTTTAAATGTGTCAGACAAGGGTGTGTGATTGGGATTTATATAGTGAGCAACTGACAATGCATTCAAACAACTCAGGGTTGTTTATATCTGCAATTTAACATATAGAAAGCATAGAGTTACTTTAAATATATATTTATACTTTTGTTTTTGTGGGCTGCTTGAGCTTTACTGTCCTCACATAACTCCTCTCCCCCACAGAACGTCACCATGGGAGGCAGCATGACACATTTAGACTGCAAATCTCCTGCCAGCAAAGCCAGCGGGAGAGAGGCCTCTAGTGCATTATCCCTGACCTTCACCAATCCAGGATTCAATCACAGGCTTTTACCGGGTTACAATATATGTTTTCATCAAAGCATATGTCCGAAATATCAATATAAATTCTCTTCATCCAGATGAGTGACAGCTACAAATTATAAAGCCAATTATGTACCTTATGTCTTACTTTGTCTGACTTGACATTCTCTGAACATCAACATAATCTGAATCTTATTCATTTGGTTTGTTAAAATTAATTTCCATTAGAGGTTCTACATGGTCACAGCTAAGTAAACACAGAAACTGTAAAAGCAAATAATTAAAGCAAAGAATAGCATTAACACTCATGTTGTTAAGACCGTACGTGTACTTGGAAGCAGGGACAGAGGCAGCTGATATAATGCAAGAATCTAATTGTTCTTCTGAGGGAAGATGAGGAACTGAGGGAAGATGGAGGCAGTTGGAGACTGTAGATGAGTAGCAGGCAGAGCAGGAACTTTGCAATTACCTTCATAATTAAGTCAGTCAATACATTAATTGATGTGTGTACGTATGATGTACACTGTTTTGATGGATTTATATTATATGACTTGTATCAATTTCAATCTCAATATCAATTTTTGAAGAAGGAAATGAAGGTGTATTGTTAAAAGATAATATCAGAAATTAGTTATTAATTTCATTTAATAATTTCAGCAGTACTGCAAAGATGTATCATGGCTCTTAATAAGTTCTTGCTGCTTAAGATGAGCAATAAGAGGAGAGTGTTTCAGTCATGTGAAAGCCATGCCTCACACATTCTGACACGACGAAATTATATTGCATATGTGTCAGATAATTGTACATTCATATGATTTCAGATAAAGTATGAAAATGAAAGAAAGTCGAGCAAATGAGTGTCATTGACATTTCTTTGATCTCACAAACATTACAAGGACATAATCTTACACTGGGATCAGAAGCTGCCGTGTACAAGAAGTGAGCTCTCTCCTCGGTTCAGTTTCACAAGGTTTGCATAAAAGATAAAGAAGCTTTGTTTGTTGAGTAAAAAATTCAGATGGTTTCAGTTTGAAAGACCTTATGTAATTCATTGCCACTGAATAACCTTGTTTAATTTGTCATTCATGCCAACTAATGAGACGGTCGCCTTTGAGAAACCTTCAAAGATGATGGAAACCTCCATGTATTGAGACGTTGCCTTTAGCTCCATTCTCCTCTAATTGGTTCGTATAAATCAGTGGCCGTCTCTGATGTTGAAGCATGGGGACCCAAATGAGGGGACTCACCTGCTAATATAATTTGATTCCAATTAAATACAAAAACATCCTGACCTCTTTAAGAGCTAGAGCAGGTTATCTTCTCATTGTCTGATACCATTTTTATTTACTAAAAAAAACCATTACATTTATAATGACGTACAGTAAAGTTATTAACTTAATTTGTGCTATGTTGACGAGTTCGACTTCTACTATTTTATTTAATTGTTAAATGTTATTTTGGGCGTAGACAACTTTGACGTGGTACAGTAGTTAATAACAAGCAATTAAAATTTAAAATCCTAAAAATCCAATTAGCATCTTCAGCAGAATGAAAAATGTTGATGTCACATCTTTAAGTGTGAGATGAATTTTCTTTCATAATTGATAAACACAGCTGATCGACCGAAGGAAGAAAAAAAAAACTGGAGTGAATTTATTTCGGTTCTTGAATGTAATTCGGTCAAAATGAGACATAGGCCTATCCTCAAGATTTTTTTTTTTTGCAGTTCTGTTAGGTCAAGCTGCTGTATGACATCATGCAGCATGATGGTGATGATGATAAAATTTACAGATAGTTTTTTTCCCATCAGCATCAGTACAGAACTGACATAGGGTTAGAGGGGAATTCAATCAACCTTTATTAAATGGGAGCATTGGAAAAAAAACCTTTTAAAGTAACGAAAAAGTTACTTTTCAGTAAAGCATTACTTTTTGGTTTAAGTAACTGAGTTACTAACTGAGTTACTTTTTAATGAAGTAACTAGTAACTGTAACTAGTTACTATTTTTGAGTAACTAGCACAACACTGTCAATGTGTCTCTGAAACAACAAGGAGAAAAATCACATTCATTTCATGCAATGTTGGTCGTAGCAGCATTTAATTGAACCTGTTAATTTGTTTTAGCTAGCTTTGTTTTAGCTTTAAGGCCTGCCTATTTCTAATGACACATTCACAGCAGAGTAATTTAATTTGTTGGACACCTTATAATGATAGATTATAATTTGAAATACATTATTGTAAAATACAATTTACTATCAATGTGTGCAGTACTCTGCAGGACAGAACTACACAAACTGGCAGGTGAAACAAGCCTGTGATGTTTCTCAGTGTCTGATGTCTCCTGTTCAAGTCTGTATACAACCTGAACGAGGGCAAAACATGAAAATATACCACCATAACATCATCCCCGAGCCTTCCCTGAGATATTTGGACTAAAAACTCCTCTATGTAAAGAAAAAACATGATGGTCTGCGTCAGTGGTAATAAGCTGCCTCAGCGAGGAAATAAGATCCAGGAAGGTTGGTTTGGGTAAAGTTTGATGATCGATCAAACCGCACAGTGGGTCATCAGAAAACTGATTGTATCTTTTCAACCAGTATTAATGTAAGTCTAAAAATATGTCTGTGATTCACTGGTAAGACTGCATGGACACTGATTTCTTTCAGAAAGATCAAGGAGTGTTTGTAACCTGGAAAAAAGCAGGTTTTCCACCCACCTTCAAATGTTTGTACTGCGTCTTATTTATCTCAAGGACTCTAGCTAAACCCTTTAGAAGTGACAAGAACTGCAGCACAGATGATGGTGGTGTGCATATTAGCACAGGAAAGAAACTCAATAAAAATTTTTTTAAAAAAGGCGTAGACTTGCTCTCTGTCAGCCCAGTGTCAAAAATGGTACTTTGATGCTCTGCTCCCTAACAAGTCTACCCAGCTGGAGTCTCACAGCATGAGTTGGTAACACAGTTTGTAAGCAGAATTTTGACTGAGATAAAACCTAAAAAGTATAGATGTTCCTCCTCATCTACCACTCCAGCCACTGTTATACTGTTTGACAGCATAGCCACACAGTTTGATGAGTGCTGCAAAAAAAAAAAGAACATTAACAAAAACATTTATCTCAGTTTCAAAAAACACAGGATGAGATGTAAATCTCTGTGCGAGCACATACAAAAAAGAACTGGTGGACTTGACGGTGAATAGTGGATAGTAAGTTGGTAAGTCAAATTTTTGGGACGTATCATCAGTATGCTTCAGTGAAAAGTGTACTGAATTATCTCATATAATCTCATGTCACATGTCATTATTTATTTCTGATGTTGTGATGGCCTTGGAGAAAATATACAGCTTCTCCATCTTTGGAATTTGGTAAGAGAAGAAGCAGCAAAACAGATACTGTACTGTAAGTAACAACAAACTCGGTTGAGGCAAAATAGACAAGTGTAGGCCTACAGGCCCCAAAACAGGTTCAGTCGCTGGTTAAAGAGAAACCGAGATGTCGTCACCACATGTTAGAGCCTGACTCCTGCCACTCGTCAGACTCAGCTGAGAGTAAAACAAATGTACCACAGTATGGTGTTTGACAAAAATTCTTTACTTAGTGACATAATAAGGTAAATACTGCTCGCAGTGATGAGTAGTTTAGGACGGGTAGCCACGGAAAGAAAATGTACCAGCTGCTCAGTTGTAAGTTGTAAACGTCTAGACTGTGTGTGTGTGTGTCAGTGTTTCTACACCGGTGACTGCAGACAGTTCTGGTGAATCTCCTCCTGTTTGTCTCCTTTTCCCTCTCAACTCCCCAAGAAAATGCTAAACTTGTGTGGACCTGTCTCTTCACCTCACGTCACACCACCCTGGGGGAATTTGTCATTAATTTTTCACACAATCACACCATGCCCTAAGGTTACCTTGTGCTCTGAGCAAAATTCCAGGGTTTGCATTTTTAAATTTAGTAATTGATTATCATATCTGTGAACTTATCCCAGTAGCACTCCCTTACAGTGACATTTTGAAAGGAGGGGCTGAAGAGTCACAGAACGGCTTGAAGGCATCGTCGGCTGCCAAGTGTGAAAGTAATGAAACAATTTCCAATGCTTCTGCAGATGTAGAAAAGCACTGTAGTTAAACATTACCAGAGTTAAACTAAAATACACTGGTCACACTGAAAGAGAAAGGATAATAGGAAATTATTTACAAAGTAATGTAGTTAAACTACTGTATGAGACAAGTGGTATAAAAATATCATGTAATATTTCCTTGGTGAGTCACTAATTACACAATCATCCACTGCTTGGGTGCATTTCTTTTGTAAATGTATTTTAGGAACTGGGAAGCATAGCCGCACTTTGCATGTCGATATTGTTTGATTGATGTGGTCTGACCTCGTACATTACTTCCTTGTTCTGCAGACCAAAATCCTCAACAGGCAAACCACCAAGGCAGGCTGCCACAAACCATCTGTAATGAACTGTTTAAACAACCCTCTTTCTTGTGTTTAAATGTACGCCTCGGAGGAGATCCAGCCTTTACAGATAAACCTGTAATTTACATCCGCTGACACCTTTGATGTCACCTTTTATGTGAACATGCTATTAAGCTGCTCAGATATGGAACATTAGTATTATCATCCAGGATGGTGATTTAAATGATACATGATAGGGGTATGAATAATGATGAGTACAGGCTATGAAATTTATATTCTAATTCTTTGTCTACTCAGTTGTCTCAGTCTCTGGTATTTTCCACAAATGAGAAATATTTGTTCTTGCAGTCTAACACAAAAACACAAAGTAATGTTGGCACGATAAAAGATTATTAAATGCTTTTGAGACTACGGTATCTGCCAATTTGTATTTGCAATTCAGTGAATGGTGTCCCCACCAGCTGATGTCAGTGCTGCATCTCGCTGATCAAAGGGCCATCACTACGACAACATGCAGCATGTCACTTGCTCAGACTTGTCTGCAGGAGCAGAAGAACAAACTGAGGAAGTGATGATATACTTTGCACAGAGCAGGGATACAGTGTCACAAAAGGTGACTCACAGGGAGGACGCTTGAGGAGAAGAAACTCCCTGTGACTTGGTGCACACGTTACTTAATCTACACACACCCAGATTCAAGACACTACAAAACAAAAGTGCACATATCTTGTTCTGCACGACTCCTTTCAGATGAAGCACCGTGGAACTATCATCAATAGTCTGATCGAATATCACGACTGTGTGAACGCCTTTCTTCAAATTCTTTTCTACATTTGGATGAAGGGGCTGAATGACTGAAAGAATCGCAGTAAATTTCCATTTTTGCTTTAAACTAATTTAAATGATCATATTATGACAATGGTGTTTCAATTTCCTGACTTTATCTCAGCCATACGCATATGGCACAATAGAGACGGCAGGGGGAACAAATCTCATATGTTGCTGACATCAATGAAAATTAATTTCATAAACAATTTAATTAGGATGGATCAAGACTAAGTGTTAATAAAGAAGGAAGCCAGACGTAAACAGATGAGACAGATCCAAATGTATTGATAATCTATTCATAATCCTTTAACAAATGTGACTGACGTAGTTCAGTGACTCTGCCAACCACACAGTAAAGATTTCTCTGTCATCTTCTCAAAGTCTAATCATTGTCCTTTCCGATTGAGCACAACATGGAACTGAACACAATCAAAGCATAGCAGGCTGTTATTATAATCATTTTTCTCTGTTGGAGGCTCAAAGGAATAGTGTGACATTTCAGTAAATACGCTTGTTGGCTTTTTTGTTGTAGAAATATAGATGAGATTACGGATGGTGAATAGCCACTCATTTATTGGCCTTCAGATAAGCTGCATAAGTCATATGAATGTTAAAAGCCTCATATAAAGTATGTTGGTATGAATTACAGCAATAAATACTTAATTGCAATCTTACAGCAAGAAAGCCAGAACGCATTCCCCCTTGGATGTTAACCTGCAGCTCAAACATAAACATACATGCCTTGCCCATTTGCATGTGGTGAGGTCAGTGCATGGTGCTTGTGTCTGCACTACAGTCAGTGGCCAAATGTTGCCTAGAGCCAGTGTAATGTTTGCGTAGACCTGGAACGACCTGAAAAATGCTTCTGGGCTGATAGCGGAGGATCACTGAAGTTGGGCGTCTCCAGACTCTAAGGTTTCTCCAGTAGTGCTGGTCTGAAACATTCCTCGTGTCACTCTTATGGGTCAACTTACGGGAAGTTGTGATGTCTGATAGATGCATTTGAAGCCGGAACATTTGATTTTATCTCCAACATAACACACACGTAATTTATCATGTTTGTGTTGTTGTGAATTTCACATTTTCATTATTGTAAATGTGGAATTTAAATTTTCAACCTGGAATGTTGGCGTACGTACGTACAGTATGTATGTATGTATGTAGTGTATATACATGTTCACTTTTACTGTGATTACCATGTTACCTCTGCCCCAGGCTGACAGAACAAGCTCCTCTGCAATTTATTTTATGGCTAAACTCAATGCATACCATATCTAATAGGCATGAGTGCAGTAAATGTGATTCAGAAAGATTTGCAGAAAGAGAAAGCCAGAATAAAAGAAACACACACACAGCTGTGTTAGGTGTATACATTCTATATAAATCTTTACCACAGGCTTTGGAGCAAAAGCAAAGTCAAAGAAAATGCTGTTGAATAATTCAAAAAATGTAATCCGTCGAAAACATAACACTTGGAATGAATAAATCCACAGAGCTATGAACACACAATAAGTCTTGTCAACAGACATTGAAACAGAGCTTGGATGTGACACTTTGAGTCACTAGCTTCCGTCTGTCTTGTGTTTTGTAAAATGAGTCATTTTTGCCCTCATGGGAGGCTGCCGCTCAGTTATGTTCAATAACAATAAACATGTCTTATGGATTCATTATGAACAGAATACATTAGATTCTATATTTTACGTGAATGAGTAAAAAGCCTTAAGACACAAGGTCACACTGACCTTGCGCCTTAAGGCTTGAAATGAGTGTTGTGACTGCAGCTCTTCCTCTGAAGAACACAGATGTTACGTAACAGGCCAGTTTCTCAAGAGACGTAGTGAGAGCTGACCAGACAGGTTGAGACATACCAAAAGTCCCCAGCACCTACGCTTTATAATAAGGAGGAGGAAATAGAAGAAAACTCATTAAATTTCAAATATTCTTCAGTCTCTCCTACATTTTCAGGGAAATCAGCAAAAGCTACCCACAGATGGAAGAACAGCTGCGTCCCCACCACAGTTTGGTTAGTTCCACCCTGATATTTCACCCACATGTCACATGAAAGCGATTCTTGAGCCTTGGCTAATTTAAGTTTATTTGGATTTGTGGGACTCCTCTATTTGAGAAACTTGACACACAAACCTAAAGTAAACTTCACAAATCTGGTGAACTGGAGTAAAAATCCTGCCTTATTGTCTGTGTAACTTCACAGCTCTGGACAGGACATTCTGGTGAGGTCCGGAGCATGAAGTATTCATCAAAGGCTCTCTGTGTATGTCATTATCTTGATTTTCGTCAGTGTGACCTTCGTCCTCGTATAAAGGAATGGAGGGGAGTGGCCACTTCTCTCAAACAGGTTTATGGCTGCGAGCAAGTTTCCAACCAGACCATTTGCATGTCAAAACTGGAATCCACACCCTCCATCTGCAGACAGCTTATCATGCGGAGGCACCTCCTTGTCTTTGTCTCTTTCAGCTGGCAGACAGTTAGCTTCTTCAAGTTCTGAACATAAACTGAACATACATAAATCTAAGAGGAATATTCGGGGAGCAGTCAAGAGGACTGGAAGTTCCCATTCTAAATGTAAGTTACTGTTGTTCAGCATAATATGACAGTGTCGTATCGTCACACTCACTGCTTTTGAAGCTGCAGCGTGAAGCAGCTGGTCTGTAAGATTATCAAACATCTCAGTTTGAAAGGAAATCTCCAAACAGTGGGGGTTTTGAAACAAAATGTTTCAATGAATATCCTGTTTGTACAAGATTATGATTAAACTTTGCTGTTCAATGTTTCTTGTACAACTTGACATTTCTATTTAAATAAGGCACACCAGAGTCAACCATCCAAATGTTTCAAACTTTGCTCAGAAAGTTTAGCTGTAGGTTTGTACAAGCAGAAAGGCAACGAGTCTTTAATAATCACAAACAAAGAGGAAAGCATGTCTGTACTTTGGGTTATTGACTCTGAGTGAGAGCTCTTCTGTCTGCATTGCAGTGGCAGTGGACCTCAATTGAAAGTTTAAACATTCACAAAAAACTTTCCTGTACATGTTTGCAGTCAGAGAAAACGTATTGCAAGCATTGAAGCACGAGATGATATGACATCTAGCTATATCAAAGAAAACAACTTGAATCTTTAAAACGTCACCTGTTTCTGTCTGCATGTTTGCTTTGATCCACTGATGTGATGTGATGCAATGATGTCAAATATAATCACGAGTGAAAACATTTAGACATGAAGGCTGTTTGTTTATTATAAACTGTGAAATGAATAGGAAACATTCTATTTACTTCAAGGTTTCCAGCCTCCCTGAACAGACTGCAAACATATACTGTAGCCTATTGAGGGTTTTACTAAGTTGTATAAAGGATAAATTTAATTGTCCTTTCTTTTTTATTATGAACTTTTTTTTCTTTGCTTTTCTTTAATTGTAACAAAATTACACGTATCCCGTCTGTGTAAAGCTCTAAACCTGCATAGCTTTTTTCAGAATGTGTAGGACACATTAAACAAATTGTATTGAGCATGTTATTACATGCTTCGCCATGTGCTTTCTTTATTCCATAGTAATTACTGACTTTCCCCACCTCTACTTAAGTGCAGGTGCAGCAATGACATTTTCCTCTTGGACATATTCGTTAAAAATTTGATATGAGTCAGTTCATGACGTGACCTGTTGGATGTGGAATAGCGCTTTTAGCCATGGCAATGAGGTATGTAGGGATGGTGCTGCTTTCAGACTGATGCACAGACATATCCACAATCCCAGAGTCAACAAACACACAGAGCACTCAGACCCCTGTTTAGCTAACAGCTAATTAAGAACTGCTTGATAAAAATAATTCAGATGGTTCAGTTCATTTCAGATCAGTGTCATTCTTTTCTTGAGTAGAATAACTGTCGACTATATGTTCTCTATTTCAGCTTTTTTATTTTTCTAAATTGTTGATTTGAGCATTGGTTCACCACTGATAAAACAGATCTAGTTATTATCACTGGGTCTTTTTCTTCTAATAACCTTCATTAAATCAGAAGGTGATACTGTATAGATTTGTTTTGGGTGCCTTTGGATCACTGAGCACGCTCTTGCTTTGTATGCATACTTTCAGACACCATGGTGCAATAACTTCTTTGATTAATTGTAGTGTTGAGACAATCTGAAAGACTTTGGGCAATATTTCATCTGAAGAAGGTTCATGAACGAAACCCTGTAATCTAATAAATTGTCTTTAATTGCAAGTGCAGACAGTGTGCGGTTTATTCTCCTTTTATGTCAATATTTTAATAAAATACTTAACTGTGTAAATGTACAATGAAGGTAAATGCACAGTTGTGGATTATCTTAGCTCAGCTAACCTTGTAAGCCATGCTTCCCTGCTATCAGACCATGATATTGTCATATCTTGTATTATGGTTTAAATATTATTAGTAGATACTCATAGCTTTACAGTATGGCATCTCCATGTGTGACATTACTTTATTGCACACTACAAGAGCCAGTTTATGTACTATGTTTGCTCTCTGGTTCGCCTGACACTTTGTTTTCTATTATCTATGACAGGTGTTACTGAAACAGTCTGGAGCGATGGAGTCTCCAGAGTTTTCCAGGCTGTCATCCTTGAGAGGGGATTTTAAATCAGAGGATTATATCCAGCCACACTACAAGGAGTCATATCGCCTGGCAATTGATCACCTGCTGAGCGGAGGCAGGGATAGCTACCTTGAGTTCCTCAAGGGGGAACGTATTGGGAGCTTCCTGTCAGAGGATGAGCTCTTCTTCATCACCGCAAACGCAGAACAGCTCACACTCGAAAACGAAACAGAAGAAATCAATGATTCACCGGATAACCAGTCATCCTCGGGGACCTACTGGCCGCTCGACTCGGATGTGGACACACCAGATTTGGACATAGGGTGGCCGGAGGTCATGCATGAAATGATGCAGACAAATATAGATCTGCTCTTTCATCCACCAAGGCAAAACAGCCCCACCATCAAAGAGGTGATACGGAAGAATATTCAGGATGCAAGACAGGTGATCATAACTACCTTCAACAAAGTGCTGAGACACACACACACACACATACACACCCTCACCCAAACCCAAACCCAAACCCACAACCACACCCACAGACACATGGGCACACACACCCAAACCCACACACATGAAAAGCACAGCAGCAAATTGGCTTAGATGTTAGATTTGTGAACTGTTCTTCTTTACATCTCACACACACCTTCACTCCCTCCCAGCAGCTCCACAGACCTTACTGCTCTCAGTTGTCAGAGCCAAGAAGTGTCTGCTAAGGTTGCTGAGGTCAAAATCTGGTTTTGCAACCAGTAAAGTGTGGGAACTATTCATACGTCTGTTACACCATTATGGAGTCATGTCATGTTCTTAACAAAGGTAACGCCTCGGTTAGTTCTCAGACTTTCATGATGAATCATAAACTAGTTTTGTAACACAGCATAGTGGTTATGCAGTCAATTTTCTGCTGCACTGTTGCCTGTTTCCAACGAGGCAGAGAAACTATATAGAATATTTTTGTTCCTTTTAATTGAACCAACTTGTACAGCAAAAGACTGACAGAGAGGTCTGGACAGGGAAACATACAAGACTCTGTTTCTCCCTGTTCCCCATAATGCAGTGTAAAATCATCTTAATTAAACGCTGACGCAAGAGCCAGAATATCTCGTATCTAACAAAACAGCAATTTCCATCAAATAATATTTATTTAAACACATCGCTTGGGCATTGCACATATTTATCTCATGGTTAATTAAGAGATTGATTCTTTTTACAAAAACCTCTCGCACAGGAAATTAAAACAGTGAAATAAATTAATGCAAAGCAACATGCAATATAGTTGGAGAGTTGGAGTTCATTAATGAGATACTGTAATTACATGCTACAGAGCCGTAGTATGATATTATTGCCTCACTGTATTTTGTGTTTTTAAATTGCACATTATGAACTTTGACTGCAGCATCACTATCCCTGGTGCGAAATAGAAGAACAGACACAGAAGATTTAAACCTGCTCCTTTAATATGCTCCAGGAGTGACAGAAATGAATTTGGAACAAATAAATGTTGTATTGATTAAAAAAATACAACAATATTTGTCACGGTTTTCTACCTCACTGACATGTAGTCACCTAGTCTGTCTCCAATTTTCAATAAAAACTCACAGGACTCGTATGTTCCATTCATACATTATGACCATGAGTGTTTTCTTTAATACGTCATTCACAGGTTTCCCAAGTGTGAAGCAGTTTAATGTACTATACCGACACCGGTCTTGACAACTCATTATTTATTCAACATGTCCTCACAGGTCATTGCCATTGTGATGGATGTCTTCACTGATGTCGATATATTCAGAGAGATTGTTGATGCCTCAATACGAGGGGTCCCAGTCTACGTGCTTTTGGATGATTTCCATTTGAAAAGTTTTCTCGAAATGGTTGAACATCAAGATGTAAAAATTCAACATCTCAGGGTGAGTATATGGCAATATTCGTTTCTCACATGGTTTACAGTGGAACATTTTGTGAGGTGATAAAAAACAACAACTTAGTTTTGTGCGTGATGGAGCTCTGAAGTATTTACAAGCAGGAGCAAATTACTGAGTAAATACACTGTCCTTCACTGCTGAGCAAAAGTCTCAAAACTTGTTTTCTCCTGTTTGTTGGGTGGAGGCATAATCATTTATCCGCGTGCAAGATACTAGAGAATCAAACACACCCTTTAAATTCCTCTTAAGTGCTTGTCACATGGCAGCAGTAATAACAAGTCATAGACTCAGCAAATTCAGGCATTTCATGATTGACATACTTATTACGATTTTCTCCACACTCTGACTGTGATCAATCTTCTCTGTTGCTTTCCTTTCATTCCTCTGATGACAGAACATGAGGGTGCGCACAGTGAAAGGTCAAGATTACCTCTGTCGATCAGGAGCTAAATTTCATGGGGCAATGGAGCAGAAGTTTCTTTTAGTCGACTGCCACACAACGATCTATGGCTCATACAGGTAAATGAAACTGAACTACAAGAGACCACTAAACATTCATGAAGCAAAAGCACTACCTTTACTGTCACACAATTGCTGTCATCATGTCTTGCTTTCTGAAACAGTTTGTTGTGACTAAACGCAAGAAAAATAATTCTTAAAGTGCAAACACAACTCCTATAGTAGAAGGTTTTGTTGAGTTATTTTTTCAGTTTTCCAATAATATTTCACATCTCAATGCACAAAGCAATGTTTGTTTTGTCTTCATTAAAATAATCACTACTCATACAGTATATTTTTCTGTTTGTTTAAAGCTTCACTTGGTCATTTGAGAAGATCAATCTGAGCATGGTGCAGGTGATCCATGGTCACCTGGTGAAGTCGTACGACGAGGAGTTTCGAACGCTCTTCGCCCGGTCAACTGTACCAGCTGAGCTGAGCCCCCCAGAGGGCATGCTCCCCCGCAACACGCAGATATTGCCAAAGTCTCATTCTGCCCAGAAACTTGACCGGAGGGACCAACTGAGGCACACACTGGACACGGTGTATCGAAAGACTTGTGAGAGGAAACTGGGCACAAGAGACCTAGAGGAGAGGCTCTTGGAGGAGGAACCGAACTACCCCAGACCCTTGAATGAGAATGGGATTGGTGCTCAGAACCACTTGTCCCCTTTTCAGTCTGCAGAGGCGATGAACTTCTACAAGAGGCACAGCTACGCAGGCGAGAGACAAGAAGAAACCACGCCCCAGAACATGATGCCCAGAGCGAGCAACTGGAACATCTCCAGAGAAACAGGAAATGGAACGAAACACTACCCCACGGATTATTTACAAGTTCCACAGATGAACAGAGGACAAAACATACGCCAGTCTTACAATGGGAGTGACAAACAGGTTCTAGCCATGCAGCAAAATATGCCCAAATTCGAAAACACCTCCAAGGCGTTCATGCGCACCTTGCGGATCGAGTCTTACCTCCAAAAACCTGACGACCCGTTTGGAGACTCTTGTGATTACTTAGACCAGTTTGAATCAAGGGACAAAGCTGGCTGCTACACGCAGGGAAGAATGAGGTCTTCCCTTGTTTTCAGGTCCAACATGCAGGAACAAATGGAACCAAATAGACCCACAAACAACACCTCCCCTAGTATTACCTCCTCAGCACTACAAAACGTTCCTTTGCACTACAAGTCAATGCAGTGGAATCCAACAGCAGGTGACAGTAGAATGGGTAATGATGAGTTCATGTCAAAGAGAAAAAGTTTACAAATTTTGGATGACAATTGTAGTAATGCAGGCTACGGCCCAGGGAGAAATGCTCACCCCTCTATATATTCCACCTATGGCAGAGCAAAAGGTGGACAGATGCTTACAAACCCTGATATCCTAGCTGACAGTTGGCACAAAAGGCACAGTGTAGCAGATCCAAGATCAAACACTGAGTACAGACATGAACCCTCAGGTCACATGTATGACGCTTTTTCAAGGATGCAGGTTCATAGAGGCACAGCAGGGGTCCATGCACAGAATGGTGGATATGGGTTGAATTTGAATGGAGATCAAAGGTCCATCTCCCATCATGATGTGAAGAGTATCACAGGCACAAAGGGTCCGCACTGGCAGGAGCCACCATCCAGGACTGTGTCTGCAGCAGTGCTGGATCTAAACAGCAAAGACGTGACAGCGAGATCCAACAGGATGGGCTCCCAGCACTTTTTACAGAAGAAAATAATTAACATACCTGAGAAAGGGGAGGATTCAATTGGAACAGTGGAAACATCAAGTCTCAGGTCAAGTAGCAGCACAGACACTTTAACAGGTGAGGATGAGAAGAAAACATCAGGTAGCACGAGTGGGTCGGTCAGATCGTCCTCAGAGAACCAGAGGAGGTGGCTAAAGGACGACCAGCTAAACTCAAAACCTCGATTTGCAACTGAGGACCATCAAGCACAGGCCTCTCACTCCAGAACAACCACACAGAGGAAATCCACCATTTTCGACAAAAACACGAGGTCTGGCCTTGACGTGGGCAGCTGGGGCAAAAACAGAGGAGCCGAGAATCGCCTGTACAGCAGATTTGAACCTTTCTGCTCAGTTGACAAGAAACAAGAAAGAGAGAAAACCAAAAGCCTCTCTAAAGGTGAGACGGCCACTGAACACAACCTCACCCGGGCTGCACGAGGACACCATGAAAATAAGCTGGAGAAATTCTTTCAAAGAGTGGGGAATCTCATACACAAGAACAAGTAGTGACAACTAATTAAGCCCATTCACTCAACAACCAGACAATTACTACTGTATTTAAGCACACTTGACTTGTTTATGGACGCCTCATTTTTCTGTATTTACTTGAGTGAGTTTTTAGCACTGTTTACATTTTCACCTCTGCTTCTTATGTGCACTGACTAACAACATCAAACATCAAACACAATACGACAAACATTCAATTTTGTTTGAATACATACTGCAGATATTTATGCAGCATCTTTTCCAAACTGCCTTTGGGGCACGATGGTCGAGACAACTAATTCAAATATTGTTGACAGATGTTACAGCACCATTTACTCATGTCAAAACGTCACTGACATATAATTTACTGCTGCTGGGGCGGGCGTGTACACATACCAAAGTGCTATGGTACATAATCACGGGATTGTTTTCCCTGACTATTGCTGTTGTCAAGGTAAAGATGCCATGCACATATACCCTATGACAGATATAACAATACGTCACTAGCCTACATTCTTCTTTATGTGTCAGACAGAGGTGATATGAATGCTAGAAGGGTTGCAATAGTTAAGTAAAACAATATGTTTCTGAATTGATCATGTATTTTTTCTAGTAGAATTTCATAAGAAATAAATAATAATGTCTTCTTTTGAATCTTTTATAAACCAACTGAATTTAAAATAATGGTGACAGGGCCCAACAGAGATTTTGCTCTGTGAGAGACCCCATCCAAGGGTTTGTTTTATGTTAAGGGCACACTTCATATACCCTGTGGCAAAATTCAATGTGCACTGTAAAAAATAATGAAAAATTGATATGCTCTCACAGGAGGGATTTCAACAATAAATCCCTACCTCAAGGTTTAAACACAGAGAAACATGGCCTTCTATGCAAAAAAAAGCATCATGTACATATTCATACTTTACACTTAGGTACTTAGTATTACACCTGAGTATTCAGTGGTATTTTAAGTTGTTATTTAGATATTGCTCAGACGATCCATGTACTTTCTGTTGATGATGCTGGTAAAATGTTGGATAAGTGTTGATTTATGTCCAGAGCAGCATGCATTTACAATTCATTCACTTACATTCATTTACAAGATGTGTCAAGTTCGAGCCGCTGACTCTGATTCAATGGGTCGGGTTTTAATTTCCAGAAATCAGCCTTACAATACAGGTTTTATGCGTGTGCAACAATAAACACAGTAAATGAAATGAGTAAGTGACTGAGCTGAGGTCATATTTACATCCCGCTCTGTAAGACAGATGTGTTCAGGTGTGTGTGTGTTGGGGTGGGGCTCGGGTTCTCTGAGTGCAGCAGAGACGGCTCTGTGACACTGCTGTGAGCCTGACCACCTGTGAGTGCTTTGGGACGGGGGTGGAGCTAACGGCAGCACTCGCAATTCCTTGAAGACAGCAGTACCTGCTTTCATGTCGGAGTCCCCAAACCATAAACGTCTGTACAGTAACAACCCCCGAAAGAGTCGCTAGATTTGTTGCTAGTCGCTTTTGACAAAAGAAAGTTGGCAACACTGGTTCCTGCAGCCGGGTGACTTTTAAACACTTTATAAAGCTGGCGGTTACAACTGGCTGTATCCAGGTTCTGAGCTTCTTTCAGAAAAAAAGAAGCACTCTGGGATCTTTTTCAGGAATTAAAACCTGCACCTAAGAGGCTGTACTTGGACACAGCTAGTGTGATTCTCCACATTCACTGGCTCAGAAAATTACAGTGATTAAAACGTATGTTTTGTTGTAATTATTTTTGAGAGAGTGTGTGAGCCCAATTATCTGAACAGTTATTCATCCATGAAAGTCCACCTTGCTAATGAGCTATTGACATATTGCCCCGTTAGTAATACTGTTAAGCACAAAGTACATAAACAAAGCTTCATAAATAAAAATTAGGGCCTATTAAAAATAAAGACTTTCACCATGAGGGAGTAAAATGAACGTTTTTGTTATGTGGTTGATGTTATAATGTGAAGATTAGATTTCCAAACCTCCTTTTCAGCTATTTTGTGAACATTTCTTTAATTTATGTTAAAAAAGTGAAATCACAATTTATCTGGGTTTTTTACATATAGAGAATCTGTCCCACATCCATTTATAGAGATACAGATCTATCTCTTCCTTGCAAAGACATCTTCCCTTGCCTTTTTCCTGGGAAAGATGTCATCTCACATATTACAGTTTTTATCTTCTGCACGCTGCACTCCCTTAGTTTATGTATCAGAACTCAGTTATAATCTTTCTGAGCAATCTGAAGACCCCAACCCCGAGATAAACCCCAAACCGCAACAGCAGCAAAGACATAAACAAATTTGATCATGGCAAATTCATTGCAAGATAAATCCTTTATATCCCAACACTTAAGTAGTGAAGCACAATCATCTCATCTCACTGCAGCAACGAAGCAGGCATCCTATGACAATGCTACTGTGAAACCAACAAATCAAGTCATGAATGTAGCAGAAGAGTGAAGCCGAGCTTCACAGTCATTAGTTCAGGAATAATCCCACAAGTCTAATTTTTGTTTTCGTGAGACAGTGTACACTGTGTCTCTTAATCTGGGGTTCTCTGCTTCATGCAATTTAAAATTGTTTCTTAAAACCGGTATAGCTTGGGACTTTGTGGTAACATGCAAATTTCCCTTGGGGTGAATCATGTAGGCAGCAAAGATCCACCTGTGCACAGTCTGATTGGCATAAAACAAAATAGACAAAACATAAACAAAAAACAGGCTTTGCTGCTTTCTCCACAGGCACTGAATAAAAGCCAGGTTTTAGAAACATCCTCTGAAAACTGAACTTGGACCTGCACATTGAACTGCACTTAGATGGAACTTTTTTTTCTAGTTTTATTGACCCCTCAAAGTGTTTCACGTTTACAAACTGCATTCAATCTTCCAAACAGACAGTGGTTTTTATGTGCATTCACCACTATTCTATGAAAAAATGTTGTGTGTGTGGGATGCAGGCCAACAGGATATGCTTTGTGTGACTCCCAGAGGCCAGGAGAAAAAACCCTGACAAAAAGTGAAATATTCATTTAAATGTTATGTGCTATTCAATCTAGTAGTAAAACATACTCCTTGAAGCTAATGCAAACTCACTTGGGACAAACAGCCCATTGCTTGATTTTGAAAACCCATGTCAGGCAACAATTTTGCTCACAGTCTTTGTTGTTATGTCTTTGTGTCTATTTTAATTGGCTTTTAACAGCTGCCAGGAGGACTACAGTGTGAAACTAGCTGTTGGCTAATACTGGCACTTTTACATTTTATGTTCATTAACGTGCATTGTCCTCATTAAATAAACAAATAAATAAATAAATTTGTGTTACCACTGATGTCACAGAGATACAAATCTTTTCCAATTAAAGACAACCTTGGATATTTATTTTACAGCTACAAATAATAATCACAGGAACATCACTTAATAAGCTCAAAGTAATATTGACCCTAATTTGAGCCAAAAATGCTTACCTTATTCCATCCCATTATATCTAAAAAAACAAAAAACAAATCCCCTTCTCAATATCTGAGAGCAAGAATAACTTAATCAACATAATGTGATGCAATTCAGCCTCCTCCTCTGCTCTCTTTGCCACAGACGGTCTCTCTCTTTGATGGTGATCTTTAGCTAATTCAAAATACAACAGCAAACTTATTGCATCTAAAGAGCATCATCTATCTCCAGATACTGAGTTTGGCAATGGTGATAGAATGTCAGTTGGTGCTGGTTACAATGCAGCTCACATCCTGAAATTGAATTCACCTCTGGGGTGAGTAGATGTGACCTGATTGTACTGTCGCTGTCCTAACGTGAAGGGGGAAGGGAGGAAGGAAGGGAAGAAGCTCCCAACACCCTCATTGTCTCCTGATCACAATGAGCTTTGGAAGACTGAGCAGGCAGTTTTATCTAGAGTAGATTAGAGTAATTGGACCAATAATAGAGGGGCTTCTTCCTCCTGTGTGTGCTGATAAAAGTACAGTTAGTGGAGTCCTCGGAATCAATTTAGAAATAACAAAAGATGTTAGGCATAATCATAACAGACCTAATTTGTGAATGGGGTTGAAATCTTTGAATTTTTGAACATTTCCCTCTACTCAGATTTCACCTGAACAGCATCAACATGCTGCAGATTTACTCTGCTGTGGATGTGGTGACATTTTCAGTTTCTCCCACACAGTTGATCCTATCTGTGACATTTAGCACACAACACGTACGCTCACACATTGCCAAGGTTTATAACCAAGAAAGTGTCTCACAGCTGCACAAAGAAAAAAGAAAAGACATTATTAATGAGTCATGACACACTAAAAGTTTGAATGTGTTAAGCTGTCACACTTTAGCTCCACCTGCTGGTTATGAGCTGACTGAATGCTTCAGTTTTTCATCCACTTAAACACATAGAATTTTGATTTAAATGTACACATGAAATGTCAATTTATACACATGGATCATACATCATATGAATGTTAGATTACAATAAATTGTGCTGTAGATGTATGGCACTGCTGTAAAACACATTCAACTGAGTGAGCTTCTACTATGGGCTTAGACTAATGGCTAATGGCCGCACTAATGGCTGCATGCAACTGTGTAATTACTGTCTGGATCAGAATGGCCAGCGTTTGCTCTGACACTTTTGAACTTGACATAATTATTATCATTGTCCAAGAACATACTAATCCATTCGCTTTATGCAGACATGTGCATGGTCTACATGGCGTGTTGAAAGTCTACTCTGACAGGTGCTTTTATCCAAAGCAACTTAGAAGTGAGGGACAACACACTAAAGCTTCAGTCCAATAAGAGACCTTGGTGTGAATGCATCGTTTCAATAGATGCAAGGGGACTGAGAATGCACCACAAGAGTAAAGTATATGCCATCACTATGTCACTATATGAAAAGGTCTTGCTGGCACAGTCAGAGTTTCAGTCATATATCATGGAATAAACACAAGACTGTGTGAGAGCCAGCAGAGTGAAGTGTCTAATGCAGGCATTGAGCCGTGAGGCAGATAATGCTTAAAACCGAATGAGACCTAATTAAATCAGAACTTTAAGTGGGAGACAGATGGGTTGTTATTAGGAGCAGGTACTAAGAGACAATTACATCACACACGTCTAGTTTTAAAATTTCGGCAAATTATCATCAACATCATCATCTGTGGCCGCATGACAAAACATCAAGAATGGGTCAACTCAATATAATAAATTTGATCCATTAAGTTAGGAATTGGAGGCAATGTGATTTCAAATGATATTGCATACACTCTGTCCCTGTCTTCATGGACAGTTTCTCCACTTGCAATGATTATTTATAAACCTTTTCACATTGTAAGTTATCCCTGCAGCAGCATGATGTCATCTCCAAGTCTCTGAGTATCAGCTATTTCACATCTTTAGAAAGAACAACCAGAATCATGTGCTATAATTCCTCATTAATTCAAATGTAAAGACACCATTAAGCATGTAGCAAGCGTTATAACCTCACCTGACAATCTTTCTGATTGGATTGTTAGTAACTCTTTGGATGTCACTAAGAGGGGACACTAAATGTACAATTAGTGGTTGTACACTAGAGTTAAATAGCTTGACCTCATATGAGATTGAGGAATTTAGAGTCTGAGGGACTAAATTTGTGCTTATTTGTCATCATCCTTTAAACCTGGACTTCCTCTGATCTCCAGGGAGGAGTTCCCAAGGCTGAGCACTTGCCTTCAAAGTCATGGCTGAGTACTTTTTGTCATCTCATCAGAGTCTTGATACTTTATCAGGGCTCACTGATCAATAGCAAACACACAAGAAAGGTCAAGTGATTGGGGATCATTGGTGTTGCAAGTGTTCGTGATGAGCTTTAAAAAAAGACAGTCATTATCCGGAGTACAACTTGTTTCAGCTCCAGAAACGACAGTGGGAAATTAATTAACCAGACTATGTACAAGAGGTATAGTGCTGATATTTCTGTTGCACAGTACAATACACACTGATTATTTTTTCTATTTTTAATCCATCTCCATTCATTAGAAACTAGAATTGTCATTAAAAAGGTTTAACATTTAGACCTTTTAATGCCTGTTTTTGCTGTCTAAACAATGCTGCACAGACAAGTGCCCTTTGACACACACAGGCTTCACGATGAGTAATGAGCAACTGTGAAAACAGACTATTTTGCTTCATGTCAGGCATGAAGAATAAAAAAAACAACTGAATGTTTATGAAAACAGCTCAATCTTGTCAATCTCTGCCGTCCAAATGAAGATGAAAACCAAGATAGAAAGATCAATAAAAACAAAAGATTGGATCGAGTCTCATCATACACCAATCTGACTGTGGTTTCATGGCAACCATACTGGAGGTAAAGCTTTAAATTCACAGGCCACTTTGCAGTCTCTTCCTTTTTACTGACACAATGATAATGAATTGGAGGCAAAATGTGACACCTGGATCTGATCAAGGTTGCAGATACTCCACAACAACGCACAGTCGTTTAGTTTCTGGTCTCCTTGTGAGCACTGAGGCGAACTTACATTATGCCTGACACCTTTGCTTTGCTTGTTTCCTGGTATAGTTTTTGCAGCAGATAAATTGGACTAAAGGAGAAAAAATGTGCAGGATCACATTCTGCTCCTTTGGCGATGCCTCCAATATATAGGAGCTGTAGCAGCTATACTATTAGTCTGTACTATACATTTTCAGCTCATCCAATGACATCAAAACATCACCAATTAACATTTAACAACATCTTATTTAGCCTGTAGGCATTAAGCATCTCAATTAACGCTCAGCAAAAGAAAATAAGTTGAGTGTCAATCAAATGATTCCTTTCATATGGAGGCATTTCAAGCTGTTGAGCTTGGCTGAGAAGCCAAATAGTGTGGATTAGTATGGTCGGCTTAAAGCAAGGAGGTTTGAAGAGTTTGAACCCCAGGCCAGGCCCCATCCCTGTGTCTGCATGGTTTTCCTCCATCCTGTGCATACTTGATTGATTGTGCCAGTAGGGGTAAATGTGTAAGGTTGCATGTTTCTATATGTCAGCCCTGTGATAGACTGGCAACCTCTCTGGGGTGCACCCCGCCCCCCCTCACCCTTCCTATAAGGAAGTGATATGGCCAGCGGATGGATGGGAAGCAACAGAAGCAGAGAATTTCAAGTATAGAGAAGAAATGGAAACAATTGCTGAAAGTTTCAGCTTTCATTCCTGTTAGCAAAAATGTTGTGGAAGAAAGAAAACTCTGTGAAATGATGAGTCATTTTTAATGATCTTAGCAGCGACAAGGGACAATAATATGTCTCCACATGAAGAAATGACACACATCACATTTACACAAGAGAGTTAAGAGGAAAACACCTGCTGCATACAATGGAATATGGTTTATTGTAAATACTGTATATCATTTTTTGTATCATTAATGGTATCCAGTTTGATCTGGCGATTTTAAAATCCATTTAAAAGATAGCATTTCGGACATGACTGGTGGCTCCTCTGACAAGCCTGACAGGGTGCGTCATGCATGGATGAACAAAAACTTGTTCCCTTCCAATGTGATTCATTTTGACCTCAGCTGTCATCAGTAATTTGGGCAGTTTTGTCTTATTTGTCTCACTCCATGTTTCGGGCACTTTTATCTGAATCCACTTTTCTCACTGTGACTATGTTGTCAGCAGAGAAATACTGTGCAATACAGCAGGGTGTTTTAATTTGCAACCAATGTGACGGTAAGAAAAATAACTGGCAGGGGGGAAAAAACAATATCTGCATGTTGACCTCATTTATTGTAATTATTAAATGTGACATTTCTCCAATAAATTTGTAATTTTAAAAAGGACCTATAGCATCATTCACACCCTGTCAATATCTCAATATTGTAGCCACATTTAGAAACAAATTACCCAATTTATTCTAATCATGTGCACTGCTGTGTTCACAGCTCATGCAATTTGATCATGCAGGTTAAATGAATGTATGAAATGGTCTCAAGTCGTCCTTGGGGTATTTATGCAGTCAGTTCTCCTTAAGAGGCTCCTGATGGAGCTCTTACACAGAATTCAAAACAGATGAAGATGCCGCAGTCCAATATACCTGACTCCAATCATTTGCATTTCCTTGTTCCCTAGAGCGAAAACTCTTTACGCCCCATTGAAGTGTAGGCTACTCAAATAGAAGCAGTGGGGTGGTAATACTAAGATTAAAAAAAGAACCCTGCAGAGAACTTCTGCAGCATAATTTATGTGAAATAACTTGAGATGTGATAGTGTACCATAGGGTCTGAAAAAAAAAATAGTACAGTAAGGGACCAGACAACAAGTCCCCCCCCCCCCCCCCCCCTAATCCCTGTGCCTATACCATTTTATCCCCCCCTTTGTCCTTTGAGGATCAGTGGATGGAAGTAGCTCACACCTCCTTGCTGGCAACAATCAGTTGTATTGCTGGTGTATGACCCTGCTGCATGTGGCACAAGAGACAAGGGGAGAAAAATCAGCGTCACACTGACGAGGTCTGGAGCGCCGTTATTAACGCGCCACAGTGCCGCGTCCTTATTGGTAGTCTGCTGAACAAACCTGCGGTCACTGCAGACACACGGTTAACAGCGGTGATTACGACAAGGCACACTCAAAAACACATCCGAGGATGTCGGGCATTACCGGGAATCTGGATTGCGAAGACTGTTTATCTTCTGCACATGTGGCTAACACCACGGAGTTACATCTGCACCCCGCTGTGGATGAGGACGATGAACTTCTGAGATACATCTGGAGAGAGTACTTACACCCCAAGCAGTACGAGTGGGTTCTGATTGTGGCTTACATTATTGTGTTCTTCGTTTCACTCATTGGAAACTCGCTAGGTAGGTTCTATCTGTCATATATTTCTTTCCCTATCCGTGCGTAATCAACTTTGAGCAACTTTTTTTTTTTATTGAACTTGAGAGCATGAACGCGCATGTTGCTGCAAGGGGAATGGGATCAAACGGTGCACTGATGAAAAATCTTAAACACTCTATTGTTTCAGTTCTATCGCAGCGGTGCAACTGCTACTGGAGGAGAGAGCTCAGGGAGGATAATTCACAGAGCAGTCTCCTGGTGCAGCTCCAGATTAGTAACAGAAGTATTTCAACCAGGAGGGAGGCTGTGTGCACACGGGCGCACTTTCCTCTCACTTGCAGAAAAAGGGAAAAGCTGTGATATTGGATTGATTTTCTAGTTGTAGTTTTTTTCTCTCATTGAATATCTATCGTTCTTCATTCAGGAGCAGATCTACCCAGAATGTGTGTTGTTGTTTTTTCTCTATGAAAATGTGTGTGTGTTTGGTGGTGGTGGGCGGTGTGTGTGGGCGAGGTGGGGGGGGTTCCTCTGTTGGACACACAGTCAAGTTTGCTTGTGGGACCCTCTGGTGGCCACAGAGGATCTGTGGCAACCTGCTGATTTTCTTATTTTCAGTTTAACCCGTTTTAGCCTCAGGTCTTTTTGTGCAGATAATATGTTGATCATCTCTACTGCACATTTAGATGATACTTCCCTCTCATTTTTTTTCGTCATAAAGAACATCACGTTATGACACATTAAACCAAAGTAAAGCCAAATCTGTGCTTGCAGGACCTGATGTGAAATAACATAAAATGATAATGTTTTTTTTTTAGTAAATTCTAAATGGACTTGCACTTACATAGCACTTTTCTAGTCTCTTGGACCACTCAAACTGCTTTACAATGTAATGGTCACATTCACCCTTTCACACACGCATTCATACAGCACTAGGTACAGCACAGGAACTAAGCATTCACACACATTCATGGACACATTGGGGGTAACTGTGGGTTCAGTGTCTTGCCCAAGGACACTTTGACATGGTGACTGGAGGAGCCTGGGATCGAACCACCGACCTTCCGGGTAGTCGACGACCGCTCTACCTCCTAAGCCACAGCAGCATGGCATTTTGTTGGTGAAACAAAAAGCAATTACAGTACAGTATTAAAGAGTATTTATATGAAGTCGCCCAATTGCCATGGATAGCAATCAGCGAATAAATCTAGATTTTTGTATTCAATAATGTGAATCAATAATGTAATTCAATAATAATGTCTACTGTAGCCACTGTCTTTAGGATCTACTCAGTCAGGTCTTACAATCTACAGCTCAGGTGTCAAACTCAAGGCCCACATTTTATGTGGCCCGCGTGTGCTTAATTATGTCCAATTATCTTTGGCCCGCATGTTAATATTTATGGTCCGCCGGTATGTTGCAAAAACTTCCCACAATGCACTGCCAGTAAGTCTGAGACAAATTCAGTCAAATACTCAGTCAACTCTGTATGAAGTCACCAGTAGTGAAGTTTTGTGCATGTGATCCTTATTCCACAATGACTTGCAGACTTTTCCTTTGTACTAAAATCAGACTGTGTGAACAGCAGCACCACAATTAGTCTTCTCTCTCCCGCAGACACAGCAAATGTCAAAACACCAAAAATATCTAATTGTGTGTGTTTTACTCATCCAGTGGGATTGCTGTGTGTACAGATAGTAGGTTCAACTGCAGCTCAGGGGTAATTATGTCATGTACTTTGTGAAAGTTGTCCGGCAGTTTAATTTGTATTTTTTTCCCCCTTAGTGGAATTTGCATTTGTTTATATCACAAATCCAGGGGATACTATGGAGAGGGCTGGCATTTGGTTTCATCAAGCAGGCCATTACTTCCAGAGCCACAACTGACAGGTTGTCATTATAACTGTCTCCTTTAGATGGAATGCAACCAGCACAAGGCAAAGGCTTTTAAATTCATCTTAGCTGCTCTGTCTTTGTGCTTTTGGTCCCAAGACATTGTTTTGATGTTTGCAGCAGCATTACCAAAATAAAAGCACAGCAATGAAAAGCTTAAGATGTGACAAAACCCTTTTTCCCCCTTGAATTTAAGGAAGTCAGCATCGTCAACAGACCAGTAAAGAAAAAAAACAGATGACTGCATGGACAATTTCCAGCGTTCTTTTTTTATTATTTGGTTTGTTTTGACTATTCTTCCTCACTTATTTAAGCAACTATGATCACATTTTTTATGACGAATGGATCAGTGCATGTGAAAGGGAACACTTGCACTAAATGAGAATTACCTCCTGACTCTGCACTGACTTTCAGCTCTACGGTGTAATTAACTACTAAATTTGCCATTACTATTACTAAAATGTTTGTATTGTTGGTGATAAGTTAGTGTTGGTGTTTACAGCTAGGTAAGTTCAAATTGCAAGATGAACAGTAACGGCCAATGGCCACTATAGTCGATTACCTAGTAAGAGGGGGAATGGTAATACACCAATTATCATCATTATCATTATTCGTGTTCGCTGTATGCTGCTAAAACCGCCCTGTTTGACAAGCTGATGTCCACCTGTTAGACTTTGAACTTCCTCCAGGAGCATGTCAGCATCACATGGGTGCCTTTAACTTTGCGTTCAATTTAAAGCTGAACTGTATTAATCTAATAATGACAGTGAAATGGTGGGAGATCAAAGATGGAGCTGTTCAAGTCAATTCAAGCAGGTGAAGAAGTGTTACTGTGCTGGCCAGCCAGCACACCAGGCATCAATTACCCATTTGCAACAAGTTCATTAATTCTCTTTTGTGTCCGTGCCAGCGTCTCAGATCTGGTTTGCTGTGGGAGGAATTTGTCTTGTGTTGTGCTGAAATCAAACAGCATTTCATAACTAGCTCCCAAATGACCAACCTGCACAATGTGCTAATGTGTAAGTTTGACTGATGTATAATGATTATGATTTTTAGCAGCCGTAATGGTGAAAGCAAATGTTCCTATACAAAAATGTAAGTCCTACATAATAGCTAATGTGTTAAGGTCCTCACTGAACATATCACCATGTGAAAGTGCACATTTTATTCATTTCATTTCTGTTTCTTAAGTTAGTTTTTTTTAGAGTTAGACATTAGGTACACTCTCGACAGTATGTAATAATAGATTTCCATTATAATCAATGTCATTCAAATATACCCTGGGCTATGAAGGACTTGTCAGTTATGTTGTATGTTTTGTACATTATGAGACACTTTATGGATCCTTAAAAAAAAGGTTAAATAAAATAAAAAAGACGCTGTGCGTAACATGTTCCATTTTTCCTCTTAACTGACTGATGGTTCTTTAATATGTTTTGAGCTGGAAGCCTCAACAAAACTTGGTCAGTATGGTCCGCAGCATAGTTTCCAGAACAACACTGAGTCGTTTCAAGTCAAGTCAAGGAATTTATTGCCATGTCAACAAGTGATAGGAATTTGTCTTGGTTTGCTTGCTAGCATAAGTACAAAGTGCAGAAAAAGCGCGTAGTGCTTAGTGTAAATCAATATAAAATCATGAGTCTGATGGAAGTAGGTGCTGTCTCTGAAGCGTGATATTTTGATGCTTCTGTATCTCCTACCTGATGGGAGGGGATTAAAGAGATAGTGTGCTGGGTGAGCGTGGTCTGCTGATTTTATTGCCCTTACTGATGAGTTGAGTAAAGTGATGTAAGTGTGGGCAGTCTACTGCAACCGATGATCTTAGAAGCTCGACGCACTACTTTCTCCTGCCAAGGCACAATTGAGAGTTGCAGTGACCAGTTGAAAATGGACGTGAGGACAGGGGTCAGTTCGTTAGAGCAGTGTCTTAAAGGGATATTCCGGCATAAGTTTAACCCATGGTCCAACGCACCGTGACACCGAGTTAGACCCCCCCTCGAGAGATGAAGTCTGCTAACTGCTAGCTTCTCTAGTTGTAGCAACTTTAGCAATGGCCGCACCATAACAAACAGCGCAGTCTATTTCTCATGCGCAAACAGCCACTAAATCCACAAATAGTGCTCAGAACAGCACCAAACTTCATCAACTGTACAAACAGGGTCCCAGCACATAAATATGAGGCATCAAACATCTGTTAGCTTTGCCTGGTTTCTGAAAAGAGACAAAAACAACTCACCCACTCTCCTCCAGTTATACATTATGTAGCAACTTCCTGTGTCCAGCATAGCGTCCAGACACTGACAAAACACATCCGAGTCCTGGCAGCACAAATATTCAGTTTCAGCAGCCACTGGCAGGCAGTGACCACACTGGCCACCTGATTCCCCTGGCCCAGCACGTAGACACCACCAGCAGCCCTCCCTCTTTCACTTTTCTCTTTCTCAAACTCCATAAACTCAGCCGTGTTGTCCCTTCTGTTATGTCAGCTTCACTATACAGTTTCTTCCAGCAACAAACGTCGTCCTGATCTCACGTGTGACATGTTACTCTCCCGCAAATATCTAAAGTTAGAAATGCCCAATTCTGTTAATTTCCCTGTGAACACTTGATTTTTTTTTTTACTTTTAGGCAAGATACATAGGAACTTTGGCTGCAGTGCATGGAGTAATAATCACACATTTTCATCCTTGAGCTGCGGGACTCTACTTAACTCGGTAATCGCTTCCACGCCAGTGGACTACCTGTAACCATGGCAGTAACAAGCAGACATCACAGAAGGGACAACACGGCTGAATTTATGGAGTTTGAGAACAACGATGACTGGCTTAATTTCGATGGGCACCCCTATCAGTTCGAGACTGAGTTTACTGAAGACAAGCTGGAGGAAATGGAGGAGAAAAGTGAAAAGGGAGAGCTGCCGGTGGAGTCTATGTGCTGGGTTTGGGGGGTTCGAGATCAATCCACTAATCCTGCTTTGTGAGAGGCTCTTGTTCTCATGGCTAATTTGATAGCAAATAGTTTCCTACTTAAACATGCAGCACAAACAAAACAATGCACACATCCAGTTGGATTGGCATTGGATTCCAAGGCTTTGGGTTTGATTCCTGTGCAAGTGGAGTGACCTGTGATGTGGGCAGATCCTCTGGATAATACTGAAGACATGCTGTAACAGAGTGCAGCCTTTTATCAATGGCTTTATTCAATAAAGCGATATTCTGTCAGCCCCTTTTTCTACCCCTTTCATAGTTTGTTCATACATTGATTTCACTGTATTATTTACTAAAAGTTAAAAAAAAAAAAATAATAAAGTCTGAAAATGGCACACACAAATTACAATATTTCAACTATAAATCTTTTTTGGACTTTATCATTTTTTAATGTATTTATTTTTCAAAGTGGTTCACTGGATGGACTCACACTGAAATGTTTTTGATGTGGTAGCTAAAATAAATGCACACTGCACTGAAACATCTTTCAGACTGTAATTTTCCTCAGTAGTTTGACATGATTTGAAATAGGATGCTGTACAGGACTTATCATGGAGAGGGCCTTGATTAAAGAGGTCAACAATGGCTAGGACAAAGACCAGTCAACATCTCCATCATCTGTTGTAGTGGCAGAGATGGAGGATAAAAAAAGAGGTGTTGTTCCCAGGACTATTCTCTGTTATGTTTGAGCCTTTGGCAGCGTAGAGAGCAGCGTTTGGCAGTATTGCGACAGACTGACACTCAGATAAGAGCATCAGACGCACTTTAATGATGACTTAGTCATAGCTTGGTAAATGTGTAGCTCAGAACAGAAAACTCTGGACTAAAAAATGTTGCCTATGTTCTTCAGTGCACAGTGCAGGAGTCTTTGAAATACTTACAGCAAGAATTATAGCCTAGTATTTTTTGAGAAGTCCTGGTACACCTAAATGAAATGTGACTGCAAATTTGACAAGTCAGAGTAATTTGGTTCATGTCATGTATGCATTAGAACAATAAAAGCACAGCCACATATTTGAATTTTGAAGATTTTTGATTTGGCAAGTTTGGCAATTATGATGTCCATGGAAATTGTTATTCACAACATGGCACTACTTCTGAGTTGCATTAGTTTGTGGGCCGACATGAGATGTCATACATGCATACAAGGAATCACTGGTTAAGAAACAGAAACAGTATTTCTCATTCTTAGGACTGAATGGTGAATATGGCTGATTGTGCAGCTCCTTCTTGCATTATAGTGGATCTATTATTCCCTCTTGGGTAAATATTCTTTGTTGATATTGCTGTTTGAGAGACACTGTTACTCATAAGAAAAATGTGTCAAACTTCAATACTATTTATAAAAGAAGAAAGTGGAGGGAGAGTGTTTGTTCACACTAGTTTCCTTTGCTTTTGTGATTCCTTGGTGTGAAAAATGAAAAAAAAAGAATGCTTCACTAATAAAGCAAATACTTTTTGATTTCAATTATTATATGTTTAGAATACATTGGTTGTCATTGCAGGTGTAGTGATTGAATCATGCTGTTGTTGGAGCTTTTCATTTTCACAGTGCAGATCAGAATAGATTCTATGTGTTTGCTGTTGTGCATTACAGTTACAGTATAGATTTTATACATAGAGTATAGATTTATACATATTCCAAGGCAAGTCAACAGTGTCACATTTTAAAGCTTTGTTGTTCTCCAGGCTTGAAGCAAAAGTAACACAGATGGATCTGACAACACCAGTGCATTCACAGATCACTGAAGTAACAGAACAGTAAAAGATAAAATAGCCAAAGTTAACTAATAGAGTTAAAAGGACAACATGTAAGCTCTGTATACTGCTGGTTCACTACAGGTGTTCTCACCTATATTGCCTGATGAGACCTTCTCCCAGGACTGTGTGGGCATGCACAGCCTGTTTCTCATCGACATGACACACTGTACCGGTCCGGGTGTTCATTGAGGGAAACTTTCATCTTTCATTCTAACTGATATTTGTGTTTGATGATGTAGATTGAAGATGAACTTGTTCCTCTTTGATTTCACAGAGGAGGGGAGCCAGAACCAATTTGCCTCTGTTACAAAATGACCCAAGTTTTTTTTTTCTTACCTTACATACAGTTCACAATGACTGACAAGGAAATTACAAGCCCACCTGGCATAGTGCCGTTTCACAGTAAAGGCACAGATATAATTAACAACAATAATGGATTAATTCCATTTAGCTGCCTCAGTTTCCATCTAAATGTCATAATTATGTGAAAAAAGACAATTGGGATTGAAACTGACATCTCATTCAGAAAATACTGAATAATTACATTCTCTGCTTCAATGCAGTGAGTGCAAATATGTTTAAGAAATGATTTACTTTATTCTACCCTACTACTTGCTTAGTAATATACATCATGGTAGTAACAGAAGTTTAACAGATCTTATCATTTCCAGCCCTAGCAGGTAGCTGATTGCATATTGCGTTACTTTGCACAGTGTACATATTGAGATTCCAAATGTGTACAATTTTATGAAAAACATAAAATCTTTAGTACGAAAAACATTACATTACATACATTTTAAATTTACAGTAAGATATTTAACTTGGAGTTCTTGCCTGGTTTGTTCTGGTTTATGTTCTCTTTTCTCACTATGTTTGTTGCACCAAGACACTGAAGCAAATATCTTGTCATGTTAAACCATGTAACTTACTTGGCAATAAACATAATTTTCATTCTGATTTGAAATGATAAACAAATAATCTATAATATAATAGTAAGTGTGGCTATAGTATGATGATACTTTCTCAGACTGAGATTCAGGATGTGTAACCATTTGTGCTTTTGCAGAATTACTCAAGGTCAAGTACATACTGTGATGTGGAAATGCATCATCTGGCCAGACCTTCACAGTCATCATAATTGTATGAATCTATCTATTTCATTTTGGGGAGCTTTTATTTCACTAATCGTATCCTTGTGTGACATTTTAGCTGTGTCCCTTCCTGTATCTTCGAGCTACAGTATGAGGAGAGATAAGACTTTGTGATAGCTCCTGTTAATAATGTGTGATAACCTGGTAAAAGCGCTAAAAGGAGGCATGAACTAACTGTAGAAATGCATGAAGTGCATGTGGTCATGGAGGGTTCCTGTTCTGAAATCTTTTTTGTTTTTATTTGAACAGTTTCATGATATATCAATATGTTTTTAAACTGCTGCTGATGGATTTTTATTTTATTTTACAGTTTAGTTATACTGTCATGATAATATGATCAATATAACAAATTTTGTTTACTGATGTTACTAGATGTTATAGTGGGTAATGGCACTAGTTATAGTCAGTGTAAGGCTCCTTGGGGACAGCAGGAACCTGATAGAAGTTGCTGCACTGATACACACCAAGTCCTCAAGAGAATAAATCCCTTCAGCTGGTAAGGCACTGGTTTCGTGTCTTCGTAAAACAGAGCCTAGTATCTCTGTGTGCTGTTGTTTAATTCATGGATGTTGCTTGTTCCTTCTCACCTCTTCTCCCTGAAGTGAGCTGATTTGGTCTAAGTGGTGATTGCAGCTCTCCTTGATGACGGATGACTGGTCTTTCCAAGAACCGTCCTTATCCAACCGGTTGAAACAAAATCACTGTTGTTGCTTAGGGCTGTCAATCTCTGGGTTTAGGGTCTTTGCCAGAGCACATTGGGACCAGATTGTTTTTCTTCTATCCATTCCTTCCAGGCAATGTTTAAACTTCTCACTTAAAATGCTTTTTGATGTGTACTGTACATATGATATACTGATTCTGCAGCTGTCAGTCTCTTGGAACAATACACAACATAGGCTTCCAGCTTTAGCTCTCACTATTTAACTATAGAAATACGTTTATAATCAGTGTTTGAATTGTTGCAATGATGTACTGTAAGTGCACTATTTCAGGAGAGCTCTGAGTCATATAAAAGGGTCTCGTTCTTGTTGCTTGGTCAGATGATGATGGGTTATGGTTCCTATATTTAGCTTTTAGTAAAAGGTTATTAAACTATATTTTATCTTTTAATAGAGCTTTCCAGTAAGTAACGGTCCCTATGTGAATGGTGTTTAATACCAATTCCTCCACTGGGTTGCCTTGATTGCTGCTAATTTCTCATCTCTGGATGTACTCCTGTGCTCCTGCTTACGGTGAATAAAAGACACAGTTATGGGATTTCCATGGAGTTTTTGCAGGTCTCATCACTGTAGCAGAAATTTCTAGTATTCACACTGAGCTCTCATTACATCTCATAAACGATCTTTCCAGTAGAAGTTATTGCTCCAATACTTCTTGGTCCCTTTGGATCAGTGTGGCTCAAGGTGCCAGTTTATTTCTTTGAGCCATGGTGATCATGATGAGACAATCTCCACCTTCTGTGCTCCTTACCTTTACTCTACAACAGAGGAGCCTGCTATGACACATGCATGTAAGGCTGGGCAAAGCAGGACTTCTCGATAAAAGACCTCTGTTCAATAAAAAAAATGTGTAATTATTTTTTATTATCATAGAATCTGGACATTTATGTATAAGAGTGGGATTACATAAAAAGTACACCTCTTGAATCAAAGTCTCTGCTCCTGGCTACTTTTTTCAACAACTAACACATTACAGAGGAGCGTGGGGTGTCTTATAGACTTTATAAACCCAAGACCTAAACCATCTTCTGGCTTCATAAACGAATCCTCTGAGATTCTGTCAATAATCCTACAAGATATGACAGGTTTTTAATCCTGGAGTCTTTTTATATTCCTGCCAGCTTCTCCTCTGAACTGTCATGGAGGTTTTCCCATGATTAATTATTTTAATTTGTCTCACCCACCAACCTGGCCACTTCTCGTCAGGACCTTGCATTTGATCTTGTTTAATCTTAGGGTCTCACATTATGTGACTTGACATATTCAGTCCTTGTATTGCTGATCACAGTTGTACCTTCTTTGATTTAGTTTAACCTCATTCTTTCAGCTCATATACACAAGTGTCTACAGCTTTCCAGATGAAGAAATGTGAATCTAAATGTAATCTGCTCACTGTTTTCAATGTGTAGTTCTAGTTGATTGATTTGACGTGATTTATAATATGATTTGGTGGCTGTGGTGTTTGCTTTCGCAGTGTTCTCGTGGTTTCTGCAACTTTCAGTTTCAGTCTCTCATCTTAGTTATTTACACACTTCAGACACACAAGTCAACTGTAACGCCATATTTTCCCAATTTAGGCTAGAGCTCTCTGAACTCATAAAAAGACACTTCCCAAATGCTATTATTAAGGGTCTCCAGGTCCACAAAAGCAGCTCTCCTGGTGGATCCAAAACCCAAACTCAAAAATAAATGGGCCCCATACAGTAAAACTATCCAGAGGTGATGAGGATGGATAAACACACTTCATCTGTGTACCCTCCTAAAACACACTTTTAGAGCCTCCCTGTGATAAATCTTTGCTACTTTATTGTTTTAATTACTTTAGATTTTTTTGAACTACTCACTGGGGAAAAAATATATTTCTATTGGTATTATCATTTTGAAGGTTTTAATTTTTATTGGTGGGATGGATTCAATTTGGAACCTATGGTCTTAAAATGTCAATTTAATGGAGATGCATTCATGGCAGAGGACTTTGTCCTTCATTAAGTTTAATTAATACAGCATTTAGATACAGTAATACATTTCCATGACCAATGAATTTCTTAGGAATATGCCACAATCAAAAATTATGCTTAAGAATAATTAGCTTTTACTGTGACCGTCTATGAAATGGCAAACTCACACATAAACTTTAATTGTCTCTATGTAACTTCTGAATTGAGGATAGTTTGCCTCTCCGTCATGAAAAGGAATTTAATTAGATTTTAATTCTGATCATGATTGACAGCATGCCTTAAAGAGAGTGGTTATTAAGATTCAGTGTTTAATAAGTTCTGGACCAATTTGATGAATGTTTGTTTTTATTGAGTCTTTGAGCTGTCTCTGATTGTGCATCACTTTCAGTTTGTTTTGCAGTGTGGAAAAACCGGCACATGCGGACTGTGACCAACTATTTCATTGTGAATCTCTCCTTTGCCGATGTCTTGGTCACCATCATCTGTTTACCTGCGAGTCTTGTAGTCGACATCACAGAGACGTGGTTCTTTGGAAACACACTTTGCAAAGTTGTGCCTTATTTGCAGGTAAGGGATTAACATCTTTTAAACCAGATCAAACAACTCTGCCTGGAAACTTTTTTATTTCTATTTTTAGAGCTAAGCCCCTGTTTCTGTCCTTCTGTTCATTTCTCTTTCTGTTCTTCTGTTCATTTCTCTTTCTCTTTATTCTTGGGGGTAAAAAAAATAATCTTTTTTTCATATCCCAGGAGATGTGCACTGTGTGAAACCTCTCGTGTTATGGTGATTTAACGCCTTGGGCCAGTTTTTTTTGGCCTCTCAATTTTTTGCATTCTATTGCAACATCGACGGCAGAAGATTTACTGAAAGAAAATCACACTCAGGACCACAGTTATCTGCACTGTGAATGTGAGCTAAATCCAGCACTATTCTGCCCAAATCCTCCCATACACTAAATACAAATACACACACAACACAAACAATATGACCACCACCACCATGCCACAAAACCTGTTTCTGATTAAATGATGTACACAAGATATTCTATTATGGATGCAGCCAAGGCTCCAGACTGCGACCAAAATAGTTGCTTACACTTGTGCTATGTGACTATTTTTCATAGCAGATTTAACTCTGCCTTCAGAGCCAGAGGTTTTAATTTCACTGAACCAGAGCTCTGTGTCCTTCAATATCATGATCACACGCTATATATTATATTTATTTTTTAATCTAATCAAACCTAATCACAAAGAGTAAAACACATTGTCACCAATGGTGTGAATTGCATTGTTTGACCCTGAGTAAAATCATTGTGCTTGATGGTGAGTTTAAGGTCACTGACTTTGACAGCACTACAGGAATCCCTCAGAGCAAAAATATGTTATTCTCATTTATTCCCATTCTGCTGCTTCTCTCCAGCTCACAGTCACTGTCTCTGTCTGGTTTTTACACCAGTATGCCTTTACAACTACATCATAAAGGTTCATTACCAAAATCCAGTGAAAATTGTAACACGATAAATGAAAAGAAACCTCAGAACATGAGGAAAGAGGCTACAAACCGTTGGGCTGGTGTGACCAACTGAGAGACATGGTCACAGCAGTGCAGCCAGTAAAAACCAGCTAAGGTTAAAGGGTTAATTTATCCTTATATACTGTATATACACATATGTGAACCCCTGCTGCGCTCACTGCTGTCTTCCCAGGCACATCAAACCTCATGGGACTGGGTTAGCAATCCATCTAAGTGTCTTGGTCACACTCACCCTGTTTGTTGTTGTGTGCTTCTCTGCTGGACTGGAATTGCTGCGGCAGCTGCAGCTGCAGTATTTTTAAGGACTATACCTACTGCTGCTTTTACAAGGATTGTAACAAAACTGACCTTGTAGTGACACTGTTTTGTCAATTATTGTTTCTAAGGAACAGAATGATCTTTCAATAAAACTTGTGCTACTTATGTTAGTTCTCTACAGTACAGGAAAGAGATGTCTTTGTCAACACTTAGTACCGGTAATACTTCAAGTAGCCTAACACTCGAACAATTTTAAGGCCACATAGACTGAATGTGTCAGTTATTGAAGACAGTAAAGAAGGCTGTTTTCTCCAACACACATTTCAATGAATTTGATGTAGGCTGTATTCTACAATGGTGTGCCAAGGGAAGCTGGTGCTGGGAGTCATTTGTAACTTCAGTTTCCTGTCAGAAAAGTGTGTCTGACAACAAGGTAAAGCAGTGAACATATTCTTAACATGATGGCTGCTGTCATCAGTCGTTAAATTTTAACAACATTCAACATTCAACGTGTCTCATTAGATGTTGCCTGCACTGTGACCAGATTTTTTTATTTAGAAGAATAAAGAAGAAGAATGACTGATAGCGAACAGATGGGGAACTTTGAGCATATAGTCAGGAAACTAGTAACACGTTTTCGCGTCCAACGCCAATTGGGGAACTGAAGCTTAACTCAAGCTTAACCTATGAGCTTATCCGGTGTAGAGCACACGTGACCACCAAGCAGCAGTGATTAGTTGAAGCAAACGTAAACAACCGCCTCCCGGAAGCAAACGAAATCTATGGCTCGTGTTCAGATGCTATATGAAATGTAATGAAATAAGCGGCTGATGCATCAGGCTAAATGACTGACCTGATCATTAATTTTCTGTTGAATATTCTGTTTGCATGCAGTTTTAATACTTTAATGTGCTCATGCTATTTAGTTATCTATTAAGTGTATGAAGAACATGTACAGTGTGATGTATAAATGGTTGAGTTTAGGTTTTTTTTAACTGGGGTTGTGTGAGGTACTTTTACACAGTGTATTAAATGCAGACTCTGTACTGCTGTGGATAGGGTCAGCAGTGAGACGTGTTTAAGCCACATAACATAGACAAACCTAATAAAATTAACACCTGTTTAAGCGTACAGTATATTAAAATCTTCCTCTGTGTTCCTTTGACTCTGTGAAGCACTATATCTTTTGTGAAAGATGCTGATGTGTCGTAAATGTTGAAGCTTATAACCTTTGATACAGTCAACCTTTGAATCAATGGGAAATAATAGAGTAGCACACAGTGGTGAACTCAGGGCTTCACTTTATTGAATATTCTGCTCAACATAATCATACCCAACAGGTGTTACAGTTTCACAGGAGTCTGACATTGATGCAGTTCTTTAAACATCAGCAGTGTGGTGCTGTTACCAGTGACTCTCTCCTCAGAACAGTTAGTCATTAATGTAACCCAGGTTCAAGTTATATAAGGTACACACGCGAGAAAAAACTAAAAGATTCCCCTTACACTCTAAAATAATAAGTATGTTTAAAACACAAAACAAAGAAAAAATACTATGTTAAACAATAGATAGTTATGACACCTCATGTCCCAACATAATCAACATGATAAATTCAACAAAACAAGTTCATCAGTATTTTTATGTGAGCTTTAAGTTTTTATTTTGACATATGTGTGTCAATATAAGCTCTGCATGTTATAATCAGTAATGAAAGTTTAATTTGATTGTGACGCTGTGCACAGAATCAGCATTAGAGCTTTAAATTGCTTCTGCTCTAAGAACATCAACAATGTGCCTACCAGTCACATTAACTACAGAGTCATTAATAAGACGTTAATTAAAGGTCGGGTCAGACTTTAAAGAAACAAAACTCTCTTTAAAATGCTGCACAAAGAAAAAAAAGAAAGTTAAACTAAAACAATGTGCACTTTAAGATCCTTATGTTAAGTATGTTTAAAACACCACATAAACAATGAATGCTAAATTAAACAATAGATAGTTATGCCACCTCATGTCCCAAAATAATCAACTTGATAAATTCAACAAAACATAATCAATATTTTTTTTATGTGAGCTTTGAGTTTCTATTTCAACATACACGTATTGACATAGAAATTGTGTGTCAACATAAGCTCTGTATGTTATAATAAGCAATGCAATTTAACTCTTTTAAAAATGCTGCACAAAGAAAAATGAGAAATAAACTTCTTAAACTCAAACTTAAATAATTTAATCAGTGTGATAAGATCAACATCTCTACATGATTTCTATTTCAACATACTAATGTTAACAAAGCGATTGTGTATCAGTATAAGTTCTGTATCTTTAAAGAGTTACTAAACAACCAAACCACCCTTTTCAGGTGAAAACCAGTGTATTTAGTAGTGATCTTGACATTTTAATGCAAACTGTTTGATTCTATGTCATTAATATGTTTTGGACTGTCCTCTACTGGTTGAGACACAGCCAGGACAATTAAATTTTGCGTGTTAATGCCGTGGTTAGGTATTGGTAAGCGCAATGCTTGGGTCAGACCAGGGGGCGTAGTTACACTTTAAGTATCAGGAATTACAATATAAAGTTACAATTAAAACATTATCTGTGATCTACCAAGCAATGAAATAGAATCAACATAAACTGTTTCATAGAAAAGCAATTATCCTGGTCCCTCTGGGTTTTAATGCATTTTTGCTTGATTTTGATTTGTGAGGGTTATGTGGTCAAGCTAAAATGGGGTGTTCACAGACCAAGAATGTAACAGGTCTTCGTGATTCTTCTTATTCAACTGGACAAAGGTATGCATAATTGCCATAATGGTAAGCCCACAGGCCTGGGTAAAGAGGCTCATTGAAGTGGGTGTCAAAAGTGTAGAGGTGAGTCAGTCTGTTAGACATGACTTGGTAGAAGGACAGAGTGCCAGCAGGCAAGTCCAGAAACACCCCGACTCTGTTGCAGAGAGAGGGAATAGGACCACTCCACCTAAGACCATTGTGCCATGCCCTAAATTCCGTTTTATATCTATCTGCCATTTTGCCAAAAGTCCACGATATGGGATTACATCCAAGCTCACCATCTTTACTGTCTCCTTTTCTTTGAACTCCCTTGTATGCAGCACATATGTAAATAGATTCCTCAGAGCTAGTATTCCACTCTACCTCCCAGTAATGTCGCCCCTTCAACTCCTCTCTGCACAACACCTGAGTATGTTTATCAAACCTCTCTGGGTGATCAGGATAATAGCTCCATGGTGCACATGTTGCCTTCTTGTCCCCATCAGACAGAGTGAGGTAGCCGTTTGCAGTGTTTGGGTCCAGGGTGAGATCAGTGGCATCTGATGGAGAGACAAAAAAAAAACACGTTATTAATCACTCACACTCAGATGGTCAAACAGATTTATTGAAGAGGAAGCACAGAAAATGACTTACACCAGATCAGATCTCTTTTGTCTGTGATCTCCCTCACAGGGAGAGGCTTTGAGAAATCTTCAGTGACCAGACTGCCGTTCTTATAATGGTAGATGGTTGCTCCTTTGTATTTCTCATTTTCTATGGCTGCTATGAGGAAACGGAATCGCTTGTCTTTCTTCAGCTTTTCGGCAAGATTTCGGAAAGCTTCAGCTTTTTCTTGCATTTTGGTCAGAACTTCCCGCAAGTTGTACCACGGGTGTTCATGGGTACTTTGAACTGTAGTTGAGTCGAAGTAGTCAGTCATGACATCAAGGCAGGGGTCAGCACTCTCCAGGAAGGTGAAAACAAAGCACAGAGCATGCTCTACACTGACAGCCTCTCTCATCAGTGCTGACTCATTTCGGACGAACTTTATTTCTCCACTGTCCTCGACACAGGACTTGATGACGCTGATTTGTCCCTTTTTATGATCCAGCCACTCGGTTAGTTTCTCATTACTGAATGGTGACTTGTCTCTGTCATCAAAGAGTTGTTCTAATGACCTCTCATCTTCTTTACCTTCACGGATGGAGGGAACTTTCTCTGCCATGGTCTTCTTGAGTTTAGTTGCATATGCATCACACAGTTTTTTGAATTTGCTCAACTCCTTGTGGACCTGTGGAAAATTCTGCACCACACTGTCGTTCAGAGAATCGTTGCACCTCATATCTACTTCCCTTAACTCTTCCAGAGCCTCCTCCATCTTCATCAACAGTCCAATGCTGATCTGTCCCTTCAGCTCAGCAGTTTTGAGATTCAAATTTCTCAGTGGCGTCAGCCAGACCTTCACAGGAACACTCTTCTCTCCATTTGGTCCCAGAAGGTCTGGAAGGTCTACAAAGGTCTGCACTGCATCTTTAAAAGTTGCAGGGTTTTTGTCCAGGATGAAGTCTCCATAGAATTTGCAGGTGAATTTATTGGTCATTTCTTCTTCTTTATAATTAAGATTGATCTTAACTTTCCCTTCAATAATAAATGAAGGTATCTTTTTTATCACCGCTTCCATGCTGCCTTGGATCTCCTGAACACTGCTAGAATCTAACTGCTCACTGTCGAACACAAAGAAGGCATTTGCCCCATAAGTGATGCCTGTGACTATGTGTGTTGCTGAGGTCTTCTCAATCATAGCCCTCTGCTTGTCCCCAATGCTTAGGTTGTCAATCAGTAGGTGCTTGAAGTTGGTGGTCGCTTTGTACTGAAATGTCAGCCTGGCCTGATTCTTGGATTTTTTTGTGTCATTCAGATATTTGGCAGATCCTCCGACTTCGACCAGTCCACTCATGAAACTGGCCTTCAAAGAAGCTTCAATATCCAGCAGATTGGACTTGGAGTTCATGGTGTCAGATGCAGATGTTACAAATGAACTGCTGTGCTGTAATTTTGAATCTGTTATCTTTTCGAGAGTCTTGGTATCCCACAGTGTCAATCCTGTGGAAATCAGAAAACATCAGACATCTGATAAAGCAGGAAAGTTTTCATAATATAAAGTCACACAAAGTTAAACATAATCATTTAAGATCTCTATATTTTACAGCTTCTTATTCTGTCAGCAGTTCCTTGAACAGCTAATTTTCATTTGGTCCTTGTTGCCATGAGTTTGGTATTATAGTGTAGTACTTCTTGAAAACACATTCAATGCACCACAGACAATTGTTCAAAGTACAACCTTCTAAGTGCAGAACTGATGATCAGATATATTCATAAATATATATTAAGAAATTCCAGATTTACCTGTGATCATTCTATCTTCGCAAGCATCATACAGCATCCCCAGAGCGAAAGGTCGACCGAGGGCAGCAACATTCATGTCAAAGGCCATTTCTGCAACCTGTTGAGAAATATCAAATAAGTCACCACACCGCATTCAATGCTTCATTTAAACCCTCTACAGTAGTAAGAATTGTTTATAACACGCAGTCAACCCTCCTTCACACTCAACAGAAAGGACAACAAAGATCAGAGGTGGAAAGTAACGAATTACATTTACACGCGTTACTGTAATTGAGTACCTATGTGTACTAAGACTTTTTAACGCTGAAGTCATACAAATGATGGAGACCATGGAGACAGACGTCGTAGTTGAACTCTAAAGAAATGAAGTGCACCCCTGCCCTGACCATATTTAAGTGACCACTTCGGCTTCAAGTGCAAGAAAGGCAACAGCTCTATTATGCAGTGTAAACTGTTTGCCCAGAGAGACGGAGCTAGCTGCTTATAAAAACTCAACATCAAACCTGCGCAAGCATGTTGAGGTAAGTTAGCGGTTCGTTTTTCAGTTTAGCTGGTAAGAGGCTTGCTATAACAACCCCAAAAGACATCGTGGTAATGTTGGTTCGCACTAGCAACCTGCTGGTAACTAGCTAACAAGGTTTGTATTAATTATACTGACACTCTGTTAGCCTACCTGACGTGATCAAAAACAGATGTCAAATCGATAAGGGGGCTGTACTTAGTCCATTTTACAACATCCAACAGGCTATAAAGTAATGCTAAACAGCACTAGGGTAAACAAATAATGTTGATTTGAATTGATAACTGCAGGTCTGTAGACTAAATTCACACATTAACTGATTATTCCCTCAATGACATGTGTTTGGTTTAGCTAGTCTATGAAAATTATGAAGCAAAAAAATGGATGTCCTGTTAAAATGACCACCTGGTTGACTGTAAAAAAACTAGTAGTGAGGATATGACTTCATATCCTTATGTAAAGCAAGGGGATTACAGTAGGCCTATTATGATCACATACAGTATATCGAAGTGAACAGAGGAATGTTTGCAAAGAAGTTAAAGCAGAAGTCAGCGATCCGGTCGTTTTGGCTAATGCTGCATTCCAGGCAGGCTTTTGAAATCGTAAATTATGGCTTCAAGTCACGACTACGATTTTTTAGCGTTCCAAGCAACCCGTAACTCGTGTTTTTCCAACGTGTTGACTGTGAAAGTGCACTATAACGGCCACTCGTAACTTCCGACCCGTGAACTCATACCAGATCAAACTGGTACGACTTCACAGGAGTTACGGGTTGCCTTGAACGCACCATGAGTTAGCAGCCCCCGCCCTCGTCATGGATCTATAATTGGTCCTTGTCCCTACGTCACCGCATTCACGCGCATCCCTTGGCTGCACGCACAGCCCTTCATGCCGTTCTCTCTCATTGGAGAGTGACTGAGAGACTCGTGTTTCGGCCCAAACACTCTATGTAAGTGATTGTTGACGGAAAATAGGACTATTTAGGACTTATATTAACAAAAACATTCCGCTGACGTCTGCTTTAAGTCAAAGTTTGGTAACAAAAGAGTTTTCATTACTAAATGATGATATAAAGCAGATTTCTGAGATATACATAGTTGAAAAGAATACCATGACAGTACATGATCATATGGTATAACAGAGTTTCTGTGGAATGAATATCTGAATGCTTAGTAAATCTAGACATTTTTATTTAAACACAGCAAAATGAAATGCTATAACAAAATCAAACATGTTGACACACAACATTTAAATCACGTTTTTTAAGTAAAAACGTCTAGATTGAGATTTACTGTACATCCTCTTGTCCCTTTTGCACTATGAGAGCCCCTCAACACCCACTGTTAAAAAAATAACTTTTACTCCAAGTAAATTTTAAATAATCTACTTTTTAGTTTTAGTTGAGTAGATTTTTAGACTGCTAATTTTACTTGTACTTAAAGTAAAATTTCATCAGAGTAATAGGCTAGTACTTTTACTTGAGTAGAATATTTCAGTACTCTTTCCACCTCTGACAAAGACCAGACACAGACATTATATGCAATCAGTAATCTGCAGTTTGTCCTCACCTGGTGAAGGTGTGTAGATCAGCTGAGTTGTCTGAGAGTCTTCTTGATGTTTAACCGGAGCTTCCAGTGTGATACTCTGTGGTGCTGCAAGATCACTTATATCCTGTCACCTCAAGACAAGATAAGAGCCAGGTGTTTCCATAATAGGCCCTGACTGCTTTTCCACAGAAACACAGACACCAACTGGGGACTCTGACTATAAAAGGTCCTCCTGTGATAACAGAGTTTGAATGAAGAGGTTGAATGCTTATCAGCATTTTGAAAGTTGTTTTTCTAACTGCTGAAACTACAGAACGGTATTATGATCACATAACTATACTTTTGAACACTGAATAGTCTTTCCCAAAAAAACGAATAGTTGTCATTTCATTGCTTGAGTCATTACATACAAAATTGTTGAACTAGTTTTAAAAATTTGTCAAACTAATGTTAAATGTTGGGAGAAGCACTGTCAATTCAATTATTCAAACATTTGCAATAAGGAAGAACAGGTATGTAGAGTATAGTATTGGACAGTAATTCAGCACTAAACAATCTGCACTGCTCATTGTGTCAGGCATTACTGTAAACTACAGTGGGACAATCATTTTTTTACATTTACTGTACATTTAGACTTTGGGCTTCACTAGAGATAAAGTTGTGCTCAAAGGCTGTTTCTTATGTTTGTTATAGATGACTGTAGTGTATTTTTCCTTTGCACAATGCTGTGAACAAATCAGAATTGCAAAGAGCATACTGTATGCCGTAAAAATGTGTACATAGTGTAGCCTATAGTGCTGTCTTGGGCATTTTCAGGTAGTATCATCACTTTTTGCATTGGAAGACACTTAGAGAATAAAGTGTCATGAAAACATGAAAAAAGCCATTTGACTATCTTGTTCATAAACGATTCTCATTTTGACAACACTGACACTTTCATTGACATAATTACTTGCTTTTGAGGGATGGACTATCCATTTTGAGCAAGTGATGTGCTTTTGCAGGTTATCCGCTAGGTTTTGCAGTTTGTAATAATTGTTTTGAGAAATGCACTAACTGTTGTGCAAATGTTAATAGTGATGCGAGAAAAGCACCAAAGTGATTGAGAAAAACTGTCAGAGCCAGGTATTTCCATATTAGGCCCCGACTGCTTTTCCACAGAAACACAGACACCAACTGGGAACTCTGACTATAAAAGGTCCTCCTGTGATAACAGTTTGAATGAAGAGGTTGAATGCTTATCAGCATTTTTAAAGTTGTTTTTCTAACTGCTGAAACTACAGAACGGTATTATGATCACATAACTATACTTTTGAACGCTGAATAGTCTTTCCCAAAAAAACAAATAGTTGTCATTTCATTGCTTGAGTCATTACATACAAAATTGTTGAACTAGTTTTCAAAATCTGTCAAACTAATGTTAAATGTTGGGAGAAGCACTGTCAATTCAATTATTCAAACATTTGCAATAAGGAAGAACAGGTATGTAGAGTATAGTATTGGACAGTAATTCAGCACTAAACAATCTGCTCATTGCATTACTGTAAACTACAGTGGGACAATCATTTTTTACATTTACTGTACATTTAGACTTTGGGCTTCACTAGAGACCAGATTTACATAACGTTGTGCTCAAAGGCTGTTTCTTATGTTTGTTGTAGATGGCTGTAGTGTATTTTTCCTTTGCACAATGCTGTGAACAAATCAGAATTGCAAAGAGCATATGCCGTAAAAATGTGAAACATACAGTATTCAGTATCAGTTACTCCACTACAGTAATGTGTAATTTTACTGTAGTTTTCACATGGCTGTACATAGTGTAGCCTATAGTGCTGTCTTGGGCATTTTCAGGTAGTATCATCACTTTTTGCATTGGAAGACACTTAGAGAATAAAGTGTCAGAATGAAAACATGAAAAAAGCCATTTGACTATCTTGTTCATAAACAATTCTCATTTTGACGACACTGACAGTTTCATTGACATGAGTACTTGCTTTTGAGGGATGGACTTATATCCTGTCACCTCAAGACAAGATAAGAGCCAGGTGTTTCCATATTAGGCCCCGACTGCTTTTCCACAGAAACACAGACACCAACTGGGAACTCTGACTATAAAAGGCCTTCCTGTGATAACAGAGTTTGAATGAAGAGGTTGAATGCTTATCAGAATTTTGAAAGTTGTTTTTCTAACTGCTGAAACTACAGAACGGTATTATGGCCTGTGGAACACGCCCATGGAACACGCCCATAGGAGAGTATGAAATTGTTGAAATATTTACATTCATAGATAAAATGGATGTAGGGCACACATGAATGCACAAAAAGTGGTCACACACTAGACGTAGTACATGTGAAGAGGTCTGTGTGATGCTCTGTCTGTGGTCTTTCACCCGGTGGACCACGACGCCCTGCAGGATCAGCAGTTTGAACCAGAGACGCCTGTCAACTGATAACTGAAAAGACTATGGGCCTGATCGACTAAGATCCCAGATTAGGGGCGCTAAATTGCGTGCTCCTGGTAAAAATTTGCGTGTCTGGTTAGCGCATGAAAAACAGGTGATCTTCACAGAGGTGACGTCTCTCAGTCCCGGTCCCACAGCTGGGCAGCCATATACTGGAGAGGGAGGAGAGGAGTGCACAGGAGGAGAGAAGTGCGTGCATAACGGCGCTTAAATGACTTTAAACACGTGGGAAAAATCTGCTACAGTTTGCTGGAATAACCCGGATGCGAGGAAATGCAGAGATATAAGAGCTTTTGCCCTGGCAGGTATTAAATCAATAAAAGAAAAAAAAATCTATGCCAGATAATACTTGCCTTTCAAACGTACTAAATAAAGATGCAAAAACTTACACCGCAATCAGCTTCAGGTTTGATAAATCCTGCTGTGAGTGCTAATTAAATCTATTTGCATCTACTCACAGTCACTGTCTCTGTCTCTTTTTTACACCAGTATGCCTTTACAAATACATCATAAAGGTTCATTACCAAAATCCAGTGAAAATTGTAACATGATAAATGAAACGAAGCCTCAGAACATACAGTACTTCATGAGGAAAGAGGCTGCAAACCGTTTGAAAATGGGCTGGTGTGACCAACTGAGAGACATGGTCACAGCAGTGCAGCCAGTAAAATCCAGCTAAGGTTAAAGGGTTAATTTATCCTTATATACTGTATATACACATGTGAACCCCTGCTGTGCTCACTGCTGTCTTCCCAGGCACATCAAACCTCATGGGACTGGGTTAGCAATCCATCTAAGTGTCTTGGTCACACTCACCCTGTTTGTTGTTGTGTGCTTCTCTACTGGACTGGAATTGCTGCTGCTGCAGTATTTTTAAGGACTATACCTGCTGCTGCTTTTACAAAGATTGTAACAAAGCTGACCTTGTAGTGACACTGTTTTGTCAATTATTGTTTCCCATCTTTCAATAAAACTTATGCTATGTTAGTTCTCTACAATACTGAAAAGAGATGTCTTTGTCAACATTTCAGGTAACACTTGAACAATTTTAAGGCCACATAGACTGAATGTGTCAGTTATATAATTGAAGACAGTAAAGAAGGCTGTTTTCTCCAAGACACATTTCATTGAATTTGATCTTTTTTTCAATTGCTCTCTTACAACTGTGGCAGAGATTCATCTGTCATACTGACTTCAGCTGCACAGACAGGATGAGTTCACTGTTTGTTTTAGTTGTTTTATGGCATTTGTAGACTGCACTATACTATACGTTGGCTTTGACGTGTCTTGTTTCTTATGGCTCAAAAAGACTACTGACGCTACCCAGCACTATATGGCCCCGAGAGCTCAATGCACAAACACATGTTTTGCAGAGCATGTGTTATCAAATTGATGTCACTTTCTGAATTTATAGCACATTTTAGTCTTTGGCTCTCAAGTCCCTTGTACTCCAGTGTGCCAGTACACAGATTTGCACCTTGTTCAGTGTACTAACAGATCTCAATTCAAGGCCAACAAAACAAGCTCAAAAATATCTGTGCATATACTATTCATTCACTAGCAGAGGTGATTCAGTAGACATAAGCATCCTAATTGTCAATATTTGAAAACGATGGAGCTTTTTTCTGCAGGAAATGACCTTGCCACAACCCATAGGGTTTATCTCCCACATGAAACATGTGGTGCTGCAAGTGATACAGTATGGACAAATTGAAATTCCTGGGGACAACCATGTGCAACATGCTGAAAATGGATAAGAGCATTTCCAACATAGAAATCATGCACCAACTGGCCACACCTGAAGGGGTCCTAATCTCCTCATGCCATAACTGAAATCACTCCTCATCTGGTATTGCTCCTTTCCCTACTCCCCAAGAGTAAGGTCATTATGAAAGTGGTGACCCTAGACTGCACTCTATCAAGGTGACAAAGGAGAAGTTGAAAAAGAATCGCGTTGACCTCCCACCCCCCCCACCTCTCAGTCTAACTGAACTGTGCTAAATTGCTCTAGTACCTGCAGGAGAACTGCAGGTTAACCGGCTAGAGATCAGTGAGGTCCCCTTTTTTTTCAGTGCCATAGTTACAGCTGATGACGTTCTGAAATAATATTCAATAGCATTTTTTTATTGGACATATTCACCCCTAACCACATTAATGTTGAATTTGGGTGAATGCCTCTGGGACTGCTGTAACCATGACTAAAATAAGCAATGAGATCTGCTATATTTTCTGGGTCTTTGGGTCCTGACAGTTCAACTCCCAGAATAGTTGAGTTTCTGACTAACTGGGCCTTCTTTTTTTTCCTAGACGATCTCGGTTTCTGTATCGGTGCTAACGCTGAGCTGCATTGCCCAAGACCGCTGGTATGCTATCTGCCACCCATTGATGTTCAAGAGTACAGCCAAGAGGGCCCGCAAGAGTATTGTTGTCATCTGGGCTGTATCGTGCATCATCATGATCCCTCAAGCCATTGTGATGGAGTGCAGCAGTCTGCTGCCTGAACTCACAAACAAGACCAGTCTGTTCACAGTCTGTGATGAACACTGGGGAGGTACGTTTTCAACAATGCTCCTTGAATACATAACAATACTTAGGCAGTTTTCCCTCTTCATTAAGATGCAGTAAACAAAGCAGGCTATTGATTTGTTATCTTAGGATCACAGGAGACAGATTGGAGGATGCACCTGGTGCAGCTGCAGGATGTACACACTCAAGAAAACTCTACTTCAAATAGCTTTAAAGTGCAACATACACTCGAAACTCCCAACAGATTCACAAAATACTATGACCTGTGTATGTAGTACAACATTAACTGACACATCAGGAAAATTGTGCAGATGACTAATGATATTCAATTAAATGATATCCTTTTGGTTCAGGCCCAAATGACAACAAGTTATCTCGAGGGTAATATTCATGGAATGCTCTTTTTCTTAAGTAGCAGAGCACTGAGCTCTCAGGGCCACTGCGATAATACAATATGATAATGAGAAACCCAACAGCTACTACAATGAGTAAGCACTCAAAATTAAACCACAGCACACTGCAGTATGTGAGTGTAAAGTTTAAATCTAACTGCTTTGTTTACATTTTAATCATGTACAGTAACATCACTTAGAAACATCTTTCTTGCTAAAACCTGTAATACACAATCAATCCTTCTTCTAGGAAACTGGATGGTGAGGAAGCTAACATTTTGCCTCAAATATGTAGCCCTAAGCCTGCCGGTTGCTATTGTCTATTTCATCACATAACAGAAAACACACCATCTTAAAATAAACAGAGTTTTCACCCAGCTGCTTAAACTCATTTCAGCCAACAGCATTCATAGTCTTGGAACTGAGACGCCTGCTTTTGTTTACTGTGAGGTTGAAGACCCACGGTTTGAAAAATGGATGTGTTTTTTTGATAGATACCTCTGAATGTAAATGTGCTTTGTGAGGACAGAAAGACGGACAGGCATAATAACAGTACCTGGGGTGGCATGGGGCTCTATAGGGAGAGATCCTGCAGTTTGTTTTCAGTCCATTTATAATGACGTTTGGTTTCTTTTTCAACAGCTGAGGTCTATCCAAAGGTGTATCACACCTGTTTCTTCATTGTCACCTACTTTGCACCATTATGTCTCATGGTCCTGGCATATATCCAGATATGTCACAAGCTGTGGTGTCAACAGGTGTGTATTGGGATTTTTTTTTTTTAAACATAAACTCCTAACAAGCTGTGTTTAAACATAAATCTCAGTGTTCTGTGGTACTTCTTGATGTGTGCACATGTTTTATTTACAGATTCCTGGAAGCACATCAGTGCTGCAAAGGAAGTGGAGGCCCATACAGTGCTCAGCTTCTGCTCCAAGTCGGGGAGAGTCCATCAGGGTCAGGACCAGCACGGTCTGTGCTGAGATCAAACAAGTCCGAGCCCGACGCAAGACAGCTCGCATGCTGATAGTGGTGCTTTTCGTCTTCGCCCTGTGCTACCTGCCAATCAGCGTGCTGAATGTCATGAAAAGGTAATAACACAAGCTCTGTAGCTTCAAGTATCAATGAAAAAGGGAGAGGGAGAGATGACAGACAGAAGCTGCTATAAACCAAGCTTCACACTGTGCATTTATGTTACCATGACGGGCTCAATTTGGTAGTCTCATGTGTGTTTACACCACTGACAGCACTGAATTGTTACTTGTCTTCTGCAATCCTGCTTTAAAATTGCATGATTTATAGTACAGAAGGAGACACCAACTGAGAGAATCTGTAGCTGAAACCATCCTGCTTTACCTGCAGAGTCTTTGGGACATTCAAGAACACAAATGACAGAGAAACAGTGTACGCATGGTTCACTTTCTCGCATTGGCTCATATACGCCAACAGTGCAGCAAACCCCATCATCTACAATTTCCTAAGTGGTAAGTTTGTAACCTGTCTCATCACTTATACCGTGCAGCTCTATGAGTTTATTACTGCCCTCTAGTGTAATGTTTGGGAACAAAGACCCACTGCTGGAGATAGTTTATCTGGCATGTTGTATGAACGTAAGGCATAGTTACCAGGGACATTTTTTCAATTAAATAAAGGACAGCTGTTTGTCATTATGTACCAAAAAAATAACATCTGATCTATTTATCATGAATCAAGTCAATACATTTGTCACTCAGAACTTTAGTGAAACTGAGCAATTCTGTTGTGAATTCAAGGTGTAAAAGAACAGGTTCAGTTATTTCTATCTCATTTTCCCCAGGGAAGTTCCGCGGGGAGTTCAAAGCGGCCTTCTCTTGCTATTGTCATGGCCAAGGCCAAACTGAAACACAGAGGATAAGGACCAGAGCAAGCACAGACAGCCGGAAATCTCTGTCGACTCAAGTAAACAACATGGACAATGTGTCACGCATATCAGATCAGATAGTGTAGGGGTTTTGTAACACTCATAGTTTGTATGGCTAGTTCAAGCTTCAAAGGACACATAAATGAACAGGATTTTAGAGCAATCATGGCAACTGTCCAATTTTTTTTTATTTTTAAAAGCACAGAGGTTTTATGATACACACTTTCAGTTGCAAATGGTTTTATTGTATTATAAGTGTCTTTTGTATAACTTTCTGTTTTGTTCATTAGTCAGAATAGTCCAGATTGTGTGATTAAGTGTCTTTGGTGTTTGAGATGACAGGACTTGCAGGTATTTTACAGATGGCCTTATCCGTTAGATGATTAAATGCTTATAAATGAGTGATTTTTTTTTTTTGCAGCTGCCCCCCACGTCCTTTAGAAAACTTCATCAATAATGCAATCAAGTATTTCTCTGTTCTCAAACATTGTGGTCTCTGGGTAAAAGTGACATAGGTGTCAGAGCTTAAATCCAGAGTGAAATGCACTGCAATGCTTCTGTCCGTCACCCCCTCTGACAGCTGCAGAGCCCAGCGGGCACTGTCCTCTCAATCATGACAGCCACTGTCCTCTCAGTCAAAACCAAATATCTTCATGTTGATACTGCTGCATTATGTGTGCAGTCAAGAAACGTGTCCTGAAAGGTGCAGGTGTTTTATGGTCTACAACATCAGTCCTAAACGTTATCCTTTGTTTCTAATTTCTAATTAATTTCTTTATTTGGCTGGCCATACATTTCAATAATTTTAATATATCTTACAGACCCCAGGTCCAATGATAATAAAGCAGACAACAGGTTACTAATTAACAAACAAACAAAAGAACAGGACAGCTAGTGACAGACTGGCCATAGGGCGATATGGGCAAATGCCTCAACGGCTACATAATGAGGTGGCCGCGTGAAGATGCAGCGGTGATGCAGCCACAAAAAAAGAAAAGAAAAACAAAAAGTTGGTCGGAGCCAGCTTGTTTATGGCCGGCCAACTCTGAAAGATTGAAGACACAATAATGTAGGGAATCAGGAGTAGTGTGTATCTAACCTGGCAGGGCAGCTTGAGGAGGGGTATTTAAGAAATTTGTAAGAGAGTAGTTTTGATATTAGCTTTGATTCTCAATTTGAAAGTGAGAGTCACACATCAACATCACATGAATAACAACATGCTATCCTACACGTCCAGGAAATATCTCAAATTTGTACCCCCACTGGTAGCAGACAATCAGCTGGCATGTACTCCCCTCCCGCAGTTCATGTTTTTCCATTTATAAATTTGGATTCTATGATGATATCGTATTGTAATCTGTGTTGTTTTTCCATATGCTATATATTTTTTTAATGTATTACAAAATGGAATGTATTATGTGAACTGTCATGTTACATCTTGACATGCACTTTATATCTTTATTCTTATATTTATTTATTTAAGTGTGTATTTGACATTGGCGTGCACCATGATCAGTATTTGTCTAAGTTCTGAATGTGCTTATTAAATATTCCTGTAAGACTCAATTCATTTTGATTGACAGTGATGCAGTATGTTGTATACTTGGTTTATTAAAAAGCACAGACATTAGTCACACTTTTTGAGATTCTCTCAAATTAAAACTATTTTTTTCATTTAAATTGTAAAAAAAAAAAAAACAACTGTTAACTTGGTTACATTTCACATTTTGTGCAAAATCATTTGAAATGTGACATATTTGACTAAGCATTAAAAAAAATGTTCATCTCAGACCAGTGTGTCTGAAACTTCAGCAGTGTTACAGAAAACAAAGGTATCAGCATCAGAACTTGCCTGTGACCCTTGTGTGTAAATTCAGCTTTTAACGCGGCATTATTATAAATATAATTACAGTGGCAATCTGTTGACAAAGCTCCAGTATTTGATTTTGTAATTAAGATTTGCAACATTTTGTCAAAGCTTTATGAGAATTTAACATTTTGCTTATTGAAACTTCCTTGTATTTCTATGTTTTTCTCTCAATTTTGAAAGCTATGGTTTGGTGTCAGTGAAGGTGTTTTGGACATATTAACAACACTTTGATAGTTTTTGATTTTACAAGATTTTCAGTGCAGTTTAATAAGTTGAAGTTGAATTGAATAAGTTGATTACAAATCATGTGGTTTGGTAGTCCTTGTGTACAATTATTTATTCATTTATTTATTTTTACTGATGTTTTTTTGGTTTCAGTTTTGCATCAAGAGTCAATTAAGACACTTTTTTTTAGCATTACCAGGAAGCTCTGTTGTACTTTTGTACTTGGTATATATATATTTTGTTTAATCAGTGACTGTAGACCTTGATCAGCCTGTAAATTGACACATGAACTCCCACCTTAAATGAATTACTGCCAATTTTCATGTTTAGGGTTTATGTTTTAGAAAAACATACTTTGACGAATGTATAAAGAGTCAGCGCTTCACTGAGTTCTAACATGTGCTCAGCTTGATCTTCTCAGATTGTTTCATTAGTTGATATTTATGTTCTAATGACGTGTAATGATTAGTTTTACCAAAAATAACAGCAACATCATATAGGTTTAACATACCGTTTAGACTTGGTTGGACTTACACTTCACTGTGTCTGTTTTTGTTTGTTTGTTTTTTTACACATATTTTATCAATAAAGTACTATCTGCCTACATCGTTTTCATTTGTCTCTCATCTTTGCTTCTAGTCTCTCCCCAAAACACAAGCACAGTGCAATTTCAACTTATTTTCTGTAAACATCAGCTTATAACCAGTAGACCGAGTTGGCAAAGGTAGCATCTTGCCTAATTTCTTTGGACAAACACCATAAAAAATAATAATAATAAAGCTTCAAATCTGCAATTATTGATCTTGTTTTCACAGCAGGGGGTTGGAGGTGGGGGGTGGGGTTAGTGACAAACGTTAAAGGGATATTCTGGCGTAAGTTTAACCCATGGTCCAACAACACCAAGCTAGACTCCCCTCAAGAGAATGAAGCCTGCTAACTGCTAGCTTCTCTGATTGTAGCAATTTTAGCAATGACCGCACCATAACAAACAGCACAGTCCATTTATCCACAATCAAAAAGCCACTCATAGCCACAAATAATGCGCAGAACAACAGCACCAAACTTCATCATCAATACCAGGCCAGGGTCTCATACATAAATACAAGGCGTGAAACATCTGTTAGCTTTGCCTGGTTTCTATTGAAAAGAGACCAAAAAACAAACAACTCACCCACTCTCCTCCAGTTATACGTTGTGCAGCAACTTTCCACGTCCAGGCGCTGACAAAACTCGTCCGACTGGCAGCACAAATAGTTTCAGCGGCCACTGGTAGACACTCACCGCACATGACCACTCTAACCCCCCCAGGTCCAGCACATAGACTCCACCGACAGCTCCCCTTCTTTCACTTTTCTCCCCCATCTCCTTCAGCTCGTCTTCAGTAAACTCGGTCTGGTGCCCATCAATCAAAATGAAACCAGTCATCGTTGTTGTAAAACTCCATAAGTTCAGCCGTGTTGTTGTCCCTTCTGTGATGTCTCTGCTTCACTATGTTACAGGAAGATTCTCTTCCGGCAACAAACATCGTCCTGATCTCGCGTGTGACGTCACGTCTAATCTCGCGTTTATTTACGTGATTCCCTCCAGTGTTTATTTTTTCCCTTCCTGTCATTTTATTTATTCATGTATTTATTTCCCTCCCTACTTTGTCATGTTTACTGACATTACCTTAATTTAGGCTACTATGATGTTTTTCCCGTCTGCTGTTCTGTGTAGCCTACTGTTGTTTGTATGTACAACCTTTTTCAATAAACTTCATGGGGGAAAAAAAGGGATTCTCTCCTGCAAATGTAAAGGATAATTCTTATCATAGATCCATGGGGATAATGCCCGACGAAGTGTCCATTATCACAGATTAATGGACAACGCGGAGGCGTGAACCGTCCGATGCAAAGCGGAGAGTTCTTATTATAGATCCATGGTCCATTATCACTTTTTAATGGATAGCCTACCCCGCAGCCAATCAGAATCGAGGATTCACCCAGACCATGGTATAACCAGAGACATTGTAATAGAAGGACTTTGGTATAACTAAAGTTAGAAATGCTAAATTCCACCCTGCGAACACTCAATAACTTATATAAACTGATAGGCAAGAGATCCTACATTGGAACTTTGACGGCATTAATAATCACACATTTTCATCCTTGAGCTGCGACTTGTTAACTCGTTAATCACCTCCACACTAGCCTATTACTGTACCTGTAGGCTAACCAATACTAAAAATAATTGCACTGATAACTTTAAGAAAACAACAACTTGCACACAATAATGTAAAGGGAGTCAGTCCAAGATATTTGTGTTAGTTGTCGGTGTCATTTTATTGCATGGTGTAAGGTACAGCCTCTAGTAAATGTGTTACATCCTGGTGACTGTGGGTGGTGTATCCCAGCTTAAGAACATTCACACCACAGAGGCACGGATCAGATGCAGGAGAGCCTCAGCTGTCAACTCAGAGCTTTACAACAGCTGTCATGCAACTCACACGTCTGGGAGCTGCAGTCATCCTTGGTGAGTACAGTACAACTGTCACTATGGTACGTTTCTGTATGGCAAATATTAGCTGCAGCGTGATTATGCTTGCTTGATTTTTATCTTTCAATCATTTGTCCTCACATGGGGATTATAATAATATGATCCCATCCCCTTATAATACAGACAACAAGTTGTGTCCATAACCAGTGATGTAAAACATGCTTTTCATGATTGTAATGTGTTTGTATTTCAGGGATTGTTATTCCTCATATATCCAGCATCAGTATTTCATCTGCACCTCCTGACTGTGTGGCCTCTCTGAATGTCTGCATGTCGGATTTATGTATGAGGGAACGGGCGTTTTACAACGGCATCTGTGAAAGTAACAGTGACATATTTCCAATTTTCTAATCATGCTGCAGGAAATTGGAGCATGTTATCCTTTCTAAAAGTAATGATTTAATTTCACCAGGAAGCACAGGACATAGCCTACAACTGTTAAACCGAATTGCAGCTCTTGTAGTATATGGCTTAAACGTAATAAGGCAATAGCCTGAAGCAAGGCTTAAATAGATTATAATGAAGAGGTCTTAACTATCTTTTTGAATGTTGACATTAGATTCCAGCTTTATTGTCATATCTAAACAGCTTTCACCTGTGAAATAATCAGAGCAGGAGGCATATACACCTGTTGCACAAACAAGACTGCGCTCACTTATGGAAAATCCTGTTTTTCTGCTTCCCTCTTGTGTTTGTGTCATTCAAGATGAAAGCTGCCAAATAATAGGCTCATGGGGTTGTAACATGACCATCCAGACTGTACTGGACCAATTTCCCTCTCTGCGAGGGTGTGTGTGTGCCTGGGAGGACGACCTTTGTGACTCCATACAAGCGCTCGCCACACAATGCCACAGAAAGCCAGGTGCACTATTCTCAGTCGTCTCTGCATTTTTGTTTACCAAAGGTGATCTGATGTATGAACAAACACTATCGTGCAGAACAGCAGATTTGATGTGAAAAAAGCTCATCAGGTTTTCTATTATTTGCACAGCAAGTCAGCAGAGGAGGAGCACACTGATGGACTGGAAGTCAAGCAGCTTGACTGGCTATGGTAATTATTTTTATTATGGTTTAGCCACAACTGAGAATGAAAAGTGAATTCAACCAATACAAAAACTGATGCTCTTGATATCTTTAAAAAATCTCTTTCACTCTCTTCACCATAGCATATGATGCTGCTGGATCCTGCATTGATCAGATGCAAGCCTGTGTTAGTGATACAGTTTGCAACAAGTACCTAGTACCTGTTCTCCAGGCATGTACGGCAGATCTGTGTAATCCTGAACACTGTCAGCGGGTGACTCAACATTTCCATGGCAACATGCCGCAAAATGTCGCAGAGATGCTGGGCATGTGTGAGTGCGAGGATTCAGATCAGAGTTGCCTGCAAATGAAAAGTGTTCTTCACAGTGGCACATGTGGAGATGAGACCCGGATCTGCCAGGACACAGTTACCCAGTGTGTCAGGGACAGTCAATGCAGGTATGTTGCTCTTCTGTCTCTACACTAAGGCGACCCTGAGATCTCAACACACACTGTAGCACCTTAAGGAAACACATGCAAATCGACAAAAGATAAATTCATTCGGTTTGACAACACATGATTTGCAAATACTGTACTCAGGGCACAATAGAAGTGGACAATGGCAAATGATGAACCTGGCTGAGACACATTTGTTGCTTTGTGACTTTTAGGCTAAAGGCACTGAGCAGTAAGTGTGAATGGATGTGTCAATACATTAACTCAGGCCGGGTTCACCCTTTCACTAAGTCTGAAGACACTTTAATAGTGTTGTGAGTCTATATAGGGTATACATTTTCAAATTGATCAAGATGTGTTTCATGTAATCATTGTAGTGGCTGCGGCCACTACAGTGTGTCTGACACTTCAGCAGTGTCATTATAGAAAACATCAGCATCAGAAATTGCCTGTGACTCTTGTGTGTGAATTCAGCTTTTAACGCGGTACATGTATTATTGATAATACATGTTCCCATCCACAGTTATGATCTTGCCACGGCAACCAATTTTGCTTTTATCACATTTTATATTTTCATAGAAACTGTGGAATTTTTAAAATAATGGTGTGTTGCTGTATATTTTTGTTCCTGATTTACCAGAGACCTTTTAAAAACTTTCCAAGCTAAGTGCTGGCGCTCCGATGAGGCTCTATGCAGCGACAGTGACCTCCAAAGTGATGACGAATGTTTCATGAACATGGATCCAGCCTTCATTCTTGGTACGCATTCTGAATGTAAAATGGCCTTCTTAGCTACTTTGGGCACTCCACTTCACCATCCTTGTTCATGCAGAGGCGTAAACAATGATGACCTAAAGACGTGCAACATGATTCATGATGTACTTCATAACAGATCGTACTTCAGTGAGTAGCATATTATGGATTTACAGCACAAGCTTTTTAAAGATAATGTGTTTATTGGAAATATGCTAAGGTTATCTATACTCCATTTAGTGTCATCTTTGAAAAGCACTGGCCCGACCAAACCTCCTGAATTCAACGAGTCTGAGCCCGGACACACATGGTTATATGGTAATTTCCATTTGAATTTCTTCACTATACACTGACTGTTGATCAATTTACTTTTCAATGAACTGAACTGACAAGTTTTTTCTTTTCAGATTACCCCCTATATGCTTTTGCAATTGTGCTTATTGGCATCATTATATTGATAACTCTAGCTGCTGTCAGTTATATTTGGTAAGTAGTATACATCAACAATATGTCATCACAAATGATGTTACGCCTCTGACATTAAATATTAGCACTTTTTTTTTAACCTTTATTACAGGAAGTCGAGAAAAAGAGATAAACCAAAACTCCACCATCCAAAGAAAAGCAACAGTGTTCTAATTCTGTGATTTTAATTTGTCCATCATAATCACAAATCACTAAACATAAATAATTTACTGTACATGTCCTCTGTAGTGTACAGGTTGTGCAAACAGATTACATACTTACTGTATGAGTGAGTAGTCTGAAAATACTAGGCCTATATTAAAGAAAATGTATTAAAAGTGTCTTGAAGTAAACTAGAGGTTTTCCAGAAAGATTAATATGTTTTCACAGAGCTGAAGAATCGATCAGCTCACTTCAGCTTTTAATCTTTTTTATTGTGTTGACCTGTGCTCATCCATCACTGTAACACATTCGACATGTCTGGGATTGCTTTATGTCATCGGTTGTCTTTTTGTGATGATTTATTGGTACTCTTGGCTTCCATTATATCAGCTAATAAAACATATCTATGAACACTCACAGTTTCATAAAAATGCTGAATAGTCTCTGAAGTGACAATCTGTGTTTTGATCCACAAGAGAAAAAAAATGTCTCAAAGGAAAAGGCTGCAATTTATCATTGAAACAGGTTCCTTTTAGAAATTGAACCAGCAAAAGAATTTACAGCATTTGAGGCTTTTATTTACATTCTCTGCTTTATATACCTCAGGGACATACACAAATTGAACAAAAGAGACAACAAAGTAGGATTTTAAAAAAAGGTAGAATATGAGAAACAGCCAGAAATGTCAAGCTTCAGACAGAGAACCAGGAGCATTTGAGGCATGTACTGTAGCACCAACTAGTTAAATGGTGGTCAAATTTAATCTAGAAAGCAAAAGTCTGACAGGAGGAGGACAATTACATCGTTTGAAGTAGCTTTTCAGAAAGCGCTTTCAACAAAGCACTTAGTCCTACATGTGGAAACAGACAGGAGCCTTTGGTCAGGCGATGTCAGCTCTCTGACAGAGAGACATAGAGACAGCTGATATGAAATGTAAGCAGAGCCAAACCATTTAGTGCTTTGTACAAACATAGAAAATTTTAAAAAGCTTGTTTAACTTCAGCTGTAGCGTGAGGCAAGAACTGGTTTAACATGGTCCCATATTCTTCTTTGAAGATGTGAGCGATGACTAAACATAAGACGCTGCAGTAATTGAGGCCAGATATAAAAGCATGAAGATCATTCCTGGGTCAAAGTCGCAGAGGACTGTGCAGAGAGATGATTAAAATATCATCAGATTCATTTTGCTCGATGATTTAGTTGATTGAACTTCAGAGCAAGAGATGTTTAACATAACTTGACAGAAGCAGAGGTGCCCAGGTGATGGGCAAGAAGGGAAGTTAATTTGGATTTAATTTGATTCTGTCTGGATAGATTAGGCTATCATCTTGTCTGCACAGTATATTATCTTATACCTGACTCTCTAACTGTATACACTTCAAAGCTTAAAAGGGAGCAGGATGGGAGCAAAGGAAGGAAATGGTGAGATCACACTAAAGATATCAGTTGTACTGTCTAAAAACCACTCAGGCACATGAGAGATTGTGACACAACCAAGAACAAAGCACACAGCACTACACATACTGTAGATAGAGCTCGTGCTGCTTAGATGCCAAAGCTTTCCTGATGTGAAACAACAGTACTTAACGCCAAATCATCCATGAAGATAAGGGAGCATGATACGAGTGTAGAAGGGGAAGAGTTGGAGGGAAAGTGAAGCAGGAGGGTTTTGCTTTGTTCTGGCTTTCTCCTTTTATTTTTCCATCAAACACTTATTGTTTTGCTCAGAAAGGGTCTCCTCAAGCCTTTTGATTTCCTGTTGATCAAAAAAAAATTCTTCTTATTTCTTGAATCTTTGAAGATGACACTTGTGATCTTTCTGCCAGTGAAGTGTCCTGTGAGGGTTTCAGAGGTGTTGATCTTTCCTGGTTTGGATGATGTTGTCAGGGGGTTTACATTGTTGTTCAAAACACCATTTGTTAACTGGCATCCTGTGATCCTCACCCTCACCATGATGGCTGCTGCTACTGACAGAACAGCTTGTTACGCTGTATCCTCTTCACCACTAGCCTGTCATGTGAAGTACAATTTTCGCAGACTTGAATAAAGCAAAAAGCCCTTTTTGACTAGTCTAAGCACGATGCATCACCAAGTGCCAAGTCATTCCTGCCTGTGGCTTTTAAAACTGTAGGTGTCAGTCACACAGAACTCAATAGACTGATCCTAATCTGTAAACAGGAAACGTGCACCATATCCTGTAAGGGAGGTATACTGGAAGATTTTCCTCTATCAAGTTATCATTAAATCAATCAGTCCTGTCTGGTATAACCATAAAAGTAACATGATTTGGTTCAGGTTATGTGTCGTTGTTTAGTTTGCCTTATCAAAACCCATCCATGCTTATTAGTCATATTTGTTTTTCACCAAGTTTAGTTTAGTTTGGCTGACAACCTGACTGCCAGTTTTGGTGCCTTCCTACTGCTGACAAACCTGACTGCCAAGGACAGAGGTTAATGGAGCGGGTCAAAATATCCTGTTTTAGTTGACCCCACTCCCTCAAATTTGAATATGTTGATGGTTGAGGTTAATGCCACCAAATTTTGTTCAATTCAGATAGTAGTTTTTGTATAAACTGCTGAAAATCCAACCACCAAGGACAGAGTAAAAAATATACTCCAACAATTACATTTAAATTAACCTGCAAACTCTTCACCTGTTACACTTAAACATGCAGGATTTTCAACATTGTCTTATTCCGTGTTAACATTCTTACTGCTTTTAGCATTTATGAAGCCATTAATCACTCATTTATTAACTTATTATTTTCAACTATAGCGTCAACCTTTTCAGCATTGTTTTAGCAAAATGCTCTTTCTGTTTGGTCTGCATGCAGTAAGGTTGAAGGAGTGAAACAATCCTAACAGCTCAGAAGAAAACACCTGCAGTGACACTCTTCTCAGTCCACAGCAGTTGCAGGAACAATATAGCAGGAGCCTCCATCTGTCCGATAGCAGGCCGTCCTCAGTATCGGGTAAATCCTCCGACATGACTCCTGAAACTCCTTCCAATCACAGTGGTCTCTGCTCTCCTCCAGGCAGGTGAAGGATGGTTCTGGTGGCAGTGCAGCAAACCAAGCTAGCTACGTCTGCCAACAGTTATATTTCTAAATCTACTGGATAGATCAGCTCAAAATAGCCTACAGTCATGTTTCCCTGATGATAATAACATTGGTGGCACACTGACTATTCACATCATCTGAAAGCTAAAAACAGACACAGTGACAGTCCTGAACAGCATCCTGACACATACAGTAAACCATCTAATATCTCTAATGATGGCTAATGTCTGTCTGCATCCATCATGTAATTTACTGCCCTCTTGTGGGTAGTGTATAAAAGCTATAGCTTGACCACCAACCAATAGATCCATAGTTTCTATCATTTTCATTGGTGGGTATGAATATAGCTCCAACAGGTGATAAGCTAATATCCTTGAAAAGTTGTTCATCGTGGTTGTTCCGTCCTGATTTAAAAACCAATGGATGACACTGAATGTAAGCACGTTTAAACATCTTTAGCCTATAGGCCAAATAAATAATTTCTTATCTCTTTCCTAGTAACTGTGAGAAATAACAGACAGGCCAGATAAAAGTGCAGGAACTTATAAGAAAAAAAAAAACTCGGAAAGGAGATTTATTTTCTTTAAATGACACCACACTGGCACTGAATTTATTACTGTATAAAGTTAAGACCCAGTCTTGGGCAATAGACACACATGATTCATCCTACTTGACGTCTATTATTTGATCTTCCAAAGCCTGCTCATTGTTGCAGTCATCTGATTTGCATCTGTCGAGCACATAATTTTTTGATGAGGACTGGTTTGCATATGTGATCAAGATGGACTATTGTAAGAAGGCAATTATCACATTTTAATACACTTATGCAAATGTTCCAGTTATCTGCTGCATCAATTCATTAGAGTTGAGTTTTTATTCAGTCTCAGAGTCCAGCCAGCTTTCACTCATGCATCTAATTACACTGTTTTCCTTCTGGGATATGAGGTGAAGAGAACTGACAGCAATGAAGTAAATGGATAGGAAAGCAGAGGTATCCTGAGTCAGAGATGTCCACAAAAGACATTTTGTCTTTATTTACATTACCTGAAACTAATACATACATCTTTTTTTTTCAAGTACAATGTATATGGCATCACATTAAGCTTCAGATAAAAGTTCATTAAAATTCAGTGCCGCATTTTGATTTTCAGTGATGCTATTTTTAAGTTTTACAGATAGCAGGATATACAGTACAGACACAAAACACAGGTGAAAAGCAAAGACATCTGACTTTCACAATAGCTTATTTCATGGCAAAGGTTTTTTTAAATGGAAAAAACAGTCAAGGGGCACTTCTTTAATAATCTTTGGCAAACCTGAGGGCAAAACACTTTAGAGGCTGCTTTTAGTGGATGTTTTTCTGTACGTTTGAGAGGAGTCATCTTTCTGGTTAGTGCCACAGAAACTGAAGCTGAAAATATCTTCAGAAGTATCTTAAGTCTGCATGAGGAAATATTTATGCTCATGAAGCAGCAAGGATTCTTTTTGCAGTATTATTCAAATAAAAAACATTTTGGTGATAATGAACTTCAGCACACCGCCAAAGCAGACTATACTAAATAACTATTCTGTTACTTAAGGCCACAAAGCTTTGCAATGTAATTACAGTGACTGACCTCTACTGGGTGTATTTGTCAGGGCCGAATAAAAGCAAAAAGTGGAAAAATATCAGTGGAAAATTACACCAGTAAAAATGTGTGTTTATAACTAATCAATCTAGACCTGTGTGACAGAGGACAGTTGTCCATTTAGTTTTCAAGCTGATATGACCTATACTCTCTCCTCTCTCCAACTATGGAGCAGATCATTAAAAAAAACTAAAATCAGGAGAACTTAATAGTTCACCAGCTACGAATAAACAAAAACAGTATAACAATGCACTTCAAATACAGCGGCATAGGCAACAAATTGGAAGGCAGCAACAAGAGGGGAAGCACTTCAAAGGGAGCAGGGGGAAATGTTTAAACATTCCTTGACTGAAACACATCACAACGTTGCGCCTGCGGCCTGGGCAACTTTGGAGTTTGTCTTGCGGCGTAAAACGTTGCAAATGAAGTCACCAGCCTCTATGACTTTGCTGAGATCTACACCCTGCAGACAAATAGTCGTACTATCAGTTAAAATGCAACATCTCCAAGGTAACATGATGTCGGTGAGGTGAACAAACAGTGGCAGAATGAAGAATGGGAATGGATAAATGCAACAGGTGAGAGGAACTAAGGTGTAGTGAAAATATTCAACCAGCAGGGGTAGGAATTGTTAAATAAATAGTTCCTGAGAAGGGCCATGCAACACCATGGGCTTATGCAAGTTCTGTAAAAACCACTGATATTATAAAATAAACATTCACAGAGTGGTGTGTTTGCACAGTGATCTGTTTATGTAAACGAGCTTGGAATGATTGTATGAGTTTCACTGATGTGTTGGGGAATTTAAAATACAGCAGGTCTGCCCCAATAGCAGGGCACAGACATACTTACAGTTTCAATACCCATGCCATGAAGCATGTAGAGAACATCCTCTGTTGAAACATTGCCAGATGAACCTTGAGCATACGGGCAGCCTCCCAGGCCAGCTACCGCCGAATCCACCACACAGACCCCCATCTGCAAAGACACACAAGAGAGACATTCAGCACCTCAACACAGACTTCACCTCAGGTAAAGTCCTGGGAACAAAGATCCTTGTTCTGTTGAATTGTTCGAGGCGCTGGCTGTACGGCCGCACGCTGCGGTCGTGTTTTACAGCTGTTTAGGAGAACTGTGGGCTTATGTCTTGAAGATGAGTGGGCACTGGGCACAGAATGTCCCACAGTATGCCTTAGTCATCCTCTTTGTCAGTTCAAACCACCAGCAGCACCACATAATTATGGCCTTGTTCATATGGGAGGAACATTATAAATGCTGAACAGAACATTTCATATGTTTCTGATTCTCCTGGTTACTCATGTTTTTACAGCACTACTCTGCCCTTAACCATGGGGATTCACTTTCTTGCCAATGAGAGGATGTTTTTTCCTCGGCTGGATAGTGTCCTATTACACTGTGCCAACAATACAGGAATTGTAACATTACTTCTCAAATGTGTTCTTATTTCAGAGATTTGATTCATTGGCTAATTAGAATCAATATTTTGAGGGGGAATGTCTTTTTTTCAAACTTAAGTATCAAGTGACCCTAACCCTCCATATGAAAATGTATGATGTGTTTGCATTGTGTTTCTTTTTGTTGTTTTTTGTTTTGTTTTGGCCGCCTAAGAAATACAACCATCCTAGGATGACTTGAAATTTCTCTGAGGGTGGTATTTCACAAAGAGATAAAACAGCAGCATTTTATCAGTGTCTAATCTTTGTTTTCACACCAAAAAATGATGAAGCCAGACCTTTGGTTTTTCAGGGTCATTACAAACTCAGGTCTCAGGATGTTTTCCACATGTCCCTGGGATTGTCATGAGAATATTAAAGATGTTTTCCAGCTTCCGTGGCAGAGCCAGATGTCAACGGATCCCACAGTGAGACAAAATTAACACGTTGATCCTCTCAGTGGCATTGGGTCATGAAGGACTTTCACCTCCATGGAGCACGACCAAGGAGGCTAAATTAAAAAAAAATTCTATTGCCTTTTTTTCTTTTTCTTTTTTGAACAATGCTGCTAATTGGTTGCTTTTCCTCCAGACAAGAACCTACTTCTTCCAACGGCTGTCTGAGCCAGCCGTAATTGCTGTTTGTGTTGGCAAGAGGAGAGGAGGAGGTGGGGTAGAAGGAGGAGGAGATCTACTCCGGTGTGTGCAGTGCACAAGATTTCCAGACCTTGGTTCAAGCCAGAGCAGGATATTGTACTAGGCAGAATTTTTGTAGTATAAACACAGAGTTGTAATCTACCATGCCAATCCTCTCGCTTTCAGCTGCTAACCGTGTAAGGCCAGGGGTCTTGAGCATACTGTTTCCGAGAGGAACAAAACAGAGCCTTCAGCAACGTGCCCTGCTCCTCTGGACAGTAATCACGCAGGGATTGGTGGTCAGCAACTCAAACTTGCCAATGCTCAGTTAGATTCTCACTGCCCAGAAACCAGATGTGCACTCAGTGTGAAAAAAGCCATATCCAGTGAGCTGTGGCTATATAAAAACAATACATTCCTGGGTAACGACACAGTGCATTTTCTAACTTTGCGTGATTGGGGATAAGCTTGTTGACATTCTACACACTGAGTGGACGAGGCTGAGGATGGACGTGCTCCCATTTTGGATTTATAACTGCGTCAGCAAGAGAAAGAAAGAGCGCGTATTCACTGTGGGATATGCAGGAGTGATGCTTTACCCACTACTACATAAACTGGGAAGCTGAAAGAAAACTGTCACAGATCCACTGCTGACACATATATAAGCTCTTTCCAGGAACCTGAAGCCCAAAGCCCAGATACTGTAGGGCAGCTGGGAGATAGGAAAAATAAATATAGAGAATAAATAAATGACATTTTTTCCTTCATGATTTACTTAAGCATAAAAATACTGAACCATGTAATCTAATCATTCATCTTTATACCTCACAGAGTTTTGACAAAATTTTGATCGTAATTTAAAATCCTTGTGCTTTTGAAATGATTCAAATTCATGTTCTTCTATGTCTTTTTTGTGTGGCCAGTAAGAGGGAAATTATATTAGCATATTCAACTTTATTACCCCCTCTAAAAAAGAATTATGTTTTGCTAGAGCGACCAGAACGATAGAAAAATAAATCAGTATCCAAATGACAACTTGCCATAGACACCGACTGTGCCAAATGCACCTGTTGGTTTGTTTATTGGCCAACTCAAAAATGCATTTCATAAAATATAATACAAATTGGTTATTTTCTATATTATGTGGTGATTTGATTCTATTGATTATCCAGCTTCTGTCATTATTCATCATGAGGCTTTTCCATTTCACTGAAAGGAGACAATATTAATGTTTGATTATCATGATGATTAAGAACATAATACATCAATTTTCTATGTCAATGATACCATTGTTACATCAACACCCGTTAATGAGGCCAACATAAAGGTGTACTGAAGCTGTAAACTCACTCAGTTCATCTACTGACCTTGCACTGCAAAAAAAAAAAAAACATAAGAAAAGAAAGTGCAGATGAATGCTATTGTCAGCGGAGAGCTCAAGTGTGAGCACAAACAGGTTATAGTGTATTCCCCAGCTGCAGCACTACACAATACACCAAAATTGTGGGTAAGAATAAATAATATTCTTTGCCAAGCCTGTGAAATCTAAGTACATACATTGTCATTGTGTGACCTGCCAGGAGTAGGTTAGTAACAAAGCCCCCCCAGACCTCATGAGAAGAAAAAAAAAGGTACAAAGACTGAGGAATGTCTTTATCAGGAACAAAAGAGGTGACTCAGGGCTGACAGCGCTGGGGGAATTCATTTCTCTCCCAGTTGGTGGTGTGGGCTTCTGGCACACAGTAATGAAAAACTATGATAAAATCTTTCATTTCCATCTTGTTTATGGGTGAGCAAATGGTAGGCTAAATATCCGCGGCTGCTATTACTCTCTGTGGCCATGGGGCAGCTGTGATGAATCATTTTAAGTATGATCCACACAGGAATTTCACTATCCCTCTGTGCTTCCTCACTCCAACATAGAAAATCTAAGATAAGTTAAATATTTGCTATTTTACACATGGACATTGTTGAGCTTCACTTCTGTACAATGTTACAATGTTACAGTTTACCATCAGATACTGTGTGTCATATTGTGCTCCAAATTGAAGCCTTATTGTGTTTTGTGTCCCAAGTGAGTTTATGATATATCATGACTTGTTTTTTTGTTTGTTTTTTTAAGGATTTTTAAGAAATACAGAAGTTCCTGCTGAATTCCATAATGTGAATCTTGATTTTATTTTATTTTTTTCCAAATTCTCCTTATACGCCTAAGTTTTGTATAGAAGTTAGGAATGCACATAGAAACAATAATCATCCTAATTTTATTTTATCGATTTAGCAAATTAAATATCAGGAAATAAATGTGTGAACATCTATTTTACAGTACTAATATTGAGGTTCTTTGTCTGATGACCCTTGTTAATTAATTGTTTTCAGGTTTTAAAACATATTGGTCTCTTTTGTTCTTGGGTGATACTTTTTATGAATAATAAAAAAGAATTTAATTGTTACATACAATAATACAAGATCATTGCAGTGAAGTGATATGTGCAATACTCCAGTGACTGTGCAATTAAGAAGAACAAGAAACATGACAAGACAGCAACATTAATCTGACTAAGAGAAAGTGAAAAAATCAAACTGATATACTCTAAACTAAGTAAACGCACTTAACAACAGACCAACAACAACGTTCAACAATTAAATTAAAAGGCAAATGCCCATTCTGTGCAAAGTGATGATAAAAATAAACATAACTATGCAGTAATTTACACAAAGGGAAATTATGTTCTACACACCAGACATTTACAGTCCTATGAAAGAAAGTGGTCCTGAAGTCTCAGGTTGGCTCTGCAGCTGCAGTGCCGTTCATCACGTGCTCGGCAGCCAGCGAATGAAAGGATCATTTTCCACTGGCCTTTAAGCACAGCATTGTCAGAGTTCAACAGCCAAGCGACAGATGAGTTAGGAGGCCCTCAGGGCCCTTCTATCCACCTACCTTTCTGTTGCTTTGTACAACAGACACTGAATAGGTGAGCCTTTGTGCTGACCCCCTCACATCTGTTGACCCACCCAGCCCCCAATGAGCTTCCTCCTCTGCAGTGACAATGTGCCCCAGAGAACTGATACAGCCATATCTACATTACCTCTGTTTTATGTCTGGATTTATGTCAGTTTTACACTCGCTACAGGCAAAGTGGTGAATCCACTGGGGTTTACAAGCTAATTACATTTTTGTGAGTCGCCAATATTCCAGCATATAAATGTAACAGTCCGTGAAGTTCTGCAATAGCATACATGTACTGTGATGGGAGGGCCCTTTGGAAATATCTTATGTTCATTAAGATTCTGGGATTTTTTTTTTTTTTTTTTCACGGGGCAGTTTGTGAATCATCTTACGGCGACGGCTTAGATCATGTTTCTTAATGCCCCTCTTCCTTGTTGACTGATGGTTCCTGGTTTTCTGTGTGTCCCATTGTGACCTACACATTTGTTTTGGGCCGTCTCTATACTCGCTGAACAGAGGATACATTCATAATGTTGTAAACTGACACATTGCCATTAAAGCTGCGGGCCAATTGGGGTTTATTGAGACTTTCATAAACATCTTATCATACTCTACATACACAAAAAGGCAATATTTGTTTAAAGGAAGGCAGTTGACTGAATTGTATTCATCTTATATTATTTTTTATTCAATCTAGATGCTTGAAAATACTCATTTCAAACAACTTCACCCAGAATAAATGGCTTAATTGATGAGAATTTAACTTCCTTTGCCTGATTCCCATGAAATAATATTTCCATAGCTCTTATAAAAATGAAGAAAAAATGCTGTCTTTAAATGTACTGTAAAATTGTCTCAAAAGATGGATTGGGAGCAGCTTAACATATGATTATCCCCAGCAGGAAGAATGATTTAGTGCTTCAGAAAAGACTTGTGATCTCTACGATGTTGGCAGTTACTTGAGCAAGTTGAAAGATGTCCTGGAACAAGAATCACCACCTCAACTTTGCTTCCACATCTGGTTGCTCCTCTTCATGTCATCATGACTAACAACACTGATGTATGCACAGGCTGGGCATTAATCCACAATGGGCCTGTGGCTCTCCGCAAGAATATTTATATTCATCAGAAGGAGAAGGATGTGCATGTAAAGGAGAAGGTGCCTGAAGAATCTTCGCCAAGCCACGAAGAAAGCGCAAACCAAAGGATGTCAGGCAATTTAACGTGAGGATGTGAGGATCAAGAGGATGATGCACTGCTGTCTTGTGCTTGTACAGTGGAGAGGCTGCACTTCCAACTGCTGCCTCTCCTCCTGTAATCATGCCAGCATTTGTAAGGCCTCTACAGACCTCTCTAACAAAAAGTACTACCGCTTTTCACATCACTCACACAAAGATCAGGAGGATTCGTACATCAAAGCTCTGTGACTCACACCTGTCCTCCCTGAATGATCAGCGCCCACATCCTTCTTCTCTTCATACAAGCCTGAGACATTTTCGGAGAGAGCTCTTATTACGTTTGTTTCCTTTCACTTGAGTGTCATGGACATCAGTTCACTCTGTTTTAAAGATGCCTGATATCGTCTATGGTTTTGAAATTTTTTGAGCTTATCCCACCGCATTTTCCCAGAAATCACGGGTCCATATCCTCTCTACTATTGGAGCTGCTCCCCCCGTGACAGCACAGTCCTGACAGAGAGCAGCACCTTTCCCTCAGCCTCTTGTAGAAAAACAGATAGATTGTAAATTCCAACCATAATTTGGGGCTTGTGCTTCAGGGAGAACTTATTTCTTTGTATTTAAATGTTTTACTCTGTTTTTCTCTTTTGCTCTCACTGTGGGTGTTCACGTTTTTGTATCTCATCATGACCCTCTTGTAGAATGAGATAAATGAGCGTGTTCATTGAGGTTTCTACGATCATCATTTTTACATCAGAGAACTGAAGTTGAACAAGTTGATACAGCCAGGCAAAATGAGGTGAGTGTTTCAAAGAACAAAAATGTTCTCTCTCTCTTCTTGTCAAAGTAATTAAGAACCTATTTCTTACTATCTCCTCTTTAACTTCTGTCAGGCTAATTACAAAATAGCCTGACGGATAGAAATCAGTCAACACTGATGATCATTACATTATCAGTCCTTATTGTCAGTTGTAGTAGCACTATTGGTAATTTTGGGATGATTGGATGATTGTATAGGTCTTACCTTAAGTGCAGTTAGGATGTTGGGCAGTGCTTGTCCATAGGTGTCGTGGCAGTGAACTGCCAGAGCATTGGTGGGCACCTCCTTCATCACACTCTGTAGCATCTTAAACATGGACCCTGGTGTACCGACACCGATGGTATCCCCCAAGGAAATCTCACAACAACCCATTTCATATAATCTCTTTGCCACCTAAAGAGAAGTAAAAATATGGCAAAACAATGTTTGCATTTACAGGAAATCATATAATGACAGAATGGCTAGTGCACGTCTGATATGCAAGTATTGTTTGGTACATTCAGTTTTTCATTGAACATTAATTTGTCATAGCTAAAGATGTTTATTTCTGTGGTTACAGTGGGAAATATGAAGAACTGCCTCAGTGCCTGAAACCAAGGACCCATGGCTCAGATTTGTGATGCACATGGGAGGTTTTAGTCCAAGTTTCACATGCAGTTTCACATTAGTTTTTGCATTGCAATACAAGTTCAGTGATGCCAGATAAAACAAAAGAGCTCAGCCTCGTTCTCAGACAATTATGCTGCTGAGATAAGAGTCTGCTCTACTGTGAATGTAATGAAACAAACTCATAAAAAGGAGAAAAGGTGTTTGCACTCTTGCTCACAGTCCTCATCTCATAAATTTATCTTGCATAATAAAATGAGAAAAAATACATTATAAACCTGGCAGATATTAACCTTGAACCTTGTTGGATAAATGATGATTCATTGATTGTATATCATCTGGAGGTTTCAGGCATTAAAGAAAAAATATGTAAGTAAATAATTAATCTCACCTCAGCAACCTTAGAAGGTTCAATGTGTCCCTCATGGGGGCATCCAAGGGCACAAGAAACGTATCTGAAAGAAGAACTTTTTTTGTAACATACAATAGCATGCAAAGCTTCTGCCTAACTAAAAACAAAGATTTTTCTCTAAAACCTGTCTTTGAATCTATTAATTATGGGTTTCATATTCCTGATTAAAAAAAAAATGTGTTTCACATTCACTGGAAAATAAATCACCATTTATGAAAAGCAATTTTCTCTTGTCTGTTGTTGTAACATGAACATGTCCAGTTTAAATAAGGATAAGGAGCTTCTGGAGCCCTGCTGTTGATTCTGATGCGTTCTGGCCTTTAGCGATTTGGCCATTCATCAGTTTGTCAGCGAGAAATCACAGAGGAATCCAAAAAGATTCACATGAGATCTGATTCACAGATTGGTGATTAAATTTTGGTGGTAATCCAGACTTCATTTCTATTGCATTTGTAAAAGACTCAACAGTATTTGGCTCTCACGAAGTGTCAGTGTTTAGACTAATCCACTTGTGTTGTGATGTGTTTATCTTTTTTGGATGGAGAAGCTAATGTAATTCAAGAAAACATGAATTACAGTCTTACTTTTCCATGCATGACAAAAGGCATGGCTAAATTCAGTAACTCCATCTGGACTTGTGGTTTTTGGATGCATAGATATAGCGTGGTGAACATCTGGAACTTTGCTATAAAGGTATCATTACTGAAGTGTGTTTTCTTCTACTTATAGAAACAGTATTTTAAAATGTTTTGTTTTCATTTGGAGCAAAAAGGATAAATGTGACAATCAGGGAAAAATCAGCAAGTGAGTAAATGTGTTTACAATTGACAATTAATATACAAAGAGTACTGACCCGCGGACTGGAATTTGTTGCTGTTTGGCAGTGTTAATTACTTCCTCAAACCTCACCATGCTTTCATCAATCGAGCAGTTAATGTTTTTTTTACTGAAAGTTTCAGACGCTGACCCAAACACCGCCACCTCGGTAGCACCAGCTGCAACCTTCAAATAAGGAGAGAAAAATGAACTCGTAAAACTGTTCTGAGTGCAGCCTTGGAGTCACGCTTATGTAAGCGCATATATGTGAAAAGACGATGCAGTGCCAGCAATTAACTCAAATTGACAAGTATGTGTAAACAATTGTACTTTGTAGCAGAAATCTTGAGGCTGAATTGAAAATTAATGCTTACAGCGTCCTGGAAGCCTTGCATGTTAGGTGTCAAAACAGGGTACTGAACGTGAGGCGCTCTCTGGATTCCTCTGAGAACCTCAGTGTGGTCTGCCATCTACATGACGGAGGTAAAACACATGATGTAGAAAAATAAACCATTAACATCATTTGAACATGTTCCTGAGAATACATGAGTCATTCTGCACCAATGTTTTCTCATTTTTGCGATCCTTGGCTGACAGAATTCACATTTCTCAGTATTAAGAAAACATGTTTGCTGTTTTCCGGGGAAGTAAATAATGGAACATTTTATGACAGGGAATGAGAAGGCAACTAAATGATGTACATCTTAAAATGTTTTTTTTTACATGGAGGATAGAGGAACAGATTTTTTCTTCAGTAGTTATGCAGACAAGAGAGTGGGGCTAATAAATCACTCAGCACTCTTTCGCTGTGCACAAAGAAGAGTTATTACCTGCGGTACCCACTTTGAAGAGACAAAGCTGGTGGCCTCGATCACAGACAGGCCTGTGCGTGAGAGCATGTCTATCAGCTGGATTTTCACCCCTGTCGGAACAATTTCCTGGAAAACAATGAAACTGAAAGAGCTCTTTCTGGATTTGATTCCACTCAAAATGAGAGGCACAACTCAGATAACTTGCAGATTTCTTCTTTTTTTCCTTTTCTGCAAGTTACATTGACATTGCTGATATTTTTAAATCTTTGAAGAATATACACTGTAGCTCACAGTAACATGTTGTGGTAAATAAAATTATTTCTGCATCCAGTGCAATCTGTAAAACCGCTGGTGTGCAATAAGGAAATCATAAAGCTGTGACATGCTAAGAAGAGTAAACTAAGCCAGAAGTCGTGTCATCTTTCCTATTCAATTTCAAAGTAAATGTGAAACACATGCTCCTGGCAATTATGGCATACAAGCCATATGTTATGAATTGTTTTATGAATGACAGACACAGGAAAACATGGGGGTTTCCAGGGATGAGCGTGTATAGTAATACAAAATGAGGGTGCATATAAATGAGATTCCTGACTGAAATAATAGTCTATATACCTACCTTTTCATTTTGAAGTCCATCTCTGGGCCCAACCTCCACAATTTTAACAAACTCTGGATACTCATGTCCTGTGATGGTCTGACAAAGAGAAACAGAAAAGAGAGTTTAGAAAAGAGAGGAAAAACACTCAGGAAACTGAACACAAGCACTTAGTCATCCTGTTGGCATTGGATGCTCCAGATCATGTCATTTTAAACATGAAGAACTCTTTACCTCAAAGCAAAATGAAATATAAGACCCCAAACACACCTACTACGCTTGTCAGGCCATTAGGATGCAAATTCATATGTGTCACAGTAAAAAGCTGGGAGGGATACTGAGGGTAACTCCACAAAAACCACAGGGGGATATTCTGACGACGAGGGTATTTTTCTAGTCTGAACCTCATCACTCTCAAGAAAAAGCTCTGATGGAACTCAAACCTGGGACCTCAACAGAGATCAAATATTTCACAATGTATATAACACTCCAGATAACTTAAGCTAGGACTAGCTAACTGATGTTGACAAAAAAAAAATAGCAATAGCAAATAGCTGAACAAAAAAACACCAAAACCTTAACTTTCTTTTTTACATTTGCACACTATAGGGAGCAAAGAAAGCAAACAAGCTAACAGCTGGGAGATTAGTTAATTGTTACTAGAATCAGCTAGAATTCAGTGAAGCACAATGAAATTTGGGTGCATCTCTCCCTTATAAGTAGGCTACCGGGAGAGTGCAAAAGCCACTGTGTGTGGATGCGTCGCCATGTTGACATTCCGGCTAATGGCTAAAAGGGTATATCCCAGTCCAATGCACCTAATATAATAGATGTGCGGGGAGACGCTCCCTCACTACGAATCATATAGGCCTACACATGATTTTTTTTTCTAACAAAATTTATAAAATGTGTTAATAGCATGTACAGTGCCTCAGTGGCTCCCCTGGTGGGCATGTCGTGTATTACTGTATGGCTGAGTCTTACCCATACCCCTTTTCTTTTTACAGTCTATGGTCTTATGTCTCTCTACTGTAGCTATGAAAACAGATAAATCAATAAATATAGCAGTGCCAAAATGGCACAGGTTATATACTAAATTAAGATTCATCATAGCATAACACTAAAGTAAAAATTACAATTTAGGACTACCACCTGCCACAAATGATTAAGTTTAGTATTTTGATGAAGATCTTTTCAGTGGATCTTTGTCTCTTAAAAACTCAAAAGTAGCAATAAAATCCCCTCCTTATTCCCTTTAAATCAAGGTGACATACACTTTTGCTCAAAACTCATCAGACTTGAGAGTCTGCATTATATTAATCAACTGATTGTTTCATCGTTTGCATAACAGACAGTCTGGTAGTACAACTGAATTAGAGAAACAGTTTTTTTTAATCATTATGATTAACATAAGAATCTGATTTACATCTTTTTGTCATATTACGGTCAATTTAGAATTACATTAAATATTTTTTCATTCTTATTGCATGAGAACCCCATGCATCCTTAAGAATACAGCAATATAGGCTACATAAGGCAGAGTTTCATTTGAAGAGGACCATTATATAAGCAGCATGCAGCATCAGCTCTGTCGTCAGTGGCTGAGTGCTGCACAGCCTCCCTGTCATGAGAGAGTCATGTGGCAGAGCATGTGCAGCAGATTAGGAACAAGAAAAACGACGCCCACCTTCTCCTCCAGCAGCCAGCGTCTCAGCCATGGGTAGTCCTGGACAAGCTGCTCATAGCTCAAGCAATGCTTCACTGTTGTGGGTACGTTACCCATCCGAGTGGCTGCTGTTCAGCCCTCCGCTCGTCTGTATCCTCTGAGGCTAACTTGCAGGCTGCTGGAACCAATATAGCAAATTAAATCTTCAGATCAATATGCTAATGGAGGCCTGGACGACGGAGGGCCTTGCTACACGCCGAGATGGAATTAAGGGACGGACAGTGGAGGATGATTCAGCAGTTGCCATGGCAGCCACATCCCTAGCAGGGAGGGGATCAAAACAGAGAGGGAAGGGGGGGTGAGAGGTGGAGGAAGAGTGAGAGGGAGGAAATGGTGTGAAGCAAAGTGGCAAATGGAGCGATATGGGAGATTAGTGCTGCACTCTGGACTGGGAATTCTTGTGGAAACATTTTGAGGAAAGATGTAACATGTTCATCCAAAAAACGCAATGCAGGTGCAGGGCAGGGAAGTGGAACTATAAGGAAGAGTTTGCATAAGTGATTTATTAACAGACTGAGTGCTGAGTGCTTTCTTCACTGTGGAAGCATTTAAAACAGCCCTCACTAAAAAGTTTTATAGTTATCTCGATTCAACAACAAGGTCCGATTCACCTCCCTGTTCCAGTGAGAACTGAAGGCTTCAGGGAAACATGCTGCTTTGATTGATTTCCTGTGACCTAAACATTTGAGGGCTTTCCATTGCCAGACGTGCCACTGCTGCCAATGTCAACTGCATGGTGTAATAAAATCCCTTGTTAAGCTAGGGCAACATTTACCAGAGAAAGAGCCATTCTTCTGAACCCAGATGTTAACAATAGAGGGGCTTAATGAAGTCCTAGCATTCAACCATCTCACCGCACTAAACTGCTCTGTGATGAGAGACCTCTACCTCTCTCTCAGGGGAGGAGAGTGACTCATATGATCGGTCCTGAAAAGCCTTTTTTGTAGTAGACTTCAAGGTTGATGTCTATCAGTTGCCACCCCCTAAAATTTAAAATGCCTTTTGGTGTATTAGCTCTAATCACTTATTCATGTTTCCCCACAGAAAAGACAACACAGTGGGAATAATGGCTGAATTTTGAAGTCTTGAAACTTTTAAACTTGCTTATTATTATTTTATTTTTTTTAAGGGAATTTTCATTATTTGCCTGAAAATAACTGTTCATTCATTTGATATAATTTCACGGTTCTAGTGTTGGGCTTTAAAATATTTTCAGATGTGAGCACACTGATCAGAATCAGAGCTATGTATATATGTCAGCCCTTTTAGATGTATACTGTATGTTTTGGAAACTATTCCTTACAATATCACAAAGTAAGGTTTCAATCAATGATAACTGGATCAATCACTTAACCTTAACTGGCCTTTTCACATTTCTGCTTTCAAGGAATCTCGGCAGCTACAATTTATCTTGACAAATACCAGCTGCAGGACAGTCACTTTAAACACACAGCCTTCAGGGGCTTTCCTGCTTTTAGGAATCAATAATTTAACACAGGTGAGTGAAAAAAACAAAAAAACTTAAAAATGTAGGTCGAGGAAAATTTGACATTTTACAAAAACCGCCTGGAAAGAGTTAATCTGACATTTGTGAGACAATGAAAAATGGCCCTTTTTTGGAGATATTAAAAGTTGTGGTTGCGGTTTAAAAGGGACCATTGATAGATGAAGCACCTGTAAAAACATTTTTCTGTGGAGCATATATTCATACGATATAAGAATCACATATTGTTAGATTACTTTGCAAGTAGTTTGGTCTCCATATTACATGGCAATTTTGATGTTGTACTGTAACTCATTTTTTGGATGGAGGATTTCTAAGACTGTGTGTCACATGCGACACATCAAATAGTGGATTTTTGAACCACAACAGCAACAGTTTTGTAGACCTCAGAGATCACAGCCATGTTGTTTGATTTAAAACTAAAGACTTGTAAAGTGTTGCAAGATGGTGATTCAATGTAATTATGAGGCTACTAACAAATGTTAACAACTATGATATCTCTGAAAATAGACAATGCACTTTAGGTTTGTGAAGATTAGGCAAACAGATTTGCTTTGACAGGAAAAAGGATGTCTCTGCTCTAGCTTGTGAGCCGTCTCCTGAGAACAATATATTTTACACATGAGGATTTTGGAGACCAGGCAGATGATGAATGCTTCAAAATATTAAATAAAATCAAACAGCCACAACATGTTTCTCCACTGGAAAATGGCGCTTATAAAAGAAAGGGACTATTCTACTTTTTTTGTACTAAGAAAGAAACAGATGTGAAAAACAGCACTTTATAGAGTACAGGTTTCGGCATGGCATGAAAGAGGTTTTAAGCTCTCAGATATATACCGAAAACAAAGTGGGAGAAAGAAAACAGGAACCAGATTAAATCAATTTTCATCCTCCATCCGTCTTCAATTTCGACATCATGGATTTAACTGAACTGTAACAACAAAAGAGTCCTGGTGCTGAGCGAATAGCACATTATCATCACCCTTGAAAGCAATAATTATGACACAGTCTTTCATACCCAGGGAGGATGGAAGGGTTTGACTGTCTGATGGTTTGTAATTGAAACTGAATCATGCCTGAAAACAAACTTGAACAGGCAAGAGAAACCAAGAGAAAAAAATGACCACCATATATAGTATATACATATATACGTTTATACATACGTATATATATAATATAAGGACTTTATAAAAATAGCAGCCTACCTTTCGTCAGGAAGGCCGCCCGCTCTGAGCCAACTTTCCACAGCTCTCCTCAGAGACACCATGTGTGTTAAAGATTATCCTTGCAGTAATCACACCGCAGAGCGTCCCGTGGCTTTTAGTCACAAAAGCCACTGACCTGTGAGTTGGGTTTGTGTCCACACACAGTCACATCGAGGGCTGTTGAACACTGATTTATTAAGTTCGGTTTCTCCTGCTTGATTACCCGCCTGTTCAAAATGATGAACATCATATTTAATAAGGAGTGTGATCAAAAGCACTTCAGTCCTCGCCAGTTAATGATCAATAATCACTCGTTCCCACATGGTCTTTTTCTTCAAGTTAACAGCAGTTGTCACAGATATTGTATACATTCACAAGCAGACTGTTTTCTAAGCAGCTCAAAATTTATTGTGTAGATTTTTATATTGCACCGTAGAGGACTTCACGGCTGGATTACTGCTCCGGTTGGATCATAAAGCGCAGAGGTTTCCTTCAGCATAGCCGTATCCTTGGTGGGAGAAATTAAATTTCACAGCAAAATTTACAACAGCCAGTACACACAAGAACTGGGTTAAGTGGGGAGTGTTGACGTCTCTATTTGCTTTCCAAATTGGAAAAACAGCCTTGTTTTGTTCATGATTTTATGGTGGTGTGAGACAGGACAGATGCAGCAACTGTGCGGTCACATACATTTTATTAATCAAAGTACAATGGCTGAGTTTACCTACATCTTTTTGAGCAGTGTACGCAACACATTTTGCTACAAAACTCAGTGAACACATACAGCATGGGGCAGCAGGAGGTGTCATCCTCCTGTAGTCTCCTACCTTTCCTTTAACACTGCAGTCATTGCTCAGTGAGGTGGATGATTGTCTTTCTTTAATAAGCTGCAGAGAGGTTTCTGACATAGTGTTAGCTCAGCTCAGCTCAGTAATACCTTCAATCTGCATTATAAACACAGTTAGATACCTTTAATTATCTCTGGGTACAGTGATTGTGATTAATGTCACAGAGTCAGTGCATTAAATCTAAAGACTTGGACAAAAATGAGCTTTTTTCCAAGTGTTTTCATCTTGGAGACAACATAGCAGCAGGTTTTAATAGAAGCCCTTTTCTCTTGGCTACCTTGCTTTTGATCTTTCTTTATTACTTAGTTCATAATTGTGCCCAGATATGCCCACATTCTTCTGATGTGCCCTGTTCTGGCAGCATATTAAACATTGGTTTAAAGCTCGCTGTTACAGTAAATCAACAATGAATAATACTGGATAGAGATGTCCTTGGCCTCAGAAACAGGTTAATATCCTGCGCATCTGCTTCAGTTTCATCTTTTCCTTTTATTTTATGCGCTCTTTGACATAAATTGTACAATAGATGGTCAACAGGAGGACATAACTAACCGGCACACAAAGAGCGAAGTATCATGACAGATGCTTTTATTTCAGCAGAAACACAAACCCACAAAAGAATCCTAACAGGCTCATGTCTGTTTTTTCAAGGTGTTTTTTTGGATTCTCGTGGAAAATATCTTTCATAAATACTTCATCCACTAGAGAAAGGGGAAAATGGAAAGCCCAACCAGGATTTGCTTTAAAAACAACTGTGTGTGTATCCATTTTACAGCATTATACAAAATAAACAGAGGGTTTAGATTTATTAAATGTTAAAATAAAGACTGAAAGCATACGATTCCAAAATATAGAAATGATTTAAATGCACAGGTGCCACCTCTAGTGGTAATGGGAAGTGACAGCTGAGTTCACAAACACTCTGTTGTAACTCCCAGGACCCAAAACGCCTCTCTTCTCTGGCTCGGGAAGTGAACTTGAATATGTGAATAACAAGCAAACATAGCGGAGTTTCTGAGTTGCCCTCTGAGAGGACACATTCCTCTCTGGTCCTGCTGCAGCCTTGTCATACCAAACAACATGTAAAAATGTGACCCATATGGTCTCCCTTTTCAAGAGGGACTGATTGAGCTGTATGGAAGTCATAGCCCACCCACAGAATACAAATAAGGAGAACCATATGTGGGGAGATGAATAAGGTAAACTGCACAACATTTTTATTAGATACAATTTCACTTGCCTTGTGGATGGACTGCAAGGTGAGACTTTGAAAATAAACTCTTAGCGAGAGCAAGAAAAAGATCTCTGCTTAACAGAGGGTAAATCTATGAAACATGGAACCGCTAAACCAAACGAACAATAACTATTACATTTTGCAGTTGTAACAAACTGACCGAAATGTGATCAAAGTCAGTATCACGTCCATCATCCAACCCACTGACATTAGTGCGGACAGCACCAGAAACTGAAGCATGTTAATGAAAAGTCAACATTTAACTAGAGGTGTGTCTTTACAGTAGCTGCCCTAATAAACTCCACTAAGAACATGAACAAATGTTTAGTTACATCGTTTATAATATGTTTGTGGAAAATGCAACAACTTTTCTTTCATGGACTTCTCTCATTTGATTTTCATTTCATAAACCAATGCTCTCATTCAGAACATATGTTTAGAAAATGAATAACAACTCAAACTACTTAAAATTAACTGTAAATAAATCAAAACTTGATGTAGTTCAGGTGTTTGGTGGAGTTTATACTTGTCATTATGCCCAAAAAATAATATTCCCTTTTCAATGTTTCTGTTGCATGTTTCCAGAAACAGTAAGCCACTTACAAACTGTTGTTTATCATCTTGAGTTGGTATGTGAGCAGCCTATAGACTATCTAACATGGATAACTGGGAAATCACTGTGCTAAAATGTAGGTTTTAATCATAATTGAAAAGGAAAACAGACGTAGAAGTACGACAGCCTGCATGAAACATTGTTCCAGGACCTGTCTGAGTGGCCCCCAGCTCATACGTACACCTCTGCTGGTGGTCTGACAAGATCAGTGGCTCGTAACAGCAGCCTTTTGTTTTTGTTTTGCAGTATTTGTCAGTGTATTTCCTGCCACTGATGGTTTAGATTAGATTAAGAAATGACCTGAATCATCAAGCATTTGCAGACAGCCCAGCCCTGCCTACTAAGAGCTAAGAGCTTCAAGATGATCTAAATATTCTGGACAAAAGAACATGTTCCTCACAGCCGCTCACATGGACGTGCCTGTTTTCTCCATCAGGTTTAAGAGAATAAACATGTTAGTCATAGAAAAAAAAAGTAAAAGTAATATCAGCACCTGGAAAGACATCCTGACATTATCTAAGTGTGTTTATGCAAAGCCAAATAGCGTGTAGTGGCATATACGGTAAACCTGAGAGGGTGATGCACGAATAATGCACAAGAAGCCCTTCATGAAAAGTAAACTGCTGTGGGTTGTGACCTTTTTCCAGCTTAAAGTGGCCACTGGAAGTGCTGATCTGATGAATGTCAAGGCACCTCTGACTCACTGCAGGCTGGGTTTTGACCGCGGGGGTCTCAGAGGAGAGGGGGCCGATATATTAATCTGCCCTGAGTATGGCAATTGTTACCCTTTGCTTTCATGTGGTGAGGAGGTTACTGTCGAGAGGGCTGTGGAGTCTCGGGGTACTTAAATAGGAGCTCATTCATTGCAGCTCCTGCGTTACAGAAAAGGAAGAAATGTAGTTGAATTGGAAAGACTCCATGATATTAAACAGTAGATGGGATTGTGAAGTGCTAGGAGTAATCATGCCAGGCAACAGGCCACAGGAATGCAAATCACCCCTCAAGCCAAGAGTTAAGTTAGCAGGTGGCCTCTTCTATTCACTGAATGTCAACACTCCTTTTAGATGCAGCCCACATAACATCTGGGCAGGCCGGCCACTGCTTTTAATTAAGTGAAATACAGTCACTCAATGTTCTGCCATGTCAGAGAAAAAATGTTATAAAAGTTGGGAAGGTGGGGGGAGAAAAGTGCACAGTACATATCCTGTGTTCAGGGAAGGTCAACACAGTTGTGTAAATAAATATTAATCCTTAACCTAATCCCTACATTTCCAAGACCATTGAAAATCTGTGCGTAACCAGAGTGTTTCTCTGGAAATAGCACGTTCTCTCACACTTCTCTGGAAGTTCTGCTCAACCTGAGCGAGGAGGGAATGTAGCACGCTCGCTCCGTTACAGTTTATGATCTCTCCACTTTGTTTCCAGGGTTGAATCTTAACTCTGGATGTGAGCGCACAGAAAGCAAGCAAGCAAGAGGTGTGACATACATATCACATAAATCACTGGGCGGATGGTTGTTTTCTCCCCCATAACCTGGAAGGGATTGGTTACAAAACAATATACCTTGCTCTGCCGGCAGCCTCGTGATAATCGCCCTGTTGGTTTGGGTTTGGAGGTCACAGCACTGCTTTACTGCTACAACTGTACCACTAGCATTACCACTCCCCGAGAGCATGTCAACAGGCTCTGTGGGTGGACCCCTGAGTTTATATCATACTTGTCAAACAGTTATAAAGCTGAGACGGTAGTCCGGTAACACACATGTGAAACATCCGCAGAGCTCCAAACAGAAATATGAAGGGACAGCTTGAATTTAAAAAAGTCTGGAGACCTTGCAGCTGGAGGACAGAGGGAGGAAAAAATGGTCCAAGATGAAATGCAGTTCCGCATATAGCTGAGAGTGATGAATGGAGCGAGAAAAGCTGTGAGGTCAAGAAAAGGCAAAGCACGACTGTGGTTTTCAAGTGGTACATTTATTAAAATACACAACACTCTACAGTGAGATATACTTTCCCCAAACAAGAGCTAGAAATTAGTGCGGAGCGGAGATGTTCGCAGCTACGACACAGAGGAACAGTCAGTGTTTATGGAAAAGATTAACATTAACATTGTTTTAGAAAAGAGGGAAAAAAAGCCCTGCAAACTGTAAAGCATTCATACATGAACACTCAACATGATAAGAGTTTCATTCCAGACTGACACAATTCCCATCTGAGAACACGCTTATAAAAACAAAACAAAACAAAAAGCTGACATGGAAAAGGAGAAACAGTATCAGTGCTGAAAGATGGTGACAGCTTGAAAATAGCTTTGGGCAGTTTGGTTTATATAGGAGAACCGCAACTGTTTTTCTTTTTGCACTGATCAAGTCAGATCACAGCCTGTTCAATTTAAGATGTTAGTGTGTCCTTTGTTTATCAAATTCATATTATATCATCATACTGTTTCTGTGTATCTGTATCTGTGTCAGTCATTTAAGATTGTTAAGAAACAAACACATTATGAAATTAGAATTGAAGGGGAAAAAAGCACGCACACATATTATATGAGAAAATGGAAAAACAAGCAGGAGGGGATGTAACCTTATGTATCATGATGACTCCAGTGAATAATTTACTCATAAAAGTTATACAGACGTAACTAAGAAGGAGTATATGCCAACGGACACAGAAGATATGAGATAACTGGCATAAAGTAAAATCATTTTGTCCTAATCATTTAAATATCACAATATTCAGTGCTATTTTTAAAAAAAGAAAATAAATTAGGTAATAAAACTTTATATACATAATACTGTACATCACATCACACCTGCAGCAGGTGTGTTTTCCAGCGATTCCCATACCAGATAGCATAAATTAAAGTTAGCCCAGCCACTAATGGCAACCACAAGACCTAACTACCATATTCCTGTATTTCTTGAGGATAACATTTGAGCTGTCATCAAAGTAAAGTACTGATATTGCATTGAGCTTGGTTGGGGCACAGCATGGCTTTGGCACATTGTCAGGAAACATTAAATGGACCTGTAAGTGAAAACAAGAGGTAGGTTTAAAAGAGGTGCGACTACAGCAAGTTGCAAATGAATCATAACTGCTAAGAACATTATGGAGGTTGAAAACACGGCTTTATTGTTGGAGACATGTGCAATAGGCACTAAAGGATACTCACCAGGGTTTGCACAATTGCATGATTTGTTGCGTTCATGTGCGCGTTGAGTGGGAACGAGCATTCGCCATCACAGTAGAAAGCAGCATAGCCCTCAGGTGCAATGATCCAATCCTAGACAGACAAAAAAAGAGGACAATCTGTTTTACTTTATTTGTGATCCATTTATATGTTTTCTCAGTGCAACCATTTAAACTAAAGTGTGTCATTCTTTGCGTTACTGCCATGTGGTAGTTCTATCAGTGCTTTGTGCAAAAGACATGAAATCACTTCGGCCTTACCTGCCAACCCAAATCTCGAAAGCTGACATAGAGTTCATGTTTCTTACAGGCTTGCTTCTGTTCACTGGTGTTATAATCTGTAAATTAAGATTAGTGATTATGACAGAAAATAACACCTGCTTATATCCTGCTGTTCGCTTATTGTGGGAAGATTATCCATCATAGATGTCTGTAAAACTCATTAATGCACTAAAAACATACACGCCACTGTGTCTGTACATTAATATGATGCTCGGAAATATTTCCAATAAATCTTAATTTATTAACAGTGAATGTTGCACATAATTTATAGCCTATAGAGTTACAGATATGGAGAAGCTGTGACTGTAGAGGCACAGAGAATCATTCATTTATAAAACAGACAAACTGAAGATGAAGATAACAGTAATTTATCCATCGATGTGCTGGGTTATTAATCATTCCTGATTAATCATTAATGACATGTACAGCCCAGTGCATTACAGACTACAGCAATGTTATTTCGGTTGAGAAAGGAGAAGAGCTGACCTGGGATCTGAATTGAATCCTGAATAAAAACTTTTATTTCCAAATTTGAAATTAGCTGATTTGCACAGAAAGAAACAGTTTTCTAGGAATAAACAAAAAAAACATTTTGTAGAAGGAAGCTATTTTCCAATATTTCAAGTTCATTCCACCCCAAACTCATGGCAGACAGCCCATCACTGTGAGCAGATGATCAAAATATTATTTCCAATTTTATGGAAATCTGGCCGGTAATTGTGGAGATACCTGGCTGCGGACGGTTACAGTGGTTTGTCTGACAAACACATCCACAGTCTGATGTTTGTCGTTAAAATGTAATCAAATCTAGAGATTTTATGTAAAAGAAATTATAGAAAAAATCTATCACGTCGTAAAAGAGCACATACCTCCACTTTTTGGCGCCCTGGATGATTCTTGCTGATTAGTGGATTTATTACGATTGTGGTTCTTTTTCTTCCCACCAGCGGCTCTGACAGAGCGAAGTAGCACCCCGCTGGCCTTGAAGAAAGCAACCAGGAAGGGCTGTTTGGACTGGGGCCCGTTCCTCCCAATGATTCCAGCAGATTTTATGTTGATGCTTCGTCCTTAAAAATCAGCAGGTAAATAAAACGTTCAAAACAAAACAGAGGAAAAGACGGTTACTTTATTATTTTATGATGCTTTCAAGGTAAGGCTAAAGTCCAGAATCACTAAAAATACAAAGACTGGATCAGCCCATTAATCTTAGTGGTGGATTTATGGTTATTTATTGTTGATAAATAATCACCAAAGTCAGACTGCAAGTCACATTTGCTCTGAAGTCAATGAAAATACTGGTTATTAATCAAACACAGACATTATAAATGGTTTCAAAAGATGAACTTCCTGACCCCTTTTTGGATTCCAACAGTCTTAAATAAATCTGGGGATGTTACAAGTAAAGGAACAAATGTCAGATTCATAGAAATAAAATCTGAGCTTCACTTGCCATCTACAGTCTCCACACAGAGCTGCAGGCCCAGGTTCTGCTGTGGGTTCATCACCCAGTGGTTACTGGTGGCCGTGATGTCAAACACCAGCCAACCCCCGTCGGACGCCTGGACCTTTTTAGAGTCGAGCAAGAACGTCTCTGCATCTCTGAAGTTAAAAGAACATAACGGGAAAAAAACAACAAACATCTGTATTAAATAAACCGCAGTTCAAATGATGCACACGTTAACAATGATATCTGCAGCTGCTATTCCACAATAAAAACCATACAGTGTATCTTCTGATTATTTAGAAAAAATTCACAATCCAGTTTACATGCATTGATTTTCGATGTTACTTGTGCGTTTCAGACCAAACAAATGATTAAATGAATGCGGCCACTTTACGGCTGCATCATAAACAAATTACAAAACCTCTGCCACAGTTTGTTAAATGAAAATGGCCTGTGCACCTTATTGCTTCATACTGTGGCTTTAACATGACGCAAAACAGAAACCATGTGCATCTTTGGTGTATTTAGATTGAATCCAAGAGGCCTTAACCACTTAGACAAGAGGAGATAAAGGAGGTATCACTGATTGAACACAAATGGATGCCTCAGCCCACGCTGTGCAGCAGAAGCCAGAATCTGAATGGCTTTTATTAGTTTCTTCATCTCTTTATCCTTTTCAAACCAAACATTCTTCTCCAAAAAAAGTCGCTCACTGTTGAAACCTGGTGGTTTGGTGCATAAGAGTAACTTGGTAAAGTTTTGTGTGCCAGCTTTGTAGTCAAAATAAAAAGAGAAAAAGCTGCCAAAGACGCTGTGACTATGTAATAAACTGCAGAGCTGTTGTGGCACAGCGTGGGCAGAAATCTCAGCTATTTGATGAGTAAAACCTTTTTCAGGCGGTATGAATCCTGCATATCAGCCCTTGTGTGTATTTTTAACATGACTCTGACATAAGGCATCAATCAAACCCTAAGTTGAAAAAGTCCCCGCTGCGCAATTTGCATTGGAATACTTTCAAGCAGCAGATCGGATAAGGCCTGTTCAGTTTTTGTGGTTACATGGTGCTGGTTGGAGAGAACCAAGATTTTCCATGTGGCCTCAAGAGTTCAGGAACTATTCATGTGTTTATTACAGGTGTAATAAAACTCAACCACACAAGGTTAATCCTTATGAGTGACTTCCTGCTGAACTTCCTCTTTGAAATGTACAGCATTAAGGCTACATCCTGTGATAATTTAGTTTCTGTAGGTAAGAATTTGTGACTCTCACCGCCCCGTCCAAGAGGGAAAATGTTTTTCCCGCCCTTTAATCTGTGATTACTGGATGTACTGTCCCACTGAAGGCAAGTTTAACTGAGTGGAAACCAGGGATAGAGGAACTCAGTCTGTTTAGACTTTTTCTGTTTTATATGTCATCAGTCTCCAATAGTAATAAGGTCAGGGTTGGTGCGCTGTCATTTTTAAAGTGCCCTAAAGTGTAGGTCTCAAATCCATCCAAGAATTGGTTCTGCACGTGCTTTAGAGGAGAGGAAATGCATTCAACATCTTGGCTGGACCTCAGTGATGCATTTTGGTGAGAAACAGTGAACGTAAACATGAGTCTGTTTAATAAGAACATCATCTCTCAGCATCACACCACCGAGTAAGACATGCTGCACTTTTTAAAACCCTGATTGCCGCTTTTACTTTAAACTAAATGACTGAGTTCGCTTTTTATTCTATTTTTTTAACAGTTTTTCTCAGTTGCTTTGGTGCATTTCTCAGATCAGAATTACAGTAAAGAAAACTATTAGTTCAATTTGTGCACAATTCATAGTAGTAATGCTGCAAATGCTTTTGGATATGTATAAGTTGCTTTCATACAATTCCCTGCTGTTTTTATTATTTGCTTACATCATGTCAGTCAAAATGAACTACATACTGCTGAAAAGTCATTCTCTATAAAAACTAATAGTCCTCATTTCATTGCTTGAGTCATTATTACATACAAAATTGTTGAACTAGTTGTCAAAATCTGTCAAACAAATTTAAAATGTTGGAAGAACTACTGTAAATTCAATTATTCACACATTTCGTAGGGAGAACAGGTATTCAGCACTAAACAATCTGCACTGCACTACTGTCATTGTGGGTCAAGAACATTTTACATTTTACATTACAGTAAGACTTACAGCTTGTAATCTTGTTCATCATAAACAATGGTATCAAGACTTCTCGTTTTGATTGACTGATGAGGAGCTGAATTTTATTTGCTATAGAACTCATAACGAATAACTCTGATCTTGAGTGTTGAGGGATGTTGTAGAAATAAGTGACTAAAAGCTGTTGATTGTGACCCGTTTGACGATTACTGTAACATTATTACTACTATGGACTTCTACTATGGACCAGCACTTGTGTTTAATGTAATTCAGAGCTATCTATCTTTCTTTTTGAATAAATGATTCAATATTGCTTCTAAGGTTTCTAACTAAACTAAAAACACACAAGTCCTCGTGAAAACATGTGTGAAAACTCACACTGAGCAGTCTTCCCCTTTAAGATGGTAGAGTCCATTGACTTGGACCTTTTCAAAGCCCAGGAGGGTCATATCTCCACTTCAATCACCCACACACATTTTTGGCAAGCAAATGTGGGCCCACTTTTAAGTACACCCTTGTGTATTCAGCTATGTCATGGTTTAAACTTCCGGGATATTGTTAAGACAGGCAGGTGGTGGGCATAACAGTGATCATGGGAGCACCCGAGGGAGCCCCCCACCTCCCTAATATGGGCCCTCAAGGTTTCATCTGGGACGCGGCCAGTTTGGCAGGCAACACAAGACGAGTGATAACTGATGGACCTTCTGAGCTTCATAAGTGGCCAACTTGCTAATGGAGCTCTCTTTATCCGAGGACTATATTTGTAAGGCAGACATGGTGCGAATGAAGGAGAGCAGAGTCGGAGATAGAAGGAGGTTCTGTGTGAGTGGAAAGTTTCAGCCGTGCAAGACAATAGCTGCGGGACTATTTGCCTTTTTTTTTTTAACTGTGAAATAAGATTAGTGCAGGGGATCAAAGCACAGCTGAAGTAACAGCTATTACTGTTTTCTTTCCAACAATTTGCAGTTTGCAAAGAAGACCATGTTTGTTGTGTGCTTTGTGTTTCACAGCATTTCAGATAACTCAGAACAGGCTTTATGCAAGTCCTCCTGCCCTGTATTATCATCAACATTATTATTATTATTGTTGTGGAAATAATGACTGAGCATCTATTCACGCCCGATATAGTTCTATTAGTTATTTCTGCAAGAAGCATTGAGATGTTTAAGTTCAATTTTCAATGTTTTAAGGAAGAGCAATTTTGTAAATTATTTTTATATTTTTTTATTAGTGTAAACAAAAACACTATAACATGCTTATTACTGTAAGTTCTGATTCATGCATTTGGACTGTAAACTCTTGATATGCACTACACCTGATGAAATGTGAAATGTGATGTAACAAGAAAATACAATATTGGCACATGAAAACATAAAGTAACATCATTTTACTCAGGTACAGCACTTAAATGAATGTGAGGTTTCAGTTGATTTGGTACTTACTTGTTTTGATATTCCTTGATGACTTGATAAATGGAAACCTTCAGAGTTATATTGTCATAGCGGGCATGACTGCGGTCCTTATAGATCCGAAACTCCGCAGCCGTCACCGCCTCTCCATCTGGGATCTGAGTCAGATCAAAACGGAACTCCTTGTAGTGTCTTCGTTGGTGGGAAAAATCTTTATCTTTCTCCACTGGGAAAGAAAAATATTTTATGATGAATTTCATTTTTTTTACTGGCAGCAGAGCTTATACTGATCAAAATATATGGCTTCACCTCCTGAACCGCTACGTGAGTTGCTCAAAAGAGAAAATATGCCAGCATTAACGCACAGAAAAGGGGTAATTTATTACATCTTCTTTTACATTCCAGGTCCAATCCAAACATTTTGACTACCAACAAAAGCACTTTCCAGTTCATTAAATCAGTCAACTGAATACAGGTAGCAGTTCCCAGACAGGCACTCTACTGTGTGCCTTAACTGCATTCTCTGGCCATGATGAATGGGCTGTCAGTTAAGAAAAACAGGCTGATTTCAATTAAAAACACTTTGGTCTGATCCTCAAGTGAGAGAAAAGACCAGACAGGATTCTTCAGCATCATGGGAGCGTCTACTCTGACCTCATTTCTGACCTTTTACTGACCTCCTGTAGGTTTCATACAATGTGTTAAGAGTCTTTCATGACCCTTGACCCTTAAAACTAAATATTTCTGACATAATGAATGAGGCGGGATGTCTATTAAGGCCTGTAGTTGTGGAAATATTTACAAACTCATATTCTGTTACATGGGAATAAATAAAAGACATGTAGACTACTGCTGTATTTTTCAAAGTAATGTTCCTAAGTATAACTCAGCCTCAGTCACTCAATATCCTCACCTGTCAACTTTCAATAGTTTGATGCTATAAACGCTGACTGCTAACTGTCTCACACCCCTGCTGTTTAACAGAGAGGGGGCTGTGGCTCAGCTCAGTGGATATTCTGCCATCCGTAGTGATATCATGCAGTGCATTTCCCTGGTATTTTATCGAGAGAACGCCTGTGGTTACTTAGCACAAAGAGGTCAGAGGTCAGGTCTGACTTTTACCCACTGAGCGTGTTCCATTATTTTAGCCACAGGCAGTAATCTGAAGCAGAAGTGCCACTAAGAGCATGGAGCATTTTACTTTCAAATGACTGAAAATAAAACAATAATGGCCTCATTCTCCGGTAAAGGTAAGCTATGTGCTTTCTGGATGTGGTGCATCTTACATGGATTCAGCTTCTAACATAAGTTTCCATAATGTTGTCTATGGGATTAATAAATGACCTGTGTATGTGTTACATTGTCACATCTTTATCCCTCTTACATACATATAGTTGCCTCCTATTCATACAGTAGGCCCACTGAACAGCGGGAGATCCCACATAGATGTTTCTAAGAGAGCTGAGGTCAGTAGCTATATTTGAACATACTGTAATAAAGACAGAGCCCTATTGAACACTTCACTGACAGTCCCCAGAACGACAGCAGAGCTTTCAGGGCTGACAGTGTACATGCCCTGGTATAGTGGTAAGTGGAAACAGATGGGCTCAAGCCAAGGTGAGGAAATATACTCCCAAGAAACTCTATAGAAATCCACTTATACATGTGTTTCTGTATTTAAGAAAATAAAATCCTCAACACTGCAGCACAGACACGGCAGAAAGTTTGATTCATTTCATCATGTATTTACTCTTCTGAAATGTTGCATTGTGTTTCATTTTTAAAGGTAGTTTGCGTGTAGTATGTTTAATATTTTAATCATCACTACAGAAAAGACATACTACACCAAACAGATATGAGGAATAAGGCTCCTGGTTTCTCTTAGTGAGAGAGCTTCAAGAACTACAGCCATCAGTCAATATCACTCCCCTTTTAACAACAGGAAATAATTTAGACCAATTTTCTCAAGGTCAGACAGTCATCTGATAAGTTACTCTGAACTGCAGGGTTAAAGGTCACGGCTACTGAACAAACACAGTCATTATACATCAGCTACTTTTTTTCCCTGTTAAATAGAAAGCAGCACAAACGGATAAGGTCCAAAAATGTTGGAGCTTCATTCTGTTTAAATAGAAAAAATATTGCAAACAAAGCAAAAGCAACTGAGGCCAGATAACTGAAATCTGAAAATTAATGAATGACACATATGCATTTAAATGTTGAAATTCAAACTAAATACATAAAGAATGGATGGATGGATGAATGGATGAATGAATGAATGAATGAATATTTCATTCATTCAAAAATGAATGAATTAAAGTCAAAAGGTGAAAAACTTGCTCACACAATTTGGATGCTCACAACATTTTTAGAGAGAAATACCATTTGATTATTTAAATGAAATGTACATTTATTTTGACAGTTAATGAACTCCACGTGCTGATGTATCCATAATGCAACAGGGAGGCCAAGTAGGCTACTATGTTCATTTGTGTATATCGGCCTAACTCCCGTCTATGTCCTTACATCCCCTTATCCGCAGTGCAGTGCAGAGAAATTGGAGTAAAGGGATTTAAAAATATATATTTGGAGGAGGATTTTGTGTCTTTGAGCTCGTTAAATTTGTCTCTTCACTTGAAATATTAATAAAACACCAATTACCTGTCTGCAATTTCAGTGTATGTATTAGGATTTAATAAAAGCAGTTGGTGAAGAGAACATTTTAACTCCACTCACCTAAATTGACAAAACTCATCACCATGTCGGCGTCATTGAGAAAGTTGGTGTCGTGCGCTGTGGTGAGTGCGGGGCTGTGGCCTAACAGCGGGGCCGCTCGGTAAGGATGAGCCACACGGCTGTACCCGGCATGCTGGGGGCTGTAGTAACCCTTCCTGGAGTGCCCTTGAGTCTTGGCACTGAAGCTCTTCCCTGCGCCCTGCTCCACCGCCGCCGCAGCCGCAGCCGCTGCAGCCGCCTCCTCCTCCTCCTCCACGGCCATGGCGTTGTACAGGTCGAGCATGAAGAGCGGCGCGGAGGACGCCTGCTTCCCGGGAGAGAAGGGCCTCGGACGGTGAGGCAAGCCCAGGATGGAGAGGATCTCTCTCTGGATCTCCCTGCGCTCGTGATTGCGCAACCTCCTGTAAATAAAACTGGAGTGCACATGGTTGTCACTTAACCCGCAATGAGCGCACGACAGAAAACTCAAACAGCTCCACGCCAGTCCGAGCACGGCACGGTTCAAAGGTGTAAGCGCTGTCATCTTGACAAATAGCTCACTCTGGGAGGTGAAGTTGAACTACATCGCACTCTGCGAGAAGAATAAAGCAATTTATATCTCTGCCAATACGGAATCATAGACTCTCCATATCAGCCAGAGGCACCACGACCTTCACGGTGGTAACTGGGAGAACTTTGTTTTCTCTACAGATGGAGGTATCAGTTTGCAGAAAAGTCGCCGCAGTACTTCCCTGTGCGTAAAGCTCCTCCGGCACTTTTTACTCCTCCAGGGTCCATCCAAAGACTGTGCCACACCAAGTATTTATGGAGCTGTGACCCCCGTCCCTCACCTTACTCTTCTGTGATGAAAAAACACGTAGGTACGCCCATAACGTCGAGGGATAACCCGGAGTTTCCAATGGATGAAAAGTGTCAGAGAAGCTCTCGACTCATGGCCCGGCTCGCATTTTTCCTTCTCTCTTCTTCTTCTTTTTTTTTTTTTTTTTAACCCAGAGAGAGTGGAGCCTACTACGGCTAGTTGCCCCCTGAGTCCATCCCACTCAACTTTTCTTTTTAGTGTGCGTGTGTGTATGTGTGTGTGTGTTCGCATCCACCTCTAGCGGCCGCAATAAAACTTCAGCCCCGGTCCCATGATCAATGTGGCGGCTCGGGAGTGTAAAAGGAGACACTTGAAATCCGAGAGGCCGTCTTAACGAGTGAGAGAAGAATGACAGAGCCTTTTAATCACCTCAACTTATTGAAGTCTGCTGTGTTTATGGGGAAAGAGCTGCGCTGCGTTCAGGGAACAACAACAAGGACTCTGTGTTCGTAGGGCTCCACTGGGGTGCTGCAAAAAATATATATATATATATATTTTTTTTATTATTATTATTAATTTACAACAATAAATAAGTGGCTCTGTTTACACTGTAAAAATCCCATCAGAGAAGAGAGATTTAACAACCCAGATAGATAAAGATGGTTGTCAAATCAATAGTAACTACAGACCCGCTGCAGGTCTCTTCATCCTATAACAATTTCCATCTTCATAATTACATAAACTCCCAAAAGACCAAATAACTTTGAGCACAGAAAAGTTAATTTAAGGCAAACAGGTTTGACGTAGAGAGCTCCATCCTCAGAGGAACCTGAAGTAAACAGTGTGTTCAAGTGCATTGGGATAATTAAAATCATAAATAATCAGAGGTTTCCATGTGATGGGTGGCTGCTGTCCAAAGTGGAAAAATGAAGCTCCCACAAAGGTAAACTGACTCCAGGACATGCTGTGTGCGACCACATAGCGCCATCTAGTGCATAAACACTTAATTGAAGACTCTCTCTAAAACACACACACACACCGCCCACACAAACTTTCTGTAGTGGTATCCAAGTTTCCTAATGCGCTTAGTGGAAGACCCAGGTGATGATCTGTCTCTCTCTCTCTCTCCTTTTTGTTCCACAGCCACCACACCGCATCCCTTTTTGATGCTGCAGTCAAAATGGAAACACGTTTCACAGCACACACACAAAAAGACAAACACAAAACCACCACACCCCAGAATTTCCAGGAGAGAGTTGAAACTGATGTGACAGAGTCTTGAAATAAAGCACAAGCTTCAAACCGAAAGCAGAGGACAAACTAGGTTCACAAATCATTAAGATGTTTTAATTCTAGTAAAAAACAAAAAAAACAAAAACAAAACAAAGGAAAAAAAGAGAAACTTTCATTAAAAAAGTCACCATCAGTCACAAAATAAAATTACAAATGATGCTTAAGACATGTCACTGCTGAAATACACAGCTGTGACTCTTTCATAAATAACAATAAAATACCTGCTACAGTAATGAAAGGTAAGCTTCAGGAACATAAATGACACAAATTCAAAGTCAAATGTCAGCATGTTCTCAGATAGCAAAACGTTTTGACAATTTTCTTTTTAATTGGAATAAAATGACATGTGAATGGACTCAGGGGGAGGGAGTAATTTACCTTGAATGACACGCTGTTGTAAAAGCTTTTCATAAACAGTTAAGTGCTTAACAGTCTAACTGGATGCTTCAGGAACGCAGGCTTACAGCAGCTCGTAATCAGCTATGGGAAATCAAACTCACAGTTTTGTGCTGAAACGTGCCAATTTCTGACATCAGATATGGTGAAATCACTGAAAATGGAGTTAATAGATGATAGAAGTTGTGTTTTGTAATGTAAGATATAGCACCCACTCAATGTGCTGTGAAAATCTAGACAGCAACATGCAACAAAGCAAAACCAGGGGGCAATATGGAAAAATGTACCAGCTGTACTGCTCAGAGGGAAAGTTCGAGGTGTTGATACTAGAGGTATTACGTGGGGGCAATTGTTAATTCTATCCCCATTAAAACCTCAAAGCATGTTTTAACACATCTGAATAATAATACAGAATACCAATAGAGAAAAGGTGATAGGATCTAGTTCTGTTGACTGTCTGAGATCACATACAAGCTGTTAGAAGAGGTCCGTTTTGTTTCCACGACAGAGACAACTGTAAAGATGAGATCTTCCTGAGAATGACTGTTTGTTCCACATCAGCTCTAGACTGGTGCCTGCAGGGGCGCTGCATTACATCAATAGATTGGCCCTTTGCTGTAAGGATCCCGCCTCATCATGCTACCATAGCACATGGATGGATCACACACCCCAGGCTGGCCAGGGATGCCAGGACTACCGTTTTTACCCTCTACTCCGTTTACACCAGGGGGTCCAGGCTTACCTGGAGGACCTGATTTACTGTACCCTTGGGGACCCATTGGACCTGAGGAGATGGAGATAAAAGTAATAAGCCAGCATAAAATCAGTTGTACACAGTTGTATTAATACCAGAACCTTGTAAAACTAGCTTCAACGTGGTTTCCCGTAATCAAAATCAATAATAAATTAAATAATTGGTGAAAACGAATAAGAAGCCTCTTAATTTACCTGGAGGTCCAGGCAGCCCTGGTTCTCCAGTCACACTTCGACCAGGACTCCCCTTCTCACCCTCAAAACCTGGTTCTCCTGAAAATGCAAGTGTGCTTGTGAGAGCATCCCATAAAGTAGATTAAATAAAACACTGTTAACATGACGCTGAATTTACCTTTGAGCCCGTTCATACCAGGGTGCCCTGGTCGACCCGGGTGGCCTGGCTGTCCCCTGGATCCAGAAAGTCCAGGAAGACCCCGGATTCCCTGGGGCCCAGGTAAACCAGGAGGACCAGGAGATCCAGACCGGGTTTGGCACCTGGTGCAGCCACTCTGCTGGTTGCTCAGCAACAATAAAGGCAGCTCAGCTAGGGTGATTGACAATGACAAAATTTCAGATGTGTGTGGGGAATCAAAGAAAGAGACACGTTATCGGTCTGTCTTTGATGATACTTACTCTGAAGAATGTCTCTGCAAATTTGCCGAATGTGACTGTCTGACATTTCACTTGCCTGGAATAAAGTACATGGTTCTAGAGTAAATGTCTGTGCAATTACTGTCAATCTCAGATAAGACATCACAATAAAATACAAGATACTAATACTGTAAACACAACATGTATCATGCATACAGATCTTCCTTCAGGTCCGGGCGGGCCAGGTAGACCACTGTCCCCCTGAAGCCCTCTGGGGCCAGGTGGGCCTGATTGACCGGGCTGTCCAGGTCGTCCCGCTTGACCCTCTTGACCTCTCTGCCCCGGGTCCCCTGTTGTCCCTTTCTAGCAAAAATACAAGCCCAGTGTTGGCAGTGCATGGGATAATTCAGGCAAGATGGAGGTAGAGTGATTCATGTAATCAGCTTAACATACCTCTCCCTTTAGTCCCATTGAACCAGTGGAGCCCTGTCAATCAAAGTCAGGATCTGTCATTAAAAACTGCAGTAGAAAGAAACAATCCTCAACCATAAATGGCATTTACATCTTAATCAAAACACACAATAACAGGCATTTGTGGTGATCTTACAATAATGTTCTAAAAAGGAAATATATGGCATAAATATTGTAATAAATGTTTTAATTTATAAAAAAAAAGTCATAATTATGACCGCTGAGTTAAGACCAGCCAAAGGATAGTCATCATGTTGCTGTGGCACCACCTAGACGCTAGACAGCACTGGATTTCTGCAGGATCACTTTGAAACGGGACCATGTTGCACCACGTGTTCAAGAATGATGGGAATTTATGACTGAAGAACTTGGCAGCACAATGTAGGAGTGTATTCACCACCAAACACAAATGACTACCACCACATTTTGTTAATCTTGGAAACCCTCCATTGACATGATACAAAAAAAAGAGGAAAAAATGTTTGCATTTAAATAGGAGAACATCAACATATAGATCGCAGACTGTGCGTAGCTTCTTTGGGTAAAGTACAGTTCTGGACCGAGTCACCAAGTGAAAAAAGTTTTATAGTGTTTTGCAAATGGCCACATGGTGGCAATGTCAACTCTCAAGACACTCAAACTATTTGTTCCCTGGACCATGACTTACTTTTCCAATTAATACCAATGTGTTCACCAGTTTTAAAATGAACAGAAGTTTTCAACAGAAAAATAAGTGGAGGTAATGTATTTATAAATATATAAACATCGACCATAAGACAACAACATTCCCAAATACACCTCTTAATGTCTTTAATTAGAAACATCTTTGAAGAAAAGCAGAATTAGTCACTTTTGCTTTTTTGAATTAAATTTTGTGTTGTTATATTGTGAGGAATCATCAGACCACAAAGCTGATCAAAAGAAACTCACATGATTGCCTGGTCGTCCTGGCTCTCCTTTTTCACCTCTCAATCCCTGATGAATAAAATCAAAAAGGGCACAGTCACAAAAACCCATGAAATTAATATTCCACACATCAGTCTATAGTGAATGTGCAACAGCAAGTGTTGCACTGAAGATTCAAATCTCAATTCAAGATTACAGATGTCATTTATAGGAGTATTTACGGGTGCTAATGTGGTTTAAACGCAGCACATTAAAAGCCATTAGATTTGATGACATAAATATGATTGAACCTCGCTGTTGCATTCCAGAGCTGATTTTGTTTTCATGACATGAAATTAATCCAGTGTGTTGTAATGGAGAAAACCCTGATGGAAGTCACAGCAAAGCATCCAGTTGTACTTCCAAAAGACAAAATATAGCTGACACATAATAATTTTCCAAACCCAATACATGATAAATGAGGCTTTGTTTCCATTGGAATATAGTGATTTCTATATTAGATGAATTAAGACCAGTGTCATATATTCCTCCACTAATGGGGATTCAGCACTGCAGACAGCATTGAATACAAGCCTACAAAAATGATTTGATACGATGCTCCAGTGGGAACAACTTTTTATGACAAAAGTATGTTTTGATCCAAGTGACACTCATTTTTATATAAAGCTGAGGATGTTCTCCCAGCCTGTCAATATCAGCTGTTATTTCATAATAGGAGCATTGAGGTCAATAGGCTCACTGCATTGTCTAAAGGTTTTTCTAGTCTTACCATCTCTCCTCTTTCCCCTGGATTTCCCCTTTGTCCCTGGTAAAAAAAAAAAAAACAGAAAAAAAAACAAAGACATGATTCATAATTTTATAGATGTTTTATAGCAGGAAAAGTTCCACATAACAGAGAGAAAAAAAATACATTGCTAGAACACATCCTTCTTCGCTCTATCACAGTAAAGATGTTTGACTTATTTTAACATCTTTTGTCAATGTCCTAATGTACAGTAATGTGAAAAAGAAGTAGCTTAGACGACAATTACTACCAAAAAAAATTGATAGTAACGTTAGGTGTTTGTTGGTATGGAAGCAGAGACATTATTACAACTAGAATTTCGGACAATGTTTATAATTACATATATCAATTGACATACTGTAAACTGTCTAACTGGGTTAACCATCACCAGCAAACAGAGTCAAATGATGAACTATGATTATAATCACATCAAGGTTTCCACTGGATGAAAAGGAAAAGAGAAATGACAGTATACTGTCACAACATGGTCAGAAAGAATATGAAAATCACAGCAGACCAACCTTGCTGCCCTTCAGGCCGGGCATGCCCGGGTGCCCAGGTTGACCTGCACTTCCTGGCTCCCCTGAACTTCCCTTTAAAGGCATTTATTCAAACACCGATCATGAAAAAGAAGCAATAGCATTATGGACATATTTATTCACTCACACCTAAATCGATTCAATGCATTTTACAGTATTTGAGGTCAGACATAAATCCACCTGGTTCATGTTAGACACTTTAAACAGAAACATACCGTGGACCCTGGCGTTCCTCGTGTACCTGGACTTCCACTTTCCCCCTTACTCCCCTGGATTGAGAAATAAAACATGTCTTGTGTTACAGAGAACATACAATGAAACAACATCCAATCCACATCAAATCACTGACCGCAGTGCAGTTGGTATTTTCACTTTCTTATCATAATTCATTTTCCTTGATGCGTGCAGGAACTCCAGCATACCTTCATGAGGTTTTTGGATATGGCAGTTTGATGTTTAATTGTGTCTAGTCGAATGCTTTCTTTTCCAGTTGAACAAGCCTCAGTAATTGCAGGCTGAAGCTCAGCCATAAAATCAAAGTCTTTGCCTGCCTGTCCATAAACTAGGTTTTCACTTGTGTGCCATTTACCAATACACATTGGCTTGTTAAAGGCAGATCAGCTAATGAAAAGTGATTAGGAGACAGAACGTCCAGACCAGACAAGCCCAGACTGCTTACATTTCCACTAAAATTCCACTGACGAAAGCAGTAAGATCGGATCATCGCTTAATTTAGCGCTGCCAGTGTGGCCAAGAGGTCGTTACTTGTTCTAAAGTGTATTTCAGAAAAACAGTGACCAAACAAAACATATAATGCTGCTGAGCCAAGCTGCTTTTCTTTGCATTTCAAGAGGGCAGCAAAGATTTAATCTCATCTAAACTAATGAGACTGTGCACTGCAACATATGCGCTGGACGACGTAAGGCTTGGCTGCTGGTTGACTGTGCTTAGACTGAATTTAAATCATAACATGGCTTGGCCTGCAGCTCGTCGATTTGCAGTGTTGAATTTTCTAGGTCACAGTTTGATCCAGCGCGCTCACCGCCCCGGGGATGTAGGGATGAATTCACATTATATTTAGTGAACAGTTTATCCTTTTTTTAAAGACAGTATTAAAACTTTTTGATGTCAGCTGGGAAAATGAAACCCAGTCATTATTTTTACTCGCTTTTGTGGCATTGTAACTTTGCATCACTAACAATACGGTCATGATTACCTTGGGTCCTGTTGGTCCTTTTGAGCCGGGTTCACCAGGTAAACCAGCTTCACCCTGAAGGAGAGAGGCAAGAAAAAACTCCTCAGATTCAATGTCAACAGTTTGATGTAACGTGCATAAACAGTCCGACAGGTGTCAACATACGGGCAGTCCAGATGATCCCGTGAATCCCCTTGGCCCAGGTGAACCAGCTTCCCCCTTAAATGAAGAATCACATCAACCGAATGTTGTCACAGAGAATCAGTAAAATAGACCGCTGATCGGGTTTTTTTTGCACATCAGTTTGGAGCTTGTTACCTTTTGTCCATCCAGGCCTGCAGTTCCAGGTGATCCAGGTAATCCCTGACAGCAAGGAAACAGGTTAACTAATGCTGATCAGCAGTTTCAAGACCCCAATGTGACATTGACTTGTTTGGTCCTTAGTTCTGTTCCTAATTTTTCTTGAGTAATGTTTCTAAACTGGTACTAAACGACACACGCTCCAGTTTACTTTGTTTCATAGTTCTGAAATAATTACTTCATTGTGTCAATAACCACTGAAGCCAGGTGCTCAATAAAAGCAATCAAATGAACTGGTCCTGGTGCATGTCTGCCAACAGCTAACACTCCACAGTTATATTTTGTAAATATAATCACTGCAATAAAAAATAATAATATTTGAATTCATTTCTCAGACTAAACTTGCATCACTGTGCATGACTGGAGGGAGCCCTGTCTAAATGTTTAATCTGCATGTAAACTGAAGGATCCTTAGATGAAGTATATAGGCTGCAAGTGGGCTGTTGTAGTTGTTGTCTTTCTTTCAGCTAGACACAATAAGACAAAACATAGTTGCTGTTTAAATTGCACTTGTGGGAAAAAAGTACAACAGCAGATACTGATTTAGAAAATAAATTTAATACATTGAAAGTTTATTTGGTTCAACATGCGCAGCAAAAGCGCCCTGGGAAGACTCTTTAGTTTCTTTTTTTTTTTTGTTTTAGCTATTTTCTTCAGAGATAAACGCTTGCAGATGCTTAGCGGTTGTCTCACACAAAAGTTTGAGAAACATATGTGCACAGTGAATGCATTAGACAGTCAAGCTGAGAGATGGGGATATAGATAGAGCCACCCAGACACTCGCAGTTCAGCCTATAGGTAAAGAAATCCTCACGCTGGGGCCCACACTCGGAGCGCTAACTTCATCTTGTTTTAACTTGAGGAAGTACAGTACTAATCCTGTCTCCCTGGATACATCGCTAACTCTATTGTTCTGGTTGGGGGGGAAATGGCTTACAGCCTTGTGGAGCAACTGACTCATCTTCTGTAGACCCATCTCAAACTTTTGGACGACACTTATAATCATGATCAGCGGGGTGGCTGCCCAGTTGAAACACTTTCTTCCTAAAACAGATTTGCCAGAGAGCCGCAGCATTCCCTCGATGAGTTACTTTCACTGCCTAAGATTATGGCCTGAGTCTGCTTGTTACATAACAGGGTTATCCTGGGATGAACTACAGGGGAAATACCCCTAATTTACTGGCTGTTAAGGGGTACTCTCTCCACTACCGACAATATGTTAACACAGTCTTGCTATGGTAAAAACATTATGTAGGCTATCTATTTTACAGTTCTGTTAGATTAATTCACGTCAGCTACAATTTATTGCGTTTGTGTGTGACAAACTCCATGAACCGTAATATAAAGGACCACACACGCACACATAAAGCTCCACTTCTCTTGTTTTAAAATGCTTGGGTGAAAAGTTTAAACTTTAACCCGACATGACAGACTATTTCATACTTCATCCATGCACAATTTGCAGCACATTTTGCATTAAATCCTGAACGTCTAGGGGTCCAACTGGTCAATTGCAAGATAGCAATAACAGCAGTAGCAACCTACAAAACACAAAACATGTACACTGAGTAATAGTGTTATGACTCACAGGATGGCCTGCTCTTCCATCGGCACCAGGAATGCCACTGGCCCCAGCTTCTCCCTTAATACATCAGAGAAATAAAAATGATGTTAATACATTTCATTTTCATCCGGGTTTCTAGTAACGAGGCCTTAATTTGACACATAAACATCATTTTACATGTCATGCTGGATTTACTGAGAAGACATCTTCAGTCTTTGATGTTTGCTAAAATTGTCAAATGGAGCTTGTAAAACAAAGGGGACAGCCGCACTGTATGACTCAATATGCATGGTTGCCAACAACATCAACAGTATGATTTTTGGGAACAGTTAAGTCTTTTAAGACTCTGCACATTCAGCCAATCTCGTGCTTCTATTATTCTCCAAATCCCTGAATGAGTTTTGTGATGTAACTTTACAGTGCTGTCAAAACACGAGACCTTTTGACCAAGTCCACCCGGAAATCCGTCCTTTCCGTCTCTGCCAGGTATGCCCTAAAATTAGAGAAAAGGGCGTTGACACTGAATTATAACAGCACAAAAGATCTGGATTTGATTCTGATTTGTTTGATACATACAGGTTTTCCTTCATAACCAGGTGGCCCAGGAGGTCCCATGCTTCCTTTTTCTCCCTGGACATATCACATCATCCAAGTTAAAGTTGATCCATTTCCTGTGTCATGCTCAGAGACAGAACTGTTGTGTCGGCAGCCTTACCACTTGGCCAGTTGTTCCTGGTAACCCTGTAGTTCCTGGGGATCCTAAAGAGCCCTGAGAAAAGTTACAAGATTGAAATGATCATTAGATGTGCCAATCATCTGTCATTCACGTTTTAAATATATGAAGCAAGCAAAACAGGGGATCACGGAGTGCAAGTTACACAGTGTGGGATGTGAACACTTAATAGTCCCATTGTGAAATCCACACATGGTCGTAGATATGCAGTCAGTGTTTGGCATGAGTCAGCAGTTGTTTTTCTGAGAGAGACAATCAATTAAACCGTTTCCACAGAAACTTAAGGGAGAGACTTGCTTCACTGTGTCATTCTGGTTGACCTAGAAGTACACGTTTCAGTGTTTGTTGAACATTGCGTAAACTTATGGAGTTGCTGCGTCACTGTTTTATCAAATCTTCTGAGTAATAAAGTTGGAGAGATTTTTGGAACATAGTGGGACATTACATAATGTGTTTTCCTCCAGGTTTTCATCCCAGTATTCAAATGTATGCTAATCAGGCTTAAGGCGGGGGTTAAATCATTATTCAGCATACAACCAGATGATGATGTTTACTACCGGCTGACTGGTTTTGGTAAGTGACTTCATTTTGTGGAACCAAGATTTTTTGTATGTAAAAGGGCATTGTAGTATTTGTATTAGTGGTCAGTAAGGAGATAGCTGCATGTCATGAATCTGGCCGTCGCAGAGGCTTTTGTTTGGGATTGGGATTGAAACTTGATGCAGCAGCCAGGACAGTAAAAACACAATTATGGCCCCTAACTGTTTATGTCTGTAGAGATAAGACCCTCTAACTGGCATGTACTGTACTGCACACGCCCCAAGCTGCAACTAATTAGTGATGTCTCTGAGAGAGAACAGGCCTCCTAAAGAGTCAGTGTCAAACAACATACACCAGACATCATAAATCTAATTTATAGTAAATGATGCAGATCTGCACCTAAACATTGTGGGTTATTCAGTCATTTCTGAGTAATATTGCTGACAAAACATAACCTCCTTGGCAGAGGTACTAAACGACAGAGATCAATAGCACAGATTGACAGGCTGGATGCCCACATAATTAGCTAGAAGATGTTCCGTCAAAGGTGATGAATGGTTGTGGTCATGATTAAGTATCACAGACTGTGAACACACAAACAACTGCCAGTTTTTTGGCGAAGTGTCTGACAGTCTTTCTTCCTCTTCTGATCTTGAATTATGTACTTCTGACTTAATTTAGCAGAGATCTCATGTTTCCATTCTCTAGAGTCTGTGCCAGGAAAATGAGGCTACACCCTTTGGTGGTCTTAATATGGGAATAATTTGGGATGTTGTAGTTTGTAAGTTTGTATCCAAAGAAAATCTTATTTTCGACGAGACGAGGATTCCCTCTAACTGTAGGAGAAGGGTCTTCCTGCTTGTTAAAGACATCTTGATCATCAGAGACTGTTTGCTGTTGAATGGAGGCTCTTCAGCTGCCTGGCTCTCTAGGCAGGCAAACACCTTTTGGCACCAGACTTGAGGGAAATTCAGTTGCCAAGACTGAAAATTGTGACGCATTTTCACTTGGCTGCCATGAAGAATAATGTAAAGCTGAAGTTTGAACTATGAAGGTGCCAAAGGCCTCTTCACTGTTTCATATGTATTTCCTGTTTTCTCAGACATCCAAAGGCTGGTATTATTATTGCATTTACTGCTTTTAGTCAAGTTATTTTTGGATCAGATGTGCTAGTTTAATGTGACTGAGACAGGTTTTTGGGGATATTTAATGCTCTCTTGGTCATTCAACTGAATTAACTGAGTTTACAGTGAAATGTCTTCACTACTACATGGTGTCTGTTTCACCTTTTCATTGAAATAATTCGGTCAAGACTTTTTCCAACTCTGTGGTGTAACTCGTTTTGGCAGCTGTTCTTTTTTTTTTTGCCATGCTGGTGATGGAAAATCACTTTCGGTGCCCCTTCTAGACACTCATCTCATCATTCAAGCCTCAGACCATTACACTAATTAGATGTCTAATTATGGGATTTTAAAAGAACTCTTTGATAGACCTAATAAAAGCTGCAATCCTTTTATGTGTTAATTGTAACTGGAAATTGGGGGAAAGAATACAGTAAATCCACCTGATTCTAAGAAACTCAGCCTTCCTTTGTGGTCTCTCTCTTTGTGTTTTTGTACAGCCAAAACCAAAAGTATTTGACTGAATCAAAGACAGTTGTGTGGACAGTCCAAACACTAATAAAATCTTAAATTGATACATCCTGGACCTGTGAGTGAAACTCTAATAATGGGACAGATGGTACAGGAGGATCCGCTCCAGGTGCAGACACGTGTCTGCAGCCAGCTGAGACCATTTTTGACATGACATTAACTGCTTGAACTGCTCTGCACCTCAGCCAACTGGCAGGGGGTCACCCTGTGGTCGCACTGATTACAAGGTAGGACGATATGACAGGGCTGATGCAATCTGGACAGCATGCATTACTTCACTGTACCTCACAGTGACGAGGCATTATGGGGACTAATGCTGCTCAGATGCGATGAGAAAAAGCTCTGAAGAGCCTCACTCCACTTTTGTTTGGATTGGTACCGACACATTTCGGCTCACAGGTGTTATGTCCTTGTGGCTCAGGTTAGTATACATATCATGACAGCTGCTGCTAACACACAGCGTCAACAAATGCGTGTGTGACTTATCCAGCTGACTCACTGCGGGCTCGTGCGTCGATTTCCTACCATCTTAATACTTTGGCTGCAAACTAGACTTGAGCTGTCAGATTTTTATCTGGTAAAAGAGAACTAAATCACATTTTGCTTGGATCTGTTGATACATAAAGTATTTCTGCTCCTTAATGATATCAGGGAACATTGGAGCAGGTGATGTACACTGCAGCCAGACCTCCCTGGATTGCAAAGTTTTATTTCTAACTGACAGATGCTTATCAGGGACATACAGTCCTCACTGTGGGGGTGTGACTTTCTGGGATCTGACGTCATCTGACGTTGATTTACATGATTGATTCACATGACACTAGCATTGATTCATCTCTTCCTGGCACCTCCAGTTTAGATCTTAACACTATCGGAAGGCAAATACTAGATGCTTGTGAGTGGAAAAAACACAGGGCAACAAGGAAAAAGAGACACCTGTGGTTCCATATAAAAGCAGCAGAGAAAGTGTTTGAGCTCACTGAGGAAACTGAGGGCAGAACAAAAGTCAGGAAATATGAACAGTTTTAAAAAGTCTCTGACGGCCCTCATGCTCTCCCTGCACAGCGTTCTCGTCCCACAGTGTAGAGGTTGTATTTTTGACTCTCCCGAGGGATCCGGCTTTATATTTATAACATATGGTTTCTGGAGTGATTGATGCAAAAATGTTCAAATGGCCCACGTTGATGTGTCTAGCAGGGATTTCCTGTTAATCCTACATTTGATCTCATAAAAAAAAAGAGAGGATAAACCTTGAAAATTCAGTGTGTGTTTTGTACTCTTTAACGATTGCTTTCTTTCAGCGTCGGTCAGTACATGCAGTACAATCTCTCCCTTAGAGGATATTCTGGAGAAAATGAGCTTCTAAGGCGGGATCATCGAGACAAAGGCACGATACAGTCTTATTGTGAAGAGGCACATTTGAGAAATGAATATCAGCACCTTCTCTCCTGGTGGTCCAGGCGGTCCTTGTAATCCAGGCATACCCCTCTCACCCTGGAAATACAGGTATAGGATTACAAAATTGTTTTTTACTAATAACAATGAAACACCCTTATGTGTTTTTGACTTTCTTACCGAAACACCGGGCCTCCCTTGCTCTCCTTTGTACCCGTCTGACCCACGTGGCCCCTGGCGGAGGAAACAAAAGAAAACAGCTTAAAAATTCTATCCCTGATGCTGAATTGAATGTTCAGGTAGAATAAGTGAGTTTCTTCTTCTTCTTTTTTTCTTTTTTTTGTACCTCTACTCCTGGTGGACCCGGCAGCCCTGAACTCCCCCTAACGCCAGGGATACCCTTAAATTAAACCAAAACAGGATGGGAGAAACACAGTCTTTGTTAAACATTTGAATCCAGCTGTGTGCACATTGTCTGAGTGAGTCTGGGCTGCTGTGCTGGATTCTGTCTCTGCCCTTTTTTTGATCAAGCTATAGAACATGTGGTTTACTTTTGGTTAGTTTTAATCACACAAAATCACCACTGTGCTGTCACTATACTTACAATCAGACATGTTTTTGTATTTACCGCTCTGGAAAAATAAGCAAACAGGCCTGTTCACCGCTGTGTCTGAGCACTCGGATGTAGCCCTAACCACATACAGTTAACAAGCACAAATTGTCGTGACCTAATGGCTACGTTAATTCAAATAGGCGAATGTGGATGCTGCTGTGACGTTGCTGTTGGCAGTTATGTACTGTATGTTTGCATATTGAACTATGTAGTACTCACAGGCTTACCATCAGCACCAGCAGGTCCAGGCTGACCAGGATTGCCCGTGTTTCCTTGTTCTCCCTATAGAAACAGCAACAAGGTCACTCAGTCACGTGTTACTCAAACAACTTGCATTGCAGCAGCATGAATTAATCCATTTAAGCATCTTTGGTAACGGTGTGCTTTCTCAAGCGTATAGTGTTGATTTATTTATCTATAAACCATCTCATGTAAGATACTCTTGGGCACTCTGTGGAACATCTGTGAGCCAGCAACAGACCAGCATTTTGGATCTATTAGTAAATGTAGTAAAAGCATAGCATTGACCTTATAAACACAAACATGCCTGAAACCATGTAGGTTTTATGAAGTTTTGTTGCTAAGGTTATATCTCTCTGAGGTCCTTGTGTAAAGGTTTTTTATGACCGGGGCTGCTATTTTTTGCTTGATGCCCTGTGATCAATAAAGAACGGAGATGCAGGGCTTATTCCTTAGTTTGGTAATTTTCCATTCAAGTTGGTGTTTATCTTGAGCAGTGGTCTGGTTTGTTTCCAGCGAACAGTACAGTACAACAGGATCTTTCAAGAATAATCGTGACTCACTTGCAATGGAAAGCCTCAATTTGGCTGAGTAGAGAAAAGAGGCTATTTGTTACATTGGATAATTTGTTAAACTGTACAATTTCAGCAGGTAAGTGTTTATTTAAGAGATGAAAGGTTCTCAAACCTCCCACACAGCGTGAAGAGTGTGTGTTTACAGGCTGTAATGACAGTGGGATTTGACCTATGGGTAAATTGCAACCTCATTTGCTCATCACATAATTATCTGACACAGGGAAGCAGGGTTTCGACATCGATGGAGAATTCAACACAGATCCCCTCAGAGCGAAGCTGTAGGAGAGATAGAGTGTGTGTGCGCTGACGCCCAAACAGAAGTCATTTGGTCTCTTTGTCATTCCCAGTTTACACACAAACCGACATTGTTACAGATTAAGCAATTTTTCTCTTATTCAATCTCAACAGACCTCCGCTGTTTAAAGTAAATATTTAACCAGTTGTCTGAGCAGTAGGGGTTTGCTGAAGCAGGGACAAGCTCCACTGTCTGGGATCCAAGTGTGTGAGGTTCATGTTCTGAAATGTGCCTTTCAGAGTGGCACTGTTTTCTTTTGAGATACATAAAACAACAACATGCCATAGGACAAATAAGGAGAGGAAAGAGACCAGCTGACCTTCATTCCTTGAAGTCCAGGGGGTCCAGGAGGACAAACACACGGTTCTTGAGTAGGTTCAGTGTAATCAGGACTGTTGGAGCACTGTAAGGAACAAACTAACATAACTTGTGTGCAATTTTCATTTTTTCATATTATTCTACTGATAAATTGCTTTCTTGATTACTTCATTTAAAAAAAAGACCATGAAATCTCATTTTCTAAAATCAGATTGCAGAAAAAGTTACATAAACAGAAGGAAACAAAAACACTACTGATTTTAAGGGCTGTAATAACAGAAAATGCAGGTGGCATATACTATAGCCTGCTCCACTCTGTTATTAATGATCTTGCACTTGGATATGAGTGATGAATATGTGAGGTTCTGCCAGAGAGAAGTCAACTTCATACAGAAATTGATAACTTGAACTTGGAGATTCCACAACAAATAAACCATTGAAACGAACAGAAAGAGTGGAGAGAAGCACCAGTGCCTGGCGAGCTTTTGTCATTTTAGGCTCCTCATCTTGTCTCTTTGATATTTTTATCCAACAGCTTCACATTAAAAACAGTAATTTGGCAAAGCTCTTGTGGTTAGAGCAATTTCCAGGCCAACATAACAATGGGCCACTGCTTCACAAACACATTTTTTGCCAGCAGACAGAGGGGAAAAGAGAAAAAAAAAAAGAAAATACTGAGCGCAATATGTTTGAAGCGGAGCCATGTGGTCCTCCTCCTCCTTCTCCTCCTCCAGCAAATTGTTTTATGCATAAACAGATGCGACATAAAAATGAATATGCCGAGTTTACACCTTTGCCGTAGAACACTACAGTGTACTGTACTGGTGAAATATAAAGCAAGAAAGCGTGATTTCATGCCCTGCCGTATGAGGTGTGGAGGTAAGTGATGATGAAAGGAATGGCTGCACCACAGCAGAGCAGAAACAGATGGCGCTGGATAAGGTGTGAAGTAGGTGAGAAGAAGTCATCTTTGTTGCTTTTGGACTGAAACTAAAAAAAAAAAATGAAAAAATGAAATTGAGCAAAGAGCCAAGCAGTCTCTTGTACTTACAACTCCAGGTATTTCACATGCAGTCTCTCTGTTATTCTGCTCGGGGTCACAGTAGATACGAAGTTTCTGAATTTCAAACTGAAACACATTGGAAAGAAGAAGAAGAAGAGGAACATCTTGTGAAATTCACATCCTCCTCTCGAGACACGAAACAAGCTTACAAAACAAACAAACATGTAATACTGGGGTAATTTTGTAACATTTAGTCCAGTGATTTCCCACTAATGAATTGAAATAGCTATTATTTAACTGTTAAAGGAGAGATAAGTGCCCTCACTGGGCATTGACTAGCTCCATGTTGCCAGACCTCCCTCAGTGGTTGGGAGTGTTATGCTCCATCCACTGATATTTGGTATTTTGTCGATGTTGGTGGTAAAAGACCTGGCTCCAGCACGTCAAGCGTTTCATTTCAGTTACCACGTGAGCAGACAGATGATTATCACATGTGATTTATATTATTTCCAGCTGTATGAAAACACTACTACCACTGCATGACTGTCAATCTGAAATAATGTAGTTGACATTTTGTTGATAGTGGCTTGTGTTCAGTTTTAAACATGATAAGAATGTCTGATTCTGGTCCGATGGTTTACACGTATCTTGTGTTGTTGAAAACTGCATTGTAGTCTAATCACGGTGAACTTTAAGGGGTCCAGTTACAACAATCTGTTTCCAGTTATAGATGTGTTTGTCTTACATAAGTACATTGGTTTGTGGGTCAGTACACACAATAACATTTCCTGCCAAGCTGCGTTCATGTTAATATTCACTGCTAAAATGATGGCTGACACAGGATATAGTAGAAGTGTCTGTCATGAATGAATTATATTCTTTATTTTGTTCATTTCAAATGAAAGACTGTCTGCACTGACCCATGCCACCACCAGATGAATCGGGGGCTTCATTCTTTGATTTGAATTTATTTTACATGCATTTTATTTCATTCATCATCATTAATGCCACAAATGAAACAATGCCAAAGTTCCCTAATTGCTTACATATGTGTTTGGGGTATTATAGGAGTAGGTCTGTGCTATTGTTTCATAATATATCATGCTGACTGTTAGAATAAAAGGATGTATTGTGTAGAATTTTACCAAAGCTGTGTCATTATACCATGTTATATTATGTTTGCAGGGATGCATTTATTTCAAAGCTCAGAGTTCACACTATCCAGCCTTCTGCAGAGCAAATTACAACACAGCACAATTATGATTTATTACAAATACAGCGTTTTTGCCGAAAATGATGCCAAATGAGACAAATAAAACAAAGATTAATAAGCCCTTGTGGAGAAAAAGGGCTCTTTTTTGCCAAAGATTTATTATCCACAGGGTTTAGCATGTCTCTGAGGAGGCAGCAATAAACCGTGCAGTGCTGTGTGATGCTGTTTGAACCATATATCAGCTACTCATTAAATCTGAGTGTATACTCAAGTTGACGCAGTGCTGGGTTACCTCTCTGGGGACCAAACAACATGCAGTTTATGATGATGCAGATAGACTTACTGGCACTGTTGTTTCCTTGTTCACATATTTTCCAATCTGGGTTTTTCCATTGATGAAGATGCCAACAGGGGGCTCCAGGGATAGAGTTTCTATTTCCAGGTCATCAACATAAAGAGTAACATCCTCCTCCGTGACCAGCAGCCGCAGTTGGTGCCATTTCTCGTCAAACAGCTTCTTTAGCCATTGAGAAAGAGTAGGAAATGGTAGTCGTTAATACAATGGTACACCCTGGAAATGTTCCGATAAAAACAAAATACAAACAATAAAAGACAAACACTGAAAGGAAAAGGGTGTGCAGGATTAATGTTTATTCATTACTTAACAAAGATTACGTCTGACTGATGCTTAAATCCTAGAGGTGCTTTGGTTTTAATCTGTTTCAGCCAGAGTTGTATAAAATAATGAAGGGAACAGGCCACTGTTTTATCCCAGTGGGAGCAGCTTGCCTGCTGAAATATACTTGACATTAATTACCTGTGTCATGCAGTGGGAGTGTGTTTTCCCTTGAGCTTCATGCTAAGAATCAATCTGACTGTTGCATGTGTTGCGTTGATTTAATGTTGACTCATAGTCTAATATTGGCTCATTGATGGTCCACATTGAAGCAGTAGTTAAAAAGATATTTTTAACTTGTATGATACATACAAGTTGTAGTATGAGCTAAGTTCAGAAATGTTGGGCCCTACATTTCCATAATGCATCTTTGTGGTGTCTTGATATAACTCTACCTTGTCTTTAACCTATCTTTTAAGTGTGTAAATGTACAGAGTTGCATTACCCGGGCTGTCTGTTGAGAAAACGTAACCGTCTGCGTTCCACTTGGTGAGTGGCTGGTTGTGGTGAAAGAGACGGTGCGATCCAGTCCATTTAGAGTCACCGCCATCTGTGGTTTCCCGTCGCGTGTCTGCACTCTCCACAGGTCCCACTCCTCAATCATTACAGACCCTTTGTACCTCAGTGTGGCAACGAAGACATAGGATGGAGGAAGGCCGTCGGGAAACAGGGTCCTGAATGGACAGATGTAAAGCAAAGTGAATTATTCCTGTACTGATGACGATGTTGTTGATGATGCATAGAAAAGCATAGATCACTACCGTGTAGTTGTACTCAAGTCAACTCGAGGTGTAACTTCATAGGCCCCAGAGCCGGAATATGCTCCTTGTGTCCTCTTTGCTTTTTTGGCCAAATTCAAATGCAACAGAATATCGAAACCTTTCTCATCACGGGAATCCACGGGAATTCTTGATGGGCAAACAGTCTCTGCAAGAGAAAACAGTGAATAGTGAAACAGACCAAGACTGGGGAGATTGGAAAGATTGGAGGCAGAATGACCAATGGAATAGTGTGGGCTTGAAAAGATGCCGCTGATGCAGTCAAGACAGCGATACTTGATATCTGAGTTGAAAAAAAAAACAGCATTTACTTACCTTCACACAGCTTCTGTCGTATGACCTGTATGATCCTGGAAATAGCTTTGTAGTCCTCGACAGAGAAGACGTAAGTTGAAAATGGTTTGTTAGCAATAGCCCCCAACTGGGCCGGTTCTGTCTCTGACCCAACACCAATTGCAAACAGAATTACTCCTTTTTTCCTTGCTGCCTCTGCTGCTTTCAAAACCTCATCTTGAGACTTCCCGTCAGTGAGGACAACAGCGATTCTGGAAATGCCTTGTGGGCCACGCTCGGAGAGGCCAAACAGTTTGTCTGTAGCAAACTTAATGGCCGTGCCTGTGTTTGTGTTTCCCCCCATGTACTCAATGGACTCCATCGCTTTGATGAGGTCTTTAGTAGAGGAGTGCTTCCCCAGAGGTATTTCTAAAACAGGGTCATCACTGTACTGGACGACTCCAACCTGTGTAAACTTCGTTCCAATGTTGAAGCTTGTCGTTATATTGACAAGCCATCGCTTTACTAATTCAAAATTGACATCTTCAACACTCCATGAGCCATCTAGAATAAAGACCAGATCACATGGCGCTGTCCTACAACCTGAGGCAGACAGGAAATAAACAATTAGCAGTGTATTATAATGGCTGCAATAATTAACAGTCTAGTTTGGTGGAATATGTTGAATCAGATTTATTTACAGTACATGAAATCACCTTTGCCAGTTGTATGCATATGGCAGTTTTTAATTTATGGACAAAAAGCAAAACAAGGTGTGAAAAAAATGAAGACAGAAGCACTCTTACTTCTTATGTCTTCATCTTGCGCTGCACTAAACAAATGGAGAAGCATGAAGCACAGGCATCTCAAGACACAATGCATGGATGTCGCTTTGTAACCCATTATGCAGCAGTACCAAGTTCCAACTGTGCACCTAAGGGGAAAGGGAAAAACATGCTTTGTATTGCAGGGAAAAAGAAAAGGACAATGCAAGCAATTGTGACATGTGGTCCCAGAGTTATTTTTGCCTTGACAGAAGTTAATGTCCGAGACTAGTGTTTTTTATGTTTTTTTCCATTACTGAGATGTTTGAGTGCCATTTGTTTTGGCTCCTAACTTCACCATAGACTTAAAGCTCAGAACTCTACAACACAAAACTACCCCTCTGTCAGCAGTTTAACACACAAGTGATCAAATAATGGGTGGTTGATACTAGGCTACCTGTGACAAAGTTCTTGGCTATGCTGCCAGGCTCTGCAACGGATTCTCGCCGTTACATACATGCAAATTAGCAGCCTTTGTGCAATGAGATCAAGTTGTCTCTCTGAATGATGCACCAAAGGTCAACCTGGGGTTAGATGAAGGTGATCTGATTCAGCTTTGTAAGAATACACATGACTCAAGCATGACAGCAGGAATTCATGCATACATTCACATTGTAAGCATGTATATGACTCATTTTCAAATGCTGTGTATTTGACTTTGGATGTTATTCTTTCTCTTGAGAGCCTTTTAGCTCTTAAGTTGCACTATGTTCAATAGCTAAGTGCATGCTAACTTTGTTCATCTACAACCAAAACAATCAGGTAGAAGATGCTAAAGCACACTGTAGACCTGCAGGGCCAACTGATCATTTACATTACATGACATTGCACATAGTTCCTCGATTAACTTTATTTATAAAATACTGATAAGTGCAACTTTAAATCCAAAGTGAAATACTATTCATTTACTTGTGGGTAGAGTTGATGTGTAATGGAAGGATATTAAGACGTAATTCAGGACAAGTCTTCACACTGATATATGATTCATAATATCTTTCTTATAGTGCTAAACCACAAAGGGAAACCATACAGCACACCATGCAATTTGAGGGCCTCTTAAAGAGACAGTAGCACTCATCAACTCTCTAACCTGAATGTGGTTATATGTCACTGCGGCTCTCAAGTGCAAATCCCATTTGCCAATATTTGCTTTCCCTTGTACTCACTTCCTACCTCCCACTGCTCCCACAGACACTGCTATACACAAATCCTTAATTCACTCCCTAACCACTAAATTATACTCAAAACTCTGCATCCATCCTCCATGCAGAGCACTCTATCTTTCCAGTCTGGCTGCATACAGTATACTGCAGCCTCCGCTGCCTCGGTACACCTAAGCATTTTCCTTTCAAGCCTCATCTACCACATCCTCACATGGCACTGTCAGCTTTACTAAATAAACAAGTCACTGAACCTCTGACCACAACTACCCTTGAAACAGTGCTCACTGTTTCCTGTGGGATTATGAGCTGTTTCCTCAAATCTGCTGCCATTTGTCACTCTCTGCCCACCCTTGGCCCAAAGGCAACAGGCCTGCCCAGAAAAGCTTCACTCCTACACTTTTCCTCCCTCATGGATAAAACCAATTGTAATACCTTCCTTCCCATCAGCACATGAAGTAATTTTAGCCAGTTACTGCGACATGCTGCTGAAGCACTTACAGTTTGTTATGTCACCAGGGGTGTCATTACTTGGAGTAAGATTATTTTACACCCTGGCAAAATGTTTCAAAACACTGGCATGTCTGGACATACTGGAAACTGACATTTTGGGAAGATGTTAGCTGCTAAACAGTTTGTACATATGATTAATGTCTTTTGGTTTGCTGCCATTTTTTTCCTCCATTCATCCATGGAGACAGTTTTGCTGAAACAGCCGTGTTAGTGCTCATGTTTTGCCCTAGAACCATTTTGTTTTTTTCTCTTGTTATTTTATTCAATCTGTAATGATTTCTCTGTACTCAGCCCTGAAGCTGCCCACTCTGCACCTGCACAATAACATCCATGCTGTCTGCGTGGTTGACTGTTGAAATGCCTCAGCTACACCTCCACAGATTTCTAAAACACAAGAGCTGATATGTCAAGATAACCATGTCGTGTGATGATGGTATTCTGTAAAATATCTTGATAAGGTAACCTGATAACAAGTTCACACCCAAATTGCTCAATGGGTCATTTATCAATGCACTTAAAAATAAGCCATGTGAGTCCTCCCCTGATTTGGCACCAGCACCACCATCTGTCAAGTTTGGTGCTTTTCTCATAGTGTCTGCCAAAACATGTTGTAGCGGTCATGGTTAAAGGAAACCACCACTGACTGTTGCTAAGAGGATGGATGCATGGACGCAACTTCTCGCTCCACCAACGCCACCACAGTTTAGTCATCCCTACATCCTAGTTGGTACAGTTATGAGTTGTATCTCAATCACACTTTCAGTTTGTGCCTGTTTTGGTTGGTTCAAACACACATGTATGCTACCAAACCAGACTAAGAGTGTAAAAGTACAGGTCCACCTGCTTTATGTTGTGAACTTGTTAGCATTTAACCTCAAGTTGCTAGCATGGCAGTAAGATTGGTCTTGTTTATCTGAACACAGGAGATTGATTAACCAAATCTAAACGGTCAAATGACCACCATCTCAGAAATGGCAAACAAATCCCACTTGGATTTGAATGAATAAACGTGCAACACAAGACAAAATGCAAAATGTTTGTCCTTTAACATTAGTTAATGTAAAGTACAAAACAACAGCATATTATACACATGCTACTTACTGCATTTTGCAAGTTTATCTGAACGTTAATATCATTCGATTCTGTTACAAACAAATGTAATATTGTAATGGAGTGTAATGATGGTTATTATGTTCATGCTGATGGAGCCAGAGATGAAGGGGGACATGAAGAACCAGGGAGGATGACGATGAGTTTCTCATTTGCATTTGCAGCTGGAGAGTTGCACGTCAGCAGACATCAGACATCTGATCGCATGTTGTTTCTGTTGCTGCGCAATTTAATTATCTTTTACTGTATTTTCCATCACATGTAAGAAAGAAACTGCTGACATCCTAAAAGGAAGCAGTCACAAATGAGGACCAGATATACATACGAAACAAGGCTTGTGGAAGGAATTCGATAGGAAGGAACTGACTGTACACCTTATTCGGGGCTGATTCTGATTGCGGCATGCGAAGGTCAGCAAAACAGTGGCCAGGATGTAACCTCTGGCCTCCCAAATGCTTTTATTCCTATGCAGCCAAAGACGGGGTCACACTCTTTAACATGACTGCATTTTTCCACCGTGTAAATTCAGCGTTGAAGTAACACAGTCGAAGGAGGCGTTAAGCTGGAAGCCGTTCCCCTCAGAATTTTTCCCCACTAGAGAGCTGGAGGAGGCTGCTGGAAAACCCCCTCATTGGCAGCGTCCAGGCAGAATGACTTTCCCCTCAACTGACTTTCCCCAAACTGAGTATTTCTACACCTCTGCTCAGGCCACATGGAATTCATTTACACCATCAGACAGTGAAATTCCGGCTGTGGACAGTGACCAAACACATGTAGTCGTGATGAAGGGAAGCAGCCTCCATCCAGGAATAAACTCGCAACATTACACGTGCCGTGCTATAATGCTCAGAGCTGGAATGCATGCATAATGTAGTGGAATTAGCAGGTGCACTGGTGTTGTAGGTTAGCACAAGACCCCAGTGATCCCTAATTTTTTATTGCAGCTGCTCAGACACTTGGACACTTGGTTGGTATGTAGAATATTTAACTACGCAAACTTATTGTGGAAATATCTACAACATGACAGTAACTGTGACTTGAGCCTGCTGTTTGTCTGGCAGTACTCTGCAGAATTAGTAAGATTTAATGTTTGAGACTTGGTTTAATGGTGGTTTAGATCCAGCTGGATGTGCTGACAAGGAAGCTGCAGAGCAAATGATATCTCATATTTCACCAGATAAAATTTCGCTTGTTCAGGGTGGGCGACTTTGACTCATCACCCAGATTTTAATCGCAGTGTCAGACCACAGATTTTGAGCTTACCAAGTTCAATAATGTGAATTATTGAGCACAGAAGAAAAAAACAAACAAACAGGCTTTTCTATTTGCTTTGTACCTGTAGTTTATGTAATGCAACAGCAGGCTTCAACTCCAAATGAACCGCTTAAGTTATAGTTATCTGTTGTAAATTTGGCAAAAGGAAGTTGTTCCATTCCAGAAACAACAACTGCTGTTCAGCGTGAACAGCAGTTGCCAAGATCGGGGGGGATTTATTGCTGCCAAATTCTTCAAGCAACAAGGGAAAGCCAAGCCCCACCGTAGAAATCTGTTCAACTAATCCACAAAGTTAAATAATGTCTTGTAAAACATTAAATCACACAGGTATTATCACTTTCCAGCCAACATGTTCACTTTCGGGTGCCTGATATTTTCTTCTCTAGTCACAAAGATTGTTGTTCTTCGTGTGCATGCAATTTTTCACATCTTTAAAAACCTGCACAAGCACGGTGCATGCAAAGCTGTGGTGCCGCTATCCAACGTGCAGGAAATATGTAAGAAATATCCATTTACGACAAGTGGAATAGCCAGGAAAATTCTTGCGATGATTCCATTCATTCTTTGCATGAAAGTAGCACAAACAAGGGACTGATAACTGTGAGCTTAATGTCTTCAATATGCAACTTCTGCAGCACGGAGAAGAGGACACTGAAGAAAATGTTGAAACAGTGCTAAACTGCTGCTATCTGCAAATTATAACACATGCAGCACTGAAAATTGAATAAAATCCACTAAAATCAGTCCAACAGGTTCATTTAATGATTAAAAGCAGCCTTCTGGACCGTTAGCTGTCTCATAGTTAAAAACACATGACAGTTGCAACTTTATGCATGAACTAAATCTGCACAGCATACAAAAAAAAGTCAGGAATACAGCATGCTGCCTCAAAAGAAAACACCCACAAGTAAACAAAAAAGTTACCGGTAAGCGTCCAAGCCCTTGTGTGAATCCCTGTTAATCCTCTCATTGAGAGCCAGTGATCAATACTGTTCACAGCCCCAGGTTTACAGACACTGAATATGGGGAGAAGTGCACATGTTTCTTTGCTGAATGAAAGCCTGCCCTTTCCAGCAGCTCTCTCTCTGTCTCCTCTGTTTCTGTCCTTCACCGCCCCCCCCCTCACTCACTCACTCACTCACTCCGGACTTTCACTGGCCAGCAGCCATCCTCAATTACCATGGAAAGAGAAGCCGATAAGGAGAGCATGAAATAGCACAGCAGACAGCCCATCTGACAGTCCAAAAAGGAAAATAATTGTAATCAGTGTAGCCTTCTTCCAAAGTGTTGCGGGTCTGGATCGTGTGTGGGTAGCTTAGGGCATAACCAGAGAACATGGAGTTTTCTGGATGCACGACAAGTACATATTTTACTCTACTGAGACAAACAATGTTGATGGTACATTCAACAGGACCTGAAGTAATGCATTACACTGCTCCCTGGTCTTTCCACTTGAGCACCCAAATAGACGCGAGATAGTGCTGCAATGAACAAGGTGAGAATAGCTACTGCAATGCTTTTCCTGCACCAACAGCTGGGAGTTATTAGAAATGCAGAGCTGAATCTGCTGTCTATCTATGTGTAGAGCGGGAAGATCTTAGTTCGCTCCACTCTAACAAGTTTTATCATGTTTGTCCTCAGTGGCAGCCTGCTTTGCATCAAGGAACAAGAGCCTCAGTGTTTTCATGCTCTTAGAGGCTCCAAAAAGCCTGAGCACAGTGCTGTGTGGCACCATTTTATTCAGAATTAAGTAAAAACAAGGCCGATTGCTGACGGCAGACCAGTGTGGTCAATTATAGTCAATAGCTGTTCCTTTTGTTTAAAGTCATTTGTATAAGAATTAAACTGAATTTGACAAGTCATGATGTGGTAAAGACTCAAATCAATGACATAATGCAAATTTCCATTTCATTAATTATTATACCTCCAATTCAGTCTAAGCTAACGATGCTGACAGACACTTGCTTGGGGAACAAGTTGAAGTCAATAAACGTCAAAGTTAAAGTGTTTGTTTTGCATCATTATATTCTATACGTGTATATTTCTTTACACACAACATAATATTGAAAACGAAACATCACGCAATGAAATGAGATGAGCTCATGTGATATTATGCTGAGATTGAATTGCAGTGGTTTCCCCCCTTGTGACGGCCTGGTTGACCCTGAGACTCAGCACACTCTGGTGGATCATGCCGGCAAATACTGAGCTGGCGTTTGGTGAGTGGAGCCTGGGAGTGGCCAACCTGCTGGTGAGACTAGACTTTCCAATGCTGAGTAATCCTCTGAAGCTATTGACCGGTCTCTGGTTTGGAACCAACAGGAAGGAAACCCCCGGAGCAGAAAATCTGTGTGCTCATGGTGTTTTCCCACAAGAAGCCACTCTGGTCCTCGTCCTCTCCGGCCTGCACATCGATCAATATCCAGTAACTGTGAACAGCTGTCATATCTGGAAATATGACAGTGAATAAAATTAGCAATGACCTCAACAAGATTACATAATAGTTAATAAATAAATGATAAACACTATTTGGCTAAATCAGGTCCATGCCAGGAGAAACAGATTGTTTTAACTGTTGTAATTACACTACCACAGTATAATCAAGTAAATTAAACTATTTTGTGCCTTGGCTGTTGCTAATTAGTCATAATTTGAAGTATATGTGCAAACGGGTGAACTCATTTCATTGTCTAAATAAATTACTCCAATTAATTTTCAGTGCTGTGAAAGTGAGAAAACCACTTCAGCAAAACAAGCTTGTGCAAACACAAACAGGAGAACTGCTACGACGGTAGGCAACATCATTGTTGTTGGCTGTTTACTTACCAGTCTTGCTTTGACCTCCAGCAAATCTGCAGTCCCAGCAGCGAGCCGAAGTCTGGGTACCATTGACTGGGTATGCTACAAACTGACTAGTCTGGGGCCGTTGACTCGCTGTTTTGGTAGGAAACAGAGTGCAGACGAAATAAGTAAAAAACAAACAAACAAACAAAAACCAGACGACTACAAAGCTAACAAAGTGACTAGAGCTAGCTGGTAAACACGCAAGAACCACACAAGAGAATGGCTTTCCACCAGTGGAGACAGCTTCTGTTGAGTAGGCTATGTGAACTGTCTTTGATGCCGAACCTGCAACATTTCTTCAAGAATTGTAGGTAAATGGCTTTAATTGAAAACTAGCAAAACTCACAAGCATTTTGTTCAGTCCCATGATAGAAAGCAAGGTCTTCTTTTGACTGTTCAGGTGAACTGTCTTTGATGCTGAACCTAGCAACATTTCTTCAAGAAAACTAGGAAATTTCATTTTCCTCAACCTGAAATTAGCGGCTGATGCATCAGGCTATAATGTAGCAGGACAAAAGCAAAAATGTATGTATCTATACACTTAAGCTGTAAAGTGACTATTGGTTTATTGTAGGAGCCCATTGGGATATGTGGCTTCACGAGTAGCCTACAACTTGACCACCTGGCTTGCAAACCACGGGCCAGGATCAAAACTCAGAACTTGCAGAACTTAAATATAAATTTGTACCCACCACATGTGTATGATAAAAACAAGCGCTCAGTGCAGCCAGTCTGAAAAGTCTCTCAACTGATAACTTCAAAATTCTATTAACAAATTTGCCTTCAGGAAATCATGTGGGGATACAACTGATCAAAGACGCTCTAAAAATCAGTTGACTATTCATAACTGCGAGTTAATAACTGCTCCCATGATATAGCCCCACAGCCTCAGACAAAAGGAATAAAGACCTTTTAACAGCATTGGCCTTTAACTTTTTTCCCCTCATGATCATCAGAGGACTCTTTTTGTGTTCAAAACTCAACCCCAGAGAAAAATTCCAGTCTCTTGTCTTTTTTTTTTTTTTTTTGCAACATTGTGAAACGAGTCTGAAGTCTGTTAAGGAGCTCAAATGCTTCAAACAAATATGCAGTTGGCTCGCAAACATTTTTAGCTGTGCATACAAATAATGAGGAGGCAAATTAACCAGAAAAAAGTTTATGTCATCCACCCGCCCGGCGGCATCTCATTTTGCCAGTTTGTTAAAAAGTGTGAATGTGGTAAAAAGTTGTCAGTATTTAATGAAATTTAGAATTGGAGCTAGCAGCATCAACACTCTTGTCATTTTCACTTCTACAAAACATAATGACACATTTGGATTATTACTTGAATCAGCTAACATTTACAGTGTCTGGCATTTGCTCTGAAACTTTTTAAAGAACTGCCCGAGGACAGTATAAAACCTCTGTATACTAACCTCTGATTCAGTGCCACCACTTTGAAGCCCAGTTGTACTGGTTTGTTTTAATCAGCTCACATGCATTAAGCTGTATTTACCATGATCACTTGCATGGTTTGCCACAGGGATAAATAGTGAGCATGTCTGAAGCAAGTGGTTGAGCTCAGAGAGAAAATTTGGGGGATAATCTTGTATTAGTAATAGTTTCCATGACAGAGGTGGCCATAGCATCCTTTGATGGAACAAAACAGAGCAGCATGGCACACGACGCTGCAGTCACACAGTGGTGGAGGATGACGATTTACAGTCGGTGGGCTTCTCGCAAGAGCCAAGAAAGACACAGGGAAGAGCCACACGCAGCGCATCCAGCGTGTGTCTCCCTTCAGAAGTGTCACTCCATTAAATATGAGCTGTGGAAAACACTCAATTATGATTTTTCTCAACTCGTTTCGTCCCGTCTCGGCCAGAGGCCTGCTGGAGTCTTTCCCAGCATACGTCGAACACAAAGCAGGGAAATGCTCAAGACTGGGTGTCTGCCAATTGCACGGCTAATGCAGATAGACAGGCGGCACCTCACGCCCCTCAGTCGATTTAAACTCTCCATTCCACTTGACCAGCAGGTTTTTTCGACTGGAAAGTCCACACAAGCCAGGAATCAAACCGGCTCTGTGTTGCTGTGAAACACGAAGTGCTGCAACAGCATCTACAGAGTCATCGAGTGGGGAAACACTGCTCATCGTGTCATTGTTTGTTTTCATCGCTACAACAACTTCTGCAAAAGAGGGAGGAAAAAAGTGAGCACAGGTTGAAGATCATCAACAAAAACCCCACGTATAATCAGTGTAGTCCCAAGAAGCATGTCATGAGAGATGGGATTTCCATACCTTCCAGCTGGGGAAATCCAGAGGACTCTGTGTGAAATAAAAATACCCACTGGCTTCCCACACACAGGAATGGTGTGAAAATAAGCACCGATATGACTTTAATAGACTTTTCAGATTTTATTTAACCATCAAAATGGATTCCATAAACTCTATGTATTATTAGAGTTTATTATATTCACACTAGCTGTCAAATGCCATGCCTGATATACTGTAGCTGTGATTGTGAACCTAAAGCAGGCTTTCACTCAATAGATTTTAAGATTTTTATTATAAAGAGCAGATGTTTCAAGACAACTCAGACTCAGTTTAAATAAAACTATCAAATGACGGTGGTCTTTTATACAAATATATTTTGTTACTACTCACTTTCAAATCACATACAGTACAGTAGGTGTTGTCTATGTTCCCAGAAGTTCAGTTCAGGTCTTTGTTGTATATTTACATGGAATTTATTTGAACAAACAAATATTAACAATAACATTCCTCCATTTAGCTCAATATCCAATTCACTGTCCACATAGATGCTTTCTTTCTCTACGGGCGAGTCCTCGACCTCCTTGGCGCAGGCTGAGGTGTCCCACTGGTGGTGGCATTGAGCTGAGGACACCCGGAGGTGAGACAGACACCTGGAGGTCCTCTGAGACCTGGGTGGCCCCTGAGTCCCAGCTGGCCCACACGTCCCCGCTCACCTTGCTTCCCCGGCTGGCCATCGAAGACTCTGCCCAGACGTCCACGCTGACCTGGGAACGGAGGCACAAGTGTTGTTTAGGCTGCGTACGGCTGCGTTAGCTGAGTCAGACCAAGTTTTTCGCCGATTCCAAGAACAGAACATTTACAGAGAAAAATCATTTCTTTTTTGGCAGATAACCCAACTCCCTCTTACAGTAACACATCTCCCTCCCCCTCTTTCCGGGGTTTTGAAGCACAGACTCAGCTGAATATAGTTTGCAAAACGTTGCACAAGCCCAGATGTGCACGTAGATTAATGTCTCATTTTAGCGATGTCATAAGACGACAGTCAATTCTAGGAAAATAAAATTACCCTTTGGCCCCTGATCTCCAGTGAAGCCAGGTAGGCCATAACCCTTGGCTCCTTTATCACCTTGCTCTCCTCTGTCACCTGGAAGCCAGACACACAGACACACACACACTTCTCTGTTAGCAGGAATGACAGAAGACAGGCTGAAATGCTGTTCCCCGAGGAGTGATCTCTAGTCAAGAACATGCCGTTCATGTTGATTAAAGACCATGTGTGTTACTGAGATCATTGTTAAATAAATGTTTAAAACACCTTGTAAATATTCTTCTATTTCATTGGTTTGGCACAGGAATGTAGCATGAGTGTCACATTATGACATCATGCTAAGGCTGTTAACCATAAATAAAGAATGTACATGCTAGCCTATGAGTTTTACAACACTGCCGTATTTGATTCAGTACTTTCATTCAGGTTAAAGGTGACATGTTTGTTCTTTCCAGTGGTGGAGAGTGTCTTAATTACATATTCATGCAATTACTTCACTTCTACTTTAGCAGGAAATATTCCACTTTTATTCCAAAAAGATTGTTTGAATATTACAATTGGCTTATTTGTTTGGCCATCAACAGGTTGCAAATCAAACACAGTGAACTTATATGGTATGAGGTACTCTAAAAGATTAAAACAGGATATAAACAAATGAAAATTTGAACAGGGCCATTCCGCATATTGAGTGCTTTTATTTTTGATAAATGTTGCCAACAACACCCAGACTTAAGATTTAAAATTAAATGGTCCAAATTGATAGTCCAGGAAATAACATTTCCCAGACTTCAGCACATTTGCGAGGCTCTAACATGCTCACATCTCTCAAAATCCATTCCTGCAGTTTGTATGGCAAGCAGTCTTTTAAAACATGTGCAAAATCCAAGCATTGATAATCCCCTGATGGCGCTGAATGTGGACGTTGCTTAAAAGGTATATCAATTTTATAAGCTGATAACATGTTAGTGATGTGTTTGTAACTCGTCCTGCCCCATAGTGGCCAAAAACCTGCTAATGCAGATTCGAGTGAAAGATCTGAATTCCTTTTTCCACCACTGGCTCTTTCTAAAACAAGACACCGGTGAATTATAGATTTGTTGATAGTCACATTCATATAAATATGTCCTGTCGGGTTTGTTTTCCACACCTGTTTCTCCCTTTCGGCCCGGATCTCCAGCTTCCCCGTAGAATCCCGGTAGGCCCACTTCTCCTTCAGCACCATCATTACCAGGGTCACCCTGACAACATCATCAATAGGAAAATACATCATTAATCTTTTGGGTGTTTTCAGTATAACCCTGCATTGTTTTTTTTTCTTCTTCTCAGGTTCTATTCAAGCCATGAATTAAGGTTCCATTCACCTCTGACCTGGAGCCTGTAAAGATTTTTCTGTGTGATCGTTCAACGCTGAGTTGGCAAAACATTGTACATCACTATTCTTGGTTTGGCTCTAAATGCCACAACATGGGGCTTACAGGCCATAATCTAATAAAGTGGAATGTTTTTATATAGTAATGGCTTCAAGAGTATTTATCAGCCTGATAGTCATTGTGATTAAAGAAGTTGTGGAACATGAATTGGTTCTACACTGTATAATAATGTGGAAAAGGCTTCATCCAAGGACAGCCTTGATACTCTCCAAAAATCGTTCAACACAGACCAAGTGTCTAGTCTGTGACTCCTTATTTGTCCTCATAGAGACGTGGAAAATTGTAATGTTTTCATTCCAAGATTTTCTGCCAAATACTTCAGCTCTTTTAGTCCAGTCCAGACCATCGCAATGTGTTTGCATTTTACTCAGCCAGGGAGGCAGAAAACGAACAATGTATGGAGAATTTACTCCAGCAGTCTGTCTGAGCTAAAGGTCTGCAGGAGGTGAGGGGAGACGATCTAATGGTTTTAAAAAGGAGAAAAAAGAGGAACCGAGGCCAATTAACCTTTAACAAGGAATACCAAAAACTCACAACAGGTCCAGGGGGTCCCGTCTGTCCGGGGGGACCGGGGGCTCCCATGGGCACATCGCCATAAAGAGGACAAACGGCAGCGCACGTCCTCTTCACTGAGTTGGCGAACGTGGACATCTGCTCCAGCACCACTTTCTTACAAACCTCGATCACGTGCTGAGCTGGGAGGGTCGGGCCCTGTGTGACAAATCATTACCACTTTCATCGCTGGAGGTAACTCGACTGTGGAGCATGTAATGTGGAATATTACAGGACAGGGCTTGTAGAAGCAGCAGTTACTTCTCTGAAGAAATGCAGAGAGCAAGTGAAGCCAACAATATTTCCTGAGGCTCATTATGGATTTATAGACACACTAAATGCTGTGAGTCACTACTAACTGCTGGCTAATGAGAAACTGTTTAAATGTGTTTTTGACACTAAAGTTGTTAGCAAATACGGCGTGTGTGCCAGTCAGTGTAAATGATTACTCTGCTCTTTCTGTGCCACCATTCACAGATAGATGAAGTTATAGTCAATTACAGCAGAGGCTGAAGAGCAGTGATTTTCATTATGACTGCATCGGGTACCACTCTTTACTATCACGCTGAAATGTTTGTTGTATCAGCCAAGAAAATTTTTTAAAAAAAGACTCAACGGCTTGTATTTCACTTACTGGTGGACCTGGGGGGCCCTGAAAGCCATCTGGTCCTCCTTCACCCCGAACACCCTTGACTCCAACAGAACCTGAACGTCCAGGTGGGCCTGCTGGGCCACGCTTCCCCCGTCCACCCTGGGGACCCTGCTCCCCCCTGTCTCCAACCTACAGACCAGGTTAACAACATCAGCAGGCCTGAATTCATCACACAGCCAGTGCATCCATCACAGAGAGTGCACAGTGAGAAATCAGTTTTGCATGGCCACAAACTTCATGGAAAGCAGTAAAAGCTTAAGATGAACATGCACTGTAATAATAAAACAGTAACTACAAGGGTCAGTCTGTTTATACACAAAACCTGCTATTGAGATACAATATCTGGTATCTATCTTAGTATTACATCTACAGATGACCAAAACATGTTTGAAATGTCATCTCATGAGTGGATGTTAGATTTTTCTGACAAAACAATGATGAATACATCATTAACCTTTCATCGTCATCAAATTACAATCAAATGTTTGAGAAATGTGACCCAACTCAAGTGAACATGTTCAGATTATCTTTTAGTAAAACTGTTAATTATTGGATTGATGTCGAATTGGTACCCTTTTATCTACAGAATTCTTACATTGAAATAAAATGTGCACTAAGATCCTGTTGTACAAGTACAGAAGCTACAACTGTATGATTCTCAGTTACACTCCAACAACTGAATCACAGCTCCATCAAGAAACCCTGTTCTGGTCTTGCATTGTTGCATTTTCATCCATTGTATTCATCCATCCATAAATACGGTAGTCTTTTTTTCTCTCTCTCTTTTCTTCTTCTTCTTTTCCTATAGTTTTGCAATGTTAATTGTCTCTCTTTGTTGTTTCTTTTTGTTGGATACATGTGTGTTTTTTCTATTTTATGAATCTTGTTGTTATGTCCTTGTGTTTATTTTAATGGCTTTTAACACCCTGCCAGGAGGACTACAGTCTGAAACTAGCCGTTGGCTAACACTGGCACTTTCACATTTTATTATGTTCATTAACGTGCATTGTCCACCTTAAATAAAATAAAACAGCTCACCTTTCCTTTTGGGCCCTTAACTCCTTTTCCTCCCTTTAAGAAAGGAGCAAATTCATGTTAAGAAAAAAAACATGAAAAGACTGTAATGACAGAGATGATTAAATATTTCAGGTGGTACCTCTGAACCTTTAACTCCTTGGATCCCCTGGATTCCTGTGTCACCCTGCACAAGGCAAATGAAAACATAAACAGTGTAGAGAGACTGGCAAATATTTGGTCTATCAGGATTTCACAGGTGCTCTGCTCTATGAATGGACACATTTCATTCACTGGTGAACTAGAGCATCTATCAAACAAAAACAACTGCTTAAAGCAGTTCAAAGGGCTCGGCTCAGGCTACAGTATATTCAGTTTCACTCTTTTCATCATCTTCATATTTCCTCTAATGACCAGCGTTCACCCATCAGGTGTAGTTGCATTCAGCACATAAACATCTCCTTTTGCTCTTTCATTCATCATCACATGTGTGGCACCCTGTCCTGATCACATTTTGTCTACAAAGCTACTGGACATGGGATCAATCCATGTCCACCGTAGGCAGGCAGATGGTTATGAAAAGAGAATGAGACTCAGGGATCAAACAACTATTTGAGTTGGTATGCAGAAAACACTTTTATTTTTGTTCTTACTTCAGGTATTTTGATCATGTGTCAACAGCCCACTGTGAATAATACATCTGTTTGCACCATGGCTGGGTGATTTGGCTTTTTGAATTTTTACAATTAACATTTTCTTCATCCAAACAGACCAGTGCCAGATTTCTTTTTTTTTAAATTTTTTTTATCTGATTTGTCTGCCACAAAAATGCAGCAAAAACATAAACAGCTGAAAAGCGCTTGTGCAGGAATATCTGCCTCTTTAATCAGCGTGGGACATCCTGTAAACACCAAGAACAGGTCCTGAGGGGGAGTTCAGCACGGCTGTGACCTTCAGTCCAGATGGAGAGAACAGGGCAGACCGAGCCAGCATGCCCCGACGGGCAACCTCTGATCTGAACTACTGAGGTGTTTATTCTGCCTCTTCAAGGTGGCTGAGTTTGCTCACATGAAGCTGGCTGACAACACAGTGATCAAAGGACTAACTGTGGTACTATTATTAAGTACTAATACCTCATTTGACCTTTAATTTAATTGAATGAAAAGAGAGTTCCCATAGGTCTAGTGAATACACCTGGTTTTAGAGGGAACCCATATGGAGATCCAAGTGGCTTATTTACCCAGTAAATAATTCCTGAATAGTTAGAGTAATTGTGCCGTTAAATGGTAATTTTGCTTTCATTTTATATCTCTAATGTGTAATGGATGAGGTTGTATTACCTTGGTTCCTGGTTTTCCAGGCACACCCACGTGTCCCTGTGAAGAGATGACAAGGTTTAATGGCTTAAAGAAAATGAACTAGTGTCGGGGAGAGTTTTGAAAATTCATCTGGAGCACTTACAGTAGGTCCCGGCGGGCCGATAAATCCAGGTCTTCCTGGCTTCCCAGCAGAACCTTTGTAACCTCTTGGGCCCTCGAGAATAAAACATTTATTAAACCGACCTTAGGGACTGCTTTATTCTTTATCTTTTTCCTTTAAGATGGCAAACTACTTTACGTATAAAATGCATTATGTGCTTGTCTTCAGTGACTGAGATGACTGAAAAGTGACTTACAGTTCGGCCTTGGGGACCCATTTCTCCTGCTGGCCCCAGGGTGCCTTTCTCCCCCTGTAAAAGTTACAAATGACAATGACTGAATCTGCCAAAAACAGCTCATTTTAACTTTTATTTACAAATCCACACGAGAACAGTGTGTTACCTTCATTCCAGCTCGTCCAACTTTTCCACCAAGACCTTGTGGTCCTTGATACGCCTGTGAGGAACAGTTGACAGCTCTAACAACACATGTGCACTGCTTCCAAAGTTCAGCATAACAACATAATTACCAGGAAAATAATACCTCTATTCCTGGATCTCCATCTCTGCCAGGTAATCCTGGATCTCCAATAATGCCCTAAGGAGAAGCTATCGTTATTATAAAACACACAGATTATTTTCAGAGTGTATGTGAGCACACAGTTATATGTAGGGGCAGGTAGTGTTGGCAATGAATTACCTTTGGGCCAATGGTGCCAACTTTGCCCGCCGGTCCTGGGATCCCCTAGTTTTTGGACAAAAGAAATGAAATGTCCATAAAAACTTTACATTTTTTGAAATCTATGTGATATTTGTGAATTAAACTAAATAAAAAAGGACACATCATTTTCATGTTGGCGCGTCTTGTGATACATACAGGCTTTCCCTTCTCTCCAGAAGCTCCTCTCTCTCCTGGATCTCCCACAATACCCTAGAGTGAGAGAATCATATAGGATGACATAAGAAAAGATAAGATTTTACTTTTTATGCAACATATATGATTCGACTGGCAACATGTTGAACCAAGGAGCCTTCCTCCTTGTACAATCCATCCTTCATGAGTGGGTTATCATTGCGGTTGAGGCTCTTCTTTCTGTGACTCACCAGCTTGTGTTGATATAGTTCAGGCTCCCAGATCTCAGCCAGTATCCAACCACATGGACTTACATTGTTTATGGAGACGGCACATACGCCAAAGACATAGCTGTATTCCAGTGTTTTACCACATTAAAAATGATTTACTGGCTCTCTGCACTCAAATGAGGGGGTTTTGAAGATAGTGGTCACAGAATTAAGGAAGTCTTATTACAGATTATGGAACAGGAATCCCACAGCAACCCACCTGTTTTCCTCTAGGTCCTGAACGCCCCGGGGCACCAGTCGTCCCACTTTCTCCCTGAAAAAAAAAGCATGATGGAGTTTAATTACAATATCAAAGGTTAAAAAAACACAGATAAAGTTCGGAATATGAGTACCTTAACTCCTTGAAACCCAGGAATCCCTTCAAATCCTCTTTCACCTTTAGAGCCCTTCAAGGAGGCCAAGATGTTAGCAACACAGTAATTACATAATGACTTGCAAAAGGACTCACCACTGAGTCTAAAAGGTTAACTTACAACTTCCCCTGGATTCCCAGTTTCTCCAATGTCCCCAGGTGGTCCACGAACCCCCTGTAATTGCAGTTAAAATGTTGAAAATAAACCCCTCCGGTTATCTATAAAGTTGTAACAAAAAACTGCACAAAAGAACCCAATGAAAAGTTTGTAATTTAATGAAGTGGATGTCTAATTAAACAGATCCAATTAAAGCCTGAACACAGCAGAGATGTTTACCTTGAAGCCAGCTGCCCCTCTTAATCCTTTAAGCCCCTTAGGACCTCTGTCTCCCTGTTAATACACAGCTCATTAAGACAAATTTGTGACATATCAGTGTCAAGAGAAATGATAAATCTGGGTGTGATGAATTACCACTTGGCCACGGAGTCCTCTCATTCCTTTCTCGCCTTTGATTCCCTCTTCGCCCTGAGGACGTGTGTTTAAAGTTTCATTAAGGTGTTTTGAGGGCACGCCAAACAGGAGGAGCATATAGATGCTAATCTTACCTTTGGGCCTGTCTCACCAATGTTGCCATAGTCTCCTGTGTTTCCCCTGATCCCCTGCAAGACACATTGGACTGAATCATATGCAAGACTTGCTCAAACTCTTTGTTTGTGAACTGAAAAGCTTGTGAAATAAGGTGTAAAAGTGAACAGTGTTTCCAGGGGGAGAATTCACTATTAACTTTTGCAAATCCAAACTTTTGATGTATCAGGACATCTGGGGTTTGCTCCTTGAATAACCACAGAAAGTAGCTTTTGATTTTTTTATGCAGTCAGTGTGTCAAGATGGAAGGGGAAAAAAGATACAAAAACAATTTAAAGTAATAGCTGGACATGCTGGGAAATACATTTATATTCACTTTCTTTCTGAGACTTGGATGCACTCTAATGCCTGTGTTGTAAATATGAAGCAGAAAACAGTTCGCCTGGCTCTGTCCAATCGTAATAAAATTTCCCAGGATTCTCTAAATGTAATTGACACGCTACAATTTGTGCAAAAACCAAAGTGTAACTTCAAAAAAGCAGCATGTAATGATGGTGGAAAACCCGCAGGAAGTCAGCATGTGTGGAAAAAGTTAATCCCCCATGAAACAGTTGTTGATTTCACACTTTGGTTTTTGTACAAAGTAAACAAACAAGATGCAGCATGTTAGTTCATGCGCTTTACAGCTGCAGCTCTTCATTTAATGTCCCAACGTCTAGAGTTCATAGAATGTGTTCTTGGGACAATATCTAAAAAAAACACTTTGTTGTCAGGACCGTGACAAACAGACAGACATGAAATATTACACATTAAATAATAGTTTCATTGCCAGAGTGGCCATTTCCCTCTTTTCTAGTCCTTGTGCTAACCTCAGCTAACAGCTTCATACTGGCTGACACGAAAGTGGAGTCAATCTTCTCATCTAACTGTAAATTTAGACTGGAAAATGTCAAAGTGACTGGAAGTCATTCAGTTTGTTTGATAGCAGACAGTGACTTGGCGGTTGGCGACGCATCTTGAGCATTGTGCGCTTCAGAACGAGTTAAAGCCCAAGCTGCTTTATGGTAACAAGCTATGATACAGTTCAGCAGCAGCCAATCAAAGGCTGAAGAGGAAACTAGCTGAGTGCAGGAGATTTTGGTGGGTTTCCATCCTCTAAGATTTGTTGCTGTTTGCTGACAGAGACTTAAGAAAAAAGGGTAAGGGAAAAAGCATCCTTAACAAATGTGGCTTTGGTCTACTGTACTAACTCTTGTCAATAAAGTTGAAGAAGACAAAAGACAAAAGAAAAACAGGAACCTCTAAAGCTCAGTAATAGGCTAGCTGCTTCTTACCATTTCCATTTTTTATGCTAATGCTAACCATACTAACATGAGTCTCTCAGCAAGGAAGCTCATCTGTCGTGCTGTGTTTACAAGATAAGCTGTTAAAATTATGTGAGAAAATGAGGAAAATTACAGTTAAATGTGAATATGTTATAAATTTCAGTCACACTCGTTGCATTAGTGGAAAATTTACTCCAGCCTCTTCAGCAGGATTTAGGAAACATTAGTCATGAATACAACAAAGTGTCCCAGTATTGTTTGCACAGATGCTGACTTCCTGGATAGTAGAGGGACAAGTGTTTTCCAGTTGGCTGTGTTTCACTGAGTCAACAAACAGATCAAACTCGGCCAAGACGCTTTTGCATTGTCAGTTTATTTGATCGTCTCACCTAACACCGCTTTTTTACGCAGAGTCAGCTCGGCGGAGGCTAACCTCAGAGATGGCCGACAGGCCGGCAAGAGGCATGACCGTGAACTTTACGACAGTACTAAGGCGGGTATAGCTCTGAAGAGAAAAGGACCACCCACCACCTGAGATGGATAGTTCATGTATCTGTGCCAGGAAATGCCCTCCTTGGATGCCAGTGGGGGGAGGAGATAAACATGTTGGGGCTCTGTGATTCACAAGCTGGCAGGATGTCAAACTCTTAACAAGTTACACAGGGCAGATGTTTATTCCCAGATGTACAGCTCTGGAAATGTGCTCTAAATGTACATCACTCTTCAGGAGAACATTTGTGTGTTCTCAGACAGCATGGGGGACGTTATATACCAAACCATCACATATGCATTAAAAAAAGAGACCTTTCTCCTTTAAACACATGTTCTGTGGGCCACTATTAAAAGACTGTCAGATGTGCTCCGACGTAACAGTGAGCGCTAAGGATCAAAGAGATTAACAAGTCATAAATTTAAAGTGGAAATAATCACGTCCGCGGCTCCCTAAAGGATACAACTGTGAGTGTATTTGCTCTTTCACTGATCCCTGAGTTACTGGCTCCTGCAGCCGACTACTTTGTTCATTGTCATTTTCTCCAACCTCTTCTTTGCTTTCACCAGTTGGTCTTCCTGTGGTGAATTAATCAGCTCTGCCGCAATTATGAAAAATGCTTAAGAAACAAAACATCAGACAGATTTCACACAACAGTCATGCAGACTAATGCCACTCATTACCAGACACTTTCAGGGTATGGTTATTGCTCAACTCACTGGTTTTCCTGTGTGTGTGGGATTCATTACATTTGGCTCAGTTTCTTCCAAATGGAAAAGCAAAGCCATTACAAAGCCCTGTGATCCTGTGCCAGTTTGTTAAATCCTATATTTGCTATGTTTTAGGATGCAAATGGCATTTTCAGAACTGCAAAAACAAATTTATTGTTGCATCCGTATTGCGTTGTGTTTACCTTGGCCTTTTACCTAAATCTTTTGCAAAGCGGACATGAGTTTTCAAACTATGAAAGGAGCCCCTGTGTTTACTATCGCTGAGCGCTTCTGCTTCCAGATTTGTTTCCATCCTGTCGTGTCTCGGTTGTACTTCTATTGCCATTTTCCACAGCTTCACTGCTGTCTCACAAATGAAGGTTTTACAATGTCACAATTCATCTTAACTCTTTAATGTCCAGCAGGAGGAGGCAGTTGCTGCTAATGCCGAGGAAATGCTAGGTAAATACACACATCTAGTGTCATATAAGGTTTGATATGTGCACAATTGAGACATATTGTACAATTATTTACCCAGTTTCCTTGTCTTCCTGGGTCTCCGGGTTCCCCTGGAAGACCTATGTGACCCTGAAGAAGAATAACAATATGTCAGCACAGACTCGGCTTGTCTTGTCAGTGTGTTTCAACAGATTTCATCACACATGCATGCTCACCTTTGGCCCTGGTGCTCCCTGAACGCCTGGTTGTCCGTGCATACATTTGCAAGAAGCTCTCCCAGCCGTGAGACCGATCTCTGCGTACCCACCGCACTGCCATGGGAAGATGAAGAAATTGATTTGGAAATTTCACACATGTGTAACAGCGGGAGAGAAGCCTTGTTGAGTCATAGGTGACTCACCACATTGGAGAGCTCGCAGCAACCCTCTGAGTAAGCCTTCTCTGGGTCACATGACACATCCATCTGCTGGAGGTCCACCTGGGAAGACAGAGGAGATTCCAATGAGAGAAGAAAGCTGTAATCCAAAATCAATGACGCTTTAAGTAGCCAATGCGTTAACATACAGACACAGATCGATCTCCTGCCGCCCGCTTAACGATGGAGGTGTAGCCTCGTCGGATTACTGGCCTCGACTCATCAATGGACTCCACGCTGACCTCCTCACAGTCTATCAGCAGCTTCACCTGACTGCCCTTCACACTCAGCGCCAACTTATGCCACTCTCCATCAAACAGCTTTTCCACACCATAGAAGGTCCTCAGCATCTGGCTCCCATGGGGGCCGGAGTAGAAGAAGTCCAGAGAGAGGGTGTCACCTTGGAAACGCAGGCCAACTTGATCCCGTCCCTCAGGGTCGCTGACCTGCCACAGGTTCCAGGATTTCTTGGCAGTGTCCTTGGTGACCTTGAATGTGGCGATGACAGAGTAGTCGGAGGGAAGTCCATCTGGATAGACATCACTGTGGCAGAATGATAGAACCCACAAAGCTGGTTAACATCATACAGAGGCTTCTTTCTTCACAAAACAACAATTGAAGGCTTTTGTGGGAACATAAGGGTTGTGTTTCAGAAGAATGTGCATAAGCCGAAACAGAGATCTCAGCATCCTTAAATCCCATATTAGCATATGAGTTGGGACGTGGTTCAATATCCACATTTGTTTGTAACTTTTTGCGAAGATGCACTACTTAGCAGACAACCATAGTGTGGTTTTAATATACACAGAGCACTAAAAGCACTAGACCTTGTATTCATTATGAGGCAAAAGGAGCTAAAAGAAAAACAAGATTGAGTGACTCACAGCTGTGCTAGCATTCCTGAGTAGGTGTAAATAGGCTAATGCTAACATTAGTGCGCTAACAAACATATAGTTACACAAGTGTTGGCCACAATAGCACAGGGATCGACATGTTTACATCGCTATCCTTAACGTGAGGCAGATAGAAGGGCAAAAATGAATATTTTGCACCACCAAAAGTATTAATACAAGAAACTTTGCTTTGCTATTCACGAGTTACTGCCAATTTCCATCTGTGAATAATATACAGCTCACAAATAATAACTTGTTGGTCTACTTAACACCAAATAAAAATCTTGTTTTTGCAATGAGGTTTTTTTTTCCAGCTCTTCTCTTGCTGCAGTGATACACAGGTGTACCCTAGGGACGCTGTGACATCACTGATGGGTGCTTACAGGTGCAACATAGCTTTTCAACCTGGTGTTACGTTACCCTTTAAAGAGCAACACAACACCAAGCTTGTTAAGACTGAAGCTTTCAAGTGTGTTTCACCTCTGACCACACATAGCGCCGGTGCGGAGTATGTTTGGGTGTGTTCAGTAGTGTGCGTAATTGCACCTGTAACCATACCTGATGGTGATGTCATGGCGTACTGACACACTGTGGTGTACACTTCTACCTCACTGCAGCCAGGTGAGATTTTTAAACCACTAAATAAGCAAAAAAGTCTAATTTCTGATCACACGTTAATCATTTTCCAGCTTCACTGAAATTAAATGTACTCTTGGGGGTCTGGCACTGTACCTCATAGTCTTTCGTAGATGGATAGAGGGATTGACGCGATAGGCCACCGCCTTAGGTTGAGAGCCTTTCACCCTCCTCACTCCTCTAGACTCAGGCACACGAAACTCCTCCAGGAGATCGAAACCTCAGAGCACAAACACTGAGTTTAGCTTAACATCAGAAGGTCCAGCATCAAAGTAGCTGGACTCTTTCTAAACCTTAGGTCATCGCTGATATCACTGACTTTTTTTCTAACTTGCATTCATCATTGTCATTAGCAGTGCCATCTCTTCAGGTACAATGAGGTAATTTCATTAAACCGATTAAGGCAACAAGGCTGATTATTTTCTTTCATGAGTGGATTTGGCTACTGAATTCTAAACACTGTGTGCTGCAGTTAGAATGAGATCAGCGTGGCAGCAGTGCTTCCTGTGAGGTTAAAATGAGAAGATGAAAGCTCTCATTACAAATGTTAAGACTTTAGTGGAAAATAACTCGGAGTAGCTACTCTACAATAATAATAAGAGAAAAAAAAAAAGCCTGGGCCCTGCTGCTGTGGCATGTTAACAAATTGTTCCTTTGATTTCAGGTTGAGTGTGCGTGTGCAGAGATTTTTTCCATGATCACTTGACTGAAATCTGTTTTGTCTCTCAGTTTTGTCACATTGTTATGCGCTCCCATCAATAGGCCAACAATACACATAGTATTTCTGCAAACTGACAGCTTAATCTGCGGGCAGGACACCACAGGGAGAAAAAAAAACATTGTGTTAACCTGTTTGTTTATGCTATCAGGGAAAGTCGGTTGCAAGGCTTCAAAGGTTCATGCACATAGCTTAACCCCAGCATGACCTTCTGACCTTTGGGTGTCTGCACATACACAGCTCTGAGAGAAGGTAATATGACACTGGATCAATGGCGGTGCAGGCAAACGATCAAGTAACAACTGACAAATGCTGACATCTGGTGGTCCTGGTGCTGTAGTGCAGTGTTAAATCTGGAAAAAACTGAAGTCTCAGTTTAAGATGATGTAAAGTGGCTTAATTTGGTGATTGTTTTGAAAGATATGTAATGTTAGATTATGCTTGCTATATTCATATAATTACAAAACCCTTTAACAAGAGTGTTCCTGCAAAGAAAGTCGTAGCACATAATGCTTGCAGAAAAAAACATGTGAAGATTTGTGGTAAATGTATCTATGCAGGAGGAAATATGTGTGTATTTCTAAAATAGGTATGAGAATATTAGATTTTTATTTACTTACTTGGCAACTTTTGACATTGGGCCAATCCCAAGAAGACATAGAGTGCTGCAAACACCAGCATATCTTTGCAAGCTGGCATTTTCAAATTTTGAAGTGCTACAAGTGCCTGTAGTACAGCAATGGAATAAGTCAGCAATTCAATATATCACATATCCAGTGGTTCAGCAGTACAGTTGACTTCAATGTGTGTTAAGCCTGCACATTTCCGCTCTATGCATGAACATCAAAAACACATAGAGCATTAAAGCAGAAGTAAGCGATCCGGTCGTTTTCGCTAATGCTGCGTTCCAGGCAGGCTTTTGAAATCGTAAATTACAGCTTCAAGTCACAACTTACGACTTTGTAGCGTTCCAGGCAACCCACTCGTGTTTCTCCGACCTGTTTTACCGGTGAAAGTCACTATAACAGCCACTCGTAACTTCCGACCGGTGAACTCGTACCAGATTGAACTGGTACCACTTCACGGTCGGAAAAATACGAGTTTCCTTGAACGCACCATAACAGTCCTCGTCCCTACGTCGCCACATTCACGGCGTTCCTTGGCTGCACACACAGCCCTGCATGCCGTTCTCTCTCCTCATTGGATAAAAACTGTAGGATACGATAAATGTTTTCTCCTCGGCTCAGAGCAGAGCAGAGTGACTGACAGACCCGTGTTTTGGTCCAAACACTCTATGTAAGTGATTGCTGTCGGAAGATATAACTATTTAAGACTTATATTAACACAAATATATCACTTACTTCTGCTTTAAGGAAAGACAAAAGAAAAGAAAACGGCTAATATCCTTATAATAATAGTGGGTATAACATTCTCAAAGAGGAGGTTATAGTATATTAAATAATATATAAGTAGTAACCTATCCTTTCTTTTAATCCTTAAATAGGCTATATAAAATATTTCAATTTCTTCAGTGCAATACAACTACTAAGGTTTCATGTTAAAAGATCTTCCTATAAAACCTTTAACTACCTATTAAGTGATATGATAAATGTGAATCAATTGAATGGCTTTGTCAATACAATCTAAAGTTTTAACAGATCAGAGCACAGTTACACTAAATGATCTGTGTTTGACCAACAACCTCACATCAGAGACAACTCCAATTCACACGATTATTTACTAGCATGGGAAATATTTTGAAAATTGACAGACAATATGAGAATTAATTACTTACATATTCTTGAAAAAGACAGTCCAACGGCTGCTGTAGGTGGATCTTTTCCAGTTCCTGGTGTGAAGATATGTCCCTTTTCTAAAGTGCCATCCCGGGGCCAGTGTTTGAGCTGAACAGGAGGACCATTCAGAGTGGACGCTCTGGGTCTCAGAGGAGCCTGGCCCTTGAGCTCCACTCCACCTTTGGTCCCCAGGGGATCTGTCTCCTCTCATAGGCCAGTTACACCTACAGTCACTACATGAAGACACCGTCCAGTCAACTGAGTCATCATGGGAATGTGGGTGAACACACCAGGGCCTTTATATAGATAAAAGCTGCTATAAGGAGAAATAAATCAGCAAGCTGCACGATCAAACTATACTTTTAGTTGTACATTTGTCAAAGAGTGTGGTGTACTTTACTTTGGTGACTGTACATCTCCTTACTGGTGCAAGTAGAGGGGAAAAAAACCTATTTTGAAGACTACTGAGGAAGAGTAGTCTATAATTGCTTCAAAAAGTTGCACAGATATAGTTTATGTTCATTCAAGACCTTGTTTTACCACCTGCCTGGTCTCACTGAGACACAGATGTAGTATGTCACAGCTAAACACAAGATGCTCTGCAAACATTCCACCCAGAGAAAACCCACCTTCAATCTACACCACCACACTATAAACCTCTGGGCTATAGGGGATTATTGTGGGGAAAGGGGATCAGTGCTTCAATATACAGTATGGATATAAATAGGTCATAAAATAGTGATCAAATTGACCAGTTAGCCATAATTAGCCTATATCTAACACTGTGAATGGATGGTAGTGACATCTAAGGCCTGTTGAGATATTTTAGATCAGTAGATTGAAAGAAAGACTGGGAAAAGAACAAGAAACAATTCACAGCTGTGTGAGGCTCTACATAAGATAAATGCTAACATCATCATGCTAACTTGTTCACACAGTAACAATGCAAACATTGATATTCAGCATATCTTCGTTAGCATGCTAACATTTGCTAATTAGTGCCAATTAGCACCTATTAGCTGCAGCTGATGGGACTGTAATGAGGTTTTAAGATTCTAAACTAATTAGCCTAATAATTAAGAATATTTAATACTGACCTGATGATGGTGCTCTATGCGACGTCGGGGGGCCAAGAGACTTTATCTTCTCTTTACAAAACTTGTGCCATGAAGAAGTCAGGATCAGTAAGATTCCTCCTCCAGAAGCAACAAGTTCCTGTGCAAAACGTTACAGTGATAGCAGACGGACACTAGCACGGCTGATACATGGAGATAAAAGCAGCATGAGCAGAGAGGACTCTGTGGTTGACACCAGTATCTGGTGGCTTTCTGCAAGCAGGTTTATTACAAAGTAATGTTACAGTAACAATTTCAGCTCTACCGAAATTAACCATACACTGACATGGATGCACACGAGAATGTCTACATGGAGTGGGCACCTCGTCAAGGTCAATGCACACGCTGCTGTGAAGTGGTCAAACAAAACAGGGCTGCAGCTGCTGACAAACAAACAGGACTTGAAAGCTTCATGATTACGAGGTTTCTGCTACTTTATCTTAAATAGTGTTTTTCAAAGGTTTCTGCAGTGCTTAGGGGTTTATTGTAGTATATTGCATTGCCCTTTAAATGCATGTTGGCAGTATATCATAGCACTTAAATAGATAATTGCAATGCCTCACGTGGTACCATTAATGCACCATCTACTCCAAACATCAGCAAACATAAATTACAGTACATTCATCAACTCTCAGCGCTATCCTGCGTGTTGCCCTTCATTAGTGTGTAGAAATGTTAGCTAACCGTACAACGTAGTCATAACCCAGGTTTCCTAGTGTTCATCGAACCTCTACAGGTTTTGCATCAATAAAATAAAATACAATAAAAACAATTTGACATTTTTCACAAAAAATAAAATACATTAAAAACAAATACACAAGGCCATTGACATTCCATTCTCACATAAAATTAAATCATATTGCCTCTCAACGGAATATTTTACATCTTTGCAACAATTTAAATAACACTCAACACATTTGCAGTCTTTTAAATTAGATATCTCCAGTGTCCGTTAGGTGTTTAGGGTGCAACTAGCTCCTGGGTTGTTTGTTTTCAAGGCCACTGACTATCGCTTGGATCCCTTGGCCAGTTTGCTTGTGGGAGTGGTTCTTCTTTGAGGGGTGGGGATCTTGGAGGGTTTTCCTCCACGTTGGCGGGAGGCAGAGCGCGGTGTCGCCCTGCTGGACTCTCCGACCGTCTCGGACATGTCTGAGCATACAGACTGGATGTCTGAGATGTCAAAGTCAGAGGCGTCACTACCTCTGCGACTGCTCCCTCGACTTCCTGCTTTACTTCCAGGTCGGCTGGAATTTCTTCTTGAATCTAGAAACAGAAAGTCATGAACAATAATGAATAATCCTCAGACCACCACTACTGGAGCAGCGCCAAGGAGAGCTCACCATGGCCACCATTTACAGACATGGAGCCACATGTCATTTTCATGAAGCCTCCTGTTTTTCTGTCTCTACGAGCTCCATTTTAGTTGTATACACTGCCTGTCTGATTTAACAGCTATGTTACATATAGCCTAACTAGAGATGCACCGATACCGGTAGGCTATTGGGTATCGGTCCGATACTGTTGTAATATACTTGCATCGGTATCGGTAAACTTTAGCGAGTACAAGAACCGATACCAGTGCATGCAATTGCTCTGCATGAAGACCACGATCAGAGGGTGGCTTTGCATCTTTGTTGTATTTTTTTTTTTAGATCAGAGGCTTGTTACAACAAATTTTGTTGCAACAAGCAGCGGAGAAAATAATACTTGTCTTCCAATTCATTGCATTTTGCCTAATCATTAGTTTTTTTGTTGTGGTAGAAGGATCAGCATCGGTATCGGCACGTACTCAGATCCAAGTATCAGTATCGTATCGGTTTGAAAAAAAGTGGCATCGTGCATCCCTACATATAACTGATTAAAGTAAACCACAGCGATACATTTGTGTGTCTGAAAGTCATAAACTCCTGAGTTTAGTGAGGACTTTCTAAATGTTTGTCCAAATAGACAACTTATTTCAAATACAAGTAATCATGGCATCCACCTTTAAAAAGAGAACATGGATTTTTGTAGCTTTCCTAATCCCCATTCTGGACAATTGTGTGTACAACCATCGTGTACCTCTTCACATGGCTAACTTTCCTGATAATACATATATTTTCTTTTGATATAATGAAGAGTGTCTGAACATCCTCTACTCACCACCTATTGTCTGTTGACGAGCTTTCAGTACTGCAGCATTGATCAAACTTCCTTCCTCACTGGACTGAAATCCTTTTCCTGACAAGTACCCAGGAAGTCGTAACTTGCTGCCTTGGACCGGTGTACTCTGTAGAAGACACAACTTCATTTACTTTCATCCATGAACAGTTGCAGTTAACTTTGCAGTGTGAGGACAGTGTTTTAGACAATGGTCCTTATCGGCTGAAGGAAGCGCAGTTAATATTAATGAGTTAGTTTTAAATGTCTTTTTAAATGCTTGAGGCATTTTTTTAAAGAAGCTGTTAGTGTTTGATTTACATGTTAAACCTGCAGAGTTGATTAATCATCAAACAATCATACATGCACAGATTTAAGATTTCTTCAATTTCCAGCCCATCGAGCCCATTAGTAATTAAAGATACCAAAGTTTTAAGACCCAACTGAAATATCTAATAAAAAACTTGAACTCCATGTTGAGTCCAACATGCTTCAGTATTAATTTTTAAATCATAGAGTCAAATAGAAATTATTACAGAAATACTTTTTATATGAGCCTAGTTTTGTCCATTAATTCCTTCATAAAATTTAGGTAGATGTTCAGTTGGGTCATAAATCCACAGCGTTCCACATCTTTTACCTCTGAGGATGAACCTTGGCTCCCAAAGGAGTCTGATGATTTAAGAGGAGTGGAGGGTTTGCTGTTTGTAAGCCAGGGCTTATCATAATTGCGGGTTATGTGTTGGGGAGTCTGGGAAACAATGGCAAATCAAAAAAAACACAGACATGGATTCACAAATCAAAAATCTAGAAGAAACACTAGATGGAACAAACACAAGAAAACAAATCAAATAAACAGGAAAGTAATCAAATAATGCAACATAAATACGCTAAGGCTGATAAATGAGAGTGGGATGATGAGTGTTGAGTGCGAGAGACGAGTGGCTCTCACAGCACGGCAGAGCCCCTCACCTTGGGTGTACTGGTCAGAGCTTGGTGCGCTGGACAGCTCTGACTGGAGGTGGATCTGTTGGGAGAAGCTCCCCTGGACGACGGCCGGGATCGGCGGCCTCGGTAGCGGAAGCTCGCCATCACCTGGGTGGTGCCTTCTGGGAGGATGAACTTCTCCCGTAGCTCCATGTTGGTCCTGCCTTTAGCTACAAAAACACACTCCAAATGAGTCGTACTGCATGAACACAACCGGGAGTCATTTTTATTAGTATCATGGTGTTGATGATGATGTGAGTTAACACTTTATTTTCCACTTTGAGCTCCTGACAATTTCCCAATATTTCCTGGGAAGTTTCCTGGAAAATACTACAGTATTTAATGTGGTTCTGATTATGGGAAATTTCCATTAAACCAAATGTTTATTGATTATTCATTGGCTAATAGAAACTTCACTTTTCATTAATTTGATTGTGTGCTTGGCTGTGGAGAAATTTCCCATTCTGGCGTGGTCTGTGTTTTCCCTATAATTAGCATCACACTCCACAGGGATTTCCTGGAAACCTCTGAATAAATCACTGGGAAAATACAGATCCTGTAAAAATAAAGTGTTAAAGTCTGCTTTTAAATAAAGCATATTTCAAATGAAATAAAACAAAATACTGAGGAACCCATGAAAGCCCAAGACCTCATGCAGTTTCACATCTCATCCATACTCTGTCCAGTTACTGCTACAACAGAAGAGTGAACTTTTTGTTTCTCAACCAGTGAAATGTCTTTGTTTTGTTAGACCAGTGATCAAATGATGGAAAAATGAAATGAAATCTAAATGTGCCAGAACACTTCCACACCACAACTGCCCAAATGAGAAGAATTACAAAACCAAGGAAACATAAACAACACAGAATAAACCAAACAGACATAACCAGTTAAAAATAACAAACTGGCTTACATGCAGTTTTTAACACACTGTCAGACAAAGGAAACAATGCATTTCACACTGTTTCATGTGGATGTTTCATGGAGACAACTTGATCATTTTATTTTACTCCAATTGACTATGTGAGACAGTTTGATTGATTTCCAAAGATTGTATTGTCAGCTAAACATCTCTTGAACCGTTCACTTTTTTTGCTCGTGTGATTGTCAAGCAAACCCGAAAACTGCAAAAGAAGCTCAGCTCAGAAGCTCTCGCCACATGCTGAGAGAAGAAAAGAGCCACTTTGTCCCAAATGAAGTGCCTGAGAGAAAGTGTCAGCAGGTGATGTGACTCACACAAACAACTGCATGCATGAGAACCAGCTGGAGGTGAATGACAGTTGGTTTGTGAATGGGAGCTGGTTCACACGGTGTGAGATATGTCATTCATTCAACAACAACCGCTCACACACACACACACAGCGGCGGTGGTTGCACACACCGGCGGACCAACACCAAACAGCACACACTCGGATGTGCAGACACACATACCACTGTCGGGTTCATGGAGCAAGGTGAGAAAGTTTGAGATTTGCCAACCTATAGGAGACTGAGTAATTGAAGAGTTTGATTCCGAGCGCAACATTTTGCTCCCGTGGTGATGAACTAGAAGAAATGATATCACGTTCAGCAGGAGGAAAGTTGGAAGAGAGCAGAAACATAGCACATCAAGCTTTTGCACTACAAGTGGGCACAGAGAGGAAGTTTTCATACTGATACAGTACACATATGAAGGAGCAGGCTTTTATATGAGCTAGAGAGGTGTTCAGATATTATTCCAAATTATGGCTCATCCAATAGAAAGAAAAAAAAAGAAAAAAGAAAAATCAGTCCCAGAGGTTACTTCTAATTCAAATCAAAGATTAGGTTCAAAGTCTTTAATGGACCTGGAACTGAGAAAATACTAATCCTTTTACCATTAGTTATTCTGAAGTATTGTACTTAGTAATGAATCACAGTGATGACATTTATAACCTTATAAAATATTATATATTAAAAATTTTCATATTTTTTAACAACCATCAACTTTGTGAAAGGATTTTCATGGTGTTTTGATTTAAATGTTCATTAAAAAATCCTTATAATGATAATAATCTTTATCAAGATTAACTTCCACTGAGGTAGGAAATGTTTTTATAATTCAAAAATTGAACAGTCAAACTTTGATTGATGGAGGTTTCAGCTTCCTAAAGAGATAATAATAGGTTAATGATTCAAATGAATCTTAATTTTGTCATTGTGTACTCCCTGGAAGGCCGAAGAAGTTCAGCATACACTAGAAAGGAAAACTAGATTGAATGCAGAAGTGGAGTTATGGCTCAGTGTGACTTCTCGTGGTGAACTTTTGAACTCACCTCGACAGGGGTCGTTCTTCACCAGGAACTCATCCAGGGCCATCCAGCCTCCACCCACCCGCACCATCACAGTGCTGCGTAAAATGCGCACCAGACGGAGCTGCTGAGAGTCTCCAAACTACGGCGGGGGAGGGGGAAAGAGAAGAAAAGGAGACGTGTGAAAACACAGACTTGTGTGTGTGAACTGTCCTCACTGCAGATTAGGAGCTGTGCAACACTGGAAACCAGAGTGGTGTGGAGAATCACATCCAATTCAAATCGACTGATTTATCGGTGTATTGTGTGGAATTATGTTTAATCAAAAGTGTCTCATTAAAGTTTCAAAAATTATGCATTCATCAAAGATGCTTTATGTCCACTTCTGGTTTCATTTTCATGTTGACACAAACAGGATTTTGACACAAAATAAATTTTCAGTTTTCCTTCTCAAAGACACAAATTACACAGAGGCCAATCCAACTGGTTTCTTCTATAAGTGTGTGCAGGCGTGTTGATACAAAGACATAGTCTAGAACTGTGTACTAACTTTGTGAGTTCTCTGATACTAAATGGGTTCATGCTAAAAATATGTTTTATATTATCTCATACTATCCACAAGTATGTACAAAAATCTGGTGTGGGGCCTGACTAGCTTTTATTGTTGGGTCAATATTATTGGCTATCATGTAAAATACTGAACTGTGCATCGGGATCTTCATTATATTTTAGCCAATTAGAAAAAAAATGCATGACAAATTATTTCTAGTGACTTGAAAAAACCTTAATCACAAGTTTCTGTCTTATGTACAACTGGTTGATAATTCACTTTTAAATAGAGTAAAATACAGCACATAATTACAGTAAGTCTATGTAAGTAGACCACAGTCAGGCTCCACACTATTCAATATGTATATTTCTATTAAAGTGACATCTTATTTGTAGTTTCAGGATCTATTGTAATGTCTTTATTATCTGGCTTGACTTTACTTGACTTGCTGTCGTTACTGCAGGTTGAGCTGTGAAAAAAACATGAAGTGAAGGCACATTATTATACTACACCACCACCACCACCAGGAGGCACTGTTGTATTATAATTTGCCTTCATCTTTCCAACCACACATATCAATTCAACATTCAGGACACTGAGCATGTCATGGATGTGGATGGTTGAAGCTTTATGAGGTGACACGACACAAGACGTCAGCCAGTTGGATGTGACCATGAGCATTAGCACGAAGAAAAACAAACAGACAAAAACGCACACAATCACAGCCGCATGCTTTCCGTCAAAAAAAAACAACCCAACAACAACAAAACAAAACAATCTCACATCAAGATCAAATGGACAAACAGCAATCTCCTGCAGTCCAGCACTTTGTTGCACTTTCTACAACTACAACTCAAATGCTCAGGATGCATTGACACTGATGCAGATCCAATGCAGCTAGCTCCGATGACACACTGAGAACAACATGAGGAATGGTTCAAATCATTTCAGTCTAATCCACCACAGTGTGACACGCAGACATGACCAAACACTGATGACCCTCCACTAAAGTGCCTACTGTATCATGGTATCTTTAAAACTGCTAAAAGATCTTGCACTGTATGATTTTCAGAATGATTTAATGCCACTGGTGATTAAAGTGATCAAATACATTAAGGGTGATGATGATCTGGAGAAAAGAGGCACAAGAAACATCTTAAGAATAACTATTTACCAGAATACAGCTTTCCAAAACTGCAACGTGTAGGTGGGGGGTAAGATTTTGATTTTCCCTGTTTGCTATTGTCTCATCGCCGATTAAGGAGTCATGTAAGCAGTGAACCAGACCAAACTGTCAAAAGAATTATTTCAATTCAATGTAGTGTGATACAGCAACACAAACTAGTTCACAAACCACCACTGATGCCCCTATCCCCTCTCACTGACATCATAAATCCAACAGGCTTCAGAAAGCATGTGACATCTATCTGTATGAGTTTAACATTACAACATGCAGTTTGTCATGACAAAAAATATTAACTCAGCAGGTAAAATGAAAAATAAAGTGTTCTTTAAAATCATCAAGGTTGCCCAACTATAAAAAATAAATGAACAGTGTCAGTTACATAAGAGTGTGTCAGCCAATCATTCCCATGGTACTGAAGCGCCAAAGGCAAGCACACAGAAAGCATTATTTCCCAAAATGCCCAGCAGATGAATTTATGCCCGTGGACCAATAATAAAAAAATATGTGCTGAAATGGTATTGGCTCAATAATATCGTATTATCTGAAACTCAAAAGCAGATATATAAACATTTGCTAAACTACTTTTCACCTGGATTCTTCTTTTGCAACAAAAATAAAAACGTATGTTCAAAATTGCTATAATCACAAAAAAAAACTTCAACACAGAGGTGCCTTTAATGATTCCTTTGTTACTCATTTAAAATCAAACTTCATGTTCAGATTATATTCAGCAACCATAAATTGTTGGATCTCAGGCCAGTGCTCCATGTGGATTAAATCAGATGGCCATAGATCTTTATTTCTACTTCTGAGTTCCAGTCTGTAAATACCAGCCAGGAATCTGGACAGAGTGTTAATTGAAAAGCAAACATGGTAAATGAGAGAGGGCGTAAGGCACAAAACAAAGAGATTAAAGACACAAGAGGACATTCATATGTACCTGGTTTCCAAGGTAGAACTGGTGATGTGAAGAACAATAAAAAATAAAAAAGTTAGAGTTTTTATTTTATTGGCAGGTTTTTCAGCACATTCATCACTTACCTTTGCAAAGATCGCCTCATGAAAATAATACGTTTGTTTAAAATACATTCAACAATTGTGACAGAGTGTGTATTTGAAGACACACATGAGATATTTATCTTTTAAACACAAGCAGCAGGTAAAATTGTCCTTACCCGGTATTTGTTGGCACCAATTTGCTCCACTTGGAATCGTTTTGGACATTTGCATTTTGCCACTTGCCGTGTCACCTATGAACAGAGAATCATTTTTATTGAATCCTGATTTTAACAAGCTGCGAATTATTTGAAATTTGGAGCATGAGAGTTCATTTTACCTCATCTTCAATTTTGTCAGCATCTGTCAGTGGTTTATAAGCATCCTTGTTGGGATGAAGAGCTGCCACGAACTCATAGTAGTCAATGTAGCCGTCCCCGTCTCTGTCAAATATGTCTGCCACGGCGCTCATCTCCAGACGACTGGTGGGGAATTCTGTTGAGGTTTTAATAAGTAAATAAATATTCTGCTGGAAGAGGTTCACATTGTCTCGTTATGATCTCATATGCCAGACACTTACTGGAGGAGAGAATGCCCTCTATGAACTCCTGTCGGGTCACCTTGCCATCTTGATCTTTGTCGATGCGACGGAAGAAGTCCATGACACGAGATTTTTTATGGTTCATCCAGCGCATGTAGCGCTTCCGCCACACATCAAAGTCAAAGTTGGCAAATTCCTTCAACTACAAAGAAAAAAGGTGATGACATTAACAACCACAAAGAGAAAAATGTGCTTGAAATAACACTGAGAGCAGGTGCGAGCGCTCCGTTACCTCCTCCAGTCTGTCCATGGCATCATTGAGTTTCCTCCTTCTGTCCAAAGCCAAAAGCCACACGTGCTGCCACTTAGTGACCAGCAGGTTGACCCGGGGGTTCTTGGTTTCAATGGGGGGTTGAGTTGCTGACGCATACATCGTTTGTGTGGGTGAACGTTTTCCTGCGAATGAAAAACAAAAAAGTTCACGATGCATGTGTTGTTCTCTGTGTAATCAGGGGGAATAGATTGGCAATGACATCATTCCAGGTGATAAAGTGGGATGTGAAGAGGATGTCGCGTCAACCTGCAGTGACTCAGCACTTAGCCAGATGGTGCAGGTCACGCTCTATGAGGGGTATTTGTGGGATACATACTTCCAGCTCTTCCTTTGTCGAGCACAGGGATCTGAGACTGGACTTGGGGCTCCAGAGCAGCCTTCCTTTTGTGTGTCTTGGTGATTTTGTCAACATCTGGTTGCTTCCTGGTCATTTCCTCCATGAACGCCTGCAGGGAAAAACAACAAGAATGTTTCCAACATCTATCATGTACTCTGAAAAAAATCTACTACTACTTTAAAGGGGAATTATGCAGGTCTGGTTGCTTTTTCACTGTTTTGGTCGCTTTCTTCTCTACAGAGCTCCCCCTACAGTTTCAGACTGGACATTTCCACTGTTCCAAAGCTCCAAAGCTGTTTAATTAAGCTGAACATCTTACATAGTCCCTCTTTAATTCAAATTACCTGAAAACAGTTTGCCTTTACCTGATGTTCTGCTATGAGGCCTTTGACCTCTTCGATCTCCTGCGGCAGCGTCTCCTTGTCCTTATCGTTAAGGTTGGTCTCGGCCCACTGCAGCCAGGTCAGCAGATTCTCCAGCAGCTCCTGAGTGGCCAACAGCTCAGTGAGGGCTGTGGCCAATCTCTGCTGGTGCTGCCGGGCCCAAGCCTGCACCTGCAACAGGAACATCACACACATTACACATATTAAACACGTGCAATCGCTGCCTGGTAATACCTGTGGGTGTGACAGAGAAGAAAGGCATGTATGCAGACACGCAGCTGTGAACTGACCTCTTCGAACCGGGCTTTAATGATGGTGTTCCAGTGTTTGATGGTTGTGATAGAGTCTGGATGGCAGATGCTCAGAATGGCCTCCCCCATACTGGTTGCTTTATTTAGAGCCACTCGCTTTTCCTCCAGTTTCTTCATGAACTCCTTAAAAATAGAAAGTAGAAAAGAGTTCAGATTTGCAGCAGGATTATCCTCAGCAAACATAAAAATGATCACATTGTTCATGAGGTTGTTTAAAAACTGGAGCCAGGCCGAGCTACTTCAATCAGATGAGATCATAGTTAAGAAAAATATTCATGCATTGTTGGCATGGTGGATGTCTTCATCTGCTCAAAGACAGTTTATTTAATCAAACGATGGTGTCCAACTCTGTCAAAATGAAAAATATCTAAACATAAACGTATAGTATTGTTGAAGATAAAAGAATATAAATGTTTGCACTGCTTGCCTTGTGTTGTTCGATAAGTGCCCGGAGAGCCTCCTCATCATCAGGGAGGCTGCCATGGAAACGCAAACTCTGCTCTGCCTCAGCCAGCCACTCCAGCAGGATATGAACAGTTGAGTGAAACTCCTCAGCCTGTATTGAGATAACAAACATGTTGTGTCAGACTCACAGACTCAGTTCACCTCCTATCTGAGACGTGTGGAGGCTGTGCAGTACCTGACACAGGGCCTGCTCCAGCCGCGCCTGTTTGGACACCGACAGGTTGCACACCGTCTCCCAGCGAGTGCTCAGCTCCTGCATCTGGACTTTGACCCAGGACGAGTCGTCGTGACTGCTGTCGATCAGCTCCCTGGCCGAACGTTTGAGAGCCTGAACGCTCACCGTCCTCTTTCCCAGCTCCTTCTGGAAAACCTGCAGAGGTCGACAACACAAGTCAATCAACACGAGCTCACAAACAACAGACTGAAATGGCAGGTTGAAAAATGACCTGCACAAACAAAATAAAAACTTATATCACCAACAAAATCAACAAATGTCAATTTTATTTTAGATTACATTAGATTTATGCAACACTGACATAAAATACATGGATCTTCTGTGGACTTAGTGTAACAAAGAACACAACTATGTCTTGTGTTGATGCAGCACAGGTATTTTTAACAATAATGCTGGAAATGAGCAAACATAACAGAAAGTTTCCCACACACTCCTTCTGGACAGAACAGGCATTCTCGGTGGAAAGGTATAACAATGCCGATAGTCCAGCCCTGCTGGGGTTTAAGTGTCCTCTGTCTTCTATTGTGGTACAAAACATTGGTGAATAAACATCAGTGATGAAAGCTGCTGTGGTTTTCTACCTTGTGGTTATCTATCAGGTTGAGAACCAGGTCTATGTCTCCGTGTACGGGCTGGTCCTCAGCCAGCTGAGGTTCCACTCTGTACAGCCAGTCAATAAGCGCCTGGAGAGCGTCTGTAAACTGGCCGGAGAACAGAAGGGCCTCCTCCAGCTTGTTTTGTCTGCAGGAGAGAACAAATCATTCACTGTGAATGAAGAGGTCTTTCAGAAATAGAGCAAACAGCCTGACTAGTAGTCGGTGGGATGAAAATAGAACAAGAAACGTGGGAAAAACTGTCCATACCTTTCTACGGACTTGCCACAGACAGTGTCCCATTTGTCCCTCAGTTCGCTCAGCATGTCGTCCAGCTTCTGATTGTCGTCCTGAAGGGTGGTCTTGTCTTTCAGGGACCGTCCTGTCCGGGCGGTGGTGTCGTACACTGAGTGTTTGCTTCCCAAAGCTTTCTGGAACTCCTGCATATGATTAAAAAAAAACGGCAATTCCTTCAGCAAATGAAGTAATTCTGCATTTAGAAAACCAAGAATCCGACAAGAGTTTTGTTGAGCGGATTGTTTTAAATCCGTCTCACATGGTTACAGTGAGCCTTCTCAAGGGATTTTCTTTTTACTACTGTTGGTATGTGAGACAGTATCCTAATCTGTTTGCGTTTTGTGATTAAGAAGACAGTATTTTGTGAGGGAAACAAAAAAAAAGGGGGTCAAAACTCAAGAGCCACTGCTTCATAGAGATTAAAAGTATTGAAAAGCAGGGTCACCCCCGATACATTTGGTCCATCCTGGGATTATGACAGGATTAGCACAATCTCCCTGTAAAACAACTGCAGAGAAAACAAAAGGGACTAGGCGGTTTTTAACATAAACAAATGCTTGACTAATGCACTGTAGATACTGCGATAAATATATTCTACTGCTGGATTTATCTATTCCATTGCCTCACGATTCAGGCTTCAGGTATGCCAATGCTGTTTCTGTTAACTGAATGAAACTCAGCTGTAGATGCTGTCAGAGGTCCATGTCTATTTTAACTTTCATTCTTTTCTCATTAAAACCACGATAAGACGATGTTCAGTCACCTTGTGTTGTGCCAGCTGCGTCTTGATTTTGTCCGGATCATTGGCGATTTCCACCTCTGAGTCCAGAGTCTTCTCGGATTCGTCCAACCACTCCATAAGTTTATTCCAAGATTCACTGAACTAATGAAGGATAAAGAAACAAATGCAGTGTAAACCATTTTGAAAGAAAGAAAAGTCATGATTTCACTTGATGTATTGCCGGGTACTGTTTAACGTTCACATGATTAGGTTTTCAGGCCCAAGGAACTTAAGAGGCCCACGCTAATGAAAAGACTATAACAAGCTGCAGGCACAATATGAAACAAGTCTCATATACTATTTCCAGAGTGTTCCAGTGATAATAAAAACGTCTAAACAGCGGTGAAACATTGCCTATTTTAATCCCAGAATAAATATGGACAGAGCTGTACCTGTTTGGCCCTCTTCCTGGTATCATCCAGCAGCCGTCCCCGCTCAACAGATCTCTGCACCAGCTTCTCCCAGCGGCCTTGCACGCTGAGCAGCAGGTTCTTGATCAGGACCACATCCTGTTTTTGGCTGAAGTACTTCAAATGTGTTCCTGTCTTGTCCAGTTCAATGATATGCTCTCTGTGAGAGTTCACTTCTGTCACAAACATCTGCACACAGAAACACAGAGTTTAGGTGAGGTGAAAAGCAGAGGTCCTTCAGTCATTAAGTCACTGATGGCAAAGGCAGGAGGTGAATTAGCAAACATAAATGCTATTTAACATGTGAGCCAGGTATTATTTATAATTTTTCACAACTAAAGAAATTCCACAAGGTCATAACAGCTGAATAAAAGCAAAGTTGGATGAAAATGCTTCAACTTGGCACAGATAAACCAATCATAACACAAACATTAAAAAGAAATGTCCTGTCATCAGCATTTCATTTTGACTCTCGCATTGTGTAATCCTCTCTGCGCAAACATTACCTTATGCTCATCAATCTGAAACATGATGGTCTCCAGAATAAGGGAGGCAGGGGAAACCATGTTGAGTGTCTGCTCTGCCTGGGTCAACCAGTTGATGAAGTCCTGCAGGGAGTTGTGGAAATCCGTGGCCAGTGTCAAGGCCTCTTCCAGTTTCACCTGTGGACACCACAAATCATCAGAGACCCTCGTATACTGAATCCTGTTACATTATCACATCCATGCTGAAAACAAACCATCTGGTTGCTACAACATTTGAGGGGGGAAAAAAAAACAATTATGTTTCAATTGTGCCGAAGCTGACCTCTATTGAAACACAGGAAGTTAACATCTCTGGAGAGGCAGTAAAAGGAGTGATGAGCTTTTAATTGAATGAGAGAAACATCCACTGCGTCTCCGCTGCACAGACACATCCGTTTGCTAACAGCCGCAGCCAATGGCACTGGCTCATCACATGACAGTTAACTGCTGTGTTAACGACATTACAAACATGACAGCGGCTTTGAGCATTAATGTCTCCCTGGCTCATTATGAGCGTCTAGCTAAATATGGAACTGCCGTTTCTCTACGCATTTTATCATTTGAATTCTATTTGTGTGCGTTTGTGTTGCACACCGCACCGGAGGAGTGTCACACTGCCGCCGAGAGCTTGTCCAGCAGCTGCAGCTCTGTGCCGCTTTAAGATTTACCAGACTTTACATTCCCGGGAACACGACCAAAGTAAATAGGAAACAAAAGCAAAAATGTTACAGCAAACGCTCGGGCCGCCAGAATGAGGAGCTCCTTATCTGGAGTGAGAGATGATTTATCTTTTTGTCATGAAGTGTTGATATTTATTTTTTGTAGCAACACAAGTGAGAAGCTGTTGTTCTAACACTGTAACATATAAATAGGATAAGCACAACACAGTGAGTGATGTGTCTTTATTTTGGCAGTGCGTTTGTTTTAGCTCCACTATTTATTTAATGCACTTGTCAGCTCTTCGCTATGGCAACATATGAGACGAGACCACTGTTGTTTCACACTGACTCAGACAGCAACTGCCCGTGCTGTGATCTACGGTGTGACCACATCCTGTGTGCGTGTCCTTGCCAACGCTCCGTCCTTATACCATTCATTATCGGCACTGGGATTAGAGGCTCTCAGCTACAGAGTCATGGCTCAAGTGGATGTCAGCGATCTCTCACTGGGAGCTAAATCTCAAGTTGTGAATCATTAAGCTGTAGCGAGAGCCAGCCGTCATCTCCATACCTTCCTTTCAGCGACCTTCCCTTGGACAGTTTCCCATTTCTCCTTCAGGTTGGCGAGGTCCTGCTCCGTGTTGCTGTCGGGACCCTCGGGCGTCAGCATGAGCAGCTGCTGACCCTTCGTCTGCAGCTCCCGATACAGCTCCTCCTTCACCTCCAAGGCAGAACACAACTCCTGAGAGAAAAAAAGGAAAACAATGACATGAAGAGAGCAACGCTTTCGTCACACAGACTTAAGTTACATTCACAGACAGGTCCACTTTTGCTTTTGGATTCTAACAGCGTGTATGTGTATGTAATGAATTTGTCTGCAGTTCGTCCAAATCCAGCCCAAAAATGGTGAAAGAATGAACAGAGCAAGGCACGCAGCAGACTCTCAGAGGCATGTTCCCACAAACATTTAAACTGTATAATGTTACTAACTTGACAAAGGTTATTGCTTTCAAGTAATCCCTCTGTTTTTGGTTTAATGAAATGCCAGTGCTGGTGCTCCTTTGCTGTGAAAGTGTCTTACATTTCTCCATTAGAGGGAGAGAAAACAAAGGAGGAAAACATTCACAAATTCATTCATTATAGTCAGACGGGCCTGAATCAATTTGAAACACTTTAAGAGCTTTTTGTCATCTCCTGCGAGGATGCAAGAAGTGTATTTTGCAGTGTCATTTAATTTTCACACTTCAGATAAAACACAGAAGAGACACCGTCGACTCCTTACAAGCCCTGCCATCTGTATGCGGCCTTTCATATTGTTAAACACATACCAGATGGGCGTTAAGCTGCTCCCGGGCCGTGTCTGGTAAGCCTCCCACAGCCTTTGATGCCAACAGCTGACGTTCTGTGTCTTTCAGCCATTGCTGCATATCTTCTATCTCACCATGGAAACCTTGGGCCTACAACACAATACAACCTGAGTCAGGACAAAAGGTGTCTCACACACACGCATTGTTAGCAACCTATGGCTCGAAGAAGAGGATGACTGAGTTATTAATTCCTGGGAATTAAATGTAGCTACCAAAACTATCAGCAGTAAAATGAAAATAAACACAAAAAACACTTAATAAAGCAGTGATTACAATTAATTGACTGTTAAAATTTAATAATTTAACTTGATTTGCTTCACATTTTCCTGGTAAATAATCTCATTTATGACAAAGCTTGAGGAATTTTTTTAAACATGTCTTAAAACTGCCCCCAAAATGTCAAAATTATGATTATAAACTCAGCATGGTTGCAGAAGGAATGAGGAGGGGAAGAGAGAGGAGTCACTCCTCCACACTTACATACTTTCCCTAGGGGAAACGTTTCACTCACAGCTCATTAAACAATAAATAATGATAAATGAGGTCAGGGCTTATCAGTATTATACCTGAACCAGAGCACTCTCCAGTTGTTGCTTCCTCTGCCCTGTTTTCTCCAAGATGGCTTTCCACCGCTGGTTCAGGTTCTCTAGTTTGGTCTGCAGACTAGAGGCCTCCTCACCAGCGCTGGACTCCACCAGATCATTACCGGCTTTGTTCACCGTCTCCACTGTGGCTTTATGAGCCAACACGTCATTCTGGAGGACCTATGGAGATACAGCAGCCAGAGTTAGCCGGATGCTGGGTGGATGGGTTCTGAGGCACAAAGGACTGAACCAAATCTGTGTGGACGGGAGTAAAGAAGGGGAGATTTGCCGTACGTGGTGCTTGGCGAGCTCTATTTCGATGGCTTTGGGGTCTCCTCCAGCCTTCCTCTGATCGTTGAGCAGCTCCTCGGTGTGGCTCATCCAGGCCAGCAGCTCGTCCAGTGCATGCTGGAACTGGCCCAGAGCCAGAAGGCCTCCCTCCAGTTTGTGCTGGATTAATGACGGATTAAACCATTAGTTACTGCAGCGTGTGAAAGCGTTTGACATGTATACAAGACAGCCTTTTGAACCACTATACTGTATATTATATAGCAGCTCAGGCAGTAGCGGTGTACGGTATATTTCAAGTCGCTCTCACATTGTTTAACTGTGAAAAATGACTATTTTAGTTTTAAATGATTTCTGTCACTGTGCATGGACATGTTTCCCTCGTCTAACCTGTCGGCTGATGATCTTCTCATCCAGGTTTTCCCAGAGCATCTTGAGCTCAGACATTGGCTCCTGAATGGCGCAGCGATCGGCCTCCTCCGTCACCTTCTTCAGCAGGAGGCCTGCCTGGTGGTTCAGGCGCTCCATCTCGATCTGCAGCTGGTACGCCTCTCCTTTGAACTCCTGACAAACCCAGCAAACGCACACGCAGTTACACCCAACCAGTCAACAGAAGAACAAAGTCACACAGACAATACCAGCTCTGCCTTTTCAGCACAAGACTTGTATGAATGTAAATCAAAGCAAATGTGACCTCTATATGTAATCTCTATGGAGTCTTTGTACCTGTACAAAACTATGACATGTTATGAATAAGGCTCAATATAAACACAGCTGGTGACACAGTTCCTGTACATGTGACTACTGCAGTAAAGTTAAAGACCTAAATTCATTAGGCATGCCTGGAGATCATAAAAGAAAATCTGCTGTTGCATCTTAACACAGACAAGAAAGAAGAGCACACCTTGAGTTCGACAATTTGCTGCTTCACAGTTTCCAGGTCTGTGCCTACAGGTGACATTGAATCCAGTTTGCTCTCCAGAATATCCACCCAGTCAAACATTCCCTGCGAACGAGGTGGGAAACCATTGTCACGAGGAGAAAACAAAGCCTAGTGGCACAGGGTCAGGTTTCATATTCGGTGTCATGTACTGCGGTAAATCTCCATGGCTGACAAATTAAGTAAACAAACATAATGAAATGAGAATGAAAAACACATTCTGAGGATAAACACTGACATTAAAAAAGTTTAAAATGTGATCGTTTGAGCAGCTGTGTGGAGGATTCCTTTCTCACCACAAAAAGATCTTAGAATAACTTTATGAGGTAAAATGTGAGCCAGACCTAGAGGAGCAATGTAGTCTGGGTTTATTGTTTCAAAATTAATCTGTCTCCAAAAGAATGTTGCATCACTTCAATCAACTACGAAAGACAAAAAACAAAACAAAGCACTGTAATCTGTGGTTTCATCTAAAGGCCTTAAAAACTCACTGACTCACTTTCAAACACAGAAGTATGTCTGTGAACCTGCACAATATATTCTCCCACTGAATACGTGATAAAACAAAAAAATATTTCCTTTTTTTTTTTAAGTCTGGGGAATGTTTTGGAAGAGATTCACCAAAGTAAATGAAAAACTTTATTGTATTGCCCTTGAAGCAGCGATCAAAGTACCTGCAGGCCGTCCTGAAACTGCACAGCAGCCTGCATGGCTTCCTCCAGTCGCTCTACTCTCTCCTTCCAAGTCTTATTGAGAGTCTCCCAGGCTGAATTCACCTGCAAATATGACACACAACAAGCATTACGACCAAAAACACAATAACTACATGGACAAAGTATCAGCAAGCGAAGAATAAAAAAAGTCTTTTTACCTCATCTAGACTTTTCTTTATGACAGGTTTATCAGGTTCCCCGCAGGCGGTCATAAGCTCCGCCCCTTGGTTTTGAACCGCTTCTAGCTCTTCCTGCAGCCCATCAACCTCCTCTTTAAATCCCTGTGGAAATAAAATGCAGACAGAATAAGACTCCTCACTCTTATTTATCTGTTGGTCGACTCTGTTGTTTCATTTTGGGGATCTATCTACCTCCACAAACTCCTGCTGCTGTTTGACGACGGACGGGTCGACTCCTGGCTCCTCCAGCTCCCTCAGCAGGTCCTGGCTGTCTTTGATGGTGACAATGAGAGCACAGTGGTCACACCAGAATTTGTCTGCCAGGTCCATCACGTCCAGCAGCTTCGCCTCCCGCTCCTCGATCAAGGCCTGGATGTCATTCCACAGGAACACCATCTGGTCCAGTTTGTCTTGTACAGCTTATGGGGAAAAACACAGGTGACAATTACAGTGAATACAAAATAAATGAAACACAAATTGCTCACATATAAATGAAATGTACTTGGTTTATTATCTCTCACTCTCTTTGATTATTTCATGTGTCTGAAAATAGAATGGCATTCTCATAAAAGCTACACCTGGAGGAAAGCTTACGCAATCCATTGTATGAAAAATACCAATCCAAACAAAATTTAAGATCTCGGGCCAAGATCATGAAGCTTTGTGTAGTAATTGTGTTTATATGCCCTTGATAAAATTTGAGTGTGCTGACCTTTTATTATGCAATTTTTCGTATTTCCTTTAATTATCCGAATGCCCTCATATGTAACTGAACTGCCAAAAAAAGCTTTCAACCTTTTTGTTGAGTAGTATAACAAAAATATGTACTTCATTACATTAAAAATGGACTGCTACGAGGAAGTGGAACAAAATAATATCAAACAGATAAGACAACATGATGTGTAGCATACAGTACCTTTAGCAGATATGTCCTTGTCTGCCCCCTCAGACCGTGCAATCATCTCCTCGCCACGCTGTCGCAGTGTTTCATAAGAAGGCTGCAGTTTCTCCAGATCCATAGAGACGGCCTTATTCTCAGAGATCTGCTCTTTGATCTTGTCCACCTCCACTGAGATGGACGGAGGCTGACGCAGGCGCTCAGCGATCCGCTCCAGGGATTCCAGCATGGGGTCAATTTTATCATGGAACTGGAGGAAAGGAAAGGAAACATCTCAGTTTGAATTCAGAATTCATCGAGCTATAACACTGAAGAGAGCTGAGACAGTGTTTGGTTTTTCTTTAACAGACAGATGCTGTACTTTATAATGAGAGAGGAGCCAATAAAAATAATTTGTGAAATCCATTTGAAGGCATCACCTTGTAAAATATTATACTTGCAAGCAAAGTTAAGCTGAAATGATAAGTTGATCAGCCAGACAATCATTTTACAATTTTGATATTCCTATAGTAGTTTTCAACAATGACCAACAAAAAAATAAATTCATTTGCTTTTAATAAAGATTCTAATTATTATCGAATTGATTTCTAAATATGTAAGACATCATCATCATATTATGTATTAGATATTGTAATAATTTATTTCAGTCAACATTTAAATATGGAATTTCTTCAGCTTGTTATCACAGATGGACAGAACCAATGAAAACACTGTCATATGCATTAAAATTAAACATATCCTAAGAAAAGCCCAACAGCCAACAGCTTCTTACCTGGGTGGATTTGGAGATGGCTTCATCCAGAGTGGCTGCTCTCTGCTTGACATCAGCCTTCAGCTGGGTGTAGAGTTGATCCGAGGTTGTGTACTTCTCTCTGATGGGCACGCCCTCCACTGGGCTGATTTCAAGTAGCTGAGGCCCGGTCTTATTCATCTTGTCAATGTGGGGCTTGTGCTCAGCAATCAGCTCCCTCATTTGCTGGAGAAGATGTAACACATTCAGTTTAGTTGTTTTTTTCCATCATTTGAATAAAGTTGTTGTGTGAACATCTGCTGCTAGCAGCTGCTTACCCTGAGCTCCTCTTGCTGCTGCCGGAGGGTTTCGTACTCGATGGCAGGTGGGGGCAGCTGGCTGAAGGTGCTCAAGGTTTCCTGCAGCCACGGCCACATCTCCTCGTAGGTCTCCCAGAACTGACTGGCCAGGGAGTGGGCTCGCTCCAGCTGCAGACAGCGCTCCGAGTTCAGCTGACTCACCACACCGTACTTCTCCAGGAGAGTCTGCGTCTTCGCCTGGTATAAAAGCAAGAAGATGCTTTAGTTCTGACGAATATCAGAATATCATTTCTGACTGCGTCAAATAAAAAAAAAAAAAGGTTTTTCACCTTCAGGATTTCTTTCTCCTCTGGGTTTTTGCTGTTCATGATGACCTTTCCTGTTTTCACAATCTCATCCACAGCATCTTTGTGCCTCATGATGTCCATGAAGAAAATCTGGAAAACCAGAAGAGTGAGTTAAGCTTCATGTTACAAAAAAAAACTTGTGTTTACTGTACTTAGTTGAAATTGAGTGCTCACACAGACACACACACACTATGACGGGCAGGCTAACCTTCTGTGCTTGGAGCTGAGCTGTGTTTTGGTCTTTCTCCAGCCTGATCTCACCCATCGACAGCAGCTTCCCTTCAGCTTCAGTCAGCCAAGCGAGTTCACTATCAGCAGCCTGTTCAAACTGCAAACAAACAGACAAAAAAAGAAACACTTGGTCTCTGATTTGCTTCTCTCTGTTGGAGAGAAGTGATACAAACAGTTTGTCCTCTGGTTTACCTGCTGTGACTTAAGTATGTCAGCGTTGATCTGGTCGACCTGCTGAGTGACAGTCTCGCAGACGGCTCTGTACCGCTCGCTGGCCTCCGTCACCAGCTTGTCCAGGCCCTCGCGAGTGTGCCAGGGGATCAGATCCAGTAGAGAACCACTCAGCTCATTTAGCTTGTCCACCACAGGTTTTTGGTCTTTAGTCTCATTCAACAAGGCCTTGAAGACAGAAAACAACAAATTATAATAATTACTCTGATGTGGGTGTGTGCGTGTGTTATGTTTAATCTCTTGAAGAAAAAGGAATGACTGACCTTCTGTCTGCTTTGTGCATGAATGAGCTGCTCGCCCACTGGCTCCTGACCAGCAAAAGCACTGATCTCAGCCTCTGTTTTCTCCAGCCAGGAGCTCAGGTCCTCATGAGTATGTTGTAGCTGAGAAGAGAGACTCAAAGCGCGTTCCAGTGTCTTCAAAACGTTATCGCTCATAGAGCTGATCTCAGCATATTTGTTTTTTATGCCATCCAGTTTGCCTTGGATAACAACCACTTCATCACCTGTCAATGGGAAGTAAATTATTATTTGTTAACTTGAAGAGTTTTGTTTCTCAGTGGTGATCTCAGCAGCCTACAGTAAACTAAACTTCTCTTTTCTATAAATAAGAAAATGATGTGACAGATTTGAAAATGCCTGCGTTTTCTGAAAAACACATTTTGGCGTAATAAATTCAGACGTGCCTGTTGTTTGCTTCAGCAGCTCCATCCCATTAGAGATGGCTTGATCAACATTCTCCTTCTTCAAGTCAATATCACTTTGTAGTGCCTGAAAATTAAAGAAGAACCTTAGGAGGGGTACTGAGGGTAACACAAAATTTGAGTGTAAATAAAGTATGACACACAAAACACTAAAATCATATGAAACATGATTGATGCAACTGAAATGAAAGGGCAACATAATGCGTGGCCTGAGGAGGACTGTGTACCCGTTGTTCTGCCAGCTGCTTTTCAAGCACATCTATGTTGTAGTCCACCGCGGACACATCACCCAGCCTGGTGTGCACCTCACTGAGCCAGTTCATCAGAGCCACTTCATCCGCTCCAAACAGCTGGGCGTTTGCCAGAGCTTGTTGCAGCATCTCTGCTTTCCTCCTGCATCGCTCCTGGAGTTCAATGTAACTGGCCTGGGTGTTGTCCAGTTTAGACTGCACAAACTCCTTCTCGTCCACTGAGCTCACAGCTTTGAGCATTTGACCCAGACTCACAGTCTGTAACAGGTCTTTACTGTGATTCATTATCTCCTCCTCTAAGGCCTGACCGCACGGGATGGGAAACGAACCAAGGAAACATGACACAAACAGAAAACACACATAAAAGAAATGAAACAGAAATTAAATGAAGAACGGAATGGGAAATAATGACGAGCGCAAACTTAAAGTTGCAAGAAAAATGAACAAAACTGAATTTAGATGAAAAAAACAACAACATATGAGGCAAAATGCTGTGCATTACCTTATGCTGAGAGATCTGATCTTCCAGCTTAGATGTCTCCGTGCCGATTGGCTCGGAGTTGGCCAGGTGTTTCTCTGTGGTGGACAGCCACTCGCTCAGCGGCTCCAGAGTCTCATGGAACTGCTGAGTGACCACTAAGATGCTCTCTAGCTGCTTGTGCCTGATACATAATGATAACACAAGGAGTGTGTTAGGAGCAATTATATACATGTATATGGACAGACTGGTCCATATAACATATTTTAACAATTACATTAAAGCTACATCCTTAGCTTAGAACATCTCTGGCTTAGCACATCGTGTATAAAACGGTTGACACAGCTACTGTAACCCCACTCTGTCCAAACAGAATCTGCCAACCAGCACCTCTCAAGATGATTAATTAGCATGTTATGTGTTGTTTATTGAAAAAGCTGAAAAACTGTCACATTTACTGTAAAAAAAAAAAAAACGTTGTCAATCATCTCATCTAACTCTTGGCAGGAAAAAATATTGAACTTAGCTGGAAAGAAAAGGTGACTTTAAGTGTTTGACAGAAGGAGACGGTTTAATTATTTCTTCAACCAAATGCAGGCAAAGGCATGAAAAACAAGGGTGTAAACGTTACAGGTGTTTATACAGACCTGTTCTCAGCCTTCTTGAGCAGAGCGTCCCACCTCTGCCCCAGGCATTCGATCTCTTTTGCAACCTTCTCCTTATCCACAGACTCTGCCAGTTCTGCTACCTTCCCTCCCTCTTTCTTTATCAGCTCCACTGTCGGCTTTCGGTCATCCAGCAGTCTCTGTAAGAGCTGTCAGAGGCAAACAAAGGGGGAGAGTTATTGGGCGCCTTTAACACACTCGGACCGCAAGCATAGCTTGGTGGTGAGAAACAGTAAATCTAATAGGCGCAAATTAAGTGTCCATTAAAGTAAACGCTTTGTGTTCCACACGCTTGTTTAACAATGGCTGTCAATTAAATAAGATGAATGTTGAAGTCATAATGTTTTGTGGATTTTGTAGAGTTGAAATGGGGAGATAAAAATAGAGCTGGCGTTTTCTGTGTGAGAGTTTCTGTGTGTTTATGTGGTTGTGCCATGTGATGTTGACTTACTTTCTGCTCTTGTATCTGTGCCTTGACCACTTTGTACTCGGCAGAGGGAGGCTTTTGATTGGCCACAAGCTCCTCTGTGTCAGTCAACCAGCTGAGCAGGGACTCCAAAGCGTCCTGGAACCTCCCACAATGCAACAGGGCTTCGTGGAGCTGGGCTGAACGTTCAGCAATCTGCAGACCGCACAGTAAATACAGATGTCACCAGTTTTACCTCTTGTCAAAAGATAACCATATGACAAATAGCAAGAATGGATCGAATACGTCTTTGTATTTTCACCAATCACCAGCAGTCAAAAGCAAACATCGGCCAGTCAGACCAGTAATAATAAATAACCTTTTTATTGAGGGTATTCCACTTTGTGTTGACACCCTCCAAGTCATCCTCGAGCTTCTTGGTGCTGGTGCCTTTGGCGGCGCTTTGGATGAGGCCCTGGCCGAGAGAGTTGATGTCTTGGAGCTGCGTCTGCAGTGGATCAATGTCGTCTTTCTGGAAGACCTAAAGACAAATGGAACAAATCACCATAAATGTTTTATAAGTGCTGAAATTACAATGCAATCAGTCTCATTTGGATGTTCATTAAACAGACTTTGTTACTGCTCCAACTGTTCAAAGACCAATGATTCCAAGGAAGCCTCACTGGCTTTACTGCAGTTTTCAGATGAAGCTCAAATGAAGTGTTTGAATTTGAACAGTTCTCATTTAACTTCATTTTTTCAATATTGCTTTGTCATGACTCTGTTCTAAAACTGACTGTGTTCTCCTGAGCTTTACACAAAATATCATTCAACGAGTCATCATCATCAAATAAATGAAATAACACTGGATAGTTGAGATGTAGATCTATAGACATGAATAATCTATTACTCAAAAGAAATCATCTGCAATTGATTTTTGACAATTATTATGAGGTGATTTCTTGGGAAGAAATAATAAAACAATGCTGAATGTTTTCAAATGGTAGAATTTGCTTTGTTTTATATCTCAATAAGGTTTGGTCAGACAAACAACATATTTGATCAGATCACCTTTGTTTCCTTCAAACTGCAATTGGACTTTTTTTTTATTTTTTACATTTTATAGACAATAAAGAGTTCAAAAGAATTATCCCACTTCCTGAAACACAACTGCCACGCCATCACCTCAGGTTTGGTGTTAAAATCCAGCTGACATAAACAACTCTCTAACCAGTCAGCAGCTTCTAAAGGGCAGAGCAGGGCTTCCAGTCAAAGCACAGCTGTGCACAATCACACGGACAGACCGACTTCCAGGCTGAACTGGTAAGCAAAACCTAATTCACCCATCATGTAATCGGATATGTTGGTGAACTACCATGGCAGCAGCCAGGAAACACTCATCTAAAGAGGCGTATCATCTAGTAAAGCCTGCTGGACTGACTAATGAGCAAAACACTGAAATGAAGGAAGCAGCTATTTTTAGGCACCTGTGAGGAGAAATAACCCATAGGGTCCATTTCAGGACACACGGCGATGGCATTCAGTAAGGCCTCTATCTCGTGTCCTCCCGCCTGGTGGAATGCCTGTAAACTTTTAGGCAGACAGTCCTCCACCGACTGCAGGAACTCCTCCAGCTCCTCCATGTTGTACTCGGTCGGGCCTTGTTGCACGGGGCACGGTTTGGTTTGGTGGCGGTTCTCTATGGGCAGAGTTACAGAGTTTCCGTACGTCTCAGGCTCCGTCACCACCACGCTGACCAGCTCGCAGTCATCCTGACGTGACGCATCATCCAACAGCTCCGCAGTGGACAGCTCATCGTAGTCTGTTAAAGTCCTGGAGCGCCATCCGGAGCTGTCGTTTTGAGTCCTAGAGGCCGAGCCTGAAGAGGACCTCCCTGTGGAGTATTTGTATTCTCCATTGCTCAGGGTGTCCCTTTCATTGAGTTCAGCCACACCAGATTCTGCCTTTCGTGGCACCTGAACCAAGCTACTGCTGTGATAATGAGAGCGGCTGTCCCTCCCAGGTGTGAAAGGAAACTCCTCCTGCCCTGAACTGAGCGAGCGCAGAGTTTTCAGATCCCCTGACATGTGCATTGCCTCCGAGGACGACAGGCTCCTTGTGCCAGGACCTGCTCTTTTGTGGGATCGATGAGCGTGTCGCTCCCGCTCCACAGTCGGACTGTACAGACCCGAGTCCTCCTCGGATGTCAATGAGCTGGTCATACTCTGCCCTCTCCTGTTGTGGATCAGCCCAGGTCTCTCCACGCTCCCAGAGCACAGGGTCCCGCTCCGGCTGGCATACTCGCTCAGATTGGTGGGGGCGAAGGTCCGCCACGACCTCCGATGATGAGGATGGTCCTTCTTCTCTCCTCCTTGGAGTCGTGACTTAGGCAACACGGCATCGGTCGCCCTGATTATGTTCCCGTTGAGTTTAAGTCCGTCAAAGACCGCACGCTCGTCCAGCAGGGCAGGCTTCCGGCTCCGCAGCTCGAAAGAACTGGAAGCGGAGATAACTCCATTTCCGCACAGACTGCTGAGGTCTAACGTGCGGTGTGTGTAAGGCAGGGTGCCTGTGAAGTGCCGGGAAGAAAGGCTCCCTTTAGAGCCCGAGTCTATCTGCTCGTTGAGCCGCACGGTGTCATAAATGGATCGCTGGGGCACATAGCAGTCATCAATGTTCAGGTCCTCCTCCTCCCCCTTCCCCACACAGGAAGGGTTTTGTCTGAGGCAATCTGGTCTGCTCAGGGGTTTGCCCATGCTAAAACAATTGCCACCACTCACCACACAAAACAGAGAAAGCTTAAGGATGTAGTGAAATCCTTTGAGGTAAACGTTGCTCTAGTGCATATGGAGTCATTTACAAAGGAGCACGATGTGACCAATGGACATAGCAAGCAATTGTGTGCAAAATAATGGCAAATCTCCTCTTTTAAATGAGAAGTTAGCAAATTGAAAGTTTCCACTTGTTTTGCAAAATAAAATCTACAAATACTTATGGAGATTCTAAAAAATATTCACAGAAATGTATCTACATTTTAAAAAATAAAGCCTTTAAAAATACAAATATGTCAAACAATATACAAAAAAAACCTGTGTAGCAGCTTCATACTCCTTATAAGGAATGAAAGTCCAGTCTTTCAATACAGTCACCTATCCTAAAAATATTCCTCTCGGCTCTTCTTCGTGTATTGCCAGAACTTAATCACTAGTCCTCTGGTCCAAAGTGCTTCTTTTTCCCTGAAATCCCTGCAGCATCCATGCGGGTCGAAGGAAAATCTTCAGTGCAAAGTGAAAAATATCCACAGACAAATATCCAGCAGGCTCTACCAAAAAACTGTGGGCTGCTCTGAGGAGAGCTGGTACTCTTGGATAAACAAAAAAGCCTGCCCTTTCTCTCTCATCGCTCCACTCGCAATGACAGACACCCTCCTGGCAGAGGGTTTCATGCCCCGCCCCCGCTCATTATTCAGACAACATCTGCCACAACTCCATTTGTGCTCAGAGCCGCTCCGGCACATGTTGATTGGTGGACACATGACCCTTTTTTTCTCCTCCTTTCTAATTCCCCCTTATGTCTGCATAGCCCATATGACTTCACTTCTAAGCCTTCTCCTGCATCCTGACACAATCACTCACTTTCCTGCTTCTTTTTCTTTCAGTGACTAAGGGAACGGGGAGGGGAAGCTGTACGCAACAGTTTTTTTTTTGTTTTTTTTACCTCACAGAAGAAAAAAAGAAAAGAAAAAGAAAACCTAGACCAGCAGGCAGCAGCAGTTCTCACTCTGGTGACATCACACCATGCTGAAATAGATACACATTTTTCCTTTTTTTCCTCTCTTTGCCCTCTGTTTTCCTCTTGTGGACAGTTGCTGTGGACCCTGCAGATATTCTTAATTACTGTGGAATGCTGAGGGGGGCACAGGTCCCAGGTAATTTAACACCGACATTTCTGCCAAGTGCATGAAGGGGCTTTTTATGTCCAGTGACCGGGGTAGGAGAAAAAAAAAACAGAGGATGGAGGAGATAATAAAAGGAATTTATTTTTGTTTCCTGGATTGTCCACGCCGCAGTAGCTCGGTGCGGCGCGAAGCAATCCCACCTTCTTTGTCCAGTTCCAGCACGCATGAGAAGAGACGGAAAGAGGACACTGGCAGAGATTAATAAGCAGTTAAATATCTGGTGGGATTTTAAAGAAGGATGTTCAGCCACTGAAACCTGCGTACGTTTTTAAATATCCCAGCTTTTAAGTGAATGAACACAAATAATTCATTTTCTTGGCTGCTGCAGGTCCCATTGTCAACACCGCTCCAAATATCTTTGTGAAGTTCACATAAATTATTTTTAGCAAATTCAGACCAAAAGTTGCAAAGACCTGAGGTTGAAGAGAGGACACATTTTTCTGTTCAACAGCAACACTGTGGTTTAAACAATGAGCCACAGAGTATGTACAACAGTACAGGGACAACAAGGAGCCAAACCTGAGAGACAGACATGGAGAAAAACACTTGCTCTCATGTGGAAGAAAACAGGGAATCATGAAAATCTCACTAGTGATAAATCACAATGACTTTAAATCATTATATCAGTAAATCGGACCACGTGGAGCAGTAACTTTTCCTAAAGTGAAATAGAAAGAAGACTTTCCTGGATTACCAACTGCTAAAATGCTTCAATTGGTGATTCATTTCATTATCAATTAATCTACCAAACAATTTGTCATGATATTACTTCACAAAACAACAAAGAAATGTTTGCAAATCTAGAACCAACAACTTTTGGCTCTTGTCTCTAACATTTTAAAACAAAAATAATATAATTATAACATATTATGAAAAACTAATTGTTGAAAATACATTTTCGGCCTCTAAACAGATAACAGTTAGGACTTATTCAGTTGTGAACGTAACATTTAACTAGGTTTTCATGTCACTGTCACAAATGTGTTCTGGTGATGTAAAGAGGATCGTTTTCAAACTGGTCGTCTGTCACTCAGGTTCAGCTGATCAGTGCATTGACACTGAAGATTAAGTTCTGCACTGGAAACAAAGACTCGAGCCTTTGATGAATGGCTGAACTCAACATAACTGCCTTACAGCAACACAATGTGCACTCTGTATCTATATAGAAAGTGGCCCATAGAGGGTTCATGTTTCACCTCGAAGGAGAGTGTATCATCACTATGTGGCGGTGAGTAAGCAACACTACGTGGTCCCAGTGACACTTTTTTACCATCCACTTCAATGGACTGGTTAACTATAGTATGATTCAGGGGGTAGAAATTTCTTTGCAAAGTGAAAGACACACTGATGTAATGTCTGAACAGTGAGAAAAGACACCCACGCCAACCCCCAGTAGTGTTGAGTCACCAGAGCTGTTCTTTAAGTTACACTTAAAGACATACACACCAGGTCTTCCTCACGTCCAGCTTCCACACATCTCATGTGGAAAAACAAGAGTAAACACATGAAGTCAGGCATGTCTCTTTCAGAGCTTGACCTAAAATGGTAACAGCACATGAAAAAGGTGAATCCAAGTGCTGTCTTTTCTCTGTTTATTTCTTTCCCACCAGCTGCCAATAAAGCCCACTCACCTACACCCCGCAGTCTGATCCAACCAATATAATATGACAAAATAATTTCATGTTTTCGTGCTGGAATTAAATAAAGACGCAATCCGAGTTTTGCTAAGTGTTGGCATGACAAAGCACAAAGGGGATTTTCCAGCAGCAGCTGAGGCCGTATATGCCCTCTCAACCCAGACTGGTGACAGCAACAAAGAGGGGGGTGAAGACACGCACCATGACAACACTGCTCCACAACAATTTGAATCAATCACTTCTTTAATAGTTCCCCTTCGGGGCCTTTGAACTGAACTCCACATAACAAACTGACTGACACAGCATCACGCCCCCCAACTCCCCCACAGTGATACTTTAATCCATGCAACTCAACACGGGGTTTGGGATGCAGTCCCGCCATGCGAGTACAGAAACCTCTTAATTGAAAATAAATATCCCTCGACCTACATCTTACCGTAGATCTGTGTCATTTGCCTATACATGGCGGTTTACATTGTTGTATTGTAATGCTGTCTAATACTATAAATGATTAAGTGTTTTAGAATTTCACCTCAAAATATAGGTTAATCCTCTTTTGGAAAAGTCCACAGGAATTTATAGGCTTTTAAAATATTTTGCATCTGTCTGCAAATCTTGCTAATGGCTCTTGTTTTATCCCTCACTGATACCAACAGAGGCCTACAGCATTTTATAGACAATGTGGAGAGTCAGAGCAAGTGAAAACAGACCATTAGGACAATTAGAGAGTGTGTGCTGTGTGTCTGTGGCTCTGCATCAAATAAAATTTGCATGTTTAGTCCAAAGACTCTTAATACAATAAACAGATGCCTTAAGGAATAATTTCAGGAATAATCTAGATATTTTATTTAGGATTATAGTGCTCAATAACATTGGAGAACTATGCTATAGAAAATCTACTTGTGAGCACAAATAAATAATTACATAGCTAATTTAAGTACCTTAATTTAGATGGACGCTAACCCTGCACTACAGGGTTTCACTACATTTTAAAGACCACTAATCGTCAACTGATCTATGTCAAGAGAGTCAAATTAACACCAGGCTCCTCTGATCTTAGATCTAACAATAATATCAGACTGTGAAGGTTCAGAGGTAAAAGAACAACAGTATCAATGTGGGGAGATCAGGAAACAGACCCAGCGTCATTAATGAATCAAGTGACGTCCTGCTGGTGACCACCTGGCTGTGAGGGTCCATCCCTCCCTGCACCACCATTGCATATGGGCCGCAGCTCTTTTGTTAACAGCAGATGCCCTGAATGAACCAACAGTCCCCTGAGGGTTGCCTGCAAGTGTTCAGAATATAGCCTGCTGCTTATCTGCCTCAGTTAAGGTTTTGTGAAAAGGAAGCATCTGAAATATAAATTGTACGATTCTGAGAACATTATGGAAATGTATAAGAACATTAGATAGATTACAGCTTTTAGTCTGGATGATTTAACATACATTAGCATTTCAATTTTACAAGCAATTAAGTCTTTTCATAGGGTAATTTTTATCCTCATTTTAAATTAAGTCAAAATTAATGTTATCATGCTACAGTATAAAAATGTTTGCTGTAAATGAACAAATTGTAAAGGCATAAATGTTAATTATTGTATCTTTGTAGACATTATTGAAGGAGACCTCTATGTAAACACTAAATTGAAAATAGTAAGGTTAAAGGTAAAGGGGCTGCACTGTCTCTATAGATTTTACTCATTTTTATGCCAAAACCAGTTCAGTTCATGATCACAGCTTCATCACTAAAGTGCACAGGGAACTGAACGGGTCTCTGTGTGAAAAGGCACAAAGTCCCTGTAGAATAATTATATCATCACGTTCAGGACTGTAGCAACTCATACTGATCCCGAGGGAGCACAAAAAAAACAGGTGCAAATGTAAAGAGCAAGCAGTTAGCAGAGACCACAATGCTCCTGTGATTTCATATACAGTATATTCAATCACACGTCTCATTCACTCAGAGGAATGGAAATGAAGTCATCTGAAATCCTGTATTTAGGCCCATGCGATGAGATAAATGTCAAAGAGAGGGCACAGTACCTTTAAGGCCTCCAGCTGTTGGTTGATGACGTCTGTCTCCATGCCGACCGCCTCCTGGGACGCCTCCTTGTCCACAGCTCTGCAAAGTTTATCTTCCATTTGGTTGACTTTGCCGTACAGCTCCTCTATCTTGGTGAGTGTGCTCTGCACCTGCACCTCCCTGCCTTTAGCCCTGTCCAACAGTTTGCCACACTGCTTACTCAGAGCATCCAGGTCTCTCTTTAGGCCCAAGAGGTCGGGCGAGGATTCGGTCTCTAGCATCTTCTTACAGCTGTCTCCTGCGTTGGCCGTGTTGGCCATCAGCTCCTGCAGCTTAGCCACGAAGCTCTGGATGCTGTCCTGTTGCTCTTTAAGAGTAGCCAGATCAAGATCCACAGGAGCCATGCTGTCCAGCTCATCATCCAGGTCTGTGAAACGGGTAAACATCTCACGGATGCTGTTTTGGAACTGCCCGATACCCTGAAGTTTACCCTCCAACACTTGGCACGACTCCTCTAGTTTTGCGTTCAGGGAGCTGTAGTCTTGCTCGATGCTGTCAGCCTGCAGTAAAAGATCTGTCACTCCATCAGCATCTGGGACATCCACTACCAGGTCCTTGGCCAGGCTCTTCAGGTGCTCCACATGGTTCTGCATTCCCTCTAAACTCTTATGTTGGGCTTTCATGTTGGTCAGGTTTTTATTGCTGTGGCCCTGCACTCCCTGTGATTCGTAGGCATCCACCTGCTTCTTAGCTCCTTCCAGGTGACCTTGTGCCTCCTTGTAGGCATCATTAAACTCTTTAACCGTGTGTGAGATCTTCTCCAGGGAGTCCCGCTTGCTCTGTAGACTTTCCCCTACGCTATCCATTCTTTTGCCGAGACTGGCCTTCTCCTCCTTTATAGCTTCAGTGTCTGCGTTGGCCACCTCCAGAAGGCTATCTGCAGCCGCGTTGAGCTGCTCCGCCATCCCTCGGTGCTTGTCCACATCTTTCTGAAGAGCTTTCACCTGAGAAATTGAGGTTTCAACGGCAGCGGGGTCAACGGTGAGTTTGACTTGGCCCTCGCCCGCTTCGCACTCCTGAATCCACGCGCTGAGCTTCTCTGCGCTCTCCTGATACTTCAGAGATCTCTGCAGAGCGGTCTGGAGTTTATCGGCCTGCTCCACAGAGCCCTTCTTCACCTCCTCCCAGTTGGAGGAGAGGGTCGTGAGCTGCCCTTGTAGCGCCAGCTTTTCTGCGCCGTCCGTGTTCTGCAGTAGCATCTCCCCTTCCGCAACGATTGTGTTATAAGCCTCTTCATGTTCACCAAGAGTCTTCTGGAGCTTACTGTGATCTTCTATGGCCTGCTGCAGGATGTCAGCTTTAGCGGAGATGTGCTGAGGCTGAATCTGGTCCTGGAGCTTTTCACCCAGCCATGACTGGAAGTCTTTGGAGGTCTGATGGAACTGCTGAGAGCTGGCGAAGGTTGAGTTCAGCTGCTCAATCCGTTTTGCTACAACAGAGAAATGTGACAAGTGTTGAGTTAAATACTGTAACACCTTTTACACAAAAAGTAGAACCCCTAATGCAGCACAATGGTACAGTATAACTGCAGGTGACTTTCCTAATGCATTCTTCATTTCTGATAAAAGTCAGTCATCAGTCTTTGGACCAACTATGACAGATTCAATTGTCGGGAAAAATAAGTTGTAAAAATGTTGGCCAAACAAGTTCAAACAGAGTCTTGATCAGAGTGTAATATAAGAACAACAGATTACAACAGCTTCGTCTTTTGGGAAGTTGTTGTCATAGAATAAATATATTCTGCAGTGATTCAACACTAATAGAATCATTTCTTCTTTCCAAACATTACAACATTGCATTATTAGGTTAAGTTACAAGGCCAACCTGTTTTCTCTTCCAGCTGCTTGAAAGGCTTGCTGACACTCTCCAGCTGCCTGGCTAAGTCTGCTTTCAGATAGTCCTCGGTCACCATCGCCGTCAGCTCCGCGTTGATGGCCTCGGCCTCCTTCAGCTTCTTCTTCTCCTCTCTCAGCTGAGCCGAGATGTTCTGGACGTCCTCCAGCTGCATCTTCACAGCGTCGGGCTGGGTGCTGTGGCCCTGGTGGTCGGTGAGCTGACCCTCCAGCTGAGTGGCAGTCTGACTGAGGCTCCTCAGCAACTCCTGAAACTGCCCCGTCTTCACCGCGGCCTGGTCGATGAGGCCGTCACGCTGGTCCAGCTGTCCCGTGAGGCCTTGCCACTTTTGGGTGACGCCGGCGAGCTGGTCCCTCACCAGCTTCCCACTTGAAGGATCCTGGTTGTCCGAGGAGCTTAAGATGGCCGAAGCAGCTTCCTCGAGTTGCTCATATTGAGGTTTACGACTCTTAAATTCGTTCTGGAGGATCTATAATCAAGATAATCAAAGTTAAACGATGTATCAGAAAACAAAAGGAAATAATTGTCCCCAGCAGTTTGTACCACGCTTACCTGAACCTGCTGCTTCTGCATTTTCAGCATGTTGGGATCTATCGAAAGGGGCCCAAGGACGCTCATCATCAGCTCCTTCTCTGACAGCCACTGACCAAGCTGCAGCTCCGTTGTCTGGAAGATATCCAGGTTCTTGTTGGACTGTTCCAGGTGCTGCTTCCTCTCCTCGACTGAGCTGCTGACATCGGCCCAAGCAGCATCTGAGCAGGAGGTGCACAACAATCACACCAGACTTCATTAGTCAGCACAATCGCACCTTCCCATCCACTGTCCTACTGTTCACCAAGCGCACCTCCCACTGTGCAGAAACTTGGCACGGCAAATGTGTTAATTTAACTGGTGAGGCAGAGAGCAGATGCTGATACAGGTTCACATTGTATTACATGTATGTATGCGGTGGATACAGTTGGTCATATATCTCAGAGAGTGCATGCTGTTTTGTAAAAACCTTTACTCAAACACCAGTGCCGTAATGGGATACATTTCGTTGGTGAGACTCGACATACCTCTGACAGTTTCAGTGACATAAATTACCCAGGGCCATCTGGACGCAACACCTTAGTGCATACCTATTTCTGCCAGCATCTGCTTCCATTTTGCCGCCTCAGGGGAGTTTGGATGAGTCTTAATCAAGTCAAGGAGCTTCTCTCTGAGTTTCTGGAGCTGCTCCTTCTTTTGCTTCATGTCGTCTTCAAACGCCTGAAATAATGAAATAAATCATCATGAAAGTTGAAGCCTTTTGATTCCCCCCAAAAATATGTCACGAGTATCTTATTCACAACAGACAAAAGTCAGTGACAACTGTGTGCAGCTTTGGTGCATAATTTAATGTAACACTTAATTTGGTGTGCAACAACAACGGTTCTGTACCTTCTGCTGTTCGAGCTGTGTTTTCACTGCGTCTTTCTCTGTGGCCGTGTTGTTCCACGATGCTGCAGTCTCTTTCATGTTCTTCAGCCATGTCAACATGTCCTCTGTCTCTTTTTGGGCTTCTTTCATCTCCTGCACTGAGCCACTCAGCTCGGCGGCTCGGCTCTTGAGCGTCTCTCCAAGACTTGTGTATCCCTCATTGACGAATGACATGTTCTGCTGAATCGTCATCAGCTCTGAGGAGATTCAAAATGATTCCATCAAGTTTACTTTCTGGGAGTATAGCAGAGTGTGATAAGATTGTGATAACAGTGAGGCAGTGTTAATGTAATAGCCTTGAGGTACAGTATGTTCAGAATATGAGCAAAGAAAATATCACCAATTCCTTGTAAAAAAGGATGAAGTTTAAATGGTGCTCCCCTGAAAATACACAATTCTTATTATACAATGAATACTTGGATGCATACTACACCCAAAATTTTACATCAGGTTCTGTATATCATAACTCTCTTGTCCACATCCAGGACCTTAACTGCTTCTCCCTTAACTGCCTCCATGTTTAGCCTGGGCCCAGTTTTGCTTTACCAATATTGTAGCTTCTAACCTCATGTTAAACCATCACTTGTTTATTTCTGTCATGATGCTGCTCTGTAATGTCACACTGATGACAGCTGCAGTGAGATTTTTCCATCTTTCGGATTCTATAATGATACGACTATCACTGCCAACGTGCTTTTAGAAGCAGGACTCGAAGTACAGCACTGTGAAGTTCTGTAAAGTTTTATGGAAATGTAAAAAAAAAACTAAAAAAACCTCTCTTTTACCATCACTCAGTATCACTCGTCCTGTGGCGTTTGGTTGAGACTTACAGTAGAGCAGTGGAGAAAAAAAAAGACACTGTCCATTTCTTAAACTCATGAACTGAACATACTGTTACTCAGATTTTCAAAAGCTGCTATTTGTTTGGCATTGAGCCTTCACAGTCATAGCAGTGTTTCGAAAATCGGCCATGATACCGTCACAGCAGACCACAAAGGCTGTATTTTTCCACAGCAGCAACCCACATACACACTTCATTACCTTTATTAGTTAGGTAGGAATGGCTCGCCGGACCACCACCATTAGTAAGAGCTGATGCAAAGACATGAGACAAAGCTTTGAGTGAAGGACAAGGCAGACTGACTAGGACTGCTGGCAAAAGATCTTTTCCATGGTCTCTAATTGTTAGTGATTATATACAGTACCCAGAAGTGTGCCCAAACACCATGCTTTCCATTCCACCGAATGATTCAGACACATGAGGTTAAGTGTGCTGTCGTTTACCTGACTTGTTCGGGGTCTTTGTTTTGGCAGGAGATGTGAGGAAAGTAATGAGGCTACACAGCTCTGATCCTTTGCTGTTCAGGTCTTGGACAGCAGGGCCTTTGGATATCCATTCATCTAATAAACCCTGATGAAAGAACAATCAGACGGATAGATGGTATTTGTGATTACAGATACAACAGGTGGCATTTGTAACACATGAAAGTAAGAGGTGAATAAAGTTAAGGGGATAGGATCAGATAAAATGCATTATCTATTTTCAGGCTAAATTCAGGATCTATGATTTTATTTCTAATAAGAAAGTAGTTCCTCTGCTCCACAATGTGCTGTTTCACTCCCAGATCTGTCTTGTGTGAAAACTTACCATCCATCTGTCATTCTCTGGCACAGAAAAGCATGCTGGGATAGGGGGGAGTTTAGGGAGGATATGAGTGTTTGTTAAAACACACTATCTATCTATTGCAGAACGCATAAGCAAAAGATGGAAAGTAGAACATCAATGGCTTCTGTTCCAGGATTTTGAGTGCAGTTGGATGAAATAAATATAGGAATGACACTTTATAGTTTTTTTTATTTATCTCATGACTCACGGTGACAGTCTGCAGGTCCTTCTCCAGACTTTTCTCACTGCTGCTTGGCTGAACTGCAGGTACTTTCTCATTGGTCTCCTCCAGCCACTTGGTGAGTATGTTGGCCGCAGATCTGAACGCTCCCAGCTGGTCTTGACAGGATGAAACCTCTTCCTCTCTGTAGCAGACAAGAATCAGTCATATCGTGCAGCCATGTGTAAAGTAAGTAATTGTTAAAAGTGGAAAGACAAAGATTTGGCTCTTTCTTTCCCCGTGTCACAACTTACTTCTCTTTGACGGTGTCTTTAAAAGTGGTGAAAATATTGGAGATATTGTCGATCTTGCTCTGGATCTGGGCTTGGTTTCCCTCAGGATTTATTTCAGACATCTCTTTGGACAGAGTGTTCAGCTTCTCCAAATCACTGGCATGTTCAGCCATCTCAGCTTTAGTATTCTACAATGAAATAAACAGTAAAATAGTCAGTCAGTCTTTATAAAAGTTTCAAAGAAGTCACCAAATATGTAAATCAACTGGCCGAGTACCATCAGTACGTCTACCTGCATTAGCTCAGACAGTTCATTGAAGGTTTTCCCTGGCCCGTCTGTCTCATGTAAGTCTTGCGTACGCTTCGAAACAAACTGCTGAACTTCATCTGCGACCGTCTCAAACTCGTCCACTTTTTCTTTCAGCTGCTCCAGTTGAGAAACTTTCTGCTTGTGCTTGTCGCAAGCATCGGAGAATCGCTGAGACAGCGTATCCATCGTAGACTGCAGGAGCGCAGCGGCAGACGGATCTGCCGTCTCCACAAACTTCTTCACCTTGGCTTTCATGGCTGAGATGCTGCTCTGACGACTTGCAATGTCCTGCTCTAATGCCTTTAAATACATAATGGATAACAGCAGAATTGTAAAACAGAGATAATATTGACAAAAGTTACAGCATTGTTGTGTCACTAGTAAAATAAAGACAAGAATACACACTGCTTCTTTGCTGAGGACGTCTCCAATGGATGCAGAGTCCAGAGGAATTTGTCCTTTTTCCTGGACACTGGCCTCCACTCCCTCCATCCATCCCATCATTTCATCCAAACCATCCTGGACACTCATGGAACGAGTAAGAGTGATCTGCAGTTTCTCATTGCGATCACTTACAGACTTAGACACGTTGTCATAACGCTCCACTATATCGTCTGCAAACACAGAGAAGTAAATCAGTCTATGTATCAAACAGAACACTTTCTCACAATGTGAAATAACATTACAGAGTAAAGCACAAACTTATGTGGAATTTATGGGTTTGTTAAAGCTATAATTTTGGCAAAGGAGTGGAGTCACAAAGTTTAAGAAAAAGAAAAACACAGTGATTGGGGAAAAAGGACACAAATTAAACACTATAAAAGCACAATGTTTCACACAGATAGTGTATAAATTGTAGAGAAGAAATGGTGGAAGCTTTGTGATATGTTGCCAGTTTTGTGTGCTATCTAATGACAGTCTGCTGGCTTCAAGACTGTCCCAGTTATTGCATGTTAAACATTTTGCAGTACTACAGGGTGCATTAACTTCAAACTGTGTAAAATACTTTTTGATGTCTGGCAGCGTTCAATTTGCCAATCAAAGGCTTTAAACCTATTGAGTGTGATTGATGACACATCGACGGTGTAAAAGCTGCTCCCTGCTTTGATATGTTCCTCACCTACTGTCTCCTGGATCTCATCTGGGTTGCTCAGCAGGTCTCCTTCAGACGTGATCAAAGACTCAGCTGTTTTGCGTAGCGTGTCGATAGCAGTTTGATGTCCTGTCATCTGACCTTGTAGGGCCTGTGGATGAATAAAAATGAGGAAATCAGAGGAAATAAAACTACACCCAACTAAATAGAAGCCCTCTTTCAAGATTTATTCTGTCGTGGGTGGGTTAGCCATTTCACCAGGGTGATGGATTGAAGATAAAAGGAACAGAGTGATGATGTGCAAGGATGTCTGGATAACAAATATGTAATATTGACTCATTCCGCAGATACAGTTGGATGTAGCTGCCTGCCTCGCTTGTTACATCTTCAGAAAAGCCTAGGAGTTCTGCAGTGATTTGTAGCCAAAGACAAAAGTACAGTGTTCTTTGGTTGGCTCACAGGCGCCTCTTATCTTGGCATATCTATGCTGTAAGTCACTACCTCCCTACAGAGAAATGTTGATGCTAACTGCAGCCAAAGCTTTGACAGAGACAGCTTTGTCAGCCGAGTTTCTTATCCTCTCGTAGGGAGTATGCAAGATACAAATAACTAAACTACTCACATGTGGGTCTGAATTTGAACAGGCAGCTAAAAATAGCTTTGTTGTACTTAAGTCGGTGGAAACACTGTACGTATATGGTAAGGCAGGTCTATTGTGTCATGACCCTATAACCCAGTAAATGCTCCAAGTTCTGCGTGTGTTCTTTCTAAATAAAGCTATCTTTTATTTCTTTACTTGGATCATTCATAAGCTAACATCCATCACCAACCAGCCTTTATGAACTATAAAAAAATCATTTTCTCCATAATTTAATGCATCACATGGGAGGAAAAGATCAAAAGGTTTTTCATACGAGATGTTAGAATTACAGAGAGTTCATAGAAAAACAAAAAGATCACAGCCTGAGACAAATCTGAGCTTTTCACCACAAAATTCTGAGGCTGGGCTCTATACCAAGACTAGACCTAAGCGACATGGCCCTGGCAGTGTTTCTTGCCTTGGTCTCTTCCAGCTGTTTTTGCAGTGTTTGTGGGTCAGCTGCTATGGCCTCTGATTGCTGCTTTCTCGCCTCCTCCTCTGAGTTGTTGAGCCACTTCAAAAGACTTGAGCTGGAGTCGTCGTATTTCTTGTATTTGTCAACTACATCTTTGAGGTTGTTGCCAAGCTGATTGCACTGAAACAAAGGAAGAGAAGACATTACATGCACAGACGCGGTAGATATAAATAAAAATGTCAATTCACTCGACTTGCAGTAGAGGCTTTTCACCTCTACTGGGATTTCTATAAAGACAAATGCTCCCACCCAGTGGCAAGAACAAGCCACTGCAGCCTCTTTTGATGCAGCTGAAGAGATGCAGCCTAAAATACCTGGGAGTGCAGGGCTTTATAGCGACTTGCAGCTGCATCCAGTTTATCCTTGACAGCAGAACAGGTTCCTGAAGTGTCCACGCCCTGGAGAGCATTCTTAGCAGCAGGGTCACCCGCTCCGCAGGGTTTAGCCACATCCAGCACCTTCTGCCCTGAAATAGTGATGAAGCGAAGGTCCCCTTTGTGAGAAATCACATCTTCCGAGAAGCTCTTCTGTCTCTGGAGTTTGTCGCTGAGGATGTTGAGGGAGCCCGCCGGAGCGCCCAGCTGCTCCATCTCTCCTTCTGCCTGGTCTAACCAGGACTCGAACTCCTCGCAGTCATTCTGGAACTTCTTCAGCTCCTCCTGGACACACTGCACCTGCTTCATCTGCTGCTCAGCCTCTGTCAGCGAGGCCTCGTAGCGTCCCTTCAGTTCCTGGATGTTCTTCTGCAGTTTCTCCTTCTCCTCCGGGGACAGGACGTTGGCCTGCTTGTCAAGCAGAGCCTGAGCTGACTGGGTGGCCATGATCAGATCCTGCTGCTGGGACAGAATCTTCTGATGATGAGCCTAAGAGAACAATAAAGACTTGAGGATAAAATGCCAACACATATGCTAGCAATTATTATTTATATTCACATGGTTTTGGACATTATGACTTAATTTATACTCTTTTATTTTTTAACATTTCTTGCTTCAGATACTGGTCTTCATTTGCCTTCTAAAATTTGAATCCCTTTTCTCCTTTTTCTTTAACCCCAAATTTTAAGTTAGCTTGATACTATTAAAACCATCTTCGTATCTATTTTGTTGTACATTTCACAAAGTAATGCCTATCTTTAGCTCAGTATCTTCTAATGGAAAATGTCTTGTTTCAGTTTGGGCTTTTTCTGGATAACAAGATTTAGTAATTACATTGTGACCTTTCTTTGGCAAAGGTGCTTTTATAATTTTTGACGTTTGCTGTTAAGAGATTTAGAAACTGATCATACTTTACTTGACTATTTCGACATTTAATTGCTTCTTGTGTCTTTTATCTATAAAGATACTAAGTCAAGTCAAACCAGCTATACCTTGACTTTGTCATATTGTTTATCGAGATCCAGGGAGGCGTCGTTCTTGCCAGAATCATTTTCAGTGGTCTGCAAAGCGTTTCCATTGGCATCGTCATCCTCTCCTATCAGTCCCTTGGCCGTGGTTTCCTCTGGCAGGTTTCCATTCTCTTTGCTTATATGGTCAGTTTGCTCGTTCTCATTCCCAATGTTGGATATCCAATCGAGAAGACCTTCGATTTTGTTCTTACTTTCTTCAAGCTGCTCAACAGCTGCTGCCTGAAATGACATATACATCACGTTAACAAAATACTAAATTGTGAACAAAATTGCTATGTTTAATTTTGAAGTATGTTTGTTTCGACACATAAGGAGGTAATCTGACCTTTTCACTTTCCTGTTTTATGGCCGTCGTAACAACCTTCTCTAAGTCTTTCCTGGACTCCTCAGCCCGCTCGTTGATGAGTTTGGCTTTGTTTTTAGCCTCTTCCAGTTTGTTCTCAATGGCGGTGATCTGATCTGGTGTCAGCTTGTTCCGGTTTTCGTCAAGGAACTTTTTAGTACTTGTGATGACCTCATTCAGGGCACTGGCATTTGTCAACACGTCTTTCTGCAGAGCCTTGAGATCAAACAGGCAAAGCAAGAAATAGCACGGGGATGAAATAAAGCTGCTATTTTACCTTCTTCGGCATAATATGTGCTAATAATAATAGCAATAATATGTGCTTCTTACATACAAAGATAATTGTTTTCAAACCTGATGTTCCTGCTGGTATTGCTGCAGATCTGTCACACACTCTGCATTATCAGACTGTTGCTGATGACCAATCAGGCGATTCTCTGTCAAGGTGAGATTATCACATACTTCCTCCAATTTGTCTGCAAACTCCTTGTGTTTCTCCAATAACGACTGACAAGAATAAATAAAAAAAAGAGTTAGTATTAGAAAAATTGTAATTTAGACACATCCACGCATCACTATCACCATCAGTATCATAAATCCCTGTAGTCGGAACAGTTCAGTCAGTATTTGGGAACAACAACATCAACATTGGGGAGGCGTGCCAGGCACACAGAGGTAACATGCAAACTCTGCTTTAGAAAAACATTTTCCTTTATCGTAACCGGGTAAAACTCTTGTATGCTGTAAACATGCTTTTTCGCCATTCGCCACTTTGGTCTTGTGATAGTAATAAGCAGACGGACATAATATTGTGTTTGTTAGTGGGTTTGATGTGGGTTGAAAGGGTTCCAACAGGAAAAGGTGCATTTTTTTTCCACTGTTAATTGTTCACTGCTGTCTTGAGCCCTGTAGAATACAACCAGCATAAAGGTTAGTGCACAGGAGTGATCGAGGACTTGAGCATGCAATGATGTTATTTCTCCAAAACATTTAGGCCATTCACAGTAAAACACCTAAAATCTGGTCCCTGGAAAATGAAGCAAATAGTACATTTGAACACAAGATCTAAATGCTGGATATTCTAAAAAGTCTAACCAGTTTAAATAGTAAAAATCACCAAAATCCAATATTTGTTCAAAATACAAAATGTTTGTTTTCTTTTTGATATTTCCGTCTTGTCTGAGGTTCAGATGAACTGCACAACCCTTGCTTTGATCAGTTCAAATGGCTCAACCTCTATGAAAGCATTCTTAACTATGTTACTTTTAGTTCAGCAAACCAATGCAACCTCTGTGATATTTTATAGCATTTCCTCAGGCAGACCTTCTCCTGGTTCTCCCTCTCTCTGGTGTCCAGTAGGACATCTAAGGTGTTCCTCTGTGTAACGAGCCCCTCTGTCTGGTCCCTGAAAGCTCGCTGGGTGCTGCTAAGGGCCTTGAGGAGGTGGCTGCTCTGAGCTGGACTCAGGAACTGAGCATGCTCAGAGATAAAGCACTGGACATCAAATGTTACATCCTCTAACTTCAGCCTTGTGTCTTTTAGCAGATTGCTCTCCGTGTCCTGGAACAAGACCAGATGGAAACAAGATGAGCATGTTTTTGTTGTTACTGTAGACATTGAATTTGGTTGACTTAAAAAGATACCTTGTTCTGCTGAATCAAACATTTCAGTGTGTCAATATCACAAGCATCCAAATCCATGCCCTGCATCTCCGGGTTGTTTTGAATCAGGCCCGCTAGTTCTTCAAGATCACCAAGATATTTCTGGTATGTTGATTCCAAATGAGCCTAAAACCAAATTCAAATTAGTCGATAGCTGATGCAAGTGTTACATACATCGCTGCAATGAAGCTACGAGCAAAGAACACTGACCTTCCCTGTTTCCATCACTTTCGTCAGGGAGTCACTCTTTTCTGTACACATCTGGGAAACAGCAGTAAAGTTTTCCTCTAATTCCTGACACGTTGAAGCTAAATCTTGGTGGATTTGTTCAGGAATGTCGTCATCAGCAGAATTCAAGAGCTGTTTGGCCTTCTCCATGTCATCTGTCAGACCACCAGCCAGGCTAGAAAGTCGGGACTCCAGACACTGACCACAAAAGCAGATACATGTGGTAAATACATTAAAAAAAAGAGGATTCTTTGATATCAAATGATCAAATATTACACCACAAATGTGGAAGACAAATGTGTCTTAGATATTTAATTTCTAACCTGGAATTCCTCTAATTGGATCTGCAGTTCTTCCATGTTGTTGCCCATTGGGGCCTGGATCGCAATTTTGACTTCATCTAGAACATCTGCGTGATCCTGCAGTCTCCCAACACACTCGAGAAAATCCTGGATGGACAACAGCTGAGGGGGAAAATCACAAAAAAGGAACGGGTGTTAAAAATGCCAAAAACTTAGGGACAAAGGGGTTAGATTAAACAACTTAGAGTTACCTTATGTTTCCCCTCTTCAATTTTGCAGGTATCCGAGTTGGCGGATGATTGAGGAGATGTTCTGTGACTATCAGAGTGACAGGCAACCTGGTCATCCTCTGCTGACCCCTCACCCTCTCCCTCTGAGCTCTCCTCCTCGATGCTCTCCAGTATGTGCTGGCGGTCCTCCTGAGAGTCACCCCCCAGGGCACTGGACAGAGTCTCCATCACTTCATGAAGCATTGAAAGGTCTTGGCTTGAGGAAACGGTCTTAAGAACCTGCAGTAGTTGCATCTGGATGTTTGAAACATCTGAATGATCTGTCGTCTCATGAACTTTGTCTTCCTCCCGTAGCAATTCTGGATTATCTTGTTCCTTGTTTTTCAAACTGAGCGTGCTTTGCTTCAGCAAATCCACAAGAAGATCTGGATGGCAGCTCTCCGGGCCCTGAGGTGTCTCTCTCTCAACTTTGTCTAAGGCTAGTGGCAAAATCTGAGCCATAGTGATAGTGTCTTGAGTTTTTGACTTTTGTGAATTACCGACAGCCCCCTCTGTAACCATGCCCTCCTGATCATCTATGTCTGTCTTTGGAGTATTAGAAAACACAGATGCAGCTGAAGAGGCAACATCAGATGTGAGGCTGCTGTCTGACAGGAAATCGGAAGCTACCTGTGGGTTTTTAAACGCACACACATCTGAACTATTTCTTTTTGGCAGAACATCAGATTCTAAGTCCTCTCTCATTCCAGTTTCAGACTGTCCTGACTCGATGTCTGATGATGCAGGTAGCTGATTAAAACTGCAGACTTGTCTATCAATACCAGTATTTTCCTCATGTCTTGACACAGGGATCTGCTCAGAATCACTGAAAATGTCCTCATGTTGCATCTCTGGGGAAAGCCTCTCTGTGTGTAACTCAAGGTCATCTGCACTTCTGTACTCCGAGTCCAATGAATCTTTACGAGTTATTACTGTTGGAGTGTAATCCTCTGAATTTTCTATATCACAGCTTTTATGACTTATGGTATTTGATGCAGAGGTTTCATTGGAAATTGCAGGTAACTGAGAGGACAACTGCTCATGTATCGGACCATTTTGAGAGCATATGGGCTCAGATTCAACACTTAAATTGCTTTCTGAATGAAGAGCTGCTTGCTGAGGTAATGTTATTCTGCTGCCATCTTCTGTAATGTTTTTGTCAGAGTTACAATCACCCTTGGAAACTGAGGTAATTGCACTTTCAACTAAATCTCTGTGCGATGAGTAATCTATACTTGGAGTTGGCTCATCGTCCAAACGTAAGCGAACAGCACTCGTGTCATTCTCCACTCTACTCTCCTCAGACAACACATTGTGGGGTGGTGAGGTCATGTCTACGTCACCCTTACCAACTGTCTGATTACCCCGTTGGGGATTGCAGCCAGCAATGAAAATATCATCATTTGTGGGCGAGCCATCATGTTTACAAGAGAAATCCACCGGAGTCTGACTCTGTGGATTAGTGCTGCTATCGGAGGATCTGTCACTCAGGCTAAAGGGATGTGACTGGGTAGTTTCAGAAGTGTTTTCCATCACTACACCGGATACATCAGCCCTATCTACCGGCTGGTTATTGATTAATTCCTGTGACTCAGTGTCCTCGGTCAGTAAAGGCAACCTGTCTGTTTGATGGATGCACTCTGCAGTAAACTGACTCCAAGAGGCGGGTGAGATCATCATCTGAGGCTCATGACCACTAACTGAGGGAGGGGAGCTATTTGCTGTATTACTCATTTGTTCTACATTTCCTCTTGTCACACCATCTGAAGCACTTCCATACTCTTTCTCCTCATCCTCATCTGTGAAACCAAGCACCGTAGCAGCAGCCTTCTGTTTCCTTCCTGTTTTTTCAGCTTCATCCATATAAGATAACCCCAGATCACGGTCAACTGGCATACTCTGGCTACTCTTTTCTCCTGGGGAAAAGCTGGCTGTGGAGTCGAAGTTAAGGCTCTTGACAGCATCAGGGACTAATGTAGACTCCAAAGACTCACTAATAGTTGAATTAATGGTAATGGAGCTATCAGATCGTGACGGGCTGTGTTGCTCCATCGAAGGAAAAACAATATTTGAGGATATGGATCCATCTGACAGTGCCTGTTTCAAAACAGACACTGTGACTTCCTCATCACCTGCATCACTTTCATCCGACAGTAGGTCAAGCACTCTCAGTAGAGTCGTTTCGTCAACCAGGCCCTTACTAAGAGCTAACTCCAGGTCATAACGTCTCCCTGACGTGACATCTAAAATGCCCCCTTCCTCGATTTGTGCTTTCAGAACACGAACAACATAGTCTTGCTCACTTTCGCTCTCCATAAAATCCTCAGAGCATAAACTCTCAGTCGGGTATGTATCGATACTCTGTGGCTCACTGCATAGTGACTCAGCATCACAGAACTGGAGATTCTGAGGTCCATGCATCCTGGAAGGTGAGTCAACATTTCCACTTTCCATGGGCAGGACTGAAACCCCAGGAGAAGCTGGACCTTCACTATCAGCACCTCCCACATCACCCTGCACAATACTTCCACAAATTCTCTGTTCTGACTTTGCCCAATTGCTCATAAATGTGGTTCTCTCCCCAATATCAGTCTGTGTGGCATCAGAAAATTCCTCAAAAGGATCTTGTTTCAGAGCCTTGTCCTGTGTATATGTATTTTCATCAAAGGTTATCACCCCTCCACTGGCTGAGGACACAAAGTCACAAGGATCAGGGGTGCGTTGCGTGTTCTCATTAAAGGTAATGCTTCCTTCGCCAGATGAAATAGAATCATGAGGATCGAGAGCACGCTGTGAGGTTTCATCAAAGGTGTTTCTTCCACCAGCTGAGAAAGTAAAATCATAAGGATCAGAGGCGTGTTGCGCGTTCTCATCAAAGGTGAGTCTTCCACTGGCTGAGGAAACAGAATCATGAAGATCAAATGAGTGCGTGTTTTCGCCAAATGTGATTCTCCCACTGGCCGAGGAAGAAAAATCATGGGTATCAAGATCGCAATGTGTGTTTTCATCAACGTTCATTCTTCCACTGGTTGTGGAAGTGAAATCGTCAGGACCAACAGTGTGTTGTGCGTTTTTGTCAAAGGTAATTCTTCCACTGACAGAGGAAGAAATATCACCAGGATCATATGTGTGTTGTGTGTTTTCGAAGCCAGTTCTACCACTGGCCGAGGAAGCCGATCCATCAAAATCAAGTTCGTGTTTTGAGTTTTCACCAAAGGCAATTCTACCATCGCCAGAAGAAATAAAATCGTGAGGATCAAGAATGTGGTCTGTGTTTTCTTCAAAGGTAATTCTTCCACCAGCTGCAGAAGAAAAATCACAAGGACTAGAGGTGTATTGTGCGCTTTCAAAGGTAATTCTTCCACTGGCGGAGGAAGAAAAATCACCAGAATTACATGTGTGTTGTTTGTTTTCATCAAAGCTAATTCTTCCACTGCCAGAAGAAACAAAATCACGAGAAGAAAGAGCATGTTCTATGTGACTGTCCGAGGTAATTGTTCCAGTGGCAGAGGAAGAAAAATCACAGGGATCAAATGTGTGTTGTGTGTTTTCATCATAGGTACTTCTTCCACCAGTCGAGGAAATACAATCGCGAGGATCGGAGGTGTGGTGTGTGTTTTCAACTACTGTAATTCTTCCATTGGCTGAGGAAGAAAAACCACAGGGGACAACGGTGTGTTGTGTGTTTTCACTGATGGTAATTCTTCCGTTTTCAGATGAAACAAAATCATGCGGATCATGAGCATGTTGTGCATTTTCATCAAAGGTGATTCTTCCACCAGCCAAAGAAGTAAAATCATAAGGATCGGAGGTTTTCTGTGTGTTTTCATCAAAAGTGATTCTTCCATTGCCAGATGAAACAAAATCATCATCATCAAGTGTATGTTCTGTTTTGTCAAAGGTAATTCTTCCAGTGGCAGAGGATGAAAAATCATCACAAGGAACAAGTGCTTGTTGTGCATTTGCATCAAAAGTACTTCCTCCGCTGGCTGAGGAAGAAAAATCATGTGGGTCGAAGGTATGTTGTGTGTTTTCAGCTAAGGTAATTCTTCCACTGCCAGAAGAAACAAAACCATGAGGATCAAGACCACGCTGTGTGTCCTTATCAAAGGTGATTCTTCCACTGGCAGAGGAAGAAAAATCATCAGGATCAGAGGTGTGTTTTGTGTTTTCACTGTAGGTAATTCTTCCAGGGCCAGAGGAAACAAAATCATGAGAATCAAATTTGTGTTCATCTGTTTCCTCATTTATGCGCAGTGGTTCCCCTAAACCGGACTGTTTGCCAATATTTAAAGTCAGAGAATTCACATTTTTCTCTCTGTTCTCAGAATCTAGCAGATCATCAAGGAAGATTTTGACTGTCTTACTCAGCTGTGCGTCAAGTATGAGGACCCTCTGTTCTGACTTTGGATCAATGTAACTGTTCAGTATTAGGTAGGAAATGAATAACTGCCTTGCCTCTGCTGGAGTAGGGATGTTGTCAACTTGTAAGCAATCTGCCGCATGGTAGCATCCGTCGATTGTGAGTTTTTTATACATGAGCCACGACGAAAACTTTTCATTAAGGTCATCAACATCGAGGGCAGCGTCGGGAATTTCTATAGACTTCAAAATCTCTGCTGTATAACTGTCAATAAAACCATTTTGGACGGCGAAGGTGATGTCTACTATCTCTGAACTGCCTGGAATGTAAAAAGCTGCTATTTTTTGAAGATTTGTGAACAATGTGCTGGTAAACTCACTGGTGGTGATCTGTTCATCGCGCTGGAATGAGGTGGACACAGTTTGGATTTCACCAGAGTGGGGCAACACAAGTCCCATAAACTTCTGCTGATTTCCGAGCACAACGAGTGTGCTGTTAGACATCATCATATCACACTGAACAGCTGCATCCACCTTTAGCCTGTCACTGTCTCTATTTTGACCGTCTTTGAAGTCACCTACATCAACCTGCAGTCCTAACAGCCTTGACATGTTCTCCTGCTCACTTGAACCCTCACAATCAGACCTTAGGGTGTTGATATTCCTTCCTGGTGTAAATGATTTATTTCTGCTGAGGCATTTTAAGATCAGTCTGCTGGCCTCACAAGGTTCATCCTCCTGCTCAAAATCTAAGGGTGACACATTTTGACAAGTCTTTTGTCCCTCAAGAATCTCTGCATAGACAGAAGCAGATATTAAACCACTCTGAAATGCATTCTCTAGGGTAAGTGTGTTCCCTGTGTAGCAAACCTTCACTCCATCGCTGTCTTGTTTGACCTCTATCACCTTGATGACAAGGTCTTCACATGCCGGACTTTCCCTAGCTGCTGTTATGTCAGAGAGGGACACTGAGGAGGCCTGCAAGCTGTGTATGCACTTATTTGCATCACTTTGCTCAGGTGATTTGTAAATGAGATCTTGTTTGAGAGCGACAGAGGTCAGGAGCTGGTCCTCTGAAGGAGGGCTCCAAGTCATCTCATCAGTAGGACAACTGATGACGTCAGTCCCAAGATAACCAACCCAATCATCCTGCAGAAGAAAAGAAAAAGACAAAATGAATGGATTGAATTTAACTCCTAGAGAAATCTGTATTATTGATGTAAAATTTCAAACTTCAAATATTCAAGAGCAAGACAAAATCTGTACTCACCACCACACAAACACGGGCATATTAAAACATCATGTGCACAAGTGCAAGACTGCATCAGGGTTGCAACAGGAGAGTGATGATTAATACACTTAAAGCTATCATGCATCTGGGATAGCAGTTTCCAGCATCTTGCAAAAAGAGGGTTGTTAGTCATATCACATACTGTGTGTGGCGTTATCTGTTATAATCCTAAACTCTAAGAGAACTAAAGCACATTGATAACAGTGAAATGTAAGACCAAAGCCGGGCGCGACTAAGCATGTTCACAGCATACGTGGATTTTCTTTTTTAATTGTACAAATCTTGTTTTCTGACTCAGTGTAAGCGATGCAAAAGACAACTGCTGACACTGTACTGAGATGGGGGGAGAAAAAGGTTAGTCATGCAGTTGAACATCAGGTGGCACTGTTTTCTAACACATTGAAAGACACAAACACAATCCACTCAGTGGAACAAAGAGCCCAGTGTCCAACCTCTTCTGCAGAGGTTGTCTGGTCTGAACACTGCTGGGAGAGTTCACTGTATGCCTGGTTGAGAGCCTTGAGCTGCTCCTGGGCCTTTTCCCTCTCCTCTTCTGTCATTCTGTAAGGCAAACAAATAACGAGGATGAGAGTTTTAATAGTGGATAAAGGATTTTGCATATGCATCACAGTCACTTTGCTTACTTGTCACTGTGTTTGTTCAGCATCATTTGTGTGGCTCTCAGTGCCTCTGCTATTTGTTCCTTCTTAGTGACCATTTCCTCAACTGAGACCTAAAACATCAAACAGAGAAATATTAACAATTTACATTTTTACTTTGGAAAGTTGAATATATTAAAAATGATTGAATAGATGTTTTGTAGGTTGCAAGAAGATAACTAACAAAGTAAAAGGGCATGTGTAATAAAACATTGGCTTTCTCAAACATAAAGGCTAAGAAGAAGACTTTCAAAGCTATGGTCAGTTAAAGGACATGGTATTTAATATTAAGTGTTGGATTGGACTGCAGAGGGTGTAAATATTGTCTGGTCTCTTAAATTGAGTGACCGAATATCAAAAAGACTGAGACTGTTATAATTCATCATAACACATTAATTTAAACAAATTAGGGAGTCAAAAGTTTTCATTATTATTATTAGCCTACATTGCAACTGTTGGAGCAGGGCTAATGTGACCACTGGTATAACTGGCAAGACAGTTTAAATAATTTTATCTATGTAAAATACACATAGATGAGCTCAGTTTTTTTTTAAACTCATACACTGGCCACAGAGATGCAAACCAAGTAGCAGATATATCATCATGTCACGCCATGCCAGTATGGCTTTTTGGAAATTTATCATAGTACATAATAGTTTCCTAAATACATACATATTCTCTTTTCTCTTACAATGGAAAATGCCAATCAATGAAAAGCCCTTCCTTCAAGATTGATTCTGATACTTTTCAGTACATTATAAGATGATTACAATTGATTTTTGTTCCAAATTGAATTCAATTCAATTTTTTATTTAAATTAAATAATGACAGCTTTGGACAGTATGTGTTATGTACAGAGAGACAGCCCAGAAATCTGAACTTCATTTTAATATTTTCACAACCTGTGGGTCTTATTCAATTTATTAGTCTGTGATGTTGTTCTGAAGTATGAGGTGCTTGTGCAACTTGATCATTTGGTGCTACTGAATCAAATGCATGGGTATCGATATGATAATAAGTTGCCTGCCTACTGCCTACTGCCTACTGTATAATGTAAAATATATAGATAAAAAAAGAGTTTTAAAAAATTAGTTTAGTTTTTATTGGAAATCATACATCATGACAGCAAAAAGCTGTGATATTATTTTGATTAGAAAACAGAATAAAACAAAGAATTCTCTCATGTACAACAATCTTGTGTCAGCAGATTAAACCAGTACATACCAAAAGCATAACAATCAATACATATTGTTTACCTGGGGTTTATTAGAAGCATCTGTGTTGGCATTGCTATCATTGTTCGCATTCCCATCATTGTTCGCAGTCTGTTTCACATTGGACATCCAGTGCAACAGTTTGCTAACTTTATCACCATGCTCTCTCTTCTCCTCATCAACAGACCTCTACAACCAGAACAGATGAGTTTTCAACAATATTATTAAAAGAATACTTAATGTGGGGATCCTGAAAAGGAGAAGACTACATGTATTAACAGACTAAAATCAAAGTTTAAGAACCATTGTCATTTCCATCAAATGTGCAATTCATGTCAAGCGTTCAACTGAGAAAATAAGATCAACTCCATTGCTAAACATGTAACCAAAGAAAATCAAATTTGCAGGTTTTGATTTCATGCTATGGACAACCACATCGTTTATTGCCGATATGCCCAAATGTAATGAAATGTTGATTTGGCTCCAAAACCAAGAACTTTTGTTGCCTCGAGTAAGCGTAACCCTGTATGGGAGTCGTACACACTTCTTTCAAGTGCCTCTCTGAAAGTGATTCTTCTTTTGGTCTTTGGACAGGTGAGACTTTTGGTGTGGAACTTCTCATCTTTGAGTACAGTGGCAGTAACTTTGTCAACAAGTCCGCTCTGAATGACTTCCTCAAGTGAGACTCTATCATGAGTGTCAGGATTAATCAATCCTCCAGTAAGGAGCTGGAACTCGATACAGCGAAATCCAGCATCATTTGGGAAGAGACTTTCTTGAATGGCTTGGGGGAGAGACAACGTCTTTGCAGTCTTTGGGTGAACAATGCCATTAAATGCTTGTTCAAACAGTTGGAGCTGCTGACTCAGTGCTTCGTCTACAAGGCCTCTTTTCACAGCCTCAGAGACTGGAACTTTCTCCCCTGAAGAGGGATCGCAAAGACCTCCAGTGCAGGCCTGAGCCTCCAACAGCCTTAAGGTAGTGGTTCTATCAGTAAAGCCCTGTTGAAAACCCTGAAGAACTGACAGCCTCTTTCTCCGAGTGATGTCCCAGAATCCAGCAATGGGGCTGTTAACATCATCCACAACCACCATTCTTGAAAATATAAGGTCTGCAAGCTCACAGATACTAAGAAGCCCTTGGCGATAGCTGTCAAGCTCAGATTTCTCCAGAAACCTCTGACTTAGAGCAGACTCTAGACAAAGTTGTCGGCCACTTCTGACATCAGTGATGATGTGAGTTGGGCTTCCAATGGCATCAGCTACTGACTTTTCATGCCATTCACACTCCTGCTTTGACAGGAACAGATATGTCTTCTTGTCAATGTATTTCCCCTTGAATGCTTCGTATGCTGACATTTCTGTGCCACAGCTGCTGTTGACAACAGACACTCTGTGAGGACTCGTGGGAGAAGTGTTAGTTAGATGCCTATCACCAAAGGGGAAGAGAAACACACAGCCATCAATGTCATAAAGGCATGTCTTGAGTATTTCAGAGTAGTATGCTTTCTGTCCAGTGTCAGGGTTGTGGAAACCTTTAGGGTTGCTGACTGGATCGTACAAACCCTCGAGAGTTTCCTTGTTTAAAAGACCCTGATCAACAGCAATGCTGGCTGGTACCCTGACACCAATCTCTGGGTTGATCAGTCCTCCAGATGAAACTTGGACTTCAAGGATCTTCTTGCCTTTGTATCTATCAAGAATCCTTTCCTCGATTGCCTGAAACACAGACAGCTTTTTGCCAGCATGGACATAGCCACTGACAGCTTTCTCAGCCTCTATCAGTTTATCTTGCAGACTTGTCCCTATAATACCTCTTGCCAGAGCCTCGGCAACTGAGTGTGTTTGTCCTGTGGCCAGGTCTGTAAGGCTTCCTGTTGCAGCCTGAGCTTCAAGAAACTCATGTGCATAGGTTTTTGCTAGGAAGCCCTTCTCAGCAGCCTCTAGAAAGGATATCTTTTTCTTACTGGATTCCACATAGACTCCAGCAATGGTAGCAGGTTTACCGGTATATTGAGAAAGCACTTCCTCCATGGTTATGAAACCCATCTCCAACTTACGCAGAACCTCTTCATCCAAGAGCTTGAATTTGATTAAGTCTTGAATACCTGTGCTGCCTTTGAGCATTTGAGACGTTGAATATGTCACATTCAATTTCCCCCCACTGTCTGCTGAACGTTTCTCTGCCATGTTTACAGTCTCATAAGTCTCTTTGGTCTGACTGATTCTTGTCTTTGTACTTTGACTTTTATTTGACCGTTGTTCTGTTAGTCCACACAGAGCCATGTATCCTTGTGTTGTCACGGTCATGCGCTCATCAGGTTTGATTTGGCTCTTTAGCACATTTTGCATGTCTTTTTGTAGCAGAGTGGGACCACAACTACTCAATGCTTTCTTTGTTGTTGAGTCATGAAGGTTTTGGCTGTGGATGGTTTCAATTTTGTCTTGTTTTACTTGTTTCAGTCCTTCAAGACTTTCTGTCTCCATTGTTATGACATATTTATGACTCGTTCGACTGACTTCCGGTTTATTCGTCCCCTGGTTGTCAGTTTGCATCTTGAGCTCCAATGTCAAAAGCTTTTCCTGAAGACTTTTCACTTCTTTGACGTATGCCTCAATTTGTTCCTCAAGAGATCTCTCCTCATTTTCCCTGAGTTTCAGCTTCCACTCACTGTCTGTCAACAGCTGTTTAGACTTGGCTGACTCCATTGACTGTTCATTACAAAGGCTTTCCAAAGCACTTATTTTGGAGCTGAGTTTTAGTTTGTCTTCTTCCAGTTGGGTAATTTGGGATTTTGCTTTCGACAAGTCTTGGGTGAGCTTTGTTCTTTCTTGTTGTAGTGTGTCCATTTTGACCTGTAGTTGTGGCTGTTGGTCCAGTAGTTGCTTTGATTCCACAGTGGTTTGATGCACAGTTTTTGTCTGGGTTGCATCATGTGTGAAATACTTCTTTAGCATTCCTGATAACTCTGCAATGTGTGCTTGTTGCTTTGACTTTTCATTGTTATTTGTGATTTCAGAGTGTAGTAAAATGAGTTTTTTCTCTATTTCAGTCCTCACTAGAAACAACTGCCTCTCATAGCCCTCTTTTTGAAGTTCTAGTTTACTCTTTAAATCCTCTAACATTTTCTTGCATTTCTCCAACTGCTCTTCCTTCTGTTGGTACCTCAGCTGAAGGCCAGAGTTTTCTCTTTGCTTTTGCTCAGCTTCGGTCTGGGTACGCTGCAGCTTTTCTTTCAGGGTTCTCACTTCAGATCCTTGGGAGATGTTTTTCTGTAGTGCCTCAGCTTTCTCCCTCCTGAGAATTGTATTCTCATTCTGTAGATTCGACCCAGATTTCTCAGAGCTAGAAATTATTTCTTTGATACTCACTTTATGTTTCTGAACCTCAGTTTCCATCTGCAAAATCTTAGATTCTTTTACTTGTCTTTCTCTGGTTTCTTTGGCCAATTCATCTTTAGTTTGCTTTAGGGTAATGCTTAACTCTGAAATTTTTACATTCAAGTTTTCAACCTTGCTTTCTGCTGCTTTCTTATCATTATGCAGAGCATATATCTCCTGCTTTAGACTCTCTGTCATTTTCTCCGAGCTAGTGGCCAACCCTTTAATACTGTGCTTCTGTTTGAAAAGCTCATCCTCTAATGTTTTAACTTTATTGAGATGTTTTTGGTTCTCAGCAGATTCCTTTTCGAGTTCTGAATTCTTTTTCTGCAGTGTCATGGTCAAATCATTAATTTCAGCATTTTGCCTCTGGACTTTTTGATTTATTGAATTATTCTCAGCAAGCAATGAGTTCTGCTCTGATCTCAGAGTTGTTATTTCTTTCTCATAGCTTACAATATTTGAATTGAGTCCTTTCATTTTCTGCTGCAGTTCGGTCATTTTCTTAACCTCCTCACTGTAATCCTGTATCTTAATTTGAAGGTCATGGGAGCTCTGGGACTTCTTATTAAGTTCCTCCTCAAAAATTCTGATCTGTGATTTGGTGCCCTCCACTTGAGATTTTAGGATTCTGATTTGTTGCTCCTTGCTGTCCGTTCCCATTGTCACATGATCAAGTTCAGCTCTTACGTTCTTCAGATTATTTTCCATCTCTGTGTTTATTTGTTTCAACTCATCTACTTTATTTTGCAGCTGAGAAACAACAATTTCACTTTTTGCAAGTTCTTCTTCTAGATTTTTACAGTTGAGTTGGGACACCTGCTCAGACCTCTTCATTACTGTATTTTCCTCCTTTGCTGTTTGAAGCTGCTGCCTCCAGTTCTCTATCTCTCTCTTCAAAGACTTTATCTTATGCTCAGAAATTAATTTCTCTTTTTCCAATGACTCTGTTTGAATCTGAAGACCTTGAATATCACCATCAAAAGAGACATTTATCCTTGTCAACTCATTGCACTTAAACTTCAACTGATCTATTACTGTCTGCTTTGAAGCTACCTCTTCTTCTAAACTGCTAATCTTAAAAATGTTGTCCTGATCTGAGGAGCTTTTCTTATGCAGTTCTCCTTGGGTGATCTTCAACTGCTCTTTAAGGCCTTCAACTTCTGTGCTTTGGAAGAAAGTGTTTTGTTCCAGGGCAGACTTTGCTCTTTGGAGAGATTTAATTTCCTCTTGAAGTTCACTTATGGATTTTTTCATGTTCAATATGTCCTGCTGGAACTCATCTGACCTCTGCCTCATGCTGATCCGCTCACTCTCCATATCCATCTGAAGTTTCTTCATTCTGTTATTGCTGTCATCCAGCAGCTTTTTGTAACTTTGCGCCTTCTCCTCAGCAATTTCTGCTCTTTTCTGGACCAGGACTAGTTCTTCTAGTTTCTCCTGCAGGGCATCCACCATCATGCGGTCATTTTGAGTAACTTCAGATGAGTCAGGCTCACTGTTGACTGTTGATTGACTGTCAGTTGCTAATGGCTGTTGAGCTATGTCATTTGCTTTAGCCTGGACTTGGCTTTGCAAATCTTCATCAGTACCTTCCTCCACAACTATTTCTCTCTTAAGCTTGGTGTCCTGTTTCTCAAAATCTGGGTCATCATTTGTTTTCTTCAAGAGGTCTTCTAGTTTCCCCTGAGCTAAAGACCATTTGGCCTCTAACTGCTCAATTATCAGTTTTGTGTGACTTAACTCCTGCTCAGTGGCAGCTTTATCTGTGATGGCGATCTCTAATTTAGTGTGATACTGATGAATGTCGTGCTCGAGCTGCAACTTCTGAAAGTTTAGATCCTCAATTGTCTTCTGTTGTGTCTCTACTTCTCCCTCCAACTTTTCCAGCTGTGCTTGTCTTTCAGCCAGCAAAGCCTCCTGTTCATGGACCCGTTGCTTAAGTTGACTAATCTCTACTTCCCCTGCAGCTTTTTGGAGCTCCACGCTCTCTGTCCTTTTTGCATTTTCTGCCCGTTCAAAAGCTTTTGTGGTCTATAATACAAAGAAGATAAGTCATCTACTGCTTTATACTTAATTTAAAATTGAAAAAAAGATTGCATGAAATATTACTTCTTACCAGTGCACTGCAGCAATATTAAGCAATCTCTCCAGGAATTTGCAATTTCAAGGCTGCATGATTTTTTATTTTACCCAAAAATACTGTGGAGGGTTGAAAATATCAACATTTGCTTAATTACCAACATGATCTTGGATGTATCCTTTTAATACTACTTGTAACTCTGATATCAATCTTGTAACAGTCAGGTTTTCAAAAAACAAGTGTGAGATTACATCTCAGCACAGATACTAGACAAACTCCTGGAGAAGCTGCATTTTTCCCACAGAAAGGCCAACATGAGAAAGACTTTCTGTCGAAGAATAAAAAGCATGTCCCAGTCACCAGCAATAATCCCTGCGTGCAAACATGCACTGCTTTCCTGCATTTTCATTGCTTCTTTTGTGTTGTAAAGAAGCAATTTACCTTCAGTCACGATAAGCTGACTATGTAATGCATATTTGTATTGGAACCCTTGGAGGAAGTCAAGAGGGGTAAGAAGGAAATATACTGTAGTGAGGTAGTAAAACATGTTGATGAAAAAACAGAGCATCTAGGAATCATGCAAAGGTGAAGAAGAAGAAACATTTTGCATGACACATTTCAGCAGCCATAAAGCCCCCAAAGTCTCATGGCTAACTGCTGCATAGACAGCTGTAAATGCAGAGAATACAAGTGTCTCACCTCCTCCTCTTCGGTTCTCTTCAGTGTTTCGCTGGCAAACTTCACATAATGTGTCATGAGAGTCACAAGAGCAGTGTAACGGGTTCGCAAATCCATGAACTGTAAAATTAAAGAAAAAAAAAAAAGTAGTTATTGCACATTTCCTGCAGCATAGAGCACAACTCCCCTGACGAAGATAAATTTACCTCCTGTTGAATGGCATCAGAAGAGCTCTGCATCCGCCGTTTCTTGAGAGGGGATTTATGTTGGGAGTCAACCATTGCCCTGAAGGTCATCAGCTGAAGTTCATAATCCTGAAAAAAAAGTATGTGTAAGGATAAAAAGGTAGTGTTTTTTCTGAAATATGTTCATTGTCAACAAAACAACTACTTATATACATGTACATTCTGTCAAAACGTAACAAATTGTCATTATAATCACATACAAATCTAAATCCATACAGTGTGCAGGCTGAAGATGGGTCTAAACAAAATGAATTGAAATAAATGTTTACCTTGATAGAAGATGAGTACTGTTCTGAGTACTTCTGACACTCGTCCATTTTGCTCTGTTTTTGTTCAATTTCAGCAACAAGGACCTGAGAAACAAAGACATGATCTAAATATATCATTCTACACCTTATGGTGTCTTTATCTCAGTGTGACACAACTCAGTCTTGTTCTACCTTTTGTTTGTTTAACAGCTCAGCCAGTGCCTTGCTATCCTCCGGCTTGTTTTCTTGAGCCTTTAGCTGTACTGCTTCCATTTCCGTTATCCACTCATCAAGACTGCTGTAAGAGTCTCTGTAGTGTTTCAGTGATTTGCTGATACCATCCAGGTCCCGGAGCCTGAGAATTCAAGATGATCTCAATGAGAAATACTTACTTTCACATTTAGTTTCACACCTTATGTTGTGATTTTAATCTTGTAGTGTAAAGAAATCTCAAAAAAAGGATTAACCTGCTATCAATCTGGGAGTGAACATTCTGCCATCTTTCACTCAGCTGATCAGCTTTCTCCTTGTGCCAGTCGAGGTCAAAGTCACGCTCATTGTGAGCCTTGAACATACGGTCACTGATCACTCTTGCTTTCTGTAGCTCGTCCTCCATGTCATGGAACACATCCCGCTGCTCATCGATCTCTGTCCGCCATTGCTACAAGAAGAGAGAAAAACAATCACTCAGAAATAAATGAAACAGGCGCCAGTATTGGTTATAAAAAATCCTAAAGGTCCATTACCTTTAGTGTTGAAATGACAGTCTCAATGGTCTTGACATCAGAGTTCATGGCATCTTCCTCATAGAGTTTGGATTCGTAGGCTTTAACCAGTGTTTCTGCACTCTGGCTGTGCTTCACCACTAAGCTCACTGTTTTCAATCTGTGGAAAAAAAGGGGTGTGTCTTAAATTCAGTCACTTAATACCAGGGTAATCACTTGGGGAAAATGGAGGGGATATCTTACTTGTCCATGTAAATGGAAGACATGGAATAAACTTGACTCATGCTCTGAACGAGGACGGTTAGTTCGGATGAAAGCGCTGATACAGACGGAGAACCTGAAGCTTGTCTGAGGAACTGCTCACACTTCTCCTTCATGACATCAAGATCCTCTTTCAGTTTATTCAGCTCCGCCGTTTTCCTCTGGGAGGTGGAATGTAGAAAATCCACATTAAAATAACAACCTCTATAGGTTCTTGAATGTCTGAAGTCTTAATTACTGTTAGTCTGATGTGTACCTCGTGCTCTGTAATGCGCTGGAGACTCTGGTCCAGGTCATCCCTCTCTAGTGGTGTGCGGATTTGCCTGATCAGGTGTTCTTCATGGGCCTCCAGGTGCATGCGGAAATTGCGTATTTCTGAGATGTAATTGTTGTACACAGATTCCTCGTGCTCTTCTGTTTAAGAAAAAAAAAGAACTGGTAAGAAGATGAGAACATAAAATATGCAACAGAACGGTTCTGTTTTGTGTATGTTTTCCTCCATCTGAAAATCTATTGACAAACAATTATTCATGAGAAAAGGCGATGTCCATGCTGTGTACGGTAATGGCTAAAATGAATGAATGTATGAAATTACATTAGTTCACCACTAGGTGTCATCATTATAAGGCATTTTGCAAGACCAAATCAGGCAGAGTCTACATGTACACACTGCTGTGGTCAAGTCATTAATTGGTCAATGTAAAATTAAAAAAATTACAGAATTTACTTTAATAAGATGAGAACCTTTTTAAGAAAACTGGAGAAGCATCTGTGTAGATGAATGTGTCCCTGTTTATGTAAACAGATCTAAAAATGATCTGTATTTTTTTCCTACAGATATGCCAACCTATTCAAACCCCATGACTACAAACTAACAACATAGCAGTGTTTGCATTACTTTATAGCAAAGCCAATGATCTCTGTAGAAACTGAAAAAAAAAAAACATAATTCCTAAAAGGAATTGACTTGAGGCTTAAAGGGCTTAAGGAGCCATGTGTTTCCCTTGCAGCGCTGTGTTCACTTTGCACCAGCAGCTCCCTGGTGGGAGGGACGGGAAGGGAATCGGAGCCTTGCCTCTTTCTGCAGATCTGAGCAGTTCCTGGTAGTACTCCTTGCAGGCGGCGACGTCTCTCTCGAGCTGGGTGCAGTCTGCCACTGTGAACACCTCGGACTCCTCGCTGTCTTCCAAGAACTCATCGAAGTGGGACTGTAGGTTGCTCAAGACCTGCTGATGCTCACCTGGCAACATGGTCTTTATCTGGATTAGTTAGAGAAAAAAGAGTGGGAATAAGACACTTTTGTCATTTTTTGAGCGCAATCATCAAAAAATAATCTGTTTATTGAGAGGAGACTTAAAAAGGAGCGTACTGAAGCCACATTCCAGTTGCGAATGGCTCGTATATCAGCCATTAGATAATGCCAAGACACCACACTCTTCATGTTGATGTGGGAGTGGTGCCACAGCGCCAAGACATTCTGGTATAACTGCTCAGTCCTGCAGAAAAAAGCAGAAGGTATTAATAATGAATCCCGACTCAGCCCAGTCACCACAAAATGCGCATTCAGTGGCATTTGAACTCATGAGTCAACTTTATTTTTAGCACAGTAATTGCAGCGTAGGGAACTCGGCGCACAAACTGAATCCTTGCGTCTCACCTTGTTGCCATGTCAACAGCCTCTTTGTTGGGTGGAGGCACAGTGAAACACACAGAGGGCACCATGGCCTCGTTCCCTGCTGGGTTGATGATTTTCCACTTGGCCCGGTGAGAGTTATTGGCCAATACGCACTCATCCTCTTTGTAAATAGTGATCTGAAAGAGAAACGCAGGTCAGGTTTTGTGTGACACTTTGAAATAAGGTGAGATGTGCAGTACAGCACAGAGGACCGTACCTCTATTTGACGATAATCGCAGATGGCTTTTACAGGGAGGGAGGATCTCACAGGGCTGTCAGGGTTCCTGGGTCGGAGCTGCACAATGTTTTTGGCCCTGCCCACTAAACCAGCTACAGTGCTGCGGTACTGAAGGAGCTGCTCCTTCTCATCCTAGGGAAACACAACACCAATGCGATGTCTTTACTTCCTCTATTTACATTCACAACATAGTGTACACACTTCATCTCCCTCCGTGAGTTTACCATGGACTCCTGGATGAGGTCCTCCAGTCTGTGCAGGCTGCTCATTCGATCGCAGCTGTATTTCCTCTGAATGGCGTCTTGCAGGCTCTTAAGGTAATCTATGGACTCTTTGGCATCACTGAAAAACTACACAGGGGACACGAATGAGAAATGGGCTCTGTTTAATGAAGGCATATTTTCTGTATTAACTACGCAAGCGGCTCACCTCGAAATAAACAGCATTCTCCTTGAGATGCTGCTCCACACAGGAGCAGAGCTGCAAGATCCAACTCCACTGTGTCTGCATGGCGGCTCTGTACGCCTGCAGGAGAGGCAACACAGGAATAAAACACACAATATCCAGGTGTAATAGTTGGAAAATTACACGCTCAAACAGGACTTTAAAATCTTTTAATTATAGTGGCAGCTGTATGCAGGGTGGAGACACTGTTGCTGCTCCAAATCTAATTGTCATTCTGACCACAGAGCTGAGAACACAGAGACAAAAAAAAGGGCTTACTTCAATAGTCAGCTTGGCTGGGTGGTTCTTGAGCATTAGGCGTTCTGCCTTGTCCTGCACAGACTTGATCATGTCCTCCTTTTCATCCAGCTCCCGCATCAGGTCCTGTATAAAGACATTAAGCTGAGTATCTACAACATCCAGCCGTGGAAACCGACTGTTCACTGCATCCTTTCGCACAATCACACATCCTGCCTCACACAGCTGAGTGTGAGGTTAATCACTCAAACCACAATACATAGACAAATCCCATCAATGACATGATTGTTTTCTTAAATGAATGCAGCTGAAACTTCGCCAAAACCTCCACAACCAAAACAAGTGTTTCAACAAGCCCTTGCTGTTCTGCCTGCATGGAGGATTTCACAAACTGTAGTTCATTACAAGACTGTTTAATAGACACTTACAGCGTGGTAGTCTCTTTTCTTGGAGACGTTGCTGTTGCGATCGCTCCAGTCGAAGGCGACCTCCTCCTCCTCCTTCTCGTTCAGCCAGATGAGCTCCTGAGTTGCCTGAGACACAAAGTCATGCAGGCTTTCCAGGTGGCTCTGTCGCTCTCTTGAACAGCTCTGAAAACAAAACAAGCGTCCACCTGATCAGACCACAACGTGCACACAAATAATCTATAGCATTTACACAGCAGCACAGATTTTTGATTAGTAGGGAGGGGGGCAGCTTACCAACAGCCTTTCATATTGCTTTTCCAGTTTGTTGAGTTTGTCTGAGTACGATATCTTCAGCTGAATGGTCATCTGAATCTGAGAGAAGAATGATTTTTTTATGATTATTACTATCTGTGATATTTCAAGTAGCTAAGATTTTTTTTTTTTTAAGACTTATTCCAAAAAACTTACTTCACTCAGTTTGGCTTCTTTAAGACTCATTTGAAATTCTTCAATGGCTCTATGTACACTTTTGTGGTTCTCTATGTGCGTCTCCACACTTGGCAAATCAGAGCCCCACTCTGAGCGGTCCAGCTGCACCTGGAAGATGGCACAGAGAAAAAATGTTTAACAATTTTCTTTCTTATTTTACAATAACGGCTGTGGTGCATTATGAACAAACCGATGTTGGCAGCTCACCTGCATCTCTTCCACCCAGTTCAGCAGGTCCTGAACATATTTCATGTTGACCTCCTCCTCTGTCAAGGTGGGGTCAGCCAGTGAGGATTTCTGTAAGGGCTTGCGGATCTGCATGTGTTTCAAATGCCTGAGGCTGCCTGGGTCCATCCCGCCGCTGCCGCCACCGTAGCTCTGGACTGGAGTAGGCTGCAAACCGGGGGTCAAGGCAGGGGTCAAGGACGGGGTCAGGCACGGTGTAAGGCTGGAGGTGAATGTGGACCCAGGGGTACCTAACCCCCCGGGGGTGAGTGCAGGAGTGAGGGCTGGTGTCAGGTTTGTGCTGATGTTCTGGGAGAAGCCAGAGTTCAGGCTCTGTGTGATGCCTGAGATCATCATTTTGGTTTGTTCTGTTGTCAGTGTTCGACCTTTGCTGTACACAGAAGAACATTCATCCCTAAGGGTTAGAAGGTCATCCCGGAGTTTCGATACCCTGTAATGAAAAAGGAAGAATATGAGTTGTCATAATGTGTGAGTGAATTCAGTCTTTTATTTTTTCAAGGGGACACTCTACAGTACGTACCTTTGCACTAGTTGATCTGCAAAGGGGAATTTTCCATCCAGGAGAATCTGGATGTCCACCACTTGTTGTCTGAGGATATTCTCACACTCTAACAAGTAGCCTGCGATCTCAGCTTCATGTTGGAACTGAATTCCAGACTCAAGACGTTTTGCATCCTTCGAAGAGAGAAAAAGAGACTGAAAACTCAAGACAAACAATGCACACTCTGTGTTATTCTTTTACAACTTTCAACCAAACTTACAGACTGTAGGGCTGTCCGTGCCAACGCCAGCTTATCCTCCCCGCTAACACAGTCCCGCTGGACCCTGTTGGCGATCTGTTGTAACATCTCCAGCCTAAAACAAAAGGACAAAAATATATATTATCACTAACAAAAACAAAAAAGGCTTCATAAAAACTTCACTTGATGCACACCATAACCTCACCTGGATCCATAGGCGATGCTGTTATTGAGAAATACTGAGCTGTTAATCTGTAATGGCTCATTGAGGACACTGTCTCTGGAGCTAAAGCTGTTGAAGCTGCTGTTGCTAACAGACGACGTCCCACTAAAATAGGCCATCTTACTTCACATGCTAAATATCTATTGCCGTTTCCAGTCGGTCAAAAAAATCTTCATCATTTCGTCTTTCATCGACCATCCCTGTATGAGCATCACAGCCTCGACCTCACCTTCACTACTGCTACGCGTTCGCAACTTTCAACCTCCTCTTATTTATAGTGTCACAGCCAGGTAAGGAGCGTGGAAAATGAATCCCACCCTGAAATAATATGCTGCCCTCAGGGGATAAAAATTAAATAGCAGGTTGAGACAGTACCCTTTTATGAGAGCTGAGACTGTATAAAGCAAAGCCAAACTGAGCTTCCTGCCAGTATCCACCACACCCAACATTGATGCAGCATAGTGTGTTGAGAGACCACAAAAACAGGAATGGAGATGTAAACTTGTCTAAACTATTGTTAATGGATCATTTTTTAAGTTTCCTCAGAAACAAGATCATCGCAAACAAACACAGATGGAAAGAGAACACTGGATCGAGTTCAAACCCTTGACCAAACTTGCCATAAGAATGTAAAATATTAGAAAACATCTTGGTTCAAGCTGTGACATGAGATCCACCATTTGCATTTTGTTTTAAACATAAGTTTCTATCCTTTCAAAGCAACTAGACCCATCATGATTTTATGCCTGAACAGCTCAACATTTATCTTTTATTTGTCTCCTGTTAATTTTGCAATGGAAAAAAACAGCCTTATCATGTATAAAGTGTGCACTTTAGCTGCAGTAAATGTAATCTAGAAATACTGTGCGTGCAATGCCTCATTAATATGTTGATATAAATCTTATCGTAGAGTCCATCAGCTCAGTGAGGGGAATTCTGCTCTAATAAGGAAAATCACGTTCACATAACATTAACATGCAATATTATCCTTCAGTGTCTGGTTTTAGTAGAGACATTAGTGAGCCTGTAATACGACGCTGGGGCAGTCCAGCCTCAAAAGATGTTTTGCTGACTCATGTAGCATCTCCTCTCCTTTATTCATGTACTTTATACTGCACTGAGAAAAGCAGCACACTATCCAAATATATCCGGTCTTAGATCGTGTGTGGCACGCTCATCTTGTTATATAAGGCACCACTTATGTGTCTCTTAAATAGTGTTGGTTAAATAGTGACATAGATTTAAAAGACTATAAACAGTAAACCCTCAATTACATTATGATATGGCAGGCAATGTTAAGTGTTAATATTCTGAGCGGTTGTGCATACCTCTCCACCTCCGGCCTCAGGCTCTTCTCTCTTTCCAACATGGCAACAATTAACTTCCCCCATTCTTTCTCCACGTCGTTGGGATGATGACCCGGGGGTAACTGTATTCGTCCAAACTCGATCCACATCTGACAGATCAACAAAACAGAGATTTTGTTATTATTACATCATATAGAACTACTAACACTGCAATAGGAGAAAGAAATAGGAGAAAGCAGCTCTTCTGCATTTCCATACAGTACCTCGAGCATTTTATAGAGATTTTGGATTTTTGTCTTCTCGTTCTCTTTCAGAGGGATGTCATGTTCTTTAAACTGCAGATACTGTGTATAAAGTGCCTGAAAAACAAAGCAGAGATCAGACTGAAAATGTAGTTTTTCTATTTTTTGAACCACAGAGCATCAGACTTGATATTAACTAGGAGGGAGATGCCTAAATATTTGCCCATGTTCTCTACTCATCATCAAAGTGTATAAAAGTGCCGTCATTGGTAGAAGCTATTGATCTCCTGCAGCAAATGGACGTTGCTGCTCTCTCAAATCCATCAATATCACTCTAAGTCTCAGTTACAGCAGATGAATGATTTAAGCAGGCAATTATTCAATTCTGAGCACTCTGTAAAATGAGACAGGTGAAGTTCCAACTCATGGAGGGTAAATTATAAAACGATGAGAACAATAAGGACTTAAAATGATCAAATGATGTTTATTTTGTCGTGGTACGATACCTTAATTTCCACAGGGTTGTTGGGGAATGATCTGTCTGACATTATGGCCACATTGTGTTTGATCCACTGGCTGAGGTATTTGATCATGTTCTGATACTCCACCCATTTGATATCCACATCCTGTTCAGGGCAAAAAGGATCATCAGCCACAAAACACTCCTCAGCACTTTCACTTGGCCTGGGTGGAGCTACCAGGGGACGGATATCGACTTACATTAGCACTGATTCCATCAACACCGTCTGGTACTTTGGGGAAGGCATCGTACAGCGTTGAGACATACGTGATGACCGACTTCTCATCTGGAGACTGAACGTCTACGTCTGATGGAAGAAGTGAAGAAAACCCAAAAAGGTCAAAAATGCAACACATCAACTCTCAGAGGAATTACTCCTCAAGCCAAACTCCAAGCTTCACTCAACAAGATTTATAGTGTACATGTACAGGTTTTTAATGAGCTTTACTGCTTGTCTTTTGAACCCAAATCAAACATGATAGTATGGGTCTCACCCTCAGGGTCCAGTAGTCTGGCAACCCCCAGCTGCTCAGCTACACCAAACGCTTGCTCTAAATTCGATCGGTTGGTCTGTGTGGACACGCGGCTCATGTCAACCAGGTCTGGCCTAAAGCAGAAAGAGAGAGAAGAGGCAAGATAATCCAAGTAAGTGAAGATGACAAGATACAATATGATTAACATTACATTTATTTCCTCCAATTAAAAAGTTTTTTTGTGTACCTGTATTTGTGAATGATGGCGTTAAATAACCTCCCATCCCTCCAGGAGGTTGTGAAGTTGTCACATCTGACGCCTACGTAGCCATCTGTTATCTGCTTGGACCAGAGCAGCAGCCTTTCCTTGGCTGTCATGTCCTCGGACTCCCCTGTCACATGGATCTCCGAGATCTGACACGAAGATTAAAGAAAAGGAGAAAGGGGTTTCAAAATGTGCTTTTACTTTTAATGCTTTGTCTGTTTTATAATATAAAAACAAGATGTGTGACAACAATATCAGAAACAGCTGCAACAAAAGCTTATGTGTAGAATCAACACCTCTATGATGCAGCAAGTATGCAAATAATGAACTAATGCATTTCATTTCACAATTGAGTCAGGCTTTGTCTGAGAGCTGATAGAGCTCCGGCTGTACTTTAAACATGGAAAATACAGTATCTGTTGGTCAGAAGTAGAAGCTGAAAGATAGAGCATGTAATAAATTACTCAACAGCTTTACAGCAAGTGAAACGGATGGAGAGCATGAAGATGTAAAACAAACAGTGCCACGTAGGACAGGACAGGACAGGACACACTATATGTCAGAATGATTGAAGGTTCTTAGTAACTTGCAACAATACAAAGAGGCAAAACAGTATAAAGTTTTCCAAGCAATTGTAATTTGAAAAAACACCCACACACAAAATCAAAGCCAAGTATGCAAATGTGCTCGTTGCAGAATAACACCGTAGTTAACTCCAGCATACACAGGAACAAAATATTGCATCAACACTGCTCATTAAAGAGTCTAATTGCCACTGGAACAAAAGACATCCTGGACCTTTCAGTGGAGCCAGTTTCTCTCACTGTGTGAGGCCAGTGACAGAGCTTCACTCAGTCACCCTTTAGTTCTCTGCTCTGACAACACACACATGGAGGATGACTGAGTCACAGGGCAGGAGTCTCTGAAGCACACACAGGTTGAGATCCACAGTATTCTTGGCCCACCACGGTTAAAGGTCATTGATGCTATCTTAACAATACACACAGCATACTGCTTTGAGCCTTTGTAAACTTCATTCTCCTGTATTACATGTGTCAAACAGCCAGAAATACTGTGCTATGCAATACTTCCTGAAGAGTTTGTTCCTACTTCCCATAACACAGGAAATTTTGCTTCACCACGTCATTGAACAAAAATAAATACAGAGAAAATTGAAAAAAGGTTTTACACAACTACCACCCGTCATAAAAACAGAGAACAACAGGAAAACACTAACAATCATGCATACAGCACACCTGAACTGAAACGATTAACTATTCTCACCACTGATTAATCTCAGAATCTACCGATTGTTTGAGTTTAAAACATCATATGTGAAGCTATAATCAGTGAATGTTTGCCATTTCTCTTGAATCAAATACTGACACATCTATCTATCTAACTGCCAAATTTTCTTTCGATCATCTGATTGAAGCCTTTTCCGCTACAATACACAAATTTACACACACATATCTCATATAACATGAAGATGAAGCACAATGGAAGAATCCCCCACACATCACCGTACCCAGATTAAACAACAACTAAAGCCTGAAACATTTCTACTGTCCAGTTAGGTTTGACAGAGGTTTAACAGGCTCACACCCCCAGACAGACGGTTCATTTGGTCCTTTTAGTCCATCCAGTCCTAAAATGACAACTGTGCCTTAGCTAGAGACTTCATGAGCAAGGGATCAACAGGACAATGCGGCACCACCTCAACTCTCCTCTGTACGTGCACAAATTGAACATGATTCACTTTGACAAAACCATTTCTACAGACAGGCTGAGGTTTCCATGCCACACCACAACAACACAAATAAAACAAAGCAATCATGGACCCATAAACAATTCTCAAAAGTCATTTGTTATTATCAACCAGTATCAAATCACTTTTCAATTATTCTGTTGACATACAGTAAAGCTAATAGAAGATGAAGCCTCTAAGTCCTGTCTTTCTGATTCTGTAAGACAATCTCTGCATCGTCAGCAGATTTTAAGTGCTGATTTTCATACAAAGTTTGGCAGCCATTAATCAACACCAATTATTTTGGCATTTAAACTAATCAACACAAGGCATTGTAGTAACACATCACTTATCATTTTTCATCAACAGAGTCTCTTTTCCATTATACTGTACATGAATGAGTGTGAATAGAAGTATAATCATGTATGAGTATATGGGTATAGATAACTGGCTTTTAACAGTCACTCAAAAGTCTCATTAATCTATCAGGAATCACACGTAATTACTATAAATAACATGTGCTTGGTTTACCTCGTGTTGCGCAGAAATACATTTGGCAGGAGGTGGAGGATGTTCGACGTAACCAGAGCAGGTGTAAGCCCTCCGTCTCCTCCTCCTGTGTGCTTGAGAGTCCCATATAATCTTGGCAAACCTTTCCTCACTCCCAGGTCTGTCATTACCCCTCAGAGTTCGTAGCATGTGCTCCACAGCTCCGAAGCTAACAGCCCTCCTTAGCTGACGCCGCAGCAGCTTTTTCACAAGCAGGCCATCCTTGGCTGAGAAACCTCTGGACGCTGTGTTGATACAACGAAGCTTTTCTTCCGCAGAGGACCTGCGCCTTTCACCGTCCGTCAGCTCTGTGGAAAACCTTCCCAGCCTGATGGCTGACCTTTTGCCAACAGGTTGATTGAAAGCATCTTTGAGGATTAAAACCGGTACCTCTCCGACGTAGACGCCTTTGCTGAAGCTATCTTGCCTCGGTAAAGGATTCTCCACCAGTTCTTGGTTTTCCCCTGTGCTCCCATCTGGGCCATCCTGAAGCTCAGCACTGTCACAGATGACCCCACTTGTAATAGTTTCACTTCCAGTACTCCTGAAAGATCCAGCAGGCTGAAAATCTCCCGATTTCCTCTTCTTCCTTTGAAAATAGCGTCGACCTTTGCGTTCTTTCGAGTCAGGGTTCAGAGGAGCTTTCTTGGGGTCAACATAACATTCCTCTTTAGGGCCTCGAACACAGCCGCAGATGTTTCCCATGGCTGACAGTCATGGATAGCCTTTCCCCCATGGACAGTGTTAGCGTGTGTATTCAGGCAAAGTATCCGGTGAGGTCCACTTGATCTGAAGAGCCACTATCCCGATGTAAGAAAGCCATGCTCGCGCTGTGACGAACAGCCTGGCAGCCAGACATAAACCACAGCTTCACCCGGAGCAGAGTTGGCTTTTCCCTTCCGTTGACTCTCAGGTTTACAGCTCAGAACTGGTCAGCCTCTCTCTCTCTCTCTCTCCCTCTATCTCTCTCTTACTGCATTGCTCTCTGACTCTCTCCCTCTCTCCTGTGACACAGGAATCCTTTCTGACCTTTGAAACATTTCTCTGGCTTCGCTAATCCAGCACAAACACCATAAATGCACACACAGACATGGCCCACGTGTCTGCAGCTCTCAGCTGAGCAAGAATGGAAAAGACTTTGTGGACAGACCTGTTTGTGGCCGGCCTGGTCTGCTTCGCCTACTGTAAACACGCGTACGTCACAGATGCTACTTGGGTTTCCTAATATTTGTGTTCGTGGCGAGGGGTGAATGGAGGACAGGCTTTAAACTGCTAGAGGATGCCAGCTGATGGGCCACCTATTATGCTGTGAGAAATTTTGGCTCAGCAAGTTTGGCTGCACGAAGCAGACAGAGTCGCAGCCGGTCAGAAGGGCTTTGAAAAACAGAACAGCGTGGGTCAACGAGAGCGGCAGAAGCAGGGGCAGATCCGAGCTGGACAACAAAGTGCTTTCACTTTGTCTATCAATCAAGCCACGCACAATGGCAAAGCCAGGGGTGGGGCTTAAGGACAATGGTTTAGACAAACACTATTATCTGAACAGATCACCACCACCGCAGTTCACAAGAGGGCAAAATACTCTGACTAGGAAGTGATTCACCGTATAAAAACCATCACAACAATTATACAATAACATTGCCTGACAAAATGTGGCGAGCCCAGCCGCAGAGGTGTGTATCGATAGGAGAAATAAGTATCATGTCAAAGAGTGAATATAATATCAGCTCCACTAAATATAACTGTGTATCTGAACATAAAGTTTCCCTGAAGGTCAAAGTCACATGACAGCCAAGCAGTTCAAACTCCTGCTGCTATTTATGACCAGCCTATGGTCAAAGTATTGACCCATGATGTGGTATTATATTATGTCTGTGCATGTTCAAGTTCAGTTCAATGACCTTGTGATTTATAGCCTTCGCTGTTACAGCGTATTCTTGCAATGACAATGTTACAACAACAGTGGACGAATGGAATGAATGGATCATGAATATGTGTTTGTGAGTCAATGACAGTGAATCAGGGCAAAACAAACAAATGAGCGCAGCCACACCTGACAGCGGGGGACTGTCACTAGCCATGCTAATGTAAACAGTACACTCCTGTTCTCAGCACCTTGTCCCAGGTGAAAATGCAATGTGGTGGCTGCAATGCCGTCTGCACCAGTGATGTAATCAACCTCTTATCTGTGCAGGCATGATCAAATAATGGAGTCTGATGTCTGGTGTGTGAGATTTAAAACTTTGACTGTTGAACAGTAAACCAGCTATTACTGTTAGCATATAAGAATTACAAAATGACATTTATAAATATAAATATTTAAAACAATTGCCTGCAGAAATAAGAAAAGAATGTACAGTACAGTATGTTCCCAAAGCAACTGCCATCATTTAGACACAAACTGATCCTGATACATTCAAAAGCCAGTTGTTGTTATAGCAGATCAAACGATAAAAAAAACATTGCTCAGTTTATACATGTCAACCTGCTGTCAGGCTATTAAAAGCCCACGCTGACGCTGAAGCGCAATATTTTCTCCTGATGTGCCCTGCTAGCCTTCCAAATCAAGAGGAAACAGGCCCATCGCTGCTGGAGCCACTGCTCTAGGGCTTGCGTGCGACTGACAGCAGCAGGTGTTGGCATCATCGCCGACGCTACCTGTCAGCGTGTTTGAGAGCGTGCATGTCCACATTGGCTACTTTTTATTTTTTCTTCCTTCTCATTACTTCACAGAGTGCATTAGTCAGACAGATGATAGCTTGTTCCAAAGTCATATATCAACTCAAAGCCACTAAGCCAGCACCATCTCAATCAGAGCTGTGAGTCTACTGTAATATTCCTGTTAGTGACCAACAAGTGAGTCATGTGCCATGTGCCAGAGAGATATTAATAATCCAATGCAAGACAGTCAGACAGAGTGTAAATGAGAAGTACTTTAGAGTATGAGATGTCTGCATGAGACGACACTACACTGGCAACCAGGATCCTGACATGCAAACACAGACCAACCCACTTGACATGACGTGCGTCGCTCCAGCAATAAAATGTAATATGTATGTAACATAAATGTAGCACAAAGCACACAAAACCACAGCAAACTACCCCAACTATACTTTAGTTGTGTAAATCAAAGCTGGACTAATGTTGCCTCTGGGAAAATGTGCTTTACATAGGTTTTGCATAAATTATAATACATTTCTAAACAGTTCAGCCACTGAGAGCCACCTGGTGTGAACTTTCCATGTTACAACTCGAGTTGTACGTCTGTAAGCAACACTGACATCATATGTTTCACAGTAGTCTCTGAGGAGTGACACTACAGTTACACATTCAGCCTGATGTCTGCTGCACAGCTTTGACACCTTGTGGTCAAAAGCACAAACACCCACTTTATGGGTGTGAACTCACTGGAGGCCATCGGACATGTTAATGTCTAAGTCAATAGCAGGCAAGATGGGAATCTTTATGTTGCCTTCAAATACATTCAAAACCCTAATATCCTCCACTTTAAAAACACCTAAAATATGCAACAGATATGCAAGATGTAGAGGTTTACACTAGTTTGAAATTAACAGCCATTATCAGTCTAACCTCCTCAGCTGCACGCAATACAAAGAAATTAAAGTAAGTGATCCATTATCAGATAATTACCAGATAATCCATTATCTAGGTAATAGATCATCTTAATTCCTTGGCTGTAAAAGACAGTGAATGAATTTCTCAAGATGATAACACTGACCTGAAAGTGCAGAATTATGGTCCAGATCAGTCCCAGGGTCAGTTTTGGGTTTCCGTCTGTGATGTCGTCATTCCTGATATTTACAAGTTTGACCTGATGACAGGAAACACGTGATTAATACACACATATTCACAACAACAACTGTACAGTAAATGGGGCACCAGGTGCATGTCATTCCCCCTCCTCTCTGCCTCCCCAGTTCCTGTCTTTCTCAACTGTACTATCAAATAAAGGCATGAAAATCCAAAAAATATACTTAAAAAAAACAAACAAGTCTTTGAATGATGATATTTACCATTATATTTGTGTTGTGTGACTGTGAATGTTAATGTGAACAGACTATTGTTTAAACTGCACCACAAGGTGGCAGAATAGTCATTTCACAGTAGGGCTGAGCAGCGTTATCATCCTAACAGTGTGGGGCAGAGGTGATTGAGAGTGCATGTTTGCTACTAATTAAATGCTATAAACCTGCCAGGACGGCCTTATCTACTGCTTTATCACACCGAGGAATGGTGTCTATTTAATGATGTCCTTCACTTAAAACAGAAATTGAAACTGTGCAAGTGTGAACAGAGTGTTAACATTGTGATAATACATTTCTTCCTCCAATGCCAGGCTGATCATCTTCAATAAAATGTTTATGTCTTTCTCCAAGGGATGCGTTAACGTGTCTGGTATGTCATGTAGCCAAAACAATAGAACAACTCATTTGTGACCATCTATGAATCCTTTGTCTTGAGCCTTACGTCACATCTGGCTGTGGCTCAGCCAGGCAGTGTTCTTCATCACGTTCTGACTGAGGTGGGGGAGGGGAGGGCAATCAAGGCCTTTCTGAAAAACCGTACTGATGGGATTTGTAGTCAGCGTTCTAGCTCTTTAAATGCTGATGTTTACTGTTTGTGGTAAATGAGCTGAAGACAATCTGTAGCATTATTATCAGATATGATATAATCTTTCAGGTGGAGGGTGCCATGAACCTGTGACGGCTTAGAAAGCGAAGAGAAAATGTGTTTTTTGCCATAACATCGCTGTTTCAAATCTGACAGTAAGCTGGTTGCCGCTAGTTTTAATGCTTTGAAAGGTTTGGGACAAAATTTGGATCCAACAGACCTCAGTCTAAAAGTGTGAATGCACAAGAGGTAAAGATGACACTGGCTCTGATTCTTACCTGCCGCCTCTTTAAATAATCCAGCGCTATTTGTACATTCTGGAGTCTGTGGAAGCGCATCCTCCCTCTCTCCCGAGGCTGTGGACATAAAGAGGGAAGAGGAAACATGCATGGTAATCAGGGCCCTTGTTAATGTCAGGGGAGAAAACACAAAACATGATTAGTAGCATAGAGGACACAATACATGCTTATGGGTTCTTACCCGTTGGTCTGGTGAGGTAGACTTAAAAGAACACACAAAAAAAGAAACTACCAACAACAGGAGCATCCATTCCTGCAGATCCACACAAAATCTGTGCACGCTGTACATTTAATCTACCATCCTTAAACATTTTCCACCATTTCCACCTCAACACATTTCTCTGAACTTATAATAACAGATTAAGTTACCTAACACGCTAGATAACCTGCTCTAACCTCAGTGAATGGTGCAATTAAACTACATTTACACTCGGTTCTCGGTGCTGTAAAGAAATAGTAAAATGTCGTATTGTATGATTTCATGTGGCAAATGCACGTGGACGGTCAGGAGCCACAGCATGAGGTAATGAAATGGAAAATGCACTCAAGCCAGGGTGCAGCAGCGACGGCAAAAGACTTGCTGCATTCAGCCATATCTCTATGATGATGGTAGGAGGAGGATGAAGAGTCCTGCTCATCTCACTAGCAAAGCAACAACGCATCATAAAAAAAAACCCGTCTCTATCATACGGTGAATCTCATTCGCTGATGAGGCCTTCTTCAGGCGTCAAAGCAGCAAAATACTCAAAAAAGCAGCAGATGAGAAATGTCCTGATGCTCACGCAGGTTCTGTGCGCTTCGACTGTATGGTTGAGCGATGTGCAGAGCTGGTGAAATGGGTATGAAAGATATGTTCTTAAATATCTATTGCAATTTATTTTTTGCCGTGTCAGCAAGCCAGACTTCTTATCATTTCCTCTGCTTTATCTCACGAAAAGGAAGCTGCCTGGACACTGCATCATGTGCACATTTCTCTGCGTCAGTATCATCTGGTCTTGTAGACAAAGACTGACAAATTTCCTGATCAAAAGCAGTGGCATTTTGAAAACATAATGTTTCACAGAAATCGCTAATTTAGCAAATCAGAAAAAGGTAGAAAATACTCTCTATGAACTACAATATCTGCAAAAGCAATTATGTGATACTACACATATCATACAGTGGGATTGTGGGATAATTTCTACACCTCTGTTAACCTGCAACAGCACGCTCTGCATTAGTTTGTTACAAGGGGGTGGAGGAGGAGGGGGGGGGGTGAGCCACACGTACCCCCTTATCATCATCCACCGTGTCTCCATGCTGCTCAACTGCACATGCTTCTGTCCCACTCACCAACCGCAATGTCTTCAGAAAATCACGCTCCCTTGGCTTATCACCGAAAAGGCAACACATGGGGGAAGAGAGGAGGACACGGACGGACACACACGCACATAAACACACACACCACACACACAGTGGCCAAATCAAAGGAAGTTAGACGATGGACAGAAAACGATCAAAAGAGTGGAGAACAGAATGAGGAAAGAAGGATGTCAACAGAAAACAAATCGCTATTCAGAGGATGAAAGTTAGTCACAGTGGCGAGGTAATAACTGCTGGGTTCCCGCTACAAGGATATACTCTTTTACTACTGTATATATATATAGTAAGGGACATCACAGCATGATAACATTACATAACTCAGGACTTCACAAAGACTGTATCTGCATACTTCAATACAAAGAATGAAAGAATGTCATGTTAACAGAGAGATGGAATAATAATACTGTAAATAACCTGCAGCACTTCAGTATCTTACATGTAGGCCAAAGCAATATAGTTACACATAGTAGTTTAGTTTAGTAGTTTTAGACACATACATGTACTGAACTATCTAAGATTTGAACCCATATGGTTTCCTTGTTCCATAATAAGACTCTGGTCATTCTTTGCTTCTTCCACCATCCCTTTTAATGTGGAAATATTTCAATATTTTTGGTGGATAACAATTGAAAGATGTTCCTCTCGGTCAGGGTTCCCCAATTCCGGTCCTCGAGGGCCACTGCCTTGCATGTTTTAGAAGTTTCCTGCTACAACACCTGATTCAAATGAGTGGCTCGTTATCAGGCCACTGCAGAGCTTGATAACGAGCCACTTATTTGAATCAGGTGTGTTGTAGCAGGAAACTTCTACAACATGCAAGGCAGTGGCCCTCGAGGACCGGAATTGGGGAACCCTCTAGGTCCACTGGATTAATTCACGATAAAATGAGCAAACCACAAACAATTCTGAGTGATATTTGCGAAAGGTTTTTCTTTCGTATAATTTTGTGCGACTGATCACTCCACCTGTGCTTTGATCACTGTTGCAGAGCATCTCCCTGCACTCAGAAACAACGCTCAACCTTGTAATATTATTGCATTACAATGTCGTTTTGTAGAAACAATGCAGCATGTTCATGCTGGCTGTGTGTCAGGTAATTGATGTTTGTCCTTAGAGTGACATACATTCCTCCAGTAGAGACAACCACAGTAAGGTCTATCATAATTAACTTACTGTATTCTCATTTTTCTTATACAAACTGATAAATTGGGGCTGATTCTGTATCTATGTGGCATACTATGCTGGGGAATTAACCTTTGGCAGTTAGAGAGTTAAAAAGAAAATGTAGTTAGCGAGTTGAACTTTTTAATGACTCTTTCTTGGATGCCAACAGCTTGCAGAAAACTCCAGAGGGCAACCAGAGAGCTAGTTTTCCAGCTTGTTGGATTTCCCCTGGTGCATTCATGACAATCTGTTCTAAGTATCGCATTTCATATCTCACTTCAATGCCAATTGAGCATCACTATCTGCTACTATTGTGGCAACAAGTGCTCCACCTCTGACTGCAGGGCAAACTCTACCAACTTATTCAATACTACTTAGTGTACACCTAGAAGCACAGTAAAATTAACCACAGTGATTTGTACATTGTTTAGTTGCTTCGATACGAGGAAGAGGAAACAAATAAACAGAACTCAAATCGCAGAATTCCCACATCCCTCCTACCCTCAGTTATATAAATCAGGAAGGAGGGAGGGCATTAGTCATGCAAAGGTGTGACAGATTGCTCCATGTGAGGAAGTTCTCTCATTTTCCATATCGGTGTCCAATGTCAATCTGAATGGTTTGTGTTTTCATGTGACTGATCTCAATGGCAATTTCTCTGTTTGTTTGTTTTTTAGCTCTTACTCCTTTAAGGGATGCTGGTGATGAAAATAACCATAAAAGAAAAACATGAACTCACCAATGTGTCTCCAGACAAAACCTCCAGCAGTGAGATCAGGTTATGTCCATCTCGTAAGTCTTCATACAGGTCATTTATATGCTTCCGTACCTGCAGACAAAATCAAAGTATCATTGTTGTTATCAAATGTTCACTATCACAATTGCATTCACCTGACTACTGTACATGTATTCAACATTGTTGTTGTTTTGAAATATCCGACTACTGCAGAACCATAACAGTCTCATTTTTCAAAAGAACAGATGTTTAAGGATGATACCAGGAGCCATGACCCCCACATTCTTTCACCTGGCATTTCACCTATTGTATTGCCTTTGATGTTACTTCCTTGGCATTCAACTGTTTACTTTCAGTTTAAGCCCAGCCTCAGAAAAAACACCATGTCTGTTTTTTGTTACTCCCTGACATCTCTATACTGAAATGCATGCATTATAAAACACTTGGTATAAATGCATGGCCAGCATATTTTCGTGACATCTTATCTAAGCACTTGAGAAAGGCACTTAACAAATCCAGTCCTCCCAGCAGGCCCATCTTTCCTTCCTGTCCTAAATACCTCTGTCTGAAATCACCCTGCTGCCCGTTGACCTGCTTTCACACAGGGTTTTCATCACTGTAATCCCACATAGCAGCCACAGCTGTGGAGCCAAAATAGACCTGCACCCTAATGTTATTGGGTCAGCCAAGCAGATCCCCAACTATTACTCAGCACCTTTGATTTCTCATGGACCGTGCATGCAGTCTGCCGATAAAGACCTAACGGTAAGCTGAAGCAGCCTGAAATCCAGCTATCAAAATCTGATCATCCAACATGAAATAAAAAGGCAAAAATATAACAGGTTCACTCAGTGCAGAACCTTTGGTTTTTGCACGCATGCCGTCGTTGATCTCTGCCTGTGTTCCACATTCTGTTGAACTGTTTCTTTCTCAAATCAAGACAAAATGTCATGACGCTGCATATCTATAACTGGAACCAGCATCTCCTTAGGGCTTCATGTATCCTTCCAATTATTGTTCTGTTGGACACAGTAAATGCATTCCAGTTTCAAAACATCACAGTGATCATAAAACTAGTCATTGGCATGGATCCATGGGAAGCCCAATATCCATCAAGTAAAAGCTGGCCTAATTGGGGTCCTTAAATTGACCTTTCAGGACACCAAGCTTTGAAGATGATTATCAAGGGGTCTAACAAGCCGTCAGGGGAAAACCAGTAAATACAATATGGTAGGTGGAGAAGAGAGGCCCACTGTTATGCAATGATCTAAATTGGTCGATTCTGGCACTCCATTTACATTTCTGATGAAGAACAGTAACAGGTTAGCTACTACACAGTTGCATTACCACTAATGTAAGCTGCTATGAGGCCAGAGGTTTAATTTTATAATGAATAATAAGATAATAAGAGTCTATAGCTATTCTAGCAGCTCCATGAGGCATCAACATGCTAACACACACATAACATGCTGATGTTAAGCAGATAGAATGTTTATCATGTTTGTATGCTTTATCATGTTTATCTTGGTAGTATGCTAACGACATTACATACAGATAAGAGTATGTGTGAATTTTGTCATGAATCCACATATTGAAAAAATTGTAATTTGATTTCATTGCCAATGGAATAAATAATGAATAAAAAGTCACGGAATGTTTAGGGGGCAATAAATGCATCTTATCAAGTGTTGGACATATATTGGGATGGTTTGATTATGTGAAGTCTAAAGGCACTAGACACTAGAGGAAAGTTCAGATCACCAGTCTCAGTGACTTTCGACCTTTGGCGGCCTTTGGAGGCATATGAAATTCTACTTGGCAATAAATCACATGCTGATTCTGATACAAATGGCAATCCATCTGAAACCAGCATATGCTTCACACCTCTGCTGATGTTTCCTTCATATTCAAGTGGATTTACAGTCATGTATTCCAGCATTTGCCAACAAAAAAGAAAGAAAGAAATCTCCTTATTGAGAAAGTTTGAGCAAAAACAATCAACAACCAATGACCCATTACTCTTGATGGCTTTATAACTGAGCCCTGAGCTGCCAAACTAAATAATCAGCATATAGCAATTTTTGTTAGTACCAGGTAAGCTTAAAAATGTCTTGTTAGCTTGACCCCATTTTCTGCTCTTCAGTGTTATCAGGGATGCCAATTACTGCTTGGAAGATAACCGACTTTCAAGACTCGAGGCCCTTTTATTTAGAAAAAATTACGCAGACATTTATGTTATATATACAAGCATGGGTGCGATTTATTAGAGGAGACTTGCCATTGCTTGCCTAATGTGTTTCATCAAATTCCATAGACGGATTAAACAGCAGACTTTTGATGATTTGAGTGATTCAAACATCTCCGTCAACAAAACACAACCTGTTGCTGCAGCAGCATAGCAACACATGTCATGCTAAATGACTTTCATCCAGCTTTAATGGGAAGGAGGAATGTTGGAACATAAAGTGGTAATTATTATTACTGTATATACCTCTCCACTGAGGAAAAACTGGTTATTGTTTTGATTATTATTTCAGTTTCATGTGCATTAGGGAACACTGTTTCCATTTAAAAACATAGCGTACAAGGACAGCTATTTTATGATGAAAGTCTCATTTTACAGACAGAACAAAAGAACAGATCTTACCTTCAGCAGATGCTGGTTTATCCATTTTGTAAACGTCTTCTTCTGCACTCTGTCTCTTTCATCTGCGGAGGAGAGGGAGAAAAGGAAACACAACCTGTGATTTTGTGATCAGAGTTGACAGGGCAGCGCAGATTTCTTTTTGGGAAGGTTGTTAATTCTCCTCAGCGTAAGCCAGTTATGTAGCCTATTATGTTACAAGGCGTTAAATGCCACAGGAGGTCAGAGACAAATACAAGGCACATACAGGAGAGTAATCATGTTTTCTGACATGCAAACATATGAGCTTTTTGAGGTTTTGAAGCAGTTTGGCTAATATAGTTGGATCCTTTCTTTCCTGTTGCAGACAGTCAGTTATTTTTACTTTGAATGAAAGTCATTCAGCAAATGAAAGGATAATGAAGACCTCAAGTCCCTGTGGCTGAACAGAAGGATGTCATTCCCAGAGACTGAAATGGCATCACTCTTTCCTACATGCTGCTGACCACATTATGTTTCTTGTTTCCCCATCACCATAGCAACCACCCTTCCTGCAACCAGTGACATAAGTGAAACCAGGATGCAAAAGCAATAAAATATAGGGGAAATGAAACAGTTTTAATGTTTTTTTTTTCCTCATAATATTTTTTTTCTACTAAGATGAAGAGAAGGAGTGCTCGCTCCTGGACTACGTGTCAGATTCTCAAAACATGGACGCCATATAGGCTATATTTTGTCACTACATTTTCCTGTGCTTTATGCAGGCTCGGATGTAGAGACTGATTCATGCCAGCCACCACAGCAATGACTCATGTCATGGCTGCCACGCCTCCCAGCCTGACAGTCACAACTCCTAATTATCCTCAGCAAACACCAAAATTAAAAAAAGACTCAAACAATCGATCACATTCCCAACATCATCAGCCAGCGAGGTCTCATGCACAACAACACTGTGATGACAAAGCGGCAATTTTTTTGAACTTTGCCCACAAGACTGACAACATAGATAATCTCCTCCCTTTAATGTTCCTTAGCACTCCAGGATATCTTAGCGACTTGAGTCATGAGCAAGCACAGACATGAGTAATCTATCAAGGAAAATGAAATGAAGAAGTCCGATCGATACTGACCCATACAGCACATAAGAGTTACCAGGTGAGTCCTATGCTCCCGCTCAGTCTCAAGCAGCCACTTCATTCTCTGCTCTAGCTCCTTGGAGCTGTCAGGAGGATCGTGGTTCAGGTAGACGGATGCCATGGATAAGCCACTGAAGAAGGAGTTACAGTTGCCGTCTTCTTGCCTGACTGCCTTCCTGCCCGCCTGCGAGCCTCTAGGGCAGCCGTGACTCCCTTTTTTTCATCAAGCTTCCAGAACGAGTTCTGTCAGGTTTTCCGTATGCTACTCACTATTTTGAGTTTCCACGCGGTTAAGTGTTTATCTAGCAGCAGCGCTCAAAACCACACAAGAAATCAGTGCTTCTTGTAAAAGAAATTGAGGAGGAGAAAAAAAAGAGGGAAAGTTCTTTTCTGACATGTTTCAGGAATGACTGCCGCAGGACACAGTTTATCTAAGCTGCTTTTTTTTAAGAGGGATGTACCAGAAGCATTGTACACTACATTAATTGGCAATATCTTATCATATGCTTGAGCAATATAAGCATACTCAGTATGTTCAAAGGTGAAAATGTTCCCAGGTAATCATCTTTCGATTCTGCAGTTGCCAAGATTCCCTACACTATTTACATGGACAGAAACAACTGGAAACATAAAGACACTCAAAAATGATTTTTGGTACATTCAGTTATTTATTATTTCTCCACATATACCAGTTACATAAGACAGTCTGCTGTCAGAGTGGCATCTTTTTCATGTGACATTTCCTGTGGGTGGTTATTCTTATATAAGGAACATAGCTGAATTATCATAAAGCCTGAAGCCCACATTTTCAGGACAACAGGGGTACCTTAGGAGTCCTGTGACTGTACTCTCAGTGGATTTTTACATTTAGTTCATCTAAAAATAGTCCACGTGTAAAAGCTGCTGAGAATTGGAAAGTGGGTTGGTCTGATAATTATTTGGTGTGATGGTCTAGAATAGATCAAAGCCTGACATGTACTGTAGCTGAAATATCAAATAAAAGGAGGAGGATTTTGGTCTGCCAAGTTTGGCTAAAATGACACAATGAAGCCCATTAATGAAATAATGCTGCCAAATAAGGAAAGCAGTCTGTCATCATATTAAAGGCCTGATGCAGTGAGAGGCCTTTCCCAGCAGTGCTGCTGTGTCATAGCTGATGCGTCTGTCCCTGTGAGTCTACAGCACAGAGACAGGACAGTAGTAGGACACCAATTTGGTTTATAACGCCCACATCTAAGCTCTCTGCTGCATAATATATAAACCTCCTCTGAAAAACTCATTAATATAGATTGGCTGGGCAAGTATTCAGTGAAGCTCTCCAGCTCAACGACAACGACAGGCTGAGCAAGAGTGTCATCAAGCAGCTATCAGATGTGGTCAGCAAAAGGCTGCTGTGCTTCACATTTTGCACAGATGACTGATAACAGACGCACTGAGCACATCACATTCACATCAGCTGTCAGACAGCGAGACAGACGGTTTTTCATTATTTATGCCCTCCATATTAAATTTTTAATACTAGTGGTATAAACAGAAACAGAAGCAGGCAGCAGGTTTGAATACATAACAACTCAAGTTATTTCTGTACCTGTGCTTTCCAAAAGCATAAAGGTGAGTGTAACAGTATGGTGCCCTCTTGAGGATCTTATGAGAATAAGTGAGTATGAATTCAGTTTAGTGTTAGTCCCACAGATTGAATTATCCATGCCCTTTAACGGCATAGATTATTTGGTCATAACACGAAAAGTAATAAAGATTATTAAAGATATAAAACATTTAACAAACAAGCTCTCTCCGTCTAACAAAATTGATGACATAATGACATAATCAAATATGAGCATATAGTTTCCTGAAGTTGCGTAACATCATCAGCATCATCAATCTTCTCTACTTATCACATCTAATAAAAGCTGTGATCATGCTACTTGGACTTTCACACTTTTTACCCATTAAACTCCATATCAGATTTTATTAACTGTAGTATATTGCTGTGGCTTATCATGTAGCTTATATGCATTTCATTTATTTATTCATTTCTCATTAGTTTGATTTGTTTCATATCGTAACAAAATGCATTTCTCACACAAGATTTGCATATGGTGTAAGGAGCCTACAATCGTGATCATGGACAACAACCTGAGCTACATAGCCTACTACTACTACTACCTTATTTTACTTTAAATACTTTTTTTTTTAATTTACCACATTGTTTGAATTATTTAAGAATAACACTTTTTATTCACATTTCAAATTCAGGTAGATAGGTGACTTGCATCCAGCAGAGGTCAGGGAACAGCTTAGAGTATAACCAACAGCTTGTGACCTTTGACTTTAATGGGTTGATGGTTGAAGGATCACATAAAAAGCCTGACTAACCACCTGTTTCTCACATTACATTTGCACTTCTTGACGTTTGGGTGACGTCTAAACATTTTTGCCACCGAAGCCTTTTTTTTGAAAAGTGCAATTACACACCATGACAGAAGGTTAAACTGGGAGTCATTCAGATATTATTGATCGAACAGTACAGTGTGCCCATTGTTTTGTGGCTTCTGTGTTCACTGTCTGCAGACTATAAGCCCAGCACTCACCGAGAGACTACCACAACATTCAAACAAACAGCCATGGAGCTGCTCAGACACTTATTTGAAGACCTCAGCAAAGCACATGTGCACAGCTATAAATAACTACAACTCTAAACCATGCTGCCCCCGAAACTGCAAGCCACATAATCTGGGCCGCTAAGGTGACGTCCTTCATTTCCTCACATTGAACAAACATGTTTGATTGAAGTTAATATTTGTATTAAGGTTGAGTCTTTGAATTAATGAATATTTGTAACTAAACTGTGAATAACACTGAATTTACAGACTGTAGAAAATGCAATCATCAAGTCACTTCACTATGGCCTTTTTATTACTTTTTTTGTTTTTTTTACAAGATTCTTTGAATAACACAACGAACAAACTGTTGTCATCCAGAGAATGACTTGCACGGAGGGCCAGTGACATGCTTTGGCATCTTGTTGCGTCAGGATGCCTAAAATATCCTCACATGATTCTGTGCAGAGCAGAGTCAAAAAGTCCTCGCAATCAAAATCCAGCCTGTGTAATCCTCTTGACCTTGTATGGGAGGGAGATCAAAACAGACCCAAAGTCTAAACTGAAAAGCCCTCAACCTTCCAGCGTATGACAAGGACTCGTGAAACATTCTTGCTCAACAGCTTGTGAGCAAACACAGATTGTGATTATGAAGCTGGTCATTTTCATTCCGTTGTCCTAATCAAAGTCAATATCATACCCCCATGACTAAACAGGTTTTACATGGCTGAGTAATAACATTCTAAAAATGTATTGTAAGTGTGAATCTCCTTCAGCAGTCTAATTCAGTGTGATCCTGGTTATACACATACTCACACAGTCAATGTAGTGTCCAAAAAGAAAAAGCTTTGCTGCATCCTAAAGATCAGCTGTAGATCCCCTGCATGCTTCATTAGGACAAAGTGTTAAACATACTGTTTACTGTTTAAATACATTCATTTTGTCCAGTGGATTATAAATGATGTGTTTCAAGGCTTTTTCATTTTAAAATTTCCCAAATTATATATTTCATATCAATATTAGCAGGCTACTGCTGTGTTGTATGCTTTTTGAGCCTGTACTATAGGAAGAGTGGTGCTTTGAGCTAAATGCTATCATGGGCATGCTAGCATGTTCACAACAACCAAACTACAATCAGTGGGAGGTATAATGTATACCATGTTAGCAAGCAAAGACTTGCCTAGTACACATTTAACACAATGCTCAGCTGTTATTGATGCCAAAACCAATAGTTTTTCATCAGTCATTTGTTTATGAATTAGTAGTGCATCAATGACATGATTTATTCACTTATAAAATGATCAACAGGAATTAATCAAAGATTTTAATAATCAAATCTTGTTTTTAAAACCCAGACCAAAAAGATATGAGAGGACATGCCTTTGTGTCGTCAAAATTATGAATCCTGACAATCCATCCTATAGTTGTTGAAACATGCCATTCTATAATAAAGTAGTGGACAAATAACACACTACAATCCCTTCAGCTATACCAGTATCATAGCTACAATGTTGCAACTCCCAGATCAACGACACTAGTGATTTAATGTATGTTACAGACGCCCAGGGGGAGTGGTGACTCAGCACAAAAGGGCTACCACTGCATTTTTATAACTATGTTGTCACATATCTGGGGTAGGTGGTAAACAAAAATACAATGCGAGACGGTGATGGGGAAATACCTATCATACTTTGTAAGTGAGAATCCTCTTCTCGGAGGGGCGGGGCAGAGTCTGAGATATGTAACAGGAACAGCACTGTGACTGTCTGAAACAGGTTGCCAAGCCTTCAAAGCAGCCCTCCCACTCAGCCTTTGCTTTGTCTTGAGTAATGAAGACTGCAGGAAAAAGGGTGCAATGTCTCAACATCTACACAGAGAGTGTTATTATTATCCTGTCTGTCTTGTTCAGAGCCAATGTCGCAATTTTCAGCATTCCCCTCTGATTATTATTTTTCCTCAACTTCAAACTAAATGACAGTGATCTGCAGTGGCTTATGAAAACGGAAATAAAACGGAAGTACTGCACAGGGCACAATAGGAATATATACAGTGTGAACTGGAATTGCAGCAGTGCTCAGGTAGAACATTGAATGAACCTTGATGAAAAGTCAAATGGAGGGTGAAGGTGAAGCTGTCAAAGTACCCATAAGCATGAGCTGTCACTTCAGAGGCACTCAGCAAAGTCAAGGAGAGGAAGAGGGGAAGCATTAACAGCAGCTAATGGGGCAGACATGCACACTAATGGTACGAACATGAGCACACACATACACAGTTGCTAACACTCAGCTATCAGCCTCCATATGTGCAACAGCTGCAACTGTGACATTTAAGTGAATATTTGCACATGGAAATCTGTTACTCTCTCAGCCCTCCCTCTCGCATATATTATGGAGAGTCCTAATTATGATTTATCACTATGTTAATTCTGTGGTGGTGTGGGGGGGGGGTTCGTGTGATATTCAAATTCATACATGGTGCTATTGAAAATCAACAATTACGATTATAGCCTACAAAATGCCATACAAATGAGCATAATGGTTAAGTAGGGACGACTACAGAAAGATGCTATTAGAAGAACTCATAATGTTTAGACAAGGCTTTTCTTGGCCAACCTAAAAATGAGCAATTTGTAGGTTTTGCTATTTCTGTATAATGTTAGCTTTAACAGCGTATTAGCCACAAGTCATGGCTTCAGTCAATGAAGACAAAAGGGTACATCCTCTGAGCAGCACTGTGTCTTCACAACACACTGAACTCTACAGCGACTATAAACATGCGACAGCCTGACCAGGCCACGGCTTGCTTGTTAGCATGCTAACTTCAGTAAAAGGTAAGAAGTAGGCAAAACAGGAGGTTTTATCCCTCACTGAAGACAGCTCTGGTTTGTAAAGGAAATATATTTCTTCTACACTGGGAAATAAAAACAATTGTGAAAACTAATGTTAGCAATCTAGCAATTAATAGATCCTTAAAGGTAGAAAAGAACCCTAGAAATCACACATGAATTCAGAAATACATGCCAAGTATTAAGGGTGATTATATTAGCAATAGATTTGCTCAGTAGAATCCAACTGGCAGTGACATTGAACAATATTCACTCTAAAAGGTTAGATGATTTTTGTATGTTATTGTTGAAAAATAAATAGGCTATACAGGTGACACAGATTCTACTAGTCTTTTTTTTTTTAATGCTACCACATTTGGTGTTTTGTTGATGGTGCAGTCCACAGAGACATCATTCTCATACTCATGAAAACATTTACGCAGTGGTTTAAATGTTATTTTCCTATTTGGCTCCCAAAATCATGTGAGCATTAGAATGAACTACAACAATAGCTTTCATGATGTGGGGTTAACATAAAAGCAGATGGAGTTGCCCTTGGCCATCAAATAAAAACTGGAGAAAGGAAATCTGTTTCCTGCTTCTAGTGTGGGACAGCTTCCCAGCATCTGCTGCATTCAGAAGAGAAGGGTGGTGCCGGTGGAGCGGGAGAGGAAAAGCAACTGAGCATGAGTCAGGGGTGGGACAGAGACTCAAAAGATGATCTCATGTAAGAGGAGCTAAGCAAAGCCGTGGAATGAGGTTCAGCCACGCTGGTCTTCCCATCACCATGACAGCATATAAATACAACATTTAGAAATATAACAGTGAGCAGGCAGCACGCTCAGGCGCAGACACACAACTGAATCCGACAGCATTATAACGTTATATTTAATTCAGCTCCCTACCAATATGTTGATAATGTACTCCAGAGGAGACAATGCGTTTGCTGTACATATATCTATGATGCATATGAGTGAGCTAACTGACTGATGGAGTAGTGAGCTTTCTGAGATCCCTGGTTTGGATTACACAGCTCATTTTAAATGAAAGTGTATTGACCAGATCAATAAAAGGCCTGGCAACAGCAACAACATTATGTTTGATCTTAAGCACTTCTAGCATTGTGTGTATTTACTGTTTATATGCCTTCATTCTTAATTTTTTTTGTTTTCCTCATATAGACCTTGACAAACCAATGGACAATAACAGCAAACAACCAGACGTTAGGTTTCTGTTTGCAGAGTCACACAACTTGTGTCTTGAGCACACATACTGGTGAAACCTGTAAAATGAAACCAGAGCAGCTGTTTTCCTAGTTTCAAATCAGCTTCTGCTCAGTGTTATTGTGAGGTTATGGAGCAGCATTTGGAGCTTGAGCTGGAAAACTGATCCGAAGATTTGATGCACTTAATTAGGTATTAGCACTTAGCACTTTGAATTCTGGCTGTGTTGGCTGCGAAATTACACCAGAGCACATCACAGGCCTATAATTAGATGGTGATTGATCTAAATCATATTTGCTCATATATTGTATGTATCAAATAAATCATATCCAAGTACCTTTTTTTATTTGTTCAGACGAGAAAATCACATTTTAAAAATTTATTTCATAAAAATTATTGGTTGGTAGGTAATATAAAGGGCACATATGATAACTTTTTGTGTTCTCTCACCAGTCTGAAAAACAGGGCTTATTTCAAACCTATTGTTTGTGAGCAATATACATTATTGGGTTAGTGTTTAGGAGGCTACAATGTCCAGCTGTGCACCTACAATATGTTGAACACAACATTCACTTGTAGGCTGAATTAAGTGGAGACCACCTTCAATGTTTGCCTCCTTCACGTTCAAGCCTCAATGAAAAGCCAAAAAAGGAGTGTCACCATCAGAGACTTGACACATGAACAAGTCTGTGGAACTTGGATGCTGCTCGCCTAAAAAACAAAGTGTCTTTTGTATGGTAGCAGACAGTCTCCATAGAGGCAGCCTGCTGCATGTGTGGGCCACTGGACCATTTGAATGTGATGAGTGGGCTGTCGACATAGAGCAGAGGGGTTGGGCTGGGCACAGCCCAGGAGGATGGACAAAGGCAGTGACTGTGCAAAAACACAATGCTCTTTCACTCATCACTGTTTGATAATACAAGATAATATGAATATCATAATCTTTAAAACATAATAAACTATAATAAAATTATCCCTTGTTACAGCTACAAAAGTCCTACTTGCAAAGAAAGATTCAATCAGAAGACAGCCTGCAGCAATACACAGACAGAAACATCAGACAGCCAGTGAGAGGCCACACCCTCCTATAACGCACAACTTACAAAGCAGCCATGCTACAGACTGGTACTGTATATGGGCGTCTACTGAATGGAATGAAATCGTCAATACCATATAATATACGCACACAGTTGCCCATAAGTCAGAATTTAATATTTTTTCAGATAATCTCATGAAATAATTGTGACAAAGGGGTTTATTCTTGATAAAGTGTATATCTTCTCAAACCTCTATTGGTCAATCCCTTCCAAACGTATCACTGTGAAAATTAAATCACAATTAACCTCTATAATCGGAATAAAAAGAGGAATGTGTCTGAAAACAAAATTATTCCAACTTTACGGGCAACAGTGCATATATATATAATGTATCTGTGTGTGTGGTGTGTGTGTCTGTGTCCATGTATGTGTGAGCCTACAATCTGAGGCCAAAAAAGATCATGGGAAATGAGCTTCATGGATATTTGATAAGAGCTTGAGATTTCATCTTCTAAGAAACTGTTCAAGAAGATAAAATTGAAATCTTGTTTTCTATTCTTGTTTAACATTGCAGTTTTGTTTTGTTTATTGGCAACTAACAAAAGAATACATCTCTGCACAAAACTTTAAGAACTTTGAATTTTCTGCAAGACTGTCAAATTTCTATGAGCAAAACATGCTTATTTTGGGTGCAGCTCTTAGACATGTACTCTCCTTCCACTCTTGTCAAACTATTACCACCATATGGCATCTTAAAAACTCAATGAACCAACTGCAAAGAGAGCTGGCAGAACCACCACATATCTAATCCATTAAATCTTCCCTCATGTCAGAGGATGATCATCTGTTGGGAAACTAACGCTCCCATCTCGCTGACGACCAACCAAGCAGGCTCTGCTAGAACAGGCCGATCCCACAGCAGCCACTACCTACTGCGTTTAACTGTTGTACGCATCTAGGAAACCATGTCTTCAACCGATTCTTCAAGTTTACGGTCTTTTGTGAAGCCTGTATTGAATTTCACCCTGGCCTAAAGCAGTACTGTCGTTGGGTGTATAATTAACTCTTAACACCTAATTGGTGTGATATTCTTACAGCTGGAACAATAAGAACTACATAAACATTCCTGGTGGTCAGTGGCAATTGTTAGGCTTAGTCTCAAGATATGGTCGAAACTCATGGTTCAGCTCTTCACGGAGTATTTTCTTAATCTTGAAATGTGTCATGTGTTTATTTTGAATGGTTGAGTTCACTAGTAGGTCAAATAAGTGCACATTTCATGCAATGTTGCTCACCCCCATGAAGACTATATTTTTGTCTGATCTCCTTTTCTCTTGTCTCTCGAAACTGACTGCTGACGTTATCTTAAAGATGATTGACAGGTCTGGAGCCAAGCCAAACCACCAACGACAACCGCCCAAATTAACCAAAAAGTCACCAGAGCACAGACTATTAGTTACAATTTGTTGGCCTGAACATACGTCAAGTATGAAAAGGATCTGATCCTATAGGTTGTTTTGGAGAGACAAAGAACAAACTGTTTCCTACTCCTGCTGTTCTGTTTACTGCTCTGTTTGTTTGGTTACTATTGATGACTTGGCTAATGGAAAATGTGTCCCTTTGATACGCTTAGCGTCACATGAAGTGAAGCTCGGGGCTCTGGCTGGTCTTGTTAACAACAAATAAAACTTTTACATTTTAAATCAGGATTTTTTTTTTTCCTTAGCACTTAGCCCATGTCCTATTGAAAAATAAAGCAAAACCTATTTTACAGAAACAAATGTTTTATGGGAAGGCAAATTGGAAACACTATTTAAAAAAGAACGACTTTGATGTAAGCATACATTTCTCCACCTGCTCAAATACAGTTTCACACAATAACTTCTCAAAGATTTAACTTTTTAAAGCTTTCTTGTCATGTTATTTTATTTCTGTTTAACTCAAATTGACAAATTGTCATCAGCTCACTCACAACACTCCTACATTATCAGACACAAGAATGGAGTTCACTACTTGGCAAAGAAAATATAAATTATTCATTTTATAGTCTGTTCCCTCTCTCCTTAAATGACCCCTAGTAAATAAATGTTGATTAGAGTTTTCTGCTTCAACACTCAAACTTTTCTTGCTAATGATTAGCTCCTTCTGCTAAACCCAACTTCCTGCTAGGACTGCTGCAACAACAAAAAAAAAATCTGTGGAGAGCAGTATATCGATAAGTCAAAACAATGTTGTCAGTTTTACCTAAGAAACAGTCAGTATAATGAAGTGGTTGCATTGAGACCACGGGTAAATATTATCATTACTGTGAGGCTACAACAAACGCATCTAAAAACTTGAAAATGTGCTGTTAAATCATTAAGAAAATACTAAAGAATGCCTTACCCCTTATTGATGCATTCATTGCTCATGCACCAGCTGGTGGGGAGTCAAATATCCCCCCAAAATCAATGCTTAACATGTAATAACTGATCACAAACTGGTAGTTAATGATAGGAGGAAGCAGGAAAAATAAGTAAGCTCATTGTGTGTCACTGCTCCTCTGCCTGAAGAAAACAGATACAGATTCCTAATGATGCTACATCATATGATCCCATTAAGAGTCCAGTCAGGGCGTTTAAGCCTTATACCACAGCTGACTGGCCCTGCTGGCTACAATGCCTCAACAGCTGAGAGAACATGCTCATGGCAAGCATTTCACCACAATAGTCCACAGTCAGTTAGTTATTGTGCTGTTGTTTTACTTTGTTGGCCTGAGTGAAAAGGAAAATGAAGAGTTAAAACCAGTGCTGTCAGTTTGAATTCAGCTCAGCCAGATGTCTCCTCACGCCTCAGAGTACATGTGTGTGATTTTGTCAACGAACTCTGGCTGTCAAAGAGACACTGAGGAACATAGATGTCTTATGTGTGATGAATTCGCACTAATTAATGCGATTGACCCAAAAGGAGCAGCTCCATGAAACGGCACGAGCCACTGATATGAGCTAATGCCTCATCCTGCTATGTCATTGTCCTGTTTGCCTTGAGACACCACACAAGTCACAGAAGCCCTATTCACAGAAGCGCAGTGGCACTGTATTTCTTTAGGCGATCAGCCAAACACTATACAAACACATTCATTTGTATTGTTAAAGTACAATTACCTCAAAACAACAGACTTTATTTATCTGTTCAGATCTTTCAGGCATGCCAAGTAAACAATACAGACAACTGTCTTGATGTATTGTTTTTCCAGGGTTATTTCAAACTAAAGATTTTTCATACACCAGCCACACAAGAGAAATAATCTCATAATCTAATGATCAGCTGTGATCATATAATAAGGCCTTTGTATTGGTTACTAAAAAATCAGACTAAACGTGATGTCATGCAGGAAATATTCTCACTTTTCCAGCGCAGGCATAAAGACACCAAGACCAGCCAGTCACCACAGGGAGAGAGGGGCGCAGGCTGACATTTATGGAACTGTCAAGCAGCAATCGGGAAATTTCCTCATCTCTCAAGTGCCTGAGAAACAGCCTATTCAATCACCATTGATCCTACCTTTGTATTTTTCCAAAACATCCTCATAGGCTTGGAGGTATTCCTGTTCGTCGGAGAGCACATAAGCCTGCGTTGCGTACTGAGCCATAACCCGGGCTCTACAAACTGGACATTCACCAGCGGCGGACAGGGACACAGCGTGTGTGTGAGTGTGTATGTGTGTGTATGTGGATGTGTATGTGTGTGCATGAGCATGTGCATGTGTGTGCTGAGAACTCGAGAGTGATCGGCGCTGTTGTTGCACTAAAGGAAACGCCCTATGTCCCGCCCTTGTCTGCGTTTTGTCCAATAGGCCACACTTCCTCTCTGGAGTTCACGGATTGATAGGGAGGACAGCCGGACATGCTGCACTGCAAAAAGTGCCTGTTTTAACAAGGCAATCGGGCCAGCGCTGAGTATGAAATCCTCTAAAAGTGAGATTCTAATCCGACTTCACGATCACAACAGGATAAGCCTCAACAAGCCTGGTCCCTAATTTCGCAGTTTGCCTCCAGGAAGTGAGAGAACCTGCGTAAAGCGCACTGAATGGATGGCTCACCTTTTACAGCGTGCGACAATAAACTCTGGCTTCTCAGTACCGGCTCGTGACATGGACCACTTTCTCTTTTCTCTGTAGTCCACCTGCCAGAGACTTTAAACAACTCTGGCACATTTACAGGACTGCTACCTACTTGAAAAGATGTCAAGTGTCTTTGCTGCCAGTAGCACAATCAGCTGTCACTATACTGTCACACCGAGTCCTCACGAGCCGAGAGTTTCCATTGAAAACTTCTCCCCCTGTATCGATTAAAAGCTCTGATCTGATCTGATCTGATGAACTTTATTTCTCACAAGAATTGACGTCAGATGGAATAGGCCTATCATTATAAGCGGGGTGTCATTAAATAGCCTAATGAGATCTATAAACTTTAAACCAACCTTGTTATCAAGTGTGAAACAAACATGATAATGTTTTATGTTAGGCCAATTTATTTAAGTGTCTAAACATATAGACCTAGCCTATACTAATCTGACTTTAAGGTCCAGGCTTTATTTCCCTAATTGAAATGAAAACCTAAAATGACACATTTAAAATCGTCCTCTGAGCTATTTATTTGATGACGAGTAGGCCTCTAACAGAGGTAGCCTAAACTCAAAGAAAAACACCGTCGGCGCTTTGGTTAATTTTAAAGCATCATCCAGAATAAGAACAGACCAAAATACCATCACATGCAACAACCACAGGTCCATGTCACTTCAGACCCTGTGTCTAAGTCCCCAAATAAAGAATATGCTAGCCTTCATCTTCGCGATGAGATCATAGTCTCAGCACATTGCTGCATATTGTCGTTTTCCCCTTCAACTCCCTGTCTGTCTGATAACCGGACAACAATAAGGAGTCAGCCGCTCACCTGCGATCCTGAGCACGGCTCTCTCCGCCGGATCCAGCACGGATCCTCCTTGGATCTTCCTCTTGGACCGCTCGTGTCTGGGTAGGTTCCATGGTAAAGTGTCCCCGGGAGCAGGTGATGCCGACCCGGATTTAACGCTGTAATCATCCTCGTCCGAAAAATCCGCCGAGGAAGACATGGAGCAGTGGAGGGAAGGGTTCCCCGAACTGGAGCTCTGAGAGACAAAAGAAAACGGGGCATAAAGAAAAGGGAAAACAAGAACAATGCCAGTCTTGATTTCACTCCCAGTCAAAATGAAAGAGAACAGCACAGCAGCAACAACAAGCGCAAATCAGATGGTTTCTCACCATAGCGGGTCAAAGTGCGTAATGTGAGCGCAGGTTAGGTGTGAGGACGCTCCGTGACACGAGCCACCAGCTCGCAATCACCCATAACAATTAAAGATTGAGCCAAATAAAGGCGATGTGAAATCAATAGTAAATGGCTCCCCCGCCAGGTCAAAAACAAGACTTACCACTGTATACATGGAGACCTGTCAGCTTGAACAAGGGAAGGAGAAGAGGAGGAAAAAAATATCCACAATCCTATTTGTGCGTTATTAGCTTCCAACCCTTCAGTCACACATCTCATGCGTTAATATCGGGGTGCCACGCCCTTTAAGGGATGCTCCGGCCATCGGAGCATCAAGGATGTGGGGTGATGTCAGATCTCCAGAGGGCTGAGGGGATGGTACGCTGTGTGCTGTCGAGGCAGAGCTGCACCGTGATGGGGAGAGCAGACTGCATGTGTCTCCGCGTCATACCCTGTCGTAGCCAACAACAGCAGCTCCGCCAGCGACGGCGGTGTTAGAGCGCCATCCCTGCACAAAAAGAGGTGCTGACTGGATGCACATGCCTCTGAAAGCAGGGGGTAATAAGAGGACAAGGGCTCCCATGGTTTCTCATGGCAGGGACCTCGCTGCAGATGAGCATTATATTGTCTACACTGTTTGTGATAGCCTATGTGAACCGCAGGGGTGGAAGTATTCATTTAGCCTACATTGTGCTAATTACCTCACAGTAATGGAGTGGGCCATGGGTGCACAACGAAATATTGCATTTGGATTAGGTAGGTTTAACCAGGTTTAACTTTAAATCCAGTTAAACCAATTTACCAAACATAGGCTATACCGATAATACCATTAAATTCATCCCACCCTATCCCGGATCATCTCTGGTTTATTCATATATTATTCCTCTGACATTTGCAGACATTTTCCAGGTCTAACTCAAACTGAATAGAGCGTAATTCCTATGGAGGAAAATTATGAATGAATGACTTTCCCACTGCACCCAGACACACCTGAGGTTGAGCAACAGAGCAAACACAGGTGAGCACAACCTGACTTAAAGGATAATGGGTGGGGCCCATACCTATACACCTTATTTGCTTTATGATGCAACTAAAGCTGAATGCTATATGACCGCTGCCTTGGTTATATTTTTAATATAGTAAGTCTGGATGCATGGAATGTAAAAGTGGGAGACAACTTTGAAGTGTCTGAAAATAAGTTCTGGTTCAAAATAGCTGTAGCTGAATATGTTTCAGATTCAGTGTGGGGTCATTCAGTGCAGAATCTGCAAGAGCAGTGCTGATAAAAGCAACATGTTGCTAATATTAGCAGTCTTTTCATCATTGCATCACTTTTCATCAGGATAAAACTCTAGTGCAGCTTACTGATGCAGTTTTTAACAGCTTTCTGCTTATCCCTTTGCTAAAAGGAGAAAATATGATTTGAGGGAAGTTGATGTGCACTATTATGAAATACTTGTTTTTCACTTTCTTTATAAGGAAAAATCTGTAATATGAATAGTTCATTTAGGCCTTTTCTCAATACACAGCCCATCCTCTCCATTTAAGAATGTACAAAGGTCTCTAGTCTTTGTTGATACCGAATCTCTCCTTCTGTTTGCTTAGTTTTAAGCTATAATTGTCATCATCATTGACAAAAAACACACAAAAATCCTCAAACCACTGTGAATTATTCATCCTTTACACATGCATATTCATCATGAATGTTGGGTTGAGGCTTGCACTAGTTTATGCTCCTCTACACATCATTGAGCTCCCATGCCTCCATAGATGGTGTACATGTATCTCAAATCCTGCCTGATCATCACTTCTTGCTTTTGAACCTGTCCATTCTGCAAATAAACCATTTGGTTTTGTTTTACCTATGGTAACAAATATTTGGACTAAAGGCATCAGAAACAACAATAACACATTGATATGCTTCTTGTTGTGGTGGCAACATAATCAGCAGGATTATGTTCAGAGAGTAGGCTATACGTATCTTGGAGACAAGGTTGTGCGATATGATAAGTCTGTTGAAAATGGTGGTTCAATTCACAGTGACACACGTATTTTGCTGAGAACGGCAATACGAAAAAGCACCAAACTGTTTGTCTCTATTATCTGCAGTATTGCAAAAAGGAAGCATGACATTGCAACACATGTGCAGAGATCAATAGAGTCAGTCAGTTGAGCATCAGCGTCATGTCAAGTCTTGTACTGAATTTGATTTTCAAGTAAGCAGTCGTAGCGAGACAATGTTCTGTAATTATAGAGGTTGGGTGTGATATTTAATATTCTGGATTGACATCTGACATTCAAGAACTAGACACACCCAGAAACATGCAGGGACATTAGGTGTTTTGATTTTTTTTTTCAGATTAAAGAAGCAGTACGTCCAAGAAAAAACCCCAAAATAGGTCATAGCTATGTTTTTTCTGGTTTACATCCCCTCAAGTTAACATTTCTAGTGAAGCTGAATCCTCCACTTCTCCCCCCACCTTTCACTTTAATTGCACTAACTGAATCTGATGTTGAATGGCGAGCACACCCTTGTTTGGAAAGAGTGCAGTTAATAGATAAAGATCCAGGCATGTCGGCCTGAAGGCCTAAAACTGTGATGAGTTAGCAGAGCTGAGCTTTTGATCCATAAGGACACATTATATTTTCACATGGACATGGTAAAGTGGGAACAGGCTTTGGATGGATTAAAGAAAACAGGTACCAACATGCCATTTAGGATGACTTCAAACAAAGGCCAAACGAAGAGATACCATGGAAACCATAAACACATTTAAGATTTTCTTTAGCAGATGACTTGAAGAAATTGTGGATTACCTGCTGGACAGATGTGAAAAGGCACTTGCCAAGTTCCTATAGGATCTGTTATTAAAGGTGTGCCCTTTTTTTTGTGGTCCAACGTATGATCATATTTGTCATACAACGCTAAATAACTGAACACCTACGGATGCAAGGTGCAACTTAATTTCATCATAGGACCTATTATGTAAAGAGACCAGCACACACAGGGTCCAAGCCCTGTAGTCAAACACTTGCCCTGTGTCCTTGAGCAAGTTACTGAATCCTTACCAGCATCAAAGGCACAACGTTGTCCCTGGGAAGGGAAGCGGGCAAAAAATAGTATCACTTCATCATTATGGTCACTCAAGGTTACAGGTAAGGGGGGGGTACCTACAGGCTTGCGTGTTGGGGTGACTTGTACAGACTGGTAAAATTCTGGGAGCACTCTCTTCTTCACTTTCCGTTTTCTTAAAGTGGAGGCTGAATCAGGTTCACTCTCAGGAACCTCAACCAGACTGGGTTTTTCCTCTGTCACTCGAGCATGTATGCTCCTTCTTGCATGACGTGGACTGTGCCTGAAGCCCTGGGAAACAGTGAACAAATGTCAAGCATTCAGCAGACTCAGCAATAGAAATTAAAAAGCTCAACATATTATGAATAATACATGTAATGCCATTCATGCCTTTTAAGCTAGCCGGAGACTGGTGTATGACCTAGATTTCAGGCATGTTAGAGATAGATGTACAGACATTTTTATTACTACACAGGAAGTAAAGACAAACATTTCAGTGCAAATTTCTAACGATTACCTTCTTTGGACCCTCTGAGTTTTTCTGTAAGAGCTATTCAGTTTTGGACTTTATGTCTGAAGGTAATGATCAGCAGGACTGTTCTCAGCCACTGTTCTGCTGTTGTGTCCTTGAACATGATACTGAATACCGACCAGCTACTGTACAGCACTGAGTAGGGATTCAGTGTCCTGTGATTCAATAACATGACCTGCAATGGACAGCAAGCTTCTGGAGTGTTTAATATAAAAACATCATAACCACGAGGAATCACGGAAAATGAAACTAAAGAAAGAAAAAGACTGTCTGTCTGATGAAAATGTAGTCTAGAGTAGCCTAACAAAAGTGATAAACCTAAATAAAATGGCACCAAGCTCCTTTAGTGTCAATGGAATAACAAAGCTTTCCCATTTAGAACTGCCAGGAAGATCTGAAGGTATATTATGGCAAAGCCTGTCTTGTCTTTACCACAATATTGGCAACAATGTTAAGATACCAAATTGTACTGGTTGAGGTTTAAACCCGTTTCCATGCAGTCGATATATTTACAACCTTAAAATGTTATTTTATTCTGAAAGCTGTGTGCGTAAAACGGAAACGGGTCACCTGAGGGTTTACTTGACGCATTTAAACAAGCATCAAACATGAAGGAAAATGTGGATTATGGATCACACATTCGAGTAGCTTTCTATCGGCTCGAGGAGATGTGAGATTTAAACAGTGTGTTTCTACTCACCGTGGAGCATGAAACTGCAAAATCACCCACGTTAGGCTATGTATTGATAAGACATGCGCATTGCGCACAACATGGTCCTTAAAATAGTCACGCAGCCGTTTATAAAAGTAAAAAAAAAAAAATCAGATTTGTGGATAAAGAATTTCTTGTTTTATACTTGAACTGATCATGCAGCCTGAACATGGATTTGACAAATTTATCATATCTTCAGGTGAGCCTAAATAGATATGAATGAATGACTCAAGTCAATAAAGCAGAAAGTTCACCCTACCTCTGATCGAAAATGGTGCGTCCGGAGGCCAACTACAAAACAGATAACAGATGTTAAACAGAAAAACTAACATTTAACATTTTCCACAAACTATGACGTGTCACATAAGAAAGCCCACATCTTCAGTTACTGTAATCTATAAATAACTTAAGCACATTTCCATCTAGTTTGACTAAAATACCCCCATGAGAATCATGTTCCTTTGACCAGCCCAAACTGCAGAGGGTTATTATAGCTTCACACTTTGGCTGCTCGGTGCAGCAGTCACGAGAAAAATACTTTACGGCCAAATACAGGAGATATTTAAAATGCCCAGGGATGAGATGAGCTGGCAGGGTGAGGAGATGCGGCTGGCCTGCGCTATACTCACCGCGGCTCTTGGAGCGTCCAGAGAGCACTGATTTTATTGGATGTTTTCCATTACGAAGTCTCCGGTGCCAGCAGCAGAAAAACAAAATAGTCGCAATAGTCCCGAGCAAAAGCAGCAATAATAGCAGCACACATTGAATACTGTACGGCCTTAGCAGCACCAAAAACGCCGCAGCGATCATCATAAGGCGAGATGTAGGACAGATCCCGCAGCCTCCGGCAGCTGGCTCCTTCTCCTGCCGCTACACCGCTGAAAGCTCAAGATGAGAATAAAGACGCTGAGCGACATACGTGAAGCATCGCACAGCAAACCGTGTCAAGTCCGTAGGTTCAAAGTAGACAGTCCAGACTATTGATATCATTATTGTGAGGCACAATGCATGACTCAGCAGAGACGCAAGTTTTATTTATTTATTTTTCCTAACAGGGGCAGGGAGAGTCAGCAGATTCATCTGAGCATCGCAGTGATGTGCTGCAGAGTCGACAGCACAGACGGATGATGCTGTAATACTAGTTATAACAAGCACATCAGGATCCACACAGACAGCAGTGTCCTAAGTGCAGGGAAACGGTTCATTTTGCATTCTCTCATGCTAGGCTATAGCTAAAATCTAATACACATTTTAATCATTGCAACAATACAACATGCCTGTCTAGTGCAGTTCAATTTTAAGAATATATTTTGCTGTACAGGCTTCCTATACTGGTTGTAGTCACAGGCCCTGCAGCGAGGCAGGTGGTTTGCACAGACACTCTCGGGATTAGGGGGAAAATGAAGAACTAATCTATTCATAATCCAACAAGCGTTATGTAATTTTTGATGAACTAATATGATGTGAAGAGTTTAGATAAAAAAAACTCAGACAAGCAAAGGGTGATGGATGAAAAAAGTTTTATTTTCAGCTTTAAAAAAGCAATTCTGTACCCAGGCAAAAAGCCAGATGCTGCCATAGGTTATGTTAGCAATTTAAATATACAACTGTTATTCTATGGGCATAGGTAGGCTTTGTAAGATTTGTCCTGCTTTGCAAGAAACCACTGTGCCACACTGTATTGACCAACATTTTTTATGATCAAAATCGATAATATAGTATGTTACCATAATGTCATTCAAGATTTATTCTTACATAGCATATCAATCTCTGTAGCAATTACAATACATTCAGTGGCCACTTAGTTGGACAAATGCACACTCTATTTTTTTTGTATCACTGAGTTTGTGGTTGGCAGTGGTAAAGGATTGTGGCTAGATGGCATACATGAGCTGCGGGAAGCTGTGTGCCTAAACCCAGTTTTAGTAAACTTGACCAGTCTGGAGTTATCAAACGAAATTTGGTAAGATTCTACGTCACTTCCTGCAGCTCATGTACGCCATCTAGCCACAACAGATGTTTCTACTGTACTGTTTTCCCCACTACATTCACAATAAGTGGGTAGAAACATATTTCAGTGTAATGCAGCCAAAGTAAAACCAGGCACTAACGAGACCAATCTCATCAATAAACATAGTTGAATAAAAATGTCACAGATAGTTCAAAAAACAGCTGTTGCATGATATGTTAGGGTATGGGGCAACTGAGAACTGCACAGCATTAGATTACATACAGTATAACTACATTACATGTGTGAGTTCTGGGTTCGTTATCAATAACATTTTATACATGTCATACATAGGTACGGAAAAGATACACAGTATCATGAGCAACCAGGCACTTGCATGAGGTTGCAGTTTTGTAGTTTTCAGTGTTTGCTAAATGTTGCTTTATTAGTTTTGTGTGTGTGTGTTTGGGGCCACTCAACCATTTTTGTGTTACTGTGTTCAATGACTTTTAAAACAGTCCGGTCAAAGGAGGGTTTTGGATCGGATGTCATTTAACCATGTTTTGTTGTTGGTAGTGCAGTGTTACAACATGCCTGCATAACAACTATGCATCATGTAGGTATAAAACACTTATGTGCAAACATTCACTAGTTTGTGAAATAAATACCCATGTAGTAATTGACGTCATCAAGTTAAAATCCATGTTTTCATTCATCAGACTAACGAAAACATCAGAAGGGGTAGACTAGGCTAAATAAAAGAACAGACAAGTTCAGCATCAACTAACTGGAAACGGGCGGAGTTTATCTGAACTGCAACTAACCCCGTCCACGCGGCACACTCCGCAGAGAAAAGGAGCGCTTCAGTGACATGACGTCGCAGACCAGACTAGCTGCATTTAGCCTGCTTTGATTTGGGATCTTGTAGCTAGCTGCCCGCAACTCTTCTCTACAGAGGGACCACCGGGAGTACGCGGTAGGTCATCTTAATCAATATTTTCGTTTCAGTCATATTTCATTAATACTTACCCAAACAATCTGGTGTGTTGTCCTAAGTTTAGTTACGCCGGCCAAAGCGGCTGCAACTGCAAACGTCAGAGAGCTAACGTTAGCTTACCCGAACTCCTGACGTTGCTGCCACTCTGTGTCGAAGTGAAGCACTGATTTCAAGATCTCGCTGCTTTATAGCATCATAACAGACAAGGCTGGACTATACGAACTCAAAACTTTAATGCTGACCATCTCAGCGACGGGTTATATTGAGTCGCGTCGACGACTTTAAGTAAATTTCATAGTTACCGCGACTTGTTCAAATAACTTGAGGCTGTCCATCGAGCAGCCTGTGGCGCGTAATTTCTTCTTCTTTTGATTTTGATTGGCGGCGCCCAATGCTGCCGCCAGCGGCTGAGGGCCGAATTGCAACAACACAGTGATTTGATAGCATTGCGGACGGTTGCAGTATAGCTTCCACCCATCTATGGCAGCATAAAGAAGAAGCAATGTGCGCGATAAACGAGGAAGAATATATGCCCTCTGACCTTCTACAGGATCTTACATGGGTTGAACAGAATTTAATGGTACGACTTGCACAGCGTCGGGGAGCGAGTCGTGTTTTTGTCACTGTACACAAACCTGACATCGAGGCGAGGTCTAAAGAGCGGTGTCTAAATGTAATAACTGCGCTCCGATGTATTTTCCAATGTCCGTTTAGAAATTTAAGCAAGCTTTCCTCACTAATACTACCAATGTATATCAGATATGGTGTGGTACTTCGGTAGCTAGCTGTCGCCGAACCCAAGCGCATGTCCGTTCTTTTGTTTCTGGTCAAGGAAGTCAAAATTGAACGGTGTATGTTTTAGAAAACACCACTGACTTGCATTACTTCAGTTCCCAGGTGTATGACATGTTTCCACTGTGTTGAAGTTCGACTTTTAGCCTCAGAAGTTACAGCAGTTTTTTCCCACAGAGAAATGTCATCACCAGCTCAAGCAGACGAGGATGAGATGGAAGAAGAAGAGGAAGAAGAAGAAGTGGAGTTTGTATCAGTAAGTCACGTGTCAACTTTATCTGGTTTAATTGAAAGTCGAGACATTTAAGGTAGATAATCTATTGCATTTGCTTTCCCTCTGTCTGTTGACATTGGATGGATTACTTGTGCAATACCTACATTCTAGTTTAATGATTAGACTGGTGTGCCATTTTACCCAATTTCATCATACTTGTCTCATTCTATGGTCTCATTGAATAAAACATGCTGGTAGTTCATAATTGCAGTGAGCATCATCCTCTCACGTTGCACTGGCTTTGCACACTCCATTTGATCATTGTATTGTACATGTGTTTGATAACATTTAATGGCATGTTATCACATACTTGCTTCAGGAGGGCCCTATCAAACCTGTACTGGAATGTATTGATCTGCTGAGTGACAGCGATGATGAGGGATGTTCATCATTTGGAGGAGGGGTGAGTGGCTGAATAGAACATCCTTTTTTATTAAATTGTGTGAATGCCTGACTACTGTTCTGAAATTGTTATGCCTTCTCTCTGATATAGCTTGAAGACGAAATTGCCCGTCACAAGGCACGTGTTACGTCTACACTGGACAGACTAGCACACAAAGTGGCCCGAGAGAAAAAGGAACGAGCAGACAAATGTAGAGCATTCCAGGTGAGATCCCTTTGGTATAAAAAGAGATGCTATCATTGGTTAACTGTCAAATTGTAATTAAGCTGTTCATTTCCTTGGAGATGTCTTCATCGCACCACTGTCTTTTCTCACTTCCTCTTGAATTTAAATGAAAAAAATAATTTGGGATCATCGTAATGACATGTTTTTAACAGAATGTAAAATAAGAAGGCATTATGATTCAACTTTCTTTTCTTTTTTTAACCAGTCAATACTAAAATAACTGAGTGTTTCCATCAAAATATACATGCATTCCACTGTGCCAAACAGGTAGCTATATTTCATACATTCTGTGGGATTTACATTGTCTCATACTGTGTATAGAAGATTGAATTTGTGTTTAGATATTATTTCCAATAATGTTTTTCTTTTCTCAATTACTCTGTAAAAAATAATCTTCATGTATCCTGTCCAGTCTGTAATTTCACTGCTGGTAAAACTTTCTTGACAATGTTCTTAACATCTGTAACTAGCATCTAATTTCAAGGCTGGGTTTAATTTAAAACATTAGGTAGAAATGTGCTGAGTGTGTTGTCTGGTGTATGGGGTCAGTTGAGGTCAGTTGTAATGACAGCAGTGCCACCTGGTGGGCAGAATGGAGAGAACAGGTGCCACCTTGTACAAAGATGAAAAATGTCATACAAAGTAAGGTACATGAAGAGAAAATCTAGAATATGTTTTGTTGTTGTTCATTTCTGTATTTTTTTTATTTTGCAGGAGAAGCAAATCTTACAAAAAGCTCATGGACGACAGGAGCTGGCTTTTGGTTCTCCAGTTAATCAGGAAGCAAAGCGCTGTGTAGACATGTGGTTAAAGATGCCAGGTACATTTTAATTGTCCCTTTCCTCACAGGGACAATTACAGTGTTATTTTGAGATGTAACCATGTAAAAATCAGCCCTTTATGGTGCTGATATGTCAGCTGACCGTCTCCACCTCTGTGCTTGTTTAGGTGTTCAACCTGGAACGATTAGTGGTGGTTTTGGAAGAAGACGCGCATCTGCTCCATTCCCTCGCAATAGTTCAACCAGACACACCTGTCCAGTGATTAACTGTGGTCGAATTTATGACAACGCATCGCTCCTCGATGGCCACTTAAAACGGTCATTATCCTCTCTTCGTTTCCCTGCTGGTGTAATGGTTTTATCACTTTCCTGTTTCTTGTACAAGCTGTTATATTTCTAAGTAAAATATCTTGTGTGCAGGTTTGATCATTCTCCTTGTGACCCAGCCATCAATCTGAGGGGAAGTTCCTGTGAGCTCTTTGCCTGTGTTGCCTGTGGTCAACATTTTCAAACCAAAGAAGCATGGAAGAGTCACCTTGAAACCAAGGTTTGTCCACACTCGATATTTAGACAAGTTTTACCAGTTATTCCAAGTCATGGCTCACTGTCGGTTTAAAAAGATGCTTTCTAGACTGTTCAATTTTGAACCCTAGGTGTCCTCATCTGCTGAGAATAATCACACCATCGATCAGACCTATCAGCGGATTGTGAGCTTTGCCTGTCCTGCCTGCTACCTCCTCTTCAACCTCAGAGACGAGTGTCTGCAGCACATGTCAGCCAAAAACCACTTCACAGAGACCCTCATCATGAGTGGTAAGATTTAATTTTCACCTCACATATCCACGTCTCCCTGAACTTAAAGAACGCAATCAGGAGGAATGACATGAGCAAGATTATGTGTATCATTTATTTTTCTCTTCTTGTTAAGAACCCAAAGGAAGAGCACTGCCAGTTCCTATCCCACATTATGTAAAGAAGTCTATCATCGCTTTATGCAAGGATGTGGTGTTCAATGTCCGGTGTTCTTTATGTCATAAAGTACTGATGTCACATCAGACCGCTCAAGCTCACTTTAAGTAAGTTTTCTGAGAGAACTCTGACATGCATTGTCACATGTTTGATTGTATGTGTCAGACTTTCTATGTTTCTGTATTTTTACTGTTTTTTCCCTCTTTTCTTTTTCAGTGTGCACTGCCGACAAGGCTGTGCGGTGGCCAAGGCTGATAAAACAATAGCGCAGGTGATGAAACAGCTGCAAGTGCGAGGGCAGTGCTGCCTCTGCCGTAAAATCTTCCTCAGCCAAGCTGAAATCGAGAGACACAAAGAATCGACCCAGCACGATGTGGAGGTCAACCAGACGATGCAGAAAGCACTTCTTCAGCACTGCAGGTTTGGTGAAATTCAACACAGCCAGAAGGATAAAGAAGCACAGAGGAAAAGACAGTCTGGTGGCCTTGAAACATCTTTCCAAAAAAGAATACGTAAGGAAAACGCTCATGAAAATTCTCCAAACAAGCGGCGGAAGCAGAGCAGGAATCTGGTGACAGCCTGGTGTTGTGAGTGTGGTCTACAGTTCCCAGAGGAGGCCGCAGCCAGCAAGCATCTCCTGGCAGTGAATCAGATTTTCCATAAGTGCGGCGTGTGTGGCAAACTCATGGGAGAGTCTTCAATTACACACCTGCATATGTGTCGCTTCCACGGGGGAGCTCATCTCTCCAACTTCCTCTACTTCTGTCGCAAGTGCAAAGTGGAAATGCCTCGATACGAAGACATCCTGTCGCACGTGTCTGAAGATCACAGCGGCCACACCTACTTTACCGAAGAAGAAGTACCCGAAGAGGTCGACCCGGTCATCGACGCAAAGCCGTCAACCAGCCACGAAGTACATTCATCATCCTCCAAGTCCACAGCGCGGCGGAGCATAGCAGAGCCGTCTCCTTCCAACGCAGAGCAGAGCTGGATGTGCAGGATGTGCGAGGACATCTTTGACTCGGAGGCGGCTGCCCACAAGCACTGCAGCGACGTGAGCAGTCACAGTTTTCAGAGGTTCATCTGCGGACATTGTCCTCAGAAGTTCTTTAAAGAGTCCACCGTGCGCAGACACTGCATGAACGAGCACGACGGGGAGATAAAGAGCTCCCACTTCTGCGGCCTGTGCGAAAGCATGCAGTTTGAATCTGAAAGTGAGTTCTTGGAGCACTACAAGAACCTTCACAGTAAAGACTACTACTGTATGGATAACGCTGAGGTTGTTCAGCCTGAGAGCACCAGCCTGCCTACGTGCCCGTGCATGGGCACGGAGAAGAACAAAGCCGAAACGAAAGCTACATACACACAGTGCATGAGGAATCTGGCCTCTGATGGAAAATGCCAGTATGTGTGTACTCCTTGTGGCGTATCTGTGCCTTCCTATGCTCGAATCAAGACTCACGTCCACACAAAACATGCAGCCTTGAACCTGGAGAACACGTTCAATGTGGAATGCAACGCCTGCCTGGAGAGTTTCGACGGTGTGCCCAGTTTCCATAAACACTATCACTCACTACACTGTACACTGGAACCGTGCATGAGCTCCAGGACCTGCAAGAAAGACGTGAAAGCAGAACCCACCACTGTAAAGATACTTAACGCTGTGGAGCTCGAACCAGACAACAATGGTAAATCACTTTATTGCATATTTTAGCTTTTATTAGCACACAGCAGTTCTGTAGTTAGTTCTGTATTCTATGTGTTTATTATGTCATATGAGGAATGTTGTTTGCATTTCTTTGACTATAGATTTTAATGAGCTAACTACGGTACTCTTTTCTGCGTGTTCTTTTACAGAGGGTTCAGATGACGAGATGAAGCGAGCTGTGTCTGTGCTCGATGAAGAAGCAAGAGAGACAGCAGGTACACCATGTGAAAGAATGTAAATGTTTCAAGCCAAGATGTTAGTGCTCATGGTGTGCTGTAAAAGGATGAATCTAGAAAGTAGAGGAGGAAATAAGAAATAAAAATAAATGTGAACAAACACTTGAATGTTTTCTGTATTATTTCAGTGACCAAGCAATCTGTGGTTTTTATGTGGACTTACTGTAACACAGATTCTAATGTGTTTTTGTTTGTTGTTTTTTTGTTTTCTTTTACAGAGTTGGAAGAAGTTCTTAAAAGAAGTCTTTTGGAATTCTAATGCCCTGGTGACCTTGAGCGCTTTTATGACACGGTTTATCAGACATTGTATTGAAACAATTTGTATGAGGTAATTCTGTTCAGAATATATTGAATAAATGTTGGCTGTTATTTTATGTTTTCTTCATTTTTAATTGTTTGAAATTTAATATAGTACAACACAGGCTCCATCTTTAGTCTCTCTCTGTTCCAGTTAACAGCGTAGCCCCCTAATCATACCGTTGTTAGCAGATCTTAGGCTTTTTGATTTACACGCAGTCACCTGCTAGGAACGACACTTGAGTGTGTCGACACATGTGCTATAGATGGCCACGTTGGCGCTGCAAGATGCCGTAGCTGAACTTGTGACCGCAGTGCCAAGTGTGTCTCCAGTTGCAGTCTCTGTTTTCAGCGCAGACATGAAATCCAGTGGATAGTCTGCCCCAGCTTTTTCCTGAAGTGCAGTAGAATCATTCTTCTATTAAAATGATTTGTATTTGCCTGCGTTAATGCTAGTTAGGAATCAACAGTATAAAGAGAGAAATGTGATCATGTCATTACATAATTTGGAGCACATGGTAGGCTACACAATGCACCAGAACAAATTCTTCTTCCACCCACGTGAAGATGAAGAAAGAAGAAATTTTGGAGACATACACCAGAGGCCTGCAAATAGTTTTTTCTACACAGGTTTGAATATAAAGACTCTCCCAGTGGAAGTCCTGTTTCATTGCAGATGCAATTCTGACAACTACTCGTTGGGCTCTTGAGTTACCATTAAAACAATTATAGGGAGACTGAGTGGGTTCACACTGCAAATTGCCATTTGGATGCATTATGTGATGTTGCCTTTTTAATTGGGATATACTGCAGTCTAATGTATTCCCAAAATATTTTCTTTCTGTCACATCCTCTTACAATACCAAGTGTAGCTTGTTTATGTACTCATGGAACAAGTTAAATCAGATTAAATCCTGTCTGGTTGTGTAATTTCACAGCTACTGTCTAACTACACTTTGTACCACTGGTGTGAAACCACTTAAATTCTCACTCAGCAAGTTGTAGAACATGTCAGATGGATCAGGATAATTAGTTCAAAGAATGCACAAAATAATTTTCATAAAACTGATTCATAACAAAAAGCAGTAGGCCTGTCACCATTAAATTTTTCAAAAGTAGATAGTCTTTTTTTTTTGTTCTGTTTTTTGCTCTTTTTCTTATTTGACAGTTCTGATTTTGTGGATCTCAAACCCCACTCTAAACAAGGGTTCCCTGAAGTAATGAGTTTGCCAGTAGAACTAAATCAAGTTTTGTATGTTTGTTGTATTAAATTACATAAAATGAATACTGGCAATTGAGTTCTATTTGTGATAATCAGTGCAAATCTTCATGTGAACCCTCTGGAGTTTCTCAGGGACCTATAGTGGTCCTCGGACCCCACATTGGGAACCACTGATCTGTTCTGGGCTCCTCGGGAAACTTCTGCGAGGAGCGCGTGAAGGAAGTCGCAGCCCATGTTAGGAAATGTTCTCCCTGGAGCGCAGCTGGTGGAGTCAGTGTCAGTTAGACGGCGCAGGGTGTTGATCGCACACGGGACCTTACTCTCAGGCACGGATCATTAATAATAATATAAGAAGAGCAAAGATCATTCACCGACATGGCTCAAGCTAAAATACACGCGAAAATGAGCGAGATTCCGTGCAGCAAGTTCAGCAGGACCCTGTCCATGGCAGACCGCTCCGGGCGACTTCTGGAAAATTTGGATCAGCTGGAAACAAGGTAGAGTTAAGTAACAGGCCTCAGCCATGTGCATGTACAGTGCACTTGCGCTGTTTGAAGCACTGTCGTGTTTTGTGTAGTTTTCACAACTAGCTAGACTGTAGCTATATACTGATTGACAGAAAAATCACTATTTACATTGCTGTTGATTGTGATGATCCTGTTCGTCAAACCATCACCAATAATAAAACCGTTACTTTTTACAATGGGGCGTTGTGGTTTTGAGTGGGTGGTGTTGTTTTGTGACCTGCCTCTGTCTCTCTAACCAGGGTGGAGGCTTTACGCGAAGCGGCATCGGCCATGGAGCAGGAAAGGGAGTGCATCCTGGAAATGATTCAGTCCCTACAGAACAGTCAAGAAATGCGTAACATCTGTGCTGGTGAGGCTGCTGACTGACTGACACTGTGACAGTGATAGTCTGCCTTTCATTGTGTATCTTTGCTGTTGCATGCTGTAAAAAATAGTGATCTGGTGAGGTTATGCTCTGACAGCTACACTGTAGATGGGAGGTGGTGTTCAAAAACCGCGAGGGAATTAGAGGAGAAAGTCAACAGGGTTTTTGTACCCCACCCTAGACAAGATGGAAGTTTATACCAGAGAGTCATAGTTTTCCTCCTAGACTACTTGGTCTTTATTGAAGGATACACAGCAGTCTAATTATCATACAATATGTAGGCTATCAATAATAATGTCCTGATTTCCCAAATGAACATAAATATGGTGTTATATTGTCCTACACTGTGCAGTGATTGGGCCAACTTACAGGGAATTCCCTATCAATTTTGTTGAGTTTGTTTTAAACACATGTAAGAACAGTATAATACAGTCTGATAAAAATGTTGTTTTGGTTGCAGAAAAAAGCTGAATAAGCGCCTGCAGTGACACTGTTTAAAATGAAGTTCAAAAAAGGTTGAAAGTTGAATTGTATTTATTATCCATGAGGAGCAAATTGTTGTGCCAGCCAGCGGTAGCCAAATAAATCACATAGGCTACAGTAATACAAAGGCACAGCCAATTCCAGATCAGTATCTCAAATAGATTCTAAACAATAAATCAAAAAGAAATGGTGTCTAATTAATACACAAATGATAAAGTATAGAGATGTAAGATCCATGTAAAATCACAGTGAGTTATTTAAAAAAAAAAAAACTGAAGCAGGAAAAAAGGAGTTTATGCATCTTTACAGTTTGTACCTTCCACTGGCTAGAAGCTGTATGAACTCCCTGAACAAAGGTTGGCTTGGAATATCAATCAATAATATTGATTTCTCTCTTGCTTCATGTCCTCTAGGGGAGAGAGAAGAGTTGGAGTTAACTGCAAACCGTCTGATGGGCCGGACACTGTGTGTGGAGATCTCTGTCGGCACAATCAGGAACTCCATGCAGGAGGAGGCGCTGCGCAAGGCCACAACAATAATAGATGAAATAGTGCAAAAGTTACTGACTGACATGGAGAGCGGCCGGGAGCGGCTGCTGGCCCTGCATGCTGCCTGCGTCACTGAGGCGCCGCCCGTCCCCATCGACCAAAAGTTTCAGGCCATTGTGATCAGCTGTGCTCTGGAGGACCAGAAGAATATCAAGCGGCGGTTGGAGACTTTGTTGAGGAACGTTGAAAATGCTGAAAAGAATATCAAGATTATGGATCACCAAAAACTGGAAGGCCCCCAAGCCAATGGCAGTCAATAAGATCTGTCACCAAAACATAAAATGTGTCTTAAGCACCACTAACCTCACAAGAACTGTTGTAATCCTGTACTAACTTTAATTAACATAGAAGAAAAATGAATCACTATGGGTTAATTACAGTGATGTTCAACATTAGGGCTAAAAATACAGTAAAGCACAATCATGAGTGAACAGACACCAGGATTCTCCTGTACAGTGATTTCAATACATAATCAAGTTTTACTTTCAAATGATCACTAACTAACTTAATATTGATTGTTGATTGTTTACACCCACCACACACAATGTGTGTTCACATGTGTAGCCTACTAAAGACAGAAACTGATATAGTAGCAGTGGTTCATTGGAGGTTTTGTGCCTTGTATAAAATGATAACAGTGTCATTAGTCAACGAGATGATGCACCTGTGTACAAAGGAGTTACTACTATTATCAGGAACATCTGGACTGAACATCAGCAAGGTATTAGACCAAATGATTGGCCATAATATTGGTTTTTGCTCAGTGAACCCAGTGTTACAGTGTCTTTTTCCGTTTCATTCACCTTTGAAACCAGGCACCTGCCACAGGATTTTGGGCGTGCATACACTACCTCCATGTGTGAAGGCAACACAAATCACATCAAGCTGTGGATTCAGTTCACATTTATAGCTGTTTGTAATGTTGAATTGTGTATCAAGAAAAGTAAATAAAAAAAAGGCTTTGTCTTCTAATTAATGAAGGTGGCCAATGGGAATCAAAGCGTTATTAGTTGGTTTTTATGGAACCTATTCTACATAGGTGATATCACCTAAATGAACCCTTGTTTATTGTCTTCTTTCAAATATCCAGTAACCTACACATGTCTGTATCTGATGTTGGTATATATTTTCAAAATGGGGACAAATTATGATTTAGGCTAGTATATAGAATAGTCTTTTCCTATGTATAATATCAACACAGCAATGGTGAAATGGTGCAACGGTCTGATGCTTGACAGGTGCAGCCTACTTGTACACATCTTGGTAAGTTTAACTATAATGTCTCAACTCAAGGCCATATTTGGTTGAAAGAAAGATATTAAGTATGAGTTAAACATTGTTAGTCTCTGTCACAACACGTTTCCAAGGTTAAGATTCAACCTCCACACCAGTCCTGTTACTAATACACCATTGTGTTGACAGGTCATTTGAAATAACACACTGGATGCCAAAGAAAAAAGTTGTTTTATTTAAATCAGATTACCGTCAACCTTCCCACCAAACTTAAGGTGCACAGTTGTGTGGCACACTTCAAGTTGTGATATATTTGTAAACTGTTAAAACAAAGATCCAACAGTGAAAGTTGTTTTTGTCAGACTCTAAGCATATATGTCATTCTTAATCTTAATGTGTGAAACTGGTGAAGTTGTATGTGGAAAAACAGTAAGACACCTGAGAGACAGCACAAAAGTATGGTTAGTTTCAATTCATGGTTCTTTTCAGATTATATGCCATCTTGATGATAAAGTGCGCTAAATCCATTCAGTCAAAAAAGCAAAAAGGCAATTTAAACACAATGTTACAAGTAAGAGAAAGCTTGAGAAATAATTATTTACAGGGTTACTGTGCAGGCAGTCTTAACAAATAACAAGAGTAGGATTCGAATGTTATTGATGGTCAGAGGAGAATGTAAACATGGACAAGGCATTGTGGTATCGCAATCATGACTGAGTGTTCACTGATGTGGAAAAAAAGGTGTACATGCATTAGTTGTCACACGTTCTGCTTTTTTCCAAACAACTGTTCACGTACAAACTAATGAGGGATCTTGAAATGTGACACAGTCTCAGTGTCAGTGATAAAACTGTTGAACACATTTTAAGTGACTGCCAGGATTTTCACAACTATGAAATTTTAAAGTATAAATTCAATCCCATCGAATCCTCATTTCAAACTGGTAGAAGCCTCTAACACAGATCTGAGATCAATTACAAAACTTTTTAAAAAGACAAAAACATGCATGCACATGTAATCTCAGATGTCCATGTAATATAATCCCATGTAAAATATTTAGAATGTATCTATCAATAAAGAAATGTCAATAATCTCAGACAGGGGATTAAATATAAGACGTAGCCACACTACCACATATTCTTTTGTGCTTGGTAAACCGGTGTCTTTCAGATAATAAGTTTTGGAAGGAACAATTATAAAAAGGCTTGATTGATGCAGAAAGGCAATAACATACAGTTCAGAGCTAGCTGCGCTTAAGACCCAGCATTAGTCTGGGAGATCTTTTTTTTTGGAGTACCCTCGTGTAGTGAGAAGTAACTGGATTTGCTTGCATATTCAGGCACATCCAAGCAGTTCAGCTGAGAAATATCCAATCGTAATGTTCAGCTTTTTGTAAAAACTTAACACCACGAGGGCGGATATAACGGTGCTATTCTTACTTCCTTTCCCTTCTCTCCATCAGAACAAGAGCAGAATGACGTTAACAAAACAGTAACAACTGATAAGATACAAGAGGCCAAAGGAAAAAAAGATAATGCACCATTTATAGTGTTTGAAATGTAGTGAAAACTGAATACAAACGTACTGAAACATATTCACTCAGCTGTACCACACTTTAAGAGAATCTCAGTTAAATATGAAATGTATAAGTTGTAAACAAGTGAAATTAAGTCATGGTACCACAACTGATTGATGATGTGATGTACAGTACTACAATTCAAAGAGTATTATTAATTCAACCAATGTTTTATATCATTAAGACTTTGTTAAAGTCTTAGAATTCAGTCAATAAACATGTAAAGAAGCAGACATGGAGGACTATTTTTAACAATAGTTGTTGATATTTGGTTATACATTGGAGCACATTCTATTAATTTCATGTTAACATCCAAATCACTGCCGTGTTAATATTTAACTACAGCTCAGATAAATGGAAATTTGGCACTATGTCAACACTTAAGTGAAAATATCACTCAACACTGTTGATTCATACAAAAATACTTCTGCACAGAGAACTCCCTCTGGATTTTATAGTGTTTTTGTCCATGAGACAAGAGATAGAAACAATTAGTGTGTCTGTCGCTAAAATTAGATGCCTCTATCTAGAGAAGGCTGCAGCTTCCAAAAGGATTTTTACTCTTCTTGGTCCTTTGTTTGTTAGGTCTCAAGGTGATGACTTCTCTGCCGTTGCTGGAGCTCTGGTTGCAAACATTACTACTTGTGGTATTGAAAACACCTTTGGAAAAACACAGTACATGAGTTACATCACCTCAAAAAAAAAACATAGCATGAAAGGTGATCTGCAGGAAGCTTTCTTACCTATTTTATTGCTTGTTGTGTGGACCACCTCTGTCTCCTCTGCTGTTTGCTGTTTGAGTCGCTGAAGATATTTCTCCGCTAAGTATTTAAAAACTATGAAGAGAAAAACAGAAGAGAAGGAACATTCAGTTCGAGTTTGTTTGCTTTGTGTCAAAGTGTTAGTCCATATTTAAGCGACCTACCCTCGTTGACGTTGAGGTCTTCTTTTACTGAAGCTCGATAAAATCGCAGTTTAAGCCTTTTGGCCAAAGCTTCTGCCTCCTCGCTGCCATGCAAGTAAAGAGAACACATTTACCAGTCAGTATCATTTGTCTCTCCCCTGTGACTTTCACAGAAAAATTAAATAAACTTACTTTTTTATAACAGTCTCTTCCAGGAGGTCAATTTTGTTCTGCACTAGAACTGTGGGAATATCTCCGACCTCTGCCTCAACTTTCTCCCTCCAGCTGTCAATGGCCTGATACGACTCCCTGTCTGTGGTGGAGAACACTAGCACACATGCCTGCGCTCCTGGAACGCAAGACAACACACCATGACAACAGTTCACATTTTACAAGCTAGTAACTCCTTTTAAACGAGGACTTCATTTATTCCAATACATAATTCACCCTCCTTAAGGGTGTAAAAACAATCCCATTGGAGATTCACATTGGAGATGGTATTATGTGCCAGAATGTTTGCTTTGTTTAAATGCTGTGCTGCCAGCAAACCATAAAACCCCAAACAAAACTAAACCCCAGCAGGTCAGTCAACCAACGCAACAGTGGTAGGAGACTTACCACGATAATAGGCCTTGGTGATAGCGTCAAATTCCTCCTGCCCAGCAGTGTCCCACAGCATTAGTCGCACCTCTTCATCATTTACGCTGAAACAATGAACAGGTAATGAGGGAAAATGTGTGTAATGATTCCTAGTTAGCATAACAATATCGTACCCAGCAGCACAGTTGTGTCTTTCTCTAATATTTATATAGCTTTTCTGCTTTCTCAAATCTGTTTTATCTGAGAACGTTTCATCTCATGTTTTCTGGTTGGTTCAGTTCCTGAATGAATTTGCTGCTGTTGTCTCTCAACTTCAATATAACATTAAAAAGTACCATATGTGTGAAACAAGCTGCTTACAGAATCTGCCTTTCTAGGAAGTCCACTCCAATGGTCTTTTTGTAGTCCTTGGTGAAGATGCCCTTGCAGTAGCGTTGGATCATGCTGGACTTTCCGACAGCTCCGTTACCAACTACGACCACCTTAATGGCCACTTCCATGTCCTCCTCCAACATGGTGGCAGCGTCCAGGTGCTTTTCTCAGTTCCACTCAGCCCTGGTAGTTTCAGTTATGTGACACAGACATATACACCACCTGAAAATAAACAATTAAAAAACACTGATGGTTATCCCAACCTTTATGTTACAGGTTGCTACAGCAGAAACAAATATTTATGTTTTATCATTGATTTTCCAGCAATTGTATACACTGTGTTAATAAGATATCAACAAAATTACAAAAGCATAAAGCAACGGCCTCAATTAAAATTTTAATGGCTCACCCAATTTGAAATTTCATAACTTCTGCGACCACAGGTTACCATGAATATGCAATTAAGGACAAGGTACACTCTAATAAGTGACTTTATATGCACAATAACTGAAATCGCCCATTTAACTATTATGTGTGTACTCAAACTGAACAAACAGTTGTAAATTTTACAGGGAACTCTTATGGAGTGGCTGTGCAACGTGTTTATTCTTCCATTAGCACTGAATGCAGCAGACTCTGCATAGCAACGGGGTCCTCCACAGTTATATGTGTGTAGCAGCTGAGTGTGATGCTAAACAACATATTGTGGGAAAGCTGTTCCCAATGGACACAGACAACCTACTGTGTGACTGTGGTGTCCAACAGCCTGTCTGTCACAATATGTATTGCAGCACAAGACATTATTCAACAACCATAATTGAGCTGCTTGATGCAGCTGTTGTTATAACACACATTCAAAACATGGCTTAGAATAAAAACAGCTCTTTGTTTGTATTGTCCTCTCAGGTTAATACAATGCACTTGATCCAACACAGCATCTGGTCTTTCTTTTAACCTGCCATCTCACCAGCAAGTTGTATATTTGCAGTTCTTCATATCGCAGTCTAATCATTTCTAGAAAGTGGTTCAAAGTGGGTTACACTTGACCACTAGTCTTAAACTGTCTGCTTGTACACAACACAATGACATGAGTTACAACATCATACCATCAATTCCAATAACAATGCTGTTCAGCTATTTGACATATTGGTATATCACTGTGATGACAGAGTGAGATATAATCAATATAAAGCAGTAAATCTGACAACAGTCTGTGATTTAAAACAAACAAACAAAAAACCCCATCTGAAATCTACAATTAGAGTGACAACCTTTCCATACCTCCACACATGACTATACTTCCTATGATCTTCTTCACATTTTATCTACTAATATGAAATCGTAATCCCAGTCATGCCACAATATAAACTACACTCCTATTTCTTACACGATCAGCAGCACTGGGAACCCTGTGCAGTGCACATGGAAAAAAGAACAAAAAAACTCTTAACTATGTAGGGGATGATACACCTCCCTCTAAGTCAGTGAGTCATCTTCAGACTCACCGTTACTTCAGCCAGGCCTCAAGGCGGGGCATCGTTAAAAGCAATATATTTAGACACAAGAACAATAGATGGTTTAAGATGAAACAACTCCTTTTTCTAGATACCGTTACTGTAGGTGACATGTAATAAATCCCCCAAGTCTGTGAGTGGAGTTAAGTTGATAGTAAACTTTCCAATGTTTTTTTATTGCCCCAAATCAGACTCTGTCGCCCTCGAGACATGACCTGTTGAATAGCAGCTGTTGAGACCCGAGCAGCTGCTGGCGTTTTCCCTTAAAGCTGAATGAAGCGACCGATGCTGCTGACCGGTGAAAATTATTAAAAGCTAGCAAACCCAACGAATGGGTAAAATGTCTTACCTGTAAAAAATCACTTATCGACTCACCCGTTGTCCGTCAACATTAGATGAGCTAACCAGCCAGTGAACCCACGATCACATATCTGCAGCCTCTCCTTGCTCTTCTGTGAGACAAGAGGAGACGCTAATGACTCTAGTGCTAAGGTTACCTAGCTAAGGTTAGCCACTTTTCCTAAAGGGAACAAGCTCCTGCTCCGCCCGTTAATGGTATCCAACTAATGCCTCACAGAGTCAGTGATTTCTGTTTCAAATGAGCAGATAAACGACGACAAGTGTGTAAAAATCTGTGACATTTAAGGAATGAAGATAACTGTCCATCGGCATCGCTGTCTATCGGTGAGCCTACATCTCAGCTAACTACGTTGCGCATGAGAGTAGCTCAGCTAGCCTGGCAACTGGCTAGCTCGCTAATGTTTGTTGCTAAGCAGCAGAGCCGAAGAGTGTACAAGGCAAGATAGTTACATGACACACGCACACACAGACCGCTCTAAAGTCACGACTGTAAATAAACGTGGGTCCTGTCTTTTATGTCTTTAGTTTGTTTCAAATCAGTCATTTGGCACGATTTATTTTTTTTGTACGCAACTATCATGTTTAGTGCAACATTAAAATACAAATAAAAACACTAAAAACAAATGAATATACGAGCACGAAAAAGCCTCTAAGTGATAACCATAAATTGAATATAACAATATAATGCTGGTTAATAGTCCCAAAGTTTCCATGAACTTTGATTGTCAATTGCAGATAAATTCTCAATAAATCAAGCATTGCTACACGACCATGCGAAAGCTTTCTGGTAAGGCTGGAGAGCATTTTAGGGAGAGATGCTGGGCTCCAAAGGCCACATGTTCCGGGTGCGTTTGTTATGTACTACAGATACCCTATGGATTCTGGGCTGTTGCACCCAGCTCGACGACAAATGATTCAGAAAAAAACTAACTGTAATTGTATAAACACGGGTTTAATTCATAATTTCTCTAGGTACCGGACATGACAAGTTCTAATCTTTAAAGGTGTCTTTGAAAGTGAAAGGCTTTGACGCTGTCGTCGACAACGGGGGAGGCGGAACAACTAAACGAGCGCTCACAAAGCGCTCATGTCATGACGGCGTTCCTCTTCCTGAGTTGACTAAAAACGTCACCATTTACCCGCGTTTGTTGAACAGGCCACTTTGTTTGGCGGGACTGAGCATTGAGACAGCTGCCCCATCGTTTAATCGGTAACGTGGTGACATTATTGCAAATTAATTCTTCGATCAGTCGCTGGTGTGATAAGCTGCCCCGTTTGCTTTAGAGCTCGGTGGACTTCAAGCGAGTTTCCAAGGCAGCCTGCAGTGTGTGTTAGCTAGCATCTGTCAGAGTTGTGTGTGCGTCCAGCTAACTGGACTCTGTCAGAGATACCGTCCTGATGTTTTGATACTCGCTTAAGTCTCAAGATACTGGTCAGGACTTCTTGTAACTTGTTGCTAGTAAAGTTAACGTTAGTTGCATGTGTTGCTGGATCACGGCTGCTACGCTTGTAGGAATCAACTCCACAGTAACGTTAGTCTTTGCAGTCTTTGTTGTCTTTTTTGATCAGGTTGGCCCTAGAAACATAAGAATGAAAATGTCTAACAGACATCTTCATACATGTTATTGTTAGTTTGGCAAACTAACAGTTTGAAACCCAAACAGTTTCAGTTTACTATGTGATGTAAACAAAGCAGTGAATTCTGTCATTTGAGAAGCTGGAATCAAAAATGGTAGCATTTTCCCCTGTAGTTTGCAAAATACAATAAAACATATTATGTAATTATGAAAATATTTGCTCATGGTGTTCTGCCAATCAACAAATTGATTAATCAGTGAATTGACATTGATTTTGTGCTCGGGGTGTGCCTGTTTCAGTGTCACCAGGCATCCTATTATGGCGACCCAGTGGCTTTTTATCTGGTGGTACATTAAACACTCTTATTTTCCTTTAGGATTTGGCACCATGCAGTTTGGTAGCAGACGAAGAAAGATTGATACCAGCCCTCAGAGTGAGCTGTATGGACATGCTCTGCAGTTCTATGGGCAGCCTCCTCTTGAAAACATCTCCCTCGCTGAGTTTGAGACATTTGCTGTGGACAGAGTAAAATGTAAGTACTTAGTCTTATACCATTCATATTACTTTTGAATAATGAAAAATTCTGTAAGCACTGTATTCTCTGATGTCATGAAATACATTTTCAGTGTGATTAAACAAGAATGTATCATCTTTTAATGCCACTGCAGTGTTGAAGACCACTGAGAATTTGGGAGTGAGCTATGTGAAATTGTCAGATGACTACAAAAAGAAACTATCCGCCGAGTCTAAAAACCTGAGCTTTCCTTACAGGCTTGACGCAGTGAGTATTTTTCTTAGCGTGACATACAATAAAAACTGCAGTGCAGCTTATGCAAACTTTTATTGAATGCTAGTGTGAAATCCTCATCCTCAAAGCTTTGTCATACATGTATTCATAATCCTGGTTTTGGTTTTCTTTGAATATTTTATTTTCACTTTTTAATTATTTTTTTTTCAAAAAATAGAAGAGAGAAAAAAAACACAAATAGGCATACACCACCTGACATTGTTACATGAAATAAATCTGGTTTTGGTTTTTAGATGAAGCCTACACTGTGCACTGATGAGCATTGCTAGTTGCAGCCTTAGATAGATAGCTATGTATCAGTAGTGTTAATGCCTTTTGTGCTTTTAATCATCCTTTTTCCCAGAATGGTGCATAAATCTGCATTTTTCAAACAAAGAAAAACTGTCAAAATGTTTACTCAAAATAGCAGCTGATGGATTACATAAACACTAGAGACCTGCACCTCTGACACCATTACCAAACAGACAGAATGTACTGGAAATGTCTAATCTAAATGTTTTTTGTTTTTTCATATGTTCAAATAAAATAAGAATCCCCAAAGCCCAGAGTTCATTAAGGGATAGCAAAAGCGAGAGAGAAGAGTTGAAAACTACAGTACTGTAATCTAAAATGTTTGTTACCTAGACACACAAGGATGATAAGAAATCTCATATTGGACAAGATGAATATGAGAAACGAAGAAAGGATCACATCTCCCACTTCATTCTCAGACTCGCCTACTGCCAAACGTAAGTGAAAATTATTTTTGTATTTAATAATAGTTGTTTCTTTTTGACATCAAATGAGTATCTTTGAAAAGCAACCAAACTAAATATTTATTTTGAATTGTATCTTAAAGGGAAGATCTCAGGCGTTGGTTTATACAACAGGAAGTTGATCTTTTCCGCTACCGCTTCGATGAGTTGCATCCCGATCAAAAACGTGAATTTCTGCATAAAAACAACCTGCAGTACAACACAGTAAGTTTCTGGAAGCTGTCCTTTTGTTTTAATTTAATGTTTTTATGCATTTCATTGGATAACAGTGTGCATCCCATTTCCAAACTTAAAAACTAAAGTGTGTAAAGGTATTCAGTTGTATTCTCACTAGATGGCGCTGTTTGATCACTGTAACTGGGCCAGTGAATGTTGAGGGCTTTCTTGTATGGTGATTAAAAAGTTTCATTAATCTTAATTTATTTATTTTGGTAAAACATTGATTAAAATGATATTTCAGAGATTTTAAATTTACATAAATTGGCAATTTTTCTAACACTCTTTACATTCCTGATAATGTGAAGAATAAGTCTTTGTGTCAGTGTCTTTTGTCTCCATCCTACTTATGTGCATCTAAAATCACACTTTAAAGAAAGAATGCAGCAGATTTTCATAAGTGGAAAAACTACTGAATAATTCATCAGTGCATAATGAGTCTAGCAAGATGAAAATGGTGCATTAATTTGATAAATGACATTTGGTTTCCATGAGCTTCAACCTTCATTGTATTAACACTGACATGGCTCTGTCTTTGCAACTCTTGACTGAAATTCATCATCGCCTTCAATACCTTTTCAGATTAGTGCCACAGAGAAGGAGACTATGAGGGAGCAGCTTGTCACGTCCAGTTACGGCACCAGTGGAGTCACCGTTGAGAGTCAGGACTTCTACAAAGTAAGTTACTCATCTCTGTCAATTGAGTGCATGAAGAAAGTTAAGTGCTTAAATGTTCCTCCATAAAACAGGTTCTAAACCTTTTAGTTCCCAGTAGGTGAATGAAATCTGCAGAAAGTACACGTAGGACCATGAACTAGCAGTTTTAACATCGTATCGTATCATAACAGCCAATCAGATGCTTTTATGGTAAAATCACTCTCTCCACTGTAATTACCTTCAAAATGATTCTTCTATTCCTTATCAAGCTCCATCATTTCTAAGCAGATGGTCGTGTTTCTCTAATTTTTGAGTTCAGCTCATTTTAACAAAGGGGTGTCCGGACTCAGCCCTGGGGTTTTTGCTATGTTAAAGGAGCACTCCACCAGTTTTAACCCAGATGGCGTCATCAGAGTGATCTCAGATCAGGTTCACCGTTAACACAAAAAGGTTGTGTTTAAACCTGGTGGTGTGCAGTTAAGAAGTGGTCACATTAGAGTTTCTAAAAATAAAAAATAAAAAAAAGCTTTGCACTTCCACTATGGTGGAAATCTCTGTTCTTGTGATTCTGGAGCTTAACCCACACCAAAATTCACAGTTTCTATTTAACCCTGTAAGGCCTGAACCATGAAATAATTGCCAGAAAATTCTAATTCTTTGAAAATTGAGTCTTTATTGGACCTTCTGACAAAAACAAAAAAAAAAATAAAAAAAAATTTTTTTCATATATGATTTTTAATTTGTATCATATTTGATACACCAGGTCTTAATGGTCCGATTTTTTCTTTTTTGAACAAACAACTAATTGTTGTAATTCATTAAACTTCTAAACATTAAACATAGAAAATAACTTTTTCTGACTTGTTACTTGTTACAGGGAGTGTGGAGGCTCTCTGCCTTGCAAACTGCTGCTGAAACCTAGACCAGCATGATCAGAGTCTCGTCCCATTGGCCCTGAGGCTCTGATCATGCAGGTTTGGTTTTCAGCAGCAGTGTGCAAGGCAGAGCCTCCACACTCCCTGTAACAAGTTGCAATTAGTCACAAGCTGTTTAATGAAGGTAAAAATGAAATATAAGGTAAATATCCTGCATAGCTGTGTGCTACTCTGATCAGAGCGATTTCCTAGCAATTGTTTGTTTTACTTAGGTGGGTGTTTAGTTGTGCAATTTGATGAAAAAATCTTAAATATAGCCACCTGGGACAGTAACTTTGACAAAAATGACTATTGCCAGATTTGCAAAAAGATTTCCTTTTAAACCTGCTGTATCAAATTTGATACATACATTTTCAACACGGTTTTAGTATAAAATAAGTTATTAAATATTAAATAATTTTACCTTACATCAATGCAGTAACTCGTCCTATTCAAGTTTCAGTGAAAAAAATAAAGTTTTTATTACCATAATGTTTTCAAAATTGCCAAAAGTATCCACGATTTCACATGTGGGTCACTGATTGACGGTGGCCATTTTGGATGTCCCAAGTGAAAACCCTCCGGTGCATTAATTACTTCACCCTGGTGGAATATCTGACCATTACATGTATCTGATTGTATACATTAGGTTTTTCAGGGGAAAAAAATTCACAGTGATGATATAGAGGTCTCAAAAAGCCATGTATCAAATATGATACAAACGGTCATACAGGGTTAAACAGGATATGAGTTAATTTGAGATTCTTTCCTCTGAGTTCCTCTTCTTAATGCTGAATATTAACCATTCATTTTTGATTCTGACCATCACTATTACATGCAATAACTCATTGCAATCAGCTGTCATAGAGTGTAACTTCTGCCTCTGGGCCAGTGTTATGCTTGGTAAAATTTTCACAAGAGCGTTCTCTCTAGTGTCATCAATTCTGTGTATTCCTAACCTAAGAGGACCCCCAGTCACTCTTAAAATACTCTTTAAAATGAAATATTGATCATACTAAAGTAAATCCTACTTAGGTCTATGTTTTTACTTGCCTACCCCCAGGGCCTATATTTTGTCAGATGGAGTCAGACCATCTTATAATATGAAATAAATAAGCAACTATTTCTCCCTTAGGCAGTTTAAATCAACATATTGGAGAATGCATACGCTCCCAAATGTGTCTGACTGTTTTGTAATACTTCTTAAGAAATGTTTTGACACAAGATTGTCAAATCATTAAATGTTAACATAAGTGTAGGAATCTCTGAAATTGGTGTGAATGGGTGAACCTGAAAAATAATTGCCTGATTGACAGATCACCAATATAACCTTTCACAGTTGGGTAACTTAAAGACTATTTGTCTATTCATTAAAGGGAAAGGAGAAAATGTCATGGCCTGCTACTTGATTTAGTATTTTCTGCTTGTTGTGGACAGTCTCTTCATTGAGAATGTAAATCATTAAACTCGCTTTATGGAATATCACAAGAATAAGTCTTAAATCCTTGGATCGCATTTTAAGTAGCCAAAAAACATAAAGGGCAAAGGGTTGGCATCAACATCCTGACACTAAACATGCAAACGGAATATTAAAAGATCTCTTGTGAATGCATTATTGAAAAGATTTTCTCCCTTGCTTTTTTTTTTCTCTCTTTTGTTTTGTTTTTTTAAAGGTTCCCTTTCAAGATGCCCTGGATCTAGTGCGAACAAGGAAGGTGTACCTCAAAGGAGGCTATGTGTACATCCCTCACCAAGATATTGTTACCATCGTTCTCAATGATTTTCGCACAAGGCTATCCAAAGCCCTCGCAGTAAGTGTTTGTATCTCTTCGCTGTTTTTGAAAAGCTTGATAATATGTGATGTTCCAGAAAGCTCACAGATGAATGAGAATATGAACTTGGGAGAAACATGGCAACTTCAGGCATACTTCACAGCTGCACTTCATGGTGTAAACATCGAGCAACAATTCACCATTTTCTTCTTGTCCTTTGTGAATGTACAACTACAAGGCTTTAATGCAACTCAACGTAACTCTGACCACAAAGATAAACACTATCATAGATTTGAATGAACATCCTTCTGACTCTCTCCCACAGCTTCATTTTACATTATATTCTGAGGTGTCTCTGTGCCCACTCCTTGTACATGTAGCTTCAGTAAATGGACTTTGTGTATACAGTAACCACGGCTGCATAAGGCATAATATTAAATTGCAATCACGGTTGTTCCCTCGAGAGCCCCGAGGGCAACTGGAGAAAGTAGTGGTTCAAATGAGGGGAATAAGTATGCACACATGACATAAAATGTCTGGAGGGAAGATCGGGGGACAGCTAGTGTGAAAGTGCTTATTCTCCCGATGGGCATGATGTTTTTTTTAAAAGGAGGTGGAAGAGGGTCTGTGAAGTCGCAATATCGGCACACTTGTGCATTGCATCGACTGCCCTGAGGGATGTGCACCGTGATGTTTTGGGGACCAGAGGCGTTTTTATAATATATGTGAGGAGACAACCTTGGTTCACGTTAAATCGTGGTCCAGACTGGGGAGCAGGCCACAGGCATGATCAACAGCCAAGATTCATGAATGAGGTTTCTTCTGTCAGAAACACAGACGAAAGTTCATGTATAGGTGATTTTAGAATGCACAGACATATTAACATGCAGTTACAAGGAAATGCAAATCACAATTGTATTTGTTGGAATCTTCCACAAACAAGTGTGAATATTACACCTGAAGTCACTATCAGAGTTGTATTTTGCCATGAGTTATAAATTGTACTTAACAGTTTCTGTATTCATCATATACAGATGTAACAGGCAGGGGAAACCATGGTGCCAAAAGGAGGGGAAAAACACATTCATGAAACTATTTTTGAATGTGAGAGAGTATATAATTAATACGAGGGATCAGTGTTTGCAGTAATTGCACCCACCTTGTGCTGAAAATAAACCCTGCAGTTTCTGTCTGTTAACACAGCAATGATTGTTAGACCAGATTACTGCCATTGACACAGCACTGCAGATCCTCAGTCCCAGACAAACCGACAGTGGAGCTCATCCTTTGAGTTCGCCTGAAGTGAACCTTCATCTACTATGAAGGTTTTGTGTCAGTAGGTACTTGCTACTTTGCTGATCATGCATGCGTCACAGATAGGGCCGGGCGATAAAACGATCTTGATTTGGGATCGCGATAAATTATTGATAGATTTTTAGATTTAATTTATTTAAAGGCTGATGCAACATGGTAAGAATAGAAGCAGCAGGCTAGTTTACAATAGACGACAAAGAAATACAAAAAAGATGACTGACTTTGTGGAAAAAAAGGAGCACTGAAAAGGACACTCAGGTTTTGCTGTTTGTTCTTTTAGTGGTAACAAAAGTCTGACTTCACTATGTTGAAAAATTTGAAAAATGTAAAAAAAAAAAATGAATTTTTTTTAAAAAATGTGTGACGCCCTTGCAGTACCAACCCCCTGTTGAAGACTTCTGCTTTAGCAGTTTGAGCAAACGTTAGATTGTGTTCTGCTGCCCATTCCTTGTATGCAATCAAGTCGTCACTTTCAATCAGGGAAGTTCTGAGCTAATGCCCGTGTTCAAGACAAAGAGTGGACTCTGCACAGCCACTGATCTGAAATGTCTATTGACAAACTGAAGCACTCATCTAAGACTCACTGCTGCGGAAGTCTGGAACTGCACCGGCTGTAGAAGTGATTCTGATGTCCAAATAATGATTGGCTTTGCTCTAATATAGAACACTATTGTCTCTGTGCTAATGTTGGTATAGTGGGCAACATTTGCTTGATTTGCTTTAACCCGAATACATTTCCTCCATTACAGCAGGGCAGGCAGACAGGATTAGAAAAGGGGGGAAAAAGAGACAAAAAAAAACAAATAATGAGGATAACTTGGTCCAGTTCGGCCATTCTCCAATTTCCTGGTAATTATCCGGACCACTAACTGCTGGAATGGAATAATGCTCCAGAACTATTTCCTTGCAACTGTGCCATTGTCACTGTTTCTGTGTTACTATAATGACTCTTCTCTTCCACTGGGGACAGCAAGAGGACAGTGCCAAAAATGTGCCATTAAAAAGGCATGAAAGGCATGAAATGAAAAGCTGCTCCTCCATACGACTCCAATGACCAGTTATTGGTTCTGTGTTCATTTCAACAGATAGTGTCATATATTGAGCCGTTTTGTGCGTGTGTTTCTGTAGGGCAGACCTTGAAAGGGTTGATGGTATACTGTTGCTGTTTGGAGTTGTGTTTATGATGCAATTTGACTCAAGCTTTTTCATGGGGAGGGATGTGCTTACATCTCTGTTTGCTTTTGAATTAAGAAAATCCAGTCCGACTCACAGCTAAAACAGTTCACATCTAGCTGAAACAGACACAGGCGGCGTGTCTGGAATTTATAGTGCTCACATTTTGGTTACATTTGGATAATGTGATTCCAGAAACATTGGAATCTTAATAAAGTGATACTTGAGTTTTGTTCAACCCTGAATTTGTTCAACCCTGAATTCCATGACCTTGTATGCAAATGGTAGACTGCTCCACTCTTTTGACCCACGCTGCTGCTGACCATCACTCATGTAATGCCTGTCTCTCTGCAGCTGACTGCCCGCTCCCTACCAGCAGTGCAATCTGATGAACGGCTCCAACCGCTCCTTAACCACCTCAGGTAAGCAGCAGGATTGATAACTTTGTTTCCATTTTGCCGGGACACTTGGAAGAAAAAAAAAAGAGATTTAGCAGGATTGATCTTTGGCAGCGAGGAGGGCTGGGGGCTTGTGGCTGGTCAGAGTCAACCCAATCTGTCCCTGTAGACACGTCCAGATGTTATGGGAACTTATGGTGCCTGGCTACGTGTACACCATGATCTATTTTTATTGTTGGTTACCTCAGTCTCGAGGCAATTGGAAATGTGCAACATATGCATCGTGTCTCCTTAGGATTTCTCACGCGTTGTATTTCATTAGCCTTTGAATAGTGGGGGGCATGTTTTCACCTAGTCAGTGCTTTTTGGGATTTATTACTTAATTGATTTAGAATTTTAAACTGTAATGTGTTTTCATGATCAAATATTAGATTAAGCAGAGCTCAGTATGCAGCCCAACTCCATATGGTTGAAGTACCTGCTTTGTCGTACTGTGAGCAGACTGTGATCAGCATCTGCGATGTGGACACACTGCAAGTTGTTTTCCATAAGAGAGGAATGGTGCAGTAAGAGCTGTCGCTTATCTTGATGTATTGTGGGGTTCAATTTTGGAAAAAAAAAAAAAAATGCAAGCCAAGCTTGTCACTCGATGCGAATGCTGCTCTAAACCTGCATCTTGTTTTATCAGACCTGCATTGCAATATTAAAAGACACCTAAAATGTAAATTTAGTTGGCATATTTTATCAAATAGTGCTGGCGTCTGATACTAAGACAGCTTTTACACGACTGACAGCTGAAGTGAATCAGTAACAGCAGGAGTTTGCATGAAATAGTAGCTTAATGACAACTGACTTAATTTCAGCTTCAATGGCCAAGAAGAGCAACTCGGAGCAGAGTGAGGGTGTTTATCTTACTTGAGATAAAAGTAGGAGCATTAATATAGGGGTGGGAGAAGTCGTGTTGCTCGATTGTTGTTGAGGATTAGTGGGCAGGTTGTTGAGATTAGTGGGCAGGCCACTAATCTCTGTGGTTGGTGGGGGGGTGGCGGGCACAATGTGATGTGAAGCACTGCCACATGGGACTCGATAGATTGCCAAAGTCATCGACTTAAAAATCTACTGCAGCTTAGCAGTTTCAGTTTGTTTGGCAGGACGGCGCAGCACAGCATGTGTTTTTATTATTGTAGCTCTCATAATTTGAGCTGTGTCCAGTCTTTAGGTCTGCCAGGGCTTCACCTGATCCTATATCGTTTCAGAAGATTTGATTTGAGTTGAGGAAACATTTCTCAGAAAATATGTTCACTTTTCACGGCAGCCCCGGTTGCCTTTTAAAAATTGCATTAATATTCCCAAAGGAATACAGTCTCATTTGTCACAGTCTTGATGTTTTTCACTTTTTTTTGTCATTTCAGTCATGCCTATATGGGACAGGATTACAGCATCCAGAAGAATGTTGGGAAAATTTCCTTGGAGCAAATTGATTCAGTGAGTCGCGCTGACCATTTATTCTCGAAATGTCAAGTTCAGGGTGCCATGTTGCCTGGGAATAGGTGGTGTACAAGGGGAGAAATGAGGCTTGTGTAGCGGCTCTGGTGGCCCACAGCGAGAAATGAATGGAAAGTGTATTTAGTGTCACGTTAGTTGTAATCAGTCAGTTCACATTACGTTCAACATGTGGGAATATACAGGTACTGATGAATTACATTAGTTTTTGTTTTGCTTGTTAGTCATTAATTGTGTGTTTGCCTGTAGCTTTCGGGAAAGTCCTTCCCACTGTGCATGAGGCAACTGCACCAGTCTCTGAGGGAGAACCACCACCTCCGTCATGGAGGGCGCATGCAGTACGGCCTCTTCCTCAAAGGGATCGGCCTCTCTCTGGAGCAGGCGCTGCAGTTCTGGAGGTCAGAGTTCATCAGAGGGAAAGTGGATGCAGACAAGGTAATGTTGACAATTTTAATTTTATAATGTCACGATACAGGAAATGTGCTAGCCTGACTATATCAATGTATAGTCTGGCAACGACCGGTAGTCCTCGGCTCAATCCAGGGGGCGAGATGAAGACTGTCTTTCAAACTGCCTCTGCACGCAATAGGGTAGCGCTACGACTAATCAGAGCAAAGGATGACGTTAGCCTGACAAGCCAATTAAAATGTAAGCCCGTCCAATGACTCTCTAAACATATAGAGCGCTGTGATTGGTGAACACAAACAGTGTTTGAAACTCAAAAAGTTCCTATGGCTCGTTTCTAGACCCACCTACGGAGCAAATATATTTGGTACGTCTAGGTTTCTAGGCTAGGAATATGCCAGACCAGTCAAGTAAAGTTAAAAATGGTGATTATGCTAAAGCAACACACAACGGCAGCGCCTTGTCCTTTCCTGGGTGCTTCTCAACACTTGGTTTGATGGTGCTTTTGTATTATTGAAGTGGCTCCATCAAAGCTGTATTGATAAAAGGGAAGTTCACTGATTTCATCAGTACTATAATGAGTCCAGTGTTTCCCACACATGCATTTATTCGTGGCGGGCCGCCACAAAAGAATTTGATCGGCCGGTCGTTGCGTTGATCCGCGTATTATTGAAGTGGCTCACATGCAAAGCTGTGTTGATAAAAGGAAAGTTCACTGATTTCATCGGATGGTCCGCTGCCGCCATGCCACCTTGCAAACCTGTGGGAAACACTGGAGTCTAATGAAGACTTGAGTGGTTTGCTGTTTCAGTTGTAACAGGAAAACAGCAAAGACATAATTTTGATATTAAATGCATTAGAAACAAGTCAGGACCACACCAACATTTATTGAACAGTTCTGAAAAAGTTTGGTTTCCTTTCCCCAATGAGTCCATTATATAGCTGCAGACATGTTGTTAGACAGCGGGCCCGACTCGACTTTGCCCGAGTACATGGTTTTTAAAAGTCTGATCTCAAAAGTGCTAATGCCTGTCCTTGTTGAGTGTAAAGCAGTGATCATCAACTGGCGGCCCGCGGGCCAAATCCGGCCCGCCAAACCTTCCAATCCGGCCCGCGACTGAGTTCTAATAGTTTACAAGTATTATCTTTCTCGGGCTCTGTGCACCTGTAAGTCAATGCACTGGGACATGCACGCTCTAAACCCGAAAACGATTTGGTAGCGGCGCGTGTTTGATGCCACTCGGTTGTTTTTTTTTCTGTAACAGCTTTTCTCCTGGTTCTACCTCGGCAGTGTTTCCCAACATTCATTTCTTACGTCCGCCACGAATCCACGAGCCCCGCCCCCGTCGGCCGGTCGTTGCGTTCAACTCCGCAAAGCTGTTTGTCTTTGTTTGCATAACAGCAGTGCGTGTGTGCCCCAATGCACCCCCCCCCCCCCCCCCGTCGGACAATCCCCCCCCCCCCCCGGTCGGATGGTGCGCTGCCGCCACAGTCACCGTGCAAACCTGTGGGAAACACTGCTCGGCCTGTGTCTCTCCTACTGTTTCCCACTGAGCTCTGTCGTATGTGGAAAAACGTCACCTCCGAGATGTAGAGAAACAACCATTTCAGGACTACTGACTTGTATCAATCAGAACCGATTGTCAGCCTCCTTTCATTAGGCTGAAACTCACAGGGCAAGTCTTCAGTGTAAAGCTCCAGCATGGGAATAGCCTATCTGAAAGTCAGCTGTCAAGATTTTTCATTTACCAAACACCAAAGATGTGTATAAATTAAAATTATGAGCTTACAGGTAAAATAAAATATAAACAACAAAATGATTAGGCAAAAAGGTGAATTTAATTTCCATCTCGGCCTATTTGAATGTCCGGCCCCCAAGGTGTCAGTTGAGAAAGATTCTGGCCCTTCGACAAATATAGTTGATGACCCCCGGTGTAAAGGAAATAACTGCTTGTTAAATAGGTAATTGCCTGGATAGCATTGATTTGCTTTTAGGGATATGGCTCTATACACTAAAGACTGTTAGCAGTCTGCCTCACCTTGTACAGGAGATGTGAGATATGGCTGATTCAGATGTGTACGTAGTTTCTGACTGAGTAGTTTTTTAATGCTCAAAATCCACACACAGCCACTCAGGAACGCTGTGTGTTATTGAGATCTTATGCATAAAACATTAAAGTGTCCAGTAAAAGTTCATTCTTTTATTTATTTATTTTTATGTGGAAATTTGATCACAACACTCAGAGCTGTAAGAAATGGAGAAAGTCTTTTTTCGCTGCTCTCTGGTGTTCCTAGATAAAGATATGTGATGAATAAAGATAGTAATTGGTAATAAAAATAATTGTTTGTTGCAAAGCTCCGTCACAGGTAAATATCAAACCAGCAGGATCTGATTGCTCTGTGACACTGAGAGACTGACTGTATGTCATCAGCCTCATAAGCTTTTGACCTGTTTTTGTAGTACCATAATTTCTATTTCTGTAAATTATTTTTGCAATGTAAAAGCTTAAAATACTGTCTCTGTGTAGCTCTCTAACCTACTCTGATAAACACCCATCCACTGCTTAATCTCACACATTAGTGTGTTGCATTTCTGAGTGCTCATCAAGAAATACAGTATTAACAGCATGCGAGGTGCCAAGAAATCATTTAATTGTGCTGAGCTGAATAGAAAGCCAGTGCAGCAGTCTGGCACAGCAGTTCATGTGAATGGGCCTTCATCTGTGAGCACTGTCTTTTAATAATGACTTGTGGTAGTATAGTGGATCCATTTGTTGGCGTCCCTACCATACTGTACCACCCCAGGTAGGCTCCTTCCTTTGTTTTTTTTTCCCAGTCCAAGGATGTGGTTTGTGTCACTCAGATAATGTCTCTAGGTGCGTTGGGGGAATATCCTGATGTTTCCTGCTCAGTTTTTAGTTCTAATGAGACGCATTAAAAGGATTCTGACCAGACTCTTATTCACAAAGATGCATAGATATTTAAAATTCAGACACTTAGCCATTTGTAAGGTTGATTAATACTCACATCTCTTTGCAATAGAACAAAGTACACTGCCATGCAACGGGTTAGAGACTCATATGGTCTAAATTAATGCCGTTTACAGAAAAAGCCCATGCCCAAAATCCCTAGTAAACACACTGTGTAATTTATTTGAACATTATAATTCTTACCAAACACAAAACTGTTGAGCCTGTTTCTGTTACCAAGGTAAATTACAAAAATACAAGCAGCAAAAAAAATAGAAATGTGAATTGTGTAAAATCACAACATAACTTCAATTAGATTTCAAAGACATTTTTATTTTGGCATTAGTGGAGAGAACTGATTCTCTTTTTATCTTAATCATTTTGTTTTTTCATGGTGGAAATCAGTCTTCTGCTGGTAAATGGGTTGGTTGGTGTTAACTGGCAATGTCACCTGTAATTTATTTATTCTAATGGAGAAAGGAGAAACATCCAGCAAACTATATAACTATTCTCAAGCAGAATGTGAACCAAAAATATCAGCAGTGATTGCTTTTTTTTCTTTTTAAATTAGTTATTCACTGGAGCACAATTCATTATAACTCAGGATGGATAGTTTTTAAAGTCTTCAGTCTCCAAAGAGGTAATTTACTCTGTTGTTTTTAGTTTTTTATTCACCCCCCACCCCCCCCAAAAAAAGAAGGATTTTCATTTGAGCCATTCAGAAGTGTCCCATCTATCCTCCTTCGCCCTGCTGTCCCAGAGACTGTCTCTACCGGCCATCAGTAGGACTGGGTTCATGTTACATCCCTCTTTGCTGGCCCCGTCTCTGAGGTAGCATGTACGAAGCTCCAAGAGAAAGTGTGATGGGCTCTGCATAAAGCCCAGCTCTTGTTCCACAGAAGAGGCAGCAGAGTGGTGCTGACCAGATCGCAGCTCTCACAGTGATGTATGTGTTGTGTCAGGGACTGCACTTTGTGGCAGGCTGCACAAAGCCTGCTCATTAGTATGCGACTGGCACGAAGAAAAAGATGGGAGGCAGCGATGCCTAAAGGGAGGCCTGGAGGAAGAGGCAGTGTAATATTAGACTAGAGGGAGAGGGGAAAATTGATGAAATCAACTTGATCTAACCATTTTTCCTGCCATGGAAGTCAGCCAATTTATTTGGAGGAGTGTCTATTTGTGCCACATTTTAGTGTGTTGTTTAGCCTTAGGGTCGGACTGCTCCAAACTGCTTGTTTTACAGATGTTAACTTCAGGTTAATTAATTTCCACTAACTGACACCATTTTTCACATTACAGCATTGGTTTTTCCTCTGGGCTCTTTCACGACCATAGCGGAGATTCATTAGATGACACTTTATATTAACCGCCCTTAAATTTGGTTACAAATGTACACACATCTTATTTTAATCACTGGTATTTTCAGTACATTTCAAAGTAGCCCCAAGCTCCTCCTCTGCGATTGCAACACAGAGGACGAGTCTTTTTTTTCTTGAGGAGATCTGAGAGAAATGATTTCATGATGTAAGTCGGTTTTTGCTTCTTCTTTTTTTTTCATTTCAAAAAGTTGAGCCATATAAATAAAAGCCCTGTCCTTAAATAAACAGAATAGTGCATCTTTATCTGATAGAACAAAAAGTCTAGAGAATGACTCTTGGTTTTACTGCTGGTGCTGAACATCAGTCCAACCGTGGTCCATGCAGATGTGTAGCTTGTATAGGATTTACCAGGATCATATACTTGTTCATTTCTGACAAAATGACCATTTCACTTCTTCTCCCTGCAAAATCAAACTTGTTACCTTGCGGAGTATTTATAGTCTCTCACCTTTTATTGTTTTTAGGGTGTGAAAAGGCCTGTAGTGCAGATTAAAAAGTATTTTAATGGCATTACATATAAGAGGGATTGGAGCTACAGACACATCAGTCACTATGGACTCAGCCTAAGAAGCCATGCCAAGTTTACATACACACACACACACACATACGTACATAATCCCTTTGATTGTGTCCTATTTCTCTGTCTCCATTGCCGCAGGTTTTTGTGAATGTGTCCTAGAGTGTGGGGGGATGTTGCAGCGATGTAGCCCCACGAGCCAAGATGTGCACGAGAAGAGCTGCGGCTCTGCTCCTTTAATGCATCCTTTGTGCTTGTGTTCAGACTCGCTACTGTGATTTTTTTTCTCAATTTCATCAGTTTGGAGGTCAACCGTATTAGAGTATATCCAGGATTATCTAAAGTGTAGGCTGAAGTGTAGGAACACAGTTGGTGATTAGAAGAGGCACTGGAAAAGATATTACAGTTTTAAAGAGTCGCATCTAGCGCAAGTAAAAAAAAAATGGGACAAGAGGAGAACAAACTGAGCTGTGCTGTGTGTAACGGGGATCTGAGTACAGTGTTGAAAATCAAACAGTTATATCTCAAAGACTTCTGTTACCTGTTGTTCATATGAAGTTTTCTCTTTTATCAAACCTTCAATCTTAGAGATGATGTGGCATTGAACTTGTCAGCTAAGTGTTTTTTTGTTTTCTTTTAGATCACACAGGATCTTTTTAATGCCATAATTATTTAATGTAGTACATAATAAACACACTTTAGTGCCAGAGAAGTTCCAGGATCAGTTTTAATAGAGTAGGGGGGTCTTAAATCGGGAAACAGCCTCTTGAATCCTTAGAAGCTCTCAATAATTAATATTTGATTCATTGTACTTAAGGAAGATTTTATGGGTTTTTAAATTGCTATTGCAGGTTGTCACATTAGCAAGTTCAGGGGTTTTATTGCAACATTAATGTGTTATGATCTGGTGCAGTCATGGTGATTGTGTTCTGCCATTTTCGAAGCACACAGTGTGTATTTTACTGTTTGAGTTTTAGAGGCAGGGTCCTAATAATTCATTTTTAATGGTTGCTCAGAAGCACGGTACACATAAAAGGAGTTGGCTGTGGAGATTTTGTGGAATGACCCCCATCAAAAAATTATATTAAGGATTCTTTGCTTTGGAACAAACTGGACAGAATATGGTGTGAAGGTTTGTAGAGGTCTGGCACTTAAAAGTTTATTGATACAGTTCACTCGTGTCCTTGACTTTGAGGCTTTTCTTTTTGGGAAGTCATACAAAGATTTTTTCCAGATACTAATGCAAGGCCTTGCGTCGTTTGAAGTCAAATCCTGATAAAGTAGAAACGGCCAGACAAAGCCTGGTTTTGTTTGATTGAATTTAGCTGGCCAGTGCAATTGTTTGTCAGTAATATTTGGAGCGGGACTGTACATCAAAAAAGCACAAGAGAAAATATTTCCTAATTAAAATGTGGATACTCCACATGTTTGTTCATATCTTCTGCACACCTGTGGCTACAAGAAATGATAATTTCCAGGCACTCACTGTATCGTTTCCTAGATTAATTATTCAGTGAATTAAATGGGTACGAATGGCCATCACAACATCTTGAAATCAGAAGAGCTGCTTAATGCGTTCATTTTATCCATCAGCAATCCTAAACCAAAGGTTTGGAGCAAAAACTCAAGAAGCACACCGATTCAGTGAAACTACATGCTCCACTGAGACATACCCTCTAATTATAACCTATATTATGTGATTAGATTGTTGTTAACACTGATGCATCAGTGAATAAGCAGCATTTTGCTGTTGTAGCTGGTTGACAGTTACAGTTTGTTCAGTCCAGTGGTTCTCAACCCCCAACAACCTCCCAGTGGGTCATGAAATAAATCTGATTAGGTGAGGAGTGCAGCAGAAAAGAATAAAAGTTAAGATATATAAACATGCCTTCATGTTTTTAGACTTTAATTGAGAAATGATTGGATATTTTGCCCAATAATAAAAAAAACTAAATGGGGAAATGACACTTTGGGAATGAAACAACTATTGCAAACATTGCTTTCCATACTAATATGGATCTGATGCATTTTAATAATGGATGATAATTAACTTTCCCAGTGACCAAGAGAATAATGAAATGCGACGTTTTAAAGTGGAATACTAATGCATCATATTAGGATTTCCATTCTTCTATTTAAAATATACTCCTCACATTGTGTCAAAGTGGACTCTGCAGGACAAGGAGCATAATCACAGAGGGAAAGATGGCCGTATTAAGGCAGCCATAATTCAGCTATCTGTACTGTGGCGACACCTCTACAGCAGGTTCTCTCTAATAGCTCTATATTTCATTGAGGAAAACACCCTGTCAAAACTGACATGATGTATGACAATGTCTCTTTTCACCCCAACCTTGTCCCTCTTACACTCTCATCCTCACTAATGCCCTCTCTTCCTCTCTCCCCTCCTGTCTTCCTCTCCCTCTCTGTAGTTTGACAAAGCATATGCCTACAGCATCCGCCACATGTTTGGCAAAGAAGGCAAGCGAACAGACTACACCCCCTACAGTTGCATGAAGGTGATTTTATCAAACCCACCCAGCCAAGGCGACCATCACGGTGAGTTGACGGCTGTTTGGACGAAGCCATAACCCGTGTGATAAGCCACTCAACCCTAATTATCGGGGTTTTTCAGTTAAAAGAATTTGGCTTGGAAATGGGGACACAGCAGCTGACTGTGGATGTTCATCACCAGAATCTCTGCATGTACAGTTTTCACATGCTGAATGCTGTGACTGTCTGTTTTCACAACACATTTTTAAAATGCCTTTCTATGTTATGCTTGTAGGATGTCCATTTCGCCACAGCGATCCAGAGCTGCTGAAGCAGAAGCTCCAGTTCTACAAAGTGTCTCCCAGTGGAATCAATCAGGTGGGTGTCAGCGGTGTCTCAAATGGGTTGCCTCAACATTTCTCTCCTGAGCTCATGAAACTCAGGAAATATGTTTGTTTATTTTTTTTGCAGTGGGAGTATAATAAATTGAATTTGTGTAGTTCATTTAGAGGCTGGAAAATGGCACTACTGTTCCCAAATACCCTCAGTGGCAGAGGGCAGCTGCTCTTAGACATGGTTTTAGAGGCGGAGCTTTAATTACAAGATAAAGTAAAGGCAGCTCAGAGGACTGCAGGGCAGAGGGCAGACAACTCCAACCCTTGACTGACTGCAGGTACTGATAGAAAGCAAAATATTGAGCAAATTAAAACCATGACCTGGTGACGGCGCTCGATGAAAAGTTGACAGATCCTCAGATTCATTATTATTTGATGGCTGTTCATGCAATGTTGCCAATGTGTGTAATTCAAATGACACATCAACCTCACGATTGTGCCACGGGAAATAAAATTGAACAGAATACATGAAATCTTTGATTTGCTGGAGGCGCTGCATGAAAAGTTGAAATCACCAAGGTCCCGATTCATCCATGAATGTGCGTACAAACTAGTTGCTTTCGCAAAGTGACCTACAACATTTCTGCAACGGTGGTGTATTTTTTAAAAGACATGGCAAGTGTCTTTTCTTAATGTGATAGTGTGGATGTTTGGCATGCTGTTTTCTCAAATCCCTGAAGAACCTTCCAAAGTACCTTCCACAAATACAAGTGAAGTAGTCGCAGAACACACAAGTGTGATACTTTGCAAAAGAGAAGCGGTTCCCTCTTTTTGCAAAAGAGAAAATAGGAATAAAACTCACAACACAGCCAGTGTTTGCCTTTTATTACCACTCTCGTAGATCTAATACCAGCCACAGTGGTTGGGGCGTGCTGGTGGCAGTATCAGGCTGGAGGCAGCCTTCAGGAATAGAGAATAATGAAGGAGCCAAATACAAGCAGACTCCTCAATAGAGTCTCTTTCTTAGCGACTGCTGAAGACCTTGGATTTATTTTTCAGAAGGTAAGTCACCCTGAGTGCGCAGTAGTACTAACGCTACAGTGGGTTTGGTACATGAATGCGAGAGCCCTTGTGCGACCCGACCAAAGCCCATACTTCAAAGTGGCTTCTCACACCGTTCGCTGCTTCACAGAGCTTCAGAAAGGGAAGAAAAAAAGTAGAATAGAAATTAAAGAATGTAGATGTAGCAGGAGAGCAGAAGGTGTAATGGTTTCTAACAGTTCCTGCGTGCTACAAAGAGTTGATTCAGGGCATGAATATTTAACATGATCTGTTTTGATTACGTTCGCAAAGATTTCCTGAAGGATGCACTCGCTGCTGTCTTAATGATTTACGAGGGATGCTTGTGTAGGTAGTTGATCGAAAGCCAATTAAAACAATTTTGATTACAAGAGTGCAAAAACACAAACATGTTGGCAAAAAAGCATATGAAAATGTTCTGTGCCAGCATCTGAAGTGGAACAGTTTGACAGTGTGAGAAACGCGGTTGAAATTTCAACTCTGATGTTTTTGAACTTCTCTTTTTCTGTCCTCTACCCATTGTTGCAGATCCTGGAGCTGGTTAAAGGAATGCACTATCAGCTGGCATGCCAGAAGTACTTTGAGCTGACACACAATGTAAGTTCAGGTTTTAATTTGGAGCGGGGAGTACCTGCATCAGACGCAGGTGTTTTGTTCCACACATGTGACGCGGGGAGGCTCGGGAGAGAGACCCAGAACTGTCATCACATCCATCATTAGCTGGCTGTCATAGCCACTTAATTTTTTAAAGGTTTATTATAGCATTCAGATTTATTTTGTCCCCTGTGGATACTTACTTAATTTAATCTGTTTAAGTTTGGATGCTTGAGTCATCATCCCTTTCAGTCACACTCAGAGTCCTGGCTTCAGAGAAGAGCAGTAACTGGGGGGGGAGAGACAAACAAGGTCTTTAACTCACACTGTATTTGCTTGTGACTACAGATGTCATTCTTGTGAGTTTAGCACATGATGATCAGCAGTTAAACACACTCTGGTTTTCTCTCCCTGTCCTTACTGCATCCACACACCTTCACGTATCACCTATGAAAAAGTTATTTTTAACTCTCAAATATCGTCATAGTTCATTTTGGGAGCTGATGCCAGTTCATACATTTTGATTTTAGTGAGGGAGTTGGTGTCCTTGAAATGGCACTGACAGTGTCTGTACACATACAACATGAAGAATATAAGACTAGCTTTGATGTTGGATTGTTTTTTATACATAATGGAAATGCACTGTACAATAGCTCTCAGACACAACAGCACTCTGTGTCAGACATCGCTTCTTCAAATAGATCAGTAATTGCCTAAATTGCATAAAACTGTCTGACAGTGGCTGAAGTTGTTTACATTGAGACATTATTCAACTCAATAAAAGCATCTTTTATTTACTTGACATATTAAAACCTGCTTATTATATGAAATCTTAAGTTTTTTTCAATTAATATTCTATAAATGTTATTCACAGTGATCCTACAGTTATTATTTTAAACAAGTAAGAAATAGATGATTAACAGTCTGAACATTTAGTAAGTGAAGTGTTTTAAACTTGGCTGACTGACTGACTGACTGAGTGATGTAACATGTAAAATCTGCTAACGTTAGCCTTCAGAAGCTACCAGTCATATCATGGACCTCACAAGGCTGTAGCAGCAAAGCCTCAGCTTCTTTAGCACAGTGAATGTGCTAAAAGATTACATTACATACATTACATACAAAACCATACATTCTCCTTGAATATACCTTACATGAATGACAGATGAAAACGCCACTTGTCAGTTTTGCTTACAGTCACTGCAATTATATTCATTTAGTCCAAACAACGGATGGAAAAACAAAGATGTTGTGTTTTGCAGTACAATTAATGAATTTGCTTCACAGGACACTTTATACACTCGTTCTTGTGAAGCTCTGAGCTGATAAAAGCAGAAATGTGTAGTCACCCTTTAAAGTGCTTGGTACTGAATGATCTCCGTCAAGCTCAACAGGTGAAAACAGCAAAGTGAACTGCATTGTGTCCAAAACTGTCGCAGTAGCTTCAAACATTGATTCTTCATTATGAAAGGTTTTGAAAACATCACTCACCATTAACCAATTGTTTAAAAACTAAAGGTCAGCATTTGAAAGATCCCTAGGTTTTTACTCACAATGAGTGATTTTGACATTTTATTTACTGAGAGGACATTTCATCTTTTCACTGTGCTCTGACAGAACAGCGGGCTGGTGGCTTTACTCGCTAATGCGCCTGTGGAAGTTCTCGTGATTTTAAATTAGGACATTTTTGGCAAATTAAGCAAAGCACTTCACATCTCAGCCAAGTGAGCAGATGTTATGTGATCATCTTATAAACGGTGACATGAATCGATCAATCTGCCACCAAACCCCCGACTCCCGTGAAAACCAACACCCACCGCTCCCGTCTTCTCTTCTTTTTTTGGGCAGATCGAAGACTCCAGTTTCTCACTCAACCATCCCAACCAGTACTTCATCGAGAGCCAGAGAGTTTTGGGCGGAGGCAAGGACGTGAAGCGAGAGATGGAGACTCCACAGAGGGCGCAAGAAAACCCTGCTTCCAAAGGATCCACAGCAGCACGAGAAGCAGCAGCAAATGCCTCCCAGGATTTGGCGGAGATGACAGAGGATCTAGACTCTTTCTTTCAAGATGCCTGATTTTTTTAAACTTTTTTTTATTTTTTATTATTCCTTTCATTTACTGTGTACATGTAGAAATAAGTGTCTGTCTGTTCTATGAGGGATGAAAGGAGGGGGGGTCCATATTCTGAGTTGATTTGAAGAATCTGTTCCTGACATATAAAGTATTAAAGTTGCATAATTGGTGATCTTTCAATGATCAAGTCCTTTTTCAACACAGCAGGGTTTCATCCGGCTTTAACATTATTTTAATCTCTGTATCATTTTCTACCTGATAAAATTCCAGGGTGGCGTCTGTGAGGCTGCATCGCTCACTGAGCTGTGGTACCCATGTGTTTAAAGTAGCCTCTTGGTTTTTCTTTCTTTCTTTGTTTTCACTCTGGTCTGGACTCAGATGGCTTATGCACAGTCTCAGTGCACTGTGTTTTGGCAGGGATGCAGTTTTGGGGGTGATGACTAGAACATTTCCCAGCTGTCTCAGAAACAATGTCATTGTATTTGCTGGCAGAAGTATGGATGAATGGTGGCAGGAGGGTGGATGAAAATAAATAATTTCCACAGTTGTATTATGCCGCTTTGGAATATTGCCTCATAGTGCACAATGCAATTTATTCAAAGCATACGTGGTCAGGAGACATTTCCTTTTTTCTTATCTCCAACTGCCTGCTCAATAATTTGAGAAAAAAAGGTGGCTGCCTGAAAGTCAAGGACCTTTAGTGCTGCTGTGATGTTGGGAACAGACGGCGCTCGCCTCATCTTGGTTCTTTAGGAGCTCCACTTTTACTATACATTTTACTAGATTACTAACTTTAGATCCAATTAGAAGCGCCGAAGAGTTGGCCTTGAATTATATGAATACGAATGCGTTTCCAGGGGGCAAAAGGAAATAATTGAATGATAGGATGAAAACCATTCTGTGATTTAATTATTGATCATTTTAAATCTAATTTAATGTACCAGATGGCATCGGTGTCCAATGTTTAATAAAAAAACAACAACACAGTGTTTCTGCACCTTTCTCTGCAGACTTTGACACTTCATCACTGTCATGTGCTTTTTACGTCAGAGCTCAAACACATGGCTTTTACCAGAGCTGCATATAGCTGGAATTAAATTAGGTCTTAAAATCCAGGCATGGTGCTTGACATAGAGAGGATTTATCCAGTATAATAAGGCAACTGGATAACAGTGCGCAGCCGGGCTGCTGTCAGCAAGAGACCCTTGATGTTTAATATTTGGTAAAGCATGACTACATTTGACAAAGCTGGCACTTTCTTAGACTGTGGGCAGGCAGTTGACTAGAACAGTGTTTATCTCCTCCGAATGGATTTACAATCATTAGTCATGAACTTGCTTGCTTTCGTCGTGCGATTCGTTCTCTTCCCGTACTCATTACATGGGCGAGAGGTGTTCTGGGGATGGTGCATTATCCGAAAGAGCGAGAAATTCAATCCAAGACCTAACCGCAACATTTGTTTCATGAGCCTCACATGGGGGCCGACATGCAGGGAGCATCTGTATGCAGGGATGTGCACGCGGCGTAGATGGGTTGGGGTTTTTTGTTGCAGCCTCGTGAATGTGTTGCAACCTGGAGCTTGTAAAATGCTGCAAACATAACATCCTCTAGTTGATTTGTATTGTATCCATAAACAATTATTTAAAAAAAAGATTAAACAGGGAGAAAAACATCAGATGCAATACAGAGATGTTGAAGTTACAAGTGCAACTGTTGCATTATGATGTGAAGTGCACCAAAATAAATCAATGGGTCATTTGTCAGTGGTATTGAATTGTCAGCATTGACTCCATTGTGTATTTCTATTCAGAGCGTGATGTTTCTCTTTGTCCTAATATAATTTTGCCCAGGGGCCCAAATGTGCAGCAGTTTGATTTGTTATTTAATATGCCTCACCAGGAGCAGCTCTGGTTAATTTGTGGGGATTTGTGTCTGTTTTTTTTGTTTTCTCTTTGTTTTTAAGGATTAGATTACGCCCCATAACGCATATTTGTCGTAAGTCTCGCCTCGGAGCTGTGCAAAAAACAAAACAAAAACTAGCATAATTTATTTGATAAATGCCTCATTACTGATTTCAGATTTTGTGAAAGGTTGTGAAGTCATGATGGAGCTTAAATGATTCAGAGGGAGGAAGTACAGATTATTTGGGGGTCTTTGGTGGATTCTTGTCACATTACGAGTTCTACACTCACTTTGTCCTCACTGTTCTGAGGTCGCCGCCGCACTTGGAGGAGATAAAGATTATAAAGTTTGAGCAGATGTGAAGTGAAGTCTGGTTGAAGTTAGGAGCAACATTTAGGCTGAAGAGAGTGCAGTGCATGAATTGACTTTTGTAACTAACAAACACTGATTCATTCAGTCGTAAACGCTCCTCTGTTAGAAGTTTGTGTATTAGTAACAAAAAAGGGTGACATTCAATTCCTTTACTCTGCAGAATCACTCAAATGTCATCCATGAGTACATTCCCTATATACGTCATCCTCCACCTCAGAGTCCCACTGGGATGTATTAAACACAGTGCTTGGATGTTTACCTGTTTGACAAAGCAGGACAAAACCTATTTTACCATGAAAAACATTACTTCCCTCTGCTATCAGCCTGAAGATTATATTCAGAAAAATATGCAAAACAAACAAAACTTTGTGTCACAAAACCAGTGATAAAAGTATTTTTCTATTTTAAAAATTCAATTCCCCTATGAGAATTCATATGACCCACCAGACTGACATTTAATCAAGACGTGGTCCTGGCAGATGACTCTGAATTTGAGAGTAGTGTTGCGACAGGTTGCAAGACTGATAATGGGAATCATATTAAAAGTATATCCTAAGCATTATGTTTCCACATTTTACTCTGGAATCCAATATTGAATACTGAAAAACCATGTAGAAATTGTCAGGAAGTACCCAGCGGTGCTTAACTCTTAATTGCTACTATTTTATTCAAATCACTTAAGCTGTTGTCAAACTCTGTGATTTGTTTGTGCTTACAATTTCTGCATGTTTTTAGGATGTGGAAGAAAATTACCACAGACAAAAGACAAACACTCCAGGAACTGGTGTTTTGCTCTTGAGGAAAGAAACATTGTTTCTACTTTGATTTAAAATATAAAAGTGAATTTAGCAGGGGGGATCAACCACTGTAAATAGGTGTCCTTCTCAGTACAGCGAGGATGCACCTGTTGGCATCACTCCATCAGTCTAAATCTGGAGATCCACCAGTGTCCATTACTGTCTCTTGGTGACATTTGGTATCGATCGCAACACCAGATGGAAGCATCACTTACACTCCCATCAGCATTTTGTCTAATTCATGTAAAACCTGGCAGTTCTTGTTAGGATACACAGAGTGAGGTTTTGGTGCCTTCAATTTTAATTAATTTTAAAGGAAATCTAAAAAGAAAAACAAACAAACAAAAAATAAATTTCCCAAACCAAACACAGAATTACCCAGGAGATGTGATGCAACCATGTTGGTTGTAACATTGGTGGTAAAGCGCCTGCAGCTGTATGTAAACTCACCATTAATCCCCTGGGTGTCGTTTCATTAACCTGACAGATGTGTGAGCCTGCTGCTCATGTGATTAACTTTAACTCACAAACTCATTCACTCTTTCAGAGCCCCGCCTGGAGACGCACTGTCGCTTTGTGTTAGACTTTATGTTGGACACGACCTGTGAAAAGAGGAGAGTTGGTCCCTGCTCCTGCTCTACTGTGGTAAAGGCTTTAATCACTGCGGCACAACGGCAAGTTTGTTTTACCCCCCTTCACACTGCTGTGACTCACGCTTGCCTGGTAAACACTGACCATCTACCGGTATTTGAGCTCCACACCAGAGCTTATACCCGGCTAGGACACGTTCCTCTACACAATTATTTTTCTCATTTAGTTATTAAAGCTTAGAATAGAGAATTTAATAAGATCATATATCCACATTTGACCTGAAAATGACTTTACCCATAACACTCAACTTCCTACTACTTGCATGTATATGACATTATTATTGCTTCTATAAAACCTCATCAGTATACTCATACTGTATTGATCACACTGAAGGATACATCAGTGAGGAATCGTTGGATATTTTGGGGATTATATACGTCTCTCGCTCAACAAAATGTGAAGTTGTCACTTCTAATAAAATTACAGATTAGTTAGGAGCTGTTTTTTCATTCAGATCTGTACCTCAGCTGTACAACACAATGCTGTCTCTATAATTGTTGTGGTTTATAACAACACAGACTATAACGTGAATACCATGTCGGGGGTTGAATGTCTGCTGTCAGTCCAAGGGGAAAAAAGGTTTTCCTCTCACCACCAGTTAAGTGGATTCTGTCACACATGTTAAAAACAAATCTGCAGCCGAGTGTGACACATCAAAGGAGAAATGGAAAGCAACCCCACGCCCCTCCCTCCACCCCTTGTTAATGGAGGGAATTGTGGAAGCAGGGGCTGTGGGATGTCGGGTAGGGGGGGCATAATGGCCCTGACAATCAACCAGCAGAGTGCCCATCCTTTTTCCCTGCAGGGGGGTGTTGATGGAGACAGAGCGCTGGAGCTTGTTGATGCTCCGTGAGCTGACACAGAGTTAGCGGGCTGAACCGACGGGTGATAAGAATCCAAAAAATGGGCGAGTGCGAGGAACCAGAGTTAAAAGTAATCCTCTGGATTTCCTCTTTGACATTGATCGATTGATGAGCTGGAGCTCACAGTAGTAGTCCACCAGATTGCCCCCTTGTGATTGATGGATAAATACGTTTTCCTCCTTATTTCAATGTTTATGCTTCCTAACATGAAGTTCTAGGAAGATAAAAGGCCTTTTTTTTCTTTTACTACCACTTCCAATTTGAAGCCAACATTTAGATGAAGAATGTAGCTGATATCTTCTTTTGGTTTGAGCTTATGACCCATGGCTCATGTGTCTATACACTGTTTAAAATTCTACCTAATGCAATGAGAAAGGAAAGTGATGCTCCATACCTATTAGGCATGGCTATAGTGACAAAAAAAAGCCATAAAATGAAATGTCAGTGTTTTGTTTGATGAATCAATTCCTGAGCTCCTTTGCCTTTGTACTTAGATTTATCACTGTGAGAGCAAAAGCGTCTTTTGGGCCCTTCAAGTTGACAACAATTATTTGCTCCATTAAATCACACCTGCCATTGAACATTCATTAAAAAATAAATCATTGTAGAAATTATCTGTTTGAGAGGGAGAGAGGGAGAGCCCACCTCTCTCACAGGTTTATTGGTTAATCTCTTTCTCGTGGTTCACAGCTTCACCGCCCCGCGGGGAGCTGGGACTTTTCACTACTGACATGCATTTTTCATCTTCACTGGGTTTTCGGCAGCACTCACCACGGAGAATTGTGGTTCTCCACAAGCCGCATAATTGTCTCCAGTTTGATGTGTTAGCTGTGGTTAGCCGCGCGTCTGTGCAGATTTGAACCGGTGACCTCAGAAAAAGACTTTCTTTTGCATTACTGTGACCCCCACAGCATTATGTCAGCACCTCACAGGACTTGGATGATATACAGAGAAACTGATGACTCCATATTTTTTAAATAATGGTTTCATACGGGGTTGCCCATAGCAACAGAATCTATTATGGTCTCAGCCCTTGAAATTTTACAAAAAGACAATGAAATCAACCATGAGCCCTGCAAAAGTGACCTTTTAAAGTTAATTTATGATTACATTCACATAAAATTATGCAGGAGGCTGATTTTCCTAAAAGCCCATCAACATCTTCTCCAAATTCATACATCATGGTCAAAAAGTAGGAGGTCAGAGGCAAAGTAGTGAGAAAAGTCTTAATTAGAAAATACCAGAGAGGCTGTATGCAGATGTTGCACTGTATTTGATCCTGAAAATGTTGTGGACTACTTTCAGGAGACAAAGCACTAATATAACCCCCTGGGTTACCCCACTGATGCGGTGAGGTCAAAGTGGGCTTGCAATCGACTGCAGCAGCTTACTGCAGTGACCCTTTGGGCATTTTACCAAAAGAACAAAAGCAGCAGTGAAGGAATATTTTAGTATCTGAGTTGAGGCTGTGGATGAGTTTTCTGTCCACGATTCTATCAAAAATTATGGCTCTAGAAACTGACAGGATTCAGTATCAGCTACATCAGATATAGACTTTAATTAACCCCCAGAAGATATGCAAGATACATACAGTAGGTGTCCAGCAGCTCATTAGTCATAATAATAAACAGTAGTCAGGTGTAGTCTGATAGGAGTAGGGACAAAGGATCTCCTTAACTGCTGCAGCCGCATTTGCTCTCAGGAATCACATGCATTTATATGTGTATACATGCATTACCTGAAATGACACGCCGAAGTACCGTAATATAAAAGTCTATAACATTGGTAATCATTTGGTAAAAAAGCAACAGGTTTTTAATAGTCAGCCCTTATTTCTGTTTTGGTCCATGATGATGATATGAAATGCGAGTGAGGATGCCACAGCATGGTTATTGCATTATGTGAGTTGATGAAAAATTGTTCTAGTACTGAAAAGATTCATACTGGAGCAATTACTGCTATAAAACAAGGCCATGTTATTGTCATTGAGTGCTGCAGAAATGAGTCCTATAACCTGGAAATAACTTGGCATTCATTATTTAAAAATATAATAATTAATTCATGAACAAATAATGGAATTTAAAAAAAAAAGGATTCACAAATTAAATTAAGAATACAATTAATCAGGAATAAATGTCTGTTCCCACTTGCATTTCTGTTTCCTCTCTTCCAATCACTTAGTTATTCAACCTCTGCCAGTTTTCTGTCTGTTTCCATAACATTTCTGTGGTAAATCAGGGTAAAACTATTGAAATGTGCTCTTAATGTAAACTAACCATTGATGAATTAATACTTCTCTTGAGGACTTTTATGTGATCATTACTGAAGCATCGCATTATCATAAATTCATTCATAAATAAACCCCACAAACAAATTTATAAATGCATATTTTCATCGTTCAATTAGTTAATTGAATAATTTGTGACATGCCATTTTTCACTTTCCACGACTTTTGTGGTCCTCCATAATGTTCACTTCTATTTCTTACTTGTCTGTTAACCTCTTACCATGTTCTGTCAATTTCAGGGCTCATGTCAAAGCATATTATTTATTATGTTTAAAGTAACATATCTCATTTGCATAATGTGAAATATACACTGTAAAGTGAATGAGAGCATCTTATCACAACACAGTGAATCTGGCAGTTTACATACACAATTTCAAAGGCGTTTTGCATGCTGTAAAGTGACATTATGTTTGCCTATGGCGTGTGAGCCTAGAGGACCCATTAGTTGATAATCCGGCCCCTGCGCAAAGCACCGGCTGTCCTTTGCAGAGATGTAACGGGTCTGACTAATTTCACTTGTTTGGTTCTAAAGAGTTCCCTATCGAAAGAACAGACTCTTATCATATGCTCTTCATTACTTACCCAGGGACAACATGACTCAAACATGACCTTGACTGACAATCAACTACTGCAACAAAGAGGGGACTGTTTGTGTGTGTGTGTGCGTGTAGGTGGGGTGGGGGTACTAGCTGGATCACCTTGTCGTCTAAGCAATAGTTGCTGTAGACTGTACTTTTGTCATCCAAATTGAATCCAACAACTGTGTATTATATTTCCTTGTCCCTGAAAGGAAATACAATCTAGGCAAAACAAAAAAGGCTTCATTGGGGACACCCATGACTGTGAATCTTGACAGCTACATCACAGTCTCATCTTTAGGCAGCATTTCTGACATGGCATCTTGCACTGTAACTCATAAGGGTGTGAACTGTGGTGGAAAAATCAGACTCAAGACACCTGTGGTGCTTTCATCTTTTACTGCAATCTTAGTTTCTGAGCGGAATGGACTTTTGGATTTCCATGATTGGTGCCGCTCACCTGAAATAATGACTCAAATTTTAGTTTACATCACGAAACACTATGAAAGAAGATCAAAGCTGTAACACACAGCAGTGAGTGGCATGGAAAAGCATGGAGATATATGAGAGGATCTATTTGTAGTAAACAACTGCTGAGAGCTAGTGAGGTTCATTTTCACCATTGGCATGGTACATACGTGTGTGAGTAATGACAATTTGAAAACCATGCACAGAACAAATGTCATTTTGGCACATAAAGTTTACTTCCACAGTTTTAGGAGTTTATGCAGAAGCTCATGTGTTCTATCATGTGTAGTTTAGGAATGAATGAAACTTCCTCTGTTATCTTCAACACAAGTTTGATAGCATTTGACAAACCATGCACACAGTCTTGTTTGATGTCGCAGCAAAATAAACCACTTCAAATACAAAGGTGGTTGTGAGTCAAACAGTTTCTTTCCCATTGCAATGAACATTCTGAACTCCGAACGCTGAGAAATAAGCATCAAGAAATGTTCACCTATGTTGGAACCTGTACCAAAGAGCTGTACTGGCTGTGTGGTCATTCAAAGAATCAATCAATAAGAATACACAGTTCTAACAAAGCAACAGCTTTTTGAGTGCACTCTGTGAACAAACATGGTAACTCAAGATCATGTAGACATAATTTTATTATGTATACTCATAACACCAAATGGTTTTGAATCTCAGACATATTTTACACACCATGGAAAACATTATAGAAATTACCTTTGGTACCTAGAGGACAAAAGAACAGACTATACATAAGCACTAAATCCTCTTCAGAGTTTATGTTGCAAATACATACTGTATGTTCTGTATGTATGTACTGTCAATTCATTAATAGCCATTTTTAATCTCAGAGATATGTTTCATAACTCACATCTGTATTATATATGAAAACAGTCAGTCAGTGAGAGGAGATTTCAGACTACAGATTGTTTTAAGACACTACTCAGAGAGAATTGGTTAAGTTTTCCATGAGAGGGACTCAAGGTACATTTCAGCTTTGAGCCCAACATTTGAAAATTATGATCATGAACATCCATGTTTGATTGGGTGAAATATTATGTTTATACAGTATATGTTTAAATAAGCAATGGGATCCTGCTATAAATACTGTATTGAGGACTGCTTCATCCTGCAAGACATTTCATGCAATGTTACAAACCAAGAAAATCTTCTTGAGCATCAAACCAGCACTGTGTTTTGTGTTTTGTGTACACAATGACTTCATCAGTAGAAAACATGGTTATCCCAGTTCACTTGCTGCTTGGTTTATCCAAATGCATGGTGCAACACAACATGACAGAACTCATCATCTCTCCAAAAATAGCTCTAATGAGCTGGGAGGCAGGCTTTTGTGCAAAAGGGAGCTAAGATCAGTGCTCTATACAGTAGTGCACAACTTCCTAAAAACTGCAACTCAAGCTATACATCCTCACCTTCTGTCACCTGGCTTAGATCCCAGCCTGCTGTCGCAGGGGAAACAACATGAAAATCATCAAAACCCGTCAAGGACTCTGCCTCTGCACACCATTTCATCACAAGTGTTATGCTGGTGAAGAGGCCCTTTTAGACTTGGGTGATCATAAGCCCTCATTTTCTATTCTGGCTCATCAAGCAGCTGTCTAAACAGAGCTCAGTTTGCTCAGGTAGCTGTCCCTGGCTGCGGGAAATGCACTGTTTTGCATCATTGAACATTTCTGGTTACTCGCCTAGATCCTGATCCACTTTGGTATGTCTTTGTGTTTCCAGTATTTAGATCAAGTGATATATCGAGGAAGATAAATGTCATGCCGTCTGACAGGCTGTGTGGGGCGCATGTCATGGAGCAAATGAATTAAACAAATGCCAGAGTCAGGGGTGCATATTTTGACGAGATGACTTTGCCACACAATTGAGCGGATTCATGAAATCCATTTCCATCCGATGAGATAAGAAACAGATGATCAGCTGCACTAAATCTGACTCTTTTTGCTTGGATGCTGTTCAAGTCGAGCATGTTGCAAGAAGCTCGAGATGTGCTCGGGTTTATGAGGCTATCGATTTATTGTTTTGTAAATCACACAAGAACAAACAAATTCAGAAAGACGTCACATATAACCAGTGTGATACCTGTATTGCTTCCATCAATCTCAAGTGTTAATCACTGCATACCAAATGTGGAGCTGCAGACGGCACCATTCATTATGACTACCACTCCGAAAATGACACAAGGTGCGAGCTGTGACTCTCTGCTGAAGTATATTCCTGAGGCGGAGACGGGCTGGGCTCGTAAAGTAGCTGTGACATTTGGTCAGAACGCCAGCAGTGGGCTCGACTTGCTTAATGAACTAACATGTTCATGTTGGCAGCACTAAGTGAACCATTTATTAGTGAGCTGGGAACAGACATGCGGCTCTCACAGGTTGGTAATAACAACAGCTGCCAGATGACACAACACCTCTCAACATGGTCAAAAGATGGTACAGTCATGTTGAGTTTTTTTTCTTGATATTACGAATTTCCAGTGAAGGTCTGTTTTACTTTTAGCCTGAATAAAAAAATATATAGTGACACAATGCTAAAAGACACGTTTGATTGTGTTTTTAAAAAATATATTATTAAATAAATTAACCTGAGGATATTTTTACACATAAAAAAATATAACAGATAGATTCAAGTTTTAAGTTTTATTCTCCACAGGGAATGTGACTTCATGTTGTCTTCATAACATTTAACAACCTGCAACACAAGAAAAGAAGCACATAACAATGAATGTTAACAAAATGAGCAAAGCACAAATAACAGCAATTATTTATAATGATAGTACTGATATTTTGATTAAATATGCCAATACTCGTTCTTATTGAGAATCAGATGAGAGGATATGTGTCATTCTTGTGTGGAGTAAATACAGTATGGGTTAAAGAGATGGTTAGTTTGCACTGTGATTATATAATTACTGTAAATGCAAAGCTATTCCTCTCAGTCTATAATAATCTATACAACCATTGATGTGTCAAGCATGTTGACATCTGCCACAATTGATTCTGAGCATGTATGATAAATGACCTTGCGTCCTCTGTGTGCAGTAGGTTGTGTACTATATGCAGCAAGCCTTTGAGCCCCAGGTCTGACATTTTTGGCTGGGTGTGTACGGTAATTCCCCTCGATCCACTGACGCTCTCTTTATGAAACCCCCAGTTATAATCTGTCAACACTAGTCTGACGTCCGGGCTGACATTCTGTATGGAGAAGCAGCTTTTAGCCAGAGACAATCAAGCTCGTCCTTGAGGTGGAGACAGATGGAGATAGACTCTCACCTCACACTCTCACCTCAACCTTTTTTGAATGAGCTTTTATTGTCTTGTTAAGAACAAATAGGTGCAATTATTCAAGAAAATAAGGCAGAGTTGGCAAGAAAGAGCGTGCTGCCATCATTTATTTGTTCACACAGTGGTTGACTGAATTATTGGGAATGGTGCGTTGCATATCTGAGGATGTCTCTCTCTCTCAGACAGTCTGAACCCATGACCATACATCATCATACATCATCAATCATACTGTATACTGTACATATTCATCTGTGTTTCTCCTCTTATTACCGAGTCAGTGAACACCGACAGGGTGAGATTTAGTGCACTGCTTAGAAAAGGTGCATTCTGAGAAACACACTTATTAGCATGAAGAGATTTGAAGATCAATACCACTGTCATATTTGCACTGTAAAAATGAGGTTACAAGCAGCAGAGGGTTAGCTGAGCAGAAATGGGTGGAGACAGCTAGTTCTGTTCAAAGACAGTACATCTGACAAACAGTAATTCAAAAACTCAACATCAAAACATTGTGGTTTTATGGGGTCATGTACCCCATAAAAAAACAAACATGTGGGAATATTTACCAGAAAATACCAGGATACCAGTGACGTTTATTCTAATAATCAATATTAATATTTACCACCACCTCCTTACCTGAGTCATTTGTCAGTCTTTGCCACCATGTGTCATGAATCATCATCTTTTTTCTCCAGTCCAAACCTATCTGTGCACAATAAACAGAAGTTAGAATAAACAGACTGTCTTTACTTTTTCACAGGAACAGATGCATAAACAAAGAGAATTCACTAAATAGGCTAATGTGTATTCTATTAAGAGTGTTGTGGTTGCATAAACAGTGTTGCCAAAGGTGATAAAGTTGGCAAAGCAACAAAACAAGCAGCTGCCAGTTTTTTCTTTTTTTTATTGCGCCCTTGGCTACAACTCAGGACTGCCTAATGGACAAGAACCACTGTGGAGCCATAATGACAAAGAAATGTAAAGACAAGCCTTTAAACGCCTTAGACTCATATTTTTTGTGAGAGGAAGAAAGATGCACAATGAGGAATGATTGTTTTTTTGTTTTTTTGAAATCCTTTTTGTAATCTGAGTGTGAGGGGAGTTTTATCAGTGGCATTCACTTTAAGAAATGCATCAACATCCGTAGCAGGCTTTGGGATTTTGGTTCTTGGCTGGATTTGAGCTGGCGGCCAGCTTGTTATGAAAATGGATCTGAGAGCGCTTCTGGCAAAGTCTGCATGAACATCACTGGCACACACAGAGTTTCCAGCAACACTGATCTCTTCCAACTCATGGGTGCAAATAAACATGACAGTTAGTTTTAAGAAACAAGTCGAAGAGGAAACTTAGGCCTCCAAACTATGAAATTGAAGTCACAACCATTTACAATTTTTCAATTACAGCCATTTAATCAACCTCATTTTATTCTTGGCTGTTGAGTGAATAAATAAATAACAAAACTGGACTTGGATTTAATGAACAATCGTCTGTGAGCAACATTTTCTCTGAACAGCGGTGTCTGAGCTGTTCCCGGAAATATGTATTTAATAAATGGAGCAATGCTGTAGCTCACAACTGATTTACAAGAATGTGCTGCTGAGAAAATAGCCTTGAAAAACAAACTGTAAGACGATGTCATCTTTTAATGAAATGCAAAATGGAGACATCTTGTTAATTTTGCATCAAGTTGACACTAATTCTTCCTGTAACCTCAACAATTAATCTCCTCCAGTGCAGACAGCTTTATAGGGAGCTGCTTTATGGAGAACAACTTCAAATACTTACCAAGCTACTTTCCTGACTGATGAAGCACCCGAACATGTCTGATGGCTGAGTACAATCTTCACTCCTCTGGGAGCTGGTTTTTGTGCCTTCTGCTCTGGAAAGAAGCACAAGCGAGAGTAGAAAATAGTATTTTTGTAAAAAGGCAGTGGCAGCGCGATGTGAGTCGTGTTACATTAGTGCAGAATGAGAATACATTGCAGCGAGACTGTGCTGTAATTGTACGATTCAGCTGAACAGCACTTCAGCACAATGCAACTTCAACAACAATGCTTCCTACACATCAGTGTCGAAACAGTTCAACTTGCTACATGCAGCCATTATTGTGACCACTACATTGAGGTAGAGCAAGTGGGCAGCTTTTTTTTTGTCAGAAAAAGAAAAAGAAAAGTAGACTTTTCTTTTCAGGGAACTGGCTCATCATTAGAGATTATTCTGAAAACGAGACAAATAGAAGTTGTCATGTTTTTATCCCCATTTCCCGGTTTAATGCAGTATTTTTTTTTTTTAAGTCAAACTATTTGCCCTGAAACTGTTCATTAAATCTTCTGTATACACCAATACAGCAGCAAATATATAGTGGAATATGCTTCCTGAGGGAAGTCACATCTGCTCTGTGTGTGCTGTAATTGGAGTTTCTCTCTTTGTTTTGGTCCACTGGCATATTAATGCATGTACATTCATATATGTTTTTAATTCATTTGTACGGTTGCTCCCATCAGTCCACGGTGCAATTTCTTTCCCAGTCCGATCATAAAGTCAATACTGGTTTGTCTTTATCAAGATGCATACAGTAACTGGCTTTTCTTCCTGTTACTTTCACTGGGATTGGTAACAACTTACAGACTGAGAATGTGCAGGAGGGGCAGAGCATTTGTTTTGATGTGAGATGCTGGTGCGAATACGATGTAGTGATGATTGCCTAGAGAACATTTAATTAAAACAATGTTTCTTTTGTAAATAGATCTCCTTTGTTTTACAAGCTCAGAACGAAAACACACAGAGGATCTCTTGGGACACTTAAAACTGTAAAATATGAACTACTCTTTGAAATTGACTGTGGAGTGGGACTTTCAATATTGTCTTTAACTTTAGTAAAGCTTAAAGCAAGAACATTTACAGCTCTCATATTATATCTCACATATCGTATTAAATATGGCAACATGTTTTAATGTTTGTGGGGAGAATCAACAACATGTTACAGTTAAAGATAAAAAAAATCTTAGGAAAGCTTATAGCATTTTTGTGTATGTAACAAATAAAGAAATACAGCAACAACCACTGATGCTGCGCCTCTAACTTCTCAGCATTGCTCATAAATCTTGTTGTGCATTATCAGCACAAGTGTGTAATTAAGGTGTTGTACCTTTGAATACATTTGCAAAAAGCACTGCAGCTTTAGAAAAACATCCGTGGAAGGGCATGAATTATGAATTAGTCACCAGGTGTGTGTGTCCATAGGGATGAAGTGCAGCTGAAGTTTGCTTGGCTAAAAAACATAGATTGAAATAGACAACACATGCATAGTTATATAATATGAAATATTTAAAGAATAGTATAAAGAAAAATGTGCAAATACCCAGTGCAGAAGTTACATAAAATGAATTCATACCACAGAAAAGAAGTTATGTAATGTATGTAGGCCACAGTAAATATTATTTTTAATTAGTTAAAGTACAGTTCAAGTAGTTCCACTGTGAAGCTTTAACTGTGGAGTCATTACTTTGCTGTTCTACTGAAGATGATTATTTCTAATCACATTGCAGTTTCAGTGAGATTTGTTTTTTGTATCCCTTTTGTTTCTATTATTTTAATTGCATGTCTGTACTTTATTGTATTTTTAATGAGCCGTCAGAGTAATAAAAACTGTGTAGTCTAGGACTTGTAGCCGATGTAAATGAGCTTTAATGGTGAATTTATGAGAGGTGGAAATTATATCGCAGTTCTTTATGAACAGTGTGCACGCAGTGAGCCGCAAGAAAGTATTTTGCTCTCTGCAAAACAATTCCACAACATAAATGGAGAAAATTCAGCATTAAATTATGTCATGGCACTAAAAACAAACACACGCTCATTTAAGTTTCAGTCTCTTTTAAGATGTAATCTCTGAATCAAACATGTGAAGTCTTTGCTAACTGGCTAGAGAGGAGGTCGGAGGAGTCAAAGCTGCTGATTTTCTGTTAGTTATGTCTCAATTCAATTAAACACGACTCACGAGTAACCCCCAGAAGATTTTAACAAACCTGACCACAAACCATTTGCATACAGTATGAATACAATGTATATCCACTCACCTGTTGTATTTGTCTCTGCTTTAACCAGACCACACTATAGTGTGTTTCTTTATCTGCAGGGAAGAAAAACAGAACAATGAGATAAAGAATATGTCAATGTCATCAATATTAAACAAGTACAGACTCACAGACTGCATGCTATGTATATGAATGTAATGAGCACAGTTTATAGCATAGAACATTTCATCACTGTGAAAAAAGTAAACCAATTCAAGTTGTTATAATATCATGAGATTTTATGAAGAGTTTTGAGCAAATTTATTTATATCACTGATGTGATGTTTAGTTTTCTGCACATTATTTTAGTCTTTTATTTATATATAAAAAAGCGTATTATTTCTTTTATCACAGTTTAGCTGTATTTCTTATGAATTATCTAGTTAGAGATAGAGGGATTTTTAAATCAATTGTGTATTTATTTGGGGTTAAAAAGGGCAGGTTTACTTTTTTTTAAGTGGAAGTTAGCATTTGATGATTATATTATTATAATATTAGTATTAGGGTTACCTGCTTAGTGTTTAGTCTTCCTTTCATGAGAGCCAGGCTTCAGGTGTACTAATCACAAAAGACAATTCAGATGGCTAAACGGACTTCAGCTCTGATGTTTAAGGCACGGAAAATTACAGTGCATATACAGCTTGGTCAGGTTAAATGACAGAAATGCAGAGAGAGATTAGCAGAAACATTGATGAGTTGCAGATAAGATAAGACACTGTGCTGTTTTTACCCCCACTCAGCAATAACATAATCTCAGAGGGTAAAAACCACTGTCTACATCCTGTACGGCCCATTGTTCTCTTCAGGAGCCAGCTTTAAATGCTGAGCGTGTTTGAGTCATTATTGAGATAATATATGAGGACTTCTTACCTCTTTTATCTCCATATCATTCTCAGAGTCAATCAGTGTGTCTGTTTAATGATGTAAAACTTCAGCGGATGGATTAGGAAAAGAAATGTATTAGTTTATATATATATGTAAAAAAAAATAAAAAATAAAAAAGCTTCAAGGACTCGTAGATTATTTAACCAGTTATTCAGTTGGGACATGTTGGCGGGCTTTCTTTATGAAGTGGGTTAGCCATTACCTGAAAGCATCTAAAGTTTGCTTATGTTAACAAACTGTGGAGAAAACGCCACTTTATAGCTCCATAGCCACCTATTTAGAGAGTCTTACACACTGTATTGAGGTTTATGTTGTTTTTATTAAATGCTTTATGTACAAATACAGATTACACACAGAACAAAGCACGCATTATAAATTACACACTGTATACTGCTGATTGCTTTCCACCCACAAAATAAAAAATAAAAAAAACGTTTTGCACGATTACGATCTCACATCTTCTATCATTTAAAATCACAATGTAACTTACCAGGAGGCTAACTTTAGTCTGTCATCTCAGCTCACTTTTACCATGAAGTCATCTTCTCATATAACAATCAGTTACGGGGAAACGTGAGGGCTGGCTTAGATTGGTCAACATTAAACATTTTCAAAAGAAATGTTTGGTAAATTTAGTCACTTTGCACTCAGTTCTGTAAAAGATTTGGTTTCCATCTGTGGCCTTTAATGGAGTTGAACCTGTCATTTTCAAAAACAAGAGTGACCTTGGTCAAATAATGTTTAGAAATATGTCTTGAAGAAACCAGTTTGTATCTTGTGAGGTTAAACTTGAGCTACAAAGTATCCATTAAAGCAAACTGATTCCACATCCAGACCAGAGGTAGATGTTTTCTTTGTGTATTTATGTGTTTCAAAAAATTGAAATGAACTGAGCTCTCAGGGCCACCGTAGACATGGGACGATCTTTACCCAAGTTGTGAGAGACAACACAGAAATGATTGGTCCATGTCTGACATGTTTATCATGTCTCATGGGTCAAGTCGTACAGTAGCAACACATTTTGACTCTCTGATGAGCATCTTAAATAGTTTTATTGCTGTCTTTACGGGTTAGCTGATCACTGCATTAAAGGCAATACATGGAAACTCATTTGTCAAAATCTGAGACGTAACGTGTCCAAAAACTCTGTTTAATGTCAAAAATCTAAAATGAATAAATGTTTTTTGGGGGCTAGAGGTGGGATGGAGGGCATTTAAACAGCCAAATTTAAGAACAACTTTCCTGTACATACATTTCTTCTGTTTTCATAAAAGGACTCTGTCCTTTGTGGAAAAAAAAAAATCAGTGCTGCAATATTAGATTTTGTGAATTTATGCACTATGTGGGATTATAGTTTTTATTTCAATTTGTGAACGGACAAAAAAAAAGTAAATGTTACAACGTTAATGTGGAATAAAAAAAATATACAGTTTGAAATTGGAGATCACATGGAGCACCTTCAGTATCTACCATAGGGATGTTTCCTGTAGCCCCCTCTTGTCAGCCGTAAAACGGGGGCTTTGAGACTGGGTCGGGTAGTTGTCCACTCCTCCTCTGCAAAAAAAAAAACAGTTGAAAAAAACAGATAGAAGAGAGCTGCTGCATCCACAGAGCTCATGTCACACAGGTATTGTCTACGACTACCTCACAATTTTCTGTGGAGAAAGGCCTACAGAGGCTCCTCTCCACGGAAAATTAATTTCATAAGCTCTTTGCCCTCTGTTGGGCCAATACTGAGATCTGACAGTCAGCAGCTCCTTCCTCAGAGCCAAATTACATAAAGATGGCCACCTCTGCTGCATGGCACATTGCACAGCTTCCAAATAAGAAAGTGTTTATGGAGCAGAAAATCAAATCATTGCCCCCTTGGTTTTGGTTTGGTCTGACCTCAACACACCAGTGCACAATTCATTGTGCTGAAAATGAATGAGGCTGCAAACCTGCTGTGGCAACCAGCTTATCGCCACTGTCATGTGATAACCTTGTAACTCCACTTCAGGTGATTTTAACTTTTTTTTTTTTTTGCTTAAATCGAAGCTTAATGTGTTTCGTTTTAAAGCTTTGAGGAAATTTTGAAGATGCAGTCTGCGTTTTGGAGATGGGAGATATTTCTTTATAGCTGACAGCGGTGTTGTATGCACAGCAGAGGTTACTCAGCAGATAGGAACAGCCTTTTTGGAATAAGCCCAGGAGGACACATATCCAAAAAAAAAAAGGCAAAACACTCCACCTTTACAACAAGGCATTGGTTAGCCCCCTGAGCTTCCTCTGGCACATTTGCTGTTCTAGTCAAATGCAGCTCATAGTCGAGAAGGTGGGGAGGGTGAAGCATGCAGGAGCAGCTCCCTGGGTGACGATGATTAGAAGTGGTCTGGAAGCACAAGTTTTTTTTACTCCTTTGTTTCTCTGCTGTGGAACATCTTTTAAATATCAGTGCAGCAGCAGCCAAGACTGTGCAGCCAAGTCTCTCTTTTTTTTTCTTTTCAGGAATGGATCTAAATAAGGTCCAAGGATGTTTGGTGGAAGAAAAAAAAATTGTGACCTATGTTTTTGTTGTTGAGCTCACAGAAAAAAAAGCTCTGCAAGCAATCTGTTCTTACCGTAGTTGTTGTAGGATTCATCATTTGTTACGTGTCCGTATTCGTAGTATTCTGAGATGCTATAGAACGGAAACATAACAGTCAAAATAATGGCACGCTGTATAAAACATTGACCTGTCTCCCAATGCATCTCATTATAAAAAATATCAACACCAAAATATCTGCTGGTAATTCTCACTGTCCTACCCATTCAAACCCATCAATTCCTGCTAATACCTTATCTTTAAAATGAATCATAAACACAACATGCATGTACTGTATATGTAATTCCTCAACCCAGCTGGGCACTGATTTCACTGCCATGTAGATACTGGAACAGGAATAAATAGTGAATTTGCTGGGGACTATTTTCAGCTGCGGATTAATACACATTTGACGCTCCAGTGAGTATTTACTGCAGCAGAACGGTGTATGTGGGATTAACTCTGGTGCCCCGGCTGATGGTGTCTCTAATAGTTTCTGGAGGACAGTTGAGCACGGTGGCACAGAGAAATGAGCTACATCAGGCTTCTGCTGTACAAGACCTGTTAGTTGGATCAATTCAGTGTAACTTTTTAAATCTCTTGAAGAGAATAAGGAAAAAAGCCCCATTCTTTAACAAAGATATGTAGTGTTCATTTAAAATGTTGTAAATATGGGAAATTTCTTCTTATTAATGAATAGACTATGCATAGCAATATACACACCATGATGAAGAAAGCACCTTTCACATGCTGTGCTGTAAGTGTGAATGTGCCTGTGGTTTGAAGCGCTACTTTGTAAGAAAGCGTCACCTCTTTGACTGATTGCTGTAGTTATCCTCATAGGCTTCGTAACTTTCGTCATCGTATTCGCCGCCATATCCATCATCGTAGCCCTGCAAGCGGAGACACACCGTAAGCATTCAGGTCGACTTATCTCCTCATCTTCCCCTCTAACGGGTCAGAGATGAATATAAAAACAATCGATACTTAGTTCCACAGGCAAAGTCCATCACTTTGTGCTCATAATAGGAGAGGAAACAAGAAAAATTCATGTCCGGCTGAGATTATTGATTGAGATGTTCAGTGGGGAGCATGTCTCACTAGTGGAGCCTAATGGACACCTTCTGAGCCTTAACAGCAATATGGATCTCATCTATTGATAAGTAGCTCCTCAGAAAACAAGCAGAAAAAGCCAACAAGTAACTCCAGTCATGTTCAATAACTACACAAACTATACAGATTAACATAAAACATCACAAAAGATTAAGTTCAGATGCTATACAGAACATCCCTGTAAGTATCATAACCACATCTGTACTGTAGATTGCTAATGTTTGTATATTTCTCACAAATACACAGCAAACATCACTATGTATCACTTTACATTGACAAAGTGTAATGAAATACAGTTATGTAATCAAGCAGTCAACATGCATTTTTCTTTTTCAGCTGGGACAAATACTGTAGTGTAAAGGCTACTCCTGCGTTTTCTTACTACATCTGCAGAGACCTTAATTCTCAACCCATTTATGTAAGCAACCTGGTTTAGGTACAATTCAGGTAAACACTGAAACTCAGGAGAAGAAAAAAGGAACATGACGTCAAACCCTCTAATAATAAACTGGTGGCATGGAAACATCTGACTCCTTTTGTCATCTGCATAAACCATACAGTAATGTTCACATAATCAACTCACTGTCATCTACAGTGGCCCTGAGAGCTCAATGCACTGCAACTTCAATAAACCCTTCAATTCATCCTGTAGCCTATGTATCCATCAACTTCATCTGACAACACAAATGCCTCAAAACACCTGCAAATACGTCAGGAGAGGTGTTTCTGGGGACACAAAGGACTGGGGGACAGAATTTGGTCCACTGCTTCTTCACTTGAGAAGTTCTAGGAAACAACTACCTGTTGTGTTTGAACGTAGAGAGGGTTTGTTTGGTTTATTATTATAAAGTGATTGATTCAGCATAGATATTATTGCAAATATGGACCGTTAGATTAGCATTAGGCTTTACCCAGGTCTATCACTCTTTGTGTCCCCGGGAACAGTTTTTTGCGGCACGTTCGCGTAATCATCAGTTCTTTACCACAGGATTGCTCTGTCTTTTCGTCTGTGTGATGTCAGACAGACGTAAAGACAGAGCAATCCTGTCTGACATGTAATCTGGATGAGGTGGACATGTCGATCATTCTTTTACACTCTCTCTTAATTTACTCCCCAAACTCCTTTTGAACAGAACAATGTGCAGCTGATCAGAGAGGAGATGAGCTGCTTAAAATCTTGATACCCTCACCAGAGCTGCTTCTCAAACATAGCTCTGCACTCAAACTGATTAAGTTTTATGAACAGAAGAAAGCACTTGGTGACTTTTCATCCAGGTCTTTTCATCTCAAGCAGCACTCAGGCTGCCCTGTCATCCGCCCAGGAGGTTGTGCAACCTGAGAGGCAGCCTGGAGGAACTATGTGGGCACTGAAAAGATGGTAGATTTGAACATCAAAGACATGGCACGAAAGGGCAGTAGTGCTTTTACACCTTGTGGTATAGAGGACATTATTGATCAGACATCATGAGGAAACTAGTTAGTTCAATAACAAAGCAGCATTTACATAATATTTCTTACTTTTATATGCATCATGTGTAATCTGTTGTTTGCTAAATTGGTGTAAACCAAACCTGCTCTGTGATCTGCTCTGTGAAATGGTTTATTCCTGACAGCAGGGGAAACCAGACTGCAGGTGCACATAAACAGCTTAACCTGAATAACACCATAACTGAGGAAAGGCCAAAGTGTGTGCACAACAGTAAACTTCACTATTGTCTGCTCTTGTAATTGTTGGATCTCACTCATTTAAGGAGATTTAGTAGAGTTTAAAGTGCTTATGTTTCTTTTTCAGCCACGATCTAATCTCTTCTAATCCTTTCCAAGCTCGCTGTTTCAAATCAAGCTCCACCACGATACGTACAAGTGCTCAGTTCCTTTTAGACGGCCGATGCATAAATGCGTTGAAAGGCTCAATGAAGCCGGTTTATGCCAGACGCGGTCTCGACAGTGCATTATTCCTTCACGTCTGCCTGTAACATTAAAGTAATATCATCGTGCATTAGATGTGGCTGCGTTTGATTTCGCTTTGTGACACAAAAGCAGACGCATAAGTGTGAAGGACATCAAGTGCAGCGATGCAAAAAAATAGAGAAAGAAAAAGAAAAAAGTACATTTCTGACAAATGTACGCGCTCCCTCTCTCCTGTCGGGTAATGCCGGTTCCCGCTACGTGGCTTTATTTGTGCGAACATGAATTTGACTAAATTAAAGTTAGGGATTATGTCAGGGATTAAGTTGTTTCATGGGATCCGATGCTTCTCTTTTTCTTGCGTGAGTCTTTTCCCCACAAAGGCATCAGGAGTCAGAGACCTGCATATCTTGGTAATTGACCATTTTGTTAGCAATCCCACATCCACATTGAAGTGGATTAATTTCAGTCAAATATATTAGAAAAATGAAGCTAAGATAAAGCAATGCAGGAGTGTGAAGTTGTGTAAGAAACATGAGTGAATTCCTGTAATATCTGTGCTGCTTTCAGGCACATAAAATAAATATGTCATTGTTGTTGTTCGTGCATTAGCTGCAGAAAAATAAATAACTAAATAAATGATAGAGACAGTGAATTCATTTGAACACATCGTGGCCTAGCAAACTGTTTGTAGCTGTTGGTTTACTCGGAAGATGCGTGTGCTCAGCGCAGCATAAGGAAGGTGTAGATAAAGTTATCTCTGTGTCCTGCTGCTGTTTACATTCTTAACACAGCAGTTGTCTGGTTTATGCTTTTACGTCCTGAAATGCAGTTTTTTAAGAAACACAATTCCCCATATTTAAGTTGCCTTTCAGGTCATTGGTCTTTACTTTAATACATGAAAGTTTGTGCATCTAATTAAACTTGTGTGAGGCTGAATTTGTGCTAATGTAAACTACAGTATGGAAACGTGAGTGATGGACCGGCTTGCCCATGCAGCAATGGCCCAATCACATCTTAGCAACGGTAACTAAGGCATGGCAGGTCTATCTATGGAAGTAAATCGACGATAAAGGATTTGAGAGAAAGCAAACATCAACGTCTGAGCGCAACTCAAGTCTGCGAGTCGACATTTGAGGGTGTCAAGGCACAGATTTGTGAAAGCAGAAATAGATCTGAGCACGAGGTTTCAGAGTCTGTTTCCCCAGTTTCCTCCGGCAGTTTCTGAACACTTGTGACCTGACAGCCATGTTTGACTTACAAGCTGCAACAGAACACACCCACATCGCTATCTGGACTAGTTTGGGCACAAAGTGTATTTTATTGCATATTTCAATTGCTGTATGGATCTACACTGAGTTGACCGATACAAATCCACTTACAAAAACCACATCAGATTTCTAAGGGCAGCATTCTGCTTAGAGGAGTAAACTAGTCCCATCCATAAATCTTTTAAAATCACATCAGCCTAACCCTACATGTGGGTCAGTGTGTGTCGTAGCAGTTTGCATGCCCTCCCTGCGTCACAGCCAGCTTCCTCCCACAGTCCAACACCATACACAACTCCAGAATGTGAACAGCGCCTTGTGCAAGAATGGACGTGGCTGCAGCCCCCCCTCTACATGGATTAGTTGTTTAGGCAATAGATCGATGGATAAAAGTTTGACCAAAAGTTTGCTAACATGCTCATGGCAGCTTTTATGTTGAACGTCACTAGATGAGTCTCAGAAGATGATGATTCAGATAAGTGAACAGGTGAAGCTCTGTATTCAGTTGGGGTTTATTTCCACTCTTATTTGTTATGCTCACACATCTTACTCATACTGCTACTGCTAATAAATGATGCATGATTAGCCATGAGACCCCTGAAGCATCACTGGTCATTTAGCATCAGTGCAGCTAGTGTTTTTGAATCGATGGTGAAATTGGATTTCAAATGAACTCTAACTGTGTATGTTTATAAATGTGCGATGAATCTAGTGGGCAAGCCTTGAGCCTATATGTGGGTAAATACAAGCAGTGAATATTTAGAAGCTGTGGAACAGATGTACCATATGATAAAGCTGGATGATAATGATATTCAGCTCAAAGAAAACAAAATGTTCATCACTGTAACTTATCTCTGCGTTGACCTTAGTCTGACCCACAACACCCGCTGCATTCAGATTGGACAAGGTGCTGCGTGTACATAGACCTGCCCCCAATTATAGAGGCTTGAATCCTTAAGTTTGACACTTACCTGTAAAAACTATTAACACTGGTCCCTTTTAACGAGGCAGAGGAAATAAATCAAATGTTAACACAAGGGTGGAGAGTCCTAGCTCAGTGTAATTAGGACAGCGGGAACCGAAAGGCCCTTAGCACTGTGCTTCATTATCAATTGACAACCTGTATGTCCCCTGACAGTGACTGATCTTCATAGGGAGCTGCCTGTGAATGCCTCTCCACACAGCAGAATGGAAGGGAAAATGAGATTTGCAGCCTTTTGTCTCAGTGAATAGATGCTCTTCACTGCTTTCTACCTGTGCAAATTCAATCAGCACCGACCTTTTGTTGTCTGCAATGCACTTAAAAAATACGAGTTTACTTTTGAATACCTTCACTCGAAGTGTGCCACTGTAAAAAACATGCTTTACCACAGGAAATAATTATGGTGAGATTGGGATGCGATTACTTTGGTGACATTAAACAATATCATGTTTGTCATATTGGCTTCAGGGGGGCTGGAGAACAATAAACAAATCAGACAGGGTTTTCTTGCTATACAAATAGTATTACTTGGTGTGCTTGCAGAGTTTAGCATCAGATGTAACTGCATCTGTCTGCTCTTCCCTCAGCAGCAGCGTCACTCCCCGATGGTACGACAGAGGCCATTATGCATTCTACCTGAGTTTTACTTAGTATTAAATAATCCGAGCGCAAGTGAGTGTCATACATCTGTTTTAATAAACAAGAGAGTTCTGCATGGAGAATTTCCATAATTAATTTAACAAATGTGAAGTCAGCAGTGTATCTGAAGCCATTGTTAAACTGTAAAGCAATTACAGCAGATGTGCATACCATCCTTAAAGGTGGCCTGAGAAACCGCTCCTCTCCAAAAAATATACAGAATCTCAGGCATCTTTTTATGTTCGTGAAATAGATGATATGGGGAGAGGTTTTTTTTCCCCCCATTTCAAAAGGGTGTCCTTTTGCTTTTTTCACAGTAGATAGATTAGACTTTTTTTTTCTTCAAAGCCTCCCGAAGCTCTGTGTTTAATCACATTATGGCATTTCCCGCACAGCTTTGGTATGGTTGCAGGGCTCAGGTTTAAAAACCAAGCAATGCGTTTCATTTTTTTTTTTTAAACCATCAATTTGTACAATTCATGGTTTGCTGTCAGGGATTGAATCCTGTATCACTCTCAGATTCCTCTTTTCTATCATCAGCGTTGACATTAAAAGATAAGATCCAGATGGGATTTGATCTTTAACATTAAACCGAGGCCATGGTCCAAGTCTATACTAAATGCCATCAATCACAGTCTTTAATCTCCCTCTGCACTTTTCACTTGGAAGAATTCTCAGTGATCACAGTGAAATGTCTCACTGCTGCTCTGTCTCAGGGATTAGACGCAATCATGCAGTAACACTTGTTTAAAAAGTCACAAAATCACAGCAGCTAGTGGTAATTTTAGCACTTCAATATCAAGTATACCTTACTACACTTACAATGATAAACTTCAATAAGGTGTTCATACAGTATGAATAATGGATTGTAAGTAGCAGGCTGTAATAGTCACAATCATGTTTGAGAATGAAACTAAAACTAAAATATCTGCTCATAGCTGTATAAAAAAAAAGCAAGGAAAAAAAGTACTGCAAATTTTCCATTTCTGCTTTATGTATTAAACCATACACTTTTCATAAATGTGCCGTCATATGAAAAGCAGTGCCACATACTGTACTATACAAGACATTTTCTCTGGCATCGTAAAACAATTAATAATACAGTTTTACACATTGGCTGATTGCTGAAATAGCAGATAACTTATCACTGAAAAACAGGCCTCTTTCTGACTGGATAACAGATCTGCATTTTAAGCACTTTCACATTATACAGTGTAGTGCATATGGAGAAATCCATTCAGCAGCTCTATGCAGATGGGTGGCTGATTGCTTATTTTCTTGTGTAATGAATATGTCAAATAACTGTGAAGTCATCATTAATAGTTTGGATTTTTAGTTCTGCCTGTCGAAATATTATTTACAGTATTTCAAGATGTGGGACCTTCCCCTTAACCAAACAGCAAGTTAAAGCCTTGTGCTTAGGTCAGCTGCTCAGTGAGTAGATGATCCTCAATTGGTTTTGATGGATTAAGGATTTCTCAATCATTAAAGGACCAATCAGTTTGTCCGATCTGATACTAAAAGCCCATTCCCACTTATGTACATGATAAAGACACAGCAGATGATTTAGTGCATGTTATAACACCTCTCCTCAGAACTGAAATCCTGACAATCATCAGTTTCTGCATCAGGAGGACTTTGTCTTTGACAACTTGTGAAGAATCGATTACAAAACTGTTTCAACCCAGAACCATACAACAAATACAACAACTCTGACAACAACTTGTAAAAAGCACTTGTAGCTCATCCCCAAGGGGTGATAGCGTCCTGAACATGCCGGACCCCCCCACAGTGAAGCACTGCCATCTACTTCACGTCTTTCCTTTAAGAGGCACAATAATGTTAACTGTCACTGTATTAGTTTTACGACAGTGACAGCGTGACAGAGGCCATTAATCACTACAGTCTCCCTTTTACATGATCACCTGCTCCACAGCAGAGACACAGCAAATATTTATGGGAACCTCACCCCAAACTGAGCAGTAAACAATAGTCTGTCATTCATTCACTCACTATGCCATAGCTGCAAACTACAGTACAGAGTGCATGCACAATTACATGTGTATGTGCTGGTTATGAATAAGCAATCCTATGCAAATTGGTTTCTGGCAGCAGACTGCACAACAACGTTAATAACAGTTGCATTGACTGAAGCATGAAGCATTGACGGACAATGCAACTGTAAAATGATGCGATGCAGAAAACAAAGCAGTAGCTTCAAACATGTCAGTGATAGAGCTCTGATATACCTGCTCTTTTTTTTGTCACTTTATTTGAAGAATATATTAGTGAAATCTCAATGATTTACCCTAAAGAAACACCCCCCCCCCCTTACTAATAGATTCATAATTACTGTTAATTAATTTCCTTTTAGCTATGCACCACTTTAGATTAATCTGATGGCAGTTATCATCCTGGTCACTTATACACTGTCACAATAGCAGGTTTAATAGGTCAGACCTAGAATTAAAATTTAGACTAGAAGTTAGAAAGTGTTACTCAACCTGTACTGTGTTTTTGTTGGGGACTATTTTTTCAGCTGTGGATTAATACACATTTGAAGCTCTAAGTTTTAACAGAGGCAGTGGAATTGAGGTTTTCATTGTAATGAGGAAAATGCCATGGAGTTCAATGATGTGACTCAGTGTTTTGAATAGGTTTTTTTTGCACAATAATGGAGATTGGTGCCACCAAGCAATAAGCTGCATCCAGCTTTGGATACAGATAAAACTTGTTAGTGGGATCAATTTATTCTTAGTTTTGTTTTCTAATGGAATTTGCTGACGGTAAGAGCATTATCAACAGCTTTATCCTTCAACATCCTCAATAGAAAAAGAGATCTCAGCCAAGTTGGCCTTGAAGTTCTTCACAGCATAACGTCGAAACAACATCAACATGAGGTTGCAAATCTGTTTGTTTTTTGTTTTTTTTGCTTTTGGCAGCGCTGGCTTCATGTGGTTTCAGTGAGTGATGAGCTGCGTTCTGTTCACCTGAATGGTAAAAGCTAAGGTGAGTCATCAAATAAAGTGCCACACTCTGCAAGGAACAAAGGGAAGTGACTGGGTGCTGGAGTAAAGGATACAGCAAGGTGAGATTTGCAGGAGACAGATAAAGACAAAACGTTCATAAATTATAAAGCCAACAAGGATACATGATAACTACCAGCTTCCTCATGCTTCCCATCGAAGCTTTAAATCAATACCGACCTCGATTAGGAACAATTATGGACGTTCTCACAGTATCACTTTTATGAGATAGACTGACAGTTCGACAGAGTCCATCAATCACAGATCCCCAGAGAAATCTAAACGATACCCATGCAAGCTACAGTACAATCGGCACCTACCCAAAGACAAACACAGGATGTGACAACAAAGACCCATCCACTACTGCTGCTGATCTATGATTGTGTTTCAGTAGCCTGTATGGTGCTGGATTCTTGTAGTGGAATAACAATAAGATGTGCAAGATCTTGTGTAAAAACAAACAAGCAAATAAAAATCTGGACCTTGGCATAAAGAGGTCTTGCTACATTCTGGAAATATGCTCAAAAAAATCGTGTAATGTAGCAGAAAAAAAAAATAGCAAAGTGAGATATGAGGAAGGAAAATGTTCAGGACAAACTCATCTTTCCATAATCCCCTAGTCTCTGTGCTCCCACCCTCCAATTACAAAGAGAAGAAATGCCTCGCTTTCTCACTCCTCAGAAATACACAGGCTCTACATCAGAGCTCAATTTGGTTTGGTAATGAGACTGCGCTTGTGCATTTCCCCATGCAGACAGCCCAATCTTCAATTGCCAGCACACATGGGGGCTTTGCTTAGCAGGAAGGCTCTGAGGAAATAGACTGGTAAAAGTGTTGCCTTTTTTCATTTGGATGAAACTTAGAGCTCACCTTGTGTAGTCTTTTCAAAATGACCTTGGGAAATTTCCAAGATCTGAGGACAAGCGTACTTTTAAATAGGGCCCCTTTGATTCAATATGGATCCCACCATCATTTTAAGCGAAGCGAACAAATATTTGATAGAGCGCTGGTCAAGGGACTACAGTACCTACAGTTTACTGCGATAAATCTGGAGCGGCTATCACATCAGTGGGGCGGTGGACCATCTGTCCAGCCCTTTTTAAGGCCTCTCTGTGTGTACCTGTCAGTCAGGGTGTGAATGAGAGCGTGCTGCGACTGGCTGATCAAAACCAAGTTTCAGCCTGAGACCATGAGAGTGGACAAGTTAAGGGCTGAATTTCTGTCCCTCTTCTTTTTTTTTGGTGCATGTTAATCAGGCAGCTGTTCATAGTGCACAGCTTCATGGATTTTCACTCAAAGCTGCTTTACATTTACACGACACGTTTCCTCAAGGTGAACATTTTTAATAGAAAAGATAGCGTCTAGGAGGTAAATGAAAAAATCTGAGCTAATTCGATTAGCATAATTAATTGTTATTCGTCAAATGCAGTATTTATCGGCAAATCTGCGCAGCAACATAAGATTGGATGAAGAGAAAATAATCCCTCCTTGCAAATAATGGATATAAATATGCATGATGCATATAAATATACATTATTATGCATAGAAATAATGCTTGCAAATGTATTTCACACAATGATAACCCAGCTAAAAGACAAATGAAGAAGGCGATGCAATGTTCACTGGGATAAATTACTTATTCAAAGCAGTGTTTAAGTCAAACAAGTTGATTTTAACATTGTGTAGGAATAAATGGAAACCCAGGGGCTTGAACAGAGGCCCCACGTTCATTATTAAATGTAAAGGATGTTCTTGATTTTAATTACAAAAAAATAAAATAATATATTCCAATGATTGCCCTAATTTTTTTTTCTCCTTGTAAAGCAGGTGGAGTCATCCAGATCACACGAAAGGGGATTAAACCAACTGTGATTTACACACTGTTCAAGTGAAATTACTATCAACTATACTTTTCATCCTGTGCAAAGAGGATTGGACTCACATAGTCGTCGTATGATTCATGTGTGACTGCTAACAGTGGGACCCTGTATCCAGCGCTCCCCGCCGCCCCTCTGGCTCTCGGAGCTTGCACCTCCCTCGATAAAACAGTGGTGGGGAGCTTGGTGTGTGTCACCGCCGCTGTCCCCCGAGGTGCTGCTGCACTCCTCCCTGTTCCTCTGTGGCCCCTGGTAAAGCAAGAAAAGCGGTGAGACATGGCATCAGTTTAGCCCTGAGAATTTTTTACTTCATGACGCGTGTAAATAAGCCGCAGCAACTTCGGTGGAAAAGCAGCCAAAACAATGGGAAACCAGTTATATCCCTCTTATCGCTGCAAACGTGCTGGCAGCTGCAGCTGGAGGTTGTGTTGTAACCTCTGTTGGTAATAAGGAGAGTGGCTGAAGAGTGTCACTTTGTGTCTTCCTCTGCTCTGCAAACACGCCTGTAGGATGCTGCGTGGTGACACGGTGGCGTGGTGCCATGCCAGCGTTTGTGCAAAATCACATCTCCATTTGCCCGAGTCGACTCAATCCACTCAGGTTGAAGTCAAACAGCTGTGGTGTTCGAAGGCAGTAAAGACTCATTTGATATTGTCCAACAGCGAAACCTGAAAGGCCCAAAGGACTTGGGCAAGTACAAGGAATTTAAGGTGGATTGTTTCCTTTTACAGAAGTGTGACTGTCCAGCAGCAGGACCACATGAACGCCGCAGGGATTGCAGGGTGGATTTAGTGCCGCAAAGCCATCCATTGTCTGCCAACTTACATTTTAACAGCAGCATGATGTAGGTGGGCTAGGATACCCTTTCTTCCTCTGGCACATCCTTTACTAGGTAGCAGCTCATTGTGATCCAAAAATACAGACACTCAAAGGGAAATTACTGGTGGAAATTCTTCATGGAGATTTACAATAATCGCTTATCGGCGTGCCATAAGGAGGAAATCTGGGTAGGGAAGTGGTGGTGGTGGTGGTGGTGACTTTAAATTGGGAGCGTCCTGTGTTGCTGCAGGATTTAGAGCATCTACACGCGCTGCCTGAATGAGGCCACGCTGCCATGGCAAACTGTACCTGCTTACTCCTGAGGGACCGCCACGGCTCAGATAGATTATGGAAAATTTGCTCTAAAAACAAACTATAAAGGCGACTGGAAGAGTCAGAAGTTGCATATACCTACAGCTTCATGCGCAGCCCAACTAAGCCAATCAAATGCTCTGTAACGCCAAGTTGTGCTCCAAGTGATCCTGGCTACATCTTGGAGAGTGTCCGACCTAATATTAGTTCAATGATATCAGTTATCTGGAGGAAATGTACAGAAAAAAGTCCAGTCCTGTTCCAAAATATTCCTACTGTATGACCTAAGACAATGTATGTTTGCCAGTGAACCAATTACTATGAAAATATATCATGAAGGTGCGTATTTTCTTTTATATGATAAAAATTGTGATTCATAGAAATGCACAGTGAGTTTCAATGTATACAATAATAAAAGTGCATTGAATAATAAACCTGTGTTAGGTCAGAGATGTTGCTTATATTTCTGTGATAATGTGTAAAAAAAAGTCTGTTATGCTTTGGAGGTGGAAGTAAATAAAAACTAAAATAATTGAGGCTGGCCTGCGGCTCTTTCCTCTCCCCAATTTCCCCATCCCTTCCTCTCTCTCTCACTATGACTATAGGCAAAAGCCTGAAAAAGAAAAATACTTTAAAAAGAGGAGAGTCTGTCTCTTCTAATTTTGTCTCCCAGTGATCATTTCATAAGTAAATACAGCTGAAATTACATTTCAGTCTTCGACTTTCATTTATGTGTTTGATGATTTTGTCAGTTTGACATCGTGGTTGGAAAATCAGGATTTGACTATAGGCGGCCAAGCTACGTTTGGCCTTGTTTTTCATCTCTCTCTTTCAAGTCCCCAATGTAATGAAATTAAAAATACATTGGTAAAATACCCCTAGAAGTTTTCTCAGTACAGCAAATAATTTGATTTTGCATCATGTGTCCCTATATGGTTGAGTGTAATTCCCTTTCACAGTGCTGTCGTGAATAGTGACAAATTGAACCCCACTCACAGACAGTAATACATGATGTGCATTTGAAGGCTACGTAGCTACGTACATGTAACTGCCCCCTGTCTTCCTGAGGAAAGTAAATGTCAGTCCCAGACTGAACCTTCTCTAGTCCCTCGCTGCACTACTCTTTTTTTCTTCTCTTCCTCCGGCAACTTTGGTCTCCTCGGTCCCTCTGCCATGACAAACATACTGAGAATAGTGAGTTAGCTCGCTTCTTAAAGCTGGTGTTGATTTTGGTGTATGACGTGATGCTGGAAAGCAATATGTGCTACTAAGAGGAGAGTGTGTCGGACACGCAACTAACGCTATACTGTACAGTGCAATACGAGGTCAGATGGGCCCACTGGGACAAATCTCATTTCAGGGTAAAATAGCTACATAGTGTTGCCTTAAATAATTGCTTCTTATAAATCTGACAACATAGCACAACAATATGAGCTTTCACAGCAGCTGTAGGCAACTACGAAGAGAAGTTTACCACAGTTTCTCTCACAAAGTTTATTAGAACAGTAACCTTCACAATGTCTGCACTTCAAGAAGCCTTGATTATTGTTTTTTATTTTCAAAACCCCTGCGGGCAGCTTTCTCCACAGCTGTAACGTAACAAGGACTTTACCTTGTGGATATTGTGGTTGCTGGTCGTCCACTCCTCGCTTGTACACTCCTCCCTCTGCTTGACTCATCAGAGCCGTTTAACAGGGAGAGCTCTCTCAGCTGCTCCTGTCTGATCTCGTCATTGTAGTCCTGTGGGAATAAAAAAAAAAAGAAGCCACGTTTCATATAGAAATAAAAGGAAAAAAGCAAGGACATTTGTCTTGTGACTACAACAGATGCTCGCAACAGCAGCAAATGTCATCAAATTGAAATTATCTTGACACGCACAGGAAACACATGGCGTTCCTGAGCGTTGAATACTCAATGAAGACTCTTTTCTCTGATTATGTTTGGACACATAATGCAGGGGAGGGATAAGTAATGGAGGAAAAGACAATACATCTTCCTCAATGGATGTGTGGATTCACTGTCTGCAGGAAGTTTGGGTGATAAACAAGAGAAAAATTAGGAAAATCCTGTTCCTCCTCTGCAAAGTGTGCAACAAAGCACCTCCCGGGTTGCATAATAAGAATCAACAAAATCAGGATTTTCAAGATTTCTAAATAATTCCACTAAATTTTTATGTCGAGAGGAAAGAAGAGATAGAAATAAAAGAACCCTTCATCTCCCTTTAACACAACATAAAAATAACCTTTACTTTGTTGGCACACTGTCTGTAATTGACAGCTTCAACTTTGTGTGGAATATCGTCATCTTGTGCTTCTGAAACATTTTCCTCAACCCGTTATCAAACATGATATGGATCATTACACAGCAGATAAAGGAGTGGACAAAGCAGTATTCATTATCTTGTCATTGCTGACAGATAAACAGGCTTATTTCTCAGAAACTCTCAAACCAAACCCACAGGATTTTCTACAATGGGGAAGATGTTTTTGTACTGACAACAAAGCAATGGAGGCAGAAGTGTTTGCTTTGATTATCAGTGTTTTTGTCCTGCACTGAGAGCAATAAAGCCCCCAAAACTTATCGCATCCTGAGAAAAGTTTTCCAGACATGCATAGGTCATTACAGACAAAAGCCCAGTTTGCACCTCGAGTATTCATCATACAGTGAATTTCTGGACACGAGAGATAGTGTAAGAGTCGCAAATAACTTCCCCTGGTCTCCATTAATCATCGTACTACAGTCTCTAGAGTCTGTGACTCTGTGACATCTTTGTGTGAGCGTTAATCCAACCAATAAATTAACCACACGTTGATTCCTGAGATATGATTCTGTCCAGACTGATAAGTGCAGGGACTTGATAACATTTGATGTGTGTGCGGTTTAGATTACAGCTAGCAGTATAATATAATACACTGGTGAATTAGTGTCATCCTCTCTTTTTCTTTACACCCTCCTTCTCTTTGTCTTCTGTGTATTTTCATTATGTTACATCTATAAGCCCACCTACACTACACTTAGTCATGTACAACAGGCTACAGTTGCACCCTCAATGATTTTCATATTTTTAACACTGAATATAATAAAACCTCTGACAAACTCTTATTTTTAGATTTTAACAATTCTGTTTTACAGTAACACCAACAATTGTGAAACTAATTGTCAAAAAATGTGATAAGCAATTCCTCCTGTATACGTCATCAACCTTAGCAGGAAACTCTACAACTGTGCTCTTCGTGTAATAATTCATAATTTCCCTCTGGACCTTTTTCCAGCTGGATAACACTGGCTGGTCTCATTTTTATCTTTTACCACAATATGTCAGAAAGTCCCCTTCCACTCATAAATGTTTCTAACTGATTTTTTTTTCTACATTTGCAGGTTTGAGCTTCTTTAAGCAGAATGATGAATGAGTAGAGTTTTTAAATCCATCCACTGAAGGAGGAAATGTCATAGCTAAGACATGAGCAAACACACATGACTGCGTATCATCACAAATATACAACTGTGATGAGTGAACTTGAATCATCTGGAGCACATTCACCGTTTCCTTTTTTTTTCTTTTCTTTTTACCAATATTTGTATGTGTGTCCACACTTTGTTCGCTCATGTGCACATGGGTGACACGGTAACACATTCCAGCCAGTGGTTTCACACTCTCATGGCTCACCATGGATCAACAGGTGCAATGTGCCCCAACAAAAGCAGTGAGGAAGAAGAAGACTGTTAGACTGTAAACACTTTCACACAGCTTTCACACTTTTTTAGAAAAATCTGCTTTGGAAATGTTTTATGGGGAAGGAAATGCATTCAGCATGCTCATTAAACCTCGAGGACACACACACACACACACACACACTATGTCTTGGTGAGTAAAAGTGAATGTGAATAATATAACTCCACAGGGCACCTTTAAACTTTGCATATTCACTTTTCATTGAAGGAGAGAGTGTGAGAGAGAGATTTTTTCTTTTTTTTTAGCCTGTTCACCGGCGACAGCCAGGGCCGGAGGCTTTTATGTTTTTGTGTTGTCCATCAGCCCTGTTCCCCTAGACGTGATATCTCAGTAACACCTTGAGGGAACTTTCTCAAACATGGCACAAACATTCATTTGGACTCGATTTTGATGGTCAAAGCTATTTCCAGTTTGCTTTTTTTTAAAGCAGAATATTTTCATATACTGTATCTTAAAACACCTCGGAGGAATCTGTAAAATCTTGGCTTAATGATACCAGAAACACGACATTTAAAGAGGAGTCATGGATCACGGATGCAGAATTATTCAAAAACTGAAAGACATCACATCATAAAATCATGGTAACACTTTGCCACTCACAAAAAATAAATATTTCAGTGTTTTTTTTTTTGGTTTATTTTCCCTTAACCCAGAAGATATCTAAGTAAATGACCGGAAACGATGGTAGACACACACAAGCACACACATGCACACACATACAATTAGTCTGTACTGAACATGTTTATATACCTTGCACATCTTAAATCTCATGTTCCTTGCTATTTAACACTGCACCCTCAATTTTACATGAAGAAAAACATGGAAAGGCAGGAGAACAGACAGCGGATGGCACCTTGTCACAGCTCCTCACTTACAATAACAGGATACTGACACTCAGGGACTTAAATGATGAACAGATTTCAAAAATGGGATTTTTTTCACACCCGCCAGCCATAGGGGGGGAAGGGAAGGAAGGGGGGAAAAAAATCCTCTGTAGATTTCCAAAACATTTGCCACATTGCACACATGTGCTGCTCTTGTTAACGAATTAATACGGCCTACAGTGTTGTGTTGGTTTGCAGTGAAGGAGACTGGCAGAGCTTTTTAATTGAGGAGCTGGCAACTTATCCAAAGCCCAACGAATCTGCCAAAGCCTGTAAAAGTTGACTGTTGACAAAGGCGTTAACATGAGCACACAGAGATAAACCTCATGCTGAGGCTCCTCAGGTCAGACTGTTGGCTCACTGAGATTGATTCTGACCATGCATGACCTTGTGTACACAGGCTGCCCTTCAAATCGCTGAAGTTAGACTTTTAAGAGGTCAACACATGACGCACGGCGATGCCAATCACTGTATTATCTTCTATCTCAGTGATACGCGTCTGTCTGCCACAGGAGTGTTTGTTTAAAGAACTGCTTTTGTATCCTTGGACACTTTTCTGGTAATAAAAAAAATGCACACTCACGCACACATATACTGCAAAACTAGTCTGTTTTGATAATCAATCTCAGTGGATTTAATCTTTAATTAAAAGGGATGTTGTCAAACCAGACCTCCCCTGAAACACTGAGGCTCGACGTGAGCTGACATAACTGTGTGAATACATTTCTTGAACAGAAACAAAATATTAATCCAAGCAAAATAAATCAATGTCAGCTTTTAAATACTGCATATCCTGTGGCCTTTGTTGTATTACTAATCCAGTCTGAGATTGTTCAACATTGTGTGGTTTAAGCGGTCTGCTATCACTCCAATGAGATCACTATTAGTCAGGAAGGATGGAAAGATGTCAGGAGTTCTGGTGTCTTTGGAGGACAGATCCCAGGATTCAATGGTAACTGAATTGTCGAAATGTATCTCGTTTTAGATCAGCCGATGCAACGCACTCGGTCCATCTCTGTCCATTTAGATGACCTCACGGCTCCTGGGCGGCACATTTACGGAAAATGCTTTCACGCAGTTCAGGTCGTGTCATGGCCGCACTGCTGGATATGGGGTCAATGAAGTGTGAGAAACATGTTCGTGTACATTGCTGGGAGGCTGGTCAACATCCACCAGCAATTTGCAGGGACATATGGTTTCACAAGCACACAGTGCCATTTGTGCTACAGATATATGAATTTGTTGAAATCTCTGCATAAAAAATGGTATTAACTAATACTGTAACAGGCTACTCAATGCATTGCAAAGCAGTGGAAGATGAGACTTAAAGAAGTCAGAGTTGACTTTGTGTGGTAGCATTTTTAGATTCACCACTTCTCACCTCTTGGAGACAACAGGAACTGTTATAGTGCAGGGCAGAGAGAAAAAGACGGCAGAAAGATGGCAATTTCTAAACAGTTTCTTTCTTTTTTTTCTGAGCTTGAGAAGGTCTGAAAATTCTTCATAGCACATGCTGCCTCGCATAACAACCAACTGAAAGATGTTCCTCCCGGAGCTCGGGAGCAGCCTCACAGCTGCTGCAGCTGTTAATCTGCATCTTGATGTGATGTTTGTGAAGTTTTGTAATGTATGACCGTATGTTTTTTGGTGTGAGCTGCTGATTTTCTTATCAAAAGGCACAGGATCTGGATTTTGAGTCTTTCCTTTTTTTTTTGGTGTTATCACAAACTACATTTATCTTTATTTATCCTAATTTGGACTTTGTTTCACTTTGTTGTGCTCACTCATGACCACAAATACAGAGAAGAATCAGTGCTACTTGACGTCCTGATGCAGCAAAGCATGAATGAACCATAGACTGAGCCTTTTTCCACACCTGGAAGTTGCATATATTTATATACTGTCTGCTGCTTTCAAAGTTAACTCAGCACATATTGCACCTTCACTTCCTCATTTCCACAGCACAATTGGCCCTATGTTGTCAAGAACACCTGCACAGTCTGGATGAATGCATCCACAAAAGCACAGATAATGATGTGCATTGAGATTTCACCTCTGCAAACCCAGAACCACCTTTAGTCCCACAGCTCAGGCTTCTTCATTGGAAGCATATGGCTCGAGTAAATTACATTAAAAGTAAAAAAAAAAAAAAAAAAAAAAACCCCAAGCAGACCAGTGTCAGTCATAATCTGTTTGACTTTATGCAAAAACAAATTACGGCTACATATCTTGTTCAAGCATCTGTGTCATCCCCTCTCTGCCAAAATGCTCCCCATCGCAGCTTGGCCCGAGATGAAGGCCACATGCTCATCCAGCTGAGAGCAGGATCGCTTGTCCTTCTCCAGTACTCTTCTCTCTCAGCCTCTACATACAGTAGTCCACTGATTAGATTTCTGTTTACATTTTTTTTTCCTTTTCCTCTCTGAGCTGACAGGACGGATCAGATTTTGCTTCACGGCAGATCTGAGGGCTCCCACTAAGACGAGCTTTTCTCAGTCTCCTCACAACAGACACACTGCACTTGTTGGTGGCCTGTGTGTTCTTTTTCAGTTCCTAACTAAATGAAAACACACAATATACACAAATTATGCACCTTAAAATTCCAACTGAAAATGATTTATAAACAACAAAACAAGTCTGCGCACCGCACCGAAGTGAAAAGATGAAAAGAATGTGTATTTATTTCTCCTGTTTTGTAGATGCGAGCTCAGTGGGAAGCGGGGTTTCGTGAAATGATAGGGATAAGGCATTTACTTTCAAACTTCATGGGACTGATTGAATAGCACTCCCCAAGACCTGTAAACAGACTTTGATAGAGTTCCCCTTTAAGTCCATCCACATAAACACATTTATATTACCCAGTCTATTGGGGAATACTTTAAATCCATGTTGCTAATTTAAAGCCAACGAACCCTTCACATGAAATTGTACCCTGACAACCCGCTCCTAATGCACAGTGCAGAAAAAAAAAAGATAATAAAAAAAAAGGGAGAGACGGCAGGACGCACTTGCCAGTCTCCACCAGAGGCAAGAAATATCTGTCACTATGGATACTGACAGATGCCTGTTGTGTTGCATTATGTGCAGTTTATTTGCAGTCCCATGAGATACCCAAAGCATGTGCTATAAAAACAGCATGGTGCAATCTTTATTCTAATACCTATATATGTAAAGAGTATGCTGAATTTGGCACAACTTAAATATTTTGTCCACACTCAATATGACAAGATAATATACGGTAGAAAATGTAAGATTGTTATTTGGATTCACATTTACAATAATAAACCATATTATTGTCCTCTCCCACCTTCCACTAACTGGATTTGGACTTCCCCACATTCGCATTGTCATCCACAGTGCTGATTTTCAGTCCTTTTGTCACTTACTGAAATATCCCTCGTCATTGAATTCTGCAGGTGGATTTTTACAAAAGATTTCAACTTTTGCCTGGCCTTACCTGTCCGTGCTTATTGAATGAGCGCACCTATTTAAAGAGAAATGTATTACGGCCAGTTCTATGTGTATGCTATTTAGAAAACGATGCTGCGGTTCTATGCAAGAATGTAAGAATAATTCAGAGCACAATACCCTCATCTTTTCTCAAGGTGCTGCAGCGAAGCACGAGCTGAGACTCAGGCAGCATATTTACAGTCAAATAAAGCATTAAAATACAATACGTATAAACCCCTGCTGATCTGAAAAGAGCAAGAGAGCCAGCTGACCCTTTTATTGGTGTGGATTGCACAGTGTGAGGAACGGCATGAATGGGATGCTGATGTGGTGTGTGTTTATGACACCAAGGTGGAAGAAGGATTTCACAGTACTTTAAACAGATCTAATACGTTTTCTGGATGCATACTGTATAGTACAGCAGGGGGCACTTCCTTTTGCTTTTCAAGGCCTAATTCTGGATACAAATTGTTAGTGCCAACATGAGTCACAGGTTCATGAAACATTGTTTCTGTTCTCGGTTTTCACTTTACTAATATTAGAGTAAATCTACACAAGCTAACAGGGAAACAAGTCTAATCTTTTCCCTGAAAACTAACCCTTAGAAATATTTCTTTGCTGGCTTTCGAGGAAAAATAGGAACAGATTAATTATCTCATATTCGTTGCTGGGTTTTTTTGTTTTTTTTTATGGCAGACGCGGCAGTGTTAAGTAATTTGTATTTGGAAGAGTATGAACTGCTCAGTGCAGATGCAGTATCATCATCCCCCTGGCTCAGTGAGCAGACATGCTTGTAAGAACATTGGCTGACTATAGGAGACACATGAACTCCATAAAGTAGACTCATGCAGCACAATTCCTCTATTAGACATGTCACATTTGCAAAGCCTGATTAATATTTACAGCTTTGACTCAGCAAGAGGACACAACACGCACATTAATTATTGCTAAGTTCTGCAGGCTATAAGTTGTTGGGAGTCTTGCGAGTTGTTCCATACTGCACTTTAATTGCTGAATACATTATTTTTCATTTGTAAGCAAAGGCCTGAAGTGTAGAGCAGTGGTTGTAATGCAGAGGAAAAACTTCATGCTTATATCTATATCTTATGTAAACACACCCTGGATACTCTGCAGAGTGCTGTAAACCAAGGGGCTGTTTGCTTTGTGTTAATAAGCCTGGTGGAGAAATGATCAAGACGGCGGAGGTGACTGATGATCAGAGATGACACAGGAATAAGAATTAGGGAGGAATAAATAAAGTGAAGTATTAAACTTACTGGAACTAGGAATTTCTTAATCTCCTCCAAGGCGTGACTCATACGAGAATACGCCTCTCCAGGTGGAGCGAAGACTTCAATTAAAACGTGAAGATCATTACTCAGATGGGCGTACTTGGCCTCTCCGCTTTTCCTTAATTCTTCCTCCTATGTGAAAAAAAAGAGTAGGGGAAAGTTTTGTGTCCATGAAAGAGAAGATTCAAATGCTTATTATCTAATGATATTACTATAATAATACTAGTATTACTTACTATACATTTTGTAATAAATAATCAAAAGAACAACAACGACAGTTTGCTAGAAACTAAAAATGTCAACCTCCTGGAGGCATGAGGAAAAGTCAGCTGGATCCCCAAAGACGGCGAGATTTGCACTCAAGGGATCATGAATGTCAGCACAACATCACACAACAATCCATCAATACTTTAAGTAGTTCACTCCTTGGACCAAAGTGGTGGACAGACTGACATTATTACCCCCAGAGAGCTGCTGCTATATTTGGTTAAAAACCAGATGGAGTAGATGGAGTTGTTCTGCTTGAAAAATGTGTGGCTGCACTTGCACAAGAATAATTACAGCTCATCTGACAATGAAAAAAAACTATCTGGCCAGATCGTGGAGCTCTGCCATGGGCTGTGACACCAGGGATGCTGTTAGTGAATGTTTTTCCCATAGAAATTGAATGTTGTCATTGTGTGAAGAATGCTCCACAGGCACTGCTCCAAAAATGCCCCTGGAAATGTTTAAATAGACGGACCTGTGTCCTGAGACCCAGACATGATATGTGGTTCAGGTTATCTTGATGGTCAGTAAATGTGGGATCTGGGAACCCATAAAAATGAAAAATAAAGCAGAATGTAACAGAAATATTGTGTTAAAAGTCACAAGGGACAAAAAACTGAAGTCATCAGACAAATAACCATCATGATTTCAGGCTGGTAAACACCAACCAGACTAATGCAAACATTAAAGTTGAGTCAGAAATACTGTACAGTATATTACATGAACAAAACTGATACAAGACTGTATGTTAATGAGAGGACTGACTACAGTAGCTAATGAGAACATGTATGCAGGGCAGGCAGATCCACTCAGAGTCCCTGGTGGACAGGTGAGGTATGACAGGTTCAGCAAATCAAGACAAACAAATCAGTTCAATTTAGTTTTGCTTTTCAGCAAACCTTTCTGTCTGTGTACGTGTGTCTCTGTGTGTGTTTTTTTAAAATAAGGAGGCGAGGAGTGAGAGAAAGATGATGCAGACATCACCATGGCGATACAACATACAACATCACATTAAAGCAGCAGATGCAGTGCCATTTCAGATTTTTTAAAATTGAATACCAGAAGGTGTTCAAAAAAAAGAAAAGGTTTCCACATTCCCTTTATCAAATTAGTTCCAAGTTCTGTCCACAAAAATGGTGCTAAAGAAGTGCAGTAATGGAACAGACCTTTTTCACAGGAAACTCTTTGATCTGTTAAAACAGGAGAAGCACAGGTGAAGTTAATGTTAACTATGGCAGCTTTCCACTTCTGCTCCAGTCCCAGCTCCCTTTCAGAGTAAATACTTGCTCGCTGGCATTTTCAGTGGGACAGTTAAGGAATGGGACATCGTTAATGCTGTAGCTACACCTGTGCTTTGCCTGCAACAAGTGAAAATATGTGTGAAGAAAAAGACTTTCCAAAGATAAAAAGATGATGAAGACCATGAGATGGAGGTGAAACCTCCACAGAGAGGTAAGTAGACCTTGACAATATGTTATTAAGCTAGTATACTAAACTAAGGTAGGCTACCTTACCTACCTGTTGAATATGAAAAAATAGGCTATTGTTAGCATGTTGGCATTCACATCAACAACATTGTGATGATAACATTTGGCTAAACACTGTGAGAATAGCTGTGAATAAACATGCCCATACTCATATATTATTCATTCATTTGCTGAAGTTAGTATTGCAGTGTAAAATTGTGCTCAGTGATTAAACAGTGAAGCCCAAGGCAAATTACAAAGAAATGAAGCAACCAATTTGACTCTTCAGTTTGGATGTGCGGTATCGCGTTACGGTGAGACGAAGAGAAACAAAAGATTTCAATCCAAGCTCCTATTGCAATCTTTTCCAAAGTCTGATCACAAGAAAAGCACAGTCACCTTTCAGTCTTAACCCAGGCCCCGAGGGGGCCTACCTGGGGCTCCACACTGGCTTTGAAGGCTTAAAAGATCTGTAATACAGCTTGAGGTCTTAACTATGTTTTAAAAGGAACCAGTTAAATCAGAAAAAAATACGGTCTCCTCTGAACAAACGATCAGAAGTCACGACAGAGAGGCAACATTTCTTCTACTTGTAGCAGTAACAAATGCAGCTGCTGCAGTATGAACAATGGACAGATTACTCAGCCGTCTCAATACAAAGACAGTGTTTCATTATTTTCTGCGCTGTTACAGTTGGGTGTGTAGTGCTTTGCTTCAAGGACACCTTTATTCAGAGAGGTGAGAGTGCCACTCACGCGCTTTACTCACCGAGCCAATTTGGGGACTCAAACTTTTGTCCTAGCATCACAGGACTGTTCTCTACCCTCTGGGGGAAGTCAGCTTTAATTAAAAAAATCACCAGGCTTCACAATGCTCTGTCAGAGTCCCTCAGTCATCACGGATCAGATCAAAACATTGAGATGATTGTGTCTCTCAGTTGTTTCAACACTTTGTCCCTGAAATGTTTTACAGTGGAGAGAGAGAGAGCTATACATCAGTCACCATGACAGCAGTTTGCCTGTGTGTTTAATCAATCAATATTATATGTTTGCACTGCTATAAGGACTTTAGGAACTCTGAAATAAAACTTCTCTCTGACTTTTGTGTTTGCCTTGACTAGTGGTGCACAGACTGGAGTCAGAGAGGTGAAATGAGGACTCTAAGCTTTAGCGCTATGACTCAGCACAGTGTTAAACAGGTGAATACCTGTACACAAGGTGATGTATTGACCATATGGTCTGATATGAGAGGGTGGTCTGAGATGAGTGGGTGGGTTACGCTGATGCAAAACCTCCAAACCCAAGCAATTACCTCACTACCCGACTGATGCATCCTCCAGGGGAATGGATGAGATGGCAAAAAAATCTCAATGTGCTTTTGCATGTAATAGGACTTTGGCTATCTCTGTAGCACACTGCCTTGTAGCCAAGCTGCTTGGGATGGCAGACACTCTGTCAGTCATAACCTTTAGGCCTCATTCTCAGGTTTTCAGACCCTTAGACAAGCTCAGACTGTACACAAAATCAATACGACAGACTGAAAGTCCAATCGTTACACAGGCATCCTTTAGGCAGAGGCAACTGTTGAGAGTCTATTTTTCTTCAGTGCTGCACACAACATGTGTCTCCCTCAGACTGGATCTGATAGTCATGATGTATAGGAGCAGAATCAATACCGATGTGTTGTATTCATGTATATAAACTGTCGTATTGATGACAGTTTAGCTGACATGTCAGCACCTCTTTATTTACTCTTTATTTACTTCTCAATGCAGCACATGGGTAAACTAATTGGACACAAACCAAATTATTTAATGAACTCCTGCACACGACTAAGAAAAGTCCAAAAATGTGATGGCAAAGAAATGTTTCAGTGCCTTCAGCCAATGTCAAAATGAAGACTCTGAGCTTCATAATTAGGCCTGGATTGAAATCCATGTAAATGGCATGTTTCCTAATTACAAAACTACAAGAATATGGAGGAATTCTTAGTTTCATGTTATTCACTATAGCTGTTTATAGGGAAATGTGGGTGTTGCAATTTGGATTTAATTGTAATTAAAAAAAGAAAAGAAAAAAAAACACTCCACAAACCTTGCACCTCAACTCTTGTACCAAGACTGACACAAATTGTTTAAATGCTCAACAAAAAATAAAAATTAACATTCTTATTTCCATGAACTCACATCAAAAAATTCATACTGAGTCTTCTTTATAGTGAGATTGCTTATAAGGCAGATCATATGCAACTAAAACCACACTGATGTGTAGGTGTAAGAGCTCCTGTGGTGTGTGTTTGACATATTGAAATGCAGCTTCAGTTCACCAGAGAGGAGGTGAGACTGCAGGGCTTCTGTCGTGTCCTGATGTCTGAATCGGAGGATACAGTACGAAGAACCATGTAACTCTATACAGCACACCGAGACCTGTTATGAGCGTGAATACCAGATCCAACAGCCTGTCTGTGAACATGCTCGGATAAGTTTGGCCCCAGGGGACCACAAGTCAGTAGGATAAATGACTTTGGCAGAGATTCATTACTTTGCATCCATAATTGACTATTACACAATGTGCTATTAAACAACACGCAGAAAAACATCCCTATTTTTTCCTTCATATGTTTGTCAACTGGAAGCTATTAATTCTACTCCGGGTGTCATTCATCTCAGTTACAGCTCAGATGTTATTTGTTAGAATATTTCTCAGTGCTTTCAAGCAGACTTTCAAGAGCTTTTGTTTCTGTAAATATTTCCTCTTGATCCATATTTCAGAGCCGCCAAACAACTATATTTCAACACAGATCAATATTTCTCTTACCTTGCCTTTATCCCTCATGGACCCTTTGCCGAGGATGGACATCTTCACACCCGTTTCCTCCTGTAATCGCTTCATGGAATTTCCCCGTGGTCCCAGCAGCTTTCCGACAAAATTAAACTGTGACACAGGTCAGAGAAGAGAAATAATCAGACTCCTTATCAATGCTTTTAACAAACAGTTTGTAAGCAGAGGACACACAATGAAAAATGCAAGACGAATCTCTACGAAGCAGACTCCCCCTCTCTCTTTATGTGTGGATATAAAAAGAAGTTGATATGTTTGGAGAGAAGGTTAAATAAAATATGTTTGCTGGCCATTAGCTATCTGTTATCAATATAATCTCACGTTCCATTCACCATTCATCATGTGAGAAAAAGCGGTAATGTGACCTGTGATAAATCAATACACTGTAATGGTGCTCTGTATGTACCACATTAAAGGTGAATGGGACTCTCATCTGCAGCCTGGCATAAAGTATGCATCCATCCTTTGGTTTAAACTGTCATGTATCTTATTGGCGTTTAGGGTCATGCATGTCCTGCCGGGGAGAAAGGGGGAGGGGAGGGGGGCATGGGCTCAGACCAATAATGTTCCTCAGACTGTTTCAGAGGTCAGTGCTGAGATAAAGTCAGAAATAATGAGTTTCTTCCCAGTGGGAAATTAAGTAATACTATCCAGATGACAAACTATCAGATTCAAGCCTCGGGGCTCTGATGATCATTTCCCTCTCGCTGTGCACCAGCTAGTGTTCATATTGAGAAAAGTAGCTCTGGGTTGTTGCAGGCACAACACTGCTGAGATTAGTGGTAATTAATCCGAGAGGTGAAACTCACAGCACAATTGCAGACAGATGGGTAGTTTCTGAAGAAAATATGAGCCGAAGATCAATTAGAAAATGAGGGAAGGAAGAAAAAAGAGAGACTTAATCTTTTGCTACTTGAAACAAACCCATAAAGACCACTTGTACTATCGCTCACTGTTTTTTATTTTATTTTTTTATTGTAACAAATGGTTCGACCTTCAGATGTGTGCTGTCGGATGAGATGATAAGAGACCTCCTACAGAGCTGAACAGGTGGTCAGTCGACTACCACACCATAGTCTGGCCAACCCTAAAATGATATTAACCTTTTCACAGAACAGCCTCTCCCACTGTGGCTCAGCGACTAATAAGTTCGCCGCCAGCTGTGTGGCTGCTCCAACTCAACTCCAACAAATGCACACTCAGCTTATTTCATGAAACGCGATTAACATCACGTCTGACTACTGCGTCTCGGGTTAGAGAGGCGTACAAAGATGAACCCTTCAAAAACAAAGCCTCCCCGCCGTCCTTGCCCGTCCTCTGATCTGAATGATTAAGGCACCTTTTGTGGACGCCTTTCGTCACAGGGGTTGCTTTGACAGGACTATCCTATAGCTAGCAGGGAGCTGGAGAGCAGATGGTTGCTGCGGCTACACGGGGAAAGCGCTCGCTGGGCGGTAGAAGAGTGGCCTGTTTTCATTAAGCTAATGAATGTCTGGAGCCACTCTGCTGCTCCGTGGCGAGCAATTTGGGCTTCAGAAAGGGGCACGATTCGGTGTTAAATGAGGTTTGAAATGATGCTGTGTGCCCCCCTGCAGTCTCAACACTGATAACAATGCAGATATTAGAAAGATGGGTGTTGTGAATGTGACAATTATGAACAAAGACATTTTAGACATTGAGCAAATATCCAGCAATAAAATGGATGCGCTGATGTGCCTATTTGTATTTCACAAAGTGCTTATTATTCTACATGAAGGACACACATTTCAATGTGAGCATGTCTGCAGGATAAACTGTAATTTATTAACCTGCGTTTTAGTTCTAAAAAGCCAATTTTATAAAGTTCTGTGTTGTGGACACACTTGGCTCAAAGCACCAGGTGATGTGGTGAATCTGCAAACTGAGAAAAGCACCTTTCACAAAAACCTCAGACACCGTGGTGTATTGCTTAGTTCTATACTTTTGAACACGATTATGATGATTCACGCAAAATCTTCTCACAACAGTGGCCTTGAAGGACTCAATGCTCTGAAACTGGAGAAGAAACACATTAAGTGACGAAACACAAAAGAAACAGAAAAAAAAAACCCTACAAGAACAAAAAAACACAAACAAACCTTTCAACTCTTCTTCCCTCTAAAATGTTTTTTGTAGCTGTTCTTTTCGTCTCTGTATTTACAGCATGTCTCATTGGGCTGCAAATGTGTTGTCAAACCGGTGAATATGCATCTCAGTCATCGTTTGTTTTGTCTGTTTGTGTTTTCTTTCCCCCTCACACATAACAAGAACTCCATCAGGTGAAAACATCAAAGTCTGTTTACAGGTCTTGGGGAGTAGACCTACTACTGTGTACGCACGGTTTATTGTATAAAGCTTTTTTGCGGCTTCTTGTGGAGCTGTGTGCAATCTAATAAACTCATATGATGTCACAAGTCTTGAGTATTGCTTGGTTAGCAGACATCTACAGTAGCAGACCTCCTCGTGCTTCCAGCAGCTCCGGGCTACATTGGTTGCCACTGGCAAAACCCACCTGAACCTCTCACTGAACTGTTAAGTGGTTGGGGTGCATTGTGGATAGTGTGAGAGGGATGTGCGGAATAAAAAAAGACAGTATCCATTGTTCTGCTGCATTGATTTTAAACTGTCCTTCATTAGTCCGACGGCATTAGAGGAGGTGGAGAGCATTTTTTAAGATTCAGTACATTAAGCTCTGAAATCCACCACAGACAGGAAACATAGTACACCTGTTGTGTACAGCTAATCTCTCCTTTGTTATATATAATCCATACGTAATCTCCTCCTTTTATGTGCTCGTGCTGGTGTCTGCTTTTCAGGTTTCATGAATGACTTTGCACTACGGTGTGTATAGGATGTATGTACCCCAAAACTTTAGTATTAAAGTTGCCAGTGATCTACATTTATCTTGTGTTGGTGACAGACAGCAGCGGCTGAGAGTCACCAGAAAAACATATTTTGAAAGATTCTGTCACAAAAGGAACAAGTCTGAGTCACTTGTCATTGTGGTTGTTTTGTGTATTCACACCATGTCTGAAAACTGCTGCAATCTGCAATGGGGACATGACATGGGACTCATTCTACTGTAGCTGCTGCGAGGACCTGTAAACATAGCATATCTCAAGTAGGAAAAATTCAACAACAAACAAACATGTGAAACTTGGAAACTGCAGTTACTGACACACACTCAGCTCAAATAAATATTTTTCTTTTCAAACAAATTATGCATTTTGGCATAATATTGTTCTTTAATCATCTTGATACCTCAACTACACAACAGCTCTTTTCAGAGGCATGATGGTGGAAAGCACACCCACTAATCCTTTGGAAATGGTTTTGCACCTGTAATGCAGCACAGCCCCCTTGAGCATGAAGTTGTTAATATTCATATGGAATTTGATGAGTGAAGCCTGCCTTGTATGGATTATCATACAGTATATAAAACAATGTACTGTAACCACTGCCGTCCATAAGAGGATTCATTTATTTGATGAAGGGGCCAGTTCTTGCTGCGGGCTGCTGCATTTGATCCTCATGCCACTAGTTCCTCACAAGGCCTGAGATCTCTATGGACACACAATAACATCCCAGCTGAGAGTCACAGCAGCACACGAAGAATTTTCTTCTATTCACTAAAATAAAAAATACTGTTGCTGTTAAAGGAACTTCTCACTGTATTGACCTTGATTTTTTTTTTTTCAAATGCTACTAAATTTAAAGTAATAGGAATAAATCAAACAGCAAAGATCAAAGAACACACAAGCATCATTCAATAAAAAAATCAAAGCGTGTGATTTTATGAATCCGACCAGCATCCCGTTGTGCTTTTGGGAAGCATGGAAATATTGATATTGCTCTAAAGTTGCACATAAAAAAACAACCTTTTCAGATTTCAGTTTGTAAAAATGTGCGTGGTGGTTGCCCTTTAGTGCAGCACAACAGGCCTCGTCAAGATTTGCAGATGTAGTATCCTGAGGCACTTACTGCCAGGTTAGCGAGCTGTGCTATTGGGGAAAGTCCAGGCCCTGTCTGATAGGAGGATTAAAGCCTCAGGTGGAGGTTTCTCCTTTAATGACAGCTAGGGATGACTGGGCTGTGAGCCAGTCAGGAGTGTGTCCTATCAACCCCATGCACATTAAAGAAAGCAGATGAGTGGCTATTTGGGGTGTCAGACAAGGGGCGGAGATTTACAGTGTACCTGGTGAGAGAGGCAACCAAACCAGCTGAGGCTTTCTGTCAGTGTTAATGCTAATGGTTGCTGTCAGCCAGGTATTAATATATGGCTTAACTCTATAACAGCTGTCTTGGTTAAGGATGTTATCTCTGGTTAAAACATTAATAAAATAACATCAGGTATGTGGTGGCACTACTGGACTGGGACACATTACGTAATTCACATTGAATATATTATATTTTTCAAACCGGTTGAACTCCGACTATAAGGGAGGGGAATAATTGTTAAATCTTCATTTGCACAAGGTGACAGAATGACCTATCATCCCTCATCTTTATCGTAACAAACAGGAGCTGCTTGTTCTAATAGAAATGTCAGAAATCCCATTAATATGTAAAGCCAGAGCTGTCGCCCAGATGGCCTACACAGAGAGACAGTAAACAAAACAAATATCACGATTACTGTAAATTCTAACAGGTGACAAACAAACTTTGACAGGCTGCACGTTCCCTCTCGGCAAAGAAGAATCAATGCATACAATCATCTGAGCTCTGTTCCTGTGAGTCTCTAACAAGCTACGGCCTTAAAATGACAAATGACGAAAACACCTTTTCTACACAGAGTCTCTTCCACTCTTTTAACAATTGAAAAGACAGAGTTTTACAAATCCTGCTCAAAACGTAACAAAAGACAGACAGCCTTTGTACTCAACCACTTCGACTGAGTCTTAATTTCATACTGTAAAGGCATTGCTGTAATATACACATTGCATATGAATCATCACACCATTCTGTGCACGTTAATGTGCAGTAATTCACAGTTAGTTATTTCATCCATTATTGATGTGAGATATTAACATGTGCAGCTTTACAGAGAAAGCAAAATGCTCCTCTAAACATTTGTCACTTTATTTTTGTTTTACTGGCGCCACTGCTTACAATTGACTTTAATTTCCTCCAGCTGTGATTAGCCCCTTCCTGTTGTACACTTCATCTTCGGACAATAATGTCAATCAGCGGCACACTTAAAAAATCAAGTGAATCTATGCTGCATGCTGACATTTTCCTCCGCTGGTCACATTAGAGTGAACAGCACAGCATTATTGAACTGTATCTCATACAGGGCAGGGGCACAGCGAACAGTATGGGGGGAGGTTTTTAACATGGGGAGGCATTTTATCTTCATTCCATCTTGTGAGCAGCGTTGTGGCAGACAAAGCCATCACATAAACACTGACTCAGTGGCATCCCAAAGTGGAACTGTGATGCTATCATACAAGTGCTTAATTTTAATTCACATTCTGTGCTCCCTCTGCCTTATTCAGCACTTATCTAAGCAAAACACCTTTCCACATGACAGACCTTTCTTTGGGACACTGACATCTCTGGGCCGACAAAAATGGAATTTCTCTATGGGTACAGCACAGCTGTTGCACTATTTAAAGGTTACAATAACCCAAGACTGATAAGCTCGAAATTGTGGCTCCCACAAGGACAAAATACAATTTAATGTGTTGCTGGCTGCGTGCGCACCTGCTGAATGGATAGTTAAAGCAAATACCATACAGAGGGGAAATAGCTTGTTTAGATGTGACAAGAGAGAAATTATGGACATTTTGGTTTTGAAATCAAATTTGTCATAATTAAAAGGGCAAAAATCATTCCTGTAATATTCTCGCAGAGTAGACCAAATACTGGACTCAGACTCACAGACAGCATTAGCCATTAAAAATCCATTTCATGCCCAAAGGTTATGAGATGCTAATCAAGCTATCTCATTAAACAGGAGAGGATAAATTCTACTTAAGCGATAATGAAAATGACGATGCTGATTATCTTAATCATATTTTTTTTTTACTTTCGTAAATAACAATATCAGCATTCCATTTCAAGACTTCTCTAAGCGCCCAGTGAGGATCATTTGTTTACATGTCAATACGGGACAGGTACAGATGCTCCTCGTATTCTGCTGCAGACTGAGATCAACCCTGATTTCAAGGTTTCATTCCTTTTTCAGGAGAGATTAAACATAGAAAGTGATGGGAAGGTCACTGGAGGAACGCTACAAGGCCAGATTCCTTTATCTCGACAGGCTGTAAAATGACAAGAAACCTAACGTAGATTTTACAGAGTGGTGCACAAAACACACAAGAAATCCCCAATGAACGATGGATGCAAAAGGAGCCAGTCTGCAACAAGATGCACGTTTTTATCCAAATACTGATGTGCAGTGTGGCAGCTGCAGATTCAAGCATCTCACGCATCTTCAACAAAATTCTTACTTTAAATGTTACTCTGAACGTTACGGTACTTTGAATCATACACGTTATTATGGAATTATGTTGATTCTTTAACTAACAGATGTCATGTTGCAAAATTAGTCATTTTATTACTACATTTTGATGATGAAACTTTTAGGTAAGTTACATTCTTATGACATTTCTCTGACAGTTTTGCTGAATGTTGTAATTAATTATAATTGTTGTATTACAATTGTAAGTTACTAATTGCATGAATCGGACACGTAATGTATTGAGGTTGCAGGGTTAACTGAACTGGTGTCGTGTTTTATTTCCATTAGCTTCATCTAATGTTTAATTCACTAAAACTGACGGTTGTATTTGCATCACAAATAAAAGTAATAAACACTGTGAATGTTTGTTTGCATTTGATTTGTTGATGACATAGTTATAATGAGATATTTTGTCTCCACATCTGTAATCAAGTGGATTAACTATTTTGTGCCTATTTTGTTTTGTTGATGCCATCATCACTAAAACGGACCAAAAATATGTATCATCACAGATCAGGACTAAACTTTTCTCAGCAGATGTTTGACTTGTCATGGCAGCAGAAACACATGTGGAACGAGATGCGTCAGTGGGCCAGCGTGCACAATACCCTGCACAAGACTCCTGTAACCGACCAATGAGGTGTAGCCATTCCTAATGTCATTACCAACACCTCACACGCTCTCAACGGGTTTTACCTGGTTAAATAAAGGTTAAATAAACACCTGACACGTCCAAATGTCTCCAGTGACCACGGCCTGCTGTGTGTGTCAGCGCCCCATAAAGAATGACTTCATCAGCACTGGCTGTTTCAGTGTTAGATGACATTAATCTTCCATGTGTCACGTTGTCACATCTGAAACCCTGCAGAAGAGTTCTCACAAGTAATAATTTAATTACTTTGCTTTAAATTAATCTGCAGATGACAGGTGCTAGCTCCAATGAGCACAGCCAGGCTGCCGGGATGTGAAAGAGCAGATTTTTTATTTTTTGCTCTGTGACACTTTCTAAGACTGGACATTATTGAACAGTTGACACTAGTAGAAAATAGTGATGACACAAAGTGTGGTTCCAATGTGAAGCAAAAAAAAAAAAAAAAATCAATAGGTTTGTGCCTCTCAGATGTTGTCAGAGTAAAAAAAAAAATCAAATATATCGACCAGTGAAAACTGACAAGAATCTATATCTATGTAGCCACAATGTACAAACATATTTCAATAGCAGTAACTGCAATATTAATGTTTATCTCTGATCTAGCCCTGAAATAAATGTATATAATTTGGTTTGCAAATGATTTGTTTTACAACATTTAGTCTTCTATTCAACTGTCTAGAGCTGTTAGGTAATTTATTTTTACAGAGTGGTTGTGAATAAATTTGAATTTTGAATAAATATAGAAGACCATATTTTTGTTTCCAGTTTAGACTAGAAGACTTCACTCGTGTCCTTGAGAAGAAGTACAGGAAGTGTAAGAAATGCGTTTTGAACTTTTTGACTCATCTTTCCAATCTCTGCTCTACTTTTTTGTTTTTCTCAGCCTCTTCGTGCTCTTGATCAAAGAGTTGCTTCGTGAGGCTAATGACTATTAACTCAAAGTGCAGTGTTACCAAGATGTCTAAGATAGTGACACTGCACTCTTGTAGGGTGCTGACTCTGCAATTAGGTCACACAAACTGTTGTTGGACAACTGCTCCATCCCCCTGGACCACACTGATTTGCTTACTTTGCAGAGTTGGCACTATTATGTTAATTATACACAACAAGGATCTGGAGCCTTTGTGCGGTACCTCTGACTATTTATTTTTATATTCATAGGTATGTTGTTTCTCTAATATATTTTTATCAGTAATCTATCACAGTAGTTTGCTTATTTGTTTTGTTTATTTGATGCCATGCTCCATTGGCTTTCATTAAACATCCAATAAGAAGCTGAGTCACATTGGACACCATGCAATTACCAGAAGTTCAGAATATATATATATATATAAAGATAGATATCCCTATTTAACTCTACATTCATTTCATTTTATTTCTTATTTGTAATGACCAAGAAGAATTTAACTTTATTAGAGAGGTAGAATATCCGTTGGAAGAGTTAACTCTTAGCTTTACATACAAAGGGAAATTTCAGCATTCACAGTTCTGTTGTTTACATGGACAGAGAATGCAGCTTAATGACATATCCCTGAGTCACTGGGTCTTCTGTTTGCAACAAATTGCCTAGATTGGCTATTTTATAGATTTGAAATCAATTTAATAGAGCGAGGAGTTCCTGAATGCAACTTAATTACTTTCTCAGTACTGTTCCTAAGCAGGAAACAGCAAATTGATTTCTATGCAGTGTCCTGAGGTGCTCATTGGACAGCGCCTGTTCTCCTGAGGGACAATTAAAAGTTTCCTTGTCCTCCTGACATCCTCTGATAAGACAGACAAATGCTGTTCGGTACATGTAAAACAAGCATCATATGCCTGTTAGGTGTCTGTGTATCCAAACACCAGCTGTCCTGTGTGGTCCCATGAAGTAGCTGAGAGAAGTTGAAATGAGATGCTGAGGCGCAACTCGAGAGGTGATTCATTTCAGATCAGCACTCAGATACAAAAAGTGTCACGGAGTGTGGAAGTAGAGAGCGGAGAGGAGAGATGATGATGATGATGATGATGATGATGATGATGATGATGATGATGATAGCAGTATTGTAGCAAACTGACAGTAAAGTGTCAAAGTCTTGGTTTACAGAGGAAAGTAGCCCCTGCAGGTTATATATAATGTTAAGTGCTTGCTTTGTTTTGGCATCATAAAAACAGTGAAATACTATCCGTTCGAGTTTCAATGAATCTCTTTTATGATCTTTTTATTTATAATTATTACACTACAATGAAAAGGTGCTGACAGGCTATTATTCAATGTAATGCTCAGGTACCAAATCATTTTGATCATATATTTCATAAACATAATTTATGTCATATGTCGGACGTGATTAATTAATGAAAATATTCATATTCTATACTATATTAAATATTTGACATTCATAAGACAAGTTTTTGAAGGGTTTCTGAATCATTCCTACAAACCTAGCGGCATATCATTTATTTTTTACATTGGCACAGATATTCTATTTAAAACAAGAGAAAAAAACATAGACAGTAAAAAATAGAGCAAAGAGAATTACTGTACCTTCTCTACACTAATGATCTGGAACTGGGATTGATCCACACAATATATGCAGTACATTATGTATTTGCACAACAGGACAAATAATCAATGAATTATATCGAAATATATTCTGTTGCGCTCAGTGCTGCTACTCTGAAGCCATTTTTCTGAGCAGCCTGTTGCTTGAATAGTGTAAATGCAAAGTAAGTGGAGCAGATTTTCTTGATTACAGTGCCAGTGAAGCCTTTCACTTCTCCACCAGCAGCTGTGTGTAGCTGCATATCTGCCCAATGGAGCAGCCTCATTAGGCCACATTTCAAACTCCGTCAGTACTGACATTGCACAAGTCAGAATAAGTGTGTGTATACTGTGTCATACGGTGATTTATGGTAATTGTTCTTCACTGTGCCCTTCGGTGCTTTACTGCAGTGAAAACTTTGGTTTTTGATGACTACATGAAAAATAAACAGACGCTTCCTGATTACTTTGTATGAGCCTGTTTGGGTTTTCAGCGCCAAAAGCATTTGTGCAACGGGTGGAGCAGATGATGACATTGTGCCAACACTGAGAGGCTCTATCTACCTATTGACAACAAAAATGAATACAACAATATCACACACATACACATGCGCTGTGTGTGTGTGTTTTTAAGTGTGTTTCATCTCTTACCTTTGGATACTGTTGGACTGGAATGAGCACTCTTTCGGAGAGCTTGATATTTTTATTGCTGATGATATCTAGGTATTTCTTTGTGTCACCATCTTTTCTCAAGTCATCCCCTTCATTCTTTTCGATCTCTGCAGAAAAAAAAACATCATAATGAAGAATCAGATCATTAGTTTGTTTGGTAAGTGGAAAAGAATTAGTCACATCTTAAAGTGTTACAACTGCAGCATGACAACCAAAACAGTGTGATGTTAGACTGGGGACACATTGAGAGAAATGCATTGCACTGCACAGCGAATATTTAGTTGATTATATGGGTATCTCAGATGTAAATATGCTTACATTGCAAACTTAATAATATGAGATTATCCCACTGACGCCTGATACGTCCTTTACATCAGGCCCTGTAATCTCATGATCCAGTAATTCCAATCAAAATAACAACAGAGGCAAACAGTCACACTCAGCTCGCTGTGCCTGACTTCACTGCAAACCGAGGTCTGGTGGGCTGTCAGTAGTCTCTGATCCAAAGGCCTTTAACAGATGTCAGATTAGACGTATAAAACATTTGATATTAGAGTCATTTGGGAACCCCAGATTAGGTCTGTGGACTCTCATATTAAAATCATATTTGCAGATCATTGCTTCCAATCAAACTGCAGTATTCCTCCTCATAATTTACTCGATGGACAAATCATGTGCAAATTGGCTGAATGGTCCCCCTGTGTCTCCCCAGCGTTATTGCTAATAGGAAAGAGATGAGAGGTGGATATTACTGTCCGGCTCAGTTTGACAGGAACACCCAGAACACTGATATTTCTGGACTGATGCATTTTACAGCACTTGGGCTGAAAGACTTACAGCGTATTAAGCTCTCAAACAAAAGCGATCTGTTGTTCATCTTGCGGGGATCCTCTTTGGTCACTAATTAACACTCCAGGGAATTAGAAATTATCACTTGGCAACACACTTGCTGGACAATAAAAGATTTTCCTGAGCAAGAACCTCTCCTGAGCTGTTATATTGAAACTCAAGAGTTCATTTAGGCTGGAGCACTTCAGCCGTATCTGAGGTGCCAACAGGCGGTGGACAAAGCTGTGAGGTTAACAAACAGCTCTGGCTCGGACAAATAGAGGGCTACAAACTGTCCTCTGAGGAAGGAGGTCGGCTACGAACTGTAATACATCCTCACAAGTGAATCCAATTCAGCATCCATGTTAAATTTCTCTAATCTGGGTGATGATGACCAGTGGAATCTGGAAACTGAATTGCAACGTAAGGAAAATGTGTCCATCTATGTCCATAGTGACGTATCCTGAAACTATTCCCTGACATGATATCCACAATACTTCAATCATAATCATCCAGGCAGTGCCCATGTTCACTCATTACAGTCCCAAATGGCCAAAGGTTTCAGTTATGCACCATGAATTAAGGTAATTTGTTTGGTAGCCCCATTGTCTGTGGAATCACAAAGACCAAATTCCAACTTGCATCGATTTCTTCCAGCCGTTAACACAGTCTCTCTGATTGTGCCTGATTGTTCGAGAAAGATCAGTTAAATTGGAACATGCCGTCTCTCCTTTGCAATTTCTCTCTAAAACGACTCTAAGCAAGGCTGCAAAACTCTTTCAGAATCAGAGACCATTCAAAAAGGGTGAACGCAAATGACTGACTCTGAAAAATACCTTTTTGGGATATTAAGGATGCATGAGTCACTGCCAGATGGAAGAGTCTTAACAGAGATATTTGCCAAAGGAAGTTTTGTTCATTACTTCGTAGCAGGACTACTTTCTGGAATCTTTATCAAATCTTTCAGGTGGGTAAACAGACTGAAAGACCCCTCTAACCTTTTCTTCCCATCAGTGGGGCTGATTGTGACACTTAGCACAAGACAGGTGTCCCAGGATAACAGGAGCTTACAAAGTGTGCCTTTTAAAAATAACATTTATGTGGTTTGCCAGTGGCGATGAATCAAACACAAGCCGTGGTTTGCAAACACATGCATATTTTGAATTACCTCTGCTTAATAGACGATAGCAGGGTGCTGCATAGGCACAAGTTAAACATACTGGGTACAGGAATACAAGAAAGCTTTAGGTGGAAGGCCTGATCAACAGAACATTGGACCATAATGTTGTGTCTCTTGTTTATGAAAGAATTTTGGTTTCTTTTTCCATGACTATACTCTTTATCTAACCTTAAACAATACTGTAACTTGGAAAATAAAGGCAGTCAAAACTGAACCCTCAGAAATCTTGATTTAATTTGTCCTCAGACTGATAATACTGTAGGGTGCATGGACAAACCACATACTTTTTCAGAATTTCCAGGACTTGTTGGTGTTGACTCTCCTTAAAGTTTTGGTAATTTCAGATTCAGCTGCAGGGAAACACACCGACACAATATCTCATGCAAATTTAAAAAGGGCAAAAAAATATTTCTGTTTCAATTAGTAAATCTCACACCATCAAATAAAGCTCTTTGGATTCATAAGTGCTTTTTGTGCTCATTGTGGAGTCTCAGTTCCCAGTTTCATCAAGGATTTATTTCTTGATATGCTCATAGATTAGTTCTGCGCCCCTGCATATGGAAGAAAATTTGTTTTGGGTTATATTTTCATTGTGAAGTGTTTAACTTTCCAGTGGGTTTCATGTTCGTATCATTTGAATAAAGTAATGAAGTTTTTATAGCCCATGAAGATGATTATGCTCCGCAACAGTGCATAATGGGAAACACCTTTATTCTGCTGCGCTGCCTGCCAGTGAACTCAAAGGAGATTGTGTGTGTGCGAAAGAGAGGGAGATTAAGAGATGGAAGAGGAGAGAAAAGGTGGAAAATGAGCTTACAATGCATAAATGCGGTGGAGCGTTCACACCAGTATCATTGTTGTCAAATATGTGGTGGGAAGTGGCGGAAGCCTGAAGATCAGAAAAGCGGGAATGTGCTTTGAAGGTCACTGGTTTCAGTCCTCACACAGAATGAAAATCTCATTGGGGGGAACTGAATGAGTAAAACACTCTCAGTGACTATTCTAGTGCTCTTGATCCCCTCTGTTGCGCTACCCAAACTGCTTCAGCGGAGCTGCTGCATGGCCAAGAGTGAAAAAAACCCCAGAAAAAAACAACAACAGTGGTTTAACTGGGCAGCCCCCAGATAACTGTGTGCAACTGTACGAGTTAGGAGACAAGGTTTTGCTGAAAAAGAGAAAATGTGCTCAGTCAGCCTGCTATGGCTAAAGTTAAATACATCTGCTTTGGTCGGTATATGCAGCAACACTGAGCATCAACACAGACGGAGGAGCAGCGTGAAGTTTATTCATTTACTGTATCCTGGAAAACAGTTAAACATCCACAAATGCACACAAATCTGTATTCATATTTCACAGTGAATTACCACCAGCTTCCATTAGAAACGCAGACGTTAGATTTAGCAGCGTTTTGATCATCCATTAACATAAACTTCAGTGAAACAGCTGCACCGCTGGGAGACATTTAGTTTGTGAACAGGTTATTCTTGCTGACCAACAAGATCATTGTGCCTCCAAGATATGCTATGAATACATTTACTGTGATGGACTGTGTTGCACCGATTAAGTTACAGTAAATCTTTAAATCATAGTACACGCAGGCTCCAGTACAGTGTGCTAAAAAGAAAACAGTCTTACATTGTTTGAGCTCCTGTCAGTATAAAGCAGCATATGCAGTTCAGTAATATGATAATATGTTTACTGCTCAGCTCCTTATCCCCACATTGTAGCTTTATTAAATTTAAGATATTATGTGCCATACAGTCCAACTCACTCCAGTATGCTCTTTGTTCTCAAGCAGAATAGGAGCTGTTTACTGCTTTCCACTCTATGATGATGTGTGAGATCTATTTGTCTCTTACTACTCTGCCCCAGGGTGTTTGTTGATGGTGGGTTTTTTTCTTCCTGATAGGTCAACAGAGTAACATGGTATCCTAACTCCATGGTAAATCCACACATGAAAATCCAGCCCGACAGTGATAGAAGAGTCACCCTAATGAATCTAATCAAAACAAATACCTTTGACCACAGGTTTGATTAATCTCCACATCCTCACACATTTGATGAGGCAAAACAGAGCATGAGGATGAACCTCGGTGCACACAGCAGAGAAAACTGAGGCTGTCCTGGGATTTGACATGTGCTCTGTGTAGACAAATAATGCACACAGTAAGCACCCTCCCCTCTTTTGTCTTACGCTCACCTTTTATTTTGCAAAGCTGGCTGAAAGACATTAAATGCTGAAGAACCCGCAAACCAACTGACAAGCTTTACAGAGAAAAGATGCAGATAGTACAAAAACGTATGTGGTTTGGATGCGAGTTGTCTTCGAGCTTTAGGCTGATGTTGGTAAGTTACAGCTGAACAGCGCTTTCCCATTTGTTTACTTAAAGTTTTATTTGAAGCTTGAAATTTGGTCAATACAGGACTGAGTGATTATATTTAATTTTAAATATTTTATTGCACCGTAGGCAGCTACACCGACTGCAGTCAAAGTCAAAGAACAAAGGCTTCGTCAAGTGCTGCCATTAGCCTGTAAATTATTCACCGATTCCGTCTACTGAATTGTATATCTACAATAAAGACTACACAGTGGGAGCAAAAATGAATCAATGTAATTATTATTCTTAGTGCTCATGAAATTGAGCTTTAATAGCACACCTATTCCTATATCCAAGCTTTATACATATTATTTAAAAAGGTTTTCGGACAGGTTAGGGTTAAATAGGCTATTTGTACGTTTTCTCCACTGGTGAATGCAGCTTTTCAGAGGCAGGTAGTGGTGATTGACGGTTGGTAAGAGCTTTGGCTATTGTTGCATTTGGTAAGTGGTCATAAAATACCCACTTAGCAGCGTTGCCACTGGACAGATTGAACAGAAGTGAGCTGCTATCAGAAACTGACAGGGCTAGTTGGTTAGCATGCTAACGTCAGCTGAGGGAGAGACATGATAGAGACTTGACTTAGCCTACTGTAACATTGGTGTTGCTTTTGACTGCTCAAGGCAGTTTTCGGCCAGTACAGGTATGAAGTAGCTCCTTTGAGAGGGAGAGTTTGGGGTTACTCAGTAAAGACAGATGCCCTTTGCTGAACTCTCCAATAACTGATTGCTTAAGGACGTGGGGGGTGGGGGAATGAAACGTGCAATTAGCTTTGACCTTTTTACTCTGGACTGATGAATTCAAATGCATAGGGTTGGTAATATGCAGCACCACCACTATTTGGCCACATGCTGTTTATGCGCTATGTTTTTTGTTTAAGCTGCACCAAGGAAAGTTGTATTCAGCTGCTGACAAGGTGATAAAGTCTTAAATCTTCAAACTAATTATGATGCCATCCTCAAATTCTCCACTGAGTGGAATGGAAAGTGAATGGAAATTTAAGTGAAAAAGTAATTATTATTCATTCATTCAACAAGCAAATTACACATGTTAATCGTGATGGTTTTTCAATAATCATCTAGCTATTATTATAACCTCATATGCACGGCCCAGACAGGATGCAAAAATTCTGCCTCAGCTATCGCCAGTCCTAGATTGAGCTGGTTGACACACCAAATACGTTATTATATACATGTTGCATTACTTCCTCTTTGTAATAAACAATCATCAATCTGTATGACAGATTGTACTATTATAGTTGTAGTATGTAGATCTCTGCTGATGTTTAGTGCACATTGTGTCATAGGTTTGATTTCCTGCTTTTTGGCTCTGGGCATTATACAGCACCACAACTACTGCTGCTATCTTCTATTTAATGAACTGATATTTTTATTTATTCAATCTACATTGTATCTACATTTTTATTTATTTGGCCAGCAGTGTGGAGGCATGGCCTTGATAAGGAGGAAACCTTAGCTGTGGGTGGAGAAGGAGACAAATGTGATGTGTTTTGCACAGATTTTTTCTGTTGAATCCTCTTAAGGAAAATTTAAATTGGGAAACTCAAAGAAGGACGGCATCACAAAGATTTCAAAAAGAGTGATTGATTCTTTCACTTAATTTGTGTTGATGTTAGTTGCCAATGTTGTTTGCAGTGTTTCAGCATGCAGGGAATAAGACACACTACTTGTAGTTATGCTTTTACATGTTTTTGTGCATACTTCTGCATTGACTGTCATTTGGTTGCTTGTCATTTAAAGCATTTAGTGTTGCTCAGTCAAATTCACATTTCTCTGTAGTTGATCAAGAAATTTCAGCAGTGATGTAGATACATAGGTTTCACAGCTGTCCTCCACTCTAATATATAAAATTGTGATGTCTAGAATAGAAAGTGACTTACTAAATATTTGTGTTCACATGTGTTCGAAAAGTATAATAACCACAAAGACAGTCATTTTGCCTCCTTCCTGAATATCCAATGTAATTGTCACGGTTGAATTCAACCTTTATTTTTGCTTGATTTGATTTTAAAATCCCATTTCTATCTGTCCCCTGTTTCTTTATTTAGAACTTTCCTGTTATGTGTGAACATTCAAGGGGCACAGTAACACAATCTGATATCTAATATCTATTGTCTGACTGCTGCGGCTTCGGCTCATCCACTCATTTCTGTTGCTTGAAATGCTCATGACCTTGGAATTTAATCTTATTCGACCCGTGTTCTCATTGTAAGTCACTCTTGATAAGAGTGTCGGCTAAATGCCGAAAATGTAATGTAATGTCTCACTTTCCTGAAATGTAATTTTTGTGTCCTTTTGATAGGTCATATACCACACAGGGTGGTGTTTATCTGTCGCTACGAGCTGGGTCACTGCCGGATACTGAACGGGCCATCTCATAATGGATACGCTGAAAATGTGAGCAACAATTTATTAACAAGAGAGAGAGGGAGAGAGATTAAGTGAAAATCAATCCTTAGAGTCTCCAGACAGAGCTACACTGTGTGGTGAAGTATCGTTCAAATCACTTGTAAGAATCTAAGATGTGTCTTTTTCAATATAAGTTATCCGTCTGACTTGGCAGGAAATCTGTGTATGTTGAGGAAAAGGCTATGCTCCTGTGGTAACTATTTGTGCCTTGACTCTTTTGTGCATCATGCATATGCAGAGTAAGGAAAACGATTAATATCTCCTCACCAGCCAGTCACTGTAGCTTACCATCACAGTTTCTAATTACCACTCTCTATTATTGGCTGACTACAGCCAGAGTTAAGACTTAAGGCTGCAGTGCGTTGCACAGGATCCTGCACTCTCTGATTAATTCTAATAAAAGTTAAGGGATCATTGCCTAAATTGTAGCAGAAGAGTGTTTCTGACAAACCCTTGGTCTAACTCTTCTGGAGTTATGGCTTTTACACCGAGTACACAATGTATGCAGCAAAACTGACCACTGCTGTCATTAGCTGCTCGATGCTTCACCTCTTTCGAAGAATATTCCCTCTTTGTGTAAACAGGAGTAACCACATGGAAGTGGTGCCATGAGTGCTGAGCTCAAACAGTTCAGTGAATGGTTAAATGGAAGGCGAAACGAACATGATGAGTACAAAACCCAGATATGAAGAGGATTAAAGGGTGTTTTGAGCTCACGCACTGTGGTGTTTCACATCAAAAGGAGACTCTGCTCAGGCAGTTTAAGCTGCTTCAAGTATCTAACTCACTCTTTAAGACATTAAAAGTGGCAAAATCATGAACTTCCATAAGTAAAAGCACTGTCGTAAGGATTTTTGTGTGTGCGTGTTCTTCTGTGACGGTCCTCCTGCACATACACATGTACTCATGTTTTATTCAGATAAGTCTACATCCATCAGATCTCATTAAGATTTATTTGTCTTGTCAGTGTGCCTTGCAGTACATTAGAGATATTATATATCCTATCAACACTAGTGAGGGTCTAAACTAGATTTTGTGACGGTGAAATGTGTGAAAATGTGGAGACATGGAAACATTGCTTTAGTTTTTCTCATTAACCAATATTCCTCTCATGTAAACGTCTCACTGCCTCCCTATCTGCCTTGCTTTTCACCTTATTAGGAATCCCATTGGTTTTCACAGCAAGCCGGAGCTACAGTACGTGGCATGTATGTAGGCGAGCGCTGCGAAGAAAACCTCTGGGATCTATTAGAGGCTTTCCTTTCTTGTCTCTAACTTCAACCCACTTTTAAAACAACTACACAGTTGTTCAGTCAGAGGAAAACTGAAGTGTAACACATGAAGGAAATTACTTTTTACGTGTCAATCCGAGCAATCATTAAGTCCTCGCTATGCTGAGATGAACTGACTCTGAGTCCAAGAAGGAACAGTATTGAGCAGAAAGGGGGGAAGACTGGGTTGAATATTAATCCATAAAGTTATTAATGAGGTGGGAGTTTTTCAAATAATCATCTTTGTTTTGTTATTGCTTTAGCTATCAAAGAAAATAAGAAGCTCACACAGAGAATTATCCCCACCCACCACCTGCGAGAGCTTCTCTAAATCTGCTTAAAGAAAGACAAATGATTTTAGAGGCAACAATAACTTAAACACATAACTAATTCAGAATTTCATAAATATGAAGCCGTTAAGTGAGGCTACGGTAAATCCACCTTGTGTTGTTTATTGTGCATGTTGTGAGTAATGCAGGATTACACGCTCTGCTATTCAGTAATAAATAGCTGTGAATCTATAAATCTGTAAACGTAGTTTGTCTCGCTGGCCGCTGATGTGCAGGATCTTGTATTATACATGAGAGCGTAGACTGACAAAGGGGACATCGACTGTGTCGACAGTGGTTAAAATTATGAACATTATTTCACACGCTGCCCACTGCTGATTATGTTGAACATCTTCGCATTACGACTGACTGAACTGACAGTTTGTTATATTGATTGTTCCCCATTGTGTATGATGAACGCAATTTTCTGTGTTGACCTTGCAAATTCTTTTTAGGGTAATGCAACCTATTCTGTTGCAATGTATTCCAGTGTATTGTGTTTTTGTAGACTGTGCTGTGCTGCATTATGCATCCTGGGGAACTGCACGTGAAGTGAAGTACAAGTGTGTCTGTATAGTAGTTCCCAACTGCTTCCACTGAATTTCCACAAAACCATTTTAACATGCTAACTGCTGTTCACTGTGGCAGACATGATAAAGACAGCATTTTTTTTTGTTTGTTTGTATCCTGGCTATGTGAGTCAGCCTTGAGTAAATCTAGCAAAGTGTACTGTGTGACAGATGATCCCATCTGCATCACAGTTAGTGACAAGCGCGGGACTGTCAGGTGTCTCATCAACACATTTCAACAGGAAAGCTCAAGGGGAAGAAGCACCAGAGCATAAACACTGTGTCCAATCACAGCATATTAATCCAACATACAGCTTGACTTCACCCCTTTTAACAATCGTGCCAAAAAAAGCTGCTTTGTGTTCATTCAAGACTCTTCAAACTGAATTTCAACATATTAATGAACATGAAATCAACATCTGTTATACTGTTTACATGCAAGGATTACAGTTCTTAGTTAATTAGTTTCATGTAAACAGTGCCCTCTGAGCCCATGTGGGCTGAGAATCTATGGTTTTATGACACCAGAATAAAAGTATATGAATTCACTCACTTCTTTATCAGCGTATATCTGGGTTTATCTTCCACCTGTCCTGCACAGTTAAAACAAATCACAGCGAGAGCACAGAGTCCCAATTTGCACTAGAGAAATGGAAAAGTTTCATCTCTAGGCTGCATGAGCTGAGACACCTTTTTGTGTTTGCTTTGTGGGGTGATAAGTTCTCCATCAGAAGCGACACAGCCTCAGTATGTGAATAAGACTCTAAGGCTACCTGCGGGATGAAGAGGCACTTTATATGCTGCAGGCCGGACCTGATTATGCTGCCCTGTTGCCGTTGGACAAACAGTGACATTAAGTCAGAGAAGACTGGAGAACATCTGTCCCAATGGCACCGGCTCCCTTCTGTGACCTTGATGACAGCGTTGGTGTGAAGAGAAGATTACTCTCATGCTAAATGACTAGTGTATTAAACAGCACATTTCTGCCTGAATAGTACTTCAGGTAGATTTTTTCAAAATGCCAAGCCTGCTGATGATATTCTGTGTGCTTATTTTAGCAAGAAAACTCATGGAAAAACATACAGTAGTAGTTCACAATTTCATATGAAATCCTGATTAGTCTATGCTGAGGAGAGAACAGTAGACTGTATAGGTAGGCTATTCCAGGTTTAACACCTTCTAAATCTAGTCAGTCCTACAACTGAGCTCATTAGTCCTTTCACCATTTTTACCCTGAGGCCGTGGAGGGCTGTCTTTCAGTTTTTGTGCTGGTGCCTGACCTTGTAAGTAGTGGGTTATAGTATTGGTGATGTCTCTCTGACTTTACACACACTTTACTTTCTGTGCACAACTGCATGATGATATAAAAAAAAAACAGAACCTGAGAAAAGTTCAGCTCTGAAGCAGTGCCAACAATACAACCCATTAACAGCCAACGGTAGCGAGTGAGAACACGCTCACATCAGGTTTTTAAATGTACTTCCCTCAAAATGCAATGCAAGGATGTTTTCAGTTGCAGGGGACACGGTAAACGAAACAAGTGTTAGGCTACTGACAGTAAATCCAAAATACCTGACTTACCTTCTTCAAGCAGGCGCGCCGCATGCACGAAGGAGGGATCCAGGCTGTTTTTCTCGGCCACCAATTCAGGTAAGTACTTATCTGGATGCATTATTGTCACAGCGGACCTGTTCTCCGGGAGGTGCAGGTGAGACCACAGGGCTGCTGAGCGTCGGAATGCAAGTAGAAACCTGCTTCACTCTGCCGGTCTTAATGAGCACCACCAGAAAAATCCTCTCCAAAAGAAAAAAAAGAGGGGGGAAAAGGGAAAAAAAGAAAGGGGGGAAAGAAAAAGAAAAATAACTAGCCGTCCTTCAAGGTCTCCGAGATGCTTGACTGGAGAGTGAGTATGTAATTCAGGGGTGTGAGTCCATCTCTGCCGCCGCTGCCTCTTCCTCGGCACCCCGCCAGACTCTCAGACTCACTGGGTCTGCAGACCGCGCTGCTCCCCGCCCCTCAGCACCATTATTGGCCATACTCTGGGACTGGCGCTGCTGGAAAACAAAGACCGTCCCCGCTGAGCGCATACCAATTGGGCGATGTGCACGGAGGGACTGGATAAAAAAAAGAAGAAGAAAAGTTAAGGTTGCGATTGGTTGGGGCTGACATTGGTCTGTAAGAAAATTTCCCTCCAAAAAGGCTGAATTCAGATGATTCAGAAGTTTTATGGCACCCTGCTGAAAGTAGTGATACCTGCCTTTCTAATAGGCATTAATGCAGCACAGTGAATGTTGTGAGAGTTTTAAAAAAAAGAGAGAAAGAAATTGCTTCCAGTTAAATCATAATAAAGCCACTTTAAACTCTTAATTCAGTACCAGCCATCCTTTAAGTCCTTATGAGGGGATATAAAGATGTAGTACTTTATTTTAATCAGGGGATTCTGAGAGGCTATCAGCTGAGCTTAAATTATAACTGACTTTGATATAACAAAGATTAATTAGAGCTAAATCAGTAATGTCATACTAGAGAGAGATAATTGCTTATCAACGGGGAAACGTATCTTATCCAATTATTTTCTTGATTCAGCCAATGAATGGTGGTCTGTGAGTTTCACTTAGAGTTTCCAAAGTTCACTTCAGTTTGTTGCCCTGTCATAATGAACAATGCACTTTGGTTCTGTGGCCCCCGGCAGCTGTAGCTCGAGGTAGAAACACACAGTTGTGGCTTCTGTTGTGTGTCTGTGTGAACACCACCTGCATGACTCACATTTCTCTTGATGTGAGGGGGGGTGCACATGAAACAGGCATTTCTGAGGCCATGTTGTTTTTCCTCATGACATCTATTGCAAATGAAAACGAACAGGAAATAACAACAAGTCATTACTTTCCTAAATTGTGTTCTCCTCAGTCCGCCCTCGCAGCCTCGCAGAACCTGATCCATACTCCCACATCTCTGTTAAACACTCCAGGAAGAAATTCGGCTGTATTATTAAATCACTGCTTGGCATCTGTCTGAAAAGCATTTGCAAAATGATACCCATCGAGAACCTTTTTTTTTTTTGAGAGAATTTTATAGCCGCCGGAAGAGGAGAGCAATGTCAGCACTCTTATTTCATATTTCCTGTTTGTTGTTGACTTGACTTTGATGTAGAAGTACTGTAGCTATGTAAGAATATCACTCATTTTTGCCTGCACTATTTTACTTAATTAACTTGGAAACCCATTTCTAGTCCTTTTGATTAAATCTCAATAAAAACACAAAATGAAGCAGTCATTTCCTGTCATTTCTGACTTTCTTTCTTCTTTCGCAGTATGTGCACTGTACAGTACACAATGCCTTTTGAAGCTCTGCACGTCATTCGCTGTATGTCGGCTGGTAAAGAAAGAGCAGAGCTGCAAAGCCAGCACAAGATTCAGAGTAAGGTAGAATAATGTAATGGTTTTCACTTCCTGCCCTCTAAATGATTTGAGACAGCTTAATTGTTCCTCACAGAGGTCAAGTCAAGAGGAGCTTTTTATGCTTGTGAAGTAAATCACAGGACACTACCTTAAAGAAGCAGTAATGTCAAGTGAACGCCTCATTAGCCCCTTACAACGAAGTGTCAGCAGTGTCTGCAATGTAAGCATGAACGTTTGCATCTCATATGCCTCTCTTGTTCCCCCCAGCTATGATATTGATTTGAATCCTGAACTCATCTGCACCACAGTGTGCCGGCTGCTTTACTTACTCATAAATGAGTTTTGAGCAGAAGAGGCTGTCGAATGACCAATTCTGGCTCTACTTGACCTTTAGAGGTACACTGATCAGAATCATAAAGACTGTGGGAGGCTACAGGTGAACACTGGTCTTTTAGAGGCGCTGTGCTTTAACATTACTGACTAACCCTGTGGATTAAATTGAGAAAAATGATTTTATTTCAAAGTCTGTATGTGCGCAGAACATTAATGATTCCAAGTCTAGTTCAAATGACTGTGTGAACGTGTCATTACTCATTGCTCTAAATTTTACACCTCTATTCACCGGTTGACCCATTGTGTCTTGACATCAAGCATGGATATGAAGCTTGAAGTTACTGCACAGTAGTAGTTGTCGTTTTTTGAGACTTGTTGAGATCTTGGTTTAGTTAATTATCTACTCAGGAAACTATTCAATTAACAATAACAAACCTTGCACATCTGTATGAATATTCAGCCTTATTCATATTTCAAAATGAATGATTAATTTATCTCTGAAACGAGGCACAACTTCATTTTTCTCCTTTATAACCCAACATGGGTGACTTCATTCATGTCAGCTGCACTGACTTTGCATTTCATGCTTGCTGGACCTTCACTGATGTAATATTCATTCAATGAAATGATTCCTAATCTTGCCAGTGCTATGGTAGTAATGTTGATTATGACTAATGTGGTTTAATCTTGTAATGTTATGGTACTGTATGGTTGTAGCTTCAGAGTAAAGTTAAAAAAAACAAAACAGATATCACTTCATTCACTGTGATATTAAAGGAAATAGAAAATGACTGGGGAAAATGGCTGGTCTATGCAGAGAGAAGGTTTTTATGGGATTGTTGGTTATGCATGGTTGTGTGTTGTGATTTCACTACAAATGTCTGTGTGGATACTGAAATAGTGCAGGTTTTCAAATTTAATGGATTTTTGCAGCTCTCTAGTGGTCAAACTACAACATTACATATTTCACTGCTATATTCATGTGCAAATGAGTCTTTTAAAGTTTCAATAGACCACATAATAATAATGTGCACATTTCACTTGTAATACACCTTTGCCTTTTGTGTGTTTATTTGCATTTTAGGATGAAGACACATGGCACACTTCAGGGGCTGCTTGTCATTGCATGAGTTGAACTCTTTATGGGAGTGCTAGATTGTATTTTAACTAGGCTATGCATGTGAAAGTGAATACCAATGTTCTCTATTAAATGTTTATTTATTATTCAAGTCATGGTTCCTGCCTGAAGCCCCAGTGTGAGATGATAAACAAGATTAACTATGCTTTGGACACAAATATCAACAATACCCCCTTCACTCCCCTCACAAGAACATGGAAATTACTGATGTACCGAATTCAACTTAATGTGGTATTGATGCTAGAAGGAGGTTTCTATGCCCATTGTGATTGTTTGGTCAACTGATAAACTCTGTCCTCCTTTTGCCCCCATTTAGCCATGCCTCCATCAAGCTGGGAAGATGCTTCTGACAGTTTGTTCTGTTTTACTTGGTTTTCAAAATAAAAGTGTACAACTCTGGGTAACACTTCATAATCAGTAGCCTACACAATATTAAGCATTAGTTAAGCATACTGAACCCATCATAACAAGTGAATACTCATTAGTATGGAGTATAAACAGTTAAAAATGTTTTACTCATCCGCACTAACTGTATTTATTAACTACATACTAACGAGTATTCATGCGTATCATGTCATGTGTACTTATTATAAAGTGTTACCCAACTCTGTACACTGTATCCACAAGAAGTGAATTTGTGAACTAAAGTATAGGAATCTATTTGACGGCCGCACTCTATAAATTTCATGTTTAGGGGAGACCAGGGATGGTTGTAACAGTATTACTTTTACCAATAAAGAATTATAGAGTTATGTGATCAATGTGTACCCACTCCCTTCCTGACTTTTCCTGTGAATTTGCATGGCTGTGTGAAGAATTGTGTAGGTTATCCAGCCAAAAAAACATTTTTTAGGCAAGATACTCATCTTTTGGACCAAGTCTATATTTTGAAATTGGTACCGATGAAATTGGATGACTTGAATGAGATTGAAGAGCACGTTCTTAGGTAAGCATTTGACATCAAATAATGAACTCTATAATATACTTTGAGACGTTTAAGGTATTATTTGTAGTGGATAAATGAGAGGACTTTGTGTGATGTGAGAGCCCTACCATGAACACCATGGAAGTTATAGGAGCAGAGACAATTACTCTCATCTTCGGTCTTCCCTATTTGTTTCTGTTGTTGTGAAATGATTTGCAATGTATTCTCTAAGAAATATAAGAAGTTCTGTTTTGAAGCCATCTGTTCAGGACTTGGGATTTCTGGTAATAGTTCCATTGTGGCTCCTATGATTCTTAAATGAAAAAATATTATTTAATTTAACAATTTCATGAAGTTGTAAAATAACAAAATGCAGAAAAAGTGACAGGTCTAAAAACTTTATGTAGCCTCTTACTCATCTGACAGCATCTAAAAAACACCCACTTGATAGCCTACATCTGCCGGCTGTCCTTCATTGATGATTGCTCCAAGTGTCATGAAATTGGTCAACACGGGTTTTATTTTGAAAGCTGATACCGGAAGTGTGACTGGCTGAGCGGTATTAGACTTGACGTAAGTGTGAGAGTGGCCGATGAACTTGTGCAAAACATTTGTCAAGTAGAACCACGTATGGCGGAGCGTTTGTGAAGCGCGAGGACTTGTTGGATGTTTGGATATTAACATCTCATTAAAATCTGCACACACTGACTCAATCAGCTGTTGCACTATTATAAAAGACAAGTAAGTGTTGACGTCCGTTTGTCCTTTTTACATCTGGCCCTGTGTTTTCCTCACGTGTTTACTGGTAAGTCAGATCCATTCTCGGGACATTAAGGAATCAGCTGCACATTTCACAAGATGACTAAAGAAATCATCCAGTCTTGAACAGAAGATGATTAATTACATTTAATTATAAAGGTGTGGCCAGCTGTAAATATAACTGATGGTGCAAGGGGACTGCTGCTCCTGCTATTAGGCCTAAGTGTTATGGCTTAGTTAGCTATTGCACAAGTTACTCATTCATATGAATGTGTGTCTATGTTGCACAGAATAACTCAGATTCAATCAATGTTTGGAAAGATCAGATAGAGGAGAAGTTTGTAGGAGAGAAATACAGTAAAAATAAAATGACAATAATTTATAGCTCAAGATGGGGTCGGAATGATCAGAAACAATGTATGCATGAAAAACACTTTGACTATTTTTCTGTGAATGACTAATACTGTCAAGTTTCAAGTGTGATTTTTGACCCTGGAAATAGTGGACAAATCAGTCTCACCTCAAGATCCATTTAGAAGCCTATTGTTCTGCAGTAAAATTATAGGCTACTTTATGTTATAACTGCTTAAAAACCGTTGAAAGGAAATTGGGGAAAAGGTTTTCAGAGTCTTAAAAATGGCCATAGCTGTCAAATATTATCTGACAATTGAAAATATATAAGTTCTCATAAATTGTATTTAACTGTATTTTGTTTATTGCCCTCAGTCAAACCAATTGTAAAAGAAATGCAATGCTACAGAGTTTGTTTATGTTATTGATTATATTATTATTATATTATTATCAAAGGCAGAGAGGTTTATTAGAAAAAACTGTATTTCATTAGCTATACATTTTGTTATACTCCACATCTTGACTTTTTTTCCCACTGCAGGAACTTAAAGATGTCAGCAGTTGTAGTTGTGCATGGGGGGGCCTGGGCCATACCAGATGAACTGGCCAAGGCCTCTGTTGATGGGGTGAAGGCCGCTGCGCGAGAAGGATTCTCTGTGCTGAAAAGAAAAGGAAATGCAGTGGATGCTGTGGAGGCAGCCGTGAGGGCTATGGAGGATAATACTGTGTTTAATGCAGGTAGGCTACATGTTATTCACAATATGTTATGCGATATGATCTTTGTAAAAATGTGTTGACATTTTTTCCCCGTCTCATTTTAATAATAAAAAAAAAAAATGACAACAACTCTCCTACCTGTCCACACAGAAGTTGGTCAATGATCACCCTCATCTATGCAGTCAGCTTGGTCTCTTGTCCTCTGTCTCCATCTGCTGGTGGTGATGTCAACATCCACCTAGACCTCATACAGAAGGCGTTGATGATGACAGGAGTCAGCATGATAGATAAATGAACAAAAATCAAATCAGCATTATATCTTAAATCACAAAATAAATCAGTCATGTCTACATTACAGTACATTTGCTCCATAAATACATTCCACACAAATTGTGAGAAATGTTCGCTTCAACTTGCCAAAAAGAAAGTTAGATTTGTAACCCATATAGTAGTCAGCTCTTGCTGTCATTAACATTACCACCTTTGGGATAAATTGAATTGAAAATAAAATGAATACAAATCTGATCAGTTTTCTGTTCACTTTAGGGTCTCGACCATGACCACTGACATATTGTGAATGGGCAATATCTTGTGCCACTGCACTGGCAACAGCCAAGGTTGGATGTATTATGTATTCAGACTGACCTTCAGTCCATCCATCCTTTCTTTTATGTTATTTTCTCATCATTTTCTTCAAATTTGGCATTAACAAATCACTTTGACTCATGACTGTCAGAGATTAAGGTCTTGTGAACAATAAGCCAAGAGTTCTACCAGTACTGTGAACACTGTATCAGTCATTAGTGCTGTTTTGTATTGCACTCACTGTCACTCACCACCCTGTGGACCTGTGGAGGATGGAGAGGGCAATGTAAGCCTATGTAGATGGATACTTAACATTATAGTTCTCAAAGCTGGAGAGAAAACACATTTCTATCCTTGTGCCATTACTGTCTGTCGCTGTTAGATTTTATTCAGTTGCTAAGCACTGACTAAGACCATCTAGTTTAGATTAGCATGCAACAATTTACCAGCACTGCTTGCTGTGAGAACACCTCCATCAAATATTTGCCGGAGCCATTGTTGCTGTTAGTTACTGGCTGTGACATTTAATTATAGGGCATGGAGCAGCACTAAATACAGATGGAGAAGTGGAGCTGGATGCCATCATCATGGATGGAAGCACACTTGCCAGCGGTGCAGTGTCTTGTGTGAAGAACATCGCCAACCCTGTTTCGCTGGCTCGGGCAGTGATGGAGAAGGTGTCATCTCAAATACTCTTTAGTTTCTTTTGAACAGAAGCAGTAGGACATCACTTACACTCACAGAGTTACAGAGATTTGAATACTGATTTATATCCTCCTTTTATTATAAAAGTTACCAGAGGGAAGCTTCTGTGTGCAATGAATTGATTAGTTTTACATATCAAAGTGAATTTCTTGATATAAATGTTCCCCTTTTCTTCCATGTTTGCTGCCATGAAAAACCTTCAGACTTCCCACATCATGTTGACGGGCAGAGGTGCAAACATGTTGGCAGAGAGCATCGGTGTGGCCACAATTCCCACTGAGACACTGGTGACTGAGTATGAGAGGAAAGAATGGGAGAAACACAAGAATTATGTCACTGGTGTAATGGAAGATTTCAACTCTCACTGGTAGGTATCTGCAGTATTTCACTTTATTTTGACACATTCTTGTCTGGACTTTAATTTTCTCATAAATCTCCACACTTACAGCATCTTTTCAGCCTGAACAGCTTGACAGTGTCTTGAAATAGAATGAATGAACACTATTAAATATAAATGCTTTACTGTACAGAATTACAGATCTCTTTGCTTTCTGTTCATTTGCGGTGTAGAGGCACTAGAAATTAACTCAGACATGGTGAATTGACACTGCATACACTTTTTTCTGTTACAGCAGGATAATATAATTTTACTTTATTCAAGGGCCCATGATACAGTTGGGGCAGTCGCTGTGGACTATGCTGGTAATGTTGCATGTGCAACATCAACTGGAGGGATCAGAAATAAAATGGTTGGCAGAGTAGGAGACTCTCCCATTATTGGTACGACTTGATTAAGAACAAATTCATTCACAGGACAATCATCGTTTCAAATGCTTTTTCTAAACAAGTTGAGATTGAAGATTTCTCCTCACAACATTGTTAATCTTTTTTGAGTTTAAACTATCATTGCTTTTAAAATATCACTTAATTTGTTTGTGTGTGTTTTTTGATGCTCTCTCATGGAAACAAGGCTGCGGAGGATATGCAGACAACTTTTATGGTGCAGTGTCTTGTACTGGTCATGGAGAGTCCATTATGAAAGTCACACTGGCCAGACTCATTCTTTCGCACATAGAACAAGGTAAATATCCAGGTATACTAATGCCAACTTAATAACAGTGTATACAATAATATTGATGTATAATTCAATGGCACCACTATTTGGGGGGTCATCAATCATTCAATCGCAGATGTGATAGAACTATATTAATTCTACACAGACTTTGGTTGTATGAAAGTAAAAACTTAGAGATGATTAATTTTTGAAAGTAAATGTTTCTTTGGATTAAAATTGTCTTTATTAGTTTGATTACTGTAAAATATTCAGTTACAGTAATCATCAATCATTTGCATGATTACACATTTCAATTCTATCATTTGAATTTGCAGTAGTAGCCGACGTAGAGCTAGTTAGTTCCAACTTTGGTGTGAATTTAGATGGGGGTGAGAGGGTGAGCTGTAAACAAATTACATTTAAATTAATTTTTTGATTATTTCTCTTCTTCCTCCAGGTAAATCAGTAGCAGATGCTTCACAGTTGTCTCTGCAATACATGGGAGACCGTGTTCGAGGTGCAGGAGGTGTGATTGTGGCTTCCCCATCGGGGCAGTGGGCAGCCACATTTACCACAGAACGGATGGCTTGGGCTGCTGTGGAAAGTGATGTTCTTTGGTATGGATTAGACCAAAATACAAGGTCTAAAGAGCAGCTGTCCTCATAATAAGTATAACAGTTTTAGTCCATACTATTCATTATACCAAACAGTATAATGGAGGACTGTATTCCACATATTTTTCAGCAATTTCACTCCATTTTGGGTTATTTGGTCATGCTTACTGGATATTAGCTGTTGTCTGTGGTTATATTAAACAGTATTTCCTTCTGTCTAATGTGTGGTGTAAAAGCTACATAGTCTATACAGGGAAACAAGCTGGAAAAAATGGATAAGATACATTTTACAGTCTTGAAGAAGAAGTAAGTGGTCCGGTCGTTTTCGCTAATGCTGCGTTCCAGGCAGGCTTTTGAAATCGTAAATTACAGCTTCAAGTCACAACTTACGACTTTGTAGCGTTCCAGGTAACCCACTCGTGTTTTTCCGACCTGTTTTACCGGTGAAAGTCACTATAACAGCCACTCGTAACTTCCGACCGGTGAACTCGTACCAGATCGAACTGGTACCACTTCACGGTCGGAAAAATACGAGTTTCCTTGAACGCACCATAACAGTCCTCGTCCCTACGTCGCCACATTCACGGCGTTCCTTGGCTGCACACACAGCCCTGCATGCCGTTCTCTCTCCTCATTGGATAAAAACTGTAGGATACGATAAATGTTTTCTCCTCGGCTCAGAGCAGAGCAGAGTGACTGACAGACCCGTGTTTTGGTCCAAACACTCTATGTAAGTGATTGCTGTCGGAAGATATAACTATTTAAGACTTATATTAACACAAATATATCACTTACTTCTGCTTTGAGGCACCTCAGTGAATAGAGAACATAATCTATCCATTTGACTGGTTGTGTTATTGCATAGGCTATTACAAATGCAAAGACAGGTGTCAGTGCAGGTGTTATTTCTAAGATGGACCGTCAGTAAACTGCATGTCAGTAGTCAGTATTTCTGCATACTTCATTCTGACCTTAGAACAGAGAGCTATTGTCCCGATAGTGGAACAGGAGAGCAGCGCCCATTTTAGTGATTATTTGTTTGATTGCATAGCACTCAGTGAAATTAGCTTTTCAATCTGAGCTGATGAACTGTGCTACATTGTCTGTGAAATGTATCTGTCACTTTATATTCACTAAAGGTCATTCACTTCCATCATAAGTTGTTTAAGTGCTCCTCAAGCAACATGAGTGCACTGTTGTTGTTGTTTTTACGTAGTCTCATTCCTGAGCTCACTTTGTTCGGCCTGCAGCATTGTTGGCCTGGTTTCAGCCTTTGAAACAATGGCTGCTTGACTAGAGAGTGATCCATAGTCAGAGGTGTAGTGACAGTTTTTAAGCTTTAGTAGAATATTAAAATAATCTACCGTATTAACTATTCATCTAAAGAAGGTAACCCAAGAATTGTAACTGATTGCATACTGTAGTAACTCCTGTCCTGCAGTGGATGTCAGATATTTTACCTTTTCACTTTAATACAAATGAAATAAATGAACATGTTTACATTTAAATAGCCTTTTAAAGTTCTCATTTTGTCTATATCACACTGTTGATGCAATTTGACAAAGGCAAATGCAAGTTGTTTTTGTTTTTGCTGTCTCACTGCTTATGCCAATTTCCTCACCACTGTCAAACCAGAGTTAGTTTCTCGTCTTGACATTGAAAAACAGAGGCAGCAAGGTCAGATCCTGTACAACAGGCTGCTCTCTACCCTAGACAGTTCAAACACATAATACATCTTCATCAAAACAGTTGGTAGGATGATGCAAGTAGAAAAGAAAACTCCATACCTGAGCAGGTCTTGTGTAGTCACATTCAACCTCTACAGCTCATTGGAAAGACTGCATAGAGAAACACTGCAAGGACGACTCTACAAAATCTGAGCATCCCACATTTGACACACTGAGCAGCCAAACGCAGCTTAGTTATTCTAACTTCCACAAAAAGAAGAAAGACAATACATCAATATGGACAGTAATTGCAACGGCATGGTTAAATTGAACAACAGGGAGCACTGCCACTTTCTACTAGCCTACATTCCTTTATACTGTAGCTAGGACTACATAGCCTACATACAGTAGGCCTACACAATGGAGCCCTGACTTACCGTAAATGTTTTTCCATAGGCTACATAGTTATAGTGGCTTACATATAGGCTACCTTTTAGATTTCCACCAGGCAACGTTTAATAATGTCATTTTTAAGTCCCCTGTGTAGGCTATATTGGCCATTGTGGTACAGAACATCCTACCAAGGTCACTGTGAGTTAACCAGTGAGCCTTTGGGAGCGTGAACTCCTACACATCTATAGAGTCTAGGCTGAGAGTGGCCCTGACTGAGCCAGTGGTTCAAGAACCAGAGACTTTTTATTGAGAGGGCTGTTTGTCAGCAGGGCGTGCAAGACAACTGTTGAGGAAAAGACCCCAGGTAGCCTAAGTGCTTTAATTTGTCCCTCGACTTTGAATTTGAATCAAGTTTTCTTGATTTGTTTGAATTCATTTGAACGAAACACAGGAATCTTTTCAAATTTATTGGATTTCATTAATTCATTTGAATTGAGGACTGGTAAAAATCACAGATGCATCAGAAAACATTGTGGATGTATGTAATGAGGCTATTTCATCTATTTATTCTTACCTGTCTTATTAATCAATTTGATTGATTACTTCCCTATCAATTGCAACGAATCCATGGAAATTAGGACACCAGGAAGATTAGTCGCTCGATCGCTACTGAGGCAGTGACTAATGGGGATCCATAATAAACTAAACTAAAACCTCGCTCAGAGTGCAATGTCTGACATTTCTGTCAAAATGCATCTGGTTCTTAAAACATATTTGGATATACACAATAGGATCTAGTCTCAATATTAGATTAAAGTAAATATGGTTGTAAGGGATATTAAAACTAAAACTTTTTTTAGTAGCCTAGGCCGCGCTGATCTATTCCTTATAGCTGTTTACCTGATTTGTAACGTTTTCAATTACACTCTTCATGTCTCCGATTTTTTTTTTCTTTCAAGGAGGAGAGGAGTAAATTAGTTTATTTTTATTTTTTATCCTGAGCTTTCGGCTGCCATGCTACCTGTAAACACAAGCCACGTGACGAGCGGCGCTGCCTGTCAGGGGCTTTGCAGCACCAGGGGCGAATGACGGCTGAGTTGGAGGAAGTTACTGGGACCAACTGTGCTAGTATGTAACCTCACGCGAATTGGACACGGCGTTGCAGCAAGGGAGAGGTGAGTGTTTAGTTTTATGTGCACCAAGATATTTGTTAATATCTCAGCTGCAGGCGTTGGGGACAGCTGCATGTGGGCGTGCTCGCCTAGCAGCTCCCAGGCTACAAACAAACTTGGTATCCAGGGCCTATGCTAACGCGACATAGCAAGCCTGAATGACAGATTTAGCATCGAGCTGTGCAACACAAATATTTACAGGTTTTGTGCAATTTGTGTTCGCTTTGCCGACACGTACATAAATCGACATGAATGCCGTTCATAAATATACTGCTTCATTTAAAAAGGCGACTTCCTCAGGGTTGTAACTTCCACCTTAAGTTAGCGTTAGCTTGGTAGCATACATAACTAACGCGCTCTGCAGCGGGTTGTTGTCACGTTAGCATGCTAACTAGCTAACGTTAACATCTCATTGGTAGAACCTGGCCACACATACTCTGTGATTCGTATGGACATTATGTTGCATTAAATAATATTAAATCAATATACATACATGTCCATACTTTTCTGTTTAAGATGTAGGTAGCTAATGTTTTTGTGTACATGCTTTGATCAGTTCTGGCCTTTTGCAGTTGTACTTGATTTGAAAACGCTAACTTGCGGGTCATTTAACGTTAGCCTCACTCCTTACACACTGCCAAAGTTGACCACGGAAATGGTTTTCTTGCATTTATTTAAACATGCGTCAGCGCATCCACGGTGCTCGATAGTAGGCTATGTAAACATTGACGACCCATTGCAATGGCTACAGTGAAAAGAAAAAGAAAAGAAAAGCAGGCGACGTTGGCTCAACGTAGTCGGACAGCTGGACATGTAGCATTAAAATCCGATGCCCAGCAATGGAGTTGCAAGCTGCCTACCACTGTTACCAACAACTTAGTTGTTTTTACATTTGTTGTAATATCTCTAATGTAACAGCTGTCCATTACAGACTATGCACAAGCCCCTGTAACCGTGTTATGCTACTGCTTGTAAGTGTCGAGAAGTTGTCTCAAACTAGTTTGGCCGTTATAAACAGTGATTATTTGCTTAGATTGTCATTGGTTTGCCACTAAGACCATCTTGAGATATATTCTCTGCTGCTGGCATAACACATGGTAGGTGTCTGGAAGAATAATCAACGTAATTTTGCATCACCAAAATGAGTTACTTGACACCTGCTTTTCCTGCACTCTGTGTTGTTCTGATGCAGGAAGGCAGCAGCATTCATGGATATTGTGGACACCTTTAACCATTTAATACCCAGTGACCAGTTGGATGACTCCCTGATAGTAGGTCAAAATTTGGAATGTGAAGCCAGTAATGAGATTGGTTCAGGACTCCGACTGGAAGATTCACTGAAGAACATGCTCAGTGACAAAGATCCTATGTTTGGATGTGCAAGCTCTCAGTTCAATCTGCTGGACAATGAGGACTCCGCTTTTCAGGTTACTGGCTCTACAGGTAGATTATGTATTTAGTTTATAATAATTACTCGCCAACATTATTTATGAATCAGCAGCACCTACTCTGGTTTTTCTCAGTTATGATTTATACCTCTGACTCCTTATGTGGTGGTGGGTACGGGAAATCCTCACTGTCAACACCTGTTTGTACTGTCAGATATCATATTCAAGCAGTGTTTTATTTGAGAGCTTGAAAGCAAATTCACAACCCCATGTTTCTAGCTGAATATGCTGTGGAAAGTTGAATGGATTGAGAAGAATTTGCTGTACATTTCTTAGAATATTTTCACCTCCAATTGATTCACAGGAAGACAATCTACTTTTTTTTGCTCTTATTGGCAGGTCTTGATGAAAGTTCAGCACCCACAAGTCTTGGCAGTGAACTGACTGCAGACGCTGTAGAGTCCACAAGTCAAGTCAAGCGACCTGTTGGCAGGCCAAAGAAACTTTCACGTAATTTAGCATGCGGTAAGTTGGTGCTTGTTTACATTTATGTGTCCACAAGTGACATCTTTCATTTTGAGATGGTTTGACACATTTTCTTTTTGTCTTTCCCTTCCTCTTGTTGAGACAGGATATAATAGTGGTCCACAACCTGCTTCTACATCTACAAACACCATGGCTCGAGGACGACCTGGAAGGAAACCAGCCAACAGACTGCAGAAGTCATTTCTCATTGAGAAAGGAGTTAAAGGCGCCCAATTAAAGAAAGAATTAATTCTGGGAGGGCGCATCAATGTCGGTGATCTTGATGGTGGATTATGGCTAAATCCTTCGGTTGTATTGAAACGGTTGACAGTCACAATTGGGGGATTCAAGATCGAGTTGCTTCCAGGACCTTCTTATACACAAACCGTTGACACAAGCCAGGCTGCATGCTTTGATGATGGTATTTCATATGCTGGGGACATAGGTTTTGCTGTCTTGCCCGGTGAAGCTGTCACCATACAGTGTCCCGTACCTGAGAACACGGCAGAAATGGTTGCAGTTGAGAAGAGCTCTACTGATGATGCAGCGCTTGGGCTGGGCCCATATGTGAATCCTAATGACGTGCAGACCTCTAATGGGGCAGTAGTAGGGAACCCCTGCACACAGGAGACGAAGCCTGACAATCAGAGCGGTTCTGGGACGCAAAAGTCAGTCGCTAAAGGAAAGGATGACAACAAACAGCCACAAAGCATTGAGGACAAGAGAACTGTTAGCGCTGTTAGTGAGGCTGACAGTAAGGAAAAGCAACAGATCGTGGCCAAAAATGCACTAAGGCCTAAACCAGGTCTGGCCCCAAACAAGAATAAAGACTTGGTTTCATGTAAACCCAGCAATATGATTAAGGAACAGAAAGTATCCCAAACCTCGCCGTCGAAAATCATCCAAAGAGGTGACCTGCACAAAATGAAATTGCTAAAAGAAAAGAAAGACATTGCACCACTGAAAAGGCCTGCAGAAAACAGCCAAAGTGAACATGCTACTAAAGTGCAAAAGATACAGGGAACAGGAGACGGTAAAGTGAAGCCAAAATTACCAAGCTCACCTAGCTCAGTAGTGAAGAAGAGCCCATCATCCAGCAACCGTGTTGGTGATCAGCAGGCACCAGCCAAACAGACCCCTCCTCAGAATAATAGCGCCAAACTTCAGCCAGCTCAGCCAGCACACAGCCATCCAAGCCATACGTTAAAACCACCCGACGAAGGGGGGCAGGAAAAGGCCAAACTGAAAAAGCCAGAAAAGATCCTTCAGAGACAGAAAAGTAAAAATACAAGAAGCATCTCTGTTGATGAGCCGCAGCTGTTCATTCCAGATAACGCTCCTGTTGTGAAGAAGGAAACGGCCGAGGAGCAGCCAGCAAACAGCGACACTACATGGGATGGAAACAATTGTTGTGGCTTGTGCAAGAAACACCACAATAACACGTAAGTATTTCTCTTTACCCAAATATAATATTATTAACTTGGTGTATACGTTTGGTTGACAATATAACTACGAGCTATACTGAATTGTTGAAAGCTCTACATTTACCAGCACAAAATGTTTGTGAAGTTTTAAGATCTGAGATGATTGGCATGATGGAGCAAAGGTGAAAGCCAGTGAACTACAGTATTTGCATGATTATAAGATCACTGCCGTACTGTAGTGTGGTTAAAATGATGAACAGATATTTGCATAAACAAAAGGGAATTTTAATATGAATTTATGTCAGAGAGTACTCTGGGGGTTAAGAAGGCTCATTTGCAAACACACTTTTAATAATAGCCCTACTCTGTCTAGGTTCATGGTAGGCTGCGGTCGCTGTGACGACTGGTTCCATGGTGACTGCGTTGGTCTCGACCTGACGAAGGTGCGTGAAATGGAAGAGGAGGACCAGATGTACGTGTGCTTGAAGTGCTGTGAGGAGGAAAGCAAAAAAGTGGAGCCTGAGCCCCCGAGTGCAGCCAAACCAGAGGTTCCAGCAAAGACTGAGGTGCAGGATCACAAGCTGCCTCCCAAGCCCAGACCAGGACCCTCCCAGACTCTTACATCAGGGGGGGTCAGACCTGTAAGAAAGGTAAGCAGTAGAGCCTGAGTTTACAATGGAAATGTTTGGTCATGGATTGAGGAAATTTTAAATCTTAAATCACATCCAACAGAAATTCTATTTTTCCCCCAGCCTATTCATCCTCTGATATTAATCATAGCCAGTGTTACCACTATACAAGGGTTTGTTGTCTTTTTGCTTTTACTTAGCAGGAGGGTTGCACATGGGGTGTGTGTTTATCACAGTGTACTCACTAAAGTTTTGTACATTTTACTGCACATAAAACTCACCCTATTTTTCTTATTTGGCTGAAGGGTTACAAGAATTCATGTTAGCTGTTGCCCTTTTCACATTCTGCTGATATATTCTTTCTTTATGACAGAGAATATAATAGTAATAATAGTATGACTAATGCGCTTTTTGTACCCCTATCCTAAAATAGGACCCTGACAGAAGGCAATCCACAGATGTCAGAGATGCAGCTCATAAAACAGGTATGTTGTTACAGGCTAACAAACAAGCTCAAATTAAGACAGCCGCTACAACACAGAAGGACACAGGGTGTTGTTGTTTTTTTTTCAAACTTTATTTGACCTTTGTACTTCCTGCTCAAACAAAATGAATCACAATTACGCTAAAGGCTTTTAAAATGTGGCAGTTAATTAGATAGTAGAAAGAGAGCATAAGCATTATTTTTGGAGTCCACTTGAGTGCAATAGGAATGCTGGAATGCTACCTGTGGACTGGTGAGAGAGGTGAATTTTGATTGCTGTGCTGTGTGTTGTTCCCCCTCTCACTCCCCATTTCCTGTCTCTCTCTGACTGTCCTATCATAATAAAGTCACAAAAAGCCTAAAAAATACTTAGGGAAAAAAAAGAGTTTTTTGTAACCTCTTCAGAAACTTGTCTCCCAGCTCAATGTTTATGTTTCAAAAGCTCATCAAAGTTCTCAGTAGAGATTGAAGTGTCTGGGGAGGACATTTCTGAAGTCAAATACTTTTGCGACGGAGGGGTGTGTGTGTAGGGTGAGCAACTCTTAAAATAGCTGCACACAGAGTTTTATTGTGTTGCTTCAGTTATTCTTTGCTTACGTACTGAGGAGTCAATGTCATCTTACTCCCTAATACAGTTTGCCTATTAACTGCAGTGGTCAGGTTTGCTTATTGATGTTAATTTACAATCACATCTACAATGTGCTTGCTTTGTTCAGTGCAGAGCAAGGCAAACTTCTCTTTATCATCTCTTTGATGAGAGTTTAAGTTGTAACCATTTCTCACATGAGCATTCAACATATAATTTTGTACCGTAACTTTGCATTGATCACACTCTTTTGCCATGGTTGTAGCCACAGATTTCCTTCAGCTGCTCACTGGATATTGTCATTCTGTCCTCATAGGCGCTCAAAAAAGTAAGAGTCTATCTTCAGCTTCAAAGAAACCTGTGTCTGTGGAGGCAATCAGACGAAGTGTGCGCGATTCTCTTAAAGAGATCCTCATACAGAGGTAAGTCTTTCTTGAGTTAGAAGTGATAAAAACGAGTGAATGCTGGAATTTACTTTGCATTCAAAGAGCTTTACAAACAATTACCTAAGTGCAACAAAATGTTACGTTTCCTACATTTTAGGTTGAAAGAGTCTGATTTGAACATCTCAGTGGAGCGGGCCTGTGAAGTTGCCAAGAAGACGGAGAGAGAGCTGTTTCACTTGTATAAAGACACTGACAACAAATACAAGAACAAGTATAGAAGCCTAATGTTTAACCTTAAAGATACTAAAAACAATGTAAGTACTATTTTAAATCAGATACAATCCAAGTGTCTTAGTGTTCACTTTTGATATAAATGTAGTTCCGTCTCATTTATCTCCATTTTATTTCTTTCAGGTCCTCTTTAAGAGGGTTGTCAAAGGGGAGATTTCTCCTAGTAACCTAATTCGCATGAGTCCTGAGGAACTGGCCTCGAAAGAATTGGCTGCTTGGCGCCAGAGGGAAAACCGACATGTAAGTAATGTTGCAAATGCTGTGATGCTGTAATTTCTCACCAAAGTTATTTCATGAACACACCCTGATAACAGACAGTAATTCATGAAGTAGTTAAATGAATAATCCTGGTATAAAAAAGTACTATATTAACCTATATTGCATTGTTGTATTAACATTCTGTCCTTGTTTAATCATTTTATCTCTCTGATTTTACAGGCAATTGAGATGATTGAGAAAGAGCAAAGAGAGGCAGAGAGACGACCCATCACCAAGATCACACACAAGGGTGAAATTGAAATTGAAAGCCAAGAACCAGTGAAAGTACCTGACCCTATAGAGGTAAGGCACAAGTCAAATAGTACTCAGTTATTTATAATCAAGTACAAGAAGGTGATGTGTTTCCCTTCTTTTTACCTGTGTCTTCAGCTGGATTTGCCTCCAAAAGCGACAGAAGTCTCAGTAGAACCTCCAAACACCCCTGAGAAGAAAACAGAGAGTACCAAGACAGAGAAAGACACTACCAACCAGCACAAGTCTCACTTGTTTGACTTACACTGCAAAATCTGTACAGGTAAATGCTGACATGAGGAGCAAACCTCATCTTACCTAAAAAAACAAAACAACATATTTCTCAATGTATGCATCTCCTTAGTGAAAGATTTGCTCCCACTTTCCTATAGGTCGTATGGCTCCCCCTGTGGAGGAGGCACCCACCAAAGTGGTCAAAGTAGCTACAACAGTTGTTCGGAGGCAGTCCACCAAAACAGAAGAAACAAAGAGCACAACCTCTCCTGCAATAGATGACGATCTGCACCTTTCTGTTTTAGAAGAGAGCTTTAGAAATGCTCAGTCAGGCTATGAAGGAAGGTAAGTCATTGTATCAGACACTGTTGAGTGGTTCTCATGTGTAAGCTATTTTTTGCAAGTTACGAGTAGATCCTCATTGATAATGTACTCGTCACAGGTCAGATCATGTAGCTGGAAGAGACGATGAGGCAGCTTTCCTTTCCAGCCTGAAGTCCTTGTGGCGAGGATTTATTCATATGCACAATGTGGCAAGACTTGTGACAAAAGCGTTCCCCGTCTCAGGCATTTTGGATAACTTAACTGAGGTAAAGTGAACACAGCTGAGCATATTTAAAGTTTTAATAGCTAGTTGCTGTTGAAAAGTACAGTCTAAAGTTCGATGTTTTTTCCATCTCTCAATAGGACCTTCCAGACAGCATTCAGGTTGGCGGGAGGATAAGTCCACAGACGGTGTGGGACTACTTGGAAAAGATTCGAGCAAGTGGAACTAAAGTGAGTTTTTGGCAGTTTTCCTCCTAAAAATGATAATGCAGCTCATGAGCACAGCGCAGTTATTAAATGCAATCACTCATAATTACTTGTGGTTCACTGCAGTGAGGAGCAGCAGATGCTTTGCTCAGGCAATGTTCTTCACTTGTACATGGGTGGAAGATTTTACTGACATGTGCTTTTTCTCTTATTAAAGGAGGTGTGCCTCATTCGCTTCTCCCCTGAGACAGATGAAGACGAAATCTCCTATACTCTTCTGTATGCCTACTTCAGCAGTCGTAAGCGTTTTGGGGTGGTGTCCAATAACCTGAAACAAGTGAAGGACATGTATCTCATTCCTTTGGGTGCCACTGAAAAAGTTCCACATCAGCTTGTTCCCTTTGATGGGCCAGGTAACGTGAACGCTGCATCTGTTTTCACACATAGATAATCATTTTTTACATCGTATTACACAGACATTCCTGATCTTTTAATTAATCTTCTTATCTGACAGGCTTAGAAAACAACCGGGCAAACCTTCTCCTTGGACTCATAATTCGCCAGAGATCGAAAAAGGTTTTTCTACCTGTTGACATGAATGAAACCGCAAGGATTATTCCTGAGATCAAGCCCGTTACGGTTTCCACTATAGAAACCAGAGCAACAGAGGAGGATGAGAAATTATTCCTATCTTCCTTGACTGCCACGCACAAAAAAGAGAAGGACAAACCACTCAACACTACTGAAGATGTTGATGAGCCGGTTACGGAGGCTTTTGAAGAGCCATCTGCATCAGAGGAGACCAACAACCAGGAACCACAGAAGCCACTGCGCTTTCTTCCAGGCGTATTGGTAGGCTGGGGTGGAGAGTTACCACCTCTGCCAGATGTTGGCGGAAAACTTGTAACAACAGCAGACGATGCTCCGAAGACCCAACCTGCTCTGAAAACTGAAGCATCAACTGGAAGCTCCAAAAGTCTAACAGCTGCTGCGCCACGGGAGCGTTTTGTCATCAAGAAGAAAGACGCTAAACCTGCCAAAGCTGAACCAGAGCTCTCCAGCCCGACTGATACATCTACTGCTAACAAGGCATCAGTAAAAGATGCTGCAGTGGTGACCCACAGTGCGCCTATCTCTCTGAAAGATAAGCCTCCAGATGTATCGACTGAAGTGTTCCTGGCAAGCTTGTCAACAGCTCCATGTGGGACTGAAACTAGCAGTGCTGCCTCTGCAAACAAAGGCGATGCTGGCCTTTTGTCTGAAACTGAAAAAGCAACGTCTGAAGGGAATTCTTTGTCACAATCAAAATCCCAGGCTGCTTCAGATCCCACAAACGGCTCAAAACCTCCTTTAAGCGGAATATTGAAAAAATCCTCCGCGTATTCCAGTGTGACTGACGATAAAACAACGGTGCTACAAAAAGATAAAGCCAGCCACCCGGCTGCTTCAAATCCTAAACCTGTTCCTGTGCTGAGCAGCAGTAGAAATGATCCAGTTACACCATTTCACCAAGGATATTTACAGCTTTCTCAGGCTAAGAACAAGCTTGAGGAACAAAACCCAAGTGCTGTTCAGTCGTTTTCTAGTGAAAAGGAGGATCCCGTCGTGTCCCAGACTGGTGCTGCAGTGTCTCCAACAGTACATCCTCCTGCAGCGCAGGAAACACAAGCGGTACCCGATCTCCCAGCATACACCAGTGCAGCACCATTCCCACTGCAACAGCAGCCTCAGGAACTTGGCAGCTATGACTACACAGGTGGCCCTGCTCCTCACACCATCCCCACCCCAAATGCCCAGGATGAGAATCATAGCTCGTTGTGGCCTCAGGATAGCACCTCACACGCTATCCCAGGGCTCGAGAGTTACTCTCAGTCACCTGAGCATCCTCCAACACTGGCCAAATACCACAAGCGTCTGGAGGAGCGGTACAGCGACCCGTGGGAGAGGCCGCGAAACACAGAGGACAGAGACCAACATGGGAGGCACGGCCACCGCAGGGACTCCCATCACGGGAAAAAGAGCCGGCATCAAGACCGGGAGAGGGAGAAAAAGCACGACCGCAGCCATGACGACAAGCACAGAGAGAGGAGCAGGCACCATGGACATTCAGATGACCGTTACAGTGAGAAGAGGAAAGAGAGGCACCACAGCGATGACCACAGCAGCCGTCACAGAGACAGACACAGACATAGGCGAGACTCTGATTATGAGAATGGACGGAGAAGTTCAAAAGACAGTTACTCATAACTATGTTGCTTTTGTTTTGCTTTATAAGCCCTGCTAGCGAGTATTCAGGGTTTTGAGAAGTGCTGTTAACTCGCTGGTCACTTGGCTGGTTCAAACCACTTGTAGTGGAGTTATTTGTCATTTTATACACCGGTCTGCAGCTCACATGCCATTTCCTTAATTGAAGTTCCATGTTATGTTATTGAAGGTAAAGTAAAATTGAGATATCATTTCAGAGGGACTGTGACGATTATCATGGATTCCTTCCATACCAAGAACAACAGTATTGGAACATTTTCAAAATTTTAAACTTTTTATTCTCCTGTTCATACTGTACTTTTGTAGCGACTACAAAGGTCAGTGAATGCTCTCACAGTCTCTTAACCTACAGCTCATGTGTGGACCATTTGGTGAGAAGTTTTAAGTTGAACTCAAACATTTGGAATGAATGTAACAGAAAACATTTAACTGAAGATGGATCTAAACAGCAGCTTTGCGTTGTTTTCAACAGAATTTCTTTTAAATTGCTTAAATATTTTATAAACTTACTTTCTATTGAAAAAGTATGTACATTTTGGCTTGTAATATACATTAGAGATGAAGCGTGCCTTTGCACTGTGTGTTTATGTACAGTTCGTAATAAAGCTAATCCTTTTTTATTGTTGATTATAAAAACTTCTCACATGTCTTTCTATTAAAGGGAAATACGTCTTGGTTACTAGATTTGAATTGTAGTACTGCAGTGATTTCCGAGAGACAGTTAAGTTTTGACAAAGAATGACAAAGAATCAGACGATGATGTGTTTTTGAAGTTTCTCTTTTACACAGCTCTGACTCAGACAATGAATCTGTACGAGTAAAATCTCAATAAGCCATAAAAAAAAGTTTCCTGAGACAAGAAGTGAAGAAACAAGCTGTACAATACAGTTTGGTGTGAACTTTCCTTTAAAAACTAGAACCCAACAACTATTTCAAGTCTTACACAAACCTCCTTGAGTGTAGCACTAGAATAAACCATCATTATAGCTTAAGCTTGTGTCACAAGGGAAAATTTCAACTACTGTAAAGAAGAATTACATTTGCACCATTATTCATCGCCTTCATGAACATTAAAACCTTCACTACTTTTGAGAAACAGCACTGGCTTGGTATCTTCAAACAAATGAACATTTTTAAGACTTCCTTCAAAGCTCATTGGAAACAGCCCAGAGGTGACAGTTGACACGTTTCTGTGTAATTCAAACCCACCAAAGTAAATCCGACCCCCATAGTTTAAGGCCACATAACGCTCAAATGGGTCCACATCTTCAAAAAGGATCCTCTTACTGTTCAGTACCACCTGAATAATGGTGCTGTTTAAAGACAGGGAGACATTATGCCATTTGTTGCAGCACACTGTAACATTTCTGAAAGTCAATGGGAGTGAAAGTCTCTCTCCGAGATTGACTGCAATTTTGAGGTGGCCGCTCTCGAGTCCAATTGCGAGGTAGTCGTCATCTTCGTGCTCTGCCTTTCCCATCCACATGATCAGACTGGCATTGGAGCTTGTACGGAAACTGAAGGACACCTGTGTGTATTTTAAATTCCTTATGTTGTATCTGGGGTCCAGGTATCGAACGTATGAGTTTCCCACAAACTTGAGTGTGTCCGTGGATATCTCTGTGTCACAGTACCTCCCGCCCATTCCTAAGGGGCACATGCAGCGGTATGAAGTCACATTATATGGTGTGCAGAAGGAGCCGTGTTTGCACATGTTGTTTGTACAGCTGACAGACTGGTTACACACAGAGCCGGTCCATGATGGTGGGCATATACAAGTGAATGAGCGACTCCCTGTTGCCCTGCACTGACCTCCATTTTGGCACAGTTTGTACCCGCAGGCTGTCCCGTCCCAGTCCCCTACGTTCACTCCACCTGCTGCCCCCATCTCTGTTAACTCCAGCTCTTGACCGTTGACTATGAGCTCCCTCAGCCCGCCGGTGAAGCCCATTGGCTCTCCTTCGGTTGCATCAGTGGAGACAAAACTGAGAGTGGACACACCTCCGACAAAGATGTCTGTAGCGACATCAAGGGTGGTCATCCCCTCAGTCACATTCTCTATAACCTCCTGATTATCCAGGCTGAGGAAGCCTCGCTGACCAGTTCTGCCGGCCTTCACTGTGTGCCACGTCCTGCCACGCGAGTCCACACGCCGGGCGGACTGCAGAACGTGAGTGCCGTCACCCAGATTGAACCGCAGCTGGACAAACCCAGATTTCAAGGAGAGGCATAAGAAGTCTCCTGTTGGAAGAAACAAAACAATATTCTAGTAACACAGGGTCAGTGCACCGACTATCTGTACAGTAGAAACCAGATCACAGCATTGAGCAGAATTACAAGGGCCTTGCTTGTGGCGAGTTCAATTTTTTTTTTAATGTTACATTCAAACACTGCTGGAAACTGTAAGGCTTGAAAAATTAAAGGTTTAACTTTGCAGATACAATGAGAGCAGTGAACAGAAACCTTCTCACTGGCTGAATATGTCTACAGAATGTTATCTTCTCTCCCATAGCAGCATGGGTTTATATTTAATAACCTCAAACCAAGCTCACATGAACTGGCATGTCATATTTCCATACATACTACATACTTCATATTTGTGTTACATACCAATAATAGTAATAACAGTGTTTTCTATCTCTGCATATTCCAGGTCTCTTGTGTTTGAAGTCTGTGGGTGTTAGTTGCAGTGCAGTGAGTTGTGACAAAAATCAATTTTAATAAAAAAAAAATCCTATCATCTGAGTATCTGTTAAAGGCTCAATGAAGTTAAAACCTTCCAAGCATTTCTCAAGAAACAAGTTGAAAGAGAAAACAGATAAAAGAACCTTAACTTGAGAAAAAGAACAATATTTTTCTTTTCAACCTGAGAATCACCTTGAGCCTCTCCAAATTAATCATGCGACGTCTAGATTTGGAACAACGACACATTTTTTTTGTTTTGTTTTTGCAATTTAACTGAACTGACACTCTGATTTAACTTTATTTTGTCGTCTTTTTTTAATAGTTTGTCTGCAAAATGCTGCTAATTAAACATTTAATACAACATTCACTAAAATCAGCTTTTCATAACATATCAGCTACCAGTTTAGATCCAGTACTGTATTGTGTTATTTAATACAAACTAAAATACATACAGTATTTGAAAACACCTTTTAACAGTAAATTGTTACAATTTCATTCAAAGGGGCATTTTTCTATGAACTTATACAATTGTGGAGGTTGCTTTTAAATTGCTTCATCTGCGCAATGGGGCATATTCATAGGGTTAAGTGCACATATTCTACCATGTATGTACCATTCTTTTGTTATACCCCTGAAACAAATAATGATTGGATCACATTACGTGAGTTATGGTGTCAGGACAGAGTTTTTATGCTTCTTACACTCTGACATTCTGCATAGTTAAAGCAGAAGTAAGCGATCCGTATGTACCATTCTTTTACGACTTTGTTATTCCACCTGTTTTACCGGTGAAAGTCACTGAAACAAATTCAATGATTTTCCTTGAATCAGTCCTCGTCCCTATTACGCCACATTCACGGCGTTCCTTGGCTGCACACACAGCCCTGAGTTATTGGATAAAAACTGTCAGGATAGTTTTTAAATGTTTTCTCCTCGGCTCAGAGCAGAGCAGAGTGACTGACAGACCCGTGTTTTGGTCCAAACACTCTATGTAAGTGATTGCTGTCGGAAGATATAACTATTTAAGACTTATATTAACACAAATATATCACTTACTTCTGCTTTAACACAGCCTTTAATTAATTAGTTTAATTCTTTTTAATTTGATTTATTAATTGAAGATTATGAATACAATGGCCTTTAACTATGGAAGTCAATGTCCTCACCTGCTCTTGCACTGAGATGCTGGGCAGTGTAGACCAGGATGCCCTCTGGTGACAAAGGCTGGAACTGCAGCTGCAAAACAGTCCTGTGTCTAATGCTCATCGGTGGGAAAGACATCCATGAAGACAGGTTCCCGCTGAAGAATGGATCACTGATGGTCACAGCTGATCGGGCAAAACAACACAGCTGTTAATAATTGAACAGCGGTGGTCTCGTCTTATGAGATGAATAAGTAAAGAATCTAATGATGTGGTTTGTGCTCAGTGATGCAACCTTGCTCGCAGTAGAGCCCTGCAGTCCCAAGGGGGCACTGGCAGGTATATCCACTTGGGAGAGGGATGCAGGTGGAGCCGTGGGCACACAGAGGAGGGGGACTGTGCTCCACATCACACACAGACACGGTCTCGGAACAGAGCGCTCCCTTCCATCCAAATGGGCACTGGCAACTGCAGACAGACACAATCAGACGCTGTGAAGAGCTTGTAAACACCGCCGTTTCCTTTCGCCATAGTTGCAACTGTGTAACTGATTCTCTGTAGGTTATTGTTGTCTAGTCACAACACAGCATATCAGAGCCTTCGGGGAAAGGCCACTCAACAATGAGGCCTTCATGTGTTATTCATGAATCAAAATAATCAGAAAACAAATCCAAATATTGTTTATTCTTTCACCACTTACTACACAGATGAGCCGGAGTCCACACATGTTCCCCCATTCCTGCAGTGAATATGATCACACGGCGTGACTCCACACTGACCCACACTGCGCCCGAAGGCAGGATGTCCCACAGGCTGTCCCAGTACTTGGAACTTTCTGTCTCTTCTTGTTCGAAACTGCACATCAAAAATGCACCCTGTTGAAAAGAACAAACACATCAGCAGCCAAAAACTGAACGTCAGAGGGATATCATTCGTTTATCTGGAAGAGGATTATCAGAGGAAAACAACAATCCTTTGTTTTGCTTTGTACCACAACCAAAGGTGCACATGCTAAAAATGTGATTAGGATCTGAATTCAGTTTCCTGCTCAAATAAGGCCAATAAAGAAGAATAAAAAAACACTTTTCATAACGTGTGCAGTGTTGGAAACAAATCCCTTTGATGGTTGTTTATTTTATCATGTGACAACACAGGGTTTTCTATGAAAGATACATACTTAAATCTGCACATCTTTATTCAATGCTGAATTTGAATTTGATGGAATAAAGTCTCTACAGCTCACACTCAAGATTTCAGAGGTTTAGAATCCAAATGTCACCCCCATCCTGTCATCACGCACCCCCCCCCCTCATCATATTTGCTTTTTTGCTTTCATAATTCAATTTTATCAAGACAATATTTGCTTTGGCCTGTACCTGCAGCGCACAGGGCCTTCTATAAATACAAGGCCTGAGCACAAGCCTTGTAGTCATCTGCACATGCAGACTCCCTTCTCTCTGCTGCATTAGTCATTGGCATAAACAGGATGCAGGGGAAATGTCATGCTCATTCATGAATATTCATGGCATGATGCTGTCTACTTGGCAGACTCAAGTGATGGTTGCGGTGCTGCAAACACAGACCACTGAAAAGCGGAGCAGATTTATAAGGAAGATTACAAAAGCCGGTTATTTTTGTTTTGGCTGCACACTTCGACTCCTGTAAGAGAACCAATAAACCTGATGCTGACAATTATACCTTAGAGAAAATGTGCTGTGAATCTCTTATTGTAGGAGACATTTTAACAAAACTTTCAGCTTGTTCCTTGAATAATATTTTTCTCCCAAAGTCTTTATGGTAATATTTGAGTATGTAGAGAAATGACTGGTTCAAGACCTCTTTCAACAAATGAGTGCATCAAAGCAGCATGCAATTTAAATAGACAAACACAAACTTTCTTGTTATTTGATCAACAGCTTAAACTGGATAACTGATTTCTTTTTTTCTTTTTTTTCTTTTTTCCCCCAGCAGCCACAGCGCCTCCTCTGCCACCTTTCCACAGGGGAGTGAGGATCTGTTGATAACTGGGAGTGAAGTGCATTATCAGTGTGTTCACTGCCAGCCATCATGATTAGGGCTCGAGGAAGGTCACACAGATCTGATTAGACGCTCATGAGTTCTCATTACATCCCGAGCAGAAAGGTTATGGTTCCACCAGTGTCGCCGGGCTCAGGTAGTGCTTACCAACACTGTGGACTGTGAAGGGTGTGATACAGCCTGGGTGGAGTGATGCTTTACCACAGCTGATTTAATATCTGAAGCTTCTCTTTGGTGAGCAGAAAAAATGAATTATATGATGGTAAATAAGCAAACACACAGGATCACCCCCAGTCTTTGAACACGAAAAGCTGTTGTTCACCTCAAATGGATCAGCCATGACATTTGTAATAACAAGCTTCATTGCAATAGTGCAGAGACTGCTGAATATGGTTATGATGATATTCATAGCTGTTGTCATTATTATGGTTATGGCAATTTTGCTCCACAGCTCAGCACATTAGCAGCCACAATGAATGCCCTGCAGAATACATTCCTACACCTGAGAGAGAGCATTGATGATGCTGATGATGACAAAGATGATTTGTATGGCATCCTTGTTCAAGTGACCTATCAGCTGTGGAATGGATTTGCACCAAACGCACAACTGTGGGGGGTGTGAAGTCATTAAAGGGCACAGATACAATCAACCTCAAAGCTCTGCTCCGGTCTGAGCCTGTTACTCCCTTTTCATTACACACCTTCCCCTCGTCTTACAAAGAGACAGGGATCCTGAGAGAAACTCCCAGCCCCCAGTACTCTTACTGCAGACAACAGTGTTGGGTTGTAATGAAGCTGTAGAAGTCTTACCCTGAAAGCCTTGCCGGAACCTGGAGCCAAGTGGGAGTAGCTCTGGGGTGTACTCATTATATCCACCTACAAAGAGCTGGTTGAAAACATTGAGGCCCACCAGAGGTCCCGGAGACGATCCCGTCCTGTTACGTTGTCCATCAAGCTGAGAAAGACATAGTCGAAATGTCAATACTAAAGCTGGAGTCTTACATCAGTAAGCGTCAGAGTGGGGGCACAATTCATTTAAAAGTCTGGCAAGCAAGGCTGACAAAATGTATGACCTTGGATTGATCACTGAGTTATTCAGCCTGCGTCCACTTATTATCCTCACTAGCTGCTACAGTGCAGTTCCGCGCTTTTGCCTCTGAAAAGACAAAATTCTTCGAAGCATCGACCCCCCTGGGGACCTCGGGGCCTTCGGCTGACTCTATAGCATCTGAATGTTTCTGCACATTTTTCGACCACGCTTACATTAGAGGAACATCCTGTTCTACCTGATCATTGGACAGAAACAATCTGGAACCGGAGGTGCTCCGAGAAAACACTCACCTCACTGTAGCACTATTTAGCAGCCTACACCACCCACGCCAGGAACAGTGTGGTAGAGGGGGCACAGGGCCATTTGATGAGATCAAATGAGGGAATATTGTTTAGAACAGTGGATCCAACATATTATATATATTTATATCTTTATAGACAGCAGCTCTGCATGCACCTTTGCTGCTGGTTAGATGCTAAGCTGTACAAACTGTATTCAGTTGCAGTGGCATACACAGTTGAATCTATTCTATTGTAAGGAAACTTCTCATCACAGGTCGTGGCTTTAATAGTTGCTTTCCTATAAATTATCAGTATATGTGAACAGAATGGAGGCATGTATGACAACATTTTTGATTTTCAAAAACAACACTTTTCTAATTATCCACTCACCTTCAGCCATCCCGTTTTCTTGAACCTTCCAAACGTAACAGTGTGAATGTTGATCTGGGGGTTCAGTCGATCGCTGACTATGGCCGCTACACCTGATCCGAGGTTGAATTTGTGCATAACTCTGCCACTTCGTATCCCCAAAACGAGAAAGTCGTCACCATCGTTCCCTGCAAAACATGGAAAAGTTATTTTTTCATTACCACAATGGTCTCAAAATATAAATAGAGAATATAGGCTTTGAAAATAAACAGAGTGAAAAACATACCAAAATCAAATACATTACACTAAACATTACTTCTTTGGCAAACATTTATAATAAATAATAGATTTGTACGCTTAAGGAGGGAATTTACATTACCATGTATTTTATTATATATTTTGCATCACTACTTGTTTAATTTAATGTAACTAGATGAGTGCCATCAAAAGAATGAACTCCGCTCCACTCCATGTTGGTGGGTGCTTAAAGAAGCTACTTCATTAAACCAATTATCATGTGAAGTGTTCGTATTTTATCTGTTCATATGTTGTGTCTTTGAATTTGCACCATTTCCAACGCTGCTGCTCACTCTCCTGACAAGTGTTTCATTATTCATATTGCTCTTGTTTTGTTTTTGCCTCCACCATGATGAATTGAATTCTCAAGAGAAAACAAGTGCGGGAGATCCACAAGATCTTCCATCTTTTTTTTCCCTTTCTTTTTTTTTTAATCTCTCCTTCTCCTCCTTTTGATGAAATATGCTGGAAACAATGACACACGTAGGTTACCTGCTCCCAAACCTGACCCCCACAGGAAGGAGATCCTAATTTATTGTGATGGCTGCTGACAGCATCACAGAGCACCTACGCCTCAAAGTCTGTTTAAGGCAATTAACACTAATACTTTTGAGATGCTTGGCTCACATGTTTATTTTATTCTATCAAAGCCAACATGCTTCTGTTTGAAAGTCATGAACAATAACAGTTAAGCTGGAAGTCAACTAATTGCTGGACTGCAGGAAGGACTCATTATTAATGTCTCAAAATCTGCCAAGGAAGAAAATCCTTAGTGAATCTTCTTGATTAGAGGATCTCAGAAGAGAGAGGAAATCTATTAGATAGCGCATTAACATACACAGCGGGTGAAACCTCTCAAAACAGCAATTGCGTTTCTTTTAAAATCCTTAATGAAGTTTGACAACTCAAATTCAACTAAGGAGCCATCTCAGAGTTGTTTTTCTCTTTTCATTTGACCGAAAGAATTATTTTAAATTGCTGTGCAGTGTGTCAGGATTGAGCTCACCTTGTCCTTTATGCCCAGCGAACAGGATCAGGTTGTCTTTCACAGCGGATGAATTGCTGGCGAGCGTGAACTTCAGCTTGAACTCGTAGAAGAGACTGAGGCTCGGGATGGAGGAATAAGCCACAAAGGAGGTGTAACCAAACTCATCACTTCCGCTGAATCTGGCACGAGTTATGTTGATGGCTGCGTAAAAAAAAGACACATTTAAAAGATCACATTTGTGCTAAAATGTGAATTAAGGGGGGCTGATTCATCATCTTCCTCGCAGGTTACCAAAAGATGGCACTATTGCTACATAATACAAAACAGGGGTTAGTGAAGCATTTTCTTCTTTGAATGCTATTAGATGATGACCTGTTTTCAAATACTATCACCTCTTCAGTCCTTTTCTATTTTCATTAGTAGCTGTTTAGGAAGGGCTCTGGCAAGAAAGCATCGCTTCATACCCGATGTTCACCAGGGTAGCACAATAATCCTAGTGATTCAATTACAATCTCAAGTTTACTTATTCAGAACGCATGGTTGATTCAATAATACTCTCTCATGTATTCCATCTCGGCGTACCCATCTACTTGATTTTACACCAGGGACTCAATGTAAATTTCCCCCTCCCGCTCATTCAAAATTACATGCTGCTCCATGTGTGTGTATCTGTGTGTCTTTTTACAAGCCAGTGAGGATTTAGACACATAACTGCTCTTCCTCACTGCAAACACCTTGCATATTCTTCTGCAGGCCCTGGCGATGGCTAAGAGGGGTTCAGCTCCCCTCTGCGACTGCCCTCAGCTCTGTTTGGCTGCTAAATTATTAATAAAGTTGGAAAAGCTTCTTTTATCATTTCTAGTCGGTTAGAGCTTTATTTGCCTGTTGTTTCATTGGATGGGCCACAGTCTTACGGACACATCTTTACTTTTTAAAGCTGTGGTGTGGTTGAATTAATCATAGACACGATGATCTTTCTGTTCTGTTATAGCAACTGAGGTGTGTGTATGTGAGTGTGTGCACTTCTCCTGCAGGTGCAGATGACACAAGAATATATAAACCATCAGAACAAAATTAAAAAACTCAAATATGTTTAAGGATGAGCTATTTACTGATCTAAACTGATATTAGCTCATTTTAAAAGAGCAAGGATTAATACAAAATTCTATTAACATTATGTGATATGAAGCAACTGTTGGTAACTGTTTTACTCTGCATAGTGTTTGATCTTGTAATTACATCATTTTATCAGAATTTCTTTTGAAAACTGATTTATTCACTTATTTTGAATTCCTATTAACACTTGTCATATTACATAATGAATGAACCTAATAACACAGACTGTGCTATCTATTTAGATCCAATAAATAGCTCTTTGTGAGAAATGTGGTTCACATTACACTTTTATTTGTACAGTTTGTGTTGTTGCTATAGGAAGTTTAATTGAAACCTACAGTTCTGTCACCTAGTGAGGAAAGGGAAGGAATATGATTAATAATAAAACCTCTGTCCACAGAGAGGAGTCATTGTATGTCTCGATCATGTGAAATTTCAAATACAAAATTCTCCATCTACATGAAATCAACGGATACTGACAAAATGTTGTTCCATTATCTACAGATATCACAAAAACAGGTTTAGTTTTGGTTGATTTCAGAATATACAGAATATATCTTTATGGCTTGTTTCTTATCCAACGACTCATTGGACACATATAGGCACGGTTTTCAGATGAGCAGAGAAAAAAATAGCAAAAGCCATTTCTACAGGTATACATGTGTGCTCTTACTCAATCGTTTCTGTTGGCCAACTCATCCTTGTGCAACACTTTGAAATATGGCTCAGTGCCGGTGAAGGTAGTGGTTACAAAACATTAACAAAAAAGCTGCCTCATGGGCTGCCTCTGCCAAATGCATCCAAGGAAGTGAAATAATATCACATGGTATTTCCACTTTCCTGGGTATTTGTGTAATATGGTGCAATCGAATGGGAGCGGCGGAAGAAAAACAGAATGACATTTGGCACCCAGTTGTAAGATGCATTCTGACATACAGTGCATGTACACAGTGGGCACAGAGCAGCTGGAAAACAAAACATCAGAGTTAGAGGTGCTGCATGCAGTAAACTATTACATTCTTCTCAGTCTCAAAACAATGCAAGGTTAACATAAATTTGTCTAGATCAATACTAAACAGATGAGCTGATGCAGAGTAATGTTAGTGTTTCAGTGTTTAAGCACAAACATCTACTCCTTTGAGATTGTATGAAATTAAATGTATCTATGAAAATATATTGCGCTAAAAACAGATTGCATTACATAATTGCACATCTACACTTGGCTGTTTGTGTGTTTTGCAATTCAACTGTTAAAGCAGTGTTAGCATTATTTTTCTTGTTTTGTGCACTCAGACTTGACAGCATTAATTTGAAATTAAAATTATAATCACATTTGCAAGTCATGGAACTGCACTAGTGTTACTGTACACCTCACATGCAGCATATTGTTTTCAGTAATCTATTAATTCTTAAATGAATCTTTAACAGGAGGTGTGGGCAAGTTGTATACAAAGGTAGACCATTAATAATTCTGAGTGAAGTTTTCTTAAATATCCATTAATGTTTCACGAGCTCAAGTCTTGAGGCACCAATACCACTTCCTAGTCTTCCCTTTCCTCTATTTCCTGTGTTCACAGACCAACTAACCTTGCCCATATGGAAAGAAAGAACTGAAAGTATTATATTTAGAAAAAAACATCTCTGTTTCAAATTGAGGTTACACTCACATAGAAAATAATAAAAAAGATAATTACCACACTCTCAGTGACAGTATTTTGCTAAGGGTAAAACACGAGAAAAGTTATATAGTAACAAATACAAAAGAGCCCAGTGAGGCAGAGAGACTTTAGACTTTTTTGACTCTGATCTAATCTGATGATATCAGGTTTAAAATTCAAATGCCAGCCATATACAAAGTGTGACACTGAAAGGTTAGATTACTCTGTTTGGTATGTGGGTGCTGAGACTTTGACAGGGACTGTGGCATGGCAGAGCAACTTATATGCCAAGCACCCTGCTGCTCCTACAGTCAGTTCAGTCAAGCAAAACCCTTTGTTTCTGTGAACCACAGTCAGCGAGGGCTGCGTTTATATGGTATTTTCTATTTAGAAAATAAAATGTCCACAAATAGAAAATCATCACTTCTTATCATTCATGCAATTGGCTGCATTGATGAGGTGTTGTAAAAAAGTTAGTTTTCCCATCTCTAAAATTAACGTGTACACCTTCAAGTTGGAACAGCACCTGGGAAAGTATGGTTAGGTAAAATAGGTAACAGGAGAAGTAATTCATAAATTAAGTCATTTAGTCAGTAAAGGTAAAATTACATGACTTGTTGAGTGGTTGATATCATGTGAGAAACATGGCACATGCAAGTAGATGTTGGGTTGATGGTGAAAAGATTTGGCTAATAGAGAAAATTCTTCCCCACATGGACACATAGAAGTGAGAGGGGCAACTTCCTGGGGTAGTAGCCTATATGAAGCTTTCTGTGACTTACGTTTTGATCATTCCAGCTATGTAAAGCTATGTGTAGGCAACTCTGACAATGGCAACATGGTGATGTTTGGAGGTCAAAATATTTACCACGTTCATTATTTATCTTTTGCATGTCAGAATGCTAACACTTGGATAACACAAACCATTGTATTAGAATAACAGCTCAAGAAAACATCCAAAGAAACCACCCAAAGTTTGTAAGATGTTTCAGTTTGGACCCCCAGATGCATGAAAATTACAGCATGTTTAACAGTCAAGAATTGGCCAATTACATTCATATCTTCTATCACATATCTTCTATTAGTGTTACTGTTCCTACATCTTCCATGTCAACATTAACAGCTGTTGAAAATCAGTCCTGTCTAGACTGGAGCTTCAGCCTTAAGAGGTTATAAAATTTCCTGAGCAGCACTACTTTTTCAGGGCAGACAAAACGACTCGGTATTGGAAAATGACTTGGGTGGGACTAGCTGGTAAGTGCGCCCACTAGAATAGGCTGAATAAAGTAGCATAATAGAAAGAAAGGCAAAGAAGAGTGTTGTTTTTCCCCCACTGGAGACAGCTGTTGATGAGGAATGAATTTTGATGCTGAACTTACAATGTTCCTCTTGGCTGCAAAATACTGTAGCTGTTAATACAAATGTGAGCTATGTAGCAATAAAAGAAGAAGAAGAAAAAAAAGACCTACAAAATAATAACTCATTTAGCCAGTAAACTGCTGCTTAATGACTCGGGCTGAGGTGGAGCTAATTTACTACACTTTTATTTCAATTTATTCCAAAATTTCAATAATTATGTATAGATCCATTTTTTCCATTGTTATATATCTGCATGAGTAATAGCCTGTGAACTGATTTGAACTTGAGGGTCAAAATGCTAACAGCTCAGATATTATCATTAGCTAATAGCTGTGGTTAGCCAGTCAGCATTTTATGTCGCTTGATCAAATCTTCGCTCTCTCTTTCTCTTTTTTTTTTATAGCGGTGGAGTTATGTGATAGAAATAGAAAGTTAATGTATGCCCAGTTATTATGTTAAACAGCAGCTTATAATGAGAGGGAAAGTAAGTGACCACAGACAGGCAGACATGACAGCAAGCTAGCTTATTAACATCTCTGGTGGTGTGTGAAGTGCAAACAAGAGCACTTTTAGGGAAAACATTATCAATAAAAGTTACTTTGACTCACACTAGTGAAATTAAAGCTGTTTGGAGTGAAGATCTTGTGAAGTAAAAACAGTCTTTTGGAATATTCAGCAAAGCAGATGTGAGTTTTGCTTTGATTATCGGACTATGGCTGCAGGAAGACATTTCTGCTTTTTCAGCAGAATTCAGTTTCATTAATCCCTTTACTTAACAACAGGCTCTCATTCTGCCAACTGCTCAAGGCTCTCATTCACCAACTGTTTGCAGATCAGCCCCTTAATAAAGCTGCTAAATGTACGCAGCGTTTCTCTGAGCGGGGCTGCTCTTTGTAACACTCACGTTCATCACACAGAAGACCTTGTCTTCCGTAGGGGCAGAGGCACACGGCCTCCAGTGGCGACTTTGGGATACATGTGGCTCCATGACCGCAGGGGTTGTGCTCACAGGCAGTAAACTGGCACAGCCGGCCTGTGTAGAGCGGGGGGCACTCGCAGAACCAGTCCTCAGCATCACTAAACATGTATACATAGAGGGAGACATCATTAGGCCAGAGGTGAAAATGGACCATGACAGTGTAGCAACAGGCGCAGGTGTTGTACATGCTCACACGGCCTGCTGATCACACAGGGAGAGAGCTTTATGGATGAAATAACCTCCCTTGGAAAGATTTGAAAACATGTTAAGAGTAAATGTTGCCATCTTGGAAACGACTTCACGTGTCTTTTTGTAAAAGTAAACACGCGCATCCGGAAAAATAACAGCAGAAAGCAAATGATTAGTAACATGTCAGGAAATTTTAAAACCATAGACTGTACAAGACTGTCTTCTTCCCTCGATTCATATACGTGCGATTCCTCTCTTGGCAAGAAGAGGAGGGTGATCTAGCATGCAAAGTGATATCCAGACAAGGATTTTATAAAATGCTCCACGATGTGCGCAACTTTGAAAGGTATAATATCTGATAGAAGAAGCATCGGTGGGGTTTCAAATCTATAAATTAATAATGTGTTTTGAGAAGCAGCACTGCAGGATGTATCCTCCTTGCTCCTTGGAAAACTGGCTTCTTGAAATGAAATATTTACATTCTGTCACCATAGTTGAGCATTGTTAGATATGACTTTATTGGAGGTAGCTATACAACGACGCTGCACAATGCAGTAAAAATTTCTAGGGTATGGTTATTAACAGTCTGCTAATGTCAATTTCAAGATGTTCTAAGGCACGAGCGCGCACCCTGTCTCTCCCAATGTGGCCGTTATTTTCGAGATAACAGTCACAGATGGAAATTGTCCCTCATTGAACAGAGCTGCCATTGTCGTTTGTATAAGGTTTGACAACCTGCAAGAGGAGGAATCAAATATTTAGCGCAGCACCTCCTGGTTGTGTTTCAGAGCTTTGAGTGCTGCTAATTTGTCCCTCGCATTGTCAGTTAGTGTTTGCGTTTAAATGTCGGTGACACACACAGACACACATGGCGTGGATCTTCCTCCAGATGCTCAAAAAAGGGAGAAAAAAAGCAAGCAGGTTAGATGAATAAGGGTGACACTCTAAATTGCTCGTAGGTGTGAATGCATGTGTGAATGTGTCTGTCTGTGTGTTTTGGTCGTGACAGACTGACTATTTGGCCTTGGCCTCATATTCCAGCACATGACAAGTAGGTATAGAAAATGTATACATGTACAGATGGATGCATGCTTTAAATATTTCAGATGACTACAGACAAATTGGACTATAAATGAATGCTATACAATTTGACTATGCTTATTAACACTGAATCTGTGCAATTTTAAACCTGCCTCAGTGAGTACAATCCAGTGGTGGTTGTGGTTTGGTTGAGAAGGGATTTATTTATTCATGTCTTTTTACATAAAAAAATTTTCAGTTCAAGCACAGCAGAGCGGGAGGAAGATACACAAACACAGACACACACACAAAAACAAACAGCTCAAGATACAAAGGAAAACACGACAAAGCCACGCAAAAAGATTGACCTTGAAACAATTCACCACCTTCACTGGGTAAACAACAGTTCTCTCCAGATGTGTTGGGAGCAGATTGTAATTAACAGTCTGGACAAGAATCAGTCGGGTTTGAAGTTTTTGCCTGATTTGTGTGTTTGTTGGTTGGCAAGGGACACAAATATCTTTGCATTCTCATTGTATAGTGTTGATCCTCAGAGGCATTAAAAGGATGTTAGGATGGTTAAATCCCCTGTATGTATTTGTGAGCAGTGTATGAATATTTAATCAAACTGTTTATAACCTATTTTCATCTACAGTAGTTGTATGAAGGTTTAAAGAGGTTTAATCTGCAATATTTATTGACTATTATTATCACATTATTACAGCTGTTTTACTGTAGTGTACATTATCTGTTGATCCACAAGCCACAGTACTATGTTGATCTGTTTATCTACTGGACTTCAAATAAAGTGAACACATTAAAGCACAAGTAAAGGATGATAATCCAGTAAAAATACTTTATCAGTCTATTGAAGATAACACACTACCATCACAGCGGATATTTCTGACTCCAGAAAGGTAAAGTGTAGATAGACAAGTTGAAGGACCACGATTGAAAACACTTGAGTTTTAATTGGCCTAATCAAAAACTTGATATGTAGGGTGACAAAGGGTTATTTTAATTTGCTGGAGGCAATCACTTTGATTACTAAATTGTAGTAATGTTTGCAGGCTAATTTGAATATGTTAATCACAAACGCATAAAGTTGGTCCTTGCCATATCTCACGCCATTCAAAGGCTGCAGCGCCACTGCACACGCTGCATAAATTATTAAGGGGGACTACATTTTTAATCTAATGAGTACCAGATAAAACAATGAATAATTGACCGGTTAGCTTATGATATCCCTGTCAGCCACTACAATAAGCTATGTGGCCACATGCATTTCTCAAATTTCATCCCTTGTAAGTTATTTACAGAACACTTCTTTTCAAGTGCTTGTTGGTATGCAAATACACTTGAGCAGTAAGGCACTGATGAGGCTCTGCTGCCATGGCAGTCCTCAGTTCTCCGGATGAAAGAATTTAGTCCACTTCATCCTTTGTTAAAATAAAAAAAGGACCGCTGGGTTTAGCAGATATTATTTATAGAGAAGTACTGCTTTAGTACTGAAACGCCATTTGCTTTCCAGTAGTGAAAACAGCCAATTGGACACTGTTATACTACAGACACTATGGTTTCTTAGTTGGTCGTGGGAGGGAAAATCATTTGACTGATGACTTACTCTCCACTCAATTATTTCTTATTTGAATTTTGATACAAGCAAGTGGATGAAATGGAATTCACACATGGCATTCACCTGACGTACCCAAGCTCCTGTTTGAGCAAATGCCTGTTCGATATTTCCCTGACCTCCTCCAGGCACCCTTGCAAACATTTCTTTGGCAATAAAGAAGGGTGATGTCTGTTAAGTCTCCATCACAGAGTCTTTTGAAACATACTGCCATAGAAAAGTATACTTTAGATGATACTTGAAAAAAAAAAAGATCCTTATAGAGAGGAGGCATAAAGCATGAGGGAACTTTTCTCAAGGGATCAGACAATTTTTCCGTGGTCCAACCTAGAACACAGTGCACTCTACAGAAAGCTGTGAAAGCTTTTCTCACACACTCACGCAAAAAAACACACTCACAAGCTCAAATGAGACTTTGCACTCGCAAGTGCCACTATTATTTCAAGATTTATTAACTCCTGATACTCAACATACCTTCTTATGTCTGAGTAATAAAGCTGTTATCAGTGATTTAACTTATCCAAGTTTCGATGGATGATAGAATTTATCTGCCTCAGACATGAATAAGCCTCTTTGATCGGTGAGATTTTCCAAACTATTTCTTTGCTATATGCACAAAACTCATCCACTAGTCAGTCTGCATGCTGTGATGTAACCGTCTCACTGGCTGTCTCTTTCACCAACACACAGGCTGTAAATAGCAAACCCTCATCGAGCCCAATGATGTGAAGTTCTACCTACTTGAATAAGCCAGAAGTAGCATTTACAGAGAAAAAAAAATCTGGCAAAGTGTTGAGTTGTATTTTTGTTGAAACTAAAACTGCAACAGGGTTTAAAAGGACAAAAGGAAACAACAACAACAACAACAAAATAACAGCTTTTACTGATGTAAAGGGCTGAGAGACATATAAATATATATATATATGTAAGGAAGGAAACTGTCATTAAGTAATAAATTGTGAGCATATTGAAGACTGGCTGAGCTGCATGAATACAGCCAGGGAAATAATGACTTTTTTTTTCCTTGCCTTGACTGCACGACATCTCGCAGTGCAGAACAGATTCCTTTAACAGGAGATCATAATGTTCTCCACTAAAACCACCTGCTGATGATGTGAGCCCACCACACACAAACACAACATATTCAATCAATTACCTTCAGTCTTTGACATAAACCACCACAGAGGGTTGTGAAAAGTGTAATTATATTTTGTTTTCTCACATAATAATATTTTTTTGGCACTTACATTGCAAAGAGGTATTTGATGTTGACAGATAGTTGTGCTGCATTCTTCTGATTGTGTATAATTACCTCTGTGGAGTCTTGCACCTTTTTGCAATAAATACAAGGTGTCAGCTCGTGTTACACTGAGAACAGCAAATCATTATTTTTTGTCTGCTAATAAATTAGCTAATACATTAGCAGACAAAAGAAGTTATTACATAATACAGACATATAGATTTGAATGAAATTGTCTCTCATTCACAACTTAAAATAAGAAATCCATTGTGTTATTCTCGAGGCTGTCAGTCACATCTCTTGAAACACATGCACACACATACTCCTGCTTTAAACCTTGTAAATCCAGATTAAATTTACAACAAAGTGGAGTTCATCTGCTTAAAGGCTAAGGCTGACTCTATAGTGTTTTTAATATCAGCAAATCCCGGACTTCCGGTGAGGCGCGAAGCAAAATGGCTGCACAGCACTGAGCACCGACATACAACCCTCCCTTTTCATGCTTTTTGGGCTCTAAGGCAGTCTTAAAATAGATCCGAGGTGGTCGACGACGTAACGGGAAACATGGCCTCAAAGAATAATCCAACCCCCGCCAAGAAGCCAGATCCCAGGGGAAGAAGCCAAGCTAGCGACCCACCAGACGATGTGGCTAAGCTAATCAAGCTAACGTTAGCTGCCGAGATGAAAGCTTTGCAAGAAAAGGTAGCACACAAGCTAGAAGAGTCCCTGGAAAAAGCTCTGGTGCCGATACAGAAGCAAATGGTAGAGAATGGCGACATTTTACGGTCGTTAAAAGAGCAAGCTGACACCCATGCTAAAAAATTCAACACAGTCTTCAACAAAATAGACAGCATCCAGGCTAACTTGCATAAAAATGAACGAGACACCAAAACATGCCTCACAGAGATGACGCAGCTACGAAAGAAGCTAAATGATCTTGAAGACAGATCCCGGAGGAATAATGTGCGCCTGGTAAATTTACCGACCGGTGCGGAGGGGGATGACCCGAGAGGCTACCTCCAGAAGATGCTACCAAAGTGGATTCCCACGCTCGGGAGCACCCAGGGCGGCCGGATTGAAATCGACCGAGCACACCGAATCTTCTCCGGCAACTCCAACAACACATCCAGACCGCGGACCATGATCTTCAGGCTCCTGAGATACACCGACCGGCAGGCGGTCCTGGAGGGCGCGAGGAAGGCGAACCCTACGCTCCCCGACGGCACCCGGCTGCAGTTCTTCGCTGACTACAGCCCCGGTACAACGCAGGAGAGGCAGGAGTATAAAAGCATCCGCGCTAAGCTGCGACAGAGAGGGATCGACTCCTTTCTTCTCTACCCGGCGATACTGAGAGTGAATATCAAGGGAAGACGGATGTCGTTCAACTCAGCAGCGGAGGCGACGGAGGCTTTGAGGGCAGAGGTGACGGGCGACATGGATGGAGACCACGGGCCGAATTAAAGCGCACCGCAGGATGAGACGGAGCTGATTTAACAGCCGCGAGCACAAGCAGCCGCAGGTTCACCCCTGCAGGCGTGGGCAAGTTGACAGTTTGTGTATCACCCTGTTGGGGGAAATACTTTGCTATGCCCAGGTTTAAATGGTAAATGGGGGGCTAAGCTGTGTCTGAGTTATATGGGCTGGAGCCTAGGTTAATAGCTCAGCAATCCTTCTAGAATACACGTATGGCCTCGTTGTGCGGCTGAGAGTTTTATTTCCATCTTAAAGTTTGTTTATATACTGTTTACAGATGTTCATGTTTTTGAAAATGAGGTTAATGTCACGTTGATTTGACTGCCTATGAATATTGCCTTATCTTCAGGTTTGGGGAGGGGAGATGGTTCGTGTTCAGTGCTTGACATTGCTGAGTGACTCTCACAGATGTTACAAGATAAGGGAGTAAGGGGGAGGGGGGAGGGAGGGAGGGGGGTTCAGGGTTCAACCACCAATATACAGCAGAAGTGCAGTGTAACAGACAAGCAAGAGAACTTAAATGTTATATCATTTAATGTGAGAGGAATGAACTCTCCTTACAAAAGGTCAAAGATTCTAGATTTTTTACGTAGAAAAAAGATAGATATTGCGCTGTTTCAGGAAACACACCTAAAGCCTAGTGATATTTCCAGAGTTCAAAACCGCTTTTACAAACCCATTGTGGCCTCGGCTGATGGCACTCGCTCAAAGGGTACAATGATATTAATGAGACGTGGTATTAATGTTGCAGTTGAAAGAACTGGTTCGGACAAGATGGGTCGTCTAGCATACTGTTGCACCTCCATTCAAGGTAAAAAGATAGCATTCATTAGTATTTATGCCCCGGCTGTATTTGAAGCAGATTTTTTTCCCACGATTACTGCTGAGTTATTGAAATTAAGTGACTATCAGCTATATGTGGGTTCAGACATGAATGCTACGCTAAACAGCAATATTGATAAATCATATTCACATGTCTCAAGTACTCAGGACTCTGCCTCCAAAGCACTTAATCTCTTCATTAAGGACTTAGATGTAGTGGATGTATGGAGAGTGTATAACCCAACCGCAAAAGATTACACATTCTTTTCGTCAAGACATAAAACATTCTCCCGAATAGATTATATTTTTGTTTCCTCTGGCCTGCTGCCCTCTGTAAATTCAGTGGAATTTCTACCCAGACATTTATCTGATCACAACCCGGTTATATCTACTTTTAATTATGGCAAAATTAAAAATAAAGCAACTAGGTGGAAATTTAACCCCACACTTCTAAAGAATGACAAATTCCTAACACAACTAAGAGATAAACTGACAGAGTTCATAGAGTTGAATAGAAATAGTGTTTCAGATGTATCAGTGGTTTGGGCCGCCATTAAAGGCTTCATACGAAATAATGCCATAGGGTTTGGTTCATACCTACACAAAACACGGCTGCAAAAGATTACAAATCTGGAGGAGCAGTGTAAAGCCATTGAGAATGACCTCAAAAGGAATTACTCAGAAATCATAGAAAATGAACTCAAGACGAAGCAAGCAGAACTAAATGATCTGCTGAGAAGCAGGGCAGAATACATGATCCATATAACCAAACGGAAATATTATGCAGAGGGCAGCAGACCGAGTCGTCTTCTAGCACTCACTCTAAAACAACAAGAGGCTAAGAGATCTATACCAGCGATCAAATGTGCAAAACAGGGACTGGTGACTTCAACGGAAGAGATAAATGAGGCTTTTAAATTATATTTTGAAAAACTGTATACATGTGGCTCAGTCCCCTCAGAAAATGACTTTACTGAATTTTTTGGTAATCTGGGACTTCCTACATTGTCAGTGGAGGAAACAAAGTTACTTGACTCTCCTATTACACTACAAGAATTACTTAAAGCCGTTAAAGCTACAAATAAAGGCCGCACTCCAGGTATAGATGGTATCCCTGTGGAACTCTATTTGGCACTTTGGGATATACTTGGACCAGTATGGTTAGAGACATTGAATTACGCTATTGATAAAGGTTCGTTTCATAGAGACCTTAATACAGCCCTGATCACAGTTATTCCTAAACAGGGTAAAGACCCCTTGGAGTGCGCCAACCATCGTCCTATCTCTTTGATAAATGCTGACCTCAAGATATTCTCTAAAGTTCTAGCCAGCAGACTTGAGGTAGTAATTGGGAAAATAGTTAATCCAGATCAAACGGGATTTATGAAGGGTCGATTAGCCTCTGACAATATACGCAGACTTTTACACATATTGAGTGCATCGCATGATATCCCACGTGACTGCGGCTTATTATTTCTTGACGCCGAAAAGGCATTTGATCGCCTGGAGTGGTCATACTTGTGGAGGGTTCTGAAAGAGTTTAAGTTTGGTAATAAATTCATAAGTATGATTCAGACACTTTATGCTAATCCATCAGCCCGGGTCTGTGTGGGAGGAGGATTTTCAAATTTGTTTGACATAGGACGGGGTACAAGACAAGGAGACCCTTTGTCTCCTTTGATCTTTACCTTATCTATCGAACCGCTTGCACAATTAATTAGGAATTCCACACAGATTCCTCCCATTACAATAGGCGCAACATCACATTCGATATCGCTTTATGCAGATGACACATTAGTGTATATGGCGGACGTTCAGCAGACTCTGCCCTATGTTTTAAAGGTGCTGGAGCGATTTGGTTATTTGTCAGGATACAAAGTTAATCTCTCAAAATCAGCTCTTATGATGATTAACACAGACCAAAGCAAAATATCTCTTCCTCCACAGATTAAGGTCACAAAGGAGGTAACCTATTTGGGTATCAGAATAAGTAACTCATTATCAGAGGTGGCTAAAACAAATTATTCCTTAATTCTAAAAAAAATAGAAGAAGATATAAACAGGTGGAGACACCTACCAGCGTCCATCCCTGCACGAATATCAGTCATTAAAATGAATGTTCTACCTCGCATTAATTTCATTAGTTCGATGTTGCCACTTGCACCCCCAATAGGATATTGGCAAAAATTAGACCGTTTAATGCGACGCTATGTCTGGAATGGCAAACGTCCCAGTATAAAGTGGTCCGCTCTTCAATGCAATAGGAAGGCTGGGGGATTAGCATGTCCAAACTTTAAGCTGTACCACTGGGCATTTTTGTTAAAAAGTCTTAGGTACTGGTTTGAAGATGACAAAGAAATAGCCTGGAGAGACATAGAGCAGCATTTAATAGCACCAACTAGGTTGCAAGATTTTCTTCTTGTAGGTATATCTTCCAAAAAAAGTGGTTTGTATTATGGTCCAATTCTGTCTCATGTGCTTCAGGTGTTTAGAGCAGCCGAGAAATTCTTAAAGGTTAAAAGTATGTGGTACAAATCATCACCATTATGGAACAATAATCAATTACTAACAGGGGGAAAGCCTTTTGTTAATAGAGAGTGGCAGAGTAAGGGTATTAAAGTGCTCCAGGACATTAGTGGGGCGAATAATATTCTTGACTTCCAAGAAATGATAACACGATATGGTATTAGCAAAAACTCTCTGTTTTTCTATTTCAGAATAAGATCAGCATGTAAAGCCTACCGGGTTCCATGGGGGACAGAATTAAAAGACCATCCCATTTTGGAATGGATACAGAATGCTCCCAGATGTACAGTTTCATACATTTATGATAAGCTAAATTCTCAGAAATATACGCCCACAGCAGGAATGAAAGCCTGGGAGAGAGATTTATCAGACTCGGGGCAAAACTTAAACTGGAAGACCGTTTGGGACAATGTATTGGGAGCATCAAAAAATCCCAATCATCAATATATACACCTGAAGTTTTGTCACAGAGCATATCTAACACCTAGGATTAGACATCGAATGGGATTAACTGCGGACCCATATTGCTCATTTTGTCCCCAGGGAACCTTTGGCTCTTTTGCACATGTTGTATGGGAATGTCCAGGGATTTTAGATTTATGGGAGAAGGTAATTGGCACAATAACAGCACTAACAGGAGTACAGTTACCAATGGAACCTGCTGTACACCTTCTGAATGATGACTCCCAACTCTCCCTTGGGGCAAAAACACGTAAAATCTGGCTGGCAGGTCTGACAGCGGCAAAGAAGATCGTTGTTCAGCGCTGGAAACCCCCCCATGACGTCTCAAAAACTCACTGGCTTCGAAGCTTCTTGGACATTGCATACCTGGAACTCTCAACAGCAAGGATAAACAATGCAAAGACTAGCACAATTGCACTATGGACAAATCTGATATCTGACCTAACAGACCTCTTATTGCACTAGCACACTGCTGGGTGGTGGGTGGGTGAAGGAGGGAGGGTGTGGGTGGGAAGGGGGAATTCTGGGTTAATATGTTCACTATTAAAATGGAATGTAATTGGATTAAATATGTTGCATTTGAAAATCAATAAAAAGTTAATAGTAAAAAAAAAAAATATCAGCAAATCCCATGACCAAAACCAAATTGATCCTAAATGTTGTCTGTTTATAAGTCTCATATATTGCTCTTTGTCACAGACCTCCCACTACAGACACAGCAATGTGCCATATCATTGCACATAGAATGACACCTCCTTTTCTTGTTCATAAAATGCATTATTTAGTTCCATTTGATAAAATTTGCTGAAAAAACACTGCAATTCCTGAGCCCTCTTGAAAAATTAAACTACATTTGTTTACAGTCGGCTTGGGGTAAAGTGCCACAGGCAGGTGCAGAAAATGATTTAAAGCATTGAGAGACTGATTAATGCACTGTTGATTTTGACAAAAACAAAAACCTCATCCTTGAAAACTGTCCTTGAAGGGAAACAAAAAAGCATGGTTACTTTCACTTTACTATTATTTTTACTCACTGCCTGAAGACATTAAAATAACGTGTCTGGAAACCAAAGTGATGGACCTTTTTTCTTTCTGATGTATTTTTTCATCCTTCATCTGGAGTCAGGGCTCTAAATGAAAACAATCTGGCCGTTCGCAACAGAATTATCAAATGCAGAAGCATTTCTAGTTTCTGTAGGGTGTTCATATTAAGTTATTTGTAACTTGTCCCCATTTCACATCAGCAATTGTGAAATTATTACATAGTTATTTTTAAGCATGTCAAGGTTGCACACAAACTAATTTTTAAAGAAGAAAATGTCTATGTGTATAAAAATAACCAGTATGGACAAAAAATACCCTCACACAGTTGTTTTGAATGCACTTGTCCTCCAAATTTCAAAGACACAAATGTAATAAACTCTATAATGAGCGAGTTCTCAGGAAATATTCTTTAGGGATTGCAATTGCACACAGGGTGATAGCTTTGTTTCTCTTGGTGAGTTAAAATAATTGTATCTTGGACCTTGAGATATTTTATTGGTACTTTGAAACAAGAATAGCTGGGACTCTGATTAAGATAAAAATTGGTTTCTCTTTCTTTGTTAAGAACAACGAGAGATTTTACAGTTAAGTGGAATTCTGTGCGTCTTCGAAGCTGGACCATAGCAAAACAAACATGACACAATCTCTACTGCAGCCAATTAGCAGGAGGTAATTCTGTCTGTTTGAGTTTTGCTGTGTGTATGTGAGTGTGTGCATAATTCAGTCCTCTATAACAATGTGGATCTATTTATGTGGGCAAGGAGGTCACAAGATGTCACATTCTGATGCTAAACTTTAAAGCAGCTAAATCAGCAATTTTATATTTATGGTAAAGGTGTTGCTTGATGTCAAACACGCACACATTATTACTGGACTCTTCGATTCAGTGTCTTTCAGCTCACTGAAGTAGTTGTTTTGGTTCATTATCACTGCTTCTCTCCTTTTCCCCCGCCGCAGTCAACGGCTTTTCAGCAAATAGGCTATAAAAACAATAAGGTATAGAATATCCACTTAACAGCACTAGGGGTTAAGTGTGAAGCTATTGACTGTGTGCGGTAATTAACATGTCAATATTACATAAAACACACCAGTGAGCAGACAAATGTACAATATAATATATGGCATATTTCCTGATTTCTCCACCACTGACTGCTCCCTATAATAAATGGCATACATTACATTATTTTAGACATATTCGAGACGTTTCAGACAAGAGGAACGAATATACAACATAATAAATTTAGCTGGGTGCTTTGTACATGATCCCTAATCAGTGACAGGATTCTGCCACCTGCTCCCACAAAAAGGTTCAGTGCACGCTCAGGCAGATGCCACCGGGATGCAAACAGCATCAGCGCCCTAGCAGCACATCTGTAGTCAGAAGACAGGGGATGCAGGTGCAAGTGTCTTCACAATGCCCCCCTCCCCTTCCCCGCCCGCACTATGACTGGTCACAAGTACATCTGTGCATCTGTATGTGGATGACATGGGAGGGAGAGTGCAGTTGTATAGATGTGGCTAATTGTCTAATCAGGAGATGATGACATGTTTCAGTTTGTCTCTGTCTGATGGATACAGGTGTTCACATGGCTCCACTGATGAAATATGATTTTCTTTTGTTTGTCACAAAGAAAATGTGGAGCACTTACATCGTGAATTGTGCCTCTTGGAAACAATTTCCACTTCAACATTTCGATCTACTTTTTCTTTTTTACAGTGGGTCTAATGACATGGTTTGTACAACCCAGAGTAGAGGTTTATGAATGACACAGATATCAGGCATCACAGAGCTGCCACTAAAGAATGATAATAATAAAAAAAAAAGGCCATGGTCTTTTGGGCGCTGATTGCCTGGCTTTTCACATTGATGTCACTTAAATATCTAATATGTATGTATCACCCGGCGACCACAACCCATTATCCTCTCAGGTTTAATATTGATATTCCTACATGCCTAAGTGAACAGAAAACCGCATGAAAGGGGGACAGAGCCGAAATCACCCCAGCTGAACCCACAATCAAAGTCCTTATTCATCCTATTATATTGTGGCAGTGCAATTCAGGGCAGCTACCAGAATGAAGAGAGCTGTGTGAACTCCCCGTGACCCCGCCATGCTGTGCAGTTCAAGAGGATACTGCATTAACGTGTGTTCATCACACAGATAATTGCAAGGCCCACTCTTTCACACATGACAGGCCAATGTGACCACAATGCCACCACTTTTTAATTGGTATTCTTCATTCATAGTCCAATATTCGCCGTGCCCTTTTTCATTTCCTGTCTAATAAATGCAACTGCTAATTGATAGTGTCATAACACAATGAAGAAGACATTGAGGGCATCTATTTTCTGGATTACTTAAGGTGAAAGAGTGTCATACGGTATGTAGTTAATGCACACTTATAAAAGAAAGCCAACATGGCTGGTAAGTGGGGTGTGATGGCGGTCTGATGAGCTGGACTAGATAAAGATGAAAAAGGAACGGAGCTTCACATATTTGGCACAGCACAACGGACTAATGTTGGCTCAGGGATTACCTTTACTGAGCAATCAAATTACGGAAGACGTACAGAAAGAAGGGTGGCGAGGCAGGCAGCAACTACCTTTCTGCTCCGATGTACAGATACTCAGTGAGTTTGTGGATAATTTTACATGTGAAATCAATGAAAGGTTACAAATCTGTAAACGATATTCCTCTGCCAAGTCAATGACAAAATAATTAAACTTCAGTGTGATATGAGCAACAACGCAGGTTAAAATATGTTACCATGAAAATTATCATCCTCTGCAACAATGGATTTTTTGCGCGAACGGCAGCAGAAATGAGATCCAAACACACCACTGTACTATCATCATTACAGATAATGTGCTAAACTGCACATCCTGCAGATGTTAAGTAAAATTAACATTTATTCAAGGGTTTCTTCATGTTTCTGATGATCTCAGAAATATATAACTCAGTTTTTGTCTCCACCAGCTACTGCCCTGTTAGCTGTTGAAAGCTTGAATGCAGCATAAGTTAGTACTGTAGCTACAGTAGTTGCTGACTAAATATGGATTTCAGTTCTCCAGCCACAGGAGAGTGAACAAAAATTGTAAAGCTTTGGGCAAATGCTTCAATATTCTGTTGAGAGGTAATCATCATCACTAAGAGAGGTTCATTAAAAAAAGCAGTCATATGATTCATTTGGTTAAGTAAAAATGATATTCTGGCAGCTCCTCTGGTGTAAACAATATACACAAGCTAAATATCTGCTATGACATGTTTTGTGATCTCTTTCATGGTCAACAGCTTACTGACCTTTCTCACTGCTGCTGATGCTGAAGGAGGGGGGGGGGGGGGGCGCCATCACACTGAAACCGCCACTATCCCTTTTTGCCTTGGTTTCTGTTATTGCAGTGTTTATTGTGTGTTGTGCATCTAATTGGTGCAGTGTTACGAACTTTTGGAGAACACAAACAACAACACTGAAAAATTTATCGACTTGCAAAGCTGCAGTTTTTGTAACAGCTTGTTTATTGTTAAAAAAAAGAAAAGAATTTTGCATGCATGTGCTACTGATTTGGATGCTCCAAACCTCACCACAAACCCTTGAATTATGCATAATGCATATTGAGTGTGGAATACAAAAAAGAATTTCAAAATCACAGAATGTCAATTTTCACCCTTTTTGCAATTAATAATACATTTATATTGATTTTATGGTGATACTCAGTCCCAGTCTCAGTATTTGATGGCACCCAGTTAGCCTACAGGAGGCCTACATTCAAATTAGTCCAATGCAGATAAGATAAGCCTGACAACTGAACCGCTCTGCAGTAAGATGGTGGAATGGTTTGTGCTAGGAAGAGAAGCTGATGCCAAAAACTGTCAATTTCACTAGCTGGCTGACTGGGTTAGTGTGTGTGTGTGTGTGTGTTCAAAGTTTCCATTGCACAGCAACATCTCCATTCAAGTTATTTCTACAGATTGGGGAAAACAATTTAAACTGGAATATATATTTCTACGATGGATACTGTCTGCCTCTGACAGTCCCGCTTTATATTGACTCACGTGGGCTTGAGAAAACAGCAGAGATGCACTGACTGTCACTCATTCTCCATTTTTTCATGACTTTTGTTGTTTATAGCTTAAGCATATCCAGTAAACACAGCTTTCTTGTTGTTTGATGCGTGCTGGTCCATAAGACTACTTCCACTCAGCTGTCATTTGTCTCATTTCTAGAGTCATTCTTGTGCGTGCTATGTATTATTATCCTTGGATGAAAATATACTTAAGACACCATTATATATTTTTAGTGGCTTTCAAGTTCAAAAGGGAGTTCAGTAATGTTTAATCAGTGTGAAAGGTGACTAGTACCTGACGCAGGTTCCTCCATTACGACAGGGAAGGTGTTGGCAGACAGGCGGGTCACAGTTCTTGATGTTTCGTCCTCTCACTGCTTCACCCACCAGGTAAATCTCCTTTGAGTTGACCTGAAGTTCCCTGATACAGCCAATGAATCTCCTTGCTCCCTTTGCACTCCCATCATGCATCTCCCAGTGGGATGAAATATCCCCAAGAAATATGGGTCCAAACGTTCCCTGGAAAGGGGGAAAAAAAAGTGATCAATGATCATTTAGTAATTCACACTAAATCACACAATATATGTTCTCATCAAGTATTAACATTGCAGCTAAAAACAGGTTCTCAATATCAGTGTGTGAATATATTACATTATTATTGCATTAACAGGACCTTAACGTATATTAAGATGAACAAGAAAGATTAACACTATCAGCTAATGTTACTCTCCAGCTTCATGTGGTTTCAGTATGACCCAGACATGAAACTGGAGTTATCGTCACTCGTTTTTCAAACGTCTTGAATTCATATGATAATACACATGCTCATACAAAGAAAAAGAGGTAAAATATAAAAAAAAAATGCTGCAAGCTTTCTTTGATGTGCGAGGTAATTGGCTAGAATTAATGTAGATAAATTCTGTGAACTTGCAGCTTATCCTGCCATAACGGTCAATTTAACAAGGGAGGCATAATTGTGTCTGCTACCGAAGTAGAGCTGCAGAAAAAAAAAGTAGCACAAGAACTATCTCATGTTGAATTACATATATTCCATTCCACAGCAGTGACCTTAGGTTGTTCAAATGAATATTGAATACAACAGTCTATTCATAAGGTTTACATAATGCTTTCATACACACGCCACGCTTGATGATTAATTTATGACAGACAAATCAACATTTATCACAGCTCAATTACACATTCTTTCCATTTGTGTAACACAGTGACAGTAGATTTCAAAACAAACCACCGATGAATCAATCCTTTTGGTTAAATTCATTTTCCTTTTTTATGTTTCTCTCTTTCAATGTTGCAGTTTATGATCATATCAAATTGTAAAACGAAGATTAAAGGCACTCTTAAATTGACTTAATTTGACTTAGTGGAAACACAGACATGTCCTGTTTCTATATGTTTTAAAACTTTTCCATCCTTATGGTCCTTTATGCTTTCCCTTCATAAACGTTTTAAGGAAAACAATACAAAAAACACACCTTTTTTTTATTCTGACAGTTAGCAAAGTGGATACTGACAATTCTCACCCCCCTTTTTCTTTTGTTTTTTAAGCTTTGTTGACATGAATGTTTTTATTTTATCACGTCTGCCCATGGGAGATATGAACGCTGGTGGACATACAGACAGTTATTACACTTAATACCTTTCACAATGCAGGCCGCTCATGTCATGTATTAAATGGGTGAGTCAGGCAGACTCTGTTGTTATGGGAGGCTGTGTGCCAGAAACTATAAATCTTACTTATGTGGGTCAAGGTTCAGCTCTTGCTCAAATTTGTCTGTCTCTTTCTGCCTCCTTTGGGCATAATTTTGTGCAGTTTCAAAGTTATGCTGATGATATGCACCTCTATAGGGAAACAATATAAGATATTGATAAGATAAGAATCGTATGTCTTTTTAACATCACTGTGAATATATCATGCTGTGTTAAATCTTGACATTTTCAGTTATACATCATGTCGCTCTGAAATTGTGCGAGTCTTTTTTTTCCAATTACTTCTTTGCAATGTAGAGTTCGTCATGACTCCACCACACTAGCGGTGGAGAGAAGGTGTTGGACAGCTGCAGTGGAGGTGTTCAGCAGGGGGTCAGTAAAGTGTTGGACCACATCATCATTTGAGATGTTGGCTTAATAATGCAAGCTGTAACTGACATAACTACTGCATATTTGAAAGCCTATAAAAAAAGGAAAAAAAAGACGGATGACAAGGTTCAAAGGGACGTGTCTAGAATGTCACTGCAAAGTGAAGAGCATTAAAAGTATCTTTGACAAAGTGCAGATTCAAATAAAATAACCAGCTGTGGCTGGATACATTTACAATGAGCTGAGCTGTATTTTATGTGATAGAACCAGCAATGAGCCACTGGAGCTGCATGATGATGATGGACTGATATGGAATGACTTTATGATGCCTTCAAGTGTGTTTACCATGTTTATGAGAAGAGTCCATTTGAAAGACCCCCTGATGTAATATTCATGACTTTGTAAGTGGACTCATATCGTTGAGTTCTCCACTGCCATACGCTGATTTCTGAGTTCTATTTGAAGGCAGCATTAGTCAGTGCGTTTCCATTATTATATGTCCATATTATATTCTTCATACTGTATATTATTAGATACAATTATATTAGATTTAAAACACAATTTAAAACTATTTATCTATTCGAAATTCTCCTCTCCAGTCTAAAATATGAAGAATAATACTGGCTTTGACATTTTATTTTTTTGTTTGTTTGTTTATTATAATTTGACATCATTTCAGTAATGTCAGTGAACACTACTGCACTGACATCTCATGAACTGCCTGATGAGCCTCAGTCTAGACCAGAAACTGAAGGGCCATGTTGTTTTTAACCCTTCTTAATTTCCTATGTGGATTCACAATGTCAGGTCACGTCAGTTTATTCATATTGCCTCGCGTCACAAATCTGCCTCAGAGGGTTTTACTATCTCCTCTTCATATGACACCCTCGATCCTCAGACACTCGACAACCCTAGACAGCAGGGCTAGCTTCTTGTCTAATAGCTAGGAGCAAGGCTATTCCAACATGCGGGTTAACAGCTTTTCTTACTTCATATAATTTTAATGAGATTAGCTCGTCTATTTCATGCCAGCTCTCATTTAGTACGCTTTGACTGAGTCTTATTTAAAATCAAAATACACTAATTTACAATATCTTTAAATCTTGGTGATATATTAGTCTTTAATAAACATGGTGAAGGTTAACCCACGACCAGTGTGCAATATAAATGTAGCAAAGATGCTCGTGTCATGATTGTGTTATTAAAAAAAAAAAAAAAAAGCATCTTGGCATCTCAAATTAGAAGACCATAAATCAAACTAAGGGAGGGGGAGGCATGTTGAGCCTGTGGGAAGGTTGAGCCTCTCTCTGCATCTTTGAAACAGAAAAAACAAAATTATTAATTTAATAACAAATATAGGTGTTGTTAATCAAATTAATGAGCCAGAGTGAAAAGATCAGCCTGTGATTAACAAGTGAGAACTAGCTTAGTGCTACTTACATGCTTGCGAAGTGTCATCTTGGAAAAATAATGTAACAGGTGTGTTTTTAATAGGAGCTCCTGTTACTCATTCATAAAGCAAAGCTCTTATAGCATACAGTTTATCTACTCATGATCTTGCCTCAAGAGGTCTATAATTGACTGAAGGCAATGATAAATTCAGTGAATGGCAAACTCATACAATCTGTTGCTGAAGCATCTTGGGTCTTTTAAACCAAACAATCGACCAACTAACATTAGGTAGAATATGAAAAACATATGACGTATGGAGTTACCAAACATCAATACAATATATTTATAATAGGAAGTTCCAATTTCCTAAATTGAACAAAGACCACATTTTAAAACAGGCACAATTTGTGTCTAAATCAGAAATTGCTTGATTGAATACTTGATGTTATAAATGCATTATTGTCTGAACCAAAGTTACTAACTGTACCAAGCCACACTAAATATGGATATAATTCTTGTCAAAGGCCACAGTGGGGGTTCTACTGCAGAAGGCTTTGGAAAAATAACATGAAACCTCCTAAAGTTTTGTTAGAATTTAACAACAACAACATCATCCAGTGAGATGTGAAAAGATAAAATGGATGTGGCTGTTATAATTTTCCTCTTAACTACTGTGAAGTGATTTGGAACTGGATAAGCTTTCAAACCTGCAAAGTTATTACTCAAACTGGGATCCCTGGTTGTTTTCATATCGCTCATTATTATTGCATGGCTCCAGTTCTGGCTGCATAGGCTGTTTGCAAACATACTTGACAGCATGGATGATTTGACTTTTACTCTTGATTGCTGAAAGTCATTCAGTTCCATTCCATTTATTTGTATAGCAGCAAATCACATACATTATCTCAGTGTCTAACCATTCATGACCTTACCCTTATAGGACAAGGTCATATATGCTGCTTTAATTAACATTTTATTATGTCTAAGGTAAATTACTTTGCAAAAGTAAGGAGATACCAAATAATTATGGATTAGAAATGCTAATTTGAGATAATGGCTGTACAAAGGGTTGATTTGACTGCAGGCAGGTCAGGTTACCTCTGACACGGGAAGTGACACGTACTCCTCGAGACGCTGAGCTGTGCCATTATCTGCAGCTATTTCAATCATACATGACCCTCCTTGTTTGCCAACAGGCAGATGGTATCTGTTGAGAGAGAACAGAGAGGGGAGCGGGGTTAGTTAGAAAGGGTGCTCTCTTCAATATCTGATATCTGGAACACAATAAATCCAGCAAAGCATGAAAAATATTCTGACGTGGAGACAGACAGACTAACAGAGCAGTCTCGGTAATGGAGCTGCTAATGTGGCCACTGAGACTATACTATAAACTCGACTATCTATGGCCGCGTATACGTTACACACTGTTTTTATGAGAAACTTTATGCACTGCTAGATCCGGTTGGAGGCAATGGTGCGTTTGAATCCAAAAGCTACAGCTCAAACCCAAGAGAGACAACAGAAATAGGGTATGGTTTCCACAGCTGGATTTAAATAATCAGACCAGAAATAGGTTCCTGCTCAGTGCTGTGGTGATACACTTTAAGTTGTGTGTTTCTCAGCAGATATGTACCTCACACAATAATAATGCCTGTAAATTCACTAAAATAAAGATAAGCCACAGACAGAGATAACCCGTCATAACCTGTGTTATGGTGTATTATGTGCATTACTATTTCATACAATGATAATAATAATAACAATAATAATATAGAAACAAATCACCCTAAAAAAAACATGATGATGGTTGTAAGTGCTATTTATGTCATTCAGGATTAATTAATGATAAAAACCAGGGCACAAACTAGATATTATAAACCTAATGAGAAGGAAGACAATTTTATCATTTGACCCATGTGTCTCTCTGGGGAAATATACAATTGTAGCAGTCATTAATGTTGCAGCCATAATGTTAAGTAGCTGGTCTACTTGTGTCATCTTCCAGCTTTGGCAAAGTCAAGTGATTCCCTCTCTCCAATTCATCACTGGCTTTACACAGGCGGCACACAATAGCAGCTTCTTTACAGGGCTGTACATTATGCAAAAGGTTGCACACTCTGCACCACACACGTAAACACGGCTCTGTTATGGGAGTAATCTCCGTAATGCCCTTTTGTCCCATAGGTTTCATTCATTGTTTACTTGTAAACATGTTAACACAAGTAATAACGTTGCTTATCTGCAAATCAGATTCCGAAAAAAGAAAAATCATCTGTGTGTGGTGTTCTTTGTGGTCGTGCCTCTGTTGTTAAGGAAAAGAAAAGAAGAAAAAAAAAACCTTACAATGTCTGTTTTAATGGCCAGATGGAAACAATCAGGCCAATTGCCCTCCTGCTAATTTGAAACAGCCTTCCAGGACGTCTCCCTGAGGCAATCACATGCATACAACTTCAGGTAAGACTAATTACAGGTATGGAAATCACAGGAGCTGTTTTCCACACACACGCACACACACACACTAATGAATTAAGGCACATTTCAGGCTGCAAATAAGAAATGCAGCCTAATGTCCAGAGAGGACATCCATCTCCATCCTTGGGGTACCTGCCTTGTTTCAGAGGTCATTCTCTCAACATTAGCATAACAGTACGTGATCAGTGAGTGATTCCAGAAAATCGCCTCACTGTTTACTTTAAAGTCGTATAAGAAAATAACGGGATCAAGATGAAAAGACTGAAATTATCAAATGTTACAATGGTTACGAGCTATGTCTTTGTGTGCCGAAAAAAAAGCGTGATTGGTGAAGCATTTAACATCACGATATCGCAACATAACTGTGTTGCCAAAGGCATCGGAGGCATATTTCGGTGCTTAGCAGAGTAGCTTTTTATTTAGCCAGCTAATGCTGCAAAGACGACCCCTGTGAGACATGGAGAGCATGCTCACTAAGCAAACAGGATGATGTTACTTGATGAACTCTCGTGAGCACACTGACTGCTCCACCAGGCTAATTTACATTGGTGTAGCTCTAAGGCAAAGATGTCTATTTATAAACATGACTTACTGTATGTCTACTTTACTTGGTCTAGGAGTTGGATGGCTGGGACTATGCCCCACAGCTCCACATCACCATCACCACTACCACATAACGCACAGAGACATATAAACACAAAACCACAATGGATCCTATTACACAAACAAACATATGAGTGAATCAGAGGGAAAAGAAGAAGCCAGGGTTTGTCTAACGCAGAGATAAAGCACTGTGCAATTTCTCCCTGAGCTCCCTGTGCACCACTCACTGCTGGGTCTTGTAGGACTAACAATAGCAAATTCCCAATTTGAGGTAAACAAACAAAAACATATGAATATTTCATTTTCTCCAAATGCACAAAAAACCCACAATATGGCTGTGATCATTTTTACTTACTCACTCATCATTTATGCATTTCTTCATCTGGCTAATGCTCTAATCATAAGTGATTTGTCATCTCTAACATCCTCATTTAGACTGTGTCTGGTGTGTGACTAATTCAGTGCAACTGCATTACTGCAACTTTCCTGAGGTTCGCCCCTGAAATATTACCTGCAATGTTAAGGGACCTTGCAAATATTTTCAGCACAGCACCTTTACACAAAGGTATTTGTTAAACCTGATGGTGGGTGTTTATCTTTACAATCCTATTTGAACGTGCCTCCCTCACAGTCCCCTGCAGAAAATTAATAATGAGGGAGGATCATCATTAAAATATTACTATTGCATAAAACATCTGAAAGTATTGGCAACAGATGGCAGTAAAACATCACACACTGCTCTGGTACCCTTGCAACAGTTCTCACTGGCTGATAGGCAAGATGTCACTTTTCTTTATGGCTTATTATTCTAATCATAATTCAGATTTGTACAAAAAGCAAATGATAATGTGGAACATGGTAGCGGACTAATTTGTGACTCATTTGGTGATTCAGAGTTAAGAATTTATTTGTACTGCATGGGCATGGAATGTGCTTGGTTGAGTTTCTTACCTGTGAGTAAATAGCACGTAAATGGGTCACACATATTACATATGGAGGAAAAAGAAAGCCACCTGTTACTTATGGTCTTTAGCGCAGCAGGCTTAACATCAGATATGACTGAAGAGAGGATAAACAAACCCCCATATGCTTAAGAATGATGTAGTATCGTGAAATGTCACATCTTACTCCAGCACCTACTGTACTGCACAAGATGTCAGGGCGGATCTGTTTGGTGGTTTTTCCTTAAGTGCAACAAGCCCTGTATCACACCATAATCTACACCTACATTGACAGTAATGTCTGCTCTGGCTCTGGTGCGGTGACTTTCTCACACGAAGCACTGCAGCATTTGCTGCATAATTTGTGCTGTGACTGGCAAGCCTCAATTAATTTGGGGAGCCTGTGTTCTATCATTATATCTCCACCAATACAATTAGACAGCACCCAGCGAGCCTCTTGGCATTGTGGGGCTTCATGCAAGAAATTCAAAGTGAGCAGGCTGGGCTGCTGGTTGCTTCTTCAATGAATCTTTTATGGCAGTGCTTGTCAATAGAGCACTGAATACAGTGCAATTGATAAACATGCATGGCCTCCGATCTGGCACCGTGTCAAGAGGATGTGGATTTAAAAACAAAAGGTTCAATATTAGGAGTTCACTTTTCACCCTGCTGCACATGTAGCATGGCTCTTCCCCAAAATAAATGTTGTTTCCCCATTAATCCTCCAGCAATTAAGACCCAGTGGGAAAGTGCTCAGGATGGGTTCTGTCCACTGTTAGTGTAGTTTCAGAAAAAGTAATCAATCACTGGTTACTAATTACTTTCCCAAACTGCACAGGGATTCGTTTGCCCATTGCTCAGATAAACATTAATTACAGCTGTGATTACTTTACTTTTTAGTTACCTATGTCCCTGTATACACGATGTATGTACCAAAATGCAGCTGTATGGACACAAACAACTGTCTTAGCTCTTTGTTAGTGAGCACGTTAAGGAGGGAAGAGAGGAGACGGAGGTGAACAGGTCTTTTGGATCCCGACAGATGTTGAACTCACAGTGTTGAGCTTCTTGCTTTTGTGAGGTTAATTCAAAGAGCTCCTCCGACACTCTGAAATGTGCCATTATTTTGAAGTTCTTTTCTTCTCGCAGCACTCGTCTGTTTTCTTCCTCATACAGCAGCTGTTGCTAGGCAACATTTCACACCCACATGTGTATTTTTACATCAAAACAATATTCAACGGTCAGAGAACAGACATAAACATAGGTTCTATACGGATCATGAGATAACTGTTCGAATTCCATACGAGCGCACGAGCATGTTCCTGAGCTCAACAGCTAATTACTAAAATTCAAAGAACACTTTTATCATATCAGTGTGAAAAACAACAGTGACGACAACATATTACTTATTAATGCATAACCCACAGCAGAATAGCTTCACTTTCTCAGATGTGTTGTCCTGTGTTATGAGCAGCTCTTAAAGCTGGAACTCACTGCTAGTGCTTCAGGAGATTTGGGTGAGACCTGAAGGGGGAGGGGGGAGCTGGGTGACTCAAAAATTTGTAGCTTCTGTGAAATCGCAGGCTACAAACATAAGAAGAAGGCAGATTCTGCTAGACAGGGATGGAAAAGAATACATGTGTTGTTTTTACAGAATTTGGAATTTCAAGCTAATACATTTTAAGGTCACATGAATTTTTTTTTTTTTCATGTGACTTTATTGTGATTTTTTTAAATCATACATAATAGTATGTATGAAGATCAATGAAAGCGGGACAGAGGGGCAACAGACTCTCAGCAGAAAGCCAGTGCTCTGAACTTAGAGTAGAAAGATATGGGCGTTGACCAGAAAGGAAGGGTCTAATGAAAGTCATTATTGTGATGCATTATAGGAATTGTAGGACTCGGTGTTGTTGAATGTGCTCTATGTGGAGCAAAAGTCGGGACATTAATCATCCATAGTAATGGGTTTGGTTCATTGCTCTCTGGTTCACCCTGTCCGCACGTCCAAATGTCCTTAAGCGAGACAATGAACCCCTAAATTGTCAAAATGGCAAACAGAGGTGGTGCAAGTGTGTCAAAAGTCAAGCAAGGAACAAATCAAGTCAGAATTACAAAAAGCCACCCCAACAATACTCTATCCCATCACTAAACAAGCATGCAGGTAAGCTATTTTGGGTGTTTTACTTTCTTTGATCGAGTGTTACATTGACATTTTCACAGCAGCGAACAAAGAAGTTGGGAGCATTGTGAGAAAATTGCAGCTGTGATGGCCAAATATTCATGCATGGCTCCCGGTGAAACGGAATATTTAGTGCATTTCAAACAGATAACAATGTGACAGTTCATAAAAACATCAACACCAGCATCAAAACTCATGAGTTGCTAGACACAAAATCCTCTGTCATGAAAAAGAATATTCCCTCTAAGTCAGAGCCATATTTGAGGTTTGAGACACTACTCCCTTTCCTTTCACTGGAGAGGGAGAAGGAAAAAAAAAAAACAGCAGCCACAAAAGCGGCATAAATTTGAATAATCGTATCTGCCAGGGACTCTGAGTTCACTTGTGACAAGGGGAAAAATGTGATGCTGCAGAATGCTATGTGTCACACTTGTTGATCTTTGACTGCACATGAATGAAAATTACTCAAACACTGAATGCTAAGCGCAACGGGATGCAGCCAATAATGTACACAGCCTCAGAAATGACCCGGGGAGCATTTGGAGTCTGACACTCTCAAACTTTAATTGTTGCGGAATTGCCCCAAACATCCCCAAAGGAAAACTTTCCAACATCAAAACCCAAGCCAACAACAAACATGTCCTACCCAAATGAAAAATGACACAGCTCTTACTCTGCACATTCCGCCTTTGTGAAATTATACAGCAGTACAAGGCTTTCCAATACTGGCCTTTTGTCTTGGCAACTTTATATGAGAGTGCTACAAATGCGTTGCAGATTCAATTGTAGAAAATGCAATTAAACATTTGCAGAAGAAGAAAACACACTTTAAAGTTGCTGTGTTCTGGTAATGTTGTGTGCCTTACATCTGCTGTCAATCTTGTCCATTATGCATTCTTCCAGTGTAAAAGAAAATGCACCATAACACCATTAAATGATAGTTTGCCTGAACATCCTGTACAGACTTCAGTTTGTAAAGTGAATGTAGACTAAATGCATGTTCAATGCATGTCTTAAAGACACGTCTCCACAATATATTTCAAAATGGAGAACCTGACTCATTCAGTTATGTTTACCAGAACAACAGGCTGCTAGATTGTGATTGAATATACACAATGTTTATTTTCATTCCTTTGTATGGGACGATCAGCGTGATGAAATGGCGTTGGACTGTTGAAACTGCAACACTCTCGTTACAGAATCGCAAATATGGGCAGGTCAAGAAAACCGAAAAGTTGTTCACTGGCTTTGATCTAAATTTATTGAGATCTATTACTCAGATTTTGTTCAGGCTGCAGGGAAAAACTATGTAGAGCAAGAACATTTGAGGAACAGCAACAGCTGTGTGACCGCCCACTGGAGGGCTTTTAATGTCAGTGAAATAAACCATCCACAATGTTTAATGTGTTGTTTGGTGCTTGTCCTCATCACTACTTGTCGCGGCAATTATGTCATTATCAAAACTACAGAGCATAAAAGCCACGGCACGGATAAAGCACCAAGAAAGTGAAGTGCCATATTTTCTCATTGTACGATAGTGTAAGCTGAAGAGAGATGTCACAACATCCCTTTGTGTCAACAATGCTAGTACATCAGTGAAAAATGGCAGACAGCTACTCTATGTGAGTTGCATGGGCGAGTCAAAGCGGCGACTGTATTAGCATGAGAGCAAAGGCAAATGTTTTTCTTGCCTGATGTTGTGTGCACACAGAAGTGCTTGAGTGTTAATGACAATGACAGTAAGATTGGTGGGTTGCAAATGAGAGAGCACTGAAAGAGGAGAAACAGATGAGGGGGGGGTAGAGGAGTGTGTGTTACAGTGACATCGGGCAATTTGGATTTTCTCTGTTTGGTCAATGGGAGCTGGGATTATTTACAGCTAAATACAACCACTGGCCCGCGCTGCATAATGCTGACAGCAGCAAGTTGCAGCAGCTGTATTCACTGCTGCCAACTATCATCCAAGGAAAGTAGGTATTCACTGCTCAAACATGACTAGATGATGTCATGCACTCATTTGCATATGAATAAAATTGCTGAAGCGATCAAGAAGAGGCAGAGCTCAGCAGCAGGGCCGCTCTCATTTCTCCCACTGGCTCACTCTGCCCCACTGTGCCTGGGTTGTAAGCCTTGTGTGTGCACTTCGGAGACAGAAGATCAGCTGTGCATGGGGAAGCATTGTGATCAGACCTATTTGGATGAGACGAGCAACCAGTGCAAATGCAAATGCGCGTGGATCGGGTTCAACATTTGGTATCAAAGCTTTTTCCAAATACTTAGGAGTCAACTGTTTTCCCCTGATAATCCAACAGCGAAGCCGCGTTTGTTGCTCGTGGCTTTTAGGGAACAATTTGATCCAGGGAGGCGCCTTAAAGAAATGAAATTGCTAAATCTAATGACAAACATGGAAAGTTGGCAGAAGTAATTACTTTTGATTATTACATTGTTATCTGTCTAAGCTACAACCATCTGATTGCAGCTTTGCCACCGCTCTGCAGTTCACACACTGTGCTGCATGTTCATTTTATGGGCTACACCGGATTTTTCATTAATTATAGATACATACAGTACAATGCAATGTATGCAATGCATCAATACATTGTATATTATGTAATATTAATGGGGTTACATCTGAACTAAGCAGTGCATATAATTATTCCACTTAATCTAATCTATAGCTATGTAAATGTTGCGGTGAGTTGTGCAGATTGATGGGGTCAATGAGGTAAGTCAAAATAAGGTTGTATTACCATGCTATGTGCAGTGCAACCTTTACTAGATGAAGGACAATATGTGAATAAGTACAGAAAAGCACTGGACAATTTTGCATGTGGAAGGTGTGTTGGCAGTGTAAAGTCAATATTAGAGGATCTCAACCACTTACAGTACAGGATAATGCTCAATAGCCATTTGCTGAAATGGGTAATTTTACTGTATCAGTAGGTTGAATATCAAAGGTTAAGGATCTTAAATCTCTTTGTGTATGCGATCTAAAAGATGCCAGGGTTGCTATCAGGTATCAGGTTTTTAACATGTTTTTCCTACTTTTTCATGGTCAAAAACAATAATAAAGAATTTAGCTTAAAAAAATGGATCCACAATCTGGTGGTATGTAAGCTATACAGTAAGTGAGCAGTAACTAAAGTCGAAAATGCATGATGAGTATGGAGCAGCATGTGCATGAGGTAAGTTATGTTATGTACACAATTAATCATTTGTGCCTCACTGCTCTGATGTGTTTTATTGACGTAACACTCAGACAAGTAATACATGAGATTGCAGTGTATATTTACAGTTTTGTGAAGGAGACAGCGTGCTGTTAGTAGTTGTCACGGCAAAATCAAGACTGCCGGTACTCTAGACAGTTTTCTTTGTTTATGTGACTTTGACATTTTGACACATGTCAGGCACTGCATGGGCACTGAGGTGTGCAGAGATCCGTCCAGGGCATTTAAGTTGGGATTTGTCTGATGGAGTGAGCTTTCATTGCAATTCTGTATTACTCTAGAATCAATTCTCTGATCAGCAATGATGTGGACAGCGACTGGACAGCAAGCTGTCACAGGATTTATCAAAGAGAACCTGACATGCAACCTTGTGTAAAACACCCACTGAACATAATCAAAGAAAGGAGAATCGCTCACTGCATGAGGCTCGGAGCATTTAAATGAGTAAATTTTCATATTTTTCATTTTACTAATGATTAGGCTTTCATTTTATCTTCCCCATTTTGTTTTGCCTTGTTTTAAAAAACAAAGTGAAGAAAATTAAAATTTTGGCATTTCACTGCTGTTCCTCCTGTGTTGATATTCAGTTGGTGATGCTGACTTCTTTCTTTGAACAACAACACTTTCATGTTTTACAATAATTAGTTTGGTGGCTTTTGTGTTGCTGTATTGTCACGGCGGAGAGCTCACCCGGTCATTTTAGTGGTCGTAGTATCTGCCTTCAGTGGCTACATTATGATTCCAAATACTACGGCAGAGTGCGGTGCTCCTGCACTTCCTGCATTAATGAGAGCTATTACTCCCACTTTTTGAAACACCTTACTAATTAGAGAGGGTGTTATTTCTAAGCCAGAGATAATACATTTGGTGACTAGAGTGTAAAAAAAAAAAAATCTGGAGATCTTACTGGATTGCGATTGACGTCCATCTGTTATTGTTGATGTTCCGCTCTGCAGCTACATTCAAAACATGGCTGCCTCCACACCCAAGCTTAGCAACTGGAGCTCCATCTTGAAGGAACACGTGAAGGAACCGATCTCTGGAGTTTTGCTCCTGAGCTGCATTTGTAAGAAAATATAGTTAGTAACAAATCTTTTTCTTCTCTATTACCACATTCAATACATTATATCACCTACAATATTTATTACATTACTTCAGGCTTCAATCTCAAGATGCTCAGAGGACTCAGAGGGAAGCAGAAACACTCAGCCAGTAGAACCTGATAAATGTCAGTGTGATGACCACGAGGCCAAACCTGCTGTGATCAATAATCACATGACAAACCAATGGAGGATTCCTGTCTGCCAACAAATGCCATGGGTATGCCTGTGTTTCGACATTGAGTTTAGAAAGGGCCGACTTCAAATTATTGTGTGCTCCGGAAAACAAACCAATAAATACACGGGAAGCAAAAAGTGTTTTTTTTTCACCCTCTCAAAATAATTCATGCCACTGAAATATCCCTGATGTCATACACTAAAAATGGTCTCTTCCTTAAAGGATAGGTTTTGTCTGCATGTAATACTACTCTACTGCTCTTTTAAAGCTTTCAGCATGGACGGACTGAATTGCATAGAAAAACAAAACACTCTCAGCAAAGTGGAAAATAACAGGAGGATGGAGGAAAGAAATCTACCTAAAAGGCCTGAAGAGCAATAGTCTGGAGGACCCTGGTCAGTTTGTACTGAGGTTCAGAGAAGCTTTCCACTAGATATTTTCCTTATGACCTTCTTTTTTTTAAAGGAGACTTATGCCCTTTTCCCACAAATTAAAATAGTTCCCAGGTGTTTCAAAGACATGTTTGTGACATGGTGTGGTCAAAATACCCCAAGGATCAAACATCAGCTCATCCGCTCAAAACAGCCCTGTTGAGAACGGCCGGTTTCAGAGCCTTTCCCTTCAAATGCAAATCAGCCACTGCTCGCCCCGCCCCGCCCCTTCTACTGGGTAGGGGGTGGGGTTATGCAAATTTGAAAGCTAGTTATATCACTGGAAGACATCAGCTCCACATGGATTTCAATCTAGGGAGCCTGCAAATTACAGATTTCTTTGGTCAATTCTCGAATTCTGGGGTCCGGAATCCAAGACAAACAGAGCCTTCAAAAAATTATATTTCCATAATATGTCTCCTTTAATACCTGGAAAATAAAACTAAAAGCAGAGGCTCCAGTCTTTTTTTAATGCATCCACAATAACTATATGAGTCAGATTTAAGAGGAGAGCAGGAAGTAAAGACATTTGGTTGCCTTGAAGTTGACACTTCACAGATAACAGAATTGATGTGGAGGCTGTTGTGGAAGAATTCAATGTATCTTTCAGATGCAGAGTGAAATTTAAATATAAATATTATTTTATTTAGTTTAATCATTTTTATTTAATTTTCTATGTCTTGTGTATCTTTTTTTAATCGTTGATCATAGTGGCTTGCTTTGTTCCTGATCTTGTGTATTATTAAAACTATTTATAGCAATATTTTTTATGATGATGAGGGAAATGAAGGAATGTGTACCACCAGTTTCAGAGATATTCAGTCTAGTATATCATTGCTTGCTCACTTGTTCTGGGAAAAGACATACAGTACATCTAAAGGTGGTCTATAAGTGGACAGGTGTTTCTTATGTTCACTATGAAATATATCCCTGCCAGTGCTACTGCTTCCACCTGCAACCTTGAAGGAAACTCTGTGAAAAAGAAGAGGTTTTCTCTGGCCTCTGTCTACCACCATGGGTCGGTCTAGGTCACCAGGTGGTCTTTGTGCTGTTGCAGGTCCAATCATGACTTGAGTTCCCATGAAACCATTATACTTGGCTGCTGCTATGCATCCCAGAAGGTACATGACAAATGGTGGCAAAGCTCTGGTTTTATATCCCACCTTCATCACATGGAGTACGACTTCAACCATGTTGATTAAGACCAGAAACTGTTTCTGCTCTGAAACAGGAGACTATTATTACACAGGCCACTTCCCAGACTCTGGCACATTATATCACAATGGGAGTCTCTGCCAGGCTAGCACAGAGCCTCTTGCAAGTGAGACTTTGCAGTGGGGGAGCGACAGACAGCAGCAGAATTAATCCTCCCACAGAAGCTACTGGGGTCTTCATGAGGGAGGTGGAGAGAGAGTGCACACACCAGTCTCACACTACTGTCTAAGAAAACACGAGCAGAGGGCAGACAGCACAAGAATGCAGCTCTTTGAGGGAGACAGAGATAGAGGGAGAGCCTGCCACTCTCGTGCCACAGTCAGGGAGGACATGGTTGCAGGGCAGAGGACAGCAAAGGAATGGTGCCCTGTTAGAGAGACCTAAAATGTTTCAAGGTTTCCAACAAGGCACATTTCAACTGCATTAGAGAGGCAGAGAGAGAAAGAGAGAGACAAGGGGCCACAAATCCACAGGGAGCTACTGAGCAGGAGCGACATAAACAGGGTTGACCCCTTGGATTTCACAGTCACAATGATAATTCAGCCAGGGCTGTCAGAAACTGGGCTGGTGTGGCTCACTGGGCTATAGGACATGGACAGAGGTATGTATGGGCTGCAAAGTCAGTCTTATGTTTTGGGAAAGACTAGGCATGCGTGCCATCTCTCGTCAAGTACAGGCATGGGTGGAGGATTCGGACACCAGAGGAAAATGGTGCAAAAGCTGAGCTTGTTGTTTCAAGGCTGCATGGCAACTGATATGAAAGCTCTGAACAATTCCTCCAGGGTAAGAGGGGCATCCTGAAAATCCCCATCTCTTTGTCGGAGGGAGGCTATGCTTAGCTTAATATGCTGCACTCTGATAATGCATTTTCTAAGCTGACTTGGAGGTCTTCCCTATCATAAGACTCGACAGGGGTGCACTTAACTGTGCCACGTTACCAACCACTGTTGCCGAATTGACCACAGGAGGAATATCTTGCTCAGATAATCCACCATTTCATCATCCCCTTTCTGCAGAAGGGGATGACGCTTACCCCCTGACAAATAGCAGCAGCAGGGCTGCAGCGTTAGTCAGTGGAGGTGGAATCACACAAAAATACTTACTAACAATAATAATCTTCCTGCATCATTAAATTAATCTGTATCCTTGTTAAACGGACAGTTTCCTTATTATGTTTATAGTGGTTGAAATTGTATTTTTTATTTTTCCAGGGATCAATTCTTGGTCCCCTGCCAAAGTGTCCAGAGACGCCATTATTGTTATCATAACTTTCCTCCCAGTACTTACATGTACACATTCCCTACCCTAAGTTAAAGACATTGAAATAGATTTCCAACATGCTCTTACAACTGAACATCTTCACAAAGATTCTTGTTAATGGTACAAAGCGTCAGTGTCAGGACACAAATCCGCATGTAACCTCAATTTTTCTGTGCAATATTACTAAAACAGACTAATGATATGAAAATATATCTAATGGAAGCGGCATCTTGTCATAGGCAGATGGAAAAAACATCATCTCTACTAGGGATAATATTTCCTCTATGCTTTATTCTAAAATGAAAATAAGGACTAACAAGGAAGAGAAAATCTGATCAGCACCTCTGATCTCTGCATTGGCTTTCTGGTGATTTTAGAACCTATAGAATACCATCAAATTTAACAGTACAATACTGTATGTCTGCGTCATAACCTTGCTCTGCAGCACATGGCCAACATGCATGTCATTACAAGGCCATCAGGAGGTTATGCGGGAAAGAAGCTGACAAAGCTGCTTTTAGCTTTCATGCTTCCATCTGCTGGAGTCCTCTAACAGTGCATAGAAATATGCAAGGCTAATTTAAAATCACGCACATGAGAAAATTAACATTTCCCATGTGTTGATTTGTGTTTTCACGGTTGATGTTTTACTATAACACTATAACATTGATATAAAGCATCTGCATATAGTGTACTGACTCCCATTTACCTCAACGGTCATTTTTATGCATTTACAAATATAAAAATAAACATTGTTTCACTTTAAATCACCAGGCAACAAGAGAAAGTGGAACAGTCAATAAATATATAAAACAAATGAATGTGAAACCCCAATAAATATGGTTGAATGAAAATGCACAATAAAGAATGTGTGGACTTTGTGCTTGAAAAGAGTTTACCATATCACACTGTCCATACACTCTAAAAAAGTGGTATATTCAATTACAAGTCATTATTACCAAGGTCAGATTTAAGAGAAGTGTTGTGCGCAATAATATATTATCATGTTTCCTTTTTGTATTTTTCTTTTCTATTTCCAGGCAGTATAATCAACCCCTTTGAATATAATACAGTGCAAAGAAACACACCACTTACTATGAACTCATCGTTTAATTAACAGTTCAGTGACACTGTACCAAAAAAGGAATGAACAATACTACATGTATCACTACAGTAGACTGAGTCTGTAATTCTGCCTGATTGAATGTTCTGCACTGGCATAAGGTCAGAGCGCAGAGAAGCAGCTGGAGAACATGCATTTTATTTTCCTACACCATGCTTTTCACATGTATCTAGACAACAATGGCATTTTTGATATTTCAATATTCACCTTATTATTCCAGCCTAAGCCAATACACTGTCTCCCAGTTACAGTCAGTCCAAAACTCCACAGCACGATGACTCACTATGACCTCATATCGTTCACACATCACCGCACTCCTGTTGTCCCTACACCGGCTTCCGATTAAATTTAGGATTCAATTCAAGTTCCCCTTCCTCATCTATGAGGTCTTGAATAATCTTGCTCCAGAGTCCATCAGTTATATACATAATGTCTCGTATTTCTGCTGGGCCCCTCAGGGCCTCAGCTTGTGCCCTGCTCAAGAATGGAAACACGAGGGGACCGTGTCTTTGCTGTTGTATGTCTACCCCCGGGAGTCAGGTCAGCAAAGCCTCCTGGGTGTTTTAAGTCACAGCTGAAGACCTACCTATTGTTCTATCACGTACACTACTTTGACACTAATGTCTCTATTGTGTTTTTGTTTTCATGTCATTTGTTATGATGTTCTTTTTACTCATCTTTCATCTATAAGAAGTTGTCATGTTTCGGTTTCAATATGTTTGGTCCATACCGTGCCTTGTGATGGTAAGAATTGAAGCTATACTGAAAATTTCCACTGTTCCTTTCTCAAAAGCTAAGTCTTTATTTTGAGGTTTTAAATGAGGGCGCCCGATGTTTTCAGCTAATTCAAAGAACCTTTTCAGATGTGGTGAGATTTTTTGTTTCCAGCACAGTTTGAAAATCTAATGTAAACATGCATCAAACATTGTATTGCACTGCAACTATATCATGACTGTCAATGACTGTTTTTAGCTGTGTATAAATTTGTCATCTTGGAGGAAAAACTCCAAATGTTACCTGAGGTAACAAAAAAAAAAGAGAGAGAGAGAGAGATCCGATGTTTAATACTTTCATCTGATGCTTACTCTCAGAATCTCAGAAAAGAAGGATTATGCAGCGAGTCTCTCCTAGTTGTTTGTGATGCTAGGAAAAAAAGCAGCAGCAAGAGAAGTCACCTTGAACTGTTGGAGAGACTGAAATGTGTGAGCCTGAGGATATGAAGCTGCTGTGGCCAAAAATATATATAGTAAATATTCTGTAAATGTACTATTCTAATCAATTACTGCCCCAAATTTCTCACTGAAACTAAAAACGCCTGATATTTTATTGTAACTTGCCTCAAATGCCTTGATAATAGAGAGTGCCCTTCATCATCATAAAAAAAACCCCACAGAGAAGCATGTTTGTGTGGATAAATGACAAGTAAAACCATAATTATTCTTGGCACATAATCATCTACGTTATTACCAAACCACAGATTCAGTGGAGACTGTCTGCAGTTAATGAATCCAGCAGCAACAAGGAAAACCACACAGACAAAACTTCCCTCTGCAACAATGGGCCTTTGTCTCCTTTTCACGCCAGTTGTTTCCACTTAGCGCCATAACTCATTTGTTGACAAATATTATTTACTTGAGACATCAATGTTGCCCCATCTTTTATTTTTCTATCTTTCTGCTGTAGCGATATTGTTCCCCGCCGTCCCCATGGCCCTGTTACTCTGCACCAAGCCTAACGGAGCGTTCGTCCTTTTGTCAGTGCCTGTCACCTGTTCTCTCTCAATGCTCTCTCTCTCTCTCTCCACCTCCTTCTTTCTGTCTCTGACCCCACCTCCTTGTATTTCTTTTCTCGAGCTGACAATCGAAGTCCAGGGGGACACTCACGTGTTTGCTTTTGGGAGAGGTGTAAAAAAAAAAAAAAGGAAAAAAGAAGGAAAGAATAAGGAGCAGGTCTGGGGAAGATATTCTCTGCATCTCAATGCATGTCTTTTGGTTCTCTTCTGATTAACTTTGTCTGTTTGATCTCTGGAGTTTTCTTTTCAGTTCCTATCCTCTGATGTGAAAAAAAAGATGCTGCACTATAAGCCAGGAAGCATTACTAGATAAAAGGCGGCGTGCCCTCTATGTATGCTTTCTGAACATTCATCTCTCTTCATGACAGCTCTTACAGTCTTTGTGGCTTGCACACGCTGCAGCTGTGGAATATTGTACATACAGAGCAGAGAACAGGGTGGATACCGCGTTAATTGGACTAACCAAATTAAAATATGACATAGTTTTATTATTAACAGTGATGTTCACGTCCTATCTCCAGTGTGGTGAAAAGCTGCTTAGGAGGGAAGACACCGAGGCGTTGACACAGTGGCCATTATTTTCCAAGCTAATGCACAGAGTAAATCCGTAACAGCTTAGGCAAGCAGTGACTTAAGATCAACACGGCCAGATAAATGATAGCAGTGGATATATGAACGCAACTTGTGACAGTGTGGGGGTGAAATGAATCTAATGTCAGCCGCAGACTCATTCTCTCACCACATCACGTCTGATGACAACATTTGGCGTTTTTCCAAAGCGATCTTTCCTCTAGCTAGCTCCACTCAAGACTATTTGTCATCTGTCTCATATCATTTATTTATTTATCTAGTATTTTCTAATCAGACACAACAACAAGACATAATGATAATGCTTCCTGCAAGAACATCAAAATTCCATTGTTTTGGTTTATTTACAAGTTTATACAGTACACGTCAATTATATAACGGTGGCCTACCCACGTAGTCGTCTACTAAAAAAGCTTCCTTGGAAATAGAGAAGAAAAACTTGAGTTCTTTTTGTTCAAGTAATGTGCCATATTTTTCCAAAAACATCCCAAAACAACCTTTCATCCAAGTATGTGGTAGCGCACTAAAACTTCTGCTTCGCAATTATTCTGCAGTTCTCTCCTCAAACCTGTCATTTGAATAATGTCTCCTAAACCTTACAGCATTCAAATCATTGGATTCAACAACAAATTATTTGTCTTGAGCAAACATGTGCAGGGGGCGGACTCAGTTACATTTGAATGGAGATTTTTTTTAGAAACCCTTTAGTCTGACCTGTGTCAGGCAGGATACGCTATATTTGCCAAAAATTGAATGTATTATTGTCTACTATAAACCATGACAAAAGGAAAAGACAAAATAAGTGGAGAAACCAATTGTTGGAGAAACCAATTGTTAGAAATGTGGCAGTCCCGCGTCGGACCTATACTGCATCTTTCCCCCATCTCTGCCTCCCATTTCCTGCTCACTATACTATCAATAAAGCAGCAAAGCCCTTTAAAAAAAAAAAAAAAAAAAAAAAAATGTCTGTAAAACAGCTGAGCAGGTTAATGTAGTGATTTTATATCAAGTGTTCTTAGTTGGGTTTTACATGAGTTTAACACACACACAGATTGCTATACTGAGTATTTGTGTCCCTATAGAAACAGTGACATCTGCCTTTGGATTCAAAGACATCAGTGAACAGGGTCACAGGATGTGCTCAACAGTGCACATCTGATGAATGCGATGCTTGTGCTTTAATGTGGTATCTAAGGGAAAACAGAAGAGAAACTCTTCCTCATGTGATTGATAATGTCACTGCAGGACACAGATCAGGCAGAAAGACATGATCAGGAACAGTCCATCAACAATTAGGCTACAGAGACATTAGAGTAGGGCTGCAGAGCATAAAACTTTCATTACAAAGATGAATGCATGTTGGTAGGATGTGGAAATGATAATGACATGGTCAGATGAGTCATCCTTCACCATTTTCTCCACAAGTGTATGAGTGCATGTGTGGCAAACACCAAGAGAGTGGCATAGACTGGATGCTTGATCCCTACAGTGAGGGCATCTGGCGGATCTGTTATGATGTACTGTAGGGTGGGGGCTTTTTGGGTCCACTGCCAGGAAAGGGCCACTGGTTTGGTGTTCTCAGTGGTTACCTATTTCTAGTGTTGTGCTAGTTACTCAAAAATAGTATGATGAGGGTGACCTTTGGATGGGGCTGCAGCAGCTCCTCTCTCCATCCAACCACCTCCTCCTCTTAATCTCCACCACCTCCTCCTCTCTCTCTCTCACTCTCTCTCTCTCTCTCTCTCTCTCTCAGCAAGCACGGTGGCCACTGCTCAATCAATCCTGGGTCAACAGTGTTCTCAGTGGTTACTTATTTCCAGTGTTGTGCTAGTTACTCAAAAATAGTATGAGCGCCCCTGACCGAAGGCACTGGTTAGCTGTGTATGTGACAACAAATAAAATTAATAATGTTGTCCGATGTATATGATCCTCTTTGAATAATGACATACAGTATAACTGTTAAATTGTGCTTTGACTTAAATCAGACCTTAAAGCCCCAGTGTGTAACTTATTTGGCTTTTTATTAGCAAAAATCAAATATGTCTTTCATAAATACATGTACGTATTTCCTCCGGTGAAACATTTCTATTCTGTTGCTAGTGGTCTCCTTCAGGACGACAAAGCCCCAATCCAAAGGTGACAAAGGGTCATTGCTGAAAAAGATGTGAATCATATACTGTGGCCCCGACAGTCAACAGCTTTCAGTCCAGTTAACCAACATGTCAAGAGCGCTCTCCTCCATCACCATCAAAACACAGAATGAGAGAATATCTTTTAGGGAAAAAATGGTGTTCATCCCTCCAGTAGAGTTCAGAGACTCGCACAATCAGTGCTAAGACGTATTGAATCTGTTCTGGCAGCGCGTGGTGGCCCAGAACCTTACTAAGACAGTTTATGTTGGTTTTTCCTCTAATTGGTCAGTCGTCTGTATAATTCAGACTTAACCAGTTGACCTTTCAACAGCAGCAACCTCACAAAATAAACAGTAATTTAGAGTCTGAGAACTGGCTAATTAATAGCTCTGTAAATACGAAGATTTAAGTCGGTGCGGTGGAACTCTAGCCATCATGGGAGGCTGATATCAGCTCAGAGACCGAAGAGTCAGGCTATTATTACTTTAAGGAGTAAAAGACTGTTTATAGTAAAAGCACCAAAAACTTTTTAAATGACTTTTTTGGCACCCAAACACAGAATAATTATTTTAGCCAGTTCTTCCCATAAACATTCTCTCTGTACTAACATCAGCCATTAGAAAGAAAAGCATATTTTGCATTATTTAAAGATATTTTATACCTGAGTTTGAGCTTATTGCTCACCACCAGACTTTGTTGGTAACTGGTGCCAGCAAATCCACGTTTTGATTAAAGGAGAGGAAGTGTGTGTGTGTGCAATAGCGCTGTAATTGTAAATAAGAGGCCAGGAACCTCTAGACAATGTCACAGACAAGTGGGTTGACCTGGGTTACACCAGGACACTGATCTGACTTCTTTGCCGTGCTGTGCAGACTGAATTGCCTGTGATCACCACACAATGCATGCTGGTTGCTGTGGTGTCACACGGGGACAGCAGTAGCATCACAAGATGAAGGTGTCTGCAGTTTTTCAGTGCGAGGAGCTGGAATAGCAGTCCAACGAGAGACACATTTTGATGTTTTTTTTTGCAGCCGCTGAGGATTCGCATCTTAAGGCATTCATTCCAGTAACTTCAGCCCAGAGCTGAACTTTCCCCTTAATATAGCCTACATACTTAAACAGACATAAAATACACATGAATCTGGATAAATGGAACAAAGTTCTCATAGATCAGCTTCCTCAGCCAATAATAAAATACAACAAATCTAGCGGATCCGCTCCTCACAAAACAATGCTCTATTGTTATGGAGGGTCTTCTCTGTGGCTGCATGGCCTACCTATCCAAATCTCCTTCTGTAACAAAAGAAGAGTGTGTGCGCGCAGGTGTGGGAACAAAAGAGCTGGCAAGGGGCAGACGTACAATGTAGAGCTCATGGTTGACGTAATGGGTCAGCCCAGTGCTTGCTTCCCATGTGAGAGACCATCTCTTACCTTCTTCTATTCTGAGGGTCTCCTTTGTTTGCTTTTAGGTAACAGCTCATGTTGCTGAACTCACACAACATATTTGTATCACCTCAGTGATGAATTATATTGAGGTGTATTTAGATATCTAAACCAGAGTACTAACCTGCAGTACAGTAAGCAACATCAAAAGCATCACTCTGGGGCAAGTTGTCTCAGTGGTTTAGAAAAGCAGAAGGTATTTATATAGAACAGGTTTATATTTGTAGTTGTTTTTTGTATGACCAGGGGAAAGGAACTAAAATTGTTAGAAAAAAAGGAATTTTTCATTTCAGCTTGGACTTGGTTGTAAATGACAGAGGATAATGATAATGATGGTAACCTTCATATTCATTAATTATATTTTTGCAGGATTAAAATAAAGAAGGAATGAAAGACCAAGGTAAGATGCTTGATTTTTGATTTTGAACACATCACCTGACATTATAATGAAGGCAGTGAGGCAAGTAATAAATAGTAATAAATCCATAAGGAGAACTGCCAAAGACATTTGTTTTTATTCATTAATTGCATGGGTTGTCCTTGGATTTTCATGCACTTTCACTGATTAATCTGTCCAAATAAATCAGGAATTTAATGTCAAAAAATGAGTGTGCAAAGTTTCTATTTTTGTTGTACTTTCATTTAAAATTAAATGTGGTTGAAGGTTAAGAGTTCATACACTGACTCCCAACATCAGCATAAAGTTGATGATTTGAGCTGTTTCTAATGTGACAACTTACAGCGCATAGCGTGACAGCTTACCTTGTGATGGGGCAACTTGTCACAAGTGATCATTATGCACTTAATGATATAAAACATTTATGTGAAGTGAGTCAGAAACTAAAACTAAAAAGATCATCAATTTGGGCACAAGTAATAACAAAAATAATAATGTAAATTAAGTTGTGACACTGTGAGCATCTCTTACTGTATGATGCTTTCAGTGATTTTTTGTTTGTTTGTCTTGTTTTTGTTTTTTTCTTGGCCTTTCTATGGAGCCATTACTTGTCAAGTATTCTTGTTTGCTAGCACTCAGAAACAGTTTTATATTTTCAACCTCTCAGTGTAATCAGCACTCTGATAAACACAGCCCACACTGGCGTATCATTACTGCATTATTAGTGAGCCTAAAACAGAGGAGGCTGAGAGCAATACTGTAATAATAACGATAACAAGCACAGTGGCTGCAAGAGGGCAAGTTTTCCTGTTAAGGAAATATTACTTATTCATAACATGCCTAGACAGAATTATAAAGTTGAGACCAGTCGCCTTCTGAGAGACGTGCATCACAACAAAGCTTTACAACACAGATTTGTTTTCTTTAAGTAAATGCCACTGTAGCTGCAAAGGAAGCATCTTGATCATAGCGACTGTTTCACCAATCAATCACAGTTTGTTGAAGGGCATTTTGAAACATTAATCCACAGATAACGTCAAATATTATATATGATCTATTTTATATGGTAGTTTGACATTTTGAGAAGGAAATGGAATGAGAAATGACAACACTGTGTCCGTAGAGTGGATATGAAGAAACACAGCCAACAGTATATTATCTAGCGTAAGTGTAAGACAGGAAACAACTGCCTGGACTATTCCCTTACGTTTGATGTTTGATAAAAGAAAATATGATGCATCTTGACACTGCACATATTCGCAGGTGTCGCCCGCAGTGACTTGGAGCTGTTGGTATTGGAGCGAAGAGCATCTCTAGCTAGTCAATATTTATACTAATGCCTGGATTACTTTCTTAATAAAAAGAGGAGAACATACAGGATTTACATTAGCCTAGTAGAGGTGGACCTTTTAGAACAGCTTTCACAGTATAATCTACTGAACTGTATGTTTGTAAAATGGTAGATACTGACAAGAATCCTCTTTAAAATGCATTATCCCTCTTACATGGCACAGCAGAAACATATTAGCCACTGAAAACAGCGTTATTTAAATCACTAGGAGATGATAGCTTTCACTGTATGCCATAAAAAAACTGTTAGGGTGAGCCATATGAAAACATAATGGATGTATGTATGCAAGCTTTTATCTATGGGTTACTTACTTTTATAGTACTGTGGTGTGTGTTTACACATTTACAATAAGAAGAGGTTGTACTCACTGTAGAGGATGGTGCCCTGTGCTGACCTTGTTTTCACTGTCAAATACAGAGTAACAGGGTCGTCCTTGACAGCAGCAGGTAGAGAGGGTTGGAGAAGGAACGCAAGAGGCTGCAGTTTCAAATAAGATGTGCCATCAAATGAGGGGATATACACTGTTGTATCTGGAAACAAGAACACAAAGTGATGAATTGCAGTTAAATGGTGTGAAAAGTGGCTAGAATCATAACATTTCTACACTTTTTTCCTTGAAAATACAGCATAACACAGCCACACATATCTAAATGAATGCTAGACAGTGCTTTTGTTAGTGTAAACAGAGCAGTAAAAACGGGCTAGTGTTTGCCTTCACAGCACTGATAACTGAGCAGAGTCAGCAGGGCCCAGCCAGGGCTACCTGCTGGTGTATACTTTTTTGCGTTGGATGATAAAGGGGTATGACTTTAAGGAGAGGTGGAGGAGGTACCCTCCCAGGTCATCATCTCCACAAGCCGGTGATGATCTGTTGGCTTTTACACAAAGGACACTGTACACCTGGCGGACAGCTCGCTGCTCAGGTGCTTGACAGTCTATTCAAAATAGGCCACCCTGGCTTCAGCTCAAGGGATTGTACTTTCAGAGTCAAGCTCTCAAGGTAAAGTGGAGTTTATTCTCAGTAGAGAATTCATAACATACAAGACAAAAAATACTGCAGAGATATGAATATAGTCCTGACTAACTTTCAAAAGCATCAAAAGGGATTTTTTAAAGCATATATGTGAATGATTGACCGTGTGTAATAGATTAGAAAGTAAGGGAAAAAAATTAATTATATTCTAAGTGGTGGTAGGCTATTCAAGTTTTCATAATCAACAAACAATGGCAAACCAATTTCCAATCAGTGACAACATTTGTACTTATTAAAAAACATATTTAAGTAGCTGGGTTTGGATTTCAAACATGAAGATATTACACCTCAGTGTGTAGTTTGTCTGTGTATTCTCTGACCATGTGAAATCAGGTTCAAGCTTGTTCCACTGTGAAATTGGCCACAGGAGAGAAACATTTTAATGCCCTTCACTGCCTTTTGGCATCCGTACAATCTCGACTGAACACCCCATTACAAAGCATTGCTTCAAGAGAACAATGCACACTTTTGTGATCGTCGTCATCCATCCATGTATTGTAGCCCTCTGTTGGTGAGTCAAAATGAAGAGGAGAAGGTGGCTGCATAATTTACTGTTGGACGGCATGATTGGTGAGTCAGTCAGACACTACTTGTCCGCAGTTAGTGCAGTGTTAGAGGGTTTATTTGTGGAAACAGGGATAATGCATCTCATGGGAATTAGTCATTCTTTTCAAAGAGCTATCACATAAAAGGCCTTAACAAGTCTCTGAGAAGAAAAATAATTATATACTAACTGAAAATAGCAGGTTTTGAACATGAGGACTGTTGGGCCTGGAGCCCAGAGATCCTGACTTAGTATGGTTTTATGATCAGTCACCAGACCAACAAAAAAGTGGGAATTGTAGTCACAGAATGTGTCAAACGGCCACAATCGTGTTATCTTCACCTGTCTATTCTACCAATTTCCCGCTCTTTCCCCTTTCCTCCGAGTCTGCCCGGAGAATCACACTCGACCGTAGGCCTACTGTATGTGGAGCAGATATGACAGCCAATACTTTCAATTACAAAGAGTAAATAAAAAACAGTGTTTCTTTTGTTGTGGATGAAGCAGTTTCCTTGGGCTGAAAATGATGAATCAATCCTGTAATGTTCACTGGCAATTTGTGAGTAAGGCTGATTGAGCTGGCTCATTTTTAAAGGCACCGGCAATTACAGCAAACACACACTAGATGCCCACAGAAAGAGCTGGCAGCACCGAGCCCGAGCGCTTGCAAAGCAGAAGGCCAACAAACTCTCCTCCCATTAATGTCAAAACAAAAACAGACAGGCTCAACACCCTAAACTTTTTTTTTGTTGACTTCTTAAAGAAATGTTTGTTGTATGTCTCTTGGTCCTAATCTATGAAATAATCTTTCCTAATACATATATTTCATATCATGACTTTCGTGTCAGGAACATGTTATTTTTCACTTTGGTGCTTAATATTGTTATTAAAACACAAATTAAAATATACTTGTGTAAAGGCTCAATTGCTTGAAGGGGCTATGTACATTTGTCTTTTTCTTGCCAGGAGCAGGTGGTGCTGTTAAAGGTTGCTTGGATCTTCAGACTTCATTATGTTTACAAGACAAGAGGTTATAGCATGCTCTCTGATCAGTGCTACTTCTTCATCCTCTCTAGTGACTCACGGTTACTAAGTGGTATTATGAGACCAGACAGACCAGGCTAGGGCTAGCTAATTAGCATGCTAACTTAAAGAGGCGACAGCAAGTGATAGAAATAGCAGCAAGATGAAGATTCAAGGATGATGTTTCTTTCCACCACTGAGGACAGTTGTCGGCATGAAGTTTGACACTGAATTTGAAGCATTTCTTTTAGACTGAAAAGCAAACATCTATTAATGCTAATGTTTCCTATGTAGCGAAGCCAACATATAGCACCTTTAAAAATAATAATGTTACCTAGATCATTAGAGGTGACAAATTTGCCAATGGTATGTATTGTAATAGGTCACATCAAATTATTAATGACAAAAGAATGTGCATTCTTATTTGTAATTGTTTGATAAAAAATGTTGAAAAGGCATTAAGAGAGAGAGAGAAAAAAACATGCTCTCAACTTTCAATTTGTTATTCCTTCCCGGCCTGGACACCACAGCTTCAAATATATAAGAAGTAAGGACACGAGGTAATGAGCCATAGAAGGAGGTCATGATCAATACAGACCAAATCTGAATGATTTCGTGCCTCACTGGTTTTGTCTTTTATGCCTACTTCTTTACTTTAAAGCCATTTACTAATTTTTTTTGTGATCACTTAACTTTCCATTGATGCTTACATACTTGACAGAATGTCATTGGCAAGGTCCACAACCTACTGTGTCTTCTTTGAAGGGACAATTTATCATAGCCTAAAACTCTGACATGCCCTGATGAACTGGCTTTATCTTGACAAAACCTGTCTTATGGTTGGCTACTTGATATCAAATACTTGCTGAACCACCAGGTACCGGCCTGGATTACGGTCTCCCCTACCAAAGGTGCATCCCCCAGGGTACAAAGATAAAAGCGCAAGACTTGCAGCTCGCCCATGTCAAGCTTCTTATGTACAGGTTGCACATAAGATACCCACTAACTGACTGTGAGGTAAGTCTGAAAGGTTGGGATTGACAGCTTTCATGGGCTTAAAATATACAGTACTCATAAATCACTGTATTATATATCAGTGATTCCATTGATGTGTAAGACATGTGCAGACATAGCCTACTACCTTAGAAAAATGTCTATCTTTTCCAATAAAGCATTTGCCACTGTGACATATGACATTTGCTACATAGGGATGCAGCTGCAGCTTCACTGGATATGAAAATGCTAATAGCACCAATCCCTGTAGTCTTGAATCCAGCACTGACTAGCTAATATAGGATCCACTGGCCACACACTGTAAATAAATCTCAAATAATTTAATTTTCTTTATTTTAGAGTAATTGTATCATTAAACATTTTGGAAGATGTGATAAGAGATGTGGTGGAGTCAAATAATTTAGTATAAAATGGAAATACTGCAGTTAAGTGTGGGTACCTACTGTAAAATCTAACCCCTGTATGCCTACGCATTTACAATACATTCATGTGGGCTACTGCATACTACATGTGCATACAACATGTGCACAGTCCTGAACCAGTCCGACTTGTTTTCCCAGCATGTCAAAAGTGTCCTTGGGCAAGACACTGAACCCACCCTTGCCCTCCGATGTATCATCAGATGTATGAATGTGTGTGAATGATTAGCCCCCAAAGCCTGTCTGCACACAGAGCTGTATGAATGTGAAAGGTTGAATGTGACAAAAAGTGCAAAGCGCTTTCATTGGTTCAAGTGACTAGAAAAGCCTATCCAGGGGTGGTGCCTACAAATAAGCTTCACTTATATACATATACATTACATCAACTGCATTCCTCCTCCGTAAGAATGTTCACTGCTATTTACTGTGTTAAATAAAAGGTTAGGGGATTAGGATTAACCCCCTAACCCTTTTATAGTATTGGGATTCAAGATACTAATACTTGTATGTCTTTTTCTGGTATCTGTAGGGATAGGGGACGTAATATCTACTACAGATTGTGAAGCCTTTGTTTCTTCATTTTATATATGAAGTTGAATGATCCACTTGCTAGATTAGAACATGTCTTACTTACTAATTATATCAGTAACACATTAGTCAGAAATACAAAGGGCTGCATAGACAAACGCACAACCTAAGGTTCATCTTAGATACATGCTGTATGACATGTCAGCACTTCATCTAGGACACAAACAAGTCTACATCGTTAGTCACTGTGTAGGGAGACATATCTATAATTAGCTAAGCACAGGGGGTGACTTGCTTTATACTTCTCTTGTGGCTGTTACTTAATTCAACAAGATATGAGGACAAGGTTGTCACCCAGCAGAGCTGCTGTAGCAATACACATTCACAGACTTTGTCAGCATGTAAACAGCCTCTGGACACCGTCTGCGGGCTACCAGAGCTTGTGCTGCAAAGCACGTGACTGGATGAGTGATCATATGAGATTGCACTCTGTTGAACCTGAGAGACTGAACTGCTTTTGAGGGGGAGCAATTTCTCAAACTCAGCAAAACGACTCTAAAAGGCAACTACTTTATGAGTGTGACAAGTTGAGGGATAAGCAGGAACTTACTTTTATGGTCAGGGAAGGAAAAGGCTGAGAGAATAAATCCCATCTCTTAAAAAAACCAAATCTATTATCCAATCAAGCATGACGTGATTCATCTTACAGGTATAAATGACATCGGGCATTTAGGCTACTGTTTGTACTGATTATGAGGTTTGGATTGGCAGGAGTAATTTTGAATTAGTAAGGCTAGCAGTAAGCACTGAATGCAATACATTCATGCAACTGTCTAATGTGCTGCAGTCACATACGATAATATTTCATGCACACCACACTAACACACCCCTCTCTGAACCTGAATGTTAGAAACAAAGATCAAATAAATAGGTCAATGAATCAATAAACAAATCATATTCCATATACTATAATGTCTGTCTAGACGTTGGTCAAAGCATGTTTAATAATAGGTCTAGCGAGGCAACATCCCTGTCATGTAAGCAGAGGGGGGCATCGCTTTCCCTCGATGTAGCTGTCTCCCATGGAAAAAACAAATGAGAGTGAAGCTTTATAAATAGCATCAATTTTGTTACAGTGCCTGGAGAGACAAATAACATTTCAGTGGGTCACTTAAACACCTGTAAATTTGCATTTTTAGAACACATGGCAGAGGTGTCAAGTAAGGGTGTCAGGTGCACGCAGGCTACTCGAACCATGTTAATGATTGTTAATGATTAGCTTTGTGCAGCAGTCTGTCTGATGTCCATGTATTCTGTAAATACAACATTATGCATACTGCCTACATCATAAACAAGGGTTACAGAGGTGAAAATCAATCCAGCTGCCTTTATAGAAAGCTTTTGTAATGCTAATGAGATTTTCCATTGCTTGAAATATTCCCTGGGCCCAAAATGTATATAACACACGACATCTGGTGACCACTGTTATTCGGAACTCATTATTTAAAACCCCATGACTGAAAAAATTGTTAGTGCAGTACAAAACACGCTGCAGTGGAAGAGAAGTGTGTTTTACTTAAGGGAGCAAGTGAGGAAAAAAGGGGGAAGCCTGGCGTCACTATTGTTGATGAGATGGAAAAAAGTCCTACGGGATAATTCATTGTCCTGCATGATACCTGCAGGACCCCCTCACGACTCTCTCTATATGTACCATATTTACAGGGATAACAGCGGCACATGGGTTGTTGTGAATAATGTAATGTCAAGAAAAAGCAAACTAGTTATAGGCCACTAGTGGATTGGTGAAGTTTATCATTGAGCAGTAGACAGACAACTTCTCTGTGCTGTGAGAAAATGCAGCAGTACAGAGCTCCAGTGGTTCACCTGGTAGAGTATATGTATATATGAGGCTAATTGTAATGACCCAGGTTCAAGTCCAACCCTTGGCCCTTTGCTCATCCCGTCTCCCTGACTTTCCTGTCTAATGCTAATTGTAGTTGTTGTATATTTTGGGTTATAAGCACATGAGAGAGTGGGTATTTATTTTCTTTCCAATTCGCATAGTGGCACATTACCACAAAATTCATAGCTCAGTTAATACACTAATCTGATCTGAGACAGAGATTCGTTCTGCACCAACAATGACTGTGTTACCATTTCTGCTAATTGCTAGTTACAGATTCAACCAATTCATCTAACATAGCCCTACTTCCAAAACTAGCAGACTAAAGAAAACTATTTATCACCCCTGTGGGTGGAGTTTAGAAGAACAGGCTAATGACTGCAGCTGACATTCAAACACATAAATACAGTTCTATCTACTTTCACTACTACTTAAACTTTTGTCCACTTTCACACATGTTTTTGATTTGAAAAAGCTGAAAAAAACACCCTTCAAACTCTATAAAAATCTTGTGTATGCCACTCCAACATGTGGAGGTGTCCAAAGCTTGACAGACTTTCCATGTTGGAGGATTAATCATGCTGTGGCCAGAGTGCAGTGGAGTGAACATAGCTGAACAACACCACATCTAAAACATCTCTTAGTTGTGAGCAGCTCGGCTTGCTTTATCAGGCACACATGCAATTAATTCACAACTCTTGTGTTATCGCTGTTGTCACTGACAGAGAACGGCAACAATAGCAAACTACAGGATCCTGTTTTCTTCACTGTCAGAGCACATCAAGCATGGCAGGAGGGGTAGAGAGACACGTCAGAAGCTACATCATAAGTGTACCGAGGAGCAATCTGCAAAGGAGAAACTTCTTAGAATGTGTGTTGAGTTGTGCTGTGTGGTGTTGGTACAAAATAAATATTTTTTGGTAAGGGACAGGGGATGAGAGCTTTAGTTGAATGTTGAGCGAGTGTGCCAAGGTCGCACTCTCATTCTCAGCGAGCGTTGGAGGTGAACATGGACACACGGCGATGGTTCAAGCTGCTTATATGGATCTTTCATTTCATTAATCATATCCTGAATAATTCACATCACTCAAAATTCCTAATGCAGCTGACTCTATTCTCCCTCACAGTAAAACCTATTAGCCAAAGAGGCTCAGCATATATTAACCAACATAACTTGTTGGCTGGCTCTTGATGATACCATTGTGGAGGTCACAGTACAGTGGTTTTTTAAGCTTTTCACTGCTTGTGTGTGCGCGGGCGTGTGTGTGTGGATGTGTGTGAGTGTGTTTATATATTATGTATTAAAAACTGAGAACCACTGTCAGCTAAAGAAAAGGAAAAACCTACAGGCCTACCTTTCTCACAAAAAGTTCCAGAGAAGTGAAGTGGGCAGTGACAGGAAGGCACAGCTCCACCAGGAAGCTGCAGCTCATGACATGTTCCTCCGTTGCGGCACACGCCGTCGCGGCAAACTTGAGGTTTAGACAGAGTTGGTGTTTGTGTGGGAGCTCGCACAGTTGTTGTGTTCATTGTCTCGGGGATGGTTGATTGAGTTGCCGGAGTTGAGGGGCTTGTCGTGGTGACTTCAATGGCATGCAGAGTATATCTGTAAAATTAGACCAATATATCAAATCTAATGGACGAAATATTTGCTTTTAAGGATAAAAAACATGAGCTCTCCTCCTGTGCAGTTAATCCTACACGTTAAGTGCAGTGATTTAACATCCCAAAAAGAGATAGGCTCAGTGTTACATGTATTTGTCACCATAAGTGTTTTTTCTTTTCTTAAATCAATGAATCAGACAAAATGTGTCTGCTTGTGTTTGTATTGTACAAAATGATCAAATTATCCGTAGATGCTACCCCCATTTTTGTTTTGAGTTTTACAGACACAACAAGAGAGAAAATATTGTGATAATCCTTCACGTTACCTGCATTGGTCTACATTTCCTCCAGAGACGGCATCAGATGTGTAAAAACTCCTCCGGTTATTCATTTCAATTATTTCAATACAGCCGGTGTAGTTGTGGAAAGGTTCTGCTTTCTAAGGGAAGAAAAAAAATAGACAATTAGTTTTTATCATGATGTAATTTTAGCGACGTATAATGTAAGATTCTTTTCAACTTTGGTGGAGCAGGTAGAGGAGAAACCAAAGAGCCAATTTGATTCTTACCTGACTGGGACGGTAGTGTTGAGGCAGACCACCTGTGAAGATGTGGTTTGTGCTTTGGAGCATGTGTCCCAACCAGTAATTACTTGCCAAGCTCTTGATTTTCTGGTGGCCCGAAAGAGTTAGCTCTGCTTCACAAGGGGTCAGGTGTTGCCTGTGAAAGAGTGTGAACACTTGAGGCTTGAATTAAAAGTTTCCTATATGTTGCGTCATCTGGCGTTAACAGAAGAAGTGTGTTGGACCAAGGGATCTTTCAATTACCATTTCCTTCTAAGAATACAAATCTCAATGCTTTCTCTTTGGAAACCTGTGACAACATCGTATATCCTCATAAATGAAAGAGACAGAAACTGTTTTTGTGATTAGAAAACAATTTCAAGTTATCCCTGATGTTATGACTTGTATGACACCAAAAGTTTGAACAAAGGAACAGTTTTCTGACTGTTTTATGACTCGATCAATAACTTCAAATAAATCTATCATTGCAGCTGCAGCATAATGAAGCTCTTAATGAAGTGCTGCAATTGAGACGTACAGCTTCCTCTTGCAGATAATAATATATCACTATTATATATTCTACTGTATATTAATTATAATATGTGTTTTGATCTACATTAAAAAACAATTTATGCCTGTTGTTGTAAATTAGCATTTGGCCATGTTGCTAGTAGAGAAGCAGAGCAAATTATTGGATGCTGAGATTTTAAAAACTCTTAGTAAATGTGTAGAATAGTTTAGTTCAAATTGCTGATACATTTATTTATCACAGTCCTTCTCTGTGCTGCTGCTGCAGCTGCTGCCAAACTCCATTTTGTTTTCTCTGGGTGTCTTATGAGCCTTGACACAACTATTTTGGACCCACCCCACAGCCATTCATAGATTTCAAAAACCAATTCTCCATTTTGAAACAACAGGGGAGAGCAGATAATTACCTAAGTGCAGATTCTGGACAACCCATCTGCAGCTTGAGGGTACTCAGGCCACAGATGCACAGTCTCCTCTCCAGTGTCTCCTGATACCCCTTGTTCCCCGAGTGGAAGTTAGGAGGTCCGTGAAGCAATCAAGTCTGATTTGTTAAGCCTGTACTTTGCAGGCTGTTGCATATGCCGGCTAAACACTCGGGGCACTAACTCCGAGCTGCATAAGTCCTTCCTCTAGAGCCAGCGTGGAGAAGCGGTTAATTTAGAAGCAGTCTGCCAGAGCGGCCTGGCCAGCAGCCAGAGGGCACTGTGCTCACTGTCCTTGAGAAGTCAGCCCCACTGGGTTTCTATTTAACATATTGAAAAGTGTCTTTGACGGGAAGATATATTAAAAGTCTATAATGAGGTAGGCAGTGACGTTGAGGATGGCCATGGTGTTGTAGCTCTGGGTCAAATCAGACAAAGATGGACGGACTCGGCCATCAGACAATTACAAAGAATTTGCTTTGTGACACCAGAAACCATTTTTTCCAGACTACCAATGCTCTAGTTATGACAGCTCTCTTTCTTGCAATGTCTCCAAGGGGTTGGTACAGAACATTATGATTGATTCATACTGCTGTATTATTTTTCTTGCAAGGGGGGAAAAAAACAGGGGTGGAGCTTTGTATCCCCTTAAAGCTGATTGGACTTTCTGGATACACTTTGCATATTTAGGGCAGTGCAGCTTTCTGCAAGAAACATGCAACCTTCCCAGTCGGCTTTGTTTCAGCGGAAAATAATTTGCTCACCTTTCGCACAGTATGCTGGTTATCACCTTCAGTACTCACCTGTTTTCAGAGGTCACCTTCACAAGATTTTTATCTATATTTCTCAGCCTTTCAATATTATCCTTTAAGATTAGTCTATTATTATCTTTGCCCAAACAGAGCATCTATTACAAAAAAAGATGGAATAGCCTCTTTGTGCCTTGTTTAAAAGTATCTATACTCTCCCCTTTGATACAAAGTAAACTGATTCAATATGAGTCGAACATTAGCCACTTTATTTCAGCTTCCAGCTCATACATAATAAACTTTGTATCTCAAAACGAAACCACAATCTTTCTCATGTCAGAATGTAATGGAAAGGGCTGGCAGCAAGATTGCACATGGGCTTAGGAACAATATAACTAAAGGGGCCACAGCCTCACTTTAAATCATTTAAACATTGATTTTGTGCTCAGCTCTTGCTTGTTAATCTTTTCGTAATGAAAAACTGCAAATGAAGACTTTAGAACAGCCAATAAAACATGGTCAGTGATCACTAATGCATTTTAATAGGCACATTCTGACGTTTGTTTTAGTTCTTTAAAATGTAAGCCCATTTGCCCATTGGAAAAAAAAAAATCTAAATTCTCAGTCTGGTGATTCCTGCCAATTACATGTGCTCCCCAGGTATTAGTTATAGCCCTTCTATAAAATACATTCTGCCACACTTGAAATGAACAGATGACCAAGGATCAGGTTAATACCACCTGATACAGAATTTGTACATTACTAAGAACTCCTTTAGGGAGCTTATCATAGCGAATTTGTTTCTTTGGCCTCTGTAAAAGATAGATTCTTGCCTGAAGCAAATTAACTGATTTACTTTTTTTTCTCTTAAATGGATACAGTGTAAAATGGATGTAAATTGGCCACAACACAGACCTGAACATACACTCTAGATTCAAAGGATTAAATTAATACCAAAAGGAACATACCTGATATTAGCAATGTGAACCGCACCATCGTCAACACGAATTAATGTGCTGATCAGTGTGATCGCCTCCTCCTCGTTGCAGCAAAAGGCGTACTGAAATTGTTGAGAAAGAGTTTAAAATTCAGGCAACAGTTGTGTTTCATCAGTAAACAGAGTATTTTATTCATGCAGTTACTACAACCTTAACAAACAATCATGAATAATAACTACTTCACTGGAGCTTTACCCGTAAGATCCCATCCAAGACGAAGAGTTTCATGAAAAAGAAATCGCCATTAGCAGGTCCTTGGTCCACATAAAATATAGTTCCCTGGGCCACTTGGGTCTGGATCCTCACAGTAATGTTGTTGAGTGCGCTGAGGTCAATACCCCCAAACTCAAGGTATGAATTCCCGAAGTACTGAATAAAGCTTGAATCTAGGACATAAACATAGACAGAGAAACAGAAAGGGGGGCGGGTAAATAAAAGTGAGTCAGTCTGTAGTTTATGCATCTTTACTGTAGACTGTTGAGATTCTTCTATTGATTCCTGAAAGAAGAAATTCTCACTTGCATCCTCTATCGGGAGGTCAGTGCACACAGTGAGGTACAGACCAGCACCCTCAGAATTATTCAAGATTCAGAGTTTGGCTGTGGGCACCCCAGCAGGGCAGACACCTGTTACCATGGAGGCGTTAGTGTGAAGTTTGTGGTTTCTTACATTGCACACACTTCTTGTATATGTCACAGGAAGGAAAATGTAAATGTGACTTGTGTCCATCAAATAACCTTGGCAAAATAGATGGGATGCAGCTTAAATAGACTAACGCACAGTGCGGGGAGATTTATTGTGAGAGACCAGAAGCAAAAAGGAGATAATTATATTTTGAAAGCAGAACAAAAGGCTTGAAGGGCTCTTGGTGGCATCACAGCTCTTCCTTTTCTCACTGTACAGTCATACTGTAAATACTCTTATTTGCCAAAAAGCTGTGAAGCATGCAAATGGCACTATATTAACCGAGAGAGGAGTCTTGGCTGAAATGAACGTATTCATACAAGTTTATTACATGCCTCATTTTATAGTGGAATAACTTGGTTTATATCATCCATGAGAATGGGCAATTATGGGGTATTTCAGTAAAAGTTCCACTGCCCGCCAGCTTATTGGGGGTAGTGACGCAGACAAACTTAAAAGACTGACTCAGACTGCAATTGAAGGGAAGCATTAGGAGTGCTCATGCTCAATATATTTCTCATTTGAAGGAAGTAGAGCAATTTGTTGCAGAAAAGTCAAACGGGGGAGCCTGTTAAAATGAAAAGCATTCCTGGATGCACCTGTCTCATGCTCTGTCTGTTCTTATCTAGAAAAAAACATTATTGCACTAGAGAAATCAGCAAAGCTCCTTTAAAGTTGTTGCCATGATTAATCGGGCAGCTCCAAGTGAGACCTTTATCAATATTTGTTACACGTCAAGTCCTAATAGGCCAGACCCCCTTTGATCTGACAGGGGGGGCCCTCAGGGCATTTGGCAAACACGCTAACCTAAATACCCCCATTTTCTCTCTGGAGAGCTATACGACCAATACCCTGAGGAAAATCCCCTGACAAAAAAAGTGAGAATTATCAGGAGCAGACCCACTGTGATCTGTGAATTAATGAGGATAAATGCACAAAGCAACAATGCTGTGCTGTCTTCTCCTTCACTCCTGACAATGGGGTTTGCCAATGCTGATGATGGAAAATTACCCCTCAGAGACAAAGCTATTCATTAATTTTAAAGCCTTGTTTAGTCTGATGTAGTCTTTGATGCAGTCTGAGGCTGCTGCCAGGAGGCAGTATCATGCCTCATTAGCAGTTAGCTATAGTCTCTCCTTCAAAGGTCTCCTGTTTTTACCACTACCTTACATTCTCACACCAGATTTTTCATCCACAACTCTCAAAGAACTAGCTGGACTAAATTTGAATTGTAAATCTCTGCAATATAAACTGTATCCTATATTTCTCGCTTTTCAATATCCTGTTATGCACGTTTTTCTTACTACATAACGCTGACCAAGGACTTTGCTCCTGTACCAAGTTCACAAGCTTTTTCAGTTTCAATAGAACAAGAAGGTGTCTCAGTGGGAATATTTCTTGCTATAAATCTTTCAGATCAGATATAATTAGGACCAGTCTTAATACATGTCCATAAAAGAGGTGAGAAAATTGATATAAGTCATATTTAATGTAACGTGGAGGGGTGGAGCGCAACGTTGTAGCACAGACCGCGTGGGGATGTCAGACAGGTTAAAGATATTCCACTAGAAAAATATATTTGTACAAATGTGAACTTAAGATCAATTTATATGAGTGCAGACTTTGGATGGAGAGATTTAATTGATATAGAGTTAATGTCCCATTTATTAAAAAAAAAAGAAAAAGTGTGAATGTAAATTCTGTTTTGTCCCTGATTTATTGGGTAGGGTAATAGACTGACTGATTGAACTTGTCACAGACAGAGATAAAATACTGCTGAGGAACATTCTTACTCTCTTGCAATTTCAGAGCCCTGGGGGAAGGCAAAAGGTCATTCTGCACCCACCACAATGGCAGAAAAATGTCTTAAATTGGAGCTATGTGATGTTAGAAGGTTTTCGTTGAATTCTGTTAGAGTGCAGATACAGAGGAATCAGATCCTAAATATAATGTGTTTTTTTGTGTGTGTTTTTAAAATCCCAAATCGAGTGTCTAATTATATCTTTGTTGCCTGGTTTCAAAAATAACTGATGAAATTCCAACACGCTGCACTGACAGTTACTGTACAGGAGCAAACAGGCCATGAACTGCAGCTGAAAACGACAAATATAGACACTTTTTTTTTTCATCTCGCCCACCCTTATGGCTCATGAATATGCATATCTGTGCACATCATGCAAATGTCATTATAGCTCACAGGCAAAGTTGTGTCACTGAATATATAAAAAAAATTGTTACATTCATTAGATACTGCCAAGTCAGTCATAAACAAACAACTTGAAAAAAAAAAAACCTCCTAAGACAAACAGAACATGAAATGATTGCGTGTTAAAGTGGAGGTTAACAAGGTGACTGACCCAAAACATGTTCAGAATGACCCTGGGGCTAACTTCTTACTCATCAAGCAGATTTTTTGAGGAGCTTAAGTAATTTCATTTCTGCTACACATGGCTGCAGAAGATAACGGCTTCACCTGTGCTGCAGTGATCATTCCAGGGAGAGTCAACCAAATCGTGGCTTAGCACTAGTATAAGCCTCTCTTCCACCAGCACTGTGCTTCCTAGATTCCCATCAGCTCTCATATTGTAGAGCTAAAATACTGTGGAGCTCAGCACTGCATGTGCAGTGATAGGAAAAGAAAAACCCAGAAGACAATCACCTCCATCTGTTGTATACACGTTTGCTACTCAGCTGAACGCAATTTATTTTTTACCTCAAAATTCTGGTATCGTCTAAAAGAGAGTCAAGATCATGACCAAATTCACACGTCCTATTGAGAAACTGAATCCTCCACTGTCAGTGTAGCACATTAACTGTCTCCCCCATGATTAAATTCCCATTGACTTGGTACATTTCAAAGGTTGTGGAGCAGTCTTAGGTTTAAAGGAGCACTGTCTGAGTCTATTTCAAGCAGCACCAAGGGCACTGCATGTGTTTAGATGGTGACCTAGTTAGATAAACTCGTGTTTCTGGGTCCTCTCACTTTAAAACTTATTTACTTTGATTATGCACTTATGTGTAAAGGAGTAAAGGAGATGTCTTGGTGTGTGGGTGCTGGGTTTGTTTTTCTTTACCAGTGTCTTATGTGTAGATTTAACCCTCTAAACACCGGTGCAATATGCGCCGGATGAGGGCTGGACCAGGTGCAGCGGGGAAGACTCCATTATGTTTGGCCCACAGTGATTTTCAGAATGTCGCACTGAATTGGTTCAAGCTCGTCTGTGTTCAATAGGTCTGTTTTACAGCTCTGTGAACAGTTTCAAAAGGTAGACAGACCTCATCTGTCAAGGAGTAACAATCTGCCCAGTGCTCTGAATTCAACCTCTCACAGAGATGACTGAACCCCGTCCCAGAAATGTACAACATATTCTGTTCTGTGTCTGTCATTTTAGTGATAAAGGATATAGCCCCAACTAACAATTGGACTTTGGAATTACTGTCGCTCTTACATGGTAAATACAAATCCAGATTTTCACATGATTTTTTTTTCCAACTGCAGCTGCACAAACTATGACAATCTCTCAATCAAACTTAATACATCCTCATCTGTGATGTTGCAAAGGCTCTAAAATCACATTTGGAGCAGAACCAACTCGGCGGGAGCCTCCCCTCATTCAAAACTGGCAACCCTTGTACAGCAAAAATGTTTGGTAGCAAGGACAAGGGAAGGATAGGTTTGTAATTTGAATGAGAAAAAAAAACTCTGGACCACCTTCAAAACAAATTGATTGTGGCTTATTAGTTTACATAATTTAGTGTCACTTTCTTGAACACATGATATAATGATATTGGAGGTAATAGCGCAGTAATGCGAGCTATGACATGACTGAGGAACAATAATTTAAAATGATACACTGCTGCATTTCAGCTGATCGATCATTAAGGTTATAAGTGTTCCTTGTTGGAAAATAATTATCCATTACAATGAGTCCCTTTTCAGTATCAGAGAGTCTGTCTCATACGTGCATACAATAAGTATTTTTCGTAATCATGTTTCATAGTTTCGTAGGCCTACGCTCTTTCTCATACTGTACATCAAAAAAGGTTTTTGTACAAGGGATGGTACAAACATTGTGAACACATGGGCAACCCCCCCCAAAAATTTTTTACCCATAATTTAAACTGAAGCACAAGTTAAATTAGCCTTTGAAGTTGTACATATGTCTTTAACAATTAGGAACTGAACTAAACTGCATTTACATCTGCTTAAAAGAGAGCTGGAGGCTGCTGTAGCATCAGTGTAGAGGAAGAAGTTGTGCTCAGATCCTGAGGTGAATGTAGCACTTCAACAGATACATCACATGCAAAAGTTCTGCATGCAAGATCATAGTACAGTAGAAAAATGGCAGCAATAAAATATTAAAATAAAAAGCTTGTGAACCACTGCAATTATCTATATACCGTAGTGCATTGTATTTTATTTCTTATGTAAACTTTTAACTTGAGTTACCAGTACATAATATTTCCTCGAAACTGACATGAAATGGAAATAATAAGGTAACTGAAGAAATACAGCAGTTCCTCTTACCAGTGCATGCACAGACAGGCATGAACAGAGTGGTCCGTACCTGTGGTTTGCTCAGCTGTTGGTATCGGGCTGAGTGTTGGCACTGGCACTCGAGGTGTGGAGCCACGAGTGATGTTCTTGACTACAGTCGCCAAGGGAACAGCATCCGTAACAGGAGGCAGGCAACTGACCTTGTTGATACCATCTACGCAGGAGAATGCTTCTGGACATGGATTCGACAGGCAATCATCATAGTTGTGTTCACAGTTCTTCCCCTGTGTATGTAATACAAACAGCCCTTAGATGTGTTGTGTGATGAGATGCTAAGTGGGATGTTTTGTTTACTTTGCTTGAACAGTTACATTTACTTGAGCTATTGCGTAACTAAATGCAAATTAAAGATTTATTTCAGCCATGTGATGCAAGACAACATCTGATATATCAGATTATTTTCATTTTCATGTGCAACATTAAAATTCTTTTCCCGAGTAACTTTTTCTCGAGTAGCTTAGTTATCTAAAGCAGTAGTAGTAACAAATATAAAAAAATGTGCCATGTTATTTATCTCTTGGTACAGTATGAGAAAGGCATCTGATTTGCTGCTCCAACAAGGAGATAAAAATGGTTACTAGACCATGAACAAGAACAAAGTAAAAGAAAATCAAACAATTTTAACAGTGCAGGATATGATTGCTGAGAGGAACGTAAGAGTTGGGTGCAAAAGGTTAGAGGTTAATTTTTAAAAAAAAACAGAGAGAGAGAGGATAGGAGATGGAGAATGAGGTGGGGAGCCTCACCACAAATCCAGGACGACAGAAGCAGGTGTAGCCATAGCCTGGATCATTCTGAATGCATATCCCCTGGTTGCAGGGCTGTGGAAGGCACTCATTAATGTCATCCTCACAGTGAAGGCCTGTCCAACCTGCCAGGAACAAAAGCCCACAGAGTGCCGTGCTGAGCCCAGGCTCTCCCACTTCCACCCTCTGAAGTGAATATCAATCAGATTCTCCTACATTGATTTGCTTCTTTTTGGGTTCACACACATACACAGACAAGAAAAGGCTTTCACTAAAGAGTAAGATGCCACATACATTTTAATGAGCCCGGGCAGTATCGTCTTTTTATCACTGTCTTTTTTAGTACTGTATGACTACAAATTTCTCCCTAGAGAAAAGTGGATGACTTTTGAATGGCTTTGAGGCTCAGAAGCTATGTAGGCATTATGATAACCTTTAGTGACACTGTATATGGCCCCTTTCAATCCAATTTGGGCATCCTGTAAGTATTAAGATGGTTTACATATGGTAAACTGCACTCCGCTGCTTTTGGGGCAGTGAGAACATGTCGTGCTTGTTCCATTCAAAAATGACATGCCATAGGTTTAATTTTAGTACTCTTGCTCATGAGAAACAAGGTTTTCCTGTAAGAGGTCTCGTAAATCGGTTGAGAAGCTGCTTTGGTTACCTTATTATAGGGAATGTAGAAACTCACAGGGTGTTTGAGTGACTCACCTGACCTGCAGTGGCAGACATAGCTATTAATAAGATCTTGGCAAATGGCACCGTTGTGGCAGGGAGTTGAGCAACATTCGTTTACATCCACTTCACAGAAATCCCCCATGAAACCTGGTGGACAGCTAAGAAAACACATCATACTTTAAAACTGTGAGGCTGTCTCACAGCGCTGTCAGTTCCTTCTTGTGGGTCTGACACACTGTATCCGCAAACTGTCGTTTTTTTCAATTATTCATCAAAAAGTACTACGACTTCATTTATTTATTTATTTTGTGTCAGCTGTTGCTTCATATTTCAAATTGTATTAAGACCGACAAAACCTGTTTGTTTTTTTTAAAGTTGAGGGACACAGCCGTGGAGTTGATGAAACAGGTGATAAACTAAAGAGAGCTCAGTTTAACAGCTCACACTGCTCTAATGACTCATGATGTGGGATGAGAAAAAAACAGAAACAACATGAATACAAATTTCACAGTCTGTTGTTTGTGTGCTAGGATTAGGCATGGTGAGGCAAACATTCGCAATTGTCAGATTTGTCATATTACCATCTTTATAATTCTTAACATGGTCTTGCTGCAACTGTTTAATGACTTAACAATGACATCATCAAATGTGGAATAGTCCTCTAGTTATATGAAATAACATTACTTACCTTTATTGACTTTTTTATGTGTGACTCCCACTATTTATTATTTGGAAATGTATATTATTATACACTACACTGCACATTCCTATTCAACAATGCATTTTCCACCTGCTGGCTCAACATGTGTGTATGATGTATGGGATTTTTACACTTCCATATTCTCAATGCCTTCTGAAATTGTCTATTTATAATAAATTCACAAACCAACAGTTACATATTTACATTCAGAGCACAGTACTTTGGAGTTCTTGTATTTACGGCAAACTCTCAAGCTGACAGTCCTGATTGTTTAGTCCATAAAGCTAAATCAATATGACCCTATATGTGTTAATGTCATTACTGCTAATTAAGATCATCAATAACTTATTGATTAAAACATCTGATCCAGGATGCCAAACAATATGAAAAAAAAGTCACTGTTGAAAACTCAAGTTAGGTTCACAAACTTGAAATCAGACCTAATTAGAAGGGAAGACAAACAGATTGGATTAATTCAGCCATGCGCAAAACCCACAGGTAAACAGAGAGAAAATACTTAGGCAGCAGTGGATTTCTGTTGTGGAGATGGTGATTTGCACAGGATACCATGCACCTTGAGCAAAGAGAAGAAGCATTCAAATCTGCAGATGTCATCCCCACTGGCTTTAAGTTTGTAGAAGAAAAATCATTTCCCCAATGGTCAATGAGCCTGATGAAGCATGAAAGCTACATAAGGCCAAGGAAAATCAAGGTCTAGCTACAACTTGCATGAGATTCCAATTCACAGTCATCAGATCTCTAACTCTGTGAACATCTTCTGGAGGATTTGACAACAAAAAAGGTGACACCACCTACAACAACATGAAAGTCAAAGAGGAAATTCTCCACATTTTCTGCGTCAATACATGCTAACAATCTCCTGGTATATTCATGAGGCTACATTTCCTCTCTTGTAACCTAAGATCTGTGAGGCACAGTTGATTTAATCCTACAACACTGCAACATCAACAAAGGTTTCATGCATGACCTACTGGCTGACCACCAACGTAGTGAGAGAATGGAGTGCTTTTGAGGCCATTTGCTGAACAGGTGCAGAACTGAGTGTGCACCACTTCACACACAACATGCAGATAAAACAACACTCTGTATTTCAAGTATTATAGATGGAGATTAGCCAAGAAACCATTGCATGACCGATTCTATATTTTAGACCATTAGTCCGTGTACAAGCCCGAACAGACCTCTCCATCCAAGTGGAAAAAGATGTGTTAGCCACTAAAGAAAATCTGTTCATGTGATTTTAAAGCCATAGTCAATGTTAGCAATATAGATACAAATGCTAAAGCCTTTTGTCACACAGAAATTCACCTTTTAAGTAACCCCAGACTAACAATTGATAGAAATGTGCATTTCTACACAACATGTCCACACAGCTAAAGGCCAAAATGTTGGCTTTCCATCTATAATTCAATCTCTTTCATCTGTAAATGGGTCAGTTTGGCCAATAACTGTTAATATTGCACAAATGTAACTAATAGTACAACACATTTTATTCTATGTCCACATTTAATTCAAATTCAGCAAAAAAAAAAAAAAAACCTCTATTCCAGTGGGAAGTGCACACAATGCACAATCACCCTATTGCAGATCAGCAGGACACTAAATGACATTAATAACCAGAGGGTGTGCGTATACTACCTCTGTCCTTAGTGTGTACACAGTATATTGCCTCCTTGTAATATATATACAAGTGAGCCCACAATGAAGGAGACATTAGTGGAAAAAATGCTTAGCTGAGGCAGTACAGTCCTATGCATCAATACACTGTATAACACTACGAAGAGCAGCAACCTATTTGGAGTCGGGGTAGTCTGGGATACATTAAATCATGACACTGAGCATACAGCGGCACATCAGCACAAGGTTAGACAGTGTAATTAACTACAAGGAATCCAGGGAGCCGCTGTGTCAAATCTGCACACTCTTACTACGTACACCTTGTATTCAGATACACTTCATCACTCAAGGGAGAGTGTGTCAGCAATTAAAAAGTAATGATTCTCCTGCAACCTGCCTGGCGGACTGCTACTGTATAGGCATAAACAGATACAGTATGGCGCAGCGACAATCTTGTGCGATGAGATGCATGTTTAATTAGGAAAGAAAACAATTTCAGTGGTGCTGATGTAAATTGCTCAAGATGCAAATTTAGAGCATCTATCTATCTATTTATCCATCCATCCATCCATCCATCCAAATGATATCAGATGTTGGCTGTTAGGCTAATTAAGTGAACATTAACATTAGCTCATGAGTTTGCTCTCTCCAACTGTCTTGATTTAAAATTAAAGAGCTGATGAAAATAATCATTGCGGGACGCAGGATCACTTATCACACTGAAGCAGAAAAGAACACTGTTTAATCCACTGTGTACACGTTGGATGTTGGACTTTTAGATTCTGAAAGGTTTGAAAAGAAAAGAAAAGAAAAGACCACCTTCTAACTCCTTTATATACAGAGTGTATTTTTAGATACATAGTTAATTAAGTTAAATGCTAAGTGTACCATAGCTCTGAGCGCAGCTCCATGTACTCTGCCCGAGCATGTGGAGGAATCAAGAGCTTGCCAGGCCTGTTGTGACAGTTTTGGGGCAGATGAGGCCCAAAGGTTAGAGAAGTGGGTATTGGACCGAAAGGCCACTGGGTCAAATCCCACGAACTGTAGGAGGTGAGATGGTTGGAAGCTGTGGATGAACATTCATGGCTAAAGTGGCCTTGAGCAAGGCACCTAATCCCCCTTCTGCCGCCCCCTCAAGCAGCTCCTTGGGCGTCACAGTGCAGCTGCCAAACTGCTCCAAGCCTGTGTGTGTTCTCTGCTTACAGATGGGTTAAAAGCCGAGGTCAGATTTTCTATGTGTTAAAACTACTTGGATAATAAAGATTCCTTCTTCTTCTTCATCACAATTTGTAACATCTGTTCAGGAGCGCTCACCATGCCATGTTGTGCCAGTCAACTCACATTAGTATGGATTCCGTCCGGGGACAATCCTTCAGTTTCGTTACATCAAAACAACCAAGGACATCTTGCAGTGGACCAACTCACCTGCATGTAAAGTTTGATCCTTCGCCGTCGAGGCAGGTGGCCCCATTGAAACACAGCGAGGCATTAACGGCGGCCTGTTTGCAGACGTCCACATCAGTCTCACAGGTTTTCCCTGTGTAACCATCTTGACAGAAGCATGCATATTTATCAGTGAGATCCACACACGAGCCTCCATTCAAACAGGGACTGGAAGCACAGTCCTGTAAATGAAAAGACATCAATCATTTACAAGGGTCAGGCACTGCACTAATAATATTAAATATTTGACACATAGAACCATTAAATGAAATGTTAATGGGTGTATGCACATTTGCGTGTTCAAAAAAAAGAAAAGAAAACTACAATTTGGGGTTAGAATAATGTGCAAGTAGTTCAAAAGCAGATTATTCATTCAACAAAATGCTCACAAAGACTTTGTAAGCAACTCAGTGCTTTATCTCTAGAGTCCAGCACTAGCTGCGGTTCAAATCAATTAGACTAAGCAATTTCTTTTAATCAGGTGTTTGTACAATGCTTACATGATCCTGGTAGTTCAAATGACTTATCGTGTAGAAAAATCAATAGAATTAGTGATACCACTCAAAGATTAGAAAATTCTCCCGACACTCCTCTTGAACACCCAGCAGGTTTATTAATTAAGCTCAACTCACGTCGATGTTTGTTTCACATCTGCTGCCAGTCCATCCAGATTCACACAAGCAGGAGTACGACTGTATCCCATCCTCGCAGCTGAGAAGGCCACAGCAGATGGCGTCAGTACTCATTCATCAAAATTATGCAGTACAACAGTTTGCAATGAACTCCAAAGCATTCATATATTCAGGTCTTTTGCTCTACAGTTTATGCAGAATCCTCTAAGAGAGATACAATCTTTTGAGTGAATGAGTGCTTCCCCCTTCAGCAGAATTAATGACTGTAATTTAGAGACGACTGAGACAACCTGTACATGCATCACATTAGCACATGCGACATAGTGTACATCTCCACTCACTGTGGCGGCAAGGAGTGTAATTAAAAATTATTCCACGCCACTTTGGCACAATGTGTTTCTGTTTGAAGTGACTGAGAAAAATCGGTACCTCCCATGAAGACAAGGCGCTGACATGCATTCATCAGTGTTGGTCTCGCAGTGGAGCCCGATGAAGCCATCAGGACATGAGCAGTAGTATCGATTAGGCGCATCAATACATCGCCCACTATTTTGACATGGGTTTGAAACGCACTCGTCGATGTTAACTTCACACCGTGCACCTAGGAAATTAAATACATCTTAGTAAAACATCAAATGTGCAACAACTTAAATAACTTACAAGAAAAAGTAGTTAGTTTAAGTATTTCAGCAATCAAACTGTTTACAAAAACAAACATTACAGACAATACAATGGGATATAGTGTATAGGCCTACTGCAGAGTAGCAGGGCACAGTCGAGAATATGAGCTCAGAGCTAACGTTGTCTGCAAGTCTGGGTTCAATTAGTTTTTTTTGCTCGAAATGTAAGTCTTTGTATACTAAACAAACAAGGCTGGGTTTTGATAACTCTGAAACATCTCTGCACTCTGCATTTTGGATCTCTGGAGACATCACTGTATGCTCCAGGACACAGTCCCAATGTTTTGTTAGCTCCACAAACTGAGAGGAATACACTACGCTCACAATGTTTAATGCATTGAGGGAATTTGCTGACAAAATGCACCAGAGCTCTCATGTTTTTAACAGTTCTTGGATGTAGCACAGTTAATCAAATGTGTGTCAGTCTGTGTCTACAAAGAGTTGTCGTTGTTATTTACTCTTTCAGTGGATTTGTTGATTGTGATACAAAGAAAACATTAGCCTTAAACCTCTGATGGGTTACAGTCTATGGTTATGGTATACAGTACACTACATAAGCCTGCAAAGATGAAAACTGAAACTGAAACTGTGCTGTAAAGTAACTCGTCTCCCTCTTGTAGCATCCTTGTGTCGATACACTTCTCCCTCTTCAGAGAGTGATTCAAAACTTAAAGGGGTTATTTGTAGGTTAACAGTGGTTATTGTCGTTCAACAAGAGCTTTGCCCACCACTGTCTTCATCATACAAGAGGTTATAATGTGCTCTCTGAGCAGTGATAGGTGATTGGAGGATCAGTGAAGTGACAACACAGGCCGGAGCTAGCTAGTAGAAAAGACTTTGTCATTAGGAGAGCTCTTGATGTGTAAAGGGATTGAATTTCAACCACAAACTGATAAGCAAACTTCTGTGCTATGCTAACATTGGCTATAAGACAAACACTAATGTAACATCTAAACAGCTCCTTTAAGGACTCCTAAAACTTGTTTGTGCAATAAGAATAAATACTAACAAGTTAAATTAAATTGGGTGGTGTTTATCTGCCCCATGAGTTGAGGCTACAGTCCGCACTGCAGTCGGCCCCAGTTCGAATCTCGCATCGAGTGGCCATTTCCTGCATGCCATTCCTCCCTCTCTGCCTTCTTATTTCCTGTCTCTCTTCTAGACTGTGCTTTCCATTGAAAAAGCCCCCCAAAATATACTTTAAAAAAAACAATTAAATCAGTCTAGTTTTATTACACTTGCAGAACAGTTTGTTACTTATAAACGAACCACTGCAGTCATTTAAAGGGAAAATAAGTCACTCTGCAGCAGTGAGCAAACTGTCCAGATAAAACTGCCTCACCAGCATGACATGTTTTCCTCTGGTCTCTTTAGTAACCTTTGATATAAAGATCATAGACTGGCAGGGATGGTAAACATGATCGTGCTGTGCACACAGTAAACTAAAATTGCATTAAAGGATTGCTGGGTTGTTGAGCTAAAATCTCTTTTTCAAATATCATTCTTCTGTCTACCTTGAATATTTTTAGTGAAAAGGGACGGCTATGAGACACACAACTCTAAGCTTTTACTTGTGTCTTATGACTGTGATGATTGTCTCACTGGCATTCATTTTAATTTTCAATTTCTGGCTTCTATATAATGCCAAGTGGATAAACAAGACATGAGAGACACTTTCTCTTCAAATGAAAGTTTTAAACCAAATAGTTATTTGAATTTTAGAGGACAGACAGGGCTGATGAGACAGAAGAACTAAAATCTGGGATCAGAAGCTGTGTGTCATAAGTAAGTAAGTAAGTATACGCTCTAAACCCTAAAATGATAAAAAAAAAACTATTAACACTCCATACTGATGGCAAAGCTATACAGCATACAGCTATTTGCTATATGGTGAATTTTTCAAAAAGTTGAAATATCCCTTTAAGGTATATTTCAACATTTTGGCAAATTCGCCTATTGCCATAATCCCTATTGTTTAATCATTATCTCTAAATGTCAGTGCAAGCTGTTTTTAGATCGGCAGGGCAGAGACATGAGCTCTGCACAGCTCTGCATTAAATACACAACCCAACAACTCCAAAACGCTCTTGTGACAAGTTGCTGCACCTTCACCAAGCTATGAAATAATAATGGAACTTTACAATTGTTGGATTATTTAGTTTGATGAGGGAAACATGGAAACACGATGTGCCTCTGTTGCGTTTTGAGCAGCTCGTGTCTCTTTCCCCACTGATCTAAAAACAGCTTGTACCAACAATTAAAAGTAATGAACCTACTCTTAGACTATAGATTATGGCAATCAGCGAATTTGCCAAAATGTTGAACTATCCCTTAAATTGTCCAATTATTAAATCAGCAAAAAAAGAAGAATAAGAAAAGTGATAATAGATTTGTTATTTAAGTCATAAACATTTAATGAGGTGACTCAATGCTTATGTAAAGGTGCATGTCATCTTTCCAGTAGAGGACTATTTAATCAAGACTGTGTGGTTTCTGTCTCTATTTAAATCAGATGAAGGAACCTCATGAGTTGTGTTTACAGTATTAAAAATGTTCACCAGTAACACATCTTCCAGGAAGTATACTTCTTTGTAAATCCACATATTTATGCATTTTTAAATAGTGCCAGTGAAAGCTGGTATGAGGATTTTCTTTTCTTTTGAATATACAAATATTTTTTTCTTGAAATTGGATTTTTTTTAATTTCATTTTTGACTGCTGTGGGCAGAACAAACAAGGTTCTATTCACATGGGATATGAGATATCTCAATAAAAAAAACTATCTATGAACAACAAAAACTGTGTAGAAAAAGTTCCCCGTTAGAAACAGTATTTAATAAGACAAGCACAAATCATTTTTGATCATAATTGACTAAAACAGCTGATCATGCTGCACTGCCTTCTCTTGTAATGTCCCTGAGAGGAGTCAGTGAGGTGCAGCACTGAACTAATGGGAAAGTGTGTATACTGTATGAGCTGTATATGCAAACAGCTGTGACTACACAGTACCAGTAGCAACTGCTGCATCCAAGGTGCTGACTCGAAGGGAACGCATGAATTATTCTCCAAAACAACTTACACCTTTCGCTGTCCATCACACACACTTAAGATAAGTCCCGAAGCTTTGCTAAATAAGTCAGCTCTATTCAGGGAGTTGATGATTTTCATTATTCATGTAGACCTCACAAAAATAGCAATGAGATCACAGAAGAAATGAAGGGGAGCTGTGAGTTCAAGCTGTGAGGGAAACACCAGATAACAGAAACTGTCAAAATTAGACTTCCTCCTGCCAACAAATCATACCACAAGTGGGAAAACACACTGATGATGTTTATAGTAGTCTAAATTATCACATGCAGTGCTTTAGAGGGAGCCACAGAAGTGACTATGTTTCCTAAGGAATTAAAAATAAATGAATGGATGATGGCTAATTCGACATCCAAGAGTTTTTTATAATGTTATTTTTTCCTAAAGTGGTGAAAAAAGACGATTTTTAATACCATTAAAATTTAGCGATTTCAGGGAAACGAGAGATGAAAAATGAGAAAAATGATGACCGACCCATTGTTAATCATTTGGTTGGCTTTTTATCTGCCAGCTGAGACAGATGTAAAGAAATACAGTGACAGCGGGAGCACAAATGCATTTACTGGCCCCAGTGTTTTATCATGAAAGAGAATAAATAAACTGTCTTTAGTGTATACAAAATCCATCACATTCTCTCGTAACAGACTATAAAACGGTTCCTTTCTTGTCCCCAAACTGATAAGTTGTTTCATTTAGTCAGAGGGGAAGCTCTGTGACAGCTGGGAAGTTCAGTTCATGACAGCACAAGTGACAAAGCAGTGTTTGAAACCAAAAATAACAATAGAGTTGCAAGATAAATAGATCTGTAGATAATGTAAAACAGAAGTGTGATGAGGGAAATGAGGTCAAATGGGTGGAAGAAAAATCCCTTTTGTCAGTTAACACACATTTTTATGACACATGTATTTCCCATCAGCCACTGAGTGAGGCTCACACTTAATGGTATGATGTATCGTGATGGTTTTATTTAGGTCAGAGGTCGTATATTACTTCAGGTTCCATATCCTGAACATTAAATGGACAGAGCTGAAAATGATATTAGATATTGAACACTGAACAATGCTGCAGCTTAATACAGCTATACAACACAAAGCATCGTACTGTACATCTTAATTGTGCACTTAAATGTAGATTAGATTGACTTACTTCTTGACAGACTGATACTTTTGTTTTCTGAGAAAATACTTGACATTATGTAAAGTATTAAGTCATGTTCTATCTCTGTTCCATTGTAATATGAGCTGGTATTTAATTCATACAATTAATAAATATATAATTATGATGTATTAATTAATGTTAGCACAGGAGGAACATGATATTCCATTCACTTTAAATATATAATGCTTCTCTAAAGCAGAAGAGGCTAAAAGGCAGGGATGGAAATAACAGCGACAGTTCACCCAGCAAAGGACTGAATTTACTGAAGCCTTAACATCAAAACAACACTGTGGGGGCCAGAACATCATCATCCAACAATGTGCTGACTGAGGCAGCTTGCAACAATGTGCTGATTGCACTGTACTATCACTCAAGGGAACGTGCTCCTTAATGATGGGTGAAGAAGAGAAAACAGAAGGTGACGAATAGTGTGCTTAAACTGTGATTTATATAAACGCAATTACCCATTAATCATGTCACTGTAATGACTTCTGACCGCAGTACAGAACACAGCGTCTATGTAGTTAAATAATACATTATTAGGATTACAGAGCCTTTTAAACCAAACAACCAAGAGAGTGATAAGACAGCTGAGATCCTGGCAGCTGCCAAAACTGACTTATAATGGGAGCGTCTCTCAATCTGACACAGTAGAGGACAAACTGACACCGCATATAAAAATAAAGTGTAATTACACGCTATTAGGTGAGAGCCATAGCTGAAGACTGTTTGGAACAAATGATGAATACTGACACCTGACTTTCCAAGAAGTGAGGAGCACTGCAAGATGAAAAAAGTACTTGTTTAGTTTAACACTTTTGGAAAAAAATGGGTCACAGAATTTTGGAAAGGTAAGAAAACTATTGATAAAAGCTGTTAAGAGTGTCAGAAACATGAATAAAATCTATTTTCTGGCTCTTCGCTTCAATTATTTCTCAAAGCTAAAACATATTACATGTAAAAGAAGAAAGAAGACTATTTTCCCATCATTTTTGAAAAAATAGGGCAATAGTCGGAGCCTTTGGAAAATGTCTGGGCATAAAACTGCTACAGTACATTAAGAAGCTTGTATATGAAAGGAGAAGATTTACTGAAGATTCAATGCACCAACAGGCTCACGGAAAAAAAAAAGTTGTATGAAAATTCAATATGGGTAGTGAATGGGAATGAAGTGTCATCATAGCTTAATCACATCCACCAAAGTTTGTAGATAAAGCACCAGAATGATTTAATGGTGGGCAGCATCAAGCTTTAGAGTCAGAATGAATTCTGGCATTTGATATGCAAAAAAAAAACAAAAAGAAAAAGGCCAAATAGAGCAGCGGCAGGAGCAAATCATATTCTAATACCAGCAAGTGACACAACAAGTTACAATATTTCATTGAGAGGAGAGATGACACATCATGCCATCAAGGCAGAGCAGCATTTCAATCAATTTCAATCAGGCCATAAAAACATGATGTGATGAATCACCCAAAGATAGCCAATTTAGAATGAAAAAGAAGTCGCACACAGCCACAGTGGCACCGGGAGCCCATTTGTGTTCTTGTGAAAAAGTTGCACGTGTTACCAGAGCAAATATTTTGTGTGAGTTCTAGTCGGTTTGAGCCGATCCAAACTGTATCCTCTGGCCGCTCGCTCTCCTGGGGAACCCTGTTTCCTCAGATGAGCTTAGAGCAACAGAAAAAGTAATGACTTGTACTATGCTGTGCGTAGGCCTAATAATAAAAGCTGCTTCTGTGGGAATTGGGCCATGCGTGTCAGGTTCTGCTCTCCAGAGTAGCAATACCTCAGAGATTTCCCCCCCCTCTCTCAACAGGGGAAGGATAAATTGATGATACAGTGTGGAAGACAAATGAAATTAATCTTCCCAGTACCTGACAGGAATTGGCTTTAGATAGTGCACGCACACACACACACGCGCACACACACTCACACTAAAATAGCTCGATATCCGTCTGGGTGGAAAATAAGACAAATGGATTGAAGTAAAACAACAATAGCGTTGTGAGACTAAAGACGCTGATGAAATGAAATAAAGGCAACTAACAGACACTGAGAAGTTTTCATCAGATAAAAACTGGTGACATTAATTTATCTCTTGTTGGCTTTACTGAAAAGCAACCACTGTATCTTGCAGAGGCAGACGGGCTAATTAAAAGCTAGCATTGTGAAGCTTTTTTTTTTTTTTTTTACACTAAGCCAGATCTGTGTCAGAGTTTCCTCAATAGTGCGCAGCCGCTGCAGTCATGATAAGCTTTTTAGACTCTCATATTGATCTTCATGTCACCTAAGGGCAAAAGAGCTACCTGAGTATCCAGGGCGACAGACACACTTGAAGCCCCCGGGTGTGTTGATACAGATGCCCTCATGTAGGCAAGGTGAAACTTCACACTCATTCACATCCAGGTCACAGAGGGTTCCAAAATAACCAGGAGGGCAAATGCAGCGGAACCTGGAAAGAAGATGCGATAACACCTGATCATTAAGAAATAAAGCGAGATGCAGAGCAGACCAATGTGTCAGACAGCGACACTCATATGCTTACAGTAACTTTAAATGAAGCAGAATCATTTTTCTGTGTAAAAGCTGCACACACTCTTGCAGAAATAATTACTTAGAAGAAGAAAAAAAAACAGGAAGCAGTAGAAACGCTCAGGTGCAGATTAAGACTCATTTTTCACTCTTAGACTCTTCACAGAAAAATTAACAATATGACAGCAATTAACTTTTGCGGTGAGCAACTTCATTTGAATTATATTTGATGACTTATTACTAAAGGGAAGGAGCTTAATCTGTGCAGTTTACTCAATACAAATCCCTCTCTGCAGCTGTCGGTGGGTCTAATATCCCCCGACACACACCTCAGGAGACAGTTTTGCTGTTTCTAAGTGAGATAATTAGAAAACATGTCATTAGACACCTCGGTGTTCCAATAGAAACAGCATCTTCTGATTATTTAAACATCATTCTACCATTAGTAAACCTCTAACAGCATATCAAGTTCCTGCGACATGCCGATATGCTCGAGTCTATTTTCATTTCCATGTAGGACAAACTGCTGCCTCATTACGCAAACTTTAAAGGCTAGAAAGGTCTGAGAGAACATCGCCACGACAATTAACACCACCTTCATTGCAATCTGTCACGCCAACGCCTGCTTAAAGTCAAGTCGGCCAATAACAGTTGGTTGGGTTTCACAGGTAAAAGCCCGTCCTGCATACTGTATAAATAGATGGAGAGCGACTGTGTGACCCCTGCAGAGTCAGACTCGCAGTATCTTCAAGAAAAAGGACGGATAAATATAAGACAGCACCAGCTCAGTGAGTATACAGCAGTCTGATTCATCACCGCGGTACAGATGGACTCGCTCGGCTTGTTGGGTCAGGGAGACGGGAGATAGCGGTGTGTGTAGTGCTCGTTGTGGGCAGCGAGGTTAAAACACACCTGATGTGAACTCCCTGGACTGTGCAATCAGAGGAGCGCTCTGAGCAGGGCCGGGTCACATGGGAGCGAAATCATGACGGGAGACAAACTGGAGACAAACCATTTAGGACTCAAATTGGCCCTGGGACTTTTCTACCCATCTGTCCGACTAAGCCTGGAAGCCCCCGGGCTCCCATTAAGCACAGCAGAGAGAAGCACCAGTGGAGTAAAGCCCCAATCTAGATACATGATGTGTTCTTGCTGGACTCACTCTCTGTCTTTAGAATAGCAGTTTATGTGTGTCAAGGATGAAGTGAGGCTTGTTACATAAACCAGAACACTATGAAGAGGAACGCCACAACCCCCTCCTTTTTTTTTCCTGTTTTGTTTTGTTTCTTTGAAAAACGTTCACGTTCATTCGCCTTTCAAAACAAACTCGGTAAATAAATTCTGGCAGGTCTTCATTGATATTTCCTATTCTTTAAAAAACACGCACACACAATGAATCTGTGCAAAATCAGAGGGGGAAAAAACTGTTATATTCATACTTACTCATTCACAAGGTCTTCACAAATTCCAGCATTGTGGCAAGGGTTGGAGGTGCACTCATTGATATCTTCCTCACAGTGAACGCCAGCAAATCCCATCTTACAATCACAGCTGGAACAGAAAAATCACTAATATTGATATTTTGTCCCTGATGGAAAATTGAATCTTGCTGTTTCTTACTGGCACATGCACAGAGTGAAAAAAATCAATAAGAACCAATTTAATGATACTAATTACACATCATATTTGGCGTGCTTGCACGTACAGTAGAGACCTATACAGTAGGTCTGGATTTTGACAGTTTAACTAAACCTAAAGTAGACTGAGGTCGAATTTTTATTTCTATTTTACATTTCTACATCTATTAAATTAAAGTAAAGAAATTGTGTCCTCAGAATAAATCTATTAGCTCCAGATAATCTACAATCAAAATGACCTGAAACCTTTAGAGGACTGAAGGTTTCTCCTGCTTCTACTGTGGATTAACAATTTTTCAAAGTCCATCTTTACAAATCCTGACATTTTCTTGCTTCCTACTGAATGTAAAGCTGCTTATGGATAACACACTTTACCTGTAACTGTTGACCCCGTCCACACAGTCACCCTGGTTTTGGCATGGATTTGAGCTGCACTCATTGGTGTCAATTTCACACCAACTTCCTTCAAATCCTGAAAGATAGATGAGATGGTCATGGATCAGCAAGCCCCACTACACCCTGAAAACGTCAGGGCCGATGATAACAAAGGCCCCAGTGAATGCCATTTTAATGGAACTAGTAGCCCCTGTAGCATATCTCATCTTCCAGCTCTCAGCACTCACTGTTTCCCCTTTGAGAGTGTGTAAGTCTAATAATACTTTAGTGCCACAGACAGATTGGTCTGAGGGTTAGTGGTTTGGGGTTTGGGAGGTGTGTCTCTGTGTGTGTGCGACTGCATCTGTGTGTGTGTATGCGAGAGAGAGAGAGAAAGCGAGCGAGCAGGGGGACATCTTGTTAAGTTAGGCTAAGAGGGAGAGGCTAAGCCCAAGAGCTCTTTTGCTCCTGTTCATTAGGGGGTTGAGGGGCAGGATGGCTAAGCAGATCAGCATGGATGTTTGGTTGTACTTTTGAAGGCAGCTGGGAAACTGTAATGTCCTGCCTGGTGGAGGTATTCCTCTGGCGCTTGGTGTGGTCTGTATGATGATGGATTCCAGCTGAACAAATCAACCTGCCTGACTTGTTGCCTGATGTAACATGAGTTCATGAATGAAAATAATGAAAGTTCTACTGTAAAAAAAAAAAAAAAAAAAAAAAAGGCAAAAATCACATACTGTAAACACAATTGTGAGATGTTATCACTTCTAAATATCTTGTTTTAAATGTATTTTTAAAATGCAAAATGATCAATCAATCTAATCAATCTTTTTGGTAACATTGCAAGAAGTGTGTAATGTCATGTGATGCTGCTTGAACATAAATTGTCTGAGTGCCCTTCTTTTAAAAATATCTGTGTGTAAATCTAAATTTTTACGATATAAAAAAAAAAAATTCTAGATAAAAAATCAACTCAGATCAAATCAGAAAAATCCAGCTTCTTTAACTGAAACAAATTCACGCCAAAATGTAAAAAACGTGACATTCAGACCTCAACATCAAGGTCGAGCAAACAGGTCCATCTTATTGATTCTATGCGGCCACCACTGCATCTGTCACGCTATGAGCAATAATACAGAGACACCATACCCCGAGCACTTTACCATCAAACTCCTTTAAGAGCTCAGACTCCCATAGACGACCACTGTGCTGTCCCCGTAGAGAACCATCTGCCACCCATAATTAAAGCTGCTACATGCAGACAGCGAAGGGTTAATAAAACAACCCTTTAATGATTGTTAGTGCCGTTATTGTTTCCGTGTCTCATTTAGCTACACCCACTGCTTCAAGTTGGATTAAAATACACAGCATTTGAAATATAATGGGTTTTGGCTCATGCTGAATAGCAATTTTCAGCTGAGAATTTGTACAAACAATTTTGAGTTAAAATACAGCACAATTAGAAGCTTTGATATTATGTTATAATATATTATATTATATTGCTGACTGATTGATTGCTACATGATTCATACCACGTTGTGGCTTCTGCTGATTTTTCCATTTTCCTACATAAAGTCGCCATAGAAGTCTGATGGAATCCTGTGTTGTTTGCAATCACACCACACACAGGGAGAAAACACTATATAATGCCCTGTAATGGCATCAATTTTTGGTCATTGCTGTGCTTTCAAAATCTACTGTAAACCACAGTTGGTGGAACACAAAATTGTATGGGCCATAAATTTCTCTGCTCAGGTCGGTAAACCAATCGGAAGCTGGTGCTTGTTGTTTGGTTTGTTTTCAAGCCACATGAAGCTCAGCGATATTTGATTTGTTGAATGATAAATTGCTTAACAACTGGATGGAGATCTCCGAGCAACTCTTGCTGTGCATTTTAACCAGCCTAATAACCAATATTGTATATCATTATGTGTACAGTGAAGAGAGACAGATTTCCAATACAACTAAACGTGATGATAATGAAAAGAAGAAAAAAAAAGCCAGATAGTGACACTGACAAAGCTCTGTGCATCCTGGGACGTAAGAATGGAGGGAATCCATGAGACCACAGAGAGCACAGAGCATCTGGTGAATTATGGGACAGCACAGGTTTCGCAAGCTGGTCTGTCAGTCAAAGCAATGGTGGAGCACCTCGGGGACTATTTCGAATGTCACTGCAATGTAATGCATCTTCTGCCACTAAGCAGTGACTGGAGGCTTCTCTTTGACAGAGTACAGAGAGGGATACCCAAGGCGCGTGCTCACGTAGTCATTCCATCATCTGGCTGGAGCTTCAGTGTGTGATCACTGCTCCCGCCAGTGCATGTCTCCGAGGAGAAGAAATTGTGGGTAATCCCGAGTGGATTGTGAACTAACCTTGATGGACATTTCAATTGAAATATGAGTGACGTCTTCATTTTAACAGCGTGAATTTGGATTGGGCCGTTCCTTTTATGACTGTAGTCTTATCAAAGTTGCTGTCAGCCCGATGTTTCTTAGAGAGAGGTCATTTAATATGATACTGCCCACCACTTTTTCAATATAGATTATAGGCTTTTGTGTGCGGTGTCGTCTGTGCGTCATAGATTACATCAAATGTCAGACATCAATTATCACCTAATGTTTGGATGATTCTTTCTGACGAAACATAAATGCATCATCATTCCCTGTCACATGAACTGCCCATAAATGTTTACAAGTGATGAATCAACACTATGACTACTGTCAGAACATGGGTTATGGCACAGTAATTCAAGATTGCCATCAACGAGTGAACTTTTTTTTTTTTTTTGAGCTCCGCATGGTCTTTCATCTCCTGCGTCTCTCTTGCTAAGCTGTCAAACTGCTACTGAAAATAGTTCATAGTCATACATCTGCCAAATATAGGAACTGTCCAACATTATTCTTATACATGTATGATTCATTTAAAGCAAAAAAAAGAAAAAAAGAACAGCGTAACTGAAAGAGACTTCATGTGGCTTTGTTTGGTGGTCACTAAATGGCCTGTCAGTAACAACAGTAAGCTCCTGTCTTGACAGAGCAGGAGCTTCTTCCTAATGCTGAGGTAATGAATGGCCAACACCGTAGTGCTGCATGTGTTTGCCATGACTTTTTCTTGACATGAAAAATGCTCCAACAGCGAGGCAGTTTACGTCGGCACAGAATGAAAGTGGATGGAGGGGGGGGGGGGGGGGGGGGCAAAAAAAAGGAAAAGAAGAAAAGAGAGGCCACACTGATCCATCACTGCAGAGAGGATTTGATGGAGTGTTGCTGTACATCTTGGGTTTGTTTTTGAAATCCTGTTACATAATTTACATTCTGTCTATTGGAAAACACAGCCACAAAAATAAAGTCTTGTGTAAGATTCTATCGGATGAATAGATGATAGCTGTGTAATATAGCTGTCAGTTCAAAAAAGACTCATCATGCATCAGCAGCTCTGCGTAGCACACAAATAAATTCCGGAAATTAAAAACAAGTACTAATAAAGAAACAAACAAACCAGATGTCAGATCAGTCACCGTAGATAGGCCTATGCGCCTCATATTCAAGGACCGCGTGTTGCTTATGAGTCCTCTGCATGCACTGCCCAAAAACTGGGTTACTGGAATAAGTGGGTTAAGAATGGAAATCTTTTTTTTTTTTTGCATGTAAACACCATCCTCTGCAACCAATTTACCCCACTGCTACACACCTGGACCACCTCTTCAGCAATGTCAATGAAGGCACAAAATGATTAAATGCTGAGTTTATTTTAAATGTGTTTACTGTACAGCTGTTACAGTCTATTTTTATACATTCTGTATAAATGAAGCCACTAACCTCTTTCTCACACTGGTGTGCAAGTACTTAACCGTAGCTACTCTGCCTTAGATAATGCTCACAGTATAAGGTGTGGGGTTTTTTTCTACAGTTTTAGTTTTATTAACTGGCGTAATGTAGTTTGATTTTCAAAGGACACACAACACTTGTTAACATTGTTTAGTACATAGTCTAATGTCCTAGCTCTGTTGCAGTCAGCGCTTGATATGCAACTTTTTAATATTCATTTTCAACCAGACTGCCTACTTGTAAAACAAACAGTTGTGCGTCTCTGTTAAATTATCCACACTTTGTAACCATGTCACTGTGCCGCCTCAAGCTGCAACAAAAGACAAACCCGGATATACAGTACTCTGAACTTAACTCCATAATATTTCTCAAACTTGCCATTAAAACAAATGAGACTCCATGATAAAAAAAAAAAATAAAAAAAAAAGTTGAAAGTGCTGATGATCCCACTGACTCTGCACCACTACGCTGCTCTCTGCTTAATGTTTTTGTTCACAGGTCCATTATGTTTGAGTCTGAAAGTTATTACAGTACCTTGACTTCTATGACACATGATGTTTTTCAGCAGCTGGCAGATAACCCAAGGCTGAATCTAGGGTTTGCCTTCAAAGAGTGAGAAGAAAAGATGATGCATTTGTTGTTCTGCCTCTACAAGATATTAAACATAGTTGTGTGCCAGCACAGTTGTTGCTTTGAGTCCTCGTTCTGTCTATAGATGATGAAGCTTAATAGATAATACAGATTATGATCCCTTAGCTAGTTACTGTGCTTTAATATGTCAAGACAAAAAGAAATCTCACTTTTTCATCAGTGAAATTATAAATATTTCCACAGGCAAATGCTTTGAATATGCTTTTGCCACTTTTCAAAATGTTTTTCAAGGATTTTTGTTTTCTCCACAGCTACTAACGGAGTAAATCACTCCATCTGCTATTAAGAGTGTCCTGCATTGCCCTGCTGTCATAATCTAAATGAAAGAGTACTTTGACTTGATACAGATGCAGATGCACTCATCTAGGTCGCCTTCGGCTGTCACCCTGCACTTAAGAGAAACAGACTTCATACAGTCAATGAAGAGCGGTTACACATAGGCTGCCTTTAGCCACTTGATTGGTTCTCTACATAGCCTGGCATCTCTGGCACCAATCAGATAAAGAAACATTGAGAAAAATTTTTGAACACGACTAAACCTGTGCCCTTGAATATTACATGTAAAATGTTTATACTGCATGTGTAAATTCTTTCAGCACTGCGCTGCTGCTTACTACTGTATAGGAACCATTTGTGTATTTTTACCTGCTGTGAAGCATTCAGGGGTTAAATACCACTGTGTGAGAGGCTACTGATGACTGAGGATTTTTCTGAATGCAAAACCTCTAATACCACTATGTGCCTGCTGATACTTTTATGCAGCTGTTTGGGCTGGAAACAGAGGTCTCAAAGCTAGAAGGGAAGGGAAAAAAAACACCTCTTGCCCTCAGCACCGGAATATCACTAGCGTGCTGAGATCTTTGCTCACTGAAGGGGCACGATCTCATACTGAGACTGAACACCTGCTACATTTTAATATTTTCTTGCCTCTCTGTGTGCCATCTCTTTCAGAACATTAGACTATGTACCAGCTCTCCAAATGGGGTTGTGATTTACAGTACGCACTCTAAAGAGCTTCAGTTCAACATCATTTTTACTTCTATTACTTTGCTGCAAGTGAGATTTACATATTATTCTGTATCTTCACAACTTTTACTTATCTGCTGTACCCAGAAGAAATGGTGAATTTGCATAGCATGCGAATTCAATTTTGTTTTTCAGCATTTATTGCGGGATAAGAAGTCACCCTCTTTGTGAGAGCTTTCACTGTTCTGAGCAGAAGTCACAACATGTCCAGGTACAATGTTCTTCAATATCACTCCTGGAATTGAGATGTCACAGGGTGGAGAAAGTGAAAGGCACCTATTTTCATCATGGTTTTTGATGTTAGTAAGAAAATGACCAGTTGGACTTTCCTGCAGAACAGAAGGTCACATAAGTTTTTAACTTTGTAATGAATTCAAAGCTATTGTTGTGACAATTTCAACTTTCTTTGAAATGGTGATAATTAATGATTCCAAAGCCTAACAACTTGTAATTGTTCTTTATATCATAGACGTGGGCGCTTTTACAATGTGATGTGGTCACTGAACGCCTCTCTTTCATGGACCATTATTTTATCAAAGACGTGTCTGTGATCTCAGTAATTGTACTATTGGGAGAAAGGGTTATTAAAGAGGCTTCCTGTCACAGTATATTGGAATGAGTCATGAATCAAAATTCGACACATTTTATATTTTTACATTATTATAAATCTCTTAAATGTAACCTCTATGTTTTAAATGCCACTGTAACATCTCAGCCTGGACACTGAGATTTGCACTTTTATTTCTAAATAAAGTATTGTTATTAAACATCTTATGATAAAAAGCAAGGACAAATGATTAGCTTGAAAATAATTCAAGTCAAGATTAAAGTGCATAAGGATAATAAGCTAAATTTTGTTAATTTAAAGCATGTATTAAACAATGTATGTAGTGCTTTGGGTTGTGTATCACTATACTCAGAAAAGGGAAAAGGTCAGTGACATCAACAAACATCTGCCCGGGCATCTGGCAATGGAGACATATCCAGTATTTCCTAGCTCGTCTATAAAAGAGAATAATCACTTGAAATGAATGAAGCGAGGACAAGCTTTTCCAACACATCTCTGGCAACACGTACCCTCAACACATCTTTTTCAATATCATATTAGGTATGTGTCAGTTCTCCTGTTGGCACAGATTCACAGAAGCTCATTAACCAACTGTTTGGTAGGACACAATCTCAATCTTGTGGAAGGTGAAGGCTAGTGTAGCATGCCATGCAAATAAAGGGGTTTGTTCTCCATCTGGCCAGGAACACCTCTGGGGATATTCTGAACCATGGAGACCAAATGGTTTTTGCGTGTAAAGGGTCCACAGAATCTTTCAGAATTTATTCACTATACCACAAGAAACATATTTGTCCTGGACTAGAAGCATACCAATTGTCCCCCTGTCAAAAAGCTATTTTTTTTAACACTGAAATATGCCAAGTTGTACCACTCTAATGAAAAAGTGCAGGGCACAGGCACACTCTAATGCAGATGAAAAATCACATGACATATTACAGAGTCTTTAGTCAATCTAAAACATTAAGTGCTGCAGTGAGATGGTGTTCTTTTAATATTGAAATACAAAAATACGAGCCATTTTTTACTTTTACTCATCAAAACCAAATGTCATTTCAAAGACAATTAAATAAAAAGGGATTCAGAAAAGTGACACTCACACTCTGCTATTGATTTTCTGCAAAGTCACATGCTTGCTAATCGATAAATTATTATTCTCAAAGAGAAATTCTGAATGTTGCTGAAATGTGAGTCATTACAATTTACTTAAAAGTAGGGAGAGGTTTTACAAGCCAGCTGATGGTCTGGTTCATTACTTCAACCACTGTTCACTTGAGCCTATGATAAACTCTGTTTATCTGAAAAATGTGCATCTGTGATATGTGATATATGGCATTTTATAGAGATCTTTTCAAAAAATAAGTGGACCAATAATAAATGTATAGTTTTTGCATAATTCTTGATAATATTTTTGGATTCATCTTTGTGTTTCTATATCCAGTACTAGGAATTCTTAAACTAGCACAAATGTGTATTGATATTTTTCTGTAACATAAGCGCAGTTTGTTGACAGGGATTTTGCTGTTTACATGTAGAAACTCAAAGCAAACTCTTTAGCACACTGAGCAAGGACACTCGGGCCTATAGATTGTGTACAGAACTCAGGATCAGCTGTAACTCTGCCATGTACTGTAATCCTTGTTGAGTGATGCTACGCGTGTTTGTTTCATTTGTTGTGGTTGTCGGCCAAGTAACCCTCGCCCCCAACCTCTACCCTAACTCTCCCATTTTCAGGTTGCTCTTCTATCAGCCTTGGCACTCCCTGCTGAGGCTCCTCATTAAGAGGAAAGTGGAACATCTGTGCTGGTCAGGCAATATGACTTAGGCCTCCTGGTCAGAGGCACAGCAGAGAATCACTGCTAGGAAGAACAAAAACTTCCTGCAGGAGCCCTCTACAATCAAGAGAGCATACCTGCTTTCTTTTTTTCTTTCAAGAAGATCCTTTCAGCTGGATCTGGTTTTTATTCTGCCCTGCAGGTTCTTCTCTTCTCGCAGTATACCTTTGTAGACAAAATTCATTTCCATTGTGGTTTTATAAACGCTTTTAAAGCTGCTCCCAGTAGGCACCTCGTAATGGCTGCCTTTTAGTTTTTGTTGAATTGATGAACAGTAAAGTTGCCACATCGCCCCTTTTTGTGAGACTGATATAGTCACAGAGAAGCGTCTTGGGAAACCTATGACCGCACTCTTAGCTTTACGACACATTTTTTACAACAACTTTGGAGAAAATTGATCATTAAAGCCACTGGTAAACTGCTTATCTTTTATAAAAGTACTCTGTCATCTGCTATCGGATATTGTCAAAAGGCCGGCCATAAAAAATACGACAGTGACCATCCAGTATCAGAGTATTACTGTTGTCTCCTGGGTATCTTCCCATTAGATACCAGTGTCTCTTCAATCAGCAATGAGCTAAAAGTAGCACACTGCGAGAATCTGAACACAAGACCAGAAATAGATAAAAACAGATCCAAGATAATATTTTAAACAACATACAACAACATTATGTTATGCGTAATGAGGTGGTATTCTCCAGTTTCATTGAGGCTGCTACCAACACATATATTTGACAATTATAAAAAATTGAACACTGGTTTGCGAATACATTTGCTTATTTAATTTTTACACTATCTTAATATTTTCTCATAAATTATTGGGCAGACCGAGCTCCAGAGCACTGTGGAAGTGGAGAAAGGCCTGGCTATAGAGCCTTGGATGCAAAGATGATGCAAAGATGACATAGTGCAAAGGGGCCACAAGTTGGACTCCAACCAAGGCTCCTGTGGTCAGGATTACACCTTTATGGTAACCTACCCCCACATAACAGTTATTTTGTGTTGTCTGACTCTGAACTTATACAGTAGCACGTTTATCTGTGTTAGTTTTTTGTTGTTTTTGCAAGGTGTATGTCAAATGTATGAAGATGTCTTCTGAATTTCGGAGCACTTTTGTGTCCTTGCACGTGCTTTCCTCCAGTTGCAGTGCGTGTTGAGCTCTCAGGGCCAGCGGATCTGTTTGGGTGGTACATTTGCATGAGAGGAGGTGAACGCTGTCGTCAAAACAGCTAATTCCCCACAAAGAAAACGCCACAAAAAATAACCGAGCTGTCTGTCGACTATGTGACTGTGTGATCCAAATCCTCATCAAAAGTTGCCATTTTCAGCGTGTAGGCGCTAGATCAGAGGCTTCTGTTGTTTCCTGTGGCAAGGGGGGGATTTTGAAAGCACTAACAGACAGGGCAGACAATTTACTGGTCTAGCTCGAAAAACAAACATCCCAATATCAATATGTAAGTATGCATAAAGCACTGCAGTGTCTGGCTACTGCTGACTCATCCACTACCAAAAACAAAAATTGGCTAAACAGATAGGATTGTCAGCTTCATGCTCGCGGGCTGGAAAATACAACCCCAGTCTAGACAACTGATATGTACCATAATGGAGCGTCGTTAACAGGAGACACCTTCATGTCCACCCCGAGGCGAATTGTACCACTGGCTGCCATGATTTCAAACTGTGTGCATGCATAAGAGCACACACTGTGTTTGAGTGGGGATTGTGTGGGCTCAAGTTTGATGCAGTTGGATTGTGTACCTTGTGGCATTGTGCTGTGCAGCAATGCTGGTCGGGGGGGCTGTGATGTTTTAGTTTGGTTGTGTAAGATTCAGTGTCCAAAAACGAATGGGAGGTTTTGGATTTTAGTGCATATTTGCTGGGCACATGAGCATGTTTTCAAAACATATTGCTGCAGGACTCTATTAAGTGCCAATTGAGCTGCTTCAGTTTCATGTCATATAAATGACTCAATCTTCCCCTTTCAATTCAATTTAGCATCCTGCACTTTCTGATGCACTCAGGGCAAAACAGCGAATAAACATGGCTAAAAGCAGAGAAAAAAAGGCAATCTGATACTGATTTTGTAACAAGTTAACCTTTCTAATGTTCACTCTGGTGTCCATCTTCACTGCGTGGGATGGGATTTGCTTATGGCAGTGAATCTGGCAGACACAGGCAGACAAATTCTAATTTAATTAGGCCTGGGAATAATGTAAAGCCTACACAATTTCCTTGACAAATAACCTACACTGAATGGTAAATAACAAGTCTGTAAAATTGTTATGCTGGGAAGACGCCATCGGTTGTATAACAGCCCTGTGTTTGTTGAGTAGTAGCCATGTAGGATGGATTTATGGTGAATAATAATGGAGAGTAGTGAGAAGTGAAAACGACCAAGCCCACGCAAAGCTCTTGGTGTAATGTATGCAGCCAGCACCTAATTTCCTATTCCTCTCCAAGGAAGCCTTCTGAAACTAAACCAGCCGCTCTATTTATATCTGGCAACATCTTTTCATCTCTGCGCTGACAGAGAGCCATTAGGTACAGCACAACCCTATAGCGTCTTGACCTTCTCGCTGAAAAGTTTGGATCTTAAAACACAATATCGTTTAGAGTTCCTCAACAATCAGAGAGCTCAGTGATAAACTTCCCAGCAGGACATTTCAACCAAGCAATTGGACCACTCTCTCTGTCCATGACTAATGTGTTGTGTTTTTTTGTTTGTTTTTTTCTATAAACTGACAGAGCTTGTGTGCTTGTGTGGATAGTTTCAAATGTGCATGTGTATGTATGAGTTGGTGTGGATATCTTAGTCATTCTGGCCATGTGTGTTTAGTATCTAAAATAAGGGCAGAGTGATGTTTCAAGTCTTTAACACTCACACACAATGCGTTTGGCCTTCTGAGTGAGTTCATATTTCACGTCTTACTATAGATTGTACACGTGACAAGCTTTGGTCACTTGAGATAAATGTAATGATTTAACAACCTACGCCAGCAGATTTAATTTACATTTACTATTATTGTATGTTTTGACAAATATGTATATGTAACCCAACCTCCTTGGATTTCTTTCTTCCTTTCTTTTACTGCAGCTGTGACCACAACAATATAAATAGTCAGCGACTTTTATCCTTTGCTATGGTGAGGGAAGTTAATGGGTTTACCCAGACGACTTGTTTGGACACCTAATGAGTGAAAGAAAGGAGAATGAGCAACAACATTATGCAAAAGAGAAATAGCTATTTAGTGGAGAATTGAATGCAATGACATGCCATGTATTTTAAGTGCTGATAAGTACACATTAGGCTAATGGGATGTGGCCAGAGGTTTTAGGTTACATTGTTTTGTATACAAAAAACAGCACAATGAATTAAATGAACAAAAAGCTGGGTTTGTGGCCATGTGGTGTTAGAATAAGAAGGATATGGTGGGGTTTCAACTCAAGGTTTGTGAACTGAGTGCTACTGCAGTTTACCATGGATGGTGTCAAAAACAACAAAGCTACCGCTAGTTTTAGCTGACCTTGATCATTTACAGTTACAGTAAGCCACGGAGAGAAAATCAAAGCGAGATAAGGCAGTACAGTACGCAATCTGTTCTCATAATGAATAAAAAGACTGGAAATCACCTTAGTCCTGCTGTTGACTATTCTTTGCAAAATTGTTGTCTTGTAATCAGTTTGCTTAAACCCCCATTTCATGACCTGATTCCACCTGTGAGGACTAGTCAATTCTCCCCCGATGGCAGGAAAAAATGAACGTCTTGCCATTTTAAATCTTCCCTGTAGGAAAACCTTTACTGTTTTTATGTGGCACATATTCTCCGTGCCTTGAGGAAGGTCCGACACATGATTTATGCACAGGAAAACATCATTGTCTCTGTTGATAGAGTAACTCTTTGGGAAACCTCATATATTTCAGAGAAGAGATTAAAAAAATGATGCATGCTTAACTTTGACAGGAGTATTTTTCATATTCTTGCTAGAACCTTTGATCAGTGATGTACATGTTTAACCTCTGGTTTTTGAACTGTGCGTTTTCTGTCATTTTTTAAATAGGAACGACATTCAGTAACCTACTGAACAAAACAGTGTAGTTACACTTCAAAAGTGGGCTACGGAAAAAGAAAAAAAAGCACTATTAGTATGAAGCTGCGGCTGTGTGTTCACTCACCAGCTGGGCATCTGCAGGAGGCTGTTCCATTGGAGCGTGTCAGGCAGGTGGAGTTGTGCAGGCACGGATTGTGGAGGGGGTCACAGGGGTCATAAGGCTGGTTGCACAGGGGGCCACTGAAGAAGGGGGGACAGGTGCAGGAGAACTCCCCGGGTACGTCTGACTCCTGACACTGAGCTCCATTTAGACAGGGCCCAGAATCACACTCATCCACATCCTCTGCACAGTCCACACCTGTCCACCCCGGTGAGCACAAACACCTTGGACACACCAGAGAGGAGATGTGATACAGCAGAGGTCTTTTTGGCTTAAATTACAGTACAATGAATCCTACATAAATAAACCCTTATGAAAACCAATAACAGATGTAGCAGCAGCAAGGGTGCTTCAGATAAACTAACAGAGGGCATATATATATATATATACATACATACAGTATATATATTTATATATATATATTGGCACTGCACTTATGGATCTTTGGGTAAGATAGTGTTGGGACTTCATAGGTTAATTGTATTACTGGTCAGAGCAGCTTATAATTCTGGACAGCTGAATGTAGGACACAAGAGGTTAGAGCACTGAGTGGGGATTAAATGGAAATGTATGAATGGTAGAGAGAGAGAGGGAGATTGAGAGAGGGGAGGGAAAGTAGAGTGTGTGTGAGTCTGAAGTATCTGCTCTTGAAGCAGGTGACTATTCCACTTGGTGGCAGTGAGTAGCCGAGCACTACCAACCACTCCACCTTGCGCGCCGTTCCTTTCCATCCCCCAACTTTTCCACCTGAAGCAGTTTCACTTCTCCCCCAGCGGGAGGGGCAGGAGAGGGGGAGGGGGGGCGACGGAGGGGGTGTGTGGTGGAGTCGGAGGGGGCATTAGCTGAAGCAGATACACCAGCTTTTTCCTCCAATGAGTCACAGATCCCCTGAAACCTTTTCATGCTGTGAGCCATTGATTGACTCATTTGTTTTACCTGCCATCTGCAATTCATTATCTCCGCTGCCAGTGGAAGGACATATTGCTATCTCTGAACAGCTTCTTTTTCTGCATTTATTAACTGGCTGATGCACCTCGTGAGGACAGTGCCCTCGAGCCAGCTCGCACACCTACTTGTAGCTGTTGAGGAGGTCTGTGCAGGTGGCATTGTTTTTGCACGGCTGCGATAAACATTCATCAATTTCTTGTTGGCAGTACTCCCCCTCCCAGCCAGGGTGACACACACACTCATAACTCTGCAATACAAAAGAAAAAAGGGGAAGTACTATTAGATTAACAGTGAAATACAGAGACACCTTAAATCTGCACTTGTCTTACACAGTCTAGTATTTATAATAGCAATACACACCTATGCATATGGAAGCTGCTAATGACGATGTTATGGAGCAGTCAGAGGGCATTCTGACACTTGTTTGTTAACTTATTTATACCTGTTTGAGAAAAGGAAATGTCGCAACGCTAATATACTTGATTCAATTCATCCCAAAAAGAAAATATTGCAGAATAAAACCTCCCACTCACAAGAAAAAGATCTTTCCTGTGAAAATCTGTTTTAAGTGTGGCATAGTCATGCTTGTCTTAAATTTTCACATTACTGCTATGCAGATGTATTCCTCCTACCACCCACCCTCTGGATAAAAAGCAAGCCTGTTTTTTCCATGCCATTCAAGGTATGTACCGTACAAGCCTTTCTTATCAAGCATGCAATATTACCACTGCATATTTTGTCTGGAAAGGAATTTTCATAGGCAAACAAACATGTGAAAATATAATGGATTAAGATATGCCAGGATTCCTCTATTAATGAATATGTTTTTTGTTTTTGTTTTTTTACTGTATTGTCATAAACTGATTATACATACGTGTATATATGTGTATATAAATCTTTGTCATTCTCTTCTCCCTCAGTATTCAAAGCTGTATACGGACCGCTCGTCCTTTATTTCATCATTGTAATCTACATTATGATAATTAATCACGACACAGGAGATGAATGGTTTGTTTGTACTGGTTTAATTTAAATTCCTCTTTGCACATCCAGGATGAAGGTTGTCGTATGGTCAAGGGTTTTTCTGAATTTTTCACTGCCAACATCCCATCTAAAAGGTCCTGGGTGCTGCTGGTTGAATGCATGCTAATCTGTATTTCATACACTAGAGGGGAGCCGTTAAACTTTGTCTGATATAATTTGTACACTGTGGGGCCTATGGTTGTGGAGAGAAAATGCCGTCATCTCGTGATAAATTAGATACCTCCAGGAGACTCCAATTCCTTACCCCTGGCAATAGAACATAATCTCATTTTTGCTGCTAAGTCACCTTCAGGGACAGCAATTCTCCAAAATAAGCTAAAGCTCTGTGGGACACTGTTCAGAGAGAGGGATAGCCGCACTGTAAACAACACTATGTGGAAGGAGTTTCCAAAAGCTCTCGCTATTTGAATGATGACTTTAGGAAAAAAAACATACATAACAGGGTAACAGAGAGCAGCGTAACTGGAAAAATATTGGTTGAAATTTCATTACATCCCTCATATCACAGCCCATTTCTTTCTCATGCAGTGTGTCCTTTTGTCTTTGGATTTGGAACCTTTGGTTTATCCTAGAAAATTACTCTGTTTTAACCAGGATTCTGCGCAGGGACAATTTTGAAACCTTGTCACAGAATTCCTTGTAGGCTATTTCATAATACAGGGAAGGAAAAAAAGGAGAACTTGTCCTTCAAATATCCTGAAATTGCTACAGAAGCACTTTCTGAAAATCAATGTGTCTTTATAACTACAAGAGAAGATGCTAGTTTGCTTCTGGTGGTGGTTAGTAATACTGTAGCACAAAGTCTCCAATGAAAGAGCAAAGTTGTTGTATGTCAAAGTGTCCATGCCAAAAAAAACAAGTGCCTTTTCACACCGTGAATAATAGCCATACCTGTATAATACATTAATATGTGGTTTCTTGATCTATAATCTGACTTTTACTATTTTTGAAATAAGGTTGATTCATTAGATAAAAAACAGATTGCTGTGGAGGAAGGTCACCGACACACTCTGAGAGTTTAAAGGGAGATAGAAATTTCCACCGTTCATTTGAACAGTTGATGTGGTTTTGTAACAGTAAAGAAATAAGTTCAATGCATATTATAAATATAATAGGTTCTGAAATGCCTGTAAAAAAAAATGATTTCTCTTTTTTTCTCATCTGTATTCTGCCCCAACTGAAAACTTTGGGTTCACAAATAGACCTCATCTTTCTTACATGCACAAATTTTCCAGAGCACAGACTTATTTAAAACCCGAACATTAGGTGTGAACTATTAGTTATTTGTCTTTGTCAGGATAAAAAAAAAAAAGAAAACAAACCCAACAACTTTATCTATGACACATCTGTTTCGCTGCTGCAATCTGTTAGCAAATAAGCAGCTGTTGGAAAAAGGCCCCTGGTACTCATTGCACAGTTTGTGAGCAGCATGCAGCTCCCAGGGCCTTTTTGCAGCTGCAACAGATCAATGTTATTGGCTTAAAAAACACTTGAATAACTGCAGAAGTAGAGCTATGCCTTGCAAAAAGGAAACTTGAAATGATCTGATAAAACGATCTTTTGTACACCAGTGTGGGTATCTGTATAAGCAGACATCAATGCAGGAGGACTGGCTCGCACATAATGTGCTGAGAGGAAAATCACTTGATCTTTGATGTACAACTTACAGCCTGAATTTCACAAACTCGCCTTTCATTTATTGTTTCAGCAAGCACTTACAAAGAATCTACTGACCCTGCATGCAAAAGGCAAACCAGACATTGTCTTGCTTATCCAAAAGATACAGCAACTGAAATTCAATTTAAACTGACTGACTGACTTACATTATCTTAGCTATGACCATGGAAGCTGTGGATAATGCGCTGTGCTGCAAATGTATTGTATTTTTTAGAACTGTGCCTCGTGGTTGGCCACTTTTACACTTGACATTTTGACAGTGACAGGCGTTCATAATTTCCTGTATGCGCCTACACATGCTATACCTATATTTACAGGAATAAAACACCTTAATAGCAGCAACAGAAAACATACTGTTATGTACAGTGGCTGACAGAAAATACGTCACTGGAAGGCTCCACAAAAATAACAAAAAAAAGAACTATTGCCCATAATGCTTTCTTTGTAGTTTATGTATGTACTTGTATCTAACACAAAATCTTTTCAACATAATTAACTTTTTTCGAATTGCAAAAGAAGACTGAGACTGTGGTTAGCTTTATCATATTTAACATGTTGGTTAAAAACTCGTGTGTTTTTGTTACTGGGTATACTTTTGCTCTCTTTTGGTCATTTTAGTTCATAAAAGCTCTGTCCAGAGGGTATAAATACTGTATATAAACATAATTCACATAATTTGTTTATTAGGAGACACAAAAAAAGAGGTGCATTTATTATACATTAGACATGTTTTGTTTGTACAAAGAAGAAAAACCTCCGCGCTTCAGCTGACAGACTGAATTGCAGACTGGTGCGTCTCAGGGCAGGAGACGGATGAACAGTAGGCAGGGAAAGGATGCTGGAGCTAATGCTGTTTTGTTTGTATCTTATTTCATTAAGACACATGAAACTTTCCCAGTGAGAATTACACCAGACAAATTTGGCGACAATTTATACCCCTGAGCCATGTAGGCATATTTTATTATTTCTAATGATACGCACTGTTGTTTATATTTTACTACAACAGATATACTTTTAGTCAATACCTGCATGAGAGTCATCAAATGTAATAGGCTGTGTTACAATATGTGATTCAGGCCTGTCAATATTTTAAGAAAACTCTTGTGTTTCTCAATGAGTTACCAAATGTAGCAATTTATAGAGCACTGGACCGTTTTCAAGGCTTTCAAAGGCCATTACATCACTCTGCTATACTGCCAAACAAAAATGTCCACTCACCAGATGGAGGTCCTTACAGGCTGAGTTGGGACTGCACAAACTGTTCACACAGTCATCGATGTCTTGCTCACATCTCGGCCCGGCATAACCTGGACTGCAAAGGCAGTAAAAGCCGTCGACGACTGAAAGCAGAGTAGTGGGACAAGTTACAGCACCTTGCATCATAAATGAATTCACTTTGCTGTCAGTAGGTGCTACATCCCTACACAGGTAAATGTTGATTATGAGCATAAAGCATAATCCCTCACTGTGATATCTTTTTAAGGGAGTAATGCCATTAAAATAAAAGTCCTCTGCTGCATCAGTCAAAGCTGCTCTCGCCAGATCTACGTGGACGGCACCGCCTCCCTCCCATCAGTCTGATGGAGCTGGACACACTAACCACCTTTAAATGAACCTGTCTGCAATGGCTATTGAGTCCTCTTCTCTCCTACCACTTTTCTCGTCCACCGTCTGTCATTTGTTTCCACACTCTCAACACGCTTTCAACACACCGAATAAAGGGAGAAAGCAGGGCAGCTGAGGAGAGAAAGCCCATTTTCAGGGTCATTCTTTATTCAGATGTTACAAATGTGCCAATTTCTTCCATCAGAAGTTAGAATCTCCCATGTCTAATAATGCATTCCTTCCTCTCCTTAATTATTAATGATGTTAAAGAGGGATGCATCACTCTGTTTCTCCAACACAACACTGGTGTACAGGCAGCTAGTGACAGAGGTAATTGCAGTTCTTACAGGAGTGAATTTATTACTTCCCCAGTCAGGGTCCCAGGATTCTTCATTATCCCAAAGATTTACCACGTAATCTATGCTGTCACTCTGTCTTGGTGCGTGTAGCTGCTATTACTCTCATTAAATGCTTTAGGTCCTGGGTGGCAGCAGCATTACTCATCTCAGCCACTATGGCTATGCAGTGCTCTCCCTGGTGGCTGGCTGGCTGCTGCTGAGCACTGGCCAATAGGTCCTAGAAGCCTGCCTCACTAACCTAAGGCGAACTGGCTGCTCTCAAGATTAGTCAAGACAGCTGGCCGAGGTCTACTGTAGCACAGTGAAGGATGGGATACTCTTACATAGTGATCCACTGCCATCACTGTTTTGTTCCGGCGTACGCCAGATGAAACAACATTGGCAGGATTTCAGAAATGCTGTGAAGGCTGAAAGTTAACACTGCAGCACAAATATTTTTCTACTGAATAATCTACTTTGACTCGGTGCAACTGGTATGCAGTGACTGCGCATAAAAAAGGACTTTAACTTGTGCAGTTTCCAGTTTTTGTCCTTCAAAATACATCCAAAAAGTTAAATATACTGTATATATATATCCATATTACAATCACTGACTAACTGATGATAAGAAACACTCAATTTTGGCAGAGTTATTATGATCAACGAGGTTTTTAATAAGTCACGTCAAAGATGGAAGACATAGAGGTGAAATCTTATTGGATAGCCACAGGAAAAAAAGGAGAAACAATATTCTGCCTTGAGCTTTGATTATATTAATTTTGTCATTTATCATCCATTATTCAAATTACAACACAACATTGATGCTTAATTGATTCCCTTCTACAGTTGTGTTAAGAAACTAATCAAGCCTGCTCCAGCAGGTAATGTCCTAGATCCTCACATCAGATGGAATAACTCCACTCTCATAACACCCTAATTAGCTGCAACGGTGACCCGATTGAAAACTGCCTGTCAGCCTGTAAGTGAGCGAGACAAAATTTGACATACTCACTGCATGTGTATATGTGAGTGTCTGGTGTGTGTGTGTGTGTGCTTCCATTTTGAGTGTCTGCTATTAAGCGTGCTGGCATGATAGGTTGTTTCATACCATCATAGCAGAAGCCGTGAAGACAGGGGCTAGAGCTGCACTCATCCACATTGATTTCACAGCGGGGGCCCGTGAAGCCGTGGCGACAGTGACAGCGGAAACCTAGAGGGAAATGGTCCTGATCCAACTCCTCCACACACACTGCACCGTTCTCGCAGGGATTACTGGCCTCACAGGGCAGGAACTCACAATTATGACCTGGAGTGAGTCGAAGAAACACACACGTGAAGACCTTCCCGCAGACAAGAGTGTGTAGAAACACAATGTAGAGCTTGGTATATTAGGGATTAAACCCATATTGCACATTTCCTTGAACCTGCCCTTGCAATAGATCATGTGCCATGTGAAGCTCACTCACTGAACAGAGGGACAAAGAGCCTGCAAAAAGACAGGCAGGACATGTCTCACAAGCATTCGACCATAAGCTGATTCAGAGTCTCTTATTAAATTTAAAATACTATCAATTTTTAGAACCTTTCCCTTTTCCCCTCATCCAAATAAAGTCAAATATAGTTTCACATGCACTTTTCTGGACAGTCACAACAGATTTCTTTTACTACTTCTTTAATTTCAGTGGGTGAACATTCAAAATGAAATGTCTGATGATGTTATATGGTGCCTAAGATATTACGAAATCATTTTGCGCTTGTGACAAAACAATTTCCAAAAGAATAGTTTATCTTTAGTTCTGATTGGCACTTACGTTCTGTGCTGATTTAAAAGCACACCTGTGGCTGTCTACCAGGCAGCTTCATTACTTATGTGCTTGCTGAAAAATTACCACTCGCACTATTAAGATTTTTGTGTCAGTCGCTTTGTTTTAACTGCCAAAACTGTACAGACAAATTAAAATGCCAGGCCACATTATGCTCAGGTCATGCATAAAGCAAACATCTGTTGAAGACAATCACTCCTCTCAAGCATAAAGAAAAAGTTATAAAATGCAAACAAAGGGAAGGAAGGAAAGAGCAGGCTCGACTACTGTTGATTAAGATAGTGAATGCACATTAAATCGGTTAACACAAAATCATGAATGTTGCAAAACAAGACAAACCAGGCATAGCACTAATGGTTGTGTGCTACAGTCACAAGAAGAAAAATGTAGAGAATAACGAACAGTCAATAAGCAGACAATGTTGTGCAAAAATCATCCCAAAACATCCTGGTGAAATCAGTGGCTTATTTTTAGAGGAATCGTTCGCCCTGAGTGGGTTCTGCATGGTTCCATCAAACTATATGTCAGGCCCATTATGGCTTTTGGCTGAGCCAGCAGGTTGTTTCAAACTGAGATAGTTAAGAATCTGACATGTTCAGAAAGTTTAGACCTGGCCAAGTCAGCTTACTACATAGAAATCTGGTGGAATCTTTTTAAATTTGGTACTTTCATACAGATATTTTTCCAGTCATCTTTGCAAATAACAGAACAGTCCATCACTGACAGTTTCTTAGACGGTGCATTAGCAACTTTCAACCACCGACTTAACTGGTCATTGTGTAAGAAGCAAGAGTGGATCTCCTCAGTGAACTGGTTGCCAGATCTGCCAATCCCACAATCAACAACCCACTCTAAAGCTATTAACTGCTTTTGGGGCTCTCACCAACTCCAGGACTGTAAGACAGCAAAGTGTTCACTGCCAAGTCCCTCTTTTTGTGTCTACAATTGGATATACTGAGTAACAATGAGCATATACCTGCTTGTGTATTAAATTAATTTGTTTCTGATGCTTTCCCTTTCAAATGTCTGAGGTCTAACAAGGACAACAGTCGAGGTGCTGATTGGCCCTAAAAACAAATTGTTAACAACAGAGGCTTCTGCTTCTGTAAGATGCAGATTTGTTGAAATCTTCAGCTGCAAAGCAATTTGTTCCAATTAGGACACAAACTAATTCTTTATCTATTTATTACTGTGGTTAAGCATTACTTTTCTTTTGTATTGCAACAAGCAAACAAAAGTTATCATGCATATGCATTAAAGACTGTGCTCTGTTGCTTTATTATTAGAAAAATAAAACTGAAAATGTCATTAAGTGTCATGTCTGGAGTTTTCTTGTATTTGTGGTTTTATCTATAACTTTCTCTGTTTATAGCATTTTAATGCTACCACGTCATGAAGCAGCCTTACACTAGAAAGAGTGTTCAATGGGTAATTGACTGTATGTAATTTCTGATGTACTTTCTATATCCCTTTGAATTACAGCTGAAGACATTTTCATTGGAGCTCTGAATCTTCTTTCTTACGCTGTCAGTATGTCTTTGAAGTACCTTCTTATAAATTCCATGTGCCTTTTTCTGGAGTCATTTCCTCCTGGACAAGCTGCTGTAAAGCCCAGATTTGTGAAGTGCTGCACCGACTGTTGTCCTTCCAGGAAGATCTCAAGCCAATGAGCTCATTAGATCTGTCTGTGGAGTGGTCTTTGGGTTTTGACCAAGGTCTTTCTCGGCTGGTTGCTCAATTTGTCAGGATGAGTGCGTCTAAGAAAAGTCTGTCTGTTTTTACACATTCATTAATCATAAAGCCCTTTGTACGCTTGTGAGATCCCACAACTAGAATTATACAATATCTGCTGACAATGCCTTACAATGACTTTGAGCAAGAGTCTATACTCTGACATGCACAGTTAAGAGTAGATTTATGATATAAAACAAACATCTTGTATTTTGCTGTAAATTACAATATTTATTTATCATTATCTGGTTATTTAAAATATAAACTCAAAATGTTTAATCAGTCATTTAAATTAGTTGCAGTTGCAAATACAATCATACACCCTCACCCTATGTCTGCTGGGAGGGATTGGTAAAATTGATAATGCCGTACAGTGACAATAGCTCTATTCCCTGACTAAATGATGGAAGTTGTATTGTGTGGCAGAAGCCCCTAATTACTCAAGTTTTCCTTATTTAACTACAGGTAGTAAATGAAGATGTACTCATTTTGTTCAGACATGTGAAGTGAGTTCAGACAGGTGAAAATAATAGCATGTGAAGTTAATTAACTTTGCTTTTTGTCCCCATTCCCTCAGTGCTCATTACCTTTAAATGGAGCCACACATTGGCAGAAGTAATTACCAGGCTGGTCAATGCAAGTGGCTCCATTCTTGCAGGGAGATGAAGCACACTCGTCAATGTCAACTTCACACCTTGTACCTTTGACAGAAAAGAGCACAGATTGATAAATATGTTACATCAAAAGGTCACTGACATGTACAGTATGTTTGGCAGGTAAGAGCTAATCAATGAGAACGGTTGGTGTTGTAAATTAAAGCATAAGTAAGTGATCCAGTCGTTTTGGCTAATGCTGCGTTCCAGGCAGGCTTTTGAAACCGTAAATTACGGCTTCTAGTCACGACTTACGACTTTGTAGCGTTCCAGGTAACCCGTAACTCGTGTTTTTCCGACCTGTTGCCTGTGAAAGTGCACTATAACGGCCACTGGTAACTTACGACCCGTGAACTCGTACCAGATCGAACTGGTACAACTTCACGGGTCGGAATAACAGGAGTTAAGGGTTGCCTTGAACGCACCATGAGTTAGCAGCCCCCGCCCCCGTCATGGATCTACTGGTCCTCGTTTCTACGCCACCACATTCACGCACGTCCCTTGGCTGCACAGACAGCCCTTCATGCCGTTCTCTCTCCCCATTGGATAACACTTGTATCCCACAAAGAGAGTTTTCTCCTGGTTTACAGCAGAGCAGAGTGACTGAGAGACCCGTGTTTCGGCCAAAACACTCTATGTAAGTGATTGCTGACAGAAAATAGGACTATTTAGGACTTATATTAACAAAAACATTCCGCTGACTTATGCTTTAAATCAGGAAAGACATTTTTTCTATCTTATAGACGCCAGCTTGTACTGTTGTTCACACAACATGCTTGCTGATCACTGCAGACAACCACAACCTTTCAACATAAACAGAAGCTGAAAACGCAGCTCAGCCTCAGCTCTGCAGTCAGTATTGCTGTTTATAATGCACTGTGAACCATGCACAGTGGGAATTATTAGCGCTTATTAGGAAACAGTTCAAATCTGTTACTGTGTTTGACTTTTATGGGTGGAAATGCATTATCTTTGTTTTAACATGAAGTCATTATTCATCTTTGTACTTGAAACAGCTGGCCTCGCAGCACCACATGTGGGGATATAATTATTCTGCAAGACATCAAAAAGTGTGAAAGTATTAAACCTCTCCACCGTCTCTACACTATTTCAAGGAGCTGCTGGCAACTGACTTCACTTCAAAACGTACCTGTTGAACTGCCAATACTTCATTTATGAATAAAGATGTGGCTATCTGAATGTGTTGTTTTAACTGGTGACAAAGTACACAAATAAAGCAATCTCTTTCCAAATGCAGGTCAGGTTATTTGTCACCTAATGGAAATTACAAATGGGCAGCTGCATACAGTAGATAGGCTACAGTGATGTGGTGCAGCTACTGCTAAGTTATACTGCTAAAATGCTAATCTAAAGAAGCAAACATGATATACATAATAGCATGTTTGCATATACAGTATATGCAGTAAATATATGTTTGTCAAACCTCTTGAGAAGTGATGGCTCCATGTTTGGAATAGAATATATCAGAAATACAGCTGTGTGCACAATTGAATGCAATACACAATCTAGGTATTCATCCACATCGCTTCATATTCATACAGTTCATGTGTAGTGTATAGTACAAGACTTTCATGTGAAAACACACATTCTTCTCACCCATACTAACCTGTAAAGCCGGGTGCACAGACACATCCATAGCGATGAGCAAGGTCAACACATGTGCCATTGTGCAGACAGGGAGAAGATGAGCACTCATCTATGCTGACTTCACAGTATTCCCCTGTAATGACATGAGAATAAAAAAGTTAGTGAGAACAAATGTTAATGTATATACTGTATATTTATGTGTCATATTGTAGCTTTGATTTGGAGCATTTTATGATTTATGCTGAAGTTTTCAACTTTCACTCAACTTAGTAAACTATACAGTATGTTGCATTTGACTTCAAGCCTTTTCATGTGTAATGTGAAATCTGATCAGTGGTGACACTTTAAATGCAGTGGCTCCAGTGTTTTAGACAGTTGTAACAAAAACTTTATTGAAATGTATTGTTCACATGTGCATTTCACAACACAGCCAAAATTAATTTGACACTGATATTTTGTTTTGAATATTCAATAAACGGAGTCTTTAAGTCCATGTCAAAGCTTTAACAACAACACAACTGTGCCGATTCTCTGGAAAAGCAAGATAATGACGCTGTCATCTTTCTGTCCCAAAAACTACACTCTGACATGTATTTATTTTTTAATTGTGAATTGTGCTGATCCAGTATATAGTTTATTCTCTTTGTGTTTCTCTTCTTATTTGCTTTTTCTTAAACTACAAAGCAGATGAGATGTCTACAAACTAATCTGCAAGATAGATTTTTTTGGACTATTTCACACATTTGCAGTCTCTAAGCTCTGGAGGAGGCTGTAACAGTGTGAAATGCAAGAAGTGAGAAGAGGTCTTTGAATTATAGCAACATTCCATATAATTACAGCGCACTGTTTGTGCTGCTCCCCTCACGCTATAAAGGATAGAGCTTGTTTTATAGCCTAATCGCATCCCATGTGGCTTGAATGTGGCCTGAAGTTTAGCGTGGGTTTAGGCGCTCTTAGGATTACTTCCTCTACATTTTACATGTCTTCTGCCAAAAGAGCCACCAGAAAATAATTTGATTTGTCAATTGGTTGGTTGGTCTATTGCTCACTGATTTGATGCCAAACGATAGTTGCCAATCATCTGGCAGATATTTCAAATGGAGTGTCATGATTCCAAGAAGATAAATTCTGTGACTTTGTTCTGAGTCGCAATGAAATTTCCAAAGGTAATTCATGGTTCCTAGAGAATAACTCTTGGGAAAGTACTTTGCACATGGCATGTGAAGATTTAATGGCTGGTCTAGATATTCATGGTCCCCAGAGGATTAGCCCTTCTGCCTTTGTGATTCCCTGACCTTCACATATAATCCATACACTAATGTGTAATTTAATTGCCAAGAAATATAGTGACATTAATGCTCCTACAGGAATAAGCCCTGCTCTGGTCCCATTAAACTCACAACATGAAACGGGTTAAACCAAAAGTAAAACCCCAAATCTTGCCAAAACTGCCAAAAGCATCTGAAATATCAAAAATATAAATTCCAATGTTTCTACTACTTAATTGCGGAGTGGTAAAATCTGTTCATATTGTTTCTTCAATTGACATTTTTATGAAATTATTTCATTTTATTTGAGTGAAAAAAATAAATTATTTAATTTTGATGTTTAATTTCAGATAACAACAATGTTCCTTATCATAACTCGTTGAAGACTGATTGGACGTGCGATTAGTGCACAAAGAGCGCTACACACAGGGAAGGGAGGGACAGAAATGGCAGTTTGATTGACACATCATGATCCAATCATCTTGAACGTGCAGTATGTAAAAAATATTATATATCTGATCAGATTTCTGTGACTCCTTGTAACTGCTCCTTAATAAAGTGGTTTCCATTATTGATAAGATCCCTCCAATACACTTACAACACCACCTGTATTTTATGGAGATATAGAACAAGCAATATAAATATTATGTATAGTGAATAAAACTAGTTGGATCCAGCCCCAAGCACGAAAAAATATATGCACTTATGTATTAGACTGATCTGTGTTAATAAATAAGCAAGATATTAAAGGTTTAACTTACATCACAGTGATAATGTATGTACAGACAGGTTTTGTGTGTCATGGTGTGTGACTTTCAATCATAGTCTGTGCGCAGTATAGTCGACTGGCATGGAAACAGAAAATGATCAACACCAAGCAGACTCAGGAAGATGTATTTCAAGGCAGTGAGAGCTGACCACAGCTTGGCTGAACACTCTCAGAGCACAGGGAGATACGTTTATAACAGATGGATGGTCAGCTGCTCTATATGAATATCATATGACCTTAAGGATTAAAAGCCTGCATGAGCACATAATTACATACTGAAAGTTGGTGCTCAGCCGGAACAGAGTTCAACACACTCAAAAGTGCATCCATATATCTTGTTGACATTATGGTGGAATTATAAAATTTCATTGGCAGCGCAAGCACTGATTAAAATACATGACACATTGACATGCTGCATTCTAAGTACTGTAGCACCACTGTTGCGCAGTGTCTGGATGAAAAACAGTTAATTTCTTATTATTTATGTTGTATCAAGAGTTGTCAAATGTATCTTAGCTATTCTGAAAATGATTATCTGACACAATTATTCAAAGGTTCGTGCTGATTACCTGAGGTACGAGGAAGGACACAGGTAACTGTCTTGTCAGGTTTCGTGAGACCACATTACATGAAAACTAATGATACAGTATGTACTAAATTATTCCACTCTAAATTAAAATGAATTAATTTTCGTCTTCAGTTATTTGTATGCCTAACCATTGTGTAGCTGGGCAGCAAAATCTAGTTTAGATCTGTTTTCAAAGCTGCCACTTAGAGGACATTGGGATGAAGAGTTGGGCTGAACTTGGCAACTCTCCATCATCCATCATACTGCAGTTTGTCTCAGCAATGTTGTTCAAACAAACACAGCCACGGTAAGATGCATATAAAATACCTGCAACTCCAGGAGGACACTGGCAGCTGAATGAGTTGAGCTCATCAATACAGGAGCCTCCATTCCGGCAAGGCTGGCTGAGACATTCATTCACTTCAATCTCACAGTTACTTCCTGAGAAAGTATTAAAGGCACATAGCACGTTGACGTATTGCTTCTATGAATAAAATGTCACTTTAACTGACAAAGAACGACATCAAACAGCTTTCACTTACCAATAAATCCAGGTGCACAGAAGCAGTTGTAGCCATTCACGGCGTCTTTACAAATACTCAGGACTCCACACGGCTGTTCTTCACAATCGTCAATGTTTATCTCACAAAACTGGCCTCTAAAACCTGCAGAGAGAGAACAGCTCTATCTTTATTACTCTTTCCAGTAAAGAAGAGGTTATTTTTTTCTTTCTAACACTAATAAAAATTCAATGATAAAATGTACAATCACTGTAATAAAATATAATTGTTGCTTTAAATTTTTACAAACAAACAGGAATGATTTCAGTATTACTCTAAACACACAAGGTTATTCAGATGTGATACTTCAAAAATAATGACTGATGTTAAACTGACACAACTGTGACACATTAATGTTTAATAATTTTTTATCTTATCTTATCTTTAATAGTTTTTATCTTGAGCACAGGGATGCCCGCACACACACACACACACACACACATATTAAGTCAACACAATACATGTTTCTGTTGAGTTTCACTGTTGAGCAGCAGGTAGTGGACAGGTACAAAGAAACATTACAGCAAAGCATTACTGTAATTATTGCATGTTTGCTAAACTCCAACATAACAAAAACTCAAAAGAGATGAATAAAAGAGCTCAGCAGATGCTTAATTTGACTGTACAGAGTTTAGTTTGTATTTTGTTAAATTACAAAATGTTTGCCAGTCTCAGACTCACGTGCAATTACTGAAATTGGTGCCTTTTTTTTTTTTTTTAATAATTGCCGTTTTTCTCTGTTCTTTCTTTTTTCATACTAATTTTTCATACTTCTGATGGTGGCACATATTATACAATGACACTAAACGTCTTGCTTGCTGATCACTTCTCATAAGATAAGATGAGATAAAATTGCACTTTATCGTCAGATCACTCTGAATTTTGTCATATTTCACATTTCACATAAATAACAAACAAAATAACAGACACGTAACATTTAAACAAAACACAAACTACATCCTAATTCTATTCACAACATAAATCCAACATTACAAAGTGTCTTTGGTGCAACACCCAGTGCTCAGTCTGTAAATGAGCCCTGCAGCCTACTTAGAGCTGAAGCTGAGGAGTAACTTCATGACCAATTATTAAATATCGTCACCCATAATTTCTAATTACTGTATGGATAAAATGTTAGTTATTTGGAGTAATAACAAGCAAAAACTACACAGGTATATTAGATGTGTAGTCTATGTTATACAACATTTTAACATGTACATTATTGTGAATGAACGATTAACGTCATCTATAGGCAGTCGCTGAATAAATATGTTCTAACCTGTGACTTACTGTAATGAAATATGAAATAGGCCGCATACCCTTCTGTGCCATACACAATTAGGCTTTAGTGCCATGTAACAGCAGTATATTCCTTTGATAATAAATTATTTGTTTGATGAAATGCCAAGGACTCCTGTATCCTAAGTGGGCAAACAGACATCCCAAGATTCATCACTGCTTTGAAGTCAGCTCACAAAACTGAAGTACTGACTTACACATTTCATATGGCTGTTACGTGTTGCTCCTTAAGGCCAAAGAGATTAGACTCCCACAGAGAAGGAAGCCGAACAAGTGAAAGCATCAAACCGGGTGAGTTTCTCTTACCTACACGATTCATTTGAGGAATCACCTTCGATGGAAACAAGCCCTGGCTGAATGGTGAACCCACCTGGTAAACAATTGCATTTGAACCCTCTTGATAGATCCACACACGCTGAACCGTGTTGACACAGGCCATCGACACAGTGCTTTATAGGTGTTTTGCAGTGCGGCCCAGTGTAGCCATGTTGACACACACATCTATAAGTATTTGCCAGCTCTTCACAGTGGAGAGTCCCCTCAGGGTCGCAAGGATTTGACACACATTGGTTCACAGATGAGGAGCAGTCTTTGCCATGGTATCCTGTAAGAGGTGGGATCAAAGAAGTGATTGATGTGCTGTGCTGTGTACAGTATCATCCTGCCTTCCCACGTCTGGCAGACATCATGGATTGTGATTTCACGTAATGCTGTCATTGCCAGTGTCTTTCCTCCCAGCTGATTTACATATTTTATCCAGCCAGAGTACAAAAGCGCTAAAACCAAGGAGGGATTTCAGCATCAGTATACATCCTACAGAAAATAAACTGCACTGTGTGGATTTTTCACCAATTGTAACTAATTTGTGGATTTGTACTCGAGCTTTCTAATGGTATTCACTTAGAGGCAAAAGCTGTTTTGGTGATACCACAGTAATGAAAAACATTAATATGTTTTCACATGTATTAAGGGCTGAATTCACAAGAGGGACTGATTTAGAAAAAACCATCAGGAGCACATGGCACACAGTTACACTGATGACATAGCTAAGTAGTACTGCACTACTGTGTCCACACTTCTAGGTGGAATTACTGGAGTAATTACAGAAGGATCAAATTATCTTCTATATAAATATGAGTTTTAATACCTGGGTGGCAAATACAATGTATTTCTCCAGCTAAGCTGTGGGAGCAGGTTCCTCCATTTTTGCAGGAGTCGACAACTGATGCACATGCAGACACAATCGCAGAGCAATTTTTACCTGGAAGGTAAAAAAAAAAAGAGAAAAAGAATGTCAATTAAACTTGATTGTGTTAATTGAGATTAACGTAAACTCAGAAACAAAATCATCAAATCACAAACATAATGACACATCTCAATTACCTCTCATGCAAATGAGCTTGACTGCAGAGAGCAACTGCCATTAATATGATGGACTAGCACAATGTGTTATGCTTGTGCTTGGTAATGGAGCCGATATGGATGATAGTACGGTGCAACACCTGAATCTTTGTATTTTCAGTAACTATCACAGTTTCTTCCTACAGCTAAAGGCAGATACCATTTATTAAGTCTCGTTTTTAATCTGTTTGCAGTGTCACAGCCCAAAAAAAACGAAGGAAAAAAAACTGATGAGGTTATATAAAGGTTGCATTCGTACCAGAATAAAATATAAAAATGGAGGAAAAATGAACACCTATTATTAATATAGAACTTGGCATTTTGCCAACTTGAATCATATATCTCTCTATGATGGATTTAATAAAAGATATACAGCACTTTATTATATTTTAAACCAATATATCATCTTTGGATAAATACTACGGCCTACATTGCAGAGAGAAAGCTCTTCATAGTCAGTCAGCTGCAGTCACTCTGAAATTGGTGAATGAATGCTAACATTAGACAATGGGTACACTTTGATGGTTATCACTGCTGAAGAGTCATCAATCTGCACTGTGTTCATTAAAGTCCAACTATGAAAACGATGACAGAGATAACTCACCAGCAAAGCCCGAAGGACAGACGCACTCATAGTCTGCAACCAGGTCAACACAAGTGGAATTATTGGCGCAATATCCATGGACACATTCATCATAGTTGATTTCACAGTTCAACCCCCCAAACCCTGGTATTGAGAGAAAAAAAGGGTAAATCTCATCAGAGATGGAGTGTGAATGTCAGTAAACATATGGCTTGAAAAGACACTAATTACAGTAGTGTCAAATTACAGCCAAAAGCAACATTTTGCTGTTGTGAAATTTCACATGACTGTTCACTGCAAGTAAACAAGCGCATACCATAAAGAACATACTACAAGTACAAGTTCAATTTCTCCATATTTGTTCTTTATGTCCGGATGATTAATATTCTCTTGTGCTGATTAATTTTTAGTTGTATCAGCACATTTGATATTTTCAACATGAAAGGTTGAATTCATGAGGTAAAAGCGAGCGCTGACAATTTCTGACATTTTAGTTCCCCATAAATATATTCCATCGCATGGTCACGCTACAAAATGACTATCATTAGCACTGTCACACACTGCAGCTACAGGAGGCCCATGACTAATGCTTGGCTATCAGCACCATCGGTGCAGGTCAAATTCTCATCATTTCTCAAACTGACCATGGAACCAATTTCCACTTCTCTCCATGTCATAAAATTTGACAATTATCCTGACTTCATTAAAAATGCATAACAGACTTCACCCGCAATCAAGGTTTAATCAGAGGTATGTCTAACAGGTAAGATGTCAACTGGACCAAGAAATGATTGGAGAAAAAAAAAGCTGGGATGTATTCCTTCTTACTCCAATGATGCAAGTGACGATTTCTGCAAACACCACAGCAACTGACTTCACTGATTAGTTCCTGCTCTTAAATATCCTGCCTGTGGTCGGGATGAAATTTAACCTTCTGCAGAAAAATGTCTGCACAGATATCAAGATAAACCTTTTGCTGTCATCGTACTGGGGACACAGATTTAGGCAGAGGGGAAGATTAGGACCATGAATCTTCTCCAGCTTCTCCAACCAAACCTGCTGAGTCCTTGAACAGTACCTCCACCCAGTTATATCAGGGCAGTTATCTGCTTCTTTTGTTCAGCACATATTCAACCAAACTGAGTCTGCAGATAAGACACCATCTGTACTGAATGAAATGCACAGAGAGTGGTCTCTTCATCTGGAAATAATAATTCAATAACATTGCACGTCATGTTTTTTTTCTTCGATTATCTGTATATAAAAAGGATTTTTTTCTTTAGCAGAGTATGGGGAGGACTGATTCACATCCATTTTCTGCATTAATGAGCTCTTGAGTGGATAATATTGAAGAAATTGGTTTGAGGAAGATCAAATTTTTGTTGTAATTGCTGAGATGATTAAAAACATGACTGATCATTATGAAGATCTGAGAGGAAAGATATTCTTTCCGGTTTCCAAGGGATAAAAACGGTAGCCTTGTTGCTGATGGTAAATCTGGGCTTGGGGCTCACTGTAAAACTGGATAAAGGGAACAAACTCATAATTAGAAAACAGGCCCTGAGACAAAGTAGGTTGATCATCTCTACAGTACATATTAGTCCCATTGGAGAAATGGAAACCGATGCAGACGCTCAATTAACAATGGGATGTGTGGTGAAGTAAATACATATCATTAAGTGTACTGTATACAGGATTCATTTGTGTTGTGTCATGGCATGTATTGAATACTAAGGAGTTGCAGCTGAATTCATTTGTTTCTCACAAGGCTTTGCAAGATGGGTTTCTTTCTTTCATGGTTGTGAAACAATGGCACCAAATAGAGGAAGATAGATCCTTGTTGATTTGAGCTGCAGATGTAGTGGGAGGTCTTTTCATCTCTGTTTGGCAATTTATCCACAGGCATAAAAAGGTGTTTGAGAAGCTTTTCCATTTAAAACCAAGGTCACAATGGCAGGGCTGAAATCCAGCCAGTTGCATATGTAAAAAAAAAAAAAAAAATTAACAATGATCTGAATTAACCACATAATATTATCAGCTCAACTATTGCAGGATCTGAGGTAGTCGCGCTGCAACTTACCCTCTGAGCAGAAGCACTGATACAGGTCAATGCCATCCACACAGACACCACCGTTCTGGCATGGTTCTGACTCACACTCGTTGAGATTTACTTCACAAAATGATCCTCCAAACCCTGCAGCACATGTCAAAAAAAAAAAAGAAAAGGAGAAAAAAAAACAGTTAGAGTCTTTTTGCCCCGTTTCACTCCTCAGCCAATTAGGATCAGCATGACTTTGTTTTCACAAACAAAAGCTGGTTTTCAAAGCTTGTATTGATTCAAAGAGCTTGCCGGGCACATGCAGACTCAGCTCACTGGATCATTTAATCATGTTTAATAAGAGCCAGTCATTGCCCTTCTGATTTATTACATTAAAGAAGCCAAATCCAGTGATTTTTAAGATCAAAGTCAATCTATACACAAAGGGAACCACATGAAACAAATAACATGCATCGGTGCACACATGTACACACACTCACACACCGGCACAGACCATTAAAGAGGAGAAACCTGTCAGTGTTTAAGCCACATTATTGCTGCTGCTACTCAGGCTGTATATGGGTTAACCTCTCACTTAACAACCATACACATTTGTGAAATGTGTACACCACAAACGCTTCACAAGGGACTGAGGAGCGTATGGGTGCTGAGATGCTCTTCACAAATAGATGCATGTAAAATGAATATAAAAAGAAGTCGTGGAAGCTGTTTTACTGCAGCATAAGCAGGTTTCTTAAAAAAAACTGTGGTGTTATATAATAAAAAACAAAAATACAAAAAACAGAAAAACAACACAAACAAAAACAACTGCTGCATTGCGAAAACCTGCTAGATGACAAACAAAAAAAAACCACAAAAAAAAAACTCTCTCATGCCAAGTAAGGGGCGTTTGATGAAACAACAGCTTCTGAAGCTCAAATAAATTTATGGCAAAAATAAGTCTTGCACTGCAAAGCTGCTCCTTTGAAATAAATGCTAATGTAAAACAAAAAGATACTGCTGTCAAAAACTGTTTTAGGGGTTGTAAAAACACAATTATCGCCTTGCAAAATCTGCTCTTCAGGAAACTTTAATCACCTTAGAAATCTGGGAGGAATTTCCCCAGGAACTTTAGTAACAAGTCTGAACTGTATTTGATGCTTTTGTGTCTCAAATCATACATTAACCGTACTTTCCCCTGCTCAGTTCATCCAGAATCCTCAGCTCAAGGATGTGATTTAGTGTATGTACTAAATACTAGGTCAAAAAGTTGACAGCGTGGGATATACAGTATGTCGAGGGAGGGTTTGTGTAACATGTTTTGCAGCACATCAGCTTGGCAAGCATTAGATAATATGGATGCCAAGACTGCCGACCTGAAACATCTAGACAAGACAGCACCTCACGGTTTGCCCTTGAGGAGTGATCTGCGGGGAAAAGCTCGCCGCAGGTTGCTTTCATTTACATAAGAAATCACTCACAATCCTTCACTTTGACATCTGGCGAGCAAAAGTGCAACAGGAGTAATGAAGTTATGGTTATTGATTGGGTTACATGAACTTCTCTGTAATAGCCAGTCATTTGAAAACAGATAGCGGCGCTGGTGTAGGATAGTGTGGACTGAATTTTGACTGGTCTGACAGGTAAAATATCTTTATTACCATGTATCCTAACCGCATCAAGGAATATGCTACACAACTTCCTGTGTATCAGCACCCACTATCAGAGTGATGCACTGTCACTTACTGCACACGCAGCCTCGACTCTGAAGCCTCGTTACCCCCAGCGAGCCTCCGAGTATCTAACAGGTCAAGCCTGTTCCACTTACTCCCATGTTGTCCCTGTCACTGCTGGCAGCTACTGCTGTGATAACACTGTCATCCTCATGGAGGGGAATCAGTGAGACTTGACCTTGACTGACACAAAAATATTTTTCTCCTTTTGCAAGAATTGTCACATTAATCTAAACTTTAATCTTAAACTTTCAGAGCACTGTCCAACTGTTGGGACCAGTCTTTCCTTCTTTTTTTTTGTTGATACATTACTGTGTGTTACAGTGTGTGCTTGAAGGACCAATAAAAATGAAAACAAATAGAAAAAGCTGATTTACTTTTTGACCTACAACTAGCCGTTTTCCAGCCGTTAATGTGCCTGCATGAAAAATATACTGTAAGAACCCATTGCTCACCTTTTTTACATGTGCAAGACACGTTCTGTCCACCCTTGGTCTCAGTGCACATTACAGTATGTTCACTGCAGATTCCAAATGAGCAGAGGTCAATATCCACGGAGCAATCTTTCCCCTTGAATCCTGTAAAAACAAAATTGAGTTCCAATGAAAAAAGAAAGAAATAAACAGCACAACCTTGGAGGAAAACCAGCCATAAGGGCCGTAATCATAAAGCTGCAGGAAGACACATCATGTAACACCACATTTACGCGGGCCTACGTTTTATTAGGTAAAGACACCTTTGCTTTAGCAGATTAATGGGGGTATTGATTTCTCCCTGTGCAATCTACCTGCTATGCAGTATGCTAATTGAGTGAATCATTGACAGAGACCCACCCTACCCAACTGATCTATATCACATTTATCTGCCCAACCAAAAGCGAGGCTGCATGTCACTGATAGATACCCATGTCAATAGCTATTGTTGTAAATAAAGCACAGATGGTGTGACTGATACACGTGTTAGTACAAATAAAGATGACTTAAAAGAAGAACCCTTATATAGATCGCTGTGTATCACATGTGTGAGCCCATAAGGTAATGTAGGTTAATTTACATTTTGTATATCATTACTGCATTTGCAGTGAGTCAGAGTTTATGAAGTTATACAACAAAATGTGTTGCACATGGGAATTAAAAAAAAAAAAAAGGCCCATATCCACACTGCATTAACCCTATGGTGCATCATGGTCACTACAGTGGACAGCTGTTTAAAAGTCATTCCATCCTAAATGCTAAGGTTTCTATGGTTGAATTGCCTGTCAGCCCATAGAGGGCTCTCTGCTGCATCACTCCATTGAGGTTAATTCAGTGGTCAGTCGTTGTAACTGCAAGTAAATTTTATTTGGATCCAAGGTGGCAGCCCAACAGCCACTTAGTTGGGCGGCTCCGGGCATATCCTGTCAAACCGTCTTTTCCAGAAGGACCCTAGATATGAAAAAAATATGCTGATATACAGTAACATCTCAGTAATACTATTATTCTTTTATTTTTGAAAAAAATATTTCAAATAAGTAGTAAATTAGGATTAACCATGCGTCCACTGAAGTGGACGTCATGCATCAAGTACAACACAAATCTTGTAATTGCTTTACCTTATCTTGTGACTGTTCTGGTTGTAAATTATATTATAAATATAAAAATACATTCCTTTGCTCTATTTATAGGCTACTTATTTAAAAATATACACTTTTGTGCAGATTAGCTGTAATTTGTGGGGCCAGATAGCATAGGTAGGACCTGTGGAAGATGTGTACTGTTGACCTGGCCACACTCAAGACCAAATACATCTTCATGCAATGCTGTGTGCCAGTGTGATCTGGATGCTTTGCCACCTTTCATAAAGCCTAGGTTTGATGAACTGAGCATATTACTGAGGTGAGGATTATTTCTAAAGACATGTTTGGAGATGAAGAGACTAATATTTCAGTTCTTGTTGCCGAAAACATAGTAATTACAGTGTAATGACATGGTAATACCAGTCTTGCAGCCTTAAAGAAAATGGTGACTAATACAAATAATGTTCTTCTTGTTGGGAATGTTTTGAAACAAAGAATTGGCTTATAAAGTTGTAAGAGTCATTTATTCTATTATTCAGGCCTATACAATAGGCCTATTTTAACGTTGTGTACAACGTTGTGTACAACGTTAAAATGGGTAAAAAATATGTAAAAATGTGTTGAAATGTTTTGCAAAGCATAAAATGAAATTATAGTTATTGAATTGACCATAAATAAAAGTTTTGATTAATTTTTACATTAAATTCATATTGTTTTATATGAGTGCTTAGGCGCATGTAGTCCACTGGAGTGGACATGTCTGTAACTCTCTGAAAAAATCATATTTGAAAAAAAAAATTTTTTTAAACTTTTTTTCATGCCCTAAGAAGGATAAAAACACTTGAGAAAAAAATCTTGACTAAGGCTAACATAATTCATGCACCATAGGGTTAATCTGTGTGTAGTCAGTGTCTGGAAAGTAGGTCTCACTCACTCACAGGCAAATGAGTGAAATATTTCAAAGTCACTTCCTGGTGCTAATTCCCATCAAGACATGGACATACTGTACAGCACACAGCATGTACTATACTTGTGATCACCTAGTACGTTTTAGCTGCTAGCAGTCTCCATTGTTCCTATAATGTAACCTGTATCTATTGCAGCGTTGCTTTACACCAACACATCCGTCTAGATGTTTGATGACCTTCCAACTACCCTTTTCCCATCATATTATATATTGCCCTGACTAGTTAATGGACAGCTATTGCCTCCAACAGAGTGTTTCAGAAGTGTTTAATAACCAATTGTGCATGCAATTCACTCTGAGGTTAATGTTGCATGAAGGAATGTCACATTTACAGTGTCACCATCTCCAAATGGGACTCCCCTATTCTGTGTGACAGCGACAAGCAGCTCAGCCCCAATTCTGCTGCATAAAGACGGGCACAAAGTAGAACTCACTGTTTTCTTTTCTTTATCTTTCTCCACAGGAACAAGCCATACTATAGCGTTTCTTGAACACATCACAGCAATTTTCTCATGTACTCATGTTCAGTGGTTAATGATAACAGTCGTGGGTCGTAACTATCTCTTAGTTCTAAGAGTTGCTGCTCATCAGTTTTATTTAATCATCTCTCATCAGCCATGGCTCACGGGGCTTCGGCTGCTTCACTGAGCTGAAAAACTAAAATTCATGTTCTTGGATCGAAATCACCAAATTTAGATGTTACCTTCAAAGTCGGGTTAATAAGGCAAAGGAGCATTATGGTTGTGTACGATTAAGAAACCTGAAATTGGTTAGTGTAGCTCATTAGCTCCACTGAAGAGGCTGTGTTCTTTTGGCCTTATGTCTGTGTGGTAGTTAGTCGGGTAAACACCGAACAGAATTCAGTGGAATTTGGTGAAAAGTCATGTGAAAAGGTCAAGGAGGGGGTGATTAGTTTTCAGTTCTGATCAGAAGCTAATAATGCCATTATATACTCCTCTGTGAAGCACAACCACAGGTTTTTTTTTTCCTCTCTGGGTTGCTTGGTTTAAGAAAAGTAGGTGCACAACTGTAGGGGTTTTCATCTAAGCCGATTTTTCTACAACTTCAATGTTTGCTAAACTGTTTCACAACCATTACTAAATTTTGTCTTATCCTTATAGACCATTTCTATGCAAGTAAACAGTGGCGATGTATTCTGTGGGCGGAGCTTCACTGGAGGCAGAAAGTGACCGCTGCTCTGGTCAGAGGATCAGAGGAAGATGGAGCATTCAGAGGCCTTTAACACTTTGTCAATAGAAAACAGGTTGTCATTCATAAGTAAGTCAACTATTAGCAACGGGTAAGGGTTTCCTGACCGGGCTCAGGTCTGTGGGTCACTGATGTGACTAAATGGCCAATGCTCCAGTGGCCGGGCATCTTTGTGTATCTTGTTGAGAAACCCAGCCTCTAGTCTAGTCTAGTCTTCTTCTTCCCCATTGTTGACTCTTTTTTTCTTTTCAGTTATATGTATTGTAGTGTTGTTTTAAACTGTTTTTATGTAAATGGGACTACGGATGGAAATTAGCATTTTTGCTACAACCCGGCATATTTGCATGTTTGTATGTTCATCAATGTGCACTGTCCCATCTAAATAAACAAATAAATACAAATACAAGTCTACACCAAAGACAAACTCAAGGAAAACAAATCCCTCATGTCATGTCCAGGTCATTGAGTATAAAGATTTGTCTGATGGTTTTTGTGTGTTACGGACCGACGTACTGCCTAGCTAGCAACAAGGACAGGTTTGGTTCATACATTATGTGGATGAGCCAGTCAAAAGCCTTCAGACATTTGCCTGATGTTGGTTCCTAACATCTTGTACTGCAGCTGTGGGTTTAAGGAAATGTCACACTTACTGATTTTGCTCCACAATTATATAAAAACAACAACAAAAAACAGCAGCTTTATGAATTTAAATGGTACTAACATCATGGCAAAGAGCCTGACACAGTCGTGACAGGATTTAGACACTCTACAAAAGCCATGGCTGCCATCAACTAATCAGCACAATTGTCAATCACTGTGTGTTGTTGTGATGCAGATTAAACAACCTTGGCAACCTTGACTTGAGCCTCCCTGAGAGTTTTACTGCAAAATTGGATAACACATAAATCTGGATGCATGGATGGAAAATAGTGATGGCTTTTCTGATTCTTATCATGTTTTCTTTTATTTATTTTGTTTGCCCTTTTTGTGTGTGCTCTTTGTCAGGGGAAGCAAACAGACCTGACAGACCATTTATCTAATTGGATTTCTAAAATAATAAAGTCATCAAAAACACCTGTCTATAAATCTGTCAATGAAATTACAACAGTAATGGAAGATTCACTGACATACAGGTGGTCTGTTTTAGCCCAAATCTAATTCAAGCAAAATGCAGGGAAAATAGTAAGAGCTGGTTATTTTTTCAGTGATGCATTTGCTGTGTCGGTAATGTCATAAAAACAAAGCATGTAACAGGTGCTGCACATGTTTCCAGGCAGCGAATGTTTTCAAGACTTCACCCACATTTGTGTTGATTTATTGTGCTGTAAAACAGAGGCGTGTTTGGCTGAGGAGCAAAACAGAGAGCCTACGCATGATGCACAGTCACAACAAAACACTGAACACTGTGATATTGTTCCACTACATTAAAGTTTAACCTCAGCAGAAGAGCAGACTTTCAGGAAAAAACAAAGGTAAAACACCCAGAATTACCAGTGTCATTCTTTTGCCTTTGTGAAATATATTAAGAAAATAATTCACCAAAACTGATTCGTTGCCCAGTGCCAGAGTGTATTCTGTGTCCTGTCAACACCTGGGTTTTGTGGATTTTATTTTTCAAATATTTGTGAGTAAATCCTGTTTTGGGGATTGTGGCTGTTTACAATTGAATGTGACATTGGACTTGTAATGCCAAGTGGGCCGGCTGCAGCATTCTGACTTGTGCAATCAAGTGGTGATTAAGTATGTTATTACCAGAGGGCATAGTAAAATCAGCTACACACTGAGGAATGCATCACCTCCTTATTATGGACTGATTATGGATTCTTTCAAGAACATGTGTATATACATTTGTAAAACAGGCTGTCACTTGATTATGGGACGATAATACAAACTGCATCCAAGTTAATTGGGGACGTCAGGTTTACATGCATCAGTGCTCAGTAAGACAGAAAACACTGTTGTTTTCCTTGCAGGTTTGCCAACGTTGATTTTAAAGGTCCCATATTTTAGAAAGTGAGATGTCCTTGTCAATTTTGATTATAGGCGATCAGTTAATTATCTGAAAAGTACCACTTGGTTACTGGAACCAACATCCAACATTGAGGGAGTTGATTGCTGTTACAGTAAGTCTGCTATATTTGCATTTGATCACTTTCACAACAATTAACAATCAGCCGATCAGTGAGGTTTCAAAACTTTTCTTGTGGTCAGTTCACCAACAAGACCTAAAATCAAAAGCCTGAGATGAAGATATAAAACTACATTGACAGAGTCCTTAGTATTTCTCAACCTCCACCCATCATATTGACTTATTATTTCTATTGCATTGTGTAGAGATGCTTATTTTCACCAGTTTCTGTTCAAACATTTAGTGTAAGTCATAATTCCAGTCTTGAACGTGTTCGGGAGTACATCTTTAACCAAATGTGAAAAATGATGCCAGTCAACAAACACGTTTGTATGTAAATGTATGAAAATAAACTCCCTGTGTATTCCCAAGGTACAGTATGCAGAAAATTAATAGCATGATATTTTTGTAAACATGCTCAATAACACACAAGTAGATGGTACTTACCAAGAGGACAATGACAAATGTAGTCATTTATCAGATCCATACACGAGCCTCCATTCAGACAAGGCTGCGACCAACAATCATTTACATTCTCAGAGCAGGTCCGTCCTGCAGGATGCAGCGAGAGACAAACAAACTCATCATAATGCCAAGGAGAATACACTTAAAAATGTTTGGACTAATGAATCTAGCCGCCACTGAGGAAACTCAATAATTATTGGAAGTTTTGTTTATTTCTTTTACAATGAGTGGCACCTGGTTTATTAAAGTATGGGATTTATTTCATGAGGCAGATGATTTCCTCGGATGCTACTGGCTCAGAATGGGAGTGAATGATTAAGTGTTCAGCATGGTGCGGTTTGTATATGCAGAAATGATGTAAGCTTAATTCCAGTGTCTCCTGGGCAAGACTTAGATGTTGAATTGATTTAAAATTTCACTGATAAGTTTAAATCTCCGCTAGGCCTGGCCTCTGGCGATATTTCAGACCTCATAGTTTTCTGATCTGGAGTGCTCAGATAACTAACAGACTGACTTCTGTACGCACTGCTGCTCAAATCTGCAATACTGTCTGCACCAAAGGTAATTGTACTTTTGCCACCATGACCCCGAACCTGGGCAAGCACTCTGTTAATCATGTACATGTACTATAGGATCCTCAGATAATTAAGGTAGCTGCTGACTTGTACAGTATATTTGGGCTGGAGGTAGAGACACTTTCTGCTACTCATTCTGTGACTGGTATGATCCTGAGCCAGCCCCTATTGCCAGCCAGCATAATTTAATTCACCTACTTACACATTACTGCACCACTGTTCACATCAGTCATGGATGAATGTACCGGTGGGTAATGCTGACAGTCACACTGAGCTAAACTAACCAGTTTTAACCATTTATTTCCTGCTCATTTTGGTGTAACTTTGAAAGTACAGTAAAGACAGTTTTTTCTTTTTTAAATACTGGACCACTATGTTTAATATAAGATGCAGAAATGTGCAAAAAGTAACTGTAACTGAATTTAAAACATTTGTCACCTTAGTTTTCTCCCTGATAGATTTTCCTCAGTAAATTGTGTTGCTTCAATATTTATTTATTTTTAAATCTGGTTCTTATATGAAATTACTTACACAGGGACAATTAAAATAGACGTGTGTATGTTTGAAGCTCTGCAATTTCTATGTATAGTAATCCACAGTATAGTTGATGTATATATCTGCCACGACCACTCATACATAGCAAATTCCAGTGTGAGAACTTTACTGGATTAATGCTTCACATTTCTGTTTCTCTCATCTCAACATTTAAAGACTTAATCCTGCTCTGAAAGCTGATATTCCTCTGGCTGGCCACACTACAGGCTCTAAATAGACTCTCATTTGCATCAGATGGTCTCATACCCTCAAACCCTGGGGGACAGTGGCACCGATAATCACTGATTAGGTCCACACAGGTGGCCCCACTTGCACAGGGGAAGCTGTTACACTCATTTGTTTCCAGTTCACAGAGCGACCCTTCATATCCGAGCATGCAGCGGCAGGTGAAGTTATACTGCTGGTCCAAGCAAACACCATGTTTGGAGCAGTGATGGCCAAGACAGTAATCAATGTCCTCTTCACAGTGTGCTCCTGTGTATCCTCTGGGACAAAGGCAGCTAGCAACAGATTAAAGAGAATTTCTTAATACTGTATAGATTAAAAAGAATTTCTTGTGCCCTGAAGGAGGAAAGCAGTAAATGTCACAGCTTTTGCGATCGTTGACATTCGGGTGCCCGAATGGCCCCAAGGTAGTCAAGGTTTCAACACTCACCTGTAACCATCAATCTCATCCACGCAGGTAGCTCCATTTTGACACCAATGTTGAACACAATCATTGACATTTATACTACAGTTCTGACCAGACCAACCAGGCGCACAGTCACAGGTGTAGCTACTGGCGTTGTTCAGCACACAGCGTCCTCCGTTTGCACATGGCTGTTGAAAGAGGAGAGATCAGTGAGACACACATCATGATACTGCTTCATGTGCAAAAGTGAAATTACTTCATCTTGTATTGTAAAATCTTATATTGGCATGAGGGCATTCTGCTCTCAAATATAAGCATTACTTTACAATATAACCTCCAAATCATCCCTTGTTCCTGACTGCCTGAAAATGAGCATCATTACAGCGACATGACACACTCATGAATACTGATTTATGTTTCATACCAGATTCACTCAGTATTCCACATAGCATCAACATCATGTCTTACGAGACAAGATCAATGGTCATTCAGGAGCAAAGCTCCCAAGAGTTCTCTGCAACAAAATACAAAAATGATAAGCCCACCTAACCAGTACTTGTGTACTTATTCTGTCTCTCCCTGTTCAAATTAATTTACTATACAAACTAAAGACTGCCAATTTCATTGTGGGAGAGCAAACTTTAAAAAATCAGGGGATCTACAGTACATATATAGCAGAGGCAAAACAAAGGTACAAAGGAAATGCTGGCTTGTGGAAAGGTGTATCATGCAGACATCGTGGCATTTCTGTAAAGGGGCCAACACAGGCCTTGCTCCACAGTGAGTGATCATCTCCATCTGTCATCTAAAGCAGTTTTTTGCTCAGGTTCACTTGTTTTTCTTTTGTTTTTCTATATTTTATTTTTAAAAGCAGAAGGCCTATTTATCCACACATAAAGAACCAGGCACATTCAAAAATACAGACATTGCAAATCTTAAGCAGCACTCATCCGCTTCAGGAGGCTTTTCAGTCCGCTGTCCCATTCATGCATGCCAAAGTTGTAAAAAAACAACACAACAACCTGATAAACAATTCCAGCTTTGTCTTCTTCCACCATGACAGTTTAAAAAACCTTGAAAATGTTTAACCACATTCAAAGTAATAAATAAAGGGAACATTAAAATGTGCTTTATCATTTAAATATGCAGCATCCTGAGAATATTGCATACTTCAGCAGTTTTTGTATGATGAGACAGCTAAAGGTCAGAATCTGTTTCTTGATTACATTTGTGTGCTGCTTCTTTAGGCACGAAGTCACAAGGGCACGAGCAGTGACTTCTCTTATTAGTCAAGAATTTACTGCAACTTTCTTCCCTGGTCAAACCAGAAAACTGAACAATTTCCAAACCAGCTAATTGTTGTGTTTATGGATTACCACATTTGCTGTGGGACTTATGCTTATGTACATCCCTGAGTAACAACAAAGGATTATCCCACATTTCATGAATAAGATACAGAATTAATATTGTATGCTTTCTCACATAAGTTCTCAAAGCCTAAGTTCAGTTAATTGTGACACTTCAGAGAAAAGTGGTGATTTATGTTCTATTTCTGTTCAATTATGCTTTGATTGAGTTTGAAATACATCCATTATGTACCATCAGGTGAGTCATTCTGTCTCCTTATACAATAAAACAAGGAGTGTGCAAACTCCTCAGACTAAAGAAGGTGAGAAAATTACCTCATTAATTTTCTTGCTATCCTCCTGTGCTATTGTAATAACGCTGTAGAGGCTACATTAACTTGAAGAGAAATAAACAGAGGATTGTGAGCTCTTTAAACAGGTACTGTATGAGCCTAAAGAGCACTAGTTAACATGTGGATACAAAATAGCAGATGAGGACAAATAGTCCATTAAGATGCTTTCACCCACTTGAAAGTATTCAGGGCAGGGGATGCGGCAGGTGTATTCAAGACCACGTGGGAGATCCAAACACTGAGTGCTTGGTGGACACGTGTTGTTGGGCAGAGCACAAGCATCTGTGTCGACTTCGCAGTTCTTTCCCATAAAACCTGCAGGAAAAAAAAAGATTTCATAGTTAATGTAACTGATGCAACATTGAACCAGCAGAAAGTAGATCTGTGATCAGTGCCGCAATCCCATCTCTAATTTATGTCTCTGTACCAGGCCAGCAGCTCTATATATTTAATAAACAAGGCCAAAATTGGGCCAATTGTGGGTCGTCTGGAGGACTGGCCCCATTTTGAAGCGTAGTCAATGTGCCACAGTGCCTTCCTGAATTTCTATTTAACTTGAGCTTCAGTTTAACTTTTATCAGTAGTTTGAATAGGCAATCTTCGGATGTGTGCCTCCTATTTTTTCATTTACTTTTAATCCCTTCTTTCCTCACTCCTCTGCTGCTAATACTCATCTGACACAATTATCAGAGTCTGTGGTCGACATCGTGTTGCATCCCTGAAGGAAAACCCTTATAAATAGTTTAGGACAGAATGTTGGACACGCTGTTCTCAGACATGATACGTATGGCATCACCTGTAGGGCTTTAACCATGAAACAACTAAAATGAATTCTGTAAGCTTTAGGAGAGCTTCTACTGCATTAGACCGGCTTTATACATGTCTTGTTGTTCATGCGTCATTGAGTTGGTACAATATAATATATTCAGTGGCAGGCAGGGCTTATGAAAAAAAAAACGAGCAGGCCAACAACTTATCATTCAACACATGCCTTAAGACTTTGGTCTTAAGACTTTGGTCTTAGGACATGTGGTCCAAAACTCAGCAGACTATTTCTGACGTTGTAGAAACCACTTCACCATGAGAAGATGCAGCAGATGAGGCATATGAGCGGAAGAGGCTTACATTTCCTGAGATAACAGATGAGATTTAGTAGCAAGGCTGGAAAGCCAGCATACGCCCTGTGGAATTTCGTTACCATGGATCTGCGTCCACATCTAGTACCAGTTTACTCAGGGAGTTAGGGATTCATGATCGGGGATTATGGCAGGCTGCAAAGGCAGCTAAGGCAGCTTCATAGGAGGCTGAAAAGAGCAGGCACTGGCCCTGGCTAAAAAGAAAAGGCAACAGCTTTTGTGCAAAGACAGGTCTCTATCTTCTGTTTAAGATGGGAGATATAGTAAATAACGGTGTCAAGTCAATGGTAAAACAACACTCTAGACTTTAAGAGCTTTTTAGCATCGGTCCACAATGTGCTGTTTCATGCTGACTTATGTATGTTCCTAAATCCACTTATGTATGTTCCTAAATGGACAGACAGGCCGGGGCAGGAGGGTACAGTCCTGATCCATGCTCAGAGCAGGTGTACCGGGGGCGGCACACGATAACCGTTGAGCCTTCTGGGGTGTCGTGGGTCTATTTCAACTTGACATCTGTGATGGGAGGTTCTTTCTTGATAACCTCAGTGACATAGCCATCAGCCCACCCCCTCCTTGCTCTAACAGCACAGCCAGATTTCCGCAATGACGCTCAACCAAAAAAGCACAAGGGACAGTTACATCAGATCTGCTGTCTCAGGAAATGAGATAAAGGAAGAACAGATAAAACGCTTTTGCTATATAAATGGTCATCCAAAGTTTTTTGCTTATACTGGTTGAATACTACGACTTACCTATCGTTATCTTTTTATTAGGAGTAGAATCAGCATTTAAATCAATGTAAAGCCCTCCACTTGGAAATGTCCTATACTAAAGTTTCTTTGTTATTATTGCATTATCAATTGTTTTTTTCTGAAAGACCTGGGTTTGAACTGCTGGTCTTCTCTGAGTCTGCAAGTTTTCCTCGTGTCTGCAAGGATTTCCTGCAGTTTCCTCCCCGAGTTCAAAGACATGCTAGTTAAGTGAACTGGAAACTCTAAATTCCCCGTAGGTATGACTTTGTTTTTCTGTCAGTGTGTAAGCAATGAGACAGACTGGCAACCTGTCCAGGGTGTGCCCTATGTCTCACCCAATGCATGCTGGGGGAGCATCCTGCCTCCCGCAACCCACCGAACAAAGTTATAAAGGAAACGCTATGGATGGATGGACGTATGGATGGATGATTCACAGTCCTTTAAAACAATAGAGTTGCACCTATGGGCTGACCCAATTCATCAGTTGATGAAAATACAATTCCCCCTCTGAATGTCACCTTACATACTGACTCTAATGTGCCTTGCTCTCAGGAGCTGATGAGGCAAAGGGACTCTGTGACCCGTGTGTCATTAACACTGGTATCGTCCTCTAATGTTTAATTGGACAAGAGTGGACAAACATAATGTTTCATTACCATCAATGTTCTATTTCCCCAAAGAGACAAATAATTTGCTGAGAACAACAGCTAAAAATAAAAGTGTCAAATTCTTGAGAGAAAAACTTAACATGGCCTCTAAGATGCTCTGCCCTCAGTGTCTTTGGTCTGTATGTGCTGTGTTACGTTCCGGTAAAGTGGGCAAGAGCAATTGCCAGGCACACTAAATGCTCAGTGCCAACAACAGAGACCTCCTGCGAGTGGTCCAGCATTTACATTCAGTAAATGTAAATTTAGACTCAGCCGGCAAAGCACAATAAGCAATTACAGGAAAATTATATTAATGGGAGTTTCATAATATAATATTTGCACAATTTAGTTGCATTATTGAGCTCTGGCAATGGGCTCCTGATTACTTTGAGCTGTCAATCACAGGCCGAGACCGTAAAACGATACTGTGAATAATGTGACTAAGCCTTGTTGCCTGTGCTGCATAGTGTGGGCTTTGATCGGTAGAGTGCTGAGAGATAGGCTTTTTTATCATGGCTTTTTTATGACATAGCTTCATAATGAAAGTCTTTGCATTGCTTTACTTAAACGTGTCAAAAAGTATGAAAAACATTTATTGTGATTAAGAGAAAATTTTCTAGTTGACAGAGTATCTCGGATTCATGTGACTTAAATCATTCTGACTTCTCTATCCTGACGTCCACAGGCAGGATGTGCCACAGTGTAGAGAACCCTGCTGGCAAAGGGCAACCACCTTTGGTCATCAGTGTTGTAGCGTGAGAGGCCGCAGGGCTTGGGCATATTAGGCCATATTAACTGCATTGAAGTTAAAAAGGTCTGCAGTGCTGGCTGCTAACCACAACTAACTGTGATATCACTTAGACATTATCATAAAGCTCGAGTTATGGACGAAAACCAACATACCTGTAGGACATTGGCATTCGTAGCGTCCCAGCAAATCAGAGCATGTGGCGTTGTGCAGACAGGGGCTGGAGTCGCACTCGTTGATCTCAGTCTCACATTTTGTGCCTGTGATGGAAGTTTAGAAAAAAAACAAAAAAACATTATGCTGCAATTAGCTGCATCTAAAGTGCATCCCTATCCTCATGCAGAGGACCTGCAATGATATGTACCGTTACCCATGCATTGCATTGTCATTGAGTAACTATTTCCTTGACATGAATCACATGCAAATTATGTCAAACACATTATCTTAGCTTAGCTTAGCACAGGATAGCTAAGTTGAAAACAGAGGGAGAAAGTGAGTCCAGCTTTGACTATTTGGCAACCTATCCTCCAACTCGCTTGTTTGTAGGCTTAACACATAGCGGTAAGGGAAACCAAAACAAAACATGTAAGTGTAGAAATCTGGCAATGTTTATCCGTTTTTCTGTGCTAGTCTTTATGCTAAGCTGAGCTAACTGGCTGCTAGTCTTTGCAGTACAGGTATGAGTGGGTTTCTGTATCTCACCAAAAAAAGGGGGGTTTGAACAAACTGTTTGAACCTCTTCCCCTTTGAAACAATAATTACCACAGAAGTCTTGACAACAATAGTGAAGCCCTGGGAAATCAAGCAGTGATCTAATGGTTGGACTCACTTTCTTGTTAAGAAAATGGACACTTAATAATGAGCTTTGTCCTGTCTGAAGGGAGCAAATGAGGTGGGGGATGCTTGATAGGAGATTGGTGTTACGCTCAGCTGCCTCAGCAGCTGCTTCTACCGCTGTGGTTGGGGGTGGGTGTCTTCCAGCACAGGTTATTAATTTAAAATGTCCTATCATCAATAACAGAGCGGCAATGACATGTAGTGAAAGTCCCTTCTTGACAGCAGCAACCTCATGCTACAGCACAAACACTATGATTGATATCATCTGCTCGCTATCTGCTACAGGTCATTATATACAAAATATGCTGCGCCGTGCAGTGGCAAATTATATAAATTTGTCCCTATAAAATCTGAGAAACACCTACGCTCATTTGTGACTGTGAAATCAATTATGTAGTGCTATGGCCTCTTTTAATGAAATTCAACTCATATGTAATGTGGTGCTTTGTGAATTGTTTATTCAGCAATATCCGAAAAGTCAACAAATATTTAAAGATAAAAAAAAAGTCATCCTGAAGGGCAATTTGACTTGAACATTTTTTTCAATGTTAATTAAAACATTTCTGACTCATTATGTATCTACAGGTCCTTTAAGGCCAGAGAAGTCTTATTTTCTGAATGAAGGTTTAAATGCTAAAACCTTGTTTATTTAAAGTGAAGAATTACAGATTTAAAATTTTAAAATTTGTCCTTAGTGCACTGGATCCTCAGTAGATGTTAGATTTCTTACTGCATAGAGTATTAAAATGGATGTCTAACCCCACACTTTTTATTATTATGCACACAATTAAACAAGAATGGGGAAGTGTGGACGAGGCCAGCAAAATATATGCCAAGAGTTTGTTGTTCTGTGAGCAATAAAGGCTTCCAAAATGAAACCTGAACGCTGAGGCTGGGGTAATGTATCCTGAGTTATGATCTGTGATAGAGTACTGTGGACTTTCTGGGCAGAGCTTGGAATTAAATTGGCCTTTCTATGCTGCATTGCTCGAAATTCCAAAGTGAAAATCCCAAGATGCCAGAAAATGATGAATTCTATCAGTCACTAAGACCTGCCATGGTGTAAGAGACAATTTTCCATTACTGAAGTGGCAACAGATTTAAGCTTTGAACAGAGGGAAAAAATCTTGTTCATGTAGTGCTATGTAAGGGCTTATCTGACTGACAGGTGAGTGTGTCAGGACTTAAGGCTAGATGGGAAATATGCTATAGGCCAAAACCTGAGAGAACTGGGGAAGGTAAAAAAAAAAAAAATCATATTCACTGGTTGTTTAAGCAATAAAACAAGCGGAGGACAATTCTGTGCTTCAGTACTAACCCTTGTACAATGTAATGTTGACTGAGCATCACAATGAACTCCAAACTGTCAATTTCTTGTCAAATGTTTAGAATAGACAATGTGACCACATTTAAACTGAGATCAAAAACTGTGTAATTTGTCTTAAATGCATGATGTCAAGAAAAAATCCTCTTGAATCTTTGTATGACTTGGAAAAAATTAAGTTAAGATAAAGCAATGTTTCAAACAGAGTAGAGTTAAACAATGCGTCTCTCCCACAGCACCTCTTCTAGACAGAAAATCACAGTAGCATTTCGCTTATTTGAAGGCAGAGTCCAGACTGCAAGTATATCTAGCTCCTCAGGCTCTGAGCATCAGCACATCCAATTGAAATGAAATAATGGATACTACATTAAAGTGCCAAGTATCTGCTTTAATTTGGGTAGGTTTAACGTGACTATGGAAGGAGCTGTGTGCAAGATATTACCTCTCTAAGAGAGAAGTGCCCAAACTGCAAGGGTTCAAAATAATTGGACACTTGGCCACTAAATGTTTCTGGGGCAGCTATGTGTCGTTTCAAAGTCAGTTCATGCACAAAGGAGCTCACAGAGTTGACTGAGAGATGAGAGTTGCCCTTTAGATTGAGGTGGAGTTCCCTGCCAATATGAGGCATAAAGAGGTGACCATGCAAGTCAAGAAAATAATAATAGAGGCTCAAAAAAGCAACAGTCTATCAGAGACATTTCAAAGATAGCTGGTGTGCCAAAGTCTACAGATGGGTATATTGTGAAAGAAAAGCAGGTTTGCACAAGAGAACTACAAAATGTCAAATGAGCTGGTTTGGCCACTGAGAACCAGGCTTTTAGGAAAAATGGAAAAACATGTGCATGCTTTAGAAAAACACCTTTATCACCACCCACCAAGCCAAACCTGCTCTTCATGATGTGGGTGTACATGTTTCCCTGTCAACAAGAGGATTTACTGCAATATACAAAGTTTCTGTCGCCAACATGGCAAGGCCGGAAAGCAATTCGTAAAAAGAAAAAAACATATGAAAAGAAACTGGTGAATTTGTGGGAAAAAAGTTCTTTGGACTGATGAAACAAAAATCAACCTCAATCAAAATGATGGAACTGGGAAAGTGTGGAGGAGAGAAAAAAATAAAACGAACAGCTCATGAACCAAAGCCACCGCTTCATCTTTCAAACACTCTGCTGGTTCTGTTATGGCTTGGGCTGTATGGCTGCCAATGGAACTGGCACAGTGGCATTTATTGATGATTTCACTGCTGATGGAAGCAGCAGGATGAATGCAGAGGTATACAGAAGCATTCTGCGCTCAGATTGAGCCAAACGCCTCTAAACTCATTGGATGACATTTCATCATTCAACGGGACGGCAGTCCTAAACATACGGCCAGAGCAACTGCACAGCTTTTTTCTCAGGGAGACGAGGTGAGTGTCCTCGACTGGCCGAGGCACATCACCTGATCTCAGGCCAGTCGAGCTGCACTCCGCTTACCGAAGGCCAGACGAAAGGCAGAGGGAGACCCAAGCCAGAGCTGAGGGTGGCTGCAGAGAAGACATGGGGGAGCGTCTCCACTGACTTTAATTATCTTCTGATGTCTATGGGTCAAAGATTTTCATCTGGAAAGTATTTTCAATAAATATTTAATATAATGATTTCATATAATTTCATGTGTACCTGTCAAATTACTTTTAAACTTCTAAACTTTGGACACCATCGACTTAAGAAGTGATATCTGCCCCATGGTTCTTTCTCTATTGATTCTAACCAACTTAGAAAGACTCTGCCCTTTAATGTAATATCCAACACTTTATTTCAAAATAAATGTGCTGAATCACAGAAGTTGACGGATAAAAAAATGTCCAACATTCCAAATTCCATATTCAGACGTCCATGTACTGATGTGAACTCTAAATGTGTATTGAATTCAGAGGATTAACCTGTTATTACTACAATATTACTGTAAACATGGTTTTAATTCTGTACTCCATCCTGGTAGGTCATGAAACCATGGAGCAATTGTTAAAACTCTATGAATTTGTTCAGTGTTTTTCAAGCTTTGTTAATGAAAAAGGTCACACTGTTTTTTAAAATCTCATATTCCACAACAACCTCTTTTGTTTTCATGTCTCTTGTTCACTTGTTCCCTTTTTTAGAACAGTTGTCATTGATAGCTTAACAAGTTTTGGCCATGTTCTGAGCTGGCAGCTAATTAGGGAGCAGTTTGCCAGAGTATTTGGATTAAATACAATCGGTGGCAGCCCTTAGAAATGTCAAGCAGGCAAAGCTACTGGTAAATAAGCTTCAAGGTTAAAAGAATTACTTCATCAAGAGAACTGGCCTTTGCTTAAAATCTGTCGTTGGCTTGTGATTTATACATCACAACCAACCACAGATCGGGGTTTGAAATAGTCATTGTTTATGCTCGTTTTGGTGTTAGCCTCTTTGGATTCAGGCAGACGGAGACAAATCTCTCCCCTCTGCATCACAGAGATGCTTTCTCGAAGTTTGATATGCAGTAAATGCAAAAGAATTACTGCTGTAATACTACTACTAATAACACAAGCATTGATCACTGCAGGGAGTTTGTGTTCCTCCTTGTCCACCTCCTCGGGGTGGTAAGAGGTCAGGGGTCACTTATGGAACAGAGACTGTTATTCAGTCTTTGGAGATATTAATCAAAGTGAATACTTCCAGACATGGCACTTTGAACTGAAATCTGACGATAACAGATTGCCCTCCCCTCTGACTATGGCCCCCTGCTGACCCATGTACAATATTAGAGGTCACACAGATAAACCCTAATATGACAAACAGTGTTTTGAGAGCAGTCAGCAGCTATGTGGACATTAGCAAACACCAAAACAGGACTTTAAGTGTTTCTGCAGATGCAAGGCGGGCTATTTCAAGCTAACTCAGATACAACACATCTAATGGAAATGGTTTCTGTTTAACATTGTTTAACATTGCACCAAAATTGTTGACCAAAATAAGAAAGCTTCAAGTGAGTGCGTTATGTTGAACTTGACTGGGGATCTGCTCCCAGCACCACTCCAAAGGAGAATGTGCGTGAGATTAAACCTTGATAATGTTAATAATCTCAACATCAAATATGATTCCACATTTATACATATTGTGGAGTGTCTCCGTATACCCGACAGGTCCAGCCAGGTGCCCATGGCGGAGTGAACCAAGAGGATGGGCCTCTGGAACTTCAGCACCTGGGCCAGCGACGAGAGCCCTGGGCCAGCTCATTCAGGGCAGGTACTGTACAGTATGTGCCAATCAGTGTGCTGCACCAACACCAATGTTTTTCACCTGTGGCTACAAGGAACCTCTCCTCAGAGCGGCTCATTTTTGCCCAGTGAGTATGGACACTCCACTATTCTCCCCCTGTGCTGGGATTTGTCTGCCTGTACACTTACCTGTAATCTCTGTGTCTCATAGGTAAAGGGAGGAGAGCACGTCTAGAGAAAAGGAGAAAATACCCCAGACCGGGATGAACCTTTGTTTGTTTGCCTTAGCAGGCCTTTAAGTTTAACCCTCCGCTTCTAGAAGGAAAACCCCCCAATAAAGAATCTTATTTTATATTACAACTTCAGGAAAATTAGTGACTGATGAAGACAGTCGAGCAGGAGCTTTTTTCTAATGTTGGTGGACAACTGCAGCTGCGACACAAGTAAATACCAGTCGGCTGAAGTTGCTCAGTCTCTCTTGAATGTTGGTAAAGATCAAAGACAGGTTTAATGCAGCCTTAACGTTTTTAGCTGTCAGTCTAGTATGTCAGTCACTTTACTCCATGGTTAATGGTGGATTAAACCGATCACATACCACTAAGTAAACTGATAATGCGCCAGATTAAGATTTTGACTCATGTAAGATGTGAGCATTAGGTTGTTTTTTTTTATTTTTATAATACCAAAGTGGCAGCATGGAATGCATTTCCCCTGTCCAGTTTTTAGATGACTCAAATTTGACAGCTAGCCAGGAAACAGTATTTTCTCTTAGCATGAGTGTATTTGTTCTAGCATAATCTAAATTATGCACTACACGAGTTTCTCATGACTTGTCCCTTGATTTTAAGCCATTTTTATGCCATCTGCCTTAAAATACCAACAAAGGGCAAAATAGAGACATCTATAATTTACAGAAAGCTCTCAGCAGGAGTGCTTTCTGTGTCAAATGTCCTACATGCAAACAGGATACTGTCTTGAAGGAGTGGAACATTCTGAAAATTACAGCTTTCACTCTGTGTTGCATGTGTGCTTCATGCATTTAAGTGGCATTAAGCATACATCGCATTTACATGTTGTTTACATAATGACAACATCTGTAAATGTCATAACAGAGATCAAACCTCTGCCAATAGCATGTGACTGTCAGGCCATGCCAGCTCCACATCAGATTTTTCCCAAACATTAATCAGTCATCCCTTGCCCCACAACCAACCTTCCCACAAGGGTTTGTACACATCGATCCATATTTTGAGATATCCTGCCAACAGACAGATGGACAGACAGATGGAAAGAGGGCAAAAACACACAATATAGTGAAGTTATCTCTCACCTGTGAAGCCGGGGAGGCATTTGCAGGTGTACTGAGGGGGAAACGATGGCTGACTTGTTGTGATGCATGTGGCTCCGTTCAAACAGCTGTTTGGTTTTATCAAGCAGGCATTGTCCACATATTGACAAAACTCTCCAATCCATCCTGGAGTACAAACACACTGTGGGAAAACAGAAGGATATTCAAGTGATCAGCAGCAAATTAATCAGCCGATACCGCCAAAATGATATCAGACAGAGGACTATCTGTCAGTAGAGTCAGTAGATGTTTTTTATTGTTTTTGCTGTAACTCAGCAGCAAATTAAATGACTATGTGGGTTAAATTATGGACTTCCACTTTTTTTCCCCAATGTGTGAATCTGATCCATTTTAACCTTGTTGCCATGAATACAGATGACACCAATTTGCACAGTTCGTCTGATCTGGCAATAAAAGACCTCAAATAAAAGGGTCAGTTTACCAAAACTACAAAATAAAAGCTTTACTCTGCTAAATGATATCTTTCATCATAGATAGGTTTAATTTGATTTACTTAGGTTGTGTGATATTGTCCTCTGAGATATGAGCCACTACCTCAATATTATGAAGATAAAGGGAATGTGTGATGGTCACAGAAAAAGAAAGAAAGAAAAGGCTTAAAGTAAACTCAACATTAGGCCTACATTTAATTTTCATCGAGGGTGACCTGGTTGTTCAGTATATTATGTAAATATCATCATTTCTTTTGAAATGGGTGGGATAAAGGGAAATGGACTACACTGAATGACCATGAAATATGTTTCATTAATTATTTCTAAGTTGAGAACATCCAAAATAGAAGTGGTGAAGTGGATATTGTGAAACAAAATGAAACCAAACCTTTCTGCCTGGTTGGATGTTGTGCCATTATGGGTACTGAGAAAATCATTAGCTCTAATGTAGGTGAACCAACCCTTTTCAACTAGAAATCAGCACTAAACAAAATATATTTGTTTTGTTTTGTTTTGTTTTACTCATCTTAAAATCCGATGTGTTGGAGGTGAAGTGTGTAAAGTAAGTGTGTTCTGAATGACTGGTCTGTATACTACAAATAAAATCAGGACTTAATGTGTCCTCTAGTTTCATTCTTGTTGTTTGAGTGCTTCTTTACAAAAGCTGTAATAAAATAAGCAGTCTGCTCTTACTCAATGGTTTTTCATGCTCAAAGGAAAAATCCCATAAAAATATAAATAAAAAACATGAAAAGAAAGAAAAGGCCCATTTGAAGTGAGCAACACTTTCTGATTATGTCTGACCCCGGCTGGAGGCGCATCAACATGAGGCATCTTAGAGTGGGTTTTAGATTAAGAACACTCTCAGTGGTCTAATGGAACAAGACTGATAGAGAATAATTAGGAGCTATGGGGCATTACGGAGCAGTCTCAGGTGTTGTAAAATATACAGACATTTGAGGAGAGTGAGCAATAGAGAGGCAAATTAGACCAGAACCTGCCTGTCTGGGCAAAGCATCCACATACTCACAATGATTAATGGGTTAGAATTGGATTACTGCTGTCTGTAGACATGTTGTACCACTCACGTTTTGTATTTTTTGAATTCCAATTAATGATAGGTTTTCATAAGCATACACTGTTGGAAACCAAAGATGGAGGGACCTTTCATTCTGCGACATGCAATATATTTATGTAAAAAAACAACAACGCATTTACGTTTAAAGTTTCGAATCATTCAGAGGCAAATGGGAGTTATGTCAGTGGCTGCCAGTCTGAAACATTTGACAGTAAAATCATCATCATTAACAGAGATAATTGAAATTCCATCTTTAAGAAAATGTCTTTAAAGATTATGTGTTTACATGGAAGATACACACATAATACACACTGATATGCACAGAACATCCAACATATGACGAGAAGAAGCTTGCTGGTATTTATCGTACATCACAGCCATACAGTACGAACAAATCGGATATTTCTTGCACTGCATTCAATCATGTGCAGCGTGGGATGATTCTCATTATGACATTTTTATCTTGAAGTCAGGGCTCTATCAGCGCTGTGTATGAATGTGTTCACCTTCTGTTCGTACTGTAACCCCCATTAAGGTGCAGTAGAGTCATATTTTGCGGGCTTGAGAGTATTTCATTAAGACTGAAACATTGAATTACTTACCTGATATCCGCCAATTACACTCAGGCACAATCCCTCATTTAGGCAGTTGATATTGAGCAGCCTGCAGTAGTCAATTATTTCTTCACAGTTCTTCCCAGAATACCCTCTCAGACATCTGTTGGGAGGAGGTCAGTGTCATCAAAATCAATTCATCCAGGGCCTTCAGCACTAACAAGCTTTTTTTTTTTTTTTTTACAAGATACACAGGGTTATAATTTTGTTTTCTAAATGACCTGTTTGTGATGCAGACCTGGGTGAGATAGTGTGTGCCAATTGACTGTTGGTTTGTTAAATGGGTGGAATCAGGACAAATTAAGTTTTATTATGAACCACAGATTATACTTTCTTAAAACTATGAAAAAATACTTAATTTACTCTTCTAGTAATTATCATACTCTACACTGTTCGATTATGATTGTAAGAGCAAAAAAAAAAGGTTTCAGGAAATAATCTATAACATTCAGATACTGTGTGTCTATTACTGGTAATAACTTAAAAAGCACATTGAGCTAAATTCAAATTTCATATGATGTACAGTACCTACCAGCTGCAGTGTAATAACTGTATTCATAGGACATTAGACATCAGACAGAGAGGATGTTGAAAAATAAGATGGTTGTAAACAACTTGTTCAACACCTTTTGAAGAAGAAAGCACCGGTGATATATTTCTAAAAATCAATTTCAAGGATAATGCTGATGCTATAAAACCAACACCAGCGTATTAGTGCATGTCTCTCTTTTCAACCTCCATACCCTATTTGTGTCACTCAGCCCCAAGCTCATTAATTTCTAGTGAAGATATGAATTTTCATGGCTCACTAGGGTATGGGAGTTAATTTCTTAAAACACCCGGGCACTGTAGTGATTAGCAAATTTTACTCAAACCAGGGTAAATATTGCATTTAGCTGATTCGTTTTAGCTGTGAACTAATACACATTTGGTGTTTTAGTCAGGATTGAATAACAGTAACACACAGTGCCCATTTCTGCTGTAGCAAATCACATGTTTTAACACTGTGACCATGACGTTTCTAATAGTTTAGGCTTACGATACACAGATAATGCTTGTGAGTGGGATCAGTTCATGGTCATTTTCTTGGGAATGGTTGATAATAAGAAATAATGAGGCTTGAGCTCGGCTGGGTAGTTTTGTATTGGTCCTCAAGCTCTTTTAAAGTAAAATTTAATAACATTAAAGGTGGAATAAAACATAAAACAAAACAAAAAAACATCCAATTTATTCACTCAGAGTGGGGCATGCATTCACAAGACAACCCAATCATCTAGAGAGGGGCCTGTGAGTGTGGCCTCTATTAGATTCTTCTATGTGTTTCACCTGCAGACATAATCATTTCCCCTGGACACACAGGTGGCATTGTTGAGACATGGTGATGGGCTGCACAGGCTCTTCTGCCTCCTGCATGCTGGGACTACATTACCATCTGCACAGACACATTCAGAGGCCTGCAATAGAGAGGCAAAACAATCCAGGTCACTTGTCAGCTTGGGAACAAGGGGTTAGATTATACAAAAGGCCCATCAGATAACTGCAGAAGCATTATCAACAAAAGTACGAATAATCATGGTGATAAAATTGTGGTGATTTACTCATTATTTGTTACTGATATCTGCAATTATATAGTGGAATCTAAGTAGGCAAGTAAATAATGGGTTTTTATATGCATTTAAATATGAGTTATAAATATTATAAGAGGCTAATAAATGCTAATGTTCTGTAATTTAATGTTAAAAGGATTTGAATCTCAAATTAAGCTTATGGAAAAAAATATCTATGTCAAGCAGCAGCAATATCAGGCATTATTTAGATAAATGTCCCTTTTAGCCTGCCCTACTCTTGTGTTCTTAGGTGGGCTGTGAATATGTGTAGTGCACTTGGCAAACTGTAATGAACAAAATAAAGGTCAGAAAAAGACAATTAGACCATTACTGCATTTTCTCTGGTGTATCCTCTAGAACATTAGGAACACAACTGGCTCTGCAAAATGTATGACCACAATAACATTTCCAGAGAAAGGTGAAAATTGCAGCAAGCATCCAATTACAAAAAGCTTTTGATGAGAGCCATTTCAAACTGGCACTTAAATATGCAGTGGGACATGCAATCAAAATGCTAGTGGAGGCAAATACTCTCTCCCTTAGCTCATCTTCAGGAGGAAATATTAATTGCTGCCGCAGCCTTCAGACTGAAGCCATTTGATCTTGTTCTAAGACACTATATTAATTTTCATGTGCCATTTCTTGTTTATGTCCCTCTGAGATAATACAAATAAGGAAAATTAAGTCCTCACACGCTCGCCTGCAGTACAAATTTGCTCTTCTTGACATGCATATGACATGCAACCGAGGTCAACTTTGGAATCACAGTTGAGACCCCCGAATCCTTCTGGACAACGACAAACAGATCCACTGGGGGTTTCCTCGCACGAGCCGCCATTTCTGCACGGATTTGGATGACAGGTGGCACTCTTCTTCTCATCAGGTGGGCCTATAAAAAAACACATACAATAAACAAAACTTTATGCGCTCTCATCACTGAATCTCGCTCCAAACTAGTAAAACACATAGAAACAGTGAGTGATTTGACCATGCTTCTGCATGAAAAGATATGAGTGACATGACATACAATCCATGGAGGTAGAGTTGATTGACGTGTTACGTACTATATTAATAATTACACAGGAGAGAGACACATGCTGCGCCATCCCCTGCAATTAGGCATGTATACAATTTAAGCAAATATTATCGCAATTAATCTAAAGGCAACAGCGTCATCACTGCTGTCAGAACTTTATCTAACTGTCACCTTCAGATAACGTCACCTTAAACACCTGCACACTAAATCAATTAGAAGATAATTAGAGGTACCATGATTCTCCCCAGCAGATTGAAGTAATATTTACATAAAGATACAGAAACTACCTCAATTATAGCTGCCCCCTTAGTTCTTAATAATGTACAAAAGGTATCTGCATAGTATATTTAACAGCTCTGTGTTTGTGCCTGATACTGTTCACTGAGAGGACAGCAAATGTGTAGTTAAGACCCAGCCCTACAGCTGAGTAAAGAAATGATCAGGTTTGATTCACCTAAATAATGCATGCTTGTGTGCCCTGCTTGTGTTGTTAGTTAGTCCTTTAGGCGGACAATTTCCTCCACCTCAGGGTGTTGAGTTTTTTTTGTGTTTAGTTTGCACTAATGCAGCACAGAAGGATTTGACAGTGTGCATCTGCCAGTCTACACATAGCATCTAAATAAATGAGAATTCAGGTCAGCATCATCCTCATCAGCCCATTCGTCTGCTAAGTGATGGTACTGTGCTGTTACACACAATGTGGTGTGTGTTTCTCATCTGTGATCCTTGTGAGAAAAGTGTTTACTAAGGCTTTCAGCCGTTATTTAACTGTCACGGTTCCAGCCAGTTGAAATGGGGAGAGTCATATTTTCTATTTCTGAGGAGAAATGTTCCTCCCTTTTTTGAAACTCCACCTCAATACATAACAATATGTACAAGAGGCAAAATAGTCTATTCATGAATATATGTTGCCCTTTTAAAACACACATATTTTTGGGAGGGTGTATCAGGCACTTCTATACTTGAAACCTCTGCACCAAGCACAGTAATAAAAGGAAAGTTATCACAAAGATGTACAGAACAGAATAAATGATTTTCATGGAGGATTTTCCCCTAACTGTAAACTAAGCAGTCAGTGCTGTGGCCTGAATTATAGTGTAAGCATTTTCCAAAATAAAGTAAGTCTGAATTAAGCTGTAGCCCGGGTTTTCTAAATACTGCAGTGCCACAAGAATTTCACCAGCAGCAGATTAACCAGAGAGCGGATAATGCTGTAGTCACATTGTATGCAAAGGATAAAATTAGACTGAATTCACTGCAGGTTCAAGGTGAATAAAATTTGATGTTATTCCCAAGTGGGGGTTTTCATTTTTGTGTTCTTCACAAGGTGCCTACACATTTATCTTTCCAGTGACTCTTTCTTTGCATAGTTTCTTTAATCCCCCTGCTGATACAAGTGCTCATGTCCCAGAGGCTCCTCACAGCCTCCTCTGTGGGCATCAATCTTACTGTGTACAACTTCAGGGCTTGCTTTTGCCTCAGCTCATTTTCCACCAGAAACTGACTTTTCATAACTGCTCCACTAAAAAAGTTGCACCACTACAAACTTCTATATATTTTTAGGAAATTTCTCCAGCTGTCGTGTGTATTTATGACACAGATAATGGCTGCGGCACTCTCTGCACTCGAGAGAGAGAACTTCCTAATATGTGATCATTTTGCTTTGGATCATTTGTATTTGTGCCAGCATTTATGTCTCCCACAGATCACCGACACCCCTCTCATCGCAGTGATTATGATCTACAGCAATCTAATATACATAAAGAAACAACGTTGTGTCAGTGTCTAATTAAACTGTTTAACAAGGGTAACGAGTGCATACAGTATATAGTTTAAATTAAGCTTAAAAAAAATTTATATCACTTCCAACAAGATTGCAAAAACAATTAACACCTTACACCAAATGAAAATGGCCCCATAAAGATGGTAATACCTTGCCACAAATACCCTAGAGGTAGCGCAAAGGAGAGTCAAATCAAAAGAAAATCTCATTTGAAACGTCCCATGAGTTCGGCTCATTATTCTGTGCGCATAGACTTTGGCCTATGAGGGCAGCCAGTGCTGGAGCAGCCACTAACTTCCAGTTGATTAATGAGGCAACTGCAGCAGGGAGGTAGAGGAAGCACAAGCTACACAGAACTCCCAAGAAGCTGATGGGACAGGAGGACACCATGACTATGCGGAAAGCACCCAGCGGAGTCTGCTTACTTGAGAGAGCGGCGGCAATTAAAGCAAATTAGATAAAAGCTGGAAAGGCAGAGGGTGTGTGTAATTCACCAATTTGTTTCTCACGTGAATTATATGAATTATCCACCTCAAACTACACAAGAGTAGAGTTTTTTTTTTCTTACAATGCCGACTGTTACTGGTTCAGTTATTCACTGCTTCTCAGCTGCATCTTGCATTTTATAAAGAGATGCATTGTGTTTTATTACTGTAAATAAAGAGGGCTAAAGCCAATGCAGTGAGTTCTCCAACATATCTAACATGAATAGGAGTTCTGACGAATGAAGGGGGAGTATTATTCTAATAAACAAATTTAAGCCAATTAAGTCAGATATACAGATTTAAGTCAGATGTAAAAGAGGGAGAATAATTTCAAAGTTCATATGATGTACTTCTACATTCGCTGTAAAACACATGAACTTTTTGTTGATGCTGTTTATCAGAAGGAATCCAGTAGAGCATGCATTTGCTATTCAAGGCATACAGGAGGATAAAGGCAAAGGAAGATTGCTCCTCTTAAAAGATTCAAAGCATTATCTTGTTATATTCTTGTTTCAGTGTTAAATAAGTTCAGAGTTGTTGTTGCTATCTGAAATGTATACCCTTGAATCCCCATACAGAACACAAGCTCCATTAAAACAAAGAAAGGAACACACAAAAAAAAACTTTCTCCTTCTTCTGGATGGCCTTAATCTGCTCTTGTAAAAGCAGATGCCAGACGGCACTAGAAGTAACCTTGAAACCACATCTCCAAAATAATAAGCTGAAAGCATAGGCTTGACTCGGGAAAGGCAAAGCTATGACACTTCAAGAATGCTGCCAGGACAAATTGTGCTCCACACAAAACAATGAATCAGTGTGAGGAGCCACCTGGAGTTTTTTACTCCAGGAAGCTCATTGCAGGCATGTTTTTACAGCAGACAGTGATATCCAGGGCAGATCGGGGACTATCCAGGTCTTGTAACCCATTTGTGTGCGATACCCATTAACCCAACTGTATTTTACTGGAGCAAATGAGACTCATTACCTAAATAATGGGTGAGGCGATAATGTCTCATAAACTAGCTCACCAGATCAGTACACGAGCCCTCGCTAACTTCGACTAAATCACAGGGCCAGGAAACAATTTGGCTGCCGATGAAAAATGGAGGACAGAAGTGTATTATTAGCTGAGTGCACCACTGAAACCACGAGTGTAACACAAACAGAATTTAGTAGGATAAGAAAGTATAGAAATCTAAGAGAATTAATGGAAAAATATCTTCCACCAAAGTACATTAAATAATAGAATATAAAAAAATTATGAATGCTGCTCTTTAGCCATGTTTTACATTGGTTCTAGCGAGCTCACAGAAGGTGGCCAGTATCAAAGGTCCTATTTAATATGCTCAGCAGAAGCAACATATAATAAATCACACTTTAATTGATCGCTGTAAACCTTTTGTTTGATCAGCTGTGACATGCTCAGTTAGCCAGATGTTTAGCCCTGCCTTTTTTACAGCCACATGTCACTGGTCGTACCATGAGGTATTTGATTTGAAGTGGCCACTTCATATATTATGGTGACAAATCCACAACCAAGTGGGATCGGGCTTAAAGCCCATAAGGAAATGCTGATCTTTTCATGATGTATGGCTTTTGTAGTTTCCAGCTTTGACCTTTCCGAAGATAGTTGCCCCTTTGAGGCAAATGTTGCGCATCTGAGAGCAGGATGCGGTGAGATCTCTGTCGCTGCCTTTGGTGTACGACGTCAACGGTGGAGAAAAGAAACAGAAAAAGATTGTCTGCGTATGTGGTTCGTCTGTCAGGGATCAAAAGTGTGCGATAACACTCAAAGAACAGGTTCCCATCGTCATAGTGACAGACGATCCATTCGTACTACACCAACAAGCACTTGAGTAAGAGCGTCGATCTTACCACAGACTCCTGTGTCACAGATGCATTTGAAGGACGTGGGCGACACTTGAGCACACGTCCCATTTTCACAAATCCTGTCACAGTTTTCTTTCCCAATGACTTCAGAGCAGTTAACCCCTAAAACAAATGGAAAGTCAGTTGACTGTTGAAACCTGAAACACAAAGACAAAAACCTATGCCTGGATTGAAGTTTTTTTCACATGCACAGAACTCTGCTGCTATTTATTTGAATTCCTAATTGGAAAAAAATGAAAATTAAATAATTACTGAAGATATACTGCTGCAAGAGAGTGTGCTGGCAGCAAAGAGATTAAGAAAGAAGTAATTTAGAATGCAAGCTGTTTTAATATTAATTGTGTTTGCATTACGTCTGAGTATTGGGGCTTTTGCTGAATAACATTATATGTCCAATAATATATAATTAAGAACACAGCTTGATTCTGTTTTAAGTTTCTTTTATATTCCTTAAAATTAATCTGAGAGTGAAATTCTATGACAAGCATCAATCAGATGTTACAAAATATTCAAGGATGGTAGGTTTCTCTGAGGAGATGGTTTTCTTTGATGTGGACGTACCTCAGTACATCAAATAATATCTGATTCAAGACAGTTTCATTGTACAACAAAGGTAAAAATAAAACCACTGAAGTGTAATAACTGTTTTTGATCCAGTTCTAATTCAAATAATTTAAGAGAGGTCCACAAATGGGACCGGTGGGTTTTGTCCTTACCTGTAAAATGTGGAGGACACAGACATTTATACGTTCTGTGGTTTGGATCTGTGGATCCATTGCTCAAACAGACTCCTTTGTTTTCACAAGGGTTATCCAAACAGGCATCAAACTTTTCACAGAACCTCCCAGAGTAATGGTGGTGGCATCGACAGTGGTACGCGCCCTCCCAGAGGTCTGTTTGACAAATACCGTTCCCTGAACAAAGTCGAAGCAGAGGAGAACCCTGACAAAGTTGCGTTTTAACAGACACATTCAGCCTTAAGCCAAGCTTGCACAGCTGCGGATCTCCCTCATGCAGAGCGATGAAGTAATGATGACCTGGAACGAGCCACTTGGCCTCAGCTTGCGCGCTTTCATTTATATTGTGGGCGAAAAGGAACTGATCTTTCATCTGACCACGTGCGGAGCAGCTCTCAAAGTCATGTTCTGAAACGTTGAGGAGTCTGACGCCGTACAACTTGAGCGTTTCATCAGCAGACATCAGCAGCCTGTCTCCGTGTTGCAGCTGAAGCGGGCATATCTGTGGGAAGCTGCGAGGGTGCCCGCTCGACTCGTCTCCCCCCGGAGAATCCCAGCACTCGGAGACGCCCGTGCAGATGTTTCCTACGAGAGTCCAATTCGTTTGGACTGTGTGTTGTTTCAGGTGCCATTCAAGTGAAGCCTGTCTGTTGCAAACTGTCTGGCAGCGGATCGTGCCCACGGCCACAAAGAAAGCAATCAAGTGATACAATGATGCTCCCATGTTTCCTCTCTCGTACTATTTCATCCAAATCAATAGGGGACTTTCAAACCTGACTTGTGTCATCTGGTGAATAGATGAGGGGAACACGTTGTATCCTTCTTCATGAGACGCACTTCCACATTGTCCACGTGAGTAATGACCTTGGGAAAACACAGATATTTGAAGTTAATGAAAAAGGAGTTGACTTTTTTATAAACCCTAGCATGACACCCCATGACAATATCTTTAAAGTTTAAAATATGATTAAAGTACAACTACAGCTCCAGAGCCCACAGTGCTATCATGAAGATTTTACTTCATTGTAACACATAGACTTGTGGCTTCAGCGAGTCTAGCAGAGCTGTCATAATCATGTGCAATGCTGCTGACCACCAAGTGTGTCACAGCAGCCTCGGCCTCCCCGAGGTTCCTACAGAGAGTGACAATGTCAGATAAAATATTCTCTCTCCCCTGTCGGTGCCTGATACCTCAGTGTCAGGCAGTGAGATGAGTTAAAGCAGACAGCATTGTCTTTTTCCCTCAGGCCCTTTTTATACGTGTGCACAAGATAAAACAACAAAGTAGAGAAGCCTCCCTGCAAGTGAAAAACTCTGCTCCTTGATCAGCTCACAAGGGCTGATATGAATAACTGCATGGTGATAAGTAATAAAACGCTGAATATGGAACACCAATATCAATAAAAGGAGGAGCGATAAAGTGAATGAGATTGCAAGTATTGTCAGGAGGGCTGTGTGGGCACCTAGAAGACCTGATTTACATACGGCGAGGTTCACCATTGTGCTTCACTGAACAAAGCGGAAAGCTGTCACCTGATCTCTAAAGAAAACAATAATGAAAACTCAAATGTGTAATTGGTTTGTGTGTGTGTCTGTGTGCATGTGTGTGTGTGGATATAACATTTCTTTCTTCTTTTTTAAAGGATATAGGCTATACATACTACTAGTCCATTAATACCATTCATTTTATCATTTATACCACTTATATATTTTTTATTTGACTTATTCCAAGCTGTAATGATCAAATTACTATTGAATTTTAAAACGACCAAACACATACAGAGTACTATCACCTCTGTTCTACAGAGCCTTTTAATGGCTGTCATTTTCACACCTCAGGACTTTATTGTTTTTGTTTACTGCTAGCCTTCTTAATAAGCATCATGTTCAGGAGGCAGTAGTTTTCACTGACCTTTGTTACATCTGAGCACACTGCATTTGTTTTGGTCTGAGGTGTTGTTCCATAGTGCAACATTGCTGCAGTGATGATCATTTGCAGAATCTTCCATTTCTTTGTCCTAGACTAGGTAGGCAACAATAACAATACTTGGCAGAGCAACATAAAACCATGGCATGGCATAGGTACAAAATGTCACCACATCTTGACTTCACAAAAATGTGAAAATAAAACACAATAAACAAAAAGACTTTCAACCAGGACCAATTTAAAATAACATACGGCAGATTTCAGTGGGGGAAAAAAAATCAAATTCACACCTGGATCTGCCCCAAAATGTAATATGGTTCTCTCTGACCCATGCCCCATCAGTCCACTAAGTTCAGGGTAAATTGGTTCAGTACTCTTTGAGTAATCCTGCTGACAAATAAACACAGTGGTGAAAAAATAACTTCCTTGCAGAGGCAATAAAACTGCCAAGAGTCATATAAAGAATAACATCCGTGAAACAACCCAAAGTGGCACCTAAAAGCCAACCTAAAAGAAGTCCAAATCAATACAGAAATGAATGGAAAAAATAAACTAATAAGACCATCACCAGATTCTAACGTGCCCAAACACATTGTCAGCCAGAGCAGGTTCTGCAGCTATGGAAAGTATATACTGTACTGAGCAGTGCTGTTGACTGACATCCTTTGCCCCTCACTAGCAATGAAATTGAGGCAGGAGGTCATGGCTGATACCGCATATAGAAATTGGACTTGGACACTGCATATTATTATTACTGTGTGCTTATTTTCACCTCATATACCAACCATAACAACATTTTGGTCAGCACACAGCCTTCCTGTCTCACAGAGATCTGTAATCCAAAGTTGGAGCGAGGAGACATCTGGGATAAAAAGAGGACCATCTTATATCACCACGCATGTGACAGCAAACTGGCAATGTCAACAAGCAGCATGAGTAATAGATCGATTCTAGAGGAAACAATGTGGCCAGGGGAGAAAAAAGAAATTGCAGGAGGAGGAACGGCCCTGGCAGGGTTTTTTTTTCTTCCAATTTCCACATAAATTTAGCAATAACGCAGCAAGCATGCAAAGCTGAGTTTCCCCTAATACGCTGCTGCTAATTTGTTTACAGTCCAAAGTACGATATTGAGAGGCTGTTTCGACTACACAGTTTGCATGATGAATGCAATTTAGACCCTAAAGCACAATTATCCTTCTTAATTGTGTGGTGCTTCAAATTCATTTAATCTGAATCACATTCAATACCAATTCATGCTATTACAGCGATCCTATATGCCAGGCTTCCACTTAAACACACAGAGCACAGGCTTTTGTGGGATATTAAGACACCTTAGAGGTATTGATCAGCTGGGATTAAAGTGCAGGCCGTACACAGGGGTGGCTCAAGTAATAAGGGCCATGGGGTCAGAAGCAAGGTCATGTACGTAGGGGTCAACTATTTGTCTCCCTTGGCCTCCTGCTTTCATTATTGCTCAGTTCAACCCACGGTTTAGGATGCCAATCACGCAGGTGTGCAGAGGGCAATGGATCAAGGGAGCTGTGTAAATCCTTGGTTGACTGATGACTGAGAGACGCCAAGAGGACACAACAAATTATCACATCAAACTGGTAGGGCCCACATGTCCCTCCTTGTCCATCATACAACACATAATAGACCACAACGGCTGAAACGCTTGGCTGATTAATCAATTAGGCAATCAAGACACCATTAAACTGGAAAATCTAAGGTAATTAGTTGTTTTATGTCTATTATCATTTTTATTTTATTTCTTTAATCTATATGCTACAAAGTAAACTAAATATATTTGAAGTTTCAACTAGTATTTAGTCAAAGAAAAAAATCCCCCTAAAAAGGGAAGACGAGAAGGCAATTTTAATGATAATTATGACATGTTATACTCAAAACAATTAATCAATTAATCATGAAGGAGATACGGTAATTAATCAATAATAAAGGGACTGGAATCTGGAATAATTGACACAACCCTACACGCATAAATTCATGTACAAATAAGCCTTCGCTGGGTTATTTCACATGACAACTGAGTACAGTAGAGAATGTAATCTAGGCCGCATCTGAAAACAGTTGCTAACTCGCCATCTGAGAGAAAGATTACATTTTTTCTCCCCCTCTCTCTCAACACAAGTAGCAAAGTTTGGCTCATTAAGCCGTCAGCACAAAGACAGTGATGAAGATGTTGGTTAGCGAGCGAGGTGCAGTTGCTAGTTACAGTATAATGGCACTTGTGCGAGAATGAGGACGCGCAGGTGTAATTTTGAGGCAAACATCGTTGGGATAAATAGTGCAAGCCTCCTTGTATATGTAAATTTCTCATTATGATGTCCTTGATTCAGAACTTTTCAGACCCTGACAGCTGCAGTGGCTGAATGTTGTTGAAGTTTGCCGTTGTGATGTATAGTGAGTGTACTGTATTGTTGTTTGCCTGCTCAAGGACCAGGGAATGACTTCTCTGAAATTGAATAGAAACTATAATTTAAAGTTGTGAACCTCCTACACCTACATCTGCTGCTTTTTGGCATATAACCTGAGAACATCAACAAAGAAAGTGTCTTAATGTCAATAAATTTGCAGGAAATATAAAATCAGAAACAAAAAAATAATCATCACAAGAGGTTGACAAGCTTTATGACTGCCATCAAAGAGTCCTTGGTCTTTTTTTCTTCTTCTTTTTTTTGTGAAACTTACAAATAACTCGATAGAGCAGGAACAACATTTGACATAAGCGAGCCAATTCTTTCTAAAAAGCCGGTCCTTTTCTCTGTGAAAGGAGAAACAATCTTTTGGAAAGTTATTTCACCGGAACAAGTCTCACAGCAAGGTAAACACAGAGGCTTACAAATCAACTGGCACAGAACTCATTTCTCTGTCCACTCACTGTTAAACAGCCTATTTCTGATAACACTGTGTTGCCAGGTTTGGTGGATGACATCCTATCTCAGAGCAGGTTAGAGCGGTAAACAGGTTAACCACCATCATCAAGCCCATTGGAAGACATTTACAAATTAAAACCACCTCAGTGCCAAGATTTGTGATGCTTGCACCACAAATATTATCATCATGTGAAAACATAATAACTCACATCCTGCAGCTAAACTTTGAATCTCTAAAAAAGCAGTTTATTCTTTTGCAGTGTTTTTTTTTTATCACCAGCCGGATGCCACTGAGCCATTGATGTCACCGTGGAGACACTGGAGGACTGATTAGCCAAACACCAGCAGGCTGCTGGCCACAGCCGCTGTTGGACTGATCACTTGCGCTCCCTGGGCAGCTATGTGGATCATCACTAATCAGTTATAACACTGATGAGCATCCGGGCCCTGAAACCCTGAAAACCAACCCCCACATCAATATTCCTACTCTGAATGCAGTAATTAATGCCAATGGCAAAACTAATTTTGACTCACATCACAGCATTGTTTTTCTGAACCACTAACATTAATTTACTGAGTGAAAACAAACAAACAAAAAATAGATCATTTTGGATTTATCTCAAAATAGAAACTATGTGTTTCTGTTAACATGTTTGCTCTCATATACAATAATACAAAAATACTTCTTGGGTTCTTTCTTTGCTCTCTGTGACCCTGAGGAACATTTCAAACAGTTGCAACTGCGGGATGTCTGCAAGACCACAATACCTCAAAGAAAAGTATAAGCATTGGGTTGAATTAGGCCAGATCCAGCAGCAGCAGCAGCAGCAGCAGCGCAGCAGCGTGACTTCACCTCTATGAATTGCTCATTTTTGTTTGAGGCAACACCTTCATCAGTCACTAGCCCCCATGTAGTGTAGTCTAAAGTGTTTCCTGTTTATTTGGTGCTCTGGAGGGGAACCTCAATAAGGAAAGGTTGTGTGTCTTTGTTTTGTTCTGAACATTGTGCAGTGCTTGAGGGAATTGGGGTACACAGTCTCTCAGCCACACTGAGCCTTTGGAGCCCAGTATAAAGGAAAAACAGTGAGTCTATGAGGCATCGTGGTCATGTGACCCATGTTCGGGTGCTAGGTTAGGATGCGGTACCTCTGCAGAGCAGAAAATTGCTTTATGATTTCCTGACTGTGTGGGCAGGTCAAAGTATGAGCTAAATGTTTTTTTCATGCTCACCAACACTGAGCTGGCTGCACCTTGGTGTTAACAGATGTGCCGGAGTTGGAAGAGTTGAGCTCTCTTCAATCAGCAAAATTCACAAAAATCTCTCACCTCTGTTCCTGGGAATCTCTAGTGCACTCATTCATTACAGAATCACAAAATCAGTCAGATTTTTTCAAAGCTTTGGTCTGAAAGTTGGTAGAGATGGAACAAAACAAACCATATCTGTACAGAACATGCAATACAGTGTTATCAGGATTAACTGTCTATTTTATCATGGTTTAGAAGCGATTTAAAAGATTTATGTGCTCTTGAAATGCAAAAGTACACAAGGGGCACCGGCACCTCACAGTTTGTTTTTGTCATGGAATAAAAGGAAAACAGGCAAAGTACCTGGAAGCCTTGAGGTCTCTGCTGATTACCTCTGCTGAGGAGGTTAAATCTTCAGCCCTGCATGTTTGTTTGTTTGTTTGTTATTTCAGAGGATGCCTCAAAAACCTGTTATCAGATTTCAATTACATTTGGTGGAAGGTTTGGCCATCAGCCAAGGAGCAAGTGATTAGTTTTTAGTGCCGATCCAGATCCAAATGTGGACCAAAGATTTAAACAAAACACACACACACACACATACACATATACACATTCATACTGAACTTTAAATGTCTAAACTTACAAAAAGAAACTAAAGATTATGTATTCTCATTGAAACGATTCTCTTTGTATTTTCTTGTTGCACCATACAATACATCTGATGACCAACCTAGTACAGGAATAATGATTTTGAAATGCTTTTTTCTGCTTTTTTATATTTTTATATACTAATATTTTCTTTCATGAGCCTAATTTACATCACAGATCTCATGAGACTCTTAACCATTACATATTTTCTCTGGTATTACTGTACCCCCAGTACAAAATAAAAAAAACTATAGACTGTAACACGCTGTTCTTTCAGCTTCCAAATGGTCTGAGCAGGTACTGTATGACAGTCTAACAGGGTCTTGATCATTTATTCTGAGGGAGTCGTCCTGCCCCGGCCTGTCTGTCTGTTAGAGAGAGCTGAAGCTGACAGAGCCTGGCCACAACACTACCGCTTCTTCTCACATATTCAAAGCTGAAGCCGGCCGGCAGCCACAGGGTCTGCATTAAACAACAGCTTAGCATTAAGCTCAGCCGACGCGTCTTCCCGCCCCCATTCCTGCAAACGGTAGGCCCAGGATTTACTATGGACGGGTAATCTGACTAGTAGGGTGCACACATGTCCCATCTGCTGCAACACACAGAGCGCCACAACCAGGTCTCTGCTGCTTGACCATTACACTGTTAATGCTACATGTTTGTTTGTTGTGTGTCTGTGTGTGTGTACCAGGTTGGTAGGATGCATGCTCACCATTAAGCTGAAAGGGTGTTCCGCTCTGGGAGGGTGACTTGTAGCATCGCACTGGAGAGTTTCTTATTCAGAGCTGATATGTGTCTGTCTCGCTGGGGGAGTGTGACAGCTGAGCCATCTAAGCTCACAGAGGAGGAAACATGTTGCTGTAGAAATGTGATCAGACGCTGAGGGCTGAAGGCGTGCCTGCTTGCATAAGGAGATGGGGCCTCTGGGGCAGGGCAGGGCGGGGATTCAGCCTGCCTGATTGATTATTTAATTATGCTTAACTAAATATTCATTAGCCAAGCCAAGTTATTATCTTCTGTAAATAAGTGAAGCTCTCCCAGTAAATCTAAATGATTTTATAAAGTACCTGTGGGGTGAAAAAATAAAACATTAAAAAAAAAAATTGACTGGACTGTCTAATCACTAAAGCGGATCTGGATTTACATTTAATAAAAGCCAAGACCCCAAAAAACTACTTTACCCATTTATTTAACAAATTGATAGCTATTTCACGCATTACCTAGCAAATAAATACACATTACTGTAACACTTTGGCATGCATGAGCTCTTTCAATTGCTTGGGTTGATAATTAGATGAAGATTACACTCTGATCACTAATGCAGCCATTCAGAGGGTTCATCACTGTGAGACTGCAGCTTCCAATGAGGCGCTTGGGTTAAAGGAACTGTTTTTAGGGAGATGCTTTTTTTTTTTAATGAGTGTTAGATGGGAAGAGAAGAGACTGGAGACTACAATCTACAACAAGCATCTCTGAGAACTCACTTAACACAATATTTCTCACTTGTTTTGTCTGTAGAAAAAACCCAATGTGTGACAATGAAGTTTACTTTTTTGTGCAAAACTAAATAAACAAGAAACAACACGTTAATTACTGGCAAGAAAAGTAATTCACATACTTCCAAAAACAAGGAACTGTTCATTTAAATATTGCCTTCTGGCCTAAACTGCATTAAATCTGGTACTATTACATAATTAAACATAATGTCTGCCTTCTACACACAAAAACAACAACAAAAAAACACACACACATAGGCAATTAGACAGTGATTCCATTGTGAGTATCAGGCCTGTGTCAAATGTAATGTTTATTTTCTTGGGAGATGTTTCTTTCTTTTTTTTACACTGACCTACATCCCATTCACTACAGCTACATTCACACCAGGGAGCTGCACTGCAATCAGTCTTGTACTGGTGGCTGCTGAGCAGCGGTATAAGCAAGGGGTTAAGTGCCTTGCTCCAGGGCGATTCAGTGCTAGTTGCTGAGGGAGAGGAAAGTGTGTTGGTCATTTACTCTCCCAGCCCAGATTCCTGCAGCCGGCCAGGGAGCCAACCTGGAGGCTGTCCATTCATATGCCTGTTGGTAAAAACATGCCGCCTCTGTCAGTCCAGGAAAACTCCCACTGTCCCTAAGAGAGCCTGTCAGAGGGGCATCCTCCATCTTAATTTGTAGCTGTACCGAGGTTTCACTGATGTCCTCCATGTAGGTGGCAGGTCAACATTTTCTTTTTTTGTGTCATACAGAAATGGTTGCACAGGATGAGGGAGCTGGTTACACAATCACCCAAACAGCATAAACCAATTTTCATTTTGTTAGAAAAACTATTAACTTTTTTTTTTAATCAATAAAAAGAATATTATTTTCCTTGATAATATAAAACAATAGTTAAGAACATCTTCTGTCATTTGCTGCAATACAACTGCAGTGATTTGTATGGACGTATTGTCATGTTCAAAGGACTGACGTGATTCCATGACCCACTTTTAAGCTCCATCAGATGAGAACCACAGAGCAAGATGACAGATGTTTTTATAAAGGTCACCTGCTCCTGTTACACCTTACTTTTCTTGATTGTTTGCTCACAGTAGGACTCACAACACATTTCATTTTTTACCAGACTAGTTTGCTGTGAGGTTTATGCTCCACACTGGCTCTGCCCACCATTTGTTTTCTCTCTGCTCTGCAGAAACTCTGCAAATAACAGTCTTGCCTGTAGTCAGTTTCAAGTAATTTCAGGATCAATTTTAAAATGACTGCTGTTATCAGAATACATCAGTATGAAGCACCTGCATGACCTTAAGATTTGACATATTCTATTTCCTATGCTTTTCCTGGTGAAAGACATTTAAGTTCTTGAATTTGGTTTGCTTCCCCACCGTGACTAGATTAACGAGCTGCCCTTTCGTTTGTAGCGTCGGTCATATTTCCTGCAGCTTTAGGTATCTTCATTAGATATAGAAATATTGACCTTCGCCGCTTTTTATGAGAATGTATAACAGGGAAAAGCAAGCATTTATCTATATAGCTCTGCAAACTATTCTCATCATTCCACATCTTCCTGTACTGAGCCAAGTGCATGGCTGAGATAGGCCCCTGAGTTCTTGCAGGAGGAGAATTTGTTTTACCTCTGACCCACCACTTTCTAAATTTGCTCACTTTACAACTACGGTCCCAGAAGCTAAATGGAACCAATGAAATGTGTAAATTTGGAAGAATCAAGCCACAGTGTAAGGACATTAACTGACTACATTAGCCTCTGCCTTTAGAATCACATTATCACCTCCAGAAATGAAGAAATGAAGAGTGCTTTTCAGAAAGTACACAGCATAATTAGAGTATAAGTAGTATACTGTATATCCACATGGTCAAATGTTACTCCACTGAAAGACTATTTAAAATTGTTTTGTCAACTCATGGTTGTATCGTTTCACATTTCACGTTGTTTCACACACAAGACTATGAAACAACCCGATTAATGACTGTGGAATAAAAAGCTAGTGATACAAACGGCTCTAATTTTGTGGCACAGCGGTAATTTTCGTCCGACGCAACACCGTAAGCAGCGAATTTGGCAATTTGGCAAACCGAGGTGCGCAGAGATGGGTGTGGTGGCCCAGCAGGGGGCAGTGTGGACAGATTTAGCTTGGCGCAATCGTTCATGCCAAAACGAAGGTGCGCTGAAAGCTCGCCAGCTCCAATCTGGTCTACTCTCGGTGCAAAGCGAAGCGCAGCCATCACCAAAACCTCACAGGCAGGTTTTCAGAATATCAGGCACATTTAAATGCAATAAATGATCACAACAACCAATATTTAATGTAACTAGCCTATCTGAAACAGCCCATACATTTATATCGATTGTCCCGTCGCATCCGATGACAGATGAAAGGCAGTTGGCATGCATAATGGAAATTCAACCTCACTGAATCAACACAGATGAAAACGAGATGCAAACTAACAAGTTTACATCCCTCTCAGCCAACCGCAAACAGCCTCGGCGTCAGATAGTGAGTATGAAAACGAGAGAGACGATTGCCGACAAGGGGCCAGGCCACAGAGCTTCTGATTTCATCCCTGATATGCATGGTACTTGTTTATGTTGTGATCTCTGTGCACTACTCATCTTTACATGTTACATGGAGTTTAAATATAGGTTACTAAATGAGAGTCTTTATTGGTGTAAAAAGTGTGTGTATGTGTGTGTGTGACTGGGACTAAAAAGCAGCAGTGGATTCTCTCGCCTGCGCCTGGTCTATGAAATTAAAGCCCTCTGACTGTAGAATTGAACATACAAACACAACTGAATCAACAAAAGCACAGCTGTTGTCATTTCCATTGATTTTTTAGACAGCGATGAAGCAAACATTTAAAACTTAATGAATCTTTCTTCATCTCTAAACCTTCAAACATGAACTTCAGAGAACACCATGGTCTCCTGTGAAGAATCCTCTGTCTCATCTTTATCTAACGTAGCATCGTTAAGACACTGACAGAATCAAAGTGAGCTGTTTAAACATGACTGACAGCACAGGAGTTGACTTTGACTGTTGTTTTCTCTTATGATGTATGGTCAATATCTCCAAATTGAGCTTTACTTTTTATTTTATTTTGGAAAATGTGCTTCAAAGTAAGAGCACTTGATAGAAAAGCAGTGGAGTCAAAAGTACAATATTTTTCTTTAGGTGGAGTGGAGCAAATGTAAAATAAAAAAAAAAGAAGTTCAAATAGTGAAATAGTGAACTAGAAAAACAGTTCAGAATGCTTCTCGAGCGAACATACTTCATTACTGTCCATTAAAATGTAATAATTCACTTATCAGACATTGACTTGTTTGATTAGTAATGTTAGAAGCTTGATCTTACATTCTGTTTCATCCTATTACTGTATTAACAAAGTGTGCGCAGTGATAATAATTCTGTCATATGCTGTACATATAAAGGCAGAAAAAGTGTCTTATATTGGTGTTAACAATAAGTAACTTTACAATGTATCAAACTTTATCTGGCTAAAGGTGTCAACATCTAATATTAAAAGAATTTTATGTATACAATTTTAAAAATAAATCGAACATGAGTCGATAATAATTGATCAGTGGTAATTTATGGTTCTTCTTATAGGACCTTGCTGTAGGTTAGGAAAGTCTGTGGGCTTGAAGCACTTTAGTACAGTATATGCTGACTCAACGACTTGTTAATCAAGCCTGCACTTATGCACACACAGTCAGCTGCACGGAGTCCGCAGAGAAATTCTGGGATCCCTCTTGAATATAGATATAATTAGATTGTTGCACACGATCTTGCCGGCTGAATTATGAACTCACACACTGGCGCACTGTGTATGTTCATTAAAAAAGAGCGTAGTGACTGATGCTGCAGCATGCAGTGTAGTCTAAACAACATCAATGGAGTGCAGGAACCGAGCTTTGACATTCACAGGTTTGCACATTTACAGTGTTCCTGCGTTGTGGGCTTGTTTGTAACGTAAAAAGGGGGGGACGTTATGATTTTTATTTATTTTTTTGCAGTTTATATGTGTCAAACAAGACTCTCTTCTGCAATATTGTCAGCTGTTAACTTTAACAAGCAGTGCAGATGTAAAAAACACAAACAGCCGACATTTTACCAACTTCCATTCTAGAATGTCAAATCTGAAAAACAGGCCCAGAAAAGTGAAAATAATGAATATTGACTGACATTACTAAAATGTCACAAAAATATCCATAAAATTAATTACAGATGCAGAGGCCAAATGCCATGCTGTAATTGTCAAAAAATAAAAAAAAGAATTAAATGTTTAAGGTGAAACCTTAAAATATTATATTCATAAACTTCCCTGTGAGAGATTAATCAGCATTTACATGTAGCAGCATTTAGTTTGCCCCTGAGTTACATGACCTTTCCCACTCCCTTAACTGCGTGCTGCAGAGCCCTGGGGTAAACACTGTTGTATTGTGTGTAGCATATACTCACTTAATACAAATGCAAGATATTATCCTGAGGTTTCCCTGAAACTGACGTACAAAGAGCAAACTCCCATCAGGGCTGAGAGAAGGAAACATAGAAAATGAGTCATTGTTGCAAATGGAGGGAAAAGAATCAGTGTTTACACAGTGAAGAATATTTTAACTGCTGCACACTCAACACATATTATCACAGATAGCACCGAGATGTTGCCTTAAGCATTGTAAATAGGACAATATGTGGACAATAACAAAGCAACTGTTAATATATAGAATCATTATCTTGGCGATTTTACATGGCAGTCGCATCAAAATATTGTCTGTGCATCATAATCTTTGCTCGCTTTTGATTTGCTTATGCTTTCCACAGTGATCAATCATAGTTGCATTGGAAACGCAGATTGTGCTTTGCTGTTTGACTGATTACTAAGTTGATAGAGTAGGGAGGGTGCAGGAAACAAGGACACTGCCATCTTTCTCTCTTTACCTGTGGGATTTAAATATTAAACATAAAGGATGGCAGATTATTATCCCTGTCACCTTGCCTTAAGCAATGATATTCTGTTTCAACAGCGCCATCAAGTACCTGCTGTGTCACATATTAGTGTGACTTCAGATTCTCCGAGGTAAAAAAAAAATGTTTATGATGCGGGGGAGTTATGGGACAACCCATATCTCTATAGAAATCTCACAATCATTGATTACAGTTTGAAAACAGATACTGTCAAGTATTTTAAATTAAGAATATAATCAACAAGAATGCTAAAAGCAACTCTGCTTTATGAATGTGTTATGCAGATTAAATTGATTCTGCAGTGAACATGTCTCATGCAGCCAGGCATTTATATGGAATGGAAATTACTGTCAGATGAGGTAAAAAATGGAGCTTATTTCTCCTTTCCATGTTTTGTTGTTGTTGTTTTTGTATTGTCTTTATTGTAGTGTTACATTTAGATAATGATCTTTGAGCAACACAAAGCAGCAACAAAACAGAGCAAGGACTTTGTTCTCACCCACTTTAACATGACTCGCTGCAACAGAAGCTTGATGTCAAGAAGAAACTATTTTAAAGTTCAGAACACAATGTTAAAACATGACAACAAAAGGAGCAAAGCACGCACAGAACCTTCCTAGCACTGATGCTGAGCCTATTTCTGTCAGACAAAATGCTCATAACTGTAACATGAGAAACATAATTCTGTATTATCTCCCTGTAACTTCGACCCCCTCTTAGTTTGATCAGGCTTTATCAGCCCTTTTGTCCTGTGTTTATGTGGCTGGGATAAAAAAGGTTTTCATCTAGGCTACAAGTCGCCTACAGTACATAATCAAAAGCAGCATAATGAAGATGAGCTGCCGAGACACAGGAGTATGTTTTCAACTAACGTCATAAAATCAAGGCTAGAGTCAACCTATTCAGAGCCAGTGGCCAAAAGTTGCTTGTGAGCACTGGGAATAGAGAGTAAATACTGTATAACACATGGCCCTGGTACTGTAGCTACAACTGCACTGTGTAGGGACAGCTACAGCATTTATATAAATATAGATTCTGCATAGTTCATCATGTACCTGTAATTCATACATCTTTAAAAACGTCTTTTTTCTTCTTCTCTCTCTCTTTCCTCCCCCCAGATTTTACATTGTGCATTTTTGGCATAGCACCACATATCCACCAGGAAAAGCTCACAGCACCTTCTTTCTTTTCAATAGCCCGTTTCCATGACAACATTATCAAAATTCAGTTGCTGCCATCATTCTGCATTACAGCAGAGGCTGACATGACATACCAAGGTTCATTCAATCCACTCAGTGTTTAAATTGACTGCAAACAGCTACATACATTATTCTCAAATGCAAAGCTACAGCGTTGAATAATGAAACGTTTCTTGTATTTGAAACCAGACATGTAAGTGTAAAGCAGCTTAAGGGCTATAGCTGTTGGAAAAAGAAGAAAACTGGGTTATCTTAAATTCCACAATAGGATAGGAGGGAGATATAGAGGGAGACTCTAACTGTGGTGGCCGTAAATAGACTAAGATATGTAATATACTAAAGCACTTCAGCAAAAACTTGTTTTCACAAACTTTATTCAGAAAGCTGGCTGATGGATTTTACGCTAGTTTAAGGAAAGCTTCAGAGTCAGAGGCATCATATTACAAGTATCAAACTTTGTTGTGTCCTAAGAGAGCTATGTGAAATCCTCAAAGCCGGCAAAACATAAATCATCACAGAAGCACTAGACATATCAGTTACTGAGCTCTGCACTCACATGAAAGTCGCAGTCCATGCTTGGAAAATCAGTGAAGTAAAAATGTCACTACCTGTCTATACTGGTGTGCCTTCTTGGCAGCATCCTCAAAGTCTCCCCATGGCTTCATCTACCCAATCACTTGGATCCAAGCTTCATGACACACACAGAGAAGCTACTGTACCCTAGTTTCCTTGATAGAGTGTCCTATCTGATAACACTCTCTCAGGGAGAAGAATATAGCAAAGTGAGGGAGGAATAATATATAAATCTTTTTAATCAAAATAAAAATAGCAAGATGAGCCGTGGCAGCGAAGTCATTTGTCATCGATGTGGCATGGAAATAAACCCATTGGCCCACTCCCTGACAATGGGATGTTATCTAGATATTAGCTGCTCATTTTACAACTCTATGAGATGGTGGTCCTTTCTGGGGGTTTTAATTAGAGGAAGAAATACATTCCATACAGTTGCTTATTAGCAATTTCCTCCTCCAGTTCCAAATGAACAACCCTCGCAGAACTTTTTTTTTTTTTTTCATTCCTGGCCTTAGCTTTAGCTTTGCCTTTTTTGGTTTTGTTTTGGCATCAGCTTTAGAGTTTAAACAAAGACACTTTCTTTAATGGAATTCAGTGCAACAAAAAAGAGCAAGCCAGCAGTCACCCATAACCGCAAACCAGCTCTGGGACTGAATTTACATTGATAAAGCAGTCCTCCCTGCACAGCACTTTAACTCATACAAGTAAGCCTGGAGTATTTTTTTTTCTTTTTCCTAACTGCCAAAATACCATGAAATGTAGTCACCCATGACAAGCAGCACATTGTTATTGTGGAATGTGATTCGCCCTTTGTTGGGCTGCTGATCCACCAATCAGAGTGCTTCTCCCCTTGTCACGAGTTGCGCAGTGTAGGTTGGACAACCCTGGGATGAAAACATGAAACGAGCTAGGACAACAGAAATTTTTTCGGCAAAAACTACATTTTAATTTTTCAACATGATTAAAAAAGGGGGTTATCCCTAAGTTCCCCGCTTTGTATGTAACCAGGGAACGTTTGTCCCCAAAAGGAAGCGGGGAGCATGCAATTTTTGGTCCCATACCCGTAAATTAACATAGCGTCGTTAGCAAGCTAGCTATTGTGAGTGACCAAAACAATGATTTTTCCCCACTTTTCGGAAATGTCATGTAATGCCTGCACAATTTTTCTGAAAAATAAGTTAATTAAAAATTTCAAGCAAAATTAAATATGCCTAATTATTAATGGTTGCCAATGGGAATTAACCCTTCCATGACTATTGTTTGGCGGAGAGGGCGGGACTTGACAAAGGGTGAATAGTGACAACATTGTTTATCCATCTTTACCAGGTGGTATTTTGCAGTAAGTGATGCTCTACGGAGATAAATTATTCAGCTGTGATGTGGTTCAGATCTGCACGTCACAAACCTACCATTTCACTGTCTTTTGAAGTGAACCTGAATGGATGGGAGAGGCGAGTACTGTACATGCTCGTCATCTGTTTTGATAGCGGTGAGACACCGTAGAATTATGCAGAGGTTATAGGCGCTCACTTGTGGTCACGATGAGGGAACGATCATGAGCCTCACTTGGCGTGATGCTGTTGAGAGGATTCTTTCAAGGTGACAGTAGGAGATATATTAGCTCCAGATAGTTTTATACTGCACAATGGTTATTTTAACATTACATAGTAAACTGGGTCAAGTTGGGTGTTTCAAGCTGCACTCGTAACTGAGGATTTATGGGAGCTATTTTGAAGTGAGTCTGTCACTTTGATAACAGGATATAAGAAGTCAATGGAATATGGCAGTTAATTCTGACAGTGCGCATAAAGGAAACACCTTGTACAGGGCGTCTTTAGCATTTCACCCCGACATCTTGTCAGACTCTACTTGAATAGACTTGAGAATGCACTAGCCTTTAGTACTTAAATAACATTAGATTTCAGTTTAGCTTTGTTATCTGCAGCTTCATGTCTGTGACGAAATCACTTCTGCATATCTGAACACTTCCATATAGCGCCTCAGCTCGGATATATTGTACAGAAATAAAGAAAGTCCACCTTTTGAAGCGTTATTTAATACTATCCATAGGCAATTATCCCTGACACATTTATCCTGACCCGCACATCCAATATACCAATTCAAGTTCTCTCATGAATATTAATTCATGTAACCCATTAGCTGAGAGGTTTCTGATAGCTTTCAGTTGATGAACACCCTTTTTTTTTATCTTCCCGATGAAATAGATTTTTTCCAGCGTTTCTATTATAAGAAAAAAAACAATTGAACCCAAGCTGTAGCCAAAGGATCAGGGGAAAAGGATCAAGAGCTTCTTCCTTTTGACCTAGTTATCAGTCGACCTGGCCTCCCTCCAACTGAATCATTACATCTGTGGTGTGATCCGAACCAAACGGCACTGCTGTCCATTACCCACAGGTGTCTTCAAGTCACTTCTGACTTTGCTCTGTCTTGCTGTAATTCCCTTGATATATTATGGAATGGTAATTGGATGGGGAGTAGCCATGACTCAGAGTGGCCAGAACATGAATCAAGTTGGACAGAGCATATCTTTGTACCCAGTGACACCACGAGGACATTGCTCTTAGAGTCCATAAGCAAGGTTTTCTTTTTGATGGGTAACCGCACTGAAAATTTACTGTGATGCGATTATGACAGCTGTTTTGATTTCCTGCTCACATCTCTGTCAGGCAGGAGCGAACAGTGTGTTTCAGATTAGACAGAGAGAGATGTTCAAGATGTCTATGAACTGATTTTAATTTAAAATGGAAATGCGTTTATTAGTGATCTTTAGAGGTGCAGTTAGTACATTTTATCAAAGTTGGAGAGGGCTAACTGTTTCCTCTTGTGTCTATCTCGCTCTTCGCTGTAGTTTTGAAATAACCTTAATGTTTTGTTGGGTTCCTGGAAAATCCCAGACCCTCTATAACTGGTCAAATTACTCTCCTTGGTAATTATTAATTTAATTATTTAGCCTATTTTAAAATGATCATTTATTGAAATAAAGCGCTTCTGTTCAGGAAGACACATTGAACAGGTTCAGTACAATTTATAATGTTGTGCATGCTTTTGCTTTGGTTTTTTGCTGTTATTGTATTATACAGGTACAGCACACTCCGACTCTACTTGGATCTTGGCCATTTAGAACAGTAGCGTTACCATATAGGGCAAGATACTTTCTATGTTAATGACTTAAAAGTGTCTTTGTCTGTAATCAGTAATGCTACAGTAATAATGCTTAAAAGAAAATCCAGATGCCTTACTATATATTGGGATTATAGAGGTCAGACAACAAAAAGGTCCTGATGTATCATTTTTACACATGGGACTATAAACGATCAGGAAACTGTCAACAACAATTAACGCACATGCTAAGAAATATATCTGTTTGTATCCGAGAATGGAAAGCAAAGCAATAACATGATCCCGTCACGGGAGTGGCTGATGGTGAAAGAGTGTGTGATGATATGAATCTGAGGTGCACTGCTTTCCTCCCCATGCATCCAGTTTCCAGCTTTTGGTTATTCAAGCTGGTGCTTGGACTGGATCAATTGTGCCTTTGTGAGGCATGAGAGCCTGTCCACCTTGGAGGTTCCCCTTAGTCAGCACAGTGGTTCCTCAGATGTAATATCCTGTTTCTATACAGCACGCTGCAGGTTATTTGTTTTATTTCCCAGGGCACTTCATACAATATGTTGCTCGGATGAAGTTGTGTCTGTGCGGTAAAATAACTGTTTGCTCACTTTGAATATGTGGCGGAATATGATATAACAGGAGAGGCTAATGATTTAATGATACTGGCATTTGTTTGAATAATGAGTACAAAGTTTTTTGTCCACCCAATTTCAATTAAACTTCTGCAGCACCAGGGGTGTCATGTGTCTTTTCCACATTGGAGTATATCGTTCTTTCAATCCCCAATAAGCAATTCAAAGTCAGCATGCTCAAAATAAATAAATGGATACATTTCATTTCATCCAGACTTGTAATGCATTTTTCTACCGCATTGTGCTACAGTATATGGTGCTCTGGGTGTAATTCCCAGAGGGTATGATACAGTATGTGTCTTCAAAGGCATGAGTCAAGTTCACAGCTGAAAAGTTAATCATTAAATGCATGTTGTTATTTCCATATTGCATCATGTAATGCTATCAATAAGAATAACAATAACATGGTTTAACTAGTTTGCATGCCCTCGAGACGTAATATGGTTAGTCAAGAGCCATGTATCTCGGTGTCAATATTTTACCCCGGTAAGTTCAGTAATCATTTCAGAGCTGTGGGGATAGAAAATTTCTTTTTGTAATGTTTTGAAATGCCATCATTTTGACCCATTTACCCATCAGACATTATTTGCACAGACAGCAACATTCTCTGCATCTGTGCTCGGAGGAAGAGATTTACCCTGCTCATTGCATAATCACTTCTTTTTCTTTGCTTGCTATACTTAGCAGGCAACCTGACATGCCTAACCAACAAGGCCCACAGACACCCTCCATCCTCATGCACTGTTTTCCAAGGACTTTCTCGCTTTGATGTGTTAAGACCGGGCATTGTTAACATCGAGAAGGTGCACCAAGCTTGCAAATATTGTGGGTATTTATCATTTGTACGGGGTGGAAAAACAGAGTGTTACTCAGGATCCTTTCTCCTTGCTGCCTGCTGTTGAAGGTTAGCCTAGTTTCTGAATCTGGCTGTGCTCTGGATGTGTTTATGTTTTCATTTGCAACTGAAAAAAAAAAAAAAATCATGTTTTGCACAGAATGTGAGTTCCATCCTAAACAGATTTCTTCCCAATATTTACCATATGTATTCTGCAATACCGCTCTTACTAAGGGGCTGCTCCCTTGGCAAAATATTGTCTGGAGTAATAATGTCAGGCTATTTATTCAGGAGGTAAATTAAATATTTTGTTTCATATGATGCCAGCTTATCGTACCTGTATGTGAGATACACAAGACTTAATAATTAGTATCCTCTGTCATGTGATATAAATGTATGAGATTAAAGCTCTGGAATCAAGTCAAACATCCTTAATTGGTCGATTTCCATCCCACATACATTGGAAATGTTTTCTGTTTCAGATTTGCATCACTACAAACACATTTTAATCAACAAATATGACACTTCTCATTGTTAATTTATTGTATTCATCACCCATTTTACTCCCTATGAATTGCAGATTGCAGCCGTAATGATATCAAGTACAGTAACAGTCCACAGGCTGCAGCGACTGGTTTCCACTAACCTCAAAATATCTCTGAGGCTGAATAATAATGCTCTCTCACACCAAAACAAAGTGTCAAAACAAATCACACATGGACAAACTAGGGGATCTAGATATTATGCGGCTGCATTATTTATTTATTTATTTAGTTTGTTGGTTGTGCAGGTTATCTTCTGATATATATTTCAAATTATGACATAATACCTAAGAAAGTTCAAGTTGTACATCAAAGCATACTGAAGCAAAGCTACGCTAAGCACAGCGGATCAATAGAAGTTATAGGACATTTGAATAATCAAATTCCACAACAATGATCAGAAAAACTGAATTCAATCAAAGCAAATGTTAAGTATCACGATTACTCATGATTTGTTGACCCCACTGATTTGAAAAATATTCGGCAAAGCACACAGCTTGGCTTGGCAACATGGCGCTGCAAACCCAGCAAATGCATGTTTGCAACATTAATCCCCTCCACAAGACAAACACTGTGGGGAAAGGGGAAAAAAGCAGATCAATCGTCAATTACTTTATAGTACGTATAAATGGAGCGTGAGCAAGTGGAGAGAGTGCAAGAAATGTGAGGCGGTGTGCTGGCACCACTCCAACAGAGGACTTCCAAACAGACGGGGAGTTGGCTTTGCCAGGTATGGATGCAGCAACAATGCCAACACCTTGATGTGTATTGGTGACAAAACGTGTTGAGGCTCCTCAGTTTAGAGTTGTGCAATAACTTTAAGCTGAAATAGACTATTCAAAGAAATTGATCGAGTGGCCCTGGAATGTGGATAGCCTACACTTTAAACCATCACAATCTCTGCATTTCTCCTTGCAGCAATTGTAATGGTGTAGAAAAAATAATGGTGCTGTTAAAACCTGACCCTGAATGCCAGCCCCTTTAGTGAGGTAAGTTCAAATGTTATCAGGAAATTGCAGGTTGGGAAATGCATTCATGGAATTGCATGTTAATGTGATTTTCGATGTTTGCAAAAGCAGATGGGGCAATATAGGGTCCTTCTCAATAGATGCTATAATAGCTCCTAGAAAAAAAAATGCCCCCAGCTAATAGCTCACAGAGCTTTTGAGACTGTACCCAGCTCTCAAAGGTTAAGATGCAGGTAGGTTTTCCAACCTATTACCCAACCTCTTCCAATCACACCGCTGCCTTATGTTTAAGCTTTTAAAGGTCAATCTGGTTGGCACTGAATGCCTGCTGGCTGTAAAATTGGTGCAATGATTAAGGTGATTGATTATGGTGTAAATGTAATTGACGTTACTTTCAATAATGCTGCTTATTTGGCTGAGTTCAGTGCACTCTGCGCTATATTATTATTAAAAGAGGAAGACATGTCTCTGGTTTTTATTGGGCCCAGCTCTAAATGGCTGCTTTGCGGCTCTCAGATCACATTGATTCAGCCGTAAAGGCTGTGTTTTGAAAGCTTTTTTAACCCTCCACACTAATGACAGAATGAGCACTAAGACGCAGCCACCATATTATGAAATACGCAGACAGCATACTCCCACTCACTCTGCTCCTAGAGTCTGTGTTCTTGCAGAAAATATCCTCATGCCCCCACGCTGCCAGTTTAAACTACTCCCATTGGGTTTCTGTCTTAGCCATACCGAGTGGACAACAGATAGACATCGAGCCTTGTTCTCGCCTCAGGCCATCCAGCTACTAAACTAAACAGGACAACAAAAAACCCATGCATCTAATGCAGAGAGCGGTTTGTCTGCCTAAGTCCTAAGCAGAAGAAATGCACTCGCTCTAGTGATTGATGCCTTCGTGTGATAGTTCAGCTGATGTGAAGCACTCTGCCCTACCCAGATAAGACGTCAAAATATAACGTGCACTGAATTGATTTACACAAACGTTAACAGACCTGGACTGAGGTGAACCTGAAATGAACCAAGCACTTAAATGAACTGAGCTAGCAGCTTCAAATAGGAAGAAACACTATTCCACTAATGCCAAATGATGTGTTAACTTGATGGTTTGTCAACACGAGTAGTCAAGAGCTTCACCTCTCAGATACTGTGCATACTGAGGAGGAAATACAGTCTGTCTCTAGATTCAGGGTTATTGTTGCAGTAAAAAAAAACAACAACCCTGCATCACAAGAATCTTTGACAGTTGTGTGATGTACTGTGAGTCTTGGTGCAGAGATACTTGTTTCTGCCCTTGTGGTCTGTGGCAAAACAAACAAAAATATATTTGTAACATATTTGGTAACAGGTTTAGCCACACTACTGGCATGGGTCTAGTGGTGAGCCCTGACTTTTCCTCCGGCTGTGAGGTTGGCATTTTGTTTTTTAAGTAAAATGTCAAGACAGGTATTGGGTGCCAAATTTCTTTTTACAGATATCCACAGTTCACAGTGGATAAATCCTAAAGAATTTGAAAACACTTTATTTTCTTTTAATCCTAATGCCACCAGCATGTCAGTGTTTAATTGTCGCAGGACGTAGGAGGGCCCAGGCGGAGTTTGAACCCCAATCTTCCGGGTAAGAGTCATGCACGCTAAGCATTTGACCAAAGGGACATCCCTGTGGCCAAGTAGCCAGGCCAGGCGCATGATCAATTGGAGGTATAGTGACAGGATCGTCAACTGTAGATAAAGAAGCTCCCTTTTTGAGGAATTTTAATAGCGTCGTGACGTTTCGAGCACCAAAGCTCTTTTTCAAACTGCTGTGTGAGTTTTGGTGCTCGAAACGTCACGACGCTATTAAAATTCCTCAAAAAGGGAGCTCCTCTGGTGTGCGGATTTTTTCTTTTTTTCTTTCTTTTTGTTTCTTTATCTATTTCTATATCTATTCTTTAGCTTTTTTATCCAGCACCCATCCCAATTGGGCCCACCTGATGTGCGTGTCTTTTCTGTTAATTTAGGATCGTCAACTGTCACATCATGAACAATCTTTACATCACCTTTATGAATGGACCAGCATCTTGAATTTGATTTGTTTTTTATTTAAATATTGGATGCATGATATGTATTAATGTCATACAGTAACTTTACATACAGTGTCATCTTTAGGTCAAAAACTACATTTTAGCCAGTACCCATTTGGGTATAGTCAGAAATGAGCGTTCTCAGATAATGTTAGACATGTATGTTAAATTGTGGCTGTAAATGAAAATCCAACCCAGCCTAATTGACATTGTCAAATTAGCAGATGATGGGTTTCAGCATTAGCGAAAGATATTCAAAGACATTGGTCGTCACTTACAGTACAACACAAATTAAAACTGACAAATATCATCATTGTCCTGACACCAGCTACATTCAATCAAAATCAGTGTGAAACTACTGTATGTTGGTGAGGATGAGTTCATGACCAAACACTTCCATTAGCCACATCTGTTCATCCAATGCTCAATTGTGTTTGGTTTAAATGACAATTAGTAAAGATTAGCATGCTAATGTACTAAACAAAAACTATGAACATGGTAAACAAACCTGCGGATTGACTGCATGTTAGCAGCGTGAGGCTCTAGGTGCTAAGCCGCTAAGCTAAAGTGCAGCTTCACTGAGCTGCTGGCATGGGTGCAGGCTCAGTTTTGTGTTTTTACTGGTGTTGGAAATCTGATTTAAAAGGGCAAGTATACACAGCAGCCATGGCCCTTTAGTTGTAGCTGTTCAAGGGTCATATTGTAGTACACTAACAAAACTTTCTGATTGCTTGTCTGCTGTTATTTACCTTTTACTCCAATTGACCTGCATGCTATTGCTCTGGCCGCAAAAAGAAAAATAGAAAATAAGGTTGGCTTTTTAAAAAGCAAACAAACATATAAAAAAAAATATATCACTGTTTAACATTAAATATTAATAAAATTAGACATTTAACCTCTGTTTCCTACCTAATTCCATGACACAGTACAGTCTGGTGTCACAGCATTAAAATAAGAATTGCTTGGTGTGCACTACAGTAAGGTGTGGTGTGAGTGCAGGGAGCAGAGAGAGCAGGGGGCATGAATCATGACAGACAGAGGAATTTTATTTATCATAACCTCTAATAAATATTTTTGACCATAAGCTCAAGATGTAAACTTATTAGCTATGTTAGATTGTTGACCTGCTGCAGTGTGTGGACTGAGTGTGTGTTATAATTTAATTATGACTTATAATGAATTAAAATCTATTATACAATTGCCGATAATCTTTACCATAAAGATGGGTTTAAATTAAATGTGTTTTTAAACTTCATAATGATACTACCTACATTTTGATTTTAATGGTAACGTCTTTAATCCTACATCTGATTGTAAGAGGATCTTCACCCACTGACTAATTACTACGAGGCCTACAACTGTGACTGGTTGATAAATATGTGCAAGAATTGGAACAATGTGACCTTTTGCAAATATAAATGTCCCTCACAAGACATTATAATTGGCTGAACTGAATACCAGGGGGAGAACAATTAACGATAACAAGCAAGTATCTTTGTCCCTAAACAGTAATGCGATGGAGGGAAAATAAATGATTCAAAGCTGTGTCTTGGCGTGCATGAGATCACAATAACTCTGTGCATGTATAGTGTATGTACACACTTTGCTGATTACAAGTCATTCTCTTGAACTAGATTAGACACACAGTGTGCTGCAGAGGTTAAGCAGAGCGCTACACATGCAGAAAATGACAATGTAATTACTGGGATGACTGCAGGATCCTGGAGACCTGCTTTAGCTCAGAGCGCAGCTGACGACAAACAAGCCCAGCCCCTAAATATACAGACTGATCACGATCAATCAGGTGTTGGCACAACATTGTTAAGACATTATGATGACTGAAATGACTTAAATTCACCTCTGCTTCACGATTAGTACTACAGAAAGAATTGCAAGGAAGTTTTGAATGTTGTAGTAGATGCTCTACATTCACAGCGTGTAACATTCATAAGATAAGAATAAGAACACTACAATGTTAATTTATAAATGAGTTTTGTCTGCTAACTTTTTGCTCCCGAGGAGTTTTTGGAGCCCGTGTAGCACTGCCGCTGCTGCAGCTGCAGTATAGCTCTGCTTGAGGAGTCTGTTTTTTTGTTGTCAGCAGGATTTTTTTTCCCCCCACTCCTACATAATTCATAACTCTGTCCTTCACTTTCATATAGTTCTACTTGAATGCAAGTCAACCCCCTCCACACAGACACAAAAATAGATTTGAGTTCTGAGCATCCTTTTCCTGCCACGGTAACCCCCTCCCTCCGCAAACACCCGCCACCCCCTGTAACTCACATGGTCCTGAAAACTAAAATCTGACTTAGCAAAGTGTAACTCTATGTGGATTAAAGTGGAAACTGTATTTGCACAGATACACAAATGAACTAGTGGGGTCAGTATGTTTTATAATGTGTAACACTGTGACAATGTAGATTGTCCACTATATTTCAGTGTCTGATAATCTTTCACTTTCACCAAACTGTGTTCAGATAGTAGCCCACACCTAATTACTACCACTTACAGCAACAACCTTCATTCATCCGTCTTGTTCTAGGAGTACTATTTTTTTTGAGGATATTATAAGTCACCTTCTTGCTGTCAGTCAGATGAGTAGATTGATACCTCTCTCATGTCTGTACAGTTGGTTATGTCATTTCTGCATCTTGGTTTCGGTACAGCTTGAACAAATAAGATATATCATGCTGATTAGTGAGCTTCAGAAGTGCTGGTAGGTGGATTTGGTTGCTGTTGGGCAGAGTCTGCCGCTGTTCCTCTCTGTTTTCAACCTCTGTGCTGAACAAAGCTAACCGGCTGCTGGAGGTGTCTTCATGTTTAATGAACAGACATGAGAGCGGTATCAATCTTCTCATCTAACATCCTGCAAGGAAACTAACTTGCTAAAACTACTCCGCTAAGAAATATGGAGGAACTATTTAGTGTGTGATATAGATGCAGGCTGTGTTCATTTGGTGTTGTTGCGGATAAAGCCTGCACACATTTCCCTTCCTTCCATGTTTCAAGTGTTAACTTGTCCTGTAGGCATCATAAAACCAGACCCCTGCAACAGTTGGCTGTCAGTATCACAATAAGAGAAACGCTTTCCGCAGCACAAAACTGCTTCACAGTAATAGCAGACGGAGGGTGGGAACGGTGCAAGAAAAAGTGCATAACTTCAAGTTGTGTTGTTTATCTTGTGGCATAATGGGAACCACTAAGGTCAAAGGTCTTGTCTGTTAAAATGTGCTAACTCCATCATGCCATGGGATGAGTTTCCAGAATAGGTCAAATCATGTTGCCATTAATATTTCAAACATGCTAAATGGAAAAAGATGTTCATACGGTGTCAGTGTCCAGATAGCTGTCCCTTTTTCTAATAAGACAATATATATGAGAGACAATTTCCTACATCAGATTGAGAACATGGCCCTATCTATTTCTTGTTGAGCCATTTATCTTACCAACATTGATGAATTCATTATGGTGACAATTCCTGTCGCTATAATGAAATGCCACCCAAAGATTGGCCCCTGGTTGAAATGGAGAGCAGAGATATACCCCAATTATTGTAAAATTTCACTCCTTGGGAGATCCATCTTTCTTCTGTAGGCTCATATTACCCGACGCGCTATTGTGTCTGCCATTGCTGAAGGTCCCTTTGACATCCAAATGAGTTTAGAACATCCCCCTTCCGGCAAACCTTTTTCTGTAATTGTACCCTTTACAGGTTTAGACAAGGATGGGCAACTTTGATTAAAAGTCATTACGGGACAAACCTGTATCATAAGTACCTATTATGATTTTTATTACAGTATATTATCAGGTTAAAATGACTGTTAGTCTTTGATACATGATTTTTAGACCTGGGAATTTATTGGTGACAGACAAGTAGATATTGAATACTATAATACAGTATAATGAGATTATTGCCATCCATGGAGACTCCTATTTATACTGTATCAGCAGCCTTAGGAAAACATACAACAGTTATGAGTGCCTGTGATTTACATTTCAATTAATTTACTCACGATTGGTTTTAATAACATGCTGAACACTAGAAATATCAACTCCAAGCCTCTGCCAATGGAGTATGAGTTCATAATGGCTTCCAAGTAGCCAATGAATAGAAATAAATGCTCAATTACAGTTTCTCCCACAAAGGCAGGACAGACACAAGGCCATTTGGAAAAAACACTTCAGTATGCTTCAGCTAAAAGGAAAAAAAAGAAAAGAAAGTGTAGATGGTCTAAACACGATGTCCCTGACAATCTGTTGTCACTCTCCACTGCCCTGTGCTGTAAAAAGATTTGATAGGATGTGTGTCACTGGATTATCTTGCCTACATTCCCCTCAGGCTTTCATTGTAGGTCTGTGACATGGGCACGGGCGTTTAGTGCAACTCCCAAGTGTCACTGGCAGCACAGCAGGAACCCGCAAAGCTCCAGGAAACACCATCTATCATTGTCATAAGACCAATCATCCACATCAGCAGGGCCTTTCTTTCTGCAGGAACCATGACACCCATTAAAGCAGCCCCACTGACCCTGTTTTGGTATATATAATTTCTCTTTTATCTTCTTCTTTTTTCTTTGTTTCTGCTCTTATTATCATCTAAAAATCATCATGCATAAAGTCACTGACAAACTTGTTTAGTTTAATGCTGCTTGCGGAAAACACCATAACAATCGGCCTTTGATTAAACTGCTCATAACCTAAGGGCAGGGTTTAAGTTGAGTGGTAATTGCCTGCAAGATATTTGGCCACTCTGTGGTGCAGATAAAAGTTGAGGTCATTTTAAATCACAATTGTTTGATCGCCCTCCTTTGTTGCTCACCAGATAAGGAACTGTTTGTATGATAAGAGTTATTGGATATTGGAAGTTCAATATTTGTCAACTATTGAGGGTTCTTGCTGTAATGAAGCTGATGTAACCAGAATTATGAGAGGAAATTGAGCCCCTAGGGGCGGTAAAATAAATAAATAAATAAATAATAATAATAAAAAGTTCATTTCTTTATTGAAGTGAGCGCACTGTGGTAATGTAGGGACAGAAAGAAAAAATATCTGACATTTAAGAAAAGTTCACAAAGCAGATATGACGCATGCGAGTTTGAAAAGTGTGAAGTTCTCAATGAGGCCAATACAATCTCAGCTGAATCTGTGCTACCTTTACATAAACATATAAAGTCTGACTCCTGTGAAGCTTCTAAATTTTGCTATTATTTGAACAGACAGAGTATTAAAAGTACAGTCGACAAAGAAGACTGTAGTTAATTAGCTTGCAGTGTGAACTGCACCCATCGTGATATTCTAAGTAAATTATTATAACTCTGGTAATATTTTTACAATGGCTGCAGTGCTACATGGTGTCACAGCTTTAGATGCACCCATTTCTGGTGAAATATATATGCATGGACGAGTTACAGCTTTTTCATGCATATATGGACGTGTATGATTAGGCTTCAATCCTGTTCTTTTTTTTTATTGCATCTTAACAACAAGCCCATGGCCATTCATGTTGTTTGTGTAAACTTCATATGGTGAGTCTGTCACAACCTGCGGGCTCGCAGGCTGTCATGTCCAGTTATTTAAGGTGAAAATACTTGGCAAGCGAAAATTCTGTGTGGTGTTCAAGTTAAAATTCACCAGCTACAGTGCCTAGTGAGCCAAGAAGTTAATTTCAAGCCATGCTGGCAGTACACAAAATGAAATGCAGTTTGTTTTGGTCAGTTAAAGGGTTTTCATGAGCCCGTATTCCTTGCATGCTTGTATATCACTTTACGCAGCCCAGAACTCAACCATGAAATTCAACTACAAAATGTAAAATTACTGGTCAATCAAAACTGCACATCCACAATCTCACTACACTGAGGGTTCTTACAAAACGTTCACTAGCCTTATAGTGCATGCTGAGCTTTTTTGCCCGCACTGCTCCCGTGTTCCCGCAGCTTGTTAATGCAGATTCCAACAAGGACAACCCTCGGCTTTATTCTCTCGGTGCAGATCATGAAACAGGACGTTAGCTCATGCGGTTTGATGGAGCCTGCCCGCTTTGGCTTACCCAGTGTGATAGTGCCTTGGCCAGCGTCTGTGCAGAGATGAGCTCAGGCTGTACACATCTGGAGTAATCCACCTGCACCTCTGGAGAGAGGTTCAATTCAGGGCACGCAGCCATCTCTCCCCTGAGCCGTGTTGAAACAGCTTACAAGCAGGATCATGCATCATTTTATTTGGTTGTCCAAGCAGCAAATGGACAACGTCATCATATGTGTCAGTCATTTGAGGAACCTCGTGCACCAGCATTTGAATTTGACTTCTGAAACAATGATGGCAAACATTTTTTTTTATCCCAGGATATGAATGCTTTGTGGCATGCATGTTTTTTTCTGCTCTGTCACACAAATATTTACCATCTCATGTTTGTATTTTTATTATAGGATTATCATTTGGCTAAATATTACACTTTTATATGCGCAGAGTTACATTAACTTGGATAGATTGCGTGTATCAATCATAAATGAGCACATGGCTGCAGAAGACAGCTGTGTTGCCCCAAGCTGGAGAATAACTGCTCCATGCACTGTCCTTTTCGAAAAAGCATTCGCTGGGAGGGGCCGTGTTGAACAGCAGAGCAAGAAAACATCCTCCAGCCTAACAGCCATAAACAGGATTGATGTCTGCGACCAAGATGTTTGACTTTATCCAGTCGAGCTTGTGAGGGATCATTCGGCTTCATTGAGCTGTGCTGAGGTTTTGATGGAATTGTTCTTGCCACAATAATTTCTTTACCTGTTGCCAGACATTACCACCCGACAGCATGCAAATGAAGGATTGGATGAGAGCTAGTGTAGTGTTATTAGCGCAAAAGGCTATATACTGTATGAGATGCCCTCTAGCTGGGGGCGGCAGTATCTTTTATCGGAAAAAGTTTAGGTTACACATGTTCTGCTCTATAAAGAATGTGATGTAAACCTGTCTCACCCCTGAGGGAAGGTAATAACAGGAATTGCAAGAACTGGATATTTTGTTAAAACACGGATAGAAATAGCACATTCCAGTTATATTCAACTCCAGTATTCATAGTTCTGTATCTAACGCGACTTTATCTCAGTCAGTGTTGAGGAAAGATCAGCAGATGATGTGCAAAACAATGGAAAAGCCTAACAATATGTGAATGTCAAGTATCTAAGAATGACTGTGCCAAAACTTTGCTTTCACTTCAGGTTCAGTTGTAAAACTCTGTGTCTTGGGATGTTAAACAAACCCTCTAGTCAAAAAGTTTCCATATTTCTTTTTTGTTTGGGGGGATAAAAAATAAAAGATAAAGCATAAATCTGCCTCACACTCTGCACCCGCATAAAAATTAAATGATGCTTACATTATTTGAGGCCATAAGAGGTAGTTGACTTCATGATCCCAGTGTTTATGAATCCTCTTTGTATTTGTTTAGCAGTGCAGAGGGAGGTATTAGAATGGTGCAATATTGGGACATAATGAGGGAACACTGTTTGGACTATGGGATGCATCTGGTCCTGTAAATATGGCCTCATATTCCTTGCTAGCTACTCAAAATGCATTGCAGCCATGGGACCTATTGTCTCTCATGAGTTGGCTGTCTATACTATTACAGTGCCACCACCATCATGTTAAACAGTCTGCGACAGTCATCGCATTTCGAATGCAGTCTTTTATTTCTCTGGACTGGAGCCCATCTGGAGTTAGACGATTGCCAAAAGAAAAGTTCAACTTCTTCCTCTCTGCTGCTCAGAGGTGCAGGTTATGTCCCTTTTAGACTAATTTGTGCTGTTGTCACCATTCTGTCATTAATTGTCTCTTTCATGCTTGTTCCTTTATGAACAAATAAAGGATTTGATGCAATATATGAGCACACCCTGCAAGCACCTTACTGAAAAAGTGAACACATATTATTACATCACTGAAGAAAGACACTTTCATTTATTTATGTTTCAGCAAAATGAGTTCTCCTTGCTCTCCCTGATTATTGTTTGGAGTACCTTGCTTAATGTGTCCCTTTAAAGATTTAATGGGTGCCGGAGCACAGAGAGAAATCTACACCGAGACTTGCTATTATCTAATATTCACCTCTCTGCCAGCTGAAATGTGCTTGGTGTTTGAGGGAGAGGCAGGTGCAAAGGTTTGGCCAGAGTCCCAATTGATTTTCATCTTTGTGAGCGACATTTATGCAGCGCGTGTTATAATGTGCAGGCTCAGTCTGGCTCGGTTTCCTCACCGCTGGGCAAACTGTGCTGCTGGAGTGTGCATGGAAATGAGCTTGTGGTATAATCTGTGGCGGTATCGGCACACATCCTGCTCTCAGACATCTCCCAGCCTCTGCATATGCGGAAAAGTTGGTTAAAGCGCTACCTGCACACACTTATTCAACATCCATTCAGGACACTGAAGAAAAGAAAGAGGGGATTAACTATTAATCCTCAAACTTCCTCTGAAAATGAATGAATGAATGAATTTTAAATACATAATTAACCTACATTCTGTTATATTGCTTTATCATATTATTTCCAGAAAGTGGATGTAAGTGGAGAGTGAGATTAATAAGAAGTTTTTTTCTACTTTCCTTGACTCATTACTGTGTGCTGCAAGAAAGTGGATTTGTTGAATTGCAAATATATAAAGCTTCTATTCAAATTTGATTCCAGATGAAGCGTTGCTGGCAGGTTTTCTATATGAATGAGGGCACAAAAACTACTTAAAAGCAGAAAAGCAGTAAAATAAGAGACAGCTATTTAAAATGCTTGGGCTCTGTTTCCCAGAACTCCCACAGTGCTATTTGCATGATGTAAAGTCCGCTCCATAACACACCTTGAACGGCGGCAATATCTGCAGAACCTTTGCACGCCACACAAACACATACAGTGCTGATTTGACTCCTGCAGTTTTACCAACTGTCTTTCCCTCCATATCTCTCCCTCATCACCTCATTTTAACCCCACACAGGCTCTCACAAACAAATGCTAACAAGTTTCACTGTCGTTTAATTGTCATTAGTGCTCGGGATAAATGGATCCTGGAGGAGCTACTGCATATAATTAAGTAAATGTTATCAACTTCTGTAGTAATTTAACATTGCTGATTCCATGTCCTGAGCGAATACTTGATTGTAATCAAAAGTTCCCTTATCTAATCACTGCCTTACACATTAGACCAAGTTATGCCAAATTAGGTTTCAGGCTGGAAGGGTTGCAGCAGACTGCCCCATGCCCAGCAGTGACTATCTTGTTCAGTGTAACAGAACACAATCAATTTGAGACTATGACAAGCGGATCTGAAAAGATGATCAATGGAAATTCTCAAAATGTTGGTTTCAGGGGTGGCTTTCGGGGAGATTCTTCTAATGTCCCGCTGTGATAAACTTTTCACTTAAAGCAATTTATGCTCATAAATAATGAAAAATTAATGGGATGACTCCTACGTAGGGAGGGAATGCACAAAATCGACTTTTTTTGTGATGTGAGCACATGAATCTGTGCGTTTAGTGAGTGATGGCAGTTGAGTAGATTGTGACGACCGATCATGCAGATGATGCAGACATGCAGAGGCAATCATACCTCTAACTCACAGTGACATGTTTACTCTGAGCCTCTGAGGAATCATGGGCACCAGTGTGCCGGAGCTGCAGCCTCGATCACTAATGCACCATGTGATGACAAGAGAATCCTGTTTGGGAATAAAAATAAAAGCCCCACCAGTACAAATTTTGACTAATTTCAAGCGTGTAATTCACCTTTAATTGCGGAGCCCATTTGTAATTACTCAATACTTAAACGTAATAATGCAAAATAGATAAAGAGAAGATGAAAAAAACTGAGTCAGCATTTTCCGTTGCATGTCAATTGCTGAAAGGATAATGAATAATTAATAGGAGCTCTATTTAATGCTAGAGGAATGCTGATGAAAATACTCAGCCACACACATAAAGAAATGTACACCCCGCATTAATATATATTGGAAGTGGAGGAGGACACATTAATATAGATTGGTATTTTCCGTATGGGTCAGTTTAACTGGTCAAATGTCATTAATGTAACCTGGGTTTATGAACATCGCTGTCTGGTTTCTACACACGTCCCTAGTTTTAGTTAGGTCACAACTAGACAGAATGATCCAGATATGGAAATGTGATGCCAGACGTATAAGACTTTCTGTGCACGATGAATAGCAATTGCAAATGACTACTTTAAATGACGAAAGTGTGTGTTGTCATATTCTACTTACACATGGCATCATCTTAAGAGTGTCATCTCAAGAGTGTATTATTTTTGTCGGGCTCTGTGCAATTTATATAGGTTGTAATTGACTTCCATATTCTGTGAATTGCTTCTCTTTGTAACTGTCCACTGACACTGTGCTTCTATACTCAAGTACTATTTCATTAATGTCTTTCATTTTTCAGGTGTACGTGCTTCCTTATGGTTTTTTTTATAGTTTTGTAATTAATGTTTCCTATGAAATTATAAAGAATTAATTGCATATCTTATTGTCCAACTCTTTGAAAGAGCCATATCACTATACAACCCTGTAATTACCAGGTATTGTGATCTATCTTTCAGTATTATTTCTAATTTCCTCACAATATCAAAACAATGTGTATGAGGGAGTTTTCCCTTTGTATCTGTGATATTAGGATCTTTACTCCTCATTTGCTAATATGTTACAGCCACAATGAACGAAATGGCACAATGAATGAAATCAGACTTGTGATTCCCATAGCAAACCCATCTCCAACTTAGAGCACGTCTACTGTCCCAAGTTGATTAATTTGAAGCCTCAATTATATCTGTTCATATGACAGTTAATTCTGACTAAGTAATTTGATTGGAAAAGAGACATTCCATGAGTGATGAGCACTGGGACTTTAACTAAAATGTATGACTTTGCTGTTTGACTGCTGATTAGTGTTAATGGTTAGTATCTTGTTGCTCACCCTGAGGTTTCCCCTGTTTTTTTCCCCTTAAGGGTTTTCTTGGGAGTTTTTCCTCTGTCAATGTGAGGGCAGAGGATGTTGTTATGATGCTGTGTAAAGCCTTTTGAGACCAACTGTTTGTAAACAATGCGCTATGCAATAAACGTGCCTTGCCTATCTACTGTAGCTTACAGCTGATTGTAACTGACTTTGCACCACAGGTATGAAAATATTTCCAGATAGTCTAATGAAGGGAAAGACAGAAACATGGATACTCCATTTTATGCATTATTTAGCAACAGACCAGTGGCAGTCCAGTTGCAGAACCATTTATGCTAGCAAAGCCAAATAAAATACTGAAAGGAAGGAACAAACACATTACAATCTGTTGTCTCTTATTACTCTCAACTTATACGGTGCTTGTTGTATGTATAAAAGTTCTTTCACACTCAAGGTCTGCGGCTTCAGTACAACACCCCCTCATGACACTGCTGAAATCATGTTCTCTCTCTTTTTTTCATTTCAAGAATGACACATTTTGAAATTAGGTTAAAAGGGTGGAATTTCTTTTTAACTTATGATCAAAAGACCTTGCACCCAGACATATAACCATGGACATCAATGTTGCATCCTTTTTTAAAAACATTTTCAAGAAAAAATAACATTACTGCTCCAACTAATGATAAATGTGAAAGTGAAAATACAACCATGCTCAATAAAATATGGTTATGACTCTGCACTGCTACAGCCTTATTTATTTTGCAACTAATAACAATAACAGATCATCATTTATTCTAATTGTGATGGTATCAGTCTGGATGGTATGACCAGTAATTTGGATGTGGCTAATGTTTCTTCTTCTTCTTAAGAAACATTACCTGAGCTAGCTGCATGGCTTTTGGTGGTGTTATTCTGATGTCCCTATACTTCTTAGCTCAAATGTCATTTCTAAAAGGCATGTTCTGACCATTTTTTGGCAACTTGTTTACATGTATAAAGGTCATAAAACATAAGCATTGTTACATCTCTTTATGTCGTGTAAACAAATAAGGTGTGTTTCTGAGTCTTTTCTGTGAGATCCTGCTCTCTGATGTGAATGCATCAGGACACAAAAGAGAAAAAGAGCGAGCACAGTGGAAATGTGTCTATCACAATTAAGCCACTTCAAAGAGCAGTCTCTGTCACCACTGTGGGCTTTTTGGCTGCTTAAAGAGGAGAAGACAGCTTTCCTCTGAAACTCGCATTGTTTTTTGACAAATCACGGTTGAATGTCATGTGCTTTCAAATTCTGCTTGGCATACAAAAGCGAGAAGCTGTGTGGAGGTACACACGACCCTTGTAATCACCTCAGCGGGAATCCAAAACATTAGTGAGGCAAAAAAAAAGGGGGAAAAAGAAAAAGCTACTTGAAAGCCTTTGTTGTTGCATTGCAGCTTTGAAACAAATGCATGTGAGAAATTCCTGTGCTTTTACATTGCACTTTCCAAAAACATACCACATCACTTATTTACATTAATTTGCTAAGTATTATATTTTTCAAGCATAGGCTATTGACGATTATCTCCCACCTTGCACAATAAAAAAGGAAGCCAATGAACCACAGCATTGTCCCCATTCTGACTTCAGGCTGTTTATCCTCCCTCAACAGGTACATGTATCAGCTGTTTATGGCTCTCACTCCTGGGACCCGGTAAATACTGTTATTTTAGCACTCTGCAGCCTCCGAGCCGTTCAACAAGTTTCAACTTTTCATTGGATAAAAGCTAAATGTACTTGTTTTCTCTGCACAACTGGAACTCTAGGAATGAATTATATACAAGGAACACAAAACCAACCAGCTAACAACCACTGAGTTTACACAACTGGATGTAGAGTCAAGTACATCACTCATCACCTCCTGCCCACAACTAGAGATAGGTTAGTTTACATTAAAAATTAATGTCCCATTATGCCACTGGGGCCAATGTTGCTAACCTTGGTTCCAGATACAGGCTGCACAGTGTCCTCAGGGAAGGACCTGTGCCACCTGGAGTTACTTGGCTGACCTAAATCCTGGGGAACAGTGGTGGAGCCTGCTGTGACTCACCTTCTGTCTTTTGGTCTCAGCATATAGTACAGAGACTATCTGCTGTGGTGTGCTCTTTGAATCCTTTTGTGCAGCCTATTGCTGCTATGCTATGAAAAGTAAATGAAAGTGATATCTAGATATATGTTTTTACCGTCGGAGAAAAAATAAAAAAATTCTGTGGAATGAATAGAGGGCACTGCATATGATAACATCTCTTCACATAATGTGAAATGCGGATGGAAAGCTTTCTGAAGTGACACTTCCTGCCCCTGCACAAACGCAATATTATGTCCCTCAAGGCAAAAGGAATACTGTAAATGAAAACCAGACTCTAATTTACTTGTGAATAAAAACATAATTGTGTCTAATAATATTTATTAAGAATATGCATCTAATAAATTCTGTGTGCAAGATGTGCATAATAGTTTGTACATATACATGCAGATGGATTTGTTAATTTACACACTATTAATGATTAATGACCAGATGAAACTGATAATAAAATCAAGTGTAGCTGATTTTTGTATATTAAATCAACCTCTTCAACCAGTAGCAAAGCTTTGCATATCAAAGCAAAGAGAAAACTAAAGGTGTTTAATATGGTGCAGTGTGATGTATATTTCTGAATTGAAGTGCTGCTCAACAGAAATAAGCAAACTATATATACGCTATATAAAGGTTGTACAATGGCTTTTAAAAGCGTAGACCAACAAAATGCTCCTTGTTATTATCTGAATTTGAAAAATGTGACATGAAAGACATCAATCAGACCAGTCTTCAGAATTAAACAGGACCTAGACAGAAACCTTGAGGTCCGCCACACCTACAGTAAGTTGTTGCTATATGCTATGACAGATATACTGTTAACATCCTCAGAGCAATGTCAGTAATAATCACACTTTTTTATTTGATTCGTTTACCTACATACTGTGATAAATTGCCTCCAAAAAAACTAATTTGAACAGATGAATTGGAATCATTGGTAATTTAGGATGACACAATCTTTTTGTTTGAAAACCTTGAGTATATTTAATAAATCCATGAGGTTCATGAACGCTACATTTAAAGGTTTTTGAATTGTGTGATCTCAGATGTTTGGACCAAGCCTTGTTTGTAATATGTGGTTAACCAGGTGTTTTAAAAAGGCCAAATGGCAGCTCATAAAAATACACATCAAAAAAGATACAAGGACCAGAGACCTAATGAAATTTGGCTGATACTGTGTCTGTCTCAGCCTCCAGAGTTAAAATGGCATCTACCCACAACATTATCTGTGTTTCAGAGATTTGGATCATGTCATGAACTTTTATTACATGAAGATTAATTAACAAAATAAAAAATGATGTATTACACTGTACAGCCAGCTTATTTATCCTCACAACATCATTCTTTTGATCTCTGTCATTGTGGCCAAACACTGCTGAATGAATGAGCTTTCCCCACAAACAGTGCCAGCTGCGACTCTGAGGAAACATACAGCATTCCTCCATCTGGCAACTCACCACGCAACGTTCATGATTTATCACCACCAAACAAGTTCAGATGGATTTTTATCAGAATAAGAATCCAAATCAGAATCAGAAAAACCTTAATAATCTCTTCAAGGAAATTGTATATCCTATTTTTGTGAGGGTTTTTTTTGTTTCTTTGTTTTAGCGTCAGCAAGAGAGAGACAGAAAAGAAACGGGTGATGTCGTTGTTAGGACTGAGCCTATGGAACACGCTCAACCCGAAACAGCTTGTCCTATCACATTTAGCACCAGATCCTGAATGGGAAAATCCAGTAAATATGAAAATGATAAAGAGTGAGAGGCTTTTTTATGAAGTACTTGTTAAAGATAACGTAAAAAAGTGTCCCATTTCCTGTACTTCTTCACTGAGGTGAGCATCGAAGTGTATAATTAAATGTAAACTGCCCAGTGTAATTTGTCATGTCATGTGTAGGACCCAAGGCATTTTTACAGCGAGCAGATGCTACTCAGCACTTCTCTAGCAAAATCTTTCATATGGGTCACAGTTTCCTTTGCTGTTGTTCATGCCAGATGGCTAAATTAGAGGGTTTTGCCTTTCAAAACCACCTCTGTGTGCATTTTAATAACTTGTAAATAAGTAACTAATGAGAGTCCAGTATAGGTGCCTTTGAGTAAAAGAACTGACCCTCAGTTACTTATGTGACTTGACAGACACGGGATGGAAAGATACTTGGTATGAATGAAGCTGTTTTTTTTGTTTTTTTTAAAGAACAAAACAAGCAATCAAGCAGCAGTGAGTGTTTAACTTGTCTGTTTGATGTTAAATTGACATAAATTCTGTATTCCATTATTTCTTTGACACTAAAAAGAGTGTGCATGCAGGTCATTAGGTTTTCCTGTATGAGGAAAGCAAACTGTTTGAATTCTTAACAGTTACAAAAACAAATCTTGTTCTTGACAAATGGAAGTTATTTCAAGGGAAAAGAAAGATGTGATATTCAGGCCACAAGTGGGCTGCATCCATCTGGTCACAAAACCCCATCACTGCTAATATGAAGTATCAAACTATGTCCGTTTAAAATGATTCACAAAAACAAAGTGACATTTAGATGGCAGACTGGAAGAATTCAGAAAATTTGTATTTGCAATTTCAATAAGAGAAACCAATTCATTAGAGTTAATAATGATAATAAGAACAATAATGAAATAAAATAAATAATAATTTTCATGTAAAATTAGAGTAAATTTAAAAAAGAGAGAAAGGATCAGCTCTAATGATTTAAAAGTGATACAGTGTATGCTGTTAACATTTATACACTGTATTACAACAACAATAAAGACTGTTTGTTGTAGCCGACGGCTTGACTGATGCATGGCGGATATTTTTATCATGTTCTTTTGATTTACCTTGAACGGCATACTGTGAGCAAAATATGTTGCCTGCTGTGAAAACTATGCAACCTCTTTGGTTACCCGCTGCAACAATTACAGGAAATCAGCCTATGATCAAATTTTGATCGCTTTCATCGCAACACCACAAGGATGTGTACAACCTAAAAATAATCTCAGTTCAAACATGGCGAGTCATGTGTAAACATCAACTCTGCTTTTGTTCAGATCTCAGTCTTCTGCATTCACTCATGTCTCAGTGGCGAAGTACGTATGTGACTAATGAGCTCTGTCACTACAATTCCCAACATACAACACTACAGCAAAACTGAAGCTGACACTGGATTTTCTTCAGCCAATCAGACAAACAGATACAGTCCCCCTTCATCCCCTCTTCATCTCTATCCAGTACTGTACTGTATGGGTATAAGTTGGGGATATATGGAAAAAACACAAACAACAATCAAATAGTCCTACTGGTTTTTACTTCCTGCATGCCAGTTTACAAATTCAGAATGGACAATATTTATTCGGCAGAGAGATGTTCCATTATAAACTGCTCACGTGAAACTGTCTGGGGAAACTGCGATACATGCAACAGAGTAAAACATTTAAATGTAGTCCATCACTTGTGGAAGTGAGAGAACATGTGTTGGTGTGTGTGTGTGTGTGTGCGTGCGTGTGCGTGTGCGTGTGCGTGTGCGTGTGCGTGTGCGTGTTTGTTTAACGATTTAGGTAAACTGATGCTTTGAAGTCAGGGTGGTTGAAAATCCTATGATTACGAGAAAGGTACGGGAAATCATTGACGTTTGAATTAAATTTGAAATATAAATGTTAAAGCATGTTGTGTTCATTGTGAGCTGATCTATAATATTAATATGAGCAAGAGAAATATGTTTGACATTTATAGTGTTTTTTTAAATGGATTACATTAGTTATATTGTATAATTTATTATTTCATTGTCATTTATTTGTTTTTTTGTAACAGGACTCGTATGAGTCTGCTACTCATACTCATACTGCGTATTCATAACATATAAAATGTAAATACACCAGATAGATATTATAAACTACCAATTAGAGATGACACTGTTTTCATTCATTTAAGTTTTTTTTCTCCTTTTGATAAGCACCAAGTAAAACGTAACTGCTGTGTAAATACAGCACTATTCCATTTGTGGTTTTCTATTGACATAGCATCTTCATAGAAGTTCATGCTGTCATGGTCATGGTTTATAGTCAGTAATCACAATGTATTTTGTTCTGCTCCCCTCACAAAGTGTTATCTGTGCCCAGACAATCTTGTGTTTTCATCTATATGATTGCTGTAAAATGGCCACTGGAGACGCAGGGCATGGGGAACTGTGGGAATCTGACATTGATGGCTTTCCGAATCCAAAACAAACTCTAATCGTGCTAAATATATCTAGATATAATATCACATCATCAACATTTGCGCTGATACGCAGAAGTAAACCATCATTCACTTTTAACTCTTTTAAATGTTGGCTTTATTTGAGGTTGAGAATTTTACAGTGAATAATAAATGTTCTAATTCTAGATTAAGTAAGCCTTTGGTCATCTTTTATCCTGTTATCTTTTAGTCATTAGGCCCTGCAAACCTAATTTGTCAATCGTGCCAGAGTAAGCCCCCGTCTTAAAGATTGGTGGTTGTGTGCAGCCACAACATCTGCAGTTATTGATCCACCAGACTCAAATGCCCCTCTGATCCATATCACAGTAAGGCCTTATCAGTGACATACAGGGATTTTCTGATGCTTATAGTCTCCACTGAAGTTTAATGCATGAATGCCTGGAAGGCTATGAGATTAAGCAACTTCTCTTTGGAGTAGGAGTAGCCGATATTAAAATATGTTAATTATATGTAAAATTGATGTAAACTGAAGTGTTTGATACAACATCACAGAGTCTCCATGCATTTTATTGCCCTCGGTGGATTTGGCCTTGTAGTCCATCTCTTGCAGATTACTATACCTTGCATGTATAAACTGCAAAAAGAAAGTTTTTAAAGATTGGACAGATTCTCAGTGCTCAAAAGTATTAAGATGTGCACTGTAAAGGAGGTGCAGAGCACGCCTTATTAAGGTTAATAAAGTGTATTTGTATGCCAGTCTGTGAGGTATACAGTATAGTAAGTCACATAGCATTTACGTGCACAGAAGCTGAAAGCTTGTTTCAGGAGAATCAAACGCTTTGCAGCTCCCATGTTGAATTATCTTTATAACCAGTACAGGAAGAGCAGGAGTATCAGCATTCGATTCCTCAGTGGCTTCTTCACCTTGTCAAAACTTTTTTCCATAAAGCTAGAACCTGTCCACTCAAGAAAGCCTCAAGAGTACCCCAAAATTTCAAGGTTGCTGATTCTGACTGATTCGGAGTTAGCATTTCCAGTTAGCTTGCTTAGCATTGAGCTATAGTCACCATCTGGAAAGCCTTTCAAATTAACCGAGATAATTTTGTCAAGCCATACAATTAAAAGTGTCAAATCCCTAATCCCTGTACTGAACCCCCATAGAGAGAACAACCTTTTTCTCTAGCTTGCATTTTAACTTTCACATAAAACACTGTTCTCATTCCCAGCCTTCCTTTGAAGGCCACACTGGGGCAGGACTTCAATACATTACAATAAAATGTCTGTCAGACGCCATGTTCCTTTCCACAGCGACGCACTCTTTGGATGCACAGGATGCAGCTGTTTCCACGACAATGTCACCTCTCATTTTCTCTCTTTATACTCCTGTCTTTAAGGTCCCTGCTTCATTGTCTTCCCATCTCTGCTCTGCTGTCAGTACAGAAATCTCAAACATTTTATCATGATGCTATTGCAGAAACCTGAAGTCACCTTATAAGATACTGCGATATTACAGAGAAACCATTAAACATAATGTTTTGCAAAGCTGTGAATACTCATTAAATGCAAAAATGTATCATTTGTGATGTCTGCTAGAGTTATATATGTATTAATCTTTTGAATTGAATCCAGTTGTTTTATTTTATTTTTATTTTCACCTATTCACACCTCCCATCATTTTTAATTTATCAGTGAGTTTCACCCTGATTACAGCATTCCCTTTGACCAGGGACATCATTCATATCTACAAGGTAAGTTCTCCAGTCTAAATATGGCAGTGAATTTCTCAAGTTATGCTTCCAATCTGACACGGGCATATCAAGGACACTTCCACAGTTATACAATATTATTTGTGTTGGGACCCCACTGTGAAAAAATCTATGAAAGCTTTGAATGTTGAGCATAGAGAGCAGCAGAGGGCATGTCACATGTTTACACAAACCATAAAATACCTGGCTTAAGGCCATGACATACAGTCTTTTTAGGAAATACAGAGGAACAAGACATCAGTTTCCCTTAAAAAACATCATAAACTATAATTAAAACGCTCTACTGTAATTATAAATTAATTGAATGATATGCCTTATACGTTTCTTATCTTAACAAAACAGGTGTTCACAATTACATAACAAGACTATCCCGATGATTTTTTTGTTAATTGCATTATTTGATGAATGTTTATCATGTATGTTTTTGTTTGTTTTTCAGTGAAACACTGTTGTTTAATGTGTTATTGCGTAAAATAACTGGGAGTATGATGCTCTTAACAGTATGTGACCAGAGTCACGTTTTAGTTTTATGACTAAATTAAAGTTATAGTGCTTTCCTTAATCAGATAAATATCACACAACGCTTAAGAAAACTGAAATTTGATAAATCATTTTCATTCATTTTATATTTACTCTGTTTTTTAAAAAGATAATTACATTTTATGAACCCTTGAACTCATTTCTCATTGTTCCTCATACTCCAAAATAACATTACCATTACAAAGACAGGATGTTTTTGTAGTGTTTTTTTGGTTAAGGTTAGGAAACAGACTGTGTAAGGTTCAAATAAACTGGTGGTGGCGAGAGAGATGCAAACCAGAGCATTTGGTGTCAAAGTCCAACAGTTGGGAGGCACAGTCATTCAAGCTGGTGATACGCCCAGTCAACAATAGGCCAAGGCTAATAGAGATCAGTTTAACCATTAGAATAAATAACCTGAGCTAGTGTTTTCTGATCAGGATGGCTTCCAGTGGCCACTTGTGGTAACTATTCCTTTAAGCACTTTGGCAATGGCACTAAGTTTTGGCGATGGTGGTGGCCACATGGCTTGCTGCCTTCTGTCGGAATCCAGGCTAAACATAACGTATGTCCTCCATCACAATGAGGTGCTTGTCAATGGTTGATCTCTGTCTCTGTAACATTAGCGTTGACATTGGTCAGAACAGATGGTTTCAACATTAAATAAAGCTAGCAACATAAAAACACAAAGTAAAAAATGGAAAATCCCAAAATTAAAAAGTTAGCCTGCAGTTGCATTATAAATTCTAATTTACTCTGATAATGCTAATGTTGGTGTTGCTGTTCATTTTTGTCACTAAAGATAAAAGTTTAGCCCTGACACCTGTGCTAATGAATCATAAAAACACACGGAATTGAAACTAGCAAGACATTGCAGGACTCCACAATCATTGCATATTATAATGTTGCCTTTTTTTGTTTTTAAGGCCAGTGACTCACTGGCATCATAGTCTGTAGTTTCATATAAAATATTAATGTGTCTCTGCAAGTCTTTTAAGTCTAGCCAAGTTAACACTTGCAGCACACCTAAACCCCATATCAAACGGCAGCAGCTGCAGAGAAGCCCCAAGCCACCTCAGCTTAATCCAATTTGACTGGCCATCACTGTGGGCGATGCTGGATGGAACATTATGTGAGGTGGATAGAGCTTTTTACTCTGCATTAGTGGAAAGGGATTTATCAGTCCACTTTTGACTTTGCTGTGAAAAAAAAAAAATTGGTCAGGCACTAAAAATGTATGCTGTTGTGCCCACCACAGGGTCATGTGACTGATTAAATTAATAATCCGCCATATATCAATATTAGTGGCATACAATGAAAATACTGGATGGAAATATTAGGTCTTTGTTGACAGGTGGTTTATATTACATATCACTATTATAATTGCTTTCATAAGAAAGCATAAGTTGTTTGAGAAAGAATACCTCAGACTGTTGCAAATCATTGATATTTTCCCTATTTGACCTTGAAAGGTGATGGGCAGAGTCCTTTTTTTTTCTAAAGGGCAGATGCACAAGTTGGACAACCTTCCATTTCTGTTGCCTGGGTGCTTCACAGCCTGCACATGATTTGGAAACTGGTGAATTGTCTGAGGAGTCTGAGCCCCAGTGACAGAGAAGGTGCAGAAATAAGCTTTTAGCTAATCCATGCCAAACATATCAGACATCTGTCACTTGCAGTAGCGGCCAGCCTTCTGCTTTGCAAGCTCATTTGGCACTTGAAAGTAAAGATTTCGGAGACAATCTTCAGATTACGCCGCCATATATATCGCTTTACTTGTATGTGTGGAATGCACATCACCAACATATTGGTGGTCTCCGTGGTTTTAAGTGAAAGAAAGATGCCCGGTCCAAGCAGCAGAGATGGAGCTACAGTCAGCCAAAGGATAGGATGCTATAGAGTTATTCACCTGAGCTGCCGACAGCATTGTGCAAACAAAAAAGATGTGAACAGATGCGGAAGCGGTGTCGCGTTGTAATGACCTCAAAACAAATAATTAACACCATGGAATTTTTATGTGAGAGAAAATATGGCATAACATCACTACCTATCTTACACAACAATAACAACAACAGCATGAGAGAAGAGATTTGTTGACTTATTTCCTCACACTCAAAAGATATTTTATATATCGTCTTGCTCTCTTCTCCTCTCTCCCACTCTCATAACAGATGGTGAGAGGGATCCACTCATGGGTCAGATGCTCACAGAGAACAGGTAGCACGTGCAACACTAACTCATTTCCCTTCTTTTCATTTGTATCTATTTATTTATTTATTTTCTGCTCAACTCAATTTGAGGAGCGAAAGTTTGCCTAATGGGATGGGCTATAATCTCAACAGCACCTGACACGGTTGCGTTAGCACAGTAACTGTTGTTTCCTAAGTGTGCTCTAATTATCAGAAATAGATGCTGTGTGAAAATGGCTGCATTTGCAGGTGCCTCCGTATGTGTGCGGCCTTTGGACTTTCCACATTGGAATTGTACTGCAGAATAAGTTGGAATGGCAAAGAAATACAGAAAAAAGACAGACAGTAAACAGTAAACCCAATTATCTATCGTGTTTCCATTTAGTCAGTTATATTGAAGATCTCATCTTCTGAGGAACAAATAAATCCACCAAAGTAGAGAGAAGGCTAGTAAGTCGTCCTAAAAAGCACCTGGGAGTAAAACTAGTGTAATATGCTGATCGAGAGCAGCTAACAGGGATTATGTAATGTTGTGTAGACGGTTCATTTGACAATGATGTCTTTAAGGAGGCTCCAATAGGTTTTTGCCTTCACATTAAGCCCCCTCCCCACCTCCCCTATTAAGTGAGTTCAATTGCTTCGACGGAGCAAATTGTATTCCTTTAAATCGTGAAATAGAAACATAATCTTGTTCCCAAACTGGGAAGGTTTTTAGAAAAAAAAAAAAAAAAAAGCAGGCAGATTCAGTATGCCTGGGCAATGTAAAACTGAAAAGCTTTGGCACCCTCTGCTGTTAAAGTGATTTCCAGATGGCAGCTATTTACACACACAGACCTGCTGTAGTGATGCAGACATGGCAGAGGGCAGGAGGAATGTCGAGCTGCCTGACAGAAAGGAAGATGAGAAAGGAAAGGTCCACTGTGAGACTTCAGACCATTGTTATGCTCTGATTAATTCTACCACTGAAGAGCTTTTGTTATTATTCTTTTATTTTTATGGTGAATGTGTCTCATCTTGATTAACATTTGACTCATCTGAAGGGTCATCTCTTATTCATCAGAGAAATCTACAATTCTCATCCGATTTAAAACCAGTGTTGGAAAAAGAAAATAAATTTCTCTGCAGTTTTTTGCATTGTGTCCAAACTTCCTGCTCCCGGGTGATGATTCCCGGTGGTAGATCACACTAATTGTCGCTATTGGTTGCTTCATATTCCTCTAATGCCTTGCAGCTTTTTCCTCCTGCTCCCAGGAGCAGCCTACTGCACATTTGCTGAGCTGTTATTTGTCGGGGGCAGAGCTTTGCCCACATAGTGCGTAGCGTGCTCTGGTTATCCAGGGGTGAACTAAGACAAACATTAATTGGTGGCACTGGATCCTGTGCTCCATACCTGCTGTGAGCCTGCGCCATGCTTCGGTGTGGTAACCCCGTCATCCCTCCTATCCGAAATCTCCTCTGACAGGGCCAGCAGCACCGAGCTCCTGGTTATCATTTATCATCCCAGCAGATTGGCTCATGTAACACGCAGCAGACTGATGGGTCATCTTCATGCTGGGGACCTGGCTGGAGTAGAGCTGTGGCAAGTTGTCTGCATGATTGGAGAGCTGAGAAATGGAGAGAAGGGCTTGTCATTAAAGAGAGAGGAGGGAGCCTTCTAATTCATCTCGCTAGTCATCGCCACGCGGTGTAAGTGCTTCAGACAGCTCTGATATCGTATTAGCACACCTGCGCAGGCCCCAGGAGAAAAGAACAGAACTTCCTAGTGGTGTTCCTCACCAGCTCCCTCAGAGATGTACACCAGAGATTACCCCATTAATATATCCCACTACTCACTGGGGGCGGGGGTGGGGGTGGGGTGTAGCTCCCTTCCTATTCACATTTGTAGGATACCACAGGTGGCCTCGCCTCCACACAGGGAGGCGCACTGATAGTTTTTTTCAGGGCTCATCAGCTCCATTGAAAATGTCTGGTGGGCTTTGTTGCCTGGGCTGACACCTGCAGTGTTATATACTCTTTACAAGCCATCCAATCACCTTCCCCATTTTGAGCACAATGTTCAGAATGTGTATGTGTGTGTGTATGTATATATATACACATATATCCTTTTGACTTAAAACAACACTTTTCATCTTCAGCCCAGTTCAGTTATTGTGAATATCATGACATGATCAAAGGACAGAGGTTGACAGGTCATCATTAAGTCATAATCCACCCAGAAACCCTCTTTGTTATTCTTGTGATCCCAGGCAAAGCAATAAATACATACTTATGAGCATGGATTATTGTTTTGAAAAGGTCAAAACCAACACACCAACTAATCAGTGACATCATGGAGAGATGCAAGCTGCTCCATCAACCAGGAGGTGACTTTGCCGACTCATGGGGATATTTCCTGTGGCCGCTACACATTAATGAGCTTAATTTCATAGCAATGCTCAACTAGGGAATATCTCTCCCCCTTGAACGTCACCATGGATACTGACTCTTATTCAGTGTTAATGGGGCAGACATGGACAGTTTTGCTTTGATGACAAATTGAAGTATTGGCTGGCTTTCATCTGTTTTAGAGGAAATATGATCTTAGACACAAGTCTGGATTTCACTGTCCAAGTTTATAGCAGTAATATAAACTATGATTTAAAGTGGATTTTTACTTTAATGGAAATGACTTTTGCATCTCATTTTTTGGCATTCGGCAGCTCGGCTGTCTCACTGCTCCTCATCTCCGGGGACGGACACACTCTGACAGGTTCTACTCAATATTGCAAGGTGAGTGAATTTGTGCTAGGTATTATTACAGGTTTAATAAAATAAGATAGGGCACAAACAATCATTTGAACAGGAGTGGACCTGTAAAAATATATTGCTGAGGATTCTATTATTGCAATTCATATCAAAAAATATATTTTTCTATATTCTATATCAAATTATTTCTAAGTCCTAAATATGTCAGAACTCACTTCCTCACTCTGATACAGCAGATACACATTCAACTAGTTACAAACAAATTGAAATGCCGGTGTGGGAAATTGTCAGAGAAGTTGTGTGGTGCGATTTAAACGGACTGTCTGGTTTTGTGATGACAGAGGCACAGTTTACCATGGCCATTCATGCTGTTGAAAGCAGCTCCCTGTGCAGATGTGATCAGCAGAGGCAGAGTCTCCCTCCAGCTCAGATTGACAAGCCAGACCAGACTCAGGAGATGGATATCACAAGGGACAGCTGAGATGCAGGAAACCAGTGGTGCAGGCAGTTTTCAGCCAGCCTCATTACAGTGGACAGGTTTATCCAGGCAATTGCTCCGCAGACAAGGTTGACTCCAAAGCACTAATTGTGTAATGCAGTATAGGATGACGATTATGATACAGCTCCCTAGTGCAAAAAATGACTGTAAACAGTTGGGATGTTCCTCACTACCACTGGACTGTGTGAGCTGTATTACCAGTGGCTCGTCATGGTGAGTAGATATATTGTTTGATGCATTTGCAAACCAAATTTCTTAATGTGTAATTTCAGGCTGGCCACATTAGTCAAAGCAAAACTGCAAAACAATAAGTGGACCATGTATTCAAACTGTGTGCACAAGTGTTGCAATCACAATTAGTGTAATGAAGGAAACATCTTGTCTGCGATTTGCCCATTCACCTCGTCTTGTACCCGTGTATTGTTTAATGCTTGTCTGCTACTTAACATAAAAGCATCAGATCAGTTATGGCCTTACGCATGGTCTGTCTGTATTTCAGTATCCTCTCATGTGTCTCACTCACCATGGCAAGAGTATAATCTCTGAGCATTAATCTTTATTATTCAGCAGAGCCACTGCAGAACCCAAATCACCAACCATATACTCAAGGTCACCGTTAAAAAAGAAAGAAAAAAAACTAAGATATGAAGGAAAGAAGGAAAGCAATGTGTTACACACATTAATAAATCAAAGTGTTTGCCCCCAATCAAAATGTAAGTGGAATACTCAATATTGATTGAAGGGTCCTTATTTTCCTCAGGATAACAATGAATACAGATGCCATTACACATCCAAAGAAATGTGTAAATAAAGGAATTCAAAAGATGTTTGCTTTGTATTTTTCCAGTTTTTAAGAATCAGACCATTGATGCTGAGGCTGCTGTTCTCTAGGAATACAAGCTGCCCTAAGACAACAGTTGTCTCTAAACCTGCTGTGAAAGCAGTTAGATCACTGGTCAATTTACTGATTGGACACTCGTATTATGTGCACTGAGAAGCAGTCAATACTGACCACATTCAAAACACACAATGAATTTCTCCAAATCACACAAGGTGATGATAAAAGGGGCGGCTGTATGACTCAAGCTCTTTGTTGTTCCATACAAAAGAACAACATTCATTTTCTTACAGTTTTCCTAATTTTCCCTTTTCTATAGACATTATGTGCAGCTATAATTGACCATTCACTGAACTCCTACTCTGAATAATGACTCCCCAATCATAGTTTAGAACTAGATACAGCAGGTCTGTGTGGGGAACCAAAGCTATAGTTTGTATTTCAGAGTTTGGAGGTTAAGCATTTGCAAAACCGAATCAGTGAAACACTGTTTTTTAACAGCTCTAACACACTGTGAGCTCCACCTTTTCCAATGTCTGGTTAACCAGCATTCACCTACACAAAAAGTGCCCCATTGAGAGCCAAAGCAAAAAGCTGCACTTCAGGTTTCTTTTCCAAATAAAAGTTGTTACAACACAGAAACTATAAATGTAGCGCAAAGCCTTTCTCAACAATATTTTCTCCATATTATCTATTTTACTCTTAAATGGTTGTTGAGCAATACTCTGTATCTAATAAGCCTATTTATGTTTTAGTGGCTTTAAAGATGCGACAGTATGTTTTTAGTTGCTTTACCTTTTTTGTTTGTTTGTTTTTTTTGGGGGTGGGGGTTGTAAAAAAAATATGATATGCCACCTGTTAAAATGTTTTTATGTATGACAGCACCAACGGACTGTTTTTTCTAGAGAGATCCTATGTTGAAATCCATATGCATTTCCTGTATAAAGAGGTAGAACAGCTTTTCTTTGTTTATTCTACTGCATGCTATAAATAAACGCAAGCTTGTATTAAAGTGCATTTAACTTGAAGACTTGAGTCTGAAGTTAAATGCACCACTTCAGAAAAGCGTCATTACACCGTCAAAGAAACACTGCTTCTTCAGGGCAGATTGGAGGCTGCAGTGAGTCATTTACTGGAAAATGGCAAGGCAAACTGGGGCTAGCTGGTTAGTGTGCCATCTTAAATAGGTGAAAACAAACAATAGAGACAAGAGTTGACATGTGTTGGTTTCAACTTAGTTCATGGTGAGTAAAGGAATGAAGGTTGATGCTGATGTTCTTGTATGCAACATGTCTTCTAAGACTAATACTAATACAGCAGCTGTTAATGCTAATTAACATTTAACATTAATATGTACAAAAAGCACTTTTAACGAACACCAATTACAATCTGACAACTTCATCTGTCCTAAAAACTGTCAAAGCTGTTGTTGTTGTTAAACCGTTATCAATTTAAATAACTGAGAATTTTCCCCAGATAAGCAGATAAAAGAATTGCTGAAAGATTGCAATGTTATAAAGGTCAATGGAGCAGATGAAAGCTCAGATATGACATCATGATCGTCATTATTCGTTCTCAGTTAGGAGTGACATAGGGGGCTTTCACACTTTCCTTGTTTGGTCTGGATTTTTTGACTTTTCTGTTTGATCTGAACCAAACTTGCAGGTGTGAAAGCTCCCCTGGACCAAGAGAGGCGGTCTTGGTCCGGATCAACCGTGGTTTGGAGTTTTGCGGTGTGAAAGCTTAAAGGTTAGCCTATACACACATTACACCTCCCTGGTCTCGCTGCATGGTTTGCAGTTTTTTCTCCTGCCGGCGACAATAAAGCCTCCTCATGATGAGGACATTCATCCAAATCCGAACTAGGATGTGTGCAGATCAATGTCAAGTGTAGGGGGAGACAGGACATCAATATGTCATAAGTTCTCTGGTGCGCTCGCATTACTGCATTGTGAAACCCTAACCAACTGGATCAAATGTATACAATGTAGCAAAATCACAAACCTTGTTTTGGAACTTGGCTCAGACGTGGCTTCAGATGTGAAAACGCCCATAAGTATTGGTTGAGGAGGTGAAGCAGCCTTGGCAAATTGGGATGATCTAAAAGAAAAGCCTATGTTTAGTTTTGTTTAATTTATTGTCATATATATTCAAGGTACTGTGTACAGTTCAGTGCAATGAAAAGCAGTGTGCCAGAGACCTCTTCAACCCTGGACACTATAAAAAACAGTTAATCAAAAAAAAAAACCACAGAGTTATGTTGTTAACTGTCATTTTTAAATAAACAGGTATACCCACTGCACTCATCCAGGGATAGGACCTTGTGCAGTTTAAAAAATAAAAAAAAAGCATGTATGCCAATGCGAATTGGTGGATTTCCTGTTGGCAGAAAATTGCAAGATGCTTGAGAAGTTTCTTATCAGTTCATTTGAGTGATTACGAAAGAATTTCATTCTCCATTGTCTGCCGGGGAGGCTAATTATTTTATCATAGAAATTTTAATTAGCTGTATCTCTGAGTTGGCTACAGAGCTATAAAAGCTACAGTAGATAGTGTATGTGAGGCTATTCATGGGATGAACTATGCTTCACATAGAACAACACAAAGAAAATATGACTGTACAGGATGAATGAGGAATGGTGGTTGTGATGAAATGTGGAAAAAAAAAACTCTCTGCGTGACATTCAGCAATGCATTCAATACAGCTTAAGGGAACGTCAGTTTTACTGTGTGAGCCATTCGCACAAGGCAGTCAGTGCAGAGTGTGAGCATTTGAATAGTAAAATACTCACCAGAATCTGAGATCTACTGTGTCACCATAAAAAATGAATGCGATGAAAGGTTTGTGAAAACAAAGTAATATCAGTAAATTCTAAACTATGCCTGGTTCAGATCAGTCACATAATGCTGCAGATCTGAAGTTAATAATTTTACAGAAGTGGAGCAGATCAGGGCTTAAACATTGAGGTGTCATAGATTTATTAATGCCTCATGATTGATTGACTATGGAAGAGAATGGAGCATGCCAACACCGATGACATAATTATTGGGTTAAGTCATATTCATCTCTGTTATTAATGACTAAGCCGCTCTTTCCCAGGCAACTTCAAGATTGTCTGTTTTTTTCTGTCCCACCCCTCACTTGCTCATCTCAGGGCTAAATAAATTATAGACAGGAAAATGAAAATGTGGCAGGTGATTTGTTGGAGAGATAGTTTGTTATTGTGTTCTTTCAGGATTGATAATTGCCAAGGTGACCTATGATCTCCTTGATTAACAAGGACACGGCTCTCTATCCCGACTACTGCAGGGCTATTTCCAGAGCCCTTTGTCAGCATAATTTTCCTATACCTTTCTGTACTGAATGAATCACACTGATATGCTATCAGCCATCCATACTTTTGTCGCTATACTGAAAAGAAGAAAAAAAAAATTTTTATGATCTTTTCTGAAGTTACCTGTTGCAATTTTAACATCCCTGACTCGGGGCATTAATTGGTATACGTGTCAAAAACAATGTTCCAATTTGTAGAATAAAGCTCAGGCCCTATGGGTTTTTGAGTCTGCCCTGTTTAAGATGAACTTTTCAAGTCAGGAACGCTTGTCAATCCACAGTGTGGGGGCAGTGGCTCATGGAATATTTACATAGTCAGTAGGAAGGGGAAGGGGAGGGGGGTTGTGGGAGTCTAAGGCCTGGTGGTTGGAACCACATTCAAAGGAAATGGATAAAGGCCCTGAGGATTCATGCAGTGCAGCATTGTCTCTGACAAAAAAAGAAAAAAAAAAAAACAGGAATACTGCTGGGGAAAAATACCTTGATTTAAATTCAGTTCTAAACCCAGGCATGGAAAAGGCAAATAGCAGTGTGAGTGGAATGTAAAGCACTGCTGCATACACCAGACTGGCATAGTTTAGGTCACACATGCATGACAGACCCTACATTATTATTTTTTTTCTCCTGAATGATAAATTTGAAGAAATTGTGTCTGTTTAAGCTCAGCAGTGTCTTGTCCCAATAAGGCTGCCCAGCCAGCTCGTAGCCGAGCTCACAAACAGGTTTCTCTGCATTTGATTTCGACTCAATTTATTCACTCCAGAATCATCCAAATTATGCCCAGTTTCTTACACATGTATTAAAAATGAAAGTGAATTTATTAATATTTATACCGAGCCATATGGTAAACAAGTGAGAGCGTGGCTGTGCGATTTGGTCCGGTTTTGGTGGATGTCAGCATCATTTCTCTAAAAGACGAAATACGAAGAGGAAATTCCTTTGAGCAGACAGGAGACTGGTATATTTAACATCAAAAAGACCAGGGAGGAAAAGTAATGAAAGATGCTGACAGAAAACAGACCTGTCATCATGGGGATTATTTTGTTGTGTTGATGTTTGATTGCCTTGTTTGTGGCTTTTTCAGATAGCAGCGGCTGATACACGTCCCAGTGAAGAGCTAGAATGGGAATTTGTTGATAATTATGCACATTATGATGTACATTTTTCATCAATAAAAGGCAGAAATAAAATATGATCAAAACAACCTAAATCCCATTACTCAATGGTGCCAGAGTGTGTACATAAAAATTAAATGACAATGACATCATCATCACACTCCCGAGCCCCCTGCATTTTCTTCCAAGCCTGTCATCATATAAAATCTGCAAATGGCAAAGTGGTATTTTGATGAATGGCTTAGTCTGTGAATTTTTTTTTCCATCATTGTGCCCTGGTAGCTGGAGTATTTTTTTTTAAAGAGCTGTCATTTGTGATCCATACATCCTGTATCTTTAAGAAATCATATCTAAACTGCTGTTTTCCTCTGATTGTGAGGAATACATCTGAGCTTTAGAGGCTTTACTAATTCAAAACACAGAGCACTGTGCGTTCAGCTGCCTGCTCAACTGTGTATTTAAAAGTTATTTGATTGATGATTAATTAAAGACAGCATCCACACTGTTGGAGCAACCGGACTCATTCTAAGCCTCATCATCTTTTACTCCGTGCTCCACTGTTGGCAGACTGTTATCAATAGACACAATGCCCGTGTTGTCAACTATTAATCAGGCAACACACTGTTGTGTCTAGTCTTGAAAAGGCATCCATCCAAACACCATAGCCACCCTTGAATGCTACCTCACAGATAAGCACTGTGTGTTTATTTTATTTTTTATCCCTGAGAAGCTCCATGTCTTTTCATATCCTAAATAGACTCGTCTGGTATTTTAGTCAAGTTCAAAGTTCATCAATTATTTTAGCTCCGCCATCTGACAACAAACAGCAACAATGGGTTAAAAGCAGCACAGTCTGCTGCTCTTGGAATATGAGATTGTATCACCTCTATAAAGCATTTTTACACTGTTGACGAACCGACTTTTAGATTTCCCTGATTACTGCAAAGACGCTGCAGGGTCAAAAGAACAGATACAGACTGGAAACACCACATGACACAGACCTTGGCCCAGTGTCTCGGAGCACAAATCTTTCCAGACTGCTCTTACAGCATAGTATCAGAGAGCACTGTGTCAGTACACCATAGATTTGACCTCATTAATCAAGCAAGGTTATTCTCAGTTTAAATTTACAGCGGGGTTAAAGTTGGAAATGAACGTTCAGCAAATAAGGCAGCACAGAGTCTGTGAAAACATTTAAAATTCGTTTTCACTGATAAAATAATGAAATGCATTTAATTTTTTATGTTTAGTGCCTGTTAAATGTTGCATACACATTAAAGCTTGGATAAAAGTGGACCTCTGGAACACTGATTTACTTTATTTATCAGTAAATAAGTTAGCCAGTTGTATATGATTATCTTCTTAAGACAAACTGCAAATGATAAAGGACTTTTCTACGGCACTTTTGTTTACTAGAGGCCCTCAGAGAGAGAATTTATCACTCAGAGCGACAATAAATGCAAATATGTGTAGCGTTATTTACACTTTTGTTGCTTGTAAGAGAGAGTGAAGAGAGTAACAATATTAATATCTCTCCTCTACATTGGATTTGAGTGATATTCATATATATTCAAAGAGGGTCACAAGCACAACTAAATTTGGTTAATAATGGACTGTTATTGACTGGTGAGAATCATGTGTGCTCAAGAGCCAAAAGACTCATATCCCACACATGGGAAGTCATCTTGATACATTGATTGCATGAGTAGTATATCTTCAAAGAGGCTCAACTATGCATCTTTTTGACAGACATTGATTATCTCATACAGTTAACATACATTTCCCTTTGCACTCACTTGAAGTGTTTATGATTGCCATACAAGAAGAAGTGCGAGAACTGCCCTCAGCACTTAACCTCATCTCGACTCCAGCACTCTGCAATTTCTGCAACAGTTTTTAATTAAATATGAAGAAAAATGGGAAAACAGCCCTTGAAGGGATGCAAGGAAAGTGCCCACACTTTAATTTGTTAATAGAGCGGTACATCATTAGTGTAATGATTGCATCGAACCATAAGACACAGGCCTGTATACACTGATGGTGACATCCAGTAGACGTGACACATGAAGAACATTACTGTAAGCATGAATCCATAATGCAAATAGTTTGTGAACGTGTTCGAGGAGTCAAACTCAACACAAGTGTTTGTAGATACCCCCAGTCTCACAGTGTGTCTAGACATTTTCACAAGTGATTATACACCTCTTTTCATGTCCCACGGTAGGTTACTGCTTCCTTATTTAATCATGTTGCTCTAAATAGTATGTGAACTGGGAGTTCTGCCTAGGATTGTTTTTATATGCATCTGCAAGACAAAGAGCCCCTTTTCAAAAGTTATATTTACAAAGACTAAGCTGTACTTAATCTCAGCAACACTAAAAGCTGGCTGTCATGCTGGAAATGGTAATGCTAACTTCTGTTATATAGCAAGTGTCGTGCTCATCTGCCTGGTAGCATGCTAACATTTGCTAGTTAGCACTACACACACTGTTATTAGAAGAAGATGGGAATTCCAATAGATTAACAGGAATTTTATCACACATTTTCTCATTTAAGTACTATTAGTTTTTGACTAAATGGTTGAATTACATGAAAAATCAACGGGGTGCCACAATCATTTAAATTCATTTTAAAGAAAACATAATACTGTAGATGAACACATCTGACAGGTCAGGACAGTATTTTACTCAAATCCACCATTATAAGCCTCATGGTGGCACTATGGGAAAAGTCAAGGATTCACCAAAGTCATTATGAGTCATCATTTAGAAAATTTGAATGCCCATCCAAATTTCTGTGCCAAACCATCCTTTAGCTTTTGAGCTTTAACTTGATAAGCAGAGACTTTCATCTGCTGGTGGCAGTAGATGAAAGTCACTAAAGTAATGAGGATTCATCCCCTGGGGACCACGAATATCTGCTCCAAATTTCACTGCAGTCAGTCAGTCAGTCAGTCAGTCCCATGCCTGTCAAAATACTTCAGCGACATATCAACCGGCTGACAGTCAACCTTAGAGCTGTGCTGCTAGTGTGGCCACAAACAGAAGCACAACATGTTTCACAACAGCAAAATCTACATGCATGAAGTTGCACGCTACAAGACGCACCATGTTGTCACAGCAGTCTCCTGGAGAAAGAATAAAGCAGCCCGGTTGTAAAGAGACGGAAAAAATACTCCCAGTTCTGACCATTAAGTTAATATATTACCTCTGTAATGACAAATGGGGCTATAACTTATTCCACAACAGCAAGGGAGGACACAGAAAGAATCTTGCATTTCAAGTAAAACTTCATTCAGTCGTGCTCACTTGAGGTTTACCAATAAGTCATCCAACAGAGATAGAAGCCCATTATCGCTACGCTCAGACAAATGTAACATATGGACTACCTGGTGGAGACCGAGTTGAGCTGAAAGTATGAATACATTTCACCAGTGTCTGAAGAATTTATCCTGTATCTGCAGATGCCCGTGTGTGTGTGTGTGTGTGTCTGTACTGTATGCGCTGGTAGGTACAAAGAGAACCCATAATTTCTCTATGAGAGTGATAGCTTATATCCTTATAGGAGTCACATTATAATGATTCATAATGCTGTTTTACATCAATAAACCGATGTTTATCTGTGATCAATATACTGATGTTTATCGCGTGAGATTTTATAATGACATGCCTGCTGTAAAACAACCATTATATCAAACAGACGAACTACTCGTGGCTCACTCGCTCACTCTCTCTCACACACACACACATGGAAGAATCCAGGCTCAGTCATGCAAACACACAATCCGAACAGGAGCAGGTGATAATAGGGCTTTTCTTTATGCGGGGTCATGAATAATTCAAAATCCATGTTCTCAAACAGATTCTTGAGTTGACAGAATAATATGACAGATTCGGCTTCTGCTTTGAGATGAGAAAGATCACAAATGTTTTAAAGATGCTAGCAGGGGCTAAATTGATCTGCTGCGTACTGTATGCTGTTGGTAAGCTCTTAACCAATGCAATATCACGACAATTTGAGAAAATACAAAAGCCTAGGCTACATGTTTATAAATGTATATTTCCCACCCCAGCTATTGTACACATTGCTATTTGACATAAAACCATAAGGCAAAATGCAGCTTTACGTAGAACAGTTTCAAACTATGACACAGACCCAAACACAATATTATTTACATTTATTTATTCATTTTTTAACCTCCAAACAATTGCAACAAGTTGATATTGAATATCACATTGTCATTGTAATTGTTCAGGTCTTCTTAGTTATGTCATCATATTTTGCTCAGCTTTGATTATAATGGAACCAATGATTCCTCGTTCATTTCATCTTTTCTTCTGGTTGCAAGACTAACAAAACATGTAAGGCGTCATTTGGACTCCGGAAATGTCCTTGCAGGGGGAGAGTGATGGCAGCATTCCTGACGCTTGGCAATTGGCCTTCCCATGAGTCAGTGGAGAGATACTTATTCAGTTTTCATTGTTCAATAAGGCTTTGCATGAATTTCTTCCACCTCTTAGCGTATTGAGCCAACAGCTCCCTAAACGCCAAAGTCTTCATTATGGCCATGGAAAGTGGGCTGGCTCGAGGTCACCCCTGATGTTCCACTGGCTGCCTGGGGAAGACTGGAATTAGAAAGCGACCGCAGTCACAGGCCACGGCAACCAACCGGGCTGAATGACTCCAATCTCCTTTATAAGTCTGGCAACAGATTAACAATGTTGTAAACACTGCGTGGTACAGGATGTTGGGGGGGGGATATAAACAAGTTCTTTCAGATTCTCGCGCTGCTGTGGCTGCATACTCTGTGTAGTTCTGGAGCATTCTTTGGGAAGGCTGCCTTACAAACACTTCACTCTGAAACTTCCTGGAAATAAATAAACAATTAGACTCTTCATGCAGCATCTGCTCGAGATGGAAGACATTCAGTCAAAGTCTGAAAGAGATGGCCGGACTAATGAATGTTAACTGTGCACAGTAAAATCATTACAGTGGGCTGACCCAACCCTCCAAAAAAAAATGTAAAAAATTGGAAAAATATAATTGTCCTGGAAAATGACTGCTTATACCCACACTACCCAATCTAATATCTCCCTTTTATGAATATGCAAATAGTTCTAAATACACAAATTAACTGAGCTCCGACATGCATGAAGGTCATGCACATTAATTTCTCATTCATGAACTTTTTTTGTAATGCATATGAAGATAGATGGACCATTATCATGAATCTTAGGCTTTGTTTTGAAAAGATCCATTTGAGAACAAAACGCCTTCCTCCATCTTCAGTGGTAGGACAATGTGATGATCAGATGACTGCACCTCAGCGTCCACGTGTCCACTACGGTTCCATTATTTCCATGAAATGCCATTGATGCTGCATTGTGTCGGTGACCGACCACTGAAGCAAAGACTTTCTATTGGATTGAATATCTTCTCAGAATTAGGTCTACCGTGAGAAGTGTGAAGAAAACATTAAGGATCAAGGTTCCCTTACAAGTTCCTTTATTTGTTAAGTAGCTCATGAACTACTCCTACCTGGAAAACACTGCACTGTGGGCTACACACACAAGCATCCCCCTGGGAGCACACATGACTGAGAAGATGGTAAAGTAAAAGGGGTTAAAAGAAGAAGAAAAAAAGAGCAGGTTTGAGTTGCACCTGCACTTGGAGCAACTTTTCCAAAGAGAGCACAAGTTGTGTCCTTAGGCATTATCGTTCTTCCAGCAGCATGAAGGCAAGGCGGTCACCCATCCAACTCATCGGGACATAAGGAAGGGGTAATAATAAAAAAAAAGGACCAAACACAACCAGCCGGCTTTCAGGTCCTGCTGGTAAGCGTGCGCAGGTTGCATTTGGAAATCACATCATTCTCGTGCGCTTGTTTTCCAAAAGACAAAAAAAGTCCTTAAAAATTAGGATTCCTGCTTTGGGATGAAGCTGCTGCAGCGAAGCGCGGCGTTGTCTGAACACAACTGAGAGAGGGTCCAGTTCAGGGGGGGGAACCCTTTTGACTCGAATTAAGGGGAGGCTGTATAAGAGGAGGCGAAAAAAAATCAGGGAGGAGGAGGAGGAGGTGGAGAGGGGCAGGGAAGAAAGTGATGGTGGTGCCAGACGCAGCGGCAGTAAGAAGCGTACGTACGTGCTTTATCTTAGCGGCAGAGTGTGTGACGTGATATTGCAGCCTTGCTCCCGGAGCTCTGCAAGCGCGTCTATTCCTCTCTCTGTTGTAACTCACTGGCCCCCCAACAGCTCACATCCACCCACCACGGATCCCTGCTCTCTTCTTCTTCCTTCTTCTTTTTTTAATTTTATCTCCCCCCTTTTTTTTGCCAGAGGGGGAGCGGGTGTGTGTGTGGTGGTGGCGGTGGGGGGGAAGGTTGCGCGCTCGCGACTTGCCGGAGAAAACATATCAGTGGGAAATAGAGACGTGGAGTCTGCCGAATTAATTTATGGTAATACTGTAAGAATTGCTCTCTTCTTTTCATCACTCCAAGAATTTCTTTCTCTCTCCCTCTCTCTCTCTCTCTCTTGTCTCTCTCGGTCTGTCTCCCTCACTCTTCTCTCCCCCTCTCTCTCTCCCTCTCTCTCTCTCTCTCACTCTCTTTCTTTTCTCGGTGGCTGTCGTGTGTTGTTGCGCTCCGTTTTGATGGGAAAAACCCAGAAGACGAAGAAGACTGGGGGGATATGAGCGGGCAGACCGGAGTGTAACGCATTTTTATTTTCCATCCATTGAAGCATCTTGTTGCACCGGACTTCTATTGTCGGGAATGGGGAGTATTGATTCACTGGAGGGCTGCAGAATTTATTTATAAAGGATGTGGTCAAGTATGTTGGAAAAATAGCCATAGCTTCCGCAGTGTAAGGTAAGAACATCATCTTTATTATGATTATTATTATTATTACTGATATTATTATTATTGCATGGAGCCTTGGATCAGCTGAAAAGCTCATTTTCATATATCATCTGTCAGTTAAAGTTTAGCCTCCTCCTGTTACATACATGTCCTGTCTATTCAACACCATGGCTCTGGAGCTCTCAGCCGCTCACATTAGTGCCCGAGTGCTTAACAGATGATTTTTAAGAGCTGATCTCTCTCTTAAGAGGCAAAAATCACTTTAAAGTGCCGAGCGTCGAACTGACACCGCATGAGATGTAGCCCGTGTCTCTATATTCAGATTTCCTCTGGAGACGAAATTGCTCTTAGAAGCCGAGGCAAAAAAAAATCAGCGTCTCCTGACGAGCGATTTCTCGTCTCCAGAATACAGATCTTTCTTTTTTTTTCTTCTTCTTTCGTATAGCCTTGGCCGTGAATCTTGCGGAAGGATGTGGAAACATTTATCGCGTATTAAAAAAAAGCTGATTTGACTCCACGCCGCTTCTCCAACAAATCCTTATGTAACACAAACATTATCCTAATGTGATGTGACAAGCAGGTTTTATCATTCAGAGGCAAGAAGTTGGAGACATAAGTGCAAATTTATCTATTCTCCGGACTGGACTGGTATCTATAGCCTACTTGGGATTTTAACGCCTACACACACACACACACACAGCCGCACACAGTTTGAAACACGCACACACGCACACATGCACGTTCTGCTGTGACACCGCTCACAGCTGCATTGCCTGTAGGATTAAAGCAATCAGGACATCGCATTGCATTCTCTCTCTTTCTATCTCTCTCTCTCTCGCTCTGCCTCTCTCACAGACACACGCACGCACACACAGTTGGGTACGCACGCGCGCGATTGCAAGCTCAAACACACGCAGACACACACTCAGACACACATGCACAAACAGACACACAAAGGCTCTTTATCAAATTGCATTGTCAAATATGTCAAGCCCTGAATTTCGGAGACACGCAGGTCGTGTATAGTGGACCGGGCGCGCGCAGCAGGAGACAAGCAAATAGTGACCGGGCGGGTGCAGAGGCTTTTTATTTATTTATTTTCATCTTTACCAGTCTGTGAATTTATCCTCCTCATATTATTTATCTCAGTGTCGTGAGGAGAAGGAAACAGACTGAATCACGAAGAGGAGGCGCTTCAATTTTTTTTTTTTTTTTTTTGTGGTGGTGGTGGTGGTGGGGGGGGGCTGGTTACTGCGTAAAATGAGCAGTTCCATCCCACAGCTCGCGCGAGGAACTGCACTGACTTGGATTATACTTTCACTGTTTGTCTTCTGATGCCACATTTTCTTCTAAATGGCTACATTTGAATATCACCGGGGGGATCGTGCCATCCTACCAAATACGACCCAATTAATAACCCCTCACATGGATTCACCCCCCCACCCACCCCCCAACACCACCACCACCACTACCACCCCCCACCCCCACAATAAATAAATAAATAAGCCATGGCCGCAGCGACCACAAGGTGGCAATGTTTGCACAAAGTAATGAAGGAGACAGGTTTGGGGGGGATGCAAAAGACACGTTGCTGAGGTTAAAGTGTCCCTTTTTTTTTCATTTTCATAGTGGTACGTGATAAGAAATATGTGAAGCACATCAGTCAGACCTGATAGAGATCATCTATCATGTTTCCTGTGTCCTCTGCTCTAACATTCCTTTGTGTAATCCTCTCCCATCTCTCCTTGCAGGCCAAATGACATAGGATGAAGGCTGTTCGAAACCTGTTGATTTATATATTTTCCACCTATCTTCTGGTTATGTTTGGATTAACTGGTGCCCAAGATTATTGGTGTTCCACTCTGGTGAAGGGGGTCATTTATGGATCATATTCGGTGACTGAAATGTTTCCTAAGAACTATACAAACTGTACATGGACGCTGGAGAACCCAGACCCAACCAAATACAGCATCTACCTGAAGCTATACAAGCGAGACTTGAGCTGCTCTGAATACTCTTTGCTTGCTTATCAGTTTGACCATTACTCACACGAAAAAATCAACGAGTTGCTGAAAGTCAACGAGTCTATAGTGTACCTGTGTGATTCGAAGAATATTTATGTATTTTTGCTGTATGACAAGAATTTTGTTCAACTCCGGAGAGTTTTCCCTTACGATTACAATGGATTGACGCCACAAAAGCTGGATGAAGAGGAGAAGTCCACTGTGGAGTTTCTGGTGTTGAATAAGGCGAGCCCTAGCCAGTTTGGGTGTCAAGTGCTTTGTACATGGCTGGAAAACTGCCTGAAATTAGAGAAAGGGACAGTGGAGACATGTGGGATCGTGTACACGAAATGCACATGTCCTCAGCATTTAGGCGATGGAGAATCAGAGAGCATGCTCATGCTCAACAACGTGGTTTTACCTTTAAACCCGCAAACGGAGGGTTGCTTGTCACCCCAACTACAAGCTGGGCAGGTCTGCAATCTGAGTGCAGAAGTGAAACGGCCTCCTAAAGAAGGTAAGTATCCTGTCACCTTCCTCCTCCATGCTGAAATAGATGTAGATCTAATAGACTACTGTATGTGTAGATAAGATGGTAATCATGCCAGTCAAATGTGCACGTCAATCACTCCCTTCTCTGCCCTTATTGCATGTTTGAAGTGTGATGGCCCATGAAACAAAGAGCACACATAGATATATAGACTGCAGTTGGCTCAGAAATGTGTCAACTTCGAGAACAAAGCTGCCAGAGGAGTTGGGTGCAGTAAAGACCACAAACCCAAACCACCTTTAAAGAAAAACAAAAAAAACGGGGAGGGGAGGGTCTTTCATTTGGTTGGATTGAATTCAAAATGCACCATCATTGCTGTGAATTTAAAATGGCTGTTTTTATTTTTGTACACATCAGCACAGAGTTAAAATGGCTGCAAATCCTAAAGACTTATTTTATTGTGTGTCTATACATTTATGTCAGTGTCATCCATACAAAGACCAACAGTGGTCAATATGGACACATCCCTCGGTTGTTATTGACATCTATGTCACATGGAGTGATTGGGATCATGGATGCAGCAGTGTCAGAATACATCACATTGCACATGCAATGGATAAGATTGAAGAATTCAATTCCTCATCTAATTCTGTACAAACTAACAATTTAAACATGTTTAAATCAAAGATTACTGAATAAAAGAGAATCAGTGTTTTCCAAGCTGTTATGTCCTATAGAGATGCTACCTGTCCAGTGTTGCCATAGAGCAATGCAACGTGTTTTCACTGTATGTTGGAACTGAGCAACAATTATGATAGTCAAGAGCTGACAGCAAAAAAAAAAAAAGTCATTATCATAAGACCCACTCGCAGTTGTTATCCGCACGTGTGCATGAAAACAAACATAAAACACTTCATGCATCAGCATTCACAGGTAGACAGCCAAATGAACATTTAATCGTAAACGGTTATGATAAGGTCATAATGGTCCTGTTCATTAGTGTCAGCAGGTGGCAAGGCGAGGGGGGTGTGTGTGTGGTTCTGTAGTTAACACATTTGTGTGGCTCTTTGAATTACAAAAAAAGGGAGCACATCTTGACACATAGCTGCTTGCAGTTTAACAGATAGCACAGAAAACCCCTAGAGGAATATGCTACACACTTCAGAGGTGAGGTGCGTTTACCGTGAGACATAAAAGAGGGACATTCATCACAGCACACTGAACCAAAAATAATGAGTCAACCTTTGGATTTTTTTTTTTTTTTTTTTTTGGTGGTAGGCGGGGAGGAAGAGAGGGAGGTGGGGGTGGAGGTGTGTGTGTGTGTTGGAGTGGGGGGGGGGGTTGATAGCTGGATAGCTGGGATGCTATGGAGCGTCTCCCTTGTGGCTCTTACCAAAACAACACTTGCTATAATAGCACCTTGGAGAACAGGTGGCAGTTTTCAAATCACGGCAAACAGGTGAGCATCGATTGCAGTTGTTCAGCTGTTTGGTTAAATCCTGCTGAGTGCTGCTACATGCTGCATCCCTAAGTGAAGCATGCCCCCTCATTCACACCCCCTCCACCCAAACCTCCCTAAATACACTACTAATATACACTTTCCTCTTATAGAAATGTTAGTCCAGATACTAGACTACACCTAAGGTATTCACTTCTTACTCATGCTCCAAATGTTCCCATGTTTTATTGGAGAGTCTCCATCATTGGATGACAAACTCATTTGGAGTATCGTTCACCTATTGGACCCTTTCACGCCAGCCCTTAAGCAATAATGTATACAGTTTTTGATGCAAATCACTATTAAAACTAACCCTGCAGTCAAGTAGCATGTGCAGTAACATGGGGAAGTATGACTCACTCATAGATAATTTAATCATTTAGCGCATCTTACGTTAGAATCACAAATATTACTCGGAAGCATTACGCTTATTTTCACAGAGAAAGTCTCTGCTCCCAAACAACATTTGACATTTTTCTATCAGCATGTTAATAACAGCTTAAGAGCACAGCTTATTTTTTCTACCCCCCTCCCTGCCCCCCTTTCTCTCTCTCTCCCTCCCTCAGAAGATTTTCCACAAGCTTCTATTTATAGGGTTGGTTGATAGGAGGTTGGAATAAATCCGTTTTCATCTGGATAACGGGGAGATCACCACTGGGTTTAAAAGAGCACTGTGTCTCCTGCGGTAGTGTGGTGACGGAGTGGGTGTTCCTGATGAAGAATAAAGCATTACAAACAGTCGACAAGGGCTCCATTTGACAACATCGCTTGTCTTTGATCTGCTCAGTTCCTGGTAGAGGATGGCTTCAGAGCGCATCAAAGAAAAGCAAGGCTGGAGGTTGTGTACTCCAGCCATGCCACTGAAATGCCCCTCTAGTGTCTCGCGCAGACGGAGGGGAGCAACACTGTAAAGGTTAAAGCTCTTAACAATTTAAGGTGATTATGCAGACAATGGGCGGGCTGCATTCCTTGACACTCTACTGCAATTTGAAAAACCACAGTGACAGTGATGAAATCCTAAACAGATATATTCCTTGGATGACTCATTTCTGCAGCTTTATTTTTATCACCTTCTCCCATATCATGAATTAAAGTTGTAAAAGCAGACAGCACAATAGCACGCGCAGGAAGGCAGATTTAATTCTGTCTTCTTTTTTTTTATGCATGTGTGTTCTGTATTTGTGGGGGTGTCATCCCACATCCCACACATGCAAAGTCAAAGTCGGCTGTTTTCTCAGAGCTGCCCATAAGTGAATGAATAGTGACTGAATAGCTCTGATATCCTGGTGTCCTTGGAAGAATAAAAATTAAAAAGGAAATCTTTATAGATTCTCTATCACGGCAGTAATTGAAATCTTTCTGGCGCGTTTTGTTTTGAAAAAATTGACACAAGATCATCAAATGAATCAAAAGAGGCATTCAGTAGCTAGAGAGCCAGAAGAGTTGGACATTTTAGTGCTAAGTAATGTTCTCACTCAGCTATCTGCCCTTGCCTTGTCCAGTCCTATGCAGATGCTCTTGTTTATATGTCTGAAGGCTTGAAATCCTGCACAAATTCCACATTGGACTGTTCAAAACATTCACAAATTGCACTTGGCTGTAGAAAATAAACATGATGAGGCATTGTCTGGTTTTGTGGCTCTCCGCTCTGCCCTTGGCTAACCAACGCCGTCTCATTCTTTATCCCGTTTGGTTGGAATTTTCCGGTGTTCGAGGATCAGGGTCAAGGAGTCTCATTGTTTGAGAGGAATGTGCTTTGCTGCACGGCTTCCAAGGTGTTCACTGTTAGTGCCTCGGACCGCGACGCTCGTGTCAAGATTCCTCACCGTCATAAGGAAACTGTCTCATACAAGCCGGGTCTCCTCACCCAAACATCATTTTGATTCTGCCAGATACCTCAGCTCATATAATCGCCCACCTCTGTACCTTCCCCTCCTTCTACTTTATTTTCTGCATTGTCACTGACTTATGGGTAATAGTGTCGGGGGGTGGGGGGGGATCACAAATGTGGCTGTGACAGTTAAGATGCCTTCTGGAGATTAGGGGTTATAATTTGTTTCAAAACCGATAATGCCACAAAAACACTGAAGCTCATAAATATGTAAAATATTCAAATAAATATTTTATGAGTCCACAAAGTGGGCCTCCAAATTCATTGTTAGTACAAGAAGTAGGTTAGCAACGACTGTGACATCCCAGATTTGAGTCCTGATCCTTTGTTTTTCACTCGAGAGAAAATTGTTCACACTTATGAACATTTATTTGACTCTTACATGCACTATGCAATATGTATAAAATACATCAATTCTTGATGGGGATTCTTTAGCTTTGTTTATCACGGGTGATTTAAGATAATGACCACAAAACTGACATGGAGGGGAAGAATTTTCCACATCTCTCTGCTGGAGCTATTTTCCCCATCATCCACAAAACAATTCCACTTTAAGGCTAAATACAGATGCTTATTTGTGCAGTCGCAGATGCTTATTTGATGATCACGGCTCCTGACGATGCAGACCTTGTGCCATGTGTAAAATGGCAATAGGATTTTATTGGCAAATGAAATGTGTGTGAAGCGTTCTAATGCACTGTCACCCGCCAAAGTCCTGAGCACTGCAGCAGCTCAGCCTTGCTGCCTCACATAGTGAGGCCTTTTATTCACTTTGGATCTCAGTCAAGTCACTCAGTAGTCACACTGCATTATGCTCACCCCCATTGTTCAGTACACTTGGAGGCCATTTTAGTTCCAATTCAGTGAAGGAGAGAGCTCAGCTCAACAGCACAGAATCTGTTTGTTTTATCTTAGACATGCATTGTTTGTCTTAAGCTATAGTAAATATCTCAAGTATCCCATGTCCCACTTAAAATCCGGGGCTAAATTATTCCACCTTTTAAGACTTCTGGCCAGCTGTAAGAAACTGTCTCCATGTCCGGCTCTTGAATTTTTAGAATCAGTATTTGAGCTATGCCCTCTGTGTTCATTCTTCTGTATTAAACCTCCTGAGGCAGCTGTGATAATGCTAAAGAAAGTTGTTAGGGAATGACAAGGTCAACACAAAAAGCGTGATAGACTGTAGGACCCTGAAGAATCAGCATGAAAGTGCCAGCCATCTTTTTTTGTCCATGAACTGCATATTAAATTTTGCCTATTCTAGAAAAAGAAGAGGAGGGATTGGTGCAGAGGGTGGAACGATTAAGTTTCACGCTGCAATCAATTACACAGCTTTGGGTCAGTTTTGGTCATGTTTTGTGAAAAATATACATAAGAAAAATGCTGAAATGAGGTTAGTATTTTTCACCAGAAAATAGTTCTAGTTAGAAAAGAGAGGAGTCTGGAGGCAAATGAGCAGTTCTTGTCTACATGTGGCTGAAAGATATACAACTGTATATTCTTCAAATGGCCCAGGTCACTGTTTCTGGACATAAAAATTCATGAGGCTCTGAGGTGAGTCTTAAGTCATTTTACACAGCGTTATAAAACCACAAAAACTGTTGCCATGTTTTAAGTTCTGCTTAAAACACTCGCAGCGCCACACGTGGATGCAAATGGGCTCTTTGGAACCACAAAAGTCTCCATTTTCCAAGCATTACAAATTTATGATGCAATAAAACACAGGGTCCACCACTGGAGACCTGCCGTGGTCTTTATTTTGTATGGCATGTTAAAGAATTATGAAGATGAAGCTTGCAAGCACGCAACTGAAATATCATCAAATTTTGTCTAATTGTTTAATTAAAACCCCTGAAAGATTGTTTTCTCTGTTGGATTCCTTAGGATATAAGGTCCAACATGCAAGTTGAGTATGAGGCTCAAATGAGAAATGACAATGCTGCATGTTTTTATGCATTCAGATTGGAATGGGAGTTTGATTTCAAATAGTATTTGTTCTCATCTCTTAGTTAGCATCAATTGCATATTTAAAGTTCCTTTAGTTAGTTTTACCCTGTACTTTTTCCACAGTTTTACTTTACAGCATGTGTGTGCAGTTGCCTATCAATAGTCTGGTCGAGTATCAATATATCAAATGATAAAGTATTGATGCAGAATTATGTGGCTCTGTTCTACAGAAGTGCAGTGCAGTATATTGTTGAATAACTGACTAAGGAGCAGAGGAATTCTCTGTGCTTTGTTCAATTTCATTCATCCATTTTTAGTTTTCCCATTCAGTGTGGGCCGTGCTGTGATGCTAACAATGATAACCTGGCAGCGGGGTTGGATGCAGATGAGCCGAGAATACCGATGTTCATTTGACATGGATTTGTGATCTCAGTCTTGAGGCTGTGTTTCAACAGCATGACAATTGGAATTCAGAGTGATAACTCTCCACTACCCAGGCTGCGAATAGTGCAAACCCACCTCCAAGTAAATTAAAGGCTTGTGTTGTCACAGCTGAACTGGAGACAGGATGCAATGAAATGCACTGAGTCTGGATGAAAAACCTGAAATACAATTTAAAAAGTGTAGAGATGATTTATGGGTTTCAGACACCTAGGAAGCAGAACGCAGCATAAGAACCGGTGATTACATTCGAGAAATGACTGTTCAAAGTATCATGTCCCCGAAATGCAAAGGCAGAAATGCTGTTTGTTAAACTACCACCAAATTAAACAAGAAAGATTTTTGACGATCATTTAGCTGAAACTAAAAAATTAAAAAGCACCTACATGTTGAGAGTGAAGTACATATACATTAATACATTTCATTATTTGTCTTTTATACTGATGCATTAGCATATAAATAGTATTTTACTGTTGTAGCTGGTGGAGAACTGGCAGGAAGTTTCATCTATATCGATACAACATATTTTAAAAGGTCATTATGTTTTTTGTAAAATAGTCAAGTTGTAGCCTAAGTCCATTACTATTTATCATATATCATAAATTGTAATGAAGTATAAAATACAATCTCCTTGTGTGTAAAGTGCAAGTGCATCAAATGTATACATAAGTATTGTTCTTAGTTACAGTTACAGCCTGAAACACTTCTTAAATCAGCACATCCACCCTGAGCCCGGCTCCGTCACTTTTGCAGTGTCATGGACGTGACAGGTCCACCTTTTTAACTTTACAGCCTGCAATAACTACAGTTGTAGTAAAATTTGCGAGTAACAGTTGTTGCCAATAATAATGTCAGAGTACAGCAGGAATGGTAATCAGAGTAATGGATTACGTAAACGTAGTGTCTAACACCGTGATGTGAGGCAGCCACACCTCTCCTTCCTCAAAACTGCAGCTCTCGCCAGTAAAATCCTGCATCAGCAATGAGAAAGACGCGTCTGCGTGTTATGTGTCTGAGTGCATATTCCACCTGTGTGCACGTTTCATGTGATGAATTCTAAACGGTGGTGGATTTGTGTGCCTGCGCATCCACGCTGCAACCAACTCCCACAACTGCTCATGAATTCTTCTTGAAATGCCACAGATTCGCCCTTGTTCAATTCTTCCAGCTTTCAGCCCATTAAATAGAAATAACACAAAGCTGCAAATCTAAACCACCACCGTGTTGTGAAAATGTTGAACCTGGGCTGGTTTGATATACAGGGTGAAGGGTTGATATTACAAAAAGGAAGATATAAAGAGGTGAGAAGCAGCAGTTTTTTTAACCTGTCAGGGCTTAATTTATTGTGCTTAGCCTTCTATCAATTTGCATAATTCTTGTCTTTTTTCCTACTCTGAATCTAATATTTATACACAACACATGGTCTGTCCTCTGGATGGCTGCACTGCAGGAAAGACTTGGACAGGGAAACACATTAAAAGGTTTTGAACAGTGAGATGATGTCAATGCAAAGAACTGTTTTGTTTAATGAATAATTAACAGGCTTGTAAAGCGCCTCATGTTAAAGATCATTTTGTTTCTCCACTGCAGAGGCCTTATTTTACATCTCATCATCTAGCACACTCACTAGTGCTGCATCAATTTTTGCCGTAGTGTGTGCACGGCTGAGGCTGATGCTGTTCTTTGTCAAAGGCCCCATACAGCACACTGTTGTGCCGCTTCATCGCCGCAACAGCTATGCATACTTATCATGAAACATTACCATTTGTAATTGCATGTCTTGCTTTGACATCACAGCATCCAGTTTCTATTTTGCAATTTATGAGTTAAAGATAAGTGGACCTTAGGAATCAAAGGAATAGCCACTGTTGTGCTCTTGTTTCCTTTGACTTCAAAAAGGTTTCTATATGAATGCAAACATAACAAGTCTCTGTAGATGAAGAAGACTGTCTCATCTTCTTATTATACAAATTAGATTTGTTTATTGCCCTCATATGCATAATTCAATACAAACAATCATTTTTGATTCCCTGCCATGAAAAAGAAAAATATTCCTGCAGTCTCGTTCAGGGGAAAAGCAGGAACGCTGTGAACTTGTTTCTATAATATCAAGCTCAGACTGAATGCAAAGTGAAGGTTTGGTATCTTTTCTTCACACCAGCAAGTAGCAAGCCAACTCATTGTAAAAACAACAATTGTGATTCTCAATTGGCAAATTCATTTGGAATGCAAAATCCTTCAGGGTGGGCCTCTGTAACTGCGTCATTCATCCTTCTGAGAAAGCACGAACAACATTCACGAGTCTGTTGCAGCTTTGCCCTACAGTTCTGAGGCGAGGGTGAATCTTTGAAGCTCTTAGTTTGGATAAACACTGTCAAATGTCTCAAACATGTTTTGACATCTGTTTTTAAAACGAGACAAAAAAAGAAGCATATTCTAACTTTCGTGTGGGTTGGCTTAAAGTGGTAAATTTCTATCAAGCCCTTGTTGTGAGGTGCCAGTGGTGTGTTAATGCAGAATATGCACCGCTTTTCAGCCTCTCAGTTTCATGTTCCTGAATTTCAACCCAGTTCGTTTTGGCCTGTCACTGGATGGCTATTTCAGCCCACAGAGGAGAAGCATTTGCATAAACATCCACCCACAAAACCTGGCAAATGAGTCTGTCACTCAAAGACACTGTCTGTGTGGTAAAGTGGAGGCAAAATCCAATTCTTTTTTCTCAAGGGGCTTCTGTGGCTGCTCTCGCTGGCACTCCCTCTGCAGGGTACGGCAAGTGTCCTCATGTAGCTGTAATGGATGCTGCCTTTAAACTTGCATGGTGTAATAGGGCAGCAAACACTCAATCAGTGGCATAATGTAGCATCATGCAGAGTTTTACATTTTCACTGCAAAAAAATTAGAAATCCAAACGGCGTTGGTCATTTTAATATTAATGAAGACTTATACTTTTATTGTCCAGTTTGGAAGCATAAGCATTCATATTGATTGTAGGGAAACTTCACAGGCCACTCTTGATATCTTTTCTTCCTTCCTGTACCATTCTGCTCATGGTTTCTAGTGGTGCCCACTTCTGTTCTTTCCAAATAACCATAGGCAGGCAGGGCTTTTCCCCCCCCTTGCTTCTTGCTTGTAGGAAGCTGTAGTGCCTCCCTCAAAAGCAAAGAGACTACATTAGAAGTAATTAGAATAATAAAAAGGAATGATATTTGAACTTCCTCAGTAACCAAACCTTTACTTTGATGTGAAAACAAAACGAGTGAAAACAGCTGCTCGAGAACACCTCAAGTTCTGTGGAGAACGAACACAGGGGGTGTAAATAAAACAAAAGGCCATTACATAATGTACTATAGGACACACAAGGACAATTAAGGTTGTTCCAGCCACATCGGTTCAGACAAGAAGAAGGGTGCATTACAGTATGCTCACCGTCTGCAAAGTCTAGGAGTTTTTAGCCATCTCAAAATGACACTTCACGTCAGGACATCTCAGCAGGGCTGCGAGCTGATAACAAACTATATAGCTGAAAAATGACCAAGTTTTATAAAGCACATCAAAAAATGTGGTGAAACTAGATAAAAAGTCAGTTTATGTCAGACAACCACAACGCAGAGACATGTGCAAAGGAGATGAGATAGTATAGTAGATTTTTCTAGGCATTTGGCTATGCAAGTGCTCTACTCGAAAATAGGTATGGTCAGTTTAAAGTTTCGAATTACAGCCTCAGATTCAAAGCCAACTCACTAAGCAGAATATGTCACAGCATCTGGCAGTAAACAACTCAACTATTATTGATAAATTATGGTATCTTAGCATAAAAATATATGGAAGTACAATATTAATTATATGAATGTAATGCTTTATTAACCATAACACTAATCTCATCTATATAATTGGTAACATTTTGTGTCAGGTGTGAGGAAATACTGCACTGCACCTATAAGAAATAATACAGTGCAGCTATGAGACTGTTTTTTACTTTAGAAATACATTTATTGATTTTATCTTTTAAATTGCAGCACTAATGCTTGAAAGATGCATGATGGGATATTGCTCTAATGGCCACTGCGAAACGAAGACAGCTGAGATTTGCTTGCACTGTCTGGGTGTTTCCATGGAGCGTTGTGGGTATGCGGCTCCTCTCACTGTAAGGCGAAGTGTTACGTAATGTAGAATGAGATTTAGAAATTATCACTCTGCAACACTCTAATGGCAGATTGTCAGCTCGTCTGCAGTACAGTGTGGCTCTCTATCCTGAATTCAGAACAGTAATAATAGTAATAGGAACTCAGTATAGGTAAACAACAGCTATCCGCCTGTTTGATCACGTCCGGACACATGGGAACTTCTCAAATCTGATATAAAAAACACATTCACAGTTGTGCGATGAATCTAATTTAAGTTGAATGTCTGGATAGTGTGTGTATCACCCACTGCCCATTTCAATCAGACTTCACCGTCTTTTACTCCAAACAGCAGTCACCACACAACACCCATGTTACATCCACAGCACACGGGGGAGCCTGCCAACATCGGCCACACATCTTAAGCCCACCTGTCACAGATGCCGTGTGGCAGTGCAGTGGCACAGTGCGGCAACACAACCAGATATTGCTATGTGGCACAAGGACAGAGACGATGTGGCCTGAAGCACGTCCATCTGACTCTGCTCCACCAGTTTGCATACCTACACACAAGTCATTACTATAACAACGAGTGCAGATGGGTCAACTATGCCTGCACATATACAACTCATAATTGATCACTTGCAAAGAGCAGTGTGCACAATTGGATTGGAGACACAAATGTGATTTTCTAGCAGTCTGGATGTTGTCTTTCTGCAAGATACTTTCTATCTTGTGCCTTTGCTGTTGCTATGCATGCATACCGCCCGATCTGTGGAGAGCGTTGTCAGGTCACAGCAATCCCATGATGCTCATGAGCATTTCAAATATCAATCAAGTAATTGTGCTTTCTTATAAAAGCTACATTGCCACATCTAAGCAACTGAACATTGTTGATTCAGGTCAGAGAAAGAGGGTAAGAGTCATATGACTTGCTGTGTTATGTGAGGATCACACCTTTCTTTCTTTCATTCTGTTCTTTGGGGGGGTGGGGGTGGGGGGGGCTGAACACAAACATAGCTCATTTTCACCTGCTTGAACAAATAACCTATCCTGTCATTTCCCCTAAGAGGATTGTCACTTTGTTTACCAGCATTCATTTAGCAGCAACTATAGCATTCAAAAGAACCACTAATTCTGCCGGTTCGTATTGTAGAGACTACAACTGCTGTTCTTCAGTTTTTAATATCACAAACATGCTCTTTCCTTAAATAATCCTTAATTGTTAATTTACTCACAATCTCCTTGAAATCTCAATGGCAGCATCAGAGCGACATCTCTAAATGAGCAAATCACACTCTACCAAATTAGTGAAAGTCTGCTGCGGGGAGCCCTGTCCATTTAGTCAATACAGAGGACACATCAGACGGCTAGATGCTCTCTGCAGTATTGTATTAAAGAGAAAGAGCTTCACAGCACAGTGGCTATAATGAAATGTGACAGATAAATCACAAGCATTTGGGAAATGGCTTCAGATTACCGCATCAATACTGCGCCGACACAGGTAGTCCAGACTTCCCAAACCTGCCCTGTTTTTAGAAGGGCCTCCGGTAAAATCCTCCGGTTAGGGCTCAGCACTTTGTATCCTCTGACAAGGCTGGGTTGTAATTCAAGTTTTTATACAGTAGGTCTCAAAACAAAAACAGGCTGCAGTGTATTTGAAAAATGAAAGCACACAGGCAGATGGAGTCACAAGTTTTGGGGAAATACAAAGTGTACAAGCACTGAGCAGTCTCCAACTTTCAAATAAGAATCAGAGACTTTTGAATTCATATACAGTACTGTAACTTTACAGCAGCTGTAAACCTTCTCCTTTTTGTCATGGTTGAATTAATGAGCACATAATGCTACATTCAAATGCTTGCAAAGCTAAAGGCCGGATTTATAAAACTATATTTCTGACTATGAACGATGCCAGCAAACAAATAAATGACACAGAAAACCTGAACAGACGCCAGACGAGTAGCGATGGTCTTGTCCTGAAACACACCGGATTGAAGCTGCAGTGGTTGTCAGAGTTCATCTGTTATTACCGTCCTATACAGTATCAGCCCATGATTGAATTATGCAAGAGGTCAAGTCAAGCAGCGAGTCAGTGTCAGCCTTGCTCCCTCTGACGTCTAGTTTAATGTGAGTGTTCATTACCGGAAACTGTAGCAATCCTGTGTGTGTGTGTGTGTGAGTGTGTGTGTGTGTGTTTTTTTTTCCTGCTTTCATCTGACCCATTATATATCATAACATCCATGTTTGCATATACACACACACAAGTGCACATAAGGTAGCTGAAGGGATAATGCATTAATGGTACATTAACCATCATCTCTACAGCATTTGTATTAAATATTAAAAACATTTATTACACTTCATAGACTCATTATTGCATCTCCTCTGGCAAATAATTTATTTTAGCAGTGGCTGCTGCCAACATAAATCATCAGTATGTTTTGTTAACCATTAGCTACAAGTAGTCTAAACTAACCTGCCAGAACAGACCTCCTGAAGTCAGTATTTTATACTGTAACTTTAGGGCTGCTAACAGATACTTTTACCAATCTGACATCTCTTACTATGATCTTTAATTTGTTGAAGATTAGTTTGGCTTCAGTGTGATCATCTCTTGGCAAATTAAAGCATCGTTTTTAGTATCAAAAAGTAAAATTAACTTTTTTTGTTTTGCTCTGGAGAGTCTGCCTCCACCAGTATGATGCAAATCAAATATGGCTGGCATGTAAATTCTGTGCTCACTGTAATCTGTTTAGTCTTTGATTTGGTGCATTCAAAGACACCTTTGTTTCCAAAGGAAACATTAATAGACCATTTCTATGTGTGAAGCAGTTTTACAAGCCTTTGATTTTGTCGCTTTGAAACATACATCTATGAAAAGAGGTCACAAGACACACAGCTGGTGCGTGTGTGCGCATGTGTGTGTACTGTATGTGTGTATTGTATCACACTAATGAGTATAGAGCAAATGGCACTGAAGTGATAATGTAGAAAATAATCACCCTGTGATTCTTACCCCTCCTTTGAGCTGCGTTCAGTTTCTGTCACTATTAATAAACATTCCTTGCACTTCTCCTTCATGATGACTCAGTGCATTACAAAATTGTTCTTTTTTTTTCTCCTTCGTTCTTCTTGTGCCATGCATTTGTATTCACTTTAAAAGTTAAATCCGAGCATAGCATGTGTAGAATATCAAATCTTACAGGCGGAGGCCCCAACCACCTCAGTTGTTTCACGAGTTTTGCCTCATATGCAACCGCAGTACGCTTTCAAAGCAGGGTTCAGCATGGGGCACTGTAAGAGCTGAAAGCAAAACCTTCACCAAGCTTATTTTAAATTCTGAAGGTTTCAACAGCATTAGTATTTCTTGGTCAAAAGCTGTCTTGCTGCTTTACTCTGAAGTGTATCAGTACAGAGTAGATGGCTGGAGGCCATTACTCGGTGGTCATCCTTGTGCATCGGCTAATCATGTGGCCACCCACACACACTAACCACCATATTCACTTTTTTTCCCTGTTTGCACTGCACCATACTAATCTGCCTATAATAAATATAAATATAAAATAAATAAACATAGGGAATAAAGTAGCCAAATGAGTTACTTTTAGTTTACCAAAAATATTTCTGATTCATACATCGAGACATGAACTTATTCATTCATCTATATTTGATGCTCTTCTGTTGGAGATGTTGGCAAACACCAGATGCCGTAGCAGAGGGTTAGTAATAAAGTAAGATCATAATGGTTTATTGATTCCTTCCTTCCGACGCTTGCTTTTGCATTCACAGACAGTTACTGCTGCAACGAAGATTAAAAAGTCTTTCAGTTAATTGAGGCTGATTTGTAGTGAGTTCACAACATACAAAATATTTCATCTCAAAATTAAAGTGTAACTTCGTGTACAAACTACATGAAGAGACGGCGCTGAACAAGAAGCTGAAGCTCCGTTGGTGTGGCACATACTGTAGAAGTGTAAAAATGTCAACCCCACAAATGCATTGCACCCGCACTTGAAATAACAATATTTCAACAAGGACTCAATTTTGTGTGTGTGTGCTAATTTCTCTAAGAACACTGGTATCCATGGAAACCATTGCTGCAAATATGGATCATGCTTTCAGAGCCAGTGGTGCCATACTGTACTGCCTCTTTAATCATTGTTCAAACTGAAGGATCCACAGATGTTGTATACAACAGTGCTCACTTATTAAAGCCTCTTCAGTGAGGAGCAAAAACGAAAAAAAGGTGCAGCGCCGTCAAAACATGTTGAAGTGACAAATTTGACTTTGCAGACTCAAGAGGGGAAACGTTTGTGTGACAATATGAATTCAAACTGTCTTCTCGCCCATGTCAGGCTCCGAAAAAAAAAAAAATATATCAAACTGTTGTAATTTTGCTTCAGCACATCAAAAACGAGTGGAGCACATGACACAAATTCAATTTTCTTCAAGGCAAAACTCAAACACCTCAGCTCAAATCTCCCCCTGCCAGATAAGCTCTGTGTCATGCTGCTTTCTGTGATATTTCTATATGTCACCGAGAAAATGGAACCGAGGCAAAGATTTAGGTTTAATTTGCACTTGCTGGTGCACATTAGGGGTGTATGTGTTAATGGGGGTGAAATAGTTTGGGCTTTTCTCCTTTGACCTGATTAAGATTTACAGTAAAACACCCAACAGTAGGCCAAGTCTTAATTTGCACGAGCAACCAAACTGATTAGTCCCATGATTCATTTGATGCAGGCTAATTTGGAAACCATTAGCAAAAGCAATTTATTTGCCAAATCTGATTAATGTATGCTGTTAACACAAACCAAGGTAAAAATGTTCTACTCTTAAATTTCTGTATTCTGGATCTGTCACGCTAAAATACTTTCAGCAGGAATTATCACTGTTGCTAGGGGCAGATCATTTGTATTAATTTAGCAATTTTCTCATTGATGTTTCACATCACTGATGCCATATATATTCATTTTAAAAAATGAATGTGAGTGTAATTATACCACGGGGGAAACTTGCGCAGCAGTGTCCATCCACTTCTATACAGTATACGCCCCAAAATGTACATGACGCAACAGAGAACTAAACAGCGACAGAGGCCGTTCAGGTTTTTCCCGGCATCAACACCTGGAAGTGCACTGTGGGTTTATCGCTCTATGGGAGCATTTATGTGAAAACGTCTATAGCCTGCTCTCATGCAGTGATCTAAAGCTCTCATTTAGCAGGTGCTTCGGAGCCTTGAGATTCTCCAGTTTAAGAGGTTTCCTCATATCGTCTTCCCCAACCATCAGCTCAGCGGTGTCCAAAGCTCCACTGTTGTGATGTTGTCTCAACAGTTACTGAAGTGCAATAATTGCAGCTTTTTTTTTTTCGCTCTGATGTGAGGTGACAACTAGAGGAAGGGGGCGCAAGAAGAGGATTAGCAGCGAGAGTGAGAGAATGCTTTGCCATTTGGCAGAGTGAAAGTACGCATAGTGAATTGCAGGAACAATCAAAGGATTATGTAAACATTGTTCTTTGTGGGTGTCAAGAGATGCAGCGTTGACATTTTTTTTTTCCTCCAAGTGGCTCTAGATAAGCGATAAGGTCTGAATACATTTTCATACTAACACAGGAGCTTATTTTGTTGCCTCTTGTCTTACACTTTCACTTAAGAAATCATACAAGAATTCACCCTAGCTACGCGGCCATAGAGAGTAATCAACATCTTTAAGGTCAGTGGTGCATCATATCTCTGACCCGAGTGACAAATGAAAAATAGTGCCCGAAGAAGCTGACTTTGTTATCTGTGTCCTGAGCGGACTGAAGCATTACAATAGGCCTCGCAGGTCAGGGTCAGGGGAGTGGATGCAGAGATTGCTCATCCTAATGCCAGCGCATATAACAGCAGCTTTTTCCAAAGTGTCCATGTCTGTGTGACCCTATTACGGTAAGTCTCCGTCCATGAGGCCTGATACTGTTTAGTCCATGAGGTGAATTTCACCCTCCATTTGCTATTACAGTCTTTCCCCTCCAGACTTATAATTTGCACAGCTTACAGATTGCTGATTGGAAGTGTCTCTCTCAGAGCTATATTAGCTGTGACATATGTTGCTGGCACAGCAGTAAAGAGTGGACAAGAAATGTTAATGAGTTACAGATTATTGGCGGACGCTTCCTCACAGCAGCGCTGTTGGTTAAAGGAAGGAACTGAAACTCAAGACAAAATTGAATCAATAAAATGTTTAAAAGGCCCTGAAACAACAAGTCCCTCAACCTCAACAGCAAAATAGTGTGTGTGTGTGTTTGTGTGTGTGCGTGTGTGTGTGTACCCTCCGATGCAGCTCATACGTCCTGTGTGCCTGCTGCTGCATAGTGGCTTCATTACTTTATTAGGGTATATGGATAATCAATCAATATCATAATAGAAGCTCTTTTGTCTGTGGGCAGATGGCTAGACAAAGAAGTAAAGCTAAGTGAAGATGTGGCCTTGTGCCTTCATGTATTTATTTTTTATAATTCTTAATTCTTTTTAAACATGAGACGGAAAAGTCAAGGGTTCAAACCATCTTGCACAATTTTAATGTTAGATAAACTAAATATGTTAAAGAGTCTAAAAGACTGGCCTTGTACTGTATCAGTGAAGTAAGTGTATTATTCTTTGCTAATCCACAGAGGTCTATCTGTGCATACCTGGCCACACATAAAGAGAGGCTTATAGAGTAAACAACTAAATCAGACCAAGACCTGCAAGATCCAACCAACGGTTATGATAATGGGGATTTATACATAAGTATAATGGAAACAAAAGCCTGAGTCACATGTCATATACTGTATGTGCAAAGTGTGAATTTAGCATTTCATTCAGGCTTAATGCATGTATTGCATTGACTTACATGAGGCTTAACCAAACACTGCAACAGAAAGTGGTGATGCAAATATTCACTCACATATTCATTCAAATCAGCTCATGTAGTACATGTAAAAAGGGTTTTCACACCGAGTTTAAACAAATGCATTGAGGAGAGATCTGGAAATCGGCTACTACAGCCTCCATGGAGGAGCTGGATTTTCCCCACACTTGCTTCTCTATTGCCTGCACTCGCTGAGGTAATACTGTGATTAAATTACATCAGAAATTTTCCTTAGGGTCTCGCCGCGCTCAACGAACCATTCTCAAATGTATTTGACAATTCAGATATTGAGCCAGGAGTTATTTTGACAAAGCGTGCGAGCAGAAGTGTGGATGGTACTGGGCGGATCATTATCAGAGTGGTGATACCCTGGAACACACAAACACATGAGCCACACGTCAAGAGAGGTGCAGACACTGCAGGCAGCTGCTCATGTTCCTACTGCATTTTGGTCTTGGTATGAAATGTACTACAACACAGGATTAAATAAAAATATTGCATCATGACTACGTTTGCTTGCACAATCAGTGGAGGACAGTGGAAAAAATAAGTATAGTGCAGCATGAAAGAAGAGATTTTAGGTTATCCAAATAATAGGTTAGTAAATGATATAATCATTCAAGAACATGCACGGTTACAAGTTTGTTTCTTAACTGCTTGTACAACACTGACAGAAATGAGATGTTCCTAAAATATTAGATACTCCAATTTTTAGTGTGCTCTCTTTTTTCCTCTCTCATGTTATAATCTCACTGTAATTTGAATCCTTAGAAATCCCAACTTTCTTTCTTTCTTTCTTTCTTTCTTGAGCTGTGACTGACTTTGCTGCCTCACCAATCACCGTGTGAAAACATGTTTGTTCGTCTCTTTGTTCTTTTTTTTTTTGTAAATTAGCAATTTTCTAACCATGCCACGGCGCTGCTAAGAGGGCTCTCATGTGGATTACTTGATACAGGCACAAAACACACTGAACAGTCGTCAGTGTATGCTTTCTGCCCTACGGCCACATTTGTTCAAAGAAAAAAGAAAAAAAAATCATGGAGCACTATTTTTATGTCCTTGAGGGAAGAACACATTTGGATGTTTGGCCAGTACTTTATTTGTGCCTGTCCTACAAACGCCCTCCATCAATTTCATCTTGCGTTCGTCTGGAAAAAAAAAATCATTGATTTATTGGCCTCACAGCAGTTTTGGACATTAACAGTGAAAAAACAAATTTGATCTCAGAGGGAGTGTTGGTTTGTGTCCATTCTTGCAGCATGTCAGGTGTGTAACTCCAAGCCTGACTGAATTCCCAGATGGACTGAAGCCATCAGCGCTGGCCAGACAGATGAATCTAAAGCAAGCAATGAGATTTCTGCCGGAGTCGGCCTTTCAGTACAGAACGGCATTGGTGAACCTAGTGTGAAAGAGGTTTGGTCTAGACAGTGTCTCCCTGCTTTTGATGCACAAAGCCATGGCTTTGTTTAGAAGGCCCCTCACGTTCTAGGGTAGGGCAAAGCCTGTCCAACAGGGAATGTCCGAACACCTCCCGTCTTTAACAACAACAAAAAAGAAGAGGGAGGGGGGTATATAGGGGCTGAGGGGGCACACCAATCGTATTTAATTATTCATGACCCCAGACTGGCAGGAGAAAATAAACGCCACCCATCGTATAATGTCAGTGCTTATCTCTGCCAGAATAAACACCCACACCAATGTGTCACTACTTTTGTATGTTAGTACTTCCTTTCTCAGGAGATTTGTCTATTTTTAAAATGTAAATTGAATGTCTTTGGAGAAGTGCTACAAATAGTTAACCCTTTTTATCCAAGAGAAAAGTCCATTTGCTTCGGAAATATGAAGATTTTCAATAAACATGTCTCAAGTAGGACAGTACTTAAATACTAAAATACAGTTTATAAAAAAGAGAATCGGTACTGCAACAAATCATTACTTTTGGCTTTACCCAAATTAATACTAACTATATATTTTCTTTATTAGAGCATAAAGCTAGTCTGACTAAACTGTCAGGCAGGTTTGATCACAAAGAGACCAAGGAAGGGCCAACAGCACCAATTGAGACTGCAATTTAACCAATAAAATGGCAAAGCATTTTTGTACAAAATCAATGGAGCGAGCACTTGTTGCACAAGATTTCAAAACGCTCCTCAAATTCAATGCATTTTCAGTAACTATGCATTGGAAATCACTTTGCTGTAGAATTACTGTGCGATTTTGTTGTCTCATACTTCAGGTCTCCATAATCATCTTAAGAAACCTTAACAAAAGGTCCCATTCAGCATGGTCTAAAGTCAGATAATTTTGCCTGTCAAACTCATTTTCAGTTTCTTTACTTCAATGACTTTAAAAAAAAGGGGGATATAAAAATATGCAGTCTGCCTTGGGACCATAAGTCAGCTCTGAAATATTTTTTTGCATTTAAAGTTGACAAAGGCTCCAATGCCAGGTTATCACGAAAGCTTTAAAACTGTAAAATTAAACCAAAATGGCTCCTGGGCAAGTTTGGCGCACTACCCCCTCCATTGGAACCGGATTTCTGCATCTGTTACGCCGGCGCTGTGCTAGTTCTGATCATCCCTAGGCTCGTTCTGTTGGAAATTGCAAGAATCAGCTGATAGACAAAAGCAGAGGAAAGTTTGCCCTTTAAAGTCTGCACGGCAACAGTGGGGGAGTGGGAGAGAACACAAGATCAAAGAGCTAAATCATAAAGCCACATGTTTTAACACCAGCTCCCAAAAGCAGATCAATGGTGGAAAACCAAGCGCCAATCCTCTCGTTAAAAAAAAGTAGCTGAAAAATCATTACAGTTCTTTTCTATATAGATAAATTGTGCTATTATGTTCCTCAAACTGTCCAAACTGTAAGAATACAAACGTTCTACTATAGTCCAGCTGATGCTTCAGATGTAATTTTCGTTTCCATCTATTTCTGATGCTATTCATTGGATTACAGCTTGCTGGCTCATAATAGCATGGATGTCGTCTGAGTTGGCTAATTGGCCCTATAATTGTGGGAACAAACACATGTGAGGGCTGTATGCTGCACCAGGTTACACTGTGCCACTGTGCACTGATGTAAGAGCTGGATTCCTGGCGCCATGGAAACAGGTAATAGTAACATGAATCACCTGATGCCACCTTAGTCAAGTACGAGTTTGATAAATCCTACCAGTATTAGCATCATCATGTATATTATGACCACTGCACAATATGTGGGTTCCGTTTGCAGCATGTTTGGTTGAGGGATAAAAAGAAGTGGCGAGAAAGAGGTGAGGAGAGGGATTAAGATGCAAACACAACATTTTTTTAAAAAGAAAAAAGAAGTTGTTAGCCAGATTGAAAATCGCAGTACACTGCATGTCCCCTGCTTTCCGAGCAACCAGGACACCCCATGGCATGTTATATTTTGATATTTTCATAAACATGTCCTATTATTAGCTTGTCCTCCAGCACTTGTGACATCAGTCTGACTGCAGCAGTCTCCCTTCATATCTTGGCTTTGCCTATTACACTTTGTCTGACTCACCAGTGGAAAGTGCCTCCCAGCTGGCCATAGGCTGACACTCTCTTCCACCTCATTACCAGGAAGGCCAGTGAATGAAGTGAATGCCGCCTCCTAGTTTAGTTAGAGGTTGGCACCTGGGGCTGTTCAATACCTTATGCCATTTACCTCAGAAAACAACTAGGAAAACGGATATAATGAACCGGTTAGACAAGTATCATGCAGCTGTGATACCTCTTTTGAAATATCAGAGTTGCTTGCATTAGATGAAAATCCTGACTGCATGCATTTCCATTTTTTCAATATCCCTCTTGCAGAACAGTGATTTTGTCAGATGCTGGCTAGGGAAGGAATATTTATCCCCACAATACAGGAAGAATTCTCCTCTGTCACCGAGAGGCATCACACCCTATTCATATTCTCACATCTTAAATGAACCACAACGTATAGTGAAATTTCCTCTGTGCATTCTGCGAGAAATAAAAAACACATTTACAATGCATTTCTGGCAGATATGATTGTCACTAAATATTCATGCAGCCACTCCAAACGCTGCATTGGATGTAGATCTGTGGCTCCTGCAACATTAAACCAGTAATTTGTTGACAAAGTGATCTGGGCCATGATAATGCATGCTGCTGTGTGTTTTGGTCTGCGAGCCTGTTCTGTGTAAAGTAAGAGCAGTCATAGCTCATTTCATTCTTAATAGAAAACAAAAACACTATACATTATCTGTTTTAACTCTCATGTATCAGAACATTAATTATGTTTTGATATAATGATAGTGTTAGTCTGTCCTAATGAGCTATGCAGAAACGACTGCTTGTTGCCAAAATAAATCTAAAACCATCGATTCAGATTCAAATTTTGAACGTGGCACAAATCTACTATGTATAGTCAACTGCTGTAGTAAATTTCACCTGTCAAGTCTTTTTAAAGGCCAATCTCTGTTATCGGTTGCTTATTTAGAGCAAAAGCATAAGGTCACCTTTGTTGCTTTCAGGGGCTACGCCAGTTCTGCAGTTTGAAATTTTGCCATTTTGCTAAAGAGACTTAATTATGGATGGGCTGAAGCGAGCATTTATCATATTTCTCACCCAATATTATGACATATTTGTCAGAGCATTAATTTAGATTAATGGCATGGGGAGGGTTTTGGGTGATCTGCAAAGCCCTTGAGAGCTCATCCCTTCAGAGTCAGATGGTTTTAATGAAGGTGGTCTGTACTGTACAGTAGGCAGTTGTATCACAAACCAAAGGCGAGTCAGATGGCTTTTAGGTGCTGGGGAGTACATAAAGGACCGTGGAAACCTATGTATGAGTGCAGAAGTAAAAGGAAGCAGGTGTTGAGAGCAAATATAAATAAATGAAACAGTGAGGTGGATGGGAGAAGGGGAGGGGGATGTTCTTTTGATACGAATTTTTTATTTTTTTAAGTAAAAATCAGTTAGTTAACACGGGAACAATCACCTCAGACAGCCTCAGTGACCTGTGTGGTTATCCCTTTTTTTTTTAATAATCTCACATTTAAAATCAGCACTTTGTTCCATTGTTAGAGCAGAGCACTGCCTACTAAAATGTGATAAAAGTAACTCCCATTAAAACCCCATTTCAGTGAGACTCAGCCAGGCAGTTGTTCGAGGACTATGGCTTGGACTTCATCCATTCCCCGTGCCGTTTCCACCAATCGCCTTAGCGTTAGCATTGCAGCACGGCTCGCTCGACAAACGCCTGCATCATTCAAATGCATTTTGTGTCTCTGATATCTGTCACGCAGAGGATTGTCAAGTGCCATAAAGAGGTGGGTGGTGCCATCGTGTGCTTCCCGCCCACAGCTGAACCGAAATGAAGTTGACATAGAGTGCAGGGCTTGACGCTAAGCTTTTTTCCAAGTAGCACTGTGCTACCATGCTGAAAAATTTAGTAGCACACAATTTTTTTTAGTAGCACCATAAAAAATTTGCCGTTTTGGATATAATTTTCAAACAAATAAAGTAGTCCTGACGCTGTAGACTATTTTTTTTATGTTATAATTGGCTCTTTGCCTTAGCAAAAAGCAGGAAAAACAAACAATGCGAATATGTGTGAGAAAATAGAATATTTACAACCAATATTAGTTTTTAGTTTTGTGCTGTATGTGTGTGCATGTGGCCCGGGCGTGGGGGTATTGATGAGCAGTGAACCTATATTTCCCTCAGTATAAAAAGCTGAACATTAGGCTACATACAGGGCTCTACACCAAGATTTTTTAGGAGCACAATGAAAAATGTTTAAGTAGCTGTTTAAGCCTTAAATAATGCTGAGGGTCCACATTTTTACACCTGAGAAAAGTAAAAACACCAAACATTTTTCTCAACAACCTGTCACACAAGCAGCTCCATGTTGCTTCTGTGTGATGTACAGGGTCAGGTCAGACAGGGAGCTTTGAGGCTGAAGTTTATATGAATGTTGCACTGTGAGACTGTGACCGCATGTCAGCTGTTCTCACTGCGACAGGGTTTTTTTTTTGATAGCTCCGCGATAGCCTCAGAGGCCACGTCTTTCCACCTATTGGCTTCCTTCACCTTTCATCTTCACCTCCGTGTGAAACAGTAGGAGAGACACAGCCCGAGACCGTGTACCGGAGGAAGAAGAAGCAAGTTGAACGAGCACGACAAAAAAAAGCGCTTCGCACCGAATGCGCGCTGCTGGTGCCGCCTTGGCGTGCAGGACGCGCGTCTACCTTGAAAGTAATGTGCGGAAAAGACGTTACATCTGAACGGCCCCGATGTACACAAGCTTTAATCAATGCCGCGGCCAAAATCACCAAACAGGCTGCTCACGTTAAACGCGGTAGTTAAACAGGCGACCGTCGCGGTGAAAACAGCTGACATGTCACATGTGGACACAGTTTCTGTGGAGTCGCACTGATGCGACTGAATGCATTTTTTTATTCGCACCGGACAATATCAACTCGCAAATGCGAGCAAAACAGTCGCACTGTCGAGCCAAGAGGCAGGAGCACATAAACACAGGACCGATATTTGTTGTGAGCGAGGATGGCAGAGTAGGGGCGGATGCATCCTGGACGGTTATACAGCTTCTCCTGCCCACTTTCATACACATAACAGCTGTGTGCTTTTACACACTGTGCTCATAATACTGCATGAGTCAGGGTTTTTTGGAGCTGCAGTCCACTAGTGAGGAGCTATTTGTGTCACGCAAAGTTAATTTTAATTAACCACTGTGGACATATAAAAATTATGGATGATGGTTTGTGCGGCTATTGTTCTGGTTTGCAAAGGCTTTAGGCAGCTTGTTGTTCACATAGCGAATTGAATTAGCACCTTTTAAAGCAGCTGCATGAGTAAGGTATTATCTGTATTATTTAGCCAAGGATCTCATCAGGCTCTGTGTTCGCATTGTGATCAATGGCTGCTTATTTTTCCGGTCTGAGTGATTTCTTGATCCATTATTTCAGAAAATAAAACATAATGAAGTGATACATCTCAATCCTCTTTGCCATTCCTCCGTCTCATCCTCGTATTGTTGCTTTGTCTTTTTTACGACAGACAAAGGAATACCTAACATCACCCAAACTCCCTCTCTCCTGCCTGCCTCTCACCCCTTTTCCTCTTTTCATTCGTTTTAAAAACCTGCAGGGAATTTATTGCCCGCACCACCACCACTGGCCAACTTGCTTTGGATTCAAGTCACATCAGCTCGGGAGTCTCAATAATGCCTTTAAAATGAGCCAAGTTCTCATTAAAGGAATTTCAAACTCCCCACTTCGACTTGATCTGTTGTCCACATTCCTACTGCTTTGTCCTTTAACAGAATATATCCAAAAGGAGGGCTTCGAAGCAGGCAGGGAGCCCCAATTCCTCTCCCCCATGCCTTTAATATGGATGGTATTCACGTTAGTTGACTTGGTTGCTTGGTAACAAGAAGCTAGGCATTTGATTCCCATCTCTGCTCTTTTACATTTAATTATGAGGCCCTTTTATAAATGATAGGCGGGTTAGCTCATTTAGGATTTGTACCCATCTACGACATTTACATCCGACCCGGCTCAGTATCACACAAACAGATGAGAGCTCTGCCTCTTTCCTGACCCACACCACTGCAGCGTGAAAGTGCAACAACACTCACAAAAACTGTCATTTGGCAGTGGTTTAATCCATGATGCTGTTTTACTGGGATTTCAACAAGAAGTGAAAGTGGAAACAGTATCGCTGGTTCTCTGACATTAATAAACACGGTCATTTTCCAGGACAGAAGCTAAATCCAGCAGACATCAGAGCACGGAGCCCCAGTGAGTTAGCAAACAAGAGTCTTCTTGTTTTAACTCCAGAAGCCACACTTTGTGCCGCTTGTGGCATTGCGGTCTCCCTTGCCCTCCCTTTGCTCACTCAGAGATGCGGCTGAATAGATAGAAGGCGTGACTCCAGCGGAGTTAGAGGCAGGAGGCGACGGATAAAAAAGCATCATGTAAGCACAGACACAGCTGAGAATTCCAGCACACAGCCTTCCTATAGCAATAAGATGGCGAGATAGATACAGGGGGCTTTTATTAGCTGATCTTATCGGCTGAATCCCACTAAAAGATTCACAGTCAAAGTCCAAGTAAGAGGCTGTGAAGAACTGCACCAAATTTCATGCAGGGGTGGGGGGAAATGAGAGTTTGTAGTTGTAGGGATTCATAATCTGAGAATGACTGTGGAATTGAGAGATGTTGAGATATTTTACAAGGTACCTATAAATCTGGCTTTGTGTTTCTACTAGAGGACACCATGTCATTCCTCTATAATTATTTTGCTTAAACTACTTGCAGTATTGAGATCAGTGATTAAGTGTGACACTTTTTGGATGAGAATCCTAAGTGTGTTGGATGAATACATGTATGAATTCAATATCTATAAACTAATGTGGTATTAATGGGTTTTTTTCTTGTTTCTCCAAGTATTCCCAGAAGAGATTGCATTGTGTTATCAATATCACATTGAGTTTATTCTTTAATTGCTTGTTTATTCTGATGTGCTGCAGGCCCCACGCACTAACCATGCATTCGTCATCATATTGAACATGCAAATTACAATATCAAAGAAAATAATTCTATGAATCTTACATACTGCACAGCTGTATCAGAGTAATTAGCTGTAGTGTAGGCTGACCCTGAGTAGATGTGTACTGATGTGTCTTTTTTTTCTTTTTTAAATGAGCAATGGATTAGACCGAGCCTCAGAGTTTATGGAGGTCCTCCGTTATCCACAATACATTACAATTAAAAAGTTTACTGTACTTTTTAAGAGAATGGTGTGGGAATCATTAACTGTCTGGATTTCCGAAGCAGTGAAAGAGAAAACAGTCAGAGGATGAGTAGAAGGGGATGAAGCTGCAGCCGCGAATAACTGAGCAGGCTGCTATTGGGAAGGAAAGATAATGAGAGAAAGTCTCCAACTGATTCATGCTCTTGTGAGATTCCCCTTGGAAGTCGCTACCACTGTCTCGTTGCTTGATATGTGAAAGGAGGTAGGTGTCTCTGATGCATGGTAAGAATGTTGTTTTCACAAAGCGAGGGGCCCTGGCTAATCTTACGTTGGTAACGGAGGAGGTCACTGCATGCGAGCTGCAAGGCCACAGTTGACCGAGACGTTACAACCAGGAGAAACAGGACAAGCTCATTTGTAATGAATTATTGAGAATGTCATATAATGAATCCTGTCTCCTGCCTCTGCAGGGTGCCTAGAGACATCAAAATTGCTGATTGCTCCAACTTCAAATGAACGTATTGCATTTTGCATTAACTTATAAATATAGTCATGGAGGAAGAGTCTAGGCTCAGTAGTTTTAGCTATTTACATGTCAGTGTGTATTAGATTTTTAAAAAAGCTACATGCATTCTCCATATTTACAAAATTATTATCTTCACTGCACAAAGGGCCTGCATTAACCACAGGAATAAAATTATTTGACAAATTATTTGCAATAGTTTATTTCTATAATTACAACAAAAATGGTTTGTCATCAGTTCCAGTTGAGAATTTTTATTGAGCAAAGGTTTATTGTTTTTCCTTCTTTGTTTTTGTGTAAATTTCTCAGTTATACATTATGAAAAACTAACCTTCACTTAGCACCACTCCTGCTGGGTATCCTGCCAGTTGTAGTAATGTTCATTTTATGCCCGACTGGTGAGGAATATCTAATCAAAAACGGACTTGTTTTGTTTTATTTTTTAAAGACTAAATCTCAAAATAATTCATTTTCATTCAGGACCAATGGCAGCAGCAGCAGTCAGCTAATACATCTGCATCCCTACAGTAAATATCACTCCTGTCTGCTTTGGATACACCACTAGAAATAAACAGCAGGGAATATTTATTGTTGTCTTGAAAAAATGGCTATTTAGACACTTAGTGCAAATGTGTTGCTTTTTAATGGGAAAACCACAATGAACAATCAAAAATGTTGCCTTGTGGGACTAGACAAATCAATAATATGACAAAAGCAATCCTATTATAAATGAGAATTGCTAATTTATTTGTAATCTACGGTCTGGTATGAGTGATTTTATGTTAGTGGCTAAACATTTAACTTTTTCTATGGTGGCATCCTGGCATGACATTACCGAACTTAGTTTGAGATATACAGTATCCCATAAAGATTAAGCCTTCCTGTTTTACTTAACAGGTGTCTGAGGAGGTTAGCCAAGCATCGAGAAACATTACAACTGTCAGTCATATCAAATGCCCAGTAAAGGGACATCTTGTATAACTGAGCCCATGAGGCTTGTGATGGATAGCTGGCTGGTTGGGAGTGGGACTTATGATTCAGTCTGGAAATAAAGACTGTAAAGACTGGAGCACAGGAGCTGTGTGGGAGCTGTTGGACTAGTTCCTCCAAGCCATGGGGGGGGGGGGGGGGGGTATAGTATACCATAGCATATACATAGTATAGCATTTGTTACTTCAGAGTGGATTAGAGCCTTCAGGTGTATGGTATATAAAATCTGATATACAAATATGTATTACAATGAGGAGTTTATCAGCTATAAACAACTACAGTGCCCATGAGACTTGCCATCATAAGCCCATCAGAGATATTGATTAAAGACAAAATGATTTTATGTCTTTGTAAAAAATAATAAAGCACAGCTCTCACGTCTACTACTGTATCAATAACACTCTCTGATTTAGCCTTGAACATAGAAGAAAATTAAAGTTTCATATTTCAGTTTTTTCTAAAATCAATGAGAGTTACACTGAGAAAAGACATTGCCTGGCTGAGGCCTTGACAACGTCAACATTTTGATGTTCTGACCCATGAGTGCTATACTGTAGGTATTAAAACATTACATGAACAGTGAATACTTGTGGGTTGGATCATCCCATTCCTCCAACGCAGCCTTCATTTTCATCTCAACTACACACCTGTGAAATTGCATGGCTTTATCTAACACGGTTAAGACACTATCACGCTGATAAAGTCATATAAACACCTGCCAAATTTCTCAAAACTGTCTCTGTGGTAGGTGTCTCCAGAATAGGGCTGCACAATATTGGGAAAAAGTGACTTTGCAATATTTTCATTTTCTGCTATATATAGATATATTGCGATATTAAAAAATAAGCACTATCAAATGATTCTCTCGCTCTGTCTCTCTCTCTACTGACACAGACACGCTTGGTGTTGTAATGAACAAATATCTTAAGAATGCCTTAATAGCAGGAAAATAATGTGAATTTAGCCTTTAGTAATGCCCTGTTCACTATTAAACTCTTTGGTGGTCCTGTATTTCTTTTAGTGATATCACCACACTTCTTCAGCAGTCACTGCTCTGTGATTGACAGGCGGATACTTGCAAACAAGCAATGTGCAACACGTTACATTTCACTTTGGGCTACGGGCTCTGTTCAGCTGGATGGGCGCCACAGCACCTTAACCACAGACGTGCTTTTACAGGAGAAAAAGTCTGTTGTGAACACCTAGTTGTCCGGACATTTATGCTGCTTTCGCTGAGTGTGCGCGTAGGGGGGAGGGGCGCCGCTGCTGCCTGCTCAGTCAAGTGAGGGAGAGAGAGAGAAGAGAGTGAGAGAGACGCAAGGAGCTGGTTCAGAGCTTTCCTGAAGCGAAACATTGCGATGTGCTATGTAAAACGATATATCGTGCAGCTCTACTTCATAAGAACATTTTTTTTTATAATCTCACACAGTCACACACACTCATTTTTCCTCATAAGGTGAAAACAATAGCAGCCACAGCCTGTCACGGTTGGTAAAGAGGTTTCTTTAAAAAGACAGCAGAACTCTGGCTCTCTGTTACAGAAGACAAAGCTGGGACAAGTCAACAACCTTCCCTCCTCTGAAGGTGATTGCCTGCTCTTGATGCCACCCCATTTTAGTCAGATCAGACTCCTGTCAGTCTTGCGTTTTCATTCCCAGAACATCAATACAGCAACTTGACTAGTGCTGTTCTAAGCACGGCAAAGTATTCTGTGTGTTGCCAGAAACTAATAAATGTGAGGTATGAACGCATTGATCAGTCAGACAGTCAGTCAATCAGTCTGTCATTCAGGAGTGTCTGTAATCTGACATTTCGCCCATAACCTCAAATGGCACTGCCTCATGTTATTGAGTGACGCTTGCTTGCTCCATATTGCAGTCTTACTATTGTGAGATTTCTTTTTTCTTATTGATGTGCCAACTGTAAATAACATGCATTCTACATGGAAGCAAACAGAGGGGGTAAAATATAAAAAAACAGGTGAAGACTATAGCCACCGTATCATGACAAATAACAGAAAATATCACTACAATGAAAAATTGTTTTGTCCAACTGTAAATCCACGTCATTCAGTTTACTGAACAACAATGCAAGGTTCTGTCATTTCAAAACTGCAACCAATTTTCTGTCAATTGACAAATTAGGTAATTGCCAACACAAATCACCATTCTTAGAGAAAAATATTAAAAGGGAGACTGGTGTGATCATTCCTAATAATTCCAGGATGGCAGACCTTCAGCTAAACCAGCACCAGATCCTGTTCATGTTAACTACACAGTTTAATCAATCAATGAAAATGAAATGAAGTGTGAAAAAATCTACCAAAAGTACTGCCTCGAAATGTGTTGTTGAACGATATGGCAATGAAATACGCGGTCAGGAACTGGTCCTTTGGAGCAAAAAAAAGGGGAGAACGAGGCCATGCATAGCCCCAAGCGTGTAGGATTGCATTCTCTAATTGACGCGTTCTCTACTGTCAAAGTGCAAAAGCTTTTTCTAGAGTTCTCCTGAAGCATATGCTTGGGATTTGGGATCATTAATAATTCAGACAACAATGAAGTTCTCCAGACAAACTGAGATCACATCCAAGACTGAGAGGTTTGGTCATAAAAATAACCCTCAACAACAACAGCGAGGCTTTTCATATCTTCACTTCGTATTTCGTATCCACATTTCTTAGTTTACAGATCTGTTGTCATACTGACATTTTTGGCTGATTGTGTCTAGTCATAAAACATAATGCACAGAGTTGTACAGCACTAAGTGAGGACAGCAGTGGTGCCAAATCCTGGAACATTTGTATACAGTATCTGTGGTATATATCTTTTCTTTCTTTCTTTCTTTTTTTAACAAGCAGCAGCAAGTTCACAAGACAATTAAAACACTTGGCATTTTATCCAAATGGCTGCTAATGAACTTTTCGTAGCCCCATCGGAAGTTTTAAATCAAAAGTACATAGGAAAAATTATAATCAGAAGAACATTAAAAAGATATACACAATGTACCCTGGATTACAAACTGCAAAATCAATTACCAGAGCTCACGTGACAAGTCATATTTTTATACAATTCACCTCGCCAATTGTGACTGGGAAAGCATCTGTAGTGAGATTTTTGATCACTTGCAGCTTAGTTTTTCTTTCCATGTATTATTCTGTATATTATACAATTACATTTTGCAGATGCAGAGGTTTCATTTTCACATCTACACGTAGCATTTCTTATGTGGACAAAGTTTATGGAGGTAGACTCATTCGTAATCCTGATGGTCTGCTTTCAGTGTACACAATATTCTGTACATGAATAGAACATTGTGCCCTCTGATTACCCTCTATTTTTGTATCATCTTATGTCCACAGAGGTTCAATTACTGGCTGAATATGGTTGATTTATGTAACCATTCAGTGTTGCCTGGTTTAAAATCAGAGGAAATTCAGAAAATATGCATTCATCAGTGCCTCTAAATACAATAATGAGGTGAAAAGATAGTCAAGACTGAAATGGTTCTTTTTCCCCATTTGCCGTACTATCCTTCTCTACTAGCCAACACCGTGTGCGGAGCAAAATGTGGCCATTGATGTCCTTGAACTTTTGCCTAGTTTAATAAATTCTAATTAGATTAGAGCAAGAGAGTGCATGAGAAGACAGCTTTTTTTTCTCTTTTGCTGATTAGACTAGAAAAAAAAATGTATGCATGTTTCTACTTTTTTTTTTGCATAGAAAAGTTCATTAAGGCTGCTCTCACAGAAGTGCAAGGATATGATTTTGCCATTAAGGTTCACCGATCACACTTGTGTGAGAAAACACACAGTATGAACAAGTGGCTGTATGTAATGCCAAATAAAATGTACACATGCATTTTGGCTATTTAATGCCTAATGGTAATGCAAAGCCACATACTGTAGGCTATCTCACAAAATTAAAAGTTATTCCACTTTGATGAATTAAAACAATGGCGAGTCATTTTGTCATATCCATCCAAGCAAGAGCTCAATAAACTGAGAGACATTATGTAGAATACTCGCCGTGGCCATGACAGATTATTCTCAGCAAATTAACCGCTTCACCTGGTACCATCAGTGAATTGAAGAAAGGGATATCTTTTAAATTACCTCCTTCTTTTTAAAAGGCTTACAGCACTTTTGCAGAGAGGCAGAGGACCCGAGCTCTTTGACTGGATATCAGACAGGTACATCGACAATAACGTGAACTCGCCCATAGAGTCAAAGCTATTCAGCCAAACCTATTGGGCTGGTGGGGAGGACTGAAGTGTCATGGGCCTTTAAAACTCTGCGTTCCTCTGCAGCAAGTGTGTCGCCAGCTCCCTATTTCACTGCTCTGCAGAGCACAGCTGAATGGACAGCAGCCATTGTGTGCCCAGATAATGCACTTCAATCATCCTTAATGTCATCATAGCTAAAAAGGCTCTGAAGCCAGGCTGGGGCTTTATTTCCTCCCATATCCAGACAGTAAAATTGAAGTTTTAATAATAAGATTTAGAATGGTGCTTGTTTTGCACACTAATTATACTGACCAGCTGTACGTCTGTAGAATACTGTATGCGTATAGAGTTGGTAACGTGAAATTGCATGGTGAGCTGTTTGTGTTAGGGCCAAATGTTTGTGGCTTCTGGGTGGAAAATAATTCAGCAGTCAGCTTTAGGTTAAAACCGATTTAACTCACTTTGTTGAGTTTTTCTTTCCTCCTTTTTGTAACAATTAATATTCTGGGTGTATGGTAGGCTGCAGGGAAAACTTGTGGTGTGGTAATCGATTCCATACATTGGCCAACGGTAAGACGTTGAATGGCTAATTGACCACAGTAATGGTGCATGTCTATGTGGTGGACGATAGAGACGTGCACATTAAAAAACAATTAATTTTCAATACTAATGTCACTCTTGGCTGCTTCTGCTGCTGCGTTTAACAAGGAGCTGTCACTGATAAGTCATTTCATACTCCATCTAGGATTTGATCCAGGCTGGTTATGCAAAGTTGGACTTGGAGTTGGACTGAGACACACTTTTGTGTCCCTCCTCTTTAAAAGCCACCGGATTAAACTCAAACCTTTTCCTTTGTCTGATGAGGCCTTCTTTGCAAAAGTCATGTGGTAAAAGTCTGGTCATGGTGACATTTCTTCTTTAGAGCTATGGAGTTAAATTTATTTTACTCTTGTTTACAGCATATTTCAATCTGCCTGCAGGCACCTCTGCACTTTGGCAGCTCCACGTGGCCGAAAGACATCATTCTGAAAGTTGTAATAGCTTCTTTTTCCAGAATTCATAACCTGACCTCAATAAACTATGAATTTAAGCTCTAATTCTACAGTGCTAGTGGCTGGGCAACATCGGAAATGGTTCTTATAAAGAGCCAGCAGGTTCAGACATCACAGATTAATACTCCTTTCTAGTTGTAGAGTGTTTGCTGGCGGCTATTTAGGAGAGTTTGTTCTCATTTTTTTCATTCAGATCATGATTTATTACCTTTAGTGCATGTTCATTTATTCATTTAAATGCACATGGATATTTGATGTCTTTGATATGGTTACAGTGCACTGCAACACAACAATGGAGAAATACCCACAACAAAGCAATAGCTTGATTGAAGAATCGCAGTAACCTAATTTCCTTGTGTAATAATCTGTGTGTAAATGGTGCAATAATCCAGTTAATATTCAGATAGACGTTGCAGAACAGGGGACATCTTACACGTCACATTGTCAGATGAGGAAAATGGAGCAACTTTACTTATACTTTTCCTTTTTCCTATTAATAACTGAACCATTTTAGCCCAACAAATTAATGTGTTTGGTTTACAGTACCTCACACCACCGCTGACAACACAGCTGTTCATACATAACACACTTTGCATCTGGTTGACACCTTGGCCTCTATAATAGTCGAGGAGAAAGACCCAAAAACGACAAACGCGGAAATAAATGGAAATGGTTCTATTATTTGTTTACAGGTCTTTCATCAGCTTTTATAAGCATGATTCCAAAGGCCTCTAGTGGATAACAACTGGAGACCTTTTACAGGATGCAAAAAAAAAAACAAAAAAACATCATGAATAAATTATTCATTTTTTTAATGCACCCTTCATTTTCTTATACCACACAATTACTTTGGCCTACTGAAATTACAATTATCCTCCACAAAGACTCAGCATAATTTCAACAGCGCTATTCAGCATAATTTAAAATTAAGATAATGCTTCTTTGCTCCCTTATTTTAACAGTACTTAGCATCTCTTTGATATAGGATTGCAAAAGTTTGAAAAATAAGACTGTGAATAGATGCATTAAACTTGAAAACCACCAGTCAGTATGCTTGGCCAGTTGGTACAGTTTAGTTTTGAAATGACCTTTACAGTGGCTTTAGAGACTCTGACAATGTGTCCATTCATTTGTCTTTGCCTTTTTTCCAAAACTATTTGGGGGACAAAAGGACTAGAGGAGACATTTCACAGAAGATAAAGTGAGTCAGATAAAATACAAGAGCGTGGTCACATGGTGAGCTGTGTTTGTCTCAGGAATTTACTGGGTTTCCATAGATCGTCAAGTGGTTAAATCCCGTGACTCTTGAACTACACAGCCCCTTGTCCTAGGATTGAGTCCCTGAAGGGTTTTCCAATTCTCTCTCTCCCTCAACACTTTACAACAGTCTAAATAAAAGAGGGGAAATAGTACAGGTTAGTGGACATCAATGAAAATATTTTTAAAAATTCTCAGATTGTCTGTCAAAGCCCAATATAATAGATTTGATTAATACAGGGTTAATACTATAAATAATAATCTATATCACCTAATGTTTGTGTGTTCTTTTAGTTTAATCCCTACCTTCCTACTCCAAACTTAGATATTTCTTTAAAATTAAATTAAATTTCATTATTAATACTCTTGAAAGGGGTATGTTCAAATTAAATTAGTGAAACTATATTTGATATATTATAAAAATAATACAAATAGTAATTATAGTCTAGTGCAGCCATGCATGACTTTGAAACTTGTAATAACTATGATGGTTCTCATATTCTCAGCCTTGGCATCAGAATCCATTAAATAAAAATCCCATTGCGCTCTGCTGTTGTGCTCTTGTCTGAGGACATTTCAGCATTGCCACTGTGTCCTTGTAATTATTTTGGAGAGCGTATTTGCTTTAACATGAGCTTAGCCAATGAGCCAAGACAGGGCATGTTGCAGGCATCTTCCTCATGACTAACTTGCATATGACACAATGTTCCCTGTGCTGATAGATGCAGGGTGGCAGTCTGAAGCAGTGGGTTTTACCACTGCAAAAGGATCAGACATGATTGGTGCTGTGGAAAAGCTGACAGCATGAATTATGAAAGTCTCATTAGGGGCTGTTGGAAATGATTTATCTCGCTACGAAATATGGTCATCCGACCACATTTGCCTCCATGGTTACCGAGTCCATATTGTGTTTTTCTCTTTTAATTTCTTAGGTGTATCATTTTCCGTTTATTAGTGAGGAATTTCCATGGAGGCTAATCCATGACTCTATTAAACCGAAGGTCACTACTTGATATGCCAAGCAAAATGGCTCAGAAAAGGACAAAGTATGCTCTTTGAAAATTGGCTGCAGTCGCAAAGGTGCTAAAAAATGTGTCATGTTTCTCACTTGACAGATGCATTGCTTGGCATGGTGGCGTTGAGCTTGGCAGTGTGCGTGACTGCCAGGTCATCTACTGGGGTTGTGTGTTTGTATACTGATGCCAAGTGCAGTTTCCATAGTTTTCTGCTATCCAGTCACAAAAGCATTGTAGTAAACATAACACAAAAGGGTAATTATGCAAGAAATTACAACCATATATCAAGATCATATCCTGCTTTTCAAACAAATAAATAAATCCTGTTTTGAGGCAACTGGCCAGAACTTACAAGAGAATATTTCATCAAATGCTTTAAGCATGTGACTAGTGTCCCAGATATGAGAAAGCCTCAATGTTTCACAGAGTGTGTGTGTGCAGTTTCTATACTATTCATGTAACATAACTTCTCTGTCTAAAATGGTTTCATTAGTAATCCGCTTCCATCCTTGTTTCTGTCAGTGCACAGTGGTCCTTTCAGTTGTGTCCCTGCAGCAGCCCCACTTTTAGTCACGGGTGGTTCAGCAGTGTTGCTTTTTGAAAAGGCGGGTGATTTTGCAAGTTATAAGCTGCGATCTTGGCATTGCTTCCACTTTAAAAATGCTCCATAGGCGGATCCATTTTCCGATAGCATCATGCAGCTGAGCCGAAAGCGCGACACACTGCTCACATTATCATGCAAAGGGTACATCGTTGTGAAAACCCAGAATAGATGAGGAGGAAATGAGTATCTTCATTTGTTGCTGTTGTTTTCAATTTTCCTCCCCTCCTATTTTAGCCAAAATGAAGTCGTCTTTCCCCAAGAGTGATAAGCAAGCAATTGTTTATAACCACTGTAATGTGGATGATACTCTTGTTTCCTGAGCTGGCATTTTATTACAGCACATGCGTAACATTTAGACTGTGAAATATGCATCTAAGCGGTGTGGCTTTTGACAGAGCAGACATTCAATTTATAGCTGTTTGGCCGAGTTGAAACGATATGAAAACAGACAGCTGAAGCCTGTTCCCTGAAGTGTATGGAAAAGAGGAGGAATGATCTGCTCACGGCACCCAGCAACAGGGCTTCTTGATCCTGTGCTTTGATAACGTCAGAGCTCCATCTAGGTTGCTTTGTGAGGTACTGCTCAATAACCTTGTGATTTAGCATTGTGCTGGAAACTATCAGTGTGATCTCCGGTAGCCACTCATTTGCCTGCACATCAGTGATACAAACTAATATATGCTCTCTGCTTACGACAGACTGTATTCTGGAAGCTTGTCTCGCTCTATTTTCAGGCAGGTTCACATGACTTTTCAATGAGGTGCAGTGGAAGTTGCACAGAATTCTAATTTGGCTTCAATCTAAGTCATTAGGAGAGTCAACAGGAAGCAAACAGATGGCAGAAGGAATATGATGGATAATTGTATGTCTCAGAGGACAATTCGTAATTTGTATCTGATTCTGTGCAACCCCCTCATTTTCTTAATGAAGGACTAATTGAGTTTTTTAGATTGGCTCAAGCATATGGTCCAACCAATAGTGAAGGATTTGTATAATAGCTGTAAGAAGATACAACCAGGACACTGGAGTGGATTTATAAGATGGGGTCTGAGTCATAGCTGGATTTTAAGGTTGGAGTAATGTTTTTACGATTCAGTCTGGATGTGGAAGTGTATTTATGAGCTAAAATTAGCATATCCATTACATCATAATCACTCATCATCATTTTGATTTTGACTTTTTTTTTTACATTGAAGAGTAGACTTTCACAGCTTTGTCTTAAACACTTACTCTGAGAAAATCTAAATGTACAGTCCTGCCTCTGAAATGTTGGCATAAATAAAACAGTGGAAAAATATATATTTTACTTATGGCTAAATGTATATTTGATGTTTTTTATGTGATTTTTTTTTTCTTTTTTTCTACTGTAACACAGAATGATTGATTTTCTATTTGCTTTCCCCTGGAATGTGTTTTTGTAATTATGTTTCCTTCTCTCTCTATTGTATGATCCTACTATTAATTATATTAAGTTTATTTTCTGTAGAGGAATATCCATGATGAACCAGGACAGGCTTTGATCATTTTTCTGCATTGATGTTTCGATTTAATACCTTCACACACACAAAAAAATCAAGTCAATGAGCAGGTGTTGGTACAAATGAGTTTGTAGACTCTTAAATTATATTACAACTGTTTCAGCAAGTGCTCAATATTACCTTTTGTAAAGGTTAATGTCCTTTTATGTGCAACTATTTCCACTGTAAACAGAAGTCCAAACTGAGGTCCAATAAATCTACAAATATAGTTTAAGCACCTTACAGCCCAGAAATACGACTTTATTTGACCAAAATTCGCCAGCTTCAGTAGCTCAGCTGCTGGGGAATGGATGAAAGACAGGCGCTGGATAGGGAGGTATCCCTTTTCCTGGTCTGCATGGACTGTGCACTTGTCTCTATTTTGGGAACTTACACTCTTCAAAGTGCAGTAGTAATGAAGTGCCTCTCATTAAGAGCTACATTTGTGACAGGCAGTCAGTCAGACAGGAATGCATGGAGGGCAGTAAGCGCAGCACCCCTGATAGGAGCTACTCATAAGGGCTTCTGAGTAAAGGCTCATTTCATGCAAGGTTAGACACATCAGTCGTTGGACATGAGGCTGGCTTTTACTGCCTTTCAATAAAATTACACATGGAACGTGTCCACACAGTGAGATGAACCTGGAAATGAAATGTCTTCTACTGGACTCTATGTGGATGGCGTGATCGCTGCCAGTGCTTCGGCTTAAAATTCCCTGCATGCAGTGGATCAAAGCCTCAGTGATGACAAAGGTCATGGACCAAGGGAACTTTCATTCTCTTTGATTGTGTACCGAGTCTTTATTTGTTTGTTAATGTGTAGCGCGTGTACTAAGTAGTAGGACATTAATTAAAATCAAGCGTGAATATCTTTGTAAATATGGCCACTAATTAAGCTTGAAAGCATCAGTGAGCTGTGAAGGGTCAGGGAAGCTCTGAGCTCACCAAATCCAGCTCTCATAAATAGTTTGGCTAGGACAAGAAAAGGGTGTCCAGCACTGTCCATGTTTGCACACCTCTGACACTGATGAAAGCTTCTACTGCCTCAGCTCATACAGCAACACAGTTGCCTCAAACTCCGTGCCCTGGTAGCCCTCTGTTAAGCTTAATTTATTGTCACCTGCTGAGGTTACAGCCCAGCGATGACTAGGCTGTTGCGCCTGCATAGCCGGTAATTTGAGCAGACATTTTGTTAACATTTTGGCCAGAGATTTTGGTTGTTTTAGCCGCTCCACAGCTGCCACGTCTGCATGCAGGTCTGGCTTTGCTAACAGATGCACCCCTGGAGATCAGCTTCCAAAGCTGATTGAACCAGAAGAGTACTTTTCCTTTTTAGAGCGGCCAGACATCTCATGGTAAGATCAGGTTGCAAAGGAGCCAGACTCACAAGTCTAGCGAGCCAATCATTTCAGCGTCTTTCAGAGGGAGGTATTCCTGCTCAAAGTAGCATTATCTAATTTCCGCCTCCTTTATTTCTCACGTGATTTGTTGATAATCCCTGAAAAGCTGGGAAAATGGCTGCCATTATAAACCAATGGCACAGCGTGATGTCAAAAAGCAGACCTTGTGTGTACCTTTTTAAATGATTCTTTTTTCTTTTTTGCACTTACTGGAAGTAATTGCAGGTTCGACGTTACATAGTTAAACTGAGTGGAGTGATAATTCTGCCACTTCTTTAGTGAATTAAGGTCTTCAAAAAAAGCAAAATGGTACCTGGATTTAGTAGTCTAAAGAGGCTCCTAAGATAAAAAGATAAAGATTTGTCAGTCTAGAGTCATAGTTGAGCTTTATATGATATTGGCTACCCTGCCTGAATGTTAGAAGCTGTTAATGTTAACAGTTACACAGAGACACATTACTATAGCTGGACATACGAACATGCTCATTTAGCAGATTCACAGGAGAGCCTGTCTCACTATACTGTACTTGACATTTAGACTTCTCATCACTCATTACTGTGTGATGAAGTTTCGTATTTATTCTTAAGGGAAATACACACTGCACCAAGGAGAAAAAAGGGGACTTTACTGTGTGAAAATACAAAGCTGGGATAAGAGTCTATGGAAGAGGTAATCCCGTTTCCATATGTGAGTCTATGTAGCCTATACTGCAGACATATAGACAACAGGTTCATTGCAGTATATGCTGACAAGTTACGATGTTAATGATGCCCTTTAGCTTCATTTTGTTCAATAAAAGCAACACACTGCCTTTCCATTACAGTATCTGCACTATCTCATAAAGAAGCTCGCCTATATGACATCTCTTTGTACATATTTAATTCCAAATGTTCCCCCAGTTATTACAGATTCCATGCAATTACTATAGTTCATAATACAATTGTAGTCTCCTTGTAAGAATATAGTATATAAAACCATTCTTCAGAGGCTGCTCTTTTCTGATTTTTCCCTTCCATTTATAAATGATTGCTACAAAAAGCCAAATGCCTTTAGCCTAACAGGTTTTTGCCTATAATAGAAGGAAATGTGGTTATTGCTGATCTGTCTACCAAGGTCATCCAGGCAATTCAGCACCTTATTTTACACAAAATGTATTTAATCCCATACACATATGTTGGGTATATCTTAAAGCAGCAACTACTTCTATATTTCATTAGCCTTTAAAATTGTAATGGTCACTGTCACTGCTGCAGAAATGTGACGTTCAATTATTTGCTCAATTATCAGTGGCACATGCCAAGGTTATGTGCATGCAAAACAAAGCCAATGAATCTATCATCACACTAAGGAAGGAAAGCAGTGATTGAACCAGTGATGGATTTCTCTTAGTGGCATTGTCCCTCTGTTGTTGTTGGTGCATGATGGCTGATGGATATCAATAAGTATTCTCTTTAGTCCTGACTGAAGGGCAGGCACCTCATCAATCTGGAATTTAATTTCCTTGAAAACACACACTCTGAAAGTTCAAGTCCAAAACTTCAGAATAATGTCGTCTCAAACCAACATAATGACAAATGTATCATCTAAGCTTTCTGCCTTGTAAAACAATGAAGACACATTGTTTGGGTTGACCTGACAAATGAAAGTAGCCTGCCCTTCCTGTTATTAAAATTCTGGTTTGTCTCTCATGTTTACCGTTATATCGCCATCGGCTTGAATACAATCCTCGCAGTTCAATTAAAGTGTTGTGCTTATTTCTCGGTACTTTTCTAGTGCCACACAAAATAAGATTAACATCTCAGCTTTGTAGCATTAAATGTGACTCCAGTCTCAAAAAACTGAGACTTCTGCTGATCTAAATGAACCAGTTCTCAATTGTGTAACAGGTTGAGCCATTGTAATAGCTCCCTGTCCTGCCTGATTTAGGTATAATTACTCAAACATTCATCACAAAACGATGAATCTTCGATGATGGATAACTTCTATTGAACAACCTGTGATGTTGGATTCATCCCGCGCGTCTTCCATGATGACTGTTTGTCACTAGAGTAACTCACTGACATCACACTTAATGACAATTTCATAATCTCTTTCATGTTGCAGCGCCTTTGTTGTGTTCTTCATTATGAGCCGCTCACAGCAATATTAGATTGGCTGTGACTGACTGTAGGGCTTACATCACTGTTTAATAGGATGAGCTGATCAATGTTTTGCAGAGTCATTTTCCAAAAAAAAAAAAAGGTATGATGGAGTTATGAGCAATGATTTGTGAAGACAGTCGTGTTGATTAGTGTTTGGAAGTAGACAATAGAGGATAAAAGCCTCAAGCACCATATACTTTACAGTTTGTCCTCTTTGATACAGGGACCTTTAATGAGAATCACAAAAACTCTAAAAGCTCTGTAGTTAAGGTAGCAACCCAGATGCTTTGTTACGATAAAACAAACATTAGACTGTATACTGATTTTCTCATATTTTGCAGAACTAAAAGCGTTAAAAGAAGCTATGCAATTTTGTCCGTCCAGTTCTAATGACCAAAAGACATGGCATTAAAGTGCTAATGCTATCTTAAAGCTTTTAGTGTTAAGCTTCATTTGTATAAATTCATTAAACAGCAGTGTGCCCTGCTTTTTATATGATCTGCAAAGTAGCAGACGTTCAGGCTGAATATGTCTGACTGTGCTTTTACTCTGCCAAAGAAGGGAATTGGTTCATGATCCAAGACACCACAGAGTAGAGCACCAAATGCAGTAAAGAGATAACATGTCAAAGTATCTGCAGTAGTTAGACTTACACCACTGGCTGTTAGATCAGCTGCCCACTGTTTGTCAAGACATCAGTGTACCTACACATTATTTGTCCAATGCTGGATTCACACTGTGCTTTTTACTTAATTTGAGCAAAACAGATATGGACGCGATCAAACCCGAGTGAAAGACCTTTGAACATGCTTCTGGAGCTTGTTACTTTGTGCAGTTGCGGTCCTGAAGACACAAATCAGCATCAAACGTCCGCAGCGTTACCTGGTTGCCCTTTTCCTTTCATTGTACTCTCTTATTATACTTTTTTTTTTTTTTTTTTAATTAAAATATTTTATAGCCTAAGCCCATTTTTCCTGATGTTGTCATAACGGCAAGGGATTGTTGGCTGAATGTAGCTGAAAACTGGAGTCACTTTTTTTTTTTTTTGCCTTGATTTATTTATTTATTTTTGCTTAATCCAATCATGGGACGTGTTTGTTTATATGATTTGGCTAATGCCAACAGTCTGATGCACAGATCAAACAGCTGTCCTTTTTTCCAGTAATCAAGTAATTTTCCATATAATTAGTTATAAATTCAAGCTTTCAGCGGAACATGCTCAGATGAGATGACAGATTTTACCTCCTCTGGGCCTCACAGTGCAGGGAGGTCGGCTCACAGAAACACAGGAATCTGAGGCTACAGACGATATTAGAAGTGGCGATTTAAACATCCTCCCTATCAATGGCTGATGCATTGTATTGTCTAATGTACTAACATAAGCTATGTGTGAATTTGTTGTTGATGCATCACCTGCATTGCCTCTTTGCAAATGATATAATCACCTCATTATAGGACCACACTGGCAAAAGCAATGCTAGTTTTATTTTTAATTAAACAGTTCAAAAACCATTTGCATGAGCTATTTAGAAGAGTAAAATACAACAGTTGTTTTACAGTGTCGCCTTGACTTAAAACAGCTGATGCAAATTATGAACTCCATGCAATATTACTACCATTACTATTCTCAGTGTGGCGTCAGAACTCATTGTCTCTTTGTCCCTTTACGGGAAACAAAGAGGGCATATGCACTGTAATGAATACAGCTCAGAATACATTTGTCTAATTTTACAAAAGGCTCGCAATATGGACTGGGTCAAAAAGAGAAAAGAAATAATCCTACAAAGATGACAAACTGTTGAGGAAACTGTGGATCAATAGCATGTTATGTCCATGACCCCCTCCTCTGTGGCTTTCTGATGGCTTACACATTTTTACTTTCATTTCCTTTTTTCTTTTCTTTTCTGGGTGTGCAGGAGGGTGGGGAGGGAGGGCGCTGGTCTGATGAAGTGTTTAGAGTCTTAAAAAATCAACAACAAAACAATGTGAGTTTATTTGCATGTTTGCTATGTGTCTACGCTGTGCTTTCAAGCTCAATTAATACTTCCAACTCACCCTTATAAATCCGTTGCATTGTTCTATGCCCTAGAGAGACGGACAAATTAAATACAAACTTGTGTGGTCTTTGTTTCTAGCCATGTACTGCAGTTGCTTCGAACATCCTGAAAAACATTATGTAATAAGCTTTTGTTCTCAGAAGATCATGTTTAAGCCTAGCTTTCATATCAACCTCTATTTTGTCCCATAGAATATGGAATGATCGGAGAGCATACAGTAAAAAGTCAGCGGCCAAGATCAGTTCATGACACAAAGGCCCTGCAGGAGCAAGCTGAATCTGCTAAATTTATGGCACAAACTGGTAATACAATAGTTATGTTTCTTTACTTTATTTTGTCAACTAAACTTAATTTCATCATGCATGCTCTCTCTTGTACTGCACCTTTTAAGTGGAAATGTTTTGCATTATTATTTTTTCGTATACTCATTCTCTATTGCTATATATGAAGTAGGAAGATAAATTTCCCATTTCGCTGAGTATTTACTTTGACTATAGAACATAATTGGGTTTTGTGGGAATGTTTGTTTTTTTGTCACATAGTGAGTTGGCAAGTGGATTACCCATACAGTATGTTCATGGAACATTAATTAAACAGCAGTTTAAAACTAAGGCCCTGATGTAGTTAATCATTTCCTTCAAGGCGTGATAAATTAAATGTCATTCGATGAAAAACCCACCCCTTCAGCCAAATATGAAACACATACTTGGCAAAGGTTGAGCTGATAGATGCTGCCCTTAGAGATAAAATGGGAACTATGTGGCTTAATCAAGTTAAAAAAGAAATTGTGTTAAATTCATAATGACATTTACAACATACCACTTTAGCATTTTTGATAAAAATCACAAACTATTCAAAGTGACAGCTATGTCAAAGCAAATCCTTAATTTTTCTTTCATTATTTCGTTCTTCTTTTTTATTTAATCTGTCTAGAAAACATTTTTTTCAGTGGGTGGGTTTAGATCTAGCTGCTATTAAGATTTTTTTTTATCCCTTATTTTTATTTTTGGGAAATGTTTTAATTTTTTTCCATGTGTTGTTCCATTTAAATTGCTGTCATTGTTTAAAAAAAATCCTTCCATTCCCATTTTAATTTGCGACACACCATACATACACACCGTACTAACATATACTCATTAACACCTCTCCATTTTACACACACTGTGAGGTATGTTGTTTCCCTGTCCAGTCGCATCGCCGTGCTTTTCTGTTTCTCATTCTCACACAATTTACTCTCCCTGTACTGCCTCATTTAACAAATTGATCCACCTTTCAATCTATTTTATGATCTGCAAAATTAAGGGCAGGGTTTGTAGATCCCTATTTGGCTGAAACTACGTGTCCTTGATACTACAAGCTGAGGAAATACTTAAAAGCATATTGTGCTTGAAAATTCCAACATGATTTGATGACTTCCAATGACATAAATGTATTCAGAGCTGCAATTGAAACTATTACTCTTTGTATTAAATTATTCCTCTAATGCATAAAGCCTCAAAGAGAATGAACACTTCACCTGAAGGTTTAACATAATCAAACATCAATTATTCGGTGACTACTCCGATGTAGGAATTTGATTGTCCATTCCCTTGTCACCAAATAATGTATTCTTTTTTTCATTAAGGCTACCATGGCTTTGGAAATCACCCCACTGCCTCCACATATTACACAACTTTATTTAGTATTTCATGGCTTCTTGATATCTGACCCCATAGGACCATGAATATTGAAAGGCTCAATGCTGTTTCTTCTTATTAATCTTTTTCAATTTCACTTAAAAAAAAAAGATCTCAGAATGAATGTAACAACTAAGGCCATCGTCCCTTACTAACAGCTAGGCTATATATGATTACTATTCAATGACAATCTGTCTTGCATGCAGAGTTAGACTACTTCAAAGTCTGCTTGCCAAAAATTTCCATATGGGCTCAAAGGCCTGGACCACAGAAACAGAATCCATTTTCCTTCTGTGGCTTAAATGCTCCCCATTACGTTTCCTTCTGGGCACTCGCAATTGAAATTTGGATATATTGAAAACAGTCTGCTTGGAGCCACTTTCACACACATGAAAATGGCAGTGATCGGCTGAATAAAATCAGCTAACCTTCTCATTTTCCTCCACCTCTGGGAGTTAACAGGTTAAGATGGATTTGAAAATTATTTGAATCCATCGGCTAAAAAACACACAGAATCTGCTCCACTCGTTGTCAAGGAAACTAGATAGTTTGCTGCAGTGCAAGGGAATCCACATCTCTGAACTTTTTTCTGAACTAACATCCATTAAAATCCATTTTATTTTCTTAGCTGTTGTCTTTCTTGCATGTCACCATGTTCTTATGAGATTTTCTTTGTTTATGCTGATTTCCTCACTTTGTTTAAGCATATTCTTGGGTTTCATAGAAATGCATGACTTATTTTTCAAAGATAAAGTGAAACAATTAGATGTAACCCTACTGTCTGTTCATATTTATAAATCATAGCTCCGCCTTTTCTGTGATCTTTGCATAAATGCACATTTAAACTTGTTATAAAAAGGAGATCTAATGGATTGATTTACACATCTCTCCCGCACAACAAGGACCATTGTTTGTGCAAATGCACTCAGTCATTGCATACACAAAACACTTCTATTGTGCTGCGTGTAAAAGAAACCACTAGTGAAGAGAATATAGCTGCCAATTCAGTATTTATCAAAGATCACATTAAGGCAGCGCAGACGGTACAACAGTTTTCTTGTAAATCTAAAAAAGGCCACACCTCACCCCAACGTGACTCATGTTGGCCCTTCCCCCATTTTTACACAACCCCACCCACCCTGCCCTGTTAGCCCTGCCCCAGGACCATATTGCTGCATTTAACTAGTGTCACCCTTCTCCCACACAGGTGAATCAGGTGCAGAGGAGTGGTCCCAGTGGAGCTCATGCTCTGTAACATGCGGTCAAGGGTCGCAGGTGCGAACAAGAACATGTGTCTCACCATACGGAACACACTGCAGCGGCCCTTTAAGAGAATCAAGGGTTTGCAATAACACTGCCCCTTGTCCAGGTAGTGTTAGCCGCAGATTCTTGAATATTAATGTTTTGCTCATTTGTTGTTTATATGGGAGGAAATGTGTTACTGTGTTTTAACAAACTTTTCAATGTGTCTATTTAAGAATGTATTATCATCACTGTAGATATTATAATTATGATTGACCTGATGCTTTCTTTTTTGATGTTTTTTTTTTTGTGAATGTGTTATTTATTTTCTTTCATAATCACTTTTGTGTTTTCCATTTCATATAACTGTAAGGCAATTCATCAGCATTGAAATGGTATAATGACATGTGGTTCTGCATGGAGCTTGGGGAGCAGTAGATACTGATAAGTCATCAGCTTCATTTCTTGAAGGTCAGCCGTGCATTTTAAAATAGCTTGGCAGCGTTTCTTCAAACCCGCTGTAAGGCATTTCTTCCTCAACCCATGATGGCATGGCAGATGAGTCACTGGTAGTCAGGTATCAGCATCAGATGCTTCTCTGACTGGTGATTGCAGAGCACTAATGTTTGTCTGAATGCATCTGGTAGGACAGCGTGTCGCTCTAAACCAGACACCCTTATCCATTTCTGGGATTGTTTACACAGACAAATATGCTGATTTCCTAATGAGATTCTGAACTCATGTTTAGGCAAGATATTTGATGGCGCTGTTAAGTGTAGTGCATCTGAGACTGCATCGCAAATTCTTAATTAATTATGCCTGATCAAAAATACTGCGAGCTCCATCTTCTGACAGACTCATCTAGGATGTGCTGCACTTCACTTTTAGATGTGGCATGCGTAAATGGGAAGTTAGCAGTTGGCAGTTGGCAGATTTCAAGAGCATCATTCACTTATTTTGCGTGGACACTAAGAGCTAAATAGAGAATGAGTCACCTCAAAAGAACAGTTTTAACACTCTTGGTGCGTTTCCTCTCTGGCCATTAATATTTAGCACAGACAGCATTAAACCTCTTATTTCTCAAGAAAAAAAAGCTACACAGCCCAATTCCAGGTACATGCATTAATTTCTATGAAGAATTATTATTAATTTAGAACCAGAACTTACAGGACTGCCCATGTGAATTCATTATTGTCCTTGATTTATCTGAAGACCTGCAGACATTAGGCTTTTGCTCATGGCTAATTGTGGATCCAGAACTTTCTTTCACATAATAAAGCAGAAGCACTTATCACCAAATAACTGGGCCATAAAACTCTGGGAAACCTCTAAAGCAATTTTGACTTTTCTCACAAGAGTTAGTCGGTGTTAGAACATTTCATTTTAAGAGAAAATAAGATGAGTCATTTTAATTTAAAAAATGTCACTATTCTTAATTTACTATATTGTTTCTGTTCATTAGACCGTATCAAGTGTACTGCAGTGTAGATAAACTATATTGCCTGATATGAAAAAGATCACGCTTTCTCTTCACTTATATCAAAACCCAAACGCAGAGATAATTGAGCTTGTTTCTCTATCCGAATACAGAGCTGATATAGCATGAAGCTTACTTGGTTACAGCCACAGCCACATACAACTGGTACAATGAAAAAAATCCCACTTGGCATGGCGCCACATGAAACACAGTTTATATATTTTTTTAAATCTGAAAGGCAGACAGATTGATCCTCTCTTTGTTTAAAAAAAAGTCTGTAGTTTGCCAAAGTAGAAAGATATCTCTAAAATAGAGCATGCTTCAATTAAAGACACATCACTGCAGTCTAAAAGAAACCTTACCTTATAGTCGCCATCACTGAAAACACCACCATCATCCGCGAACAATGGTTCAGGCGCTGCAGGCGGCAGATCAAGCACGCTGTTAGAAATTCTGGGCCTTCATACAAGTTGTGATCCTGTTCATCCAACACAATGAATCTGCCAAAATAAAGCAACATTTCTGTTTCATAAAATATCCCTCTTGAATGAGTACCCCCCTCCCCACCCCCACCCCCACCCACCCTTTTATAGATCAACCAGAAACACCCACAGCTTTTTCTTCCTTTCCTTCTTAACTCCAGTGCAGTTATGCTTCAGATGGAAAGTAGTCCAGTCAACAGGAATTCTGTTCATGTTTGACATTTCTACAGTACAGGATTTATATCCAGTGCCAATTTTCAGAGCCAATACAGAAATAGAATCTCTTATACTGTAGCAGACAATAAAGTGTTACAGTCAGCATCAGCTTAAAATATTATTCTGCTGGCAAACAAATATAATTACTTGTTTACACCATCTCTCAGTTTATCAAACTAACCTAACATTCCCCTTTGATATTAAGACTCCTAACAAACAAACAAACACTTACAGTAAGCAATTTATCGAGCGAAGCATGTTTATGATTTTTTTATAACATCATCTTCAGAGTGCTAAACATCCAAAATAGATAACTTGGCTTGCTTTCATTTGTGTTATTTATTATTCCTCACAACAATCAACATCTGACCGCGTGTGGTCTGGTTGTTTTTCAGAGGTTGCTCTACATTTTCAGATTCACTGCATGTCAACAGTCAATTAGCCTAACGTTACTGTATTAAATGATTGTCTTAGCTTAGCTTCGGACTGAAATTGATATAGTTAATGACTTCATGTCCCAAACCTGCACTGGCATCCAAAACAAACAAAACACACACAAGAGCCATACCTTGCAGCGGTCGTCCTTCTTCACTGCAGGCAGCAAAGTTGTCCACAGGTGTATTAGCCTAATGGAGCAGGAGGATCCCTAAGTAAAAATGGCGCCACTTTAGTTGTCGCATATATGTCTATGGTCGCTTAACTAGCTAGCAAAAGCAGCGACTAGCAACGTGTAGGCTACGTATTATACATAGACTGTAGGTAATATAGCAACTGGATACTAGCTCGAAAATAGCGCCCGTTCACGTCACTTAACGTGTCACCACCACGCAAGGAGTCTGCTGCTTTGCAAATATGAAATAAAGATTTCATTTAAAAAAAAAAAAAGGAGTCTGCTGCTTCTTCATCAGTCAAAAACGCGCGCATGCGGAGGCGCCTTTTCCGACGTTGCAGGATATTAATTTACCCGCGGTGTCCTTTCACAATAAGAGTCGCGCTGGTATCATTGAGGATAATATGGCAGCCACAGTGAAGGTATGTGTCTTGTAAGCATTTGTAATTGGTGTAGGATGGCAGTGAACCTCTGTGGGGTAAAGAGAGCAGCGCTTTCAGGTCCCGGGTGATTGTTAGGGGATTAGTGTACTATAGTTTTATTCTTGTCTTGGGATCTGTTCATATTATGCTAGAATGATGTAGCTCGAATGCAATTTAAAAGCGTTAACGTTACAACTTTTATCACTGATGCCTCTGATTAATGAAAGTTTATATTTTAACCATAAACGTCTGCTACTCAGTGGGCTGCAGGATGTGAAATGTTTAGCATCAGCAGAAGTCTGCTCCAGAGTAACTAGGCTAAAAACTGGGTAGGCTAATAGTGTGCAGGCAAAGCCTCCATTGGAAACAAAGTGTAGGCAAACAAAAAGCAGAGGCTTATGAAAATGTTTATCGTATTTCTCAGCAGAAAACTGAGGGAAATTCAGTGTAAACATATCAAAGATCATTACACGATTTTTAATAAAAAGGAAGAAAAACCTAGGCTACCAAAGTACAGTAAAAAGCATTTTGGCATTCACAAAAACAACAAGCATGCAAATATGTCATGTCATGTGTATAATCTAACATTTAAACTTTAAAGATTATAACAAAAAAAAAGATTGATAGAAATATATTTCATTTTGACTAAACCTAGAAACTCTAAAGGAAAAAAAATAACTTCTCAAAAGCTGAGTTTTGTTCATGTAATTTCAAAAGCAAAATAAAATCAGTAAGATCATTAGTTAATCTTCTGAAAGCATGGTTTTATTTAACAGAACGGCACTTAAGTACACAGTGAGCTTGTACATTAAGAAGTGGCTTTTTATTCGAGAAACTCTGTGAACCTGAGGATCTCTGAAACCATTTCTGAGTACTATTTAAAAAAGATGAATTTGCGTTTGCAAATGTAAGAGCCAAGTGTAATACATTGCATACACCTGCCTTGAACTGCAGCTTTGTGCTTTTGAGCGTAGATTTTTGATCGGGTTGCGAGTGCAAGCGATAGTGTTAGTGGACACTGCCTCAAACAGGACTCTGACAAAAAAGGAACATGGCACAAGTTAAAAAATACTGTATGTTTTAGCCTATACTGTTTAGCACAAGACACAGGCTAACAAGTTGAAAAGGTATAACCTTGCTGGAATGATATAAAAAGGACAATCAAATCCCAGTTTACAGCAAATTAACGAAAACATTTTTGGCAAATTTACGTTCTTTGGCCATCATCTTGTGCCGGTCCAGGAATTTCACCTCTAGCAGCACAATGCGGTTTGCTCACGGCTGTCCCTGTAAATCATGGCCACAGTTCAGAGAAAAAACACACAAAGAAGTAGAATCCTATTCCATCATTGCTAGCTGTGGTGTCTGCCTGCTTTGAACTCAAATTTTCAAAGTAAATGCTTCAGCCACCACGGGACACTTAGCTAAGAGCATCAAAGCAGCGCCTAGAGGAAGGGGCCGGGACAGACGGTGGCTCCCCTCATGGCGAACCATCGGCTTGATTCCATGATCCAGCTACTCCACAACTGATCCTGAGATCCAACTATCGTATTGCGGCTAACTTTAAGCCTCTGCACATGACAGTACAGAGAGAGACCGCTCTGATGAGGAACCACAAGTTCCCCGTGGACCAAGTAGTCAGACACGGATTTACGAGGTCTAAAAATCCCATTTGCAATCAGATTATAAAAGGCAAGCACATTGTGTCTGCCACCAGTTTTCCTAAATTCTACCCTTTATTTTGGCTTAAGTCCTTTAACTTTTGAAAATGTATAGGCTATACAAAGCTGCACCCATGTCAGACTTTTATTCCCATTGCAGCTATAATGTAGCCTATCTTGTGCACAGCATGTATATTTAGTGGATACATACTTTTAATACTTGCTCTAATATTTGGGTTTGATACAATTTCCATCCTCTTAAAGTTCATTTTGGAGCCTTTAATGCTTTCAGTAAATCCACGTGGTCGCTGGAATCAAGAAGCAGCTGCTGCTACAGAGACTGAATAGGTTAAACTGTTACATTTTGAACCAAGTCTGTTTCCCTTTCATTTCATTACAGTTACTGTACATTCGTAGGAACACTGCAAATGCAAAGACAGGGCAAGAAGTGTGTTACGTCTGTCTCTCAAATTTCCATATTTCCCACTCCAAAGTAAAACTTTGAGCCAATAGCAAACAGTCTCTGTCGTGAGGACTCACCATCTGTCAAATGGTACCCAGTTAATCTCACAGACAAGCTGAGATGCAAGATGCTAAAAGAATGACGCGTCATTCAGCCAAAGCTCAAGAGTAGGCTATATGTTAAAAAAAAAAGAAAAAAAAAAGCAACAATGATTGAAAAGATACACATTTGTCACTGAACACCTCATAATATTTAGAAACAGTTTATTTAAAAATACGTACTACAACTGCTACTTTTCATAAGCATCAGATGAGGAAGAATGATAACTATTAATACTATAATGTGATCAATAATGCATTTGAAAATAATCTGTAGCGCAGTTTTGATAACATAGAATGGCATTAACATATGGTATTGGAATCGTATTAACATAGAATTCATTTAGAAAAATCAAAGCACGTCAGTACTCTCCTTTTTTCTAAAATAAATGTTCATTCAAAGATCAAACCATTTCACTGCTGTTGCCTTTAATGTACCTCTTTTTAATTTAGGTTTTAATATTTTGATTGAACATTGTTATGGCACTATGTCCTCGGTATCCCAAAAAAAATTACAATAGCCACATGGGATGTAGAACGATATTTAATTAAGAGAGAAGTATCAGCCTGTGAAATATTTTCAGCATTAATTGCACAGACATACATCTGTTGAGGAAATGCCACATGAAGAATCGTATATCAGTGAGCCTCATCTGTTATTAAATGTCCTTTTGGATTTGGGCTGTCCAAGCTGATAGTCAGTCGGATTGACAAACTATAAAATGTGGCCAGTTATTCAGAGGTCTGGGACCAGGTTATGGGCTGTCTGCCTGCTGTATAACCATGATTAGTATGTTTGTGTAAGAAACTGGATTGTAAACGGATATTAACCTGAGGGTCCAGTGCTATTAGATTCCCAGTCAACCAAGAAGGCAACAAACCGTCGCCCTGGGTTAGGAAGAGGAAATCTTACAGATGTTGTTTTGTATGTTGAAAACTTCTGTATGAAGCACTGTCGATGAAGGTAGTATTTATTATTACTGTGTACACGCTAGATTTCCAGAGGTGACTTGAGGCTACCGGCTGTGGCTCGGTGAAGCCACACGCTGTCTGTGTGCTCAGTGTTTCACTTCCAGTTTTGTTGCTAATTATTTTGATTGATTTTATTTCATTCATGGCTCAGTGCAGTCTGGGTTTGTTCATGCTATAGCGGTGACAGAGACATTGATTAGGCCTGACGCCTCTTCTGTGCCCGCAGTACACGGTGTATGGGAGGAGTGGTCACCGTGGAGCCTGTGCTCATTCACATGTGGCCGTGGGCACCGCACTAGGACTAGGATGTGTGCCCCTCCCCAGCATGGAGGCAGGGCCTGTGACGGACCTGAGACCCAGACTAAGCTTTGCAACATAGCCCTATGCCCAGGTATCATCTATCTGTCTCTTAAGTTTATATAAGAATTAACCATATTAACTATTATCCCCAAAGGCATGAAGGTGAGAGTAATCTAAGAGGTATGATCATAAACTCATTTTAGAGTTTCAAGTTTTGAGAATGTCAGCAGTTTACCTGAAACACAGCTATATTTATTTATCAATATGAAACTGCAAAGGTGAGTAAGGAAATGAATGAGTGAATTTTGTGGTGCATTGACAGTAATAGTGCTTACACAATAGTGCGGTTCAGGAAACCCTGTGGAGAGTCAATACTGTGATACTGACGTCAAAATCACTTACCCACATTGCCTGTGAATGGTAAGCAGATTAGTGATGATGAGTTTTTCCACACAGTAAATGTTAGCTTTGCTCTGGTAACAGACTCAGTAAAAACCACTCAGTCCTAGAAGCTTTCCCTTTTGCTCAGACATGGGGAATAGAAAGCAGCTAACAGTGTGTGCAGTTTGTGCCTTTTGACTTAGTAATAATCTAAATCTAAATATGGAGATATTCTTCAAAACTCTTTTTTTTATCATCTGTTCTCCTTTTTGCCTTTGGCTGGAAAATTTTAACCTGTGAAAAAAAAAAGAAAAAAGGCAAAGCAGAATCTCAGCTACACTGCAATTTTCCCAAATCCACAAATATTAGTGTGACTCTTTCTTGCTTTCCACTCAATGTCTGATTTATTGGCTTTCAATCTGAGAGAGAATAGTGATCTGAATATCTCCTCCCATTTCTGTCTGCCCTCTTTTTTTCCCTACACTTGGGATTTGCTTGTTGGGTTGTGGTTGGTGCCCCAGTGGACGGACAGTGGCAGGAGTGGAGCTCTTGGAGCGATTGCTCGGTGACCTGTGCCAATGGCACTCAGCAGAGGACCAGGCAGTGCTCAGCGGCCGCCCATGGGGGATCTGAGTGTCGCGGTCACTGGGCAGAAAGCAGAGAGTGCCATAATCCTGACTGCACAGGTAAAATCCTGAGCCTCTTAATTCTATATCCGCTTTGATGTCTAAATTCAAAATCATGATTTGAAACGGGGGGAAAGAATGACGAAAGCACCCCATCCCCCCATAGCTATAACCATTATTACAGCTACGAGTACAACAATCCTTTCTCTGAAATTTAGATTAAATTTAAGATTAAATATAAAGTTGTTCCTCTCCTTCTGAAGAGCTCTGGACCAAGAATCAAATCTCTGTTGTAAGAATCAAGAATAATGTTTAAGACCATGTTCTATCAATTGGATTTGTAAAATCCAGTTAGATATACTGTATGCCTTTCACGTAATTCAGGTTTAGCTGTCCAAACTGTCTGTCAACATCACAGATGTATTAGAGGCTCAAAGATGTCAGCTTAGTGGTCTCCATCAGGCTTTGAATTGTCTGATCATATGAAGGGCCTGAACACTCTCCTAATCTCCTGATGCAATTTTGAACTGTAGCAGCACATGAAGCGGCAGGGATATTTATATATTTTTTGTTCTGTATTTCACTAGTATGTGTGTGGCAAAGACATTCCTCTCAGATAGTTAAGAGTCGGTGCAAATGCCATGCAACCAGTCACCTGCTCTCTTGAACCACTAAAACAGCAGTAAATGCTTGTGTATGTGTGTGTTTTTTTATTTTTTGTGCATATGATAATGAAGCAGGAGATGCTGTTGTGTGCCTCACAGTAAGAGGCTACATTATACAATTTATTCTTTTAATGAGACCTACCTATTTAGCAAGTCATATTTGTCTCCAAGGTGAGAGATCAAACATTAGTGAGACAACACAGTCTAAGCCATCATTTATCAAGCCAGCACAATGTCCATGACTCCTAGAGGCACCGCCTTGGTCTGTGGAACAAAAGAGTCTGAAGTAAAATCTATCTATATCTATATGTATATATACTTACAGTCAAACACAGTGTTCCTCTGGGCAATTAAGTGTGCTAAAAGGCAGCAGGTATTCCAAAAAATGAATAAAATGGAAAGATAATCTGCCTAATAACTACAATAAAGGCCCGCACAGGATTTGAATCAATGTTATGTGTTAGAAATTTGAAAGAGTTTCTCCAACACTGCTGACACATGAGCTTGCATCTGTCTGAGGAATCAGCTGCTCTGATGTGGGGAAGAGGCTTCGCTTTCGGGCTGGGATTTGATCAATGTGTTGTGGATAGTTTTAGCCCAAAGATCACAATGGTTTTCTGTCTCCCTCTTCTTCTTCTTTTTTTTTTCTTCTTCAGGAAGCATTCCTGACAGAGGTTAGTTGTAGGACACCAAGTTCAAATGGAGATGGAGAGGTTCAAATGAGAGTCGAGTGTGTTTCCTGCTCTCAGGGTGTTGTACCTTTCCCTTCAAACAAGGGCATGTGATTTACTGCACTGCTGAAGGGGCACATCTGTTTTTTTTCTCTTTTCTTTTTTTTGTCTAATACACAATTTAACAGTGGTCATTATACAGGCATAAAACATGCCGGCTGCTTTGGAAACTTCAGCAGAAATGTCTCTCAATGCTGGAAAAGTGAGGCGAATAATCACCTCTCACAGAGCAGCTTCTCTAGCCATAAAACACACATTCATCCTCCTGATTATTCAAAGTAATCCTGTTCGTTTTTGGAAAATTACCAACAAACTGCATCTACAAACTGAATGCATGGATGGCAGAACAAATAAATGTAATCAAAAAATATATTTTAGATGTCACGCACTAATTAAAAGCTTGAATGGCATTAGATAATCACTTAATAGTGTTGCATCTTCTTAGTTAATATTCTGTTCATTTACAAGCACATTTTGTGCCTCTGAGAGTGCCTGTTTGTAACCGGGGGGGATTTTGTTCCAGCCAACGGCCAGTGGAATCCTTGGGGTCCGTGGAGCGGCTGCTCGAAGTCGTGCGATGGAGGATGGCAGAGGCGAGCCCGGGTGTGTCAGGGGGCAGCGGTGACCGGGCAGCAGTGTGACGGCACCGGAGAAGAAGTCCGAAAGTGCAGTGACCAGCGGTGTCCAGGTGAGTCAAAGGATAATAAGACTTAAAACTGAGGGGCCACAGAGAGGCTGCAGACATGCAGCGGGAGATAATTATCTCTGCGGAGCCAGTGACACGTCTTGTTACATAAGATAAAGCAGAATATGAAGAGGAGCTGCATATGAGTGGATACAGAGTGGGGTATGAATACTTATGGATATATTCCAATAAATGAAGAAATTGAGATAGTGGTGACAGACATACTGGCTAATGCAAGAATCATATAAGCTTACTGTGTGATTTTCAAAGTAATCTCCTTCTAAAGTAGAGTATTAAACATAAAGTCGCTTAATATTTCCATTCTCCAAAGCAAAGAAAAAAACTCAACTTTTTATTATTGCAATTATGCAGCGCACACACAAAAGTTGATATTAAAGGATAGGGTACTGTACGTTTTATTATAATCCTTTTAAATGGTGTGCTCGCATTCACCAGTACTATACAGCTTTGATTTACTATATTTCCATACAGTACCTCCTTGTATGAAATATGAGGAAATGGTTGCATCATAGTGGAAATGCTGAAAAGCTCTTTGCACTGACGTAGCAACACTTTGCTCTTCAGCTCCGTACGAGATTTGTCCTGAGGACTATGCAGTGTCAATGGTGTGGAGACGGACGCCGTCAGGAGAGCTTGCCTTTAATAGATGCCCACCCAATGCCACAGGTAAGGACATGAGCTACATCTTCAACACTTTTTTTTTTGTTATCAGTGCCTGACTCCTAACGGTGCTGTAAAGGGAGATTTATGGATGGACTTGTAATGTTATTATTAGCTGCGTTCCTTCATTGAAGACCTGTCCCCAGGGGATAAGAGGGGACAAAATGGTGGATTACATTTTAATATGTGGATTCAGGCATTTGTTAAATGATACAACAGTGTGATTAATGCACTTCAATTTCACCTATGTTCAAGGATTGTCCGTTTGAAATGCTGATTTGCCAACAAGTGCAACTGTCACTTTTATTTTTACAGTAGTACAATTACTCCACAATTATAGACTGCTATCATGGTGTCACTGTTTGAATATATCAGAGTGTTAGTGATTTTCTTCTTCTTCTTTTTTTTTTTTTTTTGTTATATTATGAGCAGTAATACTAGATCTCTGCCACAACAGAAAGCGTTCCTTTACTGTAGGAGGTGACAGGCTCTTCTGCTTCTTAAGTCAACTGTCTCATCTTTGCATGGCACCAAGATTCTGCTTCCACATCTGAGAGAGAAGCGTGCACATGCCTTCATCCCGTTTCCACATGCAGTGATATAACTCATGGCTGCACCCGTCAGCGCACAGCTTGTGTACTGGATGGGGAAAAGGGAAAATAGAAAAAAAAAAGAAATGTTACTGTGATTCTGAGAGCATTGTTGAAGGAAAGAACACTGAGGTCTGTTTTCAGACATTAAGCAGAGGCTTTAATATGTGCACAGAGAGGAGAGCATTAGAGCAGAGGATGTGAGTTCTAACAGGGCGAGACTAACACTCAGCGCTTGGAGAAAATAGAAGAGAAAGGAAGAGGAAAGAGGTGAGGTGATAAAAAAAAACACACACAAAAAAAAACAAAGCTGCTGTGATGCAGGTTACTTTTGTTCTTGCTGAAGGTCAGTTCACTAACAAATAAGACGACAGAAGAGTGAGCGCTGTCGGGTCCTAAAGTTGCGTGTTGGTTCCGCACGGTAAGCTGTTGTAAAACTTGAAACAGTCTGGTATTGTGAACTGACATTTCTCCCACAGCCATAAAGTGGCTAACTGGCAAACTGGATGCAGCAGCAGACACACTGCCATTCACAGATGGCTTACCTGCGGCAAAGTTATGGAGAGTAAGATTTACTAGCATGACATTAGCTTTCCAGCTTGACATTAGTTTTATGGCTAATAACTGCACTGCACTACACAGCTATTTACAGCTGGCTCTGAGGACTTTCTGTGTTTTTTGTTCCCCTCTGTACGATGCTTTTTGAAATTTAACACCTTCGCTGATTAAGAATTTCATTTACACCAAGAGGTGTCTGCAGGTCAGTTAGTCAGAGTGAGACACTTGGCTCCTTTATACAGTCAGACTAATTACTTTTGCTTTCCTGAGCAGTATCACGTTAATTAATAGCATTAATTATATTTAAAAAGGAAATTAAATGTATTCCGGTGAACCTTGCACTTAAATGACCAAATTATCCCACATTCTCTTTAAGCAGCTGAATTTGGACCTGTGGTTGTTTGTTTGTATACTATTAGTTTTTGCAGGTCCCCACAGTCTGGCAAATCGCCGCTGACCTCTTACTGTACGTGTTTGTCAGTCATCTGTACGCACATAATGTGCCACGCGCACAGCACTAATAACACAAGGGTGGTATGCAGTATCTCTTTACAAGAAAACCAGGACCTTTAACGTGTGAGCAGTATCCCGATAAGAGGCGTAAAATAACAGACAGCTGACATATTTCATGTTAACTACTGAGTACTGACCATTTCCCTGTCAAAGCTGGTCCTGACCACTGAAAGACAAAAAAACAAGATGGATAATAGTTCAGGGCAGGTCAAGTTTACTTCTAAAGCTATTAATCACAGTTCCAGTGTCAGGAGGTTTCACAAAGGCCACATTATGAGACTATGAATGAAAACAACACCTCCCAACCTTTGACCTGTGATTAGATCAAGGTCAAACTAACAAAACCCCGCAATGAGAAAAGAAAAAAGCCAACCCCTCACGGTCAGACCTCCTCCTTCCAGGGCAGTCAGAAATGTAATGGCTGCTCAGAGCAGGTAAACAAAGATGAAATATTGATCAACACAGGTAGCATAACAAAATGTGCGACACAAATGCAGCAAGACTGCTTGGATGGAGCGTCCAAATGTGTTAAGGGCATAAGCGGCTACTCAGCCGTAGTCACTGGCGTCATCAAGGTCATCATAGGAAACGGCACCCAGTGCACGGGGAGTCAGCGAGGCCTCGGTCATCACGGATGACAACTGCCACCAGAGGCAAGAGGGGAGGAAAAGTCGAGAGGATACGTACTCACGGCAGATGAGTTTGTTCGCTTTGTATCACTCAAGTTCGTTCGCTGGTAAACACACACAGTAAAAAGTCAGAGCAGCCTCCTGTCTAACTAGTCAGGCTCTCCCGAGGAGACCGGGTGACGGGCTAAAGCACAAAACACAATACACGCACTTGGAAATAAAGAAATTAGATTCCTGGATTTCTTTATAGTCAAATACAGTTCTGCACATGTTTTACAGTGCAGTCTGAATGACCAGTATCTTTTTTTTTTACATGCACTTTTAACTCCACTCAGACCTAAAATTACTTGTTACTTTGCAGAAGAGATTTCATGTGTGAAAGCTCTTCTGCTGCTATTTATCTTCATGTCTAATGAGAACCCCAAATCTCAATTATCAATTGAAGTTCAAGTCATCCAGCTGAAAGAGGCAGCAATTAAAGCAACACAACCACAAGCTGTTAAACAAATGTATCACAGGTTAATGCAGAGGAAAATGATCCTATACTCCTCCAGCAAATAAATTAGACCCCACCCTGTAGAATGAATTAAGGGTCATTTTATTTGCGACATACGCTCAGAGTGGACATGGGGTTGTTTCATGCTGTGATGGTATTCAATCCTCTCTCAGACTGTGTTTTTGTCCCATAACTCCTCAGGTGCTAAATTTTGTTTTAGCTTTCTCCTCCTGTTTGAATAAAAATCCTCCCTCTAATCCTAGCCAGGTTGAGGATGCTGTAAAACTGGACAGCGACAGGTCAATGCCTCTGTGGTAGTGCAGCCTTGGTTCTGATCAAGCACATCTCCGCTGGCCTGTATTTCATATAACCTACTCTACATACATCACTGGTGATGCAAGGTCAGATGACAGACCCAGGCGAAATCACAGTGAAAACCTCGTGTTTCCATCTCTGACCCTGTTTGATCCAAAAGAGCAAAGCCAAGAAGCGTTCAATTCTAAATAACTGAAAATGACATGTTGACATAAATTTTAAATTATATAGATGATGAACTATGAAAAGTCACTATTTTATAAAACAGTGGGAAGAAGGGAAGGCACAGATGCACAAGTTAACGGGGGAAAAGGATCAGTTAATGCTTGAGGACAGGTTTCATTTTATAATGACCAGTGTGGGATTAGATTTTGTTTTACGCAGTTTTTGACAATCCTTAATTTTCTTTCTGCAAAACCGTTGTGCAAACAAAAATTGAGCACAGGGACACATGAATTTTTTTTTTTTTTGCCTTGGGCAATTTGTAGCCTCCAGTACTGCTGAACTGACATTAAAATTGCATCATGTAGACAAAATTGAGAGCAGAATAAAGGTCATCGGAAGGCCCAGTAACTAATATCCTTTTTGTTAGTTTTTTTTTCGACTGTTGAATGAACATGTCTTTCAAGTCGTAACAGTCTATTATTCAGCTGTCACATTTCAGTGTTAAACAATTTTTGAATGCAGCCTTTTCTCAGTGCTTTGTGTTTTTTTGCCACTTCTCAGTTACAGCACAGTTTCTCTCAGTTTACAATGACCTTTTAAGCCTCTGGGAGCCAAAACACTGAGGTGAATCCTTCAATCTGAGATATTAAGCCGTCATGAGAACCACCTTTTCTTTGAGAGCGAGGACCTGAAACATGAGAAGTGCAGATCAGATTTTTATTTTTTTTGATGTTCATCACAGAATGAAGTAAATAAAGCCTCCCTGGTTGAAGGCAGTTTGGAGGGAGACAAATGCTCAGCACGGTGTAAAGCAATGGGCCGCTCCTGTTGCCCTCCGGGTTGTCTCATTGTGCTGCATGGGCGCTCCTGGCATATAGCGATGTTTTGTGTGCACTCGTGTCTTCACCAGGTATAGTAGCAGCGAAGAAGGTGGGTGTAGGAGGTGTGGTTTTGATCTCTCTCTCTCTGTCTGTGTGTGTTAGTGTGTAAAAAGACAGAGAGAGAAAGGGAGAGAGAACAAGAGATAGCGATGGGTTTATCTGAAGCACGGATGCCAGGGGAAATGTTTTGTACTGTGGGAGTTTTCCTCAGGATGTCAAGCACCTGTGTTGGAGCGGTGGGGTGATGTGTGAAGTGCACTCCACCAGGTCGACAGCTGGGAAGGTGTGATGTTGGACCCCTATGTAGGATGTGTATGGGGATGTGGGTGGATATTGGGAGGTTCTGCTATTTCGGGATCACTGTTTAAATGCCTGACAGCTATCACAGCTGAGCTGCTGCGCGCCTGAGTAAGCCACTGGAACTCCTATTAATACGCCACACAGTGCATATATTAAAAGCCTCTCTGTCTGTTGCTTATAATATAAAACCAGTTGTTCAAATAGAGCAGAACTCCCCCCCCCTCCCCTCCTTTCTCTCTCCCTCTTTCAAAGACGTGCCTCAAATCCACTGCAAAATGTAGTGGGTGACAACAGATTTGATGGCGACACATGCAGCAACAGAAATGGACACAAAAAAAAGGAAAAATAGAAGTCTGTCATGAAAATAATTCATGTCTCTGTCCTCCTCCTCTTTCCTGTCCTTCCCCCTCTTCCTGTATCCAACTCCCTCCACTCCTCCACCTCCATCTGCTTTTCTTTTTGGCTCTCCTTTGGTCTTAATCCCACCGCCCACCCCCCACCAACCAACCCCACCTCTCCGCTCTCTATGCCTGCATCCACCCTCATCTCCCCTCTCATCCATCCCTCCCTCCCTCTCATCCCTCCCTCCTTCCTCCTCCTCTCCAAATCTGTCGCTGTCTCTACCTCTTCTACAGGCACCACTAGTCGACGCTGCTCTTTGGATCACCGTGGTATGGCCTTCTGGGAGCAGCCCAGCTATGCTCGATGCATAACAAATGAATTCAGATACTTGCAGCAATCAGTAGGTGCAAAGTCAGCTCCCTCTCACAGCCTCTGTTTCCAATGCATCATAAATTACATCCCCAGCGTCCGTCCCCCCCCCCCCTCCGTATTCTCATCACAGTGTAGCCAAAGATTAACCACTTTCAATAGAGGAGCAAATTGAAACACTGATTTTGCCATTTTTGTCTTTGTAATGAATGGTCATAGTCAAGTCCTTAAACAGTTTGAGTAAGTGTTTCTGGCATGTTCTCATCTGTGTTTGTCTTCGTTCATTTACTCGAGTTCCCTCGAAAAGAGGAGAAACAAATTACAACCGTTGTTGATACTGGGAAGAACATGTCGTACTTTTTGTACTTTTACAAACTAACTGCCAATGCTCACTTGCACTTTACTGCCTTTGTGAATTGCATCTGCTAATATAATGAATTACTGCCACCGAAAACTGCAATAGAATAAAATGTGTGTTTTTAAATTGCCAACAAGCACAGCACGAGAAAGAAAACCAGCTACAAACAACAAAGCAGGGAAACTCAGTGACTTCTGCTAAATACAATCAGTTGTCTTTGGCTAAAAGAACAGGTGTGGATTGATGTGAATTCATCCCTTTTTTCACTGCACAGCAAGATGAGACATTTCAATCGTAAAAAAAAAGAAGAAAATCTTCTTTTATTAAAGTCTGAGTAGTTTTCATTGCAGTACTTTAAACACATTTTTCCTTTGCGGCGTATGCATCGAGCCTGGATACACAACAGCACTTCCACTAGGATAGGTAATTTTGGTAACCCTCTGTCACTGTTAAAAATAAAATAATTCAGAAGAGCTGAGACGGCACATATAGCGCTGCACCTGTGAACGTGTATTTACGGACATAAACCCTGTGCAATGATGTGAGATGTCATTTCACTGTGCAATTTCTGCCTAAATGTGCGTCTTCTGCTCCAGTTAACTCTTTTATTCATATTGGCTCATTTCAAAACATCCGCAAGGCAGAATACATTTTGGCCTGGCTTAGATATAAGCGTCAAAGAAAAGGCCTTAGAGAGCAGATTCTTTCTTCCTGTTCTTTTTTTTTCTTTCCTTTTTCACTCCATTTACTCTGAATGTGTAGCTTAGCGCGTATCATACAAAGTTGTGGACATAGATGCCCCAAGTTCTCTCCTCTCCTGTTTTTGGAGGTTCAGGGGCACCTTGCTAAGGGCCAGAGGATGCTGGCGGGGGATGGGATGTCCCAGGTCACAAAGAACCTGCTGGACCTCACCCAGAGGAGAAACTTCTACGCCGGCGACCTGCTGTCTTCCGTGGAGATCCTTCGCAATGTGACAGAGACCTTCAAGAGGGCCAGCTATGAGCCATCTTCAGATGATGTGCAAGTAAGCAGACAGTGGTTTTATCTTAACATTATATCACAGACTTAAATTCATACCCCGCTGTATCTGTTTAGAGAGACTGACCAACTGGATAAGGCTAACATTTGATGCATGTTAGAGAATGAGAATCAAACATATCTGAAATAACACAAAGGCTGACAAACACATCCCATAGTTCTATTGTATTAAGATATCTCCTCCACATCCTAAACAGTTTCATCTCATCATGTTGGGGTTGACTGCGGTCTTGATCCTCTTTATGTCAATAGGATGATGGAGATTACAGCTAAAGCTCCGCCTCCATCGCCAATAAGATAATTTGTGTCCTCGGAGCTGTGTCATTTTCAAAGACACTGCCTCAACAGTCCTACGTGCCTGTCACAATTTCTGTATGTTGCTGTGTGTATGTGTGTGCTAAATAGAAAAAGAAGTAACTGGTTGCTTGAGTTAATGAAAAACCAAAATTCTCTGTTATAGTTTGTGTATGACTTTCTAATCTTTCTTTGCGCGTTGTTACTTTATCACAGTGGTTTGTTGTTGTTGTTGTTCTGCTGTCAAGATATGAGCAAAAGGGCCAGAACTTAAGAAAGGTATCAGCCATTTTCTGTGTGAAAGTAGGAATAATCTCTGCTTTTAATAATGTGAAAGTTCAGTTGGCTTTAAAGTCCCATAAAAGAATAGAGTATCTGCTGACTAATAAGCTTTTCAATATATTGAATATGAAATTTTACTCATATTGTTAGGTGTTATACGGATCCTGCTCTGGAGGAGAGGAAATGAAAAAAAGGCTCATGAAATAAAAATAAAAGCACAAATGAAAGGGGGAAAAACAGGCTAACCTAGAGTAAAATCCCATCCAGCGATGCCAGACATACATCACTTTTAGAGCTGCGGTATCATTTGAATATAATTGAATTTAACTGGCTTTTACTTCAGGTTAGGATGTAGGTAATGAAATCACCAAAATGTTCAACTCACTTAATTATAAACTTCCAACACGCGGTGGCATTTGATTTGAACAACAAAATGTCAGGGATGTTCGTTTCCGTAGTTTGCTGCTGGTTTCATGCTCATTTGTCACATTCATCCACCAGACATCAGGTGCACGGTCTGCTGCTAATATTCTGCAGGAATAAAAAACCCAAATGTGGCCGGCCATGGATGGACAACCCAGCTCCCATTTAGTCATTTTCCCCTACAATGGGGAGAAAAAAAAAATCTAAAGAGATGAGGAAAGCATCCCGTCTCCGGTTATTATGAGAGCTCTATAGTGTGTGTGGGCAGACAGGAGAGCAGTCAGCCAGCCCACCCCCTCCGTGTGTCTCTGCGCTAATGCAGTGTTAAAGTGGGCACATTACCACCAGAGGGAGCATAAGCATTCAAGTAGAAAACAAGATAGCCTGTGTCAAGAGAGAGAGCCACTCCCTCAGGCACATTGTAGACCAGACGAAATAACAAGGCTAAAGATCAGACAGGGGTCCTATTACTACTGCAGGCATGCACCCCAAGCAGCCCCTGCTTTCCGCTGCTGAAGAAGACAATCCACACAGCTGCTCAGCCATTCCCTTTCATCTTTTTTTTTTCCCTGATTGTAGCCCGTGCCTCTCTCCTCTAGCATTAAGAGCTTGCTGCAAGCTGCAGGGGTTCAAGGTGTATTTTTGTCAGGGCTGATCCACATATTGCATCTTTTCCTCTAATCATTCACCATCATGGCTTCAGAGGCAAATTTCCTGTTGCTGCCGAGCCCTGCAGGGAACGTCATTATTCCTTTATGGAAGTCCCTGATTTCCTGCGATCAGAAATGTCAGTATGTTATCCATAAAAGTCATTCCTGAGTGCGTAGTGTTTATCTGTCATGGTTTAAAAAGCATCTCGCTGCAGTGTGCCTGTAATACTTGTGTGTGGGTGTGTTATGTATTTCCCCTTTCATCATCTCCACAGAACTTCTTTCAAATCATCAGCAACCTCTTGGAGGAGGAAAATAAGGAGAAATGGGAAGATGCACAAAAGGTAGGCATATGGCAGTGCACTTAGTAAATAATTCAAGTTTCTGCATGAATGTTTTGTGCCGCAAAAAAAAAAAAAATCTTCTTAGAGCTCGTCTCGCAGCTGCTCCCTCAGAACAGAGGAGATAAAGGAAAAGTCAGCTTAGTGTTGAGATAATGTTTTCCTTACACATATCATTGCGAGAGGGTCATTTAGCTGGAGTGACATCTGGCCTCATTTGGAGAGCTAGTTCCTCAGACCTCCACTTGGTGGCAGCAGCACTGCCACAGAGAGTGCCCAAGCATCCCCACCACTGCAGGACTCATTTCCTCCTGCAACACATTGTTTCTCGCGGCTGATACAGATCATGGCAACCACTGTGATTAGACCATTACTTAAGTTGAACTTTATAGTGGAGACAAACAGTTTAGACATTTTATTGCTTGTAGCACAGCGGCGGAGACTCGTATTACCTGCCCGTCAGTGTACGGCAGCTCCATCATACTGTGAAGCAGTATTTTGTAGTAAAAACAAAACACGCAGTCATATTCCATATATATGTGGGAGCAACAAGCATAACAGCGCTGCGGTGTAATGCACTGTAGATCAAAATCTAAGAAGGGAACAGTACATTTTCCCCCGACCCTGTGGAGATTGGCTTGTGGCTATGTCCTCTGTTGGACACGTCTCTCAGCTTGAGAGGTGGCATCTCCCGTTTTCAAAACTGCCACCGGTGTCTGAGACAACCCCGAATCCCGAAATCGTGCACATCCAGACTCTGACAGAGATACCATCTGTGATGACTGCACGTCTGCAGAGGGCATCTGCTCCGCTGTCACCTTCACTGGCAAATTGACTTAAATTAGGTATCACCTGCGCTGACACATGACTGAGGTGGGTGTCTTAAAATCAGTCAGATCTCTTTTTTGTCGCCGTTTCGCCACGCATGACTTCAAGTCAGATGGTAGAGGGAAACGCAGGCAGTTCAAACTCTGCCAGGAGTGCCAGTCCTGGCTGTCTCTGCAGGCAGTAATTAGGTGTTTACTCACTGCAGCCTTAGTTTGGCAGGCCCCAAAGGTAGGTTGTCGGTGAGAGGGGGGCCTCACAAATGAGCTGTTTCGTCAGTAAGAATGCGTCAGAGACGGAGACAGACAGATCAGAGGAAATATGGAAATGGGAGAAGTTGTCTCTTTGATTGAGCACCCAGAAGAGATATGTGACACGCTTAATTATTCCTGTAGTTATTAATGCGCCCGTCCGAGGAGTGCTGCTTCAGTCCTGGCTCACCACCAAGTGGACACCGGCTAAGCGACGTCTTCTGATTTCAACAGACGACGCTTTGACTACTCGGTTCTCAAATTTTCTCACTTGCTGGCTTTTTCCTGCATTAATGAGTGTTCTGAGCTCATGTTTCCACAGCACCCACACACACACCACACGCTGTGGACATTGAAAACGCTCAGATGAAACACCTCACTATGAGGTTTTTACTGGCTGTGGAATTGGCTCTGTGCAGAGATCACTATATATTCACCTCCTGTCACTGTTACCATGGCAAGGAAAGGAAGAGCTCTGTCTACAGAACCTCCACTGCAGCCATTTCCCTCCGCTGCCTTCACATCTCACGGTTGCCATGGAGACCAGCAGAATGAGCATGACTGCACCGTGCGTCAGATATGCCGGAAGGGGCGATGTGATGTGCTTTTCTCCCCCCACCCCCTCCACTCCCCCCCCCACCCCACTATGGCTTTCACTCTGCTGTGTCAGAGGCTCTCAACTTCAGCATCACTGATTCCCTGGCTTTGCAGCACATGTAGACGCATGTGCGAACACACAGGCCACAAGGTGTTAGCAAGGGGGGGGGGGACCTGCCTCAGGTATGAATAGCAACCCCGAGTGAGGTGTTAATTGCTAAATGCCACTCAAAGGCCTTTGTAATTGCCTGAAATCAACATTGGGCACTCACACACCCTGCAATAATATTTGGTGTAATATGGCACAGTTCTCTCACAGACATTATGAAATGTTGTCACAGCATTGTTCTGTGTAGCTGCCGGTACTTTGTGAAAGTGGCAAATGTGTCGGGAGTGTGGCACATGACACAGCCACACACTCCTACATTCAGCGCCTCACAATCTCCAGGCAAAAGACAGAAGCCCACCCCCCCACCCCCTGCCCCCTCTCAAATCAAAGCTTCTGATTAAATTTGACCCATCGCCACAAGATTGGCAGACAGGACAGTGGTCCAGTCTCTTTGGAGCTTCAGTTATTGAATTAGCCAGCCTTTGATTTATCGACGTGGAGGAATATAGCTGAGCAGACCAGCAGTGTCCACCGGTCGAGCCGTGGAGGAGCTGACCGTGGTGCTGAACCCCATGCCTCTGCATTTTCTCACTGAGCACTGAAGTCCATGAAGCGGCACATGAGCTCAGGCAATCACCCCTGACTTGGCCGAGGCTTCGAGAAGAGAAGCCAACCAGCTACGACCGTGTCTGCAGCGCCACTGGTTCTAGCTCTGATGTTGATGTCACATCGATGATTCAATTATGGCTCCAACTACCTGCCCATTATTCTCCTGATGAACCGATTAATCATTTGATCCTCAAAGTATCACAAACTAATAAACGGTGCCCGTCAAATTTTCCCCAGAATTCAAAGCTGCATGTTCAAATAGCTTTTTGTCCAACCAACAATCTAATCTGTTGGCTGTGTATTGCACTTTTGCCTGAGGCAAATTCCCCCTCAGGGACAATAAAGTACTTCTAAATTTCTCTTCCTCTGCCAGGTTTTTTTTTTTTTGCTTCAGCTATAATAAGTTTTAAGCTTTTTATGTACTTTACAAGTTTATACACTTGAGCAGATAGAGAAATTATATAACAACATTATACCAAACTTTATATCTACTGTGGTGTATTTCTAATATGTATTCACACTGATCAGCTTTTTAGTTTGTGGTGCTGTTTTATGCCCCACACATCTATCCTCCCAGTAAAACAGTACCATCCTGTGCTGCATTTGTGAAATCTTGTCATGGTAGCAATGTTGAAATTGAAAGTGTCTCGTTTGTGTTTTGCTTTTCTTTTTTTTTTCTTTTTTTTAATCTTGTCCAGATCTATCCGGGAGCAGTGGAGCTCATGCAGGTCATAGAGGAATTCATCCACATCGTTGGACTGGGCATGAAGGATTTTCACAATGCCTATTTGATGACTGGGAACTTGGGTAAGAATCAGCCCACTTTTCCTCCCTGACCTTGTTTTACCATTTATTTCTGCTTGACATGGACACATAATCCCTGTGCTCTGCTGACTCTTCGTGTCAATTTCCCCACCATCATTAATTTAGGATAAATGGCGCGTGGTGAGGGTGGGGGAGTAAAATTACTGCAAATCAATAATGTTAATTAAAACTGAGCTTGTGGTCTTAATGTGCTAAATTCCTATGAAAACACTTAACACCCAATCCAATATCAAGAGCGTGCGGTGGAGAAACCCTTATGAGAGGAGAGCTCCTTTTAACTAGAGCTGAGAAAAAGTACAAGGTATTTTGTATTTTAGTAGTATTTTATATTTTCAATTAATTAAAGTAAGATTCAACAGGTATGTTTTTTAAGGAATTTAAGGAGCAAAAAAGTGGTTCTCGTTTATTAAACACTTTATATTCATCAATGCTTTTAAAATTTATGACACTTCTGAAGATGTTGTGTTGCACAGTATTGCAGTCCTTTCAGAACGATGTGATTAGCAGAGCATTCCCCTAAGCATGTTGGGTAGGAGTGCAGCAGCATAAAAAAAAGATGCTTGTCAGTTTCTTGGGAGATTAGCAGTCATGGAAAAAATATTGTCAGAGTGTCTGATAAAAGGCTATACAATTGGAAGTGAAATTACAAGTTATTCTTTGCAGCTGTAATGAGCTTTTTTTCTGCACCACTGATTGTGGTCCAGATTATAACTCCCCATCTTTGAAAAAAAGAAAGTCTCTGGATATGAGCAATATTTCTCTTCCCTAATGTTCTCATGGGTTCTTTTAGCTTCTGTCGCACAGCCTCTTGGATGATCTGAGGTCTCTGTGGCATTTCATTTCTTACTCAGCCATAAATGGTGTCTTACTGGAATGGAATAATAGAACTGCGGTCTTGATTTATTCATGCTAGCGAATGAGAGCGTGTACAGCGGAGCTGGTTGGCAATTCCTCCGATGGAGGGAAGTATCTTCCCCGTATTCTTTACAATAGCTAACATTTGACCCAGTTCTAGCAAGCACTCAGTTTATGGTATATGATTTCCATAATGATGAATACTGTCGGTATAGCCCACGGAATAGCATACAAAACATGGCACAATGAATGCGCCCATCAAAATGCCATTATGAAACACCATGAGAGGCAAATTAAGTAATGGACACTTAGAAATAAGACTTGAATGCATTTCATAATTCCAAGAAGGCATTAATGACTTCTTTCACAGATGTTATAATACTTCTGTGCCCTTCCTCTATTTATACATATCCACCAATTTGGCCTAATGGTTGTCGTCCAATCTCACTGGCATTGCCTACTCTTAATGCTTGAAAAGGCCGTTAACACATGACTCCTGCTTTACAGACAATAAAGTCTATACTGCGAAGCACACGCCAAGTTATCGATGAAATGTTTTGTCCTGATTTGTACAAATTGCATGAACTGCAGTGTAGTTTGACTTTTATTCTATATGTCAATCGTATTACTCTGTTGCCTACACTCAAATATGTGGAACCGTGGATTAAGACCGTCCAATGTGACAGAACTACTGTATTTGTTTGTTTTTTGGAATATGGAGCAATGATGCAACATAGCACTATGGAGCAATGATGCAACATAGCACTATGAGTCATTGCATGTTTTACCTGTTGGCTGTTCTCTTTGCGTTACATCATTTTCACATTTTAGTAGATTTTTTTCATTTCATTGGTTTCAGTTGATTTTATATTATATGAAAATTCACTTGTAGAAATTTGACACAAGCAGTCCCCCACAGAGAACACAACGTATTTCCATCATAGTAATGACATATTGTTGTGTGTGCGGTGCTTCATTTAATGAGGCATCAATTTTGAAAATTGATTTGACTGAATTGGAAACTCTTTCCCATCACTGTATAACAACAACCATGTCATCTTGACACAAATACTAGAATACATAATGCAAATTGTGACAGACATGCACGTTTATTTTCATGTGTGCACTGAAATAATGGAAAACGCCGCTGCCTGTAAAATACCGTGGTATTATCTATTAGTGATTTTTAATAAGTGGGCTACAAGACAGAGAATCATCAGAGGGGTGAACTCACTTTCACTACCAGCTCTTGTCACAATCAGCTCTTATTGGCGTGATGAGGAAACTCATATTTCCAGCATATTTTAAGTCCGTTGCAAAACTTTCACACACTAAATTAATACACTAAATACATATTCAGTGTTGATCCAATAAGATTTAAGGTTTCAGGCTCAGATTTGTGTCTGAGTGTTTCAGATTATTCCTTTAGGTTTGATTAGTCATTCATTAAGAAGTTGAGAAGTTCATTAAGAACAAAAAAAGCCTCCAGTCATCTTTATATATTGTCGTTATAATTCTCCAGGCATGACTAAAATAACTTCCTGATTGCTCCATGCACTCCATGCACCTTGTGATCTTCACTATCACTACGAATTCAGAATCCACAAAATTGGTAAATCTCTGAAGTTTAAAGTTGGAAGTTTTAGTGCCTTCTCATCTGTAACAGTGGTGTGTAGCACCCCGTATATTTTCACCCCATTAACAGGATTAATGTGTAGTCAGAGGAACTTTTTTTTATTATTTCCTCTTCTTTAGTAGCTCACAAAAAGGGACTGAGCATGAATCCTCAACATAATTTTAGGCCATCAAAGTACTGCTGTGAGGTTTATACGTTAAGTAATAAGGGGAAATAAAGTCCACGTTATTTTCCATCAAATTCTTTAGGAACTCACATGAACAGCAGTTTCTTTTTTGTGTGTGTGTGTGTTGGGGGGGGGCATAGCATGGAGACTGAAGGGCTGTTTGGCTTTTTGAGTAGTTATTAGAAGATGTAGCAGTAATGAGCTGCCTCTGGCTAGAATCAACCAAAAAAACTCAGTGGATGCTGGTGGAAAAATATTAAAGGTCTTGTTGGGAGAATTTTCTTTAGTGCAAGAAATAACTACATGCTTTACCTGTATGTTGTAAATGTCAGAAGAAATTGCTGCTGTCCATGTTTTCCTCCCTTTTGCTGCGAGACAGAGTATATGTGGCCAAAAATGAAACAAGCGAAATGAAGTAAAATGTGACTAAATTTCACACATTTTTAATGCACATCCTGTGTATTTGGAAAATGACTCGATATACCAGTGTCTGTTTTTGATAATACATGACTAATTATTTTACCCTTGGACCAACACGAGCTTTAGTTGCCAGTCACACAGTAATTTCAGCTCACGCCACAGAGCCTGGTGCTGTGGCTTTTGATTAAAGGGACAACGAGGAGTTTTGGAGAAGCGAAGTGTTTTCACGCTGCCTCCGCGCGCACCGTAGAATTCCTCCACCGGCGCAAGACGGACTCATGTTTTCATTCATCAAGGATTAAAGTCAGAGGTTCAAAGAGGTTCAGTTACCGTCGTAGTTCCGACCATAACGCCGCCCGAATCGCCGTTATTCTCATTTGCGTCCGCGAAACCGAAAGCAATAAGTGCTGCCAGCATTTCCGCCACCACTAATAATAACAAAATAATGATAGAGACAAAACGATATATTGATCGAAAATGGAGCCATTAACAAGTGCGGGTAGCGTAGATTCATCCACATTAACGTGAGACTGTTTTATAACCGAATAGAAACTCCTCGTTGGCCCTTTAAAGGAATGGAAAGTTTTGTGGATCCATCGGTGGAATCCAAGAGGGGAGCATCTGGCTGAGTAAGATATTGCGGCATTATTTCGTCACTAATTTATGGCAGCCTCCTGACACTTAGATAAATACTGGCTGTCACCAGTGCATCGTCCTCTGTCCTCCTACTTTTAGTCAAATAACCTTGATTGCAAAAGGCTCTCCACTCTGGCAACTCACTCTCTCTCCTTGCAGGCAAATACTTGGAGGACAAAGTGAAGCTCGGGACATGTTAGAAATTAAATTAAACACCACTTTGAAGGTGGAATACATCATGCACTTTTGACACCTTTGTTCTAGCTGTCTGTTGTGAGCCTACACTTCATGGTCGAGAGAATGTTTTGAATTTAATCGTGATTAATTGCAGTCACGCACACAAAATGGCTGCAAATGCTCATTGAATAATGTTTTGTGCAAAATGTTTATGTTGTCTGACTTCAGCAGTTAAGTTAATGCTGAGCTTCTCATGAACACATTCAGATGTAATTAGCATCGCTATGATTCCCTTGTGATTGCCCACAATCGCTTTATTTATTTATTTTTGCTGTCTGGCTCCATCAGGCAAGTGCAAAGCCCCATTTACCTGCAGAATTACCCAGAACTCTGAAAGACAGCCTCCCTAGCACCCTGTTGTGTGTCACAGCGTGCCTTTTGACTAAAGCTATCAACACTAACACGCACACACACGCACACTGCCCACTGCTGCTCCCAGCATCTGGTGCTGTGAACAGGCGTCTTTGCAAATGGCGGGTCTCGTGGCGCTCTGTGATTTCAAGCCCGCCACTTGATCACAGGAGACACACCTTCACTGTCACAGGTTTCACTCAAAACATGGAGCCTTTCCAGGATTCAAATTGTATTACTGGCAGAGCACAAGGAACAATGGAGCTTGTGCATCAATAGTAGGATTAGCCTCAGATTCCCCTCACTGAAGCACCACCTGACTGGGACGGGATGTGATACCAGGTAGAGAACAGTACACCTTTATCCTCCCCTTGTAATGCTGAGGCCTTTTCAGCTGATCCTGGGTGTTTTCCTTGTCATTGCCTTAGCGTATGGACTGGTCTTTTATGGCACCTCATCAGGGAGGTGAGAAGGGGAAAGAGTGATTAAGGAGATTACTTGTCTAGCAGCTGTCATATGCCAGTGGTCCAGCACTGATGGTCCACAGAGTGGTAAATGTGCATATGGATGCTTTAAAAGTCCCAGATTTCTTCTTTATTGTTTGACATATTCACATACACAATTTTATTTGAGAAGATAAAAGTAGGGATTGTAACTAAATACATTCTTACATTGCTAGAGTAGATGTTGTTGTTTAGAGATGCTCAGTTTGGCAGAGGTGACATGGCAGGCTGCAATCCTGTTTTGAATTTAGGTCACAGGACCACTCTTTTATTTATATTTGGATCACAGATTGTGTCTTAAAAGAGTGAAGCAGACTTTACCTCTGTGGAGAATTCACAGCTAGCAAAAAAAAAAAAAGCTCTGTCAGAAGACTTTTAGAGCGTAAACTGAATGCAGTTAGAGCAGAGGGAAACTTTCCAACTGATACAAACCTGGAAACTTACTGTGAGTTTGGTTTCTGCTAATAAGTTTAGCTGATGTCGGCTGACAAACATTTCCCTATAGAAACATTTATGAGTTACACATCAAACTTGATTCCTTTACTCACCAACATCTGTCAACAGCTGTTAAGTTAGCTCTTATATCTATCACATCTGTTCTTCTATTGGACTATGAAAGCTAACAAGCTAGCTGTGCCAAATCTGATCAATATCCCATTGCGATCTACCATGAAGACAAAGCTGAGAGGGCCTTCTATAACCTCCTGTATTATAAAGACAAAGACAAAAAACTTAAAAACTCACTAATGACTGTTGCTTGACAAGAATTTTAATCATTGGCGCAACCAGGCTAGCTTCCGGTTTCTACTGTTTCTCAAAATGTTGACAACTGAAATCTAAGTTGTTGTTAGTTAGTCTTTTCTATTTAGTGATATTTTTGCATTAATGAAAGAAACACAAAGATAATGAGATGCAAAAGACAAAGAATAAATAAATAAATAAATAAACAAGAATAAATTCATTATTCTCATGTGACAGATGTTTTCATTACAGGGTGCCCTTTCATAAATGTGTCTGGGATGATTCCCCTTGTGACCATCTGCTGACTTATAAATACCCCCAAGTGTATTGATCATCCAATATATTTCTTCATTGGTCTGTTTGTTTGAATTCCACAGTGGCCAGCATCCAGAGACTTCCTGCAGTGTCTGTGATGACTGACATCAACTTCCCCATGAAGGGTCGTAAAGGCATGGTTGACTGGGCCAGAAACTCTGAAGATAAAGTAGTCATCCCAAAGGGCCTCTTTGTTTCCCAGTCAGCAGGTATGTGACTGAATATATTTCAAAGAGCCGTCAAAGACAAATCTCACCTCACAGCTCTGAGTCACATGAGCAGACTTCACATGCAAACATTATTTATCGTAACATGTAGGCTACGTGTGAAGTTAATTTCTGTTTAAAATCATCAGAAACATTTCAGCATCTGCAGAGGAAGCTGTTGTAGATGAATGCATTAGGATGGATTCAGTGGCCGCTGCTGAGGAACAGAAAATAAATATCTTGACATCTCAGCAAAAGCTGAATGATTTGAGTTGAATTGCTTTGAAAACAATAAGACGTTCACACAGGCACATCAGTCTTGTGCAGTAGGTCTTTTACTTCAATATTTTATGCTACACCACTTCTCGTTTTTGGAAAAAGTGAGGAAATGCTACAAGCCTTTGAACAAAGCCACTTTGCTTGCCTGTGCTTGTTCGGTCACTGAGTTTTCCATCGACTCAGCATCCTTTCACACAGCTCCAGTTGCCACTGTATATCCGGAGCCAGACAATTTGGTTAATTGGTGTGATCAGTCTTATCTGGAATATATCAAAGATAACAAAACAAGGGATTGATTTGGAATCTGTGCCATGCTCCTAATCCCAGCCACTCTAATTTGGACAATGTAAGACGCTGATTCTATAGAAGACTTTAGCACTTCTCTCTCTGGAGTCGACAAAGTCTGTTGGAAAAAGTTGCAGAAAGTACTGTTTGTCAAAAAAAAAATCTTTATTTGTCAAAGTGTTATTGGCAGATACTGTATTGGCACCACAGACTCGCAAGTTTACGTAAGCCAAGTGTTACTCTCAATTACAACTGCCATGAATTATGAAAGGCATGTTATTGGAATAAAAATGGGAAAGTATCAAATATATAAGTAAGAACATTCTGAATATTTACTTTTTAACATAGAATCTGGTAACAATGTCCAATAACACGACGAGTAAATGTTTGACAATCGTGTTAATTAATGCTTTATTTTCTCTTTTAGATATGGAAGGATCACCAGTCTTCATTTTAGGAACAGTTCTTTACAAGACTCTTGGACTCATGCTGCCTTCACCAAAGTAAGCACAGTATATTTTCTTGTCTGTATTTTCTGGTCTGCTGGCAAGAGGAAATATGAGACTGATTTAATCTTTGGAAGCAGCAGAGGTGTCCATTTTTATTCAAAGTAGTAGATCAAGTTTTGAAAGCAAACTGTGCCTGACTCCTGTGTCTCTGAGACACTTCACTGTAACGGCATGAAATTAAAAGTTTCACACAGGAACAAAGACAAACTCTAATTGCTATGCTGCCATTGTTGTATTTTTATACTTTCATATAAAGCTGACAATTTTGAGATTTTCTTTCAGTTGGTAATTCTTCTTATTTGGTCATTACTGCTAACGAAGGGCTGCTCTTTTCAGTGCATTTTCAATAACTCTAGTTTTAGAAAAAGAAAAATGTTACTGTAGCCTGGCATATAGTTATTTAATGATGACATTAGTGCTTAGAAAAACCAGTGGGATGTCCCAAACAAACACCTGTCAGACACCAATCAACAAGTCCCTGGCACAAATGTCCCAAGGACGGAGCGGTCAGCCCAGGATTGGCCGGGCCAGCTGTCGCAGGTGGAGCAGCAGTACATGCGGAGCTCACTCTCTCTTGGTGGATAACCGAGCATCCATTTGCCAGATTTTAGGCTTGCGAAGCTTGAAATAAGAAAGTAACTTTCATGCCAGTAAATGTCAGGAGTGTCTCTGTGCACTCAGAGTGGGGAATTGAAGAATCTCTCCATTTTCCTTATTGATTTCCAGTTTAGAATAAGTTCAAAAAACTGACTCATATCACATGAAAAAGTCCCACAGAAAATGTTCTCAGCTCAAGTGTTGCCTTTAGGACACGGGGGCTGCTGCAGTCTCACCTCTACTCCCTTTATGAGGATGACAGTTTTCTTCCTTGTTGTTAAAGTGCTCATGGATTTCAGCTTCTAATAAGAATATTCTGTCAACCACACAATAGCGGGAGATGGTTTTTGAAGCAGGACTCGACTGCCAGGTTTTAAAAAGAGTAGGATATAAAGAAACAGTTGCGTTCAGTTCAGGTGAGCCTTTGATTTGCACTCTCTGATTCAAGGTCTGTTTGGATGTTTTGAACAAGTGGCAAGCATCCCATACAGCTGCTTTGACATCTAATGGACAGCCCCTTTAAACCAGCCTGTTATTGAGCATGTAATGTTAGGGTTAGTATTCAGTACAAGCAGCACAAGAGAAAACACTTCAGACTAATACCCAGCTAGTTTAAGAATTAATTTGAACTTGCACCATGAATTTAAAATAACCACATTACCCAACGGAGGGGAAGTTCAATTCAACATACAGTATGCGCACAAATATTCTCCCAACCCCAAGTTTTTTGTACTAACATTCCATATACAATAGATACCACATGAGACTTCCTGAGTCTGCATTCAAATCTAATCCTCAAGTGTTAATGCATCTTCACACAACATAAAAAAATTATCGAATGCAACATTTATAAGGATGCTAACATAGCTAAGTTGATGTATGAAAGAGGAGTCTCTGCTTTACCACACTGTCTCAGAGCGAAATAGGTTGTTCCATGTTTGAAATGTGTGAACAACATCCAAGATATTAGATTTGTTCTTCTAACATTTTATTTCGGCATCTCTGTTTGACTCAGGAACCACACAGTTGTGAACTCCAAGGTCATCGCTGTGACTGTGAGACCCGAGCCCAGGGCGACGGAGTCCCACATGGAGATTGAATTGGCTCACCTGGCAAATGTAAGCACCGCAGTCTCCCCTGTCCTGTCTGACATCTTCATACTGACAACACCAAATAAAAAATCATGTTTTCACCCTTGAATATTGCTTTTCATGTCAGTTTTGCCATAAAAGATGAAAGGTTGCCAAAAATAGAGTTCTTTATCTGTTGACTGGATGACAATGACCAATGCACATATTATCTCCCGTTAGCCAGCACACAATGGCAGTTAATTGGCTCGATAATTAATTTGCAAGCACCCCGGTATCAGGAGAGTGCACTGCAGTCAGATAATTACAAGGACAATCCCGTTTATGATCCAGGCCTTTCTTTTATTCTTCTTGGATATAAAATGCATGTTAGTCTGAATGGGTCAGTAAACGTGTGTGTGCATGTATGTGCGCGTGATTGGATAATATACACTTCAAATGATGGTTTCTGTGTGGTCGATGAATTACATTTCCAACATGTACAGTACATAGCATGACAAATATGCAGTTGGTTTATAATGATTGGGATGATAATGATGATCAATTGTCATCGTAATTTAACAAACCTCTTTGTGTTTTCTCTGCCCTCCAGGGAACAATGCACCCTTACTGTGCACTGTGGGACAGCACCATAATGTAAGTGGGCATGCACTTTATTTTTGTAACTTAACATAAAGGTAATAATAATGATTTACCCAAATGTTGTGGCACTTATGCTCTGAAATTACAGTGATGTGCATTCTCCCTTTATCTTCACGTATCACAATTATTTCTGTCTGCAAAAGCTGAGCTATAAATGCAGCACACAGCTGTATTACATTTTTGCATCTATGTTGATTGGAACCAGTGCGGTAATTCAGATTGCGGAGTCCTCTGTGTGTCACCGAGTTCACTGTATGTTGTCATGGTTTCGCCAAGACCCCTCAGCTCAATATGAGTCACTCATGAGTCACACATTCACTCCTATATCACAGTTATGGACATACGTACGTACGGCTCAGCTCCCCTATATGGAATATTAAATGATGGACAAATTAGTAGTATGTGTTGATTAGGCAACAGCGGACCTATTTCTCCTCTGAATGTTAATCTTCCAGAGATACAAACAGGCCAGACAGTCTCCTGCTCGAGGTGCTTAAGCAGTCCAGCAGTCATAAATACCGCAGAATTATATAACTTGGCAAAAAAACATGATCGGGGAGATAAATAAAAACCACCGACAACAACATTTGAGAATCAAGAAAGTTCTTGTATCGGGTCATGTGATACTGTACTGTAGCATGTACTCATTAATCTGTCCACACCCGACACATTCACACCTCATTAATGCTTTTCTTAAACTTGAGTCGGCTGCCTGATGCATAACCTTTTGAAGTTGGGCTTGTTTTTGCCGAAGTCTGGAGTTGTGATGCTTGTCACCTTGTTTGCAGTGGAAAGATTTTTGTTTTTTGCAGAGTTAACATTTGACAGCAATGTTCTTGTTATGGTGTCACTCGTTAAAAAACAAAGTTGTTGGAGCATTTCCTCCCGGAGAAAGTCAGCTTTTGTTGCCGTGTTGGAGTGAAGCCTGTTTGCTGCCTCAGCTCGGAAGCGAGTGTTCGCTAATCACACCCAAAAATGGGAATAATAGCTAATCGCTATAAATGATTTATGAGATATAAGCCTTCAAATTTTGATTATAGTGGAGCAAACCCTATTTGTGTTACTTTTTATACCCAGTGGTCTATTACGTATTTGCCTTATGTAATTGTCTCCATGTAGCAGTTTTAATTGTTAGTGTAAGGGTCACTCTTCCTGTTTGGGATTGTGTCCCCATGCAGAGGACTGACAGGGGAAGGATGCATGTGTGTGCACTGGAGCAGGTGCAGAAGACAAACGCTGGTGCTTTGCATGTCACGTGCACTAATGTGCGAGAACACATGTGGTGTCAGACGACAATGTGCTGAAGCCTCTCGTGCTTTGTTTGGGTGTGCTGTAAACAGACACAGGGAGTTGCTCTCCTTCTGTTGCATTTCTGACAAAGTACAGTAGCTGCTCAAGGCATGTTTGCTTCCCCCAGTGGTCGATTTGTGTGTGTGTGTGTTTTTTTTGTTTTTTTTTAAACCCAACTCAAGGACTGTGTTATTAAAAGCTACTCGTTGTTGCCACTAGCAACCAGAACTAAAGTCTTTACCTTTACAACTTCATATTCTGCTATTAACAAGATATTACTGCGTAGCTTCTTATAACACAGTCCTGCCTATTGAAATAGAATATATTCAAGGTCTGTTCTGTGTTATATACTTATACAATGATTTTCATGCGAGTTGAATGAGCCGAGGAGAGTGGAAATACATGTATGTTTTTCGGTTTTGCTGGCTGACGAACCAGCTTTGGCATCAGCTAACTTTGAACTAGCATGTGAATTGTGCATGGTCTGTCCTCTATCATGGTATTTGAGGGCAACTGGTCTATTTTTGAACAGCAAAGATACAACTGGGACAACTGTGCTCCATTCTCTTTCTCTGACTTTCACATACCAAGTGTTTAATATCAGCATTTTTCCTGTTTTACACTAAGTCAGTTTTAATCAGAGCACCACTGAATGCCACCATGGTATGATTATCTTGTTCATTTCAAACAGTTGGCTCGCCCTATTACAGAGTAGCAGCCACTCTCAGGACTCATTGAGGGGGTAATAAACCATCTGTCAGCCATGTTGGCTCAAACCAAATGAGAGTGCTCACTGTAACAATTAGCAGAATGAAAATGTTGTTCACAAGTGGAGAGCTGTGTCCTTTGTGTTTGCCGTCGCACTGACTCGTTGTGGTCCAGACACAGAACATGAGAGAGAGTGCTGAGCCGAACGCTGGAGGCAACTACAGTGAAGCTGCGAGGCTGAGGCAGCTGCCACACCTGAGTCTTTGCTGTTTTATTTTCACCACAGGGGTGGCATAAATATTCTTATGTGACAACACAAGGAAGAGAACATACTGTTCCTCATGATAGAATGCATACATACATACAGTACATATATGGTGTATATACATATGCATCGGGACTGTGCATCTATGCTTGTCCTGTTTTTCCGCAGAGAAAAATGAATGGGGAATTTCGTATAAGATGCTATTAAATCTTATTAACTGCAAAACTAGAAAAGCTGTTATTTAGCAAAAGGGTGGTTTGGATCAATTACAGACCCTGCAGAGGTTTATTGTGTACATTATATTAATTATTTTCTAATAAATTAAGGTTTGGTTTCAAAATGAGATGTATTAAAATAATCAATTTGAGTGAAAATCAGCTTCCAAAACAACTCTATGAGGGGAAAAAATAATAATTATTGTGTGTTTGTTTTGACTGCATGATCCATAATTGCATACGGTATGTACTGTATAATATTATACATTAATCTCTGCAAGGTTACTTGCATAACCACTTTTGTTTTCCATATATTTGAATACATTTTGCCTTTACATTTCATACTTTTAGAAAGTTCAATGATGAATCCAGAACTTTTAAATTATGGCATCAGTAGATATTGCGTAAGTAAAGGATCTCAGTAAATCTTCCACCACTGATAATTTGCAATATTAAAAGAAGAAAAAGAACATATTTTTCATTTCAGATATTGGAACAGAAATCAGTCTTGACAGCATAATTACTTCCCAAGTAATTTTCTTATTCTCTGCAAGTAAAATAAGCAAAATTACTCACCTGTCATTGCTGCTGCTGTCAGTTTAATGACATGTGTGTCCTGAGATCGTCATGTTTTGACTCACTGTGGACCTCAGAGAAGAGTCTGCAGCACCTGGCCAGCTCAGTGACCACCTTTTACAAGATGCTTGCTTGTTTTTATACGGTGATAGTACAGTCAAGAGAGACAGGAAATGGGGAGGCAGAGAAAGGGGGAATTAGACGCAGGAAAAGGCTGCGGCTCAACCTACTGCGCCACTCAGTGCCCTTTTCATTGCTTTTTATAACAATGGCAATTAAACTTTTTAATGTAAAAAATTAAATTAAATTCAGTAATGAATAAAAGAAAAATATAAATAAACATGCTGATATGCAACTCTATGTTGTGGACAAAAATAACATTGGAGCATCCAGAGAGCCAAAATCTTTTTTTCATTTACTCTTGTCTGCAGCTCCACAGCACCAAATGTAAACAGGCCAGATGCATACACTTTTATTACTCTTTCAAAATGTCAATATTTTCATCTTTCAAACAAGTCTGAAATTGCAATATCCCACTACTGTGTCAGGGGGAAAATGAAATGCAACCTAGTGATTTCTAGATCAGTAATCTGACCTGTTCAGAAATAAAAAAAATCCAGTCCTATTTGAAACCAGATGAAAACAGCACCAAAGCAGCCATTCAGATATTTACATCGACGTGGGACACCCAGTGGCTCCCTGAGCATCTTGTTACTTTACAGGAAATACTACGAAAACTGTTGCAAGGTGCTGTTTCATAATGAAGTGCCATACACCTTATTAAACACCATCAGGAACAGGACCCAGGAGGACTGGGCTTCGACTCCCATGTGAAATCAAAAGCTGATACACATGCATATATACACTGACTTATTATTTAGTTTTCAGTCACAGTGTGGTCAGCTTTAGGCAAACGAACTAGTTGGTTTAGGAAAAGATCAGGCTTTCGAATGATCTTCTATGAAGTTGTCCAGAGGAGCCTAAAATCAAGGTGAAAATAGCCACATCATCCATCAGCCCAATTAACAGCATAACAGGAGTAAATAGCATTGTTAGCTATGGACACCTTGCTGCTAATTTAATCTAAATACTGCATCTAATACCTAAATGTTTCATTAAAATGTTGTTATTGTGAGTCCAGCGTATGTTGAGATCTGATAAGATTCCAGCATGTCTGAGCTCAGTACTCGTTCTTTAAGTGGCTCCGAAAGATTAATTAATCTCATTTTCGGCACTGTAATCACTTGTATAAATCCCAGCTCTTTGGTTATTCCACACTGCCACTAAACTTGTAGGAGAAGAAAATTACAGGATGACATTACAAGCCAGCTCTTTCCTTTTGGCATTCTCCTGCAATTAGATGATTTTTAAATCCTCTGAATCTTCGTAAAGCGGCGCGTGGAAACCCATATGATCGTCTTTTCCGACTCTATAATCACAGATGTTTTAGCATTCCCTTGTTGATAATCCAGCAGAGTCTCGTTGAGGCCAGACGTTAAGCTGAAAGGGACAACCTCCACCGCCGAGGACCTGTAGATCCTGAAACGGCTTGCCACATCAGGATTAACAGCATCTCAACCCTTCTTTGAAACATCTTTCAAACCCAGGATTTTCACCGACTGCCGCGTTTACTGCACCTCATTTTCACTTTTCCCAGATTTATTTCCCCTTATTTAATCTTATTGCTCCCTCTGCAAAGCAATGTGGAGGTAATAAATTATGTCACATTGCGTTGCACAGTAACCAAACAGATCCATATCTTTATGGCCAAACATGTGTAATACATTTGTCATACAGTCGCTGCAAACAATGTGCTGTAATTCTGCGGATTTAAAGTCACACCGTTTCTACCAGGGTAAATTGAATTAAATAACAATGTACGGCTCAGACACCATGCAGGGCTAAGTAGTTTATAATAATTACGACTTGTATTATTAAAAAACACTACAGTTAAACACATCAGTAAAGTCCTCTTAAATTAGTGGACAATAACTAGAAACTATTGACAGATAATTTCATAACAGCAGAAAGCCTGCTGATTAAAAACAAAGAAACCTTTGATTTTCAAACCTTTGTCTTACCTTAGTTTATAATTGAAAAAGGTTGCAATTCTTTGTTAAATGCAGTTTTTGTATCTCAGAGTATAGTGCTATACAGTTCATACTGTTACCAGTGGAATCAGAGCTTGTTAATCATTTACATGCCAAGGCAGGTGAAGCAGCTGTTGAAGTTTTAGGTTCTAAAAACATCTGGAGACCCTGGATCTGAGCCAAACAGGCCGCACTAAACACTGCAGACTGAAGCAAAGTCTAACAGCCAGGAGAAACCTCTGCTGCGAGCTGTACCTCTCCATCACCAGGCTCCTAGTTTAAGTACGTAGAAACAAGAATCCAGTCCGCCTCTGAAGTGCAGTCACATATTACATTGGGTAGAAGTCACTACGCTTTACGTGGACTCACAGAATTGAAACTGAGCGGCCGAGTTCTGCAGCCACCCCTGACCTGGTTTTACACATAACGTTACACTCTGTGACAAGTGAGGGGAACTTCAGTATAAACATTACACACAGTAATGTACAGCACATTAATGTTGAAACAGAGAAAGAGAGGAGTGTATTTTATTCATGAACATTTATTTGTGAATTATTAATGTAATTTTAATGCTATGCGTGTGAAGTTGGAGTCGCATTATAATTAATAACAACAATTGCCTCCACTTTAATTCTTTTAATCTACTGTTGAAGTTTAAAGCTGCTTAAGGAGTTTGACAAGTTGTGTAAACAGTAGATTCACCTGCAGCTGCTGATAATAATAATAATACTGAGAATTTGCATCTCCTCAGATTTATCTTTCACTTGAACTTCCATCTTTGTAATTCTGTTGAGAGAGATCTCTAATGGGTTCCTTCCTTTGACGTCAAGCCGCTTTGACATTTTCATATCTGGGGTTAGCAGTTGTCAAACTTTTTTCACATCATAGACGCTCAAACAGCAACATTTGCTCCATGGATTTAATCAGATTGAGTCCCAGGGACCCTTTTATTGTTTTTTGCTCAGTTTTCGAATGGAATCTGCCCACACTGCAGATGAGAAGATAACGACGAGAGCCCTGCGCTCTTTGTTTCTGGTGGACTGAGTTTGTTTTCAATCAGGACCTCTGCTTGTCCACTTCACAGCGATCTCTGTGAGAAACAATGTCGCCGCGCAGCAGAAGCACAATGCAAGTGATTTTTTACAATAATTCTAAGCTTCGCTCCAGCATGGACTCGTGACCGCCACTAAACATGTATTAGTTGACAGCAGGAGTGTGTTCGTGTGAGGGAGCGTTCGATGTGAATTGTGGTAAATCACATGTAAACCTCTAAGACTCTGAATGAACTGTCACTATTTTGTCACTCCTTCTCAAAGCGTTTGTCCCACTCAGGATTAATAAGATCTTTCTTTGGTACATAAAAATAGACACTCTTCTTTTTATTCAGTTAACGCACACAGCGTGGCCCACAAGCTAATATAAATTGCCCGTCATCAAGAGATCCAAGATAGATGGAATATTTTCCCAGCATTGCCCCCACCCTCCTCTGCCTGTCATTGTGTGTCAGTCTTTCAAGACTTTATAAAATTGCTTCAAGTGCACACTCTCCAAGCCTCCAGCCCAGTGTCTGGCTAATCTAATGTGGGCATGCCAGGAATTTAAAGAGGTTTTTGAATGGTTATCCCTCATCCCAGTGAAACTATGTGGTGAGCAAATCATTTTTTTTGTTTTTTTATTCAGTAATGACTGATGTGTGAGGACAATGCAGGCTGAGAGGTTCCAACCCAGTCTGGTCATTTAGTCTATTAAACCGCGCCATCGTCTTCAGCTGGACGATCATGAGGTTACAGAGCTCCACTGTTTGACTCTAAAGGCCACTGCCCTGATATTTGGATAAGTTATGGGTTTAGTAATAAGATCTCCATGGCTGGAGGAACTCAATCTGTCAAAGTTAAGCAAGGAACACAAACCCAATAGATTTTTAGTCTCTGCCTAGTGCCTACCCCTGCTTCACTTAGATGCATAGCTTTAAATACTGGATGCGCCTCAAGCTTTGTTGACTTTTTATGTCACTCCACACTGTCACTTATCTTGACATGGAAATATGTTAAAATTGGAGCACGATCAAATTCTGTCACAAATCTCGATCCAGGAAGTTTGAACAAAAACTTGTCAAAACCATCACAGTGAGGTTGGGAAGTGGTCAACAATCATAACACTCATGCCATCAGTCTCACAGTGGTTAACATCAATACTGACACTTTCTCCCGGGGATATTTTATATTCTAGGGCCACCAAGCCCCCCCCTTCCCCCTGATAAGGTCAGACAACACATCAAACATGGCGTTCATAAATCCCCAGTCTGGGATGTTCTCCTGTCAGCATCTCCCACAGGCAGAGGCGAGAGGAAAACATCTAACAAGTCAGAAAAGTTAGAAACAGATCATCACTGGGGGAGCACTGGATTCATCGCAGTGTTATCAAGAAGTTCAGGCATCGCACATCAGTCATGTCACAACAAGAAATGTGTGTCGGTGAGGGTTCGCTCCTGAATGTAACAGTCATGTTTTGAGAGTGCAGCAGCAGCACCACAGAGAAGAGTGATCTCAAGTGGGCAGCTGTGTGAAGGACGGGACTCTTGTATGTCACCCAGAGACCTCATCATGGCCACTATTACATGATGTTTTCCCTTTTTTTTTCTTTTTTAAGCCTTTTGAAGCCACGGCACAATTAAATGTTTCCTGTCATGGTCGGCCTCCCTAGTAGCTGTAGTTTTAAAGAACGTGCAGCCTGCAGCTTCTTACTTGGCTCAGGCTCAGTGAACAGCAGTTGTTTTTTCTGGCAAAAAACAAATTTAATCTACATTCACAACTGGAAGCTCACAAGGCAGTCAGACACATCTACTAACAAGAATCTGCATAAAAAATAAGAGACGAAAATATTGCTTAGAGTGAAGCTTAATTCTGCACCATTTTCTGCTCCTGCAGGTGTAACCACTAAAAAATACAGTAAAACTCCAACAATCATTCAGTGCAGTGCTTTGAGCTACCATCAGCAACATGTTTTTTTTTTCTTTATCAGTGACTGGAGGTCATACAATCCTGTAAAGCTTCATGTTAGCTGTCTATTCCCAGTTAACCATGCTCCTCCTTCCCAGTTAACCATGCTCCTATTGTGCTACTAAACTGGGGTCTGTATTGCACCCACAGGTGCCTCATTGACTGCCAACAGTGATGTTCTCTGTCCTCTCTGTATATCTTGCTTTCATTTGGCTTCGAATGTAAAACTAAATAAATGCAATTACCATCAAATATAACTTGTTGCAGAACATTTGTAACATTACAATGCCATCTAAAACATAAATGGAGGATCTTGGAGTAGCCTGTATTCATATTAGATCAATACCTCACACCTGTGAGGACCTGTTTGCCGCAGCCCTTACTTTTATTTATTATTGTGAAATGTCAGTGTTTGAACCTTCCTATATGAAGCCGTTGGATAAATCCTTGAAATCTTTGGTTAGCAGAACTACACATCCATTATATTCTGATGTGATTCAGGAGTCCAGCAGTTTCTACTGACTAATATTTCCTCTACCACCTTCAAAGGTAATGGGCTTTGTAAGGTTACGTCTGTAATGACTGCATATTAAAGGCCACTTTTTACACTGCATTTACTTTCCATAGTTCAAATTTATACTAATGGCATTTTTCCTAATGAGCTGTTTTTCATTTTTAATTGCATGCAAAGCAAAAACATGCATCAGTATGCACAAAACAGTCAAAGCTTAAGAAACAGGAGATGGAGGGGGCAAGGAAATATGGTCAAGCTTCTTTTATTGTTTTATGACTGCACAGACAGTCCAGAGTTGTGGTTGGCCCTGGTCGGACATTTGCAAACTGGCTCCACAGTTCCCCTTCCAGGAATGATAAATATTGCTGCCATATTGATCAAATGACAAAGCAGGATTGCCTCACACAGCAAGAGGCCGCTTGGCCCCACAAATCAACTGCTAGTGAGCTTTATATCGCGCTAAATCAGAGGTATGAATCTTGTTTGTTTTGAAATGAGCAGGGATGAAGGGAATGGGAAGACAGTAAGGTGTCTACAGGACAACAACAGGTGCTTGGTGGAAGCGTTTGTGCCACGAATCTTAATATCACATCATGTGTTGCGGCAAAAAGAAAAAAAGAAAGAAAAAAAAGGATAACCAAAAGGCTGCGCTCCGATCACGATCCTGATCAATTTGTGGTGTCAAAGTTTCATCTGAGATATATAATCAATACGGATGATTCTTGTGCGGAGAAAAAATAAGTGGGGGCGAATGACAAATGGAAGAGAGGCGCTCCTTTCATTTCACCTACTAGTGGTGTGAAGTGGGGAACTGGCTGCAACCATTCGCGCTGCTACCGCGGGGTGGTATTAGTTCTGCAGTGTTTTTTTTTCTTTCTAAAGCGGTTCCACGCCGAGGAGCGAGAACTCTTCTGTAAAAAATGGTTTTCAGGAATCACCCAAAAACATCATTTATTCCCGCTATATCGTCAGACCCGCAGGACAATAAACAGATCCTGCGACAGCGTGCGTTGATTTTTTCATTGTATCAGCCTCCCCCTCTCACGCCAGCAGAGAGGAACAGAGTATCAGTCTGATGCTGTCCACCGTTTCCAGGGTGAAAATCCCCCTAAGGAAGCATTCAAAAGCTGCTAATTAAAACAGCTGAGGGGGAAAAATCAAGCGAAAAGGAGGAAGGAGGGAAAAAAAGGCAGGATAACAGGGGCATTGTGAGGAAAGAAAAAGGAGGAATACAGTCGTTTTTTGGGGGAGGGCGGGGGGGGGGTTAATCTAAAGGAATAGGAAATCACGCAGGAAGACATGCAGGTAAATATGAACCGCTCCGATCTCTAAGTATTATGTGAGAGAGAGGGGGGTGTTGAGAGAGGGGATGATGGTGTTTTGATATCAGTTGTTGGTATTTGTGTGCGTATGGCGAATCAATCAGCACTGGTCTGCTTGGACAGCTCCGTGCGTCCCCCCCCCCTCTCGCCCCCCCCTCCCCCTCCGTGTCTCTGCCTCTCCATCTCTGCTCCAGCTGAAATGCTGCGTGGAGCCACACGACAGCCGTGTCGATGTGTCTATACGCTGTTTTTTATACAAATAAATCGTTTTTGGGTAAAAGCCTATATGGATCTATAGCTGTCGATTCAGATATATGATTTTTTTTTTTTTTTTTTTTTTTCCTTTCCAAGGCACGATGCGCTGCCGATAAGACCTGTGTGAAGTCGTGCCACCGCTGGAACTAAAACCTCTAATTGCCTTCTTGCCTTCTTGCAGGAACGATTCTTGGGGAGCCTGGTCCACAAAAGGATGTAAAACGGTGCTCACAGATGCATCCCATACAAAATGCTTATGTGATCGTGTATCTACCTTCGCCATTTTGGCTCAGCAACCAAGAGAAATAGTAAGTAGGCTATTGATCTGTTATTCAGTGTGGGTTTTATAGGCTAATGTAAAGGAGAAACGCTGCCCGTGTGTGTGTGTGTGGTAATGTGTATGTGTATGTGTGTGTATGTATGTGTGTGCGTGTGTGTGTGTGTTGGTGCGAATGGAAATTGAATCTTTGGTGTGCTAATCCTGTTAAATAGTAATTCAGCGGTAAGGGAGATTGTGGGGGATATTTTCTAGTTTGCACATAGATTTAGATAACTCTGTGCGTGTGCAAGCGTGAGGGTGTGTGCATGCTGATGCTTGTGTCAGTGTCTCTTCTTCTCATCCATCAAATGCAAAATGTTGCTCAGGTTAAAGGGTAAAAAAAAAAGTTTCATATTCAACATTACCATGGTGTTTTTTTTTACTTTATGCATCTGTCATCAGCAATGTAGCAGGTTCTCTAGTGTAGCTGGGCTTTCTTACACCTGAATGAAATTAGCCTCTGTAAGGGAACCAGAAACCTGTAATTTCATGAGAAGATAAAGTAATTAACAGTGAGAACATAGAGTACTTACACTGTGGCCTCTGCATTAGCAGGAATTGTGATATCACCAAAAAAAGCTATTTCCTGCTTCTATTAGGCCCTGAAGCATTCAACAGCACAATGACAAACATTGACTTGGACATGATGGAAGTGCTTTTTTTGATGATGATTCACATCAAGTGTATGTTTTGTCTGACCTACACTGTTTGTAAAAGTGGCTCTGGATTGCAGGCCTGTGATTGGCTGGATACATAATTTCAAATGTGACATGAGAAAAACAACAAAGACGAAAGTAAGAATCAGAAAGAGACATCACTTTAATACAAATTCAGTTTCTTAGTTTCCATTCAGCCTTTGGTCATATAATTTCCTACACTGAGTGGTGGAAAGTTTTTGGGGAACGTATCTGTGCTCTCTATAACATCCTTGAAGCCCACGCACACACCTCAACACGCACACATTACATTAAGGACAGCCACCGTGGAGTTTTCAGATTGGCAGAGGTTTGATTGGTTCCCTCTCTGGGCAACAATAGTGATTAACTGTTCTGCATGAACCACATCCAACCTCCCACTGACTGGTTTGTCTTGCTCTGTCTCCTCCACAGACCATGGACTACTCAGGGGTCCCATCTGTGACATTGATAGTTGGCTGTGGTCTGTCTTGCCTCGCCTTGATCACGTTGGCAGTGATCTACGCTGTGCTGTGGAGGTAAGGGCTTCAGCCACATGACGACGTAATGTTGTAGGTCTTTGCAGGTACAATATGAAGACATGCACTGATTGGGTTTGTTTTTCTGGTTTCTCTTCAGATATATTCGCTCTGAACGATCCATCATCCTCCTCAACTTCTGCTTGTCTATAATCTGCTCCAACATACTGATCCTCGTTGGACAAACGCAGACCCACAATGTGGTACGTCTCATTTAAGGTTTTATTCAGCACAGTAAATAAGGTGTGAAAGTCTAATGGGTGTTTAATACATCAGAGATTTAAACTAGAAAGATATAAGTGACACTTCACAGTGTGGCCTTGGATAGCGCTCAGTACTCTCCAGGTGTGTATATGCACTGTGTAAATGTGTAGTGGCAGCTGCACACTGCTACAGTGTGTTGCAGAGAATATTATGAAGTTCCTCTTCATGATTTTCGAAATGCAAATGCAGAAGTGGAAAAACTCAAATTCTATTCACTTGTTCAGTGTCAGTTTTGGAAAACGTAGATCAACTTTTCTCATGTTTTGAAAAGGCTGAGATTTGAATCAGGAGCGAGTCTCATTTCTGATTTGCCAGATGTTTTATCGACAAAATAGTTCCTTTTGTGTGCCAGATGTTAGCACTGCCATTGAGAGTATGAAAACAAGAATATAACAGTTAGATTGTAGCCTCTTTTAAGCAAATTACTAATTTTCTTTTTGGTGCGTTTGCACTAAGGAGCCTTTCATATTTCATCCAAATGGAAAATAAAGTGTTTCTAATGCCTCTGTTAGATGTAGCTCATCTTTGTGTTGGCTCAGGACCATTGGTCTTTACACAGGTGTTCCATTGTCCTCTGGTAAACTTGAGACAACCCCAGTCTGTTGGCTCTGAGACAATGATGATCTTATTTGCAATTAAAAGTTGCGGAGCTATGAAGGAAACTTGAAAAAATGAAATAAATAAATGACAGAAAAGGGACAGTCAGATCACTTTGAGATGATATACGGATGCTGGTTTTATTGCTGTGATTCAAATGTGAAGAACTGCAATCATTAACAAGTCAGAAAAGGCATTTGGCAGGTAAGGATATTCAACAGCGTAGGAGCAGGAAGGCAGATATGATGCACACCAGGAGACATGGCACACCAGTCAATCAGAGACTAATGAAATTATTGTGATGCCGCTCCAAAAGGATCCTGTAATTGTGACGATAAAGAGCAGCCTCAAAGTCGTACTTGGATCCGCTTTGCAGTCTGCATCACCACAATGAATCAAAAACCATCACAGGGGCATGAGAAACATTTTTTGTTGTTGTTTAGAACTCAATGAGAACCGAGGTTCTGATCAAGTCAGCAGGATTTTTAAAAGGACGTCTGTCACGGTTAAAGGAGGACCATTTCCAAAAAATATGTATCACTTCCTTTGTCCAGCTTTGTAACTGTCCAGTAAACAAGTGGCTAATGTAAAAGATTGTTTGACAAACAATGGTTGGGATTTACAAGCTGCCCACACAGATGCACTTCTCAGTCATTTGGCAGCACTACAGAATGACACATTGTCCAATTACACAGGCCTTTATTGTGTAACCCTATTCTCAGTATACCTGTACCTTTTTGTACCAAGCTCATTGTGTCCAATTCCCTGCTGCTACTTATTAATTCATTCTCTGCAGGCTTTAAAGCCAACAATGATTTAAACCTGCAGAAATAAACAGTATGTTTTGGGATATTCCATCATTACACATGCATTTGTTGCTGCTATGCAGTGTGGCTTATTGCACTGTGCTTATAGGTATGACTTATTCTGGGAGCAGATGGGCCCACCAGCAGTTGGGGGCTCATATTGGACCAGACCCTGGTCAAAATGCCTCCTCCTCCTCCAAAACCTCTCATGTTCAGTGGAAAGGGAATCAGCAGTATTGACTGAATAAACAAAAGTGTGTTTTGTGTAACCTACAATGTCTGGTTTCGGTTTAAATGTGACCATAACTGTGAAGAGAAGCTGTATTAGTTAATATAAAGATCATTATAGGCTCATGAGGAAAAAAAAGAAAACAGCATCCACACATGATAAGTTCATCTGTTTCCTCGCTGGCCCCTTATATATCTGGCACACAGTAAGCAAGACTATGAATGCACAAAGCTTCGGGGCATTTTTAAAGCTGAGCTGATTTGAAGCCTTGTCAGATTTAATCAGGGCTCCAGTCATCTCCTGTCTTGATTATGAGGACCACCACTTAACATGGAATACTCACTTGGCATGCTTCTAATAGGATATCTGTCTGCTAAATCTGCAAAGAGATTATGTGGTTTTTAGAAAAATCCACTGACATGCTGGAGATGTCATTCCGAGTGACTCGACAGTCTACCTTGACTGACAGACCGGGTGCCAAATTAAAGCAGCGTTGACTAATTTAATTAAAATGGACCAACATTGTTATTTCTACCGATAATTGAATCGGAACTCATTAGTGTTTCTTTATTAACAACAGATCACATTTTTGTGAGTAAAGTGAAATAAAAACCCTTACAAGAATCATCACCCACTTGTAACCCACCCATTAGCAGTTCCCATCATGCTCGAGGAGCATTTTAGCATCTTTGAGTTTAATGTTTTAGCTTTACTACTAGCATATCTATATCTGATATTCCTGCACCAGACCAAGGTACAGTAGCAACCAGCTGGTTAACAGGGAAAAAAACATTAAGCCACCAAAGAAGTGATTATTTCCCTTAGGAATGAGTGGCGACCTTAAACATAACCCCAAATAAATGCTCCTCCTCCACGTCCTTTCATCATCAGTAGACAAATACCTTGTTGTTGCTCTAGTCAGGTTTGTGAGCTGCATTTATCTTGTTGATATCCGTGGTGCTATATATACATGTATAAACATATCTACAGTATGTATATAACAAGAACCATGTACGTCTTACTATAATTCCTTTGTTCTGTCTTGAATGCGTCTTTCTGGTTGTAATAATATTTGAGAAATATTTCTTGTGTTTGATCAGACGTACTGTAGAACCCAGTGTTTGAGTGGTGGGCCAGCAAGACGAGGAAACATAGCCCCTGTGTGGGTTTAATTGCCATGCTGCCTGACACTGCCTCACTTGTTTTTCCTCCAACTCTTGTAAGAAGTGCATATAATTGGCTCCACTGTTTGTGGATTCAGAGTGGCTCATCGTCTAATAGAAATCATCTCTTTGCTGTAGAGGTGTCCTCTGGGAGCAGGAAGTCAGTGAGTCACCTTTGGCTGTCTCTGCTTTTTCCTTTGTCCTCTCTCGTTGTTCATCTTGGTTTATGGAAAGGGGACAAACAAAGAGGAGCAGGCACTGTTGGTTTTACCAGAGGGAATACAGACGGGTGACAAATTAATGGGAAAACCAACATTAAGTGTTTTAGTAAGGTGTTTGTCCACTACGTGCTGCCAGAACAGCTTCAATGCTGAGTGGCGGCGCTGCTACAGGTCTCTGATCTGCAGATATGGTTTTTTGATGGTGGTGGTGGAGTGCGCTGTCAACACGTTGGTCGAAAGTCTCCCACAGTTGTTGACTACTCAGAGGACCTTTGTATCGATTAGTAACATGTGGACCTGAACCATGCCAGTGAACCCCCCCTCCCACACATAACAGAACTACTACGGTAGGTCCCCTCACTGTATTGATAAAGCATTCAGGCTTGGATTTTTTTCTTAGTGTACCACACATTCACTCACCCACTAGTGAAGAAAATGGTGGAGGATGACTCATCTGACCATATCATTTTTTTTCCACATCTCAGTAAACCAGCACTTATGGTTTTTTGCACCACTGAACTCTCATACCTGTATCCATCTTTGAATGGAGGCTTTATGCTCTGCAGCCCTGCTTTAATGTCCCTCTCTATGTAATTCTTGATGGACTGGTCTTTACATTATCACATCTTGCATTGACATTATCAGTCTCCTGAGGAAGAGCTGTCTTTCAGTTTTTCCTTGAATATCACATCAATGCCCGAGCATCACAGTCATCAAATGTGCACTCTTGAACAGCATTTCTAATCAGCTGGTATCCTTCCCATAAATGCAAGCCACATTTTCTTAGTTAATTGTTCTGTTGCTGAAGCTCCTACAGTAGCATGTCACTAGCTTATGTAGGCAATAGAATTAAAAAAAGAAAAGTACACCTTGTCTGCTCTTGACTTTTGGACAGTTCAAGATGGTTACAAAAATCTGGTGTGTTGACATATGTACATACTTTGTTATATTGTTATTGAGATTCCTGTTTTAATTAATTCTCAAATCAAACTAAATCTACTCTTTGACATTAAGTCCAATCATAGGACGTCAGTAAATTTGGCTGCGTAGGCGATAGGCGTAGAGTGGTATGTGGAATGTGCTTTTTAAAAGTTTAGTTTTAAAAGTAAAAAGAAATGAAGTTTAAGTCAAATCTTGTAGGTAAATGAATTGTGAATACAAATCAACATGCAGCTCTTTCTCACGCTTGGTAGTGACTTTTTAACAGCAGGAGCCCTCTGGTGAGGTCCAGCAACACAGTGTATGCATTGTTTAAAGCCTTACGAGTGTTACATATTCAATTTAAGTAGGCAGAAGAAGAAGTTGGTTAAATATGCATGCACCTCAGGTTGGTGTGAGGTACTTCCAAAGGACAGGAAGCAGAAAACAGGCTTTTTATGACTCTGTAGTTCAAAGTTGGTGCTTTTTGTTAAGTGTTTCTCTGGAATTCAACAACACTTTGCCACCTTTACTTTCCTGTTTGAAGCTTCATTTTCCTCCACCCAAGCACCTGCTGTATAAAGCATTGGGGCACTTGTTGCCTCCGCCGCCCCCTCCCACTCTGATTTAGAGCACTTGGGAAGATAAAAGTCAGGTTGTAAGGTTCATTTCAGTTCTTCACAGAACTGTAGACGTGGTGCAATTAATATGCTTGCCCTGCAGTGAGCAAGTTCTTAGATCTCTATAGGTTGCAGTAATAGTGAATAACACGTATTAAAAGTTGGACTGGTAACTGACAGGAAAGTTTGCTGCATTCTTAAACAGCCACTTAATGAATCTGTAAATAATGTAAATAAACAAAGTAATGAATAGTGATTGGCAAAAAAAAAAATGCCTCTAAGGAATTTAATTTAATCACCAAGTCAATTTTGGTTTAATCCAAATATGAAGAGGGCGTTCTGAGCAAAACAGAAATCCCATTTTATGTTTCACTTCAACAATAATTTCATTCGAGAGGCCTGTCATTGCATTATGAGGCAGAGTGTGCAACAGTTTGTGGCAATTAGCCTCTCAGTTCTTAATATCTGAAAAAGCTTTGAGGCTCGTTTCAGACGTGCAGTCAGAGTTCAGTCAGACCACAGTGAGGAATTCTTCAAATTTCCCGTCCTGACCTTAAACTACCATCACTGAACTGGAATGAAGTACATCCCATCACCCCCTAATCTTACCTTCATGTCTATCAGCTCTGCAAGGTTTTAATGTGGTCCCTTCCTCGGTTCCTCTGTTTCCATGGATACTGACACAGTGCACTCAACATCTCCCGGCATTTGCCTTTCTAAAGGGCAGTGTGAACTCTAGGTTTCAACCTCATTTTTGTATAACTGCCTACGTCCATCCACAGCTGTCTAATGCACCTATTCTCTCTTTTCAGATGAGAGAATTGTTATATTTCTTTCACTTTCAAGGACTAATGAGATCAGATGGTATAGACATCCAAGTGAACCGTGAAACATAACTGGCTGCATATGACCTGTTTCCAAGAAACAAGGCAGACTCTATTTTCAGCACCTTGAACAGCACACGAGCAACAGCAACACTAGAATTAGCCATGGATACGAGCCTCAGCCTACATGGGGTATAGCTACTGAATGTGACAGACTCACATAGTGTTGCCTCTTGTACTGACAAGAAAATTCATGATAAATACGTAAAATAGCTGCTTTTACCTAATGATTGTCATGTTTTCCCAATGATAATTACACAAAACATGGTGATGTTCTAATATACAGCTCAGTGAGTTCAGTTCGGTTCAATTGGCAAAGAAGACGACACTTTATGATACAGCGCAGCACACCATTGCTTAGTCAAAGCGTGTTAGGAAAAGATTTATGGCAAAGAGTGTGTTTGTGATATCTGCGGGAAAAAGCAGCTGCACACACCTGTAATTACCTCATGAGCAGGTGGCAATGTGTCATGGGAACTTCACGTGCTTTGATTTGATGTGTCGCTCTGACACTTTCATCTCTGCAGCATCAGCAGCTAGGAAAGTGTCATAAGTCAAACAAAGTGTTTCGCCGATGCTGAACCGTTGTTGATGCCGTTCCTGTAGTATTTCATCACTAAACACAATTCCTACGAGTTTATAATAAAAGCAAACGCGTGAAATACGGTTAACCTTTAATTTATGAATCTGTCCTGATGTCTCTATCTCTAGCGCACAAAATGTCAAAGCCGACTATCAAAGTGGGGCCATAAAAGATTTTGGCAAATGCAGGAGCATTTTAAGGGGCCTGAATTTTTTAGCACAAAAGTATCAGAATCTGCCAAAACTGATTCGTGTTATACTTTGATAACGTAGCCCTCAACATTTTATGCCACCATGATGGCGTAAAATACTTTCCCAACAGACACTAGTGATAAAGTATTGGATTATAGCATGCACTGTGCACCTGAATGCATCTGACATGAATGTCCATACATGTTTTCTACATGAATCCACATTCACAGTACAGTAATTATATCCCTCTTGCGGGTGTAGGTAAACAGAACTTGCCCCTTCCTGGGTATGAGGTAATGTTAGGATTATTGTTTTGTATCAACCCCATGAACACCACAGGGGGTGGATGGATTTAGTGTGGTTTTCTCAGTGGGGATGTAAAGTGCACGGGCGATCTCACAGTATGGCGTGGACGCCCTGGGACGAGATGATACACTTCAGCGTTCCCCTTCTTTGTGCAGCCTTCGCTCAGATTACCCCAGCTCCACACTGCAAACAATCTGAAGCACAAAAAGAACGTAATCTCCTCTCGCTCACAAACGTCGGCACGCAATGACAAAATTCTTAAGGAGGATACTTTTCTGTTTCCTAATCCCTGTTCCTAAAATCCCATTTGGATGATGCCGAGCCGTGGAACAAAGATGGACAAGCTAATGAAGCTGAAAAATGCTGGTACGTTGTGCAGTCTGCCGCCTGCGACGCACGCTTGTGCGTCCGGTGTCATTCCAGCGGTGTTGTGGTGCGTTCGCCCTCCCTTCGGTGTAAAACAGTTGACCTTGGCTCACATGCCTCCAGGTGGGATCCCGAGCATACTAATGAGGGTTAGTGCAGAGGAATGCTACACCATGGCTTTTCTGTGTTAGCCAGCCTGGCTCTGATCTTTACTACTGTTGCCACCTCTGCTCGCTGCAGTTCAAACTGCAAAATGCTTTGTTTCATTCAGCGAAAAAACAGGATGGAACTCCAGTGGACAGTCTAGACTGCTGGTGCTGAGAGAATAGTTCAAGGAAATAATGAAATATCAATATGATCAATGTGTATCTGTAGGGAGACTCCTGCTTTTCTGCAGTGGAACAGCTGCACCTCCATTTTTTTTTATCCGTGCTATGTTTTACTACGAAGCCTCATTTCTGGAAATGTAATGAACCTGTCTATCTCCTGACGCTTTCTTTCTGTATTAACAGGGTGTCTGCATCATGACAACAGCCTTTCTGCACTTCTTCTTCTTGGCATCCTTCTGCTGGGTCCTCACAGAAGCTTGGCAGTCGTACATGGCAGTGACGGGAAAGGTTCGGACCAGGCTCATCCGCAAGCGCTTTCTGTGCCTGGGCTGGGGTAAGTAAACAGCATGTTTCCCTAAACCTCTCCATTATCTCCCATTATACCTCGCAGCTGCCATTTTATCTCAAGGTCTCTGGCTTATGTGTCTTTCCAACTAACTGTCTCCTCGGTCCGCCGTTTTCATCCTCTCTGCGGGGCGGCCAGATCTTCATCCTATCAGGCTCTTTGTTGTGATGCTTTTGTGCTACAGTCAGGCTCTCTGAGGGCTGGGTAAATGGACCCAGCCTTGAGCACCGGGGTGGTAGCGAGAGAGAGAGAGACAGACTGATGCGGCTCTAACGTAGCAGGTTGTGATGACCTTACGTCTGATAAAGAGGGTGTGAGTGGAGCATTTACACTGCAGCAGAATACATTTTATCTGATCCCCTCAGAAATAAGAGTTCAGGGGGATGAAATGTTTTGAAAGGAGTATTGAATTTCTGCCTCGCATGTTCTCAAACGCTTTGCAGCAACTAATGTTCAGTTGTATGTAAATCACAGAGCAAATACAGGTAGCAGCAACGTGCTGTATTTATAATTCGACTGCGACAGATTTTTAAGCAGTCTGTGTTCTTTGATAATTAAGCTCCTACTGTTTCCCACACTGAGATCCCTGCGTTCCAATATCACACCACAGAAAAAGGTAAAATAACCACAGTTACACATCCTTGTAAATAACACTGCACACGGTTATCTGTCAATAAACACATGCAGGCAAAGTATCTGTGGGAGAATTTTCCAGATTTGAATTTTCTTTTTCATTTGATAAATGTCAGTATGAATCTTCATCCAGCAGCGTTTTCCTTACAACTAGAAATCTCTCCTTTAAAAGAAAAAAAAAAAATCAATTTGATTATGAAAGAGCCCACACTCATTCTTCTTGTTACCTAGCAACAAACAAGGCTCTCTTAGTCATTGCAGTGGCACTGCTCGCTGCAAAAAAAAAGAAAAGAAAAAAATGGACAAAGGCTGTTCTACAATCACATAGATTTCTATTTCTACAAAACATCATCACAGACAATATAATGATAGATAAGACAGCCAGCGTCTCATTGTGTGATAATAAAGATGCACTGGATGATATGAATGTCATTTTACATGTAATGGAGTTGGGAATGAAGAGGCTCTACAGATTACCACCTGTATTCAAGAAAACAAAGAATGTTTTTTTCCGAGCTGATTTCATAAGCGGCGTGTGGCGCATGGTACCTGTTGTCTCTTAATTCAGCCTGTTTGAAGTGCGGCGTCTCCACCAGGCTGTGTTGCCTGCGCGGTGATTTATGACATGCTTGTGTACACTCGGCACTCTTTACCTCTTCAGCACTGCGGAGAGGCACTGGATGGCCACAGGGTCTTCGCCTCGCGCCTCCAGGAAACTGATTACATCAATAGCACCTGCCTGCGCCGCTCTGAGAGAAAAAGCCTTAATATTCTGAGCACACAGTAGTAAGGACCGAATCCATTACACCGATCCATAATGAGGAGTCATACCGCTAAAAAAAAAAAGGAAAACATTCCTTCACATAGAAGGTGTGTGGAGGGTGCTGAGATTCCTTACAGCACGGTGATGAAATTTCACTACGTGGTTTTCTGGATTCGATGCACTGCTGCCATTTTGTCAAAGCACAGTACAGTCTGTTCTCTCCTGCCTCTTAATGGAATACAGTAGAGTGTGTTGAAAGAATAACTGAAATGCATACTGCTGATGATATACTCTCAGAAGATTGCATAGTTTCTTACGATGGCCTCTGATGGAGTGAATCTCGTTGCACTTTGTTTAATGACCGGGAGGCAGAGAGAGGCCGACTCCCTCTGAAGTGGCTTTACGCGGTCAGTCTGCACATGCAACTAGAAGCTCTTGAATAACTATTGATTGTTTTTCTCTTTTTAAGGATTACCAGCTTTAGTGGTTGCTGTTTCAATGGGATTCACCAAAACAAAAGGCTACGGGACACCCTTATAGTAAGTTTTTCCCTTTTTTTTTCATATTTTCTAATCCAAACATATTATTCAGCACACATGCAGTGGCTTCATGGCAACGGTTCAGAGCCAAGATTAAGTGTGTCTGCAGTGGCTTACTTATCCTAAATAGTGCCATAAACAAAGTCCCATGAACCCAGTCAAATTTCAAAATAGCGCAGCAAGACCCCAATTTCGTCTGAGTTGTATCCCTGCTGGATACCAAGCGCATAAACACTGCTTAAAATCTCTTTAGCATTTTATTACCCCGTGAAACTTTGGAAATAGAGTTACAGCATATGGCACATCTCCCCTGACAATCAAGAGAAACACAGTCAGTCGTATGCTGGTGTGCACCATTAACTTGAATGTTGATGCTTTGGTGGGAGTAAACACTTCTCTTTTTTTCCCCCCCTGCAGCTGTTGGCTGTCTTTGGAGGGTGGGCTCCTGTACGCCTTTGTTGGACCTGCAGCTGCTGTTGTTCTGGTACGTTTCGGTCCTCAGATGTCCGGCTTTATTTTATTTTATCTTTTTTACTTTGATGGTATATCATGAGAAAACAAGAGACTTATAGATTTCCGAAGAGAATAAAATCAAGTCATACTCCAAGAAGAAATCCAACTTAGTTCACAAAACCTGCCATATATTCTGAATAATAATACTATAACATACCGTAATAATATTTATGGAAGTAATTTAGGTATGAAATATTCTCAAACCACTTTATGGTTCAGAATCACAACGCAATATTATCACAATACCTTTATCATGACACAGTATCATTGTGATTTTAAACATTTTGCGATATCTTGAGTATTGTAATAACATATTTTAATATGGTGCGATTTATTATGTTTACTATGAAAGAAAGAAAACATCTGCCTATTCTAATAAGATGAAGTTCTCAGTCCGTTCATCTCACTCTCACACGGTCATAGTAGTAGTAGTCTACTACTCCAGCGATTCGCCACACAAAATATTGCGGTGTACCATGGTGCACCACTAATTGGCTTGAATTGACTATTGTAGTTTTAGTGGTGATGTATCAGTATCAGTGGTGGTGCTGTTTGTTTAGTGTGGTATGAAACAGGTGGAGCCGACTCTGTTTTCAAAGTCGTGAGCGTTCCATCGAGCAATTCCTCTTCATTCACCAGGATGCCGTTTCATGTAGCAGAGAGCTTATCAAGTATTTATGCATCAGATTTGCACAAAATCGAATACAGTGGGGTAATTGAATTATCTTGTATTTACATGGTTGTAAAGAGAAAATGACACAAGGAATGTGATTCTGCAAATCAAGTCTGTGTCAGGGAGAGAGGACGTCGAGGACTGACTAATGTTTTCCGTCACCAAACCGTGGTTCTGTGGTGGGATTTGAACGATCGAATGATTTGAAGCGATTTCAGATATTCCTTTTTTTTTTCTAAGTGACAAAACATCTCAATTTGAGCATCAGACGCAGACTTGCAGTCTGACTACGCCGTGGTTTTCATGTGTGATGAACCTCAGAGGAACACAAGCTAATCTCTGCACCGCTCTGCTGTTATCACTGTACTGATACTGTAACATCACAATCAAATGTCTCACAGTAACAAAGCGTGTGAATAAAAAAAAAAAAGGGGAAAAAAAACCTACCCAAATGTATTTGTATGAATAGTTAATGAACCTTTTATCTCAATAGACCGTAGCCTGGTGTTTTTAAAGAATTTTCTTCCCAGCTACTGTAAATCTCCCTCGGCTTTCTCATAGTGCGAGCGCTGCTAATAATAGGAGAAGGTGCCTTTGAGAAGACAAGTGTTTCTTGTCAGGCAGATCTTTTCTTAAGGCTGTTGTGCTGGGCTGAGTGTGGAGGGCATTGCCTCACCCGTTGGCTGAAATGTCACAGAGATGAGCAAACAATAGAGGCTGGAGGTCAAAGCTCAGCGTGGACAGAAAATCAAGAAAGAAAAAAAAAGAGAAAAAAGAGGCCTGCGGGATAATGACATCAATCACTGACTCTATCTATAGAAGAAATATCTCACATTGGTTTTTGACACGATCTTGTTGCAGATAATGTACTGAGAAGTTAACACTCCTCTCCTCTTCCTGCCAACAGGTCAACATGGTGATTGGTATCTTGGTGTTTAATAAACTAGTGTCCAGAGATGGCATACTGGACAAGAAGCTGAAGCACCGAGCAGGGTATGACAGCACATCCTTGTTAGTACCTCTGCTTTTCTTCTAAACATTTTATCCACAACATCATGCAAAAATATACATATGCTTTGATTTTTCTTTTTTATACATATGGAAATTCAGACCTCCTTTTTCTTGCTGTTGAAAATGGAAACTAGAGGCATAAACATAAAGAGGTCAGATCTCTCTCGGGAGCGACATGGCTTCGTATTTCTTTGGCAGAATCAGTCCAAGATGAAAATCATTAAAAACGCCCACACATTGGCTGCTTCCAATGTTGCTAAAATGACAGGGTTGGGTAGGGTGTATGTTTGCTTGTAGGGTGGGGGGGGGGGTATTTAAAGTCGGGGTAGTGGCTGTTAACGTTGTTTGTCATGCTGTTGTCTCTATGTCCCACAGACAGATGAGTGAGCCGCATACAGGATTAACTCTCAAGTGTGCCAAATGTGGTGTTGTATCAACAACTGCTTTATCAGCAACTACAGCTAGCAATGCAATGTAAGTGCCTGTCAGTGTCTCTGAATCAATAAGATGATGCTACAGGGAGCCTCTGTATGTACAGAGTGTCCACCTCGACAATTTAGACCACTGCAGCGTAAACTGATGTTCCACTTACATCCACAGGACATCAGAATCTATGCCATAGGAATATTCCTCATTGTAAACATGCAGTGTTACATGCTGCTGTTGTTGTTTTTTTTATCATTTCCTCCTCCTCCTCCTTCCTCGCAGGGCGTCCCTGTGGAGTTCCTGTGTCGTCCTACCTCTGCTGGCTTTGACCTGGATGTCTGCGGTGCTGGCCATGACAGACAAGCGCTCCATCCTCTTTCAGATCCTCTTTGCCGTCTTTGACTCGCTGCAGGGTTTTGTCATTGTGATGGTGCACTGTGTCCTACGGAGAGAGGTAGAGGATGACTTGAATTATTATTTTTTTCCTTCATCCGCCATCTTTGTTAACTCAAGGACTTTTAGGACTGTGTTGTTTTTTTTTGTTTAGTAAGACCGTCTTAGACAAAATAAAACTGAGCCTAATAACAAAAGCATTAATGACCTTGAAAACGCTGGGTATGACGAAAGACTGATTCACCTCCTCTCCTCAGGTCCAAGATGCTTTCAGATGTCGGCTAAGAAACTGCCAAGACCCGATCACCGGTGACGCAACAGGAACCTTCCCTAATGGGCATGCTCAGATAATGGTAGGCATGGTTACCCGCTCTTATCTTAAACCATCAGACTCTTTGATTTAAGCAGACCCAATGTTCCCTGGCTATTTATAATACATATGCACATGTCTTTGACCTTAATTTAACTTGATTCTTTGTGCAATTTCTTTAAAAGGAAAAAAAAAAAAATCCCTTATTGTTCTGCTTGAATTGACCTCGAAGACACGAGGCATTGTTTCCCTCAGGTTTATAATTTTCCACACAACACTTCTGCAAAGCTGCAATTACATGCAGAGTAGATACTTGGCTCTCTGATAAATGGCATCAGTTCCCTTTGGTTTTCATAGGCCCTAAGCCCAATTCTTTATTTCTGTTTGATTGAACTTAGCGGCCATGTTTGCTGTACATCCTTCTCATCTCCTCACACGGTGTAATAGCGGACTGCTCCCTGCCTGACCTTTGAAATGGGACACCAGTCTCTTCATCTAGCGCAATGACGCCACTGGCACATCATAGCAATGATCTGCCATTAGTATTCTAATACCCCTCAGAGTGAAATAGTCTTCACTATAGCAGAATGGTGTCACCCCCTCCCCACCCCCCCGCACCCTCTCTCAGTTCAATACAGTCATTAGCAATGAGCACAAAACGTTTCCCAGCTGCTGCAGTAGCATTTTTTTTTTCCCATGGATGTTTTATTGATAAATTGTTAGGATGAAGCAGCAAAAAATGACTGCGTAGCATTTTTCTACAGCATTGAGAAACAATAATAAAAAATCCTATTGATCCTAGTCCTGCAGCTGGTTTGTACAGATGGAGAGGCCTCTGTGTATACACACTGTACATGAAAGGCTTCATTTTCAGTAGCACTGACCGTTTGACTGCCTTTTTATCCGCAGACGGACTTCGAGAAAGACGTGGACATCGCCTGCCGATCAGGTAAACAGATGGTCTCCTGTTAACAAGACTGTCTTTTTGCCTTGCCTGTAGAACAACCCCAAAAGAGGTTAGACAGTAAAAAATAGCTCAGGTTACATAACAGCCAACAATCCCCACAGGAGTTTTTTCACAGTTACCAAAACACTGACTTTAATCTGAGAACAAAACAGCATAAAGAGAGCTGTTGGATATTCACTTTATTTGTCAGCTTTGCTGCAATAAATGTGAATAACAGCAGCTTTTTCTCATCTTCCAGCACTCGCACTTTGTAATTATGTTTTTCATTAGCATGTTGGTGCCGCCATAGAGTAGGTGCGTAGGTGCTGTGTGTCTGATTTTTGGAGAGATCATCCTTTCCTCTAATGCACAGCTCCTGCTCATCAGGAGGCAATATCTCCTCCTGATTTCCTGCACCTACATGTAGATGATCAGTACGTTTGAGTGTACGGAGTAATTGCTGGAAGACGAGCACATGATTCAATGAAAGTTTCGTGGATACATGTTCCTAGGAGAGTGTTCGAGTTTTCCCACACGCGGCTGCGACTCACAGAAGCCCCTGTCTTTTCTCCGATCCTCGTCCAAACCGATGCAGAACACATCCTAAATGGATCTGCGGGGAATAACCCAAGCCGACCATTATTCAGAGCTGTCGGAGACGCGGCTTGTTAAGAAATGAAGAGGCCTGTTCGGCTCTTCTGACCCATGCCGCTTCACGCTGCTCGGCCTTGCAAAGCTAAAGTGGGGTTCCCGATTTCCAAAAGGCAGAGCAGACAGGTGTCATTTATAAATCATGACCACATTCGGAGCAAAGCAGAGCCACAGTCGGAGAGAAGTGCACTTTACAGATTACTCTCTGGGGCTAAACAGGGTTTGAGTTGGTTGTTTACAAAAGGGGATTATTGTTGGCAGAGGAGGTAACATTTTGCCGCGTCACCCTGCAGAATAAATGCGTGAACTTTGATCAGAGGAAATTCCTCAGTATGAAAAAAACAGACGCAGAGTGTTTTCCCCTTGTCCACAATGACCATTAAATTAGGCTCAAACAAAGGAGGCGAGTATTACATCTTATTTGTAATCTCCTCGCAGGCCTTTTTGTGAGCAGACGACGCAGTTCCTGCTGATTCATGAGGCAAAGATTAAAAGGCTCAGTGGGGGGGACGGGGCGCTCATATAACCAGAGGGTATTTCTGGATAGATAGCTGCTGTCTCATTGAAAATTTCGGTGCATTACAAGGTTATCACCAATCGCTAAATTAGGATTAGCATGCTGCAAAACTGAATGGCAGTGAGAATGAATCCTACATCCTTATTTATTGTTACAGCCTCTAGAGATACCTGCTGCAGAGTCCCTTTGTGTTGAGGTGTAATGTCACACTCGGTACACATTCACACTATCGTCACCATTTCCCTTCACAGCATTAAATCCTTCAGGAATCGGTTCATATTAATTTGAATTCCCTTGTTCTTTCGGTCATATGCTGGATAATCTCAGACAAACTGTGACATTACTTTCATTACTGAGAAATTCCAACTAATCCTCGTCTGCCTCTGCCTCGCAGCACTCCACAAAGACATGGGCTCTTGTCGTGCCGCAACCATAACAGGCACCCTCTCCCGCATTTCCCTCAACGATGAAGAGGATGAGAAGGCCCCCGAGGGCCTCAACTACTCCACGTTGCCTGGCAACATCATCTCCAAAGTGATTATCCAGCAGCCCTCGGCTCTGCACATGCCGATGGGAGTGAGTGAGCTGAAGGAGCAGTGCATGGCCGACAGCAACGCCGACATGCGCCGCACCGTCTACCTGTGCACCGACGACGCCATGCGCCAGAGCGACCAAGACATGGGCGGGCACGACATGGAGGGCCACCCGGTGCAGGGCCAGATGATGGAGACGGACTACATAGTGATGCCTCGCGCCTCGGCGGCGGCAGTGTCGGGGCCGGGTAACGTGCCCACGCTCCTGAAAGACGACACCAAGATGAACATCACTATGGATACGCTGCCGCACGAGAGGCTGATGCATTACAAGATGAGCCCCGACTTCAATATCAGCCCGTCGGGCATGGACCATATGAATGTGAACCTGGAGCAGCAGTATCCCAGCGCTCCGGAGCAGATGCAAAACCTGCCCTTTGAACCTCGCACGGCTGTTAAGAACTTCCTCGCCGAGATGGAGGAATCTGGAGGGCTTTCTAGGAGCGAGACGGGCTCGACGATATCTATGAGCTCCTTAGAGGTACATGCACTCAGGAAGTGCAATGAACACCTTACTGTGCCACACACATTAAGATATAATCATGTTCATGAACGCACATGTCTTCTGAAACTGATTCCTCACCTCTTGTTTTATTCTTACAGAGAAGAAAGTCACGATACTCTGATCTGGACTTTGAGGTACGTATAAAAAGAAACTGTTTCCTGCCGTAGTACATGCATCTAGCTTTTATGTTTTAATGCAGAGAAAAGCCTCTTTTTTTGCAGTTGTGTTTGTCATTTGATTTACTAGTATTTGTTGTGCCTCTTAAGCTTATTGGAGTCAAGCAGCCTTGACTCAACAAGATTTATTGACATGCTGTGTAGTTAACGTAAAAGCAAGGCTGTCAACTGACAAACAGGGCAACAGTTTTCATCTACATTTTGTCTTCCATCCCCTACATCCATTAGCTATACGTTGATTTTTGAAATGTATGCTTTTAAAGTCATTTGCACATTTCACATCTGATTTTTTTTTTTTTTTTTTTACCACTGGTTTCAGCAATTATTGTAGTGGCTTGCAAACACATATTCAATCCCCCTTAGGTTTTAGCATTTGCTTTGCATTGTTAAATCAGGCTTTACTGCATATATATTGTACACCTCTTTCAAAGTAAAGGAAACATGAGCTTTTTTGGCAGCTGTTTTGGCGTAGGGTGCATTTTTTTTTTTTTTTTGCTTAGATCCATACCAACTCTTAAAATGGAAGATTTGTGCCAATGTTTGATCGTACAGATTTCCCTTACGCCAACAAAACTCTAAATGAGGCAATTTGTCACTGAAGAGTTATCTTTAATCTGGATACCCCAGCCACTGCAAATTAAAACACTTAAGGCTTTCAGTGTCCTATCACCCTACCTTTCATTATCTCGGTGTTTCCTTTATTTTGGCAGTCACTTGTATATATGCAGAGACAAGTAGATTTGTTTCAGACCTGGCCTATAAGTAAACTACCATGACACTAACGAATTGATCAGAGTTGGAGGGGGTGGAGAGGAAGATGCATTTCCATTATTGGCTGTCAATACCAAAGAAAAAACCCTTGCCATTGCAGAAAGTCATGCACACCAGGAAAAGACACATGGAGCTGTTCCAGGAACTGAATCAGAAATTTCAAACCCTGGACCGATTTCGAGACATACCAAATATGGGCAGCATGGTGAGTAACAGGAAACCACGGGGGTGGCTGTCAGCCAATTAAAGAGAGTAACCATCCAAATACCCTATTTTAGATATCCGGTGCAGGACACATAGTGTGTGATTGTGTGCAAATGAGCATTTATGGAGCTGAAGTATTCATGTGGAAGTGAACCTTCCTATACATAGCGGTCCTGCCAGCAGCTGGCGGGCGAGTGGGCTGCGCCCCAAAAGCACTGAAGCATTTCTCCACAAGGCCAGTTTCAGGGAAGAAAGACCTTTGGTAATCTTGTTGCAGTAGAGTGCATCCATTCCAATGCAAGGCCAAGAATGCACTTTTATTTACATGCACATTTATCTACTTAGCAACCCCATCATTTTCTTCATTAATGCATGGCAGATTTTTTAATCTTATCTACATTTATGCAAATATTACCTTAAGTTCACTGCTCTCATACTGAAAAACTGTGCGGCGGGGGAATTTTTTCTTCTTTGTCCCGGTGGATCTAGAAGCCAGGCAAATTATGCGAACGCTTCCTGACCTTGCCATTATTAATAAAAAAAAAAAAAGTGCCAGCGTCTGTCTCCACACCTGGCTGGAGCTGTAGACAATGGGGATGTGGAGCTTTATCCACCTCTCTCAGACAAGCGGCGGTGTTTTGTGTTTTGTGTATTGAAAGCAACAAACAGAAATTGGGCTGGTGACCAAACACAGCCAGACTATTAGACAATGTCAGCCACGCCGCAGCCTTTTTGGCTGCATGTAATCCTTTTGCACTCACATTTCAATCACCCCTACGGCACAATGTAATTTGTGGTCTGTTGCTTGGTTACCAGTGCAAGTTCTATTGTATAGGAAGTGATAACGACAACACACTCTCACTCGCTTTTTTTTTTCTTCTTCTTTTTTTTTTTTTTACCCCCCAAATGAATCTACTGCAGAGCTGGCTGAAGACATTAGTATCCATTTTGAATTCCCTGACTGGGAGCAGATCCTCTCCCTTATTTGCAATAGTTGTCTTTGGGACTGTCAATGAGAGCACATTCAGATGAATGGCTCACACGTGAAGCCCGTATAGCGCACATGTTACTGAGCTCAGGGAAAACACAATTCTGCTCTGACTCCATGATAATAGTGTAAGCATGTTCACATTTAATACACTACCATTATCTTTTGTTATTTGATGCTTTCCACAGCATTAATCCATTATTTTCAATTAGCAATGGGAAGGAATTCATATTATGCCTCTTTGAATGTATTGACTTCACTTTAAAAGTCTTTCTTTTGTTGTCGTTTTATTTAAAAAAAACAGTATAGCAGCAGAGGAAGTCATGCCACTAATATCGCATCCCACTGGCCATGTTCACAGGACAAGGCAATGCCAAACAAGAACCCATGGGAGAGCTACAATCCAGCCTGTGAGTACCAGAATTACGCCACTATGAATGTACTAGAATCTGACACCAAGGACTCACTGGAGATGACGCCTGCAGAGTGGGAAAAGTGTGTCAACTTACCCTTAGACGTCCAGGAGGGAGACTTCCAAACGGAGGTCTAGAGGGTGAAGAAGGAGAAAATGCAAACTAGGAAAAGGAGGTGGAAGGGATGTATTTTGCACTGAATAAAGCAACAGACTTTTCTAACAGCCTTGGCATACATATCTGGATAATACGAGTGTGGCAGGGACATTATGTGCCAATACAATATATGGACTGAGGAGAGAGAAAAAAGAAAAAAAGGGAAAAAAAACATCAGTGTTACTTTTTGTATTCTCACTAGTGTACTTAGTGTGGGGCAGCCTGGTGTACAATATTTACCATCATGTGTTTCAAATTATCTGTTGAGGAATTGGCTAAAAAAGGTAATCTCTCTAGATGAAACCTCACAAAGCAAATGACATGCCATGTCGTCCCAGCTTCATTGGGTCTAGTTTTGATTTCATAAAACTTGACCCGGGAGCACAATGTATATATTTATGCAGGTTTTTAAAAAGTTTATAACAGTCTGTTTGGCCATTACTACACTTTTTACTTTATAATATAAAACATGGGAGGCAAAGAGGATTTTTTCTGTCATATTAAAATGAATGTTTGTCAAGCTACATTCTTCATTGCTTTAAATGCAATAAAGATAATACTCACTTTTATATAAATAATATATTTCACAACTTTAATACTGCAGAATCTGCTTGAAGGATCCCAGCAAGCTCTCTCATCTGCAGCTCTGTATAAAATATTTAAAAACAAAATGTTGTATGGTGTAAATAAACTTTTGTCTACATATGTTTTACTTGTGCCAATTTATTTTAATGAGAAAAAAATGCCAACCTGATCAAAAGTTATAGCGAAAAATGTTAACATTTGAAAAGGAATGTAAATAAAAGAGGAAATATGTTCGTACTGCTTCAGAGGTTGTGTCAAGTTTATGTGGTTTGTTGGGTTGTCAAATGTGTTTTTGTTTTGTTTTTTGCTCATCTTATTCAGGATCAACTAATGGGGATGTGAGTGGATATGAAAAATTAGATTAATGGTGGAAAACTGGTCTCAAAAAGAAAACATGAATCCCGCTTGGACTTTTATTTAACACGTAACTTTTTTCAGGCTTAGTTTAAAACTTAGTTTGTCACCTCTTACCTTTACCTGCAGCAGTCGAAGGAAAACTGTAAAGTTTCCTGGCTGATATGACCCTGTATCTGATTTGTGAATGTGAATGGGAAACATTCAAACTTCTAATAGGTTTCTGTGCCTCCTGAAGGTTCACGTGATAAGATCAGCTCAGATCTTCCTCTGGCAGACGGGGAGGATAGAACGAGAGATAGAGCGCAAATGGGACGAGGGGCTGTGAGGGCGCAGAGAGAAAATCTCGTTTGTTCTGTCTGGCGGTCTGCGGCACGGCAGACACTCTGGCAACGAGAGCATCAGTATGTGTCCTCCCCCCGGGGAGCAGCGGTCCACCCGGCAGGAGAGGAGGAAGAGACGGGGGAGGGGGAGGAGGTGTGAGTGGGAGTGGGACCTGCACCATCAGTGAAGAATGACGACAAGAAATGAAAAGGGGGAGCCGGGGTGGGGGGTGGACAGCAAAGACGCTCTTTCAGTTGTGCTCTGCTCTAATGAAATTGATTACATGTACAGCTCAGTCTAGACGTTAATGTCTGGATTTATATTTCATTTAGACTGGTGGTGGGCATAATTAGGTTAATTATATGCAGTACTGCTGCCTGTTAGAGGCTCTGGGAGATTAGTTCCTCTTTTTCATTAATATGCCATCATCCAATAGTAAGTGTTTTAAAAACACACTGTCATCTGATCACTGGTTCTGGAAACTGTCAATCTCATAAAGAAAGCCTGAGAGATAAGCAAAAGCAATTATCTTTATAACACATGGGAATATTTTAACAGTGGTTACATTATTTTTGAAATGTTTCAAAGAGTTTGAAGCAGTCATCACTGGGACAGTCATGTCTGTCAACGGTTAGTTCAGGGACCTCAGGAATGATAACTTTCTCATTTTTGTATTTGAAAGATGCTACAGATTATGTCACACACTTCAAATATGAAAACTAAGGTGTCACATCTGAAATAACCAGCCACATCTCTTGGGAAAGCAAATAACAAAATGTCTTCGACTGAGCGGTCCTGCAGCTGATGAAGTGTTTGCATAATAAATGTCAGGCTGGCAGGCTTTTTTTTCTCCTCCTGCTCCATAGTAGGAAAATCATTTGGACGAAGATGGAAACAGACGGACAGATTTCAGAGCCCCCAGACATAATTTATGTGTTTTCATGACATAATGGTATTCAAATGAGATGAGCACAAGATGTGTATGGGATCAAAGTTGTTCATCAGCTCTTCATGGGTGAATTATGTCAGTTGCCAGATGACTGTGACTCACCAGCGAATAAGTGAGGTAAACTTCACTATATACAGTAAATACACAATATGAAAAAAAGGGTTCAGGAGTATTTAGATGGACAAAACACTGCCCGTTACCACTGCATTAGTTTCCTTGAGCAGGATCGATCACCGACTTGCCACCTTTATTCTAATACCCTGTGTTAATAATAGGTGCAAATAAGTGTCCAGAGAAAATCATCAGTATTATACAGTAGTTCTGTCTGTGCCGCCACTTGCTGCCTTTAAATAGCATTAAAAGTTAAACCGCAGACATAAAAAAGAAATAATACCATTTTAAAAAAAATCTAACACTTTCTCTGAAGTGTTGCTTGAACTCAAGATTAATCTCTCTGTGGCTCAGTTAATGAGAGTAATACAGCTGAGATCATGATGATGACTGTTAATTATTTCATATTTCACACTTGACTGTGATTCAGTGAAAACCCTGCAGAGCACTTTTGATTTTTGCGCACAACTTACAAATCATATTGCTAAATGTGCCTGTTATGAGGTTGGCAAACTGCCGGCCCTGTGTCCAAAAGCTGGAAAAAAAAAAAGCTGTATCAGGAAGTTGTTGTTGTTGAACGGGACCCGCGACGTGTTGACAAGCCTGCTGCCTGAACAAGTGTTCATTTGAGAGTTGAGTGGCAGGTCCCACAGGCCTCCGAGAGTGAAGAGGTCACGCTGCTTAGGGGCTGCAAACACTGAATCAACATAATCACATTGATCCCGCCCTCACTTTTTCCTCCCTGAAGGTACGACTGAAGGGTGAACTGTTGGTGTGTCAGGGGCCTGTCAGAAGGGTTAATGCCCAGAGGAAAGACTGGAGGCCACAGACGTATCACAGAGATCATAGCAGAAAACATTCAGCAGTAATGACAGGAAGAGTGGGTTTTATTCAACGAAATGTTAAGAAAATAGAAATTCACTCCCATGAATTAATAAAATTGACTTCAACTTCTCATCATAAGGCTTCAAGCAGGAAAACTATTTTCATCTCTTCATGAATTTTTGGGGGGAATTCATGACAATGTTGTAAATTTCTGGTGGCATCAAATGTATCAATCTGTACTGTGTGTTTTTTTCCAGAGGCAATGTATTTTATTTTATTTAACCGAAGCAGAGAGTAAATGCATTTCATTATCTTGAGATGTTAATGTGATCAAGGGTTTATTTATCATGTGTGCCTTGAGCTACTGCTTAGTTATGAATCCTCCATGACAGTCAGTGATCTGAGAGTATGAAATCAGATGTGATACGACGAACCAGACAACAAAATACACAACAAAAGAAGCTAATTTGTGCAGTTTATGTGGTGTGACTACAAGATTAGCACAATTATAGAAGTTACTGTTTTATGAAATCAACATATTTTGATAGAATAGGGAAAAAATATTGTGCAACTTGGAGACAAACTTACCTAATTGTGTCTGGGAAGAAACAAAAACAAACTATTATTACCTGTGGACCTACTGTATAACAGATAGTTGCAGCTGAAATGAAGAAAAAGTTTTGAAACCCTCAACAAAAATTAAACTCTGGAAGGCTCCACAGCAGGTACTTACCATGCACTATATAATCCATTACAGTCTTTCATCCTGTGGAGCAGGAAGATAGATGATCGGTACAGAGGCCCTTGACAACGGCTGTCCTGTTGGGTAATTTCTCTGGTATCCAACACGTCTCCACACAATCACCTCGGCCTTATTTAAAAACAGCGGCCGCCTCAGAAAAACAGAACTTTCATCAACTGTCAAACAGGCCCGTACAGTGGGCAGTTTTTGTTTTTGTACTATCTGGAGTTGTGATATTAGACAATCACACAAAGTAATGGGACAAAATTGATTTTCAGTGTTTTGCTGGTAATTATTGGGATCAATCATGACACAATATTGGAAACGGGTTGGGTCCTCCCTGCAAATTAAACATATCTCTCATTCACTCACGAGTGCCTCAGGACCTGCCATCAGACACCAGTTATTCCAGACAGTCAGTTCTCGTTCCAATCATGACACGATATTGGATATAAAGTCTCAAATTCTACAATTTTCTTGGTGACTTTTAGATTTGGTGGCGTCTTCTTGGATTTGAACCCTCAAGTCCCAAAACAATTAAGTGGGGAGGTTTGAAATCTCTCCTGGTTTCATCATGGAGTGTCCCTGCAAAGATGACAGATGCAAACAATTTGGCAAAATTGCTCAGATTGCAGCAATAATGTGTGTACACAAAAGGCAACAAATACTGGGGCAGATTGAATTTGCATAAAAAGTGCTGTTCTAATGCATGTACTGTAGCGTGAGCCTCTGTGTTCATGTTTATGTTCAGCACGATGTCGATTTTGTACAAAATCAAATGCATCTGTCACGCACGGGGCCTCAGGCAGCTCTTTCCCAAAGTTGTAGCTCCTTGCAAGAAGTCTTTTTCAACAAATTCATTAATTTATTCATTAAAGTGTCTTCATTGTTCCCAAACAAACTTGCAAGAGAAGCTTAAAAAACAAGGGAGAGGATGAGAGGAGAGTGGCTTTTGAATAATGGTGATGACAGGAAAAGTTGCACTGAGAACGGCACAAATCCTCAGCTCCGACACGTTGATCGCACAATCCTCCCTGCGACTGTTCCGGGGCTTCATGTTTTTGGCTCAAGGCTTATTTGCTTTATTAGTGGATGTGGGGGTGGCATTTCACATTATGTCTCGACTCAAAGCAGATGTGCACAATAGTTATGACAAGGTATGCACACCGCAAACTCTAATTGGACAGGCACACAAAATCTCACCGAGATCCATCGGAAACAAGCACTGAGGAGTTACACGCTGATCCAAGTAGTACAGATGTATTTAACTGTCACTTTGATACACGACCTTATTGCTATGAAACTTGTTTCCAAGTCAAAACCTCAGCTCTGAACAGCAGATCAAGCTCCCTCACTCACACTGTTATTGATCATGGTTGTTAACTTTGCAGCTCCGAGATAGATTTAATAATATCTGACCAAACTGCAATCATCGTTTTGTCACAACACTTGCTGTCAGTGGTTAACGAAGATGAGCACTGTTTAACTAATATAAAAATAATGGCCATCTCAAATGATCGTATCTTCATCCATCAGGAACTTTGCACTGGAGACGAGTACTGCTAGACTTCAGGAGACTCGGTAGAAACCAACGTGTTTTATAGACGGCAGTTTGAGGAATGATCAGATGTTCCAGGGGGTGTACAGTATTTAATGGCAGTGGCTGACAGGTAATAAGTTAACGGCCATGGACAGTTTTGACTTAAACCCGCTCAGCAGTTGGAAGGAACCACACTGGATTTAATTCAAGTCTCAGCCTCAGTAAAGAACTCAGACACAAGGTTTTATATATAACAGCAGCGGCTGAACCTGAGTCACTCTGAAGCTTTGAACAAATGACAATTTAACATGTAGTGCCAAGTGTTAACACCATAATGTGCTCTAACTGCCTGACTGACACTTCATTATGGGCACTACAGATGCCGTGTGACTGAAAACAAATGTGACATAAAGACAATTAAGATATGTTAAAATATTAACCATTACAGTCACATGGATATAAATATGCAAAATCAGGCAATGAGAACTGGATATGAAAACGGCTTGAAAACGTCTAGAACTGGAAAGAAATTTGCGTCTTAGGGTGTTTAAAATGGTTTTATTTCTTTAAATACAGGCATCATTCAATATCGTCAGCCAGTCACAGGTAAAAACTGCATGTGATGCAGGTTCTGTAACTATCAATCACATTCCCACTGTTGGCCCCAGTGATTCTCAACAAAGGAAAATCAGACTAAAATATAAGCAAAACAAAACCAAAAAACTATACAAAACAAACACAAAAAATTAGACTCAGGCTGATTTGGGTGACGTTAATTTCAGCTGTCATTTACAGCAGTGTGTGTGCCCATCATGGTAAAATACATTCATGAGGCACAAATGTTTGGTTTCCAATTTCTTAAAAAATGTCACTCTCATATTCATATTATATTCATCATATTTGTGAATTTGTCAAATAATAAACAGTTGGTATTCTACTAAATACACTCAATATGGCTGAAAAAAGCCATTAGCAGTTCTATGAGACAAGCCTGCAGCTGAAAATGAGAAATGTCCTTAATTAAAAGAAAATTACACCCATATCTATGATTAATTCTATATTTTTTCCTCTTACTCATGTTCTTCCAACACGGAGTAAAAGGATGACCTATTCAATTAAAAACTGAGAACAACTGAACCCCTGAAAACACTACGGCCACAATTGGTCCATTACATGTCACTCACAGTGCAGGTACAACGACATTTGCTTAAATAATGGTCTGAAAACTGCAGAAAACTAGATGCAGAGGAAAAAGCAGCACATCCACAAGCAATATATCTAAGCTCAGACATGAACAAGCTAAATAAACTCTGAAAATATTTCTGCTGTCGACACTTGTGAATCAGTATTTTCTGTACCAATTTGCTTTTTGGAAAACAAGCAGGCAAAACAGTTCAAGTCGACTCAAATAGTTGTCAGTATTTTATCTTGAAACGTACTAAAGCCAACTATACACAGAGTAATGTTGTGAAGAAAGCAATCTAGAGAGTGCTTAGAGAATGGAAAAAAAAATCTCAGTTTATGTTTAAGGTTTGCGTACGACCTTGTCTCTACTGCTGCAAAAAATGTGATTCCTCCCATAGAAAAATGACCAATTTGTGTCAGCTTCAAACTGTTGAGCAGTCAATTCTCAAGGTACAGTAGGCTTGACTTGGAGGACACTCCCAGAATCCCAAAGTCATCAATAATATTGACTGAGAAAGACAGTCTGAGCGGTCTCATTAAGCGGAGGGACACGTCAACTGAAAACCGGGCTGGAATCCACACGACACCACTGCAATAACTCCTTAAGACCAATAAATTAAATAATGACAAATGACTTTGTTTGTGAAACTGTACTTTCTAGTCCCTTTAACTTTAGGTTGGCATATCTACAAACCTGATTGAGCCAATACTTGTTTTCAGTGCACATATTCATCATCACTTAGGTCTGAGTCGTCGGCCTCCACCTCTCCTTCGATCACAGACTTCTTGCCGCGGCAGCAGGACACCACCAGGCCGATGAGGAAGGCCTGAAAAATAATAAGCAAAGCGGAGAATTGAAAAAAAATGTCATAAGGATCATTTCATGTGATACAATCAGAACCAGGAGCACCCAGGAAAAAAAAGAGAGGCTATTAAATATTCCGCAGAGGAGATTAGCTGTGTACACTCCTGGAAAAGCATTTCCCCGTCACCTTTTTCCTGAATTAAATTATGTGCTTCTGCTCCTGCGCTCCCCGAAGAAAATACCCAACTAAATTAAATGTTTTATAGATGTTGCTGCTGTAAATGTTGTATTGTTCAAAAGATATAAAACAACTAAATGCACTGTTTTGAATCCCCTTAGCCAAAAAAAAAAGTAGGAAGAAAATTCAATCAGCTCTTTTTGCCCCGAACAAGTAACGCAACTGTGCTGCCTCCCCCCTCGTAAAAATCAAGATCATGACTTTTTACTTTCCTCTCTGGACTTACCCCGATAAAGGCCCAGTTACCAAAGTAGTAGATGGTGCTGAAGAACCAGAACTTGTGGAGGAATAGGTAGGATCTTGTGACCGTGCACTGATCTGAAAGGGACAGAGAGAGAACACAGAGATGTCAAAGTTTTTATAAGTGTTTACAGGATAATGAAAAATAGGCTTCATTCATCACATCAGATTTCAATCTATACAACACCATAGATCATTTCAATGTCAGATTTGGATTTCAATTCTAAGACTAAGTGACAACATAATATATAAATTTAGTATTTTACAGGTACAAGGTTGGTGAAAAAAAGAAAGAAAGAAAGAAAGAAAGAAAGAAAGAAAGAAAGAAAGAAAGAAAGAAAGAAAGAAAGAAAGAAAGAAAGAAAGGAAGAAAGGAAGAAAGAAAGAAGCATACAAAGTAAAAAGAAAAAAGTGATTTCTTCAGTGACTGATGACCGTGGTAGAAGGTAAGGGAAGAGTAACTGGGAACAGGTAAAAGAGGAGTGAAGAAAGGAAGGCAGACAGACATATAGCCTGTGGAGAGAGGGTCCCTGTCTTTGGAGAAATATGAGAAGCATCTTCTCTGCAGGGAGGACAATCATCCAGAAAAATTGCATGAATGCAACTAGAATTACGTTGTACGCCTCAGCCAACCAGGAAATATGGTTAAAGCCTCCTCTTGCTGAGTTACAGCACTGAATAATGGCTCATGGAACCGTTTGGCTATAAAACTACATCATTTAGAGTCCTACTGTCACAATTAGTGCATGAATTTGTGCGTTATAAACAATAAAGAGGTCACAGTGACCTTGACCTTTGACCTATGACTATCACAGTGTAGTTTGTTAATCCTCGAGTCAAATGATGGTTTGTGGTCAATTTCAGCTTTAATGTGATATCACACGAATGAGTCGGAAACACATTATGTATGGACGGACGGACAATCTGAAAACATAATGGGTATTGTTACGGTATGAAAGTGCACAAGTGTAGCACATGTTATACGTCTGTGTTTCTTCAAAGGGAAGGGGTATGTACACACTTAAGAGCCCAAAACAGCCTATTACTACATGCAGCAGTGCCTGAGGCCACTGTGTCACTGTAACTAAAAAAGACAACCAGTCTTCTGAAAAGAGGAAATGCATGTCACTGTCAGTGTGAATATGGTTTAACCAAGGCATAAAACTACAATGACGTAACGTGCATTTGGAGACATGCATCAAATATATCCAGTATAACACATTGAAGGGAAATGGCTAAAAGGTGAAAGCAAGGGCACTCGAGGAGACACAGACAAGTAGTGATGCCATCAGATTTGGATTATGCAATGTCCCAACCTCTGATGAGCTACAAAAAAAAACAGACATTTAATGTTCACAAACTAATCACAGTCCTTCAGACCTTTCAATAAGCTTTGGAACAACACACTGGCTATCTATTTGCTGTTTTTTTCTGTGTGTCTTAGTCATGAATAAACCAGTACCAACAGGTGCATTATTCATTCCTCAATAAAAGTGATGTTTTTATTTACCTCTTGTTCTTATTAATGTCAAAAGGGACATGACTGAAAAAGCCTTAGGACACAAATATGATACAAAAAAAGAAAGCGAAAGGAGTAAAAACCGATAGGTCCTACACTATTTTATCCATTTAATGAACCGGTGTGAACTTGCCACTGAACACAAACGCTGCCATTTTCAGGGAGCACATCTTACAACTTCATTCTGTTGTGCTCCCGAAGTGACATTTTGTTGCTATGGCCAAGGACAGCTCAAAGAGTATCGACTTGGCCCCGTAAACACATCATAACAAAAAAAAAAGTTGGAAAGAGACTCATTTATTACTTATAAAATCCAATTGCTTTCTTTGTCTGTGGAGCAGCTCTCAGCTTTATGCTGATGACATAACCTTTGAGCCTCAGCTCCCCGGTTTTTGACAGAATTGATACTGCTATTGATCCGAAAGGCATAGACATAGAGGGGAGAAATAAAAGAATTCTTAAGCCCGGTCCCTTCCTTTAATGTGCATGAACGGGTATTGGCAGGCACAGGAAAATGCTGATGACGTCAAATGTGGAAAGTGCCAATGGTGTTGCATGCAGCGTCTGGGTCTCGCTTCTGTGCTGCAGTTCTTTTCATATGAAAACATAGGAAGAAAAGAGAGGGGGGGTACTTCCCTTCTGATCACATGTATTAATTAGCTGAGGCCTACACACTAAAGCAATTTTTTTTTTTTTTAAAGGCAAATATTTCAATAGCCCTCTAATCAGAGTTGTATAATGTCAATTGAACAAGACAAGAGAGAAAGTCCACAAAGCTGGAGTGGAAATGAAATGCACTGTCTGGCTATGTTAGAGAGCCATCTGGAGCATTAACGCTAACCCTGCTGAGCTGCTCCTATCACACTGTTTCTTACACAGCTCTTCTCACTGACTCCAACCCCATGAACGGTGCAATCAGACTTATACTGAGCTACATGATATCAAGGTCCACAGCAATAACTCGACGTGGTTTTGAATTTACACATTAGTCAGTGTTTTCAAAACATTTCCTGTCAAATGTGTTGACTTCAGGAAAAAAAAGAAGGAAAATTCTGATCTGTTTAATCGAGACAAGATATAGTCAGAGGATCCCCTGGCAGCGCTGAAAGTGGACCGACAATCAGCTTTTGCTTTGAACCAGGATCACCACATAATAGAAGAAGCGAGTCTATCTTCATCCCCGTGACCCGGCTCCTCTACCTCCAGCCATCTGTAGCTCTCCAGCTGCTCACCTGAATTGCAGAGCTCCAAGTGGGACCTACAGATGGTTCACAACAGTGGTCTGCCTAAATATATTATCATGTACGCCACTGACCCCGCTTCACCTTGGAATCATTACCGTTCTCCGAGAAGAGCATGGGGCAGCGTGTGCGAGTGCAGGTAATTTCACCTTGACTCATGATACCCGGGCGAGTGCTGCCCTGTGTAGCACGATGCATTATGTATAACTTTCATCTCGGCATTCAAACACAAATACATGCATAAAAGCCCGCACGTACACACACGCGCGCATTGTGTTGTTTGTGAAAGCCTCTCTATCAGCGGGCACTTGTGTAGCTACACTGTATGCTTTTACTTTCTCTCCATCTAAAGAGCAACAGAGCACTTTCATTCCAGCGTCCTCGGAGGACGCTGATGTTCCTTCCAGAGAACTATTTTCAAATCTCTGGCTTCTCATATTAGTGTTGTCGATGAAAGTTCACCAAAAGCATCATCTTCGCTGTGCAGAGCATGATTTATTTATTTATTATATTATCCATTTCATCCATTTGAGCGGCGCTCGAAAACCTCCTGATGCAGACAAAAAAAACACATGAAGATGTAATCTCACTGGACCTCACCTTCACCACTGATTACACCAACAGGAGGCAAAAAGAAGAGCTGCGGCGATTTACAACCACGCTCTTGTTTTTATTACAGTTATGATAATGCTGGAGGAGACGCAGGCATCTAAGTCCATTTTGAGTGCTGACATCTCACAGCCTGTTAACAACCATACCATTATTTAAAACCTGGTTTCCGATGTCCTGACAGAAGCTTCTGGTCCAACCAGCTCCTGAGACAAACTGTTGGCTCCGATAGTAAACGCCACACGATTTCCACCAGCTACTTGTCAGGTGTTGTTAACAGTGAATATCTTTTGACACTATTCCAAGCCAACAGATTTTCCAAAGAACAGGTATGGGGATAACAAGATGGACATTTTCCTTTTGGGAGAATAACTTTTGATTGACATATTCAATTGTAATGCAAATTGATGATGATCCCCTTGATGCTAAGAAAATTACTATTAATTTGTGTTGGGGTTGAGGGAGTCTCCTGTTGAAAATTGCTTGGGAACCTGACATCTCGTAGGCAACATAAAATTCGACCATTTTCCCCCCTGAAGCTCTTTAAAACACTGCTGCGGAAACCAGCAAGTTGCTAGGAAACAGACAGCAGTCCTCAGTGTGAAATCGCTCCTCCGTATCAAGAAGTTTCATCACTGGGATTCAAACTAGTGTGATGTAATGTGAAATGTCCTCCGTGGTAAAAGCTTGACATTTATTCTGAATGGGACGAATTTGTGGGGTCTCACGCCATAAACTTTATAATTTTGTCACTGAAAGTGTCGATGTAACAAATGAAAAGGAACAAGAAATTCATCATCAGGAAAAGTGGAAAAATGACTCAGAGGACGTTTAGTGGTGAATTGAGCTACTGTGTCAAAAACACAGGATTGAATTTATACTGTATACTAAATGTGAAAAAAACTTTCTCAGTTGCAAAAAAAAGATGCTTTTATAAGGTTTGGATATTGATTTCGACATAAACAGGTTTTATAATATGACCTTTCACAAAGCACAAGGTTTATTTTTGGAGACTGAAACAGATTTAACAGCAGACTCATTTTTAGTTTAGGGAATAATCTGACGAAGGAGTGCTCTTTAAGCTTCATTAAAATCATTAGGTGGAGTGTCCAGGGCAGGGAGCTAATGTGACCAAATAATAGACGTTGCAGATTTAGTGATGGAGGTATTAAGATTACAGCAGTGAACAACAGCAGGCATGGATTAGTTGACTTCTTGGGCGAGGCAGAAAAACATCTTTGATGAGAGCTGTAAGGATACAGGACAAAACTGTTTTGTGACAGGTTCTGACATCTAACAACTCTGAGGGCTGATATACGAGCACAGGCAGGAGGAGCTCTGGTTAGTGAGCCGAGGATTATATCGGAGGAAAGACGGCAAAACAAAACATACAAACAACAACAAAAAAAACACACAAAATATACATCATCATCAAAGAGGTTGGGAAGTATAACTACACAAGAAATCTTCTCATCGTTGCCAACAAAGTCAGATGGTAGATGTGGATGAACTCTGATACAAGTTTATGATCAAAGTAGCTTCCCAACCAGAAGTAACAGCGTGAGCATCGTGCTGCTGGTAAGAATGATTTGATAGAGCGGCCTGATCTAATACTGAGGATTCCATAGGCTTCAGTCGGACGTCGTGAAGCTATAAGAAATAAAACTGAATCCATTAATAAGATTATTTGTTGAAAGAAGTTTAAAATAAAGTGATTTGATATTTTAAAAAAAAACCCAAACTTGAACCCTCTCTGCAGTGAAGCTATCCCAGTTTGTGCCAACCGCTTGAGAGAGTATGGACGTAGAACTGAATGGACTAAGATGAAGCATTTCCCCTATCAGCTGCTCCAGTAAAGAGGAGCCACATCGCTACGGCACGAAGGTCCAGACAGGAGACCTTTCAATAATGCACAGAGAGAACTCGGATTCTTCTTTTCCTGAAAACACTTTCAGACCCACATTTAATCATACACGGAAAAAGACTTTAGGGTTCAAGTTTTCCGGGGCCATGGCAACTAATTCCTCAAGATTCATTTTCCATTATGCTCAGTAAATGAGTAATGGTGTGATAATGACTTTGGAGTAGATAATGGAGAGCTTGGCACTCAGCACCTGCTCACCAAGATGTTAGTGTCATTACACCACTGTGACAAACTGGCCAATCAGTCACCAGCTTGACTTCTAGCCTCTCTTTCCTCAGCTGCCTTTTGATCCAGTGTCACACTAAAGGTTATTACAAAGTGATGCCCTCTCAGAGCCTGTTCTAGGGCCGATGACATTTTTCTTACTGCAGAATTTTTACATTTTACTTTTCACATTCAGGGGTAAAAAAAAACCTGGGAGAAACCCTGGATGTGCTTCTCTCCCAGCTCAAATAGTGACTAGCCCCAGTTGAGCATCAATTCATCGGCATGTTTATAAATCTCTTAGTCATCATGATACAGCAACTTTTTTTTTCTCCAAGGAGAAGGAGAAAGAATCACACTTCTTTGTTGACAAATAAATACTAATTGAGCACATTTATTGTGGCTGCCTTGGATTTTATAAAAATGCTTGAGCATATTAATACTGCAACATATCAATCAAGCTAATTCTCTGCAACACACATCTATGAAACAAGAACTAGCCTCAGGGATAGAGAATGTGGATGTGGGAATGGTCCATAAATATCCACATAAACTATGAATATCCTGTATTTTTATTTATTGCTATAAGTGGATGATAGGAAAAAACGGATTATCCAAAATGGGAAAGAGTTGTATTCTTTCACCACATGAATGAAATGTCACCTGTTACTTTGTACAGTGTATTAGTCAGTAGCCTTCTGATTGTAGTCGCATGTGTTGTCTCTGCTTGACACTTCCTCCCCCTCATGGTAGGTGGTGCAACGGCTGTTATGAAAGCAAAAGCCATTTCTCAGATGGCCAAAATAGGATTAGTCTCCCTCGGTTGGTCAAAAGGGAGAGGGAATAAATACATCTGGCTATTTTCCTAGTTACTCTGGAGCCAAAACCCCTTCAGTATAACAGGAGTGAGAAGCGCCAAAAGTGTGCAATAATTAACACTCGATGAGCAAAAACTGACTTCTTTACCAACTGAGGATGCTGTGGTGGGATGAACAGATTAAACGACTTAAACCAACTCTGCTTCTATTCGAAACTTCTCTCCCGGTCGGATACAGCACAACCGATATGCTGCATTAAACAAAAGTGATGCTGAATCATGGATGAATCTGTGTTGGGTTAATTCTGATAGTTGTGGGACAGCAAACAAATGATTTGTTTGAGGAAAAACAAACAACCAAACAAAGAAAAGCTAATGCATTCCAACAATTCAGTCTGAGCAGTTATGTAAACAAGAGTATTATGAGGGATTGTCAGTTTATGTAATTACCAAATGTTGGGAGTATTGTCATTATTGTCATTATTATCATATGTAAACATAGCTAGACCGATTGAAGGGTAACTTATTAATCACTTAGGTAAATGTGACCAACGTCTACTGAAATAATACATCATATTACAAATTTCTGTTGACATTTTTGTAATTGTGCAGGTGAGTGGATGATATTGGTCCTCATTATAGACAGAGAACATGGTATAAAGAAAAGGACATCATCTGTCTCTGATTAAGCTATTTACTACAGTATTTTTTGGTGTGCTGTGTATATATTATGTATTAAAAAATAATACCTTTTCTAGAAAGCTTGGTTACACATCTCCATTAAGATATTATGAATAATCAATACAACCAGTTTAAGTGTGTCTGATTTCATTGGCCGTGACTATTAATTTCTGCCGAATCATACCAGAGTCTAAATATGCTTCAGATTAGCAGGGGGCCTGAGGGCCTCCACAAAAATAGCAACACTGACCGCTGACTGCCTTCTGTGCAAGGTGCCACTGATTCATGAGAGTAGAGCCCAAAGACGTGCACGTTCTTTCAGATGTCAACGGCATTAGTCCATTAGTACCCTCATGGTGTATTACCATCATACAGTCATCAATCAAGAGCCATACCCAATACAGAAAGCCCAACCACATATGCTAATCAAACTCCTGGTTCTGTCTTGATTCAGCCTTTAGTTCAGCAAATTACTCTGAAACCAGAGCACAGGTAAGGTGTCATTTCACATGAAATACTGGCAGCAGTTTCTGCGATGAACTAAGATCCAACTTCTGGTTCAGTTCACTTCAGCAGTTTTTCGGTGTATAGACAGTGATAAATTGAAAAAACTATGACCCTGTAAGGCCCCTTTCTGCCACAAAGCAAAACATCCACTACCTCCATTAGTGCAGATTGACACTATGGATGGATGTAAGGTAGAATGTATGGATGGATAGATGGATGGATGGCTTGACTGATAGTTCAGTCTGTGCACTCTGTTCCTCTTGATGAGATGCAGCAATATCTTGTATACTTGCACCAGTGTGCTGTCACTAACACTGCAATATCACTAACACAGAAACAAGCAGAAGCATCTTTCATTTAGTCTACAGTGATTCAACATCAACTTGATCGGTTCTTTGAGACAGCTACGAGCTAGTTATTTTCATTAACAGTTTAACCTGGAGAAGTAAACAAATAATCTTGCCTTTAATGCCTGCAGTTGTGTTGTGACAGTGCATGTCTAGATTTCATTTGATGTTATCTACAACTTTAATTTTTAGACTAAAGAATCTCTAAAGAATAATATTAACACATTAAAAAGAGCAGAAAATCAACAAGATGCAGGGATGACAAAACTCACTGCAATCAACCAAACAAAAAAGGAAAATACTCATACAAGTCAATAGAAACAAGACTGGAAACATATGATATGAAATTTTACATACACTAATTGTCTATAAGAATCCACCACTCCTACTACACTGTTTTCACATCAACTTTACTCCAATACTTGACTTTTAAACCTGACAACACTCATTATCTTCTCTAATTGCATTCCAATTCTGCATCTTCTGGGAGACCATTTATGCCCAAACCTTGATTCCTTTAAATCCAAAAATAACAATTATCCACTGCAATAACAGACCCCTGCTAACATAATCATACAGGCCCAAGAGCCCAAACACTCCAAAAGGTTAGAGATAGACTTGAATTTGATCATCAGTTTGCCCCAAAAGGTTGAACTGGGTGAAAACTGCAGTCAGTCTTCACTTACAGTAAGAAGGAAAGGCAGTCCTATAGGCAGCATCATGTCTCCACAATGAAACAATATACGACGGCAGACTAACCAGAGATAGTAAATGCATCATATTCCTCCACCAACAAAAACAACAGCCTGACTTGACCATTAGGCAAATGAATAAATTACCATGATAAAGCTCACTTGTATGATGTACGTTCACACATTTGTGTTTTCATGGCTGATTTACTGTAATAAGCGTTGGCATGGAGACAGCAAGAGGCCATGTACTGCATTAGTAAATGTTTGTCCTTGGTATTATTCCCTCTAATGAATAATGAATGGTGATAAAGATTACTGAACAGTGTTCTACACGGAATGGCCGGGGTTGTGCGCTGTCCTTCCTTTCTTCTGTTATAGACGCGACTGGTGTGGAATGAATCTTTGATGATGTGTTGTAAGTTCTTCCAACATGTCACTATTAGACCACTGCTACCTTACTGTGCGAGCAGAGATGACAGACTTACCCTTAGGCGCCTCAGCATCACAGATCCTTGTGGTGCCAAATGTAGCATTCCCAGATGTAGCACCGGCTGAGGGCATCTGACTCTGATCAAAACAAACAAAGAAACGAAAAAAAAAACAAGACTAGGTCAGACCAAGTATGTGGCTGAGCTACATATGGTCAGTGCAGAAATGAAGGACATGCAGTTCTGTAGTCAGGACGTAGAACAGCTGTAAATAACCGACACCATCATGCTGTACATTCTAGCATCAGCCAGTTTTAGCTCTTTATATGTTTGCTTCTCTGTGCTCACGTACACAACATTTGAATACGGCCGAATTTCCAATAAAGCTGTTAACGTTCACATGTTTCCCTGTTTCTGAACAGAACAAGTACACAACAGGGACTGAAACGCAGCTTGGACGACATGTTAACCAGCAGTCGCTTCCCAGCCGTTTTTCAAGCTGCTGCTAAAATCTTGATTTCATAACCACGGCACCGTCTGACAAACTTACCGAACACATAAAGACAAAGACTGTGCTGTCATTTCAGCCGTATTTGCAACTTTGTAAAATTTCACTCAGAGAGAAAGTTTAGAGGAAGTTCTTTCTTTTTTTTTTCTTGCCTCTCAGACAGCACACAGGCTCCATCTGTGTGACAAAATGCTGCTCTGCCACTCACTGAACAATTTTAAATTACAGAATGACCTTAAAGTCCAGGATATTTTCCAGAAGATGCTGCAAGTTTTTCCAAAGATAAAAGTAATACATTGAATAAATGAACATCATTCTGATGTTAACAGAGGGAAACTTAAGATTCTCTGTGCACAGAAAACACAACCACAGGTGGGTGTAATGTGATTTACAATTATTTAAAGATCTGTCTAAACTAAAACAACTTTAAAATGAATAAATGGGCTATGTATCTACTGGCTACACTGTACTGTATAAGCTTGGCTGGTACTGAGAGACAATATTCATATACTGTAGGCACAAGGCAGCAGCAGATAGGAATAAGCCATGTTTACCCTGTGAGTCATAAAGAGCTGGTTTTAAAGACTTTTTCCCCTGATTTGAAAAGCAAAAACAACACCACAGTTCATTTTAATTATGACTTTCTGAGACAATGCATAGATGCGAGGGTGCGTGTAAACCATAGGCACACAATCTGCACACATACAGTACAGTATGGGGAGGGGGGACTGTCAGTCTAATACATATAGACAGAATCCAAGAGGAACAAGAGTCTAAAAGCCCCACCACCTGCCCCTGGAGACCACGCTGCTGCCTACGCCCAACCGGACCAAAGTGGTTTCAACCCACCGACTGACCCACGCTGACATTGTTGGAGCCCCATTGTCAGAGCTACAGTAGCTCTCATCAGCAAGACGCAAAACGCACACTTTTCCTCACCTGAACAAGATATTTCTGGCTGCCATACATGACGTATTGTGGCGCCAGGCTGTAGATCATGTAGCTGGTGTGAAGGACAATCAAGAGAAGAATCATGCAGAGGAAGAGAAGAGCCTGAGGACGGGTTCTCTTTGGTCTTATTTTGTACAGCTGAAAAACAAAAAACATAAAAATGTTAACGTTGAATTCATGCAGTTTTTGCACCTCCTTGGTAACTTGCAAGTAGCATATTTATTTACCCTTATCCAGAAGAACCAGATGCCCATGTTGCGAATGCCGGCCATGGATGTGAGCACGAAGTACATGGTGATGACTGTGATCAGGATATAATCCAGAGGGAACACCTATGATACCAATGACAGAGGTCAGCTGCATGATTCACATGTAGAAATCACATACAAAGTCATTACAGCCAAACATTCAGGCTGGCTGCCTCTCAAGGATGCTCTGAGCTGTTAATGAGCAACTACCATCAATACTACTTGGTCTAACCCAATTAATCTACAGCACATCTGAGCTGGTCACTGTGCAGTACACTCAGACACTGTCAAGACTGTTAAACACCTTTTTTCAGGAGAAGGATTAATTACAGATGCTGTCTTTACTTAAAAGCACACAGCATGTAACATATAAATATTTATTGATTGTGCTCTATGAGCTAAAACCCTCTGATTTAACCTCAAAGTTGATCTCTATAGCGTTCTGTTCGTAGTATGGTGCATTTAATTCCTTAAATACCAAGGTCATACTTCTAAACACCAGTCTTAGACGTTTAATCAATGCCACTATCTATGAAGCAATTCTTTAATGGTCTCAGCTGTCAGTCATTTTTTTCTCTAAAATCCGTTGTTGAATACTAAGTTCAACAGAGGATAGTCTGGTCCATGTCCAGACTGCGGCAATGAGCTGGAGGAAAAATGTAATGGTTATGATTTCATATTCTGTCAATCTTGACATTTCACCTTCAAAAATAATTTAAGGTAGACTGGTCATTTAACAGTGCACATAAAGTTACAAAAGAACCACTAGGAACTGCCTGCATTTATGTATTAATTTGTCTTAAATATGATCAGAACTTACAATGCTACTCATCTATATAACACAACATCTATTTAAACCAATAACACATCATTCAGCTTTTGTTCATACTGAATACATCCTTCAAATATTCATAGTGTAATTTGGAAAAAGTGTGTGAGTCCTTCAGTTAATGACATCAAATAAAACCAAACTGAAGTTGGGCTGTTCAAGTGACACTGATGATTTAGTTATAAAAATTTGGGCTTTGGGTTTGAGTTGCTTTCTCTCATCAAAGACATTTAAATATTTCGAGTTTACCATTCACAAGGAGAACCTCTTAATGTGAACCATAGCAACAAAAAAGATCCCTAAGGGCTTCAGATGGAGAATTGTTGATTTGTACAAAGATAAAAAGGGATACAGAGTCATCTCAAAGGGTTGAGATACTCATCAGTCCACAGTCAAACTGTCTATAAATGAGGATGATTTAGTTCTGTGCCTACTCTCCGTTGAAGTGTTTAACCAGCTACGATGACTCTAAAAGCACAACACAGAATGATCAATACGGTGACAAAGCAGAGTAAAGTAGAGTTGCTGCCTTAAGGGAAAACACTGCAGCTGGTTACCATCTCTGGTTATGAGTCTATCGTACACAAACCATACTGCACGGCTGCACGGAGGGAGTTGCTGCTGTGCAAAAAAAGTCATTGCTTTGTAAAAAAAAGAGCAGCTTGACACTCCTCAGTGTTACTAAGACGATTTATCAATGTCTCTCCTGAAAGATTGGCTGTTCACCTGGTGATGTTCAGAAGAAGTTGGGTAATGCAGCAGAACAATGACCCTAAACATCAAAGTCAATCTATTACAGAATGACTTCAAACAAAGGAATTCCACCTTTTGAGTGGCTCAGTCAGAACCCAGACCTTAATCCAATAGAGATGCTTTAAAAATGACCTCAAGGCCTCTCATACCAGACATCCTGAGAATATGACTGAGCTGAAGCGGCTCTATGAGAAAGAATGGCCCAAATTCCTGCAGAACATTGTGCAGGTCTGATCAGCAGCTACTGAAGGACACTGTTGGAAGCTATCGGTGTCAAAGGAAGTTCATAAAATACGTTTTCATTGTGTGGATTATGCAGATGATGTGGGCCTTCATAACATACAAAATAATTACGGCTGTTTATTTTGCACCTTGTTTACATTCCGCTTTCATATAATGCTCTACAACTCTAACCTCTTCATTTCCTGTATTTCCAAATGTGGTTTACTGAAACACCTACATGCCGTTATTCCGACTCACAGCTATATAAGATGTGTTTACCATGTTGCGTTTGTTCCTGGTCCTCTGAAGTTAGTATGCAACATGCAATTTTGAGAATTTGGTGAAATATAAAGTTAATATAAAGATAACAACAGGTTCAAGGGTACTGATGCACATGCACTATTTTTAATGGCCTGAAGAATAGGGTTACAATAAAGCTTTTAAATTACACTTCATTTTAAGGTAATGAGGATGGAAACAAGAATATATGGCTTTAAACATATCTTGATTGAAAATAATCATCTCTTCAACATGAGAGATGAGAGGATACTCACAGGTTGTAAGGCTAATAGTAGTTCATTCAGAGGATTGGTTAGGTTGGTGCCAAATATTATGAACCCGGAGCTGATGCCAGCAGAGTGGAGAGCTTTATCCAAACTGAAACAAAAAGAAAAAAAATATCAAATGTGTTCATATTTCCAGAATAACAGCATTCGCACAGAATTATGTTGTTAACGGATACATCATGACTTACTTTGAAATAAACAGGGCAACAGTGAACAGCAGTGCAACCAGAATGAAGAAAATGCCCAAAATGATCTGCAAAGAAATAAATACACCATAATAAGAAACAGGGACATGTACCAAATCAGAAAATGCACTCATGCTGAATGAACTTCAATAAAAAGTATATTTTCAAAGGCACGGATTGGGTCATCAAATATAACCTTTCTGTCATGTCTTTTGTCAAAGAGAGACCATATGGCTTGGGCAGCCGCAGTTTGGCACCTTCGCCTGAGGTGACAGGGGGAAGCAATGGCACAGTCCAGACAGAGCAGGGAGGTTGCAACCAGGGAGGAAGAAGGTGGGTGGGAGCCAAAAAGGCAATAAAACCTATCAACTGGACCTTCAAAACGGCCTGAGCCAACCATAGCCAAGAAAAAAGCAGCTTAATACATAGGGCAAACTTAGTGCAATTAAGATATTTTATGTTCCAGTGCTCTATAGCACAACATCTTTTTTTTTAAGAATGCAGCTGACCATATCTTCCAAGCTTATGGTGCAACTGACGATGTGTCAGGAAAAAAGTACAAGTATCAGATTGGTATTCTCACTTGCACCTGACATATCCTTATCAATGCTTTGATGTAAAGCATATGAGAAAATAAAGTAATTCAAATTATATGAAATAATTATTCAGGCAAATAAATTTGTCAAAATGTTTCTTAATTTGATTTCTCAATAATTGTGGGAAAGCTTTAATAATAATTAAGAAACTGGTGATTAACTCAATGATATTTCTATTGCCTTGATATGAAGAACATACAGTATGAAGAAAAAAGATGCACAAATCATATTCACACAACAAGAATTACAGCTTGCAGTAGTTGCATGGCTCAACCAACCATCAGGCCGCAGTCAAAATCCATGTCTGTGGTAATATGAAATTTATGGAGTATACCTCTCAAGCAAGGTTATTTTTATGCGATGTGTTCCTGAGACATTGCATTCACATCATAAGGTCATAGTGACACTGACCTTTTACATTTTACTAACAAAATCTAATCAGCTCATCTATGGTTCAAGTGAACTTTTGTACCAAATCTGAAGAGTCTCCCTCCAGGCATGGTGTTGACCTCTGACCATCAAAATCGCACATATGTACAACACAGAATCACAATGCCTCTGGTTACAGCTGTTGTCGGCGCAGAGGCAGGACGAGTAGACGCTCTGACTTTGTTATTTTTATATGTGATCACAAAGGAAGAAACTACAATTTAGGGAGGGGGAAGCTTTTAAAATACAAAAGGTGGGATTTAATTCTCATATCTCAAATGAAAAGGTTGCCTAGCATCGTTGTTTTTGTTTTTTTTTAACAAAGAGAACTGAATTAAATACATCACTTATCTTAACCACCTGCATGACAAACTGCTGTTTTGCCTCTGTTTAAGTATCCAATCAAAGCTAGTGACTACACTGTGAGGTCCAAGCATTTTTCCACTGTATGTTCCACATGTTCATTAAGGTATTTTCACCCATCCCCAGGATTGATGTAAAAGGGACAGCATGTGTTTGAGAAACAGTGGTATAACTGCTCTGGAGAAATCACAATCATTTGGCTTATCACTCTACACCAGAGCCGGAATGTACAGTAAATAAATCTCCCAACTCATTACTGTTTAAATTTGAGTCTGGGGACTGTCATTAGCAGCAACCCTCTTGGTTAAAGACAAACTGTTACAGACACTGGTTTAAAATGTTTGTGCATGCCTGCAGTGCAGTAAAATGCTGGAAAATGAATAGCAGTGGGAAAGTTAAATGTGAACGCGAAGAGCAATGTTGCAAAAGTCCTTAAAACTGAAAATGTGATTGCACACAGTGGGACCTAGTTTAATTGAATCGCCATTGGTTTGTTGTGTGGAAGAAGGGAAAAAAAGGACAAATCAGTCGCCCCTGCTATTATGTTTGTGAGCATCATACACAGCCAATGCACAAAGCATTAGGTCAAGTAAAATAAAATATGAATATGACTATGCTTGATTACAGATGTGCCAGCTGTACTAACCCTCATATTGGGGTTGCACTCATTCCTGTTGCTTTGAAACAAAAATATAGCCTATTCTAAACCTACAGAGGAATGGAAAATGTATACGAGGTATAATTTCTCTGTTTACATACATCTCATGGGAATGAGTGCTGCCTGTAACACCATATTAAATACAACTACTAATTGACATTTTAGTCAACATATCTTGTTTAATGCATGCACTCGCTTTTGTGGTTGAGTAAACTGAAGCACATACACTTCAAGTTTTGAATTGTGTTACCTGTGCATTTAATAACAGCAAGAATAAAGCTTTTGAATGACACTTCATTTAGGTTAATGATGATGGAAACAAAAAATATGGCTTTAAGCTTATTTTAATTGAGCGTAATCATCTCATCAACATGACAGATGAGAGGATACTCATGCATGCTATTATGGTCACATAAGAGCAATGTCACATTCAATGTACTGAGCGCACCTAGATGTATCTAGCTGTGCATGAGGAATAGGTCAAGTAAAAAATATGAAAGGGAGGCTGCAGAGATATTATAGCTATAAAAAGGGCTAAAAGGGGAAATGTTTGAGAGAAAAAATATCGCTGATCATGTTCTTTTTAGGCAGAATTGTCATTTCGGAGATGGTTACCATGTTTCCACTGTGAAGGGTAAAATCATTACAGTGGTTTGTAAGTGTTTTGGATTGGTTTATGTTCAAATCTGCAGTGCTGTTTATGACAAAGATGCAAATGATCACAGCTGTTGCACCCTGGAGTGGTTTGGGATAAAGATGCAGTAAGCTGGTTGGGGATTGGTGGGAATAGGCAGCACTGAGGGATTTGGGTTGCGATAATATTTTCTCCATGCATCCGTGTGAAATGTGAGTCCACTGAGTCTCCAGAATTTGCTGTTTCTTGATCAGTCTCGTGCATAATATGGACAGACACTGGGTGAAAGATCAAATTTACTGGATCATGTCATATGTGCAAATGCATTTAACTTTGTAAGGTTGTGCTGCTACTGACTGTATACGAATTAGTTATGGTACCCACTGTGGTTCAAGAAAGGATTTTTACACTGTGGTCTGGAAATCTTTCCTAAATTCTCATCAGTGCATCTTCTCCAGGTGTCTGTCTGGGCTGGGCCAGTGCAACAACCTGCACCAGGGAACCAGCACACCCAGAGGTAAACAAGTGACGCTGTAACTCCCTCCTTTCCCAAACCCCTTGTGTAAATTTGCATATGGGAACAATGATACAGTAGTGAAATTTCATATTTGAGGTCCAGGTATTGGTTTCCCAACCTGAAAAAGTAAAATAAAAGAGAACTTTGTGGTTGTTTTGGTTTATCCCTGGGGAACCATGAGATCCTGACTCAGAATGTGAGACTCCCTAAGAGACTTCAGAGTAAATTAGGTGAAGAGACCACCCAAGGGATTCCCGTAAATATGCAGTTGTGTAAAGTAGAACTAAAAGTAAATCTAGAGCAGTCCAGATTAGAACTTGAACACACAGTTGGGGATGGGGATGCTTAAACTGGTCAAAATGTGCAAATGCATGAAACATGCCCAAATAAAAAATGTTTAATTGCATGATTATTTACAAGAGAAGATACATGAAATTACACAGTCCTCCTCTGCTCATAAATTAAATCAAAACAAGACTAAATCCCAAAATCCTGAATAACTGTCCATGTCTGTGAGTTCACATTAACTTGCAGACATTGGAAAGGATTCGCTTTTGTATGCAATCTAGTCCATATCCGACATATAATTTACTTCTGTGTATGGAAGCCAATTCCATAATGCAGACTCACCTTGAAAGGTCTGAGAGCACTGCCCACTTTAGTGCAGCAGTTCCTCTCTGCAATTTCCAGGTGTCTCCCCCTTCGCCGGAGGACCTGCAGTTTGCCCTCCAGCTCATGCAGGTTTTGTCTGTCCCTTGAAGAGAGGGGACGTCCATCTTTGCACTGACAAAGAGACAAACAAATGAACCAGGTACATCAGTCAACACACTTATGGGTTTATCTGCACATGCAAAAAATTGGACAATGAGGTGCTTTACTTTAAAAGTTGCAATTAGTCCACCTTCAGTCTCTGAGATTAAACATATTAACAAGTAAAGGCATCTTTATTTATATACCATGGCAACTCAATGTGCTTAATATTAAATAAACATTCAGACCATTGTATTCAATATTAAAGCAAACTTTTTGTGGTTCCTATTCTCAACTTTATTTTGCCAGTGGCAACTAATCGCAACTAAGAGATGTCTTCACTTGTTTTTCCCTATTTGTGCCGCCTGCATCATAGAGGTTAGCTGATAAGGACAAAGCTAACCATTCATAATTGCATGCAAAGACAGAGCAGCTAGGCAGAAAGATCAGCTGGAGGCGGTGCACATGGACCTTTCAGTGAATGCATGATTGTACATTCACTGCAGGTCGCATGAGAACCTAAAAAATAAACACATTTATTGATATAGCTGTTGTTAATGTAATGATTTTTTTTATCTTTGGTTTTGCCTCATCAAGATTTTGAATTACTTGTAGATCATTTGTGTTACTGTTGTATAATGCCAGTGCTTGCTGTGTGATTTGGCGAGACCAACCTTGGCTTTCAGCTTCTCTATCTGATGCTCAACATCATCAATGTCCTCTGTGTTCTCCAGGCGCTCGTACACCACACTCCGAGTCCCTTTTATCAGATTCAGAGGCAGTACAGACATACCATATGCCTGAAAGACAAAGCAAAACTACCATTATCAGAGTGGAATGGTACATATGGCACATGCATCCACCCACACATATCCACCCCTGCCTGATGACAAGACCATCACAATGGTGAGCATGACAACGGTCAAAGGCAGACTTGAAAACAGCAAATCATACACATCCTGGCGTTTCAGGCTATGTCACATTTAGTAGAGAAAAAAAAAGATTAAGATGGTGGAATCTATAATTATGCTGAGGTTTATTGGTGAATTTGTTGCAACCATTTTGTGTAGATATCACTTCCCTATATCACCCTGATGCAATTTGCAGCTTAACAGTGCCCCCATGTGACAGCACTACCCACTATCCAGGATTTGATGAAATTTTCACAAGCAGAATTTTAGGGAGAAAAATCTGGGTTAGAGGAGGAGGCATCAAGGTGTCATCAATGTTGAATGATGTGAATTTAAATGAACACGCAGAGACTCTTTTCCCTTTTCTGTTTGGAGTGCATACGGTATGTAAATAATGAACAATTACGGAGAGACATGGCGAGAGACATACACAGATACATCGAGACATCAAGGAGAGACAAAGGGAATAAGTGGCAAAAAAATTTGAAAGGCACTTTCAACTATCAGTGAGCTTCAATTTCCTCAAGGGATGTTTAATTTTTAATTAAAAATGAGAGACACAGAGACACTAATACCAGGAAACAGACCAATCAGTATCAATGAAAATAACAGCAACAAGCCAATCCTTCCTTGCTGTGTCCTCTTGCTTTTACCAGCTTGGAGGAGTGCCATTTTATGGGTTCATAATAAAACAAAGGGCCCCTCTGTGCAAAGATACTTTCAACCTAGTCACAAAAAAAACCGCTGCCCTCTTTCTTCCATTTTTCAAGTGGAGAAACATCAGAACCTATATTTTTCTAAAACAACTTTTACTAGTTTCTGAGTGTTAGGTATCGTCAAGAACGTCGCATGGGATACTAAGTCAGGCTAGACTATTATTAGTCTCTGCTGTGGATCTCTGCTACGGGCGAATGTCGCCTCCTGCAATGAATCATGGAGCTCTTAAGGCCGGAGCATGTCCCGAATATCAAACACACTCATAAAAGGAAAACCTGCCTCAGATCCCAGGAGGAACATTTCCCTTTCCCTCAAATGTGCAACTACATGGGAGAAATATAAAAGAAAAAAAAACAAAGGTGTCCCTCTGCTGGAGTGTATATTTTTAGTCCACACATAATAATGCATGCTCATTAAAGTTATTTTAAACCCCACTGTGGTCAGTAATAACCAGAAATAGCTCAGAGCGGGGTGGGTGGGAGCATGTGTGTCTTTGAGACTCTATGCATGCATTGGCAGAGAGGGGATTTACTGGTTGAAGTCATTCAGAGAGAGTCATGTGACTGCTGAGTGGGAAGAGGGAGAACTAGGTGGACACAGGTCTCCTACACAAGCCTCGTCTTTGTTGCTCTTTCTACTTTCGACGATGGAGCTGAAAGGGAGAGAAGCTACCCCCTGCATTCTCAATGCATTTTGGGAAAGCCAATCCAGTGTAACGCCATAAAACCATTTAGTATACAAGCTGCTTTCAGATAATTCCACTGATTGAAAATATAAAACTTAACACATTTCCATTAAGCCTGAGAACTGGCAGTGCTGTCACACATGTTGGTTTCCCTACTGCCATTTGATTAATAGGACAAATTGAGGAATTGAACAAGTCAAGCTCCACAAACCTGATGCAGAACAATTTTAATAATGTGTCTTTGTCTGTCTGTACTAGAAATGAAAGCGTAATTAGAGGTCATAATGGTCTGGTGATGAGGCTTACATAATTCTGTGTGAAGCTGTGCCAGCCATATTTTTCCATGAATCCAAACTCATAAGTTTGTAGTAGAGTTGTGATGATTGACATTAATATTGACTACCTGACAGCTGGAGGAATGATGATGCCAGTTGTTGTGGAAATACTGTGTTTTTTTAAATTTACTGCTTAAAAGCTCTAATCAGTCTGCTAAAGTGTAATTTCCTATATATGTATTTCACATTCAGAACTAAAATGTAATGGGAAATAGCCTAAGCTCTGCACCCTCAAGCACATCTCTCTATGTTGGTACATTTCCACATTTGAGAGAAGGTTCCCCAAGCAGTACATGCCACCACTCGGCTCTGTGTGGTCGTTTCTCTTACATGGCCAAGTCACATTTTAAGAAGAGGAAGAATAACTAGGCGGGAAAACATGATGACTGTGATATTAATGAGCCCAAGCCACACATCCTCTCGATTTTGTATAGTTTATTTAATCAGTGGTGACAAGTGCACTAAGGGATCTCAGCCTTCTCGAAAATGCTGATAGTTTTGAAAATCAACCCTCTCTCCCCTCTGTGGTTGATATTATTGATTTTTTTTTTCAAAATGAGACACACTGTTCCTTAAAGTTTGTGGATTTGGTGATTTCCCAGAGATTGGAAGTTCCCTTCGACATACTGAGGGCATATTTAAGATGAATTGTCAGTTCAAACAACAAAAAGATGCAGTTCATGTATAGACTCAATCCAAAAGGTTTTGGGATTGGTATAAATTAAAAAGGCAATGTGTATCCTCCTAATGCTGGGCCTATAGACCATTGTTCTCACTGTCCCGAACTTGAACTTGAACTAGAATTAGAACCTCTTCCACAGAAGCCAGCCATGATTGTCAAAGTCTATCACTTTTACATCAAGCAACACATCCTCTGGGGGGAAGAATCCATGGACCCTCCACAGAGACGGATGCTCCGTTGAGTTCGGCATTTATAATGTTTTATCCTCCTTTCAGGTAAGCTACCACTCATACATCAGGTGTTATTTTTTATTTTTGTTTGCTTTGTGTGTCTTTTAAAAAAAAAGAAGCTTTTCTTCTTTCTTATTTCATACGAGTATTAACAGGGACATTTCAGACTGATTTTTGTCACAGACACTGCTTGACTATGATTGATCATTCAATTTTCTCAAAGAAAACAATAATTGCCTCTGTTTATTTCAGTACTTTGAGACTAGTGCTGATACATTTTCATTCAACTACAATATACCTACGATTAATCATTTATTATTGTCAAAAATGTCCAGATAGCTGACATTGAAGGGTCCCACACACATGTCCTAAATCATATAAAATTAAAAACTAACCAGATTAGTCTGGTATTTTATCACCTTTTACATCCAGGGGTAGCAAGGTTGCTTCCTTAATTCTGAGGGTCTGGACTGTTATTATAATCGAGGTCAGGACTGACAAAGTGGTATGATCATGGGGCCATGCTATGGTGACACAATTGTACTGAAATATTCAAGTATTATTTAAATATATTTAAATATTTAGTTTAGGAGAATCACAGAATGGAGGACAGTGACGCTCACATGGTGCAGGGATAATTCTCAGCTATATCTAAGCTCCTGTACACATTGGACTCTATAGAAAAATTGAGTATCCATGAGATATGCTATATCTAAAGTCCACAAATTAGCTTTGTGAATAATTTGTTTTAAAACCCGACTATGCCCTCCACAGACTTATCTGTTCAATTGTTAACATTATTATATCTCAGTGGTTCAGGTCAGGTGCAGCAAAGATCAATGTCCACAGTGATGGTTTAAATATCATCTTCACCACCCTGGCTTATTGAATCAACTCTGGATTCTGAAGAAAATTGATCAAATAGTGTGAGAGAAACCCAAGATGTTTTTCCAAATAATGACAGACAGACTATAAGGCAAGGGTTTTCAGAGTAATTTTCTAAAATTGTAAAGAGAAGGGCCCAACAGCAAAGCCTTGCTTGAGAATCTGTCACCAACACAAAACTCTGACAATTCAGATTTGTATTTTAAAGACAAGTGAGATATATTCTCTTTCTCAAAGATCAAAAGTGGGAATCTATCATTAACCCAAGCAAATATTTGTCTAACTTGGGAAAAGAGCACATTGACAGCCTGTCCCAGTCATTAAAAATGAATCAGGTATTTTAGTACAGACATCCCCATGTCACATATTTTATTCATCTTTGCACAATGTGACTCTTTAATACAAATATTCTTATAACTTTTTCCCCTGCAATGCACAAACAGAACGACAAGTCCAACTAGAATTACTGCCTTGTGGCTGTGTGCCTCCTAGTTTCAAGGTCGTGTTTATCTACAGTCATGTAAAATGTTTACCATTTGTTGAAATAATTATTACAAATAACTGCCAAGTGAAGTCCTGGGTAATACGAAAAAGGTGTTTTGTGAGGTCACATTGACGACAGGCTTTGACCACAAAAGTCTAATCAGTTTTGTCATTTCGACGTTTGGGGTAAATTTGGAGACATTGAGTTCTAGAGATCTTACATTTGTATAACCACCGCAACCACGACCTTGGACCTTTGACCCTAAAATCTAATCAGCCTGTCCATGAGACCTAATGTTTTTGCCAAATTCAAAGAAGTTCCATCATATTCACAACACTGGGACGGGTCTTCAGACAGACCAATGTACAGACAATCCACAAACAATATTCCTCTGGCTCTTTCTGTCGCCAGCAGAGGCATCACAGTCTTACCGGGCAGGAACACCTCACAGTGGAATCAATGATCTTTTGGACCTGAAAGACTGATCAACTCTAACTTTTCAAAAACTTTCCAAGGTCTTCAATCTGACACCTGCTTCAGCTGTCTCTCTCTGATGTGGTTTTTCTTTCAAATACTATGATAGGTTTTTGAAAAAATGAGTGGCAGGTGTTTGCTTGACATTGACTGAAAACCAACAGCACAGCTTTCAGCCAAATGGATAAAACATATTTCACTAGATGTAATCTCTTAAGAACAATCGACTCTTTTCACTGCAGACATTTGGACTTCTGAAGCAGCAAAGGCACATGTGTAGGTAATTACCTCAGTGATGGCTCTATAACTTCAAATGTTCCAGACAGTGACACTAAACCCCCACATAGTGAATACTTTGAATAGAATTGAATAGAATAATTGGGCTTTGTCATTCATTCATTCTGTCTGGCACAAAGTTTGAACCAAAATTTGCTGTTAGCTCCCTGTGGATCAGTTTTTTAATAGTGTATTATTAAATTAGTTTTTGTAATATGCCTCTCTGTGTGACTGCAGAGAGTACTTGAAGTTTCCTACGGCTGCAGAGGTATCCAATCCTGTCTGACAACAGGTGAGGTGAGCTATCTATCTTCTGTTAAGACTTGTTTATTGCAACAAAAGGCTCTTTATGCTGATGACACCATGATTTCTTTGGATAAATGTTTGATTGAGTTTCATTAAATCCCTCCAGTTCTCCTTAGTCCTCAGATTAGTACTCAGATGATTGGTCACTGTTTCATTTATTAGTCCTTTAATACATTGTTGATTGGAAAATGCAACAAATTTGATGAATGAACTGAAGAAACCTCTATACTTTTTGTTTTTTTATTATATCTAACATTTAATTTGAGTACTGACACTGTATGACTGAGTATCCAGTACAAAATAAAAGTTAGCGTTCATAGCAGTCATTTCACATGAGTGATGAAGTAAATTCCAATGTTTCTGTTAAATGATTTGACAGCAGACATTGAAAAGCACTTTCCACAATGCATAGACTAACCTTTTGGCACAATAATATTACAAACTGAAAATATTGCTCCATAGCATTGGGTTTTGTCTGAGGCTGTATAAAAATTAAATGTTTTTATTATAAAGAAAAAATATTCAAGGCCAGTCATGGTTGACTGACAGGCTTCAGCCTCAATACTTTTTTTTTTTTTTTTTTACATTTCTAAAGACCTAGTAAATTTTGTTCTTTAATTGCAGTAGTAAGACAGTAGTGTTGTTAAAGTGCTATATGGGTGTTACACTCTTGTCAGCTCTAAAACTTATGTTTGATTATAAGAATTAAACACTTAAAGGCTGCATAGGATCCACCCTTTGCACCTTTTTACACCTGTTTTAATGAACTTTAAATCAACTTGGGCAGAGTACAGACACAGATAAAGTTATGCTATGTTTTGTAAGCCTTGGGTATCGTCATCTGAGATGTTACTGAATTTATGAAAAGAAACATAAGTTGCTGCCCTGATAAAATGTGTTTTATGGGATCCCTTCTTTTTTGTGCTGAGCATTCTGGGCTTTTAAACTTTTGACTTCAGTTAAATATTAGGAGAGTGGGGAAAACATGTCTATAAAATATAAATTGAAAACATTAAATGTTAATACTAAATAAAGAAATCAAACAAGCATCAAAGCATTGGAGAAAACCTAAAATAGTGACATCCCTCTGATTCATTAAAAGCCCCTCTCTGCTCAAGACAATCTCAGGGCCTGCCTGAGATTAGATCAACAGACATTAATCTTCTCAACTTTACTTCAACATCAGCATCTTATGGCTGGCAATTTAAGAGCAGGAGAAAGGTAGGTCTACAGGAGAGAGTGCCATGAGAGTCATAAGTCAATACACGAGCCTTGCTTTTAAATGAAGCCAAAGGAGTGCACATGATGCATGAGCTTTGAGATCAGCCTGATCAGTCTCATGTCGTCACTGCAGGGTAATCAAACATAGTGGGAGATAATACAGAGGGAATATGCATGTGCAAACATCCCAGATCATGCGAAGGAAATTTAATATAATTATAGATTTGCATTCACATTTTATTATTGGATAAAATCCTCAGCAATAGAAAGTAAATGTAGAATAGTGTCAAATCTTAAAGGGATACTTCTCGTTTTTTTTTAAATTGGGGTTGTATGAGGTACAATAATATCTGCAGTAGACAGCTCTGCTCTCTCTCCAGTTGCACATCTAGTGCATGTGCTGGACAGAGATGCAGTGAACAAACAAACCCAAACTAAACTAACAGCATATTTTCTCTGCCTATAAGTCCCACCTCAAAATCATACACCTGTTTACACTATATACTATTTTTTAAGAAAAAAAAAGCAGTTTATCTGGAACTAACCACTTCCCTCAGTATTCGTCTGCACAGGCAGGCTGTGTGATGTGCTGTGTCACTTGCTTTCTGTTTAGTTTAGCAGAAAGTTGGATAAACAGACCCAAAACTTTGTCACTATTTTTCTTTTCGAGAAACAAACATTTCATATTATTTTTTGTACATTGTAGGAAGTGCTTTAAAAAAAGGAAAAAGGAAAAAAGCCACAAAACCCACTTCACTTTGTACGTGTTTTAAGTGCACTAAGTTGCAGTGGTTACATTAGAGTTGTTTACATTACGGGTGGATGGCTAGTTCTGCACAAAGTGTAGTGATAAATTCGCACAGGAGAACATTTCCGCTCCTTATGGAACCTGTCACTTAGATTCCATTAAGTTAATCACGCTTAATAGTAACAAATTGAAAAGAATGATAAATCACCCAGCTCTTTGCAAACAAGGGTAGGCTGCCACCAAGAACAGTTTTGCCGCTTGCAAACAGACGAGAGGGGAGAGCAAACAAAGTGAATGAAGGGAGAAAAAAAGTGAGATAAAAAGAGCTTCTGTATTTATGTGTGGGAGGATTTTTTTTAAAGAGGGGGCAATTACTGTTAGTTGTCCAGAGGCCTGATTTCTTTGATTGACTTCATCAAAACAAGACACATCAAAAATAACAACACACTGGGAGTTTTGATTTCCACAGGGCATCCACAGAGTCCATATCAACATGGGGTCAGTGCAAATCTAAGCACACTTCCATCCTTAAAATGTACTGGGTGATTACTCACTCTTTAGAGAACTGTGAGAAGCAAAGTGAGAGAATAGTGGATAAAATCCCATCTGAGATGGATTATATGTCCTAAAGGGAGATTAGTTCTACAACTTACTTGACTGGGTTGTGTATTATTCATTAGAGCTCCACATTCAATTGTTGTGTAATTTGTCAAATAGGATTCTTTGAGCTCAACTGAAACTGGATAGATTGGGGTTGGCTGTCACTTTTACTCTCGGTCGCTGGGTTGACACTCGAGGAGTTTTTTTGTATCTTTTTCCCCCAGTAGGCGCTACTCCCACCCTGACACCAGCAGCACCACCACCACCAGGGAATATTCACAGTCTAGTTACCAAGATAGCGGCTATGAAAAATGGACAGCATTAACAAGTGTTACAGCACAGTCAATTTTCCTGATCTAGGAAAAAATGAAAAACTGCAGAATGCTGAGGGAATCAAAATATGGGCATATATTAATGGACACTGAGGTAGATCTATATGTATATAAATAGACAGCAGATAAGTGTTTGATAAGCCGAAGAGGGGTGCACATACATCATGTGAAAGTCTCGGGAGCTCAGGTGAAAGACAGCAGTCTGAGCAATTTGAGCAATTGAATGCCAGAGCTCTAAAATCACAAGGCATTACTAATACTGAAAGGCCACTCCATCACTAGGTACATCTCAACCACAAAGATGGGAAACCATTTGTACTTTCAAAAGTTTAAGAAACAGCACTGCACCTTAAGGAAATCACACACTATCAAATAGACATATCATGCTGAAAAATCATGTTAGGTACATCTGACAAAACCAAAATTCCTCTTTCACCAACTGCATCCTCATACTTGTTCTATGTCAGAGGTTTCAAAAACAACAAGTCACATTAAGCCAGAGGGCTGGAAAGGTCTGGGAAACATCTCGCTGGAATATTTGTCTTAATTAGTGTGCTGAACGCATGAAACAACATCATCCGCTTGTCTCAAGTCCCAACTCACCGTGTAAGTGATGACTGCCAACATGCCAATCAAGGTCAAGGTGCTGATGGAGAAAGACAGAGCAGGTAGACCATCTGCAGGCAGAGAGACAAGAGAGCCATTAGAGATTTGATCTTGACCTCTGAAAGAAACATCAACGGTCTTGTGTTGACACATGTGAAAACGATCAAGAGCCGACTCTCCTGCGTGATCTTTGACAGTGTTTCAGTCATGTGTTTGCTTTTCAAAACTCAACATTGACAGCTGAAACCCCACCGCACCGGCTTTATCAACTGAGTAACATTGCATCTAAATTTCTTTGAATATCCTACAGATGCTTCCAAAACAGCATTACCATACTTCTGTAGACAATCCAAAGGGAGCATTTCATAAAAGCTGTTTGACATAATGTAGTTTGCTGACAAAACCCCCACTGTGCAGAGCAAATATTTCAAAAGCAACAGGAGAGCTGTGTGTCTTGGTGGGATAAAAACTATTTTCATACACGGAGCCAAAACTGCTCTTACCAAACTGAAGCTGGTACAGGATGCAAAACACAAATTAGCAAACAATACCATTTAAGATGGGTGATACTCGATATACAAAAACACTTTGCTAATTTGTAGTATAAGCTTGCACAAACTTGATATATACCTGTCTAAATTACTGTGCATCCTGCAGGAACTTGAAAAGAGCACTCTGCTCTTCATGCAAGGTCTGTTTACTTCTCATGTGGAGTACAAATCAGTTGCAAAATGTCTTCTGTTGAGTCTCCTGTTGATTAGCTTTGTGCAAGGAAATAATCCTTACCAGGGCTATACCGGCTTGGAGTATGCATTTTTAATAGAACCTTCATTATCAACTGGAAATAGATACTGGGAGAATGTGAATTGACCAGATAAGGAAGGTCTGCAGGGATGTTTTCAGAACTAGGGAAATTATAGGATTGAGCTGGGATCTACCAGAGAGTCACAGCTTGTTGGTATCAGCGGTATGTTGGTTCCCTCACCTTGTTTACTTACGGTGCTAGTAATGTAAGTAACATAATGATAATAAGTCCTGCTGGGGAAAAAAATGTTGATATTCAATTTTAGCTCCATACCAAGAACGCAGTTGCAAAGTTGCATCTCTGTGCTTATGTTTCTAAAGAGGCGATTCATGTGAATGTTATTCACATGGACAAGGACAATGCACCATGTGGGTATACTGGTCCTGTTGGATTTAATATATGCCCTAAATTAATACGCAGAAGCAATGTCTTCCTCTGGCGACGCATCTGGTCACCATTTTATGTATTCACTGTCATTTCATTCACTGATTACCAACGGTGTTTAAACAGCTGGATCTTTCAATGTATGTAGGTTGAGTTGATGTGTGTCACCTCTGATCGAGGCAGAGAGGGGACCACCCATCAGGCAAGGGCAACAGTAGGTGTCACACCAGCTGTCAGAGCTGGAGTGAGAAGACAGCGATTGATGAAGAGACTGATTGCCTCTCTCCCCTGTCAAGATCCCACCTGTCGTAGGGCTCCATGTAAAAGCTACACAATGGTCCCCCCATTGATATCCCACATCCTCCCAGCAGCAACTTCATAGCGCCCGGCCCACCTGTCAGCATGGGCATAGGTGGCTCTCTGCTTGCCTTTCTCCTTGACAGGGGCATTTGATTGGTGAAATTAAGTCAGCATTCAGGGCATGTGTGAATTGTGCTGTTTATAACATTTATCACTTTCTTTTACAGGCATTTCACAAGCAGCAGGACAAAGAGGTGGAAAATTGAGATAAATTATATACCTGCTCCCAATTGTATTGTATGCAAAAAGAAAACTTTGAAGTCTGACGGCTGGGCCCGACATTAACATTTGAATGCATGTTTCCTATTCCTGAGTGTTTCATTGCGATTTTGCTACCTTTGTTTAGGGGCGAGCATGGTGAAACAGACAATAGCTACATGTTCTGCATGGAGAATATTCTGTGCATGAATGCTACACAAAGCGAAGGATAGATGTTTGCTGCCACTCTTCTTGGTTTCTTGGACAGATTTTCTGGGGATTAAACAGAGGGAATATTGTCTATTATCAGTGGCGCTTCCACATCTGTACAGCTTTGATTCCTACAGCAATGGAATGAGGTAGCTCTTATCTCATCCTGCATATAGCCCTTCAGGCTTGTGTGCATGCATGAGAACTGTAACAGAAAGGAGTTCATTAAGGAGCTCCTTTCGCCCTAGCACCCACTTCTGTGTAATGACAGGATCATTAAAAGTGAGTTGGAAGCAGCTGTATGTTTCAGGGTGTGCATTATAATATAGCATATAGCATATGGGGACTTATGGCAAAGATGTTAATGTTTTTTTCTCTTTGCACGGATAAAACTGAAACAGTCACATAATTTGGGAAACAGGGCCAGATCATTTTAATTTTGATTTAAGAGGATATTTTAGGCATGAGGGACACCATGCTAATATAGATGAAGCACCATCACAAAGTTGAGGGATGGCAGAAAATGTCAAAAAGATCAATCAAGATGAGATCGGCAGCATCACTCCAGCTCCTTCACTATAAATCTGTCAACTGATGCCTCAAATAAATTAAAAAAAATGATAGCCTCTATTTTTACCCATGTTACTTTACAGCCCAGTTACCAAGACACAACACTTTTTAGTGTACAATGCACTCTGTAAACAGTGGGTCACCCTATGGTAAGGGCTGAACAGGGTTGCTTATCATTGTGTCGTATTTGCGTGCTGCCCAGTGTCAACTGGTCTCAGTCTTTAATCAGTTAGCTTATCCTCCTGTTCTTGCATGCACTAATTTAATTCAGCAAAACTTCCAATAAACCTGTCCTCATGTATATGCATTTATGTTGCTGTTGTCAGACAGGGGAACAAGTGTTAAATAGTTAGTAATGTATTGCTATATAATGTGTATGTTAGGGTCAGTACGAGCAGATTTGTTCATTTTTCATCAATAATAAAGATGGGCAGGAGGAGTCAAATGTTAGAAATCTTGCTTGAATACTCTTCCTAGTTAATACTGGACTCCCACCCACTCCATCCCCCCTCGAGGCATCTTCAAAAAGACAAGATTTGACTGTATGGTCCTGAATGCCAACATTAACAGCTACTGATGCAGGCATCCCTGGAACATTGTAAGAATTGCAATGTTGGAATGCTTAAAGATGTAGTGGACTTAATGAAGAGTAGCTGCAAAACAGTCACCGGGGTTATGTGGCGAAAGTGCCGTTCCTTTACACAATTAACCTCCCATCTGGAGAGAGAAGACATGGGGATTAGAAAAGGGATGATCCTCACATTTCCTCCCTAGCAGCCGAGCAATTTCCTCCTGTGCCAGGGGAGAAAGGCTAGGGGGGAGCGTGTAGGGGTCCACTATTGTGAAGAGAGGCAGATGGTTCAACTTCCTCCATGATTCCCAGATGGCAAAAGGCCAGAGGACTGTTAGGACTCCATACTTGGCAGTTTCTGCATTTGCATGAGCATAAGCAAGGGCAGTGCTCGATCCAACAAGTGAAGATGTCAAAGAAGGATATGTTCACTGTGCCAGGATCATGCTGTGAGCAATCCATACTAGATTAGTATTTTAACTGGGAAATTTGATTTCCTGTTGCATGCTGCTTTTAAGTTTAAGTATACGTATGTGCCACTGAGTTGTTTAGAATGTGCTCTAGAGTGAAACCTGCAATAAAGGGAGATTGTAAGAGGTTTTGTCACATGTATTTACATACATTAATTTGTTCCAGTATGGCTCCAATAGTATAATCTGTCCTAATTATCATTTGGTATCCAAGCTCACAGATATTACTACACAATGTCCATTTTGTGTACTTTAACCCCAAGAGGCAATGCGTTAATAAAACCTCCTATTGTTCTGTCATGATGTGTCACCAGGCTACAGATCTCTCTCTTTTTTTAATGTGTGCTCTCTTGTGTTCGTTTTGTTTTGCTTGCAGTTGTGCCACATGTACAATGTGTTACCCACTCTGCTAAGAGTAACCAAGTTGATGATAGAAAGAACACAAGAGAGAGCAGTAAAAGTACAATCTGTGATGGGTAAGAGCAATGGATAGAGCCACTGATATGAAATGAGTGTGGCCATGGATCAAGAGAGTAATGAATAATGAAGGAGAATTGTGGTGTGAATAAAGTAAAACTCAAGTATAATAAAATAAGTAAACTCTGGCAGTAATAGCAAAAACTATGAAAATAGGACCCAAATTGGAAATAACATTATTTTCCAAGGATAAACTTACGACTGCTCCCAAGCTCCTCAAAAAGGTATTGTACTTTCTCCCATTGAGTGGAATTCTGGCCTGGTGGGGGTACAAGTGGAACGAAAGCTCTGAAAGTAGAGTAAAAAAAAAAATTATTCAGTTGAAGTCAGGTAAAATGCATTAGGTTATCTCCAGACTGTCACTGTGCCCCTGAAAAATAACTTTAAGTCTTCAGCTTGTTTAGTGTAGTCCTGGTACTGATTGTTTCAGCAACTGCTGTATGTTTTTTCTACATCCCACACACAGATTCCGCACAAAATAAAGAAATAAATTGCGCTGTTTCATCATTTAACCACACATGAACATGAAACACTACCAGTGTCACTGCTGCAGCTGAAAGATGGCAAGAGAGGAATATGGACAGAAAGACATATATCTGTTGAAAAACAACGACAAATGAGCTTATTTTGAAGAACAACTTCAATTTTAACAACTGTTGGTCTAACATCTGTATTCCTCTGCACTTTTATGTCTTTTCTTGCTTAATGTTGAGACAGAAGAAAAGGAGCTCTCAGAGTGTGCTCAGCACTCCAGCGACACTCCAAGGTAAATGTCTGTTTTTCATTCGTCTGCTTGCTATTATATTTTCTCCTTCATTTACCTATATGATTTTTTCTTTCCATTTCAGAATCATCTTGTTTAATGCTGCTGCTCTGGACTCTTCTCTAAAACACATACACATTACACAACATATCTACATGTACAGTATATGTACTGTGTGGTATTTTTGTGAGTGTACATTGTATTTGAAAACATCGAAGAGCTTACAAATCATGCAAAAACGAAAAAACTGCATGTGGATGGTGAAATGTGGATTATTGCTATTCGTAACACTGGGGACAGTCTTCAAATCTCTACACATACACTATGTATTTGTACAGCATTTCTAACATTCTGTCTTTACACAAGAAAATGTAGGGAAAGGGTCAAAATTTTGAATGTTCAAGTTCAGTTTCATGAAATGTTTTTCCACTGAACATTAATCTCTTTAAGCAGATAACAGAAATATAGGCCACAACCCTGTTTAGTACTTACCATCTAAAAATGAAATCAAATATGCTTTTTTTACACAACTGGGATTATTTTGGAGAGTTACAGTTTGGAGTACAAAAACAAAAAAGAAGTGCCTTCCCTTTGGTTATGTTATGTGTAATTTTTCATTTTAAGGAAAAAAAAAAGCATCTCATCAATGTGACCTTAACCCTCACTGAGCTCTGTGCAACTGTGTGCATATTGTGTGCAGTAGGGATGTAACTTTCCCCAACTTAACTCTATAGAAGTATCGTAAATACGAAACTCAGGAAAAGTTTGAGTTATTCATGCATTTCTTCTTTTAGCCCATTTTCTGAGGTCTGGCACCACTACAGAACACCGCCTCTGAGATTCATAAAGGATTTGATCCCTCATCGCAAAGAAAATGGGCACCTTTCACTGGCTACTAAATAAAATGTAGAGTATTTTCAAATAGGCACAAGTAGCCCATAAACTCAGTTAAAGGCTGAGCAATTTTCTTTGAAGGAAGACTGTGGAGCTGTCATCCCGGCTTTTTAAAAGCATTAATCAAAAATCCTTTGGACTAATACAAAACAATCTTATATGCGACTAAATTACTTGTAAAAACAAGTTATTGACAGTCAAGGCTGGGGGAAGAAAATCTAAAAAGATTAGGGGCCATTTAAGAATTTAAACACCTTTATAGGTCCTACAAGACAACAAACAAAAGCCTTTGACACCAAGCACAGACCTACTGAGTGAATAGTCAGCCAAAACAAGCCATTATGTTTCTCAGTATAAAGCACTCCAGGATAAAAGCCATCTTGTTGTTGAAAATCGAAGCAACAACTTCCAGGCTAAAGCAGTAATCGTCCCGGTTCATGAGGTAAAAGAGAGACTAAATTGCTTCTGTATGTAAAAGGGCTTAACTTAACTTTAAGATACAAGGAAGTAGAGTCCTTTATTTTCCCAAACCAGGTAAGCCTTCATTTAGTTCACCATTTAATGACAGACAATGTGGATTAAAATGTATTGGTTGAACTGCACATGTTTTGCTGCCGTTGCTGCAAAGGAAATTCACCATGTTGAACAGGTGCCTGGACATGGATGGAGAATCTGCATTGTGTCACATCCTCCTACATGTGTTTTGTACATTGAACAAATGCAAAGAATTTATCAATTTTAAATTCAATGGAATAGCCGCATACAAATTCAGATTGGATAGTGTAGATCTATATTTAGTAAGGGATATACATTTTTTCCCCCTGAATGGTTTAACATGGGCAGACAAATGGCGCTGCAGCTGTTTGAAGGGGCCGTCCTCTTATTAATTACGATGATACATCCACACCCTCTTTATCTATCATGTAGCGAAGCAGAAGAAGAAGCCATCCATGTCTCCAACTTACCCAATTAATAGGAGAACCACGCAGACAATGGCAAATCCAATTGTGTACTTCAGAGCGTTTTTCACTTGCTGTAATAAAAGAAAAAAATTAAACTGGTCAATCACAGCCATGAAGTGAAAATTATTATCCATTGTGAGTGAGGGAAAGGGGTCATAATCTATTTAGCTAAGGACTATGGTGACTGAGAGCTATATAAAGTCAGTGTAGATCCAGTTCGACCTGACAAAGATAACACGTCACTCCCACTGCTATTCAAGGTGGTGCTTTTAAAGTAACAATACAAAAGACCTCACTGTCTGAGAGAGAAAGTGCCTCTGTCAGCTCAAAACTGACACATGGAAAGGAGAAAAGGCACTGTGCGATAGCTGGTGTTTGGTACATCACTCAATAAGAGCACTTCTAAAGACAGGGATTTCATTTTTTTCCAAATTTCAGGTGAGGACGTGGGACCAATAATTTCAAGAATGAAAGCGAAAGCAGTGATGCGTCATCAAAATATCATAAATATTTACTTCTGATCCGATCCATTTCGCTTGACATTTAAGTTTGTGTGCATTAAAATAAACATTTGTCCTTTTTTTTTTTTAAATAAATCCTTTTTTTACACCAATGTTTCTCATTTTTGCAGAACATTATCTTCACAATAGACATTACTTACTGCCCTCTACAGCAAAAATGTCACCTCTGTGATGTTGGTGAGCATGTGACCTACAGTATAAGTGCCCGACGGCAGAATACAGGGATACAACACTCAACTCAAGAGCACTGCAGGTGGTTGAAAAATGGACATGATATTTTTTCAAAACCGATAAAAGATGGATTTTGAGGACCAGCACTGCAATGTCGTAATAGCAGAAATAGTAACACCAAGCGGCAAGCTCTGAACCTGGAAAATTTAGCCAACAATTGCACACACGACTGCTTTTCTTCAAATGGCCACTTGAGGCTGGCTCCAAAAGCGAGTAAATCCCTATAGGCTTCCATGTTAAAATGACCAATTTAACAGCAGAGAACTATGTTCACAGCCCTGCACAAAAGAAAACAGTTTGGTTTCTCCTCTTTGCCCATTTGTGGATGGGCAGAGTTCAGCAGAGTCAGGTACTGGCAAGATGTTCATGGCAAAGCAGCCCACTCAGTTTTAAAGCCGTTCTTCATATAAAGTATGGGTGATGCTACATAGACTATGTCCATCTTTATTTACAGTCTGTGAATAAAACAAGTCAATTTTCAGGTTTAACAGCTGCTGTTATTTAAAAAGTCACTTGACTACAATACATATAGGTACCGTACATAAACAGGCAAAGTCATCCATACAGTAAATAGCAATAGCTGGTGTATGCACAGAGCAATTCAGCTTTGTTTTCTATAAACCAAAGTTTAATTGTATTTTATTTTTAAGGAACAACACACTAACAAAACATTTCAAAACCAACGTATCATTTATCAGGGAATATACTGATAAAACCTGAAGTGAAATGGTGAAACTGATGCACTGCACAGAGAAGCTGAGGAAAAATATTCAGATTCAGGTGCATAGAAATAAAAGGCTGCATATTTGCTTTCATTGTTTGTCAAGTTAAATGGTAAAATGTGTGGAAACAAATGGGCTCATGTTGCCTCAAGCTAGCTGGAAAGATCAACTGAAATGACCTGGGGACATTTTTTGCATTAGCATATCGGTCAGCTGCCCTGAATCACCTGAATAACACTTGAATTCCGCAGCAGTGCTAATCTGAGCAGCTACAGTGCTAAGAGTAGGAGAAAGGTGCAGTCTTACCGAGCACTTGTTCCCATTGTCGTCGTCCTTTTCTTCATAGTAGAAATAAACAAAGGGGATCCATAGGAAGACACAGAAGAGTATGATGGAGTAGAGTGCTATATGGATACAAAAGAAATAAAGCATTAGTCAGTCACACATCTTTGCTTTTGTGCTTAATATTGCCAAACATGAATATGTCAAAATATGCAGAAATAAAATATAAAAACATTTGTGTGCCATTTTGTAAGGTGCAGTACAGTCCATCTTATAAATGTCATGTTTTCAATTTACATTTGCAATTTAGGTTACATTCTGCCACACCACTCATTTCTGATCACGGTAGTGAAAAGAAAAATATGTCAGTGAGCTGTTGGCTTCCTAAATGCCATTTCAAGATAACTTTTTGCATCTCCTCAATTATAATTCATTTAGCAGTGACAGGCAGTGTGAACCAAAGACACTTCTCAGAAGACATGAACCCATTCCCCTAAAACTCTCCAATGGCAAATAAGTAAAAAAATTCACGTTCATGAGTTCATAAATAAAAATGTGTCACGCCACACAGAAAACTGTCATTGTCCCTCCTTCAAACTTAAGTTTGTTAGAAATCTGACAACTGTGTATCATCTACTGTATGGTTGTCTACCCTCACATGACAGACACTTTTATGCAGCCATACATATTAGAGACACTGAGGTGCAACTAAAAAAAAAAAAAAGACAATTACTGCCTAAGAAATTTTCTCAAATCATCAAGATATCCAATTCATGAGAATGGGATGAACAGATGGACAACTCATGACAAACATGCCATGGGCCATGGTAAAACAAGGTATCAACAAAATTCGTCTACATCTGAATAACCTTTGATGATAAATGAGTTCCCATGATAAAGCAGGATACCATGAAATCTAAAGGCTTTCATCAGTGGAAAATATTTTTTGCCATCTTTTTGGGGCTCATTGTTTTTAATTATATTGAGTTCTGTGCTCACTTTCCCACTGAAATTCTTCTCTACTCCTTTTTCCTCATATGGGGCCTTGGAGTCATGACTTCAAGGAGCAAAGTTTTTCATCATTTTAAACCAATAACTCTTGTTAAAAGCATGCTTGCGGGTTTGTGCAAGGGTGAAACTTTAGTGCATGTTTTAAAGAAATGATTCCTAAGAAAGCTCGGGGGGAGTTTATATCAGATGTAGGAAAAGTGCAGTAGGCATTTGAGACCAGCAGGTACTTATGAATGTCACGTTTTGAACAATGATGTTCATGAGAGGTCCATTAAGCAATCAAGTTTCACTTTGCACAGTTCTATGAATTTAAATGTCACTGAATTGGTTTCTTAAGCAAAGTATTGTATTCATCCATATGAAGGTCTTTCATATATAAGAGAGAAATACCTCCCATTTTATTAAGATGATAATGCTCAAGACTTTCATTGTCAAAAATTGTATTCAACACTTAACTTGAACCCTTTACTTTTCATTAATAGCTAAGAAATGACGCATGCACACATTATACTGAATAAGAGCTCACTATATTGATGGCCTTGTTTGCTTTCAAAGCCCAAGAGATGCACTGTAGCAATGAACAGAGTGTAATTGTTATTATATAGACAGAAACTTCCAATATTTTGGTTGCCTGAAAACAGAAACTGAAAAAAGAAAGACAAAAAAAGTTGTTCTCTCCAATTTTGCATACATATACATTTAATAGCGACTTCTATTTAATTCTAAATATAAGCTGTTAACCGATAATTTCAAAACGCTGTCTGATCATGGTTAACAAGGCTTCTGTTTATTAAAGAATTAATATATTGTAGTTCATCTTGGGACTACAAGTGGACCAAAACAACACTTGAACAACTGTGAATAGCACCACTGGTTTCCTTCTGAGTAAACATAAAACAGTGCTGTGTGTGTTCACATTGTCACTCAGAGCATTAAACAATAGATTCAGTTAGAGCTGCACTGTGTATCTGACTGCTGGTCTATTCAACATGGCTTTAGGCAAAACTCACAGTGCAGGTAATGATCAGTTCCACTCTAATGTTGGCCACCACTGCTGTAGTAAAAACAATCTGCATCAGAAAATATGTTCATTCATTAAAGTCAATGCCCGTCTGTGTGAAGTGGATGCAATACACCTGTCCTTGGTGAAAGAACTTGCTATTCTCTCATCTAAGCCCTTTTTGTTTGTTTGGTTCTTCCTGTACAAGCAGCTTTTCAGAGAAAAGACCAACACTAAACGCATTAGGAATTCATAGAATGGAGGTGAGGCAAAAACACTTAAATAGAGAGATGCTATTTCAGGCTATGGGCTTTTCTTTCTGCGGCAAATGGATGTTGGTGGAGGGAGCCAGACAACTCTGAAATAACTCAGAGAAAAGCATGTCTTGAAGATGCGATCAGCAACACAGTTGGCGTATCTCAATGCTTTCTTCAGGTGATAATGTGCAATCATTAGCACGAGTCATTGCAGTGACAAAAAGAGAGGAAAGTGCAGAGAGACAAACAGTTTCCATGACCACACCAATTTCACTTTTCCCCACAAATATTAAATACAACTTTCCAAAAGCAGTGGTGCTTAGCCGTGATTTGAAGTCAGCAAATTCAAAACAAATGAAAAATTTAATGAAACCATTAATAGAAGAAAAAGTTTCAGGCCAACACATTAAAAAGCAGCGACTACATCCAAGCCCTGAGCAGTGCCTTTATAGCCTGATAAACCACACGACTATAGATGTGGCTGTCGAATGGAAAATAATGTGGATAAACACTTACCCCTGATAGTCATTTAATCCATAACATCAGTGCCACACTTCTGCTTCAACGTACACGTGGAAAACAACGGTTCCATATCAGTAAAGAATGTACGGCCTCGGGTAATTACTAACGTGCCTCCCTGTGAAATGGACTATTTTTCACAAAATGCTCTTGCGGCAGCAGACAAATGAACGTCACTGTTATAGTGGCTTCCTTTTTGCCAGCTGTGATTGTGACAGGGCATTACTTTCAATAAGCACATGCTCATTGCTTCACTAAGGTATCCATTTACACTCATTTACAGCCAGACAAACTAAGTTTAGGATGATGCCAGGAGCCAATAAATGCAAGCCATGCACAGTATGCAGCCTCTGGCATATGCTTGTGGGTTAAAGCAATGGCTAATATTAATCATAACACCATGAATATTAACATACTGAGAGAATAGGTCATACTGTATTACCATGTATCATCAATTACTCTCTAAGCAGATCTTGTACTGGGAAGAATGCCTGACCAGGAATAAAAGTTTAGCACATTTATCCCTCTGACAGAGAGCAGAGGACTAAATAATTAAATGTCCTTGCTGAACCCTTTACATAGTATATACTCAAATGCACTCATGGGAGAAGCAAAAGAATTAAAATAAAAGAAACATATTTCAGAGGTTCATGTGGCCGTAACAGTCTACAGTCTAGCAATGGTGTGGCAGCTGGCAAACAAAGCAAGGACACTTTGTTTTTCAACAACTACCTGTGGCATTTATAGTTATTATCTTTCCTTTATAATTCAAAGAAGTACTAGTTTTCTTTTTTTTAAATTTCCAGCAGCATGTAATGCTTAATGAGGAACATTAGACCCTTGTCTTCACGTACTGTGGCCCTCCACAGGGGCATTAGCACCTTGACTGGCCTCTTGCAGATGGACAAAATGTATTACATATTATGTGAAAATTAAATGCCAGGGGAGATTTCTCACAGAAACACCGTCGCTGACAGAGGACTCCAGAGGCCGACGAAAATATGTCTGTGTCTGTACAAACACTTGCTGAAAGGTATGACACCATGAGTTTGCACTCTCATTTCCTGTAAACATCAAGGGAGGCACCATTTTTCAATGTGGGTGACCCTGGGATAAAACACTGGTGAGCGTTTGACTTAGGTTTGACAGAATGAAGGACTCTAATTTGATGCCTGTGTTCCTGTCCCTGCTCATTGCGAGGGTAAAAAAATATTTGCTAAAATGTAAGTCAAAGTAACTGATGGAATACAAGGCTTACTGCTGACTTTGTTTTGGAGTCATTCCTCAAGTCTCTTAATGTGGCTACAAGTGCAAGGAAAAGTACGATAAGGTGGAAGTATGTTGGAAACTGTTTACAATGAGCATACAGCCATGAAAGTGCAGGGCAGCTAGAGAGAACCGAGGCATAATCTCTGTCGTGGAAAAGTCTTGTGAAAAAGTAATAACACAAACATTTGGACAGCTCAACACTGTCCAGATGTACCTCATAGTAGGGGGGGCTGACTTTGGAAACATGAAATAACATTACTACTATTCCACACTGGGTTCCTTATTGAATACATGGTGAATACATGGAGAAACAGAAAATCTGATTGAAATCTGATAAAATAGATATAAAAAATATATATGTTGTAGATGCTAATTCTGGATGTAGATTCTTCTAATTTGTTGCCATTTGCTTGGCTGTGAACTGTTACAAAGTGAAATGTGGAAATTAGTTTGGAAAGCACTGTATTTTATATAGTGCATATCATAGGCATTTTAAATTTGAAAAGTTTGGTAGCTGCTGACTAGCCCACCCTGACTTGTCCCACCTCAGGTCTCTCTACCTGCAGGCAGATCTCCAGTCCCATAGACAGACTGTAATGTCTTTGACTGCGGCTGGTTGCAGTAGTTTTTTTTATGCTAAGGTGGAGGATTGGCTACTCACCGAGGCAGCAGAGCAGAAAAAGAACTGCCATCGCCAGCCGCAGTTAGCAGGCTACCTGTTGAGCAGCTGACAATGGGCAGGGTAACAGTGACTTATCTTTGAAAACTATATCTAATTGGATCGTATAGTTTTCCATATGATTCATCTACCAAAGTAGGGAGGTTACATGATAAGTAAGGTTACATAATTTAAGATCATTAGATTGCCCACCCCTTACATGCAATACATCATACCAGACCAAATAACCCCTTACTCTTTGGCCACTGTCCAATGATTGCGACAATGCACAGTTGTGATAACCAGCGTTCTGCCAACGCCCCTGACATGCACAACAATACAAGGGCCCACTCAACAGTTCTTGCTGCCTTGATTGTATTTTGTTTCACTTCAAACCTCAAAGGAAAGTTTCTCTGGTTGAAAAGAATCCACCTATTAGGTCAAATGAACACCAACATGGCCGTTTGTCCATTGATGCAGCACAAAGGGGACATCCAATGTGACCTAGTGTTGATGTGACCCTCTGTTTCCCCCTATCTCCACCCAGGTGGGCTGATGTCTAGTGGTTCTAGTGGATGGACTGGTGATAAGGTTATCTGATTGTTTGTCTGTGCAGGACATGCCAGAATTCTTTTCCAGGTCTAACACTGATAAACTGAGGGGAGTCCTTAAGATTGTGAAGGAAATGCTTAAAACTTGTTTGTAGTCTGGTCTTTCAACCTGCACTGCTTTACAGTAGGAACTTCTCGTTGTCTCCTGAGTGCTCCGGGTGTCCACTTGTATAACTAGTTAAGTCCTTATATATTTCTTTCTGACTCCAAAGAGATTGATTTCTTCCTTTCCTCTCCTCCAAAATGTCCCGTTCCTTCGTTGAAGATTAGTTCCCAATTATTTTCAACTTCTTCATAATGGTGGTGCTGTGATCAATGAACTTTGGTTATCCTGCTCAAAACATGCTGTATATGTTGGGCTCTGCTTTATATCACTGAAAGTTTTGCCTATGGAGTGAAATCACTGTTTTGAATATTTGAAGGTAGAAAACAGCAGAAGAGAGCTTTTGCATAAAGAGTCAAGAAAAGTGTCTTTTGTTTTCTGTCTTAGCGTGCTTTACTTCACTAAGCAGGCCGCTCTGCAGTGCACAAAGCAGCCCTTAAAACTGCTATATCTCCTTGTTTTCTGAACGCTCTTAAGGAAAGTACTAGGCTACCACTCTCCAATAAAATTCTGTCAGCTCATGTAGGTGGATAAGAATCACAGACAAAAAGAAAGTACTTCCAGTGTATTTACAAGGGGGTTGCATCCTCTCCAACTTCTACAGATTCTACAAATGGCATTAAAAGAAGGCAGAGAGAAAGCCCATGATTTATTTAAAGGGCCCAGGGGTATTTTGCCCTGTTGCTTAAGGGTCTTATGCACCACTGCTTTGAATTACAGAGCAGTCCATGGAAATGTATAAATGGACGGAGGCTGGAGATTGAAAGGGGAGGCTTTCAAACTGAGGGTGCATCAAAGATCACAAAAATCTATTTGGGATTAAAGGAAGTGGGTGTTGCAGTTACAGATGTTTATCCCCTTTGTCAAGGTGAGAGGTACATTTTATGTAATATCATACTGTAGAATTTGTGAGCAAGATTTGGCCTCTATCAACAACAAGTAACAGATTGAATATTTTCACAGTTCACATAACTATCATGTTTTTATCAGTGGGTATCAGACTCAAAATGTGTCCAAATAAAAGAAAAAACGGTAAGTGCATGCCTGTATAATAGGCTAGACAACATAGCTCAAAAGCATTTCCTTGACCTACTTATGATGTGGCTAGGAACGTATTCAGTAGCCATCATCACTAGCAACAGTGAGATTTCACACCCCTGACAGTCCTTTAACATAAAGGCAAGTGTGGTTTAATGAACAAGAGAGTGTAAAACATCACATAAATATCACACCATCCTCTCAATAAATCTGTGTAATTGTGTGGCCTCCAAAAAGAAAAAAAAAAGAAGAAAATACATGCTGGTTAAAAAGTAACAACTCCATTAAAATAACAATGGGTGTTACATTGTAATTACCCCACCATAATGTCTCCACAATGACAACACTGTGCCTGTAAACCTCGACAGGGTAATTATACAGCCGAGAAATGTTCACAATGTCAACTACAGGTTTGATTAAACATGTGTGTCTGCAGAAAAAAATATGCATAAATTCTGGACCAGCGACTGACAGTAATTCACCAAATGACAGCTATGTGAGGCCATTAAGTGATTTCAACTAAATAATGCAGTTCTTAAAAATCACTTGACATACACATGCTTATTAACTCACCACTGAATGCAAATCAATCTACCAAAGAGAAAAACATGTTCCACTTGAGGAAATAGGAAATCTCTATGTCAACCCTGTAATTATTCCATTTGGAAAAGACAAATGGACAGTGCTGTCAAATATGGCCTTACAGAAAATTCAACTTAAAGGTTAGATTTGTACAGATGCTGTGCATAAAACACACATGGAGCTTGGTCTCCACCTACTGGCAAATAATAAAGTGATGCCCCTTACAAAAAAGAGAGGAAAAGTATTGTTTCGTTTTACATAAACAAGATCACAGTGGTATAATGGGGCTGTACAGACAAACTTGCACTTATCATCTTTTCATATTTAGTCAATTAATGAGGTCTGAAACAAAGTATGACTCGCTCAGCATCAGCACAAGGCGCTCTTACAGGCACCCCCCCAAACATATATTCACAGTAGAGACTGTGCGTATATACATCATAAATCCCATCTGACTTTTAAGAAACACTATTGCAGAGAACTCCAAATGGCCTGTGGCACTGCTTGGAGTCAGAGCCAATATGTGGCAAACTGACAATCTCACAAAATATGGCGGAAAACACCTATAGTCCGATTAATTTTTTCGTACAGCAGGAAACGGCTTCACAACTGATGCAACGAACTAAGGAACATGCCAGAATAACTGATGGATCAATATTTGGCAGCTCTCGGTTTGGAATGCATTTGCAATATCTAAAAGGCAATGTAACTTGATTCCAAAAATATGGTCTAAGGAACAGAGCATAATATCAATCAAAACTGCAAAGCTCTGCTTTTTGTATTTTAGGCAGTTTTACAAGCACTCAGCCTTCCTTATCAACAGCCAAAGGTTAGAAGCACAACAAATTTGCAAGTAAATCATTCTGCACCACAGTCCCAGAGCTGTGATCACATGTATGCTCGAGGCAAGTAGCAAACTCTTTCAGGCTGCTCTCTTACTCCTATCCTGGCTACTAGAAGGCATGCTCTTGATGTGTCTAAGAATTTTCAGCTGAGAAAATAGATGGGAGAAATATGCGACAAAGAAATTCACAAACAAAATATATTTGGACAATAATGCCTTTTTAGCATCCAATATAAAACAAAAGCATTAATGTGGAATACATTTAGAAAAAGACAAACGCACCACAATATAAAGTGCAGCATGAAACACAGCAACTTCAAAAGCCACTCAATGTAATAACTTGTGACTTAAGATGTGCTCTCAAGCTTTCTAAGACAGAAATATACTTACTAAACTAATTATCAAACCAACTATAGGAGCTTTTCCGCCAATGTGTAACAAGTTTCTTGAACTGCACCAAGAACATGGTTTCTCAGCAGTCAGGTCATTAAATGAATTAAATTACTGACAGGACATGGCCCAGGTTTCAAAACTAAGCCTCCTGAATTATTCATTTTTTAAAGTCTCTATAAAGCAAAGTCTCTATTTAAGGGGATGTCTAATCCTAACACGGAAATCAATTTTGTATGTAAAATCATTATTTGCGTGTCCAGGGGACAATATATGGTGGCTCCCTAAATGCTGGATTCACATTTTTGTGTTCATGTTCTGTGAAAGCCAATTTTCTGATGTCATTATACCAGTGGAAGTGGTTTCTTTGATTGGGCTGTCTGGGCAAAGAGACAGCTTGTCTTCCTTGCATTTGGCATTTCCGAACAGACGGTACGTAACAGTGTTGCTGACAGGCACTTTAAGCCGGCATCTGTTAGACAACGTGTGATCTAGTGTCTTTGGCATGACTGAATTTGCTATCATCAAAGACAACAAACGTGTGTTATCCTTTAATATGACAATCATGAAGAAATTTCAGTGGCACTAATAGCTTTGAGTTAGGAATTTATCACCCAAATAGCCCAGATACTGTCCACATAAATTACAACCACAAACAAATACTGGAATTATGAATGGACCCATGGTGACTGGACCTGCCCTACCTGATAGAAAGAAGTAGAATAAGCCCAATATGCTCGAATTTCAAGACTTAATATGACAATTTCATTCTAACAATTAGTCACTGCCACAAGCTGGACTCTCTAAACATAATTGGGTGATTAAAGTGAAATCTGCAAAAAATGAATAATTAGATCTCTACTCAGTTTGAATTATTGCAGGTAACCAAACCGAGGCAATGTAAATGGGTAATGCAAAATGAAAAGGGATAGTTACTGTAGGCAAATGTCAATTGTATGCACACAAAATCTGCAAATAATATCTAATAGCAGTTAAAGTGAGAGTGAAAATGCATGTGGGTTGACTGTGTGGCATGTGGAGCTGATACAGGTTAGGAATTTTGATAAGAAACTGTTCAAAAAGATTTGTCTGCTTTTGTTTGTTAGTATTTTAATGCAGAACAAGTACTTTTCATTTGTTTTACTTGTTTAATGCAAATTATCACTATCATTATTTTTGAACACAATGTTAGAGGCATTTTACTTTACTTTACTTGAAGGTTATTAAAAAAAGTCACACGAATACCCTGTGGAGTTTCAAGGAGAAACTAACCTAACCTGAAGGCACTGTCAATCATAATTCAACAGTTATAGCTATTTGCTGTATGTGTTCAATCCACTGTAATGGTCACTGTTAGGCATGAAATGAAATGCATTGCAGCGTACTTTATATGCAACAATAAATCTGATTCTTTATTGACAGCTATAGTTGACTAATGTATGCTGTCTGCTTTTTTGGCAGATTTAATTCATTTTTAGTCATTGTGGGCATTTTGCCAGGGAGCAATGTGAATGTTGGATAATTCTGTAATACTGCATCATCATGGAAAGCAAACTACTCATTCATCCATTAACATTGTCCTGCGAGAAGGGCTTTTTACAATCAATTATTTCAGAACGACTGCCCATTTCTAGTTCCTTGTGTAACCTACTACCTGCACAAGTCAACCCAGGGTTAAGTGGAAGAAAATGGATGTACAGATGGATAGATGGATGGATGGAACTATCATAAACTCAATGAGGACATTCAGCTGATATCACAGAAGAATGATGTAGCACGCTGACAATCACAAAACAGCTCAATACTTAAGGATTGATCTAGATAGGTGTGCTCATTTCTCCAAATGTCACGAGTAAGTGTTTAGTTTAGATTTTTCATTTTGTGTGCCTATACATGGATATTAAAAGAATGTACTTACTGTAATATCCATACAGAACAGTGTCTTCAATTTGCCCTCTGGTCTCATTGTTTGCTGCCCATTCCTGGATGTTAACAAGAGAAAAGTAAATGGTTAAAACTGGAATTAAGGAATTATGTAGATATAATTAATGAGAAAAACTATAAATAAATAAATGGTGAGTTTAAAACATATTTCAAAACCATCACAGAGGGAGAAATGGCACCTTGCTTCCAGGAAAGACAGAGTACAAAAAGCAGTGCACATTGGTTTGAGAATGAGTCCAAGACCCTGGAAAAGGGGTAGGTCATGCCTAACTAGCAAGCATATGGGGTCTGACAGCTTTGTTTAGCAAAGTTCACAAACTGAAGTCAGACAGAGAGAATGGTGCAAAACCAACAGAGATAGAGGGAATATAGCTCCATAGGAATAACCCAAAAGCTTTCAGACCCATGCCTCAATGTATTTTTATTCACATATAGCACAGGTGTGGGAACCTGTCTGTCACTGCATGGCTTTAAGCATGAATTCTCTAATTTATAAAACAGTATGAAAGGCAAAAAGATCAAAAAACAGTAATTTAATAACCAGTTTTTGAAGAGGAGCATTAGAAAGGAAAATGGTTGTGTCATTGCTGCCTCTGTAGTGTCAGGATTCTCACTGCACTGAGATGCTCAAATGATCTTCTCCCATCAGAAGTTAACATTCTCACCGTTCTTTGATTTCTCTGTTTACACTTATTATCGAAAAGCCACCACTTGCTTTCAAGCCTCTTTTCCAATTTTTTTTGTTTTTATCTTATTACAAAGTGTAATCACCTAGAGATCACTAAGAATCATGTTTGATTAAGCAAGTGAGGGATTATCTCCCTGATGAGTTAATGTGTGCAGCCTATGTCAAGTGGCCATGACTAAATAGAATTTTTAAAAAATAAATACCCTTTAGCAATCAAAGTAGTTCACAACCTAGAGGTAACAAATTACCTGCTGTTCAAATGAAGATATCATTACACGCTTTGCTAAATCTTCAAACAGATAGATACAAATGCAATGACTTGGTTAAAAAAAAGGAGAAAAAAAAAGATGAAGAAGTAAATGCATTCAGCTCTTAGTTTGGACAACAACAACATCCACATCATCTAAGAAAATTGCAAAGCATGGTTACAGGCTGCCTTAGGAAAACTCATTAGTATTTCTTAAATCGATTGTCAGCAGAAAAGACACTTACCTTGTATGTGCCATTGGGATACTTCATGAATGAAACGAGGAATATATCCACTGGTAGAAGTGCAGATGTTATCAAAGCAACGGCCAGTGCACATATTGCTGTGATAGTTGAAACAACTTCACTCTCCTGACGACTTTGAAATTTCCGAATGTAGACCCAACAGAAAACGAGGATCAACTAAACAGAAGAAAATGTGATCAAGTTAGAATAAATGGCAAACAATATCATATTGAGCAATTGAATAGACTGTCAAATAATGGCAAATAATCAATATTAGAGACTACATGAGCAATTACACTTTTTTTGTTTACATCCATATGCAATCTCAGAAAAATGCAGCATACAAAAGGTAGGGGAGGGAAGTATATGAGACACTGACTGAATATAATATGGTATAATATATCAGTGTTTTAGTGCTTTATTTTATTGAACTTCTTTTTGTGATCATCATGTAAAGTCCTCCTAAGCTTGATCAACAATGCTTAGAAACACCAGCTCAAATATGTGTTGCTCATGGCTGAAGAGAAATACTCAAACAGTGTTTACATAACAAGCAGGGAATTATATACTGAAAATAGCTTGCAGGTGCTATGGAACAGCTGATCTGATTATATCATACTCCATCTCTTATCCTCTGTGAGTACAGCCTGAGCACAAAGGGGCAATAGCTGACTTTTTTAGTAGCAGGATTAATATTTCCATTAGAAGCTCAATTATGTGCCACAAATTTATTTTAGTTTCTATCTTTGAATTAATTCAGTAATTTGTTCTTGAATTATCAACCATTTATTCTGTTGCTGTTTAACATGAAAAAGACAAAAAGAGGGATCGCCATCATAACCGGTAGGAAACTCATTAGACAGAGAAGCCGAAGAGGGGCTCCAAAATGACAAGGTCATATTCCAGGCACACAAGCTGTAAGAAGAGAGGACATTGCTAAAACTAGTCCCCTCAGATCAGAGGCTGCCATTCACAGACAGGATCAATTAAAGGCCCCCAGCCTTAAGCTTCTGGCTGCTTGTTTTGCCAGGTAATGACGCGAGCTTTGCATCCAAATAAGATCCGTTGAAAGGTTTGTTGAAATAAAAGGGGCTGCTCGTGGTGAGCAGAAAAACAGAGCAGTTTACTGGCACTCAGGCGCTCTTCTGATTCAGCTATGTGACTCTAAATGGCAGCTCAGATAATGAGTGCTAATTTGAGCAGCAGATTACCTAGCTGACCAACTTCAAAGCATTAATGTAAGTAGCCTAGCCCTGAAGTCACAGCTTTACATGGGACAAAAAACTACCTCCTACAATCATTAAGGTTTCGTGATTAGGCTACACCTTATTGTTTTAAATAACTGATGGAAAGCGCTCGTCCATTTTAATCAGCAGCACCATTCTTTTCTTTTATTTCGGAAGACCATCATTTTTTGGCAAGAACATTTTAAAAGCGGTGATAAAGAGCTACGCAGTTTAATGATGACTGATGTCAACAGGATGTAAACCATTAAAAATAATAATAATGATAATAATGAGGGGACACCAGCCCTCTGTTCTGGACGCCGCTTTTTCACACTAGTATTAATACTATAAAATATAAAACTACATTTGATACAACGTTAGAGCTTTCTATAAACCAACAGCTGGTTAAGTGTGTCAGGGCTAATGTTAGCTAACGCCAGCCCAAAGCCAATATTGACGTTAATACACCGCAGCCATGTCGCGTCGGATAACTCCTGAACAAAGACAGCAAAGCATCTCAACATCTCAAAGCAACAGTCTGACCGTCCGCTGCTCAGCGGAGCGACATGACGACTTTATACTTGCTTACCAGTAATATAAAGGTGAAAATAGACCACCCGAGCACAGACTCGGAGAGGAACGACTGGGCCGCCATCTTCACTTCCTGCAATAACAAAACCACGTGCTTCTGGTGACGTCACCGCGGTGGAGTGCGAGCAGCAGCGTTGACGTCTCAGCACAGAGTCCGTGACTGATCATGTGTGCTGACAACTGTAGGGGTCTTACCGAGTTTAACGAGTTTACGTGGCAGCAATGCAACATCACCATTGTCACGTTTATTAAACATGTCTCCCAGAAGCAGCAGATACAACATGGAAAAAGTATTTACATGTCCCACTATAAGTAACCTACTGTAGCACTAAACTGCTACCAAATATAGAACGTATAAAGTGAAGTAGCACTATTATTTAGTAAAAGTAAAAATATCTTGATATTTTAAAGTTACAGAAAAATTATTAACAAAATGTTATTATATTATTTTCATCATCAATGTGGGAGTAGCCTAGAAGTAGCGGTAACATGTAAAAACAATTTAGCCTACTGTATTAGTTATGGTGCAGCAATCTTATATAGGCTACACAGGGCCGGCCGAGGATTTTGGTGGCCCTAAACAAGCTTTTGTTTGTGGCAGCCAAAAAACTCTGAGTGCAAAAACACACACTGACTGAATGAACACATGCTTATGTGTTAAATTAATTATTAATTGAACCGTGGTAGGGACCTTTCTGATCATGTGCCCCTCTTATTATTAATACGGTACTCAGAAAAAACTAAAGGGCACTTAAAAAAGACATTTCTGTGTCACTCGATTTAGAATAAAGTTGATCATTTTGGCTTAGTCTGGACTCTGTCCGTAGGAGGCCCACCTTTATATGACAATATGATCTTCCTGCTATTTCCTGTCATGCTTTTGAGTAGGCCCTATTGGTCACTCAGTCTCACCCTTGTTGCAACTTGCCCCTGTATGCCTTTTACTCATTTTTATATATATATGTATAGGCCTATATTTAGGGGCTTTTTGCCTTTAATGGACAGCACAGTTCAGAGAGTGACAGGAAATGGGAGGCAGGGAGGGGGGAACGACACGCAGGATTGGGCCTCTCGGCACGGGATTCAGGGCACACCAGCCTGCCTTTTACTCATAAAACATTGGTATGATCACAGTAGTGTTGGTAAAAAAAAATTTAAAAAAGGAGGGCCATTTTCAATACTTGTCCAAATGTGGAAAGATCTTGTGGTTCATTGAGTCTTGGTGAAAAGGTAGAAGTAGGCCACAGAAAATGACAGTGCAGTGCATCTGTAACTTTGTGTAGAGCTGATCATTGGGGTAATACTTGCTATCAATTATACACCACAGAGGCCCACACGAGCCCAATGCTGCTGATTTTAGTGTTGAAGCTATTTCCTCAGTTGACACAATAGCAGGTATTTTTAAGGAGTCAACTGCAGAAAAATTGCTTTATACACCAGAAATACAGATTTTTATCCATGTGATTAACATTGGCAGAGACTGCAAACTGACTCTGTACCATGTGACTGTCTGGGGTATTTAGATTCTCATTGGAGGTCCTCATGAATATGTAAAAGCAATATTTCTCTATTACCTGTTATGCGTCATATAATTTTGAACAGTCAGCTTCAGTAAGAATTCAATAGCATGACAAAAGCCACAACTGTTGGATATTTGTGGCGCTTCTTTAAAAACATGTTAAGCTGTTTCCTTTTTCTATTCATCTTCTCCATGACTAGAGGGGCCATCGATCTCTATGACTGTATGTATTTGTTTCAAGTATAAAAATGCATTAGTTGTGATACCGCTCGAGTCCTCACAAAAGTTTATTCTTTAGAGGCGCAGCGGGTATGAGCTTCTGTTTCATTCAGGAGGGGATCCGAACTTATGCAGCAATGGGATTATCTAAACTTTTTTCAGACTCTCTGTGAAGTGTAACATTCAGCATGAGGGTTTCTTTGTGCATGGCAAGCTTCCACCCATATGCCAGGCACCATTTTCTCCAGTTCTTCTTATAAAATAAATTTGCATACAGACCCCATGGTATCTTAACATAAAAATCTACTGCAATAAAATCTACTTTCATTCTGCCTTCCTTTGCACAGTATTAAGTGCACTGTGTCACAGAAGTCTGCTCCATTTTTTCTATATATTGTCCCTTAAATTACAACAGTCTAAGAGTGTGCAGTCATGCTTAACCATGTCTGGAATTATTGAGACAAAATTGAATTACTACTTGAGTAATTACTTTTGCAAGGCGTGGACTAAAACAGTCAATGGTGACATTGAGACTCTAAAGTTTTCTGAAAGTGAAAATAACAGTTCTGTATATTGTACTGGAGAAAATTTGTCTATATTGCTAATTGGAATAAGGAAAACTCATACCAATTAATTAGTTGGTCACTGTTTTAATTGGACACTTTCAAATTCAACTCACTAAAATCAATAACCATATATCTAAGCTTCTTTTTATGCCCCCAGTTTCAAACATTTTAATTAAACTAATGTCTTCATTCACAACCCATTATTCACTGGAAGGTAGGTCTACTTAATTCAAGCTACCTTAGAATACTGCAAATGCCTTTATCATGCAGCTTGGCAATGTGCCCTAATGGAGAGCATGTACGGTCTATTAAAAGCTGGGGAAAGTGTAGGCAATTGTCATGTCTGTCACTCAGTGGAGGACTGCATATCTTACATTTGATTTTATGTTTGTTGCTTTTATCCTTCTTTTAATTGCACAATGATACTTCAGGCAGCTGAAGAGGCTGCTCCAGTAATCAAATCATGAACTCATGTTACCGATTCAGTGTTTCTCTAGAGGATGATAGTACTCTCACAGTAAAATTATACTATCACAACCTCCTCTCATCCACTTTCCTTTTTTTCTGACATCCAAACTAGTTTTCCCAGCCTAGCTGAAGAGCAAAAGAGGTGTTGCAGAAATAGTTCCAGCTACTGGCGCTTGTGCTCACCATCAAATTTGTCCTTTTGATTTTGAAAAGGAAAATGCTTCATAACCAAGGAAAATGACCTCCCACTGAATGGGTTAGAAAATTGTTGGAGCTCATGTGACTAAACCAGATGATGATAAAGAAGGATTTATGTTCAGTGGTCTGACTTTAACCTTGGCCATAACATTCACTTTGGTTTAAATTTGGCTATGCAGTTGTAGATACATTTATGTAAAATATTGTGTGAATATTACATGAGATTGCGTTGCAGATGAACAGGCAGAATGCAATGTAAAGCAAGGGATGTTTGTTGTACAGACAGGAGATTGAAATGCCCAAATGTATTGGATATGCAAATCCTGATGCAAACACTGTATAATGATAACAGAGAACATCGGTGTCTGACAAGGTCATACAGTATATTGGTGTAGTATAAAGTTAGATTTAGTTTACTTTTTAAAGAACCTTTCAAGAACCACATATTCTTTCTAAATGACCTCAGAGTGACTTTCAGTCAGTTTAATTAAAACAACAACCCAGAACTACCCCCTGCAACTGCATGTTCAACATTTGGCCCAAAACAATGAATGTTTGAGTCAATATCAAAGAGAACCAGTGCCATACAGCTACCCCAATGAAGCTGCCACCAACTGATTTTCTTTCATTAACCTTGAATGAACCAGTCAATTATATTCTCATATTTCAGGAATAACCCACAGAAATATAGCTGCAGGCCAAACTGACATATTATTGTATCTTTTTAATTCTCTTTCTTTTTTCTGTCTCCATACAGCACTGGATGCTTTCATTGCCAGGTGAGCTCTCAAAAATGATGAATGAGACTCCTTAATAGCTTTTGTGATTTTTATGAGGACATGAAAGGTACACATCAGTGGTTATGTCTGCATACAGATTAGTAACACACACTATGCGGCCTTTGTCTACTGCTTTGCCATATGTCAATTTAGCAAATGATCCTGTAAAAAGGACAGGTGTTTTGCCTCCGAAGCCCTTCAATGATTGTGACTTGATGCGATCAGAACAGAGCGATAAGTAAGTTTGCATTCAAAGCAAGACAATAGTGTTTTCTGAGGTTGCGTATGCGCTTATACAGTACAAATATTATACTACATTATGTGCAAGTACACAGAGGCAGAAAGAGGAGAGGGCTGTATTTGCTGCATGTTTGTCATGTGATTCAGTACACATACACCGCATTAGGGGAAGCAGAATAACGTTGCTCAACAGTAAATTGTTTCGTGTTTAGTTGAAGAACATATTTCACAGGTCTCTCACTGAGCACACGTGCTAATGCGTGCATGTGCAAGCGAAGGAACACTAACCCTGATCAGTGCTGTTTATCACTGTTTGTCAGCAGCTCCACACATTTTATGTCTACCTTTGTGAAAAATGACAAGCCGAAGGTACCAGAATGAATGAGAAAAATCATTTCCTTTTTAGGCCTTTATCTTCAGAGGAGATAGCTACTTAGTTGTCACAACAGGGTTTTGTCGCTCTTTGCAATTCGACTATCAAATACTAATGTTATGATTATCAGAGGTGCTACAGTGAAGGCTGCACAATGTGATGTTGGTAACGGCACATTGAAACCTGATGGGCTGTGTGCAGCTTCCACTCAGCGTGTCATCTTGAACACTTATCTGGGATGTGGCTTTGTGAAATGCTCACATTATTTTTATTTTGACTAAAACGTGAAATCAATGAAATTAAGGAGTTTAAACCCAGCTTCATTCTGCAGCTACAGTGTGATTGGGAAGTCATTTTTGTTTAGTGGCTATATTCAGGTGATGAATATTGTCACTGAGAGCAGTTCCGGTCAGATCAATACAGTATACTGTAATATACTGTGTCCCATATATCAAAGGACCACTTTCACAGCATCTGAAAAACAACTCAGAATCGTCTCTGCTCTTCTCTGCCAGGAGTGGTGACTGTCTTGGAAACTGGAGAGTAGCTGAAGTGTTTAGAAAAGCAAAAACAAATTCCATCCTTAGCATTAACGATGACGGCCTCCATATTTTGTTTCTGTCAAGTCAGAAAATCTGAGCTCTATGATACCTGTACTGTAATTTGTAATGGTTTAATGCTGTTCAATTCATTTTTCACATAACTCTGTTGCAAGTTGTCTGTGAAAGCAGCATTAAACTACTATACAAACACAGTTTGGGGCAAATTCCATTATCCCTATTGTCATAGAGGTAGGTTCATTACCCTTAATTATCGGTGCATGTTGTTTTGAGATCTGCAGAGCAGAGACATGAGCTGCTCAGTGAACACAATGGAAATGCATTTGCCTCAAAAAACAACTCCCTATCGTGATGTTATATTATCATTTAATAGCGTGATAAATGTGCAGGTCACAACCTGTTTTGTATTTGATGGTTTCGCTGAGAAGCTCATCTCCAGATCTCAAAAAAACATGCAACCGATAATTAAATCTAATGAACCTGCCCCTAGAACTATACGGATTATGGCAATAGTCGAATATGCCAAATGTTGAACTATCCCTTTGAAATACACAGTAATAAAGACAGGTAATCACTAAGCTGCAATTCCTAGGAAAAGACACACTACTGCAGTATTAACTCTGTCATCTAGTAAGACACAGGTGTATCTAATGATAACATAACGACTGTATTTAAACTGGGCCAGCTCCAGAGTTCATGTCCAGCTCTAAAATATAAAACAACATTTACATGTTTACAAAGCATTTTGCTTGTCTGACTAAAACATATGATGCTTACATTCACTAAATCTGGAAATCACGAGGGTAAAACAAATCTGCAAAAGGGCAATTTCTGGCATTATGTCTTGGAGCATTTTTCTTGTGACATCAGGAGGGCGCCAAACATGTAAATATAATGTCTTGGGGTCAGAATCAGCATGACCATCTGTTGCTTGCCACATCCCCCTGCTCCCCTTGTTTATCTGACTCTCCAGTATGAACTGACTGCTAAAGCTGCAATAAAAATGACATACAAAAATATGACAGAAAGTTTTTGGGAAATCTGCTCCAAAAATGTATTTCCCTTGAGTTTTAAATGTAGTTGAGTTCAGTTTTCTGTAGCCTACCCGAGCATCATCACAAAAATCGAATTTGCTCACATGTTGTGAGGACACCTGAATTATTTGTAAATGCTGTAATTTTATGGTTATGATTTGGATTGGTCAAATATATCAAATATAACAAGAGCCATGAAAATGAGGATCATAAATACAATCAATTATACAATTTAACCCCTTTTCAGACATGTTTGGCAGATGGAACCCACACAATACAGTCCTACTTACAAGAGTATGGACATACATTGAGTTGTCTTTAACTAGACTTACTGAAGAAATATGTTTTAAAAATCAAGACTTAAATTTATACTTTGCAAGTGAATGAGAGCCTGGAGTGGCTACACATTTATATTACACTGCAATTTAATTTCTTTTTTCTTTTTTTTAACGTTCATTTTTTTTTAATGTTCATTCCTGTAAAAATACATTCGCTGTATGAAATACAGTGAGTATATTTCAAAACCCAAAAAACTCATGGCTATTTTAGAGTTAGAGCCGTCTGTCAGTTTTGGGAGTCTTGTGTTCTTGGAACATTTACTTTGCCACTGTAATTGGGGGATTGCATTTGGCACCTGTTTTATGTCAACACACACTTTATCTTCTATAGTGACAGGTAGCAGAGGTGCATAAGTTTAAGTGATGCAGTCTCAGGTGCTTACTGATGTAGTCCACTATAGCTGTTTGTGAAGTGGAAAATTTGACTTTTTACTTAGACTCTTATATATAATTTTTTGAAAAGGTGCTTTTATCACAGCACACTGTTTTGTTGAACCTGCACATTTCTGCAACAGATTTGACCAGTAAGTGATGGATGCCTTTTAAAACTTGAATAGGTGTACACTTTTTAGTGTCAGTGGGCACAAAAATTCATTATCACTATAGCCAAAGATCGGCGCTGTATTGCTGTGCACACACTGAATATGAGAAGGAAGGAATCTTGTTGCTGAGACCTTGAATGCACTGATTTTTGTGATTTGAGTTATGTTGACATGTGCAGAGGCATATGCAAAGTTGCTGTTAATTTCATAGCCTGGTCGGACAACAAGGCATTGTGTGTTTTCATTATTTCACTTTCTGCCCCATTCTTGGCAGTGGCACTGAACTATTTTTATTTGCAAAGGTCCAAAGTGTACCAGTGCAGATGCTTCTGCTTGCACTCCAGTACAATAGAGATGAAGAAAAACATATTTCACAGACAACTGAAACAGTGATTCTTTTAAAGTAACAATCCACAGGCCTTGTGGTGGAAAGTTCTGACCTCAAACATGTTTTATAGAAAAAGTATTTCTACTTTTATGTTGTTGATTCCACCTCGAAGAAAAGCTAGACTTGCTTCTCTTCATGTCAGGTTAAAGATTTTTTTTTTTATCTCAAAGAAAGTGATGGCAGATGCAAAGGTGATTTGTTGAATGAAGAACTTGCAAACCCAACTGTTTTGTGCACAACCCTGTTATCAGTCCAGTGATAGTTATATAAAGTTCTCTTTAATTGCTGGTAAAAGGAGAATCAATAGTGAGGGCATGAATCTACAGCAAACTCGAGAGATGTCTGGAGCTGATATAGGTTCTGCGACTGAGCAGAATAGCTGGTGCTAAATTAATGTCACAGTGGCAGCATTGCATCTTAAAAGACAGTTTCTAACATGTGAAACAGTAATAGAAGCATCAATTTAATGAAAGAATAATGTCATTCTCCAAGATTCACCTGGAAAAACGCAGCCAATAATCACCTGGAAATTGTTAAAGTAGTCCGGTCTTCACTAAGGAAGAACACAAAAATACACAGGCATAAAGAATAATGTAACCACTCTGGTGTTTGTACAGTTTTCAACATAGAAATCCAGCCATCTGCTCAATTTGAATCAAGAGTTGCTCTTTTGAACCATTTTTCTCTTTGTTTCTTCCATCACACTTCTAAAAAAAGTTTGCCTTTGTGTGTGTCCTGAAGGGCTGGGGTGGGAGGGGGGGCATTAAAATCATCTGTCCAAACACTTCTCTGTGTGGAGCCCGAACACCTGTTCCTATGGACCGGGTGTCTTGAACTGTTGGCGTGCTGTTTCAACAACCAACTCAAGTGGACAAAGTACCTGCGGTTTAACCTTCATTTAGTTTCACAAACACCTTACACTGTAAAAGAAGTGAAACACAATCAAGGCACATAATAGGAGAGACCCTCAGTGGCCTGAAGGAGGAACTAACAGCCAGTGGGACAGGACACGGTTACTGCTGCTACTGGGCGCCTGACACTCACACAGAGTACAGTGTACATGTCGAAGTTGTTGCTTTCCATATAGCAGTATAGTATTGCCACATGGCATTTGCGTGTTCTGACTAAAATAGTATGAGCATGGAGCGTGCTTCTGTAGCACAAGGTCTACCTTTACTGCTTATAGCTGTCAACTCATTATGATGGGTCATCTATAGCCTATTCTTCTCCTATACCACATGTGTCATTTCTTTTGCTTTAGTGTTTGCTTTAGTGTATTATGTGATGAATAGATATGTAAGAATTGTATTGAGGTGAATGTGTTAAGATTTTTTATATTGTTTGGGTATTTACTTTTCTGTTTGACCTGACAGTTTCTGCATATAAACCACATTAAACCACCTTAGAGGGGAGCAAAGCAGTGTGCATTAGGCCCTCCATTCACAGCAGTTGATGAGATGATAATACATCAAAAACGTGTTTAATTCCCGCACCTGGCTCTGTTAAATAAGAGAGTTTGTTTGAACTCCACTCGGGCATTTATTCCCCCTAATATGAAAGCTTTCAGTGTGTGCTCCTCTTGTTTGCTCAAGTCTCTGACAGAGCATTTCAGTAATAATGACAGAGTGGGAGGGCCACTCTGTGCAACTAATAAGGACCGCGATCTAGCAGGCGATCCCACTGTGACTTTTATTTCCAAGTCCTGGAATCCGGAATCGGACTGATCGTAATCACACATGGATTATGCTTTTCTCGCCGCTTTCTGTTTGTTTTTGTTTTAGAGGAAACTTTCCCAACAACTGTAAGTACTTATACATCAAATTCATTCCACAATATATATATTTATATATATTTTTAAAAGCTGCTGAATATAAATATCAGCGTGTTAACTAGAAAATGCCACTGAAAATCCCAATTATAACGCACATCACTGCATGTTGTGTCGCTTGGCACCAGAAGTGTTATTTTTGTTTTTACGCACGGCTTGATCTTCCTAACTTGTCGGGACGCACGAGTTATGAACAGGTTATTTCTGATTCTGTGAACGCTCTGCAGCAGTAAACACGGAGCGTATTGCATCACTTGTTAGCAGCAAAGTGCGAAATGTGCGAGACACTGAGGGAATATGAACCGCTACAGCTTGTAATTATTTGAAAAAAATATATAAAAATCATCCAGCCAATCAGCGGTCGCGCAGAGAAAACACGCTTCTTTGAATATTGCAAAGTGTTCAGAGAGAAGTTAAGTGGCTGAATGATTGATGGAGAGACCGGGAGTCTTATGTTAACTCCAAGTGTCCGAGGTTTAGCTTTGTGTCTGCACCTCTCCCTGTAAGCGGTCAGATGTGTGTGATACCAGTCTATTGGAAAATAAATACACGAGGGAATGAAATCGATGCAGGTTTACAGCAGATGGTGCAGCAGCGTTGCTGTCAGCCAAACTAAATGAGTGGAAATGAACATGTGAGTTTAAAGCAACTAACTATCTAAATCCTACTGAATCATCAATGAGCTGCGTGAAGGTGCAGAATAACTGTGACAGCAGGGTTCGGCATTTGAGCTGTATTGCATGCATGTGCAGAAATGACGGGAATACTGTTACCCCCCCTCCTTCACACAGACAAGGAATGTGATACCTCTGTAGTGCTACTTGTCTACAGCCCATGCATGGTTGTAGCTGTAAGTAGCATGGTCACTTCATCTCCAAGTCATGATACCATAGGCCTGCATGCAAAACTTTATGATCCAGTGGGAGATGTGCTTCCCAGATGGAAATTTATCTCAGAGGCAAACATTATGTTGGATAAGACATCAGCGGTTAAAGAAGGGGAATATCTAAAAACGAAAAATATTATTGGTCACAATTTGTATGATTGCGCATATTCATGAACTTCATATGTCATGGCTGTATATTATTGTCATTGGAGGTCAGGCTTGGTGCTTAGCTCTGTTGTTTCCCCCCAGTGGAAATACAGCTGTAGGTGAATGCACACAGAGAGGATTATACAGTCTCTGGACTGGGATTGCAGCTGCGTTGTCTTCTTATAGGCTCAAAAAAAGTAGGTTATTCATGATAAGTTATGACGTAACTGTATTTTCTATTGGCGGTTAACAAACATGTTCATTTTCTGTTATTATAATATTCACAGACACAAATTAATTCACTATGTATTACTGTTGGGCTGGGAGTTTATCCTTCTCCCTTTTACTTCTTATTTATTTTTTATGTTTTTGAAAGTCCTTGAAGAACAGCCACCTGAAGCTGTATTCTCTGTATTCACTTCAGAGGTAAACAAAATATGCAGGCAGGGTAATCCAAAGGTCACTGAAAGCATTGGATTGGAGTCAGAATAGTTGTACTGTACTTTATTGACTGTACTTTAAAGCAGACCGTCACTATTCAGGAGGAGGCTGCCCTGAAAAAATTCTTGCCTTCTTTGCAATGGCATGAGATTAATGCAGAAGATTTGGTTTTGGCAGCACAGCCAAATGGTTTAAGAGACTCACTTGTAACTAGAGTTTTGCATGAGACGTCCTTGACTAAGACACTGCTGACAGCTTACACATCAAAACACAACAGAGTGTTAATAGAGTAGCCCACTTTGGAAACAAAAGACGGAGACTTTGGCATTGTGATAACATTGTGATACACGGAACAAGGCTAAACAACACATGAAGACCCACAACTTCTCATACACTGTTAACCTCATAGTGACGAATGGAGACTGCTTGAAGTTGCTAATTTGTCGTGTCATTTCAACAAATTAGCAGAGTGCATAAAGATCAGTGTCAGACATACTGATATTCCACATTGCGTTGTCTTTACCTTACAGACCATATGCATCGGCTCAGCCCCACAGCTAATTTGTGGCGATGACATATAGACCTAATGAATTATAAACTGTCTATGGAGAACAAGCGGCGGCTTGGCTTGCTAGTTAACAACTGAAATTTAAACATAAACAGAGCTTAGAGTATAATGATTTAGCTGCAGTATGGACGCTGCCATTCATCATTGTGTAGCAGGTGTTAGTGAAACTCATGATTGAAGGACTCAGAGGTCCATTCTCGACGTTGAGTGACTTTACATAAATACAAAAGGAGGCTGTAGGGGCCTGTGAGTGGGCATGCGAGAGGGGTTGTTAAACTGGAAACTCTGGTGTGATTTACAGGTAGAATTCAGAATAATACAAGCTGCACAAATTGTTATTTAGTTCATGTTGTTAAAACTGAGGAATATTACAGCTAAATATGAAGGCACTTTATCTACATCCTCCACACAGACCATGTTTTTTTTTGTTTTAGTAGATTTTGAATGAATCCAATTTAAGCCAAAGTGATTTCTACACCCATCACAACAGCAAGATAATAAGACCCACTTGAATCATGTTGTTTACTTGTGTCTGCTGTCCATCGCCTCAGATTTTGTTGACATTTACAAGCAGAAAACAATTTCATCAAGATCTGTAAGGCATGTGTTTGAGTCACTACCACGGCAAATATTAAGACTGAGTTGAACTGTGAATTGTAAAATAAAACAAATACTCTACTTGCCTGCAGGTTTTCAAGTGGACTGGTTTCTGTAGTGTCAGAACCATGACCTGTCTGCTAAGATGGGCTGCTTTCCTGTGGACTGTAAATTCCATTCCTTGCACTCTTGGAATGGCACTGGGTGAACAAACAGGTATGTGAGCTTGTTGTCCTCAGCCTCTTTTGCAGCATCAATATATTTTAGCATAAGAAATACCAGTATCGATTTCCTCTTTAATCATCAAGCATATTCATAAAAATGAAATGTGTCTCGTTAATGCTCTGTAGATACTTATTACATATCAGAAGAGTCATCTGTATGACCTATCTGTATCCTTGTTAAGCATATAATACTTTAAACAGTTACGTTTTAATATTTGACATTTGTTTCTCATATATCATCACTAACAATGTGACATTTATGCCTTGCAATTTATGTGCAATAGTAAAACACACTTTGTAATGCCACTATTGTGTAAATATTTATCCAGTTAATATTTCTGAAAAGAGAATGTTACAGTTGGTAAACTAGCACTTCAGAGTTGTTATAATATTATAGTGCCTTTTTAAATTTGGGTTGAAACAAATCTTTGCTTGCCTCTAAATTACACCTGTCACATTTTTTTTCAAACAAAAGTTTTAAAGATAAAAGGCAAACAAAAGAAGAAAGGTGTGAATTGAGATTCCACTCTGATGGGAGTTTCTTCCATAGAGGTTTTGTTTCTAAAGTCAAAGAAAATGCTTTTGGAAAGGAATTCACGATCCAGTGGATCATCCTTTTTTCTGCATCACAACTGGAACAAAATATGAATGACCATCTGCACCCAGCACTAACAGCCTCTCGATGTCTTTCCCCTAGATGGCCCATGTCCTTCTCTGAGTGTAGAAGATCGCAGGTTTTCGGACGTTTTAGATCGTCCTCTGGATATCACAGGTATGCCGTTACAGCGCAGCACACTTGACTTGTAAATACATGGATTCTCTGTACCAGTTTAATGACACATTGTAACCCGTGTTAACAGGATTTGATCTCACCGAAAAGTTTCTTCTGCGAAAGGGAACAATCACAGAAGCCCTGCCATCGTTCCGTTTAGGAAACAGTCCACTTATCAAGCCGACAAAGTGAGTAGCCTGCACATTTATTATTAGCCCCCATTTTTTCTGTTTATTACTCGCATCATTTGGGTTCAAATGTTGCTCTCTGGTTCTGTATGATGTCTGAGAATGTCTAACTCAGACAGGCAGTCTACATGTGAGCTATGACTCAGTAAATAATCTTCCTGTATGCTGCTTCATTTCAACCCCTCCCTTACTGTTGCTATGTAACTGTTGCACAATATCAACAAGTTATAAGATGCTGTCACTTCATAAACACCTTGACACAATTTTATTATTTTTCTTGCTAATGCGCTGGTTCAGAATACAGCCAAGGTTATTTCTCACAAATAGAATAAATATCACATCACGTTTAAGCCAGGTTTCCTGGAGATCCAGTTATATTCAAAGAAAAAAACAGCATGGCGTCATAGCTGGACTTAAGAAACGTTGACTTGAGCTATTCCAGATATACACTGCTCAGAGCAATAGTTCCATTTGCCTCAGCTAATAAGGACAAGTTATGAGGTGAGCTGTCGAACAGAATTAATATATATTGCATTTATTCTAGAAATCTCCTAAGGGCAAAAAGTGGGACATAGAGGAATGAAAAAAGGAATCTGAGCAGAGGAATATTAAAATTACTACATATAAGACACACTGAGGTCCTATTTACTGATGATCTTTATTCCCCTGGTCAGCTGGAAGGTCCACTGTGTGACTTCACCCTGACGATGATAAAGTTTGAATATGAATTTGATGTAATATTCATTGAGGCCTCTTGCACTTTTACATTTAGTCCCATCAGATGTATTAGCAATGACCGGCAAAACATATGGAGCCACGGCCGCTGCCAAACTTGGCTTTGCCGCCATGTTTCGGATTTTAAAAAATGTATTTTGAGACGTTCATTGTTTCGTGTCCTTAGGTTGTAAGTGTGAAAGAGAACACTTTGTCATTCTTCAGGGAGGGGAGGATATTTTTAGTATTTTTATATGACGAGCGACTGTAAACATTTACTGCTGCACTCTTTGGCTAGGTGAAAGAATCTTTGAGCCAGGTGATTTGCGATCTCCTTGCCGGTCCAGTCAGCCGGCCGAAAATACATTTAGTTCAGCCCTTCCCACAGTCTGGGCCCTTAGTGCAAGAAGATGCTGGTTCTCAATGACACTGCTGACAGTGTAATTGGTTATAGTGGCAAGACTGCGATCCCTCTCATATCCAATTATCTAAGTACTTTGACAGGTGATACTGCATGTCAGCTGAGGAGCGAAAGCGAGGGCAATTGCACGAAGCAGGAGGCCCCTCTGCCCCCTGCCACAGCCAGTAAAACATTGCTCACTTTACTCGCAGGATATGCAGCGATAGATGCTCCACTCTCCAGACCTGGCTAATGTTCTGCCAGCTTCTTGGCACAATACACATTATGATACATAGATCAGAGCTGACACACTCATGGAGCATTTGTGTGAGGTGACGAATTGCCCTATAAAGTGCAACTGCACCTATGACGTGCTTCCATATGGTATTACAGCTCACAGGTGATGTAGTTGGTCATTAGCAACGTATATGTTTGGCCTTGTTCTCTTAACATCTTATATTAACTTCAATTGTATTTGCATAATATCTTTTATAACCTTTATACATTTTACAGAGTGTGTTTCAACCTTGTGGGTGGGACCCCACGTGGGGTCGCCTGGAATGCCTAGTTACTGAAAAAACAAATTACTGATAAAAAACTGATTATTATTCTTTTTAAAATTATGATTAAAAACACCACGTACAATCTTAAACAACTGTATTCTATACTTTCATGCAGCATGTAAAAATATCTGAGCTGGCACATCTTGATTGATGGCCGTGATCATGTGGCTGCGCGTGATTGCGGGGTCGTCAGAAATTTGTGATGTCAAAAATGGGGTCACGAGCCAAAAAAGGTTGGGAACCACTGATTTAACACAATGTGACTTTAACTTGTCACCTTACAGACCCTCCTACAGAGTTATAATTCAAACCCTCTGAAATTTGCTGGGGTTGCTTTTCTCTGATGCTGAGCAAAAGAAAGTCACTGTTTTCTTTTTTCCATGCTATTTACATCAAAGTAACAAGAAGCCATATTGTATACTGTACTGTAGTTTTGTTTTTGTTTTTTTGTGTGACTGATGTTACTGTTTTATTTCTAAGCATAGCACAACATCAAGTGAAAAAGATTCACATACATCTTTTTGTACCTCAGTATTTACTGTAGACGTCAGTGCCTTGAAAATTCTCAGCTCTGTTTGTTCTTTTCCAGCTTCAAAGATTTAGACAAATCAAATTGTGTTGTCAGAAGGAAGCTCAGCACAAAATTACATAACCTATTGTCTGAATAATTTTCTCTTTAGTGTAATAGGCATTGCTTGTCCTGAAATGGGAACAGGATTAACACTTGCAACAATAATGTCTCACAATGTGGTTTGTGCGATTTGAATACTCACTCATCAAAGCAGCTGGTAACAATTAAAATGTTGAATGGGCTGGTAAATAGGCTGTGTCTGAAAGACTAGAGAAGCACTAATTCTTATCAACCACTAAAAGCTCTTTATGCTACATGTAAATAGGTTTTATTCACCTGTACACATTCACATAGTTGTGCACTGTTTTCAATCACACATACAAGCACATACCAGTGTTACATCAGGGGCAATTTCAAGGTTCAGTTTCTTGTCCAAAGACATTTCAAGATGTGGACTGGTTGAGCCGGGAATCAAACCACCAACCGTCCGATTAGTGGACATTCAGCTGAGCCACAGCCGCTAAATAGCAATTTAATATCAAGTATAGATGCTGGGGGTATATGAGATATTGACACTGAGGCTGAGAGCCAGTGTATCAAATCACCAGGGTTTGTGTTTGTTAAGCAATCTGTGGTTTCAGTGGTTTGTGACTGTTGTGTCAGCTAATTAATCATATGGGGTTACTGCGATCAATACTGTGTAGCTGACTTACTCTTTTCTAAGGAATATGGTACGCAACTAAATAGTTTCTGGAAAATACAGTTTATAAAAGTTTTCTGATCTTCTGTTTAACCTGGTGTCACAACATGACAACAGAGTAAAGTGTTTTTGTCATTTTCCAAAATTTAAACAATTGCACGTTGTGTTGAAACAATTCCACGTTGAGCAGAGGTGACAGTTTTTACAGCATGTGGTCACGGTGGGCCGATCACACGTTTTTTTTTTTTTGGTAAACGTTTGTTACTGGCTGCCTGTTGCTACCTCTGCAGTGTTATCTCCCCATTAGGTATGTGTGTAGCGGTATGCTTATTTACACTGAAACGATGATAACAAAGCAGTCTCACACATCTCAGCTACACACATTCACACCGATTTGCATAAAATCTCTCCACTGGTGAAATACACTCGCGGATGTGTTTGATTTGGCTGGATCAGTGACAGTCCTCTATCATCCTGGCAAGAACGACACCTCCACATTTAAACAGGAAAGAAGGCTCACGCTGAGAGGAAGTTATAGCCCCTGCTAGCATGAATGATGCATTTAGCGTAGAAACCGACATGGCTGAGCTCTCTTTGATCTGTAGGAGGATTGAGTGTCGGTGATAGGGATTCGAGCCAACTAGGCTAACGGTCTGATGTTTGATTGTTTCAGCTATGGCAATCTGATTCCCCTGACTCATTTAAAACAACCCCTGGATAGGATTTCTTAAGACTCAGAACACTAAAGCTGCTTCCGAGAGATTCTCGACCAGACCGGTAGTGTTGCTGTGACACTCTTGTCAAACCATTGTCTCTGATTATACAAGGAAGTAGCTTCAGCCAAGCAAATATGCATGGTCAAACACGTGTTCCAAGACTGGTGAGAGTTTCCAGACAGCACATTGTCGTTCCCCATAAAAATGAAAGAATTGCAGTGGTGTTACTTGCACTTGTCCTGATTATTGTTATGGGTGTGCACTATGTTATAATATAAAGAACATATGCACAAGAAACTGCTAAAATACATTTTACTCAAGGAGATGTTGTTTGGCTCTTGCATATAGCATGCAAGCTCTCTGCTGTTAGTGTAATTTCACTCAGAATGACAGTCCACTGCTTCACAGGCATGTATATGAAAGTAGTATACAAAGGGCATGTGGCTTACATTGGAGCAAAACATGTCACTGATTGTAATCCAGGAGGCAGCTATGTTGCTTCCAGAATATATTTGCCAATGTAAATTAGTTGTACATAAATGGAAACTCAGAAGAGGCAGGCTTGGCACAGCCACTCACTGTATGTTGCAATATTTTCTTTGGCATATGAGCAAAGGAGCTGGGAAAATGAACACTGACCCTTTCCTTCACTCAGGCTTACTTACTGAGACGTGCATAGCGGTGTTATTTCTCTTCCAAAAGGATTCAAAAAACAACCCACATTTGAGCCAGCCTACTTGGAGGTCCAAGTTAGACACAGATGACAGTCAACACAGGGTCAAGAACTTTAACCCGCCGGGCCCTCAGAGATCAAGTGTGCCGACAGGCCGTGTTTTGAAATAAGAGCAGACTTAGTTGAGGACTTTGTAAAGAAGCGTGTGAACTTCAGAGCCTTAAGAGAAAACAACCCTGCAGGGCGTTCTGCAGATTATATCAGTTATATTACACCTGCTTTAATATATTGTCTCCTGTAAGTTGCAGTGTACTGCAGTATAGGTCTTCTTCTTCATCTCCTTTCTTTATTTTATTTTATTTTTTACACCTATTATATATTCCCTGTCCCTTGTAATAATGCGTAATACATTAGCTACAAGCAGCTGTTGTACGTGCATCATAAAAACATCCAATCTTGAATTTATTTTATAAGTCCTAATTTTTATAAATTGCCATGCCACCTTTCATATTGAATTGCAGCTGAAATATTCCTGTAGCCCTCGGGCAACAAATAACCTTCCAGGTGCCTCTGCCTCTTGCAGAAGCATTTGATTTTTGGGGACCTCTAACTTAGTCTATTTATCATTTTAGTCATGTACCGTTTACACCAAAATCTCAAAGAATTCGAGGAACACAACCAAAGAGGCTATGAAGCTCTGAGAGAATAGGGGATGATATATTGGAGTGAAAACTAATTTCCAACCTGTCCAAAGAAACTCTCTCCCTCCCTCCCCCACGGCTGTGCTCTGCCTTCTCAATGACCTTATCGCTGCATTATTATTATTTTTGCTGATCTTGATTTATTATGTTTATGCTCTTCCACTTTTGACTGTTAATCTGAGTCTGGAGTAAGGGCCAGGGTGGGAATATATTTGAAGGGTACAGCGTTTTGTTGTTGTTGTGTTTTTTTAGTGCAATGTACTGTATAAAATTAGTAAGGAAGAGCAGGTGTGGGCTGAGAGATGAGCTTGTGAATAAGCTGTAATTCATTTGAGTGGGTGTGACTTGAAATATGATGTTGTTTTCCCCTATGTATTCCCTATTTTCCTCGCATATTTTGCTCCTGCTGAAATACATTTTTAGCCATGAGCACAGAATTGTTGTTTGACTTTACAGAGCGGCCGAGGTCATTCACATAAACCTACAGCTGCACTGCACTAGGCGGCATCTGTAACCCTTTAACTGTAGCACATGCTATCTCAGTGAGGTAAAAGATTGGCGTCTGGGAGTTTAGATCAATTTTTCTACGTTTTCATTATCTGAATGACAGGGAAGCCAGTATAAAATTCATCAAGCTAAATGGAAGTTCGTCAGGATTATTTATGTGAACGTCTCAGCAGCTGGAGGATATTGAAATGTTTATTGATCATTGAAGCTGATTGGCTGTTTCGTTGTTCAGCCACTGAAAGCTTTAAAGGAGGTTACTTCCAATATTGGGGAATGACAGTTGACACTATCATTTTTCATGTTTTATGATATTTTAATGAGGGATGAAATATCTATATTCTGTGAAAACCTGACTGTGTCACATTGTGTTTGTTTAGACTCATATTTCCAAATGGGCTATCAAGTGAATTCTCGCTTGTCACCATCTTCCGGCTAAGAAGAACAACAAAAAAAGACCGCTGGTATCTTTTCCAGATATTCGACCAGTCTGGAACCAGTCAGGTGGGCCCCACTGTATATTTCATGTCATCTATATGAAAATACTTATAGATGTGTCTTTTAAACACCCCATTTTTTCCTCAGGTATCTGTTGTGGTTGATGGTGGCAAGAGGGTGGTTGAGTTCTCCTCTCGAGGGCTGCTTAAGAACACACTCAGCTACACGTTTAAGAGCCGTGACCTTCACACCCTCTTTGATCGGCAGTGGCACAAGCTGGGCATTTCTGTGCAGAGTAACATAGTCTCCATTTATATGGACTGCAAGCTGGTGGAAAGGAGACTGACTGGTGAGAAAGACGCCATTGGCCTCAGCGGGCGCACTCTCATCACTACACGGGTGGAGGATGGACGGCCTGTAGACGTACGTCCAACAATAACTTCACCCAAACATATTTTGTCATAAGCTTAAATGTCAGTTGAGGATACAACAGTTTTTGATCTACAGTAGTGGTTTTGTCACTCTTCTCCAGCTGCGATCAGAATTCCCAGGGCTTTCAAATGGTATTTGAAACATGTTTGAAGGGAATGTTTTCTTAATCTGTGAAAACCCCCATTGTGACATGTGTGTTACACGCTCTTCTTCTTTGAGGTGCCTCAAAGTGCTAAAAAAACACGAGGTCAGCTATGCCTCCCGATGCCACAGAGTAGTATACGGGGCTTTAGTGGTGTTAACAGCTGATTCCACATGATTTGTGAAGATGTAAGTCAGTGCATCAGAAAAAATTACAGGGTTCAAGTTCTAGTCTGAAGTAGCAGTAATCCATGCAGAAATCTGCTTTTGATACAGCATTTATTTTAGATTTAGATGTGATGTGTTTGAATTGCTCTGGAGGCAAAGAGAATGACAGTGTTTGGACAACCTCAAACTAGAAGAGCTGACAATTGAATAAATTGTGCTGTCTTATCCAGTGAAGAGCAGACCTTTGTCTGCACAAAAAGCAACACCATGTGACTATGAAGCTATTGGATGATGCTGGAGTGGTCCCTTAATGAGCGCTCTTCTCCACAGATCGAGCTGAGACAGATTCTCATCTACTGTGACCCTTATATGGCAGAGATGGAAAATTGCTGTGAGCTACTGGAACCAAAGGTAATGTCTCGGTGCGACGTCAACGTGAGATTCTTTGTCAACAAATGACAAATAATGAGCAGTAAACATGTATAATGCATGTTATTCAACATGTATAACTAAGAAAACAAATTAGAGGAGAGATGACATGTTTTCCTTCTATTTCTGTGACACAAAGCTGTTGTGTAAGAATACAGTAGGTCACCTGTGGCAGTACATTCACCAAATGTCCTGGTGTTCTGCAGTGACAGACTGTATTTAAACCAATATAACGCGATCACACAGCGAATCTATAACTAGGTTGTTGTTTGTCATGCACGTGGAGTAAGTGTCCCCAGATAGAAACTTAATAACAGAGATCTTCCATCACTGTATGATCAATACAGGCTAATGGAAGAGAGTTTCCAAATGGAGGGACGACCTTCGACCCCTTACCCTGACATGTCCTTATACGCATGCTGTCACGTCAGTGTAAAGTTACTCCAAGGGAATTGTCACAACCTTGAGAAGGATTTACCACTGTTGTATCACTGAACAATGTGCAGGGTGTTATTTGCAGCATGGCATACTGTAAATATATAGTTTCTAAAATCTTGGTTACCTGATCTTAAATGTGCTGTATTACTGCTGTATTACTGTGGATTTTGGACTCACCCCCGATGTAGCAAACACTGACAAAGGAAGGTGTCTAAATGGTGAAATTTCTGTATTGATCCAGTGTGAAGCCCAGAAGACGTTTAATGGGACTTCCCCTCCCCTGGTTGCAGAGCAGCTCCCCCAGATGCTGTCTCAGCCGCTCTCGCCATCAATTGACAGATGTCACTGTCCAGCTGAAAAGGTACAATCAATTCCACCCAACAACGGCCTCTAATTGACTAAGTGTAATGTCTATTGTAACTGAAACAGGGCTGATTTACACCACATGTACTCTATCCTTTACAGGCACTAAACAGCCAGTTACGGGACATTTATACCAAATAGTATTTTCCTTGGAAGCTAACTGGTAGCATAGCCATAATCTATTAGAAAACACAAGTATGATTCTCCCAAACAGCTCAAGTGTGGTAAATCCTCACCTTGCAATAAAATGTGTGAAAATACAAAAAATGATTCTTTTAACTGCAAAAAATAATGTTTGATTAAAATGCAAATTGATACCTGCAAGCTTCAAGCTCCTCTCTGAAGGAAGCAGATGGTCCAGCTCCAAGGTGGTGTCCAATTCCACACCCCCGTCCTCTTTTATGATTTTTATATTTTGCCTGTAAAGTTACAAACAGAATCAACGTTTCAACCTTAAATCAACTTACAAATTCAGTTAATTACTGTTTGTAAAAATAGATCTGAGGTATCAAAAAAACACAACTTTTAAAGATTACTAGGTAACAGTTGGCTCTGTAAAAGCTTGATTTCTTGAGTAAATGTACATTTTGCTTCACTGATAATTAACAGTATAGGACGAGGCACTGTTTCTCATTCTACTTAATTAACGCTAGATTTATGGTGGTGACATAAATGTGTCTGAAATGTTTTAATCCAGCTAATTTATATTGTGCACAGGGAGATGAAGGACGTCCAGGGGTAGTTGGACAGAAAGGGGACAAAGGAGACCAGGTAAAGACAACATTTTTATGAAGTTGATATATGCGCCTGTTTTGTGTGGTATTTATTGGCAGAGGCAGTCTTTTTATGTAGGTGGACTGCACCATGTTCAATATCCACAATTCACAACATCAGACACAATGCAGAATATTCATTTAATCATGAAGAGTATTATCACTGGACCAATGTTCTTTTCCCTTCTCATAAATAACTACACTTTTGTTCTTTTTGTTCTGTTGCACTACTGGTTTTCAAGGACAGTTTCAAAGTCTAAATGTCAAGAAGGAACTCAAATCCCTGTGGGACAAATTTATACCTTGTTATAAATTCATCCTCAGAGAAGGAGAAATGCATTTCACTCTCTGCAAGCAAATGTCTATGTTTTGAGTGTCCAACAAAATTTTTAGTTCTGCCATCAAGGTCCTTCAGATGATACCGTACAATTACCCTTACAAGGGGAATTTTCTCCCAAAACTCCCGAGGAGTGGGAAGGCATGCATTTTCCCAATCACTAGATCCTTTCTCCATGACAGCTCAATAGACGGATGGAATTGTAAACAGCAAAAGTCCAAGTCAGTGAAATAGAGGGTGTTGTGTTGGTTGAAAGACAACAAAAACATAAAGAAACCATCAAATCCCCAGACAGAAACGTGTTATTTTCCCCTTGACAGATCACTTAAGAGTACTCAGCCCATTTCTAGCTTCTCTGTACAAGGTTAAAAACAGAGCCAACAGAGAATGTGTTCGAATATGAATGGAATTCATCGGGATGAACAGGTGGTGGTACTGTATGCCTGATAAGGCCAGATGGCTCTTGGGGTCAGTGACCTAATTACCATGATGTGACAGCGGGATTAAGAGATGCTGGATAACTGTTGAACCTTTGTGTCTGGAAAACCACTCATTGCTGAAAGTCACAAAACAACATTTACAGTATTATCTCGTTTTTAAACTGTTTGCACTGTTAGTTGTTGTTTTTTTTCGTTAAAGGTGGCATCGTGTTTTATGCTGTTAACCCTAGAAAAAGGCACCAAACTGGTACTGCTGGTCCTAGATTATCTTGACATTTTCGGTGACTGTTCTCAGCATCTTGTATCATTTTGTTCATAGAGATATATTGTAATGTAACATTTGCAGCTTTAAAGTTTTAAATCTTTTTCTTTTCTGCTGTGGGGTTAGGATGACAACCATGCACCTCCTGCAACAGATAGACTGAGTAAATCTATGTAACAGTGGCGGCTTTGTAAATGAGTTAGAATTGGCCTGTAATGAATATTAATTGTGCTGGCCCTTAGAGCTTAACGTGCTGCAACTTGAGAAAACACAAGCAAATACATAAACGTTCTGCAAAGTCAGAAAATATCTTCATCCATGTGACAACATATTCACTGCAAATGCACACCCTTGTCCCTTAATGTTTCTAGGGGACACTAAATAGTGTGATGGACCTGAGTGGGACCTATTGGTCACTGGTGACTTTTGAAATGAAATGCCTTTAACAAATGTGTCAGAACAAGTGTGTAATCAGAATTAACTAAATGATGGCAAGACGGAGGATGAGACAGCGCAATTGGTAATATGTTGAGCCCAAACTTGAACTGTTGCAGTCAGAATTATGCCTTCAGGGCCACCATACTTATTTGACCTACAGTAGCAGGGATAAACTCTAAATCAGTACCTCTGTGTGTGTGGTACTAGTGATTGATTACTTGCTAATTGATATGACTATATTCATTAACTAAGAATGCATCATCACATTTCACAAAGGGCTATCGTGCACAGCAGACACACTGACATGTTTTCAATGTCTTATGCTTTTGTAAGTGGCCATATATCTCTCCAGTAAGTGTTGAGCGGAAGCCTAAGAGGACATCCAAAGAGACTCTTATTACACATCTTTTATCTGCAGTGACCATCTACGTGCAAAAATAGCATGTTTACAGTGTACTTAGCACTATATTACAGAGCTGTTACAATACTCAGTGCTCAGGAGTGATTTAAACACATTCTTCAGGGGCGCAGGCCGTTCCCTTTTTCCTATTATTTCTGCAGGCCATGTCTTGTGCTTTGAATCGGTGGCTTGTGCTGTTAACACCTGAAATCTAATTTCAGCAAATCAATACTTGGCACCATTTGTTTGCTTACTGAACAACAAAATTCATAACAAATCCTATTATAGGCTTGAACACTAAATCAATGAAGTTAAGGAAAAACATGATCAGGGACTACACCCTCAAGACTGAGCTCTCTATGGTGCTAAACTGGCACAAGATGACACACATTTAAATTGAGATGTTTCTGTGAAAAGCCGATTTAGGTACCTGATGTCATGATGTGACTCACTGATCTATACTTAAACATACTACATAGTTATTTAAAGGAGGTTTGAGACTGTTTTTGGGTTCTCCTGCTGTTTTCTCCAACATTCTTCACTATAACATTAAGACATCATTAACACAATGCGAGCCACTTCCACTATTCTTGACATTTATTTTATTGTCTTCCTCATACCTTGTGTCTCTGTCGTCTTCATTTCCTCTATTTCCTGACAGTCCACCTGTTCATCTCCTTCGCTCCCCATTAGATGTATAGCATAATGAACTGCTGCTGAGAATGCAGAGCACAAAAACAATTTGACCTTGCATGCAAAGACAGTTTCCATGTGCAAAGGAAAAAAACATACTAAGGCCAAGTGTTGACTCAGAGGCATTTGTTAAAATGATGAGTGAAAACTTTTACAACCCAGCAGCTCAAGCGCCACTTCAGTAATTAGACCATGGCACTTTGAGATAATTAAATTTACTAAATCCACGCACACTGCACTTGTTTGATGCTCACACATTATTTTACCAATAAACAAATAATCTCAGTTAACCAAGGAACTGCATGAAAACTATGGTAAAGATGTTTGATTTAGTAATGGCACAGATGCAAATGACATGACATCAAGCAGAATGTGCAGTGTGCCATTCACTGACATTGGCTGAAATGTTTGGGAAGTGAAATGAGGTGAAAAAACGAGAACAAAATGATCATCCTGTGCATGAGCAGCAGATACTTGAAGACAAAAAAAATGTCACTAATGATGGGTAATGTTTTTATTTAGCAATCGTGAAGGGTAGGGAAAAACCCTAGAGAAAAGCAGTTTATTTTCAAACATCTGTGCAGTATATCAGAAGACGTCATGCATTGACACGATAATATGTTGTAATTTCCCTTCTCTTGTTCACTCTGACCTTGTTTCACATTAATCTGTCTGGTAAATTATGGTGGCAGTGCACCTCTGTTAAAGCATAAATTTCAAGGGGAGTTCCAGTGACTATTAAACAGTGTTGGACTCATTTAGTTTTACATTAAAATACATTAGAGTGGGGTAACGAAGTCATAGCAGATCCTGTCAATAAGATAGGCTCATGAGACTTTCAGTAACCAACATGTGAATCTCATTTTGTTTTAGATTGAAAAAAATAGACATAGTCTACTTATTAACAATTTAGCTTGACTTTGTAGAGATTAATCAAAGACATCTGGGCAATTTAAAGCATTTTAAACACCCATAATGGGAAGTACAGGCCAATCATCGTGACCTACACAGTGCACTTCTTGGGAAAGTGTGGGGGGATTACTTTGGCTGTGTTACTCCAACAGAAAGTAATATCCTGCATTGCAGTGAGAGTTTGATGGAGGATTCTAATGTACTGCAAAGGGATTAAACTGCTATGATTAATCCAGAATCCCTCAGGAAATTAAACAGATAAGTAGTGGGTTATAAGAATGCAGCTTACTTGAAAGGATATCCATTTTCTATGGCCTTGCACATAAATCCGGGTATTACTAGATTTACAGCTCCTGCATGTACATGCTAAAGAAAAAAACACAGGCATAATGATGAAATTAAAAACTTCTTCCCAATTTACAATACACCAATAATTTATTTTTGGACCATTTACAACTCTCCTGCGCTTATTGTGTTTTCAATTAGGACCCTCTAATTCAATTTATAGCCTACCTATCACACCTCAGAAGTGAATAAAGCCAGATATTTTATTTAGCCCCGCTTATTATTGGACTGACACTGAAATTTGATTGGCTGTTAAAAACTTCCATTGTTGCTATTGTACTGTATGCGTCAGTGTAAAAATGTGTCTTTTCTATTTAGGAGGTTTTGTGGCAGTGGTTGAATAGTCAATTTAAATGAAAGGTGACTGAACTGTGAAATATGTGTCCTTGCATTTTAAGGGAAGTTTATCTGATTATAACACATGACATCAGCAGCTGTGAATTTCTATTGTCTCGTGCAAATGTACCAAACTGCTGAGTCCATGGAAAGTATTACATGATGCCATATGCTTAATATCTAGAAAATGACTCAATTCGTGAAGAACTGTGTTTTTTCCAACAAGTCCTCCAACCTAAGCATAAAGCAACCACATTCTTCACTTGTTTCACTCTTTTATATGACCCATGAAAGTGTTTCCTGAAATACTGCACCTACAGTGTCATGGTTACCATACTAAACAGTGTCTTCACCGGCATAATTGCCTTTACTACAATAACAGTCACGGTGGCTTCGTTAGATTTAGGCACAAAAACTATGTGGTACCTTGATAGCCTACCTGGTAAGAGTTAGAAAAATTATGGTCCACTCTCCTACATGGATGTCCTGGGTCTGACTGGCCCATCCCATCATCCCAACCTCATCCTAATGTGGAGATTCAAGCTCCTCTATTACGTCACTTCATTTTTCCATCTGCTGCCATAACTAATGCAGCCACTAGATGTCACCGTAAAAAAAAACGTAACTATGGGTGAAAAAAAGCTGCTCAACAAACGAACTATGGGCTCCTTTCTTTGTTTTGTTTTTTAAGAATCAGGCACTAAGTATTTTTTAAAAGGTAGACTAGGCAGATTGTCTAGAATAATGGGTTGATAACCCACAATGCAGAGATGGCATCTTGGTTATTAGGTTTGGTCGCATGTGTCTTCCAGCAGGCCTATTGAGTCCTAACAAACAGGGTTTGTAATGAAGATGTGACCATGAATGGGCATCATGTTTAATTAGATTCTTAGCTCGCAGCAAGTTCTGCATTGGCTTAATTTGTTGAATAACTATCTACCTTCATCTTCTCTCTCCTTTAACATTCAGCTCCCTTTCTTTTTCCTTCCCCTGTAAAATTACACAAGACAATCAAGCTTTTATTCCTCTCCTTCTCCTGTCCTCTTTTTCTAAAGGAATACAATCATTAAAATGATACAATGAACCTTAACAAGGTTCAAATTCGTGCTCTCCAGTTGTTGGGAAACACTATCCTGTTCTGCAGCTGCTGTGCTACTATGTCAGCAAGAATTGACGGAACAGCTGTTGTAGCACGATCTCTGATGATATGACAAGCTTTCATAAAGCTATTTACTAATGTGCGAACGAGAGACCTTTCACTAACTGTTCTTTGTGTTGTTTCTGCCACAGGGGGACACAGGGGACGCCGGGCCTCAAGGAAATCCAGGACATAAGGTGGGCTGCTCACAAATGAAAAAAGTTAAAAATCTAATATTCCCTTTGCGGTGCTTTAAAGCTGTGATTGGCATTAAGTCAGTTGGAAATTCAGTTTTTACGTTTCTTGATTTAATTTTAGCTTCAAACTAAGTTTCCTTGACTACATGGTTTCCAGATCAGAGACTCACAGGTGGCTCTTTTTGTTTAGTGATTTATAGAATCTGTCACTGGCCTCAAGTTGATTTTTTAACATCATTGGTTTGAATCAGTGGCTTGGCTTTGTGTTGACCCCTTCAAAGCATCACAGGCAAGAAAATAATCTAAGAATCAAATAAAACCCACAAGCCGGTGCCTGCTTTGGGCAGGAGAAGGCTGCACTGTTGGAGAGACCCATAGTGCGAATTACGGGGGGGTTTGGGGGGGTTTGACCCCCCTAATTACGACTTCGACCCCCCTAAAAGAGGTACAAATAACAGATAGGGGGGGTCGAAACATTTATCTTTCTTATTAGTAATCATAAATACTACAATATACAGTGTTCCATAGTCATGACAGCAAGATGCTGGTAGTAAAATTGTAGACACCCCTATAGTGGACTAAACCATTTCTGCTTGTCTGACTGGCTCACATCCAAGTCGGCGGCGGCGCGGGCATTTAAAAAAAAAAAAAAAAAAGACTTCACGCCGCCTCATGGAGTGCTGTAAATTAATGTAAGTAGCTACCAAGCTATTTAATACACTTACTAACTTTCAGAGTTTCAGAATTGCACAGCTCATCCTGTAGGCTACGCCTCCTACCTTTAGTTGTTTGCTTGTAACACCTGGCCTTTGCCTGCTCGTCCCTCTCTGACGTCTCCCAGTTGATTTTCATGTTGCTGCTGCTTCCTCTGACTCTTTAACGTCACTGTTCCTCACCACGTCGCCTGTCTGTCCATTTGATTTTACTTAATATATTAGAAATCGATCCATTTTGTGCCCTATGCGACTCTAGCTAGCGGAGCTATCGTTACCTGCTAGCTGCACTGCCGTCAGGATGTAAACACTGCCGCTAGCTGCGTTGCCAGGTTTGACAGTTTCCCCTTTTTGGACACATAACTGAAGTGAATGAGAATGTGGATGTTTGTAGTGCAGTGTTGGGCTATTTGTGTAGCCTTTATGTAGCGCATTAAAAAAAAAAAAAGTCTTTGAGTGGTGGTTTAGTTGGGCTTTCACCTGTTTAATACTGAAAACATCAGTGACATCAAAATCAAACTTTGAGCTGTTTTCTTAAAGTAGTCTATGTTTCTCACTTCTGAATTAATGGTTAAGGTAAGAGTCACCCTAGCTCAGGCTTATCTCATCTATCTTATCCATTGGTTCCAATATTTGGACAAGTACAGGATGTGAATCTGTCTCTAGACTAGAGCATGTAGTATGTAGATGCTCAGCATTGTGTGGATCTCTAGAAATGAGGGTTTGCTAGGGTGTGTGTGTGTGTGGGTCTGAATTTCGGCAGTTTAGATCTAGAATATTTTGTTGGTGACTACAAAAGTTGTTTGTGTGGTACATTATGTGCCGCATGAACTATAAAATTTAGTTTATCATCATCTACAGACGGTAGACATTTCATTGAACAAGCAAGATACATAAGACTTCTGTTAACTCAAGCGCGCGCCTTCGCTACACTGTGCGCTGTGTAAAATGATGACCCCCCCAATTGTTATTGTATAATTCGCACTCTGGAGAGACCCAAGTTTATTCCCAAGCAAAAGGTGCTTGTAGCTGACTATAGACCCCTCCGTGGACCCAGTTGGCAGTCCTCCTGGATGGGAAGCCAGAGAGGGATCATGTCTTTGTCACTGCAACAGCAACTTCTGCTGGATAGTCTGGCTGTCGGCATAGACGAGGATGAGATTCGTGTGAACCTAAGTGTCTTGGTAATGCCCTCTTGGTGAGGCTCTTCGCTGTTGGGTGACAAACAAATGACTTGCATAGCTTTATGGATATTTAACTGTCTACACCCGAGGTCACTGACGGATGGACTGTGGGCCAGTTCCCGAAAGAACAGTGTCGGGATCTGGACCTGCTATAAGCTATTAATTATTGAGGATTATTAGATTTTGACTAAGTGTTTCTATTTTAATTGCTGCAGTTTTTCTAGTCTTTGTAGCATTGGTCACATGTTGCTACTCTTCCAATCATAGCAGTGGAGATTAACATGGCAAGAAAAATGAGTGGGGGAGTGGGATATACAGTAGGCTACAGTATGATAGAAAAAAGGAGAAGGAGTAAATTGTTACAGTGAGAGTGGGAAACAGGGAAAAGAACTGTACAAAGTTTTTTTTTAGTTTTTTTTTTTTAAATGAACCACCTAATTTTAAGATTCACATTTTTTCAAAGGCTGTTATGGTGTAAATAATTATTTCAGGATTTTCTATTATCATTGATCCACCATGACCAACATCTTTGTTGGTGTTACATAACATCTATTGCCCATCGTGGGTTAGGGATCCCTCTTTTGTTGCTCACCCTGAGGTCTGTCATGTTTTTTCCCTGTTAAGGCCTTGCCAGTTATTAATATTATTTTTTTTAACCTGCAACTAATATCAGTATTTTTAAATGCACCACTTTGGGTTTTCTAGTGTTGCACCTACAGCGCCATTTGATACACAACTTTGAACTTTAAGTTTGAGATCTAAAGGAAAAGGCTGTGCCACGACACACTACGCTGACTGAAATCCAGGAAGTAGTGGTAGCCTACTTCCTGGTTGGTACTTTCTGAATTTCAGCCAGCCAGGTGTGTCTGATTTTTTTTTTTTTTTGTCAGACACATCTGGATTAATCAGTTTGCCAATCATGTAAGACAGGAAATAAAGGAGCTGGCTGAAATTCAGGTAGCCTAGTACCAACCAGGAAGTACCACTACTTCCTGGATTTCAGCCAGTACACAAAAATATATGCAGGGTATCAGGGGGTGCATTTTCAGACCTGGAATCTTGCAAAAATTAACCGAACTAGCACATCTGACTGTAGCCTAAACCAGATAGGCCTACAATATGAACACAGAGAGACCTATGATTCAGCATTATGCCGGCGTTCAGACTATGGCCTGCAACGAAGGGCGCAGCAGCTGGCTGCCCCAATTCAATGACTTTATTCACTTGCCTGGGGAAATCTGGAAGCATGGGTTGCCTGGGGCCAGAATGTTTCCGCGCTGGGACAATGTGAACCATCCGGGCCATTTTTTGTTCCAGGTGTCTGGCAGAGACCGGAATCTGCCGGGCCGTAGTGGACCGACCGGAGCAGGTGCAGCATTGTTGCTGCTAGCAACGATGTCGTCGTCAACGTCATTGAAGTATTAATTTCCGCATGTCCGCTTCACTCAGCACTGATACTTTCTTCTCTAGGGCTAGCTACTGATTTAATTGTTTTAGTAAGTCAGTATATCCATTAGTTGGTAAGTCAAAAAGTCGTCTTCCAGGTCAGTGATGGTGTGCTCATGGATGTATTGTGTGCTGCCGCAGCACTGCTGCGCAGGTACGTAGCTCAGTCTTTACCAGTGTGAGAGTGGCCTTACGGGACACCATAGCACTGGACCAGTTTGAAGGTTTATGAAAATATTCACACAATTAGTTCCTTATTTATAATTATAGAGAATTATTCTGGAATAGTACTTCTGTAATTAAAAAAAATGAATAAATAATACAGAAAATACTTAAATCCCCGCATGATTTTTTTCTTTTTATTTTTTGCCTACGACCACTAGGGGGTCTCTTCAAAAACAAGTTCCTAGTTCGCATAGCAAGAGAGAAGCCAGTAGGCTAACGTTACATGAGGCTACTAAGCTAAGTTAAGCTAACCTGAATAGGATGTGTGGACAACATGGAGAAACTAAAGGAGCAAAGAAAGTGCTGGAATCGCTCTGTAAGTTTAACTGTATAACAAGTAACTACCGGTAGACAACTGTGATGTAGAAAATAGCAACATTAAGTGGTTAATTGTGTTCAGCTAGAGCAGCAATGCTAAAGCAACAGAAATTTCAGAGTTTTGTGATAAGACTACAGCAGCACAAGTAAGTCACTGTGTACAACTGCAAAGTGGGTCAGTCAAGTACTCTGTGTGTGTTGCATTATATGGGGATAATAATAATATAAGATAAAACTGTTGAATTAAGGAACATCTTTAGGCTGCCAGGTGAATCAGTTCCCAGGTGAAAAATGCAAAACAACCAATTAATTCCAGTCAAGCTTTGTGCAGCTGGTGCATACAACTGGTGATCCCAAATATACCTTCAGTTGTCAGTTTATAAGGAACATTTGGAAGAAAAACTGCCACAAACCCTCCTTCATAAAGGTTGTACTGCTTAGTTTGTCTTAAAAGTGTGAGCCAACTAGATCATTATGGGGTATGCCGATGTTGATTGTTATTTTTGGGTAGACAATGATAGCAACACCTGGATATCACTGCAATGCCATGTTGCAGTAATTTTGTGTGAGGATCAGTTCCAAATATCACTCATTATTCTCCGTGATTACTAATTTACAAAGACATATTGAGAAAGAAAAAAAAAGAAACCCCATTCGGTTTGATGCTTAATCTAAACCCGGAGGCTGAGACTGGTGTGACTCTGGAGTGACAGACTTTCTAGAGTTGGCTAAAGAGAAAAATGCATTTACCTGAAATGCAAGCTTTCAAAGCTTGTTTTGTAATTCATTGTTGCTGTCATATTCCTGAGAAGCTGTGAAAATTGCCTGATTTTACATACATGTAAAATTACATGTCACTGGAATAAGTATTTTTGATGCTTTTACATTGCGTTTCCTGATGTTGTTGTGTAAAACGAGTAACCATTGAATGTGACACCTTGTATTCTGGTGGTCCATTTCCAGTTATGTGTGTGTTAAAATGGGAATATCCTGTTGTGTTATATATCAACTAGTGTCTATACTTTACTGCATTTAAGTGATCAATGGCACTGTAGTTTGGCGTGGAATTAGTTTGCATCAGCAGCATATAGGATCACCCCTGGATGGCTTAATCCTGGGCCCATATCCATTGGAGATGTTTTAGATCACTGTGGGGTGACATTGTTGCTCGTGAACCGTGATACATGGAATATGGAATAACACTTAATGGCACAGCTGTCTCCACCTATGCTTTCTGAGATGAGGTTCAGGAGGCAGCTTAAGCTCTTTCGTCACACAACAGTGCACAAGAAAAGTCTACATTAAGAGCAGTAGCAGAAGTATTGATATGATGCTAATGCACCGCACAAAGCTGTAGCATTTTATGCAGAGGCTCAAGTCCTTGTCAATAACCCATTCTCTGAGATGCACTGATTTGGTTTCATGTAACCTGATTGATGTGTAAATCACATCCTGAATGTTTTCTTTTTTTTTTCTTCTTCATATTTTCATATATATGGTCCATTATATGGACACATATTCTATAGAGGTGGATAATGTCTGAAATGGTGCTTGTAAGACACCCACTTTTTCAGGCTCTTTTGGTGCCCTTATTTATGTAGTGCTGCCATGGAGGATGATATGATATGATTGACCTTGGACACTACGCTATGGGAGTTTGCTTGACCTTTACTGACCAGCTGGGGTCATGAAACTGTATAGGTTACACTCTGCTAACCGAGCCAACAAGTTCCAAGACCTCTTGCACACTTCTAACAGAGTGTGTGGAAAGTAGGAGCTGTGTTAAGTTGAGAAGAATCAGTCATCAGGCAGATATTTGTGGAAATAAGCCCTGAAGATGTTATATTTGTGGAAATAAGCCTCGCACAGCTTATTCCCTGACGACATATAATCTTAGGCATGCTAGTATAGACTTTGCTGAAGCTGAAATGATGCAGCCTGCTCGCAAAGCAAACACAATTGCTTAGAATTCAGTATCTGATTCCCAAGTGTGTTTTACGTATCACTGTGGTGCAAGTGAGTGAGTGAGTTTGAGAATTTGGGAGTTAACAAGACAAACGGGTCCAGATACTCTCACCGCCTTTAGCGGATTCACTTAAAAGAGCAGCTGCTTTTAAAATAAACAAACACTGTGGCTCATGGTAATGTATGTGGGACACAATGTCATCCTGTTGATGTCTTCTACCTGTATTTGTGTGGTTATTGACAGGTTTTTGTAACCACAAGAATCAGGATCAATAACAGAAATATAACACCGCACGTTATCGAGATAAATGTTTTTTTTTAAAGTAAAACTACTAAAGCTCCTCAATTGTATAAAATAGAAGTAGGGTATAAGAGTGACGCGAATGTTTGGTTAAAACATTTGGATGAATGTGTTTGTTATTATTTATCTAATCACATCAATGAAGCAGTAAAACAAGCTTTATGGAGCGACCATGTTCCCCCTTAAACTTGCTCTGAATTTTATAGATTGCCTGGGTGATTCTAATAATCCTTAACAGGAAAGTGGAATTAAAGAACCGTGCCAAATTGTTTAGACCAACTGGGTGTTAAAACTTTTCAAGGGTCTTCTCTTTGCCTTTTAACTTTCAATCTTGTCATTGCAGGGAGAAGTTGGATCAGAAGGGCAAAAGGGAATCGATGGGGAGAAGGTAAGTACTACTCTCTTCAGCAGACATATATTCCATACATAGCACATCAGCCAGATCTAGTTTCGTCAGGGAATCAATTCTTATAGGGTTTTCATTTTCTGTGTGATGCCCCGGGGGTAGGAGTGAAGCTGCGTTTTCTGTGTGGCTGTTTTCAGGTGCCTGTCATATCTGAACTAGATCTAAGTGCATTTTAGCCTGCAATGTCCTTCTGCAGTGAAATTAATTGATATGTATGCTACCATAGCCCCGGCATACTAATGGACTAAATTCATTTTTCAAATTACCGTAATCCCCTTCCATGTCATTTCAGGTTAAACTTTATTGCATGCTCTTAAATCTGGCAGCAGTGAGGAAACTGGTGTAATGTAATATACAGTAAACCACAACAGGAAGTTCTGGTAAATGTTTTTTTTTTTCTTTGACTAAATGCAAATGCATTTGTAGTTCATTAAGATTCCTCTGGGTTCCTGGTAAAGCTCTTTAGGGCTCAAGCAAATTAGTGCTATTTAGTGTTAGTGAAATCAAAGAATGTCTTATGTTGTACAGCATTTGTTTGCCCACACTGATGCAATCTCAGCCAATGGTAGCTGTGCAGATGGTGAGTTTAAAGTGTCTTAATAAAGGGACTTTTCTTTTCATCACCATCCTCCCCCTGAGTAGATAAACAGCTGCCACAGAAATCAGGCTCCCTGCAGGCTGTGGACCTGCACTTTGCCCTAACAGCAACTTCAGGGAGAAATCAGGGAGGAAAAACCCCAGGTATACACAAGTAGATCAAACCAAACCATTCCTGACTTTTCTCGTCAGTATTTATTCAATATGATAATTTTCTGTTAGAAGTTGGCTTATTATAAGAATAGTAACAGTGCAGAGTTGTACAAAGTGTTGTTTAAAATATTATTGGAAAAAAGTTTTGGTAAAATAAATAATTCAGTAGAAATACAGTTAGTCCTTTGACCATTGTGTAATTTATAAAATGAGCTAGAGGGTGAATAACTAAACCTTTAATATGAAAATGCCTTAAGTGAAGTTTTCTGCACAGCTCAAAAAAATCACTTAATGCCCTCCAACATTTGGTATTAAAATCCATGTTTTTCATCAGTTTGCAGTGATGTATGAAAATATATTTTTTTTAAAAGAATGATTGATAGAAAATTCATTCTGCTTGACTAAGATAATAATTCAGCATATTAGAGGAATTAGGTGTAGTACTTTTGTCTGACACAGGTAAGGCACAGTTATGTTACTACTGTGTAAATCAGCACAGATTCTGTATTTGTACTTGCTCTTCCTTTCCAATCAACCATATAAAAGAAAACCCAGATAATTGTAAGTGTCAATATTCCAAGTAAAGTCCAGGCTGAAGGGAAAAAAGAAAGAGAATTGGCAGGTTACAAATTCAAGTGTTAGTTTGTCTCCCCACAAGCAGCATGGCTCTCTTTGTTCCAGGGTGAGTATTGGCAACTTGAAAAGCCAGTTGACGTCATGTGCATATTTGCATATGAATGATCTGATCAAGTTTATTTACATAGAAATCTGGAGGAGAGGGAGACCACCTAACTGGAAAATAACTCTGTCCACATCACAGGCTGACTGATTTGTAGTCATAATGTTACACAAACTATAGCAGGAGAAGGTGAATAAACACAATTCCCAGGATCACACTTTGTATTTTTATTTTACTGATTGCTGGTTGTTGTGAAGCAATCAGGAGGAAAGAGTGACAGAGCTTGTGAGTAGCTCTTCTTTCTTTGCTCACTGGGCTCCAGTTGACTGGACCTCAGCAGTACATAAACTGGAAACAGCTGGAGGCTTGCTCAGCATGGATGGACTGAGATGCTGCTAACCCTTTCCTAAGAAAAGCAGATGCTTCAAAACTTTGCTAAAAGTTGACGTCATTTCACAATTTGCATGTCAGTGCATCGAAGGCCTCTGAAGGAAAAGGTCTGTTACTGGATACGTGCATCAAGCCCCTGTGCAATTGGCTCTATGCACAGCTCCACTACTTCCTGAATTTAATGCTTACATTATTGGATAAACTGATTAATCCAGGTGTGTCTGACCATCGTGACTACTGAGACACACCAGGGTTAATCAGTTTGTCCAATAACTAATACAGGAAACAAAGGAGCAGCATTAAGTTCAGGAAGTAGTGGAGCTGTTGAATTAAGGAATTAAGGAACATCTTTAGGCTGCCAGGTGAATCAGTTCCCAGGTGAAAAATGCAAAACAATCAATTCATTCCAGCCAAGCTCTGTGCAGCTGGTGCATACAACTGGTGATCCCAAATATACCTTCGGGGGGGTGTAGCGGGAATAATGAAGAATAATGGCAAACAAACACTGCATATAGCCGAACCAGTGTCAAAAAGGAAAAAAGGAACAAAGCAAAAAAATCGATCACAGACTTTCATGATCGATTACCATGGCAATGAATGAAGCTTCGAAGCTTCTAATTTTTTGGGTCAGCCCTAATTGTGAGCCAACTAGGTCATTACTATGCAGATTTTGATTGTTATTATTGGGTAGACAAAATGATAGCAACACCTGGACATCACTGCAGTGTCATGTTGCAGTAATTTTGTGTGAGGATATCAGTTCCAAATATCACTTATCAGTCTCTTTGATTATTAATTTACAAAGACATATTGAGAGAGAAAAAAAAGAAACCCCAATCTGTTTGATGCTTGATCTAAACCCTGCAGGGCTGAGACTGGAGGTCTGGAGTGACAGACTTTCTGGAGTTGGTTAAAGAGAAAATTGCATTTACCTGAAATGCAAGCTTTCAATTCCTTGTTTTGTAATTCTTTCTTTTGTAATTTTTCAAGTTGCATTTGTTATATGGGGAGTTTTGGTGCTTTTTGTTGTAGAATAGTATGTGGTAGTTGCTACATTGCCTGCATTCAATCCTGAGCTGTGTGCTCAAAGGTAGGAGAGGCGACTGGAAGAAATAGCAGAGCTATGTGTTGATGTGCACAGGTCCATCAGAAAAAAACATGTTCTACTCACTTTTAAAAATGGTCTAAATGTTTGCCTCAGTGAAAAAAACACTTTGCTTTGGTATTAGCTTTTGTCAAACACAACTATTTCTATGCTCAAGTGCACCTACGGAGCACACAGTAGATTATGCCATAGCTGGAGGTCAGCTTTTTGCTGGTGCACAGCAACACTTAGCTTAAAGTTTGTAACCTTTGAACATGGGTCTGCAGAAAGGCTGCTTTACTTCTCTCTGTGTTGTGTGTGTGTGGGGGGAGGCATCCTCAGAGATGAGATTCTCCTGCATGTGTCTGTATCCAGTCAATAATTAGAAATAGTAACATTCTTCATGTTCCTCATAGACATCCATTCATCCATTCATCCAATCATCCAGTCACACACTCTTCACGCCATCAAACCTTCACGCAGACAATAAGATCAATATCAATTCCAGCGCTGTGTGACCAGTACACTGATCTGGTCTGAGACGCAAATATCTTTTACTATGAGCATAGCAGGAGAGGAGACTTGTTTATGGTCTTTGTGCTTTCTATATGGTTGACTGTGCTCCCGTACTCGTCTCCGCGGGATTTGTTATACTGTGCCCCACTTCCATGAAACAAAGAAACAAAGTTTAGAAAGTTGGACTACATTCATTATCCATCATTGCAGTAACCTTTCATATATAGTAATGGATGGGTCAGGGAGATGATGATGAAGTGCATTTTTCGACTCAATTTTAGCTGATGTGAGACCTGCCCTGCACTGGCTGTGGTTTTAATTATGGCGTATTGCAGTACAGTAAAAAATATTTTTGTTTTAAGCAAAGTATTGACTTAAAAACGTACAAAAATTAGCTTTTGTTTTTCTTTACGTCTTTTAACTGATCTCTCCGAGGCCTGTAGAGATATGGTACAGTAAACTCAGCTCTTGACACACATCGTTATCACCTGGTATGCCAAACGTGTCAGTAAACAGTTACCTACTCACACATTCAGCAGTCACGGAGAAGCATTAGCATTGATTTCATTCCAGTTTCTGGCTTTAAGTCAGGAGGAATATTCACTCAGACCTTTAACTCTGCTTTCAGTGTAGAATAACTTCAGCAGCTTAATGCCCCAATATGTTCAGTCACTAACTTGAGTCTGTTTTCTGTTTGGTGCTTTTTAAATAGATGACATGACAATAGATTTTCCCACAATATCCCTTTAAATGTTTAAAATGTACATGAATAACTTTATTTTTGGCAGTTACTTAAGTTATGAGAACAAGCTCAGTTAGCGATTATAATATTTATCAAGTCGTGGTTGTAACTTGTAGGCCTAATCCTCCTCATATGAGTGTAAATAGAGTGAGTGTGGCGTCAGGCCAGCATACAGTAGTAGGAATAGCAGAAAACAAGTGTACAGTGAGTTAGCTACTATATTTGATTGTAAACAAATTAAAGTCTTTTATAAGGTTCTGCAAATAAACATACAGGATGATATAAGTTAACCTATTTACTGCATCCACCAAACTACATTACCTGACCTGTCCCTTCACTGCAATTAGCTCATATTCCATTTTTAAAGCCAGTATGTTATTTAAAGCTGGAGTAGACACCTGAGAAGGCAGAATTCTACGAATGAGCATGTGATCTGGTGTCGTTTTGCAGATCCGCGTCCTGCGGGACAGGGGGAGTGCACACCGTGTTATCTTGTGGGTAATCCAAGTTACATTTGTGGCTACATGATGTCTCTCAAGAGCGAAGTGACATAGAAAAGGAGTCAAGCAACACTGATAGAACACGATATCCTTCCGCTCCAGAGGATCTCTGACACTGAACTCTGATATCCTCACACAGTGGCTCTTTGTTTATGTTGCCCTGGTGAACTTTATTTATTAATAGTGTGTAATAGACATGCTAATAATCTGTCTTTTCCAGCACTCAATGTCAGTGTGATTCATCGTGCACCATACTTTATGTGTTGGTGTATCGCTGAGCAAATGGAAAGTCACAAAAGGCATTTCCTGCTGTAACCTCCCTGGCATTTGTAGGCCGACGCTCAAGATATCTATGTTACTTAGAGATCCTGTTCCACGGAGCTTTAAAGCCCTGTCATTCAGTATAACAACATTTCCCCACCAGAATGTTCTACAATTTTAATTTAGCATCTCCCCCAGTAGGCCCAACCCAGTTATGATTAAATTGTGTACAATAACTAAAACTTGCAGTCATTCTAACTCCTGCCAGACGAGGACAGTGACCTGCAGTTGCTCCAGTTGTTAAAAGGTATAAGCAAACATAATTAGACTGCATTTGTACATCCCTGCTTCTCCGGCTCTGTTTATTTGCTTGTTTTAGTTGTCTTGGGCTGGGGACTTGCCAGATTGTCGTGTGGCCCCACCGCTACAGGAGTGACGAGACACAGTGGTGTGTGTAATTAGCAGGCAAGTGTACACAGCTCCCCACAGTGTTCTGACCTCGTGCTGCAGGAACAACAGCCACGCAGCCGTCTCCAGCCTATTCCCAGCCTCGTCTCCCTCCTTCACCCTCGCCTGCAAGTGCAACAAAGCCCACAGCTTGCAACAAAAGCTAACAATACATCCAGCTTCTCCAGTCAACATCTCTCCCTGTGTTACTGAGCACCTGAGTAGGGCCTGTGGGCTCATGACGGAGGCCATTAGACAGAAGTATAGCATCTTAACAAGGGCACAGTGTGGAAGGTAGCATGATTAAAAGAAAGAAATGTTTTCCCTTATGGGGTCATTAGATGTTTCCTATTTCTGAGATGGGACCTCATCAATCATCAACATACATCATGATTGAATAATTTAGTATTGGCCAGTTGAGACTATTCATCACAAAGTAGTTTGAATCAACACAACATTTCTGCTTTTCTGACATCTATATACAGCCATCTAGACTTTAAGGAATCCTTTCTTTTTGACTGCTTCTAAATATCATGTGATGTAATTTAAATGTAGTAAATAAGGTAAGATTGACTAAATATTTTTCTCATAGACATTTACTTTTGTTCTTATTTAAACAAAAAGGGTATTTTGTCCTTCAAAGGCTAAATTTCAAGTCCAGGAGCGTGAATGAGTGCGGCCTGGAGAGGGGAGAGAGACAGAATGAGAGAGTGTTCTTGCACAACTTCACACACTGACAAGTGTATAAAACTGGCAGGTAACACTTGACTGCACAGCTTTGTAGAGCAGTAACAACAAATAGGTTTTGGTCCAGGTCTCTGGGACAAATCTTGTCATGTGTCGGTTTCATTAAATACAGTAGTTGTTTATTTTTGTTGAATTTCCGCTCTCCTAAAGGGAATACGTGAAGGAATTTAGACCTTTTTCTGTTAAGTGAGGACACAGACTTGTTTTCCTCCTGCATTAATTATTCCGTGTGAATTATTTCTCAAAAAATATTCCAATGGGCCAAGTATATATTCATCTGTATGTGTCTCGTGCCTTAATACAAAGTGAACATATAGTGAACATATTCAAAGCATCAGCTCTGATTAATTCAGAGTGCATGGCGTTAAGTAATTAGACACCTACAGCAAAAACTGGCTAATGGTGTGTTTGCTTTGCATTTCTATCTGAGGAAGATATAATACAAAATTTGCATTTGTGCCAAAACCCACAGCAAAAAGCGAGGCTTACTTTAAATTGCAGCGGTTTCGTTACGCACATGAGCATAGACACGTTCAGATTCTGTGCAGCTCCACATTGCCAGGTTTCTTCACAGGTTTGGAACAATTCTGTAGTCCTGAAATTATCTGAATAACCACACAGTTTCCACACAGCCAAGTTTTAAAAAAAATTGATTTAAAAAAATCAAGAACACTTTTTTTTCTTAGCCAAAGTTTCTTCGATCAGAATTAACAACCACAGGCTCACAGGGGGAAGTGAGCCTCAGCCTTAGGATGGTGCTGCTCACACACAGCAAACTTAATAAATTTAGAATTCTTCATGTAAAACCGCTTTGTCGACTGATTGAAATTGAAATTTTATTTTGGCTGCTGAAAATTTTTGGTGGCACACAGTTAATCCACACCAGTTGCAGAAGGGTGAGCAGCTATCATTAAGTTTACAGTGAGAGTGATTTTAAACTGGCTATGCTTTGGCCTGACTTGGAGCTGGTTCCTGATAAGGACATGGTGTGTCATGGGAAGAGTAACTGTCTTGGTCTTATGTAAACATATTGTCTCGTGGCAGTCTGCTGGGAAGGGAAATTCATTTCACAGCATACAGTAGTTCATGTGTAACTCTACCTTAAATGCTTATGACTTGTAGCACAACCAAATAGTGTATTTAGTAAATCTATCTTATGTCCAGAACATGCTTGGGGATGATGGACGGTGTTGAGCCTCCATGTGCTGCCAGACCATTGATGTTATCAGTCTCTGAACTCTACTACAGAGATGAACATCGTTTTTCCAAAAGGTATTCCATCATTGAGCGTTTTCATCATGGCGTTGGAGAACGCTGTTCGTCTAAATTTTCCATAGATGGCCAATTGGGTTGAATCGAGCTATTGCCACTTTCAAGCGATTCATCATTTTCGTCAGTGACCCCTCATGCCTTATGGCCGTTGCGGTCCTCGACGAGACCACTCTCAACAAGATAGAAATGCTTTTTGCGAGCCACTTCATTTCAGTTCATGTATATACATTAAAGTCACAACTGTCTGAACTGAGTCAAACTCCACTTGAGGTGAACTTTAAGCATATTATACAAAATTCATGGAAGAGGTCAAACTATTATAAAAATATGCGTGTACAGTATATGTTCTGTTTAAATATTAGTATTATTCATCAAGTATGAATATAATTTTGTAAGTGTACTGTATATTTTATTACAGAACAAAGGGGGTAGCCTATCTGCTGGAAAACTGTGGGCAGATTTCATGCTGTTGTGGACAGCTGAAACCTACACTATCCAGGTCATGGTATTTCTTAAGTGCTTTATGAAAGCGACTGCACTTGCTTGAGGTTCTTGAAGATGCTTCACCTCTTCTTTAGTTCAGTAACTGACTGGTGGGGAGTCTCGGGCATTTAACCTCTTGTGGGGTCATTCATTTCTGATTCTCTCAGAAACACTTGGCTGTCAGAAACATGGCTTTTCTTTTTATGTTGCAAATGTGTGATCAGGCACTGTGGCAAACCATTTTTGACAAGTTGGTAGATGATCTTTCCGCGAATATGCTGGTATATATGAACTTGACATTATTTATTCTTTGTAATTTATTTGATGATGTTGGAACGTCATTTTATAGGGCTGGAACTTGTGCAGAAACGTGTTTAAATTTGGCCTGAACTCAGACGACCTTGTGTTTTTTTTTCTGAAAATAACAAGAGAAAATCACATAACTGTGAGGGATCTCAGTAACAAGAAAAGCTGTTTAGATCACAGGACACCTCTGACCATAATAATGAGACAAGATCTCCATATTACAAAAGTGGCAAGATTCGTACAATTCTTGACAGAACCTGATGTTGCTTACGTCCTTGTTATCCGATGAGCCCTTAACCGCATCTCTGATAATAACTCAGAGGGAACGTTTGCCTCTCTGGATTCTGCCTGTGTCATATCGCCTCAGTAAAGTGGTTAGGCAGTCGATTTAAATAAAGAACTGGGCTTTTATGTGCAGCTATGAGCTAGCTGCCCTCTTATTGACAGAGTGCGTGGGATGAGTGCCCACATACAGTCTGATATAATCACGTCACAATCATGTCATTTTAAGTGTAAATTACTGTATGGGCCAGCTGTATCACTGGTTTCCATATAGGGGCAATGATTTTACACCATTCCCATGGCCTCTGTTTTCTGAATTGGGGTGTAATAGGAGGCTTGCAGGGAAGAGGCAATGGATTTGTCATGTCTGTGGTAGAGCCAGGCTTAATGTGATAAGGGTAGGTAATCATCTTCTGCAGATATATAATTCACTATTAATAGCCTTTCTAACTCTAAATTTAACCATGACAAATTATTGTATTTCTGAGTCATTTTACAGACCGCTCACACCATCTTTCCTGCCGCCCCCCACCCAAACCTATTTCAAAGAGTTGCTGTTACTGGCCCAAATGTGTCACACCTAACAAGGCCTGCTGCAAATTTAGCCTGTCAATATGTGTCAAGGCTCATTCATCAGCTAACGCTCTTTATCTCAGCTGTCCTTCTTCTTTCACATTTCACCACCAAGAGGCTTGACTTTGCCCCGAGCTCCCGCAGTTCAGTCCCCACCCCCAGGTCTTCTGCTTCAAGGTGTAAACGCAGTGACAATCGCCGTCCTTGCTGAATCTGAGTGCAACAAGGGAAAAAACAAATGAAGAAAAACAGAGGCTTACTCTAAACACGGTGGAACCAGCTGATTGTAAATCTCTCAGCAGAATTTTGCTGCTACATGCGCCGACTGGTGATTGACGTTATCTGCTCTTTTCTCATTGACTGGCTGTGACAGGCATGAGAATCTCACACCTGCATGACATACTCGTCTACTGAGTGTCAACGTACTGACATACAGTAACACTTGTTGGGTTATTTTTAAAACAACTTTTTTTTTTTTTATCAGCCGCTCACACTGAAAATAAATTTATCTCAATATATTGTTTTTTTTTATTCCTAGGGTCTGAAAGGTGACCCAGGGCCAGTTGGTCCAGTTGGTCCCAAGGGAGACAAAGTGAGTGAGTCTGTCATACATATTGGACTGGACTAAATCACACCATAATTGTTGATGATTTTCTTTTCTAATGAAAATAGATACTTCTGGGAGTCTGCTTGACTTATATGAGCTGTAATCCCAGTCTCAGTAATGTGTTTGGCCATCTGTTTCAAGTGCTGCTATGATTGCCACTCCAAACAAGGCCGGCTAAAGAATATTGTTATTGCTATCATAACTTAGCAAGGCCTCAGTGATGGTCATACAGTAGCTTTTCTCCAAAGCTGAGAGAAAATGTTCCACCCCCTGTCTTTGCAGAGAATTTGTATATTCATAGGAGTAGCTGTTTGCAATGGACATACCCAACAAAATCCCTTTTATCTTGCTCTCTCTAAACATTTATGGGACTAAAGTCTACCACAGCTATGTGGACTGCATACTATTGCCTTCTGTTATAGGGCACTGCTTAGACAATGATGATTCAGAATACAGCATGTTAAAATTTTGATCTCAAATATCAGGAATTCAGTTACATGTACTGTAGCCTATGTAAGTATGTACAGTAGTTAATGGCTGTTATCATTAAAGGAGTTAGCTACTAGTTTAATTCCTCCCAGCCAGTAAGTGTCGCACTCACATTTGCCCGCTCCCGCTCCAACCTTCACTTGTACCGGTTGCCAGGTACGCCTATAGACCAGAGCGGCTTTTTTATGCAAATGAGGATGACTGAGGCATTCTGGGTAATTTAGGGGCAGCGCCCGGCATTTTTAAATACCCTCCATTCAAAACGTCAACATGGTGAAGAGTTGTTGTGTCGCTGGATGTCACAACAACATTAAAAAAAATCCACTCCTCCGGTTTTCGCAACTTCCTTGCCGAGTTAGGTACCCGGAGAGACGGCTTTTGTGGCTACAAGCAATAAGAAGAGAGGATAAAGGGAAGCTGTGGGACCCCCTTTCCCCACATCACTGTGTGTGGAGAACATTTTATAACAGGTAAGACTAACTTTAGCTGACGTAATTGTTGGTTATCAAATGCTTTAGCCAAATTAATGATGATTGTTTATGTAATAAAAAGTCATAGCTAACGATTTTATTGTAACCGTTAACTATCCCAGTGTTTATTAACGTTAGCTACCGAAGCCTGAAGGCTAACACGTTAGCTAGTCCAAACTGTAATAGAATTCATTTCATACCCACTGCAATACAGCTCAAAAACTCCTCAATCTGATTAACTAATTCAGTCACCATAAGCATCCTGGACCCAGCACTTTTTTAACTTCTTAACTTTTTAGCCTTCTACACGCATCTCGTATTCATACATACGTACATACGTATTCATGCAGTGGGTATGAAATGAATTCTATTACAGTTTGGACTAGCTAACGTGTTAGCCTTCAGGCTTCGGTAGCTAACGTTAATAAACACTGGGATAGTTAACGGTTACAATAAAATCGTTAGCTATGACTTTTTATTACATAAACAATCATCATTAATTTGGCTAAAGCATTTGATAACCAACAATTACGTCAGCTAAAGTTAGTCTTACCTGTTATAAAATGTTCTCCACACACAGTGATGTGGGGAAAGGGGGTCCCACAGCTTCCCTTTATCCTCTCTTCTTATTGCTTGTAGCCACAAAAGCCGTCTCTCCGGGTACCTAACTCGGCAAGGAAGTTGCGAAAACCGGAGGAGTGGATTTTTTTTAATGTTGTTGTGACATCCAGCGACACAACAACTCTTCACCATGTTGACGTTTTGAATGGAGGGTATTTAAAAATGCCGGGCGCTGCCCCTAAATTACCCAGAATGCCTCAGTCATCCTCATTTGCATAAAAAAGCCGCTCTGGTCTATGGGGAGTGGCTAGCAGCTAAAGCTAAGCTAACACTATCCGTATTTGATGAGCAGCAGCTCAGGTGTTGAATCCAACAAACCTGCAGCATCACGTCTGCACTGGAAACATTACAGTACCGGCTGACCGTTAGTTAGCATTAGCATTAGCACGATGCCATTTTCTCCACAGAGGTATCATGATCTTGCGCCCCCTGAGCTTCGCCCAGGGCTGTAAACTAACTTTTTGGCTCACCTGCCAAGGGGACCGGTAGATGAAAAAATCTACCGGCCAAGTAAATTTTTTACCGGCCAAATAATAAATTGCCTCTTTTTGTTGCATAAACATCTGTTTCAGTACTTTTCATTGAGATAACAGTATTATATAGCAGTATATGCTTAGAAAAGACTCCAAAGTATTATTTAAAAATACATTTTAATATTATTAATTGAATTTCATTCATTTCATTATCATTTATATTGATTATCCAAAAATTATACTTTACTCTAAGTGATAACATTAATGTGACACCTTGATAACCACCAGCAACCCATTGGTGCTGAAATGACACTGAAATAAGACTGATATTCTCCTCTTGATACTCTAAATACTGATTTGGTTCATTTCAAGTTTGTTGTTTTGGCCATTACTATGTGGTAATCATTTAATAATATGATTAGTATTATAGTTACTTATTTTTTAATAAAAAATAAAATACAGGCTATAGTCTAATATACATGAGCTCCTGACGCTGAGCTCAACGGGTGAGGAGGCGGAGAGAACTCTCAGCGGAGACGCTGAGAGAAGTAAACAGCAGCGATCAGCTGATCTCTCCTCCGTACAAACGCTCTGTTCTGATCCAGATATACTGGACTTTCACAGTAAAGCTGACGCAGCTGAAGATGAGTTAAATAGTGAAACAGCGGCGCTTTTATCACCGGTTTTATGATTAAACTCTGAAGCATGAATTGATGATCTACAAGCTGGGTTAAAAGAGACGACGATACCACGCCACTACGGCGTGAGCCGGCCGCGGAGCTGCGCGCCGCGTGCATGTGAACAACACAGCTGTGGTTCTCGGCGCTTCCTCATCCGGCGTGTACTGTAGGCTACCCGGCATGAGCGCTGGTATTTAAAAATCACACGGCGGAGGGCGAATAGCGCCGTTGGTAGCTTGGGCTGCGTGGGTGATTCAGGTGGAGCGCTCCAACAGTTTTATCAGACCAACAGGTCTGCTCTGACCGCGATTGGCTCCGAGATCTCCCGTTTTTCAAGGGGGGCGGAGGGAGACTTCACACACATCAATTTATTGCAAGAGCACGACCATTCGGGACAAACATTTACCCGCCCCAGTGGCGTGTATCCCTCCAAAATTAAGTCGCCAGGGGAATATTTTAGTCGCATTTGGCGAGTGGCGACCGTTAGTTTACAGCCCTGGCTTCGCCTCACGTGACATCAATGTACTAATGCTGTTGGCATGGAGATCATTTCATGCCGACGTTGCCAGTGTAACTACAGTAGATGTAAATATTTATATATTTTGGACCCATTAAAATTTATCAACCAATTGTTTATATGCTGTTTAAAAAAAAATCTGTAAAATTAATAGGCTACTTTTATTCAGCACACTAGACGTTCTGTGAAGTATATTTTTTGGGCATTTATTCCTTTATGGATAACACAGTTGAGACAGACAGGAAACGGGGAGGCAGAGAAGGGGGAATGACATGCAGTAAATGGCGGGACTCGAACCAGGGCCGACTGCAGCGAGGACTGCCTCTATACATGGGGCGCCCGCTCTAACCACTACACCACACGACACCCCTGGGTGTTTTTATATAGTTGTAGCTATAACCTTTAATATCAAATCATATCAAAGAGAATATTTATATGCTGCCTGGACAGATGTGTTAAAGTCACCTTAAAAACAGAATTTAAGATTAAAATAACAGAGTTAACCTGAGATCCAAAACATGCTGTAAGTGCAAGCGATGAGTTTGATGCAAATCCTTGTTCTTATCAGCAGCCCCTTTATGTCTGTTCACTGACATCATTGACATGAATTAGATTAAATCTTGTTGCAATGCAGAAAATATTGGTCTTTTTAAACTTTTCTTTTCTTTTCATCCCACCATGGGATTATTTTTCCTTGTATGAGATGAAATGTTTTTCTCTGTAATTAGTTGCCATATCTCCTGCTCTTTTATTTTTCCTCCCTTATTGGGGCCTTTTTTTCTCCTTTCTTTTTTTTGTTGTCTTTTGGTAGAACTCACCGCATAATTGTAGGTGCAATGCTCTGTCTGCCAGCCTTGAAGTTATAATGAGGTCTGTGTGTTTCTGTGAAGACAACAGAGAATCACGGGGTATTTTATCCTATTTTCCGGGTGGAGGGGAGGTGGGGAGGGTAGGGGTGGAGAGAGCGTTTGTTTGTATTGAAACTGACAGAAGGAGGCAGATTTGGAAGCACAAAGTAATGAGTCCCCTGAATATCCCATAGCAGGCATATTTTAGCTGTGACATTCATTTAGACAACAAAATGGATATGAACTACAAGCACAATTTTTCTTTCATCCACATCAGATGAAAGGGTATAGCCAGTTGTGAAGTCCACTGATTCAATGCTTTATATAGAGGGTTGGTATTGTAGTGAAAAAGACTGAGAGAACTGCAAAAAAAAATTGGACAATGATGTATGAGCTTTATCTGAAAATACAAAAAAAAAAACAAGAGGAGGCTGTAAAGAGCGTGTGAGATCATTGCTTACATTGGGTTACGCTGGCGTCAAAAGACATTCACTTCTTTCCTTATATGACTTTTTGAGGCTGCCTGTATGTCACGGTCACCAAACAATGTTATCATACCTGTCCATTGTTAATACTCCAAAGCTTTTACATGATATAGTACGGCTGTGTTTATTTTAGGGCCTGTCACATTGAATAGCACCAGCCCACCTGCCAATTGTCTGACGGTCTGAAAGTCATCAGACGGGCTTCATTTCATGACATACTGTAAATACCAGTGAATGGTCTTGTATGGCACATATATGTTAAAATGTTTCTGCCATGCATCATCAGACTTATTTTATCCAACCTTTACATTCTGTCATAATAAACCCGATAAGCCTTCGGGCAAGATGTTTAAAAAGTCAAACATGTGTTGTATAGATTTGGCTGTAGCCATCTCCAATGCACACAGTACGTTTAAGATGACTGAGTTTCACTAATTATTATTTTCCTTAACAGGGTGATGCGGGTAATCCTGGAGCTCCGGGGCTGCCTGTAAGTTCACACTCTTTCATTTACATGTCATTATGCTGTCTGTAAGGACATTCAAAAAGAATGGGAGTAATGTTGACTTGTACTCACGCGGGTGTGACCTGAAAAGGCTAGACTGAGCTTTGTAAATATCACAGCCTTTTGGCCGACCAGGCGCTACACACACAGATGAAAAGTGAGGCACTCAGGTGAGCACTCTCTGTGTCACATTACTGTCGGCTGGGAACGGGTCAAACAAGGAGCAGATAGAGAGGGCTCAGTGGGCATCCTCACATGGGCCAAAGGGATAGGGATGAGCAGCCAGGCAGAGAAGAATGGATCCCCATGCCTTGAGGCGGGGGTGGAGGTTGACAGGTAGTCACCAGCTATATCCTACATGGGCAAGATGTGCACTTTATTGGCTTGCTGGCTATCCCTGCAGATTTCCAACATTTCCAGGCCCCTGTGAAGAGGTACACGAAACTTAAAGGGATAGTTTTGGCAAATTCGCCTATTGCCATAATCCCTATAGTTTTAGGGGTAGATTCATAATTGTCAGTGCAGTGTCAAATCAACAACTCTTGTGGACAAGTTTTGACCTGCACATTCACCACACTATGAAATAATATGTATGTATAATTATGTAACATTACGACACATGAAGCAAATACTTGGAACTACTTGCGCTTTTGAAATCACTCCGCCCAGCAGCAGTGTGTGGAATGTAGTTCTGGTGCATTTGCTTCGAAAACAACTCTGTCTCGTAATGTTACTGTACGTTATCATTTAATAGTGTGGTGAATCTAACATCTTGCTCCAACAATAAAGGTAATGAACCTACCCCTAAGATTATAGGGATTATGGAAATAGGTGCCCCAAAATGTTGAACTATCCCTTTAATGTACTGTACACGTTCCAGTGCACACACAAATTAAAGGTACTGTACAGTACACTGTATGTGCATGCACATGCTTGAATAGCGACCCATCAACACAATATGTGTGCACAGATGCAAACAGTCGCACAACAGCCCATGCATGTAGCCAGGGAGCTGACAGCTAGAAGAGATTAAAGGTATACTGCGAGCGGTGAGGTAATTACGTACGCATCACGTAGGGACCAGCCTGACAGTTTTAATCAGCACTGAAAAAGGCTGTCCCAATGCCCTTTTTATGACACCACAGACATATATTAGCTATTCTCTAATGCTCATTTTACATTTATAAAGACAAGAAACTTAATAGTCTTTCCCTGACAAGACACATGGTTTAGTTTAGACAACTTTTTCACATTACTCCAGTAAATTGGTTGTGGGCCGTGGGCAGAAAATGTCCAGTGTATTGCTTGTTACCCAAGGTCAAAACACTACAACAACAAAAAAAATGTACCATTGTCCATGAATGCAGCAGGACTCACAACCACCGAGTCTCTTTCATCTCTTGTTTCACGGTCCTTTGGTGCAACAAACTCCCAACTCTCTTATTGTCTCAACAATTTGCGATGACTTGTCCTTCCCTTTTTTTTGTGTATGCGGACCCTCTGTGGTCCAGCACGCCGCTGCATTAAAAGGGAAGAGAATCGTTAACAGGCAGCAGCTGATCAATCACATCACCCAGCGCTCTCATCAGCCCTCTCCACACCTCTCTCTCTACTGCAGCCACAGGCCGAGCATGCCCATCCCCGCAACCAATAACTGATTTATTAGAAAAGAGCTGCAGCGAGACTAAGAAATGTTTTGTCACAGGCCAGAGCTGTCACTCTTTTTATAGATACACCTGCAGAATTCTCAGGAGGGACAGTCAGCCTCCTTGTCCAGCATTTTCTCTCCTTTTCTGACTTTGCGTGAGGCCGGTGACTAATGTGAGAGACGTATAGCGTGTTATAGTGTCAGCAGCCATTTCTGCAGCTGTTTCCAAGAAAAGTCAACAGCGTTTGACTTTTAGATGCCGATTGAAAGAGGACACCAATTATTTGGCTCGTATCTGAAAGCTGAGATGTTGTATGTGGCCTTGTGTCCATTCTGTGGCCTGGTGGATAGACGACTCTGTCTGCCCTTTTCTGACAGTGGCCAGCAGGGTGTCTGGGGAGTATCGTAATAGTCATGTCCTAACTTCTCCTAGGGTCACCGCGGCCAAGGATAATTACTGTAGTTCATGACCAGCTGTGTCGCCTGCCTATAACTGGACATGTGTTGTATCGTTACACTGTGTATGAACCCTGTGTGAGTTGTGTTTTTATACTGACTGACATGTTTTTTTGATTTTCTTTTCAATTGTTTGTCATTCTCAGGTTGACAACAACTGTCTCAAAGGAGATCAGGTATGTTAATTATGTTGATGTACATCATACTGTATATACACATTTATATTAGTCACAAAACATGCAACAATTCTGTAATTTTGAGTTTATGTTTCCATGTAAACATAAGTGTCTTTGTCACATTCAGGGGGCTCAAGGTGCCAAAGGAGAAAAGGTATCTATTTAATCACCACACTGAAGTAAAGTATCTCATCTTTATCTGTATTTCCTTGTTTGACAATGTGCTCATAACATGTTCTCAGGCAATTAGCCACAACTGTTCATGAAGCAATTACTGAAGCACAATAAGCATGTCCTTGCACAGAAACTTCAAAACAAAATCACAGCTCAGCATATACCTTGATTAACTTGTTAAGAGTTCCTTATCAAGATACTGTGTAGAATAATGGAAGTGAAGCTCTGATCAACTGAGGCTGCAAATTGCCTATTAAGAGGATGGCGGAGAAGTCACCTAGAAACTGCTCATGAGTAAGAACAGAAACTGCAGCTGAACATACTCTATTCATGCCATTTGAACTAAGCTAATGCTGTGTTCCCTATCACTGCAGCTATAAACCCGCTAAGTCTTTAATGGTAGGCAGAGAGCATTTGGCAGAAACATCTGTCTGCATCAGTTTTTACAAGACACAAGCCATTTGTCTCCCTTTAGAGTGTTGACTGCACATGAATGTAGCACCCAATGCATGATGATACATGTCCTTTCCCTAGGGATTGGCTGGAGTGCCAGGTCAGCCAGGGGAGCCAGGCAAAGAGGGCAAAAGGGTGAGTAAACAGAAACCGTCTGTTAGCTGCGAGGCCTGGCTGGTGGTTGCACTGACTGAGAGGACCCAACCTGGGGAGAGGCCAAACAGCAGCTGAGTGGCTGTTGTTGTTTTTTAGTGGGGAGGGGGTTGCAGGATGATCTGTGGCAAGGGGATTGCAACAGGCCTGGAAAGAGAGGAGGGGTGGTGGAGGCCTGTTGTATGACAATTAATGAATGGACTTCATGGTCAAGGGGTCACATACACTCACAGTATGACTGGCAGCACACATGGTCGTGTCCCACTGGGTCGTGGTGGACAGTGTTCAGTTTCCTAAAAGGCCAGCTGGTTTGGGAGAGAGACAATGAGTGAATCAACCGAAGCCCGACATCATAGTTATTTATTTCTCACCACTGAATGTAATAACTGTGGTTAATGATACAAGTGTCAGGATTTTCAATGCAGTATTCATGCACTGAAAAGTATGCAATCACTCTGATATTGCCAATTGTTCATGACAGCTTATTTTTAAAGTTTTGTAACATTTAAAAAACATCAGCCTTTCAGGGAACACACTGAATGTGAATTTCCAGCTGATAACATCTGTATAGTTCGCAGGTTAGTGATTAATGATGTGATTGGTAAGCATTGTGACATTATGACGAGGCGAAGATTGCCTCACCGCAGGGATGCTGTTGCCCCTTGACATCCCAGCTGACAGGTGGGGAGAGTGTCCTTTTGTGTCCAGCTTAATTGACTCGGTGTGAATACCTTCGCCTCTGTCAACGTGATCAAAAATAAGCTTCCTGTTTGTCTTACAGATAATCCTCATCAAATGGCAAAAACAACACACCCGCACACACACATTTGGCTCCGCTGCAGCAAAAATATAAAATATATAGCAGGTTGAGCTGTAGAGCACCCATAAGTAGGTCAGGCAAATGTTCTTTTCAGATTAGGCAAGAGCCGAGATGATGCACAATACTCGAGACATCTGGATGCAAGTATCTCAAGAATTCCACCCTTCTGTGCATGAATTCATTCAAACTCAAAACTTGTTCCAATAGCATTAACAATTTATGACCTATCATCGGTTGTGTTATTTCTCAATGGATCATTTCCCCCAATGCTTGAAATAACAGAATCTACTGTCATGGAAAGAGCTCACAGTTGAGAAAAGTGAGCTCAGAGGCTGGTGCAGATGTTTTTCTGATGCTTTGTCTCTCTACCTCATTAGTCGAGTGTTATTTTATACCTAACCTGACTTAAGCAGGGACTCCGCGTCAAAAGAGCTGAATGTCAGAGGCATCAATTATGGTGCTCACTTTTCTGGTGGAAAGCAGTCTTATGATGAATCTTTCAATCATAATTGGTTCTGAGGAAGTAGAGAGCTGCTCTTTGTTTGATGTTTTGGTGTCTTATTTCCTTGTATACAGTGCCTGTGTTATTTCTTGCACTAGTTCTTTCTTTTAAGAATTTTGTAGGTAAACAAGTCACAGTGGTTCAAATGACCATTTCAAACTTTCTCCCGTTGTTGTTGCTGAAGACACAGTCCTGATCTATTAATAGTACGTCTTTGATGAGTGGCTGACTTCACGGTGACTGTTAATGTGCTAAGGTTTCTGCTTATTCTTAGCTCCAGCAGTCACATGTGGCCTCCAAGTTGTTGACCAACCTGTGTTTCTGCAGTTTGACAGCCTATTTTCGGAAAGGTGGACATGTATCATTATCAAGGGCTAGCTAGGGGCCAGCTGATACAGCAAGAGACTCTCACCCAATTAGCAGCTCTTGTCTACGCTTGCAATTTATTGGTTTTTACTAAGGGCCTTAGCTGATGTACAAATGATGCAAAATAGCTTGATGGAGACTGACCACTCTGCAAACTTCATAGAATAGCCAGGAGTGGAAAGCTTTCACAAGGCCTTAGATTCAAGCCAGGCCATCTCTCACACTGTCTGCTTCAATTTACTGTTGAGGAAAATACGACCACTCTAAGCCATTTAGATTTACTTCAAGGAGATGTGGAGGACATTGTAGTGAGAAGAGGAATGATGCCATTTGGACTGATCTTGCTCTGAAGCTTAAAGCAACATATGCAAGAGAGGATATCAAGGGCAGTCTCCAAACCCCTTCTATGACCCCTTGTCTAACATTCACAGAATCTTGATTTTATCTTATTACCTTGATGGATGACTAGTTCAGTTAGTCAGGGCCAGCCCAACCATGTCTAGGAATTTATGGGAATGTATTGCCCCCACATTACACATTGCCATTAATAGTGATGTGAATGTCTTGGTTTTATCCATTATGGATGGCATTGGCACAGAAAGACAGGCAAAGAGTAGGACTTTGGGATTCAGTGGCACATTATAGCAGATCAAAAAAAAGAAGGTGGGGAGCACCGGTAAAAAGGATATGTCCCCCTCGCTGCCTGTGGCGTGCTAAAATATTCATCATGCGCTGTAATGATGTGCTAAGCTCTGTGTTGTCATTGTAGGTCGGCCCTGTCCTACACAGGCTGAGGAGGTGAAAGACATGAATGCTGAAGGAGATAACCTTGAAATCTTAGTTTCCAGTGGAGTCACTTCTGAGCCAAGTATAAAGTATGCTTTTGCAGTACGCAGTCAAAGACCTGCTTACCTGATACCCATCAACAAACATGAGGGACTGTAAGATAGAGGGCTCTATTTTGCCGGCGCAACTCTGGGTGGCGCAGCGAGGCGAACCCTGGTGCAGCTGGCGGAGAGCTATTTTGCTCCAGTGCACCAGGGCGCGCAGCGGATTTGCTAAATTGGCAGACTTCTGTGCGCCAAGATGGGTGTGGTCGCGCAGGAGGAGGAGGTGTCGACAGATTCACCTTGGCGTAGTGACATTTTCGTGCTAAAAGGCCGCGTCGAGACTGCACCGAAAGCTCGCCAGCTCCAAGCATGTCTAACCTCGGCGCAAGGCGGAGCGCAGCCAGTCTAGTCGTATTTTGACTGCCCAGGGTCTAGTGCGCAACCGTCACCAAGATCTAACGGGCAGCTTTCCACAGTTCCAGGCACATTTAAATGCAATAAACAGTAACAACAACCACTATTTAATATAACTATCTGAATCTGCACACACATTTATATCTATGTCACTGTCCCGTCACATCTGATGACAGATCAAAGGCTGTCCGCGTGCGTAATGTTAACTCAACCTTAACACAGAGGAAACCAGGAGCAAAAAAAAAAAAAAAAAGCAGCTGTGGATGTTCTACGAGCAGGTGGATGACTGCATGTTGCTGCTGTGTTGACATTAAGCACTGTGCCATTACGATGACCCACTATATTTATTTATTTACTTATTGATTAATTAGAGGAGCGGCCGTGTCATCACGAGACCATAACGAAAAACTGAAAACAAATAAACTATAATCTCTCTCAGCAAACCACAATCAGTCTCTGCATCAGATAGTGCTGCAACGTGAGCAGATATTCACCTGTTCATCTCCTGTCTCAGGAAAGAAAGGAAAGAAAAGAGAGTCACTCCGCAATGCCTCCTTTACGCACAGCTGCAGTTACGCATGGCAGATGTTGTGTCTGTGCACACACGTTTAAATATAGGTTACTAAATATAAGTGTCTTTATTAATGGAAAATAGGTGTGTGTGTATTTTCTTTTCCTCTTTTTTTTTTTACTGGGCTCTCATTATGTCAGAGCAAACCTGGGTAACAATGTTAGTGACGTCTTCACAGACTACTTTTGCATAGTCATCCCGTGAGGTCTGTTCGCGAGACCATGTTCAGACCCTGCAGCTTGGACCGGATCAGAACATCACTTTCCTCCCGTCTCTCTACTTCCTCCTGCACGGTGTGAAAAAAACTCCCGCGGAGGATTTAAAGGAGAGGAGAGGAGCTCATTTGATTGGTGAAGAACGGACTCGGCTGAGTTAAACCCACTCTCCGCCCCCTACGCCACTTCCCTCCTACTTGCGCCTGTGGGAGGGATGTGGGTGGGATGCGCTCCGTCGTACATAGAAGCAAAATCGCAAAATGCACCGAGACACACCCCTTTGGCGCGGCGGACGTGAGGCGAACGGAGAATCCGCCACGCCTGCGCCTGGTTCACGAAATGTACATACAAAAGGGATGTGGGATTTGGTGGCAGAAAGGATTGAACAAGTAGCAGATGACATAATTTTGCGTGCTCAAAATAGGACTGAAAACCTACGCATGGTCAATGCACTTTGCTTCCTCGAAGCCAAAATACACAGGAACACCACGGCAAGCTTGGTTTTATTCATGTCCTGCCAAGCCTTCAGCATACTCTGCTTTGGTTGCTGGCACATGGTGGTGAGTGGGTTCGTTGCAGACGAGGGTTCATCCCTCGGCAAGGTAGTAGGTTCCCATGGATTAATAATTAATCACTTTAATAAATCCCCATTACAAGGTGGGTCTTGGAGTTGTAATCCATGCCTAACACCACATTAAGTCTTATTAGCTGTATAAATGCACCTGTATAGAAAAATAAGGCCTTGCTAAATATAAGTCACTGACAAATGCCAGGTTGATTTCCCTGGTTTTCCACCGAAGCCATGTGCTGCAGTCACACATAATGGAGAGACATTTGCTCTAATTAAATGTTTTTGGAATGTTGCATTAATATTTTCTCTATGCATAGACTTCCCCTATTGATAAACAATGCAGCCTTTGATGCATTTTGCAGAACGTATGGAAATAACGCGCAACACAAAACATTTCAAATCTTCGTTAATCAGCCGAGGGCCTCGACCATGTCAAGGACTCCTTGTTGCCTGCTTCGGAAAATGCACGTGTCTGACAGATGTGCTGTACAGTGTTTGTTCTTATTAGACATAGCTGCGCTAGTGCAGAGATGATGAAACTCCAGCAAGCCCTGGAGGAAGCAGAACACTACAACTGCTCTGTCTACGGATGTGTTCTCTTCAAATGAATTATGCAGTGTTGATCCTGTTACTGGTTTATTCATTTATTTAAATCTGGTTAGTTGGTTATTCTACAGTTATTATGCTAAGTGAATGAGCTAGTTGGTGCAGTTGGTACAGTAAATTATATGGATTGGTAGCTGTTAAGATGCAGCTCTTTAATAAACATACAAGTAGGTAGGTATTTTACTGTGCGTGCAAGCTTAGGGGATTTCTGTAATCTCTGATGCTACAAAGAATTCACCATCAGGCAGTGGCTGACATTCTCAATTGACTCGTTCTTTTTCCTGTTAAATGGCTCATTTTTCTCATCGAAATATTAATCCACAGACCTCAGCTGGGGATTTGAGTGGTTGACAGTGTGCCACATGAGATACTGTACCTGTGTCAAAATGTCAAAGAGGTAAGAGTGAAGAAAATTTAGAATAAAAAGCAGAAAAGGCCCAGAGGCCATTGCTGGCCAGACAACAGAAGATGACCCAGAAGAGAGGAAAGCCATTAAAAGAGAGACTTTTAATCTCAGACAAATCATTTTCTCATTAAATAATATGATGTGCCACATCAATACTACCAATAAAAGAATCCCACCAGACTATTGATGGCTATTTCGGAAACATTACAGAGTGGAGTTCTAAGATATGGCAGGACTTTGATTTTGTTAACAGGTTATTCATCCTATGTTGAATCACTTCCTCCTCTCAGGCAGTAGACTCACCATGGTCACTAATTATAGTGTCCGACAGATCATTTATTATTTATTTCTGAGTCATCTACTGTTCACTTTTAACTTGCATAAAGATGAGTTAATGCTTTTCACAGAGATATTTTGATAGTATGAGATAGTTCTATGCAACAGATGCAGTGAGAGCCAAACGGAGGTCCCGTTACGTTTTGCTTTAATGCGTTTGTACTGTATCAGTGTACATGTGGTGACATGGATGGACCCTTACATTGTTTCACTCTTTATGTTTCCACAAGCGCATATCATTGAAGCCATGAGACTAGTTACAGTAGACATGTAATCCTTACGGCGGAAGTGGAATGAAACCAGAGAGCAGCTTTGCAGCGAACATGACGTTCACTTGTTGGTCAATGGAAGGGGAGGTTTCTCAGTAAAACAGACTCTCCGCCAGTGTTATGCGAGAGATGGCTATTTGTAAAATAATACGAATCTGTATCTCAAAACCTGAACCGCTGTCACATCACACTCGTCAGCTGTCATCACTGCACATCATGTGATAGCAGCAGGCTCGGATCAATGCGTGTCAGTAATTGCTGTGCAGACGGCACTTTGAGTTCTTCGCTCGTGTCAAACACTTTGGAACAATGAAACTAACATCAACAACAGCTGCCTGGACATTTTAAAGTGGCATGGAAATAATCTGTCAAAACAGTAGAAAAGATCATCTGTCTTGTCTCCCGCTTGGCAACTGGACAGGTCCACGTATCGTATCCAAAGACGAGGGAGGTGTTTGCTGTCTTTTGGAAATGATAGTGGTGTTTACATTTTCCATTCATGCCCCGTGCTGAAAGACTGAGACAGCTGCATATATACATCCTGACCAAAGGCATAGGCATTTTCTTTTTCCATATTTTCTTCCGTCACCCTTGTCTCAAAGGTTGCCAGTCCACCGGGTGCTAAACTACTCGTGAACTGTTTTCTCCCCAGACCAGGGAGCAACTATGTAATCTTGCACTTATGTCATTTTCTCTCCCACCCAACTGTTCGCCATTTTCTCTCAGCGCTAGACACATTACATTTGTGTGTGTGTGTGCGCGTGACTTGACTATGTTTAAATGTGTATGTGTGTGGTCGTTCAGCCATAAGGGGAAGAATCCGTGTGTCACAACATACCATTATAAATGAAGCATTGTGGTGCTACAGAGATGCTCCAGATGTAGGGGAATATGCTGTACAACATAACCCAGCAAAAATCACATTATCATTATATGTTTTTCATTTTTTATTTCAGCGAAAATAAAATACAAGAATTTCCGCTTAAATTGTGAGGCATATTGCGACGACAATATCTGTCTGTCTGATAGTTTTTGCATATCACCCTACCCTACTGAGCACCAATATCCTACTGGAGTTGAATCGCATAATGCAGGTGCATTGAGTGTCAGATTAGTTGCAGTACCATTCATCTACTGTAAAAGTGAATCTACGTAGCAGTACTGCACATATAGCTTTTGTCATTTAAGCTAATTCAATTTGAAAAAGTACGCCGTTCTCTGCAAACCAAATGTACACTCTAAGTGGGATTTAGATGCCTCTCCTCTACAGAGCCAAGCAAATGTTGTTTTGAGATAAATGAGCCACCACAGTATATATAATATTCATATTATATCTGATGGTCTTGGCTCTGGTTCACTTGGATTGGTCCGCGTGTCTGTCGAGACCAGAGCGGGCTGTGACAGTGATAGGGAAGGAGTTATGGTTTTGGTTTGCGGGGACCGGAACATTTGGCAGCGGTTTCCTGCTCCATAGGTGGAGGCAGACATGAACAGCAATGCAACTGTAACAGACTATTGACCTCTACCACAGCACCTGCAGGGCGAGATTATTAAGTAACGAGTCCCTGGTGAGAATAGCAGCCTTCCTGCCAGAAGTTCTCCATGGGAGGCTGCCACTGATTTGGGTGATACAATAAAATGCATGAAATTACAGCAGCTATTTGATTGGAGCCATGCTTTTTGTTGTCCAGCGCGGTGTACAGCTATAATGATATGGTACAGTCATTTCTCCCACTAGGCTTCTTTTAACAAGGGTCTGTATAGATGTTAACATTTCTCCAGCGAATTCACATCTGTGACTGAGACGCACAGTTTGTGTGATGTTTTGTGCATTGAACTGCTTCCAGTCAAATTTGGTATCATTGATCTGTTGTTAATATATTCTAATTTCTGAATATATTATTGCTGTAAATTTTTATATCAAAGATAATAAGTTCTGTGAACTTAGTTGATGCAATCTTATTTAAGAACTGTGTCAATATGACATCTTTTATTTTCATATCTTCTCTCATGTTGTGATATTAGTTACCTGTGGAAGAACAATTACAAACAGTGAGTGAAATACAGTCTGTCCTGTGCTGTATGTGTTCATTCACATTTACCCCTTAGTATAAATCAATTCAATATACACAATTACAACATACACTCACATCACCTATAAAACCACTGCCTTTGTATATTTTACTATTGATACATAGATCTTATTTGTGTGTTATTGAAACGGCGCAGTAGCATGATGCGTATGTGTAGTTACTGTTTTGGCTCGACCTGTCGAAGCTCAATGGCAGAGTAACGCGGAGTGAAGAATTTACAGGTCAGCAGGGCTCACAGCTGAGATTTTATGGCAAGATTTACACCCTGTGTGATTTTACAAGTGGGGGGAGGATTTGTTAACCCTTTGTCTCACAAAGCGGGAGAGGTTATTCCTCCTCCTGTCCCTCTCTCTCCTCTGTCCGGGCTCATATTGAGAAAATCCAGAGAGCCATGCTTTTGACACCTGTATTACACCAGGAGGTAACACGTTTGCCCATTGCACAAGGCAATTAATCTTGTCAATGTCAAGTGCATTGGGAAGGAGGATGAAACAAAGATTTGACCTGATTGGCTATGAAAAGGTCTCACGTTTGGGCCCAGTTGGGACAGAGGAGAATTACAGGGGGAAGTGTTTGGCACATGCAAGGACAGATGCACAGCCTTTTGATTTATCAGTCTGACTCTCGACTTTCCCATGGAGCCCCGGTATGGCGACATCCATGGGTGTCCAGAATAAACACACATTAATTGGCCAATTAATTACAGGGACGGATACAGGGGGCAAGACTTTGAGCGGGGCCCCTCCGATTGCACATTGTTCACTGGTGATTGCATGTGCGAGTTCGCGTACGTCTGTGTGCTGATGTGTGTGTGTTTTCTGCGAGTGAAAGGCTTATGTTCAACAAGGGGTAATGTAGGCCAACCTATCCTCTGAGCATTGGGGAGGCTCACTATAGTTACCAGAGCATGGCTCTCATTCGTACATCTATGACTTTACAACTTTCTCGGGAGACGGAGCTATACCACACAGCAGGGGCACTGCAGGCAAAATATGTTTCCCCGCTGCTTCGGTGTCCAAATTCATCAGGGCCCGGGCCAGGCCCATCCCCACGGCCTGCGTTTAATACCCCGCCAACATTTCTAAGTGTTGTTTCAATGTCTGCCAGGTCATACCAATACTAATGGAGTGTCGTGTGTCAGATCGAGTCAGCTGAACTGAATTCGCTCGAGTCTTGGAGGTATGTCACTGGTTCGGGGGTGACCGGCCCTCGTGACTGTTCTAGGTGTCATAGTCAACACCACAGCTTCAGTCATCCAAACAATGAGATTTCCCTGGCTCCACACAGTCTAGTAATATACAAAGACACTCTCCTTGGCATATCAGAGCAACTTAAGGCGAAGGCAGAGTTCGCGAAATGCAGAGAATGTAAATACCTTTTTAAAAGGGGGCGTTTTGGATCAAGGGTGCTTGGATTGAAGCTTGCTCCAAGTAAAGCTCAGTCAGTGTCTGCTATTTCCTTCAGCCAAGAAGGGAGGGAGAGTGGGGGCTGGAGGGGGGGGGGGGGGGGGCGCACGGGGAGCTCAAAGTACAGAAGGGAAGAAGGCTGGTCGGGGGAAGGACATGTAGCCCTGAACACTGCAGACAACAGAGGCGTGGTAGCAGGGGGCTGCATCACTGTTACAGCTCGCCATCCATATACTGATTCTCCACACTCTCATCCTGCCAACCAATTTAGATACATTCATCTGTGTCCACTTTAATGGCATGCCAGGGAGCAAAGCATTGACAGTGGCCTGATATTATACAGATGGTAGTGTGTGGGACCTTAGTGTAATCTGTTATGCGTGGTGAGTGATATGAAGCATAAGACTCGCTGAGGGCTACAGTGCCCGGAGTGAAGCGCCCCGTGGATCTTTGCACAGTGTATTCTCTCTGACCTCAAATATTTGGTTTGTAAAATGAACTAGGGTTTATTCAAAGTAGATTTTCAGCCTCTGCTATTCACTTGTTGGATAACGCATTAATGAAACACTCACTATCTGTAAACATAGGATGGGAGCAATCTGCTCCGGATGAATAATACAGCCAAAAGTCCAGATGAGACTGTGAAATTTCTAAGAGCCAAGACTAATAACAGCTTCCATTAGGAGATGAGAACATTCAAGAGGCAATGTCGGTCTAGCGAGGAGCCAACCGAGTAGGCACCTAGCTTGCATGGACACACCGCACAGGCGTTCAGCTGATCGGTGGGAATTGAGCTGATAGTTTAATATAGATTTATCATCTTCAACGCATAAAAATGCAAATTCAGATAATATTGTCATCCCTCTTTCCTCTCCTTTGGAGTTGTTAAAGTCAATGAGCTCTTAAAACTCATCACTGGCGATGTGGTAGAGACGTGGTTGTTGTAAAGAGATGTTCGGAGGCTCCCTTGGGACCGCCTTGGCTTAGTTTCCATAGACATTAGCTGTCTGTATTTCCTGTGTTTGCCTTTGGCTCTAGTGTTTGCATACTGCGTGCTGGTGAGGAGCTGGATGATTGCTGAAGCAGCTCTATAATTATTTATTTACCCGATGATATGTTGCGTTCTTTGACTGGGTACCCTCGCAATGCCACGTGTGTCACTTTGTATTGTGCGGCAGTTGAAAAGAGGCATAAAGTGGTATGAAAATTATTGTCACTCTCTCTCACATTGCCATGCAGGTTCTTGCTCTCATTTATTTCCCCCTCTTCTCGTCATAAGCACTCTACAGCAAAATTTCCTTTACGGTATTCAGTGCCTAATTGCCAGACTGCCTAATTAGGGATGTTACCCCACACACATCATACATTCATGCATTGAGGACATCCATCCTCTCTCACAGAAGGCTTAGAGTCTCCTCATTGGCTCTGTCCCCCCACTAAGAACAAAATATGTGATGAAGCTAGTTTGCCATCTAGTGGCACATGTACAAATGACCGTTTAGTCACATGGGGTCTATGATTGAGTCTCTGTGAGGGAAAGCCCTCATGGAAAGCTTTAGCCAAGAGACTATAGGTGCAATCTTGGCCAGCTGAGCTGTGTCTTAAGTCGGCTGCAGTGTCAGCCATCTCTTTATACGTCCCTGAATATTTAGATGGCTGGGAGTTAAAGAGAGCATTGTGTGCCAGTCAGAATGGTGAAAAATGCTAAGCTGCATTTGAGCCCCTGCCAGGCAGCTGTCGGCTTTGCCGTTCTCTTCCTGCCCCGGCCGCTCCTCTTAACCCTCAGTAAACAACTGGAACAAATCCTATTTTATTGAGGCTTTCACCAAGTGCAAGGGATCTCTGCAAGCTCCAGTGCCCAGGCATTTTCTGAGCTTGTGCAGTGTCCTAAGATGGCATCCAGCGCGGGCAGTCACAAGTAGGGAATTTGCACTGTCTGTCTCTAATTGGATCCTTAATCAGACGCAGGTGAGGCGGGGGTCTCTGCAGTGCGTTTTTGTGACATTTCAAGCAAGCGGCGTGATCAATATTTACCCCAGAAGCGCTGATAGCTGTTTTGACACGGTGAAAACAGGTTGCGTGATGATTCTGACAACTGCAGCACATCAAGCCGCGTCATCGGTGTAAATTCATTCACTGAATGTTTGTCCCTTTCACCACTTGACACGTAAGATTTCCAAGCTCATGCCCAGAAGCAGCAGGGTTGATGCAGTGTATGTAAGGATGCAAGGGTGTAAGGGTGTAAGCACTGTCAGTCAAAGTGAAGCTGAGTTTGTTTCTTATAAAATACAGAAGGAGCACAGTGTAGATTCTACATCCATGTTGTTTTGGGATACTGTTATTATATTATATTAAGACACAAACTCCCAATTCAAGAGTATGGTAGGTGACATTGGCGCATTTGTAATGTCATATTCATTACAACGTATTACTTGATAATTAGACACATTGCTGAGCTAAACATGGTGAAATATGCAAGAGGTTGCTGCCAAATTTTTGGTATTTTAGAGCTCCTTTGTGCATACTTGATGCTGTATTTTTCCTAGTCTTGCTGATTCTTATGGTTCATGGTGCAAATTTCTAAATGAGAAATGAGAAAATACTATTTGCAAGGGGGGGAAGGATGACATTTCAGAATTAATTACAGAATAAATTAGCTCTTTGCTGGCAGTTTGAGTAATTGTCTGCATCTTTTCTTGAATATGATTACATTAAGGATCCGCAAGGAAGTGCAGGTTCGATTGAAGGACAGAGGGGTCAAATGCATGTGTGTCAGTGTGTGTCAGTCTTTCACAAGCCAGGAGCAGACAGACATTTTCACTGACTGGGGAATTAATGCTGTGACAGGCTGTCTTGTGGCAAACTTTCTCTTACAACACTTTCTGGGTCTCAGTCTTTTTTCTTTTTTTTTTTTATCTTGAAGTGAATACACACGCCTGAGTGTTTTTGAGCTTTTTTGTGGAGAGTCAGTGTCCTTTATCTTTGTTCTTGTTAAATTTCATGAGGACATTGTGTGAGGTCTACACATTTGTTTACCAAGCAAATACGGCTGCCGCTCATGAGCTAAACAGTCAGTTCCAGTTAAACCCAGTTACAGCAGCTAGACAAAAGGCTAAGGTGGCCGGAGTACACGTCCCCTGAGGGAGATGGGGCTCAGCTCAGGCAGAATGAGTGGGAGTGGCATGTGAGTTTTTCAGTCAAGAAAAGGTCATCTCTCCCATGAGCTACATAAGCAGACACAACTTGGCTCGGTAATGTCACATAGTTTACCCTTCAGGATATGAAACTTCTGTGTCACATGTGGTGATTTGTCGGTCAAAGGCGTATATAGTAGGTATCTGGAAGTGCAACCAAGGCTGCATCTGGTGACGGATGAATAGATTGAGGTAAACAAAACCTCATGTAAATTGTCACATTGTGTCTTCTGCTAATGCACAATTTTTAATTTCATCGTCAAAGTAAACACAAAAAAGAAATTTGGTTTACTTAGAGAATTGACCGAGAATTGATGTAAATAGTAAGAAGGCAAAATTACTTTTGGGAGACCCAGTGGCTTTTTATCTTTTTTAACACGGAGAAGCAAATCAAGAGAAATCAAAGATGAGATATTACGTTTGAAATGTGATAAAAATGATGTTGAAATGAGCTGAAATTGATTTACCTTCTGAAAGGCTTCCCCCCTGTGTATAAAAGGGAGGAAAAAAATCGCCTGTCATTTTGTCCTTCTGTTCTACGTCAGATCCGTGTCGGGTCCTGTGCTGTTGCTTTCACAGGGCTCCTCTGGTTTATCTACTGACCCCTATTGACAGGGGCATTTCTCAGGTGGATTATGTGGCTTTCTCATGGTATATATCTGCTTTACCGCGGAAGAAATACGACACGTTGTCGTGCCGTCTCCGTTTTTCCACCGGTTCGGCTATATAGTCAGACATGGACCGTCTCAAAGAACATGTTGACATTTGGGATAAGGATTATGGAGTCATCATAAACGAGTGCCTCTGCTGTGTGTCACTGTCGCTGTTGACTTTGCTCTCAGATTGGGACTCGTGCTGCAGGACTGAGCCGGGCCCCATGTCTCTGCTCTGCTCTTACACTTTACGAGCCATAGCGGCGTTGAAGCCAGTCGAGTCCGTGATCCATGCGGATTAAGTCAGAAGTTCAAAACGCGCTGTCAGTCTACAGAGGCCTCCTACTTACTTACCTAACTCAAGTGTACTCAATCTAGTTATACTAGCACCATTATTGAATTTGTAGCTAATGCAGAGTGCTTTTCACACTCCTGTTATATGGTTTGCAGGTTTTCAGAGTGGAACAGATAAATAGTACATGTGAATATGTGTTAAGTCCTGCCAGCCCATCTTTCATTTACTCAAGAGGCTAGTTCGTCTCTCACTCCTATACTCTCCCTCCTTTCCTCTCCTCCACCATCCCTTCATCTTTCCCCACCTCCTTCCCTCCCTCTCATCCCTCATTTCCTTCCTCGCCTTCCCCTATCTCTCCCTCCCTCTAATCTACCGCAATGACCTGAAGGAGGGCTTCACACACTGCAGCGCTCAAATAATAATCAAGCACTAGGATGTTGTCAAATTTATAGGACACTGAGCGTTGCATAGCAACAGAGATTGCCAGGGTGATCCAACAAGCGGTGGAAGTTGGGTGAGGGAGAAATGGGGCGAGTGACAGGAGACAGGAGAAGGATGGAGAGACGACACGAAGAACCAGAGACAGGAGAGAGGGCTGAGGGGGAAGCAGTGGAATTATGATCTTGTACACAAAGAAAGAGATAAATGAGTGATAGAGGAATAGAAAAGGAAATGAGAAAGTTAAGGTTGACTTAGCTGAAAGAAAAGCTTCCCTGACACTGCTGGCTGGTCTTGTGTGCTTGCCATTTAGTGATTATTGAAGTTATAATTATCACCATGATGTCATACTTTACTATGGCATCCTGGCACACAAGTGGTGTGAAATCAGGGCTGGTGTCGAAGAGCCTGGAACTACTCATGTAGACTAGTCTGTTCATTGCTGTGTACCAAGGGAAACTATTTTCTTGTTTTATCGTCACAGTTCTCATGTTGTACATACAGTATTGTCTCACTTATTTTATTTTTTTTAAATCCCCAGATTCAGTTTGCCATTCATCCTTGTTGCCTAGAGACTGCTTTGGACTGCAGTTCACCTCTGACACGCACCTTTCTTCTGGTGTTGTGTGTCTGCCTTCTTCACACTGGAAAAAATAAATAAATAGAAATAGGACGAAACTGACGACGAAGCTACGCATAAAGTTGCAGAATGCCTGGCATGTGCTCTGGGAAAACGCTGCTCTTTTTATGAACATATTATTAAAGTAGAAAACTATCATCATCGTCATTGAAAGGCTGTCAGTGTTGACAAAAACATAATCATTTTCTTTTGAGCATCAAATGCATCTTCACTGTTCTGTGTTTGTTTGGTGTCAGACAAACTTCTTGACTTATTGTCACAAAAGAGGTGGGTTTTGTTATGTATTTATTATTTCATTTCTATACTTAAACACTGAATGTAGTGGTACAGGTACATATCGACCAGGAGAGGCAGTTACATAAACACAAAGCAAGTGATTATATAATGGATGGATGCAATGAAGGCCAGAGTAATTGACATTGACATTGACATTGGTAGGCATTGAAGTTAGTTTTTAGCTTCAACCCATGAATAGAAACCCCAAGTTATTGTTTTCTGCAGTGACAACAAACCAATAAACTGTTTTTAGTGAGTAAAAAAAAAAGACTGAATGTTATTATGAATCGACCTCAATTCAAAATGTCAGAGTGTCCCTTTAGTTACACTTCTGTTAAAGTGTTGGGAGTTCCAAACATGACATTTAGTGTTGATCAAATCATTGAAATGACATTCATACCCTGAGTTAATACTCTAAAACACAGCATCTGTTGCTATAGTGTTTGGGTGTTCATGGGCGCCACAGCGGTTGTGGCATCTTCATTATCTCAGTATTCCAGAGCCGCCATGTCCCTTCAGAGGCGGTTATCTCGCTGTGTCACTGGCAGGTGTTTCAGTTTGGAGAGTCAACTGAGTGCAAACGGTGATGACAGCTGTGCTCCGGAGTAATTATTTCTTGTCACTGTGCACAGATTTGTTGGGGATGGCGTGCTAACCAGAGGTCCTCTGGGCAGAAACGTGTCAGTCTGACCCCAAGGTTACCTGATGTAGTCTTTTTTTAATGAATTACTTTCCTGTGAAAATGAGTGTCTGTCCCTGTGTTACTGTATCATGGACAAAGAAAAGTGGGCTGAACTAACACTCAGCTGAACACAACTAACACAGAGAGGTGTGGCCCAAACAACAGCAACACCCTTAATATAATGCAACACAACTCTATACAGCACTACAAGCTACAGCACCCAAATGTACATAAAGTTCAATCAACAGATCTATAAAGGTAGAAATTCAGAGCAGAGCCATTTTACTGCATTAGTTTTAGGTAACTGTGCCTGATAAACTGGCAAGTGAATATAAATGTGGTGTGACTACTGTAGAAGTAATAAAAGCAGTAATCCTAGATTAAAATATATTAGCATTTCTTTTTGTGAACAGAATGTATGACAGGGTGACATTTTTTTTATTTTTTTGAAACAGAAGGAAATCTTTCCTTAAGGCTGGTTTCAGATGTGGAAATGAAGTTCTGAGCAAAATCACATCACTTTAATAAGAACCATTTTTTCACATGCAGATAACTGTGCTAGTGAGGTACAGGCCTCGAGTTAATGATATGGAGTCTACTGTATACCTCAGATCATCATTTAGTTGCTCTGGCTTCATTTGGTGAGAATTGAGATCTAGAGTTCCACTATTTATCTAGGTGATAATATGCAAATACATGGACATAGAATTAGTATGCACTTTGGAGTTAAAAGAGATTTAAGGGCAAATGTGGAGAAATAATTTTGAAAACTGCATTATTCATAACCTGTTTGGAATAATAGCATATGAAATATTCATTAGCTAAATTACTTATCTGTGTAATCTGCTTTTGTTGTGGAGTTCAGGGGGGAAAGGACAGCAGCAGAGGCCAAGGCTAGAACAAACATCTGATCTTTATGCAACCGTAGCAGTGACTCTGTCGGCCCATTCATTATGATAACAAACCATCATCCACCCTCATGAAACGGCATCTTTGTTTGTGAGAACGAGACCAATTTTACACAAATGTGATGTATTTGGAATCTGCATATAGCAGAGAGCTTGTTGAACACTCTGGTCGCCTCTTCCCGTCTGCTCTTAAACGTGCCACAGTGCAATCAAGCCAAGTTACATCTCAAGGAGATTATTGCGGTATGTTACGACGTCAGTCATTTGAAGTGAGAAATCTTAAGGTTTGATGGCGCAGTTCCTACGCAATGGCGCGGCCGACGTCTTCCAGCTCTTCTTCTTGACGTGGCACTCGCTCACACTCAGATTAAAGCGTGTGCGCAGCCTCAGAGCTGCATTAACACCGATGATCAAAAGACGCCGGGCATAAGGCTGCGCTGGAACATCAAACGGTGTGAACAGGAGGAAAGCATGCAATTCCCAAGAGTAGATACAAACTGGTTCCATTGTGTCATTATTAAGGTTAATATTTACAGTACAACACCCTGCCTTCTTGTATTTTCATCACGCTGTAATCTGTGGACTACAAACAGTCAAACACAGCATAATGGCACGAGCGCACATGCAAACGGATGATTAAAAGCAGGTTCCTGCTTTGTCTTTGTTGCAGGCAAAACGTACATGTCAAATACGACCCACTTAATTAAAGTCTGCACACAGTGCAGAGTGTCGAGGGCATTGCTTTGTGATCCTCCGTTTCTTTCTATTTTTTTTTTCTTCAGAAATCTACACAACCACTGATTCAGTGAGAAGAAGTGTTTTTGTGTCACCCATAGTGACACATACAGTAGAGAAGAATTTACAGTATAGCAGTTGTGTCAGATGATGAAACCTCTGTTGGAAAGAGGTAATCATATTTAGCCTTAATGCCATCTACATAGTTGCCTACTCTGATGTACAGACTGTACATCAGAGTAATATCAATATCAGTTCACTGTACAGTACAGTGAACTGATATTGGCCAAAGTATTACCATCTCCTAATTGAGTTGATTTTACATCTGTCTTTTGTGTGTGTGTGTGTGTGTGTGTGTGTGTGTGTGTGTGTGTGTGACAGTGTGACAGTGTGACTGTGTGTGAAAGCCAGTTAATTCCAGACACTTCTCATAACACAGAGCCAGTGATGCTCTGCCAGTTTATAGGATAGCTGCACGGTTATCCACGGAGCTGGATCCTCTTTTCTCATGAGAACATAAACCCTCTTGATGTAAATTATACCAACTTTGGTTTGGTTCAGATAGCATTACATCTCATTAAGATGTCAGCTTTTCAAGACTCGCCGACTTTTCAAGCACTGAGGCATTTTGTATTTCAACGCCCCCCCCACACCAAAAAAATCTCAAATGAAAAAAAACCAAAAACGATTGCTTCGTTCTGACCTTATTTTGCGATGTCGGACCGAGACGGGGCCTGGCTCGGCCTGCGTGTTGCTGTATGTGCTCCTTTTGGCTGATTGATGCACCGAGGGACTCACACAGCTGGAAAGGAGGCAGTAAACCAGAGGAGGGAACAAAGAGTAGTGGGCCACACGGGGTGCAGCAATTAAGCTGTTTTCTTGTTGTTAATTAAAAGCAAATTAGAGACTGCGACAGGAGTTGCTGTCTAGTCTTAATTGCTGGCAGCATGCATGCCCAGCCACACCTGTTGTTGCATCGTCACTCACTCATCTTAATCTTTTTTCTGTTCCTTCCTCAGGGACGGAGAGGAAAGAATGGGGAGCCTGGACCCAGAGGTCTGCCTGTAAGTGATATGCAGCATCATACAGTCCATACAATCAATATTGTACTCTGTCTTATTTAAAGCAAAGTGTTCAATAGAAAAGAAACTGCTCCTTTTAGTTTTTATGCAGCCATCTCCATCTAAGAAGCATAAACGTGACCTAATGGCAGATAACTTAAAGTTTTAGTTTGACAATAAAGCAACTCTTTTGACAGGACACTATTTTCTGGCTTCTCTACGAGTCAAAATCAATTTCAATTTAACCTTTGTTTGACCATGAATTCCCCCGAGATGACCGATGTCATCGTTTTAAAAGCATATTAAAGCAAACAGTTGATCACGCCGGCAGACGCGTGATAAAAAAAATCCATCTTAAAAAGAGCAATTACACTCCTCATCGTGAAACATCTGTGTGAAGTCTGTGCATTAATTCCATGGTTAGGCCGTATTGATCTATTCAGAATCTCCCATTCCCCCCATACTGCTGCAAGCAGGCTATATTATTAGCACCAAACCACAAGGGGTATATTAAGGTAGCACTTGAGTATTGATGAGTAGGACAAGTCTGCCTATAAGGCCCGTTGAGTCGCTGAATTATCGTCGTTTCCTCAGGCGTCCAAACCGATCCCAGACACTGCTTGTGTGTTTGTTTAGTGACCCACACACTAAAGGGTACAAACACCACGATACGTTAAAGGAGACAGCTTGTCAGGCTCTTAACTGCTGTGATGTCAGCGCAAAGACAAGTGTTCGGGCATCATGTAGTTCAGATGCGTTGGGTGCCCAATTATTTTCATGCACTATTGCCCTGATTACATTCTTGATCAGGACATAGGGTTCGTCTTATTTTATTGCATCCAGAAACCCAGAAGGATTCTGTTCTGCCTCTGTCACTCTTGCGCAATGGGTCCAATTATCTTGAGTAAAATTGAGCGACTGGCTAATATATCTCAACGTATGGCCCTGCCTCCTTAATATCTCATAAAGTTGGAGGACACAAAGTCGTAAGTGAAAAGAAAGACAGGATGCAGAAGGTGTGACATTTCTAAATGGCAGCGTCCTGATGATACCCTTAGCATGTGCCAGCTTTGCCTCCATCCACTGGTATTGGCATTTATGAGTCACCTGTTTTTGCTGAGGTAGATCTCAGGGGCAAAATCATCTATTCAAAACACACACACCAGGGCATCACTCTCTCTTGTCCATTGGCAGCAGGACAGTGCTCGCAGTTGAAGGGGCAGCGGTTATTTTTCAAAGTCAAATTAGCATCGCAACAACAACAGGGGAGTCTGTGAAAGGGGCGCAACAAAGACACACTCAAAGATAATCTATAGCCTGCTGGGGGCCAGCCACGTCTTTATGGAAGCTAACATTATTGCAAAGGTTAGAAAATACAATACAGCAGGCCTTTGCTGTAAATAGAAAAGTGTTTCAGCTAAATTGACAAGTTTAGGAAATTGGCAGGAAAGGGTTAAAATGGTGAAAGGGTATATAATACAACATATACAGACACAAACTCACATATGAAGTGTGAAACAGACGCGATACTGTGGATTTATTGCTGGTGCTACTGTATATACTGCTCTATACTACTGTACACAGTTGTCTTTGTGACATGATAGCCCTTCTGTTCTTTCTCTGTGTGAAAAGAATGTGACGATTCTTGCAATTGCAGGGTCCCTCAGGAGCCTCTGAAGGAGCAAGTGTCAAGGTATCACTCAAAACATTATTCATCACAAAACAAAGCGCTGACATGTGGCATTTAAGGTAGATTTGAGCTGTCTCCCTCTTTGATAAACCAGCCCTTGCCTGCACTTCCAGGAGGGGTTGTCAAGATGACTGAGCTGTGTTCATTGCAGCAGCCCTCCAAATAGGCAAGGAGTTTAATCATCGGGGGGCATGTTACAGAAACTTCCTGCCGTGCGGGTCCTACCTTAACTGTTTGGTATCCATGGTAGTCAGAATGTGATTTGTGGGAAAAAGCCATCACAGAATAATTTCTAATTCTATCTTCTTTTTCTAGTTTACTTCATTTCACAAAGCTTAAATTAAATCTCCTAATTTTTGTATAACTTGTTGTGGGTAGACAGAGGCTACCTGGAGCCATGATCATGCTCTTAGCATCTATGTCCAGCTGTGGAGAGGCTGATTCTGCAACATGAGGCTCTTCTGGACGCCTGAGAAAGGGCTCTTTGACTTTTTGCTGGAGGAGATTTTCACAGTAAAGTGGCCATTTTTGTGTGTTTCAACAAGAAATTGCATCATTTACAAAAACACTTCAGCATCAGTTGCTGGGTAACAGACATCAATGTTGATAGGCAGTGTTGGATTGAGTATTTAAGATTTCCTAACCTGAATTTAGACTGGATGAAGGTAAGATAGGATTTACATGAACTGAGCTATCTTGTACTCCTCTTACAGTAAAGACTTAAACATTTTGGGAAATTGGCCCATTGCCATAATCCCTATAGTTTTAGGAGTAGGTTTGTTACCTTTAATTATCGGTGCAAACTATTTTTAGAATGGCGGGGCAGAGTCGTGAGCTGCTCAGAGCTACTCTACGGAGGCTAATGGGATTTCTTGGTTTCCCTCATCAAACTCATCAAATACACAATGCAACAACTCCAAAACACTTTTGTGTACAAGTTGTGACCTGCACATTCACCACGCTATGAGATAATAACGGATCGCTACGAGACGGGAGTTGTTTTCGAAACTGCCCCCTATGGGAACGCACATCAGTGGTTTTGCATGAATTCACCTCGAAAACAACTCCATCCCATAACGTTCTGTTAATATTTCACAATGTGGTGAATGTGCAGGTCACAACTTGTCCACCAGAGCGTTTTGGAGTTGTTGGATTGTGTATTTGATGAGTTTGATCAGGGAAACCAAGAACCAAGAAATCACATCAGCCTCTGTAGCGTAGCTCTGAGCAGCCGGTGGCTCTGCTCCGCCATTCTACAAACATCTTACACAGACAATTAAAAGTAACAAACCTACTCCTAAATCTATAGGGATTATGGCAATGGGCAATGGGCCAAGACAAGTCAGATCGTTTGTGTGACCAGAAGGAGAACCCGTTCTGTCCTCGACTGACATTTCTGTGTTTGTAGTTGAGAGCGGATCTCCCTTGCTGGAAATGGCACCTTTCAGTCAATTGTAGCCTATCCACTGTGCAAGTTAAATAGCAGCTCCCACCCTGCACCTCCTGCAGTGCAGCGCAGCGTGACTCAGTGCTCATACTCCAAACAGACAGATGGCCATTAGGTACAGTGCTTTTGCAAAAAGCGTCTGCAATCATTTTCATGAAACCCATGGGTGCCGTAGCTCACCGGAGGCACATGAGATATGCAATGTTAAAAAAAAGAAAAACCTTATACATGGATCTCTACCAGGCCTCCCACTGTCTCTGTTGTTACCTGCACCCCACCCCCTCACCACCCACAAAGCCTCCAGTGGCCCACTTGTGATCATGCCGAGAGTGAAGGCTATTGTGTAGTGGACAACCTCTTGACCGCAGCTGTTCATTTGATGTATAGGTGCGTCGTTTGCTGGGGTGTCAGCTCAGACTGCAGAATTCCTCCTGCTCTCTGTGCCCAGAGGAAGGAGAAGTGTCAGCTGGCCAACCTTGAAAAAGAAAGTTGTCTGTATGAGGACACACTTATTATACCTCAAAACAAATGGGATTGCAGTAGCTGTAGCACAGGTGGAGGAGGCACAACGGATCACGGTTTTTGTATGGATGAGAAGTGATCACGTATTTCTATATCTGGTAAGTCAGTCTTGACAATAGACTGACGCACAGGGGTTAGGTTTTGATGGATGTTCTGTAATTGCCATGCGTTTCAGCCTTAACGTCTCACTTGAGTCAATCTCATTTTTAAAGCCTTTGCTAGAGGACCTTTGACTCGTCTTGATCACTGTTGCCTCGGTGCTCTATTACTTACATAAAATATACAAACCAGTCTGACCCTTGCCATGAATCAGTCATCTTACATTACGGATACATGCTTTATCTTCATAAATTCATGCATACCATGGATGAGAATAAAAGCCTTCCTGAACCATTTCACTTTTTAATCTGCTATAAAGGATCAAATACAGTAAAAGAAAAGAAAAAAATACAGGAATTTACATAGCCCAATGTGGAAAGTGTTGAAAAGAAGCTTAACCATCACGGTGCCAAGATGCATGAAGTTTCCATCAGCAGTAATAATTGAACAGCATCAGGGATTCTCCTCGCTACTCAGTGGCCATCCTAGTGCATTTTTTAAGCTGGGACAAAACAGATGCAAGTTAAACTAAACTGCAGCTTGTGTAACATCTGTGTGAGCTGAGCCCCCTCTCACTCTCTCTGCAGTGTGAATGTTTAAAAGTAAGTAAAAAAGAAAAAAGTCTGTGCAGTGCATGATGTGCAGGGAGATAGCGGTCTCATGAATCACATCTCCATAACTGTATCTCCCACTGACAGTCTCAAACAGGCTCCGACAGAACACTGCAGATACTGATGGATAGACAGAGAGGGATGCAGACGGGCTTAATTGCAGTTTGATGACCGGGGGTGACTCAAAATCAACATATCGCCCACAGACATCTACAGGTGGACCAGCTCCCCTATCCTTTACACGCTGAGCTTTTTCGTTGTGTAAATACAGTGATAATCTGGATAAATACTGGCCGTGGTGCAGTTAATCTTATTTGATAAGTTTATTAACTTGTTACATACCCCTCTGCCAATAAATTGACTTTGAATGATCTTCTGTGGAGATCTAACAAAGATAACCACTGAAATATTTTTCCATCAGCCCATGCCAGAATACAGTGCATAGCATTTGTATAAGTGACATCCTGGGCTAATACTAACTTTCCATCAGATGTGATTTAGATTGACTGTCACTCATAACTCAGTGCAAACTGCCTCCGAAATTGTGAACCACTGTCTGTGTACAGTTTGATTTATAGTTTATAGTTGCACTGTATTGTAAGTAGCTTTTTTGTTTGGAAAAAGAGCCTCAAGACTTATAACAAAACAGCAACGCAACGTCAACACAATCTGTCTACATGTTGACATTCCAACCCCTGAGTTATCTTTATTTCTAAGTTGTGAATACTCAGACTCATGGGTTGGCCTTCATATCGTAGGGTGAACCAAAGAGCTCAACGCACTGTGGCTGGAGGAAACGCATGCAAACAAAACTCAGAAAACATCTTCATCAATTTGACAATGCATGTGAGGAAAAAAAATCACAACACATGCAAAACAAAAAAAAACACTACAGCACATTGGAAGTGTTTTCATGGGGATGCTGGAAAGTGATTGTGAAAGTGTCCACTTTTGAATAGCATTTTCATCCCAGTAAGATCATCATCTTTTTCTTTTTAAGGTTAGACAGAGTGCAACAAGGTGCCAGGGGCTAGACTTGCACCCGCACCTCTGAGTTAGGATTACGCCTTCGTGGTAACCCCACACCTCCATCCCAACGCCTGTGACCTCTCCAAACACTTCCAATCTGTTGTAGGACGGCATTCGTAGCACACTTATCGGAATGTGTTGTGATTTTTTCTAAATTTGCAACACATTTGTGTCTGAGCATACAGGGCTTCAAGCTCTCGAGACCACTGTAATTCTCAGAGACACACCTGTGAATTTGAGTGAGTACATCTTGCACAGTTGGGATGCCTTTGCAAGGTACTGTTGTAAACACCTGGAAAAATGATCAAATCCACCTCCGCGATAGTAGGTTTCCCCCTGGACCACATCTTGCCATGCAACCAACCAGCATCTGTGTTACCACTGATAAGCAGACATAGAGGTAAAATCATGTGGTTCCCATGTGGTTGTAAAAAAATTCAGTTAGTAGTCAAAGTCAATTTTTCCACTAGTCCCGCCTCCCCGCCTAAAATATTAATAGGACAATCTGCTCGTAAATAGCAGCAGTCGACTGACTTAATAACAGCTCATAATTTGGACGAGGAAACAGTGACTATATCTCATTAAATGATTGGTATCACAGCGGCTGTCGTTAGCGAGCCGAAGGAATGGAGGAGGGGCTGAAACTGAATGACAATTATTGTCTGTTAGAGTCCAGGCACTGCTAAGGAGCGTGCAAATACTGTACGCTGCACCCTTTTCGGAGATGTCTCTGTCTCAGGCAGATGTTAAACAGATGGCTCATAATGTCTCAACATGCACTATCTGAAGTGTTCCCTACAAAATCTTCACACTTGCCATACCAAACAATAATCTTTGATGAGCCACCTTTTCAACCTTCTTTGTCTTTTGTCTTTTTTTTATTGTCTGTTATGTGTGACAGACAACAAGTTAGTATCATTAAATGCGTCTGGGGAGAAATGCTTCTCCCCAGAAGCATTTGGTAGATTATTTTGCTACTCTTCTGTCATGTCACTGAAAAAATGGCTGGTAATGACTTATATTTATATCTATGGACCAGGACCTTTTGTAACAGTGGAAATAGGAGCATTAAAGGCCATGAAAAGCTCGGAAATAACATACTGTATGCTGCATTTTCCACCTAGGTGTCTAGAGAGTGAGAAGTTCTTCCAGCATATATGTGTAAAAAAAATAAAAAACGTATAGTTCCATCACAGATCTTTTTAATTATTCATTCTCTGTTTGTCTTGACCAAGGTGCAAGTACATTTGTTTTACAGTTGCGTTAGAGTATTCTCCACATGACTGACAGGGAGAAATCCTAGTGAAAATATTCCAAGGGCAGCAAACCAGCAGTCATAAAGTGCCATCTATTGGCAGCCAGAGGAATGATTTTTGACACGGAAGCAAGGAAAAGTGCTGCAATGCAACAGGGGCCAGAGTTTTTCATTATCTTTCTCGACTTGCACAACATCATAGTCACACAATCTCGCATTGTTTCCCTTATTTTTCTACCATAATTACAAATGATTGTGTGTGTGAGAAGACACATTACTGTGTCCCCCCCCCCCCGTCCTCATTACAAGTTGCTGAAATTTCAGCTCTATGTCTGTATGCCCTGTCAGTGACTGTCAGTGATCTGCTCTGCTCAAATACAGGGGGAGAAGGGCAACGCTGGAGTCCCGGGAGAGAAAGGAGACCCTGTACGTATTTTCCCGCAGTGACATTTACAGTGCCACTGTGTTACAGAGTCATTAACCAAGGCCTCCTCCCACAGGGTCAGCCAGGTGCCGAGGGGGCCAGTGGGATGAAAGGACAAAAAGTAAGTCACATCAATGTCAAGTGTCAAACATGATGATTCCCTCTGTTTGTGCTTCCTCAGACTCAGCCTGTGTGCGTGTGTGTGTGTGTGTGGCAGAGCTGAGGGGAGCAGAGAAAGAGAAAGTGTAGCTAAGGTACTTCAAGGGTTATAATTGGTATGAAATACCACATTTTGGAGACTACACCTCAGAGTTAGTTATCTCCTCTTATTCTGTTTGTCCTCCAAGGCTCTTTGAAATCATCCAGGAGCAAATAATACATCTGCAGATTGGTATTTCCTGATTTTTGTTTGATTATTTATATGCTGCTGTAAGGATGATCCAAATCCGTGTCTTGCTGGTGACAGTTTGTGTGTGTGCATGTTCATAGAATTTAGATGATGTGTTTTGAATGAAGCTTTTGGGTAGGGCTCAGACACAGATGAGCAGCGTTGAGGGGTGTAACAAAGGCTGCTTATGTAGGAATTTAGGAAGAATGGCTCAGGGCTGAAGCCGAGGTCGCTGGAGAGCGGGACGGGAAGCAGACTAGAGGACTGGGCAGGACTGGACCGTCTACACAGAGCAGGCTAGGTAACCGGATCTCAGCCCGGGGTTTTGTAGACATAAAAAGCCGGAGCTGGGCAAGGCTGGATTTTGGCAAGAAAGCAAAGGTGAGGCTGGAGCACAGCAAAACAATGGTGAAGCTGCAGTCAAAAAGAAAAACGAAGAACAGTGAGAGAGAGGCGCCGGGGTTTAATACTGCGGGAGCTTGTTGAGCAGATGAACTGATCTGAAGCAGGTGTGCAGGTGGTTTGGTGGGAGCAGGAGTCCAGAAGGCTACACCCCCCCCAGTAAACATTCACAAACACACAGACGAAGACGGCAAACTGGGCGCAAACATGAAACATAAGGAAGGCGGAAACAGCAGGAACGTGAGGGAATGAGGCAAAGCTGATACCTAGCATACACTTTGTAGAGGAAACCCCCCTGTGGTAGGCAGAGAACAAAGACTAGGGCTTTCAGCTTTACCCTTATGTGTTTTATTTAATTACCTCAGTGTGTATGTTTCTCCTTTACTTGGCAGAATACTGAAAAATGACTTCAGCTAACTCTACAGGGAAGCTATGCCTGTGTCAACACATCGTTTACCGCAGGCAGCGCCGCCATGTGGCCGTTCGAAATGCACTCTGTCTTGTTTCCTGACAGTGAAGCCCAGTGGCAGCCTCTGGGAACCATGAATGTCTGTAGAAAATGTCAGCGATGGACTGACATCACTGTGATGTTGTGTGATCCTTTCATCTGTATCATGACTGATTAAAAAACTAAATAAGGAAACAGAAGACAACCTAAGGGTTAGGGTTACTCTGATGGTGGCATAGTATCCAGATAGGAGCAGATAACAGCAGAATAAATCATAGTAGACTGGAGACGAGAACCCAACTTTTCTTATTACTTTAAACCTTATGTTTAGGGGATACATCTCTCACGCTAACTTAACTTTTTCTCTTGTTAAAATGACATGATTGTGTGGGCTTGATGAGGTACAGCATGTATCCTACGAGGACACCTGAGCTGTTTACACCACTGAATATGCACAGGTGTTGTGCTGTGTTGACTTGTTTTAGTGGAAGCACAAAAGTTATAGCTTGTGAATTATGAATGGAAGAATGGAGGCTCCTGTCCTGAACGCACTGCATCACAATTCAGAAGTGTCTGACGTTCCCTGGAGCAGCCAGTGCAGCTAAGGGTTGTACTGCGTAAGGTATTTGTCTGAGTCTGTATATATACAGTATATGCCACACAGAGACTTATATGTAAATCTATACAGTACATACACACACATACATGTCACTGTGTTGCACCATTACAGTATGTTTTTCACAAAGAATTATTTGCTTTCTGCTCATGTTTGGACTCTTCTCCCATTGCTTGAGTTAGACAGAATTTTCTCTGAAGTCTGATCGTGTTATTGCTTCTTTTATTGTTGATACAAAAACCTGTTGATAGAGCTGATTTCTTGCAACTAGCTTTCAGAAGTAGTACTGTCTTTTTTGTTTTGTTTTTGTTTGTCTTTTTTTTTTTTAATTTACCACTGTGTGTTTTTCTCTGTCTGATATTATGTCTCTGGTGTATTTGCAGGGCGATGCTGGCCCCCCTGGTCCTCCTGGTCCTGTGAGTACAACATGCATGTTCATTATCAATTAGCATGAGAGTAACAGCTTTTAGAAATGATTAGTTATGGTCTTTTGCCACAAACCAAAGAAAATATCCAGATTTACGCCTCAGAAAGCTGTTCTTGCTCGATAATGTTCTCTAAACTCTAAATTATAGAACAAGGATTGTGCAGTCTTAGTGGGGAAGCAGATAAAAACAGAAACGCTGACGTCATGATGGATGTCTGATGTATGCTGAAGGTGACACAGAGTGGGTGGCGCTGCGACGATGGAACTTATCACTTAGACGTTTTGAAGTTAAAAACACACTATGACAAATCAGTTGCATATCAAGGAGGGGGCAGTAATGACTCCAAGGACATGCGACTGCTCCTGAGAGTATCTTTGAAAAAAAAGAAAAAAAAGAATTGTGTCCAATGAACAATGTGTGTTGAAGCCCGTGTGTCAAGGAGTTTGACATTTCGGTGACTTCATCCAAGGGTTTTGTGTGCGTAGCGATCTGCTGCCTATTGAACCTCTGAAGGCCCAGACACAAGGTCGGAAACAAACTTTGATGGCTTTCATTCTTAGCGTCGCTCGTGTTGCTTGTTAGCAGGGGATTCATATGGAAATTAGACAACTTAATTATACAGCAGGCAAATATCACTCACTCTCCACTGGTTTCACTGGTTTCTTTCTTACCGCCAGAAACCTACTCACCTAATAAGAATAGATATCAACTGTAGGCAGTTTTAGTGGAGGCTCGGCAGTGAGAACTTGCTTTGCAATTATTTTTGAATTGTTGTCTCTTTTCTGTAGAATTTCATTCCAGCTGGAGGAAGATAAAGAAATGTTCCATCAGAAGTGAAATACTCAGTTGCACTCGTTGTTGTGTAGTGAGGTCTGGGCCACCCAGGACATAGGAGATGTATACTATAGCACACAGCGGAGAGGAAAACATTAGTCATTTGATAAATGAGGCTGTTTGAATATTTAGTACCAGCCGCTGTCTGTGCTCTCCTCTTTCCTGTGGCAGATAATTTTGGCAGTTAAGCATTGATTTCCCTTACACAGCAGAAGCAAGGGTTCAGATCATTACCCTCCCTTCATAAACCTTCTTGTGCCTCTGTTTATTAGTAATGGGGAGGAGCGGTGGGCTTACAGGCATGCTCGGCCGTCGCTCCCCTCCCCCCTCCCAACACCCTTAAAGTAGCAAAAACAGTCATTTCAGCTCTGAGACTGTCCTGTTTTTATCGCTGCCCGTATTGCTTCACAATGGAGTTTTATTATCTATTAAACTGAATGTGTTATGCCAAGTTATGTGGAGTAAAGGACTCCACATTATATTCCACTGCTCTTGGGAAAAATTCTAGCACAAAGTTTAGATCTGGTCATGCACTGATGGCAGTGAGATATTGTTCAGCATCCAGGGCGAGACAATTGACAGCAGTTTCTTTTGAGAGAGACTGCAGGTCGAAAGCTGAACCTTATGCACATACTCCACTGGGACAATAGGGGATTCAGTGTCTTACTCAAGGTTACTCTTACTGTCGCTGCTAAAGGAGGGGGGGGCGCTGCATGGCGGGCTTCTGTCTATCGGCCTGTATCATCGTAACACTCTCAAAAGGCTCACAGGTACTGTATACGTTAGTGAGGACCAGGAAGTCATCCAAACTGAACAAACATAGAGGTTGTTAGTCCCTAGCCCTCTGACACAAACCATAGAAGCATCTCCTTTAGTAGCGCCCCTATAGTGGGCAAGCGTGAACTGAATAGGTGTGTGGATAACTCTAATATACATATGGTTACGAAACAGTTATAGTTTCATAAGACTGAGGCACGAAACCCTCTTTGTTAGGTTAAGGTTTTTCACAGGAGGAGAGTCTCACCAGGGGATGAGTTCAAAGAAAAACTATAACCCCCAAATTGGAAAAAAAAACAAAGGGAAGAAACCAGTGGCAATGATCTTAATAAAAGGATCTTATATCCATCCGAAATGTTAGTGCTGTGAGGGCACCGAGATTTTCCCCCCGCTTGGATAAGACTTTCAGTTTCAGGTTGGCTGCTGTTATCTCCTGCTGCTTTTATCATCAAACCACCCAAGGCTGAGCTGGTTAGGAGTGCATACAGAGATGAACCCAACACAAAGGACCCGAGGTCATGTAGATGTAATGAGTTGTGATGATTATAGATGGAAAGTCTCAGATATGCCCCCTATCTTCGCTCAGTTTTAATCACTTTGTCCTTAAACACTGGCCCTGCTCTTAAGGCCTTTGTCCAGTTTGCACCAACAGTTTATTGTGCATCTCATGTCTGGATCGTATCTAGTTGTCCCTTTGCCGCCTGCTATTAATAAACGCCTGCAGTGTGAGCGCTGAATTGTGATCATGAGCAGTCCAACTGAAATAATCACTGGTATCATCACTGCACTGTCCCACCTCTTCCTGGCATGAATGCTTTTGAAGGTAATTGTGGTCATTCTTGAAAATGGATTTCAGGGATCTCCTTTAATTTTAAAAAACTGACTGGATTAGTTGTATTTACACCTACATTTATATTTGATCATCAAGTTTTATTATCATCCCTAATCATATTATGGTAATGCCAGGTCTACTGAGATCTTTTATATGACGGGTAATGTGTGTAAACAATGATCTCAGCAACAAGTAGCTCTGTGGAAACATTTTGAATTCAAGTAATTTCTTCTTGAATTTGGGATTTAACATGGACCTCTCTCCTCCTCATGTGTTGTAGCTCTAGGTATCAGTCCACCTTAGCTGATCTTCTTTCATTTAATTTAATTTTGCTGTGAAGGTTCTGCCAAGCAGCTCCGTCACCCCATTTCTCAGCTTTACTTAAGCTGTAAAAAAGATATGAAAATATTATATATAGAGATGTATTATTTCCCAACAAAATAAACACAAATTGGTAAGAAGTCAGGTTGAACACATGAAGCAAAGTTATTGCTGTGAGGTTCATGAGGATAATCAACAGCTCAGAAAAGTTTTATTTTCTCTTTTTATTTTTACTTGCAGTAATTGCAAGGAAACTTAAGCACTGTGTCTCTTTCATGACTTGTAGGTGATGACAGCTCATGGATTAAGGCTCTCTGGAACTGTAAGCAGCTGTTTACATCTTAACTTTTGAAATGTGTATGTGTGTTATCTTAGTTTCTGTGGTTCCTCTTCAAATTGTACATGAGTAAATGGTGAAGTAGACCACATTTATATAATGCGTTTGTCTTGACTCTCAAAGCACTCAAAGTGCTTTACACTACTAGTCACATTCACCCAAAAGCACTAGAGGAGTTGGGGATCAAACCATTGACCTTCTGATTGGTCCACCTCCTGAGCTAGACAATACAATGTGTAATACAGTCTGGTCTGTTCTTGTCTTGTGTTTGAGGATGAAATTAAGGAAAGGGCCCAGAAAGGAGAAAAGGGAGATCAGGTAAGTTACTCTGTCCTTATAATTTCTGCGTAAACATAATTTGACCCTAGGAAATTCAGTATTAGTTTTCAAACACTACATCCAGTGTTTGTCGCCACAGCATGAAGAATACCTCCCGTTTTGTGTTTGACATCAACAAAAGCAGCGCTGGCATTTGATTCTGAAAGAACAATTGAACATCACCTGCTGTTCAGTGATGTCTGTGTGCTCTGCAGAGGTGAAGCAGGGAATAAATTGACACACAATTATTGTTTGGACCTCAAAACAATAGATCACGTCTACTTGAGGCAAGCAAATTACAAAGGCCACAGGTGCAGCTGTTGACCAAACATCAAAAGACTGTCAGCCACATGAAAGAAGAAAGATAAATGACACGTAGAATCTGCAAAGCAAAGATTTCACCCAATTAATAAATCAAAGACTTTTTTTTAAAACTCCAGTCAGCAAGAGGAATGACTTACTATGCACATCCTGAGAAATGATGGTTGTTTATCTCCTTCACATTTTGCAGGGAGAGAAAGGAGCTCAAGGACCGCAAGGCTTTAAGGTAACTTGTTGAAGATGTAACACTTAAGTACTGTCATTTCTGAGTACTACTCTAACCCTCGCACACGCACACACACCTACTGATTACTACAGGAGAAAGACTAGGTGTACTGGAAATATGACAGGTTACAGAATTGGCAATTTGATAGATTTTTTCAGTTTATTGATTTATTACCACCAACTATCGTTAACCAGCCATCCTCCCTGTCCAACCAACGATCTAATTCTGCTGTGTATTGATAATACCGTGGCGCTGTCCGTGGTGCTGAAGCCACAGACAGATTCATACAATACAAACACCTTGTCTGTGATGAAATCGTCTCGAAAGCAAATATGATCTGTTCCTGGGGTATTTTAAGAGACATACTGTAGCCATGGTCAGATTGACCTTACTTTCTCTCTTTTTTTTAAAGTATATTTTTTGGGCATTTATGCCTTTCAGTGCAACCGCAGCCACGACGTTCTAGGACTTTGTGCTATATGCAGGTTTTGAATCAGAGCTGTAGTTATTGTAGAAAAGATTCTGAAACAGTAATTCCAGGGTGAGACAGTAGCCTTCTAACGTAGCGGATTTCTATTTTGTGAAAGGTATCTGTGAACTGTTGACAGAAATCTTTGGTTAAAGGTTTGTTTTTCTCTTCTTTCTCTTCCTGTCTTGGCACTATAACAGGGAAATATTGGGTTGCCAGGGCTAAAGGGAGATCAAGGACCAGAGGTGAGTTTCAGTTTCTATTTATTTATCTCTTGTCTGCTGCACCACTTAGTACATAGCTGAAAAGCTGCTGAACACTGTATAAACAACAGTGAGCCAATGCCTAATGCCTTGATACACATACAATATATGACAGGAAGGGGAATATCTCATTAAATTTACTATAGCACTGTTTCCCCCTGATTTCGGTGAAGGGTCTGTTCCCATGATAATAATTATAATATCACCAGCATAACTGGATACTTGTTAGTCGAATATGGAGATGAATGCATATCGGAGCGCTGAGTTTACCCATGTATTGCAAAAAGCATCACTGTAAACACACTGATTCAGACTCACTCGAGTGCTTCTGAAGATAGGGCATTACCAAATCATACATTGTTGAGAATAATGCAGATTTTCATCACAATCAAGAAAAGGGGTCGATCAAAATAGCAGTAATGACAGCGATGCTCGTGCGCTCCTTTTATCAGTTATCAATGACATAACCTCAGTTTCCATGGTAATATGAGCATCTTTCAAAGACAGTAATGGGTAGAGAAGGGTAATGCATATAAACACCTTATCTAAAATAACAGCATAGCCGGGAAATAAGCTTGCAAACCTACTGCTGCTCAGTCAAGAAGATATCCCCAGCGTACAGTAATTGCCATGAAACTAAGCTTGGTTTATTAAAAAGGCTGCAGGGCAACACTTAAACAATATTGCTATTTGAAATACTGTAGACAGTGTCTACAGTGTGGCTGACTGGCCTATAACATTCAAAGTCCAGACAGTTCTGTCACCAAACACAGAGAGAAAATCACCCTAAGTATTGGTTTTTCCTTTTGCCAGGGGAAACAAGGCCTGGCTGGATCCACTGGACTCCCAGGACTCCCAGGCGAACCAGTAAGTATATTGGCACAAGTCTCCAACTAACCGAGGCTGCCCGAATGAAAGAGAGAGATGAGCAGATAAACCTCAACAGGCACGTAGAGGAAGCGAGGAGAAAAGTCCAGAATTTTTACACAGACGATCAGTAATCAAATTTAAGAATTAATTAGTGGAAAGAGGCAAATCTTAGCGCTTTATGCCAGGAATGGAGGCAGCGGCCCAATCTGTTCTCCACACCTGCTTCAGTAATGAGCATCTGTCTTTATTCAAAAGCAGGGAGGGAAAAGAGGCATTTCATAAATCCTGTCTAAAGGAAATTATGTTGGAACACGGCAGCCCACTGAAGCAGTGAGGAGGAGGAGATAAATGTGTGTGAAGAGATGAAGGCCCAGTGATAGATGTGTCTCTTTTCACCACTATTTACAGGGCTCGTCAGGGGGAGCAGGGGTGCCTGGGAGAGATGGCCTGAAAGGAGAAAAGGTAGGTAAACTTCAAATCAAGTTCTCACCTCAAAGAAAAATATGAAGCAATGATGTTTTATCACAGGTTGAACATGCTAGACAACTTGTGGAGACACATTGCCACCCTGCATGCCACCCTCAATCATGTTGCAACTTTGTGTTTTTGCATTTGATGCCTCAGACTCTACTCTGTTATTTATACACAAGTCTCCTCTCGCAGTCGGACTTGTTCCAAACACTGCGATGAAAGCGGCAAAGTGGGAAAGTGCGCCGTTGACATATTTGATGGGGTTTGTCACTTTTGTCAAAATAAACGAAGCTGCACTCAAGTCTCCCCACCCAGTAGAGTCACTCTGCTACACTCCAGGGCATTGGAATAAACCTAAAGTGCTTAAACCTCCTACACCCAGTCCCATTTATAATCCTCCTTTGTCTTCCTTGCCATACTGATGTTAGGTCTCTTCCAAAAGGCAGTGCTAGTTGTGCAGTCACGGTAGTCTATAAATAAATGTAAAATAACACACATCTACACAATGGAAACAATCAGCCTAGCTCAGCATAATGACTGGAAGTAGGTGAAACAGCCTCGCACCAGTAAAAGCTCTGACAGATTAAGTTCTGTTTGTTTAGTACATTTCTGGCTGTGATCAGTCAGACCAGCTGCTAATACTGTTGACTAAACTGTTCCTCGAAGCATAAAGCAAATATGTAAGACACAGTTTGTAGTCACACGGGCAGCTTTGTGAGGTTGTCCCTGACTGGCATTAAATGCTAACATGTTAAGATGCTGAGGTTTTAACCTTCATCGTGTGAGTTTGGCCTATAAATTTGCTGCTAAAATCCATCCAATACTGAGATTTTCTGTTTAGTCTAACTAGAGAACCGACAGCAGAACCATCCACTGAGCCATGCCACTAACAGTGAACCACTAAAAGTGTTTAGTGCACATTATATATTTACCAAGATGGCAAAGCCTGTCTAACATTTTGTCTGTGGTGGATATTTGATGTACTGTCTGTGTTTCTATCTGCAGGGGGACTCTGGTGGAGTGATGGGGCCACCGGGACCTCCAGGTCCTAAGGGTGAGCCTGGAGAAGCTGGAGGTGGATATATGGTGGGTACAATAATCTGACAGTGTTGATTTCATCCCTCAAGTCACAGAAAACAAACATAGAAACTGAGATCAGAAAACACAAAGAACAACAGCACAAGAAAATTGACTAGAAGTTCACAAAGTCTAGATCGTCTGCAAACAGCTTTACTAGTTGAAGCTAAAGCAAACTAACCTCCTCTCCTCCAGCTATGTTGCTGCCATGACATTATGGAGATGCAATGCCATTAAGTAATCCACTATTTGATAACCTAAGCCTGGGTAATCGCCTATCTTCCCATTTTGGAGCTTATAGCTTAGAAGTACTCTCTTTTATGGGCTTGGCTTTGCATATACAGTAGGAATGTTCATTATAGCTCCACCAAAAAGACAGCACATGTGCAGACAGGGCCTTGCATGTGGTTGACACCATTTGCACTCCTCAATCACTGGGAAGCGCTCCACGGCTTTGAACAATCATCTTTGTTTGTGTGTGGCAACGCTGAACTGAACATTAAGCTCGACAACAGACCCACTCATCAAGCAAGAAGGACTGTGTTCAACTGAGCAGAGTAATAAGGGAAAGCTTGCGTTCAGCCAGACATATTTAAAGCTCTTTAATGTACTCTCCAGCACTGTAGAAATTGGTGCGGGATTGGAAACGGGGGCTCTATGTGTGTGCATATAAGTGTCAAGGGGAAATGTTTACAGCAAGCCGATGACCTCTTGTGTTCTTGCATAGTTCAAAAGCTAAACAAAGAGAGATGTGTATCGCTGAGAGACCGCATAGATCCTGATAGTCTTTTACGGACGTCAGTTCTGTCTGGAGGCACTGGAGGAAAATGGATTCTCCACATTTTATGGTTTTTGTTATGTAAGACACAGAAAGGGAAAAAAAGCAATAAACACAACTCAATACAGACGGTCAGGGCGTCTTTAATGAGTCAACCTGCCCAAGAAGTTAATTTCACTGTATTGATTTTGCTTTTAAATGAATAATGAGCAATTTATTCTTTGTTTCTTTTGACTTTTATTATTTGCAATGCATTGTGTCCCGCTCTCAAGTACTGATATAAAGGTTTTGTTCCAGTTGTGCCTCTGCACAGAATCTAATGGAACTGTTTTTAAAAAGAAAATGGTGTTGGAGAATCGTATAATTTGGTTCTGTACTTCCTAAACTTTCCTCTGTTTAATGTTTTTGTGGACTACCACATTATTCCCAAACACTCTAACTAAAGTGCTGTGTTAGTTTGAATTCAAGTTTTGCACATCTAATTTAAATTGTGCAAAGTAGAACTTGTAACACTAACACATGCTGGAAACAGAAATCAATGTCTCATCTGGACTGTACAGTAGTGGCCTCTGTTTCAATCAAGCTTTTAGTCTGTAGCATGGCATCATCAGTCCGCCTCTCTACAAAGATGCTATTATAAATGTTGTAAACAGTATTGAACATGAGCTCCTGATGCAGTGCTGTGCTCAGACAGTTTGCACTGTGTAGTGGAGCTCATGCAGATTCAATATCCCTCTTTAAATTCCAGCACTAGAACGGCTCCTTTTGCTCTGCACCTCAGGCTTCAAAGTGAATTGCTGATGTGTGATGTGTGAATCCCTATTCTGATGTCCTCTTCCTGTTGTTTTCTAGGGTGACGGGTTGTCTCTAACTAGAGGGTCTCGCGGACCCAAGGTAGGAAGCATATACAGTATATGATTCTCTATGTGCATTTACAGTATACACCACATAGATGTGTTTTACTGTCTTCAGGTAGATCAGTGAATTGTGTTGGTTTATTTGTGTTTTAGTCCAATATATTCCCATCTATTTCAACCATTTATCACTTAATTAATTGTTGTTTAGACCTGATGATTTGTTTTCACGCTGTTTCAATTACAACACAAACTGAATAAGAATTAGTGCAGACGGCTTCCTGTGATGGTGTTTCCTGACCTGGCTCCTCTCTCTGTATTCAGAAACACGTTTCTAACATCACATAATTTGTGTGTGTATGTGTCTGTGCATGTGTATCCATGTGAGTGTGTGTGTGTATGTGCTGGGGTGAGGGTTGCTTGTAAACATGTAAAGTCCTTTGTGCTACATTTTTAATGTATGAAAAGTGCTTTATAAAGAAAGTTTGACTGATTTATTGCTAGTTGGCCTGTAGTTCAGTCTGTTTGGATGGTTATCACTGCTGTTGTTGCTATATTTAAATTAGCCACAATAGGCTTAGATACGGGTTGTGTTTCATTTGAAACATTTCAGGGTTTTCTAGTGATATCATGCTGAGTTTGGTCGGAGGTTCAGGAAATAACACTCATAATCCTTGAGATAATAACAATCACCAAAGGTGTTGTCGTAGAAAAAGAGGACTTGGAACATTACTGTGTTTCATAGCCTTGAAGCTACTAAAAGCAAAGTGTAACGGCAGAGTAAGTGAAGTCTAAATGCTTTAATGCTCCTCAGTGGATCCAAGAGTCACGGAGAGCTTCTGCACTATCGCCGAAACCCCACTTACTGCTCGCTTGTATTTTTGTCAGGGTGAGAGAGGCGTCCCTGGAGTGCCAGGAGACCACGGTGAAAAAGGCGAACCTGGAGAGAGTGTCATGGGCTCACCTGTGAGTATGATGTTGTATTGATTGGCTCTGTATCTCCCACATTTATCATTTAGTTCAATCCATGATACCTCCAGATTTGTGTCTCCAGGCGTCGAAAGAGCGAGATCCTCTCTGAATATCAAGATCAGTTGGTCATTAAATTCAGTCTCAGATGAAAACGCTGGTCATTACCGCGAGGTGCCGGCATATTGCACTCTGCCTTCATCATATATGCTCTGCACTGCTAGTTTGAACCTCACAGATTTGATTGTGAGTGAGTCTGCTTTCATTTTTGAAATACAGGATTGTTGGAGACAGAGAATCAATAGAGCAAAAGGTGTCTAACACAATTCCTTTATTGGATGCTGGGTGCTAGAGGGCAGATGGTGTTAACAAGATGTGTGATGTGTTCTTAGGGCCCCATGGGACCCCCAGGAAAGCCGGGAATTGAGGTCTGGTTCCACAACACACAAACAACATGATGAAGTTTATTTTCTCTGTTTTTTTCAGCTTTCTTATTGATGCAGTGGCCACAATTATTTTATAACACAAATAATGCTCTGCAGCATATGAAGCAAGATTGTTAAAATGATCAGTGTCTGGGTGTTTTTAAGGGCCCCCGTGGACCCCCAGGGTTTTCCGGTCCCCCAGGAGTTCCAGGAAGAGAGGTGAGTGAACTCAGCCTAGCTCTCCACTCTTACTCCGTCCTCACACATCTCCAGCTAAAAGATGGCTGGAAGCATAAAACAATGACAGCAACCCACTGCGAGCAGCGATGTATCACAGCTCCTGGAACCAAACCCCCACCAGCTGGGATGGCTGTGAAAAGAAAGTTAGAGTCCTGCATGTCTGCTTGATATCATTGCCTGGAGGATTGTTAACTCCTTTTTTTGTCACAATTAAAGGGCTCCCCTGGTCGACCGGGACCCCCAGGCCCTCCTGGACCCCCAGGTGAACGAGTAAGTAAGAGCATCTAATTTATGCTGTCTAAGGTTCAGCATCAGCGATCTGCAGTAGCGGGATCTTCTGAGCTAACCTTAGAGCCAATTTCACTATTAAGAGAGCTGCTCCGATTTGGGGATAATTAGCAGCTAGTCCTACTGCTCACCAGCCAGCGTCACTTTCACAACATCGTTGGAGTTTACAGCTCACTGGCAGCACATGTTGTCACAGCATTGCTTGTCTATTTATGTGCTTGAAGTAAGCAGCATTCACCACAGTGCTGATAGCCTGTGTGTGAGCGTCATACAAGTGCTGCTGTGGCTGCGTCACCGCCATTTATAATCCACTTTATGTTTTCGAAAAAATACACAGGCTGTAGTTCAAAATGTTTTTTTTCTCAACTCCAGAGAACAACAACAGTTTGAGGATGTGAGGATGCTGTCTTCTAGCAAAGTTATTAAACTGTTTCCTCAAGCGTTGCAGATATGAACTGAAAATGAAACACTAACTTCAAATTTTGTTTAAAAATGTTTGGGGTTAAAATCACATCCCTTTAAGGCACATAAGACAATCTTATGAATTGATGTTTTGAGAAAATTACAAGATGCAGTTGCCCCAAACAAACAACAGCAAAATATTTCGAAAACATGAAAGATGTGTTCGCTTAGAAATTAAGACTGTGGGGATATCTCATGGATTTTCTTTGTTTTGTTTTCTTCTTTTTTGTGACAGACTGCCCTGCCAATGGTTGGAGACAAGAGTGCTTTACCTAAGGTATTTTATCTTCTTAGTTGATGATAATTATAGCTTTTCACAAACAATATTATGCAAAGGGTTGTCTGGGTTAGTATTTTAAACTAGTCCGTAATTGGGTAGGGTACTTTAAAAAAACAAAACAATATATGATGCTATCAGTTTAGAGAGACAGTAAAAGCCCTTGAGTGCCTCCATCAGGATGACTGGAGGAAGTAGCCGCAGAGACAGACTCACATAATCTCCAAGAAATCCAGATTTACTCATTCACTGCAGGTGCACAGTGGGGGCGTCCTGTAAAACAACATGTTTAATAAATCCTCTTAATAAAGATGATGGAGTATAGAAAAACACCAGGAGTGCAACAGTGCAAACATTTTAATACAGATATCACTGGTACTTACAATTACGTCTTCATTCACACAGAACTGCACATTGCTTATTTCACAGCAGCAGTCATCCCTAGTGCAAAGAGGCTTTAAGGTTTTTCTAGATGCAAATTAGGGTCAATAATTAATTTCTTGTCCTTGCAGATGCTGCATGGTATACAGAAAAGTTGAATACTGATTCATACTTAATACTGCATCAATCTATCTTAACAGGCAGCACCAACCAAACATCAAATTAAGAAAATGTGATCTTATCACAAAGTTTGTTTATGACTTCATGCTGACTTCACAATGGTTGAGATATGAATAGAACATTATCCAATTTCCAGCATCCATTATTCAGTCAGTAAATATGTATATGTGACAACTACAAGTCTACAGTAGAGTGAGTTTGATGAAACCTGATACTCCTCCGTCACTATTTTCTCTTTTCTCTTATTTTCCGGAAATTTCAAATGAAATGCAAAAAAAAAAAAAGGTCCAAAGAAGAAAATCCTTTGAGAACAGCTCTGCCTCTTTCACCACTCTCATGGTTAAATGTAATTTCCTCAGGTTGATTCCCCTTGTCACTTAAACCTTCACCTCCAAATGTTGAAGCGCCTGCTCTCTCAGCAAAGGTTTTGCAAGTCTGGTCCCTTAAACCACCAGACTCGCAGCTTGTATCTTTCTTTGCTCACCTTGGAAGCATGTTCCACATGTTCATTATAAGTAAAGGTTATTTTGTTTTTTGTATAGCAAGAACCGTATTCAAATGCATAACTTGCACTGGCACCGCAAGGCAGACTTGAGAGCAGAGAGAGCTGAAAGACAGATCAAGTGCTTCTTTTATGGCTGTTACTTTTATAATAGGTAGATTCTATCAAAACTTTTGCAAATGACTAATTGGTTTCCCTTTTTCTTTGCCTGAAGCAGATTACTCACCTTACATCATGTTGTTACCTGCAGGACAGCACTTAGCTAAATTAAACTATTTAATTTTTTAATACTTAATGCACTTCAACTCTGACAATAAATAATATGCCCTGATTTGACTACTCAATGACTGATGGGAGCCAGATGCCAGTAGTGTTATAATCCTCTGTCACCCCTACCTTTGGTGTCACCCAAGTAAGTGCTCTGCTACTTTACGCAGCCTTTTCACAGTTGTTTAGTGGCACTATAATTAGTATTCCAACAGCTCGTTGCCACCTACAAAAAAAAAGGAGCTAAATACATTTGGCTCGGGCTATGTTGCTTTTCATTCATGAAGTCAATAATGGCTGCTGTCTGCAGTTTTATGACAAGCATGTGCAAATTTTTCATTTTGTATTACAGCTTCAGTCTGTAGTCTAGCGCTGCTCTTTTAATGGCGTAGACTACTGTACCTGCGTCTCCTCCCTCCCTCCAGCTTAGAGCTCCCTCCTCTTTCCTTGAAGGTGCAGTGTCGATATCAAGCCTGGATCAGGGACAATGATATTTAAGATTCTCACCTAAATGTCACAGTCAATGAGTTTGACAAAGTTCACCACTCACCTAGATGAGAGGCACTCATGGTGGGTTCACATTATTTCTGCTATGTAGACATTTAGAGAGCACTTTGTGTCAGTTGGGGTCTTGTCCTCCACCCAGGGGATGTGACATAATAAAGGGCGAGAATGCAGTGCTCCGGCACAACTTGATGAAATCTTATCTGTGCCACCACTTTTGCTTCCTGCCGTCCCTGCTACTGGCAGAATGCCTGCAGTGTGTGCCAGACGCGAGTCCCGGGGCTGCCTGGGCAGAAAGGAGAGAAGGGGTCCCCCGGAGCGCAAGGAGTAGAAGGCATGGTGGGAGAAAAGGTACAAGTAACACCATCGACCTGACAGGCAATTTGGAACAAGACAGTGTAAACATGTTAACCTGACCTTGATGCTTCTCGTTACATGACACATGTTACATTTCCTGTTGGCTTTGCTGATTTCATACTTTGAGTGTTTGTGTGTCCACACCCATGTTCATTGTGTATTTCTGTCCTAAACAGGGAGATCCAGGTGTAAGAGGTCCTACGGGTAACCCAGGGAAAGAAGGCCCAAAGGTAGACAAAGGAATAGTATAAAGATGCTAATTACTGCAAAACATCTATAGAATGTATATGATGTATGTTTCTCAGGAGGACCAAAGAATCTGTAACACTAATAGCTACATTTTGTTATATTGTTTATTGAAATGTCTAGTACATATAGATTTACACTGACAAAACGCTTTTCAGGCATTGCCTTCTGGATTATCTCAGGGAGCCTAACCATCTGTTCTACAACTCATATTATTCTGTACACTCTTACGTGCACACTGCAGAAGTTGTTGCTATGGATACTGTGTTGTGCCACGGTGAAGCAGGCTAGGCAATTTCAAGTCGTGCGCTGTAAGAGGGGAAGGAAGAGACATTTTGAAGTTTACACCCATCAGCCTTTAGTTTTAGGCCTTTTCATGTCGGGAGAAAAACATTCACTTTTCCCTCCCTCACTGATTCTGCCTTTTTCCTGCAGGGAGTAAAGGGAGAGAGAGGGTTCCCAGGCCCTGCAGGAGATAAAGGCGATGAGGTGAGTGAAAAAAGTTTAATCTAAACAAATTAATCCAGCAGTTATCTAACCATCTGGAAGTCACTGCGACATTGAGAGGTGGGTTTTTCAAAAGAATGTAAATATATTGTAATGTCTGGCTCATCTTCAAGCCTGTCGACACTCTGAAAGTCTTTTTTCAAAAGACGCTATCAAAAGCTACCACAGTACTGCATGTGCACTATGGCCTAGCCTTTGCATTTTGAGGAGCTACTTTATAAAGAACGCAGCGTGCCCTGCATGTGTGTGTGCGCTAATTAAAAAACAAGGCACTCTTTAGAGGAGCTGAGAACCGATTCATAGGTCAACTTTCAGCTCTGAACTGCAATGACAGGAAACTTTCACTAACAAGCACCTTGTTACTAGATTATACAGGCTCAATATACCCATGTTCTGTTGCTCAGTTTAAGTTCTTTTTTCCATTTAGTGATAGAATGAATAATTGAGGGAAAACACATGCAGAGTATTCCTAAAATACAACAGCACAGAAACATCAAATCCAAATAAATGAATGCTGTAAACAGTAAACCATTTCTGGACAGCTAAATGTTTCACTGCTTGTGCACATTCAATTGTGCTGTTGAGATAAGAAATATTAACATATGTATCCAAGCAGCCAGAAAAGTCCTCAGAGTCACCCTCTATGGCGTAGTTGTGGGCTCTGTGTGGTGTATCATTTTATCCGTGATTGCTGCTGCTAATGGCTTCCTGGAAAAGCTTCTCTGGCAACAAGAACACAAACAAAACAACACAATACGTTACACCTTAGGTAATGAATGCTCAGTAATTCAGCAAGGTGTGAATGATGTGTGAAGCACTGCAGCATCTTATCTTTTCAACATCCTGCTTCTGAGAAAGACCAAGAGGGTATAGTGGAGATACATAATAGTGGAGGAGGCACAGCCGAGTGTTGTTGTGGAGCATAAATGTGAATAATATACATAACAAATCCACTTTGTCTCCTCCAGGGGTCTCAAGGAGTGCCAGGACTTCCTGGTGTGACCGGTCGCACAGGGGCTCCGGTAAGAAGCCTGTCCTGCTATTCCACAGAATTTCCTCCATTATTTCTTAACATGAAATATTTTTTTGTTGTTATGGGACTGTTTTATCATAATATGTGTTAAGGTTTGTGCTCGGATCAGATTTCATGCAAGGATGCTGTTTTGTTTGCAGGGGCTTATGGGTAGGCCAGGTCCTATGGGCCAACCAGGAGGAAAAGGAGAAAAAGTAAGTGTTTTCCATTCCACAAATCTATAATTAACACGTTTGAATGCGTCTCTAAAATGTGGTTTATGTAAATGTAAATGTGGTTAAATGTAAAATATGTATAAAAGCTCAAATTAAATTCATTTTGGTTTTTACCACATTAAACATAATTCATATAATTAGTTATGATTATAATTGAGCCAATAATTTGAAAAAATATATCATTTCAAGATTTTTATTGTTGCTGTATATACTCAAGTCCAGTTTTATTGATTTTTTTCTTAGGGATGGCAAATGAAGTGACATAGAGTCAGATTACTTCAGAGACATGTTTAAGAGTTCCTCTGCTTTTCCTTTGGCAGGGAGGTGAAGGCCCCCCAGGCAGACCAGGGCTTCCAGGACCTCCAGTAAGTTCACTCAGCTCCATCAAGAGCCTGCTGGTGATAACAAGTCTCTGTCGGAGTCACAAGTTCTCCGTGGCTCTCAAAGATGCACCGAAATATAAACTGACTAAAACCCCATCTATTTAACCCACTTAATGTGCTGGCATACATTTAAACTTTTATTAAAAGCTAGATTTTTATCTTGCTGTTATTGATACCATGCAAAGATCTTCTTTTCCCATGTCCGTGTGAAGGTCATAATGATCAAAAAGAGGGAAGAACGCACAACGGTTTAGACGGCTGTCTTCTTCAGTATGTATCTCACACGGATACCCACTGACGAAGACAGCCGTCAAAACCGGTCTGTGCGTTTAGTTTCCTGTACTCGTGAGTAATTAAAGTTACACGAAGGACACTGAGTGTTGCTGGCTTTTTGTCTGTAGAAGGTCATAATGTTGCCTTGGCACCTCTTTCTATAGAAATCTGCCATTGATGCACTCATATTCTGCTCAGTCATACAATGTTTAGTGTAACAAGAAAAACACAGCTGACATAAAATAAAGTACGGATGTGATGAAATTGTAGCGACCTACGCACTGGCACTGAATCATGTTCCCTTCCTTTAAAAAGGCCAGTGAGTAAGCACTTCCAAAGGCAAATCTATAATTCATCAGCCGTCCCCTTGAACCTGCCGTGCCCCCCCACACCATCACCACAACACCCTGGCCTCATAAACTGCAGTCTAGGAGGACAGGGGATGGCTCAGTGGCCTGAAAAGGGCACAGGCATCCACTTGCTTCTAAATGAGAATCTTGACTCCTTCTACATTTTACAATAGCAGCTCTCTCTCTCAATGTATCATGGGAAAAACATTCTTTTAGCATCTAATAGTACCCAAGAAGTATAGATTACCTCGTTCTCATAGCCAAATCTCTTTTAATCAGTGTGCTCTTTTGTATTTCTGAGATACTCTCGATTTTTTTTTTTGAATTACCACTGGCTCAGGGATTATCAAGACAAGCCTAGTGTTCTTGGGTTTTTTCTCTCTTTTCACATCTCACTCTCTCGCACTCCCTTCTTTCTCTTTTGTGTAATCACCAAATGAGCTATTGATCTCTCTCATGTAGCTTTTAAGGGCTTAACACTGTATAACTGCTGCAGACCTACTGTACAGTTTTCTTTAAAGACTCTTGGTGCACACAACTCACAGAACAGCGAAGAGAGTCTCTTCTCAGTGATGCGTCTGATTTTCTGTTGATTGTGTTTTACACACAGGGCAACGGGATGAGCAGTCTGTACAAGCTGCAGGTAAAGACTTTTCAAATGACGTCAGAAGTGATAATGTCATTGTGATCCATTGAATGCAGCGCCTTCAGTCATATGAGATTCTAATCTGTGTTTGTGGTTGAAATTAATTTTTGACCTACATTGTTAAATATGTAGTCATAACATTTAAAAAAATATGTCATTTCAGAGTGGTGGAGCTATTTCTGGACCCCCTGGAGCTCCTGGTGCTCCGGTAAGAATAATCACTTGTTATGCCTCAAGCAAATCCTTTACAGTATACTGTAGAGAAACACTAGCACATAGACATGTTGACACTGTATGAGCCACAGAACCGGGGAGAGGTGAATAACAAATAACCTGACCAAGCCCCGCAGTGTTGTCTCAGCTTCTGAGGCCCCTATATCACAGTCTATCATGTTCAGTGAGAGCCCTGGTCGGTGAAGGCCAGGAGGCTTCCTGACTTTCAAACAGGTGTCTCTGACCCGCCCCGGGACACGCAACATCAATGATATGCAAAATGGTCTTGGAAGTTCAGCCGCTCTACACAGTGCAAAGCCGGGTCGACCCGATTTGCTTATCAGCTCCCCCTGCTCCTCTTTATCAGACAGTTTGTAATCTTGTCCAGTCCTGGGAGACATTCACTCACAGGCCCTATAGGGATCCATTCACCTCAACGAACACTTAAGGTGGTGACAATAAATAGACACTCTAATATCCCCAGTGCACAATGCACATGAACCACAGCTAAATCTTCAGGATGCTTCTCCCTGTACTGCATCCATCACAGCCCCAACAGCTCCACTGGAGCAATCAATAAGGAAGCATCTTAATCAGGGACAAGGGGCACAATTTTTCAATAATTCCTTTTTTTTTCAATCTTGGAAAAAGCTGAAATACCAAAAAAAAAAGATTTTAAAAATGCGTGACCTGAGATTCAAAGTAAAGATTGTGTGATCACCAGACCAGATTATGTGACTGTTCGTTTTTAATTTTGCTTGGGAGTGGCCACAGTTACATATTAGAGGATGTAAGATTTACACACAGAGGCTGCGAGAAAAGTGACACAATGATGCACTATTAATTTTAATGACAATAACTTAGAGTAGCCGCATGCCATCTTTGACTGTATTTATGATCTTTATGGGAGCTGTTGTCACATTCATGGGAGTAATCTGTCCTTTTCCCCCCCTGTTTTTTAAGGGTCCCAAAGGAGACGAAGGAGACGCAGTGAGTTGAAGCTTTTCATCCCGGAATATATTTTTATGAAATATTTGTCTATTTTTGTGCTGCCAAAAAAATAGAGAAGTCAGAGTTGCCAGTTGCTTTCCATCACTGTCTCGGTGGTTCTCTCCAACATAGTCAATACACCCTGAAGCCTGAGCACTTAACCACTCTCTGTAGAACTCCAGCACACAGCAAAAAATGATCACATCTCCAGCAAATATCAAACTGTTGTACCATATTGTCTTGCCAGTGGGAACCTATGAACCCTCCCTGCACTTCAAATACCCCTCCCCCACCACCACCACCACCACCACCAACCTGACGCCTGAAAACAATCCACACAGACATGGAAACAATTTGACGCATCGACTCGAATTCTTTATTCTCACAGGGCCAATTGCATTTTTTATTGTTTTGTTGCACAGTGATTTTTCACCAGGATGTTAATTTGACATTTTAATAAATTGTGTGAGTGGCTCCGGTGCTGTGGTGGAATTGCCCCAATCCGTCTCACAGCTGATCCTCTGGCTGGCCCGCTCTCCCCTTAGCCACACTCGCTTATTCATGACAATCTACATGTGTGACAATTACCTGCACAATCCGTCTATGTCAGCACCAGTTGCCCCTCTATTCAGTGAAATGGCATTCCTCCATGGCAGTTTGAGCAAGATGAGGTAGATAGAGGACATCACTTGTTCCAACGCAGGGAATGGCTCTCTATTTTTAGTGCTGAAAGCAAGTCTGATTGTGACTGTCAAATGGAGCTTTTTTTTCCCGATCCCATCTATAGCGTACAAGGTGTGACAGCGCGTGTCATAGATCATGTAATATAATACACTCAGGTTGAAGCATTGTCCTCTTAGGATTATCCTCATATTGACACTTGAAGGGTTGTATTAACACCTGGCTAAGAATATCAAGAGGAGCGAGGACAATGTGTCAAATCTTGGCTCCTGCAGAATTTCATTTACCTGCCTTTGTGTAGCTTTGATCTTTATTTGCTTGCTTATGCCTAATGTTGACTTGCAGCCTCATAATAATGTCCTAAGCCAGGCTCTCTGTCCAGGAATAGCACCATTCCTGGTTGCAGAAACCCCAGTTTTTTATCAGAAGTGACTTCTTTCAGCAGCATGTGTGTTTCTCTCACAGGGAGAACCAGGGGCCATGGGTTTACCCGGGCTTGAAGGGCTACCTGGTGCCAAGGTAAGCGAAAGTATTGACCCACAGATGCGTCTCATCTGCCGTGACCTACCCTGATTACCAAGTTAGGAAAAGTGTTTTCTCGCTATTTCATTTTCATTACGGAACATATTAGGTGTAATTTTCTGAAATGAGACATCCTGCCTAAAATGACTCCCTACTAAAAGGCTCGCCAGTGCGAGAGTGAAGCCACGGCTCAACTTAAGGGAAAGCGATAATGTTGAGGAGAATTCAATTACTTGCTGTTTTTCTTTTTTGAAACCTGACTATACTAAATTCAGGTTGAATTTTTTAAAATGGGAAATAGTGCAGTAGTACCACAGCAGTGTGAAGCTTCAGTGTTTCTTTAACAGATAACCATTCACACACTGAACCCCTACTTTTAGATGTTCACATGTTCATTAATGGAACAAAACTAGCCCTGCGTACTATTTCTCACAGAATCATGAAAGAGCTGAGTGCGTGTGCGGGGTAAGGAGTGATGTAAGGAGATTATTTATAGATACATTTGTAGACAGTTCATAGTGTTTTAAGTGTTTGTACTTTTGTTTATTGCATTTGTCCAAATGTTAAGGTGCATAGGCTTTCATTATTTATTTTCAGGTTTAGACAGTTTATAATATCACTATAAGTGTCTCTGCTTGACATTGCAGTGAGTGATTTATGTGTATTCATTATGGAACGTGTGTGTATCTTCTAAGTGACACGTATTGTTGTTTCCTTCAGGGTGATATTGGTTTGCCTGGTCCACCCGGGACATCAGGTCCTCTAGTAAGTGAGTTTTTTTTTTCTTCTTCTTCTTCTTCTTGAGTAATTTACCTTGACTCATGCTCCTCCTTGATCAATCTATGTTGTTTAAGTCTGCTGCCGGCAACAAGTCGATGATGTTTCACGGAGAACTCAGAATAGCAGCTATCAAAACAGGAGTCCCATAACGCCACACTGCTTCGATTAAGGGCTTGGATATAGATCTGTGGTCTGTTTGGTGGATTTTCCGTGCAGCTATAGTAGCAGCCGGTTGCTATATAATAAATGGGAGGTTGTAGAGGTGCGGCAGATATGACACTATTGAGGACCTGTCAAACATGGCCTGTTCTCTTCCTATGTTTGTGATTGACAGGGGAAGCCCGGCACTCGTGGAGAGCCAGGGATCCCAGGAGAGCCGGTGAGATGCAGCCTCTAACTCTCTTTGAGCTGTCAATCCACGCGTCATTCCTTTGTCACTGCCGTCTGACACATCGGCTGTCTCTGTTCTCTGACAGGGTGAGAGGGGGCCGGTCGGTGAGACAGGATTCCCAGGGCCCGAGGGACCCCAAGGTGTTGCTGTAAGGATGCTACATGAAATATGTTACTCTTCCTTTTATAATCATAACAAGATGTTGCCAAAGAAGCGGTGGTGTCCAGCCTGTAAATATGGCTTAAGAAAACACACCATTCCTCCACTGTATATCAGCAGGTTGTTTTATCATTACACTGGAAGAGGAACATGATTCAAGGACAATATGTATAAAATACGTGGCCCATGTTAGACGAGCGTAGACTATAGACGATCACATTTCTCTATGTAATTACCATCAGAGATTGTTTCTGTAATTTTCCCTGTATGCGCACAATGGAACAGTGTTCACACAGCAATCAGGATCATTATCCCTTGGTTGAGATATCTCATTAACTGTGGAGATTACTAGGAGTGCAACAGTGCTGATCCAATCGAAGGTGGGAGCTGATACCAAATGTCTTTGTTTGTGTTGCGCTCCTTGAGCAGGGCAGACCAGGAAAAGATGGAACTCCTGGATACAAGGTGAGTTGTGCAAACGCGCCGCAAATCCCCTTATAGAAAGTGCTTTACATCAGCCGAGGTACAGAAAGATGGCACAGCAGATTTTTATCCCGCCCCCCCTCTCCTCCATCCCACCTCCCCTAAAGCTACAGCATCCTGAGTGCATTAAACCCATTTGCATATTTGAGATTTTAACGATAAAAACTAAATGGAATCCTGCAGATTTAAGGCTTTGTTGACTTTTAGTCTTTCTACCCTAATTATACAGTTAATGCTTTCAGGCAATGATAAAATGTTTGTAATAGAGGGCAGTAGACACTTAGATTAAATGTGCATTTTCCTGCCTGATGAACCTGGCGAAAATTGAAACAAATACTGCAGCAAAGTCTGCTTTTAGGTGACTGATCTAATACATTACACGCTATTTACTACATAATCACACAGAATGGGCTCACAGCATGAAGAATAGATCTATCATGAATGGCCCTTCCCAGCAACATTGTACAATCTCATGCTGCCTCATTTACAAGATTTTTTTTTCTTTTCACCATACACCTTAATGACAGCCTGAACAGTTTATTGTTTTCTCATTATTATCAGTTAATATTCTTCCCTTCACATCTCACCACTGCACAGAGCCTTTTCTTACAGTTTCCTTCTCACGTCCTTCTGCCATGCTGCTTCACTTTTTGGTGGGACAACAGTGCCATCTAGCAGGTGGCGTCGCTCCCATACCCACGCTCCGCGCACACTGCTTTGAGGTTTAATGTAATGCTCAGGGAAGCATATTTCAGTGGGCAAGATGATAGATTTAAGCCTCCCATCAGGCACTGGGGAATACAGAGTACTGCAGATTAAAGCAGGCAGGGGAGAACAGCATCACAAAGAGATGCCCGCTTTAAAACCACATCATGCCAGATTGTCTTTTGCATGGCTCCTGTAATCCAGCAGGAAATTGATACGTAGATGCTCCCAGAGGTATTGCTGTGTGCGCAGTAAAGGGAAGCAATGAGTAGTGACAGGGAGGGATTGGAAGACACAAGATGTTGTGACATGAAGCCAGAGACAGGTATTTTCTCTCCCCCGCGCCTCCGTACAGTCGAGACAGCTGCTGGGAAAGCAGGCATTTCTAAAACAAAACAGGAGTGATACAGAGGAGCCGTGACATTGCAGAAGGTGAAACCGTATACGGGGGAGATATTATACAAGCACCTGAGCTGAGTAAGAAGCAATCAATGCACAGTCATCTGAAAAAAGTACATCTTTCAATGTCAGGTAATTCAGGAAAAGCTTGCTCAGTTTTTTTTCTCTCGCTCAGACAACAAAACAGAAAACTTCTTCAAATGTTGAAGTAAATATGAGCTAAGATGCCAATACAGTGGTTTTTAATCATAATAATCTCAGTTTTGCCTCTACAGATCAAAATAATAGAGATTATTACGTCCCCCTGCATGTAACTGAACATCAATTCTCAGCGTGAATAGCTTCAGGGGAAGCGTACTTTCTTTTTCCAATTATTCACGTTCCAGTTTACGTTTTTGTCTACAACAGAGCCTCAAAATAAAATCTTTTCTGCTTTTACTTCTTAGGGAGCTACAGGTAGAACAGGGGACAGAGGACCCAAAGGAGAACGTGTAAGTAGCATCACTCCTGTTTTCCTAAAAAGAAGCTGCTTTCATGGCGCAAACTATAATGCACAAAAAAAGGTTTTGATGAATAATAATGAAAGTCTTCACTTCAGCACAAATATGACTAATCCCCACAAGCACATAAGCACTGGATAAAGGCATTTAACGCTCAGTGCAGTTTTCTATTGTATTTGTAAGGCAAAATTAAAGAGCTCTGTCACACTTCTGCAGTAATCTATTGCAAATGCTCGTAATAGAGGATGCAAATGAGGCTTTTAGCTTTTATTTGGAAACAGCACCCAAGCACAGGTGACTGGCTGGACATAGTAATAGAAATGGGTCACCATGTGTAGCATGTTGGCCATGAGTAAGATCTGTGTGTTTTATTTGAATTGAATTGAATTGAATTGAATTAACTTTATTGATCCCCCAAGGAGGGAAATTTGTTTGTCCCAGCACCACAACAATAAAAGGCAAATGTTTATTTTGCTCTGTATGATGCCAAATGTCTCGTAGCATCATATCGAGCTCTGATAAATCTGTGCTGCTGTGATCCAGGGTGACGCAGGGATTCCCGGAGAAAGAGGTGTTCAAGGTGAAAGAGGTCGTCAAGGAGATTCAGGCATCATCGGACCGATCGGACCGCCTGGCCAAAAAGGTGATCCGGGCCCTCCGGGACAGCTGGACGGTGTAAATCTCCGGGTAAGTTGCAAATTTGCCAATACCTCAGAGCAAACAAAGACTGTCCTCCCAGGTGATTAAAATCTTAATCAGCCTACCTCCTTCCTGAGCTTGTGTAACTAGTTCACTTCTCCTTCCCTGTGCGGGGAAAAATGGTGCAGCCACAGATTTCTGCATGAAACATCAAACAAGGCTGTGCAAGGGAGGTTGCTGTTCTCTTTTCTGCTCAACACTTCCCACTCCTGATCAGCTAGGCGCAACAGAAGGTCAGAGAGGGAGAGGGATGGAGACAGAGAGAAAGACAGAGATACGTGGGCGTGCCTAGAGATCTGCAGAGCAGTGAAAACACCTCCGTGTGTCACAGACATTTTACACATACTGTACGCAGTCACAACAGTTATATAACATTCACAGCAGAGATGAAAAACTGTTTCAAATGCAAAGATTCAAGGTCCAAGGCTACAGTTGTTTCCCCTTGCCACTGATGCAGCTCTGAAAAGAGACAGGTTCACATGACTGACAGAGAGTATGCTTTCTTTTTTAAAACCTGTTATTCTTGGTTTCTTAAACCTTTCCTGTACCAACGCATATAATGTTCTATATTGGCTTTGATGTTACATACATGTAGAGGCTTAAAGATTTGGCATGACAAGATATACTTTCCCTCTTCCTGGACATAAAGAAACACTGAGAAATCTCTTTGTAGACTCGTAACATCAAATGGAATATTCCATCAATGTTTCCATTTTATTTCCTGCTGGGTTTAAGGTGCAGATGTTACATTATAATTCAAGGAAGGATTTCACGGAGAAGATTTGAAAAGAGCTAAAGAAATCTGAATTTTTGCAGTGATCAGTCTCCACCAGTCTCAGTTGGTTTCCATGATCTGTGAGCAGAGATACAGATGGGCAACAAATTAAAAACCAACTAGACCTGCCATAAGGTGTTTTAATGACACTCATCATCCCTTTCAGTGTTCCCTCGTTCCCTATAGATGGGGGCATTGTGATCTTGTTTGTCCACCTACTTTTCCTGTAATTTGTGTCAGGCATCTTTTTAATTTTCATGCCATGATTATTTTCACATCTCTTGTATCTTCTCTGCTGCCAGTTCTTTACACAAACGTTATAGCTTGTGTGGCCTCAATGCATTTCCTGTCTTTTTATGTAAAAATGCTTCAGTGAATTTTGTGTCTTCACACAGGGTGATCTAGGCTTCATGGAAGAACTCAAAGTGTTCATTCGAAATGAAGTTTTGAGGGTCGTTGAAGGTATTTTCAACCATCTTTATCGCTGTTCTCTCCCTTGTGTCATCTCTCAGTGTTTTATATGTGAAATGTTTGTTTTTCTTACCTTGCAGAGAGGCTGTCTGGCATCGTATTGCCTCAGAAGACATACGCCAACTTGGTAGCTTTATCGCCCCAAGGGACCCCAGGACCTCCTGGCAAGGACGGGTTGCCAGGACCGCCAGGAGAGCCTGGACCTCCTGGTCCTCAAGGTAGGAGCTGAAGTTGGAAGGCAGAACAGCAAAACTGCTGGACCTTGACACAACCACAGAAAAACAACCACCTCTGTTACAATATGCATAAGACATAACATCATTTACATTTGAGAACTGTCGGCGAAACTTCATTAACCATTTGTTGCCTGATGTAATTGAGTGTTTATGTTGCCACCAGCATATGTATACGGCTCATTGGTGCTTTAAATATACCAATTAGTCCAACCGGCATGTGCTGTAGTACACATGTATCTCCTTTTTTTAAAGGAGGTTAGAAAACCAGGGCTTCAGGTTGGCATACACTCAGTTTAAGATGTTTTTTATGCATGTAAAGAGAGTAAAGCACATAGCTTTAGCTGGCTGGGTTGGGGTGAGGGCATCAATGTAGGCTAAAGCTTGCATTTTGAAGGGATTCATGGGTATTTTTCTCTTGCTTACACCCATGTATCAATGCAGACTGAGGGGCGGGAAGCAGAGGAAAGGCCAGGAGTGTGGTGCACAGCGGCTCTCTGGGAAATATGAAGACAAACGAAGAATTGGCTGTGAATAAGAGAAAGTATTATCAGTGTGGACAGGAAAAGAGCCACAGTATTGATACCTCACTCCAGGAAAGAAAGCTCCTAAAATACAAAAGGAGCATAGTCAGGAAAAGAGGCCGAACATTCTTTATCAAACTGATACAACTTTCCTGACTGCTCATGCAGTGTTGATGGTTTGCAGGCCAGGCATTACACCTCAGACTTGCCTAGATTTGTATTGTGTCCGCAGCAGAACTCTGGTATCTTAACTTTTGAAGAGGAGTGTGTTACGTGACGGTGCAGGTCAAAAACACCGCTGCATCAGCCTTTCTCTATAAGCTTTGTATCTACCTCACATTACTCAAGACCATTTACATGTTAACCCACTGCTTTAATATAAAATGCTGCTTTCATTTCATTCATGAATAATATAGTTAAAAGTAGTATTTGTGCTGTGTTAATGCCACTAGCATTACACATGTCTTGGATTTTGTTCTGCTTGTTTAATTTTTTTTAATGCTTCAAACAAGTGTTTTATAGGTGATCCTTAATGCAGCTTTGCAATAAATATTTATTGAAACTAAAGAGGAAAGTTATTCCCCTTGATAAATCAAAAATTCAACAACTTCTTAATTTTTTTTTTCTTTGTTGACTTGTGCCTCCACTCAGCTGGGGAGAGAGTTTGGGGTAATATTTCCTCATTATTTCTCGTCATCCTCCGCTGGAGACTGCGCTCCTCTGGAATATCCAATTTGACTTCTTCTCCAATATGCCAAAATGAATTGTTTATGGAGAAAAATAACCCCTCTGTTGGATTCACAGTCTTCTTTTTTTTTCTTTCCTCATGGTTTGATTTTGTAAGGTTGAAAGTCTCAAGCTGTTAGAGAATACCCATAAGGATGCATGCTGAAGAGCATCATTTCTTTTTTGTTATTTCTTCCCTCTTTGTTGTAACTGAGTGCCTATTTGTCATTCTATTCATCTTTGACTTTTGAGATCATGCTGGAAATACTCACTGATGTAAGTCATTGTGTGTTAAGTGCGCATTTCATAAATTCAGCTTTTTGTTGTTTTAACATTCATTTTTAATTTTGTATTTCAGTGGTTTGTGTATATTTATTCATACTGACTTAAAGTGTCTTTTATTATATCAGGATACAAACTGTGTTTCGGAGCTACTCTGTACAATATGGAAATATCAGTAAATACCATACAGTAATTGCTCTTTGATGGAGCAGCTGCTCTAAGAAAGGTGTTTTTTTTGTAAGGCACAGCATGAATGAATAGATGTTGTCCATACAACAGTGTACAACAGGTGCAGAAATGCAATCCTATCAATCAAGCCTAGAAAACCCACTCTGTGGCTATATTATTTCTTACTAATGTGTTTTGGCCATTAGTGCCCCTCACAACAATTTGTTTTAAACCGTGTACTGACGCAGTGTGCCATTTCCAATATATCACTCTGCATAAGTCCAGCATGCCACCTAAGCTTATTGCCCTGTGTGCTATTCAGTTTTGTTTTTTTTTAATGCTTAAGGTACAGTGCTCTTTTCTCCATGGTACGTCTCCTGCCTGAATGAATGCCCCAGGCTCTGTGAGTGTTGAAAGAAGTCTCATTATTGCGACAATGTGTGGATAGCCCCTCTCTCTCTGAGACTCGGTTTTGAGGCGTTCATAAGCCTTTTTTCTGAGATTTTCTCTGACATGTAAGCATTGAAGCATTTCCCCTTTGGGACAGGCGGCGCAAAGCTTGATACTCCTTTCAGTGTTTCTGATGCACTCCATGCAACCGCTGGTCCTGAGACTCCATTACTTTAAGTGCCTCTTGGGGGAATATTTTCACAGCCCCACACGTTCTTACTTGGTATGCTGCTGTTTTTTGAAATGTTAAGATCTACCGGCTTTGCATGGAGTGAGACAGCTTGCTGGTCTGACTTGAACATTATTGCACTTTTTTTTTTATTCCACCTTTTTTGACAAATTTAGCATGTGCGTGTGCTCAACAATGCTTGTTTTTTTCATCTCAGATGTAATCAAGTTTTCTCAGCCAGCCAAATAGAGAAAGGCTGAGTTTTTCCTGCACTAGCTTTTATTTCATTTTACAATCATGTTCTTGCAGAGAATTACATTTCTTTTGAACTTTATCACTGTCAGTCTAGTTGCTACGAAGAGACGTGATTGTTTTTCTCTGCATCTGTTGCATCTGTTTGTTTCCTATAGAATGAGTCCACCTTTGATTCCACCTCTCTTGTCACTCTGAATGCCTTTAGTGACCCCATGTGTCTGACCTGTGATTGAAAAAAAAAACATATTTGCTCTGTTTTGAAATCTTCAAAGACAGAAAGCTGTACAAGCCCACGACGCCCTCTTCTCCTTCTTCGAACACTAATGCGCAGATGGCTTGTTTGATGATTTTTATTTTGACAGGATGTCAGTACATATTTTTTATTATTCAGAGGTTTGGGATTGAAAGTGGAATTCCAAAGTAGCCTGTTTCTACATCCACTACAAAGGCTGTTTCTCCCTACGTAACTGCAAACTTGATGCCTCGCATTGTTATCATATTGATGATATATCATCAAAAAGCTAATCTGTGATGTCGGACTCGCCGCATAGATAGAGGCTTCAGAAGTGTGTCCCCATCTTGACAGCCCTTTGATTTTAACGTTATGGCATTTCTACTAATCTCACTAACTGTGACACACAGTCCATAAAACATGACACTGCAGTGCTCGGATCGGCTCCATCTTAGCAGCACTAGTATTCAGTCGGAGTGTTTTGTCTGTCCGCAGGGTACCGGGGTCAGAAAGGAGAGCGAGGCCAGCTTGGTCTGGGGTTACAAGGAGACCCAGGAGTCATGGGGCCACCAGGTAAGAACACCACACTGGAATTAGATACATCCTGGTTAGAGCACTGAATATATGATTTATGTGCTTTGAATGTAGTCAGATGGATACTTGAGCTACTGGTTGAGCAGAATAAAACAAGGTAGAAGTGCTACTGTGCAATGAATCTATAGAAGCACAAGTGAAGACTGAGGAAGTGTATTTAGCTATTTTCCATACCATTTCTGGCATTTTCATTACAAATATTAAATTAATGCTGGTGTAAATCTTAATATGGAAAATTCTGACTGAATTCAAAGTTCAGAAAAATAACATTTGTGTAAATATAAACAATATCAGCAAAAGCAACAGTGAAACATAGAACTGATCAGGAAGCGCATGGACAACCCTGCCTCCTCTGCATCAGCTCCGGTTTATCTCGTTTCCCTAACTGTCCATTGAAAGGAGCAGTGTGTGTGTGCGTGTGTGTGTCAGTGTGCTATCAGAGAGTTGGGGGTTGTGTCACATCTCAAACCTGAAATTCTATTTCACCCTTCATTTGGTGTTTCAGCATGCTGGAGATTAACACAACTCCCAGTTTGCACTATGTTTTCTAAAACTCAGAGGACCCCTCAATGGGTAAAATGCTGCAGTGATGGAGCACTGACTATAAAGTAAAAAAGCCCAGCTTGGTGGACAAAAAGTTTCACTGAACACAACTCCGGCTGTCAGCTTGTCCTGCGAACTAAAAAATCACTTCCTGTTCCCCGATGGAGCGATGAGAAGTGGGATTAGCTCACTGACTTCCAGCCTGTTACTATAGGAGTTTAACACTGAACCTAAAGTCATGTAACCTCCGGTGTCTATGTGGATAATGGATGTGTAGGGAATAGGGGACATGGCTGTAGGTCCTCTGGAGACGACAAATCACAGCCGGTGAAAGACCTCTCTAGGGCTGCATATGGATAGGAAACACCTTCAGCACAGCAGGTGGAGTGGAGTTAGACCTCAGCTGTAGCAGGTAGTCGGAGAGAACAAGCTTCTCCCTTTGCATTTACACTCACATGTCTCTGGACAATGGCCGTCGTAATAAGGGACGGCCTGTACTCTCTGACATCCACAAAGAGCACGTTCCCCCTGGAGCTTCCCCCTCCACAGGTCCATGAAGACCGGGATAATAGCCTATGAGTCACATACAGAAGACAGTCGGGAGGCAGTAAAAGTCCTCCTGGCAGGACACGACGTTGTCCATTTGCCGTCTTTGCATCATCTGTTTGTAACAGACTCTGATGGTAATTCCTCCTGATGCTGCTGTCGTTAAGTCATGCCCACCTGTGGCGCATTAGCTCTCCGCTGCTCTCCTGTAGCTAATTAGCATGATTAAGCTAGCAGCTGTAAGCAGACGACTAAAAGTTGCCGCCTGAACGCTGATTTAAATAATTGGAGGGGGTTTTTTGTTGTTGTTTTTTGCGTTGTTCGGTGCATCTTTGTCCACCGAGGGAGGGACAGAGGGCTGTGTTTCTTTTTTGTACGAGCTGTAGAGGAGCTCCCCTGAGCTCCCACTGATGTAACGGACACTTCTGTGGCTGGACTTGTTTTTAACAGGCTTACAAAGACATGTTGAAGAGAAAATGACAGTGTTGTTCCTGTTTGTTTTTGTGGTAGTTCAGGGACCACATACAGTGCAATTTGATCTCAAGTGGGCCGGACCAGTGAAACAATAGCATAATAACCTATAAATAACAAGAACCCTAAATTGTTTTAGTGCAAATGAACCCTCCATTTCCATAACATGTTATAAACAACCTGAAATTTCTTGAGAAAAATACTTGCAATTTGAACAACATTATGCCTCTTCTGGCTTCTATGTAATTTTCAGTCTGAGCAAATTCATCCCACGGGCAGGATTGGACCCTCTGGTGGGCCGGTTTTGCCCGCGCGGGCCGTATGTTTGACATCCCTGGTATACACTGTACACAAAAAGCTACAGAGGCGAGGGACTGACATCAACTGCCTCTCCACCTCTACAGGCTGTTGCTAAGTAACACGAGACTGATGGCTGCCCTATTGGAGCATGATTACATGTATTTCCTATGTCGTTACAGTGAAATTAAAGAATACATTAAGTGTAAATGAGCTATCCAGCTTTTAAGTGAAAAAAGGAAACATTAGAGATGCTCATCGGCGTTTAAGTGAAATAGCCTACATAATGGGATGTTGTTGCCGTATTGAGGGAAAATGATGATGTTAAGAAGAATTTAGTGCAGATCAGCTGACTGGAACTAATGTCACAGTATTATTAATACAAATTATTTTCCAATATGAATATGACAACTGCAGGGAAAGTCACATAACACTCGTAATTAACTATTGATGTGCACTGTAATTAACTGTGTTCCAATGTTCTGTTTACAGTGACTTCAATAACATCATATGTTGTGATTACAGTTTGCTTTGAATAATTTATGTAAACAACAACATTGCATTTTTGAACAACAATTACTTATTGGCTGTTGTACTATACAGAAACAAATATATCTGCAACATCTGATGAACCATAAGTATATCAATATAAAGTCTCCTGTAGCCTTTCTGGATTTAAACTAGTCTATATACCTGCAGTGTGTCAGGCGTCTTCAGCCTCTCAGTATGGACAGTGTATGACTGTGTGATGGGATGTCAGCCTGCCTGTCTTATCGCTAATGGAAAGCTCAACTGAACGATGATAAAGTGCATTTCAGCTCAGGAATCAATAATGTCTAATTCTCTGTCAAGGCCCTCCTGGGATCACTTCTCCAGGCCCTCCTGGCCCCCCGGGCCCCCGTGGGCCCCCAGGGACGTGTGACCCCGGTGACTGTCTCCGTCGATCCGTATGAGCCCGGTGGAGAGGTCTGGGTTCGTTAGAAGGCAGACGCCCAGCTCCGAGGCCGAGCGCAGCAGCCGTGGAGCAGCAGAAGGACGGCCTCACCGTATCTGACAGCTTCCTCCACTCCGGTTTATCAGACAGACTCACAACTGACCTCTTTTATTCACTTTACAATAACATTTGGATGCAGTCTGTCTTTGTTTTTGTTTTTGTGGGATTGTTGTTGGGTTTCTTTTGAAAGAAATGGCAAATCTTTGAGTTTTATCAGTTTTTTTCCAGTACTTGTGCTTTTAAGTTATTTTGTTTGTTTTCACCTCCCCTACTGTGATTTAATGCATTCCTTGTCAACTCTAATTATGTCATTTAAGACCATGAAATGACTTTGTTTTGTCAAGTTCAGTCCTGTCTGAAAACATGATCTTAATTATTTGTTTGTCTCTTTAATGGGCTGCTCTTATTCAGATAAGCCAATGTGCTGGCAGAAGGTACATCTCTTTTGTGTGTGTGTATGAGTATGTGTGAAAAAGAGAGAGATTAGCTGAATGAACATCCTCGTTTTATGTGTAGGTGTAAGGGAATTACAGATTTTTGAAACACCTTATGCAACCAAAGTGCAGCGGATGTGTCTGATGTGGAAATTATTTATTTTAAGACTGTTCTTACAAAGTCAGTAAGTCATCAGTAATATTTTCATAAGGAGGTGGGTTAATACATTTTTGGATTACTTCATTTCTGCAATTTTTTTTCTAAAATTGTCTCATTGCATTTGCAGTGTGAATGGTAATCTTTTCTTTTGATAACAACCTGCAGTGCAATTATTGATAAAGATGTTGTCCCATTTTCTGTAGGTTTGGCATCATCAAATAGAGGTTTGATAACATTTATCTGCATCTGTAATGCGCAGACACCAATGGCAGATTCTTCCACATGAAAAGAATGTACTTTAAACATTGTCGTTTGTCATAACAGTGCAATGTGACCTCACATCCATATACACTGTTAGTCTGATATGTAAATATGTTGAATGAGTGACTGTGATTTTATTGTTTGTTTTTTTCCTTCTCTTTCTTTTTCTTCCTGTCTAATGGGGTTTATGATGGGACCTGACAATATAATTACAGTTCATAAGCATAAGCTTAATGCATCGTTAATGATACATTAAGGTTCTCACTTTAGTTCTCACTCATGCATCACCGCAGATGTTGATGAGTTTCTGATTATTATTAACGTATATTGTTTACATACAGTGTCGTGTATGATGATTCCTCTGGTTTATTTGTATATTTTTGATTTGCAGCCACACAAAGGAAATCGGACGACTACACTACGCCTTCAGACTTCTTATTCTGGTGAACCATTATACTCATAAACGTACTTGAACTTGGGTTTTTTTTTGTTTGTTTGTTTGTTTTAAACAGTATCATGGTGTACATCCTGGTTCTTCACTCACTGACCGGCACTTGTGTGTCACTATGTACCTTTTTTTTGTTGTTGTTTTTGGAGGGTGAGGGGGGTGGGGGGGGTCTTAAGACTGGAGTTTTGATTAATTTATTTATTTGCTTTGACAAATTCATTTCTATTGTAATTTCATAAAGCCCTGAGTCAGCTTCACCTTAACAAGCCTTATGATCATTATCACACCCAGGAAGGCTGAAAACCTCAGCGAGGACAATTACGGTGAAAAGAACTCCTTCAAGACAGAAAGACAAAGGCTCCGAGCGTCCACGCTTTTTATTTTAATCTGTGCTCCATTTGAAGATTTTCATGGAAATGTGCGATTTGCTCATTTAAAAAAATTATCTCTAACTTTTATCATGCTAAACAACAAAGTTTTATTTAGGAGAAAATATTAATTAGCCTGTCATCTGTATTACTCTGCTCACGCTTTCATTTTGAGCACAAGTTCGACTCAAAGGCTTTAAGTTCTCTTTTAAGTCTCCTGCTGTGATTAATGTTTGAAAAGTTCTGTGGGTGTATCTGAACTTTTGTGACGCTAAGAACTTGGTTCTGTCTGAATTTCATCCTCTAAGATCTGTTTGACACTTTTTTTCCCTTTTCACTTCATGTCTCACATCATAGGAAGTCATCATCATGCTTCTCTTACACATGTTAAATTATAATTCACATCTTATTCTGAAGCTGCAGAGGATTTTTTGTTTTATAGTTTCTCAGCATGCCGGGTTGGTTTCTTTTCTTTTTTTCATCTCTGTTGAAGTTTATCAGTATGAGTGGGTCTTATTTTACATGGGTATTGAATCAAATGTGTGCCACTGACTTCATCTGTGAGTTGAAAGAGCCCCCTGCTGGATACATATTTATTTTGTCGTTGCTTGTAATGTGAATGGAAAACAATCTTTCTTTGGGTTATAGGCGTCATAAAATCCTTTCTTTCTCTTGGCCTCTGTCCTTTCATCACCCTAATTTTCATATTCTGCTTAATGGGTTCCCCTTGGAGACAATAACACCGACCTTGACCAAATTCAAATGAGACAGCATCAGCAAACTAATGGGATCTGAACTTTTTTTGTGCACTGATGAGAGACCGGCTCTTTGCATATATTGAATTTAGCCGGAATTGATATTAATGTGCATTAGTTTGTGACTTCAATTTAGCTAAACAGTATGATGGCTAGAGAGAACAAAAAAGGAAATAATAATAATAAAAGAAAAGGCTCCTGGTGTCACAGCCCACTTCACTGGCAATTTAGTGCCAGCCATCTCATAGCTCTCCAAGTTAAAATCCATTTATTCCAAGTGGAGAATGTCAGATGAAAGAAAAGTCTAAAGGACTGAGGTGTTGCAGGTTGAAGCATCCTTCAGATGAAATGCTGTTTAACTTCTAAAGGTATGCTCGACAGCTGATGCAAAATTCACTTAAAACAACAACACCGGTTTTATACATCCCCCATCGTTCACTTGCATTTATTGTTTCCGCGGTAATGTAACCTGATCCTGTTGCCACATATAATCTAATCTTGTAAATAAGCTTGTCATGAGGGGGAATATGGATCAGCCTCTCAGCATGGTCCCTTGGATTAAAAAAATGTCTGCCTGCTGCTCTCACTGTTAACTCATCTCTGCTCCTCTATAAGCTCGTACTGTGCCGAGTGACTTTACTTTGTGTTTTTTAAAATTCTTTGTTTTCGTTGAATATCTACCTCAGTCTTGGTTTACCACATGTCTACATCAGTAGCTATTTAACACTTTACTGTTGCCTTTCACTGAAAAAGCAATTGAAACCTCATGTGTGCGTATTAAGGGATGTGCCACAGTTCCTGGATGTTGAGTATCAGTGGGTTTTACTGAGCTGTTGCTGGAGAGCCAAGGGCAGTAATGATCCAGCGTGTATGTGGTTACTAGGTATCAGAGGTTATATTTTACACTTTTCATTGTGACATCTTTTATCTACACTGATTAATGGCACCTGCCTTACAAGTGTGCAATAAATGTTATTCAGTGCTTTACTTCTCGTCTTCCTGTGTTTTTTGTTTGCTAAGGTTACATGTATTCTAAATCTAAAAATATATGTCAAGAAATGTCTTCATCAGGTATATTGGTGTCAGCCTGTCAACAGATGCACATGTGTCTCTTCGTGAGTGGGGTTCAGTCATTATAGGAACCTTTTTCTAAAACATCCATGGGCTAGATTCATGATCTTCATGACTTGTATTTACGACAGAACTGTTAAGTAGACGCCACAACTTTAAGGGGACCATTAAGAGGTTGTGTTACTACTTGAAAATCTCGGTTTCCCCTGGCAGACACTTCCCAATCTTTGAATGGAATATCCATGAACTAAATGAAATTTAAATGTTTCATTCAGATCAGGTTTTGTACCCAGAAGCTCATTTTGGACCCTGTAAACAGCAGCTGAAATACAATTTCACTGTTAGGTCCATTTAGTAATGGTTCTTGAACTTCACTCATATCACATCATTGGTAAGAAAATGTAAATAAGAAGTTGTCGAAGAAATCAGATAAACATTTTCATGACAACTGGGCAAACCGCTGATGAAGATCATGTGATGACATAAATGTACAGCAACTGTTTTTGAAGACAAATGAGAATGCTGATTTGACATAATTTCCTGATTTTACAGTCATCACAACAAGGCACACCATCACAGACTGATACCAGCGTAGAGAATAAATTAAACACGGCATGTGTTGTTTTCTTTATTTCTTCCATGACTGAGGGTTTCCCTCATTCCTAGAATATATGTCCATGTAAGCACAGCTGCACTCTGTTGTCATTCTGTACAATGAGACAAAAATCTCACATCAGGTTGTTTTGTAGGAAATATAATTAACCACAATTCAAACATTTTTTTTTACAGATTTACAACATAAACTGAAGTCAGTGTGACTTGATGACATTTTCATCCTCTCTCCTTTTTATTAAACTGCTGGGCTGAGAGGACAGTCAGACGCGCAGGCTCTCAGCAGCTGGATCGCTGACACATATGCACATACAGAGCAAAATACCTGAAAAAAAAAGGCCCTTAAACCAAACAAGATCCTGATCTGCTTGGGATGATTGTCTGAAATGCTCTGTGAGAAGTATGAGGAGCTTTTATGTGAGAAAACAGTGTGAGTGGAGAACAGGAGAAGAAAAAGCAGGCAGAGGTACAAGGAGAGTGGGATAAACAAACATTTATGGTCATTTCATCTCGTCTCAGAAATGCGATCACACTGTCCTCAATATATCAAAACATCTCTTGGGTAGAAAAACACACCAGAAGGAGCTAGATTTTTACAGCACATAAAAAACACTGTTTTGTGTGAATGTGTGATTTTTTTTTTGTTTTTTTTGTTTTTTACTGTTGGCTCCCTCTGCTCGAAGACATAGCTGGCACAAAAGATGCACACAAGACTAGAGGTTAATGGATGGAAGGCACCGCACCAACCAGGGGAGGAAGGTGTGAAAAATGTTGTGTGCTCATGGGGAGATAATCCACCAGTCTTTCTGTCTCTGCCAGAGTGGCTCTTAGTTCCCTGCGGGTCCCTTCACATCCAGAGACTGGTGGGCGGCCCCCGGCTGGAGGTTGCAGGCTGATGGGTCGCAGTAACCATTAGGACCGGCTGCACCGGGGGGCCCAGGCACACCGGCCTGTCCATGAACACCCGGGGGTCCTCTCTGCCCGTCGCGACCGTCTCGACCATAACCAGGTTTGCCCGGCTCACCTGTGATGATCACAAAATACATTTTGATGATGCCGTTCGCTGGATTATGGATGGGTTCATGTTTTTCCAAGTCTGTCTTAACACAGCAGTTGCACACTCTTTCATGTAGTGAGTGAGGTTGTGGTTGCTGCAATCATTCTTTCTGTTCATACTGGTCTTCAAGAGATTCCCTGCTAACTCAGTATCAGTGTCAATTTGAATCAATCAATGGGGGGGGTTGGGAAAAAAAAACATATGGGATTGGGAAAAAGCCTTAGCTTAGCTCGGCTTGTTGGCTCACTATTTTAGTAAAATTATGTCTGTAAAGATCACTCAATCAAATAGTTTTAAGTACCCCTTGCAATTACACCAAGTACCACTAGGGGTCCAAGTACCACTGTCTTAAAGCAACAAAAACACTTTCATTGTACTTGCAAGAACATCTGTATTGTTTAGATTTACTCACCGGGAAGTCCGGGAGGTCCTGGCTGACCTTTAGGTCCTCGTGCAGTGGGCCCCCTGGAGCCTCTGTCTCCCATCTCACCTGTAACAGGTATTATGTAACAAAGATATTAGTGAACAACCATCACGCACTGGCAATGTGGCATTTTTTCACCAGCGCAAGCAGCTGTATTACCTTTAGGTCCTTTCACTCCTAAAAGTCCTGGTGGCCCTTTGAGTCCTGGAAGTCCTCTTGCTCCAGACTGTCCAGGGAAGCCATTGTCTCCTGGAGGCCCGGGAGGCCCAGGAGGTCCAGGTTTTCCAGGTAAACCAGCCACGCCAGACTCTGGCCGCCTTAGACTAGCTGCTAACTGGGCCAGCTGTTCTGTTGGAGCACAGCAAGAGAAAAAAACACATGATGAAACACATCAAATGCAACTTAGAAGTTGTAGCCTTAGTGTTATAAAGGGATCTTTTTTTTCTAAACATAACACTTTGTAATAAATCACGCCATGGCATAATGAAAGCTCATTTCTAAAAGCCAGAAGCAACCTCATGGAGGAGATGGTCCAGCAGCTTTTGTACATGAGTTCAGGAGTGAAGCAGAGCGAGGTGAAACCGTGGTCACGATATCCCTCGAGCTTCGCCTGTTTTCCAACCCTTTTCCATAGAACCCCGGTAAATTGAGCAGAAAAGAAGATAATACTCTTTATTTCAAGCAATCAGCAACAGAAAATCTATGTTCATGGTGCAAAGGATCTAATATTAATCTCCTGTGGCTCTTTGCTGCATGGTACTTTGCACTTTGGATTCCAGTTTCCTGGCTTGCTGATGAAAATTCATGCAGTGGCTGTTCAACTGCTCTTTTTTTTTTCAAGATTTCCTTTCCAGGCAGACTCTTTGCTTGGAGCAGGGGAGTGCAGGTCTGCTGGAGGTGAAATTAATTTTTTAGCACATGGGGGTATAAAAAAGGCATGAAAGTGGGAGATGAGTTGTGAAGACGTAGGAGCAGTAGAATGAAGAGAACAGAGGTCGTGACTTCAGTGAAACATTTCTACAGCTGGGGGGAAGGGATTTTTTCATCCATCAAATAAACAAAGGCTGAAGCTTATTTCATGTTTTGGTTATGAGACTTTCCCTTTTTGAACTTCAGAGCATTCGGCAACCGGCCAGATCAATGAAACAGCAGAGGGGCGGATCTACGTGTGGTTGTGTAATGAGACATTCTGGGACAGATTAAAGTTGAGAAATGAGGTCCAAAGGGATGATAAATGGGGTCAAAGGCCTATATTTCTTACCTTGCATGACTCGCATGCAAACTTGTTTGATGTGCTGATCACTGGGCTCTTTACCCTGGAAAGAAAAAAAGATGACTTAATAGATTTCATTACAGTGTCTGAAACATTTACATCAGAGCTCCGCAGCACTGTTATCCAGTGAAGACGGTGCAAGATGATGTACTAAGGGTTTGGGTGGAGGACTACGACTTAAACATCTGCTGCATTTTGTACAAATTACAACAACGCAGGTGTTACGACCGAGCTGGGATTTTACAGAGCATCCTTGAGGACCATGTCCATTTACTAAAGTGAGCCTGTGAGTTTCAGTTTCAAGTCTTTGGTGGGTGCAAACATTTTGAATTCCCAAACAAGGCAACATTTTTAGGGCATCTTGCTCCTGTGTTTTGATTAATTCCCTGCTGCTGAAATAAAAAATAGAGGTTTAGGGTTTAGGAGTTTATTTGCACAAGTTAAAAATATAAGAAGGACAAAGATAAAAGTGTGCAGGGAGAAGCGTCCAGCCCAGAGGGACTTCATAATGGCCTCTACCTACGTTCTTCTGAAAATGAGTCGTCGCCCCCCCTCCATCCCTATATCCACTTGACCAGAACTCATTATGAATTTTAGATAAGGAATAAGTATTAGATGGCTTTAGGGATAAAGAAACTGACTACATGATGACCTACTGCCTTTACTGACCTTAAAAATGACATCATAGTAGGAATGATTATGGAAAATCGCAGCTGCTAAAGTTCAGTTCTGATAAAAATCTCCATTCCCGGGGTGCCGAGTGGCGCAGGAGGTTAGGCAGGTGCCCCATGTCCTCCAGTCCTCGCTGCAGGCGGCCCCGGTTCGAACCCCCCTTTCCTGCGTGTCATTCCCCTTCTCTCTGTCTCCCCATTTCCTGTCTCTCTCAACTGTTCTCTAATCTAAGGGGAGGTGTCACCGATTCAGCTTGGCAGTGACAGTTTCGTGCCAAAAAGTTGTCCCGAAGGTGCGCTGAAGGCCCAACAATATTTAATGCAACTAATGAAATCAGCAAGTAAATCTGATCATAAATCATCGTAAATCATCTGAGGCGCTCCACCTAGACTGCGCCTGGTCTACGAAACTACAGTAGAGCCCTCTTTCTTTATACTCTTGACTTGAGGTGACCTACCGCAGGTCCCTGGGTACCCCTGACACCTGGTGGGCCCCTATTTCCCTGCATGCCTCGGGGTCCAGGTGAGCCAGGTGGCCCCTCGATGCCGGGCTGGCCTCGACTTCCTTCAGGACCTCTTTTGCCGGGCTCGCCAGGGTTACCAAGCTAAATAGCAAATAAGACACCAGAGCAGAGAGAACATTACAATACAATGTTACAAAAGGCAAATAAACAGGGATACAGTACCATGTTACAATAATCTGTTCAAACTCACATCTCCTTTAGCTCCAGAATCCCCTGCTTCACCCTATGACAATGAAACAGACACATTTGTGTTGTGGTGAGATTCTGTCCTGAGTCATTACAACACATTAACTGAACATCACTGGTTTAACAACTTACAAGTTCCCCTTTGTCGCCGGGGTTCCCCTCATCACCTTGTTCTCCCTGTGAAAACACAGTATGATTTTACAAAAGCAACATGCCTCTTATTTCAATGCAGCACTATGACCATTAAGGCAGAATTACTTCGTATCTGGATTCCATACCTGCTCTCCTTTGGGTCCTGGTTCTCCACGATCTCCCTGTAATAAAACAAAACAAAAAACAAAGGAAAATGTGTTCATTAACTAAACGATTTGTCCACACTCCAGAAAGATAATCATCCATTTGTTGTTGATCATTAATCTTCTCCTACTGTTCAAGACAACAGCCCTGGACTTGGAAAAAAAAAAGAAGAGAAGGTGTCTGAGTGTCTGTGGTGGTGTCTTACCCGCTCTCCTTTCACCCCAGGAAGGCCAGGGGGACCAGGGAGACCAGGAAGTCCAGGATCACCTTTGGGTCCCTGTAACAAGGGATTAGTGAGTAGAACCAACCAAGCAAGGAAGGCTTTAAAAAGATGATGCACCTCGGCTCTGTCTGTCATAAAGTACGACACCTGTTAGCATCTCTGAAATAAAAGTGAAGATGCATTGTGCAGTGGAGTCCATCCACACGCTGTGCTCCTGGAAGCTTAGCATTGCTATGTTTGTGTGTGCCATTCCCCTCTTTGATCACTGGCCGACTGTCTCAGGAATGCCAGGAGAACAGAGGGCTCATTCAGTCTGCTGCTTTCTAGTCTCCCCTTACTGTGAAAATAGACCCCATGTGAGAACCCGGCTCAGTCTATTCTCTGAGACATTCCAGTGAAACAACAGCCAAGACGGCACACTCTGAGTCTGCAGCCTCTCTCCGCTTCTCATATTCAAAGTGTTACTAATACAAGGATGACATACTGGGTTCCTCTGCAGGAAAAACAAGCTACATTTGTAGAATAGAAATTAATTACTTAAAATGTAAATTTAATTGGATTGTGTGCGTGTGTTTACAACTTACTCTGGCACCTGGCTTGCCAGCTGAACCTGTAGGACCTAGCTCTCCTATACTTCCCTGCAGAGAAGAGATAATTAAGACAAAGAAAGGGATTTAATTAATTTTAATTTAAAATAAAATGAAGGAGTTCAAGACGGTGGAGATTCAGCTGAAACATAATACTTACAGGTTCACCAATGGGTCCGACAGGTCCCAACTCCCCCTGCTCTCCGCGCTCACCCTGTCAGCGAAATAACACATAAGCACGACAGTGGTGACAAAGATCAGGGCAGCGTCTCAACAACCTGTCTACTGCTCGTACTTACTGTTTTACCCGCAGGTCCCATTGTTCCAGGAAGACCTGGTTGACCAGAATCGCCCTGCACAGACATAGCCAATAGGTCAGAGTCTGACAATATAAGAGCAAAAAATAATAATAATAATAATACTGAATTGGAGAAACAACATTAAATAATAAATGAACAAACAAACAACCTTAGGGCCACTCTGGCCTTTTTGTCCAGGTGCACCGGGCAAACCCTGAAAAAACAGAACAGATCTTGAAGAGATACAACAAGGAGTTTCTACAACAAGAAGGAGAAATATCTCCACTAGCAACCCAGCAAATGTTATTCTTGTGAGGGAATTCACCTCCCAGTTAGAAGAAGGTCAGCTCAGTGGAAAAGAAATATATAACCTTTTAACCTAAATAAGATTAAGGTGAAAAGGGTGATCTTGGTATTTAAATTAGGTGATGACTTTAACCCAGACAAAACCTATTGATTAAATCTAACTGCTGCCACCATCAGAGTGTCCATGTTTGCCAATTGATTCTCATTAGTAGCTTTCATTAGACTAATCACAGATTAGAGGGCTAGGGAAGCTTTACGCCCGAGGAGGACGGTAAACAGTGGCTCATAGCACAGCCTGCTGCATGTGTTCAACATTGCATCAGGGTGGGATTCAAATAGCGTTTATGCAAAAAAAAAAAACAGGTTTGCTTACTTACAGTATATTATAAGTGTATGAGTTAATCATTGCTTTGACTGCTGCATGGTTGGGCGATACAGAAGGTATTGTGATGCTGCACGCAGAGGCTGTGGTGCTTTAAATGACTCCTGGGGGGGTTTACTCAGGTGCATCTAATCGGAGTCGGTTTGACAGTTTGGGTTAAAGGTCATACTCACAGGAAGCCCCTGAAGTCCAACCTCTCCAGGAACACCTGACTTTCCAATGCTTCCCTGCAGGGAGACAGTGAGAAAACTTCAGTTGATATTGCTCTTAACAGCAGAATAACCAAGCCATGTTTTCTTTTCGATAGAAGTAAAACAATTTGTAATAAAAACAAGACATAAAAAGAAAAATAAAATCTTGGCTTTACAAATGAAACAGTACAATTCATGCTCTACCTTTGCTCCGGGCATCCCAGGAATACCTTCGCGTCCATCCACGCCCGGTAAGCCCTGGTGATGAAAAGGAAAACAAAAAAAACAGTTATTTGCACAAAATCTATCTGAAAAACATTTTCATTTGAAGTCATTGATAAGACACTCACAGCTTCTCCCTTGGGCCCCGGCAGGCCTGTGATTCCTCTTGCTCCTAGAGCACCCTGAACAACACAGCAACATTACAGTTAGTATGGTATGTCCATCTATAACAGCTGCAGAAAACATTTATTTTTGACCTTTAAAAATGTTCATGTCCGTGATGAGGATGTGGGTCCACTAACCGTTTCACCTCTAGGCCCTGTCTCACCCATCACACCTCTCTGGCCCAGATCCCCCTGAAACGATGCAGTGAATGGTATATGACTCATAGACACCATTATTTGTGCTTTAAAAACAAAAGCATTTATATTGTGGCATAAACTTACAGTCGCTCCTGCAACACCCTGGGGACCAGGCTCTCCATCAAGACCTCGAGCTCCCTGCCAGAGAATAATGTTAGCATTAGGTTAATGATTTTTTTTTAACGATTTAGACAACAGCGCTTGGTTGTAATTCAGGAAAAAAAAAGTATATAAGGGTCACCGAGGGATTAAGAATCATAAAACAGACTTACCATCTCTCCTTTGGAGCCCATCATTCCCATGGCTCCACGGATTCCCTGAGGGCCCTGAAGTAACAACAGATGCAGCAGGTGTCTCAGTGAGTAGGGAAACAAGACCAAAGAGCAAGAACAAACTGTAACACGAAAAAGACTAAATGATCATCTAATAAATACAGTTAACTAACCGTTGGTCCTTGGGATCCGACTTCTCCTGGAATTCCCTGGTCTCCCTCCTCACCCTGACACAAGAAAAAGAGAGGTCAATGGGATCAAACAATGCACAGCGTATTTAACTACTACATTATAAGAGTGAAACTAAATCTGCACACATGAGCGCATCTATTTCTTTCTCTTTCCCAAAAGCTAACTGACAAGGCTGCTCCAATCCACTGTGTGTTGAATAGAGAATGAGGCAGCCAGTCTGAGATGTGTTTAATACCCACTTCTTAATGGATTGCAGGGAAGGGAGAGGGGGGGCAAAAGCAGACAATTTAACTCCAAATTACTGTTTCCCTGCTTTGCAAATTACAAATAATTTATATGCTGACTCTGTGGTAGACCTGAGGAGGCACATCCATTAAGATAAATCACAGTCTGGGTCTGAGGCTGTGCACATTTTCCGTTGTTAAAAAGGCAACTTCTCCGTTTAATTATATGTACGGGAACTGGCTATTAAGACGTGTAAACAATAGATAGCTGATCATCGAGTGGAAGGCAAACACACAGGTCACGCAGGTTGGCGTTTGTTTACATCACAGAGCAACGGAGAAATGAGAAAATTAAGAAATGATTTTGTTGAATCTGATTATCTGATACTCTGAAGATGCACCTTGTTCTAATGGAGGCAGCGTTTTCAGTCTCTCAGAGCAATCCCGACTCTTGAATGATTCAAAGAAATATCCTCAATGTCTGGTGGTTTTATGAAAAAGTAAATAAATAAATAAAAAGTTGTGTTTATTTATTCATTTGGTTGCGGCAATATTGTTTTATGTAATATGTAGTACAGTAATATGAAGTGAGGTACTGCGTGAGCCGCGGAGTACAGGCCTACAACCATGTGCCAGAGTGCAATCGTCCAAATACTTATTTTATATTTCAATTCGTCTTCTTTTTCAATATGATAAAATAATGGACTCTCAACCCCAGCAGAACATCTGGTGTTCTTTCTTTCTTTTCTTTAACCAATTTTGACAATAAACATCTTTATGTGTGTGAATTTTGTGAACGGAAAAGAGACAAAGAGAAGCTCAAATGAAACTTTCAACGAAGGAGAAAATCATTCTCTGGGACGGAGCGCAGACTGACAGTAAATCATATCCTGGCACGGGGGGTGATAAAGGGAGATAGGCCCAGACTCATTTCCATTTATATAGTGCATGGACACATTACGGGGAGAGGGTAGTTGTGCTTGAACATCATTTCAAATAAATCATCCTCCGTGCATTACAAGGAGTCAGAGGCATTACACACAGGCATGTATCACTCCCTCTTGAAATAGAGCAGCACAAATAATACTTGTCTCAAAGGTGTTGGGAATCACTTCTTTACATTTATGTCGGGGATAATTCGTATCTAATGCGGTGCGTTGGCGTGGCGTGTGTGACAGCTGTGGTGTTTTTAAGTAACTGTTTGTGCAGCTGTACGTCAGTATAAATCACTGCGTTGATCTAGAGAACGTAACATTTCATATCAGACTAGATATGGTTGACATATTTTGCTCTGGATGGAGCATATTTTACCTTGTGTCCTTGTTTCCCAGGTTCTCCTGCTTCACCTTTCACACCTTTGTGGCCCTGGAAACGGACAGAGAATAAAAGAAGCAGCAGTAAAGCATACAGCTGTATGTTTGGAGACACTAAAGTGATTTACATGTAAGAGCAACACAAAACCCCTCAACTGTGTTACTTACCTTCATGCCAGGGAGGCCAGGATGTCCAGAGGTCCCAGGTGGACAGGCATTTGGACACTAAACAACAACAACAAAAAATAGAACATACAATTTTGGAAAATACACTGCCAGGTATTTTTGTAAGAAAAACAAAAACCAAAGTCTTACCAGGTCGGTGCTGCCAAGCATTCCAGCTGCACCCTGAAATTGAGAAGGAAAACAAGTTAGCACGTTCCTATTGTGAGCTATGGACACTATGAAGGCTCCAAGGAGCTTGTAAATCACTGGAGGAAGGACGGCGGCGTGCACAAGTGGCAGCACCAGCAAGGCCAAATTAATTTCATGCTCCTATCATGATCCGCTCCTTGTAAAATATAAAAGTCAAATGGATTCATTGGCAAATCTTGTGAAATATCACTTACTCTGGCTCCTGTTGGTCCACGAGGTCCCTGTGGTCCTCTCACACCCATGGCCCCCTGTGGGAAGAGACATAAAATGTGTAAAAAAAACAACAAAAAAACTCATCTTGCTCCTGTACAGAAAAATGAAATACAGATTTGTATCAAAGCATTGAAACAAACATGGAACAATTCAATTACTACCAGCCTACAGTTGCTGAGGTAGTTTTTTTACAACATAATTATAACATAATTGTAAGTAAAAAAATCTCGTAAATGGACAATCTTTACTTTCCAGTTACAGGTGATGATATTTATTTATGACATTCATTTATGACATTTATCTGACATTCATCAGTACGCATGGTGAAGTGTGCAGAACACAGATAGTTCTATATTTGTATATTCATAATAACTGGTGGGAAATCCAACGTCTGGTGACAGATACAGGCAACTATGGCCAAAGGGCAAAATTATAATGAAAATAAGTCAAATATGAATCTTAACTAGAAAGTAGAGATCAAGTCTGGGAAATGAAATATACCCATAAAATGACTTCTGAGGCGATATAGGCAGATGAAGTTCTGAATATTTTATATGAGGTGTTGATTTTTTTTTCCACCTTAAATCAAATTTTAAGTTATCTTAGAATATGTGAGGAGGGCTAAAAATACTGGCTCTACATGTTCAGTCTGGCAAGAAGGTGTTATACTGTAAAGTTGGTGGGGTACAGAACTTCACAGACTGTTTACATAATCAGTATATGGTGCATTATGTCTGTTGTTATATACTGTATGTATTACGTATACACGTGTAGGAATAGATTTGTAACGGCCCAGGGTCTCACTTTCAGCCCACTGACACAATAATGTTGTGTTTTTCCAAATCAAATGATGACATCATAAAGATAGAGCACCCTCCATCTTTAAATCATCTGCAGTCAAGTTGAAGTGAATGTGGCCTCGCCTACATGAAGTCATTTTAACTTCAACCCTGGACTGAATGTCACTCCTGAAGATAAACACATCTGTTCTGTCACTGGCCAGTGGCATCATACTGTACCACGACCTAAGCGCTCATGAGGGCAGCGTTCATTGTTGACATGTGTTTTCTAATATGAAATTCTACTTAAAAAAGGTAAGAATCCATTATTATATCTACTCACAGGTGGTCCACCTTTCCCCACTTCACCTGGAAGCCCTCCAGGCCCTGGTGGTCCCTGTACAAAGACACATTTCATGTATTCAATACTACTACACAACTTTGATAAAGACTACATGTAAGGTCTGGTATTGCTTGTGAGTATCAACAAATAACTTACAGTGGGTCCATCTGGCCCAACACCCTGAAGAGAGACACACACAGTATATTCAGTATGAAATATAAGGATTTTCTATAACAGTGTTTGATGTACTGACAGCTTTACTGGGAAGTACTACTCACAGCGACCCCACGAGGTCCAGGTTTTCCAGGTTCACCCTATAGGATGATGAGAAATACATAAGATACACAGACAAACTTTGACAGACAAACTGTGTTCAGGTGAAATTGAGTCGTGTTAGCCTCGCAAACCATCCAAGTTAACATTCCTTCAGCTCATCACATGACTGAGCTGGGCCCATTTGACCCAGCAATGTTTAGCCTAATGAGGACCAATGTTGGGGCTTCATTCCCCACGGAGATTACACAGAAGACTTGCAGGATTAAGTCTCATTTGTCATGAGGAATTGGTTTATGCACTGCGGCTCTCGCTGCCATGCCAAAAGACTGGACAGCAGCTTGGCACCATTTCACTGACAGTCTCTAAAGCAGGAAAGAAAAGGCTCATTAGTCACTCACTTTCTGTCCGGGTGGACCGTCAGGCCCAGGATCTCCAATAGGGCCAGTCAAACCCTGCAGAGAGGAGATATCAGGCTTAACTAATGCATCAAAACAAAGCTTACAGCACTTTAATGTCTATATTTTTCACCTTATATTAAAAAAAAAACATTACAAAGCTAAAAGTACCTAATCCCTCAGCAGCTAACACTTTCCCCCACCTGTGAATATTTCACATATCTATGATATCACATCATAACACAATCATACTCCAGTGGGAGGAGTTCTATGTATCTATAAATGGGATTAACTTGACTATAAACACCTACTCTAAAGTGTTGCGGCACGCACTGCTCTGCTCTTGCTTCATGTTTGTCAGTCACATTGGAATTAAAGAGTCCTCGAGAGTGTGTTTAATTTAACAGAAATGCAGAAAAAGTCAGCAGCAGGGCAGAGGGCAGAGCTCCCAGAGTGCAAACCAAGCAGAGAGCAGCATTCCTCTGGCTCATTTCAAACAAGCCCATTGAAAGGAATCATTCCACACTGTTTTGAGGATTCTCAACAGGAGACACCAACAGCGGCCAGCCGACAAAGCTGCTACTGTTTCAGGACTCCTGGTAGATGTAACAGGACACAACACTCAATTATAATAAACCACAAAAATATAATTGTTTATAACAACATTCTGAGGGGGTTTGTAATAAACTGGTACAGTATCCACCTAAACATTAAGGTGGACTAAATTAATCTAAAGCCCCTCTCTGCCAGGTTATCATCAGCACCAGTGTTATGATAGGATGTTTTCATAACCTTCCTTTAAACCCTGAAAGGAGCCACAGTTAATTACACTCAGCTACAAAGGAAATTTGGATTTGTTCATCCTGTTTAATAAATTCCTCACATTCCCTTCTACATCTGAAATATCGTTGGTCACTGGAAACTAATAAGTGTGAACGTAACCTATGAAGTGGGAGGATCAGTCTTTGTAGTTCCACCCCTCGGCTGAGGTGAAGTTTCATTGTGGTCAGAAATGGCGCTCTAGACACTAAACACATAAAACATCTAACGTAGAGGACTCACGTCGTTTCCAGGAATTCCAGGTAATCCTGAAGAGCCAGGTTTGCCTGCATCTCCATCAGGCCCCTACAAAGAAAAGGGTCCCACATGCGCACCGCACACAAATTCAACAGAAATGCAAAGCAATGCGATACATAATTTGAATTTTGTATTAAAAATGTTATAATTACAGGAGGACCATCCTCGCCATCTGCTCCCCTCTCCCCCTGCAACAGAAGAGATCGGAGGCTTTCAGGATAGGAGATAGTGAACCACTGGCAAAGCATCTGCCACAATATATAGACCGTGTTAGAGAGCTAAGAGCACTTACAGCAATGCCATCAATTCCTGGGACACCTGCAGGTCCAGGAGGGCCAGAAGGTGCGTCACTCCTCTGAGTAAAAATAATTATCATACAATAAAAAACAGCAGCTTAAATTTGTGAATACTATCCTTCCAGTTTTTGTTATTTCTTACACTGACATACTGCTACACAGACAATATGAAGAAAAAAACAAAACAACACAGCAGGTGCATCAGCTTATTGTATTGTGCCAGATGACAACCCATCTCCTGGATACACTTAAATTGTATACAGCCTGTAGAGATGATTTCTGCTTGCAGAAACAAGTCAGCAATAGACAGTGTTTTGTAAAGGTTTATCTTTAAAGGGCAATCTCCAGACAAAAAGTGGTGCATCTTACCCCCCTCCACCCCATCCCTTCCCCCAGACGGTCCAATAAATGTACTAAATAAAACAACTCCAACATCTTAGCACAGCTATAAATGGATTGTTTTACTCAGGAGAACACTCACCTGCACCTCTGTCACAGCAGTCTATGGAGACAAATAGAGAGAGCACAAACAGAGAGAGTGGGAAACATAAGTCTTACTTGAGCGGAGCAAATAAGGACAAGTTGCAGGAGCAGCACCAGAAGTGGCCCTCTAACGCTGGGGGCCCGAGCCATGATCTCCCCGTGGGCGGCAGGAAAGGTAAAAGTTGTAGTCCTTTCTCTGGGAATTGTTGGGCTGAGGGAGCCCCCGACAAAACAACCCAACTGAATCCCCTCCGGCTATCTAGACAGTCCGAGGTCCCATCGCCATCAGGGGCTCATGTTTATTCATACAATGCCCGGTTACAGGAAGCGATTGGAGGGTTGGCAGCGGGGACAACGCGGGGAGGGGCCACACCTCGGACGCCACCAATGGGCAGGATCAGCGGGTCATTTAACTTCTGACACGACCCCAGTGTTTTTATTAACATATCTTTTCTGCTTTGACAAATTGAAGTTTGAAAAGACAACATGGGGGGGAAAGTGACGCCAAAGACCCAAAGATCATATTTTTACGCACAGCACATGGACGCTGCGTGATCTTATTTCTCTCCATTGTAGGTACCTTTGGCTCCACTGAATCTCATTAATTCATGGCCCTCAAAACCTCCAACTGCAGGTTATAGTTCAGTCACAGCTTTCATTCTTACCGATGTCTTGGCCGGGAGGTCATAACAAGCTTCAGTCCTGGCGCGCGTCACATCGCAGTGAATCAGCATCGACTCCAGTTCAAACTTTATACACAAACAAAGGAAAAGAAAGACTTCAGCTTAATATCACCACGGATAACCAAACACAGTGTAGCTTCTCGTCCCAACCGTTACAGTTCAACAGCCATGTACCGACTGCGCCAAAAATAAGTGAAGTAAAACAAGTTAGAAACAGTGTGGGACTTATTTTGGCATATCTATGAGGCATAGCTGTTATCTATTATCGCGGGATCCGCGTGGCGCACAATGCAGAGTCTTTGGAAACCGTGCACCTGAGCTGCATGGCGTGGCAGCCCTCTGCAGGATGCTTTAGCCTGTGCACGGCTTCATAGGTTTATTTTTCACCACGAACTGCAACAAATTCCACATATTTGTCGGCAAAGCACAGAATGGGGCAGACAGCTGACTTGTAGGCTACTGTAGTAGAAGCAGTGGTGGACATTGGCAGAAACCATTCAAACAGGTTAGTGAGAAAACACTGCAGGGATTCCAGGGATTTTGCATGTCTGCAGAGGAACAATCAGAGGAGGCTGTGGAGTTAAAGCCCATATGACCTTTTAAACGGGTATATGAGGGGTGAAAAGGTTGCTTTAATGCAAAGGGATGCAGATTTCACCTCAAAATACCAAATGAGGGGGTTTGTTTTTATGCAAAAGAAGTTCATATGATTTTTTAAAATGATAATCTATCATAAACCTATTATATGTGGACCAGAAAAATGCCACAATGGTGAAAATTCTACCAATTCATCATTTTAAGAGCTCATATTTTGCATGCAGCCTGTGCCGTAAAGCATCATTTAAATTCAGTTAGGAAGCCTGAATATTTCCACTGGAAATGTAATGAAATAGGCTCTAAAATATGAAAAGGCACAAAGCCAAATAATGATACAAGTGCTCCTGCTTTGATGCTTGGGTGAACGTTAGTACTGTTGTGGAAACTTCGCAGGTCTTTAAAGCAGCTTTAGTTGCAAAAAAGCAACAAAAGCACAAGGAGATAACAGGCGTTCAGGCCTACCGGGATTGCCATCACTGGGTTGTCCTTGAGTTTTCCTATCAACGTGAACCCATCCAGACTGACCCTTTGCCGTGGCGATATGCTCTGAGACCCAACTATGACACAGTCAACCAGAAGGGTGACAGAGTGCCTGCGGACATCCAGCAGGACTCTGTGCCACTGATCGTTGAAAAGAGAAGCCTGAGGGCCGAAAACAACAGTCTGCCTCCCACTGCCCAGTGCTGTGAAGGTAAACTCCAGAGACTTCGACTCCCCGTTGAGTCTGACGGCCAGCTGCTGGTTGCCATTCATATCCTGCATTTGCCAGATATTCCAGTTTTTATTGATGGTGCTGGCAGTCATGCGCAACACAGCAACAAATACAAACTCCTCTGGGAGCCCGAGGGGATAAGCTGATCTGAAACACAGAGGAGGGACTATTGTGAAAACCCCTACTTACATTTCCTATTAAATATCTGTATTCCAAGAAGGATTTATACTTTGTGCACTGAACACTACTCTTTCATCAGCTTTTGTCAGAAGTAATACTTAGTATATTCTTGCTCTAACACTACATTTACTAACATCTTATATTCATGCAGTATCATTTAAACTATCAGTACATAAGGAATGTGAAGTTACATATGACCAGTGTTTGATATTCAGGACCATGGACAGGGTAAATGAGGTTGTACCAGCTCAACCACTAGGTGTCAGTCTGCACTCACAGAACCACCCCACAGCTTACCTTGTGTTGATTCTGAAGTTGAATGCTGGGCCTATTTGATAAGCAACATGCTGAGGAGATGATCCAACAACCCTTTTCACAGTGCCCCTTCTTGCCAGCTCAGCAATGTGGAACTGGGACATAATATAAAATCCTGAGGGCACAGGGACAGAAGAGTGGTTATATATAGAATCATCTCAGAGGTCTGGTAATAGTCCCTCAGGATATTGAGTTGATAATTTTCCATGGTGAAGGACCTCTACTTCATCTTTTAATCTTTATCATTCCTAAAACATCTCTATAGAGGGAAAGTGCCTACCCCCCCTATACTATATAGAACAGATTCCTTGCAATAATAGATATATTTATATATAATTCAACATTAAATGGGGAATTATAATCAGTATATTAGAATAGAATTCAATATCCAATAAAAAAAAAAGTAAAAGTAAAAAAGACAAGCTATGCTCATTTTTTGTACATCCACCTGGGAAGCGATCCTCCCCAACACTTATCTGAGGGCACATGGACTGCTGCTCCAGATGAATACTAACTTGAGGTGAAAATTGCACAGCTGCAACATGGAAAGAGAGAGAAAAAAGCACAGTTAGTAGTTTGTGCATGTGTGTGTGCGTGTGTGTGTTACGAGTGAATAAAAGCTCAGTGTTTGGAAAGCTGCACCACTGCCTTGAATAAATATTAGACTGTCTCTCACTGTTTGTGGTTTCCTCTTTAACACTCAAGCTCTAGATTTGCCTGTCCGTGCACATCTGGACAGGAAGTTAAAGGCCTTTATCAAGTTTGTATAAATGGTTCACACATAACGGACTCTTAATGTCTCCATTTGTCATGCTACGGATGAGCATTACATTAAACATCTAACACTGTTAATGCTAACTGTATTTTGTCAAGGCATTATGCTGCAGCATTGCCACTGAGTGCACATTTCTATACTGGCATACAGCTGCACACTCTAACTTGGCAATGCAAGTGACTGTACACACCACAGGAAACATGTCATAAAATATAGATAAGGGTAGCAGTGTGTACAGGCGGAAGACACTGAAGCTGAAGCACTGTTGACATATGATATATATTGACACTGGTGAATGTCAATTAGCAGATTTTTTCAGCCACAAAAGAGATCTCGCTATTAAAGCTCCACAGCACTCAATATATACAGTATGTTAAGAAAATCTGCACAGTCATTCAGTACATTAGGAAGAGGACATGCCAAACTCTGAGAAACTGCTTGAACAAAGATGAACAGCAGGTACAACCAGAGCGATGAGCATACACAGTATATATATAGGCTATAGCTTGTTCAAGGTTAACACTACCTAAGTAGGCTAGTGGCATGCAATTCATTACCCTAGCAGCACTGCTGTTTATGTTTTTGTAATTGTTATCTGGCTGCAGAAGGCTACTTACTCTGAGAATGAATCCCAGTGCAAAGATATTCTGGGATCACGTAGCAGCAGCACAATGAGTACAGGAGGATGTTCCTGGAAAACAATCAGAAATTTCACAACTGTAATAAGGACCAATAATTTAGCATGATACTGGTAAAATGGCAAATGAACTTGTATATGCAGTCAATGTTAAGTCGGATATTTACCTTTTGACTCCACCCATTTCATTGCTTGATCTGGAAATGAAAAGCCACCTGCTGCTGGATGTTTCTCCAGAGTGGCTGCCAGGAGAGACCTGTATATCTGCCCCCTCAGCAGGAATGGAAACAGCCCAGGTCACAGTGAGGGGTCTCTTATAGGCTTGACTGTTGCTTGACATTTAATTGGGGGAGTGAGTCAACAGCCCCCACAGTGTCAACTCTGCATTCCTCTGAGATCTCCTGCACCCACCTTGGATTTAATGTTAATCTTTCCTCAAGCATGCTGTCAATGCCGTATCCAATCTATGTGTCTGTTTTCACGATTGTTAAGTGATAGTGAAGTGATAACAAGTAGGTTACATTAGCTTTGAAAACATTAATCTTACCCTGTGGTGGCTTTATTTGCCTAGCACTATTGGGCTCTCTATGGGCTCTACATTTTCTGTGATCTCTATGGTTGCATGGTATTTGGACAGCATTGTTTCCTTCCAGTGCAGTCTGGAAAATAAATAGACGCTGACTAAGGTGTAATTCAGGCTGTGTTTGCTCGCACAAGCCAAGAAGCAGAAGGCAAATTCATCCTTTTTTTTTTTTTTTTTTTTTTTAACATGTAGCCTATTTTCCATCATAGTGATAACTTCCAGAATCCACAGAAATGCATTGTTGATTTCTGTCCTCACTGCAAATTTGGTTGCACGGGAACCAACCACATTTTCTCCTGCTATTTATCACTTGTTTCAAGCAATATATTGATTGGTCTCTAGTAGGATCAGTAAGTTAAACTGGATTTAGTACACCCACAACTCACTGCAAAGATCAGAACTAATGCATGTCAAATTGAAACCTATTAACAGTATAGGCCTTGGTCTGCAAACTCAGATGTACGCAGAGAAGTAGAAGAGCCAGTCAAACCATTAGGTTGTAGTAATCATGTTCAATTATAATATGGCACGTATAGTCTCACAAGACGTGGATGGATTTAATCAAAACTTATTACCTACATTATTTTCTCTAGTGCCCCATTTAGAGGTTGCAACTTTGCATGTGGCGTCAGCTGCGCCTCTGGTATGTGCAGTACCGCGCAGTTAAACGCTCACGAGCGCACTGCCCGTCACAGCTCTCTTCAGATTGAGCACAGTTAGCGCGACAGTTAGCAGCAGACAGCGCTGCCTGGGCACAGATACATGGCCAGTCTCGTTTTGGGTTTCTGAGGGCGTCCCTCCCGTAACTAGGAAGTGTGAGAGTCGGCAGAGTCAAGTGTTTTGTGCCAGCAGCACCGCACACAGAGAAAAGGACGACGGAGAGGAGGACTGGAAATTGGAGCTAACGTTGGTTAGCTGGCTAATGTTAGCTTACCAGCGCAGCAATGGTGAGTAGCGTAAAGCTCGGCTCGGCTCGGCTGTGCGGCCAGCGTTATCCCGGGTTAACTGAGCCCGGTGGGTGGCTAGCTGTTACGGTTAGCCAGCTGGATACCAAGCGGGACATTTTTATTTCAGTCGGTCCCGTCCAAGTCTGTCTTTGTCGGACCGGTCCTCACCTTTCATGGGGCCCTGACTGAAATGTTTTGGTAGCTTCCCTCCCACCTGTAACCCAGAGGGGTCTCCTTTCCCAGATTTCCTGCCCACCGGCTAGGAGCCTTCATTATCACCTCACTCACTACAACAGTAGCATCAAACTGTGTCGGTGAGTTGTACTTTGCTATAAACAGTGTTTTCTGAACTACGCTGTTTCACTTCGAGATTTGAACTAGTGACCTAAATGTTCCTCCTGTTTTTTTAAGAAGAAGAAACAGTGAACAGTGAAGTGCATGTCAAGGCCTTGTCATATGTATAATAATTGTAAGATCGATAGATCGATAGTTAACTGTCTCCGAGGTGGGTTATTTGCTTAAATTGTCTTAAGTACACTTCCTTAAATTCCCCCGAGGAAATGTTTTCATTTTGCTGTACATGATTGTGTGTATTTTGATGTATGAACTGCAAGGCTGTACACAACTATGTCAGTGCCCACGTATCCGGCTGGTTATCCGGTTTATTTACAGTGACATGTCAGCATACCGACCACTTGACGCTGTTCTTCACCGTTTATATTAGCCATATCAGTAACCTTTACACAAGTACACTGTTAGACCTTCAGAAAAGCCTCTTGGCCAAAGACAGAACTTGATAAACGAGTTTCTCAGACGACCTCTTGTATCTTAGCATCAGACCTACAAAGACCTGCGACGCTGACCCGGAATGTAAATGGCCTGTGTTATTTTTGACTACTTCTTAACGGTGTTGTTTCTCTAAACATTTGCATATCTCTACATGACTGCTATGCATCTATCTTCATATTATTTCCGTTCCCTCCCATGATACGGTGCCAGATCTTGCAGCTTAGTTGCAAAGTAAGATCAACAAAGGCAGCTGTCATGGATTTGATATGATAATCTAGCTTGGTATAAATTCTAATTGCTCATTTGATTCATGTGACTGAAGTGTCTGTCAGGCTAGTAATTTGTGTCACTTGTTGGCTATTTCAAGTTCTTAGAAAAGGGAATTAACACCTAAGCTAAAGCAGAAATGCTCCAGACATTGCCTAATTCATTTAGCTTTGTACGTCCTCTGTCTCTGCCTAACTGAAAGCTTACAAAGGTCACTTCTTCTCGTAAGGGAGGCATATTTGGATATTAACATAACCTGGTGCTATTTTCTCTGCATCAGGCATCTGTGTCAATGAGGTCAAATTCGTGGTAGCCCTGTTGTGTCTCATATTGGTTTCCATTGGCATGAACACAATGACATGTTGTCTTCCAGTGGATAATTTATTCATTTCATACATGACTAATTTAGGGAGCGTCTGTATGATTGTTTCTGCCAGTTTAATTTGGCCCCCTACTACAGCCTAAAACAGCTACAAGACCTTTTATATAATTAAGTCTATATAAATCATGAGTTAAAAAAGTATCATGCCAAAGTTGTCTGAGTTTATTTCAAACATTATAAATTGGCAATATTATGTTTCACGCCTATTTATGTGATGTTATTCATAGTATTTTCCTCTACCCAGTCATAGTAATACTATAATTATATGAACTGTTCATATTAGACCCAAAGGACCAGCTGTCTTCTTTACCAAATGTAAGCCTCAGGCACTAGTAATAATTGTCTTGAAATACTGCGATCTTGTGACCATATGACTCCTGTCGATGTTTTCTTTTTCTAATTATGACTTTACACAGCAAGTAATGTAACAGAAGCTGCCTGGTATTTACCTATGTGGCTCTACTCAAAATGCTGTATGAAATACCAAGTGGCTTTCATCCAACATCTGAAAGAGTTGTGGAGCCTAAAAGACTAATTTGATTACTCTTGGCAACAGGCCTACGGGTGTATCCCAGATGATGTAAGGCACCTCTGCCTCTAGAGACCAAGATGACTGAAGTCCAGGCCACAGTGGAGTTCTCTGTGGAGCTCCACAAGTTCTACAATGTGGACCTGTTCCAACGAGGGTGAGTGTTATTTCATTGTCTGCACGTACCTAATGTACTTCTTTGGCATGCGTTTCCTGCAGCTGGATGTACATCCTGGCTTAAGCAAAGAACTGAGGGGAAGGAGCTTCTCTTTTCTGACTCAATTATATAAATGTGCACCTTGATTACCATATGTACTACTGTATATCAAACAAAACATGAATTAATAATCAGAGCGTATTGGTCTTGTGATAATTTTCTAGAGAGACTATACTGTATAGAATAAACAGCTGGAGAACAACAGTCCTCAGCTGGTTTTGTAAAACCTGTAATATGCAATGAGCAACAAATATCTGATCTGGATAGCAGAGCAGAGATAATAATTTTGTTAGAGATGCATGTTTAACTAAACTGCATTGGATGAGGTCTATGAATGATAGTACCCTGTAGACGGAGCTCCATGTAATCACTTCAGACTAAACAGGCAGACCTTTGTTGTTGGATGGCAGTGAGCTCACAGTGAGTGTATTTTACACTAAATAAACCATTAGCCACTTAGTAGCTTTTATGCTCTCCAACAGAAGGCAGTCCAAGGCCTGTAGTTCCCGAGTTATCCATTCCTTTTCCCTGATGCAGCTCTGGTTGAGGCACTATGTGGTACAGTGACCTATTTTTGGGGTCACATTGCCAAATTTGCAATAGTGCACCCCAATAAATGTATATGATTACCATATTTCCCATTTCATTTCCTGCAAAAGTATAGCAAGGTGCTTAGTGTTCAACAAATACAGAATTTAACATTTAATGGGAAAACAGCACAGCTCTAATAATTGTCTTAAACACCTAAAAAAAAAAAAAAAATTGTTACAGCCATAGTTTAATAATACCTCAGCATGCTGAAATAAAACTCCTTCACTATTCTCCTGACTCATCAGCGCTTTAAAGGGACAACGAGGAGTTTTGGAGAAGCGAAAACCGTAGAATTCCTCCACCGGCGCAAGACGGACTCATGTTTTCATTCATCAAGGATTAAAGTCAGAGGTTCAAAGAGGTTCAGTTACCGTCGTAGTTCCGACCATAACGCCGCCCGAATCGCCGTTATTCTCATTTGCGTCCGCGAAACCGAAAGCAATAAGTGCTGGTCGGCTCGACCAGCATTTCCGCCACCACTAATAATAACAAAATAATGATAGAGACAAAACGATATATTGATCGAAAATGGAGCCATTAACAAGTGCGGTAGCGTAGATTCATCCACATTAACGTGAGACTGTTTTATAACCGAATAGAAACTCCTCGTTGGCCCTTTAAGAGCTCAGGTTTACTACATGAGTGACTGCAAAAGAAAGTGCTCATTATTCATTTATGAAAGGTGTAGTGTCGTTTTTCAAGTAGAGGCACTTGTAGCTAACCTGTGTGTTTGTTTCCCTTTCACCAAACCAGTTTTTTTTTAGTCCAGAGTATTAATTTGAAAACAATTTGTCTGTGTTTTCAGGTTCTACCAGATTCGTGCCAGTCTGAAGGTGCCACCCCGAGTCCCACATAAAGTTGAGACCAGTCTACTTCACCCTGGAGGTAAATTAATTTTTAAACATGTGTACAATGTAGACAGATTTTTTTCCCTACCACGTCAAGTGTCCCATTTTAACTGCACAAGTCCAACAACCAGCGCAAAGTGGTAGGTCTTACAGTAGGTGCACAGATTGGGTCAGCATTTCAAGCACACCTGCTATTTTGGACCACAGTGCAATGTCCTAAAGATGTCTGGCTAAGGTGGAATATAAATTGAATGTTGTAGTGATTAATGAATTCACTCTTAGCCGCTGATGTCATCAAACATTTGGCTCTGAAGCAGCCGTGCTACTTACAGCGATGCATGATGACAAGAGGCTTCTCTGAGAAATCATGTTGTCAGGGTGATCTTGTCACCACGTTGCCCGGACAGCAACGCAAGGATATGTATAAATAATTTCATAAAAGGTTGGTTGGTGAAGCCATTCACCAATCCAAAGCTATTACAGTTTGATCTCCATTTTATGTCATGCATGTGACACTTACGTAATGTTACGTAATGCGACTTGCATTTCAAGAATACAACATGACATGCAGTTTTTTCTAAGATGCAAAGCAGGGATGGATGCAGTGATACACAGGAGATGGGACACCTCCCTCTTGAAAAACAAAGTACTGAGTCACAACGGCCCAGTTTGACAAGTGCAGTATTGTTTAGGACTACTTTCTAGCAGCCTGATGTGATTTGCATGTGATTTAATAGAAGTCAGACAGTAAGGGTGGACAGCCATGCAAGAGGCTGCAGATTCATCAATTTAAGTGTCTTGCAGCCTTCAGACAGCTGCAGGAATTTATTGAACTGACATATAAAGCAACACTGGATAACAGATTCTGATTTATAGATGAATACAGAATGATTTTATTGACATTACTGCATTAAACACAACAAAGGTACATTTTATATGCCACCTGTAAATGCTTCCCCTGGCAGGCTTTATTGATTTGTCTGGCTGAGTGATTTAGTCAAATAGCATATTTACATAACAAACAATAAGCCACAATTTGCTCTGAGTTTTTGATTTGCCTATACTGATAAAAAAAAACAACTTTTAGTAGCAGATTGTTTCCATTAAAATATCAGCGTCGTGTTTGTGGTGCCTCATTTGAATGAATCTCCCACTTGTATGTACCTCTCCTCACACATGTACACCATGCAAAATACCACACAGATGGACAAAGCTAATTCCAAGGTCAGGAACTGTTGATGCGCCACTAGAACTGGTTTGTTGTGGATCCAAGTGGTCATTGCTAAACCCCAATGTGTTCTCCCCCCTCAGATCTCCAATTACTGCCGTTAGCAATAGTATTTCGTCATACTCGTATTTCACATAAACTTGCATGTTAACTTGAATTTCATTCCAGCTCAGGAAAATTAGTTTTTGTTGTTGCATTGTTGTTGTTTCACTTACTTTTTTGTTGGCAGTGAGCTGGCAGGGCACTAGCTTATCTCACAGGCCACTCCTTGTTCTCAGTGTTTCTCCAAGGCTTTGTGTTTGTGCCACATCCTCTCTCTTGGAGACCTGCATTGCCCCTTTCCCTCAAAGCCCTCAGTTCTTTCTTTCATAAATAAAGAGGATCATTGGGAGAGAGTACTGTATGTAATTCAGTGCTTAGATGTTTTTTTGTCCTTTTTCATGACTTTGTGACTCTGGTTCAGTAGAATAAATGAGAAACTGCTACACTTTCATTATTAATCCACACCTTCAAACTCTGCCCGTTGTGCTTCCCGGTGTAGGTTATGAGATGATTATTAGTTGTAGGTTGGCTCATTTACATTATCACTAAGGGTCCAAGTAGCAATGTCAGGGGAACCCTACAGTTTTTGTTTTTATTATTAGTGTTCAGTAGGTTCAGTCAAATATTCTCAGTGAGATATTACTCATCTCTTGCTCTTGTCCTACTAAAGTATTAGTTTTCAAAGTGAAAGGTGTGCCTCCAGTCAGGTGTTAATGATCCCTTAATTCTAGGGATGCACCGATTGTGAAATTCTGGGCCGATGTCGATGCCGATGTTTAAAATAACAACTTGGCCGATGGCCGATGCCGATGCCGATGTTTTTTCTTTTTGCTATTCCGTCTTTGGTGCCACAGAAACATTACTGAACTACTGTATTTTAAAAGTCTTTCAGCTCTTCATCATATTATTCAATGAGCACAAATTCAGTTAGACAAATTCATGAAACAAAAACAATCTTTAATGTCAATTTTTAGTTGACATGACCTTAAAACACTTACAGTGGCCAAGAGTTAGAGTTGCTACATGGTAAAAGTAATTAGTTACCAAGAAAGGTAACTTCTCTCCCTAACCCCATTTATCTGCAATTAACCAACTTGCTCATTAACACAGAGACAGAATGATAAGAGTTGTTGTTGTAATATGTAGCCTATACTGAAAGAGGAGTTGAGCAGGATTTCTCCAGTGGCTACGCTACATTTTTACCTCAATTAAAAAGCCCCAGAGTCCTAACTGTGATAATCTACATGACTTGTGACTGGTTACAGTGAGAACGGAGACTCTCTGCCTTTCACCTGGCGTCTCTCTCCTGTAGCATGCAACCAGGCCACCGCTGCGGTGTTTGTGTCCCAGCTCTTGTCTCTGTGGCACCGTAATCCATCGCTCCATTTATTGATTTCTCGCCGGCTTCGGTGTAAACACATACACGTGGCCAGGCGGAGGTTAGAAAAAAAAGCGACCAGACGAGTTTCTCTAACGGTGTTTTAAGCCCATACAGAGGATTTAAATGACGAGGGGCGTTCAGGCTCCTCCGTTCCTCCGCTCGCCATGACCGCTCTGCACTTAACAACCGTGTTTACATGCGCGCAACTTTTTTTCTTTTTTTTTTTTTCATAAATCAATCCGCGGATCACATGTGTGCTGAACTGAAGATATTAATCCGAACAGATCACGGATCAATCCGGTGCACCACTAGTATCTTCCCCCCAGAAAAAGGAAAGAAGAAAGGTTCCTCCCAGCACAGCTGTTCATGCGGCATTTAAACCAACATAAACATCGGCCACTGCCATCGGTGAATGTCACGTTTTTTTACCGATGGCCGATGGCAGTCAACGAGCCGAACATCGGCCGATGCCGATGGTCGGCCGATGCATCGGTGCATCCCTACTTAATTCACAGACACACCTAAGCTAATCATTGTGATTTTGTTTTGTCTAGGCTCTGACCTGGCGTTTCCTGCTTCAGTCCAAGATGATGTTATCAGCAGCAAAACCTTCCAAATCCTGTACAAGAATGAGGAGGTTGTGGTAAATGATGTCCTCCTCTTCAAGGTGATGATGCTGCTCGACGAGAAGAAGGTAAATTCAAGACATAGGTTTTGTTTTGACCCCCTGACCCCAGTCTAAAATATTTACTTTTGTTTATTTGCCAATGCAGTACCAAGCTTTTCCAATTTATCTATTTAACGTCACTGCTCTCTGCACACTCGGCAGAGATGTACATAAAAAGCCAATCCAATTGAGATGAGTTTGTCTGACAGCAACGCTTAGGAGACAAAGTGATCTTTTCTTAATTAACCCAGAACAGTGTAGTTGTCAGGATGGAGACCTTTGTCAAATTGATTTGACTTGCTTGTTTGTGTTGCTCAGCAGATTACTTAATAGAGAAGCCCTGTTGGGTCTGTTAAAGATCTGGCAGATCAACTTCAACATCATTTTACACACAGACTTTAAAGTTGACTTTCTCCACGGTCTTCTAATATCCTCAGGTGGAAGAATCCCTCAATGACATGGACTTCCAGCTCTTCTTGGATTTATATTTCACAGATGGCGATTACACGTAGGTGTCACAGCGTTTAACTGCATGTACTTGTGGCAGTGTTTGTGAATTTGATATGTGCATCTCTTATGCAAATGTGACACTAATAAGGTCTTCTGTGTCTTCCTTATTTAATTTCCACAGGCCAGACGATCCAAGCTCTTTACAGAATATCAGTGGCCGCACACTTCGTTTGCACTTTAGCCTTCAGCGAGGCATCCACCAACACATCAATGTCATGTTTGACTACTTCCACCTGTCTGTCATCTCTGTAGCCATCCATGCCTCCCTAGTGGCACTACATCAGCCCCTTATCAGGTCAGACTGCCACCTAACCCAAGGAAACATATGGATATGCTCAGTATATTTGTATATTCATGAGCAGCTGCTGGACAACTCACATAAATCTCCATCCTGTCATGTTTAATCCCTGATGGCAGTGAATTCCAACACTAACCTTTACAGATCCAGCATTGCTGTTGAGTGAATAAGTACAGGGAACCTGTCTAGACGTGTCGCTTTAGATCCTTGTACTGATGAGCGGAGTTTGATTTCATTCCATATGTTTACCTAGCTTTCCTCGACCAGTGAAAACCACTTGGCTGAACCGCAACGCTCCAGCACAGAGCAAAGACTCAGTCATCCCACCTCTGGAGAATGTGGTGTTTGGCAGCAGCTATGTCAAGCAAGTATCACCAGACGTAAGTGAAGCCCCCTTATAAAAAAAGATCATATCTTTACTCATCTTTTTTTTTTTTGTAAATGCCACTAAAAGTCAAAATCAAGTATTAAAGAAAAAAAAGAAATGACGGCCATAAAAATATGTGGGACTGAGGCTGTTTTCCTTTTTTTGATGGAACGATAAAGATGAAAGGATGAAAAAAAAAATCTGACATGCATTCTTTTAGAAAGGTTGCCTGCCAATAATACAGACTTTGATTACATTACACTGACACGACTGTGGACTTGACAGCCCTACAGCCCAGGTAGAAAGCTTTGTTCCATTCATTGCATATGAATCATGGGGAGATGTGTCGGACTGCTGACAGATAGGGCAGACGACGTGGAAACTATCAGACCACTGTCACATTTGGCCAGGAGTAATTGGCCTCTCCTGACAGAGAAAGGTAGCCAGCCAGAGCCAGAGCGGCCCCTGAGATGCAGTGGTGTGAATGTACCAGAGTTATTCAGACGGAAACAGAAGCAATGTCCCTCATCTCTCCTTGAAGCATCACTAATGGGCAGCTCAAGTATAACAACCCATCAACCACTTTTCAATTCACTACAGGGATCTGTACAGACGTCACCATAAAGCATGGCCATGTAGATATTGCACACAAAATAAATGGCTGGAAATAACTGGCAGTTAATCTGTTGTGATTTATGAGGCTGCAGTGGTTACTGTAATATCAGAGTAATGAGGCTTACAGTGTGTAGTAGCATCCATTTTATAACCAGTCTCCTCCCCGTAGAATAATTCTAGGCTGCCACAAATAGGAACAAATAAAACATTTTTAATAGTGGTTTGTCATTACACAACAAAAGTATTTTCTCCCTAAATTCAGTTTGTAACCACTGACTGTAGATGTAATGCATTTAATTAAAAAAACAAAAAAAACATTTGAACTTGAATTTCAAAAACCACAGAGATCATGTTGCTGGGAGTTTGTCTTTTCAAATGATCAACTCCTGTGTTGTGTTGTGATCCCTCAGGGCCGGACATTCCTGGTATCTGACCACTGTCTGCAGCATGCCTTCGGTCTGCATCAGAACCTTTGCTCCAGTCTCCTACTGGCCTACCAGGGCCTCTTTGGCTACTTCACCTCTATCACCAAGGACCTGCCCTCCTCCCATCGTATGGAGCTAGGTATACTGCATCAACTCATGTCACGAGTGTGGGGTTACCAAGAGTTTTGAAGCAATAATCAATAATCATCAGTCCCACTAAATATTGCACTGCAACACTGCATTTGTTTGCTTCTTATTTAATCACACACACTGAGAAGAAACAAGTATTTTCAAGGTCATACACTATAATACCCTCTGATTAATTTTTTGTTGCATCAAATGAGTTTTCATTGTTTTGTCTTTTTTGATGTTCTCACATTTTGCAAGTTTGTTGTGTTCTCATGTCATTTCACCTGATCTCTGCACATTATTTTACCCTTTAAATGAACTGCACAACCAGCAATCCATCCAGTTAATTGAAGGATGTAATTGTGGTTAACTAATTATAATTCATTTAACTTGCAAACCCATATTTGTGTTTAATGGATGAGTCTATTAACCAGTAGACTGAAGCCAAATTGTAACAGCTCCCAAACGCATCATTGTTTGGCTCACCAAACCTAATCCACTCAAGTGGACAGATATTAACCCATCCAAGAGGACCAAGAAATAAAAAGGTTAAATATGCCTATATGTGCAATCTTACTAGCCAAGCCCAGCATGCAAGTCCTATATGAGAGAGTACTCAGAAGACCCTATCCCCGAAGTCAAAGGCACGTCTACATAGGTATGTTCTGACCCTCACCTCAAATCAGCCTGCCTTTCTCTGCTTTTCCTCTTCACTCCAGTTTCCTTCTTGTAGAAATCACCATGTCCTACTTTTCCAGAGACAATATACTCAAAACTGCTGTCATGTCATCTTTTCATTATTATATATACTCTCAATCTGTCTTTCCATCTGTATAACTGGCCTTTGTCAAAGACTCTTCTTCTAACATAGCCGTACTCTAGAATTTGTAGGTTGTCTCTGGTCTTGTCATGTAAAAATGTACTTTCTCACACCAATGCTGTATGACACCACTTCTTCATTCAGTCTGCATTACAGGTTCTTCATAAAATCTTCAGAAAACGTGTTCAATAAATTATCAAAGTGAATCTTATTAATATTGTTCCTCTGCCTCTTCAGAGCAACTTGACTTAGAGGCTCGTCTTGCAGACTTATGTGAGCAAGTCAAGGTAAGAACTTCCTTGTATTGATTATTGAATAATAGTGTATATAAGACATTGTGATAAATAATAACTGAGCAACATACACAACTCTGTCTCTGTGCTTTGCTGCCTATCTCACTGTTACTTCTGCCCAAGTTTGATCTCCAACAGCAGCAGAGGTTAGGCATAGAGTGGCTGCACAAATCAATGTGCTGCATGCAGCTCTACAATTGAATAATATCATTATGATCATTGATATCATTAATAACGGCTGTTTCCCTATGTTCATCATTACCAACACAAACAAATTAAGTCTGCTGCTGCACATGAGCAGAACAACACAAAGAGTTCAGTTTGTAAAGCTATACAACAAAGAAGAAGGAATCTATACAGCAAAGGGTGTACGATTTGGTAGATACTGCATTGGAAGTACTTACATACAGGGTCAAGAAATCTTAACTGCAGTCAGTGTTGAAGATTATTCATAGTTGTCAAGTGAATCAAAGTGTCAGCAAATTATGGTGAATGAGTGTCAGTCTGTGCTGATATAGAATTTTTGGGCAGACTGGTAAGTGTTCAGATGCTGGTGCACATTTGGTAGAATGACATTTATTTCTAGTCTCTGAAAGTATCTCATAATTTTGTAGCAGAGATGAGCAGTGTTAAGTGGTTCCTGATAGGTATACCCTCCCATTAGATTAACTGTGATGGAGTGGAATGAGAGGAATGTCTTCAGATAATATCCATGTAAAACAGACACTGGAATGGGAATATATTAATTTGCTGTCATTTTCTAGACTTTGTAATGGGATGCAAGAAGCTTTTGTATATCACGCAGCTTCTGATGATTGAAAATATTTGGGAATGAACAGTACCCTAGACTAGAGTGATATTTTTAGCACTGTAGCCTGTTGTTACAAATACTTCCATGGATTAAACACATTCCCTAAATTGTCTGCAACAAATGAAGCAGTTGCAAATCATGAAACGTGTATTCTTTTTATTAAATTTTACTTAGTGCAAAGCTGCAGTTGATCTTCATGCTGATTGTGAGAAAATGTGCTCACTTGAGCCCTCTGCTGGGTGTTTTTGTACTTCCAGCAGAAAGCAGAGTCCCCCGACGAGCTGGCAGAACTGGTAAATATGAACCTGGCTCAGCTCTGCTCTCTGCTCATGGCTCTTTGGGGACAATTCCTGGAGGTGGTGTCTCTGCAGGAGCACGTTGCCGCCCTACTGGCTATGGAGCACCATACACAGAGGGTGAGTCCCAACATCTTGAATCATCTACAAATTTAAATCTCTTATGATTATTCCTTTTTTTTCCATTTGACACACAAACCAAAACCATACTTGAATTCCTGAATAATATTAAAGTCTGAATCTGAACTGTGTGATCTGTAACGTGGTGCTATCGCAGGTGAGGCGGTTTGCCGAGGCATTCTTTTGTCTGGAACATCCAAGACAATCTGCACTGGCTTACCAGGAACTACAGTAAGTTGCAGGGACATGTTTATCGTGATTGTGAAACAGCTTTGTTTGTGTCAAGCCCGTACCAGTAGTTACTCGTCTGAAATACTCAAGTTTTTTTCCTCTTTGTGTGTGTGTGTGTGTGCCATTTTCTTACTTCACCCCCAACTCCAAACAGTGCTCACAGTCACCAGCAGATGACTAATGCTATCAAAAGCTCCAGCTACTTCCTGTCGTTGCCTCCACTCCCAGTGGAATGTGCCGACCTGGATGGCGATGTTAGCTCTCTGCCAATCATCTTTGAGGACAGATACTTGGATTCTATCACTGAAGGTTAGTACCACACTATTTCTTTGCTTGATGTAAAGTCATTAAATAGGCTCACTAAAGACTGACTTTTTTTTCTGGCCTTTTTTTTTTATTTTTTTTTTACCCCCACCCCGTTTATGAAGATCGTGATGGACCCTGGCTGGGCATGCATAATACAAGAACTGGCTCAGTGTCCAGTAAAACAGACAAGCCCAACTCCAGGGACTGCAGTACAGCAGCCAGCCCCATCCCTGAGTCTCGCTGTGCCCCTATGGACAACTCCTGGCCAGACAGCTATGATCCACCACCTAAGTCCAAAGGCAAGTCTGTCAAACTAAAGAAAAATTCAAAGACTGAGAACTCCAAGAAGCTGATTCGGCAGGGTTCAAAGGACTCTGTGGTTCTTGTGGGCTATAAGCACCTCAAAGCTCCTTACAGTGACCCTAGCGCAAAGTACAAGGAAGGGGAAGCTCCCTTAAACCAAGATGAGGAACGAGATACCTTACAGGGGGACGCAAGTGGTTATTTAAGGACTAATGCCAATTCTACTTTTGACTCTGGTGCCACAGCAGCACATTCTGGAAACAGTGCTGTTGATTCTGTTGCCAATGACAACGCGACCACAGCTGCTTGTCAGAAAGGCTTCTTTAAAACTCAAACTGCAAACTTGGATGCACAGAACAATCCTCAGGCAGGTACTGGGGCTGTCACTACATGTAATCAGCCACTTCACAAGAAAGAGCAGGCAGACCAAGGTGGCCAGAAGCCGCCGCAGTGGTCTGGTGGACTGAAACAAATCGAGGTGAAACCAAGTAGCAAGGACCCCTACCAAGGGGATAAAGTCACGGTTCTTTTACCGTGTCGGACCGATGGAAATGTAGGTAGTAATATTCCTGAGATAAGACAGACGGATCTCTGTGACACAAAACCATCTGTGGTGGACTCTGTGTTTGAAAGGCCAAGTAAAGAAGCAGCACAGCGTACCCAGTCTGGTTTGGCCTCCGTACAGGTAAAGGGTGATTGTATCAGGCTTCCAGACGGAGGAGCCCCCAGTGCCTCATCTCGCCTCTCAGACTCGGGCATCGAGAGTGAGCCCAGCTCCTTTGCTACCCAGTTTATTCCGGGATCACAGACTTGTGCGGGACCAGGCGTCACAGAATCAGGCGCTGCTGCCCTACAGCCTGAGAGAACCCCTTTGAGTACCGCACCACGGCCCATTCACCAAAGCACTCTGCAAAAGCCCGGTGGGGAGATTCTTTACCCCGAAAGCACGAGTGCTGTCAGCGGAGTCCAGTCTTCTCTCACATCCATCAATTCTTTGCCCTCAGACGATGAGGGTGAAGGTTCCTCTAGAGGCTCCAGTGGAGCTGAAGTCCGTGGCAGGAAGTCCAGCGTGTTGGTGCAGGAGCAGAGTCTGGTCTTCACCGGGGATGTGACGAATAAACCTGCCTTCTGCACCCCTGTCGTTGCTGTAGATGATTCTCAATCCATAAAACCTACTTTTGACTTGGACACAGACTCCAAATTAATAGGTATTACTGAACTTGGACTAGAAGGAGCAACTGGTTCTGGGACGGTGAAAGAGTCCCGTAGTGAGCCCCACACTGCCTGTCCCTCTAGTAACTCTGCCACCAGTAGCACTGACCTGGTAAAACGTGGGATGGTAGAGAACTACTTTGGCTCGTGCTCTAGCACCGACGTGTCCGAGATCAGCCCGGTAGAAACCTCCGCCATCACTCTGGGAATCCAGACGGGACCACAAGCTGAGGAGGACGAGGACGAGACGGAGCACGAGATGATCGAGAACGGTTACTACGAGGAAGGCGACGGCTACGCTTTTGTGAATGGCAGCGTCGCCGATGAGGACCGAACAGCCGCTGGGGCCGCCGCTGCCGCCACTCAAGAGACGAGTCTTCTGTTTGAACAGCTCGGCATCGGCTACGTCCACGAAACTAAGGATTTATCAAAAGCCCCCATCTGCTCCAACCTAGCCTCCAGCAGTGGTGGGTGCAGCTCGGGAAGACCGCCCTGTCCCTCTGTCTCCAGGTCCTCCAGCCTGCGGTGGTATGAATGTGCACCTACAGCACAGATGAAAGCGTGAGTCATCTTACAAATTTTTCTTCTCGAATCCCACTTAATGATCCACTTGCTGCATATGATTATCCTGTTTCACGCATCGGACATTAAAATTCCTCATGATCATGCAGGTTCATCAAGGCCAAGGAAGAAATGAAGCAGCTGAGGCTACCTGGTTTCTTGTACAGCGAGGTGCCTGAGCTGGCATCCACTGTGCCCTATTTCAGCTTGGAGGAAGATGAAAGCTGTGAAGAAGGCATCCATCTCATAGTCTGTGTCCACGGCCTGGATGGTAGGAAACCTCAAATTAGCTTCTCTAGAGTATTTTTGGGAGGATTTACACATTCAATTTCTGTCTTTCATGTTGGCTTTATTGCTGCAGGTAACAGCGCAGACCTAAGACTGGTGAAGACCTACCTGGAGCTTGGACTGCCTGGTGCTCGTATAGACTTCCTAATGTCAGAGAGAAACCAGGTGAGAGGATCAAAAGACTTGTCGCACACCTTACACATTAAAGTGACTGAGTAAAAGGGAAACTTGATTTATTACAGGACAGGACAGAACTTGTTTATGATGAGCCAATACAAGTCCACAAGTGAATCAAGCACACAAACACTGTCCCTTTTAATTCTCATTTACAGAATGACACCTTTGCAGACTTTGAGTCAATGACAGACCGACTGCTGGATGAAATTGTGCAGTATATTCAGATCTACAACCTCACTGTGTCAAAGATAAGGTAATATGTTCTATTTTAATGTTGTGTAAAGTCAAAATGTGTAATAAAAGAGGAATCATATTTTACAGCACTCAATGATAGGTTAGCAATTCATCAAGTATCTGCAATTAACTGTATTCATGCTGTGGAGATGCAGCAGAATGAACAGCTTCCGTTCTGTGTGTAGCTATAGCCACGAATGTTTTTAAAGACCATTTCATCACCTAGACTACTGAGGCAAGACATCCTGTTATGCAAAAGTTATGTCACAGACTACAAGTATGTCAGTGACAGAGACGTTGTATCTTGATGTTGTGCGGTGTCTTCCGCAGTCTCTGAAGCCCATTTCATGGCTCTCAGAAGTCGTTTTCAATATGTACGGCCCAACAACATCCTAAATCAAATGTGTTTGTTGCTGCTTACACCAGAGGGCGGAGGAAAAGCCAGCCATGATGGAGAGATAATGTTGTATATTTCCCCAGCGAGCCATTCATAGTGTCACACGCAATTGTTCTCATCAAAGGTGCCACTAATTGTTGTACAACAGATTATAAAGGAGCCTGGAAGAAAGTCGAATCCTTGGCACCTTTATCACCTCTGCACAGCCGGCTACACATGCCGTCTTCTCAGTGCGAGAGAGGTTATGATGTTTGACTATCTGACATGCAGTTTGGAAGAAGAACTATACGTCCCACTTTAACCTTCCTCCTCTTCATTTGTAGCTTTGTGGGTCACTCTTTGGGAAACCTTATAGTTCGCTCAGTGCTGAGCAGGCCCAGGTTCAAATGTTACCTAAGCAGGCTGCACACCTTCCTGTCTCTCTCTGGACCTCATCTGGGCACGCTGTACAACAGCTCGGCTCTGGTCAACACAGGTCAGTGTGGGAACGTTTCATTAATGTTGTGTATGTGCTGTATATACATTATCAGAGACTGAATAATGCCATTAGTTCCTGCAATTGTATTATCTGTGTGTGTGCAGTCAGAGCAGAGAATCCTGTTTAATAGCTCCTAAATCTTGTTCTCAGGGCTGTGGTTCATGCAGAAGTGGAAAAAGTCTGGGTCACTTCTGCAGCTGACATGCCGCGATCACTCTGACCCCCGCCAAACTTTCCTTTACAAACTCAGCAAGAAATCCGGTCAGCATCTTGAACATTGTCTTTTGTAAACCAAACACAGTTTAAACTGTATATGTGGAACATGAGTTTGTCAGGATAACTTTTCTATAATAACTTTTTTAATTTCGCAGGTCTGCAGTTTTTCAAGAACGTGGTGCTGGTGGGGTCACTGCAGGATCGCTACGTCCCATATCATTCTGCTCGAATTGAAATGTGCAAAACTGCACTCAAGGACAAACAAACAGGTGAGTTGATGTAACAACTTGTCAAGACAGAATGTGTTTGGTAAACGCAGGCATCGCTCTGATTGTAAATTCAAGAAAAGCAGGTAAGTAGAACAATGCAGGTCCTATGTGCCCTGACACACCAAGCTATGGTTGGGCATCAGACTGTATCTCTCCCATTTACTACAGTTCTTCTTTATCATTTTCAATCATTTTCAATCATTTTCAATCTTCAGTGTAGTTTATGAATAATTCCACAGTGACATTTTTGATGCTCCTTTTTAAGGGGTGATGGAGGGTGTTCTTACATCAGTTCTGTCATCTCTACTTCATTGCTTCTTTACCCCTCCCTTCCTGAGTTTAAATTTAATTAAGGATTTCATTTTACATTTATTAAGATTTCAGAGGTGGAATGGTAGCCTACAGGTTCACAGGTTATGCTTGTGTGATTTTTTATTTTTTAGAAATATTACAAATTAATAGAAATAAAATAAAAAAAGAATAAAAAATAAAAAGCCCCAAAAACAAACCAACGAAAAATGAAATTAAGGGTTTCAAATGGACCACCCAATGTCCTGCTCAGCCCGTTTCTGTCTTGTCACTCCTAGGCCCTGTGTATGCTGAGATGATCGAGAACCTGCTGCTGCCAGTACTTCAGAGTAAAGACTGTAATCTAGTTCGATTCGATGTCATCCATGCCCTGCCCAACACAGCCAACTCCCTTATTGGCCGGGCTGCCCACATTGCCGTCCTTGATTCGGAGATCTTCCTGGAGAAGTTCTTCCTGGTTGCAGGCCTCAAGTTCTTTCAGTAGAGCCACGGCAGAATCAAACACATGGCTGGACGAGAGGAATGTGGAGCTAATACCTCACTGCATCGAAACCTTATTCTGTTCATGGTATTTGGATTATCCCTCGGTTTTTAAAAACGTACTTAATTTTCAAAAACGTATGAGCAAAATCATCATTTCTTTCATTTTATGTTTATATTAGAATTACAGTGGATTTTATTTTTCTACTGCCATTTTTTAAAAACTGTTTTGTTCTTTGTGTTTGGGGAATGGTTTCCCTGGTCATATGCTATACTTTAAGTGTTATTTATGTGTTATGTTTTTAATTTTAATTATTTTCTCCAAGTTAATCAAATACTTTTAGATGATGAACTGGAAATGTAGCTGCTACAAAAAATTAAATGGATGTTCTGGTGAGCTGGCCCATGTCAAGTCTTGCACATACTGTCCTCACCATTGCACCATGATTTTTCCACCAGTTTTAAGAGACACTGCATTGATTTGCACCACAACTACATTTTAAAAGCTTTTGTACTGAAAATGGTCATTTGTACAAGTTACTTTTTTATCAACAATTTTCCATCATTTTTAAAGGCAAAGCTTGCATTTGAAATAGGATTGTTGCTCAGAATTTGCAGCCTTGGCTCTGGTCTTAATACTTAATGCTATTCCCTTGCCATTGCAGCATTCTGCACATTTGCCCAACCTGGTGTTGGGAGAACAAAGCTTTGCCTACAACATAACATTTTATTACAGGGGTTTTAAGCAATGCTCATGATACAGCAAAAGCACAGGTTGGTAGGACGAATGTTTTTTTGAAAGTATTTGGTTGGTATCATGGTGATTATTTATGTGTTCAAACTGGAAAGTATTGCTTGGAATTAAAAATGTTTATTGGACAGTTGTTTATACATCATCATACTCTACCATTAAATATGCATACAATGAAGTTGATTATATGACCTTTTTTTATTTGCTAGGTTAAATCAGGATTTATAGTTGTGCTCTCGGTGGGTTTGGTACAATAAACACAAGTAAAAAGTTCTTAAGTGATTTTCTATTACTCACTAATATGGTCTGAGCTGACAGATGTGGTTTGAAATCAGCTTTCTGTAGTTTGTGAAGAGAAACATTCTTGATAATTTAAATTAACTAGTTGACACAGTTATTTTATAGATTTTATTAAGTCTAGTTATCAGCCACATCAGTTTGCAGCTCTTAATATGGTAGATTTGTTTAATTGGGTTTGTCATGAATGCACACAAATAGCAGTAATGATAATAACATAGTTTCCTCTGTACTTTTGGTTTCTAAATTTCTATTGCTGATGTGATGTCATTAGTTTTGTTTTAGTTTTATTTGTGTAGTGGATCAAATGATCCTGCAGATGGCAGTGTCATTGTAAGTTTGAAAGACCTACAGTAAATGTGGGAATGTGTTTAGTAGTGTATAAAAGTTATATTTCCAGTGTAAGTTTCCATAATTTTGAATGCTTCCAACACCAGAAATATTAGTTCTTCTTGGCATTATTCCAGATACTGTATGCTTTTTTTCATGATTTTATTATGTAGGGTTAACCACTTAATCACGCAGAAACATAGCATAGACACACACTATAAAAGCAGTATTGCCCCAAAGGAAACATTCTTTTGTTCTATTGTTTAAAAAAAAAAAGCCTGATGACTTTTGATGGGGTAATATCCACTGCAACAAGTGACTTGTCATGGATTGCGTGATGTTTATTTTTATATTGGATGATGCAACCAATTGTTTAGGAGCCAGGGAAACTAAAATATGGCTTGTGTGCAGACGTATAACAAAACTTAATGGGAAATTTACGTGCCCAACTTTTCACTTCTGAGCTCTGAGCTGAGATCGCAGTAGTACAGTAGCAGAGGGATATGTGGGATATCATACTGCTCACTGAAACTGACCCACATTTGGTCTCTTGCCCAGATCATCCCTCTACATAGGCCCCCAAGGGTCAGCTAAAAAGGCAGAGAAAAGAAGCCATGTAAAAATCTGTAAACTCAGTTTACAAAATCTGAAATCTGAATACTTCTTTCACTGCTGCCAACCACAAATATTCAGCTAATTAGTACCTTCAGCTATAGGCTACATGCTGTATAATGCTGTTTTGAATATTTCCCTGAGACGACAGACAGCCTTTTCAACTGTCATATTCTCGTGCATTCACATTTACATACTCGTGTGACATAGTTTTAATGAACCAAACAAGGGACTGGAGTTGATATAATGTCTTTTGGGAATGCAGCCAACAATGCCAAAAAAATATCTGATGCAGCTGTTAGAATGTTAAAACATATTGTATTTCACTGTCAGAGAAAAACTTTCTTCAAGTCTCTTGCCTTTTATCTTTGGTTACCTGAGGCTGATAACCCTGATAACCTGACCTTTTATGCATAGTCTTCGACTTATTATTTTCATTCCACCCAGCTGGTTTTGTTTTGACTTATAGTTCACACTTAGCGAGTAGAAAATGAGAAAAGAGCATACGGAAACTTGATTTTCATATTAGCTGCTTATACTGCCGAAGGCAAAGCTACTCTGTTTCGTGCCCCCACTTATCCAGAAAATTAAAAATAAAAAAAGAATGCAGGCAGGTGTAATATGACCACATTAACCTGTGCCTTGGGCGGAAATGAGCCACAGGGCCCCATTAAACCCCATCACCTCACACTGCTTATGCACTCTGTGAAATATTCACATGCTGACCCAAGCACCATATACACAATATCTAAAGGGTCGTTGTCCAATTTAAAGTCCTGTCATCTCAGTTTATTGTCTTTGAGTAGGGCACTTCTACAACTATGACAAACTTGCCACTTGAGGCTGGTGTTGTGGACCCATCTGTCTATTAAAGAACATGTCGACCCCCATTGTCAAGATACTGTGATATTGTTGTAATTGAAGCAACAGGTGATGCAGGACTCAGTGTGCCAAGAGAAGTTATACCACTTTGAAAGACCACTTAAAGAATGCAAGAGTCCCAGCAATTGGTTTCCACAGTTGCTGTGTGGACCTCTAATTAGGACGAGCTGGTTATACCAACGCAAATCATGCGGGGGATGTCTGTTAGCTATTGTACTGAAATGTTATGACGCTAATTCCTGTGGAAACTGAGGTAATTGCTTATTTCATTTACACGCTATCAAAAACTAAGTTTATTATTGACGTGACGTTTAAAAAAAGCACCAAGATTTACAAGTGGTTAATCAAAACAGCGCACCCCCACGACAATGCAAAATGGTATGGCTCAATCATTCAGGCTTCACTGTGGTTGAAGAAGTTTGAACACGCAATGGAGAGGGAGAACCAGGAGTACTCCCAACTGCTGTCGTGCTTTTATTCGGGTAAAAAAAGGAAACACGTTTATGAGCTTTAAAAGAAGACCTGCAACACAATTCTGAACTACTAAGCCTCTTTTTATTTAATATGATGGTGAGTAACGTACTGCCTCGTAGCGAGCCTAAAGAGTAGCTGGAGTTAGTGATGCACTTGTTGCTTTACGTTACCATCCCATTCAGTCAGTTTTCCCATGGGGAAATACTTGACGTAACTGCGACTGGGAGTTAGAAATAACTTCTTCAAAGTTTCTTTTGCTTTGTTTCTCTCACTCGCAAGTACATGTAACGGAGTTAAATGCAGATATTGACAGAGGTGCTGGTAACTAACTCGACACGTCTCGTCACGTCTAATGAGGCTGAATTTACAACCGACCGCTTTAAAAAGTCGACATAAAACGAAACGTAAGTTGGTGGAAAGCTGTAAGTTTTAATGCAGATATTATCTATCACGGGTTGTATTTTTCCTTAGGCGGCTCCGGTGCCAACTTCTCGTAAAGTCTCTTCATTCTGTCGTCAAATAAATCATTGAACCTTGATTTTATGTGTGTGCGCCTATCAGGACTGTGAGTGAGTCAGCCCTGAGAAAAGCACTGCTCCTCCAGGACTGAAAAGATGGCTCACCCTATTGTTTTCAAGTGGGATGAGTGTAAATGGTATTCCCCTGTTTATTCAGAGACCCCCCCCTTCTTCTTTAAATCTCATTCCTTCATGGTTTTAGCGGGCGGAGAGGATCTCTGGCACTTCAGAGAGGGGATGTTGTTTTTCCAAGAGCCAACAGTGTGCTGCTCTGTGGCAGGGATTATAACAGTCTTGGAGGGGAATTATGGCATACAGATGGCTGCTCTCATGTGATGCCAGGTTTCACCCTGGTCAGCAACAACAAGGGGGGTGTCTGTAGATGTCAGCCAGCACTGTTTGGGCTGATAGTAAACAGGTGGGATACAGCTCAGACTGGTGTGTTTATATCACCCACTGTACTCTGGATGAGGTTGGTCCTGTTTCACCTGCTGCACACCAGCTGTTTGGCTTTGATATGCTATATGCACTATTCACTAATAGGACTTCATTTGATGAGGTAGACTTGAGTTTTTGTTTGCTTCTGCCTTTTTTTTCAACATTTCAGTGTTGTGGTGCATTGCAAACACTTGTATTTGTTATTTTCCATCTTAACTGTTAACGCAGTTAGTTAATCTAGCATTTGAGTAGAACATAAACAAGACAAAAGCCACAAATTTTAAAGAACTATGCAGGCAAAATTGAAATGCAAGTTCAGATTTTTTTATGATCACATATTCTGTGGTTTTGCTTTAGTGACTAATAACTGTTTTAAAAATATATCCATTTGCTATGGTCTGTTATATAAATGCAGCAGTATTGCAGTATGTCTGCATCATTGTTCACTCTTTGGTATTAGCCACTAGTTAGTTGTAGTAGTAGTGGAGCCACAACTCTCACCAAGGGCATACATTTTATTGACAAACTTTCCAAGTTTCCAGAAGTAGGTGGTGATTTTTGTTTTTATTTTGCAAGAATCACACACACACATTACTTTGGTGTGTTTTATATCCTCTGTGCCATTTGCTATAGTGTCAGGGTAAATGTCACAAACAAGTCAGTTGTTGGAGCTACAGGAATTTCAGGTTTTCTTTTTTTTTGTCTGCATGCGCTTACACCTGGATGTGAGCTGTGTTTGAACATGTCCATAAATCATATTTGGTAAGGCCAATGCTTTGCCCTTTTAGTCAGTTGCCTCTCACAGTGTTTCATATGCATGCAACAGGTTTTTAGTTTCTTTTTCTTGTAGTTCATGACTGTGAGGTCTTTTGCACTTAGTACTTTTATGTTAACATTATTTCCCAGGTGATAATCCACATCCCCTCAAGAATTCAGTATAAATAGACACAAATATGACACTAAGTAACACGTCATTCTTTGTTTCCTGAATTAAAAGATAATGCTGATGCTGTAGTTACATTTTTTTCTGGCCCCCTTTTTTTTCTTTAACAGTTTTTTGTCCAGAGTGGGATTGAAGGGATTTAGAGTCGGCGCGCAGCAGTAATTAACCTGATTAATTGATTCTGAGACGTTAATCAGATGAGCTTCGTACCAGTTAGGGCTTTGGGTCACCATAAGGGTTAAGTTTCAGATGAGCCTTGCTCTCAAGTAAACATCATGGACATTTGTTATCATATGTCAAGCAGAATCTGCAATAATCAAGTTCCTTTTATAATGTTGTGTTGCTGTAGATACTGTTGGAACAGAAGAGATATTCACATGTATTATCTGATTGATTGTTTTCCCCTGTTAATGACTATTATTAGGATTACAGTTTGATAAACTCATTTAATTTGCTCAACTATTCCTCTGTTTTTCATTTATACATTATTGTACTATCTGCTAACGAAGGGTCCAGATGCTTTTTAAGGTACAATTATATGTTCAGTGATAGTTGTGATGGTAACATTTTCGACAATCCATGTTGAATTAGTCTTGGTTGTGTGCTGATGGCAGACATGCATATGCTTAAGTGCGACTATGGGATTGCTTATGCCGTGACTGATTGACAGTGTGCTGCTAATACAAAATCAATGCAGAGAGTTTCATGCTACACAGTGAACACTTTGAGATGTTGTGATTTGTTGAATATTTGTTTCAGTTTTAAGTTGAGTCAGTCACATGAGTTGATGTTTTTAAATTCCAATCTGCTGTCTTCACCGTCCCGTTGGAAATGATGTTGAATCATGTTTTTTAATTACTTTGCTTATCACACTCTGATGTCATCTGTCTTTTTATAGATACAACATGGACAAGCTGCCGTGGAACAGATAAAAAGTGAAGGATAGAGAAATCAAGAGAAGACTGAAGCAGCTGCAACAGGGAGAGGACTTATCGCAGACACACAGAAGACATCATGTCCACCTCGATAAAGCACGAGAGGACCATTTGTGTTCTCCTCCCCAACAAAGACCAGCTGGACATCACTGTCGGAGTGAGTGTTACGAAGACCGTAGCTGTCATCTTGACCATCACCTCGTGGTGTTACCAGATACTTCAGAGTTGTGTTTATCAGTAAAATGTTTTGACTACACCACATTTTTGAACATTGTGAATACATACTGAATAGAGACTTCTTTATCTTTGCACCTGCTCCAGCCAAAGTCCACGGGACAGGATGTTTTCAATCGAGTGACAGAGTTTCTGGGAATCAAAGAGCTGCACTTCTTTGGCCTCACAGTCGTGAAGGGTAAGTTCCCTCCTTGTTGACCCTTCAGCCTCTGAGTTTTTTGACAATTTTAGTCAGAAAACTAAAAATTGTGATCATTGATTACCACCTTTCAGCAGTCAGTCAGATTGTAAACAAGAGCATTATGCTTGGATTATGACAGTGGTTTACAGCAGAGCTCTGTAGGGCCTCTTGCTTTGTGTCGCTTGTTTGTGAAATTGTGGAAAATGTTTTAGCCTAAAGGCTATTTCACAAAAAAAATGTAATTTGCCCCTCCTAGTCTACATAATTGAATGGTGTAATCCACTTACTTTTTTTGTTTCATTGTGCTCCTGATCTCTTTTCCCTGTACAAATACGTAGAAATGCCATGGTAATCTTGTGTGGCTCACCACCTAAACAAGCAGCCTTTTGTTTTTGTGGTGTTGGTTCAGCGATCACTTAGGCCTGGATTCCTGCAATATTAACTTCATTAAGCCTGGAATGCACCCTTGCATTCCTCCTCTTCACTGAGGGGCGGGATGGATTGATGATGGGAAGAAGAGGAGGGAGGTAGGGAGGGAAGGAAAAGAGATAGAGTGGGCTCGTCATGACACAGGCCGCCTTGCTCAACTCTTACTCAAAGGCCGTTGGTGAAGGATGAGAGGGTGAAGGAGGTTGAATGAGTCAAGAGTGGGACTGGGACAGGATGAAAGGGGAGATGGATGGTTAAAGGAACGAATTGTGAAACGGCTCAGTGAACATGCACAAAGTTGAATTAAAGAGATAAGGTGAATCAAATAGAAAAATGCCCATGTCATGACTCATGGGACCAGGCTGAGAGTGATACGACGTCCTCATTCTGAAAACAGGTTGCAAAAAACCCCACTAGCTCCTGTGCTGAAATCTTTTTTTTTTTTTCTTTCTTTTTTTATATAGCACATATAGTATATTTTTGGGAATTTTTGCCTTTAATCGATAGAATAGTTGAGAGAGACAGGAAATGGGAGCGGCAGAGAGAGGGGGAATGACATGCAGCAAAGGGCCACCAGATTTGGCATTCGAACCGAGGCCGCCTGCAGCGAGTACTGTAGCGTCTGCATATGGGTCGCCTGCTCCACCCACTGAGCTATATGGCACCCGGAAATACAATTTAATGATAAGAGCTGTGCTGGGTAGCATAAACATTAGCATTGTTGTCATTAGCTTCCTAGTAGCCTCATTCACAAATGGCTTTTTTTTCACCCTAATGAATCCCATTGTTGGGCAAATTTCACGCTTGGTTACATTAGTGTTTTGCTTGCTTGCTAACTGTCGGCTTGTTTCCTGATGGGATTTTCTCTCTCTCTCTCCCAGACAATGAGCACATATTTTTAGATATGGAGGAGAAACTATCTAAGTACTTCCCTAAGGAATGGAAGCAAGAATCAGCAAAGGTAAGGCAGCCCGAGGAACACATTTTGATGAGAGGCACTCTGTTGTGACCCACTCTCCACACACACTGTTATGTGTATGGGTTAATTGGGAGGCACAGTGCAGTGGCCTCCATGCCACAACTTTGTGTTTAGCATGACAAAAAGATGCTAACACAGCCAGGCCTACTTTGACACATCTCTTTCCACACACAGGCTTTACAGAAGAGAGCTTTGCCTCTAGTGCTCTGTCTCAAAGTGCAGTACTACATAGAGAATGGCAGACTCCTTTGGTAGGTCCTTCTATTATGTTCTCTATGCGTCTTTCTATACCTTCCTTTTTTCTTTTTTTAAAATTGTTTTTCAGAAACGTGTGTTTATCCCCCCTCACTTTTCTACTCTTGGTCTTTTTTGCGTGCCACCAGTGAAAGAAAATCACGACATCTGTACTATTCTGACATGCGTGAGCGCGTGCTTCGCTCTGAATGTCGTCAGCAAGAGGAGGTGTACTTCCAGCTGGCAGGTTACGCCCTGCAGGCTGACCTCGGCGACCACCCGCCGCCCAGGGAGTGTACGGAGATCACCCCTTACTTTGAACCCAAGGATTACTTTCCCCCATGGGTAGGTGCTTACAATGCGGCAGAAGACTTTGAATCTAATGATGAGATGTCCAGTTTTAAATATATTGGACTGTGTATAATGGACTGTGTTGTGATTTCTGCCGTCCTCCTGTTGTAGATCATAGCTAAGCGTGGAGTGAACTACCTCCTCTGCCATGGGCCCAAAGTGCATCAGGAGCTGTGGGGCTTGTCCACCCGTGATGCCATCCTGCTCTTCATCAGGGAGGCGTGTCGACTGGAGGATGTACCTGTCATATTTTACAGACTACAAAAGGTCATGAGTCACTTAAGTATTTCAGTTGTGTCTAACACACGCAGGGTGAATGTTTTTCCTAAGTGATCTATATAATTAAAACAGGCAAGGTAAGGCAAGGCATACGATTCATACAGTACACGAGGCAATTCAAAGTGTCTTACAGAGGCATAGCAATACACAAGAAATAAGACTGTAAAATACAGTAATGGAAATAAAAATGATTAAAATCATTAAAATGTTAAAATCAAAAACAGAAAAATACATTTTAAAGAAAAAATAAATAAATAACACAGTAAAGGACAATAATAGAAATGAGAAACAAAGAATTAATGATTACTTAAGTTGGGTGGGTTAGTGGGGTTTCAGGACATTTATTTCAGGTATATTTCTCCCTTCTAACGGTAATGCTGTCTTTTCTGACACAAATACACTTTGGCTTCATTTGAGCTGAGTTACGTAACACTCCATCTATGCCAGTTTATTGTCCTCCCTATTTCAAACTCACTCATCTGCTGGATGATATTCTGAAGTTTTGCCCATCCCTTGCGTAATGGGGTTATCGCTTTAAATTTGTTGTTAGCAGCAGCAGCAGTGTGTTTCTCAGTATCTTATCTAAGCCACTCAGATGCCTCACTGACAGCTCATCATTCATTTTCTCCAGGACAAAAAGGAGGAGAGAGGAACAGCGTTGCTCGGGCTGACCCTGCGAGGAATGCAGGTTTATCAGGTGCGTGCATGTGTGAGTGTGGTATAATGTAGCCTATAGCAGGCACAAGAGTGAATCTGCGTTTGCTCAAAGATCCCGCCTTTGTATCTATAGTCTTATAAAACCTGGGAGTCGGTGTGTGAGGAATGTCTGGGATTGCCACCAGCAGCAGTTCATGAGGAGATAGCAGCCGTCTGCCATGCCCGTCAGTTGTTTGATCTGTCCATCAGGGGCCATCTGGGGGGGATTAGGGCTCCAGGCCTGGCTGATTAAAGAGCCAACAGACCGTGAGATACCTCGGAGTCCTTAGCTTCTTCGCCAAGACCAGATGGATCTTGTGAACAGAGACTGTTGATTATTGATTGCAAATTTTAAATTATACTTAGAAATCTGTTGTGCTTCCTCTAACACAAAAGCTCAGAAGCCTGTGAGCTATTTCTTTTAATTGTGTGTGTGTGTGTTGTATTCACAGGAGGTGAACAACATACGACAGATGCTCTATAACTTCCCCTGGTCAAACGTGGGACGTCTCACCTTCCTGGTATGCATACTGGTCATCAGCAGTCTGTTAAGATTAGGCAGTCTTTGTAATTATTTAATGCACATTAGCTTTGTTCACTATGTATGACACGTTGTCCCATTCAGGGGAAGAAATTCGAGATCCAGCCAGATGGTTTGCCTTCAGCCAGGAAGCTGGTTTACTACACCGGGTCATCGTTCCGCTCTCGACACCTCCTCCTGCACCTGAGCAGCAGCCACCGACTCTACCTCAGCCTCCAGCCTGCCCTCAAACACCTGCGCCAGCTGGAGGAGAGTGAAGGTAGGTGACGACGGAGTGAATACAAAGATGATATTAGCATCAGTCAAAGTCAACCAACTGTGAAATCAACAACTTGAAAGACCACTTTTTCCTCAATCAAAAGGGCAAAAACCACATTTGAACGGCAGAAGTTAAAAATATGATATTTCTGTTATATATTTAGGAAAAAATACACACAGAGTTGTCCATTCTTTTTTCATTTGTTATTTTAATTTTTTTCTTTTTTTAGAGAAAAAGCGTTACAGAGAGTCATACATCAGCGATGACTTGGACTTGGACCCCCCAGGCAGCGAGAGCAGCCCTGGTCTGTCTCGACACTCAACCAGCAGCTCTGGAATTGAAGCTGATGCCCGCCAGCACAGCATCTCCACGGAGATGGCCTCAATGGACGAGGAAGGTCAGCGGCAAGGAGAGAAGTGTTTCAGCTCGGCAGCCAGCCGTGGCAGCTCTGGGACCTCTGGGTTTGACGCAGGCAGTAAGGCTCGAATAGAAGATGAGGGCTGGCAAGGTGAGAGGATTGCTATTTTGAATTTTTTATAGAGGAAGTCGATTTATTGTTTTCTCTTAATGTTTTCGGGGTAAAGTAACGCTTCATTGGTGGAATGAAATAGATGTCAAAATATCCATGTACTGTACTGGTTTTCTGATTTTGAACTAAGGTGTACTTAGTGGTAGTTCTCAAAGATAAATGATGATGATATGTTTAAGTATTAGCCTTCAGTACAGTTTGTAAGATCTCGGGGACATTGGTCTGGGCTGAGTTTTCAACATCTATTTGAAAAATCCTACTCTTTTTTCACAGTGCTTCACTAGATTACACTCTGGAAAACATATTGTTCAATATAAAAATGCCACTATTCACATTGACATGTATCTTTAGATCTTAAGAAACATGTTGGGAGTACAAAGGATGTTCTTGTGGATGATCCTGACGAGATGTTCCAGTTGGCTGATCTTCTTGAAGGGGTGTCAGTGGATTGCACAGAACTCTCCATAGACACCCATCCATCAGGTATGAAACGTCTGATTTGGAAATACAGGATATTGTTGTGTCTGCACTATCTGTTCTCGCCACACTGGAGAAAAATATTTCACATTCTTAAATTGTTTGCTTGTTCTTACTAAAATTGACCTATTAAATCCTGTGGACTCTACAGAAAACAGCTCGTCTCCTCCAAACAGTGATGAGTATCTTGTGAATAAAGATCTTTTAAACCAGGTTTGTCATCTTCTTTCTCTTGCCTTCTTTTTCTTAACTTCCTTCGGATTACTCTGTATTTTTCTTACCTTTTATCCTTACCTGCTGTCTCTATTCAAGATGCTGAACTCGAGGGCTCATATGTGTGTGGATCGGCACAGCCACAGTCTAGATGATGTCCGTCTCTTCCCGGCTCCAGCGCCCCTTGGGAAGACGCTACCGCCTGATTACTCCCACAGCTATACGTTTGGGCTCCCACATATCTCGACAAACCCAAAGACCCCTGTTGATCACAGTTATTACCCCCTTTTGCATAGCCAAGCCAAACCCTCATTCTATGGCCGTCGGTCTACCAACAGCCTCTCCTTGGACATGTTAGACGATGAACATTTCCTGGAATTCATACTTTGAATGCATCAAGTGCTAATGTCCACAACCACACTCTTCTCCACTTCATTTATGGAGCAACTTTGCTCATAGGTTGCCAACACAGGAATGTCTCTTTTGTATGTGGTGATGAAAATGAGGGACGCGTGTGCTTCAAGTACTAAGAGACATTACGAAAATAACAGGACCCTTCATTCCTCTTAGGAAAGCTGTGATTAGGTAACAGATCTAATTCAGCAAAATTTCAGTTTTAAACAGAGCATATTTATTAATGTTGTATATTGTGTATACACTACTTGCACTATTTTATTTGATTTCATTGTCTTTGAGTTAATTTCTAATTTTTTTTATTATACTTTGTGAAGCAGATGCTGTTAAAATCCTCTGAAAAGTTTGACTTGGTTATTGTTGAGGGCATGAAATTTGGCAATAATGGATGTTTGAAATTTTAAGACAATGCAGTTTCATGCTGTGTTGACATTCATCAAATGGGACTTACTTTCTGCATCACTAGCCTATTTTGTAAACACTTTTCTGTTTTATCTTCAGAAGCCATGGTGCTAATGTTATGCTCTTTTTATTTTTAAAATCATATTTTATTATGTACTCTATTTTTGTATAGTTTGCTCTGTCTTGCATTTCCTATTAGCCTGTTATGTCAACGAATAGCTGCCAATGTGGAAAATTGAACCTCTTTACAGTTGGTAATGCATTCATCCAAAGCCTCCCTGTTCTGTACTCTCCTGCTTTTTGTAATTACAACATAAAAGTATTATTTGTAAAGCACTATTTCTGTAACTGGTAAGTGTGTAATGAATCTGCAGTATTTTTGTATTATGTAACCCCTGAACAAAGAGCCTTTCTCAGAGTTTTTTTTTCTCTGGCATTATTTTCACTGTTTTGTAAAGGATAATTAGTCTGCAAAAGAACTGATGTCTTTAGCCAATTAAATATGAGTCAGTGGAAAAGAATGTCAGTCCTTACAAACATGACAGTTCACTCAGTGCAAATGGTGTATAAATAACTCTGTAAAATCAATGCTGAACAATTTATTTTCCTCTAAAGTGCTTTTTTTTTTATCATAGTGAAAATAAATTACCACGAAATAAGCCTAGCTGTCTGGTAATGTTTTGTTTACGTTTTATTTATACCATATCTCTGGATTACCGGTGATCTGGATGACAGGTTCATTATCAACCTCTCGCGAGAGTTTGAGATGACGTTTGCGGAAGTTTACATTCTGCCTGGTAAAAACGTGTCGCTCATGGCAGAAGCCGGGGCTGCGTGGTATTTCTCAGCTAACTTGTACCGGACCGTGTAAGACCCGTTTACAATGTATTCAGTTTTAATGAAGGCGGTGTTAACCAGCTCTCCGGACTATGACGCTCTGTTTGAGTGTCTGTCCTGGCCGAGTGAGCCGTGTCCCGAGCCACAGCAGGTAGAGGCGCTGACCGCTCTCATTGAAGGGCTCGCTCCGCTTTTAGCAGATGCGGACACGGCTACGTTTACAGCCGAGAAGAGGCGGCACATTCAAGAGAGGATTGAGTCTGTTATTTGGACGCAGTGTTTGCCTCTCTTCTCCAGAATAGCAGCGGAAGCTGGTGACGACGCCCGGTGCAGGGAGACTACAGCCGCTGCTTGTCGGCTTGTGAGCGTCTGTGTCCCGCTGTGTGGTGATGATGCGTCTGTACCGAGGCGGCTGGCTCTGTCCATCCTGCCGTCGCTCCTCCAGCAGTCGGAGGTTGAGACGCCCGGTCCTGGACCCCTCAGCGTGGAGGTTGCAAGTGAGGTCATGGCTGCTCTGATACCTTCTCTATCAGCGGACGAACAGCTCACACTCAGCATCCTGTCATCTGCACTGTCTTGCATCAAAACACTCGCTGATGCGCTGGTCTCCAAAATCACAGTCAGGATTATCTTGACTCTCTTAAACTGCTGCAGTGGTGCCAGGTTGGAAAGTCTCCTCAAATTGGTCCTGGAGAACCTGTGCAGCTGGCACTGCTCTCAGCCTACACCTGTGGTGACAGAGCGGGTACTTCTGTGTTTGACTCCCATGTCAGATCACCTGCTGAACCCTGCTCACAGCCTCCCTCCCTCCTGTGACCCCCGTCTGTCTCTCCAGTTCTGGAGGATGGTTCAGGGTGGACTGATACACCGAGACAGCGTGTCACGGAAGCGGGCACTATACCTGCTCAAAAGGTGTGTGGCCCTGTCTGAGGCACAGCAGGTGGACTGTCCTCTCTCTCCATCAGGAGAAGGTAAAATCATCAGACATTCATTCAGCTCATTTCATTGCCAACACTTCCTTCACTCACAGAGTTTATTGTCTTGTTTGTAATCATTGTCAATGTTTTGGATGTGCTTGCCAACTGGACAACATTGAACATGAGGGTAACCTCAATGTCCTTTGAGAATAAATAAAAGTTAACAATAATAATAATAATAATTGTATGGTTTATTTTCTTTACTGTTCTTCAAATCCTTGCAGGTGAGACCTTGTTCAAATGGGCCCACAGCCAGAGGAAGGTGCTGAAGGAGTTCTGGGAGGATTATGCACTGGTGATGGAGACGCTGGAGGAAAACCAGGTAGAAGATGGTTGGGATCATCACAACTGACTCAACAAGGGGGGCATAATGGTGCAGCTTTGTCATGTTGCCACTGTCTCCTTCCTCTGCAGATTCACGTTGTCCGGCCTGTTCTTAACAGAATAGACACGCTGATCCAAACAACAGTGAATGACAGTCAAGGTAACTTTAATATTGGACAAAATAAGGAGATTTTATGTGTGAATTTTTATTAATATTTTGTTTCATTTTTCATTTCTTTTCTTGCTTTGTTTTCGTCAAGTTCTGATTGTTCATAATTACTTTTCATGAGCTACTGTATTGACAGCTTTTCTCCACACGTAACAGGAGCTGTCTATTAAATCAAAAATGAGTTCAACGAAAATAAGTAAATGGTAAAAAAGAAAAAAGTACACACCTTAAATAATCCAGAGCTGTTCTTTTTTTCAACTTTATTCCCCGTTGTCTGTGTTGTAGCTTCAGGCGAAGGCCTCCTCCATCCCTCCTGGCTGCTGTGTGTGTACCAGCGGATGTTCCACAGTGAGAATAAATCCTTAATGAGAGAGGGAGTGAGTCATCTGCTGGAGCTGCAGGTCCTCCAGCAGCCAGCTTTCGCCTCGGCCTTTTCTCAGGTACAGACACAGACAGTTTATCCAGTGGGATGTCAGTCAAGGTTAACTTTGCATGGTAAAGTTTTCTCTCCTTTCACTTCGCTCCTCAGTTTATCGTCGGGCCTTTTATGGAAGTTCTGTCTGAAACGTCACTCTTCTACAGGTAGGACTGAAGATCAGCACACTGAGGGAATAAATGAAATGCCACAGTGAATAGGGGAGATCGGGGATGGTTGTAACATTTTTGATCTGTCTGTATCTTTTTTGCTGCTATTAAATGTGTCCGCTATTAAATGGCATAGCTGTTGACTGAGTGAATCAGGTGATTCTTAACTTGTTCCTGATTGGAGAAGTTGCATGTGTTACAACTGACCCATGATGTTACAACCATCCCCGGTCTCCCCTACTGTGTCGTGAAGTGTTTTGAGCATATCCTCATTGATTCACATTCTGTCCACGTGTAGATCGGTTGGACAGAGTGTGGGGGACTGTCCTGAGCTGGGGGCTAAACTTCAAGTCTTCATGGCTGCCTTCTTCAGCAGCCTGCCGTCAGAGCACAGAGGTACAGGAGCACAGAGGCCATGGAGAATATCAGGTCACAAAGCTCTTGAGTGTGTCTGTCTGTCACTGACTGTAGTGTTTGCTTTGTAGCGCGTGTGTTGCTGCAGCTGATTCAACAGCTGGGCTCTAGGCACTGGTGTGCAGTTCCCCTCCTCTTCCTGTCCCAGGCTCTGTCCAAACTCCCCCCTGCTCCAGTGCTGGAGACGGACGGGCTTGCTGCTCTGAGGTACCGCTTCATGTTTACAGTTAGACAGAGGAGTTTGCGCTTCATATGGGAGCTCATTTTGTCTGTGGTGTGATTTTTTTTTTTAGGGAGGTGCTGCGTTGCACCATGATCACACACCAAGTTTTGTTAAGAGGAGCTGCTCAGTGCTTCCTGCTCAACAGTGCCCTCCGTCTCACAGAAGTGGTAAGACACAAATAGTGAACTTGAAGCTAAAGCACATCACAATTTAACATGTAAAAAATATTTTAATTGAATTTGGAAAAAATGGTCAGATTACATAACTGTACTGAGTTTAATGGTTGTGTAAGTGAAACACTAAGTTATCTATGTAAACTGATTTTCTCAACATAGTTAACACAAATTTGTACTGTGTACAACAGCACAACAAATATGGAAACTTTACAATACATGCCTATATTATATTATATTATATTTATGTTATATGGCATAATGTTCCCATTGAGTTCTACAGAGTGGTGCTGGAAGACGGGATTTGTATTTAAAAATCAAAGAGAGAAGAGAATGATAAGTAACAATAGAGAGCTGGAGAAATAGATAAACATCTACAGACTTAAGATGAAGAAAAAACAGAAAATAAATATTTCAGACAAAACATAATGTCCTCCGGCCACTGAGTGTGTGTGGATGGAGCAGCATTCCTTCATCTTAGTAATAATTTACAGCTGGCCTAGAAAGAGGCAAAGGGTAACGTAAAATTATTAGTTTTGAGTCGGTTGTGAATTTCTCTGGTATCACTCTCACCATAATATAAAAAAGGATGACCACAGGGCTGCGCTCCAAGTCAAAATTTAGAATCAGGTCAAATAGATAGAGATAGATACTGTAGCATTGCATTTTCCAAGGCTCCAGGCTTTGAGCTGTCCACAACATGTGGATGAAGGAGGCCTCACCTGTTTCACATTTGTTGCATCAGAGATTCACATCTGGATGAATATTAGATCGCTTCGGCTTTGGGTGTGTACAGCGCTGGCCTTGTGCCCAATGTTAAACTGTAACAGGCACAGAGAGATGATGAATTACCAAGCTTGAAAATCGAATCTCATACATCATCTGACAGTGAAAGGTTTACATCTAGTTTTGATTTTGTGTCACACATCAGCATTTTATTCAATTACTCAAGTACACCACAAACGCCTGCATAAATACACAGATGATGAGTGAGATTCACATTTCTGAATGTCTCAACAACAAAAGAAACCCAAATACTTTTGTTCAGTGTTTATTATTTTGTCCACCCTCTGTACTTTACTTTAAAGATTGAGTTGTTGTTGTTTTTCTCAGAGTGCAGTGACCTTAGATGACCTCTTCAGTTTCCTGATGCATTTCCGTGCAGATGAGTCACTGTGTAGAGGGACACAGATCTGGAATCAGGTAAAGTGCATCAGACACATATGAGGAAACACACAACACCAGTGAAGGCCTATGGTTGACTTATTGCCACAATAAATGTCTGTTACCCCACTGCAGCTGTGTACCTGGTTGTCAGACAATGAACGCAGCTTCAAGCCCAGGATTAGAGGTGGTGATTCTACCGGTGCTGCCCCAAAGAAAGAAACTGTAAGAGGCTATGTTCAAGCTGAGATACACGACTTTCTCCAAGTTCCCGCGAGCACAGGTAGGTCTGAAGTAAGGCGGTCACAGATAAAGTGAATAATTCAATCCGCCGCCATGGTTATTTTTGGATTTTTAGAGTCAATTCAAGTCTGTTTTTCTCGCTCCGCAGGTCAGACCGAGAGGTTACCGGACTGTAAAGAGGCCGATAAGTTGGCCAGAGCTATTCTGCTTTGTGTGGACATGGGGAAGAATCAACCTGGCACAGAGATCAGTGTAACTCTGGAGTCATTACTGGCTCCTTTGCTGGACACCCTGAGCCGAGTCAGCACCAATATTTACCTGCCAGTGCGTAAGAGCGACAAGAGTCTGCAGCTGATGCTCCGACTGTTCCAGCTCGGAGGAACACCGAGTGCTCCATGTGACGGAGAGGAGAAAGGTTTGTAATGATAACATTGATTCATTGTCACAGCTGTCAAGTCCACCCTCATAAATATACACTGGGTTAATTGGTTGGATGGGCGTACTTATGCACTCAATCCATATTCTGCTCCTCCAAACTAATTTAGCCAGATGAACAATTGATAAAAATATCAGAAAAAACCCTCATATCAATTTATTTAGTGATTATGCTTTCCTGCAGGGTGCTAAATGACTTTTTCTCTCACTGTCTAATCCTTTCAGTGGAGTTCCTGGAGTTTTGTCTTGCAACTTAGACAGTTGTTAAAGCTGCTGTGATTTATACATTTTCCAAGCACTTGTTGACCAAAAAACCATTAGCCGACCAAAATTTCATTGGTCAATTGGTCGCAGGAAAAAAAACAAGAACATTTGGAGCTATGTCTTGTCAAAATGAAGTCAAAATCAATATGACTGAACTGTATATGAAAGGCTATAGGACTTTTAATTTGAAGGGCATGATACAGGAAGTCGTGACACTCACTTGCTGTCAGTTTTTGTTGTTGTGTGTGTGTGTGTTTTTTTTTTACACATTTGATTAGTCGACTAATCCCCATAAATGATGACTACTGGTCGTTGGTCGAGGGCAGCCCTAATTCTCATAAAACCAACAGAATGATTTCTTTCACACCAGCCTTTTGACTCTTCCAGGTGTTTTAAGGTTAAACAGACTAAAATAGACCAGGTTTGCACATAAGATGAAATTTTCTCACCTTCTTGTCCAGCACCTTGTCACCCTCTCTGTGAAAAACACAGTCAGGGGTTTGAAACCTCAGATGACCCAACTTTAGCACAAATTCAATAACAATTCCTGCGAATGGCATCAAAAATACTCTTGTGCCTCGTGGACCTCGATAATTGAAAAATGGCTGTAGAATGGTATTGCAGTTATCAACACTGTTCACACATGTCAGACCCACCAAGGAGAGTTAGACATTCAGTCTCTCTTTTCACAGGCGACAGAGTGATGGTTGCCATGGAGAAACTCATTTTTAAAGTCATAGACCCAGTCCAGGAGTTTATCTTGAGGCGGCTCTGTGGGGAGCTGCAGGAGGTAGAGTCGAGCAAATCACCATCACTCCAATTAGCATAGAGGCCCCTTGTGGATTTTTAAAAAAAAAAGTATTTTCTCTTTTCACCAGCTATTTGACGTGGAGCGAGCTGAGCTGTATCTGGCCGTTCTGAGGCAGATCGTGGTCATGCACAGCTCCACACCACAGCGCCTCAGTCAGATTCAACAGAATGGTTTCCTCAAGCTGATCAAGCACAGCGTCAAGGCCCTGCAAGAACCGAGCCAGCAGGTAGAAAGCTGAAATAGTGACCCTCCTACCCCCACCTGTCATGCAGAAATTTCACACATCAGTTTGGTTTGCTTGATTGGTTTTCCATTTCCAGGCCCCCTCTGTGGCAGACCAGGTGACTAGAGCGGTCGCCATGGCATCCCTCGCAACGGTTTGCGGCCTCCTCGAGCAGGAAGGGGTTGACACGCGATCAGAGAGCCTGCCCGCTCTGAAAGAACTGAATGACTACTTCTACACTTCACTGTCATCCTCCTCACAAAGTCAAACACCTCTGGGCAATTTCAATAAGCTTCTTCTGAAACCACAGACGGGAGACTGTACAAGGTCGTGGACACTTTTATTTCTGTTACTGATACGTTCATTTAGGACCTTTGGCTCAGAATTAAGATATCCTGTCTCTCTGGAGGATTAAGCAATGAGTATTTTTCTTCTTCTGGCAGTGATCTAGCAGTGCAGGGTCCTCTGCTGCAGGACTGGGGACGCATCGCTGCCAACTTCATGCGGGACCAATGGATTTGTCTGAGTTTCCTAATTAAGGCTGTTGGGATTCCCGAGAGCTGCAGTGCACCAGGCGCTCTGAAGGCTGCGCTGAGCTGCAGTGTAGAGGCCCTGTCCCTGCTGCCTAGTGACCTGGTGCTGCCCGTACTCACCTTTATGGAGACTGTGCTGCCCCAAGTGAGTCTGGGTAAACGTTAAAGGGATAGTTCAACATTTTGGCAAATTTTCCTATCACCATGATCCCTATAGTCATAGGGGTAGGTTCATTACCTTTAATTATCGGTGCATGTTGTTTTGAGATCAGCAGGGCAGAGACGCGAGCTGCTCAGTAAACACAGTGGAGGTGAACGGTACAGGTCCCCTGTCCTTCAAAACTCATCAAATACACAGTCCAACAACTCCAAACGCTCTCGTGGACAGACCTGCACATTCATCACACTATGAAATAATCATATAACATTACAACACACGAAGCAAATACTCAGAACTACTTGCGCTTTTGAAATCACTCCACCCAGCAGCCGTGTCTGTGATGTAGTTCCAGCAACGCATTTGCCTCGAAAACCACTCCATCTCATAATGTTCCATGATTATTTCATAGCGTGGTGAATGTGCAGGTCATAACTTGTGCACAGGAGCGTCTTTGGAGTTGTCCGGTTGTACATTTTTGAAGTTTTGAGGGACAGGGAACCTTGGACCATCCACCTCCATTGTGTTCGCTGAGCAGCTTGAGCATCTCAAAACATGCATACACTGATAATTAAAGGTAATGAACCTACCCCAATGACTATAGGGATTTTGGCAATGGACCCCCTTGAAAATGAGATGGCACATCTCAAGGGGCTATCCTGTTAATAAAGACATAAAGACATAAATAGGCGAATTTGCCAAAATGTTGAACTATCCCTTTAAGCAAACTAAAGTAATACTGTATCTGAAATCTGGAAAACTGTGAGGTCACGATTGGTTTGGTGATGTTTTTATTCCAGTTACTCCTCGATGAGGAGGATCTCTGTGTGGAGGCTGTGACCCTGAGCTGGGAGCTGGTTCAGGGACTGAGCACTAATGCGCATGACTTCTGGCCGGCCCTGAAAGGCTTCATCTCCATGGCCTTCCATCACAAACTGCTGGAGCTGACACACACTCGGGCTCTGACGCTCTTGGCCACCTTGAAGCAGGTAATTGAAATCAGGCAGGTTGAGCGAGACCCGGAAAGGAATGAGCGTGGTGATTACAACATATGTTTTCTATATTATATACATAAACCTGATGTGATGTTGTATGGTTGATTTAGACCGCCACCGAGCTGATTGAGCTGTCTCAGTCGAAAAGTGGAGTATTCGGAGTCCTGCTCCAGCACTGCTGTCAGACATGGCTGCCCTCGGGTAGAGGCTGCGGCGGCGGCGACCAGGCTGACATGGTGTTCATCAGTGTTTTCAGCTACATCAACATAATCACTGAGGCCTGTGTCTATGGACCAGTGTTCAGAAGAGACCAACGGTAACTCAACACCAGCATCTTCATGATTTGTTCTTTCTCAGGGTAGTGTCATTATTCTTATCTTCCTCTTCCAAAGGCTCACCCAGGATGTTCAGACGTACCTGGAGCAGCTCAGTGATGATTCTTCTAGCAGTGTCATCGTCACAAGGTGAGCTACAGCTACCTTGTTGTAACTATGAGAGCTCTAATGTTCAGCTGTGATATAAAAGACGGTCACTAGAGGTCCCTCCTGCTGTGCAGATGTTTTCACAATTGAACAACTGCTTTTATTTTCCAGTGATAACAGAGATGAGCAGTTGCCCCGCGCATGTGTCCTGGGTTTCCTCAGTCGCCTGGATCCCTCCAATCCGCAGCATGAAAGACTGATAGAAGAACTTGTCCTGGCTTTGTTGAAAATAGTAAGCTATATATGAGTCAGGGCTGGTTTACTCAGCTGAAATAAGTATCATGATCTTAATAACAATGCTTTTCCAATGTTCAAATACAGAATTAATTTGGAAAATGTATATAAAATCACATATAATGTAATATATGTACAAACTAAATTGAATAATCAGATCAGATATCCCAGTATGATCATATTATAATTACACAGTTTAACAGAAACTTATCCCATGTATCTATCTGTATTTTTGTTTTCAGTGGAGAGAAATTTTGGTGATAACCTTTCAAATGTAGTTTGAATTGCACATTTCTGGTGCATTTTTTTTTTAAATTTAGATGAGTTTAGCATCTGTTGCAGCTAATTGAACAACATTTAAAACCATTTTCCTTCTCCCACTCCATCCCCTCAGGATAATGACATATCAAAGTCAAAAGTGCGTTACTATAGCAACTCCCTCCAACATCGTGTCAAAAACAGAGTATGGCAGACGCTGCTGCTGTTGCTGCCCAAACTCAGAGAGGTAAGACAGTTACACTCACACAGGGAGTCACACAGGAAACAACCATTCAGAAGTGTAACTGTGTTTGTGTGTTTATGTGTGTTTATGTGTTTGTGTGTGTGTAGGAGTTTGTTGCCACTTTAGTGACTCGGGTGTTTGAAGCCGGATTCTGCAGTAACCAGGCTTCGGTGAAGTACCTGATCGAATGGATGATGATTCTGATCCTCATTCACCATCCACAACACATGGACAGCTTTTGGAGCTGCTTCAGTATGGTGTGTTCCTATTATGCACACAGGCTCAGAAAAAAAATACTGTACAATGAGCAAAGTAGTTAATTTACTGACCAGTGTCTGTGTCTTATGTACAGGATCACGAAAAGACAAAGACAAGCGTCTGCACCTTCCTGTCAGTCCTAGTGCATTTAAACATCATCATGCCTAATCTTAAGGACAAGGTAAGCTCCAGCTAAGAGCACTATTATTCTCACATCACCTCTCAAAATAAACAAACTCACTCACCTTGTGTGTTTCAGGCAGCACAGTTGCGTAAAGCGTTGGACATCATCCTGCAGTGGTGTTTCAACCATAACTTCAGTGTGCGCCTCTACGCCTTATTGGCTTTGAAACGGGTATGGAGCTTGGCGGAAATCCAGGCCGCGGAGGGGGCTGATGGTTTTGGAGGGCTCTCCACTGTGATCCAGGCCTGTTTGAATCAGGCCGAGGCCATGCAGAGCACTGGGTGAGCTCATGACGCATCCGATCGTTTAATTGAAAAGGTTATTTTAGTATGCTAATGTATTTATTTCTGTCTCGACCTCTAGAAATGCCAACAAAAACTGGATAAGGATTCAGGAGCACTTTTTCTTTGGTGCCTTTCATCCTATAAGAGATTACAGTGTTGAGGTGTGCTGGTGTATTTTTGCTGAACATGAGTAGATTTTATGATTTCTAAGATTAAACAATGTACTGTAATATTTTTTGTTTTATTTTGTATTTTTTGCTCTCCTAGACCATCTTCTATACCTTTCCCAGCCTGTCAGAGTTGGCAGACGATGAGTGGCTGCCACCATGGAAGTTTGAGAAACTGTCGTACTTCTCAGACAGTCCATCATTTCCTTTGAGAAATCCGGCTCCTGACCTGAGCCAGCTGCAGCCCGGAGACTGGATCCAGCAAGACAAAGGTACGGTAGCACCGACCACAAGCAGAAGAAGGACTTGATACAGAAGTGAGCAATCATGGCGTTGTGTCACCCAGGTGAGCAGGATAAGGAGGAGCGCTGGGCCGAGGTGCAGAAGAAGATCACTCCCTGGAAGCTGGGGATCCAGGAGCAGGAGCCCGAACTTCAGCTGGTTCCAGCACAAAGAGCCGCTCGGGTGGGGAAACTGCACGGCGCCCTGCTGGTGGTGGCGTCACTCATAGACAAACCCACCAACTTAGGAGGTGAGGAGCAGCACAGCAAATGACCTACCTACACATTTCTGAAATAGCCCTGAAAATATTAGAAAATAATAGACCTAACATCACAGGTTTACGTGTCTTTTTTTTTTTCCTTTTACAAAGCATTTTATAAAATAACACATGAACATGGGGTGTTTTCTGTTATTATAATAATACAATAAAATAAATAATCTATCAAGTACATCTTAATATATACTGTGTATATAAATATATACTGTGCATACAAAGAAAGAAAGAAAGAAAACGTAAACAAAAGAAGGGCACTTCGGGGAAATATACCTTTTCCATTGCTTCCAGGTGTCTTCAAACTTAGATTAGAAAGTGAGAAAGTGATTCTTTCCATTACAAATATATCGGGAATGATAGCATCCCATTCATCAACAGATCCATTTCTTTGTAATTACTTTTCTAGCAGCTGAACTCAAATATTTACTTTTTCACACTTACAGTAGCTGAGTGTACAAGCCCAAAAAGAAGTTTGTCCCAGTTATATGTAGTGTCAGTTCCAAATATAATCACTAGTTCTGAATAAACGTTGGATAAGCCCAAACCAGTTTCACGTTTGATTTCATAATGCTGGTCTGTTCAAAAAGGGGCTAATGCTGCCATTAAAACCAATGGCTTGAGCTCTGTTATCAGAGTTTAGACAGAGATTGTCCAGCTTTCATCACAGACACTATTTTATGTTCCCTACGAGCGTCCGACAGCGCTGTCGTATGGGATGATAAGGAGCTGAATCGATAAGAATTTGTTTAGAGAGGAAAAGACCCATTTTCAAAACCAATATTGATACTGGATGAGATAAGCAGGAGCATTACCCAGGTCGCTCTGTCAATGTTTTACTTCACTTTTCCCCCTCAATGATCATTAATGGTGTAGCTTTTTATATCTGTCTGTGCCCATGAGGTCAGACCGGTTGCCATTTTATGCCAAGTCATCTTTGCCACAGAAACTGTCCTCTTAAACCTGCTGTACATCACATTTTTAATATATGGCACTTTCAGACTTGCTCCCCATTACCATTGTTGTTTTTGTTCTAGGTCTGTGCAGGACTTGTGAGATATTCGGTGCCAGCGCTCTGGTCTTGGACAGCCTCCGCCACATCAGCGACAAACACTTCCAGTCCCTGAGCGTCTCATCTGAGCTGTGGCTCCCTCTGTTAGAGGTAAATCACATAATACAATGTCACCCCTCACCCCCTCCCGCTGATCATGATGTCTCCATAACTGTCTTTATAGCAGCTTTTCCCAGTGAGCTACTGACCTCAGAAATGTGTGACCTGACCCTGGGAAAAATGAGCTCAGTCAGGAGCGACACAAAGAGCAGCAGTAGGAACCGCCAGCAGTACACAGCAGTTTTCTAATGTTTTTTTTTGTTCAGCTGTGACCAGAAACAGCCACTAGAGAACTGTCAACATCATTGTGCAATTACAAGAAAATTAATTATCTACATGTGATGGTTTCAATAACTAAACACTCTTAACTCTCTGGTGAGGCTTAGTGGCAATTGAGGCAGTTTCCAGTTCATTTTGAACCTAATTAGATTTAAAGAGGTTCATGTTTGGGAAGAAGCCTCCTCAGACTTCAGTCTCATTTAGTGGATGAGTTTGCAAAATACTCATTGCACTAGCCCCTTTGTTTTTTTGTTCCTCTCAGTTGTGTAATTTCTGGTCCCAGTGCAGTAACTGCTGTGGCTGGAAACCAAAACATTATTTTCTAAAAAAAAAAAAAAAAAAGAACTGAAACCTTCAATTTAAACTCTGGGGAAACAATAAAAGGTCTGTCTAACCTTATCACAGCCTAGTGGCTACTGTTTAAAATGGCAAGTTTGTTTACATAATCATCCCTGAAATCACAACCCGTATGTGTTCCCATCATCAGGTGAAGCCGGCGGAGCTCGCCGACTTCCTGCAGGTGAAGAAGGGTGAAGGCTACTGTATTGTTGGAGTGGAGCAGACGGCCAACAGTCAGAGCCTCCAGGAGTATCAGTTCCCCGAGAAGACCCTGTTACTTCTAGGGTATGAGTGCACTAAAACATTACCTCAAAAAAAAGTCTGAAAGTCCTGTTTGCCACCTACACACAACCTGTAACTGCATAATGCAGACAAGCCTGCGTTTTTTCCCATGCCCTTGTGACTCTCTGGTAGATAAAGGCGTGAGCTGACGCGGCCATTTAATGTTATCTCACCGGTTTTACTGTGTTTCCCCCTGAGGGAGCCGCGCCTCTCATCTCCGTTGTATACCTGTCGAGGCACGCTCGGCTGTAATTGGCTCTCCCCCGAGGACAAGAGCACGGGAAATAAATTACACAAACCAATACAAGCAGTGTGATGACAGCAGCAGAAAACCTCCTCACCTTCATCTCGCTGCCCCGTGGACACACACACATACAAAAAAAACTATTTCTAGCTCTTCAGAAACGAACACAACTGCAGCTCCAAGTCTGTGCAATTTCCAACAACACGATTTTCTAAATGCGCGCTGTACCGGTGCCGTCGGCCCAGCACAGAGGCGGAGTGTGATAATATTCATCACTGTCTGTGTAGGTGTCCTGTTTTGTTTCACCCTGCTCGGCTGCAAAAGGTGTGAGCAGTGCTGTCGCCTCAAACGGCCTCATGTGTGAGCTGAATGTTGCGGCCGTCCACAGCTGTGCTCACGCAGCATGGCCCGGCTCTAATCTCTCATCAGGTGGCTATTATCTCACCCAGTTGCACTCGAGATAAATGTAGCTCATCAAATCAGGCTTTCTTACTGTGTGCCACCCTCTGTGGACTCGCTGAATGCCAAACTCATTACCTCTTTATGTTTGCTTTGCATGGCCCATATTGCTGCAGCTCAGTATACGCTCAGCTGATTACAGTTTGAATTGCTCTGGGACGTGAGATCGTGAAATCATATACAGTATATGCATATATATATATATATATAATGAAAATAAAAAAGCTCATTCCTCATAATGGATTTGAGAAAATAAAGGACTAATGTGGCTGCTCATGGTAAGGGCTCTTGAATTAAATCAACAGTATGGCATCATTAGGCCAAATGAAAACTGAAATTAAAAAAGTGTTTGTGCCGTGTCATACACATCAGAGACAGTCTGCAGTCTGCTCACGGTTCAATGTCATACCCTGTATAACACATTGAACATGATGCAGTGTAAATCCTCCAAAATTGTTCTTTTTCAATGGCCTTTTCCTCCTGATGCTATAGGATAAACACTAAATCCTTTCTAGAGAGGCCACCCCGGTTGAACTTAAAGTGATAGCTTTGAAAAATATTCTATAATATAGATGAAAAGGTTGGTACTTCTCTCATGTCTGTGCTTGTGTATTTTCAGTTGTTGATTAAAGATGCTAAATATCAGCACTAAATAACTCAATTAAAAACAGTAATGCATACTTGACGTCAGATTTCCCTTTTCTTCTAGAAATGAGCGAGAAGGCATTCCTGCCAACTTGCTCCAAATGTTGGACGTCTGTGTGGAGATTCCTCAGCAGGGGGTCATCCGCTCCCTCAACGTTCATGTGAGCGCTGCCCTGCTGATCTGGGAGTACACGCGGCAACATCTCAGCCCTGATTCAGCCCAAGTCAACCCAAAACATAGCTGAAGAAGAAAACTGACGTTTGTCCTCCAGATATTGACCATGTTGGGTCACAGATGTGCCAAGCGTCTTCAGGGGAGCGTTTTCAGTGAAAATGCCGACTTCAGCAGCTTCTGGACATAAAAAAAGCCGCCGTTAGTATAAGGACCTAAAGGATTTTCATGGTCTCTCTGGAAGCAGATCTGTCCTTTGAGGTTTAATCGCAGTCAGCAGTTCATCAGTTCTGTTCTTGTGCCTTAATGAGAGTCATGAATAGAGATCAGATCTGGCCATTACAGCTAAATACTCCACTGGGCATGCTGTTACATTGATGTAGGGAGTCTCTATGTCTCTGTAACAGTTACATTAATGGAAATGTTCTTGTAGTGAGCGGACTTCAGGGCAGATCCATAATATCCACACTTAGCAAACAAACAGGTTTACATAAGATTTTATTGCTGCTCTTGTTAAGAGGCATTTCTCTCAGTTTTTATGACAGGTGGTGATTTTAATTTGTGACACAGTTGAATAAATAAGTCTTTTTTTATTAGTAATATTATCTGTGATGTTTTTATTCATTATGTTTATATTAGAGATTGCATCAACACAGGGGGTAATGAAAGGGTTAAACCAAGCAGGTGCTCGTGCCTCCTCTCTCCTCCCTGCTCATGAAGAGCAAAGGAGTCGGTTCACCTGGAGAGCAGGTGTGGAGCCATTGGAGTAGCAGCAGTCGATCACTCTCAGTCCTTTCTCCGTTAAGTCGCGACTGTTGGGGCTCAACATGAGGGGGGAGCCGCTGTGAGAGGGGGCATGGAGGAGCTGGCCGGCTCCTGGTCGGACCCTCGGTCGCCTCTGGAGGCAGCAATGGCGGTTAACGCGAGCTGGACGGGCCGAGCAGGGCTGGGGGTGTCCCGGCGGACACAGCTGGTCCTGGAGGTCCTCATGGTGCTGATGTGTCTGGGCGCTGTGGCAGGTATATGATTAATTCTGCTTTCTGATTATTATTTAAAAAAAAAAAAAAATTTTATGGATCCGCAAAACATTTATATTCTTACAGTACTACTTTATTATACCCAACACAATGTCTATTTGTTGTCCCTTTTTTGTCCTAACACCGGTGACAAATCTTAGTCACTTATTCCTATTTCAGATCCATTTCTTTCTGTAATTCGCCGTGAAATATTTATGTCCTGGGGGTCTTTAAAAGCATCTTAGCCGATAATAATGTAGTGATGTAGCCTAATGCTGCTCGGTAATAATACCCGAATAAGAACAATAATTCAGGTTGCCAGGTTGTGGAAATCTCAGGCCAAAGATTAAAATCATCGTAATGAGGTCATTGCTTCTGAGGATAGCTGTTAAAATTTTAATGCGTGACTCAGAGAGAAAGTCCCGTTGTAGTTTGTAGTAACACCTAGATCCATGATTACCTGCATACACAGAGTCCTTACTCATGACTGCTCAAATTAATGAACAAGCATGGGATCAGGGCTCTGCTAGTGCAGTGTATAATGGTCTTGGAATGACCTGCATCAGGATGGGATCTCTCATCCCTCTTTCTGGCTTTAAACACACTTTAGTTGCACCTGTGACTCTTAGCTTTGAAATTTGCACGTTTGGTGTCTCTTTCATTGCGATTATCATTATTAATTGTTATCTTGCCCTTGTTGTGCGTGTTTGCTTGTTTTATTGTACTGCTGCTTTGAAAAACAGATTTCTAAATATCAATGGATCCTTCCTGCATAAATAAAGATGATATAAAAGCTAATATCAAGATCTTAAAATAGAGTTGTTTTTATTCACTTGCTCATGTTTGCCTTTGTTACAAATGAAAACAATGATCTAAAATCCAACCTGTCTCATTTCTATGTCACTTTGTGTGTGTTTTGTTGTGTGTGTGTGTTTGTGTGTTTAGGTAACATTCTTGTCATTATCATTGTGGCTGCCACCAAAACTTTCCACTCTGTGACGTCAGTGCTGATCATGAATCTCGCCATCAGTGACCTCCTGGTGGGGGTCGGAGTCATGCCCTTTGTTGCCCTGTCCATCATGAACCGTGGATGGGTGGACTGCACTGTACGTTGCTTCTCTCAAACACCTCACTGTTATGAAACATCCCCGCCCTCGGTGTCTGACATGAACTAAAGCTGACATCTACTTTTCCTCTGTCTCGCAGGACCTCTGTTTGTACGTGGGCTACACCTCCTCTGTGTATTGCACAGCTTCGGTGCTGACGCTGGCTGCTATTGCTCTCGACCGCTACCACTCCATCATGGACTGCCTGCGCTACAGCTCTCGCTGCACCCTGTGGAGGACCTGTGCTGTGGTCCTGTGGATCTGGCTGCAGGCCCTGGTCACCAGCTGCCCTCCCCTGCTGGGCTGGAGCTCCGTCAGCTATGTGGTTCCCATGTACAGTTGTGCAGTCAACTGGGCCAGCAGTCCCAGCTACACGGCCTTCATGGCTGCCCTCTGCTACCTGTTTCCTGCAGTGGTCATCCTCTTCTGCTACGTAAACATCGTCAAGGTGGCACGCAGTCACGCAAGACGGATTCACACACTGGAGGACTCTGTCCAGAGAAGCAGGAATTCAAGTTCTGCCTCTGCTCCTGGTGACCCACCTCAGCAGCACTGTGAGAAACTTCACAGTCCGTCTAGACTCATCTATCATGTCAGTGGACAGTTCGTCCCCGAGGTCAGTGGAGAAGGAGGAAGTGATGTCAGCTCTGCTCTCCCCAGTTCTCCTGCAGAGCAAACCAACCCTACGTCCAGACGTCTCCTCTCCTTCCTGGCTCAGAGCGCCTCGCAGCCGACCCTGCAGAACTCCCAGCAGCACCAAAGCCACCATGGAGTAGTGCGGCTCTTCCTGGTCATCTCTGCCTTCTTCCTCTGCTGGACACCTTACATCGGTGTGGCGTTGGTCCAAGCCACAGAAACTGCAATTTCAGGTCAATCCAGCATGGTCCCGCCCTTTGCCGTGACCTTTTCCTACTGGCTGGTGTTGCTGAACTCTGACATCAACCCTCTCCTGTACGCTCTGCTCAGCAAACGTTTCCAGGGTGCTCTCCAGGGACTGAGGCAAAAAATAAGAGCACAGCTGGGGAGTGCAGTGGGTAGTGTCGTCGAGGTCAGGGTAGAGGGAAACGAATGCAACAACAGTGACCCCTGCACCCTTAACGCCGCCCATCCTGGGTTTCCTTCTAGCTCTGAGAGTTCGACCTGTGATGACTCCAAGTATTCCCCCTCCATTTTTACTATTAGCACTGAAACACTCAAAAGCCACCCTGAGGAGCATCTATGCAATATGTGTGACCCTGAAAATACATCCTCATCCTCTGTGAGGACGGGCGCCGCCGGTGCTAACAGGAGGGTGAACTGCCTGCAGGTTCCCCCTCGGCCACAGGAGGGCAGCAGACTTCCTTTCTCTGCTCTGACCAAGGAGCGTCAGGCCACTTTCTTCTACGGCCAGATAACAGTGCAAGTGGAGCATGATATTTGTTAACTGTAGCTACTTCTGCAGAAGCCCCTCCCCCCTTTAATGATTGAGCTACTATTTAAATAATTATCATTTTAGTGATAACTACAGAAAACTGTCCATCAGATTACCACAAAGCCCAACTTCGCATATCAGTACCACCTGTTTGGCTTGACTGGGACATTCAAAACTACTACTACCATGCTAAATATTTTTCCAGAACAATAAATGAATCATTTATTTCTTTATAAAGTGTTTTTTTTTAAAAACACTAAAATTATTAGAATGTCCCAAACCTAAACATGATACCTATCTACATGTTCTTCAGTCTGACTAACACGTAAGACATTAAAATAAGCAGTACCTCCTCACATTTGTCAAAGCTGAGATCTGTAAACTTTGGTATTTTTGCTTGAAATGCAATTAAAATACTGTGCAGAGTGATTATATATTGATAGATTATTGAATTAATAATTTCAGTTTGTCTGAGATCACTATATTTTTCCAGTTTGTGAAGCAGCTGCTGGTTGTTTGTGGCGATCAGCACAGATGTACAACACTGAGGAGATAATAAAAAGAGACAATGTATTGAAAAGAAATATTTTATATTGTACATGTGATTACACTTGAAGACACCCAACAGTAGATCTAATAAACCCGTCATTTATTCACGCTCTAAATATTTCTTCCTCAAATGTGATAATCATATGTTGCATCTCAGTGTAAAAATCATCATTCCTTACAAAGGTTTACATTTATGTCTAGCAATAATTCCAGAGGAATACAATATTATTATTTATTGTCATAGAGAATGACAATGGGAAACAGTGCTAATGGACTCTATTGCAAAACAAAGAAAAGGCAGTGAAGTGGACTTTGTCGGCTCATACAGTATGTGCATGCTCGTCCTGTAGGTGTCGCTCACTGGTTAGTCAGCAACCAAATGCAAAAATATATTTAAAAAAACAAACAAAAGTCCAGTGAGATCAACGCGTTAAAGAGTTTGTCTAAAAAGAAGACCAAAAAAAAGCAACTCAGTCAGATGAATAGAAGAGGGGTTGTAGTAAAGAGTCTCTCTGTAGCAGTCTGTGGTGGCACTGTAGAAAACTGACAGCACATAGCGAGCGTGTGTATGTGTGTGTGTGGTCGAGTGATGTTCATACATTCACAACAAGGCAAGAGTTTTCCACCAGTCTTTTTTTTTTTTTTTTTACGAGACATGTGTGCCTCACTCGCTCCCATGGGTTCACCCAGCAGGTTGTTAACTTGCCTCATGAAATGTGATCAATGTAAAAACAGATACAGTGAGACTTGGGACGAAGAGCAGATCAGAGTTAGACAAATGTGAGCCATTCCTCGTGTGTCGACGCGCATCTCTTCTCCTCCTCAAGCCACAGTGAGACAGTGACAGCTTTCATCTGCTGTCTGGTTGTTTTCTCCGAGAATTAAATGACTGAACTGAGAGCTGTTTTGCAAAATTAGCCTGTGAGCACAATGAGTCTAGAAAGTTAAATGTGATAGGGATTCAAAGGGAGGCTCAGTGACAGCTGTGACTGATGTTCAGAGTTATTAAAGGGGTATTTCCAAGTAGTTTTAATGACTTCTGAGCCATTAGTGCTTTAAAGTCCATCCAAGAGTTGGGATACCTGAAGCATTAACTGTGAGTTTAATATTACTTGTATGTAAAATACATGTATTACCTGTTGAGATGGGAGGCAAATGCTTTCTGGATGGACTGATGGCACTCTCTCTTTTCAATTAAACAAATCTCAACCATCTCAAGCACTGAGAGCTCTCGTGACTAAACCGTGGGCCCGAGCAGTGGGTGTCAGCGTTGACGGAGCGGGGAGTAAAACCCCCCAGGGAAAAAGCACATAACCACAGCCGGCCAATCAAGTGTGGTCAAAAAGGACCCGAGCGCTTCTCTCAGGACGAAACAAGAGTGAGGCATTGCGAAAGCGTCTTCAGCTTCAGATTGATCCTCAGATGTCCAGACAGGTCCCTTCACACCAGATGAGCCCGTCGGGAGGGGGTTCCAACAGCTCAAGGACATCCAAGGTGTGAAATACAAGCTATGTACAGTGCACGAAAGGCAGGTATTTGTCATAAGTTTACACCTGAGGGATGCCGCAGCGGGCGACATCCCTTTTTTTTTGTATTTCAGGCATTCAGCATTTTTAGGCATTCTTCTTTGGATCTTAAATGTTGTGTAAATGTGTTTGAGCCAGCAAAGACCACAAGGTGTCAGGCCCTCGTCCTCGAATAAAATTGTCTCTGTCTTCTCGGAGCTGAAAAAACAACAGCCAAGTTGGCAAGCCTTCCCCACGACGCAATGATGGAGTGACCCAGTAGAATGAGGAAGAGGTACAGCAAAATTATTACATGAATCAATCAGTTATACCTGATCATTTTTGGGGGGGTAGGAGAGGGATTACAATTGATACGGGTCCATGCACCAACTCGGAAAACTCCTGAGTGGACTGGACGTCAGAAAAAAATGAATGATGCACATCCTGCATCTCCCATCCTGTTACTGATCTCAGGGCAGTCCTTTTTTTTTCTTCTTCACCCAGGGAGCTGTATGTATGAAAGGGCGGGGCATCAGGCAGGTCAAATGTCCCGACATTGAGGTGTAAGTATATCTACCTCCCTGTGTGTGTATGTGTGTGTGTGTGTTTGCATTGGTTGTTTTTCATGGAGTCAATGTGCAAATGTTGACATGGAGGTCCTGGCTCTCCCTCTCCAGTTGAGCCCCGTGGTGGCGCCCGCCTCCCCGCTGCCCTCTGCTGGATCGTCGCGTTTGCGCAGCCTGGTGCTGAGCTGGATGATGCACTGGTCCCAGTCCTCAGGTAACAGCAGCATGAGGAAGCCCAGGCAGATGATGAACACAGCGATGAGGCGCACTGTGTTGAAGTTAATTTCACATGTGTAGAGGTCCACCACTGTAAAATCATAGGGGGGTAGATTAGTATGAGCATATATGACTGATTTATAGGATTAATGGTAACAACTGAAATGACAAATATCCTTTGAATATATATTAGATGAATACTTTTAGTGGGATTTCAGTTACATTAAATGTTAAATGGTGATTGGATCTAAAAAGTTAGATGTGAGAGGAAAGCCAAGAGACTTACTGGCATTTACAGGAACACTTAGGACTATGCCAAGAGAGATTAATGTTGGGTATGTTATTGCGATGCCAAAGTTCACAAGCACGTTGAAAGCTGTTAGAAAAAGAAGATGAATTGGAGGATACAATGACAGTGTCGAACCACAAAAATGATATTCAGACATTACGTAATCATTACAGCATTGGGTGTATGCACTATGCCGCTTCTTTTCCCTACCAAAAAGCAGGCCTGCGACCCCACAGAGGTAGCCCCAGGGGATGTCTGCCGGTGAGCCGATGTACTCCACGTGCGTAAAATACAGGATGACCGGCACAAAGCTGATGAAAACAAAGTTGGCACTTCCAACGATGCTGAGAAAGAGCGCAGCCTCTCCGAATTTGGCACTGCCCAGGACCATCTTGAAGAGCACCTGAGGATTGGGGAAAAGGAAAGAAAAAACAGGAGCGTTGAGGAGCACAGGGCCACTGCAGAGGGCGCTCCTGCCAAGCACCCGCCACGTCCCTGGCACAAGGCCGCTGCTGCCTGTTTATCACATTAGACAGCACAGACAGCAGGGCAGAGGAGACCAGGGCCCCATCAAAATATAGCTATCTGTCCCATAAGCTCCTTGATGAGCACATCACAGCCAGCAACCAAACACACACATGTCCCATACTCAGCCGAGTCTTTCATTCCATAATCTCCTCCTGTCTCCTGCCACCTGGTTACATAACGAAGGGAGCTAGTCCAGGATTTCTTACATAAGATAATTTGTATGTTAAAGGAGACCTTATGCAAATATCACTTTTTGAATTAGTATTTGCCTTCTGGCCCCCCAAATGTGAGAATTGACAAAAAAATCTGTAATTTGCAGGCTCCCTATGTGAGTTTTACAAACTGTTTCCTCAGTTGTCTGACAATGTTGTAATTAGTTTTCGAATTTGCATAATCCCACCTCTACCTGTGAGTACCGGTATGGATAGAAGGGGCGGGGCAAGCAGTGGTTCATTTGCATTTAAAGGGACAGTCACTGAAACCAGCCGTTCTGAACAGGGCTGTGTTGAGCGGATGAAAAAAGAGCTGTGATGTTTAGTCCTTGGGGTATTTTGACCAAAGCATGTCACAAACATGTCTTTAAGACACCTGGGAACTATATTCAATTTGTGGAAAAGGGGCATAACATGTCTCCCTTTAAGCTTTTTTTTTTTTTTTTTTTACAATGAGAGATTAATGAGTGATTATTATTAATTAATTGTAATGTTTTCTTTTACAATGATCGAACATAGACAAATACCTTGTAGAGCGCTGACATGGATGCAGAGGCCACGACCAGTGTGATGCCAATGACTGAGTGGCTGTGGAATCCATCAGCGTAAGTCATCATTACAATGCCTGCTATGGCCAAGATAGCAGCTACTATCTGTAGGGAGAAAGACAGACACAGAGAGAGAGGAGGGGGGGGGGGGACATCAGCGAAAGACGGATGGACGACATGCTGCTCACAGTGTGGTGATAAAGACGCTGGAGCCGTTACTGCTGTGTAGAAACACAGCGGGCACACATGGTCTCCACTTTGTTGTTCACTGCAGAAATCACAAGCCTCGCAGGACAAGGAATGTAGCGACATAATTAATATGTGAGGTTTATTTTGTAGTCTGCGTCCGTTCTGCAGGGCCGGTTGTGTTTGTACCTTGTAAATCTGCTTGTGTGTGTGTGATCATGGTAAAGGATGGTTGAGAACTACCACAGAGGCAGATTTGACTACTGCATTTCAGCCTGACTGTACAATCCAGCATGAGCCTGTTTAAACACACACTCAAAGTCACACATACGTCCATATGTCTGGGGTCACTTCTGATGGCAGGAGGTGCTTGAAAGTCTCAATATTTCATAAATCGCTCTCCCTCACGTCCCCTGCGGTCAAGGCCTCAGCCCAGAGGAGCGTCGATCCGATGTGCACTCACACCTTTAATTAGCTGTCAATTAGTGCATAATTAGTCAACTCCAGGCAACTCCCAAACACAGGCCATTGTGAAAGCAGCATGAGAAAAACACAGCGAGCAAACTGGTTTCAGATAAGTGCAACTTCATCATCGTATTGACACACTGTCTTCAGGGATTTTTGTGTGTGTGTCTGTGTGTATGTGCACAGAGCTTAGTTATTTTCTTAAGATTATATTTTGGCCATGATTTCAACTTTTATGTGCAAAACAAGTCCATGCAGGATATTAGTCCACTTCCACACTGTTCACAAACACTGTGCAACCCACTGTGACATGAACACCTTGCCTCGATTTAGGCCTTTATGTGTTTCTAATATTCTAATCCGCCCGAATATCTCGTAGTTTTCACATTTGATTCAGATCAGTGGATTTACCACAGAGCAGCTCGTCTTCCATTGGGAGCACTTAAAGTCATCAGGTAAACAAGCAGCAGTGGCGACAGGGTGGGTGGTATTGTTTCACCTTGAGTGTGTGTGTGTGTGTGTGTGTGACATCATGGCAAAATGTGTTGCTGGAGACACCTACGGCCACAGGAACTACCACAGCGCTGCTTCTGAGTACTTTGGCAGGTGTTTGTGTGTGTGTGGACAGATTTTGTCAGCGTGATAGCGTCACAGCTGAGTTTGAAGATGGGCGTCGTCCAACCCCTGCACACTGAGCGGGAACATCAACATGCTGACAGGCGACGCAGCTGCTGAGGATGCTCCCTCACTTGCTATTTACATATTTGTTCAGTACATGTACCAGTCAAAAATTTTGAACACACCTTCTCATTCAATGATCTACATTTTAAATTCATACTGAAGACATCATGTTATGTGTTAAAAGGTGTTTAAAAGAAAAGTATTATCTGTCACCTGACCTAAACCCAGTTGAGATGGTTTGCGATGAGCTGGACTGTCGAGAGAAGGCAAAACAGCCAAGAAGTGCTCACCTGTAGGAAAACTGTTACCTCATGAAACTGATGACAGAGTGTCATGTGCAAAGCTGTCATTGAAAAATTCTGCTTTGTTGAACACTTTTTTGTTTTTTGTTCATAGTCTATGTGTTCCTTCGTGGTTTTGATGTCTTCAATATGAATCTACAATAAAAACTGAATGATATCGTGTGTCCAGACTTTTGACTGGTAGTGTATGCAGGCAGACAGGAGCATGGTAATGAAGTAAGAGTAAGTGTTTCCAGCAGTGGACAGGTAGCTTCTACAGTGTCGGCTTGATCTTGTGACATTGATTTCCGTTGACCTGCCATCACGTTAACACGACGGCAGTGCAAATACCCCCCCCCCCCCCTCCATCCCAACCTCTCCATCCCTCCCTCCCTGGATCCAGCCATCCCCCACTTCTCACACCCACTCTCTTCCTGCCACTGCGATTATCACCGTTTCACCCTGGCACTGAATCTTTCACTTATGTTGTTTTGTGTTTTACAGCGTTCGGCGCATGTTTGAGTGCATGCGGTCCTGGCTGCGCATGGAGGAGCGAGTGAGGCTGAGGAGAGGCGATAGGGACCTGGTGCAGTCCAGCTGAGTGGATTTGCTCTGCATTAAGGAGGTGTCAGGAAGACAAATGAGCCGTGAGTTTTTGCTTGGCCAAAGCCCTTGGGCGCCTTTGGCAAAACGTCTCTTTCTGCACTGCAGGCTGCCCGTCAGTCACAGCTGCACCTTTTCATTTCATAGTGCGGCGGCGCTTTGCTTACAGGGTCAGCGACCCCCCCGTATGAGTTTATGTTTTTAGCTTCTCGAGATGTTTCAGCAGAATTTGAAGGAGCGGATAAAGGATCACGCCGCCTGCACATTGAGCAGATTATGTGATCACAGCGTTACTACGGCACGGCAGTGTGTGCATCATGTGGATTAAAACGTCCGACTCCCTTCACAGGTGAGGAATTGAGACAAGTCACATTTTATAACCTTCTAATGTGCACACTAAGTTCTGCCTCTGCTGCCGCACATAAGACAGAGACATCTCTATATGTGCAGCACAACATCACTGAAACCACCATCATCCTTTTGAATGATTTAGCTTCTCCCTCTCTCCCTCTGTGTCTCTCTCCTCCTACACTTTCATGACAAACTCGTCCAAGATCCCCTGCATTGCTGCAGACATCCAAACACTGCAATCCCCACCAGCAAGGCAGCAAGAGAGAGAGGGAGAGAGAGAGAGAGAGAGCAGCACGATTATTATAGTATTTGTCTCTTACTGAGGCCTTTCATTGCAGATAATGGGGGTGGGGAGTAGGAGCATGCACGAGGGAGAAGAGACCGAGTGGTGGAGCGCAGGATGGCTGCAGATGTGAGAGCATCAGAGGTAGAGAGCAGAGGAGATATCTCAATACACAAAGCCTAAAGCCCTGCTCTCTCTCTCTCCTCATCCAGGGGAATCAGAGCCAAGCGCAAGTACACAAACAAACACACACACTCACATACACGGCAGGAGGCACATTTGAGTGACAAGAGTGATCATTGTTGCAATGTCACACACATAACATGCTTTCTACTCGACTGCACTGTGTTTGTGTGCATTAGCTCACACATTCTGCTGCAACACGTTATTGGAATTCCTTTGGGTGTCGTGCACACAGAGCGATGCTCAATAGAAGTGATATATACGCAGCCCAGGACGCCAATTTCTGTCTTTGTCCATGTCAGTTCCCACGAGGTCACAAAATAAATCAGATTTACAAGACAGGAAAGATAAGGAACCATACTTCTTCAAGAACAACGACCTCTCTACGGTGGCCCTGAGAGCTCAGTGTGATGGAGTAAGACGACACATGTAAATCCAGAAGACATCATCAACCATGTCTCTGTAATTTGTTGTGTTTTTCGCAACCGGCTTGTTTTCCTTAAAATGCAGTGTACTGAGACCTCAGGGCCACCTTTCATCAAACTGAATCAATTCGGGAAAGAGAAATCACAGAGGGTGTCTCTTTTTTTTTTTAAGACGTTGGAATCAAAAGTCCAGTTAACTTAAGTTATACCATGCAAAAATGTTGTGCTCAAGATAACGGGGATGGTCAAACATCCAAATAAAGATGACATCAAGTCAGAGAAAAGAACAGCAGATGTAATAACACATGGACACAGGTGTTGTGAAATCTAATACAGTTTTTCACAATTTTTCACAAAACCTCTGATTCTTTTTGCAAAACCAAACCATCACCTCAAAATAGTTTTACCTGTGCTCAAAAACTGAACAATGTTGTCAGATCTTGCTCTAAATGGTTAAAATAGAAATGCTGCTGAACAGTCATTACACACCAAAAAATGGAAAATGTTTATGGTGTTGTCAAAAGGATGTTCGAGTCAGCGAATGAGTTGAGCAACTGATTCACACAACAGGAATTAGTGTTTTAGCAATTAGGAAAAACTGTAATATTTTTCCTTAAACTGAAGCAGTTCAATAATACAACATCCTTTTTAACATTACTGTAAAATAAATTTTGCTTAGGTTCAAGTTGCAACAGCAGGCTAGAAGCTACAATCTGAAAAATGGTTTCTGTGACCTGCCTTTGACTTGAGACTCTTATCTACAGATTCCCTCACCCTGACTCCCATGAAGCGGTCTCTGAGTACAATCCAGGAGAGCAGGAAGACGAAGGCCTTGTTACAACAGAAGAGCGCCGACACGTCTGTTGTGTTAATCTTCCTGAGGGCCTGCAGGTACAGGTAGTTGGTGAGGATCCACAGCAGGCCAAAGGGGGCCACCTTGGTGAAGAACACCTTGGGGGTCAGCCCGTCATCCCCGAAGAACCTACAGCACTCCCTGCACACACAGATACAAATAACACAGAGCAGAGAGTTCAGATATTGAAAAATGTTGCACAGCTAATCTCAGACATATTATTACCGCAGTGGGACTATAATCAATATTTACAGCTATAAACAGCTCTCTGTAAATGCCACCTCTGAGACTAGACAGTCTAATCTGTGACGAGTGTCTAAAGTAATTCCCACTGTAGCAGCCACATCTAAATTATCAGCACCACAGTGCACGAGGGACCTACTTTAGAGAAATAGGCAAATATTTACAAATACAATAAGATCTGCCACCAGGCACTGAAGTTACAGACTTCTGATCTAATATTCAGCCGTCTATGTTGATAACATTAGACATTTTATTATTCTTCTCAGGTGATTTTTTGCCTTTGTACTTTCATTCAAGTACTGAGGCAGCTACCACTTAAGACGGGGCTATTTACAAATTCAGTTGGGCCAAATTTGGAAATCAATCAGCAAATTGTTAAACTGCCACAAATCAACAGTTAATAAAATAAATATCTTGACCCAGAAAACACCACAAAGAGCATTTAGCAGACAAGTGAAAAATAAAGTATTGATGACATCAAAACTGTGGGATGTTGTAGTGTGTATTTGCAGACAGTGAGGTGTATACAGGAATACACATGAGACAAGCAGAAGTAGTTTCCCTGGTTCTTCTGTTTGTGTTTATATCTGTGGCCGTGATGAATCAGAGAGATGGAAGCAAAACTAAATCTGGTGATCAGCAATGAACACACTGGTGACATTCTGTTATCTTGGAGAACCGATTCAAACTCATCTTCAAAGGACTGCGTTCCTAGTAGAGTATGAAGCGTCATCGTCATACACTGTGGTTGATTTTTGGTGGAGGTTTTCAATCTGGATTTGATCCAAAATATAGCACGAGACACGAGAGGCTGCAGCGCCAGCTTTATATTTGAAATGAATGGATGGAACTGCCCTGAAATAAAAGCTGACAGTCTAAAGCTATTGTCCTGACAGTGAATGTGTCACACTGTGATGAATCCAATAGTGACAGCAGGTATCAGTATCAAAATACTTGATAGCGATCCCGTCCACTCAGTTACTATATTCTGAAATGTTCTTCCTTGCTGAGCTTTTATGCTGCGTCCCGCTGCTCTGATGCCAAGAAATATTTATTCTCCTCCTAAACTATACACGACTCCCCCATCCCCCCTTGGATCAAAATATAACATTATTGAATTTTCGAGACGCTGGCATTTTGACTGCTGCTGTTTACAGTGCTCTTGAGTTACACAGTTTACCCTGAAAGCATCTGGGGGCTGCGAAAGTGATGAAACAGCAACAACTGTGGAGCGGCACATAGCGGCACGCTGGCCCCAGTGTCTTCCTGAACACTGAGGAGCAGTGTTGTTGTTATAAATCAGCTCCAGACAACTTAGTTAGTCTGCACTAAAGAAAAAAACACTTCTCACACTTAATCACATTAAAGTTTATCACCATTTCATCACAGACACTGGATACATCGCCTTGGCATCCAAACCAATGACGGTTTTGTGGTTTGTTTTCGCTTTTGCTGCTGCACCCGTGAGACCTATGATGTTAGGGAACATGTGGCTCCGCGGCTTAGCAGAGGAAGAGTTTGGGAGCAGATTTTAATGCAGATAGAAACACATGAAATCATTTTTTTAATGATCATTTTTATTTGCTTTCTGAGCAAATCAGAAGCATCAATAAAAGTGATGACAATATTTAACAATTAAACTGCAATTGATGGTCTTTTTTGTGCAAGTTATTGAAGATTTGACAGAAAAACACCCATCTTTATATGCTAGTAAGTAGCCCATGGAGTTCAGTTACTCAACTGTGCAATCTCAGAGCTCATATGATGTAATCGAAAGCCAGTAGAGCTTGTGCTATTACTATTATTATCATTCATTTGGACAAACTGCTGTTTCCAATGTCAAGAATAAAAACTAAAGCTTAACTCATGGGGGCATTTTTTCAAAAATAAATTGCTGCTGTCAAGTGAAAACCCCTCCAAGCTTTCACCCTTATAACATCATTCATTCAAGGCTTCATAATAAACTCAGATCTACAACTACAAGCAACAAGCAACTACAAGAGAGCAATTCTCTCAGTGTGCACTGTGCATTCAGTGTCGAGTCGTTCCCTTTGGCTGCTTCTTTCTATAAAGAGACAGGACAGAAACGACAATGTCGACTCCTGGTTTCACCACAAAGTGAATAAACACAGGGGAAACAAAGTGTTTGGTATTTGGAGCATGTTGGCTCTGGATCCTCATGTAAGCCCTCCAAAAAAGAAAGAGTGACATCAGAAATATATGTACGATTCTCCAGCTTCACTCACCTGACCCCCCCCGCGACACCTTCCACCTACTTCCTTTTTCTCTTTGTACTAAAGTAGCTTAGCAGGGAGCAGAGATAAGACTTTTGTCTAAAGACCATGATTAATGCCGTGTTTCATCTGTGAAAGCAGCTCTAACACACCCAGGAATACTTTGTTTGCCGCAGCAGGATAACGAAAGACAGCATGGGAACTGCATATAAAAAAAATGAAGAGGTTTTTGTAAAGTTAATAGATTAATTTGGAATTCAAATATGCTGCTGATTTAAGATCTAATTATAGTCAGTAGGAAAACAGTTTTTTTTAAACAATGTATGAGTTTGTTCTTCATAAAGAGCCTGGAGCCTGCCTCACTGGACACACTGATACTAAACATCATGTATCCTTGGCCTTTATTGTTGCTTTGCTTTGAAACAGACATTTTTATTGTACTTAGCTTTAATGGATTTATTCTCTCGCTACTCTAATCTGCTATTGACCTGTAGTTATTCGTTTGGACCGCATCAAACACAGACCAATTTCCTGTCTATTTCATCTAATAATTGACATGAGAAACTGGTAGTTTCACTTTTTGTCCTTGATGACCCTTCAGCTTTGTTTTTTCAGTAGATGTAACCACTGTGTTCATGTATTCCCCTCGAGCTTTATCAACAATGACCACAGAATGAAACTCCTGAGCATTTCAGCTGTAGGTAATGTCTGTGTTGCAATCAGGTCGACTCCACTGAGGCTGTTGCCGTCGGGAAAATGACTTTCCTCTTCCATGATGTGAAATTGTACGACAGCTGATGCTGTTGATATTGTTCTCTTTTATTTTGCCTGCATGCTGCGGTGGGTGTGTTTGGCCCATTAGCCGTAAGGTGGCAATCAGAAAAACAATTTAGCCATGGAAAGAAAGCAAAGAACTGGAGCGACATCATCAATTGATTATTTTAAATAAGTGTGAACGATCTTTTAGGGTTGATGGACGGTCCTGAAGATGGATTCTTTGCCCTAAAAATGCTACATTGATGCATTGCCAGCCATTTCTACAATACAACAGTGTTCATTGTGTGGAGATTCAGTTGTATCAGTTGTATTTTATTACTTTTGATCTCAACTAAAAACCACAGCTTTTTAAAAACAGAAACTTTTAAACATCCAGATTTGAACACGTCAACACTTTTTCAGGCATCGGCTGCTTCTACAAAAAAACCTCCAGCTAGTTATCTATCTAGACTTACAATACAGCTTAGATAGCACATTACAGCATTCTTAGTTTGTCCCTGTGAGTGTAGAAATGGTTTTGAGATACAACTTTTGAACTAGCCCAAAGAGGATTACTTTTTAAATTTAAAAGCAGTCGTTGTGACCTGTGACCACCGGCTGGAGCCTCTGGCCTTCAGAGCGAGGACGTCTGGCTGTTTCAAGGTCATAGATGGTGCTTGTGCTTTTACTGTTGCTGCTTCTTGACTCTGGAGCAGCCTCCCACAAGGTCTTAGAGGAGCTTAATCGGCTTACTTTGTAGGCTGTTTTATATACCATTGTCCTCTCTGTTTATTCTATCCACCCCCTTTTTCTTTTCTGAAAGAAGCTGCCATGTAAATAATCCTGCTTGCAGAGCGGCGACGTCTCCTCACCTGAATCTCTGTCTGGGCGTCTGCCTCTCCGGACTCTTGCACAGGTGGCCGATGTAATAGAGGGGAAAGAAGAGGCAGTTCCAGCTGGTGGCGAACCAGGTGAGGGTAAAGGGGGCGTCAAACTGCTTAAACGTCAGCTTGGCCAGCTGGGTGGAGCCCGCCCAGGAGGAGCACACACACATCACCATGGCGACCCCCCACAGGGCCTTCCGCACCTGTACGGTCGTTACTCTGATGCAGCAGTGGAGCTTCCGTCTGCTGGAGCCGGACTCTGCCCCTGCAGCACCGCCGGCCGACTGAGCATCTGTTGTTCCCACCACATTCTCCCTGGTGCGGTCTTCTCCTGTGGACGGACACACAACAACAACAACAACAACAACTTTTCAGTTACTGGTCCCAAACTATGGAATAGTCTCCCACAAACAATCAGATCTTCACCAACTCAGCTAAAAACTTATTGTTGTTTTTAATGTCTCTTTGTGTCTGTCCTGTCTTATATGTAAAGCACTTTGGTTAACACTGTTGTTTTAAATGTGCTCTAGAAATAAAATTGACTTGACCTGACTTGACTAACTAAATACATTCATAACCTCTATGGCCAGATGATCAGATGATGCTTTTTGCTTTTTAATCGATAGACCAATTGAGAGAGACAGGAAATGGGGAGACAGAGAGAGGGGGAATGACTTTCAGCAAGGGGAATCGAACTGGGGCCGTAGCCTCTGCATATGGGGCACCTGCTCAACCCAGTGAGCTGTACGGCACCCTAGAAATATCATTTTAAAGATAAAATATAACATTTGTGCACATTTAAAAAAAATGAATTGCTCAAGTTTGTTTCTGCAAGTTGTGATGTTGTTCAGCAGAGTGAGGATCGATATTTTTTCTGTATTTTGTGCTGAATTATTACTAAATAAATAGGCATTAGGATATAAGAGGGTTCCTGGAGGCCCCAACAAAAAGAGGAATTTGACTATTTTGGAAATGGGTGTCAGATGGAGGGCGGTGGGAGTCATTTAGGGGTTAGAGAACCACTGGTTTAGAAAATAGATCAGCTCTCTACATGCATATACTGTATAAACCTGGAAAGATCTTTTGCAGTAAATCAGAGTCCTTTCTTCTGTATCAGTGACTTTGGGTCACTCGTATCTTGCCGTCTCTCCCTGGCTAAAAATAGCTGCTTTTGCAGTTTAATTGAACTTGAGGGTAATCAATCAGACATCTGAGTTAAAAATATGGTGATCGAGTGTGACAGGCAGCAGCCAAACAGAGGACAAAAGAGGACAGATCCGTTATCCAATCCAAGACCTCCTCTCCACCTCATGAGTTACAATAACAAGAGTGTGTGTGTGTGTGTAGGTGTGCTTGGCGAGCCCACAAAGGCACGTACTGAAACACTTAGCTTTCTATTGCTCGCATCAAAAAAACCTGACAGGCTCCATACTTCTCCAATTACGTGTGAATTGATGTGTTGCAGAGCTGTTTTCTGTCCCACTCACACCCACTCTGTTCTTCAAACCTGATTCACTCACCAAGGTCACTTTTGGTCCTCAAGTCATTAAACTTACCCATTGTCTCTCCAGAAACTGCTACAAGTACTTCTTCCTAGTCATGTGTGAATTTTAAAGGATTAATAAGCGAAAACACAACCATCAAGACGACCTTCCAGAAGTGCAGGTCGTCTGTGTTGGAATTTTGTCCAACAACAGTTAAATTAGTCATACAGCAGATACCCATTCAGACGAGTTACAGACAGCTAACTTTATCCCACAATGATGTTGTGCATGAATGATGGATTAGCCCCATCAAGGTAACATCAGCAAAACCCCAGTGAATCAGACTTTTAGACCATCTTTCAGTCAAATGGACCTTGTAGTTATAATTTCACCACAGGGAACGAAGCTGCAACACCACAATCAGGAAAGCGAGAGGACAAAACAAAAAACATCGACCCAATATCGGCTTCTTATAAAAGGCACCGTGCATCTTTATGCATCCTCTGCAGCTTTCTGCCTTCCAACAAGTTAAAAATGTGATATTTCCCTAATGGTGTTTCCAGAGGTAATGATGTGCTGTGGGGAGCCTTTTGCCGATTCATCGGCACTGTACGCTGCTGACTGGAATATGGAGCGCACTTCAAAAGGCCTTGGTGAGACAAGAATAAATCGAAAACTTAGGCAGGAGTTACACCGTGGAAATTATGATTGTACAGCATCAATAAGATGCTGAAGTCATATTATTTGAGATGCCCTGTGTCAGTTTATTTCCATACGGCATGATGACGATGTCGATCTTTATGTTAATACATCCTGCGTGATCAAAACGACGACACCTATTGTCTAACATTCATTGCTTGCTGCATATTTTACAAAAGACCCGTATAAGAGAGAATCCATCAAACCCAATGAGGCGACTCCTTCTTCCTGGAAGAGCTGCCTCTGACCTTGCCAGGTGGTCTCATCATATCACAGATTAACTTCCCTGATGACTATCGCCTCTAATGCTAATGCTCCGGCTTCCCCCGGGCTCCCCACTGAATACACAAGAGATTCTTATTTTGTTTCTCTACAGCAAGCGAAGGTGCGATGCAATTAAAATGTAATTATACTGTATTGAACAATGCTCCCTGCTGCAGAAGCACTCGACACATCCGACAGCCCCCCGGGACACATTCGGCCGCAATGAAAGATGATTCAAGATCATTGTCTGTTATCTGCTTTGAAATGATGAATCAGCAAAGACCAAAAAAAGAGACGGACAGACACACACATGCACAAAGTCTTGGGCACAAGGGTGAGAATTAAGTTTCTCTATTCTGAGCTCCAAGCCTCTTTGTCTCGTCCTGAAGGTCATCTGTTATTTACGCTGCCCAGCTTTTGTCCTTCCTGGGCCTCCATCCCACATCCCGTGGCCCTGGCCGCTGCTCCATACTGCAGCACAGTTTAATCTTCCAAATGCAGTGATGGGCCAAGCCAATCAGCCCCCAGAGAGGCACTGGGTGTCCAGCAAAGCACTTCCAGCTCTGGCACATGTGAAGTGTCATGACTACATTAGTGATCTTCCTTGTCGCACAGCCGGCACTTGTCAGTGAAGCTGTTACCCATGACACTCAGCATCTACACAGAACCCTGTCTCTCTTTATTAAACGAAACACATAATGAATTATGTATTATTAATCAAAGCCACTGTGAGTAAATGCTGAGACATCAATGAGGCAATGACTCGATAATTTAAAGACAGTGCACTCCTTTCACATTTAGCTTGACGGTGACTAATGATGCCGTATCAACCTTCACTGCCGGTGATGAGCAACGTGGACTCTTCAGCGTGAGAGAGCTGGGTCAGTCGAGTGGCTGAGAGGAGAAATAAAGGATCCTCAGATAGGCTAATGACATTTGAGGCCATTATAACCATGACTGAATCACCGAGAGAGAGTCTCCCTCTGTAACAGCTAAATGATTAAGTGAAAGCTCTTAACCTTATCAGTTTCTGATCAAATGTCAACCGTCAAGGTCAACGCCCTTGGCACCACAGCGACTTCATTACAGTAAATAGGCCTAGTAATAGTATTTTTTGTTTTTCTTTTCATTTTGTTATGTAACATTTTGTAAGTAATCTCATCATTTTACATGCTAAAAGAGATTTGGATTACATTTAGTCGCAGATACGCAAAGATGCTAAATTTAGAGTTAAGCACATATGAAAATATCTCCTTCTATTCAACCCACTCTGTGTCCAAATGGACTTAAATGAACTAACAGGAATCTGTGAAATCAGTGGAGACAGGAGGAGAGCGTGTGGCACCCTCGTAGGCTCGGCTTTGGATCCACGCTGACAGCTGAGTGCTGTATGGCTCCTACATGTTGCCTCCTCACGTGTATTAATCACAGCCACTCTTGCTGAGTTAACACCATGGGATTTAACATGGACAGGCGCAGGTGATCTCAACAGAAGAGAAGGTGGTTTTATAGTTAAAGGATTATATTTTAGCCATGAGGAAAAAAAATCTGTACACACATCAGTGACTTTACCACAAAGGGACAGTAAATCAATCTGTATCTTATGTGGTCATTTATCTGCCTCCAGTGTTTTAGTACACTGAGCACCTCATAGGCTTGGTATTGAATAAACGCCCTGCTACCGGTAAGGTCGAAGCACTCTGATTGGTGTTGAGACTTATCTGGCCATTAACTAGCCAGTTTTCCAGTTTTTCCTCCATCTCAACACAACGCTTCCCCCGTTTTCCCGACCAGCTCTCGTTCCCTCTCCCGCTCTCCTCCCTCCCCCTGCAGACTCTGCAGTGCAGATCTCTCCTGCTGATAGCTGCAAATCCCAAACGTGCCAGCAGAGGCCTGCCTGCCTGCCTGTTCTCACACTTCACAGAACCTGGCCGTGACACGCCGAGAAAGCCCCGCTATGTTCCTCCCTGTAGCTCCCTGAACGGGCCACCGCCCACACCATTCACGCACCCTCTCTATCTTCCTCTTTCTCTTTCTTTCTCTCTCTCACTCTCAGGAACAAAGATCCTCTCAGGAAGCAGCAGCGACGGTAGCATCAGCATCAGGCATCATGTCGTTTTGTCAGGGTGGTCGTGCAACTGTCGGGGAGTGTCTCCCTGGCACCTCAGCCGTATAGCGAGTGGGAGATGCTGAGGTAAGAGACGGAGGTTTGTCTGTTCGCTGACACCTCTGTGGGAGTGAGAGTGCACTGCAGCGCCCTGCCTCGGTGATTCAAGAGGTAAACAGATCAATCACTGATACATACTTCAGAGGAACTCTTCTTTTTGTCTTGTACTGTCTGCTGGGACAGTGTTTATTGATGAATATGAATGAACTGGTGCAGCTTACTTATTCTGTCAAAAATCATAATCAAAGATTACGGTGCAAAATCCTCATTTGGCTTCACACAGATTATCTGAAATATATAAATCTGTGTCTTAAAGGGCCAGTCCATCTTAAAGTCAGAAGTTTTCATTTGCATAAATGTCTTCCAAAGAAATAATCCTGATTGATAATGTGTGCTGTGGATTGGTGAAAAAAATCTTCTCATGCCTAAAGGCACCAGGCAAGTGGAAATATATTAACTGTAGTTGGGGTGAAATGACCCTTTAACTTAACCTTTTGGATCCGGATGAAAAATAAGCCAACAAATGCATAGTCTTTGCTCATCTTTAAACTTGTTTTGGCTGTCACACAGCATCAATCACTGAATCAATACCTTAAAAATAAATCCTTCAATCCCATGTTGGCTTATTTGGTTTGTCATTTCTGACACGTAAGTCAAGGGCTGGCCTCTGTAAAAGATGCTCGTCTGTATTTGTTTGTACAACGGGATCTCGTATTATGAACAACAAAATACAAATGTCACATGGCAGAAGGATGGTAGTCACGTCATTGGCGGATAGACAGACGGAGAGAGGGACAGGTAGTTCACAGACAGTCAGCAGTCACAGTCTTTGTAATCTCTGACAGACAGTGGGAGTCTGTGATACTTGGCTGTGACAGCTTGGTCCAGCCACGCTGTCAGTCAGAGGCCTTTCAACACACCAGAGCAGGCTCATCTGACAAGCCCTGTCCCTCCCAATAACACAGCAGAGAGACAGGTGGAAAACACACCCTCTTGCGTCAACCACCTGATAGGTGGGACCGCATGGGACTGAGAGGACAAGGGCCCAGGAGGGCAGCCAAGGGCGGGACGGCTGTTACTGATCCCGCTCTCCTTAACACCTGTCTGGTCTCTCCTTCAACCTCAAAGGACGTCGGAGCAACTTCCACACCAGGGTATGAAACTTGTTGTTTGTCACTGGCCCGACCCGCCCAGCTGGTTCAACAGATGCTCATGATTTGGGTCAACGCTGCAGCCCCCGCCGATGCCTCATTGGTCAGCGACACGACAAAACACAGCATGCAAGCAAGCAAGCAAAGCAGAGTGTGTTTGTGTGTGTGTCTGTGCACTGTGTTACAGCAGGGCTACAGCTATTACTCATATTTGGCAGCGGGTACACTGCCCAACAGTATACCCGCCCCCCCAGTCTAGAAGCATCACCCCCACTCCCCCACCCACCGCAACTGTGAATACTTTGTGAGTGACCTGCAGTTTAGCATGCTGGCACGAGTCCCAGCACCTTCTGCGTCAAATCAATTTTTAAAAGATTGGCTACAGCGTCTCAGTTGAAGTAATGGATAGGCAACAATCACAGGTGGACACTCTGAGTGTCTGCCCAAACTCCCTTCCTCCCTCCCTCACTCCCTCCCTCCATCCATCCAAGGCCACTGATGATGCAGGGAATCTTTCGCACACTGATGTAAAACAGCCCATACTGTCTGATGATCAATTAGCTTTTTAATGATGTGAGAGAAAAAAAAAGAGTTTATCAAATGAGCTTTTGACTGAGTGAAGTGCCAAGTCAGTCATTTTCACAGATGAAATGCAACAACGCACACAGCACACTTTTTTTTTTTTGCTGACACAACTTCTGAGCAGTGCACAATTACTTCCAAGTGCTTGTAGGCTTGTGATTCCAGCTTTGTAATAATTAGTCTACCTATACTGTAGGTACAACGCAACTGTACCATCTGGCCCGCTGGACTGTGCACATTTTTGAGAAAGACAGGCAGCCGTCCTGTTCCCCGAGGAAAGCTTTCGGATCAACTCCTTCAATTTAGGATTAAAGCTTAGAGCGACTTCTTTACACTTTCTTGCAGAGGATTTTGCTCAAAGATAAAAGAGCACTACACTGTTCCAGACAGTCCTCCTCTGTACAAACGACAACAACGCAGTGAAGGCAGCAAACCTCAAATGAACTTGCACACGATGAATCATATTAGCACCTCAGCAACATCCATCCTTCTATTTAACGTCTGATCTTGTTCATAAAACTGATAGTTCTCCCCCATACGCGCACTCCACATTTGATAAAAAGCTCAGCCATGGATTCATTACACAGTTATCAAGTGAGAAAGGTCTGCTTTTCAAACAAATTAAGACACGAGAAGAGGAAGAAGCGTCTGACTACCTTCAAAGTCAATTCCAATTACATCCAAAGGATGAAAGTAACCTTTTAATGTGATCACTGCCTCTGCTGATCTTTTAACAGCGCTGATGCAGGTTAAACACACATGTGCTGTATGTCCGACCTTTGTGTCGGAAGATGTTTCCCCATCTCCATACTGAGGTTGTTGATATTCACGCACGGCCTGAGAGTGCATTTACATACAGATAAGACACATGCAAATTTGTACAAGATGCAAGATTGTGTTTGCGAATGTGCATGAAGCGTAAACATGTTCTGTCTGTATTTGACATCGACGATTCAGAAGATTCTTGTGTCCTTTGTCTGAACTTGACGGGATCATGAATGTTTTAGATCTCGCTACTTTTTTGAGAGCAGCTCTGTTCTTTTAAATGCACAGATTTCATTATGATGACGATGACTCATGCACGCTGCAAAACCAGCGGGCGGACAGGCCAAATTAACCATCTTTACAGCCACACCTACAAAAGGAGCTGAGAAAAATACCACCTTTAATCCATTTCTGAAAACTGAAAAATACGTGAAAAACAAGATTTGTCATCCCACTGGGGGGGAAAGAAGCCAATTCTATGTTAAATGAGTGCCCTAAATCTCTACTTAAATGGCCTACTGTCCTATCATTCAGTGACTATAATCTGTGGTCAGGTGCGCTGGCGCCTGGGGAAGGGTTTAGTGTGGCCCTGATAGCAGCTGGTGAAATATGACCAGCTTCCTTTGGGACTTGTGTACACTGAATCACTTTTCTAAAAAAGAAGAAGCCTGTTCCGTTTCAAAGCGTGTAATGAAATTACAGAGATTAAAGGGACTTGTATGAACTTCTCACCCCAGCCGCTGACGACACAGAAACAACACAGACACTCCCCAAAGACATTTTCACTAAAAATGCATCGAAAGAGGAATCAATCATCCATGGGCTGCTGGCTGGGTAAATCTGTCACAAGGACGCATTAGAGAAAAGACTCCAGATGAACACAGTGAATCAAAATTATAGCTGTAGGAGACAGAAGGAGACACCCAGACGAAAAGACCTCGGTTACGAAATAATATCATGCAGGCGACATTAAAAGACCAGGACGACTGGGGATTGGGGATGTGCTGGATCTTTGTGTTGCTGGCCTCCAGTCAGATGTCAACTTTACCACTAAGTCTGGTGCCAAAATTGATCTGTGGTGGTTCCACCTTTCTCTCAAAGCAAATCAAAGCTGTTAACTCGATAGTCCCTGAAGACGTGTTAATGATGTAGGTAGGAGACGGTTCCGAAGGGAGGGAAAAATTAGACTTCGGTTTAAGCAGAGCTGAATATGTCGCTACATCTGTTCGGTTTTGTTCTTGCTGTGACTGCCTCTCTGATACTCTGTCGAACTGAGAATGCCAATGGACACACAAAAAAAGAAAAGAAAGACCACAGAGGAGCCCTGAAGAGAAAAAAAAACCCCTCTTTGACAGTCGGTGCAGGTTGTTAGTGAGGAGAACAGAGGTTTTTTGGAGCTGGTGTTACGTAAGCAGCACAGTCTCTGAAAAGCTGTGTGTTGATCTGCTGTGGCCCCCTGTGATTCCCTTCTCCTTCAAAGCTCAGAGCTGAACGTTCACGTCTTAAACTCCACAGCTTTGACTCCCTTAAACAATTTACGATACACCGTCTCTCACACACACACACAAACACACACTCTCCCTTCTCCATCCACCGTCTTGTGTCACACTATGGCTTTTGTTAATTCTGCACACAGAGGCTTGTCAAATGAAAGCCCCTCACCATCTCAGTTATTCTGAGAATAAAATATTTTGAGCCGACATTCACTCTAATAAGCTTAAAACCTTTGGTAATCCAGCAGCAGTGATTATTCCACGGTTACGCTGAATGCCTGAAACAGCCACAGCATCTTGTTTATTAGTATGATAGATTTCTGCAGTGTCCATATAAAACAGCATGAAAATTCACTCATCCATATTCTAGCAGCTGGTCTAGTCATAAATTATGAATAATGAAGTATTTTCAGTTATTTTCTGTTAATAGTCCAGACTGTCGTGCTCTCATGAACACCTGGAGCAGAGACGCAGTGTCACCGACCGGTCTCAGTCAGCACAACAGGCTCTGTGGCTCCAGATACATCACTAAACTACTAAAACAGAGGGTGAGCATTAAACGGGTAGTTGTGTTATTGTCATAATTTACATTTTATGAATCAAAAACCGACCTTTTGTTATCGTGGGTGCACTCACACTTGCTTTAAGTCACTATCAGCATTTTTTTCCAAGGACTACTTTACTGCACTGCACACAATATACCTGCAACATTCACCTGTAGTATGACCAATGATCTGATCAATCAATTTTATCAATTAGCCCTAAGCTTTAAGGACTTGGGATGAGAGTTCTTTTAATCGTCCAAAAATGGAAGTTATGGAGATTTAAGAGTTTGAACATCCAGATTATTTATAATTAGATTCAAGGTGCTGATGCTGTTCTGTTGGAGTGTGCTGTGAAATCAGCAGCTAATTCAATGTTCTGTGCTTATATGCCAAAAACAAAAAAAAAATACTGAGACATTCAGCAGTCCTCTGCGCTGTAGGGTAAATTATAAAAATGCACAACATCCCTCCTCCTGCACGAGTATAAGGCTGAGGAAAACACCAGCAGAGACACTCTGTACAGTCAGGAGGAGAGCCATGACAGTCTAGGCTACTTGCTGAAGAAGTCACGGGACAGGCAGGGAGTACACACACAAACACACAATACACAACTCACGTGCAAGGAGACAGTGAGGAGCTGTCCCCTTCATGATGTCAGTGGGAAACCTAATAATCATGCTCCTCACAGCAGACAAAGCAGGGAGACCCCCATGTAATGAAGCCACTGCTGAAGTACAGTCCCACAGAGCAGTCACAGAGACCATTAACATGCTTCGCTGCTGGGCTCATGTCTCAGCTGCTCTGGCGTGATGCTCTGGTATTTTAGCTGCCTATGATGATGGGATGGAGGGTGGAGGAGGGATGGATGGATGGATTGATGGTGGTGGGGAGGGGGAATCCCTGCTGCAATAACAATTTAAGACCCTCCCTAAGGAGCAGTAGAATTTAGCACAGTCTTCATCTGACCAGCATGAGTCAAAAATACCAGTGCGTCAATAATTGGACAAAACATGCAGGTCTATTTCAGGCTGCTTCATCTTTGGGAGGGGGGGCTTCTCTGCAAAAATAACATCGTTTCATACAATAATAATTTTGATATTGTAATTCAATTCTGAGTGTGTCAGATGCAGAAAAATAATGGATCCGAGATATTTATGTCCGATTTGCATTAAATCTTGCATCATTGATTTTGACGTGAAGTTGAGCGCTCGGCTGATTCGCCCGCAGAAAAGAAAGATTTCCTAAAGTTGACGCCTTGGCTCAAAGAGCGAGCGGCATTGACTGAGATATAAGAAGCTGAAATCCTCCATACTCTCCCCATGTGAGATCAACAGAGGGATGCTGCTAAATTTAGAGGAGATAAGAACACAACAGGCAACCCCCCCACCTTCCCCACCTCCCCAAAAGCCCATCAGCTTCTTCCCGGTTTGCGCAGTTGCAGGCGGGCTGTATGGATGGAAACTCTCCCCCACCCCCTCCCCCTACCTTCCACTTTGGTGAGGGTGAGCACCGGGCTGTTGCAGGCGGACAGCGGGGCAACCCTTGCGGAGTGTTTCTTCATGATGATGAGCTCGGGTGGGCTGAGCTCTGAACCGCTTCGACTACATCCCTGAAGCTGATTTGGTGCAGACACCAGACCTCTTGATGGGACTCTTGATGTTTCTGGAGCCGGTCTCCTGTTCTCTGTCCCCTTGAATCCATCCAACTCCCTGTTGGTGTTTTTTCTTCTCTCTCTCTCTCTCTCTCTCTCTCTCTCTCTCTCTCTCTCTCTCTCTCTCTCTCTCTCTCTCTACCTCTGTCGTATCCCCCCACCCCCTCCCTTCCTCCACTTGCCTTCCCTCCCCAAATCTGCTGTATCCAGTGCGTCCTGGTTGGTCTCTCCTCACGTACACTTTGACAGTTGCTGCAATTCGCCGGCTTCACGCATCCATCAGTCGCCCCCGTTCCCCCTCCCTCACCATTACAGCATCACATCCACCCACCGACACACACACCCACCGCCCCCTGTCCTGAAGCGATCGTGCCTGGTTGTCTTCCCCGACCCCCCGTGGCCGTGGTCTCCCCCCCTGGGCTTAAGGAAGCTCTGCATGGGTCTGACCGGACGCAGGCTCTGACCTGGCACCGTGCAGGCAAACTGGACGTTGTGACAGATCTGATGGGACAAATTCTGATGCATTTGGAGGGCGGGGTGTTTAGCCTTTTACACACATGGTGCTGTCTGTCTCTAAATTAAAATGTAATGAGACCAGTTAATGGTAGACCACGTGCAATCCGCACAATTAAGGCGTCATGGAAAAAGTCCCCAGACACACAATGTCGAGTCTATTAAATGGCTTTTAAGTGTTGTTTTTTTTATATTCGTGCTCATCAATTTCTGTTACAAATCTAATAAGAGTTGTATCATCAACGAACTCCCAATTATTCATAAATCAGCCCAGAGACTGATTACAAAACAGTTGGTTGTGGAAGATCTATCGAATATCAAATGAAGTTTCCTCCTTTTATTTCCCTGCCTCCTGGCAGTGCTGTTGGATATTGATTGCAGATAATCAGTTCTGGTTCATTTGGTGGTACTGTAGGTGCAGTTTATGGAGGGTCAGCAAACACTCCCTGAACAGACACTTTAGAAGAGCAACTAGTGCATCTGTTGTTACAGTGCAGCCAAACAAATTCACATATTGAAATGTTCACTTCACACTGAGAGTAATGTAAAACATCTGTGCTGTAGCGTAAAGAGGGTGAATGGTAAACAGTGAGGCTAATGCGAATGAGATAAAGTTACAGACAGCAGCTCTGGCTTACATGCTGCATTGCATCCTGGTAATTGAATGCAGCCTAAATGATGGATTCCACATCCAGCAATGAAAACAAATTTGTAGAGGTAAATTTATAATGTAATTATATTGAGTGCTGACCAGGAATACAATTAAAAACTGTGGCAATAATGCGTATAGACTGATACATAGCCTGTTTGACTTTGTCAGTGTGATCTCAGTTGAGATTGTTCTCGATACTGTGAGGGTGGGTAACATTTTCAGTCCCAGCTACGAGGCGAATGAGAGGTGCTGAGCACATTGTTGAGTTTCCCATGGCTCGTGTCTGTTCGCTCCCCCTCTGCCAGCGACAGAAATTGGTTTTGAAAGCTGAAGTGACATTTCAGAGCCTCACATCAAGTTTCATACAGCTCTCCTCCACTGAGAGCCGTTCAGCACCCAGCAGGTCATCTGACATGGTGCCCGATCATCCCCCTTCTCTGTTATCATGTCATTCCCTGAGTCACAGAAACCATTATATACAAAGAGATAATACGTCAGAGGAAAACAGATTGCTGTCAGTGGTATAGTACAAATTGAACTGCTGGGTATTGATCTGAGATCCGCTGTCCCCGTGACCTCGCTTTAACATCTTCCAAGGCATAAATACTATGTGTGTCTGCAGTGACCTGCTCTGCATGTGTGTGTGTGCTGGGTAAAGGAAGCTTCACTGAATAATTCACTGCTTTAACTGTACCTCACATTCAGGAAAGAATCCCCTGCCCTGCCTAACTAGGACAGGCAGCTCTAAAAACACTCTGCCCGGACCCATCCTGATGTTCCCCCAGCAACAAAATCCACTGGTCTTTTACTATTTTCCATCGCTTCCCACTCCTCCTGTATTTGGGTTGGAAAATGGGAGATTTCAGGAGGAGCAGATGGATGAAGCACGAGAAGTCAGAATGAATGAAGGGCAGCACAGGATGTTTGATGGATAAACATTATTAACACGTCACCTACGAATGATACTGTTGTATGAGAGATCCTTTTTTTTCCCCTTTCTGTGTGCGTGTCCCACTCTGGCTCTACAGCTGCCAGCTGTGTTTGGGAACTGGCGTAATTCTGCCAATTTTCAGTTGTATGGTAAGCACATGAAGATTCAGTCAGAGGAGCACTTGCTATTATTGATAGAAAAGACGGGGAGGTGGAAATAGGTGGAGCGGGCGAGATCATTAAAAGATCCCAGTCAGTGACTCATAGACTTTTATCTGTGAACACGGAGGAGGATCAAACCAGTCCACGCTCTAAGACACCACATGACGACTCTCTCTCTAACACACATTCGCATGCTGTATTAGAATAGGGATAAGCGTCTATGAGCAATGAAGAATAGCAAAGAACCAAATCCTTTGAGGTTGATGCAACCTCCTGAATCCCTGTTTCTACCCAGAGACTGATAGAAGCAGATCCGGGACGAGAGGCGATAATTCCTGCATGTACAGTGTAAGAGCGTTCAAGTGCGCGAGGCTTTTCTTAAATGTTTGTTCATGCTGAATAATTAGGGAAGCCTCAGCTATTTTCCAGGTCAGAAAAACACTCTGCTGCTATAATGTTATCAACCACATGTGGGAATGATTCATATAAAGTTGTAAAATCAATAGATATGATGTGCTGAAAAAAAATTGGTAGTGTTAGGTTCTAAAAGGAAAAGTTGGGGTGGCAAATGGCAATGGGACAGACACCTGACAAAAGAATTTCACTGAAGCCAGAAAACAACCTACATTACTGTGAGGGTGATCCCCCAGGAAATGAGTAGTTGCTTCTATTTCATGGAAAAGCTGACCTGTCTCTTGAGAGTTAACAACCTTGTTAAGATGTCTGTATTGTATTTTTTATGGGACGAAAGACACACTTTAAGCAACCATTGTCACGCCTCTTTATTTCCATCTTTCCATCTTAGAACTGCAGTGAACCACTGACTCTCATAAAAGTGGATTAAGACAGGCAGGGTTTTATACGCCATATACCTAAAGGACCGATCCCGTCAACTTGCCGTGGCAAAATAAACCAGAAACTTTAGTAGGCTACAGAGGGGAAGACTTTATATTTGCACAACCACAAACACTGTGTCAATCACTCCCAGTAACAAGAACAACAATAAAAATGTAAAAGTTGTTTACTGGTCTAAAAGGCAGTGTTTGCTAATGGCTCTGAGGCTCTAATACAGAACTCTTTTTTCAACATCTGAAGAGATATTCTAAAAGGATATAATTGGGACTAAGACATGAGAAGCAGAATCAACGCAACAGTGAGTATGAACTTTCCTGACATGACAATGTGGATTCAGCTTTGAGCTCAGCACGCTAACATGCCAACAAAGACAATGCTGATGTTTAGCATTTCATCATCTTACAGTAGTATGTTGTCTTTATAAGACTTGGTAAGGTAATTAACACTAAACACAACAACAAACAACTAGTTGATGGAAATGGAATGGAAAAGTTTGACTGGTATAAGCATTGGAAACATCTTGACTTCTGAAATCTTGACTTGATGTTTTCCTCCAGACAAACTAAAGGGAGCAAGACAAACATAACTGAACAAACTGCCAGCCAGGTGAACTGACAAAGTGACAGGCAGAACGTTAAATGGTATCTGTTTGCTTATAACAACAAACAAAACAAGACAAGGGAAAAGAAGAAAAATGTGTGCTATTAATTTCATGGAAAAGTTAAACAAATCTGAGTCAACGACAACTTCATCTAAATCCAATACAATTTGCATTCACCAATTTTACAATTACAAATCTACTGTAATGTGACCAGGGTGGGAAGACGGAAAACAAATGAGTTTGCTGTATTGATTATGCATAAAAGTGCTTCAGCTGCAAACCAGACTTCACATAGCACCGGATAGGGGAAGATGATTGACCTGAAGTGCTAAAACATGTTGTGTAAGAGTAAGTGATTTCTTGCCATCTGATCTAAACGAGCCGATAGTGCCAGTCGTGAGTAAATGTGCCCGGCTTGATTAGTGTACAGTGTCTGTTTGGTACTGTCAGAGCCGTTGTAGTCGCCTCTTTGCCAAAGCATTAACGGACTCATTATTGGCTTTTACGATGAATCCAATGACACAGCTAATCCTGATCTAAGACAAATCAATTCCTTGTCAAACACCAATAACAATCACTTAATGTGAGCTTTACTCAGCTGAAATCAGGAGACCCTGGACAGTATGTTGTGCCTCAGGCCAGAAAAGCAAGAGAACTGAGTGCATCTGACCAAGCAAGTGGTGTAATCTTACTTTGACTTTGACACAGTAAAGGTCAGATTTATTCACTTACCATTTGACTTCAAATCTGGCACAAACAAAATCAATCTCAAAGGTTAAGATTAGAACAGTCAAAAGATGATCTGGCCAGAAGGGACACATAATCTTTATGTTTGTGTTGATGAATAACAATGAACTCCAAAACAGCACTTCTTGGCTCTTTGATTTATATCTAAGAGAATCATCAGCGTCATTATCAATGCTATAATGGTGTGCCGGACAGTAAGGTTGATGTACTAGTTTAGTCCACACTGAAATATTTCAACAGCTGTTAGAATGGATTGATTTGAAAGTTTTCATCGACATGCACATTCCAAGGAGGATGTGAAGGGCACCGTTACTGTTAATCTTATGCCACCATGATGTTGCCACTGAATGGGCTGCTGTGAAATATCCATGGTCTCCAGAGGATAAGGACTTTGGAGATCCTCTGACATTTCCTCCCTATTTCCAAATTTCCTCTTCTAGTCCAATCATACAGTCATATATTTCAGAAAAGGCACAAAGCTTTGTAAAGGTCACACTGTGGTTTCATAGTTCCCAGACAATATATCCTGATTTTGGTGATCTCCTGACTTTTTCTTCAAGCAGTAATAGAGGGTTGAGTTATGGTCTCAGGAGGCATTATAAAATAAAAGCCTACAAAAGGTCCTGTCATTTTAATAATACAATGAATTTTAATGGGAAAGTGATTAATATTGATATAAGATATTGGCAGTTATCTCCTTTAGATAAACCCGAAGAGAGCATTTCAGTGTTTACTTCTCTGAAAGGAAAAAAAAAAGTAAATTAATCTCTGAACCATCTCTGGCTCCGGGGTTCCAGTCCAAGTCACGTCCTAGCACCTGCTTAGCATGGAAAACAGGTAGTGGGGCTGTAAACATGAGAGCAGCGCTCACACTTAATAACAATTCCCAGGGTGAAATAGGTAGAGAGACAGGGGTGGGGGAGTTGTTGTTGCAAAGAGTTTGAAATAGCAGCTTGTTTCAAGTACTAGAAAGGTCAAGTCAAATTAACTTTCCCTCTTCCAGGGACCCGATACATCTTCAGAGCAGACACAGCTCATCTGTGGAGGCAAGTGGCTGTCAAGGTTCTGCAACCAACAGCCGTTTATTGGATTAATGGCTTCAGTGGGGTCCCCTGGGGAGTGGGAGGGAGAAAATAGTCGCCAAAAACACTTTCTCCATTTTAGTTACATTGCAGAGGTACATGGTGACTCACACTCATGCTGATCTTTCATGCATGCTTGAAAAACCTTATGCTCACAAACGCTGCCATGCTGGAACTGATGTTACAAGTCCAACACTGTTTAAAGAGGGAGCGCTCACTTGCGTTTTAATATACTGTATAATCAGAGGAGAATTTCCACATAACGCATACTCGTCAAAGTGATTTTTAAATGAATCTGCCTGCAAATCAATCCCTCGTCTGAGAAAATCAATGCCTCTGTGAATTATTGTAATATATCTTCTCCACAGGAAAAGAGCAGCATGAAATTATGGAGTAAACACTGTCAGTCGAAGACCTTCTTATAATTAAGTTCTGGTGCTGCTGTGTGCAATGATTTGCAGTTATGCAGATAAACAACATACTGTCTCCAGGAGCTTCATATGTATTCAGCTGAAGTCTAAGCTTTTACATCTGGGACAAAAACATCCAGGATGATATGAACTATGTTACTGTAAATCTAAATTAATGTTGACACTACTTAATAACAGAAAACAGAATTTGCTAAAACATCTGCTGGCTCCTTACTGATACTGATAAATTAAACAATAATATTATTCATGTTATTACAATTATCATGATTAATTAAATAAAAAAAAATCTTATTTTGCTGAGAGAGTTTACAACCTCTTCCCAGTGTCATTAGGGAAAAAGACCGAGTGAGACTTGCTGCCACTTTGAAGAAAGGTGCGACTTCCTCTAAATTAACCACAGCTAATAAAGTCCAGCACTATCTATTAAGTGCTGTCAAGTTGCACCTCCTGATAGCCCTTATAATCGCACTCTATCCCCGCGGCCCACGCTTAATCAGGGAGAGTGAGTCTCCATTAAATTTACATCCCCTTAGAGGAATCCGCACCAGACACACATTTCTCTTTTCCAATTAAGGTTGTTTCAGAGGTACAACATGTAATGTGGAAAAGTTTGATTTGTGGCGCAGAGCGGCGAGCAGACCCACAGGTTGTGGCCCAGCAGGGGACTGCGTACACTGTAGGACATAAAGACAGTAATGCCCTGATGGACACTGGTAGAGTACACACTGCTGTATACATGCACAGTATAGATGATTTCCTTACTGGCATCACTCATCTTTTATTATTATATTTTTGAATGCAACATCCATACAAATATAGCACATACCTCAACTTTTTTATTTTTTATGTTTAGTATTTTCTAGCAAATGTTGTTTATTTAGGAGTGGGACTCTAATCTGCAGGAAAACTTTCATCACACAATTACAAATCTGAAATCGTGTGGGTCCTGGAGTCAAACTGTCAACTACCCTCACTCACTAACGTCTTTTTTTTACTGCTGAAAACCGCTATTAAGCGAGAGGAGCTAGATTATCTAGTAAGGTTATATCCATCACATTAACATTAACAAGGAACGTTAACTCCTACTCACCAACATAGAAACTGACCCTTGGACCCCAACTGGTGGTTAAAGAGAGAAATGTCTCCAAGGAAATAGTCTGTGCGGCTTTCTCTAATAAATGGCACTTGCTCCCTCTGTTGTCAGGCCGGAGTAAAGACTATTCAATCTTCAATATTTAATGGAAAACCTCAAGAGTTTCAAGTTCATATTATATAGAATCTGATTAACTGTCAAGTGGTACATTTTCTATTGAATGCATTTTAACATACAGATCTGTCTGTGGTTGTGAAGCAGAAAAAAAAGCCTCACAGGTGTTATTTGCTGAGGTCGCTCATCTTTAAAATGCTTTTATCTCACTCACTGCGCTTAGCATTATTCAAATTGTTCCCGATTGCTATAATTATGGGGCAGCATTTCCAAAAAGCTTCTCTGCACCACTTGCATTCAGATCAGGCTATTACCCAAGTCTGAAAAGTGTGGGCATTGATCTCAAACATATTATATGATGTATTTTTTTCCCCATTATGTCTGAAGGTGAATTTTACTCTGGTTTACTATGAGTGTACTCGGTAATTTATAAATACAGCCACAAAACATGCTACTTCATTTTATATATAACACTACATAGACAATAGTGAATCATAAAAAATAAAATGGTAATGTAGGCTACCATATGCTGCCTTGCACGACACTATTGAAAAATAATTTGGCACTGGACTGGCAGAGCCCCTATTGTGCCTGTAGGGGGCACTGTGGCCACATGTACACAAAGATGAAAAGTTGACATTACATGTAAGACACCTCTGCTCTGAGTGTGCATGGAAAAAAATGACCAAGAAATCAAACTGCAGCCCAGCAGTGGAGCAGAAAGTGGAACAGCAGTAATGAAAGGTGATGAAGTGACCCACATACAGAGAAAACAGACAGAGGCCCATGCTGTGCGTTTCACAGACAAACAGATGTAGCAACCGTATGTCAAACAGACACATTCAGAGGCACACAGCCACACACAGATCCCAGATGGACACAGTAAACACGCACACACAAACACCACACAGATGAAAAGTAGTTGAAAACAGCATGGTGGCTCTCTGAGATCACTTTTACCTTCCCCTCTCTTTCATGTCCTTTCTGGGCACATATAGAGCTCTGCCACATTTCTGATCATTTCAAGGTACATCCTTCAATGTGAGTGACAAAGGGCACAGCAAAGTCCAGAGTGAGCTGAAAAAGCTCCTACAACTCTTTTATCTAATGGATTTCTAAACATAAAAATACATCATTGAAAATATTCACCCAGCTAATGAACACACTATACAATTGTTGGCCGCATTAGGTGGTGAACTTTTTTATTCACTTTTTTAAATTTATATTGATACACAGAGCACCAAAGACAAAAAACAAAATCATGTGTAAAACTTGAGGTTTTACATAAACAAACAAACCAAAATCCACTGTTAGCAGCTGTGCTAATGCATTTAACCTGTACAGAAAAGATTTCAGCAGCTGGTGAAAGAGCAGTGTCAACAGTGTGATTGGAGATTAAAAACTTAACCGCCCTTGGTTATTTGGTGTCGACTGAAAATGTGGATCTTTAAAAACTGGTCAAATAGGCATTTTCATCTTCACGAGAAAAAAGGAGTTAAACAAACATTAGTCAACAGCCAGAGATGAAAAGACCTTTGTTTCTCTGGAGAGCATTAATAGCAGCAGGGCAGGTACAATGCACTTAATGGTTGTAATGTTTTAGGACAACAACAGGGAAATCTGCTACATTAGGCTTTTAATGCACTGATAAAAAAACAGTTTTGTTGGTTGGTTTTGATTTTAGTTACAGCTTTGTCCTTAAAAGCTGTATGAAAAATCCTGATATCACAAATGCTCAGGTTCAAATACATGTTGCTGAATATGATCTAATATAGCAGTGTTTGCAGTTGGTGATTCCATTTTTCAAGTATTAACACGATTTACAGGCCTCTGTACTAATACGTACATAAACATGTGTGTGAATATAGCACAGCATAAGGCAGCTTTCATGTACTGATGAAATGCAGGTTATTTTAATGGAGGTTTATTATGAACATGAATAGCAATCGGCACCATGAATTTCAACGAGGCTCCACTGAATTTCTTTTCTTCCCTGAATTTTTGATTCTCGTTTATTGGTCCCTCAAGCAGCAGACCTTCTTTTTCTTCCTCTCTGCCTCTGTATTTGGGTTGAGGCATTAACAAGTCAGCATGTTCCTGCTGGTTAAATGGGTTACAGAATGAGTAAGGAGTTATTTATGTTTCTGCTAAATGCTTCAGCGTGTTAGGGGATCAGACCTCTGACCTTTGTTTGGAGACACCCTCACTAATAAGACTAGTCCAATCCTGTAACTCTTGAACAGGCCAGACATCCTGCAGCTGGGGGGAGGACATGGAGGACTTATTTACTTTCTGAGGGACCGTGTTCACAGCTCTGTCAGCAGTCTCTATGCCACAAAGATGGAGATAAATGAATCCCTCATTAAAGGTCCCCATGTTGCCGTCAGGGGGCCGGATCGTTTCAGCTGGAGGTGAGAGTGGAAGGTGGCAACAAGTTGTTGCAACATGGGGATCTCTAATGAGGGTTTCATTTATCTTCATCTTTGTGACATAGAGACTGCTGACAGAACTGGGAGCACACTCCCTCAGAAAGCGAATAATCGTAAAAGTAATACTCCTGAGAAACTGCCTCTCAATTATGTAACGATTTGACAATACGAATCATCTTGCTAAAACATAAGCGAGGTTGGCGGACCGACAAAAATTGGGCAAAGGACTCTGTCTTTTGTGGTAAATAATTCAAAAGCTGGGGGGGTTAGGTTCAAACACCAAGAAACAAGTTTGTAGTTAAACACAGCTGGCAGCTGGGGCAACAATGTAAAAGTCTCTCTCGCGAAGGTAATTCTGACCTGTACAATCATGTCGTCATTACGCCTCACATGTTCCTTTTGTGACTTTGAAGTGCGCCAGGTCCATCCAGGTCGCTTTCAACACTAATCAAACTGCTTTCTGATCACTACAGCGCAACCTATCTCTCCACCCACTACAGCAGGTGGTTGGAGGCCCTTCAAAAGGCCAGTGGCAGGTGTGTGTCCGCGCTGTCAGTAGTGCAAAATTCACACTCATGCCCTCTCTCTCTCTTTCTCCCCTCCATCTCCACTTCTCAACCTCAAACAGCGATATAGTGAGCAGTCAGTGTTGGACAAAAATAGAACTTGATGCCCTTGTGTTCTCAAATGCTGTAAATGCACAGCTTCATATACACTTTACGGAGCCTTTCTTTATCATCTGGTGATGGGAATCGCCAAAAATGAGGCAATTCATCACTCCATTGGGTGCAGTTCTCATTATGAGGAAGTCTACTCATTATAAGAGTAGCGCTGAGCAACATGGGTGACAAATGTCCCCTGAAATCATGCTCCATTCTCCACAGTAATTACCCTGAATTCACACTGAGGAAAAAAGAGAGGTGCTCTACATCTGCATTTCTTCTTGTCTTTTAGTCTATTAAGCTGAGATATAAAAGCCTCTGTAGGCACAAAGAAACTTACAAATCTCATTCAAACTCAATAATACAATGAACTCAATAAACCTGCTCTTTCCTGATTCATTTTAATGTAACAAAATTCTGTGTGAACAGGCAGAAAAAGCAGCTTTTACTGTAAAGTGCTTTTTTATTTTTTCCAGAAGCCACCGGTGACAACACGCAGTAATCAAAGCTTTTAAATTCTCTGAGCAATTTTCAGATATAAACAGATCTGTCAGAGTGCTGTCCTTAAAGTGTGGAGTGATTGTGCATAGTAAGCACTTGGAAGCAAATGGAGGCTTGTGCATTGGCTTGATTTGAATAAGCGTTGTGATTAAGTGGTTGTTCTGTACATGTAGAGGGCTGAGGGATGTGGACCAGTCAGCTCCCTGAGGGGGGAGACGAGGTTCAAGCCTTCCTGGCTCCTTCTGCACTCCTCCATTGGCTGTCGGCTCTCATCCATATCCACTGCGCCCTTAATTGCCTGATTTCCTGACCCACGTTGAATACTTTGTACACTGGAGGCTGGGGGTTATAATAATGACTTATAGTGACATGCATGGGGAGGACTTGCTCCCTTGGCACACCAACAGACTATAGCCCCATCACAAGCTCTCTTGATTTAATACGTAAATTAAATCCTCATTTTAAGCTGTAGAAGAGTGCTTCTCACCAAAACAATATCCTGCCTTGGGGGTTAGGAAAACTCCCATAAGACCATGTGACAATAAAACTTTCAGATGAAACAAGTGCAAAATGAAGTGGGCCTTATTCCCTTTTCTATTCTAATGTAGATATCAGGAAACCATAACCTCAACCTTAAGTAATAAAAGCTGACAGAAAATCTATAACTTTTTATCTAAAGGTGAGACAGATACTCAATTCTGTCAATCAGCGGACAATTAATCTGTTACAGTTTTCATTACTGAATTCGTTCATCATTTTATCATCAAAGCACTGACTATTTCCTTGTCCCAGCTTCAGTAATGTGATAATGTGCCTCTTTTTTCTTTGAGTTGCGTGATAATGAACTGAGTCCCTCTTGGTTTTGGACAGCTGCACGGACAAGCTGTCCATCCAGCTGGACAGTGGAAAAGTTTTTCAAAGATGAGCTTTGGGGAAATGTGACTGGCCATTTTACTGGCCTCTAAAATGAGCAGATTAGCTTTTTGATTTAATGAAACTAAGTCTAGTTACAGACACATACTGTAGACAATGAGTAATACTGTACTATTTTCAAATTGTGGTTGCCAATATCATCAAATTTGGATGTGATTGCAGTGGAAGAATATGATATTGTCCATCTCTAGTCTGTAGTCTTTTAGAGTAACTTAAAAATCCATAAAAATCTAAAATGGTTTCCAGAAAATAAGTGGTATTTTGCTCAAAAGTATATTCCTGGTAGCAAGTGAGCTTTGAAAGAGAACATGAAATATCTTTTAACTCGTGTCCTGCTCAACATCTTGAACAGTTTGTAATCTTACTGCATGCAGACTTTAAAGCACTTTGGATCTACGGCAGTCAGGGCTTGTGAAAACTCATCATCTGGGGAGTTCTCCATGCTTACACGCTGCTATTGTTCACTATTTATGAAACTCTCCATGCAGTGAGGAACCAGAGAGAGATGGTCGGATGCACTTGCCCGTGGCTTTTGGATTCCACAGGAAATCAACTGCTTACACTCTCACAGTCATTAGTGATACTCCTGCGAACACACCAATAATCTATGAGATGGAATGAGAGACTGAGAGACTTGGCAAGACAACGATGTACTGCTTACAAGGTAAATTTCAGTACATCTGCATAATCATGTCTATTTCAATTAACCTCAATTAACCAAATTTGTATCTATGCTAATTAACACAAAACATAACTTTAACTGAGGACCCTCTGAACAACATCAGACTCCAGGGATCTGCTGTCAAACATTCACCAATGATATGTTTTTCTCAAACACCAATTAGCTGGCCAATCACAGCCTGTTACACACCACACTGCAGGGGAAGAGTGCAGGTCTCTATCATGTAGAAACAGATTCACCCAGTTGGAGTCTGCAGTCTGTGTTCTTCTTTTAAGCCTCATCTGTTTTTCTTTGACAGATGTGTTCAGACTTTGTGTTGTGTTTGTACAGCTTCTGTTACTATTCTCTGGAAGCAACTCTATAGGTGCGTGCATGCGTGCGTGAGTGTGTGTGAGAGAGTGTGTTAGGATCTTATAAGAAAACACACCCATTACTGGAAGGAGCGATGCAACATTTTGGGAAATATGCTTATTCAGGGTCTTGCTGAAAGTCATATGAGAGCACAGATATCAATTGCATATCTGAAGAGAAACTGACATCAGCAGACAATTAGCTTAGTTTAGCATAAAGAAACAGCCACTCTGTCCACTCTGTCTATGCAGCAGCAGCAGCATCTTTAATGCTAGCACTGTAGATGGACACTAATAAAGAAAACTGTTTTGATAGGTATGATCTACTATGGAAGAGTATTAGGGCCACACTTACCATTACACTCCAAGGATGCGTACAACTGTCAGTCCATAATGGACCAGAGAGGAAATTTTGACTTCACTCTTTGTACTCATTGTATTTTGACTTTATTGTGGACATTTCAACTAATTTCTCAACATTTTAACTTATCTCTAGAAGCACGTAATGAGAAAAAAACCTCCCTCTCTTTTTTTTTCATGAATGGCCCAAAGGCTAACGGATCAGTGTAGACTCAAATTTACAGGCCTGTAGTGTTTATCGTCTCATTTATGTCCACCAACATAGTCCTTTAATCTTCTGTTTCATGCAATGATAAAGAGAGAAAAAAGATGCTATTCCATGAGGAGTTATTCATAATATCAGCATGGACACTTGGTAATATACAGTATCTGATCCTCCCATGGCAGGACCAAGCACAGCACCCTGGGAGCTTAACTGTACCATTGTTCCCCTGCTGGTTTGCCTCAGGCTGCTGCATCACAACCTCCACCCCTCCTTCCTCACAAACTACCTTTCCATCTCTAAAGATAATAGTAACCACTTCTTCTTCTGCGGTATTTCATTACCAAGACCTCTCGGGATGACACTTTCTCAAATCCTGATAAGTAAACAAACACTGGAGCAAATGAGAGCGATCTACTCTCTAAACGCTGCGCATGGCTGCTCAGAAACCTCCAAATTAAACTCAAGTGTCACAAGCTGAGCTTGCTTGATTTTCCACTGCAGCGGTGACATAAATGGCCACACATTTCCCCTCTCCACGTCCCTGCCTGCTTTTATCTCGAAGAGGAAAAGCGACTGAGACAAAGAGTAAGGGTAAACAAGGACAGAGAAGAAGAGAGAGGTATAGATTTAGGGTTCAGCAGTATGGGTTGATCGATGGGATTGCAGCTCTCACCCCACTGCAAAGGCTTAGTCACACGCACAATGCATAAGAAATGCCATGAAGGTGTGAAATAAAAAGGTGGCATGAGCAGATGTTGCATAACTGTCCAGGGATGAATAGAGGATAATAATAGAGATTCATCAAAGAGGACAGTCAACAACCAAATTTGTGATTGTAACATATTCAATTCTATGTTCTATAGGCCTACTGTTTATGATCCCCATTAGCATCTGCTTAGCATCCACTATTTTTCCTGGGGTGAAAATGTATACATGGAGACAATAAAAGAGTACACATCACACTGGACAACATGGACATGAAACAATACAAACAATAGACAATGTAGACCATATAGACAAACAATATAACAACATAACATACATTTTTCAACAATACCATGACGGACACAACAATAAACAGAAGGAAACCTACGAAAATGGTTCTGATCAAGGACACTTGTTGAAAGCTAAAATATAATGTGACTGTGGCTTTGTGTATTTTTGCTACAAGCAAACTCTTATATCTGGACCGGATGTAATCGTAGTGAGTGATGCCTGCTGGTGTGGCAAAGTAATGCAGAGTGCAGCATTTCAGTGTTACGGGTCAGTGGCTACAGTGTTTGTAAAGTTGATACACTGTCTATTTCTATGTGAATTCACACAGATCTACAATATATAGCAAAGAAAAAAGGTAGTGTATGAGTAAGCGTATGCATGGGAGGGAAATACTATTTTATATTTGTGCAGTTTACTGCATAATGCATATAGTCCTGGTGACCATGAAAGTTACTTCAACTTCAACAACTATGGAAATTACATATGATGAGCCATAATTAAAATAGATAGATGTCCATCAGCCCCTTAGAAGAGTTTTCTCTATATTCATTTATCCTCAGGGACAAAGTATCAGGTTCAGAACAAACATGAATTAACACTTGATGAATAGTCATCCTGTCTGTGCCCTCGGCCTCTGGACGTTGTGAGTCACTAATGCTGATGAGAGAGTAACCCTGAGGGAGGTAGACTGTACAGTAGGTTTGCTCACATTAAACACACATTTACTGCTTTGTTTTGTGATTTGTTGGTTGCGAACTGACTCATTTTGGTCATGATTGCTTTGACATTTCTGTTTATTGAAACAGATGGTCTGTATATAATGGCTCATGTATTTTACAATATGCTGCTCAAAGCACACAAGGCATGCTATGATCTTACTGTTTACTAATGAGAATCTCCAGCTGGTATCAGGCAGATTTGTTTATTGTTTTTGTAATACTGCGGCAGTTCTACTTAATTTACCACAGGCCTTCACAAGTAATAAGCCATACAGTACACCGACAAATATAATAAAAACACAGTATTTATGAACCTCCATGAATATTTGAAGCATGCAAATATACCAAATAAGTGAGAGGTTCACTCAAGGTATAAAACATGATCAGTTCCATCAAATATTACAAGTACGCACTATTAAGAATTAGTTAAGCTTTAAACTGAATTAATCATTTATAACACATGAATACTCATTAGTATGTTTATTAACACAAAATAAAAATGTTTTTTTGTTTTTTAGCATTTGATATTCTTTTGATTAGATTATAGTTATAAGTTATAAGACATTCAGTTTTTTTTTTAACGTTTTAAAATTGAAAAGGAAACAGTAAACAGTAAAGCTGTGGGCTGGAAAACCAAAACCCAAATCAGGAAGGAGCTAAAACAAGGGAACAAGGGAAGACAATCCCCTCTGGGTTCCTCCTGCGAAGCCTCTCACATCACACAGAAACTAAGCCGAATCCAATAATAATGTTGATCAATGCAGCTTCAATACATCAAGGTTTTCTAAGTGCAGCCATAGTTCTCTAATTGGAGCAGCGTCTTAATCAGGTGACATGGAGGAAGTGTGAGTCACGCCTGTAGTGTTGGACTCTTCCATCTCAGTGAGAAGGTCAACTGTCGGTCGCACAGCGGGACTCACACCAACCTTCATATTGCTTGAGGAATATAGAATATGAAAGACAATATTAATGCAGGAGGATAATGTGGTGGTCATGGGATATGAAAATCTGATATGAAAAACTGTCAGAAAAGGTAGAGGAAGCTGAAATTCTTTGCTGACAGTTTAATACTGAAAAATGGGAATGGAAAGAGGTAAGATTGCTCTAGGAAATGGGAGAGGAGACACAGGGGTGTGACGACAGTGCCCAACTTTTTATAACTAGGTCAGTTGATCTAACACATTCTCCAAAACCAATGCTAAATCTCCAGGACTTTAATCTCTTTTTATTTTTATTTTTCCATTTATGGTTTTAGTCTTCACACCTGGCACAGATGCAAAAGACAAAAATGCAATATTATCGCTTTCCTGGATCCTTTTCTTCTGTCTCTTCTTCACAGCAGCCAATGAAGGTTAGTGTTTATACCAGTGTAACAAATTGCCATCAATACTCATCCTCTCTCGTTTAAGATACACAAATAAGCCTCCTAATTACTTGCACTACCCCATTTACACTCTGCTCTTCCTGTTCCCAAGCAGCGCTCTTCTGTGGCTAACACAGACAATGATGGGCTGTGTATGGCCACAGCAGACCCTGGATTAATTACGCAGAGGTAGGAGTCATCACTTCACAAGTTCTAATTAACAGCAGATAAAAGGAGCGAGGAGTAGAGAGGGATGACAGCAGGACAGGATTTGGCATTAAACTGGCAGGATTTCCATTACAAGGAAGAGTGAGCACTGAGAACGAAGCACTACAGCTGTTACTCAGATAGTGCGACTGTCTTCAGGATTAATTCTGAGAAATGCGAGCGGTAACATACAGATGCTCCCCAAAATTCATGCATGCAGAAGATTTTTCACTCTGCTTCTCCATCACGCAAAGTGCCCCTCTGCCAGAGATTGATATTGGTTCCTCTAAGAAATATCCAGCCCTGGACTGAGCCTGAATCATTGTCACAGTACTGTCTCAAGCCCACTGAATCACCGGCCTCATTTGCTCCTCATGACATGACATCAATGAGAGGACGAGCAGGAGGAGAAACAGGAGGTTTTTGTCTTCAGACTAGTACAGCTGATCTTGCAGCTCCTCTTCAGTCCATTGGGCACAAACAGGAACTTGAGGAGCAGGTGTGTGATGATCTATGCACCCTCCTCAATTATAGATGCAGTGTTACGCAACAGATACCGCCTCTACTGTAATGGAGATGGTTTTAAAATTAAAATAAAAGCTAAAAATACACTGCTCGGGTATAACGTGTAAGTACAAACATTCAGCGCTGATGGCGTGTTTTGTGGGAAGATGATTTAAAGGCTGGTTGAAGCTGGAAATTATTATGATTGGGGTATCTGAACAATGACAACTGTACTAAAGGCCATAACTGCCGCACCGGCTAGAGCGCACCCGAGCTCAGCCGAACGCACGAGCACGGCCGAACGCGGCCGAACGCGTCCGAATGAGACGCGACTGAAGTATTGATTAAGAGCAGATGTTGTAGTTGGCTCCCTTTCTTCCTCTGTTCGAGTTGATCACAATGTTGGATAGGGGGTTCAGGTAGGTGTAGTACTCGCCCTGGGGTGTCGGTCAAAACACTTGACAGGAGGCAGGATGAAGTTTTAACTGTTTACTGAGGTATAGTCTTCAGCACAGCACAACAATACAGCAGACCCACTGAATGTATGGCAAAGGACAGGTTGGTGGGAATATGTGTGTGGGAGTGTGTGTTAATGTTTATTTGTAATCTGTTACCTGATGAGTGTAATAATTGAAATTATTACTCCTGTAACCTTTATTGAGTTTATTTATGTTTATTTCTCTTTATTGCAGACCACACACTCCCACACACATATTCCCACCAACCTGTCCTTTGCCATACATTCAGTGGGTCTGCTGTATTGTTGTGCTGTGCTGAAGACTATACCTCAGTAAACAGTTAAAACTTCATCCTGCCTCCTGTCAAGTGTTTTGACCGACACCCCAGGGCGAGTACTACACCTACCTGAACCCCCTATCCAACATTGTGGTCCTTCGAGCCGGATTCCCTGTACTTACCCTGGTTAAGGATGGAGCCAACCGGTGAAGGTGAAGAGCCTGTGCGCCCTAGACGCGACATTCATCCTCCCCGCTACCTGGCTGACTATGAGGTAGGCCTCCTCAGACGCCGACCTGTCACCTCCTCAGCGCCTGACCTACAGTGTACAGCACAGCATGCAGACAGACCCGGAGGAGAAGCAGTCCAAGAGAGGCGCATACATGATAGAGCAGATAATACATCCGCATCTTCCTCCACGGCTTCACACATCAGGATTGATGCAAGCCACACCCCCCACAGAGAACCTAGAGAGGGTCCTCCATGCTCCAGTGTGGACCGCCAGCTAGTGGAGCAGCTACGACGTCGGCTGGCACTAGTGGACTACGAGTCCTCGACACAATCCATACTACAGGAGACTGATTTCAGAGAAAGAGAGATGTTGCTTTCTGCTCCCGCTGATCATCGTTCGCCTCATCCTCAGTCACCAGCTCACGGTGATAGGCGTTCCCATTCATCACCTATCCCGACTCCGTCCCCTGAGGCTTATCCACTTCCTAGATGGGCTCAGCACGAGCCAACTGCTGCTCGAGCAACGCCTGGCAGAGACCCCCTAGCTGGCCAGAGTCACGGCTCTGTCAGAGACAGACAAGGCCAGGAATCACCTATACCTGGAGACGTCATGATGGGCTTCTTGGAGAAGATGATGCAGGAGCTGCAGGCTGTGAAGGGCTACATCACCTCACCATCCCCTATTAGGCCGGAGTCGCACCCATCACAGCCGGTCATGCATCACTCAAGTTATGATCGACTGCAGACTCCCCAAGGGCGTCCAGGTTATGTTGCCGCATCAGAGACCTATCAGCCCAGCCCCTACCCTGCACCACAGCCTGTGCCACCTCAGAGCTGGTCTACCTACCCACAGCAACCGGTTGCGGCGACGCCTTCATATCCCATGCACATGGGCTACCCTCAGTCTCCAGTCCCACCTGGGCATACATATCCTCAACCAAGCTCCGCCCCTCAGTATCACCACCCAATGCGGTCACCTACTCAAGTTTATCCGCCGCAGGGGCCCCCACAACCTTCACCATCCGTGGCCCCTGAGAGGATCTATCAGGGGCCAAAACCAACCATACCCACCTTTGTCCATCGAGACCCTGGGGAATTTGCACGGCTCAAGATAGCCTTGGAGAATCTCCTTCCAACCGACAGCACTGAGCTCTTCAAGTATCAGATCCTAGTAGACCACCTGAAACTGGAGGAAGCACGCCTAATTGCTGACTCCTACCTGAACTCACCTGCCCCATATTCTGATACCATGGCAGCGCTCAATGAAAAGTTCGGGCAACCCCATCTGTTGGCATTGAAGAAGATTGCTTATGTGATGGATTCTCCAGACATCAAGCGTGGAGACACGGAGGCTTTCGAGAGGTTTGCCTTACAGATCCGCGCATTGGTGGGAATACTGCAGACGCTCGGGCCTGAAGGTGACATAGAACTCAGATGTGGTTCACATGTGGCAAGGCTCCTAGGAAAACTACCACCTGAGCTGCGGGCAGCGTTCCGCAGGCATATGTTCCACAAGCCAGGAAACATCTATACGCTCCGTGAGTTCTCCCGGTGGTTAGAGTATGAGACGTGGTGTCAGGGCAATGAAGAGCAGCTTGGTGACCGGAGGGAGAAGTCTGGCTACAGGCAGGTGCGACGGAAGGAGTCCGCAACCCAGCCTCGGGCTGCAACTATCCTGCACGGTACGGACAGTTCCTCCAAAGAAGAGAAGCCTGCTTCACCAGCCAAATCCTTCACTGAAGGGAAGGGAAACAGGTCTAAGCCCAAACCTTTCTGCCCCTATTGTGATGGTACTGACCACTTCCTCAGCCAATGCACTGTTTTCAAAGCCTTCACTTTAGAACAGATGTCCAACTGGCTGAAGGAGAACAAGCGATGCCATAGGTGCGGCAGAGCACACCTACCCGAACAGTGCAACTTAAAGAAACCCTGTAACATCTGCCAGGAGAAGCACCTACAGATCCTGCATGGTGTGAACACTAAAGGTAAAGCCAGCAGAACCATGGAGACAACCCTGTACCTGGGCAGACCAGCAGACTGCAGTCGTGTCTTCCTGAAGGTCATCAGAGTCCAGCTGCACCATCAAGACCGTACCCTGGACACCTATGCCGTCTTAGACGACGGGTCGGAGCGGACGGTTCTTCTCTCTGCTGCCGCGGACAAACTGGGATTACAGGGTACTCCTGAAGACCTACCCTTGAGGACAGTCAGACAGGATATCGAGACTATCCATGGAGCCAAGATCTCCTTTAAGATCTCACCAATCTCCTATCCACGTCAGCTGTACCATATCCGTGGCGCCTTCACCTCCAAACATCTTGGTCTGGCTGACCATTCATACCCGGTGACTTCCCTCCAGAAGAGGTACAAACACCTGAGAGGCCTCCCTCTTGAGTCCTTTGCGGGAGTCGGTCCCCTGCTTCTCATCGGCAGCGATCAGGCTCACCTAATAACACCTATCGAGCCTGTGCGAAGCGGACCACCAGGGGGACCAGCAGCCATCCGGACCAAGCTGGGCTGGACTCTGCAAGGCCCGGCTAGAGGGCTGCCAGAATACAGTGAGCCTCCAAGTTGCCTCTTCACTTCCACCAACCCGGCTGCAACGGAACTTCTCCGTAATGTTGAGCGTCTCTGGCAGGTAGATACGCTACCTTTCAGAAGCGAGAAGCTGGTAACAAGATCAAAGGAGGACCAAGAGGCCATAGCCCTGCTGGAGGAGAAAACTGTGCGCATCAAGGTGGAGGGGATCCAGCGTTATGCTACACCCCTGCTCCGAAGAAAGAATGCGCCCCGTTTCCAAGCTCCTCCCGAAGCGGTGATGCCTAGCCTGAGGAGCACCGAGAGGCGACTCCTAAAGGACTCCGAGAAGGCTGCGGCGTACAGTGCAGAAATCAAGAAGCTCGAGGATGCTGGTTCGGTGGCGAAGCTTCCCACTGCAGAGATGAACAAGAGTGAGGAATCCTGGTTCATACCCCATCATATGGTTCAGCATAACCAGAAGAACCGCATCGTCTTCAACTGCTCCTACGAGTTCAGAGGTCTTAACCTGAACGAGGCACTGCTCCCTGGACCTACGCTGGGTCCCTCGCTCCTGGGAGTATTGTTACGTTTTCGCCAACACAGTGTAGCCATCAGCGGGGACATAAAGGGCATGTTTCACCAGGTCCTGCTCCTGCCCGAAGACCGGCCCCTCCTGAGGTTTGTGTGGCGCAACCTGAACAGAGACATGCCCCCCAACATCTACGAGTGGCAAGTGCTACCCTTTGGCACGACCTGCTCACCATGCTGTGCCACCTATGCCCTTCAACGGCACGTTGCCGATCACAGTAGTCTGGGCGAAGACGTCAGAGTCTCAGTTGAGAGTTGTTTTTATGTTGACAATTGCCTTCAGAGTGTCCCATCTGCAGAGGAAGCAAGGCAGTTGTTAGACAAGCTGCGGGCTCTCCTCTCCTCTGGTGGTTTCGAGATCAGACAGTGGACCAGTAACGTCCCATCCGTGATCAGCCACCTGCCCTCAGAAGCGCTTTCTGACAACACGGAACTCTGGCTCTCTCAGGACCGGGTGGATATGCAGGAGGCCACCCTCGGTCTGAGATGGCACTGTCCCTCGGATACCATCGGCTACAAACATCGGCCTGTGGACCATGGCCCACCAACTATGCGTAACGTTTACAGAGTACTGGCCAGTCAGTACGATCCCTTGGGTCTCCTTCTCCCCTTCACCACAAGAGCCAAAGTGCTCGTCCAGCGTCTGTGGGACAAGCCACGAGAATGGGATGACCCAATGCTTCCTGAAGAGCTCCTGACAGCCTGGAACGTCTGGGTGGCGGAACTTTCCTCGCTGCCATTGATTAGCCTGCCTCGTTGTTATGTTCCTGCCAACATGGATCAACCTGGGGTAATCCATGACGTCCACATCTTCTGCGATGCTTCTGAGCGGGCCTATGGCTCAGTGGCATACCTTCGCACTGAAGACAGCCACGGCAACATCAACGTGGCATTCCTGATGGCCAGGTCAAGGGTCGCCCCACGCAGGCAACATTCCATTCCCAGGTTGGAACTCTGTGCCGCCGTAACTGGGGCACAACTAGCCAAGCTGGTCAGGACGGAGCTCACTTTGCCAATCCGGGAGACTGTACTATGGACTGATTCTTCAACAGTGCTCAGTTGGCTGCAGTCTGACTCTTGTCGGTTTAAGGTCTTCGTGGGGACCAGAGTAGCCGAGATCCAGGAGCTTACGGGCTCTGAAGCTTGGAGATACATCAACTCGGAGTCCAACCCAGCCGACGACCTGACCCGAGGTAAGACTCTTGCCAACCTCGCTGAGCCCAACCGATGGACTAACGGACCGTCTTTCCTGCTGCAACCACCGGATGAGTGGCCCAAGCCTCCAATGAGTGAGCCGTCCAAGGACAACTCTGAGCTGCGCCGATCCATGTTCTGCGGGATCACTACCGTTAGCTCAGATCCAGCCATGCCAGACCCAGACCAGTACAGTACCTGGAGGGAACTGATCGACGCTGCTGCGCAGGCGCTTCACGGGGCGGCCAACGTGGACGGACCACCTACAGCCACGGTGTATCAGCAAGCCGAACATCTCGTCCTGCAGAAGGCTCAGATCGATTGTTTCCGCGATGAGTACGCCCTCCTGAAAGCGGGTAAGCCTATACCTGCTAGCAGTCGTCTCATCACCTTATCCCCTGAGTTGGATACAGCTTCAGGACTCATCAGAGTTGGTGGGAGACTGCGACGGGCGGAAGAGCTAGACCCTGCAGTTGTCCATCCGGTGGTTCTGGACCCACATCACAGAGTCACGACACAGCTGATCAGGGACTTTGATGATAGGTTGCATCATCCAGGACCCGAGCGGGTTCTCGCGGAGATCAGACGCTCCTTCTGGATCCTACGGGGACGCGAAGCCATTAGGAAACAACAACACGCTTGCCCAGAGTGTCGAAGGTGGAGAGCTAAGCCTTCCACACCACTCATGGCTGACCTGCCTCCAGCACGCCTCCGCCTCTTTAAACCCCCATTCCATTCCACGGGGATGGATTGTTTCGGCCCCTTTCAAGTGAAAATAGGACGCCGTTCGGAGAAGAGGTGGGGCCTCATATTCAAATGCCTCACAACCCGAGCTGTTCATCTTGACCTCCTGACTGCGATGGACTCAGATGCATTCCTCATGGCCCTCCGGAGATTTACTGCTCGCCGAGGTACTCCAGCTGAGCTTTACTCCGATCAAGGCACCAACTTCCGTGGAGCTGAAAGGGAGTTGGCGACGGCTTTCAGGGAGATGCACGCCAGCTTGAAGGAACTCCTTGCTAAGCACCACCGGATCGAGTTCCACTTCAATCCACCGGCAGCGCCACATTTCGGAGGAGCATGGGAACGAGAGATCCGCTCAGTTAAGTCCACCCTCCGGACGATTCTTGGGTCCCAGACAGTCACCGAGGAGGTCCTCCTGACCGTCCTAATCGAGGTTGAAGGCATCTTGAACTCGAAGCCTTTGGGCTATGTTTCCTCTGACGTCGCCGACCTTGACCCGATCACACCGAATCACCTTCTCATGGGGCGGCCTAGTAGCTGCTTACCTCCTGTCGTCTACCCACAGTCGGACCTGCTGAGTCGGAGGCGGTGGAGACAGAGCCAGATCCTGACCGACCATTTCTGGTCTCGGTTCGTCAAATACTACTTACCGACTCTACAACCACGGACGAAGTGGCAAGCCACAACGGATAACCTCACAGTGGGCACCGTGGTCATGTTGGCCGACCCTCAGCTGCCACGAGCTCTTTGGTCCATTGGTCGTGTCGTCCAGGTGATCACCAGCGCTGATGGGCATGTCCGAGCAGCAGAGGTGAAGGTTGGGGATAAGGTCTACACTCGCCCTGTGGTAAGGCTCATTGTACTACCGGAGCTTCCTGATGACAGCGCCTCTGCTTAGACCTCCATCCGGCCATCTTTGTAGTGAACACATTTGCTACACAACTGTGGGGGCGGCTGTACTAAAGGCCATAACTGCCGCACCGGCTAGAGCGCACCCGAGCTCAGCCGAACGCACGAGCACGGCCGAACGCGGCCGAACGCGTCCGAATGAGACGCGACTGAAGTATTGATTAAGAGCAGATGTTGTAGTTGGCTCCCTTTCTTCCTCTGTTCGAGTTGATGGCGGAACTTTCTTCCTGCGCCGACTGTATTCTCCGCCCTCTGACGGCCCTGTTCCGGTGTGCGTAAATGAACGGACAGTAAGTGTGTTATGTGTATCATTTCTCCCGTGTTTATGGGCAATTTCATTTATGTGGAGCTATCGCTAATTCAGCTGATAATTAGTTGTTGCGGTCGTCACAGCTATACCGCCGTTACACGTGTTATCCCTGCTCGAGTGTGAATATAACTGTGCGTTTGGGATGGTGTTAATGTTTATTTGTAATCTGTTACCTGATGAGTGTAATAATTGAAATTATTACTCCTGTAACCTTTATTGAGTTTATTTATGTTTATTTCTCTTTATTGCAGACCACACACTCCCACACACATATTCCCACCAACCTGTCCTTTGCCATACATTCAGTGGGTCTGCTGTATTGTTGTGCTGTGCTGAAGACTATACCTCAGTAAACAGTTAAAACTTCATCCTGCCTCCTGTCAAGTGTTTTGACCGACACCCCAGGGCGAGTACTACACCTACCTGAACCCCCTATCCAACAACAACCTTTATTTGACAAATACATGGTAACGCTGCAATCTTACAAATTTGTAACCGTAATGAGTCTTTAAACATGTTGAGTCAAACTGAGATCGTTGGCCTACTGGACCAATGCTGAAGACAGTTTCTTTCATAGTTTAAAAGAAACGATCAGAAAAGAAACCTTCAGAAATGTCTCCCACTGAACTGTGAGCTTGATCCTTTTGGTTGCTGATTTTCTAGTCCCTTTGCTTGACTGAGAGCTGAAGCAGGATAATTTGCTGCTCTCTACTCGCACTCCTCCAGAGGCAATGCCTCAGCTCCTTTGGTGAATGGTATATGGTTATTGATACATAAACACCCACCAATGGATGAGGACTGAATGTCTGAATAACTTCATAAATATCTGTCCCACTGCCATATAACCCATTTGCATAAAATTTTAAATATATCATGATGTTGAAGTCCTCTGGGTGTATGATTTTTTTTTAGTATGTTATGCATATCACTAAAACATGTAGCAGCATTTAAATATGCATGGATATAGGAAGAGGAGCGGTGCAGAGATGAAACTCTGAACGAATTGTTTACCTAAATGATGTACAGTCGTCTCTGTCTCTTTTATCTCTCTTGCAACGCACATAACAATGACTCTGTTTACATAGGAACATGATCTTGCCCCTCGACTGAGCATCAACTAACATGATGTTCAAGGTGCTTGGCTTGAATACCAGCTACAGATGTGGAGGAAAGGGATCAAGGTTGCGCGGGGGTTTAGAGCTGCATCACACAGAGCGATGCCATGAAGATGACTGAATTTTTTTTTCTACCCACAGGATCAATTTATTTATCTATATCTGTGTGGATGTGACAACTTGAATATTGGATCTGTTGTCTCACTATGCATCATTTACACACCAATAATGGAGGGTTATACATTTAAAGGAAGGCCCTTTAATTTACAGGCCACTAATTATGTGATAATGTCAAGAAAGAGCCAAGAAATAACAAGCAATTGCATCATAATGTCTAGAAATAGCTGTAACATCGAGAAATATAGGCAAGACATAATGATTGATTGCGTAGAAATAACCCAGAAATAATTGATTGTAATTGACAATGTGGAGAAAAATTCTGGTCTTTCCCAAAAATTCAAAGCATGAAAACCATGTGTAATCTTATTTCTTGACTATTTCTGGACATTATCACGTAATTGATAGCCTGTACATTAAATGGTTTTACTCAAAGATTTCACTCTTGTATTGTTATACATCACCAGTCGGGGGATTCGATGATGGACCCACAACCTCCCTCATTTCCCTTAGCTTCAGCTGGTAAGTGACTACGTGTCCAAGAGTGCCTTCCCCAAGTATCTCCAAGGAGCTGAACAAGTGAGAGTGTGTATCAACACAACTCCTCTGCTCCAGCTGAGCTGACCGGAGTCATTCTCATCGGCACTCACAGCAGACCCACACCTTGCCCATCCCTTCCAGCTGTGCTGTTATTGCCAGCAGTGTACGCGGCCACGCTGGCTCTCCCCAACCTGCCCCACTGTTGCGTCTCACCATGCCAAAACCCCGTGCCCAAAATAGAATCCAATCTCATTTCATGCCTCGTGAAGCTCTAAATTTGCACCAGAGGGGATGCTACATTTGTGATAGATAGTACAAGTAAATTAGGGAAAGAGCAAAGTCTGTTTGTCGGACAAATGTTGATCTTCTCAGTGGAATTCAACAAACCTAAAGGGACAATTTCGCAAACAAAAGGCAGCCCTTAAGGCACCCCAACACTATTTCTTTCTATGAGCCAAAACAAGCTTTTCAGTCAGGTCTTGTCCATGGAATTAACTCACGTTGAGAAAACCTACCTGAGCCAACTTTAGTGCTCATTACATGCATTTTAAAACAATGCCAAAGGCAGCAGTTGGCAACCAGCACTCCTTTCACTGTTATCGGCTAAGCACAAGTCTTGGTGACTAAAAACATTCAATTCAAGTATTAAGGCGGATGGCCTTTAAGCTAAAATGTTTTCTTGTGTTGCATGTCGAGAGTATTCCTCAGGCAAAAGGAAAAGTGATCATACTCAATTTAATTTTCATTTTCCATTTCGTCCTCCAGGATAGGAGCTCCCACATATGGTAGGAGTTAACCTGCAGCAGTATCTGACTCAATTCTACAAAAAGAGCACTCATTGATGTTTTATTAATCAGGATGTGGGTACATTTTATAAGATAACATTTGATTTGAACTCAGCAGCAGTGAGCCTCCACAGTGAACAGACGTAATGAGATAGATAATAAGTCTAGTTTCTGCTGCACTGATGGTACCAGACAGCGCTCTGCTACTTAATGTCACAGCTGACCAGCGAAAGTCTAAGGCTCTCTCTATACTGTAATGAGCAAGTAAGTATTGAATGCTCTTTCCCATACAGAAAAAATCTAACTATAAGCCTGTATATGCTGTGGGATCCAAAAATCTGAGAACATGTTGGGATTCTTCTTGTCTTAGTCGTATCTTAAGTTTTTTTTAAAGATTTATTTTTTTGGCTTTTCATGCCTTAATTGATAGTATAGTAGAGAGGAGACAGGAAATGGGAGGCAGAGATGGGGGGGAAAGACATGCAGTATAGGGCCGTCCGATGCGGGACTCGAACCGGGGCCGCCTGCAGCGAGGACTATAGCCTCAACATATGTGGCGGGCGCTCTACCAACTGAGCTAAACCTCGCCGTCGTATCTTAAGTTTGTATAAAACCTGACAACCCTGTTATTCCGCAGAGCTTCCTGTGACGTAATGCACGGCCTTCTCAGTCTTCAAGTGCCCCCATAAATGTTCAGTTGGGGTGAGCTAATGCTCAACTCCAAGACAGTCAGGACTCTTCAAGCAGTTTAAGCTTTGATGTGTGTTTGGGTCCTTATCCTGCTGCAGGATGAAAGATGCAGAGGGTTGTAGCATGGCTCTGAAGAATGGAGTGCTACTTCTTTGTTTGGTGTAGGTGTCCAAGTCCTAGGTGAACAACCTCAGCCTCGAAAAATGTTTCGACCACCAGCATGTTTCACTGAGGGTTGGACACCCTGGTTTCCGCTTCTTGTTAGTTACTGCCATAAATCTCAAACTTCATCAGTAAATAGGACCCCCCCCTGTCATCTTGTAAAATGCATGCAGTGGTGTGTGGCCCTGTTTCAGCTCCTGGGAAGTGGCTCAGAAGCTGCTACCTGTCCTCTGGGACTGCTACAAGACGTCCTTCTTTTGACGCTCCTTTTACTGATTTTAGTCTTGTGTGCTTTATTTAGAAAGTCCAGTGACTGTGATGAAGTTGCTTTTTAAAATCTCTCAGGGAACTGAGTTTGATGCCTTGATGTATTGATTCTCTGATGGGTGTGGCTGCTTTTTGGTTGTACCAGATCGTGCTTTGGATACAAATGATCCAGTTTCTGTAAAGTGTTTCAGAGTTCCGTGCGCTGCCCCTTTAGACAACCCTTGTCTACCTTTTGATTTGTCACTGAGAAAGCTCCTCTTTGTTTCAAATAGCAATTTGACTTCTGTCTCTTTCACTTTGGTCTGAAGTTAGTTCCACTTAGAGTAGATCAAATCCACAGGAGTGTCGTCTGAAAATGTGCTTCAGAAGGCATACAGTACAACCAGAAGAAATATGACTCTTTTAAACAAGTGAGTACAGTTAGTTAGTTAAGGCTCCAACTTTCAAATTTCTGCCAGTGTAAAGTCATAAAAAATCCTCCTGCATTTTACCTGTCCTATAACATTTTCAAACCTTTGTATTATTTTCAGACTTGTCAAAAAAATGTGGAGATTTTCAATGTGATCTTTTGGCTTTTGGGCCCCATCATAAAAATATACAGGAGCTCAGCATATTCTCTCCAGTAACCTTTCTCTGGTAACAGTGACCTTTTCTTTGATATATGTATCAATCCCTTCATCTATGGCCATTTTCAAAGTGGAGTTGTTTTTTCCTCTCTCTCAGGCTGAGTGTCTGCAACAATTTGTTGATCTTCACTGAGAACAGAAAGCATTACTGCGATTTTGGCCATGTGTGATTTTCCCATCTTTTCCAGTTGACAGAGACAGAGATACCATGTAAGGCAGAGAAAGAGGCAAACAAGAGACCTTGCATGTACGTGAAATGCACCCAGCTGAGTACATGCACAGCTGGGCCTAGTCGCTTGAATGCAGAACTGTATCTACCACAACAGCAGCAGCAAAATCTTTATTTGGCCTTGAGTTTGAATGTGGAGCCCACCACCCATCGGAAAGTGACTCACAGGCAGGTCTGATAAATGACAAAGGTTCTCTTGCTGTGTTCAGCCTGGTTACAAATGCAGTTGCACTCAGAGCAACGGCAGCATCCTGTGTGTTTATGTTTCCTGTATACCTTTCATTTTCAGGGTATTAAGTTGATCCTCTAAATCAGACAGAAAAGCTAAGTCTCGCAGCTACCTTTCATCCTCAGCCTCAGTCATAGCCTACTTCTGTCTCCATTTTCCCTCTTCACTCTCCTTACTCCTGTATGGGAGACCACACGTGCCAGTTTGGAAAGGTGGGTGGTAAATGAAACAAACAGCCATCTATTTGCACCCTCCTGAGAAGTACTCAGCCTCCCACCTCTATGGAAACTGGCTGCCTTCAGCAGCAGCCCTCCCCCTCTTCAGCCAGCAGCCACTGCTTTCTGTTGCTGTGTCCTGTGCAGTCAGGTTATGTGTGTGTGTGTTTTGGTGGGGTGCTGTGGGCTGATTGTGTTCAACACATGGCATGCAACCCTACAACACAGCTGCAACTAGGTGGCCAGGAAGAGCCAAGGGCATTGTTGATTTTGAACATGACGTATTTTAATATAACTTTAGGTTAAATTTGTAAAAAAAAAAAATAAAAAAAAATAAAAAAAAAACAGTCTGGACCAACTCAACACTTCCTGAGAGGCAAAACACAAAAATGTACCGATACACACTGACACACACACAAAATGTCTGATGTAATAGTACAGCTCGTCATGAAATACTTGATTTGCAACATAATTGCCCCCCGCCCCCCACAAAGTACCAAGTTAGAGGATAAACTCCTCTACATAACTGAGCGAGTGGCAGGTGAATGCTTCTCTGCTGAACATGAGCGTGGTGCTGTGATATTAAACCCTTCATTTCTCTTGTATGATGTGAAATGCCTGTGTGCTTTGGGGAGAATGGGCACTTATGTCATAACTCACCTTCAGTGTAATAAAAACAGAGCCCACTCTAACAAGCAGCACTCGTTGTTACGTCTGTTATACAACAGCTATTTTAATTAGGCAATTAAATGAAATGCAGCAGTTATATGGAGGATAATGAGTTGGTGGAATTAGTTTCGAACACAGTTTGAGCACAAAACACCTGCACATAACAAATGTGATTTCTGATTGAGAGTGAAGCAACCAGACACAGATCAAAGCTAAAATGTCTATAAAAAGACATAAACGCAATAAAATCTTTGTAGTGTGGTATATTTAAAAAAGCTAGCCACTTTTCATCACATTAAAATAAACATGCAACCTCTTCACGTACCCACAGTCCCTTCCATTTAATAGTGAAATATTCCACCTTACATCTGTCTCTACTTCCGCCACAGCACCAGCGGTTACAAAAGCAGTTAAGATGACCTGAGATCTGAACACAGTCTGTCCTGTTACATCTGCAGCGTTTCAGATGTGAGGTATAGGCCCATGAATTTTGAAATAGCCCAGCAGCTGTTTAATATTGCAGTCTCTCATATGAAATTTACAAAAATTTTCCCATCAGCTAAAGGTCGTCCGCCAGCAAAAAGCAAACTACTGAATGTGCTCACATCAGAACAGCGATAACAAACTTATAAACAACAGACTGACAGATGTTAGGACTCTGACAAATCCTCGCAACCATCACACACAAAGTGAGAGATCCCAGATGAAAAGCAAGCAGAGCAATACTGTATCTATACAACACCATCCTGGATCTGGAACAGTTACAGCCCAGACGTTTACTGCTGTGAAGAAAAAAGAAAAAAGAAAAAGATGCAAATCAACTAAAGGGACGCAGAGAGAGAATATGAGAGAGAGAAATAAAAGCTGCGTTGACAACTTTATTTTTTCTTCAAAGAATCAAACTGCTGCAAGCAACGTTCCCACTGTCTGGCTCCACAGCTCCAGTGAAGCAAACACTATAGCTCATCTGCCTGCAACAACCATAAAGCAGCACTGATGCTTTAGCAGCAAACTCTCAGGGTGAGGGGACATTTAGATTCAGTGATAATAGCGCTGAAGATGGACGGCATCATGGTAGCTGAGAGAATAATGATCGTGTCATTCAGATGAGCCTATTCTTGCAGCACGCACGCACTGTAGATGAAATGCCAACCCTTGTTCTATGCTTTAACGCCACATTCAGGGTAATGTGACTTAAAGGATGAGGATGGAAATACTGGGATATATGAGGACACATCATTCCACCTTAAATCTTAGAATCTAAAATGTCTAATTGAGTGTTAGGTAACCATGTAAAAGCTAGAACTGCTTTCCCATTGGTTAGTATGGATTAATAGCCTACACTTTATACTCTCACATGGAGTTATTCCATCCACCCACTCAAAAGCACTCCATCCAAACTAAATGATACTGAAGAGCAGTGTTTAATAGCATACAACACCACTCTCACTGTCATTACTGTGTATCCACAGTGTGGCCTACCTGACCTCACCACATGTACCACACTGCATGTTACAGAAGTTCACATCTCTCCATGTGTGTAAGCTGACTCACTCTTGTAGCTCGCGCTCCAAGGCTGATATCCATAGTAGCCGGTGATGCGCAGTATCCTCTCCTCTATGGAGGCGCTGTTGATGTCCTCAACTGAGCGGGAGGACTTGAGGTCCTCTTTGATGGCCTCGTCCACCACCAGGTACTTGAGCTGTCTGAGCTGAGGGCTGATGTCCGAAAGCCTTCTGGGGCTCACGTCGGGCGACTTGCGCATCCCGCTGGGAAGAAAAGAGCAAGGGGACGGCGGTGTTAGGAATACAAGACAAACTGGGACCTCTTGGCAAAGGGGAAGGAAGCCTGGAAACCCTGTGTTATGACTTGATAAGATAAGAGTTCTCCTTGGCCAAAGCAGGGGGAAAGTCAGTGTTGTTAGGGCCCCCTGCAGCGCCTCTCTTGTACAGTACAGAAATCATCATCCTTCACTGGCCCTGCGTCCGCGCAACAACGCCGTGAAAGACACAAACCGAAAGTGACTGGTCCTGTAACTGTTGTATAGGCTTCTATGCACCGTGCAGCTCCTATTATGGGATTATAGGAATTTGAAACTAATGAATCGATCGTGTGTGATTTGTAGAGATGGAGGAGCAACACTTGTGACAGCTCCGGGCATGATGCTACAGTAGATGGGCACTGGAGCACAAATCTGCGCCCAGAATACTATCTGCACAACAGAGGCAGCAGCAACATAAGCAGCAGCAGCAGCCCTTTAAAATTACAAAGCAACACCCCACAGAGGTGGTCGGTTGTTATTCTGTGTCCACCAGGTGACATAAAGCAAAACAAAGATGTAATTTTGCACCAGTGAAGCTCTGTGGCGTGATGATGAACCTCACAAAGTAGCAAATGACCCGAGAGCCTCTCTTAGCTGTTATGAAACCGTCAATACCTGAAAGCAAAACATTATTTACTGACCCATTCACACTAGATCTGTGTATAATTATCCCTTGTGCTGCCGTAATACTCCCATCATAGCTTCCATAATTTATTTTTTTATATAGAAAGATATAACCTGCCTCCAAACAATTAAAATAAAGAAACAGCTCTAACATTTAAAACGTCACTGATTGACAAAAGATTATACTCATACGTTATTGGTTATTTTAACACTTAAAAGTCAATTCACTTTGTCAATGCACCTGGGAAATCATAGTGCGCAACAGGTGCGTCCTGTACGTGCGTCCGTCGTTGGGCTGCAAAGCATTTGTGAAAGTTTAAATGTCTTACATCGGCATCAAAGTAGTAGGAGGTCCAAGGTAGCACATGCAGTCCCGGTGGGGCCGTCCGACCCGGTCCCACACTGTGCCCTCTCCATCGCCGTACATCCTCAAAAGGCCACAACAACGCAGGGGCAGCTACTGTGAATCTAAATCCTCATCAAGGCGGACGGAGACCACAACCATCATCCTGCTCCCTGCTCACCTTCCACAGACATATGCCCGCCTGCCTGCTTGCTTTGCCTGCTTGGCCACTACAGTACAACGCTGTTCCAACATTAAAAGACTATGCGCGCTGCTCCGGATGCTGCTGCGTGCTGGAGGCACTGCAACAGCACCATCTGCTGGACACTCATCACCCCCAAAGTCTGAAATACAAAAGCATATACCAGCTGTAACCCCTTTTAACCTCAACAATCCGAACCACCACTTCAGGACTTTGACACCCATCAGAAAGTCTCCAACCATTTTCCTGCATAGCCATCGAGATGTATTAAAATCCCAATGGTCAGGCTATTCTGGCACATTCTTTGCTGAGATATAAGATCAAACTGAATCTGCTGTCCCCTCTCAGGGCCCCACAAGGACCCCTAGTGGCCCCTGGATCTCAGTCATCGCACATCCCCAACTAAACTGACTCATCTCTCTGTCTATGAAGTGTTTGAGTACTTTTCTCTGTGGCTTTGTGGCTCCAAAAGTCCTCATACTGTCACATTCAGACAGGCACAGCAAGTCTCATGGCTCAAGATGACAAAAAAAAGAAAGAAGAAACAGATATAATGCATATTGAAGTGTGAGTAGGTGTATGGGTGTCCTTAGCTTTTCTTTCTATTTCTAGGACAAAAAAACAAAAGAGGGGATGGGAGTGTTTTGCGGAGGCACATTAAATTTGACTATTATCTTGATGATGTGATATCCTTCAAACACACCCCTGCTTTTGTCTTAAATATATACTGCCCCATTAAATTACATAACATTTCTATCAGCACATCAGTCACAAAATGTCCTTTCTGGCCTAGTTTTCCATTTCTTTTATGGTTTGTGTGATTTATTGTGTTGTGTGGGGGTTGCCACACTTTATTGTGTGGAATATGCTTGACTGCAGCTGGTCTGCTGTCACCAGACAAACATTTTCTGTTAAAATCACTATAGATTTCGTGGCAATTCACAGGCCACCAGCTCCCCATTTGTCTATTATTCATGGTCTACTTTGCTCTAGGAGCCCACCAGCATTTTCAAGATGATGGCAAAGGTCTGTATTTCAAAAGTCTGTGAGGTATATTGAACGGCAGAAATGTTGCTTCTGCTCAGCTGAATGAGACAATTACAGGGATGCTGTTGATTACATTCAATCAGCGATGTGCTTCTAGTAACGGGAGTAATTACGTTCACTGGTGGTGATTGTGTCTCCTTGGAAATTAAAATCAAGAAGGTTTTTTGTCTCTTGTGTTCTGAAGTGTGAACAGTGCCACACAGCGAGTACACAGTGCACTCTGTGAGATCTGTTATTAAAGATTGACTCTGGCAGCAAAGTCTTTTAATGAATTTGGATTACCTCTACTTAAACTTTCTCACTGTTTACACAGATGATCTGAATTTCATGCTCTTTCTAGATTTATCTACTAAGTGTGACAATGTTTAGGTTAGATGCATTATTTTCTATTGCTTTCTAGACAAAGCTAAGCAGCACAAGCAGTTTTTATAATCAGGAAGTAGTGGTGCTCTACCTTGCATGAATGGAGTAGCGCTGCCCAAGGGTCCCGGGTCTGTGCTCCACTCGCTGCATTGCGTCGGCATCCTGTGGGCTCCTGACTGCGCAGAGCAGCAAAGGCACACCAACTGTGTTTTGAAGACAGGTTTTTGCATCGATCAGTGACAAGCTTCACCTCACATGTCCACACACACAGTGGGTTGGGGTGGCGGTGGGGATGGTTTGGGAAAAGGAAGGGGTGGGGGGCCTGTGCTTACTCAAGCAAAAAAGTGGAGTCTAGTCATCAATAAACAGGTCAACACCTCCCATCGACAAAATCTTGGGGAGAAGAGGATCAGGTTCATCTTGCATAATGCACCTCTCAACTTCACAGCTCAGCCAAGGCCAAATCAATTCTCGCTGTTCCACCCTCCGCTTTGCCAAAACTGAAGAAGAATGCGGACACCCATCCACACATATATGGAAGGACTGCTGATATGTTCAAGTCATTCACTGCCATCCAGTACACCATCTTCCACATCAGCAGGCCTCTAATAGAGATTTAATTGGTGCCCCAATCTACAGGGCACTGCGCTCCTTTCTAAATATGGATCAGAGATAAAGTGAGAGGGCCAAGCTCAAGGCCAAGAGACATAAAATGAACAATGAGGGTGATCCAATGATCCATCCCCTTGGTTCACAAACAAGATAGATAGATATAGATATAGACACTAGTCACTAATATAATCACTTGTTAACGAGGTTTGTTTGTTTTCTAATGATGCTATTATTTTCATCAAAGTGCTTCCGATGGATAGAAGTATTGACCCAGCTAATGACATTAACAACGGCTCTATTCCATCAAATGACAGTGGGCCAGCGTTCACAGTGCCATTGCCTTACATGAAATGAAGCCATGATTAACGCTGTTGAATAATTTTAATAATAATCATTTAATACCTGTGCCTTTCCTGCATTATGACAAGTCAAAATATCAGTTGAGGTGTTTTAAGCTTTCTCGCAGCAGAATCACTGAGAAACCAGTGGTGTCTATCGCTGAATTAATTTCTAATGGTCAAAATAGTTGCCAAGAAGAAGGCTTACATGTAAATGCTGGCATTTTAGAATTGTTTCCAACATTTCCTGTGTATAGGCAGGAGGGCTTACATGTATTCAGTTACTTAATCAGGAGGACTGCTAATGTCCTATTTCAAGCTTCATTCCATGATGATGATGATGATTCATATATTTCTGACACATTTTAATGTGCACAGGGTCCATGCTACATGTGGGGATTCGCTCTTCTTCCTCACAACATCCCTTTTAGTTCTTTTCCTTCAAAAACTGTGTGCAATCCAGTGCTTAGTCAGAAACAAAGAGCCTGCATGTTAGAAACGTTGAGCTCTCTCAGTCGTTTCCATTGTGTCTCTTATCCTCCTGTGTCCAGTTGCATACAATTTAGAAAAAAAAGTATGATGTAAATCCTCTCTCTTCTCACCATCAATATTTAATACACAGCTCGCAGCCTGGAAACAGTGTACCAGGCCACTGATGATTGGACGACACAGGCTGGGAAGCCAAACTGTGAGCCAGTAAAAGAGGCCACATTCATTACAGTGTGTTTAAATACCTAAGAGGTTTTGTAAACATGTATTCCTCATCATTCAACAGCTGAACATTGGTTTTCACATTTGCCAACATGTGGAGAAATTTGCAAGGAACATAGAGACACATCTATTCCTTCATTGCTGGATGTTCTTCCAGCCAGAAGGAAACATAACCTTTATGAAATCGGCACCCTGTAGTCTGAAGGGCCCAGGTGATTTCTTTAGGCTGTCTTTGTTATGCAGTTGCCATTATTTGTAAAGTTGACACACAGCTGGGGAGTAACCATCAGACTCTCGGAGGATGAGAGGAGCTGTTGACGATATTGTGTGTGTACTACTGACGTCAGGAAGTAGTTAGCTGCCCAGGCAAACAGCTCCAGTGGGGGAGAAAAAGTCCAGCAACGCCTGTCTTCTCCTCTGGTCAGCATAAACTGCCCCGATTCCCACTCTCACACATTCCCTTTTAAGTTTTGTGGGCAGCCAACAAGAAGAAAAAATACATGGAAGTAGCCTATTTCCTGCTACTATTAATATTGAAAGATGACAGGACTTCAGCAGACAGTTTCACAACAATTCACAAAGGAAATGTTGAGGAAAATCACATAGATGATGAGCTCTGTCTGAACTAGGATCATGTAGATGAAATGGAACTGGCATACAGCTCTTAATTTTTCTCTTCATATTAGAGTGACTTTACTTTATTAGACTGAAAATCCATCCCACTTATTCTCCCTTAAATGAGACGTACCTCTCCTCAAATAAATGTCTGCTTTACATAATTGTTGCCCAATTTGCCAGATATGATTTGTAGCAATTGGTCACCCCATGTAGCACAGGGGGAAAAAAAGTCACCACTTGGTTTCTCCAAATCCTGAAAATTGTCAAATATTACCCACCTGGAACAAGTTACTGCCTCCTCTGAATATTTATAAGCAATTATTTTCAGTGAGTTTTGGAGAGTGAAGACTTGGCGAGCTCTTCTCAGATTACCCGTAAATGCATTCTGATAAGACTGGATAACTGAGACGGCAATTAAATCAGCCAGCATTGGTCCTGCATGTGTTTAGAATTTAACACAAGCTGTGTTGGTCAAAGACGCACAGCCCAGTGCCTTTCTTCATCTAATTGGTGGCCTTCAAAACTATTTTTCCCAGCGTTTTCACTCAGCTGAACATCACACGCAGGTCTGATTCGCCCTGGATGTCGGCTTTGGTGGGATGACAAAGTGGAAAAGACAGAAAAAACGTGGGCTGTGCAGTTCCGTTCCCAGGAGTTGCTCCATCTGTTTCAGCATGACTGATGACGACGTTTCCACCTGCAATGGTTTTTCTTCAGAAGTCTCAACTCCTGGGAAAATAACTGCAGATCACCCCCCACCTCCTCCTCCTCCTCCTCCACTGTTCCTTTCTTTAACCTTCAACATATTCATGGTTTATTATCCAGAAGCTAATAAATGTGCATAATGTATAAAGTCTTTGCATGGAGCTAAGTGTGAGTCCACACTGCAGAGATGGGGGTTTCGCTGCAGAGTGGTTGCAAGAGGGAGAGAGAGAGAGAGAATGCCTCTGGCTGCAGCATCCACTTGCCACTTCCGCTCTTCTCTCCTCCTTTCTTCTGGTCCTGTCAGTTTGTCTCACCTCTTATACATTCAAGACACAGTTAACTGGGGCAGCGAATATCCTGCTAAGTGTTCGCTGTGCGCATAATCTGATCATATATAATTCTTCTGCTTCGAAAATATTACCGCAGTCCCAAATGTGCAACCCCATGATTCAGTTCCTGGGTAAGTTAATAAAAGTGAATCCTCATTATCATTCAGAAAACATAATCTCAGGCTCACTTTGCACCGGCAATGTGATGCCATGGTGTTTGCTATACCAAATGAAAGTAGTTATAGAGCTGGCAGTGGGGAATGTTTGCGCTTGAGGCCTCCTGCATTCCCATGGTCCCAGTGTGTGTGTCAGGATATAAATAGAGTTGCTCCACCATCAGAAAGCGGTGCTATAGGGTGGATGCCAGTCGTCGCCTCAGTCCAATCCAACCCACCCCCTGCCCTGGATGACCCCTGAGTCCTTGGACCAGTGGTGCATGAGGAGCCAAAGTTGCAACAATAGACTTGTAAAAAAGAGAAAAAAAAGAAAGAAAACTGACTGATGAAATGTCAAGCATTACACAATACAATTCTCCACTGTGTGTTACTCTTGGGCTTTGCTGGAGTGAGTATAATGCATCTGCAACTAGCTGTGACACAGCAGTGTTGCATTATTTGTGCATCCTTAAAGAATAGCTGTGTATTCAGTGCGCTGCCACTTCTGTACGTTCTCAGTAAAAGAGTTCTTCTCTTTGCAGAATTTAAACATAAAGCAGAATTCTTTCATCTCCACATGCAACTCAGGCTCAGGTAGTTTCCTGTGTGGATTTGCAAAAAGATCAAATAGCAATATTAATGACAAGAAGCGGCTGGTAAATTTCAGCCTGGCGTGTCGAGCTTGGCCTTCAGGGGATAGTGCCGTTCTGCCCCATTGCATCTCTGACTGACAGCCCGGCTGCAGCTACTGACAACTGTACTGTATGTACACGTTTGTGTGGGGGTACGAATTAAAAGAAAACAACGGAGGGACACAGCGCCGCACTCGAAGATGTGATGTCCACAAGCGTAGGTGTACTTTAACTGGCTGCATGCCAGCGGTATAGAAAGTATTTTGCTGTCGGACTCTCAGGAGTCAGCAAATGCAATCTCATTTTGCAGTACAGGCACAGACCCAGCTGGTGCACAAAGAATGTTTAATTCCCTGCTTTTCATTCAATAATTGTTTACTTCTTTTTTTATAAACACAAATAATATGAAAACTCGTTCATTCTCATTTGTCTGGATACTGGCCTCTTTGTCGACCTCTGTAATGACACCCTGCACTAATGCTGCCACAGACAATTAGAACAGCAGAAGATTACAGACCTGGTAGGAAACCCTGTTATCACTGTGTTAAAAAGTTGCACTGCCACATGCAAACAATGCATGTTCATAATTTCTATTTTAAACCTGCGCAGTTTACATTTTTATGCACAAAGGCAGGGAATAAATAAATCATAGGAGTGTGACTGTATGCAGTAACAGATGTGAAGTGAAGTTTTTCCAAACTTGTATATAAAGGTAAAGTTTTATTACAGAGTCACTGTTTATATATACTTCTACTGATTTGCACTGTACGGATTGAATGAGAGCAAACGGTGAGTTGCATGTGGCTCTGGGTTGCTGTTGTTGTGTTTTGATAGATTTCCTACTTTAAAGCAGGGATTCAAATCTGATTACAGTCAAATTTGTTCTAATCACATTATGCAAATGAACAGACACAGTTGCCATTCTGTGCAGAGTCACAACATGGCAGATTTGTATACTGTATCAAACTGTCTGACAATCCTCAACAGTTATTTCCAATTACTGTGCGCCCACAGGTAATTGTGTTCTCGCAACGTGCGCTCAATAAATACTTTGCCAGGAGCTGCCTTTGCCTCATCTTCACCCAGGCAGTTAAACTTGATAACATGGATGCAGGCTCAGCTGCTCTGCAGTATGAGGTGCCTGCATGTCAGAGGTAATTACACTTTTGTTCAATAAGAAATACAGCTGCTGAATAAAACAAAGCATTGCATTTTTTTTTTCCAATTCTACAATGTGTTTGGTTAGGGGCCAACACAATAAAGAATTCACATACATACAAAATTTGCTCTCCTTAGTTTTCCACCCACAGCCACAACATACAATCTAGTATATTGCTGGACTGAATCCAGATGTTAAAAGGAATAACATTACTATTACAGATTAAAGTTTTATTGTATCTATTAGGTGCCATTATTTCTTTGTGCTTAATATTTTGAAGTCATAGCAGAGAGTTTATATACCTGTGTATTCAACAGCTTTGTTCTTTGCATGTCCTCATAATAAATGAGTGTCTTTCAGCAGCTAACGACGTCCTGTCTTTTTATGAACTGCCACTTTTGATGAGTCTGATGTGCAAATCATTTCCATTTATGCTCAAATAAGAAAAGCATTTTCTGTTCATCACTGCCTGGGATATTTGAAAGGCTCTTGTTCAACCACCCCCATCTTCAATTACTGCTCTTCTGTGATGGAAACAAAGATGTGCTAAACATCCACCTCCATTTCATATTCGAGGATTAGATGGAAAACTAAGAGAGTGTATTCAAGAACCAACAATTTTATTCCTACTTAAAAAAAAGACCGCGATCACATTCATTACCATTTGTTCTCTTCTTCTTTCCCATTCATCTGAGTGGTTTTGTGTGTGTGTGTGTACATCTGTCCACGGCTCTCCTCCTTAAATTCATTCAGTATTCAAGCATATTGTCACTGTCTCACTGAATACACGTTATATAACACAATGTTACTGGAGGCAAACAGCTGCATGCTTTTTGTCTGTGGCCTGGAATAATTAACGAAGAATTCAAGTGAAGTCATAATAAACCAACACTTTATTTAAGACACTGATATTTTACAGTTCATGGAGTCACTTCTTACGCTGAAATGAAGTTTACACAAACCCTTGATGGCAAAGCAGCATTACAACGTTGGTATTGTAACACTGAAGTACTCGACTGTGCGTATTATGTATGCATCTACAGTATGCGTCACAACTGCTGGAGAGATATGTACAGAAACTGCATGGATTCAAAATATTCCAAACACGTTGGTATTGTCAGCATAAATACATAATGTCAGTGTGCTTCCATTTGTTAATCCTGGACACAATGTTTACTCCCTGAACAAAGCTAGAGCTACTTCACCTTCATGACAAACTGCATGACAAACACTGCCAGCAACAGTTCACGCTGAAGGGTAAAAGCCGTGACATCAGTCTATTCAACGCATCTACAAAAACAGAGGAACGTCGTACAGTAAAAGAGAGGAACCCCCCCCCCCCCCTGAACAAACATTACCAAAATTCAAGTTCTCCTTTTTCTCAGCAGACAATATGAGCAGTATCAATGCTTCACAGTTTACATGAAGGCCAAGACTGGTGAACAAAAACATGAACAATCCGCCACTGATCTATGAAGTACAATATCGGTCAGATCAGTGGGGGAACTCTAATGCTGACACAATCAAAGCTCGTTTTTCAAGTGGTCACGGCGCCTTGCTGCAGCTGAACTTAAGCGTCACTACTACTAAGCTAAACAGAGCCGGCACATTAGCAAGAGAAAAATGCTATGTGCTGGTCAGGCCTCGAATCTCACTTTAGCAAACAGCATTCATTCATTACTGTACATTCAAGACTTTATAAAAGGCTGCGACTGTGTCATGAATGTAGCACAGAAAAAGATGAGGTCAGAAATTCAGCAACAGAGACTGAAACACTGTTAAAACTCATACAGATGCACGTCATGTTCGAATAAATGCATTAAATAAGTAAAAATGACAAATGCATCTGCGTCACAGGTAAAAGGCTAGACTGCATGTGTGGGTGCCTGCACCAAACAGAATGTTAAAGGACGGATAATGACATGAAATTAGTACTTCTGTCAGGGCTTTTTACCTCCTGCTAGAAATGTAGTTTTTAAGACACAGAGGAGTTCAGTATCACTATCCTGCGAGTGCAAATCCACTGGTTAAAATTCAAATAATGGAAAGCCTTCTCCCTCGTTGGGGGAGATTAAAAGCCGATGTGGTAGATAATCAGAACGTGGATGGTTCAATCTAAGCTGCTTGAATTTAGTTTCAAGTTTCCCTTTCTTACCAGTTTTTTTTGTACAGAATCGTTTTCATAAATTACTAACAAAATTTTGTAAACCTCCCTTGTGTCATAGTAAAAATATATTTTTTGACATTCAGAGGATGTCAGTACAGTAAAATAGTTTCTGTTCAACGTCTTGCCTTTACAGATCCTGCGCAACAGAAGTAACAACATCTTTTTCTTTAAAAATATTTCCTGTTTCACTGATGAATTCTTCGGAACTGTGTCCCTTTTTCTCTCTCATAGAAATCCCAAACAGCTTCTTTTTTTTTTCCTGTACCACTGTCTGGTTTCAGTACATGTGCAAACTGAGCTCTCTCTATCGACAGTAAAATGCAACAGGGCAGCCGGCGCTCTGTGGTTCCCTTTTAAGATGGGCTGACCTTGTTTTCCCTTTTCACACAGTCTGGCACACATTAAGCAATTCAGACAAATCAATAAATTATAGTGCTTATCACCACATATGGACAACTCTGAAACAGCACTGCAACATGTTGGGAAAAAAACACACACGTCTGGAGACAAACACTTTTCCTCACAATGAAATGCGACGGCGTGGAGTGCAAATAGAACGGTCAACTCTGTAAAGATGAACCAAAAGTGCTGCAAAACATTGACGGAGTAAAGTGGTTTGCTTATTGTTCGTGACATGCATTGTCTGTTTCTGTTCAGATGCTTTTGTTCAACTGCAACCCCTCTTTCGGTGAACCATGTGACCCGTGTTATGCAATGGAAAAACGGGCCCCTGAAACTTTCAAAAACTCTTCAAAAATCGATGGCAGTCGACCAGCTGAAAGGATTTCACAGCTCACCCATCAACAAGCTTTGATCGGTCGACAACCAGCACTTTGAAGATTATGTAAAAAAAAAGATTCTGACCTCAAAATGACCGTTAATTACTGGGTCGGTTTGTATGTTTTGACTTCACTTTGGCTCATCTTTAAGAGTTGTGTTCATTCTACAACCTAGATGACACTATACTTTACATCCTTATGTACATTCCTCATACAGTACCTGTTGCTCAACTCTATTAATAAGATACATATTGTTCCACATTATGTACTATTTTGTGACAGACTACACTTAATTGTCTTACACTTCATCTAGATTAAAGAGACCAATTAGTTCCTAAAGTGTTGCTAAATATTCAGTAAATAACACAGCTCATAAAGGAGCTTAGCTCCTGTGAGTCATAAATACAGCAGAAGGCTTTTCTTTAACCACTGATTGTATCTCTAGAGTCACTTTTAAAATATTAATTTTCTCTCTAATTAATGTGCATAAATTGAATTTCTGCTGCATAGGACTGTGATGACAGTATTGTGTTTGGTAAGGACAATTGTTTGCTTGATCTCAACAGTCTCAACTAGTTTTATGACTAAATTTTGCAGGGCTGAGCTTTGCAGGATGTCTAGAGCTGAGACTTAGGATCTACTCATTCTACTTATACTCTTGCGTGCATTACCCCTCGCTTATTTGTTTTTATCCTTCAAATAGGTGTCAGCTTTGTCTTCATTTACTGAATCATGGGGTCGTCATTGGGGGAGGCCAGAGTTGGGACGCTAACAAATGGCTGGGTCTTGTCTTCGTTGTGGATCGTGGCTCTGTTGGACACCGTAGTGAAGGACAGCTGGTCGTGCTCCAAAATGGCGAGGCGGTCGTGTGGCTTCTCCTTCTTCAGGTAGAACATCTTCCTCAGCTGCTTCAGCTGCTGCAGCTCGCAGAAGGTCTCCAGCACCACCAGCATGATGATCAGACCCAGGATCAGGTAAACTGAGAAGACACACAGGTAAAGAAAGGGGCTGCATATTAAAAACATGGTTTGTTTCAGGTTTCTTCCACAGCCCTGATCTCATCCCCAACTCATAGTCTGTGTTGTTTTTCTCTCTCTTCTTCTTCTCTTATTGGTAAAGCTTTGTACTTCTCTGTCTTGTTTTTCTACCTAACACCACACACCTACCTGCCAATGGGACAAGAGATGGAAATTAGCCATATGGCTATAATCTCATTCATATTTACATTATAAATGTCCATTCATATGTACTGTCCCATTTCTTAAATAAATAAACTGAAATTGAAATTGAAATGACATTAAAATTTAAGTATGTCACTGAATAGTGACTTTTAAAGGACTTAACACAGTTTATACTTTTCAGTCTTTTATAGTATAACTGTAGAATTTCCTGTGGGTGATGCTGTTATGATGAATCTCTTCCCTATCGTCCAAAAGCCTGTTGTTCACTTGCATGGACACAAGAGGGCAGTGGTTAGGCAGCACATGTTCACAAGAACAGTGTGCTGCTTTGTTGTTGTGCAGTCTTATGGGAAGAGAAACAGAGAAATGGTTGAGACAATGCTCAAAATCCTCCCCGCCTACGTGCACATGCAGATGGGTTAGAGGTAAAATCTTTCACTTCTACCTGAAATTGCAAAACCTATGTCAGAATTAGCACGGAAAAAACTCCCCACGAAAGTGCAGAAGTGTGATTAGACAGGTGTGTGACCTACAAATGACAGTATTTTTTACAGAAGTACATGTGAAAACCCCCTTTTGCACCTTGATATTCCACTGTGGCTTTGCATTTAGAGCATACAGTAACCTATATATAGAGAATGTGGCTACTCCCTGAATGCATATCATAAAAGCAACGACTGCTTATCACCAGGGGCAAAATCAGGGCTTGAGCAACCGCAGCAGACTGTTCACTATTAGCTCTTCTCCTCAACAGCTCTTATTACAGGCAGTGGGTGATGTCACTTCCAAATGGACATGTAGCTTTTGCATAGAGGAAGTTGTATAAATGTGTCCAGTGTCCTTTTGTGCAAACAAACACATTCTGTCTCCTCCTACGGGCTGACACATTGTGCCTCCTGAATGACGTCTATCTGGCTGGTGCGTACCACACACCCACACTGCGCATGGCAGGTGACAGTTCACTGGTGTAGCCTGTCAAGACTTGGTGGGTTCAGTTCAGTCATTCGTGTTTTTCGATTATTATTTAATTCTTGTGATTATTAGCCTTGCGAGTGCTGCCGGGAGCAAGCTACACAACTGTAGTAAATGCCTGTCTACTCTGCTTTAGGCCATTTGTATCTTTCCCTGCACAGTCTTGTTTCATCTGAATGGCATTAAACACAACAGCTTGACAACATTCAATGAATAGAAAAAAAAATTCCCAAACAGCTATTAAAACCAATCCCTTTAAATCAGCTCTTAATTGTTAAGAGGAGTATAGCACACTGCATTGCAATTGCAGCCTATTTTAACCCTCCACTACACATAAAGCATGATTTATAAAACCATATAGGCCTAAAAAGTGGATATAAAATGCTATAACTGCTCTCTGATCTGTTAAGTCAAGCTGGGATAAATACAATTTGAATTTACCACACTGAAAATGGAATAAAACGTTGTTGTTTTTATGTAAGCTTTCACTTTATTGGCAAAATCTGAATATACGACCCATGAATATATTTGTTAAAGTGTATAATGGCTATAAAATAAAATGTGTTTGGTTTTCGTAGCCTTATAATTCTTCTTTTATATATAGCAAGGGTCTTGCTTTAGAGAGTGTTGCCATCTTGGGCCGCCATGTTTGTATGAAAAAATCCAGCCAGCCAGAGAGCATGTTTCGCGTGCATGAATGAACCAACGAAGAAGAAGGCAGAAGGAAAATAAAGAGTAGGAAACAGCAGACATATCGTAAAATGGTTTAGATCTTCACCTCATCACTCCATGCTCCTGAAGTCGTGGTAAACACCTTTTTTTGAGCGAGAACTGCAATCTAGAATCTGTACGCTAGATATCATGGTTTAACCCGCATATCACACACTTGATCTTTAACAGGTCAGAAAATAGACCGAGCTGCTTATGTCACAACCAGGTAGGTGATAGTTCACCGTCATAAAACTCGCTCGCTGTGTGTAATATTCCAACATCAGCAAAATAGGACAGCGTCAACTCTGAGGAACCAGCACTGTGAAGAGAGCATTATACATACAGTAACAGTGAGACCCAAATTATTTTATAGGATCGGATTTTACAGGGTTTTATTGGAGTTGATTTATGGACCAATAAGGAAGAAAGTGCTGCTCTTCCACCGCAAACACACGACACAATGATATCCGCTTTCCAACAGGATGCATCTTAGTTTAGAAAAAATCTGGCACTGATTTGAAACACATCCATCCTCTGGTCACAGTAACTAGACGGAAATGTTGCATTTAATTTGACACTAATATATGGAAGCCTCACTCAGCTCCATTAGATGCAGCTCAGTAAGTATGAAAATGGATGTAAGAGGGATTGATGTTGGACCTCACAGCTGCTAAAAACCTCAGAGCGGAAGAACAGAGATTCATCAGCACTCACCAGTGATGCCCACTTTGTAGAGCTCCCTGAACCTCTGGTTAGCAGCTTCTCCAGGTACGTAGTCTCCCAGGCCGATGGTGCTCAGGGAGATGAAGCAGAAGTAGAAGGACTCCAGGAAGTTCCAGTTCTCCTCCAGTGCCGAGAAGATGGCGGCGGGGATGAGGAAGAAGCAGGAGATGGCCACGGTGGCGAGCAGAGTGGCGTGAACGATGGCCACCAGCGGCTTGGACAGGCCCCAGCGCGTGTGGATGTACATGATCGGCCTCCGCGTGCTAAACACCATGATCCTTTGCACCACGGCGGTGAGGAAGAGGAGGGTGAAGGGGATGCCGATCACAGAGTAGATGATGCAGAAGGCCTTCCCTCCGTCCGACAGAGGCGCCGTGTGACCGTAACCTGTGAACGTGACGTTAAACGAGTTTCAGTTATAATTATAACAACGTGTTTCACATTTCCCATCAACTCTCACATGATGTTAGTCTTTATTTCCTCATGTGGTGCTAAAATGTCAGGTGTGAAAGTGTTTAGGTAAATATTAACCCACAAAGGGGATTTATAAGAGCACAGAACCGCTGCATCTGTTGGTATTTTATGGAAATGAATCTGCATTTTACATAACACACTGTACCTGTTGCAAAATATCACATCCTCAAATTCTCTGCCTTCAAGCAGCCTAATATCTGACTATGGTTGGACAATATAATACTGATGATTAGCTATTACTGTAACTTCATATGGTGTTGCTGTTTTAAGATATGTAATTTAAGAGCTTGCACGTTGTCTCCTCCACCCTGTTTTGGAATCCAGCCCGTTTCTGCAGCTCATTTAAGCTTTATTTATACAGGGAGGGTTGGCAGAGCATACATTGTAAGTGTTCCCTGAAATAAAATACAGGAACTAACAGAATCCTCTATTAAATATAAATGTCATTAAACGGATAATAAACAGTAAGAAAGGCTCGTTGCAGGCAGGTAAAGGTTGATTACTGACAACAGTGTTTGAGTTATGTCACACTGATGTGAAGAAGGCATTACTGTAAAAACAGCAACCAGTATGTTCTCATGAAGTGGACCCTAACAGGAGTGTTAAACATACCAAGGTTCACTGACAACAGTGTGCAAATGAGAAAACAGCAGTGTGTGTTTGCTTGTGCTGTATATGCTGCTGAAATACTAAACCACTCACTTTTGAACACAAGGCACATACTTCCATTAAAAATAATGATTATGGCTGCAAAAGGAAATGGCTTATCATGGTGTCTGTCTGGTAATGTTGTTTCATATCTACTTTGTCTGTTGTAACTGCTGGATATCCAAAGAGATATCCAAAAATAATCAACGGATGGAGTTTCATTTATCAAACAAAATCATTCAGGAAAAGCTCATGAGATTACACAAAGCAAAGAGAAACAAAACGAAAACCAAAAAGATATGAATTACGAAAGACGCCTGGCTCAGTTTGATGTCTGTATCTGACTTTCTGTTTAGCCATCAACAGTATTTTGATGAGACACAAAACAAGAAACAAAGAGCTTTAAAGCATTCAGACAGCTTGCTGCTGCTGCTGCTGCTGCACACAGTATATCTCCATAATCACATAGGCCCTATGATGAAACCTCACAGATAACTGCTGCCATGTGGCCAGACTAAAGTTCCCACACTGAGAGACAGGTATCTGCATGGCATGTCATTTTGTGCAATAGCAGATAACAGACAATTATCCAGACACCACGCACAGTGTCATGCAAAACTGTCCTAATGCCTACGGACAAAATATACAAAACAATTTGTTTAAAGGATTTGCCTAAATTAGAACACACTTTCTTGAAGGGGAGAGGGAGGAAGGTGGTGTTGACATATAGGCTAACGTGTCAAGTTTGTTCCCTTCTGGCCATGAGACTGGACATAGTCTGCCTCTGTCCTACATACAGTGATACAGTGTGGGTAAAGCTTTAGGGCTGCTCCTTTACAGCTAAATGTTTGGTAAAGGCTGAGCTGAAAGAGAGAGAGCCAGTGTTCATTATGCCAACATAAACACATCATAGAAAAACACATGGCCCACCTCTTTAGCTCCTATTCTTAAACAAGTATGTAATATAAAGGGTGAATGTATCCAAATACATGATCATCAGCATGTTTTAAAGTGAGGATTAAGCTATTGGGCCATTACATCAAATTTTCTTTACAGTTATCACCCCCCTTTTCTTTTCATTCTGCAGGAAATACATCTACGTGGCCTAGATGTGGCAGTCAGACATACACTGTACTGATGTTTTGATAAAATTAAGAGACAGGATGAAGGCCGTAACAGGGGCCCCATTATGCTTTCTTCAGCTGCGCACCTGGTCCGCTGCTGCAGCATCACCTGAACCTGATCTAACACCGACCATCGCGGTGACCTGCACTCACCTGTGGTGGACAGCACGGTGCTGGCAAAAAACAGAGCAGAGGTGAAGTCCCAGTTCCAGTTAGCAGAAGCGTTGTTGAGGATGGAAACCCCATAGTTGCTGGCATCCAGGGCTTTCTTTAAAAACCTCTCGAGGCGCTCCTCGGACAGACACTCGTTGTCCTGGAGGAACTGTTTTTTGACGGCCCTCAGGTCCTGGCGCAGGGCGTCCTCATACGGCAGCTCCACCGAGGAAAAGACAACAGCGCCGAATACGAGATATAGGAGATACCCCAAGACTAGAGACACGAAATACCACGTCGATTTGTGACTCTGTATCAAACGCACACAAGAATTGCTAGCTAGAGACTGGAGCATTTTTAAGAGGTCTGTCACCTCCGTGTTTACGGCAGGGGTCTCTGGTGATAAATTAAAAAACGAATGTTATTAATCTAGTCGCCTTCACGTGTTATATTACCGGAATATTTCCTAGCGACGAAGACAAAGCTCAAATGAAGGATCACTTCCCCCCGAGAAACCTGCTCAAAACTAGACCTGCTGTAGCGGCCGAGGCGTTCAGGTGCAAATGGGATATCTCAGAATTATCCAACGAGACGAGCTGGGTTTTGACTAGAAAGCTGATAGCCTCCAATGTTTTAAGTTGTGGTCGACACAGTAAGGTTTTGAACAGACAAGTGCTAATGCAAGAGGACTACGCGATTAAAAAAAAATAAAAAAAATAAATCATTTTACACTTTTTTACACGCGCAATCCTTCCTTGTGCATTTTTACTTTTCAAAGAATTAGGCCAAAAAAAAAGAGAATAAAGTTCTGGTTCGTTGCCTGAAAACGATACAACTTCTGGTAATCAAACATTTAAAATTGTGATTTAATTCATAAAAAATTACAAAAGGAAAAACTCTCACATCTATGGTTGTCAAAATTCCGAGCTACGACTGGCACGTGAAGGAAACAAGTGATGTGGCGGCGACAAAGGCCGGGTCGGTGACGTAAGATCTCCTCTCCTCCCAGCTTGTAGAGATGCGTTTCGGTTTCTATTGAAAGGCGTCGAAAGGCGTCACAAGAGTTATTGTCACTGTCTCTCCGCCTTTTATGTTGTCACTAAAGAAGGAAAGTAGATGAAGATCACAACGCCCCAGTACGTGAGAGCAACGCTGTGACGATGAAAGACACCTATATTTGTGGCTTCAGGGAGAACTGGCTGCTCAGGCTATAGCCTAGAGGAGTAGCTAATATAATAATATAATTATAAAATAATTGATTCATAAACCATATAGAACCACACCACAAAATTAGCTAATTGCAGCAACCATGCATATAATAGGAATATTAATATATTGCTATATAGCCCACTATAACTTTTTTAATATATTTCTACGTGGCTTATTTAGTCCAGAAAGTTACTGTATGGCCATACTTGTTCTGTCCTCATTGTACTCCATGACCCTGAAGAAAGAAGATACAGCACATCCCTGCTGTTCCTGCTTCTGCAATTAGATCAGGCCTGACAGATACTTTTTCCAGTAGTTTCCTTGAAGTGTTTTAATGTGATACTTCCTGAATCTGTCACATCCGTACATGTTCACTTCATGCCTTGAATCACTTATAGTTTCTCTATGTGAAAACTACAACAGACCATAGAATACATTAATTAGAAGTTGAGGCAGACAGCACAATTTCCTATTATTTCAGTATGTCTGATAATAAAGCCACAATGCCTTGGTGCAGGAAGAAGAGGAAAGTGATTCAGTGGCTCATGCTCATACTCTGGTATTAGATTAATAACTTAAGAGCATTGTTCAGTTATTTTTTGTATTATGCTCCCTGTATGCATATGCAATAACATGAAATTAGCAAAGTTGCATAACAAAGTGACAAAGCACTGTCACAGGTCCTAACACCCACAGGGTCTGAGGAAAGCTTGTAGTAGGCTACGAAAGCAGTCATAAGGTCGTTTTGCATTATATTGTCAAAATCAACTTTATTGTTTTGCAACCATACATTAAATTGATTCAAATTACCATGTTGCTGACTATGTTATAATTCAGAGTTGTAAAATTACATTCCAGACTGCCCCTAAACGAGGGCCTTTGCCCCTAAAATTGGAGACTGTGCAAGTAAATTTTTCATCTAGTATTCATGTGCAACCAGTAGTTTAGATTTGGTGGAAGGGGCGACTCAAAGAAGATGAAATCTGTCATTTTAGGTGGCAAACCAATGTGCCTGAGGATCATGAATGAAAAGGGAATGTGAATATTTGCTTTGCAAGTCAATTGTGTGCGCCCCTAAATTTTCTGATAACCATGCTGCTGAAAATGCAAACTGCATCATCAAGTCGTGTTATATCGGGTAACTGCAACGCTCATGGCAAGGGGCCATGAACAACAACAAACAAGTTTTTAAAGAGTAATATTTCATATCAACCACCCCCCGGCATTTAAGTATTATCAGATTATTTTGTCACTGCATTAGCTTTATAAGTGTGGTAAATAATGAGGACCGTGTGAAAACTTGATTCACTGTGGCTGCTCTTTGTGGGTAACAACACGCTGCACACAGTAAATGACCGCAGATGACCTATCCGGGTTGCCGTAGTAATGCAAGACTGTGGCACTCCTCCTCAATGAACGTTGGAAAGATGGCGACGGCATACGCACCAGCGAGAGTCAACTGTGCCGGCGGATAGAAAGTGCTCCAAAGAGACAAAAATCCGCCTCTCTTGCAAATATCTACCGGTGCAAAGTCTGCGCGATATCGCCTAGACATGGTTTAGTCCATGCACGGCTAGAAACAAGAAGCCACTGCTTTGCTATGGAGCCTCCGGATCGTAACAAGCCCAGCAGGTATGCGAATTTGTTCAACAGACACTACACCATCAGGACCTCGCACTTGCCAAATAGGGAGCTGAACGTGACACTGCAGTCGGCTCTATGGCAGCGCTTGCGCATCCCTCGGAAATCGACTTCCTGTCAAATAGTGGTACGCGTGCAGTTACTAGTGCATTTTGCAACAACTGGAGTTGCAAACTTTTTCTTTTGGGGAGGCAGCGGCGGCGGCGGGGCTGGGGATGAGGGGGGGTCCAACATTTTTTTAGACGCACTTTACTGCGGGTATTTTCCCCTCCCTGTGTGGTTCTCGGTTCGCCAGAGAGAGAGGGAGGGCAAAATGTTGGCCAAATGTTGAGGTAACGCAGTGAACAGCAGTGAGCCGATGTACAGGGAACAGGCTAGCTGACTGTTAGCCTCCGCTTGTCACTTTATTGTTCAGCCGCAAGTTCACCGACACACATTGACGGTGCCGGGGTGAGTTCACTGTTGCAATGTGGGCTCGTTAGGAGAAACTTCGGGGGTGGGTTGTTGTTTATTTGAGGTTGCAAGAGCATGCATTTCACCCCAAAACACCGAGGCACAAACTTCGCTGGTTGTAGCTAGCATTTCGCTCCACTGTTATTGTTAATCCTCTCCAGCAGCTAGACTTGGCGCTCCGGTTGTTGTTGTTGTCCTCGACTCGCACGCCACTGCTGAATCATGATACCAGTTTGTTGGGCTATTTGGGGTTAATTTTAAATACTTAATTGTGTGTTTCCCTTTTCCTGGAGGTGTGCAACTTAGTTGGCAATCTGTTGCACGACATGGGTTTGTCCGTGGTGTTAGTGCGCAGATGACAAGGCTGCTGGAGGATTCATGCCAGCAATCTCCCAAGGGGGGCCACACAAAGAGACAACCGTGAGATGTTTTTCCCTCACATGTGCACATCTCTTAATCGAAATGCCGCAGTGTTTGCCCCTGACCGCCGGCGACAGACCCTCAGGAATCTGCTGTTGTGTCTTCCCCCCTCTCCCTCTTCTCGCTCCTCTCATATCATGCAGTTGTTTGTCTGCAGAGCGGAGTGACTTTGAGGGTATTTATCACAGCGGATCAGCTCTGTCATCTGCGATTATCCTGCTTTTTGAACTAGTAGCTTGATTTTTTTCATCCCCCTCCTCCCAGTAATGATTGAGCCACCAGCCAGTTGTTATTCACTTCACTTGCACACCCTTGGGGCCACTTTAGGTCCGAAGTAGGGGACGCAAACAGCTCACATGATTGCGGAATGTAGTTGCTGTCTCATAAAGATAAATACTGTGCTATTAAACATACTGTGACTGCAATCACAAGTTGACATGAGTGCAGTGTCGATGGGTGTATGTGCAGAGTTTGGGGTGAAAGGCGAAGTGTGCTCCAGAGAGCTGAACTGTGTGCAGTGTGTGGCCTAGTGTTGCTGTTAGTTGTTGTTGAGTTACCCTTTCTCTTGTAATAGGGATCAGAAACGTGCAAAAACCTGTACACAAGAAGGCTTACATGACTGGTGTGGAAGTGTCTGCAGGGATACTGGAGCAATTCAGGCAGATGTGTAATTAAATTCAAAGGTCAGAATGAAATGAAAGGGTCACATGCAAAAAGGAGACATCGTCCTTTTTATTTTTGCAACAAAGGCGTCTTATCGATTAAGCACTAAATGCGAGTTTAGTTCAAACCGACAGCTATTTTGAGAAGGAGTAGTTATGGGCTTGCGTAGCAATTGAAGGCTATCCCCATCGTTGCAACTAACAGAGGCCCTTTTGTCAATAATTTCTGATCTTCAAAGTCAGTCTGAAGACATTGTGGCTGACAAGCATTCCTGGGATTTCAGGATGTGGTGTAATGTGCACAGAGGATGGCTGCCTGGAGCCCCGGCGACATTCATGGGGGGGAGAACTCATTAATGCCTGCATTTGCCAGCAGCACAGCCTGTAGAATACAGATGGACCGTCCTCTAACATTTCCGAACTGCATCCTGTGTCTGCCCACACCTGCTTTAGAGAAATTAATGCTGCAATGCTCTCACATTCTGCCACTCTCCTCTGTTTATCTCCTTTTTTTTTTAAACAACGGTATCTCTGTAACTACGGCACTTGACATGCTGCAGGGGTAAGATTGTATTAGATGATAGTAAACAGAAAGAGAAAGGAAAGATCCTCAAGGGCTGCAGAACAACTATCGATTAGATTGGCATTTATGACTGCAAAATAAACTGCAATGTGGGGTGTTGTGTATGACTGTTGGCAGTTTCACATTGAATGTGAAGGTGGAGCTGCCTGCTACCTGCAGTGCATTCATGCAAGTGGCATAAAAACATAAGGCATAGCATCGCACTGGAGCCTGCAGTCTGCAGTGTCTACATTTAGATACATTCAGGTCATGTGACTTGTTGTGGTTAATGGCATGAGCCTCCACTGGTACAGTACGGCCTGTGTCTCACAGAGGATGTTCCCTGCTGTTGAATAAGGCCAGATAGTGAGTTTAGCAGTAAATGCATCTGCATTTTCTGCTTCTGTGTCAGAGTGTCTGTGTGTATGTTCATGTGCATGCACAGTTACTGCATGCTCTGCACAGTTGCATGTAGCAGAGGGTTGGGAAGTCCACTCCTGGCAGTGTCACACTGTTCCAGAGGAGGGTGTGGTCAAGTATGTCATGTTCATTGTTTCTGAATTCTGTCAGCCTACGGCAAAAACATGCGATCACTGCCAGTTTATCAGGGTGTTACAGCCGGTCAGACGTGCATGCTGAAATCTGGGCCGACGGCAAACAGGTTTTTATATTCTCAGGGCCTCTCCACGCTTCACCTTAGGGTGATATCACCGGGCAGCAGACACATCCGTTTTATGGAAGGTGGGATTCCAAATCTGGATATCTCCTACCGAGCATCAGCTATGTCAGCATGACCTAATTAATTGGAAAGTGTGCTGTGAGAGCCCCCACCCCACATGCACACACACACCTCCCCCTTCTAGCCTCCATCTCCTCCTTTTCCTCTCTCTAAAAAATCCCCCATAGTTTGGACATTGTGAGCAAGTGTGCTCACCAACCAGCTGTGTGCTATTCAGCCGTGGGCCTCACGGGCCACGTGTCACGACCATACAATGGAGCGCCCCTTCCTGGTACAATAGTGTGGATGGTCGGTGTCAAAGGTCAGGGCCCCCCTGACTCTGGCAGCCCCTTGGTATCACTGCTTCAGTCGCTGTAGAGAAAAGAGTCCTGATTTTGTGCTGTTTATTATGCACTCAGTGTTCTTGCCCAGGGGCTCTAGCATTCCTCAGGCCTTTATTGGAGCCCCCAATGAGCCATCAGATGAGCCATTGAGAGCAGCCAGACACCATCTGCAGTGATAATTCACCCGGTGGCAGCCAGGCAAGGGACAGCTTGAGGACCACAGAGCATCCATGGTTAACTGCAGGGGCACGCAGGCCACTAACTTTCTCTGTGCAGCCCGCGAGTAAAGGTTTAGCAGGGGGGGAAAAAAAGCAAGGAATTCGGAAGAGGAATTTGCACAAGCTTTTTACTGCGGCGGCACAATCTGTGCTTGAAGAGTCTCATGGCAACCAAACAAATAACCGGCGATGGCGTCACTGGTTCCGCTGTCATTCCTGAGTGATTCAGTCATGCTGTTCTGCGTAAAAGCATCTTTTTTAAACCGGTGACCAGTGTGCATTTACTATTCCTGTCCTCAGACGCTGCTCACTCATGCATGCTGTGGAATGTTTACTAATGCACAATCTGATCATACTTGTTGAGGACGCAGTCGGAGGTCGATGGCATTCATTCCTATCTGCTGCTCTGTTCCTTAACGCAGTTTCCTGATACCTGCGCCGCGCATTGCATTCGCACTGCACACATTAGACTGTTGCAGTTGAAGCTAGAAAGCCGTATTGTGACACACAAGATTGCTTACTGTTCCCTCTTGTGCCTGCATACTGAAAAGATCAGTGTGGTGGTGTGCTGCTTCTGCAGAACAAGCCCATTCACAATTTCCAATACAATACACTCATAATGGCACCAGTGTTCTGTCACGCAAGCGTTATTCTGTAAAGGCTGCTGTGGTTAACACTGGTGTGCTGTTGACATTATTCTAGCACTGTGTTACTGTCATGCAGCATTGCTCGAAGCCTGACTCTTGCCGCATTAAAAGTTGCAGGACTTGCAGCAGGTGTCTGTCTGTCTGCTTTGCATGTAATTCCACAGCTGATCCCAGGGGAGCGTGTGTGTGTGTGCAGATGGGCAATACAAGTCTGTGCTCTCACTCTCTCTGTATGTGGCTCCTTGAAAAGCTTAAAGTCCCTGGCAAGTGAAATTGGAGTTTTGTTTCAAAATATATTAAAAGTGTTCGAAATGTATTGATAAAAACATGCAAAAAGACTCCCCAGTGAATTTTAGTTAGATTTCACAGCCTTGTGCCCCTTTCAACTCCGTCTGCACACTCACTAACAGGCGCGTGTTGGGGAATGCCTTTCAGTCAGATGATCGATGGTGGGACACATGGCGACCAGCATATAGAACGCCCTTTTTCATGCCCCTCCTGTTTTTTCTTCCTCTTTTTGTTTCTGTCGGCGGGGGTCAGACCTTCCAACCTTTGTCTCTAATCCTATTAAAAAACCCTCAGAAAGGCATTAGAGAACAAAGCTGTGACAATGTAATCTAGAAAAGCGTGCTGCTTGCACTCTCCATCTTTTTTCACCCTCTCTTCCTTTTTTTTCCCTGAAGGAAATGATTCAAGCGTCAACTGTGTTTCCTTTGATGCAACCTATTCTGCCGTGGACTTTACTTATTTGAAATTCTCAGTCAGGATGTGGTTAAGCCACCATGATGTCCACATCTTTTTCCTTTTTTTTTATTGTGGCTCAAGGTTTACTTTAATCACATGAAAGCAACTAGCACCCTAGTTGGCTGGGAGGCCGTTTGACAGTTGAAACAGTAGCTGTATTTGCACATGGTGCAACAAACTATCATGATTTTAACACCTAATTTCACCTACTAAACGAATTTTTCTACTCAAATTTGAAAACTGGACTTGTGCACAGTATGGTTGATGACTTAGCAGACAGAGTTAATGAGGGTTACTATTTCTCCCTCTGGTTGAGCCATTATGTTTACCTAGACCGAGCGAGGGTTTCCCACAGCTTATTATCCTGCGTCTGCACGGCTGTGGTCATGCACAGAGCATCGCTGCTGTACATTTGGGAGGCAGCCAGTCAGGCTCCAGAGGACAGACAGCTCGTCAGTCTGCTGGACGTAGTAGCAGACATTCAGTCTAGTTGCAGTTTAGCGACCTGTTTGCTGAGGCATTAGAGGAAGGTTTTGCCGCACTCTGTGTTTTGGGTATAAACACGAGCACTCTGTGACCTTCTACATGCTTCTCTTGCATTTCCGTGAGATATGAGTGAAACAGTTTTCGAATGCCATTGATGTGGTTACCTTCAGTCACTTGCAGCTGCTAAAAATGCGACTCGAGCCCACCTTGCTGGTTTGTTCATTCTGTTTTCCTGTCAATGTTTGCAGGCAGGCACGAACAGTGGAAAATGCATCCCAGCAAAAGTTGGAGGTGGATGAATCCTATGACTCTCCCAGTGAGGAAGAGGAAGCTCTGTACGGCACATCACCTCCTTATACCCCCCGTCAGATGAAACGCATGTCTGGCAAACATCAAAGGAACAGCCAGGCAAAGAGCGCCGGTCGGTCTCCCAGCAAGGGTGAGTTCATAAATCGATTCAATTTGGAATTTTTAAGATGTTGTACATGCAGTTTTACACACTTTGCGCTGACCGGGATACATTTTGTGTTTCTCCGCCACAGTGGATCTCAGCCCGTCTGTTCTGAGAGAGAGTCCCAGGCCCCCGGAGCCGCCGGAGGAGCACAGCTACAAGCAGGGGAAGAAGCAGAGGGCCACGCTGCGCTCCAACGAGAGAGACCACAAGAAGACGTTCGAAGGCTCCTTCATGCTGGATCCACTCTCCAAGTCTCCTTTTGGTGCCCTCAGCATGGATCCCAGGAAGCATTACTTGAGCTTGGGCTGCAGCAGCGGCAAACTTCCCGTCTCTATGCCCCACATTGGCCGGCCCCACCGCCAGACCTCCAGGACAGACTGTCCGGCCGACCGCCTCAAGTTCTTTGAAACTCTGCGGCTGCTGCTCAAACTCACGTCTATGTCCTCCAAGAGGAAGGAGAAAGAGCAGAGAGGCCTGGAGAACATGGCCTTCATGGGCCACAACAACGAGGTCATCTGGCTGGAGCTGCAGGCGTGGCATGCGCGGCGCACCACCAACGATCAAGACCTTTTTCTTTTCACCGCCCGCCAGGCCATCCCCGACATCATCAACGAGGTGCTGCACTTTAAGGTCAACTACGACAGCCTGAGAGGGGCCCAGTGTTTAGGATACCCGAACATCCCAGATCTACTCTGCGGTGAGGAGAGGGAAGCCACCGTAGCAGAGACCAACCACTGTGGGGTCGATCCCTGGGGCTTCAGCGCCTGCCCCTCTACAGAGATGAACGCAGCAGAGCCTCTGGGCTCTGGCGCCGACTGCAGGGAACACCTTCAGCGCCAGCGGCTGGCATTTGAGCAGGTCAAGCGGGTTATTGAGCTGCTGGAGTCGGTGGAAGCTCTGTACCCCTCTTTGCAGGCCCTGCAAAAGGACTATGAAAAGTACGCAGCACGGGACTTCCAGGGCAGGGTGCAGGCGCTCTGTCTGTGGCTCAACATCACCCAGGATCTCAACCAGAAGCTGCGCGTCATGGCCACCGTGCTGGGCCTCCACGACCTGTCGCGTATCGGGTGGCCCGTCTTTGAGATCCCCTCACCGCGCTGCTCTCGTGGGAATGAGGAGGAGGAGAACGAAAAAGATGAGGAGAATGACTCAACAGCCACTTATACAGCTGAAAGCGAAGGAGAGGACAGGGATGCTGAGGAGGAGGAGGAGGAGGAGGAGGAGGGGGGATTAGGACACGTAGCAGATGGAGAGTTGTCTCCGCAACTGACGCCTAAACTTTCCCGAATGTTGTCAGAAGACGAGTTTCTCCCGACCGCTATTGTAGGAAATGCAGAAGGAGTGTTCTGCCCCACAGCCATCTACAGACCATTTGTGGATAAAGCTCTGAAACAGATGGGACTGCGTAAACTGATCCTCAGACTGCACAAACTGATGGACCGCTCTCTCCAGCGGTCCAGAGCGGCGCTGCTCCGCCACACTCCTGCACTGGAGGTGAGAGAATAACACCTGCAGTCTGCACATCGCACTGACACGCATTTCATCCTAAACTAAACGATACTGAATTATACAGAACTTTATAGATTTATTATGGTTAGAAAACCATATCTTCGTAAAGTATAGTTTCACCTTGAGCCTGAAACAGCTTCCTTGCAAACATGTCACTGATTTTTAGTGAGACATTGTGCTGCGTATGAAGGCATCTGCAAGTATTACACTGTTAAGCACCTGATATTGATTTAGTATTTTGAGGAGATTATGCATCGGTTAAGTTTTAGTCAAATTTTATTCATTTAATCCAGTGGTTCCCGACCTTTTTTGGCCCGTGACCCCATCACAAATTTCTGGCGACCCCGCGGTTGTCAATCAAGATGCTCAATTTATATTTGAGAGAGTAAAAGTATAGAATGCAGTTATTTATGTGGTGTTTTTAATCATAATTTTAAAAAGAATAATAATTAGTTAAAAATATTTTTTTATCAGTAATTTTTTTTATCAATGACTAGACATTTCAGGGGATCCCATTTGAATTCCAGGTGACCCCGCATGGGGTCCCGACCCCAAGGTTGAAAAACACTGATTTAATCAGTGTTAGTCAATTAAGTGTTGGTCAGCGACATGTTGTCTCATTCTTGTGAAACATTTTCAATGACTATGTCTCTTAAGCATTTTGAAGCTCCAGCTGTCACCATCTTTGTGTACGCAGGCATATTACAACACATCACACGTTACCATGGTTACAGGTGTCTCGCTTAAGGTGTCACCCTGCTCTGCAGTAATACATGCTGTTTGCACAGAGCAGCCTACTAATGCTATAGTCTAGTACAATTGTTCCTGTTAACCGAGTATTATCACAGCCACCTGCGCTGTTACCTGCAGAGCAGTGAGCCATTCACAGGCTGGACTCATTCACTCCTTCACTGAAATACTTCTCACAGTCTGGATTTGGTTTGAGAGGATATATCAGGCCGGAAAAGATCAATAGCGTGATCTTGTTCAGTGATTTATCTTCAGCTGGTGATGGTTGCATCGCTGGTTGCATCGCCATATTTCTTTATAAATGTTGGTATGCTGCCGGCACTTTTTTGTGGTTTGGCTCAGCTGTTTTGATGCTGCTGATTGTCTAAATCTTTTTTCAGTGAATTTATCGCATTTTTCCGAGAACAGGAAAGGCCAGATAGCATTACTGACACACATAAAACTTTGCATGGTGTTTCTTATCAGAAACAGGTTTGTTGTCAAATGTGTTTTCACGTTCAAAGAGTTTCCTGTGGTGTTGTGGTGCAGAACAAGAAACATAGTAGGTAGAGGAAATATAAAGGTGGATAAAGCAAGTCATAGAGCATAAATACAGAACAATTTACAAAATATGAAAAAGGAATTAAAATATTTCAAAGGGACAAGTTGCTAAATTATCCTCTAATATTTGATGTTTATAGGCAGCGAATAGAAACATATAAGATATAGTTGCGCTCCCTCAGATGATGGATGCTATTATACATCTGTTTTTCTGTGGTCAATGTGATTGACGCTGCTGTCTGGTTTTCTGTGCAAATGTTAGTAATTTAACTCGACACTTGAGGAAACAGCAGTCAGAGGTGTTCTCACAGATAGGAGCTTACAAGAAGTCTGAGCCCAGGCTGTGTAAACGAAGACGATGTGTTGACACAGTGAGAAAGCTACACAGAGAAATAAAGAGCAGCAATAAAGAAAAGAGGATTGTTTTTGACTCGACCACAGTGGATAATGAGCTCATCTGGGTGTTGGAGAAAATGAGCTGTGACAGTTCAGCACAGCATATTCATGAAGTTCAGACATCGCTCTCCTCCTCCGAATGTACAACAAGGAATGTGAAAACTTCTTGGATTGTTGATGTGATTATGGAGGAAGGAGGAGGAGACACGACTTGCTGTATAACGTTGATAACAGGGGCAGGGATTGTCTTTCCAAAATTCAGGATCAGGTCGAGGTTGGTAATGTAAATGCAATGAAAACACAGTTTGAATAAGATTTTAGTAAAAACAAAAAAACTATGTTGAATTTATTCCAAAGCCAGATGTTGTTGTCTGTGACTATAACACACCTGGACATGTCTCCTACCTGCAGTTCGCAGACTTCCCAGACCCCATGCTTTACAGTGATTACCTGCCAGAGCTGTCGCGCCACGTGTCCTGCCGCGGTCCGGCGGACCCCGAGCTCGGAGCCGACCAAGTGTCCTGGGAGGATTTGTTGGACATGGACCTCCCGTCCTTCCGGCCGGCGTTCCTCGTGTTGTGCAGAGTCCTTCTCAACGTAATTCACGAATGCCTTAAACTGCGACTTGAACAGAGGCCGGCCGGAGAGCCCTCGCTGCTCAGCATCAAACAGGCAAGCAGCTGCTGAAGCTCTCAGCTTTACCGACTCTTCTCTACACACACGCTGCCACTCATGCTGAATGACTGAACTCTTTTTACATCTCATTAACATGCAGTGTCTCTCAATTTGTCTGCGGTCCTATATAAAGAAACCAGTTGTGTGGTAATGTCATGTAAACACATGGCGCCCCTGCCAGATCCAACAGGCTTTATTATGCATGTGCTCTTTCTATATGGACCCAGACTGGGCCGGGAGATTTACTCCTTCAGTTAGAATTGATTTTTTGTTGCCACTTGCCCAAGCCTCTTAGAGAGTTGCGTAACTCTTCTGTATTGATTATTGAACAAATGATTAAGTTTAGTTAAAAGTGTACTGAACGTCTTCAAGACCATAAGGCAACAGTTTTATCTTATGTGAAGGCTAATCTGTATTTTGTTCCTGTGTGTTTCTTGTGCTCTGTAGTTGGTGCGCGAGTGTAAGGAGGTTCTTAAAGGCGGCCTTCTGATGAAGCAGTATTATCAGTTCATGCTGCGCGGCGTGGTGACTGACGCTCAGGGCTTGCAGACAAATGCCAATATCGATGAGTTTGAGGAGGACCTCCACAAGATGCTGGTGGTAAGACTCCTAATCTCCTCCTCTCCTTTACACTAAGTTAATGTTTTAAAGTATATTTATAACCGTTGTCAAGAAAGGCTTTGAGAATTTATGCATTATTGAGATGTGACAAAATGTAACATCTGTCCCTGTTTTGGTAGGTCTACTTTGACTACATGCACAGTTGGATCCAGATGTTGCAGCAGCTGCCTCAGGCCTCTCACAGTTTAAAGAACCTGTTAGAAGAGGAGTGGCATTTCACCAAGGTCATCACTCCTTACATCCGTGGAGGGGAGGCACAGTCAGGGAAGCTTTTCTGGTGAGTGGCTCTGCGGTTCATCTAATGTGTGGCAGTTTAAAAGTAAAGTTTTTAACTCACAGTAATGTCACCTACTTGAAACCAAAGTGACATAAAAGTTTATGAATCCTTTATATGAGACTGAGGACTGTTTTGCTCTCGGCAGTGACATTGCTGGGATGCTGCTCAAATCCACTGGAGAGTTCCTTGATACCGGCTTGCAAAAAAGTGACAATGAATTCTGGGAAAGTGCCGATGATAGCACAGCCTCGGATGAGATCAGGTAAGTCAGTATTTCCGACATAGAATTGCGGAGACGCATGAATAATAACAATGCAATACAATGTAAAATAAATTACATAAAAACATGAAAATATCAGTTTTTTAAAGTCACTCTCCTGAGTTTTTGTCCCAGTGGAGTTGTGTTAAACTTTGAACCCTTTGACTCCTCCAGGCGGTCAGTCATTGAGACCAGTCGGTCACTTAAAGAGCTGTTCCACGAGGCCAGGGAGCGAGCGTCCAAGGCTCTGGGCTTTGCCAAAATGCTTCGCAAGGTGAGAGCGGCAGCAGCAGCGAAGGGTTTTCCCTCCCCTGAAACAGAAAGCCACAACAGCACAGACTTTGCAGTTTAGCTGTGACCCTGTTTTCTCAGCTCACTGAAGAACTGGGACTGTGTGTTCTGACACACACTTTGTTTGCTCCCCCCTCTGCAGGACTTGGAAGTCGCTGCAGATTTCAGTATCACTAATGGGGTGACTTGTCTCCTGGAGGCACTTAAAAAGAGAAACTATGTCAAGGTGTGTTTCCATTCCTTTTAATTCTGCACATTTCCGATCGCTCCTTTCCATCCTGAGGTCATTTGTGTACTATTTAACCACTTCCTCCTCCTCCTCTTCCTCCTCTTCTTCTATCCAGGTTCAGATTCTCGGCTTGGAAGAGCTGCAAGTTTTTGTCCCCTGTGGTTTGAGGGAACAGCGGCCCCTCATCCTACAGCTTCTCAATGCAGCCGCGGGGAAAGACTGCTCCAAAGAGCCCGAGGAAATGACGGATGACGAGGCCTACCTGCTCATGAGTAAACACAGAGCCGGCGACTCGAGTCCTGACTCTGACTGGGCTCAGTGGGAAGGAGAGCTGCTCAAACTGGTCCCCCAGATGGAAACTGTTGACACTTTAAGGGCCATGAAGGTAGGTGTAGGTTTGTCTGTGAGTCTATTTCTGTGCATGTTTGTGTGTCCAGCGTTTACAAGCCTTACGCTGGTTCTAATGTGCGCTCAGGTGGAGAACATGCTCTTGATAGTGATGCACTCAGCTCACCTGGTGGCCCAGCGAAAGGCCTTCCAGCAGTCCATGGAGGATGTGCTCACCCTCAGCCGAGAGCAAACATCCAGTCAGCCTCTCATCGCCGGCGCTCTGGAGGAGCTGAAGGTACCCTCATTTGCATAACCACACACTATAATTTTGAACCTGTTTAAACACTGCTGTTGCTGTAAAAAAAAAAAAAAAAACAGGTTCACATTTGTGCCCTAATTTCAAACCTGTTTTTTCCACCACAGCTGTAATAATTTACTCTGGGCCACTAATTGGATTTCTTAAAGAAAACAGTCCTGTATGGGTCCAGTTTTGCCAATTTCTGTGATTTGAAGCCTGTTAATGAAAATAGTAATGTTCTTTTCTTTCCACTCCCTATCCTTGTCTCTCCTACTACAGGATGAGGCACTACAACTATGCATTAAGATCAGCACTGCCATTGACCGAGTGGAGTTCATGTTCACCTCAGAGTTCGAGGCGGAGGTGGAGGAGTCTGAGTCAGCCACTCTGCATCAGTACTACAGGGAGGCAATGATACAGGGCTACAATTTTGCCTTCGAGGTAAGAGCCTGTAGAGGCGTGAACTGTTACAAAGTATGTTTATAGGGAAGCACATGCTTTCTCTTTGACTGCGATTTTTCCTGGTCAGAGCTTGTGACCTAACTTCACCAGCATTTAGGTTTAAATTGAAGTTGTAATATTTGTCTAGTGCCTCCTAAACACACTTCCCTTTGCTTTTTTGTTGTTGTTGTTATTCACAGTACCACAAGGAGGTGGTGCGCCTGATGTCAGGAGAGTTCAGGCAGAGGATCGGGGAGCGCTATATTGCGTTTGCTCGCAAATGGATGACCTATGTCCTCACCAAATGTGAGAGCGGCAGGGGCACCAAGCCCAGGTACGGCCAGACCCTTGAGTTGGACATTATCCTGCCATTATGTGATTATGTGATTACGTTAAGGAGGGAGTAAAGTAAACAGTAGCCGAAGGTGTTGAGACGGTGACTGACTGACACGTTGCTCTTGCAGGTGGGCGACTCAGGGTTTTGATTTTCTTCAGGCCATTGAACCTGCCTTCATATCGGCATTACCTGAGGATGACTTCCTGGTAACGTTGTGCTTTCTCCCATTTTTATTGTCTTCTGGGAATTTACTGAAGCATACCTACCTGTGTTGTAATATGATGTATTTATCACCTGTTGATGTTTCTGCAGAATTTACAATCTTTGATGAATGAATGTATCGGACACGTGATTGGAAAACCTCATAGTCCAGTCACCGGCCTTTACATCGGTAAGATGCTCTCGTTTGATACAAAGTGTCAGCCACTTGGAGTCTGGAGTTCATGATCTGTTTTCTGTGTTTACATTCTGTTGGACATTTATAACCTGAGTGTCAAGGGGATGGGCTGTTACACAAAGCAGACACAGCGGCAAAGAAACGGAGCAGTTCCCGTAGAATAGCAAAGAATTACTTGTTTGTCTTGGAGTGTTGTTAGTTTGACTGACCCGTCTGGTTACACAGACTTATTTGAGTAACACCATGCTGCTGCCCTGTGGTTGCCAGTAAAAAAAAACAAAAAAAAACTGCGGTTGTTCTGGGAAAAAGTGAAAGTGTGAAGTGGGGTTTTGCTGAAAAAAGAGCGTGTTTGCTCTACAAACATTTTCCGATTTAAAAAAGAAGATTAAACTTGTCTTTCGAGCCACACTGACTGCAGACTGTCAAACAAACATGTGTTTGCCCATTGATGCGACACAAAAGTCGTGTTTATTGAAAAATGAGGCTACAAAAACAACCACCGCAACGTGTGCAAACCAAAATACAGACACCGGCAGCATCACACAACAAGATGGTGCAGCTCGTGTGTCTTTGTCGGCACATTACAGTGGCTTTCATCTTATTGCGCAATGACCAAACCACTGGATGTATGTGGTTGGTAAAATGTGGCCGTATACCCACCCACATGAAGTGGCTATTTCTGTGCTGTTAGTTCATTCTACATTCTGAGAATTGATTATTTAATGTTGTACAAACAAATAAATGAAAAAGACTTATGATTTCTTTAACCTTTTCTAGATTTTAGATTGTTTCCTTCCTTTGTGTTGTACATTTATATGTCCTTTATCCTTCCCTCCCTCCCTCCTTTGACTTATTTATGTGAAGCAGTATGTATACACGTCGCTGTAGCAAGCTAAGTCTATAGCTAGGAGTTCCACTGCATCAATACATAGTCTGTTAAAGGTTTGCCACTTTGCCTTGGTGGGTGATGTGACTAAATTAAGCTCTGTGTGTTTTTCTTTTCAGCTCCCAGGAATAGTTCTCGTCCTGTTAAGTTTCCTCGCTGCCATAGTGACCCACCAAACCCAAATCTGTTCATCCCTAATGCTGAGGGCTTCAGGTATGTGATGACGGTTGAAGTTAGTCAGTAGGTCTTTCCTTGCATGGCTCATCGTGGCTAATTTTCCTCGCTCTTACGCTCTGTAGTTGTTGAGCTGGTGTGTTGTGTGATGCTTCCCAGTGTGTAAAGTGGCCATTTTATCTTTCTTTTTTTTTGTTTTGGTTTGATCATCATGTCTGAGTGTGTGTGTGTGTGTGTCCGTCAACCAGCCTCCCAGTCCCACGCACAAACATATATGCATACATATCCCATGCCAAGCCACCTCACCTCCCTCGTCGGAGCTCCTCAGTTTGTTTTTTCGCCACACAGCTCTCGAAGTCTCCCCTGTGACCTCCGGAACCAGCTGTTCCCCAACGGCCCTCGCCCCGTCCCTCAGGGCCCGGGGGAACACAGCCACACCAAAGCACCAAGCAGCAACCCCAGTGACGTCAGGTAGCCTTGCCCCCCAAGTCACCTGGTAGAAACTGTTGTCAAAGCACAGCCCCAGACGCACACAAAAAAAGAACCAAAAACTGGCCATTTAAGTTTGTTCTGATTTGGAGAGGATCAGCTGAGGACAGAGAAAGCCTTAACAGTGAATTTCAAACCATGGAAAGAATGAAACCTTTCTGTTTCCAGCGTGATATCATTTAGATTTAAATGGTTTTTCTTCTATTACTTGTAGTTTGATTTAAAAGCTTTACAAATTGCAGATTTCCTGCTTTTAGCCTTCTGATTGTATCTTTATAAACAATGAACGCTGAGGTTAAGACAGATATTGAATTACCTTCTATAATCACAATATCAGCCTGCCATCTATCGTTAATTGATCATTTCCAGGCTCCACACTGGCACAGATCACAGTCCTAAAGTTTGAGTTTGACCTTTGGCCAACATGAACCATTTTATCTAGTAATGAAATCAATTTTATTTATCACTTTTAACAATTGGCTTTTACTGCATTGATTCTGCATTTACAGCAACAATTAACACTAATTGATATTATGCATGGAACTGATGTTGACTGCTAAACACTAAGCATCAATTTCAGCCTTTGAAGTGATAGTGGAGTCTTGAAATGCCTCACATATTGTCACCAAGTTAGAAATTATGGCCTCACACAAGTCCTGTTCAGGAGGTTGTGAATGGTGTGAAAATGGAGGAAACAAGAAAACGCACTACCTCATTGACAGAGTGGGCTCTGATCTGCTTTTTAGTGCTATTAACACCAGTTTTGCTTCGATGCTGGGTATTTACTGCCATGAGATTTCCTTGTGCATCTTTGTGTGCTTTTGAAATCTGAACATGCACTCTAGAGATCTAACCTTGAGGTGTGAATGACTCTGATGCATGCTTAACTGTTAATGGGTGTCAGGAGGCTTCTTTGTTTCTCTGGAAAAGGTCAGACAATTTTGGGACTTTGTTGTATCTTTTTTGAAAACCTAATTTTGGAATTTCAGATGGTGAAGGTAAAGAAAATGTTATGATCTCCAACCCTTTGCAAATGTAAAGATGTTTTAAGGAAACAGTGACCTCCACTGTTTTTGCACAGCTTTAACAGAAGGAGCCTCTCGGTGTATGAAACTGTATGGAGAACAGAGCAGAAAAACAAAGTGCAGTCTTGGCAGATGAGTCTTTCCTCTGTGCTGATTCTTAATTTGGCCATGGACAGAAGGAAAAAAAAATCCAGACTGCATTATATTAGTCTGAGGTTCTTGTCTGGACCTCAGTATGCATCATCCTCTTCCACGTCCTTGCAGGGGATCCAGTTACCATGAGAATGACCGTCTGTCGTCAGTCGCTGCAGAGTTGCATTTCAAATCCCTGAGCCGCCACTCCAGCCCCACAGAGGACAGAGAAGGTGGGTGCACTCACTGTGCTCGTCAGGTTCATCAGGTTTGCTTTAATTCACATAGTGGATGTTAATCTGCCTGATGAGGTGAAAAACTCCCTGTGATTCCTCTCCCTACAGAACCCTCCTACCCTAAGGGAGATCCCAACAGCACTGCACGGCGAAGCTGGGAGCTCCGCACCTTCATCAGCCAGTCCAAGGGTGAGATTACTGACTGACTGACTGAGGCCTGTTGCACGCCCTGCTCCATACAGTTCAGTTGTAACTAATCCCTTCCCGCCCCATTCTCTATTAGACACAGCGGCACGACAAAGCCCCATGGAGGCTGTCAGACGCTCCATTCGCAAGTTCGAGGATAAACGCTACGCCATGATGAAGCAGCGCAACATCATCGGACAAGTATGCCACACGCCCAAGTCCTACGACAATGTCATGCAAGTCGGGCTCAGGAAAGTGACCTTCAAGTGGCAGAGGGGCAACAAGATAGGTGCGGCTTCTTTCTTACTGCATTTACTATAATTTCAGTTATTTATTGCACCAACAGGCAGTGATGTTGTGTTTGTGTGTGTGAAAACAGGTGAGGGCCAGTACGGGAAAGTGTACACCTGCATCAATGTTGACACTGGAGAACTGATGGCCATGAAGGAGGTATGTACTCCAGCAGGATTAATGCAGTAGTTTTAAAAAATAATAAGAAATTAGCACAATTTGAATAATAATGTATTATAATAACAATAATCATACATTTGTCCACCAGATCCGATTCCAGCCGAATGATCACAAAACAATCAAGGAGACTGCAGATGAACTGAAAATATTTGAAGGCATTAAACATCCAAACCTGGTGCGATACTTTGGAGTCGAGCTCCATCGGGTAAGAGGCGTCCGTTCATGTCAGCCCAGGCATCGCACGCTGCTCGTCGAAGCGCTTTGCCGTAAACTTTTCATGTGCTCGCTCACAGGAGGAGATGTACATCTTCATGGAGTACTGTGACGAAGGCACCCTGGAGGAGGTGTCCAGACTGGGGCTGCAGGAGCACGTCATCAGGCTCTACAGTAAACAAATCACCACAGCCATCAACGTCCTCCACGAACACGGCATCGTCCACCGCGATATCAAGGGTGAGTCTCATTCGCTTTTTTTTTTTCTTTTCCTTTCATGTTTTGTTTGTTTTCCTTTCATGAAGCACACAACATTTTTGAACACACTCCCGTTCTTCCCATTGTTGATTCCGTCTGTATCAGGAGCCAACATCTTCCTGACGTCGTCTGGTCTCATTAAACTGGGAGACTTTGGGTGCTCGGTCAAGCTGAGGAACAATACTCACACCATGCCCGGAGAGGTGAACAGCACTCTGGGAACAGCAGGTAAAAACTTCTGACTTGTGTTGCAAGCAGCCAGCAGGGGGCGCTTTATTACCCTTTTTTCCAATGGATATCTGCTGTTTATAATAGGTATAATATGATTATAGAGATATTCTACTATGTACTCTTCAAATCTTTGTTTTTTATATATGTTTGTACTGGTTATGATGAAAGTACTGCAAATGTCCCATTAGTATGTCATTCCAGTGCAATACTGTGTAATTTCAATAAATTACTGCATAGTTGCTGCTAGTTTTTAAACTGTTTGTTGTTTTGTCATATTTTCCCCCCACTCTCATCAGCATACATGGCTCCAGAAGTTATCACCAGAGCAAAAGGTGAAGGTCACGGTCGAGCAGCGGACATCTGGAGTTTGGGCTGCGTCCTCATTGAGATGGTGACAGGAAAGGTGAGCACACACTTGGTGTTGTTTTTCTTTGTGCTGTCACAGAGGAAAAGACGGATGATGCAAATACTTGTAGCCTTCTTGTTATTATTGTGAACAAGGGACCCACTGTAGAGCAGCTGTAGCTCCAGCATGCATATTTTATGTTTCAGTTTCAAATATTAATGTGGCATATTTACACATTTATGCTCATAAAATTTTGATGTTTTTTGTATGACATGCTGATTCATTCTTATTATAGATTCAATAGATGTGACAACAAACTGCTGTGTGAGACTGAGTAAAGGCTGTGGAGTCAGAGTTGTGACAGCAAGTCTGCTATTCTTGAGTTATTGAAAAGAGATCTAAAGTGAAATGTGTCATTTCAATGCAAACAAGACCTTAACTCTTCAAGCAACAGGAAAAGTGGAACCACAAGCAGGAAATGACTCATGTTCTGACTTTGATCTAAATCTGCAGAGACCCTGGCATGAGTACGAGCACAACTTCCAGATCATGTACAAAGTGGGCATGGGCCATAAACCCCCCATCCCAGAGAAGCTGAGCACAGAGGGGAAGGACTACCTTGGTCACTGTCTGGAGAGTGAACCCAAACGCCGCTGGACTGCTAGCATGCTGCTGGACCACCCGTTTGTCAAGGTGAGAATGGGATTTTAAAAATTGTCACAACTGAACTGACGGGACTCAACTGAGCGCTATGTTACTTGACAGCTACCGTTTCTTGTCCTTTTCAGGTCTGTACAGATGAAGAGTGAAAGGAAACCTCCTCTGTGGCTTTCAAGTTTACAAATTAAAGCACTACTGTACATGCTGTTGGCAAAAAGAAAATGGAACTGTGGATGCGGAGAAGTGGAAGTTATGGCTGAAGGCACATGGAGTTAAACTGAGGAACTAATACAGTATCATTTCAGAGGACAACTGGACCTATGGAGTATAGGGTTGTCGTGTCTTTATGTACCCATGAACTGGGGGGGAGGAGTGGGAGGGGGTCGGGTGGGGTGGGGAATGTACATACTGTAAGAATAGGATTGGCTTTAATTCTTGTATAAACAATATTGTAAAGTTAAAGTTAACTATTGCCACATTCGTTCTTCTCACTGGTGAAGAGACCTCTGAAAAGGCATCGAGGAATACTTATGTTTTGTTTTTTTTCTTTTAAACAAATGGGTGGGGCGGGGTGGGACAAAAATCTATGGCACTTTTAAACTGTTTACCCATGGGGGCAGTTGAGTAGAGGAGGGAGGGATCTTATTTCAGTTGCCGTTGGAGGCACACAAAGATGCGGTAAACCTCACGTAATGGAAGGAGACGTTATGAAAGGAGCACCATCCAAATAGTCAGGTTAATTTATCACTTGTCGTTCGGCAAGCGCAGGCACTAGGAAGGATTTTTTCTTTTTAAAAAATGTATTTTTCTTTGCCTTTTTGCTGAGGAGTAAATGTCAAGTTGGAGCAATGTTCAAGTCTACTGGTCACCAGTGGAGAGCTGTTCATGTGACTGGAGCGTAGCCAACAAAGAGGAGAAACGGGGCCTGCTCTCCCTCCCTGCTGCTGAACACACAACATCCACACAACCAAACACAGACACTGACACACACCACAACTTCTGGTCCTCTGCTGCTCTTATAGTGTTTGCTATGTACAAACAATATTAATAAACCAATTGTTTTTTTAAAAAAAGAAGGTGAAGTGTGTATTTTCTTCAGTCACTTATTAGTATGACATTACTATCGCAGAGGTAGTTCATTTAATTCAGGCTGACAGGAATAACTTATACCTGTATAATATTTAATATTTTAGGTGTAATATTAACTTGTAAATGTTCAACTGACACATCAATACAAGTTGCCAGATGCTTAAACACTAAGACAAAATGATGTTTAGAGATGTTTAGACTGATAATTGCTGCTCTGCAGCTGCTCATCAGTTCAAGCCAGCATTATTTAGTGTTTGTTTACAGGAACCTCCTTGTCCCCATAGTTTGAGCTCCTGTCAATCTCAGTCTGGCCAATCATCCAGCGAACTCCCAGTGAAGCTGTGAAGCAAAGATTCAGAAAGAGTACATTTAGATTATCATTACAACAAGTCACAAAGAAGTAGAGACAAGTTTCATCAGACATTGTTTCCTTTCCCAGGTCGAGATTATTTAGGCTGACAGCCTAGTTTTTCTCCGCTTTCTTTGCTCAATTTTGAGCCATAATCTGTTCATCATTATTCCAAACATAGCTGCAGATTATTACAGAAATGCGTACTAAATAATTAGAAAAAATAAAAACTTGAGTCAAAGGCTTTCTGATGCTAATTATGATTTGTACTGTCAGAGTTGCCTTCACTGTCTAATGCGTTATTTCCCCCCCACTGTGCATATTATAATAGGGGAGGCCCCAAAAACACCAACACTGACCTAGTAATGACCTTTCCTTTGCACAGGTGTAGTGTGAATTGAAGCATGACATAGGCTATATTTCCTGTTTCATCATTAATACATCAAGAAGAGGAATGAACAAGTTTAGTTAGTAATTAACCCTTAAAAAATGACACACTGTACTGACACTAACCTGCAGAGCAGAGAGCCACAGAGGCTAAAATGGTGAGCACGGATCCAGAGCTGATGAGTTGAACCAGCAGCAGGCCCAGGGGGTAGAGGAGCAAACAGCACCAGAACAACCAGTTGATCAAGGGCCACAGTCGTCGTGGGGGGCTCATTGTGGGACCAGGGAAACGCCCAGTCTGTGTGTAGTGCTCCTGAAAGCTGTCCTGCAGGTACATCAGTGCAAACACAAGACAATACAGAAGAGTCCACATCAAGTGTGTCCCAGGTTTTTTCCTGGAAAGCCATGTTAACCTTGTCATTACATGGTGAAAAGCTGAAAATGCTCAATGTTACCCAGTTTAGGTTAAAAATTTGAGAGAATGAGGCATTTACAACATCATTACAGCAAACAGCTCCGCCTACAACACGCTCTCACCTTCTCCTGGTAGAGTTTGTGGAGCCAAGCAGCGCACTCTGCTTCGTCCTCTGGGATCGTCTCCAGAGGGATTCTCCTGTGAGTAAAAGAGGGAAGTCAGATCTTTGAGATAAAACCATATTACACCAGTAAACAGGAAACAAAGGATGCAATCTTCACTACAAAACATTTCTTTGCACCTCAAGTACATATCTGCATGATATTTCTTCCCATTAAGAATCCCAAGCAGAGTCGGAGACTCGTTTCTGAAGTTCATTGTTGTATCGTAAACAGCTGCAACTACAAAAGAAGCAGACACAAGCAGCAGGTAACTGTACAACTCATTTGATTTGTAAATCTCTCTCTCCAGCTCACAGTGTCTGATGTTAACTGGCAGCAATATTTAAAACAGATACGCACCAGCTCCTCTGAGGTTTTGGACAGTTACCCAGAATCCTTTGGTCCTGGGCAGAAGGTGATACTTGAGTTTGGGCAGACCTTTGCTCTCAGCCACCTGCATGCTGACCTGGTGCTTCTTTGGTGTGAAGCGTGTCCCTTCACAGTAAAGCAAGAACTAGCTCCAAGAAAATAGAGACTTCATGAATAACATTTTTCAGACATATCTCTGTATCACCACTTTAACTGAAAAAAGACATCACTATTTCCACAGCGTGAAATTTACCCAGTAGTTTTCTGGATAATCCCGCAGATTCTGAAGACTCTGTGCCACCGTCCTTCGGTCTTCTTCCCATTTCCTCCTGCAGAAAACTAACTCCAGGAAGTACCACATCCAACCAATGATTGGAACATAAGCCAGCTCTTTCTTGACTAATGCTTTTGAGCTCTGTAAAAGCAAAAAATGATTGTATTTTGAAATTTAAAATGCAATCCAATACACAAAAAAGATGAGCACTTGGTTTCTTTGAGAGACACTTCCTCCTAACATGTACTTTTCTCTTACCCCAAGAATTCCAAATCTTTCGCAGAAGGTCCAGCCACACAGGAAGTCTATCTCAAAAGTGTGATTGAGAACTGCAATTGCATTCTCATTTCCATACAACGGATAAGTCTTGGGGTCGGTGTAGAGCGTGCATTCTGTCCCAGACCACCACTCCAGCACAGCTACCATCTCTGTGGATCATGAAGACACAGTTCTGAAGGCACCTCTGTGTTTTGTTTGGAAAGAAGCCTTTACTTTTTTTGACATCACAAATTTCTGGTGACCCCGCTATCATGTGCATGATCACATGATCGTGGCCGTCAATCAAGAGCCAGCTCAGATATTTTTATATGCTGCATTTTATTTGAACTTGATATGTTCGAGAAAACGAAAGTAGAGAATACAGTTGTTTAAGATTGTGCATGGTGTTTTTAATCATAATTTTAAAAAGAACAATCATTAGTTACAAAATATTTTCCATCAGTTTAAAAAAAAAAAATCAATTACTAGACATTTCAGGCTACCCCATTTGAACTCCAGGTGACCCCACGTGGGGTACCGACCCCAAGGTTGAAAAACACTGCTTTAAACCTTTGATCTTGCTCATTACAATAAAGTTATAACTGAAGTGATAGATTTCTTCCTTCCAGCAGCAAACCAGACTTTAACACTCATCTATGTGACAGAGAATAAAAGCAATACTCACGGCTGCTGATGCAGTAGCCCAGTCTGACATTGACCCTGCGGGCCAGCTGTTTGCTGACCAGCCACAGAGGTAGAGTGCAGAGCTGCAGCACGTTGACGATGAGGCCGCTGACCAGGAACACATAGCAGATGATCAGGTGGCACAAGAAGTGGGATTTCAGCAGCTGCAGGAGGCCCATTGCTCTGTTAGAGCTGTGCAACTTAAAGCATTACAAGAAAACTGACTTTTACTCTCACACATCTGATATTAGAGTACAAGATCATGCTCTATCAAATGCACCAATCAGCTACAAGTCTAGTGTTGACCTAAGGTAACTGCCCAGTAACTGGCAGCGCTCACCCCGCTGTGACGTGATGATTCAGGTCAAAACTCCAGTAGCATAAAGAGCAAGAGCTTTATAGTTCAATTAATATCAACACTTCCTTCCCTCTTTCTGTTTACACATTTGTGTGTGTTTTAAAATCCAATATGAACTCTAGACAGAGAATATGCAAAGTCTTTAAAAAAAAAACCTTTTCTAACATAATTTGGGATTTTACACATTGGAAGCACATAGTATATGATTAACTATTTATTTTATTAATGTGTTTTCTCTTTCCACAACAAGGTTTAAAGATGGATTGACATAGGGACAATTATTTTAAAATAGTCATTGGTGACTGTAGTTGTTCCTACTGCTTCCTAGCTTCCTTCCTAGTTCTGATCTTTTGCATTTCTGAGTAAAGCCACAGCTCATGAGATAAAGCAGCCTGAGTGAAAACATCAAGTGTGTAAAACGTGAAGTTACTGATAAAGGAACCAACTCACCAAACTTTTAAACCTTCTTTTAGCCAAGATGATGCATTCTCTACTTAAAGATAAGAGTAAATAATGAGCTTAATGAAATAGACAACATGTTTACTTATTTTTAATTCAAGCACATATTGTGACATAATTACATAAGACACATTATGGTTTAAGGACAATTATTAAGCTCAACCTCATAACTTATTCTACTGATCCAGGATCATCACTCATGTGATTTAGTGGCCTATAAAATCTGTTATGGGAGGAAAACTGTGAGAATATATCTCTGGATTGTGGGTAATTTTCTGAGTGACTTAGAAATGGAGAAAAATAAATATGATTAAAGAAAAAAAAGTCATTTTCAATTAATATGAAATGTGCAGGTACCAGAGAATCTCTAGAGGGGGCAGTGTGATGATAACTTGGGCTGCAAAAATGACACCAGCGTTGAACAAACCACTTCGTTCACTAAAAAGTAAAGGATCAGTAGGCCTATCACCATCTTCCTCATAACTTTGTGATTTCCTCATTTTTCTACGAGTAACCGACGACACTGTGTGAAAGATCATCAGGCCTGAGTGAACTGGTTGAACTGGCTGTTAGTAGCGTATTCATACTGGTGTCTCATGCTTGCTCTGCATGCCACCACCAGGGGTCACTAACACTTGTGTTTTTTTTCCCCACTCCATTTCTAAAAGTATGGCCTTGTGAAATCCTGGTGATGAGTACACGATGCAACTGTTTCATGTATGTGTGTAGTAGCACAGTAGAGTGAGGTCATGGACAAGCAGCAGATATCTGAAGCTCAGTCGCCTGCTCACTGAACAGCAAGAGAGTGATAGCGACTGAGGGAGGAGACCGGCTCACACAGAATGTGCTCTTCCTCTGTTTTTACTATCAATACGATATGCACTGTAGATTAGCTGTGGCTCCTGTTTGTTGTGACAGTGTATAAATCTATTTGTTATTTCACATAACCACAGGGAGGTGACGATTAACTCAAATGGTGAATTTCTCCTTGTTTTATCCCAGCTTGCACAGACATGAGCATAAATACAACTTCTATACTGTTCTTTTTAGCTGAGAAATTGAGTGTTAAGTTTGAGGCCTACAGAAGATTTAAATTTCTAGTTGCTGGATAAGAATGTTTTTCTAGTGTATCCATCTAAAATGACAAACAGGACCTGTTCTCCCTCCCTGTGGTTGATCCAAACACAATGACGCACAGCACAACTTCTGGTCCCATGCTGCTCTATAATCTTTTCTCTGTACAAATAATATAAATAAACCAATTTTTATGTAAAAACAAACCTGAAATATATATTTTTATTCCCCTATGAAATGACATTCTACATTAAAACCACAGAGGTAGTCCATTTTGCACTTGGTTGACGTTAGAATTTCAGTTAGACTTATCAGTGAGAATATTTGTCTTGACTGTATTCAAATATTTACTCTGCTACGAGGAGGAGAATGCAGTGAGGTCAAACTTTTTCTCGCCTCATGTTCATATGTTTCTCATAGCAAGTTGCTCTCCACAGTCCCGGTTCATGATCTTAGATCTTGAGCTTTGCAGCAGAGCAGTTAGACACAACTATCCTGTCCGCATTGTGCTTGGAAAGCAGGTTTGCACTTGTTGGACCAACAGGAACCTGTCAGACTGGTGTTTATCAATTCTGCAGCCAGCAGCTTGCAAATTAGGGGCTGTGCAAAGAGGCAGCTCAGAGATAGGGTCAGGATTTCTTAGTTTCTGTTCACAGGAACCTCCTTATTCCCATAGCTTGAGCCTCTGTCAATCTCAGTCTGGCCAATCATCCAGCGAACTCCCAGTGAAGCTGTGAAAGAAAGATTCAGAAAGAGTTCAGTTAGAATATTATGTAAATGAGTCACAAAGTAGACGGTGGTGAGTTTTGGCGTCCTGCATGAGACACTGTGATTTCCACAGTAAATGAATTCCCTCTTTTGTTTTGTACATTTATCTCCAAAGTATGAAGAGTTTTCAGAATAAATATCAGAGATGCTCCAATACCATTTTCCCTCTTTATAATGATTCTGATACCTGAACATCGTGTATTGGTCAATACAGAGTAATCAGATATTGATAAATAATATTATTAAATAATATTATTATTATATGGCCTAGTTCAAGTTACATAAAGGCCTTTTCACACCTCTGAAGGCAGGTAGGAGAAATACTGCTTTTAAAGACGTGGTATTGGATCAGTGCATAGATTTGAGCATTTGCCGAAGACCAGTCTGGTATTTATGGCAGTACTGAAGGCTTTTCAGTGATGGTATTGGTACTGGAACATCTCTAATCAGAGTGCAGTTACGTGGCTAAATTTGCTACTTTGAGGCCGGAAGCTAAAGGTTGAGTATGTCAACAATCAATGTTTGGAGAAAATCCAAAGTGTATTTACCGTACAATATGAGTGATATTAGTAAATGTTTGAGTTGGAGATGTGTCCTCCAAGAAAGATCATGTTGTCTTCTTAACCTCAACCACAAACATCGTCTCTCATTTATTGTAGAAACTGTAACATGCTCCTTCTGATCACATGTTATTAGATCAAAAGTCTCCATTGAACATCTCTGTGAAACTATTTATGGATCAATGTTTAGCTGATTTATTGTGTAAGCTCATGCCTGAATGCTGTTGGGGACATGCTCCCAAAAACTGTTTAATCATATTTTTTCGAAAAAGGGAACTTACATTTGACTCGTCAGATCTGCTGCTTTGTGAAACATTTTAACAAAAAAGAGCTGTTAACCTGAGAAAGAGACTGTTACACTCAGTTCAGGGTGACTTCACCTTGAGCTCCACCGTACTGACACTAACCTGCAGAGCAGAGAGCCACAGAGGCTAAGATGGTGAGCACGGATCCAGAGCTGATGAGTTGAACCAGCAGCAGGCCCAGGGGGTAGAGGAGCAAACAGCACCAGAACAACCAGTTGATCAAGGCCCAGGGTCGTTGTGGGGGGCTCATTGTGGGACCAGGGAAACGCCCAGTCTGTGTGTAGTGCTCCTGAAAGCTGTCCTGCAGGTACAGCAGTGCAAACACAAGACAATACAGAAGAGTCCACATCAAGTGCGTCCAAGGTTTTTTCCTGGAAAGCCTTGTCATTACATGGTGAAAAGCTCAAAATGCTCAATGTTACCCAGTTTAGGTTAAAAATTTGAGAGAATGAGGCATTTAATAGGAATTTACAACATGCTCTCACCTTCTCCTGGTAGAGTTTGTGGAGCCAAGCAGCGCACTCTGCTTCGTCCTCTGGGATCGTCTCCAGAGGGATTCTCCTGTGAGTAAAAGAGGGAAGTCAGATCTCTGAGATATTACATCAGTAAACAGGAAACAAAGGATGCAATCTTAACTACAAAACATTTCTTTGTACCTCACGTATAAATCTGCATGATATTTCTTCCCATTAAGAATCCCAAGCAGAGTCGGAGACTCGTTGTTTCTGAAGTTCAGTGTTGAATCGTAAACAGCTGCAACTACAAAAGAACCAGACACAAGCAGCAGGTAACTGTACAACTCATTTCATTTGCAAATCTCTTTCTCCAGCTCACAGTGTCTGGTGTTAACTGGCAGCAATATTTAAAATAGATACGCACCAGCTCCTCTGAGGTTTTGGACAGTTACCCAGAATCCTTTGGTCCTGGGCAGAAGGTGATACTTGAGTTTGGGCAGACCTTTGCTCTCAGCCACCTGCATGCTGACCTGGTGCTTCTTTGGTGTGAGGCGTGTCCCTTCACAGTAAAGCAAGAACTAGCTCCAAGAAAAGAGAGACTTCATGAATAACATTATTCAGACATATCTCTGTATCACCACTCTGAAAAACTGAAAAAAGACATCACTATTTCCACAGCGTGAAATTTACCCAGTAGTTTTCTGGATAATCCCGCAGGTTCTGAAGACTCTGTGCCACCGTCCTTCGGTCTTCTTCCCATTTCCTCTTGCAGAAAACTATCTCCAGGAAGTACCACATCCAACCAATGATTGGAACATAAGCCAACTCTTTCTTGGCTAAAACTTTTGAACTCTGGAAAAGTTGAAATGAAAGTATATTGAGGAACTGGAGGGCAGGCTAGGCACATTTTCTTATATAACAAAATGATAATAGGCCAGTTTTGAAAGGGACTTGATGTAGAAGTAAAAATTTAACATGCAAAAATAACATGAACATTAAACATTTATGACTTGGTTGTGAGACTTCAAAGACAGGGAATTGAGATGTGCACTTTCTATTTATGCACCAAGGATAATAATCTCAGTTTTATCTCTGTTTATGTGAAAGCATTTTTGCAGATCCACTGATTAACTGAACAGACTACATCTACATAGCACTTTTCTAGACTGACACATTACTACAGTGATACATATAGTGTTTTTTTTAATCTTACACACATTCACGTACCGATAACAAATCAAACAATTGTTTGGGTTTAGTATTTTGTCCAAGGACACCTCAACATGTGGACCTCCTCTACTTTGGGCCCATCCCCCAGTTTGGGCAACACACAGACAGTAGGAAGTCAGTAGGAGCATCACAGTTTGTTGATGCAACTGTGCATATTTGAGTGTTGATCACTGAAGTATGATGATATTGTTCTTATGGATGATGCAGCCTAGTGGGAGAATATGGAGGTTAATCAGAAGAGGTCCCAGAAATGAACCTTGGGGTGCTCCATGTGTAATGTTAGCTACATTGTGGTTGCTGATTTGGAAGTGCCAGACACCATTAGAGCATCTCCTTACCTCACATCACTAGCATGCCTAACCACTAGTTTGGTGCACTTCTTTAGCTCTCAGAATAGTTATTAGTACTTAAATGCACTTCAGTGGTAGTGATGTCCCTCACTTGTAAATTGTTCAGATAAAAGCCTCTATCAAATATAATATAATATAAAGCATGTACTTTTCTCTTACCCCAAGAACTCCAAATCTTTCGCAGAAGGTCCAGCCACACAGGAAGTCAATCTCAAAACTGTGATTGAGAACTACAATTGCATTCTCATTTCCATACAACGGATAACTCTTGGGGTCCGTGTAGAGCGTGCATTCAGTCCCAGACCACCACTCCAGAGCAGCTACCATCTCTGTTGATCATGAAGACACAGTGATGAAGATGCCTCTGTGTTTTGTGAAAAAAAGGGTAGTTCCTTCCAGCAGCAAAATAAACAGAGACAAACAATACTCACGGCTGCTGATGCAGTAGCCCAGTCTGACATTGACCCTGCGGGCCAGCTGTTTGCTGACCAGCCACAGAGGTAGAGTGCAGAGCTGCAGCACGTTGACGATGAGGCCGCTGACCAGGAACACATAGCAGATGATCAGCTGGCACAAGAAATGGGATTTCAGCAGCTGCAGGAGGCCCATTGCTCTGTAAAAGTTGCACAACTTAATGCATTAAGACTCAACTACTTCCTCGTGTCACACACACCTCCCCTCATCAGTTAGCTCTGTCAAACCAGCCGGAGTCGCTCTCGGCCGTGACAGTAACTGTTCCCCCAGCACTGATCCCACTCTGACATAAAGGTTTTCTTTGATTGGATGTCATCTGCTGAATGGAGCCTCTGTGCTGGACTCTGTACAAACTGGTCTGTGCATAAAATGGCATTTGAAAGGGTAAATGTTTGCTCCTAGCAGTAGCCTACTCCTTTTTGGATATAGGAGCGCAGGATTATTATGAAGCTCCTAACAATGTAGTAGTTTTGGCAGAACAGTGATATACATGAATCAGATGTGTTATTAATTCAGTGTGCTCTGTCATATACCCATCCTGCTAAAGTTTTGCAGTCACAGTTATGGCTGTTCCACAGCTCTGGGAGACGTCTGAACTTCCTTCTTATTTACCATCAAACTAGTTTTAATGGAACAGCACAGACAGGCTTATCTGCAAAATCAGTGGCAACAGCCACCACACAATAACAATGACATAAAATACCACACATCACATGTCAGTAAGTGAGGTAGAAACACAACTATATAAATAATTTTAAAAAAACAAAAAAACAAAAAAAACAATCAGAGGCAAAGATGCTGGTCAAATTATTGCTATTCTAAAAGGAACAGGAAAAATACACCACCCAATTGAGACATGTGACATTTACCTTGATCAGTCTGTGCTGTCCAACAGAGCTGCCACAGAGACCTAAGTCTTTCAAAAGTTTCCAGATGAGGAAAAAAAACAAAAATAAAACAACAAAACAGCTGTCTTCACCATGTATCCATATCTCTTGGAGCTCGTGCTGCTCAGTTATACTCACAGAAAACTTCCTCCAAACAAGGAGCCACACCCATCTGTAAGCCACGCCTGGGGAGGATGGAGACATGTGTGAAGGGCAGGCTCCTCTTCACGCCTTCCTTCTAGAAACTCTGAAGGCAGGTCGGTTGCAAAGATGGGAGGCGTGGTCGCGGTGCACGCGCCTAAGTCAACAAGCCAAGCCCCTCTATTACCATGGTGACAGACATAGCAAATAAAGCGCCCTATTAAGTTAGGCTATCAGTTCAATATCATTCCTCACAGCTCAGGATTGTTATAATACATTTAATCGGTGTGTGAGTTATCGAATAAAACTGTAAAACGTTGAAACAGGACGCCATCATCTGAAGATAAGTGCTACAACGTCTCGCTATTTCTCGACGCCACTAACATACGAGTGAGTGAGACCTCTTACTGTCTTTCCCCTACTCTTTGCCTTGACCTTATTTGGGGAAGGTGGGGTGGATGCTGGGTGGATGGGAGGGAGGGAAAGAGGGACGCACGCGCAGTGCTCTTTCGCGATAAATGAAACCAAAATCACCAAGATGATGGACGGAACAGATGTAGCAAAACACTTTTTTTTTTAATCAATCTGCGCAACAATCTCAGAGACAACCTCCGGTCTCACATTCTCCCCTGGCGGTCTGTGTGCAAGCCACAGTGTCGGGGGTTCAGCGGGAAACTGGTAAACAGTGCCGCCCGGTGCCGCCACTTGGTGGACAGCACCACCTGCTGGTAACATGTCGAAAGTGTGTAGGAGGAAAAAATCTTCTTCTTCTGGATTTTCCCCTTAAGGGACAGTTTGACCCTAAATGACTCCTGTCAATGTGTGGTCAGCAGCATCACTGGAGGGCCTCAGCAGCAGTAAGGCAGGGGAGTGACTTAAAAGAAATAGCTACTTAACTGCACATTTTGCAACTTTTAATATGAGAGGTGCCACCCTCTGCTTCTAAAATATATAGCACAGTTTTACCCTCCATTGATTAACCGGTTACATTGCTGGTTGTCCCTTTGACTTGCCCCTCAAGCAAGGTTAGAATATTTATTTTTGTACAACTGCCATCATTCATAATGAGGAACTCAAAATGCCATGTTTTTAAGACTGAATCAAATGGACATTACACATTGCCGTAAAAATGTTTGCCGGTAATTGCTTTGACTTCGAATTTTATAGCTCAGCCAGCAAAGCTTTCCCCCCTCTTGTTAAATTTGTTTATTATATAAAACTCATTTTCTGGACACAAAGTCAGGTTTTATAAAAGTAAGATTCCTCCACTGACTTTTCAACACAAATAACTTTAACGGGCTAAATAATCCACTTCCCAAAATTAAAAGGTCACAGGAAAGGCGGAGTGTGGTCTGTGTGAGCTGGCTCATGGAAACACTGAGTTTAATAGACCCTCTCTTAAAAAATAAAGTAAAATAATACCATTCCTCAGCTGAAAGTAAAACAGAGTAGAAGTGGAAACAGATACACTGACTAACAAAAGGCATCCACTTGAAATGCTCTCTTCAGCTTGACCCAGTTCAGACAATTTCCCCTTGCCAACACTAGAGGGAAATAGAGAAGCACCAAACACAGCTTCTGTATTTGGTGGAGAAACTCCGACTGAATACATTTCCCTGTCGCCTGCTCAGTAGATTAGCTCACGTTTTCTCTGCATTAAAAAAATGTTGTGATATGTTACTGTACCCATATACCCCCTCATCCCCATGCCAAGCTAAACAGTATCTGGTTATTTTTTTCTCTGTGACCCGAAGACCCCTAACAGGAGCTTAATGGGGTCCCACTTAGGGGCTGCTGAGAGTTGTTTCCAAGCTCTCTTTTTAAAGGTCTCATAATGCTTGAGCCCTCATGTCCTTTACGACCAAATAACCTTGAAGAGAGGACGTGCCTGTCTGAAGAGGTCCAACCATACGGTAAAGTAGCTCAGGAAGCGCTTTATGTTCAGATACAAAGGCAAAGAGTGTGAGGGGGCTCAGGGGGAATTGTTTATTAAGTATAGTATGTGCACAGTCACTTTAAAATTTTAAATCCTAAAGCACCATCACAAAATGGCACTGATGTATATCCACGAGTTACTCTGAAGCCAAATACCTGCATGTGGTTGGTTTAGATTAATCATCAAGTTCAGTGCTCTTTGCACATGCAGCATTTACAGGATTGTTTTTCTTCTTTGTTTTCTCTGATTTACGAGAAGGTCGAGGCAAGAAAAGGAAATAACACAGTAAAACCTTCTCCTTAGTGAAGGAAACCATTTCCATTTAGTTTATTTGGGTTTTGGTTCCAGTCTCCCTTTAAATGGGAATAAAATGCCATCACGTGCTGGTAGGTGAGAGGATACATGGTGATACATTGCATTTTAAAGTAACAACACGTGCAGACCGTCGTTAATATGTGGTAATGCTCTTATACTGCCTTTAGAGACAGAATATTAAGTAGCACTACCAGTTCGATTATCATAAAAGCACAATATTGAAATATCCCCTTGAGACATTTCGAGGCACATACTGTACGGAAATAATCTGTTTTGAATCAACACAAAAGTCAAATAAACTATTCATAAATGACCGAAAGCAAATCCACTCATTTTCCCTCATTAGAAACCCAAATCTATGAGGAGACAAATAAACATTAGATTGAGAAGCAGAACTGCTGGATGCAAGATGTTTTCCTCTTCATTAAACAGCTCAGCTCTCACCATAAGTGTGCTGGAGGCTTTAAGTTTCCACACCGCACTTGTGCACGTTGCATACTGGACCACGGCCGGTTTCCGAGCTATTTGTTATGCCTCAAAGTCACGCTTGTGCTGTACATGCATATGTTCAACCCAAATTCAAGGGAAAAGAGAGAGAAAGCTCCTACTCAGCAGATGATGGTGAAAACAAGTTAGTCTTCAAGTGTCAAACTCTGCACACACACCATTCTGCACAGCTCACAGATACACAATACCAAATCTAGATGAAATAATCATTAATTATCTGTCGTCCTTATAGCTGCAGGTACTAGAAGAGAGGGGCTCTGGCTGAAACACTCCTGTACATAGTCAAAGCCCAGCCATGCAAGAGGCAAGTACATGAAAACAACTGTTCAATGGAAAATATAAAAAATTGTGAAAACATACATGTTGAAATTGGACAAACCATCTGGGTGCCTCCAAATAAAAAGTAGCCAGGAAGGAGTGTGTCTCACTCACATTTCACTGACTCTTTGGTGGAAAAGTGCAGTCGATACGAGGTTACAGGACTCACATTTTTTTTGCATGGACACCTCACCACAAGAAGTTACCCTTTTCCAACAAACGTCAGCTTTCATTAAATGAGTAATGCGTTACCGTTCGGGCTGCCCTTCTTGGGCCCTTGCTTGGTACAGCAGGCAACTGGATACCATATAAGAGCAGTGTCGTGCGTTTGAGTGCAGCGCTTGACATTTGTTGCATGACATTCCCCTGCTCTTATTTATTGTCCACTGTTAAATCAAGTAGGGAGGCTATAAAAATAATTTTAAAAAGCTTCCTTGCCAGATCAAACTAAAGACCAGATGTAATGAAGCTGGACTACATGCTTTTTTGACATGTGGGAGAATTGGCCAGCGCCAAAACATCCGCTTCAATCTCGAAATCCCTCCTCTGTTATCACACTATTAGGAATGCAGAACAAATATTTAATGGCTGATGTGTATTGTTTTACTTACTTAGTATAATTAATTAGTTACTGTCTTGTAAAAAACGGTGGCTACAGCTGACTTTTTTCAGTCAAGGCTGGATCAGTTGGCCAAGTCCAACTGTGTTGAGCCAGGAGGAACTATACTTCTGGCTCAGCAACACAGGGGTGATTTGGACGAACATGTCGTATAAAGTATGCACAGAGGATTTAAGTGAAATCACTGAATACGTGTGATTTATGAGCCATTCTGTGTCCATAGATTGTGACCGGCTCTAACTGCTTTTTACCTGAAACAAATTTGCGCTCATTTAACCCATAACTGTGTAACTCTTTGAAGAAACAGATTTATCAGCTGACAATTCATCTTTACATCCAGCCTTCATCCTCACAGTGCAGTGAATTTATTTATTATAACACACTGAATGGCTTAGTAACACATATGCTGGTGATTGTCAAATACAAAGACCTCTTAGAAATGGTGAGGAAAACATGTTTGAAACACAAAATGCAGCTGCAAGACAAGTCTGATGCAAATGGTTTAACCAGGCAGCACAGTCATTACTTGGTATCCTTACTGGAAAAGTGCGACAGACTACATTTGTGCAAATGGTCTGAATAAATCAGGAGGAACCCTGACCTGGAAAAGGCTGCGTTCATTCAGGTTTTGTGCAAGCTTCAGTAAATAAGGCGATAAATCTGATTAAGTAATTCTGAATGACTGCATGTTGGACTGTCATGAAAGGAGATAACGTGCTCAGGGTTTCTGTATGCATGCATTAGGCTTGTGGACATATAGGAAAAAAGTACAAATCAGAAAAAGTGACAACATAGCCTGGAGCCTAAACTTTATTTGACACAGTGTATATGTGCAGTAAGCCAGTAATGAGATCCTGATGTATGCAGTCGGTTTCTCCCAGGATTCGACTCTGCAGTGTCGTTCATCAGGTGGAGTAACCCCCGACGACACATCCGACTGTCAGCGATACACGTGGGAGGTTTTCTGGAGGCACCTGCGCTGCTGCTCTTTGGGGGCCCAAACATGAGGCCTGGACCCAGCCCCAGAAAGCTCCGGGCCTGAGTGAGATTATTTGATGTAATGCCACCACCAAGGTGAAAAAGATTAAAATACTGCATGGTTATGCAATCTCATGTCCTCCTTTTCAACTTCTACTCCTGCCTCCTTTGACAGATGTCAGAGTTGGGATTTGAATGCTCAGGAATGGGACAATGATTCAACCTGAGGTCGCATATGTGAAACGCTGGAGTTTGGCCTCAGCACGTGTGAGGGAAAGTTTGTAGAGTTAGTGAAATGTGGGTCTCAGTGCAGAAAGTGATACCTTTAGTGGCACAAAAAGCAACTGAGAAGAGGGAGGGCTTTCCTTCAATCAGTATTTTCTCAAAGCCTGGAAAGGGAATTCAGTGTTAAAGGTCCAGTGTGTAATAATTGGCAAGGTTTATTGGCAAAATCTGAATAGTAGCTTACTACTCTTGAATATATAAGTATATAATTGCTATAAAATAAAGTTTGTTTAGTTTTTGTAACCTTGTAATTATTCTTTTATATAGCAAGGGTCTTGCTTTAGCGGGTGTCGCCATCTTGCGCCGCCGTGTTTGTATGGCAGCCCAAACGGTAAATCCAGCCAGCCAGAGAGAGCACTTTTCACTTTTCACGAGTTTCGTGTGCATAAATAAACCAACGAAGAAGCGGCAGAAGGAAGGAAGGAGTAGGAAACAGCAGACATATCGTAAAACGGTAGATCTTCACCTCAGTGCTCCGTGCTCCTGAAATAAATAAATGAAAATCGGAGGCCACCGTCACATTGCCAATGGGAGTGCCAGCAAGTGAGTGAGCGCTGCAATCTAGAATATGAACGCTGGATATCACGGTTTTACCTCCATCTTACACAGTTACAGTTCCTCGTGAGTAAATGTGATGCTGAACTTAAAACATTTATCCAGACAGGTAAGGAGGCAGGCCTAAATGCAGGCTAATGCTAACGTCGGCTGTGTAGCAATAGAAAAACGTAGAAATTCTCCTCCTTTTAAAGGAATTCAAACCAACATTTTAGTATGATCACTGGACAAAATGCGTATAATGTGGAAGGAGTCCGTCATAATGTCAAACAAACTGTGTCGTTCTCCTCAGCCCCACAGCCCGTTTCAACTCATAGTTTTGGTTTTACAGTCAACGACTTTACTGTTTTGGTTTTCATGCTCACTGCTGTCACCAGCATTGTTTCCAGATGTTGGGGCAGCTGTTAGAGTTAGATATTTCCCTAAAGACTTGGTAGAGACCAAAACAAAGCTAAAAGGGCAGTAAATGTTGGACTTAAACTTTCCAGGTGGCGATAAACACAACTTCAAAACACATCAAGAAAAAAAATTCCAATTAAGCGGAGCTGGAAAACCTGCATTAAAACCTAACAGAGGGAAAGTGAAACACCAAGTGGCATTTAAATCCAATTAATAGTAAAGTGCTTTACTCAGCTTTTGTGTTGTGTGTCATGTGATGATTAGTTTATTAGATGAGGGTTCACCCCAAAATAAAATTCAGTAGGCTAATTACCTCACAAGCACCATTAAAATCTGCAGGACTATCAAACTTGCAGTGTGAACCCCCATACAGTACGTCTGTGTCAGCATTCTTACAAACGACTGAAGTTATAGTGGCCATTTTTACTGCAAGTATAAAAAAGGCCACATCACATTTTTTCCAAATAACTTGTGAGGATATTCCAACTGTTTGGTAGCGAAAGGATTGCCTAGAAAGATTTCTCTCTCTCCCTCACACACACACACATCTTGACATTGCTTTGTTTCAGACAGTGCCAACAGCTGTGCTTCTGGACATGCATGCAGCCAACAACCCCCTCGCAGAAGTCGGAAGACTGTTAACATGTAAAAAAGCTTGACTTGATTTTATAACCAGCTTGACTATATACATATATTCTATCTATATATATCCCGCTATATCATCAGCTTAGGAGGTGGTGCATGCTGGCACAGCGGGAAGTGTGGTCAAAGACTTCACTACATTTTCTTTAAGATGAATTATTTAGGTTGAAAGCTTAACCCCAACCCTGCAATTTCTCGTTTTCTCCATTTTGGTGATAAGTCACCTTCAATCAGTCAGCGCACGGTAAGCTCAAGTGTTGGCTCTGAAGTGTGCAGTCTGCTGAGGACACATGGAAAATGTTAACGTCAGTTTAACTGCTGTCTGTGCTCTTATCACTTAAGGCTTGATGAAGTTTCCAGACGTTTTTTGTGCATTTCTATTAAGAAGTAAAATTACTTACTGTACAATGAAATAACAATTTATCATATCAAATCTCATAATATACACAACTAACCCTAACTACTGCATTTGGTTGTTTGTTTTTCCATTTTGTGAATTTAAATTAAAGTAAAAGCATGTTTCTTAATACACCTGTTGAAAATTTCATTTATTAAGCAAATAAATTTATGAAATATGAAATAAACATGTTTTCATTGTCATACCTTCAAATATTGTTAAAATAAACTGCTTTGGTGCAAAGAATGGAAAACTGGCAGATTTTCCAGCAGTTCTGTAATGGGGAAATGATTTAAAAAAAAAAGAGAGAGAGAGACAGGAGAGGAGAGAATGGCTGATATCTTCAAACAGCTTGCCATGTGTATTTTCACGAGTGGCTGTTCCATTACAGCAGAGTGCAACATGGCTGAAAAACCCATCAGAGATGTAAAAGGATATGGTATGATCACTTATTTCCACTGGTGAAAAAGGGAGGGGAGTTTGTAGCATTGTAGTCCTGCTCATAAAACACAGACGCTGCGCTGCCTCGGCCCCCTGTCATGTTGGTCTACCAGCCCGGCCCACAATGTCTCTTCTGCTTTTATACTAACATGATGTACAAAGGCCTCTAGACTGTTCACTTTACAGAACCCTGTTTTAGAGTTTATGGAGTTTTCTTAGCAAAACCATTAAAAATGCTTGAAAGCAAAAATACCCACATTTTGTTTTACTACCACCCTATTTAGCTTTAATGAGCTGTATGAAAAAATAATAAATGCATTATAAGACACTATCAGGGGTGGAAAGAGTACCAAAAAAATCTACTCAAGTAAAAGTACAGTTACCTTGATGAAAATGTACTCAAGTAAAAGTAAAAGTACTGGTGTAAAAATCTACTCAAGTAAAAGTAAAAAGTAGCTCACTTAAAATTTACTCAAAGTAAAAGTTACTTCGTTACTTTTTTTTTTTTTTTTGAGGGGGGGTGAGGGGGTATAATGGCCAGAGATCGGCCTAACGTTCTCCATGCATGTCTCTGTGTTCCAAACTTGTCTCTTCTCCATGGAGACACTGGTCTCCATCATCTTTTAGCTCCTGTGGAACCAACTTGATTCTGACCTTCAGGCACTGCGTCTGTCCAGAGCGTCAGATTGACAGTTACTGGCACTAAGGTTGTCACTATCATGATCATGATACTAAAATTTTCAACTCAATATCGATATTAAAGGGATAGTTCAATGGTGTCAATGGTGCTCACTTTTCTTTGTCCAAAAAGACACACCAAAACACATCCAAATCCCTCCATACTGCTCGTCTGTATGTCCCTCTTGTATTGAAGCCCGACATGCCTGATAACGTTGTCTTTAATCATTAACGTCACTTTTAACCACTAGCTGTGGCTAATGGCGATGAGCATTACTATGCACTAACTCACGTGGCGGTGAGGAGGAGAGAGGTGTGGCTACCTGCTGCTGCTGTGTGCGTCTGAAGGGACAAAGAGAGAAGCGGCAGCACAGCAGCTTGGTACTTTTGACAACCCACACTGACGCAGTGCAAGCTCATACCCTATATATTTTTTACTTTGTAACTTAAGCTCTTTAAAATGTAACTAAGTAAATTTCTTTCAACAATATGTACTCAAGTAAAAGTAAAAGTACTGACTTTAAAACCTACTCAAAAAAGTACAAATACACAAAAAAGCTACTTAGTTACAGTAACTTGAGTAAAAGTAACTAGTTACTTTCCACCCCTGGACACTATAATGTACTTGTAAACAGGTAGTGAATTTGGAAATTGTATCAGACGTTTGGACCCCGCTGTCCATATCCATACTTAACTTTAAAAAACAAAAACAAAAAAACCCCTCATATGCAGACCAGAGATGTCCAAGGAAAAGTAAATAATTTCTTTTATTCCATATTTAAGTTGACATTACTGTAAAAAATAGAAAAAAAGAAAAATCAAACTTCTGATTTCACAATCAACAAATGAGATTTTTAAAAATTCTTTAAAAATAGTTGAGCATTTTATTGACTATTTAAAATGAAATCAAGAAAATGCCCATCACGTCCTGTGACATCCTTGGTCCTCCATACTCCATACATGACATGGATGAAGGCCAGGCAAGAGCTGTAAGGAATATAGTTAGGCAACTGTGGAATGATGATGAAACACATTACAGTGTGTTGATTTTATATGAGTAGGAACTACTGGCATCAAGTTTGATAACAATTATATTATTCTGCCTGAATGAACATTCATTAACTGTTCATTAATGCCAAAAATGACTGTGTTGTGTTAAAAAATACCCTGTAGTTTGTTATAACTTGATTATTTAGCGTTGGTATATTCATATTAAATGTTATTGCTTAATTTCACTGATCACTGACGACTAATTTTTTCTGTTGTTGTTAGTTTACAACTTCATGTAGCAAACAGCCAAAGGCTTGTGACAGTACGGTGACATGCCTATTTGGCTTCACTGTTATTGCAGGTGCAGGTTTAGTGTAGCGTGATGTCTGGATTGTGTTAAGTGTTTATGTGTCAGAGGCTTTGACACTCCTCCACACGCCTCTAGTGGACAACACACACTACAACACCCATCATGGCAAAAACTACATGTCTGACCTCCAGCTGGCAGTTATTTGTCAGTCACAAAATCTTGTGTGTGCATATCCATTCAGATCCAGTGTGTAGCTGCACATCTAGCAAAGTGTGTGTTTTTTTTTCAGCATGTGAGTAATGCAAATTTATTTCTCATTTTAGACTGGTTCAGTTTAATTCTGACCTTTATGTGACCTGCACCGTTGACTTCCTTCAGCAGCAGGTGGAGGCTGTGTCTTACCCAAGGACACTTCACTGGCATCGTTTCAGACTGACTCACCATTCAGATTTTGTCAAGCAAACTGTGGATTTCATCAACTCTTATCAAGTTATTTTAAAAAGTTAATACAAAAGTTGAAAGCCATCCAACTGAAGATTAAAGTCTCTTTGGTGACACAGGATTTGTGCTCTGTTGATGTGGATCAAGTATCACGATGCCCAGCCAACACGGCTCTCCAAATATTAAACAGTGTCATGGACATTTTCATTCCTGGATAATACCATTAAAAACAAATGAAATGTGATTCGTCTCAAAGCAAAGGGGAGGCGAGCGGTGTCTTGTCTCCTCTCTGCGAAAGATATTGTTCTGGGTTTATTGTTGTAAGTCAGAGATAAAGCCCCGTTTTAAGGGGGCCTGCAGCTTCTCTTGCACTGTCTGGCTTTGTTTTGTGTAAGGTTACTGCCAGGCCAAGACTTCACAACCTGATTTAATGAGACCCAATGCATCTGTTCTCAGTTTCACACCGATGCCATCATGGCCTAAGTGGAAACAAGCCTGACTCTGACACCCTGGATGTTTCAAGGGACAGTTCCATTTGGTTTTCTTGAATATATACATGACTAAAGATGAGTGCCTCTCTCAGCCCTGGATTTGAGCAAATGTCCAAACATATAATTACTGCCGCATGGGAAAACTCCTTTCTCCCTTTTTTCTTTTTTTTTCTCTTTCCACTTGAAAATTTCCTCTACTTCTTTTTAAGCTCTTGCCTCTCGACTGTTGCACCAGTCTCTGATGTCAGTCATTTAAAACATGTCTCTCAAAAACCCATGAGTAATATCAAAGAGTTGGGATCTTGTAGACAGCTTGGAGCCCCTTGTGCCTGCAGGACCTCAAGCCTGCAGCAACAGAGCTTCTGGCACCACTGTTTTTCTGGGTGCAATGAGTGTGCGCCCCCATGGTTGGCAGGCAGGAGGACCATGGATATTTTCCCAATGACTAGAGAAGCTCATGCCCTGAAATAAACGACTTACTTTATTTCAAATGACAGACCCACTTCTTTCCTTGCACACTTGCCCTTGGCGGCCGCTTAGTCATTTTGTTCAGCAACAACATAGGTTGACTCATTAAAGAGCAAGTGGGAGCACTAAATGTTGATTTCTCTTGGATTCCGGGAAAATAGAAAAAAGGAAAAAAAAAGTTTCCCAGGAGTGAAAGCTACAATTGCTCTTTGATCAAAAGATATTTCCATTGATGCACTGGACTGGGTGGCTGGAGTTTAAGCACAGGTTGAGGTTTTATTGAGGTCTGATATAAAAGGTGGATGTTGATAACTTTGGACAGAGAGCAACTCGCTGCTTCCATGTTTCCAGCTGTTTCCAGTCTTTGTGCTAAGTAAAGCTAACCGGCCGCTGGCTGCAGCTTCACACCAGAACAGATGAAGAAGTATATTTCCCAGAATGTTGAACTACCTTTCTTTAACACGCAATATATTTGTAGCAAAGGAAATAAACATCTTTTTTTTATACATATAAGAGATGGACGATTAACCCAACAAATGTTTTTTAAGAGGGAGATGATTTGCAGTGGAAACAGATGAAAGTTTCTGAGTTGCTGGTATATTTTTTATTTCCAAGTTCTAAGAAAAATAAGATTTTATTTTCTACCAGATGAATCTTTTGGCTGTTTTTCAGCAGAGAGAATTGTCAATAAGCTCACATCTTTCTATAAAAGCTGTCAATGCAATTCAGATATGATTGTGTGCAGATTTCCCTTTCCCCTCCTCCTCCTCCCACCACTTTCAGACAGTCAGTTACGTCGCTCTAGAAAACTGCATTTTCATTCAGTTACTTGAGCAGACAAGTGCGGGGAGAAAAGAGGGGCGGAAGTCGAGGTTAACGTGGAGAAAGTCGGTAGGTGAGATGTTGTCTGTTCCTGTCGACCATGCGTTGGACAGGCTGGTATTTCACACCCGTGTGGCCGAGGGGCAACATCACCCACAGAGCAGGTCTCCTTTTAAAACTGGTGTTCCCTCTCAGCTCAGCTCTGTGTCTCTCTGTGCTGCTAAAACTGACAATCTGGTGCCAAAGTCCACAGTTGTACCTCCAAATAAATACACGCCAACACCAAACTGTCTGATCTGTAACTCATCCAGTGAAGATGTTCTCATCCTTGGGGTCAATCCAAAACCGTTCACCTTCTGACACCTCTCCTTAAAACCCTTCTGGTGAAAGTGAACTTGTCTTGATGTTCTTTCAGTTAATTGCAGCCAGTTTACTTGAGGTTATTCATCCTTTTAAAATGCTTGCTGGTTGCTAAATACTCGCCTCAGCAGAAAATGCCGGTTTACTGTGTCACACATTGACATCCTCTGGCAGAGCTGTATGAACCAACCCTGGAACGTGCTCTGGGCTCGAAACCAGCCGCGGGTGCCAGACCCATATAGCCGATTCTTTGGTGTGTGCCACGTGGACTATTCCAAGAGCCTCAACCCAAATATCTCTGCCACAGAGCTACGAGAGCAAGGTTTTGACTTCCCCATTTTCCCTAATAGCGCATTTTTTTCCTGGCCTCGCCATCATTTTGTTAACCCCTTCCCTCCCGGGTTTCTGCACTGTGAGACGCATGGTCTGGTGCAAAACCACAGACAAAAACTTTTTGTCTCAAAGAAGCCATAGGATTCTGCAGACTCAGTTGTGCATTATAAAACCTCTTTCTAATTATATTTTACCATGAAGGGTATTTTAAGACCTGATCTTCTAAAGAGGCAGGATTTTACAGGAAAAGGATGTTTGCTCGTTTCTGTTCTAGAGGCCATCTCAAACATGGATCAGTCTAACATGGTGGCCTATTTTAGACAAACCTTTAAATGACAGGAAGTGGCAAATTTGAAAATTTTAAGCACACCCTGAACAAGTATTTTTGATTGTGTATTGATTCACCATTGAAAATGGTCCCTGTATATATATTTTTTGTTTACTGAAGATTACACCCAGTTGTTTGTAAGAATTAATAAGCCTTTATGTGGCAAGTACACAAAGCACTTAGAGGATGTGCAATGCAAATCTTGGACATTTGTGGATTATAATAATAACAATGAATACCAGCATATATGCTTTCATACTGTATGAGTAATGTAGGTTAAAATACATTATATGACAGTAATTACATTGAAATACTTGTCAATCTCAGGTACATAATCAACAGCATGGTGTACAAGTGATTTATTTATGAAATAGAACAATCTTACACTAATGCTTGTAGAAAAATGTATATCTAACAACACAAGTATACAAAAACAAAACAAAAAACATTTACATTTTGTGCATTGCAAACTCTCGACAAAATGAACAAGATGGAAACCAAACATGGAAGAACAGGAACGGTATACACAGTAACGACAGCAACGTTGTACACGAACACGTCCTCGGCCCACACCACACAGTCACACATGGTTTCTAAAGACCTTCATCTGGATTCCTTTGTAGCCAACACTGGACAGTTTCACAACATCCATAAATTATACATATGACTAGCGTATGGATGAAAAGTAATTTGTATAAATTGTTTTCACTGCATTTGATCTTCATGACTACATCACATATAATAACTGTTGCACTTCAGACTCTCAGCTGTTGATGTGACATATCGTTTGGTGATTGGTACATAACGTTAGATTTACTGGGAATTAGGCACTTGAACTGTAAAATCTCTCAGACCGATGTTAATAACTTCATCTACTATTTTTTTATGGCTATATTACAAATAAAACAGATTTTAATATCATAAGTGAGACAAGGATGCTTGCCAATTTTAGTGATGGACCATTTATAAGACACAGAGTATGAGAACTGAGAAATATTCCATGTGTACCAAAGTGATATATCACTTTGAAGACAATGAGGCCCTGTCTGGACAGCTATGGAAAAAAACACAGTGGCTTTTTTCTTCTTCTTCTTTTTTTTTTTTTACTTACACATGCCACCAGAATTAATGTTCTCTGGCAGCTACTATCAGATTTGTAAACACAGGCTGCATTTACATATGTGATTAGTGAAAAAAAAAGCTGATGTTTATCCTTTCTCAGAGTCTTAGTCTAGAGTTTGTCCAAAAGATCTGAAAAACTAACAAGTTGAGATGTATGACAGCACAGAAAAAAACTGGAAATGCTATGGTGTGTTATATTGATGCTTGTGATGGTCAATTACGTGTTTTGTCAGTGTAAACAAATAAATAATTATTTACAAGAATAAAATGCAAACAAACAAAACAAGCAGGGCATAAATAATTTACAAAAGGAATTATTATACAGACTTAGTATAAACATCTTTGGCACTTACTAAAATGGCTTAATAAAATCGCTCACTCATGTTCTCAATTAAAACAAAAAAAAATCAAAACACACCTTCAGGATGAAAAGAATGAAGAGAAATAGTAATGTACTTGAGACGGCTAAATGATTATGCTTCGGTTACAGTTTATGTTTGTCAGTTGTTCTGCAGGACAGAAGCCATGAGTGAACCTCCTCGTCCCCAAAGACAGAACGAAACATATTAAAAATAGAAGAACTGAGTCACTTACACGTCGTAGGAACTAAGACACCGTTGGAAAGCACGTATACAGCATGTAAGTGGTTGTACAATGAATCCTTTAAAAATGTAGACATAGGTAAACAAATAATAACTGGATATTCTGCAGAGCCTTTTCTTTTAAAAACTTTGTCCACTCCCATCAGTTTCTCTTTCCCAGCTTGGAGGGGAATGTATATACTGTAAGTCACCAGGAAAACTCGGCCATGGTTTCCTCTCCAGTGGATCGGGGCAAAACATGGAAGAGTACAGAAAGTCTCATTGACGTCAGAATGGGTTTAGCGGTGACGTAATGTTTACTTTGAGAGATTCTCGTCTTTCGTCGTCTGATGTTTTTCTATCCGACTTGATTCAGTTATCTGCGGAAAGATTGAGAAAATAACTTCCATTACCGCCACATTTTAGAATCAAAGCTGGGACACTCAGTGAGATTCACGCAGTTAAAAAAAAAAAAAGTGCCAGTGTGCAACAACGTGTGCATCAGAAAGCGTGACGGCAGCAACGCGGCTGTGATGGCTGTGATGAGCTGCAGGCTCATTTCCACTGTTTAGCACTCGACAGAAGATGTGAAGTCCTTGAGATCAACGCACAAGGCCTTTCACAACACATCTGTAGCAGTGCAACGTGGGCAAGCTGACAGGCACAAACAAACAACACAGACACAACAAGCGTGACTCTTTCTCTTGCTTCAGCCAGCACACAGCACACAAACCCACTCATCATCATCATCATCATCATCATTACCTCGTGAAAACTGTTGGAAACTCCGGTTTATCTGAGATTTGAAAAAGATTATGAAGGTTTGAAGACTTGACTCACATTATCCAAACAATGGAAAAGGTTTTCCTCCCCATTTCTAATCTTTTACAAAATGCGGACCCACACACTTATGACCGCATCAAATTCACATACACAAACACACACCCATGCTTTCTGCAGTGTTTACAATTGATGATATCTGTGTATAAATATAAGGCATCAGAAACTGATTTGACTTTTTCTCTCAAACCCCATATAAGTCCATAATGTCTTAGTTCATAATTTAAAATAATTCATTTATCAGATCAAATTATGATGAAGTAATTGAGCCGTGATTAGGAATTAAAGTCTAAATACGTAACTGCTATTAACTATAAATACTTTCTTTGACCTCTGAAAGTTGAATAATTAAATCTGAAGTGAAATCAAGGAAGTAAAAAATAATCATACGCTGATAATTACATATTTAAACATGGTGACTGCTGCTGTTTCCTGCTTAAATTGTGATCAGAAAGGGAAAAAAATGAATCCCATCTATTTCCATGTACATGTTAAACTTTTCAGTACAAGTCATCCTGTAATCATAGCTAACACATGCACACATCAGACGCAGTAGTGGTTCTGACTTTAAAGTCAGGGAAGTGTTTGTACTAACCTCTGCACTCATACTTGAGATCGGAGAAGAACACCAGCTCTTGCGAGAAGACAAACAAACCTAACCTTCCTCCCGCAAAGGTCTTGTCATAAATTGGTCCTGAGTCGGCCATGATCTGTTTACCCTCGTAGACCACAACCCTGCGAAACACAGGACAAATGTACACTTCACAATGTGGTCAGATATGATCAGTGTCCACAAACATACAGCGGAGAGCGTACACAGAGATGTGCGTCTGTGGTGAAACCAACAATTCACCAGTTCTGACAAAAATGTTCCTGCTGTATCACATGTTTTGAGTCCTAAAGGCCACGTGACAGAAAAACTGCAGTACAGAGATATGACGGGTTACCTATAATTACTAAAATACATACTATTGCCCTTTGGAGACATACAATCAGAGTTGTATATAGTGAAACATAACAGATCCTGTTGTGCTGGACTTTACTTCTTACCTTATAAAACCAGTCTTTGGTCTGTGGATGAGGTGCCACCTGTAGGCGGTGTAATCCTTCCAGCCAATGTTTTTAGGGTCATGCCACAGAGTACGTACCTACATAAAAAAAAAGTTAATAAACACTTAATATTATCGCTGCTACAGACTTTAAAACAGACCACAGGTATTCGAAGTGCAGCCCACCTGTCCGGGAGTGTTGCCCGTGTGCCACAAAGCATTCCTGAGGTTTTCTCCAGTGCCAGTGGTCGAGTTGACGACTTTGAGCGAAACACCAGAGATGCCAAAGGCCTTGGAGGGTTTGTCCTCCCAGTAAGTCTGTGTGATCTGCTTCCACATCACTACATAAAAGCGCCCACTCGACTGGTAGCCGAACACAAAGCCTGCATAGTCGTCGTCTCTGTCGGTGTTCACGTACATCGTTCCACTGAAGTCCACGGCATTGAACTCATCGAAACCTGTGATGGTGTCAGAGAAGCTGTTATATGAGGCTCTTCAGGTCTTTTAAATAGCAGCAAATTAACACAAGGGAGAAAAAAGAAGAAAAGTTGCTGGAGAGGAAGCACGTGTTCGCTTGGCTGCTCACCTACGGCGATGCCTGGATCAGAGTTGGCAGTCTGGACCAGCTCTTTGCCCTGGTGCCTGACCACCCAGTTGGGATCAATTTGAGTGGTTCCCTTTGGATCCAAGTGGACCATCTGGAACTTCCTGAAGTCGGTGGCACTGATGGCGCTGTTCTCCGGACACACGTCGAGAATATCTGGGATGTTGTCATTGTCAAAGTCGTCTTTGCAGGCATCTCCTCTTCCATCCCCTGTTGAAAAAATAACAAAAAAAAGACCCATCAAATAAGTAGGCCTGACCTGATTTCAATTAGACATGCATGATATAAAGTACATTTTTCCACAGGTTGGAAAAATCTCTATGGCAGCTAATATGAGTGTCATAATACTCCCACTGCAGCAAGTGTGGAGGAGCTCGTCCAAGTTAATATTAAAAATGAATGGAAAAAATAGCAATTCCTCCCAGGAAACTGGCTTTAATACTTTTGCCAAGTCTACTAAGGCAAATCAACCGTCTTTTCATGCTGTGACAACTTCCACTGATACTTGTAACTATCTGAGGCCTGAAGTCTATTAGAGGCTGACTGCTAGGCCAGGAGCTCACAGTGGAAAGGATGCCAGTGGCTAATGAAGGCCACTGTGTGGAGGTAGCTCGCTGCTTTCTGTCATCATCTTTGTTATTTTGCACGAGGGGCCAAAACGATTCTATCAAATAAACGCTATCTGACGAGCTGTGAAGAGCGCGAGGGCGTCGGTTGTCCAAGGCTTTTTCTCCGTCGTGGTCTGTTTCCAGTTACGGACAGCTGTACAAACTTAAGGTAACTCCGCTTATATTTGGCACTGTGGATTCATCACGAGCGAAAGCATAAAGGAAAGAAAAACTTGGCTTGTGCCCTCCTGGGCGGTTCGCTGAAGTCATGCAGAATGACATCACCCATGACAATCCAGTCGCTGACCCTTTCCACAGCAACTGTATTTCACACCTGCTGCAGTGAAGCCGGTCGCTAACAAAATGTGACAAAATTACTAAGTGCAAAGTGACAGCCGACACAAAATACTGGGTTTTTACACAACCCACATGTCTTTCTATGCATTATCAATTCTTAGTCTCAGATTACATTTCATTTACTGTGAGTAACAATATGTCATAATGTGAAATTAATGCCTATCATTAAGTGGCAATCAAATGGTAATTCATTAGTTAATGATGAGCTTTATGAACTCACAATCTCAAATTTTAAGCCAACACAAACAAACTGTCTTTTAAGTGTTCAGAAAATAGGGAAATCTGTGATACTTTTAAACGCACCAGTACAAAGTTGGATTCACAGTTGATTTAAAAACTGTCTCAGATGCTGTAAGCTTGAAAGCCTTCAAATGTTCCATCCTCACCGTCAGAGTCCAGCTGGTCTGCGTTGGGTGTCAGTCTGCAGTTGTCCTTGTCATCAGGTATACCATCATTGTCATCGTCATAGTCGCATGCGTCTCCTTTGCCATCCTTGTCGTGGTCGGCCTGGTTGGCGTTGGCCACATAGGGACAGTTGTCCAGGTTGTTCTGGTGTCCGTCTTCATCGATGTCCTGGTTGTTGTCACACTGGTCTCCAACCAGGTCATTGTCTACATCGGTCTGTTGGATAAATACACACGTTTGAGTGTCAACGCGTCCTGTGCGCACTCTTTTACTGAAATGTGTCATTATGTGCGTGAGGTACCTGGTCAGGGTTGTGCAGCAATGGACAGTTGTCGCACTGGTCACCAATTCCATCCATGTCGGTGTCCTTCTGGTCAGTGTTGTACACATAGGGGCAGTTGTCGCTCTCATTCAAAATATCTAAAGAGGAAAAAAAAACACATTTTCATTTATAATAATCAGCTTTAATAGATGGGTTGATATCTCATCTGTTTAAGATTTGAATATTTTACCATCTCCATCAATGTCCACTGCGCAGGCATCTCCTTCTCCATTGTTATCGGTGTCTATTTGGGCTGGGTTGTGTTCATAGGGACAGTTGTCACATCTGTCACCAACTTCATCCTTGTCAAAGTCAAACTGGCGAGGATTGTAAAGGAGCGGGCAGTTGTCCTGTGGTGGAAAGCAAACAACTGTTAGGGAAATCTTTAGTTTAAAATGAATCTGATCACAGAAAAATATATCTCATATATCTGATGAAGACTTTCGTACCCTCTCGTCTAGGATTCCATCGTTGTCGTCGTCTTTGTCACAAGCATCGCCTTGACCGTCTTTGTCAAAGTCTTCTTGTCCAGAGTTGGGAAGGCTGGGGCAGTTGTCCTGAGAGGTGTTCAGATACAGTTGTTCAGATTGACTGCAGGATTCAAATACATCAAATAAGATGATGAAGCTGACTCAAGTACCTTCTTGCAGTGATAAGTGGCGTTAGCACCACACACAAGGTTCTGATTGGGCCAGCCATCCAAGTCCGAGTCCTCTCCACAAATGAAGCCATCTCCGGCGTAACCGGTCCTACACTCACACTTGTACATCGGGTCACTGAAGTGGCTGATGTAGATACACTCGGCGTACTTGTGACAGTTGTGGGTCTTGTCCTTGCATGGGTTCTCTGGTTCACACACCTTAAGAAAAAAAGGCACAAGTAGAACTGGGTTATAAGATTGGTCATTGACATCAAGGACACTTGGACGCAATCTGCCTGAGAAAGATGGACGTCCATGCCCATGTCATTTGTCTTTTTGCATGGTGTCCATTTCGTTCTAATTTTAATGCTATTTCTTGTGGCCTTCTTTTTGAAGAGTCATACTGACTCCATACTAAGTATTAAGGGAGAAAAACCAAAATGTGGGGTAAATCGGGTACATAGATCCCACCGTGACCCGCTGTTACCCCTCTATTGCAGCACAAGGTACTCACAGCTGCCACTCATTACCAGTAGATGAAGAACGACTCCAGTTCGGATGCCACTCCATGAGCTCATAGTGCAGAGAGTGACAGCGAAAACAGGCCTTTGATCAAAACGAAATGAAATGGAGCTCCTTAATGCCAGCGATGAGACAATTCCCCTTTTCCCAAATCAATTAGTGAAATTGGGGCATCGAATCAAAGAAAAGCAGCTGGAGAGGGCTGAAGAGCGACAAAACACTTGACGAGGGATGTTATGCAAGTGGCATGGCAAGTTTTTTAAGTTTTCCAGGAAATGTGTGGATTGAGTGACCACAAGGGAGCGAAAAACAGAGTCTCCCACTCAAGTAGTTAATGTCACATATGACGTGTCAGATAAAATATAGGAAGGCGATAAAATATAGGAAAAGAGTGGAAAGTTTAAGTACAAAGCTGTTTAAAAGGTCTAGTGGGTAGAGGTATAATTGAGAAAAAAAAGTTTCAACCTCATTTTACTTGAGTAAAATCACAGGTCCATTTAGAATTAGCCGTTAAAAAACAGCCTGTTTGACTCTGATTTTACATTGAAAGTAACAAAGATGTGCAGCATATGTTTGTTGTTAAGGTTGCCCAGTCGTCCCTCATCTCCTTCTCCTTATTGATATTGGGTCACGGTGAGCAGCGTGCAGGTGGCCCAGGGCCGTGCCTGCAGCTCAGTGTACTCTCACATACAAGAATGAGGTGTATAAATCACCAGAGCTGCTGCTTCCATCATTCATAAATTTGGATCTGTCATAGAAAAATCCACACAACAGCTTTTAGAAAAATCTGCCTGGAGCTTAAGGCGCATGTTGGATCTATCACTTTACCACATTTGATTCTCGCTTCTTCAGAAGTAACTTGTGTTTAAATGGCACCAAATCAAACAGCCTGACACTGAGTGAGAGGAAGCTCAGACTCACCTGTTTGTTCTTCTTGGCGGCCTCCACACCCATACCGAAGGGCTGGGTGCCCTTGTAGCGCTTGGGGCATGGCAGACAGTGGAAACCTGGATCGGTGTTGACGCAGCGTTGCGTTCCACTCACTTTGTAGCAAACATCAGACACCATATCGCACTGAAGGAGGGAAAGAGAAGCTTCAGTAAAAATGCAAACAAATAGTTACACGAGTGAACTCTCGAATAAAAGTATTGTTTATGCACACGAGAAAAACAGGAACTTTTACCTCATTAATGTCTTCACAGTGGGTACCATTTCCGCGGAAACCAGCAGGGCATGGGCCGCACTCCCAGGATCCATCTGGAGCGCTGTTACAGTCCACTCCCCCAAAGCACGGGTTGGACAGACAGCCATCTGCAAGAGATTTAGACGACAAGAACGGATACAAACAAAGGAAATCAATTCAAACATTATTTGACAAATCTGTATTGTGTACCTCCAAATGATTCAGCTTTAATTTGCTGCGGTTTTTATCTCAACTTGATGCTTCAAGATTAAGCCCTGACAGCTTGAAAATACACAACAGCAAGTATGACATAAAATCCAGACTATGAACATAAAACCTCTCTCGCTCCAGACCCTTCTCCCAGTTGGTGACTTTTCCTAAAAGTGTGTTCTACATCATCTTATGGCTGATTCTGATATAAAAGAGTTTTACCTAGAACCGCCAAGAGGTCATTTTGACCTCCATTCACTCTAATGCAAAAATGCTAAATGGACTGCATTTATGTTGCCTTATATATCATAAACCCAGCCAGACACACAGTTCAAAACACTTTATGGTAATACTTGACATTCATATACACACACATACTTTACCAAAAATAACAATAGTGGTTGCTAGGCAACCAATATAGATGACTCTTTATTTTTCTACTGTTTGAATAGTGTGTGTATATAAACATGTATAAAATTGATTTTCCAATAATTGCAATCTGGGCTAAATAATGTCCATTTAGTCTCTCAGTTTGCCAGTTAGTTAGTTATTTAGTTAGTTATTTAGTTAGTTAGTCATTTTGACCTCATCCCACAACATAACACGAGTTCAGATACTAGAAATATGTCAAACAGTTAAAACAGGTCAAACAGATAAAAAACCAATATTACTCATAAACATTGAACATAACAATGACAATCCCTTGCTCTCATGAGAAATGGACATGGATTCAAAAATTTGAAACAATTTTGAAAATTTTTACATACACACACTGTTCGAAAATAGAAAAATAAAGAGTCGTCTATATTGGTTGCCTAGCAACCACTTTTGTTATTTTTTGTAAAATATGTGTATGTATATGAATGTGACTTACTATAAAGTGTTTTGAACTGTGTGTCTGGCACTACATAAATGCAGTCCATTTACCATTTTTGACATTCATCTTTGTGGAATGTTGGCTGTTCTAGTGTTAAAAGCTTGGTTCACCGGGAAGCCCAGACTAGTCAGTAGGATGCATCCCCTTGGGACCGTGAATATAGTACGTGATTTCGCGAAACTCCACCATGTGTAGAGATATTACAGTCTGCACTAAAGGTCTGCACCGGGATGTCTCCAGAGCTGCACCTCTATAATGGATAAAACTATAACATATACTGTAAGTGACTGGTGCTCACCAATAGGACATTCATCTTTGTTACAGCTGTCACTGTCGTTGGCCTCCCCCATACACTTCTTGCCGCCGTACTGAGGTTGAGGGCTGTTGCACTCACGAGCCCGACTTTTGATCCCACCTCCGCATGTTGCAGAACAGGTTGCCCATGGAGACCAAGGACCCCAACCGCCATCAACTAAAAAACAAAACAAAACAAAAAAACCACAGAGGCAGATGTTCAAAAGTCAATCGATGACATCAAGCCTTTCATTCCATAGACCTCAGTGTCGACATGCAAAAGTGTGTCAACACTCAAAAGTGACCAGAGTCAGAAGCCTGGAACTTAATACCACGAGAGAAACATGCTGAGTTGATTTGGGTCAACATTTCCTGACAGACAGACAGGAGGCTAAAACACATGGGGAGAGTTGCCTCGAGGGAGCCGTGAGGCACGAGGAAGCCTGGTTGTTTGACACGGATGCTTCTCTCTGCTGTAATGGAGATGCTGCTGCTGAATGTTCCCTTCACAGGCTTCTCATACTCACTGGGACACGGCTTGGCAGTGCAGCCCTGGGTCTCTCTCCCGCTCCCTTCGCAGTCTTTGCCCCCCAGCTGAGGCACGGGAGCATTGCAGTGTCGGATCCGGGTGATCTGTCCCTCCCCGCAGGTCACGGAGCAGGATGACCACGGCGACCACAAACTCCACCCTCCGTCCTGGCGCACTGGGTATCAAACGTCATAACATATCAGGCAGAGATCACCAAAACACATGTCATGTATTATCCGCAACAATAGCTGCAAATACCAAAAAAAAAAGGAAGAAAAAAAAGACCACCAGATTTTCGACAAATAAACATGATGTGATGATGGAGACGATGGCTCACTTTCAAAGATTTCCTGAGATGCTCGCGCCAGTATTTATGTCACTGAGGGTAAACTTTCCTATGGTGGTTAAATTGATGCAGTCATCCAGACAGATACACTTCGATGTTAGCGACAAACAATAACAAATACTAATCCCACAATTTATCAAACATTTCTGCATCCAGAACAAATCTAATGAAATGTCCTGCCCCCCCTCATGTCATATTTGGTACATTTAAAGATCAAAATCATTAGTATTTTATATTTTTTGCAGAGCAGGGCCTTGGTGAGTCATTGCACTGTGAAAAACCCTCTTAGACAGTGATGTATTTGGAATTAACTTTGACTGGGCACACCCTGAAACCTGAGCATGCGATCCAGCTCTTCACTCAGTTTCACTCAGACCGCTGCATTTTCAACAGATTTATGGAGGCGTGAACTCGTTCTTTTGCACTTCGGAGAATCTCATCTCTTTACTTTAGCTCAGTTTTTCCACAGTTCCATCACGCACCTGTCTCCAATACGTCATATATGTTTTGAATTACTGCGCGATTGTGGTAGTGAAAGATATACACTTAGATCACGATTGTATCACCAAGCTACTTATATGAAAACTGAGTGACAGAATAAAAAGTATCCTCACCACGGCTGTCACATTTGCTCAGACTGCACTTGCGGGTCTGGATAGAAGGTCCGGTGCAGGGGTTGCTGGTTGCGTCACACGACCGACCCCTCTGTTGCGTTCCCGTCCCGCAGGTGACTGTGCACTCCGTCCACTCTGACCAGGGGGACCAGCCATCCTCACTCTCTATAGCTGGAGGATTTAAAAACATAATCTACAATTAATTTTTGTTTTGTTTTTTGCATCAGACTCCCATATCTACAGTTCACATTGTAAAAACAGAATAATAAAAGCTCTGGAAAGAATCAGCATGTCTGCACTATTTTTATTCTTCATGTCAGTCAGTTTATCACATGACCTCATCTGCAAAACCCGCTGCAGCCACTCTGACTGTCTTATATTTTTGACCAGTAAGTATGTGGTTCACTCACAAAGACAAACTGGCTGCAACAATCCCACAGTATTAAAGTTTAATATGCGTGGAATATTGTTTTTATGGCATATTGCACCATTAATTTAAAATAGCATGTGAGCATAAAACTACATGTGTGTTTATAATTGCATTTATATGCTAGGTGCATTGGCTTATAGGGGGAGGCGGGGCTTCAGACTACTTACGTATACACACAGGGCAGCACTCGCCATCCACAAATGAGGGGCTGGCACAGGCCACTGGGGGGCAGGTGATTTGGTGACACACAATCTTGGATTCCTGCCATCAATGAATATTATAAATACTTTAGATCATTGCTAGCCACATTGAATCTGTCTATATACATATATATTATTATTATGACTTGGCACTACCTGGCAAGTACATTTGGTGCAGCTGTCTACCACCCAGTCTTCCTTATCCTCAAACAGGCGGCCGTCCTGCCAGCACATGTTTTTCTCTTTAGAGTTCATCTTTCCGATGACCTCCTTCATGATGGTGTTCTCCTCCGTCTGAACATACAACAAGAGACAGTGAGAAAAGAGCTCAGTCAAAAATGATTAGGACACACTCATCATACAGGTACGCTGCACTCCATTAAACATGTGAAGATGTACACCTGCTGACAGGCTGATTTTTACATTAGAGCCCATGTGAGGTTACTAGGAATAGCATATCCTGCTCCTGCTTAAAATCATTTCTGTAGTCAAGTTATAGACAAGTTATTAAAAATGTATATTAAACAACTATAACTGAGACACAACCGCTCCAGTACATATCACAGTGATTAAAGGTTAACAGTAACATCCTTTCAATGAATCTATCCTATCATCATACATCATCCATCTGCAGCTCAGTGATTCTTGGCCTCGTAGAGAAAAGGAGCCTCAGAACAAAAGTGAAATGAACTCAAGTCAGGTTCACCTAGAGAGAAAAAAAAAGTTTCTCTTCTGGATTACTAAGTACACTTGTAAAATGTTATTTTTAAAACGAGCGTCTCAGCACTAAAGTTTTCAAATCTTTCTAGGAAAAGTGTCGCACACATAACCTCCAACCCACATAACCTCCAACCCAATTGGAGATCGGGGGATTTCTGGCCGGATTCCTCGACACTTGGGAACTGTCAGTCGATAAACTTGTGCCAAAGGTTTGTGTGTCTGTGTGTGTGTGTGTGTTCGTTCTCCTTTTGGAAAAGGGAGGCAGCAGTGTGCAGCACTAGAATCTAAGACACCACTCGGTCTGGAAGAGCCTCAGGGACCCTTCTCATCCTAGCCGTGTTTTTTTTTTTTTTTTTTTTTCCCAAGGTTCATGCCCAGTCTCTCTTATTGCTGGGAGGCTCCCAGAGGAAACACATGGGCTGTTTAAACACAACCAGACATTAGACTGGACCCTATCGCTGCCAGGGGAACACTTCCTATATCCACATGTAACATGTCATAAAATCTGTCTGACTCACGCTGCCACAGATAGCAGGAGTCAAGCGGGTTCAGCCATCACAGGCGACTCTATAAACAGTCCTGCGGATACTTAATGTTTGCTTTCAAACCAATGTAGGTTACCTAGTAACCTAATTCAAACCTCTTACCCCCCAGCTGCCACACATTTATTTTTCTAAAATGTCAATTTTCTCTAAAATGTTCATTTTCTTCCCTCGCACAAAGACAGATTGTGGTGATTTGACATCCATCACGAAAACTGGCCAGTAAAGTACGGTGGAGCCGGCAGTAGCTTGTGTAAAACAAACACAAGTCAGGATTATGTTGATTTACGCTATGTAAGCGAGCATCAGTATGGTTACCTCATATGTCACGTCTACTAGGCTACTCACCACTTTCTGCAAACCGTCAATAAGGTTGCTGACGACGACACGGAGGCCCTTGAGCTCTTGGAACATGGTGCTAAGTTCCTCGCAGGAGCGTTCGCACATCTCTGCGCCCATGTCGTCCGTCTTCTGACCAATGATGTTTGTAGTGATGGACGGACTCACATCCACAATTTCTGTGCTCTCACTCACAATATTGGCATCATCTGGAATGGAGGAGGAGAAGGGGGGGGCAGAGGGGGGGACATCGCGGTGAATAAGTAAACACGGAAACACAGACTGGAGATGGAAAACATATTGGAGAGATGCGATGACTGAAACTCAAGGACTCTAAAGGAACAAATCAATTTCCTGTTTTTCTCTAGTCAGCCAAGAGATCACAACAATTGCTGTGATTACGATGTTTATTGTGTTCTCTAAAAACAGATGTTCGCTCAGTGGTGTTTGAGTTTGAAAAATGGATCTGTTTGAAACCGGTGACGGTATGAAACTTTCCACCAAACGGACGGGAAGGGATGGCACAGTGAAGAGATCTGGGTGTTCCTCGTGTGATGAGAAAACCACACCGTCGTCATAAATCCCTGTGACCTTTCAGATAAGTGGACACTTTCAATTGAACTCAACAGAGTGGACTGAGTTGACCACACAGGGGGATTTTACAAGGAGCCCGTGAAGCTCATGCTCTTGCCCTCACAGCTGACCAGTAGCAAAAGCACCAGAGATGACCTTGTCTAGTCAAAACAGTGGAATCATAAATCACACGAAAAGTGGGTGAAAGTCCCTCGAGTCGCAGAATTTATCAATCGTCGCTACCACTGAGGGAACTCATCCATCAGTGAAAGGGAATATCTGCTGTAATGAGGCTAAATGTCGAGTCTTCTTTGCTCAATCTGCAAAGTTAAAGCAACAAGGTCAGCCCAAAGTAATGTGTCTGCCAGTTGTGATCTTTGCACAACAGACAGGCAAAAACATAAATCACAGAGCAGGACGGGGCATCTTTAGTCAAGCAGAGTTTGCATTAAACCATATGAAATGATGAGCATCTCTTTACATTGCCCTGCCAATGACTCCATCATCTCACACAACTTGAACCTAGGTATCGTCGCAAACTTTATGAACACGTGATACTGATAACAAACACGAGACGCATATCACAGCTCCGTGGAATGCCTGTCGCGCGGCCAAATCACACAACAGATCTGCCACCGCTTTGGATCTCGCTATGTAAATTGGTGAAGATTAATAGCAGAGCAGGGACTCTAAATCAAGAAGCCATCCAAATTGCCCAATGATGTCCCACCGAAGCCAGCGCTATGTTTTCTTTACTTTTTTGTCTGCTGGACTCATTCAAATCTCAGGAGGGCGTCACGCTGCGTGTGCGTGTGAACGCGTGCTAGCTCGTCTGTGAAAGCATTTACACATTCTTTTCTCTCTGATGGACGCTCTCTTTTTTTTTCATAAGAGATAGAGGAAAAAAAGAGAGAGGGAGAAAAAAGCCTGAGTAGGTTTGATTCTGCTCATTAATGTCCAACATGACAGCTTTTATAAGTGTGTGGGTTGTGTGGCTTTATGAGTGACTCTTGGCATTAAAACTGCAAGTAGTGCAGAACCTTGACTGGTACCAGCCAGCGTGCAGGAAACCTCCAGGTCCTGGTGACATTTGTTAAACAAATAAACTCGTTCAGCTGGAATTCAACACGACTTGTGGCAGCGGCAGAAGAAAAGCAACAACTGCTCTGTCAGACGCAAACCCACGCACTGCATATGGATTTGCTTTGTCACAGTGATGCAAAAAGGACCGTTTCCAGATCTGGTGACCTTATAGCTTGGATGATTGCATACATACTTACTCAGATATCAGCATTTTTTTTGGTCTACTTGCAGCCACTCTTCGCGTGAGCCCCACTTCGAATCACGAGGTACTATTCCTCACGAGATCAAAGATTCAGCTGAGAAAAGCAACCCAATCAGCCAATTCATGACTTCACTGTGTGTGTGCGTGTGTTTGTGTGTGTGTGTGTGTGTGCAGCTGGAAGTGGAAGCTCCCCGCTCTGCAGCACAGCATTCACTTTCTCTTTTCTATTTTCTTTCCCAGGGCATTATCCTGAGCCCACTGCCAAAGGAAATAAATGTAAGCATCTGTATCTCCTTTTGTTCACCACGCACACAGCTCCACTTCAAGCCACTGCATCCATACTGCTGTTTCTGTAAATATGAAGTAATGGTGGGGGATCTTGCCACATATCAAAATCTGCAAGCTTTTTTGACCCACTTAAAAAAGAAAGAGCTGAGTTCATACAAAGGGAAGTCAACTGAGAATGCTAAACTGTTTGGTCTGGAAAGTTGCTGTGGGTTGGCACTTAACAAAACAGATACCATGCTTTGGAAGGATTGCATGTGAATGAGTTTCCCAATCACATCTGCAAGGTATCGAGCTTGAAACGCTTTGCAAATATAATTATTTTGACTCAGCCTTTGGATTATGAAAATCACACGAATGAAAAAAACGGTTTGTTCCACCGCTCAAGCAGAGCAGGAACTTTAAGGGCAACATGCTGCTTTAAACACCTCTTACCTAGCTTAGTGACCTCACAGTCTCTGCTTATGAGGACGTCTTCCACTGGGGTGTCAAAGATGAAACGCACATTCTGCAGGAGGCCCTGTGTGGTAAGAAAAGACACGTCTGCAGTTACAGTCTCTATTATGTATGTATTTTGGCATATTTCAGAGGCGACATACAATATGTCTATTTCCATCAACCATACTCCTCCTCAAGGATACAAAGAGACTTGGCCTTGGAAACACATTTACGCTTGTGCATAGAAGTTCACTCCTGAACTTGTCACACACATATTCACACTCATGTTTACACACAAGGAGCAATTTAGAGTCTAAATTTGGAGTCCTTTCCCCGCAGCAGGACCAGGGCAACATCGAGCCACTCTTTGAAGAGGGAGTATGTTAAGTCTCTGCTTCTGGAAACCGTTGTTTAAAATGAGCTTCTATTATAAGCTTAGAGTGGACCACAGTTTTATGTCTTGTGACTTCTGAGAGGTGAGAAAATATTGTAAAAGCTGCTGTGTAGAGGCGTTTAAAGCTCCTGGATCCTGGGAAATCCTTAGTCTAGGTAACCAAAAAGAAAAGCCGTAGTGCTGGCCTTACCCTGAAGTGGTTCTCCCGGATGGATCCCTTGGCCACATACATGCGGTTTCCCTCAGCCTGCAAGTGCTCATAGAAAGGCTCGTCCAGGATGAAGCTGTCTATCAGGTTGCAGCCCACGAAAAGGTTTGCGTTTTCCCCGTGAACGTGAAGGGTGATATTCTTCCACTGTGAGTCCGACAGGTCCACATCCTCGAAGGAAACCACGTTCTGGGAGCCGTCCACTGAGTAGAAAATGTCTAGAGTGTTGGCCCGGCCGTTGGACACAATCTCAAACTGCCGCCGGCCATCAGGGCCCTCCAAACCAATCAGGGTCCCCCGAGAGGCGCGGTCCTGGCGTATGCTGGCCACAAACACAAAGCCCTCATTGTTTTGGATCTGTCGTAGGATTTGATTCAGTATGGGGGGGCTCACTGAGGGAATGTGGTCGAAGCGAATGAAGCGGTAAGCAGGGAGGTCTGAGTTTTGGCCCCGGAACTGTTTGGCCCCCAGAGTTTTGCGTGTGATGTGGCTGATTTCAAACAAGTCAAATGATGTTTCATCCTCTTGCTCACCATCTATAAGTTAGACAAGAGAAAATGCAAATGGACATATATTAGAGTTATATATTTCAGGAGGGGGAAGAGCTCAGAAACTCATTCTTTTAAGACAAAGAAACTGATTTGAAATTTAGCATCAAATGGAAAAACGTTTGAGAGATTAGTCTTCAATTTCATCATGCAACTCACGTTAGTAGAGTAAATTTCTGAATTAAAAATAACTGTAGGGATAACTATTAATATCATCAATCAATTATTGTCATAAGTTTGCATTAGTGCATGCGTTTACACATTAGCAAGTTTCCCACTTACCTTGAGGTAACGCGTGGAGGAACGTAACTGATAAGAGCAGCAAGAAGAGACTTCTCCTGAGTATCATATCTCCTTCAAAACACAACACAAACACAACTCACTCTCTTTTTTCCCGACAACGTCGAGTTTGCACTTGAGCTTCTTCGAGAGGAAAATATGAATCGAGATAATGACAGAGTACAGAAGTTACCGTCCACAGCATCACACATACACATAGCCTGCACTCTGTTTTTTATAGTCTCCGTTCAGGAATGTCAGATTAAAAGTTGAATTATAGTCTCAATAAATAAACGACTGTTGTGTGCTCCCATGCAACTTACCTGACCAATGCAGTTCTTATTTGTTAAATCAGTCAAATATCCGACAAGAAGGGATTTAAAAAGAAAAAAAAAAGAAAAAAAGTTCAAATCGGTGGGGGAGAGATTGTGTAGTTTGATGATCTGAGCCGGTGAATAAATGGATGATAAGTGGTATCTCCTATAAAACCTGGTGCGTAAAAAGCGTAAAGTCCACTCCGGTTCTCTACATCCACAGTCTGGAGGAGTTGAGGCACAACAGTGACTGAGGCACTCACCTCCCGCCTCTTATATAGAGGCTCGCACAGAGCCTGTCAATCAAAGTCGTTTGGGTATGAACCGTCTGCGATCGGTTGTTAAGACACAGAGTTACATAATTATCTTCCGATGGCGTAATTTTCTTATCCGTGCGCGCACACACAAACACACACACAGAGGCGGGTGGTAGGATGAGTGGGTGGATGGAGGTGGTGGTGGGATTCTTGACCCCTCCTCCCCTGCTGTCTGTCTCTCTCCCTCACCATGGTGCCCACCATCCCCTCCCCATCAAACCCACCTTCCCACTGTGTCTGGAGCCTATTCACTCTCACTGGGGGAGAGAGAGAGTGTGTGTTTTTCTTTCTGGAGGGGCTAAATTAATGCTGATAAATAGACCAAAAACAACTTAAATGGCTGGAGCAGCAGTAGGTGCACGTCATAAATGTGTTTGCTATGCAATTAATAACAGCAGAATTGCAATTAGTTATGAAAGTTGTGGGCTATAAAACCGATTTCCCCTCCTTTCTGGCAAAGTAGCTGTGCATTTCCCCCAATTTTCTTTCTTTTCAAGGAAGAAAAAACTCTCAAGTTAATATCCTGAAGGTGTTAGCAACAGCATTTTAACCCAAATAGTGTTATAATATCTGTATATTTAAGTGAGCATTCCTATGCATTGCTATGTCTGCAACGTGAGACTAAAACAAAACATATGAAAATGACCTCTAACACAATAGATACTTTGGATGCTTCCGCTTTGCTGGCAAGCAGCGTCTTGCGCCTGGAGATTGTCAGGTGTTTGCCAAGGCTTCCCTGCCGCTTGGTGTCAGGGAGAGAGAAGCTGATACAAGGTTTGATTCTTGGAGCCCTGTAGAGGGACCATAGAGCTGGATGTGGGTAGGCCTTTGTGTACCAATAGGATACGTCTCAGGGATGGTTTGCGTCAATAGGAAATGTGTATTCCATTTGGAGGAAAAGAAGAGGGTGCAGAACAGACAGTTTCATACCAAATGGGGTGATTTCCTTTCAACAACACAGATTTACTAACCTGACAGAAATTAGAAACAGTAGTAGGCAGTTACTCAGACATGGAGGAGGATAACGATGCTTGCTGATGATAAAAGCATTCTGCAGTGACCAGAGAGCAACAGATTAAAACTGTCAGGGGGGGAAAAAGCTGAAACAGTCCACAGGCTTGCTCTCAAGACATGTGGTGGTGAAACTGTCACTTATAATTTCTCAGGATGGATTACATTCAGTGAGCTATTTTGAGAAAAAATCATTAATCATCAAAGTAACACTATCACCTATGGAGAAAAAAAAGTTTGCAGTAGCTGTTCATGACGCAGTTAGACCCAAAGGTCTTTTCTAGTTGGATACATACATCGATCATAAATAAGATGTATGTAGATGTTTAAAATATACTTTTTTAAACCCATAACCACAGCTGTAAGAACGCAGTTATAGTCATCATGCAGGTGTACCCACTTTGGGTAATGATAAACAATAGCCTAGTGCTGAGTCACGCTTTGGCAAAGGATTGGAAAATAACACAGATATAAATCCTCTGAGGAGGGGAAGTGACAGTGTTATGGAGATTTATCCATGCAAAGTCGTGTAATATTTAGAAAATGTGATGAGAAGAATGAAAGATACCGACAAATTCATGTCAGACTTGTTTACACCAAACTGAGCCACGAAGATGTCAGAACACTGTGCTCTGGTACCTTACTCTGAACACACAATTTGCAAAAGTTCGAGCGCCTGTCATTTTTTAAAGATATAGTTAAAAACTTTCTGGGTCACTTGGACCTCACCGCGAACCTGCGTAATACCCAGTCCGCAGCAGAGATCCACACATAAACGTGCACTCCTCTATTACAGCTACAAACACCAGAGATGTGGAGGAGCCATGAAATGAAGGTGATGGATGTCAGTTTGGTTGATAAACAATTATAGTTTCCAGTTCTCTTCTCCAAGCCGTGACTTCACTGTGGAAGTTTATATGTTTTTAACAAAAAATTGGTTCAGTGTGACTCAGGAGCACAAATCCAAAAAGGAAATCTGGCACCTGAAATGTTTAAAGAACTGAGAAGTGGAGAGAGTGACACATATAATGCAAATCTCATATCCTTTAAAATACAATAGTTTTGGGAATGATGAAAATAAATATGTTAGGTAGAAATGGTCTGTTTTGTAAAGATTTACTTCAAATAGTCCCTTTAAGTCGACCATGCCAACAGTTGAGTAATTCCAATGAAACAAATTTGGCCAGAATGGCTGGCATTGTAAAATATCCTTATATAATCTCCCAGATGGAGTGACGGGTGCATTTGCATGACAATTGCTCTATAATGTACAGAATGTATGTAAACAATGACAAACAATGAGGCTAATGTTGTGATGTATGGGCTGTACTGACTGTTATCAGCTGTGGCATCCTCCTCACTAAAGTTAATAGTCATGTATGTATCGATGTTTATCCAATCCTAATTCCACACTCAAACTATATCACACTTTGACAAATGGTTGAAACGTGGCTAAAATTAAAGGGGAGCATACATCAGTCCGACTTCCCAAAAGTCAGACGGCTCATTTCTCCGACTACCCATTCCACAGTGTTTAGGTTAGGTTTAAGGTAAGGTTAAGGGTTAGGGCTAGAAAAAGTCGGAGAAGTGGGAGGTCAGACTAATGGACGCAAAAATAAAGAAATGTATGGTCGGAGAAATGGGTAGTCGGCCAGACGTCATGCGCCCCAAATTAAAGCCATTTAGCATTTTGCTATGTAAAGCTAGTTTTTAGCCCAAACAGCAGTAGTAGTAACAGACTACGCCTCGAGTGCCCCTACAAGTTTGGCAATTTTGGTTTAAAGTGTCTCCAGAACTACTGGATGTTAGCATTTAGCAACGAGCACTGAGCACAGGGCTGAGAGCTTGGAAAGAGAGATTGGAGGTGCAGACATCTCATCATAGTAATTTTCACTGTCAAAATAGTTTAATGTTTTCTTTGCCAGACACAGGTCAGCGAAGTCTCACCGTCACTGACTTCATTTGTTTTTGTCTGTCCCCTCAGTTTAAACACTTCTGTTCGCCGCAAACTTATTTTCTGTCTGCAAACTGTCGAGAAATGTATCTTCCTTCCATGCTTGTTCATGTGACCCGATGAGACAGTTTCTAGTTGCATAGCTGATGTATGGAGCCACATCACAGCAACCACCAACTAAACCCACTGGGCTGCAGAAAGCTACAGACAACGCAGACGGTCACTGAACACATTCTTTTTGCTTTTTGTGCATGAGTCTTTTTGACCGTTTCACACATTGCTTGACAAACACACCACACTCATTACCGAGCACTACAGCCTCTGATGTTCTTGTGTAGTTTTAGTTTCTTGTGTATAAACTGACACTATGATAATATTCATATCCATAATCTCTGAAGTCCTGCCTAACTATCCTCTAACAGGACATAGTGTTTCCTCACACTGAGATGGATTGCTACAGTTAGTAATTTACAACAACATTTGAGTCACTCAACGGGGCTCTTTTTACGGAAAAGTAGCTCAATGGATTGTTCTCATAGGTTTTGTGAGGCAATTGAGAAGTCAACAGGGGACCGCGAAAACTGTGGAAAACATTCAAGCTGATCTGTACACACCATTTATCACTAAATCGCAACACGGCAGGACTTCCAGTTTGACTCTCGGGTTTTGGAGGAAATGCTAACTGTGTGTGTTGACACACTGATGCTGCCCATTAGTCATCGTACACTTTCAAACAAACTCTTGTTACCAGAAGGTGAATTTTATTGTCATCAAGAACTCTTCAGTGATCCGAACACCAGCATCTGCACTGTACGCACAAGAACTATGTCCAAGGTATCATGTTTGACACATATTGTCCAGAGCCTAATGTGTTACCACCGCAAAGAACAAGCATGAAAATGTGCTTGTTTCTATGATACTGTGTTTGCTTTCAAAGCATCTAATTCCAGTTTTCATATTAAAATGGCTCGCATATTTTGGCTTTGGCCAGGCATTGCATCCAAGTGAGATAACCAATGTTTGACTTGTTCTCCTCTCAAAGGTTTATGTGTGACCTGCGTGAGTGGGATTTGTTGATACATGATTTGTAAATTCAACAAAACCGAATATTTCCTGGGTGATATTATTCTTAGGATTATAAAAGGATAGGGGCAGCATTTCTATTTTATTATCACAAAAGGCACAAAATCAGACGATGTGGCCCAAAAGCCCGACCTACCAGATCTTTGTTTGTGCGTAGCCAATATTCTGAGCGGAAGGATGAACAGGGGGAATCTTGTTTACTTCCTTTGTTGCCCACAGGACTGTTGAAGGATGGCAGGCTGTGAAAACCCCATTAATTGCCTCCTGGTTGCTCAAGTTTAGCGAGGGTCAAACACTGCCAGCTTTATGCAACATTGCTTGTCAAAGTGACGCAATCAGGCTTTGGTCAATCCACTGGGCCGGGACTTATTGCCAGATGTGTATTTGAACTGGATATGAACAGAAGCAAAATGTGGCTAAACTGCAGGTCTGAGATAGAAAGTCGAGGCTAAGCTCTGAACTACAAATTAGTGTGTGAGTTATTGTATAAAATGAAAAAAAAATAGCAGTGTTTCCCTGCATTTACTTTGACTCATACTTACCTACATTTATGTTAATGGGTGGGGGATTACACAAGAACAATTTTGCTTCCATTCCCTTTTCTCACAATTCCATTTTCATTTCTGAGATGCAATTATTTGGTAATGACTTCCAGATTCCCATTTTCCTCCTTGTGCTGATGAGATGAGCAGAGTCATGGCATACTGTGAAAATGTATAAATGCTGAAGAAACGGGAGAATTCTGCGTTGATCATACAGACAAGTGGTTGTATGATGAAGAAAGTGTGAAGAGTGTGAATAACAACACACCACCTAAAAAGACTGATGTGTACAGACAGTTAAAGAGAGCACCATGGACTGTGTTGTCTGAGAAAGGGAACAAGTGAGAGTGAGATCTCATCAGTGTAACCAAGAAGAGGAGGAGGAGAAGGAGGAGGAGGAGGAGGAAGAGGAGGAGCTCTGGCCTTGGGTCCCTGGGCACAGAAGGTGCTGCAGCATAGCTAAAGCTCCACTGACTACAAAAACTCATCCTGCATTATTGGAGGCTCTTGGAGGCGATCTAAAAGAAGCTTTGTGTTCAAGATATTATGTTTAACATCACATGTATTTAACACCAAAGCTTCCTGCACCAGTGGTGGAAAGTTGCTCAATGCAGTGCATTCAGACTGCTTCACTTTTTCACATTTTGTCTTTTTTTTTTTAATTTTAAATTCATTAAGAGGGAACAAAGGCTGAAATATAACATTGACCTAAGAGTCATTAACGTGTGTATTCAAGCCCTACAATGTTTTTTTTCTCAGTGGTCTTTGAGATATTACTACCTCTTGGAGTCCACCTGTGGTCAATTCAACTGACTGGACAGGATTTAAGACACATCTGTGTCTATGTAAGATCTCACTATGTAAGACATGAGATCAGATCAGGGGAGAAAGGCCCTGTTAAGAGAAGAAACCAAGAGGCCAGACATCCTGTGTGGAGATGGAGGAAACTTTTAGTCCCATTGATCTCACTGTTTTTGGGAGGCATCAAAGTTACATTTCAAAATGTCATAGCAAAAGGTATAAATACTTATGTCAATGTGATGTCTCGTTATTTTTTAATTGATCAATGAAGGAATTAATAATTTAAATGATATTAGCATGAGGTGGCTACATAAAATGTGAGTCTGAACACTTTCCGAATGCAGTGCTGATTCAATCCAGGATCATTTTAAGGTACTTTGTTGCCTCACGTTACCATTTTATTTTTAGCACTTATGTATTATGTGTGGTTGAGTAATTACAATACATTTACATTTATGTTTAAATTTTTTTTAAACCAAAAAAAAAAAAAGTAAACAAAAAATTGTACCCAACCAGGATGTTAACTTTGACCAGCTACACCATTAAAATGCTACACACACAGTGAAATATATCCAAGTGCATGATAGTGAAAGTGTTCGTTCCTCCTCTATGATGAATACTTTTGCATTTTAGAACATTTTGCTTTTGGTTTTATTAAACATGACACTAATTGATGTTTATGTGAAGAGTAGATCAAATCACCTAGTGTTACGTAAAAGGGATCCACATGACGAAACCACAGAGAATTATCACTCCGGCCTCACAGAACATTATTTTCAGTTTTTATGGCTTCCAACCTAACTGCTAAGTTTCACTCTCACCTCTCTTATCAACCCTGTTTCTAGCACCAGTGCAACCTGACCAGCACCACGAACAGAAAGATGAAGTTAGTGCCCAGATGATGAACACAGTGGAGGACAGTGCCATCAAAGACCCAGACATTCCCCTCTGGAGCCGGTGGAGACCAAACAAAGCTAAGAGCAGAGTGAATATTGGACTAACATCCATCACAGACAGATACACAAGTTGGCGCCAAATGAGCTCTGTCTACTTGTTTGCCTTCGTATTGTCAAGTTGAGAAGAGAATGTGCTGCATGTCAGACTTTGATACAAGAGCAAAATCATTGAAAACACATTGAAGATAGGTGCAGTCAGCAGGAATGATATGTTGAAGAATACCAAATGTTCCAGAGGAGAATTTCCTGCTCATTATTGAGTCCAGGTTTTTATAGCTGGCATCCTGGATGTGCCTGTACACCGAAACGTTTTTAGGCATTCAGGGTAAATTAGCGTGCCGCAGCCGTGGTGAAGGAATAACATTTTACGTCCTTGTGATAGCCCGTGCGTTCAGTGCTGGAGAAAATTAGATTGGGAGACATTTTTCTTGCTGCTGAGTTGGAGTTCATTCGAGGGTACGAAAAGCTGGCACGGTGTGAAATCGAGCAATGCTGGGACCAGAAGTTCTGCCTCAAATTTAAGTTGGTCAGGCAGGTGATGGCCATGGTTAGTTGGCCACCACACAACCTGAAAACTTAGTTCAAGTGCAGAATAACAGATGACATATTTGAGCGTCTTCTTCTTCTTGATGGGTTTTCATTAGTGCCCAGTCTGATCACATCATTCCCTTGAAAGCTTGTTTTGTTTTGTTGCTTCATTTTATGGAAAAAGTACCAGATGAACATTAGCTAAGTTTTACGCAACAACAGTAATATCACAAATCGATAGCAGAAATATTAGCAGGCAGCACACATGGACATGCGTACCAATCGCATCCGTGCACCCAAGTGAAGCTCAACCACATGTGCTGTTAATTCTCCAGCTTGTTTAAAGACGATTAGGGAGAAAAAACATTAAACTTTGAGGAAATAAATTCAGTCATAAAAACAAAGGAATTTGCTAATAGTGGAGGCTGATGTCGAAATGCTATCTTTTTGTCAGTGAGAGGTTGGAGTTGAGGTCGGTGGGGGTGAGTTAATGACCCTGAGAAATGTGGAGAGACTTGATGGTTTATACTCAGATGCCAAACTATCATCTCATCTCACCATTGCACCTTAGCTTAATGGAGCGCACCAAGTGCCGTAACTTTACGAGGACACTGCATGTGGAAAGACTGCGGTTCCTCTTTTCCTTTTTAAGGTGCAAATGAAAACTTGGAGGAATTTTCTCTGCAGCAAAAAACTGAGGCATCAGAAATGAATGCGGCAAACTGATGACGGTGAAGCTCACGATGGTTATTGAAAGGGTTACTATCTGAAGTGATTTCAAGTCTCATTCAGAGATCTGGCACCTTGCATTACGCACTCCTGTTTTCCCCATTTGTTCTGCTAACTCCACAAGGGTCTTGTGTTGATTTATCGGAGTGTTAAGCACTCGAATGTTTATGCCTTGCACCCTGGATGACACCATCTGCTACTAATCTGTATTTCCGTCGTTGTCTGCACACAGCAGCCCAGAACAGCTCGGGACAGAGTCAAGTACAAAGACACAGATTTCCCTGTCTGTCTCTTCCTGTGCGGCTCCATCTGGATATTTCACCAGTATTTACTAGTCCCCTCTACAGTTTACCATTCATCTTCAGCCTTTGCACTTACCTTGTATATTGCAGTCTAAGAGAGTTACAGTAGGAGTTACTGAACAGTGGGACATGTGCTGATTCATTCAAGCCCCTCTGCGTAACCCACATAGGGAGAAATACCAGCCAACTAACACAGTTCCTGTTTTAAAAAGCTTTTAAAAACATATTCACATAGAAATATGTGGAGAGATGATCCTGTTTATAACATGAAAAATGTTCCACATGCAGACATGCAGCTGCAGTGTTATGTCAAATGGTTCTTTCATCTCCCCATTTCTAATGTAGATTAGTGATACACAATATTTCATCAGTGTGCTTAAGTTTCCATTGATAATGTCTCATCCAGGTGGAATTGTTTTCTTTGTTTAGCTTTAGTCTTTCATGTTAACTCCAAGTTTCCAAGTAAACTACTGGTGCTGCTGGTGGAGCTACAATACAGACCAGAGGTGAAAAATGTACTTTGGTAAAAGTACTTTAACAATAAAATACACATATCTAAATAAATGCTGAATGCTTGCATTAATTAAGCAGAAATCAATGTTGAATTTGGCAGAGGCAGCTAATGATCTGAAAATGCTCTGAAAAGAAATATGATCGACTGTAAGTACATGTAATGTACCTAAAAAACTGTGCAGTATCCCAAGTGTTGTAAAGTACTTGGAAGCTCGGTTACATTCAACCACATAAAATGCAGAGAAGCAAGAAAGTTCAAGACACAAGTCAGTGATCAGTCATAAATAGTTGCCATCAGATGGGAATTAGACACAGCAAACAATAAAGTCAAAGTTGCCAAACTTGGCAGAAGACAGTCCCATGCCCATCTTTAGGACTGTTCATGTTTGACTGGGATATTGTTAAGAGTGTTGTCATGTGACATATAACAATGGGACAGGACGATGTTTTGCGAAAGGCCGTTATCGGGCTGACATCTAATCCTACCATTAGTTCACAGCAGGTTTTTAAGGCAGCATTTACAGTTCTCATCATGTAGGTCGCCTCCGAGCTAAACCACTGTTTTATCCTAGCAGTGTAGCAATTACTAGCACTACCCATGTCAAAGATGATCACTTTAATATCCATCAGCCTGGCTACTTATTTCTTGTAAATAATTCATAGAACATTATAAAACCAGAAACGCATAAGACCTGCATGACTCACAGCTCTACGACAGCAGTTTTTGACATGTGCACAAATATTCCCCTCCCTTGACTTTGTGCTGTGCTGAGTTTACGAAAACAAAAGAGCAGAGATCCTCGGAGCTCTCTGAGGCATCATTAAACTGCACGTGTCTCGTGATGTATATCTTGGTTTTCTTTATATGAAGCACTCATGAGGGAAAGTGAGGGCCTGCATTCAGAACTCAGGCCGGGCCAGAGACCAGAGAAGAAGTCAACCGACAAAACACTTCACAGGGAATGTTGCAGATATCTACGGACCATATTTTTGGAGTTGGAGATGATAGTTGAATACAAAATGAACATCTAGATTATGAGCTCTGCATGTTATCTTCTCCCAGAGTGACAGGACAGTCCGTTCTGTTCTGTTCTGTCATAATGCAGGGTCCAACGCTCTATGGAAAGTTCAGACAGACTGTGATCGTCTCTCTGTCAAATTGAATGATAAGGCACGGTGAGAGACCAAGCTTCGGATCAGCAGGCTTTATGATGCTCGGGTGTGGCTATTCATGAAATCCTTCTACTTGCAAGTATATACACGTCATTCTTTTCTGGTGAGATCAATGCAGGGAGTGCTCCCAAATCGACCTCACACAGACAAGGAATGTGCGCGTATGACAATATATCACTTTGGTTTGTGAACGTAAGCTCACCGAATCCTAAGAGTAGCGAGTTAATTCATTCAAGAGAAGATAGTGATTCCTGAACACACACACCACACACACACACACACACACGCACACATTCCATCACGGTAAAATGGAGAAAGAACACAGCTACATAAATTTGCTCCAAAGACAATTTATTGTGTTTTGTTCCAGCTGAAAGTCTCACTAAAAGAACACTAAAGCTCACCATGACAAGGCTGACTCGACCTAAAAAGCATGCACGTGCGCACACGCACACGCACACACACACACACATTACCTATAAGGTGTATAACAAAAGAATAGGCACTACTCAGCGCTGGTTTCTTTAAGGTATAAATACAGCTTTTGTGATAGGAAAACTGGCTGCTGATTGTGTATCTTAAAACCTATATTTCATCCGACTCTGCTGATGCTCACGCTGCGCACACAACAATCTTGACAAGCAGTCGGTCTTGGTATTAATTAAAGCAAACGGTCCAAAAAAGAGTGAGTAAATCAAAGGCAGAGCGTTCGACAGAGGACAAAGCAGAAATGAGCAGTCTCCTGGAAATTCACGTGCGCTTGAGGGAGTTGAGGAGAGGCAGCCCATCAGGATATATCACTCCACCGTCATCGTCAGATATCGTACAGATGTCAAGTATAATATCTTTTCCTAATGCGGGGAGTAAGCAACGCTTGAAATTTCATTCCATTCCAGATAGGCAGAGTTTTCCTTCATCCTCTCTAAAGACTTAGCTGTGCGGCTTTAACATGTCGGCAGTGTAGAGGCAGCATAGCAGAAGATAATAAGAGGTTTTCTGCTCAAGAAAACATAAAAAGAGAATTATGATCCAATTAAATGGTTGTGAAAACTCCCCAGGAGCATTAACTTTGGCATTAGACTTGTGAAACTGGGACAATAAGATGAATACTCCACGTCTCCATTAGTTCTTTTGGTTTAAAATGTTTTGATTGTCGAGCATAAGCAGTTTCTGTGAATTTATTGTAGACTATTATAACCTTCAAAACTCTCATATCAGGATAAACCCACTTTGATGCATCATCTCATTTGAGCATTACTGAAAACAGTGGAACAGGCCATATTTAAATTTGATGGATGAAGAAGAGGAGGACGTGCAGGTAAATTATCTCACATAGCCCTTTGTGAGTAATTCCAACTATAGCGGCTCAAGTGTCAGTTCAAACAGTATGGATAATTAAAATGAATGCATTTGATGATGATACATTATAGTGTATCAACAACTGTAGCATTGAGGAATTGCAAAAAACAAAACAAACAGACAGAAGAACAGTACATCCTAATTCAAATCTTCAGAAACTATTATATCACTTCTACATAAAAGAATAATTGTCAGCCTCACGAATGTTAGTTGTGTAGTGAGTCTGTTTTGAACAATGTCTGGACCAACAACAAAAATATCACAATTAACTGTCTTTATTATATGATCAGTGTGAGGTATTCAGAGCTGATCCATGAATCCACAGCTTTAATTTTGTCAATTTGTGGGAGAGATTGACTGTTCTTACAAACTAAAACCAGAGAGCTGGATTTGGATTTGTGGTTCTGACTCATAACAAAGACCATTGTGTAAGACTTTATTATACTGACTTTGTTGTTTGTATCTAGTTTGTGGAATGTTAAAGTCAGACCGCAAAGGCCGTTGATTTTCTGATGAATTAAGTTTTCAACATGCATATATAATGTGATTAACGGCCTACATTTCAACACAACTATCAGAAAGAATTACTGTAATGAGAGCTCAGTAAAAAACAGTGAAGAGGTTTATAAAGTACCAACAGTGAAGCCCTTTTAACAATGCATTTTTCATTTCTTCATTTCATTCTCTTCTATTACAGTTCAGTGTAACTAACTTTTTATTGTGACTGAGGCAGGGAAGAGTAACTGTAGAGCGCAAACAATGTGGATGGGTGTGTCAGTATGAACAGTAGTGGCATCTGTGTCTCTGGCAGCTGAAATGGTTACACCCAGTTGATTTCATCACTCTGTGTGCCTGATCTGCTAAGTAGTGGTCAAAGCCAGTAATATAGAAGTCCACATCTGTTCCATGTACAGTACAAACAAAATCGAATCCCTGATCGTGTTGTACATGCATGACCAGATGGGAATAACTCCTAATAAAACTCTTTTCCACAAATGTAGCTGTGATTATTTGTTATTTAGTAAATGTTGCATCATGGTAATGTGGTTAAATGAACCTGGTGAAAGATATTCAATCAAACCGCCGACAACCCGACAACCCTTTGGATTCTAGTCAAAAGAAAAGTGGTCTAATGATGCACATCCTGGAGGATGAGTGGGTTCACATGGGTGGCTCCTTTTGACAGCTGGAAGCACTGAAGTACGAGCACATGCAACTTTTTCAACTTGTACCTATTTTTGATCTTCATTAGACAGCAAAAAAAGAAAAAAGAAAACCCTTGTGTTCCTCTCAGTGAAATCCTACCCAGGGGGTTGGAACTGCTTTAACAAAACCTGCATGGTCTTCGCGGCAGCCTGCTGCAATTACCCAATCGTGCTGAGGACGCTATGCACAGCAGTACTGGTGTCATGAGACAGGCAGGCCCCACTGCTAGGCTGAAACAGGCTCAGCTTCCCATCCAGGGTCCCAGTCAGCAGCTAGGAAAGACAGAGAAACAAACATGACATCACGTTCAGCTTTTCACTCTTGTGGATGATATTTCCAAGGAACTGTGTCACACATCACTCTCCTTTTTCCGACTCTCCGTTTAAAGGACCACGTTACGTAACGGCACACCTGCTCCCTTCACCAAGGTCAAGATCCACACTGTGATTCCCATTGAAATTCTTGATTTTCCATACCTGCCATTTATCACCAAAAACATGAAACCGCCTGACCAGAGCTCTGTTATATAACTTTGTTTAATCAAAAATGGAGCTTGGGGTTCCTGCCAGTGCTAGTCATAGTGAGGCAACTGTTTACAGATTAATAAGGGACCCACACGTCAATAAACTAACATCAACCCACACCCTGCACGACCATTTAAGCAGACACATCTGCAAACACACACACACACGCATACACACAAACAAAGCACAGTAAAACTAACATGTGGATGCAGATGGAGACAAGCAGACATCTGCACAAGCACATCGTTGCTATATTTCTTCTTAAGCAGCGGGGATTAAGTCATCTTTTTATCAGCCAGTCGAGCAGATGAGAGTGAGGGAGACTTATCTCGGCGATCAATCAGCAGAGGTTCAAAATGAGGCTATTCATACCTGCAAATGCACAATGGATACAATATGAAGGAATGACCATGATTGAAGACAAATGCCTCTATATTCTCTTCATTTTAAACATACGAAACGTGTAAGACCAGGGTGTCTAAATCTCTGTCATACCACTTCAAGTCAGGGTTATTTGCACAACACTTAATCCCATTTAAAGTCCTAAAGGACTGCATAAATCATAAAAAAGAGAAAAACAATCCAGCAAATTGCAAACTTAACAGGAATGCATGGGTGAACATCCAGGTCTGTTGTGAGGTATCAGTGTCGTTTATGGTGATTTCGGAGAGTTTGGGTCGTTGTAAAGACAGAGTATCTTTTTAGAGTCCACTAACAGTGGGAATCTTGGAAAACCATTTGCCAAGCAGTGATAAAAAACACATTTGGTACAACAATAGTCCAACATTTTTTCCCATGTACTAAAGCTGTTTTATGCAGGAGAAATCATCTTTTACCAGCACACAGATGCCTGTGCTGGGAAAGGGAGTCAAAATAGCTGAGGTCTGAGGATGACTCAAACATACAATGACTAAACTGGGGTGGATTTAATCTCCCTTTGATGGGCGATCCTTGCAGCCTTTCTCCGACAGACGCACAGAGGCTTTCCAGGTGTGTGTGTGTGGTGGGGCGTGGGGGGCAAAGACGTAAGAAGAAGTAAGCACAAATACATTACTCCCACATTGGCATTTGTTGTGCTTATGTTTTTCTTTTTGCTTTTTTAGTGAATAACACTCCCACGAAGCAAACAGTGTGACAGCTCATTTCACTAGCTCCTCTCTATCTTGGAGAAGTCTTCTTTCACCATGACCTCTACTCAATGACCTCGAAGAACAATAGCCATGCTTGTCTGGGTCCTGCCCCCAGGCTGCTAAAATAGCTATTTAAAACTTAAAGGGGGTCAGAGAGCAGTTCCATTAGCAACCGCAGCTCTCTCCATCAACTGCAAAAACCATTACACTGTGTAATTGTCAAGATTTTACACAGTCCTCCATGCAAACATGGAGACCAAAGCTGAGCAAAGACGAGCCGAGTTGAGTCGTCTAAAAAGGTGATAACAGCATTTGGAGTTTTGAAGTCATACGCTTTCAACAAACATCTGTTTCCAACACATTCCTTTTCTCCAACCATCCACCACTGTTCACTGAGGCTGAAGCGAGCTAAGCCAACGATGAGTGAATGTTTCGGGTGACCCTCGGGGTCATCGCTAATTCATTGTAGAAATATAGCAGGGGTCGTGCTGGGCTATCACAAGTGAGTTATTGGGTTTTCCTCAACATCACACTTCTAAGAAACAGCTTGCATAGATTTTCATGATTTATTGGGGGATGACCTAATGCAATCCTGTAACCCATTGACATGAAGTACCCAACAAGGGTTTTAAGAACCCAATTTTTTTTTTTTTTAACTTAAATTCAAGCAGTTCAAGTCTAGTGAATAACCTTAAACTGTACAAGGGTAAACAGTAGAAGGTAAAAAAAAAACACTGTGGCTTCAGGCAATGGACGAGCAGCAGCCTCCAGACTGGGATGGACTAGATAGGACAGGAGGTGAAGGCAAAGCAAACTACAAGTTCAACACAGTGGTGGAATACTACAATAATGTTGAGACTTTCTGAACAACATTAAGAGAAAGAGCCATGAGTGTGTTCAGCTGAAGTGCTTCTTTAACAAGAAGGTTAGATGATGCCTTGTTGTTTCACATCTACAGTTGTTTATCTGTTCTGTTTCTTCTCAGAAACACAGATATTGAATTATGGAAACAGCACCTGGAAAACCCGATGTATTCTAAACTTCTGACCTGTAGTATATAGGTTTTCAAAGGCAATATCATTCACAGGCAAGCATTTTTCAGTTGTGCATGGATTTGTTTTATGTGCAGTTTTTCATAATGTCAACACACAGGTCATGCACGCAAATATGGTTTGCATCTTATTTTATCTGCTTGTTTATTTGTTTTTCCATTTAGCATATCAAGTCTCATTCAAACTTTTTAGGAATCCTTGGATCGTAAATCAGGTTGAGAATGTGCCGGGTGCCTCACGCATATTACATAATCTAAGTTATTGTCTGGCATGTTGGCTGACTACCACGGAAAAATCACACATACACCACAAATCAATAGTTCAAAGGAGAAATAAAAAACGATGATTCAGAATGCAATGTGGGTTAGATTTTCCACTCATGTCCAATATTGGCATTTTGGTTGATACGTCCAAACATCCATCTCTAAAAAACTGATATGAACACAAGGTTCACAAATGCCAACATGCAGGATGTTCATGTACATGTTGAGGGGAAATCCATATGAAAAATGGGAAAGAGCAGACCAGGCAGTCACCATGTTTCTGTAAGAGAAATGTATAGCCTCTCGTCAATGGTGTACTGTCTTCTTTCAATGGCCTATTAATCTTTTCACATTAAATTAGGTATTTGAGTTTTGTTATTGCTACATAGCCGCCATTAACATTAACAGCTGTTTCCTCACCAGTCTCCCCAAGAGCTTCAGCCATTGTCACATTTGCATGACAATAGGGGTTTTATTATAACTCAGCCTCTGCGGCTCATATCATGGGAAAGTGCTTTCACAGTAACAAGACAGTCTGGCCATCAGCTAGTTGGTCAAGAAGCAGAAGCTGCTTCCTACCACTGGACACAGCTCTTGGTGAGTCAAGGAATGAAGACTGATGCTGAACTCACAAACATTTACTCGAAAAGGGTAAACACACAGCTGCTATGCTAACATTGGCTACCAAAACTTACAAAGAAGCCCTTTCATTAATAACTTAGTATCACAAATAATGTTAAATTGATTACTAATGTTTGTAACTAGTTACTTTCTAGAAGAATATAAGACATTTGTTTTAGTTTTTGGAATTGTCTATAAGAGCTATCAAAGTTTTTTTTTCTTCTAAATCATAGGAGATGACATCTCTCATGTGATATGTATTTTATTTATTTTGTATTGAATACCACTTGGGTTATGGCATACATATTTTTTTAAAATCATATTAATATAACCACATACTGAAAGTATATGTAAAAGTTAATAAATGTCTGTTTCTGCCTGTTCACCCCCCCAACCTCTAGTCAGTGTCTGTGTAGGTGAGGTCATTTCTAAGGTCTGAGTGGACGCAATGCAGAGAAACATATTTAATAAGATTCACAGCATTCCATGTGTCCCATGCATCAGCGGACCAGTCCTGTTAATGGTCATCACAAATTATGTTTATTTGTGAAGAATAGTTGTTTATGTTACGCTTGTTTGAGGTTTTTTTTTACAGCATTAGGACACATCAGTTTGATCTGCATTCAAAATATTAAGGTCATTTTGTCTTGCATTGAAACAAGTGTTGTGTGCCATTTAGGTTTACAGTGCCCTTCAGGCAAAGAGGACTATCTACTATGGCCAAGTGAAAAAATGCTGTCCTCCAAATGTGAACGGGTTTGATACTTCTTGTAACTTTGCAACTAGATCCAAACTTTTTATTTCCTCACTTCCTGTTCATTGCAGTTCCAGCTGTGCTGAACCCAGGCCAGTTCAGAAAGGCTGTCTCAGCTCAGTCTGTGTCTCACTCTAATGTGACATTCTGGACCAGACAGCAGAGTCCACCTCTCTATTTGCTGTCTGGCCACTACAGTAAGAAGGGAGAGTTTTGCTCTCTAGGGTCAGGCAGAGAGGAAACGAAGAGATAGAATATGAAAAAAAAAGAGAGTAACCAGTGTGAACAGCTTTTCAAATGACAAATTGCCGCAAATGATATGATACAGTGAAAAGGTCCAGAGGGACACCAGCTGCATTTTTGACTGCCTGCAAAGAACAAAGATGATACATGCTGACATGGAGACGAGAGTAGGACTGAGCTTAAAAGCCAATGAGATGATTCACTCATTGTTCATCTTCCTTGTTGGGACAATAGAACATGCTAACTTTCAGAGACAGCTGCCTGTGTCAGTAAGCGGTCAGAGTCCTGCACTAACTCCAACACATGAAGTGCAAATGAGGTCTAAAGTACTTGAGGGAAAGAGTTCAGAACCTTCTCACGTAATCAAAACACTGACAATGAAAACTGTATTTTCCTTTTAAAAAGAGCTCTAATTTGGATTTTTTTTCTTATCTCCTTCCAACAACAACAAAGACCTGACAGATATGTGAGTAACTAAGTGCAGCAGTGTCCTGGAATAGATAAGGGTTTAGTATCTTACTCAGGGGTATTTTCATAGACAAAACACACTCATTCAAAGACAGGAAACCCTGATGACTAGCTCATATTTGTCTCATGTTTTTACCTACCATACGCTTCATGTCACTATGTGTAAAAAACTGCCTGAAACAAGCACACCTGGTTTACGGTTATTCAAAGCAAAATCCCTGATTTTTATTTGATGGCCATGGCTAGTAAATGTCTTCCACTGCATCATCCTGTCCACGTCCAGAAAGTCTCCCACAGGTAAGTTACAACTTTTACAAATGTTCCAATGTTCATATGAGTCACATTTAATGAGGACTAACATAACATATGGAGACTTTTACACAGAAGTAAAGTTTTTTTTCTCTTTTTTTGAATCAGTTTGAACTTTTCCATAGGAATGTGGATTTTTTTCATCTTTACCTTTGTGAATTGATATTCATCTGTTTTAATGCTCGGATTGTAAAGAACAAATTATTGGAGTCTCCAATTCAAATTATACTTGGTTCCTTTTTGTTTAACATTTGAATATCGGGATAGGTAACCTTTAAAAAAACAGTGAAGAATGTATACATACTGACCAACAGGGGTTTTGGCATGTGCAACCAACACCAGTAAAGAGTTTCAATATCCAAAGCACGAAGGCACAAACAGACGATTTTGATCAAGAAAAACCTGTTTCCTGACATCCAATTTCAGCTTTTCACAAGCAGTTCACAGTAAAAAGGCCACCCATTGAAACTCCAATCTGAATGGCCAAAATGGATGTAACACTAGACAGAGGAGGTTCGTCACATCAGCACTGAAAACAGACCACTGAAAATAAAATTATGGAGAAAACGCTGTCCTCCACTGTCCTTCCAGCAACACATCTTCACTTCACAAGAGGCTGACCTTGGCTTGTATACAACACAGAGGTTTCCACTGCTGATGTGGAACAATGTAATTGGAGCCATCGACAGCTTGGGATGAGATGGTAGAAATCTGAGTAACCCAAATACAGCGCAATTCCATATGGTCTATTTCTATTGGGTGACCCAGTAACCCGCTTCCGTGAAGTCACTGCTGTTTCGCCTCAGGCTACAACATTTTTCTTTACCCTTACATATGATACTAAATCATTGGAGGTACATTTTCAACGCTGTCTTGTTTTCACTCACTTCTCAAATTGGACAAAGCTTTGCTTGCCTCCAAAGTGAGAAACTATTCTAAAATTAGCTAGTCGACTTTCACACTAACACTTTTGGGTCTAACATAGGGGAGGTTGTGAAACTTTACAGCATGCCATGTGAAATCCCAACAACATTTTACAAGACAACAAAGTAAAATGACAGTAAATGTTGGGATCTCTCATTACAGACTAAAGTACTGAAGTCAACCTGAGGGAATGAACCCTTGAGCTAGATCTGCCTGCTTGATGGTCTTTTAAGTATTAGGGTGGAAAACATGAGTGAAAAATGAGTGGAAAATATGCATTGCATTATCAGTCTGTTCCCTGCATTGGAAGGTTCTCACAGCAGTAAATATGGAGAGCATCTGGCAGTCAAGTGGATAAAAAGCAAGGTGAGCACAGGTTGGGAACACCTTTTGCCAATATTTTTTTATGTCTTGGTAAGGAGAAAGCAAATGCTCAGGAAATACATCAGTGATAGTATTATGATATCACGAGTCCATGGTCTCGGTTAACTGTTAAAACTGACTGGCTGTTGCCCATGCAGGAATTCTTTTACTTCGACTCATTTTTCACTAACACGTGTCTCCTTTGGCCACAAACAAAAGAAAATGTAAGTTGAATATTCATGCATCAATTTCAGTCGATCAACCAACTCAAAGTTAACCAGAAACAGGCTCTCAGAGCAGAGCCAGGCATTTAATATATCAGTAGTAGATCAAATGTCTGAGGAGTCGGAAAGAAACACTTTTCAGTTGATGTGAAGAAGAATTTGTTGAGCGGTAACTCTCCTATCCATCTTCCTCTCTTAGAAATAGATGGAACAATGCTCACGACAAGTACATTGAAGTGAGCGTGTGGGTGTAACTTTCTGGATTCTATACAGGTCAACTCCTTAGCATCTTGAAATAATTATAAGTCCTCATGTTTTCCCATATAATGTGTGAATATTTTCTCAGACACAGACTGATAAGTTGTCCCCCATACTGTACATGTATGTCTCACCACCTCATAAGGATGAAGGGTTGCATAAGGATCCTTCAAACATTTCTAGCCATGAACGTGTTTCATCTCAGTTTAGCAGCATTATCAATCTTCAGTACTGTAAGATGCATTATCAACATTTAACTAAATTGTATCATCCCCATCTAACTCCAACCGGTGGCAAATTTTAACCTACATTTTAAGATTTCCAAACTGAAACATGTCAAATTTACCCTGCCCTGTGGTGTGAAATTCAAACATATGAAGGGAGCTTGGAGAGGAACCAGTTGAGGTGGGCATCTGATTAGCCTGCGCCTTGGGTGCCTCTTTTTTCCAACAGAGAAAAGGCCGTGGGGTAGACCCAGAGATCGCTGGAGGGATTACATGCCCCATCTGGCCAAGGAATGTATTTGGATCCCTCAAGAAGAACCTGAAAATGTTGCCGTGGAGAGAGACTCATGGAATATCCTGCTTAGCCTGCTCTGACCACAACCCCATCCCAGACAAGCTGAAGAAAATGAATGGATGAACTGAGGAATGAAGAATTACCTTCCTTCTTTCTTTTTTTTTACTTTTAGCAATAACGGACTGAACCACAACATCTTCTGAGCTCATGTCAACCAATCAGTTTCCATGAAAACTGAACTAGCTCTGTCCAGTTCTGAAGACTGTGACAGGGGTGAAAAGGTAAGAGGACCTATTATAACAGCTTTTTCAAACCACAAATGAATTTGAAGAAATTAAGGGGCACATGATGTGAATCTTTAAGTGTATTTTCAAGAAATAAGGATGTTTTTTTCTTCAAAGAAAACCACAGAGACATAAAACAGGCCACAGTGGGAGAGCAGCAAGAACAAGATAACTATGTGCTTATTGCATTTAGAAAACTTGACTATTGAAACCACATTATTATTGGTCATTGGTTATTATACCAAAGCACTAAGCACCATCAACAAATCCAACAAAACAGGCACGAAACCCACTCATAAGACCCAGGTACTGCCCATAAATCCAGTAAATACCACAGCTCTCTCTCGTGCTATTCACTTTGAATCATGGTGTTCCCATGCGGACATCCTGATTTCCAACGTGGGAAGACTTGTCATGGCTCTTTATTTAGCTGCAGACCCACTGGAGCCCTCCAAGTTTTTCACACATTTGTGAATTTTATTACTTCAATCTGGTCAAATCTTGCAGGTACCTGTAGTATGAGATGGGCAGTGACATAAATCTGAGAAAAGAAATCAATCAGAAATGACCTCATGAAAAATTACACATGAATATATCTGAAAAATGAACTGCACAAATCTGAACATACAGTATGTAAAGAAATAGTTAGATTTCCATATGGAAATTGTTTGTTGAGGTATTACTGGTATCACTATGGCGATGTGTTTTAATCATTAATATATATAAAAATTATAGTTTTATAGAATATGCACAATTCAGTCTAAATGCCAACATTTAATGATTTCTGGGGTTTTCTGCTTTGACTGCATGTCCTATCAAACAAAACAGAATGTACAGAGGTACTGATGAGGAGTGAGCATGTTCTGAGTGATGAAGTGTGTCTTCAAATTCTGCAGATCACTGCAATTCAGCCAGTAAATGGCCACAGATCAAACTTTCCACTTTCAAACTTGGAAATCTGAGCATATCATTGTGCTGCAGAGTTCAATTGAATGGAGTTCCACTGATGGACAAGCAGGTTTAAAACATGTGCTTCGAGTCTAAAGACAGTCAACAAGAAGTCTCATGAAACATCAGCAGAGGTTGTGATGTTAGATTTTAAAAACTGTCTTTTGTGAAGTTACTTGCTTTGAACAGTTACAAAGTGAAATCATTGACTGAAGAATGAAACATACTGGAGATATTGTTGAAGAGACAAAAGGATGCTGGCATAAAGTAGCACTGTAATCTTTGAATTCTTATTTCCTAGTAATGACATTTTGAGATTAACCAATTTCTTTGTCTTGTATGCTTTACTTCATGTTTTCTAGTAAACAGGAAGCATCTATAAAACAACTTTGTTTTGGTAACAAACTGAAAAAATATGACAGAGACAAACTAGAATTCAGAGCATTTTTGACATTTGAAGCTCACTGACTAACTGAATCTTGTCTCCGTTGATGGTGGTGAAAAAATGGCATAATAGTAAGCTAGGATTCAGGAAAACTGACCAACAGTCATGAAACAAAGTGAAAAACAGTGCCTGAAGTCAACAAGCACATCCATGTATTGACTGTGCAGCCAGTGACAGGCTGGAACAGCCCTGCAGGCAGGCAGTCAGTCATTCAAGTGGATCAGCACGGGGCACAAAGCGAGTCACTAGATCCCACAGAATTATGGTGCGGAAGAGCAGTAATCATTATCTGATTGGACTATAAACTAGCTACCACTGCTTAAACCCACAGAGTGATTTTGGGGATATTCATGTTAAATTAAAATGATATTGGTTTGGGAAGCTAACATTGTTGTCTCAATAGTGTACCGTATAAAGGGTGTATATATTTGCTAATTCTGGGTATTCATATTCATATTTTTGTATGCAAGTAATTTGATTTGTCAGCTATTTTAGTATAATGCACTACATAGGACAGGAAATGAATATGCACCCACTGAAATACACACACACACACACACACTGGCGCATAGAACTACAGTTATACACCCATCCTACACACATGCAATGATACAAAGAGGTTGTTATTATTTCTAGCTCAGTCCTTATATTGAATTCCTTCATGGCTACTTGTAGAGATCCTGTGAAGTCACTGACATAAATTCCACCCACCCTGAAACTGTGGGATGGTCTCAATAAGCCCTGCTATGTGACCTCAGCCTGAGGATATCATTCCTCCTTTACAAACACTCAGAGTCCACAGCAAGTGGAGATGATGCAGGCCTGTGCAACCACCTGACTCACAATATTTCTGTGTGGTGAAGAGTATAACTTCAAGACCATACAATGTGAATTTTGTTTTCAACTCACATCATATTTCATTAGCTAACGACATGCCAACATTTCAATTTGTTAATTTGTTAAAAGTAAAGGTATATCTCTTTAAATAAGATGTCAGAGCTGAGGCAGTTTCTGTGGACTGAGGATGACATGACCTCTGACTGACACTACTTATCACCTTGACCTCTTCCAAACATTTTTCCTTCATACCAAAGAAGAACAATTAAAACAAAACTTTCTCGTAGTCATAGCCAGCTGTGCAGGGGAAGATTCTTCCCCCTATTTTTTAAAATCTTCTATTGAGGTCAGCTTGTTGTTTGGGATGCAGAAAACAATATCCACCTTGCCAAATGAAAACAAGAATAAACAAAGCCTTTTATAACTGCAGTATTGATGAGCCAGCATAATGAAAGGATAGAGTCGAGAGCAAAAGACACATTAACACTGTTGCCTGTATGCGTGTCCCCTGGGGTGTTTATGCAGAGTTGACATAGGCCAACATCTGGAGAGTGAGAACGATCTCTGGTTTTACTTTGGCTGTCTGATGTCAGTAAGGGAAAGTCAAAGTAAGACATTCACTATATCTGAGCAAAAATATTTACTCTGATAAGAAACTTACAGGGATGTGGAGAGTGATGTGTTTTTCAAGATGATGCGAGATGGAAGCATGGTAGATGGCAGAGTCAGAGAGGAGAAAAGAGAGACAAAAGATAGAGGAATGTTCTCACCTCTGGTTTGGCAGGGTTGAACGCCACACTGAGCACTGTGTCTGACTGTTTTTGGAGTTTGTGGAGGTAGCTGCTGCTTCGGATGTCATACACATAGGCCTGAAAAGAATGAGATGGCCTACATGAACAAAAGGAGTGAACTATACAGATGTGGGACATGATGACCCTACATAATGACTTAAATTGACCCACTTAGTGAGCTGCATACCCTAGAAAATGCAAAAACACAAACATATTGAAAGAAATGTTGCTTTAGGGATAGTTTCAACTTTGATGGAAACCCTTGGCTGATCCTGTTGAGATTTTGCAATCATTCAGAGTTTGAACTCCATCACACAGATGCAAAAGCCAAGCTCTATGCACGTGCAGTCAATTGTGTATACAGCTATGCCATGTCCATGAGTTTTTTGTTTTTTTTAATAGAGTATCGAGTCTGAACACCATAATAGCTTACTGTAAATATTCTCACACTGATTACAGATTTCTTGATGATCACCAGACATTTTTGACTATGTTCAGAGATTGGCTAGACAGTGAGACTTGGCGCATGATGATATCAGTAATCAAACACATAAAATCATGCAACATCTGTGCCAGAATCAGTTATCCCTGCTGCTGAACAAAACCCAAATGAGTCTGGAGTTCAGGAACGTGGTCTGGATATCGAAACAATACCCAACATTTTCTCACTGACAAACAAACTGTGTATCAGAAGCTGTCACCAAATAAATACTTAACCTGATTCGTAGTTTCCTTGTTAACAAAAAATGGTCTAAAGTTAGTAACATTTCCTGATTTCCCTGCTTGTAAAACTGCTTGTGTTACGGTAACTTTAAAGCATGATTCCAGAAACTGGTGTTTCACTGCACATCTGGCTGAAAGTTTCAAATGTGATGCATCCAGCAACGAGCATCACTGATGGTTGTAGATTCAGAAATGTTCTCTGTTGTACCTGTAGATTTGCCCAACAGTGATGTGTGATGTGATTCTACATCAAGTTAAACACATGAAGTTGTGCTTTAAATGCAAAAAAATGTTTATAAGCAGAATCTGCCAGTGTAGATGCATCATCACATGCTGCAACACTTCCTGTCTGCAGTAAATCCAGAAGGCATTGCAATAAAAAAAAGTGTTGGCTATTGAAGCTCTTCACAAACTAATAGCACCATTGAGACTAATTGAAAGTCCACACGAACCCTTTCACATAGTTTACTGTTATTTTCTGATTGGAGGCAGTAGAAGGCCTGTTAACCGATCCTTTATTTGTTGGTGTAGATTTGACTCTTAGCACTGACTGCACAAAAAACCAAAAGAACATTTGCATTCTTGAAACAACACTTAGATCTGTAATATTAGAAAATGTAAAAGTGTCATCACCTTGTTAGCACCGTTTTTTTTTCTATTTAAGTAAAATCTGTGACTTTTAAGCCTCATTCGTTTGCTTCACTGCCATGAACACAGATAAAAATAGCTGTGGGGATGTTTGTTACCAGACGGCAACACATCAGATTCCTGCAGCTGTTTTATATTATGTTTCCCTGAAAAACGCTTTGTCAAAAAGTCCATGGGTAGAGTGTCTCCTGTCTGAGGCATATGACGTGTGCAGTGCCTAGCAAGGCATTAGATACTTGGAAGGAAAAGTTTCTGGTATGCTTAAATATAACAGAGATCCCCAGATGTATCACTTCACAGTATATCAACAGTAACTGAAGCAGAAAGCCTGAGGTATGAAAAGCGAGACAGTAGGCATACATCTTGACACTGCCATCCTCTAAAACAATCGATTTAATACTGATGATAAGAGGGAAGGTCAAAGCAAAGGAAAGCAACACATATCTCGACTAAACATACGACAGGTTAAAACTGACCACAAAGAAAGCACATTCAGATTCGACTGTTTTTGGCCTTGTGTTTTTTGGAAAATGTGTAACATGATCTAGGGAGTCTTTTTCAAGTATTCATGTTTTTTTTTTCTCCATGATTGCTTTTTGATATATTAAGACAAGTACAAATGTGTCTGGCTTATAGAAGTCTCTGGGTAGCTACAAATAAATACGGTGTAGCTCGCTACACTACACTCTCCCGATTTCTGCGAAACGTTGGAAATGTCCGATGTCGACGGAGATGCTCTCAAATGTCCACGTTATGGAGCAGTCCCCATAATTAATAACAAGCACATACGGCAGAAGAGAAGAGAGATGGTTAAGGAAAAGGGAGGCAGTCCTCTGAAAATGTCTTGAAACGAGTAAAAGGCACTGTCTGGAAAAGCAATTAAACAGTTCTGCTTCAACATGAATGCTGAATTTGACCTCTATGGAAAAAGGCTCAATTCCAAATAAAAATCTCTGAGTGAAGCACAAACAAGCCTCACCTAAAATGGAGATGAAATTGATAAAGATATGTTGCTGTCTTTCTCATTTACAAAATCAAATGCGATGTAAAGGTTTAAAGCATAAATAAATAAGGTACTGTCATCAATCACTCGTCAGAATACTTTGCTGCTGATGTGAATTTCTGCCCCAATTTAAGACACATGGCAGCGTAGACTCATCTGTCCCTTTACCTTATGGTATTGTAGACATAATTTTACTGTGAAACTTTTGTGAAAACATCTCCAGTCCCAGATGTTGTGCTGCTTTCTTAATGGCAGATTAAAGAGAAAGATAAAAACTTGACAAGAACTTGCCTCTAATAGAGTGACACATTTGTTCGCATCTTTGTGAATAATACTCAGTGGTTATGCTGTGGGTGGATGTGATGGACAGCCTCTTAAACTGCTTTGTCATCTCATTCGGTTTTATATAAATAAAAAATGTATTATCATAATAATCGATCAAATAGAGCTTACTCAAATCCTGACCGCCTGAAATAGTTTGGCTAGAAAGGTAGAAAGAAAGGGAGAATGAAACACAAACTCTACAAGGATAAACATATCACAACTTACACACTTATCTTCAGAGCCTGATGCAATGAACTGGCCGCATGGTGAGATGGCAGAGGAGCATGCATGGCAGCGATTTAGATGGTTCTCATAGCGTCGCACACACCTGAGGAAGTGATGCACACAGGTTAATGAACTGAACCGTATGAACCCGGTGGCATAATGTGATGAAACAAAATTTTGAATCAGTTTATTTTTTCAGTGTTGGCTTTGTTTGTTTTTTTTTATTTCACTCAGAGCTCTGACTGTGAAATACAGAGGGTCAAGTGACATGAGAAGTGAGATATCCTACCCAGACTTTGCGTTTTACAAAGATCTGAACCAGCTGAAGACAAGGAGTTTAGCATGACTCAAGTAAAACACAGGAAAAGAGAAGGTAGTAGATGACGAATGGCCCCCACGTGCAACTTCTGCACTGTTTCATTTGGTTTGCAACAGCATGTAATGTCTTTACAATGCCACTAACAGCTAGTCGAGCTAGGGTTTCTATATGGGCTGGCATTCTGGCTCTGGTGAGAGCTTGTCATTCACATTCACATGCTAATGTCATTAAGCTGAGGCAAAAGTAGGTCATATTCACTGGTGAATGTGAAGAAATTTGATATACCCAGTCTGAGAGAGTTCTTTAAATATACACAGGGTGGACACATGGGAACACATTCATTTAATTGCTAAGCAATAAACACAACCTTTATGAATCTTACAAAGTTGAACTGTTATTAAGACTGAGTCAACATTTTTTGTGGTGCAGTATTCAGTGGGTCATGGCTGCACTGTATCTACCCATTCAGCCTTCAGAGTAAATTTGGCCATGACTGACAGCAAGTGCAGTCACTAAAATGGGAAAACAAGATTTGGCTAATACCTATGAGTACATTATGCTCATAAAATCAACACTGTTGTTTTCAAATACAAATTAAATGCTACCTGTAATTGTTTCAAATGAAAAACCGAAGTTCCTTGTCTAATTGCCAGTTGCTAGTGTCCCTGATGTTATTTAGATCTGCAACATAATTTACCTTACAGTAGCAGTTACCAATTGATTCTCTCTATATCCTTCCTGTTCTTTTCTCTCTCTGCTTGGTATGTTTCATGTTGAGGTTTTCCTCTCCCTCCTTTAAAAGAATAATGGTGCGTATTTTATTTGCTGTAATTTGCTGGAGGCAAGGCCCTGGAATTGGAAAGCTCTACTCACTTTGCTTGCAGTTCAGTCCAGCCACATACCATATTTACACCTTGTCAAATTAAAAAAAAGTCTCTCAATGTAGCGACATAATGTGCTAATGTGGCAACACTGCAGGCTGTTAAAGGATTCATGTTTGGACCTTATTTCTAGCATCAAATACGTTTTAATCACCCCCTCGTTTTGACGAAATTAGCCCCAATCGAGCGGCGCGTAATCCGTATAATGCGAGAACACGGGGCACCCAAGGCAGCCTCTAAATTTATCCGCCGCAAAATTTGTTTCGTATTTTGTGATGATACACTAGTGTCATTCCCCTCCGGAGGCATGTTATCAACATCCGGAAGGCTGACCTACTAACCGCTCTGGATGATGTCATCTCCGACGGCGGCGCTTTGCTATCGCTAATGCTATGGTCCGTTTCTGCATGTTTCTGACTCAGAACAAAATGAGCAGCTGGATGAAGTTCAGCTTTACTTCCTCTCCTCAGCCTGGATCCTCACTACAGCTTTGGCTAGTTGAGCAAATGCCGAAGCGGAATGATTATTATCAGAACGAGGTCTCTGAATCATCCAGATCAGAGGTTAGTAGGTCAGCCTGGAGGAGCCGGATGTTGAATGCCACCACGTGCTAGGGGAATGACACTAGTGTATCATCACAAAATATTGGCAACAAATTTTGCGGCGGATAATGTGTTATTTAGAGGCTGCCTTGGGTGCAGGCTGTTAACACCCCGACTGACACCAAACTTGTCAGGGTGATTAAATGATCGTATTTGATGCTAGAAATAAGGTCCAGGTTGTAAAAAACGAAAGTTATCCTTTAACACCCCTTGATGCAAACAGTTGGTGTCAAGTCATTTTGCATGGTACTTGGTGACCAGTGTGTGATTTGAAGACAACACATAACAATGACTGTGGAGCTGATGGATTAGTGTCATTTGCAAGAAGGCAAAGAACCAAAAACATTGTGTAAATACTTCTAAATGTGAACAGGTTAGCTTGAATTATAAGTATAACAAATAACGTTATTATCTCCAGTTTGCACTGCTCATGACGAAAATAGAAACAAATCTGACCTCTGATCATTTGGATGCATAATAAGATGGATGAGACATATCTGTTTCTAAATCCCAATCAGTAAATCTGGAGGGTCTGCAGCAGAGCTGACACAACCTGTCACTACCACACTGACGAGAAGCAGTTTAAAAAGTTTGAGTAAACACTCATCTGGTTTTCTAGGTCAGAAAGTGGATCTAATGTTTTGACTGAAGGAGCGGAGATGCTGGGCCGAATCCCACACACATTCTTCGCTTTTTGTGAGTGATGACTATTCGGCATTTGCCTGATGACTAACACAGGTTGCAAAAGAGGGTCTGATTCTCTTGAGTGGGATCCTATGTGGTTCCTGAATGCACCTGGGTATTCAGTATCAGTCATCAAGGTAATCAGCAGGCTAATCATAGGCCATTATTTGCAGCCAATATATTTCACCCAATTTACCTGTGTCAGTGCAAATCAGGAAAAAGCTTGCTTTTTATTGTATTATTTTATGTTATTTAATATAAATAAATTTAGTCACAGAATGCATTGCTCAGCATGAAATTATCACATGATGGAAATTCCAAGAGATTCAAGGGGGATACATCAACAGTCTAAAGAGAAACAGATCACCATCTGTTCTCTTTACGGTCCGTATCTGAGTGGATCTGATCTTTAACCATGCAAAGGGTGGATGTGTAGATCCCTAAACTGCAACCTTTTCTACAACTGCACCGCATTTAGACAAATCTGGAATTGTAAAGGGTAAGTGAAATGTGTGGGGTTGAACAAGAAACTGTAACCAATCCAGTGGTTTACATAGTTTAGAAACGTTTCTCTAAGTGTGGAAAACTTTCAAAAACTATTACCCTCATTCAATCTTTGATGGATACACATGAGTATCGTGCATGTTTGTGCTTCTGTCTGAAGAGGAAAGAGTAAAAAGTGCTGAGGATTCTCTGGTGACAAAGCAAAATAAAATTAAGATCGAGTTTCAGAAGTTTCCACTCAGTGAAATCTACATTTCCCATTGTGGTTTTTCTGGAAGCTCTCTAGTTTGATCAGAGACGAAATACAGTATTAACCCCAACTTGGTCTGAACTTAGGCCGTCTGTATTGTTGTGTATAAAAAACTTTATCTGATCATAAAGTCACTTGATAAATAACTCGGATTGCAAAACTTTTTCTAGAATGTCAAATTAACATTACTGCCTATTTAACAAGTCAGGTTTTAACCATGTGATCATCTACATATCAAAAGATATGAGATGCAAACAGGATGTTTCCAGGGTGATTCTCTAGTAACTCCTGCATATTCAAATATTGTTCTAGCTGTGCAGATTAAAGGAAAAAACAAAGAACAAAACAAAAACCCACCCAATGCCATGAATTAATTTCTTTTTCACCACTGATAAAACTTTCTTCGTGCTCCTGTTGCCAAGTTCTGAGCAATGAATATATGAAAATGTTCCATTTAGAGGAAATAGCTTCACGGATTAAAATAATTTCATTATGATGAGGAACACCTTATGTAAGTTTTACCAATAACACACATTGTTCCAAGAATTTTTATATCGCCTCCATCATCGTGAAGAGAAAACTGAGAACTGTATTAATTGCTTCTATTAGCTTCAGGTCTCGTATAAAAAGCATAATATAAAACATTAATTTAAAAGCGTTTGGTACTAAGACACACAAGGTTTATCAAAGAGGGGGGAAGAAATTAAAAGGGCTGAGAAAATGAAAAATATCCTCCAATGTCATATTTTCATGCATCCATATGTTTAACCTCAGAGGAACCGCATCTGCTGAGGAAGCTTGATGACAGCTCTCAGAAACAGAAGTTGACCTGGAAACCAGGCACAAATATTTATCAGATAGCAATAAGGTTTTGATGGAGTCTTGGATGAGGAGTTAAACATGGAAGCAATCACAGACATGAAAGAATGAAATACTCAATAATGCCTTCTACCAGGCCAAAAAGAACAATCTGAAATCCAACAGAGCCTACTTGAATTATCTGCCTTATAAGGATATCTGCAACTGAGGGCCAATGCAAAGTATCCTAAGCTACGCACTTTGGAAATTGAACAACTGCTGATTCACTCATCAACTTAGGAATGTTTTTCTGAGAAAAAAAAAAGTGTCAGTAATTAAAGGGCACTTCTTGCATCCCTTGGAGCAATGGAGGAATAGACAAAAGTAATGTTTTGCTTCCTAAATGTGCTTGAACACATATTGCTGCTGGAAGTAGTAGTTTCACCATTGTGTGTCAGTCATATTCATATCAATGACTTTTTGCTGTGGTTAACAGTCCTTACAGTACTGTAATGTCACAAAGGTTTTTTTAGTCAGGTTTTCCTTTAGTTAACAGGAAAATACAGACATCGCTTTACCAACATACCTTTCTTGCCATGTTTTCCCATTTCACAATTGCAAAATCATGACAACTGCAGCAGAATAGACAAAATCAATACCAACCTAAGTGTACGGAGATCCCAAATCTTCACACCATCTGTGACTGCACTGGTGAGGAAGAGGTTGTATGACTCTGGTGCCTGAGTGCTGAACATGGAGCCCTGTGAAGTATACAGAGGAAAACATAAATGTCTAGTCAGCAGATTCTTTACTGAAATGTGTTGTAAATCAGCTTCTCTTATCGTCCAGTGCTGGACTATTTGGTTGCTGTGTATCCTGCATTGGGAAACTGTGTATCATATTATTTATCTGACAAAACAAACACATTGAGTAGGAAATAAAACTGGGATTGTTCATTTGCTTTTGTGTGTCATCTTTACATCTTTCATCATTTATGAAGCACAATAAGATTGACACTAACTGTAAAGATATGGAGGTCCCACTACACATCACACCACGTTACCAGAAGACACAATCAAGAGCGTGTGTGTGTGAGTGAGAGAGTGGGAGAGCAGCGGTGGGGGTGTTTTTTGTTTAGATTTCCATTAAGAGTGTGAGAATGGGAGTCTGAGAGGGCATTTCCAGTTCCATTTTCCATGAAGTCCTCTGCTCTGATGAGTTCCAGGTGAATTTTGCAGAAGGGGTGATGGAAATTTAAAGTGGGAAAAGCTGCTTCGTATGCTGAAGTTCCTGATGTTTGGTATGCCTCGAGACGAGAAAGCAAGAACGGAGAGAAGAGTGATGTTATGTGTGCAGCCTCCAAGCAGGGGCAATCCCTCTGATCCGCAGGTATTAACCCTACAGCAACCAAAAGCCCTCAGGCACCCAGGCGGAGGACCCCACATTGACGCAATAGCCAGGCTGTAACAACACTCCGAGGCTTTCCACTATGCATGCAGCACAATAGCTGGCGTGACAAAGAACAGGCACTTCTGGGCAGAAGGAGGGTTGTCAGCTGTGTGCCAGAGTGCATCGCAGTTGAATGAGTTAATTCATTTAATCCATGCTACTAGCTGCAGTGTGTCCAGATAATCCAGACTGGCCTGAGTGTCAACTATGCACAGGTCAACACAGAGAAGTGACTGAAGTTAGAACCTCAAGGTCACCAGGTACAAGCCTGTGCCTCGCAAAATACACCTTTCCAAAGGGTTATATAAGCATCAAATTGGTTAAAACGTCTTTCATTTTAATGATCAAAATGGATGGTTTTGTTGTGATACATTCATGTGACTATATATGGAGAGAACCCCGGACCTTCAGTTCAACGTAATGCGATAGCTATAAGGAAAAGTAAAGAATCTGTAGAGTCCCAGACTTGAACGCATGGATTTATTACTGATATTATAATTTCATTTTGAGTGATGCAGTATTGCATTCCTCATAACACTATAATGGACATGGATACAGGCCCAAGCTGTCTACTTGTTAGACACCAGCAAATTGGGCCCCATATTGGTCCAAGACAGTGATGTGGGAGTAAGGCCACATAAACCCTAACTGCATCATGGAACAGTTTTCATCCAGCATTGAATCTCCTCCTGCCATCTCCTATGGCAGTCTTAATCCTGATACACCAGGGATTTACATTCAAACGCTCAGTAAGATGAATGATACAGATGATGGCATGTCCTGTCTGTCTGTCTGTCTGTCATGGAAACATTTGGGTAACCAAGACTTTTTTCTTTTTAAACCATGACCTTTTTCATTCACACCGCAAACTAACACTTTTATTCCCCCAAAGACGATCTGGGCCTTATGTAACGTGCACAACACTCATAGATGTCTTATGTAACTCCACAACATCTGCCAAATACTAGACCCTTCTAGAGTAAGATGGAAGATGGGGCTCACACTACCAACTGATGCCAAGTCAAGCAAATTCTTCTCTGTGGGTTAAGACTATACATCACAGTCTGCCTGTGGAGAGATAAGACAAGGTCTTTGCCTTGATCCTTTGCGAAGGTCAGAAGCTATCACAAATTTTCGTCCAAACTGGAAAAGTCTGAAACTTATTTGACGAAAACTCAAGAGCATAGGAAAGTTGTATTTGTGAGTTTTTTTAAAATAACTGTTTGTTTGTGCTATCGTCAGGATGTTGCAGCATGCATTGCTTACATGTACCAGTCACATTAGAAGTAAAAATCTAATTTTCTTTTTTTTTTTCTAATTTTCAATTTCTTATCTCTAAATAATCTGTGCATAGAGACCAAATACAGAATGCATTTGTTATCATATCATAGATACTTCTTCTCAAGATACAAAATCTTAATAGAACACATACGATAAAGAGAATATAAATATGATTGATTATATTGAAGGAGCATTTGATGGCCTCACCTTATTCTGTGCAATGCAGTGAATGGCTCTGCTGTGGGCATCGGGCAGCTTTGAGGCAACTGCACTCTTGTTCATGTCAAATACTTGAATGGATCGATCTGAACCACACAGCAAAACAATGTCTGACACAGCTGTCAAGAAACATAATGACAACTATATTTCAGAAACAACAGGCCTGCTGTTAATGACATGCAATGCAAGTTCCAGCGTTCAAAATGACTCTCCTGAGACAGTTGACACTGGGGGCCAGCACTGCAAAGTAAGATACAACATATTTTATCCATAACTAATGTAGGCTCTCCCTCTGTCTTCATAGGCCAACAATTGAAGCTGGCGCTGAGCTGACTGCATGGCTGAATAAATTATTTTGATTTTATTGTGTCATTAGAAAATGTATAGTGTTTGCTGTCTTGCAGACAGCTTCAATCATTCCATGCTGCGATGCAATAGGCCTACTATTTTGTTTTTAAATGTCAATAGTTGTCAGCAAGTTTTACAGTTTATGCAGAGTTGCTTTTCTGCTAGTCAGGTTTTTTTTTTAATTACTCTAAAATTATTATTATTATAATAATTATAACTTTAAATGCATGTGTATGTGTATGTCTTTGTGAACTTAGAAAATAAATAATTTCTTTTGTGTGGTGTAAAGAAGTTCCCAGTTAGATCTTTAACGATATACAAGTTGGCCAAGTTCTTCTCATTGTAATCACTGTGTAGCTATTTTCTATTTGGCCTGCGCACAGAGGTGCAAAATAATTTCCGACAGGATCTCACTCATCCAAATGCAGCTCAGTTCAGTGGATTTATTGGAAAGTAAATATGCTGTAAACCTTAACAAGGGGTTAGAATGCAGACATTCCTGAAAAATTAAAGACACCTAAATGAGTTACAGGTAAAATCAGCAGCCCTGTGGCGAAAGCTGAAGACTTTATGAAGCACACGCTGATTGCTGTGGTTGACATGGAACTGGTCCAACCAGATGCTCCAAGTAAACCCATTGAAGGCATGGGCTTACTTTGCCCTCCTCAGCATCAGTGCAGTCTAGACAATAACACTTCCTGTTTCATGAATAACAACAAGTGAAAAGGATACAGGAGAAGAAATCATTGACTGCAGACAAGGCTGTGATGTCGGTCGTTGATGTTGTCGTAACGCAGCTTGCCAATTTGACGACACTCCGTTGCTGATATCTGAAAAGTCAAAGACATTACGTTGTGTTTTGAACCAATCAAGGTAGCCTCATCTTTTAATTCAATCAGTCTAACACGTCATTGTTGCTCTGTCTGAACTAGACAGCTGAGGGAAATAATTCAGTAGGAGGAAATACCCTTTGCAATGGATTTATGATTTTGTTTTTACTGACTGGTGACAGTTGAAGTATTTCCCATCCATGAGATGCATCACATGAATTACTACCAAAGGAGAAAAACATGCACAAGCAATGTGTACTGCTAAAAAAGGGTATGGGGGCTATTTATTGTCATTGTTCTGGCCTCACTTATAAACCCTGACAGCTTACAGTAGACAGTAAGCAGTTGAGGTGGTAATGAGTGTCAGCAGTGACTCTGGTAGCAGCTAAATAAAGCCAGACCCCCATCAAATCACCATTAAAGCCAGCTTCCTTAATAGATTACATAAAACAGACTAATCCTTTGATCCCTCTATAATTCCCCTTTTACCTGCATTATAGTTTTGCGGCACTAGTACAAAGTATTCCCCCACGGGATGGTTTAAAGACTTGAAAGTCTACACTGTGGTGATTGTGTAACACAATCAGAGTGGTATGAAGCTTCTTTAACAAAAGTCCCAAATAAAGAGGCAAGTACCACTTCTGTCATTACTTTTCAGCAATTATCCCGTGACCTCTAGGCAAGGAAAGCTAAGAAATATTAGAAAGCAACCATGCAGTGCATTGATTAGTACACTGATATCCTTACTTCTTTTATGAAATGTTTTACAGCCATAGAGCTCATTTGGGGTTGTATAACTGGACTAGCAATATGTAGGTTTAGGTTAATGTATAATTTAGGGCCTTGCTAGTAAAAGACCATCTTAAATTCTCCAAAAACATGGCATTTCTGCTATTGTGTGCTGTGTTATACCCACAACTGAGGTTGCTCAGTTGTGTGAGAAACTGGAACTCTATATGTTTGTGTTTTCTCAGCATATGTAATAATCTAATACATCAAAATAATCACTCTCACAACCAATAGCTAGTTCATGTATCACCATCTGCTTTACAGTATGTGTTAAAAGAGTTCAGGATATAGTAATCACTTCATACCTCCTGATGCTGTCACGCGTGGTGTCCACATTATACAGGTACAAGCACAGAGAGGGCCCAGATGCAAAAAGCAGAAATTTGTCAAGGTAGTAGAACTGAGCACCACGTATGGGTTTGGAGAACAAACTGTCACCCTGCAAGAGAAAAGAAGACAGACAATAATAAAACTCTCTATGAATTAATTAATGATGATGTGGGAAAACATATTATCAAAATATCAGTTATTTTAATTCAATGAAGCCAAACCATTATCAGCATCTGATATTTTCATAACTGAGATTATAATTAATGCAAGCCCACACACAAACGAAGACACCAACTTTGAAAAAGATCCTGAATAGTTTTGTTTACCAATGCAGTCCATGTTGCTGAAAATGATTGAAAGTAAAGTCACAGCTGCATTCCAAAAGTATCGAAAAACTGTTAGAGTTAAAACTATAAATCTCGATATTTTTTAGTGTCTCTAAATGATGCATGCCAGCCTAAAATGGGGTAATCTGCATAGCCGGCATTGTAGAGTGCAATCCCATCAAATGCAGGGCAATAAACTTGTGGGCGAAAATGGCAGACCATTAAATCTTGGATGTTTGTTCAAGTCAGATATCGCTGACCTAATTTCACAACCAACAGCTCCTCATTCTTGTCTACCCACAGTTGATAGAGGAGTTTTTCATACCATGTGGAAAATGGAAAAGAAAAACTGTTACAAAAAAGGTGGGAGTTAATAAGAAACGTAGTGTGTGGCTTTCCTTAACCCAAATAGGGCATGGTTAGAGTCTGTCAAGGTGAAAGGAGAAAACATGTGGACCATCCTGTCAGATGTTTTGCTCTGACCTGGTTTATAGTTGTGGCACAACTATCTTGATTATTTCATGTAGACAGTTACTGCGTAAAGCTACTTGTAAATCTGGCTCAGCCCGGCAGAGCTCTTGTCCCTGAGAAGACCTGCACTTGTTGCCAGATTATTTCACAAGAACACCAAGCAGTCAAAGGCTACAAGCCCAGCCAAGTTCAAATCGATCTCACTGAGTGGAGCAGAGCAGGGATGGTTAGCATCAGCAGAGGGGACACCCAGGATTCTGATGATGGCCCTTTGTTTCATCTTGGCATGGGGAAACAGTCACACTTCTGACTGTCCTATTAGATATGATACCTCGTGAAAGTAAGGAAGGTCTGTGTATGATCAGAGTTTTGGATGCTCTGAACCCAGCAGATGCTTTGAATGACAAAGGTTCCATCTCGAAGCCAAGAAATACACCATTTATCACTGCAATTAATTTGGCTTTCTCTTTTTGATTCCATGAGGCTACTCCGTTAGAAAAGGAAAAAATGAATTTAACAACCTTTATATCAAAATTCCCCTATGGGGCATCAATTATAAAAGAGTTTCTAATGTGTTACAGACAAAGCAAATTGGATCACTTTCATCATAGCATCTCTTACCTGCATTACCTGCACTACTCTTTACATCACCCTTGATAGACAACAGTTTACAACTTACAGAATCCAAACTTGAGACATTAAAACTTCGAATACATCTTACAAAGAACAACAAATGGGAACATGAAGGAAAACATTGTGGATACAGTAGCAACCACTGTTTTACTGTCATTCAAGTGTGGTATCATTGCCTCATTTGCAACACTGCAATTACAGACATAATTCTCCAAGTAATCACAGCCGTCTTAAGACAGGAGTGAGAGTGAAAAATGTGTACAACATGTGTCTGTAGTTGTTTGGTTTTACTTGTGAACCAATTTGAGTTTTTAGACCTTCAGAGGGAGGACATTTTTGCAATATGAGGTCACTCTGGCTGGTCCTCATTTGGCTGTTTTTTTATGGTTAGGGTTCGGGCTTAGAATAATGAGTGAGTGAAGGTTTGATTAAGGCTTAAGGTAGGGCATGTAGTGGTGACGGTTAGCACGAGGGTGACAGAGACTAAACATAACTCGTAAAAAAAGACAAAAAACACACCAGTACAAAGGTGAGTCAGTGAATGCATGGGACATTTACCATGATAATGGCAGGCTCTGTGCTGTCAAGGGTCCACACTCGTAGTGACTTGTCTTCGGAGGCACTCAACCACCACTGTCTGTTGAGGCTCCAGCTAACACTGCTCACTGGCTTGTTGTGCCCTGTGTGCAGAGGACAGATAAAGCGTGTGACTGCAACATTTACTTTTATGGTTCTTAGAGTCGGGCAGATGGAAGAGAAGAGGCTCACAGTGACCCACTGGTCAACTTCTGTCCTCTTATCTCTGCTGCCCCCTTGTGGAGTCTGCATTTCCACTGTACTTGATGCCTCAAGTGGCAAACAGATGCTTGATGTGGTGGTGAAAGACACACCATTCAGACGCATGGCAGACAAAAAACCGCGGGTACCCAGTGCACATACTGTCTAACCAGATATATTTAAAGGTATGGATACTCATGTTCGCCGCATGCACCTGTGTAGACAGCTGGACTGCCAGTAAGGGAGGACTTGTACAATAGCACTGAGCTGTCGCCAAGACCACACAGGATTTGTTTTCCGTCACCTGGGAGACAAGGAAACAGAATAGTTTTATAAGGATATTTTGGTCAACAGTCGATTCTTCTTCTTTGTTTTTCTTATTTTTTTAACCAAAAATGGAAATGCGAGTCTTTGCAGGAAGTAAAGCAATTTGTATTGAACCAATTACACTTAAGTAAAACAATATAGGCCTATATGATTCTGCAATAATAATATACATTCATACATATATGGGTAGAGGAAAAATACTTAGGAATATACATAATAACTTTGACTGTCCAGTTTTTCAAATAAATCATTATATTATTATGTTTTATAATTTTTGGTCAGAGTGGCAGTAGCAATATTGTCTCACCTGAATACTGAAGGCAGTTGACTGGTTTGTTAGCAATGCTGAGGTTAACATGTGGAACAGTAGGAGCTGCACCGTCTGCTGGATAATCTCTGATCAGCAAACCTCTAAATGACAAAAAACCTCATTACTTATATAAAAAAATAACATTTTAAAACTTACCTAAAACTGAATTTTAAATGATGAAACAGCTTACTTCGTTTTGTTAGCCTTGTTAGAGGAGGGATTCTTCTGAACATTCGTTTTAGGTGAAAACATCATCATTCTGAAAGACAAACACAAAACAAAAATCTTCTTCTGATGGCTCATGTATCAAGTCGTCGTATTTATAAAGCCTCATTTCATCCTGGAGAGTGATATGGTGTTTGCCAGGTTAGCCTGGAGACTGCTGGAGGTTAAATAGAACCTTCTTTAAGTCCTGTCGCTGACAGAGCTGTAAGTGGATGATTGGTGAAAGCAGTAAAGTAGCTGATTTTTGTCATATTGAAAACTTGAAAATCGACACTGTCTGAAGTCAAAATCTAAATTCTAAGGACTGTTCTTTACATCCCAACCTCGGTAAAGATCCGTCATCTGGATGAGTGTAAAACTAACTAAAACAGGACAAGGTCTATGGTGAAGATCAATTTTTGTGTACGATCTATCCTGAGTGTTTCACAGCACAGTGCAATAAGGGCTGTGACAGAAGACAGTGAAAGTGTGAAGTTAGCACCATTCAAGAAGTCACTATATAGAGAAATACAGGGAAAAGGAAAAACAGAGATCAATTCCTCCACTCCACCACCATTTACTTTTCTGTTGCTCTTGACCCTCACCCAATGTTGGACAATTCAATAAAGTCTAATTTGATTTTCTATTAGAGAAAACAAGTTACTCCATTAACCTACCGTGGGACACTGGTGTATCCAGATGATTTTACTTTTGAGTGGAAAACCAGAGGCTGCTCCTTTGTTCCTCCTTTGTGCCAATCAAGACAAAGACAAATTAATACAAATTGCACAAGTATAAATGACATGCATGTAAACACAGATATAAGATACTAAAGTAAGACAGTCACATTTACAAATCAACAGTCATAAGAAAGTAGTTTTACAATATGGGTCAAATATAATAGTAAAAGTTTGTGTGTTATTTTCCGCTGGGATGAAACTACTCATTACACTGAGGTGAATTTTCATGAATTATACTATGAAAGGAAGATACAATATTATTGGGGGACCACAGTGTTGTAAGGATTATGTGCATCAGCCACAAACTGTAGGATGGTTCATTCTGCTCGCTGTCAGTGCCTTTACTATATTACAATGAGCTCACTTTTTCCACAGTCATTAAAATGTGTGAGGCTTTCCAAAAGCCTCCTCTGTCAAATACAAGCAGCAATTTAGGACTTAAGTTGCATCGGGAAAAATATATTGATTTGGCTTACAGCTCATGTATTAACACTAGTTTATTACATGTAAGCTGTAAAAATGTAATGAATAACATAACATTCATTTGTCGATGGATAGACCAACAAAATTACAAACTGGACAATGCAACTGTGAGAATGAGTGGCAGATGACATTTGAACTCCTGACATTTAAAATCAGTACATGTCTGGTCCCAACACAAAAATGTAACGTATTATCTGAAAGTGTTTTTCATCTTCATTGAGTACCGATGTTGACAGGCTTTAATAATATGTTGACTTAAATGATATTTGATATCATTAAAGATATTTTCCTGTACAATACATTTGAAATCCAAGAAATATTACTCTGTTCAGGGGGGTGGTTTGTGTCAAACAAGCTCCCTTATGTTTTCAGAATACGTATGAATTGTAGGCTGGAACATCTCTATCGAAGTCATTCATAAAAGGCATGGTGCACATTTTATCTTGATTGAAAAAAAGAAAAGAAATTTCAATAATATTTCAATTAACTGTTCAGTCCCTGCGCCACTGGTCAGTCCCATGTAGCACCTTCTTCCACTCCTTAGAGTTAGGGTTTTGTGTGTGAAGTGTAGCAGCAATGAAACCAGCTTTTGAGCCAGAATAGATTATATGCAATATACTCAGCATCTTAGGCCAGAAATCTAATTACCTGGCAACACAATCACCTGGCCTTACCCAACAGCCCTATTGACCCCCTGCTGACATATAATGGTCATTGACTTTTATGGGGCTGTAAAAATCTCATAATTTACGCTGACTTCACACTAGATGCTTTTTGAAGCAAAGTGAGAGTTTCAGACAAATTTCCAAGTCAAGTCATATCTGCGTAAAATCGTTTGCTGAGTGCTCCATTTACAGCTCTCATTATGTAAAACTTAGCTTAAGCTGTCTTAGCCATTTGCCACATCAAATCAAGTTTCACAATACTCACATTCTTCAATCTAGCTCACCACATTAGGATGTGAAAGAGGTAGTGGTAGGTGAGTGGTTATTTGGCCGTCTGCGAGGACAATGCTTGGAGGATGTTCGTTACTATGTTAGTGTATTGTATGTTATTTTTAAGAGGTGAAAATTATTTATTTAGCAGTTTGGGTTGCTTGTATTAGAAGGGATGAGGATCATAGGTTTATGCTACAACAAACTACTAAGTCAGTCAAAAAATGGGGGAAGACAAAAGTCAGACCTCCCTCTGAGTTGATGGAATGTGGCCCACGAAAAAGACTACATAATTCAAGCTTCTAAAAATACAGAAGTATAAACCATAGCAGGTATAGCACATGACTCTATGGTATTATTTTGACTGCAACCAGAGTCTGTGGTATGAGCTACTGCCTTACTGGGCTGTGAAAAGTGGGACACACAGGAGGAAAAGGAGCAAGAGTAGTAAAAGGACATGGCATCTGAAGACTGTCAACAATTACAAATCTGAAACCAAACTAGTAGTACTAAACAATATGGTACTACTATAGTTGCTATAAAATAATTGAACAATAGTAAATAGCAGGAAACATTTTCCTTTTTCAGTCAAACTGGACTGATCAAGTTGTCATTTTGTTTTGTATCGCATTTGCTTTGCCAATGTCACTTGACCCAAAGTGAGCCGTGAACATGCAGTCACGGCCATTCAACACTGATTGCTGTTTTAGTAGTCCATGATACCAAAAGAACTTAATCCAGGCAACAGGACTTGGGTATTACACTTAAGACAGGTGACATCATGCACAAAGTAATAGCACCTCATTATCACCATATTGAAAAGCCAACAGTCTTGTTTCACTTTATGATTATGTTACATGGCATTGAGCTATGTGATCTGCACGCACAGTTCATACAAAAAAAAAAAACCTCTTTCAGACTTATAGTAGAAGAACATTTTCCTTTCCAGGAGTCTCAAAGGTTTATGGTGTAATTTGTATACAACTCTGCACATACCCGTAACAATGCAGAGATGCATGAGCGCAGCATGGTGGGTAACACTAGTCTGCGAATGTCTGTGGTTTTTTTGGTCGACATTGTAGTCACGCAGCATTTCGAGACTCCTGTGAAGATCTCCTACATAGTCAGACACTGGCAGCTCCCTTCACTCCAGCTGTGAGGAGTTGGCTAATACTGGCTTTGTCAGCACTAAGAGTAACACATAAACTTGAGTAAACTGTAGATCTCCAGTGAAATAGTTTTAAGCAGGCAGATCCTAATGACTCACTAAAGACCCACAAATGGACTCATTTTACCTTGGAATCCACTACCACAAGAATCATCCATGCAGCAAACTGGGCTAATTATTAAGTATTTATCACTCTAAAATGTTTTGTACTCTGACTTCTGCATAATTTCAAATTTCTGCCTCTGTGGCAAATGAAAACCGAGGGGAATCTAATTATGAAGGCCACATCAACAACCCCTACAATGCAAAAAGATGGAATGTTTTCCATCCACTATATTTACAGATAATGAGGAGGTTCTCAGCAGCTTGTGTGATACCCAAAGAGGCTTTATATAAACCTACAATAAGTACAATTTAAAAGAATTGTCTGAGGCCAAACAAAACAGACAGCGAGCCAGTCCTGGAGTGAACTATAAAACGGGTCATACTTTTAAAACCCAGAGCCATCAAACAGCAGTAGCTCCCTTTTTATTTTATGTGCATGAGCACAAGTGAGAGGTGAGTGAAGACTGGGATGCTGACCTTTCTTTTTGGGATGACTGGGTTCCTTCTTCTTCTTCAACTCGGCATTAAGAGGAGATTCGTGCAGCAGAGGAGAACTGCAAACAAGGGATGGGTGAAATTGGGGGGGGGGGGGGGGGTTACTGGAAATGAAGGAGCTTCGCATTTTCCACCGTTATGGATTTTTAGTTCCTCTTCTTCTCGGTACCATGATATTGTTGACTCATGAAAAACCAGATGGCAAGAATGGCTATAATAGGCCAAGTTAATATGGAAATGTCGGAGTCAGGAGTCATCGGCAAGAGGCCAACTGGAAAACAGGCCACACTCATGTGTCCTATTGCTGGCGAGGTCAGGTGACCACTGTATGAGGGAAGGTAACAAAAGTCTATAAATGCAGGGTTTCTGCAAAATTTAACAGGGTGAAATGATTATGCTTGGCTCATAAATTACACATTTGTTAAATTACAGACACATAATGTTGATGAAATTATTACTATTTATTGCTACGGTTGGAATTTTGCTAAATAATCATTTATGAAGGTACAGCTAATACCTGAATGAATGTCATTCCTTCCCTGGGGGACAATTTTAATTTTTTGGCATTTATACAGTGTTGCTATTGTGAGAGAAATGCAAGCAGTTTTCTGGACAAAGGAGCACATCCAGTAAACTAATGCAGATTTATAGTTTAGATACGTATGTAAAAAAAAAAAAGTTCACAGAAGTTAAGTCCTGCAGAGCAGTTCCTGGCTGGAGACAAATGATTACATGAGCCACAGAGAAGCAGTTGTTTTCCTGTTATTGGCAGCTATTTCATTACATTGACTGCACAACTCCAGCTGGATTAGCAAATGACTAAAGAACAGAACATTACTTACAATGCAATATTACATAACCCTGTATTTTGTATTTGTATCAGATATTCCTTACAAAAGAACACATAGTTTCCAGCTTCCAACTACATGTGTACACAATGTGAAGCTGAAGGATTCTTGAACTTATTATTAATAGATTTTCTTTTTAGTACAATCTCTGCTTTGAAAGGAAGAGCAAAAATTACTATTTTGTGGTAAGTGGTCACCAGATGGTAACATCGCAAAATATTTGCCATTAACTCCATACCTTGGGAACACTGAAATGCCTTCACCACGAGCCCAGACCCTTTCTAGTTCATGAAGATGTAACTCCAACAGCACCACGTGTGGAGTAAACAAAGAGCTCACTAAAAACACCATCTGTGTGACAAGGAATTAAGGAATTAAATCATTAAAAAAAAATTAATCCATTGAATTTGTCCATAATTGTTGAAAAAAAGAGAGAGAAAATGTATTTATGGATTATATTAAGGGAATTAGGTACAACAGTAAGTCAGAGTGTTGTATTTTTACACTGCACTATAGCATGTATTTGCTTCTCTGTAGGAAAAGAAAAACATCAATTTCCTTCAGGAAGCAGATCACAGTCAAATCTTGTAAAAATGTCAGTAAGTGGGTTGTGAAAACATAAAAAGCTGTGTTATAAAAATATCAAACTTCATGCACAGGAGCGCCTTAAGACAGGCAAAATTAATACAGGAAACAAAAGAAACATAGATACAGTTACTTAATAGGGATTGATTTCAGTGGTTGAGTCTATACAGAAAGTAAAACTTTTATAAATTCAGTTAAACTTGTCATTTTTATGTGACTTTTATCATCATAAACTGACAAGATTCAGGAATGACCAAAGACGCCAAGCATACAAAATGCTTAACAAGTGGTCAAAGGATCATCATCATTTGTAACCCAAAAGACATGGGCCGAGGGGAACGACAGGGGAGAATCTGGTTACAGTATTAAGACATTACTGGAATTACTCACCGAGATGTCTTGGCCTGGAGAGACTGACCAAGAACCTGCCATTGTGATGCTGAGGTTGGGGTAATCTAGAGGAAGACATTTCCAGTTCATATGTATGAGATGCTGCTCATTGTGCAAGAAAATCAACTCAAAATCATATGCTGTCATTATACATATAAAAACACTACAAAGAATGAATAGATTAATTCAGACACCTTGTACTATACGTTAATTCTGGTAAATGTTGTTATCGTAAAGCACTTTGTGTTGCATTGTAAAGAAATTTGTGTTGCATTTTTATATGTATCAAAGGTACTATATAAATAAATAAAGTTTGAAGTTTGAAGTGGCCTACCTTTAAAATACAGAGCTGTTAGGAGCTCTGAGGTAGCCAGATCCACCACATACAGGCCATCTGAGCTTCCAATACATATCCAGCTGTTGTCCCTGCAGGGGCCCACACAGAAACGTATGGAAAAACAGTGTTATAGAATTTCCCCCTAAAAAGCCTTTAAAAAAAAAGATCATGTGGGGAAAGACAACGTAACCGCACACTAAAGAAAAACATACTGATGTGATGAGTGGCAAGACTTGCACACCATAGGACTATAGGTTTCCTTTGACTTCATGCAGTCTAAACTATGCACACCCGGTAAGATGGAAACTACTGCTTCACAGTGTAGGAAGCAGAGGAAGTTGAATGTGATGGATGATTTTAATCCTCTTCCTGCACTGAACAACATGCTGAGGTTATGAGGTTGAGGAGAATGCATTTCATGCACATTTTAGTGCATCATTGTTTTTATGCTGATTCCTCTGTATCTTGGAACAAATGACCTGTTGGTATTTTAGATATGGGTATGATAAATATTTTGGATGACAAATAGGATGATGAGTTTTTAAACACAATGGCTAATTTGAGAAGAATCAGAATATTTCTCCAATGTCATGGATTGTTACACCTACAGAGAGTCTGTGAAAGTACAAACAGGCAACTCTTGTGGTATGGGAAGTCAATAACTTTTCTAGCTGTGAATAAAAATTGTTTTATATGTTAAAGCCTTTCAAACGGAAGCAACTTCATCTGTGGTTGCACAGCAGTTGATGATCTAGATGGGTTTTTTTTTACTAAAGCGTCTTTTGCAGTCAGGAGTAAAGATGAGATACTGCGCTGAGATCATATGCTTTGCTAAGAGCAATAAGGAATCAATGTCCATTTCATTCCAGTGGTCCACAAAATACACACAGGGTTATGCCTGTGCCTTTTGAGTGCCTGCTTCCTGTCATAACATCAAGTGTTTTAACAGCCTGAAACAGTTTATGCTTCGAGCCTGCAAAGTTTCCTGTAATGTGTGATGTTTCCTTTGATGTTTTCTATGACTATGTGGACACGTGCAGCAATTAGCCCAGAAAGATGTTGATTTCAAGAAGTTTTTTCCAGGATTTTGTGACAGTTTGGTATCTCTGGAACATTAATGGCAGAATTTTTTTTTTTTTTCATGCCAACCATGCTAGTTATATTTTCCTGAATTACATTCCATTTTTACTGTGTGGAAAGTAAAAACAAATTGAGCCAGTGCTATTGGTCCTGGGACTGTCCTAATTTTCATGTCCTGCTTCAATATTATGATTCCTTTGTACAAATAACAGTTCTCCACCATTGTTACTGTAAGTTAAACAATAAGATCTATTTATCCATAAGAAAATCAAGCACCCACAACAAGCAGGTTGAGCGAGTCTTGTAAATAATTTTAACGTCTAACATTTTATACTGAATTTCAATGCATACAGTGTTAACTTACTTTATCTTCTCATTATTTGTGTCAGTAAATGAGCAACAAAGGAAGATTTTGAGAACAGGCTTTGCGGTCTCCACATTGTCTACAGCTGATTTTTCTGCACCCCCTAGAAGAAAACATCCAAAAAGTAGTGTAAATAACTTGAGACTGAAAAGAGGTAAACAATTATCAACAGCCTGTATTAAAAAACTCTGTCATTGTTGTAACATCACCTGCTTGATAGTTTGAAGTCTCTTGGTGCATTTGGTGTCTTTTTTCCATCTTCTGAAGATCCATTTTGGTCACCAAGTGACATTTGTGGTCATCATTGAGAGAAAAGCACCACACCTGAATCCAATAGATGTGTTATACAGCTTGCTGTATTTCAGTCTGTGGTCAAGCTGCTAAAGGATGTGTGTCCCAGTCACTTACCTGCCCATCAGTTGAGCCGGTGATGAGGTTCTTGGTGTCCTCCAAGAAGAGAGCACTGAGCAATGGAGAGGCTAAAGAGTGGCAGAATTTGTTTTAGTTGATCTAAGGAGAAAAGCTTTTAAATTAATAATCATTTTGTTTTCAGACACATATTTCTTTTTATTCCTATCAGTATATAGGTTAATTGACATGTTTGGAAGAGATTGATCTAAGTTTTGATAGAAAAAGAATAAATTTCTTTTAAATTTCAATAAAAAAAAAAATTATTTTTCATGTTTTCAAAGACACCCAAAATTCAAATTTCATGCTGCTTGTCTGTAATGTCCCTCTTGTATTGAAGCCCCGACACGAGAAATTGTTCCGAAAAAAAAATTAAATAAGTCTATATTTTAAGCTTGTTTGTAGCGGAAGCTCCCAGTGTCTCAGTTCACTGCTCTCCTTGTGTCAGTGCAAATCTCTCGTGATTTGGCGGAACAATTTCTCATGTCGGGGCCTCAATACAAGAGGGACATTACAGACGAGCAGTATGGAGGTATTTGGATATTTTTTGGTGTGTCTTTTTGAACAAAGAAAGTTGGTGTCCATTGACAACCATTATATGGACAAATACTGCTGCGCGGACCCCCCCGGAACTCAGAGAAGGGACGGAGGACTTTTGAATTTGAATTTTGGGTGACCTATCCCTTTAAGCCAGTACGTAAGTTATTCTATTTCAGCCTTGAGACCTATATTTGGACACTCAAACTGATCCCACTAATACTTGTAATTCTCCCACACACATTGTACAAACTAAATGAGAGGATTAAGGCCTATACTGTATGCGCAATACTCATATGAGAAATAAAAAAAAAGAACATACCTGAAAGCACAAAGGAATGGTAGCATGCGGCTCCAGTTTTTAAATCCCAAATCTGAGAAGAGACAAAGTTCTTCATGGTTATTACTTAGTTTCAGAAAATGGACTATTTGATATTTGTTTTGTATGCAAATACATGATTGTCACTACACACTACAAACAGTGTGTTCATTACTGACTGTATCATTTGCAAGTCTTGAGCGAGGACCTTAAATGTGCGGTCTTCTGATGTGGTGATGAGAATGTCTTTATTCCAGGGGCAAAACTCTGCTGATGTCAAAGGTCCCAGGTGGCCGGTCAAAGACCAAATAACTTCTTTTCTCTAGTGTAAAAACCAACAATCTTTGATAAAAAAAAACAATGACTTTGAAGACCATTACATGCATTACAGACTATATTATCTTGTTATAGAGATGTGTTTTGGTGTAGTACATCAAATAATTCAAGTGAGGTAGAAAGAAGTTAATTAATTAATTTACTTAAGAACAGTATCTAATCAATATACGCAACAGAAAACCCAGAATAATGACCCTTAATTACCCAAAAGTATATATATATATAAAACTATTTATGTCATCTTGTAGCCTACCTGTGAGCTGAGAATATGTACTGTAGCTCCTGAGCATGCAGCCACTCGTTCATCAGAGAAACAGAATGAAAGATGGAGGACATCACCCAGTAATGTCCCAATGACTATTCCAGCTGCTACTTTACCTGCAAACAAATCTATTTTGGTTAGCGTTTACATTCAGAGCAAGAGGTTCATAAGCACAGTAGATGACCTATTTGGATATATTTCACTAGATGGCAGGCTTGTTGAGATTTTCACTCAGGAAAATGCTCATACTCACAGCTCCATAGTTGAAAAGAGAATTAAACTGGTAGGGCGTTGTATTTATAATGAGGTTATTATGAGGCATTAAATGAGCAGCTATTTACTTTGCACACTTACTTACCCTCCTTGACTCTCTTCTGGCACAGTTCAATGTCCCAAACAATGACATAATCAGCAGAGGCAGAGCAGAGGAGAACGGGTCTGCTTTCCTTTCCAAAAGTCATGGCGGTGATCTTACCATGGTGGCCAGAAAGCAGGAGAGGCTATGGACAAACATTTGGATTCACATTCACTATGTTCACTATATCACTATGTTTTCCAATATGTTTTTGCAGTCTTACAGTGGCTCCTAATATCAACAATTAACAACAAACAAGGTTAAGTCTCATTACTTGGCCACTTCCTTTTCTCCACCTTATCCTTAATTGTGAGATATTTTTTCCTTCAAGATTGTGGCCAATTCGTTCAAATCTATAACATTTTCATTCATCTGTACAATGGTATTTTGAATGAATGCTTCACTTATGTTTCATTTAACATACAAAGTATAGTGAGCATGTAGGCTATTTATTAGAGAGGAAACAATTTTAAAGTACACATGGGTTTAGCAAATTCTTACATTTGCTCACTGTGATTATCTTGCTAAAAATTTAAGACATTGCTCATTAACACCACACAGTTTACAAAACTTTGTTGACAAACCTTCTGCTCGGCATCCTCATTACTGTAAATCAACATGTCTTTGTCATGCTGTGGTACACCGCAATAGGAGCGACAACATGCGAGTTGCCGGTGTGGCTGGAGTCTATCACAAGCTAAACTGAGTTTTTCAAGCATCTCCTTAGCTCCTCCACAAACCACGACTCAAACCTGCGATGTTTGCTGCTTAATCATACTTAATCCTAAACAAACGCATTCATGTTCTTCATTTACTTTTCTTTCAAAACGTGTGAAAATTCAGGTATAGTAGTATCTCTGGCTAGCCAACGTTTGAGGAATACCTCAAAGCTAAAGTTTCAGGTGAACAAATGCTACAGGTTGCTAGGACACCGGTCAATTTCCGCTACGTTAGATTGTCTATACTGGAGTAAGATTTCACACTCCGTTGAAAAAAACAACTACGTGTCCCTCCTTACTCAGTAGGATACACGAGGCGTCATGACAACTGTGCTCTTTTCAAAGTCTCTATAAAGTCCTCCCTGTTTTTTTGTTGTTGTTTTCCAATGTAAGAGGTGAATTTGGTCATTTTTGGTAGTCAACGATATTTGTGATCCGTCCGAATAGTACTTCAAAGTTCTGCCAGAGTGGGACTTCTTCTATTTGATACATCGTTTCTTACCTCTTGTACCTTACCTAACCGCAGGGGGGCGGTCACTGTTCAATCATTGTCCGTCTGGGTTAGTCACTATTACCATATATGACCAGTCTACAATAACGATATATGCAAATTCGTAGGGTTAATCATATCCTCCACTCCAAAATGAATGATTTGGAGGATAAATACATTATAGACTAAAGCAAGTGTATATATCTGCCGCATGAACTTCACAAAAATAACCTCTGATGGTGTAGCTATTTTTGGCCTCGTGGAAGAGCAAAATACACGAGTAAAAAAGACACCTAAGGACACTTGACGTAAGTGGATTTCAAGTCATCCTGTGAGAGTGGCCAAAGGATAAGCATTTATAAAAAGCATGAATGAGGGTGAGGGGAGGAGGAGGGGTGTTGGGAAATGTAGTGTTCGCATAAGCCGACGGACATGACGTCTGTGTTGTGTAGCTGGGTGTCGTCGTCGTCTACGGTCTGCTGTGCTGTGCCGTAGTTGGACGAGCCAGTCGACGTTGATACTTCATGGGATGTGACCGTGATTTCGTAGTAGAAAGCTAACTTTAGCTAGACCGTTAGCGAATTGCCAGGTCCGTAGGATAACGTTAGCCGCAGAAAGAGAGGAGTAGGAGTGCCAACGCGGTCTCTTGTCTGGACAAACCCGTGTCTCTCGGTAGCCTGTGTACACTTGAGACGAAACTGATAATGTCGCCATTTTCCGGCAAATGGAGCTAACTTAACTTAATCTAGGCGGCTAGCTAGCTTGTTATCAACTTGGGAATTTCATAACTTAGTCAGTGAAGTGTGCGGGCCATAACAACCTAGACTTCATCAGACAGGGTCGGTAGCTAGCTGGGAAGCCGCTAGCCCTCATATTAGCCGGGTAGCATAACAACGTGCACCGGGGAACCCAGCGAAGTTGAACAGTGAATTTTTTTCTTTTTCTTTGCTAGCACAGTGAAGCTAGTCGGTAGGAATTGATAATATGAAAAAGGCTCAGTCTGACACATTGGGTTTTGTTCCTCAAAAAGACATCGTTTACAACAAACTTCTGCCGTACGCGGACAGACTCGATGAAGAGTCTAATGAAATTTTGAGCAAAATAAAAGGAAATTTGGCCCGAGCTGTTCAGCTTAGAGAAATATGGCCCGGGGTGCTGTTCTGGACGAGGAAACTTTCCACGTAAGTAACACTAATCTCTGACATCCTAACGTAACATTAACAGTTGTTGATCACCGGATAATGTTTTCAACCTTGAGCCTTTTTGAAAGGACGTAAACAAACTTATGCGTAATGTCTTAATAGGGAGTGCACGCCGTCATTTCGACCTGTGTACTTTTTTTTTATGTTGGGTGTTGGGCAAGACTGAAGGCTCTGTCCAGGTTGTACCTGTCCACACCGGCCAGTGCCTCGCCGTTATCTGTGATAATGAAGGTTTTGAAAGCCTTTGAAACCCATTGCTTCCTGGGATGTTTTCATGGGCTATTCCGGCTTAGCTTGTTATTTATGCCCACAAACTACAAACAACCCTGTGTGTCTGATTAGTGACGGTACAGGTTTAATAATTGGGGCAAGTGTCAAATACACAACGTGACCCTGGCAGTGCAGCGCATTAGTAAGTCAGTGTCATTATTTTTTTCCACGTGTGTTCTGGCTTTGACATTTCCAGGGAGTCAGGAGGTAACTCATGAGAAACCTCAAAATCAATTTTAATATTTTAGGAAAATATGAGTCCTTATCATTTAAACCCTGGCTGTGTTATAACCAGTGTTTCATACAGTTTTAATGTGTTTAACCAGGTGATATTGAACTCCCAAGCAGAGAAAACATGTTACACTCATTTATTTGAGCGAATAACAACAATCAATAGTAGCACTGCATGTATGTGCCCCTAATGAGGCTGATTGCTCCAGCAAATATGACAGTGGATTTCTTAGATTGCTGTTTAATTTTGTTGCACTTGGTTGCTGGGCAGTCTTTAATCCGTTTCAGTCCCTACTGCTGGCGCATTGGCCTGTCCAAGAGAGTGAGTCATTGCCGGCTCAGAGAGATGGAAAGTTTACTGTGGGGTTGACCCAGATTCTGTTCACTGGTATTTTGGCATTTTAATGGTGATACAGACATTTCATAATGATTAATTTCAAATCTCTTAATCAAGCTTTGACAACTTCAGTTGTGCTATTATCAAAACGAGCCTGTGCTCCCACTCTCTCAAGTCTGTAATGAAATTAATTATTGTATCAATGAGAGGACATCAGCACCTAATGTTGTGTTGTTCACATCTCCTAGGGGCTTTGATAACTTATCATGCATGTTGAGAACCAAACAATTATCCCTAATGTGTTTCTTTTTTAGGTACATGAGACTGTACGGGCGGAAGTTCAGCAAAGAAGACCATGTGCTGTTTATCAAGTTGCTCTATGAGCTAGTAACGATCCCCAGACTGGAGATCAGCATGATGCAGGGCCTTGCTCGGCTTCTTATCAACCTCCTCAAGTAAGAACAGGCCTCATCTGTTTCCCGCTACTGTTTGTGTTTGTACACAAGATAAACATGCAAGTCACAGATATTTTGAGTGGTTACTTCCCCAAGATAGAAGTTGGATTGTTTAAAAACATACCACAAATCCACCGCTGATAATAAATTGTGAGAGCTTATGGATGTGAGCTAAGATTTCTCTGTGTTTATTCTCATCTATTTCTATGTCTGATTCATCTAACAGGAAAAGGGAACTACTGTCAAGGGACGACCTTGAGTTGCCGTGGAGACCACTGTACGAGCTGCATGACAGGATTCTGTTTTCAAAGACGGAGCATCTGGGCCTCAACTGGTTTCCCAAGTATGCCTCTGTTCTTCATTGCTGCTTTTAATACTGTCAGTTTTTTTTAAAGTATGCTTAATCATAGAAATTAGGATATGCTTTGATACGTCCAGTGAGGGGGACATTCTTGGTACATTAAAATTAATTTCGTAGTTTGCCATAGATCAGATAACATTTAGTAGCCACATTTTGTGATGAGAGTGTTAAAATTTTCTATTTTCTTTAGTAAGTCAACACTTGGATTAACCATCCAGCTTCAGAAGGATCTATGAAGTCTGCTCACATAATATAATATTCTTCTTTTCCTGCAAATTAAATTCCTTAGGTTGTGATGGTGGTATGTAATTGCAGCAGAAAAATAGTGTAAACAAGCCAAACATTTTTCAATATCTGTACTCTCCCACGGTGAAACTCATCAAAAAACAGAATTCACGTTATCGGAGAAGCCAAAGTTGATTATGTGTAAGGGTACAATCCTTGAAAATAAGGCGTAGTAAAAGGGGTAATAGTGGGTAAAATGTATTCATGGAATTGAGTGTAACCAAGGATTCTCACTTTGTTGTGCTTACACTAACTGACCAAAACGTTGCTGTTAAATCCCTAACTGTCCAGACAGATTATGGTGTAACACACAAAGGCCCAAACACATTAACTCTGGAGAGCTGCCTTTAAAAACTTAACATCTGGTGACTTTTTAAAATGAATATACTATACTTCACTCCAATGAACTTACAACAGTATATTGCAGCTACCATAGATCAATGTATTTACACATCAAGGTAAATAATTAACAGGCGGGATTTCTTTATTTTTTGCTTTCAGCTGCTCTTGGGTTATGGGTTTCGGGTCTCTTGTGTAAATGGGCCAGTTGTTGGAGAACAAGTGGAACATGTTTCCTGACACATACCCTTCATAACTGCACTTCTTGAAAGGAGTAGTGTCAGCTATGACCTTTACGCTTGGGAGCAAATTGAATGTTGGTTTACCCGATGCAACACTCTTGGAAACTTTCTGTGAGGGTCTTAGCAAGCAGTGCGAGGTGCTCTTTTATGGTGCTATGGGAACATTGTATATTAATCACACAAATGCCTTGCTAGCACATCACTTTCATGTTACAGCTGATGACAGCAACCTGCTTTGGCTGATTGCCAGCTCACCTCTGTCAAAACTATACTAATACTCAAAACATGATAACTCTGATTATAGAAAAAAAAATTGTACAAGTTGATGCAAAGTATGTTCATTTTTTTTGAATGATTGGCACTTTGTCACGTGCTGAATGTGTTCTTTTATGCCTTTGTCTCCTTTCACATTCAGTTCTCCACGGCCTCGTTCATCCACTAAACTCATAATGCTAAAATTGGTTCAGAGGTGGTAAGGACAATACTTCTCTTTGTGTTTTACTTTGAATTCATCGTTTGAGGCACTTGTTTTTTTTGTTTTGTTTTGTTTTTACATTGCATGTCAAAACAAAAACTGGACACCCCATATACAGCTTATTACGGAAGAAAAATCAAGACTTATTCAATGTTAACATTTCACTCATATCGGAGACTGTCGCACTGCAGCTAACAGATTTATTTTTACCCTTCTTCTATCCACCAGAGAGTGATAATAGGCAGTGTTTATTTTTTTCTAGGGTTCCTTCTAATCATAACGGCCGTATTAGCAGATGATGCAGTTTAGGATATTTAAGATGCATTATGTAACATTTATTGCTCCACGAGCTTAGCGGTGGCATTGGTATGTGCATAAATGCTCTCTCAACAATTATCCATGTTTTGGCCCATATTCAAGGAAGTTTGCTTTTACATATCCATCCTCGTAGCTTGCTTTGAAGTTAGACATCCCTGCTTTTACAGTAGAGCATTTTCAGGAGTCATGGAAGAGTGCAACCTCTTGTCACGTTTTCTCCCCGCCTGGTATGTGTTGAGGTCAACGTGAGGGTTCACTTCAACTCAGATACAAAGGTCATACCGTGTAGTCTGGGGTTTCTTATCCCTGAGTGTCTGAGCACTTTGTAATGGGACACTCGGTTTCGCTAGTTCCGTTGTTGCTAGACCTGCAGTGCATGAGTTTGACCCTGGTCTGTGGCCGGTGTGTTGTGGGCTTACAGTGTTATAAGCATACAGATAAAACCATTATGCAGTATAATTAGATTGTTTCAGTTTGAACTGCAAACTGCATCACCCATAATTCAACTGTAGTCACAATGCTTCATGTGGAGTATGTGAGCTACAAAAAAAACTTGAATGATACGGAGATAAATAACCAGTTGGTGAGTGGGACTTGCAGGGCTTTTACAACAAGGCATGGCTTGAGTTTGCATGTGAGCAAATAGGTGGGATTGTGGGCGGGGAAGCTCAAAAGCTTTGGTTATATCGGTCCTGAGCTTTCAACACTCTTATGTGACCACAGTCCTGTGTTTGCAGTCTATAAATGAATATAATCATGCCTGGAGGTTGTGAGGTGAAATACATTTCATTACAAGTAGTAGAACCAGCCTGTTATAAAGTATCATAGAAGGGGTTTTCATTTTTATGAATCAACAGTCAGTTTGATTGTGAACATATTAAATCTATCTGTATGTTAACTTGAGGCTAGCCAGGAAGATCACCCACTATTGACAGCACTCACTTTGTTTATTTTCATTAAGGCGATCATAGTCTGTTAATGATATTCTATTACAATTTCCTCACTTCACACCAACCTTTCAGTTTTCCTCTGTCACTGTACACCAGCCAGGTGTCTAATGAAGGCGTTTCTGTCTGCATGTAATCCAAGTCAAGTTGCATTGGCGTGAAGATTGTTTAACTGTCACTCTAACATCAATATTGCAGTTTTTGGATGCATTAATAACATTTTATCCTTTTTGTATTTTATTTCAGCTCTGTGGAAAGTGTGTTAAAAACACTTGTGAAAAGCTGCAGACCGTAAGTACACCTTGATAATATTGTGTGCAAATACACCACCTTGTCTCATCTTTGAATTTAGATTCCTGGAAGGTGTCAATCAGTTCAGTTTATGCATTTCCAGGTCGAGGTCGAGTTGTATCAGTCTAACAGTTAATTTATTATTATATTATTGCCCATCCTAACTTTACTGGATATTAAGTGACACAAATGTTCATATATGGAAAATGACAGTTATGCAAAGCCGAACTGATATGGAAGAAAACAAATGTAAATGCTGGTTGCTGCCGTTGAAAAAGAAACCTATTGAGGCTAGTGTTAGGCGCCACCAGTGTGCCTTTTCACTCGCTAGCTTTGTTGTCACCCGCAGGTGCCCAATTGTGCTCACTCCAGTGGTTCGTTTGCAGATATCTTATGTGAGCAGTAGGACTCTTCCCTCACTTTGCACTTAGGCAGATAATCCTATTACCTCATCTAATTCTGTCTTGTGCGAGAGTTTCCTGTTACTGTGAGAAGGGAGAGTGATTTGTGGTCAGGTGCTGAGACACCGTGGATCAGCAGTGAAGCAGAGGAAGAAGCCTTGGTTGGAAGTAACAGGTTTTTTTTTTTTTTTAATGCCTCTAGTGGATGGGGAATTGCTGAGGTGGCTAGGTGACCTGAAATACCCTGCAGGGTTTACACAAGCACATAATGAACCGTGAAAATCCCCCCATGGGACAATGAGCCCAGTGGAACCACAGGATTTACCCTAACAGCTAAAAATGTGCCAGGTGTAGGCCTTGTAATCTCCCGTTTTTTGGAACATTGCGCTCTTGGCGTCGAAATTTCATTAGATGTTTGTTTGTGTGTATTCCCGTCCTCTGTTTGTGATGTGAACATAACACAAACATGTGGATGGTCACGAGGAGTGGAAACTCAAACACGCACTAGATGATTCACGGTTGCCTGCTGTTGCTCTAAATGTGTTGCAGAAGGTCCCGTTATATCTTAATGTAAATGTAACGTTTTGATGTGATGTTTTTCCTGAAGTCCCACGGTAACATCAGGTCATGAGCCTCTAGCACCTGCTCAGGTCGTTCAGGTGTGGGTGTGTGTGTGGATGTGATTTGTAAAGGACCTAAGAGGCTTGTCCATCTTGCCAGCACCCTCTAAGCTGCGCTGCTGGTTGCTTCCAGTGTCAATATATATCCACTCACGAGCTGGTGAATGATATAAATAGCATTCTTGTCGTAACCTCCCATTACCTTCATTTAACACACTAATAGCGATTCTCTCTCTGTTCATATAGATACTTTTCAGAGTCTGCCACTCAGGAGATGCTGGATGAGTGGAGACCACTCCTCTGCCCCTTTGATGTCACCATGCAAAGGGCAATCAGCTACTTTGAACTCTTCCTCCCCACTACTCTGCCTCCAGAGCTTCATCACAAGGGGTTCAAGTAAGACACTTTTTCATCCTATCTGTCCTATCTGTCCAGTGTGCAGGTAGTTCAGTAAGTTAGCCTTGAGATCCAGTAAAATACAGCTTGGCGGATAAATGTGTCCGTCATATAGAAAGGCCCAGGGTTCTGGAGGTCATGGCCACCTTGTCTGCTAGAATGGGATCAGTGCCAGCAGTGCCAATATGCAGTGACGTGCATACCACAGTGAGACATCACAATGAGTGTCTGAAAAAGAACCAAGACTCATTTTACTATATTCTCCCTCACCCATTAGATAAAAGATACACTGTTATTGATTTCAGTATTTTTGTTTCTGCTTGTAAATAATATTAAAACCTTTTTTATTCATTTTAATATTGTCTGGCATTCCCTTCCTCCCACACTATTACATAGTTGTGTAGAGATGGGATGAGCTAGGCCTCTTAATACTGGCAGAGCATCCTCTAAATGTCACCGCCTACCTAATACCTTAGCAATGATGCAGACTGTTGACCAGATGCATACCTTCACACAGCCGCTGTCTGCTTTTTTAGAGCCTACACTCTCATCGGGGAAACAAAGCAAGTGATTGCTCTTAAGATTTTTCCCTGACAGAGCCCCTTCGGGATGAGAGTCAGTTGTCTGCAGGAATGCTGCATCCACACTGCGCAGCACTTAGACGTTAGCATGGACATGAATTACTGAAATGTTTGTAGCACTGTGCATGGGCTGGAAAATGGAAGAGGACGACGCTTAATTTTATGGGTCCATTTCCTAATTCATTTCCTATTTACACTTGATTGGTGTATTGATGATACCTATTAATCATTCTTTTCCTTACCATACAGTAAATGTTGAATTGTATGCTTGCCCATAGACATATTGAACATTTTTAGCCTGTTCAACTCTAAACTCAAATCACTAAAAAACACTAAAATCTCAAGTAATCAACTAATTGCAACAATTTCCTTTAATTAACAATAATTTACAGAATTATTTGGTGCTATTAGGAAATGAAGTCTGACTTGTTAAACACAGATGTCAATAAACTACTCTCAGTAATTGAAGTGTTGTGTTGACAGGTTGTGGTTTGAAGAAATGATCAGCTTATGGGTGTCTGTGCAAAATCTTCCAAGCTGGGAGGTGGTGAGTAGATTAATTCATTCATTGAGAAAATGCTTGAATATACAGTGAAACATCTTTCCTATGTAACATGTTGTCCTCCATCTTTGCAGCATTTGGTCAGTCTCTTTGCTCGCTTGGCTAATGACAACATTGGCTACATCGATTGGGACCCCTATATCCCTAAGGTTTGTTGCCCTCTTTTTCTGAACATCCCATTCCCAGTGCCTGCTGCACAGTAAAGTACTTGTGCTTGTTTTGTGGTTTGTGGCACATGATAGATAGGATAGAACACTTAATTGATCCCCAAGGGGAAACTGCTTTGCCACCCAATAAAAACACATACATCCACTTAACAAACAATACAAACAATTCTATACCATTGCACAAAAACAGCTGTATCGACATGGTTGGATGCGTCATACCACAGAGTACTCAAAACAAGTAAATGAAATTGATACAGGCAAAGATAAATAGATAAATATACACCTCCAGAAGAAAAAAAACAACTCGTGTGTTGCCTAACCTCTGTGATTTTGGCTGGCGGTGTTTATTTCATGGCCATGGCAGCTTGTCAGAGAAACAAACTATCAGATTTCCTGGTTGATCTTGCAGCCACAGTCACAAATAGGGAAGTGACTTGCATCATGTTTGTGCTTCAACCCACTGACTGTTTATGCCCTTTGACAACACCAGATATAGGTTACTAATAAACCCCACTGACCTACATGCTATAGTTTTTTAATATGTTTTTATGACTGACTGACTTGACATATAGACATATAACGCATATAACTTTGTTTTGTTTTTTCACATTTCAGATCTTCACAAGGATTTTGCGGAGCTTGAATCTCCCCGTGGGAACCAGTCAGATGATTGTACCAAGATATGTCACCAACGCCTATGACATCAGCCATGTGGTTCTTTGGGTCTCATCCCTCCTGGTCAGTTCTTTTTTTCAGAAATAATTGCAGTTACAGCAGATGTTGAAAAACTTTTCTTCAATTTACTCTGGTGTGTTATGCTCAGGGAGGACCCAGCAAGCAAACTCAAGCACAACTCAGTGGCCTTTTCAACAGCATCACATCCTTCTTCCATCCATCAAACCATGGCCGCTGGTTGGTGAGTCACTTTTTACTTAAGGTGGACGGCGAGTCGAATGCAGACTGCCTCACATTGAATTCACTGCTCTGGAGTACAAGTTTAGAAAAACCTTTGTGTGTGAGAATGATCATAACTATAATCTAAGGGAAGCATGAGTCACGATAGCTTTCAGTGCATCACTCATCCAGAATGTTCTAATTCCAACACCATGTTAACGTGGCTTAACAGGGCACATGGCAGCAGCGCTCAACAGTGACAGAGGTCGGAGTCCCTCGTCATCAATTTTCTAGGAAGCTTCCTGAATCTCGGGGGCTGTCGGGGCTTGACGTGGCTATCTAGTTCAGATATAACGGGAAGCCATGTGAGTTAGGCGGCTGTAATGCTATTAAATGTCATGGAGAGCAGCGCCACATGCCTTTCTGTTTTGAGGAACCCCCTGTACTAGATTTGAAGAACCACAGGCGGCGAACTGTCCTCATACACAAACCTTTATTTTTGGCACGGGGGGATGAGTTTGTGTGTATTCTAGGCTGTTGCTTGGAAACACGTGAGAGGTTCATCCCTCATGGTGTGGTTTTATCACATGTAAACAGTGTTTGGCAATGCACTCGGTAAACAAAAATGCTCCCAGAAGTCAGGTTATGATATACTGTGAGGAACCAAGAAAAAAAAGTCCCTTTTTGAACAGTCAGATGAAATTACAACATACAAACGTGATCCCATACCCTGCACATACAAGACAACTACCAGTGAACAAACAAGTGTTCACAGTGAATCGGTTTGTCTTTGTACGTCAGTTTATGTCTCCACATGCGTGACACCCTCTGGTTCTCCAGAGGCACACTGTCCCACCTGCGTGCCATCCCCTTTGTCACGTATCGGTCTTTCTGTCCCTCTGTCCTCACATGCAGATGAAGCTCATGAAGCTGCTCCAGCGTCTCCCAGCCAGTGTGGTGCGGCGGCTGCACAGAGAGCGCTACAGAAAGCCCACGTGGTTGACACCCATACCAGAGAGTCACAAGCTCACAGAGGAGGACATCACAGAATTCGTCCAGAGTATGATGCAACCCGTCCTGCTGGCGATGTTCAGCAAGACGGGCAGTCTCGACGCAGCCCAGGCCCTGCAGAACCTGGCTCTGATGAGGCCCGAGTTGGTCATTCCGCCTGTGCTGGAGAAGTAAGTTTGCACCGAACCAGAGAATCTCGAGGAAAAATCAGCTTCATAAAAGTTCTGCTTCTTAAGAATTTGGAGCACTGTTGCTGGATTTTCCGCTTTAAATGAGAGACAAGGCCACATTTTGAATTGAACACAAAGGGCTGATTGTGTTTTTCTCCTCTACCATAGAACATACCCTGCTCTGGAGACTCTGACTGAGCCCCACCAGCTGACGGCCACTCTGAGCTGCATGATTGGTGTGGCACGGAGCTTAGTGTCAGGTGGGCAGCGCTTTCCTGAGGGGCCCACTCACATGCTGCCCCTGCTTATGAGGGCCCTGCCAGGCGTCGACCCAAATGACTTCAGCAAGTGCATGGTGCGCTCCACTGTTTCCATTGCACTGTATTTATCTTGGCCCTACCATAGTTAAATAATATCAATTGGACATAAACATGATCCCTCTTCCTACAGATCACATTCCAGTTCATTGCTACATTTGTGACTCTCGTGCCTTTGGTAGACTGTTCGTCTGCCCTACATGAAAAAACTGACTTGACAGAGGTGAACCGCTGTTATTTTTTTTCCCTGCCCTCTTCACAGTTGAATGCAATGTGATCTTCAATCATCTTTGCACATGGAGCTTTCATATATATATATTTTTTTACCTCTTTCAGGTGGAAAGAGAGATGTGCTCTGCCTCGGCTGAGTTTGAAGACTTTGTACTTCAGTTCATGGACAGGTGCGTGGAGTTTAGAGGGTTTTTTTCTAGAGTTTAGAAGAAGAAAAAAAGAAAAACACTGCATCATCAAAAGACAAGCCACTCATCAGCAGCAGTCTAAGTCATTAACACAGATATATATTGGTTGAAACAAAAATGATTTTAGATTTGAGTAATATAAAGATCTGTGCTCACATCCTGTAGTTACAGTTAAAGGGCAACTTCGGTATTTTTCAACCTGGGCCCTGTTTTCATATGTTTTTATCCTCAACACTTTTTTTGATGGCTCCAGTATTGAGCCGGGCAGGCAGCCTGCAGCATGGAGCTTTCATTTTTTTCAAACTGACAGGCTCATATATTTTTTTTTTTTCTGGCCACCTCTTTCAGGTGGAAAGAGAGATGTGCTCTGCCTCGGCTGAGTTTGAAGACTTTGTGCTTCAGTTCATGGACAGGTGCGTGGAGTTTAGAGATTTTTTTCTAGAGTTTAGAAGAAGAAAAAAAGAAAAACATTGCATCAAAAGACATTAACACAGATATATATTGGTTAAAACAAAAATGATTTTAGATTTAGATCTCCATGTCTACGTCATGTTCAGAGTTTTATCCTAAAATCGGCTGTAAAAGCGCGGTTGTTTCACTATTACAGAGTAATATAAAGCCTGTCCCCGCGGCCGCCTCAACCCAAATTTTGGGAAAAAAGCCCTGCTACGTTAATTTCTCCTCTCTAGTGTGTTGTCGCGCTCACATCCTGTAGTTACAGTTAATGGCAGAGGAAGCCGATAACAGTGTGATAAAAAAAAAAAAAACACACAACCGGAAGAAAACTCTGTCACACATTGTCTGCAAAGGTTCTCAGTTATTCAGATCATCATTTTTCAATTATAGTTGAATCAAGGGAAAGTCGTAGAGTAAGTCATATAGTATCTACAACCATATCCAGTACATACATGGTTATGACTTCCTCCTGTCTCAAGGGAAATCTAAAGAAACTGTGGCTGTGGTTTACTTTTGATGTGTTCAAGCACACAATATATTAATGGATGGATGTTACAGCATACCATACTGATTTCATAGCACTGTTTTAGAGATGTAGGTCATGAAGCCTCATATTTTCTCTGTTCACTATTTGAGTGGTGGAGTGATAAAATCTGAACATTTTAACTGATGTGTTTAACTTCTTTAATCTACACAGATGCTTTGCCCTGATAGACAGCAGCACCCTGGAGCAAACTCGAGAGGAAACAGAAACGGAGAAGATGACTCACTTGGAGAGTCTGGTCGAGCTCGGCCTTTCCTCCACCTTCAGCACCATCCTCACACAGTGTTCGTTGGACATCTTCAAGGTTAAGACCAGCACTTGTCTCAGAATGCAGTATTTTCATATTCTCTCATTTGTACATATCTCTAAATTTACGAGACTTTTTTCAACAGGTGGCTCTAGTAAAGGTGTTCAACTTTGCGACCACCAACATCTTTGAGACACGTGTTTCAGGGAGAATGGTGGCTGACATGTGTAGAGCTGCATCAAAGGTCAGTTTTGTCCACTCTGACTCTTAATCGAGGCTCAAAGAGTTAACCCGTTGTAGCTTGTTAGTTTACTATCTTCATCTCTGCTGTGCTTCTCATTTCAGTGTCACCCTGCAGAGTCACTCAAGATGTTTGTGCCACACTGCTGCAATGCCATAAACCATATAGCTGTCAGTAAGTGCTCACCACAAAGGAATAAGCGTCTCTAAAAGAGGAGATGACTGAATGCATGACTTGTCTTTTCTTCTGCGTGTCTTTGCCATTTGCTGACAGACTTTTTTTCCCCCCTAACAGATGAGGAAGTGTTGAATGAGGAGGAACTCGACAAGGAGTTGTTGTGGAATCTCCAGCTGCTCTCCGAGGTGATTTAGATCTAACCCCTAACCCGCAGTCTCCTTTGTTTACCATCACAGCTGATCTATTAACCGTACCTCTGTCCATTTGCTGTGTTCACTTCAGGTGAGTCGAGTGGACGGTGACAAGATCCTGCCCTATCGTTCTGACCTGGTCCAGATCTTGCAGTTGACACTGCACCTCAAGTGTAAGCAGGGCTACATGCTAGCCTGCAACCTGCTGCACCACATCCTCCGTTCTACTGCCCTCATCTACCCCACAGAATACTGCAGTGTGCCAGGAGGCTTCCACCAACCAATCAGTGACTACCTGCCCATCAAGGTACTACTAATACTTAATGTATAATAACTCGCTTTTAGGAGTGTACCGAATCCTTATTTTGGGGGTTCTGCGGAATACCGAATCAGCTGTTTTAAGATTTGTCCGAATCCTAATCAAATCCCGAATCCTACTCCCATCATCACTATTTTGCATTATGGTCACACTCAGAGAACATCACCGAACATTTAACCTTCAAGTCATTCAGGATACAAGCTTTCATATTTTTTCTCATTAAAAACAAGAAAGAGCAGAGAAAATATAACGTCTGTAGGTATTACTTTGTGTGTTACTTATGCCATGTTTACATGTTAATGCCCTGTTGGTTTGAAATTACTGCGATAGCAATGCTATTTCCGTCAGCTGTTAGCATCAAGCTAGCAGACTTTATTTAGTTCGTGATAATGACAGTTATACTGGCTGTGCTGAGAGTGCTTTGAACTTTGTCATTCAGGGAGGGCAGATTATCAATCGCAAACCTTCATGTAACTGTTGGCTGCGTCATTACGTCGATGTGTGTAGGGCAAGCCAAGGGTTCGGTGCAGTTGAGGCCCAAAATTGGGCTGAAGCTGTAACAGAGTCCTGGATTTAGTACATCCCTAATCACTTAAGACAAAGTACTGCTGTTTTCCTTATGGGAGGATGTCCCACACGTGTTCAGGTGCATTTATGCTCACACACTTTCTTTCCAAACAAATCTCTCAAGGAGTGGACTTCTGGTCGCAAAGAGGCACTTAGAATTACAGCAATCGCAAACATTCACCACTGATAGTCTAGTCTGGCCTGACGGAAGTGTGTTGCTGCGATTAGCCTCTGATTGGCCGGAACGAACCACCCGGCAGAAGTCTCGCCTCCGTGTTGCAGCTTTCACAGTCCGCCCGGCAAAGGGAAACATAAACAAACAACAATAGGAACCGCACCATGGAGCTATTATACATCTGTGTCATGACCTGAACAGAAGAAGAAATATCCGTCAACGGTTGCCGATCGTCGTTACACCGCGGCCGAAATCCAGTTTCCATCTGGCAATGTTTTCCAAGCATACCGTTGCTATGGCACAGGAGCGTTTCTGTAAACGATCGCCGAATCATAGGCGGATCAGCCAGACCCTTCTTCTCTGGAGGAGGGTCTGGCGAGCGAGACTACTGATAGTCAGATGACTGTGTCAGATGACTTACTGTGGCATTCCCTGTGACCTGGTCTGATTAATTGTCGGCCTCTCTTTCGACTGTCACTGAAGGCAGTCTGTACTTTGATCCCATTGTCTCCTCCTTGGTTGAGGCACGTGGGTAGTAGATCACTTGGCAGGATGACTGTCTGCCGCACCATGAGATGAGACTTTCTTTTGTGGTTGCCAGCAGTATTGCAGGCCCGAGGGAGTGTACTATGGGTTGCGTCAGTGAAGTGATCTGTAATTATTGGTGTCATAAATGCATATTGATACCTTGTCAATGCAGTGATGTACTGTGTGTCTCAAAACTCAAATCTTTTTCTTTAGCCTCTAAACACTCAAAGATGGACACAGTTTTGTAAAACATATTGTACTCAAGTGACTTTTATCTATTAATACAATGAATAATATATAATATTGAGTGCTCTTTGCTTTGTTTTAGCAGCAAGAGTCTAAGTGCTGAGTCTGCTGTTTAGATTGAAGTTTAAGTAGCAGATTAAGTTCCTATTGAGTGATCCTCCACATATATAAATGTTCTCGAACCAGATCTGAAACTAAGTCATGAAACTCAAGAAACAAATTGCGTTATTTTATTAGGTCTTGTTAGTATAACCTGGTGTCTGTGCTAAATTAACGTGCTCATTATTTTTTAACCCATACAGGACTGGGGTCGACCTGGGGACCTATGGAATTTGGACATTCGGTGGCATGTGCCCAGTGTTGAGGAGACGTCCTTTGCTTTTTATTTGCTGGATCTGATCCTCCAGCCAGAACTTCAGCGCCTTCAGAGATTTGCACAGGGAGAACAGGACATGATCAGGTAATGAGCGATGACTCTCTGAGCCTTTTAGAATATACAGTTTATCTCTCCTGATGTCACCAGCTGTGTTTTGTGTAGATGTCACAAGGGTTGTTGGTTCTGTCTTTTCCAGAGATGATGTCCTACAAAGCTTGAGCATTGTTCAGCACTGCCTCCTCGGTGCTGGGAGTCTGATGCCTCCACTGAAAGGACAGCCCATCCCTGAACTGTGAGCACCTCACTTGACTAACCTCTGTCCTGACCAAGTTAACCAAGGAGTAACCTTGGGTTATAGGTTCCATATTATGCTGTTTTTCAACCATTTCACATAGATCCAAGTGGTCCAACCACATTGTATTCAGATTGTATTGCCCCAAATCAATCTGCGGTACTAAATCACAGCAATCTAAAAGTAGCTCTCGAGCGCTCCTGAGCACAATCTGTTTCTGTGTTTCTGTGTCTGGGTGTGGTTTTCTCGCTACGGGTACCGTGTGCTAATGTTGACATTGGGAACAAAGACTAGTCGGGATGCAATCACCTTGTTGTTAGCGGGTCAACTCGCGTTTAAAAAAAACTGTGTCGACCCGCTAATTTTAGTTGGAAAACGGATCAAGAGGTGGAGTTAGCTGCTAGACGTCAAGAGCAGCTGCATTTCCAACTGGCCCGTTTGGGCAGACGACCTCAAAAAAGTGAAGCAATCAATTAAGGGAGTGGACACACTTTTTTCACCTCCAGGCGCCATAGAAAGGTCATTGGAACACATAACTGCTACAAAACCAGTAGAAACTGGATTTTGCATAATATGGGCCATTTAACAAAATTCAGTGAGAGTACTTATATGATAAAAAAAAAAAGTATCTTCAGGTGAATCAACATGAGTCAGAGACCCTCTAGATTTGCACATTTGGACTGATAATAGAAAAAACACATCAGTCCTTTCATTGTTTTCACTTTTCTGAGCTTTCTGTCGTTTTATCATTTAGTCAGAGAAATGTCTTCTGAATAACCTAGTAACATTTTAAATACAGCCAACAACTGAAAAGGTATATTAGGCACTTGATGTTTGTTTTCAAATGTTCAGTCATTAAATTGCTGTTGAACCTGCTTTCTCCCCCAGGGTCCATAGTATGGTGAATCTAGACGAGACCACCCTCTACACAGGAATGGAGTATGGTACGTTGCCTTTTCAAAGCTGTAGGGTGACAACAATTTGACTCACGATAGATGTCAACTGTTGGAGTATAATCTCTCACTGTGTTATTATTTCCAACTGCAGATCGGACCAGAGAAAACTACAGAGATGCTATCTGTGGTGTAATGAGACAGCTGCTGCGTAAGTGTTCACTCGGTTACACACCGTTTTAAGCTTGTGATCTCCCTTTTATCCACCGCCACATCCCCCAAAGCAAGCTCTAGTCACAGGCAGCTTAACAGTCAAGCTCACAATATACTGAAGGCTTCTGACCTGCCTTCTTCGTTCCCTTTCCTCTTCTTTCAGATTACATCCTGGAGCACTCCGAGGATGACACCAAGTCTCTCTTCTCCATCATCAAGGTGGGCAGTACTATTCAGTCTTAACGCAGAATTGTTTATGTTAAAAAAAACAAAACAATCATCAGGGTTCAGGAAAATTTGTTCTGTTACACATGCTGTAAACAACACAACATATACTCACAGTATATCTTTTGGAAAACCACTGTGGACATTCAGCGTGTACATGCTGTATAGACTTACCCAAAGTGTCAAACGGCTTATTGCCAATACATGATAGATTGATCCTATCCCCCTGCACTAATCAATATATTTGTCTGTGATAACCTTTCAGATCATCAGCGACCTGTTGCACTTCAAAGGGTCTCACAAACACGAGTTTGACTCCCGCTGGAAAAGCTTCAACCTTGTGAAGAAATCAATGGAAAACAGAGTGAGAACTGTTGCATTCGATTTTTCTGTCTTTACATTTGTCCCGTGGTTGTTCTGTGAATCACTCAGATAACATTTGCTTTATGCCCAAAGCTCGGACTATACAGTGATATTGCCTCTTACGTTTAAACTGACTGGCAACTAAAAGTATACATTGCCTTGTCGTTGTTTTTACAGCTTCACGGCAGAAAGCAACACATCAGAGCTCTGCTAATAGACAGAGTCATGCTCCAGCATGAGGTAGGCCACGATCAGAAAAAACATGTTTTTTGGGTGTCATTTTATTGCATGTACAGTTTTTTTTAACTCTGGAAAACTTGTGTTATCAGCTGCGAAAGCTGACAGTGGAAGGATGTCAGTACAGGAGCATTCACCAGGAGCTGATGAAGGATCTGTTGAGGCTTTCCACAAGCACCTACAGTCAAGTGAGTTCTGCAGGACATCCAACATTGATGCATTGTCTACCTGTTATGAATTAATGGTTAAACGTTCGCATTTATTAGCCTCCTGTCTTTTGTGGTTGTTATACACCATAAATGACAAAGAGTAATCCTAACATTCTTTCTCCAGGTACGCAGCAGAGCTCAAAATGTGTTGTTCACGGCGCTGGGAACCTACAACTTCTGCTGCAGAGATCTGATCCCCCATGTGCTGCGGTTCCTCAACCCAGACAACAGCAGTGTCACGCAGCAGCAGTTCAAAGTAAGACAGTTGCCCAGCTCTCCATTAGAACAACACTCAAAAACAATATTAACCTTTACATATTCAGGAGTTTATACACAATTACAATTTTCTCACATCACATCTCTGTGTCTTCAGGGTGCCTTGTACTGTCTTCTGGGGAACCACAGCGGGGTGTGCCTGGCCAACCTGCACGACTGGGAGTGCATCGCTCTGACATGGCCCGCCATCGTGCGCTCTGGCCTCAGCTCAGCCATGTCTCTGGAGAAGCCCTCCATCGTGCGGCTGTTTGATGACCTTGCAGACAAAATCCACCGCCAGTATGAGACCATCGGCATGGACTTCTCGGTAGGAAGAACACTAAGAACACCTACACATTGTCTGTCTTTCTTAGAAAAAGAAGTCAAACGGCAGTGCCCTGAAATTAATTTGATGCAAGGTTGCAGTGAGTGTATAATCTATAACAAAGTGTACTGTGTGATTTCAATTTTGACATGAGCTGAAATTGTATTGATTCCACATTAATCCAACACAAATTAAATGTATTCACCATCTCAGTATAAACACACCATTTGCTGTAGATTTAATTTCAATATTACTCAGTTTCTCTGCTGTTTTTTTCCGCTTCAGTTCACTCAAAAGCTCACTGTTGCTATCAGAGTTTTCTTTTTCTTTACCGTGGTGTAGCAAAAAGGTATGACTGAAAATAATCATACAAACCCCACTCTCTGGATTGTCACACATATATTAAATGTAGTGGATAAACTAGTCACAAAAGAATGTTAAGACAAATGTTTTTCCCCCATCCTCTGTGCTCTCAGCCTGGGGCTTCACTCCAACATAACCATGCAAGAAAAAGCAAATATTTGTTCAGTCCCCCTCTCTCCTCGGCTGTCGGCTCTCGGGTCTTGTTCATACCTGGCATTGACATGGTTCTCAGGTGGCCTGATCCTATAATATAATAATAAAGTTTATTATACTATACAGGAGTGAAGAGAGTCAACAGCACAGTCAGTCTTTGCAAACAGAAAGCATGTGTATGTTCATTTACATACACAGTGGAGAGACAAGATGACTTGAGACACATGTGGAGATGCACTTTTAATGCCTGGTGTAAACTAACACCTGTGAATACTGTACACCCTTTGATTGGACACTTGTCAGTGCCAGGAATCAGTCAGGGCTCAAGTTGAATTTATTTACCAAAACATAGTGTAATACCACACCAAGGTGAACCTAGCATAACAGTGACACATCAGTTGTACCAGTTTGCACAGTGGTTAGCAGCTCACCCCACTGTTTCAGTGTGTATGTGCACTCTTAAATGCATTCGATGAAATCACTTCTTACAGTTATGATGTCCTCAGTCTGAAGAAAATGGCAGACTTGTCTAGTAGTGGAGAGGGAATTCTTTGGCTGCTATCAGAGAGTTAACCCACATTTTTAAAGTGTTGCTTATACTGCTCATTTGGGTGGAACATGGTTTATGTTTTTTCTTGTGCATCACTTTAGATCCCTGCTGAGTGCTGTGCTGTAGCCAAACAACTGATGATTACTGGAAATCCCTTTCCCGCGGACCCAGTCCCTTCAGACGAAGAAGTAGCAGAGGGTGTAAAGAGGCAGGAGCTCAAGAATTCAGAGTCTGTTGAGTAAGTTCACACCAGCAACAAGAGGAAGTCTCAACACCGTACCAAAGATCAGCTGATCACTTGAACATTGCTTCTTCCTCTTTGAGCAACCAGAATGATGATTTGAGTTGCAATGAATTAATGTGGAATTTACATTTATCTTCATAGTCTTTTTGCCCTCATAGAACAAACTACTTATAAACATTAAAATATTGACACATAGCCCATCTGTTAAGATGTTATGTTTACTCTGCATACAAGCTCAATGTGACCGAGACAGGTTTGGTTACATAACAGACAAGACAACGTGCAAATGCTAATAATGCGCTACTTTTTTGTAGGAAATACAAAAACCTTATTGGTGATCTGCTGGACTGCCTCAGCAACAGGAACATGTAAGTTCATTTAGCATTCACATTTACAAAATATGTGTATTATTTTCGTTATTTTATATTATCTTCTAAGCACCTGCTTTGTTTAACATTCCAGGCCTTGGAAGTTTGAACACATTTCCATTGGTTTCATGTCTCTGCTGCTGAGAGACGACCACCAACTCCCACCACCTGCTGTCATGTTCTTCGTCAAAAGCCTCAACCATGACTCCCTCTATGTCCGCAAGGTGTGCCATATACACAATATTACATGTAGTAATAATGCTGTTCTTACAGACCGCCGTCCAATGTTTCCTGCCTGAAATGTCTTATTTTCTCCATTAGGTGGCAATATCAGCCGTAGCAGGAATCATGAAACAGATAAAGAGACCACATAAGAAAGTCCCTGTCAGCCCCGATGAGCTTTGTAAGTATCACAAGGATTTGTGTGTAGTCTTTTTGCCTTTCATTTCATTTAAAGTACCGTTTTTGAACTAAGCTGAAAAAATATTTTCACATATGTTTGCTAGGTGGAGTGAAGCAGATGAGCGATGTTGTAGCAGGGGACCGTCCAGACAACCTCTGGCTCCAGTACAACAGCAGCAGCCTGCCACGCACACAGCAGGACTGGGACCAGTGTGTGTTTGTGGAAAAGACTCACTGGGGATACTACAGCTGGCCAAAGTTAGCATTTTATAATCATTGTATTTCTCAGTGTCGTCTCGTTCTGTTTTCTTGATTGTATTAATTCACCAGTTTCACTTGATAATATCACATTTCACTTTGTTTTTTCTTCACCATTAACTCATTTTTTGTTATTTAGGAAACTGATGATGTATGCACCACTGGAGGAGCAACCCAAGCAGGACTTGTCCAGAGATGACATGACGGAGGTTTGTCCAGTACAAATCATGCACACATGCTTCAGAAAGTAATAATAGCTGTATGCAGTTGAATTAATTCTCCTGCTTGCCCTAACAGCGGGAGCAGATCATCTTTGACCATTTCTCAGACCCGGTGTTCATCAACCAGTTCATTGAGTTCCTCTCCCTCGAGGACCGTAAAGGCAAAGACAAGTTCAGCCCTCGCAGATTTTGTTTGTTCAAGGTGAGGTATATTTGCGGATTTAATCAGTTTATTGAAAAAATAAATAAAACCATTTAAAAAAAAACAAAAACACTTTTTCCCTTTTTCTATTTCAGGGATTGTTCCGCAATTTCAGCGATGCCTTTTTGCCGGTGCTGCAGCCACACATGGAGCGCCTAGTGGCAGACTCCCACGAGAGCAAGCAGCGTTGTGTTGCGGAGATCATGTCTGGCCTGATCAGAGGCTGCAAGCACTGGAGCTACTCAAAGGTATGGGTTTGAAACTCTGTAAAGTGGCAACTACTACTCCTTTCATAGTGTCCTGACTTCTGAAGGTGCTTTTTCAACATAGCTTATACACTTCTGCCTTACAGGTTGAAAACCTCTGGGAGGTGCTGTGTCCACTACTCCGCACTGCCTTGTCAAACATCACAATAGAAACTTACGCTGACTGGGGCACCTGCATTGCTACAGCCTGTGTAAGCCTTTTGGTCTTTTACACTTGTTTGTTTCTTTATCTCTCCATTTCCCTAAATATATGTCTCTTGTCTAGGGATGCACATGATTAACCGTTAGTCGATAACAAGAACTTTAACCGATTAATACTATTGGTTATTAATTTTTTTATGAGCTCCTTATGTCGTCAACTCAGGGGGCCTGTCGACACGTGCAGACTTCCACATGCCTTCAGTCATATTTCCTCAGTCCACATACTGTCAGGACTGACAGTATGTGCCAGTTATGCAGCGCAATCCCTGTGAAGGAAGGTCAGACAATAAATGTAGCCTACATGGACATAGATGTCACCTGTAACAGAAAAAAAAAAAAAGGGATGGCGCTTCTCTCCAGCCGGTTCACCTGCAGCCCCACAGAGGAGCTGTCAGATGAGCTGTGTTGTTCCTCTCTCTTCAGTCTGGTGTTTGGCTGCACTTTGTATAAAAACAGTTCTACAGGATGATCTAACCTCCATCTGAGCGTGATCAGTGGATGTGGCGCTGATCAGGGGTTGCAGCACGTGTGTGTGTTTATATAACGGCACTGACGATTGCCCCCGCGAGTGTTTTAATCTTATCAGTTAACATTTAATAATCGGTTAATAACGAGTGTTGGTTATTGGTCAGAAAAAAAAAATCAAAATGTGCATCCCTATTCTTGTCCTTTCTTCTATCTGACTGTTGTTGCTGATTTTTTTTACAGGAGAGCAGAGACCCACGCAAGCTTTACTGGCTGTTTGAGCTGCTAATGGAGTCCCCGGTCAATGGAGAAGGAGGCTCCTTTGTCGATGCCTGGTGAGTAGAAATGTTGCCGCCCAAAGCAGATGTTAAGGTGACTGACTTAACTCTGATTTTGCTCCCTTTTTTTTTTTCCTTTTCAGTCGTCTGTATGTGCTACAGGGAGGCCTTGCTCAGCAGGAGTGGCGTGTGCCAGAGCTCCTCCACAGGTTGCTACAGTACCTGGAGCCCAAACTCACACAGGTCTACAAGAATGTACGAGAAAGAATTGGCAGGTGAGCTCCTCTTTTTAGACCGTGAATGCATCATTTGCCATTATTGAGTATTAACACTCAGTTTTTTTTGTATTTCATCTTATCTTTTCTAATTCTCTTCCAGTGTGCTCACTTACATCTTCATGATTGATGTCAACTTACCATACACCCAGCCAACCACCTCCCCGCGCATCTCGGACTTCACAGAGCGGATTTTGTTGCAGTTGAAGCCTCTGATGGAGGGTGATGAGGAGATCCAGAACCATGTAATTGAAGAGAATGAGGTGGGAGAGCAGGATGAGAGGACGCAAGCCATCAAGCTATTCAAAACAGGTAGGTGGCGACGTCACTGTTAAAACTTTGAACTCAGCTATCCCACTGAATACTGGTCATTATGGGTATGATTGAAAGAGGCAATGTTTGCTTATTTTTGTTTGTTTATCCATCTACAGTTCTAAAGTGGCTGATTGCAAGTGCTGGTCGCTCTTTCTCCACTGCTGTATCCGAACAGCTACGGCTGCTTCCCCTGCTCTTCAAGGTGAAACCTTCAGCTTTGCCAGTTACCAACTTTCATTTTCTCCCCCAAATGTATACACAGTTTAAATTGATGCCAGCGCACCCATTAACCTATCTCTGTCTGGCTGCCAACCTATCTCAGATTGCTCCAGTTGAAAATGATGACAGTTACGATGAATTGAAGAGGGACGCAAAAACCTGCCTGTCACTGATGTCTCAGGGACTCCTCTATACAGAACAAATCCCCATGGTCCTCAGTGCCCTGCAGGAGGTGAGTCATTGGCAACTGCGGCTGTTATTCAACGTCTCACCTGCATCACCCATGACTGGGCTTTTTACTGATTCTCATATTTATAACATAAGATTGAAAAAGACCAACAGTTCAAAGGAATCAACACCTGAATCAATTCTGCCTTGCTGACTATTGCTTCTTGAATTATTATGACACAATACATTGTGTCATTATCTATATCCTCTGTCTCAGAACGTGCAGCTCCATGTGAAACATGTGAGAATATGTAACAGTATTCTGGATGATTAGGGTACATCTTGTGGTACACAACTGGTAGCAATATGATATCAAATGACATTTTATATGAAGATGAAAAGAAATACAATTATCATATACAAAGTTAATTAACTAATAATTAGAAAGATCCAAGCAGTGGATTGATGTGACACACGTACTAAGAATGAGTGCTTGGCCTTTGTGCTGCTGTTTTTATGTAGTATAAATGTTCAAAATGAGTTGGTGTACTCATGGGCACGGTCTGTTCCTCTTGTGAAACAAATGCTCAGAGTCTATTATTGATGTGGGATGGGTCTGTTATTGTGTGCTGCAGATTGCTGGCAGCAGTTCCTGGCATGCACGCTACACTGTGCTCACATACCTCCAGATCATGGTTTTTTACAACCTGTTCACCTTCATGAGTGACCAGAAGGCAGTGAACGACGTACGGGCACTTGTGATTCGACTGCTGGAGGACGAGCAACTGGAGGTAAAGGCAAACAAGCATTCACAGCAGTTTAAAATGAAGAGCATTAATAATGCAGTGCCAATAGCTGAAACATGTAATCAGCAAGTGGAACATTGTTAGAAGATGAACAAACATATGGCAGTCTGATTATATAATCATCGCCAAGCTACTGGCCAATACGTGCTTGTTTATGCTAGCAGGCACTCGCACTGTCTTTCAACTTCACTGTAGTGATTCAGCACTCTCCTCCTGGCTCTCCACTAACCCCCCTCCCCTCCCAGTCCTCTTGCTGTTGCTATGGAAACCACAGGCTGCAGTAATCTGTTGCTATGGAGATAATGTTCAGATTGAAAGAGGATGAGGGAGAGGGATAGAGTAGAGACAAAGGAGAAGTGGGGGATGGATGGAAATAGCCATTTTTGTTTGGTCTCTTGAATTAACCTAATCCTGAATGGTAACTCTTGGCTATATGGCACTTGGATTTCTCTTTTTTCAGAATCATATTTATCACCAAAACAATTTTTATGCATGTAGTAATGGGTACTCCTTATTATAACCAAGTAACATAGTGCACAAACACCAACTTTAAGTCATGGGGAATGTGCCTTTCTTTTCAGAATAACTAAACATGGTCTCAAATCGATTTTCCCTAATTGTCACTTAATCTGCTCCTCAAAGACTTGTATGATTCTGTTTCAAAAATGACCTTTTTTGCTCAAAATTGGGAATTCATTGAAAATGAAGCCTTTAGATATGCAACAGATCATTTTAGATTGCATTATAGACAAACTTCCCCACTAACATGTCCACCCCCAGTCCCCAGCTGGTTGCTATTTCCATCCAGCTAGCCAGTGTAAACACTAGATGAACACCCTACGTAATGATATTGTTGCTATGGTATGTCTTATGTATGTCTTACAGTGCAGCCAGAGGTTGTCAGTAAGGTGCTGGGGCTTGTTAGTTCGAATGGGTAATGGACAAAAGACTGGGTTAACTGTTATAATGTGTTGTAGACATGTAATGTGGAAAAAATTACCTTTTCAATATAAGAAGCAGTAAATTGTTTGCCCTTGTTTTCCACATTAAATGGTAATACCATGTAGAAAGAAATAATAACAATAACCAAATCTATCGAAAAATAATAATAAAGCAAAGTAAAATACACAAGCTCCCTGACCTGAATCTATATTAAGACTGAATATTATTATTATTATTTAAGAAACATATGGGATTTGTCTCCTACAAAATCTACTTTGATGGCCATTATATATGGACAGTAAACTGCCAAGAGGAAAATAGATTATGCAGCCTAAATAATGATTGCCACTCAAAAAGCCTTACCCCCTTTGAAGACTCCTGAACAACACAATTCTGTCTTGTATATCAGCCTTACCCCCTAATTTTTATATTGTCAAAAAGTGACACTTTACATTCAATGTGTATGGAATTACAGTCTATAATAAAATCCTGTTAAAAGGCACAGTCCTCAAAATGCAAGGATAAAGTGGTATTCCAATCATTTGTGTGTAATATCAGTGTAGGTTTTTCAATTACTTTCCTGTTCCTGTTTATCATGATAAACAGGAAATACTGGCAGATAGTTATGAAATACTAAGCTTTTTAATCTGTTGGACTTAAATGTTTGTTTTAATTGATTCTGCAAAATCATGACACAGCACTTTAACTTGACATCTCTGCCTCTTACTTTCTAGGTAAGAGAAATGGCTGCCACGACACTCAGCGGCTTCCTTCAGTGCAATTTCCTGTCCATGGATCCACCCATGCAGGCACATTTTGAGGCGCTCTGCAAGACATCCTTGCCTAAGAAGAGGAAGCGGGAGCTCGGCTCTGTAGTGGACACTATACCCTCTGCTGGTAAGGAACCACTCAAGAATATGTGATAATACATCCAGCATGCTGTTCTCTCTCATTTTAATGAAATCCCTCCTGTTGTGCTTTTGTAGACCTGGTGCGGCGCCATGCTGGTGTTCTCGGGTTGAGCGCTTGTATTCTATCAAGCCCTTATGATGTGCCCACCTGGATGCCCCAGCTGTTGATGGACCTGAGTGCTCACCTCAATGACACACAACCCATTGAAGTATGTGTTATCGCCCACTAATCACCTTATATTGGTGCTGAGAGGTGGTCTTTGGGCCTTTTTTTGTTGGCTAGTTTTAGTTTCTTTTCTTTTACTGAGTAAGAAATGAAAAAAAAAGCCTGTTCTAACTTGTGTTTATGGCCTCCTAGATGACTGTGAAGAAAACTCTGTCAAACTTCAGACGGACTCACCATGACAACTGGCAGCAACATAAGCAGCAGTTTACAGATGACCAGCTGCTCGTCCTGACTGACCTGCTCGTCTCCCCCTGTTACTATGCCTAAAACCTGGTAAATCATATTCTCAGACAAAACTATTACTGAATGTGTTCAGAAGCACATCGGAAAGACATTCAACATTAATTTAATTCATCACTGAAGCTGATGAAGGAATAATTTTAGAGGGATAAGATTATGTTTGTTTGTGTTTCACTTGTATCAGTTTGGGGCGACCCCAAACTGTACAGATACCAGCCTGCATTGGGGAGAAGGCTCCAATTCTTGACTGAAAGACAGCATCACCCTGGGGATGAGTGCAACACAAAGCAACTGAGATGTGGCACACAGGATTGAAAAGTTGTGTATTTATGTCTTTAGATGATTTACATTTCTACTATACTTAATATTTAAGGATCAATCATAGCAGGGATGGATGACCTGCAGTTTGTAACATTACTGTACAGTTTTTTTTTTCTTCTTCTTTTTTTTGGGGTTTGTTTGTGTGCATGTGCACAGGATGTATGTGTGTGTGCGCGTTTATGGGATGCTTGAAGACATCTACCGGTGTCCCACACATTTCTCAGGATTATATCCCAAGAATCAACTCTGAGCCAACACGATGTCCAGTGAAGGACATAGTCTTTACCATCTTCCAGTAGTGAAGTGAAAGCCACAGAGAAATGACTATTGAAGAATGGTCTCTTTAGATTAGACCTAAACCTGCAACACACAATGTTTGTGTGGCTGTTTGATCTATATATGAATATATGCATTATGCATGTATATATCATGGTATAGCAAATATGCACAAACATATTTATTTATTTATTTGACTTTTTTTGAAGTGCTAACCTTTTTTTCAGAAGTATTTCTGAGATTAAGTAGATGACTGAATTTTTAGCAATGGAGCATACGGTATTGCAAAGAAAGGGAGAGGGCAAGCTCCCCACTGCTGTGCTGTGTGATGCGTTTGCTGTGAGGACCTGAGCACAGTTTGTTCACCATTTCACGTGTCTGGGTGCAAGAAAAATAACCAAACTGCCTGTCCGTAATGTTGACCTCCCTCCACACTATCACTATCACAATCATTTACCTTTTTCTAAAACCCAGTGAGATGAATCATTTACCTTTGTTTGCTTATGTTTTCCCCTGATGACTTGAAACTGGTCAAAGCATTGAAGCATTTAGTACCTCACTTATGTCTAGTGTAGTGCCAAAACTGCAGTGATTTCTTTCTTTCTTTCTTTTTTTTAGATGTATTGTTTGCTTATTGACTGATGACAATAAATTGTTTCTAACAAAATAAATACATTCTATGTTGTTCTTTACCCCTGTTAGAAATGTCATATTGTACAGGCTAACATTAGGCTTAACATTAAAAAAATGCATTATAATTGTTACAAACAAAAAGTTCATGTTTTTGGTTTGTTTTGTGATTTTATTATCACTTTATCTCAGCTGCTAAGTCCTGCATTTTTCACAAATCAGGTGGCAACTTCTTTAATTTCAGATTTTTCTTTTTCCCAACCCTGTATTTTCACAATCTGATGTTTATGTAGATTTAAGACCTCATTCTTTTTTTTGTTGTTATTACAGCTAAAATTCAAAACTCTTGTCAACCAAATTGAATATCATCATTATCATCATCACACATGATCACTATGCTATCAAGCTAAGATGCTCCGAGGCTAAAAAGCTTTAGCATGTTGCCATGGTGAAAAAAAAATCGTTTGCTGCGGTAAAATAACTGACGTCACAGCAGGTCTCTTTCAAATCTTGCAACCAGCAGTAAAAAAAAAAGAGAGAGAGAGAAAAGAAGGGAAAATGGCCGTTCATACTCTGTTTAATTATCATAAACGGGGCACAAGTGACTAGTTTTATATTTATATATACTGCTTTAATGCAGGGGTTATGTTGATGCCCACATACGTAGGCAGTGACTTCATACTCATTTCTCAGTGCAAGTCCAGTGGCCGTCGCTCCTGTGTAAGAATGGATCCATATCGCCAAGAAAACGAGTATGCTCTCATCTCTCCTCGCTGTATCGGCTTTAAAAACACAGACCTGCGAGCAAACGTTTGGTTTCATGTCGAGGTTTGTTAATGGACTGCGCTGTTTTGCATCAGCTGCCGTTGAAATACGTTTTTTTTTTTCTCGTTTCTCTCCCTAAGCCGCTGTGCGTTCATACTGCTTGCTATCATACTGATTTAAAATGAAGACTGGCTGTATCAGATGATGAAGATGATGGTGAAGATGGACACACGGTCGATTACAGCGGGTAGGTTGCATCTCTCCAGTATAGAAAATGAAAGCCGTTTAACAGCTTAGTGTAGTATAAATACATATATTTCCTCTGGATTTCAGCAGACGGTGTGTGTGTAACGTTACTGTGTATGTGTGTGCTGGGGGGAGAGGGGGGCGGGGGTGAGGTATAATTGGCCAAATGCAGTGGTGCATAACTATAGCCTAATGTAGCTTGTGTCTTATAACCCGTTTACACTCAATTGTAAGTTAACTATTGCTCCTCATTATCAACTGTGATGTATTCAAAGTGATCTAGTGTTCACCATAATAGCTCATAAATGACTTTGTATCCTTTCTAGCACCCTACCAAGGTGGCAGCAATGGCGGAGGCAGCAGATACTGTAATCATCATGTACTCCTTCCATACAGAGGAATAATGTTGAAATCGATGACTGGGGGATCCTCATAAATTGTTCCTAATACAATGAACACCACTGTCACGCCATCGGACCTGGTGGATGTGCCAAGACATCAGACCTACAATGGCACCCTGGGCACGCAGACCTCGTCCGGCTGGGCCGTGATCCACGCCGCTACCTTGACCTTCTGCTCTCTGCTCCTCGTCCTCATCTTCTGCCTGGGCTCTTATGGCAACCTTGTGGTGTTCCTGTCCTTTTTCGACCCGGCGTTTCGCAAGTTCCGCACCAACTTTGACTTCATGATCCTCAACCTGTCCTTTTGTGACTTGTTCATTTGCTGCGTGACCGCCCCCATGTTTGCCCTGGTGCTCTTCCTGGACGCGGGTGGAGCGGACGGCGTGTCCAAGAGTTTCTGCTTCGCCTTCCACCTGACCAGCTCGGGCTTCATCATCATGTCCCTGGAGACGGTGGCCGTCATCGCTTTGCACAGACTGCGCATGGTTTTGGGACAGCAGCCCAACCGCACCGCCTCCTTCCCCCGCACGCTGGCCCTCACCGCCCTGCTGTGGATGTCCAGCTTCACCATGGCCGCCCTCCTCACCATGCGGGCGTACCCGCACGCAGGTGGACCCTGCTTGCCCCATTTCGGCCTAGGAGGCGGGCAGGCCAGGGTGGTGTTGTACGTCTACCTGGCGGACTTTGCCTTTTGTGTAGCTGTGGTGTCTGTATCCTATCTGATGATCGCTCAGACATTAAGGAAGAATGCACAAGTGAGGAAGTGTCCCATCATGACGGTAGATGCCACATGCCCTCCGCCCCCACCGCCTCTCATTGCAGCAGGCTTTGAGAGCATGCAGTGTGCCGTTCAAGGTCCCTCTCTGTACCGTAACCAGACTTACAACAAACTGCAGAACGTTCAGACTCACTCCTACGGCAACAGGACCACCCAGCCCCTGGTCCCAGGTGCTGCACAGGGAGCCACCTGCTGCCAGCTGGTGTCCACAGTCAACCTGGCCACAGCCAAAGACTCAAAGGCCGTTGTCACCTGTGTTGTGATAGTGTTCTCCGTCCTGCTTTGCTGCCTGCCAATGGGAGTTTCGCTGGCACAGGATGTTTTGACACCGGAAAGTAGCTTTGCGCATTACCAGTTTGAACTGTGCGGCTTCGTGCTCATTTTCCTCAAGTCGGGCATCAATCCCTTTGTGTACTCACGCAACAGCGCTGGCCTGCGCCGCCGTGTGCTGTGCTGTATTCAGTGGGCAGCGCTGGGCTTTTTATGTTGCAAGCAAAAGACTCGTCTGCACGCGATGGGGAAAGGCACACTGGAAGTCAATCGCAATAAATCCTCCCATCACGAAACAAACTCGGCCTACGTACTGTCGCCCAAGCCACAGAGGAGGCTGGTGGACCAGGCTTGTGGTCCCAGTCACTCACGGGATTGTGCTGGGAGTCCAAGGGCCACAGGTGTGCGTAAACCTCGCCCACCGAGTACCTCGACACCCATCAACACCCGCATTGAGCCCTACTACAGTATATACAACAGCAGTCCCTCTGCAGGGCCCAGCTCCCCCACGAGCCTGCAGCCTGTCAGCTCCCAGACATTTGCCTTTGCCAAGTCATATGTAGCCATGCACTACCACACTCACCAGGACGCTCTTCAAGATTTTGAAAGCACATCAGTGCACCAGATTCCCATTCCCTCGGTTTAGTCCAAGAGCTGCCAAACAGGACCGTTTGGACAATCTCACCATGGCTTTAAATGAAATGTGAATCAAAAGAGAAACATGAACACAGTCCATTTTATGTATTTGGAATCAGTATTAAGCTTGTTCTCTTTTACAGTGGAAGTACACGTTAATTAATTAATTTATTTATTTATTTATTTATTTATTTTGGAGTGGTAAAACTAAAGAACCAGTCATAAGCTTTTCCACGGACACTTGAAATAGCAGGACATTTGTAATGGAGGTTTCTGTTCCAAAAAGTTATTTACTGTCATTTAACGGAATAAACTTTTTTTTTTCTTTACGAATATAGAGCATTTTCACATAAATTTACCCCCGTGTTGTGCACAGATGTGCCATTATAACCCAAGACTGTAGTTTTTCATTGCAGCCTGACCGGACTGCATTTACTGGTTTCACTGCTGCCTCCTGTCTGGTTGACGTTGCTGAGCACTGATATCAGCTGCTGTGAAACCCTGCACAGGCCCACACGTGGCTGTCAATGGCATGTGGTTACACTTTGATGGACTTTTGCTTCTTAAGAAAAATGTATTTGTGAACCTCATACACTTTTTAAAACAATAAATGTTTGGCAAGTGTAGTGGATCTTTCACTTTTGATCTTTTTTTTTAAACCACAGCTTTTATGATTAATCAGGAAACCCACTGACAGAAAATGAACTACAAGTAACTATTTTTTGTATATAATAAATTGAAAACCTTTTTTTTTTTTCATGTTTATCAAACTTGCTCCATCTCCAGCATGCTTATCTCTGTCATATGATTGTTAACTTACCATATTTCGGTTTCAATGTTGGTCACACAATCAACTTGGGTTATCACAAATCACTTTTTCTGATCAGATTTTTTGAGGCAAAACAATGAATTGATAAATCATGAAATTAGTATAACGCATGTATGTATGTTTAATATTTTATCACTTTAAGGCAAAGGCCTCTGCAGTGGCTACCATTAAACACTTTGGTGTAAATATGACAAAACAACACACACATAACATGAGCGCCCTCTGTTGGCCTTTATTTTACCATGGCAACATACTATAGCAGATGTCCTTCAGTGAGATGCCATATTTTTTAAAACATGAAGAAAAACACACTAAAAAAAAAAAGAAAAATTATAAATTGAAATTCTATTATTAATCACTTGTCTTGATCAAGTCAAATACATTTTCCCGTGTTGTAACCCAACACTGTTATTGAGGTTTCATGTTTTAGTTTTATTCTCTCCTGCAAATGCATTGAATTTATATCTGTGATACAGCAGTGATCAGGATCCCAGTGCACATTATCATGTAACCACAGAATACCTCTTTTTTTTAGGAAACCCACAGACATTCTGTACAAACTACCACATCACTCACTTTGAAGCTACCCCACGTCTCCTTCTGATGCATAAGTTACACTCACTCATCCAGTAAATCAACACAGCACACTCTCACGCTTTTGCAAAAAGAAAAAGAAAACCAGACCTTCCTCTTCTCATATCTACATATAGAAAGTGCCACAATCAAACAACTAATCATCATCAATCATCATACCTCACACACACAGACACACATCCTCACACACAGACAATAAAACCACCATGAATATTGTTGATTCCCCTGATAATTATGAATCCCCTGATATGTCTCTCATTTACTTGCAATTAATCAACACAAAGTGAAGCGCAGATATTAAGTACAGGCAACAAAACCACTGCCTTGTGGAGTGCGGCGTCAGCCCCGTTTCACTGTGTTATCAATGAGTCTGAGCTGGCCTGCTGGGTTAGGCTGTGATGTAGCATTGTCCCGTTGCACAGGTCAGGGCTTCGGGCTGAGGCTGTGCTCCTGAGCTACGTCAAGTCCAGCCTCAGGATCAAGTTTAAGCTTGATTTTGGCTTTTAGCGCAGTGTCACAGGCATTTCTATTCCTCCAACAAACAGGCTTCTGTTTTATCATAAGTGTCCTCTCCTCTTTTGAAGTTCATGTCTCTCTCTCCATCCTCTCCTTGTCCTTCATGCGCCGTTGCTGTCACTCGATCTCTTACAGTTTAGCCGGAGAGTGACAGAAGCCCGTGTTCATCTGCAGTGTCGAGAATCCTGCATATGACTGGAGACTCAACCTAGGGGGGGGAAAAAAGATGTCAGACAGCTTTTAAGAGGAACTGTGCATGGATTTTTAGCTACATTTTTACCTTAATTAAACACCTATTCACACGAGTAATAGTGATTCTACAGTGATTGTTCAATAAATGGAAGCTCTCTGCCTTCCACGTTGTGTCTATTTGCCTAAAACCAACCTTGCAAGATCAGTGGACTGGCCGATACAAACACATAACTCGTAATTTCTTGTTTATGACAGATAAGACTACAGTACACAAATATACACATCGTAACATATATGCTATATGAACCACTCTACTGATTGATTTCTAGCCAGCTTCGTTGTACACAAATGCACATGGCCGAGAGGAGGGTTAGCAAAACAGGGGAAAGGGACCACACTTGCATAGTTCCCCTTTAAAAATGTCAATTTAACCAGTAGCACTAGACATTAGAACTCTCCCTCCCTTTCATTCATGTACAAAACATTTCTCGCCAGCCATTGTTCTATTGCATGGTTCCCACACTTTCTGGTGGGCAAGTAAAATTACCATTGCATCCAAATATTCAGATGATTTGACTGGTTGAATTCAAAATATTTCCATCCCTGTGGAAATGTCTCTATCATACTGTATTGTACACGTAGTCTCTGACTATAATCCTGATAGCTTTGCTAGCCTTTAAGTGCTTATTAAATTATATTACTGGACAGTGAATCACAGGTGGAACTAACACTGAATAACAATGGCTCCGCTCCAGAAATTACAGCAATGCAACAGTTAACAACGCAAATAACTGCACCACTGTTTGATAAATGAATATGTCAAGTGTAAAAAAGGCCTATTACATATTTTCCATATGCTCTCCAATGATTCTCTACATTCCTTTTTTTCCCCGAGTGTCTGTGCATAGTGAGCTTACTTACCCCTAGGATGTACTGACAAGTCTGAGGCTCCAGCATATAGACAGTGACAGCATGGGGAGACTCAGACTCTTTACATCTGACAGAGACAAGAGAAATGAGACGAGTGAATCAAAAGTGAAACATTTGGGCATTTTTCTGACTCACACACACTGACTCAGAGCAGGACACGGAGCTGGTGCTGCGATGACTGTTCACTCACTTGAGCTTGACAATGACCTGTCTGGGCTTCCCTGTCAGATCACAGACATCCCCGTGGCCATAAAAGTGGGAAACCAGCCTGTTGTGGATCAGGGAAAAAAAAGATCAAGAATAAATCAACAATAATCTCAAATGACACCCATGTTAGGGTCCAGATGGAGAAATGACATACTTGACTTTCTGCACTCCATCATCCTTGAGCTGGTAGGATCTGGCGACGTTCTTCTTGGCCCATTCGACGTGCTCTTCGTCGTTCCAGCTCCCCACCACCACAATGTTCTTTCCTTGCTCTTTATCCTGGAGGGACAAGCATCACATCTGCATCACTATGCCAAAACAACCAATCTTCCACACCCATCAAAGACACCACTTTATGAAACTACAAAGTGTTACATTTTCACAGTGTATCAATTGGTTGGTGGAAATTCATTAGCAACTTTTTAGTGGCTTAAGACACAAAGAAACATCTAACATTTTATGGGCGAGTCATTTAATTCATTGAGTGATTCATTGTGAAAATAATTATTTGCGTCGTAACACCTTATAAACACGACACAGTTTTTACACACATGCGCTCACAGTAACAGCCACTTACCTCATGGTATTGATGGACATGCTTTCCGTAACAGAATTCATATTTCCACCAGCCCACTCCCTGAGGGACACATTAAGACGATTAAAAGTCACCGAATAGTTGATCAAACTACTCAAGCGCTGCAGATGAACGTGCCTCACCCCGTGCAGACAGTACGAGCCGCTGAGGAACTCTTTGATTAGCTGGTCATCTGTCAAACGAGAGATGTGAGTGGTGCCGACCGTGACCTGAGACTGCCCTCCAACAGTGATGGGTTTGTGAGTGGAGGTGAAGGCCTCCTCTCTCACCGGCGACGCCTCCTCCTGTAACGTGTCAAAGATCTGTCTGAGCCAAGTGTCATCGGTAGCATGTACCAATTTCCCCCCTTGTCATCTTTTTCTGCCCACGTCTCACCTCTCTGGTCTCGGAGGTGGAGCTGAACGGTGGTTTGAGCTGCTCCTCTTGCTCCTTGTCCAGCTGGGTGAGCTGCTGAGGCCGTACAGGCGAGCCTGCCAGAGCCTGGCAGAAAATGGCGTTCACCGGGGACGACTTAAACCTGGCAGGAATACATGTCGGGAAACCGTAAGTAAAAAGCTGGAATCTCACCAGCTGGAAAATACATTTCAGTAGACTCGCAGTCCACAGGGATGGCTAATCTTAAAGGGATAGTTCAACATTTTGGCATATTGGCCCATTGCCATAATCCCTATAGTTTTAGGAGTAGGTTCATTACCTTTAATTGTCAGTGCAAGCTATTTAAGAACAGCAGAGCCGAGCTGCTCATGGAATTTCTTGGTTTTCCTCATCAAATACACAATCCAGCAACTCCATAATGCTCTCATGGACAAGTTGTGACCTGCACGTTCACCATGCTATGAGATAAAATGTTTTCGAGGTAAATTCACGCAAAACTGCTGATGCATGTTCCTGTCGAGGGCAGTTTTTTGGCAAGCAGTCTCTGGATTTGCCTTGAAAACAACTCTGTCTCGTTTCGTTATTATCTCATAGCGTGGTGAATGTGCAGGTCACAACTTGTCCATGAGAGCGTTTTGGAGTTGAATTTCGTGTTTGATGAGGGAAACCAAGAAACCCCATTAGCCTCCATAGCGTTGCTCTGAGCAGCTCGCAGCTCTACTCTGCTTGCACTGGCACGATCTGATATCACCATGTAAACAACCAGTTGGTTATAACAGCGCTCCTGGGCTGTTGTTTACTTGGTGATATCAGATCATGCGCTTGCACTGACGAACCTACTCCCAAAACTATAGAGCAGGGTTCCCCAATTCCGGTCCTTGAGGGCCACTGCCTTGCATGTTTTCGAAGTTTCCTGCTACAACACACCTGATTCAAATGATCAGCTCGTTATCAAGCTCTGCAGTGGCCTGATAACGAGCCACTCATTTGAATCAGGTGTGTTGTAGCAGGAAACTTCGAAAATATGTAAGGCAGTGGCCCTTGGGGACCGGAATTGGGGAACCCTGCTATAGAGATTATGTCAATTTGCCAAAATGTTGAACTATCCCTTTAAAACAGCATTTCTATATCACCGAAACAGAAACACCCAACGTATCTCTGCTCCTGAGGTGCATTCCTTTGAGCACAATACTCAGACATAATCATTCTGGGAGATCTACCTGTATTTCGGGTGAGCACAGAGCAGCGGCGTCAACACCACCACCTCGTATTCACAGGTCGTGACTTCCGCAACAGACAAGATCTCGTGCTTGGCCTCTGGGTGACAAACATACAGTACGGACGTGGAGCGGGGCTGATTCTGTTTCAGCACACAGGGAGTCCCATTTCCCATTTCCAGCGAGTAGTAGGGAGTGAGCTGACCCTCGATGTTCTTAGTGGGCACCTGAACATTAGTGGGAAGAGAGATGGAAACATGAAAGAGGCGACAGCCATGAGTACTGTAGCCTGGCAAACTTGCCCGGTGTCAAAGTTATACTCACTTCTGTTTCAGCTGTTGATTTGACTGGCTCTTCAGCTTTCTCTGAAAAACATAAATTCCTATCTTTAGTGAAACAAATAAAACACATTTAAAATCATTTATAGAAATCCTATAAACATAATATTAGAAAATTTCCTTCACAAAGAACCTCACCTGTCTCTGTCGACTGGCTCTTCTCTGCCAAATTCCCCAGGAAGTACTCCTGAACGCTGATCTTCTATGGAAACACATTTGGTCACTTTCTGGACAAACTGCAGGATTCTCATTCCTAATATCTGAAGTCAAAGCACTGACCTGTCCAGTCTCCTTCTCTTCATGATACTGTCTTATGTGCTTTCCATGGCATACTTCATATGTCCAGTATGACTCAATCTGCAAGGTTGGCAAATCAAGAGCAAGTTTGTGGCAGTGAGTCTTTAATTCACAAAACAAGGCAAGGAAGGCAGGAAAACATGTGTTTAGTTACGCTCTACTAACATAGCATGAACTCCAGCTGCACACAGTTTCAGTCTTTCCACCGAGAGAAGTAGGGAAATGAAATGAAAGATGAAAGGAAACATGGCGGCTCTCACCCGGTAGGAACAGCTGCTCCGTTTGAACAGCGGCTCCAGCAGGTCACCTGGACCTGGCCCGCTGTACTCCTTATCATTGTCCTGAGACAACAAAAGCATTTATGAACAAATGACATTGCAAAATTTAATTGACACATTTGCACAGAGTGGAATCCTGCAGCTACCTTTGAGATTTTGAAGATGAAGATTTTTTTTTTCCTTTTACATGAAATCAGTTTTTCAATCAGTACTTTGTTTCTGCTCAGAAATGAATGTGTCAGGGGATATAATCAAACTGGAGAGCTGTTAAAAACCTGCTTTTTTTATTAAACAATTGCATCATCTAGCTCTAGGTAGCATTGTTGTTGCATCCCCATATATAAGTAAAGAGATTGTTGACTAACTACAAAAATATGGCACAGACCGAAGCCAAATCAATGGTAAATACAGGACTGTACTTTTATGTAGGTGCGGACATCATGCAGACTGTTCAACCTGTATAATTATGGAGAGAAGTGTCCTGACAACACAAAAATCAGATATATCTGTATAAATTGAGAGGGGCTTGGTTTAACACAGTGGGGAAGTTTTGCAACAGAAATATAGTATGAAGGAACATTTTATAGCCCCACATGAGACCATGCTCAGATTATATGAGGTTGACAGACCAGTGTGAGAAACAAGTTCATCTCTCTTACCTCCTCTCCGGTGGTCAGGGAGGGCAGGAGACATTTGTACTTCTCCTTTTCTGTTGTTGTCATTATGACAAAATCATCTTTGCTGTAGAGTGCTGAAGTCGGCTGCAGAACACAGACAAACAAATGTTTGTTATTCAAACGGAACCGCTGGTTTACAACAAGGAAACTCACTCTGATAGCAGAGCAGCCTCCCACAAGACCCCCTAAAGCCCTTACAGTCAGTTTACTTGTCCATTTGAGAAAGCGGTGATACCACAGGAGACCTACCAGCGTGAACTCAGCGTCAGGCCAGGTGATTTTAAAGGGGATTTCGTCTGTGAAGGAGGGGTATCCGCCTCTGTTTGCCGAGACGCCGCTGCAGACCTCCAGCAGCCCCCCGACCAACACTACCAGAACCCCGGCTGTCATCTCTCCTGCCCGGCTACGGAGCTCCTCGGCCCAGGCCTCTTCCCTTGTAAGACGACAGCCCCCTCCTCTCCTCACACCGACACCGGCCTGAGCGGTGGACTGCAGGATGATACAAAGTCCGAGGAAGTCCGGTTTGACAGGCGTTAAGACTGAGAGAGATGGATGTCAATTCCGCACAAAACACAGGAAGTGGACCGTTCACTTGCCACGTCGTGTTCCGCCTCTGTGCGGGGCTGAAATAAGAACACCGCCCCCTGGTGGCGACACGAGGTACCGAAACAGGTTTACTGCCACACATGTAAAGACCTTTTTATGTGGAAAAGAACTTTGAAACTGTTTATGCTGCAAGTGGTGGAGGCTTTTGATAAAACAACAGCTCTTTTGTCACGTTTCTCTGTAGGCCTTTGCAGAGAAGCTGCTGCCTAAGGTAGAAATTAAGACACTATTAACACATTAAGACACTATTTTGCAGAAGAAGGCTCTTTTTATTCTGTAGGCTACCACCACTTCAGAGGGAAATTTTCAGTGTTTTGCAATATAATTTTCGTTTCATTTGCTAATAACTTTTCTGATTAATGTCTGAAATTGATCTGCAGGGATCAATAATCTTATCTCTTGTATTAAATATGCCTTCAATACCTAGAGTAAATCAGCGATTTACAACCATTTTGACATGACAAAGTTATGTCACCTCAAGCCATGAATACTTTTCATTTCCTGAATTTTCATTGTCATTGGTTTGTTACAGCTGTTGTAGTTTTAATACCCCCTCAATGGTCAAATGCATTGAACTTTATTTTAAATTCTAGTCAAAATCCCGAAAGGTACGGACAACGATCCTCCCTAAAGGTACGGCCATCCCAAATACATCAGGCTAAATGATTGTTGAATATGCATAAAATAAAATCTTTTGCAAACATGAGGCTAAATGGTATAAAAACAAAATATATAGGGCAATGTGATATCAATATGATACAGTATCAATTATAAACCAGTGAAAATATATACATTTGAGCACTAAATTCTTATTTATCCCTTAAATTTTTTGGTGGTTTGATCATTATCTGCTGAAAGTGAACAGATACCGATAGGCTGTTGTCCAGGAAAGCTTATGTCCTGTATCTGAAATCTCTTTAGAAGCAAATTTTCTCTTGTTGTGTACTGTTTTCATGGATGAAACACTATGTCCCCTCTGTCACTTTAAACTTAAGTACCCTCTCGTATGCTGAGAACAGTACTCAAAAAGCTGATACTGAATGCAGACCACAGCTTGCCTGAGGCAGCCGACTCCTGTTGAGTTTAAATGCTTCAGAAAGGTTTCCAGATGATGTGGGCACAAGACAAAGTCAGATAGATCCCCTCATCTCTGCCTCCCAGTGGACGGATGTGGAAGTCTCAGTTGTGTTTTATGCCTCCTTGAATGCACAGGACTGATGTTTCATAGTGTCTCACAATTATCTTTTATACTGAGACTCCATCAGAACTGCAGATGAAAGGCAGAAAAACAGATCTGAGCTCTTCCAGGAGAGGTTGACTTATTTATAAGCGATGACGAGAGCAGCTCTGTGCCAGCATGGAGTGTCCTCACTCCTTTATCCTGTGACCCTGTTGATTCAGCATTGCTGTGTGCTGAATGATAATAAATAACACCCCCCCTCCACCACCACCACCACCCGAATGGTTCACATGGAAACAGCTCTCAGTTAACAGGAAATTTAAAACGTGGGCCTTGAAAATGTGTGGTGTTGCATTTCACTGTCAGGGAGAAATGTGGAGAGATCCTCGGACTGAGGACTGATGAAGGCATGGAGTGTCGCCCTTTGAGAGGCATTTTTCCACCTGTTGGTGGAGCTGTTGATGTGAGAATGTGCTGAGATGGCAGCTGAGGGAGAAAGGAGAGATTGTAACTGAGATTTTGAGGCAAAGAGTGAGAGGATTAGGGAGAGAAGGGGATATGGAGGAACAGGGAAGGATACAAGCAAGAGGACACCCCACTTCATCATCCATCCTCTTAGACCACTCCCTTCTCTCATACATACCTGCCTTCTGTACACACTACATATGGATGAAAGCATTTATGAAGGCTTTGTGTGCGTGGATGTGTGGATGAATGGATGTATGTAAGAAGGTATATATGTGTATATACCGTATGACTAGATATGCTCATTACATTTTTTTTGTGTCAATTCTCATATTTTGGGGGCCAGGCAAGACAAACACCTAAATATAGCCTAAAGAACCTTCGAAAAGTGATATTTTCATAATATGTCCCCTTTAACCAAATTTTTTTTAAAAAGAGCAGGTTAGAAGTGTCCTTGAGTTGCATGACATTGTGCTTTGGACAAAAGCAAGGTTGCCCCTTTTAGGCTATGCTCTGCTAACCAGCAGCTAACTCCATGTATGGGAATGGTATCAATTTTAGTTGCAGAAACTTAATAAGTACTTCCCAGTTTTCTTATCACATAGCCTACAGCAAACTATAAATAAGTGATCTCAAATCTATCAACATTTGTGATTCAACCAGAGAAGAGGGTTAGACTCAGACTTTGTCTGCGTCTTCCTCTGTGGTTGTTCAGACCTTTAGACTGGCAGGAATTCACCTGAACTCACCACTTTGAAATGAGCATTTTCATTTATTTCACTGTCATCCGTTGGGTGAACTTGATTTGCATAGACGCCTTCCACACACTCTTACCTTATACATAATTGATTCAACTGTCATCTTCCCAACCATAATAACGTCATTCCAAAGGGAGCAGAGAGAAATTAATTTTGGCATCAGAAGGTCTCGAGTGAGATTAAGATGTCTCCAGAGCTGTCACCCAAAAGTATACGTAGAGTATGTCAAATGTCAGATCAATATTGTCTCTTCTGCTAAGTTCTCTTCATTACATTCAGTATTGATTTGGGTTAAATATTCCTACAAGTATTTCTTTTGTAATTTATACAGATCTCTCCTTATTAAACTTGTTTTTTTCTGGTGCTTCCCTTCAGACTCTGTGTGCATACAGAATGTCTGATTAATCAATTATCATTTTTGTTGCATTTACATTAATGCTGCTCACTTCTCAAACTTATTAACTTCACGTCATATCCTTTTTTCCCCCCTGCTGCATAAATCACACAGACTCAATTGGTGTATCCTCCATTTTTCCTTTTTTTTTTTTTGGAGGGATGAAGTGATTTTACCATTTTAAATTTACTTAAGCAAAAAGATGCAGCTTAAGTTCTTAACCACCAGAACATGTGGCAGTCTTCCTGGTAAGCATTTTAAAGTGCAAACTCGCCTAATCCTGTACCTGTTGTGCTTTATTCACACTTATTGGCTAAACAAATTTTGATAGCGGCTTCTTTATGAATAAACGCTGCAACGAGGGAAGAAGAAAACAAGTTGGCGAAACAAGGAAGAAATGGATTTAAATGCAAGTGGATCAAGAGTGCTCATTTCAACATTGCTACAGAGACGGTAATGAGAGAGTATTTTTGTTTGGATGGATCTGGATAGGATCCAGATATTCACACAGCTGGTCCTTGCTATATTTTCCTGTGACTGGAGCTTAGCTTTTATAATAAAATATCAAAGGAAGGTCAGGGAAAACAAAACATCCCTGTGGCCCTGAATGCATCATATAGGCAAAAATGATCACAGTTATACAGTTAAAAGTTGTGGCCGCATATTTATCAATCGAATATTGAGGTTTGAATACATTTAGGGTTTTCATAGGTCGATTCAGCTCTTACTATACATGAACACAAACATGTTTGAATGTTTTATTTTTCAGTAATGGCTTTACTCAGGAAACCTCCAGTTACAGCCTCATCACAGCTTTAGCAACCCATTCGACCATGGCCACTCTCAAAGGTGACCTTGGATGTTTATGTAAATTCTGTTTGCATTGTCTGAGACTTTAAGCTTTTTCAGTGTCTCAGTGCTCCCTACGCTTGAATACAAAAGTCAGTGAAACCCCAGAAGTACGATTTGTCTATAAGCAAGAACAGAAAGTGGGTTAACTACTTGAAAATGCATCCTAGTCAGTGTGCGTAGGCTAGAAGAGCTTAGGGAAGCTGGGGAGAGACTTTGAGAGTGAAAGTCATTTAGTGTTTCTTCACAGTTTGAGAGTGAATGGCACAGACACTGCAAGGTGAGGAACCGAGCTCTTGACTGGCTGGACGAAGGATAGTAGCTGAGATTGTGTGGTATTTGATCAATATTTGAACTTCAGCAGATAAATGCAGCGAAATCTAAACAGGATTAGAAAGAAGAAGCAGATAACTGTGAAAACAGTCATGCTACATCCTCCTCCTACCACAGTTTGAGGTTCAACTATTGCTCTACTGTACTCTACTCTGTTTTTCACACAGTATCCATCTATCATGCTGATCCATGCTTTGTTGGCTCCAAACAAACAACACCTGTGAAGTGCTGGACGCAAAATACTGTTGCGTTTACTGTTTCCTCTTAAGGACATCAACCTTCAGCAGCTATTTACAGAGCAAATAAATGCATTACTTCCTTGATTTAGTTCTTGCCGATTAGAAGTACAGTCAGTAATCTTTGACTTTCTCCTCTGGCATTATAGTATAGATGCAAAGAAACCCTACACAATCCATCATCATTTGAATGCAGCTGCAAGTTCTCATTGGCACCAATTTAGACTGCAGATGGTTTAATTGGCTGAGATTATGTGAGAGATGATGGCTTCTTTCATGTCTGAATACACTGTCTACCACTTCACTGATGTGTAAAAGCATCTACCACCAGGCTTATGGGTGAAAATTGGGAGATGACAGGTAGGGGCAATCTTTTGATGCAGATCATTCAACCTTCATGTGTGCTTTAAAAACCTGTGTAAACACAAAAATATGGCACAACAAAATATGTTCATACAAAGCAGCACTGAAATAATTACCTAATTACCTAAACTAACGCTTACCTAACCTAAACTAACCATAACCCAACCTAACCTAACCCAGCCGGCAGCCATGCTGTACCTTAGCCTAATGTAACCTAATGTAACCTAACCCAGCCTAATCTAACCTTAACTGAACCTAACTTAATCTAACCTAACCTAACTTTCACTTTACGCTTAATTAACCTAACTCTTCCTACTCCTGCATGAATATGATTGGACATTACCAGTTACCTGGTGTCAAACGGCTGATTAATGAGCCAATCATTGTACAGCATGAATGAAACACCTGAAGCCAACCAACTAATGAGAGCAACACCCACATAAACAACATACATATACTTCTAAATTGAGGTTCTGCCAATATAAGAGGAAATCAGTCATGTCTTTAGGCATGTCAGTTATCAAAATGCAGTTGTATTTTGGGCCATAAAAGTTCTACACAGTCTTGTACTGATCATGTTTGTATTATTCAAGGGATTCCCCAAGGAGCTTGAAAATCTCTTCAATTAATCTTCTTTTTGAATCACCATATGCAGTGTTTCCTTAGTATCGTGTTTGTTCCACACTTGAACACGAAAACATGGAAACCATGTGTTTCATTTTCACTCAGTGAGCACAAGTGTGCTGCTTCACTCAACGTAGCACCTCTTTCTCTCAGCCTGCAAAGTTTTCGCTAACTTCATCCCTAAAATTAACTTGCGAGTAGTCACGCAGGTAAACAGCGTATTGTGTTAACACTTAGATGAAAAAGACATGCTGGAATCATATTGGCAGGTTTGTTTCACACTGCCTCTTTTCCAAATGGCACAAGGAGTCTGACCTTTTCATGATCTCAGCGCTGTCAAAAGATGACCTTTGTGTACAGCATCACAAAGTCAGTGTGTATGAGTCAGAGTCTTTAGACAAGGCACGAGCCCTGCCTTTTCAAAATCACTTGTCAATAGCAACAGAGAAAGGAAAAATGATAATAAAACCCCCCAAAAGAACACCAATTTCATTTTGCATTATGTTATGACTTATCCATATCCCTCCTACCAGAAGGCAATAAGGCCCCAGTTGTCTGAATTGTCAGATAGCAATTTGATGTCTTATAGAGTTATGGTTAGAACCACAAAAGACAAAAGGAGAACGGTTCAAAGAGAAATTTACCCCCAGTCCTTTGGCATTGACGAAGGCAGTGACTGAATCTCTGGTGTATAAAAAAAATTCAATTCAAACACCCACATAAAATCTGTTAATGTTTTTTCAGGACATTCTCACACCTCTTTTTTTTTTTTTCGGGGAGTTGAGAAACTTAGTAAATCAATAAACTTCTGTTACAGTTCTTTGTGGGTGTAACCTGAGGGAATTGCAGGATGAGGAGGAGGAGGTTGAGAACGGGCAGCTTGGCTTCCCTGGTGGGTCAAGGTGAGTCTGTTAGCCTGATGGCTTGTTCACTCTGCAGATGTCACCTGGTCATTATCCTGAGGCAGCCATCTGCCAGTTGGTCCTGAAGGGCCTGGCCACTCAGTCTTCTGGGCCCTGTGTGACTGGCAGGATCCATGCTGCTTTCTCTCCTATTCTGACCTGCTACTCCACCTGCCTCCAGCGTCCAAAGGGCCAGGCTGGTCAGGGCCGGAGGGAAGACAGAGGACACACACAGAGAAACAAAAAGGCAATGCTTTGAACTCTCTGCCACTGTGTAAACTGGGATAAATTAATGATGCATCCACAATTTTTACCTGGGCTCCCCTCACAGCTGACTGCTTGGCTTCTCACCCTCGACTCTGCTGGGATGCAGAGGTATCCTGCCAAAATAAACTCCAGCCTCTTCCACTGACTCACCGCTTTCACTGGCCACTGGATTTGCACTGAAAGTGCTCGACACGATTGTTCTCTTTCTTACAATTATCTGTTACGAGAATCCTCAGTCACTGAAGCTAATGACAAGAGTTGTTATATCTCATAATTAATTGTCAGCCCTTAAATCTGCCAGAAACTATCTCTAGGAGTTTAATTATCTTGGAAAAATTAGAGCCTTACTTTTAGAGACGTTTAATCATGCCCTTCTTCAAGGTGTTGGATTTGGATATGACTTCTGATTTTTAAGATGTAATTTTGACTTTCATGGGGTTTGGGTTAACCCCCAAGCTTCATTAAAATGAGATTTAATATCTGAGGAGAAGAAAGCCGTCCTTTCAGATATCACTGAGACATTACGTATTCTGATTTTATAGTGTGCATAGCCAGTCATTATATAAGATGATTTTCATATCTTGGATAGGCCTGATTACACAGATACATTTCAGTTCAGACAAACATGCACATTTGTGTTAAGAATTGTTGATGTGATTTTGTTGAAATTAATGGATGAAAATACATTTTCAAGAAAGAAGTGACTAGCTTATCTCTGTTCATAGTTTTGGGCAGACTTTTTCACTGACTGTCATTTTGACTGACAGGGTCATTTAAATCCCATCACAATCTATTTTTATCCGTCATTTTATTTTTTATTTTTTAAATGATAATAAACACATAATAAAGACATAGCCTGACAGAACAATTTCCTTCTGGATGAATAAAGTTCTATCTATCTAACACATCTACATTGTGTCCATGTGTTAACCATGGATGTAAGACATCAAGTCTGACCACAGGAGGCTACTGTAAGCTCAGCCTGCCTGCTATCATGACGGCTAGCTAGTTCTCCTAACAACACCATAAACACAGAGATACTTTATCAACTCTTCTCTGTTACTTTTGAAAAATAATGTCATAGGTCATCTAGCTCAAGTTATGCCCACTCACCATCAACTGGACAGGGGTGTTGATTGGAATCAGTCAAAATGACCATTGGCCCTCAGATTTTTCCATTACCGATTCACAGTAATAAACCCATCAATCACAGAGAATATTTGGTTATTGCGACGCGGTTAAAGTCTTATTGGTCTTCTAGTTACAAGGAGGTTGCCAAAGGACCAATAGATACAAAAGGTTTGGGTAAAATTTTGTATGCAATTTTTCCTGTTACATAAAAAGCTTATGCTTCATTAGCTCATTAATAATAGCTTGTGTGTCCCCTGGCTTTCAGTCAAAACCAAACTATATTTGCGTTCACGTGTTCATGTTGTTAAATCTACTTTTCTTATTGACCTGTTTCTCTCCAGGAGTGAACTTTGTTTAGAAGAGGAGAAAGTCATCCACTCTTTTTCTCCGGTTCTGCTGTGTCGCAGGAGCTGATAGCAGGGAATATTTGAGGACATATTCACAGATAACCAATCAGGTAAAACCCATAAACACACTCATCTTCTGCCTGCCAGTAATGTCCAGGAGGCTTTCAATTTTTTATCATCTCCACACTTTCATCATTTTTACTAACCACAAAATGCCATTACTGGCTAATACACACACACACACACGCACACACACACACACACACTTGTACACCTTTGATCTTATATCCTCTGTGATTCTGATATTTCATCCTTGACCCAGTTTGAACTCAGGGCCCGCAGTAATGTCCAAGACATGAATGGCTGTGTGGGCAATCTGCTCCTCCTTTCTTTCTGTTGTTTTTTTGGATCAATTATGCCATTGCTTTGGAGGACGGGTGCACCACAACTTGAGGCTTGGCTGTGTTTTCAGGCCTGATATAGAAAGGAGAACCATGATTGTGGGAGGCCCACCCTCTAACCTGCCTGTACCCCTGGCAGCCAGAACGGGCCAGCTGGTACTGTCAGCAACCCTGACAGATGACCTGCTGAGCGGATACTTTTAGCTCATGATTCACCAGTCATTATACAAACATACAGTATAATTTACAATGTGCTGAAAAAAAGCCTTCTTATTACAGTAGCACCAGCTAAGTGTAGCCTATGCAAATCTGGCCAGCGTTAAAGCATCACTTTGAAGAACTAGAGGCCACATTTGGTTCTGTCGAACTGTGAGCAGGGATAGCCAAACATATAGGATATTTTCTACTCGTGGACAATGGAGTTGCACAGCTCTGAAGAGGAGGAGATACTAACTTCAGGCAGTATAGCCACAAACAATAAACCCATAATGCAACGTAGCCACAAGTGATGCTGTGTTTTATTTTAGAGCACACTCTCACTTCCTTTAGTGAAAACAGTCGTGATCTCTTGCTCCCTTGCAGTATGGTTTTGCTATCTCCGTTACAACTTACCGCCCACACAGCTACCCTATGGCTGGTTGGCATAGTTTGTGCCCACTCTGAAGGCTGATTCTGCTGATTCTGAAGGCTGAAGGGCAGTATGGGACACTAAACAAGAGGAAGAAACAGAGAAACAAATTGTAAAACAGAGAGTTTAAAAATGCAGACTTGCCCTTCACACTGCAGATTACAGACTAATTGCATATTAATTAAAGGAGTTAAATTAGACAATCATATATTTCCACACTTGCTTTTGCACTATCCATTCTTGTAGAAACCGAGTTTAAAATAGCAAATACAGTACTTATGGGATTGATTCGTTAAGCGCTCAACCCATATGGGCACATCTAGTGTGAAAGAGAGTTAATGGAACACCGTCATTGAATTTTATTATATTTTATACCACCAAAACTTAATTCATTTAAAATTCTCAAGTTGTTATTAAATACAGTTAGACTGTGTGTATCCTGCTTGGTGTTGCAGATGGATCTCAGCTGTACACAGTAGCCATAAAATCCCCTCCTGCATTAAACTGCTGTCTGTTTAAATAATGTGCTGTCTGTTTATATGATATGATGTGATTTGACGCTTTATCCCCGTGAACAGAGATCAGTGTGAACACAGGCAGAATTTAAACTGCATAAATATGAATTTATCAAGCTTATACACACTGAGCAGCTGAATTTAAATTTCCCCGAATACAGCGATTTGAATTTGAAAGCAAATACTTGAAATTGAATGAGACCTTTTTCCTTTTTTATTTTTTCAAATTAACCAACTTATCAACAATAACAGTTCATTTCCCCAATTGATATTCAAATGTTTTGAATTCAAACTGAGCTCTAAAGGGGCCTGAACATCTGGAAGGAACTTTTGTTGCTTGAGTGACTAGAAGGCAGCTGCCTCCTCTGTGGCTGCCAACAGTGGTCTGACACTCACTTCACTCGGCCAAATGCGGGCCATGTGGCGCTGTGGCAGTGCCATCCCCTCAGCCGGTGAACAAGTCTTCTTTACACTTTGTATAAAGCAGCTTAAAGTCGGTAACAATGGGGTGAGCAGAGCACTCACTTACACCTGTTACCTTGCATTTAAAACTACGTTCTTCAAGGTGCACTTACTTTTGGCATTTTGGTTGCATTGAAATCCCCAAAACACATCAAAGAGACACTAGTGGCGACTTTTCTCTCGTCAAGTGTAGTCAATAGGATAATTACTGGCTGAGAAAGATGGGAAAGGCACAATGCCACATGGCTGGAGGTTGGCTAAATGATGTCAGCTCACAGTTGGCAGTCTTAGAGGAAGAAGTTGCCTTCAAATCTCTTTAATGGCTGCCATCAAATTGAAGCCAAAAAGGTGATGAAGGGAGCTGTTCAGTCCAGCTGCTGGCTGCACTGACCCAGGACTTTAATCTCTTTGTAATAGCCTGCTGGTTTCCAAGTGATGCAAAGTAAATGTATTACATTTGACTAAAAGGGACATATTTATGACAAAAAAAGCACCTTTTATCTTATTTAGTAACCTTACCTTGGTCATTTAGCCTAATTCACAGAGGAACTGTTAAATATCTGTAAACATGACTTGTAGATGATAGGACAGGTACATTTCTAAGAGGGTGACAGCTCTGATCTTGGCATGAACATTGTGAAGGTTCTTTATGGCTCTGTGAAAGATGAGAAAATTCAAAAAAAAGTTTTGATGCTAGCTCTATTGATTTGTTTGTTTTAAGTATTTATGTCAAAGAGAAAAACCCAAATATTTCTGTTGCCCACAAAGTAAAATATTCTCTGCCAGAGTGATATCATCTTTGATACATACATCTTTCTCTGGTTAGCTGGTCTGTTGACAGTAAATGTGAGATTAATACCCATAATGTTTGGTACTGTACATAACACTCCAGTAAACAATGATCCAGAGCAATCTTGTTATAATTTAAAGATAATACTATGCTGAGGCAATTACTTACTGCATCATTATTATTGCACAAATGAAATAAACAGGAAAATAATGTTAGATTCCAATGTCCATTCTTTCTTAAGCCCAAAAGAAAACAGCTTTTCTCTTGCTTTTTGTACATCGTATTTTTCTTATCTTAATAAGCTTATGACAGAGTATCCCAAAAAATCTTGTACAGGATGAAGATCTACAAAAGCAGATTACATAGCAAAAAATTATTATTCAGACTAACAGTGAGCACAGGATTTGGGCTGCTTTATTCAGGTGTGCAGACAGATAGCATTCATACTGATATGGGATACAATAAATTACAGCTGGCAACTGCATCACAGTTAGCCTACTCTACGCTCATGGTTTACGTTCTGTATTCATGTTTTATAGGATATCGATGCTTTGATTCAGTAGTTATCTCCTGAGGAGCATCTGCATGTGGAAACAGATCCCTCGAATTGAAGCTGGAAAGTCAATAGCCGAATTGTTAAAGATGCCGACAAGCTTTCCAAGACCCTGAGGAAAGTTTCAGATGTGCTAATTTGAACACGGTTGTACGGATCCTAAGCAAGTGTCAGCCGCATGAAATCAAATCTCTGCACATGGAAGCTGCTGCACTTGGCAACATACTCAGCCTGTTAAGAGAGGATATCCACAACACCTGAAAGCACATAAATGATGTAACACAGATGCTTGAGACATAGCTTACTGATTTACAGCAATTATGCAGAACATGTATCTTCACATTGAGTCAAGCTGCTCAAATTATCTGTAAGTAGTGATTTCATTGATGCACATATGACACAAAAAAACTACTGAATTCATATTTGATTTATTACCTTGTAAAATACTGTTAATCCACTCCATTTAATCATTTTTTTTGTATGAAGGAAAAATGCAGTGGAAAACATATGAATGAGTTATGACTTCCTGTTGTGTGAACGTTTCCAAACTGCCTGCTGCACGACCACACACTGTGTGGGTATTTAGAGCTGTGCAAGGTATAAAGAGCACACACTGTAATTCCCTTAAGCACTGTGCATTACAAAAGGCTTTATGAGCGAACACCTCAGCTGACCCACCAGGCAAAAACAAAGCTCAGTTCTCGCTGAAGAGCTTTGGCCACCTAAAATCAAAGCAAAACAAGAGGAACTTTAATGAATAAGATTTCAATCAGGAGAGACCAATAGGAAGAGAGACAGACTGAAAAGTGATGAATTACATTTATTGTGCATACAAATAGATTTTGGCGCTTAGACGCCGGGGGTAGATCATCGTGGTGTACTGATCTATGGGTGAGAGCTTGCATCTGAAGGAGATGACCCCCCGGGCCTAGACACTGGTGGTGGTAGACTCCTGGTCGGAGATCCTGATGAAGATGGTCGGCGTCAGGTGAAGGTGGTGAAGGGGTGGAGGTGGGTCGAGAGTTTTGCTGGATGACAGAGGGATGACAGCAGGGAAAGGAGACGCTTTTAACACTAGAACCGCCGTGAGGTCATTTTGACCTCTCTCGCTTCTTAAAATGCGCGTAACTCTGTTTGCGTAAAAACCCTAGGTCTCCCAGTTGGTGACTTTTCCTAAAAGTGTGTTCTACATCATCTTATGCGTTTTCGTGATTCTGATATAAAAGAGAGCGAAGAAAAGAGAGGTTTTACCTAGAACCGCCAAGAGGTCATTTTGACCTCCATTCACTCTAATGCAAAAATGCTAAATGGACTGCATTTATGTTGCCATATATATCATAAACCCAGCCAGACACACAGTTCAAAAGACTTTATGGTAATACTTGACATTCATATACACACACATACTTTACCAAAAATAACAATGGTGGTTGCTAGGCAACCGATATAGATGACTCTTTATTTTTCTACTGTTCGAATAGTGTGTGTATATAAAAATGTATAAAATTGATTTTCCAATAATTGCAATCTGGGCTAAATAATGTCCATTTAGTCACTCAGTTTGCCAGTTAGTTAGTTATAGTTAGTTATTTTGTTAGTTAGTCATTTTGACCTCATCCCACAACACAACACGAGTTCAGATACTAGAAAGTTGTCAAACAGTTAAAACAGGTCAAACAGATAAAAAACTAATATTACTCATAAACATTGAACATAACAATGACAATCCCTTGCTCTCATGAGAAATGGACATGAATTCAAAAATTTGAAACAATTTTGAAAATTTTTACATACACACACTGTTCGAAAATAGAAAAATAAAGAGTCGTCTATATTGGTTGCCTAGCAACCACTTTTGTTATTTTTTGTAAAATATGTGTATGTATATGAATGTGAAGCATTACTATAAAGTGTTTTGAACTGTGTGTCTGGCTGGGTTTATAATATATATGGCTACATAAATGCAGTCCATTTACCATTTTTGCATTAGAGTGAATGGAGGTCAAAATGACCTCTTGGCGGTTCTAGGTATACATGGAATGTTGGCTGTTCTAGTGTTAAATTTGACGCTAGAGACTGATTGGTAGAGGGAGAGGAGAGGGCAGCCCGTGATTGGATGAAGTAGTGAAGAGGGCGGAGCGAGAAAATACTGTAGAGGGTGAGCTTGGGAGAGGCTTGTGCTTAAGAGATGGTCTTCCTGTCTGGTCTTCCTGTCTGAACTTTCGCTTTAGCTTCATTTCAATCAGGAGAGACCAATAGGAAGAGAGACAGACTGAAAAGTGATGAATTACATTTATTGTGCATACAAATAGATTTTGGCGCTTAGACGCCGGGGGTAGATCATCGTGGTGTACTGATCTATGGGTGAGAGCTTGCATCTGAAGGAGATGACCCCCCAAGAAAAAGGTAAGTCTTACCCGGTTGGAGAGCATCAATCTATAGAAAAAGCACAATCAGATATGGTTAGGAACACTAAGCGCAAAAAAGGTGATGAGAATGAGAGACGTGAGCTGAGAGATGAGAGAAACTGAAAGCCCTGCAGCGATCAGGGTAGAGGCCGCAATGCTATGCGGCGAGAGGAGAGAGGGACCGCAATGCTATGCGGCGAGAAGAGAGAGGGACCACAATGCTATGCGGCGAGAAGAGAGAGGGCCCACAATGCTATGCGGCGAGAAGAGAGAGGGACCGCAATGCTATGCTGCGAGAAGAGAGAGGGCCCACAATGCTATGCGGCGAGAAGAGAGAGGGACCGCAATGCTATGCGGCGAGAGGAGAGAAAGGGACCGCAATGCTATGCGGCGAGAGGAGAGAAAGGGACCACAATGCTATGCGGCGAGAAGAGAGAGGGACCGCAATGCTATGCGGCGAGAGGAGAGAGAGGGACCGCAATGCTATGCGGTACAGAGGGATGCGTGAGGCTGCGATGTTACGCAGCGAGAGGATGAAAGGGAGCTAGAGACTGCAATGCTATGCAGTGGAGAGATATGCGTGAGGCTGCGGTGCTTTGAGCTAAGAGGCTATGTGTTGAGAGGATGAATGAGAGCGAGGGACTGCAATGCTATGCAGTTGAGAGGATGTGAGGCTGCAATGCTATGCGCCGAGAGGATGAGATGGAATGAGAAAATGTGATGCTTTGCAGTAAGAATGCAGAAATGAAAGGCGACCAACGACTGAGATACCACCGCCAGAGAAATGCATGTTACTGAGCACTAAGGTTTTGGAGATTTTTTGGCATCCGGCATGGAGGAGAAGACAGGATGAATGTATGATGAGTAGCAGGTATGATGTTGAACAGTGGAGAGGGTAGAGTGATGCGAGAAAGATGGCAATGCTATGCTGAGGAGAGGGTAATTATATGTCATGCAGGGAGAACCAGGTGCTGAAAGCAACCAGATCGAGATACCACCACCAGAGATATGCATGCTTGACGGCAGACAAGGTTTCAGAGATTTGAGAAACCAGGGTGGAGGTGGAGTCTTGAAATGCGTGAACCAGGTTTCCTTATGCTCGGGAACCCGTGATGAGCTAATAGAAGATGAGGATGATGAGATTACCTGTTATTGTGCGCTTGAAGTAAACATTTACAATTCCCTTCAGCAGATCTAGCTGATCTACTGATGGGAAGCTGTACTGAGGAAGACTCCCCCCAAAATGAAGTATACCATACTTGGTTAAGAGCATCAAATCTACAGGGAAGACCGAGGACAGCGAAGATGAGACAACATTCATGAATCCAGGAATCCGGAGGAATTCTGATTGCAGCTGAATACAAAATGCAATATACCAACGTAAAGACATACATGCAGAGGTAACGATGGAAAACTAAACACTCAGTGGCTGGGCTATGCGCAGAAATACTTGTGTGATGCCGAGAAAGGCCATGCGAATGACTGCCGTGCAAATGGCTGATTAAACGAAGCTGAAAAAAGGCCATGCAAATGGCTGAGCTCTGATTTAACCAACGCTAAGTGACTTTTCAACCTCGTATAAAAAGTCTTTTAACTTTTGTGATGATGCGTAGACTTAGGACTTGCATGACCCTCTGTCATGGCCTTGGGGGTCTGTATCAATTACTTGTACTAAGAAACTTTGACTTAAGTTCCGCTTTCGCGAGTCACGACGAGGGAGCAGGCAATGCGGCATGTTCCCATCGGATTGTGTACGTGTGTTTACTGTGAAATGATCCGCTGGAAGACTGAAACTTAGTTTGGACGTTTCTTTGTTAATTTCCATGCACCAAGAGATCGGTATGTGTATGCTGCTATTTGCTGGTGCTCATGGGAGACTCATCTCCCTTCAGGCAAAATGCTACTGCTTTGGTCCGCTGGCGCTGCCAAACTCGGCCAGCCGGAGGTTCTTTAGTATTGCTTGAAATGACGCTGATAAGGCCATGCAAATGACCACCATGAAGAGGCTGAGCTCTGATTGAATGATGCTGATAAAGGCCGTGCAAAGGCCGATCTGAATTCCTTATTGTCATTCATAATAAACAATTGAAGCGAACCCTCACAAGGTTAAGAACATCAGTGAAGATAGGCAACAATAAAACTAAATATTGCACAGGCTCAAAAGCGCCATGTAAATGACCGCCATGACGATGGCTGCAGTCTGACTAAATTGTGCTGAGGAAGGCCATGCAAATGGCTAATTATGCAAGGAACACCAAGTGATGCAGGCAATGCAATGCAGGGGAAATGCTTGCAGGACCGTTGCATGGGGAGAAAGTGATGATAATTTTTTTTTTTTTTTTTTTTTTTTTTTTTAGGGGCTGGTGCCCAGTGGGACCCACAAAACCTGGTGACTGACTTATTCTGCTTCAGACCCTAACCAGTGTGCAAAATACCCAGCAATATTCGGGGGGTCCCTAATTTGCGATTGTTGCGCAATACAATTACAAGCCAAGACAATCAGCCTATAGCCCGAAAAGGAGAAGCAAAGTTGTGCCTAATGAAGGAAGTAATAGACGATAGCCAATAATTCAAATAAATCAACTGGCACTACACTTGCGCACTTGAACAATGAATAAATGCCAGATATGAGACTGGCGTGCTATCGGGGCAATGCAGAAACTAATAGACAATAAATAAAATACTGCAGTGAATGGACATAATTCACCATTGCACTTCTATACTTTTATGTCGTGCAGTTATTTCTTATTGTGTTATGCATGTAGAAGTCCTATTCTGGGATCACGGTCCCTTTTAAGTAACTGCTGTTGTCATGACGACGAGCCCCTGCTCGTCTTTTAGTTACTGCACGTCGCCATCTTGCGTGCTATCAGGGCGATGCAGAAAATACAATTAAAATGAGTGAAGGACTAATTGACGCCAAATTTGTGCATTCAAACAACAACCAATTGTATGAGATTGGAGGCTGACGTGCAATCAGTGCACAAGAACCTCAGCCTGCACCATGACCAATCGTGTGGGCCTAATGTTAACTAATACTTGTGTTAATTCTGCATTAACATCAAAATAACGCCTATGAAGGGCTTGATTGCATTGCATGACGAATGTCCTTTGTTAATGATGACGACTGCTTGTGACCTCGAGTGTATTAAAATCATGAACGGGACAGAAGATGAATCTGTCTCTTTAATTGCCTTTTTTTTTTTTTTTTTTTTTTTTTTTTTGGAGCTTTGAGGAACACTGGCCTCTGATCGGGGAGCTGGCATAAAACTAAGACAAAAGAAGGTAGCGCCTGTTAAAACTTTCATCTCTGTGTATGGAGGAGGACGGAGGCAGATGCATTCATGTGCAGTCAGACACCTGACTTACGCCGTTGGCAAACAGACCAGATGAAAATGTAACAGTAAAACATGGGTCGGCATCCCCCTGACCTATCGACACGCCTGTATTTGCCTCGTGCTGGCGAACCACTTGATATGCTACTTAGATGCTTGATTATCCTGATAGCTACATGAAGCCTCTGTTGTCTGTCTGATACCTGTCCGATTTCACGTGAATGCAACACTAAGTACACTTTCTGAGGTTATATGCAAGGCTGGACGCGATAGCTTGGATCGATCTCACCAATGACTGAATGCGTGGTAGCGGGGCATCCTGGAGAAGCTTGGAGCGGCCGGGGCTGCATGGGAAGCGGCGACCATAGGAGCCGGAGCGGCGATGCCGGGGGTCGTGGACGAGCGACCGAATGAGGAGAAGCAGCGGCGGCAGCGGGGCCCGAGGCGGCAGCGTCCATAGGAGGAGTAGAAGCAGCACGGCGCAGCAGTGGAGCCGTTGAGACGCCGACAAAGGAGGAGAAGCGGCGAGGCCCGTGGCAGCATCGACCGGAGGAGAAGAGCAGCACGGCGGCAGCGCAGAGCCGTTGAGCCGGCGGCCGGAGGTGAGGCGCCGGTCAGAGGAGGGGAAGCAGCACGGCGAAGCAGTGCCGTTGAGAAGGAGGATATTGCCGGAGCAGGAGCGGCGGCGGCGCACCTCGGGTGGAAGATGTGGGAGATGGATGCAGACGCTCTCCTTTTGCTGAGAATGTTGACCGATGGTGATTGAGCGTAAAATATCGCCGCTTGATTGACCATCCGTGGGGCCGGGATCGTAACCGGCATTTTCGGGAGGGCAGGCGAACATGGAGGAACACGCAAACGTCGTACAGGTATGAGCAACGCCGAGAGTTTTGCTGGATGACAGAGGGATGACAGCAGGGAAAGGAGACGCTTTTAAATTTGACGCTAGAGACTGATTGGTAGAGGGAGAGGAGAGGGCAGCCCGTGATTGGATGAAGTAGTGAAGAGGGCGGAGCGAGAAAATACTGTAGAGGGTGAGCTTGGGAGAGGCTTGTGCTTAAGAGATGGTCTTCCTGTCTGGTCTTCCTGTCTGAACTTTCGCTTTAGCTTCATATAGCAGTGCAGTCGCTGCGGTCACAAATGGGTACTCCCTTTAAATTGAACTGAGCTCTGACATTAAAAGGAAGAATAAATAATAAATCATATTTGAACTGCAGTGTAAATTCTACCAGCTTGGCACTGTTTATCCCTCTCGTTGGAAAATCCTTCTCCCTTTTCGTCTGAGATCTGAGGAATTTTCTCTCTTTTTGCACCTTGTTATGGTCTGTTTTCAATATCATTAACTTTATCAAAAGCCCACAAGACTAACACAGGAAATTGGAAGCAACTGCTGGCATCTTTACAACATTTTATATTGTATGCATCAGAACTTGTGTGAACAAAATTTGACAGTGCCTTCCAAAACGACTGTTGCAAAAAAGCGTATGTGAGTGTTTCTGATCTGCTACTGTTCTGGTTTTTTTCACTTTCTCTGTGTTTTTCTGGCTGTAACATCCTGATGTAGGTTTGTAAGTTCAACACTGGATTTCTCCCATTGTCACAATACGCGGCACATACAGTATATGGTTCAGTATCAGGCCATGTTATGTATTGATTATATCGGCCATAGTCACTCTGTTTACGTTCTATCATTCCTTTTATGGTAGATAATGAGAATGGGCTACACATGTATTCAAGGACCTGGATTTATAGGTACAGCTTCTACTTTTCTTTGTCTCGTTATTGAATGAGGATTACTACTGCTACAGCAGCCACTGGGCTCAGCGCTTTCTCTTATTGTGATGTGAGCAGTAGAGATGGCTTTGAAGTAAATGACATAAAATAAGTCTTTTTATTTGCTTTACATTGTCTTCACTATCATCACTTCGCACCACAGGCACAAGCTGCCCAAGCTGAGCAGATAGGCTACAGGTCCTCCAGTCCACACGTGGTTTATGGTTGTGACAGCTCAAGGGAGTGTTTTTAAGAGGCACGTGCTGGTTTTGGCCTACAGCTCCGACATGTGTAGTCCTCACAGCTGTGCTCTGCAATGCAGCTCTATAAATCCAGCTTTACAGTGGAGAGGAAAGCCAGTACAATTCACACCACAGCAACAGGTTACTTTGATAAATGTGAAAGTGCTACATCAAAAAGGACGTATGATCAATTGCTCATCCATTTAACCATTTGAATGAATGAATGACTGGATTTACTGCACAACTGCATGAGTGCACATGTTCTTCCCTCAGACTGAGAATGTAGGAGTTTACGTAAAAGGTAAATCATAGTTGACTGAGTGAAAAACATGCTGATTAACAAAGTCAGTACTTTTATTAAATCTTGAAAATAGACGATTGGTCAAAATGACAAAATTTACCAAAAAGAAAAAAGAACCACATCCTTTTCTGCAGCCTTTAACAGCACTTGCCCATCTTCAGTTTTTGCATTAGGTAGGGCCAAGATTGGTTACAAATAAATTTAAAAGTTCCCTAGGCTTCCTGCCTCTTCAGTCTCACCATGATTGTATCAACACCTGTTTCATCAAGCTCCAAACAGAATGATCTTTGTGACAAATGAACCCTATTAGTTGGCAGAATTAAATATCATACAAAATTCAAGACGTAGGCGAGGGTCTGACTTAATATGCTCCTAGAGGTGGTGCCTGTTTGTGTTAAATCAGGCAATCAGTTAAATGAAAACAAAATTAAATGTGCCCCCCCACCCCCCCTTTAATGAGGCTAAGGTAGTCTGACTCAGAAGTGATTCAGCATCTGACTGAGATGTCCCAAAAAGCTACACATCCCTCCCAGTGCATCTGAATCCCAAGGTAAATAATTTTTTTGACATTTGAAGTGACTGTCAAATCACACTTCTATCAAAGCTGGTGGAAATAAAATTTGACAGCTGGTAGAAACTTCACTTCGTGGTCATGACAGTGAACAGAGAGAATGGGATCCGTCTGAGCAGTCAAACTTTGCAGTTTTTATGATAAAAGCTTCATATTGTTCCAACCAGACTTTATTAGAGGCACTAGAAATACTGGAGTAATTTCTGCTGTGCATGCACTTGCTAATGTCAACCTATAGCATCAAACTTCAATATCTGACATTTTATTTGAAGCACATTCTTATCAGGACATGATGAAATAGATAACCGGTGACTTATTAGCACTTTGCCTTTATTGTTTACTCACAGATTTCCACTAGTCAACTGTTATGTTCTTTCACAGAGGCCATGATGAATTTATATACTCAGCAGGAAAGCAGTGGTGACTGAGTCCTTTGCCAAGTCCAGTTTTCTGTCTAATCCTCAATTATTTATACAAGTTAGTTTGTAAAGGTCTGTCTTTTCATTAAAGTATTCCAATTTATCATCTTAAATCCATTGCAGACTGTCCGATTGTGACATCTGTGCTGTGACTGCTGTCTGACCAACTGGCCAAAGTCACTCATCTACTGTTTAAACCCCATGGACAGAAAAGGTTAAACTGTGCGAGGCATGTCTGGCCCTAAAAGCAATGATTTTTGGTCTGACCCTCCAACAATAAAAATGTGATTGGTTAATTTTCCTGTCAGTTGATCTAATAAACAACAATGAATGAACAACTCTATAGGGTTTTTAAGACAGTAACCCTTCCATTTCTGAAGAAGACAAGATAGAAGATGAGGCCAAGGGTAGAATTAAAAAAGAATAAACTTTGACATTTATTATGCTCATATTTTTACCCATCGAGCTAAGTTCCCAATTGCATAAAACAAGTATGAATATTGAATCAAAATAAGTCAAATATATATGATGAACAGGGAAAGTAATACATGGAAAATGGCCCACTTAAGAACATACACATGCCAGGCAATGATCTGCTTCATTGGATCTCCTCTCGTCTCTGAACAACAGCACTGTGTTGATTTATCATATTCATTGATTTACAGCTACATCAAGCCACCAATACAAATATTGCAAAGGTCAATGCTTAGTGGCAAGAAATGTCACTTAAACCCCTGTGCCCCCAGATAATTATGTGCATGCGTGTCTTGCAGGGAGAAGACATGTACAACAGTAAGAGGTCCCCTGGATGCTTTTTCTTTTTAAATAAATTTTTATCCCCAGCTTCTTTGAAAAAACATGGTCATATTCCTATGAAGGGTCTGACCACTTCGACGGCTGTGATGAGTTTGGCCAACGTGCCGGCTTTACACAACGAATACGTGATGAAGCTGAAGCTAACTTTCTGAACAAGTTCGTTTAAGGACTAAACCTCACTTTGAAAAGTTCTTCTTCTGTCAAAAGGCAATTTTTTTTTCATATCCTTCAAGTTATGACTTGCCTTCAGAAAAAACAGACTAGAATTGGGGGAGAGAAGGAAAATATGAACCAATGTGTTGTAGGGGGAAAAAATCCCCACAAGGTCCATGGAGCTGCTTGGTGTGATTGGCTGCATTAAACAGAAATCACTTCTGTACACAACTTACAGTTTCATAAATAATTCATCATAGTTTTTTTTATGTTACCTTGTCTACTCCTCTCACTTTTAAAGACATGTTTTATGTTACTGTAACATACAACAAATGTTAACTCTGTATCAAATTTGGACTTTAATTTAAATAGAATTGGACTGAAGAGAGAAACCATGAATAATAAATAATCACACAAAAAAAGGAGCTTTCAAGTCCCTAAGACGTTGAATTTAAATCCCTGTCCTTTTTTTCATGAACTTTATGTCTGTGCTTTATGATGTGTCTTCCCATTTGATGTGTAGTGAGCTTCACAGGACGAGAGACTGACTTTTCCCCGTCACAATGCAATCTTCCTCAATTTAATCTCTATCAAAGAATACAAAATGGAGATCGCTGTATGGTGCAAAACAGCCTTATCACTAGATGCAAGATATGGCTCTCAGTGCTATTAGGATGTCATGTTGAATGAAGAGAGTATAATTCAGATCATAGGATTAACATTGGTTTAGAGAGAAAATCTCCTTAAACAGCGACTTGTGCATTACTTCATCTTTTTTCGTGGAATGATTTACAGGTGTAGAGGAGCTGTAATGTAAGTGCTTTGAAAACTTTGCAGGTCAAAGCTTCACTGATGCAAATATTTGATTCAGATTCTGCATGAGGTGGAAAAATGCAATGATGGATTTCATTTGCTGCCAAGAATTCAAGTAAACATCTTTATTTGCGGACCAAAGGTAACATCTGTCCACTGGGATCTTAAACTCTTGAGTCAAGCTGTTTTGACTAAGCTGGCCACCTGTGTTTAAGGTTTAATGTTGTTAGTTTTTGTAAGAAGGACTCATATTTCAACAACAAAGATTGATTTGTGGATTATTAGAAGATAGTGGAGGTGCGTATAAGGCAAATAATTACATTCATGTCCCTTTAAAGGCCATAATCTGAAATAAAATGTGTGCATCTCAGCATGTAATAGGGAGCAAGGAGGGATTTGAATCTGAAATAAATGTTTACTTCTTGTTGCTGCAGGGCCGCCAATTTGCAGGAGATACATGACAATTTTGGTTTCCCTAGACGGGCTTCATCAGGCAGTCAGCTTGGGCAGGATGAGGAATGATACCGAAGGAACTGCTGCAGTTTTTATACTTTAACGGTGGTACCACAAATGGAAGTGGAAGAGCCAGCGAGATGCTCTGTTGGTGTGCTGAAAAGCTGCTGCTCTCTGGCATGTTGCTGAAGTAGAATCAAGGAGCATCCTTGGAGAAAACGTCCACTATAAGCCTCTAAAATCTGCCTACAATAAAAAGATCATGAACAGAGTCATTAATAGCACAGATTTTAATTCCAGCACCAACATTTTGGTGAAAAAGAAGAACATCATCAGCGAACATTCAAATGCTATTTCTTTGATATCTCTGATAATCGGTTGATAACATCTCAACATGGAACCAAATTACATTTCCAAACTGATGATTTATTTGAACTCAATATTCACACTTCGAATGGCAACGCAATGTCCACCTGACTTTGATCTCTCTCTTTTGCCAGCGTTGCAAGTTAGCGCTTCACAAAAGCAAATTAGAAAAAAATACCCGTAAGACGAAGTAGCTCACGTTGTGACAATTTTTTATCCAAGTTCTTTTTTTTTTTTAGATTTGAATAAAACTTATTTTATTCACAGAGTGCTCATTCTTGTGTAGACTACAGGTTGCATCTGAGATGTGGGTGGAAGGCCACACCTGAGGCCACCCAAACCGCAACAGCTCCATCCACCAAGGTTCTGCTTGCATATTTTTTCCACTATCTGAGAAGATATATAAAGAAATAAAAATGTGATTAAAACATATTTAACTGGGGAATAATCTTGACCCTTCAAGATAAAAAAGGAAATTATTTGTCCATTCATTAAATTAAATTCATATAATTGTGGTGACACCATTTGGGTGCACTACAATACAATGCTTGACTGGTCAAACAAACTTCACTGCAATGGCTTTGTCCTTTGAATTACCATCACTATCCATCCATTGTCCGTACAGGATCATGGGGAGCTGGAGCCAACTGGAGCTGACATAGGGAGACACACCTGGAACCCTCTGAGAAAACCTCTGGCAAGATGCAAACTTGTTTGAACACAAAAATGTTTTGCTTGTTTGCTTTGCCACATCCCTGCATTAGCAATGCCGTAAATCCTCTTTTTCTTCTTACTGTCATTTTGTGGTTTGTGAGCTAATATTCCTGTGTACGTTCTTTATCTGCAACACTTGGTTTGTCCAGATCACCATTCACCATGAACATGTGCAACACTGCCTGTTGCTGCCATTAGTAATTAGACAGCTCTATAATCCCATCACGCCTCACAGCATCATTGAAAAATTGTGGTTTTACAGTAACACAAGCTTGTTGCAGCACACAGGCAGGAGACAGCACAATTTTACAAAACATTAAAGTGGTTTACAATTAGGCCGTGTGGGTTGGTTCTGAATTAATCTGAACAAATCATGTGTTAATTCTTTTCCGTTTATCATTTTCTTCCCACAGTGACAGCCCCATTCACTTACAGACATCAAGATGCAATCATCATTTTAAGATTCAAAAAGCATTACAAGCAGGAAACAGAAAACAATATATTTCCAAGGATGCACCCATTTATGTTCTTTTTCTAGTTGTGTAAAGTTCCTCCATTTCAACTGTACAGTTGTTTCACTCATGTGCTGATTGGTGGCGGTTTGGCAATTCACTCATTTTGAGGCCGCTTTCCACAAAAGATGACCATCAAGGAAGGTGAAATAAAACCAGAGATCAATTTCAGGTGGTTTATGAATCCACACGAGAAAATTTGGAAACCAATGCAGTTCTTTCTTTCCCGGGAGAGCTGTGGCCTCGACTTCAGCATTGGAGAGCGGTCAGGAGAAGAAGGCGGCTCTGTTCCGCTGGGATCCGAGAGCAGTAGACCCGATCGATGCCTCTTTGATCGCCTGCATTGGCTCTTTTTCTCCTCCTGCCTCAGCTCACCGGGGGGGAAACAGGCTCCTTCATCTGAATTGTAACAGTCAGAAATGGCTTTGGTGAGGTGTTAGTAAGCTGCTGGTTCAGCCTTCTTTTTCAATCCTTTTGGGCCATAACTGCTTTCTCTCCAACATGACGCTCGGAATGACAGGGACCTCTTTAAATATACGTGCACCAAAATGTAGTTGTGGTCTGCCGCTGCCAGGCGAATGCATGTGTCATCTACAGTCCCTGCAATTCAGAATGACATTTCTTCCAAAAGATTGCCCCTGAGCAAACATGCCATGTTTGTTTACACATGAATAATCCATCACTCCTCATGTCATTTCACTACACCAGTGACAACAGCCCCAACTGTTGAACCATGTACAGGTTACACTGTACATACAAGAAAGACTGTTTATCAATACACTTTATTGTCTCAAGAGGCAGATTGTTACATGTAACAATTTATTCATTCATTGAAGCTACTGATCTTATAACTTTCAATGGCACAGACATAAATACACTGATCTTGAATTAATGCAACTAATTTATGTTTTCTCAAGTTGATATTTTCTTTTTTTACAGAGCTGAGAAAAGTTGGGTGTCAAAATTCCAGTGGAATTAAATTTACACTTCTCTCTCAGTCATAAGTGATACATTTCACTAAGGTTATATATGTTTTTTCCTCAAGTCTATTGCTCTGCATTGTTCAGTGGTTTCTGTTGTTCAGGTTATTCAGTGTTTCAGATCTTATGAGATATGATGAATCACTGATGTGCAAATTCCTTTGCTGATGTTTTTTTTTTCTTTCCTCAGCCTGAGTCTGGTGTCACCTCTGTCTCACTCTGTTGTTTTTTTTTTCGCTGCTACTTCCATCATGTTCTTTCTTGTCTGAAGTGAAGTGTACTCTTGATTATGAGATGCTCAAGCATCACTGATGCGAGACTGAAGCCGCCATTCAGCTGCACCATGCCTACTTATCTATATTTACCTTAAAAAACAAAAAAACAAATGATTTTTCATGCCATCGATGCATCATTAAAAGAAGAGGTTGTTGATATTCTATATTTTCCCTACTGTCAAAATAATAAAGACCAAAACAACACATAAATCTTTAAAAAAGTTTTCTAAAACAACTAAGCACTGTAGCTCTTGGCAAATATATTATAAACATGAGTAAACAAGGCATTTTATTCCTGGGGACTATTTTCAGCTGTGGATTAATACACATTTGGTGCACAGAATATTTAGAGCAGCAGGAATACTGTGCATTATTAACATTAGGAATTCAATATTCATATGTGCAATCACATTAGGAACAGTATGGAAAGTAATCCACAACTACCCATTAAACCATAAACATTAGGTAATTAACAACCTAATCACCAATTTATTAGTGATGTTACTACAAAGAATTATCCTGTCGATATTGTGTCATTAATTTCCACGAACTGTGTGTCTGAATGAGAAATAATAAATCTGCGTTTTGGGTAATTGCTTGAAGAGAAGTCTCAAAACCTACGTTGCATCTGCCACTGCAACCGGGTACACTGTCAGCGATGGCAAACGTCAACCCTAAAATCAGTCAACACAAACAAAACTTGCCAGTTTTATTTGGCAGTTGAATCTTGCAAACATGCACATGCTGTGAAAAAACAACAAAAAAGAGGAGCAAACATGATCCGTACATTCCCTTTGATCCCAAATGAGGTAGAGTGCGAGCTGAAATCTGACTCGTCTTGCCTCCAGGCAGCACGATTCATTCGGAAAAATAGCTGTCAGCAATTTAAATAACAATTCATTACTATTTGCGATTATGGAGGCAGCTACTTGGCTTTTTTAGTTCGCGATTCATGTGAGATCAAATGTAGGCCTTGCTCCTGCCTGTGGTTAATATTTGGTTCTAGCCAATGATGTGTCTCTCTACATTCATGTGAAGGAGCCTGTGGTGGGTTAGAGTCTCAGGTTGGGGCGACCATCTCTCCTGCTTCCCTGATTAGCTGCTACACCGGGCTCAGTGGAGTTGAAAGTCAGATTTAATTGATGGAGACCATCCAGAATCAATGAGGCTAGGAAGGCAGGCCAGCCCCTCTCTTTGGCAAGCCAGGAGGCTTTCGGTAGGGGGAAGACGGGATGAGGGCTGTGTATGTGATGTTCATGCGTGAACCTGGGGCTTCAGAGTAATGGTGTGTGTCTACCCCGGTGCCACACCACATAAACCTAGGACCTCCCTGTCAGATCCAGACACAGGGCCTACAGCAACGCACAGGAGGAGTCTGCAAAGAATAGACTCAACAACCCAAATGCTTATTTGTTATCACATGGGTGTCACAATTAGGACACATGCTATGCCAGGAAATATTAAAACAAACATTTCACATTGCTTCGCTGTGTTGCTCCAATTTGTACTGTAATATTATAAAGAGTACAATGTACAAAGGCTGCGTTAATGACATTTAGATTGTAGTCACGTTTCTAAAAGTTCTGGATGAGCAAATGGTGAGTGGAGAACCCTCTGAAAGTTGCTAAATTGAACAAATTACAGAGCGAGCACAATCATCTGCTGTGGTTAGAGGGCTTGCAGACAGCACTGGCAGCATCCTCTGAGCTCCTCACTGCAGCATCAGCAGTGTCAGTGGACTGTGCCCGGCCCCAACATGGAGCATCTGGACGGCCAGTCACACCACATCAGAATGATCAACGAACACTCTCGGCGAACAGGAAACCTAACCTGTCTCACAGAGAGTGATCAGTCAAGCACTGCCGGTCTGTCTGTCTGAAATCCTGGACCAAAATACACTATTTCTGTAACATCTACTCTTTCTCTGGGTGGAGCCATTCTGACTTTAAAAAATGATGTGGAATTGACACATGATAAATTTAAAAGTGGAAACAGACTTGTAACAACTGTCGAAATGGCATTTTGGGCCCAAAATTCAAATTTCTCCAAACTCTAATATATCTTCTGGGGGGTGGGGGGTTGGGGTGGAGTCCAACTTAGAAGGTTTGGTTGAAATCGGGCCAGTGGTTTTGGAGATAATGGCGAAAGACCGGTGGTGACGACCGGAGGGGAACCGTAAGTTTCGCTTTTACCCACCACGTCTCTCGATGCAGAGGGGAGGGGGGAGGAGGTGGGGCAGTGTTTCGTACCCATGCAGGGAAGTTACATTTCAGTTTCAGCCGACCCGACCCCGCTCAGGCTGCAGCGACAGCACCATTCATCCTATTAACCATTTTTCTACCGTTGCAATGAGTCTAGAAACATTATTTTAAGGCCAAAAAACTCTGCAATGTTACTTTAAAATACACATGTCTTAAAAATAACGGTTGGAAAATGATCAGGAACCAGAGATGCAAAGCTCCCTTTCAGCTCAGAGTGCATAATTAGCTATAGTGATCTGATGGCTGTGAGGCTGTGAATTCAAAAAGGTCATGGATAGATTTTGTGAGCTTAGAGTCACAAGGTTCTATCTCTGTTTTGGGTTCCAACTCGGCTTGTGTTTTGGTTGATAGAACCTTTTTATTTTATGAATAACTAATTAAAAAATGTTGAAAATTCAAAAATAAAAGTGACCACTAATGGATGACGTTATGCAAAAAACTCAATTTTGAAAAAAATGGAGATAGAACTTTATAATTCTAAGCTCACGATTTGCACATAAATTGGTGAGGAGGAAATCCCTGTTTAAAGACAACCGCGGTTCCACTGTTGCTCTGTGTTTGTGAATATTTAATGAACATTGCAAATGTTTACTCAGCTCTGTGATCACTGATAAGTTGATCTGCTGGGTTTCTGAGCTTTTACACAAATTCTGCCTTTTGGTGATTTTGGACTCAAAGCAGTCATTTCCACCAAGAGCTAACTTGATATAGTCTCAGATAGCTATAGTTACTTATCATATTTTGTGTAAAGCACCTGGGATTTGTGTGGTTTTTGGCAGAACTGTCATTTTGAGGTGACCCTGACAGACCATTGCAGCTAAAAATCTCTTGTATCATCTGTTGCTTGCAGAGCAGAACAAGTAAACTATATGCATGACATCTGAATTACCATACTATGGGCCTGAGGCTGACAAGCTGCATGTATTATCACCTGTGCTGTGTATCTGGTACAAAAGCCACAAGGAAAACTTGAATATTAAAAAAAAAGTCAGTAATGCAGCATTGAAAGGGAAATCGCAGGAGCAATGGTTGCCAAGGCCATGTGACTGTTGCAACCATATATAGCTTCATTTGGCCCAGTCAAAAGTGTAATGCATGAAATGAAGCTGAAACTCGGACTATAACCAAGAATAAATTGAACTTGTTTGTCACCCTCTCCATGAAGCCTGCAGCCTATGTACTGTAGGCTGATCAGCGCCAATCAAATTCAGCCTCCAGTAGCACAGCAATCACAGCACCAACTAACCCAACCTGACTGTTTGGGAACCTCTCATACTTATTGGAAACCAAAGCTTTCCGATAAATTTACCTTTAATTTGCTCACATCGAAATAAGAAGATTTACCCGTTGTTCAAATAGCAAGCATCTGCTGTTATTTTAAGACAGCTTCAAATGAATGTTTTTGCATGTCATGAATTACATTTACATGAAACTGAAATGTCTGAAAACCTTCCCCGACCTTGCCGTCGCCGCTCTGAGTGGGTAGACAAATATACCCAACCTCTGCATTGCCAGAGGTGCTCCTGAGGTTGAGCTTAATGTATAAAGATGGGGGATGTGGAGAGCATGTAGGTATGAGACATTCCTGAGTTGCACTGGGCACATAAATAAGGGAGCAGCACAAAGCTATCCCCCAGGACTGCTGTCAGTTGGCATCTTAACACGCTGGATACTAATGAGGAACAATGCTGCATCACGCACCTTATGCAACATGCAACACCCAGATGGATTGGATCTTTTTCCAGGGTTACAGTAAAATGGAGGTCTGCAACGTGATCTGTGCAACAGTATAGCATACAGTACATCCCGAATGTCAATCACCAATGCAATTTCACAAGGTCTTAATCACAAGAAGAGCTGGCCTGACATCACATGTTGCTTTTTTAAAGTTGCACAAAGCTGTGGAGAATTATACAAACACTTGCTTGAAGAATGATTGGCTGGTTAGCATGCTAACTTCAGCAGCAGAAAAGGTGTGGTTGAGACAATAGTGAGTAAAAGAAATGAACTCCCCACTTCTAGACTACTTGGTTAACCATTTTAATATACTAACTGGCTTAAGTTGAAGGTTAAAGAGATGTATTTTTTGTCTCAACACCAATTTGAGTCCCATAAACCTGTCTGTGACTGACTGACAGACTGAGTAAACAAGGTACACCATTGGTCAGTCAGCCAAGTTCTGGAGTTTTCCCATTGGCTGATAAAATTGGTACCATCAAGCAGTATTGCCAACTTCAGTTACATCCTCCATAATCAATGACAATATGCGGCGTAGCCTTTGACCCAGTCTTGTTTTTTAGTGGTAGCCTATATCTAATATGTGCAAACTATACCTAGACGGGAAATTCAAATTATATGAATCATAAATTTTGTTATCATTTCAGTGGTGCATATAGAGTCCAGCTGCTGCTGGTGTGATGTTTTTTGTTTGTTTGTTTGTTTTTCTCATTAGAGGAATGTTGTCACAAATCTTTGTAGGCTGCTCATTCCTCTGTGACAGAAAATGTATCTTGAGAGGAAACTAACTTTATGGTTTTTAAGTGTTGATGAAATATTATAAATTTAAATTGTAAAAACAAACAAAACAAAATAAGACTCAATTGATCATTCACAAATGAAAAACAAGTTTTTCCAAAATATTCACATAAGGAAAAAAAAATCAACTGACAGTAAATGACACCAAAATTATATATACTGAATAATTATATAGTATCCACATGTTTATCTATTTTCAAAAGTGTATCCAAATTTACTCGCTGTTTTCATGTTTTGTGCTAAGATAAATTAATAAGCTTCATTGTTATTTATCACACAGACAGACAGAAGCATTCACACTGGATCATTAACTTGATTATCAAATCTAGATCTTGGTTTTTGCACATTTCTGTGGTCTTAGTCTTAGTGTTCAGGTTAAGGCAATGGGCTTTAACAGGAAATAGAGAAATACTGTCCATGGGCTCTGACTAAATCTGTCTAATGCAAACACTTAACCGTGGGCCGTAACATATCTGTTTGGATCAAGGTGTCAGGAACAGACAGAGGTGGCAGCAGACTTCCAGTTAACATGACTGTATATGCATGGGGCCAGTCCCCTGCAGCCAACCACGCACTGCTGACAAAAATACACAGGAAATACAGCATCATACACTCAAATACAGTTGGAGGTTCACATTCACAGCCACTGATACAAAACACAACAATAAAGGAGGTATTTAGTCTATAATACAAGCCAAACATCCGTTTCCTGTATGATTGTCTATATTTGTATCACAGAGACATATACACATTAACATTTATTCTTGTTCTTGTTGTGTGGAAAATTTAATAGATCAAACATTAATAATGTAATGGTGAATGCAAAGAGCAATTGTAAACAATAGCAACAACAACAACAACAACAGATCAAGATTAATTACATTTGAATGGAAGGCTTGGCTTGATGCAATTAGCATAACGATGATGCGTACTGTCGATGGGCTCTCAAAGGGCCTGAATCCGTTCGTGTATTTTGTTATTTGAGACTTGGAAATTCCACAGGGATGCACAAGCAATGGAAGAGCAATAAGTGCTTTTCGCAGCTTCAGATCAGTGGAGCTCTGACATGTTAGATGACTGTGGCAGAGAGGGCCCAGTGATGGCAAGAGGAGGGTGGGGGTTGCTTAAAGGTCCATCTCAGAACCAGACAGCAGTAAATAATTTCTGAGACTTTTAAGAAGAATGTTTTGCTGCATGTGAGGCTCTCTTTGGGCTTGTCTGGTTTACGACACCAACAATTGTCTCGGTCTGTGAAAAGTGACGGCGAGGGTGTTTAATAGCCTCATCATTCTGTTTTTCATCCTTTAGAAAAATGTGTAGTATAAGAAGTGATTGGGTTTATAACACACTAATGATTTATCTACAGACACATTTTGAGAATATTTATTATTACTTAACATAATATATATATATATGACCATTATCTGCTGAGGACCTAAAGTCAACATGTTGTAATTGTATTCTGTTAATCTTTTTCCCCCTCAGGAACATTCTTCTTGACAGTATCTGACATCATGTTCACAAGACAAGACATTCAGTGAAGATTTGTTAATACACTTCAATAATACAATTTATGCAGCAGACATATCTTGTGATACATGTTCGTGCAAATACAGACATTGGTGTTTGCACCTTGCGTGAACCCCTACACCCATACAGTGTGAAGATATTCATGCATCCTCACCCTGTCACTTTGAGTTTCATAGTGCTGCTGCTGAGTAGCGCTAACCCAAAAATTGAATACCAACATCCTATGTATGACCTGAAAGTCAAATACTTATTTCTTGTAAATCTTTGCGACCTCAAATATGTAAAAAAAAAAAAAAGATGCACTTTCAAAAGAGACAGGTTAAGTTCAAAACTACAGAGAGGAAGAGCAGCTGCACATCTCTGAGTTTGTCTTTTTCGGATGCAAACTTGCGCACTGCTAACCTTTATGTCTCTAAAGTGTAGTGACACAGAGAGATGGAGCCACTGGCAAAGACCAGCTTTTACAAGGAGAGAGTTGCTGGAGTGTGGGCTGCAGAGAGCAAACACCAAGGCTACATGTGCAGTGACGCGTAATAAAGACATGTCAGAAAAAATAAATGTTACATGTGATCACTAGGTTCTGACACTGATGCTCGTTTCCTAATTAAATATAAAAGGATTTCCTTTCCTGCAGATTACATGGATTATAGGGAACACTAGGCAGGCAATCAAATGACAAATCTAGCAGCCTTATCAAGTTAATCTGTAATCATCTGAACTGTGCCAACAATCCACAGCAAAAACCTTTGACTCCTACAACATTACAGACGCACTGAATAAAAGGAATTTTATTTGTAATAATGGAAATAATGCAAAGTCAAAATTAATCTATAAAGGTAAGTCATTTTCTCAGTCATATCCTAAAATGCATGTATTCGTTGATGTGCAACCAGGAGCAATACAGCTGTTCCTGGGCTGCCACTGTCCATAGCTTTGTAAAGAGAAAGATTTCCAAAAAAAAAAAAAACCTAAGGTGAATTGTCAGTGTTTTGGTGCCCTGTGAAAATTGATTTAGATGAGATGAGATGAAAAAGATTTAAGTCAAAACTCTTCTGATGTTTCAGAATTGAATGACAGGAAAACCTGCAAATAGAAGAAGCTGAAGTCAGAAGTAATGTGTAGTTATCAGACAGTGAGGATAATGGTACAACATTACTGTAGCTAGAGAATAAGCCTCCTCTAAAAGACCTTAAAAGCCACTTAACAATGCCTCACTGAGACTTTCTCCAGTCATCAGATGTGACATTGGCTGCCATGTGATCTTATCGCTTTGAGAAACAACCGCTTCAAGACCATTATTTTGTGACATTTTACATAACTGTAAGATATGTGAGAAAGAAGAGCCCTCAGTAAAATGGACCCCGTGCTTTCAGTGCTCTTATTTATTCCATTTCTTAATGTGATTTCAAAACTTAAATGCAAAAATAATTATTCCATCAATTAACACAAGTCTGCATCTTCACCGCCGCATTACTCCACACACTGACTTGTCTGGCTCGTGTCTTAATCTAAGATCAACATTTTCATCCTTCAGCTTCCAGTAAATGGATGTCATTCTAATTATAACACAGAGGGGAAAAAAATCTCAAAAGTCTTTAAAAAGTGTTTTAAACTGCAGTGGTGTGAATAATTTTAATTACTCAGATTCAGTTCATTACTCATTCATTTATTCATGTATTCGCTGTCTTTACCTGATGATTACTTTACTTGTTATTAATGGTCATGCAGGAATGGACTCAATCCTCTGTATGTAATGGGCAGAGGGAAGTAGGGCCCCTGTTGACACGATGCCAGTCTGCTGCAGTAAATCAGTGTTGGCGCTGTAAATAAACTATGACCCTGAACAAAATATCCACATATGCTTAAAAGCTTTGGTGCTGTTCATGTAATAACGCATAAAATGTGAAATCAGCGCTTACCTTGGTTTCTAGATATGCAGATTGTACATTCATCTCAGGACGCCTACACTTTTATCTGACACCAAGGGCATTTTAGATCAAACAACAATGACTCTCCCTGATCAGTAGGCAGAATGCACCACCCAGGAAGTTATGATGTGACACCTGTCAGTGTGTCAGTAGTTGAGTGGTTAGAGGCTGTGGACGGCGAGAGCTGATGCTGCTGAGCCACCATGTTCTGGAGGCCTTTGATCAGCCTGCATGCCCGGCCAGTCAGATGAACAGGCACCGAGGCAGAACAGGCCCTTTGAAGATCTCAATCATCTGTTACTGATAAGGTTATTATGTTGTTGCACTTTGTCTTCAAGGCCGTAATCAAATGTGACACTGACTGCCCTACTGCTGCTCCCACAGGGACGCAATGAGGTGTATGGCAGCAGGGTTTTGATGAGGGAGGAGGATGGTTGGGGAGGGGGCTGGGGAAGACTGGAGAGTTATTACATGTTTTCATTTCTGTAGCAAAAATATGTGACCACCTGCTGTGGCGGCAGCAACCAAATTATGGTAGTGTCTGCAGGCGAAGTCTAGCTAGGTGTCGGCAGGATACAGTGGAGCTTGAGCGATACGTGACACGTGTGGCAACAATATGTCTAAATTCCCGCGGGATGTAAGAAGAAAATTGACATTTTTCGGCGTTTAATATGTGATATTCCGACTCTGCAACGCTGCAGGCGGTTTGAAAGCTAACAGATGCGATGCATTTGTGTTGATACGCACATGTCATCACACTAAATGCCTATCAAACTGTTCCCCACATTTTTACCCGTAGCTTTCCCCTTTAAGCTGTCAAACGTAACCCCCGTAAGAATACCTTTGCGTTGGAAAAAGCGCAGCCTTCCAGAGAAGGAAGGGCTTTTATTTTGAAACGCCACCTTGAATAAATCATGAGATCCCCTCAATGAATACGCCATACATGAGAAAATCCTCAGCTGCCATTAATGCGCTACTTGTCGTCTTTCAGATGAAGCGCCATATTCTGTCTGCCTCTATGTGTAAACTCTCTAAGTGAAATCAAGCTAATTATGACCCAATAAGCACCTTTAAAAAAAGAGGTGCTTCCTGTTGCAGGTGTTGAATACTGATAAATTCTCCAAAAGCATGACTTTTGTTGCCTGTTCCTGTTCAGGTGTTCATGTAGCCTCCCGTGGCATCTCTTTTATATTAAAGCAAATCAATCTTTCTGACATCACAATGAGCTCAGAGAAAACAAGAGAAGAATAACAAACATGTGGAAGACATAAGAAAAAAAGAGAGCCAGTTTTCCCCTCTAATCTTCTCCATCAGACTCCTAAAATCCAATAGATTAGGCCCCGCAGCCCTGAGCTCACTATCATAGTGGAGACTATTGGTGCATGAAACATCTCTTATCACCTTCATTTCATTTCTGCTATTCATGCCAACCTTTCTCGCTCAGACTCTTTAAAATGGAGGGTGTATGACTCACGGCTTTGAGATTTTTCAGCCGGACACACGAGGAAGGTAGCAATGTTTACATTTCAAATAAATGCTTTAAAGGGAGAAAGAGAGAGGGAGAGAAAGGAACGACAAGTTCAAGTCCCTGTAGGCAGGAAGAAAAGGATGGTAGTCAGCAAACAATACTCTTAGTCAGGACCAGACAAACACAAGTTTAGGAAGTGGGAACGAAGCCAGACAGGGGAGAGCTGAAGGTCACCAATCCATCATCTGCTTGTTAAATAACTAAAATGGAAATCAAAGAACAATAAAACAGGGAATCAATAGCGGCTGATGCTCAGGGATCAGACCCACTCCTCTGACAGGGATTATCAGCCAAGCTCACTGGCTTTTAAATGGCAAGCAAGGCGAGGAGCTCTGCCAGCATTGCAACTAGCCACAGCTATTTCACACACATTCCTCTCCCCTCTGTCTCGCTGTTCCTTGCGGCAATGACCTTTGCAGTAATATTTCCATAGACATGTTGTTAATGGACAAGGCTGACATATAAGTATGCCTTGCAAAGTTTGACATCAGGCATTATATAACAACCGCAGTCATTGACAGTGCGCTCAGGGGAGGAGGGGGAAAAAATGAACGTGTCTATTAGAGACTCTGGTCTCAGGGCAGTTCTTTTCTCACTTGATTCGATGATTAGAAGTAATTAGATAATAACAGCCTAATTATATCATTAAAGTGTAAATACAGAGATGAAACATAACAAACTTCAGTAATGATGGTTGTGTTGACACTGATTGTCTAATTGTTCTCTTGCTCCTGACTCAATCTGGATCAGATTGCTGCATTTAGATGAAAAACCAATTTCTTTGCCTGGTAAACGCAATGATATACTGTATAGGTTTCTCAGTTATTCACTGTATCATGCAATATGTAAAGTGGGGCCTTCATGTAGTGATACCGTTGAATTTGTATTAACAAAGTGGTGTGGAGACAGGGCTGGATACTGGTCTATCTTGTTTTATTAGACATTTAAATGTCAAGTCACATCAAATAAACTTGTCAGATCAGAACATCAGACATTCTATGATGAGTAATGCATTTCATTTCATTTCAAACTTCTTGCCATTGTATTTGAATCTTCTTCTAAATGCCGTTTATTCAGGTAATTTCTCATTTTCAGTTGTTGTACAGTGAAAATTTATCCTTCACGGCCATTACATAATTCATCCAATTTATCAAGACCTGCTCAGCACTGCTATGAATAATGGCTAATCAATAGCAGTAATGATCATTAATAGTGTTCATTAAGTATAATCTTACAATGGTTTGGTTGAGTGAACATATAAGCTCTCCCCCTCAAAATGCAACATCCTCTAGTGTAACCCTTTATAGGGCTCTCCTACTTCATACGAATCAAGTTCAATGAAATGGCTACATAATGGTTCTTCAGCCCACGAAAATAATCATTTTAAATTTAAATAAACATTAATGGATTAAAGGAATATATTTTCATAAAATGTTTTAAAAAGAGTTTAAAAAGTCCTTTAAACTTAAATAATGTATTTGATTTGTCAAAAATAAGTTACTGAATGTGGTCACTTGCTCAATAAGGGGTATATTTTCACTACTTGGAAATCGATTTACAGAACCGACAATGTGTGATACACATGTCACCAGCTGATACATAAACTCATATTTGATGTTTCATTTTACCTACTATACCAGATTTTAGAAGCTCTGAGTCGTCTCGTTCATTAATTTGCTTTAAGGTGACTTCACACACCCGCTCCAGTCGAAGTGTCCTGTCAACAGGTCCTCAGCATTCAAGTGAGAATGCAACACTTTCACCATGCATTCAGTTTGATTACCGAAAACATGGAAACTTAATTGCACTCATTGTTATGCGTTGTCACTTCGCTGGTCAACATGCTGCTGAATATCAATGAGCTCCTGATAAATCATGTCTGTGCTAAACACTCTGAGGAAGAAAGAGGCAATTGCCCAATGTTGCTCCAAGGACACAAAAATCTGAATTAGACTCTAACATCTGCTAAATGAAAATAACACTGAAGATAGTTGGAAATTGAGGCTGCAGATTGTTTTGTTACAATTCGCTCTAGACAAATTAAGTTAAATTGAGCTGTTATTGTCCAGTTTAATGCCTTGCTTCTTCGGCCTTTCTTGTTTTTGCATTTTCTTTCACCAAGCCTTGACGAAGAATCTGTATACTGTTTGTTTCACTACAGCCATGGGAAATTATAAGGTTTCTGCTAAACACTTTGATTTAATTTTATTTTCAGAAATGCTTAACATTTCATACATTTGAAGTTAAGATCCAGAGTTGCAAACCTGACAGGTTTGTATGAATGGACATATTTTCTAACATTGATATAAGGATCACATTGCAACCTGCCTGGGTGATGATGCCAACCAGTCGGGATGTCTCACTCTAGTCCAGCCCAGGGCTAAACCTTCTTGTGGGGGATATGTGGTTGGCTTGCTGATGCCTTTCACACATGGATTACAGTGCAGAAGCATTCACAGATTTACTTTAGTTGCAGTGCAACACATGACAAAAAATAAAATACTGTCAGCCATTTCCTTAAAACTGGGTGGCACTGTACCAGACACTCTGCAGGAATATATCAGGGATAATGCAGACCATCAGAGAGGCAGTCAAGTCTTTGGGCCAATGGTCCATGAGCTGTTTAATGAGGACTTGGGGATTCTCCCTCCACAGCTCAAAGGGCCATATGGCTTACAGCAGCTGCTCGCTATGACTGCTGATCGCATGTGGCGCTCACAGCTCAGGGTGGTCGCAGCTATAGCACCGCTTTATGGTCGCTATACAAAAAAGTGTTCTGAAAATATGCAAAACACTCACATTGAAAAGTTGGAGCATCATCAAAGTTTACTCTTTAGCTGCTTTCCCCCTCTTTACTTGGCAGTCTGAAGGGATCCAGGCCGTATTTCCTGCTTTATGTCACAGTCACTTCAAACAGTGATATGCTTCAGTGCGTGCACGGATTACCACAGCGCCAAGTGCTACGCTGTTAATCTGCTATTAGAATCATGGTGATTGTACATAAAGGGCACAGAGCTCTCATTTCTGTAAGCTGGTCATTATTGACATTAAACACTAAAGGTAACGTGACAACAGTAATTACTGTGCCATCCTGTTTCATTAAAGGCAACAGCCATTAACAGAGCTGGAATGCTGCCAATAGGTACCAGAGACTATATGAATTAAAGCAGAGACATTATGCAAAAGACAGTTAAAAGGATTGGTGTCTCCACCATCATCTCATTAAAGATGTTTTTAAAACTTGCACTGCAGGTTTTAAAGGGGAACAATGCAATGCTCTTTTGCTGTTTTGGTTGCTTCTTTTTCTCTATAGAGCTCCCCCTACAGTTCATTTATAGTGTGTGTTTTGGACGATTCAAAAGTGGGCACCACCATTATATTAAAATCCGTTGCCAGCCGGACCCCCCCTGGAACTCCAAAAGCGTTTTGATGACTCAGAAAGTTCTCCAAACCTTTCCTTGGCATGACGGTAATTGGTGAATTATCGAAGTATCCCTTTAACAAGAGATTACAGATTATAGGCATGTTTGTGTCTGGAACATCCTGGACACCGGGTCAGAGGCTTTAATCTCGCAAGATTGGTTTTTGGCCAAGAGACGCTAGGTGGAAGGCAGAGAGCCTCCATTTTCCCCATGACAACTCACTTTACCATCACAATTACTCCAAAGTGGTTTAATTAAGATGCAAATCTTGCACAGGTCCTCTTTAAATAATCTAATATAGAATTTAACATTTTTGTCATTCCCCTACACTTACAATGCAGGTGTTAATAATTGATGGAGCATGATGTTTTAGTCTTATCATGCAGTTCTGGGATTTCTACAGTGTTTCTGACCCACTTGTTTTGTTTATAGCGCAGCTTAAAGTGCCTGTCATTTTCCCCAAATTTCATCTGATCTTTCTTTTTGTAGCAGGGGAGCAGCTGTTAACAGCTGTTACTGTACTATCATGCTGTGACAACTCATGTATTCCTGTGTATATATTATGGCATGCCGTTTAGGAAATTAATATTTGAATATATGGATTGAACCTTATATATATATATAAAAAACTCTGAATATATTGAACGAAACTCTGAATATATTGAGTGAACCTTATATATATATATGAAACTCTGAATATATTGAATGAACCTTGAATATATATATATACGAAACTCTGAATATATTGAATGAACCTTGAATATATATATATATGAAACTCTGAATATATTGAATGAACTGGGTGGAAATATATTGAATGAACCTGAATATATTATATATGAAACTCTGAATATATTGAATGAACCTTTTCATGAAACTCTGACTCTGAATATATTGAATGAACCTTGAATATATATATATATGAAACTCTGAATATATTGAATGAACCTTGATATATATATATGAAACTCTGAATATATTGAATGAACCAAACTCTGAATATATTGAATGAACCTTAATCTCTGAATATATTGAATGAACCATGAATATATATATGAAACTCTGAATATATTGAACGAAACTTGACTGACGTCATCAAGGCACTGGCACCATCTTGTATTATAACCCATGCAGATGCGGCAGCAAAAATGACTGAGTCAACGCGTGCTTTGATTGCAGCTATTTTAAATAATGAAGAGGCCATAAACACACTTGCAAGTGCGTGTAACCTGAAACCCGTGCGCACTTCAATTCTCCGGACGAAGAAGTCCGGACAATTTTTAATGCCCTGCAACAGGGCAGACAGCTGCTCATAATGCAAACCTCAGCATGCCTTCGAACACGGCCCCGGTGTACAATCTCCGCCCGTATACAAGGCCTGCAAGACAGGGCACAAGTGTTGTGCCGTATACAAGGCCTGCAAGACAGGGCACAAGTGTTGTGCCCTGTCTTGCAGGCCTTGTACTTCTTCGTCCGGAGAATTGAAGTGCGCACGGGTTTCAGGTCTGGGATTTTGGCCCGTACACGCACTTGCAAGTGTGTTTATGGCCTCTTCATTATTTAAAATAGCTGCAATCAAAGCACGCGTTGACTCAGTCATTTTTGCTGCCGCATCTGCATGGGTTATAATACAAGATGGTGCCAGTGCCTTTCAGTCAAGTTTCGTTCAATATATTCAGAGTTTCATATATATATTCATGGTGAGTTTCATTTTATTCCCATTCAATATATTCAGAGTTTCATATATATATATATTCAAGGTTCATTCAATATATTTCATAATATATATATTCAGAGTTCATCATGATCAGAGTTTCATATATATATATATTCAAGGTTCATTCAATATATTCAGAGTTTCATAGCAAGGTTCATTCAATATATTCAGAGTTTCTGTACTATATTCATGCTGTTCATTCAATATATTCAACTTCATTCAATATATTCAGAGTTTCATATATATATATTCAAGTTCATTCAATATGAGTTTCATATATTTTTCATTCAATATATTCAGAGTTTCATATATATATATATTCAAGGTTCATTCAATATATTCAGAGTTTCATATATATATATATTCAAGGTTCATTCAATATATTCAGAGTTTCATATATATATATATTCAAGGTTCACTCAATATATTCAGAGTTTCGTTCAATATATTCAGAGTTTTTTATATATATATATATTCAAGGTTCAATCCATATATTCAAATATTAATTTCCTAAACGGCATGCCATAATATATATATATATATATATATATATATATATAACTGAAGGTTCCTTTAAAGCATCTACAGCTCAGTTCCCATCAGTGCTGGAAATAAAGAGGCACATGCAGCACCTAATCAAGAACACCATCATGCATCTTCACTGCATAATACTAAATCCAGTCTTTGCCACACATAACACAAAGCAGGGCAGGCTGTTCAACAAAATGAGAATGTCATGGCTCAAAAAGAGCAGAGTGCCCCATTTTCATCAGCCAACTGTGGAATTGTAAGATATGAAATGAAACCCCCTCTCTCTTGCATCAATATACTGCAATTATGGGCTACAGAGAAATTGCTCATGCAACCAGGCAATCCATACTTCTGTCACTTGCCACATCTCAAATGCAATCAGAGACACGATAGAGAAAGCTATACCGACTAGCACTTTGTGGCTTTGTTGAAACAGAAAGGAACATGCGCACACTCCCTAAACACCATGAAGGACCTGCTGTCCTTTACTGTATATGAAGACCGGAAAAGAAATAATAGCCATGGCTAATAGCTCTAATTCAGTGGGAAAAAGGTGATGTATTTAAATACAGTACTGGGAGCTTCACTTTTCATGGTTCTTCAAAAAAAAACCTACACCAGAGTGTAATGAAGTCAAGGCTTGATCAAAGACTTGGGGAGAGGTGAAATGGAGCAGAACTAAACATCTGGAAACAGCGAAGAATAGTTCCCTCAAGGTGCACATATAACCACTGGAGAGCAGGGCCAGTTTGCTTGCTCTCTCCGTGGGAACGTAACTGTGATTAATGTCTGCTATTTAAATGTTTGTTTTGTCACAAGAGGACACCAGTTTAACTATGCAACACATTTTTACCTATAACTGCTCACTTCATCTGTGCATTTTTATAGTTTTGTTGATTTCGCATGTGCTCTTTGTGGATAGTTTCACTCTCAGTTCAGTTTTTCTTAAAGATGTATTTAAAACCGCCAGTCATTCCACTCCACAGGCCGATGGATAATTCATCAATGCTAATTTCCTGGGTTAATTCGTTCAGTGGGTTCATTAAGAAATTTAACTGAACAAATTAGCACTGATGTGTGACCTGTTGTCATCAACATGAATCATGGTGGCAGCAGGTTGGATGGCTTTGATTTTTCATGACCTGGACATGAGGTCAATCATTGAGCCAATCCTCTATTCCACACCTGATCAAATGAAGCAAGTCCACTGAGGTTTTTATAATAAAAAAAACTGCTAACTAAAAAAAAAGAAGAAAAAAAAGCCTGACCTGGGGGTCCCAAATCTTCTGGAAATATTTTTATTTCATTATGATAGAGGCACCAACATTTTATTCGCTCTAAATGTCCTTGCTTTCACAGCACAACATGTGTGTTTATAATTGATTTCCTCACAAACAGCCTTTCTGATATTGTCATTGCTGTGATTACTGTACTGTTTCTTGCAAAGGAGACCGGCCCTCCAACACACACCGGGCATGTCCTTCACATTCGGTAGAGGTGTCTTTAATGTGTACGCACTATTTATTTTCATGCATCATAAAATTCCCTGGGTATAATTTGTTTGTATGAACTTCACTTCACATGACCATGTTCTTTCTGCATACTCCAATGTATGACCCTTTGTCCCATAAATTAAGGCCCAAATGCACCAGAGGATGTGAGGATACTCTGTCTTATTATCATGACACCAAATGATTTGCCTTTTTGCCTCCTTCATGGTGCCCCCATTAGACACATTACACAACAAATTCATTTCAAGTAATTCATTCAATCCTAAACGCTTGACTTTTTGTCAAAGGGCATTGACAAGGCTGTGTCTGCAATTTCGATCATTTCCCATAAACATTCAAATTACTTTTATTCCAACACATTATTTCCATTGTTAGTTATTTATTTATATTAAGGTGAAAGTGTTTGCAATGTCCCCTAAACTGCAAGCCTGGTCAGGGAAGTCCGTGTCTGGTTGCTTGTGTTTCTAGTTCACTGCTGCTCACAGCTTCAATTTTTTGATGTCTTTGTACTGGCTGTGAGTTTTGATTTTGATTTTGTTTACATTTGTTTACATCTCTGTACAAATAACAGTCTTTTATTGTGGTTTCATAATATCATCATTATAAGTTATGAGTTACAGCAAAATAAACACATGAAACATAAAGAACAAACATTAATATAAACCCCTTTATGAGTCTGCAAACGTTTGATTTCCTGGTAGGACCTCGATTCAACTCAATCCAAAACAGAGCCATCTGCAAACCCCTGCCTTAAGATCTGAAGCTTATCAGGGGCAAGTGAATCTGCAATACAGATCAGTGTCATCCCAGGCAAGAACAACAATGATATAATCTTGTGTCTTTGAATTCATTAACAGCCTGGCTAATTTCTGTAATGCCCCTTAGAAAAAGAATGTTGTATTGTCACTGAGGAAAGTTTGTGTTCGTTGCTACATAACATCACTGCTAATGACCCTGTTTCCTTTATCTTCAGACTCACAGCGAGTGCTTTGCAGGTCAGTGATGACACTTTTTGGAGGAGAAAATTATTTAGAGGGGAAAATTACCAGACCTGTTCCTCATATTTCTTTCAGACTAACTGATAACAGAGTGAAAACACTAGGTTTTTCTGTCTGCAAAGCTTTACAAAGGTTGACCAGGTCACCAAAATCAAACAAAGTGACAAGCGGGTTGGTAATAGTTTTGAGAACATCCACATATTATTTGCACTGCCTGCTTGGTTCTGTGGATATAAAGCAATGAATTTCTTTTGCAAAGTCTTTAATATTTACAAAGCCTTAGTTCTTTTGGGGGGAAAAGATAATAGAGTAACAGTGAGAGGTATAAGAAATGTCATTTCCTATCAGGCAGCAATCTTTCTCTATAGATTTATGTGAAAGTAGTTTGGCTGCACTGATGGCCCAGGGCAGCATGTCTGACCTGCAGTGCGCACTCTTTCAAGAAATCCACCGAGTCACAGTAATGCAGTGATTTCCATAAGAGGAAAGAGGAGAAGTGGAGTTTGAGGAGAGTTTAAAGAGAAACGTGTGTGACATGTTCGAGTTATCAGACAAGCCTGATGAGCTTATTTTTCAAAGGGTGACTGATAATCAGAATTCATCTCATGTTCTCCTTTCAACCAACTAACCAACGTCTTTGGCACAGAGAGCACATCAAAGTGCACAAGCTAACAAAAATCAAAATTATTTTAGTAGCTTTTTGGAAGATGTTTGTTAGCATAACTGCCTGAGGAACCTATGCAGCAGTTTGATGTTCATAAGACATTATGAAAGTAATAAGAAATAGCACCTATTCGCTTGACTCTTAGTCAAATAAGGTATTCAAAAATTGTTCTATAATTATCTTAAAGGGGCTATTTAAGTTAGGGCTATGTACGTTTTTTTCTGCCACTGAATATGTTTTTTTGCTCTGATGGCTGTGATTGTTGCTAGGGAAGAGCATTAGCCATCACGAAAATACACCATAAAAGGAGCACTTTCATAGATTGGAGGCTTCAGAAAGTTTCTACCTAAAGGTAATAAGCTTGAACTAGCACTGCACTAGACCTATAGGGAGTTAACTTGGATGTTTTTTTCCACCACTGGTGATGTAGCTGGAAATAGCTCCTCAGAAACCTCTTGAAAACTGACAGCATAATACTTTCAAACAAATTCCAAAGCTGTGTTGAATGTGTTGGTGGTTGAGGTGCCTTATAAGAGACTGTCCCCAAATAATCAGAAATTAATACATTAAAGGTTTTGTTCTCTGACCTGAAGTAGTAAGTTAGTATTCTTCCACTCGATGTGGGTTTTACTGTCACAACTATGCAGATGATACCTAACTTTAAAGCTCATCGATTAACACTAACATCACCGGGGGACGCTACCTATATTCTATATTCTGTTTGTCATAGTCTTTTAATAATAGCTACTCTGGGCCGTAAAGCCCCCCCCCCCTTCTCGGACCGGCGCAAGATAAAAGGAACGAAAGGAAAAAATTTGCCAAGAATGTTTTCATTAATCGAGAATGAAAGTCGGAGGTTTGAAGACGATAAGGTACTGTCATAGTTCCGACCATAAACGGCAATCTGACAGCGTTATTTCCATGAATCGCCAGGCAGCGTCCGGGAAACCGAAACTCATGATGAGCGAGTCGACCACTAAATAATAATATCAAAATAACCATAAAGACAAAACAATAAAATTATCGAAAATGGACCCACTGACAAGTGTGGTTGATGTAGGTTCATCAACATTAACTCTCTCTTTTATAACCAAAAGTAAACTCCTTGGGGACTCTTTGATAATGTGATGAATTTAGCAATAATGGGGCTTACTTGTTATAAGTTAGCAATATCAACTTTACTGATTTGGAATTAATCTCACACTGAATTGGCACATTTCATGAATTAGAAAGATTTGTGATTTTCCTGTCACACTAAATCCAGGGGGAGCATGATCTGACAGCCAAATGCCCATTTATCAGGGAGCGCTTAAGATGGAAACCAGTGCCCTAAAAGACAAGTAAAAACATATTTTTTTCATTTGCAGTTTTTTTCTCAGAGGATTTTTCTTCCTGCCCCCCCAAAAAGACATAAAGAAAAGAGAGAAAATGATTTGTATTGTGCTGTTTTCACAAACAAAACAAGCCTTGCAAAAATATTTAACTTGGCTTTCAGGACACTCTTTTTAAAGACAAAAAAAAAGATAACTGAAATTAAAAATGTACGTGCCCCTCTGTAGAAAGGCATCAAAGATGAAAAGAGAAGGGGTAAAGCAGTGGCTTTGTCCCTCCTCTTCACCATGACCACTGCACTCCTAGCCTGTCAACCCAACAGAGGCAAGTGAAGGTGATGGATGTTACTCTCAGAAGTATTATCTTGCAGAGTTTTAGGCTGCTGGGCTGTTTTTCACATGGTAATTTTCCTCTCTGATAAGTAGAGGTGCAGAGGTAGGAGAGTGACTTTCCTCTCTCAGTCTTGATTTCTTCACAGTAGCCAGGTTCTGCTCTTAGCGTCTAAAAGCATAAAGCAATGACAGAATCTTGATGTAATGAAAATTCTGTCAATACAGGAGAAAGTGCTTTGTAAACTAGATTGCACTGACAACTCAACTGTGACCAATTCAAAACTTCCACTATATTTGCCACGACTCACAGATGGCAACAGTGAAATAGGCCTACTGTATAACAGAAATGCTGCTGTTCTTTTCACCAGAGATGCTGGAGTGGATTGTACAAGTGACTGAAGAAAACAGGACACAATGCTAATTCAATTCATAGCTTTTCTTCCTGTATCAGTAATTGAAACTGACACATGCAGTGATTGACTGATTACAATCTTCTGTATTTAGGAAATCAGTTCAATAACTTTCATTTAAATCCAATCCTATGTATTTGGAGGCATGAGTCTTCAAAGAATGTTTAATGCAGAGATCATTTAAGGACGTTTTACGTTTTCACATCTCCACTAATTTCCCTCCTTCTTCTCTTGGTGTCATTGGTTGGTAGCCTATATCCTACTGTATGCAGATCTGATTGTCAGGTCAAAGGAGGAGGTCCTCACTCAGTGGCTACTCTCTCCTAACCACCTCCCATTTTGTACAATAGGTCTCCTGCCTCTGGTGGATCCACCGATGACACCCCCTCTCCACATGATGATCTCTCCCATCCCTAAACTAGATCCTCTCCCTGTCACTTCCCTTGGCACCACCAGAAGAGTTTTTCTAATAAAAGTAGAGCTAACTTTTGTCATGTACAAAACACTGATAACTCATAGGTAGCCTACGTACAAATTATCATGTATACCGGTACGTATATTTTAGTTAAATTTAAACACTGTGTCTAACTTCATTTCTATATTATTGTTGTAGCCCTGTGGCTATTATTTTCATTCATTATATCAATATGTTTGTGTTGATAATTGTTCATGAAGTGTAAATAGCCTATGTTAAATATGTTGGATTATAAAATGTTAAAAACAGTCATTTCCAGTCAGAGATCAAAAGAGTGGTGTTATTTTAAAAGTCATTCAAAGGTAATGTCAGCACAAGGAGACCTTGATTGTTTTGGGGCAGTGAAGCATCTTTCTTTTATTCTCCCATCTTTGTATGTCAAAAAGCCAATCCTGTACTCACCTCGCTCTGGCAGGAGGGATTTAGCGTCACCTACACGCAGCAGAAAGTTAGCGGTATCAGAGCCTGCTTTATCGGCGTCCGAGTTGGATAGTACGGTGGCCTGGAGGTGCAAATCAACATTACAAAACATAAAACACTTTTACAAATTCTGAAACAAATTTACATTTCAGAAAACACATTTACAAATTGCAAAACAAATTTACATTTCAGAAAACAAAATGACAAATAACATAACACTTTTACAAAGACCAAAACACTTTTACAATATCTGAAACAAATTTACATTTCAGAAAACACATTTACAAATTGCAAAACAAATTTACATTTCAGAAAACAAAATGACAAATAACATAACACTTTTACAAAGACCAAAACACTTTTACAATATCTGAAACAAATTTACATTTCAGAAAACACATTTACAAGACACCAAACACTTTTACAAACACCAAGACACATTTACAAGTGGCAAAACACTTTGACAAACTGCAGAAACAAATTTACAAAAAGGCCAACATCAACCGGAAAGGGAATGTACCAACCCCGGGGTTGACCCGGAAGTGAACGAGGAGCGGTCATGACGAGTTGGGTCTCCCACTCAGCAGGCACGCCGATTTTTCCCAGTGGCCAGTCGCGGTATTGCAACAAAAAATCCCCATGCGGCCCAAAAAGCTTTTTTCCCATAGACCGCAATAGTAAAAGAGAAGCCTCTAAAACTGTTCACAGGACATCTCCAGCTGTAACCTCCGCTAATTACTAATCTTTGTATTCTATATTTTTAAGTCATGGACTTTATATCCGCCAAAAATGTTTTCTAACGGCCAGAAAAGCCAAAGAAAAGTCTCTTTCTGGGCGTGACGTCACGGCTGTGTCCGTGCACTCCCAAAGCGCGGTCGTGTGAGTCTCGGGACCGAGGATGGTTGAAACTAATGAGACGCTGTCCGGCGGAAAAATCACTCAGGAAAGTGGAAAACACGACTCAAAGGTGAGTTTTTGTTTGGTCACATCGAGTTAGTTTAACTTTATGATAGTTAATGTCTGTTATTAGTCTCCTGTCAGCTTTTGTTTTTAAACGTAACGTTTAATTGATGAGATCGCCTCGTATTGACTGGATTTACTGACGTGAACCCGGACTGTTTTACATTACTGCTCTTGTAAAACTCCTATTTTTCAGTAGTTTTAGCTTGATAAATCATTTATGCTGTATGTGTGTCTGTGTGTGTCAACAGTGTCTCATCGCGGCTGATATTCAACACCTGTTGCTCCGTTCACAACGTCCACGTTAATTTATTTTACGGTTTAATTAATGCTATGCTGGTCAAATGTAAACCGAGACTTCTCCAGACTCCTCCATGGTCGGTGTGTGTCGTGTGGCCTGACGGTGCAGCTGCTCCCCGGCCGTCTTCCACCGGGACCGGGAGGAAGAACCTGGACGACGACGTCCTCCTCCTCCTCATCTCGTCAGTGTGTGTTCAGTGTCAGCATATGCTAAATGATAACTTAAACTCATAATCATATTATTAAATTGTTTGGAAAAAAAACAAACATGCTTGTGACTTCTTTCTTCCTCTCCCAACTAAATCCAACATCTACAACCGGTCTGGGGCATTATAATACTGTGACATTCTGCGTGTTGTGGACATAATGTAATGCTAAACTGTATAACAAAGAGTTTTATCCAACTCAAGGCTTGATGAAACTATAAACACAACCAGTAAGACATTTCAAAAGAGCTCTTATTTTAATCAGTGTGGCTGATAAAAACAAACCATGTAATGTGATTTTATGATAACATCAACTTCTTTTATATTGAAGACTTCAGTATAAAAAGGTAAGAAGCCATGATAACATTATCTGAGCTGTTCTGGGGTCATCTGTCATGTTTAACACTCAGTTCTCATTAAAACGCACAAAATACAGTTAATTCTGATTTATTTTCCATTGTGATTCAAGCTCTACAGGTTCGGACTGACTCGTTTTCAGTGTAACATCGTATATTAATTAACTGTCAAAACAACTTAACGATCGTAGTGAACCTACGATCGGCCGTCAAACCTTTTAAATCATTATCTTTGTTTTAAAGTCCTTGTGAGTCCTGTAAAAGTCTCATTCCTTATCCACAAGTAACCGTGGCTGTATCATGGATGTATAACTCGTCATGACCGCTCCTCGTTCACTTCCGGGTCAACCCCATGTTGGCCTTTTTGTAAATTTGTTTCTGCAGTTTGTCAAAGTGTTTTGCCACTTGTAAATGTGTCTTGGTGTTTGTAAAAGTGTTTGGTGTCTTGTAAATGTGTTTTCTGAAATGTAAATTTGTTTCAGATATTGTAAAAGTGTTTTGGTCTTTGTAAAAGTGTTATGTTATTTGTCATTTTGTTTTCTGAAATGTAAATTTGTTTTGCAATTTGTAAATGTGTTTTCTGAAATGTAAATTTGTTTCAGATATTGTAAAAGTGTTTTGGTCTTTGTAAAAGTGTTATGTTATTTGTCATTTTGTTTTCTGAAATGTAAATTTGTTTTGCAATTTGTAAATGTGTTTTCTGAAATGTAAATTTGTTTCAGATATTGTAAAAGTGTTTTGGTCTTTGTAAAAGTGTTATGTTATTTGTCATTTTGTTTTCTGAAATGTAAATTTGTTTTGCAATTTGTAAATGTGTTTTCTGAAATGTAAATTTGTTTCAGAATTTGTAAAAGTGTTTTATGTTTTGTAATGTTGATTTGCACCTCCAGGCCACCGTAGGATAGCCTAGCTGTAAACAGTGAAAGTAAAAACACTCCTAACTCCCAAGACTGACGGAGAGTCGTCGTGTGCTCGATGTGTGTGAACTATGTGAAGCTGCCAGAGGTAAATTCATGTGTTTTAATGTGCTCTGTGTTGTGTTTATAACGTGTTGAAAACGAGCTCAGTTGCTAATCGCCATTAGCCTTTCGCTTAGCCTCCTTTGAGGCCTTCACACTGCTGTTTTGCATTGTCGTTAGCAATTGCTAATTAGTGTGATACATTCTGTGGGTATTTCGCCATGAATAGGCCTGTAGCTCAGTTGCTGGTGGTAAGAGGTATTGTGTAATTCAGGACCGGACATTCGCCATAAGAGGGAGAGAGTGAGGACCGGGAGAGCCCTGGACCGTGGAGAGAGACTAGCTGCTGGACATCAGCGTGGTTTCCCCTGCACCGTGCTGCTGCACGCTCCGTCCCCTTGCCGCTGAAACTGCACCTTGCCTTCGCCCCTTCCCCCATCTCCATCTCTGACTCTGACTGAGGATTCGTGAGTACACTAACACATTGCACGTGCTTTTTTGTTTGTGCTGGTTAAAACCCAGTGAAGCGGCCATTCGTTGCAACATTTATTATTTTATTTTACTTTAATAGCCCGGTGTGAATGTGTGTGTGAGTGTGGGCTTCGGACACTTTAATTGACTAAGTCACTTTGATTTTGCATTCTCTCAGTGGGTCTAACCGTGGTCATTTTTGCATAACCTTCCAGTGCATTCTGTGAGAGTTTTGAATACTGTTATACGTGCATACTTAAAGGTCAACAGTGAACAAGTTAAATAATTTCTAAAGGTAAAGTGAACATTTAATGTTTAAAGGGGAAGTACCAACATTTTGTGTTTACTTCTTAAAAGTTATTGGAGGCACCGCCAAGTTATTTTATTTCACTATAACAGTTATCACAGGTAAGCGCCATCTTTAGACGAACTCAGGCCCCGTCCCACTGTACTACAACACCCCTATTAGTCAGTATTTCCTAGCTACATGGGACTGGGGTTACATTGTTAATAATAATATAATAATAAAGTTTATTTGTATAGCACCTTTCAGCCCAAAGTGCTTTACAGGGTAAAATGGTACAGTAAAAGGTAATACCGACAAGATAAAAACATTAAAACATAATGCATGAAATTTAAAGTTTACAGTTTATACATTTTACAACAACAATAACAAGAAAAAAGATAAAATAGTAATAATAATAATAATATTATGAGTCCTAGAGAAGTACAGTAATGTTTGCAGAATAAAATATACTGACATTGAATGAAATGTAATAAAATAGTGGCATTTACTTTTAAGTTATAGCCTAATAATTTGATTTATGCACACACTGTTATCAGTTGGCAACTTACTCAACTTCTTCAAACCCGTATTAGCGTACAAGTAAGTACAAAGCAAGCTCAACTTACCCAGGGTTACTCCCAGCCTAGCTGGATAAGCGGTATCACAACGTTGGTTATCTTGTAACTCAACCCAGGTTTGTCTTATTGTGAATCGGTGAACACGCACGTATAGGTTCAAGGCAGCAGAACAATCACAACCATGAGCACCGATATGTCAGAGAAATGAGGTGAGCGAACACCTGTGAGGAACAAAAAAAAAGAAGCCCATATGGTCCAACTTGACCCAAGTTAATAACAAGGCAACAACGGTAATATTGAGGCGCTACACTGTATGACGATTTTAAGTCATATACGATGTGGATGTACCCTGCTACTGAAAGTTACTGAACTGGTCGTCTGGTTCCTCTATTTGACAAACCTACACGCACAATGTCCTTACAGCCTGGTGCTGTCCCTGGATCCCTGCCTGGAGGAGGCGGGAAGAGGGTTATGCCCTCCCTGATAAGCAAGAGAGGTGGAAATACCATCAATTTAATTGTCCTTAGTTTTTCTTTGTTATATTTGAGGATATTAATTAAAAAGTCTGGCCTAATTTGTGAAAAGGTTAGCACTGGTGCAATTGCTTCATTAGTACAGAACACTGAGCACAATGAGAGTGCTTGGCTCCTTTATTCTCCCCTGCCTGCCTGTCTGTCTTCTATCTCTTAATTACAAACATGATGGACATGAGGGAATATCAGTCATGGTTCCCCTGGAGCACAATGTTTTTGTGAGGCGCCCCATGATTTGACTTGTTTTGAACCACAGATTTGAAGATAGATGAAGTGTCACATCAACAACATTCAGTGCAACACTGATCTCATCTCTGATCGTCACTGATCTGGTTTAATGTTGTCCCTGCTGGCACGCACACACTTATCTAATGGGTGTTACACTGAGTGTACACGGACAAGTGTTATTGCCAAACTCAACAAAGTGTGAATCCCGTGGCTCTGATTTCCTTACATGTCTGTCTGTGTATGTCAAATGCATGCCATGCAGAGAGATGAACTCAAGTTATGCAAGACAGGACCCTGACACTGTGCTTGCTGGCTAGCTCGGTTGATGAAGCAGGCACTTTTTTTCTCAAACATTGGTCATATCAGTTAAGCAGATTGACAGGTAGCCTAGTCTAAATTGTGATTCAGCCTGATATGGCATGATATTAGTGTGACAGTTGAGGTTCCTGTCACTATGCCTCCAATTGATCATGCGCCCTGGCTACTTGGCCAAGGGGATGTCCCTTTGGCTGACTGGCAAGCGTGCGTGACTCTTACCTGGGAGGTGTGGGTTCAATCCCCGCCCAGGCCACATTCTGGCGTTGTTGGCAGGATCCATATAGCACTATGGGTGGGTCCATGTGTGGCAGCCTGCGCGGAAGCACGAGGACGTGCTTGTGAAAACAGGGGGAGAGATGTGACAGTTGAGGTTCCTGTCACTATGCCTCCAATTGATCATGCGCCCTGGCTACTGACTGGCAAGTGCGCGTGACTCTTACCCGGGAGGTGTGGGTTCAATCCCTGCCCGGGCCCTCTTCACCTTGCCACACTAGCATAAAGACTGTAAAGCTCGACGCGGAGTGGTCCTAAAGTGAGCAAAAAATATGGTTAGAAACACCAAAACATCAATCTTTTTAGCTTTAGATGTGCTGGACAGGCTAGTCTATACTTGCTAAACTATGGAACTCTAGCTTCTTGTTGTGCAAAAGAGTGGGAGTGATCCTCTTATGTGACACTGGGTGAGGAAGCTAATAAGCATATTTCCCAAAACATTACACCATTGCTTTAAAACGGGCATCTGAACTGTAGATTTTCCTGTCCTCACTGTCTGGATGAAAGCAGAGCTGAGCAGAGCAGAGAGGATGAACTATGAGAACAGTTTAAATCTGACTTGAAGTAGGTGGTGTGACATCACTGTCTGGCTGTGGCAAAGAACAGAAATGTCTTCATAAATCTGGGGAAATGCCAGAAGAAGAGCAGATTTTTGAGGCCGTAACACAGGCCCGTCAGTGCATTTCAGTGTTAATTATTCATTTTTCTTCCCTCATAAATTTTAACTGCAAGCTTTTGTGATTAAAACAAAATATCTCCATGAGAATTTCCTCTGGGAACTGGCATCCTTTAAGCCCTTTAAAGAATTGCGAATAAATGGGTGGTACTCTCATAAAAACGATCCCTGGAGGATCTTGGCCATTTTTTTTTACTCTTCACTACCCTCTGCAGACGAGCTGTTGTGTAAAGTCCATTTGTACCCAAGAAGAGTGAACAAACAATCACCGGCCACATAAAACAGACTGCACAACAACTGAGCTGTACGTGGTCATAAAATTTGCTATAGCCTGTGGGAGCCCTAATTGCCTAATGATTAAGTTAGTGTACATTATATGGGCTCCATCAGGTGGAGGTGTATAGACAGCAATTTTCTCTTAATTCGTTTAGAGGATGGTTAATTTGATGGCTATTCAAAGACAGTAATAATCCACTTATCCTTCACACAGCTAATCTCCAACAAATACCCCCCCCTCCCCCTCCCCAAGGACACACAAACACACACACACACACACTGCTCAATCAGGAGCAAAGGAGATTTTTTTTACCGCTTGATTAGCAGATCATGTGCGCATGTCAGTAGTTTCTAGGTTGTAACCACACGCACAGTCCATTCAGAAATGACCACAGCCTCTCTTTGTCCGTCAGCAGCTGCCACTAGATGTCACACCAGGCAGGTGTTAACACCAGGCAGTGCTGTCTCACCAAGCACCAAAATACCCACCCTGAATAATCAGTATTATTATGTAAATGCCGTTAAAGGTAAGACACTGGAACTTACTGGAGCTCGCTCTCTTTCCTAAAGGCATACCTCCTACCTTTTTTTTTTATCTCCTCCTTCTCTCCCTCCCTCTTGAGCCAGTGAGATTCTCCTTAAAATGCCAGACGTAGGCCATGCAGATCGGCTTAAACATAAAAAAGCAACAACAACAGAAAAAAAAGACGTGAGACAGAAATGATTTTCCTCAAGATATTGTGATGTAATTAGGCGATAACATTGGCACAGGAACACTGTGATGACCCATGTGTGAAAAAGTTATTATACATCTAAAGGAGGAAAACTGTATCAAATCATGCCCCTGCTTTTCAAGTTTTCATGTCAATCGCCTGAATGTGGCTTTGATGAATGACCCCGGGGAGTTAAAACATCTCGCTGCTGTTCTGACATAAACAGAAAAGAAGCTGATTCTCTATTGAAGTGGTCCGCTGCCGCTAATTAGTTCTGTGCTATGGAAGGATTGATTGTGGATTAAGCTTGGATGTGATAAGACATATTCCTTTTTGAACACGTGGATGGAGGAGACAGAGATTACTTTCGTCCATATGGATTTTGGTTGAGGCTACTGCACTCAATTCCACGTGGACACCTCAGAACTTGGGTACATTTCCATAACTTTTATTTTCCATGCCTGTGCCTGGGTTCGTACTGACCCCACACGTCCTTTGGGATCTTTGATTATTCGTACACTGAGACCTGAATGCAAAAACAGTTTCTTTTGATTGAGAGGCTGCACAGGAGTATATGGGAGGCACCGTGGACAGTTTCAAGGTCCTTTTTTTTGCAGGGAGAAGTTGATGTAGCCCGATTTGCCTATTCAGGGGATTAAAATCAGAGGTGACAGCTTTGAAGATGGGATCACTGCTGGATAGAAATCTCAACCGTTTCAGTCATGACATGCCTGCAGCACTGTAATGTATGGATGTTTGAGTGTCTCATGGTAAAAGGAGTAGTTCAAATACAGAACGCTGTGCTGTGCTCTGCTATGTGTCCTAGTTTGAAGGTTTGTCTGTGTGCATGGGTTGTTGTTTGTGTGATGGTGAGCATCCAGCCCATAGCAGCCAAACGCTGGTAACCTAATTTCACATTTGGATTTCCAGAGATGATGTGTCGGTCAGGAAATAGCTAAAATGCTGCTGCCGCTGTGTGCCTGAGGGACAGTATGAAAGCTCCTCATATCACATAATCTGATATGATGGTTTCCATTTGCTTTGCAAAATGTTTAACTTGATTTCGTTTATTTTTTGGAGCTTCATTGGTGTTATTGTCACTGTCCGAGGAAGCCAATGGTGGAAGCATGATCGAGATCATTTGGGCTAGCGCAATGCAATACATTCAAATTCCCCACAAACAAAAAAATCTAAATATTATCATGCAGAAAAGTAAAAGTAGTCATTTTGCAGTAAACTGTGTCCTTTTTTAGTTGTTATTATTAGTATTTTTAATCTTTTCGGTTCCTGAAACAACACAAAGACATCAGTAATGTGGTAAGAGGTCATTACACACCAGTTTTATTCTTTTGCAGGGGATTGTCTTTTATGAGCTTTTTTGTTAGATTTATAGATTATAAAGAAATATAGAGACATAAAAACACTAACCTGAGCAGTAAACATGGAAAAAGTCAAGCAGAGACAACTCAAAGTATCTACTCTACATGTAAGATACTCTGTACTGTATTCAAACACCATTTGGTAGTTGTTCCTAATGTTGGTATTTTAGTGTTATACAAATGCTACTTCTGTAATCGTCTCCAGTCATTTTTATCTCCTTACTGTTTTGTAAAGAACAAAGCAGTCAACAAAAGGGAGCTCTTTTGTCACAGATGAAGTCAGTGCTTAATTTTTCTATTCTTATCAACCAAACACCAAATATTCTTAAATTGTTCCTGTGAAAGAAAACAACCATGTTTTTTTTGGTCTCCCCTGAGCATCTTTTGCATTTGCTATTATGCATATTTGTACCACTTTTGCAATAAATATACAGTAGCCTTACATAGAGCTTCATTAAAGGTGCATCATTTGAGCTGCAGCACATTTCCTAATCAACTGTCACAGATTGTTCTGAGGCATCACCTAAATGTTCAGCGAGATGGCTATGTTTATAAATAATCAGGTAATTAATTATCTAGCAGTGATAATGGATTATTATTTTAATATATTCTACAGTTCACTTAGCAGTACAGGTCACCTGAACCCGCTCTAATTTTAATGTCTGTATTACTAATGAAAAAGTATTCTCTATGATATAGCATTTTAAATGGACCTGACTGAATAGTAAATGAACCACATCCATCTTTGTGACACTGCTTTGCAGGGTACTTTCCTCCAGAATCATCTCCAGATGACCTTGCTATTTAAAGTTTTTTGTTGATGCACTGTCTTCCACCTGGAGGAGGGTTCATTTAATCATCAGTGATACTGGAAGAAAGATAAAAACGGCTCATGTTGCAGCTGTATGACGCTGATACAATTATAATCTGATTGAAAGCATTAAAACGCCATTTATAGAGTTATTTAAACATTTAAACACTCATCCACGGGTCGCACTGTATATTTAGCAGCATTTTGTTCTCCAGTCAACAGCCTCACACTTTTGTTGCAATCCCAACGCTTGCACTGCACCTGCATCATCCTCATTAATCTGACAGTGACAGTTTAAGATAAAACTAGCCCAAAGAGCAGGAACAAACCAGTTTTAGGTAACTTGAACGAGTCTAAAGAGTGTTGTTATTCTGCAGGCCCTCACAGGCTTCATCATGAACTCTCTCTGAGCTCCTGTTTCATTTCACCATCACTGTGCCACTCAGTGCAATTTTCTGCTTCTGGCTGACTGTACAAATCTCTTCTTCCTTTGCTCCTTAAGTTCAACCTCAACACTTCCCTTTTCTCTGCTTCTGTGCAGCCCTCAATGTTTGTGTCATCTTTGTAACCGCAGCTCAGGTGTAAGGAACACGTCACAGCACATTCACTAAATCATACTCTGAACTCGAGGTCATATAGACAAGGTGACATCTCTGTGTGTTTTTCTTCTTTATACTTTTGTTATTGAACATGTTGTATGTGTTATGGAAAGATAAGGGGACACACTTCTCAAAGGTCGCGTCCCATAAGAGGAACAATATCATCATGAACTGATGCTACAAACAAGAACTGTCTCTGTGGCCAAAGTCTGATGTTGTTTCTTCCTCTGTGCCACTGCGCTCTGTTAAACTATTAAAAACACATCAGTGAGCAAAACCACTGCAGGAGCTGATATGTTCCTTCATTATGATAAACGTTGGGACTCAAGCTGTATAAACACTGTTCTGAGGCTTTAGATGTTTAATAATCCACTACTTGGTGTGTATTCATCTGCAGCTGACAATAGTCCAGAGCTGAAGCACTGTTTAGAGTTGTGTGTTAAACTTACAGCACTGATTTATGTTGTTACAAACTGTCTGTTTATGCTGTTTAATTCACTATGTGACATGTTTCATAAATGTACATCTTTAATAGGAATGAGTGGGCTTGCTGCTGAGTGCCAGTGCAGTTGTTGGAAACAGAAAAACACAGGTTGTGATGGTTTCAGAGAATTTGTTGACAAAATGAAAAATGTAGAATTAATGCTCTTTGACTCTCAGATATAAATACACCCCAACAGTTTGCAATGTTAAAAAAAACCAAAACATCTCCCTCTCCTTCTGTTTCTCTCTCTCCCTTTCCCTCAGTCTATCTCTCCCCCGCTCCAATGTGGTGATCTATCAGTTGGGCGCTACTATCTCGAAAGGACACATACTGCAGTGTATGTCAAGAACAGAGAGGATTTACTGAGGTTCATTACGGAATCCAGTAATTTTCCAGAAGCCCAAAACAACCTGAATGTTGTTGATAGATACATGTATATACCACATAAATATTCATGTTTTTAATAAGCAATATCCCCCCTGAGCAACTAACAAACTATGAGATATCCACTCAAATTCTAAAAAGGCCTCAAAATGTTTTTCTATCGTTTACCCAGAACATAACAGGTTTCCACAAGAGACACTTGTCCTAGAGGAACAAAAACTGTGGTAATCCCCCACCCCCCAACCCCCTGTGCTGCTACACTTTCAAAGACCTTGTTTTTGGTTAGGTTGGTATCAAATGCAAAGAAGCCTCAAAGACACAGCGGTAAATAGTTGACAGTATAAGAGTTGAGCTCGCATGGAGTTTGTGGAAAAAGTAGAGTGGGTTATGTGTTGTTTTAAACACTGCACATGCATAATATGAAGTATCATGATAGTTTACCTGATTTTTGCAGAAATATTGAACAAACAGCCGACCAAATATAAAAATCATATCTTTGCAATGGTATAACCCTCTTTTCCTCTCTCCCTCTTCGTTGGTACTGGACATGGTGTGACTGAAATCAATCCACCCCTCACAGAATACTGATAAATGCTGCAGGGCCATTTTACAGTTTGTTCTGGCTCAATGGTTCACAGGTAATATGTGAGCAAAATCAAGGGTTGCTGATGTGATCAGATAATGATATATAATTTAACTAGGAGTAACTTTTCAGATTTTCTTGCGATGAACTTCTGCCTTCTCACTTCTGACGGATATAACAGAAAAACAACCAGAAATCAGAACAGTCCCTCATTTCATTTTGAAAACAACTTGCCAACCAGGCCTTGGAGCTGTGCTATCCATGTTAATTATTCCATTTTATAATAAAGTTTCAAACACGGCTGTTTACAGAAAAGTGAGCACTGAGGATGAGGGATGATCTTCCCTGCAGAAAAAAAGAACTGAAAACTTCGAGTAAATTCAACTATTGAGCAACTTCTCATTTGATTTTAATGGGTAGACATGAGTTTAAATTTGATAGTATGATAGCGGATTTGATAGCTCACTCACACTCACAATGCATAAATGTCCCAAGAACAGCCCAACATAGGAGGAAAATAGTTTTTTTTCTTCTTCTCCACAAACCTGGTTTAATTCACCAAACACCTTGAGCCCTAGATTGGTGGCCGGCTGAATTTTCAAAGGTGGCGAGGTATCGCTGCTAACGGTCTAACAAGTTTGAAGCTAACTGTAAGAAGACTGGCACAAACACTACACTCTCCCCTTCTCCGATCTCTCTCCTCCAATATGGGTGTGGCACACAAACAGCCCTGTCACAGATTCAGCTTGGTGAAGACACAACTTGTGTCCGTCTGTCTGTCTGTCCCTCTCTCTCCACCTCTAAAGCAGGTCTAATCTCACAAGGGTGAGGGAGCTGAAAAGAGAGGGACACTGTTACCTGTTGCACTGGCCTCAGTCTGTCAGCAAAACCTCACAGAAGAGTTTCCAATGTTCCAGACGCATTTAGATGCAATAAATAACACAATAACCGAGCTATTTAATGCAACTAATGGAATCAACACGGAATTTATATCTATAAATATCCCCGTCACATCTGACGTCAGATCAAAGGCTGTTGGCAGCTGAGAAAATCCACCTGAATTAACTCATCAACCTGGCAAAGCTGTCTGTCACTGAGACTGCATGTCACTGTCCCTGGAGATGTGATGATCCGCGTTTTTTATTTATTTATTCATTTATTTACTTATTTTATGTTTACATCAACAGCTGAGTTCAACAAATAAGTTTATCACTGAAATTTAAGTTGTTAAATAGAGTTAATATCAAGTGACAGGCTAGACGGAAAGACAATTTCATTAACCATATTTAACTATTGTATTTGGAGGTATAAGTCCTGGTTTGAGAAATAATAAATAATAATAATAATAAATAATAATAAAGCCTGGTTTGTCGTTTGCCCCATCAGATCAAAGGTTATTGGCAATTGTTTTCATTAATGAAACCCTCCACCTGAATTAACACAGCATGAATAAAATAATGAAAAGCAGCTGCATCAGTGTGAGCGTGGATGACTGCATGTCACTACCATTTTGAGATCAACATCATCCACCTTATTTTTTATATATTATTAATTTATCAAATAGTTTTGACGTCATATCTTTAATGAAAAACAAAAAAAGGCATCTCTCAACCACAACAGCCTTCATTTCAGATAGTCAAAACTGTTTTTAGTTTCTCTCATAACAGAAAAAAGGAAAAGGACAGACAGAGGTCAGGGAGGGAGGGAGGGGGATGTTAGCGTCCTTTACTAGTCTTCCATCCCTGTTCCAGTGTTTGTTTATATTGTGATTAGTGTACATGTTACACTCGGATCCAAGAATCTTGAGCGGATCTTGTGTAGTTTATAAAAAATCGTTTATTTACCAATGGAAAAGCCCAGCAACAAAATAACTGGACATGGAAAACAAAACAACTGACACACTGTAACAGAATCTCTTTCCTAAATGCTCTCCCATTTCATCTTTTTCTTTTAACTGCTCAATCGTTCACAGGTAATTTGTGAGCAAACATTCACAGGAATATAAGGTTAATCAATAATGATCTCTAATTTGAATAAATGTGAGTTTCTTTATTAGTTTTTAGTTGTTTTTTTTAACTGGCCAGCCTTCTCACTTATCAGATCAAACCTGTTTAAGGATATTAAACTCATTATTCAGTGGGTCTGATTCACCTCCGGACCAAAACAGCTGTTTCCTCCTGGGAGACCTTCGGCCTGTGCTATCCATGTTAATTATTCCATTTTATAATAAAGTTTCAAACAAATGACATTTACAGAAAAGTGAACTGAGGATGAGGGATCATCTTCCCTGGTGAAAAAAGAACTGAAAACTTCGAGTAAATTCAACTATTGAGCAACTTCTCATTTGATTTTAATGGGTAGACATGAGTTTAAATTTGATAGTATGATAGCGGATTTGATAGCTCACTCACACTCACAATGCATAGATGTGTTATATATGAACAGCCCAACATAGGGTGAACGTTTTTTTTCTTCTTCTCCACATGTCGTGTTTAACGCTCTCCAACACCTTGTCTTCACATTAAGAGCTCACAGTTCACATAGACATTTCAGACTGACCCCGCCTTGAACTCACACTGAAGCATATGGTTCAGCCCTCAATTATGCATGGGCAGATCTTCCTTCTTTTAGAGGGAATGAGCACAGAGTGTTATTTTGGTATAAGGTGACCTCTTTGGCAGTGATAAAAGTGATGAGCATCAGGAAGACTTTGGCCTATAAATGCAAGAGCCGCTAATTTGATTTCCCTCTCATAGATGTTTTAGTTTTGACAAAGGTCACGTGACGTCAACCCCCTTGTAGACGCCTTTTCTTTCTTCTTTTTTAAAAATATAATCATAGTGGCATCACCATTTGAAAAATACCTACTGTGAGACTGACTGATTTAAATGTCTCCTTTTCAAATTTGCAGATGAAGAGTGGGCTGGTGTCCTTTGAAATTCTGCGGTAATGTCAAGGGAATTTGAGCCAGACTCATCCCGTTTAAGATTTGAATAGAATGTATTGAAAAGCTTAAAGACACTCCAGAGTGTTGGAGGATGGTGCAGCAAAAGCTCTATAATTAGTTTACTGAGTAACCCGTTGTCAATCTAGGGGCCAAGTAAGTGGTGAACATGTCAAGATTCAAGTCAACTTTACTTGTGGAAACCAGAATTTCATGCATTAAAATATCTCAGAATCACTGTATTTCACTGTGAATACACAGCATGTGGCAAGGTGAGTGTGGGTCGAGGCCACCAGAACCTGACAGACAAGGCCACCTGGGGAGTTTGACCCCAGGAAATATCTTGTGAAAAACTGAGGACCTCAGTTAGTTAGTTTCCATTTAACTGAGACAAGACACATGATTCCAAAATATAAAAAAATTCAAATTAATAACTTCGTTATTAATTTGAATTGAAATAATTAGTAACTGGAAATACCTGTGGAGAAGGGGGCTAATAACACAGAAAAGGTGAATCAAATTATGAAAATATAACATTAATTGACAAGGGATTATTTCATAAAAACACTAAATCAGTTTATTTTTGAAACACTTATTTCAAAATTAACAAAAAGGAGAAGACAGAAGCCAGTTGAAAGGAGGCAGCCTACCTAAGGGTGTGTTCGAGGAGTTCAACAACTTAGCCACCACACATTCTCACAGCAATTGGAAATCACTACAAAATAAAGGGTCAAGGCAAAACAGCAGCTGTCAATGACCTATAAATTCAAGAGGGGTGTGTAAATAGTAATAAAAAAACAACATCAACAATAATTGGTATTCCAATTAATCTTGCTTACAACTACATACCTTAATAAAAAGATGCAGTGGCTAACCTAGCGTAATGAGCACCCACAACATTGGAGGTGAACTATAAAAGAGCCAGAATTCATGCTTGTTAGTAGGTTACCACTTCATATGCACATATCAGCAGTTTTCCATTCATTCATTAGTAGATGCAGACAGCTATGACAAGGCAAAAGATGTAGAGGAGAACTATGGCAACAATTGCAACATGGTCACAACATATTCCCATCTTGAACCTTTAAACAGGTGGCTCTATTTTTTACCTCTGAGTCAGAAGAAGCGAACACGACAACAAGACAGAGACAAAAAGACAACCATGAGGTCACAGGTGCCTTAAATGCCCTCAGATTAATCAGGGAGGAGTTGGGCCGAAAAGTTGGAAAGGGTTGGCCTGAACACAAAGGTGTGTTCAAGAACCAACAACCTAGTGAACATAACTAAACATTGGTTTTCCCATCACACATACAGTAGACATAATAAAGGTAGTTATAACCTATAATTTCATCCTCAATAGTGATTTTGGCGCTCAGAGGGGGCTGCACTGCTGTCACCAGTTTGGTAATGCCTGACTCCGCCTATATTTTGGCTAATCCAAAACACAATAAGATATAGGCTACTGTATAGTATTAAGTACTCCTGTACAGTTGTTATGAAGGGGGGAAATATAACTGAAACTCTATTTTATGAGGTTGTAAACATGTTTACTTCTGCTGTGCAGCTGGGCATTTAAACATGGGAGTCTGTGGGGACTGACCTGCTTTTGGAGCCAGCCTCAAGTGGACAAACCGGCAGTTTTTGGCACTTTCTTATTGGCTTTATTTTCAGTCCCAGTAGTTGCTGCTTGTCTGAAACCTCTTACTCAATTAGAAAGAAGAAAAAAAACACACTACCAAAAAGAAACACATGGAAAGTGCAATGACAAGATTTTGATCTCTTAAAATAACTTCCCCCCTTTCTTTCCCATTAACAAGCTATAATGTTGAAAAATTCATTTTATTCCACCCTGTAGTATGACACATTATTCTGTATCAACTTGTTCCAGCTTTTCATTGGAGTTACATGATGTTACAATGAATTAAATTTTCAAACGCATCAACTGGAAATAGTCTTGAGGTCTTGTGGAGCATTTCATTCTCACTTCTCCACAAATCTCTGAGTTATGTGGGTGTGAGCTGTGTTGCTGTGCTGAGGCTGATGCGCTTAAAAAGCACTATAAGGTCAGTATTTAATTTTCATCTCTTCTTATTCCATATAAAATAATTATGTTTATTTCACATTATGTAGCTACTGTACGTATTTTTCTGACCTCTATTAAAATATACAATCACACAGACTGAAGGACCACAATTAATTTATTTTTAAAAGTCCAGCGGGTCTAAAATTTAATTCCCAGTGTCTGGTTGCCAGCTGTTTACATATTCAACAATGCACAATAATTTAAACTCAACCAGTCTGTGAAGAACATCAGCCAGCCATAAATTAATTAAGGCTTTCTGCTCTGATAAGTACCAGCCAAGAAATGAGAGGGTGCTGTGTTGAGCTTTAGAAGAGTTTGCACTCCCGGTCAAAAGTTTTACAACGCCCACAGTTCTCCAGTTTTGCCTCAAAATATTAGCAATTCAAGTCTGGTAAATAAGATTAAATGGTATGAAGGTAAGGGCTGAACTGTCTATGATTTAAAAAGTGTTAGATCTTTAAAAACTGGAAAATCATGTCCATTTTTAAAGAAGACAAGCTTTTCTCAGGGATTAGGAATGGTTACTTACAACTTTTCTGCAGATGTGGAAGTAAATAAAGCTTTTAAAGTTAATGCAAACAATTCCTACATGTGCACCAACTGTGCCTGTACAAGTAGTGTTGTATATTTTTTATCAGAAAAACTCAAGTAACAAAGGAAAACAGGCTGGTTGGTCAGGAGTTCAATCCTGCAGCAAGATAATGAGCCAAAACATTAGAAGAAAAGAAGCAGACGGTGGCTTTACATGATGGAGGAGCTGTGCAGTCTCTAAACTTTAAACCCCACAGGGGTGGTTAGGAATGAACTAGGCTGAAGGTGAAAACAAAGCAAAACATCCACGGGAACTTCTGCAGCAAAGTTGATACAAATTCTATAAGAAATGTTTCATTTCTAGAGACAATGCCACAAGCGAGTTCAGTTGCTGGATGAGTTAAACCAAGGATTTCAAGATTTCTTAAAAAACAAAACAATGATTTGTTATATTCTTTAATTTTAACAACTCATTGACATAGAATTGTACACATTTAAGAACTGGGAGGTCTGAGGTCTTCTATGACCTCTGACCAAGTTCTCCCTCCGAACTATGTTGCAGATCATATCACATAAATATGCATTCACATCTGATCAGAAAGTACTGAACTGAATGTAAAAACTGTTGTCAAGAGACAGTTTTACTGTCACAAAATGTATTAATTAATTAATTAAAGTCAGATTGTTTTGCCTGTTGGTATAATCAGACTGAATAATTCCTGTTGAAACAGTGAATACTGATAGGTCATCTAAGTCCAGGTTAAAATATATCCAATCAAAAGCGTCTGGCTTGCACAGTGGTGTTATTAAAGCTCGGCTCTCCTCAACAATCTTCCCATCACTGCTCTGTAGCCTGGCCGTTATAGGACAACCTAATGTGCTTGCTTGCTGAATGTTCATTATCTAGTATTAGCAATGGACAACATTTTAGCATTCAGTTGGAAAGGTTTGGCTGAGAAAACAGTGTAGCTACTGCCAACACAAAATCTTTCAGCAGGAAGGGAATGTACTGTATCATACAGTGGCTGCACTGCAGCTATGCAACCTTAACAGAAAAGATGAACATTTTGACCATTGTTTGCCTCCCTTACAGAGAATCAGATGAGAAGACCGATAGAAGATACAATATCTGCCCATGAATACAAAGCTGTTGCCAGCAGCCAGTTAGCCTAGCTTATCATGACATGAAGACTGGAAGCGGTGATAGAAAAACTGTGTCCAAAAGCAGCAACAAGAAAAATCTGAGATATGAAAACAAATCCAAATTCATAGTAACCTCAGTAATACTGAACCACAGGGTTTATGTACAAAGGCTTCTCCTTCTAAAGCAAATAATTTTTCACCAGCATGTACACTGTATGTTCTTATGCCTTGATGCTGTGATCACTGTGCAACTAACAATTTCAAAGTGATATCAGTCTCAGTGCACGAGTCTGTGCTTTTCTCTCTCTCTGTGTATAGCTATATGTGTGTGGGTGTGTTGGTGTGGGAATGGGGTGGGAGTGGGGGGTTGAAACTCAAACAGAAGCCACTTTAGTCTCTGTCCTTGAGAGTAATCTTGCCTGTGTGCAAAATGGCTCACTTTATCAACTTGGTGGCAGCGTGCCCTGCCTGGAGTCTGGAGGCTGCAGCAGCAGCAGCAGCAGTAGCAGCAGCAGCAGCAGCGATGCTTTCCTCATGACAGCACACAAAGAGCAACCAGACAATCACCTTCTCCAGAGGCCCACTGTGCACGGAGGAAGGACAAGGAAAGACTATTTATGTTTAACTCCTGCTTATCTAAGTCTGATCCTCCAAATGAATGACCTGTATCAATAGAAATCACTTTAAACGCAGCCAAGGTCACTCGCTTCGGTTGGATGATTGATGAGTTTTAGGGAAAGTGAGAATCGCGTTCTTACAGGTTTTGTATTGATCTGTAATTTTGTTCTGCATTGATCTGCATTGCCGACAGGGAGTAACAACAGCTGCCTGACTCTCTTGTTGCGAGTTAGATGAGAGAACCACTTGCTTGTTTGCTTGGAAAGTCTCACTCTAACTCTTGATAATAAGGTGAAAAAGTGTATTGACCAAGTTACACTAAATGCAACCAGGCTAACGTTGATTGTGAAGTCGCAGATTCTGTTTTTCTGTGCTTGTTAAAAAGCCTTCACATCGCTGTGATATATCATACTGTCTGATAATTCAAATATCACTTGTGAGATTCAGTTACCTTATTGGTTAATTAGTTCTGTAAGATGTTGCCCACCTTTTTATTGGCATACAACCGCAGCACAATTATTTTCTGTGCACTTTCGCCAAGCTTATCTGTGCTAGCTGCAGATTCTGAGAAGCAGCCCAAGGGCAAAAACAGTTGCTCCTGACCAGCCGGCTCGCTCAGCCTACCCACACCATGATGACTATGCCTTAACTGCCTGTGTGTAGGTTCAAAATGAATTATCTTACCATCATTTCCATTTTTGTAAATGTAACACCCGGGTGTAGATATTATAATTTACATTTTTATGCTTTCTTTGAGAGATACAGCAGTGTTGTTTTGTTTTTGCTACAGGTGACTTGCCAGCCGCCTTAATTCTTGAGATTGTATTTTCCTTTCCTTATGAGACGACGACATTTGAAATGTTTGTGTTTGTGCCTTTAAAAGTAAAGAGTGCATTAATATGGGCGCTTTTGCCTGCAGCTTAAACTAGTCATTAGCCTCTCTGTGTCTTACACTGCAAGGCTAAATTGGGTTAAGGCAAACACACACACACACATACAACCAGGTTGAAAAACAGTGGAGGGCAGCCTTTAAATCAGGTCATCACCAAGGCAGAGCGTGTGTGTGTATGTATGTGCGTGAATGTGTGTGTGAAAGAGAGAGATGTGCCGTTGGAGCAGATTGCAGTCCGCTGGCCTGTATCCCATAACAACCACCTTCCAAAGGCAGCAGTCAAGAGCTCAGTGTGGACACCCCTGTGGTCACCCTTCATAACCCCTTTTTCAGGTTAAAAGAGGGTTTGATCAAGGGATCTGCCACCCCCCCACCCCCCCTCCGCCCCCACCAGCCCCACCACCCCACCCCTGGTAAAATGCAGACTGTGTGCTTCTTTATGTCTGGAGCTCCCAATGGATCCTTTTTGAAGACTGATCCCAATTACACAGCACTAAATCTGCAAATATGGGATGCAGTTCATATAGACTTTTTTTCTTCCATGTGTGGTGGATCCTGCTGTGATTGCATCAGTATTTAAATGAAAGAGGCCAGTTAAATGTGAGGTAACATTAGCCTATCCCAACACTATCATTTATCTGTGTGTGGAAATCTAGTATAGGGGTTCTGAAGCAGTAAATGACTGAATCATAATCACGCTTGTAACCGTTTGCAAAACTTTAGGTTATTTACATAACCCCGGTTCTCTGAGTAATATGAGTGAGATGTCTCACTCAGGGATGTTTGTGCAGCCCTCAGCATTAAATCCTGATTGGCAACAATAACTCCCACCTACTAAAAATCTGTAAGATAAGCACCTTCTCACTCGCCCAAGCAAGAAGGGTTGTCTGGTGAATTCCATTTTAAGAGAACCGCAAAATAACAGGTTTCAGAAACAATGTCTCACTATGGGATTGACATTATCCAGCGTCTGGGAAATTAACTCTGTTTAATCAGGGCAGCAAAACCGCCCGTAGCTGAAGGAGACTATTTGGACAAAAGTGAGGAATCCAACAGAAACTCCCCTGAATAAGGCCCAGGATGCGGCCAAGCCCCGAGTGGCCCAGACCAGCAGGTGGCTGCAGACCCTGAATTAAACTGCCTCCACTACCCAGTGGGACAGGCGCTGTTTTGTGACAGGTTTTCCCTTATTTCAAACAGCTGATGTGTTTGTCCTATCCATGATGGACCGCACGACTGGACAATCACTGCTGCTCTCCAGGTGAGGCAGCAAAGGACCATGGAGAAAATGAGCCCACCACCTTGGCACAAACGCAAAATCTCCTCACATCCCCGGGAAAAGCAAATGATGGATGCACCGACGTGGATGTCACCAACCCGTTTGGCTGAAGCCAGAGCAGTAACAACACTGTCTTGAGAGACAAGTTTTCATCCGCTCCCTGGAATGAGAACCATCCCATGGTGGCAAACAATCACAGCTTCTGGCCCGCAGTTTGTCCCCAAACCCCACGTGACAGGCTGCAACTGCCAAGTGTGTATTTAATCAATCAGGTCCTGCAAGAATGAAATCCCCACTGGACACTGAAAGGAATGTGGCCATTTCTGTGACACCACCCCTTTCATTTCATACAGAGACCTAGTGGAAGGGGCTGGAGCACTTTGTATTGGAAATTTTGAGCCACTTAAACCCACAGCGCCAGGCGTTCTGGGTGCAGTGCTCCCCCTGCGACAGCAGGTCCCTGCGCAGTGGAATCTGCCAGGGCTTTTGCATTTTTTGGCCGTTCTCTCACTCTGGATAGAGTGGGGGGATCAGGGCCACCACATTAAATGTGAATCATTCTTTTTCCTCTTGACGCGAACAGATCCACTGCAGCCCGAAAGGAATCAATCTGTTCCACAATCTCCCGGTGCAGAGTCCACTCAAAGCTACAACAGGTAATCAGACAGAAGATTGGGAGAAAACATGCTCCACAGGATCAGTCTGCGTGCCAGCGTGTGTAACTTCTGGGCGTAATCCCCCTTGGCGGTTGATGACTGTCGTCGTATTGTCCGTCCTCACTAAGACATGATGACCCATGAGAGCACCAAGTCTGAAAGAAAGTTTATGTGAGACCATTAACAGACCGGCCCTGAGTTCCGCCTCACCCTGTCAGGCTGGCGTCCAACCACCTTCCTGGACAGGGCTGAGCCCAGGGTAAGCAGGTCAAAAAGGACTGCCAGTGGCGCAGCGCCCTGACGCACTCCGTGTTCTCACTCTGCTTCATGTTGCACCACCCAGTGCTGCTGTGGACTACAAGAATGGCCGACGCCATCAGTCCGAGTAACCGAAGACACAATCTGAATTGCTGATTTGCCTGGATGGAAAAGCGCGAGACATGACCTGAAAGTTTTCACTGAGTCCAGGGATAATCAAAAATTATCCAAATCACAGCAAATGATCTGTGATGCATTTCTCCTGTTTCCAACATGGATGAAACTGTGCTGAGATAACAAACACCCTCGGGCTCAAAGACAGACCTTGCATTCTCCCCCGGAGCTTCTTCTGTGGGGAGGATTGAATGCAAATCACTGTATCTAACTCAATCGTTCTGTTGCGTGTGTGAGCATCCTGAACCTGTATTTCCTGAGATATTTGTTCAGCAAACACTAGATCCAGAATGATTTGGGGACTAGAAAATATCTGGAGTAATAACACACTGTGCGGGAGGGACAAAATTGCTCCTTTGTTTAACAGTGAGAGGATTTCCTCTTGTAAAACACACTGTCCCCCTGAGCCTGGGAGTGTATTATGCCACTGCAGCCTGTAGAAAATCGTAATTATAATATGCAATTAATCTGTGATTAAAGTTCAGTACATACTTTGGCCCTGGAGGACAAAGTGACCAACTCATGGCAGTAACTGTGATTTTTCTGTTTTGGCTTTCATTAGCTGCGCCCTTGGCACTACGGCCTGGATGCGATTTTAATGAAAACTTTTTGTCCATTGGACATGAGGGGAGGGCAACTTGAAACCTCCGCCGACAAATTTCTCTCCCGGTCTGCTCTGGCATCCGTAAGGTTGAGAGCCAAACAGGTGGAGCTGGAATGGACATTAAATTGATTTGAGCGGCAGAACTGCGAAGCCTGCAGCCTGCATTTCCGAGGAAGACAAAGCTTGAGAGCCTCGTCCTCCTTCTTTTTGGCTTCACACCGTCGTTGCATGGATGCTAAGGCGGAGCCAAAAATCCCCTCCGGGACAATGGGCACGTCCAGGATGTCGTCCTTCTCTCTGTCTGACAGGTTGGCAGCCACCGCGCTCGTAGAACCATGGTCCCCAGTGCTCTTCCCGTGGCCTGAACCGTAAAACACGGAGACACAGGTCAGTGATGACCGGTATCTCCTCCCACGCAGCTGGGTCCTGAGTTTGCACAACATCCTCACACAACTCAGCCTGGTAAGCCGTGAGCAGCGAGAGGACATTGAGCGCTCTGGCCGCGCCTTTGTACGCCTTTTCAGTCAGGGCTGACTGAAAACGGTCGGACAGACGGTAGGCTGGGGCATCACAGCTGTGGGTGAAGGTGCGCTGCAACCTCCATCGGAGGCATGCGGAGCAGGCCCAGGCTCTCCATCGCCTCACAGTCGAGGGACGAGGCCCCGGGGAACCGGGCTCCGGCTGCTGTAAAATTCAGGGCGGTCTCTCCATGAGCGCGCCACCTCCTCCAAGCTCCGGGAAGACGGGGAGAAGTTGCTTCGTCGCTCTTGGCCAAGGGCAATTTCTTCCCCTCGTAGCGTGATCTGGTGGTCTCAGCTACGACAGCGGGCCAGGGGATGCCCAGCCGGGCAGCAGCGCGTTTGCACAAAGCATGTCCGAGCTGGGGGAGGGAGGAGGAAAAGCAAAGTGATGAAGATGTCATCCTCATCCTCTGATGAACAAGAATCACATCATCACCCCCAAAAAGGACGTCAATAGGATGACACCCCAGTGCCAAACAAAGGAGTTTTCGCAGACGTCTCTGAGGGGAGATAGGGGTCATGTCCAGACAGGCTAGCCTGGCGGGCTAAGACTCTTGGTGGTGAACACCGTCTGGAACGAGCCGGGGACCTGTAAGCAACAGCAAATTCCTGTGTGGATCCATGCTCGATGAGAAGAGTCTTCCCGGAGTCTCCGTGCCCTCTGGTGTTTTTATCCTTCTAAGATAGTTCAACATTTGGTGTGTAAATTGGTCCATTGCCGTGGAAAATGGGTTCGATCTGGTGTGACCGACGAAGCAGAAAAATGTCCGAGATTTCCGTCTATGGACAGTTAAGGTTCATTTGAGAAGAGGTTTTGAATGAGGGTGGTGCCGTCCGCATGAGCTATTTATGGTAGGTGGGACTTTGAACCACAGAATCAGGATTGGCGTAATGAGATAAATGCTTCTGAGGGCTGCAGCGGGGGCGTGCATCCCATAGTGAGACATCGAGCGAAATATTATGAAAGAGAACCTAATCTTTTTTTTACCTCCCTCAGGTGTTTGTGTAGCATTAAGACAACAATAACTTACTAAAAATCTGTAAATGCCACTCCGAGCGCTAAATTCCATTTAAAGAGCAAACAGGTTTCAGAAACAATCAGGTTGACATTCATCTGGTGTTTACTTAGCTGAAGCTATTTGTAGGAATCCAGCCTGTATAACGTGGTCCCTGGTGAATTAAACCGTGTGTGTGTGTATTTCTGTGTGTTTGTGATGGAGAAACAATCAAGGGACCATGTGAAGCTTGAACATCTGTTGGGAACAAATCAACGTCACCGTTACTGCTGCACACCAGCTTCATTGGAATGAGCATGTAAACAATCACAGCTTCTCACTTTGAACCGCATGTGTATTTAATGCAATGGTCAGAAATCCCTAAAGGTAGAACACGTCATTTTCATTTTCAGTTTTACTGTTTGTTTTTTTATTGTTGCAGTGCTGATGTTTTTTTCTTTTTTTTTCTTTTACCACATTAAATGTGAATCATTCTTTTTCACTCCAGAAAGGAATCAACGCTTGCTACAAAGCTACTAATCAGACAGAAGATTGGGAGAAAACATGAGTCTTGGTGGGGCTTTCTGGGCATATTGAGCTTAAGAGCACCAAGTCTGAAAGGCATTAACAGCTTAATGAGTGACTCATATCCAACTCCTCAGCAAGCCAAGCAGCAAAAAGCTGCCACCGTCTTCTCACTCTGCTTCATGTTGCACACCAGTGCTGCTGTATCTGTGTTTCTCTGAGCTGATTGCACTATTTAGTGACAAAAATTATCCAAATCACAGCAAATGATCAGTGATGCATTTCTTGTTTCCAACATGGTGACTGTGGTGAGATAACGACAGGCCTCTTGCATTCTCAGCTTCTTCACATTGAGCAAATCACTGTATCTAACTCCAAGTTACACCGCATGCATCCGAATAGAGAAACACTCAGTTGATTTGAGCTGTACACCAACAAAAGCCAATCACACCTCACACACTGTGGACCACTAGCAGAAAGTAATTATAATATGCAATTAACTGTGATTAAAGTTCAGTATACTTGCAGGAGAAAATACCAGCATGGCAGTAACTGTGATGTAGCCTCTAATGGATAATTTGTCCATTAAGTTGTACATTTTCTTCTATGTAATTGAGAGTGTAATGGACATTAAATTGATTTGAGCCAGAAATGCTCATTTACATTGTGGCCGTAGCAGCGCTGGCACTTTCAGTTCACAACCACTCGCCTTAATGCAGATAAAGGCTTAAAGGTAAAACAACTTCGACAACCAGCGCCACTTTGCTTTTACAGAGCTTTGCCCTTCGCCTCAACACAGACAGGACATCACATAGAAACCATGCATGTCACATCCACTCATCACCAAAGAGGGCAAAATTCACAAAGGAAAAGCAAAAGAAGAGAGTCAATGAACAAGAATGACACACACAAAAATCAATAGGATGACACAGTGCCAAACAAAGGAGTTTTCACAGACGTCTCTGCGGTTGTGCAACGGAGCATGAGGGAAATCTATGGAGTCTGGAAAGAGGACCTGTAACAACCAAACCTGTCTGAGAAGATCTTCCCGTGTTTATCCTCTAAGATAGTTCAACATTTTGGTAAATTGGTCCATTGCTAAAATCCGTATAGATTTAGAAGTAGGTTCATTTAATTGTCGGTGCAAGCTACTTTTTGAACCACAGAGCAGAGCTGCGAACTGCTCAGAGCTACGCTACGGAGGATTTCTTGGTTTCCCTCATGAAACTCATCAAATACACAATCCAACAACTCCAAGACGCTCTGGTGGACAAGTTAGGACCTGCACATTCACCATATGATCTTATGACAGAATGTTATGAGACAGAGTTGTTTTCAAGGTAAATTCACTCAAAACTGCTTGGGGGCAGTTTTTCGGCATGCAGTCTCTGCATTTGCCTCGAAAACAACTCTGTCTCGTAACGTTCCGTTATTATCTCAGTGTGGTGAATGTTCAGGTCACAACTTGTCCACCAGAGCGTTTTGGAGTTGTTGGATTTTGTATTTGATGAGGGAAATTCCATGAGCCTCTGTAGCGTTGCTCTGGGCATTTAAAAAATATCTTGCACTGACAACTAAAGGTAACGAACCTCCTAAATCTATAGGGATTATGGCAATGGGCCAATTTGCCAAAAAAGTTGAACTATCCCTTTAAAAGACATGCTTTTGCCTAATCTGAGCCACAGACAGTTCACTTTTGTCAACAATTTGGAACGTGCATCTTTGTGGATATAGGTCAAATAAGGGTCAAAGGTCAAAGGTCTTTATTTTATCAGTTTGCTCCATTCCAGTGTAATGTAGACAAAATGAGATGACGTTTCTCAGGGACTCGAATACAACACACACACACACACCCTCCCACCTCCATTTCCCCCACACATAGCTACTCACTCACTTATAGAATAGAATAGATTTTTTGTATAAAAATAGAGAAAGATGGATGAATAAATAGAAGAGAAAAAAAAAATAATAAAAAAAACTGATCAACTGATAAAATAAAGACCTCTGATATAGACATGAACAGAGCAGGTGAAAACTGTAAGTCACGCGGTGCGGAAAAAAAACTGAAACGAGAGAGGCGGCTCACACACCCTCGTCCTCCCATGGTGAGTTAGTGCTTGAGGGGAGGTGATCATTAGGAAAGTAGGAGAGTGGGTGCAGGATGCTGGCTGAGAGATGGATAACTGTGTTAGGCACGGAAGACAGAGCTGCAGTAAACAGGTCAGACCTGTGGCACCTTATGGGCATCTCAAAATGAGAGAGCTGCAGTTAATGGTCCACTCCTACACTAATCATGATTAATTGAAACTTCGGATGGAAAGAAAAGTGGCGAAACTGTCAGGTACACTGTATGTGACAAGACTTGATGTTACATCATGGTCTCTTGTTTCATTTTTCTTTTGTAAGGGGGGAAACAATGGATGTTCTTATCAGTGTCAGTGTGGAGGCCCCTTGGTAACAGCATGTATCCAAATACTGTAGAAATCTGTATTGACAAGGCTTTCACAATAGCTGATAGGATGTATGAATAAGACCTGCAAACAAGAGTGGTCATTATTTCTTCTTGCATGTCTTTGCGCTGTTGCCATGGTGCGGATCTAGGGACTGGTACTCATCATTTGAATAGCATTGGAGCAAGGTTGTCTTTGCAAAAACACAGACAAAATGTATCCTTGGTTCCCTCTCCAGACGTTTTCATGCAGTGCATATTGCAGGTCTGTGTGTCTTCAGTAATGTAATAGTGTGTCAACTACCCTATGAGAATTATTAGGGCCCGAGCGGCGACTGCAAGTCGCCCAACGAAAGCCCTATTGAAATTGCGTTGTTTATTATTCGATTCGATTTTTTGGGGTATTTATTATATTATATTTTTAATTCTTATTATTTTTACATATTCATTGCTCTGTATAATGTGATTATTTAGTAGTGCCTATCTGAGCACCATACTGAGTGAAATGAGAGGCAGCTGAACGTTCATGTATTTGACTCACAGAGGTTAAGGCCTGTCAGACATGGGAGATCACTGCTGAATAAGAGTAACTGCTGGCACCTAAAGACAGCAGTATACCACCAGCGAAATAGAAACAGGAGTCCTTGCTAACAATAATTTGGAATTTTGATAAGGAAAAAAACAAAAAACAAACAAACCAAAAAACTGCACAGTGGGTTTGACCATCAAATGTCTCTAAAATGTCTTGATCTTGTTTGCCTGCATCACAAACATTACTGTACGATCATTTGTCGGTTCTACATGGTGTTGTAGAGCATGTTTCCAACTTAACAGTAGTTTTAAATTATTTCCACTTTGGGCAGATTGTCTGATTGTAACACCAGTATGAATCATTTCCAGGCTGTGTAGAAAGAAATCTATCCTGTGAGTCAGTCTCTGGACACACTATGACTGTTATATATCTTTCATTTTGTGTTACACATCTTCATTCACAATGCTGCAAAAATATTCCAGCAATGCAGATGGTTGCACCAATTTTATGGTTGTGTAAAATGTACTGCAGCTATATTCTCTGTGAGAAGTGTCCTTTTTATAACCTAACCTATGATAATCAGAGTTTCTATTACAGTAATTAACGGCTTGTTAGTGCCACTAGTTTGGAGCAATAGAAACATTTCCAAATAGCTCCTTCAATACACCATTATCAGATTACATAAATAGCTAATGAGGTACACCTACCCAATTCCAATGTCTTGTAGATGTAGTGTTCATAAGATGAAATATATACTGTACAGTAGAGTCACCCTTATGTTCTCTATTTAAGCCATTTCAGAGATTGATAGCATCTACTGTAGTCACTGCCAAGACAACACATTTCCACATCACACTGTTTCCCTAAATGTTAAACAGTGGCTTTATCTTATTTTAGAAAATTGATAAATATGCTCAGTAGCTGCTGTCATTATTACAGTAGTTCGGTTTAGGTTTAACACTTTCAAACTCAACAAACAGTGAGAAAAATATTTCCAAATTTAGCAGTTATGGAGTTAAATTGATGACACAATGGTTGTAATGTTAATTGCTTTCTGAATTTGATGTGTTAACGGAAGATGGAGATCAACAAACCAGCTGGCACACACCCCTCCCCCTCCTCGTCTGCTGTTGAAAAGAAACTCCACTGCATATTGTTGTTTGGTTGTGTTGTTTTATTAGCTGTATTTCTTAGTACACTGCCAGACCTCATGTTGCCTTTGCCTGGGATTTTTCTCTTACTATCGGGGACTTTTGTTTTTTCTGGCGTCATCTTTGTGACTTGCAAACTCCACCTTCAGGCATGGAGGCACACATCTTCACTTGCACTTTCTTGACATCCATACCCTTGCATTTGTAACCAACCTCTGCCAGTCTTTGCGGACATGCCAAATTTAATGTTGAATTTAGTATACAGAAGTCTGAGGGGCCTCTGGGAAATGTGCCCTCTCACTCCACAGAAGGAGAAAGATTAGAGGTAATCAGTTTCCCCCACTGTATTCAATCTCTCACCTCTTTTTGCTCCTTGATACATTTTGTTGTTTACCAAGAGGAGCAATCCATCAAAGCCGTGGGAAGATTACATGTGGGAGAAAGCAGTGCCAACACACTAAGTCTATGGGAAAGACTCCAGCCGTCTGTCAAGTGAAATATAATACACAATGCTTTTGTTTGATGTTTGATGGAATGTGAAAGAAAAATTAAAAAATGAAATTTACCTTGCTGTCCTACTTGTTAAGAACTACCCTAAGTGCCAAAATATATATGAGCCTGAATAAATAAACATGCCCTCTTTATATAGTAGCATGTCAGTGTCTTAACAGCCTACACTATTAATTCTGTCGAATCCTTTAAGAGCATGTGTGAAAAAAGGATGCATTTGCAAGTAAGTCACCTAGACCTCTGCAGTGAGCATAATATACTGTACAGATACTGTATCTGGTGATGACCCACTCTGGCGAAATGAGTTGGAAGTTGCAACGTTCTTTTTTGATGACGTGGAAAACTAATAAAAAATCTAAACAAATTGTTTAGGTAATTTCAAAGAAATGACGTTCAAAAACAATTTCCCGAAGTTTCATAGTCCAGATAACTGAGAAAAGGCACGCACGATGATTAAAGCTGACTTGCAACTTTTAACCCTCTAAAGACTTAAGACCAGCACAACATTAAATAACTTCTGAACTGTTTATGATGAGCTGAGACGAGCTGTAAACTGCATCTGAATCATGAGATTCTCTGCTTTCAGAGGGTCATTGATTGCACAGATGCCAGAGTAACGGAAGTGAGATATTCCTCTGCTGGCCTTTGAACTCAATTTTCTCAGGTTTTCAATCTGGAAAAGAGACCCGCTGTGCATGTCGATGTTCTTTTATTGCAGCCTTCTCGCTGCTCCCTGTCTCTCTCAGCAGAAGGAAAACTAAAACTCATTAGCACAGATGATCTGTAATTGACGTCTGGAACGATAACAAAATACGAGTTAATATTCCAAATCCAGCGCCCTGTGACAAAACCAACAGACGCATGAGCACAAACAAGTGCGTCTCCTCTTGATTTGCAGCAGAGGTCTGAGTGCTGCTCGCCAACAGGCTGACATGAGATTGACAGGAAGTTGAGGAAAAGTGTTGTCAGCAGCCGTTAATGTCAGCCTCTGTTGACCAACTTTTGCTTTTAAGGTACTAATCATTCCCTGCGAGCGTGGGTGTAGATTTGCAAGGAGACAGGACAACATGTCATTCCCCTGTAATTTCATATAAATGATTTGTCTGCCTTAATTAACTCGATCAAGCACCTGGTACAATCTCACCTCTCCCACAGAGCGCGACAGAGCGAGCAGATCAGCAGACCGCCTGTTGCCTGAATCAACCTCATGTCCATTCACACTTTTTCTTGACTTGTTAGGTCAGGTTTGCTGCAGCTGACGTCTGAACACATTTACTTGCGGCTGCGGCTGGCTGTTACTGATTCAGACTTAGCAAAAGCTAATCAGGACAAGACAGGTTCAGGGAGGGGTTAGTGATACTTCCAAATTTTAGACAAGTTTTTCAGATTGGGTATAACCGCGGGTCCTTAATTGACTAGATATATAAGGCATGTGTGACAGTTGAGGTTCCTGTCACTATGCCTCTAATTGATCATGTGCCCTGGCTACTTGGTCAAGGGGATGTCCCTTTGGCTGACTAGTTAGCGTGCATGACTCTTACTCGGGAGTCTGGGGTTCGAAGCCTGCCCAGGCCCTCTTCACCTAGCCACACATGCAATTGTTTTAAATTTGAATCTGTGATGTCTAAGGCTCATCATAAGAATCTGTTGTTGTTTTTTTTACATGGACAAACTGGACCACTAACCACTGGATAAATTAAAAATCACAGCAACTACAACTTACACTGTTCATGTAATGTAAAAAATAAATTCAGTGTTTTTTCTTTACAACTTGGTTTCAACTTTTGCTACTGTGTTCAAATAAGCTAGAGTGTCAAAGAAAGGCAAAGAAAAAAATTATTAGTACCCACCAATGAAAACTACACGAGTAAATCCCAGATGTCTCACAACCCAGTGATGGAAAAAAGAAAGACTCATTTCAAGTGAATCATAGATCGTGAGTCACACAAAAACTTTGCCTCACAAGGAATATGCAAAAGGGGATAATGTGTGTGAAGGTTGCAGGAGTCTGACAGTGCAGGGGGCCATCAGAACAGAGCTAAGGGCATAGCCCGAGGCAGACTGGAGGACGTATCTCTGATCAACTTCTCAGTCCTCGTTTCATCTCCTTCCCTCCGTCACCATGGCCGATGCCACAGACATAGACATCTCTGTCCTCCCTTTGCCAGCTGCGTGAAGCTCTGATAAGAACATCTCTGCACCTCTGAGGTGCTGATGGAAATTCTTGTAATGGCTTTATTAATGTCCTGAAAGGAACCCACTCCTTTGTAATGAAGTAATTAAAAAAAAATTAATGTTTTATATTTTAAGCTTGAGAGCGAATTCAGACTCATTAGTGTAATTAATGTTTTAATGAACACACAGGACAGCAAGATAATTTTCTTTATAATTATAAATGCCCATTTCCACTGAGCAAACCAAGTAAAACAGACACATTGCAGTCAGACTCTTCTGCTGTGAGATTGCACTCAGACAATTTTGTAAACCTTAACAGTCTTCTGTGTTAAATTCTGTCCTCTACTTCTACTTTAAAGATGAACAGCTTCATATGTCAAGATGCTGTAATTAGAAGTATAGGTTGTCCCTGGAGGTTCAGGCTGGATGGACTTAGTGCCAGTGATGATTTGTTTATGTGAGAGAGAAAAAAAGAAAGAAATAAAGAAACAGGGAGAAACTCCTCAAGTGAGCAACAGGAGCATGACAGTCAGAGACTGTTCACCTGGTGATTCGATTCTGTCAGAAGGAATCAGTCAGACTTGAAGTGCGAATGGTTTATCACTAATGTCACTGTCACTGCCGCCTCCATGGATGCTCTTTGTTGTTGTAGTTGGTTAAGTAGGTGGAGATGTATGATTTATTCTCAGAGTTGGTGTTCCTCCCTTAGTTTGTTTGTGTGGGTTGGAAAAACTTAAATGCCTGTTTTTTGTTTTACTATTATTATTCATTATATGCAGAATATCAGATATTGTATCTCTGACTCAGAAGTTAGTTTTTAAAATTGCTCTAAATGACCTTTGGCATTTTTAGAATAAAGTTGCTGAAGTCTCAATATGGACAAAAGTCCTGATTATACAATACAGATACAGTTTTGATTGAACACAGATTATTGTGTAGGACTGTAATGTAGTAAGTCTAATAAGACATAAAACTAATAATAATTCTAATAGCTCATCATCCCTCTTAGTCATTTGTCTATGGAAGTGAACTTCATGAAGTTAGTGAGTAGTCATTGCTAAAACACAAACAGTATGGACTCATCAGAACTAATGAGTCATATGACGTCTCATTTATGTTTTCTAACAACTTCACCTAATGGTGCAACGCAGTTTGAGGGTGATCACAGTGATGATTGTGTTGGAACTGTAACCTATTAAAGGCCATAAACAGTGAACTGATTTTAATTGGCTGAGCATATATCTCACAAAACAAGTCAAAAAGGACAGTGGCTGCAGGACAGGACACAAGACTATAACTGGCCGAGTTTACGAAAAGAATTTAAAGTCTTTACGTTCTTTCAGTCTTTCTTTCTTTACAAACAACTTCTTATCCCCTTAAATTGGGGACAGGGAGTAGCCAACACTGGTTGCATTCAGCTTTTTAGCAAAATTCCTACTGTGTCCCAGAACAGGCTACCTGGGAGAATCCTTCTATTTAAGTCGTTTCTGCCATGTGCAGCAGCAGCAGCAGCAAACGGAGCAGCTTTCAATGACCAAAGGAGTCTTTGTCTGTAGCACGGGAAAGACAGACATGTCTGGTTTTCTGTATTAAAGGTTACATGCTGACAGTTTAATAGAAATGCATGTGTATCCCAGGCAACAGTGCATTTCTTAATACCATACCATTCTTATCTGTCAAAAAGAATCAAGATATCACACAAGTAAAAAAAACTGCCATCTTTACTGCAGTGCGCGGCATAGCCACAGGAGTAATATTGTCAGATTTTATCCTATTATGCGAATATGGCAAATGCAGATATCTGCACTAACATTTAGGGACACTTCAGTCTTATCTATTCATTTGCTGATGAACGATAAGGCCTTTCTTGATCTATTGTGTGTCTATTGCGTAACGTATGAAGCAAAGCTTGTTCATGTGACATTACCCTGCTGCTGTTGTTTCATGCTGTGAGATGAACCAACATGCTGACCTTTCAGTCACTCCACTGCCAGGGTGAATAGCAAACCTTTTCTGTACCGACAGCTGAATAATAGTGTAATATTCTGCACTGCTGCAGCTATAATAACCATTTACAAAGTTTTTTTCTTGGTTTGTTTGTAAATTTTAAATACTTTTTTGTTTGTATTTTGTCATATTTTAACATTGTAGAAAGAGAGGACATACAAGATGGGAGAAAGAGAAGTAACACAGGGTGGAAATCGAACTGTAGGCAGTGTAGTTACGTGATGTGCACCTTAACCATTATACGGCTTGAATCCACCAAGTCTGGATGTGTTTGTTACATTTTAATATTTTTTAAAGCAATTAAAAATCAAATCCAAGCCATGTTAAGATAACACACTTTCCTTGCCATTTTCATGAGTAATATTAACAGACATAAAAAAGACTCACAGCCCCCAGAGTAAAATAAGGCTTTGTCTATTTAGGCTAGTTAAATGTTTAATAGAAAATGAGTTCAATTGAATTTTCAAAGTGGACTGATAATGCTGTAAAACAGTCTCTGCTCTCCCGCTGAGGCAGCTCCTAACAGTTACATGGAAAACACATAATGCAGTGTCTTATTAGTGTTTGCTATAACATCTGTGAAAAACAGGTGACAGAATAGGCCTACACTGGAGCCTGATATCGAGCTATAGTATAATAAGGTACAAAGTATCTTTGCAGCATAAAGGTCGAGTTCAACCAAGCTATGAAAGCAAGAGAGTAATTCCTATGTGTTTTGATGTTTACACCATAGAAATACACTGAACAGTTGGCAGACTTAATTAAACAGCTTTGAAGTAATTGTGATGTAATGTAACGTATTACAAGGAGAATGCAGGCTCTCTACCTTCCACCTATAAGGCTCTTGGCCGAAGACCAACCTTCCAGCGCCTCCAACCGGGTGTCCCAGGTCTCGTCTCTCGCGAGAAGCATGGACTGCTTTAACCACAAACACACAACGACACAACACGCCTGGTAATCCGTAATCTCTTGTATGTTATCCACCTCGGTAGACATCGCTCCATGGATTCCCTTCTTGCCGGCTTCATTGAAATGCAAATGCACATGGCTAGAGGGGAGAGAGGAGGGTTTGTTTTACGACAGTGAAAATATCCACTCCAAAACTTTTTTTTTTTTTGGGGGGGGGGCTCTGTAACTAGAAGAAAAGCGACCAAAACATGAAAAAGCAACTAACTTGCATAGTTCCACTTTAAGTGTAAATCTACTTCAAATGTGTGTAAAGGAAAACCCCATCTCAAACTAAAATAATCTAGCAGGTAAATCAGACATGCTTGACATGATGATGCATTATTGTATGCAAATTAAGTGTGGCTAATGTTTGTGCAGATTGGACGTGGTTGTAGCCTTGGGGTCCATTGTGGTTTAATGTAGCCTTGACCTCCAACCTCAACGACCATGTAAGTCATTTGCCCCCGTCATCCGCTATGGCCGATAAGAGAGTGTCCTGAAATAGCAGCCTCAAGGTTACAATTAAATTTTTCAAAATCACTGTTGCAAAATCAATAACAAACCGTTTTGAAATGTGACTACCATAGTGAGTAACACTTTTAACACATGTAGGGATTAAAGGAATAGTTCTAATTTTTTTTTCTGCAATAATATCAAACACTATCATTTGGTCTCTGGCAGAGCATCAGACAAGAGGTCAATAACTGTTTAATCTGTTATACTGTATATAAGGCTGTAGGGATGTTGTGATAATTGACACTTTGGTGTCAATGCCTAAATTCTTTAAAAAAAAACTGTACCAGTTTTGGAACTACGAAAGTGTTATAGTGTGCCAACAAACCTGAAGAGAAGAAGCAGGCAGGCGCAGTAAACAATAATAATTGGTGAAATGCAACAGCAAGTACTTGTGAAGCAACTGCTTTGCTGCAACTTGTTGGAAATAATCAAGTCAGAACTATTATATGGAAAATGTTCTCCATTTCATGACAGTCCGTGCAAAATCATGAAACACCAAAATGTATAAGCAGCTCAAAGACAAACATCAATAGACACAGAATTCAGTGCGAGTGAGTTTCAGTTGTTAACTTTAACAACATGTCATGAACATGTTCATGTTATTGTTTGTGATTTTGTGACAGCTGTCATCTGCTGTAGCAAATTTGACACATTAAAATCCCCAATAGCTAATGTTATCTTGTTAAGCAGCCGCTTGTAAAATGATCGAGCTGGATGCTCAAAACATTAGCAGCTACTGTCATCACTGTTGGAAGTATAACGCTGAATTTTAAATCAACATTCACACCATTGGACTGTTGCCTTGTCAATCAATTTAAACTGCAGCATGCGCACGATCTATACAAAGGTTGTCACGTTTGTTTCTGTATGTGGAAGCATTACACTCTGTTTTCTATTCACTGCTGTTATATCAAATTTAGTATGTAGAATCTTTTGGTAACAACAAACATTTTTTTTTTTAACTTCTGGTGCTGGATATAATAAAAGCTCTCTAATAAGTAACTTTATTTTGCCAATATCCCAAGAAATCTCAAATCCCACCAAGCCACACTGAAGCTGTCTACGGATGAAGAGATAACATTTTATGTAAGAAGAAATAAATATTATATTTTTTGTCATGCAAACTGACCCTACAATATTCATCTGCTCATGTATTTATTATCTACAGTATAATTCCTCGACTGCTGGCTCTTGAGGTTGAGAATATGAATCCAAGCAGACAGTAGTTTTGACATTGGAGTTTGGCCAAATGAGAGAGGGCTGAGCTAATAGCAGCCCCAGGTCTATTTCCATGTACAGTGCTCTCTCAAGGTCATGTAGAAAGGCTTTAGAGCAGCGATAGGCTGCTTATCTCCTCCTCGGGAAAGACTGGGTACCTCCATTAATCAACCAGTGTTAGTTACAGAGGCAAAGTTCCACATGAATGGGCAAGTCAAGGTTTGTGTTTGCATGTAAACATATGCACATACATTTCAGTGTTCCTTTGTTTTCAAGGTCTGGACACTGTGTCTGGTGACTCTGGAACAAATGTTGCTGTGTATATGCAACCAGTTACGACCAGCAGGGATGTTTCCTGTTTGATGACATGACCTATGGGTAAAGGTTGACCAATGCCCAGGTACAGTAGAGAAACAAGATGCTGCTAAGTGTAAATATAACACAGAAAATCAAGGCAAAAACTATCTGCCATAGGTAACATTATAAAATTGAGATTTTGCTGTTTATTTCTGCCATTCTCCATTACCAAAAGGAGAAGTAAGGTGTAGTATACTGCATGTGGAGACTTCATCAATTTCCTCCTGCAGGCTGCTGGAGTAGAGTCTGTGTACACCACTTGGAACAAGATAAATGATGAAGTGAGGAAGTTGGGTACATTAATCGACAACACAATTGCCTAACCCTACCCTATCTCTCGTGCTCTCTCTGTCACTGTCTCAAGGTGTAATGTACTGTAAAATAGAGCTTGCTTCACTAAGCCCCCTTTATTAGTTTTTCTTTTTATAGGGTGCGATTTGCACAAATAATTTCCTGGTCTCCATATGTTCGATATGGGCCAGCGCTCAGGCTTTCCCTTTCAAATTAGCACTGGTGCAGTAAGGTAGAACCGCCTTCTTGTGTGTCCCACAGAGGGCTGGTTTAAACACAGTCATTGATACTTTCTATAACCTTAAGTTGTACAACTACAGTGTTATACTCTGTCTCAGTGTGAACATATATACATATAGGGTGAACATTTTGTTAATATTGGCATGGGTTGCATTATTGATGTGTCTCATCCTAACCTCAGTGCTCCTGCTCTGCCTGTCCTAGAAGAGCTGCAGCCTACTGGTAACTGTTGAGAGGCCGTCTACTGTATTATGAATGAGCAGGATTTGGCATTCCCCTGCTGTTCTGAGGTCTTTCAGTGTAAAGTCACACTGAAGGTATGCTATTGGCATGGTGCATCTGGGCCTAGTGCAAGCTGCTTTGATCACATCTTCACAATGACAGCGTTGTGTGATCCAACTTTAAGCTGACAGTGCAAAGCTCAGGCTTGTGTGTGTGGCTACAGGGAAAAGGCCATGAGAGAGGATGAGGTTTGAATGAGGGTGGATTAGTGCAATGGATTGTACAACTGAGGGACATTCAGATGGATGGTGGATGCGATCTTGAATTATGCATGTGAGATGGTTGCATGCATGGTGAGCGCTGCAGCTCCCCTGCACTGATACTGATGAGATGCAAAGTGACATCAACACAGGATGTGTTTACATGTTTTTTAATTGTTCAGCTTCATAAAAGCTAAATAACCGAGATGTTTTCTTTTTTCAGCATTCGGGGCACAAATAGATAGCGTCCTTTGGTGGAAGTGACAACACACACCATCAAACAGAAACGTGTCATTGCAGAGGAGCAGAAGAGAGAAGGGGCTGAAAGAGTAGAGACAACTTGAGTGTCCTTGGATGTCCTTCAGTGATGTCATGCCTTAATGGAGTGGATATATCCCTGTAAAAGCTTTCATTCCACAGAGGCAGAGTGGGCTTCATAAACAGCTCATGCAGAACTGTCAGTATTCTGTCAGTGGTGCTGACAAAAATGCCCACTTTCGCTCTGGAGGAACACTTTTTACAGGAAGCCTCACAAATGCTAAAGATTTATTAGTGAGTAGCCTCAGTCCTATATGATACTTACAGTACTGTATACGTCAAGGCGGGTCCTCCTCCGCCAGTGGAATATTGATGTAGCAGCCGGAGAACTTCATTTGAAAAGGTAGTTTCCACTCTGCATGTTCCTGCTTTAACGCTGTGCTTCACTTTGACTGGAAATGACCTTGTTCTCTTTAAGGCTTTTTGTCCTCGTCAAATCATGTGTTGCCTCTTAGCTCACTCTGTGTGAACAAGAAGCTCCGCATCTGGGCCCATCTTCTGCTGAGAGGCAGGGACCTGCTAATCTGGCATAGCAGACACATGGAGAGCACAAGACGGGCTTAATGTCCTTTTGTTTACTAAGCTCGTCTACCATCCAGAGGAAAGAGAGTATATAAAGTAGGTTTAAACCCTTTTATCTTCAATGAGACATTGAGAGGTTAGGAATACTTATGGTATCGAGGACAACTCCAATTATTAGCAATTAATGCTCATAGTCGGGAGGCTTCACCCGGCCTTTTGTTTGTTTTAACAAAATCAAGATTTACGTCCATATGCTCAAAGCATCCATTGTAATAAAGTGGCAACTGCAGGAATACCACAACTGTGGATTGTTTTGATCTCCTCGCCTGCGATTGTGAGCCCTTGAGGGAACCGTGAGAGCCTGAAATGCACTGCAGCTAACAGCAACAAAGCAGTTGGCGGTATTGGACGGGGGAGCCTGTTGTCATGAGAACACAGCGCAGGGTGGGGAGGAAACAACGAAGCTGCTTGCCTTCATTAGATGAAATAGCAGGAGGGCTCTGTGTGGATATAACCAAGATTAATTGGATTCTAGTGATCAGCTCAAAATGTGACACTGTCGTGCCGAGTTATGAGCCGGGCTCAGCTGACGGAACTACCATGACTCTATTATCAAGCGAACACGCCTCTGTCTTCATGGTCTTATGCAACAAGCAGGTATGGGTTGAAATAACACCACAACTCATGGATTAACAGGCAGATGTAAACATCTTTTGTCAGAATGACACTTTGTTGACACATTTACCAGTGCTCCTTGAGATGTTTATTAAATTCATTGAGACATTCCATCATCACAGCCCTGGAAAACAACAGTAGGTTATTAAAGTCAGTGTTATTGCTGCAATATTATTGTCTTATAATGTCAGGTTACATCTTCATTATAAACCTAGCCTGATTTCCAAGGCACCTAACAAGCCTTGTGTTTATTATCCAAGCTTTTCCATTTGGCTATAAATCATTTTCCCTCCATCAATACTGTGATAAACTTTACTGGACATTGTTGCACTTTGTGAAGGCAAGCAAAACCCACACGCTCCACAAACTGTCAACTGTCACTCTCATCACATCATTGCTCTGAGCCTGCAGTACTACATCCAGTCAAAATCTCTTTGCCAAAAAATAAAAGCATCACACTCTTTCCATGTCAGACTTGCCAGTGCCTCTGGTGTCTCAAAGCATCACACTGGGCCTCTAATAGCATCCATCCTTTTATATTTGAAGATATTGCAATATGCTCCGCCTGCAGATAGCCGGGCTCTTAAAGGCCCCGGCTGCTGAATTTTCAATCCCTCCTGATAACAATAATCTAAACAGACCACGGCCACTGGAGCAAATAAACAATTAACCTCCACAGTCAACCACAAGCCCGTGCACTCCCATCTGTTCTCAGACTGTTATCATACACTCATCATCCCCTCTCACTTCTTGACCTTCTGTGCATCTTATTTTTGTCTCATTGCCCAATAAAATAAGTGTGCAAAGTTGCAGCTTCTAGGGTGAATTCTCTCAATGGGCAAATAGAATTTCTACACCATATTTGGACAAAGCAAAAAACAAAAAGTCAATGCCAAGTTAAACAGTGATACTGGAACTTGTCTCCATGTTATCATTTTTGAATTATTAAAATTATAATCCAATCACAATTAATATTATGATGAACATAAAATTGACAAGTTGAGTTCAATTTCGTCAGCCCTTCAATCAAATGTCTACCTAAGTTCACAGAGGGCAGGTGTGCCACTTGATTCAGGTTGCGGGTTGCCAACCAGGTTGTGGTGACAGATGGGTTGAAATTGTATGTGTGTGGAATGTGCATCTAGCTTGTGTTTCCAACAAAATCTTGCAACTTCAATCACATCAAACAAAGATGAAACTAATGGATGCATGTGTGATAATTACTTGTAACAGAGGTTGAGGGGTCATACAAGTTACAGGAATTTCCCGGGAGAAACAACAACATGGTACAGTAGGACGCTGGGAGTGTTAATGTGGGCTAATGCAACACCAGTGTGTCTTTTCTGACACCATGAGCCATGACTACAGTACCTGATGTTTAGGGTCATTGGGCCTCATTCAATTTGGGAGGGAGCACCAGACTCGATGTAAAAATAACTTTAGTAGTGAAGTGGAGCTGCAGCAAGAATGAAACAAATAAACAAACAAACAAAAAGCTTCTATTTAGTTTATATTTTTATATTTATATTTAGTTGCGTCAGCAGTGGATTGGGTTATTGGGTTATATCAGAGAGACCAAACTCTCTGCAGATTGGTTGATGAAAAAAAAAACTGTTGTGTGTATAGTGTAGGAACACTTACAGTAAGCGCAGTGGCAATCATTTTACTTCATCTAGCATCATTATCATCTTTGAATCTGTCCTATATTTTGGATTATGACCAAATGTTTAACATGATAACCATTGCTGTGAGACTGCTAATTTGATGATGTTTCCCATGTTTCCTGAAAGCAGAGCTGTTTCTAAGTTCAGCCTCAAATCCACGTGTCTCTATTATGTGATTAGAATCAACTCTGGGTGAAGGGAAGTCAACATTATGGTGTCCTGAAAGCTGCGAAAGCCAGAGAGAATAAATGTAAGTAACACTTACTGGGGTAAAAATAGGCAAAGAAAGAGCTGACGAGCTCAGACTCAGACTCACTTTTCACCAATTTCATTTTCACATAATAAATTTGGGTATGTCTAGATAGGAAATAACTTCTGTGACTTCTAATGACTAATACGCTCTCCATTTGATTTTGGCTTATCAGCTGACAGGGTTATTAATGTTTAAATTCACACACAGGGCAGTGCTGCTGCACAGTCTCTGTGGCGCAGGCTGATGAAGAATCTTGAGGCAATACTGTTTTGAAATATATGAACTCTAATTATATCTACATTTGAATAAGTTATCTATCAAGCTCAAATCATTGCAGCACATTTGCCCCCACAGCATATCCCGAATGCTATTTACCACATTATGCACTAAGTTAATGGTGCATTAAGAATCAATATATGTCACATTTTCTTTTTGGAGACACATGGGTAATCCATAAATACAGTATATTTATTTACTAATCATTTAAAGTGGCATAGTCTGGCTTCAATATGAAGTAATTATTCAATAATTAATATTGCAGCTATGTGATCAAAATTAAATTCCTATTACTTTTAGATTAAAAAAAAAAAAAGACAGATCTTTTTTTAAATGTTTTGTCAGTTCTGTTTGTGTTTTGAATAAACCACCTAATTTGAATGTTAAACCAAGAAGATGCATTTTCACAGAGGAAGACAAGTGTTTCTAAACAGCTGCCTGGAGCATGACTGATGCATATCCAAATGAGCTGCCTGATTATAAAGACCGTGAACCTTGCAGTTATAACTGCTGTGGCATTAGCTCCGGGGGTCTTCTGGCTCGAGGATGAGTTGCAGTTGGGAAGAAATACTCAGACTTTAAAATCACTGCCCCACATTCTAGCCTCAAAGGCAGCAAAGAATTGTATTCATATAAACTGTGAATATAATTACAGTATTTTGTTAAAGAAAGGACCAGCTGCAGGAACCTCTTCTTCCGGGTTGAATTATTTTGGAAGACAAGGTGTAATCACATCCAATGTGTTTCTTCATTGATGGAGCTTCAGCATCCTCCTGAAGTGGCATCACAGCTGTTTCATCTACAGGAAAAAAAAGAAAGAAAGAAAGAAAAAGGAAACGGATGCAACACAAATTAAGGTTTTAACTGCACTCAAAAACATTTTATTCTCCAACAGGTCAATACAGAAATTTTGTCCATTACAATCTTGTAGGCTGTACACATGGAGTGTAATCAGACAAGGATAAACCCACCAATACTGGGGCAACTTGATCACACTCATTAGGTGGAGACAGCGATGAATATTTTATTCATTTGTGTCTCACATGAAGATTTCCCGCTTGTCACAGTGTTCATCCAAATAATCCTGAAAGCCATTCAATTTTGCTTCCATTCAAAGAGACAGTAGTTAACAGGAGATGTAGTTTACTTTGCAGTGTGTGGTTCTCTGCCCGGCAGCAGGAAATTCTCTGTTGACAAAGTATTAGGAGCAGCCGCAACAGTAGGGCAGGGAGGAAATTTCTTTGTACCAGCTGCCAGGGTAATTAGTTCTTCACTGAATTATGCATCAGCAGAAGTGTCAAGCACTGTTAGAATCAGGCAGGTACCGAGAGAGAGAGGATAGAGAAGAGCTGTCACACAAAGCTCAAAAAACCTTGCAATAACTGCAGCTATAGTCTCACCATATTGGAGGGATCAACTAAGAGCAGCTGAGCAGTAAACAGATATTCCTATGACTCAGTAGTACACAACTCCATGTCATAACATCTGGAGTGAGGTCGGAGTCTAACAGCTAGCCTACCTGTTGCTATGAGTGTTGAGTGTCTGGTCGTTTGGTTTTAGAACATATGGACCTATAAAAACAAAACAATGTAAATGTTATGTTTGCTAGGCGGCAGTGTTAAATATAAACAAAATATTTACAATGAAAATGAATGCTAATGTTTGCATATGAGGCTAACCACCTTAGCATGGGAGTCTCACATAAAAGTTCAAAATTGTCAGACAATTTTACTAATGGTACAAACACATTTAGCACTTATGGTGTAAAATGTGCTTAAAGGGATAGTTCACCCAAAATTGAAAATTTCATTATCTAATCACCCTCATGTCAACTAAGGGCTGGGAGAAGTTTCAGAGTTATCCGTGGCTTCTCTGAGTTACAGGGGGTCTTGACGTAGCAGTGCATGTCCATAGAACAGTTGCAAATGGATACCAACTGTCTTGTAACAAAATGACACACCAAAAAACATCCAAACACCTCCATGCTGCTCGTATGTAATGTCCATCTTGTATTGAAGCCCCGAAATGCGAAATTGTCCTGAAAAAAATTAAACAAGTCTATATTTCAAGCTTGTTTTGTAGCGAAAGCTTCTCGAAGCTCCTCTTCCCGGTTCGTCAAATTTGGATAAACTGGGAAGAGGACAGACCCTGGTTCGTCCAAATTTGACGAACCGGGAGAAGGAGCTTCCACTACAAACAAGCTTGAAATATAGACTTTTTAAAAAAAATTTCTACACCATGGACAATTTCACATTTCGGGGCTTCAATACAAGACGGACATTACATACGAGCAGCATGGAGGTATTTGGATGTATTTTGGTGTGTCATTTTGTTACGAAGACAGTTGGTATCCATTTGCAACTGTTACATGGACATGCACTGCTACGCCGAGACCCCCTGTAACTCAGAGAAGCCACGGAGGACTCTGAAACTTCTCCCAGCCCTTAGTCGACATGAGGGTGAGTAGATAATGAGTGAAATTTCAATTTTGGGTGAACTATCCCTTTAATGTGCTTCCAAGATGTTTTTCAAAATGTTATAAAGCTTGTTTTTATGAAAAGTTTTGAAAATATATACAATTGGCAGCATTATTGCAGTTCATGTTTATTATAAAAAATGAGAATTCAAGTTATTCAAATACCAAATTCCAGACTTTAAAATAAAAAGCTTAACATTTCCTAAATGCTGATCATTTTGTTGATTCATTTCTAGCCTTTGAACACATCAAAATCTTCATACAGAAGATAAAACTTACACTTTCCTCGGTGTGAGCGTGACGTTACATTCTCAGTGGGGTCATGTCCTGTCAAAACCTTTGTGCCTACTGTCAGAAACTAAGCTATGGCTCTCTGAGCATGCTGCACTGCCACTGTGTAAGTGTCAGTCACCTTGGGCTGGGATGCAGAGGAAATCACAGCAGTGTGAATAGGAGGAGTCTCCCTTTGGCATAGAGCACAGATGGCACAGCATTACAGCCTGCTTTCCACATAGCTGTCTCATTCTGCTTTTTTGGAATGACTGATGTGAACGTTTGAAGCCATAAAACGAATATTCAATTAATAATCTAATATTGAGAATGATGATCATTTTGAAAGATTTTAACCTAAAAACAAAAACAGAAGGAACAAATTTCTCAGTGCAAGGTCTATTCTGTGCCTTCAGATCCTACACCTGCAGCACACTAAGAGGGTCTCTGTGCAGCCCAGTAACGTGTCTGGTGAAGTGAAGATGAGTGATTGAATGGGATAACCTCAAAACTCAAGGATTGCTATTAGCTACTATATTCTCAGAGGAGAGGAGCTTCAGTCACTGTCTGCTGAGTCTTTTCCTCAGAGGCAATACAAAGACAGTGACATGCACACAAAAATATGTGAACCCATTCTCCGAGCAAAGCACATCATCTGACACTGGTGCAGCAGCAGCACCGCAGCCATCATCACAAGCAATAGACAACAAGTACTCAACCGTGTGTTGGTGCACTAAACCAAATGAGTAAGTCTCATCCAAACTGAATAAGTGTTCGCTCCCAGTGGGTCATGCTTGTTGATCTTAGGCTAACCAGATTTGAGTTTAAGATAAGTGTATTCATGATTTCATTTCCATGCACGCCTCCAATTTGAACACATTAAATATTTAGCGTTTCCATCCGGTATCTGTGAAATTTGTGTCAGTAGTATTGAACATTTGAACCCCCAGCCTGGGATAGCTCAATACTCAGTACTGAAACACACACCACACACAGCAAAGAAAAATATACAGCACTTAAAGCAGGCAAGCGAATTCATGCAGGTAGTAGCTCATCAATACCCAGTAACAAGCTAAACAACAGACACTTAATCTGACATAACACAATAACACATTGTATTGTATTAAAATTGAAGTATTAATGTTTTAAATGATAGAAATACAACGTATGCTGTTATCTGATTTAGCCCTTGACATGTTTCAGTTCTGCCTCCAAAGTACTGTATCATTATTGCTACATCTGTTTGCGTGCAATTGCTGAGTGCTTCCTTTGGAATGTTTTGAGCAGCTGACGGATGAATTTCCTTCGGGATTAATAAAGAATGAATGAATGAATGAATGAATGAATGAATCAATCAATCAATCAATCAATCAATCAATCAATCAATCAATCAATCAATCAATCAATCAATCAATCAATCAATCAATCAATCAATCAATCAATCAATCAATCAAAATTACCTTAACACTTTGTGGAGTATTGGAAGACTCTGCTTGGATTACGTTACATATCACCATATAAGAAACTTTGATTCTGGATCATTTACTGTGGATGTATTTCACTAGTTTTTACACTATCCTGACAAATCATGATTCACAGTTTTATAGTGATGTTGAGTTAATTTGTTAACATTCAAACCACAATTTTCCCTTAAACCAAAAATAAGGTGTGTTAGTACTGTAACTCACACTGTAGCAAAGGATAGAAACTCTCCCCATCCAAACTCTCACTTCTGCACCATTTAGAATATCACATATTTTCAATTAGAAGTAATGACACCAGTGAATGTGGTCTAGGCAGCAACTGTATTACCTCCAGATCACATTAAGCAAACCAAATTAGCAGTATTCGATTTTATTTTGTAGGAGACAATGACAGTTATTACCAGTTGAGTGTGTTTGTGTTTAACAATCACGTCACCAGGATTTATTTGTAACCTTGTTCTGGGATGCCTGCATGTATATAACATGAATGATAACATAATGGGATATATCTCACTGTAGGACCCCCATACTTAAACTTAAATGCTATCTGTTGGCCACTTGAATTGGATCTTATTTGAGTCATGAACCATGTGAGACAGTGCATATTTAACTTTAATGGTGGCGGGGTCCCGGTGAGTGCAGAGTTTGCAGAATGTGGAGAGCCTGCCAACAACCACTGCCATCAGTTACAGCTGTACCATTACTGAGGTAATGTGTTTCAGGTCAGCTCTTCAGCCACCGTTTGCTCTGCATTCACGGAGTGAGTCGAGAGAGGTGAGTGTAATGCAGTTGATACCACTTCAGCTTCATGGTATTAACTCACCTGGACGTGGTGATATTAGCTGACATTTAAAATGGATCATTTTTATGACGGGGCAGATTGAAAACACGCAACACAATGTGTGTGCTCCGTTTTTATGTTGTAAAACATATGATATAGTAATGAAGATAATGTGTTTCATCTGCTTCATCTTCCCGAGGTTACACTTCAGTGAGCTCTTTTCTCGACATTGTTGATTCATTTGCATTTTTACCCATATTTTAACAAATTTCCTTTCTATATGGCCTTTTGTCTGTACAGTATCTTCCACATGAGCCAGGGTGACCCAATGCTGTAAAGAAGGCTTATCTTCCTAAATAAAAAGTTAGGTGGAATATTACAACTGTGCTGGCACAATATTAAAAAAACCAAAACGTCAACACCAGAGAAAAATCGCATCCCCTCCAGTTTTGTATTTGTATTCAGTCCTGTGCATTTGAGCTTAACTGATTCATTTTTATCTCCACTGTTTCACATTATAACAGGGCGCAGCAGGGGCAACCTTTGGCAGCTATCAACCACAATGGAGCTCTTTGCCATTTAGCATCCGTGTAAACCAGATTACCTGATCATTTAGTCTTCGTTGGACAGGCGGTCTGGCTTCTACTGTGTGCTCCTGTAGAGATCTCATTCTGTAAGTGTTAGCGCTGGGACAAGGTCCCAGAAAGACCTGAACGCCAGTGTTAATCTCTGCCTGGGCCTACAGCCCATCACTGTGGTCTGTGATCTAACTGGGATGATGTTGTTATCTTTAGTGGAGAGTGCTCAGCCATGGCTCTTGGCTCCTGCCAGTCGCGCTAATATGGGTCTCCTTTGTTCACATGAACCTTCCTCCTTTTCTCTGTTTTGTCTCCTCTACTCCCAGGTACTTCTCTTTTTGTTGTCACTTTTTTGTCCAAGGTTTTTCCACACTGTCATCTTTTTTTCCCTGTGGCATCTTTTTATTACAATCTTTGAAAAAATAGTCAGAAAATCCACTCCACCTGGCACTTGTGTCTAGAGAGAGATTGTGTTTTCTGGTATAACACTGTAAAGTTTTGCTCTCTATTGTCATTAATGGAACTATTTAGACACAAATTGGAACAACCTGATGCCTTTTCATACTTGATTCAGCTAATCTCTGACGGTTTAGGGAGCTGGGAGAATGATGATGCCAATCCACCTCACCCACCCATCTCTGTGACTGAATATAGACCCAAAGGTCAAAATGATGTTACACTTTTAGTCTTTTTCACCTTTCTCATCAGACAAGGGATTCTCCATCATCAGCGGAGAGCCATTAAGGTGTCTCCTGCTTAATGGACTTGTCGGGAATCCATAGACAGACTGAAGATAAATGGTAAATACTAAAAATGAAGATGGTTAGGTGTGGGAAGATGGTGCAGGAGGGTAGGGGGTTGTCCTGAGTCCACATTGATTCACCTGTCAAAGAGTAGAGTCTAATCTCCTCTCCAACAACAAATTACTTCCAGATCATCACTTCCATCAAAACAATACAAAGAGCATATAAGAACAGCATATGTTACATACGAAAACAACACAACAACATGTTCCCAATCTAGGGTCCCAGTCCCCCTCTGGTGGGGCTTCAGAGATTTCAGGGGGTCCACAGAGCTTTTTCTGTTCTGAGGTAGTGAAGTAATCAAAATGTGTGCATATTGACATTTTTGGATAATCAAAATCATGTATAAACAAAGTCAATAGGAACAAAAACCTACAACCTATCTGCTTAAAGGGACATGATAACAGCTATGACACAACAAAGGAAAGACAAAATAAAATAAAACTAAATAAGATGGCACAAAATAGAATAAAAAGAATCAGATTGATGATTCAGAATGGGGGATAAACCACCTCTCTGTAAAAACAGGGATCTGTTGTTGCTCCCTGTGAAATAAGTTAATGATTTATCAACCCTGTGGCGTGGCGAAAAATCTTCAACACGCTGTTGTTCTTTATTTATAGGGACACAGAAAAACAACTGCTAGGATCATGTGAGGTGTTGAGGGAGGGCAGCTGTTGCTCTCCAAGACACCAGCGTTCATGCATGTGGTCAGCTCGAGCACAGAAGTCAATTCAGCGTGCAGCGAGATTTCAGATTTACCCAACCTTTTCCTCACTGCTTTTATTTGGAGAGCTCAGTGGCATTAGTATACATAGCTGCACAACTCAGTCTTCTCTGTCTGCACGCAGCATACTACTGTGCATTTCAACACACCCTCCAATCTCATCTCTATTCATCTCTAACCCATCTCTATTGAGACATGACCAGTGTGTATTCCTATTTGATCATCTAAGAATTCATTACACCCTTGTGCAATAGATCAAATGAATTAGATAGAAGAGTACAAGATACAAGCATTGCGCTGACGACTAGCCACTGTCAAAAAGCAAGATGTCAAAGCTACCTCGCTGCCACACTCCACAACAAACATCAAACAGTTTTAAATTAACAATATTGGACACTGCAAAAAAAAAAGAAAAAAAAGGCACACGCTGTAGCTGTGCTAGGCAGAGGCGCTGAAATATTTACACTGTTTTCTTATGTGATTTGACATGTTTCTCCAATGTAGGATTACATAATCACTGAATTATTTCTTCTACCAAATACACATTGTCATGTTGTGTTTCCCTGGTGAGTCTCAAAACCTGCTATACAACACCTCTTGAGCAGAGAGGTGTCTAGTACCCTCTGAATAACCTGCCTTGTCTTGCTCTGCTTGTTTTGTTGTCTGTTTGTATAAAATCTAACACTCAGGACTTATGGCCATGCCTTGTTGTGTTCCTTTATTTTTTTAAAGCAACTAACTTTTCTTTCTTTTTTTTTTAATGTCACCAGCCACTGGCTTTTTTCTGTACTTGAGAGACAGTGTCACGCTCTTACAGTACAGCAGCAATCAGTCATAAAAGACATAAAGCTCAGAGCTGAGTGACAATGTTTAGGGTCGAAGACAGATAGAGATTCAACAAACTTACCGCCATGGTTCAGTAGATCTTTGCCGCCACCCATCTGATACCTGAATGAGCAGGTTGTCGCTCTTTCTCACTTTTACCCAGCAGCTGAGTGCCAGTCAGGGGTCAGAGCCCGGTCACTGCACCGCTATCTCCTGCGGCTGCAAGTTAAACCAACTCCAGTCCCACTTGTCATACAAGTCTCCCACTTTGGACTCCCAGTTTAGAGACCAGTCATCTAAACATGTGGATTTGCCATTTTACATCTGTAGGAGTTTTGACATGAGCCACTGCAATATGGGAAAATCATGTCACGCTTTGTCAGGCGGTCCAGTGGGATTTTGACCATCCTGTGACAATGTGGGAAGCTAACAGAGGACTTAATACTCCACAGAGCAATAGCAGACTGGCCCACTGACTTCTCCATACTAGCAGCAGAAGGCAGTGGGAATTTGGAATCATTCATGGGTATCACCAGGATTTGGGTAAAGTATAAAGACAGTATAAAAACCTGGAGAAGTTCACAAAACTGACCATCCAGGGAGAAAATCAGCTGCGGGACAGGACCAGAGAGCAAGCTACATTGGCAGCCTGCTCCACATTATCAGGCTTCAGTCATTAGTTTCCAGTTTCCTCATGTACGCCCCTCTTGGCCAGCATCTCTACCCCATGACAGTGGAAAAAATGCAAATAGGGGTTATGCTTCTCAGCAGACTAGAGAGAAATATGAGATGGCTGCAGTTTGTGCTGTGGGTGCATTTTTAGCTGATTGGCCCACATGGCCAAAAGCCAAGAACAATCAATACGTTCTTTTTCAGAAAGCCTACTGTATGGCTTGTGATAAACTCTACAAGGTGGACTCCTCCGCAAGTGTATCACAAAAATGTACATACTTATGTGCACGTCAGTCTAACCTACCATGAATCTTGACCCCAGTGAAATACACTGCCATCAAAATATATTACTGTATCCAATTCTAAATGAGCTTTGTGGTGTAGGATGACAATGTTTCCACTCATTCTAACTCTGCAAGGCTGTGTTTTCAACTTGGGGAACAATGCTATGATAAAACCAGTTCTGCCAACAGATGAGTGATGGCTGGGCCCTGACATCATTAGTTAGGATTGGACACTGGACGGACGTGGATAATGCATGATGTTTGGGCTTTTGGAGAAGGATTAAACCCACTGACCAGTTTGCTGGAGTTCCCGCCCTCTTATCTGCAACTTGTGTTTGTTGTGAGGCTGTTTTACTTCACAACAGTCAAATGTGTCTGTGATTTCTTATTATTGGAATTCTTGTACAAGGAATTCTTAAAAGGCAGTGGTGACACAGTTTAGGAGGTTATTGATTCCCTTGCACCCTTTTACAGTAAGTTGTGACAACATTGACATAGGAGATGGGATTTGGCGGTGAGAGTGTGAACATACTGTGTGCACTATAGGTCAAAGATGGGTTAGGAGATACAATGACCATGATGCTTAGACATTGTTAATTAGAGGGAAAACATGAAATAAACCATAGACAAGCACAAAATAAAACAAAACGACAATCTCAGCTCATCCATCATGTTTTAGTCAGAGGTTGGATTATAGGCCGCACGCCCCAAAAGTAGGTACATAGCCAATACTCCCATTAGATTTTGTGCCTGATTGTGACAAATGAAACACGATCATGTTCATGCAAATAGCACAGATAGATAGAGCACCTTGTGAAATGGAATATGCTTGTAATTGAAAACATAAGTTACAGCCTCTCTTGCCCCCTCTGGATCCCAAGAAGCTGTTTCATCAAAGGAATCGCACAGCGGGAGAAGGGGACACGGCTTTCGAATGTTCTGACTGTTCCAATCTAACAGATTAATGAGTCACACAGTCCTATGCCAACTCTGTCCCAAGGAAAGGAGGACACACAAGGCTCCATATCAATAAAAAAGACCTTTCTCTGTCATTCTGCAGATGCAATGAGATGGCCTGTGAATGGCTGTTTGGAAAAGGGCAAATTATATTAGAGTTTGGCCAAGAATCTTTAAGCATAGCTTGTGGTGGTGGAAGCGTACCTATATTCCCCGGGTTCTATGTTCCCCTATAGGGGAATATGGGACCCCCTTTATTGGGGAACATAGGACCTTTTTTCCAAAAAAAAGAGGATCGCAGGAAGAACGATCTGAAGTGTCCCTGTTTCGGCAACAAAAACCTGCTAAACTGATCCAAAACCAACCCAATTTTTATCCACCCACCCTAACCCGCAAAATAGCTTACAAAACCCCCCAATTGGTTCGGGAAACCGCCCGATCTGTCAATACTGCTTCCAAATATTAAGCTCTGATAAAAAAAAACAATAAAAAAAAAACAAGTGAGAAATTAGGATCAGCACCTATGATAATAAGAATAATACTTAAATCAATAATGACCCCATCATCTTATTCTATATCATGTATATTCCCAGTTTTCAAAGGCAGATAATATAAAGAGTATCAAACAACTGTTATTTATGATCTTCTCATTTCCTGGTTCACATCAGGACACAATTCAAAGTTTGATGCTTTGGGGAAAAATGGATCATGAAGCAACGATGTGAGAGCAGGGATCATTCTGACAAAGTGCACTTAGATTGGAAACATTTGGTAGACTGTCAGTTTTTTGGGGGGTTTTTTCAAACTTTTTGTGGCAATTTCAACTGTTTTGCCTCAACAATGATCTTTCCAAAAATAATGCTGCCTTTTTCTGCCTCTAAGCCTAGAGCAAAGGCAGCACTTTTTAATGACCTTAGTTTGAGCTAGGGAGTTTTGAGAACTTCTTTTTAACTGTCACAGACAGACCCATGGGGACACAAAAACCATTTCTTAAAAGAACTCCAGGTTACCATTTTATTTTTTCCTCTACAGTGGGAAGAAAAGTACTTTGTTACGTGTGTTATGGTCTGTGTCTTTAGTTCCTGTTTAATTTTGTAGTTCTGTGTCCTGTTTTCCTGTGTGTCCTGATCGGTGTCTTTCATTCCCAGTTGTGTTCCTGTCTATTTTACTTTGAAGTCAATTTATTACAACTCGGAAGTTGGAACAAAACGAGCTCGGAGTTGTAAAAACTCGGCGTGAAACTCGGAAATTACAGGTCAGAAACTCGGTTATCAGCAGCTCTCTCTGCGAGCGGCAGCTCATCCCTCCCCTGGCCCAGCCCCCCATCTCTTCTTCATAGTTCGCTAAAGCAGAAGTGTGACAGCAGTACACTCCTTACCCTATCCAGATGACTGGACTAGGGGTGTCAACGCTTACAATTTTTTCTATACGTGTAACCTGGGCTTCTAACATTCTTATGCTCAGCACAGTTGGAAAATCTATAATGTAATCAAATGGTTCCGTAAGAGTCAGAATAGAAGGAAGGGTCGGATCGAGAGCAGCATTAATTTACAAGTTTAATCTGCAACAATAAGCCTACACTTTTTCTGAATAGGCTACAGCAGCTAAATGTATGCTCCAGCCACAGACTGTAGGCTACCGTCTCTGTAGGCTACCGTCACGTCTGGACACACCCTGTTGGCGCGGCACACCTGCCTTGCTGTGTAGTATTATATGTGTCATATAAGGGAAAATACACCTATGTGGTTGACAAACTGTTTAAGGTAATCTTCACATTTTCATCCTTCAGTTGCACGAGTTGCAAGCATTAAATGGGCTCTGGAGTGTATTTAATAGAAATTCTGAAACAACCAGCAGTGTCATCTTTTATCAACATGAACAGACTCATTTCACCAGGCAGGGAGAAAAGTCATTATGACTCTTAATTGAAACTTGCAGTGAATTAGAGTAAGAGGAGAGGGATGAAATGGTCTCCTCAGCATGGTGAGGGGAAAAGAACTGATTGTGCTATCAAACTTAAATCAGAGCTTCACTGAAGCTATATTGAAGTCGCAGTGTGCATGCTAGAATTGCCTTTGGAAGGGATTACACCAAGGGGACCTTTTGGTGAGTTGGACTTCACATACTCACACTCTGTCTCTCTCACACACAGCACATCTACATTCAGCTCAATCTTGCAGTAATGAAATATATGGAGATAATATTGTCCATGTGGAAGATGGTTATATTTCACAATAAATAACCATCACACAGCCTGTGTTTGGCTTGATGTGCCTTTCCACCAGTAAAACATATACAACAGCTGGTGTATGCAACTGGGGCACTATACTCATATGGGTTCAGCTTGGGGACAAAATGATTTTGTGCCTGAGAGTGATATTCACAAATAATTCCAAAGCAGGTAGTTGGAGTTCATGCGTGAATAGAGGCGAAGCAGACAAACAACACACAACACTCAAAATTCCCACACACTTTGTAATGCTGAAGTTACAGCTATAAACTCTGACCTTGTTTTGTTTTTTTTGTTTTTTTTTCATACATCTAAATCTGACTGGGCAATGACTGTCCAACCACAAAGCAGAGTCCAATTAAAGACCATCATTCTGAAGTGTTGATGGTGTTAATACTACTTCAGAACACTTCACTTAACACTTAATCAACACCTTCCCAGTGGAATGGTATCTGGAGATCTGCACTGTATGCTTCGAAATGTGTGGGATTTAGAATTGTACAGTACAAGATTTTATGCAGAGCTTACATTACCCCAGTTACATTATCCAAAATGAATAAGGAACACCAAGGCTTATGCTGGCATAACTGTGGCACCCGAGGCACATTGCTTCACCTACTGTGGGACTGTCCAGCTGTTAAATCTCTCTGGGAAGACGCTATATGTCATCACTTTTTAAGGTGAAGTTCACTATTTGTCCAACAATTTGCCTACTTAGTATGAGACCAGTCAACACAGGAGGAGCCACAGTAGACCGGCTCTGGACTCTGGGCTGTCTTGCCATCAAAAGACTTATTCTTATGAACTGGAAAGTCCGCAAGCTGGGATGTTTCACCAGAGACCAGAGAGTCATGGTTGAGAGAGTTCTTGGTACTCTTGAATATGGAAAGGGCAGCATGCCTGCTAAAAGACCAAAAACTGGATGACCCCCCCCCCTTTATTTTTTATTTATTTTTTGAGGCCAAGTCTGTCCAGTATGTGTGTGGGATCTGTTTGTTGTTTTAAGTTTTAAATATTCATAATAAAAATTCTCATTGAAAAAAAAAGAAAAAAAAAGACCATCATTCTGACAATTTTTTCCTCCTATGGTCGGAATGACAGTATTTTTTTCTTTTTTTTAAACATCCTGCCTTTCCGACAGTTCCTTTAATAGCATATTTTTTTCCCAAAAAAGATTTTGCATTGGTTGGGCTTGGGCAATGAAGAAAGGAGTTGGTTAAGTTTAGTAAAAAAGACCAGGTAGAGGCTAGACTGGCAGACTAGTTCCTACTCTGTGCTCTGCTGCAAAATTACAACCATGTGGGTACTCATCAAGAGTCACCTGTTGAGTAACGCACATTTCCTTATATTGAAAGCCTTGTCGGAATGGTGGGATTTTCGCATGTCGGATAGTGGTATGTCGGAATGGTGGGATGTCGGAATGGCAGCATGTAACCGTGACACTTTAGAAGGCATCTTTGAGATGGTTCTACACCTTCGTCTGAGTCAGTGAGGTTGAATTAAATAGTTTGGACATGATTTGGAAAGGTACACCTGTCTAAAAAACAAGCATAATAGAGCAAAATGAGATCCATGAGGTCAAAGGAACTGCCCCAAGAGCTCAGACAGAATTGTGGCAAGTCACAGATTTGGGCAAGTCTACAAAAAAAATGTGCTGCACTTATTGATTGATTAGGCCTGTAAATGATGTTAGAAGGTTTTAACATCAATAAAGGACAAGAGATTGAGAGGCAAAGGCATGATAAGCAGATCTACTGTAAGTATGAGTGCAGTTTTAGGAGGGACATCCCCTCTCTGGTAGTCAGTGAGGGAACAGCAACATTTCAGATGCCTTACCAGTTCATGCCCTGGTGCTCCCTGAGTGACAGTTCTGATTTGCCTGCTGACAGACAACACAGCTCAAGGGTATGAAAAGCAAGGAGTCCCCTTCTTCTAAATCACTAAAGTAGTCCAAACTCCCCTGGGAACTGATCAGACTGCAAAGTCAATTGGCAATGGGAGGGGGAAAAAAAACACGAATTGAAAGTCTGCGTGAAAGTAAAAGTCAAGAGGCATAGATCCCTAAACATTTTAACAACTTCACCATGTGAGATCAAACTTGTGTTTTCCTCCTAAACTGAAGACACTCTTCAAGTCAAGATGCTCCCTGAGCAACAGCAAATTAAGATAGATATTGATATCAATCAACAAAAATTGCAATCACCTTGATTAGATATCGAACCATATTGTGGTGCAGAAACACTGGCTAATAGCTAGTTCAGTCATTCTTGTTGAATTAATGAATACTTGCTTACAATGTATGTGTGATTTTATTTTCTCTGTTATTATATATTTTTTTTATAGTATTTGGCTGGAGAACCAGAGCACCTGGAGAAAATCCTGGATAATTCTTCCTCACATCTCACTCATGCCATTAGGTGCGGATTGTAATGGGGGTCCACTGCACTAATTTTGAAAGAATATAGTCATATGTCAAATAAACAGCAGAAGCTGGTCTAGAGGCTGTAAAAACCCTATGACCCAAACACTACTCAAATAAACAACTAAACATCAAACTTCATGAAGCACCTCTGTGTGGACCCAGTCGCCACATTTCAGGCTCATACTGTACATTATGCAAAACACATCAGCTACCGCTCATATGAAAGAGCCCGCTACAAGCGAAACATAGCACCCGCGGAAGCATGGCAGAGAGAGAAGCCAAAAACAAGCAAAGTCGAGCTCTTACCTTTGCTGTTTTGCCATGAAAGGTTTGTTGTAAATCCACAATATTTCCAGTTTAATTTTGACAGGTGTTACATCTAAATCGGTCCAGACGGGCTTTAGGAGCAGGGGAACCTTTACTAGCGCCGCACACAACAGTCTGCACGTCACACGTTTCAGGATTCTCCTGATTCTGATTGGCTGCCAGTACTGTCAATCAATGTGGGTACTGTATAGCCTCATTCTATTGGCTCTAACTGTTCGAATGAGCTGTCAATCACTCGAATCAACCAATCCGCTGCAGAGATAGAGCCAGGCGTAACTGTAGCAGGTCAGGGCAGCTTTACGCAGAGGGAAACAGAGGGCCTAGAAAGTAGTTGTTATGTAGTCTTGGTTGATTCATTTTCAGTTAGTTTATGCAAATTGTGTGAAAATAAAGATTAAACAATGGTTTATAGTGGCAGGTGGTTCCAAGCTGTGCCAAAAATTTGAGAAAAATTACATTTTGGAAAGCTGGCCTGAATATTTTGTAGTAAAATCTCAATAATCTTGTACTGCTTCACTTTATCAGAATCAACCACTGCAGAGATATACATTGTACAATTATTTGATAGAGGTTTTGAGATTTAGTCATTCTGAAGGATGCTCATCCAAAATATGATATTTTTTTAGGCGAACAAATAATTTTCCCTTTACTATGACACCAAAAGTATTTAAATGAAGACCTTGTAGTTGCAGAGATACTCATTTTATTATGGATGTGCAATTTTCGAGAGAAGGCCTAGAAAATAGGCTTGGTTTTACTGAGTTTGGCTTTTTGCAAGCTGAGACTTTTCAGATATGACTTCCTCTGTGCTCAGACACCTGTTTCACTGTGCTAGCTGATCTCTGTTTGTCTGGCAAGCTCTTTTTTTCCTCATTACATCCTGTGGTGAGTCAGATCTGAGGTGGCTGTGGTTTATACTCAGTCTGGCTTTTTGTAAGCTGAGACTTTTCAGATATGGCTGGAAAGCGTGGATGACTTCTGCGCTCAGACAACAATCTTTGCATGTTCATTGAGGTCTTCATTGTCTCAGTACAGCCCGTGGTGGTTTGGGTCTGAGTGGGGTTAGCCAATACAATTCAGTTTGTGTTTTATTAAGTGAGTTTTTCATTCCCTAAATATTAACATTGTGGACTAGTGCCCCAAGGGTATTGCCTTAACTGTATAGGGCTAGCATTTTCACAGATGGTACAACATCTGTTGTACTATAATTTTCCAACATTCCAGTCTGAACTACAACTAATAGCTGACTGGATTTATTAAAAACAGACTTCTCTTGAATGTAGCAAAAAGTAGAGGAATTGTGTTTCGGGTCAGACAGGCCAGGATTGGTGATAATTAGCCCTGCCTTACACTCAAATACGGCTTAGATATTCGACAGGTTCAATTGGTAAATTTTCACTTGGTGTCACATCTGATAGCTAGCTAATAAAAAGGATAATGAAATATAATGCCATTAAGGTGCTAGTGACACCCACACTATTTTTTATCCAACCTTGACTACTGCACAAGTCAGGACTGGTGCTGACAAAAGATCTAAGCTCTAACTCTAACTCAAAATAAAGCTGCAAAATTGCACTGGCCTGTCCATCAGGTGTGAGCCTGAGTAGTGAGTACAGCCTGGCTCAGAGCAGATGAGAAGTATAAATATTGAATTTTGTAGATACTCACCATGTGGGCATCTAGAAAAGTATCATGTGGGTTGTTATCTTAAGAGGGAGTGGGGCTGAGCTTGTGTGGCTATTCATGTGTGACAAAGATATATAATCTGTCTTTTTTCATTTATTTTTATTTCAAACTTGGTGTTGTTATTGTTGTATGTATTAAATGCAATTCTGAAAAAGGGATAAGAGAAAAGAAAAGAGAACTGAGAAAGAGAAAATTGATTAGTTAATTAAAAAATAATTTTACTACTTACTTTTTCAAATCACATCAGCGATGTTTTGTATTTTATGTTACCTTTTACTTACTCAACACCCATTTCTCCAGAGCAAATTCTTCTTCTCCAATTTTGTGTTTTGAATTTGTTGGTCTTTTCGAGGCAATCTTAATTCAACTCAGTAAATATGGTTGTTACATTAGCACAGATGTCGACTTAAGGATATCCTTGTTCAATTTTAGTGGTCAAAGGTCAGAGCTTAAGGACAGTGTGACCTCACTAAACAGATTTTTAGCCATTTGCGACCTGTTTGATTGAAATTTAGGTGAGTCTAAATAATATTGTGTGTGAATGTTTATATTATCTCTACCTATCCCCACTGATGTTTGTAGAATATTTCTACCAGGAAACATTTTGTTGAACGTTTTATCCGAATGTCTCTACCCCTGCCCCTGGAGACTACCTCAGTAGACAGCAACACAGGAAATGATACTACAGACCGATAAAATGTTTTGAAAGCTTAATTTGGTACTATTTGGGGCTATACAGGCTGTGTTTCAGAATAACATCTCGTCCTAATTGCCTTGATGACTTATTTGGGCATAACATTCAAGAGCATGATATTGGGGAAGACAAAAAAAGATTTCAAAATTCTGACCAGATGTAGCCCTCTCAATTCAAGGCTCTAAAACAAGGATCAAAATGAAACACAGCTGTCAAACAGTCTAATATTGGATATTTTTCTTGTTTTACTTTATTTCTGTGGTTTTTGTTTTGTTTTTGTTTTTTACAAACCAAATTAAGTGTGTCAGGCACAACACCTCTGTATTTAATGCCTTGGAAGTTAGACAATTATGTGAACTGTACATAAGTGACACACTGTATTTTGATGGAGGAAATAGTAAAGATTAATTCATTCATTCCCTGGTCTGTGAAGAGAAGAATATCCCACCCTCAAGATATGTTGTGACAGGAAGTCCTGACAGCATGAAAGCTTTGCAAAATATAAAATTTGAGAAGTTATTGTTTGTTTCATGTACCTCATACTAAGTGGAAGGTGTCAGACTTTATTTGAATTATCTGTACAGCTAATATTTTCACAATACTCAAATCCATTCTTTCTAATTACCCATGATCAGGTGTTGCACTGCCTCGTTTTCTTCGCATCATTTACATGCATCTGTGGAGCTGAACAGGAAAAAGTGTCAAACTATGTTGTTCTTTTGACAGCTGAATCATAGCAACTATTGTCCCTCTTTTCCAGCTATCATTTTCCCATCCAACGCAGAAGTTGTGCATCGTTGCATTAGTGGTTGATGTACCATAATGATCAAGCTGTCTGTGCTGTTAAATGCCAGAGCTTGACTCATTTAGGTGAGCTACCTCAGTTATAATAATTATTATGTTGCTTACAGCTGTTGAGGAATGAGAAGCCCAAACAGCACCGCATGCAGGGGCAACAGCATGACTCGACTGAATGAGATAGTATTTCAAACAAAGTACGCTTGTGTGACTGTCAGAGCATAAAAGGCAAAACACCAAGTGTATAATTGAGTGAGTCCAACTTTTTTTCATGCCCCCTTAGAAAACAGATTTTCTGTTTAGTAGACCATGTGTATTTATAGGTACAAAAGGTATATGGTCTCTGGGAACACAGACATATTCCTTGAATAATACATTAGTATACTGTACATAAAACATATTTGCAAATAGATACGTTATTTTACCTGATCTTCGCAAATTCAGGCTTCTGAACATATGACAATGGGTGATGCAGATTCTTGATCCAGACTGTAATTGAGTTTACAGAAAGCAGTCTGGATCAAGAATTCATGTGAACAATTCATAGTTGTTTGTCATCTAATAATATATATAATAATATAAGAAATATCTGATAGGTCATTCATATCGTCGCTGAAAACTAATTCTGTTTCTTTGTTGTCTTCATTTTGAATTTGCACCCATTCTCCTTCTCTCTCGCTGGTAGTCAATCAAAGTCAAGTGTGCGGCTTTTCACTGCATATAATACAAAATGCTGCAGCACCAGTGGTCAATAGCATGCAATCACCACTCCATCTATTGGAAATACAATTAAAAAGTATTCTTAGGTAACCAGTTGTATTCCTACAAGCCAGTCAAAATCCATTCATATGCCATTAAATAATCTGGACTCTTCCAAAGAAAGATTTCATGGCAACCTATCACCAAACTATTCCTGAATTATTAGTAGTTACAATACTAATTGTACTCATTGTTGGTTGAAAATTATGCAATAACCTTCAAGAGAGCATGAATAAGCATGAGTAAATAGTCAATAGCTGTATGCTCATGGATTTGGAAAAGCATCATGTGGTTTAATTAATAAGATCTAATGTCTGACATGGCTTTTGAAACTCAGCTCCGCATAATTCAGGGGAAAAAATTGTGCAACAATGTCAGTTTCTTTCATGATGAGTTGAATAGTGCCAAGATTCAGTTCTTTCCCATTTTACATCATAGCAGGTACTATAAAGCAATGAGAGCATGCATATTTTTTCACAGTGGAATGTAGTTGATTCATGTAATACACAAAGACACCATCAAAGCCTGTTTGGTTGGGATTCAAAGGGAAAGGCAGACCCCCCTGGGAAGTGAAGTCATATGGGAGAAAAGTTAGGCAGTGCCTTTGAAGCCAGAGTAAATGAGGCGCTTTGGCTCATCTGGGGAGTGGAGGAGAGAATGAGTGAGAGGATGCCTGTGATGGAGACAGACATACCTGCAGATGGATCATTTCACAGCAAGGACAACTGCCATATCACTACAGCAGCCTCTACATCCAACAACTTATGTCGACTCTTAGGTGGGGATTCTGGGGAAGTATGAAATGAATTGTGCAACAGCGCTAGTTTGAGTGAATAGCAATGGTGGTATTTCCATGTTTCTACAGGCAACAGTAATTCATCAACGACCAAAAAAATAAAGGAGCACGGTCTTCTAATAAAACAAAGGCAGAAAATGAAAAACAGAGCAAGTGAAATGTCACAAAAATAAACTGGCATAAATGGAAGCAGGGGGCAGTGATTGTAATATACTGCTATTGTACACCAGACACAATATCTGTCTCGGACAGTGGTTAAATTGACACTCCGAACAACAGGGTGCACCATGGCAAACTCCAGCTATGACCCAAGTGCATCTCCACAACAATAAAAACATGCCTGTCAGACTGTGAGCTGCTTCAGTGTTTATATAGTTTTCTCCTGCGAGAAGGCTTATAATCCTAATGAACTGACATTTAGATTTCCTCTTGTCACACCGTTCAATTAAAATCAACTGTGTTTGTCAATGGATTACAGTTTCACATAAACTGTAACGCAACACTGTGAATATCATGGGCACTACAGGGGAAATTCATGTTACTGTAGTAACAAAGTTATGAGATAAAGTTTCTCAGAGCAACACATGACCTTTACACTTAAGCTCTGGTATAAAGGGACATTTGTGTGTGTCTTCTTAGCAAATACCAAATAACTTATAAATTAAATCGCAAATGAACAAAGTTATAGTGTAAAGAATGGCCTTATCCAAATCCAGTTAAAATAATTTTCTTAGCACAGGGTGTATCCAAGTGTAAAATTTAGGGAAGACTTTTGATCTAAGTGTGAATTATAATGAGACGACTAAGCGTGGGTTTTTTTTTTCCTGTGAAGAAACCTAATCCAAAGTAATTCAGCGACAGCTGCAACAGAAAGTAGCAACCAACCAGTATTGATTCACAAAATCCAAACAAATGCCCACCACCATTTAGATTCATGCAGCCATATAGTTTCATTTACAGCTCAAAGTACTGTATGTTCCCTGCTCTCTCATTTTGATGGATCTTTTCCCGTGAGACTAATTATTAAGATTTTCTCGTTATACCTTGCGAGATGAGTTGTCTTCATTCTAATCTTCAGCCATGTGACATTTGGTGTAATTAATTCCAGTTGAGCCTTCTATTTCTGGCCTGGCTGTCTCTAATGAAAGCAGGATGGTGCAGTTTTATCACCTCTCACTAACACCTCCTGTTTGGAAGGCAAATCGGGTTGGAAGAGAACACCAAAATCCACCAGACCAAGGCCGTGTTTGAATTAGAAATTAGGAATGAATTTGAACTCAAGATAAATAAGATGCTCATGTTAATATTCCACATTTACAAACTGCATTAGCCTCATTTGCTAAGGATGCGTTAATGCTTTGTGGCAGATGAAACAGATGACCTTGTTTTGATAAATTGCTTTTAATTGACTTGTCTGTGTCCTGCTGAGTCCACCTAGAGTTAACTGTGGTCTGGCGTTTACCATGGTAAAGTGGCCCAATATCCTTTTCTATAAGACAAATCAACAGAAATGTTACATAACAAGTCCTACCACAATTTTATACTTGTCAGCTGCTGCTAGACTGAGGGTGAATAGGGAGCGGGTATTTACTGTATGCCTGTTGGCAGTTGGGCAAATGGGACTTCAGCCAACATAGTTTCATTTTTTTTTATTAATGCACACCACTCAGACTTTGCGATTCCAAGATTCCTCACTAACAAGACTTTCACAGTTGTTAAGAAGCTATAATGAACCTGTAGCTAGCTGTGTCACCATTTATCTCATGCAGCCTCCAGTACAGTCACCAGTCGTACTCCATCTGCCCTATACAGTAGATGTCCCCATACTTTCTCTCATATCAACACACTGACCTTATCTATTCTTAGCATCCCCACCCATTCACACACCTTGTTTCTTCATCCCTCCATCCAGTATTTTAAGGGCCCTACCTGCCTGTACTGCTACCAGCAGTTGTGGCCAGCTGGGTTTTGCAAGTGTATTACTGTAACATGCTAACCTCTCTCTGAGTAGAAAAATATGCTATTTAGGAAGAGACTATCACACTGAGTCCGATCAGTGGAGATATTAACACCCCCCAAAACCATTTTAAAGGAACAGTTCTTCATTTGGGAAATGCTGCTTGCTTTTATGCACAAGCAATGAGATGGTTCATACAATCATACAACTGTATAGTTTGATAATACAGTGTAAATGTGATGGGAAATAAGTTCATACCTGCATTGCTGGACCATAGAACCCTGGACTTTCCAACCTTGCCCTTCATGCAAATTTATGAAATCGCTTTTTACTAATCTTTCAAGCAAGTGAGAAAACTCCACCAACCTTAAAAGAAGGCAAAAAAAAGAAAATGTTAATTTGAATGACAATACTGACTGTTGTAATGTACCCCTCTTGCATAAAAGACCGGTGAGTTAAGGTCCTAATTGTGTGAAATATCGGCAGATTGAATAAAACAACAGAGGAAAAAGAAATGGAAGACAAAGGAGAAAGAGAGATGGAGGGCAGAGGAAGAACATCAAGCTATCTGGAACTGCTGAGCTGTAATTTACTCTGGAGACGACAGGAAAGATACAAGCAGAAGTCCCAGACTGATAGCTTCTGGTTATGAGGGGAGTGGAACATCAGTTATCTGGTGGCTAAGTGACAGAGCGTGTTGATTGTACACAACACAGCCACAACTCTTCAAAGAGGAACGCCAGGTCTTAAATCAAAGAAAATTCCCGTCGTTTTTCTCTTGCCCTCCTTGGCAATCTATTTCTCCTTAATATTTCTTTGCACCCACATGCCCTGGCACTGCATTGGCTTGTTTCATGCTTTAAAAATGACCAGGCAAAAACTTTGGCCAGCTCCTCTGCACTGTACATTTTTTAACTTAAAATATGTATGACAGATCTCTGCACGGGCTGTGGAGTAATGTCTGCTACGCCAGTCACAGGATTGCACACCGAGTATGCACACATACAGACGCACAGACACACATATATACAGTATATACAGGCCTCCACTTTCAGTCTCCGGCATAAGGCAAACTTTGCGAGAATATTTGAAGTAAGCACTTGACACAAGCAACTGTGCCATGATATCAAACAAAAACCAGTGTTACCCCAACAGCTACATAGCAGCAGGCAGCAGCTCCCTTGGCTGAAAGCTTGAATTGGGCTGTCAGTGCAGACTTGAAGGAGTAGCACTGGGCCTCAAGCAGCAATTATCAGACTGGCAGCTGCTGATAACTGCCACCAGACAAAACAGGACCGTGAAATATTACCCCTTTCCACTCCAAGTTGTGTGCCCCCCCCCATTTTCACTTCACATCCTCTACTCCTAACACCTTTACTACCATTCGTGCAGCGGAGAGGCTACACAAACTTCATTTTTATGTCATGACTCTATGTTCACTGAAAATGTTTTCTTTTTTCTTTTTAAATATATATATACGTATGTGCAGTGATTTTTCAATTTCACTTTCAACAGCTTTAGTAGCCACAGCAAAGGCGTCTGTATCTCATTAGCAGTCAAGGTAGCTACCAGGGAAACCGTGCAGATCCTAGACCAAATTTAACAATGGCGCTCTGACTTCATCATCCATTATCCACGGATTTGAAGTGAAGTGAGAGAAATATTTCCTTATCTTCCCTTTAAAGTGAATTAAATTTGGGATAGATGAACTAAAGGATTAGAAAAGCGTTGAAGGTGACCCTCTCCTTGTTGCATTGCCTGAACCACATCCTTTCTCTCCGCACGCTGTGGGACTTTTGAAGAGTAACAGAAGAGAAAAAGATTCTTCTAAGACAGCAGGGTGCGTCATTTCATATTGTTGGAGTCGATGGGACATGTTCTCCAGTAAACAAACTAAGTTAGAGTTGACACGTCCTCACAGGAACAGGTAATGATAGAAGTCAATATCAAAAAGGAAGTCATGACTTGGTTGAAATTTGGCAACAAGTTGTGGACTATGTTTCTGAATTTCTTCTTCCTACCCCATTTTGTCCATCAGGATATTTGAAATCTTTTCCCAAAAAAGAAAAAAAGGAATCATCGTTTAGATAGTCATACAGTACATTAAAAAAAAAAAAAAAAAATTAAATCATCTTTCTGGCTGAAGCCAACATCTCTCTCTCTCTCTTCAGCATCATCCGACCGTTATCTTGTGTTGTTCCTGCAGGTCCACAGCTCTGAGACAGAGAATCAGGCTTTTCCTCATCTTTGTCCTGCTCCCTTTCAGAAGTGTCTGCTTTCTGCACTGACTGACTCCACATTTCTGGTGATGCCAAAAACACTTGAGCAGTGTTGGTGTTTTGTTGTTCTTTAAAAACAGGTTTGAGGCTTGTCTATCCACTACAAAAGTACCAGAGAAAAAATTGACAGTTTGTAGAGTTGTATACAGAGAGTGAAAGCTCAGCGGCTCTTCATGGATGTTTTTTGGTGTCTTTTTGTTTTTTTGCATGACAGCCTCTGATCCTTCAAAGTTTCTCAAATGCAGCAGTGTTTGGTGAAAGTAAAGGGTGAATGCTCTCTTCTTTTGGAAGTGTGAGGATGCTCCCGCCTTGTTCTCTATGAGCATGGTATCCTACAGGTACCATCATTATAAAGGCAGAGATTTACACTGAGCCTGATACACTGCCCATACACAGTTCATCTAATGCTGGCTTTTCTTGACTGTCAAATTCATGAAAGGCCACATCCAATAACTCACCACGGTGACTCAGAAATAATAATTATAACTACTCTAATTCATATAAAGCTCTCCCTATCCTGATACAGATTAAGGTCTCCATGTTACATGAATCACCATCATCTCTGACACCTTTGAAGTGGGCTGGCCAGATTAATCATATAAAAATTACAATTTGGATTTATATTTCTATGCGTCATATCTCACACCTGTGGGGACAGGTCAATGATATTTGCAGTCACAGGGAGACGCCTGGCGCCAACCTCAAGATTGTGGAGCAGCATGTGAGGAGCAGCATGCAGACAAAAAAATGACACAAAATTACCCTGCACAATAATATACTCAGTATTCTCTGCACTTTATTTCATATTATTTTATGAGGTTATGGTTGGTGTTGTGTCACACGAGATGGGAAAAAATCTGAATACCAATCAGTCATCATCATCTTCTCATCATTGTGTCTCTATCTGTACCAGGGCAAAAGAAATTAGTGTGTTTGTTTCAGTGGTTTACCTGAGAACAGTAGTTCATCATCTTACACCTCCTGTATTTTAACTTTATGAGTGGACACATCCCTCTGTGAGATGTTTCACTCATGCTACTTAGACTAACCTAATGGCGCTTAATCTCCTTAGTAACCAAAGTTCCTAGTGCTCTGCGGCTTCACTGCTGACAACTGGGACACAAAAGGAAATCCTGTTGCCCACAAGTACAGTAGTGTCAGCCTTGATGTTGCCACAATATTGTTATTAGAGTAGAAATATGGTCACAAAGGGCCAAGAACGTTTTGAAAAATAATTTAAGCCGGAATTATTAAGAGACCATCCAGAGGAAAGCATCAGAAGATCAGCTTGGAGGGGCGATAGACGGAGGCACTTACATAGTAATTACTATCACCAGCACTCCTCTGGTGATGCTGGTGAGGATTTGTAACTCCTTTTTCTGATGAGGTCAGGTCCTCATTATAATTACTTGTGTCACTTAAGTATACACAGCTGCATATTAGAGCGTAATAACAGGAATAGTAATTAGCGTGCTAGAAATTATTAGTGGTGAACTTCAAAATCACCAGAGAGGGAATGGTATTTCATTAAATCCATGAACATGTCAAATAAATAATGGAAGTAAAATTACAGTGGGCTGTAAAAATGAAGGGAACCTGCAGCATAGTATTCTTTCGTGTCTTTTAATAATTGCCCTTAAACACATGTTGAATATTCAGAGGTGATGTTCTCTTTGTTGAGTCAAAACAACACTAAAGTCCAGACCAGTGTTAATTTTTTGAGCTGTCTTTTGGTTTAATAACATTTAGATCAAAGCCTGACCTCTGACACTATTGATGACTTAATCAAGGGTCTTAAAAGGTGCTTCGACGGTCGTTTTGAAGAGAGAAGAGGGATTTTCTCATTCACATTCCTGACTTAAATTTTCTCTGCCTGTAGCTAAATCTGAAACCATCAGGTCAAAAAAATATGAGCATCAAACACCACTAACACTAAGGTGCTAAGGTGAAAAATAGCTCCTGAAGAATTCCTGTATATTAGAATGTCTGTGTTCGTCAATTCCCATTTGACTTATTTTAATGTGTGTATAGTTTTCAGTTATTTTACACCATTTCTACTGTTTGCACTGAACATTGCTATTTAATGTACAGTAAGAGCATACAAAATAGTTGCATGCACCTAATTATACAGTAAGGAGACATGGTTTTATTACATGGATAAAACGTTGCAAACAAAATTATGGATGTCAGTCCCTGCTTTGATGTGAGCCATGACCTAGAGTGCCATCATCCACTTTCCTTTACAAAGATCATTATATATTCATACATTATAAATATGAAATGAATAGGTAATATCAAAGGATAGCACCTTTAAAAAAGTGTGATTTTCAAGCACTGTACATATCTGAGCAGATGTGGACAGCTGTCAAGGGCTATAATGACTGAGCAACGTTTCAGTTCTTCCTGCTCTCACACTGGACAGTTTGTGTTTTCCACATTCCTCTGTCCATAGGAAAAAAAACTTGGCAAAGTAAACACACATAGGCCATGTGCCAATGTATAATGAGTGTGTTACTGTTAGAGAGATACAGACTTATGTAGATACCTCATTCATTGCCCAGCAGTTAGTAATAATAATTATAATATTAAGTTCAGTAGTCCAGTTCATTAACCACTTCCTTTGGCTGAATATCTTCCGAACCTCTCAGTCCTGCCTCACAGTGAGTTCAGACATTGACGTCAGTTGTAGATATGTCTCTGACCTGCCACAGTGTTGTGGAGAGGGTGGTTGTTATTGTCCAATATGGCTGCATCTTACATCGTATGTGTCTCTCAACAACAGTTCTTATTATTAAGTCCAGACCTCTGCCAATCATAGACTCAGCTTGTCAAGTCTCATAGTGTTCTGGTTGGACATGCAGCACAGAAAAAGAAAACACACTGGTAAAATTACATGCAGCCTTTCAATGCAAAGGACTGCAGCTTCCTGAAGAAAAAAAAGAGTCAGCTCTGTCCTTTCTGGTAGATTCATGCATTTATGTTCAGGGAACATCCCAGTTTGTGGTCCAGGTTAGTTGGTAGTCCTGCGTCTTCACAATTCTGAGTGATTTAGGAAAGTCAGACACATTTCTTTTTGCATTACCTCAGTGCAAACATACTGTAATGTGACAAATCAGTAGATCAAGCTATAGAAAAGCTTTACTAAGTGAACATCTGATTAGCTTTTGTTTCACGTCCATCACTCTGCAAAAATTCATCTCATTGCATTAGTGTATTACTTAGCTGTGGAAGCTGACATGTGAACATCACATCCTCGCACTGCTGTGCTTCGTATGTAATTTGATCCCATGGGCCAAGAATGAAAGTTTGAGTATGTAGGCCTACATGCATTATTGAAAGAAACCCCTCTCAGATTTGTATGCTACTTGTACACTGGAAATATGAATTATGTTAAAAGCCTGTGAGAGGACACATATAAACAATGAAAAATGGAAATGGAAAATCAAGTAGAAAATCGAAATCGAATCGAAACACTAAGTGATCGCTGACAGAAAATAGGACTATTTAGGACTTATATTAACAAAAACATTCCGCTGATTTATGCTTTAATATGAATTATATTTCAGAGTAGATAAAGCTAGAGGTGCCATTACACATTTATTGATACATTTTATGCCTGTATACCCCTGACAGTCAGAGGCAGTCGTCCTTCTGTTGATTTTAATGATCAAAGGTCAAGGTCACAGTGACCTTAAGAGGTGCTAAATTTGCTTAAATGTCCCTTTGGTGAAAATGTGCTTTTTCCTTTTTTTAAAATCAAAATACAAACAAAGACTAGATGTTGATAAAAATCACAAGAGTTCAAGCAGGTGAACCTGATGGCTGGAGATAGGATGGTGGCTGATTGAGGGGTTGGGTGAAGTAGGGATGAATGGCGGCAGCAGCGGTGAGGGCAGTGAAGACTGGTGTAAATTGCGGATGCTGACTGTAGACTGGTGCGAGGACACGAAAGAGGGGAGGTTACAGCAAGCGCTGATTCCGGGACAAGCAACTGGAATCACTAGAGAGTGTATAGGGAACAATCTGGTGATGAGTGGAGGTACTCGAACATGAGTCTTGATGAGGTGATGAGCAGCAGGTGTGGAGAAGAGCTAGGAACAAGAGGCCAGGCCTATATGTAACTTGTGGGAAAAAAATGCACCAGAGCTGTAACAAAATTGAAAAAGACTTAGCATTATAGTCCATGTTGTATAAAGATATTCAAGACAGATGCATCTGTAAGTAAAAAAGAAAACAACTGGTATTTATGACGTGGGAATATAAAGATGGAGCAAATATTCAACAATGAATTCTGAAGCTCATGGTGTCGGGAGCTGAACACACAGATATGTTATTTTCATGCACGGCGTCGTGCCCTCTGGCATGTGATTGTGGCTGCTAATAGGTTCTCTGGAGAGCTCCTGTAAACATCAGATAAAGTTTGCTGTGATTTGACTGTTTCAGAGAAAACACTTCAGTCACAATCCCGCCTCACTCCACATTGCAAACAGCCGTACAACGTTTTAATAAATCATTTTAATAGACCTGAGTGGTGTGCGTAACTGCGCTCTGATCTTTTCAAGAATAATGACCCACCAGGGTTTTAACATTTCTGTAGATTCCCAATGCATTACCTCATGTTGCATTAACACAGACAGTCCTATTATTTTCCGCATTTCATTGTTTTCCTCTTTTTGAGGGGTAGAAGGATGGAAATCAAGCCTGAAAAAAAACAACAACAATACAGATAGTGAAAAAGTCACAGATTGTATCTTGTTAACTCTTGTATTTTTTTGTCCAGCGTTTCAGAAGCTGTTACAAGCCAGATGAGAAAAAATCAAACGGATGTAGGTTGTTTGCAATGGTGAGACAAAATGTTCCCTCTTTCTTTGGTAATGAAATGTTTGACATTGAAAACTTGATAGACCTCAAATACATATGGTGGGGCAGGTTTAAAAAAATAAATAAAAAGAGTGGTATGAGACTGTATGAGTGTGGTCCACCGAGTGAGGACTGACTAGTGGTGAAAATCTACCGCATCAGTTTAGTGGAATTAGTAAATCTGCAAATGACATACATGAGCTCTGCTGTTTGTGAATGATGTCCTCAGTAAAAGGCATTTCACAGAGCTCTGCACATTCCACATTGTTTTGGTTCACAATATTTAGAACAGTTGATAATAATAAAAGTGCAATTTCATTATTCGACTAGGAAAACCAGAAGCACATCACAAGCTTTATTTGAAGAACACTTAATTAATCAATGAGCTGATTTCATTTGCAGCTCTTGTCAGGCATTGACTTGTGTTTTAACAAGCATCAAGCCAGGTGAAATCAATTTCAGAATGTCATAATGATTGGTAATACCACCGAGGCATGATGAGTCATGAGTGAAATGCATCTAATCCTCCTTTTCTTTTGCTGGAAGCTGAATTGAGCTCCACTCTAATTCTATTTTCACGATGACTGGTTCATTCCTTCATGTCTATCACACTGCTTTTTTTTTATCTGTTGTTCTCTAAGGTCTGACAATGTCACAGGCTTTCACACTCTCCTGCCTGTTTGACTTTTATGTGTTACCAAACTATCAGCCACATCAGTGAAAGCGCATACAACCTTTTTACAATTTCATCTGAGTTGTGTGTGATAACATTTAGCTTTAATCAGTGAAAGCAGTGACTGACTGATTCATGTTTTCCCCATGGTTTACCAGAGCGCTGAGTGATCTTGCTGTTGAGATTGTTCAATACTACAAACCCAATTTGACTCTGCCGCTTTCACTCATACCACGAGACTGTCCTCAAAAAATCTGATATAGGACATTCATGGTTGTGAGGTTCAATTCTTGCATGAAACACGTTTCTGTGTTCACTGAAATTATGTTCTATTTTTAATCATAACCAAATAATTTTAGCACCCAAACTTCATGAAGCCAGGGCCATGATTTAACTAACCTTGGTGAGGTTCGAGGTTCAGTGCATCTGTGTTTATTAAGGAAACATCTGAGGTCCTTTACACACGGCATTGCATGGACAGTGTTTCAGGAAACACTCGTATGGTTTGTTTGAGAGTGTAAAAAAAAGAGACCATAATAGTGTGAAGACACAGATAGCACCAATATTTTAATCACACAAAAGACTTTGCTACCAGCTTCATGTAGCCGACATCATGATGTTTCAGGGAGACTTTGATGTGTGTTCTTTAATTTCAGCTAGATAACATCTTACAATGTTTGTGTGTTCTACAGCCTTCAGACTTCAAAGTTGTGCAACATTCAATAGTCAACTGAATATAGCAACTTCATATTAGGTCAGTTTTCAGCATTGGCAATAGCTTTTTTCAGGCTCCTGATTGTTCAGTATGGTTTAGTAGCTTCACCCTGTCAGGACTTAATGTTGTCTGTAGCCAGGTGTTGAGTTCAGTTTTCTGTCTTGTCACTTCCTGTTTTATTTTTAAATCTGCGTCCTACCCCTGTTCCTGTCAAGTTTGCCGCCTATGTGATTACATGACCCGCCCTAATGTGTTTCACCTCCTTTTTCCTTCTGTTCAGTCATTTGTGTAAGTTCCTTGTCGTTCTGCCTTGTGTCATGTGTGTTACTTTCCTCATGAGGCGTTTGTAGGAGCTTTTGGTTTAATGAGTTGTTTCGTATTTTTGGTTACAGACTCTTTATTTTGTGTGTTTTTCATGACTTCCGGGATCGTTAAGTTGGTACTTGGTTCTTTTTCCTGTCTGTTTGCTTGTGTGCCCCCTTTTTGTTTCCTCAATAAATTCCTGGGAATCATTCACCTTGTGTCTACATTTGGGTCCTGCCCCTCTCAACCCTGCACACCCAGTGATTTACCATGGAGTACATTAGAATGTTTGCATTTTCATGTGGAGAGTGTTTTTTTGTTTTTTTTTACCTAAACAAACGAGGAAATGTGGAAAAATCCGATTTTTATAAATACCCAGGTTCAAAAATAACATTTGGTGGTTTTACTTTTTTTTTTTTTCAAGATTTGATTAAAGATTCATTCAGAAAATGAGAGCCAAGTTTTGTCTTTGTATCCAGCTACAGCAGCATCTCTCAAGCTGTTACTGTACTATAGGTCTTCAGACTCTGCTCAAGGGCGCACAGGGCAGATGTTTGAGTCCTCTGCTTTAGTGGCACTGTCACCAAACACTGGGCTGTACTGCTGCCCCAAAAATAGAAACTACAACCTGAGGGAAAACTGTGGAGAGTCAACTGATGGCAAACAAATAACTGGTCTTTGAAATTGATACATTCACTACAGTGGAAACTAAGTGTCCTGTGTGTGCTTTAAAAAAAAATCAGATATTTTCATCCTTTTATCCATATCAGGATTGTCCCTATCTTGTATCGACTGAACTGTCAATCATTGCCATCATCCAAGAGAGCAGGGAAAGTACATCCAAAAATAACTCATCTCAGAGTTAGTATTGAGTGTTGCCTGTGATATCGTTTTAGTATAGTTATCCTCCTGTTTGAGAAAAGCCGTATGTTTTCTTCAGGCACATTCCTTTCATCCTCATGTGGCATCATTAGTTCCATCGATGTCCCTTGTGTAACTGCAGAGAGAGGAAGACTGAGTTCAAGTGAGAAAGAGGGAGACCTTGTTGTTACTGTCCCATAGCTCCTAACTGAAGAAAGATTTGAAAACTGCACTGCACTCTTTTTTCTATTTTTTTGATGTGATGTTGTAGTGAGATGTCGCATTACAAAACAACCATGACACCACAGTTTGCCCTCATAATGACACTGTTTAATTGCTATAAGATTTTCAGGGAATTAAGACCTTTGTGACGTAGATGACAGTGGCCGAGGATTGAACTTTTGCCACAAATGTCTTACATAAAATGTGTTATGTAAGGGATTTGAAAACTATGGTGTAAGGCTAATGAGCATTATAACTTCTTTTCAGTTCACTTAGTGTTGTTCATTTATGGGTCTACAAACACATTATAATGTATAACCTCAACAATAAAGCCAACAGTATTCTATTGAAATTGTTGAGACTTATTTAAAATAACTAATAATATCAGTATAATATATATAATAACTATAATGTCAGAGTGTGATGCCAACAAAAATGCCTGCTATGTTCAGTTAGCCTAAGTCTTTTTTTTACCCAGAGGCAGCAGCACACAGAGGTAGTTCAAACAGTTCACAGGAATAATAGGCCTATGTCACACTTCCTGTTTCTGGAACGTTAAAAATCGCTGAGCAGTGTACACCCATTTACGGTGGTCACCCTGGTTATGGAATAAACTAAGGCAGCCTCCTCTCACCGGTGTTGTTGTAGGGTACCACAGTACCAGCATGCTCAAAAGTGGATGGAAGAGGCTAAAACCCAGTGCTACACTCAGCTGCTTAGCTGCTGAGGGACAATCAGATTAATCGGCAGTCAGTTTTTGATCAGGTTAATGTACGCCTTGTTCTGTGAGGACTAGTGCGAGGATGCTGAGGCTAGCGCTAGCAGCTCAGCTGTGGAGGAGGAGGACAAACAGTCTATACCGCCGAAAACGATGAATATTCATAATGATTCATAATCACTGAAATAAAGAGAAACTGAGCAGGATTCTTCCCATGGCAATCTTTTGTTTATGACAGTTAAGACACATACAGCTGTGCTCAAAAGTTTACATACCCTGGCACAATTTGTGAAATACTGGCTATATTTCAAAAAATATAATTGATAATGAAACAAAACTTTTTTTTATTCAGAGTTAGTGGCTGGGCAAAGCCATTTACAGTATTATCACACAATTGTGTTTGATCTTTTTGAATCCTAATTAAAAATGAAAACACCAAAATGTCCCTGATCAAAGGTTTACATACCCTCAAAGTTTTACCCTTACACACAGATTGACAAATAGCTACTCATGGTAACTGTCCACGCCTGCACTGGATTGAGGGGTTCTGTTGATACCAAGTCACGATCTGGTACCATCAAAAATTTGTTGGTCAAACATACTTCCGGCTACCAGCAGTGCCATGACATAGGCCTATTCATCATTAGCCGGAGGGGATTGGGCTGTGGGATAGAAAGCAGAAGGGTGGACCACGCTAGGGTGGGTCCTGAATGAAATGGAACTCATAGCCACCAGTCAGTCTTGTTTCCACATGAGGTGAACAGATGATCTGAGGAGGAGACGGGTGGAGATCCATGGGTAGATAGAACAAACAAGCGGCAGCATGTTAAGGTGAGGAGGCGATGAGGCACAGGAGTGAAGGAGAAGTGGTGAGAAGGAACCAGAGGGTCACACCAGCATGTCCACGCACACAGATTGAGAAGCTGAAAGCATCAGTGAAGCAACAGAATCACAAGGGAGTGAATGGAAGGCAATGCAGAACCTTACACTTGTCGTCCTCCTGTTTCTGCACATTTCCTCAGAAATAGTGTAGAATTTAAAGCATCTTTTACCACCAGTTTTACAGATGTCTGTCTTGAGTGGTTGAATATGAATTGCCTTTTATTCACATTTTACACCTAATTAGGTCTTCCGTAATGACTGATGTCCAACCTCCAAGCTGGCCCCAGATTGGCAGCATGTACAAGCATCCAGGGATTCTTCCAGCCTGCGCTTTTTTTTAATTCCAGCATTTGAGTCTCGAGGGTCCTTGTACCTCCTCAGTATTTAGATTTTCAGTTAATTAGCCTTGATCAATTTCTCTTCTGATGCTCCCAGTACATATCAGTCCGTGCAAGCTGCTGGCATCTTTTTTGCTATATCTTAATATACATGCTCTATTACATTGCACTCTAAAATCCCCCCCTCTAATGTCGTCTCCTTGGACCTCTGGACTTCACTTTATTTGCTTTCTCTTTGCTCATCAAACACAAGTTTGGCACTGAAGCTTTTTTTCTCATTTTCTTTGAAAATATTGAATAAGAAATTGGTTTCATCAAAGAAAGTGACTCAGATTAGCATTACACAGGCTTCAATATTCTTATTTTGCATGAGCTTTTATCATATATTATTATTTTTTGCAATGCATTCCTTTAAAAGATGAGAGATGTAAACTCTATCTTGAATTCATTGATTGGAAATTACATTGCAATAACATGCTTGAATAATGTTTGTCCAGTTAGCTTCATATATTTGTTCTTCCTATTTTCCCTTCTCTCCAGTTCAATTTTATGGAGTATCTGTTGCTTGAATTTTATTTAACAAATGTAGCTTCTTCTTTTTTTTTTTTTACGTCTTTAAAATCCTCCTTTTGAAACTGGATAAATTGGCCCACAAGGGACAGTAGGCAATTAAGACCACAGGTGGTGCGAAATATTATTTTTTTTCTATTGTATTATAGCTTACACCTAAAGCTGCTTTTGTGCTATAGAAAAAAATATGATAACACAGAACCTCACACATTTTATTGCCAGTCTGCGAGGGAATTGAATTTGTTTCAGAGAAAGAAAATACCGTAACTGAACTACGTAAGGTGTGGGGGATCTTTAGTCATTATTATCTTGCTCCTTATCCTGCTCCTTACACACAAGTGTGATGCTTGGGTGAATGGAATACCAGTATGGTGTAAGTGAAGAGTGTTAACCTCAGTAGAAGCACATGAACACAAACACTTGAAGTGACCATTTTGAAGATTTGAGGCCTGTGGCAACACCTGTAGTAACAGCAAGTGTGGTTTAAATCTACAGGTCGCAGTAGGGGCATCAAAACAAATGTGTTATTTTATTAATGAAGAGAGGCAATATATAATATACTATATTTATTTATTCATTTTCCAACAATGTGTCAAATATGATGATTAATCCAAATCATCAAATCAGTGTGCCAGTTCCATCATGTGGCCTCAACATTTTCTCAAAAACATTTTCAGAATACAGTACAACTCCTCCCCCTTCTGTACGAGATAACCATAAACACGAACATGTCCAAACCACAACAACATACCTTGTTTTTAATTATGCTTAGGCCATTTTGTACTAGTACTGTATGCCTATTATATTGTATTTCAATGATGTATTGTATTGTATTGTATTTAAGTTACTGTATTTAACTTACAGTATGTCTTGGCTGTTCCTTTGCACTAGTGGTGTTTAGGATATTATCATTTCCTCTTTGTTTTTTATTTATTTCCTTTGCACATTTCCTTTGGCATAAGAATTTCCTATGGAATAAATACATGTATAAATGTATTCTACATACAGTAGAGTTACACAAACCTACCGTAATAATGGTGCTCATTTGTATGCAGTAATGAACTTAATCATGTGAAATCAATCTGATGCTAATTCAATTTAGCTCTCTATAGTGTTCACATTCTCCCATTTAAAGAACAATGTTTACCTGATACAACATTACATTTATTAGAGTGTGGCAACAAATTAAAAATGTCAGTTAAGTAAATAACATATCTGACATCAAAACATCGAGAGAAGTTTAGAAATAATGAAGACCACAGGCGCCCTGTCCTCTGTCCTCCTCCCTCTGCGGCTGGTGTGATTCACCGCCTGCAGGTACTGCTGCTGGAGAGAGGAGAGGCTGGTTCATCTCAGTCAGTATCAGTTTACAAGAGTCTGCCACATGTTAAAATTCATGACAAACTAAGATAATCAAGTCGTGACAATTTGCTCTTACTGTAGCTTATGACACTGTGGTGAAGCATGCCAGGACTAGAGTGCAGATCAAACAGTTCAAGCTGCTGATCTTCCATGTCTGCTGCCACAGACACTGAGGTTGTAAGAGTGCAAATTTAATATTTAGAAAATTAAAATCCTCAAGATTAACACTTTAAATTCACCAAGAAACAGAGCCACCCAGTGATGGGAACAGATGTTTGCTAACACTTTAGTAATAACAATTAATTTTTTGGGTGTTTTTCTCCTCCCTCATGTCTTCTTGTCTTGGATGAAATGACGATGGAGCATGCTACACACCACTGCTTGATTATAACATAAGTTGAAACATGATTTGATAATTCTTATGCATCCACCATCACTTCTAGAATATGGAAGAAATGACTCTTTGATGATGATTATTCAAACATGACATTTCTGTATCTGATGGTTTTGCCTGCGTGCCTCCTCTTCATACACTGCATGGTTGAGGTGTCAGTAATAATTACTTTAACCAAATCAGCATCACTGAATGTTAGGCAGAATTACGCTGAATGAATAAAGAAGCTGTGTGACTAAAGGGGTGCGTAAGTTTCATTGTTGAATATGCAGTCAGTGCTGGTATCAGACCAAACCTTGGTGCTTATTACTGTAAAAAAAGAAAAAGAAAAAGAAAAAAGGTTAATATGGTAATAATTATCTCCCACTGTCATGTAGCCTTATTGTGGTTTGATAGGCCAGTTCTCAGTAGATTTAAGTGTGTGATACCTTAAATGTGTTTTTGTTTGTTTTTTGGTCTTGTTTGTCAGTTGCACCGAGGCCTTTGTGGCTTTTGAGGAAATAAATACATGACAAAGATGACCGAAAAAGGGATGGTGAAACACTCTATGTAAGTGATTGCTGATGGAAAATAGGACTATTTAGGACTTATATTAACAAAAACATTCCGCTGACTTCTGCTTTAATTAAATCAGATGAACAGATAGCTGAGAATTAATTAAATGGTATTTTGTTTTTCTTTTATTCCATCAATCTTCAACACCAACAAAACGGTGCCCTCACAGTCTTCACAATGATTGTGCCATATTTAGGTCTTGAAACAGTGTCACCCATCCCAAACTATTACAGCTGTGAAGGGAAACATGTCTCATGACCTCAAGGAATTCACTAAGTGGAATTTGTTCTGCAGGGATATATCCCCAGCAATTTCATGTAGTGTACTGTAGTATGTCAAGGGAAACAGCAAAGCTTTTCACACTTAAAATGTCCTGCTCCAAAGGGAGTGGAGAAAAAAAAAGAAGAAGACAAAAAACAGCAAGCGACCAAGACCAGGGTGAAGTCTCCTCATTCACAAGAAATCAAACAACAACAAGGTCATACAAAATAAATACAAAAACCTACTACTTAGTTTGTTGAGTATTTGCAGTCATCATGCTGCTTGAGGCTGGATGAAATTACAGATGCTCTTAGGCATTTTGACCATGTCCACCCTACAGTAAGGAGTGGAGAGAGTATACATCTCTTCTTAAAGAGATCCTAGATAACACTAGCTGTGTGAGTGAAGCCTTCGACCAAAGTGCTGTGTGGACTGTTTTCAATTGGAACAGCAAAATACATACTGATATCAGCAGGTTACACTTAAACACACCTGTGGCTGAGTATACTGTGACTAATAAATCTAAACTCAGATCTTCACAGATGGGAAAATTGGGGCAAGTACTTCTAAAGTAAATTAATTAACATGTTATGTCTTCTTTGTTAAATTATTTATTCATCTCTTCAGAGAGGTGTTTCTGATCTGTATACTATGTAAGATGGCAGACTGAGATGGCAGTGTATTTCTGTTATATCTGTTGGGGGGGTATGAGAAAATGTAATCATGTTTATCCTTGAAGAACATGGAGATGAACAGATGGATGTGGATACATGAAAATGTATCAATAGTTCTGACTGACACCTTCACCCTGGCAGCCTTTTACACTTCAGGAACAATAGGCCAGGGATTACTAAACGGAGCAGTCAATAAACAACTCAAAGTGACATTTTGTTTTCCGGTCGCCACACTGCCCTATTCACCTTCATCTGTTCGTTCTTCAATCACCATCACCCCACGTGGCTACAGACAACCAGGAGCCAGAGCTTATTGAGGTTTCTGTGACAGATCCAGCTGGTATCTCCTCCACCCTTATTTTCCTCTCTTCCTTTATTGACACAACATACAAAAATGGCCTTTCTCTGCCAGAGTTGCAGACTCCCCCTCCTCTTTTCTATTTCTCTTCCACTTACTTTCACCGAGGCCTAATTACACGGTGGACAGAGTAATCGATACAGGAGAGAGTGAAAGTCCCCAGCAGGCAGCTTGAGGACCCTCTTAACTCTCTTCAGTCGACCCTTCTCATACTTACACTTGCCCACTAGTAAGTCATCTTGACTTTTTGCAGACATTGGACCCAGGGTTGGCTATTCCCATAGCAGAGTCCATTCTGCATAAACAGAGGAAGTGCATTACACTTTACCTCAGGATAGTGCAAATAAAAAAAACGAAAAGAAACATACAGTAAGTAGAGAAGAGCTGCACATTGCCTCCATGTTGTGGCTATGCAATGAAAATTATGATGCACCACATTTATTTTTGATGTTATGTGTATTAATACTCCGTAGTTTTGTTGGCCATGTTGTTTCTGAAATATTATATCACATCAGATTGCAACAACATTGTAAAGCAGAATTGATTAAAAAAAAAAAAAGATGCATTATAAAGTAGATGCAAGATAACATGACACTCTGCCTGCAATCACAAATAACAATTGTTCAAATACATCACACATGCTGGTTTCTAATGTACAGTACACTCAGGATAAGCAGTGCATGCTAGTCCACTTTTTTAATTTTATTGTTTTTAATCAAACTTACACTCTTTGAAGGTGCTGTTTCGGTATTGATGTTATTATGCAAATAACTTGAATATTAACTATAGATAATGGGACAAGGAATCTCAGAGCACACTAAGTTATAGTGCATAGTTTAATACTTTAATAGTTGTCCTTAATAATTAAACAAATAGGAAAGCTTAAGAGCTTCTAATGCTGGTACACTTAATGGTATTACTTTTGATATACTATGACGATATATTTGGGAACAATACTGTTGCTGGACTTTAAATGCAGTGTTTATGGTTTGTGTAGACAGTTTGATTTCTGTGTTTTTTCAGGCTTATTTAGATTAAACATAAACATTGTGCTAGGGTTTGTCACAGACCTGGCAACTGTAGCTGGTTTTCCTTGATGGGTTGCTGTGTAGGCAGTTCCCTGGGGCATACAGCTTGTGTGGTAGGTCCTCTCCCCCTACAGTAGATCTCGCTCTGTGGCTGCTGTTTCCTTTGTATTAAAGCTTGCATTTAACACTGATCTTTGAGGTTGTGTCTGAACTAGCCGCTGCTCTGTTTTTTGTAGTCTAAGTCTTCCATGTGTCAGCCAAAATTTTTGGAAGCTCTCCTGCTGTGGTGTTTTTTTTTTCTTTAATTTACTGCCCCGTTTGTTATCTTTGGTTCATGATGTATCTGATTTTGTTTGTCTTCAGTTTTGCTTCACTGTGTTTGTTTAGTGTGTCATTCATTGAAATATCCAAGCCCCAAGGCTTTGTATTTATGGTTGGGCCTATTTTGTTGGCTGATGTGTGATGAGGCAACTCATCCTCTCTATCCACTTTCTCACTGACAGCCACTTGTAACTTTATTGTAGTACAGTGTTGAATATAGCTATAATAACAGACATTTAGGCCTATTGTAGGCTTAGTGCTTTATAATTTCACAAATAAACCTCAATGTGTCCAATGTCCAAAATAAGAGAGGGATTGCAAGTAACAATGCTTATCTTTCCCAAAAATGTGAGCCTATCCAAAGAGTTATTGTAAAAAGTAGGGATACAGTGCTTAGCAACTGAATTCACTTTTCTAGGGGAGGCCAATAGCAACAGTTTGAAGGTTATATTTTAATATCTTTAATTTCTCCATATTTTCAGAGATGGAAATGTTACTGTTATAAAATAATGGGAATAAAACTATTCAGTTAGACTTTTCTTAGCTGTTGTTGTTGCCAGCAAAAATGTTACGTGTTGATGTCAAAGACTAGCCTATATTTTGCCATCTGAGTGAGTGAAAGAAAAAAAAAAAGTATAGCCCTAGCCTTATAACTAGCCTATATGACCCCCCCCCCCCCACCCCCTTTTTTTTTAATCTTAAAAGAAAAATGCACTATAATCTCATATTTAGGCTATTTATTTCTTGGTTTGAGATGCCAGACTTCTAAATTTTGTAGACTACTATCCAAAGTCAGTGTTCTGACTGTGATTGTAACTTTTCAATAAAGTTTTTGGAAAAAAAAAAGATGCCGGTAGTCATGAGAGTTTACCTATGGAGGTGAACTGTTTGCTGGTCGACGCGCTTCTCTGTGTGTGAGTTTTGAACGAAGAACGTTTTTTGTCCTGTGGAAATAGTTTTTAGTCGCGCTGCCGCCATTGTGGAGAGACACCGCATTCTTCAACTCACCTGTTCGAGAGGGAGGCCGCTTCAGGAGCTTCAAGACAACTAGCCTACAGGATAATTTACCCGACGCTGAGGACGACGTGCTATCGACAGGGTGCGGCTATGAGGTGGCTCGTGCTTCTTCCGATCTGGTGAGTAGGGCTCAACTTATGTTTTCACCTGTTTGTTTGTCCATTTGCTTTGCTGTAGCAAGCTAGGCTAACCCATCCAGCTAACGTGCAAGCTTGCTTAAATAATAGTCCAAACTAAAATGTGCACAGGTTGAAAATAACCAGAAAGAAAGAAAGGAGAAAGAAAAGAAACTTCATAGACTACAATCACCTGGCTCCCTTTATTTTCTGATAGTAGGCTATGGCATTCATTCATACTGGCTTGATTGTAGCTAATAGGCTATATGAGATTCTCTCAGTCATGTCATTAACAAGTTTCAAACTAATCAATCGTGTTTTTGTTTTTTTTTGTACAATAGCCTAAGCCTACCCATATATGTTGATAAATTGTAAAAGATAGGTTAACATGTTCCTCCTACATTGGGCTATTACAGACAAGATTGTTCCCATAGCATCTCAGTAGTTAGAGTGAGAGTGTGCATGGAATGACAAGTTTAAATACACATTATTGAACAAAATATTGAACCCATTTGAACTCCTTTAGACTGCAAATGGTGAGACAGTAGCCTACACTTGCAACACTGGAAATTGGGGTCATCCAACTGTAGGGCCATAATAGGGGGCTGCTGACCTGGGTTGAGGGAGCATACACCTTGGACAATATGCCAGTCTATCACAGGACAGCGACATCAAAGAGCTAGCCACAGTCACATTAACATCCACGGGCACTGTGGAAACGCCAATTAACCAGAAGGCAAAGAACCTGGAGGGAACCCATGCAGGCATGGGGAGAACATGCAAACTACACATGGAAAGAACCCAGGTCCAGGCCCAGGGATGAAATCTTCTGGCAGTGAGGTTCCATGTTTTACATGGACATGGAAATCTGACCAAAAATGTAATGTATTTTCATAAAAATCAGTTTAGTGAAAACATTTAAAACAGTATTGGTCAGCAGCCTCCAGATATTGTCAGTTCATCACTATAGGCTTGCATGTATGAGTATTATTCCTTGCAAGCTGCTTAAGTAACCAAAAAAGAGTAAAAAAACAAACAAACAAAAAAGTGGACTTTTTATTCTGCTCTTTTTCCGTGGTGAAACACTAACCATATTGACTCATTTGATCACTTTGTGTGGATTGAGGGGATGGATGTTCTCAGCTTCCATCTACTGTACATCTACATGCATGTCAGTCTCTGGATAGATTTCTGTTTTAAATTTGTGATCTGACTTTCCCTCTTTCCCTTATACATGAAATGTCTGACTGACATTACTAAAAGTTCACAATAAGCAATTAATTAAGCTAAATTAATTGAGAAGCATTTCCCAGTGATTAATAAAAGAGATAATTATACAATGATGACAGTATTGGTAGTCTAACAAATTAGAACAGTTTTCAGCATGGTATTTTTCCTAAAAGAAAGAATATAAATTACAGTTAATGAGCTGTTGAATATAGCTTCCACTGGCATGTTGGAGCTTATTTGCAATTCTGAAGCTTGACCTTGTCTTTACAAGTGCATGTCTAATTAGTTGTGGATGACCTTTACTGTAAGACTGGATTTCAATAACCATCACTTGAAACATGCATCTTCGCAAAGTGAAGGAGTGTCATTTGCTGAATTTAGGCAGTAGAGATGTCATGAATTCTCATGAGAAAACAAGTCTGTTGAAAAATTGTTGCTTCATTTTACTAAGGCAGAAAGAAGTAGTGGCCTTGAGTAAATCTTGCTAGCATTTAAAAAAATGGCTCATGCACTGAGTGGATTTTTTGGGGAGCTTAGCAGCAGTCTTCTTCCACTTTAATTGTAAACTGGGTATAATGCTGTATGCTATAGCTCTAGATGTGGATGTTGATATCACCAAAATAACACTTCGATAAGGTACAGACATTGCTTTGAGATTCATTTTAAGATCTTGTGGTGAATTAATTTAATGTTGGTTACATAATATGGACTGAAGGAATCCTCTATTACTTTGAATGTTGCCATAGTAACATCAGCCATACAGATTTGTTGTTTCATTATTTAAATGATTTGATTTACCAACAACAGAAAGGCTGTACTTTGACACAGTGATGCTTCACACATGCGAACAAAGACATACAGGTAGATGGTAAGCACGTAAGATAATTGTTCAGAATTTCAGTCCAGACCAAAGTGGTGGACTGAGGGCCAAGCAGCCTCGTATAGGCCTACATTGCATTTGCTAGAGCCACATCACCCACCTGGCTTAAAAATCATTAATCCCATAAGAGCCAGAACAACATATATTTTTATGCCTACACACAGGCAGTAGCCAGAGCCAGGCATATCGTTCGGGGTTTTTCCTGTCTGTTTTTCTCCAGTTCTTCTGGGCACGATATCTCAGTAACACCATGATTGAGCAGCTTCAAATTTGGCACAAACATTAACTGGGACTCAAGAATGAATTATTTAGATGTTGGTAGTCAAAGGCCACTGACTTCAATGTGGTTTTAGCCTTGTGAAGGCATTGATTACGTGAAACATAAAAAAGTGTTTTGGCATGGGAATAAGGATGTGATACTAACATTATTTCAGGAAAAGATTTCACATTTAAAAGCAGATGAAGCGTCTCAGCCTCAGTTCACCAGTATAGGTATCTCACCTGAACACAGTGAAACCAACTCTCACTAAAGGACTGACAAATCTCTGACCTTTTCCCACTGTTTCCGGCTCTTTGTTACTAGCAGCCTTAGGAGGGAGGGAAGAATGAGTGGGTAATAAAGCCCTCATCGGGGGATCTGTTGATCAGGAGGATTGGACATTTGATTAAAAACTTCACAACTGCAGAAACCTGGAGCTGCTAATACGCAGAAAGATGCATTCACACATATAGACACAGCCTGTACGGAATTATAGTTCTCATAGAAAAATTAAATTGTTTCAATGCGTGATCCAGCTGCTGGGGGAACAGCACAGCAATGATCACAAATGATCCAGTTTATGCAGGTTCCCTCCTCGATCATATCCCAAATTCATTAATAATGTTCTTTTTTTTGTCTATTTTTAGCCAGTGTGATTCAAGTGTCTCATCTTGAATCACTGCTGACAGTGAACCTTACCCTTCTCATTTGGCTCCCTCCCAGCTCCATCTTTGTTCTGGCCATGTCTTGAAGGCTGAACATGGGTGTACTGACACTACAGGATGAGAAGAGAGCACAAAGCCAGAGCTAATTAAAGTAGGCAAACTTCAGCGGCCTTGTTTCACTCTCATTGACCTTTATCAAAACACTGGCATTCATGTCGGGCAACTGCTGGCACATTGCACTGAAAGCGGAGTAGGGGAAGAGGTAAACAAACACAGCCTCATTAGATTGCAACAGAGACCATCCTATCACCCCAGTAATCTTGTGATGCTTAACAATTCAACACACTCCCCCCATTGGGATTTTAAACTGTGGATGGGTTAATGGAAGCATCACTGTTGCCAATAAATTACAAGTCAAATATCACCAGATAAAAACAGTAATCAGTTTGAAATACTTAATCATATGACCTTCATAGTTGACTTGGCATCTACTTGCTATAACATTGTATATTTTTACATCTCTTTGCCGTCAGTGCACACAGATGTAGGATTTCATACTATTTTGACTAGATTATTGACAGAGAGTTAGTGAGAAACTTCAGATGCTAGTTAATGTCTGGGACGTCTTGGAGGCAGAACTCAAAGGCAGGGTTGTTTTAAGGTTAAAAGGAGTTTCTTGTTTTTTTGGTTGTTGTTTTCATTCAAAAACAAGGTCACCGAAAGTTAAGCAGTCATTGGCGGGAAAGGGAGTAGGCAGAAAAGCAAAAACCAAGAACAGGTGGGGATGATGACCTTTTACAAACAAAGGCGATACCACTAAGGCTTGTTCTCAGTCATTTAAAGGGGAACTTTGCATGTCTGGTCACTTGGCTTTCGCTTTTTTTTAACCCTTCTGGCCATGTGCATTTGTTTTCAATGAAGCTGGCAAGAAGGTAATCCATGAAGCGGTGGATAATATTATACTGTATATCATATGATTTGTGTAGTCTTAGATCTTATCTGTCATAAACAAGAGATTACGGAGCGGGTTTGTGTCATGGTGCCCATGAGACGAGATTTGAGACACCTGGTTGGAGGTTGGTTTTCAGCCAAGAGATGCTAGGTGGAAGACAGAGCCTTCATTCACCTGAGTTCCTTTAACTGCTGCATGGACAACATGAAGAGAAACTGGGAAGCCGATTAACACTGAGTTGTGTTTTGGTTGTCTATTGTTTCTGAGCAACTACATAAAATGTAGGGATGCTACTGTATGTGCCGTCTGATAATTGCAGGAAAGGAATAGACCTTAATCACAGCAGACACTTTGACTAGAACCCAATTTTGATAATGATGCCTGAGTTCCATTAAGTGTCCCCAGTAAACAAGGTCAGTGACTGAGCACGTGTAATACCATGACCTTGCAATGTTTCAAATGAATTGCTGGGGTTGTTATTGATGCCATTAATTCCACCCTTGCTTTCCCTGCTTTCACAAGTCAAAATGCCTGCTATGTCTTGTGATGGATATGAGATCATGATGTTAGCACCTTCAATATTCAAACAACAAAATCACGTCCAACAAAGTGACAGATTTTCAGAGATGATGATGAATTTTGAAAATGTAATTCGGGACAGTACTTGCGCCAAAATCTTTGTGATTGCGACGTAGCATCTTGACAAATAGATAGAGATGTTGCACTGTGACTGATCCCGTGCTTAAGTTGGGAAACATGTCAACAAGAGCTTCAGCATGCTGTTGAAAAATGTAGCTGCGTTGTAAGAGTCACAGTTGCTGCAAACTAAGCATTTAGGATTTAGACAGAGTCATTATCTACTCCACACAAACATCATGTTCAGCATTGGCCATTACTGCTTTGTGTTATTAATACCTATCTGACATACCATTCATTCCTATAAACAAATAACAAACACAACTAATGATGTAGGAAAAGCATTATTTGACCAAAATATGAAACGTAAACCTAAAACAACTCCTAGATGGCAGCACAAGTACGCTTCGCAGCCTTGGTGTAGTTTCTCTTTAAGGGCAAGTAAGGTGAAGAATAATTTAGTGGTTTTTCATGTTACATCATATTTTCATGTGCTTTGGAAGTATTTGGAAGTATTGTTGACTCTGTTGGCTGCTCACCTCGGATATAGTTAAACAGTACGTGTAATTATGCAAGTTACAGTGCCACAGTGTGCTTCTTTTTGAAAAAGGAAACTCAACGCAATTTAGATGTTGAATATTGCATGACTTTGTTGTAGTAAAGTAATTATCCACCCACTTTCTATATCCTTACTCCTTTTCAGGATCGTGGGGGGCCTTGAGCCTCCTGCAGAGAAAAACACAAACAAACACAGTCCTATGGGCAATTTTGAATATCCAATTCACCTGACCTGCATGAGTGAACTGCGGGAGGTTACAGGAGCACCCAGAGGAAATGCACATAGGGAGCATGCAAATTCTACACAGAAGGGTTGAAGACGACCCTGTTTGTGTTCAAAACCAGCATATCCGTTCTGTGAGGATAACAACTGTGGAAACATGCCACACTTATTAATATTATAGAAACATAAATTATGCTGAATTTCCACACCCCAAATATTAATATATAGGCTATATATTTTTTTTTCATGAATTAAAAATATGGCATTAGAACTAAAACTATTTTTATGCATTGACTGCTTTGTAAATGCCCTTTCTTTTAGGATACAACAATCACTTCATTAAAATTGTACTGGTCATATTGGCAGATTACCAAGGAATAAGAACTGCAGCTAAACCTTTGCAGAATTTTGAATAATAATCAGGGGGGAAAAAAAGAAAGAAACTTAACACAATAGACCTGAATACTTCATTGACAGTCTTCACAGTGGGTGTAGGTTCAGGGTTATTTTCAACTTTGGTGAAACAAACACATATCAATAAAATGACTCACTCCTGCTTTGACTTTTCAGTCAAATTGCATTGGAAAAAAGGCCCCAGGAGTGCAGAATCCGATGAGAGGAAACAATGTGTGCTGCTGCTCATGGAGACAGCTGAGGGAATGAATTACAGCATAGCCTCTCACCTGCTCGTGTCCCTTAGCACCTTGGCCTGAACACTGCTGTGACCTCAGCCAGCCACCACTGAAGATTAGCCATAGGGAGGAGATAACTCACACTGTCATAACACATTGTTTGAGTCATTCTCTCTGAGCTTAGAAACTTTACACAAAAGGACTCAAGCTATACTGTAGTTCTCATGCCTCCTCATTTGCTGGACTGTATGTGTGTTCTTTCCCATAATTGTTTTTCTTTGTGAAAATCCCCCAAAATTTAAGAAACATCTTTAGATCAGCTTATGTAGGTGTTCAGCAAACATGGTGATAGAGATTTATGCATCTTATCACATGCTAATTCAACCACATGGGAATATGATGTGCCCTTGGCAACATATTTACACAGCTTGTTTGAGGTTACTGCTCACACTTGCAGTTCTACCTGGGCTATTTGCGTCTTGGGACTCTGCTATCTCTTGGTCGAGAAATATTTTATTAGGAGCTGACTGGCAAACTCTTACAGGCCTTGACTTTAATTTAAAATATTTATTGATTTTTACGTTTCCCATGGACACAATGAACAAAGCAAAGAGCAAAATAAAAGAGCACAGAAAGAAAAGGACACTCGCATGTGATATATGATGTGAAAGCACCAGTCTGCAGAAGACTTTCATCCCATGCTGAGGGACCACTATGCTTAGCCTTGTCAAAGGTAAAATGAAACAAGGAAAGAAAAAAGCTTCATAACTCTGTTTTAATTACATACTGTAACACAAAAGTAAGGGCATTGACCTAAGATATTACATAATGTATAATATAAATGTTGAATGGACTGCATTAATATAGTGTTTTCCTTAACATTCCATTCAAAGCGCTTTACACTACCAGTCACATTCACCCACATTCATATACAGTAGCATTTAGCACCTATATTGCACTTTTTGTATTTAACACACACACATCCATAATTGTACATTCAGACTAATTTTGGGTTCAAGGACACTTCAAGGCAAGGAAAGACATCTTTATTTATATAGCACATTTCATACCAAGGGGCATTGCAATGTGCTTTACAAAACATATAAAAGTAAGAATTGGAAATGGATTAAAATTAAAAGCAAGAAAAAACAGTACAGGAAAAAATAATAATGAAGTAAAAACTACATTTCTAGCCATTTTGCTGGTAAATACTATAGAATTTCTGTGACATCTACACTAGAGGTGTAATGCAAGTTGCTGCTGGAGTTTTGACTTCTTTAGACAAATTGCTACCTTGCATCTCTCCACAGGAGCTAAAGCCTTTGCCAATGTCCATCACATGAGGTATGCATTGGTACATCCTGTCAGGCAACTGCTTTGAACAGCCATGTCATTTCTCTAATGTAAGTGGGGCTTGTAGTTTTTCTTCTTGTTTGAATTTGAAACCTTTTTGTGTGAAATGTAAAAAAAAAGTCAGCAGCTGATACTTCCATCCTGGGAGCTGATGCTACCTGTTAACATTACATCCATACTGTAAGGACGGGAATTGAGGAAGCTTTTAAGTGAGCTTTTAGACAGAGCCAGCATGTCTCTTTGTGTCTCACATCAAGCCAACAGGAATTCAATAATTCTGGGGTCTCATTAAGTGTTGGCAATTTACCTGGTGTAACGTGTCAGAAGCACATCTGCAGTGAGAGCCCCTTAGCACACCAAGTCTGGAGTGCAGCACAATCTGCAGCAGCACCAGCAGTTATTGTTCATGCAGCACCTCACCCTGGTGCCCAGTGCTTCACAATTCTTATTCAGAGAGAGACCTTCTCACAGTTACCGCGCCTCTCATCCCTTTGCTTTGCCACTAACGGAAAAAAAGAGAGGAAATCAATGAAACTAAGAATCAATAGGACTCCTCCATTGCCAAGCTCTTCTGCTCCTTTTTAAAAAAAAAATGATGTAAAGTTTGGTAGTGAAAATATCTGCAGTATGTCGTTAATTCTCTCCATCAGTTGTTGGAATTTATTAAGAGCCAACTTCCTTTGAAAGTCCATAAAATTGGACCTTGTTAAATACCTGCTGTTGTTGGGAGCTACAGTACAGTATTTTCATCTGAAACTATCATCTATTCAGCAATAATGGTTTTTTTTCCCCTGCAGTTCTTAAGTTGAATACCGTACTTTTCAAATCTTCCACCCAAAGAGGAACTTGAACCTACTGACATTTTGTCCAGAAGGCTTCATGCTCTGTGATAAGAGAACCAAATGCAGAATAAATTTGTGGATGTGTAGGACATGCAGGAGATCTCCTGAAAGGACACAGTCAGAAAAAAAAAAAAAGTCTGTTTCAAGATATACAGCCAAATGCCCAAGAGGATCATATGGTTTATGCTTTAAGCTTGTCAAAAAGAAGCCTTTTGTTTTTTCTTCTTCTTTACTTACCAATATATCACAGTGGAGTATCTTAAAAATACACATTATCTGCTTGGTGTGATTCAACCTTCATGGGTCAAAATTCATACCTTTTCTCTCATATTATCTCCCACTCTCTTTTATCTCCATTGTAACCAGGCATAGCATTTGTAACTGTTATCTCTGTTATGCAATGAAAGATGGTGTTGTGTCAAAGCTGACTTTATTTAGAATGAGAGAGAAGAAAGGAGAACGATTGCAGATACTGTCGAGGAGTAATTTATATGAACGAGATGATAAACTAGAAACAACATGTAAGCAGTGTAATGCTATAATGCTCAGACTGAAGCTGTAAATGAAGACACATAACTAAAATCCCTTCATTACAGTATGTCCATTCATCCATCAATACTCTACTGGCAGCAGTGTTATGATCCCTTTAATTTATTTACAAGCTCGATTTTTTTAATGTTACCATAACAGAGTCTTTTCCTCACTTTGCTGCCTCAATCTATCATGCTTTGACAGGTACATTCAAATAATTGAAGGGTTTGACATATACATGAAAATATACCGGCGGGATTTTTTGTGTGAAATTAATTTGGCAGAAATAGTAGCTTCATTTTCAGTTTTGATGTGACATTTAAGTCACACTTTGTGCCTTTTTAAGATCGAAGATGGTTTTCATGCTGTGGATACCAAGCTCAGGCCTTATCTATTTTACCCTGATGTACGCTAAGCATGCCTTTAATCATTATCAATCTTGAATGACATATCAGGTTGCCTCATTCCTTTCTCCACAAAGGTAGTAGAGCTACGGTGTATTATCAAAGGCGAGTTAAAACACAAATAATGCTCGATTCCATTATTGATATTGCTTATTGATCTGATTCCTTATCAATTCTCTTATCAATTTTCATTGGATGAAGGAAATGAAGAGAAATGGGTTTGTTTGCATTAGTGGCAGTAACATTGAAAAAGTAGGAGCGACCTGCCTTGCAAGGTAAACAGTATAGACTACTGTAGGGCTAGCTGTGTTATTCTTGTTTTCATATAACTTTCATTTTTCTATGCAGTTCTCAAGTGATTGAGCAAAACAGAGACAGCGAGCGCAGGCGAAAAGATACAGGGTGCGCACCAGATTTCACGTGGCTACGAGCAAAACCTGCACATCTGTCAGCAGGTCCACTCCACAAACTTTATTTTGTGAGAACAAACTAGATGTTGATTTACCGTAGTAAACAGTGACATGTCGGATATAAACACTAAGCACCCTCTTAGAATGACGTAACCTCATTAATCTCTTTTTCAGTTAGTAATAACGAGTCACTGTGCGTGTGTAGCCACATCACCTCCAGGTAGAACAACTGTAAAACACCTGGATCTGGTAACTTAAAGGCTCGTGTGTCGGGTTACACACACACTACAGGTGTGATCCCTTTAATTTACAGTACACATGTGTGTGCGTTGTAGGTGCGACGGCATTGCCTGTCCTCCAAACTTTAGATGTTTCTGCCTCGATGCTGTGTTTGCTGCGTTGGTTCTGAAGAGGAACCGGTTCTCGACTCCCACCTTTATAGTTTGGCACAAATGTAAATATTAGATAACAGAACTATAAGAAGTAATTCAGAGTCAAGAGTCCTTGTCCTTGATCAGCTAAATGACACGCATGCACTGCCACAATCTCCCATTATTACATTCTCTTACACAATGTCTGCCAGGGAGCCTTTGTGAACTGGAGAGACCCCATATAATTTCTTTCTGCCTTTTATCCCTTAAGGTACTGACTATTTCCTGTGTCTGCACAGACAAGCTTGTGTATAGATACGGCTACAGGTGATTGATTGAATAATCCTCCGCAGCCCTTATCTCAGCCTAGTTCATCACTCCATCCCACCTCCAGAGCAAATCTCTGCGTCCCCTCATACTAAAAGATGGGCTACAGGTGAAGACAGTTTCCCCAACTCTACCCCTCCACCTCCCCAACCCCTTTTGCTTCCCTCAACCCTTTTGCTTTCACTTCTCACTTTCCTTTGTTTTCAGTTGTTCAGTTCACTGGCACACATGGTTTAGCAAATTTACACACACAGCATGTCACAGTGCATACAGAACATTCATTACTAACAAGCCATTACACTGTTTGCCTCTAATTTATTATCATCTTCTGCAAAATGTCACCCCACTTAAACATGTCATCAACACTAAACCTCACTTGTCACAGTGTAAAAACCAAGCAACCTATTGACTTATTTCTATTGTTGAAATCATGGACAAATTATGGGACTTTTTTTCCACAGCTGCCTTGTTTTCTCCATGATGTGGCCTTGGGGAGAGGCCTGTTTTTTCATTCTCATTTCAGACGTTGAGGAGAGACAGTCAAATCAATGCTTGACTCCTCAGTTTAACCTTGGGATGTCATTACTGTCTGCACATTAAAGCCAGGCTTGACTTGAGCTAATTTAGCTAAATGAGGATATCTCCCAGCTGAGCTGGAAAGATGAAGGGGAACCTTGGCAGCTTGACATTTCTACCTCCATGAATGACTATGGATTCATTGTCAAACTGTTTGGGCAATTGCATTCATGGTTTGTTGTCTGAAATTTAGTTTATGTCCACTGTGGGGTGATGAGACTCTTATTGCAAAATAATTCATAAATGATTAATACGATGAGGGATATGGCTTAAACAAATACTTTTGTTATTGTCAACCAATGTCATGTAGGGATGCTTTCTGCTTTCTTCAGGAGCACTTATGTCCACTCAAAACATACAGTACACTAAATGAAAAATAAATCACATGCATTTCAGTTGGATAATTTTCAATAATTTACCTTTAGCAAAATGTACTCGGTGGTCTAAAAATGCATTTTCTTATGAATAGTTTATGAATACATTTATATAAACTGAAACATGAATGCAGGACAAGATGTGATGTCAGACATTTTTACTATCATGAATCATATGGTCACAGTGAATACATGGGGAAAAGCTGGTAACCTGTGTTTTGGCTGTGTGCAGCACAAATGAATACTAAAACTATAAAAAATCTGTTTCATTAAAGCAGATATCAGTGGAACGTTTTTGTTATTATAAGTCCTAAATAGTCCTATTTTCCGTCAGCAATCACTTACATGGAGTGTTTCAGCCGAAACACGAGTCTCTCCGTCACTCTGCTCTGCTGTAACCCGAGGAGAAAATTTTTCTTGTAGGATACAAGTGTTATCCAATGAATCATGAAGAGCTGGTCAGCCAATGTGAATACATGGGATGCCTGAAAACTCATGGTGCTTCAAGGAAACCCTTCCTGTGAAGTTTTCGATCTGGTACGAGTTCACGGGTCGGAAGCGAGAGGCCGTTAAGTGACTTTCACAGACAACAGGACGGTAAAAACACGTACGGGTTATGGAACGCTAAAAGTCGTAGTTGTAACTTGAAGCTGTAACTCGGTTTTTTGAACAGCATTAGCCGAAAGGAACATATCTGCTTTAAAGGAACAGATTAGAGTACATTTGAAACTAATGAGGCAGATCAGGGCTAGCTGATTAGCCTGCTAACTTTAGAAGAAAAAAAATGACAGGAGTTGACATTTGTGTTGCTTTACACCCCAAACTTTTTTCAGTGGGGGCCACATTAACTTTCCTTTCTGTGATGGGGGGCTGTGGTCAATCTGTAACAGGAAATGATAGAACCAGTATTCATAGTCTGTGAATGTTAAATTCTTTGAACACAGACTGTTTCTTTGCAGATTTTTTCTGTGTCGGCGTCAACTTGGTCCCGAAGTGTCGGTCCTCGCGACAACCCCATTAGATAGTACTGTGATTTTAAACAGTTGTTGTTAAAATGTATCGTTTTTCATGGGAAAAATGAGGTGCCTCCCCAGGACGTATGGATAGTGAGTTTACTGTGTCCTTTGATATTTTAATGCGTCAGGGATGCAGGATGCGTACCTAGCAACATCACAACATTAATCATCAAATGCAGATTTTTATAGAAATTTTATAGGCCATGCTGAGAGGGATTGTTTGGGATTGTTAAGTGGGCCACTCCAATTGTTTAGGCATGCCAGACGTGGCCCTGGGGCCGTAGTTTGGGGACTCCTGCTTTACACCATCTCTTGTTGAATAAATGGATGGGTTTTGATGCTGAGCTTGTTATGTATCCTCTAGGTTGGAAATAAATGCTGTTAAAGGAATAGTTCACCCAAAAATGAAATTTCACTCATTATTTACTCTCCCTCATGTCGACTAAGGGCTGGGAGAAGTTTCAGAGTTATCCGTGGCTTCTCTGAGTTACAGGGGGTCTTGACGTAGTAGTGCATGTCCATGTAACGGTTGCTCTTCGTCACAAAAAAAACATCCAAATACCTCCATGCTGCTTGTATGTGATGTCCGTCTTGCATTGAAGCCCCAAAATACGAAATTGTCCTGAAAAAAATTAAATAAGTCCATATTTCAAGCTTGTTTGCAGCGGAAGCTCCTCTTCCTGGTCCGTCCAAATCTTGCGAGATTTGCGTCGCTGTCAGTTAATCGCACTGACGCAGATGCAAATCTATGCTATGCTAGGCTTACTGTATAGCCTCTTAGCTTTACCCATGTATTCATGTTAGATGAATTGGAGTGATCAATTTCCTCATTAAACTTCAAAGAAGGCAAATAAATATAATATCTGAAAATAAACCATGTCCATTTCATGAATTACACTGTAGCTGGACAATACATTATATCTGTGGTATAGGAAAACTGAGTGCAACAGTGTGACTCGATGTGTTTGAATAGTTTGTGGATCACAATGGAGCTCTACAGCATCAGATCAGACTTCAGCTACACTCCTATCAAGTCATCACATTTATCATTTATGTTGCCTCAGAAAATTGGTTCTTTTATAATTCTGTGTTTTATCCACTGATGCAGAATGTACTCAACAGCTTGACTATTTCACAAGGAGACATTCACACTCCCACTATTGGATTCATGCTCACTCACGCATCTTATCACCCCACATAATGAGACGCTTACCTCATTTGTATTGGTTTCTAGCCTATGTTTACGTGCAGAGGGTGTCTTTGTCACCCGTATCCATCACTGATCAGTCGCCATTTGACACATGCATCTGGGTAATCTTGAATCTGGCTGGGTTGCCAATTCTTCTTGTTGTCATTCTGCATGGAGATATTTTATATGCCACTGCTGGCTCTGTCCATCACATGGGTGAGCTCCTCCAGCCTGCTGCTTGGCAGACACTCATTACTGCTGGGGTAAGTGTTGATTAGAAAAATTAGAAATTAAATATTTCAAGAGGAAGGATATCCACTCTTTAAAGGTCTTAATCAATTTTATAGATATTGTCAGATAATTAAATGAGAGATAAAATTAGCATCCCCCAACTCAATCACTGAGAGCCTACAGAGTCATAAATAGAGGAGAAATCATTGCAATGGAAATGTCTTCATTAAGATAATACATTTTCCTCTGAAGCTATATCAGGACATTACTTCAGGTTTCAAGTCTGTGAATCAAGCCAATAGAAAATGTAAGAATGGATGAATTTCTTTTGCATATCCTCCTTCATTTTACCTTCTGTAAAATGAATAAAATAATGGTAGGGTCAAAAAGCATAACTTACATGTAGAAACTGCATGCATGTGTGCAGATTGCTATGCTGTTGCGCTTTATTTTATGCAGCCTGTGTCCTATCGAGTTGGGTTGTCACTTGGTATGCTGAAATGCTGAGCAGGTGTCTGTTTTCAGGTGCTGTATGTGTAGCAGCTGCTGAAACAAACAATTTGATGGTTAAGGATTTACCTATCATTGTCAACAGTAGTATTAAGAATGCCCATGTTCCCATATACTTGAGAATGACCTGTCAGGGAATGATAGATTGGATATAACCCCAGCAAAAATAAGAAACAAACACTTGCTCTGAGAGGCACTGAAACTATTTGGTGAAGTATGGGGCTGAAATCAAAGAGAATAATGTGTGTACTTGGAATAAAGAGAATTTATGGTTTGTATACCCTCATTAACTTAAACGCTTACTTGGGCATGACTATAGAGTCTTGGGACCATTCCTCACAACTTTATTTACAATAGACCCTGCCTTGTATGCATTGCAAAGACATTTGTGCCATTATATGCCATACTGTAAGCAATTGGGAACTACCACTCTTTGGACTGAATGTTTACATTAAACATTGATGCTCTTAGATGGAACATATGGAGCGAAGATGCTGAGTCTGCATTTACATGTATAGTCATATATGTTTTTATGGATTCACACTCTGAAATCATTAACCTCCCGGTGGCCTTTTTGCCGGTTAGGGTGACCGTGATGAGTCGTGAAAGAAGAGAATGCCAGTGAACAACTGAAAATAGATGAATGAACAATCAGTTAATTGAGGATGCAGTGGAGGATCGATGAAATTACTGTGAATAATGACCAAGCAAATGAGACAGTGTGGCCAATTGGTGTACACGAGTTGGGGTACATGATGCCATTATTATTCAAGTGCTCAGCTCCTCTTTGCACTTGACAGAAGGGAAAATGGAAGAACACTACAGTTATTTATACAGTAGTCTACATGTTATACTCAGTGGGCCACATGCAAGAACATTCTGGTATTCTTGTCTTTACCCTCTCTGAGTTTTCAGAGTTGTATTCATCCAATTTACTTCAGGAACTTTTTGTAAATTGTTCCTTTAGGTCTATGAATGCCACCTGTTCAAGGTAAAGTGTGCTTCAATGCGATTTAATCAGTGGTATGATGGATACTATAGTGCTATATGCCTGTGTTCAGGCTTACTTCAGCTCACACAGCCCCTTTAATTCATTTTATTTAGGGCAGTTCAAAGATGTAGCACAGAGCTCTGGTTTAACAAAAACAATATACATTTATACGCAGGGTTATCCAACAAAAAAAGTAGCAATACAACATGGTGGCATCCTGCATGCAATCACGTCGCTTGTAGATTACTTTTTAACATGAGTGCAGCTCTATTTTCTACTTCTTACCTGCAATCATTGCGAAAAAAGATTAAATGAAATGAAATTCTGTCACAGAGTATAATAAACAGCTCTGCAGTGTTTCAGAGTCTGATAAGACTTCAAACTAAGACTCCTTGTTTTGGTTCATTTATGGGCAATTTTTGTTGAAACAAGATCAGGTGTAAAGCTAGTGTATGTTTGGTGTCGTGGAAATTCTTAGCCGTTCGCTGTTGGTGAATAATGAAATAGAGACTTGGCCGGCCGTCATGATTTTATTCCAAGCATGGAAGGTCAGTTCATACCAGAGTGGATGATGGATAAGAAAAGACAAAGATAATGGGGAAACCAAAAGACTTATATAGAATCTGAGTGAAGGAAAGCCCACCTTTTGGGTGTGTCTACACCTTCTGTTCTACTGTGGGGTCAGCCCCCAGTTCAGACATATGCATTGGCACCAACCTCCTGGAGTGTGAATTCAGTGGTCTAGACGATACAGTTGCATTTAAAAGATTAACATGTTGGTGGGACAGTAGGGACAAGATACAAAAGAGGTTGAATTAGCAAGTTGCATTTAGAAGTCTAGCATGGTGGTGACAAAATAGGATGTTGGGTAAGGTAATTAACAAATGGCAAGGTCTAGACATTAGAACATACAAATACATTATTGAGGATGTGGAGAAGTCAAAGGAATATTCAAATCTGCCACTACATTGGTAAAGGATGTGATTTATTTAAAAACCAAAAACAAATTAAATCCAGCACAGAGATTCTTGTTTGGTCCGATCATTTCCTACAACAAAAAGGCTACATGCTAGTTCAACAGGACACAACTGAATTGGCCTCCGTCTTCATGGATTGCACTAAAGCATAATATTCAATATAAAATGAGCTAAAAATTAGGGCTGTCGATCGATATTTTTCTTTCTTACTTGTATTTTTTTTCTTTCTTATTTTTATTCTGCTGTTTTTACTGTGTTTTTTATTGTGATATGGATCCTCCTGGGTCTGAAATAAAGAATGAATTGAATTGATTAAATTGTTTAATCACAATTAATCGCATGATTTCTGTAGTTAACTTGCAGTTAGTTTTTTTTATCAGTTCTAAATGGCCCTTAAGAGGGATATTTTTCCAAATGTTAATTAGGCCGACTCTTGGGGGCACAATTCAACTGGGCTATCGTAAACCCTGCCTCTGTGATAGCACACATGCAAATAACTCTTGGCAGGACTTTGAAGCTGAATTTGCTGTTCAAAAGACCCTTTTTTTTTCTTTATCAGTTTCTGAGGTTTGTTTCTACTGTACCTGCCATCCACACGTTACTGCTGTGTCGCTTCCATGGATGTATTGTAGTATGTGTGTTAATTGCTTGTAAAAAAACAAAAAATAGTGCCGTTGAAATGAATTTGCCTTAACTTTGACAGCCCTTCTAAAATACAATTGCACAATGTATTGTCAATAACAATAATTAGGGTGATGTCACAGGAGCAGTCTTAATAGTGATGGCCCATTTGTGGTTTTATTGTTAGGACTTTATGACTGCTCCATAGTTGGACTGACCATTAACAGCAATTAAGCACATCAAGCGGAGGGAATGACAAATAAAGGTCTTGTTGAATATTTGAGGAAAAAATGTATATTAATGAAAACTGTTAAACAGCCCCTGAAGATGTAATAGATAAGGCCAAAGGGGCCAAAAGTCACTCGGCTAAAAAAAGGAAAACTGAATACTGCTGAATCCTTGCAGAAATTAGCAGAGAAAACATAATAAATTAAACTGTGTCAGTAGTCAAGGTAACTTAGGAAAAAGAACTTACAACTTAAAAATAATAATGTTAGTGGTGTATTGTGAGTAGTAGCATACAGGGTCAGAAAAACAGAATATCAAACTGGAAGAGCACTCAGAGGATTCAGTATAAATCAGTCTTTAACACCGAACCCTTCAAGTTTAACTGACAGTACTGAATCACCAATGTCTTATGTCAAATCAGTTGCGACCAGTTGTAGGTATGATTCACGGTATTATTTCTTATTACAGGCATATTAAAAGGAAAATGTGCTATGTTGAAGACAGGTGGTGGCTTAGCTTTTGACTGCATAAATATTACTTGTACATGTACAGTTTGAGCCATCACCAGACTGAACTTTACATATTACTGAAAATGTATTCTCTCGACGAACGCACACTGAAGTGCATTTGAATAGTAACGTAGTCACTTACAAATGACATAGTCAATGAGTCTGTGCCCTCCCTTTTGCCACCCATGCCCACGGATTAGTAGACTGTGCGCACACATTACCAATCCCAGAGAATTGTTGATCATCTCTGCACATGGATTTACACATGGTTCTTCTCTTTTCCCACAGCTGAACCTTTAGTGACTTTCCTCTCCACTGGTCCATGACTTAATTGTGATGCTTTGCTTGCTTACTTTTTAAAAATATGTTTTCTTGATGTTGGTAACATATTTTAAACTAAGATCAAGGCATTATCATCCTCAAGTGTTGACTACCCATGCGTGAGATTTGTGTGGCACTTTTGAACCGCCTGTGAGTTTCATTCCTGTCCAGGGGAGAAATCTGAAGCTCAACAAAATTAGTGAACGTGACTGATTCAGTTCGCGCCAGTGCTCTCTGTATAAGGTTCCATGTCCACAAATGAACAACATATTTTACTCCAAACTGCCTGTGTAATATGCATGGCTCCAAGGCTAAACTTATTTTCTGTCTCATACCTTTCCTCGGATGTGTGACATGTGGAGGAGCGGTGATGAAACAACCTCCGTGGATAAACTGATAAATAATAGCCAGGGTTTCTCAGCTCATTTCCTTTGATTGACTCAAGCTCACACTTAAAAGGAAATGAACCTGGACAGGAGTGACAAGCCTATTCAGTGTAATGCATTGTGGTCTTCCTAGGACTTCGTATTTGTGCTTGCCGTCTGGAAAAGCCACCATCCTCTGCCGTAGGAGTGGTTAATGAAGTGTGCTCCTGGGCCCTGGTTGGCAGTTTGACGAAACCACAGAATGGGCGATCCTCCTCCCTTCCCCTGGTGAAAGGACAGGGGAGTGAGATGGTTGTGAATCGGCAAAATTTTTCTTCCTGTCAGGGATAGACGTGCAGGCAACCAGCTTTTACCACGCAGCTGTCGAATGTTTTTAATTGTCGCTCTTGGAATACTAGAGGGCTCAGAATTATAAAATTACTTCTCACTTTTCTCTTTGAAGCAAATCATTGTGCCATTTCAATTTCAAGTCGACACTTTGTGCGTTTTTTAGCTATTTGACCTGTTCTTTAAATCTGTTTCCAAGTTAAAAGAGGATTCAGTGTTAGAATACATTAACAGGCTTTAGTTGAGCCCTGTCTTTGGATAGGCAAAATCATTTCCGTGATGTTGCTTAGACTATTTCCGAATGATTGCCCTTTGAATGTCCTCTCTCCTGAGGTATACTTAGGGAGGTATAAATAGAGGAGCGCGATGGTTTCTACATACTTCATCGTTAGCTGCTGTTTTACTGGCCTATCTTCAACAGACAAAAAAAGTTAAGTCTTTCTGTTAATGCACTGGGTTATTGAGGCATGTAAAAGTAATTTCTGCATTAATCCAAGAGAGAAAAGAATTTAGGCTGATAAGGAGCAATCCTACTGGCCCACGGGTGACAAAGTCTGTTTGCCTCAGAACAGCACTGACGAGACAGCTCAGCTGACCTCGTGTTAACAATATAGGAACATTTATCTCTATCCTTTTAATGTTACGGCTACTGTATGATGCTTTTTGGGATGTTGTAAGTCATTAAATTGATCTGTATGCACACACCACCATGCTATCAAGATTTGAATTATTATATTTTTGTTTGTTTAGTAGAACATTGTCATGCTGACTCAGGGTGCACAACACAAAAGGCCTCCCTTAAGCACATGCACAAATTGCTTTTGTTGTATTATGTGTTACAGCGCCACTACAGGCCTGGCATATAGTATCTCAGAGAGGCACAGGATCTTGTTTATACACCTGAATATTTGCTTACTAATTGCTGGTATTGTTGTTCTTATTGAACAATGTCATTGTACATTGCCGATATCCTGCAGGCAGGCCTATATCCAGTCTAGATCTGCATACTTGAAGGACAGATGATTAGCCATGCATGCTCCAACTTTTGTTCCCAGCTGACCATATGGTCCATTCTGCATGTTTGGTCCCACAGTGCTCTTTAAATTATAATTATCAAATAATATATTATCTTGAGCCCAGAGAATGAGATCTCAGGAGTCCTGACTTCAGCATAAAAAGTTATGTTGCAGAAATGTTCCAAAATGCTCTGAACATTGTGGTAAGCAATGCTGGCAGTATGTGACAGACATACAAAACTATACTGGACTACAAAAATCAGTGTCTTGTATGTAATGTAAAGTCATTATTGTTTGACTTGTTGTTTATAATGAAAAGAGACAGCAACACAATTCAACAAGTCTGGCTGCTGAGGAAAAGCTTCTGAATAGCTTCCTGTTGACAGTGTAACCAAGCTGCCTCCAGCAGACACTCCAGGTAAGTATCACTTCAGAGTCCACAGCATTCCAGCTCTGTCAGGTAGCCACCGACCTGCTTCCTGTCTCAGCCTGTGACAGTACTCTAAGCTGAGACAAACACTCTGCTGCCCTGTAGTGTCTACCCTTATCATACACACCCTTACTGCAATGGATGTTTACTGCTCCAAACATTACCATTATAACCCCTTGATTCACAGATGACAGTCAGTTGTAAGTGGAGTATTGTATTATTTCATGTGAATTGTGAAACAAACACAAAACAGGGTCACACAGAGTGGTTTATCAGTTTTCAATCACACCTTACTTTACATGCAACATGAGCGTTTTGACATGTTACGGATAGCGATGGAGATATTGGGCAATACTGCGCAGCATGGTGATGCACTGCCTCATAGCGAAAAGGTTCTTAGTTCAAACTGTGGGCCCGGGATCTGTGCGTGAATGGATTCTCCAAGATCATCTCTATATGTCAGTGTAATAAACTGTCAACCGGTCTAGGGTGTATCTTGCCCTTGTCTATTTTCTGGACTGGCTCCATCACTACTCCATTCCCCAGGTTCTATGTCCCCCTCTTACTCCTGCAAAAAAGGCTTTTATGTTCCCCACTTACTAAAAAAAAGGTTCTATGTTCCCTGTTTATCCAAAAAAGGCAGGAAACATACAGTAGCAGTAGCATTAATATGTTGTTTATCTCTAAACCACACAACGGAACAAAAACCCTAACCCTATAACCCTGATGCTACTGCTATGTTTCTTGCGTCTTTTGGATAAGCGGAAAACATAGAACCTTTGTTTGGTAAGCAAACCCTTTGTTGGGTGAGTGGGGAACATAGAACCTCAGAAACATAGGGATCGCCCTGTATTCACAAGTTTCCGAATGTCAAAACCAGAATCTGGTTTTGCACTCCCGGCGGAATTGTATGTTTACACTTCCATGGTTTCAGTCGTTGTCATAGTTGCACTAAACGCATGGATTGGTTGACGTTGGCTTTTAACTAGGATGCACCGATACCGGTATCGGGTATCCGCCCCGATACCGGTATCGATACCGATATCGGTATCGGCGAACTTTACTGATACCGTGAACCGATACCAGTGCATGCCACTGCTCTGCATGAAGACCACGATCAGAGGGTGGCTTTGCATCTTTGTTGTATTTTTTTTTTTTAGATCAGAGGCTTGTTACAACAAATTTTGTTGTAACAAGCAGAGAAGAAAATAAAACTTGTCTTCCAATTCATTGCATTTTGCCTAATTGTTCGTTTTTTTGTTGTGGTAGAAGGGTTAGTTGGCTTTCGGCAAGTATCGGTATCATGGATGGTATCGGTGCATCCCTACTTTTAACATGGAAGTCCATTTAGGGCCTGGAATCTGGGCCCACGTCTGGCCATGGCTTGACAGGTTTTCAGAATTCTCAGGCCCGAACCCGAATTTTTTATTTCTTCTTTTATACCTCGCCTCCCATAACAACCTCTAGGCTATTAATGGTGCAGACATTAAAATAGTTTAATTGGACATTTCAGCGTGGCATTAATTATATTTTGATTGAAAGGATTAAGTTGAATATGGATTTATTGAATTATTGAAGTGACTGAGCGCGATGTAGCTGCTGCAGCGTCGGCTCGTCTTCAGTGGTTGTGATGAATTTAAACTTACTCCAGTGCTGAGCCTTTCCCCTGCTGTTGTCCACTGTCTGTTCGCTGTCTCTAATCTTTTTATTTAGGTTGTCCATGTTTGTGTCGGGACGCAGGAGTGGGAGTGAGTGACGTGCAACGGGGAGGGAGGGGGCAGCGCGGCTTGCTGCGTTCAAGTGTTGCCGTTTAAATTTGTTTTAAATTTAAAACAAAAACACATCTTTCATATTGGCAGGTTTAAAAACAAAAAAGCCTAAGCCCGGCACGTGTACGAGGTAATGATGTGGTAATTGGCCCAAGCCCGGCCCTTGGGCTGTAGGGCTTTCGGGGCCCTCGGGCTTCGGGCTGCAGTGCGGGGCTCTAGTATCTATTGTTAAAAGCTGGTGTGATGATCCATGCTTTTTACAGATTTTCATTGGAAAAAAAAAATCTATGCATTTACCACGGCTACTGAAATCATGGAAACGTAAACATATAATTCCACCGGAAGTGCAAAACCAGCTTACGGTTTTGACATTCGGCAAAAGGTGGATAGACCACAGGTGGATGAAATCTTGCATGAACATCTACTTGGCTACAGTAGTCTCACATTAAGGTTGGTAGTGGCTGGCTGTGATGCAAACTGCAATGACAAAATGCTTTTGAATTGTAGAACAGCCTACATGTTGGTGACATGTCTTAGGGAATGTAATACATTTCATAAATACCTTCATCCTTTACAGCTTTACCATTCCCTGTGACACCCTCACATGATTTGTCGCTAGAGCTTTTATTAGATTAGGCTTCAGTCAGTGAATCACACTTTGTCATTCATACACTCATTTAATTTCTTCAAAGATTTATGTATTCATCTCTTGTCCTCATCCACAGTGTCATATACACCGAGACAGCGGGCATCGCTCCAGCACTGTGCATTTCAAAACAGCTCTCTGTCGAAAACCCACTTGATCTAACCGTTTAATGAAGTGAAAGACAAGAAATCTTTAAGCACAAGAACAATAGAGCTCTGTGGCCATTAATCACTTAGTCATTGTCTGCCTGGTCGTCCCTTTATCACTGCGCTCCAGTCACACCACTGCAACTGAGCCATTTTTGAATCACACCGAGGACAGGCTGCTTTTAACACATTGTTTTGAAAATCTTTAGGATGTGATAGTCTTGGCAAGCCTAGTTCTTTTCAGAAATTCAATCAATAATGTATTAAAAACCTCTAAGCTCTAAAGGTTTGGAAGCATGACAGGTGGAGAGAGAGACACATTTATAAGAATTGGAAAATAAAATATAATTTGAATAATATTGACAACCAGCATTAAAATGTACAAAGTCACGAAAAGCTCTGATGTGATCTGAATATGCTGTATTATTTAGATTTGTTTTTGATTACGAGTATCTTATCTTATCTTTACAAGGATTTATGTTTGCCCAACTTTGAAGTTATAGTTTACAAGCAGAGACTGGTATTTGCATGTAATATGACCATGCTGGATTTATTATTTTTTTTTTTAAAGAAACAAGACATGTGGTATGGAAAACAGGGTGTCAGAGAAAACGCATTGAAAACAGTTGATACAAAAGGGAAGAAGATTGCATTTGACAGGGTTATGATATGTTGTTGATACTTAACATGGTATGTCAAAGAGAGTCTTTGGTAGTAGTAATAAAAATGTTATTTATTTATTGACCACTTTAAGATCATTATTATTACTGTGGACTAAAGAGAGACCACACCACAGTAACAAAGAGGCCCCCCAGCCCAACTCCTCAGTGACGCATTCAGGCTCCCTCACAGACGAGTTCAGACCTGAATCAAAAAAATGTTGTATGTTGTTTGTTTACATCCACAAAAATTACCTTCAGTTATTTAAAGCTTTTGCTTTTTAAAATATTCACATCTGAAAAATTCCTCTGTATGTTCGATTTTCCATAGTTGGTGTCATGATTGGCACATACGCACATCCCACTGCACATGCTGAATGCAAATGAGAAATGCTGGTAACTTGTGTGACAGCTATAGTTTTTTTTTTTCTTTGTCATTTGTGTACATTCATTGAATCACTGAATTATGTATTTCAAGCAGTTTTTCCTCTTTGTCTTCTAAGAGAGCTTGAGCTGTGGTGGCGGACGAGTTATACAAAACAGCTGGACTTCACTTGCATGTGTAATCTTTTGTAATTAATGTTGTTGTGGCAAAGCATGCACTAAGTGAATCTGAAATAAAAAATAAAAAAACATCATGCATCACAACATGCATTGCAGATACATTTTCACTAGAGACAGTCCTCCTGTGTAAATACACATAAATGGAATTTAGGATTTTATTTTTTAAATCACTTCTTAGTGTTCCATGAAAAATATCTAATATATTGTCAGTGTGAGTGCTTTCATATACTGATTTGCTATTTTGGGGGGAGGGATGGGGTTGAGCTTGCATTCAGTAAAAAGCCTTTTCTATTGCAAAGGCACTGACAATCCCAAATGATAAGGCAAAGAAGCTGCCATAAAATGCTGGGATTACTATTTGTGATCAGCAGGTGTGTCAACATTCACATCTTATCAGGCCATTTCACACCAGCTTGCACTCCAGTGAATATTATTCCACATTATCATATGCTTTACAGATACTGGCCAATGATACGGCTGCTCCTTTATAACTCCCTTTGCAGCGCACACTGATCTCATGAACTTTGCCAAGTTTAGCTGTTGTGTAAGACTCACAGTTCAGTAAAGTCTGAAATACATTTTAGATTGAATCGTATCCATAGAGATGCTAATCTAGTGTGGATGGATTTCGATAAGGCTTTGTAAAAGTCATGGTAACATAACACCATGTGAACAAAAAGCAATAATGATATATTTTGCACAGGAGCGAAAGAGTCAATTTTAGACTTGACAAAGCATTTATGAGACTTATTATCAAGAACTCAACTTAAAGAATTCCAACTGGAGGTGTGTGCAAATCCTTTAATACCTGTACCTGATGGAGCAGGACGTGAAAACTAAGGAATGATGCCCTTTGCTTCAGAAAGGTAGAATGCCCATTTACTGATCCGGTCAAGGTTTGCTCAAATACCTCTGAGGATTCTTGTCCAAATCCATTATTCATCAGAAAAGTGCAGGACTTACATGTGCACACACAATCATATTATGGGTTAGTGGTTGCTTGCATGCTTGTTATTTGTACATAGTCATGAGAGTCCCCAACGCTGGTTGAAGATCTCATGAATAGTGCAGATAAGAGTGGATGAAGACCTGGTAGAGGAAAATCAATCTTTCATCTTTCATGAATTGCAGGAGCATTGTACTCCCTAAGATGATCTATCTACTGACCCAGTCTTTCAGAATTAATTTCTCAGATTGTTGGGACTTGCTGGACCCAGTGGGCTGACATGAAGAATAGAAAAAAAAACAAGGATAATGCTACACTCACTGTGAGAGAGTTAGAAAACAGGGTCAAATGCAGTGTTTGGAAAGTCATGCTTTGTAACACACAGAAACGCATGTGAAAGCCATCACAACAGATTTCTAACACACGTTCACATCAATCATAGACAAGATATGTGACACCTTGACACCAGTGTGTAAAAAGCATTTCAGCAATGACATAAACGTCATTGAGTGAATGTCATTCATACTGTAGTCTGACTACTATTCATAGAGGCAAGGATAATGAGACAAAACATACCAGTCGTAAGTGATGGTTGACTAAGACTGTCACAGACCGTCATGAAAACCAGTGTAGCATCTTTGGAACAATGTGCAGGGTTCTATTTTCATTTGGAGAAATGACAGTTTTTTTTCTGACAGACTTTATCCACATTGTCACACCAGACAAACAGAATTTCACTTTGCTTTGTTTTATTGAGGTAGCCCTAATTCACCCTTGTCCCACTATAGCAAGCAACTTCACTGTGTCGTCATGTATGTTGCTGTGCATGTTGTCGTTGTTGTGTGTACAATTACTGTTGTTGTTGTTGTTGTTGTGTATACCATTGTTGTCAGCCCTGCTGTCTGTCTTGTGACATACAGTATGTCCTTCGTTGTAATGTGCAGTCTGTGAAGACAAATTACCCCATGGGGACAAATAAACGTAATCTTAATCTTAAAAATCTTAACTTGAGCTAAGAGACAGCTTAATTTCCCCTAATGAAACTTAATTTACTGTATGTTCCGTGCAAAGAAAATAGAGGGAATCTAAGGAACTACTACTAGTGACATAGCAAGTTAGCTAACTTAGCTACAGTAACCAAATGTTCCACAAAGCTGTACAGATTAATTTCACTGCAGCACCCTCTGATATATTTTGGTGTGAAGGGTTTGGACAGGGGCCTCATGAATGGCTGACATTTGTCTGATACTGCCACACGTCAGAAAGGGTAGAATCCCAAATACAAGGACTTTAAATGAACTAAGTTTCCTATCATTGTGTCTATCTAGCTCAGATAGGAAAAAAAAGAAAAAAAAACTAACCAGGCAAAGGGTGGCATTAGTCTTGATTAGTATAAGATGTGAAATCATAAAGAACAGATATAATTTGTTAACTTGCACAACATTTAAACTGTGAACAGGTCTAAATCTGTGATGGGTAGCTGTCCCTACTGTAGGCTATATGGAATAGAACCCATTGCTTTTTTATGTATGTTTATTATAAGTACCAACAAATCCATGCAGCACTTCAATTACATCCTGCTGGACTATCCAGCCTGATATAGATAATAGGCAATTCCAAAGAGTCAGGGAGTTCACTCCGGAAAAAGTAATGTATGTCATACATTTTAGTTTAGATAAATGGTTTATGGTTGTAACAACTGCAGAATGTGAATGCAAGGAAATGCATGTTGCAAACATTCAGCATCGTTCAGTTTCTTATACTGTATGCTGCTCGAGCCAAATAACCTGTGCAGAGAATCAAAATGTTGGATTGATGATACAAACCAATATGTACTTTGCAGGCCTACAACAATTGTACTGGAAAAATACAATGGAAACTATTGTGGAAATGGAAAACAGAAAATGCAAATACAGTGAAAAAAAACAAAACAAACAACAACAAAAAAACACGTAGGGTGGAAAATCAATTGATTCAATAATCCCTAGATCTTATGTCAATAAGGACTGAAGCAATTTGTTCCAGGCTGTTTGGTGAGGCTTTGAAATCTAGGTTTTAATCAGATTTTTGGCATGTTAATGCTTTTCTCATGCATCTTCAGTAGGGTCATTATGTAAGAGTCAATACAATCAGTAAGCTCATTGAAGCTGGACATGTGGCCAGCTCTTTGTGGTCCACACTCCTACGTTTCATTAATTCCTCTGAAATGAAATTCAGAGTTGCAATGTCCTTTCCCCTCTCTCCTAATCTAATAACTGTAATGATACAGATTTCTAAATTCAATCAGCTTTAATCTAGGGGATACAGATGCTCTCAATAGGGAGAGAAAAATGGTCCCAGCTGGCGAGTTGTGAAACGCTTATGGAAAAAATGTAGCTACTTTAGAGGAATAAGGACTGTTACAGGATGAGAGTGCATACATGGTGGATGTGTTTATTAAAGAGGCAATTTGTGGCTTTGTAGTAAACATTTTCCTGCCCACTATGCCTCTATTGTTATAAAATGAGACAGTGTTTCATGGCTTTATGTGTGAGGCTAAAAAAACTCTGGCGTTTAGTTGGATATTGTTCATCCAACTGAACAGAACAAAAATAAAAATGCAAACACTTGTTGCTTCACTATGAGAATTTTGATCAGTGCATAAAAATAACGTTTGTGTCGCAGTTTATGTGGTTTATGCAGCTCAAGAAACTGAGTTAACCTCCCCTTGTTCCAGTTACCCTGAAATAACACAGATTTGACCTGTATATTTGAAAAATAATTTTAGAAATCAAGAGTTTACATACCCACAATTCACTGTCACTGTCAAAAATGACAATCCAGAAACACCAGTATTTAGATCTATAATAAAGGCTTTATTTTCCAAATGGATTCTGAGTTCATTCATTGTTTCACCTTCACAGTACAGATTTGGTCAGTTACATATTCTTTTGTGCAGGTTTCAGCACATTCAATTTGAAATAAAATAATGGACACTGCATTGAAGTGCAGCTCATGACCCAGAGCATACAGTACCACCTCATCTGTCAAATATGTTCTGTTTTGGTTTGAACAAGTTTGGCTGCAGTGTAACTGGCACTTTGGTATTTATTGATGACTTCTTATTGAAGCAACGGGATGAATGCAGAGGTTATTATGTGCTCAGATTCAGCCAAGTGCATCAAAAACTCACTGATGACTTTTTATCTTTCAGCAGGGCAACAATTCTGAAGATGAGACCAAAGGAAGAGAGGATTGTCAAAGCAAGGACTGAAGGCTGCAGCGACCCTGGACAGCATCACCATGGAAGCTACAAGGTATCTGCTCACATCTATGGTTCCAAAACCTTTAGTCACTGACTGTGAAGAACTTTTTTTTTAATGTTATTACTGTAAACCTACTTAGATTAAAGCTGAGACTTGGCATTTAAAAGTAGTATCCATTACCGTATTTTATTTTATACTAAATAACAGAGCCCAAAAATAAATATATGTTGTACCTGTCCAAATACTTGGGGTCTGGACTGTATATTATCTGATTAGACCTGGTTCTCAACCTTTTTTCAATGACGTACTCCTGCAAAATATTTTTTCTACAGTAGCTCTTGATTGCATCATATTTTACCTTCAACTGTACTATATTAAATACATCTTAATCTGTACTGTACCTTGCACTAAAAAAAGCGCAGCTTTTGCAAGCCAGTCTGTGTCCTGGATCACGGTGGTCAATCAGAAAGGTGTGTAGCCTACTTCAGATCAGAACAGATGGAGAGCCGGCGCACTTGCACAGCAGTTGTGTGTGTTTACAGACGTGGCAAAATGTCATTTAACAATGACCTGAATTCATTAAGTTTACTCTTAAAACACTCGGGAGGCTCACTGACAGTTACTGCTGGAGATGAACTTCTCACAGAAAAAGAAAAGAAAAGCGCAATACCTTGGGTGGGCTGCAAGTAACTCATGAATGTAAATCTCTTCAACACATCTTCTAGTGATGGGATTTTGCCGGCTCTGGTTTGACTTTTTTGGAACTGGTCCCTCCGTGTTTCAGCAGCACTGTTCAACCACAACTGCGTTATTTGATTGACAGGTGATGCCATGCCGCACAAGCCAGGTTGGGCCAAACCGTATGGTATGGGGGAGACCCCCCACCCCCTCCCCCTCTGGGCGTCGAAGCTTTGATTAATATCGATTTTATGTCCGCGAAGCTTCGATTATCAAAATATGATAATCGGGTCAGCCCTACTTTCAAGTACCCCCAGGGGTACGCCTACAACCCTTTGAGAACCACTGTAATCCAGTGCTTCTCAGAACTGCGTGGGCATGTACAAACTGGGCTTGATTGACACCTCGGTCTTCCCCCCGGTAGATTTGTTGGCCCTGTTAACATGGACCATTTTCACAGCAGCTATCTGAACTTGTTGGAGTAGGAAAAGCTCAGGTGTTACTGATAATGTTAGATGGCTCTGTTCCGGTGTCTTCCTAAGCTGTGACAGTAACCCAGTGTCAGACCCTAAATTTGAGGCTGCTGAATGAAATTCAGTCTTCACTCATTATGATTACATCACAGCTCCACCCACCTGCCACCCACTGGCTAAAGGTCTAATGAAACAGGTTAATTGAAAACTCTTATGTGGGTTTACGGGGTCTTGAAGCCAATCTTCCCCATTGTGTGATGTGGCCTTTGTCAAGGTGAGTAAAAAGACAATTTTGATCACTAAGGAGGATTTAAACAGAAGACCTGTTCCTTTGAGAGAGAAGTAGTAACAAAACTCTGTCTGTGGAGGCAAGCAATGAGCCCTGATACCAAAATACTTCTAAATTCTTAGAGATCACAGCCACCTTAAAAGCAGTTATTCATCTGCTTCATTTCTACAGAGAGCTCTTTGTTTTTCTCTGGGGAGGAGTATGTACTGATATAGACTGGAACAGCTTCACAAATCAATGTGTGCCATATATATAGCTCTTGATTGCATCACATTTTACCTTTTGTACTAGATTAAATACATCTTAATCTGTACTGTACCTTGCACTACATCTGCTGAGATACTGAAATGAATTCAAATCTCAGGACAGACCATGTTGGCAAAGGCCAGCAGCAGAAAACATGTATCTCAATTCATCTGTAAGTCCATGTTTGCCAGCTCCTCTGGTCTTTATCATCTGTATATGTGACTTTATTACTAGATTCTGAAAACAGAGAGAGTGCAGGCCCATGGTGTCTGACCCATCAGGCTGCTAATCAGCCTGATGACATGCAGTGGTGTCTGCTGCCCAGATACTGTTGTTAAACCACACCCCTCTGCTACAACATCACTTCAAAGAGGGTGAACCAAAGTATAATGACTTAATTTGTGATCCTTCAAGGGACCGGAAAGAAAAATACTTGTAAACATTACAGTGCATTTGAAAATGTTAATTCCAGTGTCAGATATTAAACCCCCCAATTGATGTGAGTTTCAAAATTACCATTCAGTGTCTTATATCAGTCGAGAAAATACAGTTCTGTTGACTTGCCATCCTTTGTATTCTGCCCTTTACTGAGCCACAAGTAAAGCACATTTAATATCCTCCCCTAAAATGTTATTGACATCATAAAAAAAAAAATCTACTTGGAATAAAATGTAATGTTTGATATGATTTTAAGTTCAATTACACAGTACTTAAGTTGCTGATTAAAACTCTTCAAATGACATTTACTTTGCTACTACTAAGTTAAGACTCTACGAGTATACAAACGCTGGTTTAACTGCCGGGCACAAGATGTCTCCTGCTTGCCTGAATTGCGTATGTGTACTGAGCGCTACCAGTTTCCACATCACACTTGTATAAGCTGTATTTTGGGATATGACTGACTAAATGAGACTGACTCATCCTCATATGTACACACGCTGAAATCAGAGAGACACTAATTTGAAAATGGCCTTCTGGTGTCAAACTCTGCACATACATCATTCTGCACAGTAAAAGTCAAGCATCCAAGGGACAATTAAAAGAGACACTGGTTTAAGTGGTGGGGGATTTTAAAGTTTATTCTAGTGAGTGAGAGAAAGTCCTGCTGCACTACACTGGATTTCAAAGCTGTATTTATCCTCTCTGGTGGTCACAAAGAGCTCATGAAGAAATAATTGATCACTAGCATCAGTCAAGACTGCGAATGGACTGCATCTGTCAGAAATAATGACGGATGGTTGGAAACAGAGGGCAGGAAAGAGCTGTATGGTAGAGCTGGGAGCTGTCTGAAGAGTCTGCCCACTACTTAACTTTTAATGAGGAACTGACAAAACTGTTTCACACACAAACACAGTGCACATTTTTTAATCTTGCCTTTGACTATGTTGCCATGGTAACCCGATGCAGATCTTAGATTGCCAGGCATGAGATTCCCTCCCGACAGCAGCTGTGATCAGCAGACCTGGTTTCTTTTATCATGCTAATATCTCATATTAAGTGCACATCATGGTGGTTTTTGTGCAGCCGAGTCGTAGGTAATGCAAACAGCTTAAATGAATATGGCGTATAAAGAACTGCTTTGTAAATTAGTGGTGGTCTAAAGGCAAATGTCAGGTCTGATAGAAGGAGTCCTTTATGTGCCTGTTTTGGTACGCCTATGAAAAATTTCAGAAATGCAGTCCTTCCTTTCCCCTGTTTTTCAGAGTTAAATAATAGCCTGCTTCAACATTTGTGGAATATATTTGATTTCTCCCCTAGAGTTAGATGAGAAGATCAATAGCAATTTCATCTCTGTACATTCAGTGGAGTCTAGTCCAGGATGTGTTTAGCCCAGCTAGAAGAAGAGCCAAATGTTTAGCAAACCACAAAAGTTCACAAAAGTCATAGACGATTTTGTGGAATAAAATATATGCAGCATCTTACAATGGTTGGACCAGATAATTTGCTCACTATTAGAGGTCCAATAGGAAGGATGCTCAACTTTGCAGATAACTGTATCTGTAGGTTAAGAAATAAAAGCAGATGAAATGACTGCAACTATTTAGTTTACAATCAAAACAAGCGAGCTTTTTACTGTAATAGTATGATGTCAACAGTACAATATACAGCAGATTCAAACTAACATAACTATCTCGCTTTCAAACATACAACTTCTTGAATGGAAATTATATTTGTACAAGCAGTACAGCTTATTACAGGATAATATGTATAATATATGATATTCCCTTGTTAACAGCAATACTGATATCGCTGTTCTTGTCTGTGACAAAAATGTGTTGACAATGTTATTACTGTTTATTGTACTGTGTAATTGTGCTAATAATTTAAGTTTTCCATGATGCTTTTCTTCACATTTGAACAAAACTATATATCTACAAAACTAGATAATAACAATGCTGATTTTGACCATATCATTATAATGTTGCATGGGCTAATGCAGTTGAGGTTTTGTTTCAGTCCCATGCAAAACAAACCCATTTACACAAATTAGAAGATGTCTCATTTGTAGTGTGTATTTTGGGTGAATGGTTTGTCTATTATAAGCACATTTTTTATACTGTAAATGTGGATAAATTAGGTGAAAAAAAAAACATGTTTGTCAGGTCATCATAGCAGCCGCACAACTTCACCACCATCGCACATCATTTAGAGATTATGTGTCCTGCCTGTTTGTCACAGGTGATGTGGTTTGCAGCAAAAACAGACAAGGAAAATATCTGCTGATAGTCATAACAATATCATACTAACCTTTGATGAAACTGACACCTTTCATTATACAGCAGTTCCAGGCTTTAGTTATATCAATAATTTAACAGGTGAAGGTGCTGTCTCTCTCATTTCCTGTATGCATCTTTCTGAGAACAAGAGTCAGTCGGGTTTATGATGATACAAAAATAAATAAATAAAATGTTAGATTATTGATACACATTATCTCAGGCAGATGTAATGTAGAAAGATAGAGCTGTGGAAACCTGGTAAAAGAAGCAGAGAGAAGAAAAGAGGAACAGAGGAAAGTCTTTTTTGACCAAGTAAGAATCATGTGAATTCTAAAATGTAAGGCTTTTCTTGTTTAAGAAAAAATACGATGAATGACATTTAACATAAATCATTAAAAGGTGAGGGAGTTGCAGATGTTTCCTTGTTTGCCTTGTTTTTTTTAGAATGAACACTAGTGGCTGGAGTAGACAATGCGTCAAGGTTAACTCTGCCCACTGGAATACCTGGTTCAGAAGACGTCATTAAAGGAGAGATTAAAAGGCAGTTTGGCCCGTCTGGAAATTTCAGACTGCAGCAGAGACGGTGAATTTGACAGTGAGTTTCGAAACCTGACAGTGACTTCAAAAATCAAAGACAAGAGCACTGTTAAAGTTATTTACTTAATAAGTGAGTCAGACACAACCACCCACCATACAGCTCCACAGGGCTTAGATGAGAGTTCTTTGTCCAGAACATCAGACACAGACGTACTTTCCTCCTCTGAATCTACATCTTCAGGCTCTACATCACCCCCCCACCGAAAAAACAAAACAAGGAGTACCTCAGTTCAGTTATGAGCTACAGATTCAGTTAGAAAAGACAAACTAAGCTGTCTTCAACAGTGGCACTTTTCTAACTCCAAGTACCCAACTTAAATCAGATATACTAGATGGTTTGGCTTTAGAAACTGTCAAATAACAAAGTTTGTCCTTCAAGTCCAGAGTGTGGTGGTGTTGCTCTGATAACAAAGTATCCCTGTACAAAGGATCAAGGCTTGGTCAGTAACTTCTACTGCACTACTACTGCACAAGGCTGAGCATCGGTGCTGTGAAAGAAACATGAGCCATGAGCCAATGGCAATAGATAGAAGGGTATAGAAGTATAGTGATCCTACAGTATACAGTATATTTCTCCGATGCTGTTTCTCCAATTGATGTTAAACAGTCCTGTTTTTAAGTATGAATGGCCTTCAGGGTTGCCAGATGTACGATTATTATCGTATCTGTACGATAATTTGGCTTTATGTACCACATACGATCAATAATCCTGAAAAAGGCCAAATGTACGATAATTTGACCATTTCGTAAATGTCTGGTTGTACAGTAATCAGCCTGCCACAACTGTCTGTGGAAGTTTTTTTGTGAAACTTGAAGCCATTTGGTCCCATGTGACAAGTTTCTAGCCAATGTTGCTTTTCTAAATGAGTGACTTCCCGCGTTTGTCTCTGAACAACAAGCAGGATTGACTGAATGGTGCGCCCCATGAGACATTCAGGTCGGATCCGGAAATCAAGCGACCAAAATTCAAAACAGAAGAAGCAAGGAAAATGCAAGCCCCTGAAGTAGACAGTAAGGCCCTGCACTCTGCAGCGTTTTTATTTTTATTTTTGGCCAAAATCGCTGTACGTTTAAAAATAGATTCAACCTCATGTCGATTGTTTTTGACTCTGAAACTTTTTTTTCGGAACAGGTTCAATTTTCTGCATTTTTTCGCATCCATTAAAAGCTTTTCTGATCACTCTTTTTCGAGGCTGTTAGATCCCCGCTGAGCTACCTGTGTGTGCGTGCGTGCACGCGCCCCAGCTGCTGTTCAGGATCATAGAAACTGGTCGTCTTCTTTTTAATGTGTGGCTCCTATAGAGCTAATGATCTATTAAACTAGAGCACTGACCAGGATAAGGATGGGATGGACACATTTTATTTTTCTCTTTTTTTTTGATAAGTGAGAGGACCACAAAGTCATCCTCACTGCTTGACAACTTCTGTCTCCCTTTCCTAAGTTTGGAACAGAAAATTAAATAGCATAATAATTAAATTGCATATGAAATGCAGCGGGCTCAATGTGTGCGTTTTCTTTGGATTTGAAAAAAGCATACTGAAAAAACAGACTTGGTGCGCGAAGACCTTAATGAAGACTAGGGGCAGAGACGATGCTGAGAGCTGGGGCTGCTGATGTGTTGCCATGAATCTATTCCGTACTGAAGGCACATAGCCGTGAGGGCCTATAGGACGCTTGCTGTGCACTCTCTCACCAATGGCTCTCTCACATGCACGTACGGAGTGCATATTTCCCAAAATGCTAGTTTGGTTAACATTACTTGTTAACAAGAGCACAGTAAAATGAAAGCTCTTATTGAGATACACCGTGAAGCTGTTGCAGTCAGCTTGTTAGAACAATGACAGCTGTCTGTGGAGGCTGTTTATCTGGCCATGAATCACAAAAACTTCTAGCTGAGACAAACCAGCTCCAAACCTCTGTCTAACATTAGGCTACCTGAATGTAGTGAATCTGGAGGAATCCTTCATTCAGCTTGATTTTAGTGAAAAATTTAATTTGTTTTCAGATATTGAGTTTATTGTGACTTAGTGTTGTAAACGTCGCTGTTCCTACTGTAGAAACAGTTACAGTAGTGAATGAATTCATGTTGGCAATAATTTAGGACAGCAATGAGGACAAGATAGAGACACTTTATGAAGTGGGTAAACTTCAAATGAATACTGATTCATTTGTCATCATACATTATTCACAGATGGATTTTAACAAGAAAATACTTCTTAAAAATCTTTCTGGAAAGTTCAATTTGAGGTTTTTAAAAAAAAATCAGCATCATGTTTGAATGTACAATAGCCTGTCACTTAATGATGTGCTGGTATCAACCGCCCACCGCCTAATTTACCAGCCAACAGCTGAAAAGAGGAGTACCGACACTTATTTTTTCCACTTAAAGCACTGGCGATAATGGTCACTATATCGGATCCTTATTAAAGAATACTTTGCGACTCAGTGAGTATGTTTTGACCCAGGTTATCGCCCATAGCACAACTGATACAGAAAATTTTTTTTAAAACTTTGTTCTTTAATATTTTCACCTCTCTGAATTGCTTGTGCTGAAAACATCCTGCCAATTTGCAGCAGGTTTTTCCAGCTATGATTGCATTAGAACTTGTCTGCATGTTTAACTGTCACAGCTGACAATGCAGCATCAACATTTTCTAAAAGAGCAGAGACAGATGGTTAATACAGTCATCAACCTAAAATAGCATAATTTTTTATTTGATGTGTTTTGTATTGTTCATTTTTCTTCTTTTTGACAGGATCTTGAAATTAAAGCTGACATAAGGTACATTTCAAATCGATCATAATGCACCAATCTAAGATCAGGAAAATTGTCTCATTGTCCAAGCGTATAAAGCTAATTGTATTTCGCATGCAACAAAAAATATGGACATAAATATATTTGGAAAGAAACTCCATTGACTATTAAAAATCACTTTCACAGTCCCTGCGAGAAGCTCATGAATGTGATCTCCATTATCCTTTGCATGAACCACAGTAGAACAAAGGAGCCTTTTGATACACTGTTTCCTATTAGACTGTAGGGGTGAATTCCAATTCTCCCCTTAGCCCTCGCCCTTGGCCCTAACCCTTCGTTTTGCGCGTTCACGTGAAGTAGGGCTGTCCCAATACTCGTTCAGACGAGGGTTAGGGGGAAGTGGTAGGGCTATCTCGCCCTCGAAACAGAGATTTTTCAGGGGCACACTACAAACCGAGGGCTATGAAGTTTCCCAGAATGCATCTTGCGGCAACCGGCAGCTGTTTTATTTCTCACTGTAGCGCTGTTATTGTGTCGTTAGCTTTTAATATTTTTTCATGCGAGAAAGTAGCTGTTTAGATCCCCAATGTGCGGTCGGTTTATCCAAATGACGGCTGTTTAGACGTTTGCTCCGATGTTGTTCGGAGAAGTGAAGCTCCGCGGTGGAGCCTCCACCTGTGGAGCAGATCAGCGGCTCAGATCAGCGGCTCGTCACAGAGACACCACCCTGTCCAGAGAGCTTGTCAGCCAACCAACCTCCCGACGTAATCCCGGTAGAAAAGACCATCGCTAATTAACTTACTCTCAGGTTTTTAAAGGTAGAGACTACGGATGACGTATGTGACAGTTGAAGTCGTGTCCCAATTCATAGGGGTTGACTTTCTACCCCTACCCCTTGTAAGGGCAAGGGTTAAGGGCTAGGGCTAGGGGTAAGGATGAAAAATAGAATTGGAAGTGGGCATAGATTTATGGTTGGTTTTGGTCATTTCATTGACAATGAAAAAATATAGACCTTGGCAAGGCAAATATTTAACATTATTATATTTTTTTGGAGAGAAATGGAAAAAGTGGTTTTGGAGGTCCATGTTGTGCAGTAGTAGGGAGCAGAAGCAACAGATCCATGAGGATATTGGCATCAACATTAAATAATACATAGTGCTGCAAAATCTGAGGGATGTGGCTAATGGCTGTGCAGCTGTTTGCCTTTATCTACAATTTAAACTTGAGCTTGCCCCGAGACATGTCATAGACACAATCTCTATTCTGAAAACGTTGATGGGATTCGACGCTCTCAGGTGCTCAAAACCAAACTACATGAGTAAAATGCAGCTGTAGACACGACCGTATACATTGCTCCTCTCTTGACTCTAAGGCAAAGGAAAGAGAAGAGCAAGAGTGCCTTTGGATTTTCACAAAAACTGAGTGTTGTATGTTTAAACAACTGAGTGAACAGTGGATCAGTGGTTAGCGGCCAAAGCCTCAAACACCATCTCTACCATTAATGATTTTTTTCATGTTCAAGAGATATGTACCATTAAAAACAAACAAACAAAACCTGAAATGTCTGGATGCTGTGGGTGATGGATCTATGAAGAGTAACTCAAGCAGCAGCAGCAGAGAAAAGTGATACAGTAGCTCATTGTGTAACTCAACACTTTCCTAACTAAACTCATTCTTAGTGATGTCTAACTTTGTTGATTTTAATGTGGTGTGATTTACTTGAATTACTTTGGAAACTGAAAGGTTACTAATGTGTAAACAAAAAGCTGCCTTATCTTATCCTGGTTTGAACCCAGAAGGCTTAAACCTCTATTAATCTTGACTGCACTAGCTTTTCTCCTCAATCTGTCATGGCAGTGACACAAAACAGCACTGTAACCTCAAAAGTTTGGGGAAGCAGTTATTGTTTTAAAGCTAACTTCCTGCCACACCTAACCATTTAAATTTCCAATTATTACAACAGTGTTTTCATTATTGTTACTGTGACAGTCACTCGTTGCATGTTTATTCTGTAATCAATTTAGATAATTCACTTTCTTTGTACAATTAAAAAGGACACATTCAGATTCAAAAGTCATGACACCCTCTCCAACCATCGGTCAGCTTCTACAGTTTTATATGTCCTACATGTTCTTAAATTTATTCCATTTAAAAAAATCCTCCACTTCAATTTAACTACAGTGTATTTATTATGTATACCTTGAACTTGCAGTCTACCTGTAGGGAGGACAAATCCCAAATTTGGTTTCCATTGGACGACCAAAAGTAAGTCTATAGTGGCATCGACCAGGTTTGTCATATAAAACCACTTCAGGGGAGGTAATAACATTCAAAGTTATTAAAATTTATTAGGGTGCTGTAACTTTAAATTTCTAGTGTAATAATGTTAGAAATCACAAAACCACTGAGCTGTAAGACGGCAGCTTCCTCCCAACAAGCCAATACTATGCCCTGTTAAAGGTTTTATTACAGTATCAATATTTAAGAGTCAGACAAAAGTAGAAGAATAATCACCACTTTCCAAAAACAGTTTCCGGGCTATTTTGTGGGACAAACTCTAAAAAAGAGTATTAAAATCAATATACAGTGTATTTATAAATATAGCTTGATTCAAATATCTTTTCTCCATTCCTGCTGAGCCACATTAATATTCATGTATAGCCTCTCTACATTCAACACTAAAATATGGTGTCTGGATAAGCACACAGGGAGATGGTGGCAAAAAAGTTAAATATTCTTAAATTGAAAAGAAAGTTTCAATATTTTTCTGATTAAATGTTTCTGACAACAATGCATCGTCACCCTGTACATGTTTTGTCTTTTCTTTTTCTTTCTTTTTGAAGAAGTGTGTGAGGTTGCCAGTTGCATGAAACATACAAGGAAGCTCTTTGCCACTGAACGGAAAGACTGATTGCACCACAATTGCAGCAGACATGAGTTTATAAATCTGTGTGCAGGGCCTGGCTTGTGTGGGTGAGACATGTATCAGGGATGCTTAGATGTATGTGGATAAAACTTAGATTAAGACTTGAATTTATAATAGGCTATGCACATGAAATGTGCATCAAGTGGTGTGCAATATGCTCAGCAGATTGGCATAACAAAATGCTCAGTTTTGTCACACCAATTGTCTTACCCTTTGCAGTATACTGCACCTGTGCAATTCATACACAATTAGGTGTGGTTTAATTGAGGCCACTGTCAAATGATTTTTTTCTTCCAGTCGTAATAATTTGCACAATGTATTTGCAAGATATTTTACGGTGATGGGGAGGAGAGGGGTTAAGGACTCAACATGTTCAAACAAGCGTACTATGCTATTTATATTACTCTGCGTAAAGAAGAAATACAAAGTGCATATTAATCACAACATACATCTTGATATAAAATATGTATAACGCTTGCAATGTTTGTTCTTCACACTCCTAGCACATTATTTGAAAATATCTCTCTCGTGCTCAGCAGCTGACCTTTCCATACTGTCCAAACAGAGCTAATGATGGCACTGTGACGACCTTTTCTTTTCTTTCATATTTATGTGCGCAACTAACAGAAAAGTGCTCTCATTTACATTGGTTATTGTGCTGTATTGGAATAATTCCAAAATTTCAGGAAAAATACAACAGACATTGTCCTCATATATAATTGAAAATGCCAATTATTATGAGTAATTTCCATCGTTCGAATAGGTTGTGAACTATTTTAGAGACATGGCAAAGGTAATAAATATACAATATACTGTACCATAAATATCATTAAAAACTACTTGATCGGAGGGCATTGATCCTCCAATCATCTGACTTGCTCTTATAATAACAATGACTAAACTCAGAGCTCTTAATTGGCTCGTTTCATTTTCTTTCTTTTGGTATAATGTAATGAATCAACAGAATTGATCAGTTATAGCCAATCATCCACACTTGTAGTATAAGCTTTTGCTCTAAAGACACAGCACCGGGTCTGCTAAGTGTACCCAAACCCTGTGTGACTGCCTCCCTGCGTTGTCAGTGTCTTTAGCACAATCACAGCGGTTTTACAAGCTTTATCTCCAAAGTTGTCCGTGTGTGCCATGAATGTCCGAGGCTGGATGCTCATGGATGCAAGAGGCGCTGTCTAAGGTACTGCATTCAGCCCCTCCCCGGTAGACATCACGGAGGGACACGTGATGTGCTCTGTCTGTGGCTCCTGACAGTCGCTGGATAAACTCAACAGGGAAACCAGATTGCACCTTCTCTTCCACAAAGATAACTGGATTTTCGCCCCGCGCTCCCCGCCTGCTCCATCCAGCGGTTTCATCTCATCTTTACGTGTGTACTCTCGTTTTTTTTTCATCTGGAAACAAACTTGGAGGACCACATTTTTAAGGTAAACATTTATTCTTTTTATTTATTTATTTTTACCACTAAGCCTTAACGTTTTTTAGAGGAGTTAAAGTGAAAGTGGAGCTGTCTCTCTGTCTCTTTCCCTCCCGCTCTCTCTCTCTCGCTGAGGCTGTGATTCACTTGAAAGCAGGTTTTGATGTGAGGGTTTCGCCAGAGAGGATTGGAGATGTAGCTACAGGCTCTGAAACAGACCGAAAAAAATAAATAGAAGAAATATACGGACGGACTTACAAGAGCTCAACCCGCGGTGCTTTGCATGCATTTTTCCGTCTCTCTCTCTCTCGCTCTGCTGTGCCAACTATTTAGGGTCCCGTAGAAGTGAAGGTGCGCACGCAAAGGTAATATTAACAATAACGCCTCATCTTTGTTTCAGCGGCGGATAGATTATTTTTAATAGTTGTGAGCTTGGGAAAATGTCGCAGATGCACCGAAGAAGACCCTAATAGTGCGCCTCTTTCCAGCTGTCATCCAGGTTTGAGATGTTAAGGTATGGGGCATATTGATGAGGTGATGGAAGCGAAAATATAGGAATGTTGTCCCGTTTTGGAAAAGGCTGAATTCGGATGATCCCGATGTCGTATCTCAGACAGAGCGTGCTGATCATTGAAACATCTTGCTGGAGATGTTTCAGTCCGTGTGAAGTAGAGCCGATAGACAGCCCGGGCAGCGGTTACGTTTTCTCTTCTTCAGAGTAGTAACTAATTGCGGAGATCATGAATCGCTGTTGTGTTTATGTTAGTGTAGACGACTGGTGTTTTCTTTTTTTCTTTTTGGAGGAGAATCCGTGTCACAGTCCGAGTGAAAAAGAGTGACGAGGCAAATGTAAAGAGTGTATGATGAGCAGGTTTTTGGGGTCTGAATGAGACCCAGTGGCAGCCCGACTGGTTCAGCTTACACAAACCAACCACTGTGAATCAAATGACGCACTTTTCCCCTCATGTTAAGTCTTCAGTAGAGGGCTGACCAGTGAATGGGCTACTGTATCGGAATGCTTCTTATAATGGTGGAAGTTGTAACCGGTGTAAGTGTAAAAGTAATGCGCCTTAAAATGAGAGTTGTAAATAAGTCGTTGCTGCTTCTTTTTTTAATTATTAAAGCGACATTGTCTGCAGGAATACTGTAGATCTCAGATGCGCGATGTGCGATGATGCGAAGATCAAAAATCCTCATTTACAACTCGTTTTTGTCTCGTGTTGGTTGAATTTGTGCACGTTTTTTTCTTTTCCTTTTTTTTAAATCTTGAAATGACTGTGTGAAATCACTCCGTTTCCGACAGTGCTCAGTAGCCTTAGTAATACGTGGATGCTGACCGTCCACAGCTGCTGTGTGCTTCCTGGAAAGCCCTACTGATATTAATCTAATGATATGGCTCGTGTTTGTTGCAACAAAGGCCTCTCTGGGTACAAGTCCCTGATTGGTGGCTCTGTTTTAACCACAGTATCAACTCTGACTTATGATAGAGGCTTTTGCCAGCGTTTGGATCTGGGTGAAAATGCTGATCCTGAATTGAATATGCTTTTCTCTTGCAGGGTGCTTTGGGACTGAGGACTGGCTTGACAGACAGACTGCTTCTTCTGCCGAGCTTATCGCCAGCCTGGCTCCATATGGCATTTTTTCTCATTGCTATAGAAGATGCAGGGTGAAAAGCCCGGAGCAAGGCTTCCAGTTACCCGCCAAAGAATGCTGGCATGAACATGAAGATTAAAGCTGCCATTTCAACTCAAGTGAAACCGTGTACACTCTAACTGGCACCAAAAGGGACTGTTTCATAATTACATAAATTAGACCAAGTGTGCCCAATGGATATTTGAATCCTTGTCGCTTTGCTTTAAATAGCCATGGCAGAGAGGACCTTTAAACAGTTCAAACTATTTTGGTGCGGACTGTGAGAGGTTTGGCCAGTGGCCTGGACAGTATGAGGTAATGATATTTGCTCCAGGAAGTAAGTGTTGGCCAATCCTAATGCTATGCAAAAATATTATAGCATTTAGTCTTTTGTCTTAAAATGCAGCTGTTCACACTTGTAAATCCATGTAGACAATCAGTTATATGCCAGTCTACTCTCTCACAGTCAACCAAGCTTATTTCTTGCTTAAGCAAAGGTTCCTTCAAGTAAATTTAGCCTCTATCCACCTCCACAGAATTTTTCATCGCACAATGGTTTTACAAAAGCCACATGGTGCCCATATCATATGGGTTGGGCTGCTCATTTTTTGCTCTGTAGAAATAGGCACTTGTCTTGAGTTCACAGGTGCCGAGGGACAGTGGGCCAGGTTTCCAGTGTGGAATGCATGCTGTGAAAGTGAAATGAGCTTCAATATGAAAACGAAGAGTTCCCATGGGCTGCTAGTTTACTTCGACGATGATGGATTTTGTGACTTTTTAGAACTTCTCATACTGAATGGTAAACTCAGTCTTCGTTTCTCGATTTTTTGTGCCGAGCCTGCAACAGTCATATCTGACACAGCGGTCAACGACAGCCAATGGCACGCAGTCACAATAAGGAGAAACTTTAAGAACACAACCCTAATAGTGGACAATGAGATCAAGTGGGTGGAGGTGAAGTCGAAAAGACGGGATATGACTGTTTTCAGCCATTTGTTTGTTGGTGGAATACCACCGGAATTACGATCTGTGGTGTTACGACTGACATCGGCAGCGGTCAAGGATCAGCTGCCTTTCACTGGATGGATAACGGACATAAAGGTCAACAACACGGAGTCTGAAATGCTCGAGAGTGAAGGGGTCTTAAAGGACCTCTGCGGTACATCCAACATGTGCTTAAATGGAGGAGTCTGCAGTTTAATTAACAACGAACCGACATGTGACTGTTCTCAAACCGGCTTCCAAGGAAAGGACTGCAGTGAAGGTAAGACATCTGGATTCACATTAGGCTGCACAGTTGGTACAACATGTCCTCTGTAGCCTTTCAGACAACATGGGCTGAATTTACTAATTCAAGTGCCCCTATTGTAATAACCATCAACACTTGTAAAGCATCCCCTTCCTCTAGGTGGCTAAAGCCACATGTTTGTATTAGTGCTACGATGTGTGCCTTTGATATGCAATAGAGTTGTTTGTAATGAGTGAATCTCCTGTAAGGCCTCATTAGTAAAACATGCAGGTGTTCTCCAACCCCTAAGGTGTGTTCCATTCCTATCAAACCGATCCGTGGGGATTGGTTGACCTATGAAACATAATCTCCAAGGGTTTACTACAAATGCAAGAGACTGAGTAATCATCTAAAAGTCACATAGAGAATAAACATATATGATATCATTGACCTCAAACAGCACATAATGCATCCCCTAGATGTAAAGAGATCCCAGAGTGCCCCAAAGTATTAACTGTGACCTTTTCGTTGTTGTTGTTGTTATTAATACATATGGCTTAGTTAAGCATGCACATCTATATTCTATCATTATCCTAGCATTTTCTAGAAAAACACCAAAAACAAAACCTTCTAATTTTAGCATGACTAAGCCTTGAAAGCTATGGGTCTGAATGATTCAATTCAAACAGATTAAAAAATAAGACAACAGTATAAAAAAAGGGCCAGCAATCCAGCTAATCGATACACAAAGAGAAGATAGGGTTCGTTGAGGTAGCAAGAAAAGAACAACTCTGTCGTGCCCATGACTGTGGTCATGATGTCATGATAGATTTGTTTTTCTTGTATTTAAAATATATCCGTATCCAGTGCACTGTTCCCCACAGTTGGCAGCTCTTTGCTGTGTTCGTTGGGCAGACCAAGTGTTGATGGTGGAGAGGTGTTAGTGTTTTTTTCCCCATTAATTTATTCTTCAACTTCATTTCAATGGACTTTAAGGCTCATTTTAACAAACACTGTATACTGTAGGCTAACATTGGCCATATCTAATTTACATTTCATTTCATAAGATAAGGCATCTTTATTCAAGCACATAAATCTTTTATTAACAATAAGCTCATTAGGCCTGGGTTTGGATAACTTACTACTGCAACATAAGATATTCCCATCTGATTGCCATTAGTTATTGAGGCAAATATGAAACACCACTAATTAAAATGTCCTCTACATGCTGTACAGTATACGTAGGCTATGTTTTATTTCCGACAGTTTTCAGGCTTTGTTTTCATGAGGGAGCATAGGCTCTTGTACCAACCTCATGCACTGACAGAATAAATGATTGTTGCTGTGGTCCACTAACAGGATTTCAGTGCTGGGCAGCATTAAGTATTTGTTTATTTAAACTATTCAACATCAGTAAGATGTAGTGTGCTGTACTGCTGCACTGCATCAACGTAGCCTACCCTAAATTAATCTTGATCACAAATTAACTGTGGCAGTAAATATTCTTGGACATGGCACCCAAATGGTATTATTGTTTTCTGTTTTGCTCTTTCCAAATGCAGACTCTATAGTACAGTATTACTTAAGTGTTGCTATAATTTATTGCAGCATTGACTCACAATGCTTGATTCTGGATATGACTGTAAGTGACATTTCAGATTTGTGTCAAAAGTTAATTCGACAAAACAAACAAACAAAAAAACAACAAATGCCAACAAATCCTTCTCCACACTGGCTACCAATTTTAAAAGGCTTGCCAACCTGTCAGTTGGTTCAGTGTGAGACATCAGTTTGCGTTTGGCTTTGGTATTTGATAAAGAGAAGACATTTGGCTGTTTTTCTTGTCTCTGGAGTCAAGAGTTTATGAGAGCCCACTTGGCATTTTTCCTATGCTCTAAGTTGGAGAGAAAGTGGTGCTTGTTTCAGTGTAGAAGAGCAGAAATCCAAACAAGACAATTTCCTCAGCCTCTTTAGAAGACTTGTAAATACTCTGTAATTTTGTAGTTGATGAAAGCACCACTTTAGGAAGGGATACAAGGAAAAAATGGAGATAAGGTGCATGTGATAATCAAAGATGGGTACTGTATGGAATTGTTACTGAATAGAATATTGTTCCTTTTTAAAACTAACTGAAAGTCTGTATTGTAAACAAAATCATATTTGACATAATGCTACAAGGTGGTGGAAAGTGTCTAAAAAAACAGTATTTCAATTGAGAAGGAAGAGCTATTTGAGGAATATTATGATACTCTTGTAATAAGGAAAATGCTTAAAAATAAATAAATAGCTAATGAACTCCAACTACACCAGCAATGATTTTGTGATAATAGTAATCTTTTTACAGTGACGTCCTGTGAATTAGTCATATTAATTTGCTCATGTAGAAATTCAGTTATCACAGTTATTATTCAGTTATGTATGACTCATTGTCTTGCATCCTTACTTACATACTAAAACCCATTCCAAAGGTCAGCTTAATAATGGGCTATCATTTGCTTGAGACAAGTTGGCTCACAGCCCTCCAAAATGGGAGTCATTAAAGACAAAACAAACTACCTCAATAAACTGTGTCTATTTATGACCCTACATGTCACTCAAGAACACTGAGGAGGATTACAGCAGACAAATTCAAATAGGCTTGATACAGAGAGACAATATAACATTGGAAGGGTAAATTATTAAACATCATTAAAATCAACAGTATTGGTTTCAGCAACAAGGAAGCATACAATTTTTCAATCAATTATACAGTACCATATTGCTGCTTTCACATGATTTCTGTATTTCTTGTGTGCGTGCGTCATCAGTCTAAAGATCATAAGGAGAAATCGTCATTCTAATCAAACCAGTAGGGCTACCCATGTTCATAGTTTTGCAGTAATGAAATAACTAATAGGTTATATTATTACCGAGATTAATTGAGTGAAAGATATCTTGTCTGTATGCTGCATGAAAGATAAGTATTAGAGGTCACCGTAGTGGATATACCATGGCATTAGTCAGTAAATGCAAAAGAGTCATTAAGATGAAAGCTATTGTAAGAACAATGAAAACACCCTAAGAGTATGATCTAATAAAGTCCTCTATAGTGTGTTTGTATTCACAATCAGGGAAGCAGATTCTCTCATGGACTAGATTCGTGACCTGAAGTTTAAGAGGAAGGACTCATTGTGATTCTTTAAACTGTTCTCATAAATAAATGTCAATACACTCAGGAATTCACCAATAAAGTAAGCTTTTATCCTTATAAAAATCAAACCATAAAGACAAAAAACTCAGATTTGAAACCCTGAATATCATTGTTCCTCCTAATGTTAACTGTGCCGCAGTGACAGTGACAAATGAGACACTTTTTCCAGATTAAGTAGCCGTTCTCAACAGAGAACTTATTTTACAAGTTTCAAAATGGTGGGTTAAAAAAATAACATTATATTCACTGTTTTACATTCATTCATTAGTTATATATAGTATATATCTTCCCTAAATTACCACATCTACCTGTGGAAGAGAAACCACAGGTTACTGAGTGCAAGTCATTAGAGCCACACAACTGAAGCCTGAAGACAGACAAGGAACCTGTCAGTAGAGCCTTCTGCTGCAACACGTACTTTAGTTTCAAGTGGCAGTGTTAGACAATCATCTATGTTAGTTGTTCTAATTGGACTGACCATAGTCAATGTTTTATAGTCTAAAAGTAGTATTTATTTTTTATGTTTTGTGTCAGTTGGGGATGTCTGACAATCTATAAACACAGCATAGACAATTTAACTCTATGTACAGTTGATTTTACAAAATGCCTAGCAAATAGCTTCCTGCTATCCAACTAGAATAAATCCAATATTCATTCTCCATCCATTTAGCTGTGGTTTGGTCTTCACAAACTCCTTAAGGGCCATCTGGCTGACAAAATGCTTCCCTCTGTTCACCTGCAGGGCATGTACACTACACTCATTGTGAGATAACAGTGGGTTCATCACAGTCTTTTTTGAGAAGCTCCCCGTTGCTTTTGAATGAAAGTTGTGAGACTGAACCACAATATTATGTTGCAGGCTTTTAACACCAAAACAAATGAGCTGAAAGATTCTATAAAGCCCCGTAGAGCTGAGGGAACTGCAGTCTCTGGTGTTAACTGTCAGTGGCTTCGTAACTATGAATGGATTGTCTTACATTACACATCGTCATTTGCAACACATATTTGTGCAACTGTAAATCTAGTTACGTGTGGCCAGATTACAGGAATTGAAATGCACAATTGTGTGTGTGTGTGTGTGTGTGTGTGTGCGTGTGTAACACAAAGGACTCCAAAATATGCTGAGATACATGGCAAGAGATCAGTTCAAATGCAAACATGGGGACATTATTATTAATGTAACACATCTGCCCCTTTGTGTATTATGTAAATAATTAGAAGAACATTAAGTTGGAGGTTAATAACAAGATTTTTTAATACATCATGTTTAGCCCATGCTCAAGTCTTTGTGTCATGTATGTTCTTGTCGGTTGTGTTTTTAAACCATATGAAATACTATATGAACTTGATAATAATTGTGGAAATGTAGAAAGACTGGTTGTTGTTCATAGCTCATTTTAGTATAACATTAATACTGCAAGACATAGAGATTGAATTCCCATTGGAGCCATTCATGCTGAAATTGCATGAACTCTTGGTACCTTAAGTCACTTTGGATGAAAGCATCCACCAAATTGTACCTTTGCCAGCTAATTCAGTTCTCCAGCAAGTGCACAGTTTTGTGGGGGTTTTTTTTTTTTTTGGTCCCCGAGCTGATGCGGTGTTGCTGCTTTCTTTCTCACCACCCTGAGCTCAGCTGAACAGAGGAGGCGAGCTACAACAACTACTCATAATGTCTGTGCATGGGAAATTTTATCAGACAATAATTTAAAATAGTTATTAAAGCTAATGTCCTAGCCTGGAGTATTCTCAAATAAACGGTCTTATCCCATCAGAATCAGAATCTTTATTCAGCAGTAGGGAAAAATGTAATTGTAAAAACTGAGGAGGCGTAGTAATACAGAGCTGTTCTCTCACAGTTTCAAAGCTTGATGCCAATGCACTGATTCAACTGTAAAGTACATTGATGTTTAAAATGTAGGGCTACCTTTCCATTAAATCATTTAAAAGCTGTTGTGTTACTTTGATCAGATGAAAGGATTACAGGATTTGCCACCAGACCTGTCAACTCGCCCCTGTTCAACCGCAAGCTTGCACATTGTATGACCTCACATACGCACGCGTGTACACACACACAAATACAGACACGCACAAACAAATCCCTTTGATCGGTTAAAACAATTATTTAAATGCACTGTTCTATGGTCAGTAAGTTCCCAGAATCTGTCCCCTTGTTTCTCATTAGAGAAATAACATAGACGCATTGCATAGCTCCATATTTTATCCTGATAAAAAATGGAGTGATTTTGTTTATTTCATTGTACATTAGCCAAACATAACTCAGTCTAGAAAAAAAGTAGGGCAGACCTCAGATAAGACTGTGCAACATTTTGCATTGCATGTGTTATGTAATTCATAGAATAAAACTTACATAGACTGCATACAGTAGCTATGATTGCAATGCACTTCAATTTTATCACTTTTAGCTGTGAGTGTAGCTTCTGGGGTCTTGATATTTTATAGCCAGAAGTCCCCGAGACTACTGTCACTTGTACTGTAGGACAGGCAGTCCGATAACTTAAGCCAGTTGACTAAACTGCTAATGCATGATGACAAGGTACTAAGAATGACTGTTGCCTATAGTGAGATTATGCCACACCTATTTTCACATTTGAATCATAATCATCAGCTGATGGCAATGTGATTTTTTAAAAATTAACTCAGCAGAACAACAACAGATTTGACCCTACCGTGGAAAAAATGTTGCATCATAAGTTTTTAACTACGTTTTGGTCTTTGTGGCTGATTTATTGTAACACTAAGCATACATCTTTGTGGAGCATTGCTGTTAAAGGTTTCAGGTCAATGACTGAGGATTAATCTTGAATTTGAAGAATCTTACCTGAATCCTTTCCCATAGCTGATAATTTGAATCTCATCTTTGAAACACAACAGCACCAACCTTATCTGAAATGTGCCCTGTGTTTACATCGGGATTTACATCAACCTATAAACTGTATATAATATAGACTGCCCTGGTCTCTTTTTATGGTTTTCATGGTACTCATTTCTTGGCTGGATCCATTTTAAACAAATAGATTTTTAATCAGTGGCAATGAGGCTTGCTTGTAAAATGTGCCAGAAGAATTTGAAGCATGATGACATTGGCAACCCCTACATTAGAGGTGATGCTTTACATTATATGTCACAACCATGACTCACTATATACCTACTATAACACTACTTGGTACAGTACTGTATATACAGTAGAGGAGGAGGAAGAGGCGTGAATAGTCAAAATGCAAATTGAATCCTGGAAATGGGCTAAGTTTACAGCCTACATTTTCATCAGGCAGATAGTAATCACTCAGAATACCTGCTTAAATTGATCATTTCTATCCAGGTGAATATTTTGGTTATACAGTACATGCATCAAACGAGCAAAAGAGTTGGTTTGTAACTAAGAAAAGCCACCCAGTGCAGTTCCAATGGAAAATCTGTCTCTCTTCCAGTAACCAAATTTTGACCTCTTGGGGCAGTGCTATATGCGAAGGCTGTGATAGATCATTTAAAGTTAATGGGGGCAACAGAGCTGCCATTGTGGCTTCAAGAATAGCAACATCTGTGCAGGACATTTAACAAAGAACATGTTGTACAGTTTAAGCATCTGAGAACTGTCTATTTCTTTTCCTGAAGATGGAAAGCAGCAGCATCATTTTTAAATGATTTATGTGGCTGGCTCTGTGTGAAGAAGTGTAGCCTATATAATGTTCGATCACGTGGATTTAAGTACTCAGTGGCTTTCCTCACATTTACATACGTGACTTAAACTGCTTTCAGACACACTGTATATAGGGAGATGAATTCTTAATTTGATTGAGCGCTCCCTTTTAACCATATCTGTCATTGTATGTGCACATACCATGTGACCTCACCATATCTCTGAAAGTGTCACTCGAAGCGTCCTGCAGCTTCATTCAGACAAAAGCAGATTTACAGTATAGTGCTGTCTCGGAGTCCAAAGACAGATAGCCTATTGGGATCAAAAGATTAGAGGGATTTTCCCGGAGGATTTTTGCCTTGTTTAAATACAACTGCTCTCGACTGTCAAAGGGTGTTTGCGAAATTCTTTGACACCAAGCTCCTCCTTTAACGGGATTCGTCCCACAGTACAAATAAACACATCCATAGACACACATGCTGGTGTGATATAGGGCTTATGTTTCTTATTGGAGCACACTAAGCTAACAGGAGCTTACAGTGTATCATACGATGCTTAATGAGGTGATTGAATGCTGTTATCTTTCAATCATTTCCTTGAATTAGGTTGTTTTTTTTACTTTGCCTTTTTCCATGCAATCTGGATGGTTTGATCTCCCATAAACTGATACGGAGTAAACCTCCATAAAGGCAAAATAAATAAATTAGAAATCCTTCTTTAAATTCCAGGCTGTAGATGATATTTTCACTTTGAACACAAGTTGCCTTTGATGCTGCTGGTTGGTTGTCATCCTTCATGAGAGTTGTCTGAAATACTAAAAACAAGTCAAAAGTGCACTGCAGTAATTTAAAAGCTGTCACACTAATGATGGAGTGAAGACAAATCAGTTTTCAGGAACAGTTTCCATGACTTTGAAGCCTTCTGTGACTGTAACAGAACAAATAAACCCCACTTGACTACAGCACAGTGTAGGTTATCTGTCACAATCCAAGTGTTATTCTACCTCAACTAGAAGACTTCTCCTATTGTAATGTGCATCTTTCTACCCTTAATGTGGATTGTGAATTCTATGATAAAATGATTATGATCCTGCAGTCCTGCAGTCAATGTGCATTTATCTGGCTCAAATTGCAAATTGCATTTTTAACAGGGAAATTTTTTATTTATTTACTTACGGTTCTGTATTTTTTTTTAATGGAAAAGGATGCATGTTAACATAATTTAGAGCTAAGATGTGTTACTTAGTGTGCTTTATTAATATTCTTTTTCTTGAGCTGAAGAGCTTCTCCTCAGAAAGGGATTTGTCACACGTCAACAGTAGGAGCCACAGCTCCAGTTTCCTTAAGCAACTGCTGAGCGTCTTTAGTCAGGAAAAGGTGCTTGCTGAACAGAGGTGCTCCATCATGACGGTGTGAGATCTTCTACAACAAGTAACAAATAAGCTGAGTCCAAACTTAAAAATTTGCAGATTGCATCGATTTCTTAATTCCTCTGTCAGGTCTAATACCCAAGTCTTGCATCTCAAAAAAAAAAAAGATTTACTCCACATCTGTAATACTATCCTAGATATCGTCAATCCTGGGATTAAGGTTATTACAACTACTGTATAAGCTGGTCTGATTATCCTGTTGGATCACTCTAACCCACAAGATGTAAAAGAATGGAGAGGTCTTCAGCACATCTGCTGCCACAATCCTCTCTGTTTGGTCTGTCTCTTTCTGAATATCTGGATTGAATATTGTCCACTCACCATCTGACCTGAGAATCTGAGTGGCTGCATGATATAATAGGATTAATTAAGTCACTAACACTAGTAGTGTGTACGTGTATGTGTGTGGGTGTGTGTGTGTTTATGCACAAATGTATAACCATAGAGAAAATATTTGGTCAGACAAGGTTTCACTATTAGCATATTTTAAAGGTGGTTCTTGCAGGTTTGTAAGTTCCACCTGTATCCAGTATTTGCTCTAAGATGATACTTTATATCCATAACACACAGAGATTAAGTGGTATTGATCTTCTCATGTAATTCTCCACCACATAGTGAATAAGAGGATTTTTGTGTATTCCTTTAAAATGTTTACAGCTGGGTGGCAGACAGATACATACTGTATCCCCATCAATACTCACTTTGGTGTAATGACGGATTTTCTCCATTCTGCAGTAAAGTGGAGCTCTACCATTGGTCACTGTCACAGTGTGAGGAACCCAGTATCTATAGATTGATCTCGAGTCATGAAGATATGTAGAGTGTATTGTTCTTAGAAGTGTACACGTTGGCATCATTGACCGTTTTTAGCTGTCGAGAGTGGGAGTTGCAGCAGTGAAGCCACAGGTGTGGGAGCTATCAATTTCCATGAGAGAGGCTGGTCACTCAGCCCATTTCCTCTCTCTCCGCCCTTTCTGTTGCTTGAGGAAGATAATGAGGGAAATGGTGAGCTGTGTAATGTCACTAACACTCCTCTGTTAGATAGATGCATTAGGTTTTGGCTGTGGTACTGAGAGATGAGCCCTCACTTATATTCATTAGTCTTGATTTGGTCCAAATTGTAATTTAACAACAAATCGATCCTCTGGTAGGTCTAACCTTTTTACATTTTCCCTTAAAGCGCCTCTGCGACAGGGGATTTTAGAGCAGCCGTCCTGCTCGTATTTTTCAATTCTGAAACTGTCTAATGGGCAGGCAATGGAGTCACTACCTTCTGCTCTTTGTTGCAGCTTGTATCATGATGACACTTGGACCTCATGATTAATTACACTGCAGAAAAAACAAAACATTAAACGAAGAACTCTTATTTATCCAACACATTTTTAAGAGGTTTTAGATACATCCAGTATTTGCATTTTTTTTGTTTTTGTTTGGCAGGAGCAGGAGATCATTGAGAAAATTAACTTTCGTGCTGCACAAACAAGTTTAAATGGGCAGCTCGTGACATTTAAAGGAGTACCAAAAATACAATGGAGTTACCTTATAAACGTGAGCACTAGCCTGTTTTAATCATTTGTCAAAAATACATTTTAAATAAAAGCCCCGGAATGAAATGCAGTCTGTCTCCTTAACAGCAGCGGACTTACCACGTTTTCCTCCTTTCTTAATTTGAGAGGCCAGGTTGGCAAACATAGGCGTGTTTTTATGCAGTTTACTGATATCACCTTGCTTAATGTCACTAAAACATTTTCAGTCAGTTGGTTCTTACTGTCATTTGCAGCTGTCAACCTGCAAAGTCCTCTGCCGCATCATCTTTGAAGAGATATTCACATAGAATTTTTAGCAAGTCGAGGCTTTGAGTTTCAGCTTTTCCACAATGAAACGTAGTGGTAGCTGACCCAGTTTTTAAAAGCAATGCTGGCATGATAAACTGCCTCAGTTTGAGGCTATTTAAAATGGAATTGAACTGCTTTCATTAGGAAGTGTCAGTTGCTTAATAATTCATTTTATTAAACTTTATTTAACATATTACTTTTCATTTAAGTGCAGTAATAAGACATTTTTATATGATACAACATGCCTGTATTTGATGGGCTCTATGCCCTTACTGACCAGTCAACACTGCAGACAGAAAAGACAATACAGTTCTCAAAATAATGACTGCATGAAATCCCCATTATGGATGCAGAACATGAACACACATTTTTTTGTGTCTAACTTTTTTTTGTAAGTATAAGGTAAAGTCTGGCTCTTGGATTTTCATTTTTTAAACACACAACTTTCTAGAAGAGAATGGGGCCATTTATCTAAAAACTGCAACGTTACACACACAATTAGTTTCTCTGAGAACAAGCTGCAGAAACAGCTTTTTAACTTACAGCAACTGTAACAATGGCTGTAGTACAATACATGAAGGTGGGGAAACAGATAAAAATAATAATAATAATAATTATTATTATTATTATAACTTTTATTCGTATATTCCTTTTCATACATGGCCATGTAACTCAGAGTAATTTACATTTAGAGAAAATAAAAATAAAAACATCATCATTCTCCATTTTGTTTGTGGTGTGCTTTGGGGACAATTAGACAGCCAGATGTTGCAGATCTCAGAGGTCTTTGTGGCTGGCAAGGGGTTAGGAGTTTGGTGAGGTATGGGGGTGCCATTCCATTTAAGGCCTAGGAGGACTTTAAAGTTAATCCTGGGTGACACGGGAAGCCAGGGTAGGTTAGCTAAGACCAGGGTGATGTGATGTTTTTTTGTATTGGTTAAAAGTCTGGCTGCACTGTTTTGAATGAGTTGTAATATCTTGATGGACTGTTTTGGGAGGCCGGTGAGGAGCGAGTCGCAGTAGACTAGTCGGCTGGTTATGAAGGCATGGATCAGGATTTTGGCGTCTTGCCTTGTCAGAAAGGGATGGACTCTTGCGATGTTTCTTAGGTGGATGAAGGCTGTCTGTGTTATTTTGCTGATATGGTGTTTGAAGCTCAGATCTGAGTCTAGAAGAACACCCAGGTTACTTACATGGGGTTTGATCTGCCAGTTTCCCCAGTTCCGGTAAGAGTCCACATATCTCAGTTTTCGCACCTGGGAGGACAATGTCCATCTTTTTCATTTAACTTCAGGAAGTTGCTCTCCCTAGTTGTGGTTCTTGCCCAGGTGTAGGTCATGTTAACAATCAACAGCAAGTACAGTACAGGCTGGGTGGTGGGTGGATCTTAGCTATCTTGTTTGTGATGGCATGCAGTCACATCTCAACCTGACACAGCATGCGTTATTTGAAAGTGAATTTGGAAATGATACTATAAATCCAGCTGAAACAAAACAATAATAGAGTTAGACCAAATTCCCACAAACCTAAAGCAGTGATGATGCCATTAAGACTAGATGACAAAAGGCTGATACAAACAGACAGGATGTTCTAAATTTGTCAAATGGCAGAGAAAAGTGGATTATATCTATTGCTGGATGTTGTGTCTAGTGAATGTGACACATGTTCTTTTATGGGAAATGTATCATCCACAGCCCTGCGTGCACTTGCCATGTCTTCTCAGCCAACTGCATCCAGTCTTAATGGCATTTGTTGGATCTGGCTGATGGTCGCCAGTGCAGTGGCACGTTTGGCTTTCTACTGGCCGTCACTTTGGATCAGCTGCCACAGTTGTGAGCCCACAGTGTGAGGGTCCAGGTTGTAGAATGGTGTTAAAATCATATCTGGAGGTGACAAATCCAACAGAAGAGAATCCACAGCATAGAATTCACAATCCTTGAATTTTCTTTCTTTCCTTTTTTTTTCTTTTCGCACACCAGATGTGTCGCTCAGTGAGGCATCAACCTGGATAGTAATGCAATTATTTTCCATGAGCCATATTACCATGTGCATGATCAACAGCACAAGACCATCAGAAGATGGTTTGATAGATAGCTGAGTGCATTTTGGTGTAGTGTTAACAGCACAATAGCACTGGGATCACTTTGTCAAGGGGATTAAATGGATTTACGTCTCTGGATTAGGATGTAACCAGCTGGGTACATTTGTGGAAGAAAGTGTGTGCGTGCGTGTGCGTGTGTGTGCATGTTAGTATGATAGGGGGCTTGTTTTAATGGTTCCTGTCAGGTGATACTGCTGTTAGAGGAAAGCTTCTTTTCTTTGCTACCAAATGAAACAATGTTTATGGTGGCCAATAAAGATTGCTGAAGTTTGATTCAAAAGAATCACAAACACCACAAGACTCAAATTGCTTAAACAGTAAATAGCTTAAAGTGACAGTTCATCCAAAATTCAATTTTTCTACTCACCCTCAGCTTGTTTGTAGCGGAAGCTCTCAGTGTCCCTTTAAACTGTATAAATTGTGATCCTCCATTCAATGAAATTCTCTAAACACTTCCACAGTTTTTTATGTATAAAAATTAGAAACTTACTATAATCATGTCTGTATCTTCCCTGTTGGAGTCTAAATTGTATTATAATGATACTGTATGCTTAATGCCTCCCAGGCTGTATTTAGACAGTGGGATAACTAATTGTACCACTAAACCTCATTTTAATTTATTTCATTCTGATCACCAATAATAACAGGAAGGGAATCACTAAAATGCAATCTTAATTATATCGTAACCTTATAGACAGTCTAAAACAAACCATCAAAATAGTGCTCTTAAAGAAAGTCCACTTGCTGAAATGAAATGCAGCGGGAGAAATCATTATTTAACGTGGCAGAAATGTAAAAGTCAGCATCAGTCTTTGGGGTCTTGAGTTCAGCAAATGGTCTTGATTCTTTTACTTTTTCTCTTCTCATGTGGTCACTTTGCGACTGCCAGCTTCATGCCTGCCATGCCAGAATGCTTTTTCAGCAGTGTGCGTCTCATCATCAAGCTAACGTTTTGTGAACAAAGTGCACTTCTTAGTTCCCTTCACAATAGAATCTCATTTATCTTGATGTCCAAACTATTAAAAGTTAGGACATAATGATTCACTTAACACATTAAGCTGCACAACAATTGAAATTGTGTCTATCTTAGCAATTCTCACATTTTGTAACAGATTGTAAAATGAATTTCAGCAAAAATCCTGTGTCATGTGATTAACTGTCCTGTAATTTGTTCACAAAATGATGATTTGGATTGGTATATGTGCATGGTGTCTGATTTGGAAGGGGAGCCTGTGGCCATGGTAAGTTTTGGGTCAAAAAATCGCTTGAATCTGGGCAAGAAACCATTTTGAAGAGGTAGGAGTTCATTTTGCAGTGAAAATTGGATTGACAGGACCATTTTGCATGCATGATATCAGTTCATGATTGTATAATTGCAAAAAAAAAAAGTAATATCATGAAATTCTATTTTTTTCTTTTCGTATCATCTCGTGTGTTTCTGCTTTCATGATTTAAAATAACATCTGGAATCACTCTCCAGAAACATCATAAGAGAATGATGAAAAGAGATGTTGACTGACCTTTTTTTTTGTTCTTTTTATAGGCAGTCTATATGGGCCCTAACACACTCATTTCATTGGTCTTGCATGTTTGCAATCACATAATTTTGTCAAACCAATTCATTTCCTCACTGGTACTGTAGCATGATGCTTACCTCACTTGTTTGCTGTTACGTTACCAAAATGTAATTCCTCTCTTGGTCTCCTTTGTTAATGTGACAGATTCTACATGTCAGTTTTCTCACCTCCACAAATCTCACATTGATTGCCACAGTTAATGTCAAGGCAATTTCATTTGGAAGGCAATCTCTTTTTGCATTTCCGATGTGCTCGCCGGTCATTGCTTTCAGCAATGTGACCAAATCACCTGAATAGAGTCACAGTAACACGAGACCCCACTGCCCATTCTGAAACCTTAGAGGCATTGTGCTTTACCACAGCCAACTCTATTTATTAAGGTTATTTTCTCTCGCATTGCATTTCATCACGTGTGGTATAGAGCAGCTATTTATTTTTAAAGAAACAAACTAAAAAATGTTTTGAGTCTCCTGTACTAAAATAATTGTTGATACCACAGTTACAACCCATCATGTTTTTTTAAAAAAAGGCCAATAAATAAAATATTTAAAGAGCCTCACGCAACAGGATGAACTGGCCTCAAGCTTCAAGCTGTGCTTTTTATCTCCTCACCATCTTATCCATATGATCAATAGTGGTACATAAACCATGAAACTGCAGTGTGTTTATTTTATTTACTTACTTTCTTAACAAAATACTTATTTGAAATAAATTAGTAATTCAAGGTCATTTGAAATAATCAGAGGGGGCCTTTCAGTTACTGCTCTGTCCTGTACTCCAGGTCAGTGTATGACCAAAAAGGGGGACAAAAAACACCTATGCATAAATTAGCCTTTTCTCTGCAAGGGTTACAATAGGTCACTTGCATGTGACGTTTAATGCCTTGCATGGTTACGACATGCAATGGCCAGTACTAGTCTGCATGCTGCTTAATGAATTATCTTCCTCTCTTTTTCTTTGCTTGTCCGTGCCTCCAGAAGACAGCTATACTGAAGGTGGGTATATTGATGTAATTATTGTATTAGGATTCTTGCTAAAGATTTGTGTGCTGCACATTGTCATGGTTACTGAGGTTCCTCAAATAAATGTAAGCCAATGTTTTATGCAGGCAATGGTATTGATATTATTGGAGTGGTAAGTCTGAATAATATGGTTTTCATGTATTATTAGTTTTCCAAAAGTGTTGTAATTGATACAGCCAAACAGTAAAATTATGATGAAAATCCATGTTTCTAGAATTGCTCACTAACGGTTTTGCTGTTTTTCAAAGTGAGTAAAATATTTTTATTGACATGAAGAAAATATGATTGGCCTGTTGCCATATATTGTTTAGAGACATTGCATAGCTCTCGGTATTCTTTAATTGTGTATGTGAGTAGTGGAAAAAAGTAGCATTTAGTCATAGATATCCTCCAGTAACCTTGGAAAACAGATAACTTCAATGCTTATGGCGCTTTTCCACTAGCACAGTACGGTACGGCACGGCACGGCTCGGTTTGGTTGTGTTTCCATTACAACTGAGTACAGTATCACTTGGTGCCTCCTCGAAATCCGGAACACCAGAACAACAACAACAACATCAGGGGAGGATAGCATGGAGGACATTGAGGTGATCGTGTTGCTGCTCACCCTGTGGCTTTTTGTCACACAGAGGACAGAGCCAGAGAAGACTCCAGGCCACGAGACAAAACACTATTGAAAAAAAGCAGTAAAAAGTGGTGTCTTGTCTTGAGTCTTGTTTTTATTTACATTCTAGTTGGTCGTCGCGCGGTCATGATGCTTCCAGTGACGACACTCATCAGCCAATCAGTGGAAGGCAGTCGGCTGACGTCATGTTTTAGTAGCGCTTTGGCTCGCTTGGAAACAGGGCCGAGGAGGTACTAAATTGGGACCTGGTACCAGGTACTAGGGCTAGTGGAAACACACAAATAGCGCGCCGAGCCGTGCCGTACCGTGCTAGTGGAAACGCGCCATTAGTTTAGACTCTGAACTCTATGTTAACTGGATTCCTGAATTGAAATAATGAAATGAATGTGAAAAAAATAAAAAGATTAAAATAGAGAAGGGGTTAACCAGAAACTGTGAGTATTGTTACAGAACAAACTGAAAAATATAGACAGATTCCTTAAATATGTAAAATAATTTAAGATGTGATAATTTTATTAAGTTCCTGCTATCCTAAGCAAATGCTATGTTTAAAGGTAGGTTTCCAAATTAGTTTCAAAGACAGTTTTTACTTCGGCTGATAATGAGAAATGTTGTATTGGTAAGTATGCTGTCAGAAAAAAAAAAAGTTTCCATTTCCCATGGAGATACAGGAATTTTTTGCTGATTTGTGGCAATTTTTTTAAATTTTTTTTTTAGACAGGCTAATAAGAGAGTGAAAAGTTAACAGAGAATATTGGCATCAGCTAGGTAGTGTAGAAACCCTTCCTTTATTAACTGTCAGTTGTTACCCATACTGTTAGCTCAAGTATCTTTTCCAACTCTCAGGTGTTATTCAAATTTGACAAAAAGTTAAATTCAAACATTAAGAACATGCCACCTGGATGCCAGAAGAACCATGGCGAGAAGATTGATCGACCAACCAAACAGAGCAATCAGTGCTTTGCATAGAGTCGGCAGTTCATGGGTAATATTGGTCAACATCAATAAAATGGACAGATTACAATTGAACTGCAAATTTAAGTAATTGCCTGCTCAAAAAAGTGGCCAGACTATGTGCAATCATCTTTCTTTTTTACTCTGTATGACTCAAATGTTACGTGGACACTTGACTGTTGTTGTTGAAGGTCAAGGTAAAGCAGCTTTCGGCTATATTTGTGTATAGGGATTGCTCTGCCAGCGGTATTTAGGATGACAGTCGGCATATCTCTCCTCTTTGAGGGGAAAAAAAAAAGAAAAAAAGGTCAACCTGAATTTAGATTTCTGAGTGAGGTCTAGTAAGTGGCGGATGATGCATTGCAACCCTCTTTGGTTGACCGAATGCTCATCATGCTAATAACCCTGTCTGTGCATCCTCTTCTGTTTCTATCCGTCCCCCTCTTCCCTTATCCCAACGCTCCTCGAGAAACACAGACATCTGCTCTGAAAGAGATGCCTGCATGTCAGTGTCACACAGCTTCCCATGATCCCTTGTTCTCTGCTGACTGTGCTCTTGTTTTCCTTTAAGGTCTGGCACACCTGATGATGGGCGACCAAGGTATGAGCTCTGTTCCTTTTTTTCCCGTCATCCCTCCATTGTCCCTCCCGCTCCCATTGTGCTTCAAATTGTGTACGCTTCTAACTCTTGTGCAACGCTCAGGCTTGATGCTTCATATATGGGCTGTCATTTCACTTATTTTGAATGACCTAGTTGATGCTCATTCTCCCAGTGACTTCTTTTTTTTTCTCCATATGACCCCTTTTTCAAGCTCATTTGGCTTTCAACTCCCCACTCTGCTGGGTAGCTGTGTCACTTCTCTCCACATTTTCTTTGTGCGGTTTTAATTATTTACTACTCTACTGTACATGCTGATGCTTTATGATGATGTGGTTCAAATAAAGGGACATTTGCATCAACATTATTAGGACATAATGCACGATGGTGGCTTACTGAATTTTTAAGCTAATCCTCATCTGTCGCCGCCGCTGTAATGCATGTTTGCACAGACAATTCATTTATTCTATCTCCATCTTCCCATCGCTGTGGCTGCTTCCTGTCCTTTTCGCGCAGCAGAGCAAAGATGTGAAGTATTGTTCTTCTCTGTCCACTGTTCATTGTTAGTCCCCGTTTAGCTGTCACACACTTTCTTTCTTGTATTTAAACATATATGTAGCCATCAAGCCTCTCTCCCTCTCTGTCCTTTTCCAACTTGACCATGACACTTATTGGTGTCTCCTCTCCTTTTGTTCTCCCTTTTTGTCTGGAATCTGCTTTCTTCATGGAACATTTCATCAAATCTCATAGGTAAAACTAAAGGTATTACCTTTTTAATCGCAAAACTATGACCGCAGTGTTTGTGACATTATATACTCATTGGAAATGAAGTATATAAAGTCATTGGCATTTTTTAAAATTGCTTTCTCAACTATTAAAGAAAGCTTTTCAAGGTAGGTGCCACTTTGGCTTTGCATTCACTCGTTTAAGCTGTGCCACCTGTTTCTTTTCTGCTTGATGCATGGAAATCATCAATCAATGAGACTCATATGGGCATATGAACACAATAGTTGTTGCCCTAGTTCCAGTACACCACCCAGGGGTAACTACATTCTTTTTATTCAGACAATGGGTTTGGGGTTGGGGGTGAGGCTTGATCATAGTGTTGTGGGCCTCCCATCCTGGCTGTGATCCTCACCTCTTCTCCCTGTGGGGTAAGTGGACTTCTGATCTTTCCCATTTGACTCTCCTCCTCAGGGCAGAGAGGGGAAACTTGGCTTTTAAGGTCCCTACTGAGCACTCAAGGTAAAACTTTGATTCTTTCAAGTTGGTTACTGAAGTAAAACCAAGCAAGTCATCATTAGCTTATTGAAGTGAACGCAGCTTGAATGCCACGGTGTACGTTTTACTAAATGAAAAATAACATGTAATCACACAGTCGGACTTCAAATTTGAAAAGCAGCCAATTAACACTATGACATTCAAGCGTTTCACTTTCACTCCAAAAGAACTTATGATTGATTTTGCTCATGATGCTTTGCTGTTTTCTATGTTATTAATTGTAGTTTCACAACATGTTACATGTAGTTTTGCTACAATTCTTACTTTACACCAAAACTAAACTATTGTGTTACATTAAATGCTATGTCTTGTCATATACTTGTGATGCATCACCCAAACAGGTAAGTGTTCAATCTGCCTGCTGGATGTACAGTGGGAGGTTATTGCTGTGTGAACAATAATCATGGCGGCTGCAATATCAGAGGCTCTGCTGCTATCAATCTAAGCTGTAGTGATGTATGCATGCAAGCGCGCGCACACACACACACACACACACACCTACACACACGCACACACACTCAAAACCATTCCCCATTACAAAATACTGAGATTGATTTTTCTATCTCCCAAGGTAAGTGGCGTTTCTATTGTCAATACACATACAGTTTCCTTGACACACACAATGTGAGTAATTACAGTACATGTCATTCTGCTTTAAATATTATATTTAAATCTCTACAGTTAGTGATCCCAAAGATCTGAGTAGTTGCAAAGTCCTAATATACTAAGATAGCAATTGTTGTCATCATCATGCAAAACGTATGTAAATGTATATGTTTGGATTTTTGGTACCAAAAACTAAATCCATGTACAAATCTTGATAACTGTCCTGTACAGTAGTTTTACAGAAATCAAATAGTGGATTTTCAGATTGTACACACTCTGTACTCAATGGTGTTTTTATTGTACGCTATAAAGCTGTATCTGAAACTAACAGGTTTTTACTACACTAAACCAAACACCCAGCTTGGAAGTGGCAGAAGGAAAGCCGCAGGGAGAGATTGAGGGAATGCTGATGAGGCACAAATCTGACATACGTAGCACACTGCTTCTAATTTGGGCCATGCTTTGTTGTCCCCTGTGCCGTACAGTGTGAAACCTAGTCGGTCCTGTTATGTACTGTGTGGTCGCAAACACATATTCCCCATTCGAGAATTAAATCTAGTAGTGAGGACAGTGTCTGTATTCATTGTCTGCTTTAAGCTTGTGAGAATATTGTGTATTATGTTAGCCCCCCTGAGGTCCTCCCGTGTCACATTAACCACTTGTGTGGTTTATCCTCTGTTTCATGGCTGCTTCTCGGAGAATGGGCCAGTTTATGTGTGCCGTGTTCAGCTGGTGGACTGACACTAGATTCATAAAACCTTGTTTCCATCCAGCTCTGGAGAGCAGAGCACACAGTAGGATAAATCGTAATACTGCTTGCACAGAAATCACTAGGGTATTTAATTGCTGTCATCACAATAAACTGCCATGTGCAGCTTAAGAGGGAAGTGCAGGCTGTGCAGGCAGGCTTACAACTACTACTGGGCTATTTCTAAATTAGTGTACTTTCTAATGTAATTGCTTTCACTTTCCAAAGATGGAAAATGTCCTTTTTGCATAATGCCATGAACATTCCCTGGGATTTCCATGGAGTGGGAAAGAGGCTCCCTTTGTTGGGATGTTTGCATATGATGTGTCAAATTTTTCACGACAAATTAAATTGATGTTTAATGTGTGTGCGTGTGTAAAATGTGCTGTTCCCCTTACAAGCTGACGCACGAAGGCCTATTAACTGGGTGTCATGCATATAAAGATGGCACAAACTGACAGATGCCTTGAAATAATAACTGACTCTTATTCACCAATTAACTTCACATGCCAGAAGTTTGAGTGTTTAAGTTTGTTTGCTAGATTGGCACGAGCTAAATTATCAAATGTGACAACCTCAGTCACTACCATAGTGGGATTTAACAGTGTTAGATTTAACATATTAGTCATGTTTTCACACATAAATCCACTGTGGTTTGTGGGTTTTAACCGTAAAAAAACAAACAGTTTATATGAGCAGAACAAAGATTTGTGCATGTTAGTTATAAGCTGTATTGTATAAGGCATCAAAGACCCCAAAGACAGGAAACAGAAACAATCCCACCATCATGCATGATCAAAATATAGCTATATATTTAGTATGTATATTCATCATAGAGAGTATGAATAAATAAATGGAATCCTTATTGTCCATGTGCAAGTAAAAATTTAATAGCCAAGTGCTTGGCTCTGTTCTAATGTTCGTGTCCCATCACATCCACAACATGTTGACTCAACCATGAGGAAAAAACAGTGTGCATATGTTTGCATTCTGCATAGCATTGTGCAGTAATGGATAGTACTCATAGGGATTCAGCACAGCTCAGTGAGTAAATGCTGTAGGAGTGTGTTTAGTGAAAGATGTAGAAGAAGCCTCTCTTAACATACCCTATGTGGGATTTTTGAGTACCACATCTACTTCAACACAAGCTTTAGAGTCTAATTTTGTAGGTTTTGCCATCTGAATAACCGCAAAGGTCATAATAGAATATAATTTCTCCAAAGTTCATCTTGGATACTTCAAAAAAATAAAAATAAAAATAAAAATAGGAACCTTGTTACTACAGTATAAGTGTAGTTCAATGCTCCATATTTGTGGTGTTTCCACTGTCATATTTAAAGCTTCCACATATATAAAAAGATTGCTATTCTCATTGTAATTTTACATCTCCTCTCAGGCTTCTTTCTGGAGCTCTGGGCGTACTGTAGCTGTGTGGTAGCTTTATTGGGACATCCCAAAGTTACGGAAATCCTGGCAGTTTGACTGCCCATCATCAACCATGACTTTAAAATTTCAGTTGTTCGCAAATAAAGTGCCACAGCAGCTAAACTGAGACAATTTGTCCCATATTTTATTTGTCAGGCTGCAAATTTTAGTGACTTCAATGTCAGCTTCAGCCATCAAACAAACAGCAAAAGAGGAGTCAAAGAAACAGAAAATCATGTGCTGTTATGACAATGCCTCATGCAATGCTATCTTGTCTAGTAGACATCAGAGGCAGTACCAGACTCATTTGGAATGTCTGGTATCCTTTACCTTTTGTGTAAGTGACCTCCCAAGGTTTACCATACAGTATGTACCAGAGTGAAGAGCAGTAAATGAAGAAACTGTGGCAGAGCATTGCATGCTGGTTCCACCTGGGCCTGCGTAAAAGTGAGATGGTAGCAGAGATTTGCCAACTTATTTCCATCTGAATTTAGCTGGTTGCCATGGTACAGTTAGTCAGTTTACCTTATGTGACTGCGCATGTAAGAGTCAGTCAGATATTGTGATTATTTTGATGAGCAATGGAAAGATTAGACATTGAGTACTTCTGTGAGTAACAATGGTCATGTTGATAATGAAAAAAATAGCCATGAGTTGTCAGGGTGGTTTTAAAATAAAGTTTAGGAACTGATTTATGTTTTAGTAAAGCTCTATCAAAAGTTTCTCTTCCAGGAATCCTCACGAGAAATATTAGTGTTGGAGGTACAGTATAATAAAATGATCTAACTGAAAGCTGCTTTGTATTTTCTAGTGATGCTGAAAACCTTGAGTAGTCCATCAGCACATGAGTCCTTGGCAATGAGAGCGCAACAAGTTGTTTTATATAATGTTGAACAGCATGTCAGAGAGCAACTTGTCAAGACTTCTCTGCCCTCTTTATCTGACAGGTAACACAATACCATGTGGTGTGTGTTGAATCAACAACAGATGTTGCCTTTATAGTTTGACATGAAACCAGGAAGACTGTCAGTGAAATTCTTTCAGCTTCGTTGACTCCCCCAGGATTACAAGTTCTCAGCTTTAACCCTGGATATTAAACATATCCATGTCTTCTGTGGCTTGTTCTGCTGAATAGATATCAACCTCTGAAGTGGATGTTTATGAGAATTAGGAAGGGTGGCACCGGGTGCTCACATCTGACAATTCTGATTCATACGTCTCCCTTAGGGCATATTCAGAGTTAATAACACCTTACAATGAGTGGTCATCTGTACTCTCATCATGTAAAATGTTAGTGGAAGAGCTTCTAAAAAATCTGAGTCAGTATTCACTCCACAAACTCAACTTGGTTTATCTCCATGTGTTGGCATATGGGCAACATCATCACCATCTGGTCTAAAACCCTAAATTGAAGAGCCTGAGTAAAGCACGTACTGCATAGAAATTAGTAGCTCTTTGTATTTACCAAAACCAGAAAATGATTGTGACAACGCAGTATGAAAAATATTAGTTTGCCGTTTACTGTTGAGTTTGATCGTTCAAGCTACTATATTAAGGTGATTTACTGATGAGCTATTCTCCAAACATTCTGTATAAAATGTGGCTCTTGGAGCAGGAAACTGTCCTTATGTTTCTGTGTTGCCTTCCAATGTTTGTCATATTCAGACAGCTCTGAAACTCACTAAGAAATTATAATCATGAAGGTGAGGGGAAAATGTTTACCATGGCACTATTTTACAAGTGTCAGAGTCTGCTTAGTTCCAGTCTTTAGGCCTCAGCAAATCTTTTATTTTTCACATCTTGCAAAGATTTCTGCTGAGGAGTCCTCAAGAAGTATTTTAGCATACCTTTATTTTTTGCAAGCTTAAGCAAATCTTCCTGTTGACTGACTTAATTTCAAAGCCCATCCATTAGCAGGACAGTCATTGAGCTGTGGGAGGCAGGTTCCTCCCTTAAATATCTTTAAATTCCTATGTCGAAAGTTTAAAAAGTAAATGAAGCAAATAGTGATTTACAGTTTAATCTCCACTAAAACCCTCAGTAGCTGCAGGCAACAGACCCCTCAGGGCTGCTACTAAGACACACAACTGTTGCTCCATCTAAACTGTAGTGATAGACTACAACAGAAAAAAAAGTGGCAGCATGTACTACAGGTGGATGACAGATTAAAGGAAAAGCCAGCATAAAGCATTTAATTCCTTCATTTGTTTTGATTGATGGATGGACCAATCAGAACAACTTTACATATATTGATCTTTGACCCTTTCCTCTCTGGGGATAAGGTGACCCAAACCATTCTTGCAAAATGCCCCACAACAAAACAGAAGGACTAGATCCCCTGTTGTAGGGGACAAGTATTCAGACATGCCTGTTCTTTTTGTGTTTGCCTCACATGCACTCATCCACTTGTGGATGATGAAGGATGACTCATCCGACCATAGCACTTTTTACACACCCTCCATCTTCCAAACATGAATTGATCTCTGTAATGGGTGTTTAACCCACTACCCTGATGTTATATCCCAATTTAATTGTTGATGGACTGTTCTTGTTGACACAGCCTAATCACATTCGGAACTGACAGGATCACTCACCAAGAAATAATTGCTTTTCTCTTTTTCCTTTAATGTCGCACTAATGCACCAGTGTCACAGCCATCAAATGTGTGCTGTTGACTACAATTTCTGCTGCATTTACTGACATCTTTCCCATAGATCTAAATGCTGATGCCACTTTAGTCACTGCTCTTAGTTGATCAGTATGTGTGACTTGGGCTCCTGCCCCAACAGTGAACCCTTCAAAGTCACTTTTCCTCTCGCCATCTGCAAGCATCTGCATTCAATATTTTTCTCTGCTGATGTATTCAGGTTCTTCCTTAAATTTGTCACCGCATGAGTCGAGAAACTGCGACTGATTTTCTTCCAAAATTAGTTTCACACATACAATTACTCATGTTCCCTCATAACAATAGTGTGAAAACATGATTAATGAGTGCATGAGGGAGAAAGTGTGAGTAACTGCCATAATTATTTTAGCGAGATATGACAGGATCTGATCATTTGCTTCTTGGTAGAGGTGGTGCTCTTGTGACAGGCTTTGGTCACTGATGCACATCTGTTTTGCATCTGCATTGTCTGTAACCCTGCTGCCTAGAATAATTGTGGTGTGTATAGAAATTTTCAGTATTTTAGTATTTGTGATAAATCAGAGAGATTTTCTGCACTACAATTCTTAAATTTGAGTTTTGATTTTAAAACATTGAAAATCTAGTGACATTTCAGATGACTACCTGCTTTGTCTTCAAATGGGACTAATGTGAGGTGAAAAAAAAAAAAATTCCCCCTAAATATGTGTATTCAGAGCCAACATACAGGCTGAACTTTAAGGGGGCACCACAATATCAACAAGCCAAAGCCGCCTTGTGGAAGCACGACTTAAATTCCTTTCTGTCATTGACATTTCATCTAACCAGAATATGTGGTAATTATTTGGAGGCTGAAGACCTATTGTGCTGCAGTGCAGCAACCAAACTGCCTTATGGAAGGCCCCTTCAATCACAGAAAGGTGCCTTTCTTTCCATGGGTAAAGGCTCCAACAGGTGGTTCCTTTGTGGCCCAACCTATGCCAAGATTCATTGCATTATGGTAATGAATATAATATGGCAGCAAACGGCACCAAATTACACTGTTAAAGTTGAGTTTCAGCTCAATTGAACAGCTATTGGTACATTTGTTAAAATGTAAAACAAAAACAAGGGCCTTGAAAGTTTTTATTGAAACTTTGAAATGCAACAGTAAGACGGGGCAAGGGTGTGACGTAAAAGGAATCCTCTGTAGGCCAGCCTGTCTCATTTTAGTTTGGCCTTCGTGGTCTATGGTGGCTTTGAAGGCATGACAGCGTCCTCCAAAGGATGCAGCCCCTGAATTGAGACACAGCCAGAGTAACTGATGATGAATGCAACAAAGTTGAAAAGCATGCTTTGATGTGTTCGCATCAAACATAAAGTTTTTGCTTTAGAGTCTTCGAGAAAAAAAAAATCTGTTGCTGTCTATAATTTCTCTGTTAGACTGAGAGTATTTTCTTGTACAGTACATACTGACATTGTATGCAGCACAGTTGATAAGGAACTTGTTTTCTTGTCGGATGTCTTGCAGAGGTTGTTCAAACATTACATTAAAGGGACTACGAGGAGTCCTAGTCCAGAGCAGGTTATTTTTCAGATTGAGATCGCCAGGTAGAAAAGCTCTGCCTCCTGACCAATCGGTGTTCTTGGAAAACGGTATCACTGTTGTCTTGTGGGATGGTGAGCACACAAGTGAAAAAAGAAAGAGAAACACTCGCAGCACTGCTGGACTCAGTGTATATTTAATATTGTGACGTACGTTTCGAGCAAACAAACAAAGCTCTTCTTCCGGTGAGCACACAACACAGTTCGATGAGCTGACAAAGAGTTGATTGATAGATGTGTAATGTATATAAAATGTATCTCTTGCTTCAGACTGATCCTGATGAGTTTTTTTTTTACACTTATTGTATGTACAATATTCACACACCTAACTCTCTGCCAGATTAGAGGAATACACAAAGGTGATTCATGTTACAGCCATCCCATAATGATAGAGCAGTGATTTTATTTAATTTTGATCTCATGAATTTATTCATTTATACAGTCAGTAATTCTCTACAACACTGCTTGCACTTTGCTGTAGTGACTGTTTATTTTTGTCTAGATTTGATCTTTCAGCTCTTCATATTGCTGCAGAATTATTGTCTGCTTCTCGTTAGTGAAATACTCTGCTCTGCTGCTGCAGCTGCTGTCATGTATGTGATCGGTCAGATGCTGCAAACCTCGCGCGAGTTGATAACCACCGTCATGTGACCACTTAGCGTGATCGCGTTTGTTAGGTTAAGTCAAGCCGGGTAACTGGAAGATACCCTGGATATGTTGAACCTGCTTCATAGCATAGGTCTCAGGTTACCCTTACTCCATCCACCTCCACAGGGCTGTCAATGTTTGTTACAAACAAGGTGATTCCACTTGATGGGTCACAGAGGCAGCCTTCACAGCTACGGAGATGGAGAAACAGACTCCTTTACAGTGGAAAAAAAGGGCCTGTAATTGCCTGGAGTGAGATTTGTGTATCTTGACATGGCAGATTGGCAAAACTGCACTAAAGCTCCACAGATTAGTACATTACCACAGATTCTGCTCCTGAGGGGGAGGCAGGAAGACACACAGAGCGAGTGAAGGACTTAAAGCAGACAGAGAGAGGCATTTAAAGAATGAGCATAAGGGAATGGGGAGCGAAATGGAGAGGGGGTATACTGTGGAAAGAAGAAGAGTGATAAAATGGGATTATAAAACAGAGGCCTGTGATTATAACAGACACAGAGGGAAAATATAGTGATGAGGGAATGAAAAAAAATATTCAGACTGTTGCCTAAAGTTCAATGGATGTTTCCTCTTTGAAGAAAAAAATTAGATTTATTTGTTTGGAGCAAACATTTATTTTCATACATCAGAGCTGCCTGCCCGGTTTTCTGATAGACATGTTTTGCCTCCATGTGCCAGTATGAGCTTCATCGCTGCATCCTCAATCAGATAAACTGTAGAATACCTCCACATCTCTGAACTGTCATAACAGACAGTTTTCCGCAGCGTTTCTGTCTTCGCGTGTACATCATCAGTGACAAGAAAATCCAACAGCAGACTTTGGATTAATGGTTACCAATATCTTTCCCAAAGAATATTTATTATAAAAGTTGACAAGAATATAATTTTTCCCAACCTAAAGAGAGGGCGAAGGAGAATGTAGAATAAAAAGGTTGGATCAATATGAACAAGGCTCATCTGGCTCCCCAGGTAGAGTGGAAGGAGATCTGCTCCAGATCAATATTGCTGGTCGATGCCAGTGAGAGACTGCAGTGATGAAAAACTCTATTTCTTGGCCAGCAGAAGGGAGTGGATGAATCGTAGCAGAAAATAGATAAAAGGGAGATACCTATACTTCAGCTGTAGACTGTGAAATGCAGCCTTTGCATGTCGGTTTGTTTAGCTATATTCCAGCTCTGCGATCATGGATTATGGCCATTTTACTGGCCTCCACTGATGCAATGCTGCCAGGTGCTGCTGTGATGTAGTATTGAGTGTATGAGATCACATTTATCCTTTCAGTGGGTATTATGAAATGAGATACAAATGCACACAAAACATGTTCTTAGAGTGACATACGGTTCTGTAGTGCTTCTTTGTGCAGGTTATTTATGAGAGCCAGCAAGTGGCTTAGCTACCTTCAAAGAGATTGTTATTTCCACCGCCATTAATGGCTCATTCATCTTCTCCCATTACACTGCAAGTCTGTGACGGACATGCTACTTTCCAGATACGGTGGAGAAAAGGGAAACTGTGACTAATTCATACAGTGTCACTCACTCGAGTTCATTTTCATACATCCTTCCAATGACCTGTTTCCTCATGATGGCATTGTAGTGTATGGTTCAAAATGGAGAGGAATAGTCGTCATGATGGCCAAAAAAAAAGAAAAAAAGAATGATGATTTTAACTTAATTTATAGTTTTCACATATTCATCTTTCTACCCACACATGCTTAACTTGAATAAATGCTTTACAATTTTAGAAATACATGTAACACCACTGAGATCAAAGTCAACTTTTTTCACACTGAGTAACCACCTGTTCATATTGGAATCTTTATTTAACTTTAAATGCAGACACCACCTTAAAATATAAACATTACCAATCAATCAGTGTGATAATAAAATGCTTATAACTGCTTCAAAATCATCCTATATTTGAAGAACATTTAGTGTTAGTATTGATATTTACCCCTCTCCTTAAATACACACAAACCAACAGAACAAATTTCAGTGGTTGATTTAGTAAATAAATAGAATAAATTCAACTTTAATTAGGGAATGAGAGGTCTTGCACACTATTGATACAAGATTCTGTGAATATTCTCAGAGTGCCCAAACCCAAAAGTGGATGCTGTTTCAATGATGCATAGCGAGGAAATGGCAAGGTTCCCTGTGGGAAATTGAATAGTCCATTTCCAATCGAGTGTGCCCTGGAAAATCCATGGGGGTCAGTGGCAATTTGTCTCAGGAGGTCTGCACTGAGAGTCATTACGCTCAAGACCAACATGTCCTGAGGGACAGAACCATTCTTTAAAAGGAGACTTGTAGTCCCGTTTGATATATATTTATAAAATATTTCCGTTCTCTGCTAGATTTTTTTTTTTTGGCCTATTCAGGGAAGTATCATAAATTGCATGTTGCGTAACAGCATAATAACCATCACAATACCACACTTTCCTCTATCATAGTGAAGGCTGCATCTCATTAGCCTCTATTTTGGAGTTGCTCATCTTGCTTTAACACATTGCTCATGTCTCTTCTTTAATAATAAGCAAAGTACCATATCTACTCCACTCAGAGGACAAATTTTGTTTTGGCTCACATTACAGGTGTCATGAATTTTAATGAGTAAAATGTGCTGCTATCAATCACTGTAGTCTACTCATGTAGTAGCAGGAGGATGGTGTTTTAAGTAAACATTTTCTGATATACTAACATAGAGATTATTTTCTTAGGTGCTGTAGTATTTAATTGAAAACTGAAATGATGACTTTCATTTACATCATTCTTCTCATCCCTCCTTGTTAGCCACATGTCACTGCTTTAATTGAGGACCCTGACAGTGCTTTCCTCTGAGAAACCTACTAGAGGATGTATATGCAATGAGTCCTGACTGGGTTGCTAATTTATAGGCTAGATGCTGTTACTCTGCGATCCAATCCACCCAGCAGTTTAACTCTTTACTAATGTAATTTGCTCATAGGTGGTGTTGCCTGAGGAATTTATTGTTGATGATCAATTTGCTTTGAAAAAAAAAAAAAACTTGAAATGACCATGACTAAAACAGAGAGAAATACATGGTAAATCTCAGCTCTTTTTGTCAGTCCATAATGAGAGTGATCCAGTGCCACCAAAAAAAACAAAAAAAACATTCAGTGTAGCGTCATGCAATACTTACTTTACATAAAAAGTAGCAATTTAGCTTTGAATGAGCCACGAGATTTAAACCTAAAACCTTCCTGCTTTATAATGCTCATCTAAAGAAATGCTTTTCAATTTGGATGCAGTAAATTAATCTGTCTCCGTATTCATTTGCCCTTCCCTCTCATTTCCTCTTTCCGTTGCTCTTTTGCTCCTCAGATTTGAATCACACGTACGTTCCCCACACATCTTTAAAGAGAGAATGAACGGATGAAAGACAGTGGGAGAATACATGACCCCACTTGATCCATAGCTGTTCTATCAGCGACTTTCTCATTACTGCCTCAGTCTTGTTTTGGTCTTGTGAACGAGATCCTCCTCAGCAACATGAAAATGGCAGCACTATTTCTGTTTTTGTTGTTAGAGCAGAGTCAGAAGATGATGATACCTTTATAACCTGGATTGTTGTGCATGTAGCTCATAAATTGGATCTTGGAAATACCTAAACTGACTTATTTTCAACTGTTCATTTTTAAGTAATAGATTCCAGGCTGCCTCCATGGTATATAACATCTCATAAGCACAATCATCAACAATGTAGATGTATTAATTTAACAGAGGTCTCTTATAGTCATGGGCATACTTGCCACCATTGTCATATACTAGCCACAAAGCCCTTATGTTAGTTAGGCACATTATCTCACTGATTTGCACTACGTTAATTTTACCTTGTCTCATGGTTCGAGTCCCGCGTCGGACGGCCCTTTCCTGCGTGTCATTACCCCACTCTGTGCCTCCCCATTTCCTGTCTCTCTCTCGACTGCACTATCAATTTAAGGCAATGAAAGCCCCCTACTTAAAAAAGTAGTCTGTGCAATATACCGCCACTTGAGCTTTATGATTCTTTGAGGCAGAGAAAATTCCTCCATCATTTTTCGTAATCGAGGTACTCAAATTACTCGAGGAATCGATTCACCCCTAATCACAACCATTTTTAGTTGTGAACGTAAAAGCTTCGTGATGGGATGCAACTTTTGTATCAGTGGTTGAATTAACAAATACAGTGACGGCTGAGCATACGCGTGAAACATAGCCCATCCTCAGTGTATCCACGTTAGGAACCAAAGCTATACTTTTCAGGATGACTGGGTGTGAATAAATAGGTGGGCTGTTGATTTTGGGATATATATTTGTTAATTATCCCTTTGCTTAAAGCTAAACCTCTGTGATGATATTATGCTCAAATTATCATTTCAATCAAGAGATTTTTAAGTTCCTAATATCTTATTTTGACTGTTCAGCAGTGACAATATTTTTTTGTAGTAGTGCTGTTCAAATGAAAACCTCTTCTAATAAACAAAGAAAGATATTTAGCCATTACATGTAAGATCCCCCTAATGCTGATATGCCCGAGCTAATAATTTCACCACTCCACTGTTAGTATAAATATCTTCATAGATAAAACTGGGGATTTATCATCCATATCTTCTCTCTAGTGGCATTCACACCTCTCATGAATTATAGATGAAACTAATTGTTTCATTTGTGGTTATTCCCCTCGGTGTCTCACTAATCTATATTTTTTTCTTCCTGATGTCTATCAGTGTAATAGGTGTGTTTAGTGCAAGTCTCAAAGAAATCACCCTTTCACGATTGAAGGGTGATTATCTTATAGGGATAACTTATGCCTGTAGTGTCTGTTGTCTCAGTGCATTGCAACAAAACACAGTCTCGTGTAAAGCAAGTAAGGGATTTCACCAAACTGTTTCAGTGTTCGGTTAGAGAAGATAGATCTGACCAATTGTTGTCATTATGTCAGGAAATCGAGGCAGTTTAATGTCAATACTGCAAAGTACCAAGTGTATTGATTCAGAAGTTATTTCACATCAAAGCCTAATGCATTCTCTCTCTCACTGAGAAAATTTCAGCAGTTTCTTTGTTTTACATTTATTTACATATTTTATTTATTATTTTAGACAAGATTAAAATAAACTTTTTTCTCTCCTTTTCTCAGAAATTTGTAATGATCATTAAAAAGAAAAAAAAGAAAAAAGATAATGTTAATGTTGGATTCAATTTCCCTGTTGAAGAGGTACTCTTTAAAAATCATAAGCTTTTATTAGTGCTTGATAAACCTTGTGCTGCCTGTGGGGAATGACATTATGAACAGTAAATATATTACTTTGAGATGGCTCTGCGAGGCTGTAATTCCCTGTCCCTGAGCCCAGGTGAAGGTCACTGGGGAGCTGTCAAAATCTCCATGCTCCCATGAACGTGCTACCACGGCAAGACTCCAAAGAATTGAAGTGACTGTCTGAATCAAGCCAACCTGGATCATTAATTTTCATTTTTGTTCACCGTCAGCTGTTATTTATCCTTGGGTTTTACAGTCTTAAGCTTGTGGGACTGGTCTAGATTTTCCTATGAGGCAGTGCATATATTATTTGAACTAGCAATTGAGCAGCACACTGTGCACTTACCCTGGCAGGTAAAATGGCATTTGTCTCTGATATTTTTCTGTAACAAGCAGGGCTAATCACTGAGATGCTATTAATCCAGGTAACAGTTCAATCTCTGATGGACTGATTTCGTGTGACATACATTTAATTTGATGTGAGTGCAGCACATTGTACGCTGATGTTTATCATATTTGTGCTATTATGGGAGAAATCATTATCCCTTAGCTCTGCTGGAAAAGCTTTTTGGCTTTGTTAAGAAGTGTATAATGCTTGGCAAAAGCTGCAGCCAGTGCTTATTGATTTCATTTAAGAATCCCAACTATGCCAGAGAGCAGTTTTTTGATTAAAGCCATAGTAGGCAAGATTTCACATAGGAGATGGATCATATCAGGCTGCATCACAAAGTGGGGCTTTATCAGAGGGGTATCCTATCCACCATAACCCAGATCACACACATTTTTCTGTCTTGCAAAAATTAGATTCTGGAGTAGAGGACGGTCACTTCACCAACAGGAAATTAAAAATCAAAGCTTAATACAAGGTAGTCTGCTGAACAGCGGCACTCACCGCAGGAAATCTCTTATATATCCAGGGTTCATCCATCTGGGAATTATAGTTTAAACATGTGTCAGGTAATAACATTCAAACTAGAATCTCACTTTAAGTTTAAACCTTACCATACATTCATATATGAAGAAAAACAAGTTAGATCATCAAAATTTAGTTTAATCACTATAACAGCAAATATTACGTGTATTTATCATCAGTTGAAATGTGGATGTGCTTTACCATTATTGCAGTATATAAAGCATTTGATGAATAAATTATAATGTAAAAGGTCAGTCAGAAGCACACAAGGAGGCGGTGTGTTTTTTTCTTTTTTCAATTATATATGACTATACTGCCCTAGTTATCTTCTGTTGGAGAATCAGTAAACAATTAAAGGTCAAAATACTTTTTTAATTTGATTACCAGACTGACCTGACAGCCGACCTGCTAATAACACAGCAGTTACAGATATAACTTCTCTGCATGTGTTTTTCTTTCCATTTACACTTGGTGAAAACAGCAACTTTTTAGTTGTAAAACCCCCTAATGTAACATCCAATCAGTCCCTATGTGCCTTGTCTTTAGTGTTGTGAAAAACTGGCTTAGGCTCCAGGATGGTGCAAATTGTTGTAATGTGCTGTTTAATAAGTGTCATATAAAAGATGATGTTCTAATCAGCTGCTGCTGACAGGTGCTTATTAAAGCCTATCGCAGAAAAGGCTTTAGGAACTCAGGCTAGATAGTATAAAGAGTGATCAGTCCAAACAGGCAACAGTTTGTGGTGGATTATTCGGTCAAACATGCATTGCTATCTACCCCAGGTGGCAGTAAAATTTATTGGTACTGGCACCAAAGAGAAAATAGTACTTTTGGCCACAGACACCAGTGTTTGTCCCTACCATCTTACACACCTAGGTGTAAATAACCCAGGTGCAAGCATTGTTGTTTATAGAAATAGCATTGACATTTTCCCAGGCACCTTTGAAATAAGATGATATAATCATGTAGTGACCTGCTAAGAATTTGTGATCATATTTTTTTTTATTACATAATTGACCATTTGGTTGTCTGTTTATGTAAGAAGCAAAAGCTGACCTGAGAAGCTTACAACATGTGCAAAACAGATGGAAACATTAATGCTTTATGGATCATTATAGTAAGAGTGTTGGGGAGTGATTTAAAGCACGTTTATCACCTTATCTTATCTTATGCATCTATTATTTCACAGCATAAAATTGTGTAAAGATTTAGGTTTAGAGTCTTCCAAATGGTGTATTAGATGAAGACTTTGTATGAACTTGTCAGTATGGTGGTTCTAACGAAACATTAAATATACCATTTAACAGTGCTGTAGCTGCATTTGCTGTTAAGGTGTAATTTAGAGGCTGTGTCAGTGACTAAAATAGGCCTGCAGATAAGAGCTGAGAATGCCTTGCACATCATTAAGTGTGAAATATAACAACACGCCCCTGAGCTGCCTACTGTTCCCCTGGAGAGACGACAGCTAGATAGGGCTCTGCACAATTACGGCTAGTGGAGCCACAGACCTACCTTCCTCACGTTGCTTCATTTTAAAGTCGCAATGGAGAGTATTGCAGTGCACCACTACATGAAGCAATTGATAAGAAAAGGTGGAGAATCCTTTGAATGTTGTTTGTTCTCTGATCCGATAAAGCTGATGCAGTTCTGATTGGGTTTTCTGTCCCCACAAAAGTTTTTCTCATGCAGGTACAGCAATGCATGAGCCCAGAATGTACCTGGAGGCAGATTGTCTGTGGAATTATTTCACACCACTACAAGCATTCCCTGGAAAGGGACAAAGAAAACATTACATTATCTATGAAGATACAGCTCTGGGAAAATAGGAAACTGCAGCACACTGCAAAAGGCAGGATGCTGTGCTCCTCTGACTTGTTCTCAATTTTCATTTTTGTTTGCATGGAACGCCTGACTACTTTGTTCTAAAAGAGGTACAGCAGATTTGGCTGGAAATGTTGGCAAGTTAGCATCATTGTCATTCCGTCAGCTTTTAAATATAATCAAATACCTCTTCAGTGAGTCATTTAATTACATGTTTGGAACAGAAGAATAATTAGCAGCAGGGTAATACAGCAACTGCAGTACATCCAATAGAACACCCAACTTTGATGTATTATACATCATGGGCCTCTCCAGTGTACTCTCATGATAAAACCCATCTGCACATGAAATTTTACACACAGTCGCCACTGTACTGTACGTAGCTTCACAGTGAATGGACAATGAATCATATACATTACATAGAAAAAAAACTGAATGCTATGTTGACACTGGTGTTTTCCAATCTTCCCAATATCCCCTCTCCTGCTGAACCCTGGGGATCCAGAGATGAGTTTAAAAAAGTCTCCTTACATTGTGTTTTTTAGACTGCTGACAAGCTGTTCTCTGGCTATTAAATCCATTTCTCACTGTCAGTGGAGCTGGAGCGGCTTAGATTTGAATGAGCAGATGCTGGTGCCCCTGCTGCTGTGGGACCTATATGTACACTGAGGGACATGGAGTCCTTACTGTGTATTGTGTCACTACAGATGTACCATTGGATTATTGAGAACCTGGGGTTGCATGAGACTGTAAAAAGAAATTAATTGATGTCTAGCGTCATTGATATTATACATGAGGGAGTGAAACATTTGTTGGTATGCTATAAGATGGATGTATTTATCTGTAAGGCTATTGGATGAATAGATTATGCCATGCCGCTTTTAAAGGCTAAATATAACTATAGCTGAAATTACCTTTTTAAATATATTCTACATTCTTAATTATATTTATCTACCGCTTATATGACCAAGATCTGAGTTGAGTTTAAGGCAATTAAATCTAAGGTTTAGGGAAATGAACTAGGACTAACTTTTGGTGGAAAACATTATCTGATTTTGACAAATACATTTTGTGAAACTGCCACCTAGATTACTGTATCTTCCAATGAAGGTGGTGCTACATTTATTCATCACACACAAGCTGCAGGGAGGTGGCCAGGAGGGATGAAAGATGTATTTTGACTCTGGAGACCAGGATTGCATCCAGAGTCTTGTGTCTGTGGTCACATTTAAGCAGTCAAAGCACTTACAGTATAATGGTTATGGAAAAAAACAGAGCTTTTGGTTAAATGTCTTTAAAGCATATCCTGTCTCAAATGCTAACTCACAATATTATTATTTGATGAGGAGCATGATCTTTCTCTAAGCTCAACTAAGTGCTTTGAGTACCTAATGGTGACGCATAAAGAAGTGGAAGAATTGAGAATTATTAAGAAATTCTACAAATACTGTGTTATTGGACAATTGTATTAATAAAGAAACAACATTGAAATTCATTATTACAACATTAAATACATTTTTAGCGGTTAGGGTTATGAGGAAAGACAGGATATAGATGCCTTTTACACACCACCATCCACATCTGCCTTGTGCCTTTGCATCAGTGTAACAATGCCATGCTACTTTGTATTTATTGAACATAAACGTAATATGGAGAAACAGTCCCAATTCATGGTCCACTTACCAGCTTTCCATAAGAGCTTTCCATATCAGGAAATGGAGTCCGTACATGCTCAGTTCTCATGTAGATGGCTCTTGGAAAAAGCAGTTTGACAAACCACTCAGCTCAAGGTTCATTTACTAGCTCTGCTCAGAGCTTTCAACCATATTACACAATCCAGACAACATATGCTGTCTAAAACTTTTTTTAAAGTGAATGAAGAGTGCTTTTGTTTGACTAGAAAAACACAAGAGATTACATGTAGGAAAATGTGGACATGTGGGCTGTTTGAACAAATGACCAGTGCTTTACATTTTTTTCGGTATCGTATCCATGACTAATCCCTTTTAAACTGAATGCTAAACCAGAACCCACAAGACACCCAGGCCAAAAAACATAACCACTGTTTCTGTACATGTTTTGACATGAACACATAATTATATTAACACAATACCCCCACACAAATCCCACAGTCAGAGATTGATAAGAGGAGAATAGAGCTGACAATGGATTTCTGGGACCAAAAGGATTGTTGTGAACTTTATCTTGAGTCTTATTTGAGAAACAAATGGCCCTGTCATCAAGAACACACCATCTATAATTTTTTGTCCTTTTTTTTTTTTTTTCCATCAACAGTTATTCTGCCTATGCCGGCCTTGGTGCCAGAAGATAAATAAGGGGAATTAATTTGTGTCAGGATGACAGGAAAGCACTGCTCTGTTTGGCAGGAAAAACAGAGCAGAGAGTGTTATTAATGACCAGACGTGTGGACTGCAAGGACCACAGTCGCTCAGAAGGAGGTCAGGAGAAAGGGAGGCGAGCCAGAGGGACAGGGAGGACGGAAACAGGGTGCTAATGCAAGAATAAAGGGAATATTCAGTAAAGTGGCAGTTTAACTGAGGGAGCTAGTCTTGAGGATCTCGGCACACCCAGGACTGTTCAGCACTCATTGCTTGTCCTAGTTTTTAATGTCACCATGCATCCTGCCTTTCACCAGCCCTCTCTGTATGATGGTGTAATATAAATAATAGGCTCCTACCGCTGTCTAGGGAGCTGTGTGTACGGATGCAGCGGTCAGGTTTGTTAAGGTGTGACCTGACCCGACCACTTAAAGAGAGGACACGGGCACTTCCAGTAGATCTGTGGATGGGACTATCGTTATAGAATAGCAAGGAGTGTGAGTGCGTCTGTGTGTGACAGATTCTGTGAGATGCATTGTTCATTATTTTGTGTTAAATTCTCTCGTGGTTGTTATTAATTGGCTATTAGATCTGGTCACAGCTCTGTGTGAGTCAACACTGATCATTTGTATAAACCAACAATTCAAGACTTAGTTTCTCAGTCAGCCTCTTAATTGTTACGAGTGATTTGATCCTTCCTAAACACAGGATTTTCTAAAACAAGTATTAGTATTCAGTATTGGTCAGTTCTTTTATATGTTACCTGAATCCCTGTGCTTTTCTCTGTGGTTTCAAGTTGGTTAGGCTTACTTATAAAAGCAGGGTGTCACATACTTTCATGCTCCTGTCAGAGTTTCTCAGTTCAGAGTAATTTGGATCGATATGTGATTACAGTGGCCTTGTTTGTTTTAGTCCCTGTCAGTCAAATCTGATCAAACCACAGCCGCACAGTTTCCAAGCGTGAAAGTCTTAGAAAGTAATATCTGAAAATGTTGTGTTCTGGCTACAACGTTGGGTGGCGGTCAGTCATTTAAATATGAATGCCTGTCACTAACTAAGTGATGAAGTTGCACCATTTTCAGCGCAGACGCGGTGTTGGAGTTGGTCATTACTGCAAAATGAATAATAAAAAACAGTTTAGACATGATCAGGGTGTATTTACAGGCAGCTTTAATTTCACAACTGTTTCCAAATAATCAGTCCAGGCACATACTAGGTTCTGACTTCTTGCTTAATGAGAGTTAACGGTGTGTATTTAGTCCAAAGGACTTCATGTAATATTGAAATCGTGACATAAGGTCACAGTTTTTTCTCTGATGTTGAATATGTATACAATCTCTCTCTCAGTAATATTTTTGAAGTAATTGAAGTGAGTAAAATTTCAGGGGGTTTCATGTATCTATAATGTATGCACAGTTTTTACTTGCACATAGTGGTAGATTATAGTGGCTTGATTTACATTGCATCTGATATCTACTATACTTTTAATTGATTTCAAGCTTTGTTCACTCTTATTAATTGTTGGCTCCTTAATTAAGTTTCAGTGTATTGTGCCATGTGACTGTGCTCCAAAGTTCACACATGTTCATGTAAGTTGCATGTTAGCAGTAAGTTGCTCATGAGTAAATGGCTGCTTAACAATTCATACGTGTGGTACAGTACTGTATATAAAAATAGCATTTAAGTAATAGAAAAAAGATGGAGCAGTACTGCTCGCTATGTTGATTACAGGTTTCTGCATATTTAATAATAGAATTCCACCATCTTATGGCTACCCATATGCTAATACAGTACATCATCGACATGGCCCACTTTATTACATGAACTTGTGCTCTGTTATTCTCTGGTAATTTCCAGTTAAGATGAACCTTTGCATTAAGCAGGTTTCTGGTTTGCCTGCAGCCTCAGCTTCTTGAATAGCTGAACAGCTGATACGACTTCAGCAAAAATACTTAACTGACCTTCAAAATGTCAAATATTGTTTCAGTAAATATAAAATTTGCCATCCTACTGCTGCTTGTCAAGACAGCCCATTCAGAGAAAAAAAATTAAAGTTTTAAGTGTTTTTCGTAAAAATGCCGTAACAGTACCATTGCTCGGTCAGCTGATGTAAGAAATCATGACTCAAGAGAAACAAGTTGGTTATGCTTTTTAGCACTGCAACATCATTGTTATTTCTTTCGGTAAATTCTAAAGTACACACGAGCAATGCAATGCAGGCTGCTCTCATAAAAAAAATAAATAAAAAAAAACACACTCCCTCAAGCCAAGACGTCAGCATTGACCGAGGTCATTAAGTGAATGTTAGTGTAAGTCCAACATAGGAAAAAGATGATGCAATTGTGTAATTTTTACACATTGTTCCATTGCAAAGAGGTAAACAAACAAAGGGAAGTTCCCAGTTTGAGAGTTCAGGATTTAAGACAGAGCTCAGTGAAGCAAACTGCAAAGCTTACTGTAGGATCCTTGTGATGCCAGCATTTTTATGTTTTCACATACTAAACAGCTACCGCCCAAAACATATAGTACAAGGCTATAAGGAAATTAAAGAGAGTATTTTATGGAAGCTGTGAACAGCCATTCCCTATTTTGATTTAACAACTTAATCATCCCTTTTATCGTTTGTTGTGATCTCATCAACATGCAATAGTATTTTGTTTAAATCATGAAATGATGTTGGCATTATAGACTGCAACACTGGAAGCTCTCATGTTGCATGCAGATATAAAGCTTACCAATATCTGATGTACATTATGGGATTGCAACTATTTTATAGCTATTTTTATTATTTTAGATTATACTTTAATGCCAGGGTTTCAGTCTTTTTTTTTAAACGACACATTATTATGTTTCCTGCAGGTGTGTCTTAACAATCACTGCTGAGCATTGGCTTTAGAGTCTGTCATTGAAATTAATTCTGTCACACTTACATTAAGTGCTATAAGTGTAGAAAAGCACTTTGCTAATTGTGCATGGCAGTGTGTGATATGCTTTTTACAATATAAAGGTCAAGCACACACTTCACTCTTTGCATGCATGCGTGTGTGTGTGGGTGGCTGCGTGAAGATGGCATCTCTAGAGTATCTTCAGCTGTTACACCTACATGGAGAACACTAAGTGGCCTACGAACGCTGGGCCGACCTCATGTGTATCATGCATGCAACTGAGGCGTACTGTTCTTTTGTGCAGGCTTTTAAAAGTGCACACAATTATCTGGCAACATCGAACTGGACTCCACAGATATGGAATAGATTTACAGTCTTTAATAATCATTGGCAGAGATAAGCACTTTCCTTCTGAGCAGGATCATCTTCATACTATTTAGTGCATAGGAGGCAGTGTGTGTGTGTTTGTGTTTGTGTGTGTGTTTGTGTACAAGATGATCTGACAGGAGACACACAGTTTACATACCTGAGATTGCAGGGGTCTTGACAAACATGTGATTATTTCTCAGTAATTAGCTTGTTGGCATCCCTGTGGTAAAAACAAGGGTGGTAATTATGAGGATGAGGTCTTGGGACTGCTGTCTGCTTCTCTTCAGGAGACATAGCTCACCGGGGGATAAGACAATGAGACAGGAACAGGGGGTGGGGGTGGGGCGGGGGGGTGTAGGGTGCAGGGGTGGCATGTGTTGAATGTGTCCGCGCTGTCATAGAAGACAAAACAGCTTTGTAATTGCCATGCAAGGAGGCTAAACACGGGATAGGGATGATTTGAAATTCAATAATAGCATGACAGACAGTGTGCTAAGTTATTTTAGCCTGTATGCAAAACAAAGGCTCTAAACTCAAGGAATCCCAACTAAATTTGTTGACACAAAAATAATCGTTTTACTGTTAAATCTTCCTCTAAGTTCATGTTCATGTTGTTCTCTTTTATATTCACTATTTCAAAGCCCACAGTGTCCATCGAGCTTGTGTGTGGAGCATGGATTCTTTGTCTAAATTAGAGGACTAGGGGGTCACTGGGGACAGATGAAGATCCATCACAGCCTTGACTAGTGCTGGTTGGACCACTAGCCCACCCCTGGACCTGCAAGGCCCCAACTGCTGCAGTTGCTTGGCAACCTGTGCTGTAATTAGTCCTGAGATGTAGTGCCTCAAGTCAGATGCCCAGTCTTCACTGCTGGGTCAGACCACAGTAGGAACAGAGCCACACCTACACAGGCTGCGGCTACTCAAGTGAATTCATATTAGAGTGCTAAGCACATTGTCAGCATATAAGCAGGAAACAACTTCCCTTAATGGCTTCAAAACTAATTTCCTTTGACTTATGGTGAAAGAAAAAATAAGCCACACTGATTTTATTTCAGTAATTGTTTTCAAACTAAATATATCATTATTTTGGATTTGCTGAGACAAAAACATTTTTATTTTGCTGTGTTAATATCACCTCAGTGATACTTCAATACCAAGCTTTGCTAATTCTTCATAGAACAAAGCCAGCAGCCTATTTACATATCCCAGTATGAATACGGTGGCTTTCTTGCTTTTAATTTGAAAAATGTAAAGATAAATATACTTAGTAAGATGGGACACACAATAGAAAAGTGGTTTCTCTACTACATTACAGCGTTACAATGTACATTTCTCCAAACTAAACTATTGCTGAAAGCATGAAACGTGACAAATGAGATACTGATGAAACTAAAGGCCACTTTTGGCAGACTGCAAGAGAATGACCCACACAGCAGCAGCTGAGAAGGCAAATGGGGACTTAAATAAAGACAAATTGCCGCAACCATATTGTGGCGAGATTGCATTTACTGATGGAGGAAGAGAGTAACAGCTCATTCTCCAGAGAGACACTTGTATAAATAAATCATGCTGCATACACATGAGAGTGGCAGAACTTGTGTGTGCAGGATGTAGGGACTGTAGAGGGGAATAAAGGGAAGAGCAATGATAGAGATCGGATGAGTGAAATGCAAACAAGTATCAGTGAGTGACTGCCATGTAGAAGCATGGTGTGAGGGCTGATAATACCTGCAGTGCTGGGTCTAGAGAACAGTGGGCTCCAGGCAAAGGAAAGGAAGGCCACTGAGCCCCATGTTGTCTGGAGCCCAATATTGTTTAAGATCTAACAACACAGGGCTCTTGCTTTGGTGACCATCCTTACTGTCCCTGGAGCTGAGAACTATAGAATAAAACTATTCACTGTATATTAGTAACTATATTTAGATGAAAAAGGTTTCCAATATACTGTACTTTAAGTGGCGCTTCCAGAATGACTTGGGAAATTGTTTGAGCTTGGGCTTTAAAATACCCACAACAATATCCTGTAAATACAAAAATACAAAGAAACATGTGGCCAAATGTGACAAAAATAACAACAGATAGATTGATATTCAGCAAGTGGTGGAAAAGGAGCTTCACTAAAAGTTGCGTCAGTGCAATTATTTAATCATAAACGTCATATATCTAGTTACAAAATGAATTTGTCACATAATTTATAATGCCTATGGCCAAATATACAACTAGGCAACAGATAAAATGAGGAAGGAAAATAAAGCATTACAAACGTGTAAAAAAAAAAAAGGTAAAATGGTAGAAACATCCATCCCTAAAAACTTGATAATCTGTGGTTTCCCTGAAGCTGTAAAGCTTTTTTAGTGACAGAAACAGGAAGAGAAAGAGAAAATAGGTGACAGAACACAGGGAAACTAGCCAAGTCTCTGGGGACAGAGCATCTATGAAGGAGTTTCTTAAAGAGTCTTTTGTTCACAAGCCTGCTGCTTGTGTGGCTGCATTGTTTTCTTGCTGTCTTTTCTTCGCTAGCTGTGTACTGGACAAGACTTCAATGGTTTTGATATGTTCGTATACCACTCTCATGGTTGAGAGTACTTGTCATTTCCACCTTATCATAACGACAATACTGTAGCACCCTTACCAAAATGGCTCACATCAAAATACAACATGAGGACCTGCATCCCATGTTGATTAATATAATACAGACTTAATCGTCCATTCCTTCAATTCCTTCCATGAATTAACCCTACCTTAAAGGAGCGGTATGTAAGAATGTGGCCAAAATTGTTGCTGCAGTCATATTCAAAACACAGCAGCGCGTTGTTTCCCCTCCCCTACCCCCCAGACTAGAGGTTGCCAGACAGCGACGCACTAACGTCTGCTCTGCTCATTCACAGTCAGTCTGAAAGTCTCAAAGCAAAGTAAAAAGCTAAATATTCATCAACAACCTGTTTTATTGCTCTGGCTCACAGTAACTAGGAGCGGAGTTCACGTCACTCAGGTGATCTGCAAGTTATTGTTACATTTCACCGCTCCGACGCGCAGTGTGTTTTTCACGCCCAAGATGAGTCAACATATAAGATATCTTACCGCAGAATAAATGACACAAGCCGCTCCGTTTCTCGTCCACTTTCTGACGACGATCGGAGACAGGCAAACTGACAGGGCCGGACATGACTTTCACCGTCACTTCATTTACCATCGGTTCCATTTCGCCACAATTCCTCCCTCTTTTCTAACTTTCACTTTATGAGTCTTCCCTTAAACGCTTTAGCTGCTCAAAGTAACTAGGCTGTGTATCAAACTGCAGAGCGACAAGCCGCTTATTTCTACCGTGTGATATCGAGGAAATATGACCATAGTAACCGATAATTGAAAACAATCTTTTTTTTTCGCCATTTCGTTTTATCTCCCAGCCGTAGCTGCAGCTCAGTGGTAGCTTAACTGGCAACCTGGAGGCTGAAATGCCACTGACACTGTGATTGGGTGAGAGCTCTGGCTGGCGCCACATGCCAACACGTAAATGAAAAACATAAACATGCAAACTTTAATGCAAATATTCTGGCTGTACTATTGTTGTTGGTGAGCTCAGTATGTTATATGAACATTATTCCTGAGTCTCTGTGACATATTAGGGTGATTTTACGGCCAGTTGCTTTAGATCTCTTACATATTGTACCTTTAAATACATTGTCTGCTCTCTGTTTAACTTTTTCAAATGTTTTTGTTTGGCCGAACTAGAGACATGTTTGTGTTTAGTTTTGGAGGTGCCATTCAGTCAGTATCGGGTTTAAGCTGCATAATGAATGACTGGACAGTTGCTTCAGCACCTGTGCAAATCAAATCGAACCACTGACTTGTTTGACCTCTGGGTTAGAGAGATGTCGATTGGCATGACATGATCTATGCATGGGTGGGGGGGTCAGTCAGTGGTCAGAGCCACTGACTTGCTTTTTGTCTCCCAGCTATTTTGTTTTGAGAGGGATTTGCATGACTGTGTGCAGATCCATCTATAGCAATATGGCAGTCAGGTAGTGCATGTTACAAGAATGTCTTTAAATGTTATTGGTATATGTATACTAGCAGATATTGATGTCACTGCATTGGTTTTACACGTTGCTATTGTAGGAAAGGCTGAATTACATCTTTCTTTTCATTTGCTGATGCGTTCAATGACCCGTGAATAGTTCTCTGAAAGCCATGATCACACTAGAGAAATACCTGTTTTAGTAGCTGGAAGCAGAGCAGACTGTTGGATGGATTATATCCGTTTTATGATTAGGGGGAAGGATACTGTTTGGGCCCAAACCTTTTATTAATCTTTCCTAATCCTTTTGCTATATGGAGCACAAAGTCCCTCACCCTTTTCAAGCTAGCTTCTGTTCCACTAGCCTCAGTATATTTTCTAATAGAGGCCTTTTTCATTACACTTTCTGAAAGGCTGAAACATGATCTGAGGAGTTTCTGTTCGTGTTTTAATCTGAATTGGGAATCTAGTGGATGGTTACATTTGAGCTCTTCCGCATTTTAAACATTACTCTTGATGATGTTGAGCAACTTCAGTGCAGCTGGGGCTATGCTTTCAGAATCATGAGAGGTGTGCAAGCTGCAAAAAAAAAAAAAATCAAAGGTACAGAGTCGTGTTGTCTGCTGATGCTGGTGTGGTAAATTGATGTGTTGATGAAAAGAAGGGATCTCCGCCGACACGTCTTCTCTTGCATTCAAAAAGTAGTTTATTAACAAAAAGAAGAACAGTGTACAAAAAATGCCAAATCCGAGAGCACCTCTGGTTCCAATGTGAGATCTCTCTGTCAATGTGAGAACTCTGTGTCAATGTGAGAACTCTCCTCTAAGGCTTGAAACCCTAATCTTATATACTTCTAACTCCAAAACTCCACCTTCTCCCAACATAAGGATATAGCTTTCCATTTTAGGTATTAAATGTTCAACATTAACACGAACAATCCATGTACTGTTAATCTAAACAATTCCTTTAAGTGTTTAACATTAGCAGTTCATGTTTTACATCATTGAATACAAAACAGGACTCAGCCTATAGAGTTTTACGACCTTACATCCATGTACTGGACAACGCTAACATAAATATAAGTGAGGCTCCTCGCAGGAAAGATGTGAAAAACAGGAAACATATTCTTCTGGGGTGCATTTCACAAAGGTTACTCATTATCCTATCTAAGGTTACTAAACATCTAATGTAACATCTTTATATGTCTGTAAATGTATGTAAGTAAGTTTCAAATAACATAATACATAATGTTAAAATAGAAAGTTAAGGTGGATAATATACTACACTGGAAACAGTGAGTGTGAACCAAACAAAACCAAAACAATGAACTGAAAGATGTAGACTAGACTGGCTAGTCTGGACAAAATGGTGGATGAGGTACAGTACTGAAGCTCTGTGAGGGTGACACCCAGGTTGATGTTATTGGCCCAATCCCTGTGAGGGTGACTTACTGTAGTTCTGCTATTGGCCAATGCCACTCATGCTGTGTTTCATCAGTGACGATGGTCATTATGAATAGTTAGGGGATAGTTCTCAGTGGGTGCTTCACTATGAGTGTCCTTTGTCACATTGCACAATGTGATTTATTGATTAGATATCAGATGAAAAGCATTGATCGTAGCAGCTTCAAAGTACCATGTATGGCACTGTAAGCATTTTTTTTAAGACCGTTACATCACTATTCCAAGGGAAAAGCCATCAAAGGCATGGAGGTACAGTAACTTTTAATTTTTCTTCCGCCACGTCCCTAGATGGATAACAAGCCATTGACATGGGCTTGTTTGGTAGTAATTCATGACCTGTGACCCATATTGGTGACCCATAAAACCCCGACAAATTATCAGGAGGTCAGTCCTGACCCAATAAATTCCAAGACCAACCGTCAGCCTCCCCGGATAGAGCCGCAATAAAACAGACACAGCTCATAAACTGAGACCTGAGGATCGAAAATATTTCCCTCCCTCTGCTATTTAAACTTTAGTCTTACGATCAAACCCATTGTTGTCTCCCGTCCCGACATTACAATATCCAGTGAGATTGCACCTCCTTTCCAACCTTTATTCAGAGCTACATTAAGTTAGGAATTGTTTGAATTTCATCCCTGCTGGACCACCTTTTTGTCAATGTCAGTACACTCGCATACAATGTGTGTCCTTTTTCTGTTCATAATAATTCTCTTATCACATTCCCAAATAAGTGTGAAATGAGCCAACAATTATATAAGCTTTGAATTTAGCTTCAGGACAGTCCTCTGATTTGACTCAGGAGTATTGCTGTTTTTACAGTACATTAAGCGGCCGTGCTGCCTTTTGCAGTGCGACATTGATATCAATATATCCTATTTTCATCTGTTTAAAGAGACATTAAACAGATGTCAATGACTGTAGAGCTCTGTGTGACACGAACATTGTGACCCACATCTCTTCGGAAGTGTTGCTGGCTCCCACTGGGGAGTTTTGACATTTCCCGACATGTTCCCTTTACTTCATTTTTTTCTTTAAGCCATGCTCCTGACAGTTCTGCCTCCTCGTTATTTCAGAGCTTTGCGAGACTCAGCTTGCATCCCCTCTTTTCTTCATCTTCTTTTAAAAGCCCCACTCTCCGACAGCACACATCCTTGAATTGCTTGTCCACTAGTGAACAGTGACAATGGGCACTCCATATGGAAAAGATTTATGACGGCCAAACCTTAATAAAGGGTGACCCTGGTGGCCACATCTGCCGTTAAGCACCATGTCTCCATAATTTACTGCTCTGACTATGTGGGCATGCTCTCCATACTCTCTAGTTCAGTGTTTTCCATTTTCATTTACATACACTGTCTTTTCAATTTGATCAATTGCCCATTAAAAATGTAAGGGGTCAGAAATAGCTTTAATTCATTATTGTGACAAAGGTTATGATGTGGAGCCAGGGCTGTTGATTGATTTGCAAGTTTAATCAATATGCTAATATTAAAGTACTGACAATAATGAATGTGGAGTATAAGTGTGTGTGCGTGTGACATGTTCGGTGACGTTAGTTTATTTCATGTCCTGTTGTTTTTCCAGTGTTTCCACTGAGCCCTCTTCTATCCCCCTTTGATTTTCCCACTAATGACATACAGTAGAGAGAAAAACAATGTTCCAGCCATTAAGTTGAATAGGGGACTATGTACTGTAATTCAGAGTGTCCTGATTGGCTGCACTGTTTGTTTCCTGTGATCCCTGTTGTCTCCCCATCCCTGGTGACTTGCCTGTGGTAACAAAGGCACCAGTGTGGATCCTATCCCATGCTGGTCCCCTCAGGAGCTTCATCTTATACGCTACATACTGTTTCTACTCCGAATTTGTTGCTTTTACATATATATTTAAATAAAGTAAGCACTACATAATGGCATAATTATAAGTTTGGTTTAACATAGCCAAACAGCCTCCTGGAGGTATGCATATGGAGCGGCAACTGATATGAATTATGTGTTTGCTTGATTTAAGCAATTTCTCATTACACAGTTGTGTGGAGGTGTTTCAGTGATGAACATCAGTTACACTGACGCAGGAAGGATCTGTGTGATGTTCATTAATTTTGAAGCTGTGTTTGGAGCATCCTTTAACTTTCAAAGCAATCAGCCAGACTAAAAATTATGACAACTCTAGACATGCTGTATGATCAGTAACATCCGACGCAAACCTTATTATTGCTTTCTACATAGCCGGGATATAGCCTCAGGTGTGGCTATTGCAAATAACCTTAAGGATAGTAAAATTAGGCACAAATCATTGTAGATTTTGGCCTGACACTTGAAATAAATGGTCAGACTCCACTGAAAATATGACTGCATAACGATTCAGAAGCAGGTTTTACTTTAAGATGGAAAAGTCAGTAGATAGAACCACTGGAGGCTATACTTCATGTCAAGTTTTGGAGACATTTTATATCCAAAGCTGTAAAATTAATAATGAGCAGACATCAGTGACTTACAGTATCAACACTCCTGAGTCATGTGCACATCTTGGGTTTCTTCTGCACCGCAGTGAGAAGCTCTTATCTGCACTGCACCATAACCTTCCCCAGGGTGGTCGCCGACCAATATCCTCGCCTGGGTTTAGTCCAGGATAAAGACCTCTGCTCTCCAACTCTCTCTGTGACCACAGGTACACAAAAACAGAGCACTATCTCTCTGCCTGCTCAGCCAATAAATGGGGAAGACCATTGTAGTGAAGCTTTTAGCCAGCATCCTGGGGAGTCCTGTAGCCGATGACATTTCTAAATGGACAAACGGAGCAGCTGGGGAGACGGAGGCACTTACTCCGCGGAGACACTTTGATTCTCCGCTGTTACCTTTGGGTTTGTTCGTTAAATGTTTCTGTCCACACAAAGCGTATCAGCTGTGCTTGCGTGTCATTGTACATATGCCTTTTATATATTTCTAAGAGGGACTTGGTAAAAGGTTCTAGTATAATCTCACTTCTATTATAGTGTTTTAACAGTAACTGACAGTTTCACCTTTATGTGGGACAAAAATATAGGATCTCAGATCGAGTTTTTAACCGATTGTCTTCTTTACTTTTCGTTTGACTCACTTTGGACCTATCTTTAATAGCTGAACTAACATATGAATGTGTACGTAAATGTGATGAAGCATAACTACAGGTAAAAAGGCAGCCTAGGCCTGAACATTTTATCACTCCCAAAGTGTCTTAATTTGTGACAATGAACACGTCTCCAGTAATACTGCAGACAAAAAAAGAACTATTACATTTCATTTCGTCAATCATTGGACACCTCATATTTCTCTGGAGGTGTAGAACTGACAGGCTGTGAGACTGATGCTGTAGGTGGAAGCAGTACATACAAAGACTCCACTGAAGGACAGGCATATTACTGATAAGATGCATTATGAGCTGAGAGAATCTGCATTTCATTATGCACGAAGCAGTGTTTCCTCATGATATGATGAAGTATCAGCTCAGTCTGGTCTGAGATGTACTGACTGACCTATCAACGATGCTTTAGATCTTAAATACAGTCTTTACAGTGATTCAACAAACTGTACTTCATCCTTGTCAAAAGCACTACGATAATAACAGTATAACAACAAATTCTTTTTTTTCATTTCATTCCTCTTCATTTTCAATTAACACTGACTAAAATCGCATCACTTGAGACGATTGTGCAGCAAAAGGTTTACGCAACCTGTTCCACATTATGCAGTTGTACATCCAGGATTTGATGGTAAAGGTAAAGTTATGTCCTTTTTAATACTACTGTAGATACTGAACTGAAAATTTTACCAAAAACATAATACTGAAGTTGGATAGCTTTTCCATTGGCTAATCATAAATATATGTCACGTTTCTTTCTCTAAACAGCCTACATGTTTTTTTCCAGACTGAAATCTGACACAAAGCAAATTCAGTAAGTGGCATGTTTTTGCAATCAGGTGTGGAAAGAGGTCATGTTGATGTCTCAGTGAAGAGAGAACTGTCAGTCATCGACTGCACGGTCCTCTTGAGGACTGTTGTCTCATATTAATTCATGTACGGCGTTGCCAGGCGAAAACGAATGAAGCATTAACTGTTGCATTCAGAATGCAAAGCGCAGTTCTTTGTTGAGACAGATGGGTTTGGCGATGTTCATGTTAGTATTTATCTGTATGTTATTGTTTTTTTTAACATTATCTGCACTATGGGCTTAAGTATTTACAGACAATCAATACCCACCAACCTCAGAGAACAGTGTAGCTACTGAGGGGATGAATGGCCAGTTGTTGTGTATTTGTATGTACAGTGTGTGTGATCATCGCATACATTATGTATCTTTTGTGGTCAGTGTATTATGTCTGTCAGCGACATCTTTGTATTCTGATCCACGTCTGCCTTGATGACATCCTTTTGATTATTTATGATGTTTATCCTCCTTCACATGCACTTCCTGTACCCATGGATCATAGGGAACAAAAATGTCGGAACAATTATGGGAAGTGGACCAGCAAAGTAATAATCTCCCTATGAATAATGAATCTACTTAATGGTCTAGAGTATTGCTGTATGTATACTGGATGACTGGAAATGTGAAGGTAAAGTGATGGAAACAGTCAAGACAGAATTTACCTGAAATACTTCACATATACATCCTGCAGTACAAGTATACCACACAGGCAGTCCGAATTTAATCTGTGTGTTTTGTTAGAAAAAAAAAAAATATACATACAGTATATATAGGTGTTTAGGTAGTTATTGGATATACTGCAAAAAAGCATCAGATACTGCTAAGACTTGCAAAAACCTGACACCACATCAAAGTGCTTGGCTCTTCGGAGCTGATTGAGATTGTTGGCTTTTTAAATTAAGTAAGCATTACCTTCTAATAGCTAAGAGCTCATGCTGTTTAATTAGAACTGAACCTCAGTACTCTTTTATATATAAGAGGGGAGGGACTGGTGTTGGAGAGGAAGGTGAACCTGACATGACTGACTCGCTGCCATGCAGATTGCTGAATAATGCACAGGAAGAAACCTCAAAATAAAACCTGCTCAGTTCCACTCCATGCCCCTTCTCTCACCACTGTCTGGAGCCTCACTAACACACTCAGCTCTGAATAAATAAAATATAGCAGCTTCCCTCTGTGCTGAGAGTGAGTGGCAAAAGAAGGACATTATTTGAAATCACATTTGGGATATTGCTTGTGTTTGTGACCAGCAGAAGACAGCACAGATTTTTTTTTTTTTTTTTTTTTTGAGCTTAACTGAACTGACTCGTCCTCCAACAACAGTCTTGATTTCTCATCGTGGATTTATGGTGACTGGCTTGAGTAGTCTGGCATGCATGGCTGCCCCACAGACTTTTAGCTCCTGATTGATCTGAGATGTTGACAGACAGCGGTGTTTGATTCTGCTCCTGTTATCTGTAATGTAGCTGAAGCTCTCAATGGGCTGACAAGATTAGAATGCATTACTGTCAGAAAGCAGGGTGCCCTGGGGCTGCACCATGCTTGTTGAGTGTTAATGACTCAGACTATGCCTCGCCAGTGCAGGGCATGTGCTGACAAACCACCTAGTCCCTTGCATCCCAATCAGCCCAGCCTGTGGCCAGAAACACAAGGAATGACAGATGATTTAACTTGATTGATGTATACGCAATATTTGAATATTGCTGATATTGGTCATATTAGATTTATTAAGTGACTTGATAGACTACAGTTTATTTGAGAACTATATTACATCTCATAAGGGAGGTTGGGAGGCTGTGTGTCTTAAGAGCAGGCTATTAATCATTGTGATTCCTATGATGTAGCTACAGGAGGTTATTGAAATTTGTGTCTAATCACTCAGATTCATGTAATATGTGACCACCACTAGAAACAATCATGAATAAAAAAAAGTTTACTTAGCTGAACTTGCGGACTTTTGGGATTTTTCATACCTGAAATGCTCTAATGCAACTGAATAACAGTATTAAGCTCTTTCAGGCCTTGCTAGTTATTTTCCCTTTGACTTTTACCACATCTTTCTTGGCATGCAAAACCAGTTGATGGGTACAATTGAAACTGTCACAGTCGGATCTGAAACAGGGTATTTCACTTTCTGTGCAAGTGCAGTCTTTTTTTTGTCTTGCATCTTTTGGGTTATTCCAAATCTCATGTGTGCAATACCTTGACTACTAGCAAAAATAAATCACTTGTCCTGGCAAGCTTTCCTTTTACTGCACATTAGTTTCATCATAGGAAAAAAAAAGATGACCCTTGAATTTACATGCTGTTTTAGAGTAGTAACTAGGTGACAATCATGAAATTACCAAAAATAAAATATAAAATATCTGAATCGTAACAGTTTACAGTAAAGTTGTAGTCCACCTACAGTAGGATTTGTTGGGTAATGATGGAATAATACAGAATCAGAATAAAGAGGGTTGCTCTGTATAGGAACTGTTATAGTAAGTACTTTAGCTCACATACAGGCAGTGACAGGAGAGCCATTTCTGTTGGGGACACACTGATAACATATCCCTCATTGCATTGTTAAGACAAGCTGGTAATATCAAGTCTATATATACACTGCATCTCAGGTAGCTGTAGTCGCATACGATTCAGGAACTGGGATGTAGTCAGAAAGCATGTGAGAAGTCCTTGAGGAGCATGAGTTGGGGAATTGGATCATTAATGCTCAGATCTTTAATAAGTGCCCAGGGGAAAATTAATTTCCACTTAATACTCTGCGCCAGGGGTTGATCATCTAATAGGGTGAGCAGTGAATCTCGCAGCTCATCTGCAGGCTAAAAGAGACCTCCTCTATCCTATGCATGGTGTTTGTTTTCTCCAAAATCTCAGCCCTGTGCACTGGCAGTGATTGGCAGTTTGTTTTTCAACATTTATTTCATAAGAGCCCCATTGCGATTATGTTCTAAAAGCTCCCTACTGTCACCTTCCTGTGTATGAAAAATCCAATATGGTGGACTTTGCTTAGTGCTTTTTATTGACCTTCACTTTTACACCTGGTGCTTTTTTGCTTCACTAAGGACTATGGTATGGCTCCCCCAAGCATGAGTTTATTTTGCCGAGGAATAAAACACATGTACATGTGTCATGAACAAACTGTAACAGTGGATGTTGCTGCTATTTGTCTGTGAAAACAGTCTCCTCATTAAGATATGTTTGGCCTTATAAGCATAACAGATATGTCTACTGTTGCCATAGAGACAGGATTTAATCTATGGTCGACCTAAATTAATTTGCCAATTACAGTAGGTACAGTAGGACATGCAAACACTACATCTCCCTATCTGGAAGAGAGAAAAGAGAAGCAAGATGCTTAGACTATATTTACACTGTGTATTGAGAGCTGGCTCATGTAACATAGAATCACTTACTGTACAAGTTTTACAGTTTATAAGACGTATGTTTAAAGCAACAACAAAAAAGAGGAAGTCAGATACCAACCTTGACCTGGGTCATTGAAAAGAAAGTAAACATTGTCACTGGATTTACTATTCCAACATTAGAATATTTGATCAGACATCAAGTCTGATGTTGGCATGATCTGCCAGAAATAAATGGATGATGTGAAATCAACACACCAGCTATTTCTTTTCATTCCCATGCACATCAAATGTTTTATCACTATGCTGAAAAAAACAAAACAAAATATGAGCCTTACGACTGAAACACGTGTAGTGTTTCATCTACACTTAGAGTTTTCTGTGTGCATCTCAGATTCATCGGCCTTTACGGAGCCTGATATCTTGATTTGATTATAACAAATGCAATGAATAAATGATCATCATCCCTTGATGTAATTGGGAGGAAATAAAAAAGTAAATGTAAAGCAGTGAAGGCATTAACTATTTAAAAGCTATGCAATCACCCAGTGTCGTTAATGGGTTATTAAAGTGAAAGTTTTCTTCATTTAAACACATTGCTTTGTGTTATCGTGTAACATATGAGGCTGAGACAAAATTGACTTTACTTCATAGTGACTGGCAGTTGGCTTTCTCTCATCAGTGTTTTTCTTTGGTCTACTGTACTGAAAAGGGCACTCTTATTTTGAAATACATTTTATGAATAACACAGCAACATGTACAGTATCTTATAGTATTTCTCTACCTTTGGAGCAGTTTTCATTCATTTGAATTTCTCAAGATCTTTCATTGGTGTCAGCTGAACTTGATGTCAGTGGTTGCTGTTATGATCAGCGTACAGTTGTGGCAGTTGCATGAGAAGTTGAGTTGTGATGCTCCTTACCTGTACTGACTGCAGACTTAGGAGAGCTGATGTTATTCTCCTGGTGCTGTGAGGGCATTCAGCACGCTCCACCAGTGTGTGCTCATAAACTTCTGCAGTTTTGCACAACAAAATTCTTGGCACACTTGTCCTGATGCTCAACATTAAATTGGCGTAGCCTCAGTGTGCAGTATATCATGGTCCTCCACTGTGTACGCTTCCACTGTCAGAATCATCCCATAAGTGCAGTCAGGCTGAGGCAGCGAGTAGATAATAGTAAATAGTGTATGGCACCAGGAAAACCCCTGTTGCTTTTTAGGGCCTACAAACTCACCTTGAAGCAGGAGGAAATGTACTCATCACTGGACTCCGGTAGAGAGCACAGCAACAGGACTGCAGATGATACGAAGGTGAAAGAGACATATTGAGACAGTGAAAGAAGTGAAAATATAAAATACTCAATAGGAAAGCAACATGTTGTCTGACTCATGAAGTGCGGCGGGCGAGGAAAGATAGATTTAAAGACTTCAAAACAAGTACGGCTTAGACGTCCAACAGAGGGTATAGTAAGTGATTAGCTGCGTGTTTACAGATAGCATCATGCAATAGCTGCGGCAAAACGGGGTCATTCAGGGAAACATTATCCTGCCAGGAATGCAATGTTGCCGGGATTTGCCCCCAGGCCACTGTTTATGCACATTAGAAGTAGAACTGTGCAATATGTACTGTACAGTAAATGGCATTTCCCAGTACAGACATTTGCAGTGCATGTGGTGCAATGTTGAGTTTCACCTGTCAGATTGAAGGGAGGTTGCACAGTAACATGTGTATCTTCAAGCCATCAAAATGTCAGTTTTTCATGTTTTTTTATGCTGGAAAAAGTTGGAGATTTTGGTTTTGGAAAACATCTTTGTCGATTGGACAACAACAAGTGTCACAGACGACTCTGCAGCATTCACCGATGACACAATAAAATAATGATCCTGGCAGAAGCACATTTGTCAATGCTTTCTGAATCTTGTAGTTAAAAGCATTGTATTCACTTTTTTTGTGTACCCCTTGTGAAACCATCTGTTGTTGTCTGTGCTTTTTCTAAATTTCCTTGTGTTTTCATGTGTATTCAGCTCTCAGGGCCGCTGTGGATTCTGCGTTTCATGAAACACCATTATGATAACATTGCTGTGGCCATCAATTTAATGTGATGGCATTAGATGAAAAAAAAGCTGCAATTATTTTAGCTTCATTAACTTGCTTTATCATGTAATCACCTGCGCTGCTAACCTGTCCGCCCTAATCTGAGGGTGATCCTCCTCTCCATTTCAGTCAGGACAGGCTAAGTGAGAGGGGACTGACGAGATTTACTGCCGGTGAAAATACTGAGAAAAGCACAATTGAGTCCTGATCAGACCTCTTCATGAAATTGCCTTCATGGGGTCATCACTCCATGAAAATGGTTCGCACAATCTGTCAGATCTGCGGCTCAGATTGAAATGTTTGCCACGGCGATTCTCAGGTGCTTTTGTTTAAATTTAAACTGCGCTCCAGCTGGGAGGAGTTTACCCAGATTTGAAGTGTCGTCAATCACGTCAAGTGCTGTCCAGCTTTATACTTTGTAAAAACAAACTGAATGAGTTACTAGGAAGGAATTCAGAATATGTCCATCCTGATCTACTAAGGTTTCCAGAGAATAGACATGCTGGTCTAATGCTGTATTGAAAACAATGTTATAGACCTTTGCCAAGTGCATGTTAAATGAAACTGTTGTCAGGTCCAATTATGATTTCAGTATATTGCTGAAGGGATGTGGTTTGGCCTTGAGTATGGACATCATTGCAATTTAAGGCTTTAATGCATCTTATTAACAAATACATGTACACAGATAATAATCACAATGGGAAAATACTCCCACATTGAAAATACATTAAAGTACAAATAATAACATAATAGTGTAGTATTTGAATAAATACATTTGAATTAAATGAATTGTATACCCTCTTTTGGATTTTTCCAGTTTCTATGTTCACTACACTGAGTGGATGAACCAATTTCCCTTTAAGATTGTTTAGATTTATTTTTTATTGGTCCATAATGGAAAAACGCCGCAGGTGCTGATCACTCATAAGAGCAAGAGAAGACAGAGCCAGAGGGGTTATGAGAACAAAAAGGGGACAAAGGGAGAGAGAATGCGTCCCTGCATGTGTGTCACAAGATGCTTGTCAGTGTGACAGGACAGCTGCTGAAAAACACACCATTATGTACCCAATGAAGGTGACATTAGCCCTGCAGGGCAGCAGCAGGTGTGCATGGAAAGGAGATGAGACAATTTCTTTATTCTCTGGAGACAGATGTGAGGTGGTCCGCCTCCCTGCCTTTTTTTTTTTTTTTTTGATTAATAATTTGATTGAACACCATTTGCGAAGGAATGAATAGAATTTTAAGTAAACTGTACTAGGTTCTTACAGGTTTGTTATTATTGAACATTATCACATTTCCAGGTGCGTACCTGCGATGGTCTTCTGTGTAGGCGCACACTTGATGTCTGCCACAACACCTTTTTATAGCAGCACATCTGTTTTGCCACTCTGTCGTCTTGATAGACAGCCGACAGCAGCAGCATGCTATGTGATTATGAACTGTTCGCCCCAGAGTCTCTTTGCTCCTCTCTCTGGAAACAGAGTCGAGCATCACACTGTGCAAACAGCGACAGCAGCTTCTTCAGGTGCCGCAGTCTGCAGGTGAGACAGCAGAGGCCAAATGGTTTGGTGCAGAAATTCGACGGGAGGAAAAGCTGCGTTTCATCAAAATGAGGTTGATAGAAAAACAATGTACGGTTCAAGAGGACGTCAGGCCAATTTTTCAATAACTTGCATTCAGTCTTGGATATTTATTTATTTATTTATTTTTTCATGGCAGTAAGGTTAATGCAGGTTGAATTACCTCTTTGTTTCTCTGATATTTATCTCCTATCAGTCAGGCTGCGATGCGTGATGTGATAGATAAGGTGTAATAGCTAAATGCTTGAAATCAATGCACCAAGACTCATGCTTACGATTCCCTGTCAGTGGCTCAGCTCTGTATCTGACAACGGTTTGGAAGATATCACAGCCAATCACAGGGTTCTGTCTAATAAAGGACTCGGATGACACAGGGACACACACACATACGCGCACACAGCAACGCTTATGTTTTCTGCCGGAGCCTTAGATTGATTTATTGTGAAAGATCCTTCAAATAGTGACAAAACCATATTTGAAGTAAACTGAAACAGATTGCATTGCATTATATTGTTGTGTATTGCACTGAGACAGGGCTGAATTGAATCATATCAAACCGACTGCCTCAAATATATTATAGGTGCTCTGAATTATTGCCCCTATATTGAGGTGCATATTGAATCTGTCACAGAGGGAGAGATACACAGCCTTAGGAGGGAATTTGCTTGTGGTCCAAAATCTTCCAGTCAGTGCTGATGAAGATGAAAATGTTTCCAGTTACACTCTCGCTGTAAGAAACAGAACATAGTGCTCACAAAACAATTCCATTAATACACAACAGTACGGGGAGAAGATCTGACCCGAACAGCAAAGTCCTGCTTCACTTTACCCTCAAAAAGTACAATGAATCACTCTGTTTCTTTGTTACACTTTGACTCGTAGGTGAACAGATGTTGCTGTGTCTCGCCCGGCCAAAGTCCCAGCTGTTTGCAAACTGAATAGAATCCAGGAGACACTGGTTAGCATTCACAAACGTGACTCATATGCCAGATGCATGTGACTGGGATCTCTGCCTTTCTACCTCCCTGCTGAAATATGGGCCTTTAATCTGCTTTGTTAACCTTCATTTAAGGATTTGTTATAAAATTGAATATATTCCCCATCATAAAGCAGAGAGAAAAAAAAAGTGCTATTACGCAGCAGTAGACAATAGCAGCCATGATCTCCTTGTAACAAAGAGACACCACATAGAAACGATAACCGCAGGATTGCTCTGATTCTAACTTTTCTTTACCATTTTTTTTTCTCCTAACATTTCCCACCTCCCTTGCCTTCATCCTCTGTTAACCTCCTCCTTAGGTGTCAGTCTTACCATGCAGCGAGGTTCTTTCTTTTGCCCACTAGCATAATGAATCACATGGCATAGCACTAGTTGGCGGGGCCTTATCTCCTCTCAGCTGCCTGAGGAGCCATGTCAGATTGATGTACCAGTCACCTAGAGACTCCTTCGCATTGTGATTAGAGCAGCCAACCGTCCACCCCAACTATGGAAGGATTCACCAACAAGGTGGATACACACTTTTTCTATTGACTCACATACACACACACACAAATGGACATGGACTTAAATAGCAAAGGTGATGCAGCAGTCACACAAGCTTTGTCACAGGGCTTCAGCATGTTTGTGCCCCCAGCTATGTTTCCTGATGTTAAGCCGCTCATTAAGCTCAAACCCATTCCCCTTGAACGCAGCACGCTGCCAGCCATATTTTTTAATTAGTTTATTTAGCCTTCCTTGTGACTCAAGGATGAAACTGCCCTCCTCTAGCACTTGGCTATATATTCGTTAGTACTTTACTTAACTCTGCAGGGGCTGTAACTCTGGCACGATTTCAAATGACACACTGCAAGTAACTACAAAGGTGACTCAGATCCAGACAGTGGATGGTGGTGGTGAAATTGCACTGATAGGGGTTGCTGTGTAGTCGGACTTTTGAGTAACAAGTGGCAAAAATAATTAAACATTTGATCATTTAATCATATTTGGAGCAGGCAAATGAGGCTTGAGATCTGAGTGTCTTTGCCAACCCATTAGCCTAATCATGGTACAGTATGCACAGTATTTTTCTCCCTGCTATTTAATTGTCTCTGCCTCCTCAAGTCATTTTTCTTCAGTAGTTGCGCACTCCTTGACAGTGCCCTGTCACTTAAATCAGTGGGGTTCAATGTTTTTACAGGGCCTTTGTTTGTTGGGTTCTATTTATTGTAAGTTGAAGCTATTACTAGAATGAATGATCTTGTTCATAACACAGTAATTAATACTAAACAGTGTGCTACTCAATACTTTCTGTTGTTGTTTGTGTGCACAGAAAAAGAAAAAAAAATAACAACATGGTGGTTAAAAGACTCAACAGGGTACCTTTAATCAGAAATTTCAGTGGTTTGTAATCATGCTGCTTTGTAATACTGATGAGCTTGCTGCATGTTTTCATTTTCCTGAATGGCCCGGCTGCTATTTCACATGACCAGTCACAAGCAGCAAGATGAAAATAGTTAAAATGCGGAGAAAAAAACATGCAGCTGAAAGAAAGAGGCTCATATACAACAACAGTGGGAAAATGTAAAAGAGATTCAATCAACATTACAGAGGAACATGCTGTTACTTTATAAATGATACAGTGGATTAGTTTGTTTGCTTTTTTTGTGTTGTGTCTTATAGTGCAATTACCTGTATCTGTAAGTCTGAAATGGGGATTTCTTACTTGATGCCAGTTAAATTGGTTGCTCAAATCAAATGTAATTATAAAGGATAAATTAAGTAGAAAAATATGTATCGTTACATCATGCAAATAAAAGGGCAATCAGAGGACAGCTATGAGAGCTTACACTGTGTGATACATATCTGTGAAGGTCATACACAGCACAGACTAAAACTGAACGAGTAGTTGATGCAGGAAATTATGATATCACACTGATGCAAATTAGAAGACCAAGATAAAACGTTAACTGTGTTAGATGTGCAGGGTATTTAGCGGACCTGGCTGCCGGAGCCCTCTGCCTGTGACTTGTGACAGACAGTAAGGGACAGGCCAGCTACAGTAGGAGGGTGCTCCGGGTGAGTAGGCGTGCATGCCCCCCCGCCTACCCCCCTACCCCCCTGCCGCCCCTCCTATTCCCAGCAACACGCTGAGAAGGCAGTTTCCCCCACAGACTGAGGGATTGAAGGGATACAGAGTGCAAATCAGCTCCCTATCTTTGCTGGCAAGGGTTCATCTATCTGTCCATCACTCTAGTCTACAAGTTATCTGCCTCTATTTATTCATAAATCCCACTCACTCTTTATTCATTGCAGCCATTTTGTTTCACAAGGTCTTTGCCAAGGCTCAGACATGCTGACACACACACACGCGCGCACACACACACACACACACAAATGTGCGCCTTTTAAGCTCCCGTATAAGATTGCATCTCGGCCGTGGCATTTTCTGAAATTATTGAACGTGCTAAGAAAGCGATGCGATGCAGACTGATGATATGAGGGGGAATTGGGAAATAAATACCAAAAAGGAATCTTCCCGAGTCTTACCAGTGGTGAAGTGCTTCCTATCATTATTCAGCAGAGAGGAAAAACAGCATGCCAATTTAAAAGGCCTGTTTATGGGCTTCCATCAAATTTATGGCTTCATTTACTATTTGCAATTGAGGTCTGTGACAAGCTATAAGGGAGCATGACCAGACGAAGGGATGTGGGGAATCTGTCTGCTTTCTGCTTCTGAGCTGCGGTAGTAAAAAAATTGAACACAACCGCACACTGCTACACAAAGAATTAAATTAGATCATGTTGCAAATATAAATTTGTGTTTTTTCCTCTCTGTTTTTAATAGACTTGCCACAGTAAATAGTACGGATTTTACAGTTTCCAGGTGCATTTACCATATAAACACAGTGCTTGTATTTCACTCTGATGAGGTGTCATGATGGGTGATGTACTAGTATTAGACAGCCACTGGTTGCAAGGCGTGGCACATTGTTTTACAGTTCAATTTTAGCCCTCTGATATCACAGCTGTTTGTTTGAGCCACAAGAAGCATCCTCAGCCTTGTATGACAAGCGGGTATATTTTCTCAGAAATCCCTGGCCCTGCTTGATGATGTCAGCACACAGTTCGGTATGGATTACACTCTGAACTATGATACTGACTCTTCAGTTTGGTGGCTGCTCTCTCCATCTTTATGGTCTGCTGTTTGCCCGTGCCCTTTCCCCATCCCTCTGTCTGCCTTCATCCATCCTGTTTTTATAGCTGCTGGCCTGCCCTCCTCTGTTCTGACAGTGAGCTTTGGTCAGCAGGGCTGCTGGGATGGTCGCCGTGCGAAGCAGGGAAGGGATGGAGGGAGCTGAGGCCAAGGCTAACGCAGGTGACCTTGGGGCCGAAGGCACAGACACAGCGTTCACATGGATGGAGGGAGACAGAAGGATAGAGACATCCATCACATTTTTATTAGCCCCTCGGTGTATTGCTGTTTACATTATACTGACCAATAAGTACCAACTTTTACACACTGTCATCACAGGACAACGCGGGGCCTCATTTTCAATATTTAGCATTACTCGCTTCTGTTTTTTTTTTCTTTTCTTTTCCCTCTTCCCTTGTTCTCTTTACCTTCACACCAGTGGCTGAGCCTCTGCTGTGAGTAATGACGTTCCTCCCCCTGGCACAACATCACAGAGTGCATCTCTTTTCCCAGGGCCTGGGGAAAAAGCTTGGGCACCCACTACCTTGTATGAATAAATTCTCTGTCAACAGCATTAATCTGCACTGTAATTGGCCACCACTGCCACAGCAGCCAGTGTTTTATGAGCAGACACACAATGGAAAGATTGACTCGCTAAAGCTGCACATTCAGTGGTGTAATCTAATGACATGACTGTGTAAATAAGCAGTGGGGGACGCTCGCAGATAACTGCACACAGCAAAGACCACATGACACTCAGAGCAGTCTCCTGTGGAAATTATCATCCTTTTGTATTATGCTTATGTAATGATAGAGTTAGTCATATAGATCACATCACATCTCCAACTTCCCAGTCATCTAGTAGCTGGGTTTCCATCAGTCAATGTGATCTCCTGGCTTTTATTTTGTCGCACCACTCTGAGGTTGACGTTTGTTGTTTTTGAGTGAAATCTCTCAAAGCTACGGGATAGATTGGCATGGAATTTGGTTCACTGGACATTGTTGCACTGCTCGAGATGAAATGTAACCACAGATCCCCCGAGTAACATTGGGTCAGCGGTCTGACAGTGGAATGAGTGGAAGTAGTGTTGCAGGAAAAAGCGAATGAATGCCCAAGGGAACGATTTGGGACGCAGCAAAGGTGTGCTGTGAACATGTCAGCTCGCTGATGTTAGCATTTAGTTAAAAAATGGTCACCTTAAGCATGTCTTATCTCTGCAGTGACAATAGGTATAGTCTCACGGCCTTAAATGTATCTGTTAAACAGTTTTGGTAGAGTAATGGGTTGTATGTAGAACATTTAACCAACATTGATCTGAATGCTATAGCAGTTTCCACTTTCTTCTAATTTTTTCAGTAAAACATGAGCATTCACTTTGGCAAGAGAAGTACCTGAACTCTTGTGCTGCACACTGAAATTGGTATCAGAAACTAGACATGATGATTTACTTTCTGCTGTTTTCAATGATTCATGTTGAGAATCTGTCCATTGGTTGGACAAGATATGATGTCTCATCTTCAGATCTTGATCACTGGGAAATGTTCCTGTCTCCACAGCTGTAGGCACAAACAGATGTACTGTAAGAGAGTAGAGTTGTAATGGCAAAAATGTGTTAGATAAGCAACTCAGCGAGAAACAGTGAAATATTTATCAACCCCGTCTCTCACGTTGCATGTTTGATGTTGCAGAGAGGCATTAGCATCCTTCCGGTAGAACAGCTGCTGAACTGACCGGCTCTTGCCCCATGTTTCAATTAATATCCTGCAGAAATTTGTCTATGATTCTCAAAGAAAGCAAGACAATTAGATTTACAGCGTGTGTTGCACTATGAATCTCTCATAAATGCTGAAATGCATTTAAATCATCTTGGTCTCTTTTAAAACCCCTTTTTTTCATAAATATTCAGCTGAAAGTAAATGTTAATTACAGAGGAATGGGCTTCAGCAATCAGTTCGCAATCCACCGGGACATGTCTGTAGATCCCTCCGAAATCTTTTCATGGAGTTGGCTACAATACATTGCAGAGTCACTCCTTTTTTTGGTGGAATGAATCAAGATAATGGGGAACCGTAGATCCAGGCTGTCAACTCCAGGGCCATATTTATGGCTTAAGAGCCATTAGACATTGGTTTGGTGTCAGTCCTGCCTGACAGACTGCCACCCTCGGGTCACAGGAGAAGGACAGTCTTAGCTTCCAAAAAAAGGATCAGCAAAGAGACAACAATGAGAGCAGAGTTTCCACAAATGACTTATCGCCTCTGGCTTTGTATCCCTTGGCTCTCTAAATTTGTTAAACTGGTTGGCTATTTTAATCTCCGTAAGCATTGTTGTAAATGAGGGCAGACGTCAGTGTGGATTGCCTTGCTAACAGTGCAGAGCTGATAGCTGCTGGTGTGGGTCATTTGGATGTGAAGTCATGCCCTTCATCATGCCTGAGCGCTGCTGTTTGCCTGAGGTTTCTGGAGGGAGACGGTTGTCAACACTTTTGCTGTTTGTCATTGTCTGTAAGACGCAGCAAGTCAGTTTAGGATGCATACTCATCTGCATTGGTCGGCTGGCTCGGGATCAAACCCAGTGCAGAAACATTTTCTTTCTTTCTTTTTTTTTCTTTGTTGTTGAAAATCTATCATAAGGTCTGAGGATTCGCAGCAAACTGAGGGGGCAGTTTTCTGGCTGAAAATGTAAAAAGAGAGTTGAAGCTTGTGTTGCTTCTGCAGCGCTGGTCATTTTTTTGCTTTAAAGCAGATGAATATATATGTTTTTATTTATTTATTTATTTATTTATTCCCTCAATAATAACAGTGCTTGACTAGCCAATTTGTTATGTGAAAGGGTTTTCTAGTCATGACAAACCCACACTGATTTGTCACTGAACACAGTTATCCTCAGGTCTATGGAGACAAACTAAATAAAAATAAATGAAAAATGAAGCTTGTATTCATCAGACACACAAAAACACACTTAAAATGAAAACTAATATTTCTAAATATGTGTCAGGAGTAACCAATTATATTTCAAAAAGAGCTTTTTTCACTGTCACCAAGTGCCAAAAAGCTCCTTTTCATTGCAACCCGAAACCTGTTATTTCTGTATTTGCATTTGAGGTGTTTACTTTTACAGTTTTCTAATTCAGAGGCAACACGGCAGTCTGTGTAGTAGTGATGTGAGCTTGCAGTTCCTCCTGTTAATGACCACAGCCCTTGCCACATCCAAACACCTTCTAATCCATCACCAGAGTCAGTCCCGCGCAGATCCTGTAACTTCCACACTCGGCTCAGTTGATTGAGATGTTAATTGTAAAACACTGCACACAAATCAGATGTGAGGTTTTTGTGCTTTTGTCCTGAAACCTCCCCCACTGTCGCCACAGAAGGGTGGTGAGAACTCACTACAGCTAATGTGCTTTACATACACTGGCTTATTGACACTTGAAGTTAGTAAATAACTAGCTGCATTGATTGGTTGCCACTGTATCTCATCCATCTCTGACATGGGGCTATTGAGAAGAGACTGACTTTCCAACATCCATCACTCATACAATAACCGCTCAACTAATCAGTCAAATAGACCAAACAGCAGATTTATGTTGTGTACCACTTTTTTGTTTCATTTTATTATTTCTACTTGTCTGTTTTTATTTCTTAGCATTATTAAACTCTGGCCTCCCTCCTCTCAGCCAGCTTGAGGTCCAGGACCCTCCGGACTAGAAGTAGTCTGCAATTGCAAGTCCAGCGAGACGGTGCCAGGAAGCATCCAGGGGTTAATGCACTGTGATGGCTCTGGGTGCATGGCACTAGCATGGCTGAGTGAACATCACGTTGAAGCATAGTGAGGCTAAACACTGCCTTTTCAATGCACAGGCCACAGATTGGCCTTCTCGCATGAGAACACAAAGGAGGACACAATTGTGAGTAAACAATGCAAAAGACAGGCGGGGAGATAAGCTATTATTGTTGTGGTGCTCAGAATCACCTCTGAGCTCCGCGACTGTAATACTTGAGCAAAGTGAACTCATTTTGTCTTCAAGGGTAGTACGGAGATAGAGGAGGGTGCGACAGTGAAATGTCAGGGGGTGGTGGGTGTTAGCTGGCAGGAAACCTCCAGCAGCAGAACTCTCCGTTTGATCCCTGTGGCTCGGCTCCATCTGGCTATACGCTGACCATGTTAGTGGACAACTGCCACAGCCTCGTGGCAACACAACACTGGCTCACGTATGATAGTGGAGGATGTCGTATCTTTTAGTGAATCAGCTCTGTCTTATTAAACACATAGTGTGCCAGAATCCTCTGCCAGGGTCATATTATAAGCTCCACATCCAACCATGGTGGATCAGGGTTGTTATTTAAAAGCCAAAACAGCATGTGTGGTTGAGTCACTGTGTTATGTGGATGTGATTAGTGCAAAATGTGCAAATGAGAATGGTAACCTTTAAAAATTAATTGCTTCGTTTCAATGAGAGTTATTATTGTGCACCATGCTAACATGGCGAAAGTCACCTGCACTTAAAGAAGCAATATGGTTTTGATTATGAATTTACATTTATAGGACAAGCACAATGCCCCCCCCCAAAAAAAAACAACAACACAAAAACAGTGTAACACTTACACAGGTTCATTAGGTCTTTGAACCGACTCACATGTAAGTTACCTGACACAATCTAGGACAGTTATTCCCAGCAATTTCCAACCCATGGCCTACTTGGAAATTGCAGAAATGTTGGCAGCCCACATAATGGATGCCCAATAATGCCCTCAGAGAACACTTTGTATTTTAATGGTAACAACAAAACAAGCAGGGCTTAACTGAAAGGATGGGAGGCTCAATTTTCTTTTTCTTTTTTATGATTGACTTAGGAGAGAGCTCATTTGTCAGTACTCAATGAGTCTATTGACCTCCTCTTTAATTGCTTCTAACCAGCTATACATTTTGGTTCTACCATAATCTTTTTAACATATTTTCAGTCTTTTCAAGCATAATTTATTATATTTATAAAGCATGTTGTGTATTTTCTATAATTACACATTTTCATTATATAGTTTTGCAATTGCAATTTTGCAATAGTTGGCTCATCTGCAATACCTTCATGATCCACTAGTGGGCCACAGTTTATTAGCTAGTATTAGTATTAGCTACTGTAAGACACTTGTCATACCAGACCAAGGCTTCAACAACAGCCCTGACTACACCACGCGGTGTGTTTTAATGCTTAATGTTTTCATTTGTAAGACACCTAATGTGTTAAATCAACCACAAACTAGTCTCACATACTGGGCAATGTTTTCATTTGTAAGACACCTAATGTGTTAAATCATAGTCTCACTTGTGCAAAGACTGTACATGTGTGGATTTTGATCTTTATTCGCGGTGTCCTGCGATAAGACATTAATGGATGCCTTCTAGCGATTTTCTTTGCCGATGGCAATCTGTAAATCTAGTTACTTTTCCCTTATATTCATAGTTCGACCCAACATAGAGCCTTTTTTATTTCACTATTCAAATGCAGCTCAGTTCTCAGCATCTTCTTTGTGTTCATCTGAGAAACAACCATATGTCATCACCCCCTAATCCTTGAAGAAAAGTTACACAATTGCCAAAGTTGTTAAGCGATCTTCTTTGCTGGGGGTGTGCAACCTCCTGCATCCCTCGTGTTACAGACGGTGACGTGCCATGCTGATAGTCTTAATGAGCAGCGCCGAGTGCCCGCAGCCATCCCATAATGAAATTTGCTCAAGGCGGAACAGACCGGAGAGGCTTGGCAGAACATTGAGGCATATGGCGGAAACAGACGTGATTTCCATGGCAGGTGGCTGGATGCTGCAGATAGGTAAAAGGCTCATTCACCCAGGGCCATGGCCCTGATGGAGAGTGCTAGTGAAGGACTCTCCAGAAAGTAGCACACAAAACATGATCCTTTCATTTCAGTGCTCCTCTCTCTCTCTCGTTTCTGCCTGAGAGCTGACTAATCTCTGCGTTTGTCAGCGTCACCGAGCATTCATGTGACTTTACAGCAGAGTAGGCTGAATTGCATGTAATCATTTTCTATTTCACTTATATTCTATGATGGGGAAATCAGAATAAATATAGAAAACAGCACACTCGCCCTTATAGCCTACAGTACATGCGGACCACAGTGACCGTGTTTTAATGTAGAGCGTGGGAGTGATACAGTTTATAAAAAAAGGGGCCTAAAATGATTAACAATCTGCACTGTCCCCTGTCTCTCTTTGTCTCGTATGTATTTCTTAAAGAAGCACATGCTGGGATCCTTGTTAGGGCTGTTTCACCAGTCTCTGGAGCACACTTCAGAGGAACAGAAAAAAAGCAACTCTGTTCTTTTAATTAATTCGTAAATTTCCAGGCTTTTATTGTAGAAATGGAGTCCTTCTCTCATGAGACGCATCAATGGCGGAAACATACACACACAGATGATTTTTTTTGTGTGTGTGCATTTTGTACGATGTGTATTTTGCATACGGTGTGCATGTCAGCTTTTGTATGTTTATTTGTTCCAGCAGAAGGAATAAAATGGAATTAGGTTATGTATGTACTGAATCATTTCTGTGTCTGTAAACTGCTGAAACAAGGAAATCCCATTAAGTCCATAGTCTCTTTCAGGATAACACTGCATGAGCCCAAAGCAGACAAGTAAACAGGAAATACACATGCATGCAGACTTACAGGAAATAACCTTTTTTTTGCCTCGGATCTACCGGAGAGCTTTGAAGCCTACCAACTTCTCTCAGCCTTCTCCTACAGTAACATCCCATGATGAGCAGATCACATGCACAAGTTGTTTTCAACACGAGCTACAGTACCATACTCATGATTCAAATTATGGAAATAAAGATGTGCCCTGATCCACATCCATATAGTAATTTGAAAAATGTAAACTATTCTTTTTGAATTCAAATAGCCAAACTTTTCATGAAAAGAATCAACATCATTATTTTCACTACTTTATGTCAGTGGCAGCTGCAAAATTAACATTTCCTAATTGTTTTGGATCCTCTAATCCAAGCACTGAGATGTTGATTATGCTAATAATTGAATATCACAAACATATCATCTTATCATGAGCAGGTGGTACTGTTCAGTTTGAAATGAGTGACAAACGACAGCATCCAAAGGAAATCTTTGGAAAAAGCCTCAGGAGGGAAGATGATCTCATGATGAGAAAAAACAAATATGATGAATATTGTAATGTCAAATATAATAAAGATAATATAATATTATATGATATAGAAACATAAAAGCAGCTCGGTAGGATGTTGGTGGCCACTGATCACACTTGGATCAGCAAATAACAAATTGATACTTCACCTCAGGCCAATCAGGCCAGAAATGCAGCTCAGGATCGCAGGACACATGATGTACAGTATGCAAATATGGATAAAGATGTTAAAAGTAGAGATAGTTTCTGGGAAATAGGAAGCATCCTGATAAAACTACAAACCTCCATCCACTTCAGCCCAGGGGACAGGGGGAAATTGGACTCTGAAACATCATATCTGTGTTGGATGAGTCACTCTGATGGATGTGAACCCCCACTGATCAATTCATAGGAGTGACAGGATTGACAGCGACCAGAGAAAAGAGCTGTAACACAGTCAATACTTCTCAGGGTATTGCTGCACTCTGATGCCTGCTCTCGCCAATCACATGCATTTATTCCTGTGGCACGGCTGTTGCAGCTGCCAGCGGAATGCAAAACAGAGCGCCTATGCAGACGCAAGCTACAAACCAGGTCTATTTGTCACCACTTTGAAGGCTTAGGGCGCAAAATGCAGGATCATCTTTTTTCTATCCCTCTTTCTTTGCTGTTTTCACTCCTGATTGAGGCTGATCTTTATCAAGCTCCCGTAGCCTTGACTCCTGTCACCGTAACTGGCTACACTCCCCTTCATCACTCAGACCTGTTGACAGCAGAGTGGCAGCTGGACAACCCATTATGAAATGACCTTGGTCTAGTGTCAGTGGGGCCACAGCGCTGCTGAAACAGTAACACCCCAAAGTGAGTAATTTTCCCTCCATAGGTCAGCATCTTCGCAGACAGATAGATAAAGGTGGGGAGGGGGTCCTGCCATTAGCAATAGCTGAGGTGAAGGAAGGGCAAGGAGGGGCGTCCATTCAAGACAACCCTGTGTGTGGGTGAAAAAAAGCCCTAGTGAGGACACCAGTGTGGATGTAATTAAAGCAATGGACTGATCTGATTAAGCAGACTGCAAAACTGAGTAATAGATTAACAATAGCACAAGTGCATCCTGCTTTGTATTCTCACGCAGGGCTGTTTAATTAGTCTATATGTTTATTATCCTCTTACGAGACCGGGTTTCATTAAAACCTCGAGAGCGCTATTTGTTTTGAAGCCGAGCGGTAAAGCGGGACCGTGATTCTCTATCACCTGTTAAGCGTGCAGCCTTTTATTTTTAGCACACTTTTAGCAAGGTTTTACTATCTCAACTGGAGTGGCGACGGCGCAGACGCTTCTTTTCTGGTTTTCACACTGTACGTACGGCTCTTTACCTGAGTTTCATCCCCATTACCATGGAGTCTTTGGTTCAGTACAAACACTCGCGCCTCTGGTTCTCCACCGCCAAGGATGCCTCAGTGTGATCTCATAGCTGGGAGGCTCTCTGTGAGACACAAAGAGGAATGTATTATCTTTCTGTGCTGAAATAGCCTTCAGTGCAGTGCTGGCTTTGCAACAGGCAACCTGGGAGAGAAAGACACTGGATATGTTGATATTAAAAGCATACAATAGATCCGCAGGAAATTCCTCCGTGTATGTGGCAGTGAGCAGGATGTGTCTGGGACAGTCGTTACCCAGATCAACGAGAAAGTAAATAATTGGACAGCTGCTGTATAATCAGCTGATTTGTGTGAAGATTATTAGATAGAAAAAGCAACCTGAAATATTTTGAAATATAACATTAGAATTTGTAACCATGCCACACCAACAAGACTAATAAAAAAAAAGCCCACTCTGGTCTTGGTGACCTTGCCTAGCAGCTCAGTGAGGTGATGCTGGGATTCTGTCAAGCTGCACCGTCCCGCAGCCATTTGTTCATTGGAGCATATTTTCAAACATGCAATGATGCTGCTCAACGTGCTGTGCCGTGTTCTTTCACCACAGGGGAGTTAACACATATAGGCTATTGGCCTATTGGCAATCCTGTGTTGAGTGACCACTAAAGAAAATAGACAAAAAAACAAACAAACAAACACACAATTTCAAAAGAAGTAAGAAGACACACAAACAAAACAATGCCCTTTGTTCCCTTCCCTTGCCTAAGAATGAAGAGCGGAGGTGATGCGCTGGGAAGATTTGGTTTTAGATTCAGGATACATTTATCTCAAGTTCACCTCACTGCACCTGAAAGAACTGGTCCTGACAGACAGGCCACTTCGCCAGTGTCAGAGTATGAACAGCATGAATGAACAATCTGATCTGATTGTGTTGACTTTGGAACTGAAAGAACAAAAGTATGTACGTGTGTGTATGTGCGCGCGTGCTTGCCACTGGAAGGCATGATACTGGGAAGTTGCTACCACAGAGACCGCAAAGGAAAATGTTTCTCCCCACAGCGAGTCTCAGTTTCTCAGTTGGAAAGTGAGATTATGTTTCATCACCCAAACTTTGAATTATAAATGTCCAAAGATACTAATTACCTCTTGCAAATACCACAATATTAATGGTGTCACCTTTATTTTCACCTCTAATTTACATAATTTAGTACCCTTGTTCACACAAGGTCTGGTGGCTCCTCAAAGGCAAATATGAGTTATTCTGACTTTGTTGAGATTATTTATTTTTATTATCCTATTTGTTCTATTTTATGTTATTATTATTATTAACATTTGGCTTGACTGGTTCAGTATTTGGACCTCCCCAGTGACACTCTCATCTTGTGGGAAATGAAGGTTGTGGCAATGGCCCAGATGATGATTACTTTCCAAATTATGTGCTTTAATTATTTTTGGCAGCTCATAAAATACATCAGTAAGCCTTTCCTCCACAGCTGATTAAGCAATTTTACTTTTTATTGAGGTCTGAGTGCAACAGACATACGACGCAGTGATAAATCTTTGGTGGAAAAACTTTTGGCAAAGGAAATGCATTTCAGTGTTTTTTTTTCTGCTGCTGATTGTTGGCAAACTCTTTCTTTCTTTCTTTCTTTCTTTCTTTCTTTCTTTCTTTCTTTCTTTCTTTCTTTCTTTCTTTCTTTCTTTCTTTCTTTCTTTCTTTCTTTCTTTCTTTCTTTCTTTCTCACATAATCAAGTCACACTGGATTTTTTGAAGGTTTAAACTCATGTAATTGCCCCATACAGTACACACACTGCTGCTTTGTACAGTATGTTTGCTTTAGCATGAATAATGAACTTCCCATTGTGTTCAAATACAAGATGACTCAAACAAAACAAAAAAAAAAACAGTTAGTTGAGACACCCACACAGAAAAAATAATGGGCCTAATTCTAACCAAGGACGACACTTTACTGAAGCTCTGTCGCTCAGTGCTTAAGTTGATATATGCATTGTCTGTGCAATGAGGGATGAGCACAGAGGATGAGGATAAGAACGTGTCTTTGCTGATGTGTCTGGGTGTCTGCTCACTATCAAGGATTCATGCTGTGTCAGACAGAGAGTGGATCTCGGTGCTGAGAGCTGGGGGAAAGACAAGAGCGGCTCTACACAGAAATCATCCTGAGACACGCCGGCGATGTAATTAGCGCATGAATTATTTCTGTGCAATGACATGCCTCAGCGCCTCTTGACTTTGCTCTTGTCTGAGGAACGTCTCCATGTATACGGCCCAAATTAGACATCTGCCAAATGCCAGTCCTTTACAGTCAGTCCGCCGCTTTCCAAGGCTCCTGTAATCAAAAAGTGGACAGTAGCCTCTGCTTTGCTCTTTCTCTCTCTTCTCCCACCCTCACAGTGTTCACTTTGGGTCTGCGCTGGCAACCTTGACAAGGTTACATCCAAATTGAGTAGCTTGTTAAGATGCGTATGGCAAAGATTTATCGCTGCCGGCACATTTCAACCACGACTCGTTCATGCCGAGAGCTGCTATCAAACATTACTACACACCTGTTCATGCAGTTCATTGCTTGTGATTGTAAATAATATTATCATCAGCTACGATGAATTAGTGCTGATAGGTTTGTTGCATTCCCTATAGTAGGAAAAAATGTTTAGAGCCTCCATGTGTGAATATAAATGTATAGTAAATGAAGTATTAACTATATATTAATATCAAAATGGCACTCTTTTTTTGATGAGGATATTGATCCCCCTCCCCATCCCTCCAAGGCTTACATTATTATCCTCTGGATTTACTCTGCAGAAATGGATTGGGCTTTGCAGATTAGTATTCAGCACATTACACTCCCTCTTCACTGTAATGCTGTTGTGATTCTGTAATGGGCTGAGAGCAAATGAGAGCCTTGCAGCTGGAAGTGTGCTGTTTGGTATGTGTATTCATACAGTGTTTGTTTGGCAGCAGAGTGCATGGGTATTCACATGCATATTTGCCTGTCTGCGTGTGTTTGTGTTCAAATTATTTTCTTCCCTGTGTTTTGATGTCCTGCTAGATGAAGTTACCTCGCATTAGATCTAGCTATTTCTACACATGAGGAACTTGGAGGACCTGGGTATTCTTTACCCTTTCCTTGCTCTGCATTTGAGATGAAAAGAGGCTTCTGTATATCGTCTAGATTGACTACCTTGTCTCTTGCCAGCACTATTAAGTCCTCAAGATGCAGCTTTTTTTGGGATGGAAGTTATTTGTTAAACCCACTCCACAAAAATGTTCTTGTTGGTGAGGGAGTGCATCAAAAGATGTAGATTAATGGCCCAGCTGCCAACTATAAATGTCTTCCTGGTTTTATCTCACCCATATATTTGATCTCAAGTATCTCCTGTAGTTTTAAACAAGAAGCCTTCTCCACTTTCCCCATCACCATTTATTCTATTTTGGTGCCAAAGTCTGTGATTGTGATATTGTGATTCATGAGGACACATCATCTTCTGCATAATTGTGTTTTGAATGCTATGAAATTTCTTAAGAGCATCACATGGAGAGAAAATTAGATGTTATTGCAGAGTGGTTAGCTTGAATAAGATGAAGTATTTTCTCTGACACGTAGATAAATGTGGCAAGTGAGTCTGCACACAGCACCTCGCTTTGCGAGCTGTTTCATCTTCCGCTGCGAGGAAATTGCAGTTTGTGGTGTGGACATCGCAGGAGGAGATTCCTCAGTGTGTTTCTTTGTTTCATGCATCACTTCGATTTGCTGTATGTTTGTTTTTCTGCATGGAAGTGCAGGTGTTTGTTTTTTTTTCTTCATGGATCATCAACGTTGTGATGCCATTTACATCTGTGGATGAGGTGGTTCCGTGTCCTCATGGGAGCTGATCCCAGAGGAGGGTTGTGGCTGATTGTGACACAGCCAATTAGAGTGAGCAGACATGGACTATGTGATCTGGCTGACACACAAAAATAACTGCCTGAGCCTTTGTTATTGCTAAATTTTATTAGATTTTATTAGCCTTCCACCCCTTTAAACCCACAGACCTCCAAATTGCTGTGTTTTATTATAGGAAATTACAGCAAAGATCAGCTTGACGTCATATTCCCTTTCAATTGCTATATGTAATCACTCTGTCAGAGTTAATGTACAAGCTCTCTGTCCACTACTACTATACTACTTCCTTCCTAACCCAAAAGATCTCCCCTGACAGTAGCATGGAACAAAACACAAGTAAGACTGGTTGGCTGCACTAATCTTACCTGCCAATTAAAAACACACTTGGGCCACCACCCATAACCTGGTTTTCCACAGACATGACTTACAACAACATTAACACAACTACTGCACACAGAGAGGCCGGTAAGAAAAGAAAAAAAGTTAAATCCATGGCCAGATCACAGAATCACTGAAATAGAGCTTTTGTGTTGTCAATGATATTTGTAAAACACTATTATACTAAGTAATAGAAAGCAGGAGGTACAAATGTGGACCGCTTCTCAAAAAGCTAACATAAGCTTGCAACCAGAAAAATCTGTGAAAATAACAACAACTTGTCATTGGCTAAAAACCAGCAAAAAAAGAAAAAATAGAGAGAGAAGAGCTTCCTATCAAAGACAGGGGCACTCCAACACAAGTGGCCAATCTCTGCCGTTTGGGACCAGGGAGGAATCCCCCCCTCGGAGGAGTGGATGACAAGGTGGTCAAGCCTAATTGGCAAAGGAAAAGATCACCCTATGATTAAACAATGAAAGACAATATAAAGAGACTGGCTATAAATATAACAGCGTAGCTTTGACCTTCACTTTAGCTTCATGCCAGCCGTTGCTGTAAACACAGCTCTGTTTTCTAATGACCAGTCTAGCGAGCTAATATTTAGCTTTGACTTTGCTTAGCTCCACTCCATGGTCAATTTTCAGCAGATTTTCAGCAGCAATTTATTCATCTTTATAAATATAAATTGATGCATTTGCATAAATCAAAGAAAGAGACGAAGAGAGAAAAGAGTAGAAGGTGCATGATATGAGAGAAGTAGAAAATGAATTCCATTTTTTATAATGTTACTGTATATAGGCTACCAGGGTGGTTGTTGGTAATCTGTCATTAAGGTCAGAAATATAATATCCTCTGTATTATTGTAACATGCAAATTACCCAGTATGCATATAGCTATAATAAGAATGATTGTCACTCATAAAACACAATCAGCAGCATCTGTAGCCTGCAAGGTAAGTAAAGGTGGACAGCTAAGCAATGAGCCTAAATGGGCTAATGGGGCAACTTTAACCCTTCGATTGTGTTTCCGTAGAGACAGTAAAAGTGAGCTTTCTACCTGAACTCCCTGTCACCATGCAGCTGTTAGACACAGTGCTGGATCCGTGTATGATGTTGGCAGCAACTGTGTGGAAATAATTTAATGTGGCGCTCGTTCTGCGTGACTGTGTAAAAGCCGTGGAATATGTGGTTAATTTGTAGGACCAAACACACCCTGCGGTGCAAACAGTTTTTCTCTTATGGTGTTCCCATATTCCAAGATGACAGTGGTGTCACCACTGCATTTGCATAAATTAAAGGAAGTGTGATTTAACAAAAAAAGGAGGCTTTTCTCCTTGAAATCTTGTCTTTCTAGACATGACAGACTGTAGTATGACACACATCCATATTTACTACTTTACTACAGTCTTGATCTTGATCTTCGTGGGTGATATCTACTCCTTCATCTCTATATATACTGATACCCACTTCAAAACCTTATGTTTTGAGTAGTTTGTGTTGCACCAGACATAATAATTTTAAAAAATGAAAGAATACACTGTTAGCTTGGTGAAAAATCTATTATATTTTACTTCAAAATAAAAATTGCCCCAGCTCTCATTTTGAGCAGTTACTCCTGGCCACCAGGGGGAGTGTTCTCTCAGTTTGACCTCTGTGCTTCCTGTAACCCAGGGGATGTGCAAGAATCCAGTAGTTGTTGTTGTCAGCATAGACATATAATAATCTTTATATGTCTATGGCATGGGTCTATGGTTGTCAGTGCCCGATCCGTACCCGGAACACGATCCGTCCCACACGCTTACTGCGCATGCGCGATGCTTACTGCGCATGCGTGCCTTTCTACGGCAGCCTGAAGGCAGCAGACAGACGCCGGCAGACACCGCGAATGCTAAAAAAAGTCCCATTAAAAGTCCACTGTGGTGTCGTTAAAACGTCACTTTATTGATTTTAAATATTTCTTTAATGCGATAAGTTTAGAGTCCTATCTTTGGTCAGTTTATCCGACTGACGTTTGTTTGGAAGTTTGCTCCGGCGTTTTGGGAGAAGTGCAGAGCGACCTGGGAGCAGCCACTGGGAGCTAACGTTAGCTCGCTGATCTCAGAGGCAGCAGCCGGCCGTTCGACCGGTCATCTTACGTCGTCACGCCGGTGGAAAGCTGATTAATTTATGGTCTCATTAAAAAAAAATAAAAAAATAAAAGGTCTCATTGATTAGTTTGTGTAAATGAAAAGCAAAGCTTCAGGTGTGTTCTGGTCAATCAAAAGAGCAGCGCTGACTTGGTGCTGTCTGTATGTGCAGAAATCACCACATTTACATCAATAAATAAATGTTTTAGAATTAACTGATCGGTCTACATTAAATTTAATTCAATCAGAAATAGAACAGAGGGAAATTCACGACCTTGTGTTTTTCCCAAAAAACGTCTCTGTTTTCATACATATATCCGTGTCTGAATGGTCTGCTGCCTTCAGGCTGCCGTAAAAAGCACGCATGCGCAGTAAGACATCGTGTTCAGGATCAATTGTTACTAAGCTAATGTGTGAAACCACCTGTCCAGTTCTGCAGTAAGCTACTGTAAGAAATGCCAATCTGCAACCTGTCTGCAGTTCTCTTCATGCACTGTCAGTAAGTACATCTGAATGTGATGCTGTTTGCACTGTTTGTTGTATCGGATGATAGTTGGTAATTTGTTTGTGTCACAGCCCTGTGACTGCATTTCTGTTGAATAGCTGCAGTTCAATTTTGTTCAAATCAGACCAAATGCAGTGAGAGGCTCTTTACAAATCCAATAGACAGGCAGCAATTGTGTTGAAATACTGAACTTGATTTTGAGCTAATGTCTAAAACATAAAATGAAACAGAGCCCAGGGTGTGTGTGTGCTGAAAATGTTGTCGACTAAAATAAAGAGACACATAGTTTTGTACAGTGAACATAATGATCAGCCATGATATTGAAACAGGTAAATGTTTATGGTTGGTGGTTTACTGGTTGGTGTTTGCCCATGGCCTTTTTTAAGAATTATTTTGAGATCTTAGGTTGTTTGATTTAGAAATCAATTTGTAGTTGTAATTATTTTCCTCTTCACTGCTTAACTCAGAAACAAAAAAAAATCTGTAACCTGTTTTCATGTCCAAGTGGGGGGTGGTGTTTAGCTCAGTTGGTAGAGCAGCCGCCCCATGTGTTGAGGCTATTGATACCATTAAAAGGTAAAAGATACTTTAAAAAAAAGATAAGTGGGGAAAAAGGCAAAACTGATTCATTGATCGTCTCAGTAAAAACTACAATTTCCTTGAAAACTGCAACAGCACTTAGAATATTCATACAAAGAGACACAAACACCTTGAATGATGATCAGCTGCACAATATGAGCCACATGTTGTAATAAGACTCTAATTGATGCCTGTCTCCAGCTTTAATGACAAGCTGAATGGAAAAGCCAATTATGAGGACATTTACTATGGATGAAGTGTTTCTGTAGATTGACAGCGGGGGTGGGGACACTCTCTGAGCACAGCGAGACATCCTTCATACTGTGAATCTAAATGACACTGTACATCGAGAGAGCACAGTGTGGCGTCTGACAGAACTCGGTACGTGGAAGCTCACTCACATCCACATGTGGACGTCTCTCCCTCGCTTTTAATGGCCGGATACTTTCAGCTGAATTCACTGAGGCTCTCGCTCCCATTATTGCTGCTCTGTCAACACCAACTGCAACAATGGGCTTCATGCAGATCTGTTTAATTGTTATTTCAGACATAAAAAATACATGAAGTACATGAAGCAGTCAGTGAACTGGGAAAGCCTGTACCTTACAATCAGAGAGCAGTTTGAGACATTTTTATTAAGTCTTTTGAATGGCATGATAATCATGTAATAAAATATGTTCTCAAAAGAATGCAGCACTTCAGAAACTCTTTGCTCTGTCATAACATAAGAGGCTTAGGCCGGTTTCATGACGCTAACTTGCGATCATTTTAATAGGCCTCCAGTCAAACAAGGAAACAGAGACTGAAATCCGGTGTCAGTCACTGAGTCTCGCCATAGATGATTAAACCGCTGTGGTCTCCATATTACATGACTTTAGTGTCCAACTTTACTTGTGGCACATCTAGTCCTTACAAAAACACGCAGGTGCTGCTTTGAAAATTGCTTTTTACTGTTTTTCTCTCGTTCTCCCTAAGACTGTGAACTTCCTCTGAACCTCAGAAAAGTGAGCGTGGCACAACAAGCACTTTTTACTTGAGCTTGTTACTGAGAGCTGAGGAAGGGTATTTCTAGTGGTGCAAGAAAGGTGGGTGTCAGTGAGATCTCTGACAGGGAAACAGTGATGTGTAAAGTTTCATGCTATAGTCACAGTTAATGCCGGGGACTGTCATGTACAAGACAACGCCACTGGAGATGGGCAACATAATTACTGTGTCTGTTTTAGCGATGCCTACAGTACAACACCCCCTACTCCAGCCCCTTAAAATAGCCATGGGCCTTTGCTTGTTATGTGTCATCCTGTGTTCTGTCACTGACAGATGCTGGAGGACAATCATATTTCTGCCATTAATAATGATATCAACTGAATCTTTTTTGAATGCTGCATGCCTGGAATGGTTTTTGAGTCACGTATGGATGCGCAGCGACGGCGTATTTGTATTCGATCTCATAAATAATGATGCAATTTCTGTCGTTTTCCATCCGCTTTCCATTTTTGACAAATGTATTACTTACATGATCAGGTCAAAAAATGTCACCGATCGGAATAATGGCAATTAAAATCAAAGCTTCCCCTGTCGTTCATTTCGTAGGTAATTTTCCTCATGCCCTGCCAAGTCTGTCTCAGGCTGTTGTGTCATGATTTGATGCTGACAGGCAGTGTGCTCCCCTGGGTGCAAGCTAATTTAAAAAGCAGCCATAGAGTAGCAGATGCCAGATTAGTGTCAGAGAGAAGTGAGTGATGAGGAGCCTCCTGGTCGCGAGCTCGGTCACATGCTGGCACCGTTGTACATATGACGTGCTCCCGCGTGCAGCCCCTCGGTGCTTCATAATAAATGAGCAAGCCGGTTCTACGTACTCAGCTTCTATTAACTGAGGGTTAACTGACACCGGAGAGACATTTACGCTGCCTCTTCTATTTCTGCAGCGAGGTGTACCCGGCTTTTTTTGCAGCATCCACATGCAGCACCATACCTCTTTGACTCTGTGACACTAATTCAATTTGAGTGGCGAATAATTGTATTACTTCCATCAATATGGGTAGTTTGTTCTGCACCACGGCCACAAATGTAATGTGACCATAGAGAATGAGGTTCCTGAATGGCACTAACAATTACATGCTATTGATTAACAATTATTTGTGTCGCGGCAGAGGACGGTCCTAAATTTTGGAAGAGATTATCGGGAAATCAGGCTGTCGGAGCGTTGTTTTATCTGCCACATCACTTATAGGAACGTGAGAAAACAAAAGGCTGGAGGGTGAAATATGTGCTCCTAATGGTGGATTTTACAACTTGTGAAGATCTTGGTTTAATGGGTGCGTACGAAGGCACCAATGATCTGTTTTTGTTACAGAAGGGCTTGAATGACTCAGAACAACAGACTGTGACAAGTTTTTAAACCGTGTGTCTATTTATGGCCTCTCCCAAGGAGTTACACTTTCACTCTGTTCATGTCTTTTTCTGTCCTCTGTTCTCCGAAGAAAGACGAAAGGAGCTGGCTCTTTTCCACATTCTTATTCAGTGTCATGACTCAAGGGCATCAAGGTGCCGGTTGCTTGCTGTAGTTTGATTGACTGAAGACCATAGGACGACCCAGGGAGACAACTGGGACACGCCCAAATACCCAGGAGAGCACAATGACAAAACAGTCGCCTTCTTCAAGATCAAGTGGCTTTTTTTTTTGTTTCTGTGGGAAAATGACACGTCTTGGTGACATGTCGGTTGCTAAATATTAACACTGCGGGTTGCTGTGTCTGCTGTGATCCTGTGTCTGAAAAGGATGAACACACAGACGCACATACTGCTCACAAGTTGCGTTGCTATGGGCTACCTGTCAACATTCAGAGGTGTACAAAATATTCAGAACTCTTTGCATATGGCAGTTTAATGAGGTGAATTCAGGTGGAAGTCATTATCCCCGCTAAGCATATGCAAAGGGGATAATTGTCAAAAATGTTCAGTTTTACTTTTAGTACCTGCTTACTTCTCGACAGGGCGGGGTATGTTTGATTTAGTCGTCAATATTTTTTTGCATGATCCTGCTTTCAAAGCCGGCGTCTACGTGTTGAGCTACACAGTGTGATACGATCCAGCTCAGCTGTCTGCATTTGTAATATCTATGTCTGTTTTCAGGTGGGGGGCGCTGCCAGTCACTGTCATATGCAATTTGAGCAGAGCAAATGAAGTATTTTACAGTATATGTGACATCAGAGCTGCAGCATTAGAGTTTATTTTATGCACTTCTTGAATATATTATCTTATACCTCCTCCCTTTGCGGCTTTAAGCTGCTTTCAGGTCAGAGAAGGTCACATATTTAGCAAGAGATACAGATACTTTTCTCTGGAAAGCACCAGTGAATACTGGACTTGAATGTTAAAGGCAACTCCAGAGTTCAAGCTGTACTCTCTCTTTTTTTTTTAAGTCTACTGGGGAATTTAACAGGTCAGTGTATGTGAACATGTTGGAGATAAGAACTGCCGAGCAGGTGATACAGAGCATAAAAGCCACTCTTTGTAAGTTTGTAAGCCTGCCAATCGCCAAGTGGTCACAAAGACACTCAAATGCAGCTTTATTTGAACGCCAAAAAGAAGGAATATAGTTTGTGTAGGGAAAAGAGAGCTTAAAGGAGTCAGCTGTGTTTTTGTGTGCTGACTGCCATTAGAGGCCAGATGGAAGCTCACTTTGTCTGACACTTGCCTGACTTGGCTGAGAGCTTGAAACGCCTCCAAAAGCTCAATGACGTAAAGCTTGACAAGTCATGCTTTGCTGAAGTCCATATTGTGAGGAATGTCTAATTACTTGGCCAGTGGAACAATCCATTCAAGTTCATGCCCTTAATCAAATGATAGATGTAAAACATGTAAGTGTACGCTGATGCGCCAATTCTTCTGCCGCTTTTTAAGCCTCAAATACATTTACATCAAAGTGAGCCAGACTGCCAGTGTTTGAATGTAAATATGATTCCGTAGGGGGATGCACACTCCTGGTTCCTGGAACTACCTCTGGGCTGAACCTCAAGTGTTGTAAATTCCTAACAACACCCCTGCCGTGCACACAATTCATTCTCCATTGGTTAGGAGAATTAACTGTGAAGTGCAGGCATGGCGATGTGTGGCCACAAAGATGAGAATGACCCCAAAGTATTGGCTCTATTTGTTATGTGGCCACCGAGCTCATGGAGCGGGGATGTGTGGGTTTAGTGAAGAGGGTAGAGGTCTCTCATTTTCACTGATAGAGGGCTCAGACATTGAGGGAAAGACCAAAGCGTGGTAAAATCCAGTCAACTTCAATTACAGCCCCTTGTAGTTTTCCCACAGGCACACTATAGTGCCTTTAAGGGGGAATCAATGAGGTGACAAATTGTTGTGGACAGCAACCCCTTTTTATTTGTTACGTTGTTGTATCCATGCCTGGATGCCACTCCAAGCCTGTGGATGTGCATTATCTGGGCGTGTGCGCATGTGTGTCAGGCAAACTTATATAAATGTGCAACGCTTCCCATTTATGATAATTGAATGCTCTGGTCCATTTGTGTTTTGGTGGTTTATTTTCTGCTACTGGCTTTAATGGCTTGTTATCCGTCTAAACCTGTTTTTAAACGCTTTCTAATGAGTATTCACATGCATCACCCCAGACACTCAGCGCCACTTTTCATCTCACAATAACAGTGTTCAGGTTTTTTTTTTTTTTAAACTCAAGGTTACTTGTGCTTTGTCGAGTCTCCTGTCGTATCTACAGATGTCTGATGGTTGATGAGCACGGCCTTGCCGGAGTACATTTACAAACATATGTCGCAGGATTGAGTTAGTTTGGTTTTTAATGGTGGGTGGAGTCCATACGACGCCTTCACTGACATGCCTTCTCTACTGGTGTTTCCTGGGGGATTGTTTGACAGGAAACTCTGTGTATGATCTGAATTACAATACTGATGTTATTTCATTCTGTCTGTTCTTATTACCTGTGACTTTCCAAAGAACACCAAAGCTACATTAGTTTACATTAATCCAGCAAATGAGAGTCAGATAGACAGCTGACTCCTGTGGTTTATCTGTTTAAAGGTAGATTTCTCAGTCAATGTTTGGCCAGCCTGCGGTCTGTGTTAGTCGAGAGGCTTTATATTGTTTGCTATTGCTCAGTGGTCAGTTTCATAAGTGTATATGCATGGCTTTATGCATTTGTCTGTAGAGCTGGCTGAGAAGTGTGCGCAGACTTTCAATTATCCGCTGACAATAATGCAGTGTCACATAATTGATTTAGATGTGCTGCAGGATATATTTTATACGTATATGCTGCTTCCATTGCATATTGTTTGTGTGTCTATTTTTAATGATTGCGCCTGAATACGATGTTGGATCCAGACAAGCTGACGGGATGTTACTATTCTAAAATGTTCTCTAGAGACTTGTGTAGCTCAGCCACGGAAAGATGTGTTAGCAGACGGTCTAATAAGATGTACAAACAGTATGTGATTTTTACATGTTCCTGTCTATAATTACCATTTTCAGGGCAGCTGCTGTCTGCAACTGCATGTTGATGTAACAGTGAGAACTTGTAGTTTCCTAGCCTTGATCATAGAGGCACAAATGCACGAGATAAAAGAAACGGTGTGCATCGTAAATTACACAAAAGAGAAGAACAGCAGTAATTCATCATACATCAGTACATAATTAGCATGCACTTGTTACTTTATACCCCTGCTTAGTATGACAACAGATGTTTGGTGGAGTATATAATTACAATATTGCATCAAAAGTCAACATATAATGGATTAAACCAAATCCAGTGCTATACCCTACACACCTGTGTTCTTTGCCTAAGGTAGGTACCAGTTGGTTGTTGAAAGATATAGGCAGATATTCTCATGTACCATCCATCATTTCTTTTCCACCTCTCAAATTCCAATGTGTTTATTATGAATACAACATTTTTGAGATATTCTGTCTCATTTGTTTCCCCCGACAGCTTCCCAACAAGCACCCAAAAGGCCACGATATTAACGCAACACATTTCTCTTTCTTTGTCTCCGCAGGAAAAGAAGAATATGTCGCAACCTTCAGAGGAGGAGAGTTCTTCTGCTACGATTTGTCCTTGAACCCCATTCAAAGCAGCAGTGATGAAATCACGTTGTCATTCAAAACCCTACAGAGGAATGGACTGATGCTGCACACGGGCAAATCGGCTGATTACGTCAACCTAGCACTGAAAAATGGGGCTGTCTCACTCGTCATTAATTTGGGGTCTGGAGCCTTTGAAGCTCTTGTGGAGCCAGTCAATGGGAAATTTAATGACAATGAGTGGCATGATGTCAAAGTAACAAGGAATCTACGTCAGGTAACAGTACAGAGGATGATGCAGAGACTCAGTAAATGAATCAAAACAAATGCACTTAAATCATTACCATCATACAATATATTATTTTTTCCAGGCATTGTAATTGGATTGCTAAATTGAATCATGGTGGTTTATGGTGGAGATAAAACCACAAGTGAGCAGGGACAACTACATGTGAACCAAGATCTCTATTAAGTTATAGTGAGGAAGAATAGAGATGTAGCTTTTAAAACAACATTTAGAGCTTCCAGCCACATTCAGACAGTTGATAACAAATTTAAGTTATTACCATTATTTTTGAGTTAATGTATTCTACCTTTTTAAAGCGTATAAACCATATGACGTACAAACCATTAAAATAAGCTACATTGTCCACTGATTCACTAACACAGGTGAAACTAAAATATGACAGGACACAAACAGTGCAGTGACAATAATATTTATCAATATTTAGTATATCTCAAGGAAGGGATTTTTTCTGTTACAAAAAAACAGTTGACTGCAGGTCCACATTTTTAGTTTCTAGTTTGTCTGTTCTGATATCTTTTGTCTCAGTCATAACATAGAATTTGCACTAGAGAATTTGCACAAACATAGCAGTTTAGGTGGGAAAAATGTGCAAATGAATATGTAAAAGTGTGCTTTTTAAGGTTTAGTAAATGTAACAGCTACTTTTACAAATACCATTGTTGTTCAAGAGTAATAGTTTAGCATCATCATCAGCATTGTGTGAATTTGTTCGGCAGGGACTTAGATGTACTGTAATGAATGTTCTCATACAGCATACAGTAAGAAGTCACAAACATTCGCTTTAAGGATGAAGTGAGGAATATTTGTATACATTATAAGTCACATGGTGGTTTATATAATGTACGAAAGGTCTATAATTCCTATAGATCTGTAGGCTTTAATTGACTCTTTTTCATGTGAGTACTTGCCTCTGCAGACACTTTGTAGTGGCAGTGTGACTGCATCAGACAGCACAGGGGCCACGGTTACTGCATGAATTACATGTCCTTAGAAATTACCTTCAGCCCCTTACAGTACATTGCTTAACATATGAAGATGAACCATTCAAGCCATCCCAGTGATTGTTTTCAACCTCTGGCAATGCTGTCTTTAAGAGTAGGGAACTGGCCAGGATTGGTTTTTGTCTGATTCTCACTAAAAGCAGAGGAATTCAATGGACTGAAGGAAATGTAAAGCTGAGCCTTTGGCCATGTCCAATGCACTCACCTGCAAGAACAGATCGTCCTTGCTAGGAGGGAAGCTACAGAGATCAGTGAGTACTTTTTTTTTTATTGGCGACTACTGGATTTTGCCAGGACAACATATATTGTACTGAATGGTATCACGATGCAGCTGCCACTCTGCAAGTGGCAGAGAACCATGGCCTCACTGGTTCTGCAACACTCACAGCATTATCAATTGATTGATGCCACCATTGAGTCAGTTGTCGGTTACAATTTCACACCTCTGTTGGCTAAAAGCCACTTTTATAACCGGGTCTTGATTACTGCTTCCATTTACAGTAGTTATGACTCAGCCTGTCCAGGAAGTCTGTTACAAGAGGGGGTTTCCTTCAGTGCCGCACTGCCCCAGGTGAAAGACTGAGGTGAAGGTGTCTCATTTGGGATTCGATCCCAAATGCCACAACCTTCAACTCCACTCCAACAGGTATCCTGTGAAGAAAACCCAGAGGAGGAACAAGCTGAACACTGCAACTGGGCCAGTCACTAAGAGCTAGGCTGTGGGCCTGTAAAATATAGTGTATCATCTAGAATATGATATGCACAGTCGGAGGACTCTGGAGGAACCATTTGTTTCAAGGAGACGTAGCAACATGGAAATGTGATATGAATTTACTTGGTTTCCTTGTGTCCCATTGGGACATCTTCCACTGCTACTTTCAGTCACATAGTGTCTCTTCCAAGCTGCTGTTGGCTTGGTGGAAACCATGTTTGTGTAATGATGTTGAGAAGTAACACAAAGAGACACTCTTAGAAAATTCCGAAATGAATTACATCATTTGGAGCAAGTGGCCTGATTGCAACCCCTGGTGCCAACATGTTGGTGATGCTGCTACAGGAAGCCTTGTAGAATGAAGACTGTTGGGTTCTTCATAATGTTGTTGACACAATACTGAAAAGCAGTTAGTCAAGATTAATTGCCACATTCAGGAGGGAAGGAAAAGCACTGTGTCGCTGAATGAAGGTGCTTGAATGAAGACTGACATTGCCAAGGATAGCATTAGGTTTAGCATGTCATGGTGTAAAGATGGGTTTTTAATGCCTGTTGGGACTGTGGACTGCACAATAAATAGAACGTATCAACATTACAGTATCTACAGTAACATGTACAGACATCTCTTTACACTCTTTAGCCTGTGTTAAATCTACATTACAGTAGAGTATCCATAAAGGCTATAATTCTGACCTACTTAGGGTACTTGTTAAGATTTAAAATGACAGTAAGAGAGCATCTCTAGAATTGTTCCTGCTCATTTGGTGGGAAACATTTGTCTTCACCTCACTACCAAAGCTGCTTCTTTTGCATAATCAGCGAATTGATTATTGGCAAACCTAAGGATCTAGCCAGCTTGAACATTCACTGCATTCGAATTGTGAAAGAAAACCAAGCATATTGAGTGCATGCTCTGTGGGGGAATCCAAATTGCCATCCTCCTCATCCTGTGTCAGGGTCTTCTTTGCTTTATCTCATTGCAGTAAAGTGATCCTAAAGTTCATCAATAAGACCAAACGGAGGTACAGTATTATATGAACGCCGGAAAGTCTGATACGCTGGATTGGTCACGAGCCTAAAACCCAAGTACAAAAGAATGCAAATGCTGCTACCAATAAACAAAATAAAGCTTTGAAATGGTCTTGAACTTGGGACTGTTAAAGAGGGTCAACTGATGTGCTTTAGGCATTCTTTCTTATGAACCATTTGATGTCTGTCAGTCATAACCTTTCGTCAGGACTTGGGTGAGGGAGTTTCTTCTGCCACTCAGCGGTCTGGTCACATACAGAACATGGTGCAAAAACACCATGAGGAGCTTAGGGAGTCACTGGTTGAGCTCTGGTACCTCTTGTGGAGCATTCTTGTTATTTCCTTGGTCTGCTTTTTTCTTGTTAAACTTATTTTGCCCTTTTTCTCTATGTTACTAACATGCTTTGGAAACAAACTAACATCATTCATGGAATGTGCCATTCTACTAACCAGTATGGTTTTTTGCCGTTTAACAATGTACTAACAGTATTGACCATCATATATTATTTGAGTAACAATCGTTATTCTGTTCACAGTTTTTAATTTCCTTTCTCCCCCCTTTTCCACAAAGCACTCAGGCATTGGACACGCTATGGTAAACAAACTACATTGTTCGGTAGATATCATTCTAATTGTTTCTTAGTTTGGGTTTGCCGTGTGTTTCTTTTCTTTCTTTTTTTACTGTAGACGTCATTTACAAAAAAAGGGAAATTGCGGTTGGTACTCTTCTGCTTACTTTTCGAATCCTTTTTTAATTTCTTGGTTCATTCATTGGTTTCACCCTCTTTATTTCACTTGTTTCCTGTCCAATTCTGTTTGATCCACCTTTTTAGGAGCATCATTTCGAGCCTTTTGCATCAAGCTGTGGTTAATAATGAGGACCCTTCTCCTGTCTGGCTGGCCTGATGCTCTTTGGCTCAGCCAGTTGTATCCCCATTCACTATGCATGGCATGCACTTTGACTATGTGTTGCAAATGTCACACTGCCCATTTGTCAACATGACTGTGACAGTTGAGCTGTGTTTTGTCGTTGGTGCTTCTCTGGTGCTTTCTTATTTCTCTTTGTGGTTTTGCAGTGTCCATGAGCATTTGCATGCAACCTGACACTGGCAAGTGTCACGTAACTGTCCCAATCAAGAATTTGGGAGAATTTTCTTTTTGTACGCTTGTAAACAAAAAGAAAAGCCAAATGCATGCATGCAATTTTTTTTTTCCTCTAATACCCTTAGTCATCGTCCTATACTAAAAAGTGACTGTACTGTACATAGCATGTGCTCCCTCTCTAACCTAGTGGCACGTTCTGATTTCTTTTGTAGAACTGCTGGACGTACTAATGTGAAATTAATAATTAAACTAACCTAGATAACATTCTACTAACACCATTTTTGTGTCTGCTAAAGTACTTTTAAGTTGCAGTAGGGGCAATACTAACACTGTAGTATGGGCACTTCACTAACTCTCTAACTAGAATAGCATTTCTTTGAAGGCTTCTAGTCTTCCAACTAATCAAACTGGACAAAATAATAATAAACAAACAAGAAAAAAGACAATGAAAACAGACATGAAAATGGGTTTCAGAAAAAAGAACGTATAGGGAAGTCTGTCATAGACAAGAAGAAGAAAAGGCATTATTATTACAGTGTATAGGCTGTCTGAGTATAGTGTGTCCTTTCCCTGTGCTTTGTTGTCTAGGTGACAATATCCGTGGATGGGATTCTGACCACCACTGGATATACACAAGAAGACTACACCATGCTAGGCTCTGACGACTTTTTCTATGTTGGAGGGAGTCCTAGCACAGCTGACCTGCCTGGATCTCCAGTTAGCAACAACTTCATGGGCTGCCTTAGGGAGGTAAACACCACTTTTGTGTGCGCTCTGAGGCTGGTGGGTGTGCAGGATATGACTGGCTTCACCTTAGGATTCCAAAACAGCCCCTTGCACCCACACATTGACCCTGTCTCATCCTTTTTACACATTGCTATAGTGTGTTTCACCTCTTTCTGCTCACACGCTCTCACGCTCAAAACTTTATTTTACTTCTACTACCCCCTCAGTAAGCACTCATAATATTATGCACACAGACACACACGCATATGCAAGTCAAGGTGCGTGCTGCTCCACACAGCCACACATGTAGAGCTCTGTCTTGGAGCAGAATTTACCACCGAGCTCTGTCAGGTGCACTTCAAAGAGGAGCAGTGATCCTGGGATCAGGCAGTTGGATCATGAACAGTCAGCCAGGTGACACGCTTAACACCTCACTATTCTACGTCTTAGACTACTTATCTAATGCCTGACCTTATTACTGTTGCATGGGATCATTGTCAGGGGTAGCACGCAACTTCAAAGTGCTTGAAATGTGCAACATGAGGTACCCCTCACTAGTAAAAAACAGAATGGCACTCCAAAGCGCAGCAATGTTCATCACTGTTTTGACAAAGATGCTGTCAGGTGATGTATTGAATTCAGCACATTTTGTGTCTTGGGTGCTTTATGGCGTAATGGGCCCTTTGAATCTGGCTCACGACTTACAGTACAGTGTGTCATTTGTCACTCAGACCTTTAGGCATGTGTGTATATAGTCTATACTTTATCCCTAGCGATGAGTTGAAGGAGGGAGAGCGGGAGGTAATTTCTCCACCAGAGGGTTAATAAGTTATACCTTTCATTTAAAGCCACGCTGTCATACTTTCATTTTTCTTCGTTAAAAGGGATTCTGACCTGTGCATTGACCTCAAGAGCCTTCAGAGGATATACAAATATATCCATCAGTTAAATCTACAAAGCCCTGCAAAGGGATCCATTAATTGATATTTTCATTTCAAAAGCGGTCTTGCCCCTTTTTCCTCATCGCTCTCCTCTCTCCTCTTGCTCCTCTCGGTGTCCTACATTTTGTCTCTCACCTCTAGCTTTCATCCTCTGCGAAACCTCTAGGAGAGGTCTGAGACAGCTCTGTTTAATGAGCGGGCAGGGTGTGGACCACATGTCCAAACGCCATGTACAGCTCATTAGAGGTCCGGTTGTTAAGGGGGACCGTCTTCGTTAACTGCGTGTCCCTGAGGTGCTGCAGATGTGATGACAACAGGAACGGGGCCGGTGCACCCGAAGCACAGACACCCGCCCCACTGAGCTGCACTCTCCTGCTCACAATCAGCCTAACCACGGCGGCTGCTCGCACTATATCCTCAGATCAATGTATCGAATGGCTCCAAAACTTTTAAATATTAGGCAGGGCTGCGATAATTCCCAGGACAGGAGGCATACAGAATTGACCCTCCTTTATTTGCTCGTGGGATCATTTAATATCCTTTATTTAGTTTTGCCTGACAAATGGAGAAGTCAATACCAAATAAAAATAAAGCCCATACACTGTTAAATCCATAGTTTCTTTCATCTGCTTGGCTTTTAGTTTATTTCTGACGTTTTCACTGCCTTAACAAGCTTCTCTACATCAATTCATGCAGCCTGTTGAATTAAACACAAGCCCTGTTTCAGGTCGGCATCTACACAGGTTGTGAGAACATGTGAGCTGTGGTTTAACAGCGTGTGCTGTGGAATCTGATTGATGGCCCGTTCCCAAGTGGCTTGTTGCAGTATTTGTGTGCAGATTCCAGTCGGAGTTGCCACGCCCGCCTGTTGGTGCTGATGGCAAAACAAACGGTGGTGCAGTAATAGCTCAGTTGTCACAGCCCCATGGCTTGATGACAAATTAGTGCAGCACCACTAGCGCAACCAGTCGTAGCTCAGACCAAAGCGCCTTTGACTCTGAAAGGTGCCCTTTGTCTTGACTATAAAGAATTGATTCGGGTTTATTGGCTGTATCTGTTGCACCTTTAGTCTACATGAGTAAAACCCAGCAGGCAGAGATATCATCATTTAGCCCTTTAGTCACTTTTACATTCTTTTTTTATTGCACTTCTATTTCTATAAAATGTGTGAAACATTCCATTTGCCTCCATGTCAGACCCGGTCTGAACTCTATCGTCTTGTTTAAGGGAAGAAAATGATGTAAGAATAAAAGCTTGCCATTATCTGCGTCCTGTTTTCTCTTGCAGTTAAATGCAGCCAGATAGAGTCAGTCACAGAGCAATACCTAATTCTGATGTGCCGCTGTGAGCTCTATCTACCTGAACAGTTAGACACAGTAGATCTGAGTCAGTGATAAACAGTGCTCCATGCAAATGCAATCCCATCGGAGGTGTCCCCCTTTTTTCAGGTGAACGCTTAGCGTGACAGCAAATAAAGAACATGACCAGTGTTCTCAACAGCTGTATCTCATTTGATGTGGCCCGTTGAAAGCGTTATAGATTTACCCTCGGAAATCTTTTGTTATGTAAATACATATACGTGTTGTAACCAATAATGGGGCTATCCGTCACTTGATTATCTTATCTACCAATTAGTAGTGCTAGACACCGTGGAAGAGAACACTGGCTGTGCCTGTGCCTCCAGGGGGTTGTTGTTAAATATTACTTGCTCCTTTATCCCTTTGCCTGGTGCGCTGGTGACAGCTTTGTATTCAACGTCTGATTTGTCCTCACATTGTGAAGTCACAAAGCAAATAGTGTGAGGCTCACGCTATTTGCTTTGTTATTTCATCTACAGATTAGAGCACTTCTATGCATGTGTGTGTTTTTGTGGTGAGGCAATTTTCTAAATATCATGACCACATTGATGTTTCAATTAAAAAGTGTTGACATTCACCAACATGTTAATTAGTTTCTCATGTGGAAATTGGATGCAACTAGACAGCGAGATCCTCGCTGTTCCAGCTGCACTTACACCAGATACTCTTTCACGGAGGAGATTGGATAATGACGAGGTTATGGCTGTTGGTAATTTTTCTAAGATTGCCGCCAATTACAGTAGCTGCACTGTTTGATTTCTACAGTGTGGCATTGGCTTCCTCCATACACACATACTGTAGCTACTTCTACAACTTGATCAATATTTTTAAGATTTAATTCAGGAGCAGCTTTCAACAGTGCAGAGCAGGATTTCATATGCCTCTTTTAGTGGGTCTATAAAACTATGAAACAGGATTTTTATACACAAACAGAGCTAACCAGTGAGACAAATAGTGAATAAAAATGACAAGGGTGTCAGATTAGTCAGTTAATACTTGCAGGGTACCATATTATAATGATCCTAATCCATCGTTAATTGGCAGTTTAATGACATTATGACACAGTTTGGAAAAGGGCTGCTTCTGTCTGTCACCTCAGCACCTGAACCTTACATGATTTGGCACCTCAGAGGTCACAGCACTAATGCACCTCATTTAGTGAAGCCTGATTTACAGTGTCTGAGAATATGAACTGGCTCTGATATGAGGGATTCTGCACAGACACGTCAGCTTTTTCATTTCATCCTTTTTTTTTTTTTTAATGATGCACACTATACTGAATGTTGCAGTGCTTGTATGAAAGCTCATGCACTCATTTCTAATTAGCTTTAGAGAGGCATATTCATCGTCTGCCCACTTTTATTCTAATCACAGGCTCCAACAGGGGCCTCAATCAGCGTTTTACTCCACACCTGCAATCAAGGCAGCAGTTTAGATTTATCACTTGCCATCTCTCTTTTCACAAACCCTCTGTAGAGATGTTACCCGATTGAATCGTTTCCTCCCATCATTATCACTATTGCTGTTCAAATTCAGACTGTTGCTTCCGTTAGCTGACAAAATGTTAAAAATGAATCCCTCAACTATTTGCACCTCACCAGGAAGAATACAGCATGCACATGTTGTGAAAAATAAGGAACCATTTGGTGAATACTGAAAAGATAGACTTTTTTTTGCAGGTGCTGCACCAAAAGTCTGACAGTGTTTTATTGAATATTGCTGTGCAACATCTCAATTATTCAGCTCTTCTTCAGGCTAAAAAACAACAAACAAACCAAAAACATGTTCACAAATGTTGGATTGTTTATTTTTGTGACTCCGGATAATGACAATGTGTAACAGGTGCCCCAGGCAGATAAATATGCATCTTCTAACAAACAAGGCACTCATCAGCCACAGGTGTCAACATTTAGTTGTAACAAGATATAATCGACCAGCCCTCAAATGAATGGATAAATAAATGATGCCATACAAACATAGCATACACATCCTTTGAGGGGGGAGAAACGCCACATGGACAACTGCTGCTGTTCATGTCCAACTGCGTCATCTCTGAAAGCAATTACACATGTACAACTCCACTTGCGGGCAGGTATAATGAGTGGGGGTCAAAGCACGCCAACGTATTTCAAACCTGGAGCCTCGCTGACCCAAAGCTATTGAGAAGCCAAGAGCGTTGACCAATTGGGCTTTAACTGGTGGTTTAATTTATGGTTGTATGCTTGGCTGAGCTCAGACAGCCTCTGACATGCTGCCAAGATGTGATTCAGTCTTGGACCACGGGGGACAGTTTTGTTGTGTCTCCACCAAAATGTGTTTTGATGAACCACGTTTCATCCCATCCCTGAGTGATAAAGTGCCAGAGTTTGGGAAACTTTTCTATTTGGTTTGTCAGTGCATCCAAGGTTAACATGATATTTGAACTACAGTAGAATCTGACAGGTTTTTGGTAGATTGCCTGTATGCACACATACATAACATACATTCAGTACAGAGCAATACATTTCAGCCTTAAGTTGGTGTTTGCATGGCTGCAGACTTGACTCTCTGTCTGTGTTTCCAATTCAGGTCGTATACAAAAACAATGACGTGAGACTTGAGTTGTCCAGGCTGGCCAGGCAGGGTGACCCTAAGATGAAGGTCCATGGTATTGTGGCCTTCAAGTGCGAGAACGTGGCCACCCTGGATCCAATCACATTCGAGACGCCAGAGTCTTTTATCATGCTCAACAAGTGGAACGCAAAGAAGGCGGGCTCCATCTCCTTTGACTTCCGCACCACGGAGCCCAACGGCCTTCTCCTTTTCAGCCATGGCAAGCCCAAGCAGCAGCCGAAGGACTCTAAGAGCCCCCAGACTCTCAAGGTGGACTTCTTTGCCATTGAGATGTTGGATGGCCATCTTTACCTTCTGCTGGACATGGGCTCAGGAACCACAAAGACCAAGGCGGTCAATAAGAAAGTCAATGATGGCGAGTGGTACCACGTGGACTTCCAGCGAGATGGCAGATCAGGTAACTTTTGCATACATTCAGTACATACATCTTTAGACAAAGAGCATGGAATAGCGTGAGCTCTTTATAGTGGCCCTGAGAGCTCTGCAAAGCACACTTTTAGGAAACACATGCAAATAGACAAAATGGAAGCAAGAGAGGAAAACATGTTCACCAATTTGACAGAATATATGCATGCACTTTCTTTAGCTATGCTCTCTTAGACTCCCAGGGCCACTGCATTCATAAATATTTGCACAATCGCTGTTGGGATGAAGACTAGTCTGTAGCCTGAATGATTATAATAGAATACATACATACAATGCAACATTAAGCAGAATACTACAGCAGAGGCTCTGCTATGTACTATGGAGATAAATTATTTATCTGCAGCAAAAATACCACCATAATGTTACAGGTAGCTTTTCTGTCATCTACAGTATACTGTATGTTGTCTGTGACATGTATGGCTAGCCAAAAGCTTTTGATGCTAATAACTGTACTACTCATGGCAGTAACTATGTGTCATGTGTCGGGTTTTCCAGACACATATTTACCACAAAATAACTTTGCCCCGACTTCCCATTGTGTCCTCGGAGCCCCGGGTTGCTCTGCTCTGCTCCCTGTTGATTTGCTTATCTAAGCAGCAATTTGTTAGTGTGTGCTTAGAGCCAAGGCCCTGCAATGTCATGCTGCAAATTAGATATACCCCTTGACCATGTTTTCCACTCCATCTCAAGAGGTGGAAATTAGATTAACTGTTTCATTACCCCCCCAAAGCAAGCACTGGGTTGTGGTTTAAATTGAGCTATACCCACTGTTAAAGTAGCAATGGAGCCCATGGTTGAGGTGGCTGAATAGTCATATACAGCAATAAATAGCACTGAGTGGCTTCTGCTCAACGTGAGCTCAACAAAGCTGTGGGTGACTTCTCAAATAACATAAGTCTACAACATTTAGTTATGGTACACCAAACTGTAAGAAACGGTGTTTTGTAAAATTATACTTCATTGTGTGTTCATTATCTGTCTAGTAACCTCCCATCATCCACCCCCACACACACTTACTGTACACACACACAAATGCACACACACAAAAGCTATCGAATATCTTTTTTGTGTTAGTTGAGCTCTCTCCACTTCGCTCCTCTCTCTGTCTACCCTGCCTAAGTTTCCATGGAAACAGGAGGTGGTCTCTCCCAGGACTGAGACAGTTACTGCACAGTGCTGTGCTGAGCTCTGCACTAATGACATTTCCGAATAACTTTTCCTCCTCTCCTCAAGTCTAAGGCATCAACACTTACATACTGGAGTGTAAAGGGGACATAAAAAGGTCCCTGCAATGTGACGACTGCAATATGATGTGAGAGGACTAGCAAAATGGCTGACATGGTTCCCTTACATACACACAAACACACATATGCACACACACACACACACTGTTTGAAATTACAGAGCAATTTCCAAATTTTCCAACACTACTTTATCTTCCCTCGCCCTTCAAATTTAAGCCAATTAAATCCTACAAGTATGCAGGCCTACTAAATCTAACATCTTGCATCTGGAGATTTCCATGAACTGCACAAAGCACTATTGTTTGCAGTGTGTAATGATGTGTGCGCTGCCCCTCAAATGGAAGCAATGGAGTTTTTGCAGTTCCTTTGTACTGAATAGGCCTCATGTGAATTCCATCCCCACAGGATACATGTAATTTTAATGGTGCATTAAATAGCAGATTTGTGCAAACAGGCTGATGTGAAACTTTCACAATAGCTTTTCTTAATGTGACTTTTTATATTTATTTTCTCCATGAATTATTGACAGATATTGACATTCGGATAAAATGCTGTTAACAAGTGAACATAATTAATATCGTCAACCTATTCTTCAGTATGACACTGTTATGACACAGTCGTATGATTCTTGTTTTGAATATTTAAAGTCTTGAGGTGATTCTAAAACCTAGAAAAATAATTCAGCAGTCCCCCGAGAGCATGAGTCATGAAACATATGGTGAGCTTTGTTTTTCATCTGTGTGTCAGATGTTTTATTAATACACACCACCAAGCACATCACTCAAAACAAAAGTACATCACAACAGCCAGACATAATTATCTGCAGCCGGGGTCGTCCATGTGCGGCGCTTCCTGCAGCCGTGACAATGGCGGATAACGATCCCTGCCCTATTTAGTTTAGCTGGCTCTTCCCGCAGGAAGCGAGTCTGTAAATGGACTCTCGCTCTCAGACAGCATCTTCTAACCTCAATGCATTAGAGTCGCTATGAGACACTCTGCTTTTAAGTGAGGGCCTCTGGGCAGGGAGTGCCGTGGGTCACTCATCAGAGACATTACATGGACTTTGCTCGGTTGTATCCCCCTCCCCACTTCCTGCATGGGCAACACGCACCACCACTTCAAAACACACGAGCGTGCACATGTGTGCCGGACACAAGCGGAGCTGTGCACGCATGCACACGTATAGAAAACACATCCACATCCTTGCAGCCCACTCTCAAGCTTCTCTCTCTCCGGAGAATCCAATCACATAGAGAGATTTGGCCGTATCGCCCTAACTGGATTGTAGTAATCCCCTGTCTAACATGTTTTGGGGATGTGTGAGTGGGGTTAGGGGACATCATGCCAAGCTGAGCCTTGCTGCTGATGCAGAAAGTGTGAGAGAGATCTGAGCTGTCACTTGGACCCCTGCCTTCAGGTTTGATGATGGAGTACCACTTACAGGTCAGCCCGTGCAGAGAGAGACAGAGAGACAGAGAGAGATGGAGAAATGCGGTCAAAGTGTATTTTAAAGTTTGCTGAAATGCTGCTCCTCCTCATCGCCATCATTCATCCTCGTTTATTGTCGGCATCATCGTTTTGATCACCTCTCTTACTGTACATCCTGTACTTGATTCTGAAGATATTATTGCTGCCATGTTCCCTCATCTGCTTTCTTATCTGTCATCATACACCCCTCCCTCATATTCTTTCCAGACATCTTTATCTCCATGTTCCCATCTTGTTCTGCATCCATCTCCTCCTCTTTTATGCTCGGTAGCATTCACGGAGACACATCCCCTTCCCCTTTTGGCTATGACTAATGTTCCAAACATAGGCAGTCCTGCAGTGTGTGTATGTGTATTATGTTTCCCATGCTGCAAGCTTGGTGATGGCACATGTCCCCATGGGATTGTATAGTGCCTTTTGACTTAACATAGCTTGACTGTGTTTACACACTTCCTTACGGGACTTTGACAAGTGAGCAGAGCACTCTAAGCAGATGCCTGAGAGATGCTGACATCCTTCTCTTGTCTTGCACTTACATCAATTTAGACAGACATGCTTACTGTATGCTTCCTTGTTTGCTGTTTATCCCTGACTTAAGTGTAGGTAGCAGAGAAGAATCCATTAGAGAATGACTCCTGAAGAATTTACTAAGTGAATGTATAAAAAGTAATTTATTTCCCACTATTCTGTAAGCTTCTACCTGTCATATGCCCAAGACCTGACAGTGAATGTTTTGCATTCACACATGACTGGAGTGTAGATATTTCCAACATGATTCACTCTGACCATCATTCCTCAGCCCAGGCACCTGCTCTACTCCGAGAAAAGTTTCCTCGCTAATGAGTTTGATGTAGTGAGCTCGTTAGCTATAACCTGAAGGGAGCTGTTCTGGCTGCGTGACGGGTGGCCCTTGCCAAGTGTGCAAAGCTTGGAAGTCACAACAGCTGTGGCTGGAGAGAGCAGGGGCAGTGGGTGGCGGCAGGAAAGTGCTGGAACAGATGCCTGGGGCCAAGACCTGGAGAAAAGAGCTGGAACATGTTAGTGGGACCAGGTTAATCATTGTGCACTTGGTCCTTAGCTGTCTCTCTCAATCGCTGTTGCAAGAACCCTGGCTCACCTTGGCAATAAAGCACATACATAGCAAAGATTATTTTTAGCCTATAGACCGATTTCAGTGTCTTCTCTTTCGCGGCATCCCTCTATAGATTTAACAGTGAGGAGCCGCTTTCATTAAAAACGGATATATAAATATTTATCATAAATATAATTAATTGTGATACGCGCATTCATGCATGCTAATAGTAGCTGTAATGAAATGTGAAAGGCCCCATTTAATGTCTAATGCATCTCAGGCAGTCCTACTGAAAATTCATGCGTGGCTTAGGGCTTGTTTCCCAACATAAACACTTTGACTAGAAGAGTAAGTTAAAAGCTACGCTTCTCTTCCACATACAAGCAGTAAGGAGACTGCCATTTAGCCCAAGGCAATCAGCTAATAGCTCCTTCATATCTGCCATGGCATGCATCTGCCACTCAAAATGTAAATTATGACTTTGTGGCAATTTTATTTTTTAGCATCCTTAGCCTACCATTTCTCTGCCACTCTCCCCGGGCAGTGGCCTGTGCAGCTGCTCTGCAAGCACAGTGTATAGATTACTGGACCAGGATGCGGGCAGTAGACGCAGCCGCCATTAATTAAAGATCCACAATGGCTCCTGCACTGAGAGTAACAGATCCATATACAAATTAATCACCCAGCCTGAGTCCCACAGTAAGGCTTTCCTTTTTCCACAGCTTTACAGTCCAGTCATGTCCGCTGTTGTTTACCGTGCTCCAGATCGAGAATTAAACCTGAATGAGAGCGATAAATCATGGTGGGGAAACACACAAACTCTCATTGCTGGTTTATGTGTTGGAGAGGCAAACAGAAGGAGAGACAGGGTAAAAAAAAAAAAAAAACAGCCTGCAGTCCGTTAATCAAGTTCAAAAAGATGGCTGCGATGTATTTTCGTATTTTTTTTGTTATTGTTTTTTGTTTATTTGTTAGATGGCTGAGATGATAGAAGGGGCAATGATTTTTCTTTCCCCATCTTTTCTTTTTTATGACCACTGCTTTATAGATAAAGGAGATTTATGTTGGGAAATCCAAGGAAAATGGAGAGGATACTCTTAGGGATCCCAGATTAGGCTGCTAATAGACTCGCTGTCCTGTGATTAATGTGTCTTATCAACACTCATCAGTCATTCTCAATGAAGAAAATCCTGACCCTGTCCAGATGGATAAAAGTAATTAGGCTAATTTCTTCATCAAACCATCTTTAAATGGGTCTTCTCTGCATGTTTGTTTTTCTCTAGGGCAGATAGTGTCTTCTGGTATCTGCCACCATCAATAGGTGTCCTCTTAGTCCAGAGAAGAAAATATAAACTTTATCCCACCGTGTCCCATTTTTCTTTTAGGAACCATCTCTATTAACACCCTCCGTACAGCCTACACTGCCCCTGGAGAAAGTGAGATCCTGGACTTGGATGACAATCTCTACCTTGGGGGTCTGCCAGAGAATAAAATGGGGCTGGTGTTCCCCACCGAGGTGTGGACAGCGCTGCTCAACTACGGCTACGTGGGCTGCATCCGGGATCTATTCATTGACGGACAGAGTAAGGATGTCCGACGCCTGGCCGAGATCCAGAAAGCTGCCGGGGTGAAGCCCTCGTGCTCCAAGGAGGCTCCAAAACAGTGTCTGAGCAACCCCTGCCAGAACAATGGGATCTGTAGAGAAGGCTGGAACCGTTATGTGTGTGACTGCTCGGGGACTGGATACCTGGGACGCTCCTGTGAACGAGGTAGGACTTTGTTTCTGTCTCATTTTGTCTACCCATCTGTTTGGAAGTACATAATTTCTGTCTGGGAGGCATAATCTGGATTTACTGTATGTGTGTGTGTGTGTGTATGTGAGAAGTGTTGACGCTGATGCTGCACGGTGACACACTTCTTCAGCACTGTGCATTGTCCTCAGAGAAAGGCTCGCTACCACAGGAGTGTGAATATAACTGACATCAAAGACAACCAGAAAAAGAACAGCTTTTAATTATAACTTTAAATGTATTATTCTTTATATGAAATCAACCTCCTTTCAAGCTCAGCCCGGGCAACATCACCAGGCAAAAAAAAAAAAGTGCAGGTTGTCTTTTATTTATCGAGAGTGATGGTTGAACATCAGCAACAAACTCAAAGTAAGGTGAGACAGGAAAAGAAAGTGTAGCAAGTGTCGAGGTTGACAGACGGACAGAATGAGTGTTGAGAGTGTTGACTGGCTGATGTTTTAGACCACGTTGAGTGGTAGGTGACTGATGCACCACTGAGGAGCTCCCGGTCACGTCCACCGTACACACGAGCCTGTAAATTGGCTGTCTTCTGCTAACCATTTGGCTCATCAAACCACTCGCTCATGACCAGACCTGGTGCTGAATACTTATCCCTCTCTCCTCGGGCGGCAGAGAAATAGGAGGAGTGAGTGACACCCGGTTGAGCTCCTCCGTGTCTTAGCTGGAACACACCTGAGTGTGCAGAAGGTTTTGTTGTTGTTTACAGTAAAATTTAATGAACGCCATCTTGGATTGTTTGCTCCGAACCTCATTGCTAATATCCATGTGTGTGTTTGTCTATTGTAACAGCTGCATTTGCTCTAAGTTAGACCCAGTCCTGCTGACCTGGACTTAACACTCCACTGCAGATCCTTTTTTCTTTATAGTATTTGTGTTGTGGTGTGTCTGTATGTGTAATGTAGCTGAACATAAATAAAATAAAATGCGGTCAGAAGGACATTTCTTTGCTTACGATTGCAAAGCTAAGCGTGGACCCGGTCCTTCTGCTGGTTCAGCATGGGCTCGTTGGCCTGGTGATCAGAGGATTGCCCTTTGACCCCTTTGATTGAACACTGGCCCGATTAAAACAACAAACAGCTGTGTGAGGGAGCCAAATCCTTGCTCATATGGTCTGCATCCAGCCAATAGCTTATTTTCACACTGATTGAATAAATATGTCAAAAAATGTACAGTTAATTCACCAAAGAGATTTGCAGCAAGAACTATTAATAGCCGAGGATTTGGGACTTTTGAATATAACACACGAGTGGACTAATGATGTTTTTTTTTTGATTCATGAATTAATTAAGTGGATGTTCACTGTATGTAAAGTTGCTGTGAAATTATAATGAATATCATATCAAGATAAAAATGACCCTCGATGACCCCTGTTTACAATATATCATTATGTATTCCTCTTGCGCTTCGGATTGGGGGGGGTAAAGGTTTTATGCTGCAGCAGTATGTGCAGAATTTACATCATGAAATCTCAACGGAGCGAAAGCAGCAAATGAGCAAAAACCATTAACATATGCATACTCAAGGCAAATGTCAAAAAGAGCCCAAGCATGTGACACCGTTATCACAGTGTGATGCATCTGCACAGGAACGACAGCCGGAACAGGTTCTCGTCGGGAAAAGGAAAAAAAAGGGACCCTCGTTGGAATGTAACACATCCCACGCAGTTACATGTGTCAGCTCTACATGTTCTCATGCTTCTTTGCGCTTAAGTCATTCACCCTATGAAATGTACCCTACATATCCTGGATATAGGATGTGGGGATTGTCTGGATGATGACACACTAAAGAGACGGGCCTGTTGCAGATCCAAATCTGCAGTGTCAAATTGGAGCATAATAACACAAAGGCACATGATACCAGAGATGTTGTTGCGTTTCCATTGTTTGTTTACGGCTCCAAAACTGGTTCATTCAGTGGTGAATGTCTGATCATCACACGCGACCTGTCGTGTAACTACAGAAATGTAGTTAATACTAAAATGGTAAATTAATATCTCAGCTGAAAGAGCACACGAAAGAGAGAATCTAAATCTCCTCCATCTCTGATGAATGTGTCAGTTAGGCTGTTCTGATTTTCCACATGTGCATTTCCATTCTAGCTAATGAGTTGACAGGAATTAGGGCATAGTACATGAGGGAGGTTTAGTGGGCACAGATCGTTTCACTACAGGAAGAGATTTGCTTATCCAGAGAGAGTGCTCTTGAATTTAAAACAACATAATCCACTCTGAAAACAAAGCCAGAAACCCCAAGTCTGCATCGCTAGATTTGAATCAACCGCATGAGGTCTCAACCGCCGTGACCCTCCTCTCCTCTTCCTCTTCCTCTTCCTCACAACCCACCCAGTGTTTTCTGCCATCTCAGTCCTTCAGTCCAAACCCTCTCGTTTTTTGTTTTTTTTTAACACAAATTCTTTTATCTGGCTGTCTCTGTTCTGTGTATGAGACTGCCATCGTTGGGAGTGTGAGTGGGAGCAGTGGTATGGAGGATGGGGCCCGGCATGCTGCCAGCTGTTTTGATGGCTCCAGATTGCCTCTGCGCTGGTAGGATGAAGCAGGCACCAGCAGGCCGAGGAGCTGTCAAAAGAATTACCCTAGCTCTCACTTATCCATGCATGGTGTACCACCCGGTGGCAAAATATAGCTACTGCATATGGCGGAGGAGGAGGAGGACAACGAGTGGAAGGAACAGGAGGTGGAGTTTCGGAAGAGAGCCATGGAGCTATTCGCCCTATTTTGAGAGATTGTAATTAAGCAGACAAAGCAATTTTCCCCTTGCATCCCAAATGTCTTCCCCTTCATTGTTCCTCCAGTTGCTAATTAGCCCAAATATTAGTCTTGCAGTGTGGGGCTAAGGCAGGCTCTCCCAGATGGTGCAGTAGGTGTGTTGCAGCACGTGCACGTAGTCCCTAATGAGATATGACTCGTCAGTATGGGACTGCATGCCCATACTGACGGCACCTGTGTTGGCTACACACTCCTGTGATGAATAAAGATGTAAGCTAAAAGATCAATACATAGGTTTGCTCTCATTTGCTGGACACACATGAACATACAACTTTTGAAGATATAATCCTGAAATACTGTCAGAATCTCGTTTCCAAAAAAACATACAGTAAACCGCAGACCACAATGGAATAATTCAAAACATTATGTAAATCAGTATAAATGTGGGAAAACTGGTTCTTTGAGCACATTTATTGCTTTTCAGAGCATAAAACCCTTTGCCATTGGTCCGAAGCAAAAGCCAAGAGGTGCAGAATGTTATTGCGTAATTGTGAAATGCCCTCAAAGGGGAATGCGGCTGAGTTTTAGCATTAAAACATGTTTTAGCCATGCCCTTTGACAGCACGCTGTGTGTTAGTCACCATTCACCACACTTGAATCCAGTCACAAATTAGAGAGAACTGGTTGTCTCACGGCCCGAAGCGATGCACACAGATGCGTAGAAAATTGGTTGAAAAACATGAAAAATGTGACTGTAAGAGTGCTGGGGGTTGATTATCTGGGGATATAGGCACGTGTTGTGGAACCGAGGTTTGGCTAGGAGTGAAAAAAAACCCAAAACAAAACAAAACAATCGTATTTGTGTCAGGACACAAACTTGCTCAATCTATTCACTGGAGCTTTTGATTTCTCCACTTTCCACAGCTTCTGATAAGAGGTCATGTCGATAGACCTTGATAGCACAGCAATGACCAAAGACTGGAGATTAACTTGTAAATCTTAAAACTAAATGGTAATTCTCCTTTAATAGTCTCAGTGGGGCTGAGAAACCTAATTCACACATACTAATTCTCTACCGTCTTGGCTGTCGCGTGTACTCCTGACAGCATTGTAGCTGAAGCTGCAGATTGTATCGCTCCGAACGGACTCACTGATCCATTTTCTGTCTCTGCTCTCGTTTTCATGGCCCTAATGAAGTTGCCTCATGGCCGCCGAGCAGCAAAGATGCGAAAGTCGGCCCGTGAAGATGCCGTTCCTCTCTGCATAGCAAGAGAAGAGTCCCCCCCTCCATCCCATCTCTTGAAATCCACTTAGATGGCAGCGTTTTTTCTTCGTCTTCACACTTTTAATAGCCAGAGAGTCTATTTCTCGGCTCGTGTGTGCTAAGATTCTCAAAGAAGAGGCGGCTGTGGTGAAGGAGACATGAACATCTTTGAATTATTTATGATATCTGTGAGCCATTTCTTCCTGTTTATTGTGGATGTTGAACATACATTTTCCAAAAGCCTTTGGCAGTGGTTGTATTCTGGCAAGTTTTGAATTGGATTGGGCCTGGTGCCCTGACACTCACATCACAATCCTGTGACATGCAGCTGACAGCTCTTCCTTCCTGCAGAGCCTGTTCTCCTTCAGGGGGGAAAATGGAGGAAGAACTTGCCTGTGTGTGTGCCTGTCTGCCATTACTTCCCCTTGTTAGTAACACAGCCTTATTTGTTACTTCTTTGAAAGCCCCCCCACTCCACCCACCCAAATTGCTCCTTGTTCTCTTGTGAAAATCAGGAAACAATGTTGTATTGTGCTTTACAAGACAGAAAATTAATGCTTGGTTTAGTTTGGTATGCTCCATCTCCCCTCTGACAGCCTCCTGTTGGGCTGGCACAGACAGAAACTCCCAGCTTCAGTCCTCTCAATTTATTTTGGTATTAAACACGGGAGTGCCATAAAAAAAAAAAAAGGCCGGGCTGCCAGGATTGGATTCTTGACAGGTGCTCACTTTGCATTAGGTAATGTTTCCCTCACACGTCGGTCTCCATATTTTCATATCTGTCCGGACGTTTCTTTTTGATATCATCTTAGACAACCTCCTGTATGAATCTGAGCAGCAGTGACATCTTGTATGAAATTCAGTGTTTACTCCAGTTGTGAATAATTTCATCCATCTATTCAGATGATCCATAGGAGCGAATGGTTCTTTATTTATATGAGGTGTGGCCAAAGGTCACATCACACCATTACCTCCCTTCCTCACCTCGATTATCAGCATCTGTGCCTCTGCAACAATGGCAGTCAGTTGTACAGACTCCAAACTGTTTATATATACACCCCCTTGTTAACAAAGTGTTGTTTACACAGTTCTAAAGAATAGTCACCATCAGTGCAATGTTACATTTTTTATTTTGTTTTCTTTCCTTTATACCACGAGTCTCCTTTTTTCCACAGTCTAATGGATCTAGTGTCAAACTGAAGCATTTTAAAAGGAGCAGGGTTTATGCCGGAGCAGAAATCCTATACAGTGCAGCACTTAGATCCGTCACTCATTGTTTGGCAGTAATGATTTTCACGTCCCATCTTCCCGGAGTAAACATACACCTGAGCACCAGACAGTGTGGCTGTGTATTTGTATACACCGTGAAGCGCAGCCGCATACAGAGAATAAGTCAAACACGGCGAGGAAATGCTCTCGTCGGGTTTAAAGTGCTAGCTAATATTGCAGCGACAAACATTTTTTTTCAAGTGTTAGGAGTTTGAACAGTTGCTCCATTTTTCCTGGCATCTGCTAACAGTTTCCAAATGCAGCTCTTTGCTTTAGCTGCCTGGCAGGAAGCAGACAGTTTAGCAGTGAGAACTCGTTTGTCACACGCCCCTGTCATCCGCAGCATACCCCAGGAGGTCGTGGAGAAATTGGATTTGGGTGAGGAATGTGACGGAGTCATCCCAGGGGATGGATGTGACATTGGCTCTGTGTGATGAGGAAGTGGTGATGAGGTGGTGTGTGTACATTGGTACCCTATCACCCCCACCTCACTCCATCTCCCCCGTCCCTCCAACTTGCCTTCTATCTGTTTCAGCACTGCAGTCGCTGTAATGGCTTTGTTATTGGGTTTTGGTTTAGTTACACTACCGGAAATGCTGTTACAGCCTCCTGCCGGCGTTAAACAATCTCCCCAGCATTTCTCCTTCCTAATGCTTTGAGTAAATGCAGTCACCCTGAGCAGAGGCTCAATATTCAAGGTCCACAGACTATTATGAGTCTGTCAACGTTTGTATTTTTTCTCCTAAGTCAATACCAATTTGTCCTTTTGTAGTTTCCCACTGTTATATAGCAGATTCAAAGATTGTGGATATAATGCTGCCACTTGTTATTACCTCTGTTATTGACTTGGTTTCCTTTATCTTATCTCTCTCTGTTTGTCACTGTGTGTTCATTGTCTTCTGAGTGTTTTTTTTTTATTACACACCACTGTTCTAGCATGTACCTATCTCTATGTTCTTTTCGATGATGGAGGGCACCACTTCCACTGGTGCAGAGAAGACACGACTCAGACTTTTAGGTGCGGGGGGGATTTGGGGTAGCTGTCAGCTGTAGTATGCAGTCTTATGCGATGTGAGACTAGTGACAAGTATTTGCACGCTGCTCTTGGATGACATATCTGTGCACATGCCATTTTGCAGTCACTTTCTCTTTGAACTGACTCTTTCTGTTTGCTGTTTTTTGTGTGTAATTCCAGCAGCCTAATAGTAGCTGGATTCATCAGTGCTCTGTCCTTTTGTAGCAAATCTGCAAAGCACATGTGTGACAAACACATCTGGGGACACTCCTGGAAGAGTGAAGTTGTCCCTGTGTTTGTCAGCTTCATGGTTTAATCATTCCTGTGTGGATGGATATCAAGTCAGTGAAGGTTCACTGCATAGCTTGTGTTGCAGCTGGAGTATCTCGGTTGGTTTTTTTTGTTTTTTTTTCCTTACAGTCGCATAATAGGCTCTCTCCCTCTGTATTTGAATGCATGCTATTTAATATCTTCTCCCCTACTGCATTTCCTTACTCAAGACTGAGATTTACATCACTGAATTATATCCACAAATAAGGCGTCATCATTTCAAAACCGCCACACTCTATTTTACCCATCACTCATCCACTTGTCTTCCTCATTCTCTCCGCAGAGGCGACCATCCTCAGCTATGACGGCAGCAAGTTTATGAAGGTCCAGCTGCCCGTGGTGATGCACACAGAAGCCGAGGATGTGTCTCTGCGCTTCCGCTCCCAGCGAGCCTACGGCATCCTAATAGCCACCACGTCTCGGGACTCAGCTGACAGCCTGCGTCTCGAGCTGGAGAGCGGCCGCGTCCGCCTGACTGTCAATTTAGGTAACGTCTCGGACATGCACCGGCTGCAGCCGCACAGTCATGTGTCAAATAGCACTAAATTAAGCTAGATAACACTTCCAAATACACACAGTATCTCTCTCTCTCTCTCGCTCTCGCTCTTACTCTCACGCACATTCGCTACACAAACCAATTACTCTCATATCATACACAGGCCTATTCTGAATAGAAGGAGATGGTGTAAAGACTTTCAATGGCAAGAGTCTGCGGCTCTCCGCTCACTGCCAGTTGAGCACACAGCTGCCGTTGCCCAGCAGGGAATGCTCGCTGTCCACTCCATCAACTAACCCCAGATCAAAAACACGTGCATTGCTCTTAAGGGAGTCGCCCTCACAGCGCACACGCTGCCGTATTCTCTCCTGGTGCATTTACAAATGCATCCAGTCATCATTCATAAAAGGAAGCAAACAATTCCTCTGAAGATGAGGGAGTGTTTCTAATATCACACCTCCTCTCTAATTTCCCTTTTGTTGTTTTAACCATTAAATCATTTGTTCTTGTGCACTTTAATAATTGTAGGAGGAATGCATGATTGCAAATCAGTGAGTGTATCTTAAATAAACACAGGGAGAGACACGCTCCACCCCTCCCCCCTGCCTACACCAAAAACGAGAGAAAATTGAGGGCAAAATGAAAGACTCTGTGTGAGCGTGTGCATGTGTGTGCTTATTTGCTCAGGAAAGAATCCAATGATGCCTGTGAAAAGTTTGATATCTCTCAAACAGAGCAATGCTGCACAAATGATAGCCATCTATTTCTCCTTTCCACTGGCTAAACAGAAATGGGCTCCCTAAGCGGAGCCATTTAGCCGTGCATGCAAAGCAGACAGTCTGTGTCTGCAGTCAACCACAAGGAAGCATGTGTCCCCATCGCTGAAAGACAACAGCGCCACACACTGATAGGGCCGATGAGTCAAATCATGGCACCTACAAAAAAAGGAAAAAGGAAAAAAAAGATGCCTTCTGATGAAAGCAGCAGGCCATCGTGTTTTCTTTTATGTTTAAATTATCTTTGACACATTATAGAGTTTTTTTTTGTGAGTTCATCCCCAGCCATCAGCCCCTGAAGCCTGTCTCCCTCATCCCTCCTTCAAAAAGCAGAGCATTTCCTGCAAGGGTAGGGCTAGTGTTGGTCTCTGGTTGTTTGCGACCACTTTTCTGCTGTGGTTGACAACACACGACAGACAGGGCCGAATGGGGAAGGAGGGGAGGGGAGTTTGATCTGGGTCACCTTTCTCAGAGCACGACGCCAGCTCTAAGCCTCAGGAACAAGAAATATAGAAACAGTAGCACTGGTCTATAAGGCACTGCTAAGTGATACAAAATGAATGAAGAACAGGCCATCATTAGTTGTTACCAAGAGAAACAACAGTGTTCTCAAGTCTTCTACTGAGATACAACATAGAATATATTATCGTTATAGACGTTATATTATCGTCAGCTGATGATTTAAAGGGACAACGAGGAGTTTTGGAGAAGCGAAGTGTTTTCACGCTGCCTCCGCGCGCACCGTAGAATTCCTCCACCGGCGCAAGACGGACTCATGTTTTCAATCAGTTAAAGTTTTCAAGTCTTCTACTGAGATTCTCATTTGCAACGTAGAATATATTATTTCGTTAATAACAAAATAACGATAGAGACAAAACGTTATATTGATTGGAGCCATTAACAAGTGCGGGTAGCTGATGATTTAATGTTTTATAACCGAATAGAAACTCCTCGTTGGCCCTTTAATGTGTAGGTGGGTCTGTAATGCTCGTTTAGACAGCAGTAAAACCTGGAATAATACACCATAGTTTATAAGATGATAATGTTATCATATATAAACACACTACAGTACAAATATATCACAATTTTAATAAAGTGCTACATTTGATGAATAATTGTTTCACCACGTGCTTAGAGCATCAGCAACGGTGACTGCATTTCCGACGATTATTAATTTCAGTCATATGTGATCTAGTGTTTGTGCACAAACGTGGAAAAGTAGCGTGAAAAGATGTTTTCAGTCAGATAATGTGAAAATATAGAGAGATGGAAAAAAAAAATAAAAATGGGGTTTGGAGAGAATGCAAACACCTTCCACCTGGCCCTGTCTGACCCTGACTAAAATCTGATGCTCTCACACTGAATAGAAGATCATATTCTGAAAATGAACTGAAAAAATACTCTCACCTTGCAAAACACAATTTGTTTGGCTACCTGGCAAAAAACAAAGCGAAACAATATGATGAAGCAAAACCTCGGCCGCCCCATGATTCTCTATTCTACATTGCTGGAACTTGTATTCCTCTGCACAGCACCAGTGCAGTGCTTTTACCAGCTCGCTGCAGCTCAGGGGCCACGGATGAGAGCATCAGAGGACGGCCAGTGTCTGTGTGTGTGTCCCCAGAGGGGTGGACTGTATGCTTTAATGATGTCTGCAGCTGTATCGTTGAAAGATGAATTTATCTCTCATCTATTCTTCCCCATCTAGATTGTATCAGGATTAACTGTACCTCCAGTAAGTTACTGTTCACCTTTCTTCTTCTTCTTCATCTGCTTCTTCTTCTTCTTCTCTAACTTACTGTTTCTGGACGTTCATGTTTATGTTTTAGTATTAGCTGTCTTGTTGCAATTTCTTCTCTGAAGCCGGTGAATGATCCTGACATTAAATAAGTCTGTGGATCTGACCTCCACCTGGCTTTGAAATACAAGAGACATTACGTTTTACCATAGCAATTTTAAAGAACTGTGGGTACATAAGAACTGAATTGTGGCCTTCTGTGCATCATCGGCTGTCTAAGAGAATAATGAGTAGGGCGAAAGGAGACGGAGGGAGGCTCGAATTAATCACAAAGCTAAATATGGCAGCGATTCTATACACCGAGTTGTTTCTAATTAACAAACCGTCTCACTCATGAAATCAGGCTGATATAACGTCCACGCATTGGAAGTGCAGGTATTTTAGACATGCATGATTTCCTTGCCTCCCCTCCGCCCTTGCTTCTCTCTCTTTTTTTTTTTCCTCCTCCTTTCGACTCCAGTATTTCACGCTGGTTGTAAATTGATGACGCCATTCAAGGTACAGAGGAAATACAGAGTGTGATTTTATTATTCTCATTAACCTGCCTCACAGAGCAGAAAGAAAGGGATGAAGAGGGAGGGAGAGAGAATAGATCTTGTTGTGGGATTCATGGGGGGATATGTGTGTGTTTTGTGTATGTGTGTGTTTCAACAAAGAGGTTACATTGCAATATTTTGGGAGGTAAATATCCCTGACATTTATTATTCAGGAACAGTGATGAATTAATAATTACTTCACTGGAGTCATAATACACGAGCCCTCTTCCTGTTTAACGATTCTGAAGTGACAGACACATTCTCAGTATCAGTAAATACCAACAGAAATTAGACAGTTTAGGCTCTATAATGGAGTGCCAGCGTCAGATTGTATATAAGAACAAACTGTTCTCTGAAGATGCCCGTGTTGGATCTCTTTGTGTGTGAAGTCTTACAGTATTTGAAGGTCATTGCCTGATGAGGAGTGGAGACTCGCACAACAAAATACGCCTTCGCGCTGGAATCACATGACGTGACCTCTAGCCAGCCCTTCTTAACACCTTTCTAAATGCTAAATAGCATTGTTCATGCGTCTTGGATTGCATCCCTTGTTTGTGTATGCAAATTAAAATCTCTAAGCTCTAATTCCCACCTTTTGGAGCGTTAAAAGGTCATTCTTGGTTTATGTTGGGAGTGCGGAGGCATAATCTGTGCATGCATGGACACCAGGGCTTGTTATTTGCTCTTTTGATTACTTAATTTCTCTGCTTCATATTTTTTGCTTCATGCATCATTGCCAAAATAGCCAGAGCCAGATAAGTCTGATTCAGTGTTGCACCTGGTGGTTGAAAGAAAGAAAACCACACCATCTTCATTATTAACACCCCTGTAAGTTCAATAGCTGCTTTTTTAGTCAGTAGGAGAAAACTCAGTGCAGTGTAATTGGGCAGTGTGCAGTGTGTAGTTAAAAGGCTGGATGATTTCACACCGGCCGTGGGAATAATGAAAATGAAATGAAACCACACAGCAGTAGTTGGCTGTGACAAGTTACTAGTCATACTGACATGTTAGCTCCATTGGTGTGAATTATGTTTGTGTACATTGTCTTAATGTACCTGCTGTATTTATGCAAGACTTACAGTCTTAAAAGTAATATAGTTATTATCACGTTTACAGAATTAACTGATGTTTTATAGATGGAAGGAATATACATGAGATTTTTTTCCACACAGAACAAAGCTACTATATAATTCAAAGAGAATTATTTTGATTCCATCAACGTTTAATGCTATGCTACAGGGAAAATTAATCTTTAAGTAAAACCGAGGGGGGAGCAGGTCTTTTTTTAATAGATTCAGACCTAATTGTGTCATAAGAAAATGTTTAATTGAAGTTCTTGGAAAGAACTGTGCTAAGCCAGAACACGCCTTTCCACTTATGAAGCATTTAATTCTCTGCTTTTTTTTTCTAGGTTGTTATTTTTCTTCCTGTTATTTTCGTCCTCTTTTTTTCTGTGTTAATTAATGTGTCTTGTCAGGCGCTGCAGCTCCGGTCAGCTCGGTGGATGAAGAATTTCAGCACCGACTCAAAGAACACATCACTGTCTATTAGGGACCTCGGCTCCCTGGGGCTGCCCAGAGCTGTCTGAAGAAAACACTGCCACTCTGACTTAAACACTGTTAACAGGCACTGAGTGACAACAAACTAAAAATATGATCTAAAAATATCTGGTGACAGATTGGCTTTTTTTTTTTCCTTTCGTTCTATTACATGCATTAATCTGAACAGGATAATTTACAGTGGAGTCAGGATGTAGTGATTATTCTGTCCCTGACCTTCTTGACCAGCAACTCAAAGCATTTCTTTTCTTTCATACGTAATTGATCATTTTCATGCATCAGTCTTTCTTTTTCTTTGGCTTATTTAGTGTGAAAGAGCAGGAGGAGATTCTTTTGCATGGATATTACACCTGTGTGCATGTTTGAATGATAAATGAGAGGGTGATTTAAAGGGCAGATGCATAGAGTGCGAGATACACACAGTGCTTATCAGCTGGAAAAAATACCTTGTATTTGCCACTGAGTGCCTATAATGCACAGTAAACTGTATGTTGGCAATGCACTTTCAGCGTCGTTGTCACTGATGGCACACACTGAGTGAAGCTAAACTGCTCAAATCAAAAATCAAACTGTTAAAGTACTGATAATAGGGTTTAATGGTGCTCACCTTCATGCTGGGAAAACTAATCTTTGGTGACGAATGAAGGAATGTGTCGAGCAGATTGATTCAATCTATCTACAGTGCAGATGAGTCAACTTGAAGATAAGAATATATCCCTATTTGTCATGCCATAAATCTCAATCTATTAAGAGACTGTTCAGAAATGCTTTGGCTGTGGAGGAGGGCGCAGAGTTATTGAGTTTTTCTTCAGTCACTGCAAAACCCCTCCTCCTGAAATATCAAATAATAGTGGGTTTTTTTTTTTCATGTAGCAATTCTAACAAGGGAGGAACACTAAATATCCTCCCCTCCGCACCCAAACAATTTAGATGGCCCCTCCTTTCAGCAAAAACAAGGCACCACCAACGGGCTATACCACTGAGATCAAAAGCTGACTATGCCTGTGTGCATGTGTGTGTGTCTGTGAGGAAACTGAGCACCTCGTGAAGGGAAACAACAGTCAAGTGCTTTAGATTAAGATGTAATTATGATGCTCTTTGTGGATGCTGTAAATTAGCTTCATGAAGGTGGCTAAAATGTCGGCTCAGCAGTACCTGTAACTAAGATTAGCAACTTAAATAGAAAGCTGAGAATAATCATTGATCACCCCCCTAAAGTTACAGCACACTGAGGGACTTTTTTATTGTTTATTTAATGGAAACAGGCAATAATATCCACGATTTATACGCTGAAAATACACTGACCAAAAACAGACAAACAAAAAGCAAAGGACAAACAAACTTGACGCAGGACAGAAAAGTCAAAGAAAAAAAAAGAGACACACTGAGGGACTTTCCCGTCAAGTCTGCGAGGTAGTTAACATGACACGTGATTATTCTGCTATTGCTAGAAATACTTGACATGACTGCAGCTAGACCGAGTGACGACCTTTCAACACGTTTGTCCTCTGTTTACAGAACAAATTAAGTGAAATGCAAATGGAACGGAGCAGCAGATTAGTGGTGATTGTCACCATTTCTTGTTTTGACACCATTTAACCTCTGCTTGCTTAAACATTTCCACAGTGTGTTGTCAGTTAGCAGGGCATCGATTAGACAAGCAGGTCGCCTAGCATGGCAGCCTGCTAAGTTTGCCTTTCCTATGTGTGCTGGCTTTGATGTCTGTGTTGATAGTAATCCAGCAGCAGTGGCCTGCTGTGTGGTCAGTGAGTCCCTCTTTCTTTGTTTTTTGTTTTTTTTCTTCCTCTTCTTCCTCCACCTGGGTGAGTCACAGTGGTCGGGTCAGGCTCCACCAGTATTTGGCCTGTCATCCACCCAGCCAGAGCTGATTGACTGGATAATCACATCTTCTCATGCTGCCCTGTGCCACACTTCTCCACTGTTCCCTTGGGCCTGAAGTCAATGAGGCAGGGAGGGATCACTGTAGATCCATCACTGCAGATAGATCACCATCAGCGAGGGCACTAGAGAGGGCTGGACGTGGCAGAAAGCAGACTAAAGGCCCTTAATGTCTGGCCAGCAGCTGGCAGTTTAGACTCCAGACTGCACAACAGGCGTAAAACTAGGCCCTACAGTAGTGGTTGTTGTGCAGGAATGTGCTGCTTAATACTATTGACCTCTTTTCCCCTTCTCTTTCTTTCCTCCTTGGAGAGCAACAAGGACAGGATGATGGAAGGCAAAGATCAAGCATGCTTTCAAGTCCAACTCCATCCTATTATTTCATATCTCTCATCCTTAATCCCTCGCCAGTCGTCTGGTTTCAATCCTGCCCCGGTGTTTAGTGCTTACAAAGCAGAACTGTGCCTCTGAGATTGAGTGTGTCCCAGTACTTTGGCACCCTCAGATTTGCATACACATTGCAATGGGTGCTTTGAAGATTGCAGAAAAGCAGGAAATAAATAGCCATAAATGGGTTCAAGGGAATGAACCTGGCACCCATATGAAATGCTCCCCACACTGGGCAAGGTATCCGGAGCCCGGGGATTTTAATATTGTCACAGTGGCGTCTTAATTGGTCTGTTTGGTTCTGTGCGCCCAGGAGGGGAACATCACAGCCGTACAGCAATTCAAAGATGCTCTACAGTGAGTCGGAGGCTGCATCAAAAAATAATGCGATGCCCCAATTGGACCAATGTTAGAATTTCTAAAAGCAGACGAGTTGTTGTTTTTTTTCTTCTTCTCATGAGATCACAGATGTGTTGCATTGCAGTGATTAATCCTATCTGTGATTCCAAATTTGATTATGTGGAATCACATTTGATTTGGATTCTGCGTAACATGGTGATACATAATTGACATGCTGGTTCCAGGATGTGTGAAGGGATGCTTCAGTATTATAGGTGTGAATGTGTATTTTTTAATTTTCTTCAGTAGGATGGTTATTTGTTGGCGTCTGGAGATTTAATGAAGTGTATCACTTTTAATAATAGAATTTGTGCATTCCGCACAGTGTTAGTGCAGCTACCTGTTATCTGCTGCTTTTTTCAGAACACTCATTCATTTTCATGGGCTGCTGATGAAAATCACATTCTGTATTTCCTGCATTTTCCACAAACAATAGCCAATCTGTTTTTTTTGCTTTAGAAGAGGTTCGTTTCACCTCCGAGCGCATTGTTTCCATTATTCAGGTATTTGCTCCGACATTAACTTTTTCATTTCATGTGGTGGACATGAGAGAAATCAAACACTGGGTCTGTAGCTAAACAAGATGGAGAGTGATGCTCAGATAAGTGCCTTGCTCTGTCGTAGCCTTTTGGTAGTCATTTGCTGCCACCATGTGGCATGAAGGGAGGAAAAAATAATAAAACAACCCACAAGAACTGAGAGACCAGCTATGATGAAACATCTAATTATACCGTGTTGCTTTAGGAAAATAATACAGGCATTGTTGCTTAAATCAAAACAGTTAGTGTGTATGTTGTCAGTGATAATTATGTGGCATCCTGATTACCGCCTCCCTCGTCTTGGTATGACGACAATGGTGTTCAGTGAGAATTCAGAAATATGATGCCCTATCTAATGGTGCAGGACAGCAAATGCAAGTCAGAATGATGTGTTTTCTTATGGCCCATTAACTATGTTTACCTTAATGTTTTCTGTCTCTTTCAAACTACTTAACTCATCCACTCTGTCCTCCTTTCGATCCCCTCCCTCCCCCTCCCCTCTCTGATTCTGTTTATATCTCTCAGCCTCTCTATTATGTGTGTGTGTGGGTGTATGCATGCATGTGTGTTAACCGCTGTTTGGACTGTCCTGCAGGCAAAGGTCCCGAGACTATTTTTGCGGGTCAAAATCTGAACGACAATGAGTGGCACACGGTGCGTGTGTTCAGGAGGGGCAAGAGTTTGAAACTGACCGTAGATGATCTGCCGCCCGTCGAAGGTACTCCTCCTCCTCTCCTCTCTGGCAGAATAGTATCTTCCTCCTATAAACATGAATTACCTATAACATGTGTTGGCCTCTCAGATTTTAGGTAAGACACACGCTTCTTTACAGACCTACAAGTGTGTTATTTTTGCACTGCGCTGCATAGAGGGCATTCAGTTGTTTCCTTACTCTGAACGAGTGTATCACTGAAGCTCTCATTTCAGTTAAAGACCAAACATTGCTGTTTATAACTAATTAGGAAATGTGTCCTCTAATAGACTGGTGTTATATAACTGTCTAAAGATAGCTACAACATTCAATTACAAGGCAAAATGTCCTGAATTATTTTGTTATGTAAAATGTTTAATTAACAGTTATTTTCATTTTATAATAAAGCTATCATTGAAACATATAAATGTAATTCATATTATTATGTTATCATTTTTATTTTTATTTTTCCTGGAATTCATGTTGGTTTTCTTTAATGTCACAGTGTCAAGCAGTGGTCATCCATTGGCCATCAAGGACCCCTAAAATGATATTAGTCAATTTAGAGCGTGTTAACATAACATACTGTAGAAACTGTTTGCAGTCCATGACAAAAATAGTCATTTGATCATTGTTTTATTCGGTGGAATTATAGTGAAAACAAATTATTACTCTTTTTGCTGGCGACCCCAAGGAGCCCCTCAAGGACCCCTGGGGATCCCTAGGCCTCACTCTGAAAAATCAATAAGTTAGAGGATCCAAAGGTGACCGTTAAAGGGCAAAGCATTGCCTCCTTAATTGTCATACATCCCCATTAACACCCTCTCTCCCTTCTTCTGCCGGTCAAAGGCCAAATGGCAGGCGACCACACTCAGCTGGAGTTCCATAACATTGAGACGGGCATCGTGACAGAGAAGCGCTTCTTGTCCATGGTGCCATCCAACTTCATCGGCCACCTCCAGAGCCTCTCCTTCAACGGCATGGCCTACATAGACCTGTGTAAAAACGGTGACATCGATTACTGCGAGCTCAATGCCATGATCGGCTACAAGAGCATCATCGCCGACCCCGTCACCTTCAAGTCGCGCTCCAGCTACGTGACCCTCACCACTCTGCAGGCCTACTACTCCATGCACCTTTTCTTTCAGTTCAAAACCACCTCCCCTGACGGCCTCATCCTTTACAACAGCGGGGATGGGAATGACTTCATCGTGGTGGAGCTGGTCAAAGGGTAAGTGAACGCTTTCAATGCTGAAGTGTGAGCGCAGAAACTTTTACTATGAAGTGTTCTCCCACTTATCCACAGCAGATCCGCTCACATGCACTTCCTTTAAATCTTCCAGCTTTGACAAGGAGCTTTTTGTGGATATTTTAGGATGTTTTGTTCTTTTTCTGGAAGATTTGACACCGCAGCAGTCAGTGCAGTCTGTTTCCTCTGTGCTGCTCTGCTCAGAGATGATTTGTCAAACAACAATGCTACCAGTAGAAGTTTGATTTTGTGTAGGCGGTTTAATGTTTTTATTTAGCTGTTGTGGCTGTCACCGCTCAGGGTACAGTAACTCCTTAGCTCTTCTCTTTACACACACACACACACACACACACCTGCATGTCACCAGGTGTTAATGGATAACTTTAGTTTTTTACAACCTGGACCTTATATCTATCATAAAATATGATCATTTACTCACCCAGACAACTTTGGTGGCATTTAGTTGTTTTGACGAAATTAGCCCCAGTGGAGCGGTGCGTATATCCGTATAACGCGAGAACACGGGGCAGGCAATACAGCCTCTAAATAACACATTATCCGCTGCGAAACTTGTTTATTTCGCCAATATTTTGTGATGATACACTAGAGCTATTCCCCTCCGAGCCTATGGTGGCATGTTATCAACATCCTGCACCGACACCAAAGGACTTGAAATACCAAAAGTGGTAAAAACCAACCTTATTTGGATAAGTATTTATTTATTTAATATGATCTTCTTTACTTCATATACATTGTAAGCATAGAAGCTTTGTATATTTTTATATATATATTTTTTCCCCTGGCATAACAGTAGGCTATTGTTCTGTACTTTACTTTGAATAAAGTTTAAAAAAGAACACATGTTATCAACATCCTGCGCCTGTAGGTCATGGCAGAGCAGTAGATACCGCTCTGGGTCATGGATGTATTATCAGAGCCGGTCTACGACTGGTATTATTATGCTGTAGGTTGACGGGTTGACCTTTAACCTCTGATCTGGATGATGTCATATCCGGCCGCGGTGCGGCGCGGGTAACTTGCTACCGCTGCTGTGGTCCGTTTCTGCGTGTTTCTGACTTGTCAAAACAAAATGAGCAGCCGGGTGAAGTTCAGCTTCCACAGGCTTCCTCTCTGCAGCCTGGACTCACTAAGCTCCGGCTAGTTGAGCTAAAAATAGGCCAGAATGCCGAAGCGGAATGATTATTATCAGAATGAGCCGGGCAGCGGCCGGAGATGACATCATCCAGATCAGAGGTTAGTAGTCAACCTTCAGGCGCAGCAGGATGTTGCTAACATGCCACCACGGGCTCAGGGTGGAACAACTCTAGTGTGTCATAACAAAATATTGGCGAAAAGAACTTGTTTTGCGGCGGATAATATGGTATTTAGAGACTGCATTGCGTGCCTCGTGTTCTCGCATTATACGCGCCGCTCGATTGGGGCTAACTTCGTCAAAACGACTCCAAATGACACCAAAGTTGTCTGGGTGAGTAAATGATCGTATTTTATGCTAGAAATAAGGTCCAGGTTGTAAAAAACGAAAGTTATCCTTTAAGGCCAGCAAATATGAAAAGCTAAACGCTTTCACCTGTGTTGAATTAGTTTTCTACTAATGTAGCGAGATGTTTATTTATGTAAGAATATCCATATAAATGGATTATGGCTTTAATAATGTAGCTCTTCATATTTTATGACAGTTCCCAAAGAGAATATAATTCTTGACAGCTTTTCATGCCATTATTATGGGAATTCAAATAATTTCCTTATCGTTCCTTTGCCAGAATATTCTCTGAAAGAGCTGTTGGCTATTACTGCTCTTTTTAAATCTTCATGAAGGCACAACAAATACCCGACATAAAAGGGAATCAACTACACAGGGCTGCATTTCTTATTGCTGAAATGCAGCTATAGAATGACCTTCTTTTAAGTAGCGCCTCGAGTAAATTATTATTCAACATGCTGAACATTAAAGGCATACATTTTAATTAAAACGAGCATGCAAATCATAAATTGCCTGTAAACCAAATAATTTAAGACCAATTTGTTGAGCACAGCCCACAACCTTTAATTTAGCTCTTTTTCAGACAGCTGCACTTGCTGATACTCGTGCATGTAAACATTCGAACACACAGACACACCGGCAACATGCACACACACACTCTTGTTCCAGTTTTTAAAGGTTCATTAGACTTTTCTACTTTTTTATTGTTATTGTCTGAGGTATATTATTGGTTAAACACAGTCTAATTACAGGTTTGTTAAAAGAGTTGTGAATAATGTGGACATAATAGATTAATCACCTATATCTAAGGAATATTTCCATGGGTTTGGACCACAGCAACACCTACAGTAATATGTGTTGCTATATAACGCCATGTTTTCTGCCCATGATTGCTTCTGCTCATGTTGCTCAATATCTGGTTGCAGTTTCCTGCACTATGTGTCTGACCTGGGCAACGGAGCCCACCTGATCAAAGGCAACTCCAACAAGCCCCTGAACGACAACCACTGGCACAACGTTATAATCTCCAGGGACACCAACAACCTCCACACGGTCAAGATTGATACCAAGGTCACCACGCAGGCGACCTCGGGAGCCAAAAACCTGGACCTGAAGGGTGCGTAGGCGTAGGAGTGAATTAAGATATCTTTTTCAGATTTCTTGAAACTGGGGCAGCAGTGGCCCAGAGGTTAGAAAATCAGGTTTGCGGTTGCAGCAGCAGCAGCAGCAGCAGTAGAAACCCTCAGGGGGGTTGGAGGGAGAAAAGCTTGGTCCTCACATATAACTACCACTAAGGTTCCCTTCAACAAGAACTCAAACCGTGGGTGTCTGGCAGCCAACACTAATGGTGGGTGTGCGGAGCGGGGAGTTCAGAGAGAAGACCATTTGTAATTAGCCGACCGACCTTGGATAAAAGAATATTGGCATAATTAACTTTGTGCCTTGAAGAATGTTGTAATTATTGTCATTAGAAACTTCAATGAATCAGTACAAAGCCAGTGACAAATTTCAGGTTTGAACAATAATATTGATATTGTGTCATAGCGCTGTAATTGGACACAATTAGAGAGACTGGCATTAATTAACCTCTTGCACACCTCCCTGTGGGTTAACCTTATCCAGCACCTGTCATCTTTAATTAATCTGGAACATCAGCAAATTGAGATTTCGACCAATGAGCGCTCACAATCTCAACCTTCATTTTAATCTCAGCTACATAGGTGAAATTTTAGGGCAGTAATTTACTCCTTTGTGACACTTCTGTCAAAATATGTGCGCAGACACATCTAACATTTCTGTGGTGTTTTTTATTATTATTATTTTTTATATATACCACAGTGCACACACACAGACAGACACACACACATTGAGAAAACAATACCAGCTTGCAAAAACCAGAGCAACCGCAACTAACCTACTGTCTAATGTGATGTGCTTTTGACCTCACTTTAGGAGACATCATAGGGTGCAGCTCTGTACCATGTTTTCTTTCCACTAGGGGTCAGTGTTGTCATATCTGTCGTTTCTTCACAGGCAACCTTTACATTGGTGGGGTGGCTAAGGAGATGTTCAAGGAGCTGCCTAAGCTGGTGCATTCCAAGGAGGGTTTCCAAGGTTGTCTGGCATCAGTGGATCTGAACGGGCGGCTTCCAGACTTGATGTCAGATGCTCTGGATTGTGTCGGACAGATAGAGAGAGGATGTGAAGGTGAGTAGTTTTCCGGCCCAGTAAGAAAACTTCACTTCTTCTCTTCTGTTTTTTGGGGGGTGATTTTTTTCTTTTTTTTTGTCGTTGATTGATAACATTGATAAAGAAAAAAAAACGGAGAAGTTTTCCTTTGATTGTATTAACTCCACCCCCCATGACACTATAGGGCTAAGCGTTACAGCTAATGGATGGATAGATGGTTTCCTCATTATCACAAAGTTAACTGAGGGCGTCATTGCAACTCAATAAAGTTGCAGCTCGGTCCTCCCATTCTCACACTGGTCCGACAGTGAAGCACACCCGCACTGCCAACCTGTGGCTCATAATTTAACATCTATAAAGTGTGTTAGTATTCTGTTAGAATGCATCAAGCACCGACACTCCTCCACAGGCAATCATTTCTGTTTCACTTGGCCATAATCTGATTATTCTCTCTGCCATATTTGTACTGCCAGTGTTATTTCCCATTTTATCCCCATTCTGTTTTGCTCTATGCATGCTTGCTGGATCTGAGAGTTTGCCAGAAGCAATCCTTTTGAATTATGTATGAAGCCTTTGTTGCATGCATGAATATCATTTGCCCAGTCTAATGTGTGCACCACATCCAGAGACAATATTTGATTTATTTTTCATCGTCACTCACTTAGTTTAATTTCACAATTCATCCACTCTTTTTCTATTGAGTATGCAACTTCTGATCTTGTCATGTTGCGACGTTACAAATGTAATCAAACCCAGCGCCCTGTGCAGGTCGGTCCAAGTTGTTGTTTTTCGTTGCGTACTGCACAGAATCAATGGCCGCTCTCAATGGGAAATGACTCCTGTGATAACACATTTACTGGATTGTGCTTATGGAGTCAGGAGCTAGAATGTAGTCGCTGATAGTATTTCAATGAAGCACGGATCATTTCAAACTATGCATTGGAGGAAATTCACTTTTTCTATGACTTTGGATTTTTACTCAACATTATACCCACTTCACATAATAATGATTTCACGCGCCTTAACTTCAGATTGCTGATGCCATTTTGAGAGCAGTTGCTGTTACAGTTTGACTTAACCCTGGCCTCCATTATACTGTACAATACGATTCTTCCCCTCTGGCTCTTTCTGAGGACAAACAAACACTTCACCCCTCACTCTTTCTCTCCTGCTTCAACAGCCTGTGTCTGTGTTACTCCATCTCTGCTTTACTAACAGCTGGTATACTTTGCCTTTTCCTTTCCTATTATTTTGCTGACAAAAGTTGCATTGATGAAAGCTGACTTGCAAGGTAGATAGCTCTGTCTGTTTGATACGGAGTCTGATATCCCTTCCCTCTTTGCATCTGTAATGCCTCTGCCCACCCCCCCTCTGAACCCCCTCCCACCCCCACCTCTCCACAGTCTCTACCTCCACACGTTTCACATATCCCTGAGCAAGACAACTACCTAGTTTGCCTCTCAGCCCACCAGCCACATGGGGTGGGCTCCAGTCCCATAGGAATACAAGTACAGTTCCTGTAACATCTTGTATCGTGAGTCTATGGGGCTCACATTTTTGATTTGCATCAACATGCTGTTGTATGTTGTTTTCTCTTGGACATAACTTTTGTTTCCTGTGGTTTTGTTTTTTATATTTTCATTTTTTTTGTACATGTACTTTTTGCATGACTTACACCAATCGTAAATACTCTCCCCTTCAAAATTCTCCTGCATGAATTTTCTATTCAAAACTGAGGTTTTCATTCAAATTTAAGTCATTTTTATGCTCTACATTAAATGAATCATTGTTCTTATTCATAAAGTCCTATGTTTATCAATGCCATTTTCCTGTGACAGTCTCTGGCAGCAATTAAAGCCAAATCTGATATGTTTTTTTACGCATTAACAGCCATTTGACTACATCATCACGACTGAATACGTAGCCTAATTAACATCGATTAATTAAATCAATTATCCTCCACATCATGCCTTACATATAGGGAACATGAAAGAAATGGGAAAACCTTGAAATAAATGTGTGTGATCCTGACTGGTTTACTTTAATTAGATGTATAAGTACGCTGTTAAACATCTGTTGTCTCATCATTTACATCCCAGTCAATTAGGCCCATTACAATATGAACAATAAGGCAAAGACTTGTATGAATAGTCATTAGCAGTAGTAATCATGATTATATCCTGTACTTACATGCGATTTCAATTGATTTGTATTTAAATGTATTCCTGAACCGTTTGTCATCGTTAATGAATTCTACTTATTCTTTATTTTCTTGTAGCGAATGTACACAGTGTATAGTGTTTTGCTTTTTGCATTTTTCAGCCTTGAGTGTGGGCTACAGCAAATGCTTAAACTATTAAGCAGTTACCATAGCTACTCTGTGGCTGAGCAGCCCCCACTGTTGCTGCACTTTATTCAGACAGAAAAAAAGTCACATGTAAGAATGCACTTGTAATGTACAGTTTGTCTGTATTATGCATCAGAGCAACTCCTTCTGAAATTTTTGAAACAGACAAATGATAAGATGATAACATTTTCTGCCATCATAGTTATAATCATAATAATGATTATAAAAAGACACAGATGTAGATATGCTCCATGTACTGTAAGTAATTATTGCTGTAAAGAGGAGTGCTATAGTACACAGTGGTGTGTGTCACTTTCAACATAACGTTTCATTAGGAAATATCCTGATATGAATTACTGTAGGTTATATGCAGTACATTTCCCAATGATGAATGGAAAAAGTACACAGAATTGTATCATAAATACTCATCAAACAATACAATGACATATTTTTGATCTCATAAATGGACAAACAAAACAATGCTCATCCATATTAACCATATCCATTCCACTAACATGAACTAACCCATTGTCACTTTCACACAGACAATACAGTCTGTACAGTTACAGTATCTGAGACTGACAGAACCACTGACTGATACAAGTATAGAGATTAGATACCGACTGTTAACACATCACCAACACATCTGCACACTTTTTAAAAGCTCATGAATATTTCAGGAATCTACAGCTTAAGAAGTGACTGAGGATCATTGTACTGTGAGTCCACTCACAGCTGGTAATAACATGCGCTGCGGGTGATCACGGAGGGCAGATTGTGATCTGATCGCACAAACCATCTCCACGGGTGGTCAGAGGTGTGTGACAGTCTGGAGAGGAGTCGGATTTCGGAGTGAACTGTTTACTGTAGTGGACACATTTCACTTGGTGCTGTAACAGTGATCGAGCTACATCAGATCTAGACACAGCTGAGAAACGTTACTACTGGGCTGTTTAAAACCAGATTAATAGAGGTTATAATGCAATCCATACTGTATTCTGTTGTTTTTAAATATAGAATATCAAATTAAAAAAAAATATTACAGTAAATTTAATTCAAGTGTTAAACTCATTTAAATGCCCATGGATTTAATGTATTTTTTAATTACATGTGTGAGGTTTCTGTTGTAAAATTCACCAAGGATTCAGACAACAGCAATAAGCCAATAGTGTTTGCTGAAATAATATAAAACATGACTACACAGTTGATATGTTTGCATAGACTATGTTCGTCCTGTGTTTGCCTCCACTTGCAGAAATCCTATTGTCCGTATGTTTTATGTGACATTTAATTTCACTTCAGTGAGGTGAACTGCAGACTCAACTGCCTGTTGTTAGAGTCACTGTACTCACCCATTTTACTGTTTGTCTCCACATGCAGGCCCCAGCACTACATGCCAAGAGGACTCGTGTGCCAACCAGGGTGTGTGCCTCCAGCAGTGGGAGGGCTTCAGCTGTGACTGCAGCATGACGACATTCGGAGGACCACTGTGTAATGATGGTAGGACTCGTTTCTCTGTACTCCACTTCCATGTAGACTTTTAATAGTTTTTGTACACACATATAAACGCACATGTTAAAATATGGGTCTCTTCACTTTTTTCAAGTGCAAATAAACCTTTCCTAGCATTATAAACCTTCTGAATGAATCTTAAGATGTTTAAAGGTGAGTGTTATCATCACCACCAGCAGGGACATGTTTAATCTCTGCTTTCACATACAGTACAGTAGCATTCATATTCCTATTCATTTTCTGTCAATGTGTTACATTTGTGTCCTTATCAAACAAGTTCCTTTGCAAACTCACATCAAAACCCGAGCGAGGGACCAGACTCCCAAACATCGCCGTCTCCTGTCACCGCTGACTGATATGTTACAGCTTGGACCGTGAATGCATCTCGACACTCGTGTGTTGTTTTTCAGCGGCGTTGCTTTGAATCCGGTCTGCGTCGCCTTCACTGAGGGAGTCGAGAGCTGTTGAAATTCTGAACGGCGGAAGCCTTTTCCACATTTGTGACATCTGGCTGACGTTTCGGTGAAGGCTCATTAAAGTTTGAGAGCTGCGCCACTAGAGGGAGCAACAAACATTGTGTTCAGCTAAATAAAACATCAACAGCAAGTCAAACAAACAAAAATAATAAATGACATTTACCAAAAGATGCTTTAAAATTCTACCAGGATGCATTCTGTTGAGTCAACACAGCATGCATCCTGGCATACTCAACAGGGACACACAGACAAACATACACATGTAAAATAAAAATCCAAACTTCCTTTGGTGATGATGCAATTTAAAAGTTACGGGTTATTAATCTCACTTAAAGACAGTTCAGTGGGTGTCTAGTTTTTAGGGACTATTTACTGATTAATGTTTAACAATAGAGAGAACTGGGGTAATGTCTGCTCCACTTTCAGAAAATGGGCTACTTTCTTATGCCAAACGTGCAGAGGGGATTCTGTATGGTCATTATTTCCTTCTGCAGCAGTTCACACAGTAAGGGGTGAATGGGCAAAGTGCTGAACTGTATTAAGGAGAAGAGAACAGAGTGGGCGCTCTGGAGATGACACAAAAGCAGAGGAGAGAGCGCCATAAATGTTAATGCATTCTGTGTCACTTCTACCATCCTGATAAGACCCTGTCTTTTGTTATCAAGAGAAAGTGTTAATAGTTTCCTGTGCAGCCTCGTAGCCCGTACATATCTGCAGCCTATGATAACACTAAAAGGATTCTTCTGTCCATGAGATGTGAGCTTGAGTGTAGCTCATCCTGATCCCGGCCCTCCTCTGCTCCTTTTTTTACTCTCCCTTTCATTCCTCAAACTGTGTTTGGATCATCTGAGGAGCAGGGGCTTGTGCTGGAGGTGTTAAGGGATATTTTTGATGGCGAACTCGTCGTGAACCTTCCTACTGCATTAACGTGGGGGGAAAAAATGCAGTTTGCAACTCCCCGCACACCCATACCCCCCTTTCTTGCCATGCATATTCATCCTAAGCATACAGAACTCATTTCAGTACATGTGCATATATTATATCTGAGAACAGTGCTCTACCTGCTGATACTGGTATAGGTGGTCTTATTGTTCCTGCTGACCCGAGACAACAATAAGCAACACAATAGGATGGATCGATTCTCGGGCTCCAGGGATGCAGCATGTAACCCCCAAAACATGCTCTCCAAGAAATTGTGTTCTCTTATTCGCATGAACTGAACCAGTCCTCAGAATAGCGACACAGCCTCACTCTGCCAAAGGAAATCTATGAGAAGGAAAAATGAAGCAGGAGATGGTTGGGTTTTATCTGTGTTGATGGATTGTCATGGGGATAGAGGAAACGAGAGAAGCATCTCAGAGGAAAATATCACTTTTTACCAGATATATTTGCATAAGCTGAAATGCAGGCAATTTTCAACAGAGCAATGGGTCTCCAGGAAAAGCAACTTTCATGGGAAGCTTGCTGCATTTTCACATATTCTCTCGTGGCTAGTCTCGGCATTGTGTCTTCACACAAGGAGAAAAACTCAATTTCACAGCTCCTGGCCCCGAAACATTTACAGCTGGGATGAGTTGTACAGCTGTCAGTCACAACCCACGTGGGAACAAATATTACTGTACTGTATGTCTGATAAAACTATAACAATCTCATTGTTCTCAAGTCAGTTTCCGCTGGTGTTAATTGGTTTATGACGACAAGATCCAAGTCTGTGAAGGTGAAGGTGACTTGCATTTAAATGAATTTAATTTGTTAACTGAAGAAACACTTCTCTATGAATGAATTAAAACCATCAAATTAAAGGCAGATAGCAGCTCTCAGCCCGCACTCTTTTGAAACACAGTATTTCTTGTAAGATGTTTGAACCAAGATAATGAATAAAGGATACATATATTTTAGAATAATTCAACAGTAATAAGAGAGTGAATATGTTATCTGGCATTTCACATTTATTTCCTTCTTTTTGCATCATTTGAAGCGATGACGTAAAGAGAGGAGGGAAAGTACTGTAAAGTTGCACAGCAAGCAGGCCCAGTCTAAACTGCTGCACCTGCTGTTTCCTATGAAGCCGCAGCCTTCAATACGTGTGGCGTGTATGTATGTCGTGTGTCTGCTGCTCAGACCTGCGCAGAGCTTTTACTTCAGAGTGGCTGGTGAAATGATGGCATATATATACATAAACAATCTTCACATCTTCTCTTCATCATCTCTAAAACACTTGATACCAGTGATGCGACTGTGATTTTTTTCTTTTTTTTTGAATGAACCGTGGACATGGTGTCTTCAAGTCGTATTTATAGAACCAATTATCTCCACTGGAGAGAGAGAGAGAGTGCTGGCCGAGATGAATCAAATTTCTCTCAGATCATCATGCATGTGAAATGAATTAAGACGCTTGTGAATGGTGTTAAGCATGCATTTGCTCTCATCACTACACTCTGTTTTTGATGCCAGTAGGAATAAAATGGCATGTACTGTAGAAGGCATTTTAGCTGGTGACCCAGACAGGGGACACAGTCTGTGCATGTGTGTGTGTTGGTGTGTGTGTGTACAGTATGGTGAAGACAAGACATCAGTGCAGTTCTGCAAGTGAGAGTCTGATAATCAGCCAAAACATGACCAGTGTCGTCCTCTAGGAGTTAACACTGCCATATTGCGTTTGGCCTTCTCTGTATCATCCAGTGGGGTTTGGAAAAAAATGTTCCAGTTTTCATTCAGACGCCGGCCTGGTGTGTGTGGGTGTGTGTTTTTGCGGGACTTAAACTCCAGTCTAGACTTCCTGAGGGAGTTTGCCTGCAGTGGTCAAGCGTCTGAGAGTAATGTACAGAGACAAACAGAATGGTGTTTGCTGTTGAACTAAAGTGGGTCGTGGAAAGGCTACAGCGAGGGGTAAGCCTGGCCTTCACGCAATCTCTGTCTCGCCTGGTTGCTCATCCACCCAGTCCTATGGCCACAGCTATTAGTGCCATGTCAATATTATATCAACAATGGGATTTGTATGGGTCGAGTGTCCATTGTCTCTGCCCAGGGGGCAAAGTCGAGCCCCTCTCACTTGATTTCTAATGTGTCTCAGTCAATGCTCATTCTTGTGTCTTTGTCCCTTGAGAATAGTCTGTCTGGGCCTCGGGCTGAATATCTACTATATGATCTGTTATAGACATGAGTTTTATCTTTCCTAAGCCCCATACCGAAAGTGAAATGATCCTGTTTTGAATCATTCTACAAATGCAAGAATTTGACTCAGAATGTAAAGGATCTGATAAAGTTTAGGAAGCAAAAACAGCTACTCCAAAGAGCACACACTTTCACAGTTGTAAGTAGAAATACACCAGTTTTGTCCGTATTCCTGCACATTTCGGAAATTAATGTTACTCAAGAATATTTAGGAATGACCTAATCAATTATTTGTCCTTGGATGAGACGTGTAGTATAGATCTTTAGGCACATTCCTGGAATTCCCTCGTCTTTTTTGTTAAGTAGAGCACTTTTGTTTCAGTAGTCGTGACAGTCCTCCTTAACATGGACACACACGCGCATACACACATACACACACATACAGAGGCAAGCAGGAAGTACTGCAGACAGTTTTGTCCCATGCCTCTGCGGTGGCATGCAAGGATTAGACCACTTAGTTTGGTTTCGATCAATACAAGGGGACACCCAGTCCAACAGTGAGGCCAAGGGGATACGAGGCATCGGAGTAAACAGCCTGCTGTCACATGGAAGTAATGTTCTCTTTGCCTTGGATGTCGCCCTCCTTTAATGCAGCTCAGCGAAAAACAAATCCACGGGTCTGAAAATATTTGGGCTTCAGTGTGTATTGAACGCTTGGCCTAGCTTTGAGCAGCCATTGTGCCCCAAGATACGAGAGAAGCAGTCTGAAAGTGCTTCCGCGTGTTCACTCCAGTAGCCATTCTTGTAAAATGTGCACACACGTTTACAAGACTCGCAGCACGGCCAGTGTAGAGTTTAACTGATCTGTTGTAAGGCCAATCGAATGTAAAACAAAACGACCATTCTATTGGAGAAAATGTTGTTTTTTTTCCTCTCTATTTACTTCTTTAAAAGAAAAGAAAAACAAAAAGTTTTCAACATTTCCCTCTTGTCTTAACATTTGGCCAGTTGTCAGTCGTAATACCATCACATAATGATACTAACTCCAGAAAAGGATTAAACCCAGCAATGACTTGATCCTAGTAACAAGTATCCAAAGCTTTGTATGGCTTCTTTATGACCTCTGTTATTTTGTAAATGGTCAATTGTGCATACACAATACAGGCTGAATTGCCAAATTTGCATTAATCCTCTCCTAAAAATATTCCCCAACAAATTCACTATTTTCTGTTTTTTCTATGATCCAGTTGTATACAGAAATTATTCAACCTTCTTTTTCTAAATGGAGCTGTGTTCTTCTTACATTTTAACACGACATATTTGAACCTTTTATGAAGCACAGCCTCCTCTTCTAAAAGAGTCAGAAACCTGTCTGAAATCTGCCATTTTATTTGAAGTTAGGCTATGTCTAGAGCCACTTTCACGCTTTTCATGCTGTATGTGTCAGCGCCTGAAGCTCTATAGGATGGTGTGGGCTTGCACTTATTTCTCCACATATCCCACAGCTGCTGTTTGCTGCTCCAGATGGTTACCGCGTTGGTCTGTTCCTGAAGATTTCAATCGCTGCTGAGTGACTTAAGGAGGGATTTATCGTTTCATCCTCTTCTGTGATTCTTTATTCTTTTTTTTTATTTTCACTCATTCCTCCGCTGCTCCTCAGACTCTCGGTCACTATCTGGCCTAGTTATTTCCAATAATTTCCTCATGCTGATTGAGTATCTGAATTTAAATGGGTTTCTGTGCCAGTGGCTGTATGTGGGTAAAGGCTGTTGGCATGGAAACCAGGTCTCCTTTCCTCCCGCCCGTGGATGCTGTAACATGTCTGTAACTTTGCCCAAGCAGTGAGATCTCTGCAGGAAGTGGTGCAGAATGACTAACTACTTTTGAGGTGTCCTGGGTGAATAGTCAACGCTCGTGAATGTGACTTCAACACTCATGATATTATGCATACAGCTGCGAGGACACATGACACACAGAGTGTCTCATGTGATGTCGCCTCGTGCTGGGGCGGTGGCATTAGTATGGAGGAGCAGTGATGTCTGACATATGCCACACTGCTTCATAAGACCACACCGCGAGACTTTCTGAACATTATTTGTGTGTCAGTGAGCAACGTGTGGTCAGATCAGAGTTGAGCACCGGCGTAATGCACATTGAGCCGTCTTCCATGTAATCTCAGTTGTAATCAGTGTTTCATCTAGAACTCATTGCAGTGCAGTGGTGAGAACCTAATCTTTGAGGTGTTTTTTATTAATTGGTAGCCCGGAGGGGGATGTTGACAGCGAATAAGAAGCTGTTGTTTCTCCACAACACAATACTAATTAAAGTGTTGACTCGAAGACAGAACATCTGCTAAACTACCCTGCTGGGTGTTACACAGACACTGTGAATATTCCCCTCTCTCGTATACTTGGCCTATTGAACATGACACTCGGGAGAACTGTGGCAAGAATCTAAAGTGTCCCTTAAAGAACAAGATTGCCTGCTCGTGTGCAAAACTATTTACAAACTTTAGATTGCTTCTGCTGACACTGACTCCACACACAGAAGTCATTTAATTCAAGGGGAAATTTTTGATGTTTAGTCCACTGAATTTGGAATTGCAGATGCTGATGAACACTGTAATCAGAGCTCACAATAATAACTATCATACAAATAATATAATCTATAATTATAACATATAATCCCCATATTTTGTATGTCTATGTCAGTAGACTCTTAATACACAGCCATGGTGTTTTGTCTACGTCTGTGAGAAACAGCAGCTGAAGGATGTTAACATGTCAGTTTGACCCTGACAGGAGTTCAGTGACTCTGTCCAGTGTGTTTTGTTCTTGGATTGGGGCCAGATATTGGGAAACAGCTTCGGGAAGAGAGTGTTTGGTAGATTGTTTGAAAGAGCCGCAAAAGCTGGTTATGCTGCTTCATAACATCACTCTATAAAATGTACGACTTCGGGGGTGGATATCAATCTTCTGCACTCGCGTTCAAAATAAAGTTCAGGTCAAATACAAGAACAGAAATGTACAATTTGGTGCGTTAGGCAATAAGAGACAGGATCACCATTCTTTTATATCCCTCACTGTATCTGTGAGTATAAAACTTTGACAACATGAAGGTCACAGTTAACCTCACAGTAAGAAATGAAAGAACAGCTACAGTGTCTCTAAGATGAAGGAAGTAACTTACTATAGATGCAAGTGCTAACTCAAAGAGTTTCTGCTTTTTTCCTTTACTTTTTAACTGCTTAGCATCCCAAGTTCAAGAGGCTTTTTTTCCCCAGCATATACCTTTTGTTTTTTGTAGTCTTTATTATAGATGATAGATCTTATACAATAGTGCTATGCATGGAAATGAAGGGGTTACAGTGCTGTAAAACAGGGAGATGTCAGGAAATTAAGTTACATAACGTGCAGGAAAAAAAGAGCAATAAGATTGGCCAACATAAACAAAGTCATTTCATGAACAGGGAAACAAAGTACAGCACCCGATCCCAGAGTTTTATGGCTGTCTTGTTTTCAGAGTGGCTGATCATGTTAATGTATTGTTTGAGTTCCTTTTCAAAGCGGCAAAAACATGGTGCTTGATTAGAGAATTTCCTGTTGTGAATATGGGCTTTGGCTTGAAATAATATTAAGTTAATTTTATGATATTGACTTGATATGGGACCTTTTTCATTGTGTTGATAAACCAAAGTAGCTACTGATCTTTGTGCTGAAATATTTATAAGGAAGGAACCATATATTATTCCAACCAAGTTTAGGAATATATTGTTCCAGTGTGAAACTGCATTTGGAATACAGACATTTTCACTTTGGAATAGGGAACGTACAGTACAGTTATTATGTATTTTCAACCAACATCAGTCTTTGCATGCTCCAGTTGTAACAGAGTTAAATCAGGCAACGTAACATTTTTAAAGAGCATAATTACACCAGAAAGAATTGCATCAAAAAATACCGCAGACTCTTTGGGTGGGATAGGAAGTCCATATTTATTCAAGAGTTCTGAGCAAGACAACAGTGTACCATTGGGCTTGAAAAGGCTGACTAGATTGGTGCCATGATTAAACCAGTTCTCCAAGAAAAGTGTTTTTTGTTTGTGTAAAATGACCCTGTTTCACATGTAATATCTATGGGGAGTGAAATTATGTTTATCAATCAAAGACCAGGAAAGGAGTACTGTATGTGCTTTTGAACAAAGTCATTTAATTGAGGGGAAATTTTGATTGATTTGTGATTTGTTTAATCCACTGAATTGGAATTGCAGATGCTGATGAACACTGTAATCAGTGCTCACAATAATAACTATGTCAAATACAAATAATATCATAATTACAATAATCACCATGTGTGTCTATGTCCATTTACTCCGCAGATACTCTTGATACACAGCCATGGTGTTTTGTCTACGTCTGTGAGAAACAGCAGCTGAAGGATGTTAACATGTCAGTTTGACCCTGACAGGAGTTCAGTGACTCTGTCCAGTGTGTTTTGTTCTTGGATTGGGGCCAGATATTTGGAAACGGCTTTGGGAAGAGTGTGTTTGGTGGATTGTTTGAAAGAGCCTCAAAAGCTGGTTATGCTGTTCCATAACATCACTCTATAAAATGTACGTCTTTAAAGTTGCCGGTGGATATCAATTATTTGTCAGCACTTGTGTTCTGCATTGTATTCAAAAGTTGTGTTGAAAATCAAGTTCAGCTCAAATACAAGTACAATTCAATATTGAATTGACAAGAAGACACAAATATCCCCAATGAGAGGATCACAGGGTGCCGTGGGTCATTCTTTTATATCTCTCACTGTATCCATAAGTATAAAACTTAGGCAAGATGAAGGTCACAGTTAACCTCACATTCAGAAATGAGAGAACAGATACAGTGTCTCTATGATGAAGGAAGTAACTACTACAGATGCAACCGCTAACTCAAAGAGTCTCTGCTTTTGGACATTTTACTTCTTCCCTGCTGAGCATCCCAAGTTCAAGAGGCAGATCCACTTTTCTTTTGGTTATGTGAGATGAGATCAGTGCATTGGTGCAGTGGGTGGTCTTTTTTCGGATGGAGTATATGTATATGTACATGCAGCAGCATGCAGCGCTGGCTAATAATATGCATGCAAGTAGACACACCAGGGAGAATGCCTTATTGGAGAAAACCTTAAAAGTGATAAACTGTGGTTTGACTGTAGGAAACGAACACAAGTCTTTGGTGCTAAAGTCCAATGATTTGTTTTCCCGTCCCTCATCCTCAACTTCCTGTATGAATAGACTTATGTTTGTGCCGTTATATAATATATACTCTCATCCAGTTACAATGACTCGCAACAGAAGGCTTTGTTACTTGGACATAAACATTACTGCTCTTCTTTGAAAGGGCAGGCTGAGCATTGTGCTAATCACTGTTGCTGAGAACAGAATTGATAAAGTTTCCACAGTTGTAGAATTTGGCCTCAAAGAAGCCCAAGGACAAACGCCACAGCATGGTGTCTTGGTTTTTGATAAGCGTCCAACATGGGCTTGTTAACTTCTATTCCATTTCCTTAACTTACACCCTGTGGCAAAATATTTTGTTTTACACCAAGATGTCCCTCTGAATTATTTTTCAGTCTCTACTGGCACCAAACATGTTTGATACAATACGTTGTAATGCTACAGTATTGATACAATACATTACAGGATGTCCTGTAATGTATTGTCTGCAGTATAGCCAGAAGAGCCGCTCTTTACCAGCAAGATGCTGTCACAAAGCAAATGAACGAGCCTTACTTTCAAGAGGGGCTTGGCAGCGAATCTCCACAGCAAACAAACAACTGTTTAGTATGTCTGAGCATGGCTGTTTGCTCCAACTAATATTAACAATATGCACAAAGGGCTTAGACAATGCCAGCTCCTCTGTCTTTCGCCATCATGCCGAGGTCAATGGAAATTATCCGTCTGAATTGTCCTTGAACTCAACCAACTTCTCAAGTTTTATGCATAAAGGACAGACTTTGTGTGGTACAACTCAAATCCTCTCTTATCGGCGAGGCAGCAAGATGGGGGGGGGGGCAATCATAGATCACTCACTTTCCTTAGCCGAAGTCACTCCCAGCAATAGAGCTGTCTCGACTGAGGGATTTAGAGAGGAACCCTGTTTAATAAGCCTGAAAGATATTTTTTGACTGGATATTTAGTGTTGGGAGCTGCCATCCCACCAGGAACCTCAACAATGAATCACTGGAGGTCAAGAATCATTCATTGCAACAGACTGTCCATGGCATCTGTTTTATAACGTTACTGGATGAACTGGATGCAGCCGATTCTGTATCGCTAGAGTTCCTAATAATGTGGTGTACAGTATGTCAGATTTTAGTCGGCCTAAAATAGATTTGACATGAGGCCAATTCCAGATCTATCTTTTTTGTGGGCACGAGAAATTAAATGCAGTGAAGCCTGCAATGCTAGCAAACAACCAGAGTCACGGTACAAGTCATGCACTCATTGTGTGTGTGACACACTTTTTTTTCCTTTTTTTAAATATACATCACATGCTGTGCCGTAGGCCATTGGTCTTTCATATACTGTGCCCTCACTGAGACATGAATGGCTCTGCATAAGGGTCAGGATGGTGGCTCCCTGTTGGACACATTCCCTGCTGTCGCGATGGAAAATTCCAGCCTGTATTGTCCCTCCACCTCTTCTAGACTGAAGCTTAATGCTTTTACTTTATAATTTCCAGTCATATCACACAATGAAGTCAAATGCATTCACTTTTGATTCAGTAGATATATAACCTAACCACTCTACACGATGAGGGAGCACATTAACACTGCATGTAATTTGGCATATCCAAACCTTTCGTCCAACAACTCACGCCACCGTGCCAGCTCCCCCTCATCCTCCCTGCAGTTACCTGTGTTGCGGGTGCGGCTTGCATCCAAGACCCTACAGACAGTTCACAGTGGTCCTCCTGTGTTGTTAAAGCTCTGGTAGTGCTATTTCCATGCTGCTGGAGTATGAAGGACATGGGTGACTCACCAGGTAGTTTTTTTGGCTATGATACCTTTGTAACTGGTATAAAAACAGATGACCCTCAACCTGTTTCATTGAGCTTTTTTTTGGTATGACACGTATAGCTAAGTAGAAACCCAGGCTTGAAGTAGAGGACAGCCTCTTCCCACTGCCTAAAGTCAGTGTAAGCTGGATGTTCCCCACTATTGTCACCAGTTCAAACCACTGTACAAACCAATAACTGGACTTACAGATCACTTTCTCCACCTAAGTCCACCCCAAGCATGCCCTCCATACCTTCCTATTACGCGGCAGACACATTGATCAGCTACTATCCTCCACCACAGCTGTGTTTCTTTCACGGGAACAAAACAGTTTGCCCCACACAGCTTTACCTTCTGTTTAATCGCAGCCTCACAATACCTGTTCTCAATCTCCAGTGGCGCCAATGTCTTAGCGGTGCAACACCGAGCGTGAAGCTAATGTGTGCTACAGCTTCTATGCTGTGTGCCATAAAGGTGAGAGCCCCGAGAGACCATGCATTCATCTGTGAAGGTTGATCTTATCCACGTTGCCTGAGTGACTTCACGTGACTTGAACGATACAAAGGCAGGCCTGAAAATAAAACCTCAGTGACAAATGTACAGCGTGCCATCACATATGATGTAGTTCAAGTTAATGCCGAACGAGACGCAGCAGAAAAGAACAGCAAGAAGTCGCAGCGATCACTAATTAAACTTGGAATATGAAGGAGGTTCTTTTATTATGCGACTGTTTGCAAAGGGATCTTTGCTCGACTGCAGGATGTGGCTGCAGGATACCTTTGTATTTAAAGCTGTACATTTTTGATGCCTTCAAGTGCACTGCAGAACGCCGCGCTCAAGAAGGTAGAGCAGTAGTTTCTTTTGTGCTTTATTATGTAGTTATAATTGTTGTTATTTATAAAAGGAATGAAAAAATTGAGCAAAATTCAAAAGGAGACAAGGGCCTTTTGAGTAGTCAAAGTGGTTTGTTTCTAAATAGTTTTATATCCAGAAAAACACTTTTTTCCCCCTGCCCTCTGCTAAATCTCCTTGTCGTCCCGGTTAGCTGGAGCGAGGCGGAGTGGTTTGTTAACGGAGAAAGCTGTGGACTCCCGAAAAGGAGACGTAGTCCGTCCTTGACCTGTTTGGAATGAGGTCTTCTGAGGAGGGGACTGATCTACTTGGGACGTATTTTCGGGAGAGACAGACAGACAGCGACAGACGCAGTGCCCCGGTGGCCCACTGCATCTTGGGAACTGTCAGAGGAGATAGAGAGAAAGCCTCTGGAAAGCTGCCGACCTATGACCCCTATCTCTCTCACTGACAGTTAGGATTTGGTTTATGCATCCGCACACACAGCGTCGTCCCATATACACACATCCACTCGCTGACACACGTTAAGTACGTCCATATGCACGTGCACGCACGCATGCACGCTCGCGCACACACTCAACCTTTATTTGCACTTACGCACAAGGATTTTTGAATGTTATTTCCCCTGCGCTTGATCTTAATGTGTATTTAAATGGATTTATGGAAATGAATAACAGTGTTGTGGCATCGTTTATGCATTAGGAGGGACAAAAATGCTAGTTTGCCACATCATCCAGACTCCAAAGCATCCCTCGCCAGCAATAAAGTGAGTGAAAATGAGCAAAAGCCTATACAAACAGCTCAGTGTGCAATGACACAGACACATACTGTATACTACATACACACTCCAAAAAAAATCTGTTTATTTTCCATACAGTATGTAGCTTGGTCCTGTTCCAGCCTTCATAAAGGAAATTATGCTGCAGACACTGAGCACAGTGTCTGTTGTGTGTTTACATACTGTGTCACTGTTTGACTGTAACCACGTCACCGTGCAAACTGCCCCTGTGGGAAATTCCTGCATTATGGTGATTATTTAATGCACACATACTGTATATGCATAAACAATGTAAGGTAGGGCCACTCCCTGAAAACTGTACACTCAAGCAAAACTGCTGCAGTATGCAAATACAAAATCACCTTCTGTATTAATGGTATCAAAACAGTGTTTTTAAATGGGCTTTTTAACTTCATTTAGTGGCACCATTAAATTAATTATACGTCATTTGAGACCAAATTAAAGTAAGGATGAATGAAAATTGATGTGGAGATTGTGTTTCTTTGTTTCTCTCTAAGTGAAAATGAAGTCGTTCCATTACACCACCATGCACTGCCATTTGCTGATTTGATTCCTACAACACTAAATGTGCATTATTTCCTATTAGTGGGCCGTTTTATCAGCTTGAGTGGTGTTATTTATGTAGTCTTCACAGCTTGCATAATGAGCGCAGTGTGTGCAGCACAGATCTCTACGTGGTGCATAAGGTTTGCTGCATTTTGCATAAACCGTGACATTTTGATGTCGGTGTGGCAGATATGTTTTTCTCGACATGTACATGCATGTATGCTCTATTTCTTTAATATAATAATCATTGAGTGTGGGGCAGCGGCACATGCACGACAGATAGATATTCATAGAAATAACTAATCACTCGATAATGAGGGTAGTCATTGCTGCAGTGATGACTTAAACCTTAAGCTGCAGGGCTCTGCAGCACCAGAGCCAGAGCAGATGAGTTAGGAAACAGTGAGAAAAGTCTTCTCTTTTAATTCATATTGCACAAAATCACAACAGAAGTTATCTCAGGGCACTTCTCACACAGAGCAGCTCTGTTCATAAAATTAGTTTGAGCGTAAGTCAGCGCTTTTTTTGTGACCTGTGGAGGTCAGAGTTTACTTAACTTACTCCGACTGACACAGCAGAGTAATTATCTGACAGACAGGCGCCCTGATGTAACATCCTCTTGCTAACACAAACAGTATTGACACTCTGGCCTCCCTCTGTGCTGAAATACTGTACAGCTTGTGTGTTTGTATTGAGTGTTGACTCCCTGTATCTGTCTGTTCTTATCATGTCACATCTCGGGATGACTAAGACAGCACTGTGTTTCTATTTCTGTACACTTGCACACATTAGCATCAGTGCATTGTGCGCTCCCCTCTCCCTCCCTCTCTCTCTCTCTCTGTCTCTGTCGCCGTTTGTGAGGCATGTTTGGATGAGTAATGACACATTTGATATTCGTTGAATACTCTCAGTTGCATAAAGAGCTCAGGTTTAATATTGTATGTCAGCGTGTGACAGGCAATATTAGCGTTGAATATCAGTGGCTTTAAGGCGCTGTTTGCATCAAACAAGGACTGTGCAGTGACCCACCTATAGGCAGTGCTGCATTATATCATGAGAGGATCTGAATCGAGCAACAGAAACATTTCTCAGTTAATTAGTTAAACCATCTCATGCAGCTTAGGTGACTGCTGAATGTAAACACTCGGTAACAGGCATCCTATCCTCAGCTTGCCCCTAGAGATAAAGCCTCCAAACACTGTCATGCGCAGGGACACATATGTTGCTGAGCCTGACACAGATGTGTCAACTCCTGCACACAACAGGTATACCCGGTTCATGCACGACTTGGCCGGCATGCTTGGTTTGCTCGGAGCTTACAATAGCATCCGATAACACTCCCTGCTTGGAAAGAGATGCGTACTACTGTAATCATTTCGTTCTCTGGGCCGACCTTTCAGCACGCCGCTGATTGTGTTAATTAAAATAAGAAGTTGCCAGGTACGTTTTAATGGTCACCATCGAGCATCACACTGACTCTCGGAAGGAAAAACATAGCTGTCAAAGTGGTTTTAAGTGCCCGTCCTTCTGTAAAGGGTCTCTCCATGTGTGATTAAGTGCTGCCTGATGGTCCTTTAACTGATTTAAAGGCCTTACTGCTGTCAGTTCAGGTGCTCTTAGACCACCCATCTGCTGCTTCCCCTCCACGCTTTTCCTCCAGCCCTCCAAAAAAGAAAAAAAAATCATCTCATCAGCTCAGGGCAGTGTGGTTGCAGCCTTAAGTGAGTAACAGAGACTCTTGTTCTTTTATACTCTTTTGCTCTCCAAGGGGCTATTACACCCAAGACCAATTTCTCCTCCTCTCGCTGATCACTTAGTTCGGAGGAGAAAAGTCCGTCACACTTTCCAGCAGATTTTTTTTTCCATCTTTTGCTTTTTAGGCAACTCTCTGTGGCTTCACTTGATGGTTTTTACCTTTAAAAAAAAGACAGAAAAAAAGGACAGAAAGAAATAGAGAATTGTAGAATCCAAATGGGGAAATGTGCTCAAAGCATCACATGCATCAGAGAATTGGTGCAATCCTTTGGGTCTTAAAAATGGAAACAAAGGCGAGCTGTTTTTGGCTCTCTGTCAAGAAGACATCTCGCTAACAGGAACAAGAGCAAGAACGCAATTGTTGGAAATCAAAATAAATAAATAAAAATGATTAAAAAAAACACCTATTTAATGGTGAAAGCGGTTTTGGACTTTCTCATTTTGAGGCAGCCGCTCCAGAGCCATTAAAGCGGGATGAGATTTGTAACTGTGCTGAAATCAGCTGAAATTAGTTTAGGTCTTGGTCTCAGGTGTTTGTTTTTTTTCTCCTTTTGTGCAGGCAGAAGGAATTTAGTTGTGAATGTTTTCCCTGAGGCTGTATGCGCGCTCTCTGCGTCTCTGGCTTCTCACACTTGAGTTAGCCAATTTGTCAGGGGGGGAAAACGCTTTGAGCAAAGGGCAACCTGCTGAAATCTCAGTGTCACCCCAGTGCAGCGTCGTTTTTTAGTGATTGATCACGGTTTATGGGTGACAGCTGAATTTCTTCCTCTAGGTTTGGACGTGTGAAGCCACGTGATGCGGCGATGACTCCTCTTCAGCTGCTGTAGCTGTTATTTAATCTCAGCGAATACAGAGGAGCTGTTTTACTGCTGAATACAAGCTGCTCTGCCACAGATCCTGTGTGCACTTCACAGTTTTGCCACTTGGGGGCACAAATGAACAAGCAACTGCTGGTAAACCTGATCTAGGTGTAACCTCGCTGCCGATGCCGTTAACTTTAGGTGTTGTACACTAATGCAGTTTTTTTCTCTGAAAACAGTGCAAACTTAAAAAAAAAAAGTCTCTCTACTGTATATTCACCCTGATGTGAAGCTCTGCCGTGTCAGGTTGTATTTTGTTTCTCTGCAGAAGTTTTTTGTTGAGGACATGGTTGCTGTTGTCCTTGGCAAGCAGCCCTGATAGATTGCCTTATTAGGTGTAATTATGCAGATTGCACTGCTGATAATTATAAAAGTGTAAATACATTCAGCAGGAACATTCCTCCTCACCATTGCAAATGAGAGGGGAGCAGTGGTTCCTTGCTGCTGACTTTTCAGCACCAGGTGGCTGGACCAAGTTATTGAGATTCTACAAGGTGAGAACAACATAGTCGCCTAATGTGTGCAGCGTCTGTATTCCACTTTAATCGTTTTTTTTTTTTTTCGGTGCTTTATTGGAACACCAAACCAGATACAAGAGAAAAATAGCAGCTCTCCTAATCTGCCTTCAGGCCAGATGGCAGATTTTATTCATTAACCAGTTGTGCTCATCATATAACGATAAAGTATCTGAGCCCTCACCTCGAACACATTTGCAGTCGGTAAATGGATCAAACAAAATGTTCGTCACTAATGTTCATCTTGGTTCCCTGCTTTCCTCGAGGTTTCTTCATGTGAACATTCAAGTGAAAAGAAAAAAAAAAGATGAGGAAGAAAATGGAGACAGACACATTATCCTCTGTGTCACGCCGTCTAAGTTGTGCTTTCTTTGGGCATGAAATGCTGTGTATTCCCTGTAAACTGTAAAGATCGGCTCAGCAGTGCTTACAGGTTTTTTTTTTTTCCTCCTCCAGCTTAGAACAGGGCGTTTCGAAGTGGAGGATGTTGAATGGCCAGTGCAAACAGAAGCAGGCACACTGCAGCTGAGCCTTGTGCTCTCCAGTCCTGATCTCTGAACACTGAGCACACTTCCCAGCTGAACCGGATTGTGTTTATCAGCGGGGCTTTTATTTCCACATGTTCTCCACATTCCCGTAACCCATGCTGCACACGGAGTGTGCAATCAGCATTCCCTCTCTTGTGAGAAATGGTCTTTTATTAGCAGGCGAGGCAGACTTGCCCAGATTCAGCCTCCTCCCTGTGGACAGCGCTCAACTGCAAGCTCTGGCACTGTGCAAGCTTTGTTTACGTATGTGTGTGCGCACGAGTGTGTGCGCGCGTGGCGTGTATGTGTGTATTCATATGTTCGTACGAGAGAGTGAGAGGGAGCAAAAGAAAGAAAGAGAGGGAATTGCCCACTGTATGTGAGCTGCAGCATCATCACTCTTCTAAAATCTTGCTAACGACAGACTGCAGAGTCCGGTGGGTTGAGAACCTATAGATCCAGTTTTCCTGGACAATGGAGAGGAATGGACTGGGCTGGACTACTCGGCTCCAGTTTTTTATATCCACGGGACTTTTTCATACAACTTTTCTAAATTTAGAAGACAGAAGAAGAAGAAGGAAAAGAGGGAGGGAGAAAGAGGAAGAATAAAGGAATCTGGGGAAAAAAGGAGATGATATAAGTAGAAAACAGAAATGAATTTAGCCTGTCCTGCATTCTCATTTTCATTTTTTTCTACTGCTCATGAATGTCCACACAGCAGAGAGGAATGGAAAAGAGGCTGAACAGGGAGAGCAGAGATAGACTGTGAAAGGAATCGGGGCTGGGGGACATAGCTTCAATTCCTGCTATTCTGCCTAAATAGGATCTTCCTCTGCAATGCACTCAGGCACCAGTGATTCGCTCTGTGAATGCTGCCCATTTGCATAGCCACTCTCCCTCCTGCTTCCTGGCTGGCTGCTGAGGCTCCCCCCCTCCCTCTGTCCTCCTCCTCCTTCTCCTCCTCTCCTCCTCCTCTCCCTCTCTCTCTCTCACTCTCCCTCGCTTTCTCACTCTCCCTCCCTCTCTCTCTCCTCTTCCTCTTGCGCACATCTTCTGGAACGGCGCTGCCGATGCTGCCCGTGTGTGAGTGTGTGTTCCTGCCCAGGGCTATGCTCTCTCAGGTACTGTCGTTGCTATCGCTTGGTCTCATTGAGAGCAGAGATCTCTAGATGGGGAGCGGGTGCGCTACTTGGCACAACTTACAGGTGCAATTACGCCGTCTCCCGCGCGCCGCTGCAGCTGTCGGACACATGCAGATGAGACTCGGATTTAACTATGGTCCCATTCCTCTGGACATCCTTTGAGACCGCTGGAGGAGGAAAAAGAGGGAAACTCAGAATGTCTGTCTTGGTTTTATGAAGAAATTCACTTTGTGCAGGTTCTGTCGGTCTCCTCTGAAGTTGGCTTTCTTCTTTTCCCGGCTATTGTGGGGTTTTTTGTGTTTTTTGTTTTTGGGAATATTAACAGTTTTTTTTTTATGGGAAAATGTTTCTAATTTTGTGAGGGCTTAACAGAAGAAGAAAGAGAGAGAAACACAGAGAACAAGGGAACTAGGGGAATTGGAGCAAGCTGGGATTTCTCCATTGCTGTTTGAGGTTGCCCTAATTTCTTGAGTGAATGTTTTTGATTGGTTTTTGTACGATGATTTATGATACATCTTTACCTCTCTGGGTGCTGCTACGGATTTCCTAACTCAGTGGAAAACAGCAAGAGCCCCCTCCACCCCTACAACCGACATTTTGTGTGTTGTCCCTTTTGCTATTTTTTTTCTTCTTTTTTTCTTTCTCTGTGGATCTGTGCGAGTGTCTCTGGGCATAGTGAGATTTGGCAAGGTGAGGAGGAGGAGTATGGGGCTGTGAGGCTCACCGCAAGTTCCACCTCGATCTGAAGCCTCATCTGGCCACTCAGGGAAGATGTTGGAAGGCTGGAGGTCACACTTTGCTCCCCTGAGGCCCGTAGCGGAGCCCCTAAACCGGAGTTCAGCTTCACTCGCCCACCTGGCCTTGTGGATCACTGCCCTGGCCCTGGGCTTTGTGGCAGGCTCAGAACCAGGTGCTGTGGAGAGTCTCCACCACATTCACCTCTCCCATGGAAACAAGCGTCACCATATTGTGCCTATTGCTATCCACAGATCACCTGCATCCCTAAGAGCAGGGCACAGTAAGTATTCCTTTGTCTCATTGTCTGTATGCACGTTGCATATACAGTAACTTCTGAAGCAGTTGTTGGATTCGATTTCATCACTGCTCTTAACTTTTATCAGGCTTTACTGCCATTTAGTCTACAAACCACTTGATATTGTTTACTTTTTCTGTTTTTTAAGAATGCCCTTCCCAAGACACACACACAGACACACACACACAATGCTATGTAAGACACAGTGAAGTCAAGCTTAGCTCCATCCCCCTTCTTTTTCCTCCTCAGCAAAGTGCCCTCTGTCTCCGTGTCTGAGATTAGCCATATCCCTATCTCCAGATGCTCCACTGTGTCCAGATTAGACAGGATTAGAAGGCTGTGGCGCTCCAATGTTGCCCCTGGGTTTTTGAAAGAGACAAAGATGTGTTGCCTCCGGCTCCGCAGGGCGTCGAGCCGCTCCTGGCCCCTGCCCAGCGTGGAGTGTAGACGAGGCCTCTTTACCCCTGTGTGGCAAGAAGGTTCATGACACAGGCATTATGAGGGGGACAGGGGACGAGGACAGCGAGAGTCCCAACTATGGTGGAATTATATAACCTTACCCCAAGTATTCACGGTAGACTGCAGCATTCTTGCCTCAGTACAGTATGTGTGAATGATTTTAGACATACTGCAGTTTTTTTTCTTTTCACTTCTTTTCAACACTTGTCTCCACTTGCATTTATCGCTGTGTGAATTTCACCTGAAGTCGTGAGTGATGCAGATTATGAGGCTGTGTGACAGCAAAGGGGACCAAAATACTCCTTTTCTTTAGTCATCATACCCAATTATTTTTTTGAGTGACGTAATCTCCACAGTTTTTTTTTTTTACACTGACGTAATGCTGAGGTACCCTTGGTTCCAGTGAGTAGACGAGCACCGAACAGTCTCTACTGTAATGTTCTCATATTAAAGTTTGGCAGTTGGTAGGTGATTGATAATGTGGTGAGAGAGCATCAGCGGTGATTTCAGGATGTTTTTATTGGAGCAGCTCAAGAGACAAGGCCGGGGCCCGAATCACTGGGCAGAGTCGGATCTGGAGGAACGAGGGAGTCGGTGCTCCTCAGTGATGATGAGGAAGATGGGAGGTTTGCCGGCCTGCTGAGACAACAAGAGAGGCAATTAGGCCACTCTGCCATGACCTGTCTGGAGCGGACAACACTCGCCTCCTGCTCTCCCCGAGGCCCCAGAGGGCATGTGGTGCTTTCAGGCAGATTCCATGACTTAATATCACAGTTATCATGGCCGCTCTTCCATGCTGTTATCGCCACACACATGCAGAGGGAGGGAGAAAGAGAGAGAGAGAGGGAGAGATGAAGATGGATTGCAGGGGCCCAAAGAAAGAAAGCAACTTTCTCAGAAACGTGATTAAATTTTTGGTTGATCAGCGCGCGGTGGGTGCATAAATGCAAAATGGGAGACATGCTGTTCAACATGGTACCTGGCTCCGGGACAAAACCTGCTGCTGTAAAACCCCAGTGCTGTTGTCTAAGCTGTGCTGCAATTGGTTTAATTTCCATGGGGCTGGTTCCTTACATGGGGTGTCTGTTCTCTGCAGCAATTAAAACAGAGTTGTACAGCTCCATTTTTTCTAGGCTTAATTGTTGTTGCAGGAGCCAAAACCCCTCAGGTTTGATTCCACAGCCTTTTTTTTGCCTGATATCTTTGTTTTAAAGAACAGAAACAAACCGTATGTTACCCTCAACTCCTTTCATTCTCACTACCTGTCTGCTCTCCCCTCTCTCTGTGTCTCTCTGTCTGTCTCTTCTCTCTCTCGTAGCGTTTGGTGTCACGGTCAATGTTAAAATCTAATCCTATTTGCAATACTTATGTAACTGTACCTGCCTTTCACTATTACTGATGCAGTACGTTTAATATTGTCTCAAATGATTAGACCAAACAAAGCCAATAGAGCGCCGACAGTTAGTTCTATATGCAAATATCCTCCATCTGTATTTCATAAAACATGGTAAGTGAAAAAGTGCATTTTCACTTACCATGTAGCTAAATTTAGAAACTGTGTTCCATCCACATTCTCCACCATGTGAGCACAAAACTCGTGTCAGTGATTACATTGGAAAGCACATATTACTCTCCACATATCAGCGTCCTGTAAGAGAACACATCCCGTGTTTCCTTTTGTGTTGAACTCTTATATCTGTCATTGATTTATGTGGAAAGAAGAAGAAAATTACCATGGCCAGGATGTATGAAATTGAGTTGGAGTGTGATGCATTGTTTGTTTAGGGCTAGCAGTAATGAGGTTCAGACAGTATCAACTCTGAGTTGCAGACGCACCATTCATCATGAATAGACTCCCAGAGGTGATAGTGTTCTTTCCTGGATACGATACTCGATATGCTGGATAACTAGGTTATCATATTTTCTTCTGTACCTGCTTCTCTTATTCATTGAGGCTGGAGAGATGAGATGACGCGATCAATAGGGGAATTGTTTGAGAGTTTAAACAACAGATCTTACCAGCGGTTAATGGGACGGTGGACTTTCTAATGACCAAGCCCCCTCTCCAGCCCCTCCCCCAAACATCTGCTTCGACTACCGCGTAGATGGCTTTTGTATTTTCCGAAAGTCTGCGTTTTGATCAAAGCTGCCGACGCAATTTAAGTGATTATAATCCATTTTTAAGCTCTGCACCTTCAGAGCTAATAGTGGAATGGATTAGAGACAGTGCTCGTCTGTGCTGACATTGCTGCAGAGAACAGATGAGAGGAGAAAGACAGAGGGAAGGAATGAAAGGAGATGGAGAAAGAGAGGCAGAGAGACAGAAAGAGGAGGAAGTGGAAGAAGAAGAGGGGAATAGAGAGAGAGAGAAAGAGAGGGAGAGGAGGGAGAAAGAGGATGGTCTCTGATGTTGCCTTTGCTGCCGGTGTGTTGTGGGCTTGTATAATGTAATTACTCCCATGTCTCTGAGCTGATGTCATTCTGCGATAGTGTGAGGATGACAGTATCTCTGCTTCTGTGAGGCGGCAGTGATGATAGCTGCCCTGATAAGGATCTGAGTACATGTTCCTCAGCTCTAGAGGGAGCACAGGCAGTTATTGACCCACGAATGAGAGAGTCATTTTGTTCTCCTCCTCCTCTGATGTGCGGGAACACAAACACCCTCTTTTTTTTATTTGTGTGTGCTTTAGGTCCTTAACCTACTTGCATCTCAAGATACTCTCCCACTCACTTCCTTCGTCTTATCTCCCTTCCTTCCTTCCTTCCTTCCTTCCTTCCTTCCTTCCTTCCTTCCTTCCTTCCTTCCTTCCTTCCTTCCCTACTGTCTTCATTTGCACTTCATTTCTTTCCACCAACCACTCTGCCTAACCCGGCCCCTACCCCCTCGTTTGCTCCACAGAGCCCATCCAAGCAGACAGAGTGGGCAGGCTTTTACGCCTGCAGTGGTCTGTGTGGTTTCGGTGGTGACCAGGCTATGGTTGGCATGAAAGGAAATGAGACCTGACTGTGCGTGCGGTGGGCAGTGAGGGGGTCAGCTGAGTAATGTGTCCGGTTTCGGATTAGAGACTTGGAAGATGGAGAGGGAGAGAGAGAGAAGAAGAAGGACCCCCCCTTCCTTTGACTCAAGGGGATGTCTGCGCCCCTCACATGCATAGGTCCTGGATGAGATTGAGTCAGGGAGCTCTTTACCCATAAGGCACCGAGTGAATCATCATCAAAAGCATCTTCTCTCCTCCTATCTCCCCCTTTCTTGTTCATACATTCTGTCTGTCTGTTTACACCTCTGGCTTTCTTTTTTAAAGGTAATATAAGAAAAAAAAATACTTCAAATGACAAGTTGTCTAGTCAATTTTCATCGCTGGTGTTACATCCATGTGACATCTAACAAGTGTGGAAGAGAAAACTCAACGTTTGGCAAGGAAATTGGAAAAACAACTACCAGACAGTAAATTTAACTATTTGCCGGGGTGCATTGGAACTAATTTTTTTTAACGGCAGGATACACTGCAAATCTCGAAATGAAAAAGAAAAACTAGAAGTGATTGTGTAATCATACTCAGAATTAGGCCAGTCGAGTTTAGACATGCCAAAGATGATAAATTCATGTGTAATAAAATGGCAACGAAAGCAGTAAGAGAAAGATTACGTAAAAGGAATACATTATAAATATAGAGTTGGTTGTTTCCGTATTGACTGTTTTTTCCCTTCTTACCAGCATTAACTATAATTGCCCATGCTGATTGACTTTATAAATGCCTTTCCGTTTTCCAGAAAGAGGTACAAAAAAATAAATGAGCTGAAATGAATAAATCGGAGATCGAGAATGTAGAAAGGCTTAAAAAAAAAATCCAATCTGACCCGCGTTCAGTTACCCTGGAGAAGCCTCATTCTCTGTCATCACAATGAGGCAGCAGCTATCTCTGTGCCAGTCATGCCTATATATATATACACACTGTACATACTCACACATTCACACTCATGCACATTCACTCGGAAATGCACAAGTTCACCGCTCACACAAAGATCAACACTCTCCCAAATCGTCTTTCATCTCTTTGATCACTCTGAGTCATTGTCACGGCTGAAGAGTATGAACGGAGATAGTTGGAGCGAAATGCAAATTTGCACATGAGAAAAAGTTCAATTTAAATAATGCATAACGTATTACTGGCTGTTATTTGAAATGTGCCATAAAGGAAGGATGTGCACTTGGAAGGTATGGGAATCTAATTGCCCTGTGCGTGCGGCACTCGCACAGTGATAACTCCCTCAGTGACGGGCTAATTGGGTCTAGGAAAGGTCAAAGGACAAACAACAGAAAATGGAGGGTGAGATCTTTCAGCCTCCACTGCCTGATTGCCCCCACCCACAGGGGAGGCCACAGAGGATGGGTTTCTGTGGTGGCCAGTTTGCAGAGGGTAGAAATGTATGATTGCCATTGATCATCTGATCGATCATGAGCCCTTACTTAAATTTCACACTACTTAAAACAATCCTCGAGCTCTTCTGTGTGGGTGGTTTGATTGACAACATTATAATTATTCTTAGCATGCAAATCATTGCCCCATAATATCATGTATGTTTCCTTAATGACAGTCTCAAACTCTCATAATAGTCCTCAATGAGAAACACACATGGCATATATATATATAATATATATTTTTTTCTATTCACAATTGCTCACCTGCAGCAGAGTGACAACAGAAAGAAAGCTGCCCCCTAATCCACTCTAATAGGATTGTGTGGGAATTCACCTTCCTCATTGCTCCTTCCATCTCTTAGAGCCTCAGGCCTGCTGGCAAGGGCTGATAAAAACACGCCTGCCTAACACCTAAGTACAAGCTAATATTAGCATATATTTTGCAACATAGTGTAGAAATACAATGCATACCCACGCACATTTCTTTTTTTCACCCTCGTGTTATATATTTATTTGCTGGCAGATCCGTGGCATCTGTGTGAGATAGAGGACAGCTCTCTCATGGTGCTCCTACACTGCCTGTTGATAAGAGCTGTGTATAAACCACAATAGGCCTCAGTTGTTGCTGCACAACAAACCCTCCCGCTCCAACACAACACATACATGCTCATGGAAAGTTTATTCTTGGCGATGTTTCTTTGTCTTTTCTTGTTCTCCTCAAGATTCATTTTATTGTATCATTTCCATAAGATACGTAGCTCATTAAATAATACACATCTTGCCACTTAGTAGAGGCTTACTTACAAAGTGAGGCTACTCAGCAATAGGCAAAGCAGATGTTTAATCCAGCAATTAAGGCCGAGGCGCGTTCGCTGTCTCCTGGGTACGGCTTACAAAAAGGAGTAAACAGTAAAAATAAAGCAGTGTCACGCAGGGACACGATGAAATTTAGCACATTAGCATCAGCAACAACCTTGTTTTCTGTTATAAATTGTTACATTAATCCCCACATTTTCTAATATATGTGATTTTGTGTTGCACATCAGGATTTCAGGAGACCATGAATAGGAGGAGTAAGGTGTTTGTACATGACTGAGAGTTTACGGCCTTGTTTATGCTCCACTTTAGTTGCCACCTACAGTACTGCACTTGTAACCTGCAGCTACATGGCAATTTGTAAAATAAAAATGATGGAAAGGGTTTTTACCTGATACACTCTATTTAATTAAGAGGCAGAAATATGGACTTTTTAAGTGATTTTAAGAAAAAAGCCCTCCTGCAGCACAAGTATTTTGTAATTATGCCAGTCTATTGTAGAGTGTTATATAATTTCCTTTTAAGAATAGTGCTAATGAAAGAGTGTGTTCAGGAAAGCACAGTGTCTGATCCGAAAGCAGCCTCTTTGTGGGAGCAGCGTTTGTGCTGATGCAGGTTGGGCTGCATATGCTGATGGGCAGCCAGAGTCGTCTTTAGTCTCAGATCAGAGCTCTGGCCCTGGACTCCGTTTTCTGCCTCACTTCCACTGTGTAATTATCCCCCACACTTGTCTTTTTCAGTAATTAGAACTGCAGTCATACTACACATCTGTTGGCTCCCTAATAGAGAAAACAACAGCTTCTAGAGACCATTTTGAGTCTGCGTCACTTGGTACATGCTAGCGCGCAGCCACGCCGCAGCTAAATAATGCACTGATGTCTGATGGCATGTAATCAGTCAAACTGGGCTTTTTTTAAGTGGGAATGAAAAAGAAGTGGATCAACCGATGCTTCATTTTTTCCTTAAGACTAACTTTGATATGTGTTTTGCTGGCATGCAAATTACACACTGGATGCAGAAAAAAACTAATCAACAAATTGCTGGCAAACAAAATGGCTGACCTGAACCGAGAGAAAGGGAGCATTGTATCTGAGGAGCAAATGAGGCAAGTGATGATGAGAGAGTAAATTAGAAGCTGTCGATACTGTGAGACACCTCTATCAGAGCCAAGGATGCTGGCTAGGGAGGCAGATATGCAGCTGGTCGGGGTAACAAAGGGCCCGTTTGGTGTATTGCTCCATTAAGACACTGGGTCTTGTCAGCTCTGCCTGGATGGGCCATTCTGCTCCACAAGGCAGGGGCTCATGTATCACTTAGGGCTTAGGGGAAGTGAGCACGGCCGACGAGGGGGCAGAAGGGTGTGAGTGGCACTGGTCGACTGAGCATTCATGGCATAATGTTACCAGCCCAGGGGGCAGAACTTTACCTCAACCATGAATTGATGGTCCCCTGCCATGAAGAGCGAGGGTGGTTGGTATGGCTCCCCCGGGGCCCTGTCATGATGAGGTGAAGGCTTATCTCTTCAGAGCAGTGTGAGGATAAAATATGGCCAAGTACTGCATCAGTGTGATGCAGGGGCAGATTTGCTTGATTCTCAATTTCTGTCAAACCAGTTTATACCTGCTTTAGCTGGATTTGGAGTCAATATCTTAACACAGCACTAACATGCTATATGTTGGCAGAATCGCCCCGATGTCTGTACTGGCTGGGATGCAGTTCCTTCCTGAGCCTCCCTGCACTGTGCAATAGAGCCAAAATCTACAATACAGTTGCACCATGGAGACTGTCCAGCTTCAGTTCAGTGATGTATTCTAAAGTTACACTACAAAAGTCCCCACTTTCTTTTCTTTGTGCAACTTTTTTTTTTCATTATTAGGTGCTAAAAAGAGGTTTGTTAAAAAAAAAGTTTGTCACCCATCATTACCCTTGTTAAGGATTTTTTTTTTTTGCTATGTTTTCAGGTGTTGTGATCACACTGTATCATATTCCCTATTGTGATAGGTGTTGTGTTTAGGTGGGATTATTATCATGAAATAGTGACAAAAGTAAATGACAGAAGCCCAATGTGTCAGTAATTTATTACCATACATTATGTGGTGTTGGTGCTTTAGAAAAAAGCACAGATCTCTTAATGTAATAATGTTATTATCAACATCACTGGCTGTGAGGACACTGTTTTTTGGAAATTCCTCATCTGACAAGATCTGGTGTAACAGCAGGACACAACATTGATAACCAATAACTACTGGCAGAAATCCACTTAATTTGTCTAATTCAGGCTGCTGTTACAGATGATTCATATTAGCTTATTATCCTATTGTGTATAGTGTTGAGAAGTGAGAAAAATAAAATCTAATCAACCACTTCCCCTATTTCTTTGTCTCCCTACCTCTCTGCCTCCTCCGCCTCCTCCTTCTTCGATGTGGTCATTTTGTACTGTACTCGCCTTAAGGTCCAACTTAAGTGCTCATATGTTTCTTTCTGCCTCTTTCTCTCTCTCTCCCTCCCACTCTGCATGTGTGTGTGTGTGTGTGTGTGTGTGTTTATTAGGTTTCATTGCTCCTATGATTTTGGAGCCGTCATCTTATACCCTCTAATAGGGATGACCAATCATGGGGGCAAGCAGCAATGCCCCACTTTTAGTCTCCACTTAATTTAATTACATCAAATTAGCAAAGCAGTAAGAGGGAGGGAGGGAGAGAGTGAGAGAGAGAGAGAGAGAGAGAGAGGGAGGGTGTGGAGGGGCTGGAGGGTGGGGGGGGTTAATCCTTTGCAGCTTATGAAGGCAGGTTGGACACTGTCAGCTGTCCTATGTGGAAACGCTGCTCTGGGATTGTCTTCATTAGAAAGAGCTTAAGGCTCATAGGTCACTGGATATTGTTAAAACAATACTGTGAAAATGGGCTAATTAGAATTTTTGCCTCGTCCAGCCTCAAGACGAAGGGCCTGCCTGTTTCTTATATGTAGATGTGTCTCTCCCCTTTTCCTCTTTCCCTGTAGTGCACTTATTGATTTATAGAAAACAATTTCAAGTGTCAAAATAATTGTTTAATTTTCATTGACTTCTATCAATAAAAATGTTTTGCCATTGTCATAATTGAAATACCCCAGCCTATGAGCATTACAAGATAGCATGCGATGTTAGCTTAGGTGTTCATGATATCTCAATCTCAAACAGCAGATATCATTGAATACCCTATCGGCTGGTGGAAGATTAAGTCTCTGGGCAATGAAGTGTAAAAGTTTATATTGACCGTGCTGTATATATGCCAATATGCCCAGACTTATTAAGGCAACACAAAGTAAGCAGGTCGTCTGAGCCCTGGCTTGATTTAGCACCTCTGTCCACTCTGCTTTCTGCTGACTGCAAAGAGAATAGCTCAGCTCTGGCCCTCTGATAAAGACTGAGGGAAGGATTTATCACTTCAAAAAGAAAAAAAAAGAGAGGAGAGAGAGAGATGTGGAAGGAAGCAAAGCAGAGTGTGCAGAATATACAGTTTTTTTTATGTTATGGGTGCAGCAGTTATAGACTGGCTGGTGAAATTGCTCAGTTTCCCCTTCCATTCTCACGCCATAAATGTATCAGCTCTGCACCCTTTACACAATTATGTATGAAATGGATGAGATGCTCACTCAAAACCGCAATGCTGTGTTTTATTTATTTATTTTTATCTTGTTGAGGGAGTCCTCCTCCCCTCCAAACGTATTTGTTACAGTAAGTGGTCATATTGAGATTATTTATTATTTTATTGTTTGTTTTGCTGTCATTTCTGTCGCATGTTGTGCAAGATTGTTCCAGCCTTAACCTCCGATGAAACCTTTTCTCATGCCTGCCGGTTCTGTTCTAACGGCCTATCCCATTATGAGAGAGGCAGTTGTTTGTGTTGAGGATTAAGACGAGTCAACAATCCATAGTCTTTTTAGTCTCCCAGAGGGCTGCTCACACACCGCTGAGGAAAGAGAATGTGTTGGGTTTTTTTTTCCACCAGCAAAGCTCGAGAGCGGGGTTTAAATTGTTGAAAGGACCTCGCCATACTGCAATAGAACAATGAACAAATATAGAAATACCGATTGTGTGGGGGGCCATAGGGAGCAAGCTGTATCCACTATAACACGGTTGCTAGATTTTATTGTCCAGCTGAATTTTCTTCATTTGAACCCACAGGACCAACAACCAGAGTCTGTGGTATACTGTACTGTACCTGCCTGGTCTAAACAACTGGAAGTACAATTGCTCTAAACTATTTTCCAAGCCGCTGTTGTTCACTGCACTTAATTATCCTAACACAGAAAGGCTGCCAGTCAAAGATGACAGGCAATTAATCACCTCACATGTCAAAGTATTTGGCCACATCAGCTGCGAAAAATGACACTTGACAGGAGGGTCAATGGTTTGTTTAGTTTTTTTTTGTTCCCTGCAGGCATCTGTTTTCTTAAAGCAAAATACTACAGGTGGATTTTTGCATTTCAAGTTTTCAGAAATGTTATGCTTAAATATGCAAATCAGGCATTACCTATTTAAATTTGCACTAATTTGCATTAATTTCCAGAGCAGCAGTCTGAACATTGGATAACACCAGATTCAAAGTTGTTGCTACATGTCAACTTATTAGAGTCTTTTTTTTGCACAGGGGGGCTTGGATGTCTCTTTTTTCACCCTGTAGATCACAAAATACTGTCATGTTTTGTCAATTTCTTAGGAAGAAAATTGTAAATTAATCCCACTATTACTCACATATGAACAAATCCTGCATTAAAATATTTGGATTTAGACATGGATTGAACTGTACTGTTTGTAAAGGGGGGGTGGATAACAGTTCTAATAATTCTAATTTTGTCATTGTTGTTATGTTGTGACTCATGATGACCTAGCAATCATTAGACAAAAGCCACATACTGAATATAGAACAATTAATTACCACAGTGAGTTGAAAAACATACTTGACAATAGACCACCATGAAAGCAGAAGGACAAAAATTAAAAAAAATGTGTTGAATTGTGGCCACCAAAGGTTAAACAAAAGTTATAACAAGTTAATATAACAAAACTGACAGACAACATGGTGCTTACTGTGAATCACTAAGAAGTCATAAATTAAGACATTTTCAATTTTAATAGTTTAACTAATTGACCCCTTTGACAAGAAATCTTGCATTCACTGTTCAAAATAATCCATGGCTGTAAATCTGTTATTCAGCAACTGTGGCTAAATAAGTAAATAAAAATAAAGTTACTACTATTTGCCGCACAGTTTAGGACTTTTGGCATGACCAAAAATTTGCAGTTGCTAGTGTGATGCTGTGGCAGTGGGCACACACATTTTCAGTAGATGTGGTTTTCATCACCAGTCAAAGCAGAGCCCTCTGACAACTCCTGATGTACAGCAGAGAGCACTACAAAAGAGATCTACCACAAAAAAGAGGGGCCCTGCGTCCATGTGGAAAAGGTACAAAATTTGCTCGAGCGAATATACAGCACTTTAAATTTAATCAGCTTGGAAGGAGATAACATATTAGGCTACCCTGCTGCCCCGGTGCTAAGAGCTTCCCTGCCACATGAAAGAAATGGTTCAGTGGCATTAGACAGGAGCTGGCCGGCTTTAGGAAAGGTGTATCCACCAGCCTTCTCCTCATTCATAGCACAGCCACATGTGGATATACTTGGGATGAAAAAAAAATTAAGCTATTTTTTTCCTGCTTGAGGGAATTACATCAAAGTCAAATTGGCCTACATATCCACAAAAGGACTTCGGTAAGCCTATGAGTAGGATCGGAACATGCACACATGACTTGATTAAGTAGCACAGGACATGACTGCAGTGCGCCACACACCACCTTTGACGTGAACTCGGAAGGTGAACGGGACGAGCAGAGATCCAAGGTGATGCTTCATACCATAGCTCTTGTCCTTGTGTCGTGGAGCCGTAAAGTTCACAGCGTGTCGCCACAACGCCACACAGGCACAGACAAGACAAACCCTGACAGAAATGTCACCCTGGCGAACACAAAGCCCCGGCGCCGTACGCCAACAGGGTAGTACAGTCCTCCCTGGAAAACATCTTTTGGTGTACAGGAAGGAACGTCTTACATTTACAGCAGCAGCAGCACAGAGAACATACATTTCATGAAAAACATGGTCACGTTAGACAAAAGAGAAAAGAGGCAGAACGAATCAGGGCCGAAATGTAAACTTAATCAAAAGGAAGTTACATTAAAAAGAACCTTTCATAGTTATGTAATTAAATTCAACAGGGACAAAGTTCATTTAATGAAACTGCATCATGTCATATAATACCGACATTTTCCTTCCTAAACAGCAAGAAAATCTTTTCTTAAACAACTTTCTATCTCTTCAAAAACTTCTTGTCCTTGGTCACAATGTGCACAGCTGCTCGAATGATGTGACTCATGATTCATTAAAAAATAACCGGACGAGACTGTGAAACAAAGCCATAGATTTTCTGTATATCCTCCAAGATCGCTTGGTAACAAACAGCGCACACACAGGTAAAATTTAATAATGAAATGTACCTGAGCACAAATACAGAAGCTGAAATCCCTGTTTGCTGTCATTCTTCGGCCTGTTAAAAGATCTATTAATCCAAATCAATTCAAATCCATCTTCTGTTATTCCTGGTGCATGAACAAGTGTGATACTGCTGGAGAAACCTGAAGGGGAATAATGCCGTGGAAAAACAAAACGTCCAGGTTATAGATGGGTAGATGTCAGTGTAATGGCATCATTATTTTGGATCATGGGGTGTGATGTGCCGTTTAATCATACACAGAGGCAGTGTGAACGGTGCCCCTACTCCAGCATCTCTGTCATACACAGCTTTGTAATTGCTGCCAAGTTGGAACATTCAGCTGAAGAGATGTTTAATTAGCTATGAGTTTCAATGGTTTCGCTCATAACCAAATATTCTTTTTGCTACCTCATCTCCTTGGCTATCAGACCATTTAATTGGCCCAAAAGGTAAAAAATATAGTCAGAGGTAGATTTGGGGGATGGAGAGACAAAGAAATATCACTTTGCCTAACAATTTTCCCCCATGGCTCTAAATCTTCAGGGGCATTGATCGGGGATAGCTCCTTCACCAGATACCGATAGTGTTTGATTGGATAATAGTGTCCTCATAAATCGTGGTAATGATTTTTGTGGAAACTGAAATGGTAATTCAATAGACATCATTAAGCTCCTTTTAATTGTACTCCTCCCAGGAGGGTTATAGGAACGGACCAAAGATAAAACCAAATGATGTTATTCTCAATATAGTTTTGTCCTTTTTAATAGATCGTGGATGTATAACACATAGCGAGTCGTGTAAATGTCAACCTAGATAGTTCTGTTAAAAAAGAGAAGACTTGCGTTGCAGATGTTACAGATATTCCTCTTACTGAACCCATTTCCATTGTAAAGTTCTAAGTTAGATGTAACTTTAAAGCAGTGTTTTTTTCTATTTATAATAAGATATATGGATATAAGCAAGGCACAGCTGGGAAAAGAGGTTATTCCACTTTGAAATTTCATTCATGACATTCACGGAAATGATCAAAAATTAATAATAAAAAAAAAAGCCACACTATATGCCTCATCTTGGGGTAATCTATTTTTGCACACCAGTCATTACGGGAAATCCTTGGCAGCAAATAGAGAGCAACGCGATTGCTAGGTGCTGACAGAAAGCAGATCCATAATGTCATCTTTCCTTTTCATATTTCCATCACAACTATGTAATTATGATTGGATTTCTCCCCAGTTTCTCGGCAGAGGTGGTAATATGAGGCTCGTTATGATGGCCGTGTTGGAGGTCAGAGGAAAGACAAGTCTCCGGGCCCGACCTTAGCTCAGCCTATAGGCAAACGTGCTGCCTGCTCTGTACGTACTAACCGCCTCACAGCTGCCGCGCCGAGGCACCGAGCCAGTGCACCTTCCTCTGCTCGCACCCGTACGCCTCTTCATGTGATACTCCATGTTACAGCACTTATAGGCCAGATTGCTATATGCCCCTGCTTCATCGCAGCAGAAATAGATTGAGACATTGAGAAGCCCGCCGCGCCAGGAGAGCTCTTACGCACTCACACACAGGTCATGTTTGCTATTCTACCGTCTACTATCCCACACACCTATTTGGCCAAATGCACGGGAACTCCTGGGATGGTGCTACATTTTTAATGAAAGCAGAGTGTTTGATCTGCCAATGTTTATCGTCTTTGATGTTAACTGACACAGCAGCGAGCAGCCAGTGCTCAATGTAGTCCAACATGAGGGCAGATTAATTCATTATCCTTTTACAGGGGAAGGCTTGTGGTTGAGGAGTTCATTCTGCAGGTCTGATCGTCTGTAATAGCCTGGAGTAAGACCTAGCACTACCTGCTTCAAAACACAGTGCCTCTCCGTGCTTTCTGCACTATGACATCCCTGGGGAAATGCATATGAATGCAGGAGACATAAATGCATGTGGGAGTATAAGAGGCAAGGAAATCTTAATTACTTTCTGTTTCTCAGGGATGCATTTTGCAGAGCTACACCTCCTAAGCACTTTGCGTCTCCAACCATTCTCATTGTAGCTAGATACAGTCCTTTCATTTGTTTTTTTTTCGTTGTTGTGTTTTTTTTTTCATTAGAGAGTGGGTGAATGGGGGAATAAAACTCTTGTCATATTAAAGAGACAACAAACAGGCAAGTATTTCCAGGACACTACTGTATCTAATGACTACAACAGATCCATATCAGACTCTGGGTCCCAGGAGAGCGCAGAAATAACAAATATGGAGCCAGTGCATAATTACTCCCACAACTGGAGTTACACTGGCACGTGTCTGCTGATTTCATGCCACTGCACAACTGTGTAGGTGTGCATTAGCCATGTTTCTCCATGTATCTTAATCCTCAACAGTCCCTCAAGGAGTTTTTTTTTTTTTTTTTTCCTCCCCACCACTCTTGCAATCTCACATGGCTTTTAGGCTGCTTCACCACACCATATCACCCTCCTTATTATGTGAACTCCCTGGATCTGTTTGGGAACCATTTATATAATCTGCCATGTCACAGAGGGGCTGTTGACCCTTCGTGCCTTGACATGAGGGGTCTTGCTCCATCCATTTAGCTTAAGGGTGACACCAGCCAGATCTGCACACCAGTCCAGTGAAATGAGCAATCTCCCTATAGTTTTTTTTTTTTTTTTTTGACTTCACCAACAGTAAATAAGCTGTCACTGGGATAAAGTGGATGTCAAATTGTATGAATAGACAGAGGGGGAAATGGACGCTTAAGGGCCCAGTGAGTTCCAACACTGACATGGTTTAAAAGAGCTTAATTATAATAAGCTGGAGCATGGAGCAAGTGTTTGGTGGCTTCGGGGGAAACTCAGAGACAGTGACAACAGTCCGGCATGAGCTACACGAATTGGAGATTGCTCTGTGAAGGGGCCAACATCAGATATGCATTAGAGGAACAAGAAGGCTTTTCAGCAGTAGCCGCCAGACCTCATGAAAAAGAAATGATGCCTGCCTCGCAAATATATTACACATAATGTCTTTTCCTTTGTGGAAGTCATCAAGCTTCATAAGGCTTTATCCATTAGGAGAACAAGAATGCTTACAGTGTTATTTCATTATGTTTTACAAATGCGAGTTATGCTTTATGAAAACAATAAATCCAACCATAGATCTGTATGTCCCAGCGTCATCTGTTAATCACATTATTGTTAATTAATGATGCAATTCTTTTTAGCTAATGGTTGACAGTGGGTATTGACTCCAATAAGGGAATGGAATTGGAAAAGGAACTTGAGAGTAGAGCGACGCCCTTTAATCACTACCATGCCATGACGAAAAGCCAGAGGGAGAAGAAACAACAGAAATATATAAATAAATGCGGAATTTATCGATAGTTTTATATCCTTGTGAACTGGTTTACAAGAAAATATTGGAATTACAGTCAGAATGATTTATAATCTATTGTTCAGGCTAAGGCTGTTTAACTCCCTGCCCCTATGAATATTAACACACTCTGTCTCCCTCTCGCACGCTCTCTGTTTCTCCCTCTCTCTCTTTTACACATACGCACACACACACAAACATACGCACACATGCATAACACACTAGCAGAGCCCCTTGTCTAATTTTTCATGAAGATAGCTGTTTTTATGCTAATCTGACAGCTGCATTCATTTTCAGGCTTTCTCACAGACATTTATTTCCCAATCACGTACTCATTCGTTCTCACTTACACACAAATACACACACCTGATCTATGACCGTACTACTCTATGTCATGAAAAAAGGGAGAAAAAAATGATTGTAACGCTGCCTTAATGAGGGTTTGTAATTGGAAAGAAATAGGCACTTATTTGATTGAGACGACTCTGGCAGCTCTGACACGGTGAAGCACTGGATGGTTGGCAACCATCGCTACCTGAGACTGAGGCTTTGCACACCAACACACTCCCACATTTTAATAGCCTACTTCTTTCATTAGTCAGGAAGAACTTATTTCTAACCATCACTTTGACTAGGTCACCGGCAAACTGCCGTGAGGCTTCTTCGCGCTGAATAGCTGGGTAATTAGAACCACTCTTCCATCCACCAGGTCGTGTTCAGACCTTTCATGCAGCTTCAAGAGACAACGAGGTAATGCAGCAAGACAGGAAATAGTTGGCTTGGAGGTCACGAGAAGGACATAATTGGACCAGGCAGTCAATAATGTTGCTTGCTGCGCCTGCCTTTGAGGCTGCTAATGAAGCGCGAGAGATGGGGAGGTGCCCCTCTGCCATGCTGGGTACCTGGGTACCGGGGGAACCTGACTGCAAACTCACTTGTATCTCTTCCCTCTGGAGGTGAAGCAGGCAGTGGCAGTAAAACTGAGTAATTGTGCAGCATAATGAGAGAAGCGGTACCTGCCTCCCTAATTTCCGTTGAATTTTCCCAGACTCATGAATTGACATGAGTGTACTTAAACCCCCAGACGGAGCTGAGAGCTGCTCAAGAGTGATATGTTGCTCAGAGCTCTGCAAAGTCATTACTCAGCACAATATAACACTCCAAACTCTGTACACACGCGGCCTCAATGCCGGCTTTGCTGTTGTAATAATGTTTGTGTTGACAGTCAGCGGTTCACATCTGGTTGTAACGGAAGATACACTGCTAACATCTCCTTCCTTTTTCCCCCTTGTGTTTGCTCTTTCAGCGGGAACAACGTACATATTCGGGCGCGATGGTGGACTGATCACATACACGTGGCCGCCAAATGACCGTCCCAGCACGAGGGCAGACCGGCTAGCCATCGGTTTCAGCACGCACCTGAAGGACGCTGTCCTGGTGAGGGTGGACAGCTCCTCTGGTCTCGGAGACTTCTTAAAGCTCCACATCGTAAGTCAAGATCATCTCAATTCACTTTACAATGCACTGTTCCAGCAGCACATTAAGTTAAAGCCCCTGAAACACATTTTGTCACTTGTCCTCTTACAATGAGCAATGGGATCTCTGTGCTTTGTCATAGTATTTCTTTCTTGCTCTGAGCTTCTCTCACTGATTTGTAGGGGGTGGGGCTCAGTTTGAATGAAGATGATGTCATTTACTTTCTGGGTTGGGAGTATTCGAATCAGATCAAGATAATGTCTTCTAAATTGTGTTTCTTATTTAGTGGGGAATATTTGTTATTATATAGGATGAGATCTGAAGTGGAGTTTTCAGAGGCTTTAATGGTGATGCTGAATTCTGTAGGAGGTCACCATGTAATGGCAAGTACCAGTATGTTAATGTAGTGGGTGGTTAAAAAAAAAAAAAGAGAAGATGAGTGGTTGCTTCGTCTTGTTATGTTACAGCTGCTGTGTGTGTGTGTGTGCGTGTTGCAGAAAGTGAGGGAAATGGTGTGGTAATAAGGTTTGGTTCCCTACAGTGCATCTTTGACCTGGACATAATTTCTGCTGGCTACCACATGACCTCCTGCTCGCTAGCACCCATTTACTGACAACAACACTGATGCTAGCCAGGAGCATACAGGAGCATCGCACGCACATATACACACACACAGGGAAATTATAGACCTACACGCACACACGCACAAACATGGGTCTCAAAGTTTACCTCAACCTCAGCTGCCCACACACCAAGATTCACACATACAGTAAGCACGCAGTGACATAAGGAGGCCTGTCCTGAGGACACGCAGCAGTCGTGATGTTGTTCTTATGAGACACCTCCATGCTCGCTCCGTGTGGAACTGATTTTTTTCACTCTTTTTTTTTCCACCACACTTGTTTTTTTATTCTTTATTTTCCTCCCTAAACCCCTTGGCCAATTGAAGTGATTTTTTAGCCCCTAGTTTTAATCTAGGAGTAACTGGCCAATTTAAAATGATACAACCTTTTTCTTGCAACGTTCATTACCAAATGCCACAAAGGGACATGAGCAGAATGTTCAAAAGAACATAAATTGAAATATGGGTGTAAAAGGACAGATGTGCTTACTCAGATGTGTAAATGTTTGGCGATCCTCGTGTGTGTTCTGTCGCTTTCTGGGCTCTTTTCCACCTGCATGAAACACCTGAACAAGGATGAAACACGTGAAATTTCCTTTATACACAATTTTCATGTGTGATGAAACATGTCCTCTCCTACAATTTGCATAGACAGGACTGTTTTTTTTTTTATTTTCTTTTTTTTTTTTACAGGCAGCTGATCCCAACGCTCGGCTGAATTAATATACATACATTTACTCCACTGCTTGTATGCTAACTGACTTGCTTATTTGTGAACAGCTCAAAGCTTTTGCAGTTCATTTGAATATCATGAAGGTAATTCTCATCCAGACCCTTGTGACTAGAGATAAATGTGAAGAATCACTGTGGTTTGCACCTGGTGCACTGCAGCTGTAGCATGTGAGCACATTTTAACAGATACCTTGTATACAGTCTGTTCCATACATTACAGCATCTTTTTTCTTGGACTGGGGCCAAAGACAAACACAAAGAGAGGGTTGCTGTGGAAATACACGGGTAGGATCTTAATGGAAAGACCTCTTAAGAAGACAGCCTCAGCCTGCATGTCGGGCTTTAGGTTCTACTTGCGCTGAATGTTAGAGGTGAGAGACCTGAGATGCACAGACAGTTGAGGTGAGAGCGTGGAGTCTCGCATGGAATAACAAGGTTAAGAGATCATGCTTCTTACAGCAGACGCATGCACAGCCTTGTTGATGAAATGCGTGGCGTTCCATTGATATTTTACAGGGAGAAACTGTTGATAAGGCATGTTCATACAGCAGGGGCAGTGGGTTGTGAGAATCCCCTCTCCTCTCGCATCAGCGGTTGCTCTGAATGCTTCCACTTATTTATTTATTTCTGCGCATTAATCTGGAGGCTTTGTGAAATGTTGCATTTCATTAGAAAATGAGAGAAGCACAAGATAGAAAGGAGGAGGGGGGGGGGGGAGGAATTTTAAAGAGACAGAAGGGAGACATGGGAACGTGAAGATGAGCAGCAGGACTGTTAGACACTCAAATGACTCCGGATGGAGGCGCATTACAAGAGGGTAATCTGGAACAGTTACAAATGAGGCCATCAAATTAAGAATTAAATAGCATAAATACAATAAAATTGCCATTATGTTTAAAGTATGTTTTTAAAAGACTTAACATCTGTAACACTCAATTGTCATACAGGATTTTCTCTAACCTGTGTGCTGCAGCCAAATGGAATAACTAATACTACCCAGAAAATTAAATCACAATAAATTAGGAAATTAGAAATACTTTTTGATACAAACCCTCTAGATATGTGTTTCACGCTCCTGTCTTCTCTTCATTAATTACACTGGAAAGGACGTGTTTTATAGCGCTCCATTAAACACAATGAGGTGTGCAAAATTGCCACTTCGATGCATTTTTTATGCAAGAAAGGCAGCACTCAGCCAGTCACCTGCGAAAACCTTGTTTGGTTGAACTGTGCCCTTAGTGGATCATACCATCATATGGAATAATATTATAATATACTCAGCCTGTGACTTAATTTGCAATAACATTGTGGTGGAAGGTGGTTAGTTTCACCCCTAATGGCCAGATACCCTTATTTGCTAAAGTAAATGTATTTAATGAGTGTGACAGACTGTTGATTTCCATTATTGAATATTCAGGGATGCATACTTTGCAAACAATTTATTATACGGCTGATTCCCAATAGTATTCCCCTCATTCCTTTCAGTTACCTCAGCTCTGAGCACAAATGTCTTAGAAGGAGTGTATCTTCAGCTGTATGAGATGGGATTAGACCAGATTTCAGTATTTACCCCCCTCCTTCTTCATCCTCTACATCCCTTACCCCCCTAATCTCCTGCTCCCATTTCATGATGACAGGGAACCCAGCGGGGCTTGAAGGACGCCATCTCAGCTCGCACTCTCAAGAGGGAATTTTCTGAGTAATATGTGGAGACTATGATTTAAATGCACCTCAAAGGAATTGTGATCCGTCCCCCCGCCTCTCCTTTCTATCGCAGATAAAGACAATGACTGTGAAGTCAGCGAACCATCAAATGTACGACAATCACTTTCCGCGGGCTCATTACTGTAGCGCACATGGAAGCAGGACTCGATCCATAATAATGCTTCTACCGTACCTCCAATTATGATTCTGCACAATCCTTTTCACTTTTTCTCAGGTGAAGCATATTCATGAGGCTACTCGAACAAGTATCCCGCAAGGATATAAGACTTGTCTGTACATGATAGTGTTCCCTGGCAAAGTATGTTCGTATATATAATTAATTGCACTGTAGCTGAAAGTCAAGTCCAGGGAAACAGTCACAATGACATTATGCAAAACAGGGAATTATGGATGTAATGATCCTTAGTTCATCTGTGAAGCAGGGTAATCCATACAGAAGAAGAATTGGAACAAAGTTTATTAGACGTGGATGTGTGCCCCCTTCTCTGTAAAACATGCTAAAGCATTTTTCTGTGTAATGCCTGCACAGTAGAGGTAGATTTCCCTTTGACACTGTTAAGGTATTTTATCCCTGACAAAGAAAGTATTATTTATTTTTCTACACAAACAATGGTGGGTGTCTCTTATTGGAAATCCATCTGTACATTTTTAGGAAGGCATTTATCCTGAAATGGAGGCGCCGCAGTTGTTTTCTTTCTTTCTTGTTGTCAATGAGCAGCAGTGACAGTCGGTATCAGAGGCTCTCCTCAGACTCAGGCGGGGCCCCTTGGGGCCCACTGAGCTTGTTTGGTGCTTCCACTCAATCTCTGTGTTATGGACTATTCCAAGCACTTTATTCTTCCTCTTCTTCTAATTGCAAGCATCCCTTTAAAAAAACAAGCATTGAAGGCACACTGGCGTAGTCACAGCGACACTGTGAAGTTAATGTATTCCATAGAGCAGAGAAGATGGTGGAGAAATAATGACTTCTCTGGTGGAGCATTGCTCCCCTCGGTCCTCCTTTAGCTGACTACCAGAAAGGGGCTTCTTCTTCTGATGGAAGACACCTTTAATTGCAGTTTCAACTCCTGCTCTCTACCCTATTAATCATGTAAAATGGCTTGAGAAGAGAGACTATCAAGCCCAGTGTCTGAGTATCTCCACTCTCGAGTAGGAAAATGTCATCTTTTATGTGTTTTCACAGTTCACCTTACTGTTGGAGCTCTGATTATGCACGATTGCGGGCTTCATTAAGTGAATATCGTACAGGCTGATTTGCTGCTACAGGTGAGATTGTTACCTGGGAGAGGAGCTGCAAGGTCTCGGGAGGGAACTTGTGTCACGCTATCCCCAATACTCCTATTAAAACACCTTCCCAGGGAAAGTATCTTATTCTCACGCACTCCTCCCGTGAAGGTCTCAGGCCTGGTAATTACCTCCTGTGTACGCTCTGCACACAGACATACAACAGACCTGCATGTAATGCCCACAGGATTCACTGGTACATACAGCTTCCCTGTGCTGCTTGCTTAGTCAAGGCATATAAATCCAATATCATGTCATTATTTAATGTTTGCTTATATGTATTATAAATAGAATTAGTGCAAAAGGAAAAAAAAAACACAATACTACTGTTAACATCTCCATCTGAACATTTTTAAATTGTTTTTTCTTTTCAGTTATTTTTTATTTGTCTGGTGTTAACGTTGTGTTTGAACAGTTGGAAGCCTACTTTTTTTTCTGTTGCTATGGTAGCAGTCCCAGTATAGACTTGGGATGTTGTTTTTAGTGCTTTGGTGATGATATGCATTTTAAACAGGTTCAAAACCTAAAGAGAGTGTGTTATTTCCAATTTGAAATTGCAATATCACATCTCTGTTTAGTTTGCTCCAGACTCAATCATACGTCGGAGAAAACAGACGAGGAACCAGGAAATAGTGAGGCTGCAGCTCGACGGCAGAGTGATCAAAACCGACAGCATTCAAACTCAGAAAAGTGTCAGAGGTTTTGAAAGTTACAGCTGTTCACACGTACAGTGTTCCCTCACAACTTCACATGGAATATGTCAGGCCCTGAACGAAAAAAGAAAAAAAAAGATGAGCAGAAGTATTTTGGAATTAAAGAAACAGTGTCCAAACGAGGATTTGCTCCCCATGAGATTATTCATCACTGAACTGTCATGCTCTAATGAACAGAGGGTAGGAGTAAACACATCCACCCCACAAGTGATTTGACTATGCGCGGTTTGTGCTGACACAAGTCACTCTTACTTCTGGAGCCTCTCCGGAACGATATGTGAAGACAGACGGAGCCGCTCAACCTTCTCCGCTTTCACGAGAGAGGTCGAAGAGCGACCTAGCATGTAATTTAAAGATCATCAGTGTGAATGCTATGAACGGGAAGGTGTCCAAGTGTATTATTTATTTTTTCTACTAATTGAACGCTTTGTTTTTCTAGTTTTATTCATTCTTGCATTAATGAAGAGCTGTAATGAAAATTTGATATTCCCTCGTCATCTGTGCTTCTTTTGTGGAATCAATTAATCAAAGAGAGAATACTAGTAATCATCACTGAATTTGTGTCAACCATGCATATTAACAAACCTCCCCGCTCCAGCCAGCTCCGCCACATTTAAATTCACAACCAGATGCCACCCCCTGCTTTCTCCTCGTTTTCTCTAAAGTATCAATGGAAAACCATGAACTGCCATTTGCCGGTAAGTGCGTTTGGCAGTTTGCATTGCAGTATGTGGCAAAGCTAAGCCTAATGGCGAGTTAATAGCTGACCATGATGAGGACACACAGCACTGAATGGATTGAAAAGGGGAGCTCCATTGAACTCATTTCGTCCCTCATTGTTGATTTAGTCACACAAACATGAATGGGAAGGAGTCAGTACTCCCCTTAAATGTATCCCCAGTGCTCTTCATATGGTTAAGATAGTGATTATGAGGCAAAATTGTTTAAGTGGCGATGGATAGTGGGTAATGGTATGGTAATGGCACTGGTAAATATAGCATTGATTTTATGTCAGCTGTGACCGATTGTGGCAAAAGCCTGTATGTGAGAGTGAATGGCCTCTTACCTCTTTTAGTCATAGACAGAGCAGCCGCTCAGCTCGGATGATGTACCTGACCTCAAAGAATCAAATCTCATCATCTCCATATTGAGAAGGGACAGCGCTAGAATCACCATTACTCATCTTTCAATTCCAATCATTTCTCAATTTGTTCAAGCTCTTTGCCACTACAAAGCCAAGTGGTCCATGAAGAGGAATGAGGATCTGTGAGTGTGTGTGTGTGTGTGAGAGAGAGAAAGAGAGAGACAGAGAGAGAGAGAGAGAGAGAGGACAATGTCTGTGAATGTGTATTTGAGAGAGCGGGACAATAATGTGTCTTCACTTTTATTAGTGTAACAAATCACAGTGAGTACAGCTTGTCATTCTCAAAGCTGTACATCAATACGTTATGGGCCTGCTTCATACAGAGCAATATTGCCATGGCTAACATGGGGTAAATTTGATTTCATCGTCAATGTTACACTGTGAAGCATGTTCGCTTTTTTCTGGGTTACAAGGTTAAAAGCATTGACATTCTATTTGTTACTACAGTGCGAAGGATGGATTTAGTTTGTGTTGGCCCGGGCTGTAAACCATTCATACTGTCTTACCTCGTCCACGTCCACTCAACTCTCTAATCTCACATACTCCAAATACTTTCAAAAAAATCAAATCTCAGCGTGTCTATGCATAATGAGGGTTTGTATGCGGAAGAGAGAGCGTTTGTGTGTGCTTGGGACCGAAGCGGCGCAGCATGGAGTCACTATAGTTGTTGACTTTTGACACAGCTGCCCCAGGCCTGGGGGAAGGATAAAAATAGTCTCACTCTTTCTCGCTCCATTACAGTGAGCAGAAGTACAGCGTCCCCCAACTAACACATATGGAGTGCATCTTGTCCAGATTTACTCACTCATCATAGCATTTCTTACATAGTATATTTAAGTTTAAACAAATAAGTGTGTGCAAGGGATGATGATTTCTAAAGTAGGCTATATTAAAGGAGAGCTACAATTAAAATCAGTTTCTGTCTCCCTGGTAACTGAAAAAAAGCTTTCTCAAGGGGTCATACATTTTCTGGTTGTGAATGACAATTTCCTGGTAATTTAATTAGTCTGGTAATTGTTGTTATGGTGAAAATGGTACGCATTATCGCTTCAATTTCAATAACAATACAGGCAGTTAAGCAGCCAGGGGTCTGGTGCTGTTAGCGTTAGCTCTGTCTGTGAGAGAGGAACTATCACTCTGTGTGATACAGTAGTTACAGTGTCATGTCATAGATACACAGTCTTACCTGTTTGTTTTTTTTAGTTTTCAACAAAGACAGCACTGAGTGTCCAATGTCTAGTTAAACATAAAATAACACATAGCATCACTGATAAGATCTACAGTACGTATACTAACAGCCTTTCTCATGAATGGAGATGTTATACATCCAAATTTGAATACAAACTTCTAGCAAAACAATTTCTTGCAATTTTTGAAAACATCAATAAACATCTCAGTAGGCTTTATTATAAATGTTGTTAACAGCTGCCCACCTGGTGGATCTAAGTACACAAGATATTTCCACAAAAAAATGATTGTATCCTTCTCCGAAAGTTGAGAGATCTAGCTGAAGTACAGTTCTAACTTCCTCAACATAGGCTGTGTAGATTTCAGACTATTTTTCTGAAAGACCCAAAGTGAATTTAGAAAACAAAATTGCACATGTATGAGTCTGTGGGTTCTTTTAGACATCCACTGTGTGCTAAGTCAGCCTGCTGCTGTTTACCAGGTTGATCAAAGAGCAATTTGGACCAGGCCAAGTCAAATTACTTATACAATTACTCACATATATCCCTGGCAAAGAAAAATCTTCCAGGGAGCTTCTCAGCTAATTATTCCATAATTGTTGTTGGTGCCCTGTTGATGGCTTCCACAGTGCTTTGTGTGGGGTTGCATGAAATATTAAACAGACAGCTCGCCTTGTTCTGGTCAACTTAATTACCTTTTTCACTGCTGCACTGCTCTCATCTCCAACCCCTTGTGCTTTCAATCCAAGCCTGTTTAAAATATAATGCACATACAGGCATGCTGTTTTTAATTATGCACTGCTGCGGAAACATTTTTTGCGTGCCACAGTGGGTGAATCGGTGTGTGCCGTCGGTGGTCAAGACCAGTTAACTAAAGTCTCTGATTTATTATATTTCATTCTTTTTTTCTTATTATTTTCTTTGATCTGGTTTCGTTTTATTGATGAAAATATCTACTGTATCTGCCAAGAATCAAGGAAATGATGCTCTATGGTTACGGTTTGCTTTCCACAATAAACCACACAGACTCATAAAGCATTAAGATTAAGTGAGCGGCAGGAAGCTACGGATTGAAAGGGAAGATGTATCGTATGGACGTTATAGAAATCAGCACAACTGAAACCAATCTTGACCGGGGTTGGGGAGGTGGGGGGAACTGTATCCGCTTTTAAAATGTCTCAGGCTTCAGAGAGAGCAACCACATTGTCAGCAGAAACACTCAACCTCCTCTTGTCCCCAGTTTATGAATAATGGATTTAGTGACCCTCCTTATATCCTCCATAGCTACTAGTCAATACTACTCAGGTCCGAGTGAGGACCATGCACAGACTTTAACTCCAATTATACGTCGAGCAGCGTTTGACATTCAAGTTAAACAGTGCAAGACTTGTGTATTTTCTACATTGTTATTGCTCTTAGGGAAAACTGCCTGGCCAGGTTCTTGTCTTTCAGCTTTAAGAGAGGTAGCAGCCAAACACTGTTACGGAGCCTCTGGTCATATTCCACCGCCTCATCAAAGGAAAAAAATGCTTTTGTGTGTTTGAGAGTACGTGTGCATGAAAATATTCCTCTGCCTCTCTGCTATAATAAGAGCTCCGCGTTGAAGGCCGGCAGTGCTGTCCATGCAAGTAGCAAAGAGTCCATGACGTCAGCAGCCTAGATGTGCAGTGCAGCTCATACAAAAGAGATCAAACAGAACGACGCATGTTGTTCCTTTGTCCTCCTCCGTCCCTCAGGTAAGCGCATGAGGTGAGAAGAGCGGCCCCCCCGGATCTGTGGCATCGTTTCATTTCATCCGCCGCGCCTTATCTCGCAAAAGAAGAGAGACGTTACAGCGAGACGCGATGAGTTTTGTTTATGTTGCAGTAAATGTTGCGCCATAGAAGAGGTGTTAAAGTTTATTGCTCATTCTGCGAGTCTTCTAAGTAGCTGCAATGACTGATGGTTTGGTTTGCTTTTCCCAGAAGGGCAAAGCAAACACCTTGACAACAGTAATTAAAAGTGCATGTGAGGCCTAATTCATTTTCTTCTCTTCGTCTCCTCCCTTCACTTGGCCTAATAAATCAGTTATGCTTGAAGTATCTGCTTCTCCTTAACTCTTTAATTCACCAGTGCATTTTGGGAAATAGCCTCGTGTCTGACAAGGAGCTGCTATAAAAGATGTAGAAAATTGTTGTGGGAATTCTACGTCTCTGTTGGATCCAGTCTGAGCTTAACACTCGATGTCAAAGTTTTAATCTCCCTTCAGCGCTGAAGCATTATAATGTCTGATCAGGCTGAAACCAAAAATGGCGACAGCACGTGCGTACAGCCGAGGGTTACCGCAGTTTACGCAGGTGTTGCTTATTGCTCCTTCCACTTTGTATCACTTTACCTCTGGGGAAAATTGAAACATTTTAGGGATGAAGTGTAGTCAACCCTCCTCATATTAAAAAAACAGAAACAATTTTACTATGAGAATAGTTAAAAAATTAGAAAATCGAACAGGCTGGGCATCATCAAAGCACCTTCTAACTGTCCAGAGCCTCAAAAAAATCACCTTTGTAATCAATACTATGCCCACACCTTCATCTGTGTAGTCATTTCTGAGGCAATTACAGGCCAGAGAGCCGCTGTTATTTATATGAAAATGTAACTGCTATTGAGCGGCAGTGTCGCCCACCACCCTCCTTTAGTCAATAGCAACACAGATCAATGGCCGGCCAGTCAGTCAGTCTGTGTGTGTTTGTTTTTTAATCTATAAACATCCACTCCATAAACTCACAAACCTTGGTCGTCACAGCCATTATTATGGTATTTCCAAGGCTGGAAGTAACGGTATAATCATTACCACTTCATGGAATCAGCGCTGTAGATTAAAGGCGAAAGTAAAGGCACAAGCCATGAACCTATGGCTCCATCCGTATAAGACAGATGGCGGGTAAAAAGTTTTTTGTCTATCCTGAAATAACTTGTAGCCCTGTTTTGTTTTGTTTTTTACTGTTTGCGGTCCTCCACTGCGTCTGTGGGGATGTTTGTTTGTACAATTTATTTGATAATAGAAAAAAAAGAAAAACTATGTGAATGTTTCTGGCTTTGATGGCAGCAGGAGATAATACACCAAGCATCACAGACACATTTACACCTGGTAGTAAAATGCTTCTTGTACCTACAGAAACCGTGATTTGCATGATAACGTATGATGACATTAGTCTCCAGTATCGCAAGTTGGCACCCAAAAAAACAAAAACAACAAACTGTGATGTTATCCATTGGTTTCTTGAATCACATCCATAGCTGAGGACTGCCTTATGTCTTTACTGGCCAGTGGTTGCTTGCTGCCTAGCTGCAACCTCACTGGTCTCATGTGCCATTACATATTTCCACCCATGTAACTGTCAGCGTGTGTTTGATGCATTCTTATTTGTTTTCTGTTTATCCAGTTGTAGTCTGATCACCAAAATGCATTTTATGGTGGTAGTGAGAGTCTGACACACTGTTTTTTTTTTCCTTATTATCCCTATCTTACAAAATTCATTAAGGATTTTGTTGTATTTTTGGAATGCAATAACAATGAAGGCTTTCTATTTTGACATGCAAAACACAAATGAGCTGCAAACACAGAAAACATCACATGTACTGCAAATACACATTGTAGGGTTTGCATGGTGATGAACCTGTTGGGACTTGATATTCAATGTCCAGTGACTTTGGAAAGTGCATTTCAGCTTGGTTTGGCACTTTTGTCTTGATTCTGACAGCAAGAGGGACAGAGTGAGAAAGACAGAGACTCAAACCCTGGCTGATGTGTTAGGATTACACTTTGATGATATCTGGCCTCCTCGTCCCATACCTGCATTCTTTTGTTGGTGACTGAATCTGTCATTTGCTGTGCGTGTTTTGTCAAATTAATATGTTAACTGATTTTACAGCCTGTTGTTTGTATGCTTTCTTAAGTTGGAGTGTCTTGTGGTAGTTTAATGCCACGTGTAAATGACAGATCTGACACTGGGTAAACAAAAAAGGTGCAACATACAAGTTATTCTTCCAAGAAAATGCAGTTAACTGCACAAATGATCATTGACATGTAGTTTGTCAGAGGTGGTGAGCTGTTACAAGGTGGAACATGACAGAGAGGTTTGATATCTTTCAGCCCCACAGGGAACTTCCTCGCAAGGAAAAGGCAGTGGCGGGAGGAGAGAAGCAGCAGTGAACTAGTCACCCACGAGGTCTTATCTGCCTGTCGCATTATTTCACCACAAAGAACCACACAGGCTTTATCTCACGCCCATCTCTCTGATAAGGTCTGCTGCCACAAACAAAAATAAAAGACAGAAAGGGTGGGTGCAAGAGAACAAAATGACAAAGCAGAGCAAGGCTCCTTCAATGTCTTGGCCTTTTATTACCTTTCCCTGCAAGATGACTGATAAACAGCCAAAGACAATGAAGGAGGGAAAGACAGAAGATAAGTTCTAGGAAAGAGAAAGGATAAAACTGAAAAGATAAAGACGGTGTGAGGGTCCAAACATTTTATTAAAGGAAAAGCCTGATGCTGGCAGTGGCACAGGAGGGATGAAGAGGATAAGATGAAATGAGGGAGGTGGTAGGATTAAGCCTAGAAAAGGATACAAGTGTGCACATGCACACACACAAACACACTTACTGATGTCCATCCTACTTATGTATTCTGTGTCTGTGTTTTCTGTGTGTGGGGGGAATACAACTGACAGGTTGTCAGGTACAGCCTGCACTTCAGAACCTCTGTGGCCATTTGTTGTTGCCTGTATAGCCCTTAGACACTCAGGTGTACACCGGTATGCATGTCTATGCCTTTGTCAGTGTGGATGTGTGTGTGTCCTCACTGTTGGAAGTCATTCTGTCATGTGTGACTTTTCTGCTTCATCTCATTTTTTAGGGAGATAGATCGGGCATGCATGCAAGATCTAAGTCTGTGCAGACGCCCGCCGAGGGGGAACAGGCGCAGTCCACAGACATGACACTCTTTATTCAAATAGGCTGCGTTACAGTCAATAGCACGAGTGACAAGAAGATTAAAAAAAAGAAGTGCCTTGGAAGACTGTGTTATACCTGCTTCCTTCCCCTTCTCTCCCTGCTCCACTTGGTAGAGTTGCAGGCTGGCCTGGACGCGGAAATCCAGACACTTCTAATGCACACCATTCATCATCGTGGCAGTGGCGCTTGGCACCCCGGCCCGTTCACCCCCCTCCCGTTATAAACCAGAGCTCCAGAGGAACGCTGAGTCAGGAGCGGCCTGAGATCAGATCAGTACTCTGGCATAAGGCAAGAGTTGCGCCGGCCCAATTTTTATGACGCCTCGTTGGCCCCTTTTGATTCACACTAAATGTAGGAGACACAAACAATATGGAAGGGTTTTTACCACACTTTACAGCTTCGCGTCGTTTATCACATAACGTCCTCTATTCAGATAATGGATGATTGTTTAAGTTTCAGATGGACGATGTCTACAATTACAGAACGGTCCTTTAGTAGAGCCTGTCCGGTCTGCGAGACTCTACAGAAAGCCATTTCATTTCCCCGTGAAATCTTGATTTATTTGTGGTGGTTCTGTGGAGGGTGGCGGGCAGCTGCTCTCATGCTTCCCGCCAGTGCTGAGGTCCATGAATTTTCAGTAGACATCTAGAAATCAGAGTTATAGTTGGCTGTGAAGGACAGATCCCATGGCAGCATGCACACGCATATGTGGGGTGAATATATATATATATATATATTGTGTGTGTGTGCGTCAGCGAGTGTGAATTGTTCAATAAACTCATCACAGGCCTCATAAAGAAAGCTGACATTTACAGCAAAGCACAAAGGTCAAGGAGTTGGGTCTGATGAGATCATGATGGAGGAAAGGCTGTTTTACCCCGGCCACCTCAGGAAATAAAGAGGAGGGCAGGAGAGCAAGAAATTGAAGGGGAGAAATGAAAACAGCGGAAAATAAATAGGATTGTATGAAGATTGATCAGAGGAGGAAATTTGATTCCACTTTTGCAAATATGAGGGTTAAATGTTTGTGTTATCGGGATGAATGCCTCAAGATAAATGCAGATCTTTAGCAATCATTTAGACTGATGATTTACGATGCATCCACACAGTCTCTGATCGGGCCAGCGTGGACAGACAGTCTGATAATGTAGATCTAATTAAAACTCCCAGAGTGGGACTGCAGCGTATGTCTCTGCCGACCCAAACACACTGGGCACAGCCATGTCCTCATTAGCACCAACAATGTCACTGATCCTGGTCAACACACAGCCTTAAAATGTGGTAGAGAGCAAAACGTGCCCTTGCTCTGTCTGTGTGTATGTGTGTGTGTGTGTCTGCTGGTGCTTTGAAGCAACTCTAAAAACCAAAACCCGACTGCTAACGTGAGCTGTGTCTAGAAATGAAGTTAATGGAGACGGTGAAATAGATGTGAGGGAGCCATCGGGCGTCAGCGCTTGAAAGAACCCCAGCTCTGTGTTTGGGGACTGAAAGTGTTGCCAGATTGGCAGCTGAACCTTATGGGCCTCTCATACCTTTGATGAAACACTGAAACGGGTGAGGAAGAGCTGACAGGCACACTCCCTTTGGCCACGTTCTGTCTTTTTTCTGCATCTCTGTTGTCTGACTTTGTCAGATCTGTGAATTTTTTTTGTGTTTGTGTGTGTAAGATTGAGAGAGGTAGAGAGTAAAAAGAGGGCGGGAGAGGCGCCGTGTGCGTCTATGTGCCCGTTCCTGTGTGTGTTCTGGGTGAGCAGTCATCTGATGAACTGCTTTGCAACGACCGAGGCCTGTGCACGCCCCAGCCAGTGAGATCCCATTGTTGTTGTTGTTGTGTTGGTTAACAATGCCCCAGCCCTCCCCCAGCACCACAACTCACACAGCAGCAGTAAGAGGCTGGCAGACTCTAATGGAAACGTCATCTTCCAGATAAAAGATGGCCCGGCTTTGATGAGAGGGGGAGTTATGGGAGGTGTATAATAAAAGAACCATTTCCAATCGGTTCCGAAGCCAATTTAAGAGCACTGAATGAAGACAGACGCTGTCATAGACAAACGGAAAAGCCGACGGTCACTCATAACGGTTTGCCAGTTTGTCAGGTAGAGGGACCTTTCAATGCAGCACTCCATACTGCTGCCTTGAGTGGGACAGGCAGTAGCTCACACCCAAAGCTTGATTTAGGAATCAAAAGTCCGGTGCGCACTTTGATCATTGTTCTTCCAAGTTTTCTACTCCCACTCAGCTGCGACGCTGCATGCCCGCTGCGAATGTTATGCTTATAGAAAGTGGTGCACTCGGCTCTTAATGTTGCTCTAACCCAGGTGGTACCACTTAGTGGGAGAATACAGTGATAATTGGTTTGCAAAAGCAAGCGGTGCTCAGAATTATCAAAATTTGCTGTAAATGGAAAAATGATTTCCCTGCGTCGACTGGATGGGGTCCCGTCGCTGGGTTCCGTGCGTGCATGTTGATTGGGTGGTCATTAAAGCAAAAGAGCAGAGTCATTTAGTGCTTTTTTAACAGCTCAGGTGCAAGACACTGGAACCTGAACCAGATCCAAATACGACATGTCTGTTTCTCTGCAGGCGTAATTGTCTCTGTGCTGGCTCCCCCAAAAAAAGAGGACAAGTGGGCACACCTTGCAGTGACTGAATGACCCGGCACTATGTTTAAAGAGAAACGCAAGACACTTGCAACCAATGGCGACTTGCAAACAAACCCACTTATGTGGCTGTTTTTCTATTGCGTTCATTGCTCAGGAGCTCCCACATCTGGTTATGCACAGTAATTCCGCTTAAATTGTGCAGAAGTCAGACCCAGCACCAACACCTACACCATTAAAAAAAAAAAAAAAGCTCTGGTCTTTAATCTTAGCCTATCCCATTCCTCCTTTTGTCACTATCTCCGACCGCAAGGCGCCAGAGGAGGAGCCGCGATATCGAGCCAATGTATTCCCTGTCACATCCCCACAGTATAATAATGGGTGACGTCCAACACAAGTTAGAGAAATGATTATGGTAATGCAGGGTTAATAAACAAGCACAATACCTATTTTCCATGTGCCCAATATGAGCGTATTTATTAATACTAGTGCTACGGAAAAGGGAATGATCTATGCAGGCATGTTTCCGAAGCAGTTATTTTTCATATAGTCTGTTGTTCATATGCGTTGTCTCTGCACACAGTCACTCTATGGTTTTTGTGAAGGTGCTTATATTGTGTAACATATTTGCATATTTATTGCCTGCAGCTTGTGAATAAGTTGATATTTCCTCAAGTGTGCAAGATGGACAGGGAGTGCATGCGAACACATATGCATTGGTGATTCTGAGATCTTTGTGCTGTCAAATCAGCCATTTGAATCTGAAAGGATTACAAGGTGGCTTGTTGTGGCTTCTTTTGTGGGAAAGTAAAACGCATATCATGTTTTGCTTCACTCAGGAGAATGCAAAGGATTTAACACTCATCATATCCATTGTGTTCAAACAAGCTGCACTCAGGTGGTGGCTCAATCTTCCAGTGAATTGTGAAATCGTCAGTCGTAGCATGCACTCTCGTTCTTTCAATTTGTCTGCAGTCTGAATTTGCCCAACTCCTCAAGGATGACATCCTCCATCACAGACGAGTCCCTCCCGCCTCCAGAACAGAATGGGCAGTAACTTCTCCTTTTATCTTTGTGTGCTGATCTTTATTTCACATATTTATGGAATCCTTTTGACAGTTATTATCATGCTGTCAGGCAGACTGAGGAGTTTGTCAAAGAGAGACAGGAGGGCAGGGAGGTGATGCTGCAGCGAGGCAGCCATCTTACAGTGGAGCCTCATCATTTCAAAAGGCTAAAATGCGCAAGAGTCACAACAAAGACAAAACCTAGTCATTTTCATCAGCTCCGCCGATTGCTCGCCTTCTTTATGCGCTCTCCCTCCGCTGGAACATCCACTATGATACTCCGGCTGAGTGGCAGCTCCCTCCGTCTCTTTCCCTCTCCGTCTTCTCGTCGACAGTATCTGTCTTTATCTCTCTGGAACTATTAGAAGATTAATCAGGCTGTCTTGGCTGTTCTTAGACGCACTCTGCTGATGATGCTCTTCCACAGGAGAGGCTGGTGGGTGGGTGGGTGGCAGCCATTAGAACATGGCAGCACTTTGATCTGCTGGGCGGATTTACAAAATTGCACTTGTAGCTTCTCGTTGAAAGGGTGAAGGTTTAGAAATGTGTGAAACAGAGAGAGTTGGGTTCGCCTCAGTGGTACAGCTACTTACGTGCATGGCCCTGGAGCTTCTTCTCGTTGTGGATTTTTGTCGAGGAAATGTTTAGTGGAGCCAAATCACATTTGGGCCGGTAGTAAAAAATGAAAAAAAAGAGTCAGTTTTCTTCGTGGCGTGTCCTTCATCTTGTTCTGAATCCTCAAGCAGCGGCACAAATAAGATAACTTGCTCCTACATGCCCTCCACATTGTCAGTGTAATGACTACAAAGCAATATATCTCCTGTGAGTGCCACCTCGCCACACACACCTTGCTCTGTCAACTCAGCTTAATTAGCAGCAACGATAACGACCTGTAGTGAATTATTGTTTTTAATTATACAATTTTACCGCCTCTACAAATAAGATCGGTGTTTATGAGCTGGATGAGGGGCAGTCAGCAAGGAATCATTTACCGTCAATTTTCCCCCCTCCGAGCTGAACTGAGGGTGATTCAACGTGCGGCGGCTGAAAAGAGAAAATTAAATCCAATTTCCATTACCGTGATAAAGCGATGACATCAGATCAGAGAGTGCCCTATAGCTAAGTATGGAAATCTGAGCACACGCATGTGCAGGCCTGCCTTCAGCACCGACCGCCAGCGATGCATGTCTCTGTGCAAATCGAGTGCGCCACACACATACTCCCGTTCTCGTCGGCGCGTATACGCACATGCACACGCATACAAATACAAGCCTGCATACACACACGGGGACATAAAGAGTCTATTGAGCCATCACACGGATTAATGTTTGGTAGAGTGGGCTTGGATTTGCTCTCGCCATAACAAGGCTCCAGCGCTTCCCCTCTGCTTGGATATCTAGCCTTCATGGCCACGTTACACCTGGATGGCTCTGCTAATGGAAGCATTTTATTAGACTTGCATGCTGGAGGCCTGGCACGACCATCCCTTTTTATTATTCATATAGCTCCTCTTTCCAGATTCTATGCTCATTTTAGCCTCATGACCCCCTCCATCAGGGCAGCGCGCACACACTCGCACGCTGATACAAACTCTTCTGCATGCTTGACAAAGTGCTCAGTGGGACATTTTTATATGTGCACAATTCGGGGTGCAGACGCGTTCAGCGTTGTTCCTCGCTACTCGTGCTTTGCTGTCATTTCCGCAGAAAATGAATATAATCGGGAAATTGTTACATGACAACGACAATGATGATGTCACATCTCCTTCATATTGGCTCTGAATTTCAAATCAATTTGATCACCATGAGGAAATGGAAGTTATGACAGGAGGCTGACCGGCTAATGTTCAGATAGTGGAGAAAAAAGGAGGACCTGTGCAAGAAAGGTACGCTCCGTCCTCAGCGCTGAAAACTCATCTGCTAGAAAACCTTCACTTTGCTTGACGATTTTCAAAGCAAGGAAATTAATGAAATGTAATTGTGCCGCATTCTCTCTTGAGTAGAGGAGCCCTTTTGTCAGTACAATACGCCGTCATTGGAAATCTGTCAAATGTACTTTGCGATTTGAATCGGCATCCTTGAAGCCCATGTTTTCACGCTGAAAACAGATCATTCCCTAATAGCTTCTGGCAAAACAGCCCATTGCTTTGACTAGCGTTGAGAAACAATTCCTGCCTCCACGGTAAATATTGTGGAGGCCATTCAACTAAATGCAATATCGCAGAGGAAAAAGCAACAATGGATGTATTTATGTGAAGCACTGATACAGTAGGATATTGGAACATAACGATTTTGGCCGCATGTGGGTGTGTTTATCCTTTTATGTGAATATGCGCTGGCACCAGAACATATATGGGTGGGATGGGGAGAGGGGGGTTATATCAGGACCATGCAGCACAGATCAATACACATTAAAATGTAGCTGCTTTGAGCCGGCCTGCTTAGCCTATCAAAGCGTCAGCAGTGACAACACCTACCTCCAGCCCCTTCCTTGGTGTGTTTACGTGTCTGGGTGTGCAACAGCTGGATGAAATGTCTGATGCTCCATTGCCAAATGTCACAAGTGGTCCATCCTTCTGGGGAAATAAATTGGCTCTCTCTTAAGCAGCAAGTAGTCGACAGGAGCCGCAGCATATGGTGAGAATCGGACAACTGAAGGCGACAGCTTCTTCTCTGTTTTAGCTTTTCTCATTATGATCTGGACAGCACCTTGATGATGAATGTGTCTTTGTGTTTCTTCTCTTTTCTTTTTTGGGGATAAGATAGCTGTGGGCAACTCATGAATCTTAAATGAGAAGCCCAGCGTAATGTTTGGCATGTTTTGTTTCTCTTCAGGTGCTGCCTAATGTCATTTAAGCTCAGACATGATAATGGGGATATTTCATTTGGGACAGACGCTATGTTATGGCGGCTCAGCGGGTCAGGACGGCCGTGCATTTTGCTTGTTTCAAAGTGATGCACTGAGACATCAGATGTTAACGATGCTGCCGATCACAATGCAAGAGTTTATCACTGCAAGAAAGTAGCCATTAAATACTGGGGGAAAAAATTCAAGTCTGAATTTTGACATGAGGATGAAAAGGCACAGGGAGTTAATACTGAAGGCAGGATGAAGGATGTGTACCAGATCTCATGGCAGTTCAAACGAAGTGGTAGTTTGACCAGCTGACATTACATCACTAGAGATGAAAACAGTAAAAACATACTGTTCTTTCCAGATTTGCCACAAGATATTTGGCATACAGCACACCCTGGCCCCTAAATGTATTTCCCTCAGCATAGTTACCGGTTTCCATGCAGTTTCCAAGATGTTTTTGAGTGCAAATCAAAATGTGACATTTCAGATCGTAAAACAATTGAATTCATAAAGGCAGCACCACTGTTGTGTTATTTCAGGAGCACTTATTAAATGGATGAGCTGCTTATGACTCTGCTTCATACAGTCACATCACAGGCACCAGGCACTTCAGCTAACAAGCTCAGCTAACTTTAGCATAACACATACTGCAGTTAAAGCCACGGAAAGCTGTTGCAATCTGCTCTGTTCCGTTGGAGCCGCTCTGGAAACACTGGGAAAAAATAGCAGTTAAAAATAATATATCATATCCGGTTTCAATATTTAATAGGTCAGTGGTTCATATTTAGTTCAGTTTCTTTAGTCATGATGTTCAGCTAGAGACTTTTCCATCTTCATTTGCCAGTGACCAACCATATTACTACACAAACCCTCACTTGAACGCGCTCACACTTCCTCTCTTTCGCCCCGTGAATCACATTTTTGCATCACTTACAGCAGGTTTCCAGTTGTCTTGCTATAGTATTGCAATTCTGAATAATTTAGTATCGTGGCTAAAAACGGGACAACCATAGCAGGAGTGCTCGCTTTTGTGAGACGTTGCAGTAAACTTCAGAGGAACACCAGCGCTGTGTCCTCTCCTGTTTCCTTCACGTTCTTTCTTTTCATGATACAATACGAGTACAGCTCCTCCATCAAAGCCTTTCACGCTGCGATGGCCCTGGTACCATCACCTTCCTCGTGAGACTGCTGGTTGGATCCATTGCATCCACTTTTGCTTTTCCTCAGCGCATAGTTCAGCCACGGTTAGTAAGCTCTACTACAGTCATCACAGCATTTTTAGTGGTCTCGCCACGCTACCTCCCTGTTGGGTTCAAGGGCATATGCCTGTTTCTCATGGCGGGGAAGACTGTGACCAGTGAAATTAGGCTTTCTTGCAGTGTCTGGTATAACACTTAGACAGCCTGGGGAAAGGGCAAAAAAAAGGCACTAAAAATAGACTGGATCTCAAATCTTGGAAATGTGTGAAGTCAGATGTCGTATACCATGTAATGCTATGTGAAATAGCACATTAGCATTCTAGTGTATGCCTGAGATTGGAAAGTTCACAATAATTTCTGTTTACATCAGTGACCACATCCGTGAAAAATACTTTTTTTGTGTTTTCTTTTATGACAATGCATGCAGGATGCCTTTTTGTATTTTTTCCAAGCATGCATGTGGTCTCGGACTTACACATGAGCTGTTGTGTGTAGATGTTTGTGGGGTTGGAGGACGGTCTTGCTCCAAATTCAATGTTTCATAGCTTTAGTTTTCACAGTGCGCCTCAGTTCATTGCAGTTTGCGTATAATAAAGTTTAGACGCATCATCTGTTTTCCATGTTCAGCATGTTTTGTGCTGGAGACCAGCTGGGCCTGAGACTTTATCAAGGCATATAGCAGCTGGGGGGGTGGGGGAGTGGGGACACTTACCCAACAGGAAGATAAAGACCTGCCTGAGTGAGAAAAAAAAAAAAGTGTCCATTTACAGAGTCATTCCCATTGTGAAAACTGTATACATGTGAACGCATAACAGTGCACACTTATGTATGCGTGTTTGTACGAGCATCATGGGGGGAACTTGGGTGGAGAGGACTGGTGTATGGATGGAAATAGAGAGGAAGAAGACTGATGGCACAGGCAAAGATGTATGCTTGGCTGGAGAAGTTAATAAAATTGAAGCTGTGTTATGATGAATAAGGGAAGGGCCATAAAAGAGAATGTATGTAGTGAATCTCCCTGGCGAGCAGTGCTGAACAGCCTGGTGAGCGCACCCAGGGGAAGGCTTTTTAATCTGCAGCCCTCCCCAACACTCGGCGCTGCACAGGGAACTGGGCCCACATTCTGTTTCAGCTTCAATACGGCAGAGATATGGAAACCATGAGCTGGACAAAGCTGAAAGAAAAGGGGTAAAGCCATGGTGAAATAGAGAATTTTGAGGTTTAAATGAATGCACTATTGCTACAGCACCACAAAAGAGTGTGCAAACATAAATTAATATAAAATTTCATTATAGGTGTAAAATAACCATATGGGAATGCCAATTACTGTCCTACAAGGGAGGTCATTGGATTCGCTAGAGCCACACACACACATAAGTACATGCAGCCTGCTCCCCTGTAGTAATAGAATAGGCCTCAACACCTGATTGATTAGAAGAACACAGGCGTCACTAATGCCTTTGCAAAACCCAAGAGGAAGAGTTGCAGGAAGTTCCATGTGTAATACAGAGTTGTACACGCAGCTCTAGAAATAATGAAACCCTCATCCAAAGCATAGAGAAGAGAGACAAGGATATGCCGAATAAAATCAACATGAAATAGAGAGAGAGAAAAATCTTAAAAAGGACAAAGAGCTGAAAACATCATCTAATTCAAGTAGAAATGCATATTAAAGCTGGAGTGTGTGACGCGATTTGACAAGAGTTCTTATACGTCCTAAGAACCTTGCAATGCAATTCAGCATACATTACTTCCTATTATTTATAGTCACGACAATGCACTCCAAATCCACTTATAAAAAGACAGGAATTATTTCTCTCCCTTTTTGCAGTATGTTTTCATCGAACACTTGATTACTGCTACACCTCCTGCATCTGTGCAATATGAAAGTTTCACATCACCGTGTTCTGACGTATAGACTGCATGTGTGCATTAAAGGTATGAGTGAGAGGAGACCGGGAGACTGCAGTCTATTTCCAGCACCAGTCCTACCACCCACCTAATTGATTGATGAGGTGCAAATGGCATAAGGTGTGAAGAACAGCGTGTCAGTCGATGCCTCAGCTGTTAAAAAGAGCTGCTCACCTTGTTGATGACATATCAACGATTGCGCATGTCTCGGTTAGTAGACCCATTAGCATAGGCAGGTGGATCAAAATCATGTGAGGTCACTTGGCAGCGTGTTTAAATTCCAGTGATTGTGAAAGATCCAAACACACAGGCCAGGATTTAATGTTTTTGTTTCCTCCCTGCATATACTCAATGCCCTTTAAAAGCCCTCAATTCTAATATGTCATTTCCAGTCAGTCAAATGTGGCTGTTTTTGAGTAGTTTTGCATTTGAATGACAATATGTCTGACTTGTTTCCTGTTGCTGGAAACCAAGGCCGGTGAAAGGCAGAAAGAATGGTGGGGTATTTGTGAGCACAGCCATGGCAGCTGTTCATTTTTCGCCTGAGTTGCTTTCAGAGAAGCCAGTTACCTTGCTGATGATAAATGCCTCTGTACGCTGAGCTGTCTCAGAACTCCAGCAGCCTTTAAACCCTGACAGCCGGCGCAGTCTCAGCCCCACAACCTCAGGCCTCCAACCTCAGCCTGTCCTTCATTGCAACAAATCAATGGCGGCTCTCTTTCCTCAGCTCTGGCCGGCGGCCGCCTCTGGCCTCAGCTGCCTACGCAAAAAAGCTCACTTAGTAATATGGGAGGTAATGTTCATGTGCGCTGACAGGTGAGACCCCTATGACAGCATGATGTCCCAGGGATCATCACTGAGACAACACGTGTAGCCGGGGAAGCAGGCGTCTGTGGCTGAGAGATAGAGTAATGGGTTGTGATGGGGGAGGTATTGGGATGACTGTGATTGCTATCTGCGTGTGGACAACCAGACATGTGGCCACGATGCAATCTCTGATGGAGTGATGAAGCCGACCTTATTCCTTCAGTCCAGCCGCTTCCCTTCAGACCGGCTCCTGCTGTTTGCCTTAATACCACAAATTCCCTTTCTCTTTAGCTCCCATCTAAGTCCACCTACTCCAGACTTTTCCACCACATCTCCTCTCTGTAATCGAGTTTTTCATCTTTCCAGCTTTTCTTTGATGTGCCTTCGCCTTTTACTCTCTAATTCACTTCTCTCATTCACTCCAGTCTCCTCTCTGCTCTATCTTCTGCTTCTCCTCCTATCCATCACCAGTCACTCCCTGTGAGTCAGGCACCAGGGCAGGAGATTAATGATGGCCAAGAAGCTTTGGCAGTGTCTGATTTTCTATTATCAAAACTGAACTGCTGCAGCCGGGCTGTATTTTCTGTTTGGGTGTGGTGGCGATGGCAGCTGGAATTGCTCTGTTATCAGTGAAATGAATGGGTATATCATGCACACACACACACACACATAAAAAAGAAAAAGAAATCACCCAATCTGCACCTAATAAACAATCAGTTAAAGACTGCAAAAATATAAGCTTCAGACTCCCTCCTCTGAAATTGCTTTTTAGAAAGTGAACACTCACATGGACACTGTTCCTGTCACATAAATAATGTCTTCCTCAAACAACTGAGACACCTTTAGTTACAGGGCATTCATTTTTATATGCTGATTTTCAATGGTAGTTGGCTTCCAGTCATTTGGAAAAGTGTCAGCAGCTTTTCATTTCTATTTATTCCTGCCAGCTAACAGGCCTGAGCCTCAGTCTCGGCTAATTACAAATTCTATCATAACATATAATTAGATTTTTAAAAAAAAATGTATTTATTTATTTATTTCATTTCTTTTTATGAAGAGTTTGAGCACAGATGACAGTCGCAAGTGAACACAGTCTGTCTTAACTTCACTAGAATCCTTGTAGATAGTCATTGAGTCACAGTATGGGAAATATAGGATCCAGTGTACAGTGGTCTTTAACTTTATCAAGAACTAACTAGCGCTGTTGATTCAATTTTGACCATGACTCTTACTTCTTCTTTAACTTTATCAAGAACTAACTAGCGCTGTTGATTCAATTTTGACCATGACTCTATTTGTCTACAAAAAACATATTTTTTAAATTATATCTTAAAAACAAAAAGTCTCTTTCTCAGCTGTCACAGTAACGAGTCTCACAGTGTTTGAAAAGAAAAGTGTGCATGAAAAGAGAAAAGGAAAAGATTGGGAGGAGGAGAAAATGCTGGACCCAGCTTATTTATGACCTTGTTTGTTTGCATATTTATCAAAGTACACAACCTTTCCCACACTCTTGCTCCAGAGTTGCACAGGTCATCTATTCGAGCATATGAATTATGGAAGAGGATGCTAAACAGGTGAAACTTGTGTGTGTGTGTGTGTGTGTGCACGCAAGCATGTTTGCATGCTTCTCTTATTAGTGTTAGTACTCTGGTATCATTACAGAGGCTTATCTGCAATCGTGAGGTTCAACTGCAGCTTGCAAAGTTTGTGTAGGTGGCTGCTTCAGCATGAGAAGTGTGCATCACATATCTCTCTCTGTCTCTGTGTTTTTGAAGTCCCAGATACCTTCAAGGTAAAGGAGACTGACAAGGAAAGGATAAGAGACATGGAAAATGAGATTGAAATTGGGAGAGGGGAATTGAGTGGGAGGCAAAATCAGGAGTAAGCAAAGCGAGGAGTGGAAGAAATAGGACACAGCGAAAATCGAAGCAAAGTGATAGAGCAAAGCAGGGGGAGAAGAGTAAGAGCCTCAGGCTGAGAGGCACCAGCCCAAGTATCATAGTCAATTAACATCCCAGCCCAGCACTAATTCTCAGTTTATTTCAGACCATTAATTATGTGCACCATCAGTTCCAGCTCACTTGGCCTGACACAAGTCTTCATCACAGTGCCTTGGCCCCTATGGATCATGTTTTACCAGAGAAATAGCTGCAGTTTAACTGTATGGATCAAGACCCCTCTTATGACTCTCAAGGGAAACGACTAGTGATGATTTTAGCAGAAGCTTTCTGTAAATGCTTGAAACTACAGTAACCACTGCATTTTAGGAGATGCTACCACAGCTCTCTGTATACTCTGTGTCAGCCATTACCATGGAAGTCCATATGAGTTATTGTAAAGGTGACAGAGGTCTGGATAGTTTGCTTACATCAGTAAAGCTAGAATGGTTATTACCCACATATGTGCATGGTAGTCTGAGGTTAGAGGTGCCCGCAGGCCTAGAGGGGAGTCAAACTGAGGCTTCTTCTTTTAGCAGGCTCGACTGTGTTCCGCATCTCTGGACAGGTAGGAGAAATTGCCCTGCCTGCAGAAAGTAGGTTAACTGTAGGGGAAAGGGAAGAGGGGGGATCAGCATCTTTATTCCATACCCTGACCACAACTTCTGGAGAGGCTGAATCAAAAGTGCTGGGCTGTCTCAGGTTTTTAAGGTGCTGTATAGTAACAGCTGACTGCCCTGCTCTAAATTCGCCAGCAGCAGTAACGGCTCCTTTATGTGCCATCATAACCTGCAGCCCGGAAAACCAGGCGCACATTGTAAAATGCATGTGGACTTGAAATGGAAAACAAACAAATTAACTCAACTGAGAGGAACTGAAAATTACCCAGGCCAGAGCTTGATTATAGCTTCTCTGTGAACCAAGACAGTCGAATGTGGAGATAGAAATTTAGGTCAAACTCTTAGAAAATCTATTACAGAATGAAAGAAAAAAAACATCACTATGCAAACAAAGCCACTGGCGAGGTGACATTGTCTCATTAGAAGGTGCTAAATGACCTCAAAAATAAAAGACTGCACCCAGAGGACCACCCACTTTTCCTCCATCAATTTCCTGTTGATGCAACCCAAGAGTCTGCCTTAATCAATTTCCTCTCATTAGAGCAAATGTAATTGGCTTCTTCATAGTACAACAATTAAAATGTGTCAATACCTCGTCTAGTTAGCGCAGCGTTACAAAGCCCGGTCCCTCTAATGATAAATTGATGAATATCAAATGACCAGCCTGGACTGTGTGGAGATGAATGAGGTGGTGGCATTAAACAGTTGTATCTCAGGGGAGAGTTGTGTAGCCACCAATAGCTACAGCATCAATCGATCATAGCCACAGATTATTTAGCAGAGGCTAATCAGAAAGAGTCTCACAATGGTGCAGCATCATTTTAGGAAGCTTTTTTAAGCTGCGTTGCGAATGTACTGTACTACAGTACATGCTGTAGCATCTGAATATGGGCAGGGAAGAGAAGCAGAGACAAGGCTGCGTCAAAAAACACGACAAACTCAGATGAAAGTGCCTGGTCAGCTCCACAGAGATGACAAACATCCACATATCTGTCACTTGGTGTCTACTTGTCATCACCTTCCAGAGGGGCTGTCAGCACTGCTGTCAGTGTGTCCATTGGCAGATTTTCACCCCACTCCATTTATCCCTGAGCAGGTGTTCCTTACTGCACTCACAATAAATGACAAGTGAGAATAATTGCTCAAGATCCTGAAATTGAGGGGGCTGGATGATTCTTTTTTTCTTTTTTTTTTCGCCTCCTCAAATCTTTAGAGGAAAATTAATGTACAGTTACGGTGTCCCATCGTTGATTTTGATGACTGAGATCAATTTAAATCAGCGCTGATGATTGCAGCGAGAGAGAGTGTTAATTTGGAGAAAGGGAGAAAAAAAGCACAGCTACTGCCGTTTTTATGAAAATGTACGTGGGTTCAACACTGACTCAGCTGGCTCGTAATGACAGCTCCTGGCTAGACTTGTCACCTTGCTCCGTGCATGGCCCTAGCAGGCAATTCTCCGACACCGTGATGTCAGGCTGCCGTAGGACAAGGGGGGAGAGGTGGGGAGGTGCATTTCAAATCCTAGTGGTGTTTGTTAGGAAGCTGTTAAGTGTTGATCTCATGACACCAAGAAGATAGCATCCCAATTGGAACTCGCTTGGTTTGTGTATTTAGATGAAAAAAAAACAAATAGATATTGATCTGAAAATGCATTTTGTTGCTCTGTATTTTGCATCAGCGTGGATCGAAATCTTAACTCAAGTGCACATTTGTGTTAGTATTCCTTATTACCGTCTATCTCAGGCAAATAACTCAGCGACTACAACTGCTTGTTAAAATGTATTGAACTGGAGTCCAGTGGCCACAGCAGCTGCAGCAGGTCATTAACTTATGGCAGAGCAGGGCAGAGCAGCCTTTGTGGGCTTTAAGGGAGAAAATCAACGCTGTCTTTAGTGATCACTCAGCTGTATACTCAGCGGCCTCAACATAAATTAGATGTCAGGCAGAAAAGCACATCACAAAAGACTAAGACCCAATATATTTTCTAATACTCCTGTTTCGAGTAAAGCTTTTTGTTGCCTAACAATCTTCTGCAGTATATCGAGGCATCCATCAGTCCGGAGATACCGGGTCAGGTTCGCTCAAAAATAGCTGCTGGACCCGGGGATAAAGACGATGATCCCATATCTCTTTAAGGTGCTCCGTGTAAGTATCGGGCTCCCTTGTGTTTTGAAAAGATACGGCGAGGAGCAGACAGGCACTTGAGGACTGTCTGTGGAAAAACAAGACAAAAACAATTCAGTAAATATCCCATTTGCTGCAGAAATCACACATTTTCACGGTTATCCCTCATGATGATTTGAATTTTTTTTTCCTGGTTTATAGCAAATCCCTTTTTTTTTATATCATAGTGTGAAGTAGGACAACATCCAGTGTGTCTGCGACTGGTGCTGTTAAATGATTTTTACAGAGGCCAAAAAGTAAAAATGAGAGTTAGAGTGAGCAGTCAGAAATATGGATTGTGAGTTTTTGTTCCTTAAGTTGGAATCAATACCAAGGTACTTTCTTAAATGTTCTTTGTCTTTTTTTTTGTTTTTTGTCGTAACCTATTTTTTCATTGCTTTGATTTTTTTTCCTGTCACAGATACACCTATCACATCCGTTTATGTGCTCTGCTTTGATTGATTGGAATAAAATGATCTCACTTTCACCCATTTGCTGCGAGGTACGCAGGCAAGCAGAGAGCAACAGATATCTCTTCTCTTTTATTTCTCCCTGTCATCTGCCCCGTACCCACTAAATCCCCCCATCTGCTGGGCATCATTCAAAATGAAAATGGGACCTGAGAGCCGCTACAACAACACAGTGTGAATTACATTTATTAAATATTGTGAACGCAACCATAGTCCTCCATTATCTATAAAAAAATCTAGGACGAGGTTCGTCCCTCTGTGGTTTAAGTAAAGTGTAGTACACTTGTCATAACTTAACACCTCCTGCTCCACATCTTTTTTAATGTATTCCTCTTCTGAGATGAACCTGCTCTAGTGTGAGAATGGGAACATCAGTATGAGCCACGTTAATGTTAAAAGACAGGGAAGTCAGAGGACATGAATAAGTGAGAGGAGGGCACAGACAGACTTTTTTTTTCTTTCCTTTTTTGTCTGTGGCTTAGGAATCAAACAGAAACGGCGGAGGGGGGGAATGGCACAGTAACATGGGGCTGATGGGAAATAATGTTGGAGAAGTTGAAAAAAGTCATCCATGAAATTGCTTGTTGCATCCTTTAAAACCCCTTGATTGATGGTGGCAATTTTAAAGCTTGGCAGTTTCTCAGTGCTGTGGAAGTATTAGAAACAAGTACTCCAGGGTTCTCTTAAAGGAAAAATGCGCACTAAAACACTTTGCCCAAGTTAAATAACAGCTATTGGCAATATACTGGCTCCATTTTTTGGTGTTTTGTACACTATTTCTCTTCTTCCTGTTGATAACCAGCCAGACATCACTAGCGGCTATACCACTGCTGTAGGAAATTTAATAGGAAAAGATTTTTTTTCCTTTTTTTCTCTTAACTGCGCTGATGTCTGATTTCAGCATTTTTCAGTGAGAGACCCCCAGCAGCATTAACACTGTTGCTTTCAATCTAAACACAGAATTAAGTCTGATAATGGAAATTGCACGTTGGCTAAGTCGCTGATATTTATTCTCCACCTTCAAAAGAATTTATTGTCCAAGATAACATTAAGCACATGCTTCTCTTGTGTCGACTGCCACAATTATGACAACTGCTTTAAATGGATTTCTATCTTCCTCCTCATCACTATGGCAACAGGCTTAGTCACCTATAAACCTCTGTACTAATCTGTTTCTTTGTTGCAACTTAGATTATGGATTTGCCTGATGAGTGACACATAAATTATGAATATATACAGTAAAATAAACTTAGGCCTACTGGAAAATTGCAACACTTAGTCCAAGAAACCTGAAGATGATTATGATGTGGTAGAAACACAGCTACTGTAAAGTGTGTCGTCATGACAGAACAGCTCTTCAACATAAATTAAAACTCCATCTATTGAGTACTGTGTAGGTACTGCTGATAAATGCTAAATAGAAGAACATTGGAAAAAAGATTAGAAAAAAACTTCTTAAAATGTTATCTCTTTAATATCTTTAAATTAATTGGGTGAGCATTTTCAACATAATGGATGAATATCACATAAGTAGCCTATAAATATAACAGTAGTGCATTCATCACACTTGGCACCAATAAGACGGATGCAAAGCAAACATGATATTTGTAATGAATTTCCCTCTTCTTCCTCTAAGCTGTTATCATGCCTGGTTGCTGTTTCTAAAATCAGGAGGCTCCAAGATGGATTTGTGCAGTAGATGAATCAGGCAGGAGTTTCGGTAGCTCTTTGTGCCAAATTGTAAGATCACCTCATTGTGCCAGTTAATGATAGTGTTGAAGGGGGCGCTGTTGAGCGATGAAGGAGTAAGACGTGTTCGCGCGAGCTCTGATAACTTTATCTTTATTAAAACACTAAACCTTCGAAAATCCGCTCTCGAGATCCTGGGAACGACGTAAGAAGATACATAAAAGTGCATGGTAAAGACCAACGTAAAGAAACCATGTCAAAAAAGGGAAGAAGTAGAAGAAACGACCAACAAGAAGCAGGCCCCGACCAACCCTGGGACCCGAGTGACACACCCCTACCTGAGGAGATGAGTGACGAGGCGGACCCACCTAACCGTGCAATACTAGCTGCCATCGCTAATCTCCGAAATGAAGTCACTCAGATCAAGAACGATATTTGTGCCTCCATAGACGTACGCATACAAACTGTTTGCACCGAGCTAAGAGAGGAGCTGACTACAACTAAAGAGGAAATTCAGACATCCATTACAACGCTTGAAGAAACCGCGGCCTCACACGAGAAGACTATTGAGGAGCTGGAGAAGTCAGCCTCACTCCAAGCCGACGATGTTACTGCTCTCCAACGTCAGGTAACGCGACTGAACTCCGAAGTGGAGAAACTGACTGAAAAATGTGAGGATTTAGAAGGCAGGTCTAGGAGGCACAACATTAGGATCATCGGAATTCCCGAGGGCGCAGAAGGACCCAAGCCGCGCGACTTCATAGCTAACCTGCTAAAAGATGTGCTATCCCTGGACGAGAAGCCACTCATTGACCGAGCGCACCGGACCCTCCGGAGAAGCCCTGATCCCCGAGAGCCACCCAGGCCCTTCATCCTGAGGCTACACTATTATCATGTGCTTGAGGACATTCTACGGAAAGCCAGCGCGGCGAAGCAACTCAACTTCAGAGGCAAGAGGATTCAAATATTCCCTGACTACCCTCCGGCCGTGGCTAAGCGAAGGGCTCTATTCAACCGTGCCAGGGAGCTATTGCGCAACAAGCCCGGCGTCAGGTATGGCCTACTATATCCTGCAAGGCTCCTTGTCACACACAATGGCACACAGACATCTTTCACAGATCCTAAAAAAGCCGAAGAATACGCGGAGCGACTCTCTGATCCAGGATCATCTTCAGCTGCAGCGGACTGATAAATCACGGGAATATTCTCCCTTTTCTGCCTATGGCTGGCTAGTTAGCCTCAGCGGCTAACTTTAGCACAACAACTGTCACCTGCCAAGGAAAAAAAACAAAAACTGCCGAGATACACACACTTGTACGCACAGAACTGGTGCTCTACTGCATGACGGTAAGAACAAAACATGCAGTGTGAAAGTCGTGGGTCACTACACTTGAGACTGTTGTTATTATCCAGGTGTTTTTCATTTATAAATCCATTTCATTTAGCTCTATGATTCGATTCTGCTTCATGGTGCAAACACCTCCTAGTGTGACCTACTATTATTTTTTGTTTCTAAACTACAGCTATGTTTAAGCAGCATATGTTTATCTCTAGATTATAAAGCTGACTCTTGGATGTTTACCCTGTCAGATTATAGTTAAAGGTGATTTCAACTCTAGATGGCGGAGGGGGGGGGAAAAAAAAAAAAAAAAAAAAAAAAAAAAAATTTGATTCAAATAATCTCCCTAAAAATTCTGTGTAAATGCATTGCATAAGATATGTTGGTTTAGGGAAGAAAAAAAAAAAAGTTCTTGGATTGTATATTTGACGCTCAGGTTTAGAGAGTGCATTTGTGTCTTACTCTGCTCCTCCCAGGTAGGACTACATGATGATGGATGCGCTTGTATAAATGGAGATGTGTGTGCGCATGTATACCCCTGTATGGTTGCTCGTTCCCATTTTCATACTTATTTCAATTTCTTTACTATTAAGTTTCAGAGCTATTGGACCAATTTTTGGAGTTAACAACAGGCCACCAATAGGTGTGGAAGTAACCTTAGTTATCTTTTTTTTCTCAACTTCCCTAAGAAGGCTCGCGCCATTCACTTTGAATTGGCTAGAGTAGTTTATTTTCTCTTTTTTGTTAATATGTTGTTCAGGTTGACTTGGGGAGGGAGATTTGTGTTGGGGAAAGAAGACTTTGTTAATGCTGATTACCAATACACGGGAAACCATGAGTGTTAGCACCAAAGGTAAAAAGAATCTCACCTTTTCCAGTTGGAATGTGCGTGGAGTAAATGACCCAGTCAAAAGAGGGAAAGTCTTGTCTCATCTTAAAACTCTGACCTCGGATATTATGTTCTTACAAGAAACCCATCTGAATAATAAATCACATGGCAGGCTCAGAACAAAGTGGATAGGGGAGATTTACCACTCAGCTTTCTTTCTAAAGCAAGAGGCACAGCAATCTTAATCAGGAAAGGTGTACCTTTTTTACAGAAAAAAACTATAACCGACAAAGAGGGCCGCTATGTTATAGTGATTGGAGAGATCCAGAACATCTCCCTCACCCTAGTAAATATATACGCACCTAATACAGATAATCCAATATTTTTTCAGAAGGTTTTTGCACTAATACCAGATATGTCACAGACTAATTTGATACTTGGAGGAGATTTTAACACCGTTTTGGATGCATATCTAGATAGATCCTCCACAAAGAAACCTCCCAGAAATGCCTCAAGTGAATTCCTTAATACATATATGAATAACACAAATATTCTTGACATATGGAGGACAATGAATCCCTCAGGGCGGGACTATTCATTTTATTCACCTGTGCATAATTCTTATAGCAGGATAGACTACTTCCTAGTTGATGCTAAACTGGCACCTTTCGTAATGGATGCTCAGTATCATAGTATTGTGATTTCAGATCACAGCCCACTCTCCTTTTCAGTATGTTTAGACCACTTAGACAAACCACACACCTCTTGGAGACTAAACCCTCACCTGCTTACAGACAAAAGATTTCGTGATTATTTAAAGGGACAAATTATTCTATATTTTGATATGAATGATATTCCAGAGACATCTCCCTCCACCCTCTGGGAGGCGTTTAAAGCTTATATTAGAGGTAGCATAATCTCATTTGAAGCATCAAGGAGAAAAGAAAATGTGTCCAAATTAAAAGACCTGGAAGAGCAGATTAAAGCACTAGATCAGGAAAATGCTCGATCCCCATCTACGACTCTACACAGGAAAATAACAGCATTGAAGTATGAATACAATCAAATTATGTCTGTGAAAATAAGTAAAGCATTCCTATATACCAGACAAAGGTTCTTTGAATTTGGGGATAAACCACATAAATTATTAGCTCGTCAGCTCCGAAAAATGGAGAATGATAGGACAATACATAAAATAAAAGCCTGTGATAACACAGTACTAACAAAACCCAAAGATATTAATAACAGGTTCCTTGAATTTTACACGGATTTATATACCTCTAAATCCACCTCAGAGTCTGAAATTATTAATACGTTTTTAGATAAATGTAACCTACCCAAGATAGGTGCTGAAGATTCTAAATTGTTAAATGCGGAACTCACAATCATGGAGGTTCAGTCTGCTATTGCTTCGTTAAAAGGTAATAAATCACCAGGTCCTGACGGACTCCCTGGAGAATTATACAAAACGTATGGTGTAAAGTTATCTCCTTATTTATTGAAAGTATTCAAACATGCTCAGGAAAGCGGTGCTTTACCACCAACCTTAACGGAAGCTGTGATCACGGTCATTCATAAGAAAGGGAAAGATCCACAGGAAGTAGGTGCCTATCGCCCTATTTCACTTTTGAATGTTGACGGGAAGTTATTTGCTAAAATACTTGCTAATAGGCTGAGCCCGCTATTGGAGAGGTTAGTTCACCCAGACCAGACGGGTTTTGTGCCTAATAGAAACTCTACTTTCAATCTGAGACGCCTCTTTAATATCATGTATACAAGAAGAGAACCACACTCTGATCTCGTTATACTTGCCCTTGATGCCGAAAAGGCATTTGATCAGATTGAGTGGCGATATTTATTTGAAGTTCTCAGTAGATTCAATCTCGGTGATGTTTTTTTGTCACTAATTAAACTTATTTACAAAAACCCTACTGCCCAAATCTTAACCAACCGAACACTGTCCTCCCCGTTTAAGTTATGTAGAGGGACGAGACAGGGCTGCCCCCTTTCTCCTTTAATTTTTGCTCTTGCTATCGAGCCACTGGCTCAAAGTATTAGACTTGATCCTCAGATACATGGATACATCACTAAAGATACAATAAGTAAAATATCATTGTATGCAGATGATATTCTTCTTTATTTAACACGTCCACAAATGTCTATTCCAGCACTATTGGATAAAATCAACTTATTTGGTACTTTCGCAGGATACCGGATCAATTGGACAAAAAGTGTCTTAATGCCAGTTCACATGGATGATCATACTTTCCTAACTAATCTCCCATTTAAAATCTCCTTGGAAAAACTTACCTATTTAGGAATAGAAGTCACAAGACAGTATACTTCTCTCTTTCAACATAACTTTCCTCCCTTAATAGAAAAATTACGTGCTAGATTATTGTTCTGGGATACACTCCCAATCTCGATGATTGGTAGAATAAATGCGGTGAAGATGATCTTACTCCCACAGTTATTATATCTGTTTCAAAATATCCCAATATTCCTTAAAAAGGCATTTTTTAAACAATTAGACTCCTTAATCACTCCTTTTCTGTGGGGACACAAAGCTCCCAGAATAGGTAAGAAATACCTCTGCAGACCTAAATCAGCAGGAGGTCTTGCGCTTCCAAATTTTCTGTTTTATTATTGGGCTTCAGCAATCAAGACACTCACTTTTTGGCTAAACACCACGCTGTCTCCACCCAATTGGCTACTGATGGAGCAGGAAGATTGTCATCCACACTCACTAGCTGCAATTGTACTGTCGCCAATTAAAATCCATAGGTCATTGTATAACAATAATCCCATTATTCACAGCTTGATTTCCATCTGGAAACAGATCAAATCTAGCTATAATTTTAAACCAATATCCCCCGCTCTACCTATTGACAGAAACCCTACTTTTGCCCCGTCTGGTCTTGGTGGAGCCTTCTCTAGGTGGAATCAAAAAGGCATTAAATGTGTTGGAGATCTGTACATAAAAGGTGTATTTGCCTCGTTTTCTCAATTACAACAGAAATTTGGATTAGAAAACAATAATTTCTTTCAATATCTGCAAATTAGAGATTACATACGCAAACACTTGGTGGATTTTCAGACCGAATCAAAAACGTTAATAGACGATTGTCTGAAACTGCCAATTAGTGAACCTAAATTGATAACCCGTATATATAATAATTTCCTATCTCTGAGTGCCCCCCTGCCCAGATACATAAATGTAAATGGGAGAAAGAATTTGACGAACCGATTACAGATGATTTATGGGACAGAGCTCTAGAGCTGGTCAGCACCTGTTCGCATAGTGCAAGACACTGTCTCATTCAATTTAAAATTATTCACATGCTCCACTTTTCAAAAGAAAAGTTACATAATATATATCCAGAAGTATCACCTATGTGTGATAAATGCAAAACTTCCACTGCAACCCATCTCCATAGTTATGTAATATGCCCCAAAATCTACTCTTTCTGGGCTGATGTTTTTGATATAATGTCCAAGGTTATGAAGCTTGTAATAAAGCCAGAACCCTTATTTATTATTCTTGGTGTGTCCGAGACCTTTAAAAATTAAACAAAGCACAGCAATGTTTTGTTTCCTATGGTCTTATAATAGCGAAAAGAAATATTCTGATGTTATGGAAGAGTGAAAATGCACCAACGTCTAAGATGTGGTTAGAGGAATTAACCAATACACTCCATCTGGAAAGAATAAGATATGTCCTGAAAGACAGACTTCAACACTTTGATGCAACTTGGCAACCCCTAATCCAGTACCTGGCGAACACCAACCCATCTTAATATTCTATCTCCTATTCTAGCAGGGTTCTCGTGATATTCTCCAAGCAGGTCTTCTCTGGGGTGGGGGGAGGGGGGGGGGGGGGGATTTGTCATTTGTCAACCTGTAATGTTCTGTTTCTGTTATCTCTGTTTACATGTTCTGTATTTACTTTGTTTGTATGTTTGTAATATAAAAGCTCAATAAATATACATTGGAAAAAAAAAAATGATAGTGTTGAAGATTATTGGACGCCATCCACTGGTCCAAATCCAACAATGTGGTAGTCTTACAGTATTTTGAAGCGTCTGGAGTAGAAGATTGATCTTCAGTACCACTTGGATGCTGTAGTGTTGTTTGACAGGTCACAGTCCTTTCATCACACCATGTTATTTTTACTTTAATGAAATGTGTCTTCCTCTTCAGGAACAGAAGGACTACTGTATATTAGTTGTAGAGGTTTTGGAGAAGTAAAATGAAAAAAGTGGATGGGGAGCATACTGAATGTGTGAATTTGTAAAAAATGGTATTTATGTGGGTGGAGTGCGTCAAAGTGTTGCATATTGTGTGAGATTCAGGTGAGAGTCGTTTGAGCTGCTCTTTGTTTTGTTTTTTTGTGACGTGTGCTGGCAAGCTGTGCTGTGATTCATGACAATAATCCTCCAACCCCGACGACTGCTGGTCTTCTGTTGATTCCCACGTTCGCTCTCCAGCAAACAACACAGGACACCAAGCAGATAGATTGTGTCTTAGGCCCCCACCTCCGTTTAGAGAAGGTTTCTCTAAGTGGACATACAGAAGACGGCTTCCTTCACTCCTCTCTCAAACCATCTGCCCTCCCTGTCCAAAACAAGGATATTGGAGTCCTCAAAAGAGTGACCTTTCTCCTTCAGATGCAGATGTACCGCTGAGTCCTGTCCCGATGAGGTGGCTCCTCTATGTTGTGTCATGCGTCGGTGGAGGGTCTGAGCACTCCTCGCTGCATTGGACTGCATACACAACATTACGGAGTTTGTGCCTGGGTGTTTTGTCCTTGGGGTCGACCAGTCTCTGTCTTAGGGTCTGGCCAGGTTTGAAATTGACCCGGATATTATGCTCGTGGAATACTGCAGACACAGCCTGTATCAGAGAGACCGTTTTCCATGTTGAAAATGGAGATATGCTGTCAGCCTATTTTTTTTTTTTTTCTGTTTAACCAACAGCGACTGGTTATCACATAATAAGCTTAATTCTTGTGCAGGTCATAATCTCAAACCAATAGGCTGCGCTGCTTTGATAACTGAGTTTGTTAATTGCCTTACGAAAGACAGAGCTGAATAATAAATAAGTTGACTCCTTTTTTTGAACAATTTGAACAAGAATCACAAAAGGCCACAATAAAAAATGGACGAACATTGTACTGAGCTTTTCTTCACCCTTGACTGAGAAATGTTGTCACTGTGTGGATGATTAGGGACACGAAGGTGAAAGAGAAAGAAGCACATTATAACCATTAGTTTTTAGTGTTTCCTATTTTGATGTTAGATGTAAAGATGAACTTTTATTCACCACTCCTCTGCTGTCTCTCAACTCGGTTCCACCCCCAGCAGCTGTTTCCCACCGCAATTTGAGGAAAAGACCTCACTTTATTAATCATGTAAGCATTGGATGGAGGGAAAGTATTAATTATATCTAACAGCTTGGTCCAAGTGATGTCATCAACGATTCATATCACAACAACAGTCTAATTGCATGGTGAAACACAAACATAGAAGCACAAGCGGAAACATAGAAATGATCAGAGACGGCACACAGCAGGTGATTAAGGAGATACATATTTCAAAACCTCCTGGTAATGACCAAATGGGTGCCATGCTCTAGATGTTTCACAAGATGTGCCAGTGCATCAGCAAATCTCATTGCCTTTAAATAAACCATGTTCTTGACATAAAAACAAAAAAATGGTGATAAAAATCCATCTAAAACCAGAAAACTAAGATAGAGAGTTGCTGTTTGTGTTCAGGGGGGGATGATGGATTGTCAGACTCTCTGTGCTTCTGAAAGTTTTCAAAACAATATCTGAAAAACTCCTCCTCCTGTTTTATCTGGTCTAATATGAGAACAGACAGAAAGCAGATACTGTACAGAACAATTTTAATGATGTGAGTTGAGTTCGGAAAAGAATATAAGACTCTATTGGGAGATAAAATCACTAATATAAAAACTCTTATCTTCGGTTCGAAGGTGTTTTTATCAGTACATGGTCTGTGAACAAGAGACGATTGAGTCAGTGCAACTTCCACAGAGTTGATGATGATCATATGAGACACGGCAAAATCACCTGTCTCCAATCTGTTCAGCAAATAATAAGAAGAGTTAAAGGAAATGTTTCCAGTCGTGATAGTCAAACTAAAAATGAAGTCCATGGATCTTGATTTATATGGGACCTCGGGATGAGCTTGGAATTGAAGGCTAGCAGGAGTTTACCAGCTCAGATATGTGATCCATCATGAGCAAAGGGTCCACACAGCTTTCTTCATTTTCCATGCGATTGTCATCAGATCAGAAACAGAGCAGAATCTCACATAATACCCAGCAAGTAATATTGTCTCTCTTATGTGGCACCAGGCGCTCCTGGAGAATTTGTTCTGTTGAAATTGGTCAACATGGTTCAAGCTGCAAACTTGAACGAACTACTACTGTCAGCGATTACCACTCAAATGTTATTCCAGCTCTCTTTGTGAATTTCAGTTACACATCCTCAATGAAAGAGCTTCAGTGCAGAAACAACACAATATTTAAGACATCATTTGTGGTTTTATTTTTCATAGTGAATTTAGCGAATTTCATTGAATATAATGAACATAATTTTCTCCCTTAAACTGTTGTTTTCATTCCAATTTGCATTTGTTTTTAACTCGCTTGTATTACAGCTGGATTTGTTTCCCTTGTGTTTGAATTCTCACCAGATTTTCATGTTGCGCTGCTGCTATCATGTTAATGGACTGCTGACTGCAGCCTTGTCACATTGTTTTCTATCTCAGTTTGAGCCAAAAGTGGAGTTTTGAGAAAACTGAGAACCATTTTGAGAATTCAAATATTTTATGCAGCTTCATCGTCAGAGTGAAAATCTACTCCAAACCACCAGTCTTCGTCTGTGTCCTGTTCCACTCTAATGTGCATATACGTATTTACAGATTCATGACAAATCCAAATCCATGGTTGGTTCTCTCTTGCCAGTGGTGATGACACATATCTCTTGTTATATATTCATACTTATATCAGTCACCCAAATAATTACACAATCCTAAATTGAAAACACAATGGAGTAATTATGGAAATGTGACATAATTTAGCTGAACTGTGCTAAAATTGTGCATTGTGCATTACTGAGTTGAAATGTGTGTGACACCTTTTACAAGATTAGCAAGACCTGTCACATAATTACATGAAGAGCTCATACAGAGCGAAAACATAGTGGAACAGATCTCGGTAGAACAAGGAGGGATTGCATATTTATGAGAAACAATCCAATTATTACAAGAATCCCAGCTCAGTCAAAAACCTTGAAAAATCCCCACAGTGAGTAGAACTTCCCAACAAATGGGATTTGGTGACTGTAATACATCTTCACAACACCTTCAGGAGAATAATGCGTGTTTAATTCTGACGGGCAAGGGTGACTCATCTATTTTTGTTTCCGCGAACGAGAGATAATCTGAGCAGACGTGACAAAATGTTGGTCATCGTGTGGATCCTTATCATGTCCAGTGTGTGTGGAAGTCTCGTTGTGAGGATTAAGGGTCAAGTCATACCATATGTTCCCTGCCTTCAGGCATATGTCCCCAGCTTTACCTGAATTTGCCATCTTTTTTTCTCTCCTACTCTCCCTTGCTCCCATTTCTCACTGAGGTGACTGCACCACCTCCCTCCATCCTCCCCCCATCCTCCCCCCTCCTCAAAGGCTCACTTGATTATATTTGATCGTATTTACCCAGAGAGCCATGTAGAGATGAGGTGAGCCGGAGTCTGAGTACACTCTGGGGTGTGGGTGGTGGAGGAGGAGGAAGAGGGTGGGTGGGTGGGGGGGAGGCGCACAGGAAGTCCTGACTGGGGAGAGGACAGAGATGAAGGTCGACTCACCCCGACTGCGTGCCAGCTGTCACAAGTGGACAGACAGGAGATTCACCTGAAACCTGAATTGATTTCTTTGAGTCCGAGAGAGACGGAGAGAAAGAGAACGAAATTTCAGATATCTGTTGACCTCCCTTGATGGAATGTGTCAGTGGCGGGCCAAAGATGGAGGTAACAGAAAGAGTGTGGACAGACAGCAAAATGTCATTTCAGGAAATGACAAGTGAGAGCCTTTTGAAAAGCGCCGCTGGTTCCACACGTACTCACTGTCACTTCTACAGTAGCTGAATCTAAACTTCTGCTGCTCCCGTTCCACTAATGAGGAGAAAACCGTGTTTGTATTGTGATGAATCCCCCTGTGTAAAAACATTTAGTGCTCATATGTTTTCCTGTTACACTCACAAAGAAGAAGCAGCCACTGCTACGTTCCACATTAGCATAAATTACTCTTTTCATACGATATCCCTTGTAGAAGTAGCCGTAGCCATTCATCTGCTGCTACTCTCTTAGCACCTTGCTTCAAACAGCTGCTGCAGCTGGCTTGATGATTTATTAACTGGAGGTATTTGATGAGGCCTCTCCTACAGAAAGCCACTTGATAGAGTCTCCTAGCAATGGAAACAATTTCAAGCCAACTTCACAGATAATTAGGCACTTTAGCCGGCGGACTTGATTCTGAAATAAGCCGAGCTCCGAGCGAACGCACTTATACCTCGGCGACGGTGGAAACGCTCCGAGGCAACGGCGTAAACGGAGGGGGAGGGAAACCTTGTCTAACTTTGTTTCATGTTCCCCGACGTAGTTTTAAAAGTTGACTAACATGCAGCTGACACAGCTTTTCAACCCAAGCGCTCTGACAGTAAATAAACAGTGACTAAGTTATACAGTATTTTCCCCCACACCACCAGATTTATGGTAGGAGTACCTGCTAAACTCTACCTCACACTGGAGCGCCTGACTCTTCTCATTAGCTGCAGTGTTATTCCGGCTGCTGAATTATCTCCACTTTTGTTTAAGCTCTACAGTAAATCCTTGCAATTAGTCATCTTCTAATAAGTAACTTGATGCATGGAGGTGATTTGTTTACATTTCTCCAGCACAATAACTTTAAAGTTATATTAAATTAATGCATTTGTAATTAATGAGGTTAGAAATAAGTATTCTCAGTTGTTTTATTGTGAAGCTGAGGTCAAACATTTGGAGCAGCACTTTGCAGACTATTTAATGAATGATGAAGGTACAGTATAGAATGAAAGTTAAAAATAAAACATCCCCAGCATTCTTCTCCTGCTTGTAAATCAATTTCACATGTGCTCATCTAATGTGAAGGCTCTTCTGTTTAAGGGCTCATTGCTCACCTATCTCAGTGCAATATGCTGAGACTAGCTTGAGATTTGCTGACAGTGTTGCCATATGTTCATCACCGGTATAGAAACGGCACAAACAGCGATGGGGAACCTTATGTAGACGTGTGCATATGTGCTGATTGGACCAAGTTGAGAGAAACATATGGATGCAAAGTCCCTCTGGAGGCTGCAGGTTATACTTTTAGAATAGTTTTGCTATGCTGCAGTGCAACTAACAGGTGATTTGTTTTATTCCGAGGCGCAGGATGGAGTATGTTAAGTACCATAATGTGATTTATATTGCATGTGGTAAGTATTTTATATGATAGATGAAGTATGAACTCCACAGGCTCCACTAGTTTCAGAGCCGTGGAGTCCATACACTGTGGGTTTGTCATAGTCTGTAACATCATTAAATGGTTTTAGATATTAGGGAGTTAATGTATCATGTGACACTTCTGTGATGCCGTGATATCATTTTCTGTGAAAGCACCGTCCTGCTTCTACAGTGCTCTGCCTCCAGGTTTGTTGTCACTTCTCCGTACTGTAAAGATTATATCTGAGCGGTTGCACATGTTTGCGTGTGTGTGCCTGTACTGTAATTGCAGGTGTGGGGGTGAATTGCAGTGTAATGTGCAGTATATAGACCACCTGCCGTCAGGGGGGGGGAAAAAAATCAGTTTTTCTTCTTCTAATTATTCTTTTATGTCTGTAATTTCATTAACCAAGCTTTGTAAAAAAAAAAAAAAAAAAAAGGAGAAGAAGCCGAAGTCTGTCAGAGGTAATTAAAAGATAAGGTGAACAGTACAGTCGACTTTGCCCCTTCTACACTGATACATTTAGCTTCTACAGCGAGTAATATCCCCTCAACATGCGCACGCTACACACACTGCACACACTCGTGCAACACACACTGAAGGAATGGCGGAGGTGCTCTCCCACCTGCCAACAGACCCCTCACAGACATGTGCACTGAAGGGAGATGTGTTGCAGTCCCGTGGCGTTGGCCTGGTGAGATATGAAATGTGACGGGTGCACAATGGTTGTCAACATGAATGACTCATAAACAAGCAAAACATTAGGGCAGCCTACACCGTGGTGTTCATTTTTGCCGAGATTTTGAAGAGGAGGCCCGAAACCATCTTCAAAACCACTTTTCACTTCCTTTTTTTTCTTACTATTACTGACATGGATGGGGTACGAAAAAAAGAAAGAAACATTAGCTCCAGTGAACCATTCCACACGTGTGGATCATTTCAACTCAGTGTGCTTCTGCCTCGCACTCGCTTGGTTTGACCCTCAAGCGCAGCATGAACAATATCCCATAAGACAGAAGCGTGCTTTATTTATCACTTGATTTATTATTTATGGCTATAACGCTGTTATCCAAAGGTTCAAGCAACTTTTATCTAAACATCCTAAGCTGCTGTTAAAGGAGCTCCATTACTCTGGCACTTGAAGCATTTAAGACACATTTGCTCAGAAAAAGGAAAAGAATTGACGTTGCTGAGTGCTGCTAATAATTTCTGAAAAACTCAAAAGTCTGCAGAGGCTGCTTTGCCGTGTTATAGCCAGTAAAAGAAGCATCTCTATGGCTGTATAATGAGCACAGATGGAGAGTTTTAAGGAAAAACTGACACCCTGAGTATTGCAGCGGCTACTCCACCCTCCAGCTGCAAGGATGAGAAGCATTTTTAAAAAAAAGAGCAGATTAGAGGAGAATGGTGGATCAACTTCATCAGTTAATTAAACTCTATTGCAGCTTGATGAGCAATTAATCAAGGCAGCGTGCAGAGTGTCAGGCAGGGCTGAGTTCTTCGGGTGCGGTGTGTGCGTGTGCTCCGTACAGTGTGTTCCCAGGGGGGCAGCCCTGTGGGGAGCAGCACTTACCAAGTGAGCAGCCCTAAAACTGTACAGGGTGTAATGGGCTGGGTTTATGTAAGCAGCTATCAATCACTCTCTGACATAAGCTTGCACCCTATTAGAGCACCAGGATTAGGCTCCTCTCAGGGCTGAAGTCACTGAGAAGCTACTTGTCTAAGTAGATTGAATTTCAGGAGATGCTCAAAAGTATTGGATTATTATTTAGAGGAAAATATTATTGGTATTTAAAGCAAATGCCAGTGCCGTATTAAAAGGCAGAGGCAATGAGTTAATCATGTTAATATGGGAGAAAGAACGGCTCTAAGCATGTCAAAAATGTAACTTTGAATACTCCAAGCCTTTAAGATTCCGGTCTTATCTTTCATCTGACATCTGACTCCCCAAATCTGATGGTTTAGTTTTTTATCCTTTGTCTGTTACCCTCTTTTATCTACCTCTTCATCTCTTTCAAGAGTGTGAAGTAGGCTTTTTTTATGCTATGGAAATTCGAGTTGGCAGTTTGTGACTAAATGCAGTAAATTTATTAACGAGGCCATGGGGAACATTAAAAGTCAATTGAAGGAGGCTATTAAAAGCAGGATTTTAATTGGGTTGGTCCCTTCACTAAACCTTTCTCTCTCTCTCTCTATCTCTATCTCTCTCTCTCTTTTTTTTCCAAGAGCAATGATACTAAAAAAGTTCTCAGTTAAAGGACAATTCCAGGCAAATTCAACTTGGGGGTGTATGTTACTATCATTTTAGGTCTAAAAGAAGGAATGTGAAGATTTTCAGTTTAATCGCTCCTGTTTTGCGGTAGCTGCGTCTGTCCCTGCATCGCTACGGAAGCTATGAATGGGAGTGGATGCAAGTTCCGCTAGTTTGGCTGTTTACATCCCTCAAATCGGCAATTTTTTTCCACAGATAGCGTCGGATAGCTACTCAAACATGTACCGATAAGTTTATTTACTTCAAGCAAGCGGACATGCTTGTAAAACTAGATCTAATTCAAAGTCTCGCTCAAGACCCTGCTGCCGTGCTCGGTGCATTCAGGTGCAGTTGGAGCTACCGTTTGTGTCATAAACACAGGAATATCAACTCTTTACTTGCTTCAAGTGTACATTTTTTTCAACAGACAGCGTCAGGTGGCGACTCAAACATGTGCCGACAAGTTTTTTTTACTTGAAGCAAGTCAAGAGTCGATATTTCTGTGTTTATGACACAAACGGTAGCTTTCTGACTGCCCCTGAATGCACCGAGCACGGCGACTGGGTCTCGCGCGAGACTCCGGGAGACTTTGAATTTAGATCTAGTTTTACAAGCATGTCGGCTTGCTTGAAGTAAATAAACTGCTCGGTACATGTTTGAGTAGCCATCTGACGCTATCTGTGGAAAAAAATTGCGGCTTTGAGGGATGTAAACAGCCTAACCAGCGGAACTTGCATCCACTCCATTCATTGCTGCCGTAGCGACCCGCGGACAGACACAACTACCGCAAAACAGGAGCGATTAAACAGAAAATCATCACATTCCTTCTTTTAGACCTAAAATGATAGTAACATACACCCCCAAGTTGAATTTGCCTGGAATTGTCCTTTAATGCAGTTCAGTGTGTGCTAGTCCTTGAAAGAAAGTTCCCTGTACTGTATATCATGTTAAATCTGACTTCACATTCAGGGAATTGTCTGAAAATCGGCCGTGGTGAGGTCTGAGCTCGGGCGCATTGTAGTATCCGCTGCCTCTTACTGAGGCGCCGGAGCCTGCCGAGCGGTTTCAAGAGGGACGGCTCACACAATTAGCGCGAGGTCTTACTAGAGCGTACCAGCGTCTACAGATGAACCTCTCACCCATTCACATCTGAAAACCTGACACGAGATGTAGCCGTCTGCTTTCCAGCTTCTGTTGATGAGTGTTTATGCCTCGGGCGCGTCAGTAAATTGTGTTAGTGCTGTTGCTTTAATGCATCATCTTATATAATCTGTTGAAATTACATTACAAAGCATACAATTGTCCTAGTTTTGGTAACATGGTGTGACACATTACAAATGGTTTTAATTGCACTTTAGCTCCTGGCTCTTGAAACATGCTCAACTCATTCTACACTTAAAGGGGACTGAGCTTTCTCTCTCTTGCACTCTGTGTGTTTGAGTGTGTGTGGTGGTGGTGGTGGGTTTGAAAAAGAGCGAATTTGTGCAAGTGAGAGAGTTAGATAGAGCTAGAGAGAAAGGGAGAGAGAGAGAAATGGAGATGCAATGTACTATTTGCTGTGCTGACTGGATAATGACATGCAGAGTGCTGCGCTGCTACAGGAGGTTGAGCCTCCAACCAGATGCTCCTTTCACTGCAGCTCATAAGCAAAGAAAGAAAGAGAGAGAGTGAGAGAGGGAGGGAGGGAGAGAGGCTGCACCAACATTCATACTCATCTGAGCTGGATTAAGCAGTAGGATTCAGGGACTTCGATCATGTACTGTAAAAAGAAGCTTATTAGCGTAGATAGCCATCACACATGGATCTAAAGAGACCGAGGCTAAGCTGGGTTCAAACTCCCAATGAGACAATCTCTTAATGTTTATACTTTCATGTAGTGACGTCAGTGGAAGCTAATGACTCAGTCTCACACAAGCTCCTCAGATTCTCCTGATATCCTCTCAGCCAGCTTTGGAGCTTCTAGCTTTTTAGTGACACAGGTGTGTCTACAGTGTTATGAATGGGAGGCAGAGAGGATTGTGTGTAGTTGTGATGGATGAATGGCCGAAATGAAAAAAAAAGAGAGAAGGAAAGAGAGAGTGTGTGTGTTTATTGCACTTTAATGGACCAGATACTGTAGCGGTGATACACATACTGTATGGCCATAACAGGTACATAACAGTGGAACTCAGGGGGATGCGCTCGTCCATTAACTACATCATTTATTTAACTGATGTTATGAACTCGATAAAGGACATGATGTAGCTATATGTGCTGTAATAAATGTTTTTTATAAAGTTTTTTCAAGGAGAGCTCAGAAAAAAAGAGCAAGACATACGTGTGTGACTCCCAATCCAAAGCATTCAACCATACAGTCATCTGCCTTATGGTCAACACAGCAGGTCTTGAAAAAAAAAAAAAAAAAAAACAGACAGAAAGAAAAAGAAATGTTGTTCATTTGCTGCTATATGTGTTCCTCTAGGGGGTGACAGATGTAAACACCATGGGACAGCAGCACAAGATAAAAGGATGGGGAAAAAGTTCAACTAATGACATCACGTGCAATGCTTTCTTCTTTGACAGTCAATCTATAGAGTACATTAAAATTAAAAAAAAAGCACAGATCTGTGGTTTAACTCTATAAATGTTTTGATATGTAATTATATCAAAACAAATACCTTTTTACAGTAAGTGTTGTATCTGGTGGATGTTAGTCCCAACCCTCCGGATCTGCCCGTCTGATGGGAAAAGGATTTTATGTTCAAAATGGGCTAAAGGCCAAAACGCAGCAGCCATATGGTTTCTTTCATTAAAGCTGGTGGTCTGCTATTAAAAACTCAGTCCAGCTAATGCAAAGTAAAAGCTGTCTACATAGTTTGTAGAATTAAATTATTCTTGATCCATTATGTCATCAATGCCATTTTCTTTTACTGCAAATTGTAATAAATACTTAATCCACACAAACAAAATGATGTGTCTAACTCACTTACACTAAGTCAATTTATTTGAAAAGTTTTAAGGTTTATTTAAGGACTGCAGGGAAATGATCAATCTTGGGAGGGGGAGCACTGACAACAAATCACAGCAGGTTATTCTGTGTCCTTGAACTATGAGTTTGTCCCACATTGGATTTAACATATGAACTTTTTTTTTAACTTATTATTCTTTACTGTTCTTATACTTTCTGTTAATATGTGGATTAAAGTGAATTCATTTTTGTACAGTCTCCTAACACCGTCCGTCGTGTCCTAACGCCTTTTCTCTCCTGTGTTCTTGTCTTTCCAGGAAAAGGGAAACATCGCCGTTGTATTTAATGTCGGAACAGATGACATTAACATTGAGGAGACGTCAAAGTTTGTAAATGACGGAAAGTACCATATAGTGAAGTTTACGAGGAGTGGGGGTAATGCCACTCTGCAGGTGGATGACCTGCCAGTCATTGAGCGCTACCCCACAGGTGAGTCACCCACTCTGTCTTTAATTACACCTGCTGCTGCTTAAAGGCCATAAAATGACCAAGATATTGTCAAGCCAACTATTAAAGCCTTATCTGTCAGGATGTTTTTATGTTGACTCGGCATGTGCTTTAATTGCTTTTTATGTTTCTGTTTCCAGCAGCTGTTACGAATAATACCGGTGTTGTTGAGTTTTTTTGTCATCTCCAGTGTTTATCACTTTACATTAATCAATGCTGTTAAGCAACCTGGGTCTATGCAAATGAGATGCACTTAAGAAATCTCACAGTCTGAAATAGAAACTGTATAAAAGGACAACCACCTACCCTGTCTGCACCTGCGTTATATTCCCCATATACATGAGTAATCCACCCACAGCATATGTGCACAGTAAGTTAAATCAATAGACTATTTACAGACAAATTACCACATTTATTGTGGCAAGTAATTGTGTGCCAGATCAGTATTTATTCCTCTGCCAATACAGTAGATTGATTGAATTAAAGCAAGCGGGCAGACAAACATGTAACAGCAGAGTCAAAGTAAATGAGTACCTGGATTCATCTGCTGCTTATTCAGAATTAGATCGTAGACGATCAGATATATTATGGTCTGGTTTAACCATGACAATTCACTCTTATTCATTGTTTCCACAGCAAACACCACAGCTAGTGGAAATTAAGTTGTATCCATTTTCTTTGCCGCTAGTGTCACTACAAATAATTTCATTTGTGTAGCACTTTCCATAAACACATTTTACAAGACCATAGGAGATGAATTCACTAATTAAGTCTCAGTGTAATGAGTATTTAGTAATTGAAAAAGCATAATATATTTAATAATTACTACTTAATATGACCTGAACACTTGTACTGGTGCTTGCGTGTAAAACGTAGTGGTGGCTGATAACTTTGTCTGTGGGACTAAGAAGACTCATTATGGGGAAAATGCAAGCTCTGTGTTATTCACTGGGAGAAAATAGGAAGTAATCTCCTGTCGGAAATGGAAAACAACTCAGCAACACTGATATGTTTCTGAAGAATGTCAAGATGTTAGTAGTATGATGGCTCTCAAAGAGAATTTAAATGCCACTGCTTGTGTTGCTGAAATTGTCAACTTTTTTGAACTGCATAAAGGCTTTGACAAAAGCTACAGAAGATTAAAGGAGAGCGAAAGTGTCCGTTCAAAACACAAACAGCAAAATTAGTCTGCAAGATTAAAAGCTGCAGCTCCAAATCAAAAGAATTTGTTATTCTCTGAACATGCATAAAGTGACTGGGCACTGGGACAAACAGAAGACAAATTCAACCTGTCCCCTGTCCCTCCCCCCACTTCTGCATAATGTTTGGTGACCTTTTTAGCTATGACCAGTGCATTCATCCACATGAAAGAGGGTTTTATGACTGGGACTCAATCCTCGCCGCTTGCCTCAGGTGGAGGACGGAAGCTAATGGCTTTTGACATGTGGTGGACATGGCAGAATGCACAGCAGGGTTAAATGCCTGGATGCTAGCATCTCAATCTTGCAACGACAAATACCCTCAGTCCCTGAAACACCTATGATACATGCAGATGTGCTGGTTCTGCTCGTGTGAAGTCGCTGACAACGGAGCGAGGCTGTTTTCCCACCGGGATCTGCGTATTTCAACCACGTTTAGGTCAGTGTGTTGTAGAAAAGCTATGACAGTTTAAGATTAATCCCTCTTATGACAAGTGCTGAGTTATAAATGCTGCAGGGACAAAAGGACCAACCTCATCCCCACCAATCACGCGTCTGTGACACAGCTAAGTCCAGCTACCTTATTAGGCTCGTTGCAGACTAATTACATCTAATCACAATCACTCTGCGACTCCTCCCTTCAACCCCACCCCCCCTCAGCACACAAAGCCATTATTCTCTCAGCTCGCCTGTAGTTTGATTAGTATCCATGTATCCCTCTAACGCACTCGTAATAGCAGCCCTCAGCCACTCTTAGGCCACTCACAGATCAACAGTGATTATAATAAGAGTAGACAGCAAAGATAAAAATGATGGCTGGAGAGTGAGAAAGACAGAGAGGAGGAGATTATATGGGAGGGAGCAATCATTCTCAAAGCAAGGAAATAATTGCTTCACCAGGGCCTATACTGCTGCCCTCGTAATCTCATTAAAAAGTCTCGTACTGCATACTTATGGGCCATTAATAGTCTTTAGCACAATTATTAGAATCTAAAATGCAAAAACGCACACGCAGAGACATAACTAGCCCTCTATTTGTTGTAGTTCAGTCCTCTTTCCTTTATTCTTGCCCGGCTTTCATTCTGCGCCGCATACAAAAGGCCAGGCAGCTACAAAAAAAAAAAATCAGCCCCTTCTCCCGAGTCTTGGCCATGGAAGTAATACCATCACAATGGTGCTGCCAGACCCGCAGGGTACAGTGCAGTATCCTATCAGAGCACCCAATGAACACGCGCCGCACACACAGATAATGGAGAGGTCTCTGGCCTTATTCTTTTACTGTTATCAGAGCATGGTGCACTTACAGAGCTCTCTGTCTCTCATTCCACTCCCCTCAGCTCTCACTTCCCTCCTTTTCTGTTCTTTCTCCTTTATCTGTCCAACTCTGCCCCCTGTCGATCCCCCCCCCCCCCCCACCCTCCCTCCACCACCGCCGTCCCTGTGTCCTGTTTTTCCACCTTGCTGGTGTGAGGACTGATTTGTGGGATGCAGGAGGAGGAGGGTTAGCTTTATCCATCAAAGCTCCGTCCTACCTCCTCTGGTTTCCCCTCTGTTATCCATGAGCTCTTCAGTTCATTGTGCGAACAATCATCATTGAGCATGCTTAAAAAATGGTGCAATAACGGCCATAGCCAGAGTAGGGCTGAAAAAAAAGGGGAGGGAGCAGAATAATAAAAATAATAGTGAGATTTGTGTACGTCCCTCCTTTTTTAATTCTCCTGGCTCCATGAACAGAGGAAGCATTTGCATATTTGTTCATTTAATGTGGCGAGTGTCCTAGGGCTTGTAATGAGATAAAGCCCCCCACCTTATCTGACCACTTTATTAACAAAAAAAAGAAAACAAATGAGTGAGGGCAAAGCGGGTTGGCTGGGACGGCTCAGCTGAATCGCTGCTGTCTGGCGGAGGAGATAAGCCAAGCTGTCCCAAACCAAACCAAATCACCACTCGGCAGCAGTCACAGGCTCCGCTCACAGGCAGGATGAATGGGCTCCGCTGCTGCATCGAAGCCCAGGGGATAGCATTGTTTAACACTCCGGTGTCCCACAGTTGGGATCAATACATGATCAGACCTTGATTATATCCACACTTAATTAACCTCAGTATAAGCATAGACTGAGTCTGCCACCGGGTGCAGAGCCAAACAGATAAAGAGCTACTGTCTTTGAAAATGGAGCATGTTCTTGCACAGAAGTAGAGGCTTTTGGCACAGTGGCACGCTGTGTGTGAGGATAAACGTGCACGAATGTGTGTGTTTACCGTACTGTATTTGCAGCTGCCGGCCCTGATTCTCCTGTGGGTCTTTCTGTTAGTTTCCTTGTCCTCTTCTTCAACAAATTGTCGACATTGTTGCAAAATTGTGATAGCAGCATGAGGACAGACACAAAAGCTGGCATTTTAGCTGAAAATTACAAGACATCCATGACATGTTTCATATACTACAACTGTCAAGGAACCAAGCAGGAATATATGAAACACAATTTGTTCTAATTAATAATTCATATAATGTTAATATAATATAATATAATATAATATAACGTATAATGGCTCTTCCCCAGTCCGTGCTGTCCTCCCAACAGCAGGTGAACAGTTCCCCAGAGCCCAGTTTGATTTTGACTTCTCCTTAGATGAGATGTCACAGTGGCAGGAAACAGAGGTGACATAACTAACACCCCATGACTGACAAACGGAGGTGACAGGAATTAACAAAGGCCATGAATAGTCCATGACAGCAGCAATTAATGGATTATTCATTAATTTAACACATTCTGAATATAAGAAAGTGCAGTTGCGTGTTTCTCTCGCTTGTTTGGTTAGTCATTAGTTTGTGTGTAATTTTGCTCCGATAGTGTACAACTCTAAGGAGAATTAAGTGCTGCAGAGCTCCAGCAGTCCTGCATAATAAGTAAAGTACAGTTTGTGTTCAACACCAGGCGGTATACAGACGTTACATAAGCTGCAAGCACCTGGAGGCTGGGGTGTTTTGCATCCACATACCTGAAAGTAGCTTAGTGGATTTCTAACTGCTGCATAAGTTAAATATATGGCTCAGTAATTTTTAGTTGCAACAACACCGTCCAACCGCAGAGTCTTAGTGATATTCGAAATGTTTCTTATTGCCAACAAATCACATGAAAGGCCCAAACCCAACAATGAATTAATCCTACTAACAGCTATTGTTTGTGTAACCAAAGCCTGATCTAGCTTATTCCTCTATGCCATAGAGCTCCATTGTGTCTAAACACAGAAATGAGCCACACTGTTGCACCAGCTCACACCTTCTGTCATTATGATTAACGTGGAGTTTATTTTCAATCAATCACACCTGCACCGTGCTGCCTTAAATACTCACCAGAGCATCAAAAGTTTATTAATCAGCTCATGAAAATAGGTCCCCAATAAACGCACTATTTGCTCCCGTTTGAGTGATGTAATCTAAAAACTACAGTCATGTTGGGAAGTCATTAAGAGCTTTTTTTCTTTTTTTTTTAATGAATGTAGGTACAACCCATTGTTGAGAGATTTATGTCTTGTAACTATTGTCATGAAATATGTTGACAGTTTCAAATGCACAAAAGGCCGCCAGCCAAGTCCTTTAATGGCACCATCAATCAACAGAAGTGTAAATACACAAGTGAGTTTCACCTGAAATTTTAAGGCTACAAACTAAGTTTGGAAAAATGTGAGGAAAAATGTCTGGTCACTGAAGCAGATTTTGTTGTGTCAGACAGTGTCACTTCACATGGCTAGACATTGTTTAAGAAGTGTGGCTCCGACATCTGGAGATCCATATCAAATAATATACACAGTGTCCCTGTGTGGCTTTGTTGTAATGCAGAATGTATCTCTCTGCGTCAATGTTGGGAGAAATGTTTCAGTAAATCTCCTTCACGAGCCTTTGTGCTCCAACTTGGCACAATCAACTGCAGCCAAATTCCATGAGCTGCACAGACAAGCTTTAAACCCTTTTCTGTGTAGCTGATCCTCTACAGTAATTCAAGCTGATGCGATTAAAAAATGTCTTTTTATGCGTCTTTTTTACCTCTAAGACCTTTCATCAGACCAGCTGTGCATCTGTTACAAGGTTACCTCCTTTCTTTCATGTCTGCACGATCCTTTCCTCTTGGAGGCTATTCTCCACTGAATCGTTGTTAGCTACCTGATCTTTTATCTGCCAGAACTGAATTAATATAGTTGATGGGACAAACATTGTCAATCTGCCGGAAGAAAGGATCGGACTGAATTCAATCTCAGCAGACAATACCAGGGGAATAGCACTCAGAGACAGTGCCACTTTGCTGAAAGTCTGCAGCACTGGAGAGAGGTTATTGGCCTCGACAAAAGGGTGATGCAAAGTTTGCCCTCATTAAAGCCAAAGTGCAGCTCCAATCTTGGAGTGGAGATTTCTTTTCATACTGAATCTGCTCATTCTCTCTTCTGATTCTTATTTGGTTTATTCTCTGAATCTTGTTGTGGAACTGCTTTTCAATCGACTCTCACCTCATCAGTGTTGCACTGTTTAGACAGTCAAACTCGTGACTTTTCCTCCTTCAAGACTTGTAGCTTTTGTCAAAGCCATTTGATCAAAGTTTCTCCAGTGACTGAAAATCTACTCTGACATTGTCTTTTGACTAGATCCTCTGAATGTATACTGTGTTAACTGTTGTATTGCAATTAGCTTATTATTTAATGTCAATTAGGCTATTTACAAATGGGGTTGGTATTGGTAATATGTTAAAGTTAAATTGTGTTATCCTTTAAATCATAAAAGGTTGATTCCACAATAAATTTAAATGATGTTCTTTTTGAAAATGTCTATAACTAGTTTAAAAGCCAGTTAAAAAGATATAGAGGGTCAAGACAAAGGGGATGGAAATATTTTGGTAAAGATTTTGTAATGCTAATGTATAAAGTTGTGATTTGGGTTGGTTTATAACATAGTTCTATTAACCTAGATGAAACATTTGCGTGCTGTAGTTCTTATTTTCAATTAATATAGGTCTAATTTGTTGGATAAAATAAAATAAAATGAGTGAGTGAAGTTTGTTCAAATAATGTTTCAGTAAATATTGTTTTTTAATATACAAAAAGTTTTAAATATAAAAACCTTGTGCAGTTGTATAGCTCCAGCATTAAGTATGAACATTTAACCTTTGACCTTACAGATTGTAACCAATGAAATGTCTCTTTAAACTTTAAAGGCAACAATGATAACGAACGCCTGGCGATTGCTAGACAGCGAATCCCATACCGACTTGGTCGAGTAGTTGACGAATGGCTACTCGACAAAGGTAAAATCACTGATTAAAATTTCAGATAAAATAATTTGATCATAACCAAGTTGTAGCACTATTTTGTAAATAATAAACCTTAAAAAATAAATGTTCAGTTAAACTTTAAAAACAAAATGATTTGAACAGTTAAATTTAGTTTGTAGTGTTTCATACTTTTCATAATAATGTATTTATTTTATAGATGTCAGCTGTTTTAATACGTGTTTATTGTCAATTTAAGGTTAAAGGGACTGTAAATATGAATTTAAATCCACTTACTGAAGTAATATCAGCATTGTTAAAATGTCTATAAATTACTGTAGCATTTTTCTGTAAACATAAATGATAAATTTAAAAGTTGTAGAATAGTGATTCATTAGTTGCTAAGTGTTATTTGAAACACTTTTGAAACCTTTACAGTATATATACTGTACAGTACAGTACGTAGTGTCATTTGATCTGTTCTGATTAAACTGCTAGCAGTGATAAATAGTGTGCAATATGAATTGGCATCAGAATTTTGAGTCCCTTTAACAGACATTGTAAATATGTATAGGGCATTAGATCAAGGAACTGTAATATAAAACAAACTGAGTGCATGCTTTGTTTTTTATAGTTCAATAACTAATTCATATTTTTCACTTAAAATGTGAAATGAGCCCTATCATTTTTATGTTTCATTCGTTTGTTTGTTTCTGTTTTCTGTTAGAAAAGTTCCGTCATAAATTGTCCTCTTTTTTGTTTGTGTTTCATGTGCCCAACCATATCCATTCTGAATTTAATTTTTTCCCGTTTGCTTTTGCTAAAAGGATGAAATTTCCTCAAGTGTGTCTTGCTTCCTGTGAGATTGTACACAAGCAAAGTCCAATTCTCACTGCCTGTAGTCATTTTAGAAGTTTTTCTTTTTCTTTTTTTTCATGCTTGCTCTGTTCCCAGTTTGTAAATGGTGAAATTTGATGGAAAAACACTAGATAACATAAGCAAAGCATAATGAAATATATGCTTTTAGCTTAATTAGACAAATGCTTTATATATTTGTCTTATTTCCCTGGCAATTTCCTGCAAACAAATTGCCCATTTATATTGCTTTCAAGATTATGTTATCTTTTCAAGTGTAGTTAAATCTTTTGCATTTCCATAACATTACTACCTCTGATTAATCTTTTTTGTTGTTGCTTTAGATTAGAATGCCATTTTAGCAAAGCTGCATTGATCTTCTAAATCCTGTGTTTTTATTTTATGTTATTTTTCTTTTCATAGGCATCTCATCATTATAACTGCAATAAATTACTAGGGTTTGCCTCTGCAACCCGTAATTTATTGGTCTCATTGGCCACTGGGCAAATAATCTGCCTTTCTGTCTTTTTTTTTTCTTTTTTTTCCTGTACAGTAAAAGTGGCTGAGTCCACAGTTCAACATTCTTGTATATATGTAACATTGTTTTCCCACAGGGCGCCAGCTTACAATCTTCAACAGCCAAACCACTATACAGATTGGGGGCTTGGAGCGAGACCAGAGTCGATCCTTTCAGGGCCAGCTTTCGGGCCTCTACTATAATGGCTTAAAGGTGTTCAACATGGCTGCCGAGGGGGATCGCAACATAAAGATCCAAGGCAGCGTGCGGCTCGTGGGGGAGTCGCCCTCCTCTATCACACCGCAGTCGAGCACCACGGCCAATCGCTCAGAGACGTCCACCTCCATCATGGAGATCACTACGACCACGGCGTCCAGCAGGCGAGTCAAGCAGACCACGCCACGAGAGCCTCAGCAGGTGAGATCCTCTTTAAATGATTGTTTTGTAAGTGACTTTCAATCACGCCATTATTGTCTTCACTTGATCCGTTTTGAAATCGTTACGGTGCACAGCGTGTTGTTAAGCACATCCTGGATTAGCATAATACATCTCATCATTAGGCTCCTACATGAGGAATGTATGCCTCACTTTATTGTGTCACTTCTCTCGTCTCCTTGAGTCTTCTGACCTAAAAACTGAAGGAAAATAAGTCCATTGTTCCACCTATGGGAGCAGCACCACAGGCGCACTGTTGAGCATTTCTCCCCATGCAATCAGATGTGGCACAGCATCGTGTGTGTGTGCGTGTGCGTATGTGTGTGTGTTCCAGTGATAACCATCTCTGAGGTCCTCCTCCATCATCTTTATCTGTCCTGCATGAGCAGTGCAGCATCTGCAGGAGCACATTACTTCTTAGACGTCACAATGCGCGCCTGAACAATACAATACAAAATGTGTGTCCCATCAAATGGAATGGTGATCAGACCATTATGGCACAGTCTCTACTCAGAGCAGACAACATTTTCTGTTAAATCATTTGCAATGCAGCAGTAGCCATGGATTTAAAATCAAAAATAGTTTGTATAGCTTGTCTCTGGGTCTTTCTTTGAATACTGTGTTTGTTTCACACATTGTCATAAGAATTAAATTCCTAATCTGTCTATCTTCTTGGGGTTCCCACAGTGTGAATGTGAATTTTCATTATCTGGAATTTCCAAAGAACACTGTGACTTTATTTACTTTTCTCTTGTAAAAAATCCAGCAGCAAACATGCCGGAAGAAAGTCATTACAATCTAAGAATACCTGTGCACTCAACAAAAGATACTATTGACTCATTTAGGTCACTAAGAAAAATAGTTTCAGTGGGTTGTTTTTCATCACACACAGAAAACAAAAAAACAGTAGGAATGGTCTTCATGTGCTGGTACATTACAAAAATAGAAATTTCATGCCTCACAGAAAATTTTCAGCTTGTGTTAACAATCAAAAAGCAGCCTCATTGATAACTGAGAAATAGGCTTTAATTGTTCTGCAGCCAAAGCTGCTCTCTAGCATTCAGGATTGATTACTTATTGAGCTTTTCACATCATATGAAACTCTCATGTTAAGCTCTGAGAGGAAGTGGGTAAGATGTAACTGGAAACATGGAGTCTATGAAGATACTGGTTATACTGTACATGCTTGTGCATCAGGATTTTTAATACTCTGCAAGTCAGTAGCAGGAAAAGCGTACACGGTAGCTTAAATTAAGCATAGTCATAGACTAAAATGACCCTTTAATCAGGACTTAATCAGCTTTTACAAATATAGTTTAAAATCATTTTGGATTTAACTAATTTTGGATTAATCGGATTGAGTAAATGAAGATTATAGCATCTCCAGGAGGAGGTTTAACTTCAGATTCAATAATATACAATCAAAATTATTTGATTTGAATTTGACGGCTCATGTAACTTATACTGCAGGACAACAGATAATATACTTGCAGCTTGCTGATAAGTTTGACTGAAGCGACTTAACCAATGTTCTTTCAGTCTGTTTAAATATGTATTTTCACATTAACACTCATTGTTGGCTTTATTAAAAGAAGCCTTGAACCTTGAATGTCGATGAATCCTCCAAACTCAGACTCAAACTTTTATTTAAAATATTAGAATAGAAAGCAAAGTGTCAGGCTTTTCATTAAATTCAATAGACTGTTCAATTTACAGCTGATATGAAATGACAAACTCCCACAGATTTCAACTTAACAGCAGTAAAGACCCCACATTACTGGACCCTAAGTCTCTCCCCATCTCTCTCACTGACCTGAGACCATCATAACAGTTTGTGTGAGCCTCTGCAGATGCTGACAAATAATACAATCATAAATATTGATCCAGTGAAATGGTTTTCTCTCAGCCTCAGCATGGCTCCTGAACCGTTGCAGGAGCGTGTAATGCAGGCGAAATATCAGACAATAGACTATAATTATATCCCAGCTCCATGCAGTGTTATAAATTGCCACCAAGGAACCAAGAGATTGGCAGAAAGGAACAGGCTTGACAAGATGGATGCCCGCCTTTTCATCTGAAGAGAAATAAAGTGATATAAATGGCTGTGACAATTTAGAAATGCAGTGAATTACAGCGATATGCGATATGCGCGGGGCATCTACTTTGTGCCTTAGATGTGATGTGATATTTGGATATCTAACATTATGATTTTATGCTAATCAGATTCAGCTTGGATTGTTTCATCAATATGTGTTTACCTTGTAGCAGCCTAATCATGTCCACAGCCATTGTTTCTTTTGTCGTTTAGAGCAGTTGAATTTATGGCTTTATTTTTTTATGTTAGTTTTTTTTTGGGGGGGGGGGTTTGGAGGTCCAGTGTCTGGTGTAAACAGCATAGTCTCAGGTGCATCTGTGGTTGTTACTGGATTTTCATCTTATGTTGAAAGCTCATGTTTAAAGTGGCATAAAGGCTTGGAAGGGAGACAATAGTCAAGGCCACTTGTGTTGGTTTAGGTGTTATCTAATGTATTCATACAGAAAAAAAAGGTCATCGGATTAAAAAGTTGCTCTGCGATGTAGGCGGAGAGATGAATGAGGCATGCAAAAACGTGGGCACTGGGAGATGTCAGCGTGTTCAGTTTGATTCAACGTGACGACCTTCCCATGGAGAGCTCCTGCGGTACGACATTACCGTCTCAGGACACTACACTTAGAAAGACATCATGTCTGGACTCCATAAAAAGAGATGGTGCATTCAGTGTCCTCTCCCTCGAATAGTCAGCATTTTAATCATTGTCCAGCTGTTCCATCTCCCCTCTGATGGTGAATGCAATTCACTGGATGGTTTTATAACCTAAGAGCCTTACATTACTGGGACATGTGCATTTTTAGTGTGGCTAGTCCCAGTGGAAATGGAATGGCTAACCGGCGGTGGCAATATCAGGCTCTCGCCATTAAAGTGAGAGTGTTGCTGTGGAAAATGTATATCAGGCTGTTGAAGGAGGCACTTGGGTCCAAAATAATAAGGGAAAAAAATATCTGAGACCTTTTATAGTCCCGTCTAAAAATGAGATGTGATGGCTAAGGCACTTTGGTGTTAACTCAATACACATAAATATTTAAGTTTGGTTAAAGTCACTTGTTGTAAGTGCCTGTTGCTGTCAATGTAATTCCTGACCATAACAATGAAGCAGCAGAATTTTTAGCCTCCGTGATGTGACACGCTTCCAAATGAAACAACAAGAAACAAGATGCGTCGGCCACTTTACAGCCTTTCACATTCAGTTAGAGTGCTCAAAAGTAGGCCTGCTTTAAAACAAATACGACACAATAGGAATCTGTAGTGGAGAGGTGACCTCCGCCCACACCTGCCTCATCTGTTTTTTGGGTCAATAGGAGCACAACAAAGGAATTTCTTTTTAATTTATTTATATTTGTGTGTTATTATATTTCTTTGCCTATGACCCAATACAGTCACATGAGGCATTACTCAAACTAAGATGCACTGATTAATTAATCTGTACACCTCTGAGTTCAAATTGAGTCACGCTTTTTTATGTTTTTCTGAAAAATAAAGAATAATAATGTAAATGAATAAATAAATAGTATTCCTATTTTTATGTTTATGTACACTGGACCTATAGAGTCAGGGTATGTCTTTGTGCAATGGCCCACTAGTCTCCCAGAGAGTAAAGTCATTGCTAATAATTATTAGTGCAGTGATTTTGAAGGGTCTGAAAGGACTCTGCCTTCTCAGGTGTCCCATCAAAAAGTTCTCTAATGTTCCACAGGGGTTACATTATTATTGAATACTGAGGGCTGTGGCTTATGGGTAACATTAATGTCATTCTTCTCAAACCACTGGGTGTCCACTCATGCTTTATTAACAAGGATATTATCATGTTGGAGCGCACTGGCCTAGAAATGCACCATGGGAAAAAAGCTGATGAGTCAGAATTGTTATTTTAATAGTGATTAAAATTTTACATTTGCTTAAGGGGTAATTGGATTGATTCAATTCCAGGATTTACAGCCCACTCAAATACAGAGATTGTAAATTATAGGGAGATTAGGCCTTGAACTTGCCTTGTGATCATATCTTCAGGTTCCCATGTCCAATATTCCCTGCACACTGCGACTGTGTGTCTCTTGCCCTACATGGGAGAGGCAGCTTATTGTATGGGCCAAACTGTCATGTCTTAATGAATCGTCTGTTCCCTGTGGTGGTGCCTGGTCACATCCAATTAAACCATAATTCACTTGTATGCACATTCCCAAACACACCAGCTACTGTACAAGAGGTGCTCCTCACTTCTCGTGGAATTTTTTTTCTAAATCAGCCTCATTTATTCAATCTTAGGGAAAATAAGTGCTTACACAATTTCATTAATGTAAACTGTTTTTCTGCTTATTGGAGAGAAATGTGAGATATAGTGTAGAGTATCTGCTGAGGTCAATTTGGAGCCTGAACTGCCAACCCACGCAGGTCTGTTGGCAACACCAGCTTCCAGTGGCCAGGCACTTCCAAGCATTTTGTAGCTCTCATTAATCTAATTATGTGGTCCTCAACAAAATCACTTTGTGAGTAAGCTGACTTTTAGAGAAAAAAACATACATTAAAACTGCTGCAGATTTCTAAGTGTGGGATATGACAGTAATACCTGAACACATGGCAGCTTTTGACGGTCTCGTGGACAAAATGGAGGAAAACGCCAAGCTGCAGAAAGATAGCATTTAATACCAGATGATGTTTAATCAAACCCACTCAAGGATAAGAGATAGAGCCTTATTTAGCTGTTATCCTTCCAGCAAAAAAAAAGAAAAGGAAAAACTCGAAAGTCTGCTATCTAGAAGAGCCATTGAGAGCTCTTGACAGTGATGGATCCTCACCTGCATTGCTCTGTATTATCAACCCTGGCCAGCACACATACAGTGTATAAATCTCACGAGTGGTCGTAGTGTGGAGCTGCCATCCACCACCCGCGCTGTCTGCTGGAATATCCACCCAAGTTGGTAATAGCTCCAGTTTCATGGAGAGATGCAAGGACAAAATACTGCAGGACACAAATGATAGAGAAATATTTAATTTCTACTGTTATCACCTAGTAACTTCACATCTAATTTAATTCAGCAGACACCCTGGAGATACCTGTTCTCTGGCTGTTAATGTGTATCATACTGCTTGTTTCTTCCATTCTTCTAAGATAGAATAGGTGACCTGTTCCTGCTTTGATTAAAAGTTCATACTTTTAAAAAGTGCACACTCTAAATACTGGCTAACAGCTTTGTGAGGCTGCACAACAGTGCTTTAAGTCGTATACTAGCATCAGCATGCTAACATGCAGACATTTATAATGCTAACATTCTTAAGTTTAGCAGTTAATCCTTCCTGATTTCAGTATTTCTGTTTGGCGTGTTACCAGGCTAACGTTTGCTAATCAGCACTAATGTTAAGATAAAAACAAGGCTGATGGGAATGTCAGTTTTGTAGGTGTTTGGTATTGCAGCAACTGATCCAACAATGGCAATAATGATGAAATCAGGGGGTCAACAGACGTGTAAAGACTATATCCTTGGGGGGGCTTTGAATGTCTGCAGATAATTTCACAAGATTTCAACCATCAGTTGTCAAGATATTCAATCAAAATTGCCAGTAGGATTTCTGCTCTCGAGAAACCTTTTACAACAATAACAAGACAAATCTCTTGCAAAGATAATACTACAGGCATTGTCTTCTGCAGTATTCAAGCTGACCTCATCTGACATTTTACACCTGCCATGCTTCTTTCATAACCCTTTCTGCAGTGTGCAATTTCTTTTTATTGCTCTGTTGCTGTTGGAAAATCAAGAAATGTAGATTATTGCCTGTTCCTAGCGAGAATGAACGGCCTCCACGACACATCATTGCCACCAAATAGCCAACTGGCCTCACTTTTTCTGAATTAACCCTAGGTGAGGTGGGCGTAATGGCCATTCAGAGGAAGTGAGGGACATTCAAAACACATTGTGTGGGCCATTTCATTTGCACTCGCTGCACATGTTTCAGTTCCAGCTGAACTGGCTTGTAGCAGCTTTGTTTGTCTTGGTCCCTGAGACGAGGGGCAGAAACCTGGCCTCTTTATACTTCACAGGGATAATCGAAGATTTGTCATGCTGCACTGCTACACCTTCAGTGCAGTGTTTGACTAACTCCTGGCCTCCCTCACTGGCTCTATAATAAACACACTATAATAAACTTAGTGTCAGGGTAATCTTGTGGTGAAAAATCTTCTGGAACTTAGTACCCAATAACTGCTCAGTCTGCAGCTTCTCTTCCTTTGTAATCATCCATGCACCATGTCTCTTTATTGTGTCTGCTGCTACCTTTAGGCATTGTTGTGATTGTCCTGATACTGGTAGGGATTATTGTTTTACAAGCTAAGGCTGCAATAAGTCTGCACAGCCTAGATTTAATACTAATCCTGTATGCATCAATATCCAGACCTGAGACTTATCTTGGGTATTAAGCACTCCTCAGGCAACTGCACACATGTAGAGCATGTGTTTTTTAATTGTGCTAGAGGATATGATTCTTGGATGTGAGCTTAAGGATGTTATCCTTCATTTAGTTATACATGTTGACATTGCCCCTCTGATCTTTAGTAGAGATTTGACCTTGAGCAAGTCATACCCACATATTTAAAACCAGCGTCAAATGGCTATAGATGCACAGTTAAAAATGAAAATAAAAAGGTCACTACAGATCAGTAGCCTCCCATAACCTGAACTGGCAAGAGACAGAGGAGTCAAGGTGCATTGCATGAAAACTTACTTCACTCTGCTTGTTATAAACAGAATCGGCCATTTTGTGCATCTCCATCTCAAAGATGGTCATCAGTTTTTCTGCTTTTTTAATTTAAATTTTACCATGTTACTAAGCAACAGACTGCTGTCTGTACAGCAAGGTTCCTTTTTCTTGTTTTTGATTAACAGGCGTACACCCAGTTACTCAAAAAGCAAAGCACTTTTCTCTTCAACTACCGTGCCCGCTAAAATGTGAGTACTGTATTTAACAAGAAAGCATTGGCGTGCTTTCCAGAACTGCGTCCTGAAAAGCAGGCATTTTATGGCAGAATAAAAGGTATAGGTTTACTTTTGTTTGTTAATTTCATGGCGTTATGAGTCGTACCCATCTGTGTTTGTGCTGCTCTCAGCCATGTGATCGCAACTCATATGCACATGCTCTTGCTGGATTTCATGATAGATAGGTGGTTTGTTTGTTTTCAAAAGAAGCTTTTATTGCTTTTTTGTTTTTGTTGGAAAGTCACAGAGACACAGCAAACACACCAGGACGATTCAGCTGCTAAATGATATGCAGTTTAGCCAACGAGTGAAAATACATGACGGTGAGATGAAACGCAGAACATGCCCAGCTGGTTTCCAGCAGATGTAGAGATGATGCACAAGTGCATTCACATCCTGTTAAGAGTCAGGGTGTTGTGAGACAGTGAAACTGCTGCTTTCAAAACGGACAAAATTATATCAGTCCATTTCTCGTCTGATCTGACTTTTACACAGTTTCTCAAGCTGCATCAGTTTCGTTTTATATCTTTTTAATATTTTGCTTTTGATTTATTGATTTTTTTTGCCTAATTTTGTCACTAAATATCTTGAATTATTATCTATCATGTCTCTGACTGTTCATCAAAGTTAGAAGTTATTTTTTCATTGCAGTATCAAGATACAGTATAGTGCGCATGATTCGCCAAAAAACCAACCTAATGCTCCGTCTTAAGAAGACTATTACAAACACATAGAGTCAAGCTGAAACATGGGAGTCCTTAAGTGCAGTACATAGTTGTTGAAACTTCACAGAGCATAATCAGAGGCAGTGTTAGAACATTAATATCTCTGCACTGTATAGAGCAAAATGGGAAATTACTGATTTGGAGAGATGATTGTACAGATTTTTCACTCCAGAGTCCTTTTCTTATTTGAATTAATATGAGCATTGCTCATCACCAACCAAGTGGAACTGCTCCACTCAACTCATCTAGAGACAGATCTTTTTGTAAGCTGCTGCCCCCCACCCCCAACCCCCTTCTCCATCCTCCTGCACCCTTCCCTTAATTTCTACCTAACTAATTAAAAAAAAAACTGATGTGTACAGCAAACTACGAGATTACTGAGGAAACACACAAAGTCCCACATTAACAAGGGGAGAGGGATTCATCAGCGATGGTTCGGTCGAGTCTTGTTTCGTTCAGGAAATTAAGCCGAGCTGTCTCATGGATTCAAAGACACATTTTAGTCTGAGTCTCAGTGCCCTGCGAGGTTGTGGTACCATCAATTATTCACAGAAAGAAAACATCCTAGGGATAAGATTTCCCCTGCAATGCAGATGTATGGGATTGACCATCATGCTATCTATCTATCTATCTATCTATCTATCTATCTATCTATCTATCTATCTATCTATCTATCTATCTATCTATCTATCTATCTATCTATCTATCTATCTATCTATCTATCTATCTATCTATAACAGCAGTCATCATGTGATGAGAGCAAAAACAGGTTGAATAGCCCCTCCACCCACCCACCTTGCCCCAAAAGTGAAGTGTGTGTGTGTTGTAGGTGGTCCTGGTGTGTGCTGCCCCAGGCCCGGTCATGGGTTTGTGCCCACCCAGTGCTGACAGATGGCAAAGGAGGTAACGCTGTAGACCTGCGGTGGCCCCAGGCCTGCGGCGCTCACTCCCAGCGACAGACCATATCCATCATCTCAGCCTCACCAGGGGCCATTATGGAAACTGCCCTTCAACATCGAGCTGTACACATAAGAGTCCATGCGACTCGCTGATCCAGTCCACCTTGGCAGGGGTGAACAAATACATGCCAGCATGTGTTGACATGTGCTCCCATGATTTGCTTTTTCTTTTCTTTTTTTCCCCCTTTCTTTTAAGGTTGACAGCAGAGGCGGGCATGTCTGCAGCAGATAGATGATTAGCCAGTTGTGACACCAGGGTGCTTTGTCTGCCTTGCATGTTTTATTGTAGCTTGTTTGTTTTAAGGGTTTCTAAATTCGCTGCAGTCAGGATCATCATGCTTACTTCCAATATTAAGATAGTCAACAAAGAGGCATCTTTTGTTTTTGCAGGTTTCACACTACTGGCAGAGCTACAGAGGACACAGATTGTCCCGCTAAGTCTGTTTGGATGACAAGAATGAAACCTACGCAGTGTGAATGTTTTCTCTGTTGTTTTGTAAAGTGTTGGTTTGTGCGTGGAGGAGTTACTGACACTGACAGCTTTACAGCTTGTTTTATAGACCATATTGTTGTCTCCCAGGACATTTGCCGTTATGATTTGTAGAAACGGAAAATAGTCCTGGGCCAACTGTTGAACACAAGATACAATTTGTCCTGCAGTGCATTGCTCCCACCTGTGAGATTGTGCGATCAAGTTGTTTATACATTACAGTACATTCATGAACACCGTCCCCGTGCTGACAGCTCATTGAGCTGTTCTGAGCGCCCTCTCCATTTTTAAAAATAATTTCCTCCAAAGCTGGTAGAAAGTGTCAGACACATACCGGCTTATGCATCTAAAAGCTCCTTTATTTATGTTACAAGCGCTGCGAGTCAAATTTAACATTTTACCAAAACAAGAAATCATGGGCTTGTTTTATCCTCGGATAAATCCCATAATTTATTCCTCCATTTGTGGAAAACAGCGAAGTGTTGCAAAGCACTTTAGTAAAGTTTATAACCAAAACACCTTGACTTGGGGAGTGTAAATCTAGTTTCATCTATCTAATTTTCTTTATCTTGAAACCCGGTGTTGTAATTGAGTCTGCAGCCACTGAGAGCCTCAGATTACAATCGTGCTGTACTGTAAACATAATGGGATGCCTGGTTCTTTTCAGGAGAGCAGCCATCTTGATCTAATGTTCAAAACCAGACCGGGTACTACAAAGCCAAAGTTTTAGGGACAGAGTGGAGGATAATACAAAGTAATATCATTACCAAATTGAATTAAAATAAAACAAATTCCAGGAGGTACGAGGAAAAAACACAGACAATGCCAGCAAATGAAGCCTGACTGTCAAACAAGTGGACACGAGAGAAAGTTAGAGCAACAGAGAAATGGCCTTGGGGGAAGGAATTTAACTCAGTAGTAAAGTGATGACAGTCTCCTCCAACTCTCAGCAACAAAGTTACCCAGAAAAAAAACTTTAAATATGAATAAAGTATATAAAAAGTTTTTTCTTCAGCGGGTTCAGAGCTGAATGTCAGGTCCAAGGAGAAAATTAGAACTGAAAACAGTTTGTATAATTAATTAAGAGCAGATCTAGTCATGAACAGAAGTCCTGGACGCCACCACAGAGATGGTCTGCTGGGGAAAAGTCAGGCTTTTACTAGAGGGACTTCTTAAATGGTGTCCAATTTAGGCTTTCCGTTATTATTATTTTCACTACCATGTCTGCCCCCTCTCTGCTTAACGTTGAGCATTGCTCGTTAGTTTATGGCAGTCACACTCCACTGTGAGTGACACATCCAGACCTGGAGGACAGGAATCTGCTTATAGGAGGACGCTCTGTGGGAGCTACAGACGACCTGGTCTGCCGTTGTAGGGCAAAGCTGCTCTTCCTCCTTCCTCACGTCATGTTTTTGCAAACGTTACACATGGGAATTAGGCCTGAGTACATTCATCTCGGGCAGTGATGGCATCTATATTAGGATGACAAATTTGTGCCTGTCACCTGATGAGGGACTGGGACTACATGTCAAGATGCAGGTAAAGTCAGGAAGACAGTGATTTGTGGCCGTGCCGCATATCTCTCTTCCTCTGCTGCATTCTCTTTTCTCAAAAACACACGCACACACAGTTGCACGATTGGGGCTATTTTTAGACTTTGAGGGAAAGGAACATGAAAATGAAGAATTACATGGTCACTTTGGGTTGAACTCCTGAACCATGTTCCCCAAAATGACATGTGTGTATGTTAGCATTTTGATAGAGAGTGCCGTGATTACAAGCCATTCTCTGGTAATTGTTATTCCTCCCTCACTCCCCAGCCTTTCCTCAGTATATGATATTCCTCCTGGGCAGTTCTCTGCTCTCAGGCCAGATTACTACCAAGGCAAGCTCCAGACGCGCACAGAGCTCCTGATTCGATTTCAGATAACGAAAATATCAGGGCATCCAGAGGGGAAAATGCTTCAATGCCGACAGATTTCATTTATCTGAGAAGTGTGAAAGCAAGGATAAGGGGGAGGGACAAAGTCAACCATGTAATATACTTCTATGGAGCAGTGTTTATGCATAGGCAAGAGAGAGAAGAAATGAGCGAACAGGGAGGGGGGGGGGGTGTAGGAGGTAGATGGAGGCAGATAGTGTCTTATGAATTTCATATTAAGATTTTATCATTTAGAGCATGTACCTAACAGAAGGCATCCAGCCTTCTCCTGTGTAATCTGCTAGAAGCTGTATATACTACATGGCAGCAGCTCAGTGTGCACTCTCTCTGCACTGTGAGGTGACTGCAGGCACTCGTCCATATTGTGTGCACATTATTTATACGTCCGCAGTAATAAATAATAAGCACCATGCTTAATTAGAAATCAAAATACCAACAGATTATCATATGGTGTACAGAATGTCTCGAGTCTTGGGGGTTATATGAGAGAGCAAATTGGGCACCAGACTCACACATGGCTCCCTGTGAGTCAGTGATTGACATGGCGACAGTGTGACGCAGGGACTGAATGGGAAATTGACTTTGTGTTTCAACCCACGCAGCCAGACCCAACTTCCCCCTGGTTACCCCGGTGCCCGAGCCGTATCATGCAAGTGTTAAATTTGCATGGAGGCCGTGCAGATGACGCTCCCCCAGAAAATAAGTTGAATGAGGTCCTGAGGGGACAACCACAAAGGAGCGCGAGCCGTGCCTTGAAGCAGCCACATTCAAAGGAGTCCTCACACAGCAGTGTTCTCGCCTTCCCCTAGCAGGAGCGTGTTTAAAGAGGGCATGTGTACATTTTGAAGCAGCATTGTAATTACCTCATATCCACATCTTCTGGTGCAGCACACCTTTACACTCCTCCATTAGCCCCTACCCCCTACTGTCCCCTTGTTTCACTCTCTTAAATACAGACTCTCATTTTACACAGCAGAGGCTTTTCTGGGTCTGTGCACCAAGCTAACAGCTGACCTGTCACTGCTCACTCTTCCCGAGGCTTTATTGTTTGTTTGTTTGTTTTTAGACTCAAAATCTACTCTTTTTTTCTTTATTCGTTTCCTCAAATTAACTCTACAAAGAGAATTTCATCCACACACTCTAAAAGCCGTTACACACCTCAGTAATAACGAAATCCATTGCTCTTTTGCAGACGTATACATTAACAGATTAGATTCTGTACAGATTGAATCCACCAGATTGTTGAGGTGTAACAGAGATAATCAAACATAAGGTATTTTCCACAATCTCCGTTCCTACTGAATGCATTTTAGCCCTAATTCTGAATGAAATCTATATTTCAGACTATAATACAAATATTACCAGTCGGCTTGGCGTGTGTGCTTTTCTGCACTGCGTGCAGTGGGTGTACCAGGTGTGTGATGCTGCCTCCCAGCGCCTTGTTAGACTGTCTGGGGTGCTGTGACTTAAGCCTCAAGGAAGATGTATGGCAAGACAGGAACATGTGGGTACCAGGGGAGGAGATGGAGAGCCTCCGACCATTCTTTTTTTAATGACACTCTGATACTCAGCCTGAGGTCCAGTTGCAGCAACAGCTGCTTCACTTTAAATAAAGCAAAGCCTTTCTCCCAAAAGGGACAGTCTCATAACTTAGCAAGCAAAAACAGCTGTCCACCACAGCCAGTTTTTACGCAACGGCATCCACCAGCCGTCACAACAGCAAGAAGTACTGTAAATGGATGCCAAATATTTAGAGTTAATTATGTTTAAGCTCTTAGCGTGAACTCTCCACTGCTCTGAAGCATCTCACTACCTGCAGACTGCACCGACTGGCCTGCATGTTCAAAATAATGCATGAGAACGGCTCTGAGTGATAAAAATGGTTATGCCACCTCATGTTTTGCTCTCCCTTAAACTGAAGCTGTTGGGGTCAGAACATTCAGGATTGTTGTTGAGGGAACAGTTTTGTTTATATGAGGATACAGCATCATTTCCAGCGATATCAAAATAGTGTTTTGAAGCTGTTCATCTCAAGTTGAAATCTAATAGGGCCACAGCATAACCTAGAAATGGGTGAAACTGTGATGTTTCTAATCTTCTGTAAAGAAAAAAAAAGAATAGCAAACATCTCCTGTTATGAGGGGACTGTACTTTGCATGGGAGCACATAGAGCATGAGCCATCTGTGCACAGTGCAACTCTCATTTTGCCGGTGACAACATTTCATCATCATCTCAGCAAAATCTCAGCAACTCTTTCCCTGGGAAAAATAATGAAGCACCTGGTCTTGTTTATTGCACATGTATTTTTGGTCTGTTTTATTGACTGTTTTTTGTTTTTTTTGGCAATACCTGTTTTAAAGCTTTGTTGATCCATTTGGTGAAAAATGCTGAATCTGAACTAAATCCTCTTCAGCGTGAATACAGTAGAGAACATCTTGGTTTTTAGCAAGCCGGTTGTTCGCTATTGTTCCCTGCTCCCCGCTACAGTCTCGGAGGCAATCTGTTGTGTCACCATGAAGCATCGCGTCTGAGCTTCTGTTTGATTGTTGAAAAAGCCAGGAGAATCAAGATGTTTTGAACATGATAAGTTTTGAGCATAATACACATGTTGTATATATAAACCCATCAGTGAACTGGGATGGTGATTATTCCATCCCATTGTCATCCAGCCCTGCTGAAGTCTGTATATGCGTGAGTCCATGATGTTGACAGCTTGGCAGACCAGCAGTAGGAAGAGTGTGGGCGAAGGCCAGGCAATACACTGAGCTGAACTCTCAGTCTTAGAGGCCCACACGCCTTCATTATTCAGTTGGAATCTATTGAGCATCTGGGACTAAATTATTCATCAACATCGACCTAGTTCCAGGGTGCTAAGTTAGATACTTGGATGTCATCGGGCGTTCTGATAAGAGCTGCTGCAGCAGTGTGATAGCTGCCATGGGTAAATAGAGAGTGTGTGCTTGGATCATAAAGACTACTATCCACCATTTCGTTATTATGGACTGTAGTTTTGTATCTCGGGGGCCCCTAGGTGTGTAGAGCTTAGAGTAAGACGAAGGAGGCATTCTTCATCCTGCGACTAACCATGAGCCATTTTCTATCTGCTGCCCCCCTCCCCCTCTCCCTCACTGGCACACTAATGATGTGTTGCTGCAAGAGTGAAGCTTAGGACAACAAACTCCTCCCAATTAGTCTGTGCAGACTACAACGCCGGTCAGATCTGGACACTAGCAGGCCACTATCAGTGAAAATCAGTGCCAGCATGAGAAATAATGGCACCCGGTCTGAGCAGGAACATGCACTGAATACTGATTCCTCTGCTTTTAGGGGCCTTTAGAGCTTTGGCTTCAAGTGCTGTTGCCAATTACAGACAAGATATAAATAACATTTTCAGCTATAGCATTGGCTTGAAGTGGGGTCTTGAGTATACCCTTGATATGATTTATCCAAGATTATTATGAGAAAATGGGAAAGAACAATATGAACAACCTTGTAGCTGTCAGAGATTTTTCTCACTTTGCACTGATATTATTCCCTGCATTTGCCCTGTATTGGTTCTGAAAGGCTAAAACAAATTCTCTCTTCTGCTTTATAAAACCTGCTTTACTAAAATATCCTTTCAAATATTTTAATTAGTAGTTCATTATCAGGTTACTACTTGATATTTCAGCTATCTGTAAACATTCATACCCACAGCTGAACATCCCCAGGTCCCTTTATCATACAAAGTGAATAAGATCGCAAAATATCTCCAAGGAGAAAAGGTGCTATTAGAATAAAGGGTAATTGAATTATTGGGGGCGGGGAGGGGGTGTAAACAACAATTTACATGTAGAAAATAAATGAATAGTGTTGTTTTACATTATTTAAAACATTTATTGGAGAGACTTTCATGCACTCAGCCTCTGGTATCAGTGATTTCTTCCTTGTGCTTGTCTGAAAATAGTTACAGCCCTTGGGGAACAGTAGGATGCTTAGATCAAATGGACTCTGTGAGCATATGTGTCATGGACGTGAAGGATCAGCCGCAGTTAGGCAAAATCCTTGTGCATTTTGGCAGACAGAAGACAACGGCTTTTAGTGTGTGATGATCATATAACATGCAGGCGATCCATTCTCTGTTTGATTTTTCACTTAAGCCACAATTTTGGTTTTCTCCAAAAGTATTTGGATTGAAAACCAGATCTTAATGAGCAACAGATTATGGACAGCAAGTTACAAAAAAATATATACATTTTCTTATTTTCAAGTATTAGCAAAACAACAAGAGGAAGAGCTTTGCAGAAGCAAGAAATCATAGTGAGCAAAAACATGGCGTACTAAAAATAAATAAATAAACAAGCAGACAGGCAAAAGAAAATAGCAAGCATCCTCTGTGGAATACATTACCAGGACAGTAGAGGCATGCTTCAGATAAACCCTTCAGATGCCTTCAGTGTCCTCCTGACTTTCAGCTTGTCTCCAAAGAGACATGTTGTGTGCCAGAAAGCATTCATCAAATTAGACCAGAGAGAAAACAATGCGAAAACCTACAGCTCTCCATAGAGACATGCCGACAGGTTATCACAAAGAAGGTGTCTCTTGCTCTGGAGCACCGGGGGCTAGTAGCACACAGCATCCTCCCTGAAGAGCAGCCCTCCCCTCTCCCTGCCTCTCTCCCTGCACAGCCCAGGATTAAGAGGGGAACACATGCAGTCGGAGAGAGGAGAAGTGTACAAATGTTGTGCATTACTTTAATGCCATCGGCTCCAAACGGTATTAGAAAGTGGGCATTGGACACAGAGTAGTTGAGCATTAGCGCGGGAGCAGATAAGTGTTTGTAGAGTTGTAGATAACCTGATGTCCAGTAGAATGAGACTGCTGACGAAGCTTTAGTGAGCACATATGGACCACGGCTTGGCCTGGACATCTCATTAAGGAGGGACCATTATCAATCCTCAGAGATCGAAACCAGCATGACAGTGCTAAAGAAAGCACCAGGGCTTCTTTCGGCTGAGTCAGGTTGGAATTTCCTGGTCCACATCCGCTTTGATGGTTCAATCAGTGCACAAGCCAAGGTCAGTCGATAGCTTTATTTCACTAAAAGCTATAGTGAGATTCTTTTTTTTTTTGGTGTGTTTATTCTCTTCATCTCCCCTGACACCTAAATTATCTGAAATGGCTCTATGCTTAATCAACATTTTCCTATGTTTTGGACACTAAAAGCAGGTTTCTTTCTACTTCATCTAATTTTTCATCTACTTTTTCTGTTTCAAACTCATTTCCCCAGGTTTTTTCAGTGTGCCTCATAGGAGTGTGCTCTCTGCTGCTCCGAGCAGAGGCAGATAAATGAGCTGTGCTGTAGGTTCACCATGGTTTCAGCACTTTACCGCTAGATTAATGATGCTTTGCGAGCCCAGAGCCTTTGCTCTTAGCATTTTAGAAGTACCTTCATAAAATGAACTACAGGTACATCTTGTTTATATGTTTATCTATCGAAACATCTTTCCTGTGGGCATGATGCTCCTCGCATCAGTAACCCTACAGTAACTCTTGTAAGCTAATGAACCTTCCCTAAAACACACTGTATTTCGGGAGTTTTTCATGAGTGGATGCTATTTAAATAAGAAAAGCTACTTTTTTTTATTTCCAACTGCAAAATCATCACGTGTCTCCTTTTTTTATTCCTAATACCTCCTTTAGAAAAAAATCTCCCGTGATTTCAGTGTCCTTTTTCTGGCATCCCAACCAAGCTACCTGTCAGTTTTCATCACAGTGGTTAAATTGCATGGTAAGCCCCTCACATAGCCCACATTGAATCGTCACGGGTGAAAAAGAAGCCAAGCGTTGGAGGAGGACACCATGAATTGGTAATGTTATTGGATTTCAACCAGGTCATGACCACATCAAAATGTTGACCTACAAACTAATCCTGGAAGGCAGACTGATGCCCAGTAACATCTGAATTCATTTTAGTGTTGATTCAGAGGATTACACCGGCCACACATGCGCAGGATTCATTTAGAAGTGTAGCATAGGGTTGATATTTTGATAAGATGAAAAGAAGGATTGGACTTTGAGGCGACTCGCAGGAACAGCTGAGCTGCACTTACACAGATCCACACACAGCCTTTGCCCTTGGAGGGTGAAATGAGTGTGACATTACTTTATGGCATTGTTATGAACGCACACAATATAGCATGGTTCCTGGTCTCAATTAAGGTGCAATCCTACATTTATTCAGCCCTTGCAGTTATTGGAATTGCTTTATAATGTAGTTTTTTTTAAAGGTCAGGCCTGATGATGTCTAAGAATTTCATAAACTCAAACCATGCATTCATATTTTCTCCCATCTTGACAGCCAAACTAAATATGGGCAACTTTCAGCGTCTGTATTTAATTAGAAAATCAAAGATTCTCTTGTAATGAGACAAGCTCATTTTCAAATTTATTATTGGACTGGAGCTGAAGACCGCACGCTGTAGCTCTCTGACCTGAGCGAAGACACAGAAACATCTAAATATGAACGGGCATACACCTCCGCTCAGGTTATTCTACAGGGAGTTAACCTACATCTACTACACCCACATTACATTGCTTCCTCTTCTGCTCTTGCAAATAAATTTGAAGGACAGAGTTGAAGGGATGTGAGAGGTAGAGAATGAGAGTGGTAAGGTGTGAGGGAGCGAGTGAGAGAGAGAAAAGAGAGGAAGTATTGATTCCTTGATTCCCGTACCTCTGCCAGTGAGCAGTGTCAAGATCTCCCGCCAGGAAAAACAAATCACAAGACTGAAGTGATGGATGTGGCACTCCAGGATCCGGTGGTTTTGCCATCTGGATGGCCGACACTGTATATCAGCTTCATGCGCAGCAAATTAAATTTACATTTGGACGGCTTCCCCGGGCCTCACCCAGCACAGATGCACCAAAAACAGCCCTCCACCACAAGTCTCTTAATGGTTTTGATCTATCATTTCCAGGTCTATTATGTAAAGATGATGTTGGTCCGTGTTCAGAATGTCAAAATGATTTTACAGTCACAATAAAATCGCATTATGTGCAGCCAAATGGATGTTAAGCAAAATGACATCACCTTTAATTTCCTTAAGATGAGTCAATGCTAATCCAACTTGCAGGAATATTTTGATGCACAGTCAAAGTCAGTAATAGAACAAATTCAATAAAAGCTGGAGTCCATCTTCATTTTTTGGTCCCTAATGCATTTCTTATCCCTTTCTCTTTTTTTTCATTATGTGACTGTCATTTGCCAGAGTATGAAACACTCAAGTACAACAAATACTGTCAAGCATGCATTTGGGGATTTAAAAATATTAGCACAAAATAGGTAACAAGAGGTGCAAGGCTAAATGTATAGCAGCAGGTAATCGTGCTTAGCATGCAGAGCTCCATAACCAAAAATCTAACCCGGCCCTGAAGAGGCTGCCATGCTTAAATGAAATGACCTTTAACGCAGAGCTGATCAAATGGCCTGAAGCAAGACTATAAAAGAACATTGCAGTATAATGTTTTACAGTGTGCTTTTTTTTTGGTCTTTTGTTTGCCCTTTCCCATTTTCCAAGAGGGTAAAATGTATCGTGTTTGGCAGGTGAGGAAGTGCGTTGGAAAAAAAAAATGTCTAAAATTAATTTGGTATCGGAGTAGTTGTGGCAGCAAAATAATGAAGCACCGCTAGATGTGCCACGATATTGTATTGTTTTCTTGGATGCTTGTTTTGCCAAACAGATACTGAATCACATTGAAAGAAATAACATAGAATATTGATTTAAACCTCTGCTGCTCTGCCCTTTGTTTTCCAGTCTCTCCTTTTTTTTTTCTGAAGCGTTCATGGCTGGTTGTCCTCTAAATGTCAGAGGTGTTTTGTGATGGCTCTTAACAATCCCTTGAAGGGCTATGCAAAGCCACACACTGCAGCACGAATTGAGCATGCGAGTTGACAATTGTGCCGTGAACTTTAGCCTTCACTGTTCCTCAATAATCAGATCTCATTTCTGTAAGTATAGTGTTGCCTGGAAAGCAGTGTAGCAGCTGCCACGGTGCCAGGCAGTGTGTGACCGTGTTGACAGATAAATCCAGCAGCCAAACAGTGTAGCTGTCTGGATTCACATCTCAGCTGCCCCACTCTCCTTAACCTAACCCTGTGGAAACACCGCTCTCTCTCATGTCTTACCCCACTGATACAGCTATGTATTTCATGCTCTCACCACTCTACTCTGTGCCTCTCTCTTTTCAGACAACCGATGACTTGCTGGTGGCATCAGCTGAGTGTCCGAGTGATGATGAGGACATTGATCCCTGTGAGCCGAGCTCAGGTGGGTTAGGTTAGTCATCTCTTTTTTATTCTACTTCTCTCTGGGTGTCTCAGTGTGTCTCTGTGTGTCATAGTCCACCCCCACCAAGACACTCTAGGCACAGTGTTTAAATGAGCAGATTGGAGTTTTAGTTAAAGCCTCAACACCTCTCAGAGGCAGAGTTGCTCTTCTTTTGGCTGCCACACACTGCAAAGTACAGAGAGCTGCAGGCGCTCCATTAGGTCTGTCTGGGAAGCTTACATTCTGCCTGGATTTGCTTTCACTGATTCTTATATTGAGGAAAGTTAAATATAAATGCAATAAAAAATGTTACATTCATAATATTTTCATGTAAGAAATTTTAGCCAAATACCTTACCTGTAAATTAGCAATATACTTACTCACTTTCTTGGTAAAAGTTGTATAATAATATTATACATACATATAATATGGCCGCCTTATGGCGGATCTCAGCGGCACAACACGTCAGTTAAACAGACTGTTGCCTCTTTTTTTGGTCAGTGTTGTTTGATCTTTTGATCAAATCGCGGTCTCAAATGCACGCAGAGCTTTGTTTTGGTACGTGATGTGAGACGCGACTGGCTCAATGTTATGACGTGGCGTCACGTAACGCTCAATGTCATCACGTAAATTAGCGGGTTGACCCGGGTCTGGCGTTCCCACTGCAAGCCGATCAGAGCCGAGATGACTGAAGGCGATTTTAACCCACGTCACTTGCCGAGTCCTTTGATGAAGGTTGGCTTTCCCACTGCCACCAAAAGCGGATTGTTAGCGGGTTTAAGTGGGTTTTTTGGCCAGTGGGAAAGGGGTGTGTATGTGTTTGGCTCAAAACAGGCTATTTAGCATGATATTTACTTAATTTGAGTCACACAAAAGCTGAATGTAAAAACACTGAATTATTTATAAGGTCAGTGTAAAGCACTCCCTATTTACAGTCTCTATGCTAAGCTAAGCTAACTGGCTTCTGGTTCTAGCTTTATATTTATAATTCAGGTATGACAGTACAGTATATAATTGGTGCCATCTCTCAATTATAATGATAATAATAATAAGTTATTTTCTTTAATGGACATAAAATCCTTACAACTGTTGTTCTTTGGCTTCCATCCATTGAGATTTAACTCATCAGTTTTTTTTCTTCTTTCGAGCAACACCATGTCTGAGAACCGCATGCATAACTAAAACTCCACACTGCTCAAGGTGTTTTGTATGTGTCAGAGCAGTTGTTATTAATGTGTTTTAATTGTGCACCTCTTCATCTTCATCAGCTCATGGCATTTGCTAAAGAGCAAACGGGGCCGCTCTCACCGAAAGCGAGAGAACAACACACAGTTGTAATTATCAGACCCACATTACTCCCACCGCATGATATCGAGGAGGGTAAACCCAGGGAGGAGTGTGTGTGAAGTCTGATGTTTACACATGTGTGTAGCGGGTCCCCACTGTTGTTAATTAAGTTCTACAGTGAGCAGTGGGAGTTCACGATAGCTGCACATGACAGGAGTTTTTATGATCGCAGCACGTATCAGATGTCTTCTCTTCATAAAACAAACTATTTTGGTCTCCAAGTTGAAACTGTAGTGTTCATACCCCCCCGATACATGAAAACTAAAAAGAATCACTACCATCACACCTCACCTGGGTGTTGAAGATCTAGGTGTTATTGTCAGCTCCAACAAATTTAGATTGTAAATCCGTTCCCTACGATCCCACCATACTTGTAATCTTTTACCTCGCCACACATGAAAGGCAATTAGGGCCGAGCCTAGTGCCCATCCATGAATAAAATGATCTTCAAATGCATTTTGACGCGATGAGAAGCACAGAGAACAATTAAGTCCAGACCCAAGGCCCCCCTGCTCCATCTAGATGTGCTATCGATCAGTATGTGGTCATAAAACCTCCACTAAATTAATGTCTGCCCCACAGCATAGACGATCAACTTTCTAGTCTGTCTGGCTTCCTGTTCCTCTGGCCGTCCACTGGCAAGATTAGGTTTTGCCACTCTCACTCTCTTCCTATAACTCTCATCCTGCACATTAGAGTGATATTCCCACTGGGCAGCATCACAATAGGTACTTCCAATGTACACCTGCCACCTCTGTCAAAGACCGTACTCAAGAGATCGCCGTGTGTACTGACTCACACCAACAGCTTGCATTATGATATTTTTTGACAAGGGCATCTGCCAAAACATCAGTCGCGAACTGTGTGATGCTCAGGGACGCACACTCCCAGAGCAGAGTATCCCTCTCCTTCTATGATCAGTGAAGAGGATTTGACACCAGAGCTGCTGGCTCCCAGGGTGGCAGCTGTCTAACACCGTATCCTGATTAATATCTACATTCAAAACGATTCACACGCTCTGCCAAGCACTCGCCACATCTCAGTTGTTTGTTGCTGTGCACAAAGAATCAGATCCACTGTTGCCCATTAAGACCTACTTTCTCATATTACCTTTCACCCAACTCCTTTTAATGACACCAGTAATATATCATTTTTCATGCAACACCTTGACAGCCTGCTCAGTCTGCCAACTCCAAAGCGGAGGGCCAGATGTGTACACCTTTGATACCTCCCCCCTTCTCTCTCTTCCTTGTGCTCGAGCTTCATGGCACGTGTGTACACTAGCATAATGTTGGTGCATAAGTGATCCCAAGAGGTGAGCTATGAAACACACTGTTAGGGAAGCTATCTGCGGCCCAAGGTCAGGTCTAGATCATCCCTTATATCACTAGAGTCTCGCCCCAGAGCAGTTTCTATCAGCCCTTGAATGACATCAATCGGGTAAACTTACTTATTGCCGTGCTTTATTTCTCTTACCTCCGGAAACCATGGAAAGCCAGTGGTACCAACAGAGCTTATCACCCGGCAGGACTCAGATTAGATCATACTGCAGCAAATTGAATCCTCCCCCTAGGAAACCACAAAGGAATACACAGGCCCATGATGCTGCAACACACCTGATCTGTAATCGGAGGCAAGTCCGGGTTGTGTGCATTTACTGTACAGCTGAATGTCACTGTGTGTGATGATTATAGGCGCATTAATGCATGCTATGTTTGTAATGGCCTTTGAGGAAATCGTTCAGCTAAGCAAAACAAAATGGATGCAAATATTTTGCATAATGACGTAATGTGGGTTTAAGGGCAATTCAGATTTAAAAGTTCAGTTATGAAAAAATATTGTCTGAATCTGGCATTTGGCTGAAAGGACCCCTGCACTGACAAGAAAGAAAAGAAAGGTGATTGCTCATTTAAAGGCCAGAATTATGTGTTAGCCCAATCATCTGGAGAAAATATGGTTGTGGTCTCAGTATTGAATGTGAACAGTCTATTGAGATGTTGAAGGCTGCTGATTTTCGAGTACCAACCTCAGGGTTCCTACTGAAAGTTAATGGAACAGGTTGTTGTGGAGCTGCATGGGGTCAGAAGTATAGCGGATGTCTCTTACCTACCTGCTACATTTCATGGACGTCATGCGGGCTCTTGATGGAGGGCAGCTGCTGCACAGTGATCCACATCCAACTACTGCCTTTGTTCCACATCATTATGTTTTTTCATCCCCTAAACAGTCCTGATTTGGCTGTTAGTCCTCCATATTTGCTCAGATTAGCCAAATTCCACACACAAAATCTTGATCAAGTATTTCTCAAAACGAATAAAAAACAAAAGGCCCACAATATCAAGATATTTTTCAAGTATTTGTGGGCAATGCTCAAACACAGACCATTTTATTTAAATGTAGGAAATGGGCAGTGAAATGAATGGAATAAAATAGTGCATGTTCAAAATTTGTCTTCTAACTGATGATGTTATAGTAAACACTTTTTTTTTCTTTGTAGAAATAGTTATTGTACCATGCCACGATACTCCCTTAAGTGTTATTGTAGAACAAAGCCCATTGTGCATCATGCTGAAAAGATTAAGGAGAGCATAAGGGAGTGTTTCTTCAGAATTCATAATGATTCTCCTCTGAACTTAAAAATTCTCTGATCTCAGTGTCTTATGTTGTCTCTAGTTTCTTCTTCTTCTTCTTCTTTTTTCTTTCTTCTTCTTTTTTAAGTAGCACAGAGTTCACAAGAAGCTGAGTGATATATCCTAACATCAATACATCAGCCGGATGTTTGTCTTTTCAGTGTGCACAACTTCACCTTTTCCACCATTATTAATACTGCAACATGCAGTTGTGCAAAAAGCGTTTATTTTTTTTTGTCAGTTATGCATACACATCACAGTCTCTCAGTGAGAGCTCTTGCTATACAGTATGCAACCCTCTACATTTCACAAATAATCTCTTAGTGCCTTTATTCTCATCTCAGTAGCCCTTCACTGTGGATTGCCCATAGGCGGGTTAAGGTTAATCATCTCCAGTTTCCACTTCTCTCTATGGTCTCTCATCTTTTTCTGTCCCGAAGCATTCTGCAGTGACATTAGCAGCTACTAATGTGTTTGACATTTGTTTTAATAGATTTAATTTATGGGTGGGGAAACAATACACAGAGTAAAGCAATAAATCAAACGGCAAATGAATAGTCTCTTTAACCCGATGGCAACGGCTGGAATGCACCCAGCCGGGAGGACAAAAAAAATTAAAGTAAATTATTGTTTTAAAAGTAGCTGTGAGATTAATGAAACATTAAGAGCACTGCGCTGGCTTAAGAGGTCACTGCCCACATTTAATAGGTTATTCAATCATACCCAGCTGGAACTCTGCGTGTGTTCATTCCTTCCTTTGCTGAACACAGTGGCATGCACCTTGCATGCCAACAGACTGCTGCTATAGCAGAGATGGCTCAACAAATGAGAGACCCCTCAGAAGACTGGATGCCTATTGAATGTGATCAGAGCTCATGCCCATCAAACCACACACTGATGATGACCTTCAAGCGACATGCAAAACATATTTTGCAATGGCTTTTGCGCACAGTCCGCCAATTTATGCCAACATCATTTTTGGAATTTTGCCTTTTTTGTTTTCCTGCACTCTTTCAATAAGGATTATGCTGTCCAAGTCTCCTTTCTACATCCTATTTTAAATGAAGTGTGTTCTGAGAGAAAACAGGATTTCACGCTTACTGTCAGTCTTTCTCTCTACTGATCCCACCATATTTATATTTTCAATTATTTTTATTTTTCTACCACACATCTTTCGGGTGTGCTGACATTGATGCTAACACAATGTGTCTGTTTATAAGTCTAAGTAGGGCATGAAAGGCTTTGCTTTTACCCCAAGAAGAGAAAAGAAGCCTAGCCAAAGGTCAGTTATGATAATAGTATGAGTGAGTTAGGACTTGGAAATATTACCAATGAACAATGAAGTAATGTTTTTAAAGGCATATTGAAATATTTCCTTGTTTTTTAACTGTTCTACAGCAACAGTAGGAAAGCGATCTGATTTTGTATACATCATACAATGTCTGTTGTCAGGACCAGAAATATCATCTAGCAAAAGAATTCCAGTTTAGTCTGTATGAAATAGATTTGTTGACATATGTGCAAAAACAAACTAAAAGACTATATTTATCTCCAAGTCTGATGAAGATGAAAACTAGTAGTGCCTCAAATTGATTGAAATAATACATGTTTTGATGTTATTTTTAGATCCCACACACAGAGTTACTAACATCATGGACAGTTCGCAAAACACTTTCTGTCAAACTGTTTAAATAACACAGTTTGTAGTTTAGATTTAATTATATACTTTTGCCTGATCGTGTCAACATAAAGGAAAACGCTTGTGCAGCTATAGAAAACTACAGACCCAAAGAACATGTAACCTGAATTTAATCAAGAGATGAACTCCAGACTTGTGGCGTTCAAGCCGAGTAAGCTTGGTACTCTTCTTTCATCTCGCCTCTTTCATTGGAACCCCTCTGGGCAAAGGCTTAAACTGCACCATACCTTTTACTGGGCTAAATCAAACACCTTTTAATAATTCTCACTTGGACCTCATTTCATGCTCACTCAGCTCTCTGTTCATCATCCACCATCAGCATGAGCCGAGCCACTTCAGACCCACACATGCGTGCTGTCATCAGGCATACTGCCAGCATGTCACAAGTACAGGATGGCTTGCATCGCTTTTTGAGGACACTCAGATAATTAAAGAGGGAAGAGGGATTTAATAAGTGTTTTGGCTCTGCTGCAGTTGATACAGTGACCTGTCTGCAGACTGATCCCCAGCTATATAACGGCTCTGACAGCTTGTGATTATGGTTGGATATGTGCAGTAAGAAGATGGTATAACACTAATCTGGATGAATAACAGCAATGTGTCACTGACCATGCCAACTAAGCCTGGATCGCACTGAAGGCATCCCACAACCACACCTCCAAGCTTGCCACCATGCACCATGCACCTTTCATGTTTGTCAGCTGCTACAGATTGCAGGAACTGGGTACACAAAACCTCCCTTCACGACGTCATGCTAAAAACATCTTTGAATTATTTGGGCTGTTAGTTGCAGTGCATCCATTTGCTAAAAAGCATCATCCACGTGAGCTCTTCGCAATTCTTTCAACCCATTACCACCACCAGTTAATGAAAGGTCAAGCCCACTCTGTCCATTCAATATATCCTAAGTAGTCCTGGTTGCTCCATTACCTTTTAACAAGCCTCACACGCACCTGAAGTTACCCGCCCCCCCAACCCCGGCTCCACTCTCCATGTTTTTCCTTCATCCGTGGCCCTCGTCAACCTGTTCACCCTGTTACAAATTGCCAAACAAATGAACCTTCTCGCTGGAGACAAATGAGGAAAAATAGTCTTTGAAGAGGACCATTTATTCAAATCCCGCCTGACAGTGTGGAATCTCTGATCCCATTCCTCTCCTTGAGAGCACATGGCAAGAAAAAGAAGTCAGGCAAAAAGAAAGGGAATCACATCAAGCATTGCCCAGGCTTTTAAATGACAAGTTCTATTGCACCAGCGCTAATATCTGCAAGAGGCAAACTTTTACATCCATACTGAATTCAGGTAGAATTAAGAGAAAAGATGCTTTCAAATAAACCCTGTAGTAACCAGAACACTGAGGCCAAACCAATACCGGCGTTCATGTTATTACACTCTTCACTGCCTCTTTGTATGGCAAATGAGTTTCGTTACCAGGCTGTCTATTTTCTTCACTAACATTTATGGATCGGGGTCATATACTGTATATAATCATGTGCTGTACGCTTAGTTGTTTTTGGTTTTCCTGGTGCAACCTTCCAGAGGAATATCAGTGAGGCTCTGGGAATGCAATGATTTGTAAATAAATAACAGAAACATTCACTGTTACCCTTCTGAATAAAACAGCATGGACATTATGATGGTCCGTATGTGATACTGTAATTTAAGCCTCGCTCCAGGGTGAGGCTGAGAGGAGAAAGTTATTCTGGCAGGTTTAACACAACTGCAATCTTTCAAAAGTTAACCCCCCTGAGTTTACCTCCATCACTTCACAAGTGCACCCCTGCTATGCCGCTGTGAAGCTAGGCACCACTTTAAGGTCATTTTCTTCATGTCTAATTTTACCGTTGGGTACGCTCGAGTAGAGCGTATAAGAGCAGCCATCATTTTAAACACTTGTTTCAGGCGCTATTTCTCTCTCAGTTTATGTGCCTTCATTCTGGGGTGATGGAGTGCTAATGAACAGACAGGCAGATGCATTTTGAGGTCTGAGGTCTTATGAGGCTTTCTCGAAGGCCTCGTGCCTGTCATATTACTATGGCTGAACCCAGCCTGTGGGAGAGGGTGCACAGCCGACCTTATGCGTAACAAATGAGCCGCATCAAGTGTATCAGGTAATCTAAGGGACTACAAAAGATCCCTGACTGCCATCAGGTGGATGTTTGATAGACACTGCTGAGACCAAAATGCAAACTAATGAGCTGTAATGAATGCTAATCTTTTTGGACAAAACATGGCACTGTCAGCACTGTGCTAACCGCAGTGTTAATCCTTTAAGTAGTGGTCACGACTCAGCTTTCTTTGTCAAGATATTAAATTGGATTTTGCAGGAAAAGATTGGAAATTTGGATGGAATGTTTCTGTGTAAATTTAGAATTAAACAAATGGCTCACACAGCCTTGGACTTATTTTATTTATTCTTTTTATTCATTTATTTATTTATTGTTACTTTTTACAAGTCATGAGTGGTCAGTTGATTGAGGAGTTCCTATAAGTCTAAGTTCCGGGGCCATGGGGAGCCAATCAACAGATCCAGGCAAGAGGAAATAACAAAACCCAGAGCTGGAGGTGTGAGATCACTGAACGAAGAACTGCGCACCATGGTACTATTATCACATGGCTCAGTCCCAATATAGCAGACTGAGGCCACCTGCCTCCAGAACTCTGTCACCTCGTTGTAGGAGCCAGTCGACGCCTCGTATACAACCCTCAAGTGTCACATCCAGAGTTCCCTCCTCCATCAACCTGCTATGTTATCTACACTTTCAACTTTTTGACCCCGAACAAAGGATAGATAGCAAATATGAAGGTAACTCACCGTTAATGCCCACATAGTGGGCTGCTAGGGAAGAGCCATGTCAACCAGTGGCTTTTGCCTACAAGGCGAGAGCATTCTTCACACCTGTCTGCAAGGATAAGTGGGCTTGTCACAAGCAGAGCTAATCTGTTGCAACGCTCAGTCACACTCAATCCCCGAGTGGTTCTCTGCGCTTGTCCTTGAATGTCTGCTGGCATTGGAAGCATACTCGGACCGCTGATCAGTCTAACCACGGTGGAAAACATGTCAGTGAATGGCTACAGCATCTCCTCTTCTGGCAGACAGCTTAGAGACCTTTTTCCCTTTGCATGCCCTTTGGCCTAACATGAGCCAGATCTACCTGAAGGAGGGGCATGCGCTGGCTGTGAGGGTCGTTAGTTAATATTACACCGTTCTGAGCATTCTTGAGCTGTCAATCAAGAAGAGAGATGAATGCAATCAAAAGCGTTATCTCTAAAACTATCAAAGCTGAATGACACACGAGAGAGATGGAGAACAGTGAAAAGTGCTATCACAGACATAAGGACTGCTGTATTATAACTCGGGCAGTATTCAGAATATGAAGTGGGCGTCTTGATGCGCATTCACTCCCCTGTTCATTGGTGAAAATGATCCCCAACAGTGCAAGAGACGCTGTCTTTTGTCAGACAATTCCATGTATTTACTGTGTAAACACGGTAGAGTAATAATAGTAACAGTAACAATATTATAATGAAATAGATTTGAAATATAATTCAAAGAGGGAGGATAGTAAAATGTTTGCCAGCTAATTGCAGGTTGTAGTTCCTTAGCTTCAAGTCATGCATGCTTTTTAAATGTGTGTTGTGCAGTTTTAAATTCTAGGCTATATTTTTTAGAGTCATGATGAAAATACCACCGTAGACTGGTGGTTTCAGTTCATCCCCGTGTGACATAAACATCAAAATGTCAAACTCTTGAGGCTGGAGTAAACGCAAAATATTAAGTCTGCAATTGACTATGTCAAAAAGGTGTTATCTTTGTACAGTAGGCTATATACTGCATTACCTAGTGGTGATAATGTAACATACTGTACAGTATATCCAATATGAGAGTTCTAAGAATTTTCTCCAATTTTAAAGCATCTGAAGTCAATGGATGCTTGGAAACTGCATTCAACACTTAAATACTCAGTAATGTGAAGGACACACTCACCTTTACACTGTTATTGAAAGACCCCAGTAAAAATGTGTTGCGTTTATGTTGTACTTGTTCGACATTGAGAATTCACCATAATACAGTATGTAGGATGGGATGTGCAATATCTTCATATTAATACTGCCTGTCCTTCATGGATCAGGAAGAAATGACCGTCTTGTATAATGAGAACAAGAACTGCCCTCTTTGTTGATGCTCAGAGAAGTTAGTCTGTCATAAAATACGCATGTGACAAGATGAGACAAGGTGATTATGACAAACTTTTATAGCAGCAAAATCTTGTTTTTCATGTATTCTCTTTTTGATGTATGATAGACTAGAGAGTTATTCTGGACTGTGGATAGGCTCTAGCTCAGGAAGAGAGTTTCTCATGTGGAAATATTGCTCTGACTGGCCAAGATCAAAGGCTTTGAATAATAAAGAGACAATGTTGTGGTTCCTGTTTTAGGGTGAAATTTCTTCTTTTTAAAACTAATATTAAAGCTTACGAATGCAATTATTTTCTAAAAGTTAAAATGCTCTCGAAAAAAGGAAGTGAGGAAAGTGGGACAGCGAAATGGGACAAAAGGGACCAACTACCCATTTTATTGAAATATTACAGTAAAATGTCGACACCTGTACTTCTAAATGTAATGTCATGACCCACCAACATGATTATTATTATATAATATTACATTTTGTAGTTACTGTTGATGCACTATATACAGTATGTCATTAGTTTCTGCTCATTTGCTCAAATCTCAGCTCTAAGTTTAATGTGTAGCCTATTCATTAAACAGTTTCTCTGTGTGCTGGGGAGTATGGCATCCTCAGTTACGTAAATGACACTTCAACTGACGGCTCATAAAAGCTTTAATGTTGTACTAAATACACAGCGCTGTAGCTCCATGAGGCTGCTGTAAGAGCTGACGAAAGAAAACAGCAATTAAAATAATATTCATCTTCTCATATCCTCACAGAATATAGCACTGCAGCCTTATATTCTTTAGACTTTAAAGCCTTATACAGCAAATCTCAGTCTGAGAATGAAGGACTTTACTCCAGCCATTTTAGCACTTTTAGCCCTAACTTCACAAAACCACAGAAAGCCCCACTATTTTAACTCACTATAGATAGATAGATAGATAGATAGATAGATAGATAGATAGATAGATAGATAGATAGATAGATAGATAGATAGATAGATAGATAGATAGATAGATAGATAGATAGACAGACAGACATAAAGACAACACACCGTATAAACGGCAGTTGCTGCAATATTCCCTTTAACAGTGCAGCACACATAGTGATAATGTCTTGAATGAGCAGTTAACATTCCTTAATCAAGAAATGTTAGCCGCTCATTTAGAGAAACAGAATTGCAGCACATTAAGCTAATGTGGCGGCCTTGCTAGCTTACACACACTAATTACTTTGAAACACTGTACAAAAAAGAACAACTTTCCTGTTGAAAGACACAGTTGTTACCAAACGTGAGCTGGCAGACCCTCGGACCGTAGTAGGTGGACCTCCTTTTGCGATAGCGTTTAGCTCGTTGAGGTAACATTAAAATAATCGGGAACACGTTGGAAGAGTTTAACATTTATTTCCAGTTCTTATCCAAGGGAAAACTTCATACAAACTCATAACTGGTAGAGTCGGTCATAAACACGGCTGCAGAGCTTGTTCCCCGGGAAACAACACAACAACTTCCCACAATGCCCTGCTCACGTACGGCGTGCAAACCCTAGCCCCTCCCACATGACAAAACCATAGTAACAGGCTGAGCCTGTAACACTACCCCCACTCTGGATGATGATTAAACCCTTAACATCACTCCAGTAATGTTACAAAATACAATGAACATTTTTTTCTTTTTTTTTAAACTAAACATTTCCCACGAGTGTCCATTTTCCCACAGTCCCTAACCCTCTGGAGAAAGGAAAACAACTTAACACAGGTTCATGCTCAGTAAATGTCCATACTTCTTCATCTGGAAGACAAGTTACTTATTGGTGGGCTTACAACACAAATTAGCAAAGTCACACGCCTTACATTATCATAGTGAGCTTGTTATTTTCTGTTAGCAAAGATAAACAATAGTGGTTCAAAACCCAGAAAAAGTTCTGAGCATGACTTCTGCAACTAGGCAAATTTTTCAGCAAAGGTTAAGTGCATTTAGAAAAATAATAATAAAACTCTGCAGCCACTATGTATGAAAGTACAAATAACATTCAAAAGGTCTGTGCATTACCTGTAAACTCAGATGCTATAGTGCAACTTGTGAAAAATATAACCATAAAATGTAAACATAGGCTAACACTAATTCAACTGTGAACTGTGTCAGGTGAAATACCTCTCAGTCTTTAGGGAATAACCAGACACCAAACCTCTCTGGCGCTCTGCGCACTCTCTGGGGTCTCTGTGCTGCGGGGTGGGGGGAATGGCACCTGCTGTCGACTCCAGCCGACTGTGGCATGCTGATGTGGTCGGGAGGCAGGCTGCTGCTCGGTGGATTTGAAGATGATGAGCAGGAGTCCAGTGAAGCTTCAACAGCTGCATCCTGTGTCTCTGATGGGGCATCCCACAGGTTGAGAGGACCGATGTCTGGCTCTGCGATGTCCTCATCAGCTGGGGGTGGTGCCACCTCCACCGGTGACCACGCATCAGCACTCTGGAAGACCCAAGCATTTTCCAGCTCTGTTCGGGAGTAGTAAGGTTTAAGCTTGTCGTGATGGACGACCTTGACCTTTGACCTCTGGTTTTTCTGGATGCGATAGACCAAGTCATCCAGCAGGCCGATGATGAAGTAGGGACCCTCGTATGAAGGCAGGAATTTCTTCACCTTGTTCTTCACTGCCTTGGTGCCTTTGATCAAATGCCACACTGCGTCCCCGACCTTGTATTGGACTTGGCAAATGTTTTTGTCGTATTGCCTCTTAGCACGTTCTGCAGATCGCCCCAGCGTCTCTCGGGCCAGCTGGTGGCAGAGCTGTAAGCGTTCCCGGAGCTGCATGACATAATCTGGGAGGGGAGCGGCACTGTTGCTGTCTGGGGGCGGGCCCGCCACCAGGTCGATAGGCTCTGTGATTTCTCGTCCGAAGAGCACCATATTAGGCGACAGTCCAGTGGAGCTATGCTTAGTGGCCCGATAAGCCATGACAGCATACGGAAGCATCAGGTCCCAGTCCCAGTGGCATCTATCAGCTGTAGTGGCCAAGATCTTCTGTAGAGTCGCATTAAAGCGCTCCACTTGGCCGTCTGATTGGGGCCGAAAAGGTGTGGTGTGTGTCTTTTCAATCTGCAACAGACCACACATCTCCTGAAAAACAGCCGACTCGAAGTTGGTGCCTTGGTCACTATGCAGTGAATGTGGGGCCCCGTACCTGCACACCCACTCAGATGCAATCTTGTCCGCCACCGTGGTCGCTTCCTGATTAGGGACTGGGTACGCTTCCACCCACTTACTGAAATAGTCGCTCACGACCAGTATGTAGCGATTGTGTCTTTCAGTCTCGTTTAGTGGGCCCATTAAGTCAACAGCAATCCTTTCCATGGGGGCGCCCACTTTAACTGAGCCCATGGCTGCTTGAGGAGTTTTCTTCGGCCGAGCTTTAGCAGCACATTTGGTGCAGGTGCGGCACCACAATGTAACGTCGTCTTTCATGTTGTACCAGAAATACCTTGTCTGGAGGCGCGCGAGGGTCCGCTCCACTCCAAAATGGCCGCCCACAGGGCCATCGTGCATCTGCTCCATTACAGCGGTGCGATAAGCCTGGGGTAGCAGGGTCTGTGGATAAAACACTTTTCCTTTTTCGCCATAGAACTTTCTCATTAGGGTTCCATCTCTCTGATAAAGTCTTTTCCACTGTGCCCAATAAGCTTTGGTGGCAGGGCTACAGTGTGCTATGTCAGTCCAAACAGGTCGCCCGCTCCCTTCCTCAATCCACTTCCACACAGGTGCCAGGTCTGGATCAGTCATTTGTGCAGCTCTCATCTGCTCATGGGTCCACCCACTGAACAGATCGGCCTGTGGGGATTCACTCACCCTGTGTATGCTGGGATGAGACGAGGCGTGGTTGTGGTCGTCGTTGTCGTGGGTGTCGACTACCCCCACTAGAGGTTGCTCTGGGGGTTTTGTGATGAGTGCCTCTGCACCGGGGGTGTCAGTTAGGCTGCACTGCACTCCTTTGTCGTGACACTGTTCACTGCCGGGGCTGGGCTGTGGCACAGTGCAGGGGCATGAAGCTCTACATGGCCTCCTGGACAGTGCATCGGCGTTCTGGTGGTGTCTCCCAGGGCGGTGTAACACCTGAAAGTCATACTCCGCCAGTTTTTCCAACCAACGAGCCAGCTGCCCCTCTGGCTCCCTTAGCCTGGTCAGCCAGCGCAGACTACTGTGGTCGGTTCGTACAGTGAATGGGCGTCCTAGTAGATACTGTCTGAAGTGAGAGGTGAACTCTACTACCGCCAGGAGCTCACGTCGGGTAGTGCAGTAGTTTTGTTCTGTGGACGACAGTCTTCTGCTGCCATACGCCAGAACTCTCTCCTCTCCCCCTTGCAGCTGGGAGAGAACAGCTCCTATTCCCCAGTCGCTTGCATCAGTATCCAGGAAGAATTCACCACTGTCAAGGGGGTAACCGAGAACAGGCGCTGAAGTCAGTCTTTTTTTTAGTTCCTCGAACGCCCCTTGACACTCGGCTGTCCAGTGAAAGCGTGCATACTTCTGTGTAAGTTCATGCAGTGGCTTGGCTATGGTGGCGAACTCTTCCACGAAGCGCCGGTAGTAGGACGCCAACCCGATGAACTGCCGCACCTCTGTCACGTTCTGGGGTATGGGCCACTCTGCCACCTTCCTCACTTTCTCCGGGTCAGTGGCGATGCCCCTGGCGGACACAATGTGCCCTAGGTAGGCAACCTGTTCACGGAAGAGGCAACACTTGGATGGTTTCAGTTTTAAGTTGGCCTCACGGAGTCTACTGAACACCTGGCGGAGCCGCTCTATCATCTGACTGATGTCCCTCCCCAGGACAATGATGTCATCCAGGTAGACGAGACAGGTTTCCCACTGTAGCCCTGCCAAGACTCTGTCCATGAGCCGCTGGAATGTGGCCGGCGCATTACAGAGTCCAAACGGCATCACATTCCACTCAAAAAGCCCCTTTCGGGTACAGAAGGCTGCGGCTTTTCGGGCTCTGGCTGTCATCTCCACCTGCCAGTACCCTGATGTTAGGTCCAGAGTGGTGAAATACTTAGCAGTGGATAACGTGTCTAAAGTGTCCTGTATGCGTGGCAGGGGGTACGCATCTTTAATGGTGCGCTCATTGAGGGACCTGTAATCCACACACAGGCGCGGGCTCTGGTCCTTTTTACGCACCATGACAATTGGCGCTGCCCAGCTGCTGTTGCTGAGCTGTGCAACGCCCGTCTCTAGGCTCTGCTGTAGCTGCTGGTCTGCTGCAACCTGCTTATCTCGGGCCATTCTGCGGGGTTGCTGTTTGACTGGGGGCCCTGGTGTGATCAGGATGTCGTGCTTGACTAAGCTGGTCCGCCCTAAGTCAGTGGGCCCCGTGGAGAAAACATCCCCGAAAGATGTCAGCAGTTCAGCCAGCCTCCAGTGGTCCTCTTCTGGCAGGTTCACACAGCTCTCAGCATACAGTGTCTGCAGGTGGCTGGGGACATGATCAGGTGCTGCTGTGATTTTAGAGAGGCAGGGCCCTGCCTCCTCTAGTACACTGGCGGGCTGGAGGACACCGGCGACAGTCCCTCTTTTCAGTGTGACGGGTGTGGCACCGGGGTTGAAAACTCTGATGGGGATACCAGCCGCTTGCTGTGCCTGCACAACAGCACGGGCCACAAGCACATGGTGTCTTTTGACGAAGCTCTTAGCCGGGCTTAGCATGAGCTCACCAGCAGCTGCGGGATGGAGGTGTGTGGTGCCAGGCACAATGTACTCACGCCCCGGCTCCAGCACAGTCCTGCGCGCCACTTTGACGAGATGCACCGTAGCTCTTGAGCTGGAGATGACACGGGGTGTTTCTTTCCCAAAGAGGGTTATTTTCCCACGACCATAATCCAAACAGGCCTGCGCCTGTAGCAGGAAAGGATGCCCCAAGATAACATCTGTGTTCTCGGCTGTGTCAGCTAGGATGAAGTTCACGTTAGTCACATGGTTTCCAATGAGGACTGGAACAGTGATTTCTCCTAGGACCGCCAGGCCTCCTGGCCCAACGCCCTGCAGGATCTCTGCGGCTGATGGTTGGATAGGGGGTCTGGCCTGGGCAGAGAAGTTGTTGTAACGATGTAGAGAAAGCACATTTCTCCGTGCCCCGGAGTCAAGCAAAGCAGAGATTTCTAGTCCATAAATTGTCACGTGCACACACATTTCCTCCTCCTCTTGACGTCTAGCACTCACAATCACTGTGCCTGAAGCAGGTGTTGGGGCCTGTGAAGGGGCTGGCGTGATATTTGCTGCAGGTGCTTTGGGTCGACGGGGGGAGGGGCAATTTTTCTGAACATGCCCAACGCCGGAACAGTTGTGGCAAACAATGTCTCTAAAGTCTGTCTTTTTAGGGCTGCCAGTTTTGGGGGATCGCCACTGGCGGAGCGATCGTGGCGCCCCCTCTGGTTGGTCAGCACGCCCCATGACCACTCTCTCTGGCCCCCCTGAGTGGAACCCATTATCATCTTCACGTACTGTAGCTGCCCTTGTTTTCCGTTCATTAGCAATGGCAGAACCTGACCTCATTAGCTGTGCAACTGTCTGTGCGGCCCTTCTGGTGGTCTCATACCTGCGAGCTATGTTGTAGGCTCCTGCCAGGGTGTGCGGCTTTTCCTCCAGGAGTTTCTGCACCAGCTCGGCGTCGGCCAGGGCATTGGTAAATATCTCAACACCAATTGCATCCTGCTCCAACTCTCCACGATCAGCATATGCAATTGAAACCTTTTCATAAATGTCATCTCTCAGTGTGTGCAGGCTTTCGCCTGATTTTCTGGTTCTTTGTCTCAGCTCTATGCCAACAGCTGCAGCATACTCAGCAGGGTCCATAGGCAGCCTCGACCTCTTCCACGATGCGCTGATAACTCCACCGAGCCGACCGCGGGTTTTTATGGACGATTGCCCCAGCTGCCCCAGTTAGGCTGAACCTTAGCTGCACGGCCATAGTCTTTTCAGTCCAGTGATTGGCTTCAGCACAACTCTCAAACTGGTAGATAAAGTCTTTCCATGGACCAGTCCCATCAAACTGACTTGGCCGCAGTGTGGGGATCCTCTCTCTCTGTCCATAAGAATATTCATCATCATTGCCGTCTATGGGAGCCCCGTGGCGTGGGTAGGGGGGAGGGGGAGGGGGAGGGGGAGGTTCAGATCTTGGGGGAATGTGGGCATAAGTCTGGTCTTGCACTGCATGGCTTGGTATTGCATGTGAGGGCACATGTGAGGTGAATTGTGACACAGTCTGTGGGGCAAAAGGTGCCTGAGCACGGGAAACAGGGGTACTAGTGGCAAAACAGTCATGGTTTATTTGGGCGAAGGGGTTAATAATTTGGCCAGTGATGGACGGGGAAACTATGGTGGGTAATGGTGCAGCGGGAATACAGTCGGCCCGTGAGGCCGCTGCAGACTCACCAGGGGCTCCCCTCAGCTGCGCCAATGCTTGGGTAAAGGGGTTTGTAGATCCCGATGGCGGTGCGGTGAGCATCCATCCTGTGTCCAGCCGCGGTACTAACGTGGGGAAAGCTACTCCATTAGCGGCCTGTGTTAGCTCCATGCTAGTTACGAAGGGATTAGTTTGACTCCAGCCGCAGTCGGCGCAACCGCCCTCCGCCATGTTAGCTCCAAAAGTCACTGTCATGTCCGTCACAAACGGATTCTTGCTGCGGCGTGTGTTGATTACCTCTCCTCCGTCTTGGTTGGTGTTGTTTTCCGTGCGCGCTGCCATTTCGTCTCGCGTTGTGCGGCCACTGTCGCTGCTGAGCGCCGTCTCTTTCTCTGCAGTTTTCTCTTTTTGCTTGCTGGATAATAGATAAATATCTCACTTCCAGACGATCCCGGACGAGCCCCCAGTGTTACCAAACGTGAGCTGGCAGACCCTCGGACCGTAGTAGGTGGACCTCCTTTTGCGATAGCGTTTAGCTCGTTGAGGTAACATTAAAATAATCGGGAACACGTTGGAAGAGTTTAACATTTATTTCCAGTTCTTATCCAAGGGAAAACTTCATACAAACTCATAACTGGTAGAGTCGGTCATAAACACGGCTGCAGAGCTTGTTCCCCGGGAAACAACACAACAACTTCCCACAATGCCCTGCTCACGTACGGCGTGCAAACCCTAGCCCCTCCCACATGACAAAACCATAGTAACAGGCTGAGCCTGTAACACAGTATTACTTTGCTAATACTACTGCTATTTTACCATCTTCAAAATAAGATCTCTAGAACTCATGTTAGATCTAAAAGGACTAAAATTAGCCTTAAATGCTAAGGTAAGAAATAGGCTATACATACCACAGAAAGAACAAGGAGGTGCATACTATGTTGCTTCAGTGCTCAGGATTCCCATTGTATATTCAGAGCATCGCTCCATCACTCAGCACTCTGTCACAGCGGCTAGGAAAAGCAGCAAAGAGAAATACTGCAAAGCTTGCTCAATGTCCAGTCAACAGAGGAAATAATTCAGACCCACATCTCAACGCAGCTATTTATGTCTCTGTTGTTACTGTTGGTTTGTCCAGTGTATATGCAAATTGAAGCGTAACATCCTCACGTCAACACTATGATCTGGACCCATGAAGCTGTAAATCTCAAATATTTTGTGCCCCAATCCAGTGGAACCAGATCGAATGCTTTCATATCCAAATGTTAACGTAGAGTGTTTGGATTTCACAAACGCAACAAAGAGAGCTTAAGCAGAAATGATGACTGCTACAAAAACACACAGCGAGATGTGCCAGCAGGACTGAATAATATCAGGGGGCTGATGTGTTTTCAGAATATGCTCCATTGAATGGCACCATTTCAGAACAGAAGTGGGGACAGCCTTTGGCAATATCTGCTGAGTCAATTGAAGAATTGTTTCTTCCTGAAGGATTTATTTTCAGACGCTATGGGATGCAGTCACGTTGCTGAATGTATAGTGAATGTCGGGAATGTGGTTGTTTCATTCATGACTGTGCTGTAAAACATGTAATGAGCAGAGAGCTTTTAACCGCGCCTTCTCTGAGAATCATTAACACATTAGTCGTCTTGTCGACTGGCTCTTCTGGATTCAGAAAATCTCTCCGCAGCACCTCATCTTCTTCACTCTGTGAAATATGAACAATTACAGTTCTGAGAATATCATCAGAATAATGTTCTGTAGAAATTATAATGCTGATAGGCAGTAGATTAGGCATGTACTTAAGGCAAAGTCTAAGAGGGGGAAAAAACTGCAGCTCCTACATTTATTGAAAGCCCTAATAGATACTTAAGTTTCTCCAGGGTGCTGCAAGAATGACTACTTGGCATTTCAAAAATAATTTCAAAGTAACTCTAAAAAGACGTGAAGTATAATCTTCAAGAGTTTTATAAGAAAAAAATCCACTTGGGTTCTGGTGTCTTGTTTTACTGTGAGGGTCATTTTGACAGTTTTAGCTGGAATTTCATGAGCTTGTTGAATTATTTGGGTATTCATTTACTTAAACCAGAAATATTTCTAACTAGAACCTCCCTTACCATTGAATGTCATTTCATTTATTACACAAGGACAGACCTTCTTGGTCTTTCATTGTGTAATTACACAATTTTCTGAAAAGCCCATCAGCCAACATCTATCCTTTTGTTTCAGCATCCTTGAGGCATGCTGACTGTGCTGTCATTCAGCTTGAAACTGCGTTATTGATCCTCATATTCAGCTTGAAGAAATGCATTCATTCACTATCATAAATCTTGTTATACTAATAAGGATAAAATGAATAAGATGCTACGCTCAGTCCATTTGTGGTAATCATATTTCTGCTTTCCTTCCAGCCAATCCCACCAGCCAAACGGGATCAAAAGGTTTTCCAGGCACATCGGAGGTCTTCAGAGAGTCCAGCAGCACGACAGGGATGGTGGTTGGAATCGTAGCGGCAGCAGCGCTGTGTATCCTGATCCTGCTCTACGCCATGTACAAATACCGGAACAGAGACGAGGGGTCGTACCACGTAGACGAGAGCCGGAACTACATCAGCAACTCAGCACAATCCAACGGGACCGTAGTCAAAGAGAAACCAGTCAACACGGCAAAGACGGCAAGCAAGAACAAGAAGAACAAGGACAAGGAGTACTATGTGTGATTGTCAAACATTTGGTCTTTGAAGGACCAACTTAGACATTTTATCAAAAAGACAAATCAGGACATCAACACGTGTACAGTATAATAACAAAGATGAAGATTATTTAGTCATTTTTCCTAAAAGACAGTGCGCTGAAAAGTAAATATGAAAAATGAAAAAATAACTTTCTTGAGACTCAAGCAGGGGAGATGAAAGAAAACATATACAGCCCAGAAAGAGAGTGATTGAAAAATGGCTCTGGTGACCACATGAAAAAGAACTGAAAACATATCTAACATGTCAACCAAACAACATTAACCCATCTGTGAGACTTGTTTCCCTGGGCCGGGACTATGTGTTCTAACTCCCTTGTTTCTGGTAAACAAAGGAGCACAGATGCACTTTGCAAAGAGAGGTTCGGCATTGCAAACTTAATGTTTTTCATTTACATTGCCTGTGTTTGTGTTGTTGAGACTTTTTCTAGAGAAAATGACACAATGCATAAATAAATACATACATAAGTACGCCAAATATTTACTGTGGAGGAAGAGAAAAAAAAATACCAGGTGACGTTAAATTCCGAGAGAAAGAAAAAACCCTGATGGATCTCCAAGGGATCAGCCAAAGTACTCACTCAAGAGGCAGCGATGGCGGGCAAAGACTAACACCTGGCTGACTGAGCCGCCACAGAGCAAAGATGAGAAGGATTGGCAGTTTCTCTTGAAAGACTATGGTTTAAAAGAAGAATATGTCCATTGTGCCAGTAAGAAATTTGGAGGCCTTCGTTTTCACGTCATGTGAACTCAAAGGAGAGAGTTTCCTCACCGGGCTGAGGACGTCTCAACAGTGATCATTCGGGAGCCATGCACGCAAAATTATCTTATTACAGTACATATGTTTATATACAGTACAACCACATCTATATGTGCTTTCTGGACTGTGACAAAGTGGTGTTTTATAGCCTGTTGTATAGATGATGCAAACTATAACTGCTCCTCAACCATTTTTGGAATAAAACAACAAAAGAAAAAAACAGACAAAAAGAAAAAACATAAGTGTTATAAGTGTTGCTAGACATAGAAGATTTTATGAAGACATCTGCATTTTTTTTTTCAGTTTGATAATTATTTGACTCTCCCCTGTTTTTACATGTGTTCCTATATAGTTTTTTATACAAATGCCAACCAGAGATACATGATCCCGGACCAGTAGTAGCCAAACCATTCCCCCCAAAAAACTTCACAAGACTATGATAGCAGAGAGGCGTGGCATGACAACTTGTGAGGATCTTTCAAGGATACTGGTAGAATCACTGCCTTCCTGCTCAATCCCAACGTACATGAGTGAGAATGAAGACCAAGAATATGAGTGATGGTGATGGATGATGACAGTGATTAAGATAAATTAACTTGCTGTGTGTGTTTCCAAGTGGTATTATAAGATTGTCCAATGTGTGCTTGGGCTGATGCAAACCCCCCCACACCTCCGGGAGAATAGCTCAACTACGTCTCCATTTCAGATGTTCTGTGTTTGTTCTGTCATTCTGTCCGTCAATTCTGCTTTCCAGAGACCTGTACTTGGAATGAGTATGAGGAAAATGACCATGAACTATAAATGATGATTATAAATTCTCTTTGTTTGCTCCTCTTTTATTTCCTCTTCAGTGTTTTTTTTATGTTAAATTGTAACCCTTCTTGTATTCCCCCGTAAAAATTAATTATAAAAACTAGTTTTGAAAATCAAATGAATAAAATATTACCTAAGTGAACTTAAACCAGTCTACTGACAAAATGTGTCAGAGAAACATGCAGGTTTTATGAATTTTATTTTTCATCATGCAGACGCCCTTTTCATTAAGAGCACTCCGCTGATTTAAAAATTGCACTGTGACATTGTCTGACTCACAGTGAGTCTAAAGCAGCAGTTCTCCTCAATATACAGTATAAAGACACGATTATAGTTTCACTTAAACATCGTAACATTTAACCGTATGACATTTCCTACACAGTTGCTGTTATATTTCCCAAACAGCCTTTGAACACCTCTTCTTTCTAAAATATTGCTCACACTCAGTGAATAACTACATTTAAAAATGTAGGTTTGAAGACATGTTCAGGGCCTTTTACGTGCTACATTCATTGCTTTAAAACATATCTGAACTCAGCTGTATAAAATCAAAGACACCCATCCAGCCACTGTGTTAGTTTTTATATCCAGATAAACTGTGTGCAGCACCCTATCAGATAAGGTGCTGAGAGCAAGTCTGGCTAAATTAACTTTTAGCGCTCAGCTTTTACTTGACTTTGAATTGAAGTCACAAACTCAAAGTGGAAAATCCACCAGAAGGGCTAGTGACAGTCTGACCAGGGATCAGATCAGAGCACTCGACACTGAAGGATCACTCAACACATAGAGCTGATCTCCACACAGGTGTTACTAGAGACAAAAGTGGCAGAAAATGGTGCTTGAACTGCACTGAAGTATAGTTCAACTAAACCTTTCCATCCTACTTACTGTACTGTTTGGCCTTGATTTGTTTTTTAGATAGCACAGAGTTGATGGACAGGAATAAAAGCACAAAGGTGCGACAGACGAGGCGCTGAATTTAAACCTTTACAGAAAACAGATGGTTCCTCAGGAGACTCGACCAAAACCGTCACCGCTCTTCATCAGCTGCTCAAGCAGCTTTCTAATGTGATAATGTGTAATGTGTGATATGCAACTGATCTGGAAATCCTTCCTCTCAGTTGGCACAGTCTTCTTGCTCAAGGACACTTCAGCAGGCAATGTGCTTTACAGTATCACAACACAATATCACACATAATGCCACACTCAGACAAAAAATAGCACTGTGTTAGAAGAAATAAAAAAATCTGAGGACCTACAGAACGCTGGTGTGTATGTGGATGAAATGCAGCACAGGAAGTCCCTGTGAATATTGTCTCAACTGAAAAAAAAGAAAGAAAAAGAAAAAATAAATACAACTGACTGACACACAGGATCAGGATTTAGTGGTTGGGTGGTAAGGCTGAAAGCTGCAACTGACTGAATACCCCTTCCCTCAGTGTCACATAAAAACATGAAAAGGCCTCTCTAGAGCTTGTTTGGTTTGTTCCATTCACGCATGGAAGTGCAACATGGTGGACGTCATGGAAAACCATTCATATCCCTGTGTGGATAGGAAGGTCTTTTTCTACCTTAAATCAAAGCTGACTACAGTGGAAACATAAATTATGAATACCATGTTCTATTTCTGCTTTACCTTTTACAAGTTTCCAAGATTACAAGAGTCAAAACATCATCTGCTTCAAATGATTGTTTGGGAATGTTTTAATCATGTCTGATTGACAGATTCAGATTTAATTAAAATGTTGCTAAATTTTGATCAGTGTATAGGGAGTCTATAACATCAAGAGTATACATAAAGCAATAGACATCACTTACGTGAAACATAGGTCCGACTTTACCTTATAAGACAGGAACTTCTGTGAATGATGACACATGCTATAATTATTTTCAGTAAAGCTTTGCACATCACAGTGACCAGTGAAATGTACAACTCAACAGTGAAGTTACTGTGCTGACTTTCAGGCTGTGCACATTTTTTCCAGTAAGATTAATTCCTGCTTGTGCATGTTTTACCACAAAATTGCTGCCATAACAACCTCCTCTGCACGAGGAAGCAAAGCAAATTTTACTTTCTCAAGATGAAAGAGTGCTTTTGTTTTGCTGCCGAAATGACAGTCACTCAGGCTGTTTACACCTACATCATGACAAATGATAATTATTGAATATCTAATAATCCTCAAACAACTCAATTATACACGTTCAATCAAAAGACGTCTGGAGGCCGGGAGTAATATTATGAGCATATCCAGTTTGACTTACAGTATACAGCACAAGGCAAATAGACATTTCATTATTTATACAAGAGGCTCCATGCGATTTACGGTGCAGCAGACCAGCCACTATGTGTTCACCCAGCACTCAAAGACAATTTCTTTTCACATGCATAACACCCCTCTTTCTTCTTTCAAAGCATCTGTATTTTCTGTTATCTTTTTTATCTTGACAGCCCTTAATGTGCTGCTTTGCTTAGAAAGAGCACAAGAACAGCGTGTTTTTCTGGGGATGCCCTTTTGTTTCATATGGAATATCTATGTTATTCACGTCGCCATCCAACGAGTTCATCTTTTCCTTGAAGATTTGCTCTTCCTGGATTTTTTATTTATTTATCTTGACCTCCACATACAGCATCTTTGCCAAAGACTGCTGTTCCACAGGGGCAGTTCAAAGCTCTCCTTTCTCCTTCCTCCGTGCAGCCGTGTTGTGCGGCATGCACAGGAAGACTCACAGGGTGAACCCGTGGTGCAGTCGTGTTTCTGTCTGTTGAAACCGGCCTTGCACTCAAAGCAGAAGGTGTTTCAGAAAAGTCGAGCAGGGCAAATACTCAGTCCTTTGTGCAACTTTCTGCATGTTTTGCCTTTAAAGGTCTATTCAGCCGTTTACATGTATGCGATAGCTGCCTACTCAGTGCATGTGATATGTATAGTACACACACAAAAGACCACATCACACAACAGTGCATCTTCTTTTACCAGGCAGCAGGATGATTATATTCTGGTCCCTGCTAATCGATGTCAGAGCTCTCCTCTGTTGAATGGTCGGGTTGCAAGGAAGTGATCTGGCACTGGAAAATGCTGCAGAGATTTTCAACCTGAGTTGTTCTCATACTCTGCCTCTAAGACGTTGTTCTTACACTGAGCTGATTCTGTAGCTGTGTCAAGATTTGCCATCGGCACACTCAACTACATGGGCGACCAATTTTCTCTGTTTTGGAGTAAGTTTTCTCTCATAATATTTTATTGACGTGCTACAGTGCCACATCATTGTCCTTCAACTTTAAGATGTTCTTTCTGCCTCTACAGTGTTTTTGGCTGGTAGCAGAAATGCACAGGAAGTCAAGCACTGTATGTCAGCAGGGATTTATAGTGGTAACATCACATTCTTCTGCTTTAGGGCATCTGTGATGATGTGGACCTGTCCCACGTTGCCATTTAGCAATGTTGAGAATTCTTTCTCTTTTAAAGTGAAGTTTGGGAATAAAGTGTTTATGGGAAAAGGCCAGATGTAGGCATCCTAGATTGTTTAGATAACCAGCCGTGTGGCGTAGCTACAGGGATGCTATGTCTTTTTCTCAAGTTGGTTTGCCAACTTGGTCCATTTCTGGGGCACAGGATAAGTAAACACATCTTTAGACCATATCAGAGACTCAAGGAGAGTTTCAGTACTAACAGGACTGTAAGTATAGCTGCTTTTTCATCGAGTTAAAAATCACAGTGTGTTTTGTAAACCACAGTGAGAATAGAGGAGGAAATGATTTTGCTGGTACCTTAAAGTGAATAAATTTGACAGCAGGAGAGAAAGAACATTATCTTATCCTTGTGTGCCAAACTGGGTGTTTACCCACCCGATTAGATTTACTTTCACTTTTTTCACCACGTAAGGCCAGAGTTATCCACCAACAGTAAACACTGTAATGTCCTCCTTGTGTAGCTTAAGCTATACACAACTTGAATCTGTGAATGTGTGAGCGTTTCAAGGCCGAGGAAATCATGCTTAATGGATGTTCTGCCTCTGGGATGTTGAATGCCACAAGCAGGATGGAGTGTCCGATAAGACATTCAGGGACTATAGATTAGTGTAACACCTTCAGACCAGAGAAAATGAGGAAAAAGTAGATTTTTCTAAATAAATTATTTTGTTTACATTCCGTATTTTTTCTCAACAAAATTAATCATGTGTGTCCTGAAGGCTGAGTTTATGGGCACTCAGTTTTGTTTTTGTTTTGCTTTTTTTTTACCTGCAGTTTTCATCAAATTGAGGCAAACGTCTTCTTTTCTTTTCTTAGGGATATTCTTTGGGGCTTGTAGAACCCGATAATGTAATAAATCCCAGATAATGTAATAACCCCAATAATGTAACAAAAAATTTCACTTGAGTGGATTGAAAATGTAATAAAACCTGATAATGTAATAACTTCCCAATAATGTAATAAATTGCATTCCCCAATAATGTAATAAAGTATTACATTAACGGGAGGTTATTACATTATCAGGTTAGCCTTCCATTTCAAGGGACCTAATAATATACTCAAGTCAAGTCAAGTCAGTTTTATTTGTCAATTTCTTCACATGTACTAGACATACAAAGGAATCGAAATTGCGTTTCCCACTATCAAATGCAGACATGTATCAAGACAGGACAGGACAAACAATAAAGTGCACAAGCACAACAGGACATACTATTCTAAAACAATGATAAATAAAGTGCAAAAAGGCTTATACTTTTACTAGTGCTAAAAAAAAACTAAAAACTAAAAAATGCAGGAAAAATGAGGGTACTGAGAGGTAGGTTGTTGGTAGTGCAAGAGTATTGTATTAATAATAATATAGTGGCAGAAGATATGTGGAGTTTGCATAGTGCAATGTCATTTCTGTGGGTCAGAGTCCAGAGTGATTCCTTTTGTGGGTGGGGGTGGGGGCAGATTCTAGATACCAGCCAGTCTGGTGGCTCTGTTGGCAGGGGCTGAGGATGGGGAGGGGAGAGAGTTCAGCAGTCGCACAGCCTGGTGGATGAAGCTGTTGGTGAGTCTGGTAGTGCGGGAGCGGAGGCTCCTGTATCTCTTACCAGAAGGCAAGAGGTTGAACAGGTTGTGTGCGGGGTGGCTTGCATCACTCACAATTGTGAGTGCTCTGCGGGTGCGGTGGGTGGTGAAGAGTAATAATACTCCAATAATGTAATAATTTAACAGGAGATCACCCATTACTTGGTTTCAAGTGGTGTGTTCAAGGTTATATTTCTGTGTAAGCAACACAAGCAGAGCGTCACCAACAGGTCAAAGTTGGACATGCATACATTATTGGGAAAAGCACTTTATTACATTATTGGGAAGTTATTACATTATCAGGTTTTATTACCTTTTCAATCCACTCAAGTGAAAATTTTCATTACATTATTGTTAAAGGGATAGTTCATCCAAAATTCAAATTTCACTTATTATCTACTTGATGTCGACTAAGAGCCGTGAGAATTTTCAGAGTCCTCTGTGCCTTCTCTGAATTCTCACAACTCTTAGTTGACATGAGGGTGAGCAGATAATGAGTGAAATTTGAATTTTGGGTGAACTATCCCTTTAAAAACAATAATAGTAGCTACGAGCAGCAATTACGGGGTCAAGCAACAATAGGCTAGCGTGGCCATGGCAACAAGATGGAACTACGTCAGCACTTTAAACAAGTTTCACATGTGAAAATGGATAATGTGATTTTCACAACTTTCAAAATGGCAGCAAAATTCTGCCGTTTTCATTTAGGAACTCTATGTGGAGGTCTGACAGTATAGTGAGACATAAAGTATATTAAGTAAGCTACACGACACAACGCAATTTTTTTTACAGAACATTACTAACTTGTGTTTTCACCCTCTCCCATCAAAAATGCAAAACAAATATTGAGAATCTCCCAACATCCCATGGTTGATGTTTGTCTGTATTATTTTGCACTTTTACAATTTCAGATAATAGACCCAGACAGTTTTTATGCTTTTATTGCATTAGAGACCCTTAATGACATAATTTTAATGTTGTTTTTCTTAATTTGCTCTCAGTGGGGCGACTGTGCACTTTTACTCCTTTCCAATAGCCAACAACTCAGTCAAGCCTTTTCCCTGCTGGGTTACACTGTAGACGCTGTACACAAAATTCAGGGAATAATGAAATAACAATAACAAGCTCACAGCTTTATTTCAGCACGCATCGTCTACGCCAATAGACGAGAAAACTCATGGGGTGGGGAAGTATTTTTAGCAACATGTTTATCCTTTTCTCTCATCCTCCCTCCACTGCTTCTCTCACTCTCACACACAATGTCTTTGTCCCTGTCTTTTGCATTCATCTAGTGCCATTTCCCCTCTCTCACTCATGCTCTTTGCTTCTATCTCTGCTGGATATACCAGACGTCCCTTTAATTCGACACACTAATGTAATTCGCCTTCTCTATAATCATCCATTTTCCCGTTTCCATGCCCTCCACCCGAACTTGAGACACGTCTTGTGGATTCTATTTCACAGCAGTACACCAGACTACATCGGTTTTCGTTTTATTTATTCAGTATTTGTTAAGAAACCCCATGCTGCTCTGCTATGAATCAACACTGCTTAATAGAAGCTACTCTCGCTGACCAGGTTAAAGTAGATATAATTATGTATGGATCTGACTCTGCAATTTAATATTAATGTTCTGAATCCAATGATAATGAATCGGGCTTCATGCAGCAAAAATGTTTAGCCTCACAAGATTAGCGAGGAGCATTCATCTTACAGGCAAGCAATCTGAAAACAGTATGCTCACTCTGAACGCTCAGTGCATCCGCAAAGACCCATTAAGTGAGGCTGCCTCACCACAGAGCAACTTCTAACTAACTATAATGCTCCTGTCCTTTTTATAATGCCAAATGATTTAGGTAATCACACACCCAATATGTTTTAATGCTCATCACAAACATTTGCTCACATGAATATGAAACTCCACACAATTTATTTTAAAATGTATGAAAAGTTTACAGGCAGATATTTCCACTCTGATGCTACTTTGCAAAATGAACGAGATGGAGTGATGTTCCTACACTACCCTGATTTATGACGCATTGATGCCCTTTAACCATACAGTGCAAAGTTTGACTATGTTTTGAATTATTTATTCTTATTTCCTATTATTTATTTTACAGCATCTTTTATGTCATATTGCCACAGCAACGGTGCAGCATATAATGATTTCTTTACCCATCAGGTTGCATTATTTCTATGAGATGTCTGACCTGAGAACATAAGAGACAGAATCTGATAATGAAGGATGTGTAGATTAAGCCCGGCTGAGGTAATTGGTTTATACATTACCATGAGCAGGTACAAAATTACATCTAACTACTGTATATATACTTATAATTCACTTAGAGCAGTGACAAATAAAATGAAGTGAGGCAGGGAACAATTACTGGAACAAATAACTCCAACAGAACAACAAAAACAGAAGACTTACAGTACACGATTATTTTCCTTAGAACATAACATTTTAACACATTTTGCTTGTGAATAATAAATGAAGGGTCTTGATTCAGACTTCCTGGCAGACTCCGTCCATTCTGCCAGCGTTGAGCCCTGCGTTGAGGGGTTAAGGTTGGAGCTCCAGGCCAAACCCAGCAGTTGAGAGCCTGCCCTCAGGAGAGGGAGTCAACATGGCAAGGGCACCAAACACATTCAGGATGCATAGGTGCCATTTATCATGGTTGACAACTACACCTCTCAGTGCCATTTGGGTTTATTACCGGTACATTTCTCCCCACATAATGATGTTTTCCTTAGCGCTTGTCCTCTGAGACCAGCCTCAATGAAAAACTGCAGTAGAAACATCAAGGTGACAGTCCCCCCCGCCCCCCCTCTGTTTTTTTCTTCTCTTTTATATGAAGTTTGCTTCACATGGCTTCTAAGGACGAGGAAATAAAACAAAGAGGAAGTGGGAGTTTCTTACTTTGGCTACAAGTTTGAGGACATACAGTGCCTGAGGATTTAGGCTGCATATCAGCATCTGTGCAGCAGGGACTTAATACCTGCACACATTGGTAGTCAGACCTCACTCTTATTGGGGGAATCAAATCCTTTCAAGGTTTGGGTTTCCCCAAATAGATATGCACTTGGAAATGCACAGGAATTTTGATCCAAAATAACCGTTTTGGATAAATGATTTGCACAAATAAAAACGAAATACTCTTAAATCCCAGTCTTCGCATCAGCAAGAACCATCAGCAAACACTTCTGCAGGTAGTGTGACTTCCCCTTCCTTTCCATTCAGCTGCTACTGTACCTGTACATGTACTGTATGTGACTGATTTTAGTCATATTAATATTTGCTGTTGAATAATGGGTATTTTTGTTAAACAGATGATATTGAGAAAAAAGAAAACAAACTTGGAAGCAGGTTATAACAACAGTCACCTTTATTTATTTGCTTTATGAGTTCTTGTGATGGAAAAAACAAACGTAAATAAAACTTCTAATAAAGTAAATGTCAGGTGCAGGTGAGAGCAGCTGAAACAACAACGCTGGATGTGTCAGAGCACTGAGGACACTGTCAGTGGAAAGCCACACGACCTGAGTTCAACTTTTGAAAATCCGTGCACAACATTGAGATTAACAATTTAATTACGATCAATTGATTTATGTTGATCAGATTTGATATAAAACTTTACCTATTTTCTGTAGATTTGCCCCACTTTTGACCTTTTGTTTTGAATTGCAAACCCAAAATGAGCAGGAACTAGTTGTGAAACGCAATGAACTGAAATTTTTAATTTCATCTCGGTCAAAGTGACATTTAGCACAACAAAATACATGTTTGCTCCATGAAACCCTTTTAATAACTTAGCAAGTGGCTCACTCATTCTAACTCTTAACTGTTTCATCACGAATTATTGATTAAAATGCCACAAATTATCAAGGACAAAAACTAAATTTACGCTGTACATGTTTTAAAATAAGCATAGAAAAATCCAGTATGAATCATTGATAGCAGCCTCAAGCTATTCTCATGGCTGCCAAAAGCAGAGTTGTCTAAGTTTAGGAAATGACAGATGTAGACGTATTGTGCAAGCAGAATAAACTACACTGTGTTGCAGCCTTTAATCTAATGTTTTATGCAGGAATAATCGATGTTCAATTGAAAAAATTCATATTTACATTGTGTCTATTTTTCAGACTTTCTAAGTGTCAGGGAAGAAAAGCAAGTGAAGGAGATCTTAAGCTGAATTTATCCAAGTTAAACCATTTGGATTCTAGAAACCAGTTACATTTTCCTTCATTTGGAAGGGAAGGAAAACTTTTTATAAATATTTCCAGTGCTCCATGAAATTATAGACTGCAGAAGGAAGAGCAGCGTAGACTAAACTTGCATATCTATTGTCTTATCTGAGGAACATGTGCACTTTATCTCTGTCAGCCAACTCCTAATCATAGCCTTAGAGGAAGGATCTCATTAGCACAAGTCACATTCTCTTTGCCAGTGAGATGGAGCCGATCATTATCTCTGTTGTGGTTGGTGCTGGTGCTGGTGCTGGTGATGAAGATGATGAACAGCTGATTGATTTGTGCCAGTGGGTATGATCTTTGTTCACAGAATTAAATATGCTCTTTCAAATGAAATTTATTTTCTGCTTCTGGGATCCATCATAATGCTGAAATCAATATTTAATATCCTTGGATCAATGTTACACCAGGCTTTATTTTGCATTGGTTCTGTCAGTATTCTTATCTCTTTCTTATTCTTTCAGATTATATCATATTACTCATTGAAAAAATAGATGTACAATAATGGTGTATATGAAATAAATGAACAGTCCATTGTACCTCTCTAGTTGATGAATTGATCATAGCTTCACTCGGCCATTAGCAAAATCCCTTTGCCTTATAAAATTAATCTAGGTAGAGTTCACCTGTCAGGGTTTTTTCACATAAACACAGCACCTATATCTGTCAACGAACAGACAGGTACATGTAGCCACAGATAAAGACACAGAGGAAAGTCTGCTTTTGACATATGTGTGAAATCAAAGACCTGTTACATATTCCTGTTGTTAACTGATAATTAAATGTTTTCTGCTCAAATCTGGCATACAGCAACAAAAGGGGTACAATATTGCTTTAAAGTTTGCACATAGGCTACAACCTAAAGTCTCCTCTGTATGATAGCACGTTACTATGAATGTTTCATTAGCAGAGGGGTCCTGAGAGCAAATGAATGGGGGTGAGTGGAAGGTCAGTATTGTGTCCACATGTTCAAATGAAATCTATGCTCTCACTTCCTGTGGTTTTTACTCCTCAGGACGAGCAACCCATTTATTATTTGTCTTTGGGAAGCAAGTGCATTCTTGCAGTTGTTGCCTTCATAATTGAGTAAACTCTCGCTGCCATAACATTAAGCCAAGACTATTTTCCATCCATGATTTAATTGGATGCTCAGCTATGTTCTGTCTCTTTAAAATAAGCAGCGCAGGGCGCAGACATGCTGTCAACATTGCACTGAGTCACCATAATTATAGCAAGGTCTCCCCCTGTTCACAAGTGCACCCTCGTGTGACTGCAGTCATCTTTGCCTCCCTCAGCTGCACAATATGTACAGAGCCGCAGCATGGCATGCAAATCAGTGAATAGCGCGGTGACTCCTTCACTGGTGTGATTTTTGCTTTGTGAAAACAAGGTTCCCATGTTATTAATTTTAAGGCCAGGCAGAGTATCTACATTTTTCATATCTACTTTGTTTGAGTACCATTACAAATATGACTAAATGCAGAATTTGATTTGTTTATAGATTTCCGTACAAAGTGATGATGAAATCTTTTCAAGGAGTGAACATAATTAACCCAGCAGTCATACAGAAGCAGATCTTACCAAAACATAATTTTTAAGTTAGTGTAAGTCAGTTGACAAGTGTGAGCTCTTTGTTTTCTCAGCATAGTATCGTTTTAATTACTTGAATGCCAATGTCCTCCCCTTCTACCAATTAAAGGAGCTCTGTATATTCCTGGTTTATGAGGATTTAAATCTCTAAATAACTTGCTGTCAAGAACATACACTGTATTTATGGGTGCATCTTTCATCAGAGGCATCCATGTCAAGGTGTTCACTTACTCGCTTGGGACTACAGTGATCAAAAGCACCTTATGGCACTGCATAGTAAAGGTTAGCTGACTCAGGGATATGCACATCTGCAGGAACAAGAGGACGGTCTGCTCTTAAGCCTGGGACAAACAGGCACATGCAGATAAACCTCAGGTGGTGCTTGTAGCGTAAATACAAACACAGTAGTCTAATAACCAACACTGTGACTTCACGAATCAATGGATTACAACCTCTACTTCAAAAGTAACACAACAGGACAACGGTGAGACACTACTAGCTACAGAGTTAATGCAATGTTTAACGACCATCAAGATGAAAATAATAATCAAATGCCTGATGAGTTGAGCAATGATGAGAGATAATATGTTACGGCTATTAACAACACAGCTATACAGCTAATGATTATTACATCTACAAATGAGAATTGATGATTAAGAATTCCCCAACACAGCACTGTGGTACAGTGGTTAGCACTGTCACTTTGCAGGAAGAAGGGTCTGGATTCAAGCCCCAGGAGTTTGCATAATCTCCCTGTACTCTCCAAGTTCTCCGGCTTCTCCTCATACCCCCAAAGATTTAGTGCAAAAAGGTGTGAATGTCTGTGTGGAGCTGTTTGTCTCTACACTGTGTCAGTCTTGTGATGGACTGGTAACTTGTCAGCTGGGATTGCCTCCAACCCTCCAACAGCAATGCATGGATAAGCGGTACAGTATGTATTCGACAAACCAGTCATGAGCTAAATGCAAAGGCCGGCCAACTGCGAGTTGTGCAGCTGGAGACTTCTTACACATGCACATCAGTCTAAAATGGGGTTTTGGGGTGGATTTGTGTAAAGATTTGTTCATGGTGAATTATTATTTTATAGACAACAAGCTCACAAGTCATCATGTGGAGAAAAAAAAACTAAAGCATGCACAATGTTTTCTCCTGTTCGTGTTATAAATGTAGAAATAATCAGTAAGACCACTCTCTTTTTGTGAATGAATTATTTTTTGTTGAAATCTGTTTAGTATTTAACGTATGCTTAAGTGCATTTGTGTACCCAAATAAAGAAAATTATAGTGTGTTTATTATGAATCTAACTTTATTTTTCAATGACTGATTATAAGAAGGGTGGTCTTCTTTGTGCTTCTGCTCTCCAGTCACTCCACTCAAACTGTGAAACATGAACAGCAGCTGAAAACCTTCAGACTGGAGGACTCACACTTTAATTTCACCAACTTGCACTGTTTTCTTTAGTTTTTGTCACGAAGGAGCATGAATCTCAGTAGAGTACTGTAAATGACACACTTCACAATGGGACAGTAATGACTGGAACTACAGCGGCAGACAACCTGCCCAGTCCCATGAGAACACTAATTTTCATACAAGAACAGCTCGGCACAGCTTGCACTGTGGTTCTATGCTGAAAAAAGCAAAAAGGTGTGGGTGAGATTATGGATGGTGAGGTGAGGGAAATGCAGAATGTGTCCACGGGGAGTTAGAGGTCAGTGAACTGAGAGAAACACTGATTGATTTTTATCTGAAATTACCATATTGAAAATGTATTAATTCTAAAAGTTTGATAACACAACATAATCTCTTTATAAAAACTAAAACCACAATGTGAAAACTGACTAAATATTGGTTTCTCTTTGTGTTTACTCTGTAATGGATACGACTTGGTATAAAATGTGCTGGACTGAGTTCAGGAGCAGCCTCAACAGAATAGAGACTTCAGACTTCATGGGATGTTGTTAATACAGATACTGTATACAGATGCAGATGTCTGTAAAAAAACAAAAACAAACAAAAAAAAAACAAGAAAAAACACGAGACACATTTCAGTTGGTGTATGGTATGGGTTTCTTCAGCCCTGGAAACACTCACCCAGTATATTGTCAAAAAGGAGGCTCTACTAGAGGTGATTCTCCTCTTATTAGTTGGTTTTATGCAACATACAGTATAATGTCACCAGTCCTGTCTCCTCTCTGCTTCAGCCAGACAAAGCACATTGCTGACACTATGCTCCTGGTTAGGTTTAGAAAAGATCATCATTTCTGTAAAAAGTAACTACAACCTCAAGTTCTGACTATCTTTGTTGTCATGGTTACCATACTACTGTAAGGACATGGTTAACTTTGTTGGAGGCTCCACAATAAAACAAATAAATGCAATAGTTTTATGTGGGAATCAAACCCAATCAAACTTTCCTGACCAGTTCATTCACCTCAATTTACCCCAGTGTGGACTTTTGGCAGTCTTTATACAAAGTCACTACATTTTGCCCTTTCATAATTATAGCGGCCATGATATGTCACCTAGAAACAAAATAAAATAATAACCTGCTGAATAGGCTCGACAGTCTCTCATCATTATATCACAAGAAATCCCACAACAACAAGTTGGAGAAAAACGGTTAAAAATGAACATTTTAATCACAATATTCAAGCCACATTCACACTGTTATCTTCTGATGACAGCAACTTCAAAATAAATGTATTAAACTGATTATTTTAGCTCAAATGAAATGCATGCCTGCATTGTCCAATGCGGAAAAAAAATTTTCATCCCGGAATGTATTTTATTTGGCCTACATCGTCTCTTAGATGAGTTTTTATTACACAAATTGTTTCTGTTAATAATATGACTATTTGCATGTTTACAAAATGCAGTGTCTGTCAAAATAAATAGATTTATAAAATAAATTCTATGGGAACTAGGGGGGAAGTTAAAATAAGCAATATGAGGTGAAAATGAGTGAATTTATGCTTTGTATTGTAACTATGGTAAATTGTGTTGTCCCTATTAAATCAATAAATAAATGAACTAAAACTAACTGATGTTTGCTATGAAATCATTTTTCAGGTGAACTGATGCAGTTCTGAAGTGATGTTCTTCAATACCCAAGAAAAACTAAGTGAGGCTTAGAAATTTACAGTAATAAGTTACTGACGGACCTTATGCAACATTTCTTAGAATTTATATTAATACAATATTTAAAAATAATGCAAAAAAAATGTATGAAGAATATAAGAATGATTATATAGACTGTAAACAGACTACAATAAAAAAATATGACCAAGTGAGAGATCACCTTATCATTCCAAAATGTATGAGTGAGATTAACATTTTAAAGTTGTATGCATCAGCAGGTAAAATTAAGCTAAAAAAGACAAAGTACCAAGGCCAAATGTTGGCCTATAGCAGACAGAAAAAAGTATAGAACCAGAAATGCTGTTTTTGTTGTTGTTGTAGATTTTCTGCAGTCAATGTCTGCTTTCTCTACACCTGTGGTGGCTTTATGGATGCTGGATACATTAGCCCCAGGCAATAACTGTTTCATTGCAGACAGCTCATCAAGATGAGTGACAAGTGTGGGGGCGGGAACTTGACCAGCTGAGGGGGAGGAGGGCAGGACTAACAATACATTTTCAACCTCAAAGAAAAAACTTGCATATTCTAGCTATAACTTGGGAATCACTGTCATAGAAAAAAAAAACTCTCTTCCTGCCAGGCAGAGCTCCGAAATAGGTGACAGTCCGCAGCTAGAAGTTGTTCTTTTGGTTTCTCTATTGTGGTTGGTTCTCCTCATTTGTTTTGAAAATGCGATGCTGGCACTTTCTCCTCAGGTCACACTTGCATTTAAATCAGTCAATAACGTTCATTAAAGGTGGAGTAGGCAATTCAAGTCCAATACACTTTTTTTGAAGCATCTCCTCATGATTCACTAGCTGTCTATTTTGTGTGTGTGTGTGTGTGTGTGTGTGTGTGTGTGTGTGTGTGTGTGTGTGTGTGTGTGTGTGTGTGTGTGTGTGTGTGTGCGCAACAGAAACCTGGCTCTGTAAACTGGAAATAAACAAAGTGGCTTGGACCGATACAGACACCACTATTTCAGCCAATGAGCAACAGGAGGTGTTTGTACTCATGAATAGGACAAGGGAAAGAGGAGGAGATGGCACACATGTTGAGGAATGATTCCAATTTAAGGATCACCAGGGGGAGGAGCAGTCTACTCTTCAATCCCCACCAGACCAGGAGTTTTGAATGGAAATGACTGGGAGTGCAGACAACAGACCAGTGGAGGGACAAATGGTGAAGGCTTGACATGGGCAGATACTCAACATAGGATGATATGATGAATATACTCAATCATGGCTTGTTCCATGTGGGACAGAGACTATATTGTGTAAGAATTGTGAAATAATTGTTTTGCTTCGGTGTTTCATTTGTCTCGCTCTCTCCTACTGCTGTCTCTCTCTCTCAGAGACGACACACTCCCCCATCCATGTGGTTAGCTCTCTTCATCTTCGATTCGTCGTCCATTTTTCATAAGGGCCCGACTGAGGAAGAAACCCAGCTTCAAACTGGTCAGTTGAGGCTGTCTTGCACCCTGAATGACAGGCACCATGATTCCACCATGATTTGTCCCAGTAGTGGTGATGCTCTGTAAAACTGGAGACCACTGCAAGAGCATGAAGATGGATGTAGAAGTTGCTCCCGTTCTGTTTGTTATGCCCCATTTGTTAATGTTTGCAATAGCTTACCCCAAATTGTTTGTTACCGAACATGTACAATGTCAGATTTATGTGCATGGTGACGGTTACAATACAGTTCTTGCCCACAGATGCTCAGCTGGCTTTCTATAATTGGCCAAGATAATACTGTTAGGATATAACATTACTTGGCAGAAGAAGGGACATCCACTCTTTCGTCTTCGAGAGACAGTCCGCTTCTATATTGTTACACCATTACATTATGTTTTTATTATGCTTACGAAGGAGCACTGGAGGGAGGGGGGCTGTTTTTCTTTTGAGTTATCCAGCGTTGTTTACTCCACCAATAATGTCTCAGGTTAATGCACCATTTCAGTCTCAGTCTGTGTGATCCCCTTGAATTGGCTGACTGACTAAGCAGATGGAACAGAAAGCTGCGCATCAGAGGAAATCTGTGGCTGACTCCAAAATCAGCGATCTCACCTACATTTAGGTCATGTCACAAAAGACAAGTTATTTGAAAAAAAGGCCAGTTGGTTGTTTTCTAGCCATCATTTTTCACAGATCAAGAGCCGCTCAGACTTGCTTCACTTCATCCATTACCACCTCCTCCTCTTGTACTCCTGAACCGGTTGCTTGTGCTGAAAGTCTGAAAAGCAAACTGTACCTTTGTTTTCAGCTCAAGGACATTTTCTGCATTTCCGTGTTCCACAAAGTCACATCAACAGTACAACACAAAAACATCTTTGTAAATGCAACAAGAGCCCTGCATCCCTATGATAAGTATGCACACAGTTTTCAATTGTTGGTGTTATTAGTGTCACTCCAAGGATGTGTATATCATCTGTTCTGTACGGCTGCCAGGGGAAAGCAGGAAGTCAGCTCAGAGTTTCAACAATCTTATTATGTTCTTTGGTGTTTTGTCTTCCCGTGGTGAAAGGAAACCTCCACTCATCTTCTCTCAACCTTTTGTATCATTGCTTGATCAGAATGAAACCTCATTGGCCGCACAAACTCACCTTTGGGCTTTCTTAGATCAACAAGGTTCCTCTGATCTTGACCTACAGAGGTTGATAACTGCAATGAAGCAACCATAAATTGCCTCCTGTGTGCAACACTAACTTGTTTATATCTGGTGGGCCCTTAGTGGTGTTTGGGGACAAGACAGCAATGCATTTTGTGTGTATGTGTGTGCTGCAGGGGTGGGGTATTGGGGTCACTGTGCAATTTAGCGAGACGCCAACTGGAGCTTGCAAAAGAAAAAGAGAAACAAAATGAAGGCGGCAAGTGCCGTCTCAGCAATTTCCTATTGCAATGCTTTACATTTTTGCCAAAACAGGAGAGCAGAGGATGTCAACACCACTCACAGTTGTTATGTTGACAGATTCACAAGAGAAAACTATAAAAGAAGGGGAGGTAGCTCTACATCTTATCATGCAGCATAACAGCCCTGTCACATTTACAATACAGCAGAGTCCAGAACGTAATGGAGTGCTGTGTTTGCAAAGAGGACACAGTGGCACTCGCTTATTGCTTCTCATCATAGTGGTGCATTGCTGAGCAATTAAAAAGCCATCAACTGACTCTCATCTAATTACCCACAGTGTCATCTAACCTTGTTGTTGATATTAAATGAAGTACTTGTCTATAAAATGAGGTGAATGGAGTAAAAACATATTCTCAATATGGTTTATACCAGAGACCGGACCAGAACCATATGTTGCTCTGTATTACAGTGCATCCATTACTGTTGTGCAAATTAATGTTCACACAAAGAAAGAAGAAATTATAATGTCTGTCCCACAGTACGTGGTAAAAGTGATTTTTTGTTGTTGTTGTTACACGTGGCAGTAAAGGAGAGTAAAGTTGAGAGAAGATGCAGTGATGCATAACACAGGTCAGACTCTAGATGAATGAGGTGTGGTGGAAATGTGCATCTGATTTCTCCGTCACACAGACAGTAGTATGGCTTATTTCATCTTACAATTACATATGGCTACAGTATAACATTGAAGTTATTATCCCACGTACCAACCTTATCTCAAGAGTCATAATTAGTCATTTTTGTCTGACGTGACTGAAACAGTGTAAAGGAGAAATGTGAAAATGTTTTCAATTATTAGATTTGATCGAGCTTGACAAAAACAAACCAGTTACTAAAAAGTACGGTATGTGATCAGTAATGGGACTGTTCTCTGAAGGAGATAAATGTGAGTCTGCATTTCAGTAATGTATAAGGTGAAAGAGAAATGTTATGTTAAGTTACACGTCTTTTGACAAGATTATCATCTTAAGAGCAGGGAAATGGGTGAGTAATACATGTATTAGCATGGGTAACGTGTTTTATATTCATCTGAGATTTTAAAACAAACTTGACCATGCTTTACATTTTCCAAATGTGAGAAATGGTTTGACTGCATCAGAGTAGGACAGAGCCACTGGCCTCTTCCGCAGCCCTCCGAATTAATTTGCTATGAGTTGGATTTCAAAGATCCCTGGATTCACTGCACACTGTTGCTACACGTGTCTCCACATCAGGTGTCTGTCACTGGTAAACCCAATTTTTATGAAAAATTATAGCCCTGTTGCCAGTTGTGAGACAACAATGGCTTTAATAAAATCCCGGTGTTGTGTATAGATTTACAAATAATCTCTGTGCAAAGGAAGTGATTATTTACTGTGTAGCCTGTAGCACCAAAGCACATTTTAAATAGAAGCAAGAACTCGCTGTCCAAAGACGGCTGGACTTTTTCTGAGGTTACTTAAGTTTATGTTTAAGGGATGTGCACTACACTCATTCCCAAAACAATACAGTATATACAGGAACTTATTCCTCTTTATGTCACCACCTTTCAAAGTCCCAGTGCTCTTATCAGAGGCAGAGTGCTGATGGAGCAGCTGGGCTCCTCGCTGCTGTTGGGCAGCAGAATTAGTTTGGTTCCACTGAATAATGAAGTAGAATGTGTACCCAGTGTTCTAATTAAAACCCATGGTCATTCATCTATCTAATTGATACAATGCCTCGCAGTATAATTTTGTCCCAAATGTACCATTCCAGTCTGTGTTCTCTGCTCCATGAGACTCTGCCTGAGCAGAACGGTTCCGTGCCAAACATACATGGTGTGAGGCAACGGCGACTTCTCATCATTCTTCCCGTTCCAAAAAAGTATGTGTTTGGCACACACAAACAACACATGCAGAGGCACACAAACAAATCCCAATATCTACCACCACCAGCTCAGTTATTAGACACATAAAGACGACATGATGTGAAGCTGACTGGTTACAAAAACCTCTCCCCAATGCAAAAAGGGATTGTTCAGTCATACTGTAGGTTATACAGAGGGGACATGTCTTTCTCATGCATTTTCTAAACTAGATATACAAAATGAGACTCAAAAAGAAAAGTTAAAAAGTTACTATATCATGACTGACTACAGTACTTGGAAGTTTGTGAACCCTCCCTCCAAAATTGTGCCTGTGATTGTGGCCATAATTCAATTTTGGACTCATTTGTCCAGAGAATGGACTTCCTCTTTCTAGCAAAGTTTAGACAGGCAAGGCAACTTTGTTCTTTCTTGAGAGCAGAGGCTGCCTTCCTTCTAGCAACTCTCCCATAAACATCTCTATTCACTTTATTTCAGAAGTGTTGACACATGTACTGTACATTTATCCCAGATGCTGCCAGAGAGATCTGCAGCTCTGTGGAGGTGATGGGTTGGCCTTCACATGATTTCTTATTCTTCTGGTGCATCTTATAGAGAAAGTTTTAATGGAAGTCCACTTCTGGGCAGAGTTGTGGTGATACTGTGTGCCCTCCATGTATGATTTGTATTTGATTGGTCTGCTGAATTGATTTCTTGAGCACCCACATGTGTTTCACCTGAGTCTGTTACCTACATGACTTTACCAGTGCAGCTGAGGTTCAGTTACTTTTGCACATACAGAGATTCCATGTTTCACATAGTTTGCTGGCTCCTCATGCAGTTCCCTCAAAACAAGTAGCTACAGTACAGTACATGGAAATGATAAACATAAACCTGACATTTCATATATAAAAACTGGCGATGATAAAATAAGAGAATCGTGATTCAAAGGGTTCACAAACCTTCAGGCAGCACTGCGCATTAGTGGCCTCATGTAACTTCCAAAGCAACTTAACAAGTATCATTGGTTAAGGTGAAATAAAACTGTGACCTTTTTTTCACATTTTCACAGCAGACATTCAGACCACCCACTTACTGTATGTCAGAACAAATACAATTATACTAATATATTGAACATTTATGATACTGCGCTAGGGCTAACGAATTCTTAAACAACACTATCCTTTCATTTCTGTTACTTTCTCTCACTTTAAAAGCCAGGCAGGAAAGCAAGTCAGTCAGAGGAGCTTTCCAACCAATTTACCATTCTAACATTAAATGGCCAGTTAGCTGCTGCTGCTGACATCTGCCAGGTAGGTAGCCGTTATTCCATTCAACAAAATGAATGGTGATAGGGAAGACATGAAAAGTCTGCTCCCTTCTTTGTGTCTTTTTAGTGTTTGTCAGAAAGCATTTTAGGTTGGTAATTAATCTGCCATCGTTTCCCAATGGCATCAGTTTTGCATCAAATATAGTTACAGTATTTACATGCACAGATCAACTGATGGCATCATAATATTAGAAACAAGGTGTCTTAGCTGCATATAGAAGCCTTTCATTGATGAACAGAAAGGAAGACTATTTTTACTATGCACAACAATCGACAGTCGTTTATTTGTACAGCATGTTAAATTTGATGAAATGGAGAAACTAACACCACCTACTGCTGCTCAGTCCTGCTGTCATGGCCCTAGAAAATCGGAATTGTGACACATTTTCAGTATCGTTATGACAGGTCTGATGCTTCCCCGGAGGAAGCAAATCTAAAAATAACCAAAATATATAAATATCAGGAGGATTATTATGTGAATACTCTCTGCGTGTACAGTATAATTTACAAACACAACATGTGTGTGTACTTGTGAACTCTGAACATGGACATCACATCGCTAACTGCTCCCTCAGATAAAATGAAAACCTTTGGGACACCATTTCATGAATTATACACATAGCATGGAGATTATGTATTTATATGACATATAATTTTGAGATAAGGATCTGGTAAAAGGCAGTAAAGTGGCAGGAAGGAGCTGACACCTTAAGTGACATTTTGTGTCCATGCTGTAATCAGCAATTCATGATTATTCCAGTGCCTTTCAAAGTTTGTTTTGCTCATTTTTTGGTCTTTTTATTCATTCACGGTTGCATTTCCGTCCTTATAGTAAACTAGGAGGAAATGTATCAGAGATATTTTAAATGTATTCTCTCTTGCACCAGTAAACACAGCAACATGGAGTGCTCAAACCCCGTACAGTACACATCTTCAGTCTAATAAGAGAGCACATCAAGGTTGAGCATGCTTCAATTAGCCTAGATCGAATACTGTATATTTCTCTGAGGGAACTGACATGTCTGATAATTTGGCACTGGTGTCAAAGTGAGATGTATTATTCTCTTTCAGCAGAAATTAAAATGTCATTCCTACGATATTAAAACTGTTTGCTATAGGTTGAGATAAACGAACAAGTGAACCCAGAAATGAGAGAGAGAGACACTTCAAGCATCACTGGCAGTGACTGTCAATGAGAGACCAACATTGTGGATAATTGGGTTTATTTGCAGTACACAACGCAGTTTCTACTAGACTGAAATAAAGCTCAAGTTGGATCAAGGTCGCTTCCTTGCTTATTTGAGGCAACAATAGTAAATGAACACTTGCTACGCCACACTTTATGCAAAATAATAAAGCAAAACAGAAGTGCATGCGGTGACAGCTGTTCGCCATTAAGTACCTATTTATGGCAAACCTTAGAGCTCCAGAAGGACTTACTTGGATCCTTTTTTTGTAATCAGACTGGAATCTGTCCCACTATTTTAATGAAGGGCCTGCTACATGAGCTCTATTAGGGCACAACTTAATCTGGTTGCATTATGTTCCTGTGCACTGCATAACCACCCAGTTCCATATTTAAAATCATCTAATGAGATGCAAGAAGTGTAATAATACCATTACCTGTCTGAGATAGCGCTGCCTTTTATGGCTTAAAAATCACACAGGAATCCACTGAAGCAGGCGGAAATGCCATCACACAGACTTAACTGTTTTCCCTGAGGGACACCATGTGTCCATTTTCTGAGCGATTGGAACAACCGAGTCATACCGCCTCCGCTACAATAGGTATAAACTTTTAAAGTTCTCACTTCGGCTGCTGTAGCCATGACAGCAATACAGCTCGGTCTTTGATGAACTGTTTAAAAACAACGAAAGCCACAGAATGAAGGCTGGTCATTAGTTCATTATAATTTTACCTCTAACACACAGCTGTTTTGTAATCTGATACATATGAACGGAACTAAAACTGTGACTCCTGTCCTCTGTGTGACTGATTTCATGAGATCTTATTTTACAGAGAGCAGAACATGTTCACACTTTCATAAGTGCTTGCACTCACGTTAGCTACGTACAGTGCATATGTTTTATTTACATTCTTTGCAGGAACTGATTTGCAGCCATACTGTATAGAGACTAGCCCATAATTACATGCAAGTGCAAGATGCTATACAAAATCTGTGCTCAGTGCTGACTGTCTGTACACATTTGCAAAGGAATAATCAATGGTCAGTTTACCTACAAGGTTTATTTAATCAATGAAAATTGTGATAAAAATGATAATGATAATAACGTTAATTATTGCAAATAGGATTGTAGAGTGATTGCTCTTGTTTCTTTGAGTCATCAGGCCAGCACAACCAGCTGCTTGTCTTTCAGTGGTCAGTAAGACATACTTTATGGACATCAGTCAGACCAATTTATTTCTAATTACTTGCTCAGCCAGGCTTGTATCACATGGGGCAGCTGCTACTTGGATAGATTTTAACGTGTTAAAAAACCAAGGCTATTTTCTAGGCCTTTTCTCAAAAATTGCATATCCATAATAAAATGAGTATATCTCTGCAACCACAAGGGGGGGGGGGAAATTTCAGTATATGTGGTGAAGAGTAAATGAAGATGGCACACTAATAATAAATTTATAAATTAAATAAAATTAATATTCACCAAAAATCTTATTTTAGATGACATTAAGACCACAATGAAAATATATAGTTTTAGAAAAATCAACTTTGTAAGTCCTCAAAGTCAGTGAGTATTCATTGGTAGCCTACAAAGTTTGTATTCCTCTTTCGTGCATTTGTGTGGAATTTACGTGAAAAGTGTTCATCATTATCTGGCTACAGTAGCCTACTTAACTGCTTAAAAAATATTCACGCTGAGTCAAACTTCTGTTCTGAGAAATATTGGTTATTGGACAATTGCAGTAGGGTTCCTGTTTGTATTGACCACTGTCTGACTTGACTGCAGCTTTCTGTCACCGTCCCCCGGTGCCGCCTGCTCTCGCCGACCTTCGAGGCGCAGTTCATCTCGAACGCACCTTGTGACGCGCAGGCTCTGCGGCGCTCACAAAGGTTCCACCGCTATTAAATTACGTCCGGTCCGATTTAGATGTAACACCGGTCAAAGTTATACTGGAAATAGTGTGGATTTACCCAAACTTTTCTCGTCAAAACAGCACAGGTAAGAGGAAATTTACAGCCATGTTTTGGCCAAGCAGTGTCTGTGTTTGCTTGACTTTGCTTGTTTTTGGCTTCTCTCTCTGCCGTGCTTCTGTGTAGCTGCAGGTGCTACTGTAGGCCTATAGCCTATCATTCCAATCTTTGTAGTGGGCTCTTTAGCTGATGTGTTTTGCATAATGTACAGTAGTAGGCTATACAAGCCAGAAATGTGGCGACTGGGTCCACACAGAGGTGCTGCGGGAAGTTTGATGTTTAGTGCTTTATTTGAGTAGTGTTTGGGTCATATGAACATGGTTTTTACACATTGTAGACCAGCTTCTGCTGTTTAATTTGATGTAAAATATGACTATTTTTTCATAATTAGTGCTGTAGAGGCTCTGCGGTTGTTCTGTATGTCTGCCGGTCCCCTTTGGGGGACTTTGATATTCCAGGGCGATTTTGCGATTGACATGCAGGCACTTATATTCAGCATATTGCAAGTAACATCTGTCAGTCATCTCAGGCTTTCAGGCATTGCTGGTGTATTGCCCACAGATGTCTCTTGGAAAGCATTTTAATTCCACTGTACAAATACTCCAATGTGTTCAATTTCCCATGATGCACATCTCATCTCTTTCATCTTTTAAATGTCACCATATTATAAGCAATGCTCATGTTGATGTGTACTCATAAATCACTTATAGCCAGGGGTGGCCTAAAAGCTAACATGCTGCTTTGGGGTTAGGTAGGAACTCATCCATAATTTCCCAGGATGCAGATAAGGGGTGTGGGCAAGGGAGGTTGCTCCTGCTAAAATGCCCCACGCTACAGGGGGCACATGTTTACTGACAGCTCCTCAGAGGCTGCGAACAATCACCTGCTACTACACGCTCCTTTAGGGGCCGCGCTGTTACATTAATGCATGGAGCGTCATCTCATTATTCATAGCTGCTTGACTCCAGGGGGAAACTGTTGGGATGGAGACACTGTAGTAGCAAATGGATACTGGGTCATCTTTAGCATTCCAGGTGGTATCAAGCCAAAGGGAACATGGCCCATAGAGAGAGAACGCTGTAGCTCTATGTCAGGCAAAATGGAAAGCATGTGTAAATTTAGCCTAAAATGTACTGATTACAATATAATGAATATGCTCAGGTTTAATGTGCTTGCCTTGTATGTTATTGAGAAAAACCGGCAAGACTGGCAATGAAAAAACATCTATTATGAATAATAATTTTACAAAATCGAAAAATAAAAAACAGAAATCAATAAAGAAATGCAATTCAGGACCTCAGGGACACTTGTTTGAAAAGCATAGCAGGCCAGTAGTTCACTTCTGTCCAGTTTTGAAATTTGAATAAAAGTCGTGATAGGCTACATGCCAATACGCACTAATAAAGCTGGACTTCTGCCTTAAAATGCACATTAGGTTGCCAGTAAACAGCGGCTGTTGCACCTTAGCTTAGTGAGAAAAAAGGGATGCACAGGGCTATGTTTGAAATTCAATACCATGCCCAAGTTCGTTTTAGGTTAGAGTATCAACTGTTTTGAGGGAACCCTTACATTTTCTCTAGGACAGAACTTGCAATGTTGTCTGCATGCTAACCTTAAAGCCAACTGATGTTTAAGAAATTGCTGTGATAGCCTCTGTGCATATTATGCACACAATGTTTTTGTTTTGTTTTTCGTTTGAGGGGCATCGCCACGTCAGCCAGCTCCTCTTCCTCTCCTCGAAAAACATTGTCCTGCTGATATGTTGATTTATTATATTCCAACACAGTCTCACTCCCAAGGCGTAATAAACGGACGTTTGGTCAGGGCCCTTGCGCGTTGTCTCCAGACGCTCAAGGTACCCCTCAGCGTGGGACCTGAACGCACAGGGTTTTCAATTGATTTTAATGCAATCCCCTCCGCGGCGATATGTGCCGCTCAGAGCAAGTGCTGCAGCCATCCATTCACTCCTATTCCGATCCGCAATTTGGCCGCAAAAATAACATTTCAACATATTTTTATGACATTTCTAGCGAGAAATGTATGTTTTACTCTCTAAATATATGTTGAATGAAAGCAAATTGTGTTTAATTTGTCCTGTAACGATATCAGACAATGTGCTTGTGACTGTCGAGCGCTTCGATGTTTGGGCGTCGTGTTGCCATAACAACGGCCCGCAGAGACTCCGTTCCGGAGCCAAAATCATGGATGAATGAAGCCGATCGGCCGTTGACAGATTATGACTACCTGCACGCTTTTCCAGCCTGCTAAGCAATGTAAACTGCAACGTGACCTCATTTTAACCGAAAGTGTATTCATACGAAGGATTCAAACGATTTACAGGCCGGACCTATTTCACCAGCCGACCGACATGCGGACCACTTCCGCGTCCGCGTTCTACCGAGGATGTGACGTCATTGCCATGGCGCCAACGCTGGACGGGACACTGCCATCTACGGTGTCTCGGACGCAACTTTGACACCTTGGTCACGCACCAACAGTGTGTTTTGTCAGTCAGCTGTGATCATGGGGAGTGGAAATTAAGCCATGTTGATTTAATTCAACAAAATGTGAATAGACAGTGAGGAATCAGAACAGTTAGAATGCTCTTTTTCAACAAAGTCCAAATGATTCAAGTAACTCAAGTCATGTAGGCCTATATTTTTTTTAATTCCAGAAAACAACATTTCTCCCCCCTTCTCCCTCCTCCCTCCTAGGAACCTTAGTTTATAATATAGTGTAGAATGAACCCATCCACTGTAGTAATGTTTATGCACAACTGCATCAGTTTAGCTAGCTCCTTTATTTCTGGTTTTACATTGGACAAGCTGATTAAGGCTCCATTTTCAAGAGACATATTTCCACATCAATTCTTTTTAACTTCCACATGCTTTAGGTTATACGCCTGAAGTGTTCAGCGGTTTATCAGGGGACTAGGGCCATCCACAGACCTGTCCGACCTTCACAGGGGTCACAGGTCAACTTTTCATGTCAAATTTGACAAATTTTGCACTAATTCTATAGGGAAAAATCACCAATTCTTTGAGCTGGGAAGTTGAGCTGTTATATCCTGGTTCAGACTGTGGAATAGATTGATTCTGCAAAAAATCAGAGCTGTGCTCCATTCAGAAGGGTCAAAAATGGCCATGGTAAGTGTCAAAGGTCACAGGGGTCAAACATCATGAATCCTAACAAAACACACACGCTTTAAGTAATCATCATGAAATTTGGGTCAGTTGTATATCAGAGAGTCCTCTATCAAAATATTGTGGTCCCGTTGCGCTGGGGGCCATGGGGGGCCCCTGGGGGCCACATGGCTTTCCCATGCTCCCACAGAGTTGGGTGTCGGAGTGATGGATAAAGGCATCACCGTGAATCCACAGGCCAAGTTTCAAGTGATTTGGTTGGTTTCTATGGAAACAGCGGCCTCAAGGAGACAGAGGAATGCGGCTGTTTGAAGCCCCGCCTCTCGAAAAGTAATGGCTTGATCAGGACCGAAAGCACATCAACGCGTTCGTCTTGGGCCCCCGGAACCACTGATATCAAATTCAGAACTGTGCGACTTTTGGAAATATTTTTCATCCATTTTTGCTTTTCAGATTCAGAGCCTGTCAGACTTAAAGCCTGAGAGACCCTCTGAGTCAGAAAAGCCAAAATGGACGAAAAATGTTTCCAAAAGTCGTGAAGTTCTGATTTTTTTATCAGTGGTTCGGGGGCCCAAGACAATCACGTGCTTGGGATCGAGCCATTACTTTTCGAGAGGTGGGGCTTCAAACAAATGTCTCCTTGAGGCCGCTGTTTCCATAGAAACCAACCAAATCACTTGAAATTTGGCCTGTGGATTCACGGTGATGCCTTTATCCATCACCCCGACACCCAACTCTGTGGGAACATGGCCCCAGGGGAGAAGCGCAACGGGACCACAATATTTTGATAGAGGACTGTCTGATATACAACTGACCCAAATTTCATGATGATTACTTAAAGCAGGATTCACTCTGATGTTTGACCCCTTGACCTTTGACAAACCATGGCCATTTTTGACCCTTCTGAATAGCAATATTTTTTGAATCTATTCTACAGTCTGAACCAGGATATAATGCTCAACTTCCCAGCTCAAAGCATTGATAGAATTAGTGCAAAATTTGTCAAATTTGACATGAAAAGTTGACCTGTGACCCCTGTGAAGGTCAAGACTGGATGGCCCTAATAAACATCTATTTCAGGAATGGAAGTTAAAAAGAATTGATGTAGAAATATGTCTCTTGAAAATGGAGCCTTAATCAGTTTGTCCAATGTAAAACCAGAAATAAAGGAGCTAGCTAAACTGATGCAGTTGTGCATAAACATTACTACAGTGGATGGGTTCATTCTACACTATATTATAAACTAAGGTTCCTAGGAGGGAGGAGGGAGAAGGGGGGAGAAATGTTGTTTTCTGGAATTACATGACTTGAGGTACTTGAATCATTTGGACTTTGTTGAAAAAGAGCATTCTAACTGTTCTGATTCCTCACTGTCTATTCACATTTTGTTGAATTAAATCAACATGGCTTAATTTCCACTCCCCATGATCACAGCTGACTGACAAAACACACTGTTGGTGCGTGACCAAGGTGTTGTAGTTGCGTCCGAGACACCGTTAATGGCATGCACATTAGTTGGCGCCATGGCAATGACGTCACATCCTCGGTAGAACAGGAAGTGGTCCGCTGTCGGTAGTGGTGAAATAGGTCCAGGGCCTGTAAATGTTTGAATCCTTCAAATATACTTTCAAAATGAGGTCACGTTGCAGTTTACATTGCTTAGCAGGCTGGAAAAGAGGTAGTCAAATCTGTTTTCACGGCCGAACCTTCATTCATCCATTTTTGGCTCTAGGAACAGAACTTGCAATGTTGTCTGGCAACACGCTAAGCCTTCAAAGCCAACTGATATCGTTTAAACACAATTCAACATGTATTTAGATAGCATACTTTCTCGCTAGAAATGTCATAAAAATATGTTGAAATGTTATTTTTTTTCGGAATTTGATGGCTGCTGCACTTGCTCTGAGCGGCAGCCAGGGGATTGCTCAATTGAAAACCCTGTGCGTTCAGGTCCCACGCTGAGGGGTACCTTGAGCGTCTGGAGACAACGCGCAAGGGCCCTGACCAAACGTCCGTTTATTACGCCTTGGGAGTGAGACTGTGTTGTATATTCTGCTACGTAGCCAAGAGGGAGGATGGGAAGTGTCCATTGTTCCACACTCAACTTTTCAACTGTTATGAGTGCACCATCAGCGACTTACAGTACAGTGCATTTTACCATATAGCTACTTGTCAGTGTGAATGCACTTACACACTCAAAATAGTTAAGTATGGAAGTATTCAAATGGAGACACAGAGTAGATAATTCTGCCTTAAATCTTGTTAATCTCGTAGTCACACCAGATAAACAGCCCAAACAAGCCAAGTTTGTTGTGTTTTGTATTTGTAGCAGTTCATTACCAAGTGAAACCAGACACAAACAATATACCGAGATGGAGACAAATTAAATGGAGAAAAAAAAGAACAAATTTGTAGAAAAGCATAGCAGATTGTAAGAGTTTGTGTCCATGTCCGTGTTTTTTTGGGTGAATCAGTTCATGGAGAAAGGAGGAAAATGCTGAAAACTCACGTCCAAACGAATGCTGGGACATCCACAATACACTTCAACCATACCACACCCAGATGGACGGCTCTATCTTATGATAGAGTACATTAGTACAGAAGCAATATATAACACAGAAATGTATATGCATCCACTCTTATCTGTTCAGCTAACTTGAGGAAAACAAAAGTGCACCTGTGATGCTGTACCTCTTGTATCTAAAGTAGACGATGCAGCATGTCTTATAGATGCAGAGTCATGATATAGTTTAATGATGAGTACAAAAATTATATCATTTATATGTCATGGCCTTCACCCGCTAATTCTGGATGTGTTAGATGGGGGAATATCTTCGAAGGAACAGTGTTCAATGCAGTGGATACTTAATGAATCAGTACCAAGTTGGACTGAAGCTGTTCCGGCAGCACGCAATGGTCCAACACATCATTCAGATCATTAATGCTGGCTTTCCCTATAATTAGTCACCCATCTGTATTTGAACTGGTTGTAATATAGGATTTTATTTGGATGTGAATGGCAGCAGTGGTGAATTTGCAGCTATTCTGCCAACAGTTTGTTGATATGTCTGCAGTAACTTCACTGTCAGGAATCCCTGATATCTCTGACTCATAAAGTCTCACTGGCCTTTCCCACTCAGTGTCTTGAAATTACAGCTTTTAGATGACATGGAAGTGGCATCACTGCAATGCTTTAGTAGAAGTGAGTCATTGTTAATGTCATTAGCAACATATGTGCCGCTCCTACTCTGACAAGTCAAAATGTCTGGGGTAGAAAAAAGGCCTTCTACTGAGTAATTACTTTATTTCCCACTGAAAAATATATAATGAGCAATTGGATACAACGTTTCAAGTTGCTTGACATTGCTAATATGTGTCAAACCCCTTCTTTAAACCACACACATTTGCAGAGCAGTGCGGCTGAGTGATTGAACACTGCATCCCTCCCCATGTGTCCTGAAAGAGTTCTTTCTTTGCAACTTCAAAGTGGAAACTATGCAAAATAAGCTTAAAGAATGAAGAAAGAAACAGAGGCGTAGAGAATCGGGTTAAATATAACGTCCGTACCCTCGAACCTCAGCTTCATTGATATTATATGAGCGGAGTGAGGACTTCAAAGGGAGGCTGGGTCCGATCGATGGGACAGATTCCAGGGTATTATGTTGACTCTTGCAGCTGCCATCAACAACTAAAAGGTAAAAAGGAATGAAGCTCCCTTCTCTGCATCTCTTAGTAGAGTAGCTATATCAGATTTTTGATTCCTCACTTCTCGCTTCAACCTCTCTTGTCATTTTAAAATTCCTTTATCTTTTATCTTAGAGTCCCAGGGTGTCAGTAGAGCCTAATTAATATACAGTATACGTGTACATGTGTGGTGGAGTCATTGTTGTTTTTCTAAACCTCTATCAAAAATCAGCCTTAAGCACTATTTGCAAACACAGATGTGGTTTTCACTCCTCTTGTGGGTAGAATTTAAAATATTCATAACTTATACACAGTACTTTCGACTGAGCGAGGGGAAGGCATGGAAACTGCATAATGGTTTCTAGCTTCCTGAAAAGACAGTGTGAAATAGAAAAAGCGGCTCCTTGTCCTAAAATGATATTTATAAATCACAGCAGCATGTTGGCAGAAAATTCCAAGAATGGATTGAATCAATCCAAGAGCTCTGCAAAGGAAACATCCTCCACACACAGTACATGGCTTATGTTCAAGGCAGCCATCAGCAGGGTACAATGTGATTATGTTCTTGAGAAAATCTCGGTATAGTTTAGTTTTGTTTGAGTTTCCTGCTGCTTACCTGTTCATGGTCTCATCATCTTATGAGAAAGTTTTGGTTTCTGGAATTCGAGGTGAAGTAAAACAAAGTCATTCTCTTGGTTGTATTTAACAAGAAACACGTCCTTTGTTTTATTTACATAATCTCCTATAATTCAGTCTCCTGGTGTTACTGGAAATGCGAGAAAACAAATGTGCCTGGTCTTACGTTATGTTACAATGTTTTCCTATACTTCACAAAGACACGCTTAAGGACGCACTGCTCACAAGCAAGTGAGAAAATCTCAGTGCAACCTTCAAGGGAAGCTTTCTGACAGGTTTATTGGGGGACCTGGACGTGAGCCCAAGTGTTCCTCAGAACTGCTTAATACAAGATTGTTAGAGAACGTGGATGAACTCTTTGACACCAAGTGTGGAGCAAGAAATGCCAGGCCCTGGGAGATAAGAATGAAACCGTGTTATAAGGGTGACTACTTTATCACATCATATTAGGATAATTCTTTTTATCTGTCTCACTTTTTTTTTTCTTTTTTACCTGTGGGCAGAATCCATTTAGGAAGTGTGCCCCCTCAAAATCTTCTTGATGCCATCAAAGTCTGGGCTAATGGTTAAGCTTGGCACAAAGTGCATCTTCCTGTCAATGAATTCAGCGCTTTCATCAGTCTTTTTTTTTTATCATTGTTCTATCTTTAATAGTCTAAGAGCTTTGCCTTTTGTCCTCTGGATTTATTAGCTAGTGCCTTAAAGGTTCATTTTGGTCCCCAGCTCACTGTGGGCCAGATGTGCTGTTTAAGGTACTTAAGCACTTAAAATACGTGATAGCATGGCACATATTTACCTTAAAAATAGAATGTGTTAAGCATGTATAATTGGCCCCGTGCTAGGCTGGCTGCTTAAATATGCAATGGTTATACTAATGAGTGTCACCACATGAGAATTACAGTGAGGTGTAACGAAAAGCCGCCGGCAGTCTGTTCTCCCACTTATTAATATCTGTGATCAGGGTATTGAGCTAAATATGGGTCTACTTTGTTCTAAAAAAAAAAAAAAAAACCTACAATACCTTAAAAATGTACAATAAACATGACTCTTGGCTCTAGGGAATTGTGGAGAGTTTTTAACAAAATTAAAAGTTGTTGCCTTGTTGAGAATTTAAAAGATAATTTATTTAGGACCCAAATGCAGGTGTAGGCCACTGTGAAAGAAATGTAGGGCCAACCTGAGGTATGCACAAGTAAAAGAATACAGAAGTGCTGCTAAAAAAAAACCAAATGAACAAAAGAAATAGTTGTTGGACTGATTTCTTCTGCCTTCAGCCCCTTTTCTGCCATGGTGCTGAGACACTGGCTTGTTACCTTTAAACAGTTTCCATTGCTGGATACCCAGAGTCCTGATAAAGTGTAAGCACTGACAGGTAATTTTGGATGTGAAAGCAAGGTTCAGATAGAAGAAGATATTTAGATTCCCTCTCAGCTGCAATTGATTTTTGTATTGCTGTTTTATTTATTAACTGTCTATTAAACCAGGAAAGAAATACAAGAACATTTTCACTACTGAAGTATTTCTATTTTACTTTCTTTCACATTTTAGAGGGGCATGTTTTTTTTTTTTTTTGTTTTTTTTTTACTCTTTCTAAGTTCAATCACAAACTGAAATGTAGGCTATAATGTAAAATAAGCAGTAAGGTGCTGCTGACACATGGATGTATCCCTGCCAGTATTTGTAATTTCATTTGAGAAGAAGTCTGAAGTCAGAACCTAGAGTGTGTTTGCATAGCCTAGTTGTGAGGTAATTGAAGTGCAGCACCTGAAGACTTTTCCACCACTGCAGTGAACTCAGAGACCTTTTGTGCACCTGCACCCATGTAGCCCACACTAAGTATTGATATAAGTTGTTGAACGTGTAAATGTAGAGAACAACACAACACTACAAAAACCGCTGAGAGGTAGAAAATAAATTAAACCTTCTCTCTCATTAAATGACTGAAATTACAAATGTTCATTTGGTTGTTTAGGGCTCCTTTGTGGCTGCGGCGCATTGAGGGGAAGCTGCTTTGACTACGCGAAGATGGTGTAGAAGCCTGCCACTCATTTAAATCAGCCTGTTTGTTTAACACTAGTCCACGATAAGGCTGGATAGTGAGGATTTAAACTTTATGGATCCCAGCTTTAAGGGAGGTGCAGCATGCAAGGCCATCAGTCAGTAAACCATCAATCCAGTCTAAGCTGTAGAAAGTGAGACAGCTCGCCAGATCAATAGTACATTCCACTTGTGCAGCGAATCAACAAATATTCCTAAAGGATCACAGAAGAACAATATTGTCCATGGGTTTGATGCAGTGCAGGTGTCAGTGAAGGTGGACAGCCATGTAACTTCTGATGACATGTTTGCAGAAGTCAGCTGGGTTATAATATAATGTGGTTTGAGTAAAGAGCAGGAGAGACATGAATACGGCAGGAGGAAGACTTAAATGCTGCTGTACAGCCACTGCGTGAGCAGGTTGTATGTTGTGTTCTAATCCACTTCCACAGGGTAGTGTGGAAAGACTCACGAAACAGGCAGGTAACAGCTTTGGATTACAGCGTAGGATATGGTAAGCTATTTAAAAATATAAACGATCCCTTTAAAGAGGAAAAGCACACATCAGCAGTATCCAATGAGCTTAGTCTATTTTTATCATATTATCATAAAAGTAGGAGGGCTACGATTAATGTCTTTTCTGGGTGGAAGAAACATGGGCTTGAAAAAAAATATATATCGGATACAAGGGGGAGAGGCTATCAAATATTCAGGTGTGATAGTCTTCCAGGAAGCTGTTGAAATTACATTTTCCAATTCATCTGTCTCTTTCCTCACATGTTCTGTAAGCTATAAGTATCACACTTGTTAATCAGGTCATGTTTTTTTTCCTTTGCCTGCTCAGACAGTTATGAAAGAAAAGTGATCCAATATGTGGAAATGTGATTTAATGAACCTTTTCTGTGCCCAGTCCAGAAGACTGGGATGTAGATTATAGTAATGAATAAGAGGATAGAGCTTGCTTTGAGATGAACGTCACCAAAATGCAGATGATGGCTTGAAATCTGGTAAAGTGAGTTGGATTTATCACGGTCTATTACAGCATGTACAAGCTTTCATGATCAAGGCAATAACCCGTTTTTCCAAACAACTACACAGCATGTGGTTTGAACACACTGTGGGAGTAGAAATGTATTGGGCTTGATTTATCAAGCAGTGTAGACATTTCTGGGAGCTCTGCAGTAATGATATGTAATCTGGAGCCTGATCTATCTCCGCATGATTTAAGTTTTTGCTCAGCTTTACATTTCCCATCCTTTCAGTATCAATTTCATATGCATCGTGATGTGCATGCATTGATGTTTTGAAATTTTGATATTTTTCAGGGGATATAGAGATATACAGGAGGGGGGAATAGGGCGGTACTTAAGCACTGCATTCACTTGCAGATTATGGAGTATGTCTTCTTTAAGAGCTGTGATCAGACCAAATGTTTTTTTTTTTTTTTGCTTTGACTTTGCATCCTAAACTATTCTCATTATCTCCAAAATCAATCCAAAAACAAACAAGTTCAATTCAAAACCCGATACAGAAATACGTTTTACACTTCTTATACAAGCAAAAGCAGAAGATAATATGGCCATGCCAATCAATACATGAGCTACACCGAGAGGGAGACATGTACAATAGGAACTGCAACAGTCACTATACTGTTGGTCTTATCTATTTTAGCCTCATGCTTTCAATTGTAGGTCAGACTTCTTCATCGGCCACTTTCAGTGCTCAAAGGGAAAATACTCTCAGCCTCTTTTGTCCCATTGAAATCTTTCAATAGTTTATATTCAAATTTCTAAGCTTAGAGAGCGACGGTGCAAAGACTCAAAACCACAGAAAGACTGTCAAAGGCAAAAAACATCTGCACACCTCACTTACATTGAAAAGACACCACTGGGTGATCCACAAGCCTTTTAGCCATACCCAGAATGCACCTGCTGGCTTCACAGTAATAGTACATGTTCAATTTAGTATGCTCATTAAATGTAACCTTTTCTGTAATACCATTAAAACCATATAACCAATAATGTAGTCATTCAAAATGTCATTGTATTGTTTAAGTATTGTTAAAGTTATATGTAATTTTTCTATGCTTTGAAAAAGCTACATATGTGCAGATTACAGACTGTGTTGCACATCCATCATTCTTAAGAAATCCTCCCTTGCTGATAATTAGTGCGTTTAAAGCATGCTGCCTTTTTGGGTTGGTGTGGTTTTCTTCATCAGTTTTTGGAACAGCTGCTGTCCAGGGTGCTGAATCTTGGCATCCACACTAATTTCCCACCTGCCAAGCTCGCTATACATACGTTGTTGTTCCAGATCCTGGTAAGTGAGTCTTGTGGTTGCAGATGCCGAGCCCCCGAGTTACTGTGTTTGATCGCTGCCTTTGTGTGAGGCCAGTTTATTTACTATGCCTATTCTGCCAGTAGACTTTCCTGTTTACTGTTCATCAAAGAAAACTAATATAAAGTTTCTGAAGTGAGAAATTACTCATGTGATGTTTTCGTTGCACTTGCTTCCAGTTAGATATCTTTACAGATTGTTTCATTGGCATTCACTGAAACCAACACAAATAAGAGAAAACACCAATTTTGTGGAAAAAACAATGCCAAATATTTTACACCCCATACCGACTTGTGGTTTCCTGTTGACCGGGGATGATAGTAATACGTTTTGTTTGAGCAAGTGTAACTCAGTGGTTGTTGGTGCTAGAGATCTCAAATTTGGTGGTGGTACCCATATTTGTCTGCTGTAAATGACATACACTTGGACTTCTACTACACCATCACAGATTATGTAAATTACTTTCAATACAATAAACAGTAATTTCAGAAATGAAATTGCTAGAGCAAAAATCTTTCCCATGAATGAAAAATGAGATGTCCGGTCCCGTGCCAGATTTACTCAACTCCAAGGAGCATTCTACAATTTCGTTTCCCCCAATACAAACTTTTTTTCCCACAATTTTTGCTCAATTGACAGATTTTTGACTTATCAAAAATTGAGCCTATGTGTATGAAAACATTGGACTGTAAACAATACTGTATACATATCAATTTTTCATAATCTTCCTGAAAAAAATGACAATATTTTGCAGTCGTGGTTGATGAAGTTTGGCAAATATCAGAATTTCATCTCAAAAACTGAATTTTTGAGAACATTTTAAATTCGGCTCTTATGGGAACAACTGCAGTCAATGTAAGAGTGGCATTTTTAAACATCAGATTTTCTCTTATGGAGCAAAACACTTATAGTTAAAAACAAATCATCAACATTTCCTTGCTGTCCAGATGCAATTCATGTATTATCAGATTTTTTTTTTTTTTAGAAAACAGAATTTTGGACATTTTCACAATTTTTGAAACTGCTGCCTGGCTGGTGACTCAGTCCATTTCTTGAGGCCAGACACCAAGTCTCACTTTTTTCTCAATGTGTTAGGAGCTGATTCTTGGTGTGAAAGGTTGTGAGTTCAAGTCCCAGCAAGGATGATGATGATAGCACATCAAAATGCCAGATGTCCTCAACTGGAAACACAAGATAATAGTCCTGATGGTGGTGCGAGCCTCTTTCAAAACTTAATGACAAAAGTTAATGACAAATCAACCACATGTGCTACAGCTTTGGAACCTTCACTTTCAGCTATAGTATCATTCTGTTTGTATCTGTCGTATCTGAGAACTCACCAAAAACCCTTCAACACATTCATTTTTGATGAAAGTGGCCATGTGTGGGGTTTTGCTCCTTTATGCTGTAATACAGTATCAAATGCAGAAGTGCCTCTTTTGATGCAGCTTTAAAGCTCCCTGGAGTAACATTTTCCAAGAGGTGTAGCCCCTCAGAGTTTATCAAGAAATTTCACTCAGATGTCCTTTCTTGTTTTTTTTATATCTCTCTATACAGAAGGCCTGTGTTAGGGGTGACTCATCGGGAAATGGTTGCCAAAAATTTCTAAGCCTGGCCTTGCTTGCCTGACTTTTTTTTTTTTTTTTTTTTTAATATGTTTATAGCACAGCGCAGATTCAGGCAAGTGTCCAGGTCTGGAATAAGGTTGATCCAGAGGAGACTGTGTGCCATCAGTTACAGAGCTATTTCTGATGGCACTGCAAAAAGGTTCTTTCAGGCAGAAACAGCAGACCATGTTTGCCTTTCTCACCTGGGGTCCCCTTAGAATCACTGGTATATTTTGCAAAATGCCCACACTAGCTGTACGCAAAGGGCAGGCTATTATAGCCAACAATAGCCCAGCTACTTCAAGTAAACAAAGTCAAACCCATAGGACTGTAAGGGTACAAGTAATTTCCATGAGTCAAGCCAGCCCCACGCATGTATGTTTATGTCATACGACTCATTATGATTGGTTTAAGCTCATTTGCATAATGCAAGGCAGCAAAGCCCGCAGGGGGTTTCGCGTGGGGAATTGAAGATAGCTCGAATGACTCGCAAGGACAAGATTACACATTTGTTGCAGTCTGAGTTGTTGATAGACGAAAAAAAGGAAACATTACTGGTGAAATAAATATCACATTATTTTCATTTGCATCTTTAGTGAAAAGGCCTTATTGGGTTGTTATTTGCTTCGTGTACTGATGTCTTTTAGTTGATCCATTAAAATGTCCAGGGCTTCAATGTTAAGTCTTTTGACACCCATCTGATGGGTTAACATGCAATGTGGTTCAGACATTTAGTGACGAGTTTTATTTTTCTATCCATCCATTATTTAGTTTATTACTAGAAACAGCCACATGCCCACCACACCTTTGAGAACAAGAAAATCCAGAGCTCAATTTTTGTTTTTAACACTAGAACCGCCAACATTCCATGTATACCTAGAACCGCCAAGAGGTCATTTTGACCTCCATTCACTCTAATGCAAAAATGCTAAATGGACTGCATTTATGTAGCCATATATATTATAAACCCAGCCAGACACACAGTTCAAAACACTTTATAGTAATGCTTCACATTCATATACATACACATATTTTACAAAAAATAACAATAGTGGTTGCTAGGCAACCAATATAGACGACTCTTTATTTTCCTATTTTCGAACAGTGTGTGTATGTAAAAATTTTCAAAATTGTTTCAAATTTTTGAATTCATGTCCATTTCTCATGAGAGCAAGGGATTGTCATTGTTATGTTCAATGTTTATGAGTAATATTGTTTTTTTATCTGTTTGACCTGTTTGAACTGTTTGACAACTTTCTAGTATCTGAACTCGTGTTGTGTTGTGGGATGAGGTCAAAATGACTAACTAACTAAATAACTAACTATAACTAACTAACTGGCAAACTGAGTGACTAAATGGAAATTATTTAGCCCAGATTGCAATTATTGGAAAATCAGTTTTATACATTTTTATATACACACACTATTCGAACAATAGAAAAATAAAGAGTCGTCTATATTGGTTGCCTAGCAACAAATATTGTTATTTTTGGTAAAGTATGTGTGTGTATATGAATGTCAAGTATTACCATAAAGTGTTTTGAACTGTGTGTCTGGCAGGGTTTATAATATATATGGCAACATAAATGCAGTCCATTTAGCATTTTTGCATTAGAATGAATGGAGGTCAAAATGACCTCTTGGCGGTTCTAGGTAAAATCACTCTTTTTTTCGCTCTCTTTTATATCAGAATCACGAAAACGCATAAGATGATGTAGAACACACTTTTAGGAAAAGTCACCAACTGGGAGACCTAGGGTTTTTACGCAAACAGAGTTACGTGCATTTTAAGAAGCGAGAGAGGTCAAAATGACCTCACGGCGGTTCTAGTGTTAATAACCAGTAGTGGTGATGATCTGAGATCAGCATCAATCTGAAAATGTTTTTTTTCTGATGTGTGCTGAGCCCCAGCGGCCTCGTGAGGCTGCGAGCTAGGCTATCGACTAAAACTCTTAATTACAAATGATTTATTATATTAACATCTTCACTTATTCATTTAACTGTTTCTTAAATTATTTATGACTAGTAAATGGCTGTACGAGCTACATTCATGCATTATCAATGATCCATGCAAACAGATTTGTTTCATATCACTTAAAAAGCTAAACTAACATTAAGCTTGAGCTGCTTGAGCTGCAAAACATTCAGATAATGTCAGTCATGTTTACCTTAAACTGTTTCGCTCTAATCATGCAGTTAAAAAGAAATGCTTTCCACCCTCTTTTTTACACTTTACACAGATAATAACCAGCTACTCTCTTACTGTAATGAAAATATCTCTTTACTGCAAGAGACAGACAGTTTCAAATCTCTGCCCCGCTCCAATGGCCTTGTGAGATCAAGATTAAAATTTCACTTCTCATGAAGGAGCCCTCATGTGCCTCGGATCGGTTTATTAAACTTCCTTGAAACAACGTCAAAGTTATATTGCATCATTTTTAGAACTGATTTTGTTCTCTGCAAAGCATTGTAAGTGTGAAATAATAATAACATGATTCAGGATTTGACTGCCTGTGACTCACTGGCTGGCTGATTAAACAAACCATTTCCTATGATTTTTCACTTGGGTTTATGCTCTCCTGTCAACTTTCAACCCAGGCAGTAACACATCAGCTCCTCCAACCTCACGTGAACCCAGCATGGACAATTCCAGCAAGGTCAGTCTTTTTCTAAGTATTGATCACTCTGTATATCAGTGTCAGTGACCGATAAAATGTAGAGTCAAGGACTGCTAAATCCAATCACTGGAAGCCAGAAGGACTATATAATTCCCTGCGTCGAAGGGCTTTATGATATGGAACCAATTGACTTGGTTTGGGATGCTGTAAAACAAAGTAGATTGTTGAGATATATTCAACATCAGGCCTCAATGATTAAGATGTGAGATTTAGCAACACAACAGCTGTAGTTTATGATTACTGGATAAGGAACAAAATCCATATTTCATAAATGAGGGTGTAGAGAAGAATTTCATTATTTCCTCAATAACTGTAGACCACAGATTTAAATCTAAAACAAACAAATGAAATCCAGCATCCTAGAAATAAAATTCACAGCAACTGGGTTTTTTTTTTGTTTTTTTAAATGAAGCTCAGATATGCTAGTTTGTTAAAAACCCTTTTATATTTCAATCTGTGTTTTCGTAACACTTACAATAGCTGTAAAGATCACCTGGATTATTTCCTGAAAGGTTTGAAGATCTACAAAGATACATTTGTGTCACACGCAAAAAAAGAAATTGTTGAGATCAGGAACTTGTTTCCCAGCCAACAGGGAGTTTGAATTGCCTGGTTACTCGGTGTAGCATGGAAAGTTGGGAGAGAACAACAGTCTTTGTAAATTGCCTCACAGTCTTTGGTGACTTGACAGCTGATCCCTGCAGGTTTGACAGCCTCCCCGAAGTCCTGGACATCGCTTGATTTTTCACTTTAGGTCTGACACTGTTTTCATTGTTTACCTCTACTATTACAGTGAGAATATTTTGTCACTCTTTGGTTGATTTGTATTTTGTATAGTGTATTTAGACATGGTTTTCTCCCTAATCATGCATGATAGAATGCTAAACTAATCCTTATACATAATGAACATTACGCCATAATGTTGGGTCATTGGGAGCAGGCTTAGCTGCAGTTTTTCTTTAATTAACCCCAGCTTCATCTACAGCCAGCTCATCTTACTGCAAGACAGTAAGATGAAGAGAGCTTCAAGGAACCCTTTATCCACTGCCATTGCAGGTGAACTGGACAGAAAACTGTTTATAAATTGTTTTAAAAGTTTATTTATTTTTTATTGCTACAAATGAGCTGCTGGACATAGGGGATCGGGATGGGTCTAGTTACTGTAGCTGAAAGGGGCATCTAGCCAGCTAACTAGCAAGCTTTTTAGGAGACTTCATTTGAAGACTTATTGCACCACATTGATGCAACAAGCCTTCTTCAAATGCAACAGGCATGACAGTTCCTGGCCCGGGCCTATCAAGATTCACTGTACACCAGTAATAAAAATGGCAGCCAGCAATGCTGACAGTGAATCTAAGGATTATACTTGTTTCACTTCAATGGTACAAAATGTGGCAAGGTGAAGATGGTCCAGGTGGGCATTGAACCCACACCTCCCGGGTAAGAGTCATGCACATTTGCCAGTCAGCCAAAGGGACATCCCCTTGGCCAAGTAGCCAGGGCACATGATCAGTTGGAGGCACAGTGACAGGACCCTCAACTGTCACAAAAAGTTAATCAATCAATGGCCTTCAAATATAGCCTAGAGTTTTAGTTGAAAAAAAAATAATATGGAGAAGAATTAAAGGGGAACCATGCTCCTCTCGCCCATGTGCATTTGTTGACAACGAAGCCGGCGGCCAGGTACTGTACATGGTTGGTTTTCAGCCGTGAGACGCCAGGTGGAAGGCAGAGAGCCTCCGTTGTCACTCATAACAAGTCACAAGTCATGTAGTTAACAATCACAATTACTCCGAAGCTTTGAAATTAAGAAAAAGTAAAAGTAAAAATGTAGCATAGCCACGCAGAAGCATAGCCAGAAATCCTGCTTAGTTACTTCAAGAGGAACTAAGCAGCTGAGGTTTCCAGAAACAGTGCTTTGTGGTGCTCCAGCGAAGGTGAGCACAGCTGGTGAATCAAAGTGGAAATAGGAGACCATCTCATTTCAGTCCAGCATTAGTGGTCTACAACGGTCATTTCAAGGATGGGACTCCTGATTTAGGCAGAAAAGAGCACTTTATTCCACCGTAGTGTTCATGTGCAAGACTGTATAGCCACTATAATATTACAGGTAGCTGGATTAATTGTGGAAGTGTTCATACTGTATAGGGCTATAGTTCAATCTAACTGCCAGCAGTTTCTTGTCATGTCTGCAGTTCTTTTCACCAGGTGGGACCCATCAATGCTGTCAGAAATCTCCAATATCTTTGACTATTAATTGCAAGTTAGAGGCTGATGTGACGGTTTTTGCCTCTTGACTGCTCATAATTACATTTTAAATGATGTGATATATTACAGTAATAGCAGCGCACCCTGGAAGCATAGCCTCACAGAAACACTGGTAGTTTGTATAATTCATAGAATCTTACAGCATATCCAAGTAGTTTATGTAGTGTGTTCACAGCCTCACAACACAATATGCATACTAAAATGGTCAGTATATAAGTGTTTTGATCATTTCCTATTTTGCTTTATTGTAAGAGCACATAATGTGGATTCAGGCGTTTATTTCTGCTCGTCACTGGAGATGTAGAACATCTCTTTTGGTAACATACATTTCATGACATCTTTTAACTGTTACTCATTTGTGTGTTTATTTGCTTTTGGTTGACATGTTCATGGTTAAGCCGTCGTTATTGCCCGGCACCTGCCAAAGCATGTCAGATCACTTGTCAGTCAGACAGTGTGGGTGTACGCAGTGTTTTTGTTGACAAAGGTTTCTGTAGGTGTTTTTCTTGTCAGCCATGTTGGCTAGCGCTGCACGTTTACCCGTTCTCTCTGTTCATCCTCAAAGACCTGCTGTTCCTGCTCTGTATATAATATATCACTGAAATTCATAGGCAAGCCAGATGTTAACATGCGTAACAGGTTTCAAAAACAGACTGAAGCCTTACATCGTCACGGTTCATCAGTTGGCTAAAGCAAAACTATCGCTCATCAATTTTACTCTCTGATTTATTTTGTTAAAACATGCCAATCATGTATGATTCTTACAGAAATGATGAGTAAAATATATTATGTACTGCGTAAACCAATGTAAAAAAACATGCAAAATTAGGTTTTTACAGGCAAGTTACAGTACAGTAATTTAACTAAATCCCTAGCAAATTATACTGGAATAACAATTCAATCATATCTTTAATAATACTGTTGTTTATCAGTATGTGCATGTTGACTGTGGTTTAGGGCACGGTGGTGACATTTCAAATCATGAACCCTAAACACTCTGTTTCAGAAAATGTTTCTTTTCATCTTTCTTACTGGAGCTCCCCACAGAGCACATTTTAAAATGATATGAGTTATCAGATAAAAAAAAACACGGGACAGGTTTTACCTTGTAAACTTGTACACTGCTGATCCTTGGAGAGGAATGATGCATTTATTTCATTCATCTCAGCAACATTATTTTATAGTACATTAATCTGATAGATTTTATTTGGTAAATGCTGTCTCTCAGTACAGAAAGAGAATTCATTTTTGAGATATCCTGACAGTCACTTGTTTAACAAAAAATACAGAGATGAATACTTTGTTATCAAGTTATCTGTAAAAACAAAAAAATGGGCTGCTGCTGGATATATATGGATTCAAAAGAAAATTTTCTGTTGACAGTTACTTCAAAGAACAATCAGGTACCTGCTTGGGTCTGAAAGATTTTGTGACTCAAAGTATATTTGAAAACTGACTCACACAGACACTTTGTAAGGCTCAAAGCATCCCTTTAACCCCTGTTTTGGGAATCACAGACTTAGAAAAATACAAGATCACCTACTTTAACACTATGGCCCATTTTAGCTTTATACCATAGCACACACTCTTAGGAGTTGGAATAATGACAATGTTTTTATAATGTGCCATCCATTAGCATTGTAGTTGGTGATAATACTCCTGTAAATACTTTATACATGCAATGAATTTAATAACAGGATCATGTATATATATAATTAATTGTTTAATTCTATTTGGATATGTAATAAACCCAATGTCTCACTGAGTCAGGTGCCCTGTGGTGTGTATGACTCCTTGTGGTCTAACAAACATGCTGAATGTGTGTGTTTCATAATACAATGGCAAAGCTAATTGTACAGTCACTTGTAGATTGGTAATTTGCACAAATTAAAATTAGAATCTATAATGGTACTATTGGTCAGGACTTCCACAGGGTAAAGATAACCTATTTTCTATTATTACTCTTTCTTTTGATCTTTCAAAAATAATGTCAAGAAAGATTGCCTTTGACGTTGACTTTAGATCTCATGAGCAATGAAAGATTCTTTTTTTTTTCTCATCAAAATCCCAGCATGTGATCCACATCGTCAAGGAAACATAACATGAAAGTCCTATCTCATCTTAACTGATCGCACTGGATCATCACTTCCAAAGAACTGATGTGAAGGGACAATAAATGTCATTTTACCGTAATTTTTGCAAAATATTTTAGAATAACAATAATACTCAGAAATATTCAGCCTGTGAGAAGGAAGTCAGGCTGGTATTTAGAGAGTGAAACTCATTCTTACACAGGCCTTCTTTGCACGGATAAAATAATTTTTTCAAGTTATTTGCTCTTTACCCTCTTGTTCCTCTTTGACATTGCATGGGACCTCAAATGAAAACAACTACCAGAGAGATGTCTCTCAGCATTGCAGATGAAATGTTGCCTCTGAGTGGAAAAAAAACAGAAAGTAACTGGAGTGTGACCAAGTGATGGAGTGGTGCATGAAATAAAACTGTCCTTCATAGACTCATAGATGATGTGAGATGTATAGCTACCTTTTAAAAGTTAGGGCTAGTATGGCACTCAGGAACCAGAGAAAACAGACCCCACAGGTGTTGTACTTCGAAGGTAAAAAAAAGAAAAAAAAAGAAAAAGAAATGGAACTAAGAACTAGCGAGAGACATTAAACCATTGAAAAAAATAATTTTTGAAAATATGCCGGTCTAGTTGTCTGCAGCTTTGTTCACTAACAAGCATTTTTCTCACATTTCATATTCATTTGCCTCCACTGAATTCACAATACAAATGTATTTTAAAAGGAAAGCAGACAGGGGCATAATTGTCATGATACAAAAATCCGAAATTAAAGTTTCTCAAAAACAATTTGAAAATTTAAATGGATATTTAGGACAGAGGACTAATGCCCACCACAATGTCCCACAAGGAATTTGCTAATTCAATTCAAAACTAAAACCTCAGACAATCCTTTTAAACTTCTACTGGAACTAATTACATGTTGGTGATTGTGGGGTCACAATTACAAAAGTCTTTTCTTGAGCTACGATTTTTCAACACTGCTGTAATTGCAAAATATCACAGAAACACCTTCAAATTCCATTATGTTCAAGTAATTCAGTCATTTCTTTTTCACAGTAATCAAAAGTAAACCCTTGATAGGTGTAGAGTACCTTGAACACCTGTAATATATAATGTAATCCAATCCAATAGCTTTGCAATAAATTCAGGCTTTGCAAAACTTACAATGTTCAAATTATAATATTATAGTAATTATTATCGAATGATTTATTATTCATTGTAAGTGTCTAAGACACAATTTGTGCTGATAAATTAAGCCTTGGGATTCTGAAAGGTGGTATTTATTGATAGGTTGCTGTGTGGGGGCTGCAGAATTGTACAAGTGCTCATGTCATTGTTCACGTCCCTGTGCATGTGAACGTGGAAAAATCTTTATCATACACATTACTTGTCAGGGCAAAGAGCTGCGGGATGCATAACATCACTGGAGGCAGGAAATGAATTAGCAAACTTGGGATTTATGTTGTCAAAAAGAAAAGCTCTCACTTCGTCCGTACAATTACGACAATGAGGCTGTTTTGTTTTCCCACACAGAAACACTGGTCCTTGGACTTGACTGCCTCATTGTCTCTCATTGTTGTTCATACTGAGGTGGCATTCATGAGTCAAATTAATATTGCCACTTAGTGTTCATCACCTATAATGAGCAATATAATCAACCAATTACACTCATAATAGTCTGTGCTGATTTCCAATTTACCCAGATGTACATTCTTCAACAGGTCTAACTCTTGAGAGAGAAGCTATTGTTTGATCAGATTACACAAGAATGAAGCCAAAATTGAAAGTCACTGTTTGGTTTATTTTGGTGAATTTCAAATAAGACAATAAGTATATAAAAAAAAGTGAATCACTATCACATCAAACACAGTATTCCTCACTGAGTCCCTCCCGCTCTGAAGAGTTTACTAAAATATGTATAATCTAACACTTTTCTTTAGCAAACATGCAGCGTTATCCAGCAGTCATCACATTAGGTGTGTCTCCAGAGTCTTATCAAAAAGAGATTCAAACATCCTTCCTCCTCCAATGAAGAAAACGAGCTGATACTTATCGCCATAGCAAAATGTGGTGTTTTTGCCATAGGCAGCACTCCACAGATAACATGATTACTTAACTTCCCATGTCCTTATTTTCCTGTTCAAGTAATATTCATGTATGATGAACTAGGATTGAAAAAAAATCCCACTGCCTAAAAATCTGGCTAAGATGATAATGAAAATGTTTATATCAGAAATTGTACTTGCAAGTTAATGTTACCTTAGTAAAATAGTTGATTGTATTTGCATGCATTAAAATAGATTTTAGTTTCTACACCAGCTTTCTAAAAAATACCTGTGGAATTTAAATGCATGGCATTTTTAGGTAGCTGGATAACTTTGCAGACAAACACATACATTTGTCCCAATTCAGACAGTGTGACACATATGCAAACATACAGTATTTGCATAGAAGTTGTTGAAACAGTAATCTTGTGTATTCTTTACTCCATGGTACACTTCATGGCATGGAAATTTACACTTTATGATGGTAACACTGAATCATAGGCTAATTATGTCGTAATGATACACAAAAATAAACATCAACATGCATCACCTCTGCCATAATGGTGTTTAGGTATGGAGCGGGACAATGTGGGAAAAGAGGCCAAATTGCGATGCCAGTATTCCCACCAATCCTGCATTCCTATTGGTCAGTAAGTAGGCATACTGTAGAACACAGCAGCAGTCACATTGTTAGATGGTCATCCTAAACACAGTCAGAATCAACAACGGCCATCTTTGAACCCCTCTCGCAGTGGGAACACTGTTTTGGAGCCACGACCAAAGATGTCAGAAGGACTGTGAGATAATGGGTCCTTGGGCACAGACATGTAAAAGACTCAAAGAGCTCTGTGTATTCTGTGCTTTTTTGTTGTTGGTTTGTGTCAGTTTTGTCTCTCTTTGTAGTTGTTTTGTGTATCTTTTTTTTTTTTACTGCTCTGCCATAGTTGTTTTCCATCTCTCTGGTTGCCCTGTGTGGCTTTGAGTCTGTTTGTGGTTGTTATGTATCTCTTTGTATTTGACTGAATGAGAACAGGGGCTCTGGGTCCATCCAGTAATCCTTTCATACATTATGGTTAAGGCTTAGGGACAATCATGGTTAAGGGAAAGAAATTATGGTGCAGGTTAGGATTGATTTGGACTATGAAACTGTTGGTATTACAAGAAGTTAAACATTTGGATCTGTGATGCCCTTACATTTATAACATTATTATGGAGATTTCCATTTTGGCTCCAAATGATCTCCAAATTAATATAATCCTGGAAAAAATATTCTTTGGTCATTTTCCATTGTTCAAGTATATTTTGACTATGGCTGACCCCAAAAAATCGAAGCTTCAAAGCTTTGTTCATTGCCATGGTAATCGATCATGGAGTCTGACATTTTTTTCTCAACGGGTCTGAAAATCTAAAACCCAACTCGGGTGTTGAAGCTTAGACTATAGCAATTATTCTCAGCCTGAACCAGGCCAAAAAGAAGACCAAGAAAAAAGAAGAAGCCCAGTCCCCACCTGAACCATTTGTATATCTTCAGCCCAATCTAGTGTGTCCTTTTTATGGTCGGGCCATAAAAAATGACAGCTCTGTTGTCAATGTGCTTTTCCACTCCAAACAGCTTGTAAAAAAATGCTAATGCAATCAATCTGATTTGGGCTGAAATATGATAAAAGTTTAAGTAAAGCTGAGGAAAAGTCTAGATTTCACATTGCATTGTTGCATATGATTTCTTTTTGCAGTGTTGGATGTCACTGAGAAGCATCTGCTTTTATCATTCAAACATGACAACAGTTCAGCTCCTCATTGTATCGGAATATAATATCAGTGTAGGATTGTGGTGGAATGTGTGACGACATTTCCAACCTCATTTTTTGGAGCCCAACACTCCAGCCATTGTATGAATACATTGCTGAGGGTATTTTTTCAAAAGAGTCGAGAATAAGCTTCTACCGCGAGTCAAACAGTCTCCCTGGGCGAGGAGGCGCTGGGACTGACGGAACAGTGAGAGGTGGTGTCAAGCCCACAGAGATTTTAAAAAGTATAAGCTGCAACAAATCTGAATCTGCAGTGCCCCCCCCCCCTCCCCCCTCCCCCCTCCCCTTACCGAGGATGCATCACAAGGTGCACTTGTGTGAGAGGGTGCTACTTGATTTTCCTCTCAGTATTGCAAAGCTCTTTGTTTGTTGGGCAGAATTCATGAGGATACTTGCAAAGCACAAATATACTCAAGATGCTCTGTTCTGTTGCAGATGCGCTCTATTTACATTTCATCTATGTCTGACATTATGTCGAGTGACTGATGCATCTTGACCACAGAATCAGTAGTATCACTGCCACTGAAATAACCTCACATAAAAGAGGTGGATTTATTTTTTCCTTGTTGCCCAAGGACCAGTAGAGAAATGTCACTTTTTTAGTATGCCATTGTGACAGTTGAGGTTCCTGTCACTGTGCCTCCAATTGATCATGCGCCCTGGCTCTTTGGCCAAGGGGATGTCCCTTTGGCTGACTGGTAAGCGCGCATGACTCTTACCGTGAGGTGTGGGTTCAATCCCCGCCTGGGCCCTCTTCACCTTGCCACACCATGATAGTTTAAAGATATCTAGTCAATTTAAGTTGCACTGTGGATGAAGAAGCATCTTGAAAAACACATCTTATCATTCCTACATCCCATCATTATCCTTTGGAAGAATTGTTTTGCTGTATGGGTCCATTTGTAGAAAAACAGTGTTACGACCAGCAGAAAATGAATAGACTCAATAGATACACTCAAATTACCCTTTAGTTGACAGAGACAGTGGATTTGTTGGCTGTAAATGGTTCTCTAGACCATTAGGAGAGGTTTCATTTGTACTGCCGAGGGGGTTTGCACAAGACCCAGATATGCTTAATGATATACCCACACTGCACTCATGCTGTGAGTTTTAAATCAGTATCCAGTGAGAAAAGTGGTTATTTTTTGTTATTACTCATGTACCCCTTCACTCACATCTCTGAGGCTAGTGCGACCGACAGAGAATGCTTCCCTCCGCCATAGCCATGAAACAGAGCGTGACTTTTGATGGGGCAAGAAGGGGTGAGAGGAGGTCTAAATGGAGCCAGATTTGATCCACCGTAATTGGGTTTATGTACCAAATGTGCACATGATCTATTTAGAATGCTGTTTTGGATGTGCGCAATGACAATGGACTGAGAACGGAGGAGAAGGAGAGGGAACTTTCCCTTGGTGAACCTTTGTGTGTCATATATAGACTGCTGTGTGTCTGATTTTGGTTCAGGGGAGAAAAAAAGAAAAAGGAAATGGAAGCAGTTTATGACTCTGACCTGAATGTAAATGGCTTTCCTGAAGGATCCTCTGCTGAAAATGATTTCTGTCAGCTGCATGTTTACATTCAATCTATTCTTTTCCTCTCACCGTGGATTTGAAAGGAAAGGTGTGATGCCACACTCGCCGTTGCACTCTCACATATTGACTTGTTTTTTTGTTGTTGTTTTTTCGTTTTTACCTTACATTCAGACACAGTTAGTCTACTGTACATGTATACAGTATATACAGGTTACTGGTTTGGTGAACCAGAAACCAAAGAAAGCAACAGGAAAATAAAATTATGTTATGAACTGGTAATATGTTTTGAATTACATTTAGAAAATAAAATAAGGACATTGAGTTACTGTACTCATAAATTACTAACTCACCATACATTGGATCTCACTACGAAGCATTGTAAAGATGATTTTGTCTCTATCTCTTGGTCATTTGAAATCCCTCTCCTTTAATGTGTGTTTGTACTGTAGTTGCTTTGATTGTTTGTATACCGTATTATTGTATTTGTGTTTGTCTTAATTTATTGTCCTTTCATCTTGTATGTGTATTATTTTGATTGTGCTTGGCGTGACTACTGTAGGCTATTGCTAATTGGTGATTGGAGGTTGACAGTTGTACACTTACTACAGTGATGAGGGAAACAAAACTATATATTTTCAAAACCCCAAATGAGAGACTAATTACAGAGGTTGGTAGACAGATTTAGATTATAGTATAGGATACTTATCTGTGTATATTGCTGTGTACAAATTCCCTATAATGATGAATTGCAGATATATTTGCTTTAATCTTTGCCATGTTAGGGTGAGAGTGTTGGTTTCTTGACAGAAGAAATGGTTATTCTTTCCATGACTTCATTAAATGTCAGTAGAATGATGCATCTCCAGTGTTTTGCTGATAAATGTATTTTCTAAATGTGAAAATCATGGTTATTGGTAGAAGTATATGATAGATGAGTTTTAACTTGTACAAAAATAATGATTTGTGTCAGACAAAATGTTATGTCTAAAAGAAAAAATCACACATTTTTGTTAATTCTACACAAAGAAAATGGAAACATAGAAATCTACTGTATAAGCCAATGAAAGACACTGTTACAAAAGAACCCAACAAGTTCAGCTTGGGTTGCACACAAGAAACCCTGATTCTAATCCTGAGTCTGTTTAGAGCTGAGGCATTTACTGTATAGTGCATGACAAATAATTTGTTTGTACTGAACAAATGGGCACAGAAAAACCACAGCATTGATTCCTCCTAGTATTACCTACTTTTCCTCACCTGGAAAAACATATTGCCTTTGTGATGACTCTCTGAACCTTTACGGTCCAGAGAAGCCCCTTCTCTGAGGCAATTCAAAGTCAGTGTGGGTGCTGCGGGAAATCACTGACTGAAGCAAAAGTACCTCGAACAGTTTGAGGGGAAATTGGGTTCACAAGAATAAGTGCAACACTTGTCATAATAACTTCCATGAACACTCAATACAGTATATGGAGCACAATGGATGGAACTGAACTGAACAATTTTATGATTTCGTAGTTGTTGATATTTCTTCTGCTCAGTGACAAACTGTTGATCTTCATGGAAAATAAGTTCTGTGTATCAACTCTTGAAGGTCTGACTCTGTATTGCATAAAATTAAATGTATTCTTTTACAGTAAGTACTGTAACTTTGTGATGTCACAACAGTCATCTATTGCTCAGCTCACGTAATTCCACCATTGATATTGTTTTAATTGTGTTGACAAGCAGTGATTCTGTTGCTGAGCTTGCAAGCTACAAGCCATCAAGCTATTGAGGAAACGCTGCACCATCTTTGGATGTCAGGGAGCCAATATATCATTAACTGTAATATCAGAAACGAGTGGCTAATGTTTAGCATTTCAGAAATACATTGTAGTCCATCTGTTTGGCTCATTGCAGTATTGTTAGTTGCATTTGCAAGAGATTAGGCTCTGAGAAAGACACAAAGGTCCAGACAGAATTGTGAGAGATGAAAAAAAAAGAGAGATTATGTTCTTATCAATATTTGATATTAAGGGACCTTTTAAATCTACAGCTACATTGGGAGCCAAATATGAACTCAGTTTAAATCAATGTAAGTGTGCCCAAATGCCTTCACAATTCAAATTTTGACATTTAGAAAATTCACCAAAGAACTGTGAAACTGAGGAAAAGCCTCAAACCTGACTTGCGACTGATTTGGGAGCAGTGTCAGCCTTGAAGTCATGACCAAAGGATTAAAAGGAAATTAACCTAATACCTTCAATTAACTGTAACAAGCTCACATGAACAGCATTGGGCTCTTAAATGTATTCCCATCACTAATTTATTTCCTAATTTATTCCCTTTATCTTCTGCATTGGGTGAACATGCTTGGGGGAATCTGAGTGTTGTAGTTGGACATGCTTTTACGGTTTAAAGCCTCAGTGTGTAGGATTTGAAAACTTCTGTTTTTGAGGACTCCTGGTGGAAGAATCAAAAGCAATAGATCATTTTTTTTATTGAAATAGGGATAGGGTCATAATACCCAACAAACAATGTTTTGTTTGTTGTTTTTTTATTATCACTCTTTCCTCTCTTTGCTCCCATACTCATCTGATAATGAAATTATTGGCCATCCTATGGGAATGGCTAGTGGCTACGTCATCACATTCTAAAACATCACTTCCGTGTCCAATCGCAGGATATTCAGAATAGAAACAATAGGCAGAGCTCAGAAACATGGTCTTTCATTTATGAATAAATAAACATATATATTCATGTATATGAATTTAATGCACAATATAGCATAAATATATACGACCGTAAACTTAAAATAGTCCCAATTTGCCGCGGGTCCCAGGACCCGAGGACCGACGAGACGCCGCTGAGCTGGTTGCTCCTGCCCGGTCTGTCCATTTCACATCCGCACTTCAGCACAGTGTGTGACCTTCCTCCCTCGTTTTAAATGACTTACCTTGGCCACACAGGTGCTGAAGTGAGGGAGGAGTGGAGAGACTGGGTGTCCTTGTTGCAACTTGCGGCGGATCAGGAGGGGCGGAGGACCGACATGACATCTCAAGCCACCTGTGCGGGCCAGGACCGCGGAGGTCAGCGAGACAGAGAACGAGTTCATCTCTCTCAGGTGTCATACATGGTTAGACAGATGTATTAGTCCTCTAACACATCCTAAAGTTTGACTTGTCAGAGTTTTTCAGTAGAGAAGCAGCTCAGGTTTAAGTGTCAGGACTCGGGAGTCACTGTGGGGACGAAAGATACAGACGTGATCTCGTCCCTCTGCACATGTCTGTCACCGTGCGCACTGTCACACTGTGTGTTACAGGATTAATTAAAACACACAACGTAAACAATGCGACCGTATACATGTGTAGATACTACAGGAGGAGGCAGACCGGGTTGCGGTACGTCGCGGTGGTCCAGTCACGGAGGAAATGTCAGTTAGCTATGGCTAAGCGCTAAACGTTAGCTCATATAACGTCTCTATGTAATTTATAAGTGTGTGTGTGTGTGTGTGTGTGTGTGTGTGTGTGTGTGTGTGTGTGTGTGTGTGTGTGTGTGTGTGTGTGTGTGTGTGTGTGTGTGTGTGTGCGCGTGCGTGTGTGCGTGTGCGTGTGTTTTGGGGGGGCAACAATGAAGAACATGCATTTCTGTATACGTTAGCAGCAGGGGTTGGACACGGAAGTGATTCGTGACGTCACACTAGCCATTCCCATTATATTCCTCCATGGTCCTGACCATCTGATGATATCATTGCTGTCAAACTTAAAATAAATTTCTCTGCTGCTGTCATTTCACTCTGAGTGCTGTGACCTTCCTCCACCCCTTCACCACCATCTTCATGTCAGTGTCCTGGTTATGCCCATCAGAGGCCGTGCTCATCATTCTCAAGTCATCATTTCATCTCTCCATCACTACCTGTATCTACACAAAATAGGGGTACAGAAGGGGGACGCCTGTCCATACTGTACACTATAGGGCCAATTATTGTACTCTAGAGTACATATGTGTACCTTTTGTGGGTAGAAAAGGCACATAAATGTTCCAGAATGGCAAAAGGTACATATATGTACTCCTAAGGTACAAGGTATAGCCTAAGTAAATAAGTCTGGTAACCTATGAGGTGACTATAAATATGATTTAACATAATAATTAAACATTCAACTACTAATTATATTTTAAATATAGAGAATGTGAGGCTAACGTCATGTCGCCGCCATCTTTGGAGAATCGCAGATGTAAACACTCGCTTGTCTCCCTAAAAAAAAGTCCCCATAGTAGATAGTAGGCAAAAAAACTGGACAATGGCGTTCGCTTTTTCTCATGATGTGCCGTCTTTTAGTCAGCTCCTCAACTTGTTCCTCCACTTGGGAAAGGAGAAAAAGCGAACGCCACTTTGGGGGACATTCCTAGGGGAGACGAGCGCGTGTTTACATCAGCGATACTCCAAAGATGGCGAAACTTCACATTTTCTATATGTAGGTCCGCAGGTCACCGTGCCACAGTCACGAGGGACCCAGTAAGGAGAAGTGACAGGTTGTGGTGGGTAGCGGTACTGGAAATAAACTCACTCAACCATAAAACACATGTTAACCAATTTGTCAAGTGGTTGTCAAGCAGTTGTCAATCTGTTGGCGAAGCGGTTCGTTTTTGACAATAGTGCGTGATGCACGAAGAATGTGCCACATTACAGGCAGTCCTTACCTTTATAATAGTGAGTCTCGTTGTTCTGCATGAACCAAAGCTGTCCATGACAGAAAAAAGAAACACACTTACAGTATAATAAGTGATAGTGATAAAAACAACAAGAGCCTTTGACAGTTTCTCATTTTCTTTCTCCCTATATCTATTCCTTTCTCTCTCTCTCTCTCTCTCTGTCCGGCTTTGTCTGTCTTGCTCCCTCTCATTCTGCTCCTACACCAACCCCCCCACCACCACCACCACTCCCACAGCGTTGATAACAACCTCCACAAAATACTCTGTAGAAAACACAACGTCCTTGATCCGAGATTGCAGCATCCTCTCTGTTCAAAGACATTACTTTTTTCAGCAGACTTGGTTACCAAACAAGAGAGAGAGATTACAGGGTGCTTTATTGATTCATTGACAGGGCTAAGTCAGTTCAACCTTGGATTTGTCTGAACTTGAAGGTGGTGCATTACACGTGAAGACGCAGAGTGAGAGGACGTCACTTGTTGCTAAAATGTCCATGAGTGGTTTTGGTTTCCATGGTAAATAAATAAAATGCAATGTTGTTTGCAGTTCCAATGTGTGATCCTGCAGGAATCATTAAAGGAAGGTCAGTCCGAGAAGATGCATTTAATAGTAATGCACTGCTGCACTTATTCTGTGGAAAATCAGCTTTGCACTCCAACAAAAGTTAGTTAAACAAAACAAAACAAAACAAAATGTTTCTTATACCAGAAATTCCTTGCAAGTTAGGCTATTTATCTAGATGACATATGGACTTCTGCAACAGTGATCAAACAGTGATACTGTTTAAATCATGCAATTATGAAAACAGTACTGAACAACAATTCAATGTCTCAACATGAGACACTGTACATTGGTTGCATTTCAGCATATGGTACAATATAAATGTACTGTCAATTTACAAGCCAGCGAGCTGAGATCACATTTCAATAAGGTGATAATGAGGAATTACTGTTATTCTCACACAAATGCACAGCTGTGCTCTACCAAATCTTTATTTCAACTTGGCACCATTGCTTGGTTTTAATCTCTTGCACTGTTCTCCAATGCTCGCTCCTTTTCTTGTACATGCTGTGTTCCTCATTTTGATCTCATTTTTTGTTTGCTTTCACGAGGCAAGTCAGATTACAAGTACACGTCAACAGTGCAGCACACCTCACTTACCTGGAGGCTGCACTGTGTAAGAGGGAGAAGCCCCCCGCCACACTCCTCATTCTGTCAACAAGTGCAGTTGCTCTCTGAACTACAACATTTCTCTTTCCTAAACGGCCTTCTCCCCCCCGACATGCTTCTATTACAGTAAGCATGCAGCGCAGCACTTTGTGTGTATGTACCTGTATGTATAAAGATAAAGTTGACTGAGCATTCTCATATTCACTCAGTTACACCCATGAGAGCTGCCCTATAAAATCAAGTCTTCAGTTGTTTCATCGGGTCTTTGAGAAGAATTGGGGATTACATGTTTCACAAGGGCATTTCAGAAATGGCATCACTGTTCTCATCAAGTGTTTATGGTCAAAGACATTTGAGAGAAGACATCCATGCCAATGGCATTTTCCCATAAGAGTGAAGACATGGCATGACTTGAATATTCTATGATCACAGATATACAGTAAGACGCAATGTCGAGTGAGTCTGATGTTTTGTTTGGTTTGATTTCTACATTTTTTGTCCTGTTTTTTTTTTAAACTGATTTGAAAAATCTGAGATGCCTCTCGTCAAAAACAAACATGTTAAATTAAAATGGAGGGATTTACTATTCCACAGAAATAGCAAACAACGTCCTAGAAAATAAATAGTGGAGATAAAGAGGAGCTCATTGACCTCGATGAAGCTGAAAGGTCTAGAAACTTGAGTTAATAATAACATTTTAAAATAGGAAGGCAGAATTTAATAGTTTCAATAGTTGAAATAATAAATAAAATGGGATTTTTGTTCACATTTTGGGTGCTAATAAAATATATGACTTGGAGTGTTTGTAAAATCCTGACTTCGGCCTTGTCTGAAACAACTTCAAAATAAAAGCATGTCACTTATGTTCTGTTGTCTTTGCTGTTGTTGAAAACCCCTGAAGATGGATAAAGCACAAGAATACTACTGCACAGAAATACACTGAGCAGCAACAACTGTTGTAGATTTAAGTTCAGTTCAATAACTCCCATTGTTAGACAGTTAACCCACAAATCTGTTTTTATGGTCGATGCCTGGCCTCAGAAATTCTCCACTGAGGTTTTCTCAAAGATATTTGTCAAAAGTGAAGTATCTCACACAGGTAAGGGGCTCTGAGAGGGTTTCTACATCCCAGCTTGACAACTGTTAAAGACTCAACACACAAGAGAAATAGGCAAACGTTCTCATCCCTGACAGGAAGGAAATGTGTTGATTTGTTTTTCTCCCTGAAAAGCACTAAGATGAGAGCTACACTGGGACTCTGGCTTGTATAAATGAATAAAAAATGGGGTGGGAGTGAAAAGGGCATGTACAGGGATGTCGCCATTACGGCTCATTAGGAATTTTAGCCTACAGACTCAGGAAGGTGCTGCCAACAGTGACATAAAACACTATAACTCATTGTTTATTAACCCAGAGTGGTGTTTTACGTGAAGTGTCTGGCGTATTTCCAAAGCCAGACTGAGTTATGACATGTAACAAATAATTGACATGGTCCAGGCACCCTTCGATCACATCCCCCACCTCTTTCCTGTCTGTGACTACGTCTTATAGATCTCAGGGGGAGGAAGCATAAAACTTCCCAGCAGAGCACAGGTTTAAATTTTAGAAGATTAAAAAGTGATGATGCATAAACAGTGTATGTTCGTAAAAAGCTGTTCTGGATGCACCACCTGTGCATTGTTATTTATTTACAGTCACAGTGAGATTCTCAGCAGAATAAGATATCAGCAGTGCAGGATACAGTGATAGCACCGCAATTAGAATGTGTCACTTTTGTTTTACAGTAAATAAATGAATGACTATAATATATTCCTTCCTTCTTTAAACATAGGAATCAACTGTTTTCCTGAAAGGTCCCTAAAGCAATGCAGTGATCATGAGCAGCGTTTCGAAACAATACTGACTTTTTAAAATTCATATTGTAATAAGATGTATAGTACAGTGAACGAAAAAGGATTTGTATAATTTTGCATTATTTCTCAAATTAGAAAACATAAGTCTACGCTGATGTGATTGTCAGGCGCTGTCAAGCAGAAAATATCCCCAGCACATCCCTCAGGAGGCTGGTAAGCTTCACTGAAACTTATCCTCGCCTGATATAAAATAATGTCTCGCAAATTACCACAATTTTCAAGCTGAAACCTGATTAAGAGGCATTTCCCAGTTATGAAAGATTAAATGACTAAAATCATGTGAAAATATCAACAGATCAAAGGGAGAGCTTTAGTTTGATGAAAGCTAAAACTGTCAGTTGTGGATGAGCCAATGGAGAAGGAAGAAAGTGAAACTCTTGCCAAAAAAAAAAACTTCTGTATGGAAAGATATATCTCAAAGGCTAAGTGTCAGATATTTTTAGAAGTCAGAAGCTGCTGGTCTATACAGCATCATCAAAAGAAAAGGAGGAGATTAAGAAGATGAGATTAGAAAATAATGTATAATAAACACATTTGGTGGGTTTATTTACTCTTTAAAATATATATTTCTGTTAGTGTGCCCGGACAGCCAAGTATGGAATCTTTAGATATGCTTCACACAGTGACAAATTTGTTAAATTGTACTTTAGTCATCTCCCCGGGTCTCCCCTCCACTTCTTTCCATTTCTTTCATCTGACAAGTCTTTGTTATGTCAGCGTGCTTTGTATTGTTGCATTGTAACCACCACATATCCTGTTGAAGCAAGATAATTTTTCATTGTTTGTGTGTTTTGATATATTTTCAAAGTTCAATTTAGGGCCCAAAGTGCAGAGCACACATCCAGCGAGAATGAGCAGAATCATTGCAAACTGTTGCAAAACGTTTAGAGATGAGTTGATGGCACCAGAGACTTGAAGTTTGGCAGATGGATGAACTTGGGGCTGGTGAAGCGGAGAAGGTAAGTTCAACAGTTATGTTGAAGCTGAGAGGGCAAATGGAGCTTGTGGCAGGCAGCGGATGCGTGATCGGAACAAGGTGCAGGGAACGAGGACAGTGGCGGACGTGGCAGGTAACTGAAGCAGGCAGGAGCAATGAACCTGAGGCGGAGGCAAACACAGATTCAGGATCATACAGATGAGCACAAGGAAACAAACTGACAGGAAACTTGACCATATTGTGTTGGTACTTACAGAGGTGACTGAGCAATATGGCTGAGACTGGAGGGGTGAGATGGGGTTTAAATACTGCAGCAGCTTGAGCTGAGATCAGACGCAGGTTTTGTTACTGTATGTTGTAAGGTAAAGTGTTGATTGGCAAGTGTTTTATGCTTCATTCTGTGTCATCATAACATTTAAGTGAAACATTTTGCATTTTCCAATTAACCCAATACTTAAATACTGACTTAAATTTAAAGAACTCCTACATCATTGCCCAGATATATCCTCAAAGCCTGGCCCTCAAGAAGTTGATCGTCTATGAGCCGAAAGTATTGTGAAACAAATGCCCATGGTAGGGTAATATATTCACTATCCCAATGCAAATGTAATCATATTATAGAATGCTAATGTTTATGTGGCAAGGTGAAGAGGGACCCGGGCGGGCTTCGAACCCCAGACTCCTGGGTCGGAGTCATGCGCGCTAACCAGTCGGCCAAAGGGACATCCCCTTGGCCAAGTAGCCAGGGCCCATGATCAACTGGAGGCACACAGTGACAGGACCACCACTGTCACATTTACTAATTAGGAAAAATAAAAAGCTGAAAACTTTGAAGAGATAACAGAAGTCATAACAATCCATGCATGTGTGATTTTGTGTTGAACCATTAAGCCACAATGAAATAGATATTATAGAAAAATATAGAAAAAGTAACTTGTAAACAAGATGAGACTCGGTGTACTGGAAGCACAGATCCACTTCCATGCAGTTGCCTGAAAAACCAGGAGACTGGAGGATTTCGGCTGGACTGTTAGCCTACCACTCCACACAGAAGTGGTAGAAGCACCATCACTCAGTCAGTCAGTCAGCAACATTACAGGGCTTACCCAGTCTTATATCCCAGCCAAAAGTTTACATTAACCGTAAGAGAAACTGAGTTTGTGGTGGGAAATGTAGTTTGTGTGTGTGGCATTTGCTGTAGCCAACAAACACTATTAGTTTTAAGTAGTGAATTCCTATCCTATAGACAACAGAATCTATCACAGAAGCAAAGTTTGTGCAGAGACTCAGAGGAGATATTAGCCTGTGAAAGCAGAAACATCTGTATCTCCTCCATATGTGCTGATGCAACCTTTTTGCTAATCTGCTTACACTGTAGAAAAACAACTCTGATTGTGGAGTGTGCCCAGATATTTACAAAGGAACATCTCTGTGTGAATTTTTTTTCAGAGATTTTTGTCACTTGATCTCTGAACCATCTCAACAGGTCATTCAGTGAGGAACCTTGCACTATTCAAGCACAGCATCTATTCAAATGTCATTCCATGTGAGATATTAGTAATTAAACCTCTTTATACTTGTGTTTGCTAATGTGACAGTTGAGGTTCCTGTCACTATGCCTCCAATTGATCATGTGCCCTGGCTACTTGGCTGACTGGCAAGCACGCATGACTCTTACCCGGGAGGTGTGGGTTCAATCCCTGCCCAGGCCCTCTTCACCTTGCCACACTAATTTCATGTATTTGGCTTTTGATGGGCTCAAGGCTGCATTTTGCCAAGATGTGAACAAATAGATTAATTAGAAGAATAACAAAGGGGGATCCAAATATGAAGGAGTTACTTTCTTTTGAATACATAGTAGGTTTTCTGAAAGGCCTTCAGCAGCTTCTCAATCTTTTCAGCAAAGTGAAATCCAGTGCCACATACAGATATGCGATGACTCAGCTGCTGCCTGTCTGAAACCTTGTACCTGCAGCTACTTTTAGGATATAGTGACAAGTCCTCTGAGTGTTTTACTCAATGACTTGATATCTTTGAATGCACAGGCTACATTCACTCCCTATCCCACACCCTCCACAGTGTGAATTCTGTCTTTGTCCAGTATGACATCTTATTTTTGTCTCTCTCCTCAGCTGTAAAATGGTTTCAGCCTCTATTGTCCTCTTGACTGTGTTTTGCTGTCTATCTGTCAAGGAGACAACTTCCTCCCTGAGACACTGTCATTGGTAATCATGGCCTGAGATAAACTCTGCAGGAACAGCTGGAGCCACCCTCCAACATACAGCACCAAGGTCAAGCTTCGAAGGACACGCCAGAGAAATGGGCCACTTGAGGGAAACAGTCATAGCAGTAAAGTCGAATGCTTATGCGCTGCCAGGATTTTCTTTAACCCTCACTCAGGTTTTAGTTTTGCTTCTTTAAAATACATCATTGTCTTTATTACATAACCTTTGACAAACATTATTTTACTGCCAAATTTCCTGCTTCCTGATCCGTCCCTCCACATCTCTGCAAGCTTCTGTTGTAACGCTTTTATGAAGCTTCAGGTGAGGTGAACAACTGTAATCAGTTTTATGCCAGCGTCTGTGATGGAAGATATTTGGCTCAGGACTGAGTCGACGACTGTGCTTTACTGTGCTGCACTGGGCGGCACTTAGACTTGGGAGCTGTAATTCTGCCTCCAGCTGACAGATAAAGTGAGCAGGTAGTAAATAATAAGAAGCAGTAGAAGACCTTGGAGGTGGCCCCTGAACTAAATTAATGTCCCTTCTTCTGAATTTAAATTACACTGTAATCCACAACTGCTTTTTCAAATCAGAGAAATATGCTCCCAATGCTGCTCTACTCCCGGGCTGAAACACAGTGTAGGCCGGTGGTCACCGCTGGGCTGCCCGCTCTGCAGAACAGGAAACTGGGTAAGAAATAAGATACTCCATCACAGATTTTGATTCAGTGGAAGGACTCTCAGTAGTATTAAATATTTACGGGATGAGGCTTTCTATCAATAACTACAAAAAACGTCTCTGCCATCAGTCTCTGTCATTTATCAGACGAGTGCTCACTTTCACTTTGGAGAAATGAGGAACTTGGGCATATAGATTTCTATCTGAAATCAGTAGGAGAGAAGTAGAAATCAATAGCTGGGTTTGTTTCCGGCAACATTCGGAATAACGAGTGAGTGGCACCAGCCAGACGTTTAGCTGCAAGACAGACGGAGACAAAATACGGAAATAATCTGTCTCCTTCCGTTTATGGGTTTCTGTCCCCTTCACTTCAACATGCTCACTAAATAAAACATTTTAGACCGTCTCCCCCGAGACTCATACTGAAGGAAACTAGCTATTCATTAGATTTCCTGGAAATGTGATACAACCATCACATCAGCAGAAACTGTCCTGCTTCAACTTTTTCTTAAAAAGTATGTGAATCAAATTCCCACCCCAATTTAAATCTACTCTTCATGAACATATTTAAATTTAGTCTCAATGCACAAATCTTTGGAAACATCTGTATTAAATGTAATTCTAGACTGAGTATTTATAGTATTTTTGAAACTACAGTTCCTAAGGTTAATACTGAATATTATTTACACTGATGAATACAGATGCTGCTCAGGATCTGCAGAGGATGACCATGACATGTTGTTGAAAGTTCCACAGGAAATTCTAAGTGGATCAGAGTTAAAGGGCCACATTCTCCACATTGTGGTTGGTTCAGTTGCCATTTAGCACGTGAGAAAAGTTGCATAATATCAGTTTCTTTCTGAAAAATCTGAATAACCTGGATGATGTCATCAGAGACATGCTACCTCGTGGTGCAATTTGTGTTTGTATGAAAGCTGTGCATGCTCACTGGGCAGTGACAGTGTAATGAAAGACACAATTAAGTAGCAATATGGGAAATGTATGTTTGTTGATCTTGATTGATATGTTATGATATGTCAACCATGACTGTTCCCTTCAAAATGTGCCTCTTATGAAACACCCAACTTTATCAAATGCAAAAACTGTTAGAGTAATGCTTTATACTTATACATCTTCTCTGTACCACACACCATTTTGTACAATTGATATCTTAAGTGTATCATTTTCTCTACTTATCGCTACACCCTTCCTTCGCCTGGTATGAATTTAAAACAGAATATGCAAGATATAATGGCTTTTACCTGGATTCACCTTGTAATTGCAGAGCATTGAACAGATGGTGTCTTTAATATTTTGTATTCAGTTTATGCCTGAATTTAAATGAGTGTAATCACTTAGAAACTAGTAGCATGCTACATAGATTCATGATAATATTTACACAAAACCTGCTGGCGGAAATCATTTACGATTATTTCAGTGTAGTTTTTTTTTTTTTGCTGTGGTCAGGTTAAAACTGGAAGAAAAACAGGACATTTCATATTTTTTTTCAGCCTTGAGATGTTCTGGGCAAGGGCTGCTGTCAGGAGCAGTCCTGGCCTTTGATGGCTGATGATACAAAAGACAGTGGCATGTAATGGGGTTGCAGCGGTGTTATCATGCAAAGCAGGTAGGTCAAAGTAGGGTGAGCGTGGCAGAAAAGGCATTTCAGATGGCCCATGGGAGGACAGCGAGAGGACAGTTGATGTTAGTTTCCCAAGCCACCTGCTGCCTGCTGTGCAACGAGGAGTCCAGCGGATCCCTCCTCTAATGAAATCTGACATACTGGAGATGACAGGTGCCATGACAGCACTCCGACAGGATACAGTGGAAGGGGAGGGGAACATGAATTCTTATAAGTTCCCACACCTGTGCACCCCTGCTCCACTGTTCCAAGGTGAGGGAGAGTGTGTGATGGAAGTGTTGGTGATTTCTCTTTTGGCAGGTGATACATCATTCAGCAGTGGGTCCACAGGGGTATGGTCTCAGCAGAATAATGACAGGTGTGATGACAGTCGCACATCTGAATAATCGTGTGGCATTAATGTATGAATGTTGAATGGACTTGACCTGATGTAGTTTATACCTTGTAGATCGAGGTTAAAATTGTCCTCCAGACAACATAGCGGTGGAGGATTGACAGCGCTGTCTGTGTTTGTGTGTTTATGTGCGTGCATGTGCCCTCACAGAAGCGCGTGTGACTAATTTGAATGATGTTTCTGTTTTTACATGTTTTCGATTGTGTTGTCAAGTCTACCCTAATTAATTCGCAGTTGGAGTCTGTCTAAGTGAATCATTTATCTCCGATCTCATTTCACTCACAGATGCGCACCTCAGTTGCTATCTTGGAATTGTCACTGCGTGCAACTTGTGGGCATGACAGCTTTGACATTTCATTTGGTTTTGTTGTCTTGTCAGTCTCATGTTTCTGCAGTTAGCCTGTTAATTAGCAACCACTCTATGCATATGAACTCCAAAGCAGAAGTTCTTGAAGTTTAGCCCTCAGTATAAATGTTTGCTTCCTGGGGATGCTTTCAAAATGTGAAGATTTATTAATTACCATTGCCTCCATGGAATTGCATTACGGGTACAATTAGTTAATTCATTCAGTTAGGGAATTACAGTCAGAACTGAAAACAGGCCACCAGCTGTTAAAGCTGCAAAACGTTATCAGAGGTGGTTGCCTCCATGCATGTGCCGCTGGATTGTGAAACAGAAGCCTGAAAAACTCTTTCATCATTTGCAGTGAATGAGAAACTCAAACTGGGAGAAATGGGATGTCTCAGTACTCGGTATCCAGCTCTCATAATATATCCATGAGCTGCACAGCTGCTTAACATCTACTGTATCTACTGGGATCTCTACAATGAAAATGAGACTTTCCACATGCCATTATTGTAACTGTCCTCAAATTAAAATTCATGCATTCACAGCATGAAGTGAGCAGAAGTGACAGCCTTCAGTGACTTGAAATGCAAACAAGTGAGACAAGTGAGACCATGAATCTGGGCCAACTTTGGCATATGATTCTGGCTATTATACTGTCAGATGCCATAACATTCAGTTTCCTCACATGGCACACTCATTTGAATGACTGATGGGGGACATTATCTGAAAGTACAAATGCAAAAAGACAGACTTTTTTTCAGGTAACATTCTACCCGCAGCAGTATTTTCCAAAATGCTATTGGTTTAAAGCCTATTTGGTTCAATTTGCGTTTTGAAAAAAAAAGGGAAAAAGATCTTTTCTGTGTGTTTTCTTACTTCACCTCTCCTCCCTATTCTAACCTTGAACGCCCTTCATTGCTTGTTTGAAATAATTTGTCTCTTCTTCACCCATGCATGCTTAAGGATCAAGTTAGTGTTTGTTGCATATTTTATCCTGCTTACTTTCTACTTGAAATCTCTGTTGCAGGCGGCTGTGTGCGACTGCTGTTGTCTCTGTGGTGTATTCATGAGCCATGGGAATAACGGAGTGTCACATGCTGAGAAGCAGGTTTTTTTTGTGAGAAATTACAGAATATATACATTATGTCCATATTTAGTGGCTGGCATTGAAGTTCATCAGCACCAAAACACACAGCCAAGCCAACAGTTTGTACAGTCACAAGAACTACATTTTGGCCTCTGGAAGCATATCAGAGTGACACTCGGTTCAGGTGATGAATTGCGAAGTTTTCACATTTCACACTTTGGTACTTCTAAAAAGAGTTGGCTTGTAGGAGGGTGAGTTTGCGCTTAACACAGACACACAGTATGTCTCACATTACTTATCAAACATTTACTCTTATCATCAGTGAAAAGCAACACCCTTGCTGTCCTGCAGATTGACTGGTTTCTGATGCCTTTCTGCTCTGGTTTCCTTCAGACGGCAAGCAGAAAATATGAGGTTTTATCGCTATCACTAAAGAGTATTTTGGTGAATATTAACACTGAGTTAGATTAAATGTTTGGGATATATACTATGTATGTACATCCAGGCTCCTTGGGCATGTTCTCTGTTTTTAGAGGGGGCGTTGATGTGTGGGCCAGTGTATTTGGTAACCATGGTTGCAAAATGACATCAGAGCCACACTCTATCTTCATGATGTGTTTATAATGAGAATATAGATCTTCTGCAAAGTATTTCTATGCAAAGGTCCCAGCAGATGCACAAGTGAACATAATAAAGTGTATGAAAGCACAAAATAGCACATGCAATTACTCTGTTAATAATACATAAAATAATTCAATAATCATCACTTAACACTAATGTTCTAATGAATTTGTCACAATTAGCACCAGGTTTTCAAGTTATTCTTCCATGATGGGATTTGTGACATATTGGCAAGTTCATTTGCAACTCCAGCAGCCACAGAAGATCAATGGCACCCGCTTTAACGCCTGTCCCTTGTTTACTATTCAGAAGCACTGAAAACTAAACTCATTCTTCACAATTTTAACACTGTTTTCACTCCAGCCATAGAAATTGCTTCATGCATAATACATCAGCTTTTAGTTATTTATTCATTACAACTGTTAGCATTGTTACAGATACACACTTTTTTATGCAGTCCCCAGCCTCGGGTTCCTTTTTCTACACCGTTGCTCCATGACACCAGTTTACTTTAACTTTTTTTTTTCCCTCTCCTGTGACATTATGATTTATCTACTTCAATTTGGACATCAAGTTCTCTGTCTGATAAATGATGCACTGTGTTTTTCTTGCAGGCAAGGATGAAATAAACATGTTAATAACATGGTGGGTGCTACACAGCCAAAAATGAAAACGGTGGATTCAGAGCTAGTGGTGTGGCTGCATGGTTGACCAGGTCTGTCGGTTCATTTGGCCCACCAATTGTGTCCAGAGTGAATAACGTGTACAACCATTGGACTGATGGCCAAGAAAATTAGGTCAAATGTCCATGGTGTCCAGAGGGTGAATCCTGCACTCCTCTCCCCTTACTTTTCCTCTAGTGCCACCAATAGGTCAAAATTTACAATTATCCAGTGAATATCTTACTTACTGTTTTATCTGTGCCTGAAACGGCAGGTTATTATATTTCCTTTAGAGCTGATTAATAAAACTGAGAGGAGACATTGTAGTGAAACGGCTGATACAGTGAACAAATAATGTCTACATTTGTCGTCATTTACTGCTTGATGTTATTGCTGAGAACAGATTTTGAATAATGCTGCCTCATTTCAGACATGTCGCATGGCGGTGGAAAATGTGAATGAAGTCACGTATTACGTTTGTGGTCCAAAAAGTTGCAGTTTTAATGTGTAAAAAAATAAACCAAAGATCCTCAAATTTTGCACCTTGTAACACACCCCACCCCACCCCTCTGCTATCATCTCTCATCTGGACATCTGTAACCTGCTCCTAACCACCCTCTTGAGATGCTCTGTGCAGTTATTATGTCTTCAACCTTCCCAAATTATCAAGTGTCTCAACCCTCCAACCCTTCCTGCTGTTCAAAACCTCAGTGTCACACAAAGCTGCATAACCTTCTCACAAATCTCCCCTCCGCTTCTCTAATATGCATTTATCAGAACAACAAAAAACTCACCTTTAGGCTGTTTTCTCACAGGAATATTGTGACAAAGATTTCAGTGATGCCACTGATCATCACTGATGCAGCCAAAGTTTGAAGGTGACTCCTCATGAGCTGAGACCGGGATCTGCCAGTTTAAAAGCTGCCGCCGCTCCTCCAAAGGGGAAACACTGCTCTAAGTCAAAAGCTTTGTTTCTGTATTTACCCCTCTGACTGCCAGGCAGGGTAAATATTTTATCTTGACAATTTTCTAATTCTCTTCTCCACAATAGCAAGCTGTTATTGCAGCCAATTTTTTGCTGCTACAAGCAATTATGGCTAAAGGGCTCCACAAGCTGGGCTTAGTGAACTATTGTTAGAAGCATCAATCCCTTCAAGAATTTGAGATTTAATGCATAAGAGGTGAGACTTTTCATTCCACTCTCAGCGATGAAGCTTTGTCCGATGTATTTGTTTGGGGCTAAGGTATTGTGTTTGCTGCCATGACAATTTATTCCTGGCCAACCTCATTTAAATTGTCCTAAAGATAACATGTTTAGTCGCACAATGCTCTATTGCATTTTTCCATACATTTCAGCAAGGAGTATGTTTTTCTTGTCTTTTTCCTTTTTTTAAACCCACAAATATGTACATTTAAAATTACTTACTGTCATGTCGGTAAAAGTTCAGGAAAGAACACATCTGTGTATCACCTCTGTGGATAAAAAAAAAACTGTGTGTGTTCTCAAAAAGCAAACCAGATCACGCTTTATTCATGTCTTGCCAGTGTGGATGCAATTGCTCTGCCCGCATAGTACAGCATCACAATCTATTCAGAGCCTCTTTACACAGTTATGAAAGTATATGATAGCAGATTTGAAATGATAGCACTGTTGGCAGTGAATTCCCGTCATCTCCTGTGATCCCACTGAAACACATCAGCACTCAGTCTTAAGGGGACAGACCAAGACTCTTTGGTTTACTTAAAAATATACCTCTTCAAACAGCATTTCAGTATTTTTTTTCTCTTTCATATTCTGCCTGTATCTATCATCTAGCCAAGGAGACTGTGTATGATAGTAATTTACCCCAGAAGAGGTAACAAAAGGTACTTGTGGTGGATATGGACTTAGTGAGTCTCCAGGCTGTGCTGTGGTCATGACATGTATATGGCCATTGTCCTCGCTATGACCACCACTGGTCTCTTTATGCCCAAGGCACTTTAGGGTTAAGATTCTTGCTTTCAACCCTGCTGCTGAAACTGCAGACAGGTACGTGAGTAGAACTGCTTCATTTTGTTCACGTATTGGAGGAAAAGTGTGGATTTGGGGCTCTTCAATGTCCAGAACCAGACAGTTAGGATTTCTGGTGGGACTGAAGTCATGGTCTGCTTAAAACTGGAAAAATACAAGGGCACCCTGCTGCCTCATTGCTAGAAAAATAATCCTGAAGAGAGGGATCCAGAGACAAAAGCTCAGTGTTTTACATCAAATATTCTGGTGTTATTACGCCTTGATTTCTCAGTAGCACTTATTTTAAGATGACAAGTGTTGATTGGAGGGTTGGTGGTGCATTCACAGCGGTAATACGGCTCTGGGGCAAATGAGTGATAGCTACATAAAGTTTGTGTAAACACAAGCACAGTGACGAGTTCAACACTCAGAGCTAATTAACACTGATGGTGAGTTCAATGGGAGTCCGAAAAGTCAAGGGTGAGATTTCTCTGTTCTTTTTGAGATCTAGAAACTTACCATGAATGCTTGAAAGAACAATCCACAGTCCAGGCAATGATACATTGTTTCAGCATACACATTCATAAAAATACAACTCACAGTGCTTCTGGATTCAGGACCATATACCAAATCACATTACCCTACTTTGAAAAAGCTACAGCAAAGTCAGGATCACCGTTGTGTTTCATTAATTATCTTGACAGCACTTGGGACAAAGGATTTCTTGTAGATTTTACTATTAGCCATCAGTGACCTAAGTTCTCCCCGTGGACAAGAGTTCATATTCACCGTACTGTGGAGGAGAAGGCTCATTAATAATTGTGTCAGCTTTTCTTCTTAACAGTTCATTGTAGATGCTATTTAGCTGTCTCTGTGGCTTTCCTGAGATTTCTGAGGCCATGGTTACTCTTTTCTGCAGCATGTTCCTCCTCCATGATCATGTTAAAGTGATAGTTCACCCAAAATTCAAATTTCTGCTACCAACTAAGGGTTGGGAGAAGTTTCAGAGTCATTCATGTCTTCTCGGAGTTACGGGGGGTCTGTGCAGCAGTGCATGTCCATATAACGATATCACTTTTCTATGTCCAAAAAGACACACCAAAAAACATCCAAATACCTCCATACTGCTCGTCTGTAATGTCCCTCTTGTATTGAAGCCCTGACATGAGAAATTGTTCCGAAAAAAATTAAATACGACTATATTTTAAGCTTGTTTGTAGCGGAAGCTCCCAGTGTCTCAGTTCACTGCTCTGCCTGTGTCAGTGCAAATCACGCACAGGTATTTGGATGTTTTTTGGTGTGTCTTTTTGGACAAAGAAAAGTGAGCCACATTCGCTACCATAATATGGACATGCACTGCTGCACAGACCCCCCCCCAGTAACTCCGAGAAGTCACGGATTACTCTGAAACCTCTCCCAACCCTTAGTCGACATGAGGGTGAGTAGAGTGAAATTCGAATTTTGGGTGAACTATCCCTTTAATGGACAGAACAATTTCAAGAGACTTTTATACAGAGTATTTTAGCTCACTCTGAAACAACTTCAGTATTTTTTGAGCCTTCATTTGACAGCAGAGGTGGAGACGATGACTGACATGTAGTACACGGCCGAACCAGGCAGCAGTTGCTGCACGCACCCTGACCACTCAAACGTCAGGTCGCCAAGGTCACCCAGTTTCAATGCAACAATAGTGCCAGTGCACAATGGTTACACACCTGTTGTTTAGTTCTCTAAGTAATTTTAGGTGGATGGGCATTCCAGTAATTCATTCACTCATTCACCTATTATTTCTTTCATAGTTACACCTTGTTATTTATTCTCAGGGTCACAGTGCTACTAGTCCAGTAATTTTATTCTAATATAATACGTTTTTATACAGTGAAGTGTTGAATGGAAAATCAAGTTGTGGGAATTACATTTCTTTAAAGCAGTTCAAACCTGTATTAATAAATCCTTCAATAATATATGTTCCTCTATCGAAGAAAAGGCCAGTGGAGTTTTTATTAAAGCTGCGCAAGTTATAATTATGTGTTCCATTCAATGGATACCTTCCAGATTCCAATGTAGACTCAGGATTCACAGAGAGTTTAAACAGTTCACAGGAGGTGTTTCTTGTCAAAGTAAGCAGAGAAGGAGATTGGACTGGGCCAGCCAGGAAGCAGAGGAGTGAGGTGCAGAGAGCAGGGAGCAGAGAGATAAACCGGGCCAGGGGAGTCAGGATGCTACAGGCAAGTAAACTGGGCTCGAGTAGTCGAAGGCAGCGAGTCAGGCAATGTAGAGGGAAAGAAGTCCAGGCTAACAGCTGAGTGCTGGGTGAGGCTGAGGCACATGGATGCAGGCAGTGACGAACCACAAAGGTGAACGCACAATCTGGCGGAGAGTGGCGTGGAGAGCTGGTGTAGATATACTGCAGCAGCTTGTTAGGGTGACGAGGTGATCAGGCACAGGTGTGTGGGAGAATCGGTGGGAGCCATAACCAGCACACACACACACACACACACACACACACACACACACACATAAAACACATAAAAACAGATGTTGCGTCTCAAATCAGATACTTCAGTCAGTACACTCCAGTATGCAGTATATTACGTGCACTAGCTCACATGGCGCAGTGTGCAAATTTCAACAGGTTGATATTGTCCCACATGGAATGCTGTAGGCTACTCACTGGAAAAGATTATCATGACATGTACCCCCTGTAGTGGGGAACACTATGGCTATATTCAGAACCACGTACTGATTTGGCCAAAATGTAGTATGTAGTATGCAGTATGTAAAAAAAAGCAAAATCTGTAGTATCCGAAAAATTCCTGGATGTCGTACTGATTCGAAAAATATCTCCAGAATGCATCTGACCAGTCTACATTGCCTATTGTATCCCATAATGCAATGCTCCCCTGACCTCTAACCCTAACCAAAGCAGACTGATCGGTTCATTGTTAAACATTTATTTATTGATGTACGTAAATGTGGTGATTGCTGTACAGCTCAGGGGCAGCAGTGGTGTTCCTCATGTTCAGCACATAAATGACCCTTCACTTTTCATTCAAACAAACTAATGTGACTGCCACAATTGTAAGATTTTCATCAATGAGTAATCGTAGAACAACGTGCATTGGGGGTCTGAGACTTATCTGAGACGTAGGACTGAAGAGGGAAGCTTGTGCAGTTTGAGATGTGAATAGACGAATAGTCATGCAGTGTAAGCCCGCAATTAGTATTTGCTGAAAACATTTTTTTAACAGCAATGTAAAACAACAACTTAAAGTGTAACTACAACAATTAAGGGTTTTCGTAATTACACAGGAAGTTACACGCTATACATTTAAAAAAGTGAATTGCTCCTATACAGGTGCTTAGTTTGCTTATGCCTCACCCTTGTTAACTTTAAGACATAAAGAGACAGATGAACCGAGGACAACCAGGAAACAGCTCTCGTGATACAAAACTTCATCATCTTTTCATGCTATAGATTTTACTGTCAAGGAGTAGGAATAGCCGCACAGCTCCTAAGATCCAGAGGTAAGGGCAGTGACATTTCAAAGTAATAAATACAAACAACAGCCAATGATTTGTGTTTTGCAGGTTATTAGAATTCATGTGAATGTACCAGTTCAGGTGTGAGGATATTAAGGAGTTTGCGAACATATACATAGGTGTGCCCCTATTTACATTGTGCCTATATATGCATGTAAATGTGCCTGTGAGTATGCATACTTATTTCACTGCCACTCAGCGTCATAGAGACACATGAAGTTTTACACTGTAATCACTCTCCCTTACTGTTTTGACAGTAAGTATGGTGCAAGCTGTTCATTAAGGAGCTTCATGCATGCAAACAAATGTCTCCCCAGTATACCAAAATGTTGTAGATTGCTTGCCATATTTTCCCATATATTACAGGCTGAGCTCTGAGTCACAAATAGATGTAACTTTCATGGGCTCAAATTAAACTCAGCGAAGCTTCAGCCGACCATGAAAGCATGATTTCCATTCCTTAATCTGCTACGTTTGTGACTATTTAAGGTCATGCATATTTATAAGAGTGAAAGCCCCAAAGTAATGAGAACGCCTTGTGTTTCCTTGCATTTATCTTGTTACTGTCATTTTTACAATAAATGCCAATCTGCTCACAAAGCAGCAGCTGCACAGCCACCCATGTTACATTCGCTTACATGCATTTCAATTGAAAATGGGGACTGAATGTACAATATTCTGATACAGAGGACAGGAAGTGTCACTCACACTGGTGCAACCAATAAAATATCATAGTTGCTGTAACGTCTTTTGTGTGTTCCCCTCTTGAGTTAAGTCGTTTCCTGTTTTATTTTGAAGTTCTGTGTCCTGTCTTCCTGTGTGCTCCCTGCTTGTGATTACCTAATGTGTCTCACCTGTGCTGATTGCACCACCTGTGTCTTCCCTTGTGCTCCCTGTGTTCCTGTGAGTCCTTGTAAGTAAAAATGAACCCTTTTTCTGCCACCGAAACCTGCATGCTGTCTGCATTTGTGTCCTTTCCCCTGCAATCCTGACAGTTAAAAAATAAACAAATCAATGATTTAATAGGAGTTAAATCTGTATTTAGATATAGGAGGATATAACAGCCTATTGACTAATTTTAAAAGAGATGCTGTTCCTCTATCACTGTTTACCTTCTCGATTGTCAAGGGGCCTGTTTCCTCCTGCTCTTCAAGTGATTGATCAAGAACCATCTTTGACAGTTTGATGGGTGCTTGAGTGATGAGCACCCTTGAGTGTATCCCACCTGTCAGGGAGGAATGAATTGTCCATCCCATCAAAGATCACCTTTGATCTTGCAGGTGGAGATAGTGGAAAGGCACAAGCAGAGGATTCAGGTGAAAAAGCATCAAATGTTGTTACAAAGGTGGGAAAAAAAAATATGACTTGCACACACCCTGTTTCCAGTCAATCTCACTCTATGGAATTGCTCACTCTTCCGAGTCATTTCACTCAGAGTTTATGTGATATAGTTTACAAGTCTTTTATTAGATCATCATGATAAGTTTATAATTGAACACCTTGACAGGATGACCGTGTGACTGACACAGGCTGTAATCAAACCCTTTCGCTATCGCAAGTAAACAAGTCAATGTGCAACGTCAAATCTTAACCAATCAGGTGTAAGCGCGACCTCTTCAACCTTTAAATGCAGCTCTGTAAATATGTAAGCAAACAGACTTAGAGGTGTAATCTGTCATGGGAATTTAAGTCGCCAGGCAGACTTAAACATATTTATCCCCAAAACAAATGTTTCTTCTCATTGCAGAACTCCGCTCACCTTCACTGCTTCCACACTACAAACAGTCTTTGGTTGATAGATAAGTGCTTCATGGCACTGCTTGAAAGACAGGCAACAATGCACCTGGGTGGTATAGAGGAGAGAGAAAAACCACTCACCTTCTGTTGCAGGGACCTGGAGTTCAGCCTCTGGTCTAAAACAATAGACCTGGTGGGAGGCCAGCAAGGGATCAGATCTCAGTTGGTGCTAGCATCTCAAACGGGGTGGACTCTGACTCCCACATGGTGGTTTCACCCTCCCAGTGAGAGTGTCTGTTGTGTCAGCTCAGGCTGATGGACATTGTTATTTACAGTCTCTTAGGAAACAGAGGAAATATTGAGCCAAAGTGTTGTCTGGGAGGAGAGAGAGAACACATTCACAACCTCATAGTTGACTGCAAGACAGGCTGTTTGTCATCTGTGCTGCAGAAGCTTGACTGTGACACAGTCACTCTCAGTAGCAATGGGCCTTTGCAAGGAAAATGACCTTTTATTTAGATATTTTTGTTAGCAGAGATTCAAGTTTTTATTGGTCAAATCGACTAAACGGTCCAATTTATCACACATTCTTGGCCTCAGCATAATAAAATAAGATATGATGATCTTAATCCAAGTAAAACATATCAATGTAGTTAAGTAAAATAAACTTTTTCTGATTTTCTATTAGTAAGAGTCCACGATGCATCATTTATCTTTTCTGGTTTTTACCCTTTCAGCACTTTTGATTTGAACTGAGGAACATTTCCACAATCTCCCTGATAAATCTTAAATCCTGCTCTCAAATACAGCCATGGATTGACTTCTTCATCAGATTCCGTCGAAGGCAAGGTTTAGCTATTTTTTTGTACTTGGAGATTTTCCTTGTCTTCACAGAGGTCTTGGTCTTGATTCAGAAGCCGGTGCTGTTCTGAGTCTGTAAAACCTTTTACAGCTATTGAATGTGATTGATGGACAATACAAATAAATTTGACCTGACTTACTTTGCAATTATCCGAGAATAAAAGCGCATCCTTTTGCGCCTTAGGAAGCTTTCAGCCTGCAAAGCCATCCAAATGTGATATAAAAATACAGCATTTATTCCCGTTCCACAGTAATGCAGAGAGCAACCAAATGTGACATTTGCTTTGAAAACCATTCATCACTGTCGTTGCATATCACAGTCAATAGATCTACCAAGACTTTTAATTTTTCCTGCCAAATTCAACACGTTCGATCATTTGTGACCATTTGTTTTTTATTTAATTTTTTTCTATTATTGGTAATCTGTCATTAGCCACAGCTATCATTTGTCATAATCTTCTAATTGTCATTCCATGATCAGAAATCAGGCTCTGGGCTGGAATAATATAAACATGCATACAGTGTATAGACTTGATCCTGGCCCTCACTTTACCATTGGCCTCTCCTCACTTCTCCCAGGCCATGTTCTTCCCTTCATCTCCTTGGACCTGTCACACTCCATCCACCCACCAGATGTGCCAGGACTTTGATTAGATTTAAAATTTTCAATCACCTGATCTTCCCACACCCACTCACACACCTGTTACCAGTTTCCTCTTCTCTCTGGCCAGTATTTAAACTTGCCTTTGCCCCTGGCTCCTTCTGGGATCGTCTGCTTATGTCACAGTGTGTCTCCATGCATACTGTACTTGCTACCTCTGTGTAGTAGCCCTCTGCCTGTACCTGCCTCCCTGCTTGTCCACACGTCTGCCAGTAAACCCTATTTCGCCTATTAAAGCAATTTCACTGCATCAGCCAGGGTCCTCCCCGTCTGTGCTGTTACAAGCAACCTTGACAAGATGATGTCTTCCTGGCCTATATTTAATCAATTTGGAGTTTGAAATGGCCATAACCTATGTAACAAATGACCCTGATATCTTGTTATTTATAATATGCCCTGAAATTGCAGTGGGATGACACCATCTTTTTCTGTTTTGTATTGCAGCCTGTGGTGTTCAGTGCATTTTCTAGAAGTTTTTTCATTTTATTAACATTATTATTATGTGAAATCTTCTCTTTTTTGTTATATATTAGCATTTTTTGGTTTGCATTTCCCAGAATGCCTTTGAGTTTGCCTGGACCAGCTAGGTTGAAGAGAGCACAATATCCATGATTGATGACTTTCCAGGCAATAAAAACACTAAAGCTGGAAACCCTACCATGTGTTGTGGCTTCATTGAATTACAGACTATTGAGGCTGCTTCAGGTGGAAGACATAGAACAGTATACTGTATATGTTTTTTACTGCACATTGAATCACCCGATAGTACATGATAGTCGGACAGCTGAATGTCACTGAAAAATGTCAATTAAAGAAGTATTTCATCAAAACTTTTTACTTGAGCTTACTGAGTTTAAATATATATAATTTTAGATTTCCATGTGATGTAACACCATCTAAATTTATGAAACCACAAAAACCTGACCCAGACATGAACTGGTGCCATACTAAGAGCAGCATCTAAAACGATTTGGGGTATTTTTAATGTGTCCCGTCATCTAAATATTTTAGTTATCTATTCAGTTGCAGACTGTATAGGCTGAAGTCCAGCTCATCTGTCACAGTCTAACTAATGAGTTTACCGAGCACACAGCTCTTACTCCACCAACTCCCCAATGCAATGAGGCCACAGCGAGGGCGCGACCTCTATCGTTGTCGTCGCTTTCAGCTTCTATCCTGTCCTTTCTTCAGTCTGGTGGTTCCGACCAGGGAGAACGTGAACGTAAAGACTTGTGCTAATGAATGAGCTGTCCAATTATAGATACCACAGTTGCACAGATACTTCCTTTCACTTTCACTTACAGACACACAGGATTACCCGCATTCCTCTGTTTACCTCCTTTAGCCCTCCCCAGATAACAGCAGCACACTGCGGCAAGTTTGGCCAATCTGTTTGTTATTAGAGAAAAAGATACAGAAATTAAAGATGAAAAAACACACGCAAATTTCCTCAGGTCTTACTCACAGGTTGGCTATGATTTCAAAGATCTCCAATTCTATTTTCAAAAGATGTCAGAAAACGTCCCACATATTGTCCGATTCTTTACTGTGAAACATTAAATGGAGATGCCTTTATTTTATTTTTATCTGCAGCTGTTGTGTCTGCATCTATGGAGGCTGCTGAATTTTCTTTTATTCTCCACTCTGACAGTGAAGAAGGCGTCTTGGCTTTATTTCACACCACAGCAGCTTGTGTCTTCATATTTGTCTCAATAACTCCTTTTAAGTACCTGCTGCTATGTGTTGTTTTCCCCTCATTATAGGCAAATTACTGCTCTCTCTTTGTTTAGTATGAAATACTGAAGCTAATGTAGATCAACAAAACAGCCTGAGGCCCCTACCCACTTGAGCCTGAGTCTATCTTCCTGTCAATCTCATATAATTGGATCAACTACAGAAAGACATACAATCTATGAATCATCTCAGAGAAAAAAGCTCAATGAAATGGACAAACGCAGCCGTGCACGCACAGGGATGTCCACATGGCACACATACAAACAATTATGTGCACAACAAATGATGAAGGTGTACTGCTTTTGAAATACTGTACTACACATGCACTGGATATAAAATATTTGAGGGAGGAAATAGGCAACAAAACTTTAAACATTTTGCAGTTGCACCTTTTTTTTATGGCACTCAAAAAGAGACCAATGCAGCATCAGTGACCACCACTGAAATAACAATAATTCTTTATTGTTACAGGCTGCATCATTTTATCAAACGTCTAGATACAATGCTGAGTAACGACTTGATACACATCCAGAGTGTTTGTGTGCCCGGTGGTGAATCAGCCCCTTGAAACAATTGAAGGCCTGTATGTGAACTGAATGAATTACTGGCAACTGCAAAAGACATTTTGAAATTGCTTTCGATACAAGCAGAGCCCTTCAAGATAAACTCACAGGGGAAATTGACAAGTGTAGTGCGATATGTCATGTAAAGCTCCTTTTTTTTGTTTTATTTTGATAGTAAATTAAAGGAGGGAATTTATACGACAGCAAAGCACAAAAAAGGAGAAAATTCTCAAATCAGTCCCGCGGTGGCACCTGAACAAAGGGGAATTACACCCCACTGGTAGCTTGTCAGGTATCTTCACAGCACTACAGCATATGTAAATGCTGGTGGTGAAGCAATGTCTGTCATAGCTGTCAAAACACGATCCTGTTGAGACTTCATTCAACGCACGAACGAAAAAAAACACCTTGTTCCGCCGCTTTGTTATTGTCATCTACTGTAAATACACTGAAATGTGTCAGACAGAATAGGCACTTATTCATCATTCAGCTGTAACAAGTCCATCAGCAGCGACATCCTACAAAATACATTTGGTTTTATAACAGAATGTTGCATCAGCAACTATGGGCTGTATTGCTTTTTTTCTTTTTCTTTTTTCTTTTTTTGCTTTGAAAACACAATTGTGGCGTCTCAAGGCACTGTAAAGCTTAAAGGATGCTGTAAAGCAGAGCCAGATGCTAACCTGTTTTTAGCTACACCCAGCACCATATATCTTCCAGAACCACATCAAGGTGGCATATTCTACCCGTAGCCTTCATTCCTCCAGGTCTATTTTTAAGTGAAGAGTTTCCATGGTAACCCGAGGTGCAGGTATTGCTTGTTGAAAGTGGTTTTTGAGGTCTAGCCACGGAGTTGGAATTGAATAAAATAAGAAAGAACCAGAGACAACAGCCTTGTCTCCAATCTTTCCTTTTAGCTGCATAGTGTGCAAGGACATGAATGAGGGATGTTTGAACTGGTGGTCTGTAGGAGACAGGTGGTAAGGGGAGGTGAGGATACCAAACTGTTGCTTGATAGATGCATGCTTAGATTTCGCCAGCCGTTGTGAGCTGGAAAGCTTTGTCTCAATTCCACTGTTTACCTTCAGGGCAGCTGGCCCAAATGTTCATTATGGTGTGCACAGGCACCTCCACGCTCTTGATTTGAAGGACACTGCACACTGTCCCAGACATGTGTGGGGGGGGGGGGACAACAAAAAAAAGGGGGAGAAAAAAGAACACTATGGTTTGAGGCAGAAACAGGAAAATAAAAGATTAATATTCAACCATAGAAGTGCAGGAGTTGCCAAGCAGTCAGTCTTTCTTCTCCAAAGCCTTCAGGATGAAAGAAATGATGACTTGGCTGTCAAACAGCATTTCTTGAGTGCTAGCAGCAACAACGACATGGTGAAATTAATAGTTGCGGGAGTTATTCAATAATCAAATGAAAAGCCTCCATACCTCGATTCAACTCCACCACACAGACAAACTGCAAGTGTCCTCCACTGATAGACGTTTAAAAGTCACTGCTAAAAGTGAAATCCACCCACACATCTTTATTTCAAACAGTGGAATATGTGAAATATATAGTATGTCCCTGCAGGTCACTTTTATTATAACATGTTTCTGTTATGTGAAGCTATAGAACCTCTTCATGTCTTAATGAAAAGCTTACATCATTCAAAGGCTGTGTTAATAACTTAACATTATAGATGTCTTGAAAACATTCCTCACTCTCATAGACTTTGTTAAATGGGTAATATGACTTCTTATCTTCTAATAATCAAAAATAGTTTTTAAAAGAAAGTGAAAAAATAACAGTATTTGATGTTATGTCAAGGATGTCTGTATATTCTGTTTAAAGATACGTGCTGACATTTACATGCTGAACCGCCTCAGCTGTACCATGATGAATTACCTGGTATTCATACAGTAAATCTAGATGTTTGTGCTGTATATCCATGTTTAATTCCTATCTTTTTGCATAAAATCTAAATAAAAGTCTGCTGTCAAACGTTAAAATTATGAGTAACATTTGGTTAGATATCTGCAGAAAAGCCAGAATCTTGTAGCTCCTCCTGAAAGGGTGTTGTTTTTGTCCTCTAAACCTGCACTGGAGGATAAATTCCAGCCTTTACTTTTTGCTTTCAGACTTTAGGATGTTTTCTTACTCAACAGCTGCAGTGTGACACAAAGTTGTGGGATTGGCAGTGACCTGTTAACAGACAAGTTCAAAAACAGGGAGTATTGAAACACTGACATTTACAAATGATTTTTAAAGTCTGACTTTAACTTGCAGACAGTCAAGGAAACCTGGTTGTCTGCCTTGACTGGCTGCAATAAGGCTCTGCCTATTGAAAGTACTGTAGATATGCATAATTTATTACACTGCCAATATATTTTTTACCTCTTCTCATGACATGATTGTGACAATGCGAATAAGTCTTAATAGATAATAGGTCTATCTTATAAAAACTGTATTGATTTATCTCCCTTACAAACATATCATTGTAAAAAATGAACCACAATTTTGACAAAACGACATTCCGAGTGGTGACCTTGACCACAGTTTGGGCATAAACTGAACAGAAAAACCAAGCAGAGTTACTTGCAAAAGCTCCAGTGGTCTATACAGTCACTTGACTGTAACACAGGCAGACACATATGAGATGAGAGCAGTTCATCTCTATGACAATTTGTTCTTGTAATGGCCTGGAAATAGAAAAAACAGTGCAGCTGTACCTATTACTAATATAAAAGCCCATCAGGATCTTTTCAAAATAACATCCAAGTGATCCCTACACAGCTGACACACACGCGCACACACGCGCACTTTGTGGTTACCGGTCTGGTGAGCTTTAAGAGAAACCTTTACACTGAGTTAAAGTGAAATTTATTCAACGTGAGTGGTACTCATTTTAATTTTTAAATCATTTCATTGTTTAAACCAGCACACAATGCGGCTTTGTATGGTCTCCTATATTTAGATCATCTCTACACAGGCTGTTGGTGTTTTCTGAAAGGATACTGTATATACTGTAGACCAGCGCCTCTCCAGAAATCCAGTGTCCCTGGCTTTTCATTCTGTTATATTTAGTCAAAGAGCATTATGAGTCATGACCATTGTTTAGCTTTGCTGTGCCTCTTGTGTTTCTAATCTGGCAAGCTGCTAAATCTCTGCGATTGTCCTGCTGCACTGACTCAGTTTCCAGGTATAGATTTCAAATGTTTTGTTCTTCGTGCAGCAATCTTATCTTCCTTCTTTCTTTCTTTCTTCTTCTTCTTCTTCTTCTTCTTCTTCTTCTTCTTCTTCTTCTTCTTCCTCTTCTCCCACCCCCCCACTTGTCTCCTCCACTCCCCACCTACTGCACAAAGGCGGGAGTATTAATCAAAAGAAGTATGTCTCCCCATTCCCTCCTAATAAGTAGAGAGTGAATGCATGGCTGCCTCCATCACAAATAGCAATGAGACCTTAGACTCCATTACCACGGGCTTGTTAATTCATGAAGTGGGTTTCTTCTTGCCCCCCCCCCCCCCAACCTGCTCCCCCCAGCTCTTGCTCTCTCTCTCAGAGGTCTCTGCTTTCACATGCCCTCTTCCCTGATTCTTGATAGATTCTGTGCCTTTGCACATTCACTTCGCTCATCTCATTGTCATATTTGAGGCAGAAGAACATGTTTTCGTTTGGAGTGCTTCCAGTCCATGTCCCACTTAAAATTCAGCAGCATACGGTACAGGGTGCAGGTTATTTCTGGACACGCAGGAATAACAGAGGAGCAATCATGACACTTTGAGAGCCTTCATGGCCGCTAATGGATGTAAGTAAATGACATGAGTAGGACAGCTAACATCATTCAGCAACATTTAGTCTTTGAACCTCCCATTGTTCTTTCTTAGTGTACCTCTTTATTTTTCAGAGGTTGCTTCTCCCATGGTTTTCTTTTCTTTTAAATCTGAACAATAGTCTTCTTAAAGTGAGGTCAGCCTGTTCAAAAATTGGCACAATCTTCCTATGTTTATCTAAACTTACTTTACCTGGTTTACTCTGTTTCCAAATACCATAAAACATTTATCTCTTATTGATTTTCACATGGCAGCGACCTTGTTTTTGTTTTGTATTTACAGGTATTCTTGAAGAGGTAAATATTTGAGAAACTAGAAGATGAGCACAAAGACAGATTTAGATGCTCACGCAACAATAAACTGCTGCAAATGTTTGTACTTTTGTTATTATTTCATGGTGACATAATTTCAAATGTAGCTGAATTTAAAGTTGGAAATAAATTTAGACATATTTGAAAACATATATACAATAGGCCTACTCTGATAGCTAATTAGCTTAGCATAGCATAGAAAAAAAACATGGTAAACCTGCCAACTAAAATCCACCTACCATCGCTTTTGAACCTCACTAATGCAAATAAATTGTATTGTGTTTGTATTTGCTACAATCACAGAAATATAATGTTTGGTTGCATGAGGTCAAATGATGAGTTTGCTTGAGAGATGCTGGGTGGCATTTGTCATCTTCAGTTGGGCTAGCTGTTCCCCGCTTCTGTCTTTGTGCCAAGCTAAATGGCCACAGTTTAATATTTGGGAATGGTACAGTACAGTGTATTCTCCAAAATGTCAAGTTATTACTTACCTTAAACCTTTAAGTAGGCTACCTTATATGTGTGTGTCACAGGGTATTACTCTGACACCAAAATATCTTTCTCTTTCGTAATATTTTCTTACAATGAAATGCTATGTCAGTGATCCACACAGAGCGTGGGTAAAGGTTGTTTAATTTCCCTTGGATTGTTGAACTGGCTGCTCTTAATACAATTATATCTACTACCTGCAGCCCGTGGCCATTGCGCTTGAGCCTGCCTGCTGTCACTGACATAGATTGAGGGCCCCGGTGATATTTGCAGAGCTCATTTGCACTCTGTGTGGCACATGAAATTGTCATTGACTGCAATCTTGCAAGCTCTCAATGGCCTCACATCGACAGTGCTTGTTAAAACCGCAGCATGAGTAAGTCCTAGGATAGGGACACAAGCCCCAAGGGAGTCCAAGATGGCTAACAAGCACATTAGGTATGGCAACTATGTAGTGCACATTGTTTACCAACACGTTCTCACTCCCAGTGCGTCAACACCCTGACGAACGGTCACTGTCCCTCATCGTCACATGCCTGACTCATTAGGTACCCGTTTTTCGTCATGAGGTGACGAGCCCGGATTTCAATTCATTCCAATGCAACCCCCTTCGCTGCGATATGTGACGCTCAGAGTAAAGTGATCCAGCCGACCGGCCGCGTCGCTGCAAGACGCACTGAGCTGGATTTAATAAAAGTTAAATGTTTATTCAGCGTTTTGGCCGAAAAAACATCATTTCAACATACTTTTATGACATTTCTAGCGAGAAATGTGTGTTTTACTTTCAAAATCTACGTTGAACGAATTCAAATAATGTTTTATTTGGCGAATTGAATCTGTTAAAATGTGTATATTGAACGTTATATTTATTCAGCTTTCTGGCCGTAAAAACAACATTTTAGGATATATCTGGCATTGTTTGAGGACATTTCTAGCGAGTATGTTTTACTCTCTAAATATATGTTGAATGAAAGCAAATTGTGTTTTATTCATCCTGTAACGATATCCGACAATGTGCTTGTGACTGTGCTCCCCGCTTTGGGCGTCACGTTGCCATAACAACGGCACGCCGAGACTCCGTTCCGGAGTCAGAATCATGGATGGCGATCGGCCGTGATGGCAGATGATGAACCTGCACGCTTTTCAAGCCTGCTAAGCAATGTAAAATGCAATGTGATCTAATTTTAACCATATCCATACGTAGGATTCAAAAGATTTACAGCCCGGACCGATTTCACCAGCCGACCGGCCGACAGCTTCCGCCATTCTGCCAGGATATGACGTCATGCCACGGCGCCACCGCTGGACGCCACACTGCCACCTACAGCGTCTGGAACATATTACATCCAACACAACAACACCTTAAAGTGTTTGTCAGTCTCACTGTCACCATGAAGAGTGGAAATTAAGCCATGTTGATTTAATTAAACAAAATGTGAATAAACAGTGAGGAATCAGAGTAGTTTGAGAGCGCTTTCTGAACAAAGTCCAAGTGATTCAGATCAAGTCCTATATTTTTTTTTTCTCTCCAGAAAACAACCTTTCTCCCCCCTTCTCCATCCTCCCTTATAGGAACCTGAGCTCATAATATAGTGTCCATAGCATGAACCCATCCACTGTAGTAATGTTTATGCACAGCTACACCACTTCCTGAACTTTAGCTTCTTTATTTCTGGTTTTACATTGGACAAACTGGCTCCATTCACAGCAATATGCCGCTGGCTGAAAATCCAGGAAGTGGTGCTACTTCCTGGTTGGTACTACCTGAATTTCAGCCAGCTCCTTTATGTCCTGTCTTACACGACTGGCAAACTGATTAATCAGGTGTGTCTGACAAAAAAAAATAAAAAATCCGAAAATTCTGAAATTCAGAAAGTACCAACCAGGAAGTACCACTACTTCCTGGATTTCAGCCAGTGCAGCATATAGCCTATTCTTTAATAACTTCCACATGCTGAAACGTTCAGAGGTGTATCAGAGGCCTAGGCCATTCAGAGTTTGCAATTACAGACCCGTCCGACCTTCACAGGGGTCACAGGTCAACTTTTCATGTGAAATTTGACGATTTTTGCTATTATTTCAGGCCTAAAACACCAATACTTTGAGCTGGGAAGCTGAAATTTTAGTTTCCAATCCAGACCTTGGAGCAGATTGACAGTGCCAAATATCAGAGCTCTGCTCCACTTAGAAGTGTCCAAAATGGCCATGGTAAGTGTCAAAGGTCACAGGGGTCAAACATCAAAGTGAATGCTAAAAAAACACACACACTTTAAGGCATCATCATGAATTTTTGATATGTTGTATATCAGAGAGTCCTCTATCAGTCTATTTTGGCCCCATTGCACTGGGGGCCCCTGGGGGCCACTTGGCTTTCCCATGCTCCCACAGAGTTGGGTGTCGGGGTGATGGATAAAGGCGTTACCATGAGTCCACAGGCCAAGTTTCAAGTCATTCGGTTGGTTTCTATGGAAACAGCGGCCTCCAGGAGACAGAGGAATGCGGCTGTTTGATGCCCCGCCTCTCGAAAAGTAATGGCTCGATCAGGACCAAAAGCACATCGACGCGTTCGTCTTGGGCCCCCGAAACACTGATAAAAAAATCAGAACTCCACGACTTTTGGAAATATGTCTTGTCCATTTCAGCTTTTCAGATTCAGAGCCTGTCAGACATAAAGCCTGAGAGTGGTTGGTACTTTCTGAATTTCAGAATTTTCGGATTTTTTATTTTTTATTTTTTTTTGTCAGACACACCTGATTAATCAGTTTGCCAGTCGTGTAAGACAGGACATAAAGGAGCTGGCTGAAATTCAGGTAGTACCAACCAGGAAGTAGCACCACTTCCTGGATTTTCAGCCAGCGGCATATTGCTGTGAATGGAGCCAGTTTGTCCAATGTAAAACCAGAAATAAAGAAGCTAAAGTTCAGGAAGTGGTGTAGCTGTGCATAAACATTACTACAGTGGATGGGTTCATGCTATGGACACTATATTATGAGCTCAGGTTCCTATAAGGGGGGATGGAGAAGGGGGGAGAAAGGTTGTTTTCTGGAGAGAAAAAAAAATATAGGACTTGATCTGAATCACGTGGACTTTGTTCAGAAAGCGCTCTCAAACTACTCTGATTCCTCACTGTTTATTCACATTTTGTTTAATTAAATCAACATGGCTTAATTTCCACTCTTCATGGTGACAGTGAGACTGACAAACACTTTAAGGTGTTGTTGTGTTGGATGTAATATGTTCCAGACGCTGTAGGTGGCAGTGTGGCGTCCAGCGGTGGCGCCGTGGCATGACGTCATATCCTGGCAGAATGGCGGAAGCTGTCGGCCGGTCGGCTGGTGAAATCGGTCCGGCTGTAAATCTTTTGAATCCTACGTATGGATATGGTTAAAATTAGATCACATTGCATTTTACATTGCTTAGCAGGCTTGAAAAGCGTGCAGGTTCATCATCTGCCATCACGGCCGATCGGCATCCATGATTCTGACTCCGGAACGGAGTCTCGGCGTGCCGTTGTTATGGCAACGTGACGCCCAAAGCGGGGAGCACAGTCACAAGCACATTGTCGGATATCGTTACAGGATGAATAAAACACAATTTGCTTTCATTCAACATATATTTAGAGAGTAAAACATACATTTCTCGCTAGAAATGTCCTCAAACAATGCCAGATATATCCTAAAATGTTGTTTTTACGGCCAGAAAGCTGAATAAATATAACGTTCAATATACACATTTTAACAGATTCAATTCGCCAAATAAAACATTATTTGAATTCGTTCAACATAGATTTTGAAAGTAAAACACACATTTCTCGCTAGAAATGTCATAAAAGTATGTTGAAATGATGTTTTTTCGGCCAAAACGCTGAATAAACATTTAACTTTTATTAAATCCAGCTCAGTGCGTCTTGCAGCGACGCGGCCGGTCGGCTGGATCACTTTACTCTGAGCGTCACATATCGCAGCGAAGGGGGTTGCATTGGAATGAATTGAAATCCGGGCTCGTCACCTCATGACGAAAAACGGGTACCTAATGAGTCAGGCATGTGACGATGAGGGACAGTGACCGTTCGTCAGGGTGTTGACGCACTGGGAGTGAGAACGTGTTGTGTTTACACCCACTCTCGAGGTGCACATGCACATGGACGCACACTCGCACACAAGCACATGTCGTGAAAAAACTGGAATGTTGGAGGGAAGGCAAGGGCAGGAGTGAGTAAAATTAGCTTATTAAGCAAAACATTTAACGTGGGCTCCAGCCTCCACGTTAAGTATCGCACACAGCACAAGCGCCAACAAAAGATCAGGTAGTCAGGGTAATGATTGTAAAGTGGTTTTGAGGTAGCAATTAGCTGTCAGTTGTCGTAATAAGGGCCGTTTGTCTTGTCTGATAGTCTATAACAAAAGAAAATCTTGCTCATACAGCTTCCCATACAGCATACCCTCTCCACTTGTATTCCTCCGTGCTCCTCCTCTGCACTCTGGTGCATTGCCAGAAAATCAGATTTCTCACATGGGCAACTTTTCTCCTACTGAGAGATTATTTCAATAAAAAATAAACAGTCTTCCCCCGCAAGGCATGATCACAGGCCAAATGATCCACTCAGAGAATGTGGCTTTAAGAATGAATAATGCATATGTTCACTGTTAAATTGTATCTAGCTTACAAGAAACAAAGAGGGAGGGAAGGGGCGGGGGGTATCTGTCCTTCTGCCAATCTGAAATGTGTCAGAAGTTTTTAATAATCTCTACGGCACTTGAAACTATACTGTAAAATATTATTTAAGTTAAACCGGAGGACACAGGCAACGAAACAAAGCAGTGAAAAAAGCTCAGTCCTGCAGGTTTTCTGTGTCTTTGAGTAGAATGAAAATAAGCATGGTATCATCATGTTCTAAGTTAATATGTTTTTAGGGGCGTATAAGGATTATAACCATAGCATCAGCCCTGTGTCGATAAAGAATAATAGGTGCAAGAAATATGAAAGATAATCTAAAATATATATCAAAGTGTACCCTCTGAGAAGCTAATAATGGACACGCATGAGCCACAAAGCAGCCAAAAATACCTTAGAAGATTATTCTCTATCCCTGAGTCCTGAAACCTGATCCTTTTAATTAGTGCCTGTACTCTATGATATTATACTTGCAACTCAAGCCCTCCCTGTAGGAATTTTGTTCATCAACATCTGCCCTGACTCCAGCATTAATTAAATAAACTCTTAAATTATCACTAAGCCAGTTATAGTATCATACAATCAAACCCCAGGTGATGGTGTAGTTTTGTGCTCCAAAGACTTTTTCTAATTCCTTACAGTGTAAAATGATTCCTCTGTGAAGCAGTTTTACTGTTAAACCCACAGAGTGACTGCAGGTGGAATTACATTAAATGTTATAACCAGGTTTCCTTTTTTTTTTTATCAACCATGTTCTCATGCTCTCAAAACATTTTCAGGTTGCCTATAAAAATATTGCCTTGGGTAATGGAACTCAAACATTTTGGGTACCAGCCCAGTGAGTCTATTTGGCTGGCACCCCGCACTATTTCCATTAATCCCCATTGAAATTTTGGCAGGTGAGGATAATTTGGCACAGTCACAGTCTGAATAGTAACAAGAAGGAGAAAGTAGGAGAACAAATTATTGTCACAAACCATCACAAGGTCTCACGACTGGGATCATTTCACTTGAGTGGCGTGTATCCCCCTGTGTGAAAAAACTAATTAGTGGAATATTTAGCTGTGAATTCAGTCCAGTTATTATTCATGTAATCATTTTAACAAGTCTCATTTCCACATGTATAAACATATGATTTATGCATTAGTGTTTTTTCAACAGGAAGGGCTAGAGCTGGTGAGTTGACTAATCTTTTAACTGTTTAACTGATAACTGAGCAACTACTGTATTTCACTACATTTGTCATTTTCAAGCACAAATGACAGGTATTCCCTGGTTTCAGATTTTCCAATGTGACAATTTGCAGTTGTTTGTAATTTGAATGTTTGATTTTTTTGAGTGCTGATCGAGCAAAGGTTTCCAAAGCAGGGGAACACTTCTCACGGCTAATTAGTGAGGCAGGTATGTAGGAGCAGGATGTGGTGGTCCAAAGTTAACCAAAACAATGCAAATTGTTTACTGCAAAACAGACAACGTGCAGGATTTTATAATTGCTACTTTAGGTGTCAGAGTTTGCCACTAGGCAGTTAAAAAGTAGTTTTAATGACTCACATGACTGAGAACAGGAAGTCTGTACAGCAACTCCTCCAACCTGCTTTTTTAACACCCTGGTACATCCCATAAGAGTGTCTCTTGAAATTGTTTTCCCATGGCATGCATACTGGACCCAGGTTGGCATAATAAACATGCATGGCTGCAGGCTGTAAACAGACTGTAAACATATTTATTTCCAGTGTTAAAATTGAAATTTGAACATTCGAGTCTATAGGGATTGACACACTTTTGGAGCCAGACTCATGCAGCCATTTTTAAGAAGAGAATTTTTTGGTACCTGCCTGTTGGCTTCATTTCTCGACCTCAGAGGTTGTCGCTTGCTGCTGTATGCTGCTTTTCCCTCTGCTCCTGTCATAATTGCTACCACCACTAGATGTCGCCTAACAACAAAATGCAACGTGTCATAATAGCCTGCTGAACAACATACTGTATGGACTACAACAACATTTACAGATTTAAAAGTAATACTCTTGTCGTTGAGTACGACGGAGTATTAGGGCCACATTGAGGAAAAATAAACACATATAAAGTCATACATTTACAAGAATATAGTTGTACATTTCCTACGAGAATAAAGTCGTAAATTCACGATGATTCTCAAAGTGTGTGATTTTTGTATTTGTCAATGTGGCCCTAATACTCCGTCGTAGTTGAGTAACTATTGAATTGCAGTGACATTTCACTGAATAAATGATTCAGCTTTTCAACTAAGTTAAGATAATTATTTTTTGTGTCAGTAATATTTTAATTACAGTATCATTCAGAAGATGCAGTTATGTGAATTAGTAGCTATCATTCTTTCTAAAGATGCATTTCAGAGTAAAATAATTTCAAGATAACTGCCATCAGTGTAAAAGGGCAGCAGGGACCAGCCAAACAGCCTGCCAAACAGACCATTAGCAACTCATACACTGATCAAACCCACATCCTCATTATCTCAACCAGCCTCTCCATTACTCATGCAGAGCCATGTGAATTGTCACTCATATCTGCCATCTTTAAGCCACTCATCTTTATTCAGCTGATCTGATTACAGTTTGCATTTTCAATTATTTCTACAATCCAAAGAGAGAGGGAGCAAGAGAGGGGATAACGGAGGAGAAGCTGATTTTCAGATTGAGTTTGAAATGTGGATTGATTGTAAATGAAGTGAACAAGAGCTGGGTGGATGGAAAAATGCCAGAGATGCAGCAGTCCGCAACTCTGGAGGAGCACATCTGGAGCTCCTCCAAGTGCCCTGGGGGGAGGGGGGTGTTGCTACAAGGAGTTGGGGGGGGGGTAAGAGAGAAGGAGCATTCAACAGAATGGGAAGAAGAGAGCAAGAGGTGGCTTTTGTGTTGCCGAGCAGCTGTTCCTTGCAGAGCTTCCTGTTTTATCAGCACTCCTTTATCCTACATCTACAACCGCCTGCGTCATCTGTTTATCTGTCACAGTTGCATTCCATATACCAAACTATAACACAGTATGTTTTATTTGTAAAGTGAAAGTAATAATTAAATATAAATATATATAATATATAATAAATAGTATTGGAAATCTGCAAAAATCTGCCAGAAAAGCTCCAATCTAGATTAAAATTAGTTTTGGATCTCTTTAAGAAATGTTCAGTGAGTAGTGAGTGAGAGGTTGGAGGCAGGGTGCAGGCAGAAATAGCAGCAAGCTCAGGGCACTCAGAACATCTTGTGTGTACAAGAGGTGATGTGGAAAAGGGGTCTTTTTAGAGGCACAGAAGACGATGCCTCATTTGGATGCAGTTAATTAGAAAGGTTGATTGATTTGATGGCACTAGCGGGGCGGGACAGGCAAGTGCACTGGTCTGTGAAGGAGTCCACGCTCAGGTCGATATTTCTGCCTTCCAGGGAGGCTTTAATAACAACATTAAAGGCTCCATGAAGAAGCCCCCACATCTCCCTTTTTTTGTGTGTGTGTGTGTATGTCAACCAGGACGCAATCTACACATTATTACATGAATCCTTTTTAAATAAATTTCTGTTTGCTCTCATTCGTGACTTGGCTCCAAATAGCTGGCGAAACACAGCAGTGACTTTATTTTAAATACTTGTATCAAAGAGCATTGATTTTTCTTTGAGAGACAGAGATGCGCCACTTTAATGAAAAGCTGTTTATGGCACATTGGTTGTTCAAGAGGATATGCAACTCCTCTGATGATGATACACTTTAGGCTACATCTATTTATGACTGAGGGACTCGCCTGTGTGCTAGACACCACGCCGCTATGAGTCTATACATTATTTTCTTCACCAGTATCGTTTGAACTACATGAACCCCTCTTACTTACAGTCTGTTAATATGAGTTGTACTAAAACCCCTCAAGAATATAAAACTGCACACGTTGGTTCGCTGGCTTCATAATCCATGACTTTTCCTAATTAGTTGATGAAACGTCACCACAGTCCAGTGCTTTTCTGTTTTGTAATTTGGCAATGGATTTTCAAGATGGGAAAAAGAAATGTTAAACTATTATTGTGGTTCTCATTATTTTCACAAACAGCATTTCTCTTGTGAGGTCTGTTGGGTGAAAACAAAAAAAAAAACAATCTGACCAAAACACAAGGCTCTAAATCATGAGCTTAGAATTATAAGGTTCTATCTCCATTTTTTTCAAAATTGAGTTTTTTGCATAATATCATCCATTTGTGGTCTGTTAATGCCTGTGTGGTGTTATTTTTAAATTTTCAACATTTTTTAATTAGTTATTCATAAAATAAAAAGGTTCTGTCAACCAAAACACAAGCCGAGTTGGAACTTTAATGCAAAACGGAGATAGAACCTTGTAAGCTCCCAAAATGTCTTTCATGCACTCTCGCTGCCTTTTAAGAAACAGGAAACGGATGAGGAGGGAGAGAATGAAGGTCATTTGTGTGCATTATGTGCTGGGGTCCATATGAACATAAAATTACCAATGGTCAATCGAACAGCACGACTGTTTCTTAGCTCTTGAGTGGTTGACATTGTTGGACCGGAGTGTTTTCACACGAGCGAATGAAATGTTCTCCTGGGAAGATAGACAGACAGGTGAGATATGCATCAGCATATACCCTCACACACACACACGCACACATATATACACACACATAACCAATGAAAGTCAATCATTTTCTTTTGACATCCAAATTAAAACTAAGCATCCCCCAGAGGATTGTATTACCAGAGTGGTGCGCGCTTGTGACAGCTTCATCACAGTGGTATGAAATGCAGACGAGGCCAGAGGGACACTATTGTTTACCCCCAAACCATTACCAACTATTCTCTCTTATAAATCATTCCTTGCATTCCCTCAGCCTGTGTTTTTTCACTCTGTGTCTGGTGGTTTATTAATACTTGCACCCTTCATGCTCGGCTGAACGAGATGAGCCCCAGACTTCTGGCATCATCCATGCACCTTGTCATGCGGAATTGATTTTGCTTTGTTGCTTTTAGGCATCCACTGTCTGACAACGTTCAGAACTATTGGCAGGCGCCTTGTATGTATGTAGGTACAGTATAGTGTGTTGCTTATGTAACAGAGCCCAGATTTCTGACTTTGATCCTGCAGCATTCGTGCCCCACATCGTCAATAAAAGACGCATCTCCAGTTGTCACTGCCTTTGGTTTTATCAACAAAGTTTTATTGTTGTGAGCAAAGTTTTGTTTTCTTGAAGTAGTTTTTGTTTTCATTTTTGCAACTTTAGAATACTTCATATTTTTTTATATCCATTTCAGCCCTTTTTTGAAAAGCACATCACTTATTTTCTTTTGTCAATGTCAATATATTTGAAGAAAAAGTTGCTAACTCATTTATTTTAAAGTAGCAAGAGGAGAGATTTTTTATGTAGCCGATATTACAGTAATTATGATGATTTACTTTTACTTTTGTTTGTTTGGGGTTTTTGTCATTGTTGACGTTGCTGCTGCTGCTGCTGTTGTTGATTTTTGTGTTTTTGGTGGGATGTGCAACAAAGAAACATCAATATTAAAGTTTCAGACAGGGCACAGCTTTAGTTATCTGCCATATGGGATCATAAAAGGATTCTGAATCGCTATGAGACTGAGATAAGAGACTTTGCAATAATGAGCTGCTCTTTGATCAAGAGATGACACAAGAGCAAAAGTACTCACTTAAACAGAATTCACATTTTAGCCTATGATGTGAGATTGCTGAATGTAAATGGAGATCTCAGGTCTGAAACAGATGCTGCTGCTGCTGCTGCTGCTGCTGAAGGTACACACCTCTTCTTTCTCATCATTTATTCATTCTTAATGCATCAGAAATCACATTCTCAAACTCATGTTTTCACTTCTGTCTTCACTATACTGCAACATATGCCCCCTGGGACAAGAATAGTGGTCTGGCATGGGGTTGACTTTTACAACCTATAGTTTATTTATATGGTTATATTTAGTTTTACTGCCTCCGAAGACACAAGGTGATTCTGAAACCTTTCTATTTAAAGTGATTGACTACTCGAGCCAGCCCTTGGTTATTCTTCTTTCTAAAAGGCTTTGTCTTTCCCTGCTTATCCAGGCAGGTGAGAACTAACATCGGCATGATGACCGTTTCAAGGGGCTGATGAGATATTGGCATTCTGCAAAGATGCATGTTGATTCACTCCTTCTTCTTGATGCCAGCTGTGACCTTTTAAGTCAGTCAGGGAGGAATATGGGAAGGCCCCAACGTGAGGCTTTGGGATGTATTGAGCGTTTTCAGCAGATGGTTAGAGCCATTTCAAAATCCCGACGGAGGCTGAGCGGCCCCTGCACCAACCTTTGTTCTCCCCACACACTCTCACATACACACTTCAGGTCTGACACAATAAAATCAATCACAGTGACAGTGTTTCCCCCAGTAGCGAGGGGCCTAAATATATTGGTCTAAATTAGGATCTGACCCAGCACCTTTCTCTCAGAGGAAAGTGGTACAATTTGGACACGAGTGTCTAGATGAAAGTTTCCTATTGAGGAGATGTATAAAGCCACCTGATGTTATTTGATCCTCAAAAATACAAAATTAGGTGCTGCTGTGTGAACCACATATAGCACTGGAACAGTTTGAGTCATCCTTACTTAAGTTAAAAGTCCAACAAATGTATTTGAAAATAATTATCTATAAATTAGAAAAAGGCTATTCAGTCAACAAACTATCATAATGCAGTTGTACTTGAGTGGGTGAGTATAGATACAGTGAGCTCAGATCATTAACTTTAACTGAAGGGAAGTCGTTTTCCTGCCTTTGGGTAAAAGAAATATTATAAAAATATAAATTTTAGGCCCATAACATTTTCAATAGCTTGTGACCAATGCTAGGCCAAGTATTTCCTGAGCACCTGGAAGACATTTCCTAATCATGTTTAGTCACTTTATTCATTATCTATATTCAATGTGTAATCCATCCGTCCAAAACATATCTGGAGATTATATATCAGACTATATATATAATATTCTTAAGATATAGAGGAAGTGCTTATTTCTCTTTATTATCCTCAACATTGTAATGTGTATCAGTTTTCTTGATGCATGTGGGCCATACTAGAAAACTTTTAATGAAAGTGCTTAGCAGAGTGCTATTCTGTGTGTCCTTAAAATCTAACATTTGTTTATTGTTATCAAAAAGCTTAATGAGCTGGAAAATAACCTGCATTCAAATGCCAGCAGTTGGTGTCCGGCTCTTCTGTTGCAGTGGTGGAAAGTGATTCACAATTGCTCAATTCAAAGCGAGTGCTTCAATCAGAGCAAAACCAACCTCCTTATTATGACTCCGAGCTGTCATCCCCTTCTGAGAAGCTTCAAAAACAATTTGCCGTCTTTTAGAGAGAGTAGGCTACCATAGGTCAGAGTTTAGATGGAGGTGTGCTGGACCAAAGAAAAGAAAAATACAGATGTAAATACAAATTATACCTGATTATTTTCAGGTCAATAATATCTTCACATTATCCATAAGACCTTTCTGCTGTATATGTGAATTCAAATTTAATGAAAATAAAGGAAAACTACAACTTATTAAGACCCAGATTTACTCCCTCCACTGACTTATCCAGACATTGTGAGCTATCTCGTTTTTCGTATTAGTGCATATACCTGGTGGCATTTTTTGAAATTGTCCCACATCATTACTTTTTCTTTGGGAACTTTTTTCAGATCTTCCTCCAAAGATGTACTGTGTTTTCTGTGTTCATGTGAATTCTTACCTGGTGTGAAATTACAGTATTTTTCTTCTTGATCTTCTTGTACTGTGTTGTTGTGTTCTTGTATTGTGTATATCATTACTTTTAGTCCAAAGTAAGAATACAGAGATGGTATGATGAGATGATACCCGTTGGACTATTCCAATGGAACAAAGATACATGTTATTATGTACAATCATTACATTTCACTAGTCATAATAAAATGGGCTGGGCATCATTATACAGTGTTAGCCTAATCTAAAATCAGAACTGCAGCCAATTTGCCTCATGTGCATGATTATTGCTGCATTCATTTATTTCCTGCCACCACAGTGGCCCGTTTCACATATGGGTTAATTTGTCTTCTCCAGCTTGATACATTTGCAGTGAAAATTGGTTACATTGCATTACACTAATAGTGTGATTTTTCATTGATGTCTGCCTGAAATAGTGGATTTGCATCCCTCCTCGCCAGGAGGTCAGATTTCAGAGTGATCTTCACAACAGCAGCCTCAAAGCTGCAGGAGGCCCAACAGAAACACTTTAAATTCTTTTTTTCTTTCTTTCTTTTTTGTTGTTAAAAGGGAATGTCTAAATCACCTATTTCCAGAGAAGACTTCATCTGTAGCCCAAGCTACTACCTCATCACCTCACCTCTCAGCATTTCAGTGTCAAATATTTTTTGATCTAAACAGGATCTGAAGTCCAATTTCTTTTATTAAATACAGTTTCACAGCATCAAATATGGTGCTGCAGATGTTTGTTTGTTTTTCCTTTTTACTGCACTGTATATTAATGTTGTGCTTACCAGTAATTACCAAACTGTACAGCCACGAGGCCTCCTTTGTACTGTTATATAATCTCAAATGGTTGTTCTCTTGTATTTTTTTTTCCTTTAATTATAAAAAAAAATTACAGGATTTTGACAGACAGAAAGAGATATTCATTATCCACTGAAATAGTGGAAATAATTATAAATATACACATTCAGGCATAAGTATATGCAACCAAAGATACAGAAACAACATGCTTTACTGAAAAGAAACTACTCCTCTTCAATCCTTTTCAGTGGCTGCTTGTTCATATTGTTGTTAACTCATGGCCCTGGTCCAACATGGGTCAGCATTCAAATGCTCCATTTATTTTCCCATCCAGTAACTGATGCTCCATTTAGTGCAACAAAAATAAAAACCATATTTTCCTGTGCCCTCTCCTCGTAGAAGGCTGGAGCTCTGTGACCCTCAACAGCAGACGTCCATATAAAATTGTGGTTTTCAGGTGCATGTATGCTTCATTGGCCTCCTCACACCTGTGCATTAGTATCATCACTCAGGCACATCATTCAATCTGGACTCCCTGTAGGTCTAATTAAGCCAATAATTTCAAATCCTCTCCGTGTGCTCTCCCTCATTCAGCTGAAAGTCTGCAGTCTGGCTCCAAAGCGGCTCTACTTTGAGAAGTGGAGTAAAAAGTGGAGAGAGCAGATATTCTTGAGAACTAGATGATAAAGTAAGGTGAAACCCCCATGGGCCAGGTAATAGCTGGCCTCAGATACTTGTTGTCGGTGACAACTGGCCCCACCCCTGCAGCTCGGCAGGGTGCTGGACGAGGTGAGCCCTCACCTGTCTGTCAGATACTCCTCCTCTGATCCACTGATGAGCATGTGGAAAAGCCCACCAGGCCCTCAGATGGTGAGAAGGGCATCAGGCATCCCCCCTCTATGACAGCCACTGCCCTTGTCACCTGAAACATGTATTAGGTTAAAAATATGTATCAGCACTTATTGGTAAGACAGTCACTCTGCCTCTCGTTTCGATTTCTTACTTTTCTTTTTCAGGAAACATCGACTGATCCTCAGATCACTTCACATTGACATTCAAGGGGAGGGCACGTATCAAGGCTTTGCTACAAGTGTGGTGTAGTATGAATGGTTTCCACTGCCAACAGCATCTCAGGCTGGATCCCAGTCCATCATGCCATTAATTATTCATCCATAATTCCAAAATGTCTGTCATAAATACTGTACAACAAGCCCTCCTGAATCCTGGAAAACAGTAACAGCATCGCAGTTAAATGGAGCCCTGTCATCCTATAAGAAATCTACATATGTATATACAATACATATTCACAGACTGGATCTTTAGATGTTGTTTTTCTCTGTTTAGGATGTAGGGTAGTCATAGCACTGTGTGAATAGAGCCTCAGCATCTTGTCTCCTGATAAGGCAGAGCTGTCACAGTCACATACTGCATGCAGCAACATGTTTCTGTTGCACATTGCTCTGAATTCAGGCCAAATCCCTCGACTACCTGCCATCAGACATGGTACAGTTACCACAGGCCGTAGATATTGGCTTCCTTAGTACCCATTAGCAAGCAGCCGAGGATTTATCATTAATGTCAGGGAGGCATTTGCAGGCCTAATGAAATTTCACGTTGTTCTTCAAGCAATATTATCCCTGTGACCCCACTCTTTTCACTACAGCAAGGTTTAACTGCTGAATGTCAAACAGCTGGCTAAGCCCGTGGCATCAAGCTTAGTTATGTTACTCTTTTTTTTTTATATCTGTGCTCATTTGGATTTGTGTTCCTCTCAGAATAATAGAAAATAATGATAAGCCCACCTCCACCTCCACCACCACTGCAACCCCCCACCCTGCCAGCTTCTTTCAGTCAGAGGTGGGCTGCTTAAAGTTAATGACATCGGGCCATGTTGCGCTTGGCTGCATCCCCACACATAATTATGGTTTGATTGTCACAAAAATCGCCTGCACTCACCACTATAGCTGCTGTAAATGCACCACTGCCACCACCACCCACTCACATACACCCCACCCCACCCCCCACCCCCACCACCACCACCATCACCTCCTTCCACTCAAGATTAACGAAAAGGCAAATTATCTTTAGTGTGCTGCGGCTCTAACCATAACTGCCCTGAAATGAGTAATTAAAATGATAGGTACAGCCTGGAAATTAATTGCCTTGCCTAAAATGAAAACTCTAATTTTGCATAAGATCACGTTCAACAGACAGGAAGTACAGTAGGCACCTGTGGGGTTAGTGCACATTCTGTAAGTATTTACATTATATCGTAGTGTTTAAAGTGTGTGGCTGCATGAATAAGTGAGGAAGGAGTAGAGAGCCCTGTTAACATGGCCATTAACTTTATAAACTATAAACTCAGCACCATATAAATGATATAAATCTAAAATACAGGTTGTAAAGTCCCTTGTGTTTCTGGGTTTTATCGTTTGTTTTGTTCTATCTCCCAGTAAAACACAATGATTTATTGTTATTTTCTCATCTTAATTAGCTTCTGTTGTTGCCTTGAAAGTTTAAAGGGCATTTTCAATGACTGACACAGCAGAGTCCACATTTTTGCCATGCAGAGGAACAATAAAGTTTGCTTTGTGCACTCCTTCAGAATAAAAAGGCGCTTTGAGAATAGACTTCAAGCCAAACAGCAAACAAAAACCAAATCAAGTCGTTTCTGGCTCTGTATGAATTCTGATATGGGCTGCTCTCCTGGTGCATCTCTTAACTGTGTGAGTTTTCCATTTTTAAAAAGGCAGCAGTTGTAAACCTATTCCCTGGAAGTGAGAAATTTTGCTGGATTTGCAAACCACCCACGACACTCCGCAGCCTTCAAATGCAGACTGCCTGAGGTTCGCAGTGGATACCTGGTCACATTCTGGGCTGGGGCAACTCAAGTTCAGCAATATCAAAGAGAATCCATTATCTGTGCAGCACATGGCGAGGTGTGGTGACCGGTTGACGAGGGCGAGTGAAAGAGCACAGGAAAGCAGAGGTTTTTAATAAACAAAAATTATGGGTAGAGGGGAAGAGGAGCATTTAAAACTCTGCGCAGGTTGAACATTTCAGTTGGTGGTTTCCAGCTTCTCGGTGTCAGATTGAAGCTCCCATCCGTCATTGCACAACACTGGGACGACTTGTGTGTTGTGAGGGGATGCGTATAGAGGACTTGGCAAACTGTGAAACCAGGACACACACACGCACACACACCTCTGTTGTCCCGCCTCTCCCTCCTGCAGACCTCTCCTGGGACTTACCTCCAAGTTCAGGTGGCTGGTTGTCATGGTAACTGCTGAGAGTGAGGGCTATTTGCATTGTTTCTGCTTTCATCTCTAAAACCATGTCATTATCCATACACTACAGGTACTCGTGTTTATTTGTATGCTCCAGCCTGTCTGATTGTCACTCCATTCCTCCGTCCGCCTGCTTGTCTCTCTGCCTCTGTCAAGTCTGCCTTCCCCGTCTCTTCCTCTTTTCTTCTTTTCCGGTCGATCCTACCACGGTTCCTCCATCACCGATTCATTTACCACATCTGCTTCTTTATCTAGTGCACAGCTGGAGCCCTACATATATCTACACCCAGTTTGTTCTGCACCCATTCTCCATCAATTACTAAATTAACACACACAAATACACACCCACACACAAAATAAAGCCGCCTTGTTCAAAGTTGTTGTTTATACACCTGACAGCATTCATAAGAAAATAAACCACCCCTTGTGTTGTGACTGTGTTACATTTACATTACATGTACAATATAAGGAAACAAGCTTGATGACAATAATGTGAGCTCAATGCTTTTAGGAACAGTCAGGTTTTGAGGAACACTTCTGACATCTGCTGGTCATGAGGTGAACATCACCATATATATATGTAGGCTATGCAATATATATTTATATAATAAAAAGGAGTAAAATAAATGAACCGAAGCTTGATGGTGGCAGGTAGAAGCAAAAATAGCACGTGTGGCTGACTAACTCCCTAATTAATGCACTGCAGAAAAGAAATCAACTGCAATTTATCATCATAAAAGGTGCAAACATTGAAATGCAGGTAATATTTTCATATATTCCATCATTTACAATGGCAATTTCAAATGCAACAATGCAATTACGCAACCTACATCAAACTGTAATCAAGCACTAAACACACATACACAAATACATAAATAAAAGCAAACATTATGCATTCAGAATCTGTAATCCATTGACAGTTTCTGCTTGAGCAAAGCAAACTGGTAATTATGCTGGAATTCTGAATGCTAAGACTGTTTCCTGTGAGATATATTTCCCTTACAAAAAAGAAAAAAAAGAAAAAGAAAACTCCTCTGCAGACTCACTGCTGCACTAATTGGGGGGATTTATGAGCTATCAAAACTAAAGCTTTTTTCTGCCTGTTTCTATTTCACCGTGTCACCTCTACATGTAAGGGAAACAGGTCGGTTTCAACATTAAAGAGGCATTATTGAATGTGCAAACATCTGTCAGAGGAACTCTACCTGGAGCAAACATCTCTCTCAGGACATAATGTGTTTTAATACAAAATCTGTCCATATACAGCCTATATTTGAGCAAGATGAAAGTGAGAAAGCACAGAGGACTGAGGAAAGGCCCTGGAGTCTACACTGTTTTATTGTGAGTCTGGATATATGCCAGGATTTCATGAGCGGGAGAGCAGCTGGTTGCTGAATTCACATATCCATATCCAACTGCTCTGTGTTTTGTCTACAGCAATTACCACCTCTCCACTGCATGGTTCATTTCAGAATAGTGGAGCTTTATAAAGTCATCGTTGGTGAAAAAGCCAATTTAACCTGTATATGATTTGTATCCAAGAGGAGCAAACTCTCCAAATATTGGGCATGAACAACAGTCAGGAAGATAGGCTCTAAAATAAACATACTGTAATCGGCCATTTGGTTTTAGTAGATTGTTATTACATCAACCATACAGTAGCAATGCTGCATTAGAGCAGAGACAAAAACCTGCAGAATTTGACAAAATCAAAAAATAATTGGAGAAAAGATTTATTGCATGAAAAGGGGTATAACACTATTCTTGCCCCTATTTTGTTAAGTTATATATAGGTTACTGGCATGCAGTGCATTTTAAAGGCTTAGACTCACATTTTCACAAACTAACAAAATGTCACTGAATATATTAACTCTAAATTACAATATATTCACATAAAAAAACGCTAATGTCTTTGGGCATTTTCCATATCTAGGCAGAAATAACTGCCTTGTTTAGCGGCGGCAGCACAGACAAGCTAAAATGCTGTAATTCAAGTCACTCACCCTTAGTATCTTGGATTTCGTGTTCACCTCCTCCTGAGGGAAACATTTAGCTCTTTAGCTGCTAAATGCTGCTCTGAGTTGGTCACTTGCTTTCAGAAAGAGACGTCAGAAACAAACAGAACAAGTGCAGAATGTAAAACCAAAACAAGAAGCTTAAAGACGCTTTAAAAAAAAAGCTCCACAAACGAAGGTACTGCAGAACCAGATGATATTTATCAGAAAATAATATGAAGTTTCAGTTAGCTAAATAAGCAAGAAACTATAACTTTTTTTCTGTGTCGTGTAAATATATTCCATCCGCCTACTGAAACCTTCTCAGATTCCTCTCACTTACTTCCTTCAGTGGGCAGGTCATGGCACTGGTGCAGCGGACCCACAAAGAGAGCTCGTGGGGGAAGTGAGTCACAGAGAGCTGGCTGCAGACAGCAGGGTGAGGATATGATGGGCAGAGGAGAAACATATGCTGGCACTGAGAGCTTAATCCGTCTTATCGATGACAGGTCAGCGTCTTGGTGGAAAGTCTGCGATCGATGGCACTTGACCCCCTTAAATATCAGGAGCGCCGACATCCCCCTTGTCTCCATATCTCGCCCCAATCAGGATTGATTACAGCACTTCCCCTCTCCTCCATGGGCAAGTGACTGCTGTTAGTCCCTCATCTTTAATAATGATGACGCCGCGCATTGATCCCAGAACAGCTGTCTGTTGTGCTGAGGAGAGTTTTATATTGTGCCCGATGACACAATGATTTCTCATTCAACAGCAAGTGTCAAACAGCACAGGAACAGAGTCAGTGTCGGGTTATAAAAACCTGAGAGATGAAGCATCACAGCAGCAGCACAAAGGTAGACTCCTACATTCAGCATCTCTTCACTTCTCACAGCTACAGATGCAGAGTTTATTTTTTTTATTTTTTCCAACATGAAACTAACTGTTCTGTTTTTAATGGAGATGTCGAAAACAAATACTAACAACATAACTGTGCTTTTTCAAGATTTAGCATTTGTTCACAAATGTCATATGACTGTGATAGCTGAATTTGGTTTTGATACGTCACTGAAGAACTATTTCTTCCCCCTTTTTGTATGAATTCAGAGAAAATATATGTAATGCAGAAATAACTAGGACTCTCACCAATCTGAGCCATGCTCAGTTCAGGACAGCGCTTTAATGCTTTTGGGAATGGTTCAACATTTGGAAATTACAGCTCTTAGTCGCATAAAGACATATGTCTACTGGCCAACTTGTGATGCTGTAGTTGTTCTCATTGAGTCCGGTTGCTGGAGTGTGTTGTGAAATGTTAACATTTTTGGAGTGGACGACTGCAGCATCTCTGCAAAGATCCTTGCTGGTCTGAAAGAGAACAACAGTTATTTTTCTACAACAGAACAAACCAGTCTAATCTGCAGCAACATTTCTGCAAACCATCAGAGACCATCAGAGATCACGTAGTATTGTCTTCATCAATGGAGGGCTAACCTAATACAATGCTTTTATTTAAAGTTGAAATCCTTGAGATGTTAGACCTCAGGTGATTCCCGTGGTTACCATGGTAATGTGAATAGGGCACAGCAGGACACAGCAGTACAGTTGGTTACCTTGCTGAGGAGCTGGAGGTGTGCAGCACACTGTGGCTGCTCTGTCTTGTTCCATTACTCCCTTGCAAAATATAAGACTGACCAAACTGTCAAAAACTAAAATGCAGAAAAAGAACATTGTTGTGCAGATGCTCAACATCTTGCATTTGATAGGTGACTCGAAAGAACGGTCACCCAATGTCTCGCCATTTAAGCACTACTAATACAAAGCAGCAGCAGCAGGATGCACCATTTGCATTAATAAGCTATATGACAGCAAACAGTGAGGCAGATATTAATGAAATTATGTTGCACAGGATTGCATGCATGCATCATTTACTGGGAATCCCTCATGCTTAGGTAGGCAATCTGAATACAGCACAAAGCTCCGCCACTTTTAATCAAATCTACTATACAGAGAGATGATTTCAGCATCTAAATACAGTAATTGTTGTTTGTGAATCATGCCGGCCATAAATACTAGTTGGATTTCTTTTCTTTTTTTTCCGTCTTCAAGACTCCAGCTAAACTCCCCTGATTTGAAAAGCCCCTTCTACAAATGACAGAAAATTACATCATTTCTGATCCGGCTCGTGCGATGGTTCTGACCTTAAGGACTTGCTGATCATTTCTTGAGTAGTGTAGAGGAGCACGGTCTCTTATAGTTTATATTTGTCAGGGAAAGAGCACCTGTTCGCTGTCCTCAACGGGCCTCCTAACAATGTCATTGACCTTTTCTCTGACACCGACTGTATTTCAGTTCGCAGAATGCTCAAACAGCCAAAGCCAGGGCCCAGGAGATGCGGGTGGTGAGCCGTGATTAACGCTCCTCCCTCCCAATCTCTGACAAGCACAAGGGCCACCATGCCCGTGTGATACACTCCTTCCCAAATTGAATCCTCGACTCCTCTTTCTTGTTCGTGATGTAATCGCACTTGGTACGACCACTTCTCACAGGACACCTACCCTCTTTTCATTTCCAGCAATAAAGTATTATGTGCGCGCCAACTTCAGCAGCCGCTTGCAGAATGCGCTCGGAGGTTTTGAGGTCAAAGCGGGTATTCATCAGCGCCGTTCCCCGCTGGGGATGTGATGATCAAAGTTTGTGTACCACAGACATAGCACAATTTACAGCGACCCCAAGTGCCCTCACCCATCACTCTGCATGGCACCAAGATTATCATTGTTCAGGCCAATTATGTGACCAAGTCAGAGGAATACAATGGAAATTCGGAACCCGTGGTTTTCCAAATAAATAAAAAGCGTTTAATGACCTTATCAATACCCTTTTTATAACTTAATTAAAGAAGGAGGAAAGGAGGGAGGGGTAGATTTGCTGGATGGATGGCGGTACAACAGCAGACTGTTAATCTGAGCTCGCTGACTGCCAGCCCCTGTGCCTACAGTTTGTTCTTCAGCTGTTTGTTTCCTGCCTGAGCCACTTAAGTACGGCCTGACCACCAACGGACCCAGTGGTGTGGCTGCAGCCATTTGAGCATCCTGCTGCAGAGTGTCTGAGAAACCAGACAAGACAATCATGTCACCACTTCTGCAGATTGCTAAACTGATTCCCAATGAGGGGTATATGTTTACCTCCAGGGGTACATGAGCACATTGCAGGGTGTACATGAAAACAGTTATTATTTAAGATAATGAGTAACTATTCCCCACAACTACTTCCCCCTGGGAGACAATAGGCTAGCTGCAGGTAAAAAAGATATAAATGGCTCAAACGTCCAGTTACTGTTGCTCCAGACTCAGGAGAGGGTTCAGGAGCGTGGGAAGGGAGGGAGAGGAGGGGATGGGTACTCATGGTATGACAAATTGGCTCAGGGGGAACACAAGACAAACACTGTTGGAGAAGAAGAGAAGAGAAGCCACTGCAGGCTGGGTTTCGCAGGTGACACATTATGTGGCCTACCCTTTATTACAAAAACTATGATGGAGAATTAACACTGCCACAGGCTTTAGACAAGACATGCACTGATCTCCTGTAAATCACAATGTGTGAACTGACTCAATACACTAACATCAAGACAGAGGAGTGACACTGAGGCAAATATCTGCTGGTATTTATGGTTCTTTTGCTTAAAAAAAAAGAAAGAAGAAGAAGAAAAAACCTTCCCAGAAAACAGTGTGCACAAAAATCATTAAAGCCATTGACTTTGCCTTTCATCACTTGGGAGCCTTTAAACATCAGCAAAACAACAGGGGATCATCGTACATCTGCACAATCCATGTAAAATTCATGTTCAGAGCAGCAGAGGCCAAAATTCAACAGCGTCGGAGAGGCAACAGAACGAGATCAGGAGGCTTAAAGAGACACAGTTTCCTCTCTGTCTTTGTGCCAATTGGAGTTTTATTCTTCGGCAGCTGGTTGGGTCGTAGATTGACTTGTCTGTGTTGAAGGAATCATTGTCACTACCAGCCATGTTAAGTTACGTCTTATAATTTCTACAGTTGATCTTTATCATTTCCTGCTCTCTTTAGAAGCGCTCACCTCTTGTCTCATCTCAGGTCACCCCTCCCGCCCCTACCTACCTACCTACCTACCTACCTACCTACCTACCTACCTACCTACCTACCTACCTACCTACCTACCCTACCTGTGTCTCATTGTCTCCCTTGTGTCTTCCCCTTGTTGCCAGGTTGTCTTTGTGCCTCATGTGAAGCGTTTCCAGCTTTTTGTTCTCTGGTGTGTTTTGACCAGGTTCTGTGATTTTTGGACTTTGCCTTTGCCAATAGCATTTTTTATACCTCTCTCTGATCTTTTGGACTGGCTTTCTGTGAACCAAACCCTGATTTCAGCATAGACCTTTGAACTTTTGCCTGTGTCTAGAGTCGTGCATTTGAGTGCACTGTTTGTGTGTGATGAGAGAGCCCCGTGTGTTCTTGTCACACATCATTACCTCCTATCATCATTGCTCCTCCATGCAAAGTCGGACGTGTGTCTTGCCTCTGTTAAAGCTACATTACTTCTTGAGACATTATCAAGAAAAAAGTCTGTAAAAGTGGCAGTCATGTCCTAAAGCTGTAAGAATCTGACCACATTTTGAGAAATTATATGTTTAGTATTTAAATATTGGCTGATATTGTAAAACCTCCATTCTGTGCATTTGAAAGGTTGAGACCTTTTATTTTTACAGCAGATTCCTTCTTTTTTTAATTTGCCGTAATGATGCAACTGAGAGCTTGCTGGGTCTGTTTGTTATAGCCACACATACACACTTGGATGGCTCCAATCCAGTATTTAAAGTTTATGTTGGACTTTATGTTTCACTTTTTCACAGACATTAAATTTTGCCATGACTCCACCAAAATTCTACCACCACAACACCCTTCCGAAGTGCCCCCTTAGGTCAGTATGATGTGTTCAAGAGCACTGAAAAAAGTTAATTCCCCCCTAAAAAAAAAAAAAAAAGGTAGCACCTAGGCTAATTAAGATGATGATGAACAAAGTGCTTCCCAAATTTCAAAAGAAGTTTCTTCACATCCATGATGATCTACCCCCACAGCTATTGTAGCTGATTAGGCTAGGAGTGTGGTAATGGGCAGTCTCTTTGATTCATATTATCAAATTCTACGTATTTTACAGGCTTTTTCCACTTTTTTTTTTAAATATTTCATCACAATTTACAGAGAGGAAACGAAGAGAGATGGAATGAGATGCTTCACCGGTCTTCACACAGACTCAAAATGGCTGTGTTGCTGCTCACATTTGGTGCTTTAACCCTGGGGTTCCTCTCATCTTCATTACTTTTATTAAGTGCAGCCTGGTTACATGGGGGGCCGTGGATCAGATCCATGTGTTTCAACCTCACAGAAATCCATTTCAGAAATGCTAAAGTGCCTCAGCCAAATAAACAATAATTAACCTTTACACCAAACTAGAAAGTGATCACTCGACTGTGTGCTTTGCCCAAATTACGACTTGGTTGCTTAATGTTTTCACTGGGATGATTAAATGTCATATAATGATTCACATCTCATTAAAACTGTAGCCTCTCTGATTTTCAGTTTTTTAATTAGCATATTTGGTCTCCACCAGGAGTCCCAGCTGCTTCTGTATCTTGATGGGCAACGCCAGCTGTCCCCTGAACATGACTCTAACTTATACTCTGAGACGTAAGAAACTGAAGATGTCCTGTGTTATGGGCCACTCAGGTTTATAGCACCCATTTATGTGAAGATAGCACTGTGGGGCAGAGTTAATGGGTCTTCCTGGCTCATGTAGCATTCTTTGTCTGGGATACTTGTTTACTGTGACTCTGACTAATAAAATTAGTATTATGAGTACACTGGATAGAATTCAAGGTGCCAGACATCCAGGGCCAGACTCACCCACGGAGCTCAGATCGTGCCGAGCAGGTACAGACAGTGCCGTCCTGAGACGTCCTGTGGAAAATGAGGAGGTGGGAGTGTTTCAGAGACTCCAGTGAATCGGCCCCGTAGAGCCGCCCAGCAGCCACAATGCAAAAGAATATCTGTCCTTCAATGAGAAGTGTCCTCATCAACACCTCTTCTTCAGGATGAACGTCACTGCATCCAGAGAAAAAGGTGTGCTAAGATGTGTTTATCAACACAAATATGCCAAGGGCTGGGCCTTCGTCCAAGTCTCCCACACACCACTCTCTCTCTGTCTCTCTTTCTCCCTGTCTCTCTCCCTCATACATATAAACACACTCAGCCAATACCACTCTGCTGTTTCTGTCCAGCTGGCACCGAGAGGGATGCTTTGATGTTGGTAGAAGCCAAAAAAAAAAAAAAATCCGCTGGAATTGCATGAAGGAGAGAAGTTGTGAGCAGATCTGCCTGTAGTAAACATATTTTAGCTACTGTGCTGGAGATAATGTTGAGACATTTGGAACGAAAACAGTGAAACGACAGCACACTTTCATTTTTTGTACGTGTTTTCATGTGGACCAGCGCTCAGCACAGAGCAGACTGGTCGCGGACTGTATGGCTGACTGATTGGCACACTGATAAAATTGAAATATTTAGGACTCTTTTGTTTCAGCCTCCTGTGGAAAAACAAAAAACGCTTCCAAAATCAGATTTTACATCTATGAATGCGCAAAAAATGTGAAAACATTTTTCACCATCACTGTTATTATCACTCATTGCTAATTGGTAGCAATTATCTCATAAAGAGAGTGTACCATTTGTGGGAGAAATCTGTTCATTAAATGGGCAGATAATTAACATGAGCATTCCTCCGCCCATTCATACAAACACACGTGTAATCATTTGTCATTTGGGTCCTAAAACTTGTCAACAAAATCATTTGCTCCATTTTCTGAAGTGGGGCAAAGGCAGAAATACTCCAACATCCTGCTCCTCTTTACAACAGACCTCACACTGAACTAATGATAGCTCCAAAAAATCCTTGTTCGCACAGACCAAATCAGACCTGAAACACAAAGAAGATTCCTCTACATCTGTCGCTCTCTGGACATAATAATTTGAGCTCACTGGCCTCCACCGAGGCTGTAACCAGGGCTGTGTCCCAATTTCACAACACTGATTATTCTTTAGTGCTGGATCAGAATGAATCAGTGATCAAAGAGCAGCTGGCTTTTCACAGTTGGAACCCAGAGCTCAATCCCACATATGAAAGAGAAGTGCTCTCTGACACCTGTTGATCAAACTGAAGAACTACAGCCACTTCTAACAAGAGCTATACGGACAGTAAGAGCATCAAACAGCGCAGAGCCTGATCAAACATGGCAGAAAAGATGACGGTATGTGGGAATGAGAGCTCTTTTTTGGGGGGGGGGCAGGTTGTGTTGAAGAAGCCTATTGTTCTTGAAAATCTCTCTGCTGGGAGATTACAATGACACGGGTGATGTCCCGCCTGGTGGTGAAAGGGTTAACTCTCTTAATGCCATATCTCTGTGATGCATTTCGGATGTCCAAGGACCCGTGAATTCCTGCCCTGATAAGCTGTCAGGAGCATTGCCCTGTCTACAAATTGTGTGTGCGCATGTGTGCGTATTAGTATGTATGTGTGTATAATTGAGAATTGAGAGAGAGCGGACAGCCTCAAGGTCATATGCCATTAAAAACAAGACTGCATAAATTCCGCCTAATAATTCATAATAATGACTCCCCTGTTTGTTGGTTGCTTGTTTATCCCACGTTCATTAACATGCCAGCCTCATGGTGCTCATACTGCAAAACGTCTTGTGAGTGGGAGTAAGGAAGAGTGATTAGAGGGCATATGGAAATGATTATAACCTGCTGAAGTGGAAGTATCCCAGATCCAACGCGCTCTCATACAAGCGCCCATTGAGCAGAGAGGATTAGGACAGTAGATTAAGAGGCAGAAGTCCTCTGTGGAGGTGTACAGTGCTGAGGTTGTGTGTGTGTGTATGTGTGTGTCGTGTGTCACTATCTCTGCTTTGTCATGTTGAACTCTCTTGGCTCTCTTTCAGTCTCCTTGGCCGTCACTTCCTTGTTCGCGATATGAGATTCCTGCGGTGCCCTTGAGTGCAGAGCCTTGATTTTTCTAAGTCTCGAAGCCAGAAACAATCTTTCTGGTCCTCCCAGATCTGAGCCCGAGTATCACTTTAACTTCCACTCTATCAAAAGTATGTTGATGTTGAATGAATTAATGCACAAATTCACTTTGGCACGCTCACTGTGAAGAACTGAGGTGCCACAGGAGATGTAAGAGACGACAACGTTATCAGTAAGTGTTGTAAGCTCAGGAAGAGTGTGGCGAGTTATTCAAGGAACAAGATAAGGAAATACCAAGTGAAGACAGAAGAAGGAATGGAGTGATTGTGACCGTACTCCAAAAGGAAAGAGAAACGTCGCACACTCAACTCCAAGTGCAAGAAATTATTTGACAACATTTCGGCCAGCACAAGGCCTTTGTCAAGTCATGTAGCCTACTCCAAACATACAACATTATTTTTAGCCTCTTCAGAGCAACTCACAGACATGAACAAAACAGAAAACTCATTCTTGAGCCCCTGTGACATTTTCTTTAATTCTGCTCCCAGACATCAACCAGTAGACAGAGATTTGTTGATTATTCAGTTTAACAACTGGCAAAAATAATAATAATTTGGCAATTATTTGACAAGTAATTAAACATCTTAAGTCCTTTAGCAAGACAGAAGAGGAAGTAAAAAATGCCAGCTTCTTTTTGGCATAATTTACCATTTTCTGACATTATTTTTTAACTAATCTTTTATTTCTAAGGAAAAATAATGCATGCGACTATTTGATGATGAAAATCATGAAGTGAGAGTTGCAATACTACGACACCTCAGTGACTAAGTAAAGAACCCTTTTTTGACAGAGAAAAATAATATAGAAAAATATTTAATTCAACAGAACAAAACAAAAAATAGCAAAGAATGAACTAAAATGTGTGAGAAATGATGAGTTGTAGCTACTGCCAGGAGATATGGAGTAACCCTTGGCCATGTTCAATAATATGGTGCAGTGTAAAGTTAAACCAGTTCAGTCAGAGTTTAAATTGCACTATGAGCTCATTCACTTGACTTTGAGTTGAGCTTTCTCTCTGATTAATTCTGACAAATAATTTAAAAAAAAAATCTAAATCTGTTTACTTACCAGCGTAGGAGAAACATTGACAGTTCAGTATCAAAACTCATCTCCTGTACACACACAGACACACGCACCTTACCCCTCACCACTTCAACTGACTTATATGTCTAGAGACTCCCATTCACAATTATTTATTCATTTATTCATATATATCCTCTTTTTGTTTCGTTTCGTTTGGTTTTACTTTTAACTTAAGCTTGCTGCTCTGCTTGCTGCTTTTAATTGCCCCTCGGGACAAATAAAGTCCTCAATTGATTAATTGATTCCCTCCCACCAAGACATCACATCTGCAATGCTGAAAAGCAAAATCCTTTTTTATTTCTTTATTTCTATCACATAGTCTTCTACTGATAGGCCTATTAGCATGCCAACTTCAGCCTGGTCGGCCTGGGTCAATCTCATCTCTTTTCAATGACTGAAACTCCTAACAAGATTGGTGAGCAAAGAGTTGTGCTAACAGTGGCCACGTAGCAGTAGCAAAACTCACAAATAGCTTTAAAGCCTTGAAGTACACTGTTATGTCATATTGGTTTAATGTGACCGAGAGCGGACCAGGGGTCGTTTGGAAAGTCCCCTGTTCAGTTTTCAAGAGATGAGATGTAAGTTTGACGCCGATAGAGAGAAGTCGTTCGGTGCTGAGCTGCAGCTTCAGAGAAGGATAAAACAAAGGGACTCTCAGAACACACTCAGTGCCCCTGTTGCCAATTACCTCAAATGCCACACTGATGTGCGCTTGCTCTTGAACTCGCTCCCTGAAAATGTCACTTTATGTGGAAATAACAAGTAAACAGCGTTTGACACCAATTGCTGCTTCCACCACTTTCAGTAATGACTGCAGGCCTGTTCTGACTCAGCCCTTATTTATTTCACTGATGTCTGTGCTGCTTTTGTGTAATTCCATGTTGAGTTGTATTGTTTCATGTGGCGTTCCATTGATTCACGATAGGACTGTCTTGCGCTTCTTTGACGCTGCACAGTGTCGTGCTGCATCACGTCATTTTGGTTTGTGTTCGAGTGTGTTCCTCTCTCTCCCCTTGTGCGCCCTGATACCCAGCAGGACGCTCACAGGTCAACAGCTTTCCACCCAGAGTTAAGGAGGACGTTGTCCCTAAAAAAGGAACCTCTAACGACATACAGTGAGAAAACAAGAGAGGGTGAGAGTGAGGGGTGCAAAATCTGCTATACCTCTTTCACACAGGTCTGAACTAAACCTGTTCTCACTTACTATTCTAAAAAAAATCTCATGCCACGCAAGGTTTTTTTATGTTGTTTCCTACATAAAAGCACAAAACATTTGCAAGGACAAAACAAGAAAAAAGAAGAGCGTTTTAGTTTACCTTCACAAGGGTGGACATGGCCTTAGAGTAAAACTCTGATCCTGCTCGGTGTAAACATGACCTCAGTCCTCTTCAGCTGAGCCGCATGTGTGACTCATTAGCACTGCCAGTGTAATCCCAGCCAACCAAAGGAAACTGCACCAAAATAAGTGTAGTACTCATGTAGGGACAGGGAGATATGTGTCAGTGTGCTTTTTTGTGTATCTTTTTTTTTTTTTTTTTTTTAGAGTCAAAAACTTGTCCATCACCGGTGTGATAACCAACACTCTGAAAGGTGCTATTCTCACCTGCCTCAAGCAAAACAAAGAGGAAAGAAGTACCACAAGGCAGGGGCAACAAAGAACAACCACAAAGACAAATAAAAAATACAACTACAAAATGATGTAGCAGAGCAACAAATGACCAAAAATAGACAAAAATAATAAAGAAAATGGTAATTAAGACATACAGTAGCAGAAATAAAAAATGCGGAAAAACAAATAGGCTGGAGGCAAATGTACTAGCCAGAACTAAACTACATTATTAATACTCAGGGTCTTTATTCAGTATTCAGTACAATAGATGAATGCTAAAATAACCAACCTACGATTTCTTTCTTCTTTCATCTTTCTCATCAAATCCCACAACTCCACAACGCTTTCATGGACAAGCTGTCACCTGCACATTCACCACGCTATGAGATAATAACAGAACGACAGAGTTGTTTTTGCGGCAAATTCATGCAAAACCACTGATGCACCTTTCTGTCGGGGACAGTTTTTAGGCAAGCAGTCTCTGAATTTGCCTCGAAAACAACTGTGTCTCGTAATGTTCCGTTATTATCTCATAGCGCGGTGAATGTGCAGGTCACAACTTGTCCATGACAGCGTTTTGGAGTTTTGGGATTGTGTATTTGATGAGTTTGATGAGGGAAACCAAGAAATCCCACGAGCCTCCGTAACGTAGCTCTGAGCAGCTCACAGCTCTGCTCCGCCGTTCGAAAAATAGCTTGCATCGACAATTAAAGCTGAAGCACAATTAAGCTGGTTATTTTGGCATTCACATATTGTACTGAATACTGAATAAACAACCCGAGTGTTAATAATGTAGTTTAATTCTGGCTAGCACATGTCCACTCAATTTGCAAATGTACTCTGCCCTTTATTTAAAAGCTAGAAAGCAGCAGTAATCCAACAATCAGCTCAATGCAGATATTAGAATATTCTGTCAAGAAATTGTGAAATTCGTATGTGATATACTGTAACTCCGATTTCTGAAATTGTGTCTCTTTGCTTTTTCCTGTACATCTCCCCCTGCTGCGTGTGACCTTCTAGGTGTGATGTGATGCACAGCGTGGTGGTTAGCATGAAGACGTTGGCTGATTCATAAGGGTCCACTTGCATAAATTACTCTTTCTTTCGCTGTCAGTGTGTTTTTCCTTCCACAGGAGTCAGCCTACTGGAACTTGACACTGCGCTCGACGAAGAGGCTGGCAGGGATTTCAAGAGTCTTGGTAAACAGCACTGGGCAGTAACCTCTCCAGGGAACTGAGCATTTGTGTGTGTGGTGTGGTGTGTGTATGTGTGAGTGTTACTCAGCAGCAGTCAAAAGAAGGTGTTGTTGCTCTGTTGACATGGGTCACAGTGGCAGGGTGGAGGGGCATGATGGGAAAGCTGTATAAATGGGGTCAGGGTCACTGACAGCAAAGGGGATTCAGCTCAGGATGTTGGTGGCAAAAAGCTTATACGTTTGACAAACGGGTGTAAATGGCACACCGGCTTGCTGTGCTGTGCCATGATGTAAGTTGTTGTAAAAGTGGTTTTACAGCAAAAAGGTTGTGTTAAATTTGTGTTGCTGCTGTTTTAAGTGGCTTTTCCCCACTCTCCTTTGCCCAGTTTGACAAGCCAACCTGTGAAGGTTTCACCTGTGCAAAAACAAACAGAAGCATCTTTATCATGGTTTGATGGGGCTGTGGCAACTATTACTTAACTGCACTAAGACAGACATTGTTGTACCATTAGTTTCAATACACACGCTGCTGCACTTATAGGGAATCTTTCAATAGAGCCAGACAACATATCAGTGTGGTTTCATGCGAAACATCCAGCTTTCATCAGTCGGTTTTCATGTCCAGTCTGGAAATGGCACAGCTTGTAACTGACAAAGATAGGTGCACACGCACATCCGTGCCAAAGGATTTTGGGTGGGTGCAGAGCCGAAAAAATAACGAAAGATGAGAAAGAAAAAGATACAGCTCGCACACCACTGGGCTCACATGCAGTCCGTTTAATTTAGGAAGCAGATGTAACGTTTCGAGCGGAGATGCTCTTCGTCAGACATACAAATGCAATCTAGACGCCATCTTTAAATATCATGTGATGGTCATGTGATCACCAGAAAAACAGGAAGTAATAGTTACAAACACTGACATAATAGTAGAAAGTGCTTACAGTTCCAATATTGGACAAAAATAGTACCTATTTAATTCTGGTGTTCTTAGTACATTGATAAAAGTAAAAAACAACAACAAAACTTCCTGAGATAAACATAAGCGTGAGCACAGGAGTAAACACACACACACACACCAAAAAAAGGAGGAAATGTGTTGTGTGAGTACAACTGCGCCCACGCCCATGAAACACCATAAGTCATACACGTAAGTAACAACATAGAAAAGTGCAGATAGTACATGAATACAGCAATACATCGAATAGAAAAATATATCAATAGAAAAATATATAATAGATTTATCATTGCAACATCAAGGTGTATACACACCAGTGCATGAAGACACAGAGGAGTAAAAACTCAGTGGAAGATGCCACCAGTGATCGGGCGTAGATGCCGTCATAAAGGGCACAAATCACTGAGGCCACACCTAGGTATACAAGCACATAAGTAATGAATCGCATTACGGCACAGAACAACACACAGCAACATCTAGTATAATCATCATAGTTACAATAGTTACAGGAACGGGCGAATGTCCATTTCTTCATTCATGCCCTTAGGTGACATGGTATCCAGAGTATAGATCCAGAAAAGCTCACGCTTGAGAAGGAGTTTGTTGACGTCACCTCCCCTCCTCGGTGGACTGACATATTCTATCCCAATGTAGCTCAGAGAAGCCACACTATGTTTCATCTGGTTAAAGTGATTGGCTACAGGGCTCTTCGGATCAGAATTACGGATGGCACATCTATGTTCAGATATTCTGGTTTTAAGGGGTCTGGAGGTTTTACCAATATATGCAAGGCCACAAGGGCACTTAAGCATATATATCACATTGTTTGTTTTACAGGAAATCACTCCCTTGACCCGGAACATTTTGCCCGTGCGTGGATGATGAAAAGTTTTGGTTTTGCGTGTGAAATTACACTGTTGACAATTGCCACACTTAGAATTGCCTGTTTCCACAGGGGGAAGAAAAGAAACACGAGGTGGTGGAGGGCTGGGATTGTCTGCCCTGACCAGCATATTTCTGAGGTTAGGGGGTCTTCTAAAAGTCACACGAGGGGGGTTTTCAAAGCGGCTTCTCAAAGAAGGATCAGTGGAAACAATATGCCAGTGTTTGTATATGATTGAAGACATATTTTTAGCAAGAGGTGAATAAGGGACAACACAAGTAATTCTGTCACTCACAGCTTTAGTTCTAGTTTTAAACAGACACTCAGATTGTGTTACATTGGAAAAACGATCAGATGCCTGAATCACCCATTCTTTTTTATACCCTCTTTGGAGGAATCTGTTTGCAAGATCCTGCTTTTGTATGTTAAAGTCAGAGTCTGAGCTGCATATTCGACGTATGCGGTTCATCTGTGCAATGGGCAGGCTTCTTTTTAACGGGGTGGGATGATATGATTGTCCATGCAACAATGAGTTCTTGTCAGTAGGTTTTCTGTAGAGTGAAGTGTTAAAACCTAAGTCACTCCTGATGATGAGAATGTCCAAAAAGTTCATTTTACAAGGGTCGTGTGCCATAGTGAACTTCAAGTGTGTGTTCTGTGCATTGACAAAGTTAAAAAAATCTCTGAGTTTGTCTTCAGTTGAGGTCCAAATGAAAAAAACATCGTCTATGTATCTTTTATATGTAGAGATATGTTGTAGGAAAGGATTCTGGGCGGGGTTTAACACCACTTCTTCTTCGAACAGGCCCACGTACAAGGACGCAAAACTGGGGGACATTTTCGACCCCATGCTGACTCCAGACACCTGCAGGAAGAAATCTTTGTCAAACATAAAGTAGTTCGTGGTCAACACAGTCTCTAGCAATTTTAAAATGCAATCAGTGCTAGGTGTTGGCCTCTCCTCTCTGGACAAAAAGATTTCAGCTGCTCTAAGCCCCCCTTCAATGGGGACGTTAGTGTAAAGTGACTCAATGTCCATAGTTACTAAAATACATGGTTCTTGATTCATTTGCACACTATTGATGAGTTTGATAAAATCTATTGAGTCTTTCACATAAGCAGGTAAAGATGAGACACAGGGTTGAAGGAAACAATCAACAAAAGCGGACATCTTCTCAGTAAGGGAGCCTATCGCCGCCACGATAGGTCTCCCTGGGGGAGTGGTGGTGTACTCCTTATGAATCTTGGGGAGGGTGTAAAAAACAGGTGTCACAGGTGAATTGACCAGCATGAAGGCGTGCTCCTGTTTGGTGATTTGTCCTGCTTCTAGGAGGTCTTGTAGGCAGCCATGTACTAAGGAGGTGTATTCTGCTGTAGGGTTGCCTTGTAATTTACGATAGAAAGTGTTATTTTTCAGCTGTCTCATAATCTCCTGAGTATATGGTTCTCTATCCAGAATAACCAATGCACCCCCTTTGTCCGCACTTTGGATAATAATGGATTTATCCTTTTTGAGAGCCTCAAGTTCCATAAATTGTGTTTTCGTGAGATTATTTGTAACCTTGTATTGTCTTTTTTGTCCCAGGAGTTTAGTAATGTCTCTCTCTACCAGTCTGCAATATGTGTCAATGGAGGAATTCCTGTGTTTCGGAGGAATGAATGTAGATTTACCTCTAAAAGGTGAGTGAAATCCATGTCTAGGACGGACCGAGGTATTTGGCTGTGCAGATGTCAGGGGCTCCTCGACTGTGTCACTGGGGGGAGTCGTCTCCTCAGTGCTGGGGGAAATGTCACAGGGAACATGGTTATCTCTCTTGTTGTCATTGAAAAACTCCTTAAGGCGTAATGTGCGGAAATATTTTTGAAAATCCACATAAACATCAAAGTCTTTACAGTGGCTCGTGGGGCAAAATGACAGCCCCTTATTTAAGGCCAAAGTGCAAGATTCTGAAAGGGGCTTACTTGAGAGGTTGATAACATTCACTTCCTCCATTTGCTGTTGCGGGTGTTGTATGGTTCCCGTGCGAAGTTTCTTCCCCCGCCTGCACCTCTTGCGCCGTGGGATCGGGAGCCCTGAGGATGTTGTTGAGTTGGACCTAAAAAAGGTCTCCGCTGAGATGTGCTGGAGCCAGCTGAGTCTATGTCGAGCGAGGAGGTGGAGGTGGCCGGGCTGTGATGCTGGTGTCGCGGTCTCCTCCTATGTGGCCTCTGTTCGCCTGTCGGTGCTGTGTCCGTTTTGTGGAGCCATTTATATACCGTGCCCAGTTCATAGTCTTTAGTGTCACGGTCAAACTTTTTCTTTTTAAATACGGACAGTTCTTCCAGTAGCTGCTCTCTCTGTTGTTCACATGATTTAATAAGTTGTGTCATTTCATCTTTATTGGGGGACTCACTCAGCAATTGGTCTTTGATTTTCTTAGCTTCCTCTTTCGTTTCATTTAGTTGGGAAGTTAGCTCTTGTATGGTAAGTGCCATGAGGTCAAAAGAGCACTTATTTAAAATTTCGCACCAGCGAGTCTTGAAACTTTCATTATCTCTCCCAATGATGGGGCTTTTTACCAAGCGTAGTCCTCTAGGGATCCGCTTTACCCGTAAGTAGTCAGAGAGCGTCACAGCGTGTAGATACTGTCGTACCTCTTTTTCTTGTAGTTTATGAAGTGTGTTGATGGCTCCCTGGTCTCCAGACCTGGCCACGACATCTTGAAATAATGAGTCTTTTAAAATGATGCGGGAGTAGTCTTCCTCTGTAAACTCAAACGTTCTGGAGATGTCGTCCATGTCCGTACACTGTCGCTGTTAAGTGTGAGGGACTTACGAGGTGTCGGTACTGCGTAGAGTTCCTGGAGTGCTGTGTGTAGAGTCAACACGTGCAAAACAAACAAAGATAGGTGCACACGCACATCCGTGCCAAAGGATTTTGGGTGGGTGCAGAGCCGAAAAAATAACGAAAGATGAGAAAGAAAAAGATACAGCTCGCACACCACTGGGCTCACATGCAGTCCGTTTAATTTAGGAAGCAGATGTAACGTTTCGAGCGGAGATGCTCTTCGTCAGACATACAAATGCAATCTAGACGCCATCTTTAAATATCATGTGATGGTCATGTGATCACCAGAAAAACAGGAAGTAATAGTTACAAACACTGACATAATAGTAGAAAGTGCTTACAGTTCCAATATTGGACAAAAATAGTACCTATTTAATTCTGGTGTTCTTAGTACATTGATAAAAGTAAAAAACAACAACAAAACTTCCTGAGATAAACATAAGCGTGAGCACAGGAGTAAACACACACACACACACCAAAAAAAGGAGGAAATGTGTTGTGTGAGTACAACTGCGCCCACGCCCATGAAACACCATAAGTCATACACGTAAGTAACAACATAGAAAAGTGCAGATAGTACATGAATACAGCAATACATCGAATAGAAAAATATATCAATAGAAAAATATATAATAGATTTATCATTGCAACATCAAGGTGTATACACACCAGTGCATGAAGACACAGAGGAGTAAAAACTCAGTGGAAGATGCCACCAGTGATCGGGCGTAGATGCCGTCATAAAGGGCACAAATCACTGAGGCCACACCTAGGTATACAAGCACATAAGTAATGAATCGCATTACGGCACAGAACAACACACAGCAACATCTAGTATAATCATCATAGTTACAATAGTTACAGGAACGGGCGAATGTCCATTTCTTCATTCATGCCCTTAGGTGACATGGTATCCAGAGTATAGATCCAGAAAAGCTCACGCTTGAGAAGGAGTTTGTTGACGTCACCTCCCCTCCTCGGTGGACTGACATATTCTATCCCAATGTAGCTCAGAGAAGCCACACTATGTTTCATCTGGTTAAAGTGATTGGCTACAGGGCTCTTCGGATCAGAATTACGGATGGCACATCTATGTTCAGATATTCTGGTTTTAAGGGGTCTGGAGGTTTTACCAATATATGCAAGGCCACAAGGGCACTTAAGCATATATATCACATTGTTTGTTTTACAGGAAATCACTCCCTTGACCCGGAACACTTTACCAGTGCATGGATGATGAAAGGTTTTGGTTTTGCGTGTGAAATTACACTGTTGACAATTGCCACACTTAGAATTCCCTGCTTCCACCGGGGGAAGAAAAGACGCACGAGGTGGTGGAGGGCTGGGGTTATCTGCCCTGACCAGCATGTTTCTAAGATTTGGAGGTCTTCTAAAAGCCACACGAGGGGGATCTTTAAATCGCCCTCTCAGAGAGGGATCAGTGGAAACAATATGCCAGTGTTTGTATATGATTGAAGACATATTTTTAGCAAGAGGTGAATAAGGGACAACACAAGTAATTCTGTCACTCACAGCTTTAGTTCTAGTTTTAAACAGACACTCAGATTGTGTTACATTGGAAAAACGTTCAGATGCCTGCAACACCCACTCTTCTCTGTAGCCTCTCTGGAGAAATCTGTGCACGAGATCCTGCTTGTGTATGTTGAAGTCAGCATCAGAGCTGCATATTCGACGTATGCGGTTCATCTGTGCGATAGGCAGGCTTCTTTTTAACGGGGTGGGATGATACGATTGTCCATGTAACAGTGAGTTCTTGTCAGTAGGTTTTCTGTAGAGTGAGGTGTTAAAACCTAAGTCACTCCTGATGATGAGAATGTCCAAAAAGTTCATTTTACAAGGGTCGTGTGCCATAGTGAACTTCAAGTGTGTGTTCTGTGCATTGACAAAGTTAAAAAAATCTCTGAGTTTGTCTTCAGTTGAGGTCCAAATGAAAAAAACATCGTCTATGTATCTTTTATATGTAGAGATATGTTGTAGGAAAGGATTCTGGGCGGGGTTTAACACCACTTCTTCTTCGAACAGGCCCACGTACAAGGACGCAAAACTGGGGGACATTTTCGACCCCATGCTGACTCCAGACACCTGCAGGAAGAAATCTTTGTCAAACATAAAGTAGTTCGTGGTCAACACAGTCTCTAGCAATTTTAAAATGCAATCAGTGCTAGGTGTTGGCCTCTCCTCTCTGGACAAAAAGATTTCAGCTGCTCTAAGCCCCCCTTCAATGGGGACGTTAGTGTAAAGTGACTCAATGTCCATAGTTACTAAAATACATGGTTCTTGATTCATTTGCACACTATTGATGAGTTTGATAAAATCTATTGAGTCTTTCACATAAGCAGGTAAAGATGAGACACAGGGTTGAAGGAAACAATCAACAAAAGCGGACATCTTCTCAGTAAGGGAGCCTATCGCCGCCACGATAGGTCTCCCTGGGGGAGTGGTGGTGTACTCCTTATGAATCTTGGGGAGGGTGTAAAAAACAGGTGTCACAGGTGAATTGACCAGCATGAAGGCGTGCTCCTGTTTGGTGATTTGTCCTGCTTCTAGGAGGTCTTGTAGGCAGCCATGTACTAAGGAGGTGTATTCTGCTGTAGGGTTGCCTTGTAATTTACGATAGAAAGTGTTATTTTTCAGCTGTCTCATAATCTCCTGAGTATATGGTTCTCTATCCAGAATAACCAATGCACCCCCTTTGTCCGCACTTTGGATAATAATGGATTTATCCTTTTTGAGAGCCTCAAGTTCCATAAATTGTGTTTTCGTGAGATTATTTGTAACCTTGTATTGTCTTTTTTGTCCCAGGAGTTTAGTAATGTCTCTCTCTACCAGTCTGCAATATGTGTCAATGGAGGAATTCCTGTGTTTCGGAGGAATGAATGTAGATTTACCTCTAAAAGGTGAGTGAAATCCATGTCTAGGACGGACCGAGGTATTTGGCTGTGCAGATGTCAGGGGCTCCTCGACTGTGTCACTGGGGGGAGTCGTCTCCTCAGTGCTGGGGGAAATGTCACAGGGAACATGGTTATCTCTCTTGTTGTCATTGAAAAACTCCTTAAGGCGTAATGTGCGGAAATATTTTTGAAAATCCACATAAACATCAAAGTCTTTACAGTGGCTCGTGGGGCAAAATGACAGCCCCTTATTTAAGGCCAAAGTGCAAGATTCTGAAAGGGGCTTACTTGAGAGGTTGATAACATTCACTTCCTCCATTTGCTGTTGCGGGTGTTGTATGGTTCCCGTGCGAAGTTTCTTCCCCCGCCTGCACCTCTTGCGCCGTGGGATCGGGAGCCCTGAGGATGTTGTTGAGTTGGACCTAAAAAAGGTCTCCGCTGAGATGTGCTGGAGCCAGCTGAGTCTATGTCGAGCGAGGAGGTGGTGCAGCTTGTAACTGACTCATACCATCAAAGTAAACTTTATATTTTGAAAAGTCATACTTTTCAGAGTTACTCCCCATGTGAATTCATATTTAGATTTGTATGAGTCAACATAAAAAACACATTATGCTGCAGCGTACAGTCAGCCAGGCCTCAAGTAAAAGAACTGCTGCAGCATCAGCAGCAGGAAGAAAGTGTCTTCAGGTGTTCTGTAACATCCGCTTTGATTTCTGTCTTTAAATTGTACAACACGAAGGCTTGTTCTCCCGTCAGCTGGTGTTAAACATGTGTTTTTTAAAAAGGTGTTTCTACAGTTTTTTTAGAGACTGATTCTCCATCTCTATATGATCCTGGAGCTCAAGTTCTTGGCCACTTTTCTTACCAAGGTCCTTCTCCAGAAGTTTGTCCACTTTGGACAGCCAGCACTATAGGAAGACTTGGTCGTTCTACTTTTACACCATGTAAGAATTATGGAGGCCAATGTGCTGCAGTAATGCATTTGTAGCCTAATCCAGTCTGAGCCCTGCAGGCAGCTCCTTTGACCTCATGACTTGGTCTCCTCTTAGGTATCCTCATCTGAGAGACCTCATACAGGCCTGTCACCTTTCAAATCATGTCCAATCTTAATTTACCATGACCAAGATGATTGGCAAACAGTAGGTGTCACAGCAAAGGGTCTGCATAGAAGTATCTTTACTCAGACTGTTATTTGCTGCTATTGTTTAAAAGGTCATTTTAATAAGTATAGCCAGTAAAAAGGTATGCATGATTTATAGTTCAGAGGAAAACAGACTGTTATGGTGCATTAACAATTAAAACAGGGCAATTTAATTGTTGTTTTTAAGTTTTAAGGATGAAGCTAAATCTTTGCCCGACGGCAAACTATATTTAAAAAAAAAAAACACCTGCTTCAATAATAGAAGCAGGCTCTTGAGAAGTGATTTAATACAAACACAAGTTAGTGACAGTGACTTCACCACACCACGTTTAACACCGAAGCTTTCATGATCTCCACCCACTAAACGTCACTTCTCTGCAGCTCAGCTGTCAAAGGCAATTCCGCGTGTGTTTCACAGTGTTAGATCTCCCGGACAGAGAGCAAACTCGCAATTACGGCAGCACCTGAAGGCGGCACCAGACGCTGAAACTGAGTGAAAGCGCAAGTGGAGAAAAAGACCATGACTTTTCTTTTTAGTCCTAACTAACGTGTTGGTTTCCCTACTCTAGCTTATTTTCTTCAACTTTCCGGATATCCTTTTTTTTCTTTTCTTTTTTATATTTATTTTGACTCTGTAGTGAGTGGCCCGGTGTCACACATGGCTCCATGGGCGGTCTGGCTCCTGGTCGCGCTGTCCGGTGTTATGACTGTGCGCTCCTGCTGTGCTTATACCTGTCCGGCCATCTGCCGCTGCAGCGCCGATAGTTTCCAGTGCAGCAGGGACACTCAGCTGGCCTCCCGGGCGACATCCGTGCCTCGACTGTAAGTAAAACAGCTTCCTATAGCTTGATTTTATAATCCTCTTGAGGATGATCTGAGGCGCTTTATTCACTTCTCAACCCATCAGCGCCCTTGTGCTGCTTCATAACCTCTTTTTTTTTTCTTCCTCTTGGACTTATTATGTCTATGTTTCACTAAGTTACCTTTGGTTATTCTTATTATGTGACTTATAAGATAAGCTGAGGAGACATGTTTTGAATTTTTATCTGTTTATTATATTAAGTGTGAATGTGGAGTTAACAAACTTATTTTCTGGCTGTTACAGAAGGCTCACTCATCTGCCCTTGAAAGAAGTCCCCACTCATGCCTTCAAGGAGCTGATCGACATCACAATAATGTAAGTTAAAATATACAGGAGGGGAATTAATGCTGCATTAAAAGTGGGATTCATTTAGTAAAGGACACACAGTGCTTAGAGAGAAACTTCATCCTTGATGAAAGATGCAAGCACGGGGATCACTGGAAACTCATTTAAATGTTTAAATAATGTCAGATTTTGCAATTTACCTTAATAATGCATGCATCTTACACGTTATCTTGAGATGAGATGGAACAAAACAAGTTGACGGATACATTTTAACCCCAAATTACTCTAGACAAATAAAGAGTCATGTTTACAAAGTTTACAGCAGCTTATTATTGTTATGCTTATTTGGATGAACATGCAGCAAACAAACCCACTGCAAGGAAATGTGATCTGGGATTGAGAAAAAACAGAAAAACAATCAGAGGCAGTCAAATTAATTTCCAACTAGTTACAAACACTTTCCCTGCAGCGCCTTCTAATGGTCTGTGTGTATATAGAAATCACAACAGCCGTTCTGAGTTTAGGAAACAAAACAGGGTTGAATCAGATAATTTCATCTGGATATGGGGGCGCATAAGAAGTAGAGCAGTGTGACATGTACACATACTGTACACACCTCACGCAGGCCTGGAGATCGGCAACATAATGGTTTGTATTTTGGGGATATAAAACAAAACACTGATGCAGTGTCATAGTGCTTCAGAAGTGGTTTTGCGATTTTATTTCCTGTATGAGTACTTGAATAATGTTGCTTTTTTATTATGTCTCTCTAGCTGTGATAATAAAAACATCCCAGAAATCACAATCAAAAATAAAAAAAATGAATTTGGTAAACAAAATATCAAAAACAAGAGGTTTTGAAAAAAATAAAAAAGTGTGATATGATAAACTCTAAAGACTCCAGTGTTTTATCAGACTCTTAGGCTACTGTAGATGCTCATATCTTAACATTTATCTGTGCACAACTCTTGTTTATGTATCTTCTTCATGTGAAGAATTTCCACCAACAGGCGTCATCATGTTCCCAATGTGCTTTGTTTATAATTACACATACCTGCTATTTTTTTCATATAGCAATACACTTTATTGTGTTCTCTCAGGTACTTGATGATGTACTTATTTCCATTCAGTAATTAAAACAAATACAGTCACGGCTGAATTAACAAACTGAAGAATTAAACATGATCAATTGAAATGATTCAAGCTATAGAAAAAACCCTGTTTAAGGCAGTGAAGGCCATGTAAAAGTTTTATAATTTCATTACATTTCATAACCAGGTGACTGTAAAAATAAATAAATAAATAAATAAAAACTTATTAGGATAGGACAGAATACCAGGACAGACATCACCACAACACATGTATTAGGCTAACACAAAATCCAGCTACAACCCAGTGATATATTTTATTCACAACTTAACCTCTTTCAGTTGGAACTGCTAATTAATTGTGTGATGTTTATCATGTGCTAAATGCTCAATCCCAAAGCTGTGACATTATCCCGAAGGGGTTTCACCATTTAATCAATAAACTGCAAATGTGTGACTGCTTGATGATGACTGTACAGTATATGATATGAAATGTTTGTTACTGACTCACACATTTACAGCATCTACATGTGACGGGATCATTTTCTTCAAATGATCAAAGTCTTACGTTATAAAGCACATGCAAATGTAAATGAAGGCGTAGGTCTTTCATTTTTTTCAGCCACGAGCAACTTGGCCGATAAAACCCGTGTCAAGGTGGAATGACACGAGAAGCTGCGTGTGGTTTGTCATTGATGACGTAAACTGGAAATCACAGTGAAAAAGCTTTTCATGAGCTGTTAAGTGGTAATTATGACACTATGCACAATGCAATCAGAGGAAGGGATAAAATGAAATAAAAATGCAAGCAGTGCAGATGGAGTCATTTAATTGTTTCTTGGTGTGAAATGGAAACAGAATGACATTAACCCTAAGAAAAGTGTCGGCTAATTACAGCAGAGTGGGAGTCTGAAGCGATGATTACAGAAAAGAAGATGGAGAGGAGAGTCAGCCATCAGAAAACAAAGTGTTCAAGGACAAATCAGGAAGTCTTGTTGACTTTGTTTGTCATGTCTTTGTTTAGTCCTCCTTTTTAAACATCGTCACTTAGTCCTCTTAGCCCACATGCATCACAAATATGTATGTTTGGAGTTTTTCCAAACACCTGTGTGTGTATGTTGTGCCCTAAAAGTATTGTTGGTGATGGTCTTATAGGATTTCCCCTTCTGGTTCGTATCCCTGTATCAATCAACTCTGTCCTATATTTCTCAAAAAAAAGTAAGAGTGGAAATAAATCCACACTAAGCAGTTGTGTCAGTCCTAATATTTGTTTGACTAAAATCCCATATTTGCTGGATGAATCTGAGACGTTCGGAGAGTAATTTGTTTACAGTCTCCTGTTAATCTGTTGACTGATGTGGAGCCATTTCTTTGTGTCACAGTGAGATTTCCCAGAGCGACTGCATCACACGGATACAGAGACATGCCTTCCTCTCCCTCCACAGCCTGGTGCAAATGTAAGCGACACTTACCTTTCCATCACACATCATATTCAAAGGTGATGAAAGCAATTATTCATTTGAACAGCTGCTATGTGTTCTGCATTTCATTTAAGTTCCACAGGATTAGTCTGTCAATTACAAAGCAGCACGTTTAATCCTTGACTTCCAAAGCGACTGATGAATTCATGGCTCCCTCTGTTTGTTTGTCGAAAGCGACTGACAACAATTGTTGTAATTACTGATTTTTTTCTCGCTCAATTCTGTTCCTGCAGTTCAGTGCAGAATATCAACAGTCTGAGGGTTATTGAAAAAGGGGCCTTCACTGACCTGCCCCGACTGGAATATCTGTAAGTCCTTCTGTTTTTTTTCAGCCATTATTATCTTATTCACTATTACATTTAAATGTAGAAACTCATATTAGCTGACCAATGCTTAACTGAGATGGCAACCATGTTTAGCATCTGTCTAACATATTCATGATAACGTTAATGCTCAAAATATAGCCTCACAGAGCTGCTATAGCGAGACTGTAAACTCCTGTCTTGTTATTGTGTTATTATTTGTGAGCTCTGCTTTTGTTTCCCCATTGAGTCGTTTGTATTTGTACAAAGGCACATCTATTGTCTAACACCGGGAACTAGCTAAGGCTAGTGCCCGCAGTATGTGGCACTGGTCCACACCACTGAATTGTTAGAAAAGATTAGTTGGAAACCCATACACAATATGTATGGCACAGCCAGACAGTGTAAGTGTGGAGATAAAAGTGGATGTTAAGAGGTTACCAGCTGAGATAATCCGACTCCTTTGTGGACACTTTAAAGATTTGTCCTTAAATGGCTGTGATCATCCATCTCTTTTGCCTGCTGTCTTCACAGGAGTATCTCAAACACAGGAATAATAAACTTCCCAGACTTCTCAACTATCTCTTCCTTGGTGCCCAATGTTATCCTGTAAGTAATCCCATTTCAAAAATAGTGTGTTTCCAAACCAGATTAGTGTCTTTTACATGTTGCCAAACTGCACCTTCTTCATGCTTCAACTTTTAGCGGTAGAACTCAGTTTTACTTTTATCTATCAATGTCACGATGCCACCGACCCTGCTGCAAATTCTGCAACTGGGTCACAGTTCGTCAAACCGCTCTCTCTTTTTCTTTTTTTTTGGACGTATATAATTTTGTCTAACTGATAATTGAGCCAAACTGCCTGAGTGAATGGTGAACGTTATCTCTTCTGTGTTCAGAGAAATGGCAGACAACATGAGGATCGACTTCATTCCTGCCAATTCTTTCCAGGGTATCGCAGAGGAGTTTGTTGACATGTGAGTGCAGGAGCCAGATTCTTTTTTTGTTACATTATCGGAGCTTAGAGCAACAATTTGTCACCATTTGTTAAGAATGTTTTTTGATGTGTCTTAATATGCTTATGTAATTGAATGTTCAGTTCTCTGACCTTGGTGATAGGTGCATTTGACAGCAAACTGAAATTTATAACATTTTGTCCTTGGCAGGAACCTCGTTAGAAACGGTTTCAAGGAAATAAAATCTCATGCATTCAATGGAACCAAGCTCAACACACTGTAAGTGTTTTCAGATTCAAGATTTTTTTTCCCTCATACAGTAAGCTCATAACCTAATAATAACATAACGGGTCGATACAGTACATTGCTGTTAAGTATGTTGTTCACGGTTAAGGCTTTTCTTTTTCTAATCATAAAAACGGAGTGTACCAGTAAACAAACGTTATGTAAGACTAAACAAAGATTGGATGCCCTGTTGTTTTCTTGCTCTGCCCTGCACTGCTGAATGTTGATGGGGACGAGATATGTGCAGACACCCTGCAGTCTAAAAATAATGCTCATCTTCCTCATTGTCATATTGAGAAAACAAAAAGCAGATGAAAAATGGTTTTGGGCATTGTTGGGCATTAATGTGTCATTTTAAATTTTCTTTCATATTACAACTGGAAAACTACAGTAAAGAGTGGAGGACACTTGGGTTACAGTTGTGTGTTTTTTTATGTCTTTTGTAGAATTTTAAGAGACAACAAATATCTGAGTTCCATTCAAGAGGATGCTTTCAAAGGAGCCACAGGTCCGACTTCTCTGTAAGTAGCCTAACAATGATTCAAGTTGATGAAACAAAAGACAATTATAGCTGCCACGCTGCAATGGTTGGAACCGGGCAATTTTAGGCAAAATTAGGCAATTTGAAAGTGAAAGTTCCAAAGCTGTAGTTTTGTTTTCAAAGTTTTGAAATTTAGAGGTGTGCTGTAACGCAACCATGAGGACCATGTCATGTGTTTCCAAGTGAGGACATCTAGCCTTTTAATGTGTCATCATCATCATCACCCTCAACCTCTGACAGTAAGAGCCAGCTCCTAACTCATTGAGCTAATTGGCTGGAAGTGAAGGTGGTGCGTGGCCAAATGGTCAGGTAGTCACCAGCCAGGCAGCAGTTGTCAAGGCTTTCAAAAATTGTCAAAATGTCAGAAACACTGTTATCTAAACAAAAATCAGATAATAATAACATATGCAATAACATAAATTGCATCTTGACAGCATGGGAATGTTGGTAATTTGTTTTTAACTATAAGTGTTTTGCTTCATATTAAGAGAAAATCCACTGTTTAAACATGCCACTCTTTCATTGACTGCAAACTTCATCAAACACGACTCCAAAATATCATCAGTTTTTTTCCAGGAAGATTGAATATGTATTTAGCAAGAATTGGATGGTATAGTACCGTTTACAGTCCAGCATTTTCATGCACTGTAGGCTACATTTTTGATAAATCAAAAATCTGTGTGGATCATGTCTGAAGATGCTCTCCAACAAGTTTAGTGTCAATTGAGCAAAAATTGTGGGAGGAGTTTAAGTGGACAAAAGTTTCAGCAGTATTGGGGCTACATTTTGGTGAAAGGTTTAAAACAGTAGCACGTACTGTTGGTTTGGTAGGAATTAGCGAACAAATGTAACTAACCTCTTCCCATTGAGCATTTATACCAGCTCAAGAGTCAGGTATGCTTTAGTGAAATTAAAATGTCTTATATTAACCATTTTTATTTTTGTGTGTGTCCTACAGTACAATAATGTACAACAGAGTGATTTAGGGTTAATGTATAAGACGCAAATATCTGATAGAGGCAAAGTTGATTATGACAGAAGACAATCCCAGATTCTTTATCTATTATTGTTCAAATCAGCATTGTGGCGATCATTTGAAGCAAGATTAATATTCATAACAATGTTTATCATTTTATTGTATAAACATCAGGGCAGTGACAGTCTGTCTGTGTAAACAACCAACAAGGCAGCCAGGACTGCTGAACACTGATTATAGTGAGCAAACAGCCTAGTCCGAGGAGAACACAGCTCACAAGGTCCCTGACTGCAACCAACCCCATTTTGTAGATATGAAATTTCTTCTTATCTTGGTTATGAATTAGTGCCTGTGGTATTCACTGACATGCAGGAAATGCCAAAGGTCTTCGTTTTGCCTGTGTGGACTCCAATGTGTTACCCCTGTGTAATGTCAGCTTCCAAATATCCAATCAAATGAGGGCGCAGCAGCAGCCCCTGAGTATTATTTTGCTTAGGGTGAAATGAATTCAGCCCTGAATGTCATTGTAATTACAATCTCCATTATGTTACAGAAGTATTTTTGTTGTCAATGTGCATCTCTTTAGGAAAACAGCATGATCTGCTCACTGGCTTGATGAATATGAAAACACTGTAAATTAGGGCTTGGCTGCTGCAGTCACTAGAACTCAATGAGCACCTGTGGGAGGTTTAGCATATTTGCCTCAAACAGCATTTCTTAGTGCCACCATCAAAACACCACATGATGGATCCTCTCATGGGGGAGACCTGCCTTTGTTTGTCTCCAACAGAGTTTAAATTACACATGAAATCCAAGTTGAGATACACCAAAGCTGTTCTAGCGGCCTGTTGTTGTCCAAAACCTCATAAAATACAATTTTATTGCTACTTACTTAATCTCCACTGAAATGTCTCCGTTCTCTGCATGTGATTCAGAGATGTTTCGTCCACAACTGTGAGCTCCCTCCCCCCTAAAGGCTTGAAGCAGGTGAGGTTTCTGAAAGCCCGCTCTGCCTTTGCTCTGAAGAGCCTCCCTCCGCTGGAGAGCCTGGCAGAACTGGTGGAGGCAGAGCTCACATACCCCAGCCACTGCTGTGCTTTCCACACGTGGCGTCGGAAACAAAGGTAAGCCGACAACCACTCCCAGAGATGTAACAAATCCATTCACATCTGCATAATGAACAAATCTCTGTGCCATGAATACAGATCATCACGAGTTAGGCAATTAGCAGGTGAGCTTATTGACGTTTATGTGGTCTAACCTTTTCTTTTCTTTCTTTTTTTTTAATTCAAAGGGAAAATACCTTAAGGAACTTTACAAAGTTGTGTGATCTTGGCCAAACAGAAACGTAAGTTACCTAACTTTGCACTGGGGCAGAGGAGGTGGATTTTATTGATTACTTTCTTCAAATTTTTTTGGGGTGAAGTCTGTTTTGCCATTTAAAACTAAAATTGCACAAAGAAATTGAAGTTTCTTCTTGCAGTCAACCTAAACAAAAGTACTGGATATTAAAATCATGTAAAACACAACAAAATACTATGTTTGTGTATACATTCATTTGTTAATTGAACCAAGAGCGATCACCTATATTTGTTTCAGCTAGAAATGATGACCTTTAATCTCTTATAACAATTTTCCACCTTTACTCTGTTTTATAAACTTAGGGATCTCATTTGTTTCCAGGTGATTTTTTTACAGAAACTAATTATACACCGACAGGATTGACAAAATCCATTTATCAAAAATATTTTCTACTTAAATACAATGTGACTTTGCAGTGAGAACTGCAAACAGTAAGTTTGAGTCCACCAGCAAAAAGAAAATTATCCTCCAACTTTTGTCTCCATTCCTGGATAATTGTAACATTGTCCCCTAAACACACAGTTTTCCTTGATCAAGTGCTTTGGGTTTTTATGGTAATTGTAACATCTGCGTATTTTTCAGAGAGCCCACGGCAGAAAGCATGGATCTTTTTGACGACATCAACTTTCAGTATCCAGACCTGGAGTTTAATTGTGTGAACAGCCCCTTCGTCAAGTGCACCCCAAAGCCAGATGCTTTTAACCCCTGTGAGGACCTGCTGGGTTTTTCCTTCCTGCGCTGTCTCACCTGGATAATCACAGCTTTTGCTGTGACCGGTAACCTGGCTGTTCTGGTTGTTTTGATTATTAGCCACCATAAGTTAACCATCTCCAGATTTCTCATGTGTAACCTGGCTTTCGCTGACCTGTGCATGGGGCTCTACTTGATGCTCATCGCCTTCATGGACCACTACTCTCGCCACGAGTACTACAACCACGCCACTGACTGGCAGACGGGGCCTGGGTGTGGCATAGCGGGCTTTCTGACGGTGTTTGCCAGTGAGCTATCAGTATATACACTGACTGTGATTAGCCTTGAACGCTGGCACACCATCACCAATGCCATGCATGTCAACAAGAGGCTGCGAATGCAACATGTGACAGCCATGATGGGGGCAGGCTGGGGCTTCTCTCTGCTGGTTGCCCTGCTCCCTCTGGTGGGGGTCAGCAGTTACAGCAAAGTAAGCATCTGTCTGCCCATGGACATAGACACACTGGGCTCTCAGGTGTATGTGGTGGCTGTGCTCATTCTCAATGTTGTTGCTTTCATTGTGGTCTGTTACTGTTACATATGCATGTATCTGAGCGTTCACAACCCAGAGCACTCTACTCGTAATGGAGATACCAAGATTGCCAAACGTATGGCCGTGCTCATTTTCACAGATTTCATATGCATGGCACCAATCTCCTTCTTCGCCATCTCTGCAGCGCTGCGCATGCCCCTCATAACTGTCTCTCACTCAAAGATCCTGCTCATCCTTTTTTATCCCATCAACTCCCTGTGCAACCCTTTTTTGTACACCATCTTCACCAGGGCTTTCCGGAAGGACGTGTGCGTGTTGCTGAGTCGCTGCGGCTGCTGCGGGGCCAGCGCTGACTTCTACAGGTCACAGACTCTGGCGTCACATCTTGCATCTACCCAAAAAAAGTCCAGCAGGAAACCACACTCACTTAGCTTCTATGCCTACCACATCAAAAGGAAGGGTTGCTTCCTAAACAAGGGAACCACATGATCATCAATGGCGTGATAGTGTATTACAGTATAACCACACAGGCAGCATCCGCTGTCTTGCTCAAAAATGTAGCATTTCTTCAAAAATTTAGGTCAGGGTGAAGTTTTGTACATGGGAGGTTGTCGGGTCAGATTTGATCCAGATTAGTTTACAAAATGAGATTTGGATCATTTAGAACCGAGAGACCTCAAGTTGAAGACAAAACAGGCACTGCAGCCTCCAAGTCTCAAAAACAGGTACAAAGAAGCAGCTTGATGGAGCAGGAGGAGGAAACAATATAACTGGCCAGTTCACAAAACAACACCAAAAGGTCACCATTGATGGTCATTTGATGAAATCAAACTATATGAAACAGCACCTGAGTGATGTTGTTTCAAGCAGACATTTAGTTCTTCTAAAGATTAATAGGTGGGAATTATTTATTATTATGAGCTTCTAGAGGTTGTGATTTTAAGTTTAAATAAGATAAAGTATATGGGATCAAATGTAAGTTGCTGTTTTAGATGAGTTTTAGTGCCATCTATTGGATTATTGTACTCAGGAGACTTTTAAGACTACCAGGGCACCCACATGAACTCAGCTGGTTAATGAGAAAATATCACTGTTGTTTAAAATGTCCTTGATTTTCATAGTAAAACATTTAATTAAAAATAAGTGTGTTCAACTACTTGTGTTCTTTCCCCATTTTGTTTCCCAGTTAGGCTAGTGAATAAAAAAAAGATTCACACGATAAAACAAACTTCCACTCCACTGGTCTAACTCTTTTGCACCCCACTGTGTGCAAACACACACGCGCACACACCCAATTCACCTTCTGTTCTAGGCAGTCTCTCACTGTTAACCTGACGAAACAAAAGTAAAGATACTGCAGTAAAAAATTTAAATTGGTTGTAGTGTGCATGTTGGCATTTCTAAGCCCTGGGGACCTTCTTTGTTTAATAATGAAAAAGAAAACAAAAACAAAATTGACAATGAGGCAATACTGGCTTTGTATGGGGTGGTGCAGAAAGAAAAGAGTTCATTGACTGCAGCACAACCACACAGTTCAGTGTATTTGATGCATGATTTGAAGGGAAAACATTACAATGATAGAAAATCAAACAGCAGTAAATACTTTCAAAGCAGCAAATTCCAAGCCAAATAATGTTTTGCTTGTCTAATAAAGAAAACCACTCAACAAAACATTCTTCAACATAAATTCATGCTGTTTGTCTCAGTAAATTGGATTCACAAGCAACACTGTAAGTAATCAGTTGCGACATCACAAATGACTTGCAGGTTGCTCTGATAATTGCATTATAAAATTAAAAAAACGATCAGTATCAGTGATTTTGCTCAATGGTGTTTTAACTTTTTGCCCTTCGAGCCAAATTACACCACCAAGTGGTCTAAATGCACTAATTGTTTTTTCCTTTTTAAATCATTGTTTCCCCTGTTTCAACATGATTATCTTCTAATCTTTTTGGGAGAGCTAAGCTCATTACCACTCAGCTTCCCCCACAGCTTTGGAGAACACGTAGTCCCTGCCTGCATAACACATCACTCCGTCTTTCAAATGAAACTTCCAGCGGTTCTTACTGCGATGAATCTGCAATAGAGAGAACATTTTACAGTATACAGGCAGTATTCAGCACTGGGCTTTGTTGAGAGGTAAATTACGGTCAGTGGAGAGATTTTCTTACTTTGTCATACTGGCAAACAATCACATTGTCGGTGTCAAAGAGATCTGGGATTTCTTGCTCTATCACATCATCGCCTGAATTCAAAGGATCCTTATCAACAGAGAATGTCACAGGAAATAAACTGTTAGAACGTGTTATCAATAAAATGCTGTTGGAGAATAAATAATCTGTGCGACCTGCCACTCATGACTGACAAATGTCATTCCTGAAGGAAAGAAGCACTGCAGAGCTGCTTCAGTGTGGAAAACTAAACCATCAGACTCTCTCCCTCTCACCTCCTCCACTATATTAGCGAGTTCATCTGCTCCCTCACTGTCGCTGCTGGAGGAGATGCTGTTGCCGTCACTGCTTCCATCTCCTTCCTGCAGGGCTTTTATAGCCTCTGCGTTGATTATACCTAGAAAGTCATTCTCTTCCAGTGAAGCTCCATTTTCCTCCTCGACGTCAGAGTTGTCTGCAGGACCATCCAGCTGAACGATGTCCGACAGCTCACTGTAGCTGAAGCCCTGGTGCATTTTTGCAGGGAGAAGCATAACAGTTATGCTCAAGTTGACAGCACAGCAGTCTGATGCTGCTGCAGTGTAGCTGTCAGGCATTTGAGATTTTGAAATAATTCCTATTGAGAACTTTGTAAAAAAAAATGTTGATGCAACAAGTTTTTAATTACACTAATACTCTTCTATCTAAAGAAAAAATCCAACAATTTAGTAAAAAAAAAAAAAAAAAAGTAGGGTAATACATAAAAATGCTATGGTAAAATTTAGCAAAGGTGAAGACATCTTCATGTCTGCCAGAGACTGAATATAAGTATGGACGTATCTGGATCAAAGACTTTGGACCATGGCTTTTGGTAAAAAAAAAAAAAAAAATCACACCTGGTGCCTTTTGGAGCCAGACTCAAGAGGCCATTTGAGGAACTGGCTTACTTTCTCAGCCCCAGGGGTTCCTGCTTTACATTTGCCCACTATAGATTTCTCACAATGCAAATGACTACCATTATAGCTTCCTATCTAATAAACATCCGTCTTTTAAACATACATTTTCCTACCACATGAGCACCCCTTAAAAAAGACATTTGAGGAAATGTACATATTTGTTTTCTTGCCAAGAGTTAGATGAAAAGATCGATACCACTTCGTGTTGATCCAGTCAATATAAAGCTGCAGCCAGCTGGTGATTTTAAGGATTTAACTAACTGACAATGTTTATTAATGATGAGTTTGAGAGTTGCTGGAAGGCAGATGTTGTTACCATAAGATAAAGCCAGACTTTCTGTTCCTCTCTGTTTCCAGTCCTTGTGCTAAGCTAAACTACCCGGCTGCTGCCTCCAGCTATACATTTAGCATACAAATATGAATAGTGTCAATTTTCTCATCTACTTCACAGTGAGAGAGCGAACAAGTGCAATTCCCCAAATGTTGAATTATTCATTTAACCATACACACCTGCATTGCAACACCTGGCCCTATCCTACTTTTGGTATTTGCTTTAAAAAGCCACAGATGAGCCTTTGCAGACACTTGTTTCCTCACCCTTTCTGCCTTCTCCCTCTCCTCCTCGATCACTTTTTGCAGGATGTCATCGATGTCTCTGGTCTTTAACTGCTCTGTCTCTGTCAAAGCCTCCTCTCTGCTGAGCTGGAAATCTAACACCTGACTGCTGGGTGAGACATTCATACTTAAGTTCACAGGTTCAGGGTGCTCATTTTCTTCCAGTGTGGCCTGCGGTGAGGGAGAGTGGACCCCTTGTAGCTGTGAGTTGTCAGTAGCAGTGGGAACCTGTGGCAGATGGGGGATGCTACTCTCTGGACCGGGGAGTAAAACAGTGTTTGGCTGGGGCAGATGTGAGACAGCGGGAGCGGGAGGAGGGGAGGGCTCAACCTCCTGAGGATGAACGATATTTGGTGGGACTGTAGCTGACTGAGCAGCAGGTGCTTTCTGCGGGTGGTGAGGTACAGGTTGCTGACTTGCCGGGGCCTGGGTGACCACAACAGGAACATTGACCTTGTAAAGTTGACCTAGTGAGACGAAAGACAGGAATAAAATGTAATTTCCACCAGAGTGCCCAGGTCAATTACAAAAACAAATGTAGGCCCATCACACATAAAATCATGGTGTACCAGAGGCTGTTTGCAGAGTGACTCCTGCTGGTATCTGCACAGGGTAAGTTAACCCGGCAGGGAGAGAAAAAGTAGTCACTGTCTCAGAGTTGTTCTGCAATTAAACATATAGGGGAAAAGGAGTTAAATGACTTTAATAACTATCTAGCTTTAGCCAGTTCAACAGATAAATATTTTCCAAAACAATATTCAATCTTCTTAAATTTGATAAGAAAGGTTTTGCCATAAAAATTCAAGTTAAAACAAATCCATGTTGCTGAAAAAAAGGATGTGATTCTTCATATCTACGCCACCAGACATAGGTTTGAAATTCACAACCCCAACTTCTGCAACTTGAGTATGCTATTATCATTTTGTTTTGCAACTGGATAAGAACTTGACAAACTTCGATATTGAGAAAACTGAAAAGTAACTTCTTTTCAAAATGGCATTCCCTTGAAATGACATGAATTTTCACCAAAAAAAGGAGGTGATGTGCTGTGTTGACACTTGCCTTGACTGGGAAGCTGTGGATATTTTGATTCGTGGGGATCATAACTGAAGCTGAAAACAGAAAGCAGAGCAGCACAGGACAGGACAAACACAGACACTTGAAAAATCATCTTTTCTCCAAAATCACTTCAGCTACTTTTGCCATCTGTACAAATTTACATCACAAGTAGGGATAATCTGCTGAAAATTGCATAAATTAAATGTAAACAAATATTCTGGTATTTTTTCCATTCATGGTACATCTAAAGTAAATGAGCTGATACTCTTAGTTGACCATCTGTGTTTGTTATCTTATCAGATCAGTTTAAATGTAACTGTTAGTTTTGTTGGTAAGCAGTTGAATCTCTGGCTGCATTGTGTTACCTGCCAGTTCTTGATCGGTCTGACTGTAGCTGGCGGGGAGCTGGAGCACAAAGCTGGATGAGTTGATGCTAGTTTTCCTGAAGTCTTCCATTGCTTTAGACTGCATCATCTTTGCCTCCCAAAGCTGCACAGCAAAAGACACAGCAGCCCGTCTCCGCCATGGTGCACACTTTCTCACTAGGTGATCGAACTTTGCAGAAACTGACAACTCAAGTCAAGATGTAGCCTACATTTATTTAACTTGTATGTAGCCTTTTAAAAAGTAGTACAGGGTTATGTAGAAATAGCTCACCTGTCTCAAGTCATCCAGCACGCAGTCTTCAAGCCCTTCATCCAAGAAGAGTTCTCTCATATTCTCAATCACATCATCAATTATGGACAAGTAGAGTTTGGCCTGCAGTTTGTTACAGCAAGTGTAAATCAGGGACTGATGAGCTACTTGTGAGGATTAAATGTTTAATCAAAGCCCCTCTATGTATGTTTTATAGGCAACATAATAAAGTCTATTCAAACACTTGCTTTTTCTATGTTGCTGACAGATGCAAAACTCAAGTCTCACATGCCAAAACATTTGTGAGGACATTTTCTGAACATTTCAAAGTCACTCTTTTTATTTCGGCTCACATATAACACATCAGAGGGCTCTGCTTTTGTAGGCATCATATTTATTTCTTTATATACGACTTGTAGCTGCATTTCAGTGAGTTTAACAAGAAAATAAAATGTTGATATAACAGTTAGGATGTGGCGGAGACCGGGGATGGTTGTAAGAGCATCACTTTCACCAATAAGGAATTACATAAAGTTACATGATCAATATAATGTGCACCCACTCCCTCTCTGACCTTTCATTTGAATTTTCATGGCTGTGTGAAGTAGTGTGTAGGTTTTACAGCTAAAAACATTCTATTTTAAGATAAGAAACTAATCTTTTGGACCAAGTCTATATTTTGATTTATACAGTTGAAGTTTGAATTAGGCTATGTACTATGAGATCAAGGTCAGTTTCTTTTATGTGAAGTGCTGGGTGCAATGTCACATGAACTGGCATATCATCCTGTTTTTCATGATGCATTTCCAAAATGGCTACCAGAAAGAAATGACTTATTTACCCAGAATTAATACAAAAAACGAAAAAAACTGTTTGTCTTTTTTTTTTTGCAATAGATAGTCTACCTACTTGTGTGTCTTCTGACAATTTCATCCATCTCAGCCCTAGCTGAGTAAAATACTCAACTAATGAATTCTGTGATATAGTTTGATAAATTTGATGCTATACTTTGTGTCATGAAAACCCTATCATAAATGCAAGTTATAGGAGCTCAGACAAAAGTAGCCTACTATTATCCACAGTCTGTCAAATTTGAGACATCAGGCTACTTGGATGGATTTTGGTTTGCTAAGGTAAATGAGAGTTCATTTCAGTGCTGCATCTACCTTTCAGTTGTATTGCGAATATAAAGCTTGTAGCTGGATTAAAAAGCAGCTTACCACAGGGCCCGTGTTGGTCAGCATTGTTCACGGTTAAAACAAGTGCGCGCCGGTAACAAAAGACTTCCATTAAATGGGGAGACACAACAGGCTACCGGTGGTCTGCTTGTTTTGCTCGCAGCAGCTCGATAGAAAGTGCGCGCACAGGTGACACTAATCAGTCTCCATGGAGAGGTGTGGCTGGAGGCGTTCACTTGTTAGGATGAAAAGTCTGGGGAAAAAGAAAAAGAAAACTGTGATGGTACCCTCACCTTGCCTGCACCCATAGGTGGGATTTCAAATACTTTATTTTAGCAGCAGTAAAATCTACAGAGACAAAAAAAAAAGAACACCCTGAAAATGGCTCCCTGACCTTGGTAGTGGCTTATCTCAGACGTGCAGTTTCAGAGTACTACTGTGGTTATCCAATCCCTCAAACATTCTGGTCCTGCTGCAGAACCTCTCTCCATCTATCCTTTTCTGGTTAAGGTTACGCTGTTCCACTTTTTTTTTTTCCCACAGAGCTGGGAGCTCAGTTCTGTTTCTGATCCCAGGAGTGCAGAATGCCAGGAGTTAAAAATATTTCACCCTTTATAAAACATTTCATTTTGAACTTGGCGTTCAATAGATTTGTAGCAACAGCAGGGAGCCGTGACCCCTGCTTCCTCCAAGCATCCGTTTGGCAACGCTGGCTCTCTTTCAACACTGTAGGTTGAGCCCTCTGAGGAGGCAAGAGAGAGAACAGTTGTGGCTGAAAAGCAGCAACGTGAGACACCTCTGTTAGATACTGCAGTCCATGAAACTAGCAGGCACTCTGCCTCATGATTGTAAAGGCTCTATTTCAATCATAAGATGAATTTAAAACATTATCCTTTTTAGGCATTCTCGGAGCTGTAACCACCGTCAATTTACAACCACAAAGTCCCCTGTGATCAACCAGAACCAACAACTGGGGGAGGGGGGGGACCTAAAACCTGACATAGTTCATCATCTAATGTTTAAAACACAGTTAAACACAACTGAATTATTCCTCCAACTCTCGGTAATAGCTTAATAAAAGGGGTGTAGGATTAGGATACCACCTTTGCTTGCATTTCAGTGCGTTATTGTGGTGTCTCTGCATGTGCGATTTTAGTGTGACCACAAATAGTGTGATTTTAGTGTGCAAGTTTTGTCACTGGAGATTTTAAAGCATTTTGGTGCTGCAGCATTGATATTTTTAGTTTAACAAGGTATGAACTCAACATGTGTTTTGTTTGCATCTTAAATCTTACAAGGGTGAGTACAAGAAAGAATGACACTTTATTTTGGTCTTAGCAACATCTGAAAAGAAGTACCAATCGTTCACTTTTAATTCTTTCTTTTTTTTACTCTTAATGTACATAATATCCAGCTTAAGCCAGGTACCTCATACATACAAGTCACCACTGAAGGTCTTCTTGTTCATTACGAATCTTCACCACTTTTTTTTTTTTTTTTTTTACCCGACATTCAACCAACTCACAAACCCCCGAGGCAGAAAGATCACATAATAAAGATTTGATTTGTTTAAATAACATTTGTTTAAGTACAGTCCTCCAAAATACAACCTTGGTATAAAAAGTCGAAGGTCAGCTCAAGGTAAGCAACAAAAGTAATGAATTGTATTAATGTGAAAAGATTAGAGATTAGAAAGATAAGACAATTAATTTCTCACTTCATCTAAAATTAACACCCTGTGTCACACCCTTTTTTTTTTTGCACAGGAAAGTTTATGTATAGTTGCCAACTTGCCACCATACAACAACTTTCTCAATAAAGCTGGGACATACCGTACTGTTTAAGGCTGCAGTCATTCAGTCATATAACTGCTACTGCTGTTCCACTTTGTAAGGGCACTGTGTCTGTTTATGGCAGAAGGCAACATTGCCAGGGCTAAAAATATGCACTTATTTAGAAACCTCTTAGAAAAATTCACTTGTTATGTTGGCAAAAATAGTCTGCCCCATGTTTGCATGACAGCACAAATTGGCATTTAACCCAAATCAGTTCAAGTAAATTGTCCTTAGAATTTCTTTTGACTTCTTGTCTGAGTCCATCTCTTCTCATAAAGCACTTTATAACATTATTAAGAAAAGTGTTAGTCAAACATTACCATCACGTGGAAATATGAGAAGTTTGACCATCACTTGGCGACAGCAGGGCCCGATGCTAAACATCTACTGATAATTAGTTTGCCTCAAACACAGTGAATGTTGCTCATTACTTAAGCTGTTTATCTCATGCAGTCTGATCGGCATACATTTATTAAGGCTGCCAATCATTCTGGAGGGCAGTGCAGATGATGCAAATGCAAGCTTATATACATTACTCGTACAAACTGTAATCTTACAATTAATAAATCTATTAAATGTAAAGTGCTAGGCAAAAAGACCATTTTAATTTTTTCTGATTAGGTCTAGAATAATTCAGTCTCAGTTAAAGGATACAAAATCGGTTACCAGGCTATGTGTTATTAGATGAATTTGACACCGGATATAAGCAGAAAAGTCCCTCATCACCCATGTTTTTGTTCATTTTCTCTTATCCCCGTTCACTACTAAGAAGATTTTGGCAAATGTCTCGGACCAAAAGGACAATGTCCTCTTCAGAGCTCCTTTAATCATCACTGTGTCATGCAGCCAGACTGCCTCTGTGACTCTGTTTCAATCCATTTCTTCTCCACCTCCACCTAAAAACACAACACAACATTGAGTTAAGTAGTGCAAGACTGTTAGACATTTCTACATAAAATCTGATGGGTTGAGCATTGAACAGGATATTATTGCACTGATGAAACACTGTACCTGACAATGATAACGTGTCCAACTTGTCAGATGTTTCTGTGGCTGGATGTCGTTGGTGGTGCCCAGTGACTTCACCCTGGTCTGTGACACAACTGCGCCCATTATTTCGCATTCCATCGTGACAAAGGGGTACCAGTCGTTTGGGATCTCCTGATCAGATCCCAGCTCGAGCTTGCAGGAAAATGAATGGGGATGATCCACCGCTGCAGAGGAGAAAACAAAGGTCGCTTGTAGTTAGAGAGTTAGTCCACCGAGTGGCAAACAAACTGCATCTGTGCGCGAGGGCCAAAAGTCGAGAGGTTAACGAGAACACAATTTGAAATGTGTCACCTGTGTTTTTCGCGGGCAGTCTGTCGATCCTCCACACGACAGCTGAATATACATTCTCATACTTGACAGTGCCAATCGACACCTGCATGACAGGCTGTGAATCTGCGCTGCCGATGGAGCCCAGGCAGGCGTTTCTGTTCATACGGGCCTTCAGTGATCTCTGCCGCAACAAGGCCACCGTCTGTGTAACTTTGACCCAGTTGCCTGGCACTGGCACGCGGATAACTACGTTTTCACACAGCGGGTACCTGTCAGACCCCCCCATGGAGGAGAGGAAGGTGGGCGACATGTTAAGAAAGGTCTGGAGCTCCACGTAGGCGCCTTGAACCGTGACCACGGCTTTGATCGAGAAAGGAATATCCGTGCAGCCTAGAGTTTTCGTCTTGTACCGCATCAGCTCCAGCCTGCAGGCGTCGGGAGGCGAGAACTTAATCAGCCGGGACCTCCCGAACTCCGTCTCGTTCACACACTTGTGAAAATGGTGGTCGGCGATCTCCATCCAGACTTCATTGCCCTCCTCGGACCCGTAGCTGGAGTCGAAGCGCAGCAGCCCGAGATCATTAAGGGCAAGAAAACAATCCCCTAGTCCGTTCAGAAAGGCCAGACAGTGGATCTGGGTGAAAGCTGTCCGCTCCACGACTTCTCCGCACTTATCCAGTTGTACCCAGATGTGATCGGTGATCTGCACCGACATCTCCTGCTCCTCGTAGTGCCGCCTCTGCTGATGGGGCATGCACAGTTTGAAAATCTCCTCTTCCATGGAGATGACCAGGTCCTCCATGTCGTCGTGCACCGTGGAGCCAAACTTGAGCAGCTGTTCTACCTCTGCCTCGTGACTGATCTCCAACTTGGGGTGGAAGCGTTTCTTTTCGATGTAGGAGAAATGCTCCACCTTCAAGGTGAGGACCTTGCGCGGCTCTCCGTAGCTTTCCAGTTTAAGATCCGAGAGCCGGCACTGAGGGAGGAGCTGGAACTCCTTGTACGGCTTCTCCAGCCCTTTCTCGTAGTACATCTGCAGCACGCCTCCCGGCAACAAGCGGAGGTAGATCGGACCCCACTGTCGAGAGGACATGCGGTTCTTTTTTTCAGGAATCCTGAGCATGACAGGCCAGCCGTCTCTCTTTTGGCTACGAAATAGACCCCGAGGAGCGAAGTGAGTTGAACCTTCGCTTAACACTTCAGTTTTGCAACCTTGCAGCCTCTCCCCATCCTTTGCCATCTCCGCTTCGGGGTCCGTATCCATTTGTAGGCCTTCTAGTCTGTGGCAAACGTAGGAGAGGGAGCTCTGGAGGTGGTCGCGTGGAGGCTCACTGCCGTCTTTGGTCCTAATAAAGAAACGTGGTAGGCTGTTGTCACATTCTGAGTCTGAGGAGGAGCTGTCCACATCTGCACTGTGTCTAGATCCGTCCCAGAAGGGGTTATAGTGTCCTGAGTTCCCTTGGAAAGAAGGGAAGGGGCTTGGTCCGTCTGAGGTTTGACTCATGGCCTCTGGTGCAGGAGAGGGAGCAGAGGTGGTCGACGTGCTGGATAAACTTCGGAAGAAGTCCTTCTTTTCCCACGTGTCGGAGTGAAATGGGGACGCGCTGCTAGGAACCCCACTCACTGGAGTGCAAAAGGGCGTGTTACATGGTACACAAGAACTTCCACTGAAACTCGAGTGGCTTTGAGGGGATTCCAGGGAATGATTGAAGCTCCAGGAAGTGTCTCTGATTGGAGGAAGCACTAATTTCAGTCCATTGGGACGTGGTACCGATGCTTTGATAAGCCCTGGTGACTGCAGGGGCTTCTGAGGTGACGAGAGGGGCGTGTTGTCATCATCAAACGTGACCCAGTTTGAATGGTTGGTAGAACACATGGCTGCAGATGACTAAGGTCTAGTCCAAAAAAAAAAAAAAAGTTCCTCCTTTCTTGGATCCCTTGTCCCCCACTTCAAAACCTTCTCCTCTGCAAGAGAACACACGAGAAGAATTAGAAAACAACGAAATGAAAATATTCTAGAGGTGACTGATCAGTTGTCAATCTGAGAGTATGAACAGGTCTACTTTGTCTCATGGGATATAAATAAAACATATTCCCTTAATGCCCTCAATAAAAGCTTCATGAAAGACTGACCTTGACAACCTGCAACAAGTTCATATCAGTTAACAACACAGCTAACGAAGGTTCATTTGATGTAAAAGGTGAAGTAAGTTCAGTGACACACAGAGAAAGAGTTTCTCTGTGACATTACAGATTCAATCTTTTCGTTAATATTTTAGTTTTTTGGAGAATAACATCTCATTCATTAGTTGAACTCTGAAGTAGGTCAGCACAGTGTGAACAAATCTTAAACAGTGTCATTACCTTCAGCGACAAAATTGATAAAAACAATTAAGGTGAGAGAAAATAAGGCTCCTTGGAATTCTTTAATTATCACATTTTGATTTTGTTGCAGTTTTTACACGGTGACTTGTTCTGGGTGGTTGAAGTGCAAAGTATCACTCATATCAAAATGTTGATGTTGAATCGAGTGAGGCTGTTAAAACAGTAGAGAGATTCACAAAAAAATCTACTCTTCCATTCAAACTTTGCTTAGTCTTAAGGACGTCTCTCTAAGGAGCTGGTCATTTAAACAAAATCTACATAACAGTGAAAAAAGAACGAATAAATTGACACTGGGCATCTTACAGGGCTGTAATGAAAAAAGCAGAAAGGATGAAGAAAAAGAGTTTAGAAGAGAAAGGAAATATGGCTGTTTTGGAGTCAAAAGTTTTGGACATTCAAAGGTTTTGCAATGCAAATTGATGAGTTAAAGTACGGTATTTTAGACATACTGTTCTTTGAAATGAGCATAGTCTAAATATTTCATAGCAAGCCTGCTCTAAAATGCGTGTGAGAGAAGTTCGCCACGGCGGCAAAGATCCTGCCTCATTAAGCAGCATGAAGTCGGCTGTGAGAAGCAGGTATAATGTGGCCCAGCAGCTGGTGCTGCATGGAGCTTCAGACAGGAACAAAGCTTGTTCTATGAGTCAAGCATCTCTGGAAAATGAATGTTACAGCCTCTCTGATATTAGACCTACAGTACTTCAATATAGGTATTAATTGCTGAAAAAAGTGTGGGAATATTACTAAACACAGCATTTTTCCATGTTTAAACAGGCTCACAGTTAATTTTCCTGCCACTCAACTCAATCACAATCTGTCTTTTGATGTGCTCGGCTCTCACCAACATCCGTCTCCGAGGCCGAGGAAGAGCCGCTTTCAAAACGCTGAAGTCTCATATCCCCATAAAAATCTCGAAAAACATAATTGAAAGCAGAAAGCCTCAATTACAGCCTCGCTCCTCCCTTCAAGATCACAGCCATGACTTGCATGAAGGAGACATTCAGTGGCAAGTTCCTCTAAGCTATAAATAAACAGGGAAGTGGGGGCTCTGATTCAGTGGTGGATTGACAAGTCCTCAGTCAAACAGTGGAGAACATCTTTCTAATGAGACGATATTTGCAGGGGCACACAGGCGTTCCCACAACTTCATCCCTCCTCGCCCGACTTACAGGAGCTTTGGTTCAAAGAGACGGGCACGGAGAGGGATGAGTTCTCCACAGGGGTTACCGACAGTCTTTCAGACTCATTTCCAGTCTGTCGTCTGAACCCGGGCTCTAGCAGGCAGTACAGAAATGAGACTGCTGCTAAATCTACAGAGGACAAAAGAATACATTCCACACATTCCTTTGGGACAAGCAGCTTTGCACACAGGAAATACCAGCCTGCTATATCCGTGTGAACTGACAACAAATATTATCTTAATGTCATTTTATCACATTTAAAAAACGCACTAGATTTACGGGTCATACGCTCTTCTTCTCCTCCTTATTTGTCACTGTCAAACTTGACAAAGAGGTAGCCTGGGAATTAGGATGGGTTCATGATGTTATTTAGGTACTTTGTAAACAAAAAGTCTGAAGAATTTGTTAATTAATCATTACAATAACTGTAAACTTCCTCTTATGAATGCTGAACAAGTTTCAGTTTCCTTGCAGCTGAGGCAAACAGTAGGCTAATCCCACTCAGTATGGCATGTTCATCATCACTGATTATTACTATACTTAGACAAATTACTACAGTTGCTAAAGCTGAGTGTAGGAAAAATATACCATACACAAAAGCCTAAAGTGTGAAGTCACATAATCCTAATCATTGGGTTAAACTCTGTGATAACATGTTGCCAAATAGCAGCATTTGTTGGCTTTAGTGGAGGCCAGTCAGCACTTTGACACGCCAGCCCACAGAGACTGCAGTGTGGATTAGTCTAGTGGGATATCACGAGAGCTTAAAAAAAAACTCAAATCCACAAAGAGGAACAGCAGTCACAAGGTGAAACTATCTAGTTTAGGATATGAGAAAGAATGCAATCAATCTAAAATGATTTTTGAACAACTGCAGGACAACATTGTGGTTTAAGAACAAAAAACTGCTGAATTAATAAAAAATTTTAAAAAAGTCTATTTGAACTTTAACTCGGCAGGCAGATGCTTCCTGGTGAAGCGAGATAAGTTCCTGTTGGATCCTCTGGATATTTCCTGTTCTCTCACACTATGGAGTTGATTATTTATATACTTCTCTAAAGGAAAATAAACTAAATGAGACAATTTACCCATTTAATTTGACCAGGGAGTGCTACTGGTTTGACCACAATGCCTGTGTGTAATCTAGTGCAGGGCTGTAAATGAGATGACCCATTTCCAGTGCACCGCTGTGTCCTCCGGTCACACAGAGCGGAAGTGGTGCTGCTCCTCTTTTATTGTGTCTTCTTGCACCTTCAACAAACTGAATAAATCTATGTTATTTTAGATTTAAACTGTTATTTCTGGGTTCACTGCATTTATTGTAGAGATTTGTTCCAGTTCAGAAAAGCAAGACTGGGAGAAGAAAAAAAACATTGCAGGAATGGAAATGGATCGAGGATGTTTGTCTCAATCACTTAATTTGCTTTTCACACACACAACACACTTTCAACATAAGTTTACAGTTTAACAACAAAAGTTAACCAGAGTATTTAGTGTTAGGCCTAAATCCTTATTTAGTATGCTATCTTTTGTAAGTAAAAGTTAGCTAACGTTAGCAGAGTTTATAGCCAGCCTACTGTCCCTGCTGTACTGCTTTGTAGGCTGACTGACAGCACTACTCCTGCTGTTGTTACACTTTGTTTTATTATTTTGCCATTAAGCCATTTTATAGCTAATATTAAGACTGACACATTACATTTTGAAGTTTGTTTGTTTTTTTTGCACATAATCAATCTTGGAATATGACTTTAAGTGCTGTTTCCTCCCAAAATTAATTATTAAACAGGGCAAATCTCTATGAACAGGGCATCAGCTTATTTTCAATGAATGTCATCTACGTTTTATCAAGCGCATTGAAAAAAATCTTCATTCACTGTGGCAGATTGTTACAACGCATTCTTGCAGCATGGGGTCACGAATACAAGAGTTAAACCGGTAAACAACATAATTTCTTGTACGCCCATGGCAACGCGGAGGAAGAAAACAGCACCAGCGTGCTGTCATCCACAACAGAGCCAGGCCCGTGTCCCGGACACGGAGGCCCTCTTCTGGGATCACTTGTTCCGCCATTGTTTTGATGTGAAGTCGGAGTAAAGTTGTCAGTGTGCTTTTGTGCTTTGCTGTAGTCGTACTCCACTTTGCACACGTTTTCGGGGAGCACAACAAGAGCCGTTCAAGTCACAACCGTGCCACGACTGACAACAGACAACGAAAACTCTTCTTTGATGGTTTCTAACGTGAGCTGAACTGGAAAAATACAGGCGCGAGTGCAGTCAAAAAGAGAGAAATACTCACAAACTCACAGCGGTGATTCACTAATTCAGGCCATGGCTTCTTTTTGATGGACGCGTCTGAACTCGGGATTGTCGAGTAGTTTTACTCAAAATGGCAGAGTGTAAATCCTGGGAGTTTTAACAGCGCCGCGATTCCCCCTCCCGAGTTCAGACAGACTGTCCACCAACGGGACACTGCAGGAATGAACTGAGTGGTGGTGCGTTCATGACTGTAGGAAATATCCATGTCACAATATGGGCGCGCACATCCCGAGAAAAAGAGTGAACTGAACCAACATAACACACACAGCTTTGGGGTAAATAATAGGTCTGTTGATTCTCTTCCCATGAGTAGAAATAAACAAGGTACACACGTTTTAATTTAACAAGCCTCTTCTTCTTTTTTTTCTTTTTTTTGCTACTGTGTTGAATTATTTTCAGAGGTGAAGTTTTACAGGCTGTGTTGAAAGCTGTGTCAGTAAACACGACATGTAACACGATGTATAGTATTAAATTACAAATTTGGCCTAATGATCGAGCTGCAAGTCTTTGAATACAGCATAGTACAGTGATGAATAAAGGGTGGATCACAGTGCCTGCCAACTATAAACATGAAACAGGGTGTAATTGATACTTAGATTGTCCTTAATTGTTTGTACAAAATATGCTATACTTTACAATTTATTTTGGCAGACCACTTTTCACCAGTTTCCAACTTGCATGGATTAAGAAAAATGAAAATTTGAGGGTTAGTTACAAGGTCAATTTTTACAATTTCTCAGATAAACAAACAAACAAAAAAAAACATGTGGTGGTTGTTATTATCCTTTTACTACTTTGACCTGTGGACTACCAAGAGTACATGAAAGCATCACAAATTCAACTAAAATGACATAACATGTTTGTCCTTCCAAAATAAGGTGACGGCATCAAACAGTAATCTTCCAGTTCTCACATGTCCAGTTTAATGGTGCTGCTTGATTCCCAGTGGTTAGGGCGTGTTACAGGCTGAAAAAGAATTCATTCAGGAACACTCTCGTCATGATTAAAACCATTTATAGCCACAAATGGAATACAGTTCGGCTTGGCGCTGAAGCTCCAATCTGGGAGCTCCCTGGATGGACAAGCGCATGCTATGTCGCTCCAGGGAGACAATTTAAACCCCCCAGAGTGGAAGAAAGCACTGAGACACTGAAAAGGTGGAGGCTGGGGTGGAGGAGGCAAGCTTTTCCAGCGCAGCAATGCGCAGCGATCAGAGCCGTGTCGAGGGGGAAATCAGTGTGACAGCCTACATTTAAATAGACCGCCTATGGTAGGAGCATGAATGTGATTGGACAGAGACTAATGGGCTGGCTGTCAGCTGACTACAGCTGGGGCCGGTGACTCCGTGCCCTGCATGAATTTACGCAGGCTTCATTTCATTCAGGAACACTCTCGTCATGATTAAAACCATTTATAGCCACAAATGGAATACAGTTCGGCTTGGCGCTGAAGCTCCAATCTGGGAGCTCCCTGGATGGACAAGCGCATGCTATGTCGCTCCAGGGAGACAATTTAAACCCCCCAAAAACAATGGAGCCCAACGCCAGCCTATAAGCCCATGCAGAGCATCAGCCACTGCTATGTGTAGCGGCAGCTTGCCACAGACCTCAGAAATTATGTTTTAAACGGGTGCAGCATGCAACCCAGAGGAGGTCATACTATCTTATGTGCCTACATATGTGTCACAGAGGCTCTCTGCAGACCTTAAATTATATGTTTTCATTGGGCGCAAGCATGCATCCCGCGAAAGGTCATCCTACCTGAGTGTGCCTAAATATGTGTTGCAGAGGCTCTCTGCAGACCTTGAATTATGTTTTAATTGGGCGCAAGCATGCATCCCGCAAAAAGGTCATTCTATCTGGGTGTGCCTATATATGTGTGGCAGCCGCTGGCTGCTGACCTCTGACCCTCTCACCTCAGAATTGCTAAAGGAGAGCAGCATGCTACTCAGAAGAGGTCATACTACCTTAGTGAGCCTGTGAGATGCAGCGCCTGCTGCAGAAGCAGACCTCTGAATGCGCAACAAACGAGGTCATGACTTTACCCAGCCATCTCCTCAGAACAGCGTTATTTTATAAGCAGCATGTTAGAGTTTGCAGACTCTAATTAATTTGCTCATTGCTCATAAGAAAATAGACAAAGAACCCCCCAAACCCACGAGCGAAAGCTGCAACTGTGATAATTCAATGCCAAATATGATTCTGCATTATTGCTATGGAGGTTGAAACCCAGCGCGAATAAGAATAAAGCAAACCGTTCCTTGTGTGACGCTCCGACCGCGTGGCAGCATGGCTGGCAACAGAACCTCCCTAGCCCGGAACCGGACCGGCCGCCGTCAATCAATGGAACAGCTGAGACGCCGCCGCACCTGCCAGGTGTGCCCCGCTGGAGAGAAGCAGCCTCCCCGTCGTAGCAGATGGCGTCCTCCGTTCGAGAGCTTCGCAGCGGCCCCATGACACGTCAGCCGCCGCCGGTCCGCATCGACACAAGCAGCAGCAGGGCGAGCACGAACACGAGCAGTAATCCTTCCCTCACGCAGAACCCCGTCTCGCAAAACCGGCGGCGGAAGCAGCAGCAAGAGCCGTGTACACTAACCATGACACTTAAAGCTATAGTGCGTAACTTCAACGTGTCCAAGCTTTTCCAGCGCAGCAATGCGCAGCGATCAGAGCCGTGTCGAGGGGGAAATCAGTGTGACAGCCTACATTTAAATAGACCGCCTATGGTAGGAGCATGAATGTGATTGGACAGAGACTAATGGGCTGGCTGTCAGCTGACTACAGCTGGGGCCGGTGACTCCGTGCCCTGCATGAATTTACGCAGGCTTCATTTATAGCCAATTTAAACTCCTCCAACTCCCAGTAATGCAGAACAAAAACTTTAAGAATGATTGCTGACCAGATTTAAGTGTTGAGCAAGCTCTTTATTTTTTTTTTCTCCACATATTTATATGTGCTTTTTGAACAGGTTACACTGTGAGAATACAAGTGACTTTATTTATTTATTTTTTAGTTCAGGGTGTTGGCAAATCTTCAAATGATCAAAGGTTTGCTGGCAGGTGTCGACTGGAAAACAGGAGGCTTGAACACTCACAAACACTGCTAGGCTTTTCTTTCAGCTAACTCGTGTCACTACTAGTCGGAGAGGCTCTAATTTACTGTCAACTTTAACTGCACTCTGCCATGACTCATGAATTAGGTTGTCTAAGCACCAGTTACAGTATGTGCCAACCCCTCTATGACACCTCCTCTCAGGTCTTAACAGGAGCCACACAGTAAAACTAGCTGCAGAGTCAGTTTTCCAAATGGTGTGGAAAATAAACATTTGTAACCTCTAAATAAATGCTTTTTTGTGTGTATATATATATATATCTATATATATATTTTTGAGAAATTATACAGTACAATTACATCATGATTTGAAATGAGTGTATATTCATAATAACCCTTTTTATCCTTACATATTACAACATGAATTTAGAGACTCCTGTGCGACAACAGTGCACATCCACACTTACTTTGGTGGTAAAAAGTACAGAGCAACTTCACAGAGACAGACTGACACCATTTCACGAGCTCCGACTTGTCCATCCTACTCTTTTTGTCTCGGTAAACACAGTTAATCAGTGCTTCAAGGCAGATTTCATTTCTTTTCTTTTCTCCGCTCCCAGAGGATTGAAATTTTTTTCCAAAATGAGGAATGAATTCAAGTGCGTCTTTGTTAGTTGTTCATTCAGGTTTTAAAGCCCTTCATTACAGAAGCTTGTGATCTATGCATGTGGTAGAAGGAGGTATTATGCTGTATGTAGACATACAGGCCCTCAGATCCACTTGCACAAAAAATCTCACATTTGATCTAAAAAAAAAAAAAGTAAAAAAAAAAAAAAAATCTAAGCATAAAACAATACTCACATGTTGTAAAGCCTGATGCCACACTCACACAATGACACAACACTCTGTACACATACAGCCACACCAACATTTGCTCTGTTTGCCTGCTCCAACAGATAAGCAGTAAGAATGCAGCCTCATTTTCTCTCACATGTGCGGCCGAGCAGTTAAAGTACACACACTGATCAACAGGGTTTGGTCTTCAAGTCTTGACTTCGGAGAGTATCGCCAACTTCAACTGTCATCAGCTGTTTGTCTTCCTCTGTCCCTTTTGGGGGAAAAAGCAGTCTCTCTCCCACCCTACTTTGACCAAAGGGTCAAGCAGGAGCTTCCGCTACAGTTTCAGAGAGCTTTTTTTGTTTTTTTTTAGCAAATCAAGTTCTGTATTATCTGGTGCTGTGACAAGGAAAAGGGGTTGGAAAAAAAGAAGCTTCTTCAGACGAACATGTTACAGCCTCCATGCAGTTCATTTGTACTCCCACTGTCTGTCAGCAGAGGAATCTGTGGCTCATGTAGCCGTCCTGTGGTTTGGTGACAGTGGTAGTGTTGGTACCAGGATGCTGCTGGGAGGCTCCACAGTCCAACTCATCTCTCAAGGTGCCCTTTGTGATGCCAAATGGAGCCAGTGTTTTGAAGGCAGCTCTAGCGACCTTTGTTCTTTTTGGCATTCCCCTGAAGGAAACAAAAAAAACACAAAACACATGACTCAATCCTACAAATATTTAAATAACCTCATGTCGAGGATTGGTACAAAATTAAAGCTGTGTTGCGTTTAAGTGCAGTAAGCTGGGTCAGCTCATAGTCGATTTGCATTCTTAAATCTACAAACATGCTGAGGCTGGTTTCTGGCCTTTCAGAGAAAAATCTTCACCTTTACATCTCCAAACGTGTTCTGTCCTGCAGCTTCCCAAAATTCAGCTCAGTGTACGCATGCATGCGGGAACATGTGTGCTTAAAACAGGCCTCTGCACTTTTGTGGCTTCGACTTAACGACTTTTTCAGATGGCTGCAGCAGGTGCTTTTCCCATCAGACCCCGGCAGCAACCACAACACTACAGATGACCTCCGGGTTTACCTCATAACTGACAGAAACTTTACAATGTCACATTTCACTGCCAGGCCTGAATTGATCTTTCACACTCCCTGAAGCCAGTGGATTTTTTTTATTACACCTCTTTAAGTGGTGGAGGTTTTAGATTTATTCACATGGAGACTGACTGTATGTGACAGCTGAGAAAAAACCTGAGAGCTAGAGTTTGGATTAAAAGGAATATAAAAACAACAACAAGGAAGTGCAAGGGAAATCTGTGCTCAGTGTTGTACCTTGCTTCCGAGTTTAAGTGTGTCAATTTCCTCTCTCTGTTTGCTCAAAGTCTCATTCATGCTACACAGGTGGTCGCTCATCATGCTGAGTTGGTCTTCATAGCTCCTCTTAGTCGTAGTCAGCTCATCCTACGTGACAAAAAACACAGTTAAAAACCAGAGTTGGGAGAAAGGCTGATGTCTTTACTTTGGCCGAAAGAGATCGTATTTTACCTGCAAGCGTGTGATGTTCTGATTGGCCAGTTTGATGTCCTCATTCAGAGTCTCCCGTGCCTTTTCCGCTATGGCTAATCTCTTAGCCAAAGCTCGGCACTACAGTAGGATGGGGAGGGAAAGGAAAGTGAGCAAGTGCTTTTCCCGCTGACATGTTTAATGCATGTCGAGAACAGTTCAGATGTGTTTCAAACGCTGCTGTGTTTCTTTGAGGAATTTCACGATAGCATCAAAAGCTAAATACACACTTTGAAAAGAGTGATAGTTTAATATGTGAGGTACTGTAGTCCTGTTGCTATGATACAAAACGAGGATGACTGGCGTGCCGGTTAGTCACAATGTGACAGGATGTCACTTAGACAAGTATCTCGAGTTTTGAAATTGAGCCTCGTTGTAATACTAAAAATACAAGGTGTCAGTTTTTGGTAAAACAAAAATAAGAAGTCGACTTTAATGGGACTAAGGAATCGTTTTCAAAATACAGTGGCTTAAGATCAAAGTGAAACAATGTTAACTTCTGTTTCTATTCTCTTCAAGCGATTTCAAGAAGCAGACAAAAATGCTTGTGCAACAACTAAAGCAAAAAATGCTGGAGAGAACTATAGCAGGCCACTAGTGTATATTACATGTAACACTTGTATTTAGTAGTGCTCATAAGAGTTATATCTGTATATCTGATCCCAGCTGACATGTCAGAAAGGCCGTGTGTGCTATGAAAAGGTCGGCGCTGCACGGTTAGTGAGATAAACATTTGAGTAAGGGCTTCACCTCAGAGTGAAAGTGCACAGCTTTACTGTCTGAAATCTGCAGCTGAGTGGTGAGTTCTCCCACTCTGGTCATATAGTGAGTCTTTATCAGCTGCTCCCTGGACTCCTCATCTCCCACCTGCAGACGCAGACACAACATCCAAGCTAGATAAGATTTTCTTCTCCTTCTGGGAGGCGTTACTGTTACAAATACTTAAAAATAAAAAAATACTTGAAAAATAAATAAAAAAAATGTTTTCTCAGAGCTATTTGTTGGTTGACAACTTACATTTTCGACTGTAGGGGTGGTACACAACATGCCAACCTGGAAAGAACAGGAGGAAAACATGTCAGGATGTGAATAATACACCACATGTAAAAACCAGAGCAACCATAGACCTTGAATACTGTTAGGACACACTAACCATGCCAAAGATAACAATAATAAAACCCAGTAGGCAAGTAGACCAGACTACAGAGTCAAATAGCTCTGGGTTGTGACTGCGTTGTGGACTCTGCACTGACTTGCATGAACAACAGTGTTTTTCTACTCTGCCACATCAGCACATTGGAAGTTTGAGTTTATCAAGCGAAAAAAAAAACTTAACAAGCAGGAGTGATACAAGAAAAGAATAATAATTTTCCCTTTGTTGAGGCAAATCAGACACTAGTGCTACAGGCTGAATCTTTTTCTCTGCAAGCAAAAAAGAAACTAAACAAACAGCAGCCAGAGGAGTGTCTGTACCAGGCTTGTGCACAACGTAGCCTCTTTCCCTGCAGCTCTCTGCTCTCCCTCGGCTTCCTCGTGGCTCTGTGCGAGCGTGCTGGCTGCAGCTGTTTGCAAGTTCGGACTTCCCCCCAGAGCCGCCGCCAGTTGCGCTTCCAGGTCGGCGATGCGCTGGTTTTCCTTCTCCAGCCGCACCTTCCCCAGCTGGGCCTCCAGGAGCCAGTGCTCCTTCTCCTGCTCCAGCCGAGCGATCTTCTCCTGGCTCTGCTGCACCTGCGGGAGGCCGACGGGGAGAGAGGAGAGGAGTGGACAGTGAGCTGGTGGGAAGAGGGCTGAGCAGAGGTCGGGAGAAGTGAAAGGGCAGCAGCGTTTAGGAAGGGTTGGGGAAACTAAATAACAAACAAAAATATTTTACTAGCTTTATCTGATCCAACAACTTAAAATTGCAGAGAGTAAAAAAAAAAAGAAAAACACTTACATGAAAAATAATTTATGAGCCAATATAAAAGATGGTACTGATTCTGCTATCCAGGCACTAAACTGCTCCAGAACCTGAAGGCTCAAATGGCAAAAGCCCAATAAACTGGATCTTTATAGATTCCTTTTATGACTTTGTACGTGTAATAGTAAACTTGGTGCTGAAGTGACAAACTTAAGAAGGTTAATACGGACCAAAGGACACAATTAAAAAAAGACACTTCAAACTGACTCAGGAAAGAATAAGCACAACCTGAGGGGGCAAATGCACACTCCCTCCCTAAAGAGCAACTTGACTGTTGTATCATCTTAAGATTTCTGTGCTGATTTCTCAGTGACTATTTCCTGTGTTGTTGTTGTTTCTGCCTTCCTGCATTTTGCAATTTGGTCTGTAATTGTATTGTGCCCGAAAAACACAAAGCCACAATAAACATAATTGCATGTGGAACCATTTTTGACTTTATCTCTGTTATTACACCAGTGAGTTTAGGCCTGGCACACTGACTCCCTCATTGTTATATTGTCCACATAACACTTACTGCCTAGTTGTTGGCCAAATGTTAGCTCTTCAGAAGTGAAAAGAAAAATCTTTAAAGCCGTCACTTCAAAGGCAATGGAAAGAAAGAGCGTCTCAGTCGAGGGTCGTACCTGTTGGGTGAGTCCCTCTCTGCTCTCAGTGGAGCTGGTAAGTATGCGGCGGTTCGACAGAGCTTCTGTGTACTGAACAGACTGTGGCCTGGGCTGAAATGAAAGAAACAAAACAAGCAGTAAAGTGGGAGGACGGTCATTTATTAACATTTATCAATTATTCATGAACATAAAATAGCAGGAAGATAAAACCAGATGGAACATATGAAATATTCACAAAGACTTCCTCATAGGAGAATGTTTTAAGAAGCGGTTTAAAAGACGTCACTGGCGTTTTCTACGTGGGCCGAATGATCCGCACCCTGGGGGGCTTCTACCATAAAAGGGCGGTCACCTTTTTGCCAGCAGCTGAAAAAAACCCAGCCGATTCCAGAAGATACCCACCTTCTTAGTAGCATGGATATAAGCAGCTGCTTTCTTTTTGTTGGCCAGCATGCTCTCTGCTTGCAAAGGATTGAGGGCGACTGCGCCGCCTCTTGGATTGTAGCCTGAGGATGTAAAGAAGTCCAAGTTGTTGCTGAAGAAAGTAGCGATCTGCAGAAGAAGAGCGGTGATATTATTATCTCGTATCATTCAAAGGACAGAGAACAAAACACTAATTAACGCTTACACTTCCCGATGCAAGATTCACGGCGTTCTGTTTCGCCTCAAATTAATCAGCGTGTTTACAGCAGAGATGACTCCACCGCTAAGTGTCCGTGGTAATAAACGTCTGAGCAATTAAGCTTTTGCCTGGAGAGATGATCGCTCCCACTATGCGGCTCACTCCACACTCAGTGCGCGCCAGTGTGTTATTCGACGCCGCAGCCCACCGGACTTTGCCTCTCATCAGTGCACACACACATCATCAGCCAACGGTTCGCTTGATTCACAAAGAGAAATCATCTATCCCTTCACTCTGACTGGGGAGCAGCTGTACAAACTGTGATTTGGACATCATCTTTGAACATTTAACTGCCGCCCACCTGAGTCCTGCCGTTCAGTGTTATCACATTAGTGGCAAATTACCAACGTGATCCAGTTGCAGTGAAACCTCACCGCTACTCACAATTAAGCCTTTATGCATTACAGCAAACAAACAGCCCTGAACTGCTCGAACGCACAGTGTACTGTGCAAATCTGCTGTCTGCCCTCTGTTGGCTGTACCTTGGCAGTGCTGCTGGTCAGTGAGCCCAGAGATCCCAGCAGGCACTCGGTGGTGGTGCAGAGCTTCTGGGTGGTGGTGGGGAGCTCCTGCTCCAAGCTGGCCTTCTGGTTGTAGTGCTTTGACATCTCTGGACAAACAGGGAGGAAATACCACAGCAGGGAGGCATTTAAAGGACAATTCCAGGCAAATTCAAGCAGTGGCTATAGTTTCCTAATATTTTAGGTCTAAAAGAATGAATCTGAAGATTTTCGTTTTAATTGTTCCCGTTATTTTTACTTTATTTTATTTTTATTTAACCTTTATTTACCCAGGCAAGCAATTAAGAACAAATTCTTATTTACATTATTATGCAGTAGTTCTGTCTGTCCCTGCATCGCCACAGCTGTGAGTTAATGGGAGTGGACTGACCTTACGCTGTTTAGGCTATTTACATTGCACAAAACCACTTTTTTTTCACAATGCCAGTTTGTTTACTTCAACAAAGCCGGCATGTTTGGAAATGAAGCTGTAATACAAAGTCTCTCGCGAGAGCCAAGATAATGCGCTCAGTATGTTTACAGGTAGAATAAAACTTTAGATTTACTCTTACTGCTACAAAAACATTGAGCCTTCAAGTTGATATGTCTTTGTTGATAAAACAGACAACCTGTAAACATACCGAGCACGTCAACGTGTCTTTTGTGTAAGAATTTTTTAACCCCTCTGTGTATGTTTGAATAGCCATCTGACGTTGTCTTTGAAAAAAAATTGCGGTTTTGTGGGATGTAAACAGCCTAATTTGTCCACTCCCATTATACACTGCTGTGGCAATGTGGGGACTGAACTACTGCATAACAGGAGCAATTAAAAAGAAAATATTCAGTATATTCAATATTCATTCTTTAAGACCTAAAATATTATGAAACTATAGCCTTTGTAGAGCTTTACTATTCAATAATGTTTGTTTACATTTGGCCATGGTGATGAGTAAAAAAGGTATTCATTAAATGAACAAATCTAAGCTGAACAAATGTGACTCTTTCCTACCAGACAACAATAGTTTATACTTGATACTAGGCTGGACTCTCAGGATATGTATGTTAGAAATAACTTGATTGGTAGTGCACTGTTGTGCAAACAGAAAATGATACCCTTTTTATACCAAAATGAGTGGTTTTAGTTGAGTTTGCCTTTCTCCACGGACTGAGGACACACACCGCTGCACAAAGCAATGTGCTCACATGCACGGACAGAGCACACGCAGATGCAGAGGAGAGAGTAATCTACTGGCCATAGTCACATTGAAAAGTGGAAAAATGGATACATCAAATCAACATTCCTGGTTTTGTTCTCCTGTAAAAGTGATGTAGCCTCCGTCTCAGATGCTCTGATCAGTGATCGTCTCCTATTTCAGGGCAGCACTCACTCAGCGAAGTGTATGCGCAGTGTTTCTGGTTTTAACAGCGCCATGCTGGACAGGCAAGAGGTCCGTCTACAGTTGTGTTGTGTTTACATCAATATCAATCAGCGCTGATGCTGATAAATACCTCTATCTACTGCCAAGTCAATTGACCCTGGTGTGAATGCTGATTGCACCAATTTGCATTTCCAACAAAAGCCTGATGTTAGTGCAACTAAGCAGGTTTTTGGGTTGTTTTTTTTTACCTGCTAAGGAGCCTGACGCTGGCTGTCTTTAATAAAAACTAACAGCAGTTAGGTGGTTGACAGAGGGAGTAGTCTTGCTGTGTTGCGCTGGTCGTGAGTGGCTGTGGGTCAAAAGTGGCTCACAGTGCTGCTCACCTTTAATGGCATCATGAAGACTGTGTAGGCAGGCGGCCAGCTGGGTGAAGACAGCCGAGGTGCTGCTCTGTGGCATGGCATCCTGCCGAACACCTGAGTAAACATCAACACCAATTAAAACACATTTCCTATTTAGACATCAACATTTATTTTTCTTTTTTCTTTTTTTTTTAAAGACAAAATACAATAACATGCATTTGTAACATAATCAGTCCAATCTTGCATTAACTGGGATGAGTGACAGAACTTTCAGGGCAAAAAGAGCTGAAATGTTAACATACTGGGTAAGGCTAAAAGGTTAATGTAGTTCTGCAGCTTCTCGAACACAGAAGTCACTCTCTTCATGTCACTCTGCAGCTCCTGGTTTTTCACAGTAAGGGCAGCGGTACAAAGACTCGCCTCACACTCCTCTTCCAGGCTGAAAGAAAAAGTGGAGATAGCCATCAGTACAGCCTCCTCCACTCCATTTCTCTATCACAATCTCACACTCACACACACACACACACAGTACTGACCTTTTCAGCTGGTAGGGAAGAATCTTTTGCAGAAAATGAGTGTATGAGGAGAAATTATCAGCAAAGCTCTTCAGCTTGACCACAGTCTCCTTTAATTGAACAAAACCAACACCATTAGTGGTCAAATTATAACAGGTAACACCAGTAAGCCACTGTGTAAAAACCACTTACCAGCACTGTGACTGTGTCCTCTGTGATGCTTTGGTGTAACTGCAGAAAGCTGTCCTCCAGGGGGCGCACATAGGCTGCATTCTCATGCAGGTACTGGGAAAACTGCCACAAGGAAAAATTATGCTTCTTGAGTTTGCACAGTAAATATTGCTGCATATGTAGAACCGGTAATTACATAATATTTGTCTTTTGTGTTTCTCTTGTGTGGTGTGGAGACCTTACCTTCTGGTTGAGGGGGGAGATGGGCTCAATGGAGGAGTCCCGGGGATAGATGTGAACTCTCTGCTCTGTGTAGGAGTGAAAGTTCAACAGAGCAGCGACCAAATCCTGAAGGAAGCTCAGAGCCTGACCTGCTAGGTCCCGAGCCTTGAGCTGAATCCACAGAGAGAACAGACACACCACTGTATTAGTATTCCCGCTAAGACATAAAGCAGCATGAATTAATCTGTTTCATAAGATGTTATCACTAGCTTTCTGAATACTGGACTACATCTAAACATCCTTAGATATTCTCGGATAAACATAAATTTGTGAAAAAAATGTTCAAAGCAAGGAGCGCTACGTGAACTCCTTTCTCAAATCTAGAGGTGCTCTTTGGAGAGGGATCCGAGGGATGTGGAAAAACAAAGAAAAAACTCCAAGGCACTCTCTTGAGTTAATAAAAATGCCTTTAATTAATCTGGCATTGTCACAATGACATGTTTAAAGTGACTACGATGTGTTTCGGCATCAAGCCTTCATCAGGGAATCAAACAGATCATTCAGATCCACCTAGGTCTTTTGTCTTGGTGTTTAGCCTATGACAAGTTGCCTGTCAATTGCTGTGACTCAGAGTGGGTGTGGTCAGCAGCCCACTCCTGCAGAAGGGGCTTGGCCATAACCACAGGTAACAAAGCTGAATAAAGATATGATATGATCAACATTGATTAGATTTGTGGCTGGTAAGAAGCATCAAATAATGCATTTTCCAAACTGGGCATGGTACTAAAAACTATTATTCAACATTGAAAATACATCTATTATAAATAATTTATAAACACATTTATTGGGTTTATGTATTATGTTGAGTGCTTTTGTATTGTGTGTATTGTATATGGACCTGAGTCCGTAATAAAGTTTCAATTTTATTTAATAGTTGGTGTTCCCTTTTGTGTCTGTCTGTATGAAATGCTGCTGCAGTGATACTACAATTTCCTTTATGGATTGATAAAGTATCTTGACTTGACACTGAGTAACAAATTACATTAGGTCCTCACCTGGTGCCTTCGATTGTGTGGTGGTACATTCAGGCTGTTGTAGTCACTAAATTCTGCAGGATGAGAGAGAAGAGCAGTTAAAGCAAAGCTGAACCTCAATCCCTGCACTGAACTCTATTGACTCAACAAACAACAAGAGCTTAAATGGTTTTGCCTCCTGCCTCATGGCATGCAATATTACAGTGCGGTGTAGTGTTACACTGTTTACTCCCGGGCAGGATGTTGTTACAGTATCAGTGACACAGACATCGGTTGTTCTCAAATAGATGTCTGCTCGGTAGCAGGTTGTGTTTTTGTCAGTGTGGTACTCACTGGTGTCGTTGAAGGGCACTTTCTCCTGGATTACACTGCTGCTCTGTTTCACCTGTCTGTTCAGCTCTGACTGACACCGCCTCAGTTGTTGCTGACTGCAGAGACCGAGCAAACAGGAGATAAACAGGAGATATTAATAATACATACACACAAAGTCGCAACTACTATACGCAGAAATGTGTATCAAAGGTTTAAGGCAAAAAACATGTGAGTTAAATGTTTCTATGTAGCTAATGTGGATAATGAAGGATGCTGATATCTGATAAAGACAAATATTGTGTGCCTATTTCCACCGGTAACATGTAGATAGACTGAACTGTAACTCTATATTTATATGCACTTCCCGCAAATGTTCCTCCACTACATTAGTGGATTAAAAAAAAGAGTAGATTTACCACTCCTCTGTTCGCACTCTGCACTCTTTCGCTTCCCTCTCCAGCGTCTGTGCTTTCACCTATCAGATTAAAAAGGGAAACACACAATTTAATGATCTTAAAATTAAAACCGACAATCACGTAATGTTCTCCACCTTCCTCCTCCTCCTGTTAAATCCTCACCTCTAAGCGTGCCTTGTCGCCCTGCAGCCTCTCGATCGTTTCCATGTACTTGGTGGTGAGTCTGTCCACGACGGCCTGGTGCCCCTCCGAGCCTTTCTCCAGCTCCTCTAGTCGCGCCTTCAGCTCGGCCTCCTGCTTTTTGTGCTGCTCATCTGCTTCGTAGAACTAAAGAACACGCAACAGAAAGCCCAGCGATTCCCGATCGCATTAACTCTATATAATGTACACGCAGAAGAACAACGACCTGCCAATATGAATACGTCGTGGCTGCTTACTTGGATATGAAGTCGCTCGTTCTCCTCTATCTTTTTCTGCAGGTCCTCATCAAAAACGTTCTGGGTCTGCAGGCCGTGCTGTGAGGGAGAGTCCCCTTTGGTCTGGAGGCAGTGGAGATAAAAGCAGGGCTGTTAATCATGACACCGACTCCACAAACATTAGTGTTTTAATCATAATCATAATAATTACAGAGTTTGCAGACTCCATAATCACTCTAAAAAAACACAAACGTTTTTGCTAACAGATTCATTTTATGCTCATTACAAAAAAATGCATAATTCATCCTGTACATCCTGTCCTCAACTGAGTAGCGACTCATGATCACCTTCCCCTTTTTCCCCTTGGCTTCACTGGCAGCTAGCTCCTCTTGCAGCAGTTCCACCCTCTTGGCCAGCTGTTGGTTCCTGAAGCTGAGACTGTCCATCTCCTGCTCCTGTTTCCTCAGGCTCTGGTCCCTCTGCTTCAGCTGCTCCTGAGATACAGACCAACATAATGTTGAGCATAACATTACTACAAATGTCTACTTCAAAGTCATGATGCCACGATTCTGTACAGCGATTGAGAAGAAGGCTCTCTAGAAAATTATGGTCGGGCAGTCGCTGTGTACAATGTAACTGACAGCAATAAGTACTACTCGTGGTTAGGTGACCTTTGTCTAGCAAAAATGAAAATGTAGGTGAAACCACTTATAGTGATCAAAGATTCAATGATCAACCACCTGTAGGGACCACGAAGACTGGGACAGCAGTATTTGAGATGTAGTTTAAATCATTATCTCGCATTAATGCAGTAGTCAGTTTTCTGTGTTTCTTCATTCTTGATCATATCATAGACAAAAACAGGTGGAAAAAACTGTAAGCTATCCTGGCCAACGACTGCGAGCTGTCACATGCTACGGTTCTACTTTTAACTTATTGCAACTTTTATTGAGTGCCAGGTTGTAATGACAGCTAACAACCGTCCCTGCTGGCTGGCTCAACACATGTTCAATCTCTGTGTGTGTGTCTATGTGCGCTTGTTTTGCGCAATCGTGAACCATGTGACATCTTCACTGCTGTGGCTCAGCAAGTTATTTTGACCCCCTAATCTGGCTCTGCTCATGTTTTTGGATTTTTACAGAGAGTAATTATCACCCCTGCTTTCTCACAGCAGCAGCTATGTTATGTGAGTGGAGTGTAATGGTTTCACCCTGAGCTTCTGAACTAGACATGGAGCAGAGAGGGCTATGGTGCAATCTATTTATTCTATCTGTAAATCAGTGACTAGTGACATTGTCATTACTTTACATTGATGTAGCACATACGTCCATTTAATTAGAATTAAGAAAAATACAAATTATTCTGTGTTATGTAATAGTCATTTGCTTATAGTGATTCATTTGATCTCGGACAAACAGGAGAATATTTTGTTTTTATGTCACTTTACCTTTAACGAGGCAGAGTTGGCTTGTTCATCCACGACACCCTTCTTCAACACCTGATTCTGGGCACGGAGCTGTGAAAAAAACAGAGACAATTGTTGGGACATTGCACATAAATTAAACATAAGACACCATCAGTGGTCAGGAGTGAGATGCACAAATGTGTCTATGTATGCATCATCTTAAGATGAATTGATATTTGTCTTTACAAAGACAATCTCAGTCATATGCTTGTGCATTGTTACTATTTTGTCACCCTATTTTGTCCCAATTATGTAAAAAAATTTGTAATCTTCCAGCAAAACAGTGCATTGAGCACAATGGCAGCATGTGTGACAGTTACACAGTCAGCACTTTTCTAAGCAGGATATGGTTATTGGCTAACGGCAAGATCAGCGTTGACAGGGAAACAGCACACACTTCCCGTGCCGTCAGCTGACACAGAAACAAAGGGCACAAACAAGAGAAAACACTGGTTTTACTGTCACTTCTGTCTCTCACTGAAAAACTGCTATTATATCACTTGAACACAGGGTGTTCACTGGAAACTTAAAATGTGATAATGTGACAATCATAATGTATGACTGATGTTCACAAAATCAAAACTATGTTAAATAGCAGTGTGATTACCACAAATATAGAAATATTGAGCCCTTTATCATAATATCATGCAATAAATGCTGCCTTCATGAAAGTAAAAATGTGCTTTTTTAATTGATGGTTATTTAAGGACTGAAGTTTGTCAAGTCTCTGACTCTTATTTGCACTATATTTGATATCACAAATTCACATTATTGATTGATATAATATGGTAACAATATGATAATACCTCTGGGTGTGAGATAATGTAAAAGCCTACAACAATGGCTACAACCTTCCTGTCAAGACTTAAGAGTTAACCTCTCCTACCCTAAACCTGAACTACTCTAACAATTACCAGATATTTGGATTTATTTATATTTTATAGCCAAGAGAAACTCAGCGACTCTTGCTTCATCTGGTTTGCCTGACAAATACCTGTCATTGACTTAAAATACATGAATCATTAATAGGTAACTTAGCTAACGCTAACGTTGACACACATTTGCATCTGCTGTCTACCTCCTCGTCAATAATAATAACAGGAACATCAATGACAACTGACATCAATCTACCGACATAACATAAGCAGACATGGTTGAGTATTTTACCTTAGAGTACTCCTGAGCCAGCTTGCTGTATTTTGTTTGCAGGTCTGTAACGTTAGCCATCGTGGGTTGGAAATAGACGTTATCCCGGTGGCTAACAGCGGATGCTAAATAACGTTATCCTAGCTGGCCCGGTGGTTAGCCGACGGTTGTTCCGGTTAGCTTGTCCAAGTCTGTCCGCTTCTTGAGATGCTCACGGTGGTGGTGGACACTGGACACTGGACACGGTGTGGGCTATAACTTCCTGAGGTGGGCTTAGCTCTCTGTCATTAACTAGCTACTTCCCGGGGGGTCTCGTTTCTCCGTCACTTGGTACAGCCAGCCTCGGACACATTGTGACAGAGGGACGGTCATGAGTCCCGGGATGAGCGGCTGCTGGTCATCTGATGGAGACTGGTGTCTGAAGCGGGATGTTACTCCGTGTTGACAGCCGTGCTTTCTCTTAGGTTAGCACTGCTAGCTGTGACAGAGTCGGCTGGCTAAGTGACTAGCCGAGAGCTAACTAGCTATGTAGCAAAACAAGTCCTCGATCCACCGAGCAACACATGTAGGGGAGTCCGGTCTGTGACAGCGGCCTCCGCAGGTACCACCAGAGAGCCGGGGTAGCTGCGGCTAAGCCTCAGCAACAACTTTATCTATCGAGACAGTTTAAAGGAGCACTTTCATTTTCTAACCCGCAAAAATCCTCTACTACCTTGAAAGGGATCCAACCACAGACCGCCTATGCGTGCTAAGGCTCAAACTCAGGGGTCAGAGGTCACAAAACAGAAGAACTGATGAGCGCATGTAAAGAGGGCGCCGCCTAGTGGCCAGTGATAGATAGATAGATAGATAGATAGATAGATAGATAGATAGATAGATAGATAGATAGATAGATAGATAGATAGATAGATAGATAGATAGATAGATAGATAGATAGATAGATAGATAGATAGATAGATAGATAGATACTTTGCTTTTTTCTTATTCAATTGTCCAATTATTTTTAAACAGTACTCATATTCCACTTATGTTTTCATGAAATAATATGACAACCACTCTCCATTTACACTACTTATATTTTAATAGTGTGCAATACTGAACTACAGATAGCCTATGTATATATTTTTTGTAATTAGTTTGAATGCAGCACTTTACTTGTAATGGAGTAGTATATTTACACTGAGTGCTTCTGCCACCACTATGATATGATCAAAACAATAGCTCATTAACATGGGGGATCAATTTAAAAATCATCAAAAACAAACAGGCAAAGGATGCATTTTGTAACATTACATGTACTATACCCTAAGCTATAATATTGTACTATTTTGTAATATTGTACAGGCAATCAAAGGGAGGTCTGGATGTGACTGTGATTTTTATATGATGCGAAATGGAAATATTACTGCTAAATATTGAGATATTACATCCTTTCCTCTGCTTTTATCTTTCCGGTAAGCGACTTAATGCCATTTGCAATTAAGGGATGTGATGTCACAGATAAATTATTTACTGCTGACTTTGAGTCTGGTAAGGGCTGCATTAACAAAAACCAGGTCAGAAAATAACAAGTGGGTTGCAGCACTGTGAAGGATAGTCTCAGCGAGTTCCCTCTAAAACGCACATGACCTCGTTTAGACTAGAAGTGAAACGACATGTTGCTAATGCAGCCATCACCGCTCAAATCCGACACGATTAATTTTACCTAATCCATAATAATCTCTTTATACTTTCACCAAAGTATCGCTATCTCTTTAAAGAAAACATAAACCGTGGACTTCTTCTGTTAAATTTGCTCTATATTCACAGAAGGCTTGAATGTTTTTTGTTAAAAGAGAGACATTTCCTCTGCTGCTGTCTCACTATCCCTGATCTTAAATGCATACAGGCAAAACACAAACTCTCTCACACGCACACCACAGCCAGTGGCTCCAGCATTGTCTGGTTGCCTGGCAACTGTCGGCGTGGCGTGGTTGCTAGGGCCGTGTGGGAGGGGGGGAGGTGATGCTGCTCTGATTTCCAGCTGAATTGAGGCAGTCAGTAGGGAGAAGCCCCCCTCTTCCAGTCGACACACAGGACTCTATTGAACAATAGAGCTGTGCCAATGGGCCTGAGGCTAGTCAGACAAGCCCTTGTTCAGGGTCACACTGTGTTCATCCCACAGTCCTCCATGACTAATTAACTTACAGCGAAGAGTGTCGTAGAGGACATCTGATGATGCATCCATCACTGGCACAGCCCTGGAATCTACATTAATGTGAGGTGCATTTCTGGCGGCCTGCCATGTTTGGTGCTTTCGAAAAAGACACGGCAGGAGGAAAAAAGGAAAAGTGTGGTGAAGCTGCCACACGTGGTGCCGCCGAACACAGCTTGTGCATTCAAAGTGGCACCGAACTGCTGGACATGGTGGGAAATATTCGCCAGCTGTAATGTGGTTATGTGAAAGCTGAGGAGCCGGCCACATGGAGAGGTGGTTATTCTAAAGAACAGGCATTATTCACCAGAATATGGCCTTCACAGCAGGTGGCAATGTTGGTCAAAAATCTTTCACTGTGTAAGGCTCCTAATGTAAAGTGATGGCGTTCTTCTGTTGTGGAGGAGAGTTTGGAGGGCAAAAAACATGTCAAGTCTCATTTGCAGTGATAAAACGCTTAAAAGCTGAGCCGCAGCTCAGGCTAGAACAAAAAAGATGCTCACAGTGATAACAAGAACAGGTTTTTATTAATATTTTGTAATACCATATATAATGCAATTGCATATCTTTGGCGAAAATAAATCTTATAAACATTTTATCAACAGAGGTTAGCATACAAAAACCAAAAAGGTGTGTCGGTCTAAGAGACATGGCAGACAACTGACACAAACCGATACTGGGTTGGCAGCTTTGTCAAATGCAACAAAATGTTCATCATACCCATAGGGACTGCAACAGAATTTAGAGAATCACATAATCAGTATTAAGTCACAGCTGCTAAGAGATGAAGCAACTGGGTTTTAAGTCCGGGGACACCGACATGTTTAGGTAGCCCGTCCACAGATCAACTCGCTGGCACTTTGAGACCAGTATAACATTTCTTTTGCAAGTGCTACAGAAAGAATGAATGGGATTTTCCTCTACAAGTCTCTCCATAATTTCTCCACATATTTTAGGTCTGAAACTAAACAGCAGCAGCCTGGGGACCGACTCAGTCTGATCCAGTGAGTCTTCCAGTAATATTCAAAACGTATCAACATCTGATAACGATACCTGGAAGCTTGAGTTATGAGTGGCAGTCGTTGTTTTGTCTTTAAAGAATTTTATCCGTCAGGAGATCGAGAGCTAATCTTCAACTTGCCACTACTTAGTCATAATATCTAAAAATAAACAATACACGTGACAAATAATAAAAATAATTAAATTAGCTTCATAGAACTTCTACAGTACATGGGGAATGTGTCCATCTTGAAATTTTATACCCCCAGTTGTACATCAAATTTTGGCAACAAAAGGTTTCAGGATCAATGTTAATTAACTGTCTTCTAACAAAAAGCAAAACAAAACATCAAGAAAACCTGGCAGTCATGGTTAAAAAAAAAACAAAAAACAAAAACACCCGCTCTAAAGACGAAAGATATTGGCATATTTAATCACTATAACATAGTGAAAGGAAAAATAAAGGTGTATTGCTGTAAAACAAAAGGAGGAAAACAAAATATTTATAAAGAGGAGCTCAAAGAGGGAGAAAAATAAATGTGCCCAGTCATTTTTTTTCAAAAGACCAGTGTTTGATAGAGTATGCATTCAATAATCCCATAAATTAATGTCATAAATAAGTTGATGATTAATGAACAACAATTTGTTCTTTTTTTTCACAGCTAAACAAGACCAGTGTATGCAAGTATTAACTTCTGAGAACCGAAGCTCACTCTGGTGAGGACAGTTCCCACTCTAAAGACAAACCAAAAATGATTGGTTAAAGTCACTGTACTGACCAGAGTCCTCTCCCATTTCCTGTTAGGGATGATTCAGAAAACTAGGGCATTGTCGCTCTAAATCACATTTACATCGTGGCAGCGGGGGAATATAGTGACTATGGCCCTTTGCAGTTTCACATCAGTGGCACAAGAAAATGTTTGGCACCGAGCATGCGTGCTATACTAACAGTCACCGTGACACAATGTGATCTAGTGCTGTGGGAAGAGTTTCTAAAATGATCATTTTCAGTTTGTTATCCTTGTGCAGTCCCGTGCTACCTTGTATTGTGTGCTGCGAACACGCAGCCTTTTAAAAAGTTGGCCTTTTTAAAAAATAAAAAAAAACACAAGTGGCTCGCTACTTCCCCTCAGTGAACTGCATGCAATCAACTGACAATAAACACTCCATTTCACAGCTTGAGAAGAGAGCGTGCACTTCCTGATTTTGTTCTAGAAGGAAGAATGAAAAACAACCAGTGGCCAGTCAGAACTGAGGGCACAGCATGAGAGCTGCAGCACAGGTCTTCACCATCCTGCCTGTGAGCGCTTGCAAATACTAAGTTCACTTCGCTCTGGGCGTGACTGCGTTGCCCACCCCTCAAACCCCCCACCCCCCACCCTCTCCTTTATGCTCTGATCTTTCATTTACCTGAACCCAAAACAGACACACCTTCCCTCAGGTTGTTAGTGAACTTGGCCACAGGTTCGGCCTGTAGAAAATTAGCTAAAAATAAAAAACAAAAACAAAAAAAAGACTTAAAATCAAGGAAAACACACGGAGGTATAATCAAACTGAAAACCCAAATAATGGAGCAAGTAGCTGTGGTTAAATTACTAATCCGCTCCTGCTTCTGACCATTAACCAGCTCTGAGAAGCAAGCAGCCCTACGCTAACAGCTGTAACGAGGAGATCTGTCAGTACACCAGTCGTATTCAAGAGTGACGTGACTTCTTTGTCAGTCACCTTTTCACCATGTCTTCTTTTTTTTTGTTTTTTGTTTTTGTTTCTGTTGTGACCGTCATCTCAGGTTTAGGCTGAAGTCAACATGCACTATGATACACACGCACGCACACGCACACACACATAAAAATTAAATAAAAATCTATGGAGGATAACCTATGAACACGCAGTGAACATCTGGCAACGTGTAGCAGATGTTCACTTTGCATAGGCTGTCACCAAACATGTGAATATATGTTCTGTATCTGCACAGTAAATGTCTCAAAAAAGAAAAAAAAAGAAACACGCTGATGAATGGGAAAGACTGACAGGATGAGCAGTGGATAAAAAAAATAAAATAGCTTTCATTTGTATGGCACTGTGATGGCCATACAGATGTGAGCAAAGTAGTATAGCTAACTTTGCAACTAAATTTGGCAGTGGCAGAGTAATACTATTTCCACATCTTGCTAATCCTGAAATAGAGTCAGAGCTCGTGTGTAATAAGTTTATCGCATAACAAGATCATAATACTACTCCATTCATTCTCTTAATTGTAAAGTTTAACTAGCATACTCAACTCTGAAAAAATGCCACGATGAAATAAATGTCTTAAGGTTGTGGATTAATTATTGCATCTCTCTTACAAGAGGATTCGTAGAGCAAGAATTCCTTTCAAAACAGTGGCATTTTCTTCTTTAGCACAAAAAAAAAGGAGAACTGATAACACCAGGAGGTTAGATTTTGTCTGTTACAAACATGCACTCATTCGCTTCATAAATAGATTCACTTGGAAGAGGATACAGGTTTGAGGAGGAAGCATGCAACGCTTTGAGTTATAAAACCTTCAGCTTTTTCGCATTTTGTCTTTCAGAGAGAGAGAGAGAGAAAAAAAAATCTTGAATCATAATCTCCCAATCCAACAGAAGCAGGCAGGTCATTTTGGATAGGTATCTTAATGGTTCTCCAAAGCCCAAACACCCACCCCCAGCAGTTACCCCCGAGTTACAAAAGTCTCTATATGGCTTTGTTCTCCTGTGTGAACGATACTATTGCCATTTGTGTTGTTGGACAGGGATATTCCCAAACGAAAAGAAAAGGCTCAAAAATGGCCAATGAACGATCAGATAAGGAGAAGGAGGCACACTGGGACACACGATCAGGGGTCAGAGGTTAGGGCTCACAGGGTCCGGAGTCTGATGGAGGCAAAAAAAAAAAAAAATCTTCATTTCCTGTTAAGTTTTGTGCTCTTGACAGTACGTTTGGAGCCCTCCGTGCAGTTGCGTATACCGGCGAGGTGCAGCAACGAGCCGGCGGCTTCCTTCAGCTCCTCATCCAACTCTGGCTTGACCTCGCGCCGCGCCCTCTTGCCGATGGGCCACTTGATGGCGGGTGGACGTCGCGAAGTCTGCTGGACGCCCCTTTCGTCCCAGAGGTCGGAGTCCTCGTCGCTGTGGAAGCCCTCGCTGCCGGCACGGCGGGACTGCCTGCGGTCGCAGCCTCCTTCGTCCAGGGAGGAGAGGGACGAGGAGGACGAGCGGGAAGAGCAGCGCTGCAGAGCTACGCTGCTGTAGTTGTGGTCCTGCTTTGGATCACTGCTCACCAGAACAGAGTCAGGTCTGGAGAGGTCCAGTGGGCTGTCAGAATTGCCTGAAGAGAGCAGAGGAAGGACAAAGCTGTAAGTATACTTGTAAATGCAAAAGGAAAAGCTCACAGGTTTGTTAGTGCATGACGAAGATCACATGTTATGGTCATGTTAAACTAATTTTACAGACTCTGTGCGGAAAGTGTCAAACAACACAGGTCGGCGTAAGTAAATCCTTGGGGTAACTTTGCAGTTTAAACCATTGTTCTTTGTCGCAGAGTAAAAAGCAGAAATCAGACACAGTGCACTACACACTGCGGCTTTAGCCTGCTTTGTTTACAAGTATAAAGCAGAACTTAGATCAGCCTTTGCCCAATTGGGAAAACCCAATGTAAAAATATCCTGCTGCACGTTAAAGTAGAATCAACACAGATGAGAGGAGTACAAATATTAGCAGAGCCAACTCACATTAAATGGTCTTTAGGGGGCTTCTGCAGACAATGAATTAATTTAGCTAAGTGCAGGCTAAATAAATTCTGATCTAAGCTAAAATGTAAGCAATAATGTCATTTTGATTTAAAACACCTTTGCAAATAAAGAAAAACACACACAAAATTAACAATTTACCATGTAGCGAGATCATTACATTTCACCAAACTCTCTGAAACTTCTTTATTTGCTGAAATCGTTGTAGAATCGGTCACAGGATAGTTCAACATGTTGGGAAATACTCTTTGGACAAGTAACTACCTGTCTGTAATATTAAATAGGGAATCATGACTCTTCAGGTTTTGTGTGAAATTAAACAAACAAACAACATGATACTTAGTGAGCTTAACAGCTGGGTGGAGTTTCTCACCTTTGTACAGAGCCAGGTGAGCTGTTTTCCCATCTCCAGTCTTTGTGCGAAACTAATCTAACCAGCTACTGGATCTAGTATTTCCCAAATGTCAAACTATGCCTTCAAAATGCATTGAAAATAATGTATAGAGGGAAACTTGTAATGCAAATCAGGTACATGTAAAGTTCTTGAAACCTTTCCTGCACAAGAACCAAAGTTTTGCTTATCAAGGACCGCTGACGTACACGTAAACAAATCAAAGCACACAAAATAAAAAGATTTAAGCAATGAGAGGGTGGTATGAGGAGACATAGAGAAGAACAGGTGAATGTATGGCTGCTTGTGGATTCTCTTACATGGGTCAACGTGGTGCCCGGGGGCAGAGTTTAAGAGCATCATGGCAGTGGCAGCATCAATGTCAGACTCTGGAAGAGGAGAGAACATGCACGATGGTCAGTCCTAAGGTGTGAAAGCATGATAGCATGGCATCTCTTCTAGGACTGGAAGGTCTGGCCCCCTTCAGTAATTTGTAAACTACAGACAGTGTTTAGTGAATGGACTGTCTATAAAAATTCACCAAAAACAAACTAGAGGATCATTTCTAGCCACTGATATTGAGAGAGTGCATCCGATCTTTTCAGACCTGACAAAGTGTCTAAAAGCCTCATAGCTCACTTCTGGGACTCTAAATTATTAATGATTACAGTGAGACTGAGTGCACGACACTCAGCACCGGCAGAACCTCTGCCTGTCGCCAAGGTTACAAATCCAGGAGGCGGGGAGGTGGGGGGGGGGCTGAGATATCAGCTGGGAGCTCTCACAGTTATGGTCTAACATGAGACATCAACGACTCGAAAGCAACAAATCAAAAACCAAGAGTTGAAGGTAAAAAGCAAAGTGACGCTGAATGTTCTGGGTCTGAGATGTGCAACGGCAACACAATCAAAATACTGCACAAACACAAGCTTAAAAAAAAAACAGCAGCACTGATTGGATTTTCTCCACGTCTGCAGATCCTTGCAGGGCATGCAACTTCTTTTCTTTTCTTTTTTTTTTGTACATCCAAACTTAAAATCCAAGATGAGTTTGCTCCAGTCTCACCTTTGAATGAGCAGCCTTGTAGAAAGAGATGGCGAGGGGGTGAGGAGGCACTGTGGGAGGTAAACAAAAGACGTGAAGGGTGAGATCGCAAAGGAACCGGAAAGAAAAGACAGATATTTCAGTCGTACCCCCCCAAAAATTGATGTTGAAAATAAAGAATCATAGACATCCAGAACAAAATGAAAACCTGATAGGATGTGCTTCTTTAAAAATAAAAAAACAAAAAAAACAGACACACAGAGTTGACATGAAAAACCGAACTCATGATTCATTATATCCAGAGGGTGAGTGATGGTGGTGTACCTGGGTGGGGAGGCGGGTGGTGTGCAGAAGGCATGTGCGGCAGGGAAGTGCTGCTTCTTAAGGGCTTGGATCAGGTTGGGGCGGTATTCAGGGTCAACGCACCACAAAGAACCTTTCCCATTGGCCTGTGGGAGAGAGCAGAGACAGTCAAACATCTGCACCCAAAGTAAGAAACTTGTGGAACCAAACTGTGAGAGGAAATCAAAAATGTCCTAATACCAGAAAAGCCCTGATTTTAGTAAATACAGTAAACACTTGGTTTATTTTTCATCTTCATTGGTCCTCTGATTATATCTAAATAGAATAGATGAAAGCCATGTTTAAATACTTCTTGTGTCTTAACACACAAGACTGAAGAGCTGAACTTCTGATTATGTTGTATCCTGTGTTGTTTCTAATCATAATCTCTTTTCCACTACTTTTGAACACACTCCTACACTTCCCACCTCTACACAACCTCTTTTTCAACAATACGCTTAATCGCTGCTTTTACACACGAGACCCTCACATTATTGTAATATTTACAACTATAAACTCATTGTGGCGTTGCTCTGTTTTTAATTCATCAAATTCATGTTGATGCCTTTTTTTTCTTTTTCTTTTTGTAGAAGGGCTCACATTGAGAAAATTCTCTCCGCTGACAAAAACCGTGACATACCAGTCAGAAAATAGTGATGTGTCACATTTCATTAATGCATGTCTCATTTTTCATAAAAGGCAAAAACCCAAAATAGTTGCGAGTGGATCGCTTTGATGACGGAAAAATAGCGAATGTACCAGAAAGAATTCCTTAACAGCTTCAGCTGAAGGAGGAAATAGTTGCTCCACAACACTGCGCGAGGAATGAATTTGTCTGTTGGTGATGTGTGCGAGAGTGTAACTGTCACTTTATCTGATGGCAGCGTATGCTTGCTCAGTCTGGGAGGAGAACTGAGTGAGTGAGGGAGCGCAGGAGGGAGGGAGGGAGAATAACCTTGACTCAGATTACCAACCAGCCCCTGATGCAGGAAGAAGGAAATGTTTCCATGGTAACGGAAACCACCAGCCAGTGTGTCATGTGAAACTGGTGCTGGTCTCTCAGCAGACGAAGGGCTCACGCTGTGCACCTGCACGCTGCGCAGCCTGCACAACACCATGTTTGCCGCTCGCCGAGTGCTAACCACCATTCCCTCCCGCGGCGGCGAAATATCAGGTCCTCGCCAGGCACAGGCTTGGCACCGCGGGCTCTGCCGGTCACAGGTCTGCGCTCATACTGAAGCTCAATATGGCCACCATCGCGTCACTCCCTGCATCGGTTATGGTAACATGCAAATCGGGGCTGAGTGTGTGGGTCTGACACACGTAGCGGCGAAGGTGTTTGTGTTTGACGCCATCAAACCAAACCACGCCCGCTAAAGCAGACGAGCTGATTGTTACAAGTTTCATTAAAAGGTTTCACTTTGAGAGCTACACAACATCTGAAACCAGGGGCTTTAAAGTCAGTCATGTCCTCAAACAAGCGTTTCCTCTCTTTCTCAGCACAACACAAAAACACTGGAAAGCTACATGGAAACTCAACCGTAAAAAGAATAGTCAATTCATAATTTCACAACTCATGTTTTACTCACACCCTATTCATTTCACAAGAATGGTGGTGCAGGACATTATGGATGAGTTTAACCTTTTGCCACAAAGCATGTGCATATGACAAGGCCAACTTCTCCATTTTGTTTTCCTCGCTATAAAAAGGAACACAAACGAGCGTGCGTGTGCGTAGAATAATTCAGGCAGAACTAGACTGACAGAGATTCTTCCTCCAGAACTCACGTCTTCATTTTTAGGTCATGTTTTGCTTCCTTGTCGCTGCGTGACGTTGAGCTCTCAGGCTGTGGGATGCTTCTCTCCCCTGGTTGAAACAGTTGCACTACCTTGTAGTGCTTCGGGAGATAAAGTCCTATCCGAGTGTGCTGTGTTTGCATTTCCTCTGAGGGAGTATCTGTGACCTTGACTGGATTCCACCCTTATCGCAGCAGAGTCAGAGGTTCCTGCAGCGCTGTTACAGTCCCGGACACTGTCACATGAGCCACACTGCAGCTTTGGGACTTTAACACACCGTTTCACTAACAGCGTTCTGCTAAACATAGCAGACAGATTTTGACCTATGGGAATTTGCATGTCGTATTATCACGGTACACTGATGACCAGCGTGGGGCATGTTACTTTAAAAAAAAGTAACATGCCTGACTAGTAGATGGATTAAAAAAATATATTTTGAGACAGGACTTCTTGAGTCAAGTAATGGTGAGTAACGGTAACAGCGTCATAACGGGGGAAACAGTAACTTTTTTGGTTGCTTGTTACTGAAAAAAGTAGCATTTTTAGTAATCGTTATTTTATAACACCATTATTCCCATCTCTGCTGATGACAACAGTTACTATCACTTAGTGTTAAACGTTGTGCAGTGTGCGTTAAAAACAAGGACACAGTTTGCCAACATACCTTTCCCAAACTCCTTTCCACCTTGCGGAAGCATTTGTTCAGGGACAAGTTGTGACGAACTGAGTTCTTCCATCCAGTGGGTGCATTGGAGAAATAGGGGAAGTGCTCGAGAATCCAGCCGTAGATTTCTTTAACAGGCAGAGATTTGCTGGGCGACTGCTCGATGGCCATGTAGATGAGCAGAGAGAACGAGAACGGAGGCTTCGACTTCAACGAGTCCCGCTCCCTGCCCCTGCCGTGCGATGAGGATGACGAGGAGGATGACGGGCCCTGGCCTGGCCCGTAGTCCCCCTCTATGTCGAACAGGGGGCTGCCGCTAGGCTGAGCCTCGGGACCTCCGAGGGTGAAGTTCTGAAGCAGGTTCTCGTGGAGCCAGTTGAGGTTGGTGAGCTCCTCATCCTCTGTGCCTCCGGTGCGGTCCACGCTGGTCGCCAGCGGACTGGATGCGCACTCCGCCTCCGGCAGCGTCCCTACGCCGCAGACACCTCTGAGCCCCGTCCGCTCCTCTTGCATACCCGGAATTTCCGTTTTCTTATCTGGTGACATCCCAATGATTGGACCCATTAAATCCAAGAGGTCTGTATGGAGAGAGACAGAGAAAGAAAGAGGTTGTTGACGTGCAACTACTCACACACAGGGAACGAAATCACAGTTTTGATGGTGACTTGATGTCAAAACAAAGTTGAACTGAAATAACTGGATGTGGCACGTCGGAATGATGTGCTCTTCCGAGCGTTGGCCTTGTTTTCTTAAGTTTCCCCTGAGGGCGCGCCCCCTGTAGCTGTGCCTGTCTGCCTCTATTTCATTTCCTGACCCCTCTCATTGCCCCCCTCTCCTCCACGCCTGGCGAGGACAGAGAGGCTCTCTCAACCCCCCCCCCTCTCCTCGACTTCAGCCGAGGAGCTTTGAGGAGGTCCTCTCGAGCAACTGAACCGACTTAAGGATCCACTCCTCGACGCCCACCTCGTTTGAGACAAGACCGAGCTGCTCGTTATGTGTAAATGAGCATGAAACCGTCCGACGAGTGGAAGGCCTCTGTCTTCCAGGAGTGGATGGCTCTCACCGGCTGATCTGCATTCAGCCAGGATCAAGACTCATTTGTCACACATAAAGTAGAGTGGAGAGGCTGCAGCCCCTGAAGTTGTCAGTCATTTAACCGCTCTAGAAGATGCAATATTGCCAGGAGCCCCGTATCATTAACCAATTTCACCTAAGTACTCTTATTAATAGGACAATAGCACTTTTTTTTTACATGATCTCAGAAGGAGTGTGTCATCTCATACAACAGCAGTAATCCTGTTTCAGTTCCATCTAATGAAATGAGAATTGTAAATATTGGCACAGAGGTATCAAAGCCCAAAATCTTTCAAAGACACCTGTACTATTGTAGCTTTTTTTTTTTTTTTGCTGAGGTCTCCTCTAGTACTTAGTGAGGCCAAAAGCACAAAGAGATCACTCTTTGGCTCAGCTCAAACGGGCTTTATGTCCTGGCTGTCACCATGACAACCATGCGGTCCCTTCAATTAAGAGCAGAAATCCCACAAACAAGAGTCAGTAGGAAAATAAGTAATCCATGCTGGCTGTCTCTGCCATGGACGACCACTGGGCAGCTACCCTGTAACCAAAACACTCGCTCCTCCAGATGTCATGGGTTCTGGGGGGTGGGGGTGAGGGGTGGGGGGGGTCCTGGATGCTCTGGGTCCAGACTGAGAGGAGAGTAGTAGGGGTTTGGTTGGTTGGAGAGGTAAAGGGCGCAGCAGAGAGTGTGGCGGATAGGCGTATCTTTTCATTTCTGAAATAAGATAAGAACTGGGTCAAACTCGTGAGTGTTTGCACAGTAGACAAGGCAGGAGAGGGAGTGTACGTACACACACACACACACAGAAATCAGTTTGTCAAAGCCAGTCAGTGAGGACAGTGGGGGGAAAAGGAGGCGAAAACGACCACTCAGGAGGGAAGTCATACATCTACGCTCACCATTTCTTCAGCCTTAAAAGCATATTCATACCTAAGACGTGGTGTTAAGCTAAATTCTGTCCCGCATTCTGTCCCGTCCCATTCTCTTATTGTCTGTGTTTCAATTTGTCAGACAACTATTGAAAATGTCCTTGAATACCACGTGTAGTTCTACGAAGAAAGAAAAGTCAAAAGAGCTTTCCAGGTCAAATGCAAAGGGACAGGCCGAGCCAACATAGGAAGGTGCACAACAATAGGGAAATCCTTTTTACGGAAGGAGAGCAAGACGAAAACACTGAAAGAGAAACCAAGAGACCGAGAGGAAGACACAGTGAGAGGGAGGGAGAGTGAGGGCCAGCCGAGACTCAGTAGGTAGCGAGGTAGCCTATGTAAGTTATCCTTACAGTCCAGGATGAATCACAGCTCTCAGCCAAGTGGAGCGATGAGAAATGTCAGGCGGCCAGAGAGCTGCCCATTTATGTGTGTGTGTGTGTTTTAAAAAAAAATACTGTTCAAGAATATCTTTTTATGTGTTGGTCTCAGTCAACTGTTTCAGAGGAAATTCTCATTTAACCTTGTGAAAACCTTTTCAGACTATAGCTATGTCTATTGTGTCTGGTCATTACATCTTTAGGCACCGTTAACCACAATGAGTCTATATATTTGTGTTGATGGGAAAGAGACAGACAGGATGATTCAAAATATGATTCAATGGAAGACGATCTATGAAGCCCTACTGTCAGCTGTTCTCTGTGAGAATGAGAGTCAGAAGTATAAATCCATCACCAGGTTGCCCGATACATCCTGATGAGACATTTTTGCTCACAATGAAGCACAAGTCAGTGCAGGTGGAGCCTTAACTGAACCAGGTCATTTGATTTGAAGGTGTGGCCGTATGACTGCCTGTGAACTTTTGTTGAAGGGCAATGAAAAAGGAGTCATAGGGACGGACTGCTGATTGACCTCAAACACACAGGAGAGCTGCACCTTAGTCCATCTCCACAGCCCTGACCTCTCAACTGGGCCCTTGGGCGCCGGAGAGCACTTTACCCTCCTTTGAGTAGTTCCTCCAGAAGACCCGTCATTTGAATATCAACGGAGGCGGTGTGGACGGATGAGAATGCTACCTTGCATCCAGCCAAACACGGGAAGTGTTTTACCATGATTGCAGCTGGTCAATTACCACCGCTGTTGCAATGATCGCAGTTATCATTGCTCTTATGAAAAGGCATCAAAGAGAGGCGGCTGGGAACGTGGCAAAATAATGGGACGCTAGTGTGCAAAGAGTGGAGAGGGGAGAGGGAGCTAATAAGCCGGACCGGCCTGTTGACTGCAACTCATCCTTGAAAATACACCAAAGCTGCGACGGTGCTGACCTGATGGCTCATCTGCAAGTTAAAATAGCCCAGCGCACCGCCAGCCTCATCATATTCATGTGCAAACAGGCAGGCACTAACAGCAGGTGCCAAGGCACATTTCCCCCCCTTTTCAAACTGCTCTTTTATCCTGTTAAGCACTTACCCTATTCAAAAATACACAAAGACATATGGAGATGGCTTTAAGTGGCGAATCAAGCCGTTGATGTGTCATATTTGTACGGGGGAATGTAAAGGAGACGATGGCGGCGTCGAAAAAAATGAAGAGGTTCTGGTTGGAGATGTTTTCTGGGAGCGAATCTCACGATCGGGGACTCAGTTGCCACGGCAGCCAATGTTGTAAGGGAAGCAATTGTGCTCATGTCTGTGCATGAAGAGAGAGCTAATGTGGGGAGATCAATACAGGCGGAAAATGCTGAGGCCAGCAGTCTGCTGTCGTTCTCCACAAACCTGTCTGACAAAGAGCAGCGAGAAAGGCCACGGCCAACCTGGGTGTCATAGCACGAATGACTGGCTGCCATTAAGGCATACTTTCGTAACAATTCCCCTAGGCAACTAAATCTTTTTTCCCCCCTTTTTTAAAAAGATTAAAACGGATGTTTTCCGTATAACAAACAAGATTTCCAAACAAACTAATTTTATAAGCGCTTTGACGTCGTCGCACCACACCCTCTTCACAAGAAAATAAACCAGTTGACACAAACCAGTTACACCTCTGTAACAGATACACAAAGGTGTGTCGCACAGCCCCATGGCGAGGGCTGTTATTTGAAACCCTAACTGATATTTAGGTGACTACCCAGTCTGGCTGCAGCTCTGAAACTGTGAATGAGACAAAGGGGGGCTAAGTTAGAATGGGAGAGACAGGGGGAGAGTGAGAGAGGCTGCTCCAAACCAAGGTATCCAAGTAGCAGTCTTTTATTTTATGGGAGGGGTCAAATTATGCCATAACAAAATAAAGCAGCCATTACTGCCAAGGCTAATCGGACGGGCTGTTGAAGCCGGTCCAAGCGATTCATTTTTAAATAAAACTACTCGGTGGATTAAAACGATCTACTCTGCGAAAGCAAAAAAGGAAAAAAAAAAGCTTGCACAAAGCATCACAATTGGCCCCACACTCAGCTTGTACAAAGGAGCAGTTGTTTTTGCTCTAGTCATGTTTCAGAAGTGCTCAGTATTCACCTCACAGTTTCAAACAGAGGACCGGGAGGGAAGGAAACACCTCCTGCCTGTTGAGGAAGTTCATTCTCAGAAAACAAATTCAGAATTCACACTGAGACAGTTAAGACTGGTTCTGCACCGAAACAGTGGGCCCCGAGCAGCGAGGTGGCATTTATTGAAGTGGCAGTATTTACTTTGGCAATCTATGAATTCCAGCAGCATGTAGCTTATAGACTGCCGACAAACACCCCGGCCGATGCAATCACACAACAGTTAGGGGAAAAACAAGCAATCAAAACAATGGGTAATGATTGCGGCGTTCATCAGAGACATTAACTTCACATCAACCTCCAGCCCAGAGTGCTGCACTTTGACTGTAAACAGAGGTGAGGCCTTCCAAAGTACATGCCTGCCCCCAGCCAACACTGAAACCTTATCTCTTGGGTCATGTGGCTGTAAGTTCAGTGTATAAACAAACACCACCAATCAACATAGGCAACGTCGTCATAATAAAAAAAAAACTCTCTATAAACTCTAATTGCCAGCTCATTTACTTCTTTACGCAACAGTCCAAATGATAAATGAGTGAAAAAATATATACGTTTTTACATTTGTGGAGCTTAGCTGAAGTTTCAACATAAGCCAGAGAATGTGTTCTTTAAGAGATTATCTCTATGTTAATACTGTAAGAAACACAGTTCGCCCCTGCATCCTGACTTCTAGAAAACGTGAGAGTGCCTCCATGTCCCACAAAAACCAAGAGACGTAAAGACAGGTGGCAGGGCCTTGCTTTGTGAACATATTAGGTAGCAACAAGTCTTCCTCTGGCACCGCCGATGAGTTGCCTAGCATGTCATGTTGCAGCCTGTAATATTTGTCCTTCACTCACTTCTGGTGAATGACAAACAAGAGAAGCACCAATAAATGTTTTTTTTAAAAAGTGTAAGGCTTTAATTGTAAATTCAATTAACAGTGTTAGTGAGAATGTATTTTATATTTTCTTATTTAGTGCAAATTCAAAACCTCAGTCTTTTAAGTGTAGACATATTTTCTCGACAAAAGCTCTTTTTTAATATACATTGGTCCATGAGTCTCATCTATGTTATGCTCTGATAGCTAACATTAACTTTTAAAAATACAACAACCTGGTGAAGGTCTGAGGAATGGCAAGTTTTTATAAGGAATAACTTCATACAGGTGCATGATCTGTTAAGCCTGAGCTGAAATTAAGTTGAATTTCAGTTCAAATTCAGTCTTTTTTTGGTCAATAAATCCCCACGGTGATCTGATGGCTCTGCCAAACTTCAGAAAATACCACAGCTCGGGGAATGTTTGAGTACATCAATCTCTGTACTCATTCATTGATTCAACAGTTTTAAATACAGAGTGTAAAACTCTCATCCAAAAAACAGAGTTTTATGTTTACATTTCATTTAAACACTGCTGTTTAGATGACAACGTCGTTTTACAACTAAACGCTCAGCTGGTTGTGTTTTGTGTCACCTCAGTTGATGCCGGTTTTAAAATGTTGGCCAAGTGACAGTACAATCCTCCTCCACATCCACAATGATTCTGATAAATATGCACACAGGCTGGTCGCCCTTGTTGTCATACCATCATCAATTAAATAAATCCTGTTAATTCAGCCAGTGGTGACAAGACAAAGACCCATTGTGTCAGGGGACACACAGCCGCGCTTCCCTCTTCCTTTCTCTCAATCAAGGAAACGGTCAAATCAGCGCTGTTTCAATGAGGCGGGTCCTAATGGGCTGCGTCGTGAGTCCACCCCGTCACAAATGGAGGCAGGCGCAGGGACAGTCAGGGGGTTAGAGTGGGCCAGGGAGGAGGAGGAGGGGGCAGCGCACAACCACTGTGACCAATCAAGACATGTAAAACAATGACTGGAGGAGAGAGAGAGGCGTCACAACAGGAAAATACACATTGTCCATATGCAACTTCACACACGCACACAGGGGGTAGGCTTGAAGGTAGAAACTGAAAACCTTCACAATAGATAATAACTGTGACCAATGAAGAGACAAAAATGAAGACTGGAGACATTGTATAGTTAGATTTGCACTTTAAAATCTCAACCTGTTCTGTCTTTTCGTTGATGTCATGACATTAACTACAATAAGTTGACCCCAGTTTATAAAACAGTGACAGCTGCTAAGTGGAAATCTTATGGGATAAAAATAGATGCCATTTAGCTCTGCCCTGATCTCTATGGAGATGCTAAATGATGTGAAACATCACAAAAAGCAGACAAGTTGATCATGTGAACAGAACAGGAAAACAAAATCATGACCCTCCGGAGAACACTTACAAAAAAAAAAAAGAAGAAGAAAAAAAGGTGGGCAGCAACTCGTCTCTACAGGCGCTTCACATTTGCATCTCAAATTCACAGTCACCACCTCTGTTTGATCAGCAGAATGTCACCGATCCGAGACAACAGAAGACCACGTACTCCTGGGGACGTCCCTCCTTCACAAACACACACAGGCTGTGATGCAGGTGATGAAACACACATGTGCAGCATCTATCATTCAAGGCTACCACCACCAGTCTGCAGCGGCAGGCAGGTCTCCTCCACAGGCCACAGGCAGGCCAACATTAGAGCTGGAGCTCAATGGCTGCTGACTGTGACTGATCCATTTAACAACCTTGGCTGTCAAAACAGTTGTATGAAGACTTTCTCTGGATAATGATTTTAAAATATATAGGCTACTACTTACACTACACTTGATTGTGTTTTCAACTCTGAAGCACCACAATTTGCACACACAACAATATAATTATGTGAAAATAGTTGCTTCAAGTGAGCAAACTGTCAACTTCCCTATTTTGACAATCATCAAATTATTCAACCGCTAAGCTAATCTTACCATTTAAACCTGTCAGTAAAATCAAAGTCACAAGTGACTTGATAATTATGGGGTTTTCACGAGAATAGCAGGTTAGAAATTGCAAAGCTTTCCCACACAGCCATGAGAAAAACCAGGTTTAGTCCGAGTTAAGCAATCACAGGAGTTGCCACACAGGTCAGCTTTTGTAATGAATTTAAAACCACAGTCACTCATACCGACAGAGAACATGGTGGATTTTAGAGGACGCAACGTATCCCTTCCTCTGGGTCAGAGTACACAATACTCTGATAAGACTGATTAGGCTACATGGCAACTCCAACATTTCCAACAGCAGATTCTGTGCCACTCTTTCCTTTAAAGAGGGGGGGGGGCACAAGTTGTAATCCAGTAACAAGCCACTGCCTTGTTTAAGTGTTTAATACGTTAAATTCAAGATGTTGTGATGAATGAACGTCAAAACTTGGGATTTAAAACTCTGTTGATAAAAAATGTTGCGCTCTGGGGGTCTCATGTGTCTCATTGCTTCATTTGCATCCTCTCAATACAATGGCGCAACATCTCAGAAAAGTGACACCCAAAGTTGTAAAAAATGAAGTATGGTACTCCAAGGGGTTAAAGAGAAGTTCAAGATATATCAGATACTACTGTGTCTACTTCTTTGCTCTGCTGGTGTAAAATATCCCAATATAATGAAATGAAACTCAATTAGAATAGTCACAAGACTGGAGTATGTGACTGTGTGGGCATTGCATATTTGAAAATGTTTTCCAATAAGAACACAAAAGTGTAGACTTTGATCTTTTCTAATGAAATGACTTAAACACAGAAGCCAATACCCTAGGGTTTACCATCAGGATTATGATAGAAACAACAAATGACACATATGACTGGTCTTAAATTTCATTTTCAAGTCACCATCAGTGAAAGGATTTAACTAAAGTCTGACCATAACCTGTTCAAACACTGGGCTTTCTGAGCAGACACAAAGGAAAAGAACTGAATATACACAAACACTTGGCAGGGTGCCATTGTTCACCTGAATTTCACCTCTCACTAGTAGGAAAGAATATCAACCCATGGAGTAAGGCTACCTGTGGTAACTGCACTGTCTTCAGAGGCCTCTACTCCAGCAACTCAAATAACTGTATGACAGAGCGCAACCAGTGATAATCCAACTCCACTAACATTTTTTCAGCTCTTCCATGTTATCAATGTCATTTAACATGAGCTATAACTACATCAGTGGGTTACAACAAGTCTTATTTATAGAACTGAATGTCAGTTAACTTTGCAGACCCTTATCTATTCTGGGAGGCAAAAGTACTTACCCTTCAGAGCCTTCTGTACATACCAACATGTACAGGAGTGGATACATGCTAGGACCACAAAACAACAGCAAAGACAACAGATGGTTTGACCTACAGTATGACCAGGGAGATCTTGGCAATAAAATAATGGCAAACTGACGACATCTGTTTCGTTTTTTTTTTTTTTGTCTTTTTCTGTCCCTTAAGCTCCTCTTGTCTTTGTTGTCTATTTACCACCAGTGCTTTAACAACTGTCAAGCCAAAAGAAAGACAGGAATGTCAGCCTTTATCGGTCACAACATCACAAAAAGAAGACATGTTTCCATCACTAGTCCCAAATATACACAGAAACCTCTGAATACACAACTGATGGGTTTTTTTTGTTTTTGTTTTTTTGAGGTGCAGCCCAGTAAACAACACGTCACTTACAGGTAGCAGGTAGAGAAAATACAAGGGCAGGGAGACACGTGGAATAATAACGTCCATAACACAACCAAGTATATACTCAATGTACTCAATAACAACAACAACACACAAAAGAGAGCTATTTTTTCCTCCACTCTGACATTGTTTGTAGAGCACTCTCTATCTGGGACAATCTTGTGATAATCCATTACATCATGTGCTCAGCTAGCCAGTGTAGCTTCCCAACCTCTGGCATCGCCAATGTATACCATAAAAAAAAAATCAACTATTCATACGTAAGAGGGGGAGATGTGTGTGTATGTGTGTCTTGAACGAAGAGCGACTAAAATTGATCTCACATCGCTGTCCGCTACAACTTGAGGAACCACGCGATAACCGAAGACATTAAATGTAACACGGGGACTCAGAGAGAGAGAAAGGGAGGGAGGGTGGCTGGAAGCGCTGTTAGCAAAGAAAACTAATATGCTTTGTAGCTAATGCTAGAGATACTGTGGCATTAAAACACCACCACGGGCTCGAGACTGAACTCACGAGCAGGCACACACACACACGCAGCAAAACACAACGAGGAATACAAAGTTACACGTAACGACGTAGAGAATTGCACAACACTTCCCGACACACGGGACTCGCTGTGAAGTATCTTCGTTCCGCTTACTTCATTACATTTTTTGTTTAGCTTTCTAAATTGGAGTTAAGTTCCCTGTGTGCGTGTGTAACGTTGCCTACCTATAGCTTCACCCAGCAGTACAAGAGCGTTAGACAAAGTAGCGTTAGCGGTCGCTCGGTGGGTCAATGAAGGTAAATCTACTGCTAGCGTTAGCATGAGACTTTAACTATGTCGAATATCACAGCCGGTCTATTTTCATATATCTAACCACACGCAGCCGTCGGTGTTGGGGATATTCCTCCTCTGTGTTTCAGCTTCCGAGTCCGGAGAACAGGGAGAAGTAACATTAACATTAGCTAGCTGTGGCCACATGCTGTCGCTTGATCTGCCATGCTGGCTTCTCTAAGCAAAGTCACTTGACCACATTTACTTTTAGCTTGTTCGGAAACACAAGCCGCGTCCTGTCGAACACTATTTAATTGCCGTAAAAAATAATTAAAGAAAAACTAAATGAAAGAAAAACGACCGAATACTTACAATCATGCACGGCGTGCCTCGGTGCGGTATGTTTAAAGACACGTCTGTGCGCAGTTTATTCAGATGTCTGTCTCACACAATGTCAGAGATCAGATCAGCAGCTGCTTCCTCCATACACGCAGCGCGCAGATCACACACCGCACGGCAACGCTACCAAACCCCTTGCCGTCGTCATGGCAACAGACCCACTTCAGCCAATCAAAACCCCTCCCCTCCTATCTCCCCTGGCAACTGCCGCAGCGCAGGAGCTCCGTGAACGCGCACGCCATCCTATTTTGCATCGTGCAATGTGCTTTCACTTCTATCGCCAGCTGCTTGTAACGTAATCCGGAGGAGGGATATGATTATTTAGTGTGTTAAACAGACTGATTGAACAATAAGGTATCACTGGTGGTGAAATAATATTGATATTAATCATTCTTAATTTAAAAATTGTGAAAGATCAAACAGGACGGCTCCCAAACACATAAATTCCCGCGTTATTTGGGCTACACAAACACCTCGGGGCGGAGAGAAAGGATGTGTCACCACACCCAGCACCATGACGATAGTGGACCCTCAACAGGGCCCCTCCTAGAGTAAACGATGATTGAAGGAGCAAACGTGACATGTAAATACACAACAGACACATGGCTGGGTGATGCCTGAGCATTTGGACAAAGCCCAGGGAAAAAAATAGGAAGAGAAAGAAAAGCACACTTACGGTCTTTTCCCCAACAGATAAAACTCATTCTGTGTGTGTGCATTGGTGAAAAGTAAAAATTTCAAAATTTTTTTACACAAGTATGGATGTGTTTTTAAAGCCAAAAGTGTGCTACTCTAGGAAAGCCAGCGAGTCTGGTTTTGTGTCTCTTCCAGACTATCTGTTGAGTGCAGCTTTACCGGCCAACTGACTTCACACCAAACTGTAACTTTCACATAATGGTGATACCTTACTCATCTCAGCCACTCCATTTCATAAGCGCACACTGAGTAGCTCTCTGTGGACTGATCTAATAGCCTCTCTGTTTGCTTTTACTGTGTATAAACCCAGATACCTGCCACGCACCAGTGCTGTAGTAAATACTTCTGCATTGGTGTGGATGTACGCCCTGTTGTTTTTCCCCTCCGTCTTTGAACTCGACAAACAGGCTTTGCAGCTGTGTAGTGACAGTTTCATGCCGGAGTTGATGGCTGACTGATACCGTGGAAATTATTTTTGTTAATCTGTAGCTTACTCTTTCCATTCTCTGTTTTTCTCTCTTTCCAAATAACAGTGACAAATTTTACAGTGTGATAACATTCTAAAATCAAGCAAATATGCGTGTAAAGTGATTTTTCAATGGTGGCAGAGCACGCTATACCATTATATTCATTCATTCATGATTTTCCAGGCCTTTGCTCAGGTTGCTGTGGCATGGTTTTCACATACGGTGAGCTATTCTTAGGGCCAGCGAGCAGCATAGACTCTGCCCCATTTTTCCTTCCCAGTATCACTCCCAGGGATGATGAAGTTGCGAAGCTAGCAAATGAGAGACAGGAGAACAAGATGCATTAATCACCAGGGAAACAGCTGATTGAAGATGCCTTGAAAATACAGACCCATTAGTCTGTGTGCCTGCAATGGTGCTAATCTGATTGTAAAACTGTTAGGCTAAAACAACATGCCCTGCTGACCACCATTAAAGATGTTCATAATGGTACTAGAACATTTCCTGGACCATATAAAGTGTTGTCTGCCTAAGGTGCTGATGAGGGATTTAAAGGATTATCCTATCAGTAAGATGAAAGAACAACAAAAAGCGTATTTGTGACAACTCTGTTAACGTAACAACGGGCAAGAATAATTATAGTAAACAGCCAATTTTGTATCAAAGGGAGTGAGGTGAAGAATAGTAGGATTACAGACTATATAAAGGTTCATGTGAAGCGGTAAAAGGAGTACTGATGAAGAGATGAACAATGAGGAAGCGAGCGTGTGATGGAGAGTAGTGACTGAGCATGAATGAGGGTGCAGTATGTCTTCGCAGCCAGCCTATGGTGGCATAGTGGTCAGGAGGCCTGCTGCTTTAATGGGCCATAAATCTGTGCAGACTGACTGGTCTGATGCCGCCCCAGTGAGACCCTCTCATGTGGAAAATGAATCAGACCATTTTTACGAAGCACAAGTGTGGAAGCTCTCACCCACCCTTACTGCCAGCGAGCCGATAAGAGCTGCTGCACACGCACGCCACTCCATTTCAGCAGGTCTGGAGCTCATAAAAGTCTCTATTAGTGACAATGCTTGTTTGTATGCTGCTCCTCATTCAATCTGGCCTCTTGGCGTTGTTCTCATTCTGTTTTCTTTTTTTTTTTCCTCATTTCACCTAGCTTTGGTTCCTGGAGTGGAAACATAAATGCCAACACTCTGACGCACGGTCATTACATTGGGGGAAATGTAAAGATAAATCATATTTGATAAGAAACTTCTCGAACAGGATTACATGTGAAATCGGATTTTTTTTTAAACTCTCCTTTTACGTGTCCACGCTGGCAACAGACAAGGCCAGAGGCACATTGTTTCTGGTGGGGTAACACCTTGATGGAACTTTCTCAGAAACATTCACATGGTCTCAGTAAATTTGGGGGGTCATAGGTCAAAGGTATGATGCCATCACAAAACACAATTTTTGGCTTTGTGAAAGTGATATCACAGTAATAGCAACTCAAAAAAGGAACCGATTGGATATTCTTGGCTAAAAGTCTAAGGTCAACATGACAGTGACCTCACCAAACAGTTTTTACCCATTACCTAAGACTTCACGAAATTATTATAAAATTTCACATAAACGGTGAGTATTTTTATGTGATTCTTGATAAACACTGATGTAACCTGAAACTAGTCTGAGCGGTGGGAGCATAACCACAAGGCAATAATTCTAGTTATCTCTATCTCTCTGTCACACACAGACATAAACTGAATAATAAATTTTGCATGTTCGTTAGGAATATGCAGCTGTTGCCTACCTCTCCCTTTTCCCTGCTTTCTCTCACTCATACATTTAGAGTAAGACGGTGTAAAGACGATAAAAATGCATCCTGGGCTTCCTCATGACATAAAGAACCATGATGTATTGTTTATAAATATTTAACGGCATGCACACTTCAGCCTATATTCTTTGGTTAGTTCCACTTAACATACCTCGGACATGTTAGGGCATTAGGGAATGTAGGCTACTATATACAGTCACTGACATTGGAATAGTTACCTGCAGTTATTATGGGACCAACAGAGAGGCACCACCCTGAGCTAATTAGTTTGAACCTCCTTTGAAATGCGAAGTGGAAGAGCCATCGAGAGAATTGTGACGTAAGGTGTCCTAACACACATACTTGCAGGAACACATGCAGACGCATGCGCACACACGCGTTTAGAGGCTCTACGGTATTTTATTTTCCTAGATAAGTATGGGCCGAGTTGTTACTGGTTAAACAAGTGGTATTTGCATTCTTCCCTGGATGAGAATGCAACTGTCAGTTAAACTGCTGGTGGCTCCCTGCTGCATAAAGACCAGTTCAGGCTTAATTGCTCTAGAAGGAGCAAACCACTGTTTAAGGGGAAAGCATATAAAACAAGCACCACAGACAGTTTATTCCTCTTCGTCCTTATTATATACTCAGGCACACTTTACATCTTTACAGTGAAAATAGTGTAAATGTTGAGCATACATGGCCTGTAACTGTCAGCTGAGCAACCAGGCGTGGTCAGCTTGTTTCAAATGCAACACTTTCTTTGTTCTTCAGGTTTCTTTTCCCTAGAGGTTTTCCCAGATTTTGCCTCCAGTTATCCTCTGCTGAAGAGCATGTTTGCCTACAGGAGCCTTTGTTTGACAATCCTTTCTGCTAACTGAGTCTCATGAATTGTGTCAGCAGTGTGCTGATTGTCTGTTATCTGTCAGCTGATAAGTGCCTCCTTTAATGCACAGGCAATAAAATGCTCAACATGTAGGGCAGAGGAATGATCTCTTCAACAGTCAAGCAAATATCCTGTAATTCTGTATTGATTCAGTCTATTTGTTCAGGTTAGATTGGGCAAGTGGTTGTATAAACAGGCCCAAGTATCAGTTTGTTCCAGGGTAGGATTAAGCTTACCAGCATGAGCTAAGGACAGTAAATTACATTTTACAAAGGCTTAATGAAAAAGAACTAAACTAATGAGACAAGACTGTGTGACTAACTTCTTAGCTTTAAACAAAACAAACCAAAAAACAGTTTATATTTGTCCACTTTGGTAATCTGCACTCAGTAAACAATGGATTGTCATTGTAATTAAGACAAATTCAATGCACTAGGCAAAAGCGATACTAAAAATGGCTGGTTTTAATAATTTTGAAGGGCAAAAGCCAGAGCCTGTAAGATGTGGGCCCTCAAATGTGTGTCCACAGTTAGTACACAACCCTCTTATCTTGGGCCTCTTTTGCTCTAAGCCTCCACTACACCATAGAACTTCATAAACATGCATTATAAATGGGCTGGGTAAGGGACTACTTACAATCTACCTGCAGTAACTTGTCATAAACAATGATGATGCATTCTTAAAATCTCTTAAAAGCTCCAGTTATATACAATCATCACAGTTTCCCCAAACTGACTGTAACAAATCAAGGACAGACTTCCTTCCTAGTCATCTGTAACTTAGCAGTCACCACCAGTCACACAAAACTGAACTTTGGTCTTTTTTTATTCCAGTACCTTCACTGCTGTTCTTTTCTCTTTATTGACCAATATCCATGCTATCTCTTTGTAGTTTTAAGCACACTAAAACTGCATGACTCCCTCATAAAGGCCTTCAAATGGCCCTGCTATACAATACACCACATGCAGGCGCAATTGAATTAACCTATTGATCCCTGGCTGTTCTTTTGCCAAGTTAAATTTTGTTATTCAGCCTTAATGACTGCTCCTTGCAAGCAAATGAACACTTGTAGTCAATTAACCCTGAAGCAGGAAGAAGATAAAGGAAAAGACCCTCCGCTCTGACATGTACCTACAATTTCAAATGCTTCATCAGCAATGCAAAGTCGTGACGTCTGCAGCAACATTTCACTGACAAATTCACTGTAAACAACAACACAACACCAAAAGCTTTGTTCTTTGACACTCCCTTATCTTTTCACAGCATCTGGTCCTCCCCGCCTTGCCTTGGTCACAAGTGCACTTTATCTTGTGGGACAATGGTGGTCTTGTGCCCAGCAGTGTTGTCTGGCACTACCAGCTTCGCAGTGGGCTATGACACGTATGAGGGATTGCTAGTGTTCCTCCAGCAATGTGAATAAGTGTGAATTGTGTACACACCACAGTAATGAGTCTGGCTGCTGCCTTGTAATGTGAATTATCATTTTAAACTTTGAAGTAATCATAGCTGGATGAAAAGTTATAGTATGCCCTCAAATTCCCAATCTGACAGAACTATAACTTCCACATAAGAAAAAATATATAGGCCTATATCATCTATATCATATCATATATCATCTTGAGACTAATGTTATTTTGTACGTTGTCCCTGATACAAATAAACTTATTAAATTAAAAAATATACAGATGTGCAGCTAACTGGAAATATTAGTAATGTGTAAAAGTGCAAAAAAGTTTATCTTGCGGCTGTCTTTCAAGCCTCCAGCTGCTGAGGAACTAAAAGCTTGACTTTTGTCCATGTTTAGGGTCCATGTTTAGTCTGTTTATTATAACAAAATTCAAAAAGAGCCGACAAGCAAAAAGGAAAAAATAATCTAAGGTCAGTCCCTGTAAATAATAATAATAACAGTAACAGTGAGGTGACGGTCAACAAAAATTATTAGAGCTATACTAATTCCTTTGTGTTCAAACTCCCACCACCACACTCAATAAATAAAAGAAAATAACCTCACACACTGCAATGTGTCAACACAATGACATCATCACAATGCATTAAGTGCCCATACATAAAGAAACATTGTGGCTCCTACACTAGTTAGCCAAAAGCAATATTTACATGCTGAATTAACCAAGTGTAAGGACATATGGTTGAGTTAGCTCAAAGTGATGGACAAATAGCTGAAATAGTAAACCATAATTAATGGTTAAATGGTTGACATTGTTAGCTGAAGGTAAATGAAATGAAAAAAAAAAAGAGTTTAATGATTGGAATAGTTAGCAGAATAAAGGATAAATGATTGAAAGATAGCCTAGGTGAAGGTAAAGTAAAGCATAAATAGTTAGTTTTTAATACCAATGAAATTTTATCCACATCTTTATTTTATTATTAAAACACAGCACCGATTTTAAAATCAATTAAAACAAATCCTTTTGGAATATGATAGGTGGCATCATTAAAGGGCAGGCTGCAAGTTCATCCAACCGGACTATAAAAAAGGTTGGGACCTACTGCTCACATGATACATGTTGAGACCTCCCAGTGTTGTCTCTGCACTGTGCATATAAAGTGATTGTGACCCGATGCCTGAGGGGCAGTGTATACCCTGGCTGGGTCTGTGGGGAGCCTGGCTGCTAGGCTGTGAGCAGGCACACGGCTGTAGTGTTGAGAAAGTGGTGCAGTGCCTCTCTGTGCCTGGCTGAGCACTGGGTAATGAAGTGTGTCAGAGGAGAGAGGAAAGGAGTGTGTCTGCAGGGTAGGCATGGCCCTCGTGTTCCTATGCAACCAGGGCGGATGGCTAGGTGATGCAGGACTGCCTCTACCCTGCTTAGTTGTCATGCTGCTGCCACGCTTTCTTCCCCCCCCCCGTTTGCTCCCCCACCCCACCCCACCCTCTCTCATCCCTCTTTTCTCTTGCAACACATTAAGGTGATGCAGTCAAACATCCTGTCCCAGTTTGCTCAGTGTTTGCTGGACTTCACCATGCACAATATGCAAAAGGTCTTAACTTCCATCAAGCAACGTGGCAAATGAGAGAAAATTAACACATTTCAGGGCGTATAGCCTCAAATCAGATCAACACAGCCATTCATTAATTGCCGCACAGAGGTATTTATGACAAACATTTTTCATTTATCTAATAACACTCTCTGTTGTTTTCTAAATTGATCTCTCCTCCTTCCTGTCTGTGAGACAGTTGGCTGCACTTGCCCTTTCGACCAGAGGTCTTGTGCGAGCAGATGTGCTATTGTTTCAGAGGTGGTTGAAACACTTCTCATAAGAAGAAGTGCTTCACTTTACCCCACCTCCCACTATTTTGGGGCACCTTTTTTTAAAAATTCATTTTCTACATATGGCTGAATACATTTAACAAAGAAAGCAGTGGAAAACAATTATGCAGTAAGCCAAATGGGCTTTTCAGATTAGCAAGGTGATAGAAAAAGAACAAAAAACTAAATGATCCTATTCACATTGGCTTGTTTTGAGATTTGTTTGTTTAGGTATAATTTTAGAACTTCTAGATACAAGCATTGACCAAATCATTGCCATTAAGTGTTGAGAAAGCAAATAGCCACAATGGAAAAAGCAAGACACAACCTGTGATTATCCCGCAGTGAATGATTTGAGAGAGCATTGCACTACTACAAAGATAAATTCTTAACATATTATCATCTATTGTGCAGCCACACATTTCCCGTGGGCAACAAGTGTGGATCTATTCTTAGCTGATGGCCTGGGCTTCAGCACTTTATGCTCCTGTTTCTGATACGTTGGACGGGATGAGGTGTGATTCAGTCCTGCCAGGTCTGACTGTGCCGGTGCAGCCTGTGTCCAGCTGTAGAGACAGTGGGGCCCATCGACCATCTGTCCCCGACCAGCAGATTCAAGGCTCTGTCCCCAGAGCAGGGAACGAGGGGGCGGGAGCAATACGAGGTCGGATGGGGGAGTCAGCTTTGTGTTGCCATAAAGCTGTCTTTCCTCTCTCCTAGCAACGGCCTCCCATTTCCTTGGTTTTGGGCGGCATGGTCCTGTTGGTCGGTGAGCAAGGCCCCCTCACTCACTCTCTCTCTCTGTCCTATTTATGGTAATGAGCCATCTGCCCTCTCTATAACAGCCGCCCAAATAGAGGAGAGGCTGGGGGTGTGTTTGTGTGTCTCTGACAGACAGGAGTCTGAGACAAAGACGCCTATCCTGTTGTGTCTGCCTCTGCCCCAGTGGATGCCTTCAGATATGGATATAGGACTCCAGAGTGGAGACAACCCCGAAAGATGTCCTGTCATTTTATGGGAGCATGTAATGTGAAGGATAGAGGGTCTTCAAAATCAGAGCTTTAAGCACGAGTTGTGTGTTTCGTGTGTGTTCCCGTCTGATAAAGAGACAGGGGAAGTGACAGAGACAGAGAGTGCTACCACCTGCAGGTCAGTACATCAAGTTGTTCAACACAAAGAGCATTTGTAATATCAGTGCTTGGGTGACCCCTCCCCAATCACACTCACACACAATATTGACTCCTCAGCTGAATATTACACAACCCTGCCATTATTCGGAGCTGCTATATGGATGTGCGTCTGTGACTTTGTGACACAGGAGAGTGGTGGGCACACCAGCCAATACAGAGCCACCCAGCATTCAATAGACCTCTGTTGCCACTGGATACTGGATTGGTTACCAAGCCAACACATGTGCCTCACTGTCATATCTCCCACAGATTAGTGTCGAAAACAACAGATCTTGACAGTTAAGCTCTCCGTGTTTCAGGCTGAAGTAAAGTGGTATGTTTAAGTATATTTTTGTAAGACCACTGGTGATTCAGATTGAGAAATAGAAGGTGAAAGATGGAGATCATGTCAGGCAGGACGAAAAATGTTCCTCCTGGCCATGACAACACTTCGTCCTCCTGTTTTATCATCAGACGACCACGGCTATACATCATGAACACAAAGGTCATTAGTTTGTCATTTACAACGCCACAGGCAAAACAAGTCAGTTCAGAAACGGTGGTCAACCTGATGAAATCTTGATCAACTTGCCACAAAAGGCCTATAAGTGCCGATTTCACAATAAAAGACACGTGACCAAAACTACAGCATGAAGTCTTTCATTTCATGGTATCACGGTTACTAATCCTGGGTTTTGTGTCCGACACAAGACTCTCAGCTGACTCCTCTCCTGAGGTCAATCACCATTAACCTCATCAGACAGACAAACACACAGATGGGTCAATGACCACAGAGCAACAAATCACAGATGGTCCTGCTGATAGATCTGGGCTTGATTGAAAGCACAGAAAAAACGATATGAAAGAAAACATATGCATGGTCCAAAAATATAAACACTGCAAATGTCTTTAAAAACTGAAAATATTGCATTGTTGTCATTGCGCCATGACGTACAAAGCAGTTGCAGGATTGTTTTACAGCTCAGTCTGACTCATTTCCTGTAGGTAGGCTTAGTTAATTAGTCAGTGGAACAGTGTTAATTTAGAGCAGCCAAAATGTATGCTAATTAATTACCATATTGTCACCACATGAACATATTGATATCCTACGAGCTAATATTTACCAAGCTGAGTGTTACTGCAAGGGAAAAAAACTGACATTTTAATCTATCAGAGATGAGAAAATAAATTAATGTATTCGGCAATTTGACACAATCAGTATAACAAACATCACTGTTGTCATGGCAGTATCCTGGGGCAAAAGGTCTGGAAAGAGAGGCTGGTTTGCAATAGAGCTGAGAGCGATCACTGAAGATTTATGTGAAACAAGAAAGAGCTGTTTCAGCATCAGTGTGAAAACAAAACCTGAGCAAGGTGAGGCATCACTCAGACAAAAGAGACAAAAAGACAGATAGAGGAAAAGTATCATGTGATGTTCCCTATACGCACAGCATGGAGGGAAAAGGTGGAGATGAGGAGACATCTAGTGGACGACTAGGCTACCCTGCAGCCAGGTGACAAAAAACTGTATGAATTGTTTATTGAGGAGGAGATCCAAAGAGAATCCAAATTTATGAAGGAAATACATTACAGTTTTAATGTGAGATACAACTTTACTCATCTTCCTCTGTTGGCCTTAAATACCTTCCTCAGGAGGTATTTTGCATGTCCCTAGCATTTTGTAATAATGATTTTTCAACAACCATAGATGAATTCTTCAAAAATGTCTCCTTATGTCACCTTTTTACTTATTTGGCAATGCTGAATTGCTCCACCATTAGACAAAGAACCAGAATATCAAATTGTAATATGTCAAGCACCACTTCACCTGCAGTTACAGGGAATTCTATGAAGTATAGAGCTATAGAAATAACAAAGATTTTTCACATAAAATGATTTTATGCATAGGATCGATCCTTGCCACCCTGTTATTATTTTCCTCTATACATTCTTCCTCAGTCGTGTTAACCAGAGAATGCACTTGCATAACAAGGTGTAGGACTGTGAATAAGACTGAAAGCTATTTTTATTAGACTGAAGGGCTGGATGAGAGGCTAGTGAGGTTTATTCCTCTTGACAAACTGAACAAAGACGCTAAAGAGATTTTGTGATGCTGTTCCAGCAGTTATATTGAGAGAGTGAGTGACAGTACTTTGAATCAACGCAGCTCTTAGTCATGATGAAACGAAGTTCATCCTGAAAGGTGACCATCCATTCATTGTCTCTGCTTGCTGTGGGACACATCATGGTTGCATTTATTCTGCCTTTTCACATTATTGTCTTTTATTAGATGTCTTGCACTGCAAGACATCAAAATAGTCCACAAGCATGACTTATTAAGGGCATGGTAGGTATGTAAACTGGATCCATTCATTTAGAGTCCTTGCATGCATGGATTCAGCTCAGTTTTGCAAAGGGATTCAACATTAGGATTTTGTGTGTTGGACCATGCAGGGTTTAAATGAATGCGTAAACAGGTCTGAAACAGAGCAGAGGACATGCACATGTATCTGCTGGATAATGTCTGTAGCAGAACCTGAAGCCACAAGTCTTTTTGACCAGTTTGACTTGAAACAAACAAAACAAAAAAACAGCAGGAGTCCTTAACATGTAGGCCTACCAAAACTATACCTCGGGCTCCTCCAGGAAAAGTGATGCAGTGTCAGGACACCCTAAAAAACAAAAAACAAAACAAAACAGTCATCTCACTTAATACAATGTCTGCAAAGCACAACAACAATCATCTTACTTTCTTGGATTTCAAGCAGTTTTATACAGTCTGATAAATTCTTGCAAATCGTCAAGGTCAGCTCGGCCAATGTAGAACACTTTTTGCAATTGTCATACAGCTGCTCACATGTGATACCAAATAAATAAAATCAAACACCAGTATGGATCCAGTGCTTCATCAGGAATTTCAGGTATTTCATTTTGCATAATCTGCTGATCAAGAAGTGATTTGTGGTTGGTCCCTCAAATCAAATTGTCACAGCCAGACAAATTCTATTCAAATTACTATCTACTGCAGCTCTTATTGTCCAAGGGTGGATGCTCAGATAGAGCAAGTGAATCCACATTGGACAGACCTTTTGTTGCTCAGAAGCAAGAGCATTCATTTACAATAGAACACACAACATAGGCTACATAACAGCCAGTGGTATGGAGATTACACAAAAATACATAAACAGGCACGTTGATAGACTTACATGCATTTTTGTTATTGCAGTTTGATATTATTTTTGTACAGGTTGTATTGATTTTAAGAAAGATTCTTTGAAAAAAATAACAACATTAGGCTATAACAAGTTCCTAATTCTTGACTGGTTTCTAAAGAAATACAGCTTTCCCAAAAAATTAGTCTGTAAGTCTCCCCAGAAGGATTTTTGCTGATGCAGAAAAGCCCTTCGCCTTATGCCTACAATCAGTTAATGAGGAGAGATCCATAGGCTCTACTCTCACTTACCTCTCTACTGCATTTTCTTGTTATTGTTTTGAGGATCAGCTGGGACAGGAAGAGAGACGGGTGTATGTGAAGGTTTGCCATCAATGTGCCTGATAGACTGAACTGAAGTGAAATCTTTAGCTGTTAAAAGAACTTTGTGGGCACCAGACAGTCCTTCTCCATTAATCAGCAGTTCCACCAGCTGAACAGTACTATTGAATAGACCGCCGTGGAAGCGACGTGACGGCGAGAGGTCCTCCCATGTGATGTGACCGGGGCCTGACGGACCGTGCTCGTCTGTTATGGCTCCTCCTGCTGCTACAGTAGATCGGGGCCAGACGTAACACCAGTGCAGGGGGAACGGGAATAACACACCGCGATACGTTTTTTTTTCTTGTACCAGGACTCACGGGCTAAAACATGGCAGATCGTGCAATGCTGAAGAAAAAGACATAGATGATGTGCTTGGCGTCGCCTCTTCTGCTGTGAAGGCTTCGACATTTCCTTCAAGATTACCAACACCCCAAATGAACTCCGTCAGAGCAAGTAACGTTAGCAGAAGACCTAGGCGAGTATCGAGGCCGCGCCCGGTGCAGCCGGAGAGGAACCACCAGGAAAGAGGTAACCTTAGCTAGCGACACTGGACGGCTTGTCAAACACGTAGCTTGATAAATAAAATGTTTGTTTTTATGATTGTACGGGTTAATCTATTCTCTACGGTCATATGTAGTATGTACATTAGGGTAACGCTGGCTGTTGAGATAAAACTGTGGTGGGTATCCAAACAGCAGTCTCTTAACGGTCGCCACGCAGATAGGAAACACCGAGGCTTCTGTGTGTGTACCTAGCATTGAGGCCGCGCTTTGTTTTGCTTGATTTTTTTTTTTTTTTTTTTTGCTCCGAGTCGGCCTTTTCTTTTTCTTGTCTGGCCTCGTATCGCTGTCGAAATTTGCGCTTTTGCCAGCCAGGTTTACATTCGTGGGGGGGCCGACGAGGTGCAGGCGGCAGTGGTTTAGGTGGGTTCATGGGTGACAAACGCAGAGAAGGATACACAAAGTGGTTTTGTCGTAGCATGCTAACTGGACTTAGCCAGCGCTAGTTAGCTGTTATTATTAGCATGTTTGGCTAGCTATCTGCGTCCTGGCGTTTTCAAAAAAAAAAAAGTCCCAACCCTCTAATAATTTTTTACAACGTTAAAATGACAATGCAGGGATGTAATGTCTGTAAACAAGTATAGTAACCTAATTGTTACTGTAGTATGCGTATACTGTTTTGTTTTTTTCTCCGGTACCGCTGTGTGACAACAGACGGTGTCATGTAAACCAATGTTGACTGCATTTTTCCCCAAAGTAAACACAGCGTGCAGATGAGAGATGCTCTTTAATCATAGTCGCCACGCATGAAGCCCAGTCAGTGTAGTCAAAGGCTGGCTGCTGAACCCGGTTAAACGTTGTCAGGTGGACAAGTGACATGTTGTGATATTGGATCTCATAACATCGTTTGAATGGCAATCATAAGCAGAGGGTTGACTCCTAGTTGCTTCTCATAAGAGTGATTGTAAACATACACTGAAGGTTAATTTTGATAAAGTGATTTCAAGGAAAACAAACTGCCATGTCTCCCAATAATTAAATTTGTGGTGATTCTAACTTTCTCCATTAATTTATTCAGGCATGACACTTATTTCTCCCTGCCCATATGTAGTATAATTTTACTGTGACAGTGAATGAGAAAATGATAGAGTTTTTGGTAATAGCATCGTTTCACACAACACTGTGTGTGTGTTTGCCCTGAAGTGAAATGTATTTGTTTCAGGCAAACAAGAGTGAGAGGAGAGTCTGTCAGTTTACATCTGCAGACAACTTGCTGTAATTGGCCCAGTCTGTTTCATAGTCTGTGTTTGTAGTGGTTACTGGGCCAGTAGCCGGGGAGAGTTATCCTTGCAACCAGAGCAACAAGCAGACAGTTTGCATCTCCCATCTGGGGTAGCTATCAACTCATCATGACACACTGAAAGGCTTAGAAAGATGTCTGCTTTAGGTCAGGGTTGATGCTAAGGTTGTTTTGTTTTTCTGTTGATTAAATCCTCTCTTGATAGGATTTGTAATCAATGTATAGCATACAGAGCAGGTGACAAACAAAACAGTTCTGTTTACAATTGATCAATCCTATGATTAGCAATTAGTTTATAGTTTATTTTATTTATATAGCACCTTTAAAAGCAAACCGTCTTTGCACTAAAGTGCTTCACAAAAACCTCAAAGAGATTAAATTCATATTTGTTGTTCAAGCAAACATCCACAGCAGAAAAGAATATACCACAAAGGACCAAAGTGAATGCATGCCTGTATAATTGATTTCATCAAACACTGTCTAATAAACATATTTGAAATGATTGAAAATCAAATTGCTTTCGTAGGTCCTCCTGTTGCATAGAATAGTTTGTATTTGTTTATTCTTTATTGTATTGTAATATTTTTATCTTTTCCACCATTTCTAGATGAGGACGTTCCTGCAGATATGGTCGCAGAAGAATCCGGTCCAGGAGCTCAGAATAGTCCCTACCAGCTTAGAAGAAAGTCTCTACCTAAGAGAACAGTGTGTCCGACAAAGACAAACATGGAGGTAAATTTTCCAGATGTCGTAAAAAAAAAACGACACAAAGGATAAAGGATGACGAAACGCTGATTAATATTTCCATTTTTCACTGACGTCTTTCTAATCCACAGGGTGCTTCGACTTCAACCACAGACAACTTTGGACACCGGCCTAAGCGCCCCAGAGTTTCAGGAAAGTGTCAAGATTTACCAGGTAATTAGGAGCACATTACTCTGACATAAAAATGGATCTTCCACAAAGATTAATTCTTTTTAGTGTTTCCCATCAACTGTGAGGAGTACTGGTAACTGTGGGATTAATATATGTTGGCTTAATCACTTTTCTAACAATATAATGAATACATGATCAGGGAAAAATGAACAGTTTTTTCCTCTAATGTGAAATATTATTCACACCAGAAATTGCCATGTTGCTGTTTTCAGAGTGTGTAATGAATACATACATTTTTTTCACACAGTACAATTTTAAGTTTCACTTTCACAATAAGAGACACAATGCCATTATGCATGGTATCATGGTGACATCGTCCCTTTAAAGGCCTTTGGTAAAGATGTGAAGCAGTAGCATGGGCTTCAGCAAGGGGAAAATATAGCTCTGTTGTTTGTGGCATTCTGGGGGCTTCCTCATGCTGTGTAATTCTAGCCAAAACAGCCATTGCATGGTATTTGGTTCTGGCTTTGCACTTAACATGTCAGAGTGCATTCCATCCTTTTGCTGTGCTTCTTTTGAAAACCAAGGTGACATTCAAAAAGAAAATGTAATGCTTCAGTGTTCAGTCTCCCTTCCTGGTCTAATAGCAAAGTGCTAATTCCGGGGGCTCTGATTGGCCTTCCCTCCATGCAGCCTGCACACATAGAGCCAGCTGTGTTGTGTGTTGACATCAATACTGGATAAGACTCTGACCATTGTTAATACAGTTCTGCCTCAAATATTTAAACAATACTGAAAAAAGTATTTTTATATATTAAAGTGATGAGCATCATCTCTGCAGAAATGTGTTTCTGTGCATGACGATATCATGTGATCTGTATAGAACTATGCTCGTACGGTTGCTGCTGTGTAACCCCATCCAAAACCCTGTCCTTGTCTATTTTAATGTAACTCTGTGGTCATTCTCCTCCCAGCAGCTCCGGCAGAGCAGTATTTACAGGAGAAGCTTCCAGACGAGGTGGTGCTAAAGATCTTCTCATACCTGTTGGAGCAGGACTTGTGCCGTGCTGCGTGTGTGTGCAAACGCTTCAGTGAACTGGCCAATGACCCCATCCTCTGGTGAGACATGTTGGAGTACACTGTTGGTGTTGGGGGGTTAAACAACAGCTTTAACTTTTGTATCTTATAAATATTCTCATCATAATTTAGTTCAAATGTCTCGAAGACAGTAACTAGTTTCATTCATCTACTTGTTTGTATGACTCGGTCTCCAACACAGAAGCTCTTTTTGACAAAGGCATTCTACCACAAATGAGAGGAGCGTGGCGTTAATCATTATTGTGTCTTCATGTGTTTCAGGAAGAGGCTGTACATGGAGGTTTTTGAATACACGCGACCCATGATGCACCCTGAGGCAGGGAAGTTCTACCAGATAAACCCTGAAGAATATGAGCAGCCAAACCCGTGGAAGGAAAGTTTTCAGCAGCTGGTATGGAACCTCCTGTGGGCTCACTGATTCGCTGCGAAAGTGCAGCAGCAGCATTACACACAGTGATGATAACAACATATATAGCAATATAATAGCAATAGCAAATAAAATGTAATGTACAAAATTAATTTAACTTGAACAATGATGTTTCACCATCATAAAAGTAACCATCTTATTTCACATTTTACTATCAAGCAATCAACAAGACAGTGGCACATAGCTGTTGGAGCAGATCACTGCTCGCCATGTTTATTACGGCCTCTATGGTAGCTATACGTAGTGGCACTGACTTTGTCGTTCCCATCTGTGTGACTTCAAATCCTCCTGTGTGTGGACAGCTAATGTCATGTGAAAGGACAGCACCACAGGCCATAATGGTGACATTCAGTAAGCAGGGCGCAGAAGAGAACTATGTGTTTAAATTGTATTCCTTTGTGATATAGTGACCTTTAGGATCGTTTTCCCTGGACCAAAAATGTCTCAGACTTTTCCCCCCCTCATCTTGTTCAAAATGCAGCGTCAATGCCATGTCTTTGTGCTCTGAATTTGTTCATCGTAAATTATTAATTACTTTAGCATGTGCGTAATCATGTGATTTTTTTTCTTCTTTTTTTTGCAGTATAAAGGAGCACATGTTAAGCCAGGCTTTGCAGAACATTTCTACAGTAATCCTGCCAGATACAAAGGGAGAGATAACATGTTTGTAAGTAAACTCTCTCCAGCATTTCTAAAGGTTTTCCCTCCACCACCTTAAAGCTGCCTCGATTGACCTGACCTCTGATGTTTCCCTGCAGTACTATGACACCATTGAGGATGCTCTCGGAGGGGGTCAGGAGCCTCATTTTGATGGCCTGATATTTGTCCATTCTGGTATTTACACAGACGAATGGATCTACATCGAGTCGCCTATCACGATGATTGGAGCTGGTATGTGTGCAATCATAGCCACTGTCCTGTTTGACTGTGTGTTTGTGTTTGTTTAGTCTCGTTTCTCACTTTCCCGATCATTTACGTAGCTCCTGGAAAAGTAGCAGAGAAAGTCATCATTGAGAACACCAGAGATTCTACATTTGTATTCATGGAAGGCTCAGAAGACGCTTACGTTGGATACATGACCATCAGGGTGAGTGAACCCTTAAAGGTTAATGTGGGCATTCACCGGGGGAAGTTATAGCTGTTGCTGACAGATATTATGTCCGTCGCAGTTCAATCCTGATGATAAATCCGCCCAGCACCACAATGCACACCACTGCTTGGAGATTACAGTCAACTGCAGCCCGATCATCGACCACTGCATCATACGCAGCACATGCACAGGTAATGATCCTTGACCCAACTGGATATGTTTGTAATCACTGTGTGTTTTGATAAGTATATTGACACTAGATACTAATAAATCTCTCCTCTGTTTGTTTCAGTGGGGTCGGCTGTCTGTGTCAGCGGCCAGGGTGCTTGTCCTACAATCAAGCACTGTAACATCAGCGACTGTGAAAATGTTGGTCTTTACATCACTGACCATGCACAGGTAACAGGACATAGAGTTCTCAACGGGCCGGGCTGGCCCGACACTACTGACTCGGGTCGGGTCGGACCTCGGGTGTAGTGAAAAAAAAACAAACATTGATAAATCATTGCTGCTGCGTGCAACGTGTTTGAATCCAACCCACGTCCCGCATCTAGAAACTCTATTTTCACAACCCGAAGACTTTTTACTTTGTGTCAGACAGGGCGCACATGTGTTGCCGGTAGCTTGTCAGTGTGGAGCTCGTGAGGAGTGGGAGAGAAGTGCAGCGTGCAGCAGCAGCCACGGGCGCCGCCGCCGCCGCCTCTCTGTCTCTCTCGCGCCTTCCCCGCACACTTCGGACAGATAATTAATGATGGTGTCTCGGGCTCGGTCGGGTCCGGGCTTATAACCCGCGGGCCGGGTCGGTTTTCTTTTCAGGCCCGTCTCTAACAGGACACATTTTTCTCATGAAGACTTGTGTCAGAAGGTGTATTATTGTATGGCTGAGTATCTTAGCTTCACATGAATTAATTGCACACTAGTAAAATGCTCCATCTTTCTCATCATTTTTCTAAGTCAAAAGTCAAAAATAACTATTAAACACACAATTGTCAAACTTATTCAACACTTTTTAGGTTTTAGGTTTTTATTATTTCATTTTCTTTCTTTTTTTTTTAACAATATACCCACATGAAATCATATACACAGCCACATAATTCATATACATATACAACCATACATCTTGTAAGCATATTGAGGGAGTGTAAAAAAAAAAAGAAAAAGAGAAAAAAATATAGTAAAAATGTGAGCTATTGTCCCACCCTTTTTTAGGGAATTTATGAAGACAACGAGATCTCAAACAATGCCCTGGCTGGCATCTGGGTGAAAAACCATGGGAATCCAATCATCAGACGGAATCACATCCACCACGGCAGAGATGTTGGCGTTTTTACGTTTGACCACGGCATGGTAAGATCCAGCTCATGTTTGATTTATTCAAAACAAAAACTGTGATCGAGTGTTCACTGACAGTTGTGGTCATTTAACCTTGTGTGACCGAACCCAACTTCGGTCACACAAGGTTCTCAGTCATGGGCTGAGAAGTAACTTTCTATTTTTCCATCCGTTTCCAGGGTTACTTTGAGAGCTGTAACATCCATAGGAACCGTATAGCCGGCTTTGAAGTGAAGGCGTACGCCAACCCAACGGTGGTTCGTTGTGAGATCCATCACGGTCAGACGGGGGGCATCTATGTGCACGAAAAGGGCCGTGGCCAGTTCATCGAAAACAAGATCTATGCAAATAACTTTGCTGGGGTGTGGATCACGTCCAACAGTGACCCCACAATAAGGTCCGTGTGCCCCGGCTGTCAAATGGCTAAATATGACATTTGAATTACAACTTAGACGGTATCGATTCAGGCACTGATCCATGTCCTTAACGTGTTGTTCTGTATACACACAGGGGTAACGCCATTTTTAATGGCAATCAAGGTGGCGTTTACATTTTTGGTGATGGCCGAGGCCTCATCGAAGGAAATGATATCTACGGTAACGCCCTCGCAGGAATCCAGATCCGAACAAACAGCTGCCCCATCGTCAGACACAACAAGATCCACGATGGCCAACATGGCGGCATATACGTGGTAAATATTTGGAAAATACATCCCGTCTTTAAACTCATCTTCTAATCTGTTTTCTGAGAGGGACAGTTAACTTCTGCGGTTTTCTTCTGCTGTAATTTTGGGAACAGCAGTAATGTATGCTGGTTTTGTATCACGCAGCACGAAAAAGGACAAGGCGTCATAGAGGAGAATGAGGTGTACAGCAACACGCTGGCAGGAGTGTGGGTGACAACAGGCAGCACGCCAGTACTGAGGAGGAACAGGATACACAGCGGGAAGCAGGTAAGATTACACGATAGTAATAATTCAGTAATGAGAAATAAATGTAAACTCACCAACCAGAAACACACACAGTCAAGTATCTGATAGAATGCTGTGAGCTAATATTTTTCACTGTCTTTTAGGTTGGGGTCTACTTCTATGACAATGGCCATGGTGTGCTGGAAGACAATGATATCTACAATCACATGTACTCTGGAGTTCAAATCAGGTGAGAGGAAAACAGAGGGCACGCAAAATTCCAGTTTTTATTAATGTTTATAGTGGATGAATGTTCCAGGAAAGTGAGTTGACCTGATGATAAGAGAAGAGCTTGTTATGGAAGAAAATGTGTAGCATCGGTGAAGCAGTGGATCAATGTGTCTTGTGCGTCCTCTGTTTCTTCGGCAGGACCGGCAGCAATCCCAAGATTAGGCGAAACAAGATCTGGGGAGGTCAGAACGGAGGCATTTTGGTTTACAACTCAGGTGAGAAGCAAAGAAGTCTCTTCTGTTGGCATTGATATTGACAATTGACCAGTTTATTTCACTGCTGCCGTTTTGATCAATGCTGATGTGTTGGGTTTTTTTTTTCAGGCCTTGGCTTTATTGAGGACAATGAGATCTTTGACAATGCTATGGCCGGAGTGTGGATCAAGACGGACAGCAACCCTACTCTGCGGCGGAATAAGATCCATGACGGGAGAGACGGTGGGATCTGTATATTCAACGGAGGGAGAGGTGAGTAAACAATTTATTTAATGAATCTGAATGGGCTGGAATTCAGCTAGCCTGAGAGTTAACATAGATCAGCACAACTCTTCTACATCATTTCAATCAAGCACTTTCAATATAGATAATTGATGTCATGGTTGTCTTCAGGTTTGCTAGAGGAAAACGATATCTTTAGGAACGCCCAAGCTGGAGTCCTGATCAGCACCAACAGCCACCCCGTCCTACGGAAAAATAGGATATTTGACGGCTTCGCTGCAGGTGGGTCACATGCACACAAGCTGTAATATGTCATCATTTGAAATTGTGGTGAGATGCTTGAGTCGTTATTGTTAATTATTGTAACTTTTCAACATCCTTACCCAGGCATCGAGATCACCAATCATGCCACAGCGACTCTAGAGGGCAATCAGATCTTCAACAATCGCTTTGGGGGATTGTTTCTTGCATCTGGTGTCAACGTCACAATGAAAGGTACTGTCACAAAGATTTAGACACTGAAATCCCCGTTCCACGTGAAAGTGACCCAGGGTTTACTATTTTCTATCGTCTCTCCTCCAGATAATAAAATAATGAACAATCAAGATGCCATTGAGAAGGCTGTGAGCAGAGGTCAGTGCCTGTACAAGATTTCAAGTTACACCAGCTACCCAATGCACGATTTTTACAGGTAATTTACATTCACACTCGCAGCCACTGTGTCTAGAATATCCATGTCTGATTTGTGGTTGCTAACAAACACGCTTTTGATTCCCACAGGTGTCACACCTGTAACACAACAGACCGCAACGCCATCTGTGTGAACTGCATCAAGAAGTGTCACCAAGGACATGATGTGGAGTTCATCAGACACGATAGGTCAGTCTGACTAACCTGTAGCACGACAAAGAAAAGCTGTGATCCCAAGTGTCCGAAACAAACCCCGGTCATTTCCTATACACACGCCGTCACACCAACAGTCGCATGAAACTGCATTAGTGTTGTTAACTGGTTTAACTTGTCGGTTGACAAGAGTGTAAGAGTTTAGAGAGGGCACAGTCACAAGTGTCTGAAACAGGTAGATGATGCGTCTTCACTTCTTACCTCTGTGCACGCACAAAAGCCACACATTTTGAGTCTGTGCAGTAGTGATCGAGGTCCTGCTCATGACCATGACAGTCACAGCTGTAAGTCGAGGTGTCACGCCTTTTGGCAGGTTGTCTTTCTTTATTTACAATCACTGGTCTGTACAACAGGTCGGAGTGTTGTGCTGCATTCTAAAGGCAACACTTGGGTGAAACCAACTCTTTTATAGGCATTAGTGTAGTCGTTTAATATGTACCACTAATTAAAAGGACCAGCTGAAGAGTACTAGAGGCAACATGAAATATTAACAATTTATCTGATATGAGATTTGATCCAAACAATGTTCAATAATGAGTTAACCTGGGAAGATTATAATGCTTTAATTACAAAACATTACCTCAGTAACTGATTTAACAAATAAGTATTGCAGCTTCCAAACATGTTTTTATCTTTCTGGTTCATATATGCTATCATGTCAACAGTGTTTTAGTCCTAGCACCTTGATGAAGTACATGTACTGATTTTTCTCTCCTCTCTCCACCTGCAGATTCTTCTGTGACTGTGGTGCAGGGACGCTGTCAAATCCTTGCACGTTAGCCGGAGAGCCAACTCACGACACAGACACACTGTATGACTCGGCTCCTCCTATAGAGTCCAACACACTGCAGCACAACTGAGCTTGAGACCCAAGGTCCTTTTGTGCTTCAGCAGTAACGGACATGAGACACTTTACGTTGTGCAGTGGAGGAATAAATCCAAACTAAAATACAGATTCACTTTGACAGAGCATATACAGTGACTTTAAAGAAAAAAGAGACTTGGACATGAACCTGCTAAAAGGAGACATTTAGAAAAAAAAAAGGTCTGATTATGGATGCCTCGCTTTTTCTTTTCTTCAATTATTTGACAAAAAAGACGACATCAGTGGCACGGAGCAGAAGAACAGCTGACTCAGGGTTTGTGGGTGCATTGCTTCAGTCATGCGAGTGAAAGCGGGACGCGGACAAGAAGCCACAGGCTCATCTGCTATAAAGAAGAAAGAGATACTGCAGTCATGTACAGCCCCATCGTGGACAGATGCTCAGTCAGAAGAGGCACAACTTTTCTCATTAGGTGGCAAAGGCCCCGAATACAACAATGCTTCCATCACTGGGCAACCGACGTGCTCGTATGAATATGTACGGGAAAAATGACCTAGCACTTCCATCTTTTTTTTCACCCCCTTGAGACAACTGTTGAGATTTGATTTTAATGCTTTTTGTGTAGTTTTGTATTTTCATGCAAAAATCTTACTGTACTTGAATGTCTTTATTTTATTAAATGTGTTTAATTTTTTTGGTTATTATACCCTAGAATTGCTGTAATTATACTCATGTCGCAGTATCTAACTTCTTTCTGTGAAAGAGATCAGAGAAAAGAGAGGAAAACACTAAACATTTTCTCCAGCAATGTTGACTCATTTACCTTTGCAATACTGAAAAGAAAGATGCTGAAATGTGCTTTCACAATACTTGTGTAACATCCTAAATGTTTGTCTGTGTAAGGAAGCTGAACTGTTATTTTTCACTCTGTTTTACATAATCTATGCATATTTTCAGTTTGTCATGCAAGAGCCAATTTCTAAGGAAAAAAACTACAGAGGGGGGAATCAAGCATTTTTACCCAAGGCTGCAGTTATATAACAAATAATGGTGTAGTTTCTAATTAAGAACCAGCCTCCTTATTTAGTAAAAAAAAAACTAAACACATCGCTGGTTGGTGTCGGGGTATTTTGCATGTTACAGAGGATGTTTGGCTGGTTGTACCCTCTGTGGTACACTGACTAATCGCCATTGATTTATCAGTCAAGTAGATTACGTAATCTATTGACATCTTGCCCTGTATAAGGATCAGCAAATGGGCTCAAATGTAGAATAGACTTTTTTATACAGATTTTTTTTACTTGTATTGAGGTCAGAAAAAAAAGAACAAGTCTTGTGAAAGCACAGCTAATTTTGATGTTATTACCCTTGTTTGCCAATGTTGCTGGAGAATTTAAAAGGCTTTTACTCTACTGAAGCTGAGACAAGTATCTATATACAGCGCTATATGGTTTCATTGCCCCCCCAGTCCCCACCCTCCCTCCCCATTCATGTGTACTGGTGATTGTGGGTTCTCATACAGACTGAAATGTATGCATGTATCATAACATCTAGACTTAATATATTGTGAAGTATTCAATAACCGTTATGTAGGCGCTAGCGTGAATTAAAAGGGTTTAATTTCCTAGATGAAACATTGTCATTTTTTAAAGAATAAACTTTATTAGATCATTACAGTAGTGTTTTTTCAAGTGCTGACACAACCAAAAGAAAAATCAGCAAGAACGAATTGTGTTTTACAAACTACAGGTTGTCGAGCATCTGAACAAGGGAAAAAAAGTGTGTTTTGTCCAGTGTTGCATCTTCAGCGAACTGGCAGAGTTTCCTGCAAGAGACAAGGGGAGAGGAATCACAACAGGCTGCAGACAGCAGGGTGTCACTGCGGTAACATGAGGGGGGCAACAGGATGCATGAAAGGGAACTATAAATACGTACTTGAACAGTCTGAGGCTGATGGTGCTCTTCTCAAACTCTCTGGCCTTCCTGTGTCCTGACTGGATGACCTCCTCTGGCAGGCTGGCCAGTCGGGCCGCATTGAAGCCGTAACTCTTTGGACAGGCACCGGTGATGAACTTGTAGAGGAATGTGATAGTTTCTTGACTTGGATCCTCACATTCGTTCTCCACCATGCACGCCTGAAAGGAAAAAGGACAGGGACGTTACTGGAGCGGCACATGGGTGAAATAATTTGTGCACATAGATGATGAGCAAGATGTTCTTTTCAAACAACCAATGAATGCAAAACTGCCACATCGCCTCATATTAAAGACATTTTGGCAAATTGGCCCATTGCCATAATCCCTATAGTTTTAGGAGTAAGTTTGTTACCTTCAATTGTCGGTGCAAGCTATTTTTAGAATAGCGGAGCAGAGCCGTGAGCTGCTCAGAGCTACGCTACGGAGGCTCATTGGATTTCTTTGTTTTCCTCATCAAACTCATACACAACCAACAACTCCAAAACGCTCTCGTGGACAAGTTGTGACCTGCACATTCACCACACTATGAGAAAATAACAGATGTTAAAAGACAGTTGTTTTCAAGGCAAATGCATAGACTGCTTGCCGAAAAACTGCCCTTGACAGAAACGCACATCAGCGGTTTTGCATGAATTTACCTTGAAAACAATTTTGTCTTGTAACTCTCCGTTATTACCTTACAACGTGGTGAATGTGCAGGTAACAACTAGTACACTAGAGCGTTTTGGAGTTGTTGGATTGTGAGTTTGATGAGGGAAACCAAGAAAGTGGTGTAGCTCTGAGAAGCTCGGGTCGGCGGTTCTAAAAATAGCTTGCTCCAACAATTATAGGTAACAAACCTACAACTAAAACTATTGGGATTATGGCAGTGGGCCATTTTGCCAAAATGTTGAACTATCCCTTTGACATTGTATTATTGAAGTAACGGAACTAAAGGTAGAGGCAGTGGTGAGCAGCATGGAAACAGCTGCTCTGTTCTCTCAATCTGAGGGAATAATCTTTATGTTCATACACACAAATCACTACTTTGTTGCTTTTGTGTAAGAGAAAATGTACTCGGTACCCTCAGGGCTCTTTACTGAACCAAGACACAGGGCTTGAAAAATGTATTTCCTGTATCAAAGGCTTAACTTACAAAAACAGCCTACGTTGTTGACATTGGCTCCACCGCATACCAAATACAATAACCGGATGCAATAAGCAAACATTGCAGAAGATATTTCCCTGGATAATAATTTCAATCAGAGCTTTTTCCTCCTACTTGTTTTGCATTGTTGTTGTACTCACCATGTGGCCCAACCTCACAGCAGGATTGTTGGCGTAGTCCTCCACCAGGGAGTGGTAATGTGTGGAGAACAGGGTGCGACAGCAGATTTTCTCAGCGAGCTCCATCACAACAGCGCTGGCAATCGCTGTGCCATCATAAGTGGCTGTGCCCCTTCCTGCAAACAGTGCACAGCTCAGTGGTTACACCCCACAAACACACCACCACAGGAGAGACAGGAGCCGAAAAGACTTCCAATGGTGTTTGCCGTCATTGTGAAAAAAAAGTTGTAATAATAACCACCTACCTAATTCATCCAGAAGCACCAGCGAGTGTTTGGTAGCGTGGTGTAGGATGCTGGCAGTCTCACTTAACTCCACGAAGAAGGTGCTCTCTCCTGCGGAAGAACAAGAGTCGACAGTACAAGCTTAGAGCTCATGAGGTGGAAGGTCGGATAACTAGACGTGTAAAAAGGAGTTTGTGATGTTACCGGCCATGATGCGATCGGAAGCTCCCAGCCGGGTGAAGACCCTGTCAACTGGTGTGAAACGCAGGCTCTCAGCAGGAACATAACAGCCCAGCTGAGCGAGGATGATCACCAGCCCACACTGTACATATGGACCAATACCGCATGTTAATATGGGCCAACAGTGACGTCAGATAATCTACACTGACTGTGTCACTATTTCCACTTCTTCATTTACTCCTATTTTGTACATTCACACATTTTGAGGAAGTTTGGACACACCTTCTCATTCAGTGGTTTTTCTTTTTTTTTTTTAAATGACTTTCTACATTAATACTGAAGACATCAAAACTATAAAGGAACACATGTGGAATGATATAGTAAAGACAAAAGTGTAAAAGCAGAATATGTTTTTAAAAGGAACACCTTTTGAATGATATAACATCCTGTCAGCTTCTCCAACAGTCTTGAAGGAGTTCCCAGAGGTGAGGGGCACTTGTTGGCTGTTTTGCCTTCACTTCGTCCAACTCATCCCAAACCATCTCAGTCTGGTTTAGGTCAGGTGGCAGATAACAATTTTGTTTTTAATTCAATTGTGTGTTTACTAGATAATTCCATATGTGTTACTTCAGTATGAATCTACAACGTGTGTCCAAAATTTTGACCCTTATCAACATAAGACCCACCTGTCTCATGAGTGTAGACTTTCCACCCATGTTTGGCCCTGTGACGAGGACACACAAAGCGTGACCTTTGTACTCATCGCTTTCATCACCACCAGGGCAGCCAATGAAGATGTCGTTGGGTATGAAGTCGTCGCCGAAAAAGGTCTTGGTGACACACGGGTGGCGGGATCCGTTGAGGTCAATGAAGGGTACGACCTGGTCGTCACCCTCAGGGAGCACCACCTGGGGCCTGCTCATGGGTCCGTCTCCACCCTGACTGTAGCGGGACAGGGCCAGCAATACATCTGAGAAGGAGAAACAAAGATAACAATTAACTAGAGGTAAAAAAAAATAAATGAATAAAGACATACTGAACATCCTTTAAAACTCTCTACAGGCCCTGTCAAAACCAAACCTGTGGCTGAGGCGTGGTCCAGTGAGAGGAAAACAGATTATGAGCACATTATGTTTCTGCAAGAGACGAGTAATAAACTGTGCAAACTATCATGACAACACCAGCGGGCGACTTGCATAACGGTGAAAAACAAACTAATCAGTGTCAACTTGGCCCAGTACGCTCAGACCTGAGCAACATCATCTTAAATGCGTGCAGCTTTAATCGGTAACATCTGCAGGAAATGAATTTAGAGCAGACACCTGCGATGCCAGCTTGTTTTCATAAGAACACTGAAATGTTTTCACTTTCAGAAATAACTGCAAGATACACAGAGAACGAGAAGAATAGTTGGTTATTTTAAGTGTTACTTTGTCTTTTTTTCTGCTTCTTATAAATAAGCATACATCAATCAAACAGACACTTACCAAGCACAGCCATGCACTCCACCCCAGTCTTCCAGTCTCTGTAGTTCTTGTCAAAGTTGTAGAAGAGCCTCCTCATGCAGTCTTTCAGGGCAGCGTCTCTCTTCTCCTCGTATCCCTGCAGCTCTGAGAACAGCCGCTCGCTCTCACTTGTCACATAGCGCTTCCAGCCTTTCTTGGTGGATTTTACCTCGTACTCCTCAGGAATGTTCCTCTCTGAGACGCTTTCAGGCACCTCCATCTGGTAGCGGTTTCTCCCAGTTCCCCAGTATGCCATGTTTCTACAGCCGAGTCTCTTCTTCTGTCTGTCCAGGTAATCCTGCAGCTCTCGCTCGCAGTTCTTGATCTCGCTCAGAGCCTGGTCGTACTCAGGGTCAAAGCCCACTTTCGGGGTGATGACGCCCGTGGTGCGGGCTTTCTGGTGGTCGAACGCCGTCTCCCATCGCCTGAGCTCACCAGAGAGGTCTGGGAAGAGGCCGTCCTTTTCGCCTTTCAGGCTGATGATCTGATGGAGCAACGTGGAGCGAAATTCCCCTGAAACTGGAGCGAGGAGGGAAATGATCTCTTGCATGGTTTTGAAACCTTCCAGTGCTGAGAGGAAGTCTGCTATCTTGCGTTTGCTGTAGGTGACCTCCTCGTAGAGCACGGCTCTGCTGTCGGGGTGCGCCTGGTCCTTCAGGGCGCCGATGCTGTGGATCTTACTCAGGAGACGCTCCAGATCTGGAAGCTTCTTCAGCAGGTCCGACACCTCAGTGGCCTGGGCCGGAGCTGCCATCAGGTCCTCCACTGCATCCAGTCTGTCCTTGACGGATGTGGGGTTACACAGAGGAGCACACAGCCACTGCTTCAGCAGCCTCTTGCCGAACGGGGTCGAGCATGTGTCCAGACGCTCCAGCAGCGTCCCCTCTGTCCCTCCTGACCCATTCTGAAAGATCTCCAAGTTTGCCAGTGTCACTCCATCGAGGACCATTCTCTGACGGGTCTGGGCAAAGAAACTGGCCGGTCCGGCAGCTTTTTCCATCTCAACATCAACGGGGACGTATTCTTCAAAGTTGGCCATTGACAGCAGCTCTCGCTCCACCAGACACTTCTTCAGGTAAAAAATGCTTCCACCCAGCGCCGACAGCGCCAGCTCATAGCCCTCCTTAGGAGTGAGGCACAGTGAATCACTCTCAGAGGTCATCTTTTTCAAAAGTGGAGGAAGACGACTGTTTCCCATCTCCTGCTCTTTGCCGACAGTGTCTTTGAAGTAGTCTTCCTCCGACAGGTTTTTCAGAGTCTTCTGCGCATCCCAGAACTGCGTTCCTGCATTAAGTCCCTCCTGCAGAGCAGAGGACAGAGAAGCCTTGAGGATTTTGCGGGTTTCGACAGATGGGTTCCCCTTTTCAAAGAGCACCTCAGCGGGGGAGTAGTGCGCAATCAGGGTGCGCAGACGCGAGCAGTGACGATCATCTGAGAACTGACCCACGTGAAAATAACCCACAGAGGTGTCCACGAAGCAGACTCCATAGATGCGGCAACTGCCGGAGCTTTCCTCTTCGGCCTTTTCCTTCAAACTCAGGAGGAATTTGCTCTGACTCTCTGAGGGAGCGCCGTCCAACACACTGTAGGTCTGGGTGCCACGTGTGATAATCCGGCACACCTCTCTTTTCACCACACGGTCGAATTTTGTAGGCTTGGCCATGGTCTTACAGCGTGCTTCCATCATGTCGGGGGTCTCCGTCTGCTCCACTCGGGCCACCTTGTAGCCTTTCTGGACCAGCACGTCTGAGAAACGTCCAAAGCCGATCTCTGGAAAGCCCGAGTGTGCCCAGGTCCCCTTCATGAAAGTCAGCCCCATTTCGTTGACTCCAATCACAGCATCCATGTGGTACAGCTCATAAAACTTCCCCACCTTGTAGAAGATCACCGTGTCAAACATCTCAGATTTGAGCTGCCACCACCGACGCATCCCGGGAGTGTTTCTGTTGAGGAAGTCTTCAGGCACATACAAGGTGGTTGGATCGTAGTCGTCCTCCGACTGTCGCCGTCTTCCCTTGTCTTTCCTCCTGCCGTCCTGCAGCCACTCCAGCTTCTCGTGGTCCCAGACTGTCGCGCCTCCGCTGGCACCTGAACCGTTGGCCTGGCTCTCAAAGTTGTCGGGGGCAGAGAAGGCTGACAGGCGAGACTTTGTGTCGGCTGTGACGGCTGCTGGAGCTCGTTTAGGCGCAGCAGACGGGGTAGCAAACACTTTGGGTTTTGCATTGGCAGGCTTCTCTGCGGGACGTTTGCGCTTTGCAGGCTTGACGGGGCTTTCTATTTCTGACTCTTGCGAGCTCTCCTCTTCTTCCTCCTCTCCGCTGCTCACCGTCGGTTCTTCCTCTTCATCCTCGCTGCTGGACGCAGCCTGTTCTGGTTTGAATTCCTCATCCGACCCGTCACTGTCAGAGGCTACGATGATGCGGCGCCGCTTGGCCTTGTTGCTCTTTTCTGCTGAAGATCGGGATGTACGGCGGCTGACCTTAGACGGCTTCATGTCCTCGTTTTTCTGATCGTCCTCATCAGTGATCTCTTCATCGGTCAGTGTCGACGTGTCAAGCTGGCAAAGCACAAATAAGCACGGGTAATGAAAATATTTAACTTGTACTCTTGACTTGATTAGATATAATACATTTACTCTGAACTACTGTGAGTAGTGATGCATGATTTATCATTTTAGTTAACACTGAGTCACCTCCATTTCTTCATCCTCCTCTTCGTCATCTGATGGGTCTGTACAGAGCGGCATCTTTAACCTTTTTTCTGGGCTGTCAAACAGGACTCCATCAGCAAGCTCCATTGCACGACGGATCACAGGTTTCCCGCTGAAGAACACCCCACCAGTTTTGGCATCACTGCTGTCAGAGCCTGAAACAACCGAGTAGAAACTCATCATGGAACAATAAAGAGGGACATTTAATGTAATCAAAATGTTCTTCTTTTACTCATCATCATCATCAACATCAAGGGAATAACTGTCACCAACCTTGGTACTCTCTGACATATTTGGTGCTGACCCATCCCCTTGTAGGAGGTTCATCAAAGAAATGTACGTGTATGCGTTGCTTTCGGCCCCGGCCCCTCATCTGCTGTCCAGTCAGAGGTTGTGGCACCACCATGCATGGCCACCAGGGGTGTCCTTCCAGTTTAGTCCACACAAGGGCCCCAGCACTGAATGAGCATGAGGGGCTGCTGGAGGTAAGAAAAACAAAGACACATTATTTTAGGAGATCAATTATTTGGCTTCATATGGATCTGTTATTAGAAAACCTGTGTATACCTCAAAGATTATGTACAATTAGGCATCATCCTGTGCAAAACGGAGCTTTCATGTCAAGATTGAGTTAAGATGCAATGACTGATTAATCCACTGTTCAACAATATAAGGATCGGTTATCTAACAGCAGCAAATTTTTAACAGAGAAACTGAAGCCACAAAAACCTCAACAACTTGAAAAATTATTTACAAAATCAATAAAAGATTATAAATAAATAATAAAATCATTGATCAATTAATCCACTATAGTGGGGATTGTTACTACTGCATTGTACACTTGCACTGCAGCAATGAAAACTGTTAAAGTCGTTTAGAATCTTGACATTGATCAATACAAATGGAAAAAGGTACCAACACGTGCTGGAAAACAAACAGGCTACTTTCACTTGTCATTTTTAGTTAAAAACTCTCGAGATAGAAGGTGAGGGGCGGTTTGCACTATTTCTTTAAAAAAAAAAGTATGCACTTGCTTTTCATCACTAATGTGTTCAACAATGTGTAATGGTTTGATATAGGTATTTATTTGTAGTTTTCTTTGACTTTACTTTTGTTCTACACGTCATATGCCATCTATTGGACAGAGAGAGGGGTTTAGCTGGGCCCATACCACTGTCATTAACAAACAAGCACATCAGAGCCTACAGTAAGTACATCTCCATTGGATCTCTGCACTTCATGTTGTATATGATTTTCCAGTATTGGTCGTTAGTCAATGTAAAGGCCATTAAGTGGACAAACCTGTGATTTATATGTCGAGCAGAATAAAATGCATGAAATTAACATGAGGACAGTTACCTCAAAACAAACTGTGGGTTTTCAAAGTGAACAACTTCTTCTCTTGTTTATATTCATGCACGGAATGATTTTGCTGGATTTACATTACCTCGTTTTACTATTGGAAAAGTAGGTTAAGTCTTTGTGGGGCCTTGCAGACTGTCTTCAGCAGGAAGAGTAAAAACGGTACCTAACATGGCTCCAGCAGTTACACCGCCCCCGACACCACAGCTAACTCACCTTTCTTTGGTTGTTGGAGTCGCTTTGTCGCCGAACAGTTTCTTGAATCCCCCTTTGCTCGACTTGGGGTTACTTTTCGGCTTTGCTTTAGCCTTGGATGGTTGTTGTTGTTGTTGTTGCTGCTGCTGCAGTGGTGGTGTTGCGGTTTGTTTAGCTTGCTCTTTCGGAGAGGAGTTGGACTTCTGCACCGAGGACGGCAGGTCTGCCTCGGCCGGAGAGGGACTGGGCTTCGGCTTGGAGACCGGCGGAGGAGACTTTTTGAAAAAATTGAAAAGAGAGCTTTGCTTCGCCATGTGTGCGAGTTTAAAGGCTGTCGTCGTTGAAATGTATGAGATACCCTCGACTGCACGCTCCCTGCATCACCTAGCATACAGCTAAGTTACTTTGCACGAGCCCAGTGCGTCCCGTTCGCGGGAAAGCAGCACGCACGAGACGCGGTGGGCGTGGACCGACACGGCCTCCATCAATGATGAGCAAGGATAAAAGTCACGTGTGCCAACATTACAGCCTTTGGCGCCCGCTGAACTGCTACGACTTCCTCCTCCTCTTTTCAACCACAGAGACCACCACAATCCGATGGAGAAAAGGACTCAGGTACTGTGTACACAAAATCACGCAATAAAAATGTACACGCACACAATACAAATTCGAAAATAATATACATTTAAAACATTTCACGTAAAAGTACTCAAATGCAGAAAGTTGTTCCTGAAACTGTCGCACTAGCATGTTTTTATAATGTTTGACAGTTTTGTATCAGGCTGCAACCATGACTAAACAGTCACAAGAAAGCCAGGCAACACGTCCACCTACAAACATGCAGCAAATTCAGAAAACAAAACATCTTTGTCAGTTTGACAACATGTCCTGCAGATATGCAGCCAAAAATGCAAAACAACATCATCAAAAGCACTGTATGTAGAGTGAATAGTTCATCAAAATTTGTTGATCTAAAAAAGATAAAAGAGGGCCAACCACTGCCAAAACCTGAACTGTATTTTGAATGGTGTCATTGTTGGGAGTAGGAGCTGTAGATTGAAACAGGTCCTACTAAGACTGTAAGGTTTCTCTTGAAGTTAAGGGCAAAGCATGAGCAAACCAGCATTGCAGTAAATTCTTCTCTGTGTGTGCAGATTCCTGTTGCCAAATTTGGGGTTGGAGGCTGGAGCATCATCTGCTGACTGTAAACTGCACAAGTCCTTTACCACCAGCAGGGTGCAGCAGAATACAGGAGGATTTGTGAGTACAGAGCCTCTGTCTGGATAAGACAGTTATTGCATTTCAACTCTGGCATAGCTGCACAAGTATTTCAGTTCTTTTGCATTGTCGTTAAGCCTAGACATGGAAACAATATCGAGCCAAATGCTTTCATCACCCTATTATCCCCTCGTTACCAATTTACAATGAAATTGTATTATACATTTTAATTTGTGGCCATTTTATTCAATACTGTTACTAATTTATTGATCTAATGAATATTCAGAAGAGACAAATCTAAACACTAAATGACAGTGAACCCCAAGCCATCCATGACCTAAATGGTAAAGTGCAAACAACTGACTCTATGAACACACATATTTATCCCCTGTGAGCTTTATGTGAAATCAGCATTTCATGACTTTTGAGTTCATTTTATTTAAATCTACTGTCGATACAGCTTAATTGGTCCAAGGCTAAAAATGTGCACATGCACTTTATCTTCGATGGCTGAATGAGGTAAAATTAGTCTGTAAAATATTCACGAAACATTTTTATCTTTATGTGACATGTAGTCATTTTCCTACTTTTTTCGATCCATCATCTAATTCGCTGTTACTTTCATCTGTGCTGCAGATCTAAATTATAAGTTCAGCTAAAATTAACAAAAAGTTTTGTGTAAAAGTTGTTTTCAATAAACTTTTCAGTTGAGTGAGCGAATAGTGATTTATAGTGTATGTGAGCAATAAAGCATAAGTCAGCAGGGCTTATACACAGCGTCCTTGTTTCAGCAGAAATCTTTAGATGAAATATATTACAGTCTACCTGGTCACACTCCCAGTTGTGATGTACAAAATCTTAAAATGACTAACTGTATGTTTATGTGACTGTCAAGGTGTAGTTTATGTAAATACTAAACACCAGAGAAAAGGTGGCCTTAAATATTCAAAACATCCACCCACATGTGACTTTTTGGCATATGGTGTGTGGGTGATAGAAACATCTAATTAAAACAGCATTATGAACCTCACGCAGCTGTTGTTATGAGGAGCTCTGTTAATTCAACAAGACCAACTTTTCCATCACTAATCAATGAGCAAACGTGAACTTCACCTAATGTGCCATTGTGAGTGAGTATAATATGGATAGTATCATGTAGGCTACTGCACTGTCTGTTGTATATTTTATACAAAATCATAATTAGCATGGTGACTTTTATCAAAATGAATGCAGTTACTTATGTTTGAAGTTGTAAATAATGAATAATTAAAGATGTATTATAAATTAAAGCCGCAAGCGGCGATGACGGGCCCTCGCTCGTCCATGCGACCGCGGGGGCCTGAGGCTCGCTGAGGGCGTGGCGTGTACCGGGGCTGACCGGGATCACACACATGAAGTTTGAATTCAATCGGACATTGTAAATGTAAAACAGGTCACTTCCTGTTACCACCAGGGGGCGCATTTATATGAACTCAGATGTGGGTAGGTGTGATCAGGGGCGGAACCGCATCAAACTTGTAAAATTTGAAGTCGATCGGACAATGTAAGTGTAAACCAGGCCACTTCCTGTTACCACCGGGGGGCGCATTGAGTAAAGTGGGATATTGATATATCGGGCAATCAGGGACTCACTGTTGTAATCTGCTGCAAGTTTGAAGTTGATAGGATAAAGTACGTGGGAGTGACAGCCAACCGAATTTGGGTGGCGATCGATAAGTTTGGCGCCCACCAGAGGCCACGCCCTTTGACCTATCGACCTACGGAGCACAAGCTGTACTCAGCTAGGTCCGAAGATTTTGTCTATCAATTTTGGAGCATGTCGGGTGAACCGTTTCTGACGAGTTAATTTGCGGCAAGAACGACCAATTCAAAATGGCCGACTTCCTGTTGACATTTCACCAGACATTAAGAGGCTTTTTTGTACATCTGGGCATGGTGTATATGTGTACCGAATTTCGTTGGGCTACGACAAAGTAATCGAAAATCCCAATGGATATACTTTTGAAAATTTCAAGGGGGCGCTGTAGAGGCATTTGGCCCCGCCCACGGGCGCCGCTCTATCAGATCAAAGACCATCCCACCCTCGACCTGTGTATCAAATTTCATGATGATACGAGTTTATTAAAGCCATCAAAAGGGCAAACGTAATTTCATGGCGAGGGGCGACAGTCGCCCGCCGCCACACGGACGCCATTTCTCGTAGCTTCACAGCGTTCATGGTGTAGCTTCACCAACTGGTTCTGCATGTTTTAGAAGTGGAATGAAGTTGATGGGGTCAACTATGTGCCAGCAGTACACGTTAAAGGAAAACCTGGCCACTTCCTGTTACCACCGGGGGGCGCTATGGGTGACGTAGGAAATCAATATATCAGCACGTTCAGGGCGGAGCCAGCATCATCTTCAGCAAGTTTGAAGCTGATCGGATAAAGTATGTGGGTTTTATAGCTGTTCGAAGGTGAAATGGCGAGCAAACGAAAAGTCGCCAAAATTCTCAAGGCCGCAGAAGCCACGCCCTTTGACCTAGAGACCTATAGAGCACAACTTTTGATCAGCATGACATCTCGATGCCCTGTAGCCAATTTGAAGTCAATCGTATGAAGTTCCTAGGAGGAGATAGGTCAAAAAGGTCAAAAATTCAAATCAAAATGGCCGACTTCCGGTTTGGATTTCACCATGACAATAAGAGGCTTTTTTGTGTGTCTTGCCATGTTCTATAAACCCACCAAATTTCAAGCCTCTAGGTGAAACGCACCGGCGGGGCTGATGTTTTGAAATTTTCTAGGGGGCGCTATTCAGCCATTTGGCCACGCCCATTTCCAACGACTTCAAAATATCAAATTTTTCGCGAGGCCTGATGTCCATGCCAAAATGTACGCGTTTTCATGCACGTTGAGGCCATGAAAAACGCGATCATAGGTTGACAAAAATAATAATAATATACATAGCAATTACAATAGGGCCTTCGCCTGCGACTTGCAGTCGCCGCTCGGGCCCTAATTAGGAAATTCATTTCCTTAGTAACTTTGCAACAGGTTTCTAGGACGGAGTCTGAATGAAAAGCGAGTGCATAATTAAAAAGGCCAAAATTTCCCAGTGCAAATAGGCCTTTTTTCACAGCAGGCTATGACTTATCTTAGCCGGAGAAGCACAGCTGTTACTAATAACATTAACAATGGCAGCTCTATTCAAGAGTCCAATAAGTGTGACAGTAAGGCAGCATAAACAATGGCCTGAGCCTGAAACTGAAGCAGCTAATGACATTCAGGCCTGGTAATTTTATTACTGACACCTGTGCTCTTTTATACTATGAACTACTGTATGGGAGGAGTATTTCCAGCAGTAACTTCAGCAGAGTGCTATCTTTTAGATTTATGGGAGAGTAGCCATTAAAATGCATATCACTCCTCTATGAGATGTATTGCAAGGTGCACTGACAGTGTGGCCGGCAGATGTACTTTACCCAAAACAAGACACTGGTGAGATGAGATCAGTTTGAGCAGAAAAATCTAAATCTCCTCTTATTGACAGAAACAGTAGCCAGGCCAGCGAATGAATATTAAATTTTCAGCAAAATCTATTTATTATTCCTGACCAAAAAAAAGCTTAAAGAGAATTCGTGAACTAATTATTTTTTTCCTCGATAAACCATCTTCATCTTTTCCTCCATTAATGCAATTTTCTTCTTCTGTATTGCACACAAATCTTCTCACAAATTCCTGTAACATGGGCAGTGTCCACAATAGTGGTTTGACCAGCAGGCAGATGCAACAGTGTGGAGCTGCTGATGCTCTCTATAGTCCGTGTTAAACTGTGTTTTACAACATCGAGCATTCCCTTCACCTCTTACCCTTTTTACTACACTGCCTTGAGAGGAGCATGACTGCTATCCAGGGAGCACTCGTATGCACAAAACTCATTAAGTATTTATAGTCCAAGCAAAGAAATCCTCTCGAAATCCCTCATCCAGATGACAGGAATTTTCACAAACATAATAACGGGTATTTGAGCTGCGTCAAGTGCTTTATGAAATAAGGTAGCCAAGAGATCTGAGGTGCAGCCTTGGATAACCTGTAGGCTACTGTTATAGTTTGCTCTGCCCTCCTCAATGAGGCCACCGTTTAGCCAAGCATGATTTATGAATAAAAAGAAAAACAAACACAGCTCATTCACTTAAACCATAAATTGAGGTGAAAGACGAAAACACCTCTACATCCCACCTTATTGCGAGCTGTGGATCAAAAGTCATGTACTGTAAATGTTTTTTTTATACACAGAAGATTGAACCTCAAGAGCAGTAAAAACTAATTTCTTTCAGCATCAAACAGGCTGGACTCTGTTAGATAAACCTTCCACTGAGGGAATTTCTTTTCATCCCTTCCATCCCCACCACCAGCCAAACAGAAGCTGTTTTAGCCATGTAGCTGATGTAGAAATACATCAAATTTTTATTGCCCTACAGAACAGTTATACTCAGTGGCCACCAAATTGCAAAGTTGTGTAGTAGATTGCAGATTGTCTTAATTTTTCTGGCATTTTCTAAATTTAGAAACTTTCTTAGGGGGAAAAAGGACATTATGCCATGTGCTGCTTTGCATCAGAGTCAAGTTATTTATAGTATTAAATCAGCTGCTGTTGCTTCCAACAAGGATATGTAAAATACTGCCCATATATTCATAGCAAGCACATTGCCAGGATGTGATTGGCAGCTCAGCAGGCATTGATTTATTATGGCTTTGGTGTAGCCTACAAGTAAGGATGAGGAAATCTGTCAAAGTACTGCAACACCTGGCAGGTGTAAGTTATCCTGTGAGTTATACAGCACCAATGCCATCAGTTTATGAAAAGTGTAAAAGAACTGATAAGAAACCTGCTCAAAAAACAGTATTGATATTCAACTTGAACAGAGAACAACCATCTCTATGGAGAAACAGAACCATGGCAAGAAAGCTGATGAGAGATACCTTGTTCTTTTTCATATAATACTTACTCTACTTACTTTATTAGTGTTTTCTATCATTATCACTGTTTCCAACATTGTTATTAATAACCCTTTTTCCCCGCCTGGATATCTATACTACTCCTGAAGCGGTACCATTCGAAAGCAGCCTCTACGGGACTCCGCTTAGCATAATGAGGAGTGCACATCAGGCTCATGTAGAGAGCGATTCCCTGTGCACTGCTGGGACTGCGTAGTGAGAGAAAACCTGAAATAACAGCTCAGCCGTTCCTCTCTTCCTCTCTTTCCTTCCTTCCTTCCCTCTTCATCTTTTCTTCCTCAGCTCTGCTGCTTTAATAGGGCGACCTGATAAACATAGGTTCTTGCTTTGTTGTCGCGCTCACTTTACTCGGCATGAGACAGATTCCATGATCACAGGTTCTCATTTCTTTTACTTTCATTTCTTCACAGTGAAACAGAGAACAGAGAAAAGTCCTAATGCAAATGACTAATGCCAGTTTGCCTCCTCAGCCATCCACACGCTCCTCCTCAGTCACGGAGCCTTATTGAAATACCATAACTTTGTAAGGTTCAGTCACTTCTTAATTCAGCTGCCTCTGGGGGAGCTGGGATGGGGGCAGTCACTAATAGCAGAGTGATAGCGCAGTCAGCAGATTTGACACCAGCTGCAGCTTCTCTCGCTTACCCTGTCTAGAGAGAAAGAAAGATTGTTTGTGTGGGTAAACATGGGAGAACGAGGGAGAAGAGATATGGAAAAAGATATTAGAATGAACAGTATGTAAGTACTCTCCACGGTGCAGTATGAACAATTTTCTCTGTTTAGAGGCATTTAGTTGCAGAGTCTACGTAAACAAAGATATTTCATGTACCCACGCAAAGAAAAATGCAAAATTTGACCATCAAAAAAAACACCTGGTGTGATTTAGTTTTCCATTGTCTGATCTCCTTAAAGCTGCACACACACTGATTTGCATTACAGAAATAGTTAACCACCCTCATTTTTACAATTCGATTGTAGCAATCTTTTCTTTTTCTTTTTACAAGTTTGAGAAACTTTCAGATTTAGACAAGCTTTAGTGTTCATCATTGTATGTGTAACAACTACAATGCTCCTAAGGGATTTCAAGTACTGGTGCATAACTGTATTTATGAATTAGTCAGTTATAATGAGTGTGAATTATAAACTGACAATTCCCCAGGCGGAAAAGGAAACCCAGAACAGTGTGTGTGCAAGTGGAGGTTTGAAAAAGAGAAATTGAAACGATCAAGTAAAAGACAGATAGCCTACCTAAAATTTGTAGTTCTTGGAGTGATAAATACTTTCAAACAGTACTATACAATTACTTATCCTTCAGCACACATGGATTTCAATATTGTTCAACAACCCAACCAGGTAAAATTACTGATTTCTTGAGTAAAATCAAAGAGGGATCCCAGCCTAACAAGTCTATTAAAATGTGACAATTAACTTTGTATTGATACTAAAATGTAATTGATCTAATTCCCAGTTGTCTCTGACTGAGCACTGCTTAAATTAGAAATGAAATCACACGTTGTAGTAGTAGTAGTTAAGTAATAGCGGAGTCCTCTGTAGAGTTGTTCGAAATTATAGCACAAGATTCCTCAGTGTATGAGTATGCCCAATCTGTAAATTGCAGGTTTGATAAATAGTTTAACCCCATTGAACTGTTGCAGCTCTGTTGTGGGGTGGTAGTGGAGGCTAGTTGTGATAATTTCTTTTGTAGAGTGGATGTGTCTGAAAAATAATGAAAACCCATTTGAAAAGCTCAAAGGTTTTTTCGTCAACTGATTACCATTCGTCTGACTCTATCTGCTGTAAACCGTGTGCTTTATTGCATTTAGGCACGCCGACACTGAAGAATTTCTGCAATAGTAAACACAATCTGAGGAAGAGATCATATTAAACTTCATTAGCTGAATTGGTTAGTTTTCTATTAACCCCTCTCTTCTTCTGTCTCCCCTCCCATTGTAATTGAAAGAGCAGATGTAATAAGGTAATTGCCTCATCGCTCAGACTGCTCAGCCCTTCTACTCGTTTTCACAATGACTTTTGATTTTCACACTCCACCTTAAATTCAGATATGTTCGCGGTCTCTTCACATTATTACCATTAGAGCACCCCAAGCTGTTCCAACCCACTTCCCTGTGTGCATCGCAAATAGATTAATACAACTCCAACCACTCTCACAGCACATGAAAGGCATGTGTAAGAAGAGGTTGCTGGGTTGAAAGTGATCCTTAACGTGACTAAATGTATTACTGCCCCGGGTTAAGAAATGGATATAAAGAGTATAGAGCCAGAGGATATTGAAAGCAACTAAGGCAATTAACCCCATTTTAACAGCGCTTATTTAAATGTCTAAATTTAAAATGTTGACAGCTTTATCTTTTCAAGTCATAGGTCAGGCCTTAAATGTTTCACAAGTCCTTCATTTATCCTTCCTTTATTTCAAAGAGTGCATCAGTATAAATCTGCAGTGAACAACATCATTTTGGGCGCCAATAAGCCTCATCCCTGCTCTAATATTCTAACATGGGCAGAGTAAATTAATTCCCCGAACATCCACTGCAGCCACAGCTTGAAATTTCTTTTTATCTTCTCAGATCTTAGTCAAGATCTAAATTCTGAGAAAACGTTTAAAGACTTTAGCGAAACACCAGCCAAATGTACTTGCGGCACTGTTTCTGATTAGGAAAAGGCTGTTCAATATTACATGTTTTCTTATTGTCAATACATCCAAACAGCAAACACCAAAACCAACACATTAAGCTATTGATATTCTCTGACATCCCTGTCTGGCTTATCTTGTTTTCAGGTGTTTTTAATGATTTTGGAGGATAAGAACACATCCTTTCAGGCGCTGACTTTGTAAGACATTTTGTTGGTTTTGGTCTGTCCACAGGAATTGATGATGGCATGAAAAACATAGAAGTGCTTCATACATCAAGGTAGAAATGTAATGTATAAAAATAAAACACACAAAGTTTTATGTTATTGATTTTATTTGAAAAGGCAAAAAAAAAATTAAAAAAATAAAATTTTCATTATAAGTCAGTAATGCTGTTTGCTGATCCCTCATCCATGGTGTAAAATTGAACTTACAGAGAGAAACAAAGTGGCTCCAAAATTACAGCCTTTAACGTTCCTGACTTAGTGGTCCTTTTCCACAAACCTCACAGCCACTTTAACTGTATTAAAGCAACCCTATGTAGTTTTTCAACCTTAAAATAATGTTTCTAAACTCACTGAAGTGGTAGAAAAATGCCGCCGCTGCACCCTGAGCAGGGTCGTGTCAGCTGAAACCGCACTATGTAACTTCCCTGTGCGTGTATGAACGCTGTGGTGAGCCCCAGAGACCGAGCACTGCTCCTCTCACCCACACACAAGCACCCTGTGCTGGGCCGCCGGCCGACCAGCCTCCATTAAGCTCTGGAGCTTTTCTTTTTCGGCACGGGCCAACCGGCGATGACAACGGCTACTGCCAATGGTGCCTATACCAACCGCGGTGCCATTGCCAGTACTGGCGGTGCCGGTGCTACTGACAACGGCACTGCTACCGGTAATGGCGGCGGGCGGGGGGCGCTGTACCCGGCAACAAATCCACGTAGACACAGGTAGCAGACAGTTGCTCTTCTCAACCAGAGTAGCTACCAGTACCACAAATCCTACATAGTAGGCCTATTGCTTTAATGTGTCACTATTATCTAAAGACTGATTGGAAAATGTATTCAGTTTGACAAGGTTGTAAGAGGACTTGATTCTCAACAGCTTGCCATCCAAATCACTTAAGACGATCTTAAAATGAAGATAAATGACATTTAACCAGAGTGTGTGTATGTGTTTGCATGCGTGTGTGTGTAAGTGGTGCAGTCTATTTTTCTCACATCATTTACTGTAGATATATGAGTATATTTAGGTATATTTATTCACAGAAAGAAGTTACAATATGCTGTGTCTAATCAAGTTTGTAATTGGAGTTTTCATATCTTCTTAACTGAAGTGGGGGAAAAAACAAAGAAGACATGCAGAGAAACAGTGTCAGCAGCTTTTGACGTATGGCCAGGAATGAGAGGTTTCTGCTGCAGTGAAGGAATTGAGGCACGTCTTTGACGCCTGGACCCAGAGGAAACATTTCAGCCTGCTGCTGGAGGCTTAACTGCAGTCCTGTCTCCCTGTGGGATAATCTTGCTGTTCACACTGTTCCAGTATGACATAAAGGTTTGTCTGTATGCCAAACAAGGGAGAACAAAGAAAAGATACAGTGATTTGATTTGTTTTTCAAGCCGTATCTGTTAACAATCAGGGAGCTCTTGGGTGTTGAATGTGATCCGTTGCGGTAGAGATGGATTTATTCATCTGTAATTTTTTCAGGGAAGCAGAGGCAGGTATTTTGCACAAGCCTGGAAACATGTGAATATTCTGGTAAAACAAAAACTCTAGTGATCAAATTTAGCCCAGCATAAGCAGAGGGAAAGCTGCAATCATTCTAGGTGGGTGTTAATTCCTCTGACAACAATACTAGACTGTTTAATGTCTCTGCTAACAGCAGAAACCAGGCTTCTTTCTAAACAGAAAATTACTGATGAGTACAGACATTGTGGCACATTTCCTCTACACAGACTCCTCTTAACCCCCGCGCAGTGAGATAATGTATGTTGTTTTTCTGCATAATTCACTGGGATCAGACTCATTTCAATAATGAATGCAATTACAGGTTCCCCTTTATGACTAACATCCTGATTGACCCATTACTGAAGAGCCATACTGTTTGAAGGTCCTTCCAGCTGGCTGTATGTGTTCTGGTAGAACAACGTCTAAAAGAAATACAGCAAAGCCCATTTATCAGAGTGACATACTGAGAGCCAACAGAGCATTTTATGAACACAATCAAATATAGGCTACAGCTTTTATTAAAATGCAAAATAAATCTCTGTTGTCTCTCTTTACTTGGAAATGGGACGCTGTGAGTGGGACATAGCAGGTCGAACATTTGATGGTGAAATTAACTCCCTAGTTAATTACACACTGCAGTTACTGGACTGCAGCTCAACAGCATTTTTGCAGATTTGCAACACTGCTCTAAAAAACCGTGTAGCTAATTATGAATTTTCACATCTGGTCACGGGCGGTAATGTTGTCAAGTTTTTTTTGTTTTGTTTTTTCCATGGGGCCTCTATTATTTTGCGTGGCCCTAAGCAACGTGCAAAATATGCTTATTGGGTGAACCGGTGCTGCACTGACTAGGGCTAGCTGGTTAGCATGCTAACTTATACCCCTTTCCCGGCAAGCGACGATTCGGCTCTGATCGCCGTGCAGTGGGAACGCTAGACCCTTCCTCCTGTCTGAGGAAGGGTCCTTGAGCCTGAAACGTTACACAACTGTCTGAGGAACGGTCCTTGAGCCCGAAAGCGTTACACCCCCCCCTTGGGTGATAAAGCTTTTGCTGGTGTACGGATTTTTCCTTAAACGTTGTCGTCCTTAACTCGAGCCAGTCGCGTCTCATACCACGTACCAAAATCTCTGCGCGCATTCGAGACTGGAATTCGATCAAAAGATCAAACAACACTGACCAAAAAAATGTTCTGCATACGTCCATCAAACGGCCGTGGCAGACTCGCTGTCCTCCGTGGTCCTGGTGCTCCGCAGGTCAGCCAGATGCCTCATCAACTCAATAGTGCGTTTGAGCCAGGTTTGTCCGCTTTTGCGTACCGTATTCAAAGATGGCTGTGCAACATGACAGCCTCCGGTGGGTGCACCTACCACCTACGTATGTATTTATAAACAACTACAAGACAGCTTTGTTTGGTATGTGATTAGACTTAGCTTATGAAAGCAATTGATTTTTGCTAAGACAGTAACCCTTCGTCACGTAAAAGACCACGCCCCCTCGCCGGTGAAAACAAAGGAGAAGTCCATAGGCACTATGTCAAAGAGTTGTTGTGTGGTATATTGTTCGTTGAACAACTTAAAAAACTAACATAAGAGTTTCCCTACTCCCCTTAAGAGAGTGGGACAGGAAAAGAAGAGATTGATGGCTTCAGGCCATACAAATAATGGACAAAAATGGCAAGCTGTCGGACCTGGCTAGTCCACATGTGCTTGTGTGGTAAACCATTTCAGGGGGGGCGACCGCCATTCTGAAGGTCTGCTAACGTTATTCCGAAATTTTCCAAAGGTCTGTTCTAAAATTGTACATAATGTGTGGACTAATATACTAGAGGAAAAGAAAATTCAGTTGCTATGGGTTTCGATCTCTAGCCGCCCGCACTCAAAGTATCTGCCCTAACCGCTACACTACGGCGGAAGTTGATTGACTCACTCAGCGTTATATACCGCACCTGTCCCCGCTGAGTGGGGTCATTCTCCGGTATGTTTTATGGACATACATTCCCTAAATCTTTATTTTTTTTCGGTAAGACCACGTGATATAGCTGTCTGCCTGACAAACGTTAGCTATTGCAGGAGGTTTCCAGGCCGGTTAATGCTAGATAGGCGAAATTAAGATGGACTACGGCGAGATTGGTATTTACCGCCAGTCAAAACCAGCAGTTTGTTTTCACCGGAATGGGGGCGTGGCCTCACTTGTTACTCTCTTCCATAAAAAGCTAAATAAGCTACATACTATCCCTTTAAGTAGATGAAAACATGGAGATAAGTTAACATTGGTGTTACTATACAACATGATGTTTCTTGATGATCTCACATTTTTTAATCTAGACTGGCAAATAGCTGTTATTACTAATACTGGCCATGTAGGAAAAAAATAACCTTTAAACTTAGGCTATTTCAGGAACTTTATGCTGCCACATTGGAAATATCAAGTAGCCTAACTGTCTCGCAAAAAGAACATTCATATCTTGCAAGTTGTAACTTCAAGTGGGAGACCTTTCTAAGGTCTAAGCAAAAGTGCCTTAAATTGAAGCATATCAGTGCATTGCTTTCAAAGTCAGTAATTCAGTGTGTCTGATTTCCACATAGCCTACTGTAGACATTAAGCAATAGGAAAATCAAGGGAACATCAGTGAATGTCATTGTTTAATGGAACCCCCTCTTGTTTTCATGTAGGTTTTACTTTTAATTACATAAATATAAAAGTACAATCATTGGTATAAATGTGCAACTTGCAAACAGAATTAATTTGCATACATTAACTGGATGTTACACCACAATGCAAGCAACATGAGACACACACCAAGGTGTAGATGTCGATGTCAGTAGAGGCAAAAGTCAACATAACTGTGGATTACAGACACTGAAGCAGCTTTTGAATTTAGATCAGTGTAGAATGTTGTTCCATATCATCCATTTTCATACATAGGTATTGAAAAAACCACCAGACTCATGTCCAGTGATTCTGGAAATTATGCTCCAGATCAAAGCCAAGAATGTGACTCCCGTTAAAGATCAGAAGTAGCCGAGCACAGCGATAATACATCATCCTGTTGCTGAGCCACTCAAGTGTTTGCCGGTAACAGCCATTTCCAGTGTGCTCCAGCCAAATTAGTATAAATACATTTTGTACCTGAAACGAGCAGTGTTAGCAGTGTCAAAACACAAAAGAGTTCACACACTCTTTCCCAGTGGAAAGTGGAGAGCTAGCGCAGTGTTGTGAATCATACCGTGATCACAAAGTAATAATAGCATTGCTGAATAAATGATAATGCCATTAGCACCATCAACAGCCTTTGAGATCAACACTTAACAACATCTCCAGTCTCTGCTTATTTCAAACAAATTGTTTTATTATGGGGCTCGTATTGCCTATGGAGCATGACATTTTAATGGACCTGTTTTACAGTCAGAGTATGGTTGACTACAGAGCAGAATTTCCAGTGTGAATACAGTAGTATGTGTGTTGACTGGAATAAACACTGGCAGTGCTGATTGGAACAATTTAATATTAAATTAATGCTGACAATGTTGTGCAGTGCTGTGATCCAAGTCTGCTATGTTTACCCTTATTATGTACAAATAGTGTGGACTCTAAATTTTGCATCATTTCAGTCTAATTTCATGTCGGATGAGAACATGAAAGCAATTAATTACACTTAAAAGGAAAATCTGTGATATCACATCAAAGAGGCATTTCTGCTGATAACAAATACAAACATACAGGAAATCCTAAGACCCCCTATCTCCTCTTACAGAAGATACAGAGGACAGTGGAGCAGTTAAAACCATTGCAATCAATGGAGATCAATTTTGCAAAATGCAAAAGGATTGTATAGTACAACACACAAGCTCTAACACTAAATTCTTTTCAATAAGGAACCTTTTTGTAATATGCAAGGACTAAAGTAAGGCAATTGATTTCAAGACACGCATGCATTTTAGGTGAGCAAACATTACTCTAAATACTATATTCAATGTCTTAAAAGCTTGATGTGTTTTCAGGCTTAAGGAAAATACATTTTTATGGATATTATACTGGGTCAAATAACTTCTGGGGGACATAATGTTTAGGGAAGCATTTAAGATAACATTCACAGTCCCTTAATTCTCATTATCAGTCTTTTACACGTGGGTTTGGACACACAAATGCATACACACATGCTCGTTGTCGAGAGTAAGGTTGAGGATACAGTGCAGCTGATGGCAAGTGGGGTTTTTAAAAATCAGTGAGCAATCCTGAAACTCCTGCCACTGTCGCCTTAAGCCTCAGAGGGAAAATGAAGGTTCACATATAACACCATTCAGAAATCATTATTGTAGAGAGATGTGCCGACAGGACTCTCCCTCAGTGACATACTACAGCAGGGAAACACCACCGGATTCAAACTACAATATGTCATTTGCTACAGCAAGCCAGTACTCCTCCTCAAATGTCTCAGAGTTTGACACTTTTCTATGGCCTCAATGTCACAGCTAAAAACAGTGCTTCAAATCATCATTGCCAGTATACGCTCACTCTGCTGCTCATGAGCCACTCTGTCGGGAATTGGAGAAGGAATAAATTGACATTTTGGTAAATGCACACAGGCTATTCTTGAAGCTATAGCCAGTTAACTGTTTAGCTTAGCTTTGCATAAAGACAGAATAGGGCCAACAGCCAGGTAGTCATGAAACTATACATTGAGGTAAAATGTGTTAATTAGTGAGCTTAATTTGTGCTGGTAGGCAGGTTTTATTATCTAGGGGTATAGCCAGGAAGTTAGCATAGCATAAAGACAGGAAATAGGAGGGAAGCCTGGTTTTACATTTTTCTGGTAAACACATTGCATTTTAATTATTAGGTTTTTAATGGGGGTTAGGGGATGGGGTCGTCACCAGCTATCTAGGGAGTAACAGTTGGCAACAGCTAACCTGGCTCCGTCCAGAGAAAATCTGCCAACCATCTAATCTAAAGCTAACAAGTTAACATAATATCTATATTGAAACAGTGTAAATGTTGTGTTTTATGACTAAATATCTCTTCTGTCTTTATGCTAAGCTAGTCCCTCTGCATCAGAGTACTATCAGTCTTCTCAGCTAACTGTCTGCAACAATGCGAATATGAGTATTTCCAAAACTTTCAAGATATTCTTTCACACCTGGAGAACCTTGTGTTCACTTTGTGACTCTGATAATGTAAAGTGTAGTCAAGTTCTGAGTGCTGCATCTCATCAATCTGTTGACTGATTGTGTACGAGACACGACAGTGAGACTTTATCAGTCATCCACGTGTAGGTATTTGAAAGCTATATGTAGAAAAATAGACTTTAAAGAGTCCTCTGTTTTATATACATCTATCTTGTATGGCTTTACCATAATGGCATGCAGGAAAAACTAAGACAAGCCTGAAGATTTAACTACCTGAGTCATTTTCTCTATTCCTCTTGGTGAGACAGGGGAGTAAAGGAAATCATTTACCTCTATGCTCTGAAATGATGAAAATATAGTATAGACCCAAATCCAAGTCACGCCTTATTGTAATAGCGCTTTTTAAGACGATCCTGCGCTATATTTATATATATATATATTTACAGGTTTATGACATGTCTCGTATTCACAGTGTAAGGGTGATGAGCGTGAGGAGAGAGCCAAGATCTGCACGAAAAAGGAAGCAGGAGGTTTTGGTGCAGTGAATGTGAAATGAATGCAGAGATGACAGAAAAAAGAAGAAGTGAGCGACCTGGGAGGATATTAGATACTGAAGATGGACGCCAGGAAAAGTTGAGCCCTTGGCTGAGAGAGGCTGTTGATTTATAATGGGTATGAATTTGGATCTGAAGGGAGTCGATTAACACACCTCCTCTTCTACCTCTGCCGCTGTCACCAGCCCCTCTCTCTAGTTCTCTTCTTTCATCACTGTCTCTCGGATGGTTTAACTACCAGCGTCCTCTCCTCCGTCTCGCTGTTTACGAACATCAAACACTATCGCACGGCTTTAAATCACCGATGCCTTGGAAGAGATAGTTACTGGCAACACGGACATTGATCGTGCAGCCTGACAGGGTAGCACCGTATCCTCCGCAAACACCCTCCATCCGTTAAACCTTGGCTACACATTTGCTGAAACCAGCCTCTGCAGAATTTTGTATCGAGCTTTGTTTTACAGTGAGAGCCATGCGTCTGCAGAGAAGTGGTCTCCCTTGAGGGAAAAACAAGAAAAAATTGCCACAAAACATAAATCAATCTAAGTGGGAGAATGCCTTTAAGGGTTTTGTTTCCTTCTGCAGCATCTGAGATTGACCCAGCTACTTTCAATCTGCATCATTTAACATTATGCACCTGTGGGGTGAAACCATCCATATTTTGCCTCCCTCTGTTATATTTTATTTCAAACAGGCATAAACTTAGGCTACTTTTCACATACGTCTATTCTGCAAGGAAAAAGTAATACAAGCTAATGCAAGCCTTTATCATTTGTTTTCCTTGCAGTCGGTTGTAAGCTTGAAAAACAGTTGCAAGGTGCTTTCAAGTCAATGAATTGGACTAGCAGAGCATGTTCTCAGCTGATTAAGACGACCAGTTTCTCTCTCATGACATATCTCTATCTTGAGGAATGGGGAACTACCCTGTGTAGCCCCTTATTGTGGCACAAGCCCTCCCTCGCTTCAGCCCTGTCGAAATCAGCTACATCACAGCCACGCTTAGAAACGCGTCTTTTCACACTTGCCCCCAGAAATGACATTAATCACCTGAGGGTAATACTTGACCCATGTCAAGATGGAATGGGGTTTGTGATCAATAGAAAGTCTATACATGGTGCAAAAAAATGCATGAAAAGTAAAATGCATAGATCAGTATGTGCTATATCATTTCAGTGATTACGCTTGTTGTGTTTGTATCAGCATTCAATATTTAGGCCTACATTCAAATAAACTGGCAAAAACCACCAAACAGTAAAGGTTGCACTGTATGCCTCCCTTGGCTCCTTTGCAACACAACATTTCAGTAAGATATATTGAGCATATATTTATAACAGCGTGTTTCCTCTGCGGACTAACACTGATATTTAAGAGATACTGGTTTGTTCTGGGTTGACTTTGAGGTTAATGAAATGGGCAATGGGTGGTCCCCATGCTTCCACATTAACTAATGTTTTTTTTTGTTTTTTTTTGTCTCTGAGGTTCTCTCATCATGCCATCATCATCATCACCAAAACCATCATCATTTTTGTTTTCCTGTATTACCACCACAGGCTAGTATCCAAGAAAAATCATGCATAACAAGGTACACTGGCAATCCATTTTAAAAGCCTTGTATTTTTTTTCTATGGCGATAAACCTCAAGGTTTGTTATACAGTATGAGAATAAAGAGTTCCCATCATTTTGTTTCCTATCTCACTCTGTCCTCTACCTTCTACCTGGAGTTACTTGTCTCTGCCAGCCTGTTGTTCATGATGCCGAGGGCACCAACACCCCCGGAGAAACCATTATGGCGTGAGCTGCCACAGACTGTCCTGGGATATCCGTTGGCCGACTCAGAAAGCTGCTTCTGCATTAAGGCCAGCGACACCTTGTTAGAAGCCGCCAGGTCTTTCATTGAGATCATCTCCCCTGATAGCCTGCGTCCCTCAGTGTCACTATCGCAAGGTCCATCTGAGTCGGGCGGCTGTCCAAGCCGACCCTTGCGTCTCTTGGACCCTGGGCGGATGGCGTTGCGTCGGCCCAGGAAGGCGTTGGCCTTACTGCAGCGTTGGCAAAACAAGCAGGTCATTTTCTCCAGCATCCAGTTGAGCACCTGCTTGATGACGATGGAGATGACGTTAAAGAGCGAGTAGATGCAGCAAACACCCATTAGCATGAAGAGGAAGTTGGCCACCCTGTAGAGGCTTTGGTATTCGTAAGCCGCGTTCTGGCTGCTGACAAAGTCCCCAAATCCAATGGTGCTGAAGGTGACAAAGCAGAAATAGAGTGAGTCTAAGTACGCCCAACCCTCCACGGGGGTGTACATGGCTGATGCACAGCAGGAGATAGTGATGGCTGACAGGCCCAGAATCAGCATTACATGGTACACCGAGGGCTTCCAGCCTGGGAGGGAGTAGGCTGAGAAATCATGGCGGATGCCCGGTGGGAGGATACCACTATTCCTGATTCGCCGCTCCCTCACAGCCTTCATCACCACGGCCAGCAGAGTGATGATTCGTTCCAGGAATAGGTTAAAGAAGAGGATGGTGGCAGCACAGCCCAGGAGCCCATAGAAGATCAGGAACACCTTGCCTGCAACAGTCACAGGTGTTGTCATCCCAAAACCTGCAGAGACAGAGGAGGGACATCAGACAGTTAATCCCCGAGTTAGGCCACAAGCAGCTACAGGATGTCTTCGGTTTCCGTACAAGGATTCTGGTTCGAGTTGAGGCAAGTGGTGCATGAAAGCAAAACAAACTTAAATCCTGAAGAAGCCTTTAAATGAGGCTTAAGTCTTATTTGTAAACATTTGTGCAATAATGAAAAAATATGTAAACACAGGGATTGACTTGATTGCAGTGCACACAAGTGATGCAAGAAATACTAGATAATAATGTGTGCTGATGCTGATACTAGACAGGAGGCTTCCTCTGGAGTATGAGTTAGTAATGAGAGGATGATGAAAAAGTGACTAAGGGATCATAAAAAAAATGTTGTGCCTTGCAAATGAGGATGCAAGTTGCAAAGTGAGACAGCATAAGGCAGGGGTTTTCAAAGTGTGAGAGAGTGAGCCCCCCTTAATGAAAGATAAACAGCTGTGTGCAAAAAAAAAGAGAGAATTAAATATATTTGATTCATTAAACATAAATTGGTCTGTTTTGTCAGATTTATTTGATTTATCTTGTTTCTCAGCATATTAAAGCAGATATCGGCAGAATGTTTTTGTTAATATAAGTCCTAACACAAGTCTCTCCGTCACTCTGCTCTGCTGTAAACCAGGAGAAAACTTTTCTTGTGGGATACAAGTGTTATCCAATGAGGAGAGAGAACGGCATGAAGGGCTGTGTGTGCAGCCAAGGGATGCATCGCGTGAATGTGGTGACGTAGCACGAGGACCAATAGATGCCTGACGAGGGCGGGGGCTGCTAACTCATGGTGCGTTCAAGGAAACTTGTAACTTCTGTTTTTCCTTCCTGTTAAGTCATACCAGTTTGATCTGGTACGAGTTCACGGGTCGGAAGTTACGAGAGGCCGTTATAGTGACTTTCACAGACAACAGGACGGTAAAAACACGAGTTACGGGTTAGCTGGAACGCTACAAAGTTGTAGTCGTGACTTGAAGCTGTAACTTACGGTTTCAAAAGCCTGCCTTGAACGCAGCATTAGTCGAAACGGCCGGATCGCTTATATCTGCTTTAATTAACATGACAACATTAAAGCACTGACAAATAAGCCTAAACATTCTCTCTAACACACTCATCACAAAAGCAGCAACATGCTCTCCCTGTGTGATCATCTGGGAAGCAGAGAGTCTGAAGTTTATATTGTAAATGTAGCTACAGGTGACACTGTGACAGGTCTCCACTACGTCTTGTCCACATCAGCTGTTCAGCTGTAAAAGAGGAAAACTCCGCCGCCACGTGCAGCTTTTTTTTTTCTTTTCTTTTTTAGAAGCGGTATATTGCTCGGGGACACGCGGTTCTACTGCTGATTAAATGTATTTATCTGAGCTTGGTCACTGTGAGAGGCACCGGCTCGCTTGAGCTTCGTTCCTACCTGACGCTGTGCAGCACCTGACGCTCTTTTTCTAACCAGAATAGTTCACAGCCGACGGACTAGTGCTACATCCAGCCGAGGCCAGCGGAGCCCCGCGGGGCTCTCCCTGCAACAGTCTCTCTGATCACTCGCTCTGAGCGTCACATCGCCGCGGAGATATTTGCATTGGGGCGCCTTGAGCGTCAGTGCACAACGCGAAAGGGCTCTGACCAAGCGTATGCCACGGCGGGAGTGTTGCTCCCAGATGCTGCTGAGCATAATCGCAGCCTGTGTGAACTTGCAAGATCGTGTTTTATCATATTGCAGTATAATCGCAAACTATAGGCTACTGCAAAAACATTAATCATTTAGCCCTATGTGCAAGTGACATGTAACTCATGTTTTGTTTGAATGTTTTCAGTTTTTTTTCTTTTTCTCATGTCGCGCCTCCCCTCAAACTCTCTGGCGCCCCCCAAGGGAGGCGCGCCTCACACTTTGAAAACCCCTGGTATAAGGTATATACTATATTGCAAAATGTGAAGCCAGTAGAGATATAGAAAACCAACATAACTTTATTTTACAAATTGCGAGAATCTACTCAGGAATACCACACTGACATGGAGTTATGTGGTGCATTGTGTTCTTTATATGCAGGATTTGTTTATGCTGCATTATACTGTTACTGTTGTTGGGCCTGAAAAGTCAAGGACACGGGTTATATCGGAGGGAAAAGGATGCTGGGAGTCAGGCCCTCTGAATATTTTTTCTTACTACTGTGTGATTTGGCCTCCTGCTTTCTTCTGATTTCTTAGTCAATTACACTGAGTGTTCAAGCTGAGGGAGAGGAGAGGAGAGGAAATGTTTATGGATTTTGCTGAGCTACGTGTTGAAGTAGCTCTTCTGAGTCTTGAGGAGGTTCACAGCTGCAGCTTGGGCTTTACAGCTGAAGCCCATAACGTTAGGATTGGCCGTTGAGTGTCTTAGTGCTATTATTATTCTTTCTTGGGAGGTCAAGTAGTAACATAAATTCTTTCGGCACTTCAGCTGCAAGAGGCCTACCACTACCATCAAAGAGGAGGTGAATATAAATAAAGAACCAAACGCCACAGTCCACCCATCGGTTGTAAGGTTTAAGATATAAGCGGTGGTCCAACCAACTGTCAGACAGAATATGTCGTAGATAAAAAGCACAAATTGCAGTCAGGTCTCAAAAATATTTTGTGTTGTACAGATATTGTTGTTCATTGTTGTGCCTTGGATAATCGCGTGACAATTCACTCCCATTTCTCCGATTTCATGAGCCCACCTCCGCTTTAGGAAACCATGGACTGAATAATTGCGTGTATCAGCACAAAATGTTGATGTTTAATGTAAAACCTGTCACGTGTGGAGAATATTTCATATCTGTGGCACGACTAAGCATCTGCCAGTACAAGACACACACCTACGTACTGATGTTTGATTTTTCATGTGCAAATTCTCTGCTCTTATTTGTATATGCACACACTCAGCACTCATATTTGTAACCCAGAGCCAACATGAGCACACACACTTAAACACACATGCCGTGTCGTGCCCCTTATCCACAGAACAGCAGATGGTATATTTGTCAACAAATAAAATCGTGCTGAAAGATCAACCAGTTCACTTCCAGGCCAAGGTTAATTGATTCTTCCATCATGGCTATCCTCTATTTCAATCTGCTCGGAGCATTAGGGCAGCGCTTTTCCCCCCTTTTCCACCGGCCCGACTGTAACCATCCTTGTCAGGTAATAAATGACATCAATATCTAGCCAATACGTCCTTTATGATACCCAAAATGGCTTTTTTGACCTTATCTCTCGCACTGAAAACCACTCTCATGACGGTTTGCTGTTGACACGCTGGGTCATTTAGATCAACTTTGATTGAAACAGATTGTTTTTTACAGACAAGAGGAAATATTACTCCACACACACGCACCTTATGGCCTCACACACACACAAAGAGATGGAGTCGCGTAGGTTTCATACATTACATCAGACAGTGAATTATCTAGTTTAGTCAAAGATACAGTGGTTAAACACAGCAGTTCAGTGACAGCGAGACACTGCAGACTAACAGGAAGGTGAGGGGCCGCCATCACCCAAATTAAGCCCTTCAGTGAAATCCTATTTTCCCCGTTTCATAGTTAATTAATTAGCAGGGCAAGTCTGTGTAACCCAACTGAATCATAGGGAAAACAGATTACATCTTCTCAGCTTGTGCAGAGACAGTCTTCTGCACCGTCTCTCATTACCAAGTAAATTACCTAAGAGAGGAAAAGACACCAGGCATCGATTCAGTGTAGCATTTCAGAGCCATTACTCCAGACTACTGTGTCAAGACGCATTAGGGGAAACAGCACAATAATAGAAAGGACAGGCAGGCTGAAACCAAAGATGTAAACACTGTGTGACATTTTTCACAAAGACTCCTTTATTTAGACATTAAAACTCTTAATTAAAGGCTACGTCTGACGTCGCCACCAGTCCAGACCAGTGCTGCAGCTGCTGACCTTAGAGAAGACTTGAATCTTTCCACTCTCTGACAAAGCCAGGACAACTCATTTAATTCAGCAGAACTTGATAAAGCAGGAAATCATATGTGCACTAATCCAATTCAATCAGAGCCCTGGGAGAGTATTTATCCATTTACATTAAATAAAGTATGCTCAACCTAAAATGGAGAATGATATTTAGCTGTAATGGCTAATGATGCTTACACAGGTAATTACACACAAGAGATCCAACCAGAAGGAGAATGGTGGAAATAGTACCATTAAAATCCATTAATTACCACTTGACAGTTTTAAATGGGATGAGGAAGAGACTCTAATGGTTTATCAGACTTTGGGGAATGCAATGTGGGGAAGATCTACATAGACTGTAAATGGACTGCAGAGATTTCAGTGTTTAGGTTGGTTTTTATCACCACTGGTCGAGTCTAAATCACATGTGCTCAAGAGATATTGGACATCTGACACAATTTAGACAGAGCAGCTCCCATTATGACCTATAGTAAGTTACAATGGCTCATTAAAGCCTGGACCTAAATAGCCCAAATTACCGAGAGTGTTATTTAATTATTGATGGACTTCATGAATGCTCTGTATTTCAGTTGTTACACTTAGCGGGGCCTCTCTCGCCTCCAAACAATAATCAATCACGACAGTTTTGCTGCAAAGAGCCTATCAGACTGAAGGAGAACTGTATAAAATCTATAATCTCAACAAATATGTTATTATCTGGACAGCCTACAGCACAAAGGTGCTAACAAGAGTTGAATTTACCTTGTTAAGATGTTGAGTTTTCTTATTTCACAGCAGGTCTGTTGAAAACCATGACAAGCACTCTTCCTCAACAACTACACGTCTCCAAGTAATTGGATTGCGAGAGCTAAATGTGAACTGAATGTACAAACACTGCATGTATGGAGTTTGTAAGTAAGGGTCACATACAATTTCAGGATACAATTAATTTTCAAATGACTCTGCTCAGAGTCGGTTTTGCAGTCATTCAAGTTGACAAGTTCAGATGCAGGACAGTTGTCTTCATGTCTTTACTTTGAAAAGTTATGATAGTGTATGACAATGTATGAAGTCCTCCCTCCAGTAAACAAGTAATCACAGCTATCCGCTCATTATATTTTGAGCTATCTAACACAAATTGTCAGCCTGAGTGCTGTGCAAGGACAAGTTGTCAACTCAATTACAATGACAAGTTTCCAGGCAGCACGATATTGCTCAGCAGATGATATGATGATCCTGTCTCTATGTCGGGCTATTTTGTGTACTGATTTAATGATCTGGTTCTGGAGTACTTGGCAAAAGGCAGGTGCAGTGAATTTTGCAGGTGTAGATCATTACATGAAGTTATGATGCCGTATCTTTCCCCCAGTCCTGTCCCATTCCAATGCGAAACTAGGAAATACAGCTTCTGGCGCATGGATCAGTGTTAGAATGAGGGAATGTTACATCGGTACAAAGTTGGAATCATAGTTTACCATAACACCATGAGAAGGACAGTATTAATCATCCAAATCATCCATGGCGTTATATTTTTGACACTCTGTGAGTGTTCATTTAGGACATTAAGACCAATTTAATCACCAAAATCACAACTAGTTTAATGGGAAACTGTGACTTTCTCTCCATATCCCTCGACTGAAAGTGATATGTCAACTTCAAGTAAAACAAGTGAGAAGTTAAAGATAGAAGAACATTGTCATATCTGATCTGTTTCCTCCAAAACATCCTGTATCTGTATTCAGACAGGCAAGTGTAATTCACTTAAAGGGTGGGAGAAAGGGGGGAAGGGTGGATAAATTGGAATTGGGATGAGGGGAATGGGCAGTAAGTAAGGTACCTACTCTACAGTAATTAGTCCATTTTCTTCTTTTTCTCCTGATCTTCTTCTTTAGTTCCTTTTTTCTATCCCTCTGAACTTCCTCATTATCTTTGTTCTCCATCTTTTTCTTCCTTTTGAATCTTGCTTCATTTGAATTCTCTTTATTTTCTGGTGTTTTTTTTTCTCCTCCAGCTCCTCCTCCTGCACTTTCCTCCTCCAGCTTTCCTGTCTCAGACTCGGCTCCTGTTGCCTCCAGTGTGTCACATCTGTTCTTCCACCGCTCTTCACTGCTCTTTATCTCTGTGTCTTTCTGAGCGAGCGGGGCCAGACAATCTATGTAGGCTTTGATGCGACCCTGCCTTTTCCCTAGTGATCCTCCTGAGGATCATTTTGTCAGAGCTACTCTTGGATCTGGCTTTCCATCTGTCGCCGTCCAATTTCCACCTGGTGAACTTGCTCCTTCAGAGCTTTATTTTCTTCTTTGAGAGACTTTATCACTGTGACTGCAGAGTAGGGGGCATCTCTGGGGCCCTGGACAGTAGACCTGTTGTTCTGCTGCTGTACTGCACATGTACTTCCTCATGAATATACTTACTGTGCAGGTGAAACTCCTCTTTAAACTTTAGTGTTGTAGAACTTTCTGGTACAGTTGTTGATAAAGTTCCTGAAGGTCAGACTATGGTTGTAGGTATAGATAGTTTGTGGTTAGTGCAACAGAATGACAGTTCAGTCTGTCCTGGTCTAAACACCCACAGTCAGTGTCCTCTATTCCTACCCACACATCCTCTGCCCACACTGTCAAAGACATTTACCAATGACTCTACACAAAAACTCAATAAGATGTGTGGTCTCAGACTACCAAGGGGCCACTGATCTCCCCCACTGAACAATGCTATAAAAATTGGCCAATGTTTCATCGAAAAACTGACCCCTGGGAAATGAAGGAATAACATTCAGAGATCATTTAGAAATACTGTCTATGTCCATGGACATCACTGTAAATATAAAGTGACCCTTTCAATACCTGTGGTGTTCATAATTCTTTATGAATCATATCCATTGTAGCCTAATGTGTTTAAAAACAAATACTGTATCAATCATGAATCAAATTCTATACTTTAAAAGCGTACATCACTGTGCATAGGCCTACTTTGAGGTCGAGTCAGTGTTTAATGTAACTGAGTAAATGTTAAAGCAAGTTGATTTTCATAATAACATTTGTATGGTAGTCATAATGTACCATTCAACTCCAATTATGTTTACCTGAATATTCAACAGCCACTGTTAAGAATGATGCATATGAAGAGTTTGACACTAAGGGACTACTTGAAAGGTTTTCATTTGAGCCATGTGTGCAGCCATTGGTGAGGTAATTGGTGTTGCTTTTTCAATCTCCACTAGGCTTTGATGTAAAGTACGATCTCCATCGCTTCTGAAATCTGGCTTTGGTAGGGAATGCAGTGAAGCTGTTTGAGTATCATTGTGCAAAACAGTGCAACTTAATGACTACAACAGGTTGGCTGAAGTTTAGTGTCAGGTGTTGGAGTTAGGAAAAGGTAGAAAGGTAGATCTTTTCTTTAACACAGATGATGTAGTTATTCTATCAAAGGCTGAATATGACTGTCAGAATTAATAGTGTAAAACAAAAAAATAAAAATAAATAACTTTGTCTTTTTAGCGACAATATTTCTTATTGTCTTGCTATATGATTTTCATAGTTTCACATGATGATAATCCTTCTTGTGAAACAACATGGATAAGAATCCTGTCAGACACTGTGGGTACAGGACTCTGGGGAACTTTATAAATGAGATTAAGCCTCATACTGTATAGATAAGATACATAAAAAAATAAATAAATAAACAAACACATCGTACACGGACCATCTTGGTTACAATCCAGTACAGTATGTACATTAATCCTGTGCCTGTCCAAGTCTGGATTGCACTGCAGGGACCTGGTGTAGACAAACAAGAGGTTCAATGAAGAGGTGTGTATTGCCTTTTGAGGTTAGCATAACATGATGCTGAAGCTGTCCATATATACAATATAATATGTGCTGATTAATTAACATGCCTGACATGCCGGTTGAAATAGATAATGTGTCACGAGAAGTAATATTTATGATGGATCTCATGACGGATAGGATACCTTTTTAATTGTCAGTTTAAAAGTAAATAGTCTTTTTTTTTTATATGTGTGGCTCTAGTTTTCAAAAAGCTCACTCTGCAGTTTCATCTTATTTGCTGAGAGCCCACTTGACATGTTTTACAAACCAAAGTGTCCTGAAAAAGGCCTATTGATTGAGTTTACTGGAAAATAGCCTCACAAGGCCAACCGTCAGAAAGCTGAGAACATTTCAGTCTCGTGTGAGAGGAGTCTGCATTTAGTGTGAGATAATAATTGGGAGAATACAAGGACAGTCAGAAATAATCTGCAAAAGCGAAAGAAGCACACAGTGCAGCGGAAACATACAATAGAGCCGGCTGAAATGGGCAAACGCTCCTAATGGACTCAAGGATAAAGACTAACTGAAAGCACTGACAGGCATGTTTATATGTTTGAACCAAGGACACGTGCTGTACCGTGTTCACTCGTCTCTCTAAGTAGTCTGAAGGTCACTGTGTGTCCTTGAGGACAACATCCCCCCACACAGCTCCCTGCAGGCCTGAAAATGGACCAAAGTCTCATTATGTGACTGTTTTGAAACCCCCAAAATCAAAATCTCTCTCTTCTATTCCCCTCCCTCACCCCCCCATGTCCCCAATTTAATGAGCTTATAAAAAACAAACTCCCAGTCAACCCAACTGAGTCCCACTACTGGGAATAGTTATAAATTGGCCTGATAAGAGCGGCAGCAGAAAACGCCACGCATGCCCGTCTCTCTGATGACTGTATTTCAGTGACGAACAGGAAATCATTAGTCACGGGTGCGGCGCGGCGGGGGTCTGCAGAGAGGGACAGAGGGCTGAGGAAGCAGCAACATGGCCAGACCTGAGACATCATCACTACACCATCTGCTGAGGAGCTGCCAGCATTCCTGGCAGACTGGGTAATAATAGGAACATTCACACAATGCTGCGAGGTCTACACAAGGCAGATGAAAGAATAGATCACGTACTGTACACGCCAAGTTTGGTTTGAGATCTGTGCGCTGCATGCCCAAATTAAACAAGGGCTATAAAAACACTGATAAAACACACAAAGCCCACACATACTACAATATATTCAAAAGGGCCCTGAAGCAAAACAATGTAGCTTTGCATTTCAAACCCTGCTCACCCACACACACGCACACACGATATAGGCAATACATTAATGGTATCTGTTCAGCATGTCAAGGCATTGATAATGAGTGTTTAGTGCTTTACATGGTTGTGCATTAATTAGAAATAACAGACTGAAGCGATCGTAACGAAATATTGCATATCGCTAAGAGGCATTGATACTGGTCGATAGGAATATAAATTACAAGGGCAACAGCTGAGATGGATGCACTCGGGTTTGAAGTAACACGGTAGCACAAACCTGGCCAATCAGACAATTTACGATTCCGTGATTCGTTTTGCACCCTCTACAGTGAATTGGGTGATTCGTGTTTTAAATTGTATCTCACAGGCAAAGAGAGCGAGGAGGAGGATTGATGAGTCCACCAGTGCACCTATTGATTTATTGTCAAAAAAATATGCTGCACAGACTTTGGATCTGCACCAACATTTACTCTTTCGTTTCTTCATTTTTTTGATCTATTTTACATTTTCACAGAGGGGAAAAAATATTGAGGAGAGTTATTCCGTAGTTTTGCATAGAAGGGAAGACAGGGCTTAAATAAGTAAAATTTAGATTAAAAATCATGAGGCGTCAGAGGAGCAGAGACTTTGTCCTTTCATGTGACTGAGGAGCAATTCTCTCGACAGATTAATAGCTTCTCCCTGATGGATCTAAGAGCCATGTCCTTGTGTTTCCTATTATCTTGTACTGTATGCACAGTCAATGTTTGAATAAAAGCGTAGCTACATAAGGCCCTCTTGTATTATTCCCTAAAGTCAACACACCTGTTCAGGTGGAGCTGTTGAAACCCTATCAGCCTCAGATCAGCAAGATAAGCCTCCATGTCCACCACGACAGATAATACAGTATCATGGTAACGCAACATTAAGTGTATCTTGTGTCTATAGCGGCTTCAGTTTTGGTGCCGTCTTGCATGAAAACAGTCGGATCAGATGCCGACCGGGAATAACTGCTTGGGCTTTGGCAGATTTTCAATTCAATGGTTTCCATTACCACTAATGTGAAAGCACAAGTCCTTGAAATTTAAGGCAGGGCAAACGTGTGATCCCTGTCAGGGACTGCTAAGTTACTGACAACTGCTGTAATGATCTTGGATCATAGACAGAGAAACCACAGCAAGGTGCCTCAGAGAAATGATGAGGCAATGCTCTGTTGCTCATAATTAAATGATGTTTTACTTTCTATTAACAGAAAGGGCCCACTACGCGTATCAGACTGTCTGACTCTGGCAAAGCTTGTCAGCCTGGAGCTAACCAAATAATGACTGAATGCTGGCATTGGGATAAAACATGTGCCATGTACTCAGCTACGTGTGATCCTGGTATTTTGTACGGATATACCAGTGGATTGACTGAAAAGCTCACACGGTTTTACTACAAGAACATTATTCCCTGAGGCTCAGGAGAAGCTTTTTCCTCTAATTCAAACAGATTACATGGAAAACTGCGCAAGTGGCTGACACTATACAGTTACCTATTTTTAACCAGCTCTAGTACTGCATGCAATTTCTCTCAATAGGAGATGTGCTGTAACTGTAATATGCAATATCCATGACTCCCAATAGTATGCAGTTATCAGAAGCTGCAGGGATAAAACACTGTGTTCTGTCGATTCTTTTATCTTAGTAATCAAATTATCGTGACAGACCATCTCACTGATTCAAGGTCGCACTCAGAATTCATGGCTCTTCTCTCCTGACTTTCACTGTTATTGTGTTTGCGGGAATCTCAAATCTGACGTTCACTCCATCTATGTTACATTTCATACTATTCCAGTGTGTTTGCATTTGGCCATAAAAGCTGCACTCTTGCAGCATGTCCTCCTGTCTCTCTGCTCACACACAAGCAGCCCCTCCCTCACACAAAGAGACAGATGGACGGCTGACAAATCACGCTGTTTGCCAACTTGCTGTTATCTTATTAACATTGATAACTATTTATATACATGACCCCAAGATCCAGATAAATGTTCTGCCGATGCAGAAGTGGATTGCCATGCAGACTCTCCGGAACATGGCGACATTTTGCGATGGAAAGTGTGTGTCTGCTTTAACTGCCTGAAATGTTGCCAAACGTCCAAAAGTTTCTAGAGGGACTTTTCTGCTTATGTGTAAAGTTTAAAATCTCGCAGCTGCAAGTCAGCATGGACACCAGCGCCAGTGCAATTTGGGTTGTCAGTGAAACTGATGATGGTCAAAATATTAACACTGGGACAAAATTTAAAACGTTTGCCAAAGTCATCCCTGATGGGAAGCAGGTCGGAGGACTGTACAGTGAAAGGAGTTTATCCTATCTTTGCTTTGTGGGTGCAAAGAGCAGAATCAGTGAAATGCTAATCAGTGCGAGGGGGTGGTAGCCCAGCAAATCTGCTGTGTCCTCTAAAATGATCTTGGAGTCACTTGGCCTCGTTCATTGGAGGCTGTGAGTTACTATACATAAGCGAGTGCACGCCTTAGCAGGTTGAGGTAGATTTATGACCCACTGTGACACGGTGAACGCAGAGATGTGTGCCGCCTTCCTGTGGAGCGGCAGTAAACTGAGGCGAGGCTCCCCTTACATACACAGGATGAATTATGACCACTTTGATGGCCCCTTCAGGTTTTATCTTGTGATATCATCAGGTCAGTATCTGTATTTGTCAACTTATCCCGTGGTTCACGACCAAATACCTGCAAAATGAGATCCCGTCAATCTCAGTTACACTTTGTGTTTATCAGCAACTAGAAAATATCAGCATGCGACATAAATAACCAAGATGCTGAACATAAATATTGTCACTGTTTGACACAGATAATGTCGACCAGATGTTACCTGTTCAACATCAATATGTTGGCGCTGTCACTGGGAGCATGTTAGCATCTGGATGTTAGCAGCTCGAAGCATTGCTGTTCCTATCACCTCACAGAGCTAGAGAAACGAGAAGTGTGCTAAAGTTGTTATTGGTTAATTTACGTTGATATGTCAGTTTGCGTAAAGCGCCAACAGTTAAAGATGTTTGTGAGTTGCACATTTCACATGATGCATGGCCAGTATAGCCTCTTACAGTATGATTAAAATATTGATTAGTGCAGCTTTAAGGCAGAAATCACATTACACTACCAACACAGTCCTGTGAATCTCCCATGCAGCAGTGGAGCAATTCAGCTCCATTAATTTAGGCTACTGAAATTGGGGATCGACTTGTTTGTCAACTTGTGAAGAGACCCCACTGCCTTTCATGTGACTGGAGGTCCCTTTTTTTATTTTTAACAGTGACATTTCCTCTGAGTCTGGGATTTCACAGACCAGCCGAGGAGATCAGAGAGGGGGGAAGACTGCGGCAGACACTCGGTAGAGAACAGAGAGTCCCACTGACCTGCTTCAGATGGTTCTTTAAAGTTATCTTCATCTTACTTTAAAATGTACTGCTTATGCAATAGAGCTTCTAATGTCTAACACGAGTTTAAGATTGTCCCACAGACACACAAAGGTCAACAAGAAATCAAGATGACTTAATGCAGGGTTCCCTAATTCTGGTCCTCGAGGGCCACTGTCTTGCATGTTTTACAAGTTTCCTGCTACAACACACCTGATTCAAATGATCAGCTCGTTATCAAGCTCTGCAGTGGCCTGATAACGAGCCACTCATTTGAATCAGGTGTGTTGTAGCAGGAAACTTGTAAAACATGCAAGGCAGTGGCCCTCGAGGACCGAAATTGGGGAACCCTGACTTAATGAGTTAATCCAAATAAGTGAGAAGGTCTACTATGGTAGTTATGACCAAAGCAGCAAACTCGTTAGATCAGAGATTGATGCGAGACAGGAGTCAACAGCGTGGGGGACAGTCAATAGCAACAGTGCTGAAGTGAGAGACAGAAGGCAAGAACGAGTCTGAAACTTCGCCGTGCACCATTGAATCTGCTCTCACAGATTGCAAGACTTTCCCACCCACCTCCTGAAAGCACATTCATAACATCCACAGTAGCAACAACACAGATGGTTTTGTCCCAGCGAGGCAGCAGCGAGCAGTTAATCTAAATAAGAACGCAACATCAAAACAAAAACACAGACCGCCTCCAGGAAGCCACTTCAGTCTCGTATGTGACATTTCACAATGCTTAAATGCCAAACGCACGCTCCGCCAGCCTGAGGTGACATTGTCTTGTAACCTCAGAGAGACACGTAAATCACAAGGCACAGTGCCGTACAGTACAAAGAACAAATTTAGTTTCCAGACACGCTGGCTTTGGTCAGACAGGCGTGTAATAGTCGTACAAACCTCGCAAGTGGACATCAATGAGACCCCTGCAGCCAAATAATCACTTTCTAAATTGACACAAGACAAGGAGGGTAACACTCACTCGCTAACCCATTAGGTTAAAATGTTTACTCACACCAGCTGAGTACGAATCGTGGGGGAGGACATGGGTAATAATAGTTCCTCTAAATCTCTGCATCATGATATAACAAGCTTGTAGGTCTCTTCAGTCAACCCAATTATAATGTCTTTATCACAAAATGCTTGTTTTAGAAACTGAATATAATGTCAGAATGTGTTTGTGTCCAGTGATTACCTTTTTCATCAAAGCAAATCAACGCTAGAATACACAACCTGATGATAATTACATGCATGTCAGAGCCATTGCTCCTGAACAGGAATCCGAGATCTCCCCGGTGAACGTCTAACATCTGCTTCTTAGACCGTATAGCTACACTGTTCACTCAGCACTCTGTCTCACTAAATTCGACAGGGTGCGTTTTCACATAATATTCCAGAGAGCGATTTGCCTGATGTAGAGCCAAGATAAAACCAAACTTTGCACATAAACCTGACACCCAAAACACACATACACACACTGAAAAAAAAAAAGTCTAAGTCTGGAAAGTTGGATGAATTATGTATTTCTGCTCTGGCTGGGTGTAGCTGACTGTCCTTACAGAGACAGTATGGCTTTAAAAAGCTCAATATTTCAAACTGAACAGAGGCCCAGAGAGCTCATTGCACTGCCATGTAATAAAATATATGCAAACAGACAAAACATTAACAAATTCAGATTATCTCCATCTGTTTGACAACACATGTATTACCTATGGTCACAACACAACCAAACATGAGCATCAAACACAGTTAGGCTATGATATTGTGTACTTGCAATACTCCTGGAATTTATTACCTTCTTGTGGCCATAGTGGAGTATTTCCTCTGGAAGTTGGGTTGACTACCAGGAACTTCACCTATTGTTTCTGTCATTGGCTGTGACTTCTAAAGCAGAGATTTTTTTTTTTGCATGGTTCCAGCTGTGCCATGGGGACAGGACCTGGGATCTTTGAGTGACTATAGCTCCAACTAGATACAGGCAAGTGTGCTTGTCAAGGCTTAAATACAGTAAACACAGATACAGGTTTGTCTTTGTACAAAGTTAAATTAGATCACTGCAATGACAAACAACAGCTCACTGCATTATAGTGTCAAAGAGCCGACATAGTTGTAAAGTCATCAGCTACTAAATCAAGTAGCTGATCTGTTGCATGTTCCTTAAGCCATGTTATACAATCTTTTTGTGGGTCTGTGAAGTGCTGATCAGGTAGTGCTCAATTGATAACCACATCACCACATGACACCATCTACATGTATATTCAATATATTGAAAATATAGTACAAAAGACAAGGAAAAACTGTAAATTCTCACATTTTTATAACTTTTCAGTGATTATGCTGATTGTTTTTGGATACACTGATCAACCAATTAATCAACCAGTGTCTCTCGCTCTAGTGTGATTTATTTGTGAGCAATTCTCTCTTTCCTTGAATCCTTCCTGTGGGATTTCTTAGATGTTCTATCTTCGAAGAGTGACTAAAAGCATGTATTATTCATTTTAATTTCATTTGTATATCGCTAAATTGTAGTATACATACAGTACATACATTGCCACATGATGTAGTGAGGAAATAGAGGAGGAGAGGGGTGGGGGGGGGGAATGAAAGAGAAAAGAGAGAGGTGGATGCATTGGTACATTCTCTTACACGTTCTCCCCTGCATTCCTCTAAACCCACCACACACCTCTGTGTTTTCAGGGGTTTTAAATCCACAGTATTACTGGCTCCTCTTTTAGGCTGCGCATCTTCATCATCAGGTGTTTTCCCGTTCACTCCTGACTGAGCCTGACTCTCTGTCTATGTGCTGGATGACAAACACACACTGTGGTGGTGGTGGTGTGCAGCCTCAGATCAAACGGGATATGGCATGTTTGTGTGAAATCATCGTGGCTGCTGTAGGCGGATCTGCCATCATGACATTTTCTGGCCTTATTTTCATGAGCTGACCTCTCGTGGTCAGAGTCTTCAACATCTGCCATCTTTCTCAAAATCCACAGTGAGACATGGCGGCTACAGCCATACAGGTGGATGGATGGGACCTCTTTCGATCATTTTCTGATCTGTCATAGTGGTGAGTCCTAGATTATGAGTCGATCTCTGTCTTCATCATCATTGATCTTCCTCTCAAAACTTGATCTGACCTGTGTAGTTTCGTATCCACGGTGGATTGGTGGGCGTGCAGGCCTGGTTGTAATTGGCACAATCCTGGGTTCTGCAGCAGGAGCTGGATGGATTTCCATGTCCTCTATCATGACAAATGTGATGTTAACAGATTGAAAAATGCCACTGCCTCCAAATTCTTAAAATCTCTCCAAACTGATTCATGCAAGGAGCCGTTCTGTCCCGATGGTGATCCAATGGAAACTTGATCCTTTTGGACAGATGGACACTTACGAAGCATTGGCTTCATATTTGATACCTGGAGTCAATGTCCATTTATATGTGCAGCCCATGGTTTCTACTGAGGCGTTCCAGAAAAAGGAGAATTTGAGGACACAAAATGTGTTTATGTTTTGTATTTAAAGCAATATTATTTGCATAGACGTGTCTTTGTAATCAGGCCAGGCTTAACCTGCTAATTTTGGTATAGTCCCCTCTGTTGGAATGTAAAATACACAGGAAAGCCTAAGGTGCTCTTGCTGCACCCCAATTAGAGGAGAACTCCCCCTGCCGATCCTGTGTGCACATTAGATGGGCCTGAGGCATTTTGAACCATAAAAATGTGAAATCTCAGAAAAAAAGCCCAGAGTCAGACATTCTTTTCTACTTTTGTGGGATGCAAGCACATAAAGATGATGAGTGCACTTCTTTGGCTGATACCATGTCTGCAGAGGAAAATGAGGTGTAGAAAAAGGCAGAGGTTGCTGCTGCTTCTCCAGGAGGTACCGCTGATCTGATGTGGTCCAGGTCAGATCCACCCTCTCCTAACAATCTGCTGCTTGGACGGCTGATTAGATGTTGAGTAAATGTTGGTCAGGTTGTTGTCCCTTCTGCGTACTGACAGCACATTCTGTTGCCGGCACATGAAATGGTCAGGACATCAAGGCTTAACAAGAATGTTTGAGCTTTTCCTCAGACATTTTCTTCACATTTGAAAATTCAAACATTTTGAGTGATTTGAGCCAGTAATGGTTAACTGCCCTGTACAAAAAGTGGAAATGAGCACTTGAGCCGCCACTTGATTTCCAGAAGTGATTCAACTGCACAAAATCACCACCCACCTCTTGGTAAGAACCGATTTCCAGTGCAATCTTCTTCAAATAGATCCTCAAGATATTAGATGTTAAGCACATAGTCTCCAGTACTTATCATCCTAAGATGCAAGGCATAGTGGAGCAGTGGCATCAGATGTTAAAGTCTTTGCTCTGTCGATATTGTCTGGAAGCAACAGGAACATGGGACGAAGGAATCCCATTTGTGTTGTTTGCTGCCTATGAAGCTGTGAATCTTTGAGATTCTCCTGGACACAGTTTGTCTTTGGTCACACATCCCGCAGTCCCATAAAAGCACTGCATATATTCCCACAAATTCCTGTCAGAGTCCTCTGCTGAGAAAAATGTGCTTGACTTTGCCAAGTCTGTGAGTGCTTGCGCCATGCCAAAATTCTCATCACAGAGTCTCTTTCGTCTTCCCAAACAGTGAAGAAATGAAGAATCACTATGACCGCTCTGTTACCTCCAGGTTGGTGATAAGGTTTTGCCATTGCTTCCCAATCCCAGCTCCTGTGCTCTCTGTAAAATTTCCCTTCCTTATGAAATCTGTGACTGCCTCAGCGACACAGATTACATCACTGGCACTTCAGATAGATGGAGGAAAACTGTTTGTTGAAGGCGTACTCTCATAGAGAGAGACACCAAAACTAGCCCAAACTACACCAAGTGTCTCTTTTGAGCAGGTTTGACCTAATTGTGGAAAAAAGGACTCCAATGTACCAGATGGTGATGACAGCTTGACAAAGCATCAATCCTCACATCAAGGTACATGATTGCCTGATTCTGACATGTTCGACATACTACCTTCAAAATTGTCTCACTCTTCTGATGAACAGAGTCACAAACTTGGGTTGGCTGATCATTTCTCATGTCTTTTTGGTGATCTTCTGACTTCACCACCCGGGAGAAGTATATTAACTTAGCCTACTTGAGAAGATTTTCACTCATTCAGCTGATGCCTCCTCTGAATCTGGTCAAATCTGAGTTAGGAAAAGCCACTGTCACCTACCTGGCAGGCCAACACCAAGTGCACCCTGAGTGTTGGGGACTGGTGTAATTTTGACTACCAATGCGTGCATTTTGCCCTTACAGAGAATCTGTGAGACTCCCTAAGAAGAGAATAGAGGTGCTGCCTCCTGTGCATTGGGATTTTAAAATCTGTTCTACTTTATTTCAGCTTTAGGTTGGACATTGAGTAGCCTGTGTCTACTTCCTAACAAAGCAGAATCCTTGTTTGCCGTTCTTTTTTATTATGCAGTATATATTGTGGTACAGTACAGTGTTGATTTCTTCCAAAAATATTTTTGCCCAAAACAACTGTCTGCTGTGTGAGGAAACAATGGTGATGATTATGGTTAGAGTAAACTAAAGTTGTGGCCTGTACAAACAAAACAATGAGCCGAAGGAGGAGGGAGAGCAGATCTAAATTCTATGCATGTCCATGCCTATGAGCAACTCCTTGCCCGTTACACATATTCATTTGATCCATTTTCAAATGTAAATGTAAGTTTGTATAGCTTTAAGCTAAATGCTGAGGTGTCTTTGATGCACTTCAAATTGAAATACCTCTCACATTACCGGTCTAAACTATACATTATCACACAGGCTCATGTCATTAGACATAATTTTATTTCACTTAGTCATCTGTGGTGCCTGTCCCGGAGTATATTTAGGGAATAACGTACTGTACCGTTGTGTCTCTGCAGCACAGAGCAGCCAGGGGTTTAGCAGGATTTCTCTAAACTCTACTCACCTCCGGCATTTCTCCTCATCTTGCAAGTTGTGGACTGCATTGAGGTTAAATCGGGCCTCATTAAAGAGAAGAACTGCATGTGGGTCTGTTTTCTGCTGTTTGTTAAACTGTCCTATTTGCCTGGTTTGCCTTTGTGACTTCTCTGAGTGGGCGGATATGAGTGTGATGGAGCTAGAAGCTGCAGTGGCTGCCAGGGGCAAGAAGAGACAAGACAGAGTCTATATCCCTGGCAATAAATAGCCCAGAACACAATCCAAACCTGCGGCAGATTATTATTATGGAAAACTGCCAAGTGACTTGCTGTCCTGTGTTGTTAGTCCCACTCAATCTGAACAAGTTAAAACCCCATCAAAGTACACTTGATTTTCCGACAAGTATTGGCCCTGTTAGTGCTTGAAAACTGACAAAGTGTTTCTCCAAACTGTCAATGAAGCACCTTACAAGATGTTTAAACCCACAAATGGCTACAGAGTGCTGTCCTAATTGGCAGTCATCAGCTATCAATCAGCCATGAGGTTTATGAATACATTTTGTTATTAATAGAAATTCTGTTTGCAGAGTAGACTCCATTCCCTCTTTAATGAGCAGACACACAGTAAGGCTGTATCTGGATATGTAGGGCAGGACAACACAACCAAGTTGGATGCTGACAAAAACAAACTCCTCAAACCAGTGTGTCAACAAGATGAAACAAAGAGAAAAAAAGAACAAAAGTCCACAGCTGTAGCGGCTCTAAGAGACTGTACTTGTAGGCACAGAAGTGTTTTGAAGTGTGTGCTAGCATCACAATGCTATTTGTGCTCACAAAAACTATAATAGGAACTGAAAACTGGGCTCGAAGAAGGCGCCGATTCATTTGTATGAAAAAACTGCTTGTTGAGCACAAAATCCAAAGGACTTAGCTCCTGGGTTTCGCACCATGTGAAACCCACTGCAAGTTTCCATTAGTGTTTTCACATCCCCACACACTCCCAACTTTTTTCTTTTTAAATTTCAGTCTGGACCAAACCAGTGAGCCAACAACATCAAGGGAAGATTGTGTGTTCTGATTGAACCTGATGCAACAAAGTGGTGAGTTTGTTCTGTGTGCTGCCATTTTCTAACTTTGGGAGAACAACCTGACTTTATCTTATTTGAGAAAAAGTAAAGCTTTGCCCTTTTTGTATAATGTTTGCCATAACAGGATATTTCCTAAAATCACAAAACAACACACCAAGTGTAGCAGCAGTGGCCAGTGACCCCGGCTCAAGCACCGGGTAAACAAGTGCCTCAAGTGGCCACAGCTTCACTTTCATTCTTCAAAGCGATATTGTGGAGGCACATCAAGGGGACTAAAGCGTCACTGCTGATTTGAAGCTTTTGCCAGAGTCAGAGGTGGGAAGTGCTTGGGAGGAGTGTGCTGAACACGCAGGGGGATGCCGCTCTGATAAAGAGTTGTGTGGGGAGGCCCCCAAATCCCTTTTATATCGCCGGCTCGCACGCATGCAGAAAAAGTAGCACAGACGCCCGAGGGGTGGGGGGAATGGAGATCAAAGCGAGATGGAAATCCAGACAGAAATACATGTGTGCAAATGAAAAAAGACAAATACTGAAGAGAAAATCTCAACATCACCCGCTTTTCTCTCCCTGAAGCAGCTGAGTCAGTTTATATGATTTACTTACTGGGAGAAGACTGCGCTGCTGCTGCTGCTGCTGCTGCTGCTGCTGCATGGCATGACAAGTGAAGCACAAAGGATTTCAACCTACCACAGACATGTACACAAACACAGCTGCTGTGGTTTCCCCCTGTGTGTCTGTGTGAGCTGTGAGAGCTCTGCGTTAGTGAACCTATGTGAGTGCAGACAGTGGAGCAGCCAGTAAAGCTGTTCTGCTGCAGGTCTGAAGTAAATAAAGTTATGACAGGTTCTCTGCTCATGTGGATTCAATTCTCCCTGCAGCCTACACGCAGCCATCAGTTTTCCTTATCACTCCCCTCCCTACAGTTTTCAATTAATAGGAGGTCCCGGGGGTATCACAGTGTATATGTGTCTTCGTGATGAGGGCAAGGTCAGAGATAGACAGTTTATGTCAGCTCAAGTTATTACCCGAGTGTGTTCATTTGCTCGTTCATCCATTCACACTCACTCACTCACTGTATACTGTGGGACCTCTCTAGCTGTCAGGGGCCAAGGGATGGGGGGCGTGGAGTGAGTTTTCGGAGCCATCAGGCATGCAGTGTGCCACACCAATGGCCCCCGGGATACCCTGCGAGGGACACTTGCTCTTTTCTGACCTATTGCACAGCAAATGTTAAACGAGGGGGAGCAGACGGGGGTTCTCATTGACATTCCTGCTGGTTTGAATGGAAATGTAGCGACGAAAAAAAAGAAAGAGAGAAAAAAAGACTGCACCCATGGGTGCTGTCCTATAGCCAGGGATGAGTGTGCCATTCCAAATGGCAGGCCAGTCAGATGTCGCCCCCGTTGCCAAAATCCCCCATAGCCAAAATGTAGCACATGACTGGGGTAAAAACAAAACAAAAAAAACAAAAATGTTAATCTGTTATTCTGTATGTAGCCAGAGAAAATACAGCAGCCTAGAGGGATGGCAGCTCAAGTGCTTTAGACACCCAGACTGTCTGTCATGATATGATTATTTACCAAACAAGCAACAGCAATAGGCTATCAACCCTTCTCCAATGCGTTTGTCTTAAATATGGCCTCATCAGTTCATGGGGTCCCACATTTAATCGTTATTTGGACTCCCCTAAAAAGATTTGTGTTAATAGTGTAAGCTGAGTTCATTTTTCTATTGGTTTTATATTTGTAAGGCTGATCGTGGGTTTGGCTACATGGAATAATGCTGTTTTTCAACAAGTATTTATAGGACACCATGCCTCATACCAAATGGACGCAAAGGTCAGAGAAATCGGTGAAAGCTGCAGAGATCACCCACCTATAGTCGACACCACAGTTCCAACAAAATAAAAAGCCCCTGTAAAATCCCATCGTGGCCTCAGAGCATCAGCCCGGATCCCGGCGGCGATGGCAGCCTCGTATTCCCGCAGGAAGGAGTTGAGGTCCTGCAGGCTGATGTTGAAGGTCTCGCTGAAGTTGAGGAGCGTCCCATTCCAGCGGCCGTGAGCCCGCAGCTCCGACGGCCTCTCTATGGCCGAGAAGACCGCAGCGCCGCACAGCAGGTACAGTATGATGAGGACGGCGAGCAGCACGAAGCGGCCGTTGTCCTCGTTGAAGTGCAGGGAGCGGCAGCCTTGCAGTCGCTGGCAAGGCATCATCCAAATTTCAGCACCACTCGCGCGTCGGACAGCGACAAGCTCCACATCAGAGACGGCATTCACTCGTCTGCAGGTGTCCTCTGGAAATCACTGTCCTGCTGTCTCTCTCTGCACTTCTACAGGCAACATTTGTTCCAGGGAGCTCCCCACGTTGTCTCATTGTAGTTGTGAAGTGATATTATCTGTGGCTGAAAGACAGGGAAGAGGTGGGGGGAAACAAGAAAAACGCTCCACTTGTGGATACAAGTCTGCAGGTCCTCGATAGAGTTCATGGGAAAAGCAGCCGGCGCATAGTTTCATGATAGATTCATTTTCTCGTACAGTTGTGCCACTGCAGTTAGAGTGAAGTGGACTGCAGCGTAAATCCAAGCAGACGCGCGTCTTTGTGCAAAAAAAAAAAAAAAAAAAAAGCAAGCAGTGTTGGTCGGCTGGTGGTTGTATCCTCTGGGTGCCCCTGCACCAAAATGTGCTTCTCCACAAAAGACCACAGCTGCAAGTTCTACAGATTTATATGCCGCAGGAAAAGCCCTTTCCCGTGCTCAGATAAAGTCACTGCTCCTCAGACTGGCTTGTTGCGGGTGAAGTGGCGGAGCCGCAGCCTTCATGTGGACGGTGCATCCTCTCTGTGCATGTGTGGAGAGAGAGGAGTCTGCGCTGTAAATCACGACAGCAGAGCAAAAATAAGACATTGAGGCTGTGCGGTCCTCACTTGAGATAGTGCCCAGAAAGCAGCTGATTTACATTTTTCACTTGAGTGCAGCCGTGTTACCTTGTGTCATGCGCACTGAGGATACTCCACACACTGGAAACCACCGATACTCACTTTCTGCACCGTGGGCACAAATGCAGGATCAAAGATATCCAGCAGCCCTGAGCTGAGCTGTTTGAAAAGTTTCTAAAAGCGGAGTCAAGAAAACAATGAATCAAATAACCCCATCCTAAATGATCAGTGACGGTGGAAGTCTATTCAGATTAAATCTTAAGCAACAGTAGCCCATAAAAATATGTAGAGACCAATTGTCATCAAATTATACTTTATATTCAAAGTACTCATGTAGCAGGATGACATAAGAGCCATATAGCAGAGTGGTAAATTATTTATTGGATTATCATTACATTAACATAAATCCTGATGGTTATGCAGCTATTTCATACTAATGAGCAATTTGAATAATCTAATGCATCCTATTTTAAACGACATCATTCATTCATCATTCCCATTGATTTCTGAATTTCATCAATTAAACAGTAGGTATTTTACAGCCTGTGTACGACTGGAAAAGAAATGGCCATTGCATGCAGTGAAAACTTAAAGATATTCATTTTTCTTACAGGGCGCAGTGTTTTACTCTGAAATAAAAGCAAAAATGAAAAAGGACAGAAAATGGAAAGTTTTGAGTAAATTCATTCGTTTTTTGTTTGTTTTTTTTGCTTCACTGGAGATAAGTAGACACCGATCTGTTGTAGGTATCTGTGTGCATGCCTGTTGCGCTTGTGATTTCCCAGTAACATTAAGAAAACGCTTGAGGACAGTGAGACATGATCTCATCCTGCTGTCACTGTCTCACTTGATTTAAATGACTAACGACCCGCTCTGCTGCTGCTTTAAAGACCCGGGAGTAGACTAATCGGTGGATGGAGAGCTTTGTAGTAATGCTCTTTTGCTTTTTGGGGTGGGTTGTGCGTCTGTGCCAACATTTAGAGGCATGATCACAGTGTTTGTTAGAACACGGCGTCCTATTGACAATGTTCAGAAGTATAGGATATGGATGACTAAACTTTTACAAGGTACAACAGGCTCAAATGACCGTCCAGGGAGGAAAAAAGAGGAGCAATATCCCTTTGGGTTGGTGGATACGCAGTGGGGATTCTAACAAAATCAATGACGACCTGAAGCTGCTGATCCATAAAAATGCCCATGAAACTATCGACTGATGCTTTAAAAAGGCACATTATCTAACTCAGGTGGAGGCTGTAATTCTCTGTCACAAAAAACCCCTGTCACATTGGTGTTCAGAAATCATGTCTAAAAACCCTCTCTCAGTTTTCCCCAAACAAAAATGAACCTTTAGAAGAGAAGATATCAGAGCCCCAAACTGTGTCCACATCGCTGTGACAGCAGTGTTTGGTTTTCTGAGGACACGACAGTGGTGGGCTCGCTTTGGGCTGCTGTATTGATTATGCTTTTTAATCTAACTAATTGGCTTAAGAATATCAAGGCAGACTGCAGAACAAGGGCAAACTCAGCACAGCTATCTCAGCTACACACTGAACGTCCTTGTCTGTTTTCTTCAGCATCAATAAGCAGACTGCACACTTAATAATAACACAATAATTAATGATTTGTAGTTGTAAACAAATATAAAGACACTTTTCAATGTGTTTTCAAGATTATTGCACTGTGAGACTTCAGTGCATCATAGCACAATGATGTGTTGTTACACACGATTCACCATTGTCATAACTGTAGAGAAGCTTAGTTACAAGAGCTGTTTTCACATGTTTTTATACCAGAAGTGAGTTTCTCTTGCCTGAATTGCCTAAAATAAATCGGTTAACATAACATGATTCCTCACACTTTGTGCAAATGTAATTTATAATCACTATTTTCATAGGATTTCTGGTCTTTTATTCAAATTTACATCTGTGGCCTTCACTCCATTACAGTGGAGCAACTGCTCACATGTTTTTAAAACTGTGCCCTAACTAAACTTTACTAATGCCTCTGTGGCATTATTGAAAAATTAGGCATATTTTCATCAAGTGAGGGTCATCGATCATACATTTCCCAAAGAAAATGCAAAGGTCAGGGTAGCTAACGAGTATGAATGAAGTGGACTGAAAAGGTATAATGTGATGACCATGAATAACGTTATACTTCTTAAAAAATAAAATCGGCCAACTAGATTGGATCACTTCTGACCAGAGAGGAAAAAAATACCAGAAGATTATGCCAATATAATGACAAGATATACGGCAAAATCGTGGTGTAACAGAAGCACAAGTAGAGAGGAGTAATAGACCAGCTCAATTTAAAGCAACATCTATCTACAATTTGCAAGCATTAGCCATCATAAACAGATGTATACCAGACCAAAGAGATTAAGAATGGGGTCATTGCTCCTTTAAACGTGTACACAGTCTATCTTTAAAGGTGACTGGTTAAAAGAAAAATATAAGTACCTGCATGCTAGATTACCCTTTAAAAGATGCAGCAGCCATTTTACAGTCGTGAAGGTTAAGTGTTAGTAGGTAAATGCTGTCCAGCCGTAGCTAAGCGCACGCTTTAACTGGCCTATAAGGGGAGATATAGAGGGCGTGTGGGAAAGACAGAGGAGAGACAATCCTTCACAGTGCAGCAACGAGGGCTCCCGCAGTGAATAAAGATGAGGAGACAAGGGAGGACACACATCCTGTTACAGTGAGAAATGAAACGGGGAGGGAGGCGAGTGAGGGATTTCCTCTCACCCCGCTGCGCAGGAGCTTCTCCCAATGATTGAGAACATATGGTCAAATCAATCACTTTGTCACTCTCAAATCACAACATGCGGGGGCGTTTAATGGGCAAATGTCATCTGATGCATTCCATAAGTTCTTGCATGTTCGGTTGACTTGAGTAGTGAAGAGCGCATGCATGAGGCAGTGTTGAAAGCAGTGAGTGTATATTGATTTAAATCTGGCTTGTCATGACCAATTTGCAGACCTGAGTCCTCTGAGATTTGAGAAGAACCCTTCAGAAACCTAATTTGTCACGGGGCACTGACAGCGGATGACCTGTCAGAGCAACACCTGCACACTGTGTCAAAGGTCAGTTACAGTTAAATCTGTGTCCTTAATTGTTTTGTTTCATAAGAACAAATCTATCAGAAAAGAAGAAAAACAAGTAAGAAAAGAGACCCATCTTCACCTTGTATTGTGCGTTCTCATTGCATAAGCTGAAATTCTGCTTTTGTGTAGTATCTCTGCGGCTAGGGAATGACATCTCGTTCTGTTTAAAAATGTATTTTTACAACTAAAAAAACCTCTATAAGCAAATACAATAAAAGCAATATTCAAACCTTAAGCTGCATGTAGCTCTTTGCCAGTCTGTCCAAATGAATCAGAGGTTTTGCTTCTTTTTTTTTAAAAGAAACTCCGGTTGTAATCTCTGACAAAAGTGCGTGTCAGTCAGGGCGTCTGTCGCACAACTTTAATCCACTTCTTTTGTGCCTGTGTGAGTTTGTGTGCGTGCGTCTGCATGCATTTGCTTCCAATGAAAACCATTTCCCCCACACTTCCCACCCAGAAGGATTTGCCATCAAGAATCCAATTAGATTCACAGTTCAACAATAGTTCTCCTGGAAAATCCTGCAGAGGTAAATTATTCGGTGGGGGTGGAGGGGAGTTTCAGGAACATTTTAGAAACTTGCACATATATCCAGCTACTTAGCTTCATAACTGTTGAATGAATACTGTCAATATATCATTTCCACTCCACTGGTTTCATGTCTTTTTTTAATGAATGAATGTGAAGCTGTTTGGTTGTGATACCTCACTGGAAGGATCCACAAGTCTATGTCTGAAGAATTACACCCCGTAAAAAATTGCATGGTTTCAGTTGGTACCTTGATCCTGTGGTAATGGCTGGCTCACCTTTTCCAACCTTATGTCCACATCCATCTCCTGGCCCTTTCTCCAAAATATGTGTACTCTTCAACCTACCTGAGGCCATTATGCAACAGATACATTTTAGTCATCCTGCAGAGTGAGCTGGGCTTTTTTCTTTGTAAAGCTCTGTCCTCTAAATCGTGGCCTTTTGAGAGGAACCTCTCATGTAGAGCATTTTTCTCTCGGCACGACACTCGTGCCCAGTCAAAAGCTGGAGGTGGTCCACGCTGAGAGCTTTAGATGGGTTTAGTTAACTGCAGTTCTCCTGCATTATTATACCTTTCAGATCCACTCACCTTGTAGCTTTGCAGCTGTCAAGGGCGGCCAGAGGAGTGGAATTGCGAACTAACATATCATAACTTTCCAACAAGCTAAATGGCAAGAGGAGGAGGGAGGCAGACTTTTAAGGATCTCAGGGGTGTTTCAGCTAACATACTGCCAGTTCTTTTAGTGTCATAATCTTTTTATCAAACACCACTTCAGCCTGGGAAGATAATATGCACAAGGCATGCCTGACAGTGGATAAGCCTGCTGTGGATGCTTATCTTCCTAAAACATGCTCATGTTAGTGTCGGTTGCAGTCTAGTGCTTCACTACTGTTTACTTTTCATACTCAACACATGTATAATCATGTTTAATTTTGTGGCATTTGTTTATGACTTAAATAAAACTAATTATAGCAAGCGGGTGACTGATAAAGCACCATGTGACGCCGTTTCCCTGTATTCCTTAAAGACTATAAAAGACAGTTGGCGAACTTAGAAAAACGGATAAGATGCAGCGAGGGTCTGTTAATTACTGAGGGAAAGCTGATTGGACAGCTTTACATCCCACAGGCTGCATCCCTGGTTGCTGTGAATCCCTTGAAGCAGCAAATGTCATGGTCTAGTAGTTTTGCTTTAAAGCTGGACCTCAGGGACAAATCCAAGAGTCGCATACTCCACATGTGTTTATTTACCCACAAATGGTGATTTTTCAAGTCTCCAGTGCCAGGAAGAAAATAACTGACTTATAAATGCAACAACACCGAAGACTGCTCTTATTCACTCCAAAAATGCTGACATATGACCTACAGAAAATGTAATCTGTTAATCTAATAATAAAGGCTCCCGTTAGAGCTCCTCTCAAGCAGAATCTCATTTTTTGGCTATTGTGGATTTGAGCAGAGCGGTTAAAGAAACCTGACTGGACCAAGCCGCCATTTATCATGGTGACAGCCAACTGTGGGTTTTCTCTCCCTGCATTTGCTCTATCTTTGTATTTAACCACATTCCCACACCTTTTTTTTAATTTAGATGTGGAAAGATACAGTAGCATTGGAGCAGAATACACACAGGACACATTGAAGAAAAAAAATGAAATGAAAAAATACACCCATACAAACACATACTGCCAGGTTAGAGGCATGTCAATGGTACAGCAGCAACAACCACTCCCATGAGAATAAAATCCGCCCATGGATGGGAACATTATGCCCTTTGCTTTTCAAAAATCTTTTATTTTTACCCTTACTGTCAGAGTTTCAAGTTGATTTCAGTCCAAAGTCACGAAGAACATTGTCTTCCTACTTTCCTGCCCCCGTAGTCCAGATGAGGGAGGAGTTGTGCTGACACAAGACGTTAGGACTGAACATCCATCAAAGACACGGCGGTAACAGAGTGTTCTTTGTAGTAAAGATGCAATTACCACAACAGTACGAGGTATCTCCAAAGGAAACTCATTTGAGCGAGCGAGGTTAGTTCATTTACAATATAGAAGTTTAAACTGCTGTGTCCATATTCTCAGCAGGAAGCGAATGAGTGAGTGAGTGAGTGAGTGGATATTTAGGTATACTGTAGCATGTGAGTTGGGCCTAACATTAAAGAATTGCGAAAATAGCAATCAGGTAGCCATCTCACACGAGTCTATCGCTCCATCTAATCTATCTGGGCAGTGTGAGTGTGACTCTTGGTCTGTGCTGCTACATCCAGGGTGACTTTGTATCTGGCAAAAAAAAGGTAAAGGGAACGCCAACAGGCATCTACCTCCCACTTTCCAGCAGGAAACCTCTGCAGGATCTGGTCCTGCGGTACGCATGATTTTACGACATGATAAAGATAATCTATTCTGTCAGTCAATTTATTCATACCTCTGGTCTAATTCAAGATGGATGAACATTCGCTATTCACTATTATGCAGTATGGATGCACATCTCTCAGTGAACAATAATCATAATTGATTTAGCCAAGCTTCTGTGTGTACTTGAACAATTCACAGAGGGGAGACTGTTGGAGAAGCAGTTGATAATGGCATTGGTATGGATAAATCTCATCTATCTTATTGATCTCCATCCCTTCACTCAAAGCAGTAACGCCCTCAGTTATGAATAAGTTAAGTGAAATGTAAAAATCTATACAACATCCAGATCTCATGAAGGGGAAATTAGCTATTGAGTAAAACCACCTGGACTGTAAATGTTTAGTTCTGCAGGTGCATTCTGCAAGCTGGGAAAATTAACATGGGGTCTTCCTTATAGTCAGACTCAAGCAACCAATTTTTGCCACCAAAGGTGTTGACTTTATTTTCCGACCCCAGAGGTCATCTCTTGTTCATGAGTGACGACAAAATGGAGCATGAGATCACTGGAGCAGTGGGTTGGTGTAGTGTCAGCAGCAGTGATGGAGCCATTTTACTGGACCGTTGTGGTGAACACATAGTTATTCTGGGAGGCCAAGCTTTCAGTCAGTATGTTCCAACTCTCATGTATCGTACTGAAAGAATTAGTAAATACAAGAAGTTTCCTCTGGGCTGTGGCTGAGACAGGCTTAAGGAGCTCAAACATCAACCTTCACATTCAAGGAGCCACTTCAGGAGCTTCTGGAGTCTGATGGAGACGCCTCGTGGGAGCCTTCAGCTGGAGGTTTTCCAGGACAGGAACAGATAGAAGACCTCAGGGGAGACCCAGAATATGTTGCAGAGATTATGGATCTCATTTGGTTTGCAAACACCTCCATATCCCCCGGGAGGAACAGGAACATGTTCCTGGAGAAATGGCTGTCTGGACAACCTGGCTTAGACTGCTGCCCCCGTGCCCTGGACAAGTGGGATGGATGGATGGATGGATGGATGGATGGATGGGTTTACATAGCACACTTTTTTGCCTCCCATTCCTCTGAAAAAAAAGACCTAATTGGGATTTACTCTTCCAGCAGGTTTTTAAATCTGTAGTTTAAAGGGATAGGAGATAAATGAGGTAAACAGGCAATCTAAATGCTTGGCTGTAGTCGCTGTCCCGACAAATTCAAAGCTGCCTTAATCCCTAAAATAAAGGCTGAATCAAAACCTGTCTTAGATGCCAATAAAAGAAGATAGGAGGAGTAAATTAATTCCTCCCTTTAGTCCTAATCTGTTCTTCAGTATGTTATCACGAACTGGATGTTCAGCAAGTGTTGGGAGGTGTTGATGCATTTATACAACATGTTCTGTTGTTGTAGAGTAGAGACTAAGAGGGGGGAAGCTCCTGTTGCGGTACAGAATATTACAAATGATTTGATAAAGCGTGGTGCGTTCATAGCAAACATCTTAGTCAGCAGATTGTTAAAGCTCAGTACAGCCCCACAATGCTGTTTATATATGTTGCGTATATAGTATATAAATACATAAATACAAAACGGTTGCTTTCAGACAGTGGGATGATTTTTTTTTTTTTACTAAAGTGTGTTGATACATTTCTTATACAGATCCTACTGTATGGATCCAGCCTCCTACAGGTCATGACTTAGTGATACATGAATACCTCTCACCCACACATATCAAAATAAACGTTTCCTCCACAGTTATGTAGTGAGATGTGAAATAAACCCCAGCGTTATGTTGCTTAAGTATAAAACATGGCATATGCCAAGTCAGTGAATACACACACACACAAACTGACTCAGTAGGCTACTCATTGCATTGATATGATGTTAGTGACTACTTGTGAAAAGTAATGTTCATGAGGCGTTCAGGAACATTAGCAAAATGATTAGTCTATCTGTGAAGCAACCCCATATAATAGGAAGAGAGGCTGCACCTTGCAGACTGAAAGATAAAGATGATTGCATAATAAGCCTTGAGCCATGTCCTTGATTTATCAAATGTTCATTTCTCTGTCGATTCAAATAAACCTGTTTTCATTTGAGGCATATTCCTTAATGACAAATGAGGACAACAGAATGAGGATATGTTCAGATGGTTTTCTACCATCACTTTTACCCTTGGGAAGTCTCTCTTTATAAATGATATTGTCAGACATGGACTGACTTTAGACTTTAGAACAGTATTGGCACCATTTTAGATAACCTAAACAAAAATGGACTACAGGCCTTTTCAATCATTATTAGTGACTGTGTCCTCCTTGGCACTCGTCCAGCGCGCAATTTATTTTATGAGCCTTTACTCAGAGAGCCAAGCCATTAGCTTTTCCTACATCCAGGTGAGTGAAAAGGTTATCGCGATGACACAAACGGTAGAATAAAACCAGAAATGCACTGATGTCATCTGATGTAACACTGAACAAATGGGAAATTTATGTTTGCTCCGAGGCAGAAGGTTGAGATTATGGCACAGCTGACTGATGCTGCATTCACCCCTTTAGGACATGATCAGATTACTGCTCCTTTCTCCTGTAATGGCTTCTCTGTCTCAGCCCCACCTCCCGGTGCTCCACGGGGGAGGACCCACAGTTATCAGCAGGGCTGCTTTTATCCTCTACCACAAAGCAACATTTTATTACCACTGTCATGGCGATGAGGGGGCAAGTAGATAACCCCTAGTGCCATTACCTAAAAGAAACTTTCCCTCCCTGTGTTTTGTGAGAACACACTTGCATCTGTGCTTTCAGCTCGGGGTTTATCAGTCCTTAGCCAAGGCTGCACTATGACAATAACAACCACAATAGAGACGCTGGAGATTTTTATTTTAATAGTCCAACGTGATGTTTGTCCAATCACATTGTGATCAACAGATGGGGCTTTATCTGTGGCGGGAGATGCCTCGTAGTGCTCCAAGTGTGTCTAATTAGACACATATTCATGTCAGTGCAGAGGCTAATTGGAATTCACTTGATCAAATTCATTGAGATAAGTGACAAGTTTCAGCTCACCAGTTAGTACACATCACTGCTTCCTCCTGTTTGATATTCATACACAACTTATTATCTCTGCATCATAAAGTTGTAAAATAACACTGGTCGACATTTTTGGGGGAAATTATCAACCTCTGAGATAAAAAGTGCTAATTCTTACATACTGTATATTTGATTGGATGAATTAGAAAACAGGTGATAAAGGTATTGGTTGGCTAAAGTTTTCTTGCTATTTCACGATAAAGATGTATACACAGGAAAGTATATTTGCCTACAAGGAAGGGGGGTGTCTGATAACCTCTCTACAAACTAGGTAGTACAATGAAAATGTACCACATGGAAGTTTATATACATTTCTAGATCATTACCTAACTTAATTTATTGGTCTTTTATTGGATCATTCTTCTGGTGGCTTGTGAAAGTGTCATTGTCTAAGATTTTCAGGGTGAGTGAACTAAATTAACTGCTCAGGGATTTGGAAGCGAGTAAGGCAGAGCTATGGGCTCCGGTTTAAAACAGCGGACCTCATGTTGTCAAAAGGTGGAAAGTTATACTGTATTATGAAACAATTTTAAAGGCTTTTTGTCTTTAAAGCAGAAGTCAGCGGAATGTTTTTTGTTAATATAAGTCCTAAATAGTCCTATTTTCCAACAGCAATCACTTACATAGAGTGTTTCGGCCGAAACACAGTCTCTCAGTCACTCTGCTCTGCTGTAAACCCAGGAGAAAACTTTCCTTTGAAATTAAAAAATATATATATTTTGATTTCGTTTCAGATTTTGGAAATTCACCTGGTGCAGTATAACATTTGGCCTGAAGGAAACGTGTAATGAGCATCAGAGTGTTAGGTGTATCTGTTTCCTGTGCAGCCAAGCAAGTGAAAGAAGTTAAAAATGACATTTGTCTTTTTATGTGTCGCTAACTACCTTGAGCTTCATCCATTGAATATTGTAATGTGAAACAGCCATATAGCTGCAATTGTTTTGTGGATGAGGCTGATGCCATATAGATTAAAGTAAAACAGTAGCACTGGATAACATGCAGGCATTTATTTCATTCATTTATTTATTTCATTTACTTTTCAGTATTTCTGCTTTTCCTGCCAAATTAGAAGATGTAAGCACTAATGAGCTTTGTAGAGGAGATAAGACTGTAAAGAATATGCTGGTTCATGCAATATCTGAAAGTGCCAGTGGCTCTGAAAACAGAGGAGGATCAGAATCCAATTGCTAATAATAATACAGAGACCAACCTCCAGTAAAGGTTAGACTTGTTATATAAAACATGTTCATTCAGGTGAACCCTCCTCCTCTCAAGATGCTGAGTCCTAACAGCTGCAGGCTTTGTAATGAATGCCATTATTCTCAGCAGACAAACACAAATACAACCAATCCCTGCTGGGGATCACATAGTAACCTAAACAATTACTGGTACGTATGTATCTCCATTACCACCCCCACCCCCTTTAACTCTAATGTCCAATTACCCTCTTTGTTATTTCTAGATGTGTTTTATTGATATGAAGGGTAAACAAACTTCTGGCAGTGCAGTCAATACCTCCAAAGAGGAGGATTGATCCTTTTTTCCATACAGCATATATATATTGTAGTTTTGAGTTATGATATACTGAGTAATGATACAAAAGAAGGGAAGTAGGGGGGTGGGAAGCAATTATCCCCTCAGGAGGAATGTGTGTGTTTCTGCTCAGTTACTTGATGGTGGTGAAAGCCCTGTAATGTCTTCAGGCTGCAATTTAACTGCTCAACATTTGATGTTTAGCACCAGCACTCATGATGTTGAGAGACTCCAGCTAGTTATATAGTCGGCTGTTTTCTGTGCTGAATTTTTTCTTTGAAATCATGAAAAAAAATTAAGAAAAGGGAGTGAGGAATAAAGAGATCCCATCTAAGTATACAATACAAAGACCACAGATATCTTTTTTTTCAGATTAAGAGACTTGCACAGACAGATAGATCCTGGCTTTATGATGATGATGGCACAGTCGAGAATAAATACACCGACAGATCTATAAGTAATTAAAGTTCAGATCTTTTATCTTCTCTCATTCAAAGTAGTGATCCTGAACAGTCAGTAAAATGCCAGTACCCATCACAATTAAAGAAGTCATTTATTTAAGTTAATTAAAATTGTTCCAGCAGAAGGCATTTTAATCTTTATGTAATGACTTTTTCACAGACTCTCATATTTGAACAACATAATCCGTCATTTGTCAGTGGATTCCTCAGTCATATGGTCCATGGTTTATGTAGCCATCTCTTGGATTTTCTATCCTGATGGTTAAAGTTTGCATCAGTGTAGGAAGCCAAGCAGTTGGGTAAGTTTAGGCTAAATGGTCTGTATTTATAGCGCTTTACTATACCTGCAACGATACCCAAAGCGCTTACATTATACATCGCATTCACCCATTTACACACACAGTCACACACTTTATGTGTCATGACATTTTTTTTTCTTACCATCCTGACTCCCTCATTGTTTAGTCACGACAACCTGTTCTGACTGTAGGCTTCATCCATGCTTTTCTGCTTTGTTTTAATGAGCATTATAACTCTGAGCTCTATTTCCATTTAGTCTTATTCTCTAATGTGATATTTGAAATGCATCCCCATCCAAAGAGATCCAGCTGGGAGACCAATCAGAAGCCATGATCAGCGTGCATAAATCATGCAGCAGTGGTATGTTGATTATCTAATAATGTCAACAACTCAACAGGTGAGGTCTTTGCTCATACAGAGATTTTTATTATGATTATGAATGGATTTTGAAGACTGCAGATTTGAACCTGCATGTAGGCCTAATCCACCTCCAGAGCCCCAGTATCAACATTTTTCACACACAATATGATAAACACTGATGTGAATAACTAATTTTCAGGCTCATGCTGCCTGACTGTTATTGGGACACTTTCAAGTTCTACATTGAACTCTAAAAGGTTGTGAGCTAATGTGAAGGATATGCAGATAACATAGGCTACAGGCCGGTGGTAGGATTTTGGTGGCCCTATAAAGATTTTGTCTGTGGCCCCCAAAACAAGTGCAAACACCAAATCACATGCACTGCTTACCACCAAATGAACAGATACACACAGACATGTTTATGTGTTAAATTAATTGAATTGGACCTCGGTTGCTGGTGGCTCTTGAGTGTAGCTATATGCTAGCAGCCGCCCCTGGCTACCGTATACGTATATGCTTGGAACCAAAGCATCTAGATGTCTAGATGAAGAAAAGGATGCACAACCTTGACTGACTCAGGTATAAATATTCGACAGGTGTTGACTAGCTTGTATGACAGAAACTCTTACTGTGGGTGTGTGTGTGGATGCGGGGGTAGCTCCATCTGGTGGAATCATCCTACATCAAACCACCGCAATGAGCAAAATACACAACAGAGATCACTGTTTTACAGAATTGGCAAACGATGACCCCTCAAACCACTATTTGGTCACAGATGCAGGACCTTTGAAGGAAGGCCTGCTTTGAGTTTTGTTCAATAAATCATCAGCAACACGAACGGTAACTGTATCCATATGCATGTCAGTAGGCTATTTGCAAAAGCAGTATTTGTTGTTTTTATTTGATATCACAAACCAAAGTGTGGATGTAACCATATCTCAAAAAAATAAAGTTTTATTGCAACACTATAAGGAATAAATACAAAGCCTCAGCTCATTTTTTTCAAAATGGCACTATATTTTTTTGCATATTTGTTAATCAAATTCAGATGCAGGTCATGAAAACAGCTTCCCCTCTGAGGATATTAAGGCAACAGAAAAACACACACACACACATCATATCAGCCACAGCCATAAATGACCTTTTGATTCCATTCTATTTTTTGACTTCTGTGCTGACGTTGGCATTTGGCCTCGGCACAACTTCATCACTGCAAGGCTACGTGAAAAGGTTTGCAATTTGCAAATCATCATGTATCTGTGTTTCGTATATTGCATGGAGGGGCGATGGCTGCACTGTTAGCTGTGCAATGCTTACTCCCATTGTCAGTGACAAATACGTGCCCAGAAACTGCATTTTTAAAAAAAAGGCTCTTCAAGCTGGCACGGCCTCACCGTGACAGGAGGCATGGCCACAAAATAACCAGATGATGACACCGTGGGAGATGGGAAAGGGGCAAGACTTGTACCATCGTATCAACCCTTAGTCATCAATCACTCTCCTAAACAGTGACTGCAGCACATTTTTGAAGGGAATATGAAGCGATATAGAGCGACTTCAATGTAAAATCAAAAAAATAAGAAAGAGAGGTGATCGTTACTCAATCAGAGCATGGAGGTCAGGGCCAGGATCTGGTCCAGACCTCTGGGCAGGTTTTTGGAAAGATCCCTGACAAAAAACATCAATATTTAATCAGCTTTGCCCTTTCTCTCAGGCAGCAGCAGTCAGTGCCGGTGGACAAGACCAAGCTGTGTAACATTAGCTTGGTCTTCAGGCCCACCTGCAGATATACTTTTAATTGGGCCTCAGTGAACTCCACAAGGGATTTACAGCTCACTATCTGGCCTTCGAACCGTAAGGTATTGTTAGCTGAGAAATAGAGATGAGTGGTCCTCAGCCTCAGGCCTAAAGAAAAATGATGTGAAGTTTCTCATGAAACTTCATGAGAATTCAGATTTCTGTTATTTGATACAGATTTGATACAGTTTTAAAGTCCAAATCCCATAATGAGTCAGAAAACGAAAAGAGGGACTCTTTTAGACTATGCATTATCTAGTCAGCAGCACACCACAGAGGTTGTCTTCTCCCAGGCCTTTTTCACAGCTGACATTTTCACTTGTCACAGTAGGAGAGACACAGAAGCCACTGAAAACATGAACAATAGCTCTTTTCCACTGCAGGGTCCCACTAAGTCATGGCAGTGTAACAGTGTGAGTGACAGTGAGCCAGTGCAGTCAATACAGCCCCCCCCTGAAACTGAAGCAGCTGAATGGAGCTTAGTCATCATTATTTTGATCAATTAGCCTACATCTGTACTCTCCTCATGGCAGCATGTGTAAACGTCTTCAGTGAAAAGGCCTGAAATACCTCTAGCTGTCAATCATCTTCAGAAACACAAAAATGTGTTCTGCCTCTCATGGAAGAATACGAGATGCATGCAAAACTTCTACTATTATATATTTTTTTTCAGCCACTAGTACACCCAACATCTAAAATTAATGTTTGTTTAAAGTGTTCAACATAATAGTCATTTTGTATGCTGCAGTTTGTGGCACTGATGAGGTCTCTACAACAGCATGAACTGAAATGATGAACATCATATGACAGGATCCAAAGCTCCAGAACAGCTTGTAAATGGACCTCGTGGTGAGAATGTATCCTCAGCTGCTGTTTCCAAAGGCCAACTATGACAAGTGCGCAAACTCAGTCCATTTATAACTCATATTTGCATACATCATGTTGCTGCTTGCTATTATATACTTCTTTTTTTTCCAGCAATGCCATTTGAGCAGTGCCATTGTGTTTGGGATGTCCCAGCTTCACACAAACAAGCTACTTTACAAATACACATACATGAAACTAAGTGTCTGTTTAGAAGAAACTGCTAAAACTGCCACACAAAACATGCAGCAGCCAATTCTCCTGTTTACTACACATCCTCTCTGCTGTATGCCTCGGGGTTAAGCATAAACCGCAGCATCTTATAGGGAGCTCCATCACTTTGCCGTTAACCACCCACCATTCCTCCTCACTGTTCCAAGCACCCATTCCCAGTTTCCTGCTGAGTTATAAGCACTAGAGCCAAGATGGTGAAAAAATGCAAATCTCACATTCATTCCAGTCTTTGTTATACTGGCTTTGGGGCCCAAAATGGCATTTCTTGTGTTCTGTCTCCACCAGACAGCAAAGTCTGACTCAGAAATGTTTATTCGAGATATTTGCACATGGCCAGATCCCAAAGGAAGGAAAATACCACGCATTTAAACCATGACTCACACCCACAGTGTGATCCTTTCTAACATCTTCTCTGTGTTATAGTTTTCAATGCATAACCCGACGACCTCGTGACTCATATGAAGAGCAAAATACAGACTTTATATTCTTAGATATGCATCGATAAAAGACTAATATAAAACATCAGAGCACAAAGGATCATCTGGTAAACATTAAACAGCAGCATTTTGATCTCTTGTCTTGTGCATGTTGTATGGTACCACAGCGGGGCAGCAACGTAAATTTCGTTGAATTCTTTCAGTGACAATCAATCAATCAATCAATCAATCAATCAATCAATCAATCAATCAATCAATCAATCAATCAATCAATCAATCAATCAATCAATCAATCAATCAATTTTTGCGATTGGTTACACTGACCTTTTTTTTCTTCTGTGAAAACATTATTTTTTAACATCTGTCATGGTTAAGGCCTCAGTAGGGGATCATGAAAGACAAATGTCACAAAGGTGAGAAGTGTTGAGTTCACAATGATGGGTTCCTCATCCTCTCTGAAAAAATAACAATAATAAAAAATATATATTATTATGAAATAATTAACTTTTCACACATTCAACAAAGAGATGGATGCTATTTTGAATTTATAGGTTTAATATCCTGAAATCAAACAGTGCTCATGGAAGAATTGGCACATTTCAAATACCCCTAATACTCTGACATAAGCATGGACTAAATAAGTGAAATAAAAGGTGATCATGTGGCAGGGAAAGAAAAGCTGGTAGCACAATTTGAATCATTTTGCTGTGCTTTGAACTGGGCTAAAGCTTAATCACAATAAAACCATGCTTAGGCAGTGCCCTCTTCTGTCCAAGCTATGCTATACTATATTTTATTTTTTATTGTTGGACACAATTTGTTATAGGAGACAGATTCATTATAATAAGGTTTCTTTAGCTTTTGTGTCCATCCATGTGTGAGGATGGTTTTTAAGTTTCCTGTGCATGATAAATGATGCAAATTCACAACAATGCTTCCCCAATTTCAGTCACAAAAAGAAGATTAGAGAGATCAGAAAGAGCGAGAAATTAAATTTTAAATGAAATGTGAGAGGGAACATTTTCTTTTTGGTTGAATTTCCAGCATTGGCTACTATGCATAGAACAAAACACTAGAACCACAATGTAAACTAGGCTATATGAACCTTGCTGTAGCTTCACAAATAAAATGACACATTTGCAGTGTTAAAAACAAAAACATCTTATTTATAAAATAAAAACAAAATATTTATAAAATAAACAAATTCAGCAGGGCCTGTAACGGCAGCTTGGAGTCACTCTCCTTCCTCCACAGGGGGCGCTGTAGCTAATTTAGTCCGGACTGTGCCCTTTAACTCTGACGTTTCAGCTTTCCTCCACGTTGGCCGCACATGCGCAGAGCGCCCGGTCACCTGCTGGAGATCAGAGCCGAACAAGGAAGTCTCCCACTGAGGAGGACTGGATGACAGGCTGAGCAAAAACTAAATACACCTCCGCCGGATTGTAGTCGTCTGCTCGTCGGCTCCCAGCCACGTCGGCGCGACAAGATGTTTAAAAAACTGAAGCAGAAGATAAACGAGGAGCAGTCCCCGCAGAGGAGTGCGCAGTCACCACAGCAGGCCCAGGTTGGTTGTTGTGTTGCTGGGAGCTAACTGGCTAAGCTAACGTCTGTTTACACTGCTCAGGCAGCAAGCTCAGCAAGAAAGCAGTTGTTTCCTTAACGTCTTAGTTCAGTTTCCTGAAACACATATATCTTATTAAATATAACTAAATGAGGTGTAAACTCAGCTTGTGTTGTATCTTGGTTCTTGTGCTTTCTTGTAAACGTTAGCACAATGCTAACTGAATAAGCCGTCTGACTTAGCAGTTAGGAAGGTGCGTTCAGGTAAACTTGTAACATGTAAATCTCGTTGTTCCGGTTACAAATAAACAGCAACCAATCCCGTCATAGCAGCCGAACCACTCAGGGAATCTACACTGTAAATGACCCCAGACCATATGGGCGTGTCTGTTTGTAACATGGTGCATGTGCATGTCAGCAGGCAGCTTTACTTGACACATATACAAGTCCTGCCACTGACAGGCATCTGATATCATTGTATCCGGTTGTAAAAGGGTGGAAAGGCCAAAATACAAGATTAAAGTGTTAATCATGTCTTTGCTCGTCAGGTTCAACCTGCCCTTACTTAGTTGGTTTCCTTCTTTGAGTCTGGCCAGTTGTTAATCTTAAAAGCAAGCAATATGTAGCTGTTTGTCTGCTTTGTATTAATGGTTTGAGCACCTCTTGCAAATTGAGCAGTATGTGTGACAAGTTTGCTTATGTTTACCTTTCCTGGTGACAAGCCTTGTCTTGACTTGAGTTGACTGTGTTCAAAGGTGACAATAGGCAAACAGTGGGGTTCAATGACAAGAAAAGATAAGAGCAGTTTTACATTAACCCAACACTTAAATTCTCACAGTGTCACCAGATAAAGAATATAGTGCATACAATACAGTAGTTATGATTGTGTCTAATTTAGAGAGAGGGGTTATGTATTTGTACTACAATGTTATGTTTTTATTTCAGCAGGCGGGCTCTGGTAATCGACGCAGCAGTCAAACAACCCCATTTCAACACGATGGCTCACCATCCCCCAGTGACAGAGAGGTGGGTATGGCTTCAGCCTGAGTTGATATGAATATGTAATGTGTATGTGATATCTTTGCACTCAACCTGCAGCCTGCACAGATGCCATGTCCTCTCCCCTGCTTTTGTCCTAATTTTCAGCACACAGAGTAATGTCTCGTGTCAGTCCTCAAAATTCTGTCATGTGTTCTGCTTCAAGATCTCTTTTAGAAATTGTAGGCCCATGATAATTTCCGCTTTTCACAGTTTGTCCATGTAATAAAAGGCATGCACATTATTCCCTGTGCTCATTTCCCAAGCATTTTTACGGAACAGTAGCCGTTTCTCTACTTCAGGTGACAAATCTCTCACCACAGGGTCCTTCTAATTTCGCGAGAACAAATGAACTGAAATAACCATGTGATAATTGATGTTGTAGATCAATCAGCACTGTGATCACACAGGTACACAGGTATGGTGTCTTAAGTTTTCCCTTCATTTAATCGCATGTATGTTCACAGGGGACAATGGAGTCACACTGATTTTATTCAAGGCATTTTGATGCTTTTCTTCAGGCAGCATTTGGCCAATAATGATTAATCGTTTGTTCAAAGACGCCTTGTAACATAAACAAATCATCAGCACTTTAAATCCAAACATCATCATTCAACAGTACAACAAGTTATATTTCACAGCCATGATATATCTGCTCATTTTAAAGAGACTCATTTAGAGCCAGTGGGAAGTACTTTGTAACGGAAGCGCTCACCATTTTTCAGCATGTGTATGAATAATTTATGTATCCTCTCCTCAGTGTTTTTCTTTCTCGGGTGAGTTGTTGTAATATTTCCCCCCTGTGGATATGGGCAAGTCAATGCAAGACTTCTTTGATTCAGTAGGCGGAGTGAGGCCGGCCGTGAGGTATTGACAGCAACTGATATGGATGATGCAACATATGGTTAATACGTTTATTTTAGAGCTGAAATATGGATGTTTACAGTCTCGACAGTTTGATCAAAAACAAGCCTATTCATGAAAGGTTTTCTACGCTGCAGCACTGGAGTAGTGTCAGTGACCCACTTCAGGTTTAGGTTTCTGCGTTTGTCCTGTAGTTGCCTTTTGGGCCCATGTGCTCTCAATGTAGAAGCTTCTCATCATCTTTTTTCACCTCACAAATCTTGAACACTTTGACACACTCTGGAAGCGTCAAGCTGGCATATTTTGCCTAATTTATCCATTAAAGTAAGAGCTCCAGACGACCTGCAGAGATGTCAAACTGTTATTCATGACATTAATGTTGATTGAGTGTCTCACTTTCCTGCTTTTCTTCTTTTTCTTCCTATTTCATGTAGTCTCTCTCCCTCTTGTCTCTTTCTGTACTCTCTCAGTCTTTTTCTCCATCCATCTCAGTCTCTCTCACCCAGCGTCATCTGGACAGTCTGGCTAGACACTCCCTCCAGCGCTATTTCACTCTCATGGTGTTGTTTTTCTCATTGCTCTCTGTGTTCCTCTCCTTTCCCCACCTCTCGTCCCGTTACGGCACTGACGGGGTCAGATGCTGGCTGGGATGATAGCAGAGCCCGCTTTTCTCTCTGAGTATACTATCTTTGCTCTGGACCATTCAAAACAACCCAAAACGGCCCAGGTAGCCAGTGTGGTGAGTTTGTCCTCACGTCCTGTCTCCTCCTCCTCCTCCTCCTCTTCCTCCTCCTCCTGCCCTGTTCCTTCCTCCCATCTCCGTGCCTTTGGGGAATCGGTAAAGGACTGTGGCCCAAGTAGGGACAGCTTGTTCCCTGCTCTCTGTCTCCTGTTTCCTTTGGATTTAGCAACAAGAAGGCATCTCATATCTAGGCTAACCCTGCATCTCATGGGGTCTACACTGCGGTGTAGAAGCTTGTGTGCTTTCTGTCATCTGTTGGTTTATTGCCCTATCTTTCAGTTATTATGATCCGTCACAGAATTGAATATTGCCTCCCTGTCTTTAGGTGTCCTTAGTTGCTTGCCTTATAGACCCTCAACACCCTGTTATGTTGCCCAATGGCCTTTATCCCTCCTCCCCGTGAGTCTGTTTATTTGGAGAGTTAATGTTGTTAATCAGTGTCCAAGTTATGGGAAGCCTTTATAAACAGTTGAACTGTTAAATTGCTTGTAACTCTTCCAAGTAAACAAACACCTTTGTAGATGCCCTTCATTTTATAAATATATCTACAGTACAGTATATTCAGAAGTGTTGCAGAAATAAGCATTTGGGGCTACATGTGGGAATACCAATAATTTATTATACATCTCTCAAATAATTTTGCCTATAAATGTTTGTGATATGTTTAATATTATAATGTAAAATATTAGATGTAAAAAGCTCATCTTGATTTGCCCACTCCTTAATATGAAGCATAGGAGCCACTTGTGGGTCGTGGAAAACATATCTATTTAAAAAATTCAAATTTTAAATGCTAAAGGAGAAACAAAATGTTATATACCCCAAACTTTCTATCCAAGTTGGTTTATATTGTAGTTGACCCTTGTTATTGGTATTTCATATGTTGGAAGCCTCTTTGAATAAGGCCAGTTGTAGTCTGTTATTTACCTTGTCAGTGTTTACTGATGCTAAGGACATACTGGTAAAGTGGGTCGGTGTTTTGAGTCTTGAGCTGTTGCTCTTTATTACATCCAGGCTGAATGTCATTGAAAAAGCTGCTTACTTATAACAGGTTCCCCTTTAAATTTTTCACACAGTTTATATAACCTTTGTTGGTCCTTGTCAGTAGGGAGTTGTAAAGTGGATCAGAGGATTGTTGTTTCACTGTTTAGAGAGTTTGTGTTGCACAGTCACAGATTGTGGTTCATAGTTATCCATAAGTACCTTAAATCCATCACAGTGTCTTTTTCATGTTCCATCTACATCTACAAAAACCTCAGTTTGTCATTACATTTGGTTGATCGCTGAAGCCTACGATAGCTCGTCTTTTTTTTATGTTTTATTTTGGAAGTACTGTACAACCTTGTTGTTCCAGCAGTGTTCATCATTTGACCCAATACTTCGACCTCTGAAGATTTAATGCAGCTGGTACTTCAACAAAGCTGTAAGATGAACAACGATTGTGAGTCACAGGTTTCTGGATTGAGAACTGGTTTAGATTTGGAGTATCATTCGTCCCCCAAAAATAGACTCTACTGTAAGCTTTCCTGAATTAGATCCCCATGAGTCCTTGTGTCCAACTTTGAACAGTGACGAGCGTCTAAGTGGAGCAACACTAGTGCATGTGCGTCATTATGTGGGTGTGAAAGAACAAAACAAATCTCATTCCTAATAAATATTGATTTGTAGTTTTTCTGGTGGAGAAAAACACATGTGGTGTCTTGGCATCTTGTCTTGGTAAAGTCTCTGACTCATCAATATTTATTCATCTAGATATTAACGCTGTGCAGCCTCCCAACACACAAACACACATTTACAGATTCACAGAATCAAACAACTGCCCAATATACTGAGAAAAATTACATAAATTAACCTATTTGGTCTTACACCGGCACATACCTGGTAACCAAGTAACAAGGATGCATAAGCCATGCTGCAGGCTGAGACCTCACCACAGAGACCCAGTTTCAAATATGACCAGGGCTCGTCAAAAAACAAAGAAAGAATCGAGGCCAACAGTAACTACGGGTTCAGTAAGACAAAGAATATGAAATAAATGCTGAACATTTTGCACTATAACTCAGTGGGAGGAGTAGCTCGGAGCTGGACAAGGGAGGAGAAAGTTTGCTCACTGTGATCCTGCTTCTAACAAGTCAACTAAACCAACTGTGTCTTTGTGCTCTTGTAATACAGCTGCACACGGCACTGCCAAGCATCTTTAATTCAAATGCCGGCGCTCCGACTTGACTTTATAACTCTCTGTCTGATCTGTCTTCATGGCTGTTCTATAGAGTCTAGTTTTAACCCTTTTTTTGTTTAATGTACAGTAGAGATGCCTTCTTTTTTATGTATATAACCCCTCTGTTTTTTCCAAGTTGCATGAGGGTACCCATTGCCCCTGCATTGCTCCCAGCAATACTAATATTGCTCCCTCCAGAGTAATCAGGGAGAGCCACGCTGGGTGTGGATGACTAACTGGCCCAGGACAGTCACTAGCACAGTTTTCCCCTCTCTCATAATGTCCCTTTTATCTGCAGAGTTCCTCTAAAGGACCAAGCAGGTCTCCCAGAGGTAGCATCAATGGCGATGGAAGTGCCTCTCCTCATGTATGTCTATTATCCAGTTGTTTTCCTACCTCACTGTTTTATTGCTTTTGATTATTATTTGATTCATGTTTTTTTATTTGTCTCAAATGTCCTAACAGAGAGAAGAGCCACAGTCTTTTGCCCAGAAACTGCAGCTAAAGGTTCCCTCCATGGAGTCGCTGATTCGTGGCGGAGCCAGTCGGGCAGAGAACCTGTTCCGCTCTCCCTCGAAAGAGAGCCTGGTCCGTAGCTCGTCACGTGAATCTCTGACACCCCTGGGAGAAAATGACTCCCCAGGCCCGCCGACATATGACCCGCCCTCAGATATTGAGAGTGAGGCTGAGGAGCCACCAGGAAGCACCGAGTCCCTTTCCAAAGATCAGCTGTTGCACCGACTGCTTCGAGTGGAGAGGAGTTTGGGGAAATACAGAGGGAAGTACTCAGAGGTGAGACACACACGCGCAAAGTTGAGCTTATTAACTTGTGTAGTGGATACACTCACTCTAATTGTGGTGTCATTGTCATTGTCAGCTCAGACATGATTTCAACATTCTCCGTCTTTCTTATTCTTTTACGTACCTCATATGTACCACTTCCACATCCTACAGCTGGTTACTGCGTATCGAACGGTACAACGAGATAAAGAGAAAACCCAGGTAATTTTGCTTGTATTTTATTATACACAATTTAATATTTATATTCATCTCACTAGACATTTCAGAACAAATACCTGATGTATCCTGAACTGAAATGTTCATCTCTGCTCTGCTCTTCCTCCCCTCAGGTCATCCTCAGTCAGAGTCAAGACAAAGCTCTCCGGAGGATAGGGGAGCTGCGAGAGGTACAACTATAGCTATTAGTATGAGCGTTGTCTTTCTAGGTCAGATTCTGTCTTCCTCTTTGGATAAAGGTTTTATGCCTGAATGAACATATTGAATGGTCTCTAGGAGCTCCAAATGGACCAGCAGGCCAAGAAACATCTACAGGATGAGTTTGATGCTGTGCTTGAGGAGAAAGACCAGATGATCACTGTGCTCCAAACACAGGTCAGCACAGCAGTTTGTGAATTCAATTCAATTCTACTTCAATAGCTTTAGGTGTTCACAAGTTAGCTAAGCACAGCTTCATATTTCACAGAAAATCAATCACACATTTTAATTTGATCAACTAATGGATAACATTATAACAATCAACACAGTAAGAAAAAAAGAAACAATGATTGTTTTTTTTAATTAAACAAAATCAGTTAAAAAAAAAGTGAGGTTATAGAGGCCAAAAAACAAACTACTCACCTCATTTTAATCTTTTTAGTAATTTTGTTTGCAATCAGTTTTGTTGACACATTTATTTTATTATAAAAAGCTAATATAAATGAATTTACATTTGACACTTAATCAGAAGAGGGATTTTACTCAGCATGATTTATTTTGATATGATGTTTTTATACAACGTTATTTCTCAGAACTTGACCTGTAATTACAACATTTGCAAAACGGTACAAATTAAAACATTAAAAATGAAGAAAAACAAGCCGTACAATAAATGCTTCAAGATAAATCTACAAAGCAATGTTTGTTTGTCTTGGCAGGTTGCTCTGCTGAAGAAACGAGCTAAAGGGGTTTCTGATGGTGCTCTGCCACCTGAAGGTGAGGTTGCTCGCCATGAGGATGCTGAAGACTCTGCTTCTGCCACACAAAGTCCTTCTAAAGAGGGAGGAGTAGAGCCTGAAGCCTCTGAGGGTAAGAATACACTATATATACTACAGTATATGAATCAGGTTAGAGCAAACTTATTGTGAAGATTATTGTGTGTGATCTGTATACAACATTTTTTACAACCTAATGACACTTTTTAACTAGTGCAATGTGTTTTCTGGACAGGAGAGGGCAACAGTGACCCAACCAAACTCATGGAGGCTCTCCAGAAGCGTGTGAAGAGGCAGGAAAACCTTCTGCAGAAGTGTAAGGAAGTGATGCGCACACACAAGGAGCGCAGCGCCCAGCTGAGCAGCGAGAACGAGACTCTTCAGGAGCAGCTGCAGGAGAGACTGCAGGAGCTGGAGAAGATGAAGGTAGCTAACTTCGTCTTTAATGATACAGAAGCGTAGGTCTTCATACTGTAATATTAGGCCATTACCAGTCAAATTGGACCATACATTTTAGAAATTATCTGCTTACACATTTTGTCAATAAAGTATCTGCAGAGGCTCAAAGTAGATGGCCATTTCAAAGCAATTTCCTGGCAACAGTTTCTCACTAGAAATTGATGTGGCGGTAAACTGCAATTACCAAGAGGTTTCAAGCGGAGCTGGGCTGAGACGCTGCAAATGACTGAGCAGTGTGTTTATGTGGTGCTGCAAAATTTCTTTATGGCCCACTGATAATGTGACTCCATTATCTCAGTGACACAGTGGATTGCTGTGGTTCTCGGTGTCCTAGCATCCAGATTCTCTGGCTACGGCCCAGGATGAGGGTTCATGTCATGTCAGTGTGACATGCCTGAACCATTGTTTTCATTGATGTCAAAACATTTAGTTTCAGTGGTATGATCGGCTTGTTTAGCTTGTCCCTAGCTGCTCTGATGTTCTGCAGCGTCTGATAACAAATGTTTGTTGTCACAAAGACACTGTGATAACACGCAGCTTTTTCTGTGACCGTATGTTGATTGACTCGCTTTCATTCGATGCCATCATTTTTATGTTGAATCTGCACTCTGTTTGGGAGTGGGGCCTTTCCTGTGTTGGGAATAGCAGAGGTTAACAGGCGTTTAGTCCTCTTAAGCAGCATGAAGGCATCCTGGAACTGCTGGGCTGAGCTGGGCTGTGCTCATCCCCTGCCTCAGACAAAATACCCCATAAAACAGACCATGTGTCTGTGATTCCTGACCTTCAACTCAAGGATATTTGAATTCATTTTTTACTTCCTGGTTAAAAGACCATTCTGTCATATCTATTGTGTCGTACACAGTAAAGAGCTTAATTTCTCACATCCTTGTTTTGAAGTTTTGAACATCAGCTGTTATTGGAAAGGAAAGGGCGCTCAGAGTCCCATGGCCTGTGACACACATAGATCAAACAACTGAGAGCCGTCACAGCATTTCCTGTTTAGCCACCGCTGGTTAAATTGCGGTGGCAAAGCGACATGGCGAGTACATGCCACTGCTGTTAAACTGGGCTATAATTTGGGTCAACTTGTTGGTTCAGCAGAGCTTGTGTACACTCTTGAGTCGTTGCTTGTGGGTGAGGCATCCTGGGTGGTGCAGAAAACATCTAATTTTGAAGTTATCTGATCAAAGCGCATAAAGAATATGAGCCTGAAAATCAGAGCTTGGCCCTTGGAGGTATTTGTCAGATGGAAATATTTGATCTAATCTGAAATTGAGTCGAATGTGTTTTTTTGTAGGAACTGCACACAGCAGAAAAGACAAAGTTGATCAATCAACTGCGTGATGCCAAGAACCACATTGAACAGCTGGAGCAGGACAAGGTGGGTGAAGAGGTTTTCAGTCTCCTCTTGATTGAAGGTCCTGCAGATTCAGTTGTCTCGGGAAACCAGAAGTCTGTTTTCACTCTGCCTTGGCCACCTTGAAGCCCCATATTGTTTCTCTTAAACTTTGACCCCCGACTCTGCCGAAAGGTCAACAGCTCATGATATCTCTGTGAGGGACACTGCAAGCACAAAGTCAAAGACAATTTCACTCATGGGGCTCGAGTTAGGATGCAAAAACAGAGAGATGGTGCTCATCAGAGCAGCATTAAATTCTGTATGGAGACATTTGCTCAGGTTGCACAATTAAATGGTTGACTTTCTTTTATGGCTGTTTATGACTCTTTGCTGGCCTTCAGGGAATGGTCATTGCTGAGACAAAGCGCCAGATGCATGAGACCCTGGAAATGAAAGAAGAGGAGATTGCTCAGCTCCGCTCCAGGCTCCAGCAGGCCACTGCCCAGAAAGAAGAATTACAGGAGCAGAAGGAAAAGGCTGAGAAATCAGGTCAGTTGAATACATTTCTGTTGATATTTAGTATTTAGGATGCCGTCTCTGAATATTATATTAATTTTTTTGTTTTATTTCTCTTACACAGCATTTGAGGAACTTGAACGGGCATTGGGTGTAGCTCAGAGGGCTGAGGAGTCCAAAAAGCAGCTGCAGGTTCAGCTGGGGGAGCATGTGAAAATGGTGGAAAGGGCCAGTGAGGAGGAGAGGAAGAGTCTGCAGCAGGAACTCACACGAGTCAAACAGGAGGTTGTCACTATAATGAAGGTCATTTTGCAGACTTCTTATGTATTTTTATTTTAATGAAGTCAGTAGCACAGTGCAAAGGAAAATGTATTGAGTTTGATTTTCATTGACCATGCACTGATATTTATTTTATTGATAATTACAATATCTGAGATACTGTACATTTTATTAAAGAGCACAAAAGCACTTATAAATCAGTTTTTCTATTATTATTATTTTTAATTATATTAGAAATCATCAGAGGAAACAGTGGCAGGTCTGGGAAAACTCCACAGTGAAGCTCTGGCTGCTAAAGAAGCAGAGATAACTGCCAGAATCAACAAAGCTGTGGTAGGTGCCAAATGTTTTCATTCATTAGATTCTGCAGTATAAACAAGTAAATCACATGAAGTACAATCACTTTAAAGCTTGATTTGACATGCTTGTGTTGCTTAGGAGGAGTGCAAGGAGGAGTTTGCCCAGTTAGCCAAGGAGCGGGAACAGCAGGCCTCTCTGGCTCTGGAGGACGCAGAGTTACAGAAGACGGCTCTGAGGACAGAGGCTGAGAACAAGGTTAAAGACATACAGCTGGAGCTGGAATCTGCGAGGACTGTGAGTTTTGTGTTTGACATTTTTGCTCACAAGTTTACTTTGCTCACAAGTAAACTGGTGATTTTTCTTCTTTATATTGTAATGTCTTCTGTTTCTTTTTTTTTAAATAGAAAACCTCACACTGTATCTTGTCTTATCCATTAATCAAGCTGCATTCTTCTAAATGAGTTTAAATGTAGTGACTATATAATATAAATCTCTCTCATGTATGTGATTGCAGAGAATATTGGAGCTGGAGAGCTCTCGGGAGAAGATCTCACAAGATGGATCAAGTCTGTCCGATGAACTCTCCACTCAGTTGAATGAGCTGAAGGATAAACACCAAGAGCAAATCTCTGCATTAGAGGAAAAGCACCAAGAGCAGCTGGAAAAGCACAAGGATACCCTTACCCAGGAGCATAATGCTGCTGTCGAGGAGCTCAAGGAAAAACACAGAGCTGAAATGGAGACCCTTCTGAAGGACAAAGAGGTGCAGTTCCAGGCACATGTTGAGGACATGAACCGGAAAACATTAGAGAAACTGGATGCAAAGCAGGCAGAACTAGAGGCGCTGTCCTCTGAACTCTCTGAGTCTTTATCAAGTAAACAGCTTCTGCAGGAGAAGTTGGTGGCGGCTGAAGATGCTCAAAGTTCAGCTGAGAAGGAGCATGAGAAGAGTTTTCAGGATCAGCTGAAAAAGCACAAGGAAGAGCTTGCAAACATCAAACGGGAGCACAAGCAGTCACTTGGAGGGATAGAAAAAACTTTGAAGGAGGAACTTAATGCGTTGAAGATTGTTCTGCGGGAAAAGGAAAAGGAAATTAAAGAACATATCCTTAAACAAAAAACACTACAAGAGGACTCACATTCCACTACACAAGAACTAAATGTCAAGGTTAAGGAAGTGGACGAGCTGCAGCAAAGTTTATCTCAGCTCCAGTCAGAAAGTGGGAGCCTAAAGGTGTCCAATGCACAGTTGAGCAAGATCACACAGGAACTTGATCAATGTAGAACAGACTTGGCAAATTTGGAACGTCAGCTAGAAGTTGCAAAGAGTGATTGTCAAGAAAAAGAGAAATCACTAATAGAACTAGAGCAGCAGTTACAACAGACTAAAAAGGAGCTCTCAGAGCAGGAGAAGTCATTCACTGCACAACTGAACACTAAAAAGGAAGAACAAACACGCATCAAGAAACAGTTTGATGATGAAAGAGCTGCCCATGAGAAGAAGATGAAAAATGTTAAAACTGAGATGGAAAATAAGCTAAAATCACAGGAGACAAAAATGGAGAAGTTCAAGCATAAAGCCAAAGAAATGCAGGAGAATTTTAAGAAAAAGCTTCAGCAGAATGAGGAGAGCATGAAGAAGGAACTTGCAAAGAAGGAGACAGAGCTTCAGCAGAAAGAGCAACAGGTTCAAGAGAAAATTCTTGAAATGGCACAAAAGAGCTCCCAAGGCCTGAGCAGTGCGATGACAGAGCTGCAGGCCAACCATAAGGCAGAATTGGAGAAGCTTCGTGACACACACAAACATGAGATTGAAGAGCTGGAGCGTCGCTGGCAGGAGAAAAGTAAGCAGCTGGAAGAGGAGACGATGGAGAAGCACTCTGTCATTCTGCAGGAAAAGGCACAGGACTTGGAGGAATTATCACAGCAACTCACCAGAAGCAGAGAGGAGAATAAGCAAGTGATGTGTGAAATAAAAGATCTAAAGGAGGATCTGGCAATTCGAGAAACCACGGTGCAGAAGCTGCAGGAAGAACTTAACGAAGCAGCGGTCAAGCTGGAAAGTTTGTCTCAGGGTGAAGCACTGCTGAAAGATCAAATAGAGTCAGTGGAGAGGAACCTCAACCAAGCTATGAATGAGAGAAACGCCCTCCAAGACAAGCTCAACACAACAGAGGAGGAGAGTAGAGAGAAGGTAAAGACCTTGTCAGACAAGTTGGAAGAAACGGAGAAGCAGCTCAAAATGCTGGAGGGTTCCAGATGTAAGGAAAGCAAGGACTTGCAGAGTAAATTTGAGGAAACCTCCGCTCAGCTACAAGCCAAGGAAGCAGAGTTCCAGCAGCAATTAATTATGATCAGCAACCAAATGGAGCATTACTGTAAGGAGGTTCAGTCTAAAGTGGAGTGTGGATCTAATGAACTGAGTCAAAGAGTCGAATGTCAGGTGAAGGAGCTCAATGATAGACTGCTTCGTAGTCAGAAGAAGGTTGGACATCTCAAAAACATCATCCTTACTAAAGCAGACAGAATTTGCACTTTAGAGGAGACTCTCCGTCAGCAGACTGAAGAGAATAAGAATCTATGCATTTCATTAGAACAGGTGACTGCTCAGGTAAATGCTCACACGGAGCATATGAAAGCCTTAACACACGAGAAGGAGGACCATTCTCAGTCTATCAGCGAAAAAGTTCAGAAAATCAAGGAACTGAGCGAAGCAAACAGAATCATATCAGAGAGCGTGAAGACCAACGAGATGCACATCAGTGACTTGAAAAATCAGCTAGCAAGTAGCATAACAGAGAAGGAGGAAGCCATAAATCAGCTGAAGCAGCAGTTTAATGAGGAGAGACAACAGGCCGCTCTTCAAACGAAGGAGACCATTGAGAGATTAGAGCAGGAGAGGACAGCTGCGTTAGAGCAGGCAGATGCGGTCAGGGTCAGTCTGTCTGAGAGCGAGAACAAGTTCACCCAAAGTGACAACACTATTACGTCTCTGCAGGCCAGGCTCGGAGAGCTGGAGCAAAAGATCTCCGAAAAGGACGAAGCCTTGCAGAGGCTGTCAGCGAGCATTGACAATCAGTCCATCAGCAAGTCTGAGATGGACCAGGTGTTGAGCGAGAAGGAGCAGAAAGTCAGCGGACTTACCTCGGAGTTGGAGGGCTGCATCAGCCGACTCGATGAGCTCCAGGAGCAGTTGGCCTTAAAGACGAAAGAGTGCGAGCAGCTCACAGCAGAGCTGAAGCAGCAGCACAGCATCAGGGAGAGCGAAAAGAGAGAGCTGGCCGAGCAGCTGCAGCAAAACGGTAACTTAGAGAAGGAAATGGCAGAAAAACTCAACTTCCTCCAGGAAGACAACCAGAAGAGTAAACGCGAGCTCGAGAGTCAGAGGGAGGAATTTGAGAGGATGAAAGACGACATTAACAAGAGCAAGGAGGAGAGTCTGAAGGCAGCCGAGGAGAGGTTATCTGCAGAGAGTGCAAAAAAAGTGTCAGATCTGAAGAAGAAAGCGGAGCAGAAGATCGGTCAGATTAGAAAACAGCTGACAGCTCAGCTTGAGGAAAAAGAGCAGGCGATCAAGGCTCTTCAGACGAGTTTGGAGGAACTCAAGAACAGCGAAACGTCCAGCAGACAACACACAGAAGGGTTAGAGGAGAGAGCGAAATCACTGGAGGACGCTCTTACCAAGCTTAAAGAGGAACAGGAGAGACAAGTGGAGCAGATTCTCAGTAATGAGAAGCTGGAGAGAGAAAAGTCTTTAGAAGAGTTGAAGAACATGTACGAAGAGAAGATGTCTTTGCTTCAGAAAGAAACGGCACAACAGGAGGAACTCAAAGAAGCTGCGTCGTCACTGCATGAAATCGAGGCAAAGCTGAAAGAAGCAGAAGAGCAGAACGAAAGCCTCCTCGCAGAAATAAGCCGACTGAAAGAAGATGTGCGTGAGAAGGAAGTCCAGCTCGATCAACATCTCAAGGTCCAAACCCAACCACAACTTGAGGCTGAGATGAAGGTGGAATGTAGCAGTGCACCACTAACCAGGAGTGCGATGGAAAACCACTCTCCGACGGAGGAGGTGGACGGCACTGCTCTGGAGTCACTCAAGAACAAACTGAGTCAGGTGACGAACGAGAAGGACAAATTCTACAAGGACTTCACGAGTTTACAGAAAGACATCCGACTACTGAGGAAGGAACACGAACAGGAGATAGAATACTTGAAGAAAGAGTTGTTGGAGACGAATGAGAAAAAGCTGAAGTGAGTTCATTAAAGTCAAATTAATGAAAGTAATTTATAACAAACAACAAAACTAACCAACATTTTGTAGACGAAGGGGCTGCAATTCATTTCTTCTCTGTAAATAATTGCTGATTTGACTTTGCTCTCTGTCGTTAACAGAGTGGAGCTGGAAGACATGGAAATGAAGCACAATTCTGCTATCAAGCAGTTAATGAGGGAGTTCAACACACAAATGGCCATGAAAGAGAAGGAGCTCGAGACTTCAGTGAAGGAAGCCATCGGTAAGGCTGAAGAAAAAACATTTTCCATTCATCAAATTCCAGTCACAATAAATACTGCTGTGTCATAACACACGAGAAATGAATGATTAAAATCATTCTTTTGTTGTGGTCAGGTCATTTAGTGTATTTCAGCCTCCTTTTGAAGAATCTGAATAATTGCTTTAAAATGGAAAAGAAAGAAAAATATGATTTTTCTTTCATGTACAGAATTGAGGTGGAATAACTACAAAGAAAAATTTTACATTTATTAAATCTTAACACAGGTTGGAAGCAAATGAAGGACTCACTGCATTTGGATGCAGTTGATCTGAACCGCCATGTTTCCTTGTGTCCTCCATGTTCAAATAAGATGTGACATGAGCAAGCGGTTTGGAATATGACCTTTTGGTTTTCTCATGTGCCAACTCTGGCTTCTTTCATGTTCCTCGTTACAGCGAAGGCCCAGAGCGTGGAAGCAGAGCTCATCACCACCCATCGTGAAGAGGCCAGCGAGCTGAAGAAGGCGATTGCCCAGAAGGAGGACGATTTGCACAGAACTGTTAAGAAATATGAAGAAGTTATACAGGTATTGTAAAAAAGACGATAAAACAAAAATAAAACCCCAACTTTTTATAGGTTGACTGTGTAAAGGAGACTTACCCCACCCTCCATTTGGAAGCAATCACTGCATTAGTTGGCAGCTTAGTTAGTCTTAAGTCTAAAGCAGCAGTTCCCAGCATTCTTTGTCAGACATGCCTCATAGACCTGTCAGATGAACTCAAGTACCCTTCCTGGACACTACCAGTCATGCTCCAGTCCAGATGTTTTTACTTGAAACGGCTGAACATAGAATATTTAACTATTGATGATACAAATGTGCATATAATAGAGGAGGTTATGATACATCTTCTCATACAAGTGAGTAATAGATGGTGGATGTTTCAATCATTTATCCATCATCCATCATTTGACTCGCTCATCAGTGGACACCTGCTTGATGAAAAGACTATTTTAGTGTTTTGCTATAAACTCATGTCCTTCACTGTCTCCAGACATAATAAGGGTGGGAGGTCTGAAATAAGGCAGCAACTTGACCAACATAGCTGAGATGTGATGCTGAGATGACACATAGGAAATGACTCAGCTATTTTCATTACAATTTTCTTTTTCTTTCTTTTTCAGAGTCGAGAGGAGGAGATGGGAGAGCGAGTGTGGCAGGTCCAGAAGGAACTGGAGCAGTTGCAAGCAAGGAGCCACGGCTCTGCTGAGGTACAACCCTGTGTGACCCACTGTACATATTCATCCGGTCATCACACATCTGTACAACAGGTCAATGTGTAGAGGGGACATTGTACCATTTATGCAGGTGTAGGAATAAATACCTGCAGCAATCAAAGCCCATTATATACGAGACTGGAGGTTTAGATTAGATTTACAGTATATAGTGGCTCTGTTGAAGCCATACAGTAAGTCACTTCACAGTGGCTGCAAGAAATAACAATGGCTGTATGAACTCATCATTTTTCAGTTCCCTTATGGGACGGGACGGAGTCTGATGGAAGCATTACTAGTCTTGAATGACGGTTTAATCCCAACGCATTATTGTGTCAGTGCCACGAGGCCCTTTCGGTTGCCTCATTATTTGAGAGTTCACATCCAGGTTAACAGACTTAACAGTTCTCGGTTGACTTTTCCTTTGTCTTGTTTCGTAATTGAAGGATTTTGTCTAAGAGCTCTGGGACAATTTGCTTACATACTTTGCTCTGATCAGTGTCTCGCTCCAGTCGTGTGGCTTCTCTCCAAAGCTCACCGGATGCTGTGAAGCTCGTTTGATTCACTCAGGAATGTTCTGCTCGGAAAACAGAGATTGCGAGGCAGCGGCCAGCCTCAATCCCTGTTCTCAATTATCATCATGCGAGGTGATTCTTGGACTTAGATTTATGCCGCGCCAATGCTCCCATGCAAGATGAACGTCCTGGAAGGGGGCCATCTAGAACAAATGTACTCCTGAGAGATGTTTTACCCAGGTGTTGAGGTGCCATGAGACCCCTGCGCTGATTCCTCTACCTTTACACGCATGTCCAGATGCACACAAACACCAAGAATTATGCTGCTCTCTCTGCTGCATTTTTCCCTGGTGAGGTAATAACTTTATGGGTGGATTGTATGGGTTTATGCTCGGGGAGGCCATTCCTTACTACGGGCCTCACAAGCCATTCTTCATTTAGACAGTAGGTCAGTGTGTCTCACAATAGAGACTGCACTCTTTCCACAAGTTCATGTTCAGTCTGCTTTCCCATAAACAGGCCAAAGCAAACAACGAGTTTGTCCATCTCTCTGTACCTCCTGACTTCATCCACCTGTATGTGGCCCCCAACATGTCACATGAATATTATGTGAAAATAGAAAATATTACCCAAACAGGAGTGGTGGGAACTTAGGCCTAGTCCACACGAGCCCGGGTATTTTTGAAACCGGAGTTTTGCTGCGCGTCCACACTAGTGGTGTAAATAAAATACAGGAGTGGTGGGAACTTAGGTGGTGATCAGTGGTGGATTGATGTAACAATCAAAACAGGAAAAACTTGTTATAACAGCAGATGATTAAGTGGAACTGATCCAAAGTAAACTAGAGCGCCGGTTTTCAAGGTAATGGTGCAACCGTCCGTGGACTTTCAAAAAACCACGGTTTCAGGTTTCCAAAAGTGTGTGTAATCATGACAAAAAAATACCCGAACTAGGCCTTAGTGTCAGTGGTGGATTGATACAGGACTTGTTATTTTAAGTGGAACTAATCCAAAGTTAACTAGACATTTTCATTGGTGCTTTTTGCTCCGTGTGTTGTAATCGTGACAAAGGAAGAAGACAGATCTGATTTTTAATAGTTAATAGCCATTTTATTCTTTTTTATTGCAAAAGTAGTAAAGCAAGCAAATCAGTATATCAGTATTAGTGTATATACTGTATATTATATTATCATTTTCTCTGTTACTACACTTCTGTCTTACTCACTCTGTTCTAACATTCTCATACAGATGACCACAGAAGAACTACAGGTATGTTTGTTGGTTGTTTCTATAAGATATACCTAAGCACATTTCCACTGTAAAACTTGCATCATTGATCAGTAATATCTGTGCATCACTTGACATTAATGCTCTGTCCTCCACCTCAGGCTCAGCTCGCCGAGAAGACCACTTTGCTGAGCGAGGCTCGACTGAAGGAGCAGAGCTTTGTGGAGAGAGTGAGTGTCAGGACTCATGTGTGCGCTCTTTGCCGGGGACAAGTGAACACCAAATCCCATGCAGTGTATTCCCAGGATTCTGTGGCCCCCAGCTAGAGCAGCCACTGCTCTCCCGCTGCATCTCCTTAATTACACAGCACATCTGTTTACATTTGGTTTAACCCTATAAACAATCGGAGAAATGCCTCCCACAGTTTTTCTCACACACCTCGTTACTATGCCGCATAAAAGATGACCAACAAAATGCAACAATTAGGCTAATACAGAACCCACTGGGGTCAGAAGGAGTTATTCTTCTTTCTCTTACAGTACTAATCTGTGCATGATTTTGTATGTTTCTCCACATTAGATTCACTCGCTTGAAGACAAGATTAAATGCTTCCACCGAAACACTGTTGTAACTCATCTTGGGAGCTCATACAAAGGTAACGTTAACACCATGAATCACTTAGTTCTGCTTTATGAGCCAGTTTTCTTTGGAAACAGCAAAACAAGGATGACATATATGAATATATATCTGTTGCTTTGACTCAAGTGTCATTGGAAGGTGCAACATAAATCACATATAGTAGTAGTAGTAAATGATATATTGCTTAACTTTTCTCTAGTTTTGGACAGAGATGGGACTAAAGATGCAGACCTGTTTAGTGTGTGGTCTGGTTTAACTCTGCTTTTGAGGACACTTTGGGCAACTAAGTGTGATTTTAGGCTTTCTGGTTAAGATTACTGTACAGCTGTGGTTATAATTAGGGTTTGGTAAAGGTTAGAGTAAGGGTTAGGGCTAGACGGAGAACCATAGTGGTTAAAGAGAGGGGGCAGCCTCTCAATGCAGTGGTACCATAAGTGTATCATAAATGGAAGAGTGTGTGTGTTTGCGTGCACTCCAGAGAGAGCGTATTTGGAGAGACTGAGTGAACTCTACTCTGCGCTCAGGCCTTCCTGGTGTAATAAAGAGAATCTGCTGTCAGAAGGGGGTGGGCTAGGGGGCGGCGAAGAAGCCATCCTTGGATTTAATGGCTTTTGCAGATCGCGGTCTTAATGTTTCCCACACAAGACCCCGCAGCACACAGACGTCTCAAATCCTCTACATCCAGAAAAAGTAGTATATCCAACCTAATGCCTGCTCTACGCCGTATTTCCTCTGGGCTGCAGCACCTATCAGTGAAAGTGTCTTCCACTCATTCTGTTGAGCCGACTAAACCCACCCAGAGCCGTGGGATTCAGGTGGAGGGCCGATCAGAAGGGGCTGTTGATAACTGGTCTCAGGTCTGTTGCGCTGTGATTGGTGGTGTGGTAGAGTCAGCCAGGGCAGCGTGAGGTCAGGAGGACAAAGGCTAAGGGATTTATTGGTGACGCATTATTTCACAGAAGAGATCAAAGAGTTGTTTGCACTTCTCTATCACCTTTTCCTCCCCTCCATTTGCGTGGTCCCCCCTGGCACACGCAAGCACATTTGGTGTCGTCTGAATGAACATACCAGATAAACAGGGAGCGAGTGGGTGTTGTTCCGTATTAAAGACCTGCTGGGGATGTCTCAGTTGTACAAGCAGAAGCCTAAATGTTACCAGCCATACATTGTATCCAAGTTGTAACACGGATTTTCCCATTCATAGATTTTAGGGGGATGATGATGATGTTATCGCTTCAGGCAGGGAATTAAAACTTTCGTTCTTAGACACTTGCAGTATTAAAGTGCTCATGCTGAGTCTCTCCATTCTTTCCTGTGCAAGGAGAGGTGATTTATTTTGCTGCTAACGCAAACAAGATGCTGTATTTCACCAGGAAATCTGTCATGATACCCACAAAGTCCCATAGTCCTCCTGGCTTATTTAAAGCAGATACATTCTTTGTGAAATATTATTCTAAAGAGACATTATTACAGCCTTGGTCACATGTGCTTATAGTATGACTGATAATTACTAAATGTCCGTTGCTTGTTTTTTCAGATCCTGTATTCAACAGCGCTGATGCATTCTCAGAACCCACTGAGATGGAGTACCTGAGGAAGGTGTTGTTTGAATACATGATGGGACGGGAAACAAAAGTATGCTTTTCTTTTTATCCTTTTTTTTTTCTTACATTGTTATACAAAACGATATTGATTTTTTTTTTCAAGTTATTTTCAAATTTATCTGAATGTAAAACATTGGATCTGGCTCCGTCAAAGTTTAAAAACTCCATGGGCATTATGACATCATTTTTATTCCCGACAAAGTCTTATGTTGTATTTTGTAAATATATAATGTCTGTAAATGAAACTCACATTGAAATGATAACGGATGTTATTGGAGCTTCAGCCCATCCCATGGTTTTAAGCGAGGAGCATGGGACCATTTCGGAAACTCTTGTCGTGTCCGGTCTTCTCGGATGAAATTAACAGTGCTCTCCCTCATTAACAGCGCTGATGACACGGTCCTAAAGTCAGCGGGATTTTCCCAGCTCCTCAGCAAACAGTTAGTCTTTATGACAACATGGCAGACCTCCCCAGTGTGGAGGATGTCCCCCAGGCTGCCTGCTAGCACATGCATCTTGCATGATGCAGATTTGCCATCTAAAGACATGCTGGCCTTGTTTAGTGTTAGTTGAGCGGTTCGGTTTCCTACACAGCAGCACTGTTTCTGATTAGAGCCTGTGTTTATGGGGAAATGCATGCACCCTGGCAGATAGGCCTGGAGTTGATTATGTATATAGTGTTTTTTCTCCCTCTCTTCTTTTTCTTGCTGTTGTTGGACTTTAAGTGCCTCAGAACAAGTTTGACGTCACGGTGTCAAAGTGCAATGAGGATGAAAAAAAATGTTTGACACAATTCGGCAAAATCGAAACAATTTCTTTGCTCACAAATGAAGATCAGAGCACAGATTGTTATTCTGTTATTGATTTGTTCTGTGCTTGTCATCTGCAGACAATGGCCAAAGTTATTACCTCCATGCTCAAGTTTCCTCCAGACCAAGCGCAAAAGGTTTTGGACAAAGAGGATTCAAAACCAGTTGTAAGCATCTGTTTACCTGCTGTGGAAATTTGGATGAGCTCAGTCACTGAACTCACCCCTGCCCTGTGGCAGCTGAAAACATATGAGTACAGCTCTTCTGTAACAGGCACATGACTAACTGAATTAATGTCATATCTGTCCCTCCGCAGCCCTGGTTACGATGAGTGTGATTCGTGTCCTTGTTGATGAAAATCTACTGCTGCTGCTGCTGAAGGGGAAGACTGCCATGGATTTGATTGATTCCTTCTCTCTGCATTTCTTGTCGTTTTGTTTGTGTGTGCGTGTGTGTGAATGTGTGAGTGTGTATGGCCACAACTTTGGGCATAAGTTTGTTGTGTGTGTGTGTGTGTGTATTATGTGTTAATATACGTAAAGGTATGAGGGAATTGTGAGAGAATATGCCAGAAACACAAATCTTCCATGAATCTAGTTTTACTTTGAAAATTATGTTTAAGTTAATTTATACATTTTAGTCGAAGATGAATGAGTTCCTTTTTATTTTAGAATTTGCTTGTGCAATAAATGATATCACTATCATGTATTGATGCTGACGGTCAGTTGATTTATAGGTTACTGTGTTGTGCTGTTGTCTGAATCACTTCCTCTGTAAAACTGTAAACGACCCTTTAACTGTGCACTTGCACCACATTAAGATACTCTGGCCTCTGGACCTTGTTTGTTTAACACAGCTTTTCTATGCTTTATATTTTGTCACTGACACTGGCATAGAAACCCCAAAACACAAAACTGTAAATTGTACGATGATAATTCAAAATGTACTATAGGGCACTATATGACTTGCTATACATTTTCAGACTAACAAATTAAATCTTATTTACAGAACACCTTTTGTCACTGCTGTATCTTTATTATCTTACAGTGTATTTAATGTTAAAATCAAAGTCTTATCTCATCACCTGTTTTCACACTGTCTGACAGAGGGTCAACTTTGATAACATCCTGTTTGAATAGACTCCTGGAATGCAGACACCACCACAAACAAAGGTTTGACCTTTTTTTTCTATCTATATAATTATGAATACATGTACTGTATATATAAAAGGCACATATGCATGGAATTGACCATAGGTGCAATCATTTAATGGTGATTGAATATGTTTTTACAGAATTTGACACAACTGTACAAGATACTGGATCATGAAATTAATGTACATACTAATGATAATGGATACGTTTAAAATAATCATGCACATGCACTTGGATAAGAATGTATTCTGCCACACTGAAGGGTTATGACCCCAACACCTGTGTTTTTAAAACAGAAAAAAGCTTATTACGCTCTCCTTTAATCAAAGCCTCTTTTCTTCAAATGTCAAAGATTAATTTTATCATGTTCTAAAGAGGTTTCAGCAAAACTAAAGCCTCATGAAAAAAGTGTTCTCATATCACTGTCTACTCTCTGCTCTTTGACATTGAATTGTCCCTTGGGCCTCTTTTATGCTTTCAATTTAGAATAATAGAGAATTCAATTCAATAAAATTAAAGTTGAAGTTGACGTTAAGCCGCTCACTGTGGGTGGAAGACGTTAGGTGGCAGCAGCGCCCACCCTCGTTTCTCAGTCTCAGTCTAAGTGAGCTGAGCCCCTAAAGCCCACGGCTGAAATGTGATGCTTTGCGCCTCAAAACCATTCGCTCCTTTCCGTGACCAAGTTCCACAGTGGAAAATCACGTTCCGGTTCCACCTTTCACATTAAAACTCTCACTGCGCTCTGAGAGCCGAGAAACAGTGGGTTTTGGAACAACCAATCGGCGGTGCTTTTATTTTTTAGGCGAAGCCTTCATCACTTCCGGTACCTCTCGTGGTTCACTTGACGTATGTGACAGCATTTATGTCCAGCACAGGGAGCCTGCGAGCTGCAACTTTCTCAGATTGACAGAGAATGGAGAGAAGCTGACGCACCGTTATTTACCGGACCGTTAACCTTCCTCATGCCATCACAGCTTACATGTGCTGCTAGACCAGGACGAAATACCTGCCCGATAGTTTTTTAACACTTTGACCACTGACGCGCTACTTATTGTTTTTTTTTTTTTTCCTACTTTCTGGACACTTCAACGCATTATTACGCACGATGCGCAAAGGGATGGCTCCTTTTCAGAGACAGAAAACGGGAGTACAAAATGTTTTCTATGTGTGTCTCTCCATTTCTGTGGCTTATTCTTACAATATAGACTTAGAACATCCCCTGGTGTTCCGCGGACCAAACAATAGTTTTTTTGGCTATTCTGTGCTGGAGCATTATCATGACAACACACGCTGGTGAGTCCCACTTTGAACTGTTCCTGGAAATGATGTGATTTTCAAACAGTGATGCAATGCATTTGTACTTTTCAAACAAATGTTGAAGTCTCTCCAGACTTGGTTTCCGCACCCAGTAAATCAAAGAGGCAGATGAGTGATACTGCTCATGAAAAGTCATTTCTGTTGGTACTGTACCTTTTTTTTCTGCAGGAAGGAGATTTTCCCTTCTTTATCCAAAGGGCTGCAGCGGCACAGATGAAATATACAATTAAGTGTTTGGCGGGTGGAAACCCACCCACTGTGTCCCAATCCTCTCCTCTCTTCTCATCTGTGCAGGGTAATAGTAGGGGCTCCGAGGGCAAACTCTACCTACAGTAGCTCTGTGCACTCTCCTGGAGCTGTATATAAGTGTCGAGTTCACAGCAACCCTGAACGCCGCTGCACAGAGATGGACCTGGGTAGAGGTCAGTCACCACAGCCTGCAGCAGCAGCAGCATCACAACAGCATTTAATGACACACACTACCTGCACATCTGCACTCACTCAAAACTTCAACAGTTCAGAAATGAACAATTATCACACATGGTGTGCTATCTGGTGCTACACACACGCACACACATGCTGGGTTTTCCTGCAGCTTCTCTTGTCCACTCTCTGCACAGACTCCCCCAAGCATCTGTTTTGTTTTATCAGAATAATGCAGCCTTATGCTGCTTTTAACAGTGCGACAGTTGTTCCTTTTGTTCTGGACCTGCTATATAGAGTCATGTCAAACACAAGAGGGGTCTCTGTGTGCGGGGGTCTGTAAATATTTTGATAAATATGATTTATGCTTCTACTAATATTTTCCAAGCACGTGAGCCAAAAAAGAGTTGAGCACGGCTGGGGTGCAGGCATGGCTTCAATATTAACCCTGTGCTCTGTTAATGTGTCACCAAAACCACAATGAAAAACCTTGTCGATTGCGGTCAACACCAACTCTCTCTCGCTGCTCGATGACCAGTGAGTCACGAGCCAGAGGAGCTGAACCTCTGGAGAAACCAGCACCACACTGACACACAGAAACACCCGCAGCTACATGTTGTATAGTGACTCAGCTCTTCAGGGAGAGTTAGAGCTGGATCAGGTCCCAATAGTATAGCAGATATCAGTATGTATTGACTGAGTGCAGAAAGATGTGTTTGAAGCAGTGTCTTTATTACAAAGTTGTTGTTTTTTCAACATTAAATGTCGCATACTCAGGTCACAGTTAAAGCTACAACAGGTATTCAATTAATGAATGGTTGACTGATAATCGATAAGTAATTTTTTAATTATGTGATAGAGATTCTGCAGCTTTTAACGTGATTGTAATGGAGCATCTTTAGATTTTGGAAACAACATAACATCTGGTGATCAGATTTCATCAGACTGGGTATTTGTCATGGACACTGTGTTCTGATGTTTTAGTAACAAGACAATCAATCGGTTGATTAAGAAAATAATTGGCAGATTGCTCAGTTGCAATGATGAGGTGAGGTGTCCAATTAAAGATATTTGTGCGTGTTGTGTTTATATAAAACTAAATGAACTTCAGCGAGTCAACTCGTTGAACTCTCAAATATCAGTATTGATATCGACTTCAAAACTCCATTGTCACAGAGCTGTAAAGGATTTGTTACTGTCAACTGTGCAAACAAAGTTGTACATTCAGCAGAAGTAAATAATAAATACCAGAACTCAAAAAGCTGACAACGACTCACAAGTAACAAGTTACTTGCTCCAAGCCGTCCTCCGTCCTGATGACTCAACGTCTACAAACTGCTCTCATTGTTTCTCAGGAAACAAGCTGAGGGAGTCGTGTGGGAAGACGTGCCAGGGAGACCGGGATGATGAGTGGATGGGGGTCAGTCTGGCCCGCCAGGACAGAGCCAACGGCCAGATACTGGTGAGTTCAGGGACACGGCGCTGCAGCCACTTCAGCAAATTGTTTAATAGGAACCATCTAGAGTACGCTCCTAAAAACAGACCCGATTATACCAACATCATTGTAACAAATGTCTTACCATGAACCGCGCTGTTAAACCACAGCTGGTCCCCGACTTTTACAACCCTCCCTTTTCCTTCCACTCTGTGTCACATGCCTGCAAGCTTGCACGTAAAAAAAAAAAACTGAACTTAAGTCATGATTTTTTTTTTTTTTTTTCATATCCAAAGCTGGATTCAGTACTAAACTCAGTAAGATCTGGAAGCTGCTGTGTGGTTACATAATACTGTGAAACATTTACCTCGTGTTTGGAGCTGGAAGAGTCAGTGGAACAGTGTAGATTGTTATTTGTTAAAAAAAAAAAAAAGTGGATGCAGGTTTTAGAGAAATTAGAAGACTAACTAGTGGTGCTAATCCCTGAGGTGTTTGCACAGAGATCACAGGGCAGCTGGCAGAGTTTGCGTAGGCTTCAGCCCCTCTGCGGTGGTCCCGTCTGAGGGCAGCCCTTCATTAAACGTTAACCCCCGGCGTCCTGCGGTGGGGCGGTGAGGGAGAACTGGATCGGTGGAGCTGGGCAGCTCTTGAAACGTTCATGACAGGTGTGAATGTGCTTGAATACCTGTTGCTGATTGACCCCCACCTCCGGGAGTGCAGAGAAAATCAAAAGAATTCCTCCCTGTGAAGATGTCCAGATAACTGTTTGGCCCCTCACTCTGCCTCTGTTCCCTTCAAACTGTTTGTCTTTGCTCCTTTTTTTTTTTTTTTTCACTTCGGTTGGAATTCACTGGCACCGTTTTCAAACCGTTACCCTTGGCTTTGCTCGTCACTCAGTCCGTCAAAAGTTGAAAACCTCTTGGCGTTGTCAGTGTTGGGGATTTGAGCTGCTTAACAACAAGCTCTTAGCTGCTGTCCAGAGGGGGGGGACAGGAGGGGGGGGGGGGGGGGGGGTTCTGATAAAAGAAAGGTGGTGACTTTCCACAGCCACGTGTTGCAGTGCCTCTTTTTTCTTCTCTTTTTTTTTATATCTCATCTGAATGGACTCACGTTTCTGTGCAACAGGAGAGAGAACGGCTGCTTGGCAGATGTGTGCAGTGGTGATTTCATCTGTGCTTTGAGTGAAGGGCCTTGTTTGTGACCACTCAGCTCTTCATCATGACAACAGCACCACACTGCAACCATGAAAACCTCCATCGCTGCTTTGACAGAACTTGTCAAGCACTTCTTTTGCTATGTTTATCAGCTGATTGATCTTGTTTTTTCTCCCCAAAGCATCTGATTCTGCAAAAAAGCGAGAGTTCATGCTGGTATTGCTACTACTGTTGGCAGGCTGTGCTTTGTTTCTCAATGCAGAACTCTGCTTCCAGACAGTCATCTGACGCTCTGTGTGCGCCCACAATCTGCAACTCTTATATTCATTTAGATTAGCTGTGTGTGTGTGTGAGGCTGTGTGCGTGTGCGCACGTGGGAGGGAGACGGCGTTGGGCGAGTGAAGCAGTGCAGGGGGAAATGAAGTGAACTTTGTCTGCGCAGCGGCGTCCAAAACTGTCCCCAGAGCCACAGGAGCCCCGCTACCATCCCCCCGGGTCCTAAATCATTACCACATTTACACATACAGTATATATGGCCTGATATGTGCAGAGTTTGAAATCTAGTCCATATTATCCTATTTGCTTTGGTTTTATTTTGAAAAATACACCAAAAAAATATTGTTTTTAGAATTATTCACTGTCAGATGAAGAAATTGTACTCCCTGTTTCAGTAGCGGTACATTAAAGTCAGAATTTGTTCTCTTTCCCGTATTTTCTTTCTTTTTACCCACGTTTTGTTTTTTCGCTGATCTGAACTCTTGACTCCAGAGCCTGGGGGAGCTGTTTTGAAATGAAAACTATTAAAACACAAAACGTCCATGTGAGGATTGTCTCACTGCGCGTTAAATGCTGCCTGGGAAACACAGATCTCAGGCTGCAGCTGAGATAGTCACACCACAGACCGTGGCTGTTATGGTCAGGGTTATGGATAGACTTTAATCACCACCACCACCCCCCTCCACCCCCACTCCTCTCATTGACGCTTTGACAGCCACAGAGACGCACTGACTCCAGCCAGGCGAGGAGGGGGCTCGAGCCCCCTCCACACGCACACACATACACACACACACCCCGTCTGCAGTCTGAAATATTTGTGTTTATGGAATGAGCCTGTGTCTGAATTTGTTTGTCGCTCCTCTTTTCTCAGGCTTGTGCTCACCGCTGGAAAAACGTCTACTACGACTCAGAGCACATTCTCCCTCACGGATACTGCTCCATCATTCCTCCAACACTTCAGGGCAGGACCAAGCCGCTCATCCCTTGTTATGAAGGTACAGCCCAAAAGTTAATCAGGCTTTTCCTTCATTTTATCCAGAACTAACAGAAACAGACAATTGAAGAGAGAGGATGAAGAAGTCAGGCAAAGACACAGGTCATGACCTTCATTTGAGCTCTTAGGAGTCTAATTGTTTCTCACTTTGCTTAATTATTTTGATCATCAAAGGATCAAAGAAAAAAATCATTTATAAAAGAAAACATGAACATGATTTCAAGGAAATAAAGTATGATTTGTCACATCGGCAGCATATTTGATACAGATATTGAGGATCCCCAATAAAAACTGCCTGGACTTTTCCTCCTGTGTCACTATGAGACATTGACATTTGAGAAGTAGAACAACGATAGGATGAACTCATGTTTTCCTCAGCATGAACTCTAATCACATTGCTGATGCCTTAAGTTTTCATCTTGAGGCCAAACCTGTAATTTGCCCAGTTCTTTGGTTTATGACTTTCACTGGCATTCAGCCTGAGCTGTGCTTAGGTTTAGAGCAAATTAGGAAATTTTAATATGACAACACAGCCAAGTCTTATTTATTTCTTGTCTCACGATCCCACAGATTCATCTTGGGACCCCATGAGAGGTCCAGACCCCTAGTTTAGGAACCACTGGTTTAGTCTGTTTTACATCTTCTCTGGTTACATTTTATCACGGCACGTGATCTGCGTAGCCGGCACCAGCAGTGTGCAGACTCACATCTGCTTCTAGCTTATGATTGGTGTTTTGGCACCGGGGAAGAGTAGCACGAGAGCCTTGAAGTGTGATCTCAGATCCTCAGTCCAACACCAGTTCTCTGGCAAGAGCCAGCACCCACCACTGAAGGCCGTGCACTTCGTTAAGCCAAATAAGTGAACGTTTGCCCAGTGGAGGTGTATTCCCTCTACACCTTTAAACAAAAGGGAAACATTATTACAAAGGTCTTATTATGGCAGCTCTGTCAGAGGACAGATTGTAGATCCATTTTTCAGAAATCAGAGGTTTCTGAGAAAAGATTTACTTGCAGGGTAGAGGAATCTGATTGTGTTTAGATTGCAGTAAATCAGATCCATTTGTTCTGCAGGTTGTTTTCCTTTGTGCACACGCTACGACACTAAAAATCGATTCTCATTTGAAATAATAATGTTCTGCGTAACATTTTGAGCTGACTCATGCAAATGCATTCCTCATATGTTTTGATGTGTAACTCAGAGAGCTATTTATCAAAGCTTTTACACCTTAATTGTGCTCCCAGGTCAGTGTTTCACTTCCTTCCGTAACTCTCGTTGCCAGCAGTCATAGAGAAGCCAGGCAGACTTTGCATGGGACGTTATTTACAGTGCATTTTGTGCAGATCCAAGCTCAATATTTTTGTAACCTGAGAGCCCTGCTCCCCCCGCTCCTTCCCTCCTCTGCTCCTCCGAAGTAAGAGGTCTTCTCAGTCTGATTTCTGCCCCCTTTCCTCTTGGATGGGACTGTGACTTTGACTAGCTCCATATGGAATGCAGGAAAAACTCCAGTAAATGCTGGCCCGAGCACACAGTGAAATAATTTGTGGTTTGTTTTTTCTTACAGACTATAAGCAGAAGTATGGGGAAGAGCACGGCTCGTGCCAAGCCGGGATAGCGGGAGTTTTTACGGAGGTCAGTAACGTTGCCCGCTCATCCTCTTAATCCCCTTAATACTCTCTCTGGTGTTTGTTGTCATCCAAACACTCATCAATGGAGCCTCATCCATCACTTTGCTGTTTGGTAAATGGAGCAGTTGGATCACATCTTCAAAAATAATAACAATTTACTTTTGTGGGGGGGTGGTTTCACATCACATAGACTGTAAATAGAAAGTATTAGTCTTTCTCAGATGCCTCACTGCCTTTCTTTCTTCACAAAAGTCTCATTTTCTCAGTTGAAGTGTGATTATCATTAACACTACCACATGTCTGATGTTACAAAGAAACCTTTTTTCCCCCTCTGTCTTTGTTGACTTCCTCTCTCTGGTGTTCTGAGGAGAGTTAGCAGGGGCCTTACACACTGAGCTGAGGTTTGTTTAACAAGTCAAATGATGTGGAAAATCTGATTTCTACAGTCAGATATACATGTTGGTCAGCACTCTGGTGACGAAGTGCTGATAACTGTTAGCTTATGTTTCCATAGGCAGATACAGCTCTGTGAGGAAAAGGCTGCCGCGGCCTCGCTCGACCTCTGGTGTGGTGCCACGAGATAACGCGCTTGAGAAAATATGAGCTTCCTTTTCTCCACTGCATAGGTTCACGTCTGTTTTTGTATTCACGTGTGGCATCAGTCTGAACCACCGAACCATCTTATTGTATCTTCCAAACAGCTTTTAGTCCAGGGAGATGGAGTTACTGTGAGTGGTGAGAGCGAGGTCAAACAGATTTAACTTCTACAAGCATTTTGGTGAAAATATAGTTTGACAGGGAAAAATGTGCATATGAGGAATAAATTAAAATTTGAAAAATGTATATTTGATCAGTTTAGACATTTTGTTAGTAATATAATTCTTTCCTGATGCTGTCCATGAGCAGCCTGTTCTGCAAAGGCCCTTTTCAAGTCTCACATTACAGTTACGCTTAATTTGGGACATACAGTAAAGTACAGTAGACTGTAAGTGTCCAGAGAGCACGGCTGTGTCCTGAGGGCAAAAACATTCTCAATGGTGAAAAGACGGCTGGACTTTTAATGTAATTAGTTTTTTATTTATTTTTCTACCTATACTGGATAACTATATGATTGTTAGCTTTAAATTGACCTGGTCCTTTTCTCAGCACATTTTTGAAAAAGTTGAAATAATTTAATTCAGTTTAATTCATTGTTTCACTGTTTTCTGACATTTTTAATTTTTTAAATAGAGAAACAGATAAGCAGACTTGTGATAACTTTCACTTAATATTCCTTAATATTCATTCAACAAGTTTTTTTCAACAAGTTTTTTTTTCTATGAATATTTTTGGGGCTTTTTTTGCCTTCAATGGATAGGAGAGTCAAGTCAAGAGAGAGACAGGAAATGGCAGGCAGAGAGGGGGGGGGGGGGGTGGGGGGTGACATGCAGGAATAGCTGATAAGTAAAATAACTTATCACAGATCTAAACTCATCATTCGGGTCAGATGAACAAAGATTCAGCAATGTGTACATGTTGCTCACATGGCTTCGCTCTTAAAACTGATTTCCCTGTGACAGATACTAACATGGGATAATTTCACATGATCCTGCTGTACCTGCTGAGCACTCACTGCAGAGTCTTTGATGTGTGTACTTCAGCACGGTCTCAAACAGGATTTGAAAATCTTCTCCATGGCTCTTTAAAGGAGAGAGGAGTGACTGTCATGTTATAGGGATTAGTTTCATTATTTAATTTATAACATAAACACAGTGAAAAAGCACAATATTTAAACTGTAAGGTTCTGCGAGGGTGTAAAATTTGACTTTTGCCTTGAGGAAAGAAAATATTGTGATAATGAGAGATCACACAATGAACCTACTGTTGTAAACCCAAAGCAAAATCACTAAACTCAACTTTTTTCACGAGCTCAGGACGTCACTGTTGATCTGTTAAAGCGTTTGAACCACCAGCCCCCCTTGAAAAAATGTGAGGAATTTAAAGAAAAGCCATCCAACTGTTAAACCTTATCCTTGTCTGAACCGCGGTCCACACGCCTGGTGGTGCCCAGATGTTTGACACCACAGCGCAGGGAATGTATACTGCTGAGTAAGGTCATCGTCGTGTTGTTCAGTTTGTTTGTGTGATGCATGGTGGCCACACAGTGTGCGACCGAGGCCCCGGTCGCGGAAGGAAGAGCACGACATCTTTTCTTGTAGTCTAAACAGAGCGTCTGAATGGCCATTGGTCACTGTCTTGTTCTGTTAAAAGCCGCGGAGCATCACAACAAAAAATCTGTTAACGACTCACTTTACAGCTGTCAATTTTACTCAAGCTCTGAATTCCTCATCACATCAAAGCCGCGGCCGGCGTTGCCATCTGGATATGTGGTTAAGATCAGATAGCGCACACCAGTCTGTGGCCGTTGGTTAACCAGACGTTCACCCAGGAGCGCCTTTTTTTCTTCTTCCTCTTCCTCTCTTCAGCAGGCGACTGCTGCTGATCAAAGGTGGATCACAGTCAGTGTTATCTAAATCCTTGTGGTGGTGGGGGTTGTCATTTTCAGGAGCTGGTGGTGATGGGTGCGCCGGGGTCTTACTATTGGACTGGGACAGTCAAGGTGTACAACATGACCTCCAACTCTTTCCACAGCCTGAACAAAGAAGACGTGGACTCCCACAGATACGGCTACCTTGGTAAGAGTCTGTTTACCGTTGAATGTGAAATATATCATTACAGAGGAGCTGTGGCTGATTGTTGTCTGTGTCTCCAGGCTACGCTGTGACTGCAGGACACTTCTCCTCCCCTAATGTAATAGACATAGCTGCAGGGGCGCCTCAGCACAAGGGCAGTGGCAAAGTAAGGACTTAATTTTTTTGTTGTATCGCCTGCTGCTGCCTCTTGTGTTGCTTGCTCCACTGATTTTTGTGTTTCCTCCTGCACAGGTTTACATTTTCAAGATCGACGGGGTGTCTTTGGTGAAGAGTTTTCAAGCCTCAGGGAAAATGGTATGAGCTCAGATGTGGTCTCTTTTAAATCATTATGTAGCTATATATTAGATTCATCAGGAAGAGTATAACAACCTAAACTGCCCCGGGTATTGTGTAGTCAACTCTTTAGATGCGCTGCAGACACGCTGCTCTAATTGCTTTGTTGTCGGAGCTGCTCTGTTTACATCTGCTTCAAGTGTTTAGACTGTAACAGTGATTTAAAGACAGAGCGCACTTGTCAGAAACCAAAGCCAGTGAGGAAGCTGAGGCTTTTCATGCCGTGTAAATAAAGGGGGAGCCGGGGTAGCTTTAAGTTATAAGTTGGGTAAATATTCCTTTAATATCTCTGCAGCTATAAAAGGGGAAATGAATCCAGTCGGAGCGTATGTCAATTGTATGAACTGAAGGAGAAGTGTCTGTGATCTGACCCATTGCTCTGTGGCTCGGCTTGGTTCCAGATGGGCTCTTACTTTGGCTCCTCATTGTGTGCAGTTGATCTGAACCAGGACGGCCTGTCGGACCTGCTGGTGGGGGCACCCATGCACAGCCAGCACCGGGATGAGGGCCAGGTGTCTGTGTACCTCAGCAAAGGCAATGTGAGTGGGATCTGTGGGTCAGTGGGAACGCGATACCGTAACACACACTTTTCTTTACTACATTCTCTCTGATGGTTTGACCTGCACATTTTTTTGTCCCATTATTGTCCACAGTGCTTTGCTCATCATGTTGGATTTATTCCTGACTGATATCATGTTTCCTAGAATAAAACAGCGAAGCATCGTGACATTGTAACAGAGCGAGAATAGAGCTTCCGCTTGTTTGTTTTATATTTATGAATGATTGCGAGAAAACTTGACTGTCTGTTTGGTGAAGTTGTTTGAATAAAAGCCAGCTTACAACTTCCAAATCACTTTAGCTGAGAAAAGCTGCAGTAATTTCACTGGAGCTCTAAATTTTAGGACCTTTCTTTTCCAAGCTCTGTGTTTAAGCTCCCTCTTGCCTGCTGCTGTTTTGTAGGGGGTAATGGAGGACGCTGGTGTTTTGACTGGTGACAGTGCTTTCAATGCACACTTTGGAGAATGCATTGCTGCAATTGGAGACATAGACGACGATGGTTTTCAAGGTTAGTTCAAAGCAACACCCTGTACTGGTTAGAAACGCCTTCGCCTTCTGAAAAACTTCCTGTTACACTATTGAAAGTGCATGTTTTCAAGTTTTATTGCACTGCTATGCTGTTTATTGTAAATCTGTTATGCTGCACATTATTTTAAGTATTTCATATGTTACAAAGTTTTAACCGAAACAGTGCACCTTTCTGAGAAACTGAGATGCAGTGACTTCCTTCCTGTGAGTCAGGACTGTACAGTACATTGAATAGTTTCAGGCTGACTTCTGACATATACCTGAAAAATGTTTAAAAGAAAACGAGTCAATGGGGGCAAAAGCATTAATGGGAACCACTGACTCAAAGGAGAGTTAACATGTTTTAGTCAATTAAACACGAATCTTGTGTTATTAGTGCTGGCCATGTTTCTAGATTGACGTTCTTTCAATTAATAGCAGAGTGTTTCTTTCTGAATAAACTCCTGCAATAAAAAACACATTAATCTTGTTGGTCTCAGATACCAGTTTCTCCTCAAATGCTCCGAAAAACTTTCAAAACAGGTCTTACATGAAAACAGCTGGTGTTGTTCCTAAGTAGCTGTGGGGATGGAAGTCTTTCTTGCCACTGGTGAGCTGTCAGAACAAAGTTGGTGTCTGTGCTTTAGATGTAGAAGGCCTTTAATGGCCCTCCAGTGGTCCATGACCCCATAATCCAGGCAACTCCTGAAAAACAATGCTCAATTGTATTGTTCCAGAGTCATGCAACAAAGCCATTTCCCCCTGTCATCCGATGGGTAATAAAGTCACACAGTTTATATCTTTCACCTCAGGGAACACAAGCAAACGTTGGCTGGTCGAGCTGCTCAGTAGATGCAACAAAAACCCCGTCACTTTCACAGATGTTTGTTTCGATTCTCCCTCGGTGAGCGGCAGAAAAGCATCGCCCTCTCTTGCCCCTCCGTGCACAGATTCAGCCAGGCTCAAACCAAATTATCCTCGCGCAGAGACGTACATTTGCGCTGTCTGTTCCTCTGCCGGTCGGATTTGGCGTCTGTCTCACACTGGAGGCCGGGAGCTGCCGCCTGGTTTCATCTCTGTGTGAGATACGCCTCGAGGCTTGCAGCCTGGCACGGAGTACGTGTGTGTGAGTGGAGAGAAAAGATGGCAGCTGGGAAGTATAACTCATCCGTCCCATAACTTGTCTCGCGGAGCGTCGAAAGAGCCAGACCCGCTCACTGACTGACAGTGTTATTTACAACTTAGCTGCTACCATTTCATTTGAAACTACTGCAGAAATCATAATACACATTTGGGTTCACCAAGAACAAGAGACTTGTTTAATTTAACTTTTACATAATGAGTTAATCATTGTGTGATATTTCCAAAAAAAATTCTGCTTTTGTACTGTATGCTGCACCACATGGTGCAGAAGTGTTTTGGTTTATAAAAAGAGAGTTTATATACGGACTTTGTGTGGAAATGGCATAAGGAGATGTTGTTTCAGTGCTCTCGCCAGCACTTTATAGTCTTGTTTCCACTTTCTCAGAGGTCGCACACACGTTTTTATGGCCTCTAACAACGCTTAATTGTCTATTAAGAGTCTTACTGTAACAGCTTGTTTCCCGTGCACTGGCCAAGCTGAAAGTAAACAAAGGGTTAATAAAAGCTGTTGTACACATTCGCAAACACACGCAGCTGTTAATGTGCTCATTCATCCCCATTCCACCTTTTACACAGAAACACTTTTTGTCCTCCCTTTGTTTCTTCAGATGTAGCCATAGGGGCACCTAAAGAAGACGACTATGGAGGAGCTGTTTATATCTACCATGGAGATGCCAGTGGGATCATCAGCAAATACTCCATGGTAAGATGGCTCCTGTTGTTGTCCTATTTTTTTATACTAAGCAAAGGAACATCAAAGTTCTGGTGAAACGATGCTCGCTTGCTTGTGTACAGATTAAACAAACAAGAAGTTCGAGGTGCGTGTTTGAGCTGTGGGGTTTGCTGGGCTAGCTGTTTCCCCCTGTACACAATCTTAATGCCAAGCTAAGCTTCCCAAATGTAGTTTTTACTACAAGTCTGTAAAAGCAAAGATTATTCGTCTATGAAAAACAAACAGGGCAAAAACAAATTACACAATGTGCTCTTTTTCCACATGGGGCTGGCTCACATGTTATTTGAAGGCTGGTATCATCTGTTACAGAAACTGTCTGGACGCAGCGTAAACCCTGGCCTGCAGATGTTTGGCCAGTCGATCTCCGGCAACGTGGACATGGATGGCAACGGTTACGCAGGTACAGGAACATGAAATCAAAACACACCAGATGGAAAAAAGGCTGAGATTATTGAATGTGTTTGGTTTCCGCACCCTCATGGTTTTGGGCTCTTGTTCTCTTGCAATAGTTTCACACTCGTGATTGAGGCATCTTGTTTACTGCATTCCTCAGCTGACATTCATACTCAGTCAGAATAACAGCCAAAGGCCTCTGTGCATTGTTTGCAGGTGCACACAGTGCTGTGAATGGATGTTGCGTTAATATCATATCTTCCTCATGGCTTTTTCAATCAATCAATCAATCAATCAATCAATCATGCTTATGTTTGTGTTGCAGATGTCACTGTCGGAGCTTTCATGACAAACAGTGTGGTGTTGCTGAGGTTAGTAGTGATGAGATCGATCTGTGACACACCAGCATTTGTATTTTTTTTTCTCTTCATCTATGTTTTTTTGTGGCTGTAGGACCCGGCCTGTCATCACAGTGGATGTCTCCATCTTCCTGCCTGTCTCCATCAACATCACTGTGCCTCAGTGCCACGAGGGAAACCACAACCTGAACTGCTTCAACGTCGACGTCTGCATGCGCTTCAGGGGAAGACAGCTGCCTGGACAGATTGGTGAGGACAATACATGTATACCACCCGGCTACAGAAACCTCACGAAAGTTTGTCAGCTCTCTAATTTCCTAGATCTCCACTTGTACACACACTCAGACTGAGCAAGTGGAGGAGATGAAAAACCTGCTTAGAGTTGAATATCCTTAAAACATATTTTAGCTGTGATAAAATGAATATTTTAATTGAGAAATGTGCATCTTACCTGCAGTGAGTTAGAAGACTGATAAAAACGTATGTGCTAACTAGGACGTTAATTATGTTAGCTTAAGAACTGGGGCTAAGGAAAGGGTTAGCTTGGCTAGCAACACCTACAGTGTATCTCTCTCTAAAATCCAAAAATTAACATTTGTATCTCATATTTAAAAACCAAAAAAACAATGCCAACTATTTGTTTGCAACCAGTGGCCGAGCAGTGAGTAAGTAATAGAGTTTCTTGAGGTTTTCTGAAAGTGCATCTCAAAAACAATCAATCTCAGCAGGCGTTTTACACCATCGAACCTTCGCAGATACATTACATATTATGAGGAAGTGAAATTCATACTCCTTGAACTTTCAGTGGTCTTTTCATTGAGGAAAATGTGTAAACATGATCGTGCTGAGCAATTCTCCCCGTGCTTGGAGACGACCAGTGTGGTTAGCCTTTTGGCCCGCGGCTGACTGTCAGTGCTGCTCGGGGCCGATGCTTTACCCTTCAGTCTTCGTTAACTGCCACTTGGGTGCGGTGCCTGTTGAGAGCTGAGGTGTAGTCCTGTTTCAGTGTTTGGGTGGGGTCATTCGTGCCCCCACCCCAGGGGAGCAGGAGCCCTGTAGTTACATAATGACTACATCCTGGCTCGTAGGAATAAAGCTTCTCTGTTTAGCCGTCTGGCGAACACCATGGAAAATGCAGCACCATGTGTTTGGTGACTCCTGTAATGAAACCTTCCTTTGCCTCCTCTGGAGTGAGCTCATGGCGTTCCCTCTGTTGGATGGAGGAAAACAGTAGGTTTTGGTCCGACTGGGGTGTGTTTGCCACCCCTCCCACTGTTTTACCAGTATGACACCCTCTTGAAGCAATTACTACAAACTGAGGCTGATTCATTCAGAGGAATGGGTTTTAAATGGCCAGAGGCCCATATATGGCTTTCTCGGAAACATTGGTAATGTTTGACTTCATGCTTATGATTTCTCAATTCAAAATAGATTGGAAGTGTCTCAGTGTCACTAGAGCCAGGGGTGGGACCAGCAGGAATGTTCTCCTTGAGATGTTTTCTTTCACAGCAATACTAGTTCTGCCCCAGCAGCTGGAAAATTAATTTCCTTTTTTAAGTTAATCCTTGTGCTCACCTTAAGCTACAGAAATATCAGCACAAAAAGCCTATTTTTATGTCTGAAATCAGGCCAGCATGAGGGAACATTAATAAAAATGGCTTATACAACATAGCTCTTATTCACGTCATAGTATTATGATGTATCCTCTATTCACGATTACCTTGGACAAAAACAAAATCTTGCAATTCTTATCTAAATCTAGTGATTTTATGATGCAATGTAGAACAAAGGGCTCTTGTTAAATTAATGCGATATCAGATGATTTGACCAAAGACATGTCATCTTCCCCCTGACTCACAGTAATCTGACTGCAATAAGAGATCATTTATTTTTTCCCATGTTTTCAGAAAAACAAACCCTCAGAGTTTTTCCGAGATTGTCTTTACTGAATGAACCGCCTCTGTCAGTGGATGTTATGTCTTAGTCTGCAATGTTTGTCTCCTCTTAGAGTTGCTGTACAACTTGACGGCTGATGTGGATAAGAGACAGAAGAGCCAGCCATCACGGGTTTACTTTATTCAGGGCGGCTCTCAGATCAGCCAGATGAGCCAGCAGCTCAGCCTGTACATCAACAGGGAAGAGTGCCAACGCTACACTGCCTACGTCAAGGTAAGTTTGCATCGTCTGGGCCTAACTGCTGCTGCATCTTGTGTTGTGCTGCTCGTGTCCTCAGCTGCTCTCCCAGTTACTTTCCCATGACCCTGAGCACTCTACCCTGCACTGCTGATTTGAGATATGACTTATTTGCTTATATGGCCTGTTTCCTTTCTTCATTTATTTATGTAGTTTTTAGTTTGAGCATTAGAGTCTCTATATTTCCATCTAAAACAGATCAAAGCGAGAGCCAAATAAAAATGTCAAGATAAAGCAGGGACCGTCACAGCGATGTGAGAGCAGCGGCTGCAGTAGCTGAAGGCTACGGAGCAGCGGGCGTCTGCTGGGAAGCTATTTGTGTCCCCCAGTTGGGTCAGGTTAAAGGTAACAGTCAGGCGTTTGATGGTTCGTGAAGCCATGCTGCTCAAGTGAGCGTCTGCAGAAAGTGACAGGAACAGGAAACAGAGTCCGCCTTTGTCATCACACAGTCCCTGTATTGTGTTCCTCTGTGATTTAGTAGAGTAGCCACGGAGAGGGTCCTTATCCCGAGGGCACCCTCCGTGTTTCACCTCCTCTAATACAGGGGCCCACTGGAGGCCTGTAAATTTCACTGGAGTTTTAAACGGCGCACTCCAGGCACTTTCACCGTGGGAGGCTGAGCTGCTGACTAAGAAAGGGGGGGGGTGTCATTGCTGTGCCTGCCTCTCTTCCTTAAGCCAGTTGCACTTTAATTGAGGGCGCGTCACACAGGAGGGGTCACGGCAATAAGCACCTTTATATATCACAAGACACACATCACAGTTATCAAGGGTTATTCAGTCAAGTCTGGTGTGTGTTTATCCAGGCTCTTCTCTGAAACTGGATGGTTTTGTGCGAGTTCATCGCAACTTTAATCTTCACTTCTCTTTGTCCAAGTTTAAACACACAGAACATTAACAGGAGGGTAAGTCATGCAAAATGGTGTTTGCTTCGACCCATAGCGAAGCGGACATTTCAACATTGTACCAAACTCCCTGAGTGTGTGGGTGGGCGGGTGAATTATCAGTCAGCTGTAGCTTGTAGCTGCTCATATCTGAAGCATCTCTTCTGCTGTGAGATAAACACTATTTCGCTTCAAGAGCCATCCATCAGGCCAGATGTTAACCTCACAATGAGACATACTGTACTTCACAGCTCTGTTAGGCCCTAATGTTGGTGGACATTTACACTGTGTTTTTTGGTAAATATTTTTATTTTCTTTCATGGAGAGCACTATATGAGATCAGTACCCCTGCTATTTCATGTTTATACTGTATATTGAAACTGAAGGCAGGAGGTGAGTAGCTACTGTAGGTCTAGTCAAGACTTAAAACAAAGGTAATAGCTCTTCTAGCTCTGTCCAAACTACAAATGTATAAAATAATTCTTGTCTTGACTGAACTAGAAGTAATGTGTGAATTAGAGACATTACAGGTGTATTATTTATCACTGAACGAAGCAAGCCTAGATGTTTCTCCTCGTTTCCAGTCTCTATGTGGTAGCTCTTCAAGCTATCTACTGAAATAATGCACTATTTCTATAGGTGTCTTTGAGGTGACTTCACACAGAACTGTTTGCATTGGCTTGACTGAGGTGTGAAGTGTGGCGAGGTTGCCACTGCAGCAGCGTGAATTATTATTGTTTCACCATATGTATATCCACAAATTCCACCTGCTCAGCAGCAAAATGCAAAAGTGAGATTCCCAGAGCAGCCAGGCACTGAAAAGCCACACAGGTTGGTGAAGGTGTGGTGCCCAAAATTACAACCTTGCCAGACTGTTTACAGGCTGAATGACTTGTATATGTACGAAGAGTAAAAGGCACAAAGATTACGACCTATAACTGTCTCATCATACGGCGCGTGTTTGTCCTAAACTTGAGCAAGGGGTTGAGGAATCACCATAATCAGAGGTGATCTGTCTCCGCACTGAGAGTCCGCTTGACCGATTGCATCGTTTATCCTCCTCATGTGTCTGCCCGCATGAGCCAGTCCTCCCATTCCCCAGAAGAGGAATGCTAATGGAAACCAGCTGGTTGCCCGACTACATCCTCATGGGTGTTTTGAGGTGGTGGGGGGGGGGGGGTTGTAAACCACCATCCCACCCTTCTCTCAGCTTTAACATACAGTGAAAACACAGGACTGGGGCTATAGCGTCACAGCAGGGTGCTGCTGCTGTTGTGTCAACTGGAGCTGCGTGCTGGCGCTGCTGATGGAAAACCCTCACGTCAGGGTTGGTTGCTCAAGCCCTGATGCATGAGGGCCGGTGGAAGCAGGCCATGAGCTATTCTGAGCCACTCTCACGTTTGTAGCCACTCTGACCATCTGTCGACCCCGTTTGTTGACTTTATAAATTAAACAACTTTTAAAGGACTTCAGTTCACAGCGAAGTTTAATAACACACTCTTAAAGCTGTATTCGTTCTGCATAATGTACAAGCAGAACTGGAGCTGGATTTTCCCCCATCTGAAATCAAGTCAGAAAGCTGGACCCACCACTCGGTAAATCATGTAAAGCTGAGAACACAAGGACATAACAGGAGGTATTCACAGAGCACTGAGTACAGAAGCTAATAGTTCAATCCTAACATTTTTTTTCTGGAGTAATTCTCTCTGAAATTATGCAAGACTTTCACGTTGATCATTTTAAACATGTTTTCATTGGCATCAACTAACAGCATACCAGCCCTCCAGATGGACTTTGTTTGGTTATTTTTAGCTAAATAAACTCAGTGCAGGCTTTTCCTTCAGTTGTACCTCACCGTAGGGAGGGAGGGCAGTTCCTTTGCAGCGATGACTGATGAATGATGGGGGCTCAGATTAGACCAGAGGTACAGTGCACGAGATGGAAATGAGTCATTTAACAAGAAAACCACCAACTTTCAGCGGAAATTCTTCCGTTGTATGTGTTGTATTAAGTAATTTTGCCCTGGCACGTGGAGTAGCCTCTTCTTATTGTACAAGCCAGGGCACTTGTAGTGAAATAGTTTGAAGGTTTGCAGTATTATTCATGTGCAAGTGAACGCCTCAGTTATTACATTTGTCATCATGGATTAAAACTGGAACAGTAAAAGGTGTTATGAGAAACACTTTTTACATGCAGACATATTTTTACAATACACTACCAAATTATATCCTGGGTACAATAATAGTGGCATTCATAGAGGATGTTATACTGTATGTACTATACATGTCATATCCACTGAGCCATGGTGAAAGCATTAATAAGAAAAACAAAAGACAAAGTGACACCAGTATTCAGATCCTGCCCTGTGTTTTATTTGAAGCACATGAGTGTCTATAGATTTTAAGTGCAACAGGTGGAATGCCAGCATCACTTTGAGATATATATCTTACTTTAATCTATAAAACATTCATTATTCACTGCGTCACATGCGATGTGCTTGTCGGACAGCTTTTACCGCTCACTCGGCTTTGATTTATTGCCCGTCTCAGTAAACATGTATTCCTCTGTTAGATGTTCTGCACTTCTTCCTTGATCACAACTCATGACATGTTTACATTCATCCCTTCGTCATATGCCCCAGCAGCCGCCGTCACACTGCGCACGTGAGTCTTGAAATCATGCCAAGAGCCACTTCCATTTGTGGTCATGAGTGGTATTGTGCAGCACTGAAGCCTGAGCAGAGTCTCCGAGGAGGAGCTAAAATAGGCAGCAAGAGCCCTGCCTGTAACAGTTGTCTGTTTAATTTAGCTCGTAAAGTATCCTGCTCACTTTCCTCTGCATGGCCTATATTCCACTGAGTATGTGGCCTATATCTTGTGCCCCCCCTCTCCCAACATTTGCTTGGCACCACTGGAGTATTTAAAGCTCCATCAATTTTTATTCTAAAGACTGCTGCTGTTATTGAGGCATCTGCAGCATCTAACTGCCAAGGCTGAATGCACTGAGGCCAGTCTCCAGTCTCCGGTCGCATAGGACTGAATGGAAAAACCAGATTACACAGACATGTTGATGCATGGTATTGTTAGGCCGGGTGGATGGACGAAGTAACGGATGAAGGTTACTGGTATCATGGCCTCTGCAAATTCAGTTGACAGGCGGTAATACAGTACAGTATGTGTCTGTTTGTTAGCGTCACATCTCATTTGCACCAATCTGTTTTTCCCATGCTTTATTTAGTTAGAAAACAAAGTCTGAAAGACAAATGATGAACAAACAAACTGCAGCATTACAAGTAAGTAGCGTAAATCAGTTTGGACTGTTACATGTAACATGCTGCCTGTATCTAACCTGTATATTTGTTTGAATATAGATGGGCAAGTTATACAAGCAACAAGTGTCTGAACATCATCAAACATGAACTATCAGGCTTCTAAATGACTTGTCATGCCACATTTTGTATTATTAGATATTTTGCCAATTGATCTTAAAAGATCTGATCAACCGAAGTCAAGAAAAGTCAGAAAGACGCTGTCATACACTTTTCTGTGATTGACAGCTTACTTGAAAGTGTTTGAGCTGCCTTATGCCGTTAAGTCCTCTAATCTGTCCCTCACAGTAAGCCAAAACAAATGTGAAAAATCATTTGCATTCGCTGTTTGACCCAAGTCTGCTCTCCGCAGACAAACAGGAAACTCTGGGGAGTAAAGCTAAGCAGGAGTTCCTGTCACTGCATTACAAAGAGTCTCCAGCTAAACAAAGTCCCAGAGCCTCTGCAACTGTCTGACACTTGGAAACGCCCGAGCTGGGTCACCACCACACTGCCTGCTTTGTTTGCCTCTTTACAGTTCAATAGAAACGTCCAATTCCCTTGACGCCTTTCCCCCCGGTTTCATTTACCTCAGGCCAAGAGAGCTGATACAATGAAAGCATATAGCAGGAAGGTAATCAAACCCAGCTGTTTCTATTACACATGGCAACCAGTCAAGCGCCTATTTATTAAGAATGTAATGGATAAAAAATACTAGCTACAGCATCTGCTGAAATATTATATGAAGGGGAAAATGTCACAGGCGCTGTCACATAAATAAATTCTGCTCAGTCCATTGTCTGCGAGTGTTGGTGTTGATAACATTTACTGAATTCTGAAGAAGAGCTATTCAGGTTAATTTTAGCTCAGGGTAATATTTTGGTCAGGATTTCCCTACATGGACATGCCAGAGTGAACATTAGACACTTCTTCTCCAGGCTTGTCTCGGGGAGTGCACGGCCAACAGACTTTTGTTGCAGTAAAACAAGTCAAATTTCTCATGAAGTTGTGTATCTAAGATATAAGTGAACTCTTATTTTTGGTATGGCCGCTCATTATTCCCACTCTGTGTCGTTGCCATAGTAAATCCATCGTTGGTACTCATATCTAGAGGGACCGTATTTGATGATTTGTTGATTCTGGCAGCCGAGCATGCTGGGTAAAAATGTTTCCGCAGTCTTTTGGCCGCGTTACTGCCACACAGTGCCACTGCGAGACAGCGTAATGGGTGGCCAAGTCTGACCACAATGAAAGAGTCTCTCCTGCCATGTTTCCCACTGAAGGGAACGTGCGTGCATGCGAGTCTTCGGCATGAACCCGTGTGCACGTACTGTACAGTCGGAGCGTCATGATGAGACATGGCCTGTGCTTCACCAACCCGGATAGAACAAAAGCCTACTTGATCATTTGGCATCTTCGTGACACTTCCTTAACTTCCTGGCAGTAACTCTGTCATCATTTCCCATTACTTGACCCATTTGTTAATATTAGCGTATGCTCCTGATGTGGTGGCGTCAGCATCATAACTCTGCTTCCTTTATAAGCGGGCAAGATCCACCACAAAGGAAGTGGAACGAATGTACACAGAGGACTTTTGTTTATGTGCGGCAGCGACTGTAACCTGCCTTCATATAACTAATTTGCTGCCGCAGGTTTTGTTTAAAATGCCTCCAACAATAACAGGTCGTATAAGCGCGCCACAGTTTGTGCACAGTGACGAAATCGGCTGCAGGAAGCATCTGGAGACCTCTTCTATCACCAGGATGGAGTAGACTCGTGCTCACAAACACACTGAGCTCCATTACAAAACTGCACATTCAGAACCGACTCCTCCACGGTGGCAGCTCATCCATCAGCTGATTGTTTTCTCCTGAGGGTGAAGGGCGAATTTTCAAATAAAAGCTTGTAATTGCACAACACGATGCAGAACTCAATGCAATCCTCGTTCTTTCATCACTCTTCTTCAATTAATTGAGTAAGAGTAAAGATAACAAACATCCTGTTTATGTAGCTAGAGTAAGTATCAGGATGTTAGGGGAAGTTAATCTCTTAGAGACAGGAAGTCTTCAGATGCTTGTTGTTTGTTGTTAATGGCAACAATATTCAGTAGGCTAATGTGATGCAATTGCCTTTAGTTAATAAGTTCATCAATAAAACCAGATGTTAAGGAAAAATTGCTACACACAAAACAACATTATTCAACCCCAGCTGTTATATTTGAGCACCTGAAATCATTGGGAAATGTATTATTTATAGTAGCACTATCAGTTTTCCCTCCAGTATTACCTATAACATAAAACATATTGAACTGGCGACTAAATCCACCTTGTTCCTATTTGATTCCCAGCTCTGAAACCACAGAGCTGCTTCCTTAAAAGGACCTCATCTGGATTCTTCTTCTTTTTTTTTCCACTAAAAGGTTTGTTTTGCCTCCTATGAGAGCCTTGCATGTGTCCGTGCAGTGACTCCGCACTCATCAGTCAGATCACAATAGAGATCAGCGAGGGGTTAAACGTAGATAGACACAATAATGACGGCGGCCCTGGGTCAAGAATTTGGAAAATGAAGAGGCTGTATTACGGGACCATTTAGACTAATTTACTGCTCCTGAATTTCTAGAATTCAACTTTACAGCTTTGGGGTCATTTCAAGAGTGTAAACGGTTGTAATTCTCTCAAATTAGATGCTATAATAAGACTGAAAATAGCAGGGATACAAATAATGTGTTGAGAGTATCACAATGTGGGAGCCGAGTGCAGAGGAACTGAGATACAAGGGAAGACATCCGTATATTTATAAGTGGCCCGGCTGGACCTTTTCTTTTTTAGACCCGGATATAACAGTGATATAGTTAGAGTTAGAGTTGGCGTTAAATCAAGTTGTTGTTGATAGACTGTAGTAAAAATAACACGCTGATGAATTTGGTATGTTTGAGCAGTAAACCTACTCCATCTGCCAATTTCCACCGGGGAAATGAGGCACCTTTCTCTCCTCCTTTATAAATCCCAGCTGTGGTTTTAACTGTCCATGGGTCAAATGTTGAATACCTTCTTCATGATGCAAGTGAGACCATAAAAGTTTCCTGCAATTTGTGTTTACGTGAACATTGTTTTAAAAAGCAATAAATTCAATACACTTGCATTCTCCAAGGCGTAAGAGACGTATATATCTCCTTATCTGCACCCGTGGGATCTTTATTCAGGGAGAGTCGTTTTACAGAGAGTCTCAAGCAGAGAGGTGTGTGTGTGTGTGTGTTTGTTTTTGTGGTCCAGACTATGAACGTTAATGTGCGAGACAAGAATTTGGAATAACAGGCAGCGTGTACTTCTGCAAATAAATGTTTTGTGTGTGTGCGATGCGTTGGGAGCATTATGCTATTTATTGGTGTTTATACACAAGGCGGCCTCATGCATGACAGTACAGATGGTATACGTTTCCTGTCAGTTACGTGATGGCGCGTCTCTGTTTTAGCCAGGAGGAAATATGTGTTTGCTCTAGGGACACATTGCAACACTCTCCCGTATCTAGCAACTCTCAGTGCTGCTAAAGGTTGAGTTGTGTTTTCACGGGAACAGCAGCTTAAAAACTGCACAAAGGATTCTTGTGGTTTACTGAGATCTGTATGAAGAATGTACAGGAGGCATTTATTTGTGATGTTTGTTGTAAATGTGTCATCAAGCTAGACACAAATGGGGATGGAAAAAGGTTGAACAGAAGTAGGGAGAAGGAAAAAATGGGGAATGTTGGAGATGTAGAAATGGAGAACAAGAAATTCTTCTACATTCACACTTTCGATGTTTCCACAAGTCTGGTGTTAAAATACAGTACACTGTCCATTTTTGTCCAAATGTCACAGTGATGATAGAAGGTTTTACACCATCAGTCAGAGGGAGAGGGAGCTTTGATTTATTTGTGCAGAAGTTCATAGGCAAGACCGGTGTACTGTTTACTGAAAGCTTGATTTACTCCTAATGACCATGAGTGTACAGCCCTGTAAATCCACACATTTGTTTTTATTTCGAACCAAATTAGCTTAATAAGCAGAAACAACCCTGGATTAGCTCTCAGTAACATATTTACCTTTTTATACTAGGCAGAGTTGTGCAGTGAGCTGCGAGCGCTGCACTAGTTCCTTTTGTTTTTTGGGCACTGTTTGTTTTTATGCTCAACAGGTTGTGGAGTGTGTAAAGTGTGATTTATCAGGCTGGTGCGTGGAGCTGGACGGACATCAGAGAATCCGCTGCTAACATTAGACAGACCCAAGCATTTTCCAGTGGTTGGAGTAAACATGGCTACATGTTGAGTGAAGGGTTTTCAAAGGCGTACTGCATATGTTTGGTATGAACTGGTAATGTGGCGTTGTAATATTAGTCAGAGTGATATGGCTTTGGACAGGATGAAGGGAGTATTTGTTGACTTGCATCATTTTTTCCAGACCTGCTATTGAAAACATTATTACTTTAATAGATCCATATCCATCACTTGTTTAATCATCTGTTATCATTATCATGATATTATGATGCTGACATTTTGTTGGTTGCTTTTTTTGTTTTTATTGAGATAGATGGCACCGGCCCCTTCTGAACCCTCCCGCGGGTGGTGGGCCTACGGGAGGGCAGGCCCACGTCGCTCGTTTGGGCTGCGTCCGGCCGCGTCCCGTGGGCCAAGACCCGGCCACCAGGCGCTCGCCTGCGAGCCCCAACCGCAGGCCTGGCTCCAGGGTGGGGCCCCGCTAACGCCAGTCCGGACGATGTACACTTCCTTGATGTTTCCTGTGTCATAAGGGGTTTGGAACCGCTCTTAGTCTGACCCGTCACCTAGGACCTGTTTGCCTTTGGAGACTCTACCAGGAGCATTAAGCCCCGGACAACATAGCTCCCAGGATCATTCGGGTGCTCATACCCCTCCACCACGATAAGGTGGCGGTTCAAGGAGGGGGAAAGATAGAAAGATAGATAGATAGAAAGAAAGATAGAGAGAGAGATAGAGAGATAGAGAGAGAGATAGATAGATAGATAGATAGATAGATAGATAGATAGATAGATAGATAGATAGATAGATAGATAGATAGATAGATAGATAGATAGATAGATAGATAGATAGATAGATAGATAGATAGATAGATAGATAGATAGAGAGAGAGAGAGAGAGAGAGAGAGAACCAGCTTAGTTGTCAGTGCTGGATGTGGGTGCTCTTGGCTTCTTCCACTTGTGAGGTTTTCTCAAGCCCAGGAGGTGGCGGGTGGTCTTCCATGCTGATGGTGTAGCTGTGTTGTCATGGACGATCTCCTCAGATACATCAATCTCCATTGGTAGATGGTAGGAGACACATGGGTTGTTTGTTCCATATACAGGCTCCTCCACAGGGTTCTCCTGGCTCTGTTGGCCAGTGAAAATTGCCTGCTGGTTGAGCTTCATGGAGAGCTCCTGGTTGATAGTGAGCTGAGTGCTGTAATGAGTTTTCAGCTCGTCCACTTGTCTCTGCAGAGACATTTCTCTTTCAGCCATATGTTGTTGCAGAAGACTGTACTCCTGTGCCATCCCCTGTCGGAGAGCTTCCTGCTCGGCCCTCATGGTTTCCTCCAGCAGCATGTTGTTTGATACACTGTCAAGATAACTTTTAGATTCCTTCTCTAGGTCACGCTGAAGGTTCCCAATCTGCTGTCTGGCTGCCAGGGCGTCAGCTTCATGCCTTCTAGTGACTTCATGGAAGGAAGTTCTCAGTTGCTCCAGTTCTCTCTGCAGAGACATTTCCTTTTCAGCTGCATTTTGTTGCAGAAGCCTGATCTCCTGAGCCATCCTCTGTTGGAGAGCTCCCTGGTCGGCCCTCATGTTTCTCTGCAGCAGCAGGTCCTTTGATACACCAGCAGCATGAGCTTTGACTTCCTTCTCTAGCTCACTCTGAAGGTTCCCAATCTGCTGTCTGGCTGCCAGGGCGTCAGCTTCATGCCTTCTAGTGACTTCATGGAAGGAAGTTCTCAGTTGCTCCAGTTCTCTCTGCAGAGACATTTCCTTTTCAGCGGCATTTTGTTGCAGAAGCCTGATCTCCTGAGACATCTTCTGTTGGAGAGCTCCCTGGTCGGCCCTCAGGTTTCTCTGCAGCAGCAGGTCCTTTGATACACCAGCAGCATGAGCTTTGACTTCCTTCTCTAGCTCACTCTGAAGGTTCTCAATCTGCCGTCTGGCTGTGAGGGCATCAACTTGATGTCTTGTGGTGACTTCTTGGAATGAAGTCTTCAGTTGCTCCAGTTCTTCTTGGAGAGCCTTGTTTTTCTCCTTTTCTGCCTGGAGGTGGACCGGGAACTTCTCCTGGCTGATTAGATGAGCCACCTGGAGCTCCTCATAGTCTACTTGAAGGAGCTTCTTCTTTTTCCTTTTGATGGTGTTTCGCACTTCAGTGGCCATCTTTGTGGTGCTCAGGGTCTCTGGGTCGCTGTACTTTTGGAGTCTTTGCAGGTCTCTTCTTGTTTCTTTCTCTCGGTTGATGAACATCTCCTTGAGTTTCTTCTGCCTGGTCAACTGCTGTTTGGTGTTTTCCAGTTCTTGGCAGACTTCACTCCTCCAGGTTTGCTCTCTCAAGTAGTTGGCCCGCTCATTGTTTAAAAGCTCTTTAAGCTTCTGAACTTCTTGACGAAGTTCTTGAACTTCCATCCACTGGTCCTGGTTTCTTCTTGTCATCTTTGTGTTGTGTCTCCTTTGTTGGTAGACAAAGTTAGATGTAGCCATCTTCTTATCGATGATCGATATTCAATCGAAGTCTTTACACAATTGTTTTCTGAACAGTTTTGTGAGCGAGTTCTTGCAGTGCTGTGTCACGTGCTGAATGGTTCGTGATACTGTGAAGTTCTAAGGAGCTGCTACACAGTGTAGTAGAGAACTGATGATGTCACAAAGAATGGAATTTTTCCTTTGATGTGTGTGGTCTCACAGCACTGTGATGACGACAACATGAGATGATGTCACAATGCACATGAATGATGTCACAATGCACATAAAATGGAATTACTATACATGATGTGTGTGATGACATCATCTAACTTTTTTTGTGTATTTTTTCTTCAATGAAAATCTTTATTTCACAGTTGAAAAATACAGACAATCAGAGTGTTCAAAACATCGGAATGTTCTTGGAAATAGACAGACAGAAATGGAAGAGGATTAATGAATAAAATAAATAAATAAATAAAATAAAATATGTAACTGTTAATGTAATGCATGTACTGAAATATATGTATTGTGTAAGTAAATAATAGCAAAAATAAATATATACAGTAGATAAGGCACTTCTTGACTTGGAAAGTCTTCTAATATCAATATGTAACTACGTAGCAGTTGGTTTAAAGCTTGCTCTGCTGGTATTTAATGTAAAAAAGGTGCAAGAACAATTCAAAAAGGGTTTCTAGAGGTGGAAAACACATTTGAAGAGGCAAGCTATAAGAATGCATTATAATGGATGCAGGAACTAAAAGCAAGGTGTGGTTGAAGAAACAAAAAACAAGAGGAAAAGGACATAAACATCTTGAATGACCAGCTTTAGAGGCGACTGACCTCATTCTCACTCAGTCCTTGACAGTGTCCTTGAAGGGAGTTTTTTTTTTTCAGTGTCTAGTCGCAACAGTCAAGTGGGGAACTGTAACTTCATAGATTTTGGCAGAACATAATGGGTGTGTTTTTTAGATAAGAGTGAGTTTCAGTCGAGCAGTCGAGTTGATAAACCAAAAAGAACCCTTTTTAAGACGAGGATAGGCAATGGCATTTTTTATAGAGCTACAGTCTTCTGTTTTGCAAATAAAGATAAGTGTGTTTTTCAAGAAGCAATGATGACAAAGCAGATGCAGACTCTGATCTTTCTGCCATGAGAAGTGTTGAGAAAGATTTAGGAGCGCGAGGACAGAGTGAAGCAGTTCACCGCTGAACTTCTGCAGAGAGAGGTCTCTAAAAAAACAACTGGATGACACTCTTCCTGCTCCTACACAGCTTGTTATTTCTAGGCTTCCCAACATCTGCTAACCTATTGTGAGCTGAGCAGCTGCTCGGCTTTGACCTGTAGTCGATCTGGCAGAGAGTTACGGACTAAACATCTCAGTAATAGTCTCACTTCTAGACTTTTTTTTCAAGGACAGGCTGAGATAAACTGCTTGAGTGCATGTCTGCTGTTTGCTGCAGACATTACTGTAAATTCTCTCCATTTCAAGTTGTCTCCCTTTGTCTCAGTATACACACGTAACCCGAACCTTTGACAGGCTGAATCCATTCATCACTTGGCTAAAAAGCTTTTAAGATTCCCCGGAGTTCAGCCCTTGAATGAAATGGCCTCAACCTGCGAGTCTTCTAAACAGGCATTGTCCTAAAAAGGAGAGCTGTGTGCGCGTTTCGCTCGCGAGTTAATAAAGACTTCCCACGACCGGGCTTAGGCTATACGCTTCTGAGGGGAACGGTTTTGGCTGAGAGTGGAGCTCTTGTGCATTTCAGCCAAGCATGAGGCGTTTAAACTGAGGATCAGAGCCTTTTGCAGCCTGACGTCATCCTCCCCGCACCCACCACCACCACGGCAGAGCTGCTCTGTGAGCACGAAGGGGGCAACTTGGTGCGTTGCCATCCTGTTGATCAGATTAACATGTTGGAGTCAGAGCTCGCAGCAGAAGGAGTACTAACAGAGCTCATGCACATCTCAGCACGAGTTCAGGTCGAAAGCTATAAAAGATGTTGAACTACAAGTCAGGTTGATTCATCCAGCTGCAGTCGACATGTTGCTAAGACACGCAAGCATCAATCGTTGGGGAAAGTGGCAAGTTTGAGGGGAAATCAAGGGGGAAAACGGTTGGCGAGGGGGTGAGTTACGCTCTGCTGCATTAAATGAATGCTTCCTGAGTGCTATTGGCCGAAACTTTGTTCCGCAGAGAGAGGGTGTTGTCAAGGTGTAAGGTGAAGGTTTGATTCCCAGTTGTTTTCTTTCACAACATACAGAGTGCTAAGCTGTCCTCTGTCCTGTGACTTGACTATATGAATATCCATACAGGGAGGAAGAGTTTTATCAAGTGTGCCATAAAAGATCCCAACATGCAGATTTTCATCCTATATCGTTGAGAATTTACAGTTTCCAAAGTATGGTGAAGAAGTGCTTGGAAAACAGCTGCTTCCCGCTGAGTGTGCTGGCATCTCTACAGCACGACTGGAACCGTTAATAAGTCATTCTGTCCACGGGAGGATGAGAGGAGGCTTCAGACTGTTTTTTAAAGGTGGCCTTGCAAGAAATCTACCTTCTTTTTTCTATTTCACACAGAAAATCTTCCAACTTGTTTAAAGCCACTGTGTAAAATGAAAGAAAATCACTTTGGCCTGTGCCTGACAGAAATAAACGGCCCCAACCTGATGAAAGAATCATGTAAACTGCACTAATGACCTCAACTTTGGAAACCCCCACAAGGCTCTGATTGGCCAATAGAATCTCAGAACAGGAAAACAATGTTTTACTTTTGTGATAAAAACAAAATCTGTGACATGCCATACGTATATGTAACCGAGCACAAGGAGAAAAGTCGATCAGAAGTCAGTAAACTGATTCACTAACAGTCATTAGCTTTTACTTGAGCCATCGTCAGCTACTGGCCACGGCTGTAGCAGCAAAACTCCTGACTGCATTAAACTGAGCGAGGGTGTGTTTTATTGCTCATGAGTTCAGCTTTTTGCAACACTATGTCAGAGGAAGGGTTTTTTTTCTCTCTCTTTCAAATGCCATAAGCTATTGAAACCTTCTGTTTCATATCTCCACCTTCATTGTAATGTTCTTTAAATAACATAAATCCCAGACTTGCTGTATTCTGATCTCAGATCAGATAGAGCGGCCTTTATGTTTATACGAGGATTTACACAGTGGAGGCCTTTTGAGCGGAGAATGACCTGTCACAAGTTTTCTCTTGTAAACTTGCCGTCATGTAAGGAACAGTTGTTGGGTCTCTTTCCATAAAATTATAGGTAGCAGGCCGTTAACACTAGCCGGTGTCCCTCTCAGCTGGAGCTCAGGAACTCCTCTGTTCCATAAATACAGGAATTAAAAGCAGGGTCAGGAGGGAGTAATGACCGGACCAGGGGTGTGTGGACTGGATTCGGGTGGGGCAATTGGCAGCATTGATCAAGGGATAATAAAAGCTTAGGCCAAGTGTTACTGAACACCCTCTGGCAATTCTAATCTAAGCTTTCTGTGAGTCTTGGGAGCTCTCCAGTTAGTTAACAGTATATGGGCCTGTGCCTCCAGAAGAAAGTCATCCTGTATCTGCACAATAAAAGATCCCTTCATGCACAATAATAGATCCCTCCGCGACACGCTCATGTAATGGAGGGAGATTATGTCTATTTGCTTGTGTATAAAAATCTCTCTTAAAGCAAGAGCTTGTTCAAAAACACAGCCTTTCATTTCCAGTCATTATGTCCCTCAGTTCTCCTGTGGCTTGTGAAAATGTGAGATAAGCTGTGGGAGTTTGGGGCCGGAGACCCGAGCTGCGAATTCCCAGGGGGTCAGTTCACTCAGGGGCCAGAGGACAGGGGCCATTTCAAGCATTCTGCTTTAATGGCTACTGAGGCCGAGGGCTTTGCCAGTGCCTTACATTGTATACAGCGCCACTCGACTACCACTGTGTCATGTTACCTCCCAGCTGAGCCGACATACTCTTAGAACAACACAGTCTCTGTAAGTCCAATGAGGCATGGATTGTGCTCTGGGGATGGATGTGAGGTCAAAGTCTTTTTATCATCCAGGACTACCGTGGTAGTGGATAGAGCTGGACCAAAATCTGTCCAAATGAGTGTTAAAAACAGTACAGTGTGACAAAGATTAGCTTGGTTTAAGTGAAGGTAATGACTGACTGATATGTTTCCCCCTCTGGCCATAGATGTGCCGAGAGTGTCCGGTCTTAAAAAGTCGTACAAACCCAATGCAACTGACACTGATACCAGATCTGTTACACACTCACTGTCGTCAACGCTTCCTGCGCATGCCAAACTGCAGTCTGAATGCCAAGAAATGCTGAAGATACCACTTGGGAACTTTGTACTAATAGTCCGACATCTATGTTAGCATGTAGACACCGTCTATGTGAACATGCCAGATTTCAGCCTCACAGTTTTCCCTGGTTCCACTTTTCAGATATGATTGGTTTTTGTTTTGTTTTTCTGACTCTTATATGGTATGCGACGTATGTAAATTGAATATATCCAGTTTTATCAAACTGCTGGTCGCACTAAACATGTTTTAAGGTTTCTGCTTCGGTTCTGAAAAATGTTAAACAATGAATCGATAAATCAAGGAAGTAACAGGCAGATTCATTATTGATGGATTTCGATATGATTTGCAGGCATATTTTCGAGTGTCAACTGTAGAGCCGACCACATAATGACAGAAAATGACTAGAAATTCTCAGATATTATCAGCAAAGCCATGTTTTTTATCTGTGTACAGCACCATTTCCCAAGTGAGCCCCAAATCTTCTGTTTTTGTCTGTTCATGTCCTGCACTAACGGCTGCTCTTTCCTGCTGTAACTCTCTCACTGCTGATGAGTTGGGCGGCTTCTCCACTGCTGTTGCCTATAATGTGTCCAAAAGCCCAGACTGGCCCTGCCTGAGGAAAGAGGATGGGTGGGTGGACGCTGGAAAGCGGTCTGATAATGGACGAAAGAGAGAAAGCGCAAAAGAACGAGTGGCCTATGTGACCACCGGAAAACACAGGAGAGCCCTTTGTGTTTTTATAGTGGGTTCGGCTCCGTGTTGGTAGACATCAACTTGGCAAAGGGACATGAGTGGCCTATGTGTGTTTTCAGTGCAGTTTTTTAGACATTAAGAAGAGAGCCAGACCCACCGAGCCTTCAAAGAGCCGAGCGTAGCTTTAATGGACAGAGGAGATGAAAAAGCAACAGCAGTATCTGCTTTTCCCATGTATGTCTTTCAGCACTGTCATCTAATGAAGATATGGGATTTGATCGTATTTAGCTCTGTTTTCGTTCTGTCTGCATTGTTTCCAAACCTGGTGCCAAATCAAACACGTCTCTTGTGGTCTTAGATGGAGCCGCCAGAAAAACGAGAAGATAGCTCCGAGAGGCAGAGCCAGCAGGTTTTTAAAGTGAAAGACCTACATGTTCACTTTGCTGAAAACGTTTTGAGGTTTCCCTGTTACTACTACTTTAAGCAAAATGAAAAAGAAGTGTATTGATCAGAGATTAAGGTGATTTTGTGGTTTAGCGGTCTGCTTGCATCTGCAAACGACCATGTGGGTCTTTTGCTGGGTGATTACAGTGATAACATTATATCCAGACTGTATGATGTTTTGATAATCTGCAGTGTGATCAGTCTGCGCTCGGGGCCTCAATTAGAGAAAGATGTTAAATTGCCATAATCATCCAGGCTGTTACGTGCCAGTTCATGCTTTGAGGTTTAAATTTGTTTTTAACAGTCTCGAGTCCAGGGGTCGGAGTGAATTTCTTTGCAATAGCCTTTCTTGTTTATTGTCTCAACAGAAAGATGTGAAGGACGTGTTCACAGCCATCGCATTTGAGGTGGCCTACAGCCTGGGGAAGCATGTGCTGACCGGCCACCAGGAGCGAGACCTGCCCGCGCTCACGCCAGTGCTACGATGGAGGAAGGGAAACAAGATTGCAGTGAGGAACGAGGTAAATGAAAAGGGCTAATATGATTAATATAGCTGCTGAAGGTTTCAGGGATTCTCATTTTCATCACTGGAAAAGTGATATAAATATATATTTCAGGTCATGCAAGTTTCAAATGTTTGTTTTATGTCAGTGTTACTCTTGTCTTCCGTTTTTCTCAGTTCTGATTGAGATAAATTTCACTTCCTCGGCTTATTTGACTGAGGTGAAATTCTCCTCACACCTGACATAAGGACCGCAGGAGGAACGAAGGAAATGGTTCAAATTGCCTGTTATAATGATTTGGTGTTCGTTACCAGCTTATTATTGTCTCTGTTAGCTTTTCTTGAGTGGAGTCCAAAAAGACTGATTCATTTATTTTCTTTGCGACCACCTCTAACCTGCCCCACATGTGTTTCCCCCACTGTCTGCACTTCTTGAAAAACGGGGGGGATTTGCGTCTTTCAGCACCTACAGAATCCACTTATCTGCAACTTATTGAACTTCAACGCTCCACTGAAGTTCCCTTTCATGATTTAGCCTCAAACCAAAGCTCGTCCACTGACTAATTAAAAGAGAGATCAGACAGAGTAAAAGACTTCAGGCCCTTCTGGATAAAGAAATATCCCATGCGTAGCTCAAACCAAAACACAACACTGCCCCCTAGTCTGAATATGAACTCAATGCTTGGGCTGCATGAGGTCATATGAACTGTGTACTTTACTGTTTCCTCTTCAGACCCTGTTTGAGAAGAACTGCCTGTCGGACGACTGCGCTGCGGACCTGAGGCTTCACGGGAGACTGCTGCTCTCTGGGTAAAAACCATTCTCTACCTCACCAGTTTAGTTTCATCTGCCGTCTTTTTGCCTTTTCCTCCTGCGATGTACTGGGGAAGCAAGCTGACGTCATAAGCCATGTGGGTGTGGGTCGTGGAACCATGACGCATGCTTGGAGGATATCCATATGTTTTTCCGTAGTTAGGGAGTTCCCTCTCTTTTTTGTTGTGTGTTTCATCTGCTCTATGCGCATAATAGTGACAGTTCAGATCTGTCGTGGTAACCACTTGACATTTTTCTTTGTGTATACCTAATTTTTCTGCAAAAACAAGCACATGCTCTATTTTAAGGGCTCTTCTCCTCGTTTACAGTAAAAATATCAAAATAAAACAAACCAGCTTCCTTTGTTAATATAAATCCTCACTTACTGTTCCTTCCTTTAACATCCCACAGTTGTTATAAGAAGTTTATTTATTCTCTGAAACATTTTGTTTACTGTGTGTTTCCTCCAGGGTGTACAGCAAACCCCATTTGGCCCTCGGAGGAGTGAAGAACGTCTCGTTGAACTTGACCATCTCTAACGCCGGAGACGATGCCTACGACACCAACATCTACTTTAACTTCTCCAGAGAGGTTTTCTACATCAACTTTTGGCAGAAGGTGTGTTGTGGCTCCCGAGGAATCTGTTGTTTATTTACTCAGGTGCTCGTGCTTATTTCTGAAATCCGATGGGGAGGCGGGGGGGCGTCTGAGGTTGAAATGATACACACAGCGGTATTTTACCCACACGTATCAGCTGAATATTGTCAGTTTTCCTACTGAGATGTACATTTTCTCAGAGATAGTTTATTTAAAAAGACTGATGATGTGTCAGGAGCTCAGTCTAAACAGTGAAGCGCACGAAAAGACAGACCTGCACGAAGTTAAAGCTCTGACTGGGCCATAAATGAAGTCCTGCAGATGAAAGGGTGAAGAGCGAGCGAGCCCCAGCCCCAGCAGCAGCAGCAGCAGCTGTTCTCCCTCACAGGGCAGCGCCTCTGGCTGACCTGTCATACACATCTTTGACTCATTCAAGACAGACACAGCATGTCCACTGAGCTGTTTGCATGAGAACACATACTGTACTACCTCACGTATTACCTCAAGTTTGATTTATGCGCTGTTCAAATCGCATTATTCAGTGTCGAAAGAATCCCCTAAGACCGAACTAAACGGGGTAAATCAGGATAACGGCTGAGGCTGACGGAGGTATCGATTAAACCTTCTCCTCATGCTCTTTGACCTGTAACCGAGAACTGTTTCAGCATCCGGCTAAAGAAATATCGGTAACACTTTCTATGAAGACTACATCTATAGTGCATTATGAGCGCATTCATAGTGAATTATAATGCTCATTATAATCAATCATAATGCATTATGACTGCATTCATAAACACATATAAAGCTTCATGATGCACTATATCAACGGTTATAAATATAGCTTATAATGACTTATAAATCCAAGTGTCTTATGAGTGCTCTTGACTGGTTATAAACTACAGGCTGACTGATGAGGCTTATAATACATTACAACTACTCATACCCCTCTATACACACACCTCAACAATCAATTGTTATAAGGACTCATAGGTAAGATAAGTATATATAGATGATCAATGTATGCTTTAAGTAAAGTGAGGTTCATATAGATGCATCTATAATGCAGCATAACTTCTTTTAAATGCATGAAAATGAGTTACACTTTACTTAACGCCAACAATGAAACATCATGATTAGCTATACTGCATTATAGATGCATCTATATGAACCTCACTTTACTTAAAGCATACATTGATCATTTATATATACTTATGGCATCCTATGAGTCCTTATAACAATTGATTGTTGAGGTGTGTGTATAGAGGGGTATGAGTAGTTGTAATGTATTACAAGCCTCATCAGTCAGCCTGTAGTTTATAACCAGTCAAGAGCACTCATAAGACACTTGGATTTATAAGTCATTATAAGCTATATTTATAACTGTTGATATAGTGCATCATGAAGCTTTATATGTGTTTATGAATGCAGTCATAATGCATTATGATTGATTATAATGAGCATTATAATTCACTATGAATGCGCTCATAATGCACTATAGATGTAGTCTTCATAGAAAGTGTTACCGAAATATCTACCCACTGCCATCCCACATAAAAACCTGAGAGATTATCCTTGTGACCCCATAGTATGTGGATGGATTTCACAGCAGCCGCCTCTGCCTCTGCACCTCGCGTCTGTTCGCTCACTTGTCGTGAAGAGCGCGGCCGGTCCGCTCGCAGCTCCGAGAGACGCCACGTCAGACAGAGCACTCTGACCTGAGCCCGCATGGGTTCGGCAGCTTTTCTCGATCCTGCACAGGAACAACATCCATCAGAAAGGGCTTTTCCCCTAAAAATGGACCTCATGCTTATCCACCAGCTGGCTTTTTTTTCTCTTTTTAATGCTGTGATGGATAGGACCATCTCTGTAAAGAACCAAACATGTGACATGATTTAAAACCCCCCAACAAAGCTGAAATTGAATTTAAATAGAATACATGCTGCAGGCAACTATTAGAAAAACAGTGTTTCAGTTTCAATTTCATAGCTAATCTAATGAAGCAGACTGACATTAAGTATCAGGTTGCCGGCGGCCACAGAGCCTCATATTGTTCGGGAACCTGATAGGTCAGGATGGCCTGCTGCACAAAGGGATCAGGAAGTGAAGTGTATGAAGAGATGACAAAGGGGCCACAAAGGAGATTTACTGCCGTATGCTCTTTGAGACATTTCTAATTACTGCAGAAGAAGTCGGGGGGGTGAGGGTGTGAAAGTTTCTCTCAGTCCTCCCCTACAGCTTCGTCTCCTTCGGGCGAAGTGGGGACATGCACTCCCCTCATATTTAAGAGTGGGCCGTGTTATCTGTGTTGTTCTTGCAACACAAGCTGTCAGAGAGCTGCGGAGGTGAATTGGTTTCAGGAGCGCTGCCTTCACTCCCGTGGGACACAGACGCTGCCACGCTGGCTTCTGTGTTTTTCTTTTTTTTTTATCGCTCAAATGTTTGAGTAGTCTGTTTTTTTTAAGGGCAGAGGTGTAGCAGATGTTTGCACAATTGTATTTTTGGCAGTGGTTTATACTATTTCTCCAATCCAAGTTTGCATTTAAGATATAGTTATTACTTTGCAGATTGAGACTTCTAAAACTTACTTGGTTTGGATTAAAATGGACTCTACTGCTAATAGATACACTACATACCACTTCTGAATAAATGTTACACTCAGTAAAGTATTACTGCTCCCACTTGAGTGAAGTATCTGCATATTTTTTTGTGATTTAACACTTGGAAGACATGAGCATCATGGTGAAAAGCCCAGAAATTGGGTATGCAAAGGAGAAATGTGTGAAGCTGTGGATTTCAGCGGACCTTTCAAATCAAGAGAATATATGAATCATTGGTTTTCTTGGCTGCCAAGCGCAGCTTTGCGCATGCCACTAAAGCCAAAGGTAGATCGCCTTATAGAGACGATGAAGGAAGGCGATGACAGTGGTTTGGAAAAGGTGAACCAAAGTCAGGCCAACTGTACAAATACCAGGCACTGTACAAATTGGATGTAGGTGTAAGATAAATGCAGAACACACAAGAGAGCAAGAGCCTCCTCTGTGATGCTGCTCCAGTGTCAGCTGACGCCTCCACTGGAGCAAGTGTAAACAACCACGGTGATATTTAATGGCGCTGCCACTTGTGAGAATCACAGCATCTGTTTGTTGGTGACAGAGAAAGTAAGCAAAGAGAAAGAAAGTGAAGAAGTGCTGAACAAACAGACTTTGTCGTTGTGGAGGCCCGGTGCTCTGCTCTCTCTCAGGGGCAGCCAGGTGGGTGATGGGTAAACAGGCTGACTTCCACAATCCTGCCCAGCCCCGTGGGACAGGCGATGTTTGCACAGCAGCACGGAGGAATACAGGAAATAGAGGAAATTCCATCATTGCCAGTTGTTCTGGGGGTCTAACCCCCCCTCCACCCCCCAACACACACACACTCCTCCCACCCCCCCTCATCCCCACAGAGCTGGCTCGAGTCTCCATGCAGAGGGCAACGCTGCTTATTTAAGCTGACTTAATGAAGATTGAGGGCACGGACGGACACACCCCTGGACTGACACTGGGAATCTGCTGAATAAGGGGAATGGGAGTGTGGATGATATGTAGATGGTTATATACCTTTAAATATGTCAGCAGTGACAACCTTCACACCTCTTTTCTTTATCGCATTTGGAACCATGTTGTAAACACAGGCTCGCACTGGGCAGCAGCACAAGCATGCAGATATTTTGTATGACTTAACTTAAGCCTCGTGCTAAATCTTCCAGAAGCGCTACTCTCCTTTTTTCCTTTTTCTTTTTTTTTTCGTCAAAGTTGTGAAGAATCTCGCCGTGTTTCATTGCTCCCGCTCAGCTGACAGACTCTCAGTGAACTCTGGCTGAAAGAATTCTTACTCCTCATAGGGTCAAGGCCCGAGTGTTTACACAGCGCAGCCGGTGAAGCTCCATATTGTTTAGACAAGCTTCCAAACACACAGCCTGGACGCTGTCCAATTACCCACCCGCTAAGATGTGTGTGTGCCATCACTGCTTTGTACATTCTTCATTTAACCTAATTTGGGACTTCAACCAGACACGAGAACCTATTCTTCTCCATATATTGTCTTTTTCTAACCCTGAACTCTCCCTGTACTGTAAATGTTGGCAGGTATGTCTGTCTGTGTTTTTAAAGCTGCAGCAGACAGTTGGTTTTGTTATGTGTATGTAGTAAATGACATTATCTATAATATTTCTATTCAAAGCCACTGAAGATGCTTTTTGCCTGTTAACTTATCTAAACAGATGGTTCCTGGTCACAGTCTGCGTCCCCTCAACCGTTGTCTTCCTCATTGTGTCCTCTGTCTCCATGGATGTCACCAACTCTGTCTCCAGTCTGTCTGTCTTTATCACTCCCTCTCACTCCCTCTATCTGCTTCTTTTTTGCAGGAAGAGAAGGGTATTTCCTGTGAGCTTGTTGATTTGGACTTCCTCAGATGCAGCGTGGGATTTCCCTTCATGAGAGCACAGACTAAGGTAGAGACGACAAGTGACTTGGAACTAAAACTCACATGGTTGCATCATTTTTTTGCATCCAACAGCAGACATACTGTGTAACACAGAAAACAGTTTAATGGTGGAGTGCACTCACTGATGCCCTGTCTTTTTCTCCTCAGTATCATTTCGCAGTGATTTTTGACACAACTCAGCTCTCTGGGGAAAATGACACATTGCAGTTCTTAGTCCAAGCAAAAAGGTTAGTAGAGTCACATTTCACTTCATACCTAGCAATAACGATTTGGTGTAAAATAGTTTTCTATGAATTAAAATAAAAGGTTTATTATTATATATGTCCTACAGTACATTTGTTTTCCCCAAATATGTAATCTTGCATTTGAATATATGAGTGGGTAATTGCATTGTTACGTTGTTTGTTGCAGCGCCAATCCGGAGCACAAACTGTCCGACAACAGTTTGGACCTGTCCATTCCTCTGGTCCATGAGACAGACACAACTATTACTGGGTAAGAACAACAGTTTTGAGTCTTGAACTTACTGCCCATCTGCTGGCTCTGGGGAATAGTGGGGAGTGCTTTTGTCAGTATGGAGCATATCAACTTGAAAAGCCTTATCTCTGAATGCTTTTTATCATAGCTCTGCTTCACGGAGAAGGGAGAGAGATGTAAAACAGCCCAAAGCTGCCAGAGCTCTGGCATCTGATAAGACTGCTGTGTGTTCGCTGTCTTTAATGTGGAGGGAGGCCTCAGAGCAAAGCTGCACATCTGACTCATATCTCAACTCCTAAAGATAACTCTAACTAATAACTTGACCAGAGCCAGAGACTTTTATGTCACTAGTTTTAATAATATTTCGACGTATTTAAATAAATAGTTTTCTGGGTCAATGCGTCATCTGGTGTCTCTCTCCTCGACGCTGTTGTCTACAGGGTGGTGACACCCAGCTCCTTTGTTTATGGAAACTCCATCGATGCCTCGCGCTTCGTCCAGCTGGAAGACATGGAGTGCGACTTCCAGCCTCTCAATCTCACTTTCCAGGTACTGCTGTCGCAGCGCACATAGGATTTTCAACATTTTTACATTTTCCTTGTGTGTATTCACTTCTCTTTTCCTTTCGCTGTCTGTGTGTGATGTGGTTCCAGGCCATAAACAAGGGACCCAGCAGGCTGCCTGGCTCCACCGTGGACATCAGAATACCCAACCGGCTGGCTGGCAGTGGAGCTGACATGTTCCACATCATTGAAACACAGGTGGATGCCAACAGCAGTCCATCTACATTATTTATCTAGCCCAAATCCTTATTTATTAGTTTATTCACCCGCAGGCAGCCACGTTTTTATTTCATTTACCCAGCCCGTGCCTGTTAGTCTTGCCCCTTTTCATGGCACAGTTCCCTGTATCCACTATAGAGGACACTTTTATGCACAGAGAATTGCTAAAGCAGTGGGCTTTCTGTCATGTCTTGGACAATTTGCTTAGTGTGAGGCACCACAGGGCCAGTGAAAATCGCGGCAAAAGTGTTGACGTTGCTACTGAAGCTAGCCGACCATTTTGTTTCACAACATTTTGCATTTAGATAAAGAAACACAATCCTCCCGCTGGGCTTAAATGTTTTCTTAACCCTTGTATTGCTCCCTTTCATATAGGTAGATCATGGGGGAGCTCAAGCTGTTAATTGTATTTACTGTGAATGGGAGACGGGAGTTGACTGTATCCCACCCTCATAGATCCCATCTGGAATCACTTTCAGGGGATCAGACAGCTTGCACGAAATGGGAATGGGACACCTGCAGACCTGGCTACTGCCCCGCGCCATCCCCATCATAAACACTGTTAACACCGCGCCTGCCCTGTTGCACACTGATACTTTATAGCAGATATTCTTGCGTTTTATACAGACCTCCATTTGTTCAGACATGATATACAAGCTGCTCGCTGTTACCTCGTGTGTTCAATCATTGTTATTTAATGCAAATTCTTGCGTGGGGATTTCACCAGGTTTAAGTCAGTGGAGCATATGAATCTTCATGTCAACAGTAGAGGGAGTAACACAGGACAAGAGAAAGTGCAGGAATTAAAGCTCAGACATGCTGGGTGGCAGCAGAGCAGACAGTGTGGACGGCCAGCGGAGATCCCACCTCCGAGCTGTAGGTTGGACTAGGAAGAGGGGAAAGGGGAAGTGCTCCCCGGGGGACGGGGCAGTGAAGCAGACACCTCTAAATCACTCCATATGGGAAATCTGTCTGGGAGGGGTACCAGCTTCTCGTGGGGGGGGGGGCTTCCTGTGAGCCCTGGAGACCCGTAACAATAGTGGGATTGGGCCAGTTCAGTTGACAAAAGTGCTTGTGTCCACATTTTTGCTGTCAAACTCCAAAACCTCTAGTTTCCTACACCTTCATGCCACACATCCTATTTTTACTCGTCTCTTTTATCCTTTATTTATATTCATCATATCTGCCTTTTACTCAGATCTTATTCGACTCACACAGCTCACTTTTTCGTTTTCTTATTTCCAGGTGGCCGACGGTCGAGGCAACTGCACACCTCACAGGAACCCAACGCCGTGCACCATCCCCCAGGACAAAGAGAGCATCTTCCACTCCATATTTGCCTTCTTCACCAAATCAGGACGCAAAGTTTTGGTAAAAACACTTTGACATTTCAGAGATCACGGACAGTCACCCGCTGTGGGGATTCTTCTTTTTTTGCAACATCTGTTCATCACACATCTTTCTCTCTCCCACACATTCTCTTCCCCGCTCTCTCTCTTTCTCCTCTCCCCGTCTGTTTTTTTTTTTTCTTAAAGGACTGTGACCGGCCTGGAAGAGCATGCATGACAATATCCTGCAGTCTGGGACCACAGTTAAAAGAAGAGGCTTTGAGCATAGATATAAAACTTCTGCTCAACACTGAAATTCTCAAGAGGGTAAGAAACATGTCCGAAGCTTGATGAATTCAGGCGCGGCCTGTTGTGATCATGAGAGCAACAGTAATCGCCCCTCTCTTAACCACAGGATAGTTCCTCAGTGATCCAGTTTGTGACAAGGGGCAGTGTGCAAGTCAATGACAAGACAATGGAGGTGCCAAACGGCCTGCCAGAGGACATTTCTGTGAGTATATCAACAGTAACGCACCATCCACTTACACTGGCAGCACCTCTATACTATTTGTAGCACTCAACATAAATCATAATATATCTACAAAGTGTCATCAGGGAGGTTTTATCATGCATAATCCACTTATAGCTGTTCTGATCAATAATTTTATTTTAGTAATGGGTCAGATGGCTGCATGTAAGTGGAGAATTATCACACGCTGCATTGTTTTCATTTTTGGCAACAAGATTTATTGTTTTCCATCACTTTTGACACTTTCAGAGACAGCAAAATTATTCTCTGCAAAGACGCTCTGATAAACAAACTGGCTGCTGTACATGACTGATTAAGCACTAAACAGCAGACATGCATAATTAGGGAATATAAAAGAGCATTTAGCAGCCTTTTCCCAGGGGTTGCTGGAGACCAAAAGTGAAGCTTCAAGTCTGTGTTCAAAGTGACTTTGTCTTCAGTGGAAAAATAACTCCAATAAAACGTTTTAGTGAGACACTTGATCAAATAAAACTTAAATTAAATTCATTAGAATTGAGTCAAAAGATTATGTTTCTCTAAATTTAAATTAATCACATTGAGAGATTTCTTCTTGCCAGGAGTCACTGGTTAGATCACAGAGCCGTACTGTAATGCGGCAGCTAGTGAGGCAGCTGTGTCTTGCACAAAGGCACTGCGGCAGGGTAGATATATCATATTTAAGGGCTTCAGGCTTAGATTTTAGTTGAAGGACGTGATCTGTATCATTTACTGTATAAATGACACAAGTCCAGGGAACAGCTGCTGGGTATACTGTACGGTGGCACTTTTCTTTGTTGTTTTCGGGGTCCTCAGCTGTGCTCAAGGTCGGCCCCTCCCCCCACTGTTGTTTGCTGAGTGATTGAATGACCCACAAGATCAGATGCGATGATTGCACTGAGCGCCCCGTAAAGCTCGCGGTGGGATCTCTCCAGTGATTGGGGTTCTGACCGGGCTGCAGCCCTCGTGCCGACCCTGAGCTCCAGACGTGCTTGGAAAATTCAGACCTGCTATGAATATGTCCATACCATGCCGCTCTCTCAGCACCTAGTGAGTGAGCTCATTCCAGTGACGACTACCCCGCTGGGTTCTAGTAAACACAGTTACCTTTTCCCTCAGGATCGCTGCTGACTAGAGTACACACTGCAAAGTATAATTTGTGGTCCCTGGTTGTATTGCTCGCAGCAGGACTCCTGGTTGTCAGCAGAATGCCACACCGTTTTATCACCCATGACATGTAAACAAACTTGCACAAAACTCCATATGTGTTTTGTCTTAAGTAACCAACCAATCAACCAAGTCGCACACTTGAAGCATCAGAGCCGAGTTGAACGAACTTCGCATTCAGCTATCGTTCCCAGAATGAACCGATTGCACAAGTTATATTTGGGGAAGTCGGAGAGTCAGAGAGCAACGACCAGTGGAGCTTTCATCTTTTTTGTTCACGCAAGCACTCTGGCATGCATAACAACAGTGAGATTCCTGAGCTCGGAGCGGGGGGGAGGTGTTAATGTGGCAAAGTATTCAACAGAGAGATTAATCTTCACTTGTCCACTTGGCTCGCAGTTGGCGTCTCATGCCACATTTGTGTTCAAATCCCATGCAGCGATGTACATTGAAGCAGTGAGATTCCTCAGTCCCTTCTGAAGCTGCGCTATCATTGTTTTCAGTATTATTTATATTTAGTTATTTGCCTTTGTTTGAGATTATTTGGAAATAAACCCAGTTCTTTCATGATCCTAGTGAATGTGCTGTTTACCATTTAAGGCCTGAATACTGACATTAAAGCAGGCTTAGCTGCGGTGCAGAGTAATGCAATTAACCACCGTTAATTCAGAGCAAATCAATTCATGTCAAGTGATCAACGTAATTGTTTTGGAAATGGTGCATGTACAGAAATATCAAATTGCTTCAAAGGGACTTTTTTCAAAGCCAAAGTGCCTGTTTTACTGTGTCACACAATTAGACTTAATGGTGCTAGAAAGGGATTTGAAACGATTATGTTTACTTAATTACATTAAATACAGCATTTATCTCTATGGATTCTGCTTCCTTCTATTGTAGTAAAGTGTTGCACTGTGCATTCAAATGAACTGAGTTTGCAGTCTGTGACAGATGATCCAGCAGGTCAGCGTTCACCCATGTCATGGGAAACAGCTTGAGTATCTGTTTTTTTTATTGGTCTAACAAGACTACTTTTTAAAGAGTTGCCAGACCCTCCCAGAATGAGCGAGATAACTGTCAGAATCAGCCTCGTTCTGGGCCTCAAGGAATCATTTTATCATTCTTGAAAGCAGGAGTAGATGACATGTTATTTTGAGTTACTAGTTTGGCATCAGCCTTGCATCACGGCCAAGCTCACCGATTAGTTGTGTGATTGTATATTAATAGACAGTGGGAAAAAGTATATGTGAACGTCTTTCTATATGTTTGAGTTAATGATAATAATATAATAAGACTACCGGTCTGCAGCCAAGAGAGGTCTGAGAGGCTGTACTGTACTGACATGCAATGGTGCTGTGAGCTAACAAGCTTACATTGCCTATGGTACTGAAACATGATGTGTTGATTTATATCTAATGTTTTCTAACCTCATGTTTGTGTGGTTATTATTGTATCTGCTGACTGATCTACAGCTGCCTGGCACTGATAAGAATTTCACCTTATCTACTGTACAGATGTTTCACAACCAAAGACAAAATCAGCTGTAGTTCACCCTCTGGAGACCATGACTCTGTGATAGTCATCCATCCAATAGCTGTTGAGATATCTCAGTGTGACTAAAAAGACTGACCATCCAAACAGAATCCTGGTTAAAAATGATAATTCATTATGTTTATAAGAGATAAGCTTTACAGCACAACAGCTTGTTCACAATTTGTGCCAAAGTCGGTCCTGATCTGAGTTGGCTAAAAGAACTTTTGGACTCAGTGTTTCAATGGATTTTGACAGTTTTGTGTAGTCTTGCATGTGTGCCTGACTGATTGAATGTGTTCTATATAAAATAAACTCCATCAGTGTCCAGTTTCAAGCTGTCTGATGGTATAACACAAAGTTCCTCTTGAATCAGTTCAAGCAAACTGAAAAAAGATGGGTTTTTGTTTTTTGTCGTTGCACTCACATTGCATCATTAGCAGCACATGACTTAATGTGTTTAATTGTCCCTGCCCATGTGTGCTGCATTTGACTGTGACTCATTGACCGACTGAAGTGTTGTTTTGTTCCAGCTGGTGTTCGAGGCTCTCCACAGTCAGGAGCCGAGGGGTTACGTAGTGGGCTGGATCATCGCCATCAGTCTGCTGGTGGGAATCCTCATCTTTTTGCTGTTAGCTGTGCTACTCTGGAAGGTAAAACAGCACGCAAACACTGATATTCCATTTGGAAATCAAACTCTTTGTTTTTCAAGTAACATTTCACAAAAAAAAAAGAGGCAGATGACAGAAACTTGCATGTCGTAACCAGAAGAGCTGTGTCCAACTCTGATTAGACGTCCGCACATTGTTCAACTGTACAGGGACAGCTGTAGGTCGGGGGAGAGGTGGGGGTGAGAGCGTGCTTTGGGCCTTTAACAACTATGAAAAGGACAAATCACAGACAATAATTCTCACCATACCGCTCACATGAAAGACGAATCTATAGAGGAAATGGCAATTACACTGATGTCCAGAGGCCCTGTTAGCACAAAACTCCTTTTCTTTTTCATTGCTTCATTTTCCACCGGGAATACCACAACTAAACCTTGGAATGTTGGTCCTGGGTTACGTTCCCCTCCTCCTCGATCCCCAGGTCCTCAGATCTTGCCAAAATAAACCTCACTTACAAGAGCAGCACATGTCCTGTATTGCTCCTTTCAGGAAATGCCTGAGGAGAGCAGGTCTCTATCAATAAACTTTAGCAGCCAAATGCAGATAAATGAATGAAGTTGTAGTGAGGAAGGGGCAGCATTGCAATGTGGCTTTGTGTACACACACATACACCAAAAATCTACTGCTTTCTCCCTTCCTTTACTGTATGTCTTCTCCATTTCTACAGGGGAAGATCTTGATTAGCTTCCATCTATGTTGGTGGTTTGCATGGTTTAGCCTAGTGGCTTCAAACTGTGTATGCTTTACATTAACGCTGAGCATTTTTCAAAGCATACCACACCATGATGTTTTAAATTGATTTTGTATCTCCCACACGCACATAGATTTCCACTTTCATCACCACGGGACAAATCTCAAATCTATTTTTTTTTAAATAAGATATTGCATCTAACTAAAGATGTAATCCATCACATGGGACTCAAGGTTTGAAATATTACTCGTTTGAGTTATGTTTTTACTGTAATAACACGGCGGAAAGAACAGACTGGTTTTAATAAACTCTCACTGGTGGTTCATTCGCTGACGTTCCTGACAGCTAGTTGCTGAATAATACCTCATTTACAAGCTAAAGTCCACTCCAAGATACAACCACCAACAGTCTTACAGGTTATTTTTTCAAATTGTATGAAAATGTTCCTCCTCTACAGCTGAATCTCATAAGTCTTTTGTCCTGGAGTGCACCTGAATGCACCAGCAAGTATGTTATTTTACAACAGAGCCTTCCAGCAACTTCATTGCCCTCAATAAACTCTGTGAAGAACACACACATTTTCTTTTAAACAAGTCCAGAAATGTAAAACACAAACACCTCCAAATAAATGTTTTTTTAAGTTAATACCGAAAGTGAAAAATCTCACAATATTTCAAACTATATATACACTGTATCCATATATATTTAATATTTAACAAATACATAATATTAGTGAACATCTTTAATAAGATCCCATAGATCTGGATGTCAAAGAATGATTTCTTTATTTACCCTGACCACCAATATTGACATGAGGGAAATATGTTTGTTGTTTGGTAGATGAGAAGATTGAACCATCTCTCATGTCTGTACCAGTATACCGCTGATAAGCTACTATGAAACTTATAACAATATGACAGGTCACAGTTGTGCATTTCCTAACTGAAAGGGGGAGGAAAACCAAGAAGAAGTTATAATATCCTTTGGAACTTTGTTAGCGCTACAATATTTCACCCTTGCATAGATTCACATCTCTAATCCAAATTCTTTTCATTCTTCAACAGATGGGTTTCTTCCGTCGGCGCTACAGAGAGATCATCGAGGCTGAAAAGAACAGGAAGGACAGTGATGAAAGTTGGGACTGGATGGAAAAGAATCACTGAGACTTGGAGTTGGGGGTGGGGGGGTCCCAGAGGAGCTAATGCAATTAAGGATTGGGTCGGGAAGGATCCAATAGCAATGGGGTCTCACAGCCCAGCTGCCCCAGTGGCACCGAACCCTTCAGTCTTCCATATGTGGAAGAGAGGAATATTCTCCATATTTTTTGGAGACTTGATATTTTTTTGTGGGTGGGGGTCCAGGAAACAGGTTTCTGAGGTGACAGTGTGGCTTGCCAGAGGACACTTGCTGTGGAATTCAGCTAATCTGAAAGGAGGTAACTCCCAGCCAGCGGAGCATGGCTGCTGATGGAGATACACATCCATGTGGAGATGTAGAGACGGCATGAATACTGGTGGACAACAAAACCCTCAGGGCTGTGTTACATAGCAAATTTATTTTTATACATACACTTTAAGCCATATTGTAAAAAAAAACAAAAAAAAAAACTGGGCTTCGAGAAGAGTTAGGGGTTTTGAAGGCCATTACAAACATACTGGATCTGCAGTATGTTTTCCTAAAAGCACTGATGTTTGATAAGAATGAATGCCTTGGCTCCAATAGCTTTACTTTTTATGCCAAAGATTTGTCCTGTATAGTAATATGATTGGAGTCATTTGTATATTCAGTTCTTCCTGGGAGTGAAAGATTGTATCTTTTCTTTACTATTTCCGGCTTATGGATATCTCTTTCTCCATCTGACCTTCCCTCCCTCCTGCAGATAATCAGCCAGAGATATTTCTGTGTTTTACACCCACACACACAATAATTAAAACACTGTGTCCTGATGTCATCGGTCAGCGTTGGTAGAGTTGTCTCAAAAGCTCTGAAGGCCCAGAAAAAACGTGCTCTCTCTGAGGTCATTGGGACCTCGTTCAGGATTCAGTAATCTGCAGCACTGTTGAGTTGTCCATTACCACTTTAGTTGCCATGTTTCCTTTATTATCCACGCCTGAAATGCAGAGGATGAATTGTAAATTAGCCTCCATTCACATTTCACAACTGTGTGACCATCTATAAGCATTCCATTTGTTCTGGTCATGCTTTAAACCAAGTAATGTAGATGATTCTGACTGATTTACATTTTGATCTTTACTCTCGGTGGTGCTGTAAATTAGCAAACGCTCTGATAGTGAAGCAAAGCAAATGATCTGAAGCTGCTCCTGCAACAAACTGTCCCAGAGTAAGCAGCTGGCTTTTTACATGGACTTCCCAAAGGTTTGAACGGTGCACATTAATTCTGATAACATAGGACCTGATCATGATTTATTGGCAGAACCTTTCCAAACTTCAACCAAGCAGACAGTTTAATTCTACCATTATATTATTAGGAATTGGGTTTTAGCATGAAATACGAGATGCGTTACTCTCCACGGCCAGATGAAAGTCTGAGATGGGAGTCCACCTACAGTCATTTACAGGGGCCCATGCCATGACTAATGCCCTAAAAATAGGTGGGAATGTGCTGCACTCAATCACCATGCATAAACGAGCTCTTTGGGGCTCATGGGAAAAGCTCATTTTAAGTCAACATGGAGGAATGTAAGCGCCCTGAAAACCTGCCACCACTAAAGTCCACGGCTCATCGATGCTCAATTTTTTCAATTTTTTTATTTCTTATTTTTACCCCCATGCTCTTTCAAGTCTTTTAAATGCTACTGTTGGCTTGAATGTTATTGATTTTTTTTTGCATTGGATAGTGAATTGAATTTGATATTAAATGTCCCAAAACAAGTAATAATGTTACTTTTACTACAAATTTAAGAGCTTTATCACAAAATAACATGAAAAATGTGTAAATGAAGGATATGAAAAATGATATCAGTATGTTAGGATGACACCCTGCGGTCCTTGGATAACTTGGATAACTTGGATAATTTTGCAGTAGACTGAGGTCAGATTGACATGTGCAATGCCAAAAACCAAAACAGGAAGACTTCAGTGCTAAGTCACTTTATGGCTCACTACAATTGCTTAGCTCGCTATTTTGTTGTATGACTCTTTTACTGATCTGATACACTTTATTTTTTACCATTTAATTCCACTGGCATGATGGCATATACTGTACACATTCACGTCTTCCCTCTGCATCTGTTAAACCGATGCTATACCTGTATGCAGAGAAACCGACACTTGACATTTTTTGGTAAATTTTAACTGTGATGGTTATATTTTGTTTGTATGTTTGTTTGTTGTCATTGTTTAATCTCACCGTTCTTGGGGTTTTGTTCTGAGTATACTACTGTCACTGAATATCATTTCCATTATAGTGTGCTGAATGTTTGATGTTCAAAGTCATGTTTGAGCTGTATATTTATCTGTTGATAAATTTTAGAGTGAAATTTCCTGGCTCTGTCTGCTGTTTTTGAGTTGTGGTCTGGTTCGTGTGTTTTTTCATGGTATGTGCTGCTCTCTGCTGGTGTCTTTGATGTAAATGTGCAGACACAAACACAAAACTACATGCTCAAATGGGACATGGATTTTTTTTTTGCTGTAGTTTTTGCTTGAACGTTGCATTTTCTTCTGCAGAATTCACATTTTGATTGGTTCCTTGTTCATCAGGAAGAAAAAAACAAACAAATATCTAATTTCCGCTTCTGAAACATGAGGATTTTGTTACTGTTTTTGTAAATTGAGTATCTTTTGGTTTTGTGTTGTATTTCTAAGATTTTGCTAAGGATAGATTAAACAAAAGTGGGCCGTGTTTCCCATACTCATACCAGCCATATACTGTATCTGTGAAAAGGTAGAATTCTTCTGGACATCCATGTACAGGGAATCTCTAAATATTTATTAAAAACACAATTATATTGTGCCTTCTGTAATGACAGCTGCAGTGACACTGCAGGTTGGCATATACAACAATATGTCAAATAGAAAGTTGCTACTCACTTTAAAAAACCTGATGAGATTAAGTTTCCTCAGTCAGGTGACACCAGTTGCTATGAAACACTGTCATCAAGCATGAGCTCCTCCGTAGAATCCTATGAATTATTAATACAAATGGCAGCGTGAGTAGCGCAGGGACTCTGCTGATCTTTTGACTAGAGAGAATCACTCTTCTAACCATGTCCTCCTTACTAGATCATGGATTGATCAGGACTACGGCAGTGGAGCAGGTGGTCGCCCCAATCGCGAGCCATTTGTGCCATTTGGTCCTGCTGTGTGACAGGGTGGAGGAACCTGAGCAGTTCAGCCACCTGGAGGAAGCAGCTCAGGCCCTGTCTAAAGCTACTGAGAACATGGCAGCGGTGGCCTCCAGGTAAGTACAAGTGTGTTTAACACTGCAGGTACAACAATCTGTTAAATTCACACTCCAACCTTATTTGATTTATATAAGAGTCTGACATGTGTAATATATTATCGGACAAACACCAGGCACTTTACTTCCAGGCATATAAAGGAGACAGATGATGAGGTTTTGCACATGGAGATGTCATCACTGTTGGAGTCGGTGGCTGTGTCTGGACAGCATGTGCTGCTGGCAGCCCAGAAACTCAGCATCCAGCCCAGTTTGGCCGAACACAGAGAGGAACTCATCATGGCTACACAAAACGTATTCCTGAGATTAGTCAAAGTAAAGTATCATTTTTTCTCTCCTGGTTGAAAGGGTGTCTGAAAATGTTTTGCCTAATGTCCTGTGAGTCCTAGATATATGACTATTTTACCCCACATTAAACAGAGATAAGGAAAAAAAGAAAAGATTGCCTTGTCCAACACAGGCAGACAGCGACCGTTTAAAAACACAGACAGGTCCCAATAGATTCATCTTCAACAGCTGCAAGTGCTCTACTTTGTCTCACGTTTCCTTAAATGGAAATAATACACTCTAGCAAATAACATTTTTAAATACCCTTTGTTAATTTGTGAGGACAGCAACCTCCACTGATTGATAACTTATCTTTATGGTGTCATGTCTCTGCACTGACCTTCTCTAGTCTAAATTACGAAGGTGGATTACGTCAGCCATCCCTTGTGAACTGGACAAAGCACAGATGTCTAATGTGTTACCAACATTGCATTATAACTTTGTCTGCTCTTTCTTCTCTGTGGCCATGATAAATGCTGTCAGCAGACCAGAGTATCATATTTGTGTAATTTAAATTTCAACATTTTCTGCAGACAATAGATCTCACAGTCAAAACATGCTGACACATAAAGGCACTGTTTCCCACCATTGTCCAAAGTTTATGAACAGATTGCAAAATAATCCAGGAACCTTTGTCTTTACCCATAATTATTCCTATTGTCTTAATATTATGCAGTGGTACTGCAAGCTAGGTCACATACAGTGTCTCTGCTTTTTCACTGTTTAGTCTTGGCTGTATGTGCATACAAACTTAACTAAATTCAAGGTTAATTTAATTTAAAGTGAGTAAAACTTGGAGTCTAGGAACTCTGTGTCTATGCTAAACTAAATCATGTTAATCTTCTTATCAGGTTTGATGTTTACTATGTGTCTCAGTCCGGCAAGTTAGAATGCTAACATGCTAATTAGTAATCTTAAAATATACAGCTGAACCAGAGGCTGATGGGAACACCTTAGTTTTTCATTGGAATCAATATTTACCAAATTTCATGTCCACACTGTTATAATATTTCAATATAAAGTGACAACCTCATGGTGATGCCACAGGACCCTTCAGGAGGTCTTCAGGATCTGGAAGCGTCATTCTCTTCAAGCTGGATCAAAGTGGTTGATCGATTGACTGACCAGTGACCCACATTTCAATCATAGTTCACAAAATGAGAATGGGTTGATGCCAGTTATGCTACATGGTGACCTTCTCTGTTTCTCTGTCCCTAGGTCCTGTTGGTGGACGATGATGCTACTGTCAGGAGAGTAGTAGCTGCTGCTCACTGGGTTCTGGAGTGCCTCTCTGAGCTTGGCTCCTCCATGGACATCAGGTCTTTGCTCAGATCTTTTCAGGTGTTTTCTGAGGCTCTGTGTCTCTTCAACAGTCTGACCTTGGAGAGGGCACACTCCTTACAGGATCCCATGCAAACCAAACAGCTTTTTGATTCATTGGAGACCTTAAGGAAGTGTATCAGCATGCTGCACACAGCCATGTGCACAACCATCAAACACCCTGCAAACGAGCAGGCGCTGGCATCAAAGCAGTACATTCTGGATAAAGTGCATAGCACAGTAAACGACATTATTATAACCCTCGAAAGTGAGTGCCACAGAAGTTCTCTGGGTCCCTGTGGGTATTACACAGGGAGGAGGACCAGTCTGTTGCAGATACTTACTAGTTCCTCCACCACCTCAGTCCGAAACAGTGGCTTCGACAGCATGGTGAGAGATCTTGTTTTTCACTGTATGGTTGTGGCAAACTCTTCCCGCAGAGAGTGTCAGCAGAGAATGGTGGGTCATTGTCTCCACATCCTGCGGTTCTGGTCAGATATAAAAACAAGTTTAAAGTCCTCAGAGGATGGTAATGAGCACAGCCTTGGGGACACCTTCACACTGTTGGTGCAACAGATACAAATGCTTGATAAAGCTCTGATGACTGCCATCCTCTATCAAGTCTTGGACACATTTCTTACAGCATCTTCTACATATGAGGAACTTTTAAGTGTGACTAGACAGGCCATGGTAGCTGATTCCTCTACAAAGATGGATCTGAACTTTATTCAACCACTAGTTGAGGATTTCATATCTTCCACTGATGGAATAACACAAGTGGCAAATTTTATCTCAGCTGTGGCTGTCAATGCAAAGAGTTTGGAGAATGTGGAGAACTCACGAGTGTGCCTGACAAGACTCAGAGCTGAGATTGCACCTCTCTCACTGGAGCTGGCGGATAATACAATGCAAATTGTTCAAAAGCTTCACGAGGCCTGTCAGAAATGGGAGGAGGAGACTAGCCAGCTTCTGGATGCTCTCAGCGATGTGATGGACGTAAGGGAGTTCACCATAATCGGTATCAATGAGATGGTCAGTGATCGGTGTGTGTGTGATGCAGCTTACAGAGAGCAGTCCTATGAACGGTTTGAAGAACATGCAACAAACCTCATTTGTCACATGAAGCTGGTGATTCACTCGGTGAGGAGGCACTTGGACAGAAGCGATAACCCCATCTACAGGAACGGCCTCCTGGTCCTGCTGAAACAGGTTCAGTCATCTCAGGCCAAAGTGCGTGAGTCAGTCAAAAACATGCTTTCAGGTTCCTGTCTGAATGTGGAGGTATATTCTACCTTTTCAGAAAATGTTTCCACTGTCATTCAGCATTTCAAAGTGCTAAAGGAGGGAGTGGACGGCGAACAGCATCCACATCTTCTGAGCCCACTACGAGAGGGGGCACGTCAGCCTGAAATCTCACAGCTTTGTTTACCAGTGGAAGACACCTGCGATCTGAACCTGGATCATATGGTGAGAGGCTCTGATTCTCCTGTTTTGGAGCTTATGAAGAGGGATTCCCATGCTGAACATGAGGAGGAGCGTTCAGATGAGGAAACCATAGAAGCAGAGCTGGCTCATAAATATGACAGTGGTGATTTAAAGATCCCAGCTGTCTCCGATGCTCCTGAACTGATCCACAAGTCTCTTAACTTTGACCTTTTACCTCTCTTGTATAAAGTTGTGACTGTGACTAAAGAGAAAGATGTGATGGTGCTCAACCAGGCCTGCACTGGTGTTTTCGAGTTGTCAAACTGTTTCGCTCAAGCTGCAAAGGAGGCCTTGGCCATCGTTGATGCGGTCGACTGTCAGACATTGGAAGGTTTTAGAGCAGAGCTGGTGTCACTGACTCCGCTGCTCGTCCAGACGGCTCAAGAGATGGCAATGAGCTCAGCAATGAGCACTGAGAACATCTACAAACACAGCTTACAGTTTTCTGACCTTATTAACAACATCAGAAAGGTTTTAATGCCAGTAGCTGGAACCTGGTATCATGCTGTTTATGCTGCACTGCAAGGAAATCTACCAACAATTGGAGCCGTTGATACAAATCAAGTGAATGAAGTGATGAGTTTATGTGCTGACACGGTCCAGCTCTTGACATCATCCGACTTAACCCTACAAAGCGACGGTCAAGAGACCTTCAGCATCTTACACAACAAACTGAACAAAGCCCAAAACAACACAAGGTACCTGGTCGAGTTCTCCACATCACAGGAAGGACAGGTAGATCAACTCGAAGGACTCTGTATCCTCTGGGGTCTCTCCATCCAGATTGTGATTAATTCACTGGATAAGATTTTGGGAACATCAGCTGCAGTGAACCAGTTGAGACCTCAGAAACAGCTATCAGTGTTGTCTGAGAACTCGCTTCGTATCCAAGAGGCAGCCAGGCTTACCAGCCTGAATTGTAGAAGTGCTTACAAAGCAAAGCAGCTAACAGGATACCAGGATGAATTAAAAACTCTAACTGAAGCCTTCCTTAAAGCTGCGGAGGACCTTGACGTAATGCCAAGTCTGATGCAACTTGCGAAATCAGAATTCTTACAGAGACATCTTTTGATTAAAATTCGAGTGCTTTCCGGGCATTTAAGCAAAGCAAATAAGGATTATGACTCTGAACTTCAAAATATTGTCAGCATTGCTCATTTGGCAGTCGAACGATTGCGGCAGAACAGCATAGAAGATGCAGAGCAAAAATTTGAAAGTGCGACTCAAACACTTTTTGAAAATGTAAAATCTGCCACCAAAAGAGTTGAGGGCTGTTTAAACTACATCCACGACCCACGCGCCCGCTCTAACCTGAGGTCTATCAACGACCACCTGTCTTTTCAGATCTCAGATGTGATAAGCAGGGCAAGGCTCATGGTAGAGACTCACTACATCTGTGACATGCTCAGTCTCGAGGTACACATACAGTGTTGGTCAGCCAAAGCTCACTATGTGGTGGAGGAGATCAGGAGGCAGGATGGGATCCACCAAGAGGCCAAAGAGCAAATTAGAGTTGGTCTACAGGGCAAAACATATGAAGATATCAAAGAGTTACTGCCTGCAAACCCACCGAAAGTCAAACAAATGGAATTTCCATCAGGCACAGCATCCTGGCAGAAAAGCAAGACAGAGAGTGTGGATGCTCCACAAGCAAATATGAACATGGCAGCTGTGACCAAATACAGAACTGGCGTAAGTATCTCACGACTGAGATGTGATTTTAAAGGCCAGTGACACAATAAATCACGTCTTTATTTTCTCTACAGGGTGTTGCTGAATTTGGTGCTTTCAAAGCTTCTTCACTGACCTACACCTCCATTTTCCTAAAACAAGAGAGTGACAGCTGGGATGCCAAGGACAACAGAATCGTGCAGGTGACCAGGAAGATGGCTGACACAATATGCTACATGACTCAGTACTTGAGGAGCAAAGGCCCAATACTGGTAAGGAACACCAGAGGTCACTCTTTCATCTCTCCTGGAGGTGTGATGTTTTTTCATGAATGCAACAGTTATACCTGGTGAGATTTTTTTGTGTTTGGTACAAATATTCAACTTGACTGAAGTACGAACTCATGTTTTTGTGGGTGAAGGTTAAAAGTCAGAGGTCACAGTGACCTCACAAAACATGTTTTGGCCACACAGAGGTTTTGGCCCTGTGAACACCCTGGTACTCCTCAAGGGAATACCTTCTGGAATACATTTGGCACAAATATCCACATTAGCTCAAGGATGACCTGATTATATCTTGGTGGGCAAAGGTCAATAGTGTCAAGAGCACTGTGACCAAAACATAATTTAAGAATTCACACAGAAATGGGTTGGCATAAAATTCTTGATGAAGGGGGATGTAACCTGAAACCTGTCTGGTGTTGGAGGCTTACAACTAATTAACCATTGTTATGATATTTATAAATGCAAATAATCTGCAATAATTTCTATTTTCAGAATAAAGAGGCATTTGTCACAGCAGCCAAAGATGTGATGTCAAACTGTCAGTCAGTGACTCAGTTCATCAGAGTCATTGCCAACCACTGCTTGGATAAACAATGTACAGTCGAACTGTCCCTTATTGTTGAGCAGATTCTCACCATCACCAACCAGCTCAACATCATCTCCAGGTAAGAAGAGGTGAAACACAACTCGCTTACTAAAAACTAAGGTAGAAAAGATATATTAATAAATGAAGGTAATGAGACGATATACTATGGTTTACTCAGTGTTAATGCTGTCACACCTGGCTGCAAATCATCTGACGAGATCCTTGTGAAGAACGCACAGAATCTGCTCCAGACGGTGCTGCGTGGGGTCCATGCTGCAGAGACAGCCTGCATCACAGTAAATTAACCACCCCAAACATACAGCAACAAACCTGCAAAGCAAATTAGGTTTTCTCTGTGACGACTTCTTATGTGAAATAAAAATCCTAAGGTTTTGCTCTTATTTCAGGGTTTGAAGCAGCCTGAGCCAAACTCAGATGGTGAAGAGGCCACAGCTCTGTGTTTCCAGTGGAAGAGGAACCTGGAGATCCATCGAGCACAGCAGACTTCCAACCTGGAGACTGATGACCTGGGTTTGAGGAAGACCTCGTCTCGCCCTGTAGCACCCAGTCTTGCCCCACCAGTTAATGTAAAAGGTGGCTATAAGTAACACATAACCTCACATAGACGTGACACATTAATAGAGATATGAAGCTCACTACAACCTAACTAAGATACTTTAGCAGTGTTTGTATTAGAGCTGTTACTTGTTCAAGTATTGGACATTTCAAATTGATGTTTGTTTCTGAAATAAAACCGATAATGTTTTATATCTTTATTTCAGATATTCATAATAAAATCACTGAAATGTGACAGGCATATGTGTTGTTAAAATGTCATACAGTATTATTACAACCATAATCACTATAATGACAGGAAAAAGAAAAAAAAAGCATTATTCATTAAAACACTCAGAAACACACTGTACACGTGATACAAAATAGGCATTTACAACGTGAATTATGAAAACAATTTTAAAAAAGTAAATAGCTTAATTTCAGCCAAACGACACACTCACTGTAACAGACACAGAACTTTTAATAAAAACAAACTGCTGAACGATATGCCACCTTAGGTCTACAACATTCACCCTCTGTAACACACTTTTACGCAAAATGAGTCCAACTACACTCAACTCCAATGAAATTCTACAGTGAAAATAGGCATAATGGTCATATTTGTAACACATAACTACAAAGTCACCAAGACAGTATCCTCTTTGTATATTACACTGGTTTTCTTACTTTCTTGACTTTTTACTCTGATTATCTCTTTTGAAAAACAGTGAAGGAAAATCTTAGGGAGCTACTTACAAGCTTGTCAACACTGAGTCTTTTGTAAAATGACAATGATACAACTATTTCCTCCATTAACTGTCATTACTTGATAAGCAAGTCAGAAAAACCCCACAAACAATAGCATCCTCAAAATCAGTTAGGCCACTTTATAATACAACTAAATAAAAAAGAACAGATCCAACATTGCAAAACTGCAGAATATTTTGTCTCTGCTAAACAGGGTAGTGTTTCATATTGCACAAAAATAGCAAGCTATAGAACTAAATCTTGAAAAAAAAAGGGAGTAGCAATCCGTCATTGCTACTGTACATGCAGCAGGGGCCTGTGGGGGAATCGGACCTGATCGTGTCAGAGCTTGACGACTTCAAGCTCATATCAGGGTATGTGTGGTAAAAAATGTAAATGTTCAATAAAACATTCTGTTAACTTACGGTGAAAAAAATCCCTTATCATAAAAGTGAGCAAAACTTAAATACATCTTGATATAAAAGTGTCTTGAAATAAATATGTAAATACAAAAGTTCTCAAGGGAATTCTTACAATTGCAATTCGATCGATTACTCAGCATTATCTCTCTGCGTGTAGAGTGGGGGAGTGAAATCTATTCTACGGCGTGTAATGCCTGAAATGAACCCAGAGTTTAGTGAACACGTGGGTCAGTCCTTAGTGAAAACTATACAAGTTAACTCAATTCCTTTTCTCTTTTTTTGATTGTTTCAAAGATACATGAAAATTACAGAATGATAAAAAGACCTTGACATACACACTTACAAAACACACATTTCAGCATTAATGTGATTATGTTAAGAGGGACTATACACCGTGTCTGCGCACCTGTCCAGTATCCTCTCTGTACTGTCAAATGTGTAGTGCACTAGATAATGTGATTCTATACAAGGTCATTTATATACAGAAATAAATAGATTCATGTAAAGCTAAATAAAGATTAATACTCGCATCTCCTCATTATACAAATCTTATGCAACTTTTCCACATTTCCATACTTGAGAGTTTACTGACAGAAAGGGGAAGCAGTGGGATCGAAGGTCTTGAACACATCTTTAAGCGTCCTGTCGTCCGACTCCTCCTCTGGATCCTCTTTTTTCGGTTCCTCCTTCAGCGCCTCCTCCTCCTCCTGCTTCTGCTCCTGCTTCTGCTCCTGTTCCTGCTCCTTCTCCTTCTTTAGCTCCGCCTCCTCTTGTGCTCCTGTAGAGCCCTGGCTCGTCGGCTTGGCCTGTCTGGGGTCAGTATACTGGGGCCGAATCAGGCCGGCCAGTGCTTGGATGGGGAGGTTATGAACCGCAGGGGGTTTGACAGGTGAGGCTGGAGGCACGGTGGGGGAACTGGGTGGTGGGGGCTGCTCTGAAGCAACGTCTGTGCTTTTGGCCTCATCGAAAGAGCCGCTTCGTTGAGTTGGTGAGAGTGATGGTGGTGGAGTATTGTCTTTCTTTGCCGGGTGTTTCAGAATACCCGCCTTTTTCGGAGGCTCTGCTTGCTCCTTCTGAGCCTGCTCTGTTTGTCCACGAGGATCGTATAGACTGATGCCCCCTAGGATTGTAGTGGGACTCTCCAGCCCTCCACCAGAGGACGCCAGACGAGGGGCGTACGGCGGCAGCTTCTCAGGCTCTGGCTTGGCACGAGCAGTGTGAGGAGAAGAGCTGGAGCTGGCTTTCTGTAGCCTGGGGTCTACGACTCCTCCCCCAGAGGAGGGCTCTTTGTGAACCACCAGCTTCGAGTCAAGGCTTCCTGTACGTTTGAGTCTGGGGTCCAGAGATTTTTGCTGGCGTGGGTCTACGGGTCTCTCCGTGGTGGATCGCGGCTCTGAAGAACCAGATGGCAGTCGAATACGTTCCTTCAAACGTGCGGCCAACAGTCTGGGGTCAGACGGCGGAGGGCTGGATACAGTGGGGTGTTCTGGCAGGTTTGTTCGGTTCATCTGAGCATCGGCGATTAGGGGCGGGAGGGGCAGGTTGATGGAGTGCTCCTGTTTGGGGACCAGGGAGGGGATGAGGTCCTCGGGGGCCCACACCACTGTCTGGGCGAAGGCAGGCCTCTGGAGCAGGATGTCAACCCGGATGTGGCTGAACTGTTTTAACTGACAACGAGGATCCCTCAGCACCACGCCAGGACTGGCATCCAGAGGGATGAGGACAGCTCTGTCCCTCAGCTCCCTCTCTCCTTCTTCGTCCTCCTCTCCCGCCGGTGGCTTCTGAGGAACAAGGTGGCCCTGCTGGCGATAGGAACTTTGCTCCATCTGTCTCATTTTCCTCGGGTCTCTAGAGAGCCGTGGATCTGCGCCGACATCCGGCTCCTTTTTAACATCAGGGGGTCGCTGTCTGGGGTCCGTCTTCATACGCGGGTCACTGGGCAGGGCCCTCTCCTTCACAAGCCGAGGGTCTCCCAGTGCTGGGGCCACGGGAGCGACCTGGGGGGGCTTAGACTGATGCATCTCGCTCTGCTTTTTTAGAGATTTAAGGATGGAGGCAACACAGTTCCCGTCTTCGTCGTCGCTCGAGTACCAGTTTGTAGTTTCGTCTGAAAGGACAGATGAAATGACATTAAACGTTTCATTCTGAATTCAGCAAAACTGCTTTTTGTGTTTGAGCACTTACCTCTGTTTGCACTGTTATCATCCTGAGCCTCTGCTCTCTGTGGCTCATTGGCCTGTGACTGTGTCTGTGTCAGGTGTAAAAAGATGGCTTTCTGTACTGCTGGTGGTAAAGACTGCAACTGTGACTCTGCACCCATCTGCTGCTGGAGGTTCTGTATGAAGGCCAGACTGGGGTCCACTATACAGAAAGAAATTTGCAAAATCAGTCATTTATAAAAGGTTATTACCCTATTGGATAACTATTTAATATCATACTGACCTCCTTGTTGGCCCATGGTCTGGTTCCGGAGGAAACTGCCAAAGAATTCTACCGGGTTCTGACCCAATGACGGAAAAGGGAAGAGATTTTGCAGCATTTGTAGATCTGGTATCGGAGGGAATGGAGGTCTCTGCATGTTCATCTGAGGGTTGATACTAGGTAGGTTTCCGTGGAAAGGTGGGGGTTGACCAGAGGGAACCGGTGGCATTGGAAATCCGTGTGGTGGCTGCTGTCCTGGGGGACTTTGTGGCATGGCTGGTCCGGTGGGGTGACCCATGGGACCAGGTGATCCGGGAGGAGGAACAGGAGGAGCAGTGGAGCCTGAAGCCACCATACCTGCACTCTGTGTGTCCTCTGAAGTGCCACTAAACTGGTTAGTGCCTTCTGCTTGACCCTGGGAGTAATTAGATCCACTGAAAAATAAAAATCCACAATTAGGTTGAGGATCAGCTCCAAGCACATTGTTAAGTTTTATGACAGATTATTTTGGTTACCTCAGACCAATTTTTTGAGCCAAGTCCACAGTAGGTTGGACTTTGATTTCAAACAGGGAGGGGATCTTCTTCCCTCCTTGGCAAGAGGCATCTGTAGGACTGCTCTGACCAGGAGTGGGAAGCAACCCCACCCCAGGAGGAGGCTTTGGAAGTGGGGCAATACCCTGCTTTCTCAGATCCTCTAGCTCCAGTTCATCCTCACGGGCGTTCTCCTCTTCGGTGTTAATGATCTGAAAAATGAGTCACAGAGCAGAAATAACCTGTTATTCTCTGGGCCTATTTTCAAGGCCTTTCCTCGAAAATTGCATAACAATAATAAAATGAGAATATCTCTGCAACCACAAGGTCTATTTGAATAATTTTGGTGTCATTGAATAGGAAATAATTTGAGGATTGTTGGGAGATGTGTAATTATCAGTATATATGTTACTGGTGAAGACCAAATGATGATGACACACAGCATAAATTTAATAAATTCAGTGCTCGCCTAAAAAAAATTAATATTTTTGATGAGTGTCCTTTAGAATAATGCTAACATAGCTCAAACTCTCTATAAAATCATTGTACAACATATGAACATTGTCTCTGCAGTGGTTGATTCTGATAAAGTGAAGCAGGACAAAATTATTGAGATTTTACTACAAAATATTCAGGCGAGCTTTCCAAAATATTAATTTTTGGCACAGCTTAAACCACCTGCCACTCTAAACCATTGTTTAATCTTTATTTTAACACAATTTGCAAAAAATAACTGAACAAGAATCCACAGGTTTTTTTTAAAACAGCATTTTCTGCTGTGAGCTACGTTCCTGCGTCTGTCTGCCTCAGTTCCCTCACCTGTAGACGTGCAGCAGAGCGACCAATCAGGTTCATTCAACCACCGTTGTGACCGGAAGAGCCAGACGAATCAAATGAGCCCTAGCTCGTCTTTCTAGGCCATACTGGCAGCCAATGAGCTAAGCTTTTGTTGCACCTTCGGAGCACACAGCCTATGGCTGCTCTCCACCATATATGGACACAGAGCAGGAAATCCGCCACACAGACACACGAGGAGGAAGAGGTGCATTCTGGGGGTTGTAGTCCTTCAAACGAAATGAGATCTGTAGCTGCAGAACAGTGTTTTCTCTGTGAAAAGTCCCAGGTAAGACAGCATTTCTGGTTCAGTTTTCCAAATGCGCTTGTTGTTATTTGTCTTATTTGGCTGCTGGATCAGTGAAACTTTGGTTAAAGAGGATAAAAATGGTAGTTTTGGACTCTGTGGAGTGTCTGCTTTCTTCTGGTTACCATTAGCTCTGGATCACAACAAGGATGCCTCTTTACTGGCTCGGTTTCTCTGTCTAATGAAACTTTTTCGCAATGTTGCGACAAATTGTTTGGTTGCTTGGTGTTGTAACTGTGTTTGTTTATCCTATGAATGGTTTATATCAGCGTTTAGCGGAGATTCTAAGCTTTCTATTGATATGCAACATGTCCATGTGTGTGCTACGGGCTTGCTCTATGGCTTTTGCGTTTGCGTTCCAATTGCGTTCCAATGTGGATTGCCCCCAAATTTGGGGGCTTCAGGGAACAACAGGATAAGACAAATACTCCATTAGAGCTCAGAGACCCTCAGCAATAAAGTGTTTTTAGAAAAATTCAAATCATTTTTTAAAATTAATGTCTGACCTTATCAAGCAACTCTTTGGTAACATCAGTCAGAGGCTCGTGGGAGAATTTGCAGTTGTCCCCCTGATAACATTTGGCTCCTGTATGAAAGAACTTACATGGGTATTCATGTGCAGTCACAGGTTAAGGAACAGGACTAATTAAACGGTATAAAGACACTGTTGTTCATTACGTGATGCAATGACACAGATGCAATTAAAAACACTTGTCATTAGTGAAGGATATTGTGCATGTAAATGCAATTATCTCCTTTGCTGCAGTATCCTTGGAGGTAAAATTTACAGAGCTCCTTTTTCTTATCGGGCACGACGAGCTCATGTTCAAACTTGCACTGTTCCCCCTGGAGGAAGACAGAATCATTTCATCTTGCAATTAGGAAGGCTATTGTGTCTCTCACATATTTCCTATTATTACAAGAAGCCAGAGAACATTTAAAAAAAATAAAAAAATAAAAATAACGTTATTCATTTGGCAGTTTTCTTACAGAGTGCTTTACAAGAAAAGTAAAAACAGAAAAATCCAAAGTGAGCATCATAGGGTTAGAATAAGTAGAATTAAAAAAAATCCATCTCAAATCAATATCATGCAAAATTGTATTCATATTAGCACTACTTTACCTTGATGCATCTGCCCTCCAGGAAATACTTGCAGATGTATCTACCATTGTGTTCAACTGTGTGTTGATTGATGAACTCCTTGCTCATAATTGGACGTTTTTTCTGAAAACCAGTAGAATTTTTTCCGTCCTGTGACAAAAAGACATGGTCTTAGTTTTGCCTGGTTCCCAGTTAGATTGTAATGCAAAAAAATTGAGCTTCTTTCCAAATATACATATTACATTGTGATGCGGACACTAACAACATACATTGCACTGTAGGTGTAGGAAAGTGGGAAAGCATTGTACAAACGCAGCCCATTTGCCATAAGTAGTGATATGATATTACTACTTCTGGCTGAACTTTCAGAGGTATATTACCAGTCCCATGTCTTCCATTCCTTGATCTCCCCCTCGGCCTCGTCCACGTCCTCCCCACATTTTGCCCTTCATCTTCTTGTTCTTATTAAGCATCCCGCGTCCTCTGCCCGGTCCACTCCCTCTTCCTCTCCCCCTCTGTCCAACTGAAAAAGACATTTGGGGGAAGTGATCAATCTCAAAAACAAATCAGATGAATTATGCGCAATGTGAAAACTTAAGAATGCCTTCGTACAGTGTTGTTGTTTCATCCCCCTCATGCCCCCTCTCTTCATCTGGTCTTTGGCATGACGTCCCTTTCCCTGAATCGGGGATGATGATTCCTTCGCCTGATACTCGGACATGTCATCGTCATAATCATTCTCCTCTTCATCGTAGTCATACTTGTCATCACTGTAGTCGCTGTATTTGTCAAAATCACTGCTCTTGTGCGGTGGGGACTTCTGCGAGTTGCCGTGGCCTCCCTTTGAATCCCGGCCATGCTGGCAAGTCAACAATCAAGGAGAAGAAAGTTGGATAATAATGTTTTCATGGATAATAACAGTTAGCACTGGCAGCGGAGCTGAACTCACCTGAGAGGGCTGACCATCAGAGTCGCGTACCTGACCCTTCCTGTTTTTGGGCCTTTCTGGTCGGTCGTAGTCAGAGTCATAACTATCAGAGCTGGAGCTGCTGGAGGGGGAGTGGTGCTGAGGAGAGGGCACAACATTGCAGTGAATGTTCAATTAATCTAAGTAGATCACATTCATGGCCTCACTGCAGTAGCACTGAGTTATGTTGGAAGAACAATGGTGAAGGCATCTTACTTTCTGTCTGTCCCGTCTCCTCCTTTTAGACCTTCTCTTCTCTCTGGTCTTTTTGTATCTTTTCCTGGAGTGTCTGTGACTCTTTTCTTCTTTCTCTTTAGTTTTCTCTTTTTCTTTCTCTTTGTCCTTCTCTTTCTCCTTTTCTTCATTCACCTCTGTAGTTTCTTTGTTTTCCTCTTCAATTCCAATCCCTTCGTCATCTATTTCTCCATCTTCTAGTTCACCGTCCTCTCTAAAAAGAGGAAAAGTCAGTACAATGAGTGCAACTGTGAGGGTTTAGATGTTGTGTTTTGTCAGCCTGTGACACTGATAATATGTTTATCACATCATGAGCAAATCATGCAATGAACCTGCTGTAATAATTTAAGAAATAAAAAATGAAATTTTCTAAATCTGCTATAATGTATTTTCCTTCAACTGGAACAAAGTACCAAATATCATGCCAGGCATTTCCCATTACACCCTCAGTCCTTCCTGTACTGAATTAATAATTCAAGGTTATGTCTTTATGTCCAGTGTGCATTGATTTTTTGAAAAGTCAAATTAATTTCAATTTAAGTTTGAGTAATATCTATGAGGACGTCTATTTCTAAGGTTATTCATTTACTTTACATAAAAGACAACCTGTGTCGTGCAGTGTGATGTAATCTGTATCAAAGTCAAAACTCTCTGTGACAATGGACAACCATCTCTACAGAGTAAACTACTCATTTAGACAGCAAAATTATGGAACATAAGCCACCTGGTAGAAAGGCCTGAGTTTACCTGCAGGAACAATTACTATGACTCAATACATTTTACAGTAGAGAAATATGACACAGGAAGTACCTGATGCAAGACATTGGAATACAGCAATAATGATGCTTAAATATACAACATCTATCATTTTAATGATTCATACATAACTTTAATTCTGGAAGATTGTCTTTGTAATAGTTTGCTGCGGTCCTGTGTGTGACATAGCTGCATACCATATGACACACTGTGATTACAATTTCTAAAATTATCCCGTAGGTACTTCACCTATAAGTGCATCCTAAAAAGCGGGTTCAAAATACCATTTCCTAAGTCTTGATTTTCATTACATTGCTTTTCAGATAATATTGCAGATGCAAGCATGACGCAAAATCACCACAAACTGGGAAAATATCCCCCACATAGTCTGTTTCCACAGACACTATCACTTCCAGTGACAACCTGACTCCCTAAACAGCCAAAGATACCTAAACTTTACTTCACAGCAGAGACCTCAATATCCACCATGTGAATTTTCTACAATAGCATAAAAATATCCTTTCCTATTTTCATATTTAACTGTTATTACACCTAATTCCTGAGTCATAGTCAATTAAGGGGAATACCAGGGATAACATAACATTTCCAATAATAACATATTACAATAAAGTAATACTACAAAGTGCATAACACCACAACCCCCTTACTCTACAGTCACACTTGAGGTTCCTACTGCAGCACAGCATGACTTTCTTACTCAATTTTAGAATTTAAACCAAAGGTTTAAATCTATCAAAGGTGACAAGAGCACTCAAAATGTTCTCCCAATTTAACACCAACACCAGCTGCTTCTCCCTCTTTGGCTGAAATCAGTGAAATCATCTGCAGTAACCCTTTGTGCACATGGTCTAAAAGTCCTGTCCTCAGATCACAAAGCATGCACAAGGACGCAGGCACGGCCTAAACCCAGCAGTAGCAGCAGCAGCAGCAACAGCAGCAGCAGCACATAATCTCAACCCTGTGTGAACCCTGTCTCAGCAGTACTGCCATGAGCCCAGTAGGGGGACTACAGGACAAGGATGGGCGTGGCATTCACATCATAGTCATTTGCATGATCTCCTGCAGATGGCAACAATGAAGCCATGAACCCATCCCAGTGCCACAACAACACATACGATGAGGTCTGCGATCTTGGATGGAAATGGTCATGGATGAGTCTTGTCGACACGGAGATGGTATATCTAGGCTATTTTGGACAGCGCTATTTAACTGCACCAAAGAGGCATGCAAAGATTTTGGAGGGGGAAAACCGTGGAAATTGCTCTTATGCCCTGCGATTAATGGTTAAAATAAGAAAAACAGTAACACAAAACATGTAGACCCACAGCACTGAAACGCACAGATGAGCGTATTAACAATTGCACAAGAATGTTACTCGACCTTTCATCCCCTGCAAGCTCAGAGTCTGTCATGTTTTTGTCAAGAACAGGGGCTGGGGGACTGGAAACAAGGCTCACAGAAGCCATTGGAAAACGGATCTGCCTCCCTTTCTCTCCGGTACAAGAGTGAATTAACACAGTCACTCAAGGAGACGTTGGGTTGTGAGAGATGCTGGAAGATTTCAGACTGGAAAAAACTCACGGTGTTACATGTCTCGACAGAGACAGTAAACAGACACTCTCCTCTTTCATTTCAATGACGTTTTAACTCTGTGAGCACAGCTTGATACCCCGCTTTGCTAATGTCCCGTCGGTTGACAGCTGCCATGGTGAGATAGAGGAGACGGAGGGAGAAACAGACAGAAATGTAACCATGCTCGTTGATTTCAGCATCTTCATAGGTTTTCTCAACAGGGACATCATCTCAAAATGGCTTCTGAGTTCTGCAACACATTCTTCTATTATGTATTCCTCCACGTATATATAGTCCTGCCCGGATCTATCTAACTTGCATACAACGAACCCTCAACAACAATTGGTCAATTCTCGCTTGGGTAAAGACACCTGCGGTTTTCATTGGTTCACAGCCACGCCAGTTACGCACAACATCTGCAACAATGAAGTTCATACGACGTTTAGTTTCCTCCTTTATTCCGAGCCCGTGGTTATTACGCAGTTATGATGACTCGACTTTATGTTATTTTTTTGAAGGCAAAACAGGTCAAGTTCGTTGTTTTTATTAGTAGCGACGTATTTATTTCCTTGTATCAGTGCGCCTGCGAACTCGCGCGCGCGTACGCACAATGTGCACGAGCTTCGGAGCGCTCGTGCAGTCCTGCCAGGTGACACCAGGTGGTGCTCCGACTCTACAGTTCAGACTCCAACAGGCTCAGACTACACTGTTGGTGTAGCGGCAACCAGCATAATGCACGTCGGGCGGTGTGTAACGGGTTCAGTGAGATCACCAACAGGCTCCACACGAATTTACAGTAAACCAAACAATGTAGCCTTAACAGTGAACTTCACAGTACAACATTAAACAATGTAGCTTTGTTACAGATAAATACCTTGGTCATTTAGGCAGTTCAGTTAACGACATTTCGGGAATGTAGTCTGATCCAGCCAAGTAAGTTAGTTTCCAAGGGAAAGGAAACTAGGCTTGTTGTTTTTTGTTGTTGTTTCTTTTTACCCTTAATGAGCGTGTAAACAAGTTAACAGTCCGACTTTAATGGTGTAATTTACCTAGCTTTATTCCACGTCCGTGGCAAACACTGAGAGAGATGTAAGAAGAGAGACTCGTGAGTGTTTGGGAGTATCTCGGTGGGAGGGATTCTTGCTGCAGGAAATTTAGGTGGCGTGCAGAGCGCAGAGGCTGAACTGTCCGAAAGCAGAGCACCAGAGACAGGAGCGCATCTCTGTCTCAGACACCTGATGAGCATCTTCCAATATTTTACACGAGAAAACTGTTTTTAGGTTGTTGTTGCTGTTGTTGATGTTTTTATCGAACCACTATACAAAAAACAAAAACAAAACAACCCCCGCTCTCCCCCAAAAAGCACCTTCTAACTCTCGGAGAGCATTAACAGGGAAAAGTATTGATACAGGACTTTAAGGGATGGCACTTTCTTTACGACGCAGGTGTTTGCTGTTGCTGTGTTTAACAGCCATCCAAAGTGGACATGCTGCTGTCCAGGTAAGAGTGATTTACTTTGCGTTTACAACTCACTTGTTTCATAAGATCTGCTGCCTGGAAAACTGAGTTAGTTTAGTTTGTGGGTGTAGGAAATCATATCCAGGTCTGTCATCAAAAGTAATTCGTGCTATCTTAATAAATTAAGATATCTACTGTATATTTGTTTTTGTTTTTTTAATCCTGGTTTGCATCCCTTATGGTTTTGTTGTAGGGCTAAATGACATAAGAAGTTTGCAGGGCTTGTTAACACAGGCTGCAGTTTCTACTCTAGAGATGACTTCATATTTTTTGAATTAAAAAAAAATCATTGTAGCATCTGGATATGAATCCTCTCATGTCTTGTCAGCTGGTGGCATTTCCCCTTCGCCTGGGGCAGGTAAAACAGAGCACTGAACTTCTACTACTGCACATGTCTAAACTAAGCGCACAATGTGAATTTTAATGTATTGATATTAGTTGTTATAGTACAAAGCCCTAGAAATGTCAGCGCAGGAATTTAAGGCATGTTGCACAGAGAAATTGTTCCAATGAGCATGTGATTAATAAACCCTTCTGAAAGGATTAGAGGCACTTTCTCCAAGGAACTTTGTAATGGCTTGACAAGCTTTCTCCCTCAAGTAACTGCTAGTGGCACCCATGCTGTTTTCAGTCTGCCCATTCAGGATTATCCAATGAGCATATGCCTTCCTACCACCATGCAAAATATACAGAGGAACAGCATTTTGGACTTAGGTCCCAGTGACATCTGCCAGACAGCTTTTGTCCAGCTGTGTCTGCCACTGCAGTTGTGGAAAAGAGGTGAGGGAGAGAAGAAGAGAGATGGTAGGTCTTGAAAATCTCAAATGTGAGCGCAATGAGGTCCAATGGAAAACACTGGAAAGCTGAAAGTAAAAGGAATCACGAGTTATCCTAGCCGAATAAAAACAACATGTCACTACAGTAATATAACCTGGCAGTGTTACGTAATGTATTTTGATATCAATGAAAACCTTAACGGCCATGTGTCAACCAATAGGATGGATTTGGTTTCAATGACATCATTCTCCACAGCTGCAGATTAATGTTTATTCATCAGTCACGTTTTTATGTAACCGAGAGAACTGTTACTACGGAGCTTGTTTTTTCTCACTGGAAAGTCATTGCATTTTAGAAACACTTTAGCCAGAATCCTTTTACAGTGCTTAATTCTTCTCACGGTGCTTATTGTTTCTTCACAGACGTGCATGGATAAGCACCAGGTGGTTGGGGTGCTGCGTCAAATGGAGAAGTTTCTGAAAGGCCAGGAGATGCGATTTACGGAGGGTCTGAGGATCATGAAGTCAAAGCTGGCAGCTCTTCAAAACTCTGTCTCCAAGTTACCTCAAGCAGACCAGTCAGCTGGTGAGTAATAAACTAACGCACACCTCCACACTTGTTGTCATAATTTTTATAATCATTATAATTGGCATCTTTACTTGGAATTAGAAATGCACAGGTGTTTTCACTGTGAGCTATGCAGGGATGATAACATAATATTTCATACATCATGTAAGAATTTTAAAGGCTGTCATAGTAAGTAGAAGTACTTCCAGAGCCATAGCCTAGATTTGCTCCAGCGAGCATATAAGCACACAATAAAGTTGTAAAACTTAGTGAAGTGTAAAACATTATTTCATCTGCACTGCTTTAGATTATATAATGCATACATAAAAAAAAAGATATTGAAGTGAATGATAAAGATAAATGAAAATTCCAAGAATTGATTTCACAACATTTCAAGAAAGTTATTGTTTGCAGTTGCTCTTGAGAAGTTTTTTTGTTTTTTTTTGTCAGTGGCAGTACATAGTGAGAGATGGCTTCTTGTGTAATGGGATTACAGATTCATCCAACACGAGGCCATCTCAGTTACAGAGCTGGGCACTTGACAGGGGAAGTGGATTTGTGGAATTGTGTTGTTTGGCAGCAGGCAGTCCGGCCAATTTGTTAGTGATGGACCAGTGCAGTCCATAACTCTGTGGAGAGTACTTGGCAGGACAGGAAGAAGCTGATGTCTTACAGCAATAAGGACACAACAGAATGAAAAGACAAGAATCAAATGCACCACCTGCTTTAAGTGGTCAAATCAGGATCAAACCAATTTGTTGTTACAATTAATACATCTTTTTCAAAGGACATTAATACATGTTGCACACACTAGCCTGACCTCTCTATGAAGCTCTTTTTTTTAAAATCTCATTTTGGCAAAATTGGCCACAATTGTACTACAAACATGAGCTGGTCATGATTGAGGTCTAGTGGTAATGCAAGCCTTATCTGAAATGTACTGTTTCAATTGAGGTTGAAAAATAGGAAACATTTTCTCACAATCCTTCAAGTTGGAGGAAGCATTTCAATCTCACCAAAGTCAAAAATGCAATCCATTTACACTGTTATGTAACATTACATTATATATTATACAGGCAGTAAACTTTCCAGAACATGCAATGTGGTATAGCACTTGGCTGCTAATGTGTTTGTGACTCACTGGAGTGGCTGGTCTTTTGCTGATTGACTGTAAATGAGGCATTTGAACCGCTCTTTCCCATCAAGGCTCTCCACTGCCCAGTGACACGTGTACATCCCCAGGCAGAGAATGCCAGAGGATGTCGGGAGGCTTACTCCACATCTGACCAGCCTTCCTCTCGTGCTGTCTCTGTCTCTCCCACAGCTCCCACCACCTGCCCCTCTGTGGAAGCCCCAGCTCACGGTACCAAGTTTGGCTCAAAGTACTTTGTTGGACATGAGGTCCATTTTACTTGTTCCCAGGGATACCATCTTGTCGGTTCTGCCACGCGTGTTTGCCGGGATAACGGTACCTGGTCTGGCATCAGTGCGGCATGTAAAGGTGAGTCTCACTGGGAGTTTATGGTTTGTTGAGTAAGACACAGCTGTCCCAGCTCTATTTTCCTGCCTTATTTCTGACTCTGTGTGAGGCAAGTGTATTCTTTTCCCCATTCAAACACACATTCACCGCCTGTCTGCATGTATGATTTGGGAGAATGTTTTGCTCCAGAACTGCTATGTCTGTGCATTGTTCACTGCTGAGCAAAAATCTCCGCACCCATTTAAGGCGACCGTGGCTCAGCAGTGTCTAAAACCCAGGCTGAAAGGGACTGACCTCCTCACACGCATCCACACAGATAACATGCAAAGAAAAGAGCCTTTCTCTGGGAGAGCTGGAACTCCTCCATTCTGAATGAAGCCCTCGTTAAAATGGCATTAAATGTCTCTGAACATAGAAAAACACCTGTATTGCATTCCACTGTGGGGTGCCTTCCCCTCCAGGTTTCTACTCCTCATGAACAGCAGTGCTTGAGCTACTGTAAGCCCCACCACCACCACCTCCTCCTCTCTTGCTCATGTTTCCCCAGTTCTTTGACGGCAGTCCCACTGGACAGAGTAAGGTCCAGACATTATACCCACACCATGGTCTGATAGCACAGAAGTATGCTAAGCATGCTATTGATAGCCTCTTCAGCCTCTGCTGGTGGCATTTATCCAAAAATTCCAAGTGGCACACTCAGTCGAACATGTGCATACGTTTATTGACATTAATGGTTAAACCAACATGAAAAAGCCCGACTCGACACAGTATTATCCCTGTTCATGTTTTTCAGCCCGGCACAAGAGGTCTAAATATAGTCATGCTTAAAAAGCAGCCTTGACAGTCTGCAAACCTTAAAGCTAAAAAGAGTTTAAAAATATTTAGCATATTGAAGTGGGCCTTTTCATGTTATGGCCTTGTGGTGACCCCCGGGGCAAGCCAAATAAACATTAAAGGGATTGGTTGTCATCCAGTATACTATGGCCTCAGCCCTGGAGCTTAAGGAGCAGCAGAGACCATCTGCACAACTCTCAGAGCTGGCTACAGAAGCAAAGATCCAAAGGCATGATGTACTATTTATCCAATGGTTTCCTGCTGTAACTTTGACAGGCAAAACATGCCTCAGAGCAGCCACTTTATCACCAATTAGCACCATCTCACCCTCTGTTGTTGTCAACAGTTTGCGGTTTGTATTATTTCTGTTTGTCAGCGAGATAATATTTTGTACAGGTTTATCATCTTGTTGGCCACTGTTTTGGGTTTTGATACATGAGCAGCTACAAATAAGTCAATGTTGGTGAGTGAATTAACACTGATTACCAGTGAACCAAATTCAATGGCTACAAGTATCACAACATTTGCCTCTTCCAACACTATTGTGCTCTCATGCGCCCACAGCCAAAGGCATTTATTGAAGTACCAATGTTGGGATAGTTCAACATTTATCACCCTAATCCCTATAGTAATAGGGGAAGGTTCATTACCTTTAATTTTCGGTGCGTGTTGTTTTGAGAGACACAAGCTGCTGAGCAAACACAATGGAGTTGAATGGTACGTCCCCTGTCCCTCATTAAACTCATCAAATACACAATTCAACAAATACAAAATTCTCTCGTGGACAAGTTGTGACCTGCACATTCACCTGGACCTGTACCATTCACTTCCATTGTGTTCACTGATCAGCTCGTATCTCTGCCCTGCGGATCTCAAAACAACATGGACTGACATAATGAACCTGCTTCTATGACTATAGAGATTATGGTGATAGGAGAATTTGACAAAATGTTGAACTATCCCTTTAAATTGGAGACTGTAATCATTTTTGCAAAGACATGTATTTAAAAAAGACACGTAGAAATGCTGTAAAGCTTTTCTACTTGTGGGAAATGTTTGAGATGCTATTGAAAGAACCATTCTTCATATTTCAAAACAACTTTTTTTGTTCTCATATGTTTTAAAGTGCTAGTAGAGTAAAGTACAGACGAACAGCAACAGCCTTAAACTTTCAACTTTGCAGATGCAGATGGACTTCAGTAATTACACTCACGCTTTGTAATTACACTAATAATTATAGACATTAGAAGATGAATGATTAGAATTGCTACTTTTCCATAAATGGAATTAATAAAAGGGCATCACTGACTTACAGTTGACATACTGTGTCCATAATTACAGTACCAGTTTCTCATTCTGAGGTATCAGTTATCAAACAGGGTGGACTCTCATTCCCGCTCTATGGATGAATGGTAGACAGGAAATACTTACAGAAGCTCTTTCATGTATCTCTTTAACAGTCATCTGCTTCCCAGTGAAAACTGAAGCAACTCCTGTTGTAGTTCAACTATTTTTCCAAATGCGCCAGTGCTAATTTAAGATTTTTTTCCCTATTTTTTTTTTTTTAAATTTGTTTTTTCAGATGTGTCTGTACTGTATGTTATACTGTATGAGAACCTGGGATTCAGGTCAAAAATTACTATGGACCACTGAAGAAGTTAATTCTCTCCTACAACTACAGATATAAGCGAGTGTGCAAGTAATCCTTGCCAAAATGGAGGAACCTGTGTGGAGGGTGTTAACCAGTACAAATGTACCTGCCCCCAGAACTGGAGTGGCTCTCACTGCCAGCACCATACACAAACAGGTCAGTCCCACGAATTAAATGAATTAAATATCTGATATTCAAACTGAGATCTACCACTGTGTGTGTGTACAGTGTGTTCTGTTTAGGTCAAACATTACCACAGGTCTGCACCTTTCATATTTTCTTCACTTTTGCAGCACCGCCTGAGTGGAGTGTTGTGAATGATCCGGCATTCAGCCGGAGACCTCGCTGTGCCCAGGTGAACCGAGCCCAACACTGCAGCTGTGATGCAGGCTTTCACATGAGTGGCACCTCTGACAACAGCATCTGTCAGGGTGAGCTATAATAAGGTGTTACTTAACTGATCCCCGTCGGGACGTTCTCCCCTTTTGCTGCTCCTCCGCACAGGGAGGCAGGGTCAGCTGCAGAGCAGTTCCCCCCTCACGCTGCTCAACGACATCACTGCAGGGCAAATGTTAGATGTCTGAATACCTGAATCATTTACTCCTTTAGAGATTAATATGGTTACAAATGGGAATAATCTGCAAAGCCAGTTTGTGACAAACAAAATAATCCTCTCAAGAGGTCACAAGCTGATTAGCATCCATTTAGGTCACAAGTTCGGTTGTTTTTTTTAAGATGTAATTGGTTGAGTAACATTTTGAAATGAAACTTTCTGTGCACTTGCTCTAAATGTGTTTATGTCCAAGAAAGTGCAAAGTGCAAAACCAGGGGACCTAAATACTGACGACAACAACATACCTCGGTTGTAAACTGCATGACGTGTGTTATTACTGTACCTATCCCATACACCTCCTCTCTACAAGTTATTTCAATGCACACGATGTCTTCAATGGGTTATGTGATGCAAGGCACCCATGTACATGCATATCTTCTCCTGTTTCCTGACAGATGTTAATGAGTGTGAAGTGTACCGGCTGGACCAAGGAGGGAAGCTGTGTATCCACGAGTGTGTGAACGTCCCCGGCTCCTACCACTGCTCTTGCCCCACCGGCTACAAGTTGCTCCCAGATGGGCGGAGCTGTGAGGGTGAGTGACAAGAAGCAACAGAGGACAAAGGCTCATTCACAGGGATCCTGGCTGCAGATCTGGCTGGGCATGTTCCTCTCTGGAGAGAAATACCTGTGATTTAGAAAGACGAGGAGCCTTTTAGAAGCAGAGTTTTTAGTTTCTGCAAAGGTGTCTCCTGGTCTTTTGGTCCTACTTTCATTAGCACCTCTGAAGCTCACAGTGCTTGCCAGTGGAATGAATGACCTCACCCTTTCCCAGCAGAAGGGATCTTTAGGACATGAGGCGTTTGTGGGAGACTAAACTGAAAAACCAAATAAACAATCAGAGCACAGCACCCCCTGCTCAGACTGTGGTAAGCAGGAAGCAGGGAGTCAGTCTGGCAAGTCTCTCTCTCTCTCTCTCTCCCTGCTTCTCATTCTTACATGCCTCTGCTGTTTTGTCTTCCAGATGTGGACGAATGTTTAAGCCAGCAGCACAACTGTAGCCGAGGGACAACTTGTATCAACACGGGTGGAGGCTTTCAGTGCGTCAACCCAGAGTGTCCCCGTTCTCATGGCAACATCAGCTATGTCAAGACATCTTCTTTGTAAGTAGATCCAGCACAGATCTTTGTTCTGTCAGTGATAGAACATCTAATGAAAAAAGAAACCATCAGATCACATCTTCCTCATTTCAGAAAGAAAGTGTCATCAACTTTGAAATGACCCTGCAGCACATAGCCACTAAATCAAAGCCACCTCTTAGACTCTGGTGGACGCGACGGTGAGGACGATCTGTCCCTGCAGAGGTGCAGCTGAGCATGATGTTACAGCCTCAGGTTCTCCAGATGAACTGCTTAAGCTTTTCATTCAAGTTGGGACTTCATTGGTATAACATTACAAAGAAATAACATTGAAGTCGCCGTGGTAACCGTTGAGATCGGGCAATTCAACAACAGCACTAATGGCCAAGGTAACCAAACTTGAAGAAGAAATTGAAGACTGCTGCTGAAACCATAACTAAAACAGTTGTAAACATCCACCACACTTTGCCCACCAACGTCCCGATTTAGCTTTTGACTGGATGTGCTCGCTAAAGTCGTGTGCTCATATTATTACAGAGACTTTTTGGGTGCATTAACTTTCAGTTTTATTCTCAACCAAAGCAGTTTAGGTAAACCCTGTCTGCACGAGATTCTTTCCCAGTCATTGTGGTGACACTCGCATGTTCCCGGATCCCGCTTTCATGAGTACAGTGTGACCATGACTAATAGAAATGATGACAACAAAAAAAGGGTTGTGGTTATAGCTGTATCATAGAGATGCAAATCATTACTGACAAAGAACATGCATGCTCAGCAGATCTTCGCTCCATTACGTCATTTTTTTGTTCTTTAAAACCACGTCAAACGTCTGCGCACTGACCAATGTTTGGAGGTATAACAACTTCCATCTCTGTGTTTGCCAGTCATCAGCGAGCTGCCTCAGTTGAAGGCACTAAACAAAGCTCTGTCTGCTTCTAGTGAACCATCAATGTGGTGAAATACGGCTCCGCTGCCAGCTGAAGGGATGGATAAATGTTTAGGGGAAAAAAACTTGCAAAAAGGAAGAAAGTTGGAAATTAAGTAAGCCAGTAGCTTGCCTGTGACCCAATTATATATTACACACTAATGCTCTGCAGGTGTGTAGTGCATCATTGAAGAAGCGAATTACTGAATGAAGTATATTTACAAGTGTTAGTGTGCTTATGAAATCATTTTCTTGTGGAATGGTTAAAGGAAATAACTAACAGCTGCATAAAAAATAAAACATATTGCAGATGATGGTGTGATCTCAACTCATAAAATAAAAAAGATTTTAATATCTTTGGAAAATCAGGAGTATGTCTTTTTTGGGGGAAAAAACTTGTTGTAATCCATGTCAATTAGTATATGTGTTGTTGGTATATTATGTATTCTATTAATTATCCAGTATGAGTGGAAAACTAGACAACGCAGTGTTTTTGAAAGGAGAGGTAAGATGGTTTCCTGCAGGGTTTGTATGAGGGCAGAAATGTAACAGGAATGATTCAACACTTGAGGACACTTGACCTCAAATGTCCTGTATGTAAATGTGCCACTTTTATTTAGTTCTCAACACTTTCTCAAGGGGATGGATTAATTATGTAACAATTTCTCCATGACAACTGTTTAACACATGAAAACAGAATGGAAACAGTTTACCACCTTGTCCTGTAATGGCCCCGGCTTAAAATTGCTGCATTTCTGTCTTGCAGTCAGTGTGAGAGAAACCCCTGCCCCATGGACAGCCGCTCCTGCCACCTGGCTCCTAAGACCGTGTCCTTCCACTACCTGTCTCTGCCCTCCAACCTGCAGACTCCTGCCACGCTTTTCCGTATGGCTACCGCAGGAGCGCCCGGACGCACGGGTCCGGACAGCCTGCGCTTTGGCATAGTGAGCGGAAACTCCCGAGGGATCTTCGTCATGCAGCGTTCAGACAGACAGACTGGTGAGCTGATACTGGTCCAGCAGCTGCGTGGGCCACAGGAGATCAGCATTGATGTGGACATGTCTGAGTACAGCGAGCGCGTCTTCCAGGCCAAGCATGTGGCCAGGGTCCACATTCTGGTTTCACCTTACAACTTCTAAGAGCTTCAAAGGTTTGAAAGAAGGAAGACAAGACAGAGAAAGGTGAAGAGTAACGGTGACGAGTGCGTAATGAGCACTGATTTTTCTTTCTGATACCATTCCCTCATCCCCTATCAGAAATTAATGTTTCTGAGCAGCCGATCACAGGCCAACATTTGTTCTGTGGACAAATTACCAAAAGAGCAAGAATTAGAATATTAAAAGTGACAATAGACAACTTTTTAACCATTCAGCTATTAACCTGGCTACAACGCAAGAAACAACTACAAAGTTTGATCTCAGTCCTGTGATTAAGGCAGAGTCCAAGATATCCAGTTGTATTAATAAGTAGGCAGGTTGTCTACTTACTGTCAGCCCTTTCCATAGTTGGACTGGATATCAGGACCACTGGGACAAATCTTGTTGGGCTTCCATAAAACCTTTAAAGTCCCAGTCAGTCTCTTTATCAGCCCTCTCTGTGGTCCCAGTGGATGCGTCCGAGGCTGAATTTCTGTCCCAATCTGACTGTGTCTATCTCAATTAAATGAATGTCCATCTTAGTTTCTCTCTTTGCCTACTTTGTCTCCTCTGACAATGGGGCTCGTGTAGAGTTACCACATTAAGCTGGTTGTTATCTAGTTGACTATTTCCATTACCCGAGCAAAGCTACTGAAAAAAGCACTGTCCTCTGTCCGTTTAAGTTACGCAGCAGCAGATGCAGAATTGCTTGTAAGTTGATGTAGTATTAACTTCACTCCCTCTGACAGACAAAGTTCCATTAGTGAAAGTAAAGCACATGGGGACCTAATCTAAATACAGATGGTGTCATTCTTCTTCTTCCAGTCTAATAGCCATTACATCCTGCAATTAACATCAACTTCATGACGATACGTTGAAAAAAGTTGTCTATTTCCACTTTAACAGTTATTTGAAGATATACTGTACATAGGCCAAAAACATCACGGATGCTTCTTTAAATAGTGACAGTTTGAGCTATGAAGGATGAGTTTGACTGATAGAGTCTGAATGCATGAAAACTAGCTAAAACAATGGGGAGGAATGGAAAACTACTTCTGTCATTCATTACTGTTGCTTAAGTTTGTATGTTTATGTCCATTATAAACCATGACTGAGTAGCTCAGGGTCCGGCCCTGGGGCTGATGCACTGCCCTCGCTTTATCAATGATAAATACCTATAAGACATTAGTGCTCCCGTGGCTCTAATTTATTGGAAATATTATTTCTGGTTTTTACATTGTAACATACTGTGCGCCACATGTTTATCTCCCATCATATACTGTATATTTGTTTTTTTTTGTACCAGCTTGCTTTGTTTAAGGCACCAGTCATTATACTAAGGGAGTTTTTTTTTCTTTTTCTACAGTAGCTGCAGATCTGTACCTGGGCATATTTCTTCTATTACTCATACTCTCCTTGTTACTGAGAAATAGTCTCATTATATTCAAAATCATAGATGATTTGGCAAGCTTGCCAATGCACTACATAATTTATCTGGAATTTTAATTGACTCTGCATAACTGAAATAAAGTCAGTCCAACATTTCAGTATTTGTTAGGGCTACTTCACTTGATGTTGAACAGTGTGCTATTAAATGTTCATGTGGCATTGCTTGTTCTCATTCTACATCCATTAGGAGTGAATTTTAATGAGCGAAATGCAAACCAACACACCAACACAGAGTTGATAAATGAACACTGGATGGCTATAAAAGGTTCCCTGAGCGAATGGATAAAAGGTTAAGAAGAGGAAGAATGTGTGCTTCATAGTATGAGCGAGTCCACAGATACATGCCAGGCAGCATTTCCCCCAAAAAGAAGCTTCACAGTATTTCTACTCGACTCAAATACGAGGAACTAACTGCCACATTTCAAAAACATATCTCAGTGTGTCTATGTGTTACAGAAAGAAGAGACTAATGTTCACCACATGTGTTCTCTTAACTTCCTTCACTCCTCTCCCGTCTCCATCCAGGGGTTTACATTGCAATAAAAGGGGCCAGAAGAGCTGCATGCTTTCAGGAGGGAGTGGATGGTGAGAATCAAAACACATGCCCTGACGGCACACACATTGCTTTGAAAATGACAACGTGCCTTAATGGCGGGCCTAATTTCCTTCAGTAACCAGACCAGGAGCGCTCACATTGCAGCCTTTGTTTCAAGGCTTGTGCTCAGGCTGTTTGATGTTCACATGTTTCATCCATTCTCAGGCAGAAGGATATTGCCAGAGACAATTGGAGAGCGCTGAGCTACATAACACAAGCCATTTGCTGGAGTGTAATGATAAAAAATATACAGTGAGGGCCTTGAGGCAAAGCCAGCGTGGTGTGGTTTACACTCGTTTTATGTCGGAGTCATAGAAACACGATGACTTGACTCTCTGGTCTTCCTCTCTGTGCTCACTGTGACTTTAGTGCATCAGTCTATCCACAGGGGTTGGACAAAATAAGAGAAACACACATACACAAAGATACGTTGCAGAAAGTATCAGTAAGGTGAAGTTTTTTTTTGTGTTTTTTTTTAACCTGGCCTCTCTTTACCAAAGTTTCCTGTGCTTTGTTAACTGTCAGCACTGCTGCTCGAAATGGGCACCAACACAGAAAAGCTCTGGTATGTAGCTGCGGGGCTATACTGTGTTTTCGTCCTCCTTGTGTAGCTGGACTTTAAAGCTCCTGGTCACATGCCACCCGCAAAAAGAAGCACACGCACCTTTCCACTAAAAGGAGGAAACAATCTCCACATCAGAAATTCTTGAAATTCCAGGGGCAGTAAAATGTTCAGCTATGGTACAGTTTCCTAAAACATCCTCCTCTCTTTGCTCCTGCGAGCATGAAAGGTTGAGAAACAAAAGAAACCGAATTAAACTACGAATCTCCATGAAAACGGAAAAGAGGCACGTGTGTCACTGGTGGGTTTGCCCTGAATGAAAGGCACTGTGGAAGAATTTTTGTTCTACTTTTCTTATGCAGGAGAGGGGAGAGGTCGTCTGTGGATCATCTTTCATGTGGGATAAATGTTTGGAGGTAGTCCAGAAATATGTGAGAGTCATAGGAAAGTAGAATGAAGGTCCCTTTTGCTTTGGTCTCTGACTTTGAAGTGGCCTGTACTCCACCATTACAGTCCCTAATATTAATACTTGATGCAAACAACAAACCATTTGATGGAGCCTGATTATCAGATTAGATGTGGATTCGGATTCAGATGTAGAAGAGGGACCAGGCCTCTCAGACTCAGGTCCCACGCAGCTCTTATCAAGATGAAAGAGGAATGTTTTTCTGTTTGTCTCCACAAACGGTCTGTGTTAGTTTTATTTATTTGCAAATTCATGACGTGAGCTCTTAATGTTTGGACCTGTTAACCAAATATTGCAGCAAAACAGGATAGCACATATCAAACTCTGTCTTCTTAAATGGAAAAGGGTATTTGTATAAGTATATGAGTGACTAAACCAGTTTAGTGTCCACAAAACAAGGTGTAATGTTGACATGACAAATACATGTTTGTGCAATGCATGTCGTCTCAATCATCTAAAACACAAACCTATTAGAGGCTAATGTCTTGAGAAAAAAAACATTCAGGGTTTATATTTACAGCAACTGCGCTTCGTTCGAATGTTCCTCTCAGCATTTCAGTCTCTGCATTTCATTATCATGTTATCATTCATCACAGTTACCCTCACAAAAGCCCATTCATTCAACAGTTTCTTCTGTTCTCTCTCTCTCTCTCTGGATTCTTGTATGTGCGAGGCAAACTTTAAAAAGTCAGATTTTAACACTGTAGTAAAATAGATAGGAAACAGGAAACACAGTTCTTCTGTATTCTTTTCATATTTAATCTGTACATACTTCCTGAGAAGGAAGGGAGAAAAAAAAGGCTGGTATGACAAGTTAAAGCCCCGTTCTTCATGACACCCATTAAAAAAAGAAACAGTCGAGTCATATTAACCAGACACCTCTGCACCTGCGGAATTATGAAATAACAGGAATGAGCCACAACCCATCTGTACAAATAATCAAGGTCCACTGCAGGTGTCTGCAGTTTTATATAACAGAAGGACAGCTTGCCATCATAAGCACAATTATTCCATGTTTCCAACCAAAAAAAGAAAAAAAAAGAAAATCAGAACAGTGATGTAATAAACCCATTTAAATGATCAGCTTGTGCTTGTGCTAACCACATAACTTATCTAGTGCGTCATATCATGGGATGGCCATGGAGACAGACAAGAATACAAGTCCCACTGTTACATTTACTCAAGACAACAAACATAAAGATGACGACAGTGTTTTGACTCCAAAATGACACCGACAAAAAAACACCATGCCATCCATTTTAAAAATGACCGTAAAAAAATAAAGACGTGGAACTTATGTGAATGAAGATGGATAACTCTAAGGTGTCTGTGAAGACAACACAAACACCACAAAGAAACATGAAGCAAGCTGTAGTTTGACATTTTGCCTAATACATCAAGAGATTGTTCAGGATCCAAGTCATTTAAAGAAATGGAAGCACACGTTGTAAACACACTTATAGAGTAAACTTAGGCGAACACACACTTTAACAACTTATAAGTACACTTGAAACACAAATAAATAATGAAATTTTAACATACATACAGTATATTGCTCCTCATTTCAGAAGACACAAAACCCTGGGGTCACCCACACACTTACAGCAGATTCAAAACATGACTGTAAATTTCAACTCTACTCTACTGAACCCAGTGACATCTCCATTGTACAAATTAGTTGTTTATGCACCATCGCTCTCATAATCAGTCACACATCAACATTGAGGATGCTGGGTAGTTTCAATCTGAGAAATGGACAACACTTTTATACACATTGCTCTCAGTTTCCTGAACAGATTAGGTCTCATCCAAAAACTACATGTAGGCACAGCTTTGATCTTCAAAGTGCATAAGAGCGAATCCTGTTCAAATTGACATTTCAATTTTCATGTCTCAGATTTGAAACGCTGGCAACAGAAAAGTGTGCATGGTCACATGGAAAATTACAGAATACCTTAACATTTGCAAACTTAACAATTACATATTTATATAGACAGAAAGATCCTGTTCAGTGTGTCTCAGTCACACTGAAGTTTAACTCTCCGTTTTTCTTCTGGCTGCAAAAATAGTTTCAATAAATCATTCTTATTCACTTAAGAAAAAAAGGCCTTCCAATGACTTTTCTCCATCATAAAGAAGCATCTAATTTTATTACAACCAATACCCTCAAAAAGACACTTCATGTATATTTGATAGTATGTTCATGCATGAGGCCCACTGTTGTTAATTCTCTGCTAAAATAAATTCACGTCGACAAAAACAGAAATAAATACAGCACTTAATATAAAATGAAACATTCTCTTTGGAAAGAAGGGCTCAAAACTGATCGTGTCAGGGGAAAAGGTGAACCAGTTGGTCGGAGAAAAGACAGTCTTCCTCTGGTGCAGTTCTTTACGCTTGAGAAGTTGAGGAAATAAGCAGAGGTCCTCCCAAACTGTGACCTGCACCACTCTGCAGAGCAGCAGCCATTCAGGAGGATCTCCTGAAAAACTAAATGGCACTCCACCCACCACCACCTGATTGGAAATCCTGGAGGAAACCCTGCTGCAGAGTCAGGGCACAGCTGCTGTGTTCTCTCTCCATGTCCACTCAAGGCTGGAAATGTCCTGCCTCACTCCAGCTTTGACATCTCATACTTGGTCGTCATGATTTCCTAGGAAATAATATATATATATATGTTTGAGATGTTAGAGATCCTATTACTAGTATTCAGACTGTTAAGGATGTGATGTAATGTTGCTCTGCCCTGCCCCCCTTTGCAAAGCCTGGTTAAACTTTTCTTCCTTACTCTGAAAATCAGCATCAGCAACATTTAAAACAAGTCCTTAATGTCACAAAGAGATGGACAACAGCAGGCTTTCCATCCCAGCTTGACTGAAAACACTGTGTCTGGCTGACTGTACCAGATTTATTATAAAGGATAATCTTGAGTTCATATGTGATGTCATGTTGAAATACAAGGGTTAAGCTTTTCCCACACTGAACTTTTTGCATTGAGCTATTAGAGTGAAAATGTGTTTGAAATCCAAACTCAAAGGTTTTCACAAAAGTCACCACTCTCTGTTCCTCAAGGTTAGTCTCCCTATTGCTACTTCAGACAATGTTACTCACCTCCTCATGTGTAAACTAACTTTCTCAAGTTTTACAAGTAACATGTGTGTGAATCATGTTTTGTAAATACTGTGATTCGTACCTCATCTGAGTCGAGCAGGACTGGTAGAGCTCTGCAGTGACAAACAGGACCAAGGACAGACACAGTTAAAATTGCACATGCCTTATGAAATCACCATGCTGGATTGATTAATATAACTGTGATATGATGCTTACACATCAGTTAGAGAGCTAGGAATGTTGTCCTCCACCCACTTCAAGTCTTCGTCCTGGACAAGTAGAAACAGAACGAAAAAAGTCAATACTGCCATCTGCTGAAATATGGGACACTTGAGTGGCTGCATCTCTAAAACTTGGTCAGCTCCTCTTATCATATTTACAAAAAGAAATTAACACTGCATCAAATTAAACGTATCAATACAGACCTACAACACAGAAAGTGTGCAGTTGTGTAACTTACTGGGTTTGGTTCTGGAGGCTTCACTGTGCCATTTGTCTCATTTTTATTTGATCTCAACTTAATGCCGTCGGCTGTAAATTAAAATATAAATACATTAACATGATTAAAGATGCATGTGTAATTCATTTACAAAACACAGGTAAGAAAAAAGAGAAAAATTGACTTTCACACAGAAAATGTTTTGATTGCACTGGAAAAATAACATTTGTATGATGTTACCGTACCGAGGTTTGGAGAGGCAATGAACTCCTCTATCTCCTCATCGTCAGAGTCATCAATGAGAGGAGTAAAGGCATACCTATGGAGATTTAATTAAGTGGTTAATAATAAAAGAAAAGAATAAACATGTTAAATTCACTTCATGTGGTTTATCTTAACAGTTCTATGGTCTGTCGTGCCTTTGGTTGTTCGCAGATGGTCTCCATAAAAACATTATGACGAGCAGAATCATGGAGAACAAGAACCTCCAGAAAGCATCTTCCACCCACAGCTCGATCCAATCCTTTACACACAAACAGATCTTGTTATCAATAAGCCATACGCCTAAAATGTATTGTATTTTTCTTTGATTACCATGCAAACCCATACTCACAGACTGGCAATCTGCTAGTCGAAATTTCTTCGCTGTCCAACCCATGAAAATGATGGAAGCTTGAGGGAAGAATTGGGCAAAGATGAAAGACTTACGTTGTAGAACATAGATGAAAATAAAAATAACTAAAAATCGTGAGCTTTGGCATCAAGTGTAGTAAATTCTACCACTTACCAATGACAGCAAATATTAGTGTGTTTGTAAAGTGCCTGTAGAGAGACAACTTGACAGGATTTCTCCTCAGCTTCAGAGTCTTGATGGTTTGTGCCAGACTGACAAAAATGTTAGTGGCAGTCAAGGTCAAAATGTGGCAGACATTACACTGAGACCAAATGACACCCCCACATGTTATATTATTATCCCATTCTTTTTTCTTTCTTTTTTTACAGCTGTCTGTTTATACAACAATGGGCTCTTTCCTCCAGACACTGACTCATATGTGTAAAGACAAACATAAAGTGGTCACTTTAGTGTGAATGTGACACTTCATTGACACTTCAACGTGGACAGAGAAAATGAGAAAATGAGGCCATTAGTTGTATAACAGTCAGCAACAGTATAGCTATTGCACGGTCTTGTCTACAGTACCTAATAATGCAGACAAATCAAGTATATATTTGACTGTACATATTTTTCAAATATATTTTATGGTTAGTTCTAATTTCCCAATTGTTGTTTCAAAAAAAGAATTAAAATTGTAATTGCACGAAGAAAAACAAAATAATACAAAATATATACAGTATTTCATCCATCCACACAGTAGTGATATCATTTTTACACAGGACCATGTGGCCGGGCATGCAAATCATTCGCTGCTGCCCTCTCAGACCAAGACAGTCCATTAACGGAAAAGCAACAAAATGAAAATAAAATAGTGGAAATTGCGAATTTCAAGAGTAGTTAAACCACCAATCAGAAAACATGAAAAAAATTTCAGTAGAAGATAATGATCGATTAATGTAGTTGCAGCACAGCATGCAAACTTATAATAGTAGTGCCAGTCTTTCACCGATAATTATCTGGGAGAGGAATGAGATAGCTGCAAATCAAACTATCTTGGTCTAATTCAGGCTCATGTGAAGGAGGGGAGGAGGAGCAGGGGGGAACCACAAAGGGAAAGGTTGTAGGTGCACAAAAGGATATCCACCAGCATAGAGAGGAGTCAAGCAGAGCCAGGGGAATGTTGGCCAGCAGGGCCAAGTCAGAGTCTTTCGCCTAGAAGGGAGGACAGAGCAGGACCAAAGGACACAAGGGAAGGAAAAAGGAAAGAAATCACAGATAGTTTGGGAGATTTAAAAAAATAAAAAAAGGAAGCACAGAAAGTAAAATATAGAACCATTTGCCAAAGTGTAAAGAAGAAAATCACCAATCATCCAACCAAAAAAAGCAAGAACAGGCGAGACTGCATGGGCTTGATTAATGAACAAATCTGTCCATGTTCCACACACTGGAAGGATATGAACCAGATGGCACAGGAGTCACATACAGCAAGAGCAATTGCTGTAATGAGAGCAGGGCCATTGTCTCGCCCCTTGATTTTTAGTGCCGCAGCAAATAAAGGACAATACACAAATTGTGGAGTTAGTTTGAATCCAAATACAAACCACAGAGCTGTAATACTGCTAAACCTAATTCATTTTTCAATCGGAGAAAGCCTAATGCGTCATCTTAGATTTGAGGATGTGTTTCCTTTGGTTCAAAACTGTTTTTATATATATGTAAGTGTTTGACAGATTAAATAAGAAATGTTAATGTTTCTAATGGGAATTTGTTGTTGTTGACATTTTGCAGGCTACTCACCCCAGTAATCCTCAGGACACCTTCAATGCTAGCAAAGGCGAAGTAGAGGATACCGAGCCCCACAACTCTGTGCATCACTGTTCCCAGTCGAGGCCTAAAACCAAAGAGAATAAAGAAGTCTGTTGCCTGATTCTTCAAAAAATGTATCTGTGTGTTTATGTGTAGAGATGCACGCTGACATACTTCACAATGCCATAGCCAAGACTGACGATAATGACGAGCAATCGAGCCAGAGTCCTCTTGAGGGCAGAAACCAGCTCGGCAAAGATCAACAAGCTTGAAGCTAAAAGAAACGGTAAGGGTGGGGGGAAGATTTATAGACTTATAAAACCAAATGTGTTCTCATAAAAATGATATTTGGGGAATATCTGTAGATTCTTACAAGCAGAGCCAACGGCATTAGTGTTTTCATATTCGGCGCAAAAAACTGCCTTCTCCACCATCCCAAGAAATATGACCCCGGCTATCCAGAACTGGATCCGCAGCAGATCCTTCCAGTAGCAGGCTGCCCAGACAAACCACAGCAGGGCGTACAGGATGTACATTATGCACATCACCATGTAGAACTAAAAACACACAGTGAGAGGATTAGTCCAACAACACATGTGGGAGCAGTTGGTCTTCATTAGCTACATTCCACAAAAATGAGCCATTCATCCAAAAACTTCCCCAGAGTACCGACTATTAATTCAGCTTCCATGAGATTTGTTAAGGTTTGACAGCAATGGACACTTACGGTATTATGGTATTATGACTCTTATGTTATTATGACAATTATGACTATTATGATGTATTGTACTGTATATATTAACCAGTTCATTCATAACATCCACAAACCCTTAACAGTACATACAAACTCTTTTAGAATATCAATGCACATACTGTATATACCACAAACGGGTAATTAATATATTCTGATGTAAATCACAAAAACCAACTGCTTGCATCATCTACTTACAATCATGAGAGGCCACTCTGTGATAGAAATGTAGCCATGGCTGCCTTTCATCACCACATTAACTGAAAAAACAAAAGCCACACATTAAACAAGTCAAGTATGACAGTGCTTCCCAACACATGGAGAATTTGTCAGTGGTTGTAACATGTTTTGCAATTTGACTCCTCAGTGTTTACCGCAAACGCTTTGCATTCATGAATCACATTCATGAATCACATTCTGATTAGGGGATAAAAGAGGCCAGTCACATATTAATTGGTTCCTCACCTGTTAAATTCCAGTTAGCATCCTGTTTACTGGACACAATCTTAACCACCAGCAGGTACGGCCCATCCTTCCATGTGGTGGCTATGATGTTGTCTTTGATGTTTACACTGCTGTTCTTTGTGGCGCTGCTGCTGTCATACTCTTCAGTGAGCCACCTGGTGTCATTTTCAACCTGTGGTGTTATAAAAACAACACATTACTCATCATTTTATGATGCTGCATATGGCAAAACAACACACTTACATTATGTCATAAGGTCAAAGAAAATGTATGTTATCTTACCGGTACCCTGTCCCCCCCAGGTAGTAAGACCGTGTGTGGATCTGCCTTGGCTTTCTGAAAATATATAGTCTGTTACCAGATGCTGATATGAAGGAAAATGATGACAATAAATGCATGTTGTAACAAGCTTACTTTGAGCATTGGAAAAGTGCGCAATGCACTGTTACATGTAATAGGACTGTGTCTGTGTTCAATGTATTCTCCTTGTCCGAGGGGATTTGGATCCAGGCTCTCCCCACGACTCAGAGGCGTTCTCTCATACATTTCCTACAGACATTGACAGTCACAATTCAGCAATCATAAATAATCAAGTCCCCACAAATAGACTGTCGGATAATTAGTGTCACATTAAGCTTCAGTACTTACTTCAATATTGTTGAATTCATTGTGACAGGGGTAGTATTTTAAATACCAGTGAATAGTGAAGGTCACTTCCTCAGGACAGCCAAAAGACAGAACTAAAAAGTGAAAATGCAAATGAGGATTAACACAAGGGACAAACGGGACACAGATTCCTGTGATAGGTCTAGTACAGTTCTTGTCTTACCTTTCAATTCAATGTCAGTGTCTTTATACATAGATTTCTTTAACAGTAGTGGTCTTGTCGTCTGTGGAAGAATAAATAAAGTTTATGAGTTGGAGTTTAACCATTGATTAGTTTTACCCATCACACATATTAGATTATTGAATTTATCAGACATTTAGGTTGGACGGGAGGGCTGTAGCAGTTAGTAGCTACTGTCCTCGTCCTCTCTACGAGAAAGACATGGTGAAGTGGAAACTTTAGTACTGTCTGTACAGCAGGTATGATCTGTCTGGGTTGCACCCTGACGCTCAGCACACCTAATCCTGCAAACTGAACCTAATCATCATTTAAATTATTTATGGTGGCGTCCTGGTGGACCAAGTCTGGGGAAGTGTGCCTTATTACTGATTAACGGGACAGAGGACTCTACAGTAGAGGAGTGAATGATCTGACTGTAGATGAACTCTCCGGGTGTGTTTTCATGCATAATGCAACAATGATGTGGAAAAGGCTGGTGATGAAAGATGATGATGATGATGAAAGTGTGCAGATTAAGAAACCATGGACACACTGTTCGAGCAGGGGTGTGGTCCCTCAAATATTTGTCAGGAGACACTTGCAGGGTTGGACACACAGCTAATGTCTCCTACGGGGGAACTCAGGTACTCAGGTAAATGGACAGCTGTCCAACTCAGCTAGTTAGCCACAGCTAACCTTATTAGCTCCCCTACTTAGGCTAACCGCTAATTGGCTAGCTCAGCGACGTACTGTGTGGTTTCTGTTCAGCAGTTTCTCAAGGTCTATAAAGGATATGAAGTCGCATTCAATAGTGGATAACGCGATACTATTACTACAGGGCAGGTTAGACGGCTGCCTGCCTTTACTCAATCAGCTCCTAGCCAGCTAGCATAACAAGGCTAATGAAGCTGGCGTTAGCTGCCCGGTGCTGGATTTAATCCCATTTACTCACATTTACAACTGTGACTTTCCACAGTCCTGTCTCCGGGGCTGCGACGACCGCGTTCACGGTGCTGAATAGGACTACACAAAGGACTCCCCATGGACAGAAAACTCCTCTGGTCGGACAGCTCCACGTCCTCATCTTGACTGCAGCAGCCATGTTCGTTGTAGGAGCACACATTTACCTGCAGGAGGCGCCGTGAACGCAACAGCTGGAGGAGGAGCCACATCAGCCCGACTCTTACCTGCCTGTGTAGGCTACATCTATGGTGTCACCCGCAGGACACATCCATAGTGTTTGTGGCAAATAAAAAATACCTGTATGATCATCAGATTTATTATCAGTCATCACAATGGCCACTCATTTGCTTTGCTCCTCTTCTCCCTGACCCCCCTCCTGCTACTTTTACTGAACATTCATGAGAAATAAAGTGGTCTGCTCTATATTTTACTGTAATATTTCTTATCTATTGAAAGCATCTAAATATTTCTATTCAACACTTGATTGTGCTGCTTTTGACTTCTGTCCCATGCCTTTTGCTAGGCAATAGCCTATATTTTGTGTATATTACCAATAGCCTACTGTAGGAACTTCTACCTAATTCTAATTTTAATGTAAGTTGGTTCTTTTGGTCACTCCACTGCTACATTTTACATAAGTGAATTGATCTTTTTTTCCAACACTAGGCTATTTTGTCACAGTGTGATGAAATGTGAAGAAATCATGGCAAAATGTTTCCCTTTGTCATACATGAGTCTACATGAGTTCATAAAGCATTTATTTTACAGTATACTGTACAACAAGATCACTTTATAAATGTTCTGTACATCTCTATATTTACATTGAAACAACAAATTTAATACAGTAAACACTTTCACAGTTCAGTGTTTCTTAAGCTTATGGGAACATGTGCATTCAACATGTTTGAAGTTGACACACACAGAAAATTGAAATTCTTAACACTGACTTCTCAGCTGTCCATGTGAAGCATAGAACAAAACAGGAAACATCAAGGTGCTCCCAGTGCAATGAGGCAAAATGTTTAGTACTGCTGAATCGAGGTGACGGTTTTGTTACAGTTTTAATCTGCTGGGTACCGACTGTTACAGCAGGCGAGAAGTGTCACTTGAGCTGTGATCCATGCCTGTCACATCAGTGACCATGTCTCCGTTTGCTTGTCTTAAAGCATCATTTGACAAAAGAGGAGTGTCCGCTGCGGGAGCTCTCAGGGAGGGATCAGCGGAGATCACCACCACGTAACGATCATCGTTCTCATCGTCCTCATCCTCCAAACTCCCATGAATGTCCGCAGTAACTACTGAGTTCTCTGCTGCCCGCTGGCTGCAGGAAGGCGAGGAGCTGAACACAGGACATTGTGCAGGAAGTGTTTCCCCATCTGGGTCCTCTTCAGGAAAGCTGGTGTTAATATAGATGATATCGTCCCTGCTGAAAGACTCCGGGAGTTTTTCCGTTATCTTTTCCAACATTTCTCTCAGTTGAGGAAAGCAGGGTCTGTCCAGTGGATCTGCCCTCCAGCAGCTGTACATGATCTCATACCTAGATAAAGTAAATAAAGACAGATTTCACTGATTTTGTTTTGCACAACAGCCTTGATTTGGGATGCAGCAAACACAAGGCATTTATTTGATTCAAGTGTAAACTTCAGTTCTTTACTTTCACTGCAGATGGCAGCGGTGAGCAAAGCCATGCAGTTTTAAAAGCTGATGTTTTTCTAAGGCTCAAGTTATTTGCTGAACTATATCAGAGCCAAAAGAAGGAGAAGTGGAAAACAGAATGTCCTGTATATCAGAAGATCAAGTGCATAACATCGTCCAATGTGGTTAAAATTGTGGGAAAACAAGAAACTATATTGTGGAAGCAACAGTTGATCTTGATTCTGTTACATCTAAAGCATTTTAAACCAAATTCAAGGTTTGTATCTTAAAGAGACAACACTTACAGCTCATCCAAACAGTCTGTTGGTTGCTTCAGTCTGTGTCCCTCAACAAGGTAGTCATAAATCTCATGGTTTGGGATGCCGGGATAGGGCGTCATGCCTCGTGTGGCAATCTCCCACATGGTAATGCCGAATGCCCACTAGAACACAAAGAACATTCATTTCAGATTTCATCATGTGAACAACTTGAAGTGCATGTCATGAACTGTCACTTTCTCTGTGAGCTTACTTTCCTGGACAAACCCCATAACCTACCTTTCAAATGCAGTGACCTGAAATTTACTACAATGTGTGAGCATTGTAAAATCTCCCTTCGCCTCTCCCTCTGATTTCATTTCCACTTTTCACTTTTATGTTGCAGAGGTGGGAATAAATGTAGCAGGTGCTTTTAGTAAACAAGACAGGACTGGTGGGTGTACATTACTTTGGGATATTAGATTCAATCTATAAAACATACTGTCAAAACAAAATCTTTAGCATGCCCTTGAAAAAAGTCGATTGGTTACTGTTGAGTAAATGTCTGTTCTGTGTAAATGTTAGAAAAAAAGGCCTTGAAATTTGCTACAGTACAACAGAAAGTAATGTGTGAAAGGGAAAGTGCAGATGAAGGGTCAAGTTCTTCTTTCAGTGACTGTACAGTGGCTATTGTTTCTGGAAGAGACAAAGTGCGCTTTTTGTCTGACACGTTCACATATTTGCATCATGACTACGGAGACTAACAGTAGAGAACGGATGGGAGCAGATGAAGGTGCTTACCACGTCACTTTTCACGGTAAAAACTCTGTCTGCCAGACTCTCTACTGCAATCCATTTTACAGGCATTTTGGCTATTCGGCCCTGCCTGTAATAATCGCCGCTGTAAATCTTCTTAGATAACCCAAAGTCTGCTACACACACTGTCATGTCATCACGCAGCCTGCAGGGAAAAGAAACAGGAAAAGCACAATCACATAAACAGTCCAAGATCTAATTTTTGACCTTTATCTAAAAGTGACTCAGATGTTTTTGTATCTGCGACCTACATGCAGTTACGAGCTGCCAGGTCGCGGTGAAGAAAGTTACGCCCACTGAGATATTCCATACCCAGAGCAATGTCGACCATGAACTTCAGGAGCGTCTGAGTGGGCAAGAACTGTGAAAACAAAAAAAATCCAAGTTAATATTTATTAGTCTAATAATAATAACATTATATAAATGTTTGTGTTGAAGTGTTTGGTTAAAATCTTGCCATTGGACTCTCCCCGAGGCGTGAACGCAGAAGGAAGCTATGCAGATCTCCATATTTCATGAAGGGCAGAATAACCATAGGCTTGGGAAAATGTCCTGGGCCCACTTCTAGGCATACGCCTAAAGAGTCAAAAAGTCAATACAAGTTTAGTATGTCCTAATAAAAAAGGACCACAGTGGGCTACAGAACAGAGGGAACAGAGCGTCAGGATTGTATAGTACTTACCGAGCAGTCTGATTACATTAGGATGGTTGAAATCTTTCATGCAGGCTGCCTCATTTAGGAACTCTTCAATCTCCCTCTGAGAGAAGCTGTCCACTGTTCCAGGAAAGACAAGAGTCAAATATTTGCAAGTCTACTTGTTCTATTGTTTTAGAGATGGAGGGATGCATTTGACCTCACATTTCATCGTCTTCACTGCAACTTTTTCCGACGTTCCATCTGGTTGTCTTAAATGTCCCTCCACCACCGAGCCAAATTCACCTGATGATTCAAACCAAATTAAAAATACTTAATATTATGCAGACTGGATGTTATCAATCTACCGTTGATATGATAATACTTCTGATGAGATTACATTTCCCAAAATAAACTGGTCCACTCACCCTCTCCAAGGACCTTCCCTATCGACAGCAAACTCCTCAAAACCATCACATCCTGAAGTTTGGCCTGGAGTTCTTCACTAACACCGAGGTTCCCCACTGCAGATAAGACCCACTCAAGTTAGTGTGCAGAATAAAAAAAATTGCCTTCAACAGGATAATATGAATGTCTAAATACAGTATATGCTATTTTGTTCACAGTTACATTCAAGAACATACGTGTGACTCCTATGGCTGATCGATTATAGGATCTCTGGGGTTTGTACTCCACAACAGGCTGTGGCTTTTCTCCACCTTCAAACACTCGCCTGTAGAAAAGGTCAAAAAAAGAAAAAGAAAAGCTGAGCAGTGAACTAACACTTTCACTGAAGGTCTTAAATTACACACAAACAGGCCGACATTCAGCTGAAGATGTGGTCATAGTGAGGCAGCCCTCTGAGTTGTTTCTTTCCTGGAGCGGATCAGATGCTGTTTTCCTATCTGAGCAGAAGCCTGTGACACATTCCTGTCCATATCCTGCGTGGCAAGACTGAGTCACACACTTCATAATAATGAAACCCAGGCTGTTAACATGTGGTTTTTTTGTTGGTCTTTCCAGCTGCAAGGTTATTACTGGTGACATTGGTGATTAAGAGGAAGCAGTGGCAGTTTATTAAGATTACTCAGCATCCTCAGGTGTCAATCCCAAATGAACAACAAACAATCAGATCCGTCACGGTTATAAATCAGAGTAGGAAGAGAACGGCAGATCAAGCAAACAAAATGGGTCATAAATACAGTAGCAACTTCAAAGATAATGCAACACTGGGCATTAAGTTTTCTGCATTAAAATCTTCTAAACTGTTTCCAGAAATATTCTGTAACAAATTGTATTGATGCACATTTTAGATCATTTTTAGCTACATACCTTCATTATAAGAGGGTTTTAGTCATGATCCTTCATGCAATATTTTAAAAACTGGTATAATAAACCATTTCTCATCATCCAGTCCATTTATTTTGAAGAGGAGGAGACCTCTGTTGATTCTGGTAAAGACGTGAACTATTACCACTGACAGAACCCTAACCGGGAAAAGCTGACTAAAATCACAAGTTGCAAAAGACGATAACTCCCATGCTCAGCTGGATAATTCATGACATCATCAAACTCGACCCTTTTTGTTTTGTTTTGATTGTGAGACAATGACTGATTGGTGGTAGAAAAATACAAATTGTGCTTTTGAATCAACAAAAAGTTTGCACATGATTGAAAAGACAGAAGTGAGCATACCCAAGCCAAGAGTCACAAGTCCTGTTGTGTACGCAGATACCCGTCCAGAGGACAATCAGCAAAAGACAGATGCCACACACTACGCCCAGAACAACATTGAAAGAGTCCGGGGCCCTGAGGTCAGGGCTGGATGATGGAGACACGGCTGATTCTGAGGCAGAGCGAGAAGATGATAAGCATGAGCAAAGTTTATATAATAACAATAATATCTGAATTACATTACAATGGAAAATGTAACATTTTGTAATTTTGCATTAAACAGTGATATTTGTACATTCTCTCTGCTGTCAATGTTGTTTTCTCACTTGGGGTAAATGGTTGTTGTATGGGTCAGATGGGCCAGAGCTGGCTGTTAAACGTCTAACAGTAGAAGAAGAATACTTGATGTCTGATGCTGAACTCACAACTGTTATTGCAAAGGCTGGCGGCTATCCAGCAATAGGAAATCCCGAGTGTCCTATTCAAGGACACTGCCATCCCTACAGCCACACACTAGTAATATGGCTTAATCACAGCATAAAGCCTTAATATATACTGTATCTGTCCATGGGGCAGGACAATAAAGTAAAGTACAACAGATCAGCTGAACTACGTTGGCGGGTTCATAAAGTTGACAGATCCCAGATGAGGAGATTAATCAACAGAGCCACTTACTGTCCTCTGGCACAAACTGCCAGACTCGTGGGCTGACCATGCCGCTCCCTGCCTGCGTGCATGCAGCCACCTCCACACTGTACGTCATGTTGAATTCCTGCACAGGTACAGTTACGTCGGTGGTGTAACTGTGGGTCTGAAATAAAACAGCAACGTAGATCATGTAAATGTGGAGTGTTTGTGTGAAACATCATGTGTTGTTGTTGCAAAACAAAATATTTTCCACTTAATGATAAGTAATGACATTCACAGTTCCTTAAAGTTGTTTTTGCATCGTCATTTACAGTATACAACCTCTTTGGAAATTTCCCGTGGCCTGCATTTTGGGCATTATTGTAAATAATGAAAAAGGGAAGACCAACTTTCTGGATAAGCTCATGCAGTGGGAGCTGGAACATGTGACAGACATTGTCCTGTGTTTCACAACACCACACGGTAGCACTCTGGGTTCCTGTGCTTCACTAATGTGCTGACGGTCTGAAAGCGAACTGCTGAACCCATGATTAATGGTCTGGCTCGTCTGTTGCACCTCCCAAAAGACAACATGTGGTTGTATACTCTCACAACAGAAAATGCTCAACATATTTTGGGAATTAACCTCGATTCAAAGGCAGATGATGGCACCACAACTTCTGCCATAAAACACAAAATCCATTCTAATTCACTCTAATTTATCTCTAGTAGCATTAACTCTGAATTCTTCACAGGTGAGTGTGAGGAGTCATTTCCAGTCTCTGCTGCTACTACAAAGTCTTTGTGTGTAATGACATCAGCATTTGACTGGAAGTCACGTATGGATATTTGGGACTAATGTAGGACTGTGTATCCCCTTGTATTCATATCCTATCCAGTCTGTGATGACTCATGGCCACGTGCCAAACAGAGAATAACAGTGAATAACAGTTTTCACACCATCAGCTTCCTTTGACACACACAGGAAGGCCAGGAAACACACTATTGTACTGTGTATATAGCCCTAATGCAGTAACAGAGGCATGACTACGCACAAACAGCATCATGGAATAATCCACCAGACAATATCTTTAAACAGAAAAGTTAGTAAATTAAACTCTGCTATTTCTTAGAAAGTGTGTCTAAATCTAAAAAAGCACTTCTTGAAAAGGACTCCCCCGACTTGTTGATTCTTGTGCGCAGTGGAAAAACTGTTGTTCTCAGATAATCAGGAAGATGACCTTCAGTAGGCTGGACAAAAGAAGGGTCACGTATTCCCAACATACAAGCCCCATTCCTTTCATATTTGTCATAGATTAGTAATTGTTATAAAAAAAAAAATCTATGCTCTCAAAAACACAAAAAAGACATCCCCATGAACATACTATATGATATTTTATCTAATATACAGTTCACTGTATATAATGTAATCAGTATCAATAAATCTGTTTCATCTATCAGCAAGGTTGGACTAAATAACAACAATACCTCTTTCTACAGTGCAACACAGCACACAGCATCACAAAATACAGTTCAACTGAAACAAAGTGAATAAAAACAGAACATTTTAACTTGTATTAATGATTTTATATTGATTTAGACTGTGTACCAAGTAAACTTCCAGTGTACAGAATACTAAGGTTATTACGTCGCCTACATTATCACATAAATCACAACTCACCCTTTTCTCTTGTGCACCATATCTGATGATAACATCATAGCCACGCAGGATGCCATTTATCTTGTCCTCCGGCGGAGGCTTCCACCTGATCACCAGCGATGACCCGTTGAGCTGTACGGTGACATTTCGAGGATAAACTGATGGCACTGAGAATGTGACAAGAAATGGGAAACAGGTTGATTGACGTAACAGTGAGAATTATCACAAGCTTGAAATATTTCATAAGGTGTGGTGTGAAAGTAGCGTAAAAACAACATTGGGAAAAGAGAAACTAAAAATATTCCCATCCATTGAATTCTTTGATTACTTATTGGAATGTGGTAACTTCCCAGTAGAGTAAATTCAATCTTTCAACTAAAATATCCCCTGTGATGGTTTTAGGAAGGAAATTGAAAGCAGCTCCACCCAGAAAGAACTTTGTGTTTTCTCAGAGAGACCACTCCTATTTCCTATGTGACCCCTCCGGAAAACAACAGAAGTTTAGTGGATACAACTTCAGAAGGGCACTTGCCACAAGCAGAGTGGGCATTGTGCAACTTCCGAAAATTCCACTTATTCCGTGGAACGACAGTAAGGAGGCTTACATTAAGCCTATTTTATTTGGAAATGTAGTCGGCTACTTTCCTGAAGCCTAAACAGAGGACGGAGGTTTCTTACCAGCAAATACACAATATGATTTTCAAACTTACTCAAATGAAGCAGTCAGAATGTGTATTTATTTGTTTATTTGTTTTTGCCACATATCTGCTGCAATTTCATTCAATCTGTGGCTAATTAGCAACTGCCTGCAAATTGCTCCATGGTTCTTTAATTTCTCACACACCTCCTTCTGTGGTGCTGTTCTGGATCCACGTGCTGGGAGGAGAGGCTCCCACCTCGTTGCTACAGGAAACACTCATGTTGTACAACGTCATGGCCTGCAGCCCGGGGATTTCATACTGGAAAGGCGGTACGGTGACGTTGATGAGCCTGGTGGTCATCACCTCCCCCATCCGCCGACTGACTTCCTTAATCTTAGAGGTCAGGAAGAAGGCGTGAGGTTTATTCTGAGGACATTAGGTAAGAGCATCACATCATCTGTGTGTGCAGAGGTGAGACTTACCCTGATGTGGCATTTGGTGAGTGGAGAGAAACCGTCGTGACCAGGTCTCCAGCTCAACATCAGTTTGTTGGGCTGCCGTTCTGTCACAGTAACATTGGACAGTGGACTGGGAAGCACTAGAAAACATCAGAAAAGCCCTTATTAACGCTATAACATGGGGTTGGAAACCCCTTGGAATGTGTAGCAGCCCCACTGGGACACAATCTTACCTTTGATGTTGATACTTGCTTCTCTGGAGGTGGCGAGGCCTTTCGAGTTGTGGGCCTCACAGCTGAACTGAGTGTACTTGTCCACACCTGCAACAGACACATTGGACACAACAATGTAGCAGCGCAATGTTGTGTGAATTCAAAACAACCGGTCCTCAAGGTTGTGATAGCATTGAATATTTCAGCAAATCAACCAAAACGGTTCATCATGTCTTATTTTGCTTCCATGCTAGGAAGCAGAAGGGAGAAAAAAAAGACAGTCAGCAAGTCACACTCTCACAGTTAGACTGGACATTTTGTACAGAGCAACTGAGTTCTCTGAGTCAAAGGTGAATTTTGGGCAAAAGTGCAATGTCAGCCTCAATGGAGAAGTACTGTAAGACTGATGTTAATACTGTAAATATATTTAAAAAACAGATCTAGAAATGACTCACTTCTTTATCACTACCTCAAAAGTTTACACAAGTGTGCCCCATGCAGTAAACTCAAAGTGATCCTCTCCAGTGTGATGTACTGTGGTAACAAACCTATTGCCTGGTCTCTTTCCCTGGACACACAATTCCTGTCTTTCAATAGCCCCAGATCTGCCCATTTAGAATGGGACTGGGACAGCTGCTGAATAATGTCCCTTTTGTGCTCTGTTCTCCAGTGTCTCTATCTCGGAAACCTTTCCACAAAGCCAATCACAGAGCGGCCTGTGAGGGATGGCTGGAACCAACTTGGGATGTTTTGTTTTGTTTACGTTCTGCAGAATATCACGACCTCATGAGTTTGCCTTGCACGGCTCCACAGCACCAGGGTAAAAAGAGTGTTTCACTTTCCCCTCACAAACTGACCATAGTAGGTTTGTTTGCACAGAGATAGATCCTTACTTAAAATAGGCCGGGTTGCATCATCTGTGTAAGTTATGCTCACCTCTTTAAAAAAAAGAAAAAAAGAAAGAAATTCTCTCTGACAAGGATCAAAATCACACAATAAAACTGATGTTTAGGTTGTGGGAGAAATGTGCAAATACATCTAGACATTTGCTGCCAAGCTGTGCAAATGCAATTACCACATGCCTCATTTCCAACTGCATGGCAAACAGAGGACTGGGGCATAGTGGGAGCTGAGTAGGTTGTCCCAAATGGAAGTGGTCACACTTATATAATTAAACCAAAGAGCAAAGGGACAAAAGGAAAAAGTTAGTAAATGTCACAACTTCACTGGCAGCTTCACCTTGAAGTAAAATTCCCACAATCTGTCTTTTGAGTTAAGAAAACTCAGCCTTGTTATATATATTTATAGTTACATACAGTTTGTTGCTTCCTTTTTGTGGCTATGGCTAAATGATGCCAGGCGTTACAGATTCCTGTGGGGACGAGTTGTCACGGTGGAAAATGTATCACAAGGACATATAATCCACTTCTCTGCTATCCATACATTTGATCAATATGATCCAGTGTGGTAACAAAATTGGAGTGTGACAGAGCAACAGTATATTGTGGGAACAATATCCAACCGCACCTACAGTGCAGTACAGTAAAAGATCATAGTTCACTTAAGATACACATTCTTTTGAAGTTGTATCATTTTAGCAAAAGGGGAATTAAGAAAACTCAAGCCCTACCATTTCTGCTTTCACTAGACTTGGCAAGAAAATTAAAAACAAAACGCAGCAACAACAACAATGAAAAAGAAAAATAGACCCGTTGGCCTCTCAAATGGAAACATGAGAAATGATGGAGGGATTTTGGTAAATGTAGTGTAGATCCAGCAGCCTGTAATTATCAGGTTTGGGAGCGCTCCAGTTTACTGAGCTGCCGGAGATGTCTATGTTATTTTTCCATCTCTATATGTAGCCAGCAAATAAAGCCACGAACTACTGCTACAACTTAGCCAGGGAGTCTTTGCTCCATCCGTTTCCCTTGTATTTTCAAGGGTGAAGTACAAAACACATTATACCAGATCTTCTGCTTTTACTGTATCTGGAGACAAAGTAAATAATGACACGGAGATAAGAAGGCATGCCATAACCCCAATTAAAACCTTGAAAACGTCTGGATCTCTTTAATAAACAACACAGCAGTGCCCTCAAGGACAAATGCCAGTGACATTCCTGAAATAAAACCTACAATCATTGGTCACTTCACATGACAAAATCACCCAAATAATATCATGGAGTGCAGGATTCAGTGAAAAAGAGGCCCTATATTCTTGGTATGCATGAGGTGAGCATGCAGGAGAGTGGGTTTACACTGTGTTGTTGTGCCAATATTTGGTCCTGCACAGAGCCCTGGTAGCCTGCAGCCTGCCAGCCTCTGTGTCCAGCCCCTCCCTGCTGGGTAGTGGGCCGTTCTGTGAAAGAGCTCTTTGTCTCTGGGGTCAACCCCCGAACAGACTCCCTGTGCAGCTTTCCCTCCCCAGGCCAGAGCCCAGGCCCTTGCACATGCAGGACCAAAGCACAGCTCTAAACCTTTAACCCCCTCAGCTTCGGGCCGTATCGCCACCGACTGTCTGCAGCAGGAAAGCTCAGCCTGCGGCGGGCTGGAGATGAAGGGTTAGAGCATTCAGAGCAGAGGGTTTGTGCTTCTAATGACAAATGTTTGCTTTCGTGAAGAGGCCATAAAAGAAGAGTCCACTTATAAAAACATTTTGGCAACAACACTGTCTCAGAAGTTAATGCTATATAATTTTAAGAGTATAACATCAAAAAAACAAAACCAACTCATCCTGAAAAACTAGTCTTTAATTTCGTATATAGAGTATTTATAAGGTTTCTTTGATGATAACTCTAATGTAGAGCTGACAAATAGAATAGTCAGTTGTCAGATAATTAGTGGCTAAGGAATGACAACAGATAAATTGTCAACATATTAGTCCCAGCTAGAAATAGTTCACTTCCTGTCTGTCTATTTGTCTGTCTGCCTGTCTATGTTATTAAACAAAATATATTTAGGTTTTTGAATTGTGTCTAATTATGACTAATTTCTTACATTTCATGGAACAAATGTCATGTTATTGTTGCGTGCAGTCCTACTTTAGGACTAGCACATCAGAATTTTGGTAAGTAACCTAATTGCTTTATTTAAAACAATCAAATGCAAAAACAGTGCCACACAATGAAAATCATCATCTTCTCATGTCAGCCCTAAAGTGTGTTTTCTAAAAATGTCAAACTATTGCTTTAATCCGAAGTACAACTGGTGTAATTCCACTGTTAAATTGCTCAACCCATACCCTATTGTCTAGCAGAGCGCTGTAACAAAAAGCACTCCACACGTGAATGACCGCTGATAAACCATTGAGCAGGAGGTAAATCTCATGTCAGTAAGCACCATACAGATGCTGAGGCGGCAGAGACGAGGCAGAATAGAAACCATCGGCAAAGGGATGCAAGCTGAGTAAGACCACCTGCACGCAAGAAAGAGACGTCCCTTAATCTCTGCTGACGAATGTTTCCACACTTTCCACACACTGAGGAAGTCAGAGCGAAGGCAGTTAATTGTTATGAAGTTGCAGCGCTGTGTTGTTTCCACTACACAACTTTTACAATGTCTTTATACAAGCTACAAGTTCCTCTAGTTTAAAAAGGTTTCTCCTTATAAATAAAAACAACCCATGAATACAGAGCTTGATCAAAAGACGCTTTCATTGACCATCCACAGATGGATCAGACAATGATCTTTAATGTAACCATGACTTTATATCACAGGAAATTACTTTCTCAGCTCCTCAAACACATTTCAGAGAAGATAACTAAATGTAAATCTTCTGATTTCATGATGAACCACGAACTCCAGCTCCTTTTTATCTGATTCAAGGTGTCATTCAGACTCATCTATTAAACAATGTTAGGAGAACCATGAGAAAGGAGGAGGTAGTCTAGCTGTTATTAGGCAGACAACTGTGACCACTGTGTGTGTGTGTTTGTGTGTTAGACAGAGAGAGACAGATGAGGAAGACTGGGCTGTGCGTGGTCTGCGTCTCACCTGATACAACGTAGCTGCTGGGAGATGAATGAAACTCATTGACATGTAGTCCATCACGGAGCCAGCGGATCTTAACCGGATCTGGAGGTCCAACCGCCTCACATAACAGAGTGAAATTTGCACCTCTTGTTATGTTGATGTCCTCAGGTTGGTGGATGAATGTCGGTAAACCTGTGGATGGATTGGATCAAAGTAGTGTGAAAATATCCAAACAAAATTAAGAAGAAGCTCCCGCTGCTTGTATAGCCTAGTTGAGACTCACCTTCCACTTTAATAATGACTGGCTGAGAGTCTATTATCGAGTTGCTGATGTTCATTCTGCAGCAATACTCCCCAGCATCCTCTCTGTGCACATACTTAATCCTGCAACACAGCATCGGGACACATCATTCTCTGAACTCGAGTGATATTGACACCTTTTTTTCCACATTTCACCATCATGTTTTACGCACGTCACGGTGGAGACAAGCGTAGTGACTCCCTCTGTGGTGGTCTGGAGCTCGTTGATCAACACCTGGCCGTTCTCTGACAGGTCCTTGCCGTTCTTCACCCAGATCATGATGGGCTCCACCCTGGGATCAGGTATGTCGATTGAGCAGTTGAACTTAGCTTCATGGCCCTCTGACAGCTGGATGGAGCCGATGGTGGGCTTGAAGCGCAGCTGTCTGAGCTGATCTGGGGTCAGATAAAGCCTTGGAGCGCGGCCAGATATCACTAGAGGCTCCGAGGTCCTGGTTGGTCGGCGAAACTGGTGCCTGGAATGCTGGGCTGTCGTTTGGGGAAACGTCATGGTATGTTGACACCAGCACACTCACTGAATAAACATTGTGTTTATGCTTTATAAAGAATAAATAGCCTAAGTTCTAAATGTAGTTAACAATACAGAATTATGAGATTCAAAACTTCAGAGCCATAGTGACTTAATCACATCTAAACATTACCCAAAACCACCTTAAAGAAGCCTCCAAATGCAATATGTGACAGGTTTACAACTTACTGTAGCCTAATCAATAATCAGTTAATCTACTGAAAGTCAGACTAATTGATTTAATACAAATCATGGATAAGCAGAAAACAGACACAGTAAGAACTAAAATCCACTTCATCTCTGGTTTTCATGCTGCAAAAATAGTTCACATTGTTGATTGATTATCAGTTGGAGATTCATTTTCTGTGATTGACTAATCAGTAAACTCGCCAAAGGTTTAAGCACTTATCAGCTTCAGTGATAAAAGGACAGAACACTTGGACCAGACCTAACGTTAGAAGTAGTTAACTAAGGCCACAAATGGGAAAAAAAAAAGACTGTCTCTCCTCTGATGTTTTCAAACGCAGCTCACTGAGCTCAGTATTTACGGCGTGTTTTTACTGCCACTCGGCTACTGCTGTCACGAATGCCACATTTTATTACTATCATTAAAAAAAGTTAGGTCCACAGAGAGTTAAATACCCAGTCAGAGCTATTCAACAAATCAGGACTTTTAAGAAAATAAATAAGGAGATGTTAAGACATTTATGTAAAGGAGAAAAAAAACTTAAGCTTCCCTGATTATATAATATAGCACATGCCTTTATAAAAAGGTATTAAAGTAGGTAGGCTATTTCATCCTATGATAGAGAGCTGCTCCCTGCTGTGTTTTATCGAGTTGAGCCCTCAATGCCACATGAAGTTAGAAGCCTGCAGAGAAAAAAACACATCCCCCAAAGATAAACAACTCACCGCTGGCAGGGCTCCCCAAGAGGAGAAGGGCAATGGTCGACGAGGAGAGAAAAAATCCAAACCAGCCTGAAGTTGACTTCTTTGCCATGTCTGGTGTGATCTCTCCTCTCTTTGCTGCAGTGTGTCCCGCTACAGCCTCAACCCGTTTGTCCACGTACTGTGACTGTGAATGAACCGAGCCTCAGCTCCGACAGGAACCAACATCAGCCACCGCAGCAGCCTCAGCGCAGCTTGTGTGGACAGTTGTTGACCCTCGACCACATTTAGCTGAAGAGGAGAAAACTTTACCTTTTCCGACGTCAGAGGAGGGATCCCACGAAGGCGGGACTCACTGACTGAGTGAAAAACGCACAGAAATAGTAAAAAAATAAAATAAAATAATACCCTACACATTCAAACAACACTTTCGGTATAAAATATAAAAACAAAACCTGTAAGATAGTTTATGAAATTTGATTTATTTCCTATTTCATATTTATTGGTATTCTATTTCTTTAGATATATTTATCCTTCCAAAATAAAGCTATTTTGTTTTTTAAGCATTAGGCACATAGGTATATAGCTTATCAACGCATGCACTTGCTAAGCAGGTGATACTTTCAATAACAAATTCTTAAAGAAGAAAAACAAAAAAAAAGCTTGGATTTGGTAAAACTAAAGTGTTTGTGCAACTACTCCACCACGTGGTCAACTCTGGCTACTGAGTTTTCCTGAAACCTGTCTAAACCAAATCGATGAGACATCCCATTAAAATACATCTTAACAACCTCGGGATATTTGACATGAATTGGACATTTGACATTTAAAAAAAAGTTTCCAACTTCTCACCACAATGTCCATTTAGTAGGCTAGCTGTTCGGAGTTTTGGATTATACTTTTTAGAGACTATGGTCCTAAGGCTTATCAAGATTGTTCCTACATTTCTCTATATTTTTTAAAATGTAGTTTTATGTTTTATCACTGCATGCCACATATGTTCACCACCTCCAGGGGTCACCGGATTATTGAGACCTATAATTTTCCTGTTGTAATGAGTTGCACCGATATGATAGACAGGCATCTGCACTTGCAAAGCAGTTGCCCGAATGTTAAAAGATTAAGTTCTGTTTGAAAAATAATAATAATAATAATAATAATAATAACAGAGAGAATCCAGCATCATGTTATCTTCTGTCTCTCTTCATCACTTGATCCCATCATCAGTCTCAAACACTATAAGTATATTCAGGTGATGGTTCTGCTGTGGTCTGGTGGACAACCTCACTTCAATTTGGGATCTCTTATTATTGGATCAGGTTGCACTTGAGTGCACTCTCTGAGCAGCAGGCCTTCATATTCATATGATCAGCACTGGCCTTAAAACAGCTTATTGCACTCATAAGCTGATATGCATCCTTTCTAAAAGCCTTGGTGATTATAGTCTAACATAAAGGATTGGCCCAGGAATTGATGGGGAAGAAAAGGGCCAGCAGGATCTTGGAGTTATAGGAGCTGAGATGAGAGGAACCTCCAAGGCAGCATACATGGCGAAGGAGATGGGTGCCAGGAAATCCATGAAGATGACCACAGACACCCTTTACAATTACGGGGTCAGAATTTCTATAAGGATTATTCATGGCCAGGTAGATCTGCATACAACAAACTCACACAACAATGAGCTCGCCCATGGACAAGATTATGATGACAGCCTGAGTCAGAGAAGTTTCTATGTCCATAGGTAAGCACATGTTGACTCCACACACACCAACTAGGGGCAACATCCACATCCCCAGTGAGAAACCAGTTGCTGTCTGGTTGTGCTAAATAAAACACAATGATATGGAATAACTCAATTCCAATAATTCAAGTGTCAGGCAGTCGAATAAGAGACTAACACCTGTAGCCTACTGCATGCACTCACGTTCAGCTAGGCCTACTAGGTGTTCATTTCAGCGCAAACTTCTTGACCTCACACTTGGTCTTTGCTGACCTCTGCGTAGGCCTATACCTCTGAGTATTACAGTAGTAACAACTGAACATCCTAATGCCAATTTAAATTTGCCATCTTGACTATGGTTATTGTGCACAGTTTAATGGGAGAGTTGACATAGAGGTCCAGAAGATGACTGAACTGTGAAGGAAACTGGAGCAAGAGTTTTCCATGTACTGTAGGCTATGTAACGCACATTAAGGGACAGTCATCTACCTGAAGGAGCCACAAAATGTATCCATGAACAGTTGTGATCTTGTGTGTTTTCTACTTTTCTTTTGTGTTTGCTCTATCTTGTGCTAGAAAGTGTTGTGTATTCAGGGTTAATTAAAATTAAGATTTCTGCTGGCACACATAAAAAGCATAGTGTATTTTGATTGGTGCCTGTTATACAGACAAGGTGGCATTTTATGGTCTTGAATTACAACTCACACCATGTCGCGAGGAAGACTTATTTTACAAAATCATGATAGGCCTACTAGACCTGACCCAGGTGAACCAGGGTGTGCAACATCTCTAGAGGAATTATTCAAACCTAGTTTTTGTTCACTCAGGCTACTTGAAAAAACATTCTGCTTTTACACCTGTCTTAAAAACATTGAAGGAATTTTCTGAATGACATTGACTAACTAAAACTTAAGGTATCTATATAGTCAAAACAATTCACAAGATACGCAAATGAACCTACCAACCATGCATATCATGTGCTGTGCTGACTGTGCCAACCGCTTTTTGTCATGTCACTTTATCACCACTGGGTGGCGACAAAGCGACAAAAAAGATGGACGCATCGCATGAACTAATTTTGAAGAAAGTAGGCTACATAGGCCTAGGTTAAAACCATACGGTCTATGGTTAAAACCATATGTTAAAACGAGAAGAGAAACACGCGCCTTTTAGATAACGATACAGCTGTCACATGAACTATAAGATATGGTAAGATTTTAGGTCCCTATGGCTGTCTACCTGATTGTTTGAATTATATTCAATGTTGTAAGCCACCACCCGCAACACATGTGATATGCTGTCAAATGATGAATTTGTGGCAACAGTGCATTTTCCTTCTTCTCGCAAAATGTTCGGTCTTTTTTTTTCAGTTTGTTTAAATTGCTTTTTTCCGACAGCACTGAAACGCACCAGCATTTGCGAGGCAGTGGACCAGTGAAGTAGTCTTCATGCGCTGATCCACGGTCAGTGTTTTGCTTTTGCACACCCTGCGTGTGCACAGTTGGCGCTGACAAACCGATTCTGAGTCAGTACTGAGAGGAAGTGCCGTTCAGGAAGTCGGGAGTCGCTACTCCGACGATAAAAAAAACTTGTGGTCATAGTAAAACAGTAAGTCGTACCGAGAGAAATAACTATAAAAATAGGACAACATTGTCGTCGAAGAAGTTATCCAGCTACCCTGCAGCCATGGACAAGCTCCGTCGTGTGCTCAGCGGCCAAGAGGAGAATGAAGAGCTGGGTCTCACTGCACAGGTAAGAAGCTGCTGACAGCAGCCTGCTGTACGACAGCATACTCTGCTAACGCTAATGCCGTGCCAGTGAAAATGTTTAGTGAATAAAATAGTTATGTGTTGTCATTGACACCCTGTGATAACGTTAAGATAAATGTTCGTGTGAAATGGTTTTGTTGTCTACTAGTAAATCAATAGGGGCATGTAAAAAGAAAAAAAAATGTCGGTTCATGACAGTTTGGCAGTTGGCTAACGTTAGCCAACTGAAGTGCCGCTAGCATGTTTATGTTTGTTTCTCTTTCCACCCAGTTTGAAGCTACTTTTTATATTATTATGTTGGCATCACATAAACTGTATTTGTTTGTGTATTCATGCTTTTTTACACGCGTTCACGGTGAGAAGGAAATGAGGTAAGATGGCAATTTCAACCCTGTGTTTTTCGTGGTGGTACATGTTTCTAAAGTTTAAGTTTGACTCTCAAACATTAGAGACTTTAGTGCGTGGACTTATGCATATCTCTGCGGATTTTTATCTTACTAATAAAACCCTTCTCAATACCAACCTTTATTTTATTGGCCCATTTGCCTAAGTTCAGTTTGCTGAGTATTGCTCTGTAACTGTAACTTAGCCCTGTGCTGTGAGTGTTTTGTGTTTTAATTACTACAGTAGCTGGGTGTTATCTGCAAAACTCCAGCCAACATAGTTGAATCATAAGAAGGAAGCCTGTGGGTCTCTGTGCAGGTCATTAGGTTTGTCTTGTGACATCCTCCCATTGTTCTCACCAGGTCCTTGATGCCACCACTCTCAGCTACAGCACCAGGGTGAAATGGTTCGTCATATGCTTTGCTTCAGGCATCCTGTGTTCAATACTTGTGAGTATCACAACCTTTGAAATTAAGACAGCTTTTGCTCTGTCTTACTTCATGCTGACATATGAAATACAGAGAGTCCACGTTAGTTATTCCAGTTTCCTCTTTTATAGACACTACAGTATGTAGACACTATAATTATTAAGCACAATTTTCACCAAGACACTTTCTTGTTCACTATCAAACGTAAGTGATTGACACATATTGCACTTAATCAGCACATGGCCCTTGCTGATCAAATTCAGTGGTAATTCACACTGACAAAGCCCCAGCACAACTTCTCTGTGGAGGACTCCTTGTGAAATTCACAGTTAGAAGATCTCTGTGTTTATGCCAACTAAGCAACATTTCTTATGTCCCTCTTCCATTCAGCGCGGTGCTGACTGCAGCGATTTCACACACACATTTACCACACCATGTATTGAATGGCGTGGATTGTAAACGCGAGCAAGAACCGTGGAGAATATGTGCATAACGTCCCACACACATGACCCATGCAGTAAACCATAAAGGAATGTGCATATCACAAGTCATCCCTTTTTAAAAATATATTTTTGGACATTTATTACATATATTGACTAGAATAGATGATAACAATGAGGGGAAGAGAGATGCCAAAAACAATGCTTAAGTAAACTGTTGTTTCCTCCAGCTTCATGAGACTAATCTAATCCAAACAGACAATATGTTTGCAAATTTGAATTAAGTCAAGGCAGTGACTCTTTAACAAAGCCTAGCAAAACCTTGTTGTATTTTAGTATTAGTGGGAGCCCATTATATCATTGTGTTTCACTCAACCATAAAACAGCCCACATAATCCCTTGGGGGGTTTATTTATTTATTTATTTATTTATTTATGTTAACAACTAAATAAAATAACAAGAAGTAAGCCTTCAATCTTTAGGTCCAGGATTCATTAAGTTACTAAGTAAAACATTTATTTTCTTTTGTCTTCCTAAAGTAAAGTGTGTTGATGTTGTTCTGTGAAGCTGACAGGCTGTTTTGTTGTCTTTACAGGGCTCGGCATTGTTGTTCCTTCCAAATGGAATCAAGCTCTTTGCAGTCTTCTACACATTAGGGAATGTCGCTGCTCTTTCCAGGTAAATCCGGCCAAGGTCTGGTTGGTATTAAGTTGATGTTTTTAATTTCTTCACCAGTGTGGCACACTGCCAGGAATGCAACAAATAATGAGCTGCAGAGTGCAGACTGGTACACTCTGATATCAGCCACCACACCCTGCAATCATCCTGTCATTCTTTGGAAAAGATACACATTGCTCCAGAGTTTGCTTCTAGGCTCTACATAAAGAAGACACATCAATTAGTCATCACTGTAATTCGCTGTCAGTCTCCTGTGTGTCCTGTTGGCACCTATCACCCAACCCACACAGCATAGTGCTTGAGGAACCATGAGATTTGTTCATTCTGATTTACTGATATTGACATTCTGATATTGGTGATAAATGCTGGTGACCACTGATTCAGCACAGGACTATGGGATTATATCTGAAATGATAATCTCCAAGATTAAATCAGATTAGTGTTAGCATTAGTTATAAGCATGGCTACAGTTTAAATGAACCGAATTATAATCATATTGCATCAAGTGTGTTTCATGAAAAGGTCACATAGTAAATGGTGTCAACCCAATTAAATGCAAGTAAAATTAGACCACCCTAACCCCAATTATGCCACTGCCACATGTAGCCATATGGAGACGATTTATGCCTTAATAGAACATGAACTTGCACGATGCTAGACTTATGTAGTGAGAGCGTGCTAGCCTGCAGTTGTGCTTTTGTTTTGGAAACAGACGGTTAATCATGACATGGATAAGAGAAAATTGTTAAGCAGGCGTACCTGTGACTAGGAATTGTCTTGAGTGGGGTTTAAGAAGGATGTGCAATGAGAGTTATGTAATTTTATGATCTTGATAATGTGAATTAACTCTGCTTAATTAAATGCTGCTTAATAGGCTGTAGGCAGTGGTTGGGGATAAAGGGACAATGGTCATTGGGAACAGGCTGCTATCTGTGTCTCCTGATTATTTGTTTTGCTGTCTGACACTTTGAATAGAGAAGACATTTGTGTTTGCTTGCTCTGTGGGAGTAAGTAAATAGCAGCACCTCTTTATAGAAGCATACAAGATTGTTTCCTTCCAACAGACAGGGCTCCATATTTACAGATCTGTCAATCTTGTGCCCTTATAAAGACGATAGCTGAATTTTTCGGCATAAAATCAAGTGTGTAACTGAATTCAGTGGTAAAAGATTTCTTACCCATATATCCATTGTTTTGTCCACTTTTTTTCCAAGCAAGTATAGTCAGATTACAGTAGATTTTATCATCACTAGATATCAACATGTTGTGGCTTTCACAATATCATGGATGATTCGATCTACATAATCCAAGGTTGGAACCCAATAACAATGTCTTTGACAGATTTGACAGACAGTGAACCATGATGAGGTGTTTGTTTTCAGACAGGATGGTACTTCCAGGTATCATATGTCCAGACAGGTTTAGAGTCATCAATAAACTGGGTCACCCTCCAAGACAGATTACTGATCTAAAGCCAGCAAAGGTCACATATTAAAGATCTTAAACCACTTTTAACCTGTCTTTGACAACATGGATACCATAAAATTTATGCTGCGTTCACATTGAGTCCGGTAAACGGCAGATGACATGCCGGACTTCATGTTAGTGGACGAGAGAACGATGCTAAAACTTGGGGGAGTGCGGCAAAAAATACCGTGCACGATAATGGCAAACGGCAATGCTCTCCTGAGTTCAAATATTGTAACTTTTGCCGTCTGAGTACAAGTATGTTGATGTGTTGTTTGTTTTTACCGTTCCGGCATTTGCCGTTTACCGGACTCCACGTGAACGCAGCATTAGTCAGGTTAATATATTCTTTGTGCAACATTTTTGTCACCCACCCCCAAGTATTGATTGATCGATTGATTCTTTTAATGTCCACACAGCCAGGCTGGTGGAATTTGCTTTCTTATACAGGTTCCAAACATATAACATGTATAGACAAACGTACAATTACAATGTAGGGCCATGCTTGTTCCACAGTGTACAGAGTTTAAGGTATTTATTAGCCTAGAAATCTAGACGCCCCCTAGCGGCAGCAAATATACTTGCTCCGTAGGTGGGTCATAGGGCCATAGGAAGTTTTTGAGTCTCGAACACCGATTGTGTTCACCAATCACAGCGCTCTATCTGTTTAGAGAGTCGTTGGGCGGGCTTAACGCAATGACGACATGCATTTTAATTGGCTCGTCAGGCTAACGTCATCCTGCTCTTTACTCTGATTAGTCGTAGCGCTACCCTAATGCGTGCAGAGGCAGTTTGAAAGACAGCCTTCATCCCGCCCCCGGGATTGAGCCGAGGTCTACCGGTCGTTGCCAGACTATACATTTTAATCATATAGCCTGGCTTGTCAGGCTAGATATTAATTGCAGTGGGGATGAAACTGCTTCGTCTTTTGTCAAATTAATTGTGAAATCCCAGTCTTAGTTGACCTTTAGAGGGTAGTACCCGGAGCCCCTCACTCAAGCCTATTAAGATAAAATCATTTTGATTTAAAGATCTACACTCAATATTCAGTCTATTATAGAAATAAAAAACTGAAATATCATATATAAGTATTCAGAGTCGTCACTCAAGGGGAAGCACTGGCAGTGATTACAGTCTGGAGTCCTCTTGGCTATGATGTCACAAGCTTTGTACACCTGGATTTGGGGATTTTCTGCCATTCTTCCCTGTAGATCCTCTCAGACCGTGTCGGGTTGGATGGGGGAATGTTGGCGGTCTTTCCAGAGATTGGGTTCAAGTCAGGACTATGGCCGGCCAGGCCTCTCAAGGACATTCACAGATATTTGCCGAAGCCACTCCTGTATTGTCTTGGCTGTATGCCTTTGGTTGTAGTAATTTTGGAAGATGAATGTGGACCTCGTTTTCATCAAGTATGTCGCTGTACTTTGCTCCTCTCAAAATTCATTCAGTACTGACCTTGTCCCTGCTGATCAAGAGAAGACACCTCACCAGAGATTAATTTCAAGCATCATAGCAACAAGTCTGAATAAAATTGAGTATTTCTCCTTTCTTTTTGAAATGTCTGTTTTTGCTTTGTCATTATAGGTTACTGAGTGTAGATGAATGATGTGGGAAATTGAATTGCTTTGCATAAATTGCAACATAACAAATAGTGACAAATAGAAGTGGTTTAAATAATTCTTGAATGTACTGAGAGACAGATGGCTGATTTTCTTCTCCCTATTCAGCAGTAGCACTGTATGTGTCTGGATATCATTACCGACTCTGTCACACTAAGCAATTGAAAATAAAAAAGCATCCATCCCTCTCGGCAGACCAGTAGAAGGAGCCTGCGTCAACACTGACTACTCTCATGTCTCATCTAATAGATGTGACGCTCCACAGACTCCCTCTACCCACACAGCTTTGCCGAGCCCAGAGCTGCGTGCCGCGTCAGTGGGGAAAGCCTTTGTCTCGATACATTTACTGACGTCACGCATGCATCATGTAGGAGGTTTTAAGTGTGTCGTCTTGGTGTTGGCCATGAAATATTTACCCCCCTAATGCATGCCACATGTAGTGTCAATCTGATGGTGGTGGCCACCAGACATTTATGTCCCTCAGAAGAGATTTGTTTGTGTGTGTGAGCACACAATGGGAACTGTTTGGAAATCCTCCACAATAAACAAGTATGTGCGCAATGTCTGTCCTAGCAGATCATGGTGATATTTGCTCTTTTAATAAAACCCTTCGCAAATAGAATTGGCATAAAAGACAGCGATGACAAAAGCACCTACAGAAACTGAAAATGAACACACACTTGCTTGACACATTGAATGACTAAGTGCAATGAAATTACACTTCAGCGTTAAAAGGGAAGCACCAGGCGTCAAGAAAAAAACATTTCCTAGATATCTGTGAAAATTCTCCAGCCCTCCAGTGAGTCCCTCACTTGTAACTCTCTTTGGATAAAATCAACTGCCAAAAAAAAGAAATGCAAATTTAATGTAAAGCTGAGTCTGGTTGTAGATTCTTAGGGACATTTCACGTCCCATTCAAGAGGTTTTACAGATCCTGGATTGACAATTCAAACCATTATTTTCCCATGTTCCAAGACTGACCTTTCTTGTTTATTTTTTCTTCTTCTATAGCACCTGCTTCCTAATGGGGCCGTTAAAACAGCTGAAGAGAATGTTTGAGCCAACAAGACTGATAGCCACCATTGTTATGCTGGTAACTACTTTCACTGTTGATATGAACTCTTATCCTGACTCCATAGGTTTTCTATGTCTTCCAGTTTATATTGATTTTTTTTTTTCTTTTTCCTGTATTGGAAACGGTTTTCTCAATAAATCCACCTTGAGAGGAGGCAACAATGTATCTGCTGTCACCTACCCTTGAAAGGTGTTTCTAGCTTTGGATTAGAAGACCCAATTATGGGTCTGATGCTCTTTACCTTGCAGTCTTAAAGATTTGAGAAGATAAAGTGACTGATCTTGACAACGTACTGTATTCCAGTTTGACTCAATTGTCATTTTCTGTCAACAGATTTCCTTATTTTTCTATTTGTACAATTCCTGTAAAATTGATCTGACATTACAACCATACAAGTCGACACTGTAATCATTTCTTCCTTCTTTTCACCAGCTCTGCCTTCTCTTAACACTTTGTGCAGTGTTTTGGGTAAGTAGATAACACTACTGTAGTTTTCAGACTGTTGTTTCAAATTGTTTTAGTGCAGTGTTTTGAACTGTCAGAATAACTATTGTTTATTGTTTTATTTTACAGTGGCATAAAAAGGGACTGGCTATCATCTTCTGTATTCTGCAGTTTTTGGCGATGACATGGTAAGTGTGACTGAAGAATCTGAGCCATCGCTCTTCTTTGCTACATTTGGCACATTCATTTACTCATCACTCACACCAACGCAGATGAAGTCGTCTTCTCCGTGACAGAGAACTTTGGTCCAGCTGCTTTGGCTTGAGTTATCCATGTCCGTGAGTTGAGATAATCACGCCGCTGAAGCAATAAGCAGATTTACTGCAGTCGGCACGTGCACTGAACGTACACAATCATTGACACAGTGAACAGCACCATATCTTTTCAAGATAATTTGAATACGCTTTTTTTTTTACTTGGACACAATGGAAATACGCCGGAAATCATCTAATGTTAAAAAGAGGTAAATGTAGCCTATTCTACCATGAGCAGTTGGATTACAAGGTTTTGCCCTAGTTTGCCTGAGCAATCAGTGATGTCTACTTGACACACAGGTGGAGTCAGTGGTGTTGTCATAAGACTGGTAGGTAGGTCATGTCAGGTGTCACAGGAGTTCAGTATGTTTTTGGCCTGTTGACATGTAGGTAGTCAGGATCAGTGTGGACCTACTTGTTTTGACACACTGATGTCGCCTTGGCAAGTAAAGGCAGACAGGTCTTTCCAAACAAGACCAAGTCAGTGCCAGCTGTCTCTGGGGTCATTACTACTACTATTACTACTACTGCCAGAATCACAGGTGAATGGCTCCATCAGACTATCTGTACAATACAAAAAAAAGGCTCTGTTATTTTAAGTTTATTGATTTATTTACCCGCAATTGATGGTTAAGGATTTCGATAACTTGGATAATTTAATTGCCAACATGATCATTTCCTCCTTATAATGGGATGATTTGGATTGGTTTTATTTAACATTGAAAGCAGAGTATATTTTTGGTGGTTTGGCTCTGAAGAATTGGGATTGCCATTTCTGTTTCACATTTGTTTGACTAAACATTTTCAAGTAAAAATGTGAACACAATAGTGCTCCTATTACTTTTGAATTCAGGCTCTTACATTTGCTTTTATAGACCCTGTATAAAAACCAGACTAGCAGACTGAGAAAGGAGGACATGTTGTATTAAGGTCATTGGGGTTAAGGTGTTGCATAGCAGTGAATAATAAGAGCTGTCACGGATGTGTGTTGGCATGTCAGCGCTTGCGTGTTCATCAATTTGTGCATATTTGCACAGCAGCAACAAAAGAGTTTCGGTGTGTGAACTGTGTATGGAAACACAAACAGCAGGCGCGGACAGTCAGTGCATCATAGAGCAGGACTGTGTCAGCCTCATCGTGACACTGCTTTCGCACCAACATGCAGGACATTCACTTCCGCTCTGCCTCCTATCGCAGAGGCATCACCATGGCAACCACAAAGTCACACATCTCAGACTCTCTCATAACAGACTGGGGGGCATGGTGCACTCCCACGCAGACACACAGAGGTCTGTGTGAAGGTGGCTCTGTCATAAGACGTTGCCACCGACCCACACAGTGAAGTGGGCAAAGTCCAGTCCTCAGGCCAAAGTGACCATATGACACTGAAGCTTTCCTGGCTGTCACTGACTCAGTGTAGAGCACAGCAGAAGGAAGTAATAATTAAACAGTTCACTAATTCATATAGTTGACTTGTTTAGTTTGAACATTAAGAATATCTACTTGAAATATGCTACAGTAGTTAAAACCTCTGTCACAGCTCAGGGGGGACAGAGGAAGATTTCCTGTTAACTTGTGATCACATAAGTTGAAAATCATGTTCAGGCTTGGGCTCTAGTTAATAATCCAACTGCTGTAGCAGATTCTTCACATATTTTAGTTTTCTAATCAGGGGCTTTTTTCTTTGTTTTATAATCACATCACTGTTTTTTCTCTCCGCATTTAATCTTAAATCTCCAGGACCTTACGGCATTACAAACCCAAGGCATGCTGAAAATTATCATTAAAACTAAGTGAACCTTAAGGCTAGAGTAAAGAATCTTGGGTTATTAATGATACCACATGATGTGGCATATTGGAGTACAGGAACAGTTATATGTTGTGGTGATTTAAAGACATGTTGACTTGTCTTTGTTATGGAGCAGCAAAGTAATAGCAACTTGACTGTAAATGTTTAACTAAAGTGACCTTAATTTTAACTTTGAGGCCAACGAAGGCCAATCTAAGGGTGACGTCACATTCATTATACATGAGCTTGAAATAAGTACTAATAGCTTTGTAGATAAAAAAAAAAAAAAGTATTTCGTTGACTTGGATTTGATTTTTTTTTTTTACACACAATATCTTTATTTAATGTTAACATTTCCTCCTCATAATCATGTTTTGTGTTTCTCTCTTTCAGGTATAGCATCTCTTACATTCCATTCGCCAGGTAAGATAAAATAATTTTATGAGCTGTGCACAAATCCTAAAACATGTTATGTGAAGTCTGTTATCTTCTATATTTGAGCTGGCCGTTCATTTGACCTACAAATGAAATTCATCTTTCGCTACCATTTATATCTCATGTCACACTGTCACACACACACCACACACTGGAGAAAAAACATTACGCGACACTGCAATGAAAACATGTTTTTATTTTTCCTCTAAACACTGTTTGCCTCCACCATATGGCTGTAATCCCCCACTACGACCAGCGCAGGCTCTCTGTGTCAAACAAATGGCAGCTTGTTGTTTCACACTGTGCAGTAGCCCTGTGACGTTACTCGCTTTATTCATAATATCTAAATCAAATCATTCCTGGATATAATGCTCTTACAGCCAGATTTGCCAAAGGTATTTCTTCCCCCCCTTGTCGCTTTTACATTACTTGTTGATGAGCTTATATTAAGCTCTACAGGGTGGAAGCACACAGCAAAAATATTAATTAGATCTACACCTAAAGCCCTTGTCCTGGAAAACAATCCAGAGAAAAGAATATCACTCGCTCTCATAGCTCATTTTCTTTGTGTTTATTGTACAAAATACAATATGGAGCTTAGTGGCGCTGAGAGAAAATACTCCCATGTACTCAGTACTTCTCAAATTGTCCCATATGGCATCCCACCTCAGTGGCACGTGCCAAGCATGAGGTGTGATGTTGTTTTTCCAGTCCAGCTGTAAGCAGGGTTATGTCTCATTTTGGTGAGAGCCCCAGATCCCCCACCCCACGCAGCCCCCTCACTTAGTGCCGTGTGTATTTGGGCGACCCCGTAATCCATTCTGACAGCTGAGAGACGAACTATAGCTTCCCCTCCCCCAACACAAACGCTAACAACAACACAAAGCTGAGACAAAGACCTTTTTTCCCATGCCACCCTTCCAAACACCAAATTCCAATGGAAAAATGCAAATTTGACGGCCAGTATTTGTGCTGACCACTCAAGTCCAAGTGATCACTTGTCTATTTTTTTGGTCCTGTGTTATCATATTTCTTTCATTTTTCGTCAACACATCCTCCTCTCTCCTTTAAGCTTCTTACTCTAATCCATTTTTCATTTAATTTAGATTTCATCATTTTGCTCTCTTTTGTTTTCAGTGTTGCTAGAGAGCAGCTGTGTCTTTTCATCTCAGGCCTTTATCACTCTCTGTGACACATAAAAAGCATTAGTCTTTTAGCATCAGCATAAAGACTGTGCCTTTCCCATTTCTGTCTGTGGTCACAGAAACTGTGATACCTGGCTAGCCACAACGCCACATGGCCAGTGGACTTGATCCTTTAATGTATTTTACCTTGTTGCCTATTTATAACCTCTCATGCCTTCAGACCAAAGTACTAAATCCTGCTGCATGTGCACTTCCCACAGTGCTTTAAGGCTACTGTTGCTCTGATATTTAATCAGAAGTGGGGAAAGTCTCCGAGACTGATTATTTATTCATGCAGTTCTAAATAGCATCAAGCCCCCAGTGAATAAAAACAACCTGCATGCTGTATGGAAGAATAATAGGAGGACTTTGGTGTTGAATGATTTTGTGTTATACACCAAAGCGACTAACCAAGGCGTTTGATGGTGGGAGTCTCCTGTCTGTCCACTGACCTCCCCTCCTCCTTCTCCTCCCTCCCTGCTTATGATCCCCCTTTCTCCTTTTAACCTTGACGGGTTTCACACCTCCTCCACCCGAAATTTGACTGTGGCTGCAGGCGAAGTCTGCATAGCAACACATTGATGGCAAGAGCAAGCGTTGTGAAGAGAAACAGTGTAGGCAAGGGTCCGTGGTTGCCAAGGTGATTGCTCACATTGCATCATCCTTCAACACTGTCTACCTAGAGAGCGGGAGCCCCCATCAATCCAAACATGTGGTGCTTCCCCGCCAAAACACACTCACTTATTCATGACGAGCCCCACCCTAATCATCGTAACAAAGGGTGCAAGGTGCTTTTTTTGTCGCTTTCGATTTTACGTGCATGACCGAATTTAGCCTCCAGTGGATTTATTTATTCCTGAACAATTTTAGAGCTGCACTCCTTCATTTTTTTTTTTTTTGTGTGTGCGTCCCTATTTCATTTTATAATACTGGTGATAATTTCTCTGGACATTTTCTCACCATTATTTTCTTTCACACAGGGATGCTGTGATGAAATGCTTCACAACCTGTCTGTCTTAGGACCGTGGAGTCCTTAATTTCACAGGAAGACTGGTCCCAATATGCAAACTGCAAGAACAGTGGCTCCGTAAAATATACATCTAAATTGTGTATACACTTTATCTCCAATTTTTTTTACTGTGGCTTTTTCCTACTGTGAATTTTTGCTTTTTAGATCTATAGCTAAAGGTTTGTAACAATAATCAGATTGTAACATTCATCAGTCTTTTTGCTTTGATGAGAGATATGAGTGCCTTTAATGCCTAATATATTTAAAGATATTCTTATGTTTTCTGAAGATTTTATACAGTTAAAATGCAGGGAAAGTGCCTTAATATTGTGTAAACAGTACACAAACATTTATATAAAGAGTTGTTGACAAAGTGACCGACCATTCATATTTCCAGCTTTAACAGTGTGAATTTCTATTTTCTTCTGGACTTGTAAATGGCGTTTTGACTTCTTAAACACACACTATTAAAACACATCCCCTTACTGTTTTCAATCTGTGTATGACGCACTGATGTATAAAGAGACTCCCAGATGCTACTCTATGTTTATATATGATCATTTTCCCTGAGGGGGCTGAGACACTGCTTCACTGATGATGCACTGGGATATATGATATCCACTGCTCTTTTGGGTTTTTTCCAGCAAAGCTAAAGAGATTAAAGACCAAAACGCAGCTCCTGTGTAGTCTGTGTTCAGTGTGTATTTGATCACCCCCAACCTCCCCCCGCACTCTGCAAGCTCAAGAAATTATATCAAAATTGCTTCTCCTTTTTTTCAGAAGTGATTTCCTGGCAGATGTAGAAACGACCCAGTTAATTACGCTTTTCTGAGCATTGTGAATTTGACGTGACCTAATAACCCAGTATAGCTTGCATCGGGGTCCCTATATTGCTTCAGCATCATGGCATAGCCTTTGAGGATGTGGTTGTCATGACAACCTCCTCTGGAAAGATTCACAACCTCTGCCTACCCCCCATCTGTGGTGCAGATGTGTACATTATCCCAATGAAAAGGTGTGTTTCATTTCTTGGAGTATGTTGGACTGGCACTTGGTCATAAATACATCCCCAGAGTTTGGTTTATTCTGGAGGATGAACAGAAAACACCCATGTAACAGCTGCAGTATTTGCCCAGAAACGTGCCTCAGGCTTTTCTTTGTACTTGATGTGACTAAATAACAGCCTTTTCCTTCTTGTTGTGCAGCCCCCACATTGTTTCTTTAGACGCTTGTATAATATTGTGGTGGATTAACATGCACAAAATCTCCCCTCAGTACTACTTGTTCAACTAACTTGTCGGAGACCCGGTAAATCCCTCTCAGAGTAATCTTAGGGATAAAATCATGCCGTAGAATGAAGGGGCCGTGGTTGTTTTTGTGATGTGTTTTCTTTACCCGCCATTTTTGGATTACGCCAAAGTTGAAGGATGAAGGGGAAGCACCCTGACCTCGGCAATCTGTTAGTGTCCCGACTGTTTCCTCTTCATTACATCTAATCCATTCTTATGTCAGAGAGAAGAGGGATCCCACGCCACAACAGCCGCTTAAATTAAACAAGTCTGCCTCCCATGTCCAACCTCATGATCTGGCTCATCTTCTACAGATGAATAAATAACTCGGCCTGGTAATTTCCATGCTATTTATTAACACTGCTAGTTGTCAGGTTGCCCCAAGGTAGAGAGGAGTGAATTGAATCACCACAGGAATATAATTCCCTAAGGATGTAAAGAAATGAAAATACACAAAATCATCATGTAATGATGTAGGAATAATCAGTGCAACACAATATCAGTTGCGTGACTCCATGTCATGCCATACATTTGGAAGGAAATATTGATTTCTTCTTATACCCTACACTGAGGGAAACAAAATCAAGAGCAGACAACAGCAGAAAGGAGGAGAAATCAATATTGTAGACTATTTGTATTTTAAACCCCAGATTTCTTTCATAGGCTGCATGGCTGAAAGAACAACAATGGACTATCTATACATCCGCTTATTGACATTTGAGGCTGTATTGGCTGAGTGAAAGGGGGGGAAAGGCAAACTGCATGTCATTGTGCCACTGACATGTTTTGTTAGTTCAAGGACAGTTTTCTGTAAGCACCAAGGACTAAACAGTATGTGGAGCCCTATATCTGCTTCATTTCCAGTTAATTTGTGTTTAAAATAAGTCAGACCAAAATTAGTCATCCTCACTGAATCAGATTAATCACTAAACCTCATCTCTTTGAATGCACTTCTTGGCTTTCAGAGTGTCTAATAAACAGATGTTGGGAGTTTGGATGTGTGCCATGTAGTCTAGTGACAGCACAGCGGCACTGTGAGAAAACATGAGGGTAACCTGAGGTGGATGTGGCTAGTCGTTTGAGGAAGTTGTTGGAAATTATGATATGACATCACCAGTTTTTTCACGGCTTTGTTCGGTGCGTCTCCTGACCACGCCTTCCTGCCGCCGCGACCATAAAGCAGCCAGGCTGGGCGAGCTCGTGCACCAGTTGAACTCCAGCCGGCGCGGACAACAGGTGCACCTCCAGCCTGCCTCCACGTCGCCGTTGGATAATGCACACAGAGCTCCCCTCGCCGCTTTGCGCAGGGCTCCCTCATCTGCACTTTGAACATTTGCACGCTTTTATATCCTGATCGCTTCCAAGATATAGCCTACAACGATGCCTTTTCCGCCCATCAGCCTCCACCAGCGGATCTCATCTCCCGGCAGGGAACTATTCGGGAAAAAGAAAGCCAACGGAGTGCCTCCTCAGTCTGAGATCACCAGCAAATCGGGTGGAGAGAAAGGAGGATCCGACAAGGGGAAGCAGTCCACCTCATGGGCCGCGGCGAATTTAAGGAATCTGGGGCGTAAAGCCCACCAAGAGAAGAGTAAAAGCCCGGCTCAGAAACCGGGGGCCGCTCAGGAGTCTCAGGGAAAGTGCTCCTGGCTCTCGGTGCCCAAACCTCAGGACTCATCGGAGGGCGTCAGGCGCTCCAGCTCCATGGACTCTGCCAGACAGCTCCACAGCAAAGACGAAGGGAAGAAGGAGATTCAGTTTACCCTCAGCCTCACCCCAGAGGCCATTCTCGTTATCCAAAAACGCAATCTAGAGAAACAAATGATGGCTAAGCAGCAGAAGTGTTGCGCCTCCGCGGACTTTCGGCACAGGCGAGTTTTTCCATCCAAAAAGACGCACGGAAGCTCCAAGGGCTGCGCTCCCGTCGCCAAAGTGGAGAGCGCCGAGCAGGACATCACCGCCATCGTTAAAATATCACTGTTGAATGATCAATACAAGTACGACGACGTGGAGTATGAAGACGAGGATGGAGACGTGGATGAGACTGTTGTCAGGAAATGTAAAGAGTGGCTGAAAGGAGTCGAAAACGCTGCTGCTTTGGGAAAAGTGGACAAACTTTCTGCACTCCCGCACCTTAAAGGCTGCTGACACCTGAAGACTGAGCTCTTTTCTATACTTCCAGCGAGGAGACGATGGACTGGCACTGATATGGGCCTGCTGCTGTGGCATGGCATACTAAATTGCAATCTTGTAAAAGTGAACCTTTGTAAATGAGGGGGGAGAACCCGCATCTCTCCAAAGGAATGTCAATTTGTCCTGAGGGTCTTATTAATTACAACTTCTTAAAAGAATAGACCTCGCTACCATGAGAAATTGCATTTAGGCTACTCACAAAAACAGAAACAGATGCTTCAATTTGATCGGATTCAATCTGACATTGACTTCTTAACAACAAAAAATCAGATTTTAAAGCTTAAGCTATTTGCAGCCTAACTCCTCCGCCACTGCTTGTCACGGTACACCAGGGACGTTGCTTTTGCCTATTCAATGTTTTGTTGAAGTTTTGATTTTAATACCTTAATATTCCTGTCCTTTGCACATGGTTTTTGTTTTCAGCGGGGCGCCTGTGGATTGGCAGAGAGCTTTGCCTAAAGGGACGCGAAACCGTTCCTTTGTGCTGGAGAACAATAAGCTGTCAACAACAGGGCTTTATATGGGCCTGCTGCTGAAACCAAACTGGACTGTTTATTTTTCCTCTAATGAGAGGGTTATATCCTTTGTAGGGATTTATCAGTGTTGTACAGTATTTAATATTTACTAAATATTTGTACTGTCAAATGTTTTTTCTCAGCTGATGATTTTATGCCATTTGAAGTAAAACACGTTTTTTTTAATTACACAAGTGTCCCTGAGCCTTTTAAGTTCCTGCTTAATGTTGTTGTGCTATAAGTCTGTTACGTGATGATGATTTTCAGACATCTAGATTTCTTTCACACTACTGGCAGGTTCTCAGCCAGTTGGTGTAAAGGCTCTTTGTTGCCACTGTTGCTACCTGAAGCCATTTGGGCATTAGTGTTCTAAGCTTCTTAGATTTCCTGTTAAGCAGGGATGATCAGTGTGTTGGAGGGTCCAGGTGCATGATCCCTTCAGGAAATTACCCCCAGTCTGCCTTTCTTTTGTCACGTCAAACAACACAATACAGGCAGCAACATGAGATAAACATGTGTTGGTACAAAAAATCTGGTCCACATGTCTGTTAAAGCTTCAGAAAGATTTTCCCACTGTACAAGCTTAATCCTGACTTTTCCAGACTCAAAGAGCAATGAACTTATACAAGTCAGAGAGACAGAGACTATCCAACTTGAGGGCCTCGAGACAAACCAGTAAAAAAAAACAGTACTCAGCAAAATACACCAAACAAAACTGCGCCATAAAGTCTCCTCTGGTTTCTTGGTTGTTTTACCTCAGCTGCCTTCGCTTTATTGCGCTGATCATTAAACCACTCAAAGGGAAACTTTGAAGGAAATGACAATCGCATGCAAACCTTGGACACAAATTAAATCTCTGTGCAGGGTCACAAACATAGTTAAATGTTTGTAACGTGTGGAGGTTTTCTGCAATGAGCTTTGTATTGTCCTGTGTAACTTGGTAACCAGAGTTTTGCTCACAGCCTCACAGCGTGGTTCACTTTAAAACCTCAATTAGAGCATTAGCAGAGGAGAGCAACGTCTACAGTAGAGTGCGTTTGAAAAGTTCACACACCAAAGACCGAATTCACAGGTAGGCCTAATATTATCGCTTGATATTATTTTAAAATTTTGATGCCAGTACATTTTACACATCACCAGTGTGGATTTGCAGTTATTTTCTTTCAGTGTTTTCTCTAAAGGTCTCCGTTGTGGATTTACCATGAGATCTGAGTGCCTTCATCAGTCAAACACTCTGCCCGCTATTGTGGATGCACACTTATTACTGTCAAAACAGGTATTTCGAATAACCCACTCACCTTTATTCTGTTTCAATGACATTTCATTCAGGAATAGATAAACACTTAAGTTTTAAACCTGCTGCTGTCAAACGTGTCCTGGTACAACTTTGTAGGACAGTACAAGTACATGCCAGTACAGGTTTTGTCATCATGTGACTACACACAGACATGATGCTAGAACACAGTCTTGTCCTGAATAGACGTCCCCATTCAGTGTCACACAGTGGTTTTGTGTGGCAGACTGAGATCATGGCTGAGCCAGTACAGTTTGTACCAAGACCCGTTCGGTTCTCCATGGTTCCTGTGATGATATTATCTACTGGCTCGGTGTCTGAAAGTTGTGTAATCCCACTCCATTGTGTCATTTCAATTGTGGCCTTGTTTATGTTGCCTCCCTGTGGTATTCATTGCCATCTGATTTAGGCCTGAAGCCGAGCTATTCATGGCCGTCCTGGGGGTGAGAACTGCATTATTATGTCTCAAGCAGCTCTAATATTTGTCCAATAGGAGAAGTAGAATTTAAAGAAGCAGGAGCTGGCAGCTGTTGAGACGGTCGACTTGGTTACAAAGTGGAAACACTTTTCTCCAAAGCGACCCTCAAGGTCTTTTTCCTTTTAAGTTAATAGCTCCAGCCCATATACTGCAGGCCTCAGCTCTTTTCATCCTCTGCTACAGACTGTTTCTGTTCACACCTACAGCATCCAATGTTTGACTCCCTAATGAGTCATTCCCATCTCAGCTTCTCTTTTTGGCTCAGGAGTGAGGAGGAAATAGCTGTAGGCTCCTGTCCACCTCACTGCAGAGTCATGATCACTGTTTCAAGTAGTGACGTGGTGGAGCAGGACAGCTGCATTATCCTCCGCTGATTTGTAGTGGCAGGGAGCGCAGATGGATGCTGCCTTCAGCCCGTCACTGACAACTTTGCACACAGCAGTGACAGCAAAGTGCTGCAGATCCCCTTCCTCCGTCGCCACAGCATTTCTGTGGCAACGGAACTGATAAATCCTTCGTCTCCAGCAGCTTTTGTGAGAGAGGACAAAGCAGACACTCCCTGAATCGTCTCGGCCCATAAACTTTAGTAATGCGGTCATTCAGTGGCAGCCCGTTAACAATGAGACATTTCCCAGGGACAGTGCGACCTCACAGAGAAGACTTAGATCAGAGAGTGCAGTCCTCCCATAAAAGCTCAAGCAGGTTTTAGTCTTCATTTGAGGGTTATAAAAAGAAGCATGTGCTCCATGTTTTTTTCTGTGAAGTTAATCTGCGCTGGCATGCGTGTTGTTTCACCCATTAGCCTTGCATTTTTGTCTTAAATACCCCACATTTTGCATTCCTCTTCATCTTAGATTTCCACTCTCTTTGTTGGAACCAGCCAACATTTTCCGAGAGATGTAGTAGTGAAGCCTGTCCCCAATAAAACTTCCCTCTGAAACATCTGTTGAGCATCATTCCTCATCATTAAATACATTAATGAGGGATTAAAGACACTGTAGCCAAATATAGACTGAGGGCAGAGCATTGCCTTTGAAATTTATTTTCAGACGGATCAGGAAGAGAAAGGTGAGGGCTCTGTGGGAGGGTAGGTGGGCATCTTCCTCCTGCGTATCTCTTCTTTCTTTTGGTTGGGCACTGCAAGAACACAATGTCAGGCTGTTGTGTGGGAGGATGCTGCTGGCAGACGAGAGGGATTACCAAAAATGTATTCTTTTTATAATCTTGAGGCAAGCTGACTGATTCACTCCCACATCATCTAGTAAATACTTTTTTTTTCTGCTGCTGTTGTTAGGCAGGAAATAAAGTCAAAGTTAAGCCCCGGAGGAGGGAGAAGATGCAAGACAGCAGCCCAGACCCAGACCAGGAGGCCGAGGCCCGGTGTCAGGCTCAGCTGGAGCAGGTTGATAATAAATACTGAAGAGAAGCCACACTGGTGTCCTTTGATCGACACCACCGTGATCATGAATATCATTGTGTCATTATCTGCAGTAACTAAACTGACACATTGTTCCCTTCCTCCACACTCAGTGGATGCTTCTTCTCAACTCACTTCCCACCCAGTCAGCAGCCTTCATTTTCTTTGTCTATCATCCAGCGCCATCTAGAGACCTACAGGAACATGCACCGTCTCAGAGACGCTCTCTACTGCCGCTACGCTGCCCTGCTCAGAGACAAGGTGCAGTCACAGAGATTACTGCAGCAGGAGAGAGATGAGAAGGCGAGGGCCAAGTCAGACACTGAGAAAAAGCAGGTGAATTATTCTATCTGTCTCTATTATCTAAATTATGTCATGTCTTATAGAGATTAGTCAGAGTTATCACACAATCACTATAAAAACCCATAGCAGCTTTTGTGTGTTGATGAGAATTGAAATATAATGTATATAAACAGGGGTCTGCCTCATTTATGGCTGAATGATTGTTTAAAAAGACACCATCTGCACACCATATCTGTTAGACTGTCAGCTGTTTGTGTGCTGTTTGTTTCACTGAAATGAGATGTATTTTATTACCATGGGTTGAGTTATTCATCTGCTAAATTTATTAGCTCTTTTCAAATGACCTGTCGCTGTTGTGGTGTGATGATACACAAACCTGTGTGTGTGTGTGTGTGTTTTGACCACAACACCTTCACAATCCTTTTAAGCCCTGAAGTCACGTGAATACAGTGGATGTGATCACAGACCTGAAGCCTCTGATTGTTAACATTTTTTAATTTGAGGTTTTGGTGTCACAGTTATTCAATTCAGCTTGAGCTTGAATTCCAAGTCCAAAACTGTAGTTGTTTTGAAACTGGCCACATTCCTTTACTGTCATAATTTGTGAACTTTTGTTAAATCACATTTTTGAAATTTCACATTTTTGGAAACTTATGGAAAAATTTGGAAAATTATGTATTCAGTTGCTTGTAAGATTCAAAACGGTGTGCCTTGTACCTTGTCTTTGCTTTCATACATTTTCTTTCTCCATGGGATTGACTTTGATTTTGATTGTCTTGTCTCTGTTGTGTCTGGGTGTGAAAAGAGCAATAAGCTTCAGAGACCGCCTGTATAGAGGGGGTCTAACAAGACAGAGGTCCTGTCTTATCTTCCCCTCCTGTAAAAGCTGAGCTTCTTCAGGAGGATGTAATTGCCCCCCTCTAATGACTTGCACTTGGGGTGGTGGAGTGGGGGTGATGAGAGCACAATAAAGGACTTAGAGGTCCTCTTGCAGGAATCCTTTGCTTCAAATTGCTCAGCAAATGAAACTAGCTGTTGTTTCCTCAGCTCAGATGGAGAGACTCTGTCGCAGACACGGGGATGAGGCAGGACCAAAGCAGGCAGAGGCAGGAACACCTGCTGGGGCCTAATTGGTCCTTGCCTCAGTTGAATGGCTTCCTGTGGCTGTTTGTTTACTTCTCATTTGTTGTGTGTGCTCTGTTTCCCAGTCCCAGAAACAAGGAAGGCTCGCTTTAAATGTCTGTTCCCACATTTCCCGTCTCTGACTGTCTGTCTGTCTTCTTCACTTTCCCTCTGTACTTAGAAACAAAAGAAGCTGTCTTTTTCCAAGCTGCAGCACGACGACTCATACCTGAAGTCCCTCCCCAAAACCAGTTATCACCTGGTATGTCCCAACATTGAAAGAAAAAAAAGAAATGTGGCACCCGGTTTTAAATATAGGTTTTGTCCTTCTTTTGTGAATTTTCATCTCCTGTTGCTGCATTTTTTTCCTGAGATCTTTGACCTCCAGAGGCAGTTAGCTGAGCGCGGACATATGAAAACCCATCACGACTTGGAAGAGTTTTATAGGTGCATCAAGTATAATGGTCACCCATCACAGCTTCAGAAAAGTCTGCAAGACATCAGGAAAAAGAGTTAAGTCTCAGATCCGTACACAAGACCATCCCTGTCCTTCTTAGATTGTATTATGGAAAAACACTTGCATGTGACTATGTTTGTATGTTGTTGTAATGTTAACAGCGCTAGAGAGCCAGTCTGCAGCCCATCCTCAGTACAAGGCTACAGAAGAACATCCAGGCACTGTTGAAGATAGAGGACACGAGGAAGATGTTTTCCACTCCAGGATGTAATGACCTTCACTCCAACATGTCTGCATTTGTTATAATCAGGCCATCAACACTGCATTTGATCAAGTTGGTCAAAACTTCCATCAACACATATTTCCAAATATCACTGTCTCTGCTGCTTTGGTCATATTAAGCCATGTTCTCCTTGCACCAACATTGGAGTGATGGGATGTTGGTGGTGAGCTGACAGAGAGATGGTACTCAGCTGCAGAGGCTTCTCTGGTCTAAAGCTGTGAGTCCTCTGGACCTTTGTTTGCGTTGCCTTCGAGAACAAACACAGACTCCGCTGCAGGCTTGTTTAGCACGGACCTCCCTGCAGGACGGTGCTGATTACTCACGTCGAAGTGAGATGACCAAACACAATCTGACCCTCTGTTATGGAGGCTCACCTCCTTGGACGGCTGCTCTGACTCCTGCAAACATCATCTGGGGGGGCGGCGGAGGGGGAAATGTCGTAATTATGCCCACTACAAAAGAGATATAGCAATTGGGGCAGTGGTGTCACTTCATGCCAGCACTGTGAGCAGATGTTGAAATGTTTGGAGAGTTTCTTCTCTTTTAAAGCTTTACAGGCTTCCAGGCAAACAGTGCTCCATTTACCAAAAGTGACAGAGATAATCTCAGAGCCTGTGAATTTGAGTTGTGTTGTGGTTCCACTCATCATTAGTTATGTAAGTATTCAGCAGCGGTTACAAAAAAATGATCAAACTACATATGGCATTCTTCCATTACAAAGGAACTTTTTTGAGAATTTTGACTGTCTTTCTATCTGTCCAACCGGGCCACCACCACTCACTTTTTGCTTCACCTCACTACTCAGTTATTTCCCCATATGAGCCATCATTTCAGCTTCACTCCCACCACTTTAGTTTCAGTGACCACTTCCCCACTATTTCTTTTAGTTTTCATTTATTTTGGAGTGGGGCATTTAACCTTTATTATCGGAGTGGATAGAATTTTTGAATGCATGTCACAAGTCAGATTTGAACTATTGATTTCAAATATAAACATTTCTAGTTGGAGATCTTGTAATACAGTCAAAACATGTATTATATTGATTCAGGAATATATATTACAAACAGCATTTTCTTACTTGTGTGGACCAATGACACAAAACACAAACAATTAAAAGGTAGACTATTTCAGATTATTCTACATCACTGTTTTTACATTCATCTCTAATGTCCCTCAGATGCATCCGTTCATATACCCCCTCACCGTCCCCTGTGTTTACATGTTGTGAATGTGTAACAGGAGGGTGTTATACTGTTGTTAATTAGGGCTGAACTCTGTTTAGTAGGAGCATGTATGTTGTTAGTACGGAGCTGCCACCGTCGAGCAGCATGCTGGCTCGGGGACATTAGGAGCTTGGTAAGAAGACGAATGAAGGCCTGTGCTGACAAGTCTTCCATCAGTGTGAAATCTCACCGCTCCACAGACAAACATGGCGAGACACCAGTGCCCCCCGCCCCCTCCTCCCTCTGTACACCCAACAACCCGCCATGTGCCATAAGCACATTCCCCTCAAGCATGAGAAATACCCAAAATAAAAGCAATTAGAACCAAAGCCAAAATATGGAGTCGGCACAGTCCTTGGTTATTTTCTTTTTAAGTAATGAGCCAATTTATCCAATCTGTCCTGCTTTGTGGCTATTTATATGATCGTTATTAGCTGCTCTGATTTATTGGACAGTTGAGGCAGTAATTTGCTATCTTTGTGGCCATCTGGTCATGATCTCTTCAACATGTTGAATTTCACAAGTGTGCAGTACAGATCTGCAAAATTAGATTTACCAGAACATACCATGTCTATTACTATAAATTGACCTCAATGAGTGGAAAATGTACATAAGACTGGGCTGGTCCAGTAGCATCCTAAAAGGGTAACACTTATAATGTGTTAATGGAGGCTTTTCATAACCAACCTTCTACAGTATCTCCTGTTAACATGTCCTCACTAATATTGTACTTAACACGAGTGCACAGGTCAGCATCCTCCCTCCTCCACCTGCATCCCGTGCAGCTTGTGGGGTTTGTATAGATCTGTTACCTGCTGCACTGTCCTGTGAGTAAACGCTGCCTTTGCTCAGGAGTCCTCCCTGGAGCCAGTTTGCACCCAGCAGACAAAGTGTGTTGTCACCCGAGTGCGCAGTGTTATCGGGTGTGAGCAGCACCGCACTAAGGCTACTCTTGAGAAGTAGCACGCCGTTAGGAATATATTAACAACCTGACATTTTGTGCGCAGGTCACACGCCACAGCAGCAAGTAGGCCGATAAAGATGTTATTACACGTCTGTTAAGGGGTGATGGGGTTTTTTCCCATTATCTGTTGAGTGTCAATTTTGTTTTGTTATACCACCTTTAACATCATTTCAATGTGTGTGTGCAGGTTATTAGAGCAAGAGTCTGGTTCAGCAGAGAGTTTGGTGCAGCTGATCTTTAGCGGCAGCCAGGAGGAGGATGCAACTGAGCAAATGTTTCCCAAGGTTAGTGTCAAAATCACAGGGGCAGTAATCCCTCTTCACAAGGGCAAATACACCTGGAGCAGTGATCACCCAACATGCATAAACCTCCCTATTAGAACACACTCAGCAGTGAGACTGTAAGATCAATAATCTGTTTTAGCCCTCTTTTCACCTTCCATGATACTCCTCAACAAGGAAAAGTTGACATTTTGGAAAATATATTTATTGACTTTCTATCGGTGGGCTCTGTGCAACTTTCCCTGGCTTTGGTTATCTCAGCTTGGCATGAAGAATGGGATACTAAGAGATGGTGAGGCCACACAGAGCACTATTCCAAGTCTTTGCAGCGATAGTAGAGAGCCTAGTTTAAAGAAAGAGAGAGAAAAACAAGAACATCGGAGATGAGGTTATGCTCAGGTGCTGAGATGAGCATATACGGACAAACACGCGGGACTCATTTTTCTCTCACCTCCATGTCAAACTGGGCCCAAGCAAACAGACGATGAGCCTGGATGGAGGGAGAGCAGGAGAAGGCAAACAGTGGTCAGACAAGGCTGGTCAGAGAATTACGCACAGCAGCTTTGTGTTGACATCTCAGATCCACCGCTGCTGGTGCAGCCTGTCCCCACTATTGACGTCCTTGGGGTGTCAATCCAAGGTTCAGGCTGAGTGTTTGTGTGGGCATAATATTCGTTGGAACTGCAGCAAAGTTAGGAAACCATAATACTTTCATTTTGTATGCTCTGCAAGGGATGAGGGAGGTTTTTTTGTTGTTGTTTTTTTTAGTTTTTCATTCATTTTCATCTGGTTCACTTATTATTATGTGATTAATAGTTTAAGCCTCTTGACCTATAGTCTGCTTGTGTTTCTCTCACATTGAGGATACAATTCGTTTACTCCCCAGAGTCCCATTGATACTCACAAAAACACCATCAGGCAGGTGTTGATTATACTCATTTTTGCATATAAATATGTCTGCATTTTGCCAGTTTACAACAAATTGTGAATAGTAAATATATAACTTATATGTTTTCCACATGATTTCCCTTAAGTTTTTTATAATATAACAGTAAACCACAGGGGTTTGCAGTGCAAGCACAGAGTATGTTGACAGTAACACAGTGTGTTTCATAATCTAAGTTGACTTTCAAAAATTCACCAGTGAGCATGGTTAGCGACTGGGTTGCAAGATGCGAAGACACTTTTAAAAAGGAAGCAAGGCGAATACACACTTTAAAGTTTTTATTTGCACCTGCATTTTATTGTTTGATGGTAGGAGGAATAGGCCTGGGGATCTATAGTACCCTATAGAGAAGTAACAGTAAGTTACAGTGCTGCAGCTTCATATCAGGAAGTGGCCAAGTGCGACAGTTAGCGCTGGGTGGGGTGTTAGAGGAGGAGAGGAAGGTGCCAAATGGGACACTAGGACTGTGGGAAATAACACTGGCTATGACACCTCTGACCTTTACACCATGGTCATTTCAGCTCCTACACAAGGCTGAGTGATGTCTTTTTTTAATGGAAAAGGAAATGATGAATGAATGCAATATGTACCATCCACAGATGAAAGTCCCCACATTTGCAACACTACAGCCGAACATTATGAGGAGCTTCCAAAGCAAGATGCCTGATTTGGTAGGTCAGCCATTGATGTTGCCTCTTTTATGGCTACACAGCCAGGGCAAGGCAGCAGAGAGTAAAATGCTCATATTCTCCACTTTCTCAAACCAGATTATTCCCGAGATTCCTGAGAAGAGCAGGAAAGCAGAGATTTACTTGAGTCAGCTGAGACAAATGCGAGATCTTTGCTTAACCAACATGGCTTTCTCCAAAAGGTCGGTAATTCAGCAAACAGACAGAAACACAAAAAAATGATGCACTAACATTGAGAATTTTTTTTTTTTTAAGTTCAAATTTGGTTTTGAAGAAGTAGCATTCAGGCCCAGTGTGGAGACAGGAGATCAGAAGCATATTCAAGAAGTCTTTTAAGTGCTCTTTAAACTGAGAGGGGTTTGTTTTTCTCTGCTTGCTGTGAACTCTGGTCCAGACTGTTGGACAGAGAGACAGACTCGCTGTGCTGGCAGGAGGAACGAGGCGTCCAAGATCTGGTTAGTAACACAAACCAGCCACAACACAACACAGCACAACACCACAGAGCTCTATGGAAGCTAACATGTGGCTGTCACACAGTATCTGCCTTTAACATTTGGTTGGTTTTCTTCTTCTTCTTCTGTTTGGAAGACTTCATGATGGTCACAGTGAACAGAATTACAGGCATATGGTTATTTGTGAATGTGATTCTGCTGTACTATGTGTGTGGATGTAAATCAGTTGATATTTTGTTCCTTTCTTGTTCTTTCATAGGTGCTTCCAGCTCTTAACTCCAAAGAAAAGAAGACAAGACAAACCAAGCAGCCGCCTTTCCGTTCAACCAAACCAAAACAACCAATCAGTGTCCAGAATGACCGCCCTTTCCGTCCCCAGCAGCGGATCAGAATGACTTCAGCTAGGTGGGTGAACACAAATATGCAAAAATCTTGTTGTTTTTTTGTTTTTGTTTTCATTTGTTTAATAGAAACAAAAGACTGATTGTCAGTCTTGGCATGCTTCATGACTGGGTGTGTCCTTGGCAGCCACCAGTGTTTTGAGCCTCCGGTTTTGCACACAGCAATTTGCCACCGTAAAACACCTGATCCCTTATCCCTCGAAGACGTGTGTCAACAAAAGAACATCCAGGTAAAGTTGTTTCTCCAGCTGAAATAATTTTTGTTCAAGATTGTGTGGTCTTTTAATGTTATTTTTTTTCTCTGTTCTCACTTTAGATCATTGACAAAGGGTTTAAACTGTGGAGTAATTACACAGACAACACAGATCACTGAAGACATCACCACTAGCACCTCTTTTTTGGGAACATATGTTGTATAGTAATGTAATTGATTAATTTATGTTCTTTACAATGTTACATAACTGCATTTCATGACAACAAAAATATAGTATATTATAGTAAAATTGTCATTTTAAAATTGAGAATAAAGTCAAATTACGTGGTAGTTTTTCCAGAATAAAAGTGAAAGTCCATCAAAGTTAAAACTGTAATAAGAATCAATAACTATGCAGTTTGATCAGTTTAGTGAAAAATAAGTCAAGTCCAATATGCTTTATATTTATTGTCAAAAACATCTGTAAAAAACAAAAACAGAAACAAACAAAAAACACCTGGGCATTCTTGTTTTGTTTTTACAAACTTCACTCAAACAGAGTAGTTAATTTATTTGTGTCCAGTTTTAGCTGTGGTTTAAAATGTTACTGATTAAGTTAAAGTGGATCATAATGAACAAAAATGCATGTGTTCATCCCGAGGAAGGCACATCTTCACCTCATCATCCTGATGGATGAGTTTTAACCATTTTTGGATAGGGTTTGTATGCCAAAAAGCATCTGAAGCTTATTCTAACACGAATTGACTGATTTCCAGTCCTGTGAGACTGAGGGTCAGTCCCTGCCCGCCTGGTGGTTTCATTTCTGCAGGTGTGGCTTTGATCTAAGTGTCAATATTTGCAGGTTGATGCAATAAAGTAGGCTAAACTTCTTTATTCAAAACGCTGTCATCCTGTGGCCCTGAATGATATGGCCGCTCCCAGCCAATCAGTAACAAGCCCGCAAAGATCAAAGGGGACAGGGACCAACCACCTCTGCTCCAGACACCCGTCCGGAGATGGAGCGTCTCTTCTGCCTATATATTCAGGATCAGTGCGTGACGTTCAGAAAAACGTTGTTTGTGGAGACACGAGAATAACAAGAAGCAAATTCTGGGTCAGATTTTTTTTTGTCAGTAAACTCTGTGATTACAACTGTTGAGCCCTGGAGCTGCTGGACAGGATGGCCACGGGCGCCGGAGAGTGCCCCGGTAAGGCCAGCCAGTACCGGGTGGATCACCTCCTCAGTGCGGTGGAGAGCGAGCTGCAGGCCGGCAGCGAGAAGGGCGACCCCACGGAGAGGGAACTGAAAGTCTCCCTGGATGAGATCGAGCTATGGCAAAAGTTTAAAAATCTTATTAATGAAATGATAGTGACAAAGAACGGCAGGTGAGTTCAACTCTGCAGAGAATGTTTAATATCTAACCACAAAAGTTCACACAGCTAATAGCCTAAATATTTATTTTTCTTTTCTCCCTTTCATCAGGCGTATGTTTCCTGTGCTGAAAGTGAACGTATCTGGACTTGACCCGAACGCAATGTATTCGTTTTTGCTGGACTTTGTATCTGCGGACAACCACAGGTGGAAATATGTGAACGGAGAGTGGGTCCCCGGTGGAAAGCCTGAGCCTCAGACTCCCAGCTGCGTGTACATCCACCCGGACTCTCCAAACTTCGGAGCGCACTGGATGAAAGCTCCGGTGTCGTTTAGTAAAGTCAAACTCACCAATAAACTCAACGGTGGAGGTCAGGTAAGGAAGCGACAGGATGTTTGATGCTTTACTTTTTGTGTCTTATTGTCTTTGTCTTGTAATATTTGTCTCCTCTAAATTCATTCCTATTATAAAAAAAGATAAAATTATAACTTGGTGACATTATCGTGTTTTTTTGTTTCGTTTTTTCTCAGATAATGTTAAACTCCTTGCACAAGTATGAACCACGCATCCATATAGTGCGCGTGGGAGGCCCAAGGAGGATGATCACCAGCCACTCTTTCCCAGAGACACAGTTCATCGCAGTGACAGCATACCAAAACGAAGAGGTTGGCAATAAAACTTCCTTTAACTAACACACTGCTAATAAGCAATCAATAATTGTGAACAATGTTTCGTATATGTGCGTAAAAACTGTGCGTAATTTAAGCACAGTATTTACGCACGCTTTGATTTGATTTTCTGCGATTATAATTACCCCCAAAATACCGTTCTAATTATTTTTTGGCCGTATAATTTTTTTTTTTTTAGGTAACTTCTCTTAAAATAAAGCACAATCCTTTTGCCAAGGCCTTCCTGGACGCAAAGGAAAGGTGAGACTACTTGTAGAATGTCTTCAAGATAAGTAGAAGTTAAGTCCAATAAGATGTCTGGTAGAACTGAATGAATTTTAATTTTGCAGAAGTGACAACAAAGACATCAGAGAAGATGCCAATGAAAACCAACAGTCAACTTACTCTCAACGTGAGTACAAATCATTATTTATTTCATTGCTTTTAGTAAATTTTTCTCAGACTGGTAAATTATTCTGTGCCATCATGTCTCTTGTCCTCTGTGGAGCCAGTAGGTGGCTGGTTTATTCCTAGCACAAGCTCCCTTTGCACTCCAACTAGTCCCCACAGCCAGTTTGGGGGCCCCATCACCCTCTCTTCATCCCATGGTTGTGAGCGCTACTCCACCCTGAGGAACCACCGCTCTGCCCCTTACACCACCCCATACACCCATCGGGCCAACTCACCCAGTAAGTGCCCTCCTCCACCTTTAACCTTCATGCATCCAGGAATTACACCACTTCCTCCCCAGCTATTAACAAGAAACTCAAACAAATGTTGTTGAGCAAGGAATGTTTTGCATTCCTCTGGCTTTTGTGAGAGAGAGGAGCCACAGAGCTGTAAATGACTGGGTTTCAGACAGGGAATGTATGGACAGAGGATTCACACCTTTAACTGTCACACTGATATCAGAGAAACTCACAAGTTCAGTGAGAAAATAACAGTTTTATTAGTAAAAGATTTGATTTATTAAAACCACCTGTTATCTGTGTACCCTCTTAACCCTGCTGCTTCTGTTTATAGCTGGTTACTCCGATAACTCCTCAGCCTGTCTAACGATGTTGTCAAGTCATGATAACTGGTCCAGTCTGCAGATGCCAACACACTCCAGCATGATGCCCATGGCCCACAATTCTACCTCTGGTACCAACTCTAGGTTTGTGGAGTTTCCTTCTTTTAATTCTGTTGCACAAGCTCAGAAACATGAAGAAGATGGTAGAGATGGAGAAAATAACTAAATCAGAAAGTGTCTATTTCTCCATAAACAGCTCCATTAACAACTTGTTTTTGCAAACCCTGATTTAACATTATTTATCATATTTAACTCAGAGATATATCAATATATTAACTGTTGAAAAAGTATATATGGATACAATTTGATGTTTTGCCTGAGAAACACCTCTAAAACAACATAAGAGAAGAAGAGTAAGATGTTCTCTGTCCGTCTTTCTGTACAGTCAGTACACCAGCCTGTGGTCTGTTGGTAACTCGCCCCTGACTCCCGTGTCTCAGAATGGAGGGATCAACAACGGTCTGAGCTCCCAGTTCCTCCGAGGGTCCAGCAACCACTACACAGGCCTGTCTTACTCAGTCACAGCGCCCTCGTCTGGCTCTCCTATGTATGACACAGCCACAGAGGTGCATGACACAGCCCAGTATGACACGTCCCCACAGGGAAGACTTCCTTCCGCCTGGACCCCTATCACACCTCCGTCCCTCTGATGGAAGTGTCTCTGTGACCTGGGAAAGACACGAAGAATGAAAAATTTGGTTTTATTTGTTTACAAATCACATTTATCAGACAAGGGCCACCCACAGGTGTTGTTTTCAGGGAGCTTGAATTGATTTGATTTGGCTCATAAATTTCAACAGTGACTTTGAGTTGAATCTACGCTTTACAATTGTACTTGGTAATTTAATATTTCTAAAAGTTACTTAGATTTCCTATTCTTTCGTGTCTCAAACAACAAAATTTATTTAGTTTTTTTTAGTTTTTAGTTGGTTTTTTTTTACCTTTGTTGGTTTTCCCTCAGGTTCACATTATGCTTTCGCTCAGCATAGCAGGATAAGTATATTTAAATTTTTGCCACCAAAAACTATTTTAACCTGCTTATATTAAGCATAAATCAATAATATTCATAGCAGTTAGCAAAACATAAATAAATAAATGTACAGCTGAATAATGTTTATAGTGTAAATGAGAAAGCAAACAAGTTTTTACATGTAAATAAATAAATGCAGTGTTTGTTTTTTACTACAGTGTTGCTGTTTGAGCTGTGATATTCCAGATTATTTCAAAAATGAAATGAAAATGAGTGGATGAAAAGTCTGCTGTGCACATGATGCACAAATTTCCATATCATATCCAGTTCCCTCAGCAGGCTTCTGGCTGCTCTGAGGCCTTGAACATGACAATAAAAGTGTCATTGTTGTGCTTCTGCGCCCGCCCGACTTCCTGTTGCTCGTAGTTCACCAACACTGTTCTTTATGTTGTTGTGTTTTTAAGTTGTCACAATTTGGGTGCAGTGTCCTTTAGTTTTGTTTATTTTCCATACAGTAGAAGCCAAAACGAGAAATTCCTCAGTGAGCACATTTAAAAATATCTTCACAAGTGGTTCATACTGTAAAGTCAGGTCTAGGGGCCTCCAGGGTTCCTTCTAATTAAAGGAGGTCCCCAGTAATATAAGGGGCAGTTTAAGTTGAGTTTTGATTTTTTGTTCCATTTTGGCTCAGTGGTCTAATTGGGCCTGATAAAATGTTACAAACTTTATGTTTATATGTTACAAACTTTATGTTTATATAAAGTCTTTAAAAAAAAACAACAGCTTGTACCTGAGATTCCTGACAAAATCAGGAAAGCAGAGATTTATATTTCATATAAAGTCCAGCAACAGATCTGTTGAATATCTATATCAGTTAAAAGCTTCATTATCCTCCCGTTTTTTTGAGAGTTCAGAGGGAGTGTTTTTTGCACACATGGGTGAGGAATTACATGCGTGTACATGTGAAAGAGGTGGGGGGACTGCTGGGACAGTATGGGCCTCGGTGTCAGGGTGAGAAACCCCAGAGATCAACCCTCAGCTTTAACCCTTTCACCCTGTTCCCATTCACATCTCACTGACATGAGGGCAGTGTTCTTCTACAGTACAGACATTCAAACAAAGTTAATAAAATGTTTTCTTGAAGACTTTGGTTAAGACTAAATAAGATTTGCAGTGGTTTCAATAATTGATATCCATCAAATTTACAGAGCTACTCTCTTTTCAATCCCCTTAATTAAGCACAGGGCTTTATAGCACCATCCTGTTATAGAGCAAGTCGAGACATGCAGTTTCTCAGTTAGGTGTGAAAAATGTATTAAGTCCTGCCAGTGCAAGCACAAAAAATGAAAATGACCTTAGTGTGTTGGTGTGTTAGACTTAAGCTATTGAACCAAAGCTATTAACATACAGTATATTGAAAGGTTTTCTTTCTTTCTTTTATTTTTTCATTTAGCCTACTTTCTAAAATGTAATTTTGTAAATAGTGTTCAATAACCAACAAAAATTGTTGATTGTTTAACTGTTGCATAGCTGTTATGAGCAAGAATTTCCAATGTTATCGTATTTAACAACAACTGATAGATATTTTAGGGTTAGGGTCAGGGTTGAGCTGCATAGGCAGCATGTTCTCAAAAGCTGTGTACAGCTCCACTCCCTTTACTTTCAGAGAAGACAGTGTTAGTAGAAACCTGAAACCATTAATACATTTGGTCTAAAGTGCCATTTCAAACATTCTTGGTTTCATCACTACTTTTCCAGATTTGGCCCTTGAGGAACTTCAGGAGATGTATCTGGCTTGGAAAAGGTTTTTCATGGTCTTCTTGACATTCCCAGAGCAGATCAGGTATTTTCAGAAACACTCGTGACTTCAAGAAATCATTTTCCTGAAATTCTCTCCCTCCATCTGTGTGCAAAAGAGATTATGAAGAAAGATAAAAACTCTTCAGTGTAGCACATACCAACCAAAAGTTGCTTGCAAAACTCTTCGCACAATGTTGTGGTAAACCGCAGTCCTTTAAGCAAACCAAACAGACTTCATCAAAAATGGGTATCAGATGCCTTCTAAATATCCTTTATAATCCCTCTCCATCTGACACACCACATATTTTATTATCACTTCAAACCACTTCAAGCTTTTGATTGGGAGGAGTGGGATGATCTGGCCCAAAATTTGTATCCAGGATTAGAAGTATCACTTTATGCGGATGATTACTATACTCCTTGGATTTTATGTATCTCATTAGCTACATAGCCAGGACAGTTAGATAGTAGGCTATGACTTGCCAACCCTTTCTCTGAGTGATAGGATCAATACCATCTCCTCTCCTACTCCTTTACCTGTTTAAATGCTTGTTTTAACCAAATTAGTCTTTAGCTTAAAGGATAACTTTAGTTTTTTTTACAACCTGGACCTTATTTCTGCCATGACAGCATCAAAAAGCACATGAAAAAGTACTTTGATCAAGACGTTCCTTCATTCAGAGAGGGAGACAAAGTCACCCTGTGCATGTGTTAAAGGGACATCAGACAAGTTTGGTGTCATTCCTGAAAACGCAGCTCAGTCAGAAACTGAAGTTGGAGGAACTGTTGAGCCTGGAAATGTGCAACAGGCTGGAAGTCGTTTTGGCTCAAAGACTATGACACTTAAAAGAAAGAAAAGAACAACGTGTTACAATGATGTGTTCTGAGGATGTTCAAAAGAAGTTGCTTAAAAGAAATTAATATTGAGCTGAAAGTTATTAGATCTCCTTACTGTGTTGTGAGATATATATTTAAAAGAAACGTTGAAATGTTGATAATAAGAATGTTATTCATGCGGTTGTAAACAAAGAAGCAGTCCAGGTAAAACATATGCTGCGTATAATTTTTTATTTTCATTATTTGGTCTCAGGTGTAAAGATCTTCAAAAGAGAACTGACCAGTAAAGGATTTACATTGTGTATTTTACATTACAGCTGAAGGAAGAACTGTTCTTAAGTAAGAGGGGGATGTTGTGTTCACTTAGTTTTACTGCATCCATGTTCCGCCACTAGGAGGCACTGTGAGCTAGTGAGTGAAGAAGAAGTAATGCGGAAGTTGCTACTGTTGTTGTAGTGTTGTTGATCCTGGAGCTACAGAGGTGATAAGTTGCCAATGCAAAACCTCTAAATAATCCACATAACATAACTTTAGTTTTTTACAACCTGAAACTATTTCTAGCCGCAGGTGAAACCTTACAACCCTATTACTTTTTCTTTTGCATCAAAACAATAGGCTACGCATCATTTACTCACCCTGACAAGTTTGGTGTCATTTGGAGTCGTTTTGAAATATTTTGTGATGATAATAATGCACACATTTTGTGATGATACACTAGTGTTATTCCCCTCCGAGCCCGTGGTGGCATGTTATCAACATCCTGCTCCTCTAGGTTGACCTACTAACCGCTGACCTGGATGATGTCATCTCCGACGGCGGCGCGGCGCGGCGCAGCTAGCTTGCTGTCGCTAATGCTATGGTCCGTTTCTGCCGGTTTCTGACTTGTCAGAACAAAATGAGCAGCTTGATGAAGTTCAACTTCCATAGGCTTCCTCTCCTCAGCCTGGATCCTCACTACAGCTCTGACTGGTTGAGCTAAAAAGGACCCAAATGCCGAAGCGGAATGATTATTATCAGAAGGAGCCGGGCACCGGTCGGAGATGACATCATCCAGATCAGAAGTTAGTAGGTCAGGAGGAGCCGGATGTTGATAACATGCCACCACGGGCTCGGAGGGGAATAACACTAGTGTATCATCACAAAATGTTGGCGAAATGAACCAATTTTGCGGCGGATAATGTGTTATGAGGCTGCATTGGGTGCCCCGTGTTCTCGCATTATACGGATATACGCGCCGCTCGATTGGGGCTAATTTCGTCAAAACGACTCCAAATGACACCAAACTTGTCAGGGTGAGTAAATGATCGTATTTGATGCTAGAAATAAGGTCCAGGTTGTAAAAAACGAAAGTTATCCTTTAATAGGTTTTTAAAAATATATCATCAGGGTATGACTGAAATGCAAGTAAATGGTTAATTTTTTGGAAAATATCCTGTTTGTTTACCTCCTTACCAGATGTATCGTGCACTCAACTCACACTTGTAAAGTCTCATTAAACCAGTCTCATTAAACCAGCACTCTCATTACACCACTAGCACCATTTGGGATGCATTTGGTTAGAATTTTTGGATGCAGTTTGGGAGGTCATTCCCTCTACACAGGCTCTTCCTTTGTGCAGTAGTTACAAAGTTTACCCCATCAGTTTTTTTCACAGCCTTGCGTATTTGCCTTCAAGTATTTGAAAGTCTTCTCTGTTTGGATGTTGTTGCGATTACAGGACAACTATTGAAAAGTGAGCTACCTGCTCACAGTAGAAGAAAAGACATGATGGAAACAAGAGTTAGCATTGGCGTTGCTTTCCACCTCTTGAAACAGCCCTTATGCAAAGGAATGAAGTTTGATGCTGAACGCAAAGAATTTCTCCTGGACTGGTGAGTAAACAGCTGTTAATGTTAATGCTGACTAGCAATAGCAAAACTTTACAACTAGATTTTAGAGTTCAAGAATAAGATGCTTTTATTCCATCATCTGTTAAGATTGCACAACACCTTTGAATCATCTGAACAATAAGTGGCAAAAAGAGGATTCACCTCTAAAACTAAACTCTGGCAGTTGATTTTAATACTTTCTCTAGGATACTACTACAGCCATTGGATCCATCCGTCTTGTTGCTTTATTTGGTGCTGCACCACTAACTGCATGTACATAAGTACAACATTCTGGCCCTCTGCACTTTGTTGACCAGGTGGTCTGCGCTATTCAGATGGAAAGACTCAATTCAGGGAAATATCTCTCTGAACCCATCAGGGCATCAGGAATTTCTTTCCTTCCTCTGCTCATAAAAAGTGAATATTCTTCAGAAGCTGTCTGTTGCTAACAGCGAGGGCTCCACCCATCAGGCTTCTGTTTCACAAGCATCTTTCAGAGTCAATAATTGCATCGTCTGTATTGTATGTCGTGTGTACCATACAGCTATTTATAGTAGTAAACAGGATGAAATGCATAAAATAGTGACCTATAAATTATGAACAATTCCTGCTTTGAAGTAAACTGCTGTGTTGTTTCATCTGCCACAGGAAGGACATCATGCTGGAGATTTTCCTGCATCACTCTATGTTGTTGCTATTGGTGAACCTTAAATGACCTAGAGGGTAAGCGATCAAGTTATTAACAGTCAGTCCGGCCTCTTTCTTATCAGAACATCACAATACGAAGCAGCTTGTGTTTTCTCTCTCTGTGCATAAATGTTATTGATGATGATCACTGCCAGCATTGTGCGCTTATTTAACAATACCTCTGACAATCCACTGACTTTCCATCTAACTCTGTTGTTGTCATATCAAAATTTTAGTCGGTCCAGGACTTTGATCTATAACTAAATATCTGCAGAGCTAATTACATTCCCATTAAGTTCATCTGCACCCAGGGAGTAAACAAAAATTAGATTTTGTGACAAATTGTGACGTTTGTATTATTTTTCACTTGTTTGGTTTGTGTTTGCATTCATATTAATTTGAAGGAATTGAAGCACTCTATAGCACAAGTTGGTGTTTATGAAAGAACTCAGTGACATCAATAAGTGTAGAGCATTATGGAGTTTGAATATCCAGACACAGACTGTGACACAAAGTGCAGAGCAGTCGAGTCGAGAAGGCATTATAACTGAAGTGACTTGAGGTCAGTCAACAGCACAAGAGCCCATTCAGCCCAGAAGATGAAGGTCAGTGTATCAGGACATCATGACATCCTCTCCCTTATACAACCAGCAACCACAGACAGACAGGAAGGCACAGACTAATCCGCTAAATCAAATACACAACTGACTGATTCACTAATGTCTCTGAGCATCTCACTGTCAACCCAGAGATGTGGATGAAAAGGTCTCTGTCTGTACATTCAGTGTGTGTGTACAACTGTGTGAGTCAAACAGCCGTTTGTGTGTTTGAAAAGTTATAAGAAATTAGTCTTAAAACACATCAGTGTCAAATTAATCAACACACACCAGGTAGATTACCTGTCATGTAACTATAGTAATAATAGAAATCTTCATTCATAGTTGTGTAGAATCATAATTCATGTCCATAAACATACATATGTTTTTAATAGATAAATGGGCTTTCTATATGTTTTTAGATTCATGCAGCCTTATAACTAATTAAGCTACAATGCAATAGAAAAACTGAAGGAATATCATCATCATTTACAGTAAGTGCTAATTATGTGTCTCGTGTCCTTTTCTTCTCATAAGAAATAATATTTAAAGCAAGAAAAGAGGACGGGGCATCTATCAAAAATATCTAAAAAGCCACGAAGGCAGGGTATTTCTCTAAGCCTAATAATCCCATTATGATCCCACTGAAAAAAAAGCTCTGTCAAAGCAGGGAGCATTGACGCAAGCAACTCTTGACGTCAGTAGCTGCAGTGAATGAGGGATGGGAGAGGGGAGGGGGGCGAGCAGAGAGAGTGTGTGAGGGAGAGTGTGAGAGAGAGGGAGGCGTGTTTGCCCTCAGAAAATACCACGAAACACCAGCGTCACGGACTTGAATGCAACTGTAGCCCTTTGCAAAGACAGCCGCCGCGGATGTGCGCATGGATGCACACAAAAATACAGTTTTTTCTCTTTTCTTTTTCTTTTTTTTAATTTAATTTCAAAACTATTCGGCCCTGACATCCAAGTGACACATTTTGAAGAAACTGTATAGGTGCTGCATTGGAAATCTAAACCAGATGTAGTAAATGGAATCTGATCCCCTGACCTGGGAGAGTTCATAAATAAATCAGCATATGAGAGAATGAAGAGAGGAGGAGGAGGAGGAGGAGGAGGGAGGGAGGGAGTTGTGGTCGATTGAGGGGGAACCATTGCTCAACTGGTGTCAGGCACCCATCTGTGACTCTCCTGAAAGAAAAATGAATGTGTGAAAGTATAGAAGTTGCTGATAATCTGAGGAAGGTCTGCGCACTTTTATCCAACTGGACATCTCTTAAAACTCCCCAAAGCACGCGCAGACCTTTTGTTGCCTTAGTGAAAAGAAGAGTGCTGATTTCTCTCTCACTCTCTCTCACTCTCACTCTCTCTCTCTCCCTCCTTCTCTCCTTTTCTCACTTGCATTCAGAGCTGAGACGACCGGAGGGAAAAACTACCATCAAGCAATTTGTAAAAGCCAGACCGGTGGCGTCATTGTCTGCTCTATAGTACGCGCAACAGCACGACTCTCCCGCTGCATTTATTCACAGCTTATTCTCAAGTTGCTCTGTGGCCCCCGTACACTGGAGTGAAAGCAAACCTGCCCGTCCAAGACTGCTCCTCACAACACAATGCGCGTTTGTTCGGTTTATGTCTCACTGGCACTTGGATTTGGAGGTTTTGCGCAAGAAGTGTCACTGACAAATAGAGTTTTTTCTACTCGTCGCTGGACTGATGGTGTTGTGAAAGAGAAGGTATTGTGCCGCGCTCTCCCCCTACACCACATCTGTAGTGCACTGTCTCCGGTTTTACGCCGAGGAGGAATCCTCTTTTCCCTCACAGATGTTGCCGGAGAGCATTTTCTACCCGCAACTTAGTGTGCAGCTCAAATGTCGCCGCGCATGCTTTGGTGTACTCAGAGCACGTCCAGATAATCTCCATTTACATTGGCCTATACTCTTCAAGATACCCAAGAGTTCCCGGTGTGTCGGCTGTGCGTCATCCATGCCTGATTAGACTTGTAGTCTGACGTCGCTGTGCACCATTCAAGCAAAACACCTCATACAACGTTGAAAATCTAAATTGATTTTTTTTTCTTTCACAATCCATCCGGAGTGACGAAAACCAATGTTTTCATAAAGACGTGGATCAACAAGTTGCCGCCAGTGCGTAATTTCCATCTAAGCGGTGTTCAAGCATAATCCGCGACGCACGTGATCGACAAATCACTTCAGCTGCAAATACTACTCATTTGTCAAGAGAAATAAGCCCCGGACTGTCCGAGAAGACACATCTTGTCCGATTACGGCGGGAATCGGGAGCTGTCCGGCTCCAGCTCCATGCCTCGCTGCGTCTCCAGATGCTCTGCTGGCCACCACATGGTAACTTTGCGCACACAGCACGTTGGAAAGATGACATATAGAGAAAGGATTTGAATGAATGGGACTGAGATTTATTCGCATTTCTCTTCTCGCCTCCCCCCCAGACTCTTGTATGTATTGTATATCCCGCTGGTTGAAGGTGTCACACGTTATCAGCAGATATCGATTCAGCGGTGGGTAGATCCATCACTCGAATAGGGAGCAGCAAATGTCGAAGAAACGGAAAAGTCCTGACGACCAGGACTTTGAGGAATCTCCAGCAGGAAGCAGCGACCAAGGTAGGAATCATGGTCAGAAATGACAGTCTGAAAGTTGAATTGTTGCGGAGTGCTGGTGTGCTACATGCTTTGGGACATTGGGATGAATTCCTTTATGTTTTGATGTTCCCACGTAGCATTTCTAGGACAGTAGGACACAATTTTCTGGGGTTTCAAGTCTTGGCTGTAGAGCTGCTGTATCAACTCTATGAATGCATACTATATTAAACTGATAGGGTCAAGAAGACCCTGCTGCTATGCAATCAACTCTCCTTCAAAATAAGTATGTGTATATATTTTATCCCTCGAAAGAGATCTTCTTTGCTGCTGTGGATTACTTTTTATAATCTCTCATCAATCCTCAGTGGAGTCACCGTGCACCATCAGGTTTGGCTGCAAAACAGACTTTCGTTTTCAGCCACAGAGGGAAGTGTACAGTAGCTCAGTGTAAAGTGTGGCACCAGAGGAAAGAATGTGGGTGAGCTCAGCATTGTGGGTAGTAGATCTGTCATTGTTCAGGGACTGTAATGTAGCCTATATGCTGTATAAGTTTGAGCTTTGTCGTCACCGTAAATTAATCTCTTGTTGCGCTGTGTGAGTTCAGACGAGCAGTCAGGGTCAGATCTACAATAGGAATGTTCCTGGTGTGCACCCAGTGGCCCAGTGTATTAAGCAGCTCTTTCATGTGCAGAGAAAATAAAAGCAAACTGTTGCTAAATTTCGTAGTTACAAATGGCAACTCATCAGCACAGAGCTGCCCCTCCATGTATCATTAGTGATATCAGTGAAACCAGATAACAGCATAATTTATTGAACTAAAAGACAGGACATGGTTGACTCCCATAGACTTTTGGTAGCATGTTTGTAATAAACATTTGACAAGAGAAAGGAGAACTTAAAATATTCTGCTATGAAGCTACATCAGTGAATAGCTCCTATTTGTAACTCCAAATAGCCAACAGTCATGGAAAGAGTCTGAGACAAAGGACGCAGACATTTAAAAGGTCTCCCACCCACTGAAAAGAGACACAACACTGTTTTGTGTTCTGCGCCCCTTTGTGGTTACTTGATTGACTTTCCAACCATTAACAGACACCATGGAGAAGTTCAGTCCAGTGCATGTCAACCTGCTCTGTAATCTCTCCATGATCGGACGGTAGAGGGAGGAACCATGGCACACACTGCCACCTCTCTGGCCTGACGGCTGTATTGGTTAGAAGAGGTTTATTATTGTTGTATTATATATTCATTTTAAGTAAGACTAAATGACTATATAAACAAACTTACAGTTTAGATCACTTTGACATTAAACACCCTCAGGCATGTGGAGGTATTAATCCAGTCATGGGATGATAGTCACTTGTACAATATAAATGCGTCATCATTAATCACTAAACAAAAGCCACAAAAATCAACCCTGTTCCAAATGTTACACTTTATACTTTCCTCAAAGTCAAGTCAAGTCAAGTCAATTTTATTTCTAGAGCACATTTAAAAACAACAGATGTTGACCAAAGTGCTTTACATTCAAGATTGCAAAGTGCCAGTGATCTTACAATACGTAACTGACATCAGTTTGATGCCCTTCATTGTGACGTATAGAGCATTTACGTGATCAGACTGAAGCAACTGCTGGGTGTGGTTTCTGCTGCGTCCCTGGTCTGACAGTTGAAAACACTGGTTCAGCTCATCCTTTCGTTTGAAATTCAATTCCTCCTTTTCAAGAGGCAGCTTTTGAAATAATTCGATTGGCAGTGTGGCTGCTATTATGCTGGCAAACACATGACAGGAGTTGTAAGTTCAAGGCCAAGAACAACATCACCTTCAAGCAGAGAGTCGTGCCTGCTTGTTTGAATCGTGCTGTGGCAATGGGATCGGCTCACATGAGGACTGGACATTTGTGGTGTTTCCTGTGCATCACCGTGTGAAATTCAGTGTCATAGTATGTGGAAAACTACACAGTGCAATGTTTCATTTCCGTTGAATTTCACTTTTTGAAGAGGAGTGTCCTCCTATAGAAAATGAGCCCATCGGTCATTTTTGCAATGTAGAGGCAAAAGGTTTGCTCTATGGTGAGGAAGTAAAGACATCAGTAAGTCTCACTGAGATTTAAAGAATTTATTACAGAGTATATCAATTCGAGATGAACAACCAGCAATAGTCAGCAGTGATCATCAAAGAGAGTCAGAGACCAAGTCTTGCTATTCGGCCGAATAGGGTGCAGTGTCTTTCAACCACAGGGGTCTCATGAGACTGGACACCCACTGAAGATAGGATCAGATTTTTATACAGAGATGATCACATAGCTACACATGGTTATCCAGACAGTTCAAAGTACCAAGTATGTCTGCTGATGTTAAAAGAATAGTTCACCCCAAAATGATATTTCACTCATTATTTACTCACCCTCACATCGACTAAGGGCTGGGAGCAGTTTCAGAGTTATCCGTGGCTTCTCTGAGTTACAGGGGGTCTTGGCGTAGCAGTGCATGTCCATATAATGGTTGCAAATGGACACCGGCGGTCTTCGTCACAAAAATACACGCCAAAAATGTCCATTTGCAAGAGAAGCCACGCAGGACTTAGTCGACATGAGGGTGAGTAAACAGTGAGTGAAATTTCATTCTGGGGTGAACTATTATTTGCCTAAGAGTCTACATGCCTATTTGTTTAATAAGAGCAGTTTGTTTAAAAAGAACAGAATAGATTATCAAATTGTTACACAACACATCCAAGAAAAACCACGCATGCTGCAGCAGGTTGCTGTCGCCCATAGATAAGTCTTGTTGTCATGTGACATCTAGTGGTCGTAGTAATTAAAAGCAACAGGAATGTCCCACTGATGTAGCATAAAGAGCAACAAAGTCACAGTAACAAGACACAGGAGAGTAATGTTTGATTCCCACATGAAGTCGGCAGTTTATGTCGATTCTTTTGTCCACGAGCATCCATCAAAGTGACACATTGTTGTTATTGTAACCATGACAACAAAGACTGTCTAATGTTGAGAAAGTACTTATTTTGAGCCAAATTGCAATCATTTCTTAGCTTTGGTACCTAAACCTGAGGCCAGTTGTTGCTGTTGTTATTATAGCAACCACTGTACAGTAGGCCGCACTCAGTACAGTCGTGAATGTATTAGACTAACCATGAAAGCTCAAGTCAGGTGGGCACACACTTATGATTCATATCAGAGCATTGAAAAACAACCTATAGGGTTGTTTACGTTGGGGGACTTGTTGGATCAGTTCATTTACCTCCACTAATATCAAGGCATGCTTTTATTTGCCAATGTTTGGAAATCTGTTCACATGTAATATGTCAGTTACAGTTTATATTCTACCGCTGATTAGTTTTCCCGGAGGCAGAAATGAACAGATTTCTCATAAGCTGAACAAATCAAATCACATCAATCTGCATGGCCACCACTGAATTTTAGTTTTTGTCCCTGATTCAAGAGAACTGATCCTTTAAGACTTCATTATAAACTCCGAGGTGCAGTGCAGGACTCACAGTAAACATTATGGCTTCCTCAGGCCTGCAGAATTGTTTGTTTGCACTGAAAATGTGACCTGTTTGCATCACAGTCTTTGGCTGCAAGTCTTTTTGGGCCCACGCCCAAATGAGAGTTTCCCTTGGCTAACACAGTTGGAGAGCCGGGCGCTTCCTTCCCCGACTGTGCCTGGCATCTGTGTCTACTTAGGGGGTACACACCCACTGAACGCCTCCCACTCAAGATTCTGCCATCCTGCGCACTTTGGTGCAGGCTTGGTACGCTCTCGGAAACGAATACAGGTATGCATTCAAAGGAAATGCAGATTTGAAATAGAATTGACAGAATAAGTGATAAAATGAATGAAATAATTGGCATTCGTTAAAATGAATGATTGATTTGTGAAGGATCCAGAGGATATACAGGTACTGCACTTTAAACTGATATGATGCAATAAAACCATGACGTATTTGTGTATCATGAACAGAATCTGAAAATTAGGACCAGCCACCATGGTGCAGCTGGTGTCGCATCTCCATTCACCTCAGAGTGTTCAAGCCCGTACTTTCTCATGGAGATCGTTTTTGTTCGCTCAGGTATCCACAGCGAGGCCAGGAGAGGAGGTGTAGAAACAGAGGTACTGGCATTCGTATCAGAGCCACAAAGCGTTTTTTGTCTTGCCTCTTGGTGTGCAGCCTGGACCTGTCATTCACAGGGCCACTCCTGGGCCACCCAGCCACCCATCAACCATCACTACAGGTAGTCAGCAGCCTCAGCCGTGCAAATGCCCAGCTCTCCCCCATTACAGTAAGATACCAGGGCAAAGGTGGCCATGAAGCTCGATCTCTGAATGCACTGCTGATTGATCCTCGTGAGGTGACATTGTAGGTTTTTTAAGATTCCTTGTTTTGGCTTTTAACACTCAGTATTGAAAGACAGGAAACACAGGGTGAAGGACTTTGGATCAAACTGTGGAAATTCTATATGGCTGTGTGGACACCCAGGCAATGTGTGAAAAGGAGACTAACAAACAAACCAACAACCAAGGCGAGAATTTATTTGTGGTTGGACTGTTTGCTTCAGTGGACATTAATATACTGCGAAATATTATACAAATAATGACTATATTACTACACTAATGTAATGTAATGCAGCTCAGTGATTTCCCTTTTTGCTCCATTTTTGGTCTCCACCATCTCCTGAGGGAAATATCTGGCTCCTGAGCTGCAGCTTGTCTTTAAATGTGCCTGCTGGCTGATTTGTCATAGCTTTTTTGAAGTCTACTGCTGGCAGAGGAAAAAATTAAAGTTGTGGAACACATTTGAAATGAAAGGCTGAGTTGAAAGACACTCAGACGTACCATTAAATCCACTGTTCATATAAGAATATAGATTCCCCTATAGTACTGTTACATACTACATCGTTTACCAAAGGAGACAAAAAGTGGCGTGATAAAGTTCATATGGTGGAGATTTGACCGTGTGAACTTTGTTTTCCCGCATCAGAAGTCTTCAGAGCAAATGGATGCCATCGTCTTCACTGTAACAATGAAGGCACCCCCAACTCATTAACAATACGTCAAGAAGAGCATTACAAAATGGCCTCCACACACAGGAACAAAAAGGCCCTGTTCCTATGAGACAGGAGATCAGTGCAGTCAAGGCCAGTTAGAGTTTCTCTTAAAAATGAATTCAGACTGCTGAGAGAATAGTTCCACATCTTGTGGACGGGTTTGTCCTCATAGATTAAACAGAGGAGCAGCCCAGCGTCATACGCAGGCATGGCTTTCCAGCGGTGCACCATGTGTGTCTCTTTAGCTTGGCTTTGTACCCTCGATGCTGAGAGACTGAGGCTCGCAGGGGCCATTTGCCATCCTCATGACGCCACAGAGCCTTAGTGTGTAAACCACACGCACAGCCCCACACACATTCAAACACTCACGTATCCTCGCACATGCTCTCATCCACGTTTTTTCTCGAAGACAATGTCGTACAGCAGCTCACAGCTTCAGGCTCTGAGGCCTGAGCTGTAGACCGTGCTTGTACAAGAATACCACTTAGTGGTCTCACTGCGTACTGCAGGTCACAGTAGTGTTTAGTAGTATTTGTGCAGGATAGTAAGAACACAAAATGTCCTCACATCGTCATATTTGCCACATGTTTTGTATCCACATGGCTGATCTTTGACCTCTCTTTAATCTGCTCAAGGTAGTTAGATCTTCCATTTGTGTTTACAGACAGACAGACAGACAGACAGACAGACAGACAGACAGACAGACAGACACTAGGTGGGGCTAAAGTATAAAGATGAAACGCAGCGAGCAGGATCAGGGATTTTACCATTTAAAATATTGAAGATATTTCTCCTTTTTCTCTTCTTTCACTGATTAGTATTATTTGCAGACTTTATGATACCTGACACAAAATTCTTGATTTATTTGCTCCTTTATTTGTCAGTGGAGCTGTTATTATATGTATATATATTTTTATTATTATTTCATATATAGAATCTTATTGTTACATTACACACAGGTTATTAGTTATCTGTTTTACAGTTTCAGTGATGTTTGACTGCTGAACAAGGTTAAGCCTTATCACTAACATTTTTAGTAAAAACAATTAGATTATAGAATACAGTAAAAAATGTTACAGCCCTCAAATCAAACAGTGAATGTTTTGTCATAGTTTGAATACGAAGTGTGAGGAAAAGGACAAGGCTAAGTGTGTGTGTGTTCGGTTCATAAATGGATTGTGTCCATGTATTATCACTAAACAGGCAGACCTGACATCTGGCTGCTTGGACGTCTTGGCCTGCTCAGATTGACAGGCCTGTACGTCAGCACCCATATTTCTCACCTATGATTCATACTGAATTTGTTTGGCGTCTGATGAGCGCTGCAGGCCGCCAGCTACCGACCCCCCTCTCCCCACCACTCCCCAAATTCTTTGAGCTCAATATGGAGCTTACCGTCTGTCTTTCTCTCTCTTACTGTTTTTTTCTTTCCTTTTCTTTTTAATTTCTTTCATAACGTACAAGAACAACTGATAGAAATTAAGCTTAATAACATTTCATTGTGCGCAAGAAAACACATTTTTGGATAACAATGCAACTCAATTGTTCCAGGGATATATTTGTTAAAGATTTTAATCACGTCCAGTTTTATTCATATTGTTGGAATAAAACTGCAATAGAAAAAATCTGTCTTTACTGAAAAACATCAAACTTGGTGAGTACAAACTGAGCAAGGATCACATGTAAAAACAAACAGTGCTGTTGTGTTAAAGATAATTTCCTGTTGGTGCGTCCGCGTGTAATGCTTGCACAAGGGCCAGAGTCAAACAGTCGTTCGGCGAGCGCCTCACTTTATATACACTGTACACCGTCACCAGAAATCCACTGTGACAGGCTGCGTGACATCACTCAGCTGTAAGCGCCGACGAGTGTTTGGTGGTTGGAGAGCCTCACTTTGACCAGGACCGTGTTAGCATGACCGGCACATGTGTGTTTATCAAGCAACGTGTGAAGAGGGTGTGTGTCTTTTGTGAAGCCAGTTGTAGCTCATCTTTAGTGCGTGTGTGATATGATGTGTGACGTGTGTGAGGTATAGAGCAGGGTGACGGTTGGATGTGGAGCGAATGAGGTCATGGCTCATGGCTCATGTCTCCTTGCCTGCGTCATCACCTATAGGATGTGACTCCTGCCAGACGAGCTGCAGCTACTGCTCATGCTGTTTTTGAAACATTAGCGTAAGAAGCATAAAAAGAATAAAATATATAATAAATGCAATAAAAGATGGATAATAAAAAAGAAACAGAGCTGTGGTGCAAAGCTAGATTTCACTGATGAGAAAAAATATAGATTGTTCAGATTGCAGCTGAAACAATAGAATGATATTTGCAGCTGTGCGTGTGGTTTTCTTCATGTTCATAAAGGTGTATTCTCAGCACACGATGTCTTTGTAAGTACATCTGAAGACACGCATTTGACCCCCTTGTTTTGCCTGCAGTTTTTATGAGATTGCACAGTGAAGCATTTTACATGGCCGAGTGACGTCAGCAAAGCCAATGAGCACTGTTTGTTTTGTTTGCCCCCCCTTCCCTCCTCAACAGACCTCTGACCACATGCTCATCATCATAATCATCCTCTAGAATTACGGATGTGATAATCTAGGTCAGAAGTGGTGCCAACAGAAACACTGCCCACTAATCTAAATAACCAGGATTTGCATGTGTGAGAGATGCATGTGTGTGTGTGTGTGTGTGTGTGTAAACACTGGACAGTGTTTGTCAGGGAGAAAAAAAAATAAAAATTGATTTTCTTATTCATGAAAAAAATGAGGCTGTTTATCTAATCAGACCTTATTTTATTTTTTATATGGATTTTATCACAAAATACTTTGATAAATCTTTTACATACCGTATATACATATATTTTAGGTGCACTTCAAAACTAATCCTACACCATTTAATGCTGCGTTGATATAGAAAAAATAGAACATATTATATAATCCTGGACCGGCTGCTTTATTAGTAATGCATCCTTTGACACTGACAGAAGAAAGACATTTGGCCATCAGGATGTATGCTGCAGCTATTTAAATATATTAGCATTAGCTTCATGTTGCATAAGGTGCAGCGGATGATGTAAGAAAAAAAATCTGTTGCTTTATGAGATTGTAAAAGTCATCCTTCATTTTCAGGACTGTAATTTTTATTTTTTTATTTTTTCAGAAGTCTGAAATCAGAGAACAATCTTCCACTGTGGTTTTAATTCATAATAAAATACATGTCTGCTGTTGAGCTAATTTAAATGGCATTGAATGCTGCGGTATGGATGTGTAATGCACATAAATTACATTTTACCGTGTGTGTGTTTGAATGTGTGCATGCATGTGTGTGACAAACGTTCAGGCAGGCATAATTTGTGCCAGCTCTGTGACGTAGAAGACATGAGGCCCAGGCGGGTGCTGTGAGTGGCAGTAACAGCATCTCCAGCTCGAGCCTGCCCCATCTCTGACTTCATTGGCTCCAGCTCTGACGCAGATACACCCACCACCCCCCCTCCTTACCCCTGCACACTTCTTTCATCACGTTTTTTTTTCTCTCCACCTATTTAAATGTTTTTTGTTTTTGTTTTTTTTTATTCATGTGCTTTTCTGCAGCTCCCTCCACTGCAGCGCTCCACACAGCTACACATCACATATCTGCACCACCTGTCCAATATGGGCTCTCTGAATGTGCCTTCTCTGTTTTGTCTCTCCTGCGCCGATAGGAAACCTTATCAGCGTTTCTTTCATTTATTTCCCGCCATATTATCCACGTTAATCCTCTCTCCTTTTGAATTTAATTGTGCAGTTCGAGGCTCTGAATCACAGTGAGCCACTGAGAGCATTAGAGGTGTTATTCGTCCACATTAAATTTGTCAGCATGTGGCAGACAAGCAGAGGACGGCTTCCACTGTTTCAGTCAACAGCTGCATCAGAACTGTTGAAATGCACAATGAAATATGTTCATCAGGGATCACGTCATTACATTTTCTCCATCAGCTGCACCGTGCAGTTTTGTTATGCACAATCACGAAGTAAAAACACTTTAAATAAACACACTATTGAAGGGTGCAACGTTTTTGTACATTTTGGATTTTTTTTGACAATGCTTTACCACATTTGGCATGAACAATATTTCTTTTTCAAGTGTCAATTATAAATGAATGAAGTTCATTATCTAGAAATGATTATTTGTAAAGGATTTACATACCAATATTAATGAATATGTATAAGCTTTATATAATTAATGTATATCCATAAACTAAAATTGATTCATACATAAACATTTTTAATTAACTATAATACTCAAAGGTGTGAGTTGTAATTAGAGAATGGAAAGAAGAAACGGTGGCTTGTTTTGGACAGTCTCTCCAAAATATAATATAACCCCACAGTAGTGAGTGAGAAGACCAAGTTTTGGTCTAAAGAACCATAGTTTTATACTTTTAAGCTGTTTAATGAGATGCCAACTGCTATAGTTGTAGCACAGTTGCTCATTTGAGGCGTCTGCTCCACGTTGTCTGCTAACAGTGAGTCTGAACTTAGGCAGAGGAATTCTGGCAGTGCTCTAAATTTACAAATGCTTCATTTTGGAGTGAGAGTACGCTCTGCTGCTCTGAGTGCTGTCTTACAAACCTACGTCTATAATGTTGTGTCTTGCTTTTTTTTTCTTTCTTTTTTTTTTTACTATCTAGAGTGACCCGGTTCAGGGTGCAATGAGGCACAGGAATACCCATCAGCTCCCAGGGGTGCTACAGTTTGCTTTGACCTCTGACCTCCATTTAGATAACTATGGAAGTGATGTGATCAAACTTTCTCTGCAGGGATTACACAATTAATTATTCAGAATGGCATCTGCTAATAAAATGAAACATTCATCTGTATCAGAGATGTCATACTTCTGGTGCCTCTCAGTAGATAACTATTACCACATGGTACAGAAGCATTTAGAACATGAAATTACACTATAGCGATGTATGTATCATGTGTTGCATTTTCTCGCCCCATGTTTTACTTTTGTCTCTGGTTGTCTGCTATATTTCCCTTTTCTTTCTAACCTGTTTACTTCTCAAAAGCCAAATAAATATTGTTAATACTACAATCAGTAAAAAGAATTAACACCTGCAAAATGACTCCAAGCTGTAAAATTACATTTTGATCCCAGGTGGATCTTTGTCAGGTCAAAAATTTTAACCGACAAAGCTCCAACTGGGATTGAAACATTGCTGAATAGGTTTTGCTTTTCAATTAGCTTTCACGTTTATGAGATGTACACATATGACACCACAATTAGACATAAAGTACATTATCCTATTTTCTGTATGGCAGGAAAAATGGTATGTAAGCTTCTAAAATAGACCAATATTATGACAGGTGATACAATCTGAATTAGATGGCTTGAGATTTCAGAATTGTCACCATAGTAAATACATGACTGATACATGAATGAATCCTAACCCTAACCCTGGTCATGAAATGGAGCGCTGTGAAGTGTGAAACTGTCATGTGTTTGTTTTTGTTATTTGTTAAACTATTGCCTTGTTTTACTTCACCGGTGAAGCTTAAATATTTTTTCTTATTCCTTAATATTGTCTTGCCTAAATTAATGTTTGTTCTATGGGGAAATAAAGTCCCATTGCACAAACATTCACCACTCGCATTCAATTTGTCTAAAACCTGTGGTACACTGTAAACACTTGTCCTTGTCCTGGTCAGACTTTGCTACAGCAGTGCTGCAGTGTTAGCAATTACATTCATATCTTAATCAATAAAATCAATGACTAAACCTGCAAAGACTAACCATAGTCTATAATTATTCATCATGACTGACCTGATTTATTTACAACAGATTAAATGTGTATTGACAAGCGTTACGATTACCACAAAGTTCCTTGAAACAGAGTTTAGTTTATGTGGGCATCACATCTGCATCTGCTCCCTTGATTAATACATTTGGTGTCTGTGTACTGTCATTTTGCAAGTTAACTGTGGTGGTGGTTGTTGGTTCTTTTGGGTTGTTGTTGTTTTTCACTGGCTTGACTGATTGAACAGTTGTTGGTTTGTGGTGTGTGCAGTGTGTGCTCTGCATAGGATCAATTGAGTTTACATTATAAACAGTCACATCATCATTTTCGAGTGATAGCTTTTCAGGAAGATCAATTTTAACTGTCTCACTAAAAGTGTACAGTATATTGTTGAAGAGAAACTATTGAAATAGACTGTGGTATTGAGTGTACGTTACATTCATTCATACGTTCATTAAAACGGGTTGCATTAACGGGCTACAAGATATTGTTCATTAATGACCAGACATGAAATTTCATCATTCCTAGTTCTTAAAGCATTGTTGACAGATGGAGGAAAGTAGAGACGGAGAGTATCCTGATCCACCATTCTGGGGGTCCTGACATTTTTGCTGCTGATATGTATGCGTTGCTGTTAGAGCAACGCGGCTCTTAGCAAGAAACTGTAGATGCAGGATATCCAGAGGCCTTCTTCATAGTGTCGGAGAGAACTGCAGAGGAAGCAAATCAGCCTGCACAAGCCTATATCACATAATGCACCATAATGGAAAGAACTGGACTGTGTTTCATTTAATCAGCTCCACCCCAAATGAAAGTTAGGTCTCTCATCCTCCTCAGGTTACTTGAGCATGCTGTTACTGTCAGTGAGTCCATAAAAGGAAACTTTCACCAGTTCAGCCTGCTTCCTGTTGACAAGCCAGCGCTGCGTCTCTTGCAGTAGGCAGCTGAAGAGCCAAGTTTTATTAGTGGACACTTGCCCTTGGGGATGCAACATGTAGGCCTAATCCCTGCTTTGTAATCTACACTGTTCTTTCACTGATGTGACAATGCTTACATCTGATGTAACAACGCTGAGAAAAAAATATGCCTGTTTTTTAGTGGTTCCACTGCACAGGACTCTTAATTTCCTGTCACAATGTTTATCACATGGAAGGAAATCCTTAGCTGAGTCACTACATGTGGCATCTGGGCTTAGTACTTCATGGTCAAGATGTTCATATCGACTCCTGCCTATAGGGGATGGTGCTTTAGAGATGCAGCTAAACCTTGTGGTTCTCGTAGGGCAGCATATCTGCAGCTGGGCAAAGCAGCTTCTGCAGAATGGATTATTTTGGGTGTGGTACTGAAGAGTAGGATGACCACTTATATTTTTTCTTAATTACTTCTGGATCTCATTGAGAACTCTGCTCTACTTCCAACTTTACTGAAACCAGGAAGAAACCATCAAAGCTTTGACTGGGCAATCAAGAGGTTAGGTCTAGTGAGACTAACCTCCCCTTGCTCTTCTCAGTTTTCTTGCTTTGTCAAAAGTATCACAGATGCTAAACCTCTTAGATATCACAGTTATAGTAAAACCAGATCAGATCCCTCAGACGCTTTTTAAGAGATGTACGTAGATCACCTGGACAGTGGCTGTCCAAGTGACCCGACTGATGCACCGTCATGCAATACGCAATAACGACCGGGCCAAGCTGAAACTTGGATGCACTGTAACATCCCAACAATTCGTATGTGCCCAGACAGACAGACAGACAGACAGAGGAATGAACTCAGCAGGCATGTAATGCTGAGAAAAGCCTTCCCACTTCTCTACTCAGGCTTTCTTGTATTGTCCCTTGTGGTAGTGGTCACCATTTCATGGGAACAGAAACAAATGATTGATTTAGCTAGCGAGCAACAAGCTAATGATGGAAATACTTTAGACCACTGGCAGAGCATGTACTGTAGATCTGATAAGTATGAATGAGTGAGGTGAGACTCGAGCCGTACTTTCTCTGTTAATCACTAACATGTCAGGCAGGCAAACACAACATATGCCCATAATTACGACCTCAGCATCAGGCAGTCTATTTGCGAACAGATGGACAAATAGTATATTTGACAAACAGTATATTTGTCTGTAACAAACTACGTCACTTAATGTCAGAAAAGGTGCGTGGGGGGGGCAATGAGATTAATGGCTCTGATGCCCTAATGATGTCTTAGAAGAAGAAGAAGAAAAAAAAAACAGAAAGAGGTTCAGAACATTGAGCGATAAACAAAGATGTCATCTTTTCTCCTGGGAGCGTGAGGATGTCTGAGCGAGCAACAAACCTTTCCTCTGGGTACGTCTAATATACTACAATCTGACAACAGTTATTCAAAATGGCAATTATTAAGACGACAGGAGGGCAGGTAATGATGTGCTGTGATTTGTGTTTCCATTAACCTAAATTATGCACCTATCTCACATTTGTCCTAATGGATCACAGTGCAATGACGTCCATTGACGTCATGTTTGAGATGATCCGCATTGCAGTCGCATGCAAATTTGTGCATGCCAGGCTTTGTGTAAATGTGAAGCTCCTTTTTTCTTTTCTTTTTTTATTGTTGCATTTTCTGACAAATAAGAGTAAACAGAGGCAGTAATATGCTCACTGGTTGTTGAACTAGTTGCAAGCCAAGCTGTGAAGATGTGCATAACTCCCTCAGCCCCCCAGGGACCCTGTATTTTCATGGGCCTGCCTCTGACGTCAATGCTCCGGCTGTCCTGTGGATTGTCAGAACAGACTATTCAGTTGGGGGGAGGGGACTGGAAGTCTCTGTGGTGTGTCTGCCGCATGTGATGTGTGTGAGTGTGTGTGTGTGTGTATGTGTGAGAGAGAGACAGAGACAGAGTGTGTGCATGTGTGTGTGTTTGTGCCTACATAGATGTAAGTATATGCTCCTGTGTGTTCATGTTTGCGTGTGCTCGCATGTGATCTGTAAATGTTTCACTTACATCTGGGGCGTGTATGTGACTGTGTGTGTGTGCAGTGTGCAAAAAGCTTGTACAGTGCCTTGAATGAGAAATGTGCTTAAGTGGATGAGGTCTGTAATGTGGGGGTAGGGGGTAAAGCTGTGTGTGTGTGAACAAGCGCGCACACGTCTGAAGATGTGCAGCTCTTACGTTGGGAGACAGAGGCCGTAGTCATCAGGAGGATGTTTGCTAAAAACAGCCGAGAGGGGAGAACAGTTAAGCATGGCTGCCGACCACTTCACTCTTCAGTCAGCTGTTGATCCCCCGGCGGACAATAGTCAAGCCACTCTTTCACCAACAGCCATAGAAACCAACTGCATGTGACACACACACACGCACACACACACATCTCATATTAAGACAGATGAGATTTCAGCGTCTTTCATCATCACTTTTTTGATTTCCATAAATTTCCCTGTAACACACATGTGATCCATTCACAGATGGATATGGGATTTGGTGGCAGGATAATGTTGACAGAGAAAAGAGTGCACACTGCCTGTCCAAATTGATACAGATCAAGCCAGAGAGAGAGAGCCCTGGCGGACATTTTGAGTTTTTTTTTTTTTTTTCATTTTTATGGGAGGGGGGTCTTGTGGTGCTTAGTTCATTTATCCCAACTGTATCCAAACAAATAGAAAGATACTGTGACGCAGAAAAATCACAAAATCCATCTGTTGACCCGTCTGTCTGCTTGTGATCTATCCTTGTATATTTTTACATGATTCTCTGCCGACAACAAAAATAGGATCTGCATCCCGGCATATGTGCATTTTTTGTTTTGCAAATAAATGTATGATGATTTTATGAAAATATGATGCACTGTTAGAAATGAAGTAACCCAACAACAAATAAAAATCAGACCTGAAATCATTAAGCTCCTCAAATGCTGCTTTTGTTTTGTTAAATAATTCCGGGGCCTGGCTGATGAAAACATGTAGATGTCAGATGTCACATTAATGCATAAATTAAACAGGTGATGCTTTATGTACAATCCAATTCTACAGTTTTGTATTTTACTTTTACAATCTATGATTCAGGACAGGACTGGATCTTTGTCAGACATTTAATACCAGGAACAGTCAACTGCATTTGCATGATGAAAAACTATACTGCTGTATACTCTTTCCACAGTTTCAAATACAAAACATGATTCACACAATCTTTATATGTGGGGGTAAAAGTAGCAGTTTGATGAACTACTCTTGTACTTGCTGCCAGGCACCAACCAACAATGTGTCCCTTACAAAATGCTGCTCGCTTTGTGCACTTAAAATAGTACAGGAAACATCTGACTGCTCAGGATTTGCTGGTATCTTTGTGTTGCACTTGTGTCTTTCTTCAACCGTCAATATACAGTATGACTCCTATGACGCCGCATACACACAAACACACATTAAAATATAATACACATTCTCTGTAATTGTGCTCAAGGCTGATAATAATTACAGACCACCGTGCAGATAAAACAACCATCATGTTCTATTCATGCTTGTCTTTAATTTCTTCTAATCATTTGTATCACCGATGGAGTAATATATTAGAGCTGAGCTTCGTCCTGATCCAAGTGGACTAATTTTAAACAGACATTGGTTTAATTTGACAGGTCAAGCTGGTCAGTTACTTCCTGTTATATAATAGTTCTGCAAGTTCTCTGCCACTTTGGAGAGTGGTGGATCAGAAGGGTTCACTGGTGGGTCACAGACAGAGTTGTGGCATCCCTTGTGATCTACCACATCTCTATATGTTCTTCATCCATAACCAGCTCACATAAGCTCATAAACCTCTAGTCACGAACTTCGCAGGAAACGTCTTCAAGCGTTTTTTTTGTCCGTCTGAATTTCTGTGTATAAGTTAGTTGAAGTGCTGGGAGGAAGTGCAGAAGGTGAACAGCTGACAGAGCTCTCTGAACTTCAACCCAGAACCCTCGCTTTGATTGTTTTCATCATTTCATTTGTGCTTATATTGCTTTTACAACCTCCTTTCTTTATCCTTTATCCTTGGCTCCTTAATTCAGAATAAAATCTGATTAACAATCAGAACATTAAAGCCATGCCCATAATACATGTAATGTATATTTTTCAGGTGAAAATCTTAATGGCTGAATTTATCTACTGTATAGGCTACTGTATCTCACTTCAGAAAAAAAAGAAAACCCTGGACATATTATTAGGTCTTTTAAATGAACAGAATCAGGTAATACTCTTACACTTGGAGAATCAAAAGACATCGTGTATATGAAATTAGGTGTTTCATGTGTTTCCTTCAGAAGAAAACAGTCTCTACATTGAGGGGTTACTCTCATGGGACTAAAATGGGAAGAAACGCGACAGAGTGTGTCAGACAGAATCCATTATGTTATACGTGACCTCTGAATGGACCAGCTGCTCGAGAGTGTAGGAATGCCTTTGATTGATAGCGCAAATGCTGACGTAACCTGCCACAGCTCCCACACATCTCTCTCTCTCTCTCTCTCTCTCCCGATATGATCAGTATGTAATGCTGCGGCCAGTCTGGCACGCTTTGTGCTGTATCATGTTGCTGACTCAGAGCTGTTCAGGTGCTCTGTGAGCACTGATAACACCGGCGCACATCGACAGAGGTTGTGAACCCCAGGAGTTCACTTCATTTGGGGCCTGATGTGGGATCTTTACTGAGACTGTTCACACAGAAAAAAAGCTATCTGTTATTTAAACCATGGCAGTTCACATGCATGTTGATAATTGTTGACATTTTCTACATGTACTGTAGAGTGAACCGAGATCTTTATGTATGCTGTATATTATGTGTAGTTTGTCGGTTTATGGCTCAAAATGAGTTCCATGTCAGGATTGTTTTGCTCTACCAATGTCCTGTAAATGAGTGATGTGCCTCTTTTCTACATGGATATTCTTAGTGGAAATATAAACATGAGTGGTGATGCATTCCTTGGCTGGTTTTAAGGCAGAAACTGTGCAGTGTGGCCTCGAGGACGTCAGAGAGAACTCAAAATGATACAGGAAATCCTTTGACATTTTAACACTTGAACTATCTAATCTGACACTGGGATGATTCTGTGGCCGCTAACGTTAAATGTACCATTTTCTACTTTGAACACTGTAGAAGCTAAGTGATTGTTCATCGCTCTTAGAATTGTGTGTTCAGCTTCCATTGTTTTCACTTCAGATTGCCGGTGCAGAATGCAAAATGTGCTTCTGGTTGACCAGAATTTGGGGTTAATTTTATTGTTTTTATTATTATCACTATGAGACTCGTTATTATTATCATCATTATTATCATTATAGGATTACAACCCCATGATTCTGGTGAGCAAGTCTAGTCTAAATATTTCAGCTGCACTGCAGCTGTGTCTTTGCAGTGATTTGCAGAGTTAGGCGTTTGCAGAAGGAATGTACTGTATTGATTTATTTTATCATGCCCATTCAAGGCGATATTTACAATTATAATTTATGTAAATGTACGACTGAGTTTGGCCTGGTGAAATAAATCAATTGAATACATTCCTTTTGTAAATGCAAGTCTGCAGATATTTGAAATCAGGAGGTGAAATATCAACAGTGATTCCGATAAAGTAAAAGACACATTTTTATTTTACCTCAGACAAATGAACGTTACATAAAATTCCAAGATAGACAAAGGTTCTGATAGACCTTGGTGTGGTGAGTGTTGAGACTGTAACTCCCTGCTTGCTCTCACATTATTTCTGTTAAATTAAATAATCTTGTCCTACATGCTGCACCATGATGAAAGTGTGTCTTTTAATATTTGGTATTTATTTTCATCCAGAAGATTGTGTGTTTGGCACAGGTAGTCGTTCTCCGGGTGCCAGGCTTTAATGGAAGGCAGATCTGAATGAAGGTGCTGGTGGGCTCAAGCCATTCATAAAATGTGGTTTGGTAAAGCCCAACGTAACTCTTAATACTGATACATACTGTATTGATCCCTGGTTCTAGTTGTCCAGTGCCTTGCTAAAGGGCACAAGAACAAGATGCTTTGTTCTTTACACGCGGTGCTGTTCATTATCAGTCAGTTCACGCAGCACTGGACGCTTCATTTCTTCGTCCTGCCATGCTGTAAGTTTGGAGGTTGTCACCGTCTCCTCCTTGACCACTGAGTCGTAGATCAGGAAACAGCAGCGTGTCTCTGCTGAGCGCGGGGCATATGGCTCGGCCCCTTTTACGCAGCCAAATTCAGGAACAGGAACAGCACTCAGCAGCGTCAAGAGTGCGCTGCCCAGACGCGTCAATATGCGAAAACACCGGGAACAACGACAATGTTCCATTCAAATTAAAATGGGTGTCTTGGCTTGTGGGGGGAAAAATAATTTCCACATCATTTTCATTTTACTGACACTTTGTATCAGTTAGAAATGATGCATGCATTATGCACCCTTTCGTGATTGTTGATGTCTTTGTGAACAGCTTTCATGAGAAATCCGCATACTGCATTAAGCTGCAGACCCACAGACCTGCAGACCACAGAGGGCTGCACGAATGTTTTTACTGAATAAAGCTCTGATTGAAATTATTGAGGAATCAACCAACGGTCTTGATAAAATGAGATTTTAATATAGTCTTCCAAGGCATTTTACACGGCATTCGCTATTTTGGGGATTTTGGGGGCTTTTAATTTGAAACCTATCCGAGGAAGTCGAGCTCTTTCGTCGCAGTACACTTGACATTGGCGCGCTCTCTCTCCCCGTGTGTGTATGTGTGTGTGTGTGTGTGTGTGTGTGTGTGTGTGTGTGTGTCTGTGTGTGTGTGTGTTTACTCCCATTTCTCTGTGTCTATGCGTCGTCGTCCCTGCTCCTCCAGTCTGCTGCTGCACATCCACAGCGGAGCCACCACGCCGAGGAGGCGGACCGACTGTAGCTACACCTCGGCCAGCGGTGCTGGGTTATAGCGCTGGTGGTGGGGGGGTGGGGGCAGCACACTGCTCTTCTTGCCCTTCCTAAAACCGTGCACAGCCTCAAGCACTGAGGACACCATCACCTCAGCGCGTCCTGGAATAGTTTTGCTTTTTTTTGCCCAGACGCACCAAGTTGCAGCTGCAGAGGCGCACTTTTCTCCGTGGCTCCTCTCTCCTCTTGCGCTCACAATCCGACATGGAAGATGGTCCGTCTTCAACAAGCTGTTTCAGAAGGTTAACGGACTGTTTCTTGGGTGCAAGTAGGTATTCTTTTTTTTCTTTTTTTTGACTAACATTCAGAATGAACAAGAAATTTACGCATCAAAAACAGACCGTGTTGAATTTTTGGGATATTTGGGATGCGTTATTTCTGCTGGTCCTGCAGGCGGACGTTATTTGCCCGTTTGTCTACTCAACTTTATGAATGACCGATTGATAGCTGATTTAGATGGGTGGGGACTTCATTGGTGGGGAACCAGGCAGGACTGCAATTCGTCAAATGTAGCGTGCGTCTCCTCAGTCTTCTTCTTTTCAGGGTTTTAATAACAATTTAGATCGGATTCGTGAATCCCGTCTCGGATCTGAGCTGAGTCCGGTGTGTCAGCAGTGCTGCAACAAGACATGTCATCAGAGAAGCGAAGCGAAGTCTGAGCAGCAGGAGCTGGAGTGAGGAGAGAAAAGTGTAAATGCTATTTATCCCACAATAGAATTAAATCCTAAAATACTGCAGAAGAAAAGGTTAGGTAAATATAACTGTCAGAATTAGCATATTGTTATTATTATTATTTCCTATAAACTCATATAACTAATAATATCTATATAGGCTAATACTAGCTCTTATTCCAAAGTGTCCCACACTAATAACACCATATTCAGTTTGGCTTTTATGACCATTTATTTTTTCCTTTCTTGTAGATTTTGATAATAACACATTAGAAGCAGATTGCCTCACAATTTGAAATTGTTCTTATTAAATAATTTGTTACAAAATAATTAAATTGTCAGAAATTATGAAAAATACAGAGGAAAAAAAATCTGTCTCTAAATTAAATATCTCCTGCATGCTTCTATTAAATACTTAATTTTCATTTGCATGCCAGTGCAGTTCAGTGGTGATTTCCAGTCCACATTTTGGCAGTTATCTGCTGTTGTATCTTTCAGTGTTGCTGTGGGAACTCCAAACTTTATCACTTCTGTCTTTCCATAATTCCCGGTGTCTGTCTGTCTGTCTGACTGTATGCCACATGAATTATTCCGTCAGTGGTTCCAGTTGTTTCAGTGGCACCTCAAGTGACCTTTAGTGGCAACCCTGTAATAACAAGTTAGTAAGTTTGGGGCCTGGGATACTGAGTGATGCCAAAGTACGCACATAGCAGTAAACTGCAGTCATGGAATGTATTATTGAGGTACAGTATGTAGGTATCCTGCCCTCACACTGACCAAAAAAGGACAAGAATTTCAGATTTCACAAAGCCTTCAAACGTTTTGATTTTACAAAATAGCAGTGGATGTGAAAAGTCGACTGCCTTAAAGTAACATCCACTGTAGGATGAGCTGAATGCTCATCCCTTTTTAACATCATAGTCATTCACAAATGTGTTGACCTTAGAAAATACTTATCATCTACTGTTGTTTCCACTCCTGTCATAGTTTTGTGTTTGCGTGAGCATCATCACTCACATTTTATGCTGTTCAGTCTTTTTCTTTCTTTCAAATGCTGTACAGCTGTCAATTAATCTGGGTTAAATATAGGATTAACTTGACACACTGTTTGCCTTCTCATTGCATGTTTCCCTCTGATTCGTGTGGGATCAGGGAATAATTTGATTATGCTCCATCCAAGGCTTTGTGACAGTGATAAAGAACACTCGAACACATTCATTTCTCAAGTAGAATACAACTCATTATGGGCTCTGTATGTTTTTACAACGCTGTTTATGGAGACTGCTTTCTACAAATATTCCATGTATGATAGATGACTTAAAATGTATCCAACAAAGGGTAGAGGAGGGCTTTTATTGTGGTGAAAAAGTGCGGTTTTGTTTTCCAGCCACTGATGGCATGTTTATCCTCCTATCATTGTTTGTCCTTTCTGAAATTGGACTGGTTGTTGGACTGTCCATTTGCTCCCTAGAGAGACAGACTCCAGTTTGTCAAAGACAACATGTTGGCTCTTTCACTCCCTGGTTGCTCATATAATTCTCAGCAGTGACTTGGTCCTGGGATATTATAACTGTTTGTAGCCTCACGTTGTGGGAAAATAAATAGGCTATGCATGCGCGTGTTTGTGTGCATTGTTGGTGGATAGTTCTGGTCAGTATCAGAGGTCAGTCTGGGTCACCCTTAATGTGATCTCCCAGGCATTTTCAAACCCAATTGGTTGTCGACGAATTGCTTAACTCAGTGAAGAAGGCTGCATTGTCAGGCAGGAAGTGCTCACGCTGGACATTTCCTGTCCCAACGCATGCCTTCTCTCTCGCAGCGAGGATTTCTCTCTGCACTGTCACAGAATATGTAAATACATAACGCACCTGATAGTACTGCCATATGAAAATTAAAGCCTGATTGAAATTTGAATGGCTAAATAATTCCAGACTGGGCTGAATGAACACATGCCAAATAGTTTCTCTTTGTGATTTGTCTTCGGTGTTTATTTAAACTTTCAGAAAATTCAAGCCAAAGAAAATTAGCTTGTTTGTGGTTTGAACCCTTCTTTTTTTGTTTAATGTGAAGATCTGTGCAGGACTGGATCAGCGCCAGGGCACAGTGCACGATCAGAGTGGGGAAACAGATGACATTCTCCTCAAGGCGTCCGTTGACCCCTCGTCAGCTTGTCGTGGGTTGGTATCTGAGGGGATGGGAAAAGGCCACATGCATGTAGATTTCTTTACAACTTGTCCTCGTGTCAGGGCTCATAAAAGAACACTGCGCTGGAGAAGACGCAAGGAATCTGTGGTTCTCATTACCAGGTCCCAACTGGCCCCTCTGCAGAGCGGCTGCAGAGTTCAGCATCAGTCCAGATGTGGAGCGGGGAACATGACCCCTGATAACTGATGTGGCTCTGGGGAAGAAAAGCAGAGGGGGGGTGTAAGGGGGGGGTGCAGATGCAGCGCTACATCAAATCACCGGTTCAGGCGAGATGCTGACTCTGAAGCAGCGACTCCAGCACTGTTTGCGGCGTCACAGGCTGTGTGATCTTCCACCTCTGGCTGTCGTTCAGTTTCCTCTCAGTGAGGGAAAAGCACAAGAAAGTTTGGAGCTGAAGGTCGACCTGCAGCGTGTCTGTAACTGCAGTTAGAGCACCGCCGCTTGCCTGTGACCACACTGTTCAGCTGTGGATCAAGGGACATGCCTTATCTACATCTCAGTTTGCCATTTATAGCCCTTACCCTTTACGTCTATGACCTGGACCATGGAGGTGGAAATAATGCAAATTACATTTCCATGGAAATCTCTCTCTCTCTCTTGCACTATGTGTGTGTGTGTGAGAGACAGAGGTGTGAGCTTGCATGTTTGTGCAGTGGTGTTTGTTTTTGCCATGTGGAGGCGTGTCTGTGGAAGTGATGGGACTGCAGCTTAAGTCCAGGGCGAAACAGCATTTTCTTAATTTGACACTTTTCACTGACTGGCGCATTGATTAGCCACACTGGTCACCTCACCCTTGGCACTCCTGTGGAATGTGGGGAGTGTGTATGTAGATGTATGTGCATGTGTGTGTGCTCACCTGCACACACACATTTTCACAGGCACAGGCTCAATGAATAAATGAGGTGAGCAGTGGGAGAGGAGTCAAAGCGTTTTCATCTTCAGCGTTAGCTCTTTTTTCCCTCTTTGCCGCTAACTGAATGTCAGTCTTGGACGCTGTGCTCTAGCCCTCCCATAGATAAGATAAGAACCACATGCTCTTCCCACCTCCTGGCAAGGGAGTCCCAGGCGGACCTGCTGACGCACGCACCCTGCAGCAACCCCCTAACCCCACCCCCTTTTCCTGCCTCAGCCTCATGTCAGGAGAGTGAAAAGTAGTACCTTGGCAGCTTGCCCTTGACTCTCTGCCAGAAGGAGTGCGCTTCTAGAGAAGTGGTCTTTTCCCTTTTTCTCTCATGTGCATTTTTCATCTATGTGTTACAGAGGAGGAACATCTTGCTCGCTAAACACTCGGCACTGCCGTGTGACAGTGCTGCTCAACAGGACAGGAGCGCCGGGGATGCACGTTTGCCTCCGTTACGGCACCGTCTGTCGCACATGATAGCGAACGACCGCTTCATGGGAAGTAGAAATGAATGATGGAGATGGGTGGAGCTGGTTGTTGTCTTTAACAGCTCTAGATCTCTTTATCTGCACACGTGAGCTTATTGTTTTAGATAAAGCAATACTTTCCTTTTACAGTACCTCCAGGAATGTGCAAACCTACAAAGCAGGAATGAGACAATTCAACCAATCCTCATATTATTTCAACCTTTGTGTAATTCCTAAAGTATTTCAGGAAAAAAAAAACACACAAATGCACACCACTAGTGAAATGAACTCACACTTCACCCTCAGCTACAGTAACCACCTTCCTGCCAACTGAGTCAATGCCTCATCAGGGTTCTCTCAGCTGAGCAGCCTTGTTAAACAGCCTCTACACCTGTGGTGTAATGTCTGTTGCACCAAACAACCTTCAACTTCCAAGTCAGACTTCACCAAGTGTTCCTACACACATCACACCAGCCCACTAGTAATGAAGTGCCTTGACAAAGAGTTTAATCTGAATGAACCTGACAGGCAAAATTTGGTTCACAAAGTGTCCCAAGTATGTTCAACTTCGGAGCTAGTTTATAAACCACCTTCACCTTTTTTTTTTGTTATTTTTTAGGGAATTTTTGCCTTAAATTTGACAGGACGATGAGGTGGAGAGGGAGGGGGCCATAGGCCGGATTCAAACCCATGGCTGCTGCTACTAGAACCAAATACGTGCATTATATATAATATATTAAATATAATAATAATAATAATATCAAAGATATCACTGTGTCCTGGTGACCCGGTAAACCCCCACATCACATACATTTCTTTGCACAATTTTATGTCATCTTACAGACAAAATGATTATTCAGTGAATCAAAAAAAAAGACAGTTTAAAAAAATGAAATCCCCTAGTGAGACACTGATTGCACTGCTTTGGGTAAGAAACTTGTGATATGTGGGTGAGGTTACTCTCATCACTGACGTTCATGTTGAGAAATTGAGATTTTAAAATAGAATCCTTTGAAGAAAAGAAGTAAGAAAAGAAGTAGAAGAGGAAGCTGATCAGTGGCTGGAGACGTCTACTGCAATCACCGTCACTGTGCCTCGGCTATCAGATGAAGACTGAGGGGTTGACATGCAGTGTGGTGTTGCTGTGCTTACAGTGACGGAGGTTGTGCAAGCGTAAATCAAACAAAATGTTAATGGGAAAATAAGAGCAGTCTTGTGGACACAGAGAAATGAGACCTTGCTTACTTCACGGTGGTTTTGTTTCATAAAGAGATGTGGAGTCAGAAAAACACACTGGGGTTTTCCTCTTGTGTACCATTGATAAATGTTGACCTGCATTGTGCCTTATGCTGATGTGCGATACTGCACCACAACTGACTGAGTGTCAAGTTTCGAATCCGATGCTGATTTCAACACTTTAAATTTGTTGTGCTAATACAATGCATAAAAAATATTTATTCAAAGCACATTTTATTATACGATGGAGTGAATTACTTAACAGTTTACAGCATCTCTACAAGCCATTTACTTTTCCATATAAAATCAGAGCATGCCTAATTGATTTCCTTAATAAAAAATTCTCATAAAGTGGAATTGTTACTCTGGAGAATTTACTATTTTGATGCTTTTTCAGGATGTTTTGATGCCTGAATTTCCATATTAGTAGCACAAACTGGTGCTGTCTGTGAACGCATTCCCAGTCAAACAGGAGCGTGCTCATGTTGAGAGACCCAGACAGACTGAGACTGGTTTGGCCTTCCCTTCCCAGTCCCAGGGTGTGGTGTGCTATAGTCAAGATAAGTGTTATGCAACAATACCTCACTGCATGAACTCAGGCTTCAGTTTTTACACAGGAAGCCCAAGTCTGAGTCAGGAACCAAAATCTCTGCCAACTGGGCTACAGCCACTCATAAACATACTGCACAACAAACTACTTCCCGCCTATAGGTTTGTCGAAAGGAGCAACTTCATTGAAACGCAGATGTGGGAAGTAACTAAGCTCCGTATTTAAGTGCAATCTCAAGATGTACTTTACATGAATGTTGATGTTTATTCATATAGTTCTGTTTTTATCTCCTCCACATCTATAGTAAATCAAGATTTTACATAGAAACATGATGAATGCATAAAATGCAAAACATTGTTGACTAAAATAGTAGTTTCCAACCATTTCCAACTGAAGTAGTGTGAAGTCACAGTTCAAAAGAGCTGCTTCTCCCCTTTAAATGGATCCATGTAAAAAAAAAAGAAAAAGAAAAAGTTAAAGAAAAATGTTCTAAGGCACATATTTCATAAAAAAGCAAAGATTAGATTTTTTTTTCTTAATTGCTGCCCCATTAATCCTCTCTCAACCCCCAACCCCCTATGAAGATGGCCTGACCCTGAGGTTGGGAACCACTTTACTAAACCAGCTCTATCTCCACCAACAACAGTAAAATTCGACTCATGCATGGATGCATCGGTGCTCACAGTCTAAACAGAGTCATATATAATAAGATATCAGTCACAGGATGTTTTTTCTGCGTCACTGGAACTTTTATTTTTGATACTTGAAGTAGATATTTTTGACTTCAATAGGATTTGAGCGCAAAACGACTTTACTTGACTGGCCTTTGTGTGATAATGAACATGTGAAGTAAATGGCAGTCATCTCCTGCCACAGGCTTTGTACTGCCAACAAAGTACACACAGTTTAATGTTGTATCTGCTCATGAATAAAAATCATGGACTGGATTAAGATTTATATATTTTTTAATATAACGAATTCTCAAAAATGAAGCTGTTGGAAATCAGTTCGTGCCAGACATGTCAAACATGTTTCCTTATCATGATATCTGTTAGAAACAAATGAAAAATATTTTATCTTATCTCGATGACGCCATTGTCTTCAGCAGCGTCGGCATCAGTGGGAAGGAAAATATCACTGCGGCTTTACAAAATAAAAGCAAAACGCTTTGGTCAAACCAGCAACCGAGCTGTTGTTCATACCATGGCTCTCTCCCTCTCTCCTGATTGAGTGAGCACATGTGGTTCCCAATGGGGTTAAGCATTCTGGACCACAGCATGTGGGACAGATCTGGCTGCACCTTTGATTAGCCGCCATAGTCGCAGGCTCGGGACACTGACGCATATCCCACAGCCCTGAGTGTCACTGCGGTCACATTAGGGTGAGCTGCGGCTCTAAAGACTTCAGAGGAAATCAGAGGGAAAGCCTGTAAGGTCGGCAGAAAAGTAGCAGGAATGTACAGGAAAAAAAAAAAGTGCCATCAATCACCATCGTGCCATAATATAGTGGCTGTCAGATCAAACCTCCTCTGGTTTCTTTTTTCCAAGGCACTTCAATAGAGATTGACTTTCTTTTTTCCTAAACTGATACAGATAAATAGATTCAATAGGTCAAGATGCCCCCACTGGAGTTCACCTGAACTAACCGTGGAGCAGATTCATTAGTCATTCACTGAAAGAAATGTTCAAATTACTTCAACAAAATGTCAAAATTATGTAACTTTGATTTGACATTTTCAAACATCTTTGCTCTCACATTTAGAGGAAGTCGACCCCTGAAGGTTTTCCTGTCATGTGGACTGTCTTCCGGTAATACATCACATTACTGTATTACATTGTGATACATCTGCCCTCCAAGAACTCAGTTAATGCATCAAGATAAGCGTACGTTCTGAAGGATAAGTCTGGTGATAGTCACACATACCATGAAAAGACCCAAAGAAACATTGAAATAATCCCAGTAACAAGTGCTGTGTGTGTTCAGCTGAAGCCTAATACAGTTGTTGCTCTGTGCAGTAGAGCTCCATTGTTGACCAGAAACTAATAAATACACATCACAGAGCTGCACTGGCTGACATCCTCCTTCATTCTGATGAACACGGGCACTGTAGTTTATTTTGAATCAATCCCAGAAACACTGTCTTGCCAACTGAAATAATCAGCCGAGCTCCAAATGTGTATCAATCCGCAGCTGAAAATAGTCCCCAGCAAATGCACTCTTCTTCTCGACTTCTGTTTAATAATTTTTGATATACAACGTGCAGTACTCTGCTCTTTAAAAAAAAATGGTTTTGCCTGATTTTAATAAAAAGCATGGTATTCATAACTACTATTTCGATTTATGTCTTGAGCAGGAAGAAATGAGCTTGGAGCTGACACAAAGACAGGTTGGGGAAGTTGGAAATTACTGAGAGACAGACCGGTCCTGTTGACAAAACCAAAAATGTATGGGTAGCCTTTTCTTTTAGGAAATTACTGGAGTATTAGTTGCCGTGTACGAGCCATATATCACTTTAATGAAAATTTTGTTGTACTTGTAGACAGTTAACTGTTGAGTGCGGGGTCCTGAACTCCCCCTTTTCCACAGTTCTTGCTACTGTGGACTCAACTCTAAGCACAAGGGTGTACCCACCACCGCACTGTTTTATGAACCGTTATATGCCCCCTGCAAAATTCTTATCACTGCTGTTTGGTTTTTGCCCCATGGAAATAGGACATTTGACTATTTTTGTTGATGTGCACACATATGATTCCTAAATAATTTTCAGAGCCGATCGACACAAAACTTGTATTCATAAATTCACACAGCCTCCTTGTGTTTTCTTTTTTTGTGGTGTCACCAATCACAGTGCCTCCTTTGTGTGTCAGATAGGACAAAGTCGTACGGGTCTTTTGCAGTGCTCCCATTTTACTCCTCTCTGTGTGTCTTTCTGTCCCCTGCAGCTCCCTTCAACCCCCCTTAACTTTCTCTCATTTATTAAGCCGTATTCTGCCGATGTGCGTCAGAGCTGGCCAGGAGTCTCGTGAGGCGTTCCGCTCCTGAAGAGCTGTGTCTCGTGTCTGGACAGCGTCAGACCGCAGCGTCCTCCACCCCCCAAACTTACCCCCACCTCTGTTTGCCTTATTTGCCTGCAACCACCACAAGCCTCTTCGACCTACACACACACACACACACACATAGATGCGCACACACGCTGAGCAGATGATCCATCGCAACTGAAGATCAAATTATTTGTTCTGGGGGAATAAATCAAAGGTCGTAGGTAGCTGCTGACTTTTTACCAGAGTCAGGAGCACTCTGATGCTCAAATTAAATTGGAATAAGTTAAAGTTTTCCCTGAGATGCAGGTTTGAAACGTTCTTTATTGATGCACATAAAGTTACCTGCAAGTGGAATGGATAGTCTATCTCCTGCAGCTGGTTTTATTTTGTCATCTGGCACAAAGCTGCGGTGTGTGCCACCCCTCATGTACTGGTTTTGTTGTCCACAAGCCACCGTGGCCATTCTCTAACCTGATATAAAGGATTTCAGACAGACGCCCCACTTAGTAATATTTTCATGCCGTGTGTGTGTGTCTGACAGCAGAACACATGCCTTCCAGCTGCATGTCCTCCTGTGATTCATAGTTGAAGGGAGTCTACACAGATGCTGCTGATAACCAGACGTTTCGTGAGAAAGCAGTGAAATGATCGGGGCCGTGTGAATACAGCACCTCTCTTTTCTGCTATTATCTGATAACAGATATCAATCCTGTGGAGCATATCATAAATTCAGCACTGCCATAGGATTTGTTTTTTGTTTTTTTAGGAATTATCCGTTTTGGTTGTGAGCGTTGAGTTCACTGTCCCAGGATGAGATGACGTCTCACGATTGGATTTAGTCTTTGTTTTAGACACACACTCCATCTTGCGTGAGTGACCTAAACATGATGGTTTCCTAGTGCATCATGACGGCCTCTCAGACGCCAGCGGGTATATTAAAAACAACTTTCCCTCAACGATGGTCTGGCAAATGGCTTTTTTCCCTGACAACAAAGACAGTAAACAGCAGCACTTAGTGAGCTCTCAAGAACCTAATTGCCTATTAAGCACAATCGAGTCCTCCTTTATCCTGCTGCCTCTGTTGGGGGCTCCTATCCCTGGAGACACAGCTTTACAGTAAACATAAGTGAGCTAGCCCAGCTATCTGAGAGCCTTAGCCAGAGAAATAGGCGCTGCTGCTGCTGCTGCTGCTGCTGCTGCTGCTGCTGCTGCTGCTGCTGCTGCTGCTGCTGCTGCTGCTGCTGCTGCTGCTGCTGCTGCTGCTGCACTCACCTCACAGTGCAGCGAAAAGAGAGATGACCTTCTGCTGCCTCTAGCCTGTGGATTTGTTTGGGTGGCTGTCGGGAACACTGTGGGCCAGACTGAGACGTTATTTCCATCCTCTTATATCTTTCTATTTCTCTTCTCCACACTTTTCTGCTATTTCCATGATTTGGTGCAACATCTCCCTGCGTCACTTTAATGTTTTGTTTTGTTTTTTTTGTGTTTTTTTTATTATTATTATTCTTGCGCTCTGCTTAGTCATGGATAAAGTTGCGCCGTGCATGAACTAAAAGACATTTTTTGTTTCTGTGCTTCAGGCTTGACAGATGAGAAAGTGAAGGCCTACCTCTCGCTGCACCCGCAGATGCTGGACGACTTTGTGTTGGAGAGTGTGAGTGCGGAGACGTTGGACAGATGGCTGAAGAGGAAGACCAGCAGCAGGCCTGCAGGTATACTACTCCGACACACACACGCCCGCGCGCGCACACATGCATGCATGCACACAGACGTACAGGGAAAAACAAAGAAACACACACACACATGCTGCAGCTCTCTGGATCACTGTGACATAATGATTGGATCAGCGGATTTCAGTGTATTGACGCACAGTTGTAATTTCTGTAATATTTTACTTTGGTTAAATGTTTGTACTTTTTAGCTCACATAATCCCATACGAGTTCCCGAGGAGTCAACCACAAATACAGGCTGCCATGAATATCTGCAGCCACGTCAGTCTTTAGCTTTTATTGCTCTGAAAAACTGAAACCTTTTCTCTTAAAGACCAAAGGATAACTGGAGCCGAGGCAGAGTGTAACTCTGCGGGCTCCATTTATTATCCTGGCCATTTGCAGTACAAATCACTCATCTTCACGTGTTTCCTTTAATCGCCAGTGTGTGCGTATGTGTGTTTGTGTGTGTGTGTCTGTGTGTGTGTGATAGACAGACGAAAGGGAGAGGGAACGGGCTTGTCGGGTGTTTACGGGTCATTAGATGTGTTTGAGCGGGCCGAGTTGAGTCTGTGCCGTGCGCTCCACACACAGCGGACTGTTTCTCAGACCAACCGCATCCATCAAGGGCCCACAGAGCTGGCACTCTGCCCAGTCGAGCTGCTGACGTCAGAGGCGACCTCCAGAGACATGCAGCCGGCTGAAGGGGGCCCAGGGGAGGGGCGGGGATGGTGGGGGTGGTGGTGAGGGGTTGTGCTGGCTCAGGGTGTGGGTGTGTTGAAGTGAAGGCGGAGGGGGGGGAGCTGGAGGAGGACGGATTTGTCACATTTGGGAGCTGCTTTCTACATGTGGTTTACAGACAGTTGTGTTTATTGCTGCCATGCAGACGTTGGTCTCTCAGGTCTGATCCTGCACTTAAAACAGTTTCCTGTATAGTGCAGTGCGTACATGTGTGTGTGTATGTGTGTTGACTCTGACAGGTAGAAATCGAGGCCCAAATGATTCTAGCCGGTGCCAAGTGGGAATAACTAATTTCACCCATGTAGTTCAGGTCAGAGCAGATGAAGCTTGAGCAAAGGAGAGCGTTGATTCGCAAAGTTTAATAGCAGAGAGCACAAAGATTTTCAGGCTGATGCGTTATGATCAGTTTTCAGTAACCATATGAGTCATGAAACCAAATTCCCTACAGTGCAAAGGTCATGTTGTTCCCATCCTTTCCAGAAACTCCACAACCTTAAGAACCCCTTTGTTTACTACAGATTTTTCAAAGCATGTTTAAAATCTGTGTTTATCTCAGCTACGAGTTATTTCAGTGCGGTCGGAAAATCAGCTCGCATAAAACTGAAACTGTCTTGAGTCATGCAGCCAATCAGTGAACAAAGTTATCATTGAAACGTCTGTGCTGCATTACTACACAGGCGTGACCTCACTTTGACATGACATTCATTATGATGGATTTCATGTCTCGAGCAAGTTTTCTGATCTCAGCCGATTCTCATGTTGTGCAGAGAAGCATGCTGAACACTGACAGCCTGCAAGACGGAGAGAGAAAAAAACTAGAGTGCAATGACGTCAGTGGTGAGCAGTAATGCAAACAACATTACTGATCCCCTACTATGTGTCAAGCTGCCGGTGAAATGGTAACCCGCATTGTTAGGTGAGGACCCACAGTTGAAGGTCAGAGCACAGTTTGTGTTAAGAATATCAAATTACTGAACCGATAAAGAAGAAAATCACAGTTTTTTTGGACTACTAGATAATATAATTGATAATAGTTTTTTTCATGTGGTGATGAAGACGACATCACACTGTGACCGCTCCTTTGCTGGGAATTTTCAGCATTTGCCCACATGCATACCTTCAGCTCACCCTGAGTACCAGCACTTGCTGATTAATGTAGGTCAGATGCAGGTAGGTATGCAGTACGCTGCTCTGCCATGAGTGTCTAGACCTTTTACCTCCAAAGATTCCTATTGGCTAAATCACAGATGGACAGATGAATGGTGGGGGACATGCAGACCACCAAGGGTTATTTCTATTTCTTGAAATTTAATTTTGTTGGATTAGTTTGTTTCTGTCAGTTGTCCTGGTTGCTAAACAACAGCGTCATCTTTTATTTGGCAACTGATTTTACACATGATTGAAAGTGAGTGTTTCTTTGCAATGTAGCTTACGTCAGTTTGTTTTAAAGCTCGGTTTAGCATTACCTTAATGAAAATATTGTGTAAAGTGTTTATGGCACAAAATATGAAACATTAGTTTTCACCTAATTTTCCTAAGAAATTATTTCATACCTGATTATTCAATAGAATTGTCTGTAGTCAAGTTGCATTATGGGTAATTTAAAGACCAAGAATATGTATGGAATAAAACAATTTTACTTCATCAGCTGCAATGCTTATCCTTTTCTGAAGGCGGTTAAAATGTCCTTTGGTCCAAATGGTTATGTAAGAATTCACCCAGAAATTAACGCAATAGTATTTTCAGTTTATCAAAACATTTATTTGAATAGTGCGTTTAGATAACGTCTAAATAATCGCTATATAAATAAAATTTGATTGCTCCTGTGATGGAGTGAGGACAGAAAGATTTGGTCTGGATAGTTATTAGTTTATAAATGTAATGGAAAAAATACACTTGCCAAATTTTCACCATGCAGTTTCGACATTGTATCTTTATTGTGTCTGGACCAGTGGAGACTCATGCCAGGCTTCCTGAGTTTACCAAGTTGTAAGAATGCATTACACATTGCAGGTACCGAACAATATTCGGCCACTTGCTCGGAGCAGTTGGGCTCTTGAGCTGCGCGAGAGGCGACCAGACTCGAAGCGAAAAACATCAGTAGCCCAATCAGCCCGACAGCTCCCCCATTATGCCTCATGTCTCTCTCGGGGTTGATCTTTATATCACATCAGTAGTATCACTCTGAGTCCACTTCCTCTGTCGGACCACTGTGAGCAGACACTTGGGCACCACTCTGAAGCCTCTCTGCGTCTCACTCTCTGTGGCTGTATCCACTCCAATGACAAGCACTGTCTAATTTCTGGTTCATCACACAGGCTGAATGGTCACTGTGATGGGATGACGGCCGGAATTTGACTTGTAGATTTATTTCTTCTGCTGTGTGAGAGAAGCAGGACCTTTCCTGTGTATATTTGGATTAATCAGAGTAGCCAGTTTATTCGTTTCCACTTCCAGTGACTTTTCTGTTTTTTTTTTTAGGGATAGGATTGATATTATATTCTTTATGAGTGCAGCAGCAGCAGGACCTGTCATCATGTGATCGTCACTGAGATAACCACAGCTTCCTGGAAGCCGTCCCTGCAGCCAGTCCCGTTCTCACTTATCATGTGATGGACAACATTGGATTACATAAATCAGTTTCTCTGTACACATACACAAGTGTCTGTGTGTGTGTCTCTGTGTGTGTGTGTTCCCAAATGTTGTGTTACAGCCTGTGGTTCCAGAAAAAGCTGCCACATTTGCACACTAATCACTGTTTGGTAATATTGAAAATGTGCTTTTTCACACAACTGAATTATACTCTTTTGTGCAGTTTATTGTTATTATTTAAGTAGCTGTGCTTGAGCTCGATGAGGCTTCTGCTTTCTAGTCAGATGTAGGTGTTTCATAAGTTACAGAGCTGAACAAGATTTCCCAGAGTTCCCACTGATGTCACTTCACCATTACAGCCTCTCTTGACCACTGTCCCACTGGCATTGTTCACACCACACGCTGCCACAGGGCAATTAACAAATCCCAAACCCTCTGCTGCTACCCCACCCCTATCCACCCCCACCTTATATTGCATACACATAGACATACACATACACATACACGTACACACAGTGTACACGTTTATACTGTATAACAACTCTCAGCGGAACTGAGGCTTGAGGTTGGATGAAGTCTGCAGTTGGATAAAGTCTTTCAGTTTTTGGATTTCATTTGTATTCTCATCATATATTTCTTACATCATCAAGCCTGGATAGTTTGGATACAGTATATTCTCCTCATATTCATTACCTAAATAATCAAATGTGAGGAAATTGTGAAAAAAACAAAAAACAAAAAAAACATTGAATTCTCCCACAAAGTTACAGATTTAGATCAAGCTCACATTACGGGGCTGCAAAAAGATATAAGCATAGAATTTTTTGGTTGATAAATCACTAAAGTGATTAATCAGTTGGTCAGAATTTTCTGTTGGCAACATATGTCAGTACGCATGATGAGAACATCCGTCACAAGGTTGAACATCCTTCACGAGTGGGACTGGCTGTCTGATTAGAGATGGAAAACTTTGTGGAAGACGGCTGAGCTGAGCCTCCAGTCTCCTCCTGGCCTTGAGTCAGGCAGGAGTTGGGCTGAACTGTTGAGCAGCTGATACTGTTTGTCAGATGTGTTTGGATGGTAGTCACAAGAAAACAAAGATGTGCTTGTGTAGCAGACACTCATAAGCAACCACGGCGATAAGAGAGCTGTCTCACCTGCAGGGCGTTCCATCAGAGGGGAGGAGGGAGAGGTGGAGGAGGAGGAGGAGGTGTGGGGCGGCTGGGGCCCCTGTGCAACTAGTGTAGTCTAAATGCAATTAATATGGATTAATATGCCAAACAAAACATTTGTGTAAAGTAAAGTAAAAAAAATCCTTTCAAATGCCTGTAAATATATTTATCAAAGTTCTTGGTGAAACTTAGGTAAACCCTTTTTTCACACGAGAGACTTGGATACAGATCAACATTACCGTTAAAAGAACAAAAACAACAACAGCGGAGGATGATTTTGTAGGTGAGGAGAAGAAGAAGACGGCTGCTTTTGGCAGCTGCACGTCCTCTGTCGAGCAGGTCGATGCAGGACAGCCACTAGGTCGACACATATTGACCGCTGAGTCACTGCTAGCTGACCGTCCTGTGGGAGACTGTGTATCCTTGGCGGCAGATCGATAAAGCACCCATCAAGTATCCTACACATTAGACCCAGCTGACTGAGGGATTTTTTTCTTAACTTCGGGGGCTGCTGATATCTTCTGTGGTGCTTCTTCAAATCATTTATCAAACAGTTTGCCAGAGACCTTAATGGTTTTGTGTGTTGTTGTGTTGTCTCTTTTAAGGTCTCCAGAAGTCAGTCTGTCATAAGGCTGCACGATATTGGCACAATTATAATCCAGATTTTTATGCTCTCAGCTATTCTCCTTTTTGTATTTTTCTGAACTGAAGTAGTTCTCAGAGTAACAGCATGTTTGTCATCCATAGCCATATGACACTCTACATGACTATATGATACAGAATTTTTTACGCAAATTATTTTCACACTTACTGCAGAGCAAATACATTTTGATTCAACATTCAAAAGTGCATGGCAACACCACGTACCTGAGGAAGCAGTGTAATAAACACAGCAGCCAACTATGAGCAACATTCATCTTCATCTTATCTTTTTAATTATCAATAGAGCTGGAGTTTGAGATTCTTAGATATTTCTTTAACGGACATACACTTCAGTTAGTGAATTTCATAACTGATGGTAGAGTATCTATTGATGCAAAAGTATTATTAACGATTCACTCCAGCCAAAAAAAAAAAAAAAAGTCTGTCTGAATCTGCAGCTGAATTCTTTTGAAAGGTTTTTTACACGTTCTCATGGATTCAGTACTTGGACTGTGTCTGCTTCATTCTTTGTTGCCCAATCTGATAAAAAAAATCAGATGATTTAGGTTGAATCCAAGCATAAAACTAATCGCGGTTCCTCTGTGTGTGTGTATGTGTGTATATTTGTGTGTGTTTCATCTGTAGCACAAATGTCTGGCACGAAGATGAAACACACCATGAAATCAATACATGTAATAATTCACACAGTTATTCTTGTAGGGTGAGAAAAGGCTTTTTGCCTTCTTGTTGTTATTGTGGTGATGGAAGTAGAATAACATTTTCGACGCAGACTCTGGATAGGGTTTCTCTCCTGTCTGACGTCATGCTGATCCATTTATTTTAACTTTGCTGTTTGTTCTGTTTTTCCAAAAATGGTCTGTGAGAGGGTTTTTCTCTTTCCAGCCTCAGCTGGCTGCTCCTCTGTCTGAGCTGTTGCACTGGTGCGAGTTTCACATTCACAGTCTTGCTCTTGAACAATCAGAACAGCTAATGTATCAGGACTTATACCAAACAACACTCTATCCTAATAGTATGCATGAAAACATTTAAAGTGTAATTAATAATCTATAATAGCCACATGGGCCTCTCGCTCTGTAAACCAGATGTGTGAAAATGGTTAAAAGTAGTTATTTTAATGTTTTATAAATAATATAAACAGAATCAGTATGTGCAGTATGTTATGTTGACAACCTTAGTAATCATAATCTTCTGAGCTTTCCTTTAGTAACAGAGGAGGGCGTATCCTTTTAAAGCTTTTGAGGTTGTTCAGGGAAAAACATGAATGGCGTGATGAAGTTACTCAAAGAGTGTCTGCTCAGCCTCCGCCGGGTGCAGGAGTTGCTCGACAGTTGTGTTTAGTGCTCGGCGCGTAGTGAGCTGGCAGCGCGTTTCCTAAGAACATGTCGGTCCTCTCTCCTGCTGTGTTTACTCAAAGCACAGCAGGTCCCAGAAAATATGGGATGGCATTAGAACAGGCTACTGGTCTCTGTCCCCGTGCTGGTGGCGGCTGACCACATGGTGTGCTGATAAAACACACAGACATGCACACACACACACACATGAATTCCTTTCCTCTCAGCCTCAGCGATAGGTGCGTAATTGGGGTTAATCCCCTGACACATACCTGATGAAACAAAGATGTTATTGTTGCAAAATGGGCTAGGCAAATTGTCAGTTTTATAGATTCTGAAGCCTCTTCCATGTTGACAGATGCAGGGAGCAGCACGCACTTTCTTCAACAAAGTTGTCCTGGCCAGACAGCAGCAGCAGCAGCACGTTTTCTCTTTTCCCTCTGTTTTCAAGGAAAACCAGGAATATGAGAGAGTAATGCTGGACCTCCACCTGCTGAATGCTTACTTTAAATAAACTACTGGAACTGATCCAACCAGGCGCCTGGTTCAGCGTAGCAGATTTAAACGGCACTCTCTTTCGTATCTCATTTAGAGATTTACCTTACAGGGTCCAGCCCGCGAGTGCAGCAGCCTCGTGTTACTTTTTGGCCCCTTAGACATTTCCAGTGTGCGGAAACAATGCTCAGTGCTCACCCCGTTGTTCCACTGGGACAGCTCCACTCGAGATGCCGGCAGAGGAGGTTTGCAAGGCTGTAATTGGACCTGCTACACTACAAACACTGCCTGGTGACCATTTCCTCCAGGAGGGACGTTGAGCATTGGTGGGACCGACGAGCCCTTACTGAGTGAATACCTCCGGGAATAGGAAGGCTTTAATGTAGTGCCAAGTGACGCAGTTGAAATATTGATAATAATTTTTGCGCTATATAATTTATTTGTTTTTGGAAATGTTCGTAAAAGCTCATGAAAAAACTAACTGATGGGTTGTATTTCACTGTGACACATTACATCACTTTCTTTTCATGTGTAAAACTACAACTCAATTTAGTTTCAGACTCATTCCTTCACACAAAAGAATTTAAGAACATGATAACATTGTGTGATCACATACTTATTCACTGATATGATTTGTTTCCCAGTTACACTCGTACGTATCGGTGTTGCTGGAGCTATTGGCACTGCGGCACCTTACAATAATGTTAAGTGGCAATGATATGTTGTTGAGAACCAACAACAGCACTATGGCAGCCAACATCAACAGACAAGGCAGAAGGAAAAAAAATCCCCCCTCTGGTATTTAAAATGTAGAGTTACAGCTTGTTATAGTTTTGCTTGTGACCTGTCAGTTCTTACCTATCCTGATTCCGGCCCCTCCTCGCTGCCATAGCCAAGTGGGTGAGGGGGTCCTGAGAGATGAGAGCTCACGTCCTGGAATGAAGAAATATATATTTTAAAGCTCAAAAACCACAGACACTGACACACTGTATAACAATCCAAATATGGAATCAGTATTAAATTTCCTGGTATGTTTTTACAGTTACTTCATCTTATGGTTTAAATCAGGTTTATTTGCTCAGCGCTTCATCTCCAGCATCTTACTCACTATACTCGCATTCACCCCATCACATGACACTGGACACCTGTCAAACTGTCATGGACAAGACAGTGTCTGATAATTAGTCTGATTCTTTATTGATTCCCTTAACGATTCTTGATCAATTTTCTGTGTGGACCAAATTAATTTAATGAAAATGCGTCTGTGTGCTGATGATGATATTACAGCACAGAATATTTGCCCTGGTAAAGGACACGCTGCTCGGTTGTGAACAAAGTGTCAAATACATGACATTCCTGGAGCTGAAGTCCATGTTGCGTAGATAGATGTAACGTATCGCTGTTTTCACCCATGCGTGAGTTTGACGTCATTGTTTTGTGAGAAACATCTGAAAGGGAAACCAGTTCTCAACTGGAACTGGCTCTTAGTTCCCATACAGGGTGAATTTCCCTCTTTCTTTTTTCTTTCTTTCCTTCTGCACAATTATCAGTGGACGTGTCACTGTGTTTGTGTTACAATGGGATGTGTTAAACTGCTCTAATCTAAATAATGTAGACCAACTTTGAATAGGTAATACTTTTTAATATTTGTCCTTTAAAGAGGTCTCAACAAGCTATTATTTAAAAAAAAGATTCTCTCTGAAAAAAAAGTTGTATTTCTCCTCCTTTCAAAAAGGGCTTGAAGCCTTTTTCAAGTGCAACTCTCTGTCCTCTGATTGACGTCATTCCCGGCCAGGGGTTCACTCTAAAATAGCTCTCATGGCTAAGTTAGGAAACTCATAGCATACTGGTGGAATGTTTAAAACAACAAACAATGTTGCTGGCTGTAATTTCTATCTTCACATGTACAAAGAGGTTTGTCTCAAAGGAGCGCCCGCTCAAGTCAGCACTTCAGAAGCTGTTTCTAAAATCTGCCCTGCTTTTTGCATGGTTTGATCACATGAAAAGTTATCAAAGAGATCTGAGCAGTTACTGTTCTCGTGTGCTGGTGACTCGCGTGTAATGAAGAACCGCTTGAGCTGTGTGAATGGTTTTATTTTCATCCCAAGTAGCACTCCCAGGCCCACTCCTAGACTATAAGTCCAGAAAGTGTTTTGATTGGCTGAAGCCTTCATTATTATCACATACTTCAGTGTCGACATCCAAAGACAATAGTCATATGTCTACTGTCTCTCCAACAGCCTGAAATCACACCAAGAATTTGCACTCGGGGCCACAAAATTTTGCACTTGTCAAGTTAAATTAATACTTCTCTTAATTCTGTTTTAAAAGGAGCATAATTTAAGCAAATGTCTCCCATCAAAAGCAGGTAATATATGCATCCATAGTTTATGTATAAAATGCATATTAATACTTAAACACTGCATTTTTTTTTTTTGCCTTGACTCATTTGCCATTTACCTGTCAACGGTTGTGAGGGCAAACACTGCTTACTTGCTGTTTTTAGTGCTGTGTCTTCATTATCCCCCCGTGCACAAATCCAATGTATCCACCCAACCTTCAAACAGCCGGGTCAGGTCTGTGTGTCGCTCACACACAGTGGTGTGTTCAGCTTTAAAGTACAGACAAAGTTGGTTTCACACATCTGCCTTCAGTCAGGTTTGCTACATCAGGTTATTAACACAAACTAAGCTCATATCCAATCCTATTCACTGACTATTACATCAAGAAAGACTTCAGTGAGTAACTTTTGCCAAACAAAAGCCACTGTGGCCACATTTAAAAATTCATTATAAGTGCCAAAACATGTAAAACAGCAGGGAGTCCTCAACTGTGCAGACTGACTCAGTAATGTCAGTTGCTGCTGCTGTTGGACAGTCCAGACCAAGTTAACCAGTGGCAAAATACCCGACTATTTTCAGTTTGCAAGGATTTATTAGATTTTTTCATGGATTAAGGTTTTAATTTGTAGGGGATCTTTTTTGTCATCGAGTTCTTTTTTAACTTTGTGCTTTTTCTCTCTTTACAGATGACACATCAGCTAAAGAAGTCAGCAGGGTAGGTTTTTGCTTAATTTTCTGTAGATATTTTTGTTACAACCTCCCTGATTCCCCAAAGCTCACCTTTGTGACTAATTGAGTTCTTACTCAGGAATGGACACTTTGCCTGAACTCATGCAAGGACAGCACAGAACACAGGACGCTGTCCTTCTGCAAACTGCAGAATCGTCTGGGTGTACTTAATTAAGATGCAGATTAACTACACTTTTAGTTTTTTTTTTTGTCCTTGTTCCTTTCTTTCTTTAGAACAGCACCAGTGTGATGTTGACTCAGTGGCTGGAAAAACATATAAAAGGCTTCAAATACTTTACAAATGCATACCTGTGCAGTCTTGGATGGGATGTAGCACAGCAGTGATGCTCTGTGAGCGTCCAAGTCGGCACCACAGTGACAGTTAATGAGAAACAATATGAATCTTTTTGCACGTCTCAGACAGTCGGTAGGAAAGTTATGGAAATGTAAAACTCCCCGTGCTCCACATCCCTGTGTTCACACCTTTGTTAGCTTAACACCATCATGCCCTGAGGAGTCCAGGTGTCAGCACCCACACCAGGGCCCCGGTGCTGGTTAGAGGGGATTTCACACACATACACACAGGAAGAAAAAAAAACGAGGGCCACTCGACCTCTCAGTGCGTCATCCATACGTCTGTGCAAACAGGATGTGGGAGGATAGAAGGCGTCCCGTGGGGGAAGCTTTCTAGTACACCACTCTCTCCCTGCCGTCCTGTCCTCACCCTCTCTGCAAGCGCAGAAATAGTTCTCTGGCCCCATACAAGGCAGGAGGGCTGCCTCTTACGTAACCACACCTTTAAGCTGAGGCTGAGCATCAGAGCTTGCCAAGCCTCTAATCAGAGCTGTGGGGCTCCAGCGGCCCCCTCTTGGGACTGCAGGGGGATCCCTGGGCTAGAATGCAGCAGTGAAGGGAAATGTAAGGGTGGGTGAAGGGTAATGTTGTGATGAATGGCTCTGTCTTTGTGAATGGCAGGAAGATAATCCCCTTTCGTTCATTCATAAAAAAAACAATTAAAATCTCGCCATTTGAATTAGTAGCTGTCTGCTGCTGAAACATTAGACTGGATCCATGCAGAGTGCAGCTTGTCACTTTTTTTCCCTTGTCGAAGCACTTGCTGAATTTTGAAATTCAATCTCAGTGTTTATGCGAGACTGTGGAGTTGCAACTTTCTGTGTGTCTTGTGTCCAGCAGTACCAGGACACAAATATGCAGGGTGTGGTGTACGAACTCAACAGCTACATGGAGCAGCGCCTGGACACTGGAGGAGACAACAAACTCCTGCTCTATGAGTTGTGCAACATCATCAAAACAGGTAAGCGTAGAATTCCCACAGATTATTGATCCTCTCACTTTCATTCAACATCACGCTGGTTCCGCAGCCCAAAAGTGACACTGACAGCAACGTTTCTTCTCCATTATGAACATGTAAATTTCTCATCATGAGTTGGCGGGTTAGATGTCCTGCAACTTGAAAGAGAGGGAGCAGGATTTTCCCTGGTGCGTAACCTAAGCAGTAGGGGCAGGTTTTTCTGAAGTCAAATTTTATGAGTTTTCTGGCATTGACTACATTGTCCACTGTGGGATGTCTGTCCCATATGCTGCGATAATGAAAACTGATACAAATGAAATATGAAATCGATTCATTCAATTTATCTATTTATCTAACTTTCTTCAAGTTTGTTCAAATACACCTTATTCTGGTGTTTAATTCCCAATGCCCAGTATTTTTCAATGTCATAGAAAAAAAGTCTTCCTTCATTGCGATTATTAAGTTGGTGGACAGGATCAATGATATACTGTATACATCCAAGACAAAGTGAAGGGTCTAACCAAGCCACAATTGATCATCTGTGTATTCACGGATGATCCTCCAGTCTATCTGTTGTCACATTGTATGATAACACGACCTATATACAGTATCAGTGTGAAGTGGGACTGGAGCGGAGGACGGGGAATAAGATGAACTGGATGGCAGTCAAAGCCTTCGGTCAGAGTGCCCTTGTAATGTGGGACACTGTTAATAGATTGTTATTGGATTGTAACCGGACTGTTGTCTCCTTGTCCCACGTTACCCTCTCAGGTACACCTGCCATTGGCTGTTGGACATATCTATGTCAGATGTTATGACATACGTACACTGACGGGTATTCGGTCGCTTGTAACTTGTCTAACTGAATTTAAAGCACTTACACCGCACACCTATGACCTGTGTGTCTCTTGTTTCTACAGCAACAAAAGCTGATGGATTTGCACTTTACTTCTTGGGAGAATGCAACAATGTAAGTACAGAGGACATTGGCTGACGACATTTTATGCAACGATACAGTTGTACGCATGTGTTCTGACATACATGTCTCTGTTTCTGCTTCCCCCCTGTTCTTTGTTCTTGTCGATGCTTCTCAACAGAGTTTATGTTTGTTCACTCCAACGGGGGCCAAGGATGGCCCTCCAAGCCTCATCCCCTCAGGCCCCATCGCATTTGGGACAACCATTGCCGCTCATGTTGCCAAGACTCGCAAAACACTGCTGGTAGAGGACATCATGGGGGTAAGACTTGTTTTCTTTCATCCAGTTCAGATTCAGCCATCACAGGAACATTTCACTATAGCTGTAACGTGCAACTGCAGATCCCTTAATGACCTCCTTATACTGTAAACCCATCCGTGTTCTTCATCATCTGGTTCAGTGTGCTCAGCACCTCAAGGTAAAACTACAAAAATAGAAATATTTCAATTTGGATTGATGGAGGACTCACATGTTCAGAGTCACTTTCCATGCTCTGCTGCTGTTATAATACAGCACAGATACTAAACAATGGAGATGCGTCCTCTTTCACACTTTACACACTCATAAAACTGAAAACCCCTTTATGCTTTGAAAGAAGATATTATCAAAGGTGTTCTGTTGTGAGAAAATACCACATCTAAAATAAGTTGAAGGCTAAAAATCTTTGTTAAGGTGAAATCTTATCACACCACATTCTGTGTACAGTGGTAAATGCAGCTTCAGTAACAGGGTTTTTTGCCCTGCCGAGGGGCAAATGTTAGGATTTGTCTTGTTCGCCATCTATACCAGGTGATAACAATCTTCACTGACCTCTGTCTCGCAGGACGAGCGCTTCCCCGACGGCACAGGACAGGACTCAGGGATCCATGTTCACTCTGTCCTGTGCCTCCCCATCCTCACTGCCATCGGGGACCTCATTGCCATCCTGGAGCTGCATCGGCACTGGGGCAAGGAGCCCTTCAACCTCAGCCACCAGGAGGTCAGTCTGACCCAGACAAAACACACCAAGAGTGGGAGGCTGGAGCAAGGCTCACAGAACGACAGTTAGCCTGGTATTCACCTTAATCTGGGTCTGTTTAAGATCTGTACAAGTTTTGTGGGGCTCATCTAGAAAATACTGACTAATGTTTTTGTCTTGACGGATTTTCTACTAGCTGCTAATGAGACATATAGTAATTGTGTCAGCTAGAAAATTACATAAGATACAGGTTGCTCACTTACAGTACTTAGGTTTGAAGATTCAGAAGAATTCAACAGGTAAAACAGGACAGTTATGACAGTTATGTTGAATTTCTGGCAGCTTAAAGTCCAATATTCACCTAACCCTTGCCAACTGTAATGTGGGTAGCACACAGTGTGTTTATCAAAACATTTTTCAATTAAAACAGCTGCAGTTAAAGAGGTGGAAGAGACTGTCAAACGAAACATTAAAGTTGTAGGTTACAGAAACAAAAATGTTCTGCTGAGCTGAGGAAAACTGCAGGGCTCTAATTCTAATGTGGGTTGGCCTGGTTTGGGTTGCAAAATATCTCGTAGTGCAGCTTTAATTCTCCATCACTTCAGCTTTAACCCATAACAGCAAACATGCACATGCAGCAGTGTTACGGATGGTGTCCCAATCATGAGTCTGAATCTGTGGGCTGTGCAGATCAGACGATTAAGCTGAGTTTTACAAAAGAAATGTGGAAATTTGACAAAAACAAATTATATTTGGAAAATGTGTGGCAACTTGTAAATTTGTTGTTTGTTTGTTTTTTTCTGCTTGTTCTCTGGAACTAAACTTCACTTTCTTTTCTAGGTTGCAACAGCTAATTTAGCATGGGCGTCAGTTGCCATTCATCAAGTACAGGTGAGCATACAGTAACTTCAGATTGCACACTGTAGCAGGTAGACTGAAATGTAACACTTCACTAAAGACTGGTCTGGGAGTAAGGTGAAGCCCGCCCGTCCCACTTATTATGATCTTGGGTGACTTTGTTTGTTCTGGTTCTGCACGGGTGTTTTTAATGGGGAAATCCACTGTGTACAGGAACTGGGTTGTCACTCGGCCCAGTCCAATCAACTAAGCCATAGATTCAACAAACAGCTCCCCGAGGACGTCATTACGCCCCAGCGGTGTTTTTATATGAACAGATAGCATAACACCTCAGAGAAGCGGCGTCCCACTGCAGCGCTGTTAGCTGCTCGCTGCGAAAACACACTGTTGCCACTGAAACTCGTGGCGGTGGCCCACAGCCAAGTGTGTAGACAGCAAGTCAGTTTGTTTACAGTACATGCAGGATGCTGTATGTGCTCTGTGGGAAATGTTTGAATCGCCTGTGCGCCGGGTCATGACCTGTTTTTCTTTGTTCCTAGGTGTGCAGAGGCCTCGCCAAACAGACTGAGCTCAATGACTTCCTACTAGATGTGTCAAAGTAAGAGCTGATGGTGGGACAGTTTGGCTAACACTAGATCAATGCTGCTGAAAATCTGTTCAACTTTTTATTGATACCATGTTCCTATTTTAGTCTTAAGTATAACAAAAAAAAGTGAGTTAGTATTTCATCTTTATCTTGTCAGGTCCAATGTTAAATAAAACTTTTGGGGGGTTTTTTCTGCTCGCTAGATAGAAAAGAATTTTAGCCAACTTAGCTTTCATGTCTTGAATGTGAACGTCATCAGAGCTTCCCATTTGTCAAACATCTCAATGCGTCATTTCTTCTTTTCGCACAGAACATACTTTGATAACATTGTGGCAATAGATTCTCTACTTGAACATATTATGGTGAGTGTGATTTCTGCAAGTATGTGTTCATTCACATTGTCTTCAAGGCTACACATCCTGGGAGTGTGTGTCAGGCTATGTGTGTTACACTGAGTACTGTAGTAATGTGATGCAGATACACACTGACCACCTCAGTACCTTTGGGGCACTGCTAATATTTTCTGATATTACATGCTTGTTGTGATACTGATTTTTTTATAATCATGCTTACATAGTAAATACATGTTTAAACTTGGCTTGGCCTGAAATAAGCAGGTTTTTTCGGCTCACTACTAAAGAACACGTGGTTTGGATGCGTGTTTATTTTACTAAAACCCACCTCTGTGTTTGTATGTGTTTTGTTGCCTTGTGTCATCTCAGGTCATTCAAGTCATCTGTTTCAAACCCTGAAACGAACTGGAATGACCTGTAGTCTTAGATATGTGTGTGTGTGTGTTTGTATGTGTGTGTTTTAGATTTAGAACTGTTCCATCCAAACCAAACAATTCAAACTGCAGCGATGTGTATGATTTAATTCAGTTTGCAGGTGCTATGTGTAATTTTCTGATGGTTTTATTTTTAGCCCTTTCAAAATCTTTAATAAGTCTGCATGCCTGCTGCTGTTTTGCAGATATATGCAAAAAACCTGGTGAATGCGGACAGGTGCGCACTCTTCCAGGTAGATCACAACAACAAAGAACTGTACTCGGACCTGTTCGATATCGGGGAAGAGAAAGAAGGCAAACCTGTCTTTAGGAAAACCAAAGAAATTAGGTGTGTACATTTTACCTATTTCTCTTTTTTTTAATAGATTTTCTTGTGTTTAGTCAAAAGAAAAACCATTCAAATGACCTGCTGATTTGATTTCTTTTTTCTTTTTTTCCAACTACAACAGTTCAGTTACAATGAGAATATTAAATCTTGTAAATTTGCAATTTTTAAAATTAGGTTTTCACATGGATTTTTCTCTGATTGATTCATCATTGATTTTTTTTTTCAAAGCAGATTTCTATGCATCCAGTCAGTTGAACTGCTCTCCTCTCTTCTCTCCCTCCCCTGTAGGTTTTCTATAGACAAGGGAATAGCTGGCCAAGTGGCTCGGACAGGGGAAGTCTTAAATATCCCAGATGCCTATGCAGACCCACGGTTCAACCGGTAACTTTTTCATTCATTTAACTTTCTTAAGTTGTTTCTCTTCTGCTGTCAGCGTATGAGATCATCGAGATGATCTTGATTTTTTTTTACGTGTCTAACAGAGAGGTGGACCTGAAAACCGGATACACCACGCGGAACATCCTGTGCATGCCCATCGTGAGCAGGGGGACCGTTATAGGTGTGGTGCAGATGGTGAACAAGCTTTGCGGAAGTGCCTTCACTAAAACAGATGAGAACAACTTTAAGATGTTTGCTGTCTTTTGTGCTCTGGCCTTACACTGTGCAAATGTGAGTACACACAATCAGGATTGCAACATTTTAATGACTAACTGCAAAAAATATCATCTGTTCCCTTGATGTCAGTCTGCACAGGCCTGTTATGTATTTTATCCAGTGTGGGTAGATCATGTGAACATTGTGTAGTACTTTGTAGAAATGAATACTCAGTCCTGGCTTATTTTCAGATAACTGCACCTTTGACGCAGTGGCCTCGTCACCATCCTAAAATCACTCTCATTGCTGTGAGGCTTGTTTCCACTGTTCCCCTGTTTCTCAGAGTAGTAATGTCGTTTTTTCTCCAAGGCTGACAAAAGTAGTGCCAACAGCTTCTATTTAAAGTGTTCATTGCCCCAAAATCTGAACAAAAGCTTCTTATTTGATGGTTGACAGTGATGATTATCCCTTACATGGAACACACAGACATTTTCATGAATCATGCTAACTCTCGAAGCTTGCCTTGTGTGGTCTGTCTGTCAAAAGCCTCTCCTCTCTGTGGGGCCTGACTCACCATCATCTCGTGCGACGAACTTACGCAGGAGCGGCGTCACAAAGTTGGTTTTAAAATTGATGAGGCACGTTAATATTTTAAGACAAGCAGTCTGCATCCGTCCACTGACAGGATTTATGTTTAGCTGTAATTTATGCCTCACGTCTCTAGGAAACTGACTCTCGCCAGCTCCTGATTTATGGTGATTTATGGTGGAAGGTGTAAGGCCTGGCGCCTGTACCTGACTGTCTTATTCCTGCTTGTCTGGGAAGGGGGACAGGGATACAAACCAGACGTGGAGACACTTTTTGGAGACACACAGATAAAATATGATACAGGACTGTTGCGGATAACTTAACTCTGTTTGACCCTTTTGGAAATTCCAACAACAATACTTAAAGGATTCAACAATGATATAAGATATTTTCATTCTCATGGTATTTATTCCACTGGATTGTTCATCTTCTCCCCCTGATGTTTTATAGTCTAATCCCTGTTCTCCGATTCCCATAGATGTACCACAGGATCCGGCACTCTGAATGCATTTACAGAGTGACGATGGAAAAACTGTCTTATCACAGCATCTGCACATCAGAGGAATGGAAGACCCTGACCCAGCTCAACCTCCCTGCACCCATTTATAAGGAGATCGAAATGTGAGTGCCCTCTCAGCTTCAGATCCGGAGTAGCTTTGGGTCACTATCTCCTCTGATACACGAAACCCGTGACCCTGAGTGTGGCTGGCCCACAGCCACACGTCTGTGAGAGAGTCCAGACCTGACGGGTGGTGGTGGGAGGGTGTGTGTGTGTGTGCGTATGTGTGTGTGCTTGCACAGTACAGGAAGGGGCGTGCCTTCTGAGTCAGGCTGTCAGTTGAACACACACAGACCTCAGATGTCCCTTTATCTGTCTCTTCTCTCCCTCTCCCAGGTGTGCCGTTCATGCTAATTTAAGCCTCTCCTCCCATCTCTTCCTCCTTCCTTCAGGTTCCACTTTGACATCAGTCCCTTTGAGGAGATCTGGCCTGCCGTCTTCATCTACATGGTTCATAACTCCTGTGGAAAGACCAGGTAAAGTGTCACAGGGCCGACGTCAACGTCACTGTCAGTTCCTCGCCGAAGCGTTTAATCATCCTTTCCTGTCTTCCCCTCTGCACGTAGCTTTGAGTTGGAGAAACTTTGTCGGTTCACCATGTCTGTGCGGAAGAACTACCGACGTGTGCCCTACCACAACTGGAAGCACGCGGTGACGGTGGCACACTGTATGTACGCCATCCTACAGAAAACCACTGGGATCTTCACAGAGCTGGAGGTTTGCTCCCTGATGGGTTTGAATATAGGACAGATTATCACCTGTGTATAAATGTAACCATTTTTTTAAACTACCAATTCTGATTTACAGAAGAAAGGTCTGTTGATAGCCTGTCTGTGCCATGACCTGGACCATCGGGGGTACAGTAACGCATACCTGCAGAAGTTTGACCATCCGCTGGCTGCTCTGTACTCCACCTCCACCATGGAGCAGCACCACTTCTCTCAGACTGTCTCCATCCTACAGGTAGAGCTCAGCTATGCAGAACTAACTGTGCAATAAACATTTATTTTCTTTAAATGTTATAATCTAGTATAAAATGCTGTGCTAATATAACATCTCTTTCATTATCTCACTTAAAGACTTGCAGATGGGGCAAACGACTGGGAACACCACATGTCATCAAAGGAATTACAAAGCAAAAAATGATATTTCCATAGAGCTAAATTTTAGAGACTAAACCCACAAAGATAAAAAAAAAAATCAACTTTAATTTAATTGGTGTAAAGTTTAAATCTTTTCAGCAGATCTTTTGTCTCTGCATGAAACACGGCTTTCTTTAATTTTCACAAATAGAATTATGATGCATAATTTCTAGAAATGAATGCACACGCACACAGTTACAGATTCACTGCCCTCTTCTGTGATATCCGGGATCTGTTTGGGTGGCGTGAACCTGAGATGAATCTGAGATGACAACCTGTTGTAGTCTAGCTGAGCTGAACGCCTCATAAGTGGAGCTTTTGCTTTTTTATTGATCTCTTTGTTTCTCATAGCTGGAAGGGCACAATATTTTCTCCAACCTGAATTCCATCGAGTACGAGCAGGTGCTGGAGATCATCCGGAAGGCCATCATCGCCACGGACCTCGCCCTGTACTTCAACAACCACCAGCAGCTGTCGGAGCTGCTGACCTTGGGTGGGCTGGACTTTAACAACCACTCGCACAGGTGAGCGGTGGCGACTCGTACTAGTGCACAGGATCATATTAAACCTCTCCGAGACATGTTTTGACCCGGTGAGCATAAACGGCACATTGAGTTTCTCCACATGGCTATAATAAGGCTTTGCTCCCCTCCAGGGACCGTGTGATTGGTCTGATGATGACAGCATGTGACCTGTGTTCTGTTACCAAGCAATGGCAAATCACACGACTCACAGCCAACGACATCTATGCTGAGTTCTGGGCTGAGGTACAGTGGGATACTGTTGAGAGTTTGAACAGTTTTAGTGTCATGATCATGCCTCCAGTCAAACAGCCAGTTCTCAGTTATTCCTTGTAAATCCTGCTACACCTAGCAGTCCTACAATTTACAAGGCACAATGTAATGTTGTCTATGGTCAGGAGATTTGATGCAGAGTGCAAGAATAAAATAAAATAAAAATTTTCTCCTTACATCTTCGTTCCTCTGCAGGGAGACGAGATGAAGAAGATTGGGATGCAGCCGATCTCTATGATGGACAGAGACAAGAAGGCCGAGGTTCCCCAGGGCCAAGTGAGACCAGCATTTTTACTCATGTGTCTCTGACTATACTTACTCTCCCCACTTAATACACACACAAAGAAGTTCAAATCTCAGCATACTGATAGTGTGAAATAACCACATGCGGGTGATTCTTGTAAAAGTTCTCAGAAGAAGAAGAAAATACAGAGAAGAAATAGCAGATGCCAGTGGTGGAGAGATGACTAGAAAATCCTCCTTGTAACACCAAATAATTTCCTGAAAATGTAATAACGCCTGAAAATGTAATAAAGTTTGCACTTAACTTGATCAAACATGTAATGAGACCCAATAATGCTTATAATATAATACCTTACATTATTGGGAATTTATTACAATTTCAGGAGGGTCTTTTTATTTCAAAACTGATCATGTAATACTTGACAGATAATGTGTTCATTTTCAATCCAGAGATCTGTATTTTTTTATATTTTTAAAAATCTAATAATGTTATACACTGGATTGGAAACAACAGAATGACTACTGGGTTAAATTGCAGATCTTGAGTAACATACAGTCATACGCACCTGCATAGTTAGTCAGTTAGTTAGTCTTTATTGTCTCCCTTGGGAGAAATTCGTCCTGGACAAACAAGAGACTCATACACATCACATGATACCTGACATATACATAGGCCTACATATCCACTCAAAAATGGTTATTATATAACCTAAATTAATAGCTTAATGAAGCACTTTCCACCAGGAGCGGCCTCTATTGGCCAGCCACCACTGAAAGAGACCCTGATCATGTTCTCCCTTGCAGGCCCTCTAGTGGCCAGGATGACGGTGTCCGAGATTAATTAACATACCAAAAGCATGATTTTTTTGCATGTCCCTGAGTATCTGTGTACATATGACTGTATGGTACTCAATATATGCAATTTAACACAGTAGTCACAGAATGTGTAACCCAATAGCAAATGCAGAGACTGCTTGCCGAAAAACTGCCCTCAACGGGAACGTGCATCAGTGGTTTTGCATGAATTTACCTCGAAAACAACTCTGTTTCATAATTTTCCATTATTATCTCATGGGGCGGTGAGTGTGCAAGTCACAAATTGTCCACGAGAGTGTTTTCGAGTTGTTGGATTGTGTATTTGATGAGTTTGATGAGGGAAACCAAGAAATCCCATATACAGTAGCCTCCGTAGCGTAGCTCTGAGCAGCTCAACAATTAAAGGTAACAAACCTACTGATATGACTATAGGGATTATGGCAATGGGCCAATTTGCCAAAACGTTGAACTATCCCTTTAACCCAATAGTCATTTTGTTGTTTCAAATCCACTCTTAAATTTTCAAAACACAAAATGCTGAGCTCTGGACAAAAAATGAACATACAGTATTACATCATCTGTCAAGTACATTATCAGTTTTGAAAAAAAAGACCCTCCTGAAAATTTAATAAATTCATTATGTAATAAGCTATTACATTATTAGTAAAAATGTTATTACAATATCAGTCAGGATATTTTATTACATTATTGGTGAAGTTATATATAATATAGGGTGCTATACTTCCTTATGTACTGTAGGAAATGACAACTTATAACAAAGTATCACTACAAACCAAGATTTAAAAAAATTTTAAGAAACACACACACACACACATTCATACTGTAAATACAGCGAAAGAAGTCCCTACAGAATACTCTGGTTATAGTTTAATAGACTTTATGAATAATTAACTATTAACTAACTTAACTTAACTATTCACCAAAGCTATGTTTGAGCCTTTGTTTACATATTCACTTTAAATACTGCCAAAGAAATCACATCGGTTATCTAATATAGTAAGTACAGTCATTTTAAACAATTGCAGCCTGAAAAAACGTATAATGCAATAATAGCATAACAAAATGATAATTGTTTTTATGAAGCATAATGAAACGGTGATAAAGAAAGAACATCAACAAATTCCATAAAATGTATTGTCAGTCCGTACACGTCCATAATATAACCTGATCGGAGTTGAAATTATTTCATCAATTTAGAATCCGAATTTTTCATTTAGATTTTGTAATACTCATGTCCGGTATTAATGGTGTAAATATTGTTAATGTATGATAATTAATCAAATTGGACCTAAAACAGTTTATACTGTATGCAACTCTGCTTCCTAATTATTTATATGTGTTTGTTTTTTTATGTTTATCTTTTTTTAGGTGGGATTCTATAATGCTGTTGCAATTCCGTGTTACACGACTCTATCTAAGCTTTTCCCTCCTTCTAGTCCTCTTCTAAAAGCCTGCAAGTAAGTATTCAGAGCTGCAGTTTTCCAAGCCTCATCCTTCACCATGTGTTTTATGTGAGAAAAGGCTCAGCAATAACATGAGAATGTATATAGATTATGTGTTTTAGGAATAAGAATATTAAATAATAATAATTATTGAAATAAAAAAGAAAATAAGTCAAGACCATAACTTCAAAAGTTATGGTCTGATACAGACAACAGCAGCTGTTTCAGCAGCAATCGGCCAGACAAATGAGATTGTACTGTAGGTCGATTAGAAATGTGTGTGTCTGTGTGTACATGTATGTGTGTGTGTATAGGTGCACACTCCGCTGAAAATGCAAATGCACATACTTCTGCACTGACACTGGATTAAACAATCCAGTGTCAGTGCATATATTTATTATATATATATATATATATATATAAATGGTCATATTCATTATACAGTGGGCGAACAGGAAACAGTTGCTTGTCCCAACTCGGTGTAGCTGTATGTGTGTGTGTGTGACGGTAAGAATGTATTTATAAGTGTGATTTCTGGTTGTTGGGCAGGATCATGTTGCACATTTGCCGCCCCCCCTGGGGTAACCTGCTGGTTTCTAAAATGTTGTGACCTTGCTCTGCGGGGAATGCAAACAAAGTGAGCAGTGTAATATTTAAGCCCCGGCAGTACGTCAGCACCGGGGCCTTGGGTGGGCAGCAGGCCTAGACCCCGCGGAGCCCGGCTGCTTGTTGTGGGATCTGCCACAGACGTGTAAACTGCATCAGGCTGGCTAATTGAATGGAGTGGCAGCAAAGGGCAGCACTTTCTGCGCTTGTCATGTCAGGCTTGATTATAGCGCGGGGAACAGAGGTTACCTTCATGACAACATGAACTGATGGAACTGCTACAGCAGGTGACTAATGAATTACACTGTTGCTCCCCGGCTGTGGTGACGTGTGCTCATTTGAGTGGAGTTTTTGTCTTGAATCAAGTGCCAAACAAGTCCATTCTTAATGCAGCTTTTTTACATTGTGGATATTGAGATGGAATATTATCAGAGCTGTGACTTCATGCTCTTCTGTTTCTCAACATCAATGCCACAGTTGCATAAGATCAGCTTCTCCAACTTCTTCTTTTTAAAGTACAGTCTGTCTCATTATGACATGACAACACTGTGGCCTACTACAGTCAGAATCAGATGCACACCCTTGTGGCAGCAAAGTGTTATAATGTTGTGTCTCAACTAACCATCATCACATAGTGTCAGTACATTTAAGGAATTATAAAGTTGTTAAGAAAACGACTGTACATTGACTGCAGTAGAAAAAAATGACAAATCACTGGATTTGACAAAAAACACTTAGCAATTTCATTCACTTTTTTAAATTAACTGAAATACTTCTGTCTTATTATTAAGTTTACAGTGTTTGGTTCTTATTGTGTTTATCCTCTTAATTTCCCATTTCAAGCAATGTCTGTTTTCATTGCCATGATTGTGAACCCATGACACGCAGAGTCCAAATCTGATCTGAGGTGATGTGTGTTTGCAGGGAGAACCTGGGCCAGTGGGAGAAGATAGCACGGGGAGAGTTGGAGGATGTAGTGCCCAGTCGACCTTGCGATTCAGGCCCTGTCAAGGTGGACAACTAACTACCAAAGGGGTTTGCTGGCCCACCAAAGGAGTACAACGTGAATCCTGCCACGGACCTGGAACTTTGTAGGAGGAAGAGCCCACATCCTGTGTGAGCAGGAGACAGATCAGCTAAAGGCGACTTGACTTTGAAAACACACAGTTACCTCATTGGGTGACGGAGGTGTCAACACTGGCGGTTTCACCGATCCCAGAGACTGACAGACAGCTGATGGGGCTGAGGGACTTCAACCCATCACCCTGCGTCCACTCAGCTTGGGAATTCATTTGGTAGAATGGACTTGTGCCGTTTTGGTTGTTTTAGTTTGGCTGTTTTATGTTTGTTTTTGTTTTTTTTAATTTTATTTTATGGTCTTGTATTTGCAGAGGCCTTACTCTGAACCTTTCACAGGCTTGGTGATGTGAAATCTTGTTGTCGGTTCAGGCTTTTTTTGAAAATGGTACTGTTTGCCTTCTGTGGTAGGTTTATCGTACACGCACTACTTCAGCAAGGTGTTCCCAGAGACAGAAGGAATGTGTAGAGCAGATGTATGGTGTAATGCCACCTTATTGAGAAGGTGCGTGTCAGAATGTTTTTTTATTACTTTTTTGAGCAAAAATCCTTTGCAGTACTTGAATAAAGAGATACAGCCTATTTTACGTGGAAATTGCAGAAATCCCCCTGCAGCATATTCTACAAAACGTGGATGAACTGCGATGAGAGGAGTTAGATAATGTCGATACTTGTGAACACAAGTCACAAGAGAGTCACAATGTTTCTCCCTGAAGTGGACCCCCCACAGCACTGCCCCCCGGCTCCCCCTGGCATTTAGGAACCTGCTGCATAGTACATCAACTTTTCTTCTGATCAACCGGATCTGACCCCAGGCCAGCAGTCATAATGTTTGTAGGACGGAGTTCACAAGACAAAAAAAATCCAAGATGCACAAATAGCATCACTTAGAACCATTTATAGTACACCGAGACTGCATTCGATTGAATTTCCACTCTGACAACATTTTCCACACCACTATCTCATCATTATTTTACACAACAGTCTGGTTCTTCTTATTAATCAGTAATCACTTCTTCACAGCTATAGTAAGGATATTGCACAAGTTGGCTGAGTGGATTATAAAGATTAGTCTGTTTGCAGAGCCACAAAAAAAACTTTTTACAGGTCAACCACCACGTGTCATGTCCAGACAGCACCCTGATCTAAAGCACAGGGTGAAGGTGTGGTGAATTTTAAAGATGTAAATCAGATTAAGAGTGGAAGGTGGGATAATTGCTAGCCTGCACTGTCTCAGATGTTATCTCCTTTTTGGCATAAACGGGTGTCAGGTTCAAAGCTGTAGTATGAAACATCAGTGACACTAAACACTTTGTCATTTTGCTGTTGATGCAGGGCACAGCAGCTCTCAGCGCCCGTCAGCTTCGTACTCTCCCATACTGTCAAACCTGTAAAGCTAAAGTGCATCACATGTCTGGGACTCAAAAGCTCAAAAGAATGTCGGTTGACTTTTTGCAGGTTGTGTGACTGAAAGTTCACCAGCTCACGTCCACGACCTGCCCCGAAGGACATAAATTCGCGCCCCCTCCCTCTTCAGCCTCCAGCGTCATGCGACAGGGGCTGCATTTGGACTCTTTCAAATGAGTTCCCAAGATCTTCCAAAAGACAAAACCATTTTTGTCTGAAACTGTCATTCCAGTGGACATTGTCCCTCCAAGACTGAAATTGCCGCTCAAATAATTTGTTTTACAACTGGTACTGTGCCCCCTCCCATCCCTTACCCCCGTATCCCAGCCCAGCCCCCGCTCCCGCTCCCCTTCACCCGTATGGTGTGAATGTACATTTCGATGAATGTTTCATTGATTGCAGATCCTCGGTGGTGGCATGTGGGTTATAGTGCACCATCAGTTTCCATGATGTCCTCTGTCTTACTCTTTTCAGAACTGCTTCCAGTAAGCTTCAACCAAGAGCCACAATTAGCATGCACCTGAACTGAAGTTTATATATAGTTTTGCATACAGTATACGGTAATAGGTGTATACTGTGTACAACCTAGGAATTAGTTTGTACAGACTGAGACGTTCGCTCTGATGGTGCTAAACTGAATGGCAGTCGTGCGCTTTCTGACTGGGTGTGTAGTCTGTGTATGTGTGTGTGTGTGTGTGCGTGTGTGTGTAAGAGAGAAAGGAAGCTTTGACTGTCTCTTTCCCCACTCCAACCCCACATGAGAACATGGATAAGTCCATAACACTGCACTGTCCCTTCTATTTTTCAGCACCAGTTATATCCCATTGTCTGCACTATGTTTAGCTTATGATCTTTATCATTATTATTATTGATGATTATTATTATTGCTCTTATTACTATTGTTATTTTCTTAATTAGAGTTAAATTTAAATTAACTTATATTTTTTATACAAAGAAAAATAATGTTGGCCTTTTTGTTTTGTACAAAGTAAACATCAAGATAAACAAAACGGTCTAGACATGTTACTGTTACCCAGAATAATTGAGGAATGTCTCAACTGTAAATGTAAGAGCAGTAGCCCAAATGAATTTTATTAAATATCTGAAAAACACATGTGTGTTCCAGATCATTCTTTATTCCATTTTTGGAGCTGCCTATTTATTTGCCTTTATTTAAATCTTAATGCACATTGTTTTATTGATAGAGCTGCAGAGTTAGTGACAGTGTTGGGTGAAGATGCGTCACTCCTGATTGACATTATGTTATTGCACTCAATCAGGTCATTTTTGTTTCATTATCCCAGAGATATGTCAATGTCATTTCTTTGTTATTTTTTTCTTTCTTTCTTTTTTTTTTTGATAGTCAAAATATGAATAAAAATTGGGATATTGAAAATGTCTGGTAATGGTGAGAATATTTTCCTTTGTTTTATGAGGACTCAGATTGTTCATGCACCATTTTAAAGCTATGCAATGATTCACATAACTGTGGCCCCATTTTAAGACACATTATTAGCACTTAATACAGAATATCAGATTACTTCCGCATGTGTAGTTATTATGTCAACCCTCACACTTAAAATCACTTTTCTAGTCTTTATGCCTATAGCACTAGTCTTTTCATTTATCTTGACTTACTTGACTTAAGGCCATTGCTCCACTTGGGTGCATAGGCCGTCAACTAATGTCCTTTCACTTCACACGGTTCTTGGCAATTCTTTCGAGGTCACCCCAGTTGAGCCCACTCCCTGACGTTTCTTCCTCAACACTTCTTCTCCAGCTGTTCCTGAGGCGACCACGTTTCCTTTTCCCTTGGGAGTTGCATTGCAGGGTTATGTTTGTGGCAGGTTTTTTTAGGGTGTGGCCAATCAAGCTCCACAGTCAAGTCAATGGGATCCTGGCTTGTTCTTTTCCACAGGTCCGCATTGTTCACTTTGTCTCTCCACCAGATGTGCAGTATTCTCCTGAGGCAGGTGTTGATGAAGATCCATACAGCATCACCTGTTTTACATTGGAGTTAAAGATGCGTATTTTGGTGTTTGCTGAGATGTTTTTGAAGCTCCAGATCTTCCTGAGTATGTTGGACACCACTCTTGCCTTGTTGATTCTGCTCTTTATGTCTATGTTTATCTGTGGTGGTGTCCACCACACTGCCTAAGTATATCTTAAATGCCTCTACCTCCTTTAGGGCAGTGCTGTTGACGTAAATCAGGTTGCTGGTTTTGGATCTTGATTACCTGAGTTTTTGCTGTATTAGGTGTGAGACCAAGTTTTATGTTTATGTGAAAGTCTGTCTGTCTTCTCTTGCATTTGTGTCTGTTTGTGAAAGGAGAACTATGTCATCCGCAAAATCAAGATCATCCAGCTGCTCCCACGGTGTCCACTGGATTCAATTTCTCTTCCCTTCAGTTGCTTCCCTCATGGTCCAATCAATTGCCAGGAGGAATAGGAATGGTGAGAGTAGACACCCTTGCTCGACGCATGTGTTGATGTTGAATCTCTAGGAAAGCTGGCCTGCTTGCATGATTTTGCATGAGGTCCCCTTGAAAGAGTTACGATTCATAAACGACGTTTATTCATTTATTTCATTCAATTGTTGAACATAAAAACAGAATTTTTTAAAAATAAAACTCAAAAACAAACAATGACAATAGGTACAACTCTTGAATGAAAGGGGGCAGAAAGAAGTAAATTTATATTGTATATCCTTAGGTCGCCTTTCTTTGGGAGTTTCCCTCTGCCCATTCTGTGGGTGTCTTTTCCTCTTCCCAAATCTTCCCAAAGAAGCTATAGAGTTTGTCTGTGGAGGTGTTACTGTAATATCCACTTTGAGGGCTCCAGGTGGAATGTTGTCAGGGCCAGCAGCCTTGCCAGTTTTCCATTGCTTAACTGCAGCTTTTATTTCTGTTTTTGTTGGTCTGTCACACTTTATTTTCATATTCATATTTCATATTACATAGCTTGAATTTCCCCACTAGGAGGTGGTGGTCAGAGGCTGCATCTGCCCCCCTTCTTGTTCTTACATCTTCCATGGCTCTTCTGAATTTCTTACTAATACAGATTTTCTGTAGCAAGTTTATTTATCAGGAACATGGTAATCCCCCATTTGTACGTTGGATCCAACACAAGCTCAGTTGGCCGGTAAACACTTCAGATATTCAGACATCATACAGTACACTGCAGCCCTGTTTGTTTGTTTGTTTTTACCTCAAACATTAATGGACAACACAAGAATGCAAATTCATGCAGACTCCTAATACCAAATACTGGAAACTTGTTTCAGTGAAGCATAACATGTTACACTATTATGCCCTCATGCTCAGCTCTGCCATCTGGGTGCTTTCCTATTCTGGCCATTCCAGCCCTTAGGCCTGAGTTTCACTCCCTTTCCCTTTTTCCTTCTCCTTTGCAGTAAAGGCTACATCACAACTGTGTATTTACTTGCAATAACCCAGTTACTGTGACTAACCCGATTAAGATAATAGTTTGATTGAAGCATTTGCAGGAGTTTTTTCAGTAACAGTTTTTCCCCAACAACCAATGTTTACATGATTTATCTGGTAATTTGGTTATTGTGTATAAGGATTTGTGGTAGCCTGCAGGAAATTTGAGTATCACAAAAATAAGAATAAACTGGGAAATAGGGAAAATTTGTTGGGAGTCTATTGTTTTGCACATTACATAAATAATTTACAGAGCACATTCAGAGTGTTGGGAAGTAAATTTGAACTATGTCACATTGTGTTTTTTCTGGATCTTGGCTAAATTCATAGCACCCATGTCTTGTTAATGACTAATAAGATGTGTTCATTGTCTATGTCAATTGCGATAAGTAGTTTAACTCTTACTGTTAAAGGACTCTTGAAAGGAGAAGAAAACTTGGAGTTACCCTCATGAGATGAAACTCATAGGCTAGCATCAGCAGCAATAATGATAAGTTGTGCTGACTTGTAGACTGGTTCTGCAGTCACAGAGAAATGAGAATTAAGAAGTGAAAGTATGAGCAAGATGAAGCCTGGTGAGTGAGACACTTCAGTATTAATCAGTAGCCTATTCATTCATTTATTTAAGTTATTTTCCTTTCATTGTGTCACATAGGCTACAGTAGGCCTATAGGCTAACACTATGAGACAACATTCCTTTAATGCATGAACATATCCATAAAATAGAGTGGCCCCTTCAGTAGATAGACTCAAATGAGCTGGAGGTTGCCATTCAGTTCGCAAGAAAAGGGAAGTAGCCTAAAACAGAGAAATGAAACAGTTTATTATGGCATTACTATGAGCCTAAAGTTTGGTTTCAAAATTAACTCTGAGTCATGGAATGAATCATTCATTTCAACTGATCAAATAGCAAAAACACCTTTATTTATTTATTTTTTATTTAGGCCTATTGGTAACAACAATTGCTGCAAGTTGTATTAAACCCGTCACAGACTATTTGGGGTTTAACATCGTGATGTCACTTACTTACCTTCTCAGGTAGCCTACAAATGAGATCTTGCACCAAAAGTTCAAGGGAACGATTTTCTTTTTTGTCATTCAAATTTTTATTTGTTTTAACTTTACAGACATTTCAAATGTTACAGATAGGGCATAAACAAAGTTTTAAAAAAAGTAAAAAGCAGAAACAGATAGGACGAAGAGAAAAACAAAAAAATCTGAAAAAATAAAATATAACATTGATAAAATAAAATAAAAAAAAACACCCCTACATCTTTGTGAACTAGGCTACATAAGGGGTGTAACGCCATAGCCTTACACTTTGTCTACACCCCTCTATGGCATTACACCCCATATGTAGCCTAGTTCACAAAGACTTCCCATACCTGACTCATTTTACTTTATTAACCCTGGCAATCATCTTTTCAAAGGCAGCGGTCTCTGTCGTGAGTTTTAACCTTAACCCCTCCCCAAGCTCTGGTTTATGTGGGCTCTTAAGGGGAACGATTATTAACAAGACAGTGAACGCAACACAAGCACTACGCTTGGGTCTCCTGGCAACCGAGACTGTTGTGGACTTGAAGAAAGTTAGTTTTTTTGCCTCCCGTCCTGATTTCACAAGTAGCCTAGCCTACTGAACAGGTAAGCTTATCATTTATGGTTTCTCTATTCCATCTTTGCTTCAGGTGCTTACAAACAAAATATTTAATAAGCATGAATGTAAAACTATTTAGCACTAGCTACCTAGCTTGAATTTAAAGAACGGTTGAAATACGGTTTTATATATTTGCCCCTCTTATTCATCATTTCAATAGTTTTTTTCCACACATTTCCATGTTGTGTATTTGGTTTGGATAATAGTTCAATTCAATATCAGTTCATAGGCCTACTAGTAACTTGTCAATAACATGCTCCATACAGTATGTCCAGCAGCACTGAGCCAAAGCCTGGGTGTTCTGGGAGCGATGTTCACAGATTAATTCTGGCTGCTGAAGCTGGTCAGAAGGCTGATATCATGACCTACTCCTCAGGTCATCTGGGGCCCCACAGTCTGAACCAGGGTCAGCCTCATATGGACACAAAGCAGTTTTTCTGGAAGATGTCTCAGTGCCAAGAGGAAACCCCAAGCCCTGTGACACTCCAGCAACGCCGAACAAAGGCACTGACCTGTGTGAAGAATAAAGCATTGAAAGAGTCTCCATCTGAGGTCACTGCCAGCACTGCTTTAGTGGAGTGTGAAGTCTCTGAGTCAAGACGAGACCAGGCTACTGATCATTCATCACATGCAGACAAGAGAGAAGATACAAGCCAATCTGAGGTAGCTCAGTGCTCGTCATCAAACGCGAGAGATTTTTCCCACAAGGTTAACCCTTCATCTGGTACGGAGGGGAGATGCCAATCTGACCAGGAGGGTCAGAACAATGAAGACCAACCAAAGACAAATCAGTGGTTAGGCAGGCAATTCATAGCCAAGGAGACGCACTGGGCTGGAATAAATGTTGCAGAAAAGCATGAGAAAAAACTACAAAAGGTGAGCCTGGTCACACAAATCATGACATCACATCACTAGTTCTGTAGTTGCACTGGTTTCCTTATCTTCAGTCTTTCTAATACGTCCATTTTGAAAGAGATGCTTTCTCCACACTCTTGCAGAAGGTGCATGAATCAAGACGCACACAGACTGGCATGCACATCTTCACTTGCTAACGCTGTGTGTGTGTTCCTGTCACATCCAGGAGCTGAAGAAGCTGTCAGTGCAGAGCTGGCCCAGCAGAGACCGCCTTGCGGTGTTCAGTGACGTCTTTGATGATGTATGTGAAAGCTCGCCAGTATTTGGACGCATCCTCAGGGAAATTAAGGTTTTTCCATTTCCTCTGTACCCACTAGCACATTTTTAGCATGTGCCGTCAGACGTATTAGAGCCAAGAGAGAGTGAATCCCTCGTGTAGCAAGCGGAAGTAGAGCAACCACTGGACCCTGGTCATGAAACGTCAGGAAGCAGGTCATCAGAGGGCAATGGCTCCATTACAGCTCATTCATAAGAAATGTCTCCAGGTCATCCAAGTTTTGTTTGTGCACTTTGCATGTGAAAACAACTAGGATCAAATAAAACTATCATGGCTTGGCATTCATATGTTTTCATGGACAGGCATGAGCACTCTAGATTATCCTTAATGAGGGCACAAACATACAACGTACATATAACATAACAGTGGCTGAAATATTGTAGTAATGCGTAAACTCACACTAATTCACAAAATCTATATCACCCTGTTGTGTTCATGATAAATGTCTTTTGTTTTTCAGACAGATTATGATTTGTATGTTAACCACTTGATGGATTCCCACTTATCTCTATATGGCAAGGTAAAGCACACTGTCTATGATGTGATCAATACAGATTTAGATCATAATAAGCAGCAACAGAAGAGATAAAACATGGGTGTGACTCTCTGGTCTTATTTGCTGTTACAGACATTGATTCCCTTTTGTAGGTGACTCACTGCAAGCATAATCTAATGTCTTATTAAGTCCTGTGAATTTATCACTTCAAAGTCTGTGGAAATTGTTTTGCATGTGAGAATGAAAGAAAATAGCATCCTATAAAAAGATGATATTAGTTCCGATGTTGATAAATAACATTTATCACAAGGCCTGTAATTCATTTCAATGGTTGGTTTAGGATATATGTTCATTATGTAGTAACAATAAAAGTCTTAATTATAATTTGTTGTTGCATTGCAGTCACCGAATACTTCACTTGAAGACCTCAGCACTGGCAAACTCAGGGAGGTGGAGGTGGAGGAGGCTGCAGAGGAGGTTTGCAGGCTGGAGGAGGAATTCAGAACCGCTCTGAGGGAGAATAAACGGTACTGCAAGCATCTCTCTGCCAAAAAGAATTATATAATAATATATTGTGTTATTATTAAGTATATTTGTTCTTTTTTAACCTTAGAGTCCAAAATAAATTACAGAATGTTCCAGCTATCGCAGGCCCAGAGGACAGTGACATGAAGAGTAAGTCTCAAGACTACATTGGTATATCTGATCATTGGTAAAACCACATCTGAGCATTTGCTGCACTATCCTGCAGGGCAACAGCACATTTGTTCAGTCTTTGGACACACTGAACAAATAATCACTTTGTCATGCCAACAGACATAAAGAGAGTTTTGTAGTATTGGTGAGTCAGCTGTGACTTTATGATGCCTCCAGGGGTGTGAATGTACAAGTACAGAACAACAGAAGAAGCCTCTTGGATAAGAGGTGAAACGTCTTCACGTATCTACAACCTAGTCCAGCTGCCTTGCCCTAGACTCAACTTTTCTCAGACCTCAAATGCATCAGTATTCACTACAGTGCATTCATGCTCATCTCCTAACTGTTTGGACAGATATACCTCTGTCAGAGCTGCAGAACACAGACCACACCAACAGCATGCAATTCAAGAGGCTTCAGGTGTTGAACACGTGGAAGGAGGTCCAACAGCTGGAGGAGGAGATTAAGGAGAGCCAGGTGTTCACCGTTACAGCCACCGACACTGAAAGACGCATCAAAGACCTGAGGGTGCTGGCAGATTAACTGGTTCTCCTCCACTAACTCTAAACATTTCAGAGATAAACTTAGCACAGGATGTGTGATTGACGATTGCTAAAACTGCATAGCTGCACTTTTATTTAACCTGTTTTTGTGTTCACATACAGAGAGAGACAGTGGGACTGATAGCCTCAAATGAGCGTCTGAAGGCTGCCAACAAGGCAAGGGAGTTTGACCTTTTTCCTGCCTTATCATCATTTTTGTGATAGTAATACAGATTTTAAATGTACATATTGCTGTGAGACAGAGGGTCAGGTTTTTTGCTCTGTATTTTTCCCTTTAGAATATGGAAAACAAAATCAACTCAGTGCTAAACAGGGAGAAGTTAAACAAGACCATGAGACGGTACATGTAATGTTTCACTTACGCTGTGTCACAATTGATCAGAGAACTTTGCTGCCATTTATAGGATTCAAGGGCCTCTTCCTTGCTAACTGCTGCTCTCTGTTTGTACCGCTAGGATGTTATGGGATGAAATACAGGACAATCTGCAGACAGACAGTGAATAAATTCATCAACAAATAGACAACAAGGTTCTCGGGATGGCTGTTTCAAAGTCACATGGTATGCACAAGAAAATATGCAATAAAATGGTTTAAAAGAGTCACATTCACTGCAACAACACATAGCAACCTTGTAGTATTCATAGCCCTCAAGTTGAGTGTGTAGAAAATCTCTTTATTGAACATAACATGTAGATCATATGTTGAAGCTGGTAATATCAATAACACAATATAAGATATTCTATTACAAGTCCTGTATTCAAGCAGCTGCTACTATGGTACACGTTAGCATGTATTTTGATATTGTAGACGGTTAGAGCTAATATTAGCTACTTTATTTACTATATGAAAATTTAATCTGGAACAATCTCCTCCAGTTTAGAGGATGATCATGTATTTTGTAGTATACTAGTATTAAACCACTTGTGCCATGACTGACCAATTAAAGCTGTGGAGTAGAAGGTTTGCCTCTGAAAGTGTTCAATTATACTTAATTCAAAACTGAACTCAATCCTCTCTGGCATGGTGTTTCCCTTAGGCAACAAACCACTTTTTTGGTGCCCTGTAAATATTTTTAAATAAAATATCACTTAGAAAGGAACATGACAAGTCTGTGACCAATGAAATGTGGGGTTGAAGTTGGACCATTTCTTTGGGATGGGACATAACTGTGCATCACTTAATTAAACTTAATCACTAAATCTGAAAAACAATGTAGAAGAAATGTACATGTACATGTGAAGATGCATATTTAATTGAGTGAAGACACTTTTTGTTTATATTTGCATACTAAAACTGACCTCAGGGCAACATTGTGCAGTTTGACCAATTTTGTTTGGGCAATAACATGCAACATGCAGATGTGGTGTGATGCATAATTGTAACCACAATGTCTTTGCTATACTATTAACAAGTACTCACAGGAAATGGATGCAGGCACATTTCATGTGTGGAAGGAATGTGATCGAACAATAAGGCTCTTTCCTTCTGACAGTGAGCTTGAGGAGAGTGACAGAGAGGAAGAGTGGACCTCAGAATTAGCTTTTTGGCATAGTTAGGAGGTCAGGATCAGTCAGAGTTATATCAATTTGATAAATGTGGGTGTGTATGTGCACGCATTTGTGATTCAAAACCAGCTCCCAAAAACTGGGGAGACATATTTTTCCCCCCTAAAATACAAATGCATGCTATAGAGGGTTAAACACAACTATCAGTAATTTCATGTAGTTAGTTTGTTCTGCTGTTTGTGGTGAACATTTACTTTTGTTGCATAAGCATGAATATTCTCAGGCCTAAGATTATGAAAGGGCTTCGGGGCTCAGTGATCACATGCATATGTGGTGTTTCATGTTAGAAGATTTCACAGTTTCTAGTCCCCCTGCAGCCAAAGAGCAGCAGTGATTTTGACACTTCCCATATGTTGTTTTAGTGGCCCAGGGCTGTTCAATTACTATATTTTAATATGAAGAAGTTCAGGAGGATAACAAGCCCTTCTATAGCTACAAGACAGTAATCAGTAGTCATTTGTACAGACTCAAGGCATTTAAAGAAAAGAAAAAATTGAAATCACATAATGTGATTCACAAGCAGGGGAAAACAGACTTCAGTTGTTAGGCAGGGACACTGAAGAAATATATTTCCACAGCATTGGGAGCACTTTAATATATAACCACAAGAGGGCAGCACATACATATCAGAGAAGTGCTCTGAAGTTTGCACTAGAACAAGTTGCTTTGAAAACAACCTCATGCTGAATGATTAAGATAATGCACCATTTGTCTCTGTACTTGTTGGATGCTGAAGTACCAGTGTGTGACCTTTATCAAAATACAGTGACGCCCGTTTGAATTTGGTGACATGTTGATAAAGGTCACAGGCTGAAATGTCAGCATTCGATGTGGCCAGTGTTTAAGTGAATAGGAAGAGGGTTTTCCTCTAGGCTCAATGTGACTATTGAGTCACAAAAATCCAATTATGACTCTGGAGATAAAACTCTAGTGAAATCACTCATTTAATGTGCTCAAGAATCACAGCGAAAGAGAAGATTACAGGAATTGAATTAGATTTCTTTGGATTGATATGCTGGTGACTTTTGCCCCCATCATGAGAGGGGGTGCCTTGCTGTCTGCTAGAACCTAATCAGAGGTCAAAGTCTGCTCTCTGGCTGACACAGCCAGTAGGAGCGCAGTGTGTTTTTGTCCCTCACTGTCTAAGCCCTTCTCACCCTGTTAACAACACCTCGCCTTGTGGAGCGCTTCCTCGGCTTGGACTGTCGCCAGCTCAACACCATGTTGACCCGGACTGTGGTCCTGCTCCTCCTCTGCGTGTCCATGGGCATGTGTGCCACTTTAGGCCACTACCAGGCTCAAGAAAACGAGGCGGAGGAGGAGGCCCACGCTGCGACCTCGGCTACTGCAGATGAAGGTTTTATTGCAGCTTCCTCTGTGGGTGATTCACCTGCAGCTGAGGAGCCTGTAGTTAATACTAGCTTTGGTGACAAATTATTAGCTAAAATACGTGCAGTGGGTAACCCAGCAGCTGACGAACATGATGTGGCAGATGGTGCTCCAGCTGAAGAGCCAGGGACAGACAGTGATGGGCCTGCCAGAGACATTCCTGCCTTGGATGCTCTTGCTGAAGAGGCTGTCACACAGAAGCAACCTTCTGCGGAGGAGGAGAAGAGTGAGAATGAGATCAGACCCGTGAAGACTCAGTCCCTGGACAAACCCTTGGCTAATGAAGAACAAAACAGTTGGAGCCTTAACTCAATTAGAAATAGTTTCCAGACTGTGCATGGATACTTTGACTCACTGGTGGAGCTGGTGGGGGGTCGCGATGGGGTGTGCCAGTACCGCTGCAGATATGGTAAGAATGAATCAATTAATCCACTGTCATGTTATTAAATGTTATTAAAAATCAGATCTCTAGTGTCCAGGAGGTGGGAATGACCAACAGATAGCTAGATTGCTGGTTGTTTTTGGGGTGTTTTCAAATCAATATTATGCTGTTCAGATCCAATATCCCTTCTGGTACTATGTGTGAGTTTCCTAAAACCCAGATTTAATAAATTCTACTGTCAGTTTATCAGCCACTTCAGGTCTTGATCTGAGATTACAAAAACAGCTTGTGGGTTGCTGCTGATACAGAAACCCGAATACAGTCTTTATCAGTCCGGGACGTATAGACGTACTGTACCTTACAGTTATACAATCAAAACAACTGTTACGTGTTATCTGTGCTATCACACACAAGAACGTAGATAGGAATCCTTTGACTGGGAGCTGATGATGACATTACCTTGTCAATACACTTCAATGTCCACCCAAGAATTAAATGGAACTTTCATTGTTGTTTTCTCAGGAGAAACTCCTCAACCTCGGCCCAGCTACCAGCCTCCCGAGCCCAACGGCTGCAGCTCCTCTCTGGCTGGCTTCCAGGTGAATGCCGCTGTAGGTGGCCTGTTTATAGGACCAACAGCCCAGAGCTGCAGTACATCACTGTGAAGCTGACCTCAACTATAACACTAGAGCTTCTGTGTGAGTAAACTGTGCTGACACAACCCGATTCTTCATTTCACAGCTCGACCTGGGAATCCCTGCCATGACAGAGTGCTGCAACCAGCTGGACGGGTGCTACGACACTTGTGGAACAAACAAGTACGACTGCGACTCCAAGTTCCGCACATGTCTGCACGGCATCTGCTCTGACCTCAAGAAGAGCCTGGGCTTTGGGTCAAGGGTGCAAGGTGAGGAAATTGCAAAGAGTTAATACTCACTTTTTCCTGGCTGTGTGTGCTTGAATGTCTGATAAATGAGCATAAGATGAAAAAGTAAAAAGCTAACATAAATAATCGTGCTTCCCTTCTTTATCTCTGTCTTAGCCTGTGAGTCGATGGCAGATGGACTCTACAACACAGTGTGGACTCTGGGTTGCAGGCCTTACATGAACAGCCAGAGGGCAGCATGCGTCTGCGAGGGAGAGGAGAGGGACGAGCTGTGACAGAGCACAGTGGATAACTCCCGGACACTTTCACAGACAAATAAGAGGGTCATGGGTATTTTCACAGATTATACTGTATATTTATAGGATATTTGCCAAAGAGGAGACACTTTACAAGAGCGCTCTAAAGATTAAGAGCCAGGGACATAAACGAGGAGTGAAAATGAACAGTTTCTTAGCTTTTATTCATAAGTTTTACAAACAAATATTAGATATCTGAATATGACTTGCAGGATCTTGTTCATGCATGTTATACTCTCCATAGTTCATTACATTTTAAGCCATTTTTAGGCCTCTATGACTCCATTACCATAAATTACTCTGATGACTCCAAACAAAGTGCCTGATGGGAAGGATATTGTAGTTGGATTAATTTGCTCAAGATAGAAAGTCACAAGATAATTACTGTGGCGCACACGGTACATTGTGCTCTGGTATTTAACATTTATCAAACTAGTCTGTTCAGATCTTAAGTCTGCGTATTGTAAAATGTAATGCCTATTACATCTACTGTGTTAATATTTGATGTAAGTTATTTGTCAGTTATTTGTTATTTTCTTTAATGAATAAATGCATGACTAATTGCAGTTTAACTGACATGATTAATTCTAGTTTAATTGTCAGAGTGATGAAGCGTTTGCATAATTTCCGGGCACAAGGCGCTAATATCTCTTTTCCACCACACTGTAATGTGTGACATGGTTCCCAGCCATCGATTATACTGAGCAAATGAGTCAGGATGCATCTGTGGATGTTGCACATGTATTTTTCAAGCCAGTGATAGTGTGAAATATAAACCACTTTTATAAATCCACTAAATCTTTAAGCTGTAATCAAGCCTGAGAAATGCCTCAAAGTGTGACCTAGAAAAACATCCGTCATGCTGTAGTTGTTACAAATGAACTGTGGCCCCTCTGAATAATTTCTAATAGAAATGTCATTCACATTAATGTCAGCAAATTGTGCTGCCAGGCAAAGTGGAAGACACTTGGATACATTAAGCAGAATTTAACTGATCAACAGTAAAGCAAGAGACACTGGCAAAGTGTGTTTACTGTGCATCTACATGACCTAAAAAGGGACAGTGCAATAACTACTGCGAGTGTAAACCCATATTTGTTTGCTATTTTGAATATCAAATGAAATGTTAATGTCCTTTATCTGCTTCTGGCTTGATTTCATTGTGTTGTTGTTTTTTTCTGGCTGTATGTCAGCATCATGACTAAGGCAGGATAAAGATGGGACCTCCGCTCAGCGTGTGCTGCTGCTGCGGTTCACTCGTCCGCGTCTCCCTCCGCACACGTCCACGGCAACGCTGGGCACAGCGGGAATCTCCTGCCCCACATACTAACACCAGGCAGTGGAGGTAGACTTGCTGTAAACAGAGGAAACACTCTTATTTTAAGCAGAGGCCACCATCAGAGTGTGAGGACACTGTTAATTTAGGTGAAGCCAGTCTTTACATTATGGTGCAACACAGACACACACTGGCCAGCTGGCTCGCAGCATGCTTCTTTTACTCACTTGATTGTCCTTGCCAATGAACTTGAACACAGGGACCTGGTAGTGCTTAGAGAGCTGGTCCTTTGATGAGTACTGTGTCACCGCTTCATCCGAGATGCACCTGGATCAGAAGTGAAGGAGGGGGAATAGAATCATAAGTGCATATGATATCTTAACACAGTAGTACTCAGTGATCCATATACTGTATATTTCTAACACATTATTTCATCAAGTTGAGCTGCCCCAAGGCCTGGAAAATCTGCTGTATTTTTAATAGGAAATCATGGAAATAGATTGTAGCCCCTTCTCTGTTGGTGTTCACTAAGCAACATGGAGGACTCTTACACTAGATTCAATGAATGGTTTGCCAAAAGGGAGTGTTCCCCAGAAAATAAGGCTGTTCTGTGTTTCGATTTATTTATTTTTTCGACCCAAAACATTCTTGTTTTCTTTCCACATTAATCAGAACGTGAGGCCAGTGGCATTTTTCATCTGACATTTCCTTGAAGGAACGGAGATTTCCTGTCCTATAACTGTCAAGCAGCTGATGCTGTGGAAACAGAGCTGGGTCTGATCCAGCCAATGTGTATTAGAAGAACTGTTAAGTTGCCAGAGTAAATGCAGCTCTGGTCTTAAAGATAAAGCATTACAAAGACAGAATTCAGCAGTTTTAGTGCAGGAGAAAGACATTCACTTAAATTACAAAAAAAAAAAAAGCTGTTTCCCTCTCCCTTCTTGTTGTACTAAGCATTTCTGTTTTCATTTGCTTGGGTTATAAAATATCTATGTATAAAATTAGATTTTAAACAGATTTGATTTGATTTCTCTAGATGTGAAATGTGCCTTGAAGACTTTTATTGAAATGACTATCAATAAAAACAGAAAATGTCACAATGAAAACTGATGACTGTTTAGTTCAGACTAACAGTGCTGTAATCGCCAAACAAAATGTAGCTATGTTACAAGCAAAGTAGCCTAATCCAGAAAATACAGAAATACCAGAGACTGAATTGATCTTACAAACTGGCCAAACAAAATTTAATTTATTGACCAAATACCAGAGGTTCTATAAATATCCAAGCATTTTTGTTTTGTTTTGTTAAAACACAGCACACTGCTAAACAGACCTAACCATCATTCAGTGTGGTAGAAGAACTTGGCAACTTTTTTCTATAATATTTGCCCGTAGAAAGGAAAAACCATTAACAAAAATGCAGGTTCTGTTTAGGCACTACTGTTTTCTGCTTGAGGTGTGGTATAGCCTATCAAGAAGCACAAGAGGGTTTGAAACTTCCAAACTATTTACCCGTCTTTGATGAGATAATACTTGAGAGCCTGGTCAGCTTTGGGGCCTGGTGTGGCGAAACAGCTCTCCACCAGCGCAGAGAGACCGTCCACTCTCTCTTTGGGCTCCACCCCGAAGAACAGGGAGTCGTGAAGGCGGAGCTGGGGCGGGTTGCGGTACGGCTCGGAGAACTCTGCGTTCTTGAAGAGCTCCAGGGAGAAGGGGAAGACTCCTTCACTGTGGCCTGCCAGCTGCAGGGCTGAGCTGCGCACACTTGCCTGGTACCCGTCGGACACATGGTACTCTCTTGGGAACACACAGGTGACTGGGAGCACCAACTTGCTGGTCCGAACTATTATGTCTCTGCTGCTCCCTGGGCTGCTCCTGGGGAGGCCTGTCACCAGGTTGGTTCCCACAATCTTGTCATCTGTTACCTGAGGGTCAACATTAATTCACTTCAATAGCTTTTTTGACAAGCTCACACAACTGTGCTCTTTGATATAATGGTATTATTTCCCCCAAACCCTCACCATAAAGATTAAACCCCGAGAACATTCAGGCTAAAATTTCCAACTCAGTAATCCTGACCTCCACCACTGTGCCACAGGTCTTGAGGCTGAAGTTGAGGTTGATGTGTGTGCCATTGGAGACGCCGCGACAAGACGAGTTGGACAAGAAGAGCTCCAGTCCTCCAACAAGGTCCTTAGGAACTGACACTGTAATAGAGCTGGGATCACACTGCACTGGCACTGCAGGGAAGAAAAATGTCTCTAATCATGAAAGAGCACATGGGTACAATAACCAAGGGTAGCATGAAACCATCCCACAGTTGTTTGATTAGATTAAGACATACTACACAATCTCTATGATGGCTGAGCACAAAAATGACAGTGAAAGCAAAATGCAGAGACACAGAGAACAGGGTTGTATTCTTTAACATGTTTTCTTGACAGAAACCCAAAAAAAACTCAATATAGGTTTGGCCATGCAGCACCATAATCTGCCTGACACTTAGCTAAACAATGTAAGAATTTGGGTTTGTCAATATTGTGCTTCCCTCAAGGTAGAAGGTGCAGCAGCCTCTTTGCTCTTTTAATGATTGGTTAATCCAAAATCAAACTCATTGGCAACTACTTTTACTATTGTTTCATTATAAGAGCAGTTTTCCTATCAAATGTGCAAAATATCTGCTGGTTCCAGTGTCAACATTGTGAGTATTTGCTATTTTTTGTTTTATGTGATAATACACTGAGCATATTTGACTATTGGCAGAAGTAAATGGACTAAAACTAACTCATTGTTTTTACTAGCATAGTCCATTCCCCAGCCAAGAGATCTGCAGAAAAGAACTGGCCATTCCTCTTATCAACTGCTATTATGATTAGGGATGCCCCATGAGAAATGAATGACCATGTTCTATGTCATAAAAAATACCTTATCTATCCATCTTTTCAAATTAAAGTAAGCGTAAATCTGAGTGTCAGTTTGCTGCTCTCGTTGATTATCTATCCTCAATATCTACCCTTATCTCACACATACATACCCACCCTGACATGTTCGTTTATCCTCTCCCAGCTCCAGTCCTCTCGGGCAGTGGCACTGATAGGAGTCCAGCAGCGAGGAGCAGCCATGGCTGCAGCCTCCATTGTTAACGTGACAGCCTGCTATCTCTGCACAAGGCAACACAGAGAAAAGGAAAAGATGGAGAACACCATGTGGTTGATGGTTTAATTAACAACACATGTTGGTGTGTTGTAGAAAAATAGATATACCTCTACAGTTGTGTCCATCCTCATCCAGGACACGGCCCGGCCCACAATCACAACGCCTGGAGCCTTTGGTGTTCACACACACCTCTGCACAACCACCATTACCCTTCTCACACTCATTCACATCTGAACATGGGACACAAAGCACACCTGGGTCAGATATTATTATCAGATGAGTCTTGTTTTAATTGACTGAGTAGCAGAAGGGTGGAGTTATTACCTCAATGCAATTCACTGCACTTTGTGCAAGAGGATGATAAATCATCTTTAAAGGACTTAAATCTACGTTTGTAATACTGAGGAGGCTTGTAAAGAAATAATGATGGATGAAATAAAAGGAGAGACAAAAGTGAGCGTGCAAGACAGTGAAGAAATAGAGGGAGTGAGGATGGAGAGATGTGGAAGTCATTTCTGAGACACTGAAAGGTTGATTTGGTTGATGGATGAATAATGAGATAATGGCAGTTTTCAAGCGTTCTAGTCTAGATTCCTACTTCATGCCTGTCACAGATTCAGGCATACCATCCAGTGTACCAAACACAGTCAGCAAATGTAAAATATGATTGTTTTACCTCCTGTTAACAGCAATCAGAATACAGTTATAAAAATGAGATCAAATGGCCAGAGCAACAGTGGCAGAGTTGTGGTGCAGGAGTGAAATGTTTCTGCAGTTGAAGGGGTTAGAGTTCAAAAATTTGGACCAAAATTAAAATTTCTCTAAATTCAAATACATCATCTGGGCGGCCCAGGGGAGTCCAATGCAGTAGGTTTGGTTGAGATCGGACAAGTGTTTTTGGAGAAAATGACCAAAAACCACACAAGTGATTTTCTGAACTTCTAACCCCTGAATTCTGGAGTAGCTGATACAATGTATGAGTTGATTTTACAAAATACATATTCACACATTTTGTCAGCAATAAAATCACACAGTGCTGTGAGTGCTGCAATTGACTGGTGTGAAAACTAAATGAGTGAGTAGGAAGTTGAAACAGCTTGCTGAAAGTGCTAAAACAGCCAAAAGTGATAGGATCAATTCTTAAAAAGTAAGAAATGTAACAGCTGCTATGTCATCCATTTTTTATTACAGTATATAGTGACTAATAGCTCAATAATATCCAATTTAATCAGTTCAAATGAAGAGTGTCGAGTTTGGGTACAGCAAGAGGGTCTCTGATTTAAACCTCTGAGAATGACAGGTGAATCCTCCTGCTGTTTCCACTGCATGGTCAGTTGGGAAAGTGCATTTAATTGCCTTGATATTCAGTGACATGACATCCCATTTGAGGGAGGTAAACAGGGATGTAACACTGACTCAGAATGGCATAAAAATATGCCTCCTAAAATATAAATGTATTTTGTCAAAACAAATCAGGGGTTGGCTTGTTATTGTTTTTCAGGGACCATTTCCAACTTTTCCTGCTTCCATCACATTCTCTTTTCTTATCTTCTTCTGTCGCACATCTTATCTGTCCATTCACTTCCTTGTCCCTCTGTGTCATTGTCAGTCTCACCCAGGCATGTTTGTCCGTCTGGTCCCAACACAGTTCCAGATCCACAGCGACAGTCAGACTGAGGACATCTGGGACCATCGCAGTCCACCTCGTCGCAGATATCATAGAAATCTGTGCGACACACATGCACATTAACATAACAGCATGAAAATTCATAGTAGGTTTCATATAACATGTGGTGACTTTTTACATGACAGACATGGTCACTCACGGCCACAGTAAACATGGAAGCAGACTGAGGGTCTGGGCAGGCGGTAGACAAAGTACCCCCCAGCGCAGGCTTTCACTTCCACGCTGGCGTTCCATTGGCAGCAGTTGTCATTGAAGCTGGCACACACAGGCAGGCTGACAATGCCTTCATTGGGTTGGGGGTGGCTGCCATTGAGCCAGATAGGAGCGTGGGTGCCACAGTGATTCTCAGAAATGCAGAAGGTGGGCATGGCATCCCCAGCCATGCCAGTGAAGCGGTACCATTCTCCAGACATGTGGCTGTCACACAGGGGCACACCAGATGTCTGATTGACATGGTAGTCTGTGTTCCTCCAGGGCTCGTTCAGGCTGATGTAGGCAGAGCACGGGTCCAGGGCTGCGGCATGTGGGTGGGATGGAAAAAATGAGAAAAACTTTCAAAATTGGTAACTTTTCAGATTAAGACTCAACTTTTACTGCAGCAAATGATAATGAGATGAAACAATGGAAGGGAAACTTCAATAAGTATAAAACATATGAATTGAAGTATACATCCTCTATGCTTCCCTCGTCTTCTAGACAGGTTTCTTTTCATCACAACAGAGGCAAAATGATATCATAAACTCTTCTTCAATATGTTAATAGCACTGTCTTTGTCTCATCATTTCAGTGACATGAGCCTTTGAGCCAGTGAGTTGATTCCAGGTGATAGCGGCTGTCACATTGTGTCCAAATATCTGCTCACCCCATAAACAAGCACAAAATCTTTACTCTCTTCAGTGAGTTGTGTTTATCCTGCTCACTGGAGCAAATGCATACCATACCATGAAGCAAAGCTTCAAGATAAACTGTCCCGCAGTCAATTTTAATTGAGCTAAAAGTCGAGCCGTCCACAAAGGGCTCTTTATCCAGCGAGTTCTGTCAGTGGCGACTCTTCTCACTGCAGCCAGTTGTGCCGAATCAGGGGAACAACTGAACGGGCAGAGTAAACAAAGTGCAGCTACGCAATCAATAGTCTCCCCCCTCATCATGCCCTCTCAACAGTGTAATTAAGAGCTAGATGTAAAACAAAGAGAGAAGAAGAAGACATGAGGGATAATGGGAATGGGCAAATTGGGTAAGAGTGACAGTAACTGTTAATCACTGTGTATCAGTGGTGATGAGGGAACAGCAGGAGGTTGATCACCTCAGCAGTAAAGCATCGTCAGTGACAGGCCACAGCCAAGAAACATGACAGTGCGGAGGACCAGCACACAGCACTTTACCAGAGCAGTAAACACCAACATAAACAGCGCTCCATGCTTTCCATTTAGCTGGATTGCTCAACATAAAATGTCCACGTTTACTCTCTTCCCTCCATGCCTTGAATTGTAATGGCTTTCTGTGTGACCCCTACCAAAGGTCAAGGCTGACAAAAACAGTTCCTCTCATACCTGATATCACATGTAAACATGACGACACACAACCATGCATGAGCTGTGGTAGAAAAAAATGTGAATTCATGTCACACACACATGCACACACCAACCAATAATGGACTGTCCATCTTGTCACAACCTGCTGCTCCAGTTAAAGGAGGATCAATCCATGTCCTGGGCCTGAGACGTACAACCGGCCAACTGTGTTCCAGCTCGAGCACCACAGAGGGGGCAGAGGACAGAGCTGACTCATGCAGTTCTATGTTAATGGAGGTATTAAATCTTCCAGATGGGGCTCAAATAACTTAATACAGCTATTAAGGGAACGTGGAGCAGCACAAGACCCAGGTCGGACTCCTGTGTTATCTATATAGATGAAGATGAGGATCAACACTTTACAATGTCCAACCTTATTGTTCCTCATAAAAACAACTTCATGTTAAAGAATGAAGATGAAGATATACTTTCACTATCTTTAATAAATCCCTTGAAAACAGCAGAACCAACAGGGAACTGATTCTACAAAGTACTTATTATCTAGACTCTGATATACCTTCATATCCTGTGCCATCACCTGAGTTATTATCCAGACACTATTAAAACACATCAGTGAGCCACAGTCTGATATATTACCTCATTATAAACACATGTTATATGGATCATTTTCAATCCCACTTACTGATACTGCTGCTATAAATACATCAATCCACAGTCTATAATGGTCCCAACGTGAATTTACCCTGGTTTGAGTGACATTCACATACAAAACAACTACAGATCTCTCTTCCTATTCTCGGAACATATTTAGCCTTTGGAAGTAATATGTATTTGATGTGCATTTTTCCACAATAAATAAATACATTTAGTAAAAATTAATTGGCTTGGTGCTGAGTGTCGGAGAAGTCCTCAAGTATTAAGAGATTAAACAGCCACATTATTGGTTTTGGACATTTCATTAAATTTGTTGAAAGTGTGGCAGTGAATAGCTCACTGCGTTAAGCAGGCACTCCAGACGCTACAGTCCTCACTGCAGTGGCCCCTGTTCAATTCCCTTGGCGGCCCTTTGCTCATTCCCCCTCTCTCTGTCTCCCTATTTCCTGTCTATTTCAACTGTCCTGTCAATTAAAGGCAAAAAAGCCCCCAAATAAATACTTTTTAAAAATGTGTTGGCAGTAAGAAAGATGTGGCTGCTTCTTTTCTAATCTATTAGAATTATTCTAGCACCATGAACACAATGACACATTTCTGTATGCAAAAATAATCTTAGTGCATGAGACACCTGCCTGCTCTGAGTGTAAACAAAATGGGAAATATTACACTCACCTTCACCTGCTACTGCAAGAAACTCCTGAAGCAGACTGGTAATCACCAAAAAAATCATGATTCTGTTTTCTCACAGCTGGATGAAACATAAATCCAAGTTCATGTGTATGGTGTGCATTTCTATTGGGGGTCTGTCTTTAATAGGCTTGTCTTATCTGCATACGTCACATTGTCATGTCTGTTTCTCACCTTGATCCCCCGACCTTGTTCTCCCTAAATCCCACAACAGGACCATCCTCTCATTGTTTCAGACTGAGCAGTCCCCACACTCTCCTCCCCTGTCTCCTCACACATGACTTTACACTACTCTAAACTATCCCAAACATATTCAGAAAAAAGCTGGTTTTGGGCTTATGATAATTTTACATGTCTACTCTGTCTCATCCCCCTTGATTCAAAGGGCACTGAAATGAAAGCAATCATGTGATCTCCAGCAACATTAAACCAGCCTGATTAATCATTGTACAGCTGGCGGTGGCATCCTTCACTTTAAGGCAATAGTTGGGTTTGCACACTCAGGATTTTCTTTAAGTAGACAGAGACACTCTGAGCAGCCACTGTGCTAGTGACTGAAAATGTTCTCATTCTACTAATTACTGTACTTACCCAACAGTACAGGCCAGAAAATGTCTAAAGCATGGTCCTTTTCATTTAGACGCTGCCCAAACTAACCTCATGCTAGCAGTTTTTATTGGTTATATGTAATTTAAGCAATGGAAGCATTAATCCTCAAGGCTGTTAGAATAAATGAGGTGGAACATGCCATTCTTCTTTTGTGATTACCCCTGGAAATAAGACACTGTTAGGCCTCCCGGCTGCAAGTCTCTACGGCGCAGGCAGATTCAATCAGCATTTTATTACACTGCTGCATAACCACACTGTGCAGAGGGAAGTCATACAGTATGTACACAGAGTTCTTTATTTTTAATGGTTTCCTTTTCTTCAACTTTACTCTGAATTTCATCTCAATATACTGTAGTTTTCAGACTTTGGACTTTTGGGTAAACTTTGCAATCATATTAACTGTGCTTACATTGGTTTTAGTGATTATACTGCAGTGGGTTGTTGTTTTTCTTTAGTCCTGCTGGCAAAGTGACATATTTGGAAGGTGATGTTAGTCCATACAGAAATATCTTCATGATAACTGATTTTTTTTTTATTTTTTTTATCTTTTACGTTGTCAGCATCACATTATTATTGCAAATGTGCACTGTTAGTTTATCCTTAGCTTTTTGTCAGGTCCTTCACTTTTGAGTGTCCCAGGAAACACTGAGTTTTTATATTTGCAGGTTGTGGAGGGTTTTATATTGTCAAATAGATTAAGTTGTTTTCTTAATTTGTAGTAGAGTCTGTGAATTTGCATGTGTTGTACAGCTACTGAAGTATTATGAAGTTTTGAAGACTTGTTGATGAGCAATGAGTGGTCAGTTCTCGACAAGTACCACCATTAGGTCAACATTTTAATTACTTCACTGTGTAGTAAGTTCAAAAGGAAATTTTTATTACTGCCTTATGTTTCACTTTTCTGTACACTTGCAAAGGATCATCATAACCATGTGTTGCCTCATGTATCTACTGGATACACACACGTTTATCCCTGTAGGTCTATCTCGTAGGATGTCCTGTGGCCCGAGGCAGAGCTTGAGGCCAAGGAGAGGAGAGGGGGCGGTCAAGACCTTGAAAGTCTGCTTCTTGTAAATATTTCACATACAGTACGTCCATCAAAGAACAACAATAACAAAAATACAACTGGACCACTGGCTCCAAAAACTGGATAAGGATTTTATTGATAATTGAATTACATTTCTCTTTTATACATATTTCATAAATGATACAGGATTTTACATTTTTCTTTTTTGCCAACATTACAGCATCATATGTCAACAGAAGAAGAAAAAAATAGACAAGAAAAATAAAACAAAATAAAATAAGAGGTCAGAATGGAGTACAAGATCATTTCAAATCCTATATTCTGCTTCACTCTTTAGGCATTTTAAACATGTCTTATTGTAAGTGCACACAAACAAGATATTCAAAACATAACACACATTCAAAACAGAGAATAATAATGTGACTTTGGGAGAAAAAAAAAAGGGTGAGGGTGGATGAAAATGATTGAGAGGGACGAGAAAGGGAGGTGTTCCCCGATAAGTACATGCGTGCGCCTGACACTTCTCCTTTGGACTCAGGACTTTTCCTTTGGATCCAGGACGATATTAACTGAGGTCAAGAGGTCACAGCCTCCTTTATAGGTGCATCGAGGATGGAGGGGGTTCTCTCATTTATTGGGGAGTATAAATGGCAGATTTACGGGAGTAAATAAGATGAGGACGAGATGAAACTGGGGTTTTGATGGGGTTTGCGCAGTTGGTTGGCTGGGATTAAGTCAGGATTTGACAGGGCAGGTTATAAAGACATAGTCCTGTCCACTGCCCTTTATATCTAGGAATCTCTACGAACAACGTTCTTAAATTATCTTTGCAGGTTGTTGTGTTTTTTTTTGTTTTGTTTTTTTTTCCCTTTTTTTGATAAATCGTCATTTTTTTTAATTTTTACATAATTTCCCATGTAAACATACATTCATGCAACACCCTCTTTATAATAAAGTTCCCTATATTTGATATATTTTGTTTTTAAAAAATAAAAGCAAGAGAAAAACAAAGGCATTTAACGGTGGATGGTGTGATAGAAAAAAAAAAGGAGGACGTGATGATGGGGAGGAGTGTTGTGCAGAAAAACAGCAGAGGGGAGGATTGGACTGCTGACAGAGGCCTCAACTCTCTCAGCTCCCAGAGTACATCTCCAAGGAAATGTTGTGTGTGCATGAGTGTCATTGTGTGTGTGTCTGAGGGGGAAAAAATGAATTTAAAGCTCATGACAGCTATGAAGTGAGATGAGGGTGGGATTGATTTTTACCACTATTGACAAGCAGGGATTAGGGGCAAACTGTTCATGAATATGGTGATTTGAACTTTGCACCTAGAGCCCACACCTCTCATCAACATATGGATTCATTAAACACACGTTCTCTCACACACACACACGCACGCACAGAAAGATCTTTTTCGGCTTCCAAACTTTTAAATGTAGCCCTCCTTAATGCAAAGGCGCCATTTCAATTCATGTTTACCAAACTGATATATCGTTTAATTCATTACTCATCCAAAAGGCACCATTTCCCTTGGAGATAACACACACGCCACCACACACAGTGACAGATCAGACCATATCCTGCTCTGAGATCTGCATGGCTAACGTCTGATTTCACCTAAAATCATGCATTTTAATAAAAAGAAAAAGAAAATTGCATTTAAACACAAGGATCTTCTCAGTCGGACTTGGTCAACTGTTTACACGCGAGCAGGAGATGATCTGGAGCTGGAGTCTGTGTGCAGGCACGTCATGTTGTTGTGCTTCCCTCTCTGCAGAGGTGATCTCCAGCAGTTAAGAGTGAAAATAACTGAATCTGAGACTCTTTTTTCTTCTTTTTAGACATGAATGGGAGTGGAGAGAGGGCCACCAATCCTCACCCTAAACAGAAAACTAAGCTTATTCAGTGACCATCCAAAAAGTAAAACAAATGGACAACTTAAACATGGCTTCTATCACTTTTGATATATAACTGATCAGGGGGATGAGACTTCAGCTAGATGTGGCAAAGAAAAGTGTCCAATTAAGTACAAAATTGCAATAATGCTCCTACACATTCACAAATTTCTACTGAGGGCATACCACAGCATGCAGTCTACCCTGCCTTGCCATCAAGGGAGCAGGGGGGCATTACAGCAACAGTGGGAGGAGAACACTCTGGCTTTGTTTCAGGATGAAAAAAGCCTCAATGATACAATGCCACGATTTTTTTTTGGGTGTCGCCTATTATTATTTTGTCCATAGGCCGAGAGGAAAAGGCTGATTTGGAAAAGGTAAAATATATGATACAGAGAAGAGGGAGATGCTGAACTGCAGGACATTTAGTCAGATTCTGCCCCTCCTGCAAACTATGGCTCCTCTTTTTTTTAAAAGCTATAACAGCCTATAACATGCCTGTAAGGTTTGTCTGAAGGCAATGGTCTCTGAGCATTTTAACCCCTTCATAAGCAGCTTTTTATTTTTATTTTTTTTTAGACCAAACGTGGTATTGCTCAAAAGTAATCAATTCCAATCAAAGCCACGTTCAACCTGATTTGGCTTCAGCTTTGTTGCCCCCTTTGTTGGCCATGCACACAAGCCGTATGTCCAACCTGGACGTAGTTACTGTTAAAATATACTGCGTGTGTTTGTCATGAAAAGATATGGAATAGCATACAGTGTGAATGTGCGTAATGTGACGTCGTGAATATGCAGTAGCAGGGGTCTTTTCGTGGCAGGAGATCTCCAGAGGATGTGAATGAGATTCTCATGAGATGATGTTTGGAAGAGAGCTCCTCCCCCCACTGAAAAAACTAGCCTCTGGTCATCTGTTTATTTGATTGTATACATATATATATTTATATTCTTTTCATAACAAATATACTATGGCTTTCAAAATAAAAAGTGCCAAAATATTTTTTTTGGAATAAAAGAACACACAGTGATGTTGTTTGTCGGTAGTACTCTCATAACTTGCGCAGACCGGGCCGCTACAGGACGTCAACAGGAAGAGGAAACGAGGCGTCACCGTGCCTACATCCTGCGAGACGAGACAAGCTCCTGACAGAGGTCACACCGGGAAGGACACCTGTCCGTCACCTGGAGGAGACGTGGCCCAGGGAGGGAGAGGCAGCAGAGTTCAGCTACAGGAAGACGACCGTCTCCCTGATGGTGCGACTGCAGTCAGGACTTCCTTGTAAACTTTAACATGAGGGACAGAGAGTCTCCCTGGAGCCTGCCCCAGCCAAGAGTAGGTGTGCGTGTGTGTTGACAGTTTGACTGCTCAAGGAGTGGGACAGTACTGCTGCGTCGAACCGCTGTGTGGCTAGGGTCGGTGTCTCAGAGTACCCTGAAAGTCCCACACACACATACACACACACACACACAAAGACTTGACAATGCCCTTCTGCGTGTCCTCTGTCCTTGAGTGTTGTGGTAATTCCCATTTTCCCCCTTTGGAGTTCCCTGCAGGCTGTCACTCTGAAGATTTGAGGCATATTCATAGTGCCCAGTTGTATTCCATCATCCTCATCATCATCATCATCATCTTCATCATCATCGTCATCATCATCGTCGTCGTCATCATCATCATCATAGTTGTCGTCGTCGTCCTTTTCATCATCCTCACCAAGCTTCGGCTGTAGTTTCAGTTCCTGGTATTCTCACCATCCTTCTTCGTTGTCTTTAAGCGGTTTTCACTTGCAATTCCAACTGGAGTTTTCAGTCAGGAAAGTAAAAAGAAAGAAAAAAGGAAAAAAACAAACCAAACCAAAAGAAAATTAAAAAAACGAACTCCCACAGTCGAGAAAGGGATGGGATTATTGGGTGTGGGAGGGTGAGGGGGGGGGGGGGGTTGAGAAATAGCTGGGGGTAAAAGGGGAGGGAGAAGGGTGTTGGACGACAGGAGGGAAGAGGGTAATGGGCTTGTAGGAGCTGAGAGAGGAGGGGGGAGTCACTCTTTCCATCAATTTTTACTGGCGGTAAGCTGCTGAACTGGGAGCTGGAGCTGGAGCGGGTCCCGGAGACGCTTCAGATCCAACTCCACCTGGAGAGGGTGGACAGGGGGGAGGGAGAGGGCGGAGTGAAAAAACATGAGATGAAAGTACGTGTGTGTGTGTGTGTGTGTGTATGGGAGGACGAGGTTTAAGTAGGTCTAGCCACAACTGTTACAAATCCAAGTACTGAACCATAAAATGTGCGAATCCCTCGTGCTTGTTTCACAATCACACAACATTCAGCTTTTCGCCAAGCGACTGTACCTCAGCGATATCATCCTTCAGCTTGTTGTACTTTTCAACGTCGAAGCGTGTCCTCTTCACCCCCTTGTGGAAGAACAGCAGATACTGTCTGTCTCTAGCATCGGGGTAAATGTACTCCTGCAGGTTACAGAGACACACACACAGAATTAGTTACTCAGGGGGGGGTTGTCCTTGGGCCAAATCCCACTCATGACACACTGAACACAAAGTTCTGAATCACAGATGCTGAATCAAAATTCAAAGGGAACAGTTCAGCCTTTTGAACAGCCAAAAATATTTCTACTTCACACATGGTGTTGTGAAGAAAGGATAACTGTTGGATTTCATTCCTGTGATGCTTCATCCTCTGGTTGCTCAATTAGTTTCGCCAAATATTTGGTATTGGAATCAGTATTTGGCTCAAAGGAAGCATCTAAAAACGTGCCCACTAGCAGTAAGTTTATTAACAACATTAATCTGATGATAATTTCTTTAATCTTTTGAAAATCAGAAAATGTAAAAAAAAAAGCATACCAGAATTTATTTCAGTTTCAAAGTCCAAGGTGATGCATTTAAATTATTTACTGTATAAAAACTCAAGATATTCCCTGTACAATAAGATAATAGGACTACGTACAAAAAATAGGCCGTAGGGTGAACCCGAAAAAATGATTTCCACTCCGACATCCGGAGACGACATGATCTTTACTGATTCATGCAGGAGTTAGTAGCTCATAACCCCGCAAGAGTCCCGTGATTTGGCACTAGTTCCTTTTGAGCGTAATGAGATTTTAGTTCACGGGTAGAGGCACGGCTGTCACGTGATCGCACAACACCAATAAAATACTCGCTTTTAGTAAACACAATGGCGATATGGTTTCATCCAGCAGTAGTTGTGATGAGGAAACGAGACCGAAAAGTCATCAAAAGTGAGCAGAAATGATCTTAAACAGTGTTATATACGTCGCCGTGTCCGCGAAGATTGATTTGCTTCCTATAGAGGCTACCTTAATATTAGAAGCCGTCTTCATCAGCTCTTATTTGTTTTTCCATATTCTGTTGTAAACCATTTTCCTGTCTGTTTACTGCCATAGTAACAGTTAATGTGTTGTTGCTTGGGTTACAGAGATGTGTCTATATGTCTTAAGATGTAGGCCTATAGAACTGACGTGTTAACAGGTAAGATGTTGCTGTCCTGTAGTCCCCGTATGTCGGAGCAGGATGAAACGATAACAGGGTTCACCTTACAGCCAAAAAATGTAAAAAGGTTGGATCTTCCTCCTTAAAACAAATGGTCTATCAAGATTATTGTGAAATAGCTCATTAATTATTCAACTAAAGATCTTATCATTCACAACAGACAAGATATTACTGTTTTTCGCTGTGGCCTACCTGGCGTGTGAGCACAAAGTAGGCGTACATGGCCATGGCTGTGCCATAAGTGATAAAGTAGGTGACGGGCTCCATGATATCCCAGGAGTACTCCCACCAGGTGAGCCGGGCCAGGATGCCGAACTGGGTGGCCATGTACGCCATGCCGCCCCACAGCACCCAGGTGGTACGCCGCTCCGCCTTCTTACTCAACTCATCCCTCACCTGTGCAGATGTCAAGAAGAGAGCAAGACAGTCAGACAGATCAAAAAGAACAAGGAGGTACATTTAGTTAATTATCATAAGATTAGCTGTTTTGTTGTGATCACAAACTGATTACAGAGTTAACAACTTTGTTATTTCCATCAAATTCCCAACTTGATTGTCCCTTCATCACATCACTGATGAACGGCCAGGCCTTCTTCAACTGTGAATCTTCAATGGTTGAACAGAAACAACACCAGATACCTGCAGATAATCATATCATCTGCAGATAAAAGGATTATAAATAGGCTTTCAAAATGCTAAGCAACAGCTCCTCTCGATTTTGACTGAAAAGTGTGCAAGAGCACGCAAACAATTTGTCTTTCAAGGTCACTGTTCAGCAACGGCCTTCTGCAGCCAAACACAGAGATGTAACTGATGTCGGTGCACTGACCTTCTCTAGGGGACGGAGTTGAGAGTTGAGGTCCTCCAGTCGTCCAATCAGCTCGCGCTCTTTGCTAAGTTGATGCTCCTCGATGCGCAGGGTGGTGTAGAGCTGCTGCACCAAAAACTTGACGTCATTCAGCCTCTCCGCCTCCTCGTGGGGCAGAAGCTCTGAGACACACAAACACACGCAAAACAAACACACCGGCTTTAAAGTGACCCACTTGTTGGCAATAAAAAAAAAACACTTTCTCTTGTTATTAATGGCTGACTGTGTGAGGGAAAGACTCGGAGCAAACAGCACAAGGCCCCGGCTTCACTGTCAGCCCGTCCCTCACCTCTCCTCGGTGGCCGCACTAGGTGTGTGGTGTCATTAATGACGAGCTTGAAGTCATCCAGCAGTAGGATGTCTATGCCGGTGGAGGAGGCCACCCTCGCTCCATCTGGAACGGAGAGACAAATGGAAAGCGAGTGAGTAAGAGAGATGGAGCAGCACTGATAGGAGGCCACTTCAAACGCCATTCACCTATGTTGATAATCAGCCTCGTTGCCGTCTGATTACGGCGAGAGGTAAAAGCAGATGCACTTACACGCTAAGAGAAAGATTTTCAAGTAGCAGTTGTTCCTGTATAATGAGCCCTGCGAGCAGAGCGAGGGCTGAAAAATCATTTCATGGCGTATGCAGCGGTATTAAACTTGGATGCAAAGCCGCAGCTGCAGGATCACTTAATCGCCTCAAAATACAAGAACACTTGAAAGCATGTTGAGGACACGTATACGTATAACCTGCTGGAGCAAATGGACATAATGTGTGTGTGTGTGTGTGTTATTGTGTGTGTGTGCATACCCATGGAGTAGATGGCTACCCGGTCGATGCCTCTGTCCTCCGCCTGGAGCTGTTGCAGGAAAACTCCCACACAGTCGCTGAGAGGCTTGAGGGTGAACTGACAGCGCTCTCGCCTGGATGGCAAACTGACTGAGATCACCGGCAGCCCGTTCTGATACACCACTGTCACCTCTGCCGGGGGAGGAGGGGGGAAGGGGGTGTTGCAAGGCAAAAAAAAGAAGAAAATGTAGAGTCAGACAAATGTCACAGAAGCAGAAAATGTAAAGTGACACCCTGAGGTTCCAAGTGAACTGTGGAAACAAGCTTTACTGTGCAATACAAGTGACAAACATAAAGCAAACATAAAGACATGACACAGCACAAGACAAGAGAGACATAGCAGAGTAGCCAAAAAAGTAGAGAGTTAAATAAGAGATACATTGTGATAAGAGAGAACAAAAAAGAGAAGAAGAGAATAAATAAATAAATAAACAGACATCAGCAGCTAATCGATCAATCAGTTTTTTCCTTTCCTTTCATTTCCCTTAACAAGCTTATGTGCTTGTCTCCCTCTGATGGAAGAAGCTTAACATTCAATAAGAATAAATGTCCGGTTTGTTTTGCTAAGCACTTGTCACCTGCTTCTGAACGTAAACATAACTCATTTATACCATCTGTACCTCTGCCTTGAACTAACCCAACACTGTTCCCCACAGCACCAACAAAACATGTCAGACCTCTGACCTTCAGCTGCTGTGACACTTTCCGGCTTTAAGCTAAAAACCAACGGACCACAAGGAGGACTGTGGTTTGAGACCCAGCAGGGGGCAGTGCAACAGCAGCTCCACCTGTGGGCAGGGGTTCACCAACTCAACTGCAAAAAAAACTCAAGAGAGCCGAGGGCGGCAGCTCTTCAGAACAGCCACAGTCTATTGTTTCACCATCAGACACTACAATCAATACTTCAGTTACAATGTCGTAAACACTGCATACAGTATCTACAGCTAATTCAATAGTTATTTGTTTACCATGTGAATTGGGATACCAAAAGTCTGCAGACCGCCAAGGGTCCTGGACGGGGATCCTGAAGGTCCCCAGAAAATAAGGGGGCTCACTATCATTACATCTGTAAGTAGCACAATGACAGAATCTGTCTATTTGGGTCAAAGAGTTTCTGTAATAAAAGCCAAAATCTTATCATATGGACGACTTCGTTTCAGTTTGGGGGTTGGAACATTTTGAGAACCACTGATCTATGCGGCATATCTTTCTTAACCTCCTCACAGGACGATTATGTTGATTCATTGCCAACAACTGATGTTTCTTATTGTGACAGAAAAGCTAAAAAGGACCCACTGACAATCAAAGAGACCTTGAGCTGCACGTCACCGTGCATTCATTCACTGAAAGCTTTCGTCTGCGTGCGTACCAAGGACTGACAGGACGCACGCTACAGTATTTTGAAATTACTGCTCCGTAACCAAGCGGGTTATAATGATCCTGCACAGCTTATACTATTATCATGCTGAGTGGCCTCTAATGACAGAGCCATGAATCAAGGCAGAGGGCTGTGAGTCCACTCACTCACTCACACATACACACACAGGAGGGAGATCCGAGCTGTTGCCTTGTTGCTGCTGCACCCAACAACCTCTCCCTGCTGCTCAGGACCACTGCAGTGAATCAGCACATCTCTGCCTGGGCTCCACACCAGGAAGTGAAGGATCGGCGGCGGTTTGCGGCGCGACACTGGCACAGCTCGAGCTTTTGACCGAGTTCAAACTCCAGACACGACGTGCAGACATTTCACTCCGCACCCGCTTCTCGACGACTGGAAACTTTGCCTCCGGTATCCGAGCTGTCCGCTCTCTGCACCTGTTCCCTTTGTCCTCCTTCATCATCACAGACAGACACGTTGCTAAAGGCATGAGGTTCTTCTCCTTATTTCTGCTCCAAAAAGCTACAGCTATTAATGCTGGCTTTAAAAATCAAATCAACTGGCTGCTGCCCTCTCTTCCTCCTCCTCCTCCTCCATCCCTCCTGCCTCTCACACAGAGAACCAGATGCTTTCCCCAAGACAGATTCCATATTAATGACTACTGCCTGTTAACTCCAAATGAGCCTCTCCTGTCTGATCGATGCAGAATTCCTCAAAGGCACAACACTCATTTGTTTTGAAACGTGGGGGCAGAGGCTGGGGTTTTCTTAAAAAGGGGGGAAATCCTTCATAGAGCTCTTATTGACAGAAATAAAGCACTATGAGGTCTTACCTTCTGGAGCAGCGGAGGTACACAACAGTCTCTGGCCATGCCATGAGGAGCCGCCCCTCCAAACCTGCAGACAGGGAGAGAAAGGGCAACGACACGGTCACACCACTTGCACATACAGTAACACTCTTTTATCAGCCAAGTGCGTGACACCCAGCAACATGACACTACCTAGAATCTGTGCATTGTGTATTTGTCAGGCTGACCTCCTATTACGTTACAAAATGGCGTCGGTTTCTGGAAATGTTCCCGTGTACAGGCTGGGCTGGAGCCACACCCAAAGAAGCTCACATTAATAGATCTGAACTGATCCGACTGCAGCTTTTCCAGTCACAGAAATACTCCACAACAGGCTGACGCATAAAAACACAACCACACAACCACACACACACACACATAGCTTCTCAAATACCATCTAAATACGCCAGCATCCAGACACAGAAACCACCACTCGGAGGAAAACGCCACAGTGGGAGACACAGAATGAAGGCAGCAGCCACATGCAGCTTGAATAACAACAGTGTGGTTCAGTATGAATTCTCCACTTGTGTCACAGACCAGCGGGAGGAGGGGAAGGAGGTAAATGTTGGAGCAGAGCTCGGGGAAACCCTCTTATTTTTTTCCCCCTTCTTTGCAGTGAAGTAGGAGTGTTCATACAGGGAGCACATGCTTCACATTACAGAGCTCCTCGTTCTTCCCCGTGAGCCACGATCAAGCCTTTTAAAGGCATGAGGCGGACTGTCAAGTTTCCTGATTTCCTCAAACTTGCGCAAACTGGGAGCGAGGATGAGACATCAAGCGAGGAAGCGGCGCCAGGGGGCGAAAACACAACTTTGCTGATTAAAGTTTTAACTGTGTGCACAACACACAAACAAAATATGTCTCTACTGCATCGCAAAACAAAAACTAAAAAAAAGAGAAGGAGCTCTGTTCCTCTGCAGAACAGGGCCCTAATATTTAATAAGTGGCGCCCGGGGCCATGTGATTTGTGCTGCATCTAACTGTTTTCACTGGCTATGCAGGCGACATTACAATTCTCCTGTGAGTGCGCAGCATCGCCGGTGAATCATGCGCACATTCAATAACTTCAATCTTCAGTTCCTGGAGGCTCAGGTCAGCTATCACACTGTCAACAGATCTGACTGCATGGCACTCAGCATCCGGCAGGCCTCAGCCTGATGCACTCGCTCCATGTACAACTGGGGTAATATGAGATTTTTTACAATAAGCAGTTATGCACACACTCGCTCGCTGACCCGCACCGAGCTGAATCACAACAAGCGGAGATCCAAAGCCCTCGCTGCTTCTCGTTTTACGACTCTGGACTGACAGCTGTGGAATGAAAAGATATCTTAGCGGGTGCTGTCAGCACAAGCAGACGCTTTCTGTATCTGAAGCACTGAGCTAAGCACAAAATACCATGGATACCCATCTGCCAATCACAGCATTTTTATGCTGGAAAATCAGCATCAGAGAAGCAGGATCAAGGCTAAGCTGCTCACACTAAAGTCAGTGGTGTGAATCTTAAGGCCAGAGTTTATCATTACTCAGCAGGACAGATATCCTGGCTAACTGTGATACAGGAACCAGCAGAGGAAGCTCTGATGCTCATAATGCACTCTTTTTTTTCCTGTGTGTGCCACATAACAAGGCTGGGTAATTTAGCTCAAGAGCTCATTAATATTGTGGCTCAGATTTCATGGTTCAAAGTAAGATTTTTATGTTATGCACATACTGAGATTTGTCACAGCAAAACATATGTTAAGATCATTTAAAGTTCAGTTTTGTTTTTGGTAGTATTGCAGAAGCACTAAATCAATCAGCCGCTGTGGGCTGAACATGGGAGAAACTTGTTGACGTACACACCAAAAATCCATTCTAAGTTCTGAGGCTTTGTTTAGCTCCTTTATTTCAGTGACGCAAAAGCTCAAAATACTTACAAACGCCTTCGCAAAGATAATAAAGGGAAAGCACACAAACACAATATTATCCGGGAAATTAAAGAGATCGACAGAAAATTTCACTCCTGATGCTGCTCACCCCACATCCATGTTGAAATACCAGGTGAGGAGAACAGGTGAGCGCACACCCACAGTGACACACCCCTAACCCAAGTGCAAATGCAGTGTGCACACACAAACCAAGCCCATGAATACAAAAAAACTTACATAATATGGCTCCTACAGTCATTTCAATATGGTCACTGACAGCTGTGTGAACTTAAAGGGGACATATTATGGAAATATCACTTTTCGAAGGCCCTTTGGGTGTTTGTCTTGCCTTCTGGCCCCCAAAATGTGAGAACTGACAAAACAAAGCTGTAATTTGCAGGCTGCCTAGGTTGAAATCCATGTGGTTTTACAAGCTGGTCCCTCAGTTGTCATACAATTATGTCATTAGTTTTCAAATTTGCATAACGCCACCCCTTCCTGTGAGTACAGGTACAGGTAGAGTGGGTGGTGGCTCATTTGCACTTAAAGGGACAGGCACTGAAACCAGCTGTTCTGAACAGGGCTGTTTTGAGCAGATGAAAAGAGCTGTGACGTTTGATCCTTGAGGTATGTGGACCGAAGCAGAGACACAGAGATGTCTTTAAGACACCTGGGAACTATTTTAATTTGTGGGAAAGGGGCATAATGTGTGTCCTTTAACTACCATAGTCAAACTCAATGCCAGTTCAAAGAAACACCAGTGGTGGGACTACACCTGTAATCCCAGCATCAACATGGCAAACACTGCTGACAATCAGTCACTGCTCATTAAATGTCCCAGTGGTACTCTACTCAGCGGCGGTGGTGACTGCCAATCACATCTCCACATCTAATCCAGCTTTCAGTCAGAGGGTCCCAACCAGTCAGACCACAGCACACGTCACCACGACAGGGATAATGATAAATGTCGAGATTAACACAAATTGCCACAGTTAACAACCACTGAGCCTCGTGAGCCTGAAAATTGCTCATCGCCACATTAATGAGTGATGATGAGCCCCCTCGCCAGCTCTGGGTCTTTGTCCTCACCAGGTACACGCGACGCACCATTGGCTCCCCCACCGCTCAGAGGCTCAGCGAGGGTCCACAGATGGAGGCCCCGCCCCCCCGCTGAGCGCTCTCTCTGCTGGAGCTGCCAACATATGAGACCACCCCCCCATGAGAAAATAAAAAACTTCTTGCAAACTCTTTTTCTTTCATGTTTTTTTCAGCACCTGCAATTACAGGGGGATTTCTGTAAAAACGTATAATTAGAAACTCATTTTTCTATACACCGAGCACCGCAGAGAGTGTGTATGAATGTGTGGAAAGGAAAGAAAAGACAAGCAGATTGACACATTTGACGTAACCAGAGGCCACAGTGACCAAACGTTTGGTAACTCTGTGATGAAATGCGTGCGTGAGAGTCTGAAATGAGATACTGATTACCATCCCATGGCACCGAGAGGAGCCCAAACAGTGATTAGGTGGCTGATCAGATGAGATGCTGAGGAAGGCGTTTTGGCCGGTCTAGAATAACTGCACAGTCTGCAGAGAGCTGCCCAGCACTGCTTTGCTCATTCATTAACTTCAGCAGCTTGAAGCCAGGAGGAAAGATTTCATCCAGATACCCACAACATCACCAGCACGGACCCACACACCCGCACACATACACACACACCCGCGGCACCATCACACAAACATATGCAAATATGCTGGAGTGTGCGCGTGCATCCATCTGTGGAGTGTCGTCCTATAGGTGCGAATGTACCTCGGTGTGTTTGCAGGTGGCCGGCGTGTGCATGTGCATGTGTACGTGCGTGCGTCCACCCCGTCTGTTCGCCAGCCTGTTTGTCAGCGGTAGTTGCAGAACGACCCCCCCCCCTCCAACCTCCCACCCCGCACCCCCCCCCCGGCCGGCACACAGCCACTGAAACGCTGGCTGAAATATTTAACAGCGTAGCAGCAGTCAATAGCACAGCAACCTTGGAATCAATGTCATACGACTAAGAGGGGGAAAGCAAAAAAAAAACAGACAGAAACGGATGGACGGATGAATTGGAGGTGAGGAGGGGGGGCGGAGGTGGAGAAAGAAGGGAAGGATAAATGGAGGAGCAGCAGGGGAGCGATAGAGATAAATGAAGGCTGGAGTAAAAGGGTGTGAGTCCGAGTGCGCTTGCGTTTCTAACCATGTGCTGCATATACTGTACCCTGCAGCAGAGCAGACAACCCCTCTCCACTGAAACGTGACCATTACTCGGTGTGTGTGTGTTTGCAGTGGAGATGGTGGCTACAGAAAAAAAACAGGGGGAAGGAGAAGGGGAAGAAAGGATGAAGGGGAAACAGAAAGGGGGGAGATGAAGATAAGAAAAAAAAAGAGAACACCGTGAATGTGAAAGCATGGGGAGAGAGGAGGGGAGCAGCAGACTTGCTGGGAGGGGGCGGGGACGGGAGGAGGAGAGGGAAGGGGAGGGGGGACTGCTGATCACTGCAGTAAAGGAATCCCTCGTCTAGAAAGGGGGGTTGCCCCTCGATTTCACCCACTATCCCCTCCCCTCCCCTCTCCTCCATCTCCGTCTTACTCGCACTGAATCCTGATGCGCTGGGTTTTGATCTCCTTGCAATTCTCATCTGCACTGCGCTTTAACTTCCACTGCATTTTACCACAGCCGTCTCCCCCGTGTACATGGGTGCATTTTCCATCAATTAAAAAAAAAAAAAACATAGCAAACACACCCCTCCATTTAAATTCTCTCTCACTGGAGTAAATGCACTGCTAGCAGGAGACCCAATAGATTAGGGAGGATATACTGCAGGAGATGAAAATACATTTAATACACTAGGGGGAAATATAAAGTCTTCTTAGTGGCTGCTCTTCCCTGCTAGCACACGACATAGTAACTCAATGCTTAAAGATGAATCATCCTCATACAGTATGACTCTTAACTACTTCACGCAGTCGTGCCAGGTTTAACCAAAAAAAAAAAAAAAGAGGAGGAAGAAAAAACTCACACCTTGCATTAATACAGTAAAGCCATGGGAGAGAATCCACACACAACCTTCGAGAGTGAAAGGGCTGCAGCTCTGCCAGCTATCAATAGCCTCTCTCCCTTTCGTGCAGCAGCCGTTTGCCTTTTGCTGAGTTAAATTCCAGCAACATAATGACATTCTTGTTCTCATTTCAGCCTAGATTATGTATGTGGAGAAATTTGCAAGATTTATGAGCCTCCTCCTCCTCTTCCTCCTCCAGCTCAATCACACAGATTCATAAACTTGTTAGCAGAGCCGCTTTGAGGATGGATTAAAAAACTACTGCTACTGTTGTTCAGCCACGGAGGGAAAAACAAACAAAAAAACTTAAGAAAACAAGTTATTTCAGGAGCTGTGTGCAACTGCTGAAATATATGAGATTTTGTGTTAAATGTAAAGCAGTATTTCCCAGACGCACACCTGTCATCTTCACACTGTGCTAATTACACTGATCTTAATCCGAATACTACGTAAGACTTTTGACATTATAGCTAGACTATGTTGTTTTCAGATGTTGCCAGATGTTTGTGTCTTTGGATTTTTTGTTTCCAAATCAGCTTGTATGTGTGGACAATCAGCTCAGTGGTTGTGGTTGGATCTGATCTGAACACACAATGACACAGCAGTTTAAAAATCTCCTCTTCCTCAGAAGACATCCTTTTATCTTCTGCACACCGCAGGGAAATTCTGGGTGCCAAGTGTGGCATAAATTGTCTCTGCGTGTGTGTGTGTGTGTGTTTTGTAGAGACACCAGCAGTGAGGAATAATGTCTCTGATATAATTCCCATTTCATGGTGCCCTTCTGAGGGAGTGGGAACCTTTGTCATTTATCTACACAATGACTGCATCCATCTAGGTGGTAATGTGCTGTCCCGGGCCACGGCTGCAGACCGGATAAGGCGGGTAGTCCCACAAAGTCATTCATAAAAATCATTCATGGATACACAGACTCATGCAAGTCGATAGAGGTGATTCTGTGCATTTGGTCTTAGGCATGACTGCACGAGTGCAGCTTAATTATCTTTTAATGCTACTACTTATCAGATATGCTTAGTTGTTTTATTTTTTGTTTTTTTCCCATTCTCTTTACTGGCAGAAGTCATAACGTGTGGATAGATTTACAATCAAAGCCAACCCGATCGATGGCTCAGTGGCTCAGTGGTTTGATAAAGGCTGGGGTCAAGGAGAGGTGGGGAACTCCATCATGCTACCATGACAGACAAAGGCACAGGATCGCAGCATGTGGTCGGGGCGGGGTCAGCGGGAGGTCACTATCTGTAGAACGCCAATATGTGAGGACTCAGGACTGGCGGGGTGGATCCATTTGAAACCAGTGTAGCAGACAGGACAGATGGGGGCCAGGTAGCGAAGGCATCCTGTCTTAATCCAAGAGATATTACCCAGTGATCCACCTGCTCGTTAACCACTGGTGTAAACACGACACTCTGTGTATTATATGACTGAGCTGAGAGAGTGGAGTTTACTGTGTATCCCCAATAATTAGCTGTGACATCCTGCAGACTCACCTCTGAGGACTATTTCCTTGTGGATTGCTCAAATAGGTGAATGAGGTTTATGAGCTATAAAATTAGAAATACACTGCATCTTCCTTCTCATCGGCTGCTGGAGGGGAATGCATGTGGATGACACTCTCATTCACTAACCCAGTAAGGTGCCTCAGCTTTGTTTTCTCTGTATCTTTCTGTCTCCATCTTTATTACTCTTTTATAGCACATTAAGAGGCTGCTGACGGTGACAGTTTAAAAGCTCTGCCTTGTCCCTATTTACAGTGAAATGCTGCAATTTCCTTATTTTCCCAAAAGAAATCATTACATATCAACTAAATTATAGGAAAGCACCTTTAATGGAATTTTTTTATGTTTTATTTTAGATGCCAGATGATTTTTCACAACCTCAAAAACAGTCAAACATTTTCTTAAGTATCTTTTGTTGCTAGGTGCTACTTTAGATGCTAACTTCAATAGAAGAAACATGATAAAAAATAACAGTGTTGCTTTCCACCATTGGACACAGTTCTTAGTAACTTGTAACAACAGCTGTTAATGCCAATACTTGCTTCGTATAGCATTAGTAAATTAGTAGCATCAGTACATCTCACAAATAGCTTCCTAAATGCTCATCCATCATCAGTATATTCCTGTATATATATAAATAAATTGAGTCAGTGTTTTCATGCGCGAAATGTCAGAAATAAAGCTACATTATCAACAAATAAAGATATAAGAGAAAGAAAAACAGTTAATTTTCACACTTGGTGAGTTTTTTGTGGGGACAAATGAGGAGTAATCAAACTGTCTGTTGAGTGATAAATTGATTTATGAACCGAGATGTCATCGTTGGCTTGAGCTTACTCACACTGAGCTACAGCATATTGAGCTGGACAAAAAAAAAAAACTGGCTCACACCTTAAGGGCAAATTGTGTCAGTGCAGTAAAGCTGATGGGTCCAGTTTTGTCTCTCACTGCTGCTCTTCATGTCACCTCCTCTCTCTGCTCCAGGAGCGAGGTCCTGCACACTTGCTGCCCACACCTCCGCTGTGGGGTTAACAAGTCGAAAAGCACAGCTGCGTCCAAGTTCCAAGGCACTCACACAACACAATCCCCTGCACACACACACATACACACACCCACACTCTCGGCCGTCTCATAAATACAGACAAAAGCACACATTCACCTAGATAAGGCGGGCCACTCAGCAATTGCTACAGAAGAAAGTGGATTTAAGTACAGTGTGACAGTAATCACTCTGTCATTTCTTCTGCTTCAGCGCTGGCAAGCTTACGTAACAAAAAGAAAACGCTGCTTTTTTTCTCTTGGCTGTGTTCCTCGCCTGGTAAAAGCCATTAACAGATATGAAATCGGCAGTCACATTCTTGAACGCCGCCGTATTAAGTAATCGCCGCTCACACACTGAGGGGAAGCCGTGACGGAGCACAGAGCGCCCCACGAAAGCCCGTACCAATCTGATCTCTCCACTGCAATGCAGAGTTGATAGTGAAAACAACCTTCCCCCCTGATTAGGCAATTTCGAACATCAAAACCCCACCACCAGTATAAATAATTCCAGTTTAATCCCTCATTCGATTTCAATAAATTGCCTTTCATACTGTGGACATGCTTTGATTAATTAATCCTGGCTCATGGCATGCTTAATCCATGGGATAAGATCTCAGCTGTGAATGAATCCGTTCCTATGACACGTGGGCTTCTTCAGAGGGGCCAGCTTGAGCCGTCATGCCCACACCACCCTTCACACCATCACCACTGACACCACCCCTCCCCTCCTCTTGAAACCACCAAGACTAGTGGGACATGATGCATTATTGAACAGCAGTGCAGGCTTTCACGCCTCAGCCATGGCTCGGCCATTGTGCTCCTCAGCTCGGCTCCTCGAAGAATTTGGTTCTGCCGAGGAGCAGAATCTGCGTTTTCTAACTTCCTCGGGTCACGTTTCAGATCAGGGGAGGGGGCAGGTGAAGAATTTGAAAACAGTGTGCTATACAGCAAAGTCTGCAGGCATAGTACGAACCTCTTTGATTTGCTCTCATACACCAGATGGCACTAGCTGCTTGTGTCAGGGTCAATTTCAGTGCAGGTCACGCAATACTCTAGCCCTCACCTGCTGTGGCAGATTGGAAGAGGGAGCTTTTCTTTTCTTTTCTCCTCTTCACTTTAACCTCTAGCATCATCGCCTCTTCCATCTCTTGAAAGTAAATGAGACGCTGCTGACACTCACAGACATATTACAGCTGAAGGATGTGGAAGGTGTGCCCATCCAGCCTTGCACATACGCAATCACACACACAACACCTACTGTATGATCTTACTGGTTGGAGATGGGAGACAACTTCAGCTACCTCACATCTAATTAAAAGCATAAACTAACTTTTAATAACCTAACTTGTTTTTAATAACACTTAATATTGTAATGTAATGTAGAAATGCCTCATTGATTTGTTGCACATTTTAAGAACCTAATGATACTGAAACAACCTAATGGATCAACTGGATGTAAAACCTGTAGAATAGAGAGCCTGGTGAAAAATCCTGCTCCTCATCTTTACAGGTACCAGGTTCCAAGTGAGCTGTTCAAACATGCAGCAAACGCAGCATGACTAACAGTGTGGGAGGTGATTGCGATTGGATTTTCTCCTGTGAACACAGCTTACTGTATGGGCCGTCGGATTTTCAAAATAAAAGCTTATAATAAAGAGCCAAAAGTAATATTTGTCTTGTAAGTGCATGGGTAAAAGTTAGACAGTCTTAGAAAGAAGAAGAAGAAAATGCTGGAGGAAGGTACAGTACAAATACTGGAAGAATTTACTCAACATCACTCAACTAAATGTACTTCGTTACCGTCCACCCACGCGTATCACACATATCACACACTGATCAATACTGCTGAATAAGCACTGTGCAGTTGTTACTCTCTTCTCTTTCTTTCTTTTCTCACCACCAGCTACTTCCCACCATTAAAGGTTATCCTCTTTTCAAGAGGTGAGAGCTACTTTTTCTTTCTTTTTGCCTCATCACCCTCTCACACAGTTTTTTGGATGCATTAATTATAGTGGAAAGCAAATTGGGAAACGAGGCCCCTCCCATTAGTTCTGTCTAAGACAGCAGCACCCTGGTCCTCTGTGACCACTAGTTCCTGCTGAAGCCGCTCCAGGCAGCAGCAGTGTTATCTCTGTGTTTTCTCTGGTGTGAGAGAAAATTGGTCTGTTAAAAGAGACTGTGGTAAAAAAAAATTCCCGCCTGTTTTCAAAGTTCATGATCATTTTTATCAAAATCCACACTGAATAAAATATCATGTTCACAGCACACGCATTAGTACTAGGTCATCACCAATTTATCTCTCATCTGTGATGCTGAAGGGCTCAGGATGCTCTACTTTCTCTCCCTCTCTCCTGCTTCATCTCATCTTGCCTCACTACCATAATCTGACCCCCCAGTTATTTTTGGGCAAAAAAACCCGACAACAACAAATATACAAACTTTGTACCTTGTAAGTCATCTAACCGTGGGAAATTAACATATTTACCCTGCTTACAAAACAGGTTTGAACAGCGTAAGATGGTCCTTCAGAATTTAATCAGAGACGTACTCAATAGATTCATCTATTCATCCATAATTGAAAGACTTCTCTGGTAACTTCTGACAGTTTAAAGTTGGCCATACATCCTTCCCTAATTCCTTTCTAGAGTCTTTACATTTGAAAGAGCTGCATCTTACATCGGGCTATCAGTGTTTGCCCAGTTAATTTAATTTTCGTGTATCTTAAAAAGGTACAAGAGGCACAAAGCTTTCGGGGTTTTTTTCTTCAGTTGAGGTACTGACGAATTAAATGTCAGTTGTGACAACACATGCATGAAAACGCAACACTAAAATGTCAAATTTGAATTTCAAGGCAGCTGGGTGGTTATTAAATTCAATTATAGGTGATTCTTTTGTGGCATTTCTTTTAAGCTTTTAGTAAAAGATGAGGTGAAGTGAAATTTGTTTGAGCAATAAGCCAGACCAGAAGGGACACTTTGCTTTAAGTGTTTTAACTATCAGCCTGGACAGGAGTGAATATGGTGGGTCCGCGTTCCCTGTCGAAGTAGGCTACTGTCATGATCTTATCATTTGTAAGAACTATTAATGCATACTGAGAACCCTAGGAGGAACTGAAGATGTAATGATTGCATCTTGTAAGTGAATAAGACAGCTGCTTCCATAAATGGTCAAGAAGCGGCCGGCAGAGTGCATGTTTCATTTCCCCACGATGCAGAGCTGACCCTGGATGCTTGTGTCTCTGCTCTCCGAGAGCATGCGAGGTGACATTCAGAGTAAAGTATCTCACACTACTATGAATTCCTCCTGAAGCAGCAGCTGTTATTTATGGAGCAGGAGCCTGGGAAAGCTCCTGTAGACGAACTTTGACGACGCTCTCCCATCAGGTCGCCTCTCTCTTGGCCTTCTACGCTGTTGGCTACGACTTGGACCTGGAGGACAAACTTATTATTATATTAGCACCTGATCCTAACGGAGCTCAGGATTCAGCTTTCAATCCGCAGCAATGCCTCATGTGGAGATGGTCCACGGAGCGGCGCTAGAAAAGTCTGAAAATCCACAGCATCGGAGTGTTCTGCCCTCTCAGCTGTGTCAGCGAGTCTGTTTTGAGTTTTCCTTTGCTGCGGTCCTCATGGACATATGGCACGCACGCATGCCAGAGCTAGAAGTGGGCTAATGAATGAATGCAGACGCAGACTGGACCAGACACTGCTTGAAGGAGCTGTGGGGAGGCTGCAACACAACAACTGACTCATACAGAGCAGAGGCACACACAGCTCACTACATGTGGCCTTTGACGTACGTAGCGAGAGCGTTGAGTTACGGCCACAGATTTTTCCAACTATGGTGATGATTTTCTAGTTTAGAAGTACAAGGAGCCTGGAGAAGGGTGTGGTGGCAGCAACATATGCCTCCTGTTCACAGTCACCAGCTGTGTCTTCGACCTGACAGGAGAGCATACAGAACATACAAGGGGATTAACACTATCTGCCCGGCTGGAGGCTTCACAGCTAACACCCTGGTTCCTGGTGTCAGAGTTTTGCATCTTCATCACTGATACATCTCGTCTATGTATAAAAAAAGAAATAATATAAACACCTGAGCCTGTTGCTGTTTGTTTGAAATAGGAGTGGAAACTAAGCGAGGGAATGTTGCACATTGAAAGCCAAGAGTGGAGCAGCATAAATGCTTCTCCACAGCAACTTTAAATCAATATTTACAGACCCGTGTCACACAGCAATAGTAAAAAGTATATTTATGGACCTCAACTTCAGTTCCTGACTGCTCTCCATACATACATAACACCGCACGGATCCCATCTGTCCATCAACTCTGATCTAATTTGTAATGCTGATTTGATCCATCAAGCAGCATAAATGTGCGGCATAAATCTGTTAAAGACAAATGACAATGTGCACATGTAATAAACACATTAGATGACGAGAGGAAATCAAATAAATAGGTGCAATATAGCAGCTCCACTGACTAATGATGACAGAGGAGCTTTGCACTCAGGGAAGACTAAATGTTTTTGACTTGACTATAGTGCACAAAGGGATTTATGCATCATTAAGGCTTAGTTAGGCTATATAAAAATCCTCATCTGAATTCAGCCTGATTAAGGCCTGAGCACTATAAAGAGAGGATGCAGAAGTAAAAACAGTAATATATATTTAGTAATATTACATTTACTGTTGTATTTCACTTAACTTAACTCTTTACTATTTGATGCATAATAGCCTATACGGGTTTCCAAATCCAATTTCCAAGTCTACTGTATATTTAGAAACTGACCCTTAAAACGAGCTGTTGGGACATCCTTAAATTTGTGATGTCACAAGAGGCAGTCACTATACCTCAGCCATACCCATCTAGACCCACCATCTGATACCATAAAGTATGTAATTCATAGCCTGGATTTTGTATTCGGGTGTTGTGTGTGATATTACTCAAACACTCAGAAAGTCAATCAGCATTTAGCGGACCAAAAGAAAGCCTCTCTTCTGACAGGCCTCCCATGTTGTCATTAGAGATGGAGAAAGAAGCCTGAGGGGAGAGACACTGAGACACAGTAGAAAAACACAGAAACAAAGCACAGGTGTAGAATGTGGGATCTGTGAGGCCCAGCAGTCACACCGGCATTTAGCATCAAATTAAACTCTTCTGAACAGACGTCAGAGCTGCTGGAGCTCATCTCTGAGGGAACTGAGAGTCCAAAACAGAGGAAGCCAGTATAGAAGCTGTGCTGAACTTCCACTTTTACTTAACATAAACAGCCCCAATAAAAAAGAGGCATCATTTAGTTGTGTTATGAGACAGAAGTAAAAAGGCTGAATAAACTGTGTGAGCAGTTACAGTAGCATATTCCCTGCTAGCTTAGATTTAAGTGGTCACTACGTCACTTACTTTGTGAGCACAACATCTTACAAAGACAGTAGGTCTGAGATTTCTTTTTCCCCCGTTGGGTCCTGTTTGTCAGCTTGTTAATAATAGCGAAAGCTTCACTGCAGGCCATTCACAACAGGCATCAAAAATTCACAAGTCGTGTGCCGTGGGGCGGTGTGTGGTGAGCGGCTCGCTCTCATACGGACTCTGGATAGCTGGCAGAAAGTGGGCCAGAGTCTGTGAACCGTCTATTGCTGTGCCCGCCTCCTGCAGGGCCGGGGGAATGGAAGTCACGGCGGTCAAATAAGCAAGACAGCTGAGCTTTCACATCTCAAAGGGTTTCTGGGGCGGCGTCTCGAAGTCCCCCCCTCCCCCACACACCTGCATGAGATGTGACGGCCGCCCCGGCTACAGCTCCCCCACGACCTCTGGGAGTCATGACGAACCATCACCTGGACGTACAAGACCACACAAGACTGATTACGCTGAGCGATCTCAAGGAAAGTCATCCGATATTAACGGCGGATCGGGCTGCGAGGCTGTCGGAGTCTTTGTTAAAAATTGCCCCCATCGTCTCGTTTGGCCTCCAGCTCTTCCTTTCTTCTCTGCCCTTTAATCTCCCTTAAGTGACATTGTGACCTAAAATCGAAGCGAGCTCGTCAGCCTCCCTAATGCTCTGACAATATAACGCGTCTCCACATCTCTCCGTCCGCCTGCTCCCATTCACAATATCTTAATCCTCATCATCATTGTGCTGCCTTTTCCTCTGCGATTCCAGCTTCAATGTTACTTGATTCCACCCCGACCCCCACCCGCTATTGTTCCTTCCTATTTTCCTCTCTCCGTCACTGCAGGGTTCAGTCAAGCTTGGATGTTGGCAAATAAGCTCAGGCAAGGGCACCTAAGTCTCTCCATCATGGTACTCCCCACAGCGGGCTAACCTTACCTTCTGCTTCCGAGACGATTTGAGTAATTTTCAGTTCATTTGAAGCATCTTCGGAAATATCTTCCCCTTTTGCGGTTACACCAGATGGTAATAATGTGTTAGTTAAGTTAATCTCAAAGGGCCACAATTACAATCACTACAAATTAGAGGTTTTAACAGCTTCAGTGTAACCGCTGTCTTTCTGAGAGCGGTACCTTACAGCATCACCTCTGGCAAGCTGCCACGCACAGCATGGCCTCAGTCTGAGCACTGGCGGAAACTGGAAGAAAGAACGTGTTCTGATGAATTATTACAGCCAATTTGTAATTTGGAGTATTAGTTTTACGTTTTCACATACACCAAAACTGGCTATAAGCCGATTTTTTAACTCACCAATCAAAAACGATTGCAGACTCATGAGGTGTGATGCCAGCTGAACTCTTTTTCAATGCCAAAACAAATGCAAATGCCAGATATTAGTTTGATTTAGTGTAAAAGGAGCTTATAATGTTAAACATCAGCTCTTAATGTCATCTCCAGCTTCTTACATAAAAAGGCCGGTGCATTTCTGTAGACTTAGCACCCAGCAGATGTTCAACAGCGTCTCGTTTCTACACCCACACGTTATCTTGTCACAATGGGATCATAGCAGTAACGCAGGTAGGGTGGAGCCTCCATGGCAACCATACAGTATACGAGGACATGATTATGCGTGAGAACATTTTCACTGTATGTCAAAACAGGCTGAAGGGAAGTTATTCATATTTAGACACACAGAGACGCTGCTTACATCAGTATATAACACTGGGCAGCACGTTCACATTACAGGAATTACCTGCTTCCATTTCACACCCCTGAGGTTTTCTGGAAATACATGTTTTTTGAGACTCGCCCCTTATCGATATATAAGACGTCTAATCCCTGGAAATGACTTTAGGGTTTGCCGTTCATCTGCTCAGCTTGGTGCTCCAGCTTTTTCCTCCCACAATCTAAAAACAGGTAGCTTAGGTTAACTAGCAACTCTAAACACCCTAAAGGTGTGAATGTGATTGTGAATGGTTGTTGGTGTGTATGTACGCCCTGTGTTAGACTGCTGCCAACCTGTTCGGGGTGTACCCTGCAGTGACGGTCCGCTGGCTCTGTCAGATCCTGGAGGTGGAGTTAACATCACTGCACCAAGTCCAGGATGCACGAAAACCCGCCATCCCTGTTTTCCCTCTCACTCCATCACTGCATTTCCCTCTTGCACCACAGGTTTTTTTTGTTTGGTTGTCCTGTTAATGCATCTACAGTGTTTGCACCATCAAACACCACCCTTTCATCAGGTTCAGGTTCAGGTTTGTTTATTTAGCACACATTTATATTCATTGGTGCAAGGAGGGAACAAAGCCGATTGGTTTGTAAGTTCCACCCCTACGTACATCCACCCTTTAACACCGACTGTCTAGTTCATGCGTTTGCCTCTTTGATGAGATTTGTTCTTTATTTCAAGTACAACTCTGTGGATTTCCTTCCTTTTGTTATGGCCAAAGAGCTGGGTCATGAAAAATTGGGGTCTGATCCGCCTTCACCCTCTGTCAGATGGGATTGGCTCCAATCCTCCACCCCCACCGCTCCGTATCATCCTTGTCTTCCACTGATTAAAAAAGGTGCCAAAGAAGCAATTATGTCTTTCTTCATAACTAAAGCTTATGATATTCCTGAGTCTTCATCAGGGTTAAGTGCATAAAAGCTGGCATCATATAAATAAAGGTTGATTAATATGACACTTTTTATAACATTAATGCCTTGTCTAATGAGATTTCAGTAGATGGTTGATGACAGGGACAGTTTTATCTGCAAGGCTGGGAATTTCTGAATATCAGCAAAAAAAAATCTACAGGCACGTTTCCAACCCAACTTTTTAGCTGAAGCATGAGGCTGCATCAACTCCCCGTGGCATCCACCGACATTCACCCTGGTCGTATTCATGACTCAAAAAAAATACCATTTACTGAATCATGGATTCAAACACATTTCTTAACCCAAATAGATTTTTCTCCCCTCACCCCTATACTGAACATCCCAAATTGGTGAAATCGATATGAGGACCTGAGTAAAGCCTTAAAGTTAGTCTAGCAGGTGCTGAATTTAGAGCAGCTTTCAGTCAATGAAGGATTTTTTTTTTTAAAGACATGAACATCAATGGGTTTGTTCAAACTGACTGCTGAGGCTTTGGCAGAAAGACTCCTAAAAGAAAATCAGCTTTTTTCATATTGATGTGTGAACAATCAGAAATTCAATGAGAATTCATTTCATAAATTATTACAGCAAATTCATATTTTACACAAATTAGGGGAGAATCTTTACACAATGTTTAACCGCAGGTGGTGGTGATTCTACACACAACACGCTCATACCTTCATCCTTTACATCCCAGCTTCACAAACAGATCAATAATGTAATTAGGCACAGTGATGTTATCTCAGTCTTACAGGTATTTTTAAGCTTTACTAAGCCGACCGGCGTCTGCGTGTCACACAGGAACGATCAGTTTGATTTGAAGGCAATAATCTCAAGAACTTCTCAGCGTATTTCCTTCGTGCAGCGTCTCTTCGCTGACGTGGAGTGGAATAGTTACTCCATCAGGTGACAAATGACACTTGAAACCTGATAACAGCTGGGATGACTCCTCTCACCCCGTATGAGCTCTCAAATCAGACAATTACATAAACAGACAATTATATCCCACTGCACTCCTATTAAACCGCTGAGTTTATCAAAACTCTCAACATCCTCGGGTAGAACAGGATTATTCATGTTCCCTCTATTTTAACAGCGGTGGTGCAATTTCACTGGCTAACAGATGTACATTGACAAACGTACTGTAAAAAGGGCCACGTAGCATAAGGGGAACACGCCCTCCGCACAAAGCCTTTCTCACACAACGCTGCCTGCAAGGAAACAATCCAGTGGAGTCGGTTGCATAACTTTGAATTGTTAATGGAGGTGTTTCACAACTCAAATGTCAGATGGCAGGGTGTGTTTGTGTGCGACAGGGCATGGTTATAATAACAGCCACTCGGGTTAAGGTTATGTTATGGGCTGGCTTAGACTGCACTGACAAGTAACAGTGAGTCTAACTTTGGAATTCGACGCTTCAAAGGCATCCCCCTCACACACGATCTAAGAGAAACATAAGAGCAGCGTTGGTGATGTGAGAAAAAAAGAAATAAAGTTGATCTTAGTGAATTTTGTCATATCTATTAATATTATTTCTCTGACATTTGGAAGATGACAATGCTCTAAGTTTTGGAGCGATGTTGTGAGAGAAAAAAAGATCGTCACCATTAAAAGTATGCTGGATTAATTATCAGCTTTTCCTCTCTGCAAATGTGCCAGCGGATATCCAACTGCACTTCTTTTGATCCTGGAGAAAACTCAACAATATAATGATTGTTAGGCGAGTTCTGGGGTTATAAGGAGTTGTTTTTCTAAGATGTTTATTTGCAACAGATAATGATCCTCAAGAGGTGTTAAGTCACAGTACATCTAAAAATATGTGAATCACGTCTCTGTGTTCGGTTGTGACTCAGAGAACGATTGTGTGATTTTTTTTTCTTTTTTTCTGGTGGCTCAAATTGTGGCAAATTCATCTCACGCTGCATCTTCCCCTGCACCGCTCCTCTGTGCAACCCCTCAGGTGGCGCGGCCACACACTTTGCGAACCCTATTTTAAAGCTTTAGCCTCCACAACCTGGTTTTAGTGAATGGAAACTGTGAAAAGGCAGGGTGTTATATGAACATATAAAAGAGGATTAGCTCGTATATATCTGAATTGTTTCGATATAAAGAACCCAAACAACTTGAGTAAAGCCTTTAGGGGTTTTTTTGTTACAAGAATCTCCATTGTCATTGTCACATTACACAACTGCACATAAATATAAATCAGATTTTAAAAGGTGAGCGGCGAGTACAAATACTTTGTGACAACATTCAAACAAAATCCCCGTCTGACCGCGATTGTGTGGGTGATGAGCTACAAGGTTGGACAACCCATCCCACTCAGTTTATGGTCAATCAGTGTAAATGGACGGTATATGGCACAAAATCATGCTGACATGGTGCCATAAAAGAAGAGGAAGTGATTGAATCAGAAAGAGGAATAAACTCAGAGTAAACTTTAAGAGGGAAGGGAGGGGCGGGGGTATGGGGAGGGGGGTGCTTGCTACTTCAGCTCTGCCAGTACAGAACTTCATTTAAATAAAGAAACAACTCTGCTCCATTGCACACCTGCATCCCTCACAAACCAGCTGCAATAGTTTGCAGAGGCTGGCTGCTTTCCAAACTTCTCACCACACACTCGCCTGTACGTTGAGCTTTCTGCATAAAGCCGCTGATTCGGCTCTTGAACTACACCCACCTGAAAGAGATCGGACAATGCGCGATTGCCCTTGTGAGTGTAGGTTGCTGACAAAAAATCACCCCATAGAAAAAAGAGCATTAAGCACCTGAGACTGATGTTATTTCTTTACTGACCCATGTCTGCTCTGCTCTTCAGGAGGGACATTACAAGCCAGGCTAGGAAAAGAAGAGATCCCTTAGACATACGCAGGCTGTGCAGTGAAGACGTGAGTCGGGGAACAGGTTCAAAGTGCCTGTCAAGTCCGACTTTCTCAACGGCTCTGCAGACTGCGGTTGCATCACCATCAACGCCTGGGCTCGGCTGCCATTCCCTTAAATCTTTTTTTCGGCTCCTATAGCGATTCTTCCTTATTTCATTGAGCATCTTTTTTTTTCTCCCTTCTATCACATCTTCAAACCGTCCACGCATTTCCCCCCTGCAATTTATTCATGGATGAGCATGAATTGGGTAGTTTCCAGCCACTTGTGTCGCTCCCATTTAGATTTCCCTCTTCATGTGTCAGTGTGATATTTGACAACTTCTCCAAATTGCCACGGCTCCCATCTGTAGGAGCCGATTCGCAGATGGGTCGAAAGGTCCACGCATGAACGGCGCTGCTGAGAATAGCAAGCATGTACGTGTGTGTGTGGAATAGTGTGCAGCCGTGACCCATCAGGCCTTGTGGGAAGCTGCAGCTAAACTGATGGATGCCAGGGAACAACAGAGGGAGAGGGGAAGGGGAAGGGGAGGGAGTGCTGGCTTTGCCAAGTGGGAGACAAGTGTCTGTACTGCAGCAATGCAGGAGAAAAGGGAAATGGATGTCAATGAAATGAAAAAAAAGAGGGGGGGGTTGAAGTGTTGGAGGAAAACAATGCAGTACACGAGTGGAGGACAGCAGAGTAAGCATGTATGGAGCCTGTTTGCAAGGCTGACAACTTTATGCAACCTGATTTCCATTCCCTCTGAATTTCTGTTGGGTGTCACTGCTCTTGCTGATGTTCCCTCCTTCCGCTGCAGCTGTGACAATATCGCCCTCAGACTACCTCGCAGAGACAACAAGCCCTGGCAAAGCAAACACCCTGTGAGCCTCCTATACGTCTCCTCCCTCCCTTTGCCCTCTGAACAAACAGCTTTCCCCCCGGAGGCCACGTGGCAGGGAGAGGGACACTCGGGACTATCGACTGGCTCTCGGCTCGGTTGTTTCACCCCAGTGTAAACAAGGGCTTCCCATGCCTGATGCTTTTACATCCCGGCAGCAAAGGTAATGTATACATTTACTCTGTTACTCTGTCCTGTCTTGAGTGACCCGCTATAGTAAAATGTATAAAGTCTGAGGGAAGCCTCTGCTCATTTTTCACTGTACAATCTCCACCCCCACGGTGTGTTGTGTGTGCAAACCACACCTGGCCTTCTCTGTTTCACACAGTCCAACAACACATAACACATCGACCGACACAAACAAAGCACGGCGAAACAACATGCACTCGCTTGTATGCACAGTAGCGGTGCACACATGCGCACAAAGAGAGACGAGGAGATGAGCTAATGCACTGCTTTGCACGGCAGAAGGAATTGCAAGCACTCAAGGAACAAATATCCTGTTCTCATCATAAAATTTTCATCCAGTGCAAAGCCTGTTGGTGGGCCGAGCATATTTCCTGGTGACAAATATACACACTTAACCTTGAAGTGATCTTTTTAACATAATGTGTCTCCTTCGTTTAATTCTACCTGGACCTACAGTCTATGATCTGGACCTTAGGTGCAGGAATACCAAGAGCTAAGAGAGCTAAGTGCTCTGACCAAAGCTAAGTTGAAGAGGAGACGAAGGACAAGGTGGCAGCGCCGTGGAGTCAGATCTTATGACCGGTCGTCAAGTTCTGTTGGAAGGACACTGATACATTGACACTTGTGCAGAGAACATTGCAACAGACTTGTACTAATCCTCAAGAGCTGCCATGTGGGAGCAGAGTAAATTCACACAAACGTGTAAAGACGTGGACTCTGACATTCATGTGCACACATGCATAATTGCATACCAACTGTAATTATGATCTAAATAAGTGCAACATCATCCGTGCAGAGTGTCTCACCTTAGAGGTTGTCGTAGTACAGTAGCTGCTCAGAGACATGATCATCTACTATACAGCCGAGTGTGGATGGTGAAACTCAACCTAGAGCCAGCAGCGGTTCTGAACTTTTTAACATCAAAGACCTCTGAACTTATTCAAATTAAACCATAGACCCCTGAGGTATTTCTTTTAGATTTTATTGTAGAAAATGTTGAAACCCATGACCTTAGCAGTCATTCATCCCAAATAATGTCAGTGAAAATAAATGATTCTAATTTTCGTTCTGGACCTTCAGGAACCTTTAAAGGACCTTGGACCCAACGTTTAGACCCATTGCCTCAGAGAAGCAAACATCATCATGTCTTGATGAAGATAATGCCCACACGGAAAGAACCTATAGGTTTGAATATAGGTTTGACATACATAAAATTGGCCATTTTCATATATACGCATATATTCTTTCCGTGTGGGTGTGGTTTGATCAAAAGCACCTAAACAGCTAAAACCCAAAACTAAATGTATAAAACTGTAAAAATAAACTGATAGGTTAATAAATTCCAATGAGATCAATGAGGACATGTATCATTCGCGATTAACGTCAGCATGGACACCTGCTTTGTGAAAAACAACAGCTATGACCTTCAATTATTTGCTGCAACTCACAATGTGGCACAACTCTGCAGAGCAAGACAGTCACACCGTTACTCTCCTGCTCCACATTGTGATCCACAAACAGATGGCAACACTCAATCAAATTTAGAACTGAGGAGGAAATTAACGCAAAGTTAATGTCACACTACTGGCACATGCATAATAATACGCAGCCAACCGCTATTTTGTCAAAAGACAAATTTCAATCTGAAAGCCCCACAAGGACCAGACAGTCTGGCAGGTGAATCAAACATCTGCAACTCAATTAAGTATATGATGATACCTTACATGGCTGCTATAAAGTCTCCCCATGTGGCGCTGAGTAGTATTCACAATACTTTGTTGCATCCTTACTCAGCTATTACATTTCTATTTTGTACACACCCACACACTAACACACACAGAGAGCAGTGTGTGTTAAAATGCCTTTTGATAAGTTTCCCTTCACACCGAAGCAACACGTCACTGACGCGGCTCGTTTCTCGTTTCACGGCTACACACAGATTGCATTATTTGGATTCCAAAATCGCGTGAGTGTCAACGCGTGGATCCGCAGGCTCGATTTAACTTCAGCCGGCTTCATACGGCGGCGCACACTGCTTCATGAGTAAAGCAGTAAAAGCAAGGAGACGACAGCAGTGAGGAGGCTGAGGCTTTGAACAGAGGGCTTTTTGAATACATTTGAATAGATTTCTCCTGGTAATGGTTTCATCAAAGAGCTGCTGTCCAGTGACCTCATCAACCTTCAAAGCACAGTCTGCTAAGCAGGCCCTGCATGTTAATTGCTGGTAAACTGAAAATAATAGACAAAATAACAGGTTAGTCTTAATCAAAACATGAACAAGTGGCGAGGGATCCCTGGGATTTGGATGATGACAGTTTATTAGATAAACACAACTAATCTGAAACGGCCAACAGGGAAAAATTTTTTGCGGCAAGTGTGGGCATTAGCAGACTTTTATCCTCGCACCATTCAGAAGATCACAAGGGAATAAAGTAAAACTCAAATTCTTAGAGTAGTTGGCAGCTTCTTAAGGTGAAATGACGTGGTGTAGAGCAGCTGCCAATACCGCATAGGGCCGATATCGATCCGATATCTCCATCAATCTGAAATTTGGCTTTATAATGACAACGATTTCCTGAGTGAGTTTTTCAAATGCCTTTATACTGCACTGGGCTCTGAAGGCGTCACGAAGCGCTGACAATGCTCATGATCACTTCTATTGGTACATAAAGAAGCTCCGGAGGCATATGCTGTCCACATTAATGAGCCAGACATGTACACACACAAGAGACAAGTATGGATTTTGTTTGGATGCTGTATGGAACAGAAATCAATAATGTACAAAATGGGATAATCTATTATTTTAAATGTAGGCGGACGCACTAACCTGTGGAGACAGGGCAGTGGGAGGCTGGGTGAAGAGTGTGGAGTGGGCTGCTGACCGTAGGCCATGTGCTCTCCTGACAGTCTGACGGGTGAAAGGAGCAGACAGTACATCCTGCTGGAGAAAAAAAAAAGACACAAGCGTCAAGTTGGCGAGCAGCATCATTAGTTCAAAGCGGAAGCAGTGTGTTTGGGATAATCACAGCACAAAATGGGAAAAGGGAAAGAAAAACCTCACGCTATTTTCAAAACAGCCGTCGTCAGGACCTAAAGTGCATTACTAGCAGCCAAAAAAGAGGCTTAAAATAATGAGGCGTGAAAGTGGTAGCTGTGTTTCTTTCTGTTGTTCTGTTCCCATCATGGGCCAGTTTCAAAAGCGCCATGCGGTCGATGCTGATCGTGGACGTCAGAGGGAATATCAGGAGAAACTTCCAGTGTGTGATGTGAGGTGGGAAGGGGGGGGGCTCTGCTGCTGCAGCCGTCCATCACAGATCAAAGAAATGACCAGCCTACCGCTGCTGCACACCTCAAACAGGATTAGCATAGGACTATCTTTCCTACTGTTGTCAGGCACGAGAAAAGGCAAAAACGTGTGTGGATCGGAGCTTTTGTGTGTTTGTTTGGGGGGAAAGAAGGAGGTTTTCAACTCTGTTTGTCTGCGTGTGTGCGTGTGTGTAGGCAAGTGTATGGCACAGGGTCACAGTAGACTGCAATGACTAAAATACTTTCACCTTCAAAGTCGGCGCATGCACTCAGATGTTCCCTGCCTCCCAGCACTGAGGAAAGATTAGATGGAGATAAAGTGGGAGGCTCTTCCATTATAAACACGGAGAGCACCTTGACTGTTCACAGTAACAAGTGCACCCCCATAAACTCAGACCCAAACTACTGTACGTGGACCTGTTCACCCTCCCGGGAGGGGGCTGACCACAGGCACTTTAACAATACAAGCTGCTTGATACTTTTAACACTCCACAAACCTGCTGTGGGCCTCCTCCAGTAAGCAATTACCAGCAGAAAGGTCAGGCGTGAAGCTTGTATTTCTAAAGTCATCCACCTTCGCCGGTAGATTTAAGAGGCAATGTTGGAAAATGAAACAGTTAAGACTTGATTTACTAAGATCACCAACAAGGCGTGCTTAGCTGAGTTTTGAGAATGTAAGGGAGGCAGCAGGTGTTTACTAAGTAGTGGGAATCACCAGAGGACCAACAATATGACTTTATTAAGCCCCAGTATACAGTATTATCACCAAACTGAAGCCACAGGAAATTATTAAGACTTTAAAACATGTTGTGATTCCCTGAGCATAACAATAACATATTGTGGTGTAATTGTGAATTATGAGCTTTTTGCATCTGCAAATTATGTCCTGAAAGGAAAACTTTGTCAATATTTGAGACAGTTATCTGTCTATAGAATAGGATTGTCAAGCAGACCAACTGACAAGCTATAAATTCATATTTGCAATTTACATAATAAAAGATAAATACTTGGTGTCCATGTGTTAAAAAAAAAAAAATTGCCCGACAAAATATCGCAATGCTACACTAAAATCGAACATTTCCCCCAACCTTAGAGTACAATAAAACATGTAAACATCCTTTGCAGCTACATCTAAGAACGTTTTTAGCCATGGCATTTTTAGCCACATTTTATTTACAATCCCATTTAATCCTTTTTAATAAACTGTAAATGGAAACCCACATAGACACGAGGTGAGCATGCAAGCGCCTCACAAAGAGGCTCCATGTAGCTGGTTGGACTCCAGCTGTGACCCTCCGGAGATAACCACTAAGCCACCACGCTGCCAGTACATGCAAGCTCTAGGTTAATGAATCAATATAATCAGTAAAACAGCTTATTATGAAAAGCATGGAACGAGAAGCCTCGGTACAGCAGTAATTCTCTAATGACATATCTGCTGTGTCCTTTCTGCTATCAGAGCTCTCATCTATGAATGGTTGTCTTCTTAATACCTTCTCCCTCTACATGTTATTACACACACAATTACCTTTCCTTTAACGACTTTCAGCCTTCGGTAAATTACATCTGACAAGCAAGGACATGGCATGGATTATGCCCATTTAAGTGTTTTTTTTGCCAGTGGTTATGAACATATCTTTACGCAAGGAACACTTTGGTAAATTGGGTCTGTAGATTCCCTCAGACAAATACACTCAAGGACTGATATGTGATTTTAATTGGTGGAAAATCTTTTCTTCTCAGACCTGCACAGGTTTAGGCCCAGTCGAGCTCAGACATTAGCTATGCTGCAGAGGTACTGTAATCACCAGTGCTGATGACATGACACTGCAAACAGCAAACAAGCAGAAAGGGACTTCTGAGGACACTCAGTGGAGATAGACCTTCCATTGTTCACAATTATGTCACTCAGACAGTCTTCGGAGGAACAGACTATTCACCCCCCTAAAGAGCCCAATTTCAACTGGCCACACTCCGTCCAACCCAAAGAACGAGCGTTACAGCTTTGGCACCGTGTAATATCACCCTCAACATTAAGATAGCCCATGGACCTTGGTACTCAGATAGCATGTTTCAACAGGATTACTCCTTTTCCCTTATCTGTGACAAGTCAGGCATCAGCTCACGGGAGGGGCATGCGTTCAAGACTCCGACTGTTGTAAAGTGTCTGTGAACTGTAAAGAGAGAATCCGTCCTCTGGTTCGTTGCTGTGGAGGAGGAACAGCATTTTGTTGACGTGATGTGGGATATTTGCTGAAGTGAGGTCTCTGCCAAGCAGCCAAAACTGACTCATTTTTCCATTCTGGCAGTGAATTCAAGCTGCAGCAATACACTCACAGAATAATATGACCGTATGGGTCAATGAGGGAAAAAATACTATAATGAGGTGTAACTTATATTGGAATAAATGTGAGCCTATATAAGGTGTATGAGAAATCACATTATGAGATCTACCAATAGGACGTAACACTAGACCATTAACTAGACAATGGAACACAGTGCAAACAACTGAACATTGAAGTCCCCTCTGTTTGAAGTAGGGCAGATGGGTCAGCTGTACTTTCATTACCCTGACAATAGTGCAGACACAAATAAATTGCCTTATTGTGCAACAGGGCCGGAACATGCGTTGCTATAAACACAGCAGATCTTTATTGCTAAAGCGGTCAGTAGTTTAAACTCTTGATAACATCCAACAAGCACGCGTGTGATTTAACGTGTGACTAAATGTCCTTCTAAACATGCAATGTGCACAAGCCAATCTGAGAAGTAGCTGTGACCTCTCTGCAGCAGCGGGTCTGCGGCCCTCTGAGGGGAGGCCGGGTCTATTTCTGTTGATTACATTGCCACAGAGGACAGCAGCTGTTCTCTCTAGATACCAGCTTCAATAAACTGACTATGATCATACAGAATGTATGCACGCTCACAACGCACCACTTCATTCTCTTGATAACAAAAAAGCCCCCAGACGGTGAAGTCCCCTCTCACAGCACCAAGACAGATTTATTTTCTACTTTACACAAACCAGCGACTTAAATACAACCAAACAGAAAACAGAGGTAGTTCTGTGGAGCTCAAAGAAGAGCTGAGGAACAAAGTGGTGACTATTTAGCACTATAATTTGGCTTGATATGTTTTTATTTTAAAAGTACACATCAACACTCTATGTCACTGCTAGCTCCCTTTCTCTCTGCTCTCATGTGGTGATAAAAATGGTGCATAGTTTGTTATAATTGGGATGGCGCTCTAGCCCATGCAGCACTTGCTCTGGGGTTGGGCTGGCTGAGGACACTGCCAGGACTTTGGGATGGTGTCAGGTCACAAACGGTGCCAGTCGTGTGAAGACGTGCGTGTGTGCATACAGAAAAAAAAAAGTAGTGCACGTCAAAACAGAGGCAGAGCGACTCAAACTTCAATTATGTCGAAATGGCACAAAGTTGAGCTGCATCATGCGTGACGCATTGAGGACTGAGACGCAAAACGTGTTCATTCTGCTTCACAGTGAGACAATAAATGACCTCCAGCTGTTGTGTATTGACCTGCTGATTGACTTATAGCACGGTGTGTTATGAGCGCGCCGCTGCTCTGGGACCAATCTCCACAGACCCAGACTCTGTCCAGTCCACAGCTCACACACACAGCATGACCGGAGTCAGGTAACTCCGATCACACCATCTCTTCATCTATCAAGCCTCCCCCATGTCGTCACTCGGCTGTGTTCGACACCTCAGCGCAGCCTGATCCTGGGCACATGTTTATGTGAATCCAACAGGCCAGGGCTAGACTCCAGCATTTTGTCACCTCTGCACATTTCCCATGCCCGAACCGACATGATCCCCGGCATCTTTAATTACTGGAAACGACTCATCAGCAAGCGGCCAGAGGACTCGGATGTCTCCTTATGCAAGATATCTCGCCGCTCCGATTGGCTAATGGCTAATCGTGGATGTCACAGATGCTAAGTTAAGAGGGCCTCCGTGTGAGATTCGAGCAATGGAACGGGCCTGAGGGCGTGCTCTGCGGAGACGGCGTCAGACTGTGTTTTTCAGCACCATCTACCAAAGACCCCGACTGGACCGGCCTCAACAATTTCATTTGGAAAAACGATTCCCACGGATGCTGAAATGCCTTGTACACTCTTCACAGCTTATTGAACCACAGCAAGGTGAAAAGCCCGACAACTAAACGCATAAACTAAACATATAATAAACGGATTTATAATTCTGGCACACTTGAGACGGTGAGGCAGCCTGGGTAGTGGGAATATCAAGTGTCTTATAATCTTCTTCATAAATGACTAAATGATGCAAACATCTAAAAATAATGCACGCCACAGCTAAGTTAAGACCAATGGGAAAGTGTGAAAGCCAGGCCAAATTTTCCTCCCCACGCTCTAAACCTGAAAATAAAACCATCATGTATTTGATGACAGGCCACGAACTGTATAATATATAGTTTTTTGGGTGAAGAAGAAACAGTGGTTCCTGTGTGTTGGTTTTGTGGGTTAGGCAGGTGTCAGAATATGGCAGGGCTGTGAATGTGTCTGTGGGTGTTCACGTAATAGATTAAATCATTTCTGTAGATGAAGAAGCCGCAGAGAGATAAGCGCAGACAAAGTAATGGGTCTGTTCCCAGTCAAGTGAATTCACGGCTACACGAGATGCTAAATCGTGTCCTATAGAGAGAGAGTCTGCCATTTAAACCTGTATGTCACATCCCGTTGTCCTCACATAGGTTCACATCTGCACAGCTGCTTAATATTACATGCTGAGCACATACAGAGAATGATGTAGTCTATGTTGTCTGTATGCTTTATCTTTATCTTATATGTCAAGTCCAGGAAGCTGCGGCTTTTCAAAGGCTCTCCATCAAAGTGACCGATATATATAATAAAAATTTAAGTGATTCGCACACTCTGATCTGCCCATCTCTCACCATCCCCTTATCTTCCACTCTCAGTACTTCTTCCTGCCTTGCTCATTCACCCTCTCTGCATCCTCCTCATACGAGAGAGAGAGGCAGTCAGCCCCAGGGAGATAGCAGGGAGTGAGAAGGAAGGGTAAGAGGACAAGAAAGTGGGGAGGCTGCAGGCAATCACTGGTCACCGAGAGGAAGGATGAAGAGAGTGAGATAGGAGAGGGTGAAGAGGAGAGTTAAATGAAATTTCCGACACATTAAGCACACCCCGGTACCCACTGACTGCACATGCAGGGTATAGAGGGGGCTGTCGAGAGGCTGCTGGCCAATGAGTGTCTTTTAGAGCTAAGGAGAATTGATCCAGTTGCAGGGGTTCCCCGGATGTTGCCAGATGATTGACAGGCAGACACATGAAGACAGGAGCCTGCAGGACGGACAGAGAGTAGCCTGTGCGGGGTAAGCCGAGAGGATGAAGGACCCAAAACTGAACACATGATAGACGCTCATATTCCCAGTGTACCCAACTGTCAGCCTCTTCTCTCAAGGACTTGTGACTGTGGATGTGGATGTGGATGTGTGTGTGTGGATGTACAAGTGCTGGAAATTTGCTGCAGGGCTGAACAGAGAAAGTCAAGCGTCGTCGAGGCTCCAATATGAACCAGAGGGAGAGGAGGCTGTGTCTCCTTTTGCCATTTATCACCTGGACACTCACCTGCGCACATTATGCGATACAAAACAAAAAAAACTCACCGCCCTTCAACCATTTATTCAACTGTTTATGTGGGATGCACGCATATAATGCAAACAGGGTCACGAGGGCGGGAGGGGGGGACAGGGAGTGAGGCTGACAGCTTTGCGTTGCCTGCTGCAGCAGAGATGAATGGGCTGGGCTGAAAACTGCCTTCATTCATAATGGAACATGGCAACAAAGCAGCTTCATCCCCAGGTGTTCTCGAGGACCGAAGAAGCCGGACAACACACAAAGAAAGGAAAGCGAGGGGGGCGGAGGCGGGACAGCACAATGCCCAACACGTCCCAGAAACAAAGTCCTACATCTACCATGAAAATATTGTTCTGATTTACTGCCCCGGGTGTTACCCAAATAAAGCTTTAAAAAGAAAAGGGCAGAGAGAGCAACACCAAAACATTGCTGCTGTTATCAGAAAGCTGGAATGGCCTGGAAATGTCAGAACAAACACTGCTGAGTTTATCACGCTTGCTGTTCCATCTATATTTAAAAAAAATGGAGGCATCAAGGTCCTGTAAATAAGAACGACTTGAATATGAAGAGGAAGCGGGGAAAGACAGAACTGGATTTCAGAAACAGACCGCAGTGACAAGGTAAGAGCTAAAGGAGAGAAAGAGAAGGAGGGGAAACCTGCAACGGCGGAACCAACGTGCTGTTTGCTTAACATGATCCAGAAGACACACAGAAACCCTCCAAGCCGTGGAGATACAGCTAATGATCAGAAGCACTGGGAGGAGAAGCGTGGGCATGAGGGGGAGGAAACACAGGCAGAGAGAGAGATGGAGAGAGAGATGGAGTAGTGAACACGTCAGAAAGAAGAGGAAGGACCATGCAGGGGAAATGTTAGTCTGAGTGTGTGTCGCTGCATGTCTGTTGGCCACTGTGCGTATCTCTCTGTGTGTGTAATCATTACAAAGCCTTCATTCTTCGCATCAGTGAAATCCACAAATAGCAAGTACCACCTACTGGCACAATGCTATATGAATAGATGTGTTCTGATATAATAGTGAAAGAGAAGAATAAAGGGCCTATTCCATACAGTACATACAGTACATACACATTCATATATTATGCATGAAGCTTTGAACACAGCCAGCAGTTGCATGTGCGGGTCTATAAAGTAGCTGCTTGCAACAGCCTGCAGCTGCATAAGCAACATAGAACAATGGGTGTCTGCTCGCTGTGTCTCCGCAGGTCGAGTCTCACACGGGCGGAACGAGCGTGTATCTAGATTGCTGTTCCAGTAGCCGTGCAAGTCTGTGTCATCACAGCGTCACAGCAGTGCGGCTCAAATTTGACTACACTCCCAGCCTGTACTGTAACTCTATCCGACCGCATGAATCAAAGTTTTATGGGCCTGTCATTTGCCTCTGCCGGAGCTGTTTACCCTAACAACATCTTCTGTGCAGGATGTTGCTGTATTAAAAGCGGATGGGACGTTGTCGGTATAGTAGCCGGGCATTGTTCCTAATTTGCGCAGCATATCTCTGGCCTCTTGTAATACACCTATAATGACAACCATAATCAGTCAAATTAAAATACATTTTAACAAGGCCGACTGCCCTCTGGGAAGTACATTAAACTGGCTCCGCTCCACGCAACACAGGGCGTGAAATTCCAAACGCGGCGGCATCGTCGAGGCCATGCGAGTGACCTTATCACTTCTTAAGGTGCGACAGCTCACGCCATACGTATGTCAAACTGCTCTCCCCATCCGCAGATCTTTTTTTAAACTGCAGCAGAAAATTAACAGGCTGATTGAGTGGATCATTTGCATTTTAAAGATTCACATTGACAGATTTTGTAGGTTAAAGAGGCCACAGCATTAGCTACCAGCAGCTCCCGCCCCCACACTCCCTCCGCCGCCTGACTGAAGGGCTTGTCCTCTCACCTACAGTGTTTCCCCTCTCAAAGCGGATCATTATATCACACTTTAGCCATTGTGATGTGAGCTTGTATATAATTTTCCACTGCTGCCACACATCAGGAAGTAACAGCGCTTCGCTGACCCACGGTGTTATGGCCCTGCTTAAGAGCTGCTGTATTTTAGACACTGCAACTGCAAGCTCGACACTTTGTGCAGCTCCACCACATTAAAAGATTTCCATGAGTTTACAGGGTATGCTGAGAATCATGATTCAGTCACAAAGCAGAGTTTAAATGTTGCAAAAGGGAACAAATTTGAAAAAAACAAAAACACACAAAAAAACCACTGAAGACATTTAACCGGGATAAAAAGTGAAGACAACAGGTGCCAAGTGTAGCCTAATTTGGGGGACCTCAAACCTCAGTGTGACTTCCTATCATGCTTCACCCACCACGGCCACGTTCACGTCGCAAGTCTTGATCCAAGGAGCCAATAAAGGCATCACAGTCAGTGCTTCAACACCCCGTCTCGTTCTGTGTCTCATCACAGCAGAGACCTTGTGGTTTTTGCTGTCTGTTTCTATAGCCCATGTGAGGGAATCTTCTCACACTGTTGACATGCAAAACACACTTTGGTTTGCAGAGAGATGTCAGACGAGCACAGGAATAAATATGTAAGCGTTATGAAGCAAAATGGCAATAAAGAGACAGACTGCGGAGATGAGACTCGGTGCATTAGCCCTGTGGGTTTTTCTGACAACAGCAAAAATAAGCAATGGAAAAGATAAAAACCTAGACAGCAGCAACTCTCTTTACATCATATTTGACAAAATAATAACTTATGTAATTTTGTATCAAAGTGGGTATAAATTTGAAGGAAAGCCTTATAGGTAAATCAATAATTCAAGACCGGAATGAAAACCGCCTGCCACTGCCTGTGCATCGTAGCGTTACATTTATTCCTAACAGCCGGCTCAAAGGAGGAGAGTGAAGAGTGCACAGCAGCGCAGCGGCCATGGTGGCCAGGTTGTAAAGAAAGCTTTCAACTCAGTACATGTCAGCCTAGAGGACTGTGCACCCTGCTAGATCCTCTGGTGAAATAAATGAGCAAAGGTGGTTTGTTCATGCAGCTTATCACAACTCCCCTTTTTTTAAATCATTATTATTAGGTGACCTTGAACGGCCTTCATAACTAGGATGGGAGGAGAGGAGTCAGGTGACATAGCACAAAGATTTTGTGAATAGAGTCATTTTTGTGTCTGCCCGACCCTCTCCAAAGACTAGAGTTAGAAGACAGCAACAAACTGTCTGGAGGAAGCTGTTGGCTGGATCAGGTGATGATGCTAAGAATGAAGAGAGAGATAGAACAGGTGAGAATGTGATGGATAACCTTGCTCTCTGTTTGTAAAAGATGTGCAATGTGTTACCCAGGCAACAGCAGCCTGTATATGTACTGTAAACCTGCCTGTTAGTCACATCTATGCGGCGCACGTCGTGGCCTTGGTTTGTGGCGAGCAGATTTTCTCACCACCTCGTAAAACTAGTTGAATTTAGACAGTGAGTCAACTTCAATAGACTAAAAACACTGTAATTGTGTTGCTATTACATATGGAACATAAAATATACCCAACTCCTCTTCTCCCATGGTCTTCCTCACACTTCTTCACCTCAACCTCCCCTGCACCTCTTTGTCTTCCCATGCAGTTCATGTCCAGGTTGGGATTTCCCCCGGGTTTCCCTCAGGACCCAGGTCGGTGGAGGCTCTGGCAGTGTGAGTTGAAAGCTCAGCTGGTGGTACATCACTGATCCGCTCTGATGCTGGGCTCAGCTCTTCTGCATCCTCACTGCTTAACTTTTTTCCCCCCTTTTCTTTTCCCTGGGAAAAACACCAGCCAGGCTGAATACCTGGTAACCTTTCCCTGAGGAGCAGATCGTTTTCTCTCCCTGAATAACAAGGGTAGGTAGTTATGGGGCTGAGTTGTGCGTGACCTACACATCAGGTAAAACACCAAAGGAGATACACAAATAACAGGGTCAGAACGATCTATATCAGCTGGGTTTTTGCATAAGCAACACAACCCTATTATTTCTTACTTTGAAAACCACATAGTAAACAGCTGCACCCATTCAAAGGTCAATACCCTACAGTTCAGTTAGTAGAGGAACAAGAAAACAGCTTCAGTGAAAGATTCAAATAATTTAATATGGCGGCCACATGCCGGTCATGTGGCCTCTTTTAAATACCTTATGAGCAACATAATGGAGCACAATTGTACCGAAGCAAACACATCTAAATGCCAGTGGGTCACGAGATTCCAGTGCAGTGCAAAAAACCTGAGATGCTCCTCTTTCGGTCTCCTCTCTCTCTGTGTCTGAGGCTGATCTATGAGAATAAGATTTTGATCTGCATTTCTTTGTCTGGCTTCACTGGATCTTTTGCATGTGTGAGGGGAAGGAGCAGAGCTGCATCTGCTTTGCATACAGTTGAGTTCGTCCATGCGTGTGGCATGAAGCAAGCAATGCTGAGTAAACCTTACCATCTCAGTGATTTGAACCTATTCTAAGGACTTCCTGTGCAAAATGTGGAGGGGGTGGAGCAACCAGCAGAGAGGAGCCAGGGTTGTTTTATTTTGGCTCTCCCGCACTGCTATGGAAACACTGTCCTGACGACTAGATACGGAACGTACAAACATACAGAAACTAGTCCAGAGTCCTGTCCTGCACACTGGCTCTTTGCTCACAAAGCAAAAGCTCCAACGATGACTGTCTCCATGGAAATATGTTCTCCAACAAAGTCTCCTCTCCAACCATCTCCTCCATCCTATTTATAGCATGGTGGAGTGCTGGCTAACTGGCAAAGGATGAGTAACAGTATAGTGAGAATGGAAATGTCTAGTAACTCGACTGCCTTTCTTTTCACTCACAGCTTCATTTCAAATTAAAGGCTCTGCAACAAACGGCTGACTAACTATCCCCGGTCTCGCAGGAGGACACAGGTTTCTGTGTGTGTGTGAAGCTGCGGAGAAGCTTGTGTGTGTTGTTTCAAGCTGATGCAAGGCCTTAAGGGTATGCGACGACAACACATGGCAGACATCAGAAGGAAGACAGCAGGCAGCGGGGTCACCGCTAACCTCCTTCTGGCAGACGGGCCGTGGGACTCGGCCGTTTGTCGCTTTTCTGACCTTCATGTGTGGAATGAGGATGAGAAATCCTCAGGCATGTCTGAGGTCAGCAGTTTCTTCCTCAATGTAAAAGCCAGGAGAGGATGTGAAGCCGGCGCTTGCAGTGAAATGAATAGAGATAGGTATTTCTCATTTCCCTCAGAGGTCCGTTATAGAACAAAGAGCTGGACTCGCATGGCTGTAGTAAGGACCTTCGCCTCAGTGCCTTTAAAGTAACAGTCAAAGTCTGAACATGTTGTGTCCTCCCCCAGTCATGCTGATTTGGGGCTAATTAGCATTAGCCTACATAAATGAATGATATCACGCTGCGGTTGCAACATAAAGATGAGCGACGACAAACAACATGGCGTTAACTCAATGACCGAGAAAAACAATTACTGCTGTCAGCTTTCGTTAGCAAACACACTCGCTCTCAGTGTCCGCTAATGAGACCACAGGTCGCCGTCATTTTACTCAAACACTGCCATATCTGCTCGAGCCGCCGCCGGCTGTTCTTCCTGAATATCCCCTCTTAGATTGATGGCCTGATGATACGGCCACAAGTCCAGAGTTAAGTGCTCTTTTAATCCCAAGAACAAAAGAATTTTCGAAATCTTATGCGTCGCACAGTCACGTCAGACATCTAATCACCAATGGATTATGGCAGCGGAGCTATTTACATAAGCAATTTAGTTACCGGCCCTCTCGCCGGAGGTGCCTTTGAGCTGAGATGAGATTGTATCTCTCGCACATCGTCCATTCTAAGTCCTGCCTGACTTTCACATACAAAAAGGAGGAAAACCACTTGTCTCAGAATAGGTCATGATCGATTGGCCTGCTGAAGTTGGTCATAAAGTCAGGTCAAACCATATAAATGTGTGTTTACAAGCACTGTATTATAAGAGACATGGTCTACAGATTTATAATGAAGAGGCAAATTACTTTAGTCAGTATCTCTGGTTGTATTAGGTCACTGTGGTCAATGATAAAGTTAATGGGCAGAACTGATTTATGCAAACCTCATAACTACAGGCTTTTTGCAGCACAGAAAAGTACCTTAATTCAACTGACTTAACAGGAAATTAAAAGAAATTTACTAACTAATGTGCAATATTAAGTTTTATGACTCAAACCATGGTGGGAGATTTTATCTATTATCCAGAGTGACTCTTAGAAATGACACAATTTTGCCATTAAAAGTCATGCGTCAGTTTTCAGTTCAGCAACTGTCAAATTTAATTTTGCATCATAGGGAATAAGGAGAAACTTTGCTCTCATGTTGTTTAGATGTTTTCTGAGAAAAAAAGATATTGAAGGTTGAGCCACACAATGCATATAAATGCATGGGGTTGACTCAAAACACTGCAGTACATTTGTCAGTAACACTGCATTAACACTGTCCTGCTTCATATAGGCTATAGTCAAAACTGTGTGATGCAATAATTCTGCAGTATTGCCCAGGCTGAGCAACATTTGCTCAAAACCCCCTCTAATAGGATTATCTGGTCAAAACCTCAAGTTCAACAAAGGAATATAGAATACCATATAAAAATGACGGGTCGGTTTAGAATGAGGCTGCAGAAGTGCTGAGACAGCAAAAAGAAAAGCCTTAACCACCAGCACTGCAATAACGTATATCTGACCCCTCCCCATCTCTCTTCTCACGCCAGCACGACCTCACAGCCCAGCTCTCTAGTAGCAGTCACGCTCACTCCATGTGTGTCTCCAGTCATTGATCCACTCGTGCTGATACTGGAGTTAATTAAAAGAAACAAGAATCAAAGCTCAGGCCCATGATTCATTCAAAACTAGCAGCTAAGCAGTCAGATGAGAGCAGCCTCTTATCAACAGAAAAACTATTAGAATCAGACCTTGGAGAGTGGGTACTACTATAAAAACACACTATAAAGCAAAATGCAATCTAAAAGATGCAATTGAGGGATAAGAGTCCATTGTTGGACAAAGGTGTGCATTTTTGTCTGTTCTCATCCTGGTGAATCCCTCGTGTGTGCTTGCATCTAGCATGGCAGAGCTACAATCTGGGTAATTACAGTGCAAACAAACTGGGCGCCAGGCCGAACAGAGTCTTGCTTTCTGGGGCTCATTGACTCCCTGGATGTGCTCAGAGTGTGATCAATCTCAGTTAAGGCTCAGTTCTTGACTTCTGGTTGTGTAATGAGCTTGCCGCGAGCATCATTCAGAAAATACAGACAGCTCATTTCAGGCGCAGAGCGGGCTGGTATTGGGAACGCTAAAAGGAATAAAACAGAAACAGCCAAGTTTTGTGAGTCAGCATAAATGGACCTTGAAGTTTCTGGATAAGAACAACTCTGATGTACTGTGATGTTTGTGGGTGGCAGAGGTCCTGTTCCCCCCCACAACATCTGTCATCTGTGTGCATTCTGAGATACAGATTTATGTTTAAAGAGCATCATCACCTTTCAACTAGACCGCTTCAACTCACCATGATGGTTTGCTCACCCATGGCACCATCAAAGAGCAGCTTTATTCCCATGAAATAATGGCTTAAATGGCTGAAATAGACTGTATGAGCATGGACGTAGCAGCCCATTGGTTTGGAGGAGTCTGTTTTGTGATCCTACTACAGGCATTTGAACTGCGCCATCTTGGATATTAGTGGGATTGTACTTTCCATATTCGGAGGAGAGGCGGTAACTCTACGGGTCAGCTGGCCAAGGACCCGCCCACTGAACTCGAAGCAACTGAGCCAAACCGAGCTAGCCTAAGGCTAACAAGCTAAGCAGCAGCTACATGGTAGTCAGCCCCAAGTCCGACCCGACCGTTAACCACTGGTTGTAGCCGCGGGCCTCTGGGTGTAGCCCAGCCTAGCCCAGCCAATGCTTTAGCAAAGAGCTAACTGCCAGTCTGTGAAAATGTCACTCAACATAACCGTGCCCCAATTTATGTAAGAATTTTAAGCCTAAATAACACTAAAACGGTTGTGGTACAAAAAAAATGTTTTTTAAAGCTGTAAATTTGGTTATTAACATGGGGGTCAATGGAGAATTGCTCACTTCTGGTCACAACCCTCAGCGGCAGCCGAGAAACTTTTGTTTTTTTAACGTAGTAGTGGTAGCCTATTCACTGGGAAAACCCACAACTTCCCTCTTGATGGTTGCTGTGCCCAGAGGTAATACTCCTTATTATTTTGCAATTTGATCATGACTATATGATACCAAATCTACTTAGAGTTCACATACTCAGACATGTGTCAAATGTGTACACTTCTTGAATTGGCTCTTACGGAGCATGGAGTTGTACTGTACACAGGTTTAAACAAGCTCCATTGTGATGGCTGTAACTCATGGGTGCCAACAACTACCCAGGGTAAAAAAGTAGCAACATGAGCCAATGGCGAGGAGAAAACAACAAACAGCCGTCTGCTTGGCACCACGCCTCCCTAAGCCGCCGTGGAGAGATAATTCTCCCCAAGTCAACACACACACTCCCACTAGCCACAATGACCTCAACACAAGTATGATGTCACAGCTCTCTGTACATCCTGTTTAACCATGACCAGCAGGGCCCTTATTTTCCTAGTAACTAAACACCACTGTGTATCACACACACACACACATGGATGTGCATGCAGATTTCCGGGCTGCCTCCTCTGTCTCCTGCACAACTCACAGATCAACCAGCTTTATCAGAGGAGACACCGGCCTGGTCTCTCAAATCACCGCAACAAAAGGTGTAACGAACTTGAAAATGTCAAGCTCTCTTGCCATTAACCTGCTACATCGATCCGGCAGGAACAAAAAGACTACTTATTAGCTCATGTGGTGGGGGTGAGGTGGGGTGGGGCAGGGGACATCCACACTAATAGTAAAGCATCATTTAAGCTTGCAGAAAACTCATGTCAATTTCAGTGTTTGAATCATATCCGTTTTGGTTAAACTATGACCTAATGGAGCAGAATTGTGTCCTTGAATAACTACATGTTCCTCAAGTGGAGTTTCTTACTGACCTCTGCATGCATAAATAATTGACAGGTTTAGTTAGTCAGTTATATGACATGAGTTATTTTCTTTGTAGGCCTACATATTAAATTTTTATGGATTTATGGATGGAACAGTTTCAATCACATCCACACACACACACATACATGTACATTTATATACTTACTTATTTTGCTAGAAACAGGGGGTAATGGTCCTCTTAAAACTCCAATTTCAAAACAACCCATGTCTGGTATTTGCAATAATCCTTTCAGTTCAGCTGGCATTGACATGGGAACACCGTAATGAGAGGCAGCTTCGCTCAACCACTTTCTCTTCAACAAAACGAGGTGAGCCTGAGGCCGGAGGAAACCTCACATCACAGAATCCCAGCATTCCTCTGAACATCTTCCCAGCCATTACTTCAATAATCAGCGAGACAGGGCTCATTCACACATTGTAGGCAGCATTTCCAATTAAGAGTTGTCTCACTCCTGACAGTGAAAGCCAGCGTTTTCTCTCCCGCTGCTCCTGCCGTCTCACGGTGATGACTCTCTTCTTGCTGCCCGGCCCTGATATGATTGTTTTCCTCTTTTCGTTGCACAATTGTAATTCACGGATCTGTCAGTTTCAATATGTCATATTGTTTTCAATTTACCAAACAGTGCAATGTAGATAAGTGGGAGCGAGCGTGGTAGGAAGGCTGGGCAGTTTGTGTTTGGAGGACGCGGCTCTGTCGCGGGACATAGACGCTCAAGGATACAATAATCTGATGATGGTTTTTTACTTTCATTTGAATACAAACTCCATCCAATCATGACGGACGGCGTTGTCTTTTCTTAGACATGTAGATCTACAGTAAGAAGTATTTAATTAAGGGAGACTTCCTGTGAGTAAAGGTGAGGACATACCTGAATTGGAAAAGTAATATAAGAAGCAGTAATTAAGCAGGGAACATTCACAAGGTTAAAGTTGTACACCGATTTATCAAAAGCATAATTATCACTACCTATTGTCAAGGTCCCAGCATGAGGCAGCATCTGTCCAACTCTGCAGCCTGTATTAATTCACCCTGAACTTGTACAAACAACAAACAATCGATCAATACTTCCTGAAGGAGAGGTCAACCCCACCCAGCCCTGGCGATAATTAGCTCCATATAAAAGAGTCTTGATATTTTGCAGGGCAAAGTTCTATCAAATCTAACAAAGCAAACAAGAGAGATCGATGCACGACAGGAAGCAAAATGCATCTCGTCCTGGCGTTTCTGTGGAGGTTTTTCTGGCGATGTGGTACCTTGGGAGCAGCCAGTAGCTGGACAACTCCAACAATGAAAAAAAGAAGATAGACGACCACACATGAGCAGACTCAGGTAACACACATTTGCATATTCATGACTGTTTGTAATTCATGCTGCCCTATTTTTCGAGGTTCTTTGGCCTGCAGATACAATTGACTCTATCCTCTATTGTACTGTTGTTGGTCCTGTGTAATTTTCCAACTTTCCACATCCAAAGGGGCCGACAACAATACAGGTAGCAGCATACATTTCCAACTACGCTATGCAGAATTATGCAGAGTTATTCAGAGGATAAACTATATGAAAACCAGCAGAGTTGCAATGCTTTCATAATGGCAGTACGTAAAGTATGTGTGTTGACAAAACGATAGCAGAAAGCCTCAATGTGGAGAACTCCATCACCTCACGTAACTAGTCTGTCGCACATTCTCCCGCCGATTTGGACACAGCTGACCTTCGTACGAGGGAAATCTGCCCCGTCTAATTTACAGCTCTCATTTGGACTGAAGCGTTGCCACAGATTTGTTTTGCTGTCAAAATAATGAGCCCAATCCCCGTTTCTAATGGCATGAAACGCCGGGCTGTCGATGACCTTCAGGTTCCAGCGCCAGCCTCACCTGCCCTCCTGGCAGAGGACGCCACCAGCCCAGACGTCCCAGAGATGAGAGGAGGGGGTAACCAAGCGTTGCTGCCATCCATCATCGCATTACACACGTTGGCCTAGTTTAATGTCCTTTTCAGACTTGACTGGAGACACGCTGGGCCACACAGAAACATGGGAAGCAGCTAATTAGTCGATGCCAACAGCAGAGGTTCACCAGTCATTTAGCACTTCAAGGGTGAAATCCCTTCTCGAGTATTAATGAGGACTTTGTCCATCACAATAGTCTCATCCATTACAATGCTGCAGCATCTCCATAATGAACAGCTGATTACAGAAGCATGTGGCCACATCGTCTTGTGAGGAGTCGACTCCAAGCATTGAAATAATAGCTGTATATTCAAACAGGGTGACAGATGGGAGGTATTGCTGCAGCAGCAGCTACGCTTGCTAAATACTGAGCACTGTCTTCACTAGAGTGTCTAATACTACACATTTCACCTTCCAGGACAGTTCTTTTCCCTATAAGGCAAACAGCTGGCGAGCGTGAGAGAGGGTACCGCGCTGAGCAGGTGCCGACTCTGAGAGCTCAGGGAAATTAGAAGAGAAGAGCACAGGGGAAACAGGACACGCACTGGTATATGTTGGGAGATATGGAAGAGGAAAAAGTACTATTTTCTCTCTGTGCGAATGGATTGGGTTGAAAAGACCTTGTTTGGAAGAATTATGTAACCCTTTCGCTGCAATTCGCAGCTGTTTAGAGAGAAAGCGTCAAAATACCTGCAGTAGAAGCTGCTTGGTATGTTGTTCAAACTGGGCTGCGTTCGATTGCAGCAACACCTGAGGCAATTATCCAGAATTTAACCATAAAGGAAAGCCATGAGATGTTGTAATGTGTATCATTATACAATATCCAACAATTACAGCGTGATGATGACCCACTTTAGTCAATGGGATGTCAAAGCATTGTCAGGAATGGATATAATTTTTTTTTCAATGCTTATTTCACACAACTTGGCTAACAATGAATTTTTTTGGCTCACACATTTCACAGACCTGTCAGCTTAATTGAAATGGAAACAGTGAGGAGGTAGGATGGTAGAAAACTGTCAAAAAATAAAGAAAGGAAGCAACAAATGTTCCGCTCTCAGCTCCAGAACACCTGCCAGGTCGGCCATGCAACTCCTGAACCGCAGCAGACCTTGGAAATTACTCCGGCTACCGCTCGGCAGGGTGATCGCCACCTGAGCTGACAGGGGCTCTGTCAGAAACACAGTCGCCGAGGCCATCAGGATTTCATCACTGCGCCGGTATGACAACAGAGTCTGGGTTTGATGGTGAGACAATCCGTGATGTCAGCGGTGAAGGTCATAAGAGCACTGGATACACATGTGGTTACTAGGTTGTTTTAGAGTCAGCAGTCTTTGTGTTTTCAGTAGGCCATTAGTAAGCTGTATCATTGCCTCACCCTTTGACTAGGGCTTGGCAATGTGATTGTGTGCCAAGTTATTAAATAAGGTGGTGGTGTAACCTTTGATCGCTGGAATTGTTTTCCTGCAATATTATCATCTGACTTCATTTTCTGCCTCCATTAAAGCGAAAATGATATACAGTATAAGATGCTCAAGCTGAGGCTCAGTACCATCTGCTGCCAGCTCTGCTTAGAGTGAGGCTGGACTGACACAAGTTGGACGAGGAGGACGTACAAAAGTAAACACCAGGTAGTAGTTTTTTTGTTTTTTTTTAAGGGGACGCTGGGGAAAGGATTAGCCGCCATGAGCAAGATTAAGTCAGCCAAGGGTTCTAAATGCTGGTTTCAATACCTTTTTGCTTAATTGCCCAGCCCTATCCTTGAGTAAGCACAGCACTTTACTGTCAAGATGACAAATGTTAGATGTCCTCTGACAAAGTGAAACACTAAAGTGGGCACTTGGCCAAAGTTCAGCCCAGTTTCCAAAGAGCTAATTATATCGGATAAATTTGCTTTGACCAAGACACTGAGCGCGGTATCTGTACGATCTAATGCAATCCAATATAACTGTTATGCCGTAACTTCTATTTTTATGACGGTATGTGCATGGAGTGAATTTAAAAGCGTTTGCTATGATGCGTCGCACCCGTTTCTTTCAAGTAAAGAATGTGAGGAATTGTAGATTACACAACTTGGAACTTCTGTGGCATTATCCAGTGTGCTGTTGTACCTTTCAATATTTCATCTCTCAGTGTCTCGTGCTGCTCGTTTCGATGATCAAATGATGAGCTGCTGTGTGTTTACTGTAAGTCCACCTTTCACACCGATCCCCTGCTCACATACAAACAAATGAGAGCAAACAGTAGCAGCAAAAGGACACTGCTTTACTCACAACACAAAGCAACACAGCCTCTGGGGAACCAATTCCAATACAAATAACACAAAACACACAGGGGTCAAAGCTTGGGACAAATTCTAGATTTTACTAGGCAGTGGGGCCCTATAGAAAGGAAAATGTAGTCATTTTGTATCTAGACATTGGTCAAACTAAGATAGGTCGGCCGCCGCTCATGCAGAATGCATAGAGCAGCATGCCTGTCTGCAAATACAAGATTAGACGTTCTCCTCCGCTTCTCGTACAGCCCTCTGCAGTCCACTATCTAAAACTAATTCAAAAAGTGAAAAAGTCGGCAGTCAGTAGTGGACGGCAGCGCTCAGTTGTAGATATCGGTCTGAGCCAAAGGTGGAGTGCCCTGCAATATTTCTGAAAGGATTTCTGAATGATAACAGTAATTTTTCATCCAGCGTTTTAATAGCAGTGGTGTATTTACTGAACTCCATGATATTACTGCTGATCTCCTTTTGACATGCTGCCAAACTCAAAGCCCCCACTGTCAGAAGACGGTCGTCTTTAGTGTGACCTCTCCTGAAGTTGTTAGGACTTTTATTCTGCAGTTTACTCTCATCTTTATGCCTTGACTTCACTGGCTTAGTGTCGTTTACTAAACACCTCCTTGCAGTTTATACATATAGCAAGTCTGCTCTACCAGGAGACACTGTATGGTAATGTGGAAAGTGTAAGCAATACATAGAGCCGTATCTGGAACATGGCCTATTATATATGGACCGAATGGAACATCAGGTCAACTAAATCAATCTTTACTGTAACTTTATCTTTGTCTGACTTGAAATTGTATCACATCACTTCGCCTCGCATAGCCTCGCAAGAGTGTGTGAAACCCTTCAGGAAAATTCAAATCAATTTTCTCACCCACGTAAGAAAAACCCTCCAGATTGCACTTCATGCCCATTACAATTGCGTCTGTGTACAGATGGCAATCCGATATCAATGAGATGATGGATCGGTGAAGCTGAGCTGGCCTATAGTTATTAAGATTCTGCAGAATCCATATGTTAGCATCTGAGGATAGACAGGCTGATCATCATCATTATCTGTCAAGTCATGAGCAGTCAATCTGGCATTAGCATTGAACGCCATCAATTATTTTCCTCACACGAGGGGGCCACTCACCTGCCAATCAACTCCAAACTGAAGAAAGATCGTTAATATGCCTACACTGCAGCCAATACGAGACTCCATTCATCATTTCAAAGGTTTCATCTTTCATTCAATACACCTGTTTCCCCTCTGTAGTCATACATGTAAATGTGATATTATAAATGAGTCAAAACCAGATTGCCCATAGAGGGCAGGACCACTTTAATGAAACTGCCAATGTGGACAGGTTTATCAATCATTCAACTGTCTTATCACCTTCAGCAGACAACAGCCATAGCCGGCAGTCACTCTCTTATCACACTAATCCGGACAACTTCAGCAGGGAGCCCGTTAAAGCAGCAGGGATAAATTAGTTTACTCCTACACTGATTGGATTAAAAGCCAGGAGTGGGCTTTGACCCCTGGCCCCAAAGACTACAGACACTAAATGCTCAGCTTTAATAACCAGAGCTCTGTGTTATGTGTGTGTGCTGTGTCAGGTTAAATGGAAATAAATAACTAAAGTAATGATGATTTGACTCCAAAGTTCACCCTGAAATCCCATTTGTTGTGCGTAACCAAGCAAAACATTGATTCTGTTAATACCAAATCAACCTGTAAGCTATAACTCTTTTATAACAATTATCTATTCTCAATGACTCAACTCTTCTGCAAAAAAAAAAGAAGAAAAACTTCCAGACAGCAGCGTTTTTTATGACAGCTGACTCAATAGTAATCCAGTGCAGGTTAAATATGAGCCCCTGGAGCCCACAGTCTTTTTTGCATCCCTGAGGAGTTGACCTTTCATGACCGGACCACGTCATAGAAGCAGCAGTCGGCCGGCTCACTGCTTCAAATTGGGCTTAGGATAGCATATCTGTGTCTTCAGAGGCCCATGTCCCACCAACAGACAAAATGTTTAATGGCAACTCATTAGCAGATGTCCCTCTGCAGCTTTATAGACGCAAGTCTAGAAACAGAAAGTTCCCACACTGCAGCGAAGGACTCATAACTGAGTATGGAGGTTCGGCTGTCACACAGTGACAGGCCCCGATTTTAAGAGCTGCAACAGCAACGCCTCGATGGATGAAGACACAATATGACAGGCAAACAAAACTACAACCTGAGCCTCGCAAAATAAAATGAAAACCTGTTAGGGCCAGCTCTGTCGAGACACGGCTCATCCCGTTTAATATCTTTACGGTTTAAATAGGCCCACTTATTTTAGAAGAGGGGATCAGCTCCACAGGGGCAAATGTGTCCTATTAAGATAGTTCACGGTGACAGCACTAGGGGCTGGTGTGGAGATCTGGACCAAGCGTGTGTGTTTTGACAGCTACTTAACCTGCAGACTGGCCTGTTTTCACAGGAAGGGGAGCCTCGTTTGATTTCACAAGGCCTGCGGCGAGCGTGCGTGTGTCAGTCTAAGGGAGGGGTAAGAAAAAGAGAGAAAGAATAAAGGTGATCTCGAGCCAAATGTAGAGCAAGAAAAAGGAAGACATTAAAAAAAAAAGGGAGTGAGCTGTGTAACAAAAGGAAGACTCTGTAAAATAACACAGCAGTATTCCTGCCTACAGAGAGGGGGCCATCCTGTCCTGGGCTGCAACGACTTCCTCATTCTTTCACATTCAGGTCCATCCTGTGATCACCCCCCTCCTTTCTCTCGGCAGCTGCTGAGAGTTTCAGGCAAAGAGGGTCATGCAAACTACTGGACTAAAATGACAGCTCTGCACACACGATAACCTTCCTGTTATTGTAAGAAATTCTTAGCCCGCATCTACTGCTTACAGTGGCTGTGCAATCGGCTCGCAGGAAAACCCAGGATCTCCCAGCTGAATGGGGAAACACCCGCAGGGAGGGGAGAAACAGCAGGCTGGCTGGAGAGTCTGACATCATAAGTGTAGGCAGTGCATGTTTCTGCGAAGTCTCATATCTGTGAGTGTGTACGTGTGTCTTTTCCTCTCACACGAGCACAACTGTGGTGTTCCTCTCTCGGTCTCTGTGCAGACATTCATTATTCTGAGTTTCTGCTGCTGCTGCACCAACACGCCGCAGTTCACACACCGTGTAGCAAAGAGATGATAAGAAAAACTGCAGCCAAAAAAAAAAAAATCACACACCACAAAACCACCTCTCACATCACACATCCACTCTGCAACTGCACAAAAATAATAGGCTAATCATAACAATCAGATCGTCGGCCGGCCCAACATCTCCTGCAGAAGAAGAAGGGGAAAAAACACCTTCAACGAGCTCACATTCACATTCATACACAGCGATCAGAGCGGCAGTGGCTGGACGGTGAGAAGAAAAAATGTCTGCAAAGTTGAAGGACGCGGGAGAGAAGATGAGGTGTGAGGCTTAATGTGGAAGAAGCACACGGGGCAGAGTCTATACAGGGCTGGTTACAGTAAACGGCGGGGCAGCGCTAAGGGGGGGTGGGGAGGGGGGTGTTGATGGGCTTCAGCAAGCGCTCCAAAAAAAAAAAAACTGCATTGCCTCTGTCAAAGCTCCACACGTCCCACTGTGGATTCAAATACCCACACGGCACCGGGTTGGGACACATATCATGACTCATCTTGAGCCTCACCTTCCTCTTCCTTTCAGCCCATTCTCAATGAAAGACGCGGACTGGAGGAGGGGGGGGGGAGAAAATCTTGAAGCTAGTTAGCTTTACTTCCTTAGCCAGCCAGATCGCTGCCTTCCCTCCCCGGCCAGCCTCCCTCCCTCCCTCCGTGCCTGCCTGCCTGCCTGTCTGCCCGGTCCTACACCTCTGTCTCTCTCTTTCCCCTCTCTCTATGCCTGTGCGCTACACACGTCCTGGGACTTACCGGTCTTATGTGCTGATGATGTCGCTGTGAAGAGACAACAAGTGCGGGGAGGCTGCCGGCCACCGCTCCGCTGCTCCGGGACAACAGGAGTACTGATCTGCACACTTTAGCAGCCATCTCTGTAGTGAAACCGAGACGAGAAGGAGACTGCTGCGGGCGGACCGAGACGCACCGAAGGGAAGAGGGAGGGTGGTGGGCGGGTTTGCGGGGCTGGACTACTGCTTCGTACACATGCCCAGTGTTGCACCAGTATGCATAGATAAAAACACGTCCTGTGCCTGGCTAATTCAAAACAAACACATCCACGGACCTCAGCAGCCCATCACTCAGCTAATACTCCTGTACTGAAGGTCACAAAAATGTCACATTATAAATTGATTACAGACGTGGCGCACACGTGACAGTAAACAAAAGTGCCGTGATGGGACAGTGGCTCTCAAAGTGCTGCATTTGCATGAATAATTAGACCATATTAGAGGGGGAAAAAAATCAGTAAGATAAATTATATCAGTGCTTCCTGTTATATTTGCCTATCTCCTCCAATGAAAAAAAAATCCTCCAAGATAACAAATGTGTAGTTTATTGTGTAGCCTAATGTGGTGAGGTTTGGAGGAGAGCTGGTAGTTCCCCTTCCACAGTAGCCTACACACATCTGTCATGCACAATAGTAAGAAGCAACTCATAAAAAACAGATCCTTTATAAAAAATAAAAAATAAATTAAAAGTAGATCTAGCTACAATCAAGCTCTTTTTTTGTTCATAAAGTAGCCTATTAAAAAAAAACATGTTATCATTGGTCGAATAATTGTCCGTAGGCTTTCTCAGCTATTGCTGGAGTAAAACTTGGCACTTATAGTCTAGAGGTGACTTCACTTCAAAGATTTCCAGCTGTCATGAAAGAGACAGACATAATATAACTTGTCCCCTCCGTTAGGGTACGTCTTGGCAGGCTTGCTGTCACTGGCCACGCCATCCATTCTCCCACAACTGTGTCTAATATTAGCCTTGTCCTTCAGTCACTCCTGTGACTATATGTCCCCAAAGAGAAACCGGCAGGATCAAATCTAATTGAACTGATCTTCAATGAACTCCAATGACAGCAAGGGAGGCTTCTTAATGTACAATCATGGTAATGCATTTCAGAGCCCCTGCAACTAAATCGTAGAACAGCGAGCAGTCAGGTATAAAGTGCTTTGTTTTCTGTAGACTCACCCAACCACTGCAAATGCAGGTAATAGAAGTGCTAATGGGTCTGTTTGGTCAATGAATGTCAAGGAGACTCCCCTCAGTGGAATGTATCCTGTCCTGTTAATCTTTGACCAAGCCTGTCATATAACACCGCCCGCCGCCACACCTGTATTGGTCAAGGGTGAAACAGATAGCATACAGTAAATCTTGAATTATTAATGCACAAGCGCAAACACAATTTGTAACTTTCATTGTTGTAATACAAAGATGGCTCAAACTTTAGAGAATAAGAAAAACAAATAGAGATTTGGTTTTTGTTGCTATGGATTGTGGTTGTCTTTTCTTTTTTCCTGAAATACTGTAATATTTCATTGTTCCAAAACCTCATACCAGTTCCTTCTGTAGTTCTTCAGGTGCAGTGCATCAAGCTGTGTGGGCGATGCAATTTAAATGCAAATTCTCAGCTATGGACAAGGACCTGCTCAAGGCCTCGAGGCTGCATCGATTCACTAAGCGAATCTTTGTGTGATGCCAAACCATAGACTGTATGTGCCAAACACTACCAAGTACAGTCTCAAATAAACCTTTACACCACCAGAGCATGCATTTAGACATGATGTGTGTCAGCAGTTAAAAAAAAGAAGAAGCTGTGGTCAAGTGCAAGCAATCAATCATTGTCATCAGTTTATGAACAGTGTTACAAAATGTAATTATCAATACTTTTACCAACAATTCTTAGCACAGACATCAACATAAGTCTTGTTGGATCATAATATGGCCCACAGTATTTGCAAGATGATTACAGTAACTGTACTTATCTACTCAATACTAACTCATCATTCTAATTTTCACGCGCTTATTTAGGGATTTATAATTAGGATAAATAAGTATTAAACAAAGGTAACTCATAAATATTAATTTAGCCAGTCCCTACCAGAAAGATGGCCAATAACAGAGTAGATACCAGATTACAACTGCACAATGCAGTTAAGTCCTGTTAATATATTTACATACTTACAGAGTGGACTGTATTGAAAAAACAAGGATATTCATGTTTTTTAGTCATTTTCATTTTAAATTGTGCCTCCTAAATTCCAGTTTCAAAAGCTGTAATGTTCACTATGAGCATGGCAAAGATTTCTGCAATTCAAATGCGCTAACACTTTTTTCTTTTTTCTTTTTTTTCTTTTTTTTAATTGTCTGCCAGCTGTAAAAAAAAAAAAAAAAAAAAGGAAAAAAAGAAAAAGAAAAAATGAACTCTCTGTACCCATATCTCAAGGTCAGAGATGAATAAATGGAACAGAATACATAATGAGTTGTGTATCCATGCTTGTCTGTATCTATGTGTGTGCCTGCATGTCTGTGCAAGACCGAAATGTCTCCTAGCAGCGCTGACAATCCCTGCCCGAAAAGGTAAAGTCAAACGCAGTAATGTAAACACACATCTAATTGGATTGTGTGTGTGCTGCCTTTTTTTTCTTGCTTACATTTCACATGAAGACATACAGACAACACACAGGCGCAGCAATATGAGCCTGCTTTTGTTTGCAGGTGTTTACCTGGGCCAACATTCACCTTTATACTTAAGTCCAACTTGTGGATCAAGTTTCACAATAGTTTTCATTCTACAAAGCAACTCAGCAGGGACTTGGGTGCACAAAAGCTGCCGTTGCTGCTGAAAAGCCAACACTTCCCCACCAAAGTCACTATAGTCTGATCTCTGTGGCACTCAGGGGTAATAGAGCCTCTTAAACCAAACACATGTCACAGCAGTGGCAACACTGTTGGTATGCACTGGAAGCACTTGAGCTGAGGGGGTTCCTCTGCAGGCTTGTCTTATCTCCTGCTCCACCTTTGCACTGCTACCACTAACAGCAGGTTGGCTGTGGTGTGCAGTGCTATTGCTGTGGCAGTGCAACACAAGGTCTACAAGCTAAACAGTTACCTTGCAAACACTTAACCTTAAACACGAATTAAGTCAGACTAATGGGATGCACTGACTCAGAAAGTGGAAACCTGAGAAGGAGCAAGACATGTGGTGTGTTTTACGGTTTACATGGCTGTTAGCTGATCCTTGAGGCCTAATGTCTAATGGGCCAGGACACTGAACCCTACACCGTGACTAGGTGCCTCAGACATGGTTACAGTGCTAAAAACAGCTATTTAGCGGCTATCCCTCTCAGACTGAGAATTTATGTAGCCTATGTATTTTAAATTAAACTGGGGAGATTATTAGTTCCAGTGTCCAAACTCATACTGGATAATTTCAGAAAATGTACCATTATGTCAAATCTTGTTTGTGAATGAGACGAATCTCTTTGAATTTGCACTACCATTGTGCACTCCTGGCCTGTGCTGATGTTACTATTGTTATGAAGCTATTCAATTCAATATATAATTTCAATAGGGGACAGTAACATATTGCAGGGTTCTTGCAATAAATTGCTTCCATTAATGAACCCTACATTGAAGGGCTTCGGGCACATTTTAAAAATGAGGGAGAGAGAAAGGAGTAGGTGGTGATTTTGAAAATTGCTTGGTGGGAGAAGACAAAGAGATAAGTGTAGACAGTAATTTGTAATAGACAGAGTAACCAGAGATATTACTTGCAGTGTGTACTTGATATTAAAGTGCTGCTCTGTTGGGGCAATAATTACTTCAACGTCATTAAACCTGCACTGAAAATGGTAATGCCTTTGTGCTAGCTACATGAAGCAACAATAAATGATCAAACAAGCTTGTAGAAAACAGTCATCGATGACTGCTGGGCATTGACCTTTCTGACCACAGGTCCATTTGTTATTGTAGTTGTACTGGTAAAGCAATATATTGACAGAATGCTCAGATTATGGTCCCACTTGTCAGGACAGTGCTCCATTTATAAATGCATTAATGCTCCTTATATGTCATGAATCCTCAAAGGAAACAATGTGGTTTCATTTTCATCAATTTAAAGTTTATGAATCAATCCGCATTATGTCTCACGCCTCACAAGTTTCAAAAAAATTAAATTGGTGTATTCACATTGTATAGCTTGACACAAGTTAATCTACCAAAGCGTGATGACATTAAAAAGAATGTGTAGAGTGTGCGCAGTATTTAAAACTGGGGTAATGTGAGCAAAGAAGCAAACGTGCCCCATCCTGCTTTTATGACTGCACAAATGTGCATTTACTGCTCTGATTGCATGTCTTAACTCATCTAGATTTCTTTGTGTATCTGGGTGTATTGAATCATTTCACTAAGTCAAGAGCTGAGAGGTAGGCTAAATATTATCAAGATATTAGGACCCCCTCGAAAACGAGAGGATTCCTCTCAAGGGGTTTATCCTACTAAATAAATTTCTGATGATGAAGATGGGTAAGACCACAGCTGCAGTGAACAGAATGTTTCTTGTCAATGGCACTTAATGAAAAATCAATGGACCAGACATCTATCAAAGAGGTTTTGCCCTTTGCACAGAGCATTTTTTGTCTGTTCCTAAGTTTAAGAATTTGCATAAGGCTATGAAATAATAAAATGTTGTAAAAGAAAGAAAGAAAGAAGAGAAACAAGAAAAGAAAAAAGACAGATGTAAATCTATAAGATGATTATACCCTTTGTTGATGTGTTTAGGGAAAGATAAACTGACGTTCCTTGCAACTGGTGCTTGGATTCAACTTTTAACAGCCACTGCTGTGCTGCAATGTCTCGCAGTCTATTCATAATCTCATTAACACTGACGTATGGGCTCGTCAAACAGAAATCTGACCTACACTTTGATTGGATGAGACAGGTCTGTGCAACCTGCTGTCATGTATGACACATTCTCAGCCAGCTCAGCAGCTCCTCAGCTTTTCCTTTCACATTATGCATTCAGTCCAGCAATTTAGGCTATTAACAAACAACCACGCTGGTAAGAGGCAAGTCCTTTAGTTCTGATAGTTTCCTTTTTTCTTTGCATCATAAATTTTAATGCTGGCTCTTTGTCAAGGCATGCATGGTTGATGGCAACCTCCCTATATTCCCAGTTCAGTCATGATATTGAAATGAGTGAGCTTTTATTTTTTTAAATTTTAATGAAAACACAAAGCAGACCAAAGTTGTAGCTGGTCATAGAGTACCTATTCATTTGTACACACACAATAAACAATAACAAAATGCTCGGTATTTATCATCTGAACATGGACAGTTAGAAAAAAGTTTTAAAAAAAAGAAGAAAAAGAAGTTTGATCTGAAAAAACATGGCATTTGCTGATAATATTATGAACCTTAATCACTATCTTGCAGTGTGTGCAGGAGTCAGTTTGTTTCATCTTTTACACTCCAACTTATATTCAACCGTGAAAAGTAATTTTCCTCACATTACCATTCGGTGGTAACCAAGTTAAGGAACAAGCCATGTTTCTGATCGATAAAATGTCTGATCGTTGGATCTTCATCTGATTGAACTTCTACAGTAGGCTAACTGCATCCCCGGCAGTGGAGGGAGGGAGTCCGGCGGACTGCACGGTGCGGGGGGCGGACATGTCGCCCCGCCCCACCGCTGCTCAACACGGAACTGCTGCCCGCTCTGCTCAACGCTCCGTCGCTGCAGGACACCGGAGGAAAAGACGCACTCCCCTGAACCGCTGAAGACGCTGACGTTTCGGACTGACTGGTGTTTGACTTGTCACTAATGTGAGTAACCATGTCGCTTCTTTGCTGACCAGCCTTTGCAACCAAGCAGCGTGTAACCTTTTAACAAACCAGTGGTAGCCTTCGGAGCTAACAGTGCACATCTATCCTAACGTTAACTGTTAGCTTGCTAGCTAGCTAGCATTAGCTGAGCTGCGAAACTGTTTTCTGACTCCTGGAAACGATGGATAAACATGTCACACTGACAATAACAAATTATACAAACTAACCTGACTGCCGAGGAAAACGTGTAGGTTATTACGAGCTGGCGGACAGCTAACAGTAAACATGATATTACGGAGGGCTGTCAGTGGGGCTAAAAACAATACACAGATTTTTGCATCTTGAGAAAGTTAAGTTCTTCACGTTTCCGCTTTGACGTGCGAAATATTACAACATTATTACAATATTATTACCGTAAACGTTACGTTTATGTCGTTTGTTACAGGTGACGTTTAATGGCAACTTTTGCTGTGTTAAATGTTGATGTCAAACACCCCAACTTCAGTTGGGGACACAATTTCAGCCACACCCCACGTGACAAAGTCAGTGTTTGTCTCCTCTGGATGCTCATCTATGAACACATTTGTTTACATTATATGGTTGGAAGTATTTAGTGACATTTAAGAATAAAGACATGACCCTTCGCAGACATGTTAGTGTTATAGTGTCTTCTGTTTAAAGTAAACCTCTCAGTTTAGTCAGGAGTCTTGTTTAACCCTTGAGTGTTTCTGGACTGTGGTTATTGGAAAATGTTGGGTCTGACCAAATTCAGTAGTCTATTCACGATACACAATAATGCATACTGGTTTACATACTGGTTTACCACTTTATTTTTATCCACTTGATATTCCAGTTGGGCAGTGAATAGTGGCTTACTATGGTGTGAGTCACTACACAGTAAAGAAAAGCCCAACCTCTGTATATTGTTACATCTTAACTGTCTGTCCACTGTCCAGCATTATAGCCTATTTTGTTTTACCATGACCTTAAGGCATTATTGATAAACTGTGTGAAAATGGACTGTGCTGATATTTTAACATCTTTCGACATCTTTGGTTAATGGATCAACTTGTAAGGAAGTTTCGTAAGTTTTATGCAAGTTAGAGAAGTCTATGCAATGTGTACATTTCCAGATGGCTGCAATTAGTTTTCATAAGATTCAGAGTGTAGGTGGTGTACATACAAAGTTTTCTTTCTCTGTGCTTCTGTTACTCCCTCTCTCTGTTTTTATTTACTGCTTGGAGGCAGATAACATCCCTGAGCAGCAGAAGAACAAAGTTAAGCATTTTGGAGCAGAGTTACTGTTATTTATGAAGAGTGGATCAGTAGTCTCAACTGGGTGCATTACACGTTCTTGGTGCCGCAGGCTGTTGAGGTGACCATTCTGTCCATTCTGTTTCCTCCTCTTTTATGTGCAGACTTTTTTTTTTTAAAGAAGTCATCATCCAACTAAAAAGTGTTCACATAACAGAGCACAGAGAGAAATACACATGACTGTTAGGAGGAGGGGGATGTTAATGACCAAGAGTGATACTGATTCATCATGTCCCAAGGGCTGAATGTGATTCAGCATTGTGCTGTGGGAGATGATGGATTCAAGGCTTTTTTAAAGAATAGGAAAATGAATGCCTTAAACACTTGGCACATGATAGCCTACAACATTCATGTACATTCAGTAAGGTGTGAATTTTACTCTTTGTTATTAAGAGAAAGCATTGGCATGCCTCAGCTGTGAAAAATATTCCTGTAAAAATTCTGTACAAACTCCAAGACCCACAGCTGGGGATGTTGCAGTTCAGGGGCCACTCTCACTTTGAAAGTGATTAATTTCATCCCAGTAGACACATTTCAAAGGCTCAGGTGGATTTTAATTACAGTAGCCAAAATTGGCAACCCTCAGCTGGCAGTTCAGAGTCAGTGGTATTAAGAAAAACAAATCAGTGTTTTGTGTTTGTCCTTCGGCCTCTTGTGTATGATAGGCGTGCTGAGCACATTATGCGTTTGTGTCATGATTTTCTCAGTGTACAGATGAGACTCTTTCCAGACTCTAAATACATTTAGGCAGATCTCACTTAGGGATAAACTACATTTCAAATGGAAACATTGAAAGGAACTATCTAGATCTTCTTTGTAGAAATATGTACATTGCTCTTTGGTTTCCTTCTTACATATAAAACCATCCGCACCATCTTGCTGGTTACAGCGTTTTAAGATCAAGCGGTCTCCAGTTCCACAGAAACAGTCCACATGCATGTTTATCTTTCCCACTGTCCCTCCAGTCAGTTGTTATGGGCTGCTGAGCACTCCAATTACCATATGCCATCTCTTCTTTTTCTTTCTTTCTGCTGAATCAGTTTGACAATAGGTGTCTTAATTGTTAATAAGGTATTGACAGGTGGCAGCTTCAGGCCTCAGTGGGATGAACTCTGTCCCATAGTTTAAAAAGTGCACACGCAGGATACACACCAGTAGCCCCCATGCTTAATTGTTAATCATCTTTCCGTGACACTGATGAATTAAGCAACTGTCTGGTTGAAAATGAAGTTCTGGAGCTTAGCCGCACTGGTGGCAATTAGTTTTATCCCTACTTTCCGTTGTTTATTAATTGAGGTGTGCGTTAGGATTTCAGCACATTTATGCGTTGACTATTGAAGGTACAGTTTTGCCTGTAGTCCAGTATGACTACGGATCCCAAGAGTGAACTGCTGTTGGTTCTAAGCTTTGCCTCTTGAGATAAGTGTTAATTAGGTTTTGGTCAAATTCTCCAAATCCTTACCTAACACGTCAGCGGATTATAACTGGAAAAGGAATGTGGTTAACGCAGTGGTAGCGATGTGCCTATTTCTATGTGATATCGAGATGAACTAGTGCTGCAAAGTCAGTCAAAAAATGTTTTGCTTTGTTTTTGATAAAGGTAAAATGTGTCACAACATTGTTGTGCATTATGCACAAGTGATGTGGTTAAGATGCCTCAACCAACTAATCACATTCTCCAAACATGAGGGAACATGTTTGATGCAAGACCCAACAAAAGTCGCATCATCATCTGAAATGCAGGATCTGCCAAAATAAACGTGAAGTGATTTTATCACATTTTGTTTAGCTATACTATGCACCTTGTGTCATTTTAAGGCATTTCATCTTTTTTGTTGTTGAGAAAATCAGAAGCTGATCTGTGGCTGTTGAAATGTTTCTGCTGTCAGGCATGCTGGACAAAACAAAGTTGCAGAGCATTTCTTGTCTTATGTTGTGTCAGATTTCTGTTTCATCACACCTTTACTCTTTCCTCAGTGCAGGATGTTCCGCTTGCGGGCGTTTTCTGCAGTTGCAGTGGGGTTAGTGCAGCTGTCCCGGCGCTACCATGGTGGGGCAGTGCGCGTGTCTGGACGAAGGAGGCTGATGCTGGCAGCCCTCGCTGGGGTAACTGGTGTTTCTGCTAGTACTGGGCTGCTCTGGAAAAGGTACGCGTCTGTCTGTTCTTACACCAATGACCTGGATGAATGAGAATATCCATTGACCAAAAATTATTACGTGTGTTTTCATAAAGTCCTCAAAAATATTTTTTGTTGATCGCTTACCATAAAACTTTTCAAAGTTTCACTAAAACTAGTTTTCTACCCCCAAACCCAATGTTATATCACATTTTTTTTCATTTTCCCACATATCTCTAGAGCTGTATTCAATTCTAAGATTATATACACCTCTCTTTGCCTTTACCTCTCAGTACACTGTTTTGTATTATGTACTGTGACTCGCAGGATCTGCTATCAGGTGTGTTCCCCATTAACTGAAGAGGCATTGATCCACATGGTAGGATTTGCTTGGGGTGCAGTATTCAACAGCAGGTCCACTATTGAGCAGATGCCAGAGTCAATTCCCCAACATTACACAACTGTTAGGGAAACCACCACAATGAATTTGCTCACCTGCATTTTTGTTGACATTCCAGGCCACCACCCAAGGGACGTCACAATGTTTTTATGGCTATCCATTACTAAGGAGACTGGTGTTTAGTTAAAGCAAAGCAGTAGAGAGGGTGTTGACGTGAGAGCTCTATGGGGATGCAATGACTGTGCTGCAGTAGGCAGAGTGATGGATGGTGCCTGGGGGCATTTGAGACTGATGGGACGAGACTGTTCCAGGCCTTCACCCCAGGCTTCATTCTCCTTGTGTCTCATTAAACTGAATTATTCAGCCTGCTGCAGACAGAACCAGCTATTTATTATTATTATTCCAATTTTCAATTTAGTCAGAAAAATGGTCAAGTGGGAGTTGGCTCTGCATTGCACAGACAAGTAAAACACAGTGCAGCACACAATGTCTCTCAACCCCGTATCTGTTTCAACTCATACCTAAAGTGCACACTTACACAGCTACATGCCTCTCCTGTTCTCTCCCTGGCTGGTACCAGTGCGAAATACAAAGGGAAATTGCCACAGGTAACCATTTGGACAAATATATATCTGTCTTTTGGGTATTAATCTTTTACCCCTCTCTTTCTTTGTTTGAAAAAGAGCGTATGCAGACGCAGGGCCTTCCGTTCGACACTCTGAGCAGCATGGAGGGCAGGAAACCGATTTTGGTAAGGACACAGACTCTGAGACAGAGTCGGAGAAATCGGTTGAGGCCACAAGTGGAGATAACGATGCCAAGGATGAAGGTGGAGACGGGAAGAAGAAGAAGCCACGCTCTGGATTCCGTGACCGCAAGGTAATCAATAAACAATAAACATTCAGCCATTCAGACAGTTCCCTGTTTAATTCAGCTGGAGAATGGTGTTTGATTGCCTTCCTAACCAATGCCCAATATGCAAACGCCAGTACATATTGACAAAATATTTTATGGAGATGCACAGGTTTAATCAGCACGCGTTTCTTCTGTTATAAACAACAGAAATATGACACCCATCAGATTATATGGCTGTTAATTAGGCAGCAGATGACAAAAAATGCATGAAGACAAGGAAGGTTATTTGACCAATAGATTTTTCTTTTTTTTTTTTCCAAACAATGGGTTGCTGACTTATGGGTATAGATGGAGAAATTGTGCAATTACTCTTGCCTCTGCTGCAGCAGCAACAACAGCAGCAGCCATAGTCTGCTCAAAGCATATAGATGTCTAGGGAGCAAACCATTTTAGTGAATCACAGCAACACAGGATTCACTGGTGCCTTGATAAAAATAGGTTGTTTTTTCCAGCTCACGATTATGTCAGAGACATTGAAGAGAGTGGGTTTGATAAAGTACACTCACTGACTGCAGAGTAAATTTTGTGTGTGTGCATACAAATCTGCATGCATGTGCTTCAGACTGAGTTTGCTCTCAAAATGGTCAAATGCTGATGGAGGCTTATCTTACAGTATGTGTTGTGGGAACTTGGACGTACGTACACATTAAACATCAACATGTTGGTAGAACCTTTATAAAGGTTTTAGGCCTTTTGGGCTTTCTGAATAATATGAACTCAAAACTTTGCAGCATTAGGGAACGTCCACTCTGGTGCTTAAAGTTCAGTGCTGTCACCTTTTTTACTTTTATATGGATTTGCAGTACCTTTATGGAAATCTGAAGTAAAATGAATAAACAACTGGTGTGACTTGAATTTCAGCTCACCTTGTTTGGTACATGAAATATTTGTAATGGAAAGACAGAGCATGAAAGGCCATATGCTCAAGAGAACAGACCTGAGTCTTTGTCAGCGTGGTTGATGCTGAGTTCAGTAGCCTGTAAATCCGAGGAGATGAGAGCTAGACGGAGATGACGGCATGTCACAGGCTTTCCGTCAGTACTGTCCTACAACCTCTCATCCATACACAGATGGCTGCTTCTTCTGGGACACACGTTACTGGTGATTTCCCTCAAGACCAATAAAGTCTGCTAAACAGCAAGAACCATCACTGATACACCTAATCATAGCTCCAGTCAAAAAAAGAGAATCCAGTTGAATCAAACTCTACGAATCTCTCTGACTCTTTTTGTTATCCCAATTGAAGCAGAGAACGGGATTGAAAAGTTGAAGCTGTAAAATGTGTTTTAGTCTCTCCGCAGGGACTTTGTCTAGTGTACACAATCATTCAGTGTCACATAAAATAATGGCCTGTGCAGACTGTGGCTGCTCCCAGCACCCAAACAGATGCCACTCTGTCGGTTTCCTTGTTATTCTGCATCTGTATGAAACTTTCTACTGAAAAATGGCGTGTGTTTAAACAAACATTGATGTGGCTAATGTGTAACAGAGCTGAATACATTTGTATGTGTTTTATTTTTTGTATTCTCTGAATTGTTGGACACCAGTATGATACTGATCCCAGGCTGTTAGCCTTTTGCCCTGCTGTCAGAGCTTTCTGGAGCTGTGATAGCTCTGCATTCTCCCCTCATGTTAACTCATCAGTCAGACTGATGCTGACACTTATTCAAAGTTTTACTACGTGGTAGTTGAGTCAGGAGGTTAATATACTTCCCCATCCTGCTGACACCTGCTTCTTTATTCCAGTCACTCCTCCAACCCCTCTGCTCACTTTTAACTCTCCCTCAGATTATTTACCTTTGCTGCTCACTGGATTGAAATATTGCTGGTTCTTTGATCTTGTTGTCTGGGGCTGGTAGAGTGGTCCTTGTGTCTAACGTGTGAAATTTCAGCTCATTAATTGTACTTCCTGTCTGGTTGGCAGGTGATGGAGTATGAGAACAGGATAAGGGCCTACTCAACTCCAGACAAGATTTTCCGCTACTTTGCCACGCTGAAGGTCATTGGCGAGCATGGAGATGCTGAGGTTTACATGACGCCCCAGGATTTCATCCGCTCCATCACACCCAATGAGAAGCAGCCTGAAAGTGAGTTACTACTCTTAATTCTACTGTCTTTGCTCACACTTTTTATCTGCCACTTCTGGCGTGTTACTTTCCTTTTCTACGAATTTCACGTTTGACAGACAGACAGAGAAGTTACAGCTCAGGGTTATCCAGGGTGAGATGTTTCCAGTTAGCAGCTGTATCTCTCCACTAGTGGAGCATTACCTGACACAGCCCACTTTCACACTGGCATGGCAGTCTGGGATGTCTGACAGTTCATGATATAATGTTCCCACTGACTGTGTTCACAAGTATGAAGGGAGGCGGGGAGGAGGGAGGAGGGGTGTCGAGGCTGTCCGATCACACTGAGCTGAGGGAACTGCGCCACAGCAGTTGGTGTTTCAATTAACGGGTTCAAACCAGAGCAGATCTCAGGCGTCAAACATGGAGCCAGTGAGAGATATTTGATCTACAGCCATGGGAGGGTTGGGACGGCAGTGAGCTTTACTTGGCATTGACGTGTTTCAATGCCAGTCTTGTCTCTGTCTGTTACTACTCTGCATTTTAGAACCTGAACTCGTCTTATATGTGTGACATTTTATAGTATGGGTATATATTAGCCTCCATCACAGTCTTGCGGGCAAATGCTGGGCATGTAACAACTGTTACACCCTGAGTATTCATCCTCAGTTGAGGAAGTAAGCCTGCAGTTGACACTTAATAAGGACAAGCTGAGTCTGTCATGCCTCCACTGTCTCACTGCTCACCTCAGTACTTCTATCTGTTAGCCATGTTCAAGGCTTGGCCCAGCTTGGCCCCCATGGGCCTCCATTCTCAGACCTTGTAGTTCTTCTCTTCTCAGCTATGAGGCCACGACTCGACTGTTTTTCCCTTCCAAACTGAAATTAATGATCAGCTGAGATCTGTTAAGAGAAGGTTCAGGAAAGCAGATGGAATAGCTGCATTTTACTTCACAGGCAGCGATTACACTTTCCTTTTATAGCCCCCCCAGCCCTGGTGAGGTAATCAACAGGCCTTGGTTAGTTTAACCAGTTGGTTTCTCAGTTGGTTTTGTTGTTTTAATGCTCAGCAGATTTTCAGGCACATAGATGATGAATAACCCATGGACCTAGTAAGTAATTTAAAAGATAGTTTTATCCACCCTTTTATTTTGAAAAATGGACAGGGTTTGGTGATACAGAGATACAATAGATCCTCAAGAGGATGCGGTACATCGTCAAATCCGAAAGTCCAGCCTCAGTGGGGACCAATATTCATGCTCCTTATCATCATGTTAAGCTAAAATGTTAATTTAATAATTAGGACGCTGTGCTTAACAAAGAAGACTGTAGTCTAGTAAGGGCTGCTGGGAATAGACGAGTTGTGTCAATAGAAGCTTGTCTTTTTCGGTTGTGGTTGAAAAGGTTTTGAAATGTGACAGAGGCCCTTGCACAATATCTGGTTGAGAAATATGGACCTCAGCTTTCCAACCCCTGAACATGAAATCTCAGTTCATTGTAGTAACCGGGTTTAAAGAATGACTTAACCAGCAGAGGAGGGTGTTAAACTGTTCGCAGAGGTCTTGGGTGTGATTAGGTTTTCTATGACTGTGATGAAGTCAACTTCAAACTAAATTATGATGTTCACTTTATTAGCGTTTAGTGTAATGGGATTATGTTCTAACCACCACCCTTAAAGTTAATCTGGTTTGAGACTATTTTATCAGGTCAGGCAGTCTCTCTGTGCATGGTCTTCCTGTGTGATATAAAGAGGCCTGCATCACTCTCAGATTTTCTTTTTGCTCAAGCACTAAATCCTTCATCATTTAACAGATGCCACTGCTACGTCTCACAAGGGTTTAGAAAATCACCTCAACAAGATTTGTTAGTATGAATTACATTATTTTGGAGGTATGGTTGTCTTTTTGATGCAAAATTCATAACTCAAGTTTGACGTATATTTGATTAAGTTTAGTGGAAAGTGTGGGAAGTCACATTTCATATCTTCCTTGCAGGGAGCAGAATTGTATTCAGCTTGAAATGAATCGGTGACATCTGCATAGAAAGACGTGGAACAGAAATAGACCCAGAGTGATAGGGGAAAAAGAAGCCCAGGCAACAGAGACATTTTCTAATTTCCAGATAAACTTATGTGTGCTTCATGGAGGTGATTATTCATTGCCTTTGTTTAATGTAATGACATCAATATGAAACACATTCAGATACTGGTTTCAAGAAGCCATGTCATGTAAATATAAATACGACAGATCTATGAAATAAACCCCGATTGAGAAGTTTATAACTGATTATCAGGAAGGTCACAGCTGAATAGTGATTGTTTAGTGGCAACATCATGGAAATCAGATATTGTGAATATTATTCATCTCTAGCTAGAGATTCAGTAATGAGACCAAGTAAATATACATTTGCTCTGCTTCATGTTTGGCATACATCTTGATGCCCCTGCTGTGTCACTAGCCTGCCTCTCATCTCATTTGTTATATTTGTCTCCTAATCTGCATCTGTTTTTTCTTTTCTCTCATCTCTTTTTCAGATCTAGGCCTCGATCAGTTCATTGTGAAGCGCTATGATGGGAAGGTAAGAAGTAGGCGTCTTTGTGATAAAGAAGATAGAAGGCCATATTAGCAATCATGAAGGTCAGCAGCAGGGAGTTTATGTAATTATCCCAAACTCAATGAATATTGCATTTCCCAGAAAGCTCTGCTCTAATAATATGTTATCAAAGCTTATGTATATTCCCACTGAACAACTTTCCAGTCCACCACAGGGGTTTATTCCCTCTGAATGGCCAACGCCAGTGACGGCTGGAAGAATCAGTTCCTCCAATATACTCAAATCACATTTTCATTTCTTATCTCACTTACTGTACCCACGTTGATGTCCTGGTTTGCAGATAAAGTCAGTTTTACCTGATGCTTTAAGGTATTTGCCTTTGAAACTTCTGCCACAATATCATGAAGGTGAACACAGCACCTTAAATGTAAAAATTAAGTGAACATAAGAAAATAGCCATGTCTTCACAGTAAGTTATCATTTCAGAAGTTTAGCAGAAAGTTGTAAATTAACTCTGAGTTACTGATATTATTTACTGAAAAGAGCAAGCTAATTACATCTACACTTAATAATTAGCCTTTATAACCACAGAGCATGCATAAGGATTTATCTGTTCCTGTGTGGGATTGGTTAACGCTCAGATTAACATTTACGTGGTCAGTGTTGCGCTATTTCCAAAAGTTCCCTAAATTTGTTTAGCAAATTATATTTTTAAGTGTCTTTTGCACACTTCCAATCCCCATAAATTTAGTATTATGTAACAGCACAATGCAATCCCTCTATGAAAGGCAATATAAATCAAAAAAACAAAAACTGCCACATTCATTCATCTTTTCGGCTAAAATGACATTGAAGAAAGTGGATAAATAGAGCAGAAACAATGTATAAATTGAGGCGATAACTCAGTGTCACCAAGATGAATAAATACTCATGAGGGGCAGTAGTGTTACAGTATCCTAAAAGATAACACGTGGAAAGAGATACAGTAATGGGAAAAACAGAAAACAACATTACATTTTGTCAGGTCAGCAAGGAGTGCCGAAGTGATCATGCCGTTAGAAACACATCTATAAGAAAGTTAGGTGGAATTTCTGCCTGCACATGGATGTTAGTTGGTATATTTTTTTTTACTGCTGATAACCTGGAAATTGTGCTGTGTCACACTTTGATGCTTTCATTGCAGGTACAAATCATAGAAGAACATTTTTACCACATTATACATCAGCAGTCAAAACCATACCCTTTCTACTATGTGTTTTTGTTTTTTTCTCATGTTCTCTGACTTCAGCTTCTCAACAGCCAGTTACTGTGAATGAAAAATAAGGTGTTCAGACTGCAGTCAGTAATCAGAATATCGTGCTTTCCAAATTTTGTTTGAACTGTAGTTCAACCTTTTCAAAGTTCAGAAAAAGGTTTTAAAGGCAATGAAGAAAAATGATTTTCACCCTACACATTTTTCCTCTTCCTACCTACTTTCATTCCCCAAGCATCCAGTAAGTTAATCCTAGCTCAGAAAAGCCTGGGTTTTTAAAAAAACTGAACAGCTCCATACTGTATCATTTGAAAGGGACAAAATGTGCCTACCTAATGAATAATGGGACCTATAGTGACCTACTTAAAGACAACAACAGCAGGTGAACCTTGGACAGCCCCCACCCCCCTCAATCACTGCTCTAACATTTCTCTTTTCACAGTCAGGAAAATAGAAACCATCGATATAAATCTCCAATGTCATTATTTTCGTGACTGCCTTCCTTGACATTGATTTGTGACCATTACTGCCCTCTCACTGATCTCAGGGAGCATTTTTCACACCCACTAGCCAACCATCCTCGTTCTTTTGTCATTTACTGGTCATCACTGTGATTGTAGTCTTAAACCTCATTACAAAGTCCATCGGCCCCTAGGCTAGCATGATGAGTAAGTCTGGACCTCATCTCCATATTGTAGGAAGATGAACCGCACCAAGTCAGTGAAGTAAAAGACAGTATATTTATTTGTCAGAAATATCATCTACTGCTTGTTTTGTTAAGTTTTTACCAAGCTTTATTGTGAAAGTCACAACCCTAACCCTTATTTCAAATATGTAGGCGTGTACTGTACAATCAGAAAAGTAAATATTAAATTCTCTGGAAGCCTCCTATAGAAATGGAGCGCTGTACATTTATGGCGCCTCTCTGCTTATGTAAATGCCATTATTATCTCAAGGCCTTGTGTTTCCTTTATTTGCGAGGCAAATCTCTGGACACATGGTTTTCTCTGACACTGTATTTAGCTTTGGTTGTCCCCTGACATTTTCCTACCATGACTAGAGCAGCCTGTGAGCGCCCCTCCCTCACAGGCTATATCCATCCCCTCTTTTTCGCCAAGAAACACGTGACTACTCATTGGCTTAATGGGCACCTCTGGCTAGTTGGCAGAGGAATAAACCGTTACTGTTTCCTGCCAAGAAACCATGAAATCTAGTTCACATGGAACTAAAAAACAGCAATGAACTAGACGGGGATGAAATGGCCAAAGCAAGTACAGTGGTGCAATATCTGTAGTGTGTAAATCACGAGGGGCGTGGTAAAGTACGAGGGGAGTGTTTCAGGTGGGGGCTGGGGGGTAAGCGGCGACTGAGGCTGAGGTCGATGGCAGACAGGAGTGCAGTATTGTGTGAAAGTAACATGAGAGCTCTCCTAAAAGACCCGTGTCCCACTTCCTGTGGTTTAATTTAAAAATAGCCAAGCCAACAGAGATGTTTGTCCCACTCATAATGTTTATTTGCGGTTAGAGTGGAAGATTGTTTATAAGTGTACTTGTTATATAGATATATATATAGTGAGCTCCCTCCCCTCTCTCTGCACACACTAATTTGTTCCAGGTTCAGTTTCTATGTAGGCAAACATTACGTGCCCTATATGGCTGTTAAACAACTGTTCATATTGACTCACCCTGTTTGTTTAACTTTTATTTTCCTGTTAAAAGCCTATAAATGGGATTGCTTGATTTGATCAAGTTGTTTCACTGCATCTTTTCTCTGTTCACTCCATCTCTGTGATTTCTCCGTCTACCCTGATCATGTGGACATGCTTTTCAGCTGCTGTAATCTTTATTTTTTATGTGACCTGATGATGCCATTGTTTTCTCATGCTCTTGTCAGTCATTCTCTCTCATACACATAACAAGTAATCCCTCCATTTTTTCTCTCTCTTCCCTTCCTCATGAATAACCATCATCCTCAACTCCCTGTCTCCACAAATCCCCACTTCTTGTCCTCCCCCAATAATCCCATCTTCTCATCCCCCATTATCCAACCATCCAAACTCCCTCGGCCACTTCTTCTCCTCCTTCTTCTGTCTCCCCCCTCCCTCCGTCCCTTCTCATCACCTCTCCGTTCTGCCCCTCCCTCTCTGCAGGACTTCTGGCAGGTATGGGGTGTGTGCCGAGCAGCATGTGTGCACCTGAATGAAAAACTGCACTTTGTAGTCACGACCTACTCCCTCTTTCTCCTTTATACTTTTTTGCTCTTCTTCCTCTCTCTTTCCCCCTTCCTTTCTATTACTCACTCTCTCACTCCTCTCTAGTAACATGAAGGGCATAGCTATTCTCTGTTGTTAGTACAGGGGAACAGCTAAGTAAGTAGTTTTTCTGCATTCACCACATCTTAGCTTCAGGAAATGTGAAACCAGAGACACAACTTCAGTCATGGTAACGACCACTGTGGATAGGACAGCAGCCAAAATGTGCGTTTAATGTTCTTAATTTCTAACAAGAAATCAGTGAACTGGTAATTGTTGAATTTCCATCTAGCTTCTCTCTCACAGGGTAGACATGCTGTAGGCGTGAAACACATCCAGAAGGGGGAAGTCAAACCGTATGAGGATGGAAATAGAATAAAGCACTGCCATCATATTTTCTTATATAAAGCAGATTATATCATGGCCATTGTAAATTCTTGTTTCCGATTGGCTGGTCTTAACCACAGCGCAAAAGTACATCAAACTGTAGATAACCTTGACAGGACTTGTGTCGCAAATCACAAGTTGGGTCTGTTTCACCGTCAGCCATTTGTAAAGAAACTTTGAAGATTTGAATACTTTGTCTCTTGTAGCCTGTGGTAAGTGGCCATGGTATAAGCACAGTAATACACTCTGAGATGTCTTAATATGGGAAATGACAAATTTGGTGGAGGAATCAGTCTGATTGTTGTCGTGGTCTTCTCCACCTCTGCCTTATCTGTTAATTTCTTATATTAATGCTCTCAAGTCACTTAATGTCACTGACATGAATGTGTATGAGTTTGTTCAGTTTAGCCTTTGCTTGCTAGTTTCCAGCAATCCTCTAAATGTTTCTCCAGAGTACCTTGGGGAAATGTTTTTTGTATTTAAAATGTGATATACACATTCATGTCTGTGAGTGTAGATAAATAAGCCTTGACCTATAAGCTTTATCTACTAAATGATTTGGCCTTTGAGCAGGTCTAAATGCCTCTGTCAGTCAATGTGCGGATAAGCCAGGCGCAGCAAAGGACAGGTAACAACCTGCTCACCTTCTAATGACAGGGAGTGTCAGGAACTGGAGTTGGTATGCACTCTATTGTGTGTGCGCACCCCACTCATATCACATATAATATGCAAACGCAAACTCTATTGTTATTGGACAGTGGGCTGGAGATATCCCCGGTGCCCTTTTGTATAGCTTGTTGGAAGCAGGTGCATGCCGTGCCTCCCCTGCTGAATAATTAAAAAGGAAGACTTAATACTTTACCTTTACAGGGATTATTAAACAGTGCTGCACCACTACATAATTTACACACTAGTCATCTCACATGCATTTATAGTGCAATTTTAAGAAGACGGTAAAGTCTTGCAAAGCTGAGGTGCAGAGAGCAGCAAAAATAAGTCATTTATAAGGAACTTGTATTGGTCAATGCCAAATCATAGCAGTGCTGTTCCCCTGCACTCCCTACGTCTTGCTTTATAAACACACCTTTTCTTCTCATCCCTTCATATCCTCTAAGAATTATCACCTCTAGCTTTTCACTTGCTTTGGCACTCTAGCCTTTTTCCTAGCATGCACTGCTCTATTGCCTGCTTCTCACAGAGAAAGTAGCTGGTGGTGGAGCCCCCTCTCTGTGCATGGTGGCATCACAGGGTGGTTTTGGGCCCAGGAAATGGCTCTGTTAGCTAACATCGAGGCTGTATTGATGTGTGCTTGATAGCCGCCACAAATCCATCCTCTGGATTGTGCAGATGTCAGTGATGCATGATTTTCTGTAGAGCATGGTTTAGATTAATCTGAGGCAGGACTTGGTCTGTCCGATGTGTCCAAACTGTTCCTACATGCTGTGGCCCCTCTCTGTACGCGAAGCCACAGCATCTGCTGAAGGACCAGCTATGACTGAGAGCCGACACCTGTCACTCAGAGGGAGCACGAAAAGGGGCCAATGGAAACGAGCCTCTTATCACACCGACTGTGTCATGTTCACTCTCTCTGATTTCACAGGAAGCTCCCAGGGGCCGCCGTTTGGACTGTCATAGCTCTATTTCTCTGTCTCTGTCTTTTCACACTGTCTTCAATGCTCACATGCTTTCTTTGCTCTTCTTTGTCTATTTTGGTGTCTGTAAACAAGAACTCACACATGAGCACACAAACACATTTGCACACTAAATCCTTCCCTTTCTTCCTTTGTCGTTCTTCCCTCTCCTAATCTAGAAGAGGTTGGGTTGTCTGTACACCTGGTCAACTAATTTGGTCCGCCCTCTCCTCTTACGAGACAGCTGCCATTCCTCAGCGACTGCAATTTGTTTATTGGGCGTTCCATATCAGGGTCCATTATTCTGTCTGCGCTCCCAGAATAATTATGAGTTATTAATGGTACACCTGCTCTGCAGTTACCTCTGCGAGGTGGAGAGCTAATGCATGAATGTTCTGTCCACCCACACACTTGCCCTCTCACCTATAGGCTGGTGCACTGCAGAGGCAGCGTCAAGAGAAATATGTTCTCTTTTGACCACTGTGATGGTCAGACATTCTGGTCTTTTAGATATGTGTGTTTGGTTGTGTGTAACGTGGAAAATCTGTGGTTTTCTTTGGGGCTCGGAGAGAGAATGCGCTCCAACTGTACGTGTTGAAGTAGATACACTACGAGGGCTTTCATCCACCATTCAAAAAGGTCAGCCTCAGACTGGGGTCAGCTTTGCCCTCAAGCAGGTCATTCTGAATTCCTGTTTTCCTGAAACTGGCTGCTTTCATTGTACCTGCCAAAGTGACCGTAAGCCTAGAGCTACCACATCACACAAAGCGCCACAAAGGTACCGATCCATTTTTAATGCATTTGCCTCGTTCCCCCACCCCATCACACTGTACACATCTCTTGCTTTTTTTCTAATCAGTATGTCCCCACTTGTGCAACGCTCCAGTACACAGACTTTAATCGAGACTCACTTGTACAAGAGATGAGAGGTCGCTCAGGGACACGCATCATTCATGCACGCTGGCACACACCACTCACATGAATGTAAAGGGAATGAGAGCAGTTTTCCTCTCTTTGAAACCCAAGCTTTCCATCTTTAATGGCAGGTCTCAGTCTAGACCCGTGGATTCATTTCTTCTGTTGCAGTGCCCAGAGCAGACTGTGCAGACAGCACACCCATTTGACGGTCTTAGAAAGTGATCGTGTCTGTTGTGCAATAGTTGTAGCTAACCATAACCCTTTTTAAGGCCTCAGCTATGCTTGTATCTTGTTCTTTCATCATCTACGTCCCTCTTTTCCTCTCCCCCGTTATCGGGGGCGTCTGAAGCTGCAGTGTTGGACAGGGTCACAGATCTAATCAATAACAAAGCACTGCAGCCAGTACAGTGGTATTAGAGAGGGCCAAGTCTAAGCTGTCATCACCTCTGAAGCCAAGTGCCTGGCTGCACAAAGTGCTTGTGGAGCAGTGTAAATAAGAGTGAAGCTGGCAGAAAATGGATGATGGCACATGACATATTTTTAGTATCCTAATGTCCACATTAGAGGACTGAAGGATACTGTGTTAAACAATATCACATCCCAGTCGCAGTAGCTTGAACAGCTGCCTGTTTTTCTCACATCATTATGATAGAGGATGACAGGAATGCACCTTCTCATTAGTACAGCTATGTTGTAATTGAACCCATCAGGGCATGATGGGTATGTGAAGCTATAAGTTCTTTGAAGTAAAAGAGAGCCAACAAATTGACCTAATTTTTTTTACAAATTCTATCATTTATTGAGCTTCCTATAGTGGGAGATGGCTGATAGATGCAAATGATTAAATAAATATGTTGCTACAAGCAAAGAATTATTAAGTGAAATGTGAGAATCCTAAAGTACTTTTATGCCGTCCAAGTTTTTAAGGATGCCACTTTCCAGTGATATGCTTTGAAAGTGTTTCTTAGGCTCTCGTGCGAAATGAGCAGAAAGAGATGTAGCCCTTTTGCATGCATGCCCCTGGCTGTACTTGACTTGTCTCATTTGTTGGGCTCTTAAAACTTCAGCTTGATGAAAATTTGGCCAAGGCAGCCATCGGGCTGCTATGAAGCGTTGCGCACTGAGGAGATTATCCCTGACCAAACCCTTAACCCTGCTTGTGTGTGTGTATATGACAGCAGTACATTTGACTGCCCTGCCGACAGCACCGGCCAGCAGCTCTGCAAGCTCTGTCAGCGGCGTGTTTCTGCCTCAGATCACCGGCTAGTTGGGATGTTCAGTTCGTCATCTGGACACAGCCCTCGGACTCGGCCATAATTGCTGACGCGTGAAGACATGTGTGATCACATGAACACGCTCACGGCAACAGTTTAAAAAGTCCTCATGCTCATATTTACAGAACCGCAAAACTGTCACTGACAGACAAGGCGTTAGCTGCTAATTAGCTCGAATGCTGCCACATTTAGATTTACAATTTTTTTGAAGATCTGAGCTTTGGGAAAAATCAACAATGAGTGTTAAATACCAACATTTCATCTGGGACCTTTTTAGTTATGGCAGCATCCTGTTTTGGAGGCATGATATCCCATGGGTTAATGAATCAATGAAAGGCAGAAACTAAGTCTGTGTGGGGAACCAAATAAACTAATAGATAATGCTGAAATGGATTTTTGCTTGAGCAACCAATATTGCACAGTTTCCAGTGGCTGGAAGATGGAAGACGGGACATAATCTCGCAGCAGTGCCACCAGCTCCATGGAAAAGGTTTAAAAGAACAAGATTACATCCACAGCTCAGCTTGATATACGCCTGCTATGGCTCTGTGTCTGCCTGAGAGTGCACAGTCTTACATCAGACGGTTGTTGTGGAGGTGTACAGTCTGATAGTCCACTGTATATGAGAGAGAAAAGGGTGAAAGCTGTATTGTCAGCTCTGAAGTGAAGTCTGGGACTGTAGACTGAGATCCTCAAAGAGAGAGTATTCTCTTCTCATCGGGACACAGGCAGCATCAGAGTAACAAAAAGCTCTGTGTTTATTAGTTAGTATGCCCATGCACGCTCTGAAGTTTCTCCTTTTATCAGATGAGTATGCGATTTGGCCCCAGTCGTTGCTATTGCATTTGGTTTTTGTTTTCCTTCGATGTCATTTTGGTTACGCTGGGGGATGAGGGGTGGGAGGGGGGTTGCTTTGTCCTTGACGCAGGACGCTGATAAAGGGGAGTTATTGTGCTTAATATGCTCTGTGCCTCTGTTTTGATCATTATAATGAGGCTGAGCGTGTTTGTGTCTGTGCCTAGTTGTGCATCTGTCTGTGTGGTAGTGAATTTGTGCTTTCCCACTGAAATACACACCTGTGCGGTTGTGTGGACCCTTTTTTGTGGACCGACATTAGAACTCGGGCTCACCTCGGGCCCAGAGAGTGCTTTTTGTGTCTTTGTTCCAAACTGAGGCAGCCAACACGAACCTCTTTTTATTCCTCTTCCTCTTTCTTCCTTCTATATGGGCAAACTCCATGTCCATTTCTACTATTTTCTTGTGCTTATACACATACACACGGCTTGGAAACCTTCAATTCTAATGGCATCAAATATTTTTTATTACCTGAATCTGTCTGTCTCTAACCTTCAACCAGTATCACTGCTTCCAAAATAACTATTTTCTCTTTCACCTCTTTTTCTCTCTCCCACTCCTTTCTCCCATATACTGTAATACCATCAAAAATAAATATGAATGTAGAAGCCCACGATTTGTTGTATTTGCAACATTGATTTGTAAGAGTCAAGATGGAAACAAATTGGGCATATTGATATTTTTTTTAACCACTTGACTTAACCAGCCCTTATATGTCAGGAGGAAGGAGTCGGACCACAGGGGGAAACACTTGACAGAATTTGTTCATGTTATGTTTTGAAGGGGGATCCCACTACATATTATTCAAATATATTTTTTTCCAATTAATTTGAAGAGAATATATGGAAATATAAAGATATGATGGAAAGATACTATATAAGGGGACTGACAATGCAAATGAGTAGAGCAGCATCATTTTGTATTTCGGGAAAATCACAGCCTTTGTTTGATTCCCTTCCACTTTTGGCAGGCTTTGTTGTTCATGTGTGCTCATTTTAATTACAGACTGCAAAGAACTGCAAAGCATAATTGCGTTCCTAATTTGAGTGGTATCCCCCAATTATCTTGTTTTGTGCGTGCGTGTGTGTGTGCTTTGTGTGATAATATGAAGGAACATGCGTGTCTTTGTTGTTGAAGGCCCTGCTAAAGACAGCAGAGGCCATGCTGTTCTCTAACAGTTGTCTCTCCTCCTTCCTCCTCCTCTGAAATGGGACGCTTGCAGACGGAGGTAACTTCACGCGGGCTCAGCGTGGCCCGGCCTCCTTCTCCTCAGGCATGCTCTGTCCATCTGTCCACTCTCTTTGGTGGAGCGTCCTACTAGTTGGACACTTGTCTTCCCACTCTATCACCGAGTGTGTAGTGTGCATGTGTTTCTAAGTCACACTTTCATGCAATGCTGTGAATATACACATGCTAACCGAAAAACTGCGTCTGTGCATTTGTGTGCGTGCGTGTGTGCGAGGGAGGTCACTTTTTTAACAGCTACACAAATACTACATTTCGGTTGTTACGTTAAAGACATGGTTAATCAATCGTCTTTATGTTTGTGCTGCGGTCTCTTTGTGATGTTTTCCCTCTCTTTATGTCTGTCTCACACTGTGAGTAAAACCTCTGGTAACGTGTTTTGTACTTGAACTGACCACACACTAATTGTCACCACCACCACCACCACCACCACCCTCCACCTGGCTGTTTGGCTTCATGTGTACGCAGCACTTGCATGAATGTTATTATGATAAACTGTCTATACATGCTCATCCTCACACACCGAGACTACACGGAATCTGTGTGTGTGGAAGTTCAGTATGTGTGTTTGACCGTCTCTAATTGAGACACACGCACACTTGCTTACACACACACACGACGCCACACCTGGGGCAGCTGTTCAGGCCAGAAGGCTTGTGCTGAATCATGTGAAATGTTTTTAATTTTTTTTCTCCCCCCCTTGTTTTAATTGTCCCGGCCTGGATGAGCAGAAGATCGCCCAGGAGAGGGAGAAGTTTGCAGATGAGGACAGCATATTTTACACACTGGGAGAATGCGGCCTCATCTCCTTCTCTGACTACATCTTCCTCACCACTGTGCTGTCCAGTAAGTACATTGTGTTCCTGCACTGTCATCCCAGAGGTCCCATAGCCCATCCCATTCAATCCCATGCCCTTAAAATCTTCTACAGTTATCACAAATCAAGTTGTTATGTCTCATCTGTTTCTTCTCTTCGGTTTCTCGCTGCATTAGTTCAAACACAGTAATTTACATTCTAACAACCTTATTAGTCAGTTTTGTAATTTGCCTTGCCATTTAGTATCATCTCCAGTTATGTAATGTTATGAGTTACGAGTCTACCAAGCTAGCTGCTTTTGAGATGTTGTGTTTCTAAGAATCTATTTATTATGAACTTGACCTATCTTTGTCAGTGAGTGAACACACGGAGTACATTTCACATGAATGCCTCTTTTCTGAATATGTCAGAGTTCATGATAATGAAATTAAAGCTCTGACTCCTTCCACTGCCATGACTAGTAAACCTCTCTCTCCCATCTTAGCTCAACCATTTATTATAATCCGTTCATATAGAGGAAGTCTAGAGGGAAGTTTTCAAGGGCAAGTCATTTTTAAGCAGACAGGACAGGATGCTTTATGGTTGGTTTCAATCCATTTAACACACCACAAAAATAGTGCAGAGGACATATTTTGCCCAACAGACGCACACACTGGTTAAGGCCTCATGGTGCTTGATGTTTACTGCTTTCATGTGTGGTCTAAATCCTATGAGAGATAAGAATGGATGAAGCTTAATATTCCTGTTAAAGGAGTTGGATTAGTGAAGCATTTTAATTTATAGCAAGTGTACAGTAAAGATGTGAAGCTTTTAAAGGAATTAAATATAAAGGTCATATAATTAATGTGTGTAAATAGTAATGCTTGACTGTGCTTTATATTACTGTCATCATCATTAGTGTCAACAGTGTGCAAATTATAGCTTGTATATACGGTCCTCAAAGACAACAAAGAATAGGCCACTGTACAAAAACAGACAGCATTGGGTAGAAAACATAGATTATAAAGATTAACTAAATAAATAAAACATAATAAATATTATCATATTTACAATAAGAGAAATTTGTGAAATAAGAATTATGTATGTGAATGAACTGCAAAATGAGCATTGCAGTCATTTTTCTACAGAGAGCTACCTATCCATTCCCCGTGTTTTCTTTTTCATCAACATCAGGTTGTGGGTGTTGACACTTTGAACTCAGCCTTGTTATCATGCTGTACTAAACAGACTTCACTTACTCTGGTTGTGTGGTCATTGATATGAAGTGGGTGTTGTAACAGACGTTTAGAAAATAGAAAAATATAGAGATATAAACTGAAGCATAACTGATGCATATTATGTATTTCAGAGAAATTTGTGTAGGCAGAGCAGGGTCTCCTCCAGCAGCTCCTCGGTTCACTGTTAGCCGAGGGTGAGGCCAGTTGTGTTCAGTTCATTGTGCAGTCTGAGGAGCATCTTTAGAGCATCAGCCCATGTTGCACCACTGGGCGTGAGACGAAGGCTGAAGATGCTGCTGCACAGTTGATGTATAATGGCTGAGTCAGTATTGAACTCTGTGGCCGTCCTCTGGGTCGATCTAGTGTGATGTGCCGTTTTCATATTGTGCTGCACTGATTTGAGGATGTGTATCTGTGTGCTTTATGTCTGTGTTCTCAGCTCCCCAGAGGAATTTTGAAATTGCTTTCAAGATGTTTGATCTCAACGGCGATGGAGAGGTAGACCTGGAGGAGTTCGAACAGGTCAGCAGCTCATCTAGAAAACAGTTGTCACACACAAACTCAAGGAGACACAAGGTTAAAGCAGCAACCCCACACATTTAGACTGTGCTTTAATGTACAGTATATAGTAGTTCAGAATTATATTACTGTAACATATAAGACACAGTGACAGTCAATAAAGGTAGGTCCCTGTATTGCTGTGCACCACTGTGGCATTTTCTTAAGAGGGAAAAGGGGGTGAGAAGTGCTGTGCTGCTGCAGGCTACACCAAATCTTCCACTGGATCTGAAAGGGTTTCTGAAATACTTCACACTACTTCACAGTATTATTTTTGATAGAGGTTTCAAAAAGTTACACCTCTATCTCTTAGATAAAGATGTAACTTTTATCCTTTTTTGAAATTGACTGCATTGAAATGGGAAGAAACCAAGAAATAGTTCTTAATGTTAAGTTAACTGAATAAACTGACTTTTAAAATTACAATTTTTTACCCTTAGGTCCAGAGCATCATACGTTCTCAAACCAGCATGGGCATGCGACACCGTGACCGCTCCACCACAGGAAACACCCTGAAGACGGCCGGCTGCAGCTCTGCTCTCACCACCTACTTCTTTGGAGAAGACCTGAAGGGAAAACTCACCATCGGCAGTTTCCTGGAGTTTCAGAGGAAACTGCAGCACGATGTACTCAAACTAGAGGTAATGAAAGAGGAAAGTGAATGAGTGGATAGAGTGTTATATATTCATCTACTGGCTTACTGTTCTGTTGTGTATTGAATTAATTTGAATGTTATTGCTTTGCTGTAATCTTAAATCTTAGTCTCCTCTGCACCTGTTCAGGGACCACGCATAAAAATTAAACAACTTTCTAACTTGGAGGAAGTCAGTCTTACTGTCTTGCTCCCTGAGAGGAGAGACAGATGAGCTTGATAAACTAAACAAAGGAGGTGTAGAGGATGACAGATACTCTTTGTGCACTGCTGTCAGTGCTGGTCAGTGTCACTCTCTCAAAGCTGTAGCACTTAAAGTACCATCCCAGCCGGCTCATTTTTGGCAAAAATATCAAAATCTGAGTATATCTGGTAAGTATTTGACAGTAACTGATGACACAAGTGATTTGACATATCAATGACGAAGGAGCAGGGGCCAGAATTTGGCCTACCATTCAAGTTAGTCTCAGACAACTTTGGTTGGATGGCCAGCTGTCAGTCAAACTGCCAAATTATGCAACCGCCATCTACGTTTACGGGACACACATTTGTATTGCGGACTTGTGGTGCCACAGAGACAAGAGCTGTGACACCGGGTCTGAGGCTGTGATCATGCAGGTGTTTGGTTTTTAGCAGCGGTGTGGAAGGCAGAGAGCCTCCACTCTCCCTGTGACAAAAAAGTAATTTATTTACCAAGCCATTTAATGACGGTAAAAATGAGACAGAAGGTAAATATCCTGCATAGTTCTTCTGCTCTGTGCTACTCCAATCAGAGCGGCGTCCCAAGCAGCGGTCTTTTTTACTTAGCAACGGCCTATTTAAAGATCTTGGTGATTCCTGATTGGATGGGATGGGTGCTTATCAGTTGTGCCATTCGGAAAAAAATCGTAAATCCAGCCGCCTGGGATGATAACTGTAAGTAATACGAGCCATATTCTACCTTCTCTCTCTGCAGCACCAGCAACTGATCAGTGTTGTTGAGCATATGGTTAGTCTTTTAATTAGTGTGGGTAGAGCCTAACTCATACACTGTACTGTAATGGGCGCCTTCGTCTGAAACACCGAGAATAGGACTGGAGCCGGAGTTGGAGCATCTGCTAGAAAGAAGTCGCTATCTGTCAGGTCTTAATGATACTACAGTGTTCAGAGAGTGCACTCATACTGCCACAAATAAGGTTGTCACAGTTTTAACATGCATTTGCCTTCTCTCTTTGATTTCCGAGGCGGCAGATGACACTGATAGCTGCAGTAAAAAGGCTACAGCTGGTAAAATATGTCACAAACTCCTTGTTAGATCCTGATTGGGTGAAAACCCTAGGAGAGGTGAAATTGAAATCTGAATTTTGAGCTTAACGTACAGGTGTTTTAAACACAGAAATAATGCCTGCCAAATTAATATATCATCCACAACAACAGAGGTCACACTGCACCTCACAGAAGGTACATCCTCCAGGGGTCTATGAATAGTCGGGTCACCCCTGAAATCTTCACTCCGAGTCCGGGCTTATTGTGGCTTAGTCATGAGCCGCTACGTGCAAGTGCAACAAATTAACATTTTGAGAGGTCGGCACGTTCAGAGACGGGCAGAGAGGGAGAGAGAGGTAGTGGAGGAAGCCGTGTGGCTGTCAAACAACCTCAGACATAAATCGAATGGATTGACCTGACACAGCCACACCGGCCCACTGCTGTGAAGCCACGCTCCGTCGCAACACAGTAAAGAAAAAAAATTGCACATGTAGATTTAATGTCACCAACAGCAGCTCCACACATGATTCAACCTGAAGGCTGACGCCAGTATTTACTGTTTCCCATCTCGCCATGTTCCCCTCCTCCTCCTATTCATTTGTTTGTCCCACTGCATAGCACTCAATCTTCATGACCCTCTCTTCTCCCCCCCCTCCTCCAGTTTGAGAGGAACGACCCCATGGATGGAAGAATCACCGAGAGACAGTTTGGAGGCATGCTGCTGGCCTACAGCGGCGTCCAGTCTCGTAAACTCAAGCAGATGCAGAAGGGACTGACGAAGATGTTTAAGGATGCACAGGTAGATAAATCTCAGACTTGCACATAACTCTGGCATAAGTGATTGGTACTCTGTGGTTATATATAGTGTAAGATGTAGAGGAGTTAGTGTTTTAACTAATTGGCCTACATGCGGGGATGCGTGACAGACGGTGTGTGCGCCTGAAGGAAAGGAGATTGTGCTGGGACAGTGTTAGTGTGTGAGAGAACCTGGCTGAGAGGTAATACATCATTGGGAAAGGACACACCACATTCAGGGCCTGACTTTATCCACCCCATCGACACTCTCCTCCCCCAACTCCTCTACCTTCCACTGTCTCTGTTTGTGGTGACCAAATACTCAACGAGGCCCGAGTTAGTCCTCCATCTCAGTCTGAGCTTCTCCGTAAGCTCTTTCTCCGTCAGAGTCACCTCTCCATCGCACTCTTGTTTGTCTCAGGCTTTATCCTACTCCTCGTTTGCTCTTCTGTCAATCAACATCTCCTTGTTCAGCTATTAGTTTGCTTCCTCTCACCCATGTAAGATAGATTTCTAACAAAAGAACAAGAGTTTCTACTTTACTTCGCCCAGCCGCTCTTTCGCCAGTCACAGCCACGTTACATTAGGCAGGATAATGGCTCCGCTGGGACAGACCAAACAGGAAGAATGTAGAGGGGTTTGGAGCCAAATGTTGGATCGGCCTGTCCCTTTTCCTGTTTTTCCGGCGCTTAGCATGAGCTTGTGTTCTGTTCATCTTAATCAACACCATCAGTCAGCTGACTGAAGTTAGGCCCATGCATATTATATGTCCAGGAGAACATGTCGCATCTCTGCTTTCTTTTTAAGTTAATGAGAATCACATATTAGCATGTTGGTGTACGTTAAAGCGCCACATATGTCAGATTGAGCGATGATGAGGCAACTCCTAATGGTTAAAATCGGTGATTAGCAGAGGAAAGAAAATGAAATGAAAGGATGCTGCTGTTCCTCCCAGGCATGAGAAAGAGATGAGGCAGGGTGTTGCCAGACTTGTGTCTCCCTAAGGAATTAAACTGCAGTAAGCATCTTTCTCCTTCTCTCTCTTCTCCTCTTTCTGTTTAACCTCTCTCTTGCCATCCCAGTGTGTGTGTGTGTGTTTGTGTGTGTCTCAGTGTTGCCATTACCTGTAATGTGAACGAGAGAAGTGTCATTTACTGCCTAGGACCAGCTGCTTGCCTTTCTTTACAAATGAGCTCATCAGCAGTGTGACAGCTGCGTGGCTGTGTGTGCGTGTACAGTATGTGCTTGTGTGTCTAAGATCGTCTGTTCTACTGTTCGGCCGCGGCTCACCGCTCATCCATGTGTGTCGACAGCTTCTGCCCGCTTCTTCTTGTCATTTGTGTCACACTGCTGAGCTGCTCCAAAAATGTACACGGTGCAGTCGATGCTCTCGCCATTACAATGTTCAGTTGAGTTTTCACAGGATCGCTGTGCTGCTGGCTTGTGCAACAAAATAAAATACCACAATAATGATTTGTACCTGACATTTCTCTAACTTTTCTTTTTAAACATTCGCTTTTCTCTGGCAGGGAATCACATTCGAGGAGGTGGAGAATTTCTTTACTTTCCTAAAGAATGTGAATGACGTGGACACAGCCCTGAGTTTCTACCACATGGCCGGTGCCTCCATAGATAAAGGTACGCCCACACTTGCCCTTTTCCTCTGACATTCTCTTTTTCCTGCTCTTTAATTACTGCTCTCCAGACTTGACTCTTGTCACTTTCATCCTCGGCGTCTCAGAGCTGTTAACACTCCAGCCACCCTGATCCTCCTCCCACATCTCTTTATGCCTGGCTGGGCTCCCAATCGCGGCTCAGCCACTCATCATCTGTTTCTCCATCCCTCCTTTCATCCATGGCGTCTTCCTTCAGGCCCTCAGGGAGCGCACATTCTTTAATCCATTGACCACGAACATGCACATATGACAGATCATTTCATAGCGCTATTGACTATTGATGCTCACTGTCTGCTCTACTGAACTGAACTGACCCATCATCATTGGGTTTACTCTCCCTCCTCAACATTAGAAGTGTGTACAGCAACTCTGGGCTGTTGACGGGACAGCAGTAGTCTGTCAAACATCTGATGTAAAAAGAGATCTCAGAACAATACTCTGGAAAAAAATTCAGTCTCGGATGAATTGGTGACATCCATGGTTGCCATGGTAACAGTAGGTGCAGCAAACTAATATTGGAAAAACCACTCGCTGAGCAGCAACTTCGTCAAAAGTACAACAGAGGAGCAACTTGTGCATCTGTTTATAGAGGAGCCAAACAAACTCAGTTAGTTTGAATAGTTAAGTCAGTGGTTGTTTCTTCTTTGTGCCATGAGCAGCTGTCGTCAGATTTTATACACTCAAAAAAAGAAAACTGTATAAAATATTTTAAAAAATAAGTTGGTTTCCTTGCTGAGGGGTTTTCACCTGAATTTGTATGCCTGCTCCCTCTCCCTCCATCTCTCCTTTGCAGAAATAATGCCAGATCCACTGTCAAACACTATAAAGGATGATTTCCATCGTTTCTTTTCGTTACTGCATATCTGATAAATGATGGATACGAGTTGTAAACACATGTTTTTTGGCTTCGTCACATCTTTTGGTTTCCTAGTTGAGCACTTAAAATGTGAAGAAACCTGTGGCTTTAGTGGTATGGCGATTATTTGATGAGCTGATGTGTCCCTGGTTTACGGCAGTGATTCAGCTTTTTAATGTCATATGTTTTCTGTCAGCACATCTATTAGTTGGGATTCGCTGATGAAACAGCTGCTGCTTTTAAGGGAGAGGGTCTGTCCTGAGGTGCTTGTTTCCACTACATGGTTTCGGCTGCGTGCCTACACGGTAACAAGCCGTGTGTCAGTTTTTGTGTGTGTGCTCTGTCGGTATATTTGTGTTGTGGCGGGATTTCAAAGACGTCAGGCTTGTGTGGGTTCGTACAGAGCTTCCAGGCATGAGCTGTAAATTGTCTCCATTCTTCTGTTGTCCGTGGACTGCAGCCTTCTTCCTGCTCGTCCAGACTAAATGAGCTCTTGTAGTTCTTTCTTCTCTTTTCTTTGAGTCCTTTCTATTATCTCTTTCATCTCATGGTCAAATCGGATGATTTTCCACCATTTTAGAGGCTTTCCATTTGCCGGCGTGTTATCTGGCACAGCTCATTCTTTCTTCAAGGTAGAAATGAAACCAGCTAATGATTGATGATATATAAGATATATATCATCCTAACCCTCTCCTCTATTTCATGCTCCTCTGTTGCCTCTGAAGCCAAGTGATCAATAATTATGGTCGAGACTTTTCATCTTTTTGTCATGTATATGTTTTACTGAAATGACCCAGAGGCTTTTTCCTCCCTCCGTGTCTTAATTTCCTTTTTCTTTTTTACTCTGTACACCTCCGTGCCCTCCCACCCTCCGTCTATTTTTCATTCCTCTCGTCCAGTCTCATCCGTGCTGGATGTTCTGACACGTCTGCTCCTCCTCCTCCGCCCTCTCAGCCCCTTCACTCTCTGTCTCCTGTCTATCAGATCGTCGCCCCGGCGAACGGGAGCCCAGCCTGCTATCGATCCAAACGCAGTTCGCACTCGCGCACGCTCTCCTCCACATGGGCCCTTTATGAGCTGGCTCATATGAGTTTGTCACACACCATTGCTCTCTTTCACAATCTCTCTTGTCTGTGGTTCCCTCTCTTTCTCTCTCGGTGTCCCAGTTACCATGAAGCAGGTGGCCCGCACCGTCGCCAAGGTGGAGCTGTCGGACCACGTGTGCGACGTGGTGTTCGCCCTGTTCGACTGTGACGGTAAGAAGCTGACGGCTTCATCGCAGCTCTCCCGAGCCCCCTTGCCAAATGATGCCCCCGCTGACAGATGGAAATCACCAATAAATCCTCTTACTTCCTCCCCCTCTATTATTTCATCACCTCCTTTCCCCTTGTCCGTCACCCTTCTCCCCTCTGTCTGTCTTCCTCAGGGAACGGAGAGCTCAGTAATAAGGAATTCATCGCCATCATGAAGCAGCGGCTGATGCGCGGGCTGGAGAAACCCAAGGACATGGGCTTCACTCGGTTGGTGCGTGCCATGTGGAAGTGTGCCCAGGACACCGCCTGGGACTTCGCCACTCCGAAGACATAATGGAGACAAGAGACGAGGCGTGAGTGTGTGAGAGAGAGAGAGAGAAGACAGCATGTGAATAAAGCAACAAACGCGTCATCAGCATTCACCTTCAATAGATTTTAAATGGACAATTAATGCAACAAACTCATTAGGGCTGCAGCTCCGAGGGGCCTCATCGATCATTAACACATGTCGCTGTAGTTCAGGCTATCAATACAGTGAGTGAAGCATGCTGACGCAGCACTGTGTGTCCTGACGGGCTTCTCTACTAGTGTGCCTCCCCTAGGCATTGTGAGTATTTTGTATATTTTAAAATATGCAATCAAACTTGTGCATATGTAATTGTTTTTTTTTTTTTGCCATATTCTTTAGAGGAATGCAGTGTCAATGTTAAAAATGGCACTTTTATATCTGTGTTTAACATGTTTTACTGCAAAAAGCCAAGTCCAAGAAGCAGAATCGATCTTATTCGACCTTCAGCTGCATAATTGCCTCAGTACGTCCTTTCTACATTGACGACAGAACCTTCATTATTTCTGTGCCGGGACAGAGAGCAGAAGTCTGTAATCTCGTTAGCACCTCCTTCATTCAGTCCACTAGCTCCAGCTGCAACTTTACTCTCATTTTTGTCCCATAGAAGATCAATGATGTTTGCCTTTTACTCCGCAGTGTACTGCTCAAAGTGTGTATTCTTCCAATTATTATTGTTGCTCACTGAAACACTTTATATAAGATGGTGGTAAAAAGAAAATGCTCTATTAAAGATGTTTTAATAATGTAAAACTGATTAAGCTTTATTTCTAAACGACTGTTCTGCTCGACTTGCGAGTTGAATTGTTGTCCTGCCATGTTCTCATTTTCACATTTTGACTCTGAGGAAAGCGCAGTGGAGGATTAGCACGACTAATCTGTGGGGCACCGAGGAAGTCATCTGTCATGAGTAATGAAATGTGGTGGAACACTTTTAGGCACAAAGAAAAAAAATGCACGGTTGATTGTATGCAGTGGCTCTGAATGTGTGCCAGAAGAAAATATGGTAATGTGTGAGTGTGTGTGTGTGTGTATGCAAGAGCAGTCAGCAGTTTAGTCTAATTGAAATGGACAGGATGGGCAGTCCTCGGCCTCTGCTGCCCATTAAAAGATTGTCCTGCAGCCCCTCCACGCTCTGTGCTGCATTGGCCTGAGTCGAGCTGGCTCGCTCCCTCACTCACATTGCAGCTGACAGAGGGAAGTGGTGCTCAGGAGTGATTGCCGGCCACAGATTAGGTTGAAGGGCCCCTCATCAGTATTCCTCGCCAGACTTCTTTCAAAACTCTCCCTTCTTAAACATTAAGTCGCCGTCCAGTGAAAGCTACATATTTCCAAAATGTCAACTTTTCTCCAGCTAATTGTGTTCAGCGTTGTGAAAATGAATTCTAAACTAATCCAGTGGGATCATTTTCTCAAGCCATTATTATTCATTACCTCTTATTCACCTAATTTGAAGATGCACGATTTTCTCTGGGTGACTACGGTTACTCATTCTTATGTCACCAACATCTCTGCATCATCTGCTGTGCAGCACTCTCTCCACTGGTGAGACTACAAGTTATTTCCATGGACAATTAATCTGTTGATTGTTAATTAACTGAAAAATGAATGAGTCAATGCAATGTCTGAAAAAAAAATTATATGCTAATTATATTCCCCCACAGCTGAAGGTGACGTCAGCTCAACAGCCTTTATGTTTAATGAAGGTATAAAACAGAAAAGTGGTGTGCACACAGAAATGTTGAACTAATCTACCTGAAAGAATTATTTTCTGTTCACTGAAACTAACTTTTTCCAGCACTAATAACAAATCAAAACCCTTTAACTGTACTTCCCCATAGCTCAATGAAGGCTCCTCCTGTGGCCCGTGGTGATTTCATAGTCGACAGCACGCAGCCAAGCAGCAGCGTTGCCCCCGAATGCATCGAGCCTCTCTCGCAGTGAAAAATTGCCCAGGAACAGCTCTGCAGTAGCTGTGCAGCACGCCCTCCTCCTCAGCAGGTCAGCCATGTAAACCCTGGGCAGGCACGCTCCGCCAGGTCTGCCTGCTTGTTGAGCACTGGAGCTACACTCAGTGGTTAACTGTTAACTGTCGAGGGGGAGTGGATTTGGAGTGGCTGCAGACCTCCCTCCTAAAGTCAACACTCCTTTATGTGCAGGCGTAGAAATGTGCACATTTGCTCAGTGTGCGTACACGTGAAGTGTAGTGACAGAGCATGTGCTGTTCTTCTGAGTGCATAGGCATTTACCCCCCTCTATCACACTGGATACAATGCATGTGCTTCATTGAGCCACATGTCATGTTGTGCCATCTGTCATGTATTATTAATTCATGCTAAATAGTAACCCTCCATTCTTACATGTGTGCATAGGTGTAATTTGTGGAGAAAAAAAACAGAAAAATCAACTTCAGCCAGTTTTGTTAGGGAGAAATTCTGAGGTGATGGCAGAAAAGACTAAGTACCAGAGTTCTCTCTCCTCACACAGTGTTATCCAGTGACGGTGACCGTTATCATCTAACTCTACAGTTGTGTCTGCAACCGCCGGAGAGTGAGACCATGGCTATGGCATGTTCTTGGACAAGAATTTGGGGCAGATAACTGTCTCTAGTAGTACTGTATATATCTCAGAAAGGGGCCTCTAAATCTTAGCTTTCAAGTATAAACACAGAGGGATTGACCTTTAACCACCCAACTACATGGGAAGTGAAATTCTTCCCTAACAAATATAAATGGTCATGGTTAAGCCCATATTCTTCTCAGCCACAAGGCCAACAAACAATTTTAAAATATATTTTTTGGCGTTTGCTTTTATTTGATAGATCTCAGGAAAGGGGGAGGCATCTGCCTTAGCCACTGCACCAACCACTGCACCACGCACTGCCCTGCCAATAAACAATTTTAAATAGTTGGTTTGGTTTATAAAGGAGAAAAGCTGTCACTGTCTAAAGGAGGTTATTGACATATCACTGAGTTAAGTGAATTGTTATCTCAAGCTAGTTGATTTGTTAGCAGCCAGAGCTAAACCTAGGGGAGCACTTTAAATGTAATGGTGGTAAACAACTGACATACCTTTAATTACTGCAACAAATATGGGGATGCCAAAATAGAGGAAGATTAGCCTTGTCCTTTTATCAAAGTTAATTGTTTTTGCAGTTTCCCACGTATTAGGACACATACTGACCTTTTGCTTAAAAAACAATCCCTATATGGATGGTGATCTTTACCCGCCCCCCTTCCAGTTTTTACTCCCAACATGGAGACAACCTTCTATCTTTGATTTGTATGAGTGTGGAGTGACAGGAGCTGTTAAAACTAAATCAAGCTGCCACTGCTGTGGTGTGAAATGCACACCAGAGACAGCGCAGCACTCTGTATTCCTGAGGCAAACCTGGTGTTATCATTCTAACGGTGAACTGAAATGTGTTTACAGATTAATGAGGCCAAATAAATGTATGAACATAAAGCTGACAACAAATACATGATAAAGGGGTTACTTATAGGGACAGTTCACCATTTTTTATACACAGCTCATGTTGTTTTACTTGGTGATTACTTCTGTTAATTAAAATAAAAGTGGTATAATGTCTTCTATAGTTTTAAAGTCTAGGATGAAAGCCCTGATTATGTCATGGTGACCTAATCAGCAATAGTTTTGCTTTGGTTTAGATAGATGCTGGTGCACATTGTTCATTTTGCCAGTTTTATATTGAATGTCTTATTATTCATATAATGTATTTCCCAGTTTCAAGCAAGTTGAATTGGCAAAATATCCCTTTAAAAGGTGGAGCCCTCAACTGTTTAAAATACCTGACAAGCCTCACTTCTGCTTCATTTATGGTGAAACAGGAAATGTATCACAAACAGCATGGATGGCTGACTGATGCATGGACACAGCAGCCACCCTCCTAGCTGTCCCATGGCATCAAGTACTAAGTCGGGCACACATTTACAACTCAACAAGTCATACAGTGCTGAAGCAGAGATGACTGACTGCCATCTAGTGGCTGATGAGACATTGAAGTCGGAGTAAGATCTCATTTTTAAAGCACAAAAGGAGCTGTCTTCCAGGAGGATTAATGACACATCTGAGACCAAGCAGCTTGTAATGTGTGGATGCTGACAAGACGGCCCAATTCTGAGAGTCACATAAAAATGAACGGTGAACTGAAGACATGGTCAATTTGAATGAAAGAAAGAAAATAAAATTCCAATCGCAGCAAAAACATTTAATCTGTTAGCTCTCTAGATACAGCTACAAGACAAGGTAATAAAAAAAAATTAGTTCATTCCAAAATTCAAAAAACTGAAATAAAATGAATCATGGCTCATGTTTGTATAATTAACTCAAGACCACAGATGAACAAAACAGGGAGGGGCTGGCAGGGGCATCATTACATTAGAAGAAACAATAGTTTTAAAGCAAAATGGCTTGAGAAAAACATGGGAAGAAACATCTGAGGTCCTACATGTTGATATGGAATAAAACTTAATAAATACACAGTATAAAACTCAGTTCTACTCACTAAATGCTTCTTGTGTAATAAGAGAAAAAGCCCAAGCGCACACCCTCCCCACATTTAAATGTAGCCACATAAAAATTAACAAACAACCAAACACACTTCCATGTGATCCATTACAAAACCCATTAGCCTTTTTAAACACAGAAGAATCTGATGGGATGGCTGGCAGTCATTCATACAAAGATGGGGGGGATTAATGTTACCAAAAAATGACATTTGTCATTTGACAGTAAAGCTCAGATTAACAAAGAGGAGGAAGAAAAAAGGGGCACCAACACACTCATTGGCTTTAAACCTTTTCCAGGTGGCCTGCAGCCACCTAGTGGCTATAAGTATAATGTCACATGGATGTCAACCAGTACAGTCTGAAGTCACAGCTGGATACATAATCTCTCCTGCCGACACAGAGATCAAACAAACTGTGTCCATTACAAAGCAGGGACAGCTAACTAGGAAGGGAAGGGGCAGATCAGCTCTGCAGGCCACAGTTTGCCGTCAGTGCTGCTGCTGGGTGATGATGACAGAGGGACTGGATACAGAGGGAAGAAGCAGGCGACTGATAGTCCTCATCACTTAAGTACAGTACAGTTCAGGTGACCAGGGTGAGTAGGTGCTCACTCACTGTCAAACTTAATAGAGTTGATTGTAGTGGAGATGGCACCGCCACGGTAGCTTCCCCTCTTCTTCTTCGTTTTTTCATGCCGGAATGACTTGCCTTTTGTGAACCTGAGTACGTCGTTGGCTTTCTCCCCCCAGTCCCCCCTGGATCCTTGCTGGAATCACAAAGACAAATGAACATGATGGTTAATTATTCTGTCAAATCAGCAATCTTAGTATCTGCATAGATGGTGGCTGAATTCACCTTTGCATCAAACGAGTTGTCTGCAAGACGGGGGTCCACGGCTACATCTTCCTCTATTATTCTGCGGAACGGTACGTTGGTGGACTGAAACACAAGTTATTTCCTGTCATGAAAACTATCACTGAACATGAATGTGACAAGAGTCATTTAAAAAACAAAACACATCTTACCTTCTTATTGGCTTTAGGGAAAGTCTGAGGTGTCGTTGTTGCTTTCTTGTTTTGGGGTGTTGTCACTTCTGTTTCATCCTCTTCACTTTCTGATGATGACTCGTCATCTCTTTTTCTCTTTCCGTTGGTACCTGCATGCATTGGAGACAAGTGTTGAGATAAACTACATGTAACTTTAAAGGCCTATGAAAGCAGAGTAAGGGCTCAGAGTGTGTCACTCTCCCTGTTAATTGACCAAATTATGTTCAGTGTTTGAGGTATACCATTTGTTATGGGGGTGGTGGGAGCTGTGGCTGCTTTCTGTGGTGCTTTCCGTGGTGCTTCCTCCTCATCGGACGAACTCTCTGAGGAACTGCTGCTCTCTTTAGCTTTGGTTGCTGGGGTTGTCTTTGCTGTTGCAGGGGTCGCAGGTTTTTTTACTTTCACTTTTGCATCTTCCTCCTCCTCAGAGCTACTGTCACTGGAGGAGGACTCTTTTGCCTTTGCTGGGGCCTTGGCTGCACTGGCTGTCTTGGGTGTTGCTGCCTTGCCGTTGGCGACTGCAGGCTTAGCAGGGGTGGACTTGGCCTCCGTCTCAGAATCGGAGCTATCTGAGGATTCGGAGCTGCTCTCAGCCTTCTTTTTTGGAGCAGCAGCTGCCTTTGTAACAGCAGGTTTGGGTGTTGGTGCTGCCTTCTTTGGCTCCTCCTCCTCCTCACTGGAGCTGTCATCACTGGAGTCAGCAGGAGCCTTGGCTGCAGCTGCAGGCTTCTTAGCTGTTACTGTTGCTGGAGCTTGTTTCTTGGCTGCAGGCTTAGTGGCCTCCTCCTCCTCTGAGCTGTCGCTGTCAGAGTCTGAGCTGCTCTCTGCTGCAGCAGGTTTGGCTGCAGGAGTAGCAGGCTTTGAGGCTGGGGTTGCTGGCTTAGGCGCTGCAGCTTTAGCCTTGACTGGTTCTTCATCCTCAGAAGAGTCGTCAGATTCTGAGCTACTCGCTGCTGCAGGTTTAGCTGCAGGTTTTGCTGCAGCTTTAGCTGCAGGAGTCGCAGGTTTTGAGGCTGGGGTAGCTGGTTTAGCTGCTGTAGGTTTAGCCTTGACTGGTTCTTCATCTTCAGAAGAGGAGTCAGAGTCTGAGCTGCTCTCTGCTGCAGCAGGCTTAGCTGCAGGAGTCGCAGGCTTTGAGGCTGGGGTAGCTGGTTTAGCTGCTGCAGGTTTAGACTTGACTGGTTCTTCATCTTCAGAAGAGGAGTCAGAGTCTGAGCTGCTCTCTGCTGCAGCAGGCTTGGCTGCAGGAGTAGCAGGCTTGGCTGCAGGAGTAGCAGGCTTTGAAGCCGGGGTAGCAGCTTTAGCTCCAGCAGGCTTGGCTTTAGCTGGTTGCTCTTCATCTTCAGAGGAGTCAGAGTCTGAGCTGCTCTCTGCTGCTGCAGGCTTTGCAACAGGGGTGGCAGGCTTTGAGGCTGCTGCTGCTGGCTTGGCTGCTGGCTTGGCTTTCACTGTCTCTTCCTCATCCTCAGAGGAATCCTCACTCTCAGAGCTGCTCTCTGCTTTCTTGGCTGGGGGTTTGGAGACAGCAGCAGGTTTGGGTGGAGCTGCAGTCTTAGTGGCAGGTTTTGCTGGAGCCTCATCTTCAGAGCTGCTATCTGAATCTGAGATGAAAGAAAAAAACATTTAAAAACGTTTCAGAATGCAGCAAAGCAGAGGAGGAAGTAGAAACTATATTTAGGTAATAACCAGCGGTACTCAGATGAATTGGAAATCATCACAAAATAAAAATCCATCTTAAAAGAAATGCTGAATGCACATTTTTTGGCCTCTTTTACCTGAAGATGAAGACTCGTCTTTTTTAGCTGGAGTAGCCTTTGCAGGGGCAGGTTTTGCTGGAGCAGGTTTTGCTGGAGCCTTCTTCACAGCTGCCTCCTCTTCATCTGAACTGGAATCCTCCTCTGAGGAGTCTTCTTTAGCCGGTGTGGCTTTGGCTGCAACAGGTTTAGCTGGGGCAGCCTTAGCTGGAGTCACTTTTGCTGCCGGTTTCTTCACCTCTTCTTCCTCCTCTGAACTGGATGAGTCTTCATCAGAGTCGTCCTTTTTAGCAGGCGCAGCCTTGGCAGCAGCAGGTTTGACTGGGGCCGCAGGCTTCTTTGCCTCCTCTTCATCTGAGCTCGAGTCTAGAATGATCATATGCATGAAGAAAATGTACATCATCACACATTCTGCAGTAGTCAACTCCATGTAAAAAAAAAATGACCGAGCTGAATCCTGATCATTACCTGAGCTCTCAGAGCTGGACTCCTGTTTCTTTGCAGCAGGTTTGGCCACAGTGGGTTTGGGAGTGGCGGTCTTTACCGGTGTTGGTTTTGCTGTGAAGAATTACAGTGCTGTTAGATATGCCATTAAATGCACTCGTAGTTCAACCTGAGAAAGCTGTGCACCTCTTACCAGCTACTTTCTTTTCTTCCTCCTCATCACTGCTGTCATCACTGTCGTCTGAGGAGTCGCTGTCCTTGGCCTTGCTGGCTGCTGGTGCAGCTGGTGCTTTCTGGATTGAAGCAGGAGGTGGAACTGCACTGTAGGCTCCTAAGACAGAGGAGGTTGTTCAACGTCATTATACAAACACAGCGCACAGTACATTTATACACGAATCACGAATTCACATCAGCTTTTGGATGACAGAGATGAAACCAGACACAGGTAAGAACAAACAGGTTTTGGTGAGCAGGGATTGTCATACATCAACACTGTAATTGGTGGTCACAAGTATCAATATATTTTTGCACTTTACAGATCAGACCATTTTCTCAATGGGGAAAAGATGACAGAATGACAGATGACAGGTCAGACTCTCTACCCTACAGAATACATATGAAAGGTTTCCTGATGTTCAGCGTCACACATCTTTGGTAATGAGGCAATGCTGGGTTATTTCTGTCCGAGTCATTGTGCATAGCTATCGACATACAGCAAAGTAAAAACATACCAGCTTTGGGTTTTTTGCTGGGAGGAGCCTCATCTTCTGAAGAGTCGTCTTCACTGCTCGATTCAGCTGCAGCAGGCTTTACTGGGGTGGCTTTGACTGGAGCAGGTTTGACTGGAGCCTATCAGGAAATATGAGGTACAACAATCAGTATTTGACCAAGTATTGTTGACATTTTTCTACACTGTGAAATTAGGACAATTAGACCATGTAACAACTCTGAGTTGTGTTCAGATTCTTGAGCAGACCTTAGCTGGTGCTTCATCTTCCGAGGAGCTGTCTTCAGAGCTGCTGCTCTCCTGCTTTTTCTGACCTGCACCTTTAGCAGCAGCAGCTGGTTTGGTTGCTGTGGCTGCACCTGCCTTAGGTTCTATTGATCAGAGTAATGAGGGCACATACGTATTTTGATTAGCTTCATTTTAGTTCACAGTTTAAAAAAAAAAAACAGCTCCATCCCACAGTATTGATGAAATTTGGTGATAAACTAACTTGTAGCAGGGACTTTAGCAGGCTGCTCATCCTCAGAGTCAGATTCTTCACTGCTAGAGCTGCTGTCTTTCTTCCTCCCAGCGGGAGCAGCAGCGACTGGTTTCACAGCAGCCTGCAGACAGAAACAACATTTAAATAACAGCATTGACCTTACTTTCCTAAACCATTGGCTAGACGTGAGCTGCATCTTTAGTTTTAAGTCCTCCTCCTACCTTTGCAGGTGCCTTCTTCTTCTCCTCCTCCTCCTCAGAGTCACTGGAGTCCTCGCTGCTGCTGGATGCAGCTTTAGCAGCTGCTGCTGCTGGTTTAGCAGGCACTACTTTGGCTGTTAAATCAAATATACAGAAATCATAATGCAGTGGGTTTCTGAAAGGCACGTCAGTGAAAGAATTCAACTTGCCATATCTAATCTCTTAATCAAAGACGTTGCTGTTACCTGCAGGGGCTGCCTTTGTTGGTTTTGCAGCAGCTTCTTCATCCTCACTGCTCGACTCTTCACTGCTGGAGCTCTCTGTGGTGGTTTTTGCTTTCTTGGCCGATGGGCCATTTGGAGCCTCCTTACTGGAAGGTGCTTTTCGTTTCTTAGCCTCGGGGGATCTAAGAAGACCCATGGTGATATTAAAGTGAGAATCCCTTCTAAAATACACCTCATGAGGCAATTGTAAAATGACAGAAATGTAGTTGAAATATATAAACTAGCGCTCTCTCCTCAAGATGAACATACGATGGTACACTGATGTCATGTTAGGTGTGTAAGCATAAGGATATTGGGACAGCAACTTGGATGTCGTACACATTAATGTTTTAACAAAGCAAATGCACAAGAAATAAAAATCGCATCCACAACATGTAAGTGTGACAAGCAAACAGTCTGACATCGACTCGACATTAGCACTGTATTAGCACTAAGTTATTAGCCCCACAGTGGCTGGTCATGTTATTCCAGATTTATCGATATTAGTATGAAGTTAACAAATGCAAGCATTGCATGGACTGATATAAGGACAACAAATAACTCACTTGACCCAGAAATTGAAGATGTTCACCAGATTTTCTTCGTTTTCATCCTGTGGAGTCTGTTAAGAAAACACATGGAGCACGAACTTAGCCAGTTACCTCCTGTTTTACAGTTTAACAGTTAGTTTCAAGTTTCCAATAATGCAAAAAAAATAAAAAAATAATAATAAATATGAATGCCCTTTGCTCTTAAAAATAAAAAATAGAAACAGTAGCCTAGTATAATTTAGAACAGGTGGCAGCGGCTGTGCGTGAGCCTCTACACGTGTTGCCTTCTCCGGCTTCACGTTAGCTGTACGTTCACTCCTCGTGCAGTCTCTCCCTGCGTGGACAACTTCCACTCGAGGTTTCGTGGAGACAAGACAGTGCATCCTGGTCGTTGACCACGCTACAACAAGAACCACCTACCACTTTTGTCTGCTTCAGAAACTGCTCCGCCGCCTTCGTGAACTTGTTGTCGCGCAGAAATGAATATACGCATTTGTACAGGTCGCTCGGCACCGACTTCTGCGCCGCCATCTTCACCACGCTCCTTCTGGAAAGGAAGAAAGTGCCCGGAACTTGACGCGTAATGACGACGTCGTTACACGCCTCTGAGACTAGATGGGTCACCCCGTTGATAAAAAAGAAAATCCACGCCACATTTTTAAAAACAGGTTAATTGTAATTTACCTGCATTCAAATGCTTAAGAATTTTACAAAGCTACAAAAATTCCCCTATCTGTTGCATCTATAAAATAATAATTCGTAGTTGCAAAAGTAAAAAGCCGTAGTTTTAAAAAAGTTTCTATCTGTTCGTATCAGCAAATCGGGCAGAGTGAGACCTCTTTAGCAAGCTAATTTCCCTTTAATGTTTATGAGTTCAAACCATTCAAACCAATCAACTAATCGAACCATGTCGTCTTATGAAATCAATATAGGGATACAGTGGATAAGGTTTACACTTTAACCATTTAACCATTTAACATCTGATTTTATTCACAGTTCCTCTTTTTTATATCTATATTTTTTTGTTACAATGTCGCTGTCAATACAGGCGCGTGCTTTATACGTCATCACCAAAGACCTTCCCTGTCCCTCGTGTCATAATATGGTCGATTTGGAGTTCGTCGGGCAATGACACGGACCTGAAGCCGGCTGAATTTACCGTGTGACTCGAGGACTACTTCGGCGAAGCCATGCCTCGCTACGAACTGGCCCTGATCCTGAAGACAATGCAGCGACCGGAGACGGCGGCTGCTCTCCGGCGGACAGTGGAGACCCTGATGGAGCGGGGCGCGGTGGTGAGAGACCTGGAGAACTTGGGAGAGAGACTGTTGCCCTATAAGATTTCCAAACACAACCAGAAGCACAGTCGAGGGGCCTACTTTCTGGTAGATTTTTACGCAGCTCCCGAAATCCTCTCGGGTTTCCTCAATCACCTGCACCGGGATGTGGACGTGGTGAGGCCCACCGTGCTGAAAAAGGACACCCAGGCTCCGAGCAGCAACTGCTGTGGTCCTCAACAGTGACTGAACGTAAGGACCGGGGCAGACGTGGATAAAGTGCTCACAAGGACACTAACCATATATCAGATAAACACAGGTGTATCTGTACTGATATTCATGTGCAAGAATACCTGCAATAGTCAGTCTGAAAGAGCAGGAAAAAATCTATCTCTGAAGCTGTGACATTTTCTGTTTTCATGCATTAATTGATAATAACAAATAATAAGGTCATTTAAGATTGGGTTAATAGGATAGCAATGGATTAAACAGCTGATGAATAATCATAAGAATATGACATAATGCAGCTGGTATGACAATGACAACAATACTGTGATTTAATGGACTAATAGATTTGTGGATTTTTTCCAAATTGTTTCAGTTTTGATTTGAAAATCTTACAACCAAAAGGAGCAATTTTTCAAACAAAGTCAAGAGCACTGCAAAAAAAAAAAAATCAATCCTGACATTGTGTGATACAGGCAGGTAGCTATTCATATTTCCTTCATCAATTTGAAAACATTGTACCTTGTCCCATGCTACAGTGTTTCTTCTATGTGAAAATCACATTGGGGGTTTGAAAGATGCCACAGCTGGCATTTCTGTATATTCTGATGGACTGGACTTTCCAACAAGGGGTGAAAAAAAAGGAAAAAGGTCAAAGGTCACCCGCCACTGGCCATACATAAAGAGCCATACTTTTAGGAACGTTTTGAGACATCACAAACATGCACATCAGTGTAAACAAAGATGATATCATATATCAAAGATGTTGCCTATACCATCTTAATTACACCCACCAGTGTCAGACTGTCTTATCATCATGCTTTATAGTGTGGTCTTTAGATGTGTCCAGTCAGTGTCGTTTACATTCTCTTTATGGAGATCATGCTGTGCTGACTGCGCTATAAGTAAACCCTATGTAATGTTTGTTCTCTTCTCTTTGTTTTACAGGTTTCTGCAGCTCATATCCAGAAGATGTACAGTGTGATTCTTTCGTCTTTGACCTTTTCCATCGTTGTTGGCCTGCATTTGGATTTAATGTTATAATAAACTACTTTTTTTCCTATTTGCAAGTTTCTCTCCACTTCATGTTCAAGCATTTGCATATTGTGTTTCATGTGATGGAAATTTCAGTTATGGTGTTTTACTCAACATCTAGTCATACAATCTGAATCTGTATGTAGGGTTAGGGTTAGGGTTAGGGTTACTAACTGAAACAGTTGACTTTAGATTCCTCCTTCTCCTGCAAGCTCAAGTTTCAAAGAAAACTTAATTTCCAGTCCATATTTTCAGGCTCTCAAATTTAGGTGAAAAATTCCTGTCTGAAAAGGTTTGATGTGGTTTGGTTTTCCCTCCTGATCTAAACAGCCATGCAGGATTTAAGAGATAAAGGTCACCTTTTTTCAGTAACAAAGTTTCATTGGTTGATTAGTGTAACTGTAACCATAAATACACGATGTAGTCATTTTTCGATGTGTGTTGTCTCAGTTGTTTGTTGATGAGTAGGCTACCGAGGCTTGAAAAAGACTGGGTCCCGCTTTATTATCACAATAGATCCGATTTTTGGAACTATCACATGCTCCTAGTGTAGCAGCTTTGTCTAAAATCTGAACCACTGAGTGGTGTGACTGCTGCTCACTGCTCTGCTCTGGCCAGGTGGAGGCGGTGTGGGACCAGCAAGCACCTCTGGTTTTCTAAGACAAAAAAACAAAGAAATAATGACGAACGGGGCTTTAGTGGCAGCCAGATAATGATATTATGTGTGTGTGTTGTCTCAGTTGTTTGTTGATGGCTACCGAGGCTTGAAAAAGACTGGGTCCCGCTGTATTACTCAGGCTGCACTACAGCGTCTATTCACGGGCGCGATCCCACTACTGAGCGGCACGGGGGCTTTGACCTGCTTCGTTTCCGACCTGGGCCGGTGCACCCCTCCTTAGACGACCTGGTGGTCCCGGGCTCCCCCAGGAGCACCATATCGATACCGAACTTAGTGCGGACACCCGATCGACATAGTCCACTGCAGCTCAGAACTCCTGAGCTCAAACGATCCGCCAGCCTCAGCCTCCCAGTGACTTGGATTACAGGCGCGCGCCACCGCACCCGGCGATTTCAGAGCGGTCCTTCGAGCGCTGCAAAGTTTACAGAGGTGACGTAATCAAAAGGTTTAGCGACATCTGATGGTGATCGGTGAAGTAGGCCTAGCATCTGAACAGAAGGAGGAGAATATAGCTGCAGGTTCTGTTTACCTCGTCTAATAGACCTAATATGAAAAAGCTGGTTCTGTTCTCCCATTTTCATTAACTGCTGCATGAGGCGAGTGAACTTCAATAAATGACTGTCTGCAACAGTTGTACTTGCATGTAGCCTAGTAGAGAACATCTAAATGGGCTAAAGATAGAGCCAAATGTGTTCACCTGTATTTCTGACTTTCTAGTGCAGATGATGGTTATAATTTTTTCTTTGAAAAATAAGGCTTTTATTTTCAGATAAGAACCATGACATGAATGAACATCTGTCAATTTAGGAAAGGAAAAATTACAGTCAAATTTTCATTTGTTTATTAAATTTGATTTTCTAGAGCCTGAAAACAGATGATGGTTTGTAATAATTTGGATATAATCACAGGTTTATTTTTGCAAGATGTCTAAAAATAACCCAATATTTATGAATTGTGGTCATTTAAATTAATTTTTGTTTTGAATGTCAAAATTTAATTGTTCTATTCCCCTACATTAAGTTTGGAAGTCAGTAATGTTCATGTATTTGATAAAATATGATTTAGGCTATAATTCCTACCAATGTAGTCTTATTTCATATCTAAACATTGCTTAAATGGATCATTGTTGTAATTTGGACATTAGAATCTGTGGCTATATTCTCTTCCTGTGAATCATTCATAAAACACTATCCCAATCAACCAATGAAACTCAAACGTGTAGATATAGCCTAGATTATTTCAAATATTTTATTTTAACAATCTGATCGCGATTTTAAAACCAATCACATGGGAGGCTAATGCTAGCAGTTTGTCTAAAATCTCACTGATTGACTGCCGCTCACTGTCTGCCTTGGCCAGGTGGAGGCGGTGCTCCAGCAAACACCTCTGGTTTTCTAAGGAGACAAGAAAACAAAGAAATAATGACAAACGGAGCTATTAATGTCAAATGTTAATGCCAGCCAGATAATGATATTTTTCGATGTGTGTGTTGTCTCAGTTGTTTTACCTGAGGCTTGAAAAGACTGGGTCCCAGTCTTTTACTCAGGCTGCTCTGTAAACATCATTCAAACAACTGAGATCCCACTACTGACATCAAAAATATCATTATCTGGCTGGCATTAACACCTGACATTAATAGCTCCTTTGTCATTATTTCTTTGGTTTCTTGTCTCCCCCAGGAAACCAGATCGATACCGAACTTAGTGTGGACACCTGATCAAGGCAGAGTCCACTGCAGCAATCAGAACTCCTGAGCTCAAACGATCCTGCCAGCCTCAGCCTCCCAGTGACTTGGATTACAAATCGGATCCACCGTTAAAATAAAATTTTGAAATAATCCTTATGAGCCCTTTAAATTTTACAAGGGTGACGTAATCAAAAGGTTTAGCGACATCTGATGGCGATTGGTGAAGTAGCATCTGAACAGATTCAATTCACAGGAAGAGAATATAGCCGCAAATAACTCATGTTACCTCCTGGTGTGGTCTAATAATATGAAACTGAACTTCAATGATGGCACAACAGTTGTCCTACTATGTGGTGAACTCTAGAGTAGTGGTAGAGAACATCTAAATGAGCTAAAATAAAATATTTATTTCAAATGACTTCCAGTCGTCCAGATCAGCTGTTTAGCCTACAGAAATGCACCTGTGATTATATCCAGCTGTACCAACTCATTCTGTTTTCAGGCTCTCAAATTGAATGAACAATGAAAATTCCTGAAGAAGGTTTGGTTTCCCTTCCTATTAGGTTCTTTTTTGACATGTCTTGCAAAGCCTTATCCAACTAGCTAATTATGACCATCATCTGCACTAGAAAGTCAGAAATACAGGTGAACACATTGGCTCTATCTTTAGCCCATTTAGATGTTCTCTACTAGGCTACATGCAAGTACAACTGTTGCAGACAGTCATTTATTGAAGTTCACTCGCCTCATGCAGCAGTTAATGAAAATGGGAGAACAGAACCATCAGCTTTTTCATATTAGGTCTATTAGACGAGGTAAACAGAACATTATTTGCAGCTATTTTCTCTTCCTGTGAAGTTAATCTGTTCAGATGCTACTTCACCGATCACCATCAGATGTCGCTAAACCTTTTGATTACGTCACCTCTGTAAACTTTGCAGCGCTCGAAGAACCGCTCTGAAATCGCCGGGTGCGGTGGCGCGCGCCTGTAATCCAAGTCACTGGGAGGCTGAGGCTGGCGGATCGTTTGAGCTCAGGAGTTCTGAGCTGCAGTGGACTATGCCGATCGGGTGTCCACACTAAGTTCGGTATCGATATGGTGCTCCTGGGGGAGCCCGGGACCACCAGGTCGTCTAAGGAGGGGTGCACCGGCCCAGGTCGGAAACGAAGCAGGTCAAAGCCCCCGTGCCGCTCAGTAGTGGGATCGCGCCCGTGAATAGACGCTGCAGTGCAGCCTGAGTAATACAGCGGGACCCAGTCTTTTTCAAGCCTCTGTAAACATCAACAAACAACTGAGACAACACACACATCGAAAAATATCATTATCTGGCTGGCATTAACATCATGACATTAATAGCTCCGTTTGTCATTATTTCTTTGTTTTCTTGTCTCCTTAGAAAACCAGAGGTGTTTGCTGGTCCCACACCGCCTCCACCTGGCCAAGGCAGAGCAGTGAGCAGCAGTCAATCAGTGAGATTTTAGACAAACTGCTACATTAGGCTACAGCATGTGATTGGTTTTAAAAATCGGATCTATTGTTAAAATAAAATATTTGAAATAATCTAGGCTATATCTACACGGCTGGTTGAGTTTCATTGGTTGATTAGGGATAGTGTTTTATGAATGTTCATCTGTGCTTGGCCAAGCTTTATCCAAACTTACAACAATGATCCATTTAAGCAATGTTCAGATATGAGTAGACTACATTGGTAGGAATTATCACCCTAAATCAATTTTTATCAAATACATACATTACTACCTCCAACCTTAATGTATGGGGAATATGCAAGCAATTATACATTTTGACATTCAGCAGACAAGAAATTAATTTAATATACCACAATTCATAAATATTGGGTTATTTTTTGACATCTTGCAAAAAATAAAGGCCTCTATATCCAAATTATTACAAGACCATCATCTGTAGGCTACTAGAAAATCAGAAATACAGGTAAACAAATACATTTGACTGTAATTTAAAATGTCTTTCACTAAATGTGACAGATGCATCATTCATGTCATGGTTCTTATCTGATGAAATCCAGAGCCTTTATTTTTCAAAGAAAAAAGTTGTCAAATGTGTGTAGTGGAGTAAAAAAAAAACAACCTACATTCCTCTCTGAACTGCTATGCAAACAAGCTAGGCTCTTTAGCCCATTTACCACTGCTCCAGAGTTCACCACATAGTAGGACAACTGTTGTGCCATCATTGAAGTTCAGTTTCATATTATTAGACCACACCAGGAGGTAACATGAACATTATTTGCGGCTATATTCTCTTCCTGTGAATTTAATCTGTTCAGATGCTACTTCACCGATCGCCATCAGATGTCGCTAAACCTTTTGATTACGTCACCCTTGTAGTTAAAATGCTCATAAGGAACCACCTGAAATCGCCGGGTGCGGTGGCGCGCGCCTGTAATCCAAGTCACTGGGAGGCTGAGGCTGGCGGATCGTTTGAGCTCAGGAGTTCTGAGCTGCAGTGGACTATGCCGATCGGGTGTCCGCACTAAGTTCGGTATCGATATGGTGCTCCTGGGGGAGCCCGGGACCACCAGGTCGTCTAAGGAGGGGTGCACCGGCCCAGGTCGGAAACGAAGCAGGTCAAAGCCCCCGTGCCGCTCAGTAGTGGGATCGCGCCCGTGAATAGACGCTGTAGTGCAGCCTGAGTAATACAGCGGGACCCAGTCTTTTTCAAGCCTCGGTAGCCATCAACAAACAACTGAGACAACACACACACATAATATCATTATCTGGCTGGCATTATAGCCCCGTTCGTCATTATTTCTTTGTTTTTGTGTCCTTAGAAAACCAGAGGTGCTTGCTGGTCCCACACCGCCTCCACCTGGCCAGAGCAGAGCAGTGACCAGCAGTCACACCACTCAGTGGTTCAGACTTTAGACAAAGCTGCTACACTAGATTAGTTTCAAAAATAGGATCTAATAAAATTGTTAAAATCATCTATATAGCCTACACAAATATTTATTTAAAATGACCTTCAGTTGTCCAGATCATCTGCACCTACACCAACCTGTGATGATAATATCCAGCTGTACGAAGTCATGTCTTCTTTGCTTTTGTTTTGTTTTTTGTGTTTTTACCTTTACAGTCTATGGTTTTTACTCACTGAAATTATACCTAGCCTATTTCGTTAAATAATCTGATTTAAAAGCTGTTGGGAAATTTGTTTTCAATCACCCAAATTATAGGGGAATATGATTTTAAACTCTCACGTTATCAACTCTTCCCACCTGCTCCTCGTGCCCCGTTTTGTTAAATTTTTATTGGTCAGCATAGCCATCCTCCCGCTGCTATTGGTCCTCCAGCCTGTCACTCATACAACTTGTCGGGGTCGTTTCAGTCCAGTGTAGTTTCAGGTCATATCAGGTACTACGTGAACGTGAGACCAGAGTCATGGCGGGACGACTGCTTCTCCGAGCTTGTTCAACTTTGCGACTGAGAAACAATGTGGTGCTCAGACCCACATACCGTGCCATGTGCTCAGAGAGAGGTAGGAGAGGAGTCGTGTTTATTACTGAATAAATTTAAAGTTTACACTGTAAAATTACACCGTAGACTTCTGTAGAAGCGCAACAGGCAGCTGGTCACAAGTGTCAGTGTTGTATTGAGGGGACTGGACTGGTCGTCAGTATTATTTTTAGTTTAATGCGCAGTTTGGTCCCTAAAACGCCGTGTCATGTATTATGATTTGTTATGAATAGTGTTTTAATGAATAGTATTTAATACATAATGTAACGATATGATAATGCGTATTGTGCGTAATATCCTTACGCAGCGATAAAATGTCTTGTTTGTGGTCACTTGTTGTGCTGTGAGATTGATATTTACCCCCGACGTGCAAATGTACACTCTAGTAGTGTTTGCGAGTGTTTGTATCAAAATAATGAAGGTCATTTGGACTTTAACTGGCGGACAGGCCACACATAGGCCAGGCCCACCTCCTTTGGCACGCATCTGTGAGTTTGATGCCAGTCCTGTGATAGGGCACAGGGGCAGGCGGTTGGAGGAGGCGTCCACTGCACACGTACAGTTTCATTGACATTCAAGTACACTGACAGTACCGTGCCAGATTACCCAGAATGTGCTTTCTAATAATATTTGTCTTGTTGAAAACTTCTATTCTGTGATTTTTCTGTGATTTTTCAGGAATACCAACAGATGAGGAACAGGCCACTGGACTGGAAAGACGAGTCATGCTGTCCTTCAAGCAGGGGAAGGTATAAGACGGATATTCACAAACATGTACCGTGTGTCTAAACCTTACATTAACTTGTTTTCTTTAAATCCATGTTACAGGATCCCTACAGTATAAATCAACCCAAATTCTACAGTGGCACCAGAGAGGACCCTCAGATTGTGCCATGCACTATGGACAAGAGGCTGGTGGGCTGTCTGTGTAAGTTATGTAGATTTAACAAGTCTCTTTTTTTTATGAATGTGTACATTTTTTAAATCAGGTTACTCATAATCTAATCATCTGCAGGTGAGGAAGACAACACTGCTATTGTGTGGTTCTGGCTTCATGAAGGAAAACCCCAGCGCTGCCCCTCATGTGGTACCCACTATAAGTTGGTCCACCACGATTTACCACATTGAAACTCAATTTGAGCTCTGTACAAACGGGACGACAGACGTCTGTATTTGCCTCTCTTGTGGCCATATACTGCAATGTGTGTATATCATTGATATCAGCCTATACAGTTTGTCATTAAAATGTAAACCTGAACTGAACTGTCTGGATAAAAAACTGTTGTAGCACACCGATATCCATCATGTTTGGACAAAAGACAAGAAAAGGGGTTGAAATAAGAGTGAGTTCTGTAGATCTTGACTTGGCCTATAAGCTAGAGGACAAAACAAAAGATCAAATATTACTTTCAATCAAGCAATGCTCAACGAGATATGCGAGAACAAGATATTAAAATGACTTAAAACAACAGGATGGTGTTTCATCCCTTAAGTAACTCACATTAATTTCAGTAGCTTAACTTTATTTTTATTTGTGGATTGTTTTAAGGCTCAAAGCCAAGAAAATCCAAAGCTTTGTACTCTCAATCAAATGTCATAACTGAATTCAACATAAAGAGAGTTAGTTTATATGTCTGAGTTCAAATATTTAATACACAGGGGGTGGATACAACATTATCAACTCCCGTAAAACAGTGTGAGCAACTACTACCACAGTGGAGCTTAAAATGTTGCATTTTTCTTGACACCCTTTAAGAGCGGTGAGCTATTGATTAAAATCTGCTCATTTCGAGGCCACAGTGCTTGGATTTTATAATATTCTTAGGAGCTCCTGAAAAAACATCCAAAAGTATAAACATAACAGAAAGGTTTCACTAATATATTACATTGTAAGCTTCAGAAAGGTAGTTTTGCTCCATTTAATCATACTTCACAGGTGTTTATGTTGCTGTGTCCATTCCCTGTAAATACCAGTAGTTTGCTCCATCATACTTGTCATATCCAAACATGAATAAAAGCATATCTACAAGAGCAATATCAAATGTGAATCAACTTGTAGTAGGGCATCAAATACTGTGATGGCATGAAAAAAAATACTGGAAAACCAAGATTTTAAGATTAATGTCAAAGTCTAGGCATCCAACCCCTAATAATTCCTAGTGTCAAATGTTCTCGTTCCAACCAAGTGTTCCAAGTCTGCAAAAACAACATTTTCAGGAATGTGGGTGCCATCAACAGTCTCAACACGGAGTTCTAGGCATTTCTGTGTACTTTCAGGCAAGGTTAAAGCCTTGATTGTGATCTATAGCCTGTAGGAGCTTCTCGCGGAGCGTTTCCAGACTTGTGTATTTGGGCAGATCCAGCAGGTTGAAGCAGGTGTGTGCGACAGGTAAATAATGCTCCCCTCCGCCGGTGGGCTGGATCACCAGTTTCAGGCATTTCATACCTAAGATGGGGATGCGGTCACTTCCTGTGAGGAACACTAGAGAGACAAGGGACACTGTTTCACTTTTAGAGCTCAACACAAGATGTCTGTACATTCACACTGCCAAAAGAACAAGCTTCTCAGATTTTGCTCATGGTCAGCAGCACTTACAGAGGAACTGTTTTTTCTTCTCCAAAGGAAGACTGTGGAACACCTCCCAGAAGAGCCGAATGGTGGGATGGTCCGCCCAGTACTCCCCTTTGTATTCGGTGCTCTGAAGAGCAGAGACAAAAATAATTTTACCATTTGAAAGACTGTTGAGTTTTGGATTGAGTGGCATCTAGTGTTTGGATAGCAGATTGTAACCAACTAAACACCCCTTTATTTCCAAATCTAAAGGAGCTCTCTAATGGTATTACATTCCATTTCTGCAAATAGAGTACACTAAATACACACTGCTCCTTTAAATGTATTAGACTGACTCTGACAAAACTGAGTTGATGAGGTGAGGTGTTTTGTTTTCCTTAATGGATATTTGAAACAAGACCTTTTCAAGCTCCGTCCAGTCATAGTTGGTGTTGCCAATGACCATGGCTTGTAGTTCGTTTGGCTGGAACAGCTCTAAGACTTTTCCTCCGCACACCTTGTGAAAGCCTGCATAGAAGCACTCAAACAGAGGCGCCACTGATGTGTTGAAAACATAGTCGACATAGGCACTGACGAACTCCTGCCTTGAGAGAAGAAAAAAAAGCAACCAACATTAAAATAAAGTAATACATCGGAATGATAGATTCTACGTACTATTGGTATTTTCAGGATGAAAAGTGTGCAGCACATGAGCAGAAAGACGCCTGATTCATCAAGAAACATTTTAGAAAGTTGAACAAATGAACCAACATTGAAGCTGAACTTACCAGCTGCTAACTGTTGAAAATAAAAACATTTCTTGTACCAAAAATGCTATTTAACAACACACCTTACTGGCTGACTGAGGAGGAGGGAAAGTCTTACCTGTTTGATTTATTTACATTAATGTCTTCACCATTTGGTATTAGTTCCAAAACCTCTGTGGCGCCATAGTTTTCCTCTGTGATCTGAAAAAACAAACAGACAGTGTTTAATGTGATTTGCAGATTCCATAATTTAGTTGAAGCTTGACTGTGGACCACTGTTGGACAATTATCTTACTGTGAAATTCAAACAGAAAGTTTCCTCAAGGTCGTCTTCCATGTAGTCCAGTAGCTGCTGCAGACTCCTGTTTTTTTTTTCAAGAGAAACAAATGCATATTTATGAATAACCTTCTTTATAGACAATGCGGAACACTCTCCGACTACAGTGGTTGCAACACTGACAGGTTCAACTTAAGATGTCAACTTAAGTTTAATGGGAACTCATATGATGACAGTTCCTTGATCTGACCTTCCCACATCTGGCATGAGCTCTTTCAGGTCGTCCAGTGTTGGCTTCCTCTTCAGGAGCTTCTTGTACAGAGCCACGGGGAAGTTGAGCTCCACTATGGTGAGATTGTAGATGGCCAGACCACAGATGACGCCAATGAGGTTGAACAACTCAATGTCTTCAAAGGTCTGAAACACATGGTCACTGAGTGTGAATGATTTCAACGGACAATTAAATTCCAGCATTACCAAGTACCTCCATCTAAGATGAGGTATTTGCATGAATCAATTCATATTAGTGTCCCATTATTGAAGGTACCTTAGGCTTCATTCACGCTATTATGTTTTTGTTTTAAAATGCATCTTATTTATTATGTTTTGGCCTGTCCTCGGATTCAGCTTCTACTACCAGTGGTGAATACAACATGGATAATGAATTACAAGCGTTTTTGACCTTGGTGTCTTTGCTGCAGCTGCTGTTCCAATTAAATTCTGCACTTCTCTTCGCTGTCTGTATTTTTTTGCATTTAATCAGCGGCAGAGAACAGACTCTGATATGGATTTAAAACTGTCATCTGGACAGAGAAAGCTTTCGCTTGGAAACCCTCTTGTAAATTCACAGAATAGCAGTGAGGATGTAGCCTTCAACTCCACTCAAACATAAATGCTTGTTGATGTTTCGGCAGTGTGAGCACACAAAAGGTGAATTATACAGTAAGTACCTTGTTTGAAAACCAGATGAGCCGAGATTCCTCGTGGTAACGAAACATGCCGTATTTGGGATCCAACAGCTCTTTCATGATCAGGAGGAAGAACTCCTTCCTCACTCCTCCCGCATCCACTGCCTCTTCTCCCACAAAGATCACCTGTCACAGAAGTTACAAACATTTGTAGAACAGGACTATGTTTTAACACAAAACAAAAAATAATCAACTACAGTCAATTAGAGTTGTATGTAATCACTACATTTTTTCAGGTGGCAACTGGAACTGCGGTAGCCTCGTAAACCAGACTCTCCCGGAAATGCATTCAATTCATTTCTCAGGAAGAGTCTGGCCTCATACCCGTTGTAAGCGTTTCGCCGAAACACTCCGCCTACCGAGCCAATCAGTCCCTGATTGGCCAACGTGCTGTGATTGACACAGCACGTTGGCCAATCAGGGACCGAAGAAGAACAGCGATAACGTCTTTTCCTCCCAGAAACTCAACAAGCGCCGACTCTTGCTGTAGTTTAAGTTCTGTAATTGATGGTATTTCATTTAGAACTTCCCTTACTGCTGTTTTTACGCCGCTGTTTGACGCTCCGCCATGTTTGTTGTAGGTGAGTCCAGTCCATGTAGCGATGTTTTCAGGCCCTGATTGGCCAACGTGCTGTGTCAATCCACAGCGGCGACGCTGATTGGCTCGGTAGACGGCCGATTTCTGCAAACGATTTCACATCTCAGAAATGAATTGAATGCCTGGTTTAATTAAATGTTACTTTTGCACAACATCTCATGTACCAATTTTGATTTGAACAGCAGCTTTAACCTTAAGTGGCTTCTTGTAGTCAACATTCTTGGACTTCCTGAGGACTTCCATAGTGTCACCAACGATATTTTCCCTCCGGACGATGAGGATGAGGCACGGGTTGACAGATTCCACTGCTGGTAGGAACATGGAGCTGAAGTTTTGCATCTGCGCCTGATCCACTGCCATCTATCAACGTGATGAAGGAATGATGAAAGTGGAGAATGTGAAATGTTTTCAAAGAAGACGCAATGATTCGACTGCACTAGATTCAGGTCTTATTACACAGAGCGAGACCAGTCGGAAGGAGTAGAGAAAGCCCCCAAAAAATCATCTTTTGCGTTTCTGTTTTGCTTTTTATTTGTTTAGATTTTATTGAGTGCCTCAATCTACATTACCTGCATCTGTATCACAGCATCAGTTTGAAGCAGAGTGGTCTTTGCTTGTGCATCAAACACAAAGGGATACCTGCACAGAGTTACCACGCCATCATGACCCTGAGGATACAGAGGCATAAACAAACGGATCATACTGATGCCTTGACATGGGCGAATCTAATTAAGTGAATCATGGAGTTGTCATTGACAGCAGACTCACTGGTGGGTACATCTGCCTCTGAATCCACGTGACGTAGTCATTTCTGATGTCTATCAAGTCGTCTAACTCATGGATGTAGAACTTATCATACTGAATGATGTGTCCTGCTCTCTCATTCACCTGAAGCATCAACAAGATGGATGTCAACAACTGTTTGTCAGGGTACTGTGTGATTCACTGTACAAATCTGACAAAGAAAGCTGCTGGAAAATAAATTCATGGATGTTTTTCCAGATTTCTCACCGTGTGCAGGATCTCCAGGAACCGGAGGGACGTGTCCAGGAAACAGGTGAAAATCCTCTGCTCCACTGAAGGGATGCCCACCTTGTGCATCTGAAGCAGGTACACAACCACCTCCTTGTACACCTCAACCAGCAACTGAAAGACTGGGGGCTCAAACGTGGACCACCAGTTTCCTGAGGTAAACACGAGATGAAAGGAGATGAAAACATAAAATTGACAGGCTGTTGCATCATGTGTGGCGTAAAGCCTGACAGCATCTTCTCCCTCCTACCTAGCACCTTGAGTGCAGCATCTTTCAGGCTGAGGAGTGATTTGGCAAATGGGATAACAATGGTCACATAATTGTTTCGGTCACTGAAGAGAGGGCATTGTGGGAGAGTGAGGTAGAGTCTCAGAGCTTCAATGTCTGGAGGGGAGTTGCTCAGTCGGGGAATGAGGTTCTTTTCCAGACTGGCAGCGATCTGAGGGAGACAGAGGATCATATACGGATCTGTTATTATTAACTTCACAACTCTTAGCTGATTTAAATCTGGATCTAGGGCTTGTTTCATACACACTGTGCTAAGCAGACTGCAACAGTAACACAATAAGGTGGTGTAAGGTGTTAATGGTGACGATAGAGCTGGAGCTGAACTCAAGACCAGATGTCATGATGTCAAACAAAATGAGCTCATAAACCGGCTGCTAGAAGTGATTTGCAGTTACTGGACTGCACTGAAGTCATCTGACTTATTTTTTTGTATATTGCAATTATACACTCAACAATTTACAGGTTATTATAATTTACTGGAACTTTCAGGTAATAACCTCTGAGAAGGGATCAGTTCACTATACTAAAGAATTTGAGGATAAGTTTACTGTCAAACATGATACGTGTTTAAAAACGTACAATGTGAAATGTGAAAAATATAACAAATAGTGACAAACAATCTCACAACTAATTACCATTTGTTTCTATTTGTTCATGGACGCATATGCATATTTCAAGGCAATGCTTTGGTTTTATGACCCACAACTTTACAGTTAGTTCACAGTCAAGCATTTCATTAGCATCATTTCCAGAAGGCAGCGGGCAGATGTTTTCAGAGGAAAAAAAAAACTCCTCAAAATCTACTGTGCACAACATCCCCAACATGAAACAGCAGACTGACAAGATTAGAAAATGCTGTTAAGCTCCTGAGTGAAAGCACAGCACAGTAATTACAGTTGAAGTTAAGACTTTAACTGTAATATGACTGAAATATGCGATTGTGCAGACAGCCTTAATAGTGTTATTAACTCAAGATACCACTATACATACAGTAATTCCCAATTCATTGCAGTGCAGATGTGACAATGCTAATGCAATGCCATGAAAGGAAATGTATCATCTGAGCTGCTCCAATGACAGGTGAGCATCTTACAAGCAAATACGGTACCATGATAAATACTAGAAACTAAGATACAAGATTTTCTTTTCAATTACTGTGTGGTTTGGGGGGGGAATTGAGACAGTGCCAAAAATTCAAGATGGTTGGAATCCTGCCCGATGTGGGATAAATTGTGACGTGGAATATTCATTCATGAGACTTTTCAGAATCTCGAACAAACAGTGATCAGTCCATTGGGGTGTTAGATTTGTCTAAGCAGCATGAGAAATGCGTTAGGGAAATAATATTCTTAGAATTGTATTGTTAAACATAGATATATAACAGGATTTTTTTTTCACTACTGACCTGCTGAGCTATCTCAGGGTGATTGTGCTCAATCAATCTGTGAAACAGGATGCGAGCCGTGTTCATATCCACCCCTGAACATTTGCTGCTGGTACTGTAGTGATCGGGATGACTGTGTACAAGAAACAGACAGCTCATATGAGACCACACAGGCAAATAGGCCACCAAATACAACAACCCTGCATACATACAAGAGGGGATCAGGGTATTAAAACAACATCAGTGACTTCAGCTAGAAACCATCCCCCAACCTCCCTTACTTTAACAAATGAATAATTAGTAAATACCATATATGACCATTTAGTAGTCCGGGTGTTTAATATGCTTAATCAACTTGGAGCCCAGGCGTTTATAAGAAACAACAGGCTACTATTTATTTTTGCAATGACCAACACCAGACCATTATTTGCAATGAACAAGGAGGTCACCGTAGGACCACTGAAGCAAAACCAGATGCAAATACCAGTGTAATTAATCGCCCAGGCGTTTAATTGAACAGATGTTTAATATGCTGAATAAGGTCAGACCCCCGGGGCTTTTAGATCACAGGTGCGTATTTGCAAGCGGGCGACTATTTGGTCATATACGGTAAATTGAGACCCAGAATGAAATCAGTCAAGAAAATGCCTTAGATAAAGAGAGTAATGAAAACAATGTTACTAGTGGTGACATAGGACCTTTGGACCAGTCCACAGATGTAATAAAATGTGTAATATAAAATGTGATTACCTCATTGAGAGAAAAGATCCATTGAGGCAGCTTGCTGAGGAGAACACGAGTTCAATCTCACTGAGGGAATCATAAAAGTGAAGTAATTAGTGTGACAATTTTTTCGAAAGCATATCTCCATAAAAGAACCATCTGATCCACACCAACCTTTCCAAAAAAAAAAAAAAAGTCTATGATGAATTAAAACTAGCAATAACATGGTCTGCCATGGTACTTGAGAGGAGAAAACTTTACTTGGAGATTTCCAGGGGGAGTCTTCCCGGTGAATGATTCAACCACCTCTGGATTATATCCTCATTCAAGGTGCAGATTTTTCTGTGTTGTATCCTCACGTCATCCATGGTCTGAAGGTTCTACCAAAACAGAGACAGGATTATAAAAAAAAGGCCAATGATTATTGTTCTTGTGAAGCAGTCTGCCTGATTTGTGTATTAATTTGAAAACTCTATAATAGCTCTGTAATAATGGTTATAAAGTGAGAAGTCCTTTAACAATGAAAACTTACATTGGCATTAAAATAGTGAGCAAAACTCTGATCTCCTCCAGCATAAATCCTCTTGACACAACAGCTCTGCCCGGGGTCTGCAACATGGTAGAATAAAAGCAATGAATAAATGTATATAGATGATGTCCTGTGGGTTTTGTCACTTCTTGTCTCTCTATTCCAGAGAAACCCCTGTAAGCAGCTTTATTCATCAATACCTCACCTGTTTCTGTTGGAGCATTGGAGGCTACCCAGGGACCTTTAACGGGGGCGGGGCTTTTCCTGTTGCAAGTAGAGCGTGTACCAAGTTGCCCGTTTCCACCCAGCCCAAAAGAGTCCATCTTCCCACAGGAGGGTGTGAAAGCCAATGTGTGCTGCCTTAAGATTGCACAATGACATTAACAAAAAGGTTTAGTTAAATTATAACACTGTAATTAAATTCAGTTACACCCAACTGATGTTTTATACAGTTTTCTTTTAAATAACAAAATGCACATTGATAGCAGGGTGAATAAATGCAGGTTTACCTTCCACATGCAATCTGTGTAACCACATTTCCCATGAGCTCAAACACTTTCCTTGGGTTGATTTCATGGTTTGTAGAGTTATGTCCAAGCTGCCCATATCCTCCTGCTCCAAATGTAAACACGCCTCCTTCCTGTAAGATCAGCAGCATCGGTTATTATATGTATGTATATGTATATGTATGTAATTATATGTAGCAGGGCCAAATGTTAGCAGATACAGTATGAAGGACTAGGTACCATTATGCATGGTTTATTATGATAGTAGTATTATTTTCTAGCTCTATTGTTGAATTATAAGGTAATTGACAATGGAATAAGAAAGTGTTGTGTTTCGGTATGATTATTTGGGAGAAATCATGAATTTGGAACAAACAGAGAATAAATTTGTACTTGAGGAGATTTTGATGATCATCATTCATTTTCAACCATTTATTAATTTTTATCTTCACCTCCAAATCATACTGTACACTGTTTAAAACCTTTGAGAAGACTATGAAAGGTCAGATTTGGCAAGACCTGAAGACTCCATTGCACATCTAGGTTAAGTCTTTGGTCCTTGTATCACAGCAATTGACATGATCAATAATGTGTGATAAGAAACAATTGGAGCTGATAGTCAAACTTACAGAAATACAGATTGTAATCAGTTTACTATATCACGTTGACACAAAGTAACCCCAGATTGAAATCCAGGTCACACAAACTGCATGCTTTTTTAATGTCCAAAAATTCAGTAACTTAACTTGGTCAGTACTGCTGTGTGATCTTCTCCACAGGAGATGTAAATCACTCTCTGTGATCTAAGGGACTTCAGAAGGGCTGGGAAATGTCGATCTGTGAAATACATATGGACATTAAGTCAGACTTTATGGCTTGAATGCTTTCAAGTTCCTGAAGGCTTCAACCACCTACCATTTGTGTCATTGAGACCCAGCTGACCAAACTTGTTGCGACCCCAACCAAACAACGCTCCTGAGAGAGTGAGGGCAAAGCTGTGAGCGCCGCCTGCTGATATCTGAGCAAAAGGAATGCCCTGTAGAGACTGTATGATTTGGGGTGTGGAAATGCTCTGTCCATTTATTCCAAGCCCAAGTTGTCCATAGCGATTCTGTCCCCAGGAGAAGACCTGACCCCCTGTGCAAACAGACAGACACAACTGTAAATGTCTTAACAAGTGGAAAACACAAGATGAATAAATAAATATGCATGTAGAAACAAACTCACCTCTTGAAAGTGCATGGGAGTGCCAATATCCACAGGCTACCTGAGTTATTTGTACATCTGACAAACTCTTGATGTTTCTGGCATTTTACATGCAGAGAGAAATAAACGTTATTTGCAGTTGCAGTTCTTTGCAACAAAACCGAATCATGAAACTCACTGTCATTTTGAAAACAATGATAGTATTAGTAATACGTTTTGAATTATGATTTTTTCCCCCTGAATAAGCAAGTAATGTGTTACACACATCAGAAAATGTTACATTAATGCCTGATTTTACCTAGGCACACGAACACATTCTTCAAAATTATTTAGGCCCAGCTGCCCGTCTGAGCCAAGACCCCATGAAAATATCTGCCCTTTGTCATTCAGGGCAAGGGTGTGGGACTCTCCGCATGACACCGCCACTATGTTTTGTGCATCCAGGGCCACAACCTGTTCTAATAGAGGACAAAAAACAGCATTTGAGCAATGAGTGATTTTTTCCTATTTGTTATCATTGCAGAAGAATTATAATGTTATAACCAACCTGGTTTCTTTCTGGACTTCTCATGTCCCAGCTGCCCCAGGTCATTGCAGCCACAGGTGTACACTGTCCCGTCCTCCAGCAGGAAGGATGTGTGTCTCCGGCCACACCCCACATCACACACTTGCTTCCCGTGAAAGAATTCACATTTTCGTGGCTCAACCACAATCTCCTCATCAATCCCACCCATGCCCAGCTGTCCGTAGGAAGCATTTCCCCAGCACAGCATTGTGGCACTCCCCTTTGGCTACACACGCCAGCAGGATCCCCGTGAACTCTGAGGAGACCAGAGAGAGACACCTCGACTAATGGATCCTGGCGGAGTTCATTCACACATCCACAGTTTTAACTTACAGGGTTCACTTCAGCTGCGATCACCTAGCAAGGTAGCCAAGTCAACGTTATGCCATCGCCGGATACAACAAATGCGCAACCATGGATAGCTTAAATAATGTCTTGAGGGTGTAATGATATATACTAGTACCAGTCCAAAAAGCTCCTAGCTGCCCAGGTAACATGTCAACACATTAGCCTTGTAAGCTACAGTAAGAATAACGGTGATACAACAGTAACGTTCACTGAAATCACCCGGCATTACTTCCGGTTTGGGCCACAGGAGTTTCAAATTAAAACTAATATTTCAACACGTTTTTAAACGCATGCGACGCACATAATTTCGATACACATTTTCACCCCACGATAGGAACTAAAATAAGAGGTGGAAGAGAATAAGAACCTCTCGTGTTTCTTCTGATATTTCTAAGAATTTGTTTTTAAAAACCCAAAACGGAAGTACTCTTGCTCTCGCTGAGGGGGGCGAGGATACAACTGGCCAGATGAGTATTGACGCTTCGCCATTATTTCAAACGAATGAGAGCGTACATGACTGATGCAATCTGACTGAAGTTTATTTAGCCATTTCTTAACATTCAAGTGTTTGAACTGGAGATGTCAGTGAACGATTTGCAGACACAGTTTTTGGTAGAAGCGTGTGGCACGTGGTGTTATTGATGCAGCATAGCTTGTTTCCAACATTGCTGCTGTTAGCAGGCTAGCGTTAGTCAGGACTTGACAATGTTAGCTCAGAGTTAATTTAGTAAGGTGACAACATAGCTAAGTAACGCGAATTGAGGTGACTGGGTTCCTCAAGGCTGTGCGTAACGTTAAGCTGTTAAAAGTTACAGCCATGACTCATGTAATGTTATAACGGTAAAGCCAGATGACAAATCTTACCAAACCCGCCAGATTTGACAGCGTCACTGCTCCCCTGTGTTTTGCTCACTAGCTTGTCCGACCGCTAACTGGACACATACCAACGCATTTTCAGGATTTAGTGCCAAAAGCCAGCTATCATCTCACAATTCATATCCAGTCCCTGTACTCCAGTGCTGTCAACAACTGCTGCACGGTGCTGCTGAAAAAAATCGTAAAGTTGGCTGTTCTACACGTGACATCCGGTTTATCCTTTAGCATTAAACTCCTCTGAACGGCAGCGATCCCAGGACAGAACAAATATACGTCCCACTCTCTTTATAGACTGAAGTTCCTGTTGGGGTTATCTAAATATCACGTTTTAAAAAATGTACTAGGAATGTAATGCGTAGTAAATACAAACGTGATGGCTTTTATTTTGAAGGGAAGTTATCTGAACCGGATGTTTCTCTGCTTTACTTTAGGCTACTTGAAGTGTAGAAGTGTCGCGAAGCGTCCTAAATGTTCTACATGGAGCGCTATCAGCGCATGCGTCCTTCTGCAGGTAGCCAGTGTGCAGATACTGTGCACGCCGCGCGCACACACGTGCCTGCTACTGTGTTTCAGAAATAAATCCAACACAAGCCTTATTACGTTATGAAATATGCCCACCAATAAGAACTATCGCAGTATTGCTATTGTCCTTAAGGAAATTTTACACTATTATCTATTAGCTGGTTTGTTTCTTCCGACCTGACCATTTTATATTGTAGCAGGTAATTTAGACCAATTTCCAATAAGCCACAACAGTTTTTACTTACAAATTATAACCATATCTGTAACAGTCCAATTTTTGTTTGTATTTTCATGTTAATTAGTTAAAATGTTAATTAGAGAAGTAATAAGTAGCCTACCACATCACACTAAGGCTATACCAAAAACTGTAGCCTACTAAAACGCTCTACATAAAAAAAAGAAAGAAAGAAAGAAGAAATGGTGTCAAGTTGTTAAAAATACAATTAAATAAAACTGACTTTAGCCTACATTATTCTACAAAGAATAGTCTTTTAAAATAAGATGATTGTGTGTTGTTTATGACAGCCTTGTTTTTCCACACAACGTCAATTCAGTCTTGGGTGTAAATGAAATTCAAATGAACAATGAGGTGGTTTGTTTTGATTTTTCCCAATGCTTCGTCACAGGTCAGGTGCAACATGTGTCATTCTTATTTGCACGTAACACTGAAGAGATACAGTCTAGACTGACTTCTATAGAAAACAACCGCCCATTTACGCAGCACTTTGCGTAACATTGGATTTGTCCAGTGATTAACTCAGCTGTTAAGAGCCCTTACAAATGCGGTATATCCTGCAGTGCAGGTTCTTCATGGGTGTTTCTCCATTGTTTTCCTCGTGACTTACGCACTATGGTCTGATAGGAGGACAGGAGGAACCTCTCAGTGCAGTGGTTCACATTAGGTTACAAATCAGTGCACAAGCAGGACAGAGACAAGAGGAGCAAACATGCTGCACTTGCTCGGAGTAAGTAAAAATGTCTTCATTCAGTCTTTTAGTTGAGAGTAAACATCACTGTCAACTATTCAAAGTTTCAGCCTAGAACTGTTATTGACTGTGTTGTTTTTTTATGCTCAGATTGTTGGCGGCCTTCTCTTAATTATAGTGTGCTTTTCAAAAGGACTTCAAGAGGTGAGTAATGATTTGAGGTGATTTTCAGTGTTGATATGTAATTCTGATAAGGAATGGGGTATACATCAGACACAAAAAGACAAAAACAAAGTCTTCACTCCATCTGCTCAAGTAAGTGCAGGGGAATGAAGAAGGAAACAGAAAAAGTGTGATTTCCTAAAACTGTTCTTATCTTTGACAGGGAAATAAAGCAAAGAAGTTGAATGAATCCTCCTCTACCAACAAGATGGTAAGTAATTAACCAAAATTAAATTTTATTATTTATAGCAATTGAGTTGTGTAAAATATCTTATGTGTATCTCTGTAACAGAAGGATTTGAGTGAAGAGGATGTGCATTTGCTGGCCAAGATCCTCTCAGTTGGATTGGTGGATGCAGATCCAAACTATCTCCACCATCTAAAAGGCTACAGAGACCTGCGCGGCGGTTGATCTCCAGTTAAAAAGACTCTATCATCCCTCCTATGACAATTAGTGGCAGCGAAACACAGAGTGGCTGGTCCTGGGAACCTCAATGGACTTGTGATGACACCAGATGAAGGCTGTTCACCATTGTGTTTCGGATTACCAGAAGTCTATTCTTGCAGCCCCTCTAGATGTTCCATGATTAACGGGAAATGCACTTGATTCAGATCAAACACCCAGCCTTGGTAATCAATTAGGAATAAGTGCTGCTTTGAGGGATCTTAATTGTGCTAACATGATAATATAGATCTCAGATCCCATCTGCTTCCTTCACTGACAAGCTGTATTTTAAAAGCTGCAAATACGCACAGGTATGTGGAAGAAAGAGCATAGGGTACTTTTTTTGCACTGCAGTGACTGACACTTGCTTTAGGCCTGTTTTATTTAAATTGCATTGTTAAAATGTTTTGTAATGTTAAATACCCTTTGTTAAGGGCTCTTAATTTGAACTGTAATATCTGCATCAGAGCTCAGACAGTTGCAGAGCATGAAGTTACTCTGCTTGAAATGAAACAATGCTATTTGACTGTTATGGAAGAATGCAACCTAAATTTCCTTTCAGCATTTAGCCAAAGGGTCAACTTATGTAACAGAGAGGTGATAACTTTTGGGGGAAGGTCATGTGGCAAATGAAATGACTCAGTAACATTTGTTATTCATCCATCTTTATTATTATTAAGTTTTAATTACCCACCATACACTGTATATACCCAGAACAAAAAACTGAACAATGGTGCTTTTATTGCTCATTCATTCCACTTTTGGTTTGAGGAACAATGTTGTTCTTCTTCTCTTAAAAGTGACGCAGCTTTGCTTTTAGGCTTCTTTTTTTTCTTTTCTTTTTTTTTTTTTAAGCTTTTAGGGATTCCAACCGTCCATTTTGATTTTAGAATCCCTTGTATTTGCTCAGTTTTTCAGTTTTGTTCATGTCTTTACCTAGAGTAAAGGAGACAGTGGAAGAGAAGAAAGACAGACACGGAGAGAGGGAGAGATTAAAGGGGGGTTGACTTCAGTTCTGTCGCTTGTCTCGAGTTGTGTAAAGTGTGAATGTCACTTACTCCACACATGAGTGTTGAGTTTGTCTCCAAGCAGGTAGAGCAATGTCACCACAGACATGTTGAAAAAGAAGAAGCCCACCAGCCCAGCAGTGCTGAAGTGGCCCAGCAGAGGATACACCCAAATACCAACTGACAAGTACACCCATATAATCCTGCAGAACATGTTTTGAGAGAGAAAGAGGAAGAACAGTTCTTAGTATCTGTCAGATCATCTTGTACTGACTTGTCTGAAAGATTAATGTGTTATGCAAATATTTAGCATTTCTTTCCCTTTGGCACTGATTTTACTGATTAAAGAATCCTCATCCTAAACATACAGTATGTTTATTGTCTGCACATGGGGACACGTGGGAATCTAAAGGCAGAGTCATAGTATATGAACCACAGCAATTTGAGATTTAAAATTTTTACCCTCAAGTTAATTTGCAGTGAAGTTGTACATACTGTACTGAATCAGGCTTAGCACCAAGAATAGCCGCACTTCTGTGTTTTAAGCTGCATTTAGTCAGGTCCAGATAAGAATGACATCATTGTTTTAAAGTTATGTGATATTTGTCAACATTTCTATTAATGTTTGTAATTCTTCTCATAGATCTGGCTGACTAATCACTTACCAAAATAAGTAAGCCAAGCCCACAACTCCTAATGCTGCAAGTGCATGTTTGGTCTGTGGGTATTTGTGAGGCTGCACCAGCAACTCTCCAAGTAAAACAGGCAGGACAAGTGTGTGCTGAGAAAAGAATGGGGCAATAAATCTTTATGAGAAATGGATTGCTTCATTTTACACACAATATTCTTACAAGAAAGAAAGAAAATGTTTACAGACCATAGCATGGTTCATCCAGGGTGGGAAGAAGGTGTCAATAGAGGCTGGGTAGACCAACTCTCTGTCATAGGCAAAGATCATCCAGAAAAGTAGGACAACAAACTAAACAAAATGCAAAGAACAGAGATTGTAATGTACAGTAAAAATATTTTTAATGCCAAAAAAGTGTTGGATTTTCCAAAATGTGTTCCTCACCATGCCCACAGGGAAGGCAAAGACAGAGAAGATGAGGTCTTTACATGTGCTTAAAGAAGTCTCTGACTTTTTCCCTTGTAGATCATTTACAGCTGCCAGTCCAAAGAACGTCATTTGCAATAACTGAAATATATGCAACATTATCACGTCATTGTTTTCTGTTTTACTTTTCTCATACCTGCAGTAGATATTATTGTATACTAATGTAAAGAGAGAATAGAGGTGATATACTCACCAAATTCAAAAATGTAAGATACTTCCACGGTCCTCCATAAACAAAGATTCCTGGTGGTAACTCCTCTCCATCCTTAGAGGCGAGACACATCACAACAAAAGCATACCAGATGAATGCTGTGATGTGGTAAACCTTCCTCAGCGTTGAAGTCATTCTAATGTATAAGTTCAAAATTCGCAAGTAATAAAATAAATTAAGGGAAAAATACTAAGAGTGTTTCCTTTCCCTTTAGACTCGAGGTACTCAAGGCGGTGAGGGTTTTTTGAGAGATTAGCGTAATTCAGCACAAGCTTATCAAGACATTTGCGAGAGGTGGAGGCAAAACGACTCTTTAACCCCACAAGAGGCCCCCTGTTTCTTATGAAGCAAACGGCTCCTTCTTTCATAACCAGCAAAGTGTAACATGTGACTGGTGGCAATTTCAGTCACAGTGAGACCTTAATCGGTTTCAGTCGGTCTCAGTGTTTTGCAAGAGAAGCCCCCACTAAAGTAAATCAGGATCAGTTCATAAAGACGCCAGGCTAGAACGTGGCACACTGGCAAACGAGTTGAGAATAATAAGCGTTGATTTTTGTGTTGGCAAGGTGCAATACTATAGTTCACCTGCAACACACTAGATTACAATTTGGCCAACATGAGATAGGCTAATGTCAGTGGATGAGGCCAAGACCTTCATGCACACTATTGTCTCTTCCCACATGTTGTATTGTGTCACATCACATGCTAGGGTCAAGCTGGAGAATATTAAACCTCTGAGATCTCTGTATAAAAAAACCCCTTAACAAATCTGGACAAAAAGCAAACTAGTAAAATGCCCTGCCAGAGTACAATATGAACTGAAGACTAAAAGAATCTCAACTGGCTCTTAATCGATATAATACTTAAAACAGTGCATCAAAGTGTAACATTCTGTACATGACCCTTCTATAAATTAGAATAGATCAATCTTAACTAAATAGAACGGTAGCAACTACATTTTGGTTATAATAGCTTTTATGATAATGTAAATGTTTTGCTCTACACAGCCAACATGAACATTAAAAGATGTTTGGTGTGGCACAAACATTAAGTTCAGCATGGTCACCCTTTTAACTGTCCTCAGCAGCAGAAAGTGAGCCTCTTGTTTTGCTCATAGCCTACTTGTTTTGTTCTACACAGCTATCGTGCAGCTATTGTGGTGTCAAAGCTGTCCTGAAGAAGAGGCCATGCTCAGGAAGTGGCTTATAACTTTTTGCATTAAAAACGAGATGTTGTAAACAGCTATTAAACCAATATGGACAAAGTAGCGATAGCAAAACTTACAAGCAACAGTTTAGCCATTAAAATGGGGCTACATTCAAACTGTAAAATGGCCTTTAACACATTTCTGACAGAGGGTGTCAGTCTTCCATCAAAGAAGGAATACCATTATGTGATGAATGTTACATTCTCAGGGCATGGCCTGTACGGGCAGGGGTCCAGGCTGTTATTTTTTCAGGGCCCAAAGTGCCTGGCATTGTGGTGAGTGGATAGTTTTGGGTAGCAGTAACTCTTATTTTTGGCCTGCAGGTGGTGACAGAGGAGAGCTTATAGTGGTGAAACTCTCATGAGATATTGGGTAGCTTGTGTAATCCTGTTTATCAGTGGTTAAGTAAGTCAAATCATATTATGTAATCAAAATGTAAACATCGCTATGTGTTGTACACGGGAAACTACGATACATGACTGCGATCTGGGTGTAACATATTTGTGAAATGGCGAAAATATTAATTGAAATACAAATTGGTCACATTTTTCAACTCCATATCTCAATTCAAGCACAGGCATAGAAAAATAATTAAGCACCCAGCAATGTCACCCTGTCATGTTGGTTGGAAAGAACAGAGCCATTGTTAATGGTGCAAAGTAACTCCATTTTGCAAGATCAGCCAGAGAAACACATTTTAAAGAAAATTTATTTACAAATATAAATGTAATCCATTACAGTATAAGAAGCACAACACTACTTACTCTTATGTCAGTTATTTGCTGTCTTGGAATTTCTTGTTTTAATGTTCAAGCATTATTGCAATATTGTAATATTGTAGGAATGTCATGTTTAACCTGGAATCTTGTTCAATGTTTAATTCAGATTTAACATGAAAGTCACAATTTACTTAGATGAGAACAATAACAGCATTTCATTTGTGTGAATTTACATATCCACCTGTTTTCATAAATACATGTACTGTATAAGTAATATTCAGTACATTTTGTGAAACACTATGATACAAACTACACTTCCACAAACTCAAACTATTTCACATCTATTAACATCTCATGTTGTCAGCTGGCATTCATGCAAAAGTTTGTCAGTGCTTTAAAAAAAAACACATGTACTGTTATAGAAAAATCTGTTGCACACATTGCACTTTACCCATGCATTCTGTAAAACCATTAATCCCACACAAATCACTCAGCAACTTGGTTTTTCATCCACAGTAAGAAGCCTTTTGCTGGACATAGTAGGCTACATACAACTCACAAGAGGTTTGCATGTCAGTTCTATCCCTTGAAGCTGGCGTCTTTGGTGTGATGTGTCGTATCTTATTTTGGCTCATCCTCTTCTTATACATACTTTTCAAACAGTTTTTTTCTGATAAAACTCTTTAAATACCAGTTATGGTGCCATCTGTGAAAGTAGCAGAGAAGCAAAATTATTATCTCACAGGCAAACAGATATACATTTAAATGTGTGATAGTAATAATGGTGTCTTATGTATTCATACCTCAAATCGACTGTAAACCTTTCTCTCCTTCCTCATGCTCTGGATCCTCTCCAGAGCCTTATCCCTTTCCTGTTGTGATTTAGGCCCTCTGCTGAGCCTGGACCGTCTTTCGTTCTCCCTTTTAGCTTTTTTGCCAGCTTCATCTTCTTTCTCCTCATCTGTTACAGGAGATTCTTTGGTAGCCTCATTCCTGCTCTGGCTGTTAGCGGAAATCTGCCCTAGAAGCAGCTTTGTATCATCTCTGAGGTTACTGCTTGAGAGCACATTGGCAGTTGATGAGTGGTAGCGGGACTGGCTTGATTTTGGCTGCTTGGATTTTGGTGACAGAGGAACAACCTCTTCTGATGTGTTCTCTGTTACTTCAGAGCAGCTATTTTGCCTTGATAGTTTATTTGTTTTCTTACTTTTGGCAGACCCCTGGGTAGAACTTTTCTTGACCTTGTTTGTGGCCTCAGCATCCTCAGGTTTTTTCTCACCAGAGATGGGTAGTTCAGACTCTTCACTCTGATGGCCTTCTTTACTTTTTCCAGCAGGTACAAGTGCTTCTGGAGGCTGGCTTTCAGAAATCACAGATCCAAGTGTTGGCTCTTGTTCTGTTGGGGTTTTTGAGGTAGGCTCAGTTGGGGTAGAAGCTTTGTTTGAGTCTGATGCAATCTGACAAGGAAGAGAGGGTGTATCTGAGGGGCTGCACAATCTAGACGCGTTGGTTTCTGTTTTTTCAGCCTCAGGGCACAACACTGGTCCCAATGAGTCAGTTAAAGGAGAAGAAGGCTTTGTTTCAACAGGAGTAGTAGTGACAGATTCTGTCAGGTTAGGTTCAGAGGGAGGGGCTGCTTGTGTTATTGCATCTTGTGAAGATGTATTTGTTGTAGACTCTGAGGTATTTGGAGTTGTGTCTTGATTGACAGGGGAGTGTACTTTTGAAGGGGCAGGTTCCAGTGGGGGAGTAATTGTTTCACTTTGGTCAGGTCCGGAAATAGAACTTTCCAGATCAGATATATCAGGTAAACCTGACTTGGGTGTTGAAGGACCAGAGTTGGGATCTCTGCTATCAGCTTTGTTGTCCTTTGATGATCTAGCCTCAGATTTCTCTGCAGTAACCTTTAGGCCAGTGTCAGAGTTTTCTGATTCGGCGGCATTTGTTTCTAAAGGTGTAGGAGACTCTTTAGAATCTGTCTTTGTGGTGGACTGTGATGACAATGTGTTTAGTTCTGGAGAAGTATCAGATGCCACAACAGCTGAAGGGGTCTCGGATGACACAGATTCTGTAAATGTTGTAGAGGTTACATCCTTTGCTTGGGAGGACTCACATGATGAGGAGCTGACAGATTCTTTTGCTTCTGTTTTGTCAGACTTTGTAGACAAAATGTTGAAAAGGGGGGTTAAGCTGGAGTCTTTTGGGGTAACATTAGAAGATAGAGTTTCTTCAGAAGAGGGAAGAGGAGCAGGGTTGGATGTTGGAGGACCTTGACTCATCTGTGAACCAGAATCTGACAGAGCATCATCAGACAAACAGCTTTCAACAGATGTTTTAGAGTGGGTCAACTCTGATCCAGTCTGTTGTTCAGATAGCAGTGCAGGGGAGGACACATTGGTTTCTAACTGAACTGATTGGGGGTTTTCAGTGTCTGATTCAGAAGGTGGTACAACCTCTACTGAACTTGGAGAGAGTGATCCGGGTGCGTTTAAGGTAAGTTTAAGGGTTTCACTTTCATCAGTTCCTTGCGAAAGAGTAGGAATAGTAGAGGGAGCAGCATTTGTTGGTGTAGGTGGTTGACTTGAGCTTTTCTCTTTTACAGCAGTTTTTGACAGCCGACGCTCTTTAGCAGGTTTGCTTGAAGAAGATTTTGGGGTAACATAAGAGGATAAAGTCTCTCCAGAAGGGGGAAGAGAAGCAGAGTTGGAGGTTGGAGAACTTATACCAATCTGTGAACAGCCTTCAACAGATGTTTTAGAGTGGGTCAACTCTGATCCAGTCTGTTGTTCAGATAGCAGTGCAGGGGAGGACACACTGGTTTCTAACTGAACTGATTGGGAGTTTTCAGTGTCAGATGCAGGAGATGGTGCAACCTCTACTGAGCTTAGAGAGAGTGGACTGGATGCCTTTAAGGTAGGTTTAGTGATTGAGCTTTCACTTTCGTCATTTCCTTGTGAAAGAGAAGGAATAGTAGCAGGGGCAGTATTTGGTGGTTTAGGTGGATCACTGGGGCTATCCTCTTTTGCAGCAGTTTTTGACAGCTGTGAGTCTTCAGTAGGTTTGCTTGAAGGGGATTCTGCTGTTTGTTTGTGTTTCACCCCTGTTTTCCCTGTATTTGTTGAAATGCTGGTTTCTTCCTCTTTACAGCTTTGGGGGAGACTGGAATCACGTTTTACATCATGACTGCTATGTTTTTTAGTCTGAATGACTGACTCACATTCTTCTGTTTTATTTGTATCATCTGCAGTAATATTTTTACGGGATAACTCCACAGATGATGAAGCATCAGCAATCTTTCCTGAGTCTTCTTCTGGTTTATCTCCCTCCTTTTTATCAGTTGTACTTGTTTTTAGATCAGTTGGTGGTTTCATTGGAGCCTTGCCCTTGCTCTTTCCAGCTTCTGCCACCTTAGCTGCTTTGCGTTTTGCTGCCAACTCTTTGAAAAACATGAACCTTTTGTCAGGATCATTCATATCAACATCTAATGGAGTGGTCAGAAAAGATTTGGATAGTTGCGCTGGTTGATCAGTTTTGGACTCAGAAGGCTTGGGTTGGGGCACTGATTGCGGGGACTCAGTTTTTTCTGTATCCGTCGGTTTGAGTGATTCCTGTTCCTTGCAGTTTTTCGAAGGATCTTTGGTATCTTCTTCTTTTAGTGTATCTTTATCATCTTCTTTACTGGTTCCATCACCTGGTTTGGACGATTCTCCACCTGAGGAATCAAAAGTGTTTGACTTTAAGTAATGGCTCCATCCGAGAGGTTTTCTTGCAGATCGCCGTTGTCCTAAAACCTGTGAAAGAAAAGGTTGTTTGCTCTGTTCTGTTTCATTTGTGTCACTTTCCTCGTCCTGTTGGCCTGGGGCAGTTGGGGTATCTTGAGAAGCTTGCTGGTCAAGAGAGCTGAATATCAGAGAGGATCTTAATCTGGAGCTCCTGGGCGCCGCAGTGTTGTAATTCCTACGGAATGATCCATCCCTTCCAATAGCAGTGGTTTTTGGCTCTTTTTGTTCTGCTTCCTCTGCTTTTTCACATTCAGCAATAGATGATGAGTCTGAGGTTGTTGATGCTGTTTCTGATGCCACTGCAGTAGGTGCATCTGGGATTTTTTTGGGTTCCTCTTGTACAGTGTTTTTCTTGTAACTTGGCAGCTGACTTGCCCTGGGTATCGCAGGAATCTTAAACTCTCTGATATTTGGGATTTTAGGCAGTGATATATCCAGACCAGGTGCTGTTTGTTCTTTTACATGTTCTGTTGCCTGAGGTGGCACCAGGCCTTCATCTCCTGGATTATCGTATGCACTTAAGAATGAGGTAATCCTCCAATTTCTTAGCCCACGTTTCACCGTAGGATCTTTGCGCTCAGTGTTAGGTTCTTGGAAAAACTGCTTCTGCTCAGTTGGATTGGGAGAGCTTTGACAGGCATATGGCTGTTCTAAACTCTGTCTTCTAGGTTCAGCTGGCCTAAATGGTAAATTGGCAGCAGGTAGTGATTTCTCAGAGCCTTGGTCAAGCTCCACATTTCTGGTAGATGATAAATAGTTAAGCACAGGGTCAAAGTTATCAGAGGGTTGCATCCCCTGTGGTAAACCAGGTTCAGAGTATTGGTCTGCTGAATGATAGCCTTGACTCCAGAACTTGTCATAGGCACTGTTATCTATTTCTGGTTCTGTTCTTGGTTCTGGGTAGAGCTGTAGCCCCCTGTGAGACTGCCTTCCCTGGTTCTCAGGTTCTGGGATTCCCTGCTGCTGCAGGAATGGATAAGAAAATCTACCACCTTCAGCATAGCTGTGACGTTTGAAGGCAGGATTTTCCATTTTGGAAATCCTGGAGAGGTTCTGATCATATGATTGCTGAGAAGGAAACCTACCATACGTATCTGAAGGGCCATGCAGGGATGACTGTCTTTTAAGTGGCATCAATCTCCAATCTACATCCTTAGGTTCATCATAGGAATGTCTTACCCTGTCCTCTGGATGACAGGTGTCCAGCGATTGAAACTTCCTGGGATCTCTGTACAGTAAAGGTGTTTCCTTTGTGTATTTCCTGTGTTGCGAAAGGCTAAAGTCATCCACTGAAGCAGGCACATCTTCCATCACCAGTGGTTGGGAATGTGCAAACAGGATCCGAAACTCTTCATCAAAGGTTGCTACGAGTTGTCCAAGAAAAAGGTGTGCCATGCTGCGGTGGAGCTTCTCAAAAGACCACATGAAGCTAGACAAAAACATAACAATAACTGAGGTTTAATACATTTCCTTAACTCATTGCATATTAATCAAAACTGGTACAAACATGTCTGTCACTTGCTTATGTGGTGTTGGGTTCAGAGGTATAGTTTTCTGTTTTAAATGGCCTCACCTGTAGTTTCCACTCAACACAGCCCTGCAGTCTGTCAACAAGAACCGATCCATCATCTGACCTTTAAATGATTTCCCTGAGCGGCAGTGATATGTGACACCGGTCACTGTTCTCACACGTAAGAACTGCAGGACACACACAAAAAAAAATCAAGTCAGAGTGTAATCTTAAGTAATGCATTGTGTGGTGTTTGTGTTGTGAACTGCATTACAAGCTAGGTGGCAGCATTGCATTAGTACTACCACCTTTGAGATCAGAGGATAGAAAATGGCTGCTTTTCAAGTTCCTCTTACGGAAAAACAACTGACTGATTTGTATCGTCAGAAATAAATAATATACTATGAATATTCACCATATAGATCATGGACAACAAATATTTATAAATTAAATGTGATGTGAATGTGCCATATTTCTTCAATAAACTACAATGCCACTCTTCATCATAATGGAACACGACACTCACTATGTTTTTCAAGCTCTGTAGCACAGATGAAGAAATGAATAGCTGTTAGATGGACTGATGTTTTTGATCATTCATGGGATGTGTTATTAAACTCGTAGTTATGCATTCGTGCTACTACATTCATAACTTTATACAACACATGACAGTTATACACAGACAGCATTTCTCTGTGTATTGAGTGTTACAATACAGCTTTATTACAGTGCCTCAAAAGTAATTTTATTTTAGAAGAACATATACTCACTTGAATGCTCTCTAGATTGACCCTGCAGTTGTTCACCATGTTGATGAAGTGATGTGCATTCTGCTCATCTAAAAGGATGTAGACGGCAACATTCCTCGCAGCAGCATTGAGAAGATCCGCAAAAATGTCAACATCAGTAAACATATCCATCACTACAGCAATGACCTAAAAAGAAATAAGCCACAAACAGAACCAGTTTGAAATCAAAGCACTATCAAAGTCAAGTTTGCTTTAAAATGATCATCATAAAGAAAGCAAAATCTGACCTGCCAAGCATTTTGGATAAGTCTTCGAGCCTGCTCCTTGATACTTGGCATGTCAGGCGCAGCAGGGCTGACCAGGGTGGTGACCTCTGTGGGCCCAATGAAGTGATGCATCTGAGGCCAGCCAAGGTCCAAACCTGGGACATCCAGGTCAGAGTGAACCGGCCAGTAAGTGTTGGAAGAACTCTCTCCATCGGTCCCCAGAGATTGATGTTCAGAGTGGGAGCTGTCCAGAGGGACCTTAACAGAGCTCTGGATATACTGAATCTCAGGTGTGGACAGGAAGTCCACCACATCAGCTGTCTGGAGGAACTTGTAGTATCCATGTAAATCCTCTTCAACCAGTGCATCAATAGCTATGCGGTACTCTTCCCGGTAGTGAGGAGGGAGGTAGTTGGGATCCAGGGGGTTATCCCCAGCAGAGGAACACTGAGAGCGACGTGCCATACTGTTGTCTGTGGAGGGTGAAGGTAAAAGAAGACACAGTATGAATAATTTTCCTACACATGCCTGTTTCAACTAGACAGAAATGATTCAATGACTCATGACTCATTCATTTAAAATTGGTCTACAGCAATTTAGTAATCCATTAGCTAAATTGGCAAAATGCTTACAAGTTACTTCCAGTTTCTCTAAAAAAAAAAAAATGCTGTTTGTCATCTAGTAAATTGATAATCTTTAGCTCTTTGACAGTTTGTCTAATAAGATATTTAATTTGAGCTATGGAAACGTGTTGTCTTATTAATGATTAGTTATATATTTTTTATTGTTTATGACTAATAATCAATGTAGCCCCAAGGTTTATATTAACGTCTATTATCTTTCAGTGGAATTATACTGTGATGTGATTGCACCATGGTTTCACTTTAGTATAGATGCTGATTCAGAAATAAATGATTCCAAGCTCATAGCCTATAACAAAACAAGAAAAAGAAGAAGAAGAAAAGAAAAAAAACAACAATTTCATGTGTTTTGTCAGATACAGAGCATTAAAGTTAGACCAAAAAGACAAGTGGGTGACTTCTTCATGTGAGACTGAATGTCAAACTGAGATTTGTATCAATGTGAGAACAGGCCTACTAAATATTGCCATCTAAGATTTAATTCAGTCATTTAGTTCAGCTCAACAGCTGTTCCCATAGCAGTTAAAGTGATGGGTTCAACACTGCAGATACAAGGGAGCTGTAATGATAGGGCCATGGGCCCTCTTAACGTAGGCTACATACAATACAGAAGAAGATCACACAGGGTGCAGAGGGGAAGATGGAATCTGACCACAGGATAGATGATTATGGGTGTGGCTCCTCCCTCTGACCAAAAAACCAAAAGTCTCCATATGCAAGTTCAAGGAAAACAACACATAGAAGATAATGAAATGCAACGCTAAGGACCCAACTTTACGCCAAAAACGAGAAACTTCAGGTCACCGACTGGACAGTTTTTGTTCCTGGCGTCTCGGGGGTCTAATCCTCAAGTCAACACACAATCCGAGCTGACATGTCAGAAACTTTCAGAAAGAGCTGCCTACTGTACGACCACCGCGCGCGAGCCATATGTTTAACTTCAAAACGTCGTATTATCCATCCATATAACAATAACAGCTGTGGTCAAGTGTTATTTAGAGAACTTACCTCACTGATATCTAGGGCTACTCGTCAAAACTCTGTTGGGTTAAACTTTAAGCCAGTCATCTTGTATTCTTCCCCGTATTTACCACCGTGTTGCGACGTGCCTCTAGTCCGTATGGGGCTTCTCGAAAGAGTTGAGTTGCATAGTTTTTTCCCCCTTCACCCAGCTAAACCAGTTTATTGTCATGCTCGAGGCATGTCGGCGAGGATATTACACTCACACTACTCAGAGCAAAACTGCACTCGACACATTTCGCCCCGCCTCGACTGACTGGAGCTCCACACTCAGTTCACTCCTGCTTCCCTCAGCTCAGTGTCAGTGTCCATGGTTGTCCCGAGGCGGCTGGACTCTGCACATCTGTTATCTGTCCATTGAGGTCCAGCTGACTGCTGCTACAAGCAGCTGCATAGTGTAGGACTGCAACAAGCAGGCCCATTACTCACTCATACTCATGAACTCTCACACTTTGAAACAATTAGCTCACTTTATTTGTTTATTTTTTATTATAGCCTACTATTTTTCATACCACCCAAACACTCGATCTGTCTTTTACAGGTAGTATAACCCAACATCTGGATGGGAAATCAATGCTGTGTAATTCAGTAAATCAAACTGATATTGATGCCTACTGTTTCTACTATAAACCATATAAAGGGTTACAATTATATCAAACAGCTATCTTAATGGGTTACTTGATTTGTATAAATGTATCAATATAAGTGCTAAATGTGAATTGGCAAGTAGCCTAATGAAAAACTGCCACTGGACTACCTTCCAGTCATACATCGCCATAGGGCTAACAGACATTTAGGTACTGGAATGCTTCTAAACTGTGAGGCAATCACATGTTGTCTGATTAATAATTACAGATGTGTTTGTTTTTCCTTCCTACAAAACACAATATAGTTGAATTGAAGTAATTAAGGGTTAGGGTTCCTCTTGTAGAGAGTTCATTGTTGAAATCTATAAGGCTTAACATTTCAGTTTATATTTTTCTGATGGGGAGTCTTGTGTCAAAACTCTATGACCTTTAAAACAGCATTTAAAAAAAGGGTGGTGCCTTGTGCACTGAAATTGTAGTTGGAACTCGCTTGGGATGGGGATGGGGATGGGAGTGGGGGTAAATAGCAAAAATAATTCTTATAAGCTATTGTATGGTTTTCACTGGTAAAAATGTGGAGTTACAAGCAAAAGGCTACTTCATGGACTCTTACACACCCATTATGACACGATAGACCACTTACACCCTGTTTCCCTTCGACATTTGTCTTTGCATGGGTGAAATACATGTCCTTACATTTTGGGTGGACAGAATGGGACCTTATGTGGGAATGCTATCGGTTAAAACACCTCCAGTGTTTGTGTGTTAAGCTTTACAACGCTGAGGATGTCACACAACATGCCACATATTTGTATAAGGCCCTGCTATCTGTAGATAAAGGTGCAGCACCGAAACACTTACTAAACTGTGAGACATCACAGTGTAACCAGGACAAACCTTAAAAGCCTGAGGGAAAGGCTTTTTCTACCAACATACTGCCAACATTCATTCCTTTGTGTATGATCGTGGTTCCTTAACAATTTGCTTGCACTGTTCACTGTAATAAGGGGACTGAAGTGATTTTATACAAGGTTGTGATGTGTCTTTATCTTGTGGTTTAGTTTGGGCACTAATGTGGAAACCTAGCTCTGAAGTTGGAGGAGGGCCATCTGACAGCTCAAGATAGGACCGTGTGGTTCATGTTTTGTTAAACCCTGGAAGGAGAGAGGCGGACAGACTTATTACAGTGTTTTTCCTTCAACGGTTGCTCCACAGACAGACCTAAAATAGCCTGGTCAGGATGAAAACTGATGTAACTAAAGTAAAGGAAGTGATGCAATGTAGCTGCTCAAGTGAAGACTTGAAGACAATCCCTTATTGTTCCCTCTAGGCAACACCCAAGACACACAGAGGAGTAGTTGCAATAGAAACTTTAAAATTACTTCTTCACTCAGATAAAAGATAGTTGCTGCACTACATACCGTGGACGACACTCACAGCAGCATGCTCGTATCCCTCTGTAGCTCGCAGAATAATACAGATCTGATGCCTTGCCTTTTGGTTGTGTGACTGACAGCCTGCCCTTGATTATGAAACATGAACTTGCATGGTGACAATGAATCAACACTGGGACCCTCCCCTTCTCCATAAAACATCCCCAGGAATGTGTGACTCAAACATACAAAGAAACTGATATGAATTGATACATGGTTCAAATGAACCACTGATTATTGTTGAAGGTGAACAAAGACATAGTATCTGTGGTAAACAAATACTGTTGTAGACAACAGAGTATTTTGAGATATACTTCATCATGCCTGACATGTTTATCTGATAATTTGGAGTCAGATTTAGGACATTTTACTGTTAACAGTACACTTTACCACTGTATTTGCTCTTCCACATCAAGCCACATACTGTAATAAAGAATATGATCCTTGACCTTGAATAACCATCATCTTACACACCAGTGTAGCTGTGACAGATGCAACCTGAGAGGCTTGGGCTTCGACGGCAAATCCAGCGTGCCATGTGTCAGGCCACTATAAAGCTCCCACGTGGCAGCTGGAAAGAAGTGGATAACACACTGTTGTTAAAATATTAAACCCTCAGTACTCGGTTTGTTTGCCGTTGTGTGGATAAAATCATTGAACTCGGCTATGGGTTATCTAAAGTTGGATTTTCAAAACAGGGCAGGAAACATAAAGACACAACTAGGTTATATAACAAAGTAACAGCTTACCACTGACTGCTTTCATGAACATTATAGTAAAATGTCAAATATGGGACAGGTGGTGGCATGTATTTTCCTGGGAACTCACACGGGTTGGCCTTACGGGAACTGATCTTCAGTGACATATACAGTCATCCTTTTTTCAACACGAAACAGCTTCCAAAATCATTTCCCCTTTTTTAGGATGTAGGTCAAATGTAATATTATTAACTTTACTGGTGCTGAAAGTTTTCATAATTTGTCCTGTATTTTGATTTTGTTACCTGCAAAACTAATGACATTCACAACTTCCTTTACCATGGTATCTAATACATGTCAGCATGCTAACATGCTACTTGTGAAAAGGGGAAAACTTATAAGACATATGGTAGGGATAGCTGCCTTCCTAAGTGGACACGCTGATGTTAGCTTTCAGCCACCGTGGCTGGAGAAACTTGGTCAAATGCAATAATTTGAATGTTTGGCAAAAAGTTATAGCAACTGAGAAAGTACTTTATGATGACAAAATATGTTTTATTTATCAGGGAAGGTATGCAATCATCTATTGTTTCTAACTTGTGTCTGTGGGCTTTTGTGGTGTTGCTAAGGAGAGATTAGGAAGAGGAAAGAAAACAAAGGAAAAAGGAAGTGCAGCATCTGTAGAATCCATTTCTGGATGCAGCATTTGACACAAAGGCAGAGGAAGTCTTAGCAGTTCTCAAGGAGGTGAGATCAGGCTTGAGAGATAATGAAGGTGGAATTAAGAGGCTGCTAATTTAGTACACTTACAAATGAGCCCGGCATTGCACTTGGACGGGACGGACAGCTAACACATAGTCCATAAATTCATAAAGGACTTGTGATAGAGCTAAGATTATGACATTTCTGTAATCATAAAACTAAAGAAAACTCCTGTGGTTTCATTTTAGAATCATATTTAATCTGACATAATTTAACAGTCAGAGTGAGTGAGATTACATACTTATCAGAAAGACATGCTGCTCTATTTGTCACTTGGAGAGGCCGTGACAAATTCCACAGATGAATGTATTCCTACAATATTTTGTGTCTCCAAGAGATATTTGTCTACACACCTTTCAGTCCCCCTGCTGCTGGTCTAGATGGCAGTGATTAGTCTTGTTAGAAGAGGCTGCGGCTCTCCAGTCACAAATCGTCACCTCGCTGGTGAAGAAAGAAGCCAGCATAAACACACAGGTGAGAAAAACACAGCAGAAAAAACAACAGGCTCCTGTCAGTGCAATGTAGTGTACAGCAACATGAAGATGTAAATCGGTCCCCGACTTGGGCCCACTTAGATCTGCTTTAACCTGTATTTGGAGGCCATGCTAGGACAGTGCACACTTCAAGTTTAACCAAGTTGACACAGTGAGTACGCTCAGTCAGAAGACGGTGTTTCCGTTTTGACTGCCTTCTTACTCGTCAACAGTGTTTATGTATTCACTGTGTTTGTTCTGTGTAGTTGTGGAAAAGATTTGTATCAGTACTATAATGTTTAATAAATCCTCTTTGGATGCACTTTGGCCTTCTATTCTGTGCCAACAGGTATGCATTTACATACAAGCTTACGTTCACCTGCGTGCACTTGCATGTGTGTGAGCAATTATATTAGCTCAGGTTGTGTGATTGTGTGCGTAATGACAAGTAGTAAATGGCAGGTTGAAACAGGTGTGGCAGTTTTTTTGACATAGTATAGAATGAGAAAATGTGTAAATCAATTACCTATGAGATACAGAACCAGTTCTAACCTTATCCAACATCTTGCCAGTTGAAGTAATAAAACATGAAAGATTCATCATTTGAAAAAGAAAATGTGCACAACATAGAGAGCAAACTGATGTCTTTAATGACTACTGCCTGATCGTAGAAAAGCAGGTAACAGCAACTGTGATTTACATTTTAGAAGAGTTTTCAGGCTTACATCAACTTGCCTAATAACTTTCCAGTTCTATTGTATTGTATCCTGGTGCACATCCTGCAGCTGCAGCACACTGGAATGTTCTGCATTGAGTCAGGGACACACATCACAGGAAAGACATCATATCCGCCTCAATTTATCTTATATGCAAAGACGCAACAATGGCTGTCACTTTCTCTCAGCCTTGAGAGAAGAAGTGGAGCAACTCCCATCAAAGTGAGATAGAAAACATCTGTGATTGATTATGGCATGATCAATATAAGGGGTGGGGGATCTGCTTGACATTACAGTGATGTCACTGCACTCGGGACCCTGTGGTTCAGCTGCAGAAGGAGCCTTACGCACACAGTACATGAAACATGCTTGTCTGCGCCACACCACCTTCATTTCATACTTCCAGTGACCTTTCAAGTTGTACCATTTACTTTTGTAGTTTATCTTTCCATCTGCCTGTGGTTAGTTTGTTCATGGCCCTGAAGACGCATTGGCAAACATTCAAAGAGCAGCACTATAACCTGCAGAACCAATAAACTGTGCCAAGTTTGCAGTCTGGCCAGTCAGGTGGTGGCGTATTGTACTTCTGTATAAAATATGGATTACTGAGAAACACCCAGTTACTTTCTTTCTCAGATGAGCATTCCTGCTTCAACTGCTGCCCCTGAATGTGGTGGGATTAAGAGATCAAGAGGGATAACAGGTCAAAAGTATGATGTTTTGATGTCACGAGAGAGTGAGTTTACACCTCAAGCTAAACACAAACACTGACATGAGCTTACTAAAGCTGAAATAATATTTTACTGTTCAGTTGCTATTTATGTAACTGTAGATATTTTTGTTTTTTGAAATTTTCTGACAAGAAAAAAATCTAACCATACTCCACAGATAAAGAGGGATCGTTAGAATCACATAAATTCTCCATGGTATTTTGTAGGCCTAGGCCTACATACAATTAAATGTCAACAAGGATTTCTTTCTTTCATAAAATAGCTACACAAAGTTTCAAGGAAAACCAGGGGATCATGTTTTAATAATAGACTAGAGGAACTGAACTTTTGGTTTCCCCTTTCTGTCATCAGTTTTTTTTTTTTCATTATTCAGACGCTTAAGCATAGTATGCCCCTTTGTCATCTCTCCAAGTTCAGGTTGGACTGCATTGAGATGTTCTGCCTGACAATATTTAAACAGCGCCACACCCTGGACAGCCTACTCACAGAATTTTATTGTGTTGAGATCACCCTGCCTGAGGCCACAGTTTAGGGAACCTTGCAACACAATTCTGGCAAATTCTGTAACAGAGACTAAGTGTGGCATTGATTTTTCATTAAAAAACTAACACCTTCGTGAGATCTCTCTTGAACTGTTATATTTTTAAAGATTCATTTTGGATTTTGGACCACCACTCTTCTGATAAGAAAGATCCCCCGAAAAGGCAATGGCTCTGTGAGGAATGCAGACACAAGGGTTCTGGCCAACTATGCACACAGTCGAAGATTACAGTGAATCACTTAGTGAATGTGCAGCGGACAGCAAAACCAAAAACATGTTCTTTTTCAAGCACTATATTTAGTCAGCCTACATGTTGACTTGCTCATGTGCTAGACCCTCCCACTATAGGTTAAATAGCTCAGGTTGGAATGCTGTGATTATAGATCAGTGGATCTGGACTTTGGATTGAATCTGTTAAAGTTAAACACTAAATTGTTCTCTAACTCACCATTGAAAGAGACAGTAATGCATTGATTATGCCTGAACAAAGATCAATTCTCTTTTATTTTTCATAGTTTAACTTGTGAAAATGCAGTGCAAGACTAGGCTGGCACAATTGCCTGATAGACACTTTGACCTGGTGCTCTGCAGAACAAGACAACAACTTTTTTGTTCATTATTTTACAACAAGATTTTGTAGTAGCCATAAAGCATGATAAAGAATATCTAAACAAATTAAACTTCTATCTGATTTTTTTTTTGTAATTAAAAGTGTGGTGGGGTGATGAGGCACAGTAAAAGAGTGGACAACACATCCATGCCATATATTTACCAGAGAAGAAGAGAGACGTCTTCTTACGGCAGGACGTTGACTCCGCCTCCACACTTCTACCCGCGCTGTCATCAAAGATCGTTTATACTGAGATGATGAATCACCTCACTGTGAGAAAAGTGTCTTTACAACAAACTTGTTTTTACACACACCCACGCAGTGCACGAAATGACATGAAGGTTTTTGGGGGGCACGTATATCGGGTCTTTTTTTTTTTTTTTTTTTTTAATAATCCCCATACAGCAGATAATGGGAAAGTTTAGGGAAGGAGAAACAATGAGTCTCACCGTACTCCGATGAGCCGAGGGAGTGACACCTCTTCGTTTTCCTCTCATTCTCCCACTCATACACGCTGTGTCCTCTGTGATGCTACGTTTTAGCCTCAATGTACACACTTTTTTCCTTTATATGTTTGTGTGTTTAGGGCCAAAACCTTCTGTTTAACTACTGACATTAGGTCAGCAGCACTGGGAACATGGCGGGTGTTATCCGGAGGCTCGACGAGACTGTTGTCAACCGTATAGCTGCAGGAGAAGTTATCCAGCGTCCTGCCAACGCCGTCAAAGAAATGATTGAAAACTGGTAACTGACCCACTTCATGATATAGATACTTATTCCTAAATTACATAATATTATATATTAATCTACTGGCTTTGATAACCAGCAGTGGAACCAATGAAAGTTACGGTTTATGAGAGGTGCCACCATTGTTTACATCAGGATTGTGGCAAAGCAGCTCATAAACACCTGTAGCGTAGTAACAGTCCAGTGACGCTTGGCACTGACTAATGTTAGATAAGCGATCTTACAGTATGTCACACATAGTACAGCTGCGTAACAAGTACATGTTGTGTTTTATTATATTACAGTCTGGATGCTAAGTCCACTAACATTCAGGTGACAGTGAAAGACGGCGGACTGAAGCTCCTTCAGATCCAGGACAACGGCACTGGCATAAGGGTGAGTGACAGGGTGGAGTACACTATTACAGCATTTTATTAGAAACACCTGTGCCTAATTATCAGCAGCATCTTGAAGCTGAGTAAACAATGTGATCTCAGTCACTTTAGTTGTTGCAGGATGGCGTCAAATGGGCTGGCTTTAGTACACAGTCAAAAACAAAAGCCACAGTCACAGAGATAACCACAAGTGTGGTCTGCTGCTGTAGCCCATCCCACCTCGAGCTTCCTTTTTTTCCACTCTCGAACAGCTGCTGTGGGCTTGTAGTTTCCCTAAAACTAGACATTGCAGAACTAGGAAATGTAGCCTGGTCGATTTGACAGGATTATTACTGTGCCAACTTTGCCATCTCTAACAACAGCATGAGACCATTGATCCAAACTGTCTTGTGTCAACAGTCCAGGCTGCAGCTGCTGGTTTATTGGTGCAGGAATGTTTTCTTGGCACACGTTTAGCCCATTAAAATTTTAGTGCCACAGCCTATCAAGTCAGAAGGCAAAAGTCGTCTCATACTGATTTAATGAACTTCACAACAAGTTGGGGCGGGGACTTCAGTGTCTGCGCCACTCACCAAAAGAAGACAGTAGAGATAGACAATGCTGATGAACTGAAGATGTTTTAGAGCAAAGTGAGGCTTTAGCCAGAATGAGTATGGTGTTCCTAATGAAGTACCTTCTGTATTGCCTGGACTGTCCTCTGTCTATTAAAGCAAACATGACTGAAACTCATAGAAATCCAAACTCCCCCTAGTGTCTGCTCATCTGCACTTGACTGTTCATATCTATACTGCTGACTCTGAATTGATTATTTCCTACTCTGTTGTTGATCCCTGCCTTCTTTACTAAAACAGAAAGAGGACATGGAGATCGTCTGTGAGCGTTTTACCACCAGCAAACTCCAGACTTTTGAGGACCTGTCGGCCATTGCCACATATGGATTTAGAGGAGAGGTGACCAGCACTGCTAGCTCTGAGTGCCGAAGCAGCACCAGTCATCAAAGCATTTAATCCTCCCATACATTTTTGTTTTACATCATATTTATTGTCTGTTCCTGGTTCTAGGCCCTTGCCAGTATAAGCCATGTTGCACACGTGACCATAACAACTAAAACAGCTGATGCCAAATGCGCCTACAGGTGTGATAACATTTCAGATCATGGCTTACCAACTGTGAAGGCAAAGGTTATGTAATGGATTATAGACATATTCTTTTCTATCATACAGAGCCAACTACAGTGATGGGAAACTGAAAGCCCCCCCCAAACCATGTGCTGGCAACCAGGGAACACAGATACTTGTGAGTTGATTGAGCTCTACATCTCTAACAGAGTGAAGGTCATGGATGCTCAGACACCTCCGATAGTTTGCTTTCATCCCCTGCAGGTAGAAGACCTCTTCTATAATGTGTCAACCAGGAGGAAAGCTTTAAAGAGCCCCAGTGATGAGTACTCCAGGATCGTAGAAGTGGTCAGCAGGTCTGTTTTTAATTTTTATCACTTCTGTGACTTCTACTGTTCTATTGAATATCATAGCGTTTGAATTTCATCTTTTTTTTTAAGGTATGCCATACACAATTCAGGGAAAAGTTTTTCTGTCAAAAAGGTAAGATTTGCTCTTTTTTCTTCTTTGATTGGTCAGAGGATTTTTCCTTTTTTTTTCTTTGCTCAAAAGACAATATTATCAAAGGCACATTTGCACTGCTTATCTTTTCCCTTTCCAGCAAGGAGAGACTGTAGCAGATGTGAGGACTCTACCCAACGCAACTGTGGTGGATAACATTCGAGCAGTGTTTGGCAATGCAGTCAGCAGGTACTAATAATCAACCAGGAAAGAAAGGAAAACCTGCTTTGATGCTCTCTGCATGTGGTGTGTTATCGTCTCAACATTGGCTGCATGACAGGCTCTGCACTGTGTCCCCAGGGAGCTGATTGAAGTTGGCTGTGAGGATCAGAAACTCGCTTACAAGATAAAAGGCTACATCTCAAACGCTAACTACTCGGTCAAGAAATGCATCCTGGTCCTCTTCATCAACCGTACGTTTTGGGAAAAGTCTTTGGAAATGTAGCTCCCGGTAAAGGTAATTCAATCTAGGTAAAGCCTGGTTAAATGGAGATTGTGATGTTTGTGTTCTCAGATCGTCTGGTGGAGTCGAGCGCTTTGAAGAAAGCGATCGAGACAGTTTATGCTGCGTACCTTCCCAAGAACACACACCCTTTTCTTTACCTCAGGTAACAGACTGTGTGTTTGTTTTCTATAACAGATTCTTTCACAGTTAAATAAAGGTATTTATTCACTGTTTCTGTCTGATCACCGCAGCTTAGAGATCGCCTCGCAGAATGTAGACGTGAACGTTCACCCAACAAAACATGAGGTGCACTTCTTGCATGAAGACAGCGTCATTGAGAGTGTTCAGAAGCACATCGAGAGCAAACTGCTGGGCTCCAACTCTTCACGCACATATTTCACCCAGGTGTGATGAGATCTCTGTGTTTTATTATTGCAACACTTGTTTCATTTTTTTTTGCTAAATATCCATTCTTCCCAGAATTCTTCTGTCAGTTTAGCAGAGTTTTCTTTTCTTTGAAGATAAGAAAAGAGAGGTGTGAGAGTGTATTAGGACATATTCGCTGCATGTTTGTTTTTGCAGACGTTGCTGCCAGGGCTCTCAGCCTCGGGTGGTGCTGAGGTCAAGTCCTCCAGCGCCGCAGCAGATTCTTCAGAGAGAGTCTACGCACATCAGATGGTGAGGACCGACAGTCGCACTCAGAAGCTGGACGCCTTCCTCAAGCCGAAAGAGAAGCCACTTCCTGACCCCGCGCCAGCTGAGCCCAGCTGCAGGGAGGCCGCGACCACACCCGCCCAGCCCGACAGCGTAGAGATGGACGAGTCGGATGATGCCGACATGCTGGAGGCCTTGGCTCAGCAAGAGGCAGAAACGCCAGAGGTTGAGGAAGTAAATGTCACAAGTGCTTCTGACGCTCCAAGGTTAGCAACTTGTTTTCAAAAGGACACACATAAGTTTTGGGTAGGTCAATGTTCAAAAGAAAATTAGAAACTCTGAGTCAGAGCCAACGTGCGTAATTTAGATAAGTTTTTTTTTTTTCATACAAGTCAGATCAAGATTGGTCTTGATGGATGATTGATTCTGTGTGACTAGCAGCAAATGAGTTATGAATGAGAGCAGGAAGAGGAGTGTAAAGGTAAAATGAATCACGCCTCATGAGTAAGTCACCCCTTCCTGTCCCTCAGATTTTAGGAACATGAAGTGAATCTTCTTTGACTCATTTTAAAGCTCCTCAGTATTATTTATTATGGAGACACATAGAAACGAACAACCTCACACTCGCACGTTACACAACGCATTTTGGAGTCATCAATCCACCTAGTGTGCATGGCTTTGGACTGTGGGAGGAGGTTGGAAAACCCACACAGGCATAGGGAGAACATCGGAAAGGCCAAGGAATCGAAACAAGAACCTTCATGCTGTGATCTGTAGTAGTTGTAGGAATGCTGTTACGTATAAACCCACTTGTATTATCACCCTGTCACATAAACATAAACAAACAGTGCTATCAGTCAATAATTGACATAAAACAGAAGACTGTCTGATTTCTGACTGTATATGACACATGTAAAAGTGTCGGTCTTTTATGGATTTCCAGTCTTTTAAGAGAAAGAAAGGCTGATCTCGCTCTGTGTCTGCTGGATGTGTAAATCACAACTTAGAAAATGATGTCATGTCATGGTTATGTCATCAGAAAGTGGATTCCCTCTGCCCCCATGTGGCCAAAAAAAATAATTCATCCAACAGTAAGACACAAATCTGTCACTCATTGAGTGTGAAAATGTGTAAAAATCTTTACAGCCTGTTATGTTTTAAATGTGTCCCATTTTAAGATGGTGTGAGTTATTGGCTTGAGTGTGTGTTAACATGCACAGTCTGCTGTATGTTGGGGGGTGTGACAGCAATATGTGTGTGTGCGTGTTATTGTGATCCAGGAAGCGTTCGAGAAAAGAGCAACAGGAGGAAAATGAAAATGAAGAAGAAGACCTGACGGCTGCAGCCACGCCCAAGAGACGAGTCATTAAACTCAACAGCATCAAAGAGCTGAGAACTGAGATCACTGACAACACACACAAAGGTAAACAAGACGATCATCATCTATTTCAGCAGAACGTCAAACATCTACAGTCAAATCTAATTAATCTTGGCAACACAATTTTTCTCTTATGAATACGTAAATACAGTATTTTTCCTCCAGGTCTACAAGAAATGCTGCAGAACCACTCGTTTGTGGGCTGTGTCAACCCCCAGTGGAGTCTGATCCAACATCACACCAAACTATACCTGCTCAACACAACCAAACTCAGGTCGGACTCAGGACACACATGGCGTGTTTCCTGTGTTTCAGGTCGATTCTTAATATTTCATTTCTTTCTCTTTGGTTCCAGCCAGGAGCTTTTCTACCAAATACTGATCTATGACTTTGGGAACTTTGGTGTACTGAGACTTTCTGTGAGTAAAGTCGCGATTTTGACTGAGTAGAAATGTGCTTTGTGCAGTTTGTGTGATTTTAATGATTGTGTGCGTTCAGACTCCTGCTCCACTCTATGACCTGGCCATGCTGGCTCTGGACAGTGAGGAGAGTGGCTGGACAGAAGAAGACGGACCCAAAGAAGGCCTGGCTCAGTACATAGTGGACTTCCTGAAGAAGAAAACGGAGATGCTGGAGGACTATTTCTCCATGGAGATAGACCAGGTAAAGCTCTGATCTCATATCTGCAACAACCCTACATAATGCCCGCCTCTTCACAGTAGGCCATGTTATAAAAATGAGCTCTGTGTGCACTGTAGGAAGGAAACCTGACGGGACTACCGCTACTGCTCGATAAGTACGTTCCTACCATGGAGGGTCTCCCCATGTTCATCCTGCGTCTGGCCACTGAGGTGAATTAAGTCTCTCTGCATTCCTGACAACAATGTGGGAACACAAGCTGTATGTGTAAAGTTTCCCTGGTGCTGTTGTGCAGGTGAACTGGGACAGCGAGAGGGAGTGCTTCAGAGACTTCAGTAAGGAGTGCAGCATGTTCTACTCCATCAGGAAGCAGTACATCCTGGAGGCTGAGCCGGGAGAGGAGCAGGTGTCATATTCACCACGTTTTTAACAGTTTCTGTTTTTTCTTCTGCTGAAAAATAGCAAAACAAAATAACTATTTGCCATGGTTTCAGGGTGGGGAGGCAAACTCGTGGCGGTGGAAAGTGGAGCACACCATCTTCAAGGCTTTCCGATCTCTCTTCAGTCCTCCAAAGGTCTTCAGCGAGGATGGCACAGTGCTGCAGATCGCCAACTTACCTGATCTCTACAAAGTGTTTGAGAGGTGCTGAAACTGATCATCAGATTTGACAACAAAAAAAATCAACCCTACATGCTGCTCTTTTTTATACTGGATGTAACATTTGTGCTGTAAATAAATATTCACTGAGACAAAAATCCAGATGTTTATTTTTATGTGCGGACCAAATACCGCGATGTATAAAAGGATCTGTTCTCTCACAGGAAACCCTTGAGCTGAATGGCCTATTTAAAAGTGCCAAGCCTTCACATGGTTTTCTAAAAGTAAGACTTGGGACACGCAGCCAGGAAAAATAGAACTGACACATAACTGAGTCCCATAACGATACTGCAAATGTGCCAGCACATAAGCTTAACTTATTACTTCTACAGCTCCCCTGTCACTCAGACATGTGTGCAGTGAAGGGGGATCAGAGCTCAGTGTGAAATCAAGTAAAACCTTCACTCCCACTTTATGAATAATTACAGGTTTATACCAAGTGTTGGAAAACTATTTTTCATGATTTATGCTGAAGGATGGATGTTCCTGACTGTGCCTCTGTCCTTAATCCAGTCATAACTACTAATCCGAAGCTGTGAATAATAGAAAATTTCATAATGGAAAAAAAACATGACCTTTTCTTTCCACTATTCAAAACTGCAACAATGGTGAAATTAAATATTTTGGTATTGAAAGTCTATAACCATGATTATGTCAATTAAAAAAAAGAGCAAAGAAAGGATTCAGATTGTCTGCACTTCTGTAAATTACACATTTATTGTCAAGAAATCTTTTAAATATTTGAAAAATTTCAATGAAACCGCAGCAGACACAGCTGGTTCTATATATTTTCAAATGATGACTGCACCTTTCCTTAAATACATCATTCTGTACCTGTTAAAACGATTATGGTTTCATCGAGCGGTGCAGATCCCCAGTCTCCTAGTGTGAAAAGGCACTTCACTGTGTGAGGGGAAGCAGAGAAGGTGCGGGGCCGGAGCAGCCGTGAGGGATGAATAGTTTAAAAGCATCATTATACTCATTCATGCAACTTATCAAAAAAAAAAGGGGAAAAAATAATAATAAACAAAACAAAATACAGCCAAGCACCCAACCAGAGAGAAACAAAATCTCATGGATAACATGATGTAGTACAAAGTTCTGAAAAATTAAGTAGTGACTAGAGAAATTTCTTCAGATGTATCTCCCAGCAACTTTAATAGTTTTATTAGTTTCTGAATCATTCCTCTGAAAACGCTGGCAGCTCGCCAGGCAACACCAACACTTCTGGGTTTAAAAACCAAACAAACAAAAAAAATCAGACACAGTTCAGTTTCTTTTTGCCTGTGCTACAAGTTTGTTTTTTTGTAAGTGTTTTTTGGTTAGCTACAAATCTTAAAGTGTTACAGCTGAAAATGGAAATGTGCTCCAGATGCAGAATGGCAGTCAGAGGTCTGAGGTGCGAGTTTAAGGGCGTCTGTGGTGATGCTGCCTTGCCTCACTGCTGCGACAGAAGAGCGTTCCTGTTGGCCTTCATCTTCTCGAGGCGCTTTACTAGGTGGTTGTTGGTCATCTCCATCTCCTCTATCTTATCTAGAGCTGTGCGCAGCTGTGGGGAAGGACAGAGGAGATGCATTACGGTCAGCCTGCTGATGGCTCATGCAAAAAAAAAATGCCGTCCAGTCTGCGTCTTTACCTCTCTTTGAAGTTTCCGTTTTTCTGCTTTTAGTTCGTCTTCTATTTTCTCTGAGTTATCAGCTGATGCCTTGTACCTGGACACTTGCCCTTCAAGTCTGTTAATCTGAAAAACAGATGCAGGATTTACAACTGGTGACACACGGCTTTAAAACTTAAAACATTCCCCCATTTCTGTGTATCATGTTGCTATCATTTCATGTGCGGTGCTTCTTTTTCACTCACATTTTGTTCCATTGTACCCATTTCCTGTTCTGCCTTTGAGAGCTTGAATTTGTATTCACTAATCTGCCTGTTGGCATCTCCTGCAAAACAAAAAACCAGTGAGTTAGAAAACGGATCACGTTTGAATGGCCGTTTTGTTTTATGTGTAGATGGGCAACTTTATGGCCGACTTACTCTGCATCTCGATTAAATGCAGGTCTGTACCGTTCTCCATCCTCTCCCCGTCTGTATATGCGCTGTCCACCTTTGAGTGTTTCTGTCTTTCCTCCTCCAGCTGATTCTTCAGCTTCCTGATCTGAGACAACAGCTCGTCCTTCTCCTCTGCCAATTTCCGTAGCCTGACATCTACGCAACAGCAGGAAAAGACTTTTAGCCGACGTGATTTACTTTCAGAAGAAGAAAAGTCAGCGAGGAACACGCTGCTTGGACAGGATCACCGACATGTGAACTTGTGTTCTTCTCGTTACAGGCTTTACATGTAAAACACGCGTCTAAATCAGATCCCTATATTTAGCATTATTTATATTCTCATCCGTGACTCACCCAGTGGACCCTCTCCTGCAGACTCCAGCACCTGGGCGGCCTCCTGGGAGACCACAGTGATCCCTGAGGACAGAGGCTCATGGTTGACATCTCCGTTTGGTGTGCCGTCTGGGATGATGACCAGCCCATGTTTCTGTGGTGAAAGAAGATGCTAATTACAAACATGTATATATACATAAATATGTTTAATATTTATCCTAACACTGGGGATTAATGAAAACCTGAAACCTGAAAGCGGAAACTAAAGACTATGTGTCCTGCTGTGAAGACAGATGTGTCAAGATTTGCCTGATCAAAACAATAAGGACCTTTAATACAATTCTGTTGAGACACGTCCAAACCATGTGCTGCTGCACACAACTTATTTTTTACCCCTGGGCAGTCTATAAAGAAATAAATAGTTTTTGTATCTGTTAAACAGTCATGTGCACAACAGCTCTTTGATGTTCAAGCAGTATGTCCTATTTTTAACATTTTTACCATGTGTGTGCTCAATAACAGATGCCGACTGCTGTGTGTTTGCCACTCCAGGAAGTTACTGTGGTGACATTACATGCATATTATCTATAAACAACAAATCCATCAAGTGCAGATGGAACTGGGAAATACCAGGAGAATGAAGAGAAAACAAAGAGGAAGAAGTAAGTAAGTACAACACAGCAGCATGTCTGGGAGAATTAAATGGCTTCCAAATGAAACAGAAAAGTGAAAAAAAGCAGTTCTTTGGCCAGAAAGTCACCTTGTTTTTCTTTTCGTCTGCAACTTAGTGAACCTACCTCTCCTGCTTTGGCCTTCTCCTTGATGTCAGCAAGCTCATCTCTGAGCTCATCTCTCTCATTCCTAATGCAATCAAAGTACTCTTTCTGCCTCTCTAGGGCCTGGCCACACAGACGAGAGAAGACAAGAGAGAGGAGAAGAGGCAGAGGAGAAGTTGGATAGACTCCGGACAGACATGCAACACCACATGCTACGGCAAGACCATGTACCATGCACACGACAACAACGTGCACAGTGCACTTGAAGCCAGAAACAGAAAGGATGTAGAAACAGACAGTAAATAAAGAGATGAGGACAAGGTGACATGCTCACAGGAAAAGGGTAGAGTTAAGAGGAGAGGTAGAGCACAGGGGCTGAGAGGTTTGTAAAGAGGGAGATGATTTCTTTTGATTTTGCACTTGCAGTAAAAAGCTACTTATTAGTACGATGCTTTCATCAGTAAAACTACGGCTTAACTAACAAGTTAGCTGATCCACAGGTGGGACATGCATGTCATGCTAGAATTCACCTCTTCAGTTTATATTAAATCCTCAACAAAGATTTTTTGCATTTTGCGGCATGTGCATGTCAAGCTTTAACACAGTGCACTTGCATTGTTAGCCGAGTCTGCAGGGTCCAAACTGAAAACGCTGTTACGTACGTCGACATGCAAAAATCCAAACTGTGCATGTGGATGGGTTCGGGTACTGCTTATGCCTAAGAGCCTCCATCATGCAGAGACAGCACGAGAGGCAAAAGAGCCGGATGCACGCTGCGCCTAAAGGCTGTAAAAAGCTCAACCATCTATTGCCTCTCGTGGTCTGTCGGAGCACGCGTGAGGGAACCTCCTACCCCGATCTTTTTGTCCTTCCAGTTTATCGTTTCCTGCAGGTCAAACACCTCTCTGGTGAGGGCATCTAACTTAGTCTGCATTCGCTGGCTCTCCTGGAGCGGTTGTTAAGCAGTGACAAGATGACGTGACACAGGATAAGAACAGAAAAGGAAAATTTTGAATGGGGGGAAAAAAAAGAGAAAATGCACATAAATACATACAGATACAAAAACGACAGGTACAGGTGAAACAGGTGAGAAAAGACTCAATTGAGGAGATGACACAGAGAGTTCAGAGTCAGACGAGACGATGAAACAGGGCTGATGTCAGAGGGGACAGAGCAGTAGGCTGGGAGAAGACTGGGAGGCGGGGCCAGTGCCGGTCAATCCTTCTGCAGAAATGTCTCCTCTGCAGTTACCTACACCTGACAAGGTGCTGACAGGAAAGCAGTCTGACGTGGTTCTTACTTCTATAAGCTCATCTCTCTGGCGGATTCCCTCTTTCAGTTCTTCTTGTTTGTGCTGCAGAACCGTACACGTGTGCTTTTGTCTTTCTAGTTCCTGAAACCACAGAGAGAACCCGTTGGCCACAACCCTTCACAACAAACATACACATGAAATAGAATTCTGGTAAGTCATATATTTTATTATTATGATATTTCACCTTTGACTTGTCTTCCAGCTCCCTCTTCATTTCCGACATCTGCTCCTCCATCTCCTCTATGACGTCCTTTAGTGTGTCAACTTGATAGATGAGGTTGGCTTTGTCATTATCCAGCTGTGCGTTCGATACCATGGCTTTCTTATACTTCTCCTCCACCTCTGCAAGTGACTCCTGATATGGGTAGAAGCATGTTAATGAACAGAGTAAAGCACTTTAAAGCACAGCTCACCTACATGCATCAGGTGAGTTCTGTGGCACTTTGTTAAAAAAAACAAAAACACATTTAACACAACAAACATGCTACAAACTCCTTGTCTTTTTTCTAAATGTGACACAAATTATGTACTAGTTGTAGTATTTTTCCATTTTAAAACAAACTTATTGGGGACTGATGTGTGATACGTAAATGGTGACACTGAGGAAACAATAATTGGAATGCATTAAAACGCCGTCAGGAGTGAAACAAGGCAAAAAAAAAAGAAAAGGGGATCTGAAAGAGAGAACTACAAGTGAGCCAGGAGACTAGATGATGAAAAGTGATCGAACTAAAAAGTGGATCAGCTGCATCGGACTCTACAAAGATCAGGCTTTGTTAGTGAACTACTCCTATCAATACAATAGTGTCCTTCCTAAGAGAAAGGGAAGATGTTAAAGGTGACTGGAGGTGTCAAATCATCCAACACTGAGGCAACGACAGCATGCGTGAAAGAGGAGCTTCCTAGTTGAAAGCACTGCTGTTGTCTGTCAGCAGGTGGAGCTTGTTGCTCTTCTTCTCACACCTCTGAAACACAGCTGAAACGCTGGAGTGTCACTCACAACTAGAGAGTTGGATCAAAACAGGAAGTGAGGGAGGAAGATCATGCAAAAGGGAGGATCATTACGCAATTCAGACGGGGAGCAACGCAAAGATATGGCTGGGAGGGTAGGGGAGGGGGGGCTGGAGGGGTTAGTGACGCCATACTGCTCCCAGAGGACAAGAGAAGGCATGCTGTGAGCTCAAGCCCCTCTACCTTCAGCTCTTTAAGCCCTTGCATGTACCGCCCTTCTACATCCTGAATCTGGTCCTTTAGTTCATAGATATCCTGTAGGGCAGATGGAAGGAATTGGTTGGGGTGAACCGGGGCATCAGAGAGGGGTGGGGTGGGGAGCATCGAGGAGAGATAACAAAGCACCCGTGCTGCCGTCTCAGAGACGGTTGTAGCTGGCATACACATGACACCCAGATATAAGAGGAGGAGCTACACAGGACACATGTCAGATCCAGACCTCCCGTGCATACTTGGAAGAAAAAACGGTTAAAGCCGACACACTAAAGCGGGGAGGGGGGCACAACAGAGGCAATGCTGTGGGAGGTTCATATGCAGAGAGAACAGATGTTTAAATAAATGGCTCAAAAATTGAACATTATGGATTTCAGCACTAATTTCCTTTCCTAGAATTAATTCATTTGCATTTCTAGTCGCCTCATTTGGGGACGTGTGCAGAGAGTTGCGTGTTGTACACCTTACCCTAAGTTCACTCAGACTGGTGTCTGGGTCGTAGACGCTACCGGTGTCTGTGCTGCCCCGCCGTGACGAGGTGCCACCCAGTGATGCCAGGGTGGCTGCTGAGAGGCCTGGGGTGGCACATCGGGAAGAGGGCTGCCAAGGCAACAGGAGTCAGAGTCAGAAAACCCCCCACAAAGACATATTACAGAACTCCATTATGTTTTTGTTTTTTTAACACCATCCTATGACCCCTTCAATGATTCTCAAACCCTCCTCAGGGAGACACTGTCACTGTCATGTGCTGAAGTGTTTTTTACTTGACAAACTAGTTCACAATCACAACAGGCAGTGTGTACAAAAGGAACCTTATACTTCTGTTGACGTGTTGCGTTGGTTACACTGTAACTACCTACTGCATAATAGGTCAGTAGAGCGAGAGCAAATCTACCTCACCTACATTATAAGGCTTTGGAGTGAACGGAGCGCAGGGAAAGCTACAACAGGTGCCTGTTGAAGATATTTCAGGAATGAAGTAAAAACACTCACCCGGCTATAATCTGTATACTGCTTGTCACATTTTTCATCCAGCTGAAACAGAAAGAAAATGTGCTGTAGAATTAATTGCACACCATTTCCGGTCGCATGCTAATACTGTCTGATGTCATGCTTCGAGCTGTGTCCCCGTGTCTCTGCACATCAGAGAGTCAGTCCAGGAGCTCATGTGGGTCAGAGATAAGTGCTGCATGTTCACAGAGTTGACAAACCAAATGAAACAACGAATGAATCACACCACTCCTTCTAAAATGATATGTTTGCTCAGTCCATGCCGGTTCACGTTGGAGTCGCAGCTACTTCAGCTACTCTTTATACTTTCTCCTCAAACACAGGATGTGGGATTAGTTGAAAAAAAACAAAAAACAACTAAAGTTACTCGTAGTCATGCATCGTAATTCATCCATCATTGGTGCAGCACTGCATTTCCCAGCCCACGGTCGTGAGCTTAGTTCGTCCACTTACAGCGTCCAGGTCTGGAATGCTCAAATCATCGAGGTCAGAGACAATACTGCCTCTTCGGTTGGAGCGGCTGAAATAATCAGCAGCCGACTCGCTGATGTCTGAGAAGTCAGACGACTGCTCACACATACACATACACACAGGGTAAAGATGAAAGGCAAAGAAATAAATAATAAAACAGACCAAAGAGAAAAAAATCACCAGAGAGGAAAAGGACAGAAGAAAAACAGTGACATATAGAGCCAAAAGGGGATCACCCTTCACGGTGGAGGCATTAAAAATTGACGATAGCTACAAACCTGTTACTCTCACACAGTACATCAATAGAAGCAGCTGAGAAACGACTTTCATTACTTGACCATCAACTACAGTGAGCGTCAGTCTAGATTATGTGCAGCCCCCGTCCCTACAGCTCACCACACTGTCCCTGCGGCCTCTGCCGGCGCGATCCTGGGACACGCTGCTGACAGTGTCATCGTCTGAGGAGTTCTGACAGGAACACGCAAACACAAAGACACACGTAATGAGAAATTAAAAGTAGAGGATGGCTGCATGCTCAAAGGCTTTCTCTGACACACAAATCATGTTCAAATATAGCACCCCGTAGACATCCAGTAGCAGCTCCTGTATTCAACACATTAATGGATGCTAAAGTCTTGCCGACCATGCAGTTTGGATCATTTTAGTCCGATACAACAACTGGAAGTAAGTCCAACGAACCAACCTAGCTACAGCATCTTAGCCTACACAACACCGCAGAAGACATTCTCATTCTCACACACACTCCGGTCAATGATGCTGGTCTCTAAAACAAGCTGTAGGCCGTTTGGTATGTGTGGTCAACGCTGTCCGCAGGAGGAGGCGACGGGGAGCCTGTTAGAGTCTGCGTCTGCATGTGGTGTTAGCTGACATCATGCAGGGTGGCGGTGGTTATAAGGTGCTCACCACAGGGCTGCTGCGGGTTGAGCTGGCTCCAGAGGAGTACCAGCTGTACTCAGAGGGCTGCGGGTGGGAGGAGGAGGAGGAAGAGGAGGAGGAGGAGGAGGAGGAGGAGGACAGGACACAGGGATTAACATGAAGACAGACGTCGGGCCACAGGCGCAACACTGCGCAGCTGTGGCGGTGACATTGCTGCAATGTTGTTTGTCAAACATCCAGGAGACTTACAGCTCTTGAACTGTAGCCCGAGCCGTAAAGACCAGTGTCGTCATAAATAGAGGCCTGAGGGCACACGTGGGAGACAATGCCGGACTCAGCAAAACACGAGAGGGAGCATAAATCTTTTGACACACAAGCTAAGTAGGTTGGGTAGAAAAGGCCTGGTCTCTGTGCCATGCAATAAATAGAAAGACTCTGGATTTCCAGCATCGATTTGTTTCAGTCGTGCAACAAAAGGCTTCACATAAAATACTCCCTTATCTGAGTGAAGCACAAATCTCTGGACACCGCCAAGTACTCAGAGTGTCCAGGAGCTAAATATAAGTGCCTCGGCATCCTATCAGATGTATGTGGCCGTGACAGAGAGAGAGAGTGAGAGAGATAAAAAGGGGAGGGGGAGGGGGGGTTCTGGTTTACTTCTGAAGGTAACTACAGTAGAGGCATGCAGAGAGATGCTGGCCACCCGGTGAACAGAAACTGACCGTGCTGTAGCTGCGAGCCAGCCCCGTGCCAGTGGTGGAGGACAAGGAAGTGTTGGCCTGTCGAGAGAGGAGGTGGTGGTGGGGGGGGGCAAGGAAGGGAGGGAGGTGGGGGGGTCAGTTCAGAGGACAGAAGAGGGCTGTAGCGAGAATGTGAAGTGCAGAGTGACCAGAGAGCTGGGGAGAGTGGAAACAGGATGAATGTTTTGCTGACTCAGTAGCATTAAGGGCCTTCAGCCAAAAAAGTGTTGAGCGGGGAAAGTCGTGTGAGGTGACGGTTTAAGTCCTGGCAGAGCGCCGCCTTTGTCAGTCTGCAAGCAATTTACATGAATTCAAATAACCATAAGAACTGTTTAGTAGTGGATGGATATCTCCATCAAACAGTCACAGCTTGGCTTCCTATGCAACACTATGTGGTCTACAATAGGTACATTTATCTCTTTGCTTTGATGTTTTTATGACAGAAAAAAAACAATAGCCCTCAGTGTAGTTATGTAACATCTATGCAAAGACATATAATAAACTAGATGCATAAAGATAGGAGTAGGCTGGTGTCCTTGGTGTCAGCCTGTGTATCAAACTGCTAAAAGCTGGACAGCACTCAGTGGACGACTGACCCGAGGCTGATAGGTGGAAGTGGAGTATGAAGATGGAGCTTTGGTCTTCGTTAGGCTGGTGTAGTTCCTCTGATCGTGGTACAGACCAGTCTGGAAGAGTAGCAACATGATATGACCTCAAACACACACTGATGTGACAAATTTTCTCCTCATGTCACGTGCCAGACTAACATCTATTTCAGACACATTCATCGTCTATGTGACAGAAGTAAGTCGATCAACTCTAAATCATCACCGCAAACCACTGTCGTTAGTCTACACTGCCTCCATGCTTGAGGCTACAGCACAGATAGCAACTGACCAGCAGGTCCTTCTTTGAGGATGAAGACTTTTTATGGCCGTGCAGGTCATTGTACACAGAACTCTGTTCAGTCCAAATAAGTGTAAAAAAAAAGACACCTTAAAATGAGATCAAGGGCTAGTTCGTATAGAGGTAACTGAATGATCATCACACGTATACATACAGTGGAGCGGGAACTCTTGAGGGTGGAGCTACTGGAGAGGCCATCGGCCTGAAGGGAGAACAGGAGTCATCAGGATTATGATCAGAAGACAAACAAACATCTGCGAAGCTCTGAGCACAGCTGGTTAGGCCAGGTCTCAGGTCTGCATTGGAAAAACATGCTGCATGTGCCTCATTAAGACTCGAGTTAGTTTTGCAATAGGTTAAATAATCCCACACAGCAACTGACAAAGCAAACAGTTTATTTTCCTTCACCCTGCCAAAGCCACAGTGATGGAACAAAAACATTTGTCAGTTTGTTGGAACAAATGCCGCGTATATAACCCTGCTGATAACCGCTACTGACAGCTCATTGTGTGTCCACACAGTGCTGTTTGATATTTCGATCCCTAGCTGACAACCGCTAAAATATCTCGTCAAGGTGCAAATCGCCAGCACAACAATGAAAGATTTGGAGGTACGAAATGAAAATGCTCCTCAAATATCAGCGTCAATCCATCAGAATCACACAGCAACACTTTCAAGGGAGGAAATTCAGAGCTACAACTCCATGCAGGTAAAACCTACTCTGCGGATTTATCCTAAAAACCTATTCTGGCTGTTGTTGAGTGACTGAGTTAGTTGTGCTTCACACAATAACGATCACAACTCTGAACTCTGGTTACATGCTGAGAATCCTGGTATTAAACCTGCAGCCACACAAATATACATTATCACACATGCACATTTAACGCACCAAGCCGTCTCTTTTACGGGAACTGGATCGACTTTTACTAGAGCCCAAGTCACGTAGAGCTGACGAAGTGGACTTCAAAGTAAAGAAACAAAACAAAGACAAGACAAACATTGAGGTAAATCATCCCAAGGACAATTTTAGTATGTAATGACCCAAATCATATTTCATCCTAATGTTTTACTTCAACATTAGCTTTCACACATCAACGTGCCCCTATGAGGGCACACCGTTTATAAAACTGGCAGAGGTGTATTATGTACGCACCCTGTAGCTGCGGACTGACATGACATCATCATCCAGCCCCTGTTAATGTGGAAACATAGAGTCACAGTAGAAAAGCAGACAGAGAGGAACATGTGTGATGAGAGATTAACTGCGGGATTACAGGAGAGAGAAGAAAGGAAATGCAGGCAGACAAAGAGGAAGTGTGTGGGGGAGATACAGACCCGGCGGTGATGACTGCTGGCTCTACTACTACTAGAGGCTCTGGCTTTTTCTGTGTCAGCCTGGAGTCAGGGGGGGGAAAGTTGGGGAAAGTAGAGAGGCTCAATCACAAAGGGCAAATAAGGTCAATGAAATGCTTAACAGTTGCTATGCAAAAGCCTCAAACCACGCAAAAACAACTTCTGTCATCATGTTTATAACCGACTGGATGTCATAAACATTCGCAAATGTTATTCTGCTTAAGCACAGCAGCAAGATTAATGATATACAAGAGCAGCTAATATACTGCACATTTTTGTCTCATCGTTCTTAAAAAAGCAGCGTGACAGTGCGCAGTAAAAACCTATTTTTCTCCTGACTGAGGCAAAACACCAACACACATCTGATTAATTCCATGCAACGCTGCTCCATTAACATTTCAGAACCGTCCGTCATTCCTGCTTACGGCTAAATGTCCAAACCACCTCCTTGCATGCAGACTCACCCACTCTAAATAAAGTCAAAGGCTAAAGCCTCTACAGATACACACAGTCAAAGATTACGGTGTCTCCAAAGCAAATAACACTCTTGGGGGATATTTCTGCAGCGAGGCATATTTCCACAGTGAGGTACAGCGTAGTCTGTGAGTCAAGTGCAGCTAAACGGTCAGGGCTGACTGGGGCTGAATCCCACACAACAGGCTGTTAGTGGACTGTGAGGATGCGACACTCTCTTGCTCTCCTACCATCCACTGGTGGATCTGACCCCATTTTCTGTTGCTACTGCCAGATGAGTGGTGAGAAAGCTGGACAGAGGGAAGAAGTGCCAGGAAAAACATACAATCATACTTCAATCATAACTGAAAATGTAAAAAAAAAAGAGGTGACATTGAACAGGAATAGAAATTTGGCGTACATCTGTGGACATCCAGCATTTATATTTTTCTTCCTGTGGCTAGGGTTTTTTTTTTTTTGAAATATCAAATTCATCAATAAATTTCTTGCAAGGCGTGGAGCCAAACAGCTCCTCTGCACCAGTGACAATGGATGCAGATGAGCAGCTTGCAAAAAACCAAATGAGTTATTGTAGTAGCTAGCCAGGGAACATGTAATGAACAATAGGATTACAGGAGGAAGACAGATTTCCACATCCACGGTAGAGTTGATCCGTCTGCTTGTTGAGCTGAATCATGGTCACAGTCCATCTTTGCCAGTCGGGTCCAGTTTGTGTTGTATACCTCTTTCTGCTGCCGTTCCAGTTCCCTCATTCGAATGTCCCTGGCCTCCGCCCGAGCCGCCCTCTTCGCTGCCAGCCTCGCCTCCGCCTGTGAGACACAACATGAACGCACTTGTCAGCCATGAATGGAAAGTGGTAAAGGTTCCTCTCTGAGGGAGGACATGCCCAATGAGTTCAAGGAGGGGGATAGCTTCACCCTCCAAAAAAAAGAAAAAGAAAAGAAAAAAAAAGACACAATTTACATGAGTGTATTTGGCTGCTAAAGCCATGCACTTCCTGTAAGGGAAAAGACACAGTGGAAAATGTTCACATGTCTGCATTTCATTTCTAGTGCTACTGTCAAGGCCTACAGTATGAGAGCCCAGCTTCTTCTACTAGCTGGAAACCACATTATCCCTGAGGTTAATTTAATCATAGAGCTGCATGGTTTTGTTTATTATTTAGATAATAAAATATAAAATAAAAATGGTAAAGGATCTTGAAAATAAGGACTGCTGTCTTTTCTCAGATTGTTACTGCCCAGCATCAGAAGTGTACATACATACATGTGCTGCTTTTGATGTATGTAGACATACAAACAGAAAAAGAAACATATGTTTAATATCACAAAAATTCAGCACCACCACAAACTGCAGGCTGTATGTTGACCATAAGACGGGCCATATTCTGGGGGCCAGATGCAGTTTGCCCTGGTGAACTGTTTCCTGTGTGCGCTCTGTGATCCCGTCCGCAGCGAGCGTTTGGGACGGCTCATCACCAACAACATGTGTTACCCATCAGTTTCAGGAGGATTCATTTAAAGCCCCGACGAGGCAGATGCCAACAGCGCACAAAACAAACTGACAGAGAGGTAGTACCAAGGAAGAACCGAGCGCGACTCGCAGCTATTTGGCTCTGCTCAGTCAATAAACATGGATAGGATTTAACAACAACTAGCTGAAGCTCACGAAGCACAAACAAGTCAAAGTCAGAGCTAAACTGAGCTCAGTAAACCTCCCTCTGAGGGGAAAAACAGAGTAGTCATCACACAATTTGCCCCCAACTGAGTCAGAATATGAACAGGAGCTAATTTTACAGAGTACCTCAGCAGACGAGGCTAATTTAAGCGGGCCCCATACCCGGCCCTGAGGAATCACGCACAGGTGATGTTGTTGACTATCCTTCCATTACATCCATATTACTGATGATTACATACTCTACATGCCTGAAAACTAAACACCCCACCAACAAAGAATGGCAGACTTGCTCATGCAGCCCAGCCCTTTATCTCTAACTAAAAGACAGTCCATAAATACTGCTCATGCTGTGTACAGTATCTCACTGCAGACAAACACTTCCAGCATTCCAGCAATTTGTTATCTATGCTGCCAGAACAGAAGGCCTGTGGGTATACGCTATTCCCGTCTCAATAATAGCCTGAAGTGAACAAACAATTTTGAGGCTATATTGAACAACCAGCCAAAATTCAGACTCTGTTTTACCTTTATCTTTGTTGTGTGGAAAGATTTTCTTTTCTTTTTTTCCAAATTGAGTCAATACCAAAAACACTGATATAAAAACAGAACAAAACAGTCATGGTGGATGTTTGGGTAAAATGGTGCTGTATTCAACTGCACAGACAACAGTTTTTAGTTTAACAAAATGGTCTTATTTTGCAGTTACATCCCATAAAAACTGTGAGCCAGGATGATATATTGTCGGGGAAACTGAGGTGAGTGAGATGCAATAATGATGACTATCCTAACAACACATGTTTCTGTATATCCAATACATAGGTTGGATATACAGAATTCTTTCATCACTGACTGATGTCAACAAATAACATCATTAGATAATGTGTGATTCTTTCTGCATAATATGAACTTCACTATGTACTGTAAGGTCTATGCCACACTCTCGGTTAATCATTGTTTTGCAAGGATACGTGCCATTTTGGATGTTTTGTAACCACCTCCCTACGAGCACTCGGTGTGATTGCATGGTGAGTCGAACTGATGGTCACAAAATAAAACATGCTTTGTGCAAGGTATGAAAAAGGAAGTAAAGCCAGGAATACATGAGGAGAGCACGCAAATGAGAGAGCAGGAGAGACGGCTGGCTCCTGTGCTCTGCACCTGTTGAGCTGTCTGACAGTATGACCTGCTCTGCACAGCAGCACAGCTGAGCTCTCTGTCTCTGGCCTATGTATAGCCTGGCCCATCTGGCCTCAGCTCTCCAACAGCCACATCATGAGGCTGGGAGGGTAACCTGAGTGGCAAAAGTTCACTATCAAACACACCTCCAGAGCTATGAGCAATGAGAGACCATCAATCCACCATGAGATCACCTGCAGCGCGCAGAGTCACTGAGTGTTTGATTAACACCAGCTAACGCCCACGTTAGAGCAGTTCCAATGAAATAAAGGGATTAACTTCTTATCTTGTTTTATGTGATTGTCAATTAGATTAAAATTTGCTACAATAGGGTTTTGGACTGTTAGCTGTATACAATAAATAACAAGGGACAAAATAAGAAAACACATCTGTGCTCTGAGAGAATTGTGACAAAAACAAACAAACTGATTGATCAATAATCAAATAATCAATCCAAAATTCCAATGTTGAAACTGAAATAGACCTTATCAAATTTTACTAAAAAAAAAAAAAGAAAGCATTTTGCAAACAATTTATGTGCTCATTAACAAGTGATTGCATTAATGGATGTCTTTTGTCAGACATAAGCTTATAATGGGTTCAACCTAAAGTGAAAGTGAAGATAATGCTGTAAATTTAATACTTACATACTTAAAAAACTTACATAAATACATCATTTTATTTAGTAGCATCCATAATAACCATCTTGGAAATACAACAGGCCCTGAAATTTATAGATTTGTTTTGAAAGATAAACAGTCACATACATTAATGTCCCTGACAAACCTTCGGGCAACTCTTGTAACATTACAATTACATCTCAGTGTTCAGTGTCTTACGTGGTGCAAAAACAATGAGAAATTAACTTGTACAATTAATTGAAACTGTAAAAAAAAAAACTTGCCTTATCCAGTGCTAAAGTAAAACAAAATTGTCAAATCACTGTAGTCATGCTTGATCCGTGCTTGTTCTCTGCAGTCAAAAGTTAGTCTAATAGGTAGTGTGTTGCATTTTTCATGCAACAGTGACTGTTGATATCACTCATAAAATCATATGGACTGTGAACCACAACACCCACACAGACACACTCCCTCTGTACACTGAGGAAAAGTCAATGATTTCCTTGTTCAAGTACCATTAGCTCCCTTAGATCCTAATCTGGGTCACAACGGGAATGAGATGATCATCTAATTCTAACACTTGGCCACTGTCAGATTTGTAAGCAAGCTGCTGGTATTCAAAAGGACAGACTGGCCAGTAATGCAAGAGGCTGGTGACGGAGCAGGCTCAAATTCACAGTCATTCTCAGCAGTGATCTGTGCCAAGTACAGGCTTCAACTTTTTTTAATATCCAGACACAGACAACCCAAAGCAGAAGCTGCAGTGTCTTGAAAGATTGTTTTGGAGGTAGCTGATGGGCCACAAGTTAGACACTGACCCCACCAACAGTTGATCTAATCTCTGGTTTGCTCCACAAAGAGATTCAGATTTAGGACCTGACTGGGAGGGTCAGATGACTCATGTTTCTATGATCGGCCTGCATGACTATAAAGAGAGCAAATGGAGCCTTGTGCTTAGTGCCCAAGAATGAGGCACTGCACAACTTTCAAACAGCACAGACGTTGCATTTTTAGCCAAGGAAAACATGAATGAAAAGTTGATTTATCCAGTGTTACACTTCTAACTGTAAAGACAGTCATCTGACCTGATCTGAAATTTTCACAGACAGTCTGCAAAACACGTGCCACAATTCCCTCCCTAACATAAAAATCATTACTTTTAACATGTGAAACTGATCTTTGCATATCATGGTTTTAGCCGCCTCATTCTGGAAAAAGGCAAAGGAATGGCAGCCCTGCCGGGAACAAAATGGAATAATCCCTGGGCAAGTTGTTACAAGCCAGGCCGCTTCACTCCTCTGCCTGTGTTTCCCCCCAAAACAAAAACACTACAAGTCAAGTCAGTTTCTCTTTGGTCAAAACCAGCTGTCCCCACTCACTGAGGCTGAAACACAAATCAACACGCAAAACCTGAATATCCACATTTAAGTATACATGTTTAATTTGTTGACACAACTTTGACCATCACCTACAAACCAATTTAATTGATTGCGTGGCAGATTGTTAGCACCTTTCTGTCTCTGGATGACGAAAGTTTTGCAAGCAAGACTAAAGTTTGATGCATGACATCATCTTCTGATACACTGAACTCTGCATAAAATTGTGAATTGAATCCCAATAATCACACAGGTGGGCTGATTTTAAATGGCCCAAATATGTCAGTGTTTTGAAGCTGGTTTACAGAATCAAATCAAAGAAGCCAGACAGAAACCTGCAAAACTGTGGACTTACATCAGAACTACTATTTTTACACAAACCCATATCATCATATTGCAACTCATCAGGGTTTCAAGGACAATAGTGAAAAATTATGATAATTTTTTAAACATGTTTTAAATTGTTTTCACAATCATCATAGGAAACTGAGATTAACAGATGAGCAACGCTGAATACATTTGGACTGGTTTAGGATATTTCTTTGATCAAGTTCTGATTAAAAGTGATTTAATGTCTGTCTAACTTAAAAGTGATGCAATGATGAGAAATTTGTGCACGATTGACAAATGGTAATACTTGGAAGATCATTTTAAAGTGCTTCTTTGGTTTAGGAAATTAGATCAATACAATAATGGTTACTGGTAGGCCTATCCTGCATACACATTAATGTTTTTTTTAAAAAGCAGGGTATAAAATGCATTTCATCAATATTTCTTAATCTAAAAGGTTTCTCTTTCATAGTGCAGTGTCAAATAATCATGAGTGCTGATAATGATTTTTAAGTACCTACTGCTCCTCCTTTTAAAATATGATAATGATGATGATAACGATGCTGCACAAGTTAAAAACATCAATGACTGACAAATCAATTCTTCACCTATGCTTGAAGAGCCCATTATCTAAATGAGGATAAACAAGAGGTATCTAAGCTGGATAAAATCATGTTAGCATTGATTCTGCAAGCGCATGAATGGAGCAATGCAGGGTAACTTAAAACCCAAGTTAAAAAACGCTTCAAAAAATCAGAAATATTGGGTGTATGAACTTACCTCTCGGGCAATGCTACTCAAGGCCTCATCCTCCGCTGAGAATCGATCTTTCAGAGGGGCACGCTTTCTACCAGAGCCTTGTGTCCCCATGTTGCCTCTGCAACTGCAGCTCCACCAGTGGTTTATAAAGCCAGAAAATACACAAGCCTAAATGTAAATACCTGGAGGAAAAAGCCAGAGAGAAAAAAAGAAACGTCAACATGGGATGTAAACAAAGTCAAGTGTTAGAATCATCTGACACAGCTTGCAACTGCATTTCATTTTTAATATGCTGTAATCTCTCACACAGCCCATGCTCTACCCTATCTAGTTCTTCTATTCCTGCAAAACACAAGACAGTCACTCATGTATGGCACTTACAAGGGCTTTGGATAAACAGTTGAGGCTGACATGAAGCAGCTTTAAATGTGACATGTGGGACCCCTGCAGCTTCATAAATCAGCATCTGAACATAACATTCCAATAACGGGCAGCTAATAATAACAATAATAATCATCATCATTGTGATTACTTTGACATTTGAAACTGCTCATGTTTGTTTACTGGTTGGGCTTGAGTTGGTGGCATAATGGTATAATAAGTGGTCTAACAGCATTCCCCATCGTCAATATGATAACATGTTCGATGAGCAGTATCAAAGTTAACACATCGCACGGACAAAAGAGCGCTGGAGCTGGCTGGTACAGACAGACAGAGGGGGGAAAACGCCTAGTTTTGGACCCGGCTGAGTCAGAGTACCCAGGCGAGGAGGAGTGAGCACTCTCGGACTCTACGGACGATTGATGAGCTAAACGCCGTGGATTTCAAAAATCCACAATGACCCGTGGTAACGTACCGCCTCAGAAACACGATAGCAAATCAATGAATTCGGAACAATCCGCGATCAAACGGCAACAGGGTGATAAATTAGCTGCCGTGGATCAACTTTTACTAACACTTAAGTTTCAAAAGCATTTAACGTTTCCCAGTTAGTTTTCCACCTATTAACAAAGAGAGCTATACTGTATCTATAGTGTGTCCATTAAAGAGAGGGGGTAGTGACCACCAGTTGGGTTAGGTTAACGCTAAAGTTAAACCAGTGTCCTGCTCTGTTAGCCTCAGCTAGCTAACGTTAGTTATTCTCCCGTTAACGTTGACTGAGGTAATCCAGCTGCTAGTGAGCTAACCAGGAGTGCTAACTAGCATTTCGCCCTCCCCATATTTTCATTACAAAGTTACCATTTACAAAAGCATTTCTTACTGGAAGCTAACGCTCCATAGCAACAGCTATCGAAATATGTCCTTCCCACGGCAATGACCCCCAACGCCGGAGACTGTGTCCCCCAGGAGGCAAGGCTAGCTGACCCGTTTAGCTGAGTAGTTAGCTTGCCTTGCCTAGCCAGTGGGGCTACCCTCGACTCTCCTGAGAGACACACTCACACAACAGCACACTGGCACTGATCCTCCCGATCCCAACATAATAACGTTACCTTCGCGACACCTTTCAACAGCCCCGTGACACAGCCACAGCCACCGCGTTGTCCCTTTTTGTCCCGCAGGCTTCAGGAGAGAGCCATCGGGCTTCTCTTCAGAGATCAGAGGTGTTTTTGTCCACACTGACAGCTGTCATCAGTCCGCCGCCTTTCTGCCGCTCTCCGCTGCCCTCCTTACCCACTTTCCACACTCACTGGTGGTTCGCTCCAAAGAGCCCGGATGTTGGGAAAATTAGGGTGTGATGCTGCCTTCACGGACCCTCAGAGAGGCTCAGACACATCAAAATGTCCAGTGGTAGAGGCCGACTGTGAGACAGTGGTTTTCCAAAGACTGGGACTTGCGTAAACGCATACGAAGTGACTTTCCAAGGCTCAGCTTTTAGAGGCTGATAGCATGGAAACTCTCAACATGTAGTGACGCAAACTGCTGGTAGTAGGCTATAAAAATCCTCCAACTGTAATTTGTAAATGTAGCCTATTGCTTGTGTCAGTCCGTAGTGAGTTCCCTTCTGATCCCCATTCAAGCTGTGCATGAATCTTGTTGCTAAAATTACCTAGATTACAGAGGCTGTTAAAATAACAAATCCATTCTCTAGGCTAGTGTAGAATAGGCTACCTGCAATACTAATGTTATAATGATTCTTATATTCTTATTTTCACCAGAATTTCTAGTATATTTCGCCGCAATTTTAGTTTTTCTCATTAGAAAACTTACACAGACACTTTTTAAACACAATATTGATATGGGAATGTTCTTATGGCTGTGAAAGAACTGTAATAAATTAAAGCACTAGAAAATTTCCTCTCGGGAAATTTTGAAAGGGCACCGGAGCTACTGCCGTTCTAACCATCTCTGTCAACATGGGAATCAAACCCACGTTCTTAAGGTCAAGACAGAGCTGATCAGACACATGATCATCTTTCTATAAGCACTGATATGGAGGAGCTGTAATCACATGAAGTTACTTGTGTTAGAGTGAGAGAGATGAGTGCGTTGCCACATTTGATGTGTTTGTGTGTCTTTAACTTCACAGGAAGTTACTTTTTAGAACACAATATGATATGTGAACTGTAATGACATGAAGCTGGTTCTAGAGTCTGTGTGTGTGACTGGCATCCTGTATCAGTCTGATTTAGCTGTGTGTCTGTGTTTACAAACATCTTAACGAGCTCCAGGTGAATTGTTTATGGAGTTAACGACCCTGGCCTGAGGATCAGAGGTTACCATGACAACTTGAGCTGGTTGCCCATGACGAAGGGGCCCCCTAGGCTGAGGCAGACAGAAACGTAAGAAAAAGACCGATTTTCTGCCTCTGCATGGTCTCGATTCTGACAAAACGATCAAGACATGGATCAACGTTCTGGTACGATTTGGTGTTTCTACAGTAAATATTTTGTAAATATCCGGGCAGTTTTAAAACATCGGTCCGTTCTGCTCCTCTCAGAAAGTTTTTGTATTGGAGTCAATGAGGAAAAGAGACAGACATGAGCAATTCTCTCACAACAAGTTTGTCTGCAAAACTCAGATTCCAAGAGGAGTGTGGAAAGAAAAGAATCAGGAGTTTTTCTGGGCTCTCCTCCCACTCTAGCTGAACATCACGCACTCTTATATTATAATCTCATATTTCTCCAAAAATGATCATGGTCATTGATCAGGGAAAATACTATTTAAAGTTTAAAATCTCTAGGTGAAAGTATGCCTGAGCAGTAGACGTTTGTTAAACTCCAATGTTTGGTCTTTTTTGCTCTTCTTTTTTTTCGTCCCATAACTTCAATGCAAAATTTTGCGCATTTTTCGCGACTTACGGCAAAAAATTCGTAACTAGAAAAGTAAGGTTAACTTTTGACTGTCTTCGATAAACTAAAAATCTTGTTGAATAACTTGTTACTTTTTTTCATAGCTGTTGGGTCGACAAATAACATTGGATCATGTCATGGTAAATTCAGTAGCCTAAATATCCATATTTTTTAGGATGCACATGAGCAATTATAACACTACATCAGATTCGAGTTAAAATAGGCAGGCCTATAAATTATATAATATTTTATGACCAAAAATACTATCTAAATATAAAATCCTCTATTTGCATAACCAACATAACCCATATGGCAAAGTATAGAATAAGGTTAACTGACTGTATAAACTACTTGTTGTCTTGTTACTTTTTTCCACAAGAGGGCAGTAGCGGATAATATTTTTTGGACTACTGGTTAAAATTAGAAATTGTGGGCTGGATGCTGTACAGCACGTCCAAATTGAGGGACTCGAAAACAGGAGTGCATTTCAAAGATTTTCTATTTTTATTGTAATGAAAATGACACACACGAGCAATCGTCTCTATTATGAACACAACACAGCAGCAACAATTTCTACACAATAGAAATAGTGCAAATGTCATTGATGCCTGATCACATTTGTTTTTAGAGCACGAGGGCATTTGCATTCATGGGACCTACAGGACATAATTGGGAATCCCCTGACCTACACCCATAACACAGGTTACATTCAAGGACACCCCCCCCCCCCCCCCCACACACACACACACACACATTACTGCTGCACTATTCTCCCTCATTACAGGAAGCTAATGACTGTTTTGTCTCTGATCACCCCTCTTTGTTTGCTGCCGTGCAGACAGGGTTTACTGGAGTCTTAACCCAAAGACATCAACCGCCACACAGTCTCCACACTACCACTCCTGGTACATTTTTCATGTAGTCATCATTTCATGCACTAATTAACCATCTTCCACAGTCATAATGATAAAGGATAACACCTAAACAAACAACACAAGCATCAGATGCCGACATAGCCTACAGCTGCTGATCAAACTGTAATAACAGTAATTAACCACTGTGGCCTTTCTGGCTCCAGTGTTGAACACGCACTCTTGATATGAAGCTGGAAAATAAAATTGGCATACAACATTATAAAGTTCTTTATCCCATTAAAAGGTTTGTTGTAGAAAAATCAAGCACTGCTAGTTGTTCAGACAAAATAACCAAACAAACAATTTTGGACTTGAACATGCTTAAAAAACAAAAATAGGTGTGGATATTATTTGACATGCTGTAAGTGTTTGTAATGGAGAAAGGCCTAAAGGCAGCCAGACAGTACTTAGGTGTGTTTGTCTAGTTTTATGGCCCCTTTAATCCACTAACACTCAAGCACTCTGCTTGTTTTCCTGGGAAAGACAGGTGTGTACTCAGCTGCACCAAACCTGAGTATTTCTCCTCATCTCTACCAGTATCTTTTGTCAGTGTTCTCCTCATCTACAGTAGTAAACACAGTGCTACTCCAGCATGTGTTTTTGTGTGTGCATGGGTGGATTTGTATAATTTTGGAGGGCATGCGCCACCAGTCAGTGATCACGGGTTAGAAGAGCCTCCCACTGCGCTAACAGGACTGTCTGAATTGTTAACTGGGCTGTCCTAAAGCCTAACTGTCCACAGAAAGGGAGTAGAAACCATGGAGCCCCAACTTGTAATTACCCCATGGAAGGCAATGCTGCTCCCTCTCTCCATCTCCTCTGGAGCCCTTTGAAGATGCCCCATAGGGAGTTGGTGGTAATCAGGACACATGACTCATTGATTACGCCTTTGCGGTCTTCCAGGAACACAGGACAAGAAGTGGACGCAGCAGGGGTGGGGGGCAGTCCCCTCAGATTGTGCAGATAGACCGCGGGTGCAGATGCTGACTGGACAGCATGGCCAGGTCTTAGACATTAGATGCAATAAAGAATCGGATGTGCATTGTTATTCTGGTGGTTAGCTCAGTCAGACTGTTAAAGTGGCTATTCATTACTGTCTGGAATGAAGATGAGCGACCATATGCTGAGGAAAACCACAAGTCTGCACGTTTCCATCCCCAGCAAACTCATTAGTACACCAATTAGTACAATGTCAGCCAGGAAAAGGAGAAACCAAGCCGTGTGTGCTCCTGACGCAATGGTGGATTTAAATAAAACCCATACACTATCAAGATAATAGAGGAGGTATCATACCTTTAATGAACCCCTGTAATGGTAATTCAAATTTGACTCAACGGCGCAAAAGAATTGCTGTTCAAAGGGAAAATAAATAAATAAATACGAATAGAAACAGAATCTAAAATAAACAACATGAAATAGAAACACTATATACTATTATCCAATACAAACAAAACCCGAAGTGTATGAATTATACATAGATTAAAATATACAAATTGTTATGTTGAACATGAAGTTAGACTGTTTGTGTATTTTTTTCTTACATGATTATGGCTGTTGTCTATACATTTGATACAAAACACTCACATTATATTTTGGAAATGCCACTTTGATACCACATAATTACACCATAAACATGTACGAGGTAGTTTTGCAAATAGTCTTTTTAAAACTGGCCATAGTGCACAAAATGAGCTCTCATAGTTCTTCATGGGAAATGGTTTCCTGTCATTGAAACGTATAATTAGTCACATAACCTGTGTTTTGCTCCACTCTCTTTGCCACATTTCATTATATTACTCTCCTACAATATAGCCGACTCAGGCGCCTTATGGAGGATATTTTAACTTTTTTTTTAACATTTAAATGCCAAAGGTTATGCTTTGAAAAAAAATGTCACACTTATAATAACAATGAAATTATGTCTGATATTGTGAAACAAAAGGCTAGACATCTATGTAGCTGGACTTGGAATTTGTCTTAGAAGATGCTTCATTTAACATTGAGAAAGATGATGGGCAAACAGAATAGGCAAAGCGAGTAGACCATAAAAAGGATAATAAAAGATGTCTTTTGATGTTTCTGGGCTCCACTCTGGACACCTGTGGGGTTGAACCCAGTGACTGGCTGTCCTATGTGAACATGTTGAGTAGAGGTAATTGGGTCATTGCTTGTCAAGAAACTGAAGTAAAGCCCAAAGCAAAGCTTAAGGATGTAAGAATGTGTAATAACTGCAATTTCCATGAAAGGTTTAAATATATTTAATAGTTTCTATCTGACGTTCAACTGTGGTTTAAGTAATGACAATGCAAAAACACAGAGATTTTGTTTGTCCAACTTTGTCTCTTTTGATAACCTTTGCCTTAATCTCAGCACATGTAAAAACAAAGCTATTTTTCAGTTAGCTGTCACAAATGATATATGCGTCTATATGGTTTCTATTTGTATTGAATTGTCCTCTGTCAGTCAAGCGCTGTGGATGTCTTGGCTGATGCCTCCTACCCTCTCTCAGAGAGCATTAGTGGTGTGGGGTGTGTCGTTCAGGCCTGTTCAGAAGGCAAAACAAGAATCAGGGGAGCGTTCAGCTGCAGACAAGCAACCTACACACCCACGTCATTGCTGATGACCACATGGGAACAATAGTAGTAGTCTTGGAGTAGCAGAAAAGGCCTGCAGCAGGGAAAGTTCAAAAGTCAATAAAGGAATGCTGTCCACTTACCAGAGGGCTGCAGAGAGGCTCATTGGTCACATTGTGTCTTTATCTTGTCAGAGATGAGGAGCTTTTGTGTTGCAGATGATATGTTAGTGTATTTCCTCTACTTGTTTGTCTCCATTCACGTTGTGATTGTCAAATGATAACATTTCAAGAACTCAAAGTCTGCGTTTTTGTGTTAAAAGTAAACCATAAATAAGACAGCTGTCATGCAGATAGAAGTTGTGTGTCTGTCTTGTGTATTTGTGTGCCCTTATCTGCATCAGTGTCTGCAGGATTTCAAATGATTAGTATTGTGTAAGGCGGTGTCCCTTTAAAGGTCTATAATTCTTTATTTGCCTACATTTAGCATCTTCTCGCCTCCCATCCTTTGCAAAGAGAATAGCCAGCCTAATCAGGGTCTTCTTTTCGGGGTGGGCTGGGCTTATTTGCCAATTGACATTTGGTGAAAGGGTGTTAGATGAAAAAAGCACCTCACACCATGAGGTAGAAGCCTCACACCAAAACTCATTCAGACATGTTGTGTTTGTGTGTCAAGAGGAACTTGTGTTTGTGTGTAAAAGGGAACTCGTTTTACCACTAGCTACTCAGAGCAGAACACACTCTCTCTGAGCCGTGTGAAGTGTGTTGATCCATGGCGTTGAAATTTGTCAATCTGATGTTTTTTATGAACGTAGAAATAGCTCGGATAAATTTGACTATTGCGTTCTTTTATCATTGTTTTGGCAGCATAATGGATTTAATTACATGTTTATAACACGCATATGCAACCTGTAATCTTAACATTATCATTACAATATCACAGGCTGTTTACATACTTACTTACTGTGTAATTAGGTTACTTTAGTAGGACAACAAAATGGGTGCAATTAAGCAACACCACAGGTCATGTAGGTCAGGTATTGAAAATTCATACATGAACTATAGGCAAACTAAGAATCTAGAAGTAGATTTTTTTTCTCAAGTAGATTACTTTCAATACTCTGCATTGCAAATGTGTCTTTAAAGAGTGTGCATACAAGCTGACAACCAGATTTTGGTACAATTTCTTAGATCTGCCTGTAAAGAAAATCAACATTATAATGGAAAAATCAGTTTCCTTTTAGAGTTTATTTTGAGGATAATATGCTTAAACAGGGTGGCTACTGGTCGTTCTGTTGCTGCACATTTAAACTGACAGCAAATCAAGTTAAATCAGGAATTCATCCAGTTCAGTGGTATTATAGTGTGTCTTGAGGCTAATATAGTTCAGTCCTCTCACACCATAAAGACTCAACAATACTTCTTCACTTGATAATGACTAGGCAGTCCTGAGAATAAAGTGACTCCAATTTTAAAGATTAGTGCTGTGCAGGACTGAACACGGGACTTAAACACAAGCAGTACAGGGGTTCCCACAGCGCTTGTTTTTCCATACCACTTTGAACAGTAGAATAGAGAAGGCAGGAGCAGAGAAGCTGAACAACATGATGGAAAAGACAGGCTCTCGACAGTGGTGAAGTAATGGGTCTGAATCTAAGCCCCTCATTAGACAACAGGCTCATCCAGGGATGAGGGATGGGACTGTGCAGGGGGCAGCAATGTCAGATTTGCTACGAGGGAATGGTAGAGAGCTAGGAATGTGTAATGAAGTAAAAGTCAGCTGGATGCTCTTTGAAGCTAAGCAAAGTATATAACTGACATTGCTGTTTTCAGATTTGAATGGGTCATACAGTCAGTAATGGAGTGAGTTTTTACTGAGTTTATTACATGGGTTGAAAAATGCTTTCTGAGTTCCACTGAATCTGATGCTCCTTTCACCTTGTGTCCAAATACCACACAAGACAAGACAAGGCAAGACAGGCCTAAGATAAATTTTCACTTAGCTTATCTGTGATGTGTGATTAAAGCATTTCTGATTATCTGACGACCTGGTAGATCTGGTAATTATTTAGGGACGTCAAACATTTCCTCTGAGGTAATCAGATTGGTATTCTGAGGTAAATGCGTACTTTTGTGGGTATTTTGACAGAAGAAATTTTAAGTGATACATCAAGCAATGAATCACTAAAGTAAAGACAATCACTAAAAACTGATTCATCATCTGATGAACATGAATGATGAGATTTGATGATGTCTAATACTTGTTGCACAACAGAGTGACGTTGCCATCTACACAACTAGCTCTGTTAAACATGTGCTATCATGTTAGTTGAATGGTTACTGAGTTAAACTATTTATCAAGGTTTAAAATGTTGATTTGAGGTGTTAATACAGATTTTTTTAAATATCATATCAATCCAAACCATTAACAATTTTGTAATAATGTAATGCTAAACAGAGAAACATGAGGACTTTTACTTTTTCCCACATGGCTTTTATTTGAGTTAAGAATATTTTTTACAGAAAATAATAATATAGAATATTATAAAGTTAAAATAAATAAATAAGAAGAATTATTAAGTATTTTTTTTTCAAACAACAAGAGAAGCGATCACCTCAAACCAGATACTGATATTTCTTTTCTGGTGAGAGCTAACAAAGCCACCATATTGATTTCTGTGTTCGAAACAGCCTCACCGCTAAAGATCTTTTCATCAACTGGGGAGCAGGCTTTGCCCTTTCATTATGCTAAACACCGGTACGCATCACTTCTTAATTGAACTGATGTTCACAATGGGTGATTGATGACAGTTATTCCCCTGTCGCCACTCATGCAAACTCAATGGTGCATTAAGGATTTACTGTAGTCCATTACCTTGTGCATGTGCATGCTTGGTGAGAAGGAGCAATGTTTGTATTAATTGATCTCACACCTGGAAAATCCACTTATACTTGTAACCCAGATTGTAGTTGACTACATTAGCTGATGTCAGGCTAAAACAGGTCAGATTACTGTCCTCTAACATAGATCCCTCTAAAAATACAGCCAGGTTACCTGGTTGACAAATCCACTTATAGCACGGAGAGATGTCCTAACGTATGAGAATGTACCAAATGCTGAGTCCTGGTGCCTACTGATGTGAGTGGTGAGGTAACAGGCAGTGAGGAGGAAGGAGAAGAGCGGAGAGGATGTCTGTCATTAGCATTCTAGCCAGTGCGATGGAAAAGTGACATAACAGCTCAGTCCTTGCACACCATTGTCATGTGAGATTAGCTACCCCTCTCTGCGTGTGTTGCTCCTCCATAGAGGATCCAGAGACTTTTCATTGTGAAGACCGGCATCCTGTGCCTCACTGTTGGATTGCCTGAGACACATGGTAAACACAGGAAATACAAAGCTCCTAAATGCATCCCTACTGTGTTTGGAGGACTGCCATGACAACACATAGTGGATCTCACAGGGAGCCGGAGTGTTTGTTAGGTGGATACACACTGAGATATGCCCAAGCAGTGCCCTTCTGTGTGAGGCCATGCAGCTTTTTGCTCATGCACCGTCTGTCACACAACCAAAATAAGGAGCTTCTTGGTTCGGGGATACGCACTTTGTTGGAGGCAGGAATTCACTCTTGGCTCTCACAGCATGCCTGATTCTCCAGGAATGTCACGATACAAATCTCAACTGAATGTAAACACTCTAATCTGCTCCATGGATCTATGCATTGGAGTCTTGAGATAAGGCCAGATGAACTGCTCTGTGGGTTTTTGACACGGCGTTCCTGCTCTGGCTTTTGTGTTGCATGGTGGAGGATCTCCCGACAGCTTTAGATTAGCCCCTCTCTCTCCAGAAACAACTGTCAAGGCTAATCTGCTCTGCAAGCACAGGTCATCTGGATGCCAGATCCACAGAGAGCAGGAATCAAAGCTCGGCCCTTTCTCCCCCAAACTGTCTCTACCTCTTCCTTCTCTTTCTTTTCATCCCTTTTAGTCACGGCTTTTACAACTACACTGACCAGAGAGGAGGAAATCCACATCCGTACACCCCCATCCTGCAGAGGATGTCTTCGCTGCCATTGATTTCACCGAGGGCGGATATGCTTTTGGTGCAGATTGTAAAAAGCAGAGAAAGGGGATGGGCATTGATCCAACTAAGGCACTCCCAGCACTGATCAATAGAATAGATTTGCTGGGGAGCCGTAAGTGTGGCGGTGTCATAGTCCACCAGGCTTTCAGGGCTCCTGTTAGGCTACTCTCTCTAGCCCTGAGGTCTTTGTCACCTTATCCATCATCTTTTTCATATTTATTTAATGATTATAGCATTTGTCAAGTGGCGCCATGAGGTAGCGTGACTATATAATCCTAACTGAGGTCATATTGTGCAGAGTTCCCATGGAAAAGGCTGTAATTGGTGTTTTGAAGTGGAAAACCTTTCTACCTTAGCATACTGTATGAAAACCACAAACCTATATTGTCGAAATTAGCACTTTGACTAAAAGCACCAGAGCTGCTTTTAGTCAGGGCTGTCACGCACTCACTTACAGTACTTTGAACTAGCAAAGCCTTTGCAAGTGTTTTATGGTACTTTTACCACCTTTTGCACCACTTTTATGAACATCATAATGTATATTTTCTATTAATAGACCTGTCATGTAGCCGCTGTTTATATGAGTTAACCTCTTTTTCTTGCAGTGTATAGATAGACAAGGCCTATCGCTGCCAACGGGGCATATGGTTAACTGAAGTTAGATAGAGTTTCAAGGATGCTTTGATGTTCAAACTTGACCTCATCAGGCTATGTGTAAAAGCACACGCAAACACTCATATCTTAGATTCTCCAAGGGACTCATGTTTTGATACATTTGAACCTCATCTGTTTTTCTCATAATGTAAAACATGAGGGATCCAGTTGCAGTCCTCCTTCAAGAGCCTCTAATGGCGCGTTTCCACTAGCACGGTACGGCACGGCTCGGCTCGGCACGGCACGGCACGGCTCGGTTTGGTTGTGTTTCCATTACAGCTGAGTTCTCTAGTAACTCCTCAGCGGGGGCGGGGGCCGCTCGTCAGCTCCAAACTCACTGGTCTGCACCTCGTTAACAGACACAGTGTGGATTTACACACAGCAAAATTTAACTCAGGTGAAGGAATAACAACAGCCTCGAGATCAGCTGGCGCTGTTGCCGCAATCCGGGTTTGATTCTCATGTCCGACGCACTCTCTGCCCAATCCGCGTCCTTGGAACCAGGGCCGAGGAGGTACGAAAAATGGGACCTGGTACAGGTCAAGTGGAAACACGCAAATAGCTCTGCCGTAAATAAATCCTCTGTCCTTCATGTGCAAATCCCTCAACAAACTGGCCTTGAGTGTCACCCTGGGTTGTCCTGTTCAAAGAACTCTGGGGTCAAACCTGCCAGGTCAACCTCCCTCAAAGTGGCAGCATTTACCCCCCAAACTAGCCCCTTTCACTCTCTAAAAACACATGGGGCCCCCAGATAGATCGAGGTCCTTCCTTACGCTGCAGAGCTGTGGTGATTTACTGCCTTGGTACACACCCCACATAAACATATCATCCACATGTCATCAACCGGGCCTCTGGGGGGGACTTTTCAAATAGCAGTGATCCAGACTTTAAAGATTTATCCACTTCTGTGCTGTTAACATGATGAAACATTAGCTATGGCCTGCATGTGATACAGTTTCTTAGGAAGTGCCTTCATCTTTGCCACAATAGCATAAATCTGAATTCTAATCTCAGTTTATCTCGAAGCACATTCACTGTCAGGTGTTAATGTTTATTTTAGGAGCCATAAAGGGAAGTTCAGTTGCCACCCCTCTAACATATTTATGCCAGGAAGCAGCGGTGCTAACAGCCAGGAGCAGATAAAGGAAGGCTTGCCATATGTTTCTTTAGGTGTCACTGTGAAAGAACAATGTTGATCCACTAAATATCAATATAACTGATGAAACAATGGTATTTTGTATTTCCTTTCTCTCATAAATCCTTCCTTAATACCTTTTACCACTGCTCACAACAAGATCCATTTCTTGTCTGTAAGCCTTCCCCTTCAGCTTTCCCTAATACCCCAGTACAAAGGGTTAAGGCCAGCCCTCCCCCATCAGTTTCTTTTGTGTCACGTTTCAAAGACCCATTCATCAGTATAATATGCACAAATGACAATACCATGTATCGTTTCAAACTTTTGCCCCCTAGCCTGAAGTAATCACGTTTCACATGACACGCAGCTCCAAATTGTACTTGTGTATGCATGCCAACATTAATTTTTATTCTCTGAATCATACATGCCTGATAGGTAATGCTTATTATGAGAAAGTAAACCAGTGTTGGTTTGTCTGATGCTGACAGCTGTTGGAGCCTGTCTTTCCTCATCCTGTTCGCTAAAGGTGCAGAGATTTGATAGTGCGTGGAGGATCAGTCTGTTCCCCGCATGACCCCTGACCTCAAGTCTGAGATAGGGGCCGGCCTGTCCAAATCAGTCCAAGACCTCAGGGTGTCCTGTAACGTGTTAGCAGAGCCAGCTGTAATTACATTTGTCTGCTCCTCAGTTTCATGTTTTTGTTTTTTGCCTTGAGACAAACAGAAAAAAAGTGAAATAGAGACTAATGCAAAACAAGAGGACCTAGAAGATACAGTACGCACTGTACGGTATTGTACTGTACAGATGAGGTAGAGCGTATTGAGGATAGGTAAGGGCCTTATTATTTTCTACAGTCTCTCACTGTTGAATCTTTTCCACTGCACCTGTGAGCTGGGACCTGTGTCAGATGGGGGTTCACAAGCTAAACCACTAACTATACCTGGGAGACAAAGGCAAAACAAACCAAACAGCAAGCTACTGACCCCAAGGAAATGCAGCAGTTTCCCCCATAACAAGCAATCCCCCCCTGCTGAATAAAATTTAATTGGATGGTCTCCCATGCTCCGAAAAAAATTTAATGTGTATATGTGATTTTTTTTTTTTCTTCTCATTTTAATTTAGATCATTATTTCCATGCTGGTCTTGTTTTTCCCCCCACATAACAAAGAGGCAATTAAAGAAATTGTTAAGCAGGATAAATTATGGAAGTGAAAGAGGAGGGTGAGGTGCCATAAAAGTGTGAGGTTCCCTGCTCATAAAATTAATACAATATTGACTCTTCCGGGCCCGGCAGCTGAGCCCGTCTTTAACTGGAGCACATCTACTAGAGGGAGACAATTGGGATCCTTTAAGATCTTTAAAATATTTTTTTATAGGTGTTAGAGAACTTGAGTCCATTAGGCTCAGAGCTGTAGGAAGCCACAGCTTTCAAGTGGCCATTGTGAGCACACTTGCAACGGGTTTATGGCATCTTGTAGAAGAGGAGCAGTCACACGTGAAGGGCAGACAAACAGCACGGAGGTGATAAACAGAGATAGCTTTAGCAAACAAAGATAAAAATGCTCATATGGGCAGAGGAGGAAATACTTCTAAATAAATGAATGCTGTTGACATAATTTTTCATATAGAATGTTCAAATATTTAAAGAGGAAAAAAACTGATGAATCAAAGAGGATTTGACATGTTGGTGGGTGAAGGACTTGTTAGTGGCCATATGGGAACAGCAAGGAGGGTGAAGGGGCAGGAGGGAGGTACCTGTTGGGTCCCATGTTCTCCTGTCACTCTGATCTTATCAGGGGGCCTGACCAAGAGGAGGACCAGCTGTCACTCTCGCCGTTCTTTTGATGTCCTCCTTCAGAGTCCTCTCTCTCACACACCCACACCCACACACACACACTGGGAACTTCAGAAGAGTTGAGGCTTGTTTTTGTTCATAATGAGAATTGGTGGCTTTGTTGGAGAGCCACTTGGCAAACCCCGCGCTGGAGGAAAAAAGCAAGATAAAGCAAGATAGTTACAGCTCTCTGAGGACATGTGGAGCTGTGGTGGTTCAATTTAGTTGTTTAGAGCCCGAGGCTTGACAAAAGAGAGTCAGTCTTCTGAGCTGACACAGGACATCCTGATCATAAAACCAGCCAGGACATCGTCACACAGACACTGGGGGCTGATAAAAGGGGAAACGCCATGTATTCATCTGAAACTTCTTCACAAGCGCACTCGCCACTGTTCCTCCTCATCAGATGCACTGAAATGTGCACAGTTTGGCTAAAAATCTAAGCAAGCTACAGGGAGATTTTGGAGCACAGTAATTATTTTTGCCAAGCCAAGCATGAAAGTTTACTGTAAGAGTCAGCTAGATTTTTAAAAAAAAGAAGTTTTAGGCAAGTTACCCCAACATTTACAAATTTTGAAGATTCCATGAATACTGCTTTTATTTTTTCAGATTCCACTCATTTGTATAATCTTGTGGCTTGACTCATTTTGGTTGAGACAGAACATGTGCTACATGTTTTCTGCTCGTCGTACATTGATACTTTTGTTTCTACCATGCAGGACTCTTATGCATATAGTTAGCTCTCATAATAAGAACACCAGTTATTCTTCACCAGTTCCTGATGTAGGCTATGCTATGGCAATATCTGTCAGTCATTTGGTCGAGTAAGCCCATTAACAGACTGTGAGAAGGATTTGCACAGACATTCCTGGTCCCTAGAGGATGTATCCCATCACTTAGGTTGTCAACTGATTGCAGTGTAATATATACTTCAGCAAAATCAAGTCATGAGGTGGAAGGAAGTGTTTCAGAGCTAGTAGCTAGATTGTGTGAAACACAGGTCTGGAAAAGTTCACAAAAAAGCAACTGCACAGTAGCCTCCATAATTCTATAGGAAGGAGGGGGAATGGCCTTGGTGCAGGTGACCAAAATCTGATGATCAGTCTATTTAAGCTCTGAAGATCATGTGTGGAAATGGAGAAACTTTCAGGACAAACCAATTCAATGCATAGTCTCTGCTGATGCCACACTAGGGTTATTGTTTTTCTCTGAAAGTTGTTTCTTCTCCACATCTGGAGCTCAGCCAGGGTGTCCATCAGGGTCTTGATCACCAGTGCCAAGACCTATCTCCCCTTATTCCTCAGTTTGAACGGTCGGGAAGCCAGCTCTAGAGTCCTTGTTGTTCCATGCTTCTGCCATCTAAGACACACGGAGGCCACAGTGTTCATGGGAGCTATCAACGCAGTTTTCTTGCAACTTTGTCCCCGGATCTGTGTCTTGACACCACCCTGTCTCTGAGCTCTGCTGTTCCTTTGACCTCATGACTTGGGTTTTGCTCTGATATGCACTCTGTGAGCTTTGAGGCCTTAGAGGTGTGTGCCTTTGCAAATCATGTTCAATCATTTTCACGTATCACGTGAAGAGGCTTCCTATGAGGGTGTAGAAATATCTCAAAGCTTCTTAAAAAAAACTGAGGCAAAAGTTCTTGAGCCACATTTCAGGTGTGATAACATACAGTTGGAATATCTCAATATTTTTTTTCCTTTTAAATAAATCTGCATTTAAAAAATTGAAAACATTTTAAAAATCTGCATTCTGTCACGGGGTGTTGCTTGGAGATTGATAAAGGGATATTTTTTAATTTTATCATAAAGCTGCAACATAAAAAAAAATAAAAATAAAAATAAAAACTTGATCTGAGTCCACTCCACAGTGCCCAAACAGGCTGTAGACTCTAAGCCATTTTAAAATGTAAAGTGGTAAATTTAAAACTATTTTTTTTAAAAAGTCACATATAAAAATCACTCTTTATAATATGACAATATGTAAAAAAATCTAATTAAATGGAAGCCCCCTCCTATCTCTACATCTAACTTGGTCATACAGAGTGCACTACAGTCCAATTATCTCTCGGTGATGTTGTCCTCAGAAGCTAAGACCCAAAGACTCCTTCTCTTGCCTCCAGTCTCTCCCTCTCTCTGTCTCGGACAATTGCTTGGCAGGGGCGAACGCACTCACAATGCCCTCTGTTACTGTGAGTGCGTGCTCTTTATACACTGCGAACTTTTGAACCACCTCTTGACCACAGCTTGAAGGGAGTTGAGACAATGGTTAGTAAACACACTGGAGTGAATGAAGGGATTAGGTATTAAATGACAGGATGTGCTTAAAGAGGAGCAGGTGGTGGTTAAGGAAAGGCCAGCTAAGCCTCGCATGAGATGTGCATCGTGCATCTCCCGTTCTCCGTTTGCTTCATTTTCATGCTCTGTCTCTATTGCTCCTGATCTTTCACACTTGGTAGCTCATCTCTTCCTGCTCGTTTCACCCACTTTGTATCTCCTCATCTCTCTGGGCTCTATCTCTATTGTGTGCTTCGACACAACCAGAGAATCCTGCTCCTTAACTCAGGACTCAGACAATTGACATTCATGAGGTTGGACATTCCGGTCCAGCCCCATTCATATGTACAGTAAGCAAAGGGACAAAAGCCACCTCACACACTGTAGGGCCCAACCCCCATGAGGGGATGTAGGGGAGCTGGGTGAATCTAACTTGTTTCATTAACAACAACTAACACGGTTTGTAGTAGCTTTGTGTAGATTATACAATTCACAAAATATATTCTGTATGACCTTCTTGCCAACCTTCTCCTTGTGTTACTCCGTCAGCACTGACATTTGATGCCAACAATACAGCCTCTGTGAGACTGTCCAAAAAAACATGTTTCCAGCTAAATATGGCAGCGATTGCGCCTGCCTGTAGCTTCATATGCTTTCACGAGTTGATTTGCTGAGGATATGTCACATGTCAAACTGAAGATTATTCGTCTTGCTTTGCAGGAACCTGAAACAGCATGACCCCCTGTGCATTTCCAGGGATGCATTGTGGGTAGGAGTGGGAAGCTTCTCTCATCGGGGTGGTAATGAGTTTCTGAGCTCCCACTTGTCAACATAGTAAATCCACGTTTTATATCCAAAAGCCCAGCACCCACCCTCTAGTTTTCACATCAGGGAAGCAACATGGCCTCACGAATATCCAGTGACAAACATTTCAGAGTACACGGTAAAGCTGTACGTGGGTTGGGTGAAAGGGTAAATAGAAAACACCGAGTGCTGCATGCTCCGACAGACATGTTGAAATAACCATGATAAATTAAAAAAACACAGACAGTCCAATGGAGTATTATGTGTTTTGAGTGTGGAGACAGACTGGGCGGACTGGGGTGTGTGTGTTGGGTTTTGGGATTACCTCATGAACATGTGGTGAACCCCTCCTCCCACTGTAACCTAATGTGAACCAAGTCAAAGTTTAATTAGTACCTGTCTGTGGCACACCCGCTGCTGTTCTCTCCTTTCTCTGCTCTCGCTCTCTCTCTTGCCTTTATTTGCTGTATTTTTTTCTTGTTTTACAAATATCGCAATGCCAAATTTACCGATGGGGATTAGATACATTTCTTAATCTTTTACAATACAATATAATCTTTTTAGCATTACTTAAGACACAGTGATCTACATAAAACTTGTTAATTGAATAAAGATGCGTGCCAGCATTAGGAAATGAGAAGCAACTGTGATCTGATGTGTAATAAGATCACTGTCCAAAGCAGCTCAGTGGCATGCGTTCCCTGTATTATCTCAGTGTTTACCTGTCCCAGTACTCAGAGTAGTCTGGCGTGACACTCGCATCTATTTATATCTCAGTGGACATTGACAGGCATGTTCTACTGCAGAGTGGTTTAGTAGGTGGATGTGAGGAAAGCTGGGTAAAGTAATTGAGCTGTTATTTATAATTTGCTTGTTTAACCATTTACTTTAAGTACCTTCATTAACTTAGCACATTATTACATTTCACTTTACCTATTCAGACCATGATAAAAGTAAAGGTTAAGTGAAATACAACTGTCCTCAGGATCCATTATGATGTACGTTGCTTGCAGTGTTTAAAAAACCCTGTAGACCTTGTATCAACAGGCTGATTAGCCTCAGCAGAAAATCTATGATCTTGATTGGATGAGACTGTTTGCCCATGTGTTCTCATGTACGCAATGTCAAAGTTAGAGCTCTTGAACCACAGTGTGTGTAATGAGATCACAAACAACATCTGAAGTCTTTCAGTGTGAGGTGACAGCCATCCATGGGGAGTGTTTTGTAACGCCCCCCCTCTGCTCTCATTTTTTATACCAGAAGAAAATCATTATCAGATCCTTCTACACCTGCACACCTGCTGCACATTGATCCTCGGAGATTTCATTCCCTAGCTGAATTATCTCAAGCCATCATCCAATTACATTATGTCATTGATGAGGGAGCTGATTGTAAAAAAAAAAAGAAAAGAAAAGAAAATCCTTAATTTTGAAGGTGCAAATTAGCTGGAAAGGGACTTCCAGTGGACAGATGGACTAACCTTCTCGACTAAGACTGTAGTGGAGACCCTAGGTGTAGCTAGCTGGGTCAGGGGGGGTATCACTGAGTTCACTTCGGTGTGTCGGCCAGAACACCACTTTAAGCCGAATCTTCAGAGACTTGAATAAAGAGGAGGCCACTGACTGTGTCTGATCCTGTTTATTTCTTCCTTTACAGGCGATAGTTCTGTGGTTATGCTTCATTTACGCACAGACAGTCACCATAGCATGAACTGATGACCAGACAGCCACTCCTCACTGCACTCCTGCTGCTCACTGCAGCCGAAACACCGGCACATTAACGAGTGCGGCCAATTACGTAATGAGCGCAGCAGGGGGCTCCACCTGCATATTAACCATCTAGTGCTCTAACCCAACATAACGTAGTAATCTGATACAACTAACAACACCAGTTCACAGTAACTTTGGGGCCTTTTCTACAGCCGCCCCCAAATGTATATAATACATTTGCTCATCAACAAAGGCAACAAAGTCTATGGTAGGGATGAGGTCGTAGGAGGAGATTTGTCCTCGTCTTCTCCAGAGGGAAGTGCAGGGAGTACAACCAGCCTGGCTACTGGCCGGGTGTAAACTCGCTCCCGCACCCTCACGTCGGCTGACCGGATGTGTCCATCAGGGCTTGGATGAGTCTTGATCACTCGCCCTATGGGCCATAGGGCTCGGGGAAGGTGTGGATCAGCGATCATCACCACACAGTCTTGTGCAATGTCAGCTGGTGACGCTTGCCACTTCTGGCGGCCTTGAAGACTCGGCACGTAGAGCCGGATGAAACGGGCCCAGAAGTGATCCGCCAGAACTTGTGAGTGCTTCCAGCGGCGGCGACTGATGAGCTCGTTCTCTGGGTAGACGACTTGAGGCAACGACCCATCAGGCCGCCCCATCAGAAGAACATTCGGAGTCACTGGATCCGGGTCACTGGCATCGGCAGACACATATCCCAGGGGCTTGCTGTTAAGAATCCCCTCCACCTCCGTAAGCACTGTGTGAAGCACTTCTTCTGCGACGGGTTGAGCTCCCACGGTGGCATAGAGTGCACTCTTAACGGAGCGTATCTCCCGCTCCCACACCCCGCCGAAGTGGGGGGCTGCGGGGGGATTAAAGTGGAAGGCGATCTTCTGTGGTGCAAGGTGCTCCTTTAATGCAGGAGAGATCTCAGCGAAGGCCTCCCGGAGCTCCCTTTCTCCTCCCTTGAAGTTTGTCCCCTGATCGGAGAACAGCTCCGCCGGGGTTCCTCTGCGGGCGATGAACCGACGAAGGGCCATCAAGAAGGCGTCCGTATCAATGGCGGTCAGGAGGTCCAGGTGTACTGCCCTGGTGGTAAGGCACTTGAAGATGATTCCCCATCTCTTCTCCCGCCGCCGGCCCACCTTGACTTCGAAGGGCCCGAAGCAGTCCATCCCTGTAGAATAGAAAGCAGGCTTAAAGAGGCGCAAGCGGGCCGATGGAAGGTCCGCCATCTTTGGTACTGCTGGTTTGGCTCTCCATCGCCGGCAGTCCGCACAGCCGTACTGGTGCCGCCGAACAGCCTCGCGCCCTCGCAGGACCCAGAAAGCGCGCCGAAGCTCCGCAAACACCCGCTCTGGACCCGGGTGATGGAGGCGAATGTCAACGTCCTGGATCAGAAGCTTAGTAGCTGGATGGCTTGGGTCTAGGATGACTGGATGAATAGCGGTCGGCTCCAGGTCCTCCGATCTACGGAGACGTCCTCCAACACAGATGAGCTCTCCACTCTCATCCAGCTCAGGAGATAGAGTGAGAAGTCGGCTGCTTCTTGAGACCGGCTTCCCTGACTTGAGCAAGCCATACTCTTGTGGGAAACTATCCATCTGAGCTCTTCGCAGGATCAACCGCTCTGCCTGGCGATAATCCTCAGCGGTAAGGCAACCTTCGGGGTCGGCCGCCCCATGCAGCTCCCGCGCTGTCACCTCCAGCAGCTCCTTCCAAGAACTGTACTGACTCAGGTCTGGAGCAGGCTGACTCGAGGCAACTGTAGTGACCCCACAGAAGGCAGACTTACGCAGCTCTGACGCGTCGTGGGCTTGGTCAACTGAAGGGTCCTCTGGCCATGAATCAGGATCCTGTAGGAGGAAGGAGGGTCCCTGACTCCATCTGTTGGGCTCAACCAGCTCTCTCAGTCCCTTCCCTCGAGTCACATCATCTGCAGGGTTGTTCGCCGAATCAACGTATCTCCAAACATGCCCGTCGGTCAACTCCTGAATCTCTGCCACGCGAGTGCCGACAAAGACCTTGAATCGGCAGGATTCGGATTTTAACCACGTCAGCACAGTCGTTGAGTCCGACCACAGGATCATTTGGTCGATGCTGAGCCTGAGTTCTCTTCTTAGAACCTGTGCGAGCTGTGCCCCGGTGAGGGCAGCACAAAGTTCTAATCTGGGCATGGAGTGGGACCGCTTGGGAGCGACTCTGGAGCGAGCCATCAGGAAGGAGAGATGCACTCCGCCGTGCCTGTCAGTGGACCGGAGGTAGGCGACTGAGCCATACGCTTCTTCAGAGGCGTCGCAAAAGATGTGTACCTCTCTGTGTAGACTGCAGAGGTCCACTTCCTTAGGTACGTACGGTCGGGGGAGGGTGATCTGTGGTAGGTAGCTCAGTTCTTCCTCCCAGGCCGTCCACTTCTGCAGAAGCTCCTGGGGAAGCAGTGGGTCGTCCCAGCCACGGTGCTTGTCCCAAAGGTGCCGGACTAGTACCTTAGCCCGGGTGGTGTAGGGCAGGATGAAACCCAGCGGGTCGTACTGACTCGCGAGAACCTTGTATATGTTGCGCATTGTAGGGACACCATAATCGACTTGGCGGTGCTTGTAGCCGAGGACGTCCGTGTGGAAAAGCCAGCTTAGCCCTAGCGTAGACTCAGGAGCATCCGTCTTGTCCTGTGCTAGCCATAGCTCCACGCTAGGCGAGCGGCTCTCTTCAGGCAGGTGACCTATGACCCCTGGTTCATTGCTGGCCCATTGACGGAGCTCGAACCCAGCCGATGCCAAGAGGGTCCGCAACTTGTCGACCAGGAGCCTTGCTTCAGCGATGGTGGGCACGCTCTGGAGACAATTGTCCACATAGAAGCATCTCTCGACTGAGATCCTCACATCCTCGTCTGGCTGGCTGTGGGCGTTGACGTGGTGCTGTAAGGCAAACGTGGCGCAGCACGGGCTACACGTCGTTCCGAACGGTAGTACCTGCCACTCATACACCGCCGGAGGTTCCTCTTGACTGATGTCACGCCAGACAAAGCGGAGGAGGGCACGGTCTTCTGGGAGGAGACGAACTTGATGGAACATGCCCTTGATGTCTCCACTTACGGCCACTGCATGTTCTCGGAAGCGTAGCAGGACTCCCAGCAGTGATGCTCCCAAAGTCGGCCCAGGCAGCAGGAAATCGTTGAGGCTCTGTCCGCGGTACTGGTAGGAACAGTTGAAGACCAGTCTATTCTTACCATTATGGCTTACCATATGGTGTGGGATGTACCAGGCCTCACGTCCCTCCTCGGCTGGTACCTCAGGGCCGCACTTGATGACGGAGCCTGCCTGGATCAGCTTCTCCATCTCCACTTTGTAGGCCGCAGTCTGCGCAGGGTCTCTGGCTAGACGCCGTTCCACGCTTCTCAAGGTGGCCATAACAGCTTCTTTAGTAGCCTGGAGGAGCGGCATGTCCCTCCGGCGCAGCAGCGGGGTGGCATAACGGAGTACGCCATTGACCTCTACTCTGGTGGTCTTGGTCTCCAGGATACTGATGGCCTCCTGGTCTTGCTTTGAACGAGTGACGAGCTTCTCACTCCTGAATGGGACCGTGTCGACCTGCCATAGTCTCTCAACATGCCTCATCGACTCACTCTCCTGAGGGGCTACTGTCGTGAAGAAGCACTGCTGTGGTTGAGCGAGGTGGCGGACTACACTAGCAGGGCCCTGTAGGGTCCAGCCCAGCCTCGTGTGGATAGCAGCAGGTCCTCCTGGAGGTCCCAACCTGACGGGTTCAACGGGGGTGATGAGGTGGGGATGATCACTCCCGATGAGCAACATAGGCTTCACATCGGTGAGGGTCTGTATAGGAAGGCCAATGAGGTGCTTGTACTTACTCCTGAGCTGCTTCATGGGGTAGGTATGATCAGCCAGTCCGATGCGGGCGGTGGTGAATGCACCTTTAATCTGGAACTTGACCTTTGGCCTCGCAGGGGAAGAGATGGAGAATGACACCGATGCACCCCGAAGCGTCTGGACCTCTTGTCTGATGGTGCGTAGCGGTAAGTCCTCTGGCTGTCCTTGCACTCCCAACTTCTCTGCTGCGTCTGGCAGCAGCATAGTTCTCTCGGAGCCGTCGTCCAATATGGCGTAGGTGTGGAGTGTTTGGCGACCATAGTGAATGCAGACTCTCACGACTTTCAGCAGGACTCGGCTGCCTTCGGCGGGTCGGTCCAGATACAGCACCTCTGTTGTGGCTCTCGTAGCTTGGTTCGCTACCTCTGGTGATGCTGTCGACGCCTTAGGTGGTCTCACGTTGACCTCATGCAGCACCTGAAGATGTTTACCTTGACAGAGGCTACATGGCTTCTTCAGGTTGCACTGTGCAGCTTGATGTGACCGTGCACAGCGCCAGCACCTCTTGTTGCTCCTTATCCACTCTGTCAGCTGATCCTTGGTCAGCCTGGAGACTGCTGCACACTGACTGAGATAGTGCTCTTCATTATTGCAGAACGGACAGTAAGGCTTACTCTTGTTCCCTTTAAAGGAGCTGCTCTGTGTTCGGACTTCTGACTTCTTTGCTGCATCGTTGCCACCATGGAGCACAGTAGTGGGGCGATGACTCTGACGACCATCCGGTCGGGGCACTGGCCTCTCCCTAGCCCCTCTCACTGCTAACTGTCCTTCAGAGTCCTGACACCAGGACTCGTACTTCAGCCACTCCGACAGATCAGGTAAGGTGTGAGTGCGTGTGCCTCGATGAAACATGCAGCGGCGAAACTCAGCTTTCTGCTCTGGTGGTAACTTACTCAGCAAGCGAGCAACGTGTGAGCCACACTGTAACTCTGCTTCTCCTTCAGAGCCTAATGTCCTCAACATCCCCACCAGTGACTGTACTTGGAGTGCAAACTTCTCGAACGCAGCAACGTCTCCCCGTCTGATGTCTGATGAGTCCAACACAGCAGCAATACGCCTCAGTGCGATCTGATGTGGTTGGCCGAACTTATCATTCAAGGCAGCCATCGTGTCGGAGAAGGGCGTTGGAGAGTTGAGGTAAGCATCTGCTATCAACCGGGCCTCTTCTAGTTGCAGGTGATCGACCAGTACCTGATACTTAAACAGTTCTGAGGCGTCAGGGGGTAACATGTTCTCTAATGAGAGCTTAAGACGAGCAAACTCACTTGGGTCACGATGAGAGAAGCTGCGAATGGTTGGGCGGGGTCCGTAGTAGCTGGACTCAGGAACGTGGGAGGTCCTGACGGGAGGCGATGATTGTGGCTGTATCCATGATCCACCAGGAGGCTGCTGGTGGTGGACTCCCGGCTCACTCTTGATACCACCATGCACTGCAGAATACTTGGGCTCAGCTGGAGGCGAACTAGACGGCGGTGGAGGATGAACCGGCTTAAACCAGGGACGTGGAGAATAAGCAGGGTTCTCAGGCGGTCTCGTAGCAGGAGCGATGCCATATGTTGACCACTGAGCCTGGAGCATGCTCTCAGGCGGCTTAGTAATGGGGGGCGAGACAGCTTCTTCTTTGATGTATGGAAGCCCAACTGTTGTCTGACCACTGTGATGTGGTGGCGGCGGGGGTGGTAAGTCAGCATGTAACAATCCTGTGGGCTCTGGATCTGGCCACGGTGGCGGTGCAGGCCAGTCGTCCTCCTCAGCAGGTGCAGCCGGTGGTGGTGGCTGCGTAGGTTCAGGCTGACATGTATGAGGAGAAGAGGGGCTCTGTAGGTTCTGAACAGCATCCACTAACTGTCTCATGTCTGCTCGCAGTGCTCTGAGCTCCACCAGGTCTGATGACATGCGGCGCTGGGCTCGCTGGAGGAGGTGTCTCTCCTGACGGATATCCTCTAGCTCTGTCTTGATATCCTCACGTAGGTACCTGGTGTGCGGTGCTGGATGTAGGTGAGTAGAGCGCTCATAAAACTGTTCCCCAATTTCCCTCTCAGGCGACAGCAGGGGGGCTAGCTGATTCTCCTGGGTGTGCTGTTGGCCCTCGGCTCCGTAGCACATGTCCATCTCTTGAAGAATAGCGTCCCGTCTCTGCAGGTGGCTTAATGGCTGGGGGTCATGAGCAGAGGTGAGGGGGGTCATCCTGGCCTGTCCCTCCTGGTGAAGCGTCTCTACGTCCTCTCTGTATCTCTGACTGATGTAGCCGAGATCATCCACATCATAGTCTGCGTAGCGGGCAGGGGGACGAATGTGGCGTCTGGGGCGTGCACCACGAGCCTCGTACTCTGAAGACTGATCCATCTCTGATGTGAACCCTGTGATCCGGCTCGAAGGACCATTAAATGTAGTGGAGACCCTAGGTGTAGCTAGCTGGGTCAGGGGGGGTATCACTGAGTTCACTTCGGTGTGTCGGCCAGAACACCACTTTAAGCCGAATCTTCAGAGACTTGAATAAAGAGGAGGCCACTGACTGTGTCTGATCCTGTTTATTTCTTCCTTTACAGGCGATAGTTCTGTGGTTATGCTTCATTTACGCACAGACAGTCACCATAGCATGAACTGATGACCAGACAGCCACTCCTCACTGCACTCCTGCTGCTCACTGCAGCCGAAACACCGGCACATTAACGAGTGCGGCCAATTACGTAATGAGCGCAGCAGGGGGCTCCACCTGCATATTAACCATCTAGTGCTCTAACCCAACATAACGTAGTAATCTGATACAACTAACAACACCAGTTCACAGTAACTTTGGGGCCTTTTCTACAAAGACAATGAGTCGAAAGAAAGTAAATGACAGACATGCTGAACGTGGAGAGAGACAAAAAGAGACACGTTCAGAGACAGCAAGGGCACAAAAAGGCCCCTGACCTTTCTATTGTGATGAGATGTGCCCTCTGAGATGAGTCAGCCCTACAGCTGGAAAGGTCACCAAGCACACAAGGTCAAGCCGACGCAGTCCTGCTATACCAACATCAAAGACAAGTCCAGGCCCTGTCATGCTCCCTCTGAGCCGGGTTGAAAACAGCAGCACTAATCCCACCGACCACTCGCTGTTGCTGCAGAGGACAGAGGTCAGCTGGATGTACAAATCCTAATAACTTGATTCCATTGTGGCAACTTGCTAAACTTAAAATGCTGTCTTTGATGTGAATTAGTGTTGTTGCCCTTTGGACCTGTCTTGTGTTTGGTGAATAGAGAAAAGAATGCTGCTGAATTAACATATGCCCTTTAGTGGCTATTTTTATTTAAAGAATGAAGCGTTTTCTTCTCTGAGACCAAATTGAACATCTCTTGTTAAAGTAGGCTGAAAGAAAATCTTGCTAAATGAAAGATCCATGAGTCGTCCAAAATAATGGTCTCCACAGTGATTAGATCTGCAGGGAACACAACTTCAAAGTAAAATTTGATGAAATGCTGAAAATGTTTGTCAGCCATATAAGCTTCTTAGTTGGGAACTTTAAGGTCACCGTGGCAGCCTGATGGGAGAAAACGTTATTACGTATGACTACGGGAGAGATGGCTGATGTTTGGAAGGCCGGTCACTGGACTGCTTACCTTCATGAGTGGCCTCTTGTTCACCCCGTCTTTGAAAGAATTTTAATGGAAAGATACCAAGGCAGATTTTGGAAATGAGATTATTGGGCAACTCTGGTGCAGCTGCCCACTGTCTAATCTCCACATGACAGCTCCGAAGTGAGGAGCCTCTTATCATCTGTCATTCCTGCTTAATCCCATGTGCCCCCAGTCATACACACCAACTGTTTTAAAACGTCAGGTCTCTCCTCAGAAACCTGAGCTCCTGCAACCGTCATCTTCATGTCTGTTTGTGAAACTGTAGGAGCCAGGCGGCGTGCTCTTCGCAAATAGGTTCGTGTATATTTAAATAACGAAGGCTGATAAGTTTCACCCTCTAATTAAACACGGCTGTCTGGGTTGGTCATTGAAGCTGCAACTTATTAAACCAACAGCTGGGGCAGAGTCAGGAAACCAGATAAGGAGCTGTTAGTGCTATCTGTGCTAAACTGGTCAGACTCAGCAGGGGGTTTGTGAAGATTAAGTGGATTTTTTTTCCCAACATGTGTTACAGTCACCAGAAGAAGAGAGAAGATGGCAGAAAAGATGCTGTACTGTAATGACTCACTGATTAAGAAACATTGGGTGCTATTAATACCACATATGTATCCCAATCAGCTGATGGACTGTACTTAATTCATATCATTGCTAGATGTTGAAATAGAAGAGGAAAAACTCAATGCCAACTGCCCAATATATATTAAATATGTTTATTCTGGTAAGATAAATGTAGATACATGTCATCAATAAGCAAAAATCAAGAAATGAACAGAAAATAAACAATTATTTTGCAATAAGAAATGTAAAAAGATTGGATTTATTTCTGAGATACAAACAATTATATAACAGAAATTTCAAATGTCAATGTCAAATGCAGCCATTTCCCATAAGACACTTCCATTAAAAGAGTATACATATTTACAAATTAAAGTAAGTGTAATAATTGTGTTCTACATGCTTTTATATAATGCATCATTTTGTACACCAGGTTCAACCACTGTAAATTCTTAATGATATACTATATATTTTTTTTAGTTACAACAAAACAAATCAGTGCACAAATGCAGCCCAGTTTAACGACTGCTTCTCATTGATTATTATGGGGGCTATAGGTGTGATTGAACAGTATTCATTCAGCCCGGGGGAATGTCACTACACCAGGGTCATAACCTTCAGGGAGGCAGGCTGGAACCGACGAATCTTCTTCTTCAAGGCTCGGGAAGCTTTGATCCGGCAGGCTGATGGCTCGGGGCGTGGGAGCGGCTGGAGGGGCCTTCCAGCAGCAGTGGGCCCCAGAGCAGCCTCAGCCCACACCAGACCTCCCTCCTCCTCGTGGCTATCCACCTGGTCCTCCTCGTCCAGGGACAGGCTGCTGTCAGAGTCCGAGAAGGACTGGAAGCTCTGGCTGGACTCGCTATCTCCAAAGCGGTTGGTGGTGTTATCACTCATCTCCCCCTCGCTGCTTTCAGCGATGGTGGAGTGAAACAGGGACGCGCATTCGGCTGAATACTCTGACTCACACCTGGGTGGGTAGAGGCTGGACACGTGGAAAGGTGCTGGAGGGTATCTAGCATTAAGATTGTGGAAGAAAGAGTTTGAGGAGATGGAAGAGTGGAAGGGACGAGGAGGCCCGATCCACTGCCCTGACTTGGCACTTATACTGCGGACCATCTGCATGCTCCCCAGTGCCTGAGCATGAGGCTCTTTTGACCTCTGACGCTGGGCACATAAGGCCTGGAGCAACTCTGCATTGGACGGCCACTTAGAGGCCCCCTGCCTCCTCTTCCTCTGTTCCACAGGCTGCTCATACTCCACTCCCTGAGGTCTTCGGCCTTTGCTGGACTTTGTAATAGCGGGGATGGGATGTGGCTTTGGATGAACCTTGTGGGTGTACATGACTCCTGGACCGCAGTGGCTGGAGTCTGAACCAGAGCCCTGTCTGCGCTCCTCCATGTGACAGGTGGTAGGCTTCTGGGTCACTTTTCCCTTTCCAGACCTTCTCTGCTCTCCCTTGGTTCCACCACTGACCTCTCTGATCCTTTCGCCAGAGGAGTAGCCATGTTGCTGTTTCACAGCTCGAGGCTTATCGCTGCTTTTTCTTCTCAGTTTGACGGCTTTGGTTTTACGGTCTGCCTGTCTCACCTTGACCCTCTGAGACCCAGCAGGGACGAATTTGGCATGAACGAACTCAGGGGAAGCCGTGTGACCAGCCTGAGTCTCGTAGCTTTGACTCTCCTCTGTGCTAGAGCTCTGGGCCATTGCCGGTCTTTGTCTATGACCTTTCCTCTCTTGTGTTCTTGACTCTGGATTATCTCTACTCGTCTTCTGCGAGTAGCTTCTTGGTAGACTTTCATATTCTCCTTGGGACTTATCACTCCTCTTCAGGGATGCAGTGGTGACTTCATCAGAGCTGTACTCCCTCGTGGTAACAGGAAAGGAGTATCGGTATGAAACCTCCTGAGGTCTCCCCGACTGTTTGTGACTCGCGTTATCAGCTGGTTCTTGGCTGGAGTATGTCATGCAGTGTCTCTTCTGGTCACTATCGAGTGGAGTGATGTTTGTGGTCTGAGATGAGGGAGGCTGCAGCATACACATCTCTTTTAGAGACACTTCAGGAAACCCAGTTACAACCTCAGTGGGCTTCCTGTGGTAGTCACGCTGAGACTGCAGAGTCTCTGTGTCCATTTCACTCTGGATTTTGCTGAAGCTGCGCTGGAGGAGCTTGTCGATGTATCCCAGGGTTTTGGTCTCATAACCCATTTGTGCCCTCTGAAGGGTGTCAGAGCCAATCACCGGGGGTCCTTGGCCCTCCAGAAGTCCAGGTGTGGTTGGGTTGCCTCCATTGGAAAAAATTGGGCTCTGGAGAGCCACTGCATGCAGGGGGCTGGGGTAGTGGTAGACTTCAGCGCCACTGCGGGACACCAGGTTGCTCTGAAACTTGGAATCCATTGTAGAGGTCTTGAGGTTATGACCCATTAAAGGTTTCTTCACATCTGCAGATTTGCTGTAGCTTGGTCCTTGAGCCAACATCCTGTCAAGATCACCTGTCAACACAAAAATACAGATTATTAACCTTTCAAATCACTCAATCCCTGAAATTGCATGCAGCAAAATACATGTTGAGTATCTTAGCAACAGTTGTTCCCATCACTACTTCAAAGACTTAAATAAGACATGAGGAGTTTTGGTTACCTGTCGATACAGGTCTCGGTCGAGTCTGTTCGGTGCCTGTAGTGCTTGCTCGGATTCTGCTGCTGCCCAGATGGAGACCTGTGGCCCGCGGAGGGTTGGGCTGGGTAGTGCTCTCATCGGCAGAACGTCGGCGGCAGACATCAACTTGTGATTGAGGGCTAATGAGCGAAGTAGCAGAGCTCACGGGAAGGAGAAGAAGGCTGGTCTGGGACGATGACAGACATTCACTGTACACTGAGGTGCAGGAGTTGGACAGGGAGTAGGAGCCACCATCACTGAGCTCATAAAAACCTGAAGAGATAACAAACAATGACCAATGAGTAATCATGCGATGGTAGGCTGGCTGTATGCATAATTTGCATATTACTTGTGTGCTGTGTTATTTTAGAGTGTGTTTGCACACCTGAACTTGGCCTGCTGTCACTCTCCAGCTGCTCCGTGGAGGCCTTGCTTACGTCCAGCTTCAGTTCGCTGATCTGTTGGTCCAGCTGTTGCAAGTGCGACTTCAGGCCTACATCCTGTTTCCGAAGTCGAGACTGTAAAATAGACAGCACATGACATTTTAGCCCAATCCTGAAAAACATGTGCAGTACAACCTAACCCAAAAGGACAGTCAAATTAGATTTTCTCAGGGAAGGAGGGGCGTTATGCAACGAAAGTCCACATGCATGCAATTACACACAAGTTCTCTGCACATGTCGATGAAAAGGAAAATTAGTCACAAGGGTCAGGTTAGCAATGCCTCAGCAATGGTATAATTTGATTTAGATGAGGTCTTGTGTTCAGATAAAGGATGCTCTAATGTACAGCCATCAGAAAAACAAAAGCGACTCAGCTGTGGCTGATGATTAACCTCAGCAGGACATGGGGGGGCATGGAAGAAGCAGTGGTGGGTAACTCATTTCTCCCCCACAGCGAGGGCCTGGCCATTGTGTAAACTACTAGAGGAGGAAAGCTTAGGGGGTTGGGATGAGGGGCTGTTTGCTTTGCAGCTAAGTCTGTGCATTTACTGTTACAGTGGTTCTCATGATGAGGACTGGGGCGGAGTGTGGGGGTGGGGGTGGGGGTCACTGCCTAAAAAATCCACTGTTTGATTACTGTTTAAGGCTCTTATAATAACAAGTTGGGTCTATTGCAGTAGAGTGAGCTATTGTGTACAGTTTCAGTCTTTACATGTGTCTATCACCATGTTGAAGTTGGGGTGTTGTAAGTCGGTAGTTGCTGCAGTTTGGGTGAATATAAAACCAAACTTACAGTAGTAAAGTATCTCGTGCTGGCCAATCGCTTTAAATCTATCCTTTGGTGCATCTGCTGAAAGTCATGCACAACACCTTAATCCCCCTACTCCACATGTGTGAAACAGCAGCCAGCGTGGAAAAAGCTGGTCATGGAAAACTCCACAGAGCCAGCTGTCTCCAACACTCCTGCTGCCTCTCAGGACTGAAACTCTCCCTGGGTGTTATTCTCTGCAAAAAAACAACAACTAGCAACCTCTTAAAAAAAACACCACAATTTTCCTTTTTTAATTTCCTGGCATTAGTGGTTAATGATTGAGGTCCACCCCCTCCTGCCCCGCAGTGTCCACATGCACTAATGCGCGCGCGTGCACACACACACAACTCAAAGTCCTCTTGGTCCTGCAGTGAACCTTGATTTATGACACCTATCTTACTTCCTACCCCCAGCTGGGCGCATTAAAGTGTGTCTGGTAATAATTGAAGACTGAATGTGCATGAGCATCAGCTGACGGTGAGATACAAACGGAACCTTTTTCACTCCACTCATGTGAGAAGAATAGTTAGTAAGAATAAAAAGTGTAATGAATATTATAGTGATAGAAGGAAACCAGAGAGGCATTTTAATTATTCTGTTTTATGGTGTTTGGTTTAAACCACTTCCTACCAGCTGTTGCTTCAGGGCTGTCAGGGTCGCCTCCAGCCGCTGCTCCTCAGCCCCCATCACCCGGGGAGCCTCCGGGCCTGCGTGGACAGAGGTGACGGGCTCCTCTCGGTCCATCCTCAGAGCCCAGCTCACCATGTCGCTCTGTCTGTCCTTAAGCAGATGCAGCTCCTGCAGCCCGGCCAGGGCAGCCTGCAGCCTCTCCCCGACCCTGCTGCGGTCCACTCCGGCAGCGGCGGCGCTCATCATCCCCGCACAAGACCCCTTCCTGCTCAGCATGCTGGAGAGCGCTGTCCGGGCATTATCCAGAAACAAAACAATGTTGAAGAAACGTCCCAGTCCACACCGTGCTCCTCGCTGGGTAACTGCTTGCTTAGCTTCTGTCTTGATGTTGACCTAGTTAGTTTTAAACTACCTGTTAGAAGAAATCTTGAGTACAGGGGGAGAGCTGAGGCTCCTCCCACAGACCAAATGGCCCTCCTCCCTATTGGCTGGCCACTGGCCTCCAATGAACATCTGGTACTAATCCTCCCCATTCAAGTACTCTCTGAAACTGCCCGGGCATGTACTAAATTCATCTGCATAATACCACATGGCATGATGGGCATATTATTATGCTATTTCATCCATTCTTTTGTTATGATTAGTCTCTACGGTAGCAGGCTAAACAGGGATAGACTGAGGGCTCAACTTTGTGAAAATCTCCCACTGTAAGCAGTTGGGCAAGGAAATGGGTTAATGCATGTGACATTCTTGTTACTACTCATAGAAATTACCACAAATAAATAAATAAATAAAACTTCATCCCTTAAAGAGCATGTAGGCCTATCACCAATGAAGGGAAGAAATTCAGACAATTTGTACGAGGACTGAACATGTAACTAAAACTCTTTTAAAAGCAAACTTTAAAACATATTTACATTGAATCAGTATGTAGCATATCAATCACTCTTCTAATCTTCATCAATAATAAATAAATCTAATGAATAAATCTAAAACTACTCCTAACCAAACTCAATTTAAACCATTAAAATGAATAAAGAGACTTGTAAGAGAAAACAGTAAAAATCAAAGTCCCTTGCAGTGTAGACCAGGGATAGATGAATGCCGCCCTCTTGTGGCTGTAAAGATTGCTACAGTCTCATGGTAACCACATGAGATTTTACTGACAGAACAGTGGGTGTGTTCAAACACATGACAGAAATTACCATTACATTTACAACTTGAGATGAATTCATGGAAAGTGAAAAACAAACCTTTGGAACTGTGACTTGAACCTCACAAAATAAGTAGATAGAGATAGATAGATAGATACTTTATTGATCCCGAAGGAAATTCAAGCATACAGTAGCAATAACATAAAACATAACATAACATAGCATACGTTGAACATACATACATTAAGAAGAAAGTAACAGTAGAAATAAAAATATTTTATACAACTATACACTATATTAATAGATAAAAATGTTTTCTGCAACTATAAACTATATTAAAGATATAAAGTGACTGTGGAAAATTGAAATGCTTTAATGCAACTATATCTGAACTAGATTCATTATGGTATGGCAACCATATGAATAAATGTGAATGAAATGGTTGTATCTCGAAAAAAAGTGGGAGCTTGAGGAGGAAATTAGTCTCCGAGCACAGGCAAGTAAAGCCCCCCTCTCATCCCATGTAGGACCCACCAGACTGAAAAGAGGCACAGAACAATTGGTGTCACGAAACAAAAGAAAGCATGTGACTGCATATGTGTTGTTTTTTCATCTATGTGGTCTTTTGGTGTCTGTTCATGCTCATTTTCTGTCTCACTATGTTCTTTTATCGTGCTCAGTTTTACTGAGGCTCTGGCCTATAGGTCTCTCTGGACCTCTTAGGTGATGTCTACTGAGCCTGCTTGTTAATCCAGTCATGAAAGAAAACATTTATTCATCAACGAGCAAGGTAGTAGAAGAGAGTAGAGTGGAACATCAAACTAATAACATAATCTTACAATCAAAACAACAGTTTGTTTTTGACATAATATCATTTAATCTTTATCATGTCTTGTGATCGGATTTGCTCATTACCATGAAAGTCTTCAGGACAATATGACTCATGGGACAGGTATTCCTGTTCTTCCCACCTGAGCTGCTGTTCATCTAACAGAGACGGGGGGAAGCACTTATTCTTCTGGTCAATCATCTGATAACAAATACACAAGAGAATGATTAAACCCTCATCACAGGCCAAGGAAACACGAGGTTAGACCGTTCACTTACACTGCTGCTGTTCTCACTGTATCACAGGTGGGGAGATTCTTTCATGCTGATATCTTCAGCTATCTTGAAGCCGGAGTTCAAAGGAAATACCAAAATACCAGGAGGGGTGTACACCTGTGTGTGTGTGTGTGTGTGTGTGTGTGTGTGTGTGTGTGTGTGTGTGTGTGTGTGTGTGTGTGTGTGTGTGTGTGTGTGTGTGTGTGTGTGTGTGTGTGTCTCACACACACTGAAAGATAAGATTATATTAAGGTATTTTAGATAATAAAACCATCTTCCTGTTAACTGATGCGGATTATTTTACTATTTAACTCATTCACAATTCCCAAAGTTTTATAATGAATTTAAGGTCACCAACATTCACACACTAGAGGGCAGTGTTACACTACATCTCAATTTAGGGAGTTTAGTTTCATACTTAGTTGTATCATTGCAGGATAGCACGGACATGTTAGTGTTTACACTTTTTTTTTAATGCAGTCAATTATGATATTTGCCATTTTTAGGAGATAAGAGGCTATGACTTGTTTACTCATCCCTGATTGAAGAAAACACATCCCTATCACTTTGAAGGTGCACTTTGATGGGCCCCTCATCAACATGGTCACATTATAGCAAATATATAGCGCATTGTGAAGCCCAATCCAGGGATAGCGTCATGTCCTTGTGATGCTGCTGGCATACAACACTGTATTGTAATGCCTGGATGTCCCTCTGCCCCCATTCCCTTCAAAGCACTTCCTCTAGGGTGACATCAGCTGGGGTGCTGCTCCACAAAGGTGCCCTCTTTCTCCTCCTTTTTTTTTTTTAACAAATCAAGTGTGGGCGTTGTGACGGATTCAGCAAGGTTCCTGAAGCTTCATCCACACACACAACAACAACTTTTTACCAGCTACTTTGTAAGGCCAGAATCCAAAAAGCTTTGTCTCACTGGAGGTTTCTCTTTGTGTGGCTTCTTCTTTGTGTTCTGCATTTATCAGCAGATTTTCCACCCTAACCCCCCACCCCCACCCCTTTTTTTCCATCCACTTAAGAAATGATAAAGCAGCCAAATGTTGATAACAAAACAAAAGCACATGGGGAGGGATCCCTTTTACTGTATCCATGAGCAACCTCAGTGGGAAGAGTGTTTGTACTGTACCTGCGCAGGTAGATACAGACGGGAACAATGGAAGATGCTGCCGCAAACAGGATGTGTGGGATGGAAGTCAGAGGGATAAACATGGTGTGTTGTCATATGTGGGACTGAGTGAGGAGACGAAGAGTGAATCTGTTGTCAGCTCTGTGTACATGGAAAAAAACAGGCCTTTCACGTGCAGGAATTATGAGCTTACAACTTCAAAGGTAGGTAAATCTGATATCACACATAAGACACTCTGATGCTTAAAAAATATATGTTGGGGTATTATTGTTGATTTTGAGCTGTTTCCGGAGGTTTGTGTATTTTCACATATTTTCTCTGTTTGCTTGCTCTCGTTGCATGTCAGGGGATTCCCATGCAGGTACTCTAATTGAAAATCCCTTTCCCAGGTATTCTGTCATCAACAAAGGCAGAGATTTTCCAAGATCAAAGTGGCCTCTTGCGTCTGACAACAGAGCCTCCCTTGCTCTGCCACCTCTGACCACTGCGGTGCCACGACACAAGTATTATAGTTGTTTTAATGAATGAATCAAGAAAGAAACCTACTTTTTTGATGTTAACATGCAGCCGCTTGCCAGATGTCTTCCTTCGCACAACACTTACTGAGGGAAATTGCGGAACGGCAATGAAATGCATCTGTTCTTTATCCGCTACTTCTTGTATAGATATATCCTTTTAAAGAAGTCATTCCTGTGAATTCATCTCCATGGTTTGGAGTGTTTTGAAATGTTAGACTTAGTTTTAATACCCCAAGTGATTTCTAATCTAAAAAAAGCTCCAACTGTATCTCACCCATGAGACATGTTAGGGATTGCAATAGACTGGTCGACAAGTCCTTGGACCTTAAGTCAAGAAACAGAAAGTAGAATTCCCATTTGTTTTTCTGAACGTCTTGGATGCTTCCCGTGAAATTTGTACTGTAGAACTGCATCCAAGGAACACGCTCTTGTGATTTTGACTGATATCAATGTGATAGTTCCCAAGGTTTTACAAGGTATTATGAGATATGTTCTGTTTCATAACTGGTAGCGCTTTCAGTTACTGGAGAGCAAAAGCACAGACAGTCACTGCACCATCCACCATGTCAGTTTTCCAATTCATTCTCAGTGGAGCAGCTACAGGATTTATCTCCTGATGAAATCCCAGATTAGAGACTTGTTCCTGTGGGTTTTAGCTTTGATTCAGAGCTGCTCATGCCAAGAAATGTTGAACGAACTGTCTAATGCTGTTGGAATTCTCTTTAAGGTTACTTTACTTAATCCAATAATATTTGATTAAATGATACAGTGGGATATCTGTTAAACCAGTCATAAAATGGGCTCCTTTGGGTATATAAATCAGATTGTGGGAAGCTTATAATGTACTTGTGAGGATTTCTGAGTTCTCTAAGTTTAAAAAGGCCAACTGAATAAAAAGGAAAATCTGTTTTGTCAGAATGTGGAGACTTGTCCTGAGTGGTGGACCTGACCAGACCTGATAACTCTCTCCTTCATGTCTGTCATGAGCAGCAGCTCTGAGCACTTGAGAGAAACCTTTATGCTGTATGCTTTCAGATTCCCTCATGAAATTTCATTTGAGCAGAACAAATTTTTGTTTATTCAGCAGAAGAGGGAACCTTCCACGCTTCACTCCTGCAAATCATAAAGACACAACTCTAAATTATGTAATTTAGCACTGACTTACCTATGAATGCAGAGTGCTGCTTTCAGCCAGGTTTCAGTGGATGGTCTATATCTCGTGTGGGACAAGCTGGGGAAGCCGTTTGGAAAATGCCCTTTTTTCCCCCCACTTAACCTCCAGGAGATTTGTTAAAGGGCACAGTGTACCGGGTACAATTGATGCAAACTGATGTGACGTTTTTATCATATTTATATGTTTACACCTGCTTCACCCACAAGTATTTTATGGAAGGTCTGAGATTAACTTCTGTGTGTACAGTATAAGTGTCTGTTGAAGCTTGAGAAGGAGTAAAACTAAGTAGAATTAAGTAGATACAAGTCTGAAAGACATCATTTACCTGGAGAGCTACATTTCAGGCATGGATGTAAAAGTGTCAAAGTCCTTACAAGGGAGTCTAACCATGGTGAGTCTCAAATGGCCTGTATCTTTTTCATGGGCACGGAGACAGACGTCTGAGCTGTGTAGAACTTGGACATCGTACTTAACTGACCCTGTCTGCAGAGCCCTGGAGACCCACGCTACTTTGCAGCCTCTCCTGAGTGGGGAATAAACTGAATTCCACATCAACTAAAAGGAACACTTACTCCATTGCTAATTTGATTTAAATTTTGAAATAGTTTCAGACTAATCACATATCAATGTTTCTCATGGTTTGTCAGCTGTTCTGTCTTTGTCCAAACAGCTGAACAGACCAGACACTTATTTCTTATTTTGGGGAATTTATAGCTCCAAAGGTGGTTCTTTGCTTTTAGACAGAATTAGGCAACCATCTCAGCATGTGCAACAAAATAGGACACAGTGAAGGACGCTGACATTTCTTGCTTTGGTCAAAGATGTCCATTGTGCAATAGTGGTTTAGTCAGCAAATTTTTGGATAACACAACTGCGGTTCAAGTGAGCTGCCCAAAGAGAAGCTTTGTGAAATTGTGCATAAAGACGTGCTGTTCTGAAGACAATTTGTTTCTGTTTTTAGCTTCACAAGCTGTGTGGTTCTAGGGTTGGTAATGTTTAGTCCAGACTCAAATGTCTCAACAACCGCTGAGTGGGTTGCCATTGAATTTGTTACAGATACCCATGATGCCCAGAGGACGAATCCTCATAACTTTGGTCATCCTCTGACTTTCTTTCAGTGCCACCATGAGGTTCGCATTTATGATGTTGAGTGAAATGTTTTGGCAGTCGCTAGATGGACTGCCATGATATTTGGTTTGGACACTAATGTTTCCCTCAGTTGTAATAACTCTGGTGATCATTAACTTTTTATTCAGCACCATCTGGTCAAAATTTTAAACTGTATATTATAATATTATGGTTTATGACCAAATAACTAATGGCATTCCCATAGGTCCATTAATTCGCTAATACACTAAAATAAGGTGGAAATCTCAGTGTTTCCAGGATTTTTTCCCCCCTCTTTATACAAATGTCTTTTTGCATTATTAACCACTGGAAATGTTATTGGACCATGTATGCGAACTTCAAAATATGAAGAACTCAACTGAACTGAAAGTACAAAGAAGAGAAATGTAAATGAAGAGTCCCTTGTTCATCTCCTTGCGGGCACAACCAGATGCACACGCAGAGGAAGTCTGTTGTCATACCCAGCATCTGCAAAGGGAAGTTGTGCTGTCACAGAAAGCTACAATACAATGTCAGCTGTTGTGTCCTTTGTCCTGTGTGCACTGTTTATGTATGTTTATCAAGATGGTAGCAGGGACATAAAAGCCTGGTTCGGCTGCAACAACTAAATCTCCTCTTGTCCTTTAGAAGGGGCAGCTATGTTGAGACGGAGCAAGTTTCTTCTTGTAGACAGGAACACCAGCAGACGTGGCTTTAGACATCCACTAAGCTATCACAGTGCATTTGCAGCATGAGCTCAGACGCAGGGAGAACCAAATCTGCCTTGTCTAAACTTCCCTCATGTCTGATCAGCAGCTGATTCGGAAATCTGATTGCATCAAATCTAAGATGAGTTTGTACGGAGACATTTAACACTGAGCTCATGGGTTCACAAGGATATAACCACAGGCTACACAGGCTGGAAACGCTGTAACCTCATGTCTCCATGCAGGTGTGCAAATTTAAGAGGCCTCTTTATTTGTAGAATCACCTGAAGTTTTTCCACCTGTGTTGAGTGTGAGTCGGCCATGGCCTCGGGGAGCCATTACAATCTGTCTGTCCACACGGAATTGTTATTCATCACACAAGGAAACACACAAACTGCCACACTCTGCCTCCGAGACATGAGATCTGTGAGATCTGCTGAGCATTGATGACAACTCAATGCGCTGTGTGGTTTGTGACCGCCACCCCCCGACCAACGCCAGTCAACCCAAAGCAAAACAACCTGCAGCTCCCTGCTCGGTTGCACTCAACAGGAAAACACCAGACTCAGGTGATCTTGTGCAGAACCAGTGTGAGCCTGGGTGTGAGTTAATTACACTTGATAGGTTAACGAACTGAAGCTCATATCACTTTAAGCCAGTTCAATCAAAATAATACATCAGAGCACATTAATTTGTACAAGAGAGGAGATCAAATGTAAAACCCCAGGCTGACCCCTGAACACTTACCCCTGAACCCTTCACCCCCTCCTCTGGTGTGCTAATCCTCCTGGAGCCCTCCATGGGAGCTCATGTGGCCCAGAGGAGATGGACCGGAGGAGGATGAGGCTGACAGCACCAACACAGCTGGGTATAGGCCATGAGCTGGGGTTTGTGGAAACCTCCAAGCACCCACTGTTCACAGATGGGGGTCGGTCCCCGAAGAGAAGGACCCACTTTGTCCTGCGTCGTACCCACCATGTGCTTCGGAAACCACACTCCGTGGAGAACATTGCGTGCTGGCCAGTGATCTGATGGCTGTACGTGAGTGTGTTTCATTAGACGCAGGACCACACAAGACTGTTGTTGGGTATTTCCATAAACATTTGAAATAAAAGGCAACATCTATCAAAAGCACAAGATTAAAGTTTGATTTTGCACAAACAAAAGACTTGAGGCCGCTTTCCCAGAGCCATCATAGAACAAAACTCCAGTGAAAAATGTACCTTTTGTTTTGGAGGTGTTTTGCACCACAACCTCTGCAGAGTGCGTTATGTTATGAGCAGACATTTAAGGGGGCCCATACAGGGAAGGACACAATCACTCGCGTGTATTTTCTTTCCCAGGACTTCTATTCTATTGTATTTTCATCTCAGAAGCCAACTCACAAACATCCCATCAACAACTTGGTCTTTTAATCTGGCAAACTGGGTTCGGCACAAAAATGGAAACAATAGCGATGAATCTCTCCCCTGAGGAGGAGCAATTATCTCTCCTGCCTATCAGGCAAAGGGTGAGGATTAGGAGTGTTTGTAACAAGATAATGTGCAGCAAATGTTTGCAAATTCCTCTACATCACCCCTCACATATTTGAAGAATGAGAGCTCTAAACTGTACAGGCAGACTGTTAAGCTCTTGTTTTATACAGAATGATATCCTCCTTTGACCAGGGCATGACACCTTATACTGTATAGAGGGAGCCAAAGGTCATGCTGCGGAGCACATGGAGCCGTTTATAAAATGTCAGAGAGTAGTTGTTGGAGTCTGTGGGAAAGTTTCATCTGTTGCGTGGCTTAAATCCTCTTTGTTGAAGGCTCACCTCGCATTATGTTTATTGAAGTCGGGGGAAAAATCAAAGCTATTCCAGTGTGGCAGGAAGACCTGAGAGATGTTGGAGATGTCATGTGCATGGATGGTAAGAGGTCTCCACTGCCTTTATTGGTCATATATCTCTCCTGACAAGGTCTACAAAGCACTTATGTAAATCCTCCCAGTATCACATATCGGGTCAGGTATTTGAAAAGGTATGGCCAGACGACTATTTAAATCAGTGTCCCAGCTCTGAATTAAATTATCACTGTGTTTGGATGGCAAATAGATTTTGATGGAGTGGCTGATAGCACCGACGTGTTTCTGGACACGACTGGGTTGCTGAGTTTCCCAGCTGCTTCAGCCAAGAGCTGAGACGCATGATTAGAAAGGGAAATTTTTGGGTGAAATAAAAAACTCCATCCCTGACATTTTCTTGGGGTGAAAAAGTTGTGAACTACAGGGGAGAGGCAGGGGCCAAGGCCCAATAATATAGCCCTTCTCTCCAAGGCCAGGTCTGACGCAGGGAGCACCGACACTCTGCAGGTTGGGACAGAGCAGGTCTGTGTGCTGAGCCAACCACAGAAACTCTGTCACCTCTCTGCTCCGCATGGAAACCCCTGTGTGCTGTCGCTAACAGTGTCCCACAACAGCCACATGTTGACTCTGTTAATTTGTGAAGCATCACCCGTATTTTGTTTCACGCATAAAGATGTTTACACTTTATAAATACGGCTGATTTAAGAAACTGTCAGTCGGCCAGAGGTCAGGTGATCCATAAGTGATTAAACATTTAATTCAACTAACGATTATTCAGTATACATACATCAGAGTTGTGTCAGGAGTATCTTCTCATCTAACCCTTGGCAGGAAAGTGAAGTTGCATGTTTTCCCAAGTGTGTTTTTAAATGATGATCCAGGCAGAACAATACAGTGATCTAAAGCTGCAAAGTTATTTTCTCCTCGAGGCTTATTGCACCACAGAAAGTGAAAATGTCTCTGAGGACATCATTATTTTCATCTGTATCAAAGAGTTCAAGGATTGAGGTCTGGCAACCAGGTGTTTGAGCAACACGCATTTTGTATTAAGACTCAATATTTTTTGCAGATCATTTTCGACGAACATCTATCTGAATTTGTCAAAAATACATGTGTTGAGATCCATGGTGGAATTTTTTGCATCTCTGCTCATCTGTCAATACTTTTCAAACACTGTTTCAAAGGTTTTAAAAGAAGAAGAAAAAAGTTTGACTTGTGTTTGCGTTTAAGAGCTACGTTCAGCAGGGAATAAAGTGAGAATCTTCATAAAATGGCTGCAATGTTTGAGATGTGAGACATTTATTAACATTGTATATTAGCTGGTCATTACGTCTTATTGGCATAATCATTCCACAACAAACTGCCTTTTCAGCCTGCAGTGATATTTCAGTTATAGTTTTTGAAATGTAAAATCTACCACAAAGCTTGTAGATATATACAAATATAAAAAGATATACCCTGGCCCAATAAAACTATAAATATAAATTTTGTTCATGTATTCTTCATAATTTTATGATCAATCTCTTCCAAACATATCACCGTGAGAATTAAACCACAATTAACCTTTATAATAGGAATAAAAAAGAGGAATATGTCTGAAAACAAAATTATTCCAACTTTATGGCTAACAGTGTAAGTTGGTAACATTGCTGTATTCTTTGTGCTTACAATTTGCCAAAATGCAAATGAGCTGTTTATATGTAACAAGAATTCAAATTTGTACCTTACATAAATGGTAATTGATGTAAAGCTACCATGAAATGTTATTGTTAAATGCAGCCTCCACACAGGGTGAGAAAGCGGGTTTTGTTGTGATAGAATCTGTCCCGCGTTCAGACAACATAGTAGAGATCCTGTGAGGTCCGGCTCACGTCAGATCCCCCTGCCAGTTAAAACCACCATTTACTGATTAGTCCCTATCAGCTCCCTGTTTGACGGGGATGTGCACAGCGAGAAGCCTGGGTATCTCTCTGGGTATCTGAGCTATGTAAACTCACTGCTGTGGGTCATGCACAGCTCCTTCCTCCCAGATCTGCAAGGAAGACGGTGGCCTGGGTGAAGAATAACAGATTACTCTCACAGCTCCAGGTCTCCAGGATGAATCACAGATAGTGTCATCGCCACGCTGAGACGATGAGGAGTGCCATGTTGTTGTTTTTTATTTTATTTTTTATTTTTTTTTATCAAGATCACTCATCTTTCACTCAATTGCCAGATGATGTGAGAAAGGTTGGGTAATATTAAGGCTGATCAGAGATATGGGTATTGATCACATCATTGCTATCTGTCTCTCTCTAATGCCATAAAAAGCAACATTGGTTGCCAATCCTGGCAAAGCCATGCTCGTTTCAACTTGTCAAAACTTATACCCTTTATAGTTAGCGTGAACAAAAACTACAACTAGGTGAGAGGTTTTGAACACATATCCAGCCTCACACACCTCACAGCTTCACAAAGCTCCGCTGATTTGTACCAGTTTAAACTTAAATTTAGTTATGTCTTCTTGTTTAGCTTCAGTGTAGTTTCTAACCAAGGTCTGTCAGTGTGTATTGCTGCTGCTGCTCCAATTCACCAACTTGCCACACACTCTGTGCCCTGCGGCATTGAGAGGTTACATCACTCAGTTACTCTGCCTCTAACAGTTATAGCATTTTTCATGTTGAGTTTATGTGCATGGAAGAGATATCCACAACTACAATCGAGAGCATGAATAGGGGCATTGCATAGGGGAATAGGGGCATGTGTTGCCCCGGAGAATGAATAGACTCCACAAGGTAGGTAGGTTAAATGAAGTTGAAGTTGGATGCTCGGGACATATTTTATTCTAATGAAAAAGTATTAATGATATGCAAAGAAAAATATCAGGATTGGAAGCAGGTTGGGGAGCCAGACATAGCTAAATCACATTTAAAAAGCCAATAAAAACTTAGCAAAATGAGGCATGAATGCTTTCTTGTGCCACCAAATATTAGATTATGCAAGTAATCCTTTCAGTCAGCGATGGCTTGGAATTCGAGGAGGCAATGAAGGCCAAGTCGTGTCAAGCCGTCAACTCCTTTCGCCAGCTCGTCGCTACGCAGTCCCTGCTGTTTGTGATTGATGATCATGGCTTATACATGACCTAGCCCAGTGAGGAGCCTTCCCAGCACTGACCAACACTGAACACTACAGGGTTTTACTCAGACTACATTAGGTAAAAAGAGCCATAATGTAGCCCCATAATTCTTGGATGTTGATATTTTCTTGAGAGCAAATCAAGTACACACCTTGATATTGTGGGCTTGGACCCAGCGCACTGTCTGTAAGGACCCATAAAACATACTTTCTCAACCGGATGGATAAGTGGAGAGTTTAAATATGCCTCTTTCAAGGTTTTTGATTTCAGTCTGTGTTTGCCAGACGCTCTTCAAAGTTGCAACATAATCTACGTTATGATGTTTTCATTAAAGATACACCTTCATTCTGCTGGGTTCGATCCCAGCATGGCAACATCACAACTCCATGTTCAGGTGCCAGCTGCGAGCATTACATCTGATTTTATTGACAGCTATAATGATTACACTTCATATACTGTCATTTCTACAGTCAAAACATTGCCTCAAAACCTGAGCAACAGTATGGTGCAGGCTCTAAACAAAATACACGCACAAAGAAGCGTTTGTGGGGCAAAATCCTGTTTGCTTACACTGTAAATGTTGGCTTTAATAATTTCAGTAAAGGCGCTGTCACGCCGTGATTTTTTCGCTCTGGAATTCTCTAGGTGAAATCATTTAAAGATGACAAATCACTGGCAGAGGATAAAGACGGAGACGGTGAGATAACGGCGAGTAACTGAGAGTGTGGGAAGGGAAGACAAAGTGAAAGAGAGTGGGTAGTGCCTTTCTGTCTGAGTGCATGTAGACCTTTTATGCAGTGGGGGAAGTTTGAGCTCTGAATTATCTACACTGTTTGAAATCCCCATCCCTCTTGTGTCTTGGCAGACGAGCCACAGGCCGGGTGTCCATGTGGGTGACTGTAAATGAAACATTCCGCACTGGGTTCAGGACGGGGTTCCTCTTGACTCATCGTCCGTCATTGCATAAAGCTCACTCTCTCCCGTGAAGCAGCCCATTCTTCTGTCCACGGTAGAGCCTGGCAGTAAATTCTCAGGGCCCTCATTGTTGAAAGCTCCATCACCTCCCTGGATGCCTGTATCTCTCTAATCCACCTCTTGTGAACATCTGCAGCAATGGCCCCACAGCACACAACACACAACACACAACACACAACACACAACACACCACCGTGGCTCTGGCATCTGTGTTCAGCTCAGCGACGCTCCAGGCAAACTCAAGAGGATTATCTCATGATCAGAAGTAAACACCTGCATGAGTTTTGCCACTGATTCAGAACAAGTCTCTTTGTGCTCTGCTGAAAATGAAGACCAAATCAAGCGAGGGCCATTCCTTCTCAGGCAATAAACTCCTGTTTAAGCAATTTGTTTATCTAAGGAAAAGGACTGCTGAGCATGCATGCTCTTTTTCGCCTTGCTTCACATTTTATGTAATTACACACATTTTCACTCATGAGCATACCAGTACAAGCACTGCTTTTGTGCAGTGACCCGCTCTACACAAGTAACAGTGTTCAGTGCCTTGCTCAAGGGCGCAGCGACGGCAGCCACCAAAAGAGGAGAGAGTAAAAGTCCTCCAGAGATATTTAAACAGTCCAGTAACTGCAGAGATGGACACTTGGGTGGATGCTTAACTTGCAGTTTGACTCTGTTTGGTGACTTGCTGAGCCTGACTCTTAATTTGCAGGTGTTTATGTGACTAATTCTTCATAATGCATTTTGGAGAGGAGTGAAAAGCTCTCCTCGGGGAGTGAACAGGCCCAGGTAGCCCTCACATCTGAAGAGCAGCCTAATGGAAGAGCAAACACAGTGATTACCAAGGCCCCTTTACAAGGAGCAGCCTGCAGTGAGAGTGGAGTGCTGCACCTGAACAAGCATGTGTGGACATCCATGTTTATGTCGTGCATGTAGCAGGAGCTGACTGTAACTTAATGAGTTTATACAGTTTTTTCACTTTGAATAAGACTGTGCAACTGCAAGAGTAATGTTTCACCTCCTGTCTCCGATGCTCCACAGTAATGTAAAATTATTCATTTGTGCTGTCAGATTTCATATTTAAAAGAATAGTTCACCCCATGCAGAATCACATTTCACTCATTATTTACTCACCCTCACGTCGACTAGCAGTGCAGTGCATGTCGATGTAACGGTTGCAAATGGATACCAACTGTCTTCGTCACAAAAAAACACACCAAAAAACATCCAAATACCTCCATGCTGCTCATCTGTAATGTCCGTCTTGTATTGAAGCCCCGAAATGCGAAATTGTCCTGAAAAAAATTAAATAAGTCCATATTTCAAGCTTGTTTGCAGTGGAAGCTCCTCTTCCTGGTCCGCCCAAGTCTCGCGAGGTTTGCATCGGCGTCAGTTAATCGCAATGACGTCGACGCAAATCTCGCTTTTGCACAACAAAACTTAAGGACAAATGTGTTGATATAATTTATTGTATCAGATGTACGGTAAACCATACACTTATGTGGATTAGGGATGTATAACCCTTTAATTACCATTTATTTAATGTACTTAACTGTTCTTTTTATTGTTTTTAAAAAAGTTTGCCGCATGGAAGCCTTATGCTGTGGTGTGCCATGTCTCCTCAGGGACTTGAACTGTTGCACAGAGGGGCTTTCTCTGCAGCACACGGGCCCTCTTCACTCTGTGTTGACTTAGTAAATTACTTGGGATGTCAGGGCCCAACCACAGCTTATCCTCAGAGGGGGGAGGTGGGATGAGGGGGGTGGGGGGCTGTGAGAAAAAAGATGGAGTGTGAGAGAGAGGAAGAGAAATTATTGTAGAGGGCGCAGAAAGCCACAGCGCAGAAACAGTCAGACACTGGAGGCGTCATGGAGACAAAGTGTAGGTTGAGTCAAGGATAAGACAATGACAAGTTGTACTCCCCTCAAGAAACAGACTATGAGCCTTGTGTGTGCTGTTTAAGGATGGCATCTGTCATTGAGTAAAACTGATTAAAAACGTCAATAAGGAATGGGAAAATGAGCAAAAAAGTGTAGATCAGTATTTCTGAATTGAAACATGCAAACCAGTAATCTAACCCCTTCCTTATGAGACGCAAACAAAATTTTCATGTCCATTTTAGTATAGAACTTCAAAACAAAAGTTTGTTGGGTTTTTTTCTCCCCCCTTCGCTCGTGCAACTGATCCAGGTGGATGGAGGAGGCCAGGCAGAGAGAGTCCTGCAGGGCACGCGGCTGTGAGGTATGCACGCTGGGCGCTTAGGGCTGTCTGTGCTGCAGCCTGTCTGCAGGCAGGCGAGCAGACTGCACACCTGTGGCTCCTCCGCTTAGCCCTGTTTGCTTTGACACCTCGGATGCTGTCTCCTTCAACAACACATCTTTCATCCTCACCATCACCCCCTCTCCCACCACCGCCTCTTCCCCTATCCCTCACTTTAATTTTGTGTTTTCTGTCAGGAATAAGCAGCTTAAAAGAAATCATGTTCTTGTTTTTGTTCTTTAGTGTTATGTTTTTCCTGCCTTTTCAGCATAAAAAGTATTATAAGAAATGTATGTAACCTCAAGCAAACTGTTAAATGTCTCTGTCTTTGACAGTTGGATTTCTTTTCTCTCATCTTAGTGCACTGTCCTCCATGAAATGTGTTGAATTATGGGTAGAAACAGGGTTTTTGTTTGATTCATAATGGCCCGGTTCCATCAGCACTTGAACTCAGTGCTACTCTCAGTCCCCTCACACTTCACTGGCTTCTTACATTTTTTCTTTTCCTCATTTTTTTTCTTCAAAATCACATTTTCCCCTTCATCTGTCCACAGATCACGCTAAGCCTTTGACAAGGATGGTGGTGGAGGGGGCATGGGAGCGACGAGTGTGGAGGGCGATGTGTGATTGTGGGTCGGAGTGTCAGTGGCTCCCCAGGACCTATTATGAAAGGATGTGACTGAATCCCTGGCCAAGTCGAGAGAAAAAAAAACTCTCAAAGAAATGCTTTGTGTGCAATCATCAAGCCATGATAGTGCCACAATCGCCTTGTCTAATTTGTCATAACATGCTTTGCCATTTGTTGACATGCCTCGTCCACCTTAAAAGGGAGGTTTCATCACTTGGCCACACCTCTGCAGGTCTTTGAATGTGACTGCTGGTGGTTGGTAGGAGCCAGGTTTCTGTAGTAATGGATGGCATGTCATAACAGTAACAAGAAATTAAAAAAGAGGGATGTCATCGGGTAGCCTATCATGAAATTTTAGAGGCTGCGGAAAATTATGTAGGCGTCTTTTTTATTAGAGGTTTAAATCATGTCTTACATAACTACATGACATACTAAACTGCAAATTGCGTTCTTGCATTTTTCAAACACATCATTATCATTTTTTGTTTGGCATTTGTGCCTTTATTCATCAGCAGCAGAGTGCTAGAAGAAATGGCAGCAAGTGTGGGGGAAGAGGCATGCAACAAGGGCTACACTTGGATTGCTGTATTTCTTTTTGATTATGCAACTTAAAGGTCCCATATAGACTAGAATAATATTTCTATGTCTTTTTTATTTAAAAAAATGTATTGGTGTTACCTAAAGGCTGTGAAAGCATCTTAACGTGTGTATGTGTACTCTGCAACTACCTTAACCCTATGGTGCATGAATTATGTTAGCCTTAGTCAAGATTTTTTTCTCAAGTGTTTTTATCCTTCTTAGGGCATGAAAAAAAGTTTAAAAAAAAAATTTTTTTCAAATATGATTTTTTCAGAGAGTTACAGACATGTCCACTCCAGTGGACTACATGCGCCTAAGCACTCATATAAAACAATATGAATTTAATGTAAAAATTAATCAAAATTTTTATTTATGGTTAATTCAATAACTATAATTTCATTTTATGCTTTGCAAAACATTTCAACACATTTTTACATATTTTTTACACATTTTAACGTTGTACACAACGTTAAAATAGGCCTATTGTGTATAGGCCTGAATAATAGAATAAATGACTCTTACAACTCTATAAGCCAATTCTTTGTTTCAAAACATTCCCAACAAGAAGAACATTATTATTATTAGTCACCATCTTCTTTAAGGCTGCAGGACTGGTATTACCATGTCATTACACTGTAATTACTATGTTTTCGGCAACAAGAACTGAAATATTAGTCTCTTCATCTCCAAACATGTCTTTAGAAATAATCCTCACCTCAGTAATATGCTCAGTTCATCAAACCTAGGCTTTATGAAAGGTGGCAAAGCATCCAGATCACACTGGCACACAGCATTGCATGAAGATGTATTTGGTCTTGAGTGTGGCCAGGTTAACAGTACACATCTTCCACAGCTCCCTCGTCCTACCTCTGCTATCTGGCCCCACAAATTACAGCTAATCTGCACAAAAGTGTATATTTTTAAATAAGTAGCCTATAAATAGAGCAAAGGAATGTATTTTTATATTTATAATGTAATTTACAACCAGAACAGTCACAAGATAAGGTAAAGCAATTACAAGATTTGTGTTGTACTTGATGCATGACGTCCACTTCAGTGGACGCATGGTTAATCCTAATTTACTACTTATTTGAAATATTTTTTTCAAAAATAAAAGAATAATAGTATTACTGAGATGTTACTGTATATCATCATATTTTTTTCATATCTAGGGTCCTTCTGGAAAAGACGGTTTGACAGGATATGCCCGGAGCCGCCCACCTAAGTGGCTGTTGGGCTGCCACCTTGGATCCAGATAAAATTTACTTGCAGTTACAATGACTGACCACTGAATTAACCTCAATGGAGTGATGCAGCAGAGAGCCCTCTATGGGCTGATAGGCAATTCAACCATAGAAACCTTTGCATTTAGGATGGAATGACTTTTAAACAGCTGTCCACTGTAGTGACCATGATGCACCATAGGGTTAAAATGAGCTGTCAGGACTTCTGTAACTTTGTGATGTCATAAAGTCACCTCTCTCTGCTTTGCCCACAGCAGAGTCAACTGGACCCACAATCAAACCTTTTGCTGTTGTTTTAAGTGAATTTACAACACCAAGCAGTCATTCTGTCACTCTGCTTGCAAGTTTATTTTTGCTGAAATACAGGAAGATTGTTTGAATTCAGCACTGACGGACCATCTATATTTCCATTCACATGTATCTGGGTATGGATTTCAAATGTTGAGTCACATTTTGACATTTCTCCTTCACCATATACTCTTGTAAAATACAGAAGCCGAACTTGTAATCCACAAATATAGTCTAAACATGCAAAAGAGAAACTGAAACAAAGCAGCTTAATTTGATTAAGATAAGATAAGATAAGATTTATTTTTTAAAGAGTAGTTTTTTGGGACCTTTTAGGATCTAAGCCTATTTGCCTGCTTTCCAAGAATTAGCAGATTAATAGTACACTTACAGGAGCCCTATGTCTGAGCACTTTAAAGCTCCTGCCAGCAGCCAGTTACCTCAGCACAAAGACTGAAAATGGGTCTGTTTTGGCTGTGCATGCCCAACGGTAACTAAATCTGTCTTGGTACAACAGTGTTTCTTCATCCAACCATGGTCTCGCTCTCAGGCCTCCAGAACTCAGATCTGAGGCAACTTCAGTAGAAAGGCGAGTCTTTGCTCTGATACAGACATTCAAAACTAAAGCTATTTAAGCAGCCCTCTGACACTGGACATTCACATAACCTGACTTCTAACGTTTTGCAGCCGGTGGAGGGGAAGGAGGGCGGCAACAAGAGCCTCTTTCAGGGGCATTTCAGCGTGGATTACAGCGACTGACTGCTCTCCACGTTTGAACAATGTGACCACTAGGCCTTCATGATTTGTAGCTTTGCTGGATTCAGAAAATCTAATATATCATTAAATCATCTTACTCATAATTGACAAAAAGAGGGAGGAAGATTAGAACAATATGAGAACCATATGCAGAGGCAGGGAGGATGAGGGGGGCAACAGGACGATGTATGTTCACTGTCTTACTCAGACATATTAAATCTAGGATTCATGTCACAAACTAGAATTTGGGTAAATTCACATTTTGCCCAAGCAGAGTTTGACTTGAGTCCAATGAAAACTGTTGCACCGTTAAAGCAAAAATAATAGTCTTTCAATAGAGGGCATCGTACTTCAATTACAGATGTGGAGTTATGGAGGATTAATAAGGAAATGAATCATAAAACGCGTTTTCTGTTGGCCTGTCGAGTTTTTTCCTCCCTGTAGCATCTGGTCGTGTGATTTAGTTATCTGTTAATCTACTTCTGTGTTACTCTGGTCATGTGCAGTGAGTGACTATGGGATGAGTTGTTACTTTGTCCTGGACATGTTTAAAGCCAGAGCTCAGCCATCAGGCTCTTCCAGGGAAAGTACAAAGCCTTGCCTGGTGGTCTGCACACATGCCTGGATGATCTGCCCAAAACAGCCTGGATGGTGGGGTGGCAGAGACACACCTGCTTTGTCAACACCATCTTCCTCACTACTGTGGCCAACTGAAAATCCATCCTGTATAATCGCAAAGACTGTAAGGCACCATAGATTTGATGTAGCCTGAGTTTCAAAATAGAGAACACTTAATGTGAACACTTGAAAGAGAGAACCCTAATCTTGATCCAGGTGGGGAGATCTTTTCATTTCCTATTTGCCGCTCGAGAAATGTATGCATAAAAGTTAAAGCAGTATGAATTTTATTGTTTTCAGTTGGAAAATGTGGTTATTGCATCGGCAAAAAATATTGGTTCAACTTTAGAAATGCTAATATAGAAAGTGAAAAATAAAAATCTCAAAAACGAAAAGAATAAAAACCGTAGTGTGTACCACATAAAAAGGCTACTACAATGCTCGTGGCTCTGTCTGTGCACAACTGTGCTTGAACCAAAAATGCTAAAATATCTTAGTTTAGTATAAAATAGAAATAGTAGAAAATTTAAACTATTGATCATGGGGCTTCACAATCAATAAAATGAGACATGAAATCCAGAGACGAGTAGTGCAAAGTGCTCTGAGTGGTCAGACCAGTAAAACACTGTGTTGATGCAGTTCATTAACATATTGATCTCACATGTCACAGTGGCAGGAGGAGGAACATATAATGGATCAAGTTTAGGAATCATCACCAGGGCATGTAAAATTGTGAATCAATTACAGGCTGAAATAAACTTCACATAAGAGAAAAAGTCAGAGGATCACCAAAGAGACTTGAGGTTTCAGTCTTGACTGTTATGAACTAGCAAAAAAAAATAACTGCTTCAATTTTGTGCAAATATTTTATATCTCACCTGTTTTTTGTTTTTTTCCCCCTCTTCTTGCTCTTGGTAACTCAGTACCCAAAAGTCCCTGATGCTCCTCCATAGCATCCACCTGGATGTCAGAATGACCTGTCTCCATCACCTTTGACCTCTCCAAGACTCAAGTCCTGCCACCTGAGCGCTGTGTTGTCCCCCGGTGTTCACCTATCCGTGTTTGGATAGACTACCTGCTTCTCAAAACAAGGCATGACAGGGCAGGTCACCAAAGAGAGAGCAAAACAAAGAGTCAGATTTCACAGACCCTCTATCAATCAAACATCTTAGAGGCACAGTCGCGCTACCTACAGGAATCCCACCGGCTTCAAAGGGAAACGTGTGAGGGATTTTTCCGCAGATCAGCGGCTGTGTTTATTGTCTTTAGTCGCTACTTGACACAACCGGAGGATATTTCTTAGACCCCCGGTGCATTTATGACATGAAACTAATGCAACATAGAAATAATTGTGTGGCAAATTAATCCTTTGTCTTCCATTTCTGCAAAGTAATACTTAACACTACACAGCAAGCACAGGCAGGCTCTTGTACATTCCCAAACATAAATTATGGCAGGACAAATGAATTCACCTACTGTTGTGTGTCTGTGTGTGTCAAATGCTACGATGGCTGCTTTGCATACAGCACATTGATGAAAAGACTTGACTGAGATACACAGGTATTGTTCTGGTGTGAAGATCAACAGAGAGAGGCTTGTGTGCGGGGTCGATCTGTAACTTGTTGAGTTTTGCTCATTGGCGAAGGCTCGGTGTTGAGTTTCCATATTTACCAGGCCGCAAATTCAGCTGACTCTCAAATTTGCTCCGCGTGGTGTTTGCGGGCAGTTAAGTCAAATCTGAAATCTCTAAATCCTGACCTGTTGGTGCGGAAACCCTCAAGAGATGGTTTGAATTATGCAATAATCTTTCTACAATTATCTGTTGGGACGGATTCCCTTTTTTCCAGGTGGTAATCTCTCCGGGTTGATGGACAAGTTTTGCTTTGAAATGCTCCAGGGAGGACTTTCTTGGCCCAGTTGTCTTATTGATAAACTCATCAGTTCATGCTTACGTTTGAAGGTCTGTCCCCCCCCCACCCCCCCACCCGCCTCGATCCCCTCACCCACCCTGACTCTCTCACCCATCCACCCACCAAGAGCCTCGCCTTGGCCGTGCACCTGTCTGCGGCAGGCAGCTGTGGGTGGGCGGGTCTTGGCTGTCAGTGGAACATTCCAGAGGAGAAGTCACCCCATTAATCCCTTGAGTTTAGGCCCGACAGCACCCCCCCTCCTCCTCACATACACCCCCCACCAACTCTTTACCTCCCTCCTTCACAGTATACCCCTCATTGCCTTACTCACTCTCTCCTTCTCCTACCCATCAGTTGCTAACCCTTCCTAGCGGCTCTCTCCCTCTCAGCCCTGGTCAGGCTCAAATGGGATACTGCTTTGTCAAAGGTAGACACTGTGAGAATGAGATTAAAGGACGAGTATCCCCCACATGCGCACCTACCCTCCAGCTCCCAGGGCCCAGAGGTTTTAATCCCCCCAAATATTCAAGAATGAAAGCAAATATTGTTATGTCCAGATCTGCAGGCCTGTGGCTCTGTGGACAAAGGTTACACAGTTTTAACAGATTTGCGGTCTGTCCGTTATTACGCACTGTGACTGTAACACTGTTCATTTAAAATCTACAGATCTATTGTGTGACAGCATCTGTGTGTAATTAGTGGGTGTTTGTAGGTGTGAAGGTCGTGCACACATGCACAACTCTGTCTCTTGTCTACTGGAAATTTCACTCCTCTAATTGCCCATATCACTCTCTCAGTATCACAGCTTTTTTTTCTTCTCTCCCTCTGTCTATTAAATGTGATTCAAACAAGAGTCTCTTTATCACCCCGGGAAATTCTGATGTCAGGCCAGATCCTCAACTTGGCAGTTGCCCCATTCAGCTGGAACGCATAAATGAGAAAACCCGACAAGCAAAGAAGAAGAAGAAGAAGAAGAAGAAGAAGAAGAAGAAGAAGAAGAAGAAGGAGAAGAAGAAGAAGAAGAAGAAGAAGAAGAAGAAGAAGAAGAAGAAGAAGAAGAAGACGTTCCCTTTAGTTTCCCCCAGACACTACATAGTCTCTCTCTCAGGCGGAACATTTTATCTTGCTCAGTTGGCTGTCTGGCAAGAACCACTGATGTTGTTTTTGTCCATCTCAGCTGAGGAAGGCTAATATGGCTGTGCAACAGTCTAGACAACAAAAGCAGATGCTAAGTATCTGATGAGGAGGAAAATATCAGCTGCATGGCTTACAGATGGCTGGTATCAGAAAATACACTACTTCATGTTTCATTTGGCCATTTCAGCCGCCAAGTTCAGCTGTGTTTGCTTTGAAATAATAATACTTACCTTTTGGGAACTGTGCTTACTGACTTTACTTGCGGGGAGTAAAATGAGAAGATCCCTCATCCCTTTGGGGTAGTGCCAGACTGGAAATAGGTGGAACAGCTCTCCTGGCTCCGTCTTAAGTTTACAAATTCACCCCAGCAGCACCTTTAGAGCTCACTGAATAAATCTCTATATCCCATTTGTTTAATCCATATATCATCCAAAGTGTAAAATCATTTAAAAGTTTTCTGCAGGTGTGTCTCTCAGAGTGTGTTGGCTGCAAAGCTAAGAAATTCCACAAGTACCATGTTGTTTCTTTTGTTTTTTTTATTGATAAAATAATTGAGATATAAGAAAAACCTTTCTCTGTTAAGGCTACAGCCAACAAGCTGTAGCGTAATATTTATTACTCAGATAGTAGAGTGGTATCAGTCTCCCTATTTATCTGGGAAAGAAAGCAAATATGCATATTTCCCAAAATGCACAACTAGTGCTTATCCGCAACAAATAAAATCCTTTAAAGGGGGATAAAGTTTTAGAGAAGGTTGTGTGAGAGCTGCCAGTCCCATACAAAAACACTTAACACACTTGTTTTTCTTTAGCACCCATTAAAAAGTCACACCTCTTCTAGCAATTAATTTTCGTGAGTGTAATGACTGGCGGTGTCCTGCGGTGCTGGCTGGACCGCTGGGGTGTTTGGGCCACACCAGGGGAAGCAGTAAGAGAGCAGGAGAGAGTCCCAGGGTGCAGGCCGTCCTCACTCTGTTTACCCATGGACCAGAGCCCCTCCAAGGGCCAGGGGGAAGCCACAGTGGGGCCAGAGGCTATTAAAACCATGATGGCTTTTGACAGTAATTTCTTCATGAGTCCACAGCCGCAGGCCCTGCCAGTGGTGAGATCGGGTGCCTCCTCTTGCCCATTAAAGCACACAAACTGTGCCCACAAATCCCGCTCAATGGTATCTCTGTGCTCGGGGAGTGTGTTTGTGCATGTGTGAGTGAGAGAAGTGAGGAAGCAGGACTCAGGAGAAGGAGAGGGGGGAGCGGGGGGGCCTTGCCAATCGTGAGAAGGTCCTGGTAACTGAGCCAAAAGGTTTGGATGCTTTTCTTCAGCTACTCCATCAGTTCAGGCAAGAGTCCAAAGCCATCAGGGCAACATATTCGCAGAACCATGCCTTGACATTGGGCCAAATCGTAAAAGGTGTTTACGTGCATCTCAGCCCTTGGGAGCTGAAATCACACATGACAAGGCTTTAGCATTGTGTTGGATGGAGATTGGAGCTTTGGTAGCAGCTGAAGAGTTGGCTAGAGGTTTAGGTGAAGGTTGATGAGTTTGCTGGATGAGGAGAGCGGCGGCAGTAAGGTGTAGCTTTTGCGCGGCTACACCTGTAACCAGCACAGCCACATTAACAGATTACATGGCTGTTTGGGAAAAGCAAATGTTGTTCTGGGCATGGTGCTAACATCACCTTCAGGGGGGATTTAGGCCAGGAACATGGGTGGAAATTAGGGATGTTGCAAAAAGATGGTGCCAAATTGTGAGGTTTATAATTAGAAGACTGTGTTTAAACAAGCAAATAAGGAAAAGCAAATAATTTGAGATGCATATAAAGGGTTAGTTAGCAGTGCAGCCATGATCTGGGCTATTCTGGGGGGATATAAATGTATATATGCCGGATTCTTTATGGGACTTGTTGCTTCAGATTTGCTGTGGATGGAGAAAGTGCTTAAGAAGGCCATAGGTTATCCATCTCTAATCCACCATTTTAGAGCAGACAGTCATAATCTCTCCTCTCTGTTCCCCTGGGGTGTTAAAACCAGACCATTGGGCTGGATTATATCACAGAAAGGAGACCGATGTGTTAATCATAAATTAGAGGCTAAGCCTGAGTGAGCAGGTCAGTCTGAGGTCAGTCGCTCAGCCCTATAAGGGACTTTGTGTGTGAAAAGCCATGGCTTAGCACTTGGTAGCCCCAACATAATCAGACAGGAACAATGTACAGTACTGTGATGTGTCAAGGCTGCCCTGTGCTGCAGGTTGTTAAGAAAGAATCTATTCAAACCCCATTGACTGTTCAAGTGTACATTAACTGTACACACATAAGCATACCTTACACAAACATGTTCACACGCTGGCTCATATGACACCCTGTTAATGGGCAGTCATACGACACACAGCCGTGATTGGCCCATTTGTCTGTCTTCAGTTGACATGGGAAAACTGTGACAAGAACAGAAACAGGTACCATCCATTTCTTTTCTTTTTTTTCCAATTCTAAAATGCCTCAGGGGAAATGGCATGCTGTCTGAAAATGGGATGATACAGGACCTTCGCTATGTATGACTAATACTTGGCTCCTTAAGACTGTGTCAACAAGGTGTTTTTATTAAAGACGCAGCGAGAAAACACAAAACGGCAAAGACATTACAACATTTTTATAATGACAAGGAAAATACAGAAGAATAATTGGATCAGAGGAAAACAAATTCACCGACGTAATGACCTGTCTTTGACACATTGAGACTCAAAATGTATAAAAGAGTTCTTTATTTCTAATAAACATGAATACATGTGAACATGTAGGAGGTTTTTATGATGTACTTTTAAAACATTCTTTCAAACTGCTGTACAAAGAAAGAGATGCTATAGGTCAGTATGTGAGAGATGGGGTGGTCTAAAGTAGTTTAGCTGTGTAGCAAATATCCTGTTAAACATTAGGTATATGAGAGGAAAAAAAGCACAATAGGGGAGGGAGCACAACATGTAACATCAAACATTAAAACTTGTACAACTCTGAAAAGTATACTTTTTAGACACACAAAGGACACATACATTGTATGTGTTAAATAATATTTGTTTGTCAGGACATAAAAAGCTAACTACATCATTCACAGATTCAGCAGTCTGTTTAAATACCTTATTTCTACAAAGTGAATTTACATTTTTTTAAAGTACAAAGTGCAAATACTATGGTTTCCATTATTGCCGATTGGTGAGGGCAGATTCTCCACGTGGGAGGGGAAATCTCAGCTGCTGGCTTAGCCTTGCTTCTTTGATGGATTCTGAGGAGAGAATGAAAGTGAGGTCAGTTTGTCTGCATTTAGTTTGTCCTCCTGACTCAGTCATTGCTGACAGTGCTAAAACAATTCTTCAATTAGATTTCAGATTCCCTCAGAGCATTTTTTTTTTACATTAGTATAGGGAGAGTACTTTACTTACTAGTTTACTAGAAGGTAGGCCTTCTCCTGGTTTGGCTCCTGCAACATAAAGAAAGTCATATAAAGACCAACAACCATAATATGAGGAACACTGCAAGTAAATTCAAGTATCAGATCATCTACTTCAAGTACCATTAACCTTTAAATATACACAGTCCCCATTGGTCCTTGATTTCCAGGAGACAAAAGAAGGCTTTTAATGTCATGCTACCAAATTTAGCTGTAGCTCACCCTCTTCTTTGGTCACCCCGAGGCAGCCCATCAGCTCCTGCAGAGAAAGAGCTTTGTCGTTGCTGATGTCGCAGTACTCGACAAACTTCTTTACACACTTCTTAGGCTTGGACTTCTTGCGCAGGAAGCGTTTGAAAGGCTTGATCTCCTTCTTTCCGATGTCCCCGCTGGAGTTTTTGTCCAGCTGACTGAAATACCAGTGGACCACCCTCTCCTCCAGGGTGTGGCTGGGATCAGGCTCAGCCATCCTAAACAACAGATGTCACTTAAAGTCAATAAATGCTGCTACATAACTTCATCCAACAGCGAAGAATAACACACGACACTGGAATTCATTCAGTTGCCATGGTTACGGTAACAAATTATCTGAAGCAGACAGACTGAACCCGCTGATATACATCAATAATGGTGAGATGAACAGGTGTCACACCTTCCGGCGGATGCTGGATCTGTGACGGCGTGCACCATGTCTGTCGACAGCGCGTCGAGAACACTTGTCAGGAACTCTGTTTTCTTTGCCCCGGGACAGCCTGGAAAATAAACCACAGATACCTGAATGAGTGCGTGTGAGTGAGCGTGCATCATACAGATCACATGGTATTAAGTGTACACATGTGTCAGAAAACACAGACAAATGATCCTCCGGTGCACAGCATTACAACACGTGTTAGGATGTGGAATGCTGCCGTCATAGGTGGCCTAATAAATGTTTGGGGAGGGACGTCATGTAACAGGCGGCGTAGGCCTAACATGAGCAGCAAATAAAGACAGCGGAGGAGAAAATAAACCCAAACAAGACACTCACAGTTGTCTTTAACTCCCTCTCATAAAGTGTCAGACCTCCCCTCATCTGGAGGAGGAAGAGGGTACCTGCCAATCATCTCAGAGGCCCCTGAGTGGTTTTGACAGCTTGAGGCCCAGATGATGTTACAGACTGTTGTATGTATAGACAAGAGGCTCCATTCAGCACCTGAGACTCACCTGAGACATCAAGGGTCCCAAATACAGTCCTGACAGACACGGTTACTGAGGATTTACTCTGAGGGATGTCTGCTTTAAAGGCATGCATTCAGAGGCCGACAGACACAACAGCTGATATCCAACGCGAGGCTGGATCACTGTTTGAAATGTCAGCCACACAGGAGACTGATATAATTATCTCATTAACCTAAGAAAAGGGTTAAATCTACCATTAGCGACCAAACTAAAATCAACAGAGAAGCATCATTACACGCTGTATGACGGGAAAAAATTAAAACGGGTGATGACTGGAGTGGAATGACCCTAATGATAGTAATTGTCTGTTTGACCGTAGAGTTTTAAGAGCGAGGAGGCCAAGGTTGTTCTGGAAAAGCTGAAGGCTATGGAGGCCTGAGAGATTCCTGGATTCCTCTCCCGGCTCTCCCCTGCTTTCTCACAGAGTGCCTTACCTCTGCTATTCTGCCTGTGGAGAAGGAGAAATTCTCCACAGTTTGCTGCTCTTTTTTATGGCCCAGGCCTGCGGGGCCAGATTCTCTTGTGTTGGAGATAATAGCATGCTTTGCCTCACTCTAACAGGTGGCGACCAGCATCAGTGTAAACACCCAACACCCAGCCTCCACTCCACCTTTCCCAAGCAGCACGGGGTGCTAGCAACCTGCGCCGCTGAGCTCAGGCCTTAAACATTCACAGTCTCCTTTACACGCTGAACAGACTTGCACTTAAGTTTTAGTAGGCTCTCCCTGGCCCCGGCCCAGTAAAATATCTGACCCACCTGTGAATGGCCAAAGTGGTGCCTTGCTGAGCCTCTTGTGGTAAATTAGTCTAGACAGTCCCACAATTGCACCCTCAGAAGGCAAAGTGTTTTTATCTGGCCTGTGACTGAGGAGAGATTTGTGGGATGGCAGTTGGACTTGTTTGAGGCTTAGTGTTTTTCATGGAGAGCACACGTCCTCTCCGTAATGCTGGAGGAATCTGAACATGTCTGCAATTCATTCAGATGGGAAGCCATCAGGTAAAAGCTGCAGTCCTTTCCTCTTGGCAGCAAACGTTTTTTTCTTGTGGGGGCGGGACAGATCAGCTTCTGTCTGTCTGGACACTGTTTTGCTGTGGGGCAGGACACAAATGTTCCTGCTGTCATTCAAAGGAAATTGAGTCTGGCCATTTTCCGTTCGGTTCAAGGCTGAAGCAGTAAACGTCTGCTGCCTTACTTCATAATGATTATAATTATGTAATGTCCATGTTTGACAGATGCAGGATGGAATTGACTGGAGAAAGCCTCAAATGATTACATTTTTCTTGTTGGAAATCTAACATCTACACCGCTATTCATACGCCTCCATATCTCTGCTGCCTTAAGAAACTTGGCCAGTAACTGCATGTTTGCATGTGCATGTGCCCGTGTGTTACTGTCAATAAAAAGCAGTGTTATTCTATGGAGCCACATGGGGCAGAGACCTGTCAGCACTCACAGCTGCAGTTCCCAATGCCTGCCCCGATGCTATCCCATGATCTCGCTCTGGGGAGAAAGCTAGCCAAACACTGCGCTTTCCTCTCCTGCTGCTTTCAGGGCAAGTCGCTCCTTTCTTGCATCTTGCCCCATAAACATATCAACACCAGTGCTTCAACAGCAAATAGGCCACAGCGACGTGAAGGCAACGTTTATAATTATCCCTGGTTCATACGGTAATTGAGTTGCTCATAAAGAAAACAAGATGCTGTGTTTTTTTTCTGCATCTCAGCATATTTTATAATGGGAGACCTGGCTGATATGGTGTAGGTTTTCTTTGACAGGTTTAGAGCGTGTCTATGTACTTGTGTGAGCGTCTGTTTTGCGGTGACTGCATGGCTGAATAGGTATATTGTCTTCTGTCCTACCACACAGTGTTTAAAAAGGTGTTTGGTCGGGCCCGAGCTCTTTCTCATGGGATGTTTTCCACCCCATTGCCACCAAACACTATCTGCTGACAGATACTGTAATTTGTCCTGCTCAACATATTAGCAATAATATACACTACCAGTGCCACTGGAAGGCAAAGACGAATAACATTTATTGCTCTAAGGAGCATTGATCTGTGACTGACCGTCCCATATTTCCAGTTTTATTCTCACTATACTTGAGTCCTTGATGCAGAGACAGAGTCCTGCTCTGCTGCTGAAGGCCGCACCTGCGAGCATAGCGCACAGCTCAGGCCTGGCAAACTGTTATATAAACAGTTTTGGAGGGGACGGGAACAGTGGTGGCTCTGTTCATATACTGCTGGATTATTAACATGTTTACCAAACCACCAAAAAACTGCAATTTCGCCAGGAGCCGTTCAGCTTTAAACTGAGATTTGGTTGTATGCAGCACATGAAAGCTATTAACTCTGCTTTGCTCTGGTTTTAAAACAAGTCACAAAATGACTGTTACAATTAAAGATGATGATATTTAAAATGATGGTATTCTAGTATTTACAAATGTAAAAAAAATAAAAAAAATATGGACTGAATGCTCACCACCCCCAACATTATCAAACCGTCCCTGAGGAAAACTGTGATAAGTCAACATGAATACATTTTCATTTTCACATTAAAAACAGATACTTGATATAACTGAACCCAAGTAAAACTACTCAAAAAATTTTTTCATCATCATTGTTTGTGATGCCATTAGCTGAGTGGTGTGCTTGTGATCCTGTATCTCAGCATTTAGCCGAGTAGGTGGAATAAAAAAAGCAATGTCCATGAAGGAGCAGGAAAAATAAAGAATACTGTAACACCTAATCAGAGACACAATAAAAAATAATTACACTTTATCTTCTTGCTCTTACTTTTATTGAAAATCTTCCACAAACAGGATTAAAGTCAGCATGTCTAGCTCTATGAGCCAAGTCTAAGTCACCACAAACTTACTTTATAAACCCCCAGGCTGATACCTTATTTATTTACAAATAAATAAATACCATCATATCCTTAACTATCATGTATTATTTGTGCCTCTAAATACTGATTTTTAATCTGATACCATTGATTAGGTTTATGGTCAGAATCAGGGAAAGGTTGTGGTTTTGGTTGGAATAAATACTTGGTTAAAGTCAGAGACTGATGGTAATCACTGTCAAAGAAACCAACACTGAAGGTTGATGGGACTGAAAACTGGATGTTTGGTTGACCCATCCAAAATAATGTTTGGGAGAATTTGCAGAAATGATAATGTCACACATAATCAGCTCAACTGTCTATCTGTGTCTATCTAGTGTGAATTCCACCATCATATATCCAAATATTAACTTTATAATGTAAAGTGTCAGACGGCAAACACAGCCTCACCTGTAACTGATCCCACCACATGACCACCACCCTTAAACAACCCTCCTGCCCTCAATTTACTTATCTACTCTCTTGTCAGTCTTTCTGTCACTACCTGTCTCTGGCATCCTATTATCCATTATCTCTATCTCTCCTCCCTGCTGTTTCTCCTCCGTGCTATCATTCCAGTATCCTCCATCTCCTGTGTCAGTTGAAGATTAATCCTCTCCCCTGATCCATCTCTGTCTCCTTGCTTATTGACCAGTGAGGGGCAGTATCTGGCAATCCTCAACTCTTTATCAAACATTTCTTTGACCAACAGAGACACACATACGCACATCCTTGGAAATGCAGTGGTTGGAGGCCAGCTGCTGAGGAACTTCACAATGTGGTCTGAACAGAACAGAATCTCAATAAACTGAGAGAGTCCAGTCTTTTGAGACCTACCTTGGAGATGTCTGCTTCTATAATGGTCCTTAGGTTTAGTTGGGTGGGCCCTGGCGTTGCCATCACACTTTGGCTGTTCATACCTGTATGAACGAGAAACCACCATGTGAGAAAATGTCATATAATGTAAAGAGAAATAGTGGAAGAGACTGTTTATAACAGTAAAACTATCCTTGTTGTTGTTGAGTGAAATCCCCTGTTTTTCAGTTACCCATGTACAGCTAAATCTCAGGGATTCAAATAATTGTTTTGTGGCAAACCAGAGGCTGTGAAACACATCCAAAAAATGGGGAGGGATTTGGGACTGGTATGAGGACAGAATGGGGGAGGGACGGTGAGAAAGGACGAGATAGAGGGAGTGAGGCAGATAGGCAGACAGAAAGCCTGTGACACAAGGAAGCTTTCACAGCCTCCCTTGGAGAGCTGGTGGAGCCCTGATTGCTGCTGTGCAACAGGGCCAAAAGCTGGCCTGGGACAAGGGGAGAGAAGGGGGACAATCCATGCTTCCATATGTGTGCTAATGTGGTGTCTGGCACTCTGCCTGGAACCTTGTTAATCGGATACCCAGCCTCGCTACACAACAAGAGCCCACCAGTGCCCCACTCTGCCAGGCTGACTGACCTCTGACCTGCTACTTACCAGACCTCTGAGTCATTCTGTCTGCATGCTTATGTCAGATTTTACTGGCATTTTCTGAGTCTCACATACAGAAACTGAGTATTATTCTAGGACATTTTGGTGCAGAAGATATTTGCCAACAAAGGACATGAAACTGGGTCATCCAGTTGGACAGTCTCTCTATCAGTTGGCCATTCTGCATTGTTAGGATGGCTAATCATCACTTACCTGCTTTGTGTGACAAATGTCCACAGAGAACCATACAATGAATTCCAAGACTCGTTGTAAATTAGGGTGAAAACACCATAGAAAAGCCCTAAAATAGTCATAATGCGCTTGAGAAAGATGAACTCTTTCCCACCTGGTGGAGGTCCCAGGAATGGGCCGTCCAGTGTCCACCAGCACACACCAGCAGTAGCCGGTGGAGGGGTGGCATTGGACCGGCTTGTACAGTCCTCCTTGGGCACAGTCTGGTACGAATACAGCATCGTTCTTGTGCTGCCTCGCCTCTTCCTGGGCAGACTGCTGCTCCTGGTCACATGATGAGGCTGCAGAGAGGGGTCAGAGGTGATGTAGGAAGCAGCAGAGGAATGGTTAAATAAGTAGTCACACACATACACACATGCACACACCACATGTAAACAAAGCATTTCCTTAGGTGATGTAGGTTGTGTGACTTGGCAAATACATAATACTCACAAATAAACCTTATGTGAACAACAAGGTCTGTTTTAAGTTTAAATTTGGAGTAAGTCTGGCTCAAGCATTTTGGATATATGTAATGTTGTTATATATTTGCATTTCTTTTTAAGAGTGACACACATACAGCTGCTTTTTCAATACCCTCTAACCATCGCTGCAAAATCCCAGAGGTGAAGGAGGAGGACTAAGGGGAGGAGGATGAGTGCTTGGAGACAGTGTGTGTAGACTGCTATATCAGCCCCCCGTGGCACTGTTTACGGACATTAACGGGGCTAATGACTATGTACAGCTCCCTATGCCCCAAGTTAAGTAAATATTTGGACACTCAACTGCCCTCTGTGGATGTGTGTGACAGAGAGAGAAACAGACGAGACAAAAGCAGAACAGTGGTCAGTGGTCACACACCTAACATTTAGTGACACACAACTAATGTAATGTAGGTAATGCAAATTACCTACATTACACATTCAATATTCCCAAGGAAAAATGCAGCATTTCAAGAGCTTGATGAGAAATACAGCATTCTCCAGGGCCTCAGCAGGATCTAATCAGACTTTTTTTTTTAAGCACAGCAGCTTCCTCTCTCTGCAGTGCAGCTCTCCAACAGAGATTTTAGTATTAAACTTAGGGATGGTAGTAGAGCTCTTCTGGCTATGAGGGCTTTCATCACCAATCTCTCCCTCTCTTTACTGCTGCCTCAAGGCTCGGAAGCTACTGCGGGATTATGGATATCCCTTTTCTTTGTTTATTTTCATTAGAGATCTTTACCCACACAAAAGAGCCCAAATGAAATGCCTCCCCGCTTTCTCAACCGACTCTCTTCGCTCCAGTTCCTCCGTATGCGCTCTCTTTGTTGAGGTGGCTGTTTTTCACCCCAATACCCCAAAGAGCACATGGTAATCAAAACCATCAATGCTGCATTTCTCAGGCTTTTTTTATTGGTTGTAAATTATGATAATGGGATTCACACACACATGCACATGTGCACACAGTGTTCTCATCTCTAGACTAGCCTCAAAATTTATGCAGAAAGCAAAATATTTCCCCCAATGTGCAAACGTACATTTGTGAAACATAAGGGCAAGATGGGCTAACAAAAAGAATAGGAGATTTTGCATTTGTGCCATGTGCTGATAATTACAGATATGCCGCAACGCAAAGAACCACAGAGAAGCAGACCCTCAAAGCCTGACGCACTCCGACACTAAGATGTATTGGTTTCACAACCCACCATCTGTCCTTAAAAGACAGAGCAGCCTCAAACCATGATTGCTCACACAAGTAGGAAAAACACAGAGCATGCTTTCAGTTGAGGTTTGCAAACACCCGATCACAGCCATTAAAGAAAAAGTGTTCTTTGAAACTCACATGGTGCTTTGGTTCTATTGTTCTGCCGGCTGCGAACCTGCTCCGTCCACAGGGTGGGGTACTGGGAAATAATGTCTGAAAAAAATCACCAAGACAGCTTTATTAGCTCCCAATTGAAAACACACTTGTTTATTATCTGAGCCAAACCTGGTGGTTCCAAAACTCACAGACTGTAAAATGCAGATCAAGGTTATCGTCTCTCAGTGGATGTGGCCAGTAAATAGCATATGACAGCTGTGACCAGAAATACGGCAGCAAGAAAAAGGGTTTGGTAAATTATGACCAAGTTTCTTCTTGCGTTATCAAATAATTGCACTGACATGAAATCATAAAACTTTGATAATTTAAAGGGTGATAAAAATGCTCAAATACAACTTTACAAATAGGATTGTCTCATTTTAATAGTCTCGGATTATATTTATTGCAATAGAAATGTTGGAAGTTGTGTCATTTGGAGTTTAAAGGGGGCAAATATAGCAACACCACAACAAAGACACACTACAACCACTGCATTCACTTACAGCACGGATGTATTAAAAGCAAAGCATACTTTTGTTGTTTCCAAGATTTATACTAATGCATATCACATAATTGGTTGTGACCAGCATGGGGTTTGGTTATCTGTACACGTTATATTTCAAGGACACATTTTAAATGATACATTTTTATGTGAAAAGTAACCAGTAAGTAGAGCTGTCAGATAAATGTGGTGGAGTAAAACCTACAATCTTTGCCTCAAAAGTGTAGTAGAATACAAATATTGGTTTAAATAAGCATAAAGAGGAAACAGTCTACCACAAATGTTTATTGAAGAACAGTACTTAAGTAAAAGTACTTGCTTAAATCAATATTCAGGCACTAGCCTCCTCTTTAGTTTACTATACTTAGTATGACCCGTAGTTTATGTTGGCTAGCTAGCTAATGTCAGATGGATATTGCTGTAAGATGGACACTACAGAGTAAATTTGCTTACATGACTACTCGTGTGTACCTATGCTACTGTTACACTAAGCTAAAGCATATCTTAATATTCAGTAATTGTCACCTGTGGCCACTGTGGTGCTATTCAAAAACATACCACAGTCTCACTTGAATATAAAATGAGCACAAACATAACTCAAGCCAATAGGTTCCTTTCTATTTATCACCAAATCTTGTGAATCTAAAAAAAAAAAACTGTTATAAATGTTTTTCTACAACATTTTTCTCAATGACCCTTTTGAAGAATGAGGCTGTAGCTGCCGCATGTGAGGCTCCTTTTGTCCTTTTAAGGGCGTTTTCATGCTATGCTTTTGAGTCGGTCGGTGGTGTCTCAGTAAACACAGGCACAGCATCAAACATCTTACTCGCAGTGTGATAGAGAAAAGCTCACCTTCTTCATCTGTGGTGGGCTGTGGGTCCACCGGTAGGCCAGTCTCATCTGCATTTAGAATGGAGAATATTTGCAAGGAGACTACAATTACGAGAGTAAGCTAGATTAGAGAATACTTAACTATATGAGATTTGCACGTTGCCCGGCCAGTAATGAGAGAGGCAGAAGTAGAGTTGAGGAGAATTAGAGGTGGGTGTGTGTGTTTGTGTGTGTGTGTGTGTTTGTGTGTTGAAAGTTGAAAGAGGTGACTTACAGTCAGAGAGGGAAAGAGAGGGAAAACCAGAAGTATAGTGGTCATATATTCCCATGGCTTCACTTCATGCAACAAAGGAGGTTATGCTATAAAGGACAGATTGAGGTCAGTTATAATGAATGAGAAGAGGATGAGGACCAGTTGTCCCTGATGTTCTTCTCCATCCCTCCGTTGCCTGCATTTGAGTTCTGAGAGCTGTGTGAAGGTGGGAGAGACACAAGGGGTGAAGAATGCAGTAGCCGAGTCTGAAGCTAACCAATTAAGAGTGGGAAAAGTCAACTCAGTGTTTGTTTGGTCTGTTTGTTTGTATGATTTGTGGTAGGAGGGAGACAGGAATTGAGGTTTCGAGCCGCTTAGGGTGAAACCACGGCCGTAGGTGTGGTTAACCTCAGCGTGGGACACTCATTCTGCTCAAAGAAGAGCTCTGTTAGGGCATCTCCAATGGGTGGCTCCACAAACAGAGATCAATCTTAAAAGTTCTTTTCTTTAGCAACAAATTCTCCGTTTCAGAATCAGGATTTCACATTTAATGCAAGTTTGTTATGCCAGCCATTCATCTTCTCAAGGATGCTTGGTGGAAATACATACAGTCGGTGTGACTGACAAAGGCAGACATGTTATTACTCTGCTCACTTAACGGATGGAAATGCCATTTCAAAAAGTGTATTTATGATTTGGATTTACGATAAACCACTAATGACCTATCTTAACTTTGCAGCCTTTTACATGACTGTAACACCTCTTTTAGCATCTGCCAGGAAACCCCCGCGCTATTTGTGGTCATACAGCAATAGTTTTATGGCTGTTTGTCAGTCGTCAGCTGTGTATGATTTCAGCATGTGAATGAATTTGTAAAGTCAAGCACCAGAATTGGGTTTATGGTATAGCATTTGACATTTTTAACTTTACCAATTTTGATAATAAAAGTGCAGCCAGCTTTGCTTGCTGTAGAATACTTGGGCACTGATGTGCTTCTGCTGAATCAAAATATTGATGCAATCACTGCTATTTTCAGTGCTGGCACACCACAAATCTACAGTTTATTCTGCTTTTCACCACCCTGTTTATCCAACCAGTTCAGATTGAACCACAACCCCCTCCCCTTCACCTCTTTTCCACCCTCATTCCCTCTCCCACCATCTCAAATTTTTGCATTCCCACTTGATCTATGTGTAATGAGTTGGCTGGGCTCAGACAGACACTATACCCAGGATTGTTTACAGAGAGAGAAGTGCAGAAGTAAATGTCACACTGACAAGAATGACCAATGTGACAAACACAAATGGATGTATACGCACTTTCTGTCTCGCACACACATGCACACAGTCATGCATGCGAACAGGCACATATGCGCACATACACAATCACATAAGGAATCGATCTGAATCAACCCAAATTACACTTGTTTCTTTCTGAGCCTTCAAATTACATCAGTTAAACAAATAGTGTCTCAAAAGATGAGAGTGAGATACACAGTGTCTGGAGCAGAGCCGGAGGGAAACTTAGTGGTTCTATATCTGGAAGAGGGTAGATGTTGATGATGTTGATGAGAAACAGGTTGAAATTAGGTGGAGGATAGTGTGAACTCCCTTGTGTCTTATGATACTGTTGCTGAAAAAGAATAAAGATGAAGGGACAAAGTTGGAGAAGAGTTTCTAATAAGTTAGTGTTCTTCCATTCAGGCTGCTTCCAGGTGGTTTAGCTGCCTGGTAAAGACAACAGGCAGTTATAGGTGCTGTAGCTGCTGGCAGTGTGCATTAAAGCTCACCACAGCCTCTCTCCTTAGACTTGTTACTCAGTCAGAGACTTCTTTTATATCAGCCTTCAGGCTGCTTGCACTCTCTTGAATTGACAAAATATTAGAGAGGCAAGCCGTAACAGGCGACCCGCCCTGCACATCCCTGACACAGATGCAGGCAATCAGATAGAGATACAAATGAATACACATACACATGTACATGCATGCTTAGATAGGTACATACATGCACATAGACAAACATAAAAGCACACATGCACAATATGCCTCTGAGAATGAACTTTTCTTGAATTCATGTCTCACCTGATTTACCTGGCTCTCTTGTGGTAGGTCTCTCTTGTTTTGATCCTGAAAAGCAACAGGTTCAAATTAGAAATGCACAACCACTTTTTCATGTGTCAAAAGACAAAGGATTACAAATCTGTGGCCATATTTTGAGGCGGCCAACAAAATGAGTGAACTACAGAGGGAAACTCTTTCTTGCATGGTTTCCATTAATTTTAAATGGCTTCAATCACTTTCACACTGCATATCAATGAAGTTGTCTTTTGTGAAATTTTCAGAGTTAATAAACAGAGCTATAATTAAAGTACAGCTGGCAGTTAAAACCACCACAGCTGCTCCTGGAAAGTCCTCATTCTTGAGACAGCAGCAACTTACAAGGCAGCCCCACGAAGACGCACAGGGACGACATGTGGTATTGGTTATTTGATTGTTTGGCAGACGCCATCCTCCAAGAACACTTACATTCCTCACAGTTTAATTTTGTTGCTCAACTCCGCAGCAAGGATTTTCTACTAGGCTTATTTACAGTGCAGCCCCATGCCCTTGAGCAATGTTCAGTCCTCTGGTGGCCCTCAAACTCTGTGGCCATCGGTCCAGTCACTGACCATTTTCCCACAGGGCTAAAGATTGCACCCCCCACAAATATGGAATGTCATGCTTTGCTGTGCTGAATTCAATTCATCATCATTGCTTCATATAATTACAGAAACCACAAATCAGTCATTTTAAATGTGTGCTTATAACAAAATGAAATGCCTATACTTGTGCACTGAACTGAAAACGCAGTATGCGTCAGTGTATACATTATTCAAAGTTTCCCATTGTGCACCAGATTCTGTCTTTTTCCTACCTTGGCATCGTGGTTTCTTATTGGCCACTGCGGAGCCACTGATGGGCCGGCCGTTGGGTGTGACACACCAGCAGTATCCAGTGTAGCTGTGGCACTGAACCTGAAATGAAAACAGTATGTAAACATGAAGTTGGCAATATCTAGGTCAGGGGTGGCATGTATTATGAATGAAATGAGTTAAAAACTCACTTGACAATAAAACCCATTCAGGAGAAAAGAGCAGTTCTTGCAAATTATAAAAGTTACTTTTCCTACTGTTTCTACTAGTACTGTGCCTCCTATTCAAGACAATCATGTAATGGTGTGTTTTTTGTTACCTCGCTATATGTGCCATCAGGGTTGCATACAGGCACAAAGACCTGCGGGAAGAGCTTCTTGGCCTGCTGCTCTGTATACTTCTTCTCTGCTACACATCTGGATGTATCTGAGGAGGACCACAAATCACCGGAATCACTACACATCACAGAGACCCATGATTCAACCCACAGCTCAACTATTTTCTTATGCTGCACAACTATGAAACCAACATACTTAAAAAGTCAGAAGATGATGTTGAATCTCACAGATGATGAAGAACGAAAGAAAAATGCAGGGAGAGGGGAGAGATGCAGGGGAAACAATTCAAGACATTTCGGAAGCGGCGGATACTCGTGTGGCTGGGAAAAGAAACCAACACCCCCGGTCTTATTAGGAGCAAGTCAGGCAAGCCTGCACAGTGCCTGGTGGTAAAGCCATTACTGAGTGAGGCAGCTCATGCTGCTCCTGTAGAACATTCCAGTCACCCAAGAAAAGGGCTGATGCACAGGGAAAACCTGACCCTTCCTTAATGTCTCTGGGTCTGTCTAACTCTCCTAAACCTCGACCGTCTCTTCAGCTCAGGCCGAACTGTCCTCTAAGTATTTGTTGATGTACGTAGATGAGGGTCAGCAGTGCTTCACCTATGTGCACCTCATGTCTTTTCACATCCCTCTGTCAGAGCAGTGGCTCCTCCTGTCATTCCCCAGCTGCTTCACCACACCTGGCCAACGGCACCAGCTGTGCAAACTCTCAGGAAATGTTGGGCAGCAATGGGTTTAATGGTAACGTGGTGTGACACGTTAGCATTAGCTGCCACGCAGTGCCCATGTGTCTGGCAGGTTCAAATCACATTAAAACAATGACTCATACTAATTTTAAAAACGTTCACCAGTTTGGTCAGGAGGCTGCACGTCCCTGCCATTTCTCTCTGTAGATGGACCATTAGACACGCAGGGGAATGTGCACTGGTTTCTTTCAGACTGGGGTGTGTTTAGTGAATGTGTGTGCGTGTGTGTCACTGTCACTGGGGAGGAGAGACGCTGGATGTTACGGATGGGGGATAACAGGGAGTTGAGGAGCTCTAAAGTTAGCTCCAGTGGAAAAACCCAAAACCATCGTCCTTCTCCAGGGGGCTCCGACCAAAAACTTGACTGGAAAAAATGACAGGACATTTGAATCATCTGAGTGCAGTGATAGAAAACAAATGTGGTGCCAGTCTCGCCATCCTTAAACACAATCCCATCTCTGTGCTTTTAGGCAAGATCAGCCCTCTGGTTTATTTCGGGTGCTGACACGGTGGCTGTTGTTGTGTCTTGCACCCCGGCCGTCCAGCAGCAGAGGGGGGTCCGAACCCTTATACACCCAATGTTATTGACGCATACAATACGACTTTCATGGACTCTCGTCCCTTTCAGCTTCCTAGCTGGAATCCTCTATTCTGTGTCTCGGCGCTGTCCACCACATCCAGATGTCCGCTTAGAGACGTTGCCATAGAGACACAGCACGGGCATAAAATCGCGGAATGCTTTTCCATCATATGAGACTTCTTTTTGAGCAAACCCTTTTGCTCACGCTCGCTGCGTTAGTGATCTAATATTGTAATATGTAAGAATGGGGCTTTGTGCCCAGTCTGTAGAGCAATGAACTAGTGGTATAGAGTTGGTGACAAGGGTGGGGGTGAGAGGGTTCAGGACTTCAGCATTTGGGTGTATGGGTTCTTCCTTCCAATGCTGACTAACAATGAGGGAGTCTGTGAGCTGCCTGACCTCACTGGCTCTCCTTCCCCTTTTGCTTTTCATCTCTGGTCCTCCATTGGACACATATGTCCAGCTTTACATCTAGTATGATGAAAATGAGACCATTAATTCTTGTCAAAGTATTTCATGGTTATGCCGTTGCCTCTGCATAATGATTTGCCATTTCAGATCAGTGGGGCAGTTTATGGTCCAATGACATATGCATAAAATTGGTAAAAAGGCAAAAATAATTTAAATTGAAAACAAAATATGTAGAGTATTTTGATCTCCTTCACTGGTACAAATGGTGTGAATATATGAAACCAGCCAGGCAGCAGCAAATCCACCGACCCATCCACTCTCAGTGTGTCAACCCCACTCATCCTCCCAGCACTCAAAGAATTAATTATGCTGAAATGAATTTAACCCACAGGTTTCTACTGTGACCCTCTCTGCACATTTGAGAGTGTCAGGCGGCGCTGAAGTGTGACTCATGACCTAACCTTTGCATGGTCCTCGGATGACCTCCAGCTGGGGGTCACGGCACTTGGCTCGGAGGAACTCGCAGCGGGATGTGAAGGTCCTGCCGTCTGAGGCGCACAGGGGTTTGCGAGGAGCTCCGCTGCATTCCATGTTGCACTCCTTATCCTGGTCCACCCGCAGGAACTGCATAGGTGAGAAAGTAGGAGATAAGCAGAGGAAAAGGATTTGTTAAATGAGCCATTTCTGGGAGTCAGTCGCCACTGCAACAAAACATCTTAATCCCCACAACAGGTGTGATTCTGAGGGGATACATAAAGACTAAGGACTGGAGCTGGCGTTTTCTAAAGACAGGCTGCTACGCCAAACATACAGCAGGGTCCATTGCCAGAACCACACAAATGGTTAATTCTGCTTTAAATCTTTCATAAGAGATGACTACATGTTTATAAAGATACAGTATAAAGCAGAGATAAACAGTACAACACAAACACAAAGATGAGGCAGTGTCACTACAAGCCTGTCAGGGTGCAGCCATGATTCGTCTTTGTGTAAAGGGCTCGAGAAGACTTGACTGATGCTTCATCTTTTGTCTGTGCCAACACCTGGACAGGTATTCACCTGGAATCTCTCCTGAGGATGTTTTACTCAGCCATGAAAAGAGAAACAAGGACGGAGACTCCTGGCTGAACGCATCACATCACCTGTGTCAATGCCACCATTGTATCTTCCACCGTGGTATGAAACCTCCTCGCCAGGCCACACAATGAGGCGGTGGCGGTGCTGTGTGTGTGGGTGGGGGGGGGTGGCAACAAGCTGTGACTGCTACAATGAATGAAAAACCAGTGAATGACAGAGTGGCTGAATAAACTGGATGTCAGGCAGCTTTGTTCTGCTACAGTGTGAGTATTGGGTTTATGTACAGTTTGCGTGAATCATTCATTTGGCTCAGTGGAATAATGGGCAGAACGGAAAAAAACTAACTCTATACCCATGCCAGTGCAGGCGCTGTTTTCAGTCATATCCATAAATGAACACCTCTCTGAGCTCTCTTTGTCTTCACACTGCAATTTTTCATTTAGTTTAGTTTCAGTGGATGCAAAATCAGTCTGAATGGCCTTTCTGTCAACTGTTGACAGCGGACACAGACAGACAGAAACTTGCCCTCCTTCCATCAATCACTCACTCATAAAGCACACATCAAACCCCTCAGTTAAAGGTAAACCATACAAATATGCCATGAGTTATTAAAAGAACGGGGCATGGCGGGATGGAAGAAGAAAAGACATATATCCAGGAGGGCGGGATGATCAGCAATAAAAAAATTTGTTGTGTCTGACATCCAACAAATGAAGTGAGAGATGAGGTTTTGGTGGCAGCCCTCTGCATTCAGACGAGCAGGGCTTCAGGGCTACATGCACCTGGAAGAGGGTTGGCAGGGAAGGCAGTGTCGCCCTGGGCTACAGGGAAGGGGGGTACAGCCCCCTCTGTCAACCCTGCTCATAAATCTTCCCAAGGGGATCAGAGAGGAGAGGCTCGTTCAAACACATCGGAAGAGGAGCCGTGAGGGAGGGAAAATTAGCTTTTAGATTGAAATTTTTCAAAAAACAAGAGCTTTCTTCCCTGGCTTTTGAAATAATACTAACACAAAGTATCTAATAACACAGAATAGCCTGACACTGCACACGCTGAGCTGGCTGCTGGCTCCGTAAGTACAGTCTGTGTCCAAGTTTCAACCCTAATCCTTCATCTTTCTAGACAGAGTTATATCTCTTTGTCTTTGTGGAAACAACAAATTATGAGAACCCAAGAGGTTCCAAGATTAATTTAAGGCATCAGAGCATGATTTTTTGTTTTAAGTAGTCTGTTGTTGTTGGTTTTCCTTGTGAAATGCTGGATTTAATTTTATTTTCTTTCGGCATTTGCTGTCTTTATTCAACAGCAGTGGTGAGATGACAGGAGACATGGGATGATGGAGGTGGCACGCAACAAAAGTGAATTGGATGTGCATGTGAGGATGTGAACTGGCTACCTTGGAGGCAAAAACCTGTTCCACATCTACAGTACATTAGAGCCAGCATGTATAATGATGAGACGTTGGCTCACTTTAATTGTCTGAAAATAATATGATACAATTAGGAGGGTTTTCCATTTCAGACATAATATTTCTGCTGCCACTACTGCCTTTCTATATTACTCCATCTAAACTGACTCTAACATGACCCTGCCCCTCCTTGTCTGTGTCTTTGAGTTTCTTGGATTGTTTGCATCATTGCACCTAACTGTCAGTCTCTGCCCCCCCCTTCCCCCTTTTCTCCCACATCAGTTGGGACATCCCTCTGCTGTTGTGACCTCCTCTCACCCTCTGCTCTGTCTCTCACAGCTCGCCCCTTCACATAAAGTCCAGCAGGCGTGACAGGCTGGTCTGAGGATGGTTTTTACTGAAGACCGCAACTTTCTAAAGCCAGAAATGGCTCTGATAGTGACTAAGTGTGTCCAGCTATACTTGGTGGTGGACCGCCAACATTGCCACAGCCCACGCTGGCCACCCCAATGCTCACACTAGACCAGCATTATCAGCATCAGTCCTTGCCAGCCAGCAGACTGACAACTCAAACAGAGTCATTCTGCAGCCCAGCATCCTCCGAAATGTCCACTGTACAGCACACAGCAGAGCGCCAAGTGCCTGCTAGTTTATGATAAAGCTCCAAGAACGCAGCATGGAAAAACACAGTTAGCCATGAAATCAGCCACCCATGAAATCAACCACCCAGATTTACTATCAGGCATCCAAATGTTTATCTCACAGTGAAAACCGATTACACTGCAGCAGGGGAACAAATAAGATGTGAGAGGAAGACGTGTCAGAGACCATGGTGTCTTGAGGACCTCTTCCTGCTACATACTCCTATTGCAGTGTGTTTGGCTTGTGGTGATGGATGGGCGACTGGGGTAGAGCCCTTACACTCCCCCTGATGTCTCATTCCAGCCTCTCAGAGCTAGCACCATCGTCAGGCACAGCAACACAAGTGGAGAGTGATGGATGGCCTTCACGTCAGCTACGCGCAGCACAAGCTTCCACCCTTATTTATCATAAAAGGAGACTCAAACAAGACAGAACAGATATTGTGACTCAAGTCCATCTATTGCTCAAATCCTTTTTTTGTCTACATCCAGCTGGCTCTCAATTTCTGTTTTTCTTTCTCTATACTTTGTTGTCTTTGCTTTCTCAATATCTTTCTTTCTTTCCATGATCTCTTTTGGAAGATGCTTTTTGTATCTGCTCAAATAATACAAGAGGTTGGCAAAGGAACAAGAGACAGACGAGAGAGGGCGAGATGGGTGAAGGGTAAGGACATTTTTTTTTTCCGAGACCAACCAGCATACAAATCAAATCCTATTACCTCCCCCTGGCTCTGCGGCATTGTGGGATTGAATTGCGTACGGAGGAGGCGAGCCTCCAGCAGAGCACACATTGTAGGCTGATAAGGGCCCTCTGGGCTGGGAGGCCCCCGCTTCCAGCGCCCCGAGAGGCCCCTCACACCACGGCCCCGCAGGGTCAATGGGGGCCCCAGCTGAGAGCCGTGGCAAATGTGTTAAATGGCCTTGGCGGGAGTTTCCTGCGTAGATGCTAGGATGCAAAGGGGATCATTAGTTTCCAGCATGGTGGAAAGGGAAGAAAGTGACAGCCTTTAACCAGACTACTAACTCAATCAAAGGTAAAGCCATTTAATTGCTGTGAAATATATTAAAAGAAAGAGGTGGTGTGAAAGGCCAGGATGGTCATGTGACAATAGAGACGTCTCTTTGGGCAGGTGCATGGCTTTATGAAAGCATAGGGGTCAATGGAGCCCATATGTTAAACTATAATTGCTTTGTATAGGTTTGAAAAAGAGGCAGACAATTTTCTCTGTGCCCTCATCTTTTCACACACTATTTCATACTTCCATAACACATGGAAAAATCTGCCTTCTTGTGAATAACCTGGGCAAATATCCCCTATATTTAACTGCCTGTTTGACCTCAAATATGCTGAAAATATGAAATGGAGACATTTTCTTGAAACCAGCAATAGCCTTTCCTGTGCCATTCAAACAATAAGCCATTAATCACCCATAAAGTCCTGTAAAAGTACAGACCAGTGCTCCATGTGCTATTCCAATAAGGTCTCTAACGAACCACAGTGGCGAGGTATGACACGCACAGCTACGACTGAAACAATGCAACAGAATAAGAGTCACATCCAGACCATGGTGGCTGCTGTGTCATGCTCAAACACATGACAAACACAGCTCTATTTGTTTAACATTTAAATCATTTGCAGGGTAAATATTACCAATCATAACACTCTGATAAAGAAACAAATCATCTATTCTCATATACAGTATGTGTAAATGTGTGTATCACGGTGAAAATTAAGGGGGAGCATCTGCTCAGTGCAATGCTTCCTCCCACATTCCACAACTCCATAGTGCCGTCAGGGAGAAAGGATCTCCGACCCTTCACCTGCGGGTTAACAACTCATGGCCATTTGTTTGGATATTAAGGCATCTTCACCAGGGCCCATAAATAACGGTGCTGGAGGAGGCTGCTGTCACTTCAACCTCTAAATCAAGAGGGGAAGTCTCTGACAGTGCACATTCCGCTCTCTATTATTCCTCCCTCAGCACTGTACCTGCACTTGATCGTGGCCATGGAGTTACCCTAATCTGGCACATCCTCTCTTGACATTTTTAAGTAGAACTGAACATGATGCACTATAGCTGTTGCTGTAAACAATGCCATGTGCTCTGGGGCAGCAGGTCTCTGACACTGGTACCTCAGCATCTGAAGAGCCACTGGCAAAGAGCAAAGTGGTACAGAGAGGCAACACTGGCAAAGAAGCTGGCAGGGAGGTGATGGCACTAACAGCAAACCACATGTGGTGCTGCTAAAAACACAGCCATCAACCCCTCACAAGCCATCGCAGATAAACTGTGCAGAGACCCTGAACACCGGGCAATGGAGTTCATTCAAGTTTTACAATGCAAACCAATCTTGAGTTGTAAATTCCATCTTGAATTTCTGCCATATATGGAATATATTCAAACTGTGAAACCTTTTCCAGACAGGTTACATATAAAATCATTTTATCAGCATGGAACTTCATTCTGGTGTGATTTATTCAAGAATTCTATGTACTTATGTGGTTCATTCATTTAATTTCATGCATGCATGGTTATTAGAGGAAAAGCAAATAAAAAGGACACAGACAAAGAACGAGGAACCCTAAGCTTGTGAACCAACAATTAACTGGCTTGTTTGAGGACAGTATTCTTGTAAAAAAAAAAAAAAAAAAAGAGAGAGAGCGAGAGAGAAACTGTCAGTGTGCTTTACTTTCAGAAAAGCCTTCATATTGTGAGATGTCTTGAGGAAATCATGTGGCTTTTCCTACCGTGAGAGCGGAGAACTTCTGAGCGCGTCCAGCGCACAGCAGACAGAGGAAGACCAGAAGCGGGCAGACGCGCATCCTGACGCAGCGTGGCAATAAACTCTCCAAATTACGCACGGTCCAAAATTCAGTCTGTGCTGGCTGGATTCAACCAAAGCGCAAATTTTGTGTCTGGAAGAATTCGGAAATATTTAAAAATCCAAAAGTAGTCCTTGCGAAAAATTGTCAGTGGTGGAGCGATGGGTTGCTGGTTTATTTCACTTAGTCTCCTTGGTTTCGTCTGCCAAGCCGTTTGTGTAGACACTCTCCTTACTTCTGGCAGTGAGATAACCCCCCCCGTGTCCCTGACCTTTCCCCCTCCCTCGGTGTCTCCTCTCCCTCTCTCTGCAATTCGACTTCTTTTCTCCACACCCCCTCCCTCCACACTTGATTTTGTGGACTAGATCCCTTATCGGATGCAGGCAGTTCCCCAGCCGGTGGGTAGGGTAGGTGTAGGTTTAGAGGGACTCCGTCTGCTGCTGGTAGCTGAGGCAAACACGTCAGGTATTCTTCTCTTTCAGCCTCTCTTTTCCCTCTCCCTCCAAACCACAAACAGAAGCAGACCCTCAGTTGATGTCCGACTGGTGAAGAGGATTGGATGAGGAAGGCTCCTGTCTGAGAGGAAACAACTCAAATTCTTATACTACAGGACACCACCTACATGCACCGACACACGCACGCGAACTTCAAGGCAGATTTTTTTCTCAGTCGCTTTGTCTAAAGACCAAAGTCCAGTAAACACAATACACAGAGAGGATACAGCCTATAAACTCTCAAAGTAAAATAATTTAACAATTTGCCCTGTAGACTGATTGAATAGCCTAGCATAGTGGCGAACGTCACATTAATCTGAGTAATTTCAAATGATGATGATCAATATGAAAGCCGGGGAGACATGGCCAATTCACACACATTCATCTCTTTACATGTGCTACTAAACTTTTGACAAGTCTGTGGCCATCTGAACCTTTCTCATCAATGCAGAGACCCTGTGACTTTAACGCCACCTAAAGGTAGATACAAGTAGTTACAATTTTAGGGTTATAACCAACCATAACCCTCTGTCATCACCCACATTAGGATTAAAGTAGGCTTAAACAATTATGCTGATTCGTGATTTATGATTCAACAACAATTATGCTGATTCGTGATTTATGATTCATGTGGGGCGTTTTCCACAGGTGAAACTAATAGACTATTATTAAAAGAGACCCTTTTGAGGTTAGACATTTTGACAGGTGTAGCTAATTACTACCAACATAATGAAGAAGAGCACGTATTTTACAGGCCTGGTATTGTGCATGTTACCTTACACACACCTCACTTATCCCACTATGACAAGTCAAAAATAATGTTCATTTGCTCCAACTGTTTTGACAAGCCACACGGTCTGCTCACCTCTGAGCTGCGAGCTGAGTGCTTCAGACTCAGGTCAACTTCATTTTTCAAGAGGCAAAATGACTTGACAAAGGACAGTCATGGGGGAAAAGAAAAGTACTCGGCAGTCAAATACAAAAGACGAATAACCCTACCTACCTCCATCACTTTCAGTATTAGCCTACTTGTTCATTAAAAATTAAAAAACAAAATTGTATGCGGCCGTTTGCCTAATTGCACCACAAACACTCATTTACCCATAATGCCTCAACGCCGCCGTATGCCACTCGTACGTCACAGCTTCTTCCTTCCGTTCCCTGCGCCTCTCTAACGCCAGCTGCGTGGTTTAGCTGCGTTAGCTAGTTGAGCACATTTTCTCCTCTTTCGCTCCGATATCTACGAACTTGGACTACTAACTACCACCATGTCATACCACGACGAAGAAGAAGTCAGTATACATTATTTCCTACTAACATTTGATCGTTTTTATGATAATAACAATGACACGCTGGCTGTCGGTAGCCGGTTAGCCAAGTAGCTCCATAGCTAGCTTAACTCAGCCGGCATAATAGTAGCTTGCGATGAGCTAGCATGATGTGAATGATAACTGCCGTTTCTAAAGAGAGTAGCACAGTCTCTGAAGCACTGTTGTTTACTCTGTGTTTACTTGTTGTGGAGAATGAACGTCTTCGACAATGACGGTATTGTTATTTGTGATTGCTTGTCTGACAGATGTTAACGTGCTGGTAACAAATATCCGTATATTCTGTTTCCTCGCAGTACGATCCCTATGATTACGACCTGCACACTGGTTAGTATGCACACATCTGTGTACCTCTCATTATCTAAATGCATGATGTTACCATTCTTGTGTGCAATTGTCACATACTCACTCACTCCCCCATCTTCCTGCAGGTGACCCTAAAGCAGACCTGGCCTATGAGAGGCAGTATGAGCAGCAGACCTACCACGTCATTCCAGAGGTGATCAAGAACTTCCTGCAATATTTCCACAAAACCATCTCTGACTTGATCGACCAGAAAGTGTATGAGCTGCAGTCCAATCGTGTATCCAGCGAGAGCATCGAGCAGAAGATTTATGAGATCCAGGACGTCTATGAGAACAGGTAACTCCTCCCCCAGACAGTGATGCTGATCCTCTTTATACCTCTAACAGATGTAACAAATTTGTTCATGTTTGACAAGTGTTTTGTCCTCTCTATTTTCCTCTGATTCAGCTGGAACAAATTGACTGACCGTTTCTTTAAGAATTCTCCCTGGCCGGAGGCTGAGGGCATTGCATCACTTGTTGGCAACGGTGAGTGTGATTACCTGCAGCAGACAGAATCATTTGTTTCTCATGGTAGAAATTTTGTTGGCCTAGAACTTTTTATGTTGTTAGTTGTTTGTTTTTTTTAAATTATAAATGAAATACACATTCACATAGAGAAGAAGTGTTTGGAGCAGATTGTGGATTATATTAACTGACAGACCTGTTACTTAACCGGATTTATAGTGAACAGATAAATGTGTTCATCCTTGTGTGGTTTAGCAGTGGAAGTGTTTGATGACATTGTTTGCTCTCATGTCTTACAGATGCAGTCTTCCTCATCCTTTATAAGGAGCTGTACTACAGACACATTTATGCTAAAGTCAGCGTAAGTAACTGCTCTTGTTATCAACCTCCATTACCAAGAAACCTGCAAAAACCTTTGCAGGATTTTTTTTGTAACTGTTGTTTTCTTGATAATCAGGGTGGGCCAACTCTGGATCAGAGGTTTGAGTCATACTACAATTACTGCAACCTCTTCAATTACATTCTCAGTAAGTTTTACGAATATACAATACATTTCCTGTAAATTAACAACTCATGGAAGTGGAGTCAATGGAGAATATTTGTCATTGTAAACAGATGCTGATGGCCCAGCCCCCCTGGAGCTGCCAAACCAGTGGCTGTGGGACATCATTGATGAGTTCATCTACCAGGTACAGTTATATTATTTACCTATCTTTAGTTGACAAAATATTTCCTATAACGTTAAAGGGACATTTCAACATTTTGGAAAATCCGCCGATTGCCATAATCCCTATAGTTTTAGGAGTAGGGTCATTACCTTTAATTGTCTGTGCAGGCTGTTTTTAGATTGGCGAGGCAGTGACGGTGGCGCACGGTATTTCCATGTTACCTTCAAACTAAATACACAATCCATCTCCAAAACACTCTTGTGGACAAGTTGTGACCTGTACATTTGCTACGCTATGAAATATTAACGTATAATTATGTAACATTATGACACATGAAGCAAATACTCAGGACTACTTTTGAAATCACTCCGGCCAGCAGCCGTGTCTAGGATGTAGTTCCAGCTTCGCATTTGCCTCGAAAACAACAGCCTGGTAACGTTCCATGATTATTTCATAGCGTGGTGAATGTGCAGGTGTGTATTTGATGAGTTTGATGAGGGAAAGGCAAAAATACAGCGCGCCGTGCAGAGCTCAAGAATTTGCCAAAATGTTGAAACATCCCTTTAAGATGACTGGATAAATTGCTGAGAAGTAAAATAGGTATATGTCAGTTTTCTCCTATATGGCCCATTTCACTAACGTGTTTATCATACAGCCTGTAGAATAAATGTTTACATGCTGCTAACACACATACCTTTATTCAGTTCCAGTCCTTCAGTCAGTACCGCTGTAAGACGGCCAAGAAGTCAGAGGAGGAGATCGAATTCCTGAGGAACAACCCAAAGATCTGGAACGTTCACAGTGTCCTCAATGTCCTCCACTCCCTGGTGGACAAGAGCAACATCAACCGCCAGCTTGAGGTGTACACCAGCGGAGGTATTGGTCATATTTGCTGTTTTGGGGAGTTGTATACATGGATCTAAGTACTGTACAGCTGTAGTTAAAGTGTTTTTCTGCTGTGGGGTCAAAGTAATGTTGGCTTACTATACTGAAATTCTCTCCAGTGTATTCAGATTAAGCACTGAACAAGCCAGCTGACTTTTCCTACTTTAAACTTTAATGTCTATTATATTTGTGTGCTGCAGGAGACCCAGAGAGTGTGGCTGGAGAATATGGTCGTCACTCACTGTACAAGATGTTGGGCTACTTCAGCTTGGTGGGACTCCTGAGGCTTCACTCTCTGCTTGGTGATTATTACCAGGCCATCAAAGTCCTGGAGAACATTGAGCTCAACAAGAAGGTGAGACCCAACGTAGAGAGGAACATAACTCTAATCGACTAATGATGAGACTACTTTTATTTTCGGGAGTAAAATTGTGCTTTAGGCCACACCATCATCTTGCTTTTCCTGCGGTCTTGCCTGCACCCCTGCATATAATTTGCTGTCTCTCTTTCAGAGTATGTACTCCCGTGTGCCTGAGTGCCAGATCACCACCTATTACTACGTGGGATTTGCCTACTTGATGATGAGGCGCTACCAAGACGCCATTCGCGTCTTTGCCAACATCCTGCTGTACATTCAGAGGACAAGGAACATGTTCCAGAGGTCGACGTATAAATATGAGATGGTTTGTAGACCTGTGCTTATTAGATTTTATTAGATATTTCTGCTGAAGTTATCAATTATTCCACTTATCCCACACAAAGAACTTGAGAGGTTTAAATTGTTCTTGTCTTTTTGAATTGAGGGTGATTTGTTGTGTGTCTTGAAAATACATGCATGCAAGTATGTTTTCTAAAGCTAATGTACCAGAAGACTTGGTGAGATGTCTTGTATTTGTATTTCATTGTAGATTAACAAACAAAATGAGCAGATGCACGGTCTGCTGGCCATTGCTCTCACCATGTACCCAATGCGCATTGATGAGAGCATCCACACCCAGCTGAGAGAGAAGTACGGAGACAAGATGCTGAGAATGCAGAAAGGGTAAGAAAAAACATTACACTGAGCGATGTGTTTACAAGACAGCTCTATACTGGCTGTACTCTGTCAGAGAGAGAGTTGTTGTGCTGGGATGCTGTGAGGCATGATACAAAATGTGTCCATTTGCTTGTGTTGTTTGTGTGTGAGAGTGAGCTATAGAGGTTTTGAGGATTTACTATCTGTATTTTTTACCTATCCTGCATGTGGTGCCTGTAATGAAATACACTTTTTTCCCATATCAGAGACCTGCAGGTGTTTGAGGAACTGTTCAGCTTTGCCTGCCCGAAGTTCTTGTCACCCGTGGTACCAAACTACGACAATGTTCACCCCAACTATCACAAGGAACCTTTCCAGCAGCAGCTGAAGGTCTTTGCTGAGGAGGTGCAGCAGCAGGCCCAGCTCTCCACCATCCGCAGGTAGAGCATATCATCATATTTGATTGTGTGGTAATAGAAATCAAAAGCTTGTTGACTCAGGAGGGGTTTGCAGAGATGTCTGTACATGCCCCTTAAAGTCCCTGTGTCCCTCCAGCTTCCTGAAGCTGTACACCACCATGCCAGTGGCCAAGCTGGCAGGATTCCTGGACATGACTGAGCAGGAGTTCCGCATCCAGCTGCTCGTCTTCAAACACAAAATGAAGAACCTGGTGTGGACCAGCGGCATCTCGGCTCTGGATGGAGAGTTCCAGTCTGCGTCTGAGGTTGACTTTTACATCGACAAGGTGTGTTTATGACTTTTCTATAATTATCAATAGGTTCAGATTATTTAGCTTATTTTCCCCAGCAGGGCCAAACTGAAGCCCAATGACACACTGCACATGTTGAATATAAAATAGTAGGTGCATGATGTTAAATGGTTCATTGCTGCCTCATGTTTCAATATGTTTCTCTGTACACTTTCACAGGACATGATCCACATCGCGGACACTAAAGTTGCACGTCGCTATGGAGACTTTTTCATCAGACAGATCCACAAGTTTGAGGAGGTGAGTAGTGATTAGATTAGTAGAAGATTACAGGAGTGTGGAGTCGCTTGTTTTGTTTTTTTTAAGGACATTAGAAGACGTTTTTTTCAAGTAATAGTTTTCAGCATAACAGAAATTTGATTTTAAGAAGTTACTGTAAGCTTTGACAAAGAGAAAATGTACCACCAGTCACTAATTCTCAGTAGCCCTCCTCTGAAATCATTTGTTGTAGTTGTCAGGCTGCCTGTCAAAACCTGAAAAAATTGTTGCTTGTCTCCCTACAGTTGAATAGGACGCTGAAGAAAATGCCCGCCACGACCTCCACCACAACATCAGCAAGCACCACCACCACCCGAGCAGTTTGACCAGCAGCAGTGAAGAACAACTCTGAGTCCTCTGTACCTGGAGTCCCTTCTTTGGAGCTTATTGACAAATGTTGATGATAAACTTTTCTATATAACATGGTAACAATAAAAGGATGGAATGGTCTGCTAAAATCTTGTGATTGTTTTTTTTCCCCCTACAGGTTAGCTATTGTCATTCTTAAGAACCAGTAGATGGCAGCATTTGTCAAGACCTCAAACTACCTCCTTCAGAGCTTTGACAGACTGAATGTTACATGCTGAATATAGTAAAGCGACAAGAAAAGTAGACATGTTAAGATGAAGGTATTTTTTGCAACGTCAAGACAGAATTAATTGTTCTTTGGGCACATTATGCTTCTCTGAAATCGTCTCGTCATATTTGACCATTGGAGTGCATGAGAAGTCAGCCTAGACAAAGTCAATGTAATTGTCATGAGAGGAAATGATTATCAGTGTCATGAGTCATTAAGTTTTTTCACATTCCCAGACTTTTCTTAGTGACTGCCTGGCTCCTTTACTCTGTTTGGCTGCACTCCCATCATCCATCCCACCGACTGAGGCCATTGCATATTTCTTTTATTATCACATATCGTCCAACAACATTTCCCAACACAGACCTCGGGGCTGGTGATCATAATGACAAAGACAAAAAAACTTACAAAATGGGAATATAAAAAAAAAGAATTTTAAAAACACACCACTCATCAGAAACAGCGTCAGTTGTCATATAAAGGAAAACAGAACAACATGTCACCAAAGCACAATATACACATACTCCAAACATCCAAAACAATTCCCTACCTATTTTGGTAAGCCAGCATTTTCTTCAAAAATATCTTTTGATTCCATCGCATTTTTTTTTTTTTTTATAAAATAAAAAAATAAAGCAAACATGGCTCATTTTGAGCACAACTCTTTACTCCCTCAGGTGGCAGTGTAAAGTCTGTGTGGGCACAATGCCATCTTTATATTTATAAAAACATTGTTATTCATATTTTTTAAATTCTATTTATAAGTCATTTCCAAGGCTTTCTTAGACTGCCTTTAATATCAAATTACTCAAAAAAGATTCAAGGTTTCTTGTTTTGTTTTTTTTTCATCACGTTGCTCCAGTCTGAGACAGCGGCCATCCATCTTCATTCATCATTTCACTGAGGAGTCTTCTCGTATATGACTGATTGAGTCCATGCTAAAAATGGAGAGCAGGACCATAGTCTGCATGTTCAGTGCTGCCCTGCAGACAGGTGCTGCTACTGATCCAGAAAAGGTCTTTCATCAAACCACTACAGTACTTTAATAAGTATGCAGTGGCAGGGGTCTGTCTTCCTCCTAGTGTCACGTGAAAACTGCTCATTAAGCATCACTGGGGAAAATAGTGGAAGTGCTTTTGGCTGCAAAAAGTTAGCTCTTAAATGTCCATCTAAAATTTCACACCAACATGTCACTAATATCTGAAATACAGAATGTCCGACCCTCACTCCCTCAGCGCTGATTGCATCATTTTGAAAAAAGAAAAATAATGTCAGAACATGGTGGGAACTGTGTCATTATCTCAGTTTCCCATTGATGGCCATCCGCTGGTCTGAGTGTGTGTAGCTTCATTTTCTTGAGTGTGTGTATTAGTGTGTATTAGTGTCTGCAGTCCAGGTATGACTTCAGCAGGATTAGTGAGAATGAGGCACGACTGACGATTATAAGGTCATGGTTCAACAAGCTTCTCCCACAGGGAGAGGCTTAATCTTTCGTTTACACTCAGCTCTTTGGATGAAAGTCAATGACATCAGTTGGTTTTGTCTCGCTGAAGACAGTGCCCTGCCTGTGATTTTCCATTTCCTAAAGGTCATTTGAAGAACCCCCCTCTTGCTGGCAGTGGGACCGTTTCCAACACAAGATCCACTCAAACCAGACCAGAGTAAATCTTTTTGCAGGCTGTCTCACTGATGCACTTAGGTTGGCTGATGAGGTTCCCTAGACTACACACACTCCTCCAGTCCTCCCTGACCTTGTCAGGGTGGCGGCGCGGAGGAACAAGGACACACACGAGTCATGGTTGCACTCAGACCAGCGAGGCCTCGGCTAGTCATAACTCTGTGATCTCCAGGGGACTCTCCGACACGGTGTCCCCGTCCTTGTGACGGTGCATGGGGGTGGACTTGGCCGACTCTGTGCGGGCGTTTCGCTCACAGTAAAGCCCCCCGTCGGCATTCAGCGCCTCCAGAGAATGTGCCAGGGCCCGCTGGTCGTCCTCTGGCAGGCTGTTGAGGTCAGAGGTCAGGAGGGTACCCGTGCTTCCGTGGACCACGTGGACACCTTCAGGACCCTTCAGCTCCACAGGAAGCTTGTGCTTGAAACGCAACGTGCCGCGACCTCCGCCCATGCCCAGACGCTCGTCCTCGTCATCGTCCAGATCGCTCTGGATCAGCTGTTATAGGAGGAGAGGAGAAGAAGTCAGTTGAGAATGAATTAAACTGCTGAAAAGTGGAACTTACTGTATTGCATCAAGTTGACAAGAATGCAGACGATTGGTAGGAAACAGCTTTGAGAAAGAACTGGATAGACCAGTAGACGGAGACAGAAGTCAACAACTTGAAAATGTAGGAAGACAATAGTTCAGCAGAGAGTAACAGAACATGTTTTAAATAAAAGTAAATAGTTCTTCAGGTGGGAGGAGGGCGAGGTTTCCACATTTCAATTCATCAAAACAACGTGCAGAAAATGGTTTCAAAATGTGGAGGGATTTCTCTGTGGTTGACCTCACTCACAGCTGAACACTGAAAAGCCAGTCCAGACTTTATATAACCCAAAGTCTGGTTGAAGGAAAGAGGAGAAAGCAGAAGTGGTGAGAAGGTGTTAAACCAAAGCAGCGGACAGGGCGTCAGAATAGGAAATCAAAGTAATGCAAGATCACTCTCCAGTGGAGTCAGAGAGAAGCCGCAGGTGCAGACAGATAACCCGTTATTCAGAGCCCACCTCTGTGACTGATGAGTGATCTCCTTGGCTGGTGGATACAGTGACAAGTCGAGCTGCAAAGAGCTTTTTCAGCCTCAGGTAGTCATCCAGGACCACCTTGAGCAGGGAACCCTGACAGGACAGCAGTTAGGATCAAACAGAGCCTCTCACCTTACAAACCCCCACTGCCACAGAATTCATTAAATGGGAATCCACAGTAATGACGTCTTAACTAATCATCTGGCTCTCAACAATGTATCATTAAGTCCTTGGAGCGTCTCTCTTTTTGTTCTCGTGGAGGTCTTTTGTCCCGTTCTCTGACCTTATCCTCAATTTGTTTTGGAAGGATGAATTGAGTGAGTACATGACCAACGACAGAAAGGACTGAGGGATGATATTGGATGTGTTCATGAGGGTGTGTGCGTGTGTGTTACCCTGGATAATCTGACATTCACTTGTCTCACCTTGATAGGCCCCTCCCTCATGATCTGGCCCAGTTTAGCGATGTTGTCGTACTCCTGAATGGCTGCTCTCAAGTACCGATCATCCTCTGGCTTCGCTTGAGGCTCTCGACCAAATGTACCCTGTGAGGACAAGACCCATGTGCTCATGAAGAAACAGCTGTGTAATGGGCAGTACTCATGTAAATCCCTGAGAATGATGGCTTTATCAATCATTATCAATCCTCAAAATATAGTTGTGAGATACATAACAACACAGATTAAAATGAAATACTGACATGAGTGCGTGCAGGGCTGTTCCACAGGTCAGTTATCTCACTCAGGTTCTCAGGCAGGTCGTCCTCGTGGTCAGCCTGGGCAGCCAGCTCCAGATTACGACAGAATGGGTCCAGCCACACTGGATTAGCCCTGTAGAGGCAAACACCATGATGCATGATGCATGAGAACTCTGATCGATTTTCGGCATTTTGTGAATTCATATTGCACAAATATTTCTTAGTAAAACACTGTCACTTCCTGGACTCACAAGATTTGCCATACAACTTTAATGACAAACTACACAATCACCTAAGTAGGTTGTAGTTTTTTTTAGTGTGCAATGTATTTAACATTAAACACAGTTCCCAGAAAAAGATAACCTTCAGATGAATACTGACAAAAACCGGAAATTATATTTTGAGAAAAATAAAGAGGAACATTACAAAGTGATACATGGAGGAAACGTCCCTAAAATGGAACTGCTATCTCACCCTTCAAAAGAGTACTTGTTAGTGTTGGGCATATCCAGGATATCCATTAGACCCTGGTTCCCTGGATGGTAGAGGATAAATAAGTAATAAGCAAGTAAAGCATTTGTACAGTTAAGTGACATTATCAGATGACAGAAGCAACATCCTGGAGTTGAACAGCTGGCGGGGCCGTCCCGCCGGTGAAGCGACTTCTCACCTGTGGATCCTGCAACGATGGCTTTCAACTTCCTCTGGTGTCTGCAACACAGCAAAAAAAAAAAAATCAAATCAGACAGACATGTTGGTATCTGACTGTTGTCTGTTCAAACTGAGCCTAAAACACGGCCTGTGGCTGATTCAGTACAAAAATCCATTTCAAAACAACACTGCCTTTTTATAGAATACAGAATGATTCTTACACTCTACGGTAATGCCAGTTCATTGTTACAAACAAAATTCCTGCCAAGCACAGGAGCACAGCGAGGATTATGATGACCAGCTGTAAAAGATGGGGGAAAAAAAAAGTTAAAAATACAAAACATCTGCAACAGTCAGTGGGTTTGTGGAGGTCTCAGACTCACAGACCTGCAGTGTGGTGATGTCGTCAGGCAGCTTGTCAGTGACAGCAGGCTGAACGTCCACGACATTGTATTTTCTGAACAGGTTTCTCAGCTGCTCCTTGTTCTCATCAATCATCTGAATCACCCTGTAAAACACGAAATATCAGGACACACATAAACTCATGTCAGGGCACAGTCCTGCTCGTATTAGAGAAGATATAGGTTTCTGTATGGATATAATGCCAACTTATCATTTGGAGTAAAATACTTATTTCATTAAGGAAGGTTTACCTTTCAACATCTAGGATGGTGTTGGTCTGATTGTTGACAACATGGATCAACATGTCTGTCTGTGCATAATTCACCCTACCCTTCTTGTCCACATGGAACTGCATTGAAGGAAAGAGAGTCAAAGATGTCAGATGTTTATAAAACATTCACAAAAAAAAATTGGAACCACAAACACCCTGATAGAATAGCCTTACCTGTATGTCATCTAAGTTGACGATAGCTCCAGTGATGTTGGACAGCAAATTGACAAAGTCGTCCTGGTTTTCACGAACCAAGTCAGGGATCTCATTGAAGACGATCTTGACCCTCTGGTCGTCCCTCAGAATATAGATGTTCACATTGGTGGTTGTACTGTGTCCAACGAAATCGCACGCCAGAATCTCCAGCTGAAAGAAGCCTGGGTTGTAAGCCGTGAAGAGGTCATAGGTTCTGATGATCCCATCTGTCAAACCTATTGAAATGAAAAAACAGAATATGGTCTCAACAAAGGACGTGACTTTGACTCACTGAGAAGGCTTAGTAGCGTATAGTGTAAAACTAATAAAACATGGGACTGCATTCTGGTCTGTGTATTGAAAATGTGCGCAAAATATTAGAGGCATAGGAAGAAAGGGCATGTCTCTTGATTGGCTGTGCTTCTTGTTGAAGTCATTTCATTTCTTTCATTTTGCATTTAAAAGAAATAATTGATCATGACATAAAAGTATATGTGTATTGACATTTCATATTTTTTTGGTAACAAATCCAAAGAAAAATAAAATCAGCAATTGATTTATCCTACAAAGATATATTTCCTGTGTATCTGGAGCCAGACAAACATGAGAGCTCCACCACCGTTTTCCAAAAACATACAAACAGCGTATCAGTGAGTGGGGAAATGAGAAATATGATATACACAACAATCCATTGTTGGTTGTTTACTTTTCATGGGATTTGGTTACAACATTGTCATAAACAATGTAACAGCCTGAAACTAGCCTGACTACTTAATTATATCAAACTTACCGATGGTGAAGATGCTGCCAACATCCTCACTACCATTGCTCTGTGACTGGAAGTAACGGATTGTAACAATATGGTACTGGACCACACTGTTGTTGCCGATATCATTATCCACAGCCACTACCTTGATCAGCTCTGAGCCCACTTTGGCATTTGCTGCAACTCCTGAAATAGAGAAGCAAAAACAGAGGGTTATGGTGGTTCCTCATGGACCAGCAGCATCCACATACAGTACAAGAACATGGATCACCTGCAGTGTATTCAGCCTTAGTGAAGCGTGGCTTCTGATCATTGATGTCCTCCAGTTCGATGCGGACTTCCAACAGGCTGGGGTCACGGGCAGGGTCCAGGGCTTTGGCCCTTGCTCCCCTCTGACCCCTGGGAGGAGTCCAGCTCCTGTTGCTGGAGGCCTTGATGATGATGGAGTAAACCGGAATCTCCTCGCGGTCCAGATCTCTATGCAACTTCAGCTCTCCATCTAGACTCAAGCCAAAGTTGCCATCGCTGTTTCCCCCTGCAGGAAGAGATGGAAAGGATTTATGTTCAGCCATCTAAAGCACTGCAGGGCCGGCTTTAAATAGAAACATCTATACAAATGTCCCTATTATTCCTAAGCTTTTGAAGTATAAGGACTTTAATCTGACCACACAATGGATACAAGAGCTTCTAGTCACACTGCATGGACATGCTCTAAATCTTCCTGAATCCACAAACACATTTTGACTAACTTGGATACATGTGGTTGAATGTGGAGATCACTGCATCACCTGCAATGAAGTAATAGACGATGGCATTGGAGCCCTCATCGGCGTCCACGGCTCTAGTTACGTTCCCCACCACAGTACCTGGAGGGGAGTGCTCAGGCACTGTCAGTTTCTGGTAAGGCAAGCTGCCCCGCTGAGATACGCACAAACAAACAGATGCACAAAGATAAAATAAAGGTTCAATAAATAAATAAAGACCAAGATAGAACAAGACAAAGAATACAAACAGTTTAACAGAGGTCCTTATGGTCTGATTTCCACATAAAGTCATGTTGGTAGAACTCGTTACTCACTGGTGGTTTGAGGAAGACGGGTTCGTTGTCGTCAATGTCCAACAGCGCCACCTGCAGAGGCTGTGTGGTCTCGTAAGGCACTGGCTGACCCATGTCACGGGCCACAATGATAAGCTGTGAGAGTTGTTTGGACTTGGTTAGAGAAACAAAACGCTGCACAGTTCGGTATATTAGGTAAGTGGACAAAAAAGTTGACTCACGCTATGCAGGGCCTGTTTCTCCCGGTCCAGTTTCACAGTTGTTGTGATGACTCCAGAAAGGGGATCGATGTGGAAGTTTTCCCAGTCTCTGTTACCTGCTCCAGTCTGTAGGAATGCGTAGCGGACTTCTCCATTCACACCCTCATCAGAGTCTGTTGCATGCACCTCATACACGGGCAGGCCTGGAGGCTGCTCCTACAGGAAGACAGTCAGTGTGTGTTTGTGTGAACTTTAACAAACTGGTATCATACACATGTACTAACAATGAAATACACAGAGACAAATGATGTCAGTTACCTCTGAGATATGGATGATGGTCCCATTGGCAGGTCTGACGAACACAGGTCTGTTATCATTGACGTCTATGACTGTGATGATGAGGTCTGCGGTGCCCCACAGTGGAGGACGCCCCTGGTCGGTGGCCACCACAGTCAGGTTGAAGCGTTCAGAAGACTGAAGCAGGCGGCGAGAACGCACCAGCCCTGTGTTTGGATCTAAGGAAAATGCATCTAACGGGAGAGAGGACATTCATGGACTAAGCAAAGACATAGGAAGTATTCTGAGCCATTCTCTTTTGCAGACTTTATGAAGTTGTAGACTTGATTGTGAATGGATAGATTTGACATTACTGCCCATGAATCTTCACTCAATAATCCCTAATGACACATTTTAGAATTTTTAAAATGTCCAAACTGAAGAAAGAGATCTCCCCACTCTTAGATCTATGCAATTTCACTTTATTAAAAGCCAAGCTTTCGGTCTCAGACGACCTTCATCAGAGCATATGCTGAGACAATGAACAGGCAGGTGAAAAAAAAGATCTCTTTCTTCAGTTTGGACACGTTTGATGCCTCCAGCACCTTAGCAAAGAACCAGCCGGGTGAAGCCGCAGTCTCACTCCTTTTCACAATTATTAAGTTCACTGTTGGTACACATAAGGCTTTGGAAATGGTTTCACACACTGATCCATGCCTTGCTCCAGGCCACGGTTTCATTGTAGAGGAGCATTCCTTGGACATCATGTTTTGATTTTTGTTCTAACATATAGTGTAAATTGTGGGACCTCACAAACTGTTATCAATCATTATAATCAATATTATATCAATCAATTCAGTTTCCCACACGAGGACTCCAGTCAAGCTCTTCATACACCTCAAAGGCAACTGAAGCAAACAGGAGGCACCAAAAGACAGTTTATTCAGACTAACCAGCTTTTATAAATGCATTCATACCTGAATGAGGTCCCAACATGCTGTAGAGGATCGCTCCATTCTCTCCTTCATCCAGGTCGGTAGCTTTCACCGTGATCACAGACGTACCACTGGGCTCATTCTCAAACACGCTGGTGTTGAACACCCGCTCTGTAAAGCGTGGCCGGTAATCGTTGATATCGAGAACTGTCACCAGGACCTGATGGGCATCAACGACAGATTAGATTCAAACGGGAGGTTAAATTCATAATCATGATACATGTGACAGCAGGTTCTACCTTGTCACATATCTCATCAGGAAAATCATTTAGAATCAATTGGGGCAGCAAAACCTCCAGATTATAGGACCTCAAACTACGTGGAACAAGGTTTTCATAAGTGGCCTGTTCCATTTATCTTCATCTCGCTTAAATACATGTTGTCGCTAGAAGCCACTATAGATGGTGTTTGCTGTTACATGCACTGACTCTATGAGTGCAGATGACTTAGATATTCATTCAAACCGTCATTGACATGAGGTTCTTGTGTCATCACAGCCAGTGTTGTCTACCTGGACAGAGTTTTCTCGTCTGTTGCTGGAGCTGCCTCCGGGGTTGTCACGAGCGACTGCAGTCAGAGTGTAATGGTCCTTTGTCTCCCTGTCCAGAGGAGAGAGGATGTAGATCTCTCCCTGACACAGAGGAGGGGGATAATTAGGAAGGAAGTACAAGTATTGACTGGGAGTGGTGGTTGTATAAAGACATTTATTTGAGTCTGTGAGTGTGACAGAAATGGAGCACGGAGATAAACTATTTAGTTTGTCTTTATTACACTGAAATACTTTGTTTAAACTTTTATTTCCTGGCAGGATGCAGTTCAGCTTTGACACCCTGTGCTGCTGGCACACAAAAGACATAATAATACCTGAATGCAGACCACACCTTCTCAGAGTTCATCAAAAGAGAAACTTGTAAGGAAATTGTTTTGCATGTGTTCATTAACACCGTCTTTCAAATATGAACTTCTATGTTTTGTCCTTTTTGGCAAAATTCCAATTAATGGATTTGTAATGAATTCTGATTTTATTATGTATGGCCTAAATGTAGACTGAAATAAAAGCAAATATTCTGAGTGAGGAGCACCACATGGTTACTTCTCATGTATTGGTTAACTTACAGTGGTTGGTTTGATGCCAAACTTGCCCTCTCCATCTACCAGGCTGTACTCAATGACAGCGAAGAGGCCAGAATCAGCATCTGTAGCACTGACACGAACTATGGTGGTGCCCAAGTTCACGTTCTCAAACACAGGCTCCTGTAATAACAGATAAAAACATGCTTTGGATCAGGAACAGAATAACATTATAAATTAAGAATAAGATTATGTTTTGATATGATAAAAAAGTGGCAACAAGAGAGGCAAGCTAAATTATATGGCACTTAATTTCATATGCTACATTAGTGAACTTGAGAGAAATCAGCTACTTGAGACAAACTGCTTAGCCAGAAGTGAATAAGCAGCAATAATACCACACAAAAATGTTAAGTGCTCTGAAAATAACACAAAATGAAACCTGTCTCATAAGATAAATAAAAGTGGTAGATTTCCAGTTATATTGTGCTTTATTTTCAGCCTCATGTTCAGCAGCAGGTTTTTTCAATTTTGTAAACGAGTGTTGTTTCTGTGGTCATCATCAGAGTCATTAGTAACACCTGTGCTTTTCGTGCAGAGACAAGCTGATGGTTAGTGGAATAACAAATACATTTTCTTCTTCAACAGCACTTTACATTTTCGCCTGAGTGGCTGTTATTTGTCTTTTAATATCCTGTACTGTACCTGATATGATGGTTGTAAGAAGACAGGGTTGTTGTCATTGACGTCCACAATGCGCAGGTAAACTGGCAGCTCAGCGATCCTGGGGGGAGTGCCGTGGTCCCGGGCCCGGATTGTAAAATTTAGCCACTGTACTTGCTCATAATCCACCGTCTGGTTGGCTATTATCTTACCTGAAAAATAATTTGGATTCATCTTAATCAATTAGAAGAATCATAATACATTTAAGAAATACAGTATTACAGAGCTTGAGGCTTTATTTATTTTTAACCTGCAGCCTACAGCAGATTTTTGAAGTGTCATACCAACAGAAGGGTCCTCCAATCTAACATATCCCCCTCGGGGCAAATGGAGCAGCTGGTAGATGACCTGGCCATTGGGACCTTTATCTGGGTCTACAGCTGACACTGACAACAGTGTAGTGCCGGGCTGAGCTCCTTCCAAAATCTTCTCAGTGAAGTTGGACACCCCAAAGGGCCGAAAACGAGGCGCGTTGTCATTTACATCCAACACGTTGATGGTTAGTCTCGCTGGAGAGAAGAGAGAGTTCAAATATCTTAGATAATTGAACTAATGACACTTAAAGATTTTGTGACAAAAACAATTAACTTACCATTGGGAACACTTCCTGACTTGTCAATTACATCACTAGCATTGTCATGTACGGACACAATGATCTCAAAAGTCGCTACCAGCTCTCTGTTTATGGGGTTGCGCACAAACACTGCACCTGAAAATTCACAGAAAAACATGCATTTTGAGGAAGACTCAGTTTATTCAGTGAACTGATTATCTAACAGTCAGTGTAAAGATTTCTAGATCATCAATTCAATGTGAGTAAGATCGGTCACTCACCAGTGTGTAAATCAATGCCAAAGGATTCCTGCAATCCATCCACTGGGTTGTTCCCATCGTCCTTTGCCTCCACTGAGATGATGTAATACTCCAGCCGAGGATGCAAATCTGGGTCCTCAGCGGTGAGCGTAGCCACCACTACACCAGGGGGCGTGGACTCATTGACACTTATCATGGTTATGGGTTCTATAAACCGGGGCCGTGAGTCATTTACATCATCAAGGATGACCGTCAGGGTGGCCGTGCCCGACATGGGAGGTGTTCCGCGATCGGTTGCCATGACAACCAAACGGTAGGACCCGCGGTCTTCTCTGTCGAGGGTGTTGTTGCCCACCAAGACGGCACCGGAGAGCGGGTCCACCACGAAGCGGTCCTGAGCGCCGCTTTCCAGCCGATACATCAGCCAGCCGTTGGAGCCGGAGTCGGCGTCAGTGGCGGACAACTGAGTCACCACCACACCTGCAGGAGGGACAGCACTGACTTAGACGCCATTCCCAACATGTAGACCCTAAGAACCCTCCAACAGAGGAATGCAAAGTGAAACAAAGGTGTAGATAATTCACAGGAAGGAAGTCTGCACTCCTACACACAGATCATTAGTTACAGACTACGCACCAGTGGGGCTGTTCTCAGGCAGCCGAACACTGAAACTGGACGGGCTGAAGACAGGAGGGTTGTCATTCTGATCCAGGATGGTAACAGTCAGTGGGACGCTGCTGTTTAAACCTCCTACATCCTCCCCCACCAGAAACAGCTCTACCCGAGGCTCCTGGAATGCCTCACGATCCAAGTTCGCCCCCTGACGCACAAGTATCACGCCTGAGGGGAAACACAGAGACATTAACATTTGCCCTCCAATTTTCCTCTATATGTGCTTGCTGAAGAGTCACAATGTTACCAGTGTTGGCATCCACAGTAAAGAGGTCAACCCTTGCTCCCAGCAGGCGGTACTTCACCACAGCATTGGGTCCGATGTCTTTATCCTCAGCCAGAACCGGCCCATTCAACACTGTCACTGTACTGCCTAAGGACAGACCGAGATGAAGATAGGGACAGGTGAAGAAGTAAAATGATTACACTCATTAGATTTGTTTTCATAAATTAATTTGCTACTTGTCGATGTGTCATCCAATTCCAATTTATTGACACTCAGTTTGGGAAAATGTGTCAATCATATTCTGGACCAAAAAAATCTAAATGAGGACTACATTACAAAAATTCAAAGTCATCTCACCCGTAAACATTCAGAGTCGAACAAATCACTTCACTTAACATGTGTAAACAAAGTCAGGAAGTGTGGTTGACAGTTTTTCAGAAGGTGTTTTCGACACAGTTCTCTGTGCTGCACATAGTTGTAGAGGAGGAAGACAGACACACCAGCCTGGATGCTACCTGCTGCAGAGTTCTCAGTGATCTCAGCTCTGTAGCTGCTCCGGGTGAATATGGGCCTGTTGTCGTTCTCATCCAGAATAGTTATCACCAAGTGGTCTGAATCCTGGTGTGGTGGGAGAGAAGAGGGGGGATGAAGAAAACAAAACATGAGCAAAAGATTGGGTAGTGTAGAAGTGAGGGGGAAGGAAAAATAAAAAATAAGTGCATCTGCCCATAAGAGGCAAGCTACTACAATGTGGTGGAGGAGTAGTAATACACAGGTTTTGCACTCGTATTGTGCACACCAAAGCAGGCTGCAGGTGGTCGACTTGTTTGCAGCTCTTGCATGAAACAGTTTCTCACCTTTCACACACATGAAACATTTAAAGCATGTTACATCACAGTGTTTTGCAGAAAGACTATGCAACTGCATCGTGGTTGCCATTCCATGGTTTAATTTAGTAAATGAAAAAAAAAGGTGTGATAATTTTATTGTTGCCATGATACAGAAACACGTAGGGCCATGAGACTGAGTCAATAAATACACTGGTCCTAAATGTAGGACTAGTAAGTGTGAAAGGCTAAACAGGTTTATGAGCCCATTGCATGTTACAAATTGAAAAGCTTTATGTCACTGACAGTGATTTGAAATTGTGTCAGTGGGGTTTATGTGAAACTGCCTATGTGAGCGCATGTGTGAACGCTTGCACTGTACTTGGGTTTACCCTGCGAGCGATGCGGGGGTTCTCTGGGTTGTCTTTCACAGTGATGGTTAGTCTGTACTCAGAAACTCGCTCTCTGTCAAGCGGTCGGTTCACCTGCACCTCACCTGTCTGAGAGGATGCAGAGAGGAAGTCAAATGAGTGCAGAGCCATTCTTTATATCACAAATTGTTTAAATGCATATTACCAGTATACAACCTTGTAATACCACAGTATGTATATCCCCTTCTAAGAACATGCAGTATTTGTATAAGCTTTGACAAAATCATGCTGTAGATCCACAATTGTTTATAACGCCAAAATCCTCTGATGTGGAAACTGCCAGACATAAACCTGACACTTCTCAGATTAACTTTTTTTTTCACATCCCATATCAGCAGTTGTTTTTTTTATGTGTTTTTCTTTCATGTTGTGTCTAAACCACACCATCCTTCTCTCTCACTGTGTCATTGATGTAGAAGGCTCCATCGTGGTTGCCAGCAGTGATGTTGTAAGTGAGCAGTGCATTGCGCCCGCTGTCTGCATCGCGTGCTCGAACTCTGGCCACAGAGGTGTGTATCGAGGCACCTTCGCTCACACTGGTGTTGTAAGGCAGGTTAAGGAGGACTGGGTCGTTGTCATTGATGTCTAAGACATGGACCCCCACCACCACCTTAAAAGAAATTAGAAATTAAACATCTGATTCATGTACTTATTATTTTGATCCACTGTTTTTAATAAAGAAATATTCTGAATAAATATATAAAAAATGTATTATGCCTTAGTTCCAAAGATATTATTAATTAATTGACACATAATGGACGAACCAAGGTTCAATTTGACATGTACTGCAGGTTTAACTGCCATGTTAAGATAATGGATTTAGCAGAGTAATGCAAGTAATAGTGAAAGTGGTGCTATTTATTCTTTCATGGAAAATGTAAGAGTTTAGAGGGCTGTTTTCCATGCAAACCAAATACAGTACAGAAGTGAAACTTAGAAGATGCTGACTATTCAAGAAGATACTGAAACGTGTTTGTGTGTGTTTGTGTGCGTGTGTATGTGTGTGTTTGCATGTATGTAAAAATGCCCACCGAGCTGTTGCGAGATGGGGTTCCCAGGTCTCGGGCGGTGACAGTGATGTTGTAGAAGGCCACAGTCTCTCTGTCAAGCTCCACATCCTTTCTCACCCGAAGCTCGCCCTCCACCGGAGAAACCATGAACTCATCTAATAAAGAGTTGGAGAGAGAGAGAAAGAGACTCAGAGCCACAGGATTTAATAATGTATCAATGTCCGCACAGAAAAAACGAGTCCGCTACTAACTCTGGTGATCTCCACCGGTGATGCTGTACTCCACTTTGCCGTTAAGCCCAGAGTCTTCGTCACTGGCTCTGAGTGTCCAGACCCGAGGGCCTGGCTGGCCCTCAGTAACCTCAAAGGGCCCTTCATAGGCTCTAGGGAACGTGGGTGTCACATCGTTCACATCTAGGACGTTTACGAGCACCTAAAGAGGGAGGAAGAGTTTTCAACACTTTGCAACCAGGAGAGAGGTCATCTGAAAAAAACAAAACAAAACTTTGAGGAAGTGCATCTCATTTTCATCATTACTGTTGTGCTAGATGTCAGGCGTAGAGCAGGGTTTAGACACTGGTCTGTTGCTGTGACAACCAGTGCGTAGTGTCCATTGCTGATCTCGTAGTCCAGCTCCTTTACAGCAGTGATTCTTCCCTAAACATACACAGCACACACAGAAGGTTAACTTGTGCTCTTAACACTACAGCATACATACCAGTTTTCATATCTTACCGTAACACTGTTGATATGAAAGGTCTGGATCAAGTTGCCATGAGCGATCGCATAGCGCAAAGTGCCATTCACTCCCTCGTCTGGGTCGATGGCTGTTACTGTGGCAATGGTGGCACCCACTGTGTCTGGTCCCTCGCTCAGCACGGTGACATACTCCTCCTCAGGAAACTCTGGGGCGTTATCATTCTCATCCACAATGTGGACGTAGATGGTTGTTGAAGTCTGTGAGAGGCACGGGAAAACTTTTACAGCTGTGTCGACTATTTACCGCTCATTGTATCAAACTCTACTGACAATATGTGATTCACTTCCAGGTCAGTGCCAGCCGGGCCTACAAGTAGTCTAAGTCTAAATTTGATCTTGTTGTCCATTCATCATTATAACACAGAAAAAGTGATTTATCATCAAACGTAGTATCATGACTGCCAACAAAAACCTCACGTCACCATTTGTCATTCCACAATAATAACTTAATAACAGATTTTCAGTCCATTTTTCATGCTCCATCCACCCTATATCTTCATACACTGCTCTCTACCACAATGATTACTTCTGCTGGAGAGGACACATTACTGTCTTCATTGGCTATAGGTAGGCTGGCTATATGTGATATTCAAGATTCTTTTAACATAAGGGAATTGGACCAGGAAGCTGAGGCATATTTCATAACAGAATTATTGAGAAATATCTTCAGAGAATGGAAAGGAAAAGTTAAAGGCAAGAGGGCTCTGTTGTTTCTTTTTCAAAACACTGACACACAAAAAAACAGAAGACAGCAGTGTGTCCTAAAGAAGACCTCCTTGACAAACCACTGACACTTTTATGACAAATAAGCAAAAGTTAAAGTAATTCTGTGGTAACAAAAGCTGAGTGTTGTGATAAATCCTGTGCAACCAGTCTGACTGACTTTGTACTGATTAAAGATCCAACTAGAGCAAGTCACACCACTTTTACATCATAAGCCTGGAGGAGCATTTTATAGACAGATTAAAAACTCTTGCGTTTGTATTTAAAAAATATAAAATAGATGACCAAGTGTTACCAATATGGGCATTGAAGGATATACAAGATGCATTGGGAGCTGTAGGATCCAGAGTATTTTTAAGAGGCAGGATAAATCTACCTTTACTTGATCAATTTTGAAAAAATAAAATAAATAAAATCACATAATTGAGGCCAAACATATTTTCTTGTACCAAATATTTTGCTTAGATACCTCTCCCCAGTGGGCGGAGTCAGTGTGGCGGCCGGGGGGCGGGGCTTGTTGCCTACGCGTTTCACGTTGCAACAGCGATTTAAAGTTCACAAGTACCAAGGGAAGTTTAAAGACGGTGACAAAGCGGCTGTCAAACACATCGGAGCATCGAAGCCACAGTGCCATTCGAGTCTAAGAGGGTGTGGACGGAGAAGAAGACGAGAGTCGTGTCTACTGCTTCAACACAACTATGGAGGGAGGATTAACTCAGCGGACATCACTGTGGAGAAAGAAGTTCATGCTCTGGTTCTGCTCTGCTCTGTTTTCAATAGCCGAAGGTGAGCACGGAAAACAACACTGACACACATCCATCCTCCGCACACGTTTCCCTGACCGCTCACACCGTGACTGACGGGCGTGTGCCGACTCGTTCACAGTTTTCTTATGGGGGCAAGGGTTTTTGTGTGCGTGTTTGTTTTGTTTTCTGCAAGTTAAAGCAAAAAAAAAGTAAAGTATAGTGAAGTGAGTTTTGGTTTTAGAAAGGCCAGCCATGCCCCGTAGAGGGGAGCATATCAAATGTAGCCTGTATGACAGCAACAAGAGTGATAAACGAACTGACTTAAATCGTGTTACTTTATTTTTCTGTCTGGTTTATTTGTAGCCTACCAATAATTTCACAAACAGCTGCACGTCCGCCGCACACGCAACTGTGTTATTACACTCCTATGGGGTGTGTGTATCTTACACAGGGCGCTGTTTGTGTTGCTGTTGTTGTTTTGAGATTGAACATCTGGTGTGAAGCTGTTTCAAGGCTCCTCCCTGGGATACAGTTGAGTGTAAATCCACCTTAAACTCAGCCTTTATGGCGAAGCGAAGCCGCAAACCGGAGAGCCATGTTGTTATAGGCTACAACTGTCTGAGAATGGATACATATAGGCCTACACAAGTTGGAAAAAGTGAGAGTTTGGGGGAAGTTTGCCGAGCTAAATGTGGGTTGTTTTTTTTTCATGGGACGGTGTTTATGAAATGTGGGGATTTGTATCTCAAGGACTTTCTAGACAGGGCTTGAAAGTGGAGGCCGGAGAGACAGCTGTTGCCTGGGGGCGCAGGGAACTTCACTTCAAACACCACTGAGGTTATCAGTTTTCGACTTCAGGATTTGGTCTTTTAGATAAACTCACGCGATACGTCCTGTCAAAGGCAACTAATGATGTTTACTGAACTTGTTTAAAACTGACTCACTCTGGTCAAAATATTCACATTAGGTTCAGAAATGTGTCTGTTTTAAATAGATCTGAAGAGATTTACTTGAAGGAGGAAACTGTAGTATATTTTTTAAGACAAAGCTTCAATAAAAGCACTAAAAAGGCTTAAAGTCTAACCCCAGACACCCACGGTGCCCACCCTTCAGCCACAGTTATGTCTTCTTTGTTTGGAAGTTTCCTTCCTTTCAGTCAGTGATGAAAACAGCTGCTTGTGCCACTGCCAATAATGGGCTTCTCCTCCACAAAACATGATTCCAGATAAACAGGCCAACAATCATTGCTCCTTTTCCTCTCCATCTAGATAAGCATTTAGTTCACAATAAAAGGACAAAAGGCACGGTCCAAAATGGTCAATGAGCTACGCAGGATGTGAGCTCTCTCCTCCTGTTGTGACAGAGCTGATGTGGGGGCATTGATTCCCGTCCTAATTGAGTGAATCATTACTTGAGTACAGCAATTAAAAATGTCTTCCTGGATCAGTCTCATCGACAAGAAGAAGCCTGAAAGGGGGGGAGACACAGTCGCTGAGTGTGATGATGAGTTGTGTGGGCAGATACTGCATGTGCATGAGCAATAAGGAGATGGAGGAGGAGGGGGAGCTCCCCTCTTCTCTGATTTTTGTGGGTCTAAGCTTTTTGAAGGTATGACAAACATCTGTAGTTGCAGTTTTTCTGTTTGATGTTTAATATGCAGTGAAAATGACGAGTAAAAAAAATCCCCAAATACCAGTGGCCTTCATACTTCTAGTAACGTGTCTCCCACTCTGGTGATTCAGCCCAAGGATACAGCATTGGCCACTGACAGAGCCTTGACTCTGCTCCCAGCCACTGCTACAGAAACTGCAATCTAATGTACTAGGGCAAAGCTATAAAACAATAACTATAAAGCAAGCAGAATAGCAATATAACTACAGCACAAAATGTACTTTAAAACGCAAAACAGGAAGAACCAGAAAAAGAGGAAACAAAGTACTCTGTGACATCCTTTCTTAAACAATGCAATAATTTTTACTTAAACGCTTTCATAAGTAGAGAAATGCCCATTTGACTTAAAATGATGAAACTGCGTCGTAATTATGTTGAACTTAGAAAGCTGTCGTTACCCAACCCTTTGCACGTGTGGCTAAATTGATGGTGTAAATTTAGAAGAGATAAAACAGGAAGGTTGTGTCTTGGATTGACTCTTGTGCAAATATGTAATATCCCAAATTGCTGCACAAAGTAATAAAAGACAACAAATGAAATGTCACGGGTCACCAACATGGCGACGAATCTCGTTGACCATTAACCACTTCCTTTCATGACTAGGAAGTGCAAAACATACTTCCTATTAATGAAAACACGTCAGATGTGTTTCTTTGTGATGCTAAAGGTTTCACCTGAAACTCTCTCTTTCTGTGTGGGTGTGGGGGTGGGGGGGCTAATCTGGGATCCTCCTGCTGGTTTCATTTAACACCCTGTAATGAGTTGGATAATCATTATCTTTACAGTAGGTGCGAAAAAGGGTGGGGTCAGAGGTGGGTGGGTGTGGAGAGGCAACACTTGTACAAACACAGGTAGAGAAGTAGTGCAAGTGAAAGGACGCTAGATTTACCAGTGTTGTATAAAGTCAGGCTATGCTGCCTGTCTGAATTGAGGAAAAAAAGCTGTCATAGGCAACATATCCTCAACAGGTGGCATTCAGGCTTAAAACAAAGGAGGGCCTGTTTCTGAGCCCTCGGGGGCTATCAGGATCCTGAGAACAGAGATCAGAGGAGGAAACTTAGATCTATAATAGGGCCAAAACACAGATGTCTGGTTGTACACGAGTGAAAGAAATCCTGTCCTCACTGGAGACAGAGTAATGCTTGCTGTCTCTCTCTACCTGGTTGCGACCACATCAAGCTCAGGCAGCGCTTGCACTGGGACAACACGGCCCACTTGGCACCTAAGATGAATGTTAAAAGATATGATACCCATTGTCTGCCAAATAATCCTTTAGAAAGGCCCGGTCATGTCAGTACGCTTCATCTCATCTATATTAGATGTGTATACTGGTGTTTGTTTGCCAGCTGGCAACTTAGACCAACTTTTGGCTTTAAAAGAGCAAAAAAAAAAATCCATCCTTTGCCAGATACATATCTAGTGTAAACAGGACCAGAGAAACTGGGGAGGCAGGTTGTCAAAATAAAAAGGGCACACAGGACGGCGGGGCGGGTGTGAAACAGGAGAGGAGAAGGGCTTCCCCTCCTATTGTCCCACTACGCAGGCAGGAACAGCTACTGGAGCAACAGTTTCACTTTAATCACCCTCCCTGGTCTTCCTATTGCTTTTCCTAACACACAATGGCCAGTGCAGAGTTCAGCAGCACACACACAGGAGCATGGCACGTAACACACTCTCTGTGACACATACACAGGATGCTGCATATGTTGCACACAAACATGCACAGCTAATCAAAAAACAAAGGTCATTGGCTGGTGAGCTACTGTATTGCCTATTAACAGGAAGGTAAACCAATCACTGGTATTGACATTTAGACTGAAACTATGGGCCTCCTCATTAATATTCTGCTGCCCCCTAAAAATAGTAGTAGTGCATAAAAATAAAGCGAATAGTGAATCACAGAAGGCTGCTCTCTCAGATCTCTGTGGGTTTAAGCTGACGTGTTGCTGTTGCTGTCGGTGACATGATGTGTTTTGCAATTGACAGCAGATGGGGAAAAAAAGCCTCCACTGAAATCAATAGTGATTAGAAACTAGTGTTGATGCAACCTGCTTCGAATGTTCAGGCCACAAAGAGCTGTGCAGCAGCAGCAGCAGCAGCAGCAGCAGCAGCAGCAGCAGCAGCAGCAGCAGCAGCTGTAGCCCTTCAAAGTTGTTGAGTGGTGAGGAGCCAGACGGGAGGAGGAATGGGAGTCGTGCTCGCGTGCTGAGACAAGTCAGGAAGGAAGTCCACTCCTCAAATCCTGGCACTGACCAGCTACCCTCCAAACACACACACAATCTCCAATGCATGATGAAAATCTCTGGCTGCATCCACACACACAGTTGAATGCATACTTCTCTTTCACTGCAGTCCACCCCCTCACATGCTTGTAGTTCATATGCACGCAGCCTTTCCTGTATATGCAGTGCTAAGCAGTCATGGATGCAAAGCCACTCATTGTGTGCATTGATGCTACACTCCAGCTGTGTAGTGTGGGTGCATCTGATAGATTATGTTGTGTATGTGTCATTTTTTCTTGGTAAGGCTTAGATGAGGGCTTCAGGATGCTCAGCCTGAGGATATGTTTATTTTGTTACTGCGATGAAATAATCACTCAGAGCACACATTAAAGAGTTTATCTTTGCATTCCACTGTTGCACTAAAGTCAGAGCAGGAAGTGGTTGAGACTGAGAGCAGGAGGATGGTTCATGCAACATGTAAAGAGGTGTCTCACAGCTGTCTGTTTGGTTTCCACAATGCATAAGGTAAGATCTTCTGAGAAAGAGGCTAGTTCACCTCAGTGGGCAATCATACCATGCAGCAACAGTGGCATTGCATACATCAGTCAGATTTCTACACTACACTGTAGTTTTACGGCAAACATGATGTCACATGAGGGCTGGTGTCTCTCTCTAGCCCTCTGAGAGGACCAGGCAATTTAGCTCCCACAGGAGGTTGGTATATTTAATTACAAACCAATATACAGAACAGGAAAGAAACTATGTTGACCCAAAACCAGGAAGCTTGTATTGTGCAGAAATAGGGCATGGAAAATTGTTTGACTGCGGCTTTAAATTCATGTTTAGATTGGTACTTTCTATAATTACATTTTACACTGTGGCTATTTGTGGTCTGACTGGTAGAACAAAGCAGGAACTACGTCCCACTCAATTTCTACCAATAATTTGAACTGTGGTTAACCATGGCAACCCCATGATATGAGGGCTACACATTCATTAATGTTTAAACTCCCGGACTCAAAGAAACAGAGATGGAATTTTGTGATCATTTTCATAGTGCACCTGCATTAGCATGGATTTTCCATATTATTACCAAATGAAATGAATTCAATGAATTGAATTATATTACTTGTAACATATTCATGTTGGGTTTTATTTTTTAAGTACTTTTTTCTTATTTCTTCTGGATTTCGACCTGTGGAAAACTTGCCACTGCATCAGATAAACTAACCAAATGTGACACACAACATGTTTTTTTCGGTTTACTAAATATACCCCATTCTTTCCCCTGGTTTTTCTTTGTCATCTGCAATAGACTCTATAAAGGAGTTGTGTTCCCATGGGTTGAGTTTCTCAGGGACTTCCCATAATTTCCATTGCATATAAATCCCACCTACTTCCTAATGAGTATCATAACCCCAAATACCTAGAGTTTGTTTGTGATGTTCTACAATTAGGAAGTAAGGACTGTCTTAAAGTTGCAAAATAAAGTGTGCATATGTTTATTTATTCGATATTAATGTATTATTCCATATTTGTCTTCTCTCTTTAGGTAAAAGTGAGCTTGCCCATGCCCAGGCCACAATAAGTGTCTCAGCTCCCCACATGTTCTACACCTGTCCTGAGGGTGCAACTGTCAAACTGGTGTGTTCCCAGAGAGGTGCTGCCTTGCACTCACATGATGTCTTGAAGCGCAGCTGGCTTTTCACGCCCCACAGCGATCAGCACTGTTCAGGAAGGGAAGGCCCGCGCAATATTACCTTGAGCCATCCCCATGCCAAACAAAGCCCGGGGTTGCAGTTTGGACATTCGGAGCAGAATTTCTGGATGGTTATGCAGAACCTGACCCACGCTGACCAAGGTCGCTACTGCTGTATGGTGCTGGACCTCGAAGTGGTGAAAAAACATGCCACGCTGCTGCAGAAACCCCACAGTCACTTTGTCCTCCAAATTACACCACGTAAGGACACTAAATGTATTACTGTGAATCTATATGGTGATGGAGTAGTAAGACATGTTCACCATAGGCCATAAAACCATTGTGTCTTTTTGAAGTTGCTAAGTAGGACGTTATTATGATGTTATTTTCTGTCTATCTATGATGTGGTCTATAATTACTCATCCTGGTCTACAACTCTGTGCGAAACATCACACGCTATAGTGAACAGTTGTTGCATTTAACAAGCAGAGAGCCAAACCAATGCCATATTGTGGTTTGCTGTATGTGAGAGACAATGTGTTTGTTCTCTCTTTCCAGGGAGAAATGGGTCTCAAGATTGCACCGTCTGGGATCCTTCACCATCTGAAGGTATGTTACATAATTCAAGGCTTCATGGCCCGGGGATGACTGGCCAGTTATTCCATTTATTTAACTCTCAGTCTCTCTGTTACTTCCCCAGGCACTGTGCCAGTGGCCTTGGCCATAACAGCCTGCATCGTGGCTCTGCTCGCTCTGCCTCTTATCCTGGTGCTTGTGTACAAACAGAGGGAGAGCAGCCAGTCCAACAGACGTATGTAATGCTGATATCCATCCACGCACAAGCACACACATGTTCATGCTAAGGTTCAGATGTAAATCTCTTACACTCAGTTCCCCGTAGTATTTTTCCTGACTCATGTTTCCTGTCAGTGAGGCGGATTAACTGTATTTCACACAGTAGGAAGCACATTCGGCCTGTATCTGTAGTGTTCCGCTCCGTTTCAATTCACTCACAATGGCCCATTTCCCGTTTCCTCTCTCCCAGGTGCACAAGAGCTGGTGAGGATGGACAGGTGAGTTTTCCCACAGTGTTGTCACAAGCCAGCCTCACAGCTGCTCCTCAGAATAATAATACGCACATAGATAGTCTACTACATTATGTACAATGGGTAGATGTTATGTTATTAGTGTCCCTGGGGTGTATTTTGTGAGGAATCTATTATGACTCCCGGCAGGGTGACTGTACTGTCCTTCATTTATGTGCACAAGCTACTAATAACAACACACCCAGGGAGTCTACATGTGTTATAAACCATTAAATATTCTCAAACCATCTAGGTACAGTATTAAAAGTTCATTACAGGGAAACAAGCATCACCCTTACTGCTAGATAAAGTGACGCATGAAACTCTGAATGTCTTAAGCAACAGATGAGTGTTGCAATGATTTATCTGCAACTACTTACTCATTTGTATGGTTCCTTTTCTAAACTGTATGTGTCAATTTCAGTGAGGCCCTCGGCCACGAGAACCCGGTATTCCTTGGGGGATCACCACAGATTAAGACCAGAACCGTTTCTCAGATCATGACCAGACAAGCCTCTGAGACGGGACGCCACCTGTTGTCCGAGCCAGGAACCCCCCTTTCTCCCCCTGGACATGGGGACGTCTTCTTCCCAATAGAAGGTAGGGTGCACACACACTGCACATCATGACATAACAGCAGCTGATGCTACAGAGAGGCAGGCCAAGGTAGACACAATAATACAGAGAATAGCAGTAAGATAGAACATAGGGTGGGCAAAATAGGCTTTGGCTTCTGCCTACACCTTTTTGGTGTCATTTTGTGTGTTTTTAACTGTCTTTATTCATGTTCTGTGAACTAGGACCGAAATAAACTAAACTAACCTAACTAACAGCCATGTACTGATGAAAAACACTAAATCACTCAGCTCAGACTGGGACATTTTCTCACCCACTCTCAGTTTTGTTCAGCTTTTGCCCCTTAACTTGCCTCTGACCAGCAAAGAAAAGCTGAGAATGAGTTAGCTCAGTCTTAAGGGAGTTTATGTCCACATCTGCGTGGGTGCCTTTCAGTTTAGTATGATTGTGCATCATCACCATATTCAGAGTCCCCTCACATTATCATTGATCTTAACATGATGTAAACTGGTTCTTAGGTAGCGTAACATGACTGTATTACACATACCTAGTTCTGGAAATACCTATTTCAAAATGCACAGTTTGGTAAGACTGATGCAATCGAAGAGCGTGATGTGCCTCTGCTGAAACATCCTGCATCAGCAGTGATGATGGTGGAAAGATGCTCACATTCTTGCACATACAGTACTGTCACACATGCGCTCAAAACAGCTGGGCTGTTTTTGTGACTAAGAAAAAAAAAGTTCTGTGTGGGTAGTTTAACTCTCCTACACAACTGAAACCACCTCCTTCTGCTGTCATCTCCTGAATACTTGTCTTGCCTCCCTCGCAAGTCATTCTCCACCCATCAGTACTCTCATTTAACACTAATGGCCCCTTCAGCCGTTCTCTCAGACTCAACTTGAAATAATATTGAAACATTAGTTACGGTGAAGGGATTCAATCCTGAGTGTTTTTCTACTGATTCCCGGGGCACCTGTGCAGACATTCCAGGCATACTGAGGTGGATTGTCCCGTTTTCTGGAAGCACACACTCAGAAAAGGACAGAGCCAGATTGACTGAAAATCCACCCTGAACCATCACACATGTTATTTCTACGACCTTGAACAGTTTCTCAGAAACCCGAGAGAACTGAAAATTTACTGTAAAACTAGGCCACAGCCACCGACTGAGCCCCAACTCAGATGCTGCAGTTTTGTTTGTTGGATTCTGGTAGCGCTATTAAAGCTTAAGGTAATGCCACATAACCGCAACATCCACAGTGAAAGTTAGTCTAAAAAAATAATATAAGCTAGTAATGTCACAAACAAGAAGACTACTGCTTTCTGTAAATGACAGATGGAAACATTTGATGAGCATCTCAAATTACAGTTTTGTTATATGAAATGTCATCAGTTTCCAAAGTTTTGGTCACACGAATACAGATTACACATTACTGTACATACACATCACATTCATCAAGATGCATTATCCTCGCCAAAGCTCATTTTCCTCAGTATTCCACTGTGCAGCATACACAGCTTGGTTTCCTTTTTGAAGTTTCATGTTACGTGGCTAAAAGCCACACTTCAGCTTTTTCTTCATCTTTTTAGACCTACTGACCTTAAGCTGAGTGGAATTTAACTGGCAGCAGTTCCTTCTTATCTTAAACATGTCGCAACTGAGACTTGCAACCTCTTGTTCTGCTTTTAAATGGTTTTCTAGCTAGACACGTTTTATTCCCAGAAATCGGACAGTTCCTGTGCGCTCTGACTGCTCTGAGCGGTAGGAGGATTTGTAATAGAATTCTTTTCGCGTGTCTCTTCTACAACATATGTCTGCTTTTGGTACAGGAAGTGCAATTTTAAAAGTGCAAACTCCAACACATCTAAATTAACACATCAGCCCAAGACGTGCATCTGTGCAGACTGATACATGTGATCATCTGTTATCACCTCTGTGATCTTGCTGACCTGCGCTTTTCTCTGTTCCAGATACCATCCCTGAGTCCCCAGATTTCCTGCAGGTTTAAAATGGGATGAAACCTCGTCCGTTGCTCTAACTGCTGACCTGGAAACACTCCTGCATCTCTGTTCCTCTTCTCTATGCCTTCAGAGCAATGTTTCTCTTATGAGCTATCTCACAATAACCTCTGCTGGGATTGTGTACATTGTCTGGACCGCAGGAGGGAATGGATTCTTTCCACCTGCAACAACAGCTGGAGGCCAAAAGTGAACTTTTGCTTGTGAGCAGTTGTGTTGTGGTAGGGGGCTTGGATTGTGTGTGCTGTCCTAGACGCTTTAAACATCTTGTCAACCAACAGACACATCAGTCTGGTGGGATTCACTGCCTGAGGCGAACCCAGAGTGCTGAGGGTGGGGTTGTTCTGTTGTGCAGGGGCAGCAAATGAAACAGTTGCTGTGGACTCTGAAGCGCCCTCCATATCTAAGTTGTCTGGACCAGTTCAAACATTATCCTCTTTCTTTTCTTTTTTTTTTTTTAACAAAAAAAGCATTCTGGTAATGTTACATTTGTTTACATATTCCACTTCAACTGTAATTTGGTAAGTCAAGGGAGCACAAACTGGACTGAAACTATGAGAAGACCTTGTCTCATTAGTTTGAACTTAACCAAATCCTTAAGGTGACCTCAGTCTCATCCCTGTCCCTGTTATAAAGGGTTCTAATAGCACCACACCAAAGGCCGTATCCAAAGAATAGTTCCTGTGTTCTTGTGCAAGTTGACAGTAATTTGTTATTTTATGGCATTACACAGTTGCTCTTCATCATCTTCCCTTGGCCTTGGCTTCTTCATTCTTCCCTCTTTGCTACCTCAGTTACTGTCAGCTCTGTCGCTCTAAATACTCTCTTTCCTTCCTGTACTCAGAAACAGAGCACTTCACAGTGGCCTTAAATAAATTCATTCCGTGCTGAAAATACCAGTAAGTACAGAATTTCGGGTGAAAACTGTTAATTCCTTTTTTCAATTCTTGTCATTAATGCTTGTGTACAGTGTGATAAATGAAAAAAAAAGTTTATAGATTTTCCATTGAATGTAGCCTTACAGAGTTTTAATAAAAAACAACAACAAAACAAGACATACACCACCATAAAACTGCCATCCATTTTATCACTGCCATTACAGTTCTGTTTTGTAATTTTTTTGTTGTTGGGATGTATAGATTTGTCTATATTTGCGTGCAATGGGACTGTAAAAAACAAAATACTATTTAGCACATGTAAGAAAGACTAGCTTTGAAATGATAACCAAAAATCATCTTATCAAGATAGATTAAAGGAGGGTGAGAAGTTATTGCTATGACTCAAATGTTTGCAAGTGTGATCACCTAGTGTGAGTGATGAAGTGTGAAACCACGGGTGGTTTGTTCACGTTGGGGTATAATGTGTACAGCAGGTGCCGAAAAGGAAATGATCTCCTATTGATGTGTAGCAGGTGTACAGGTTAGGGTTTTACATATGCATCTCATTTTTTACTCTTCTGTTGAAGATTTGAATACTTTGATAAGTTTTTAGTGTGTGTGCATTTTTGTTTTCAAATGTGCCGATGTTCTTGTAAATGTGTGTGTGCGTGTGTGTGTGTGTATCTGTGAGTGTGGTTGTTTGTTCTTTCAAATCTGGCGTGACAATTTCAAACAACAACTCTGTGGTCTGGGTTAAAAGTACATGCATGTGTCTATGCACACTTGCATGTAATTGAGCAATGTTGCACACTGTAAAAAGCTTGTATTAGAAATAGACACAGAGCGATGCTGAGGAAGCATATTCTGTTGGTATATTGTATTCAAATTGTACTGGTTGTAGCTTGTATAATAAAGTGAAGCTCTTAAACATTAAAACCTTGTGTCTAGTCTTTAAGATCATTGTTCCTTTTAACTGGCAGGTCTCCAAAACTATCACCATACAAGGACGTGCTGCACTTGCTGCCTAGGGAGCCATTACAGATGGAACAAGGTTGTTCCACTTGCGTGGCTCTAAGATGGTGCACACCAGAGGGAGACTGGCATTGAGAGAAAATGATAAACCAATCTTAGTATCTTGTTTTATGAGAAGAGACAGAGGGCCGGGTGGGAGGGGGGATGCCTGCTGCTGCCCATGTCCTCTCTGCGGTCTTACATTAACTATTTATATATTGTATCAGCAAGAGTTTTATTATTGTGAGTGAGACACATCCAAAGTTGAACTTACAGACTGTATTAAGTACAGCAACTGACTGTGACATGACAATGCATTCACAGGAACAGAGTACAGATTTTTTGTCTGGTGCATAAACTTAAAAGAGTGTTTAAATGTTGCAGACATTTTTAAACAGGAAAAGCAACACCTAACATCTTCCTCTTTTTGGAAATGTGTCTTGTGGATTTCCTGTTTACAAATGAAGGTGTTTCCTGTGCCTTCACAGCTGATCGGCTCATACGGAAGATCAACCAAGCAACCTATTTGAAGCCTGTCAACTGTGTTATGTCTCAAATTTGATTTGTGCTGCGTATTGGCTTAAGGCTGGTAGATAATATAGATAATGAGGCAGTAAATAAACCAAGGAGAACATCTTTGAGAGAATCAGTACAATATGGGGGCACAATGTTGGTTTCTACAAATGACCCCCTGATGGTGAAAGTCAAGTCACCATGACCAGATCTGATAAAATTAGAATTTGCAATGAAATGCTTATTGTTCTTGCAGTTGCTTGTATCTTACCGACAGAGGCGGCGTCCCATCATCCTCCACTGTGACAGTGAGTCGATACTCTTGCTGGCGCTCTCGGTCGGGAGGGGCCGGCCGTGTCACCATCTCTCCTGTCACACGGTCCATTCGGAAGGTCAGGTCCTGGTTTCCAGCAGTTATGTAGTAAAACAGCATGGCGTTGGGGCCAATGTCTCGGTCAGTAGCCATCACCCGGAGGACTGACGTGCCTCCTCCGACATTCTGCAATTCACATGATAAAAGAATGCTATTAATGAAAGGAAATTAGCACTTTGTTCAATTTCAACAGATCACAAAATAGGCACAAAGCTACAGGAACATGTAAAAGCAATGTGGAATGACACCTGGATACAATTCTCTATGCAGGCAATTCCCTACCTCACTTATGCTGACATTGTAGCCCCTCTGGCTTTCAATAACAGGTGCATTATCATTGACGTCCAGGATGTTGATAGTGAGGGAGTGGTCTGTGTGTCTGGGCGGTGAGCCATTGTCGCTTGCACGCACCTGTGACAATATACAACATGTATTGGTGCATACTTCTGTGTAGGTCTGACCATGTATGTAGACAGATAAAACACAATTACAATGAATAAATGTGGTTAGTTAAGAGTAGGTCCAACATTCAGTCCAGTACTGCTCCTCTACATCTTGCATGTAGGCAGGGCTCCAGACTAACTTTTTCACAGGTAGCACTGGTGCCACCTAGTTTTTCATTTAGTAGCACCAAAACAAATTAGGTAGCGCCATATTTTTCTTTGTATAGCGTGTTATTACGTGACCTAAAACACAGAGCGGCATGTTTAAGGAGGCTGCAGCAGAGTAGGCTGTTGATGAGGTAAGAATGCTAAAATAATCAACTATAGACCAGAGTACCAAAAAAAGTCTACTCAGGTAAAAGTACTGTTACCTTGATGAAATTGTACTCAAGTAAAAGTACCGGTGTAAAAAGTAGCTCATTTAAAGTGTATTCAGAGTAAAAGTTACTTAGTTACTTCTTTTGGGTGAAGGGCTATAATGGCCAGAGATTGGCTTTACATTCTCCGTGCATAGCTCTGTGTTCCAAACTCGTCCCTTCTCCATCGATACACTGGTCTCCATCATCTTTCAGCCCCTCATGGCACCAACTTCTCTATTCTGACCTTCTGACACTGCAGTTGTCCAGAGCCAATCAGATGGACAGTTCCTGGCACTAAGGTTGTCACTATCATGGTCACCATACTAAAATGTTCAACTCAATATGGATCAGGAAAATATTCAATACTCAATACCATTTTCGATACCAAATGGATAAAAAAAAAAATCACTGTCTCTCTCCTTCACTCACACACAACTGCTTCTTTACTGTCTGGGGGGGGAGGAGGAGGGGGAGGGGGGCTAGGTTCTCTCTCACTCACTCTGGAGTTGCGTCTTTACTGTAACTGCTGTGAAGCAGTGGGCTGCTGTCTGTTCCTCTGACCTCCTACATCACCATGCTTCTGTATGGGCTCCTACATGAAGTTAACTCAGCGGGCCGGTAGGAGTAGACCCAGAATGAAGTCGTGTCGCGCCGGTCCGGACATCAGCCACGGTGTCTAGTCATTGAATCCGCCACGGTTCGCGGTCCCGTTAAAACAACACCGCGGACATGTTTATGAGTTTATTTAAAAAAAAAAAAAACCCGGACGCCCCGGACACGACGTGAAAAGTGGACGTGTCCGTGCGAGAGAGGACGTTTGGTCACCGTAGCCTAATCAATAGATCAGCATGCCTGATAACGTTAACATCAGCTAGCTGCGGCTAACGGCTAATAATAAGACAACATTGTAGCGTCTAGCGCTGTGCGTGTAGTGGTGGGGGGCGGGGGGTGGAGGCTACCTGCCTGCTGCTGCTGTGTGGGTGTGTGAAGGGAGAGAGAGGCGGACACAGTGCAGACACAGTGCAAGTTCATCTATTTATTTGTTTTACTTTGAAACGGAAGCTATTTAAAATGGGAGAAAATAACTTTTTCACTCGTCCTCCTGCAAGTAGCACTGGAGCGACCTAATTAAATTTTAACTCGCACCTTAAGAAATTAAGTCGCATATGCGACCTATTAGGTCGCACGCTGGAGCCCTGCATGTAGGGTAGTTGCAGTATGTAAATAATGCAGTATTTCCATTTGATGCTATCAGTGTGAAACCTAAAAAATGGTCACATATTGTTTGATATTCATATGGCTATGGGTTCAAAAAAGTGTTATGAATGAAACAAGTCTGATATGTAATCAGTTAATCTTTGTGCTGAGGTTAAAGAGGGTTGAGGTGCGGTTTTTAGTGTTGGCGCTACATTGCCATATAGATATATAGTGAAAAATACATAGGAATTCAGCCTGACCTTCAGCAGGTAGCGGTCTACTGACTCTCTGTCCAGAGGAGCATTGACATAAACCTCCCCATAGGTGTGGTTCACTGTCTTGATCTTGAACACATCCTCCATGTTGCCTGCCACCAAAGTGAAATTGACCTGAGCGAGAGTAATGACACAAAGAGAAAGGGAGGGAGAGACTGAAAGAATGAAACTATCACATTACAGCACAAGCTTAGTTTCAGTCAGTTTCAGCAATGTAAGTATAGTTTAAAAGTAGGATTTGGCTATGCAGATTCTTTTAAGATTAGATTGACAGCACAAGCACAACCGAAACCCCCGCAGAGCATCAAAGCCAAAAGCAAATTAATTTATGATTGAGGTAGAAAATTAGGAAAAGGAGATGGTAGATGGAAATGATTGGTGGGGGAAAAAAACTAACAAAACTAACACCAGAAAGGAAAGGTGCAGAGGTGAAACTGAGGCAAGCTTTTGTTTGAGTTGTTGTGCTGTTGTGAACATTTGTAATGGCATGAAGACCAAAAGGTGAAAGTGTGCTTCTAAAATCAGTCATAGTAAGAGCTGAGATTACTTGCTTCAACATTTTCTGTTTTGTGTCAAAAAGTGAAGGTTTGGTGTAGAAGGCTTCTTGTGAAGTAAACATAGGGTACAATGTGTATTAATCTTCCTGGATGTCTCATATAACTGCAGCAGAGGGTTAGTGATGTTTAAGAGCCACACAGGATGTAAAACCATAAAAAATTATGTGGAGAGAAATTTCGTCATTTGTGCAAGTCACTTTTTTATTCTTTCTTCTTACCAGTCCATTGAGTCCAGCATCTTTATCCCTTCCGAGCACTACGGCAACTCTTTTTCCCATGGGTGTGTTTTCTGGGATGTCCACTGAAGTATCAGATGTGATGTCGAACTCTGGACTGTTGTCATTCTCATCCAGAATAGTGACTGAAACCTGATTAGAGGGCAGATCAAATGTACTGTAGGCTCTAACACGGATCACTGAACTGATACTCACCTTTGAGATTAATCAAACCAAGCTAACCAAATCTAAAAGGAAAAGATAAGCACTTCTCACATGGAAAATGAACACATTTTATGTTGTACTTTTATTTGAGCCGTATAAAAGAACATAAAATCTTACCTTCTGCAATCCCAATGAAGCAATGAATAAAAGAGGATTGCCATTAGGTTTTCTACGACAGAATAGATACAACATATACTGTGCTGTTAATACATAAAAAAAACGGCCTAAATGAAATCAACAGAGAGGCAACATACCACAGTGGAATCCTTTTTAGGTCCTCCATCATCAGCGACGACAGTCAAGGTGTACATATCCCCCTTCTCTCTGTCCAGCAAGCCGGTCACCGTGATACGACCCTGAAACATCAAACACATCAGTGTGCATCCTGCCTCCATGACAATTCAATACCTGACAGGAATTTTACCAATATGACTGAAAGGGAGCAAGGACAAGGACGACTAACCAGTGACATAGCAATCAACAACAACAAAAAAACCAAAACATTTCTCATCTATCAAAGGAATCAAACGACTTCAAAGCAAACAAGCTCTTTGATCATCTTACAGTCATGCAGCGACAAAGGCACTAGCTTAAATCAGAGAAAGAGGCATTATCGAATCACACAGCAGTCAATGGATGAAATATATCAGACAGGAGGTGGGCGTAGTCTTTGGGGTGTACAAAACTGCACCATCACTCACTGTGACGCTGTCTATCTTGAAGAGGGCCAGAGCTGCAGGTGATGTGTCAGGGTCGAAGCGGTAAGTCAGTTGGTTTAAGTTGTCGGCCGACTGGGCCTGCACTTGGACCACCTCTGTCCCCGTGGCGATGTTCTCCCGGAGTGACGCCGTGTAACCGGCGGAGAAGAAGGCCACGGCCTCGTCCAGCTCATTAAGTAACGTGACATAGACGGTGCAGAAACCTTGGTGGAAAGGCGGAGCCTGGTCTGTGGCGGAGACGTTCATCAGATATGTGGTCTTGGTCTCGTAGTCCAGGTAGTCCACAGTGGTCACCAGGCCAGTGCTCACGTCCACCTCGAACTTGCGATCTGAGCCGGACACAAGAGCGTAAGCCACCGCTCCACCATCACCTGAGCAGGAAGAAGGGATTGCTTAACACAGACTTAGGGACTTAATAGAAACACATGTTTTCAAGTTCTGTGGGAGTTTACAAGTTAGCTAGTGAAAAAAAAACATGTTTGAAAACCTTGTAACACTGTTTCATTGAAGCTATAGTGACAATATACACAGTTTCCTCCATTCTGTGTTGAATTAAACACTGTTGTCAACCCTCTGTTGTTGGCTGCCTTGTGTTTATTCCAGTTTTTGGCTGCCTGTAATGTTTTGGAAAATGTATGTCATAGTATCAGGCGCATCATAAGGTGTCTAAGAAATATTTACACCACAGGAAGTGAATAGAGGAAGTTTGAACCAACAAGCAGAAGTAGAGATTTAAATGTGCGTTACTATGACTGTGACTGCTATGGTTAAAAGATGTAATATGCCCCTTCACTGTGGCACCCACTAGTGTTAAGGCTGGTGATCTGCAAACAACTGATTCATGCCTGCAGATAAAAGTGAGATGTTAAAAATGTCACTTTCTGATTATGCTGTAAAGATCAAACTAGAGGGCGACAGAAGAGTTAACAACAAGACCTGGCATCAAATTCCGTTTCCTCTGTGCTTATCGTTTGACTGATCTGGGAGGGGACTTACCCGTGTCAGGGTCTGTGGCTCGCACCACAATCACAGAGGTGCCGATGCCGGCTGTCTCCCTAAGGCCTAGACGGTTGTATTGTTGCTGGGTAAACACAGGCACCTCGTCGTTCGCATCATCCACATATATGATAACCTGGAAGGGGTGACATTTGTAGCTGTACATCAACTATACATGTTCATTTAGGGGAATTCAGTCTTTGGGGAAAGGTAATTTTTTACAACTCATCACAAAATCTGAGTCCCACTTAAATCCATATTTTTAAACTGATTATGTCATAAAAACATTGGGCCTCATTCACGAACCGTTCTTACGAACAAATTTGTTCTTAAATCCTACTTACGAAGTTTTTACGAAGATTGTGGCATTCATGAATGTTTTCTTATCTTGGATCTGTTCTTAACTAAGAGCAAAATCTACGAACAGTCAGGAGTATACTTACGCACATTTAAGAGCAGAGAATTGTGCAAACTAACTGATTATTGCGTTTTCTTCTGTTCTGCAGTTGTATTTTCTTATATTTTATGATGTTTAAAATAATCATATATATTAACAATAATAATAATAATTTACAAATTACTTAATTAATATCATTAACAATTCCATAGACAACATGGCATTCTGAACGGATCATGGAACAACAGCAATCTGTTGCACTACTGGAATCATATGTGATAATATGATGACATGATGGCCCTCGTGAGAGTGTGGTCTCTCTGATAATAACCTGCATCCACTGCTACTAAATATAACTAGATATAATATTATATAATATGAATATGAATAATATTATATTAATATAAACTAAATATACACTTTTGTTTGTTTCTTTGTTTCATTCCTGCCGCAGTAGTTCCACTTCATTACTAAAGTTCTTTTTACGTTTGCAGTCTGGTGCCCCTTCTCAGATTTTCATTTGAGCATTTCAACTTTCTTTCTCTCTTCACCTCCTCTGCTCAGTGCTGTGGGTTCTGTGTGCACACGGCCCTGCAGTCTCATGCCCTTTTATGGGCATTGAAGGGGTTGTTACCTATGCTAATCCTATGTTAATTAGACTCACCTGGCACACGCCCTCAACTTAAGAACAGGTGGCTTAAGAACACAGCTGAGAACAATTCTGAGGCTTACGAACGCGTTGATGAATCTGGAGTAGGGTTTTCTTAAGGAACTTCTTAAGAACAACTTAAGAAAGAATCTAAGAAGATTCTTAAGAACATATTGGTGAATGAGGCCCAGTGTTATTTTGCTATTAAATTTACATACTTTATCTTATGATCTATAGTACAGATAAACCAACTAATTTAGGTACTATACAAGGGGTAAAAACATGAAGTGAAAATCTTGTGCAGTGAAGCATCTCCACTTGTTGCATTTCTCCTGTCCAGCTGCCCTGGTCTTCCTCACCCTCACAGAGTTCCTCATGCTGCCCTCATCACTGTTGTAGGCCTCCACCTCCAGCACATGGGAGCTGCTGGTCTCTCTGTCCAGAGCCCTGAGGCCTCTGGTCACCAGCCCGGTCTGTCGGTCTATGCTGAACAGATTGTTGCTGTTCCCTGCATGCATCCAGTTACAAATAAGAGCAGACACACATATCCAAGCACACACACACAAAGAGTGAGGAAAAAGAGGGAAAGTGAGACAACTTAAGAGACTTCTACAAAAAAATGCACATTTTAGCATTTAATCTAGTCTCTTGGTTTAGATAATTTCGCTGGAGGCATCTGCCAGTTGGTTGAGATAATTGCAGTTCCTTTGAATGCAAATTAACTTGTTTAAAGAAGCTGTCATTATGGGAACTTTTCACTGTGGCAGAATCTGACTCATACAACCAACACCAACTGTTTTCTTCACAAGACAAATTACACTGGGTACAAGAGGAATTTTAATACCTGTGCACGGCCATTATTTTGCCATAAAAGCTCACTAAAATGATGGAAGCTGGTTTGTTGTTGTTTTAAATGAATGGATTAACAGTGTTACTACAGTAGATTTACTGAGTCTGTATAGTGCATCTTGAGAGCCCGTTCTTGCAGTTCAATTGTTTGTGAGCCAGGAGACCACAGTCAGAGGCCAAAATCAAGACAGTAGGTCTCACCAGTGAGGATCCTGTACAGAACTCGACCATTCTCCCCCTGGTCTGCATCTGTTGCCTGAACCTGTATAAAACCACAAGGAAAAACATTGAACTTAGACAAAATAACGTCACAGGAACAAAAATCACATACAAATCTGCAGAGGTATGTGAGCACAAACTATTTTTCTATGTACAAGGGAAAAGCGATGGCATTAACCTCTCTTTACAAATAGCAGCATGAACTTATGCCTTTTTTGGCAGCCTGACAATGATGATGATTATGCGAGAGTCATTATAGCTATCATTATGAGATTTGGTTACCAGAGAGTCTGTTGCTCAGCTGGATGTTCTGTGTTTACCCTTTACAGTTACACTATAGTACATGTCTTACGCGTTTGTATTCATTTGGTGGTTTCTAAAAACAGACGGACCAATCTCTATACTTCCTCTTTCGCCACACATCCACTGGTGCCCAGTGTCTTGCTGCCACAACAACCCCCATCTTGGCTTGGCAGTGAGAAACTCTCTCGCTCTGTCACTGGGAAATAGCCAGAAGCGGCCAAAAACCCAAACCCAGTGCAGACAGCATGGCTCCACAGCGTACACAGACAAATAGTGGAGCATGCCGGGGTGCTGGTGAATGGGCCGTGTCATAAGACTGACTTCTGAATCCAGAGAGGCACAGAGCCGCTGGCACCGGGTGAGGCCGACTTCATGTCACACTCTGTGTATGTGTCAAAACCTGTGGAGGTGCCTATAATGTGCATATTCAAGTATATACAGAGACTGCCACAAAAAACACTTAAGACCATGTATATGAACTCAGGTACACACACACACACACTGAGTCCCTCTCTCGCCCTGTGTGTCCTCCTTTGCTCTCTCTCCCCGTCTGTGAAGAGGGGCCCAACTTCAGTCTCATTAGCTTTATAAAGAGATGTGGAGAGGAGAGGAGAAAGAGGAGAAGAGGGGAGGGGGAGACCGGAGAAAAAAGAGGCTAGGGGTTCAGATTGGTGAGTGATGAATAGGGTATTACACAGTGGACTGCACCACTTAGGCCATAAAAGGGGGTGTATAAAGTGTAAGACTACATTGCAGAGCCAGATGTTGTAAGTGTAAGCATGTGAAGTGTAAGCACTGAGAGATTATTCACTAAGCCTTTGCATGGCTCAGAAATCACACTATTGTCTTTGGCTCCCTGGGATTAAAACAATACAGAAGTATTTCAACTATCATGCTGTCACCCACATCTTACCCCCTTTTCCTCCTTGTTCCCCTCTTCCTTCCCAGCATTTTCCCCTCTGTCTCTGGGAAAGTAGCAGTTTAAGGGGGGAAAAACAAGTGTGTGGAGCCAAGAAACAGGTCTGACCTCAGTTACTGGGACTAAATAAGGTGCTGTGTTAAAGAGTCTCTAAAGTATGGGAGTGAGTATCTATTTTTGAAGGGTTTTATCTCAAATTATAGAAAGTTAAATGTGAAGAAAAATGTTAATTGTTTAGCATCTAACAAGTTAATATGATTCAGTTCTTCCACATCTTAAGGTTGTAGATTGTTACCATCTCATGACTGTATCTTCAATACATGTTTTACATCTACTTTCAAATTTAATTTTTTATAATGAAACTCCTTCAACTAAGATCTGGACATGTGAGCTGCTTGACATGTGCTTGAGTAGCTGCGCATTGTCTAATGGGGTATGTTGAGGCTTTCATATGCATTTGCTTTAGAATGAGAGGGAAAGAGGTAGCCCATCTTTGCCCATCTATGAACTGTTTGTGAATTCTTATTTTCAGTGTTTCTTTCGCTATGTAGAAAAATACCTACAAGCAGAAAAGCAATAAAAAAATAAAAAATAAATCTAATAAGCATTTGCTATTGTGCTACAAGAAATTACAGGAGAAGTTGCAAGTATTCCATTGGTCAAACTTTACAAATGTGAATAGGTTAGACAAAGTGTACTTGTGAAGAAGTTACGAAATGAGTTCATTGTTTAAAAACTCGCTGAGCAGTCAGATCTGGCGGAGCAACAATGTGGGGTGATAGAGAGGGAGAGTACCTTACAGCTAAGCTGCCAAGCTTAAGAGCAGCGTGCCTAATCACCAATATGTGCAGCATAGCCTACAGTATGTGTGGGTGAGAAAAAAAAGTTTGTGTTTGAATAGCGGTGTGTGTGTGTGTGCGTGTGTGTGCTAGCAGCGTATGTGCTTGGAGGCGCTGACTAATGAACTGACTCTCTAACGAGCCATCCTGCTCCACTGGCCTTTTCACAGCTTTGCTGGCATTTGGTCTTAAAAATAATTTCACGTCCCACTGTGTTTCCCTTAAACCGATAAGCCATGCTTTGTCTCTGCTGAATTAGGGACAATGACATTTACAAATGTTACTATGCTGAAGATGGGGGCACACAGAATGAGGGGGGATAATTGGAGGCTGGGGTAGAAGAGGTGGGTGCCTTGCATTTTACAAGGGGCATTTTAATAAACCCAATTTGTTTTACATTGAAGAAAGCCTGTCAAGCATTGACTGTTTTGTACTCCTTGATGTAATTGCTACATAATTGCCGAAAATGCCAAACACTCACCACATCTGCATGTGCATGCAAGTATTTCTGCTCACATTTGTGTGTGCGTGTGTGTTTATTGTTAGCCCTTGAGTGTATGATCCTAATAAAGTGAAAATAAGCAACCAAATAGACCTACTCAGCTTGGTTAGGCTTGGCTAGTGAGGCAAAACATGGCATATCAAGAGAGCTGCTCTGACACTTTTATAGCCAGTCACCACCACACACAAACAAAGCCATATACACCTACACACATGCTCTCTATAGCATCCTGACAAAGTCCTCCAGTATAATGTTATTTCCTCCATCCAGGGCCAAGACAACATGAACACCACCGAGCCGGGCTCCAACTTCACCCTCTCCTCCAGCACAGAAAACATCACTCTATCCAGCCTGGCAACCGCCTCCATCTCTCCTACCATCCCACAGCCTCCATCCTATTTCTCAGACATCCACGACCCGGAATTCACCATCATGGTGGTGCTGGGCTTATCGCTGCTGCTCGCAGGATTTGCAGCCTTCCTGGCAGTGTGCCGGCGCTCTGAAGAGGACGGGGACTCTGAGGCCAGCTGCAGCCCAGGGGAGAGTTTGACCCATGGACGAAGCCGGTCAAGTGAACCCCAGCTCAAGGTGTGGAAGAGACTGGGCTCGTATCGGCGTTCATACAACCTGTCCTTTAGACGGCCGCCGCACCGCAGACCACAGGAGCGTGAGAGCACACATGTGGCCCAGTCTCCAGCGGGACAGACACCACAGACAGAAGCCAGCGTGGAGCCCCACCTCACTATGCCATGTCTATTTGACTATGTGACTGAAATCTGACTTGAGGACAGGTGGAGGGTTGACTCTCTGCTCCCAGAAATGTGATACACTGTATATGGTTGGTGCTGCGAACATCACTCATATCAAATGTGAGTGGAGAGAGTTAAAGAAAAGAAGTCTGTGCTTTTTTTTGTTAAGATACATTGGTTGCTACAGTATTAGGTGTATGAGGTCTGCTACAAAACAAGTTCTTGTCATCACAGTTATAACACTATAGTTGCTGGAAGTGAATATGATTTAAAAGAATATCTCCATTTAATTACAACTGTTTAGATAAGGATCAATGAATCTCTCTTACTGCACTGAACTACATTTGGTCTGATTTGATTACATCCAAACAGTAACAGCAAAGTGGGGCACACAAGTCTCAAATGACAGCCGTTCAGTTGAAGATACACATTTTCAATGAATAGCTTTTCATTTTCATGAATCATCATTCAAGGAGACTGTCTGTTGTTGCTTTACATCAAACTAATAATCATTTGGATGTTATAAATGCCATCCATCAGGTTATTAATGTGAATTCAGTTATGGATTATTTTCCAGTGGGAAGTCTCAAAACATGATGTGCCATCAACACTGACAAAACAAATGCAACCTGAGCCAAAAACAAGACCACTCCATTAACGATTCTGTGTTTTGTAATTGTTTTTTTAAGCATTAAATTTACATTTAAGTTCAACTGTTGGAAGAATAGTATGTTGTGTGTTTTACCTGGAGGATGCTGGTTCCTCGAGGCACGCTCTCCAGGACGCTGGTCTCATAGCTGTTCTGGAGGAAGATGGGCCTGTTGTCATTGACGTCCTGCACCTCGACAAACACAGTGGCCGTACCTGTCCTCCTGCTGCCGGCTGGACCGTTGTCTATGTGCAGAAATAGACACAGTCACATACACACATCCACTGCAATTCAAGTTAATGTCAATTCAAGGATCGATGCCAGGAAGCTGAAATATTCATGGCTGTATTGCAGGCTAAAGCCAAAGAATTAAAAAAAAGTTCAAAATGTGAAGCATATCATTACAACAAATATAAAAATGGAACTTAATTCTGTATTAATATGCAACATTAAACGATCCATTAATCTTCTGAGAACAGAAGAAACCAAAAATAGCTTGCTGTAAAAGAGAAAGACTGGAACATTGTTGGCTCATCAAAACTTCATTTGCTGCTGCTTGTGAATTAGGAGAATATGTGGAATTCTGCTCTTGTACAGTTACGCTATCTCTACCTCTTCCCCCTCTCTTGTTTCTGTGCACCCCGTAGCAGATAAGCCACCCTGACTCACTGGTCTCCAAAACAGGAAAACCTCAGAGTTTTTGTTCTTTTTTTTTTTTGAAACAGGAACAAAGGCAGTTGAGCAATAGTCTGAAATCACTGCAGATGTGCAGGCATAGCTATTTTCATCCTCGTCACACACAAGTAGAAAGGAGCAGCTTTGAAGATGATAAACAAAACACATAAGAAAACAAGCTCTATTACAACAAATACAAACAAAGGCTATGTAAAAATGAGGGTGATAAAAGATGATAAAGGTTTTCTCGCATTTTCAGAAGTCATGAATACATCACACACCGATAGCTTCTACGACCAGAGAGTATGCAGCCTGGGTCTCTCTGTCCAGGCCAACCACTGTCCGAACAACCCCGTCTCTGAAGCCCACGCTGAATTTACCGTCCTGATTACCACCTGAAATTACAGAACACAAACACGCTTCCAAATGAATTCACGTATGAGCACTTATACGGCTATTCGCATACGTTCAGTGCAGCGACAACACTAAAAGAAATGTGCATGCAAGAAGAACTCACATGACGTACAAATTCACACAGAGATGGATGGATGGACAAAAGTACTGGATCTGCACATAGTCCCCATAACTGTACAACACGGTGGCCCACAAACACACAAAACAGCTCCCACTGTGACCTCTGACCTGTGATGAAGTAGCTAAGCTCGGCGTTGAGGCCAGCGTCGTTGTCAGAGCAGCTGAGGCGCGTTACAATGTGGTCTCTAGGGACACTCTCCTTCAGGGATACATTGTACACGCGAGGGTTGAAGGTGGGCGTCTCATCATTTACATCCAGAACTGACACACGCACACAAACACACAGACAGAGAGACGTGAGGACACACAAATAGATGTACATGAGGACAAATAAGTCAGCAGGGTGGTGCAGTGAGTAGAAAGACTGATATCAAAAGGATTCATGTCTAGAAAAACATCCTGCTGTTCTGATGTTTGTGTTGAACCTCCTCTGAGATTAAGACATGTAAAACTGAGTCAATGAAACAATTCTAAATATTTTGATGCTTCTGACTCATATGATTCATTTGAGAAATGCCCCAAAAAACCAGATTCAAGTTTTCCATTCCTTCCTATTACATTTTTTTTTCTCTGCCGAGAGCCGCCAGCAGGTGGCAGCATCTTTCTAAGCAGCTCCCTGAGAAGTCGGTGGTTAACTATGTGTCATATTGAAGTAACCCCTCACGTCACCCAGAATCTAGTCATACTGTGGCTTGGCAGTCTCATATGTGCGGTAATTTCAGAGAGAGCAAAAGGGAAATCAAATCCAGTTTGTCATCATCAGCCACAGACGCTCACCTGTGACAGTGAGGGTTGAGGTGGACGTGCGAGGGAACCTTCCAGCATCGTAGGCAATGATCCTCAAATGGTACTGTCCAATCTGCTCACGGTCCAGGACAGCTGTGGAGGTGAGAATGCCGTTGGTGGTGTTCAGGTAGAAGTCGAGGCGAGGCATACCCATCTGCAACGCCATTGTGATCAAACCGTTCTTATCTTCATCTGGATCTTCCACCTGGACCTAGAGGGGAAATATCACATCAGAAAATCATTCATCTGTTGTGTTCCACTGACACTTCGACGACTGCTTAGAGAAAAATACACAAGCTATACTAATTAATGCTGACTAAATAATTATATTAATTATTGTTTCATCTAAAAATATTCAGTCAATAAGTTTCTCTGGAGCATTTCGTAATGAATAATAATAGATCCTGTACTAAAGTGTGATTGTTAAACTACTACATTTTTGTCCCTAAAATCTTAAAAAGTTAATCATGATTTTTTTTGTCCTTGTTCAAATGCAATCCCATATTCTTATGTTACCTTAAAAACAGAGGATCCAATGGGAAGTCCCTCTGGCACTTCAGCCACAAAGGGCAGGTTGAGGAAGGTTGGGTCGTTGTCATTGAGATCCAGCAGGTTGACAAATACCGTAGTGCTTGCTGATGCACGTAGTGGAGGTGTTCCACCTAAGGGGGGCATCAGAGGGACACATAAAGACAAACACACACACACCCCACATCTCACGGTCAAAGGAGTTTATTAGCAACAGTAAAAAGTTTCATGGTCAATATAAAACTTGAGGAATGATGCTTGGAGAAAGAGGGTAACTGCTCAGAATTGAAAGCTCCCACTGAAAATGATATAATGCAATTTGTGCTTGCTTACAGATGTTTTGGTGTTTCATGGTTGAGAAAAAAAACTGTCACTGTCACTCACGGTCGACAGCTGAGATGATAATGGTTCTCATGAGCACTGCGTCCTTCGGGTCGGAGCTTTCCCTGTCCAGGGTTACCCCACTGGTGCGAATCTTCCCTGTGCTGCTGTTGATGGTGTAGAAGGGGTTTTCTGGACTGATGCTGTAAACCACGGTCCCATTTTCCCCGTTGTCGGGGTCCACTGCCAACACCTGGAGACGGGAGCCACAGGGAAAAGTTCCTAAATAGTTTCTCTGGCATGAACTCCTTCTACAATCCTGCTTGCTTGACCACAAAGGAATCCTCATGTTACAGTATTCAGCTTGATAAAAGTGTATCAACAAGGAGGTGGGAAGGATTGAAGACATAATGAGAAGATAGAGAAGAACAATGAGGGAACATAAGAGACAAACATAATTGCAATAATAATGGTAATAGTAATGAGAACACCTCACCCCCTGAGCATCTTCACACATCCAACACTTTCCAACTGCTCTAACACATCAGTCAGCTAAAAGAAAAATGGTAACGTCTCTTTTCTGACACAAAGTGGCAACGGGTGATGAATGCGTGAAGCCGGGAGCCCGACTAAAACACTGGCTGATTTTCAAAGAGCTGATCAATTATTCAGTGCACTGACTAAAAACGCTGGAAACTGGTTAATTGGTCATTAGAGGAACAAAGGTCTTCCAGGTATTTAATTATTAAGCGGACGTAGTAGGTAGGCATCTCAGAGGCCCATTGTTTAGCAACTGCACAAAAGTAGGTGATATAAGATGTGGGGAAGTGCCAGTTGAACCAATCAATTCTGGTCTGAGAGGGGAACATTAAACAGGAGTGAGGAAAATATATTAGCCAAGTCTATAGAACACAGTATAGCTGTGGAATGACTGCTGATTGGCCGAAAAGCGAAGATTATTTTGAATCGAGATACCAGATGAGGCTCACTGTGTGTGTGTGTGTGTGTGTGTGTCTGTGAATGTAAAAGGCTGCAGTGGCGATGGTGGGGCGCTGTGATATTTGAGTGGGCTGATCCTTGCACTGGGCACAGCTACCAAATTCATCGGCTCGCTGGACACCTCCAGGAGGACTCAGCATGTGGCCCCTTGTCACCATGGAAACACTGGCTGGGCCAGGGCTACACTGGGGCCAATTACAGGACTGTAAGCCTGGGTGGTCCATTTTATTGAAAAATGGTCATAGGGGCAACAGTGTCTGTCCACTGAGCACGGAGAGTCACATACAGTATGCATCGCATCACTGGATGCACCATGAATGAACTCAACTGAGGAATGGCTACAAGAGAACTGGAATAAGTGGAAAATGGAGCAACATTTTAGCAGCCCAACACTTCTATCTTTCATTTCTCTTTCCCCGTCCGTTCTCCATTCCTCTTTCTTACTCCATAAGACGGGTTCTCACTTTCTTCTTTGCCTCGCAGCTGAATAATTTCCTATGCGTATGACTGCAGGCTAAATTTTAATTAGCAATCGGACTCCCTTAATTACACTCACTGACGCCTCTTTAATTAATGGACAATCAGGACTTAATTAACAACAACACATTGCCAAAGACACCAGCAGGACAGTGAGAGAGTTCGGGGTAGTATTAGAATGTTTACTTTGCGTATGGTAACCACTATTTGTCGATTAATAGTGCAGGTGTACACAATCCTCAATCTGCCCTGTTTGTATGTACAATATGCCTTTAATGATCATACAGAAAAAAATATCCTGATTCTTTGATCAGTTAGGTTTTTTTTTTTTAAATTAAAAACCACACCTTTGACCACAGCAACTGATTCAAGTTTGCAATCCCAAAGTAGTAGAAAAATTAATGAATTATAACTGAAAAAAACTAACAAACAAAAAACACTCCAGGAAATCTGGGCCCTCTTAACATTTGAAAAAAGACAGAAAAAATAGATGCCAACATTTGACCAAGTTGATTCCTCATGTGTCAAACATCGGACTCGGACTTAATATATTATTATATTATTCCACTGTGTTCATTTGTGTTGTTTCCTTCACCATTTAAATAACCATCTAAAATAACTGTCTAAGATAATCAACCAGTTTAAGTTGAGCTACGTGCACTCACAGAGATAACATCCGTGTTTATTGGGCTCATCTCCACTACGTTTGCATGGTATGGCTCATCCCTCCACATTGGTGTATTGTCATTAATGTCCAGGATGGTAATGTTCACCTAATCAAAGTGGGAGACAGAAAGTGAGAAATGAAGTCAATGACAAACAACTTGTTTATGATCTCACTTTTATAAAAGGCCAGTATGATTTTGCCTTGGATCAAAATGTCATAGTGCAACAGTGGAAAAGGCAGATTATTATTATACCCAAAGGGATAAGGAGTTGTAAATTTGTTTTTTTTTTCTGACAGCTGAAGGTAGGGTCAGTTGAATGATGGCTACAAAGTTGTTACCGTAGCGATGCCAGTCTTTTGCTGAGGGCCCACCCCTCCATCCACGGCTCTGACTATTAGGATGTACTCTGACTTCAGTTCACGGTCCAGCAGGGCTGTGGTGGTGATCTCTCCTGAAACACACAGGGAATCAGATCAAAAACATGTTTAAAAAAAAAAGGAAATGCACCAACTGGGGGCATCCAAATGATGGGCAGGTGCCATTACAAAGCAGCTTCTCATGTCAGGATGAATTGAGTTAAAAGTCAGAGTGAATCAACTCAGCTTTACAAACAGCCTTTAATGTTTCCAGGCTGAGTGGTAGGGAACACAATGTAAGAACAACCCAGCCATTATGTAGATATAAACAAAATAAAGAGCTGTAAAAGATAAACACAAAAACGTATTTCACGCACAGATCTTAATAAAGAGATGCTTCACATTTTCATCTTAAAGCAAAGCATTAAAAGCAAAAATGATCTGAAAGAAAATAACTTCAGTCAAATTCAAAATAAAAATCTAAAATCAAGCCTTACTTTTCTGTTATTTATAGAAAATAAAAGAAGTAAAATACACTGTGCACTCGTACAATGAGGGATACATGCACACTGCACACACGCACACACCCACCTGAGCGCGAGTTGAGACGGAACTGAGAGGAGCCCTCCAGGGAGTAGATGAGTGAGGCCTGGCCGAACTCCCGGGAGGCGTCCAAATCAGTAGCATTCACAAGCAGCACAGTTGCCCCTGTAGAGGAGAGGGAGGGATGAAAGGAGTAAGACAGAAAGAAAGTTACAACTCACAGAGTGGGAGAACGAAGGGGGGAAAAACGAACTGAGAGATGGAGTCATGGGGAAAATATGTGAAGTCTAGTAAAGAGGAAAAGACAGACAGAGACAAGCTGCAGAGACAGACTGAAATGGCATTCACAGAGCTAATTTCTTCACCGCCCCCATCCACAGCTCAACTGATGGCATGGCAGTGAGTGGGTTTATGGATTAGTGGATTATCAGCTTGTTTGGCACAGCCCATACTTGGCACCGTTCTGATCAATACCCAGGCAGGCATGGGGATGAGAGGCTAGCCAGAGCCGCAGGGCTAGCCCTGAGCTCAGCCTTGTAGCCCGAGCCTTCTAGGCCCTCAGCTCAGCCGAGCTCGGCCAAGCACTTTAGCCGTAGTCCTCTAAACCTCAGCCCTGGCCTGAGCTGTGTGCTCCTTCAAATCAGGGCCCGAAACACAGAACGTGGCCAGCGTTCGTCTGCTGGAGCCCAGAGAGAGAAAGGGGCGGTCAAATATCTCATTTCCCTGTAGCAACAGAAACTAATCTATTGTCTGGGATAAAAGAGACTTTTGAATGCATGCATGAGAATGAATATAGCAGCCAGTGATTTTGCCTTGAATAGTCAACACCCTGCATTCTTAGTGAGCATTTAAAAACATGACGCAAAATCACAACAAATAAGACAGTAGAGGCCGGAGCACAAATAAGATAAAACATAAGAAACATGCCCTCAAGAAGGCAAAGTTTTTGGTGAATACACTGACAGCAAGGCAATTCAAGCAAGAGGGAACTCTCCTATATGCGCTACACACTGAGCTGTTTGGAGCACTGAAGACCTGTGTTGGTTGTGCACGCCAGAAAATATGTTGTAGCGACTAAACCGCAACCCCAAATGTATAAATTGACTCACCAGCAATAATGTTCTCTGGGATTTTGACGATGTAGGACGGCTTGCTGAACTCTGGTGGGTTGTCATTTTCATCCTGGAGGTATAAACATCAACAACTGCTCAAATCAATGAGCTAAACAATGTGGAAATGCAAATGATGCTTTAAAAAACAAACTAAAAAGGGTTTGAAGCTGTCAACACACATTAGCAGTGAAATTAACATATGTGGGAATTAAAAGATTGAGGAGGAAATGTTTTACAGAGTAAAACATCATATCTATACAGTTTATTCAACAGTAAATGCAATTAGATAAACTAACTAACTAGTGTAGACTACTGGGATCACACAAAAGCTGAACGATAGACAAGGATATCAATCCAAACATTATTATTTATGGAATTCCCTCAAACAAAGGATGATCAAGACCTGTAATTTGACAGCCAGTGAATGGCCGCAACGTGGAACAGCATCCACTGTCATGTGGACTTCCCCAGAGCATTTAAATTTCTCACAACCTCCCACTCATTGAATTAGACTCTATTTCACACCAACGCATCCAGTTGTGTGGCTATTTGCAGAGAGGCTCCCTACTGTTTGAGCTGCTGAGAAATGTTAACACTTAAACAACAGTCACTGGCACCATTATCTATCTGGGCTTTGTGTGTTACACTGGTGTAAAGCATTGTGTGTGTGTATTGCTGCCAGTGACTGATAAACCCCTGTGGTGTGAGTCATGACACTGTGGAGGACAGAGAGAGCGATACGGGGACATAGAGGGAATACTGAATTGTGCACATCTGTCCCTGTTGGATTTTTGCATTCTCGCATTGATCTCTTCATTGTGTTACACAGCATTTCTCCCTCATGTAAAACGTATAGATATGCTTTCTGGCCTTGCATATCAAAGGATATTCCAGCTGGATTAATCTATTGTATACTGTCATTTCTTCTTTTATGACCAAAAAGTTAATGTATAATGGATGTCTATCAGGGGAAATGATCTTAGAGCCAGTACATATAGTATACTGTTTATGAGCTCTGGTCGCTCCTTATATTTTTACAGTTGTATTTATAGGATGGTATAAAAGATCAACATTCATGTATAGCTACTATTTAAAACAGAAAAACAAAGGGTCAGACAAATTCATTGAGAGGAAAACATGACACAATCTGTTGCTCCCCATACATGACAGAGGGTTTAGATTAGTTCTGTCATCTAAAGTTCAAACAATACTATCCATGTGTTACAACTGTTATAGACAATACATCATTTCTGTAGAGGAAATGATTTATGATCTATTGTGAGCAAGTCTGAAAGCAAGACTTGCCTGACTAGTTTTGTTTTACAAATTTAACCTCAAAATATTCTAGGGGGATGCAACACATTATCACTAATAGAGATAACACCATACTGTGGGCTAATGTTGCATTACAGTAAATTGTAAAAAGGCAAAAAGCTGTGGTTGATCATGTACCAAAAAGAAGTTTCAATTCCTCACTGTATATCCAAACATGATAAAATCTATTACGTTATTTCTAATACTGTACGTATCATGTCATGTCACATTTTACATCAATTACAATTCAGACAAAGAAAAGCATATTAAAGGTAACAAATTCAATAAAATCACCCATGTAAAAGTGCATCAAATCATGACATGGTCTTTTATAGAGGAAAAAAAAAAGATTTACAGAAGAGAGGTCAAAATTAAAAGCAACAGAAACAGCAGCAATAGCTTTTTTCTTTTTTTGTAAGTCTTTAGTATTTAAAATCAGCTCTGAACCACTGTCTGCTCTCTCTGTCTATGTGTGTGTGCAGATGGCTGTGACTTTTCCCACTGCCTTAAAATAAGACATTTAGCGATAAGACTGACAAAAGCAACTGAACTGGAAGCTCAGATAGCTGCACAGCCTGTGATAAAAATGCAAACAAAGCTGCAGTCAGACATGGATCAGAAGATACTCATAATAACATAAAACAATGAAACGCAATATGGAAGTTAAGCCAATGACATGGGAAACAATCTAGCGTGAGCAGCCTGACACCTGTCACACACCGGATCAGCATTTAAACAAATGAAAGACAACTTTGTCTTTCCTCAGAATATCTGATGTAAGCAGCTCCACAAGTTCCTCTGGGGGCACAAGTCTAAGGCCCTAAAGTTTTTCACAGTCACATTCTGAGATCATGCCTTTGAACGTGGGGAGACTGTAAGCATTTTGTCACAGGGTGTGTCTGTCTGCTGCGGCACTAAGAGAGTCATAAGATTCTTTCTGAAAATAAAAAAACACCCTACTGTGAGGTGTTATATAAAAGTCTGAATTAGAAAACAATTCAGGTAAGAGGAAAAGAGTTATCAACAAACTAATTTTTAACTTTTTAAGCACCTCTCTGGAAGCAAAAGACAAACACCGTCACGTAATTGGGAAGGTTCAAAGGATTCTCACACGCTGACAGTGAAGACAAGACTCTTCTGTAGAAGTGTATTGTATAAATATTCGGTATCTTAGTATTGACAATGAATAGAAACACAAAAGGCGTGGACAACAGAGAGCTGCATCGTACACCAGTAAACATGAAGGAGACTCCACAGCAAGCTGGAGATGATTATAAGGGATCAATTCACATCCTGGACTGTGTTAGTTTTTATGCTAAGCTTATTACCAGCCACAACAGTGTTGGTGTAGTTTTCACCTTGTGTGTGTGTGTGTGGCAGTTTTGTTTAATTTGGCAGGTGTTGATTTGTCTGTGGACAGATTTTGTCACTGTAGCAGTGTCAGCTGTGCAAAACGCAGTCATGAAACTTTACGAGTGAGTGGTTGACATCAGGATGAAGGTCGTGTTTGAAGATAGCTGGCTCTGTAATGTTGTGATAATGTAGTAATGAGTACTGAGTGCCCATAGGTTGTAATAGCAACATGAAGGCTGTCGCAGCTGGCGTTCTATTTATTAAAGATGAATTCACATTTATTCAGAACATTTTATTTTACAATGCATTTCATTAAAGGTTGAGAGTGTTAGTGAATGACATTATATACACTCTCTAAAAGAACCAATACTGACTTAAAGGAGAGTTCATCTAATCTAACCAGGTCTGCAATGCACTGGGATACTAATAATAGCATGTATCATAAAATACGTATATCCATAAATACATAACAGACCATTTATGCATAAAAACAGGGTTGTTCATGCTTCTGTAATGCTTGCAGCCACCCAAGGCTGAACAGGACAAAAAAAAAAAAAAAAAGACAAGCTCTACTGGTTTTGGGATTTGATCAGATTGTCCTGACCTCAGTGACCTCTGTGAAAGAGATGGAGTTAAACTGGACTGGCTGGCCTCCGACTCTGAGACTGTTTGTGTTTCTGAGAACATTTATCCAACCCTCTGATCCATATCAGTGACATTAAACATCAAATAACGTCTACTAGTGGATTTATATCAATAAAAAAACACAACACTTTAGTGGTTTGCCTTCGAGGGAAAAGGTGTCTTCCTCTTAGTGATACTGTGAAATCAATATGAACCTCATCATTTTTTCCAGATAAAGCAGGACCTCTGAATATTTACTATATGTACTAATCGATCTCTAGTGGTGATATCATTTCATTCATCTTTTCATCTTTTATTTTTTTTCCGTTCTTGCCTCTGTTGTGATAGTACATTAGGGACAGGCAGGGCAGCCCCAGAAAGAGAGGGGGTTGATACAAAGTAAAGGGCTGCAGGTTGGAGTCATGCTCATGGTTGCTGCAGTTATGACACAAACTATAATATGCACACTGCAAGGTGAGCCATATAACTGTAAACTTCACACCTAACACCACATGCTGTCATTTTAAAGACAGGTGTATGGTCTTTTTTTAAAGATGGATTGAGCCCTAATGGTTGAGACAAAAGTTGGTCTTGTTTAATATTTTATTCTGTTTTAGATGTGATCAATTTTTAACACTAGAAGCGCCAGAATTCCAAACCTACGAGAACGGCCGTAAGCGGTCAGAATGACCATTTGCTTCAAAACCCTGTCATCTTGCACACAAAATACCAAGTTGAAAAATGTATTAATTTATTGTGTTGTGATATGTCTGAGCCCATGTGTAAGTTGCAGGGTTGTACTTACAATGACCTCCACTGTGACAGTGACAGTGCTGTTCAGGGCTGGGTTTCCACCGTCTTTGGCCATTACTGTCAGGTAGATCATCCCTTTGGGAACCTGCTCATAGTCCAGAGGCCTGGTCACACTGATCACTGGTGAGCAAGGGATACACACGGAGTAAGGTGGGGTAGATCTTGTGATCTACTGTAGAGTTACATCACAGCTCAGTTAAGTTTTGGGTCAATAACAAACAATCAAAAAATGAAACAACTGAGCACAACAGCATTGCAACTGAGATAATCGACGACTGATCAAAGCTTGGGGCTTCATGCTCCTGGAGGTGAGTGTACCTGCGTAGCCCTCCACCATGACAATGCTGAAGAAACTGAGGAAGGCTGTGGCTGAAGTGATGGTGTATGTCAGGAAGTTGTTGGGAGGAGAATCCTCATCCGTAGCCTGTGGGTGGGCAGACAGGAGTGGGAGAGTGGATGATGGTGGTTCCTTTAGCATATGCCTCAGTGACAGTCAACAGACCACAGAGGGAGGAAGTTTTGAGTGAGTAGCACAAGAAAACATACAAGGTGACAGGACAGATGCTGCAGTAGACAGTGCTTTAGTGCATATGTGTATTATTCCACAAACATGGGAGCGTGTGTGTCTGTGCGTGTGTGCAGCCAGGAAGCTGTCAGTCAGGGATGGCATATTATTGGACAGATTAAGGCTGATTCTGGCTATTAGTGACGCAGACGTCAATACTGGATGAACACCAACCGAGCCAAGACAAGCCAAGCAGGCAGAGGACAGATGAAACCAGACTTTGCAGGGCTAATCCAAAACAACAATGATGACACCCCCTCATTATTCTTGAGTTGGCAGGAACTTAAACACGAGTCCTCCGGCTGTGAGAGGAGAGTCTACTGGGCCTCACTGGCATCATTAGAGGCTGGACAGGTTGTCAGAAACACTTACTTATATCTCTCTATAACACACATATGTCTACTCTTTGATTTAATGCCAAAATATGTTGAGTAAGCGATACCTTTCTTCCCCCACAGCCGAGTAAGCTGCGTTTTTTTCTTTTTCTTTATCTTCCAGACTTCTTCCTATATCACGTTTCCACAAACACTTTCATATTAGATTGTCATTTTCCACTCAAAGGTAAGAAAAGTTAGGGGGGCAGCAAATCAAATAGATGAGCAGCAAAGCAAGTAAAGGAATAAGAAGTGTGGAGAAATTGGGGGGAAAAAAAAGGTTTAGCTGTTAGAAAGCGTAAGTACTGTAGGAGGCACACACCTCCCAGGCATTGTTTGGAAAAAGAAAGAAGCAAACAGCTGAAAAGCCTCTCTCTGCTTTGTCTCCAAACACATCCTCTCCTTCTGTCTATTTCAGCCTTTTTCCGCTTTCCTCTTCCACCGCCTGTTTTCCTGAGTAGCGTGTGCGTAGGTGTGTGTGTGCATGTGAGTGTGAGTGTATTTTAGGTTCCAGGGCATATCGCTGACATACAGAATTGTGCGACTGGCTTAATATCAGCAGCGTTTAAAGTTAGCCCAGACTAATCAAACACGGGGAGCCAAGCGTCGAGCCCGGTCCTCTGCTCGGCTGCCACGGCGTGAACGCGAGCCACCACGGTGCGCTGGGCCAGGGTAAGTCACGGCTGCACCTACTGCCACAAGGGACATTGTAGCGGTTCTCTCCAGAGCTCAATCAAAGGAAACGCTGAGCCATTAGTTACCATTGTGCCTGTGTACCTCTGCCTCTCGTGTGGCAGTGACTGATGACCAACACACCAGGGCAACCGGTTCTCCACACAAACATGCTGCCGCCGCATGATTATAGTAAAACAGAGGGGGAAGGGACCAAAGAGGAGGAGGGCAGCGAAACCAAAGGCTGTGGTGTATGAGTCATGATGAGGAAAAAGGTGTAGTTTGTTCATTATCGATCAATCTGAAATCTATCAACTTCCCCTAAAGGAATGTGCCCGTTTTTTAGCCACGTCTCACCCTGACTCGCGCCACCGGCTGGACCGCCTGTTCGTTCTCTCTCAGGGAGCCCGCGTACGCCTCCTTCTGGAAGAGCGGCACGTTGTCGTTGACGTCCAACACGTTCACGCGGATCCTCCCCGTCGTCTCCTCGCCGCCGCCGTCCCTCGCCAGCACGGTCAGCGTGAAACGCCGCATCAATTCATAGTCCAGACTGGCCCGCAGGATGACCCAGCCTGTCTCATCATCCAATGAAAACCTAGGGGAAAAAAAGTGAAATTAAAGTCGCTTTATTGTGACATTATTTTCTCATTATAATGTATTTCAGTTTATGTGTTTATACATTATATCATTGTATTAAAGATTAATGCTGTCAGAGGGAAGTCTTTAACAATCTATAGGCATCAGAGAAAAGAGAGAGAGGGTTTGGCTGCTTTTTACTGTTGAGTTTTTGGCACTTCTTTTATCTGCTAATAAAATGTGCTGAATAGTTAATAGTTTCTTATAGAAGCTTTATAAAAGCCTTACTATAGTGCCATCAAATGATGAGTGTTCAGAATCTTTCTAGTTAAATTCAACAAATTACAAAATAAACCACTTGGTTAATGCGAGTGTGTGTTTTTCCGGGTCTGTGGTTGCGTGTATTTGTGGCCTGAAGGGAGCAGATGTAAAGAAAAGTGCCAGACATCGTTGTAGCTCAGCTGTCTCTGGCGAGGCCACCGCGGCACAAACAGTGCAGAACAACCACAAGTGGCCAGATACATGAATAATTGATGCGGCTGTATGTTTGTGTGAACTGTTTAGAGCGGGTATGCCTGTGAAACTGGATCTTACTGATCTGGCTCGTCGCTGAAGTAGTAACGGACAACCCCAAATGTCCCTGCGTCTCCGTCTGTAGCCTGTAGAGACGACAGGGGAGAACAAGTTAATCACATTCATTTTCTTATAACGTTTTATAGCACATTCGGCGTCTGTTGACCATCAGTGGTGCTTTTCCTCCTCACTTTCTTTTCTTTTCACTTTACCTGTTAAATTTTCTCTTTGTTCTCCTTCAGGATTAATATGCAAATGCATTTCATGAAGGGGGCAAATAATACGCTGAACTCTTCAATCAAGTCGTCGCTCTTAAGTGCGTGATTAAGTGTTGTCGTCTTTTTCAAACGCTATTGTGAGGACTGACGTGAGGGAAGTTCATGCTGTACTGATCGTCACCACAGGCACAGAGTGGCAGCGACAAAGTGCTGTGACTTGGTTCACAATGAGAGGAATGAAACTGTGATTTAGCCACAATTATCGGTAACAGAAGTTTCTTTCCTTTTGTGTTTATGAAACTGTTATACTCCTCTTTTGTGCGTGTGCCTGCACGAGGTTAACAACACTGTATCTTCTGACATGATGCGCCCAAAGAGCTGCATAAAATAATCTGTCATGTCTTGAGTTTTGCATTTCCTAAGTTTCTCACTCCAACAGCTGCCTATGGATGTATGACTTGATGATAAAACATGCAAGCCACGCTTCACTCTCCAGAGGTGTTGACTGGATTAAATCTGATGGGAGAACTGATACATTTTCCTCACCCACATGACCTGCCGCTGCCTTAAAAGCAGCAACAACCGCTGTCATATGTTTTGCAGATAAAAAGGGGTGTCAAACAAACGCCACATAAAGAACAAACACTTTCAGGAATCTCGGGCTTTATGAAATGCCACATTAACACAATCCGTCTTTGTAAACACATGCGTGCCCGTGTGCGCGCACGCACGCGCTGGCGTGTACACATGGGGTGTTGTGTTGGCGCTGATGGATCGTGGCTGGAGAGGCTGTTGTAATAGAGTTTCACTCCAGTGGCTCTGCAGTCAGTTGAAGGGCCAAACGTGTCTGCAGTCTGCTCTGTCAACCACGGTGCCGGTCACTGTGATTCAGTGATGCCCTGATACCAACCTCGCTTTGTGGGCCTGTGCTTGTGACCGCAGTTGTGTGGTTGAAACACGCATTTGGAAATCTACAGGAGAAATCTACATTTTAATGTGTTGAAAAAAATCTGCTTTTGCATTTGTAATTGTGTGAGGCTGCATGCAAAGGAGAATAGATCAGAATATGCTTCACTTAGTACTGAACTGCAAATTTTTGGTTGATATATGTGCGCATTTAAGTGTGTTAGGGAATATCTATGCCTTCTAAATTGGATGCATTTATGGATACGTGTGTGTGTGTGTCTGTGTGTGTTGCTTCTCACAGATGGAACAACGGCTGCAGCTATCAATGTGTTTTTTTCCCCCCTGTCTAAAAATTACACCATGCTGTTTAGCTCAAGCCTGTAATTTCACACAGAGCCTCCACCACATCGTCCTGGACGGTGAATCAATGTTTTTTTTTTAATGTCCAAATGGCCCTCGCTTTGTTGTCAAATGCACTGAAGCACATCCTGCTCAATGAGCACAGAGCAGGACACTAAATACTTGTGACTCCAGTCAGGTTCTTTTATTAACCCTTTTCATCTACCGTGTCTCCATGACCTCATCGTTTAATGCCACTCAATTCTCATTCCCTTCACTCTTTTGCATTCCAACCCTCATCCCTCTACTCCTCCTACTCTTCCTCCTTTATCTTTGCCTTTTCCCCCCTCTCTCTTTACCTCTCTTTCCTCTCTGCAACCTGAGCTCCGCCTCCCTTTCTACCGTCTCCACTGTCTCCGCTCTCCTCTACATATCTCCCATGGCACACTCTTCCCCCTTGACGCCTCTTTCCCTCCTTTGCTCCCTCTCTCCCAGGTGACTGACAGGCCCATAAGTGCTCCAATGATAGTGGTGGGGGTGTTAGCGTGACAGCTATCGAGGCGGTGACAGGAGCCAGGCTCGGCTCGGGAGCTAATACTGCCTCTGCCTCCGCGGCCAAGCCCCTCTCGCCACGACGGTGAGGGGAGAGAGAGATAGAGAGGAATAAAGAGAAAAAGACGATAGCCATCTCCCTCCCCACCCCCCCAAGAATCATTCACCGACTCACTCCCTTCCTTTCTCCAACCAAACAATCACCATGACAGTGCGGCAGTCACTTTGCCAACTGCTTGCCAAAGACTTTCAACTTCAGACACAGAAGGCCCCGCGGCAGATGGACGGTCGAGATTGGTCAGGGATTTGCTGTAATTTAACATCATGGGGCCGGATTCCTTGACACCAGGGTACTGTACATGTGCCCCTGTCACCATGGCAGCTTAAACCTTTTTTTTTGGGTTGGGGAGTTGGAAGTGTTGAAGCAGTTGGTGAGGTGGGGTTGCAGAGAGGGAGAATGTGTATGTGATTTAATGAGGAGAGAAATGACATGGAAATAAAGCCGGGCAATGTGCCTAACTAATGGGCCTAACAACCTCTCTTACAAGTATTAAGTATTTAAAGTACAGAAATGAGCCAGAGACATAAATAGTTCACATGCAGAATAAGCAAAACTAATGCTTTCATAAAACATCACTTTCTATGGACACCTGGAAAGAGACAAGATACAGGAATCAAAAGAAGTATGGAGGGCGCACTTTGCTGTGAGTGCTCGCTATTGACCAAGATTGTATGAAACCATTTTAGCTGATTATCTGTTCTCTGACTGTCAAAAGATCCAGAGATGAGATAATGGCAATGTGTATTGTAGATAATACGAGGCCCAGGCTGCAGCGGTGAAAACCTCCCATGTGCTAAACGGCAGAGCGCCGAGGTACCAGAGTTAGTGTTCTGATCAAAATCCAAACTAAGTTGTTAAGGAGTTTCTGCACAAAGAGTCAGTGCACTGCTGATTGCCAATATAAACTCTGCAAACCCTTGGGACCTCAGGCAGTAACTACAAAAGAGAAATTAGTTCTCAGTTGACCAGTTTGGTTAAATGATGTGTTTCTTCCCATCAGAGAGGAGAAGCCGGCAGGCAAACACAACTGTGCGTGTGGTATTGATGTGGCTGTACCTGTGTGCCGGTGCGCTCATTTGTGTGTCTGCATGCCTGTTAATGCAAGTGTGACTGAATATGTCTGCTGATTGGATGCATGTACTGAGGTGTTTGTGTATGCAAAGCCTGGCGTGAATGTGGGTGCATGTGTTTGCGTGGGTGTGGAGGGGATACTCATGGACAGTATTTCCAGGTTCACTCTTGAGGTATATAAATATGCGCCCCAACCACCACAGTATAAACCCCCATTATCACACTCAATTGAGAAAGAGAAAGCCGAAATGAGAGCTTCCCCTCAATGGTGACAGGACGACAGGGGTAGTGTGTGCGTTGTTAGGCTAGGGTTGAGTTGAGGGGGTACAGGAGCAGATTATCAGCCCAGCTATCTTGTGGACAGCGAGGGGTGGGGGGGTGTGGGGGGGGGGGGGTTAAAGCTGCACAGGCTTTTCTATCTTGAGTGAGCTGGAATTTGAATTGATTGGCTCCTAAAATTGCTTTTTCTGCAGGAGCTTTGAGAGGCACAGAAAAGGAAACCAATTACTGGCTGTCAAAGCCTGCTGTCAAAATAGAGATGACCCTCAATCCAAACACAGACAACCTCCTGTGTCTTAGTGTTTCACACCTAAACACAACCACCTGGAATATATAATAAACACACACACACGCACACACACAAACTCCACCAGAGTGAAGACGTCCAGTTTCAGACAATCGTTGCGGGAGAGAGAATGATGAGGAGACGGTTGTCAGGTTATCTTTATCAGCTCTGGTTAGCTCCACTCATACGTGCTCTTTTAAAGGCTCCGTGTCTCACTCTGTTACATTTCCAGCGTCCACAACCATTCGGAGATCAAGGCTTCCTGATGCCACACAGGTCGGACACAAAGAACAGTTACATCTGCACACTTTCATGCTAACGCTGCGTATTGAGCTGTCTGTGTGATTCAGAAGCACAAAGCTGAACTCCATGTACAGCATGTCATATGATTCACAACATGCTGTATGCATTTGTGTATTTACGCAGCGCTTCACGTCAGCAAAATGAAGTGTCTCTTGATCAGCAGAGTGGGATTTGCTGCTGTTACTGAAACCACAGACACCATGGGAAATGCACGTTCAATGAGAAACACACCTGTAAATAATTCTCTGCCAATAATGTTCAATAATAATCAGTAAATAAAAAAATCAATGAAAAGATTAGTGTAGATTTAATTAAGAGTTCACATCTTCTCACGTCTGCCTTAAAGCAACACTGACATGCCTGCACATTTATAGTTATTGATCGCAGTAATTGTCTCCCTTGTCTGGCCACAGAGACACCCACTCCCCAGTCCTGACGTTATTTCATTGTATGAGACCACAAACTCCATCCACTGCTCTTGGTCTGTCTGAAGCCTTACAGCTGAGCTTCAGAATGCAGTTTTACACTGAACTGTGGATTATGTCTCGTCCATCGAGCTTCTCCTTAAGTAAAATGGATTTAACTGATCATTCACTCAGCTTTGAAAAATTGCTTCAAAACGTGTCAGGGAGGACAAGAGTCACGGTACAACTTAAGACTGAAAGGAGGAGGTGCTGGGAACATGACCTTAAAGTAGCTTTTTTGTTTCTTACGGTGTTGGTCTTCCCTCTGCTCTCATTGACCGTCTCGGTCTCTGTTGCTATGTACACAAATTGCCATGGGACTGTGCAGAGCCTGTTTGTACTTCTGATCAATACGACAGAGCAGGACTCAGAGCGGAGCAGCAGCCTGGAAAATGCACCGAACTCTGATGCCACACTTGCCCCCCCCCCACACACCTCGAGATGTGTCCAATTAATGATCATACATCATGAGCAGCCTCTCGTGGAACACTCCTGTGACTAAACTAATGCGGGTGAATTTATATGTTCTATATCGAACACATGCATGTGCAGCTAAAGGTGCGTGAAATGATGCAAAAGCTTGAAACCTCATCTGGGGGGTTGGGGGGGGGGGGGCTCACCTACCTGGATCAAACAAGGACCCACTCACATCTCTTGCCAGTCCCCCAGCTGTGACCTAGAGCACCTGCAGGGGTTGATGGGAGCTGTGTGTGTGTGTGTTTTTACTGCGGACACTTTAGCGTAATGGCGTTGGCGAATGTATGTTTATGACTACTTTATTTCTCTAAACCATTAACAAGCAGGTGGGGGTGCTCACAGCGACTGCTGCCCGCCGACAGGATTGAACAGGCTGTTTCGATTATCTCCTGACCACCCAGATAACAGCCGGGCAGAGGGAGAGCAGCAGAGAGAGGAACAACACTTTTTAACAATGTGTACCTTTGTACGAGAGGAGTTCAATAAAGTGGAGTGGATGTCTTAACAGCACACCGTGACAGCTTGCAAGATAAATTCTACAGTTTGCATGCGTGCACAGCGACTTTATAATTATTCCAAGCACATGTGAGACACTTGGAAAAAACAGCTGCTACCTTTGGAATAGTAAGAAAAGAGGTGGGGAGAGAGAGAGACGGAGAGAGGAGTGTATTGTGGGCATAATCTGGAGATAGTTTGAGCTGCCAGTGAAAAGACTTAATGCAGAGCTCTCTGGCTGGCAGCTTCACTCTGCCAACAGGCCTCGGTCCTCCCCCTCTGTTTCCTGTCTCTCCCTCTGCCTCTGTCCTCGGTGATGAAGAAATGAGATTAGCACAAGCGCAGGAAGGATGGAGAAAATGATAAAGAGTAAAGAGTGCAATACATCCAGTCACTGAATATAAGGGAGAGGACAAAGAAAGTATGTGCGGATGCATGCTGTATGCTATCTATTGTATGGTAAGGTGTTAAGGGATGTAAAGAAATAAACCAATAAACATTTTCTACTTCCAGCTTCTCAATTATGATGATTTTAGATTTTATGTCAATGTAAATTGACCATCTCTGGTTTTGAAAACGATCTGGAAATATCATCTTGGGCTTTGTGATATTGCAAGTGACATTTTTCACTATCCTCTACAGATTCATCAAGTCACTGAAGACATTGTTGTCAGATTGAACAATAAGGAAAATAATCATTAGTTGAAGCCCTAGTTGTTTAATCTGTAATCGTGAGAAATCTTTTCACCATTCACTGCTGCAACACAGTGAAAACGGACATTTTATAAAATCAGTATCACCTGAAAGAAAAAGATAAACAGGACAAAATCTGACAGTAAACAAACCTTGAGAAAGTTCAGACTTTAGTCCCAGGTCCCACCGATTCATCCTCTGCCCAACACAACCTTTCACATCCCGTCTCACAATGTCACAACAGCCTTGATAAACGCCCTATTATTAGCAGCGACTCCGTGTCAGCTACCACTAGCAGGAGAGCCGGGCCTCACCCCTTTTATTAGAATAATGAATTATAATTAGTGCTGTGACTATTACCCCATAAAGGCCTGTCTAAACAGAGGTGGTAGAGAAACATCTTCCACTCTGTAATTTATAACCTTCTGCTGGATGGATTTATCAGTGTGGCTTCGCCCTCAAACATACGGCATCTGCACATAGACTGTAAAACACAGAGCATGCCACTGGTAGAAGGCGTAGACTTAGGAACAACACTGAATCTGATCTTCTTCTTAGAAGTAAGACTAGAAAAGAAATGTAAGGTAATCTGTCCGTCTATATGCATGTTAGACCTGCACAACATACGTATCCTCTGAGGGACTGATGCGTAGACAGAGCTAGACATAGTGTAATCCAGGCAGAAACGGACAGGGAAACATGCAGTGAATCAATGCAACACCTGAAAACCATTAGCAATCTAATGGTAAAACGGAGAGAGGGGGGAAAAATAACAATAACCGAGGGCATACAATAAATACGAAATGAAAGAAGGCAAATTTTCTGAAACCCAAAGAGAGAAGATCAGGGCGATTCCGCTGATACGAGCAGCTGCTGGTGTCTAAAGTCTCCAGGGTAAGGAAGAGACAGAAAGAGAGGGAAGGGAGAAAAGGACCCAGACAAAAGAGTAAATCACAATAAATATTTATAATGATAAGTAATGCTGCAGACCATAAATATTAAACAGCCACTGCCCCTGTGTGCATGTGTATGTGTGTGTAGTCGTATGTTAAGCGTACGTATCCACAGGGATGCAGGAGAGGGCACTGAGTAATGCATTGACTAACATTGTACATAAGCTGTGATCAGATGAGCTATGAATATTAACCTCAACAAAGCATTTCAATTGCATTATCAGATTGCTTGTTTGGCACTTTTTAAAAACAACTGGGAACCAACATGCATAATTTCAATTAGCATAGGTATAAAGTATTATATAAACATCATCCAGACCCCACCCTCTTTACATACAAACCACCTCCACCCCACCACTGATAGTGAGCACAACTGCAGAGACACTTAAATGCTGCAGCAATGTCCCAAGCTTTCCAAAGTAAGTGCTTTATTGTGAGAGAAACTATTATCGCTCTCATAAACTTAATTTGATGATTCTCTCTGCTGTTGTTGGTATGATATACAATGGAGTCCACTTACAAGGGTAATTTCCTCATTGAAACTGATGCCATTGTGCACTAAAATGACCATTTACTATTAAGAATGTGCAACACTCTCTTTTCACTATATGACTCACTTAATTTCCATGATGAGATTATAGTTGATCTCAGTGACTAAAGACTTGGCTTAAAAATCACAAAAATACACGTGTGCAACAGTTACGTAGGTGACCTTCAACACTATCTAAAGGAACAGATTGACATTTTGGGAGAAGTGTTTAATTTCTTTCTTTCTAAGAGTTAAAGGAGTAGATTGATATCACTCAGCGCGTTAAGAGCAGGTACTGGAAGACTGGAAGCTGTGGGAAACAGCTGGCTTGGCTCTGTCCAGATGTAAAAATAAATCATCCTACTGTACCTGTACTTCTAAAGCGCACTCATCAAGTCAAAATGTAAAAAACAAAAAACACACAGGAGGTTCTTGCTTTAGCTATTTCTCAGAGATACAGTACAAGAAAGCGCATATTTGAGCTGTTCACATCTAGTTAAAGTGTTAATGCACAAACATGGGTGTGATGACGGGTGAAAATCAGCTGTCAGCAAGAATGCAAATGAGTGAATGAGTATTTTCTATACTGTTTAACTGTTCCTGTAATGAATTTGTGTGTGTGTGTGTGTGTGTGTGTGTGTGTGTGTGTGTGTGTGTGTGTGTGTGTGTGTGTGTGTGTGTGTGTGTGTGTGTGGGGCCACAGCACCTTGAGAGACTAAGAATGAAGGAGTTGTCCTCCCCTTTGGTACTAAAACATAATTTGGCCACCATCTGTTGCACCTCACTGCCATCTGACAGAGCACCGAGAGGCTGGTGTCAGCCTAACAGTCTGGTTATATTGTACTGCCTTGAGATGTTCTCTGCACTTACACAAGCAGACAGTCAAACTGCTTTAAGAGACTGACTGGACTGCGACAGGTACAGAATGTATTCAGAAGATGAAAAGATGTCCACGATTTGAACAATCCATATGACCTTAAGCAAAAGTAGAGAGAGTTGTACAATAAAGTACAGAATCAAATGAACTTGGTCTAAGTAGAAATGTAATGATAGTCCTCTAATAACAGTTCGTAGGGGCGTTTTTATCACACTTCAACTTCAACTTGACTCGCTTTACAGTTTGCAAAAGACATAATTTGTCCTTAACAGCAAGGCGATTGACATGTTAACTTATTATTTTTACCTGATTGTGTCTCAGGACTAGGTTGAAGTGCTCCAGCTCACTCAAAGTGATCAAGCCTAGTTTTACATTTATACACTCTATGCTATAATTTTTACAGTACATTGATCAGACGGACATAATTCCTTTTATAATTTCTCCACCTCCACTCCCACTCCTGCCAGAAAGATGTTAAGCAAAACTCCAACAGTCTGTTGGAATAACTTCTTTCTTTAACATACAGATTTCCTAACTTGTTTTAAACAACAGACGGATGCAATGCCCATCCCAAAATAAAATGCTCATCACGACTGAAGCGTTCGTGGCTTGTTTGATCAGACTGCAGCATATAAATAAACAGTCTCAGCCATCGTCATTGGATTACAAATATTGTAATTTAGTGTCTGAATTACAAATAAATCAAATTATGACAGACCCACATAGGTAAACAAGCACATGCAAACACATTAGTACATTTACACATAGTCCACACAAGAAAATGATAATCCTCTGGGATAACAAAAAAGCCCAAACAACAATTTAGTCTTGTTTTAGCCATGTGCTGACCTTGCGGGTTTTCAGGAACATTACTGTCTATCTATTGTGTGTGTGTGTTTCTCAGCCTCAGTGCCAAACAAGCTGAGTGTGGGAAACATCTGTTTAATCTGTATGTGTATTTTGTCTCTGGTGGCATCTCAGAGGGCTTGTGTGTGTGCATGTATATGTGTGTGTGTGTGCAGGTCAGAGTATCGAAACCCTCATCTAACAGTGTATAATATACGGGTGCTGCCATCCATGCCAGTGCAGTCCTCACCGAGAGCCGTCACATCTCATTCTATTTACAGCCCATTCACTCTCCACAGCCGGCATCAGGATTCCACGGTGGGCTGCATGCTCCAACATCAGCCAGAGTTATCGGGTATTAGACTGCCCTGAAATCTCCATTTCATGAGCACCCTGTCTATAAACACTATTGATTTTCACACTGTGCGTGTTGCACTTGTATCTAGTGGATTGTGGGCGTTCTGTCACAGGAATGACTGGTAATGAATAATAATTCAGACTTATGGGGAGGTGGGCTGAGATGTTTTTATGCTCTGGTCAGAGCAGTGACTGCTGGTCAGGACAGTGACCGAGGGTGAGCGCTGCGAAATAGTGGGACTCTGAGGAGATGACATGGCGTGACCTTGAGGAGACTTCAACTGTAAGAAACTAAAGAAACGCTAACAGAGCCGGGGAGTGGGAGGTGGGCGGGGAATTCATGTAACAGGTCCTGTCATTATAAGTGAGGAATTTCTTGTTCATCTGATAATAATTATCAAGTTTAAATCAATATTTCTGTGATATTTCTATAATGGTTTCATTTCTTGCAACTTGCAAATAACTGTATGATAATTCATATGTGAATTATGAGCGTTGGCTTTGAGGGTATTCATTTGAACAAACTGATTAGAATATGGACTTCACTACACACTAAGCAATTACACCGCTGGATTTTACGACCATGTTGGAGTTAGTTCACTGTTATGTTGGCAGTAAATATGTAATTCTGCTATTCAGGTAATGCACGTAATTATGTTGTCTCAGGATTGTACGTGCATAAGCTGCCAAGATGGTCATTCAGCACCGTATCTCAGTGGTAACTAACAATCACAGAACTGTAAGTAATTTAGTTTCTCTTGTGTTTGTTTGTGCTTTTGTCTGAGGCAACCTAGTGTGAGTCACCATAAATCACGACTCATATGAAAAAGTCTCAAGAGAGCACTGGGTCACATGGGGCAAACACACCAAGATTCATTCCCAATAAAACAGGCCCCATAAAGTTACTAGTGCAAGCCAGGTTTTATTGTAATCTCTTTGGATTCCAGTGGAATTTATCTTTAGGAATAAATCACAAGACGCCACTCTGTGAGTAATTTATCACAGACTCTGCTGTATGGACACTTCACAATGGTTTTCGAAGACACTTACCAAGATTCGCAACAGTGAAGTACCAGGCGGTGTGTTCTCAAGAAGGCTGATGTTGTACAGTGGTCTGCTGAAGATGGGCCGGTTATCATTCTCATTGATGAGCTCAATGAAGACACGGGCAAATCCCACATGGTCAGACATGGACTCATTGGCATATAGCTGAGGAGAGACAACAAGAACTTTGTTATACACTTAAGACTTTAATATAGCCTAAGTCATTCAGTTAATAAAGAAACAGCACGTGTTTAACATTGGCTTATTCATTCTGTCTATTTCACATTATTTATTTGCTATTTTGTCACAGACATTTCTGTCGTAAAAAAAAGTGACCTGTTTAAGAATTTGCATTATACACTAACCAGTTCATCCTCTGGTTCTGTAAACGGCTCAGGGGTAAATTGAGGTGACAAAATACCAATTTCACTGTTCAAACAGACTGCAGTGTTGAGAAAGTGATCCCCAATCTGACTGAGCCTTGTGTCCAAACAAATAAAAACAAGTTGCAGGAAACATAATGACTTAACATTCAGTCTTGCTGCTTATAAATCAGGTGAACTCCTCAAAGGTGAGTCTCACAGAAGGACAATGAAGCTGCTCTGTCTCCAATCACTGACTGCTGGGTCATCAAAAGAAGATAACCTTCTTTATCCTTCTTTGTAACTTTTACAAAAACTTGTTCAGCAAGTGGGACTCCACAAAAGGAATTACAGTGCTATATGTGTCGCTGTGTCGGCAAAGATTGATGAGACAAGGCAATAAGGTGAAGCATAGAAAAAGTGTCTTAAACACACTTGATTCGATACCTGGACATATTTTTCCATAGACAACAAAGCTGTCCTTGTCGTTGTTAGATGGTTATTGATTTTCTTACCAGAGGCTAATCAAATCAACTTTACTCATATGGCACTTTTCATACATTTCAGTAACACAAAGAAAGAACAAAACAAAGAACAAAGAACAAAACAAACAAAACAATACAGTAATATATTATTTCATTATTTGTTCCGTCAGACATACACACCCACACATATACACTAGCTGTTCCTCAGGAGACATGGCTGGACACCGAAATCTAAGGTGAGGAAGAAGCTACCTTTGGGGGCCACTACTGTTGAGCTGCAAACAACAGTATAAGAACACTGCAAAAAAGTTAAAAACTCACAGAAAAGCTGAAACTGCGGATCTGTTCATAGTCCAGTGGCATGGCCACCCTCATCCTGATGTCGGCACGCCCCTGCACTGCTGTGGGGGAGATGGTGAAGTACTCTGAATTGTTTCCCGTCAAGAACACCTGGAACATGCTGTTCACCCCCTGCCGCCGTAAGGATAAGACAGAGACAAATATAAAAAAACAGAACAGGGGATGTTGAGAGAGAACAAAACGGGTATCATGTCAAAGACTGTAGTGATAAACGCTGACAGTAATACCATGGTCTCATATATCCATTTTCATGATCGATTAAGATTCGTAACAGTTTCTGAGCAGAGGTTCAGAAACTGAAAATCTAATTTTCACCAAAACATTTGGAAAATAAACACAAAAACAATCAAATGTCAACACCAACTATGGTGGAGAGAAAGCTTCAGAAAAGTTTTGTGTCAAATATACAGTAATTACAGTATTATTCAGTATATTTATTAGTAGCCTATATGCCCATTCATTTTTTAACATCATGTCTTTGGTAGTAAATGTTCTCCATCCTGATTCTTCACAACAGCATCAGCTGGGAAACCAATTCTATTCACTCTTATCAGTTGAGAGCAAGTTTTTTCATATCTATCTCTGCATCTTTTCACAAGACTTATCTCATCTGTCAATATCTTTCTGTACAGTCACCTAACACTATCTGTTCCCTCTCTCTTTATACAGCTGTCTGCCGTTCAGAGCTCTGTGTCAGAGGTCAGAGCTTGCTTCAAAGTGGCGCCAACTTTCTGAGAGAGGAAGCACACGTGCATACAGGTGAACATGAGTTCAGTGCATTTTGAATGATGCCTTAGTGACATAAAATTAAGCCTGTATCCCTCCTGCCTTGTGTATGTATTTACTGCTGATGATGGTGGGGATGCTAAACCTCTGAGAAATTTGTGTCAGGCCCTGCTACACATTTGACACGAAGAACTGTGCGGTACAGAAAAGAGAAGAAGAGACAAGATAGAAGGAGAAACCACCAAAATGTGTGGTGAAATGGATATGACGAGTTTAGACTGCAAAACAGATATAAGAATCTAATTATAGCTACATGTTCATCTCCTCTCCTCACTTGAATTCTTCTTTATCTCTACCATATAAACCCTACACTGCACTTTCACATCATGTAAATTGCCAAATTGCCATTTGAGTGCAACGTGGAGTAAGTCCCCGTGCACTGCCCACAGAGCTGAACACGGTATGTCCGACTGGGATGATTACCCTGCTGGTGAAGAAGGTTGAAACCGTGTGCTTTAATCATCATACTGTGTGTTTTATGGGAGGAAAAGAGGAGCTGATGTGATCCTTGATGACAACCATGACTATCTTTCTCAATGCAGAGACACACATCTGGGTTTGGTCTCTCGCTTCCCACAGTATACTGTATGTTGCCAAGAGAATGTTAGATTATGTGAGCACGGAGTCTGATTTAGAAATACTATGAGCTGTGTTACTGGGTGGGTCTGTATGACGAGGGTACTATTGTTGATTAGTGGTTATATAAAATTCGGAACAAAAAGATTACCTAAAAACCTCATCTTTATTTTACTTCTCCTTTTCAGACAAATCCCCAAGTGCAAAGGAATGATGGGTAAATATAAACCTAGTCAGGGTCAAAATGACATCACAGCTGTGAAATGCCCGTGGCTGTCTTGAGCTGAGAAAACAGTTCTAGATCCATCCTGTCTTCATATATATTGCTGTAGGGCGGCCAATCACGTAGTCATTGTGGCAGACAGAGGAAGATGGGTGGGGTGGTGGATTGGCATTATGCTGGCGGTTGAAATAGCCCCCTTGTTTTTGTTTTCATCTCTCGGAGAACCATTGTGGCTGATGACTCCTATTTAAAAGACCATCCAATATGCAGGGATGTCACCTCAAACTGCCCATAAACGTAATTGCCCGTCCATTTGCCTCTGCCTTTAGAAGCCCCCAATAAAAGCACCCTGTCAGATGCGACTGACACAAAGTTTAGTGACAAGTTCCAGCAGCAAAAGTTTTTAAAGATGCTAGTCGAGCAGAAGAGGATACGAAGGCAGCAACAGACACACAGAGAGAGGTAACTACCACTTGTGTCATAGTCTAAGAAATGAAACGTCTGCCTATAATCCTTCACACTCGGAAAAAGTGAGATTACAGCACAGGTGTAGCAGAGTGTGAATGAGTGTGTGTATCGGCACTGACAAGCAGGTTTAAAGGATCAAAACAGCAATAAAAAAACTGCCAAGACAAAAAAAGTACATGCAGAGTACATGCAGTTTCTATGCCTATAGCACGTGACTGTATAACAGCTTTATTTTACATTTGGGTGTGAAATTCTACGCATTTTGTTTTGTGATGTGAAGATGAGGTTGTGATGAGGAATTGTTTTCTATTGGAGCATCTTTGGTTAAAACAATTTCTAAATGACCAAAGCTACACCCTCGTTCATGGTGAGCAGTCTTAGCTGGCGATGCTGGAGTGTTACAGTAAGTGACTGGCTGCTGCTTCTAGTTGTGGTAATTTGTTGGGTGCTAACCTACAGAGGGAAACCTTATCACACGGCAGGTGTCTGGGACAGTCGTCACCGCTGCATTCACAGCACCAACCCTCTCTGCCTCGACATTGCAACTCACCATCCTTGGAATGAATAAACTTTCTGCTAAATACTCCTGAATATTCCTCCTTCAAGTACTTTATTTCTCTGCTGTCTGCTCTTCTCCCTGCTTAATCCTGCTCCGCCAATTATTCAGACTTATTCAGTTTTGCTTCATTGCAGGCTACTTTCCGTTCACAGTTTTTACTTGGTATTCCTTCTTTCCTCTGTTCGACTCTCCTTTCCTCTCCATATGTCTGTCTCTCTTTACTCTCCACCTTTTTTCTCTATCCACTTGACTTGCAGTTATCTGTCAAATTCCACCCTGGCGGCTGCTGTGCCTGAATCAATCAGAGTTGACTAGCTTTCGGCTTATCTGCACCCTAGGTGATTGATTTTCCTCGTTAGGTATAATTTGATGCTCTATCCCATCTCTTCCAGAGCAAATTAAATTGTAGTCGAGTCCAATGCGCTGGTGTGAGCGGGCATGTGCACATATGAGAGAGGGAGAGAGTAAGTGAGAGAGAGGGGCAGAATGGCAGAGCAAGCATAAAGTGAAAAAGTGTTTGAGTTCAGTGTGTGCGCTGGTGAATGTGTGTGACTGTGTGTGTCACCACATTAGGTTGATAGATCCAGCTAATGCAAAGTGGCAGACACACTAAAGCATACTAAAGCACACTGTTGTACACTGCTGCTGACAGTGCATACACACACACATGCACACACACACAGAGGTGGCCAATGTTTTTTCAGCTGTTGCATTTCTAAACAGGATAAATCTAAAGCCACAAAGAAGACGACATCTCACATGTGGCCCTTCTGGTCGTCTTTGTTGAAACATTTTGTCAGATCAAATCAAGAAAGACACGTCTCGCAAACCTGATGAATCCTTTATTGGCCTTGTGTCACAGCCAATTGAAATCCTCCTTTAGTGTCAACATCAGCTTGCTGATTCATAGCAATGACGTCTCTACACTAAAATGTGAGGCTAGCTGATTTTACATAGTTCAATGTTTGTTAAATGTAAATTGAATTCATCTAATACACTGAGCTCTGCGCTCTAGACCACTACATTTGGCACACCTTATTTTTCAATACTTGATCCAAATACAGAATGTCCTTATTAGGTTAGGTTTTTAATGTAAAATGATTTGTGTAATTTGAGAGCACATTTAACTGGAAAATGGGTCTTCCACACTAATAATACAAGAGAACACACACCGCCTGGACAGTATTTTAATCAGACAACAACAGAGTTTTACTTCAAGTTACTTCATGACAAGTTGTTTAATGTTAATTAGGGATTGCTGATATGACTCGCCCCTGGCATTCAGCTGCTGGTCAAATGTTTTGTACACTGATCCTTATGAGAGAATTGAAAAAACAGATTTTACTGTTGGAGTTTAGTGATAGTGTGTGTTTTCTTACTTTTCAATCACATATGCAGTGAAACGCTACTTTGTGCTTTCAATCTTAAGGCTTAGTGTAACCACAGCATTTTCTGGATAAGAGCATCAGCCCAATGTTAATAATGCTGTGAGTGGTTATGACTGCGGCATTCAGACACATTCATGACATGACATTAAGACATAAGACAGACTCACCTCATCTTTGTCTTCAGCCTGGATGAAGAGGGGCAGGGCAAAGCCCACCTGGGCCAGTTCAGTGATGCGTACTCGGTACTCAGAGCTGTTGAACTTTGGGGCGTTGTCGTTCTTGTCAATTAGCAAAATGGTGAAGGTGGTCATCACTGTCGCCTCTGATGGACTGCGATCGTCTTTCAACTCTGTGGCCTTATAGAGAGCAACGGAGGGAAGTGGCAATTGTAGAGAGAATAAGAGAGATCAAGAGGGAGAGACATGAGACGCATTTGATTGCACTGAAAATGTCATTTTAGATGGAGGCAGTCAGCACGCAATCTCAACCAGGTATTTACAGCTGTTCATTTATTGGATCAAAAAGTGGACAGTCGGACTCAAAGCAATCATAGAAATAGGCTTGAAGTGAGGCCAAGGGAGGGCCAGCACATGAGCATCCACACATACACACACACACACAATGAGATTAAGGAGAAAGGACTCCCATTGAGAAGACACAATTACACACTATCCCTGTTTCTGGCTGCCTGAGTATTAAAGATGTGAGGCTGCTGAAATGAAAAAAAAAATGGTAGAGAAAGATGGGAATGGGCAGCTGTGGTCTCATTTATTGATGGAGGGATGTCAAAGCAGTATGAGAAGAGGCAGGTACAACATGCTGGTCTCTGGGTAATCAAGGTAGTTTAGCCTCTCTCATCCCAACGCCACTGAATCATTTGACCGCAACCTCCACACGCTCAGCACTATCTAAGCTGCCTGAAGTTGAGAAATTAGTTGTATTACTATGGCACACCGCAATCAATAGTAGCACCACCTAAGATTGCACAAGTCGAGAGAGGGAGAGAAAATGTAGAGGGAAAAAAAAAATCCATATCTTATAAATACATTTTTTGGGCGACATTTTTCGTTTTCAGCTCTTTCGCTTATACTTTTTTTCTTTGTAATTATTGATTTCAATTAAGAAGATAGACTGAGGCAGGGATATGTTAGCCAGAATCTCTTTTGTGTTAAACATTACAGTCGGTTGTATCTAAGCAGTCTCTCATAAAAATGTTACACAAACTGTTTGTTTGGTTTTTTTTTTAATAATTGAAGCTAAATAAGTAAACACATGATAGGTAGTGAGGCCATTAACGGCTCTTAAATGCCATTTATTTTCCCATCCAGGTGCAAATGATTTGACTTGACAAGCCATCCAAATCCACAACGTGACATTGCAGTTACACGCAAAAAAAAACTAGGTCTTTGATCACAAATCCTCCCACTTTCAGTAGCATTTGGAAAGCCATTTCACACACCCTCTCTGTGGGAACCACTTGGCGCACAAGACTGGAAGGGAAGAAATGACCGCAAGAAAGAGCATGGCACACTGGACGAGGTGGGACGGCCGTGGGTGGGGCGTGGTTGAGGGTTAGAGGGCAGGGCCGACATGCTTAAAACGCCAAGTGAGAGAGACTTTTGGCTCAGTGGAGGGACGGAGGGATTTTGAGACTGTACCCTGCTTCACACATACACACACACAAAAAGAAATAGAGAGAAGAATAAAGAAGCCCTAAGCATCGAGGAGGACTCTAAATCCTATTCCTTTCTCTTGTCCTCCTCCGCTCCTCCTGTCCTCCCTGGCTGCTGTTCACTGAGCACAAGCCTCTGAAGGGGACATTATCACAGAATCACACAAATGACTCCACTGACAAGTCCAATAAAGGCACATGAATATTGACACAGCCTCCACGGGGACATGCGGTATGGCAAGATATTCTATTTAGTCAGTGTTATGTATATTGACCTTGAAATGTTTCCTAATTGAAACTGTGTGTATCTATGTACAATATGGACAGTGCAAGCAAGGGTGAAGTGCAGCATTTAGCAGGTCCTCTGAGGCAATGGAAAACTCAGACACTGCATTGATTTAATACACTATCATATCAAAGCTCTCTCTTGATCCACTTGTGAAACAGACTTACAATCCCCTGTATAGGCTGTGACTGTCCCTCCACTGCCCCCCCATCCCTCTGTCGTTCAGCAACTCACCTTGACAGTGAGAGTGAATCCCGCTGAGTAGAGTGGGTTTTCTCTGTCCAGCTGGCCGCTCACTGTCAGGGACCCACTGATGTAGTCCAAGGCAAAAACGCTGTTGGTGTTGCCTGAATGAATAGATGGATAGTTGAGGAGAGAGAGGGAGAGAGAGAGATAAGATAGTCAGAGGCAAAACTGGCATTGTGGAAAATTCAACATAACCCCTGGGATACAGCAAGAAGCTCGTGGAGGGACAGGTGGAGGAAGAGCTATGTGCATGTCTCTATTTCATGCAATATGGATGCAGCTTTTGCTGTGCTGTCTTGTGTCTCACTACCCGCCTTAGGCTGACCGGCCACCTCCAACCTGTCCACAAGCCGCCTCTGCTGCATCTCTTTTGTTTCATCCGTCACCGCCTGCCCTCCTTCCTCTGCTTCTCTTTCTTCCTCAGCATCCGTGTCCCCTTCACCTCTGTGCTGGGCGTATGCCAGGGTGACTGCATTCATATCCACTGAATCTATATTCATTAATTATTGCGACAATCTAATATCAAATATTCCCTGTGGAGTTACTGACCAGTAGTCGGGCTATGGTTCATGTTATTCTGCTGACCTACGGATGACAGTGGTGCAGCACAAAAATGTTCACCACTAAAGGCAGTGAAGAAGGTGACTGCAGTTCCATTACAATATACATTAAAAAAAAAAAGTTTTAAAAAGGTTTTATGAGTTAGGTTTTAGAACATTTAAAAAACGTTTAAAATCCAATGAAGGATTTCAAAAATAATTTGACTATATGATTTGAATCAAATCCAATTCCCCTTTTTAATATTCAGAATAAAGTACGTTCTAATTTTATTTCTTGAAAATTCTGTTGAGGAAATTGTCCAATGACACTGAAATTTCTAAAACTCAAGACAATATGTTTGCATATAAAACTGCTTGAATAGTGTTAGCACATTGAACATTTCCCCTGAACCACATCTCTTCACAAGAGCTGATGAACTTAGTTACAGTCTATAGACTCCTTCAAAGACAAGCATTATGAACGCTGCACTCTTTCATTAACAAGTTCAAATGTGCTCGTTGTTCTCTATTCACTTCAATTAACCAGGTTAAAATATTACACTGAGACCCACTTGAGTCATCCCCTCATATTTTCTTATTCCCTCTCTTCCTTTTTAAATTACTGTCCTACTTGATAACTTTCTTGCCACTCTTCCACACTTCGATGCCGTGCTCTCATTTCTGTCTCTCATTTGAGCGTCTTGCGGCTGGTGCCGGTTAATTACAGTGGGGATGAACACTGAAATATGGCAAAGTGCAATGTCTTAATCATGGGAGGCAATGCTTTTGATAAAAAGTAAAATGTATTATGACATAACACATTAAGCATTATGGTGCCACAGGTGTACAGTACACTGGCCTATTACTCCTTCTCCAACATGCTTGTTTCATATGGACCAAAACAAAATTTACATCCTCATCATCACCATCCTCATCACTTTCATATTATCAGTGACAGCCCTAAATAACACACAATGAATTGAGAAAACAACTCAACTGTGCTACATATTTTCATTGTTATTCTTCGTGACTGCCACATATCTTGTGTCAGACCTGAGGAGCCCCCTCTGCAATCTTTAGATAGTAGCAGTTCATACATGCGAATGTTATCAGAACAATCTGCTCAGTGGAAGGCAAACAGTGGAGCAGACAGAGCTGAATGAGATCTGTGACCGTCGCCACAGAAGTAATGCCTTGTTAATATGGACCATTCTTACACTATCAATATTAACAATTATACCTGTCACTGTATTAAATAGGTAAATGCCATGTGAAATAATTCCTTTACCAGTCCACCATAAACACCTAGAAAGCAATGGTTCAATAAATAGCCTTTAACATATAGTAAATTAAATATACTAAATGTGTGGTGTCACCAGACTTATAGGAAACCAGTATTCACTGCTGGCATTTCCACTACCCCAGTTTCCTCGTCAATATATGAAACACAATTATAATTTCCTTTTTGGCTCAGTGTCCTGCGTGCAGCCTGCTCAGTGCAGACTGCTGCACTCATCTCTTTTCTCTTTTATGAGCATAAGCTTGAAAAAAATAAATACATTTTCTAGAAAGTGTCTAAATTCATAGAGGGGAGCTTAGGTTCAGCTTTTAGTTGCTGATCACGAAATCATTTTATTTCTCTTTTTAAACACAAGTTTTGATGGATATATCCAAAAACAGCAGCCACTTCATATTTAAAAAAAAATCTAATAAGAATGCACTTTTTCGATAAATAAGTGATCATTTTCTCAGAATTGTTGATCTGCTTTTAACTGTGTCTCCCTCTATGACATCAGACAAAAAAGACTGACTTGCTTAATTTTCAACGAAAAGTTTTCTTTCCTGCATTTTGTACGTGCATGTGAAAACCAATTCACATTACTTTTTTTCCAAGTAGTCCACCATGAACCTTGAGCTGCACTTTGAGGGATTAAGAATCACTCTCTTTCAGATAGTTTATAGTAATAGCTGAGGTCTAGACTCCAGAGAAACGTGGTCAGGTGGTAAGTCTACAGTGCACAACGGCTAAGGTCAACAGATTAACCCATGCTTGTGTTCCCCACCCCCTACTGGCTGATCTATTATTGTCCTGCACCTAGCCTGGAATGGAGAGGTGGGAAACTACAGAACAAAGAGCAGAGAGGGGGTGTCGAGGAGAGGAGGGAGGCCAGCAGAGAGAGCAGAGCCCTTGGGTAATTAGCCTGGATTGAGGCCAAAAGGTGGAGAGAAGTGACGGAGGGAGAAAGGACAAAAAATCACTGCTGATTATATCCAGCTTATGTAATCTGTTTAATTGTGCGACCAAATACATTTGAGTCTGGGAATGTGGCACTTGGTGAATTCTTCATCGCTCAAGGTCTGAGAATTACAAAAAAAAAAAAAAATGCTTAAAATGAAAAAGATTTTCATTGAAACCAGTTGAGGCACATGCAAATGATCTGAAAGAAATATGCACCAATTTATATGGGTAACATTGTTTGACTGCACCTTCAAAAACCATATAAAAATCAATAACTTTGAACTTTTAAACAATTTTATTTTCTAACTATACTCTGATGGTTGAGGCCTGGTTAAGTATAGGTGCAAAATCTATTTGGTTACTTTAACTTTAGGGTCACCTGCTTACAATAATAAGCACCTACTGTGGTTTGAGAAGAGTGCAGTCAGTAGAAGACCATGTCCAAAAACAGTCCCAAGAAACTACGTTTGAATTGTTTGGCAGGACTTGTAGGACATACTTGTTGCTGACTCTGCATGCCACCATCAATGCAGGGAAATGTAACTACCAAGTTTATCAAGGCATCCTAAGGATAATGTCAGAGACAGTCCACCTGCCCTAAAAGCTGAGTGAGATGCAGCAGGACAAGATGAGACAATACACCAACTACTGCAAACATGTAATGTAATCATGTAATCAATGTAATCAATAAGTTCCTATCTGTTCAAAAGACTGATCTTGGAAACAAATGCCAAACATTTTGTGTCACTTAGCAGTGAAATAAGCTGACAACATGCATTTGTTTATTTTTCCTGCTGGGTGGGGCAGTCAGGGGCTAGTGGGTGATGATTAGTGGAGGTGGTGGGGGTACCGTGCATCAGGAACTCACAGCCACTCAGTTTGGGCATCATGCCTCTAAATTGGTTTGTCAGCTTCAGTGGCCTGACTACAATGCCAATCTACTCCAACAGCCGCTCCTTAACCAGTCGACTGGGCACTCACCTGGCCAGGCAATGACCGGCATGTACACACAAACACACACGCACACACACACACACACACCTGCGCTGTGCTGTGATGTACATGTGCATGGGAACAGCAGACTGTTTGACTCTATGCATCCGCTAAAGAAGCTTTGACTGGCTGCTTCAGGCTCCGCTGCTGCTGAGCCTTCCACCTCGGCTCCGCTGTGTGTTGAGCTTGACCAGAGAGACAGACTGAAATTACACAGAGTGACTCACAGGTCCCACTGAGAGAGAAAATATAATCATATTCTAATTGCTGATAGAGAGCATTCTCCAGTGATCTGCCAGGACACTGTGATTAGACCCCCAGGGGGTGAAAACTGCTGCACGCACACACATGCACACGCACACACAACACAGGGCACAAATAATCATTCATATTCATATGGCGATGTCTTTCATGTGTGCGTTAACATGTAGGCATTTCGATCCTGAATTCTTATGTAGATCGAGTGCAAGATTATGTGAGTGCGTGTCAGAGTGCATGCGCTACTAACTGGCAGAGTCGGACTGTATGATGTGAGACTCCAGGGGAATTAGCCATGCTCTCACATTACCGACAGTACTGGACTGGAAAATGAGAAACCATGCCATGATTTTGTGTAGAGTGGGGGTGCAAGCTGAAATGCACTCAAACACACACACACACACCTAAATAAATGCCCATAACGAAACACACAAACAGCTATTATTTCCTTGTGGTTCAAATAGTCTCAATAGCTGGTACTACAGTTACAAGATGCATGTAATCCAAATAATTTGCCACTTTGAATAATCTCACTATTACCAAAGCATACAGAAAAACACGGGTGCGGATTTCATATTATCTATTGACACACATTTAAATTCTTGTGTCATGAACAATGAAGTGAAGGCTCATTTGCGGAGAACAGTTTGCTTATTGAAATTCTCTCCTCCTCTTACAAAGAGCAAAACTGTGAGCATCGAGGCAGAGAGAGAAAATAAAGAGGCTAGAGAAATAGGAGAGACCGAGCCCCAAAAGTGGAAATCATACATGTGTAGTTATTATGTGGGGATTGCCCAGGAGGACGGGAGAAATAATAAGAGTTTGAACTGATGAGTTCAATTGGACGTGCAACAAGTAGATGACGATGACTTTCTCCGAGCGATGAGCTTTTGAGGACAGCTGAAGCAGGAGTTCTCCAAGTGTAATCGCCATGACTAAGCTAGTGACAACTATTTTCTCTAGTTTGTGACAACACCATGGGGGCGCTGGAACATTCTAGTAATGTGATATGGCATGCAGCCAGTGTTCAGAGTCTCGAGGCTAAGATTTTGTGTACTTTGATAAATGTACACAAATTAGTGTCACTTTTAAGGATTACGCCTACAGGCAAATCGTGCTGATGAGGTTCAACTTATTGTCATCAAACTGCTCCGACTTCCAAATCTAAATGAAAAGCTCCGCACATACACTGACTTGCCTGTGCACACGCTCGCCTGTGCATTGACACACACCCTTCAGTGTGCGACAGCTACTAGTGCATATGTATGTGTTTTTGTGTGTGTGATGCGGAGTGATAATGGCCCTGTGGGTGTCTTGCCATTGGCAGACAGGCTGCATTTCATGAATACTCAATAAACTAGTTTCATGAAAAGAAGTTTTTCTTCAAAAAAGGTTCAAGGACAAATATTCTAAGACAATGCCTGACAGATGAAAGCAAGGGTCCTTTTTTGCCCAGGTACCCAATAGCTTCATATATCTGGTTAGATCCTCGAGGAGGTCCTGTAGCCTCAGATTTGACTGGCAGTTCCTCCTGATCTATCTGGAGGTCCTGTTGTTCAGGGAGCTTTGCCTGGTGTTTTCAAATACCACTAAGGAGAGTAAGTGTGAGGACTGGTGCAACTTTTTGCATTATTCTGCATTGACGACTGTGGTCATAATGGCACACACTTGTCCACACAACAAGCATTGGGGCCAAAGTTCTAATAAATTCAGCTCTGATACTGAGACTTTAAATAGAGTGACCTCAATAACACACGTCCAGTGAGAATCCTGCATTAACACAAGGCTGCAGTTATAACTGCATCAGAGAATGGAGAAGAAATTAACTTTCTGAACTTATTTGAGTTTGATAACTTTATGCAATCTTTTGATACTACTGGAACAGAGGTGAAAAACCTCAAGCGTGATAGAAAATGTCAGAAAGAGGATGTGGATGCGGGTTAAAAAAATGTGCAGCTATCCCTTAAATGCTGTTTACATTCCTGTAGGATGGGTAATGCATTACTTAACGCTCCATATCTGTGGTGCATCCTCACACATGGTGGGTGCGTTTAGTGTGAAAAATGTGGGAGGTTCCCCCCATGTTTATAGCCTGCAAGCTAATAAACCAGTAGGAGTTGCATGTTCTGTAACTAGAACATGATCCTGCACCTGCTTCCCACCAGCCATCGTGGCTAATTGCCTTTAAAAGAACTCCATACCTAAAAGGAGGTGCAACTTTCAGCTGAACATGGGTCTCTTTAATGATGAGCAGCTCTCAAGGAAAATAATAAAACTCAGTGTTATTGATTGTTGGATCTGTTAGCAATTTTTTTTCAAGTGGGCAATGAGTTGGGTTAGTGGAGTCTTATCTCTGTGCAAGTATGTGTGTGGGCACATGTGTACGATTTTCTGTCAGTTTTTTTTTTTTTTTTACCTGGGATTTATCTGATTTTATTTCTGTGCAATTTGCTAGGTGATACAAAATCTGTTTCTGTACATCCAGTACACAACAACAGCTGGCTGGAAGACAGAGGCAGAGGAAATTAGGTTTGACATCTGGAAATGTGCTTGTTCAGAAGCAGAAACCAAAGGATAACATTTCTGAAAGCCAGAAGCATCCTCTTTATCCTGCAGAAAAACAGGAACAGAAATAAAGGAGGGCCTCAATAGAAAAAAGGGAGGGTGTGCTTTTAAAATATTTAATCTTAATTTATAGTACAGTATGAAGTGGTGCATGTATCTGTGTGGCGCTGGCTGACTGAGGAAACCATGATTATGGATTAAACTGAATAAATGAATGGAGGATATAAAAGACCAAATGACAAAAGACTATACCACTAAGGCCTATATCGTAGTCAGTGAGGTCCAGGTCTGATTGTGAACAGAGCAGCTAGACTCAACTAGCGTTTGGATTGTGTTGTGATCAGTGTCCCGCAGACTATCTGCCTCCTCCGAGAGATTACATAGCAACGAGCTGCCGAGAGCCTCAGAGCGTCTAATTGAAAACCCAGAGAAATCCCAGCGACGTGGCAGTCACAATAAGAGTTCCCCATAGAATAACAGGTATTAGCCTTGTCCATATTACAGCATGCCCACTGAAACGAGTTAGGTAGCAGCAGCGTGGAATCAAAGCATCAGGGTGTAGCAGTACTGAAGGATAGAGATACGTCTGGAAAAGAAGACGAGGGGAAATAATCGCCTTTACTACTTATCGGCCTATCCAGGCGGGAAATGGCGAGACCGTACCTGTCTGACCTGTATGCTGTGAGGAGGCAGGAAGATGAAGTCAGTTGTCCCCGTCTGCATCTCTGACCCACTGCACTGGACAGGACTGCCTGTCTCACTCTTGTGACAGGGGCAGACGGGGTGTTCACATACTGCCCCCGACAAAGGCCATGGATGTCAGTGGACGCCCGAGGCTACGCTAGGGCATTTTGTTGACTCACTCTGCCGCCTCTGACAAATTTCAAAACAGTGCAGGTTTCTTGTTTTTTTTTTTTAGTAAATAGAAAAATTAAGTTATCTTCTTTTATCAATTTAGACTATTATTCTGCTTGAGTTGCAGCAAATTAAAATCCAATGCAGCTGATTCTTCGCTGCAGTTTCCACAACACTGAGATGTTGCAATGAGAAAGGAAGAATCATCTAAAAGGAAAGAAATGGATAGAGATGGAAAAGGGCTTAAGATGGGATTAGTTGTGCTTGCGTGTGACAAAAGAGATAGAAACAAGCACACAGAGATAAACAAGAGGCTGACATGAAAGGCTTGGAGGATGCCCTTTTATTCAGTGAGAAGCCAGGCTGATTTTTCTTCTGCTTGTTCTTACACTATTACTACAGCACAGTGGAAAGGCTACACAAACTTTACACTAGAGCTTAACTCTTATCCTGATGGACAGCAATACTCGTGGACAGGACTCGTTGGCCTCTATCTCTCTGTAATAGGGAATCACAGATAACCAAGCTCCTTTTACACAGGCAAAGGTGAACAAATAAAAGGTGAACCCTGACTTTTTCTTCTTCTTTTAATCCCCTTTTCACATTTTACTGTACCTGTTTCCATCTTTGTGTGAAGTGCGGATAATCTGTGTATGTATGCATGTGGACATCCTCACATGAAGGTGTATTGCGCGGACACTTTACCAGAAGGAGTCCATCTGGGCTTCAGAGTGTCTGTCCCTGAGGTTGTTAGTGTCAGTGAGACTGACCAAGGCTGTCTGTGCTCCTGCCCTGGTTGTCCTTGGGGTGAGTTTGAGTGGATAATGGCTGGCGTTTTAGGATTGTTTGTTACTGGAGCTGTTGGCCAATAGCTAGGCCTGGGGGTGTATGTGTACAGTAGCTATATATATATTTATATATATCAATAGAAGCTTGAAATACTTCTTTATGTCAGAAAAACCACTAGAATTCTAAAGGCCATTATTCTTAACAGCCACTAGAGTCATAGCAACCAATAAAACAAGATGGAGTAAGCAGATAATTGATTCTCTCAACATATTGTTAAACATCTGGTACATTCTTCTGCTATCTTTCCTGCATGTCGTAATGGGCCAATTACAAGTATGAGCCGAGGACAAACTTATTCTTTCAAACAGGACTTAAAAGCAATACATACACAATATAATATTGTGCCAGTGGCCAAATTAGGCTGACCTATAAATTGTTATGATGGCCATGGAAGGTCACTGTTTTTTGTTTGTTTGTTTTTTTTTACACAGGAAATGAGTCTCTTTAAATTAGAGTTTTAGATTTCACAACATATCAAATATTTGTCTAAAAAGGAGAAGCTCCAAAGATAGAAAGGTACCTCTATAACTTCTATCTGATCAGAGATGAGTTGTCAGTGACTCTGCAAATCCTGCTCTAATAAAAAAAAGGGCTTGCAGATATTACAAATGCATTAATTAACAAAAATCTTTCAGACCCATGATTTCATTCCAGTCCAGCATGCCTCATAGCAATGTTAGCCAGACTAACATGATTACTGGCAGATTAAAGATGACACTATTACTATTTTTGTAATGTATTATCCAGTTACTATTCTATTTCTTTTTTTATCTCGTTTACTTAAATGTTTTTGTTTTTTTAAAACACAGAACATAGTTAATGCTGCTTTTAAGCTTTAGGCTTTGATAATCATGCTGTGAATCACAATTGAGGTGTTCATGTCTACATCATTAAATATTAAATGCACATGTGGTTGGTGGATGTCACCGTTTCACATAAAAAGGGAAAGATGAGGAGCAATTAGAGCCGCATCTACAAGGATGAGTATTAGGCCATTAAATCAATATCACCTCAATGTATGTTTGTTTATGTTTGTTTAGAGCAACAATCACTAATGTGTTTTTAACCTTTAATTTCATTGCAAAACCTACAGTAAGAGTATCTGTTATTGTTGGAGCATTTTGGATCTGAAAAGTTTAGTGGCAAAATCCTACAGAGAGCTGTGTTCAGCAGTGGGCTACGGCAAGAGCTTATCATGAGAGCAGTGGGTCAGAGGTCCAATAAGGGATACACTGAACCCTGTAGGCCAGGGATTTACCATCCGAACCGCCCCCTGAATCTCTACCATCATTACAAACAATAACAACTGCAACATTGGAGGCAGCGCTCTGCTGTGATGTTATCTCTTGTACACATCAAATCCCAGATCTGCCCTCTCATTGGAGGAGGGAGAGGAAATCCTCATCTTGAATCCCACAATCATTAGCATAAATCACAGCTGCAATTAAAACCTCGTTTATCTTAATTACCGAACTAATGAGACGAGTCCCCCAGGAGGGAGCCGTGCTCTCTGAGGACACTTGGGGCGAGGAGCAGGAAGGCAACAGAGGCGTTGTGCAGAGTCGCACTTAAGTCTGCCAATGAGAATGCCCTCACACTAATCTGACTGCAGCAGAACACACCAGCTTGAAAAGACAGAGACACATGTGCAAGTACACGCGTACAAGCGCACACAGCAAAATACAAACCAAATAAGACAAAAACACGTGCACCTACAGACACGCACACACACACACACACGCACAATGCATCATCTGACAACCTTACCCTCCCACCTTTGTCTCCTGGCGCTGCATCACCCTTCAACTTCCATTATCTATCAAACTCATAATGATTTTATCAAGCCTACAGGCTCCATCTCCATAAGGGCTTAGTGCGGTGCTATAACTCTTGATTTTGCAACGACTGGGAATACATCGCACCACCTAATTAATGTCTTTTTAATGCTCTTCTCCTCTAGAGCTTAACTCAGCCCTTCAACTTTGCAACAAACACAACACACAACAATACAGCATGTGGCAGCAGACGGTAAGTAAGACTGAGTAGGTGTGTGCAGTGAATGGGAGCCGAGTGTTTGTGGTGAGCTCTGTGAAGAAACGGGCCAGCCTGTGGACTTGGTGTCCTGAGTGTACGGCAATCGAGTGCATACGCGCATCGGAGCGTACGCACTCACAAATAATACATGACTGCGCACATGCTCGCACGCATGTACACACACACAGGGTCAAATTCCTTAGTTCATCAGTGAGGTCAGGCGGTGACTCAGCAGATGGCAGAACAATGAATATCTTTATCACCCAAAATTCCCATGGTGCACCAGGCTTATCAAGCGGTGCCAGCCCTTATCAGCCAGCTGGCAATACTAGAGGCACCGATGTCCTTCCATCCTGGCCATTCAGGGCTCAACAGGGGGCATGCAGAGTTTAAAGGATACAGTCCACACACGGCTGTAATCCTCCCAGTGGGTGTTTATTCTCACCACATAGATCAATGTTTCAGTCCTGAAGGATCTACAAGGGATTTTCCTCCCTCAGGATCGAAGCGTTGATTGTGGTGAAAATAAACACCCTACGGGGGTATTAAAGTAGTATTACAACGGTGCATGGACCGCAGAGTCAAAAGTGTTAGTGTTTTTTATCTTAATAAGAAAATGGGGTTTACCAGGAGAGGTAAGAAAAATCCACGCTAAAGGGAAGCTAAAGAAACTCTCATGATCATTTGTTCTTGTTGACAAGAAACAAACAGAAGACATCCTAATCAAATAAACCCTCCAAAAAATAAGACAAATAATATACGTTTTCTGGAACAATCCTTGCTACAAATTAATAAAAGATATATTCAATAGCTTGAATGCATATACTGTAAACTCAGGCACTGCAAGCACCAAGATTCAAGAGCTAATTTGAATTAAAGAGTTTTTTCTGATCACTGGAGTTATTTGATCATCAAGTAAATGTCAAAAAGGATGTCTGGCTGCCGTGAGGATAAAATCAGTGCTGCAAAATAAAAGAGGGAAAATAGAAGGACTCACTTTGCATCCATTTCATGCTCTGACCTTTTTGTGTGCACAATTACAACACAAAGCAAAACAGATGGTGCCACATTCTGTGGATGCTACGGCAGGAGTTATTGTCACTGTCATGTTATTGAGCTGTGTTCATTGAGTTATAGTGACTAAGATAACCTGGTTACAGTATAAACACGACAGCTGCATTAATCTGAGCATTGACAGAATCCAGTTAAAATTGTAGCACAAGTGTAAGTAAACTCTGAATGAATCTCCTGTGACTATGAACTCACCGTGTTTATTTCTCTCTCTGTGCTTATTGTAGCTTGTACCTTGCAGCATTTCAGTGTTTTCACATCTGGCTATCCAAGTTCAACACAGCTTTGAGTTTCACAGCTTTGCAAATTAGGTTATTCTTTGCAGCAGTGACCACAGTCAGGGCACTGGAGTGCACAGAAAGTTCAATTTCCCAGACCTGGGACAATCTGAAGAAGAGGGAGATTAATGAGGAATGCTCTCCTGGCAACACAAGTGTGCTCAGGTAAACACATGAAACCTTGAACAGAACTCAGCGTTCAAGAAAATAACAGTGCGGCTATGTGTGAACATAGTATAGCATGCAGACAAATATGAACAGAAACACTGCCTTCTCTGAGACTGCGCTGCGACTCTCCAAGATACAATTTTTGTCATTAAAAGTTTGTAATGATTTCTTTATCCTGCAAACTTACCAGTGTCAATCTGTACATCTCTACATCTGTATCATCACAAGTATCTAACTCGGAGCTCCCTGTCTGTCCACCAATTTTGTGGAAATCTTTGCATGAGTTTTTGAGCTATCCTTCTGGCACACTGGCAGACACTGTCATCATCACATCCTTGGCAGAGGTAAGAAAACTCAGTTCAGGAGTATTAAAGCAGCATCACTGCTACAGCCTTATCAGCACCATGCAAACTGTAGCTTCCTCTTTCTATTAAAGTAAAACTCTACGGTCAAATAACAGCATCACAGATTATAGATTTTAGGGGGAAGAACCAATACGGTGGTCATTACCACTGATGCTTTGTCACAGCGCACTTAACCCAACAGCTTATGTGACATATGTAATAAAACAATCGAAACAACACAAGCACGCGACAAGAGAAAATCATAAGATCACCCTCTTCTGCCAAGGGTAAAATGTGTCATTTAGACAAATTATAATCCGCTTTTTGACAGCATGAGCCAACTTGAGAACGATAACACTAAATGAAGCTCGACTACTACACAAGTGAAGCAAACAGTGATTAATAACTGCATACAGGCAGGCCTATTCTCCAATTCTGAGGCAATGCTCTATGTTGGTATTGACTGTTGTGCTTGATGAGACTTGTCTATTATAGCTGTGGGATTATGATAAGAAGTGATCGATTCCCCTCTCTGTGCTGTGGATGTCAGATTGATTTTGTGACTCAGACCTGAGATGATGGTGTAGCCGATGCCTCTCGGTCGGCCAAGATCCTGGTCAATGGCCGTTATCTTCCGCACTTCATATCCCTGCAGAAAAACACACACACACACACACACAAAAATGCTGAATATGCTGCATGTAGTGTTCACAGATGTGTTTTTGGCTAATTCTATAGTCTATTATCGATACAAGAAACCTTGTGTAAAAGTAAATGGGCAAATTAAATGATCAGTTTCTTATTTCATCATTTTTGGACGAGATACACAAACAGAATTACGGTATATTAGTTTCAGCGTAATGATATCGAAAAATGGAGATGACGTAGAGATCATTTCCTTCTCATATACACATTATCAGGAGAAGACCTACAGTAGGATGAGGGCTATTCTACCACAGAGGAAGACGGTGTGTTTCTAATACCTACTGTATTTCTACGAGGAGAAAAAAAACAAAAAAAGTTCATTCTCTGTTCATTGTTTCAAAACATTCCAGCTGTGCCAGTGAGTCTACAACTCGACACAACCACAGTATGGCAGCTGAGAAAAAGAAAGGAGAAATCAGAAAAAGAAAGAGAGAGAGAAACCTATTTGAAAAGTCTTTGATCCGCTGAGCTTTCTCAGCCTTAGTGCCTCAATCAGACACGGTGGTGATACTTAAAAACCCCTGTGCTGCAGTGTGAGATGGAGAGACCCTCCCTACTTCCTATTCCTCACCCCCTTTAGCTCTCTCTCTCTCTCACACCCAAGCAAGGCGCCTCCCATTGATCCTGCAAATTGTGTCTGAGGCGTGTTTATGCTCCATTTCTGCCAAAGCATCTCCTGTCATTGACCAATTACAGCAGAATCAATTACAAGCCTTTTAGCCAGACTGATTCACACCAATCACTGGCTGAGAGGGAAACACGCGCACGCAAAAAGATTTAGGGACAGACTAAGAGAGAAATGAGGGGCAGAGAAAGCGAATGAGGAGAAGAAGCGATGCTGAAGTAATATGAGCAATATTCTTGGGCTGTCCACACAAGTAGAATATGTTCAATCAGCCGTCAAAAATACAATCCTCCTCCTCTGACACACACGCACACACATACACACTTACACATCTCTCCCCTTCTTCATCCTTTCATTTCTAGCTATACAGTGCATTACCCCCCAACCCATTCTCTGTCTTTCTCTTTCCCCTCATTGATTTGACAGCCAAATTGTGTTTGTCCTAGAAGGGGCTTAAACGTCAGTCCAAGCAGCATGGATTCACAGCTATAACAGCTAAAAACCCTGCCCTGTGATTTCATCTGAAAAAAATAAATTCTTCTCCTCCTTTGTCAGAGTTTTCTATGGATGACGGGTTGATCGGCTAGAAAAGGAGAAAAAGCGACACGGAGAAACAAACAGGAACCGAGAGAGGCTGAGGAAGAAATAGAGGGGTTCTGTGTGTGTGTGTGTGAGTACGTGTGTGTACTCACACCTTTGAGAAATGACCTATGACAGGGATCCAAGTTTGATATCCCTTTACGTGTAAATGTCATGGGCCTTGAGAACAGTTGACACTCGCTCTGTCACTGTACGCCCTCGGCTTATCACCACCAAACACGGGCTAATGGAAATGACACATGCCCGTTAGAATACAACGCGAGGCCATTGGAAATGTGTGTGTGTGTGTGACCGCAGCGCCACTGTTGGCCTATATTTCTATATTTCACTTTTAGCACTGTAGTTAGACTGTATCTGTTGTAGGGTCAAAGAAGCTTAGTAACAGATTTTGGTTACATGCCTGCCATGACCTCCTCTTACATGTAATAGGATTATACACTGCCCCCTATGGTTAGAGGCAACAGCTACAACACTTCAAGGCAGTTTTACCGAGACTTAACGCTGCTCCGCTGCTGTGAGAAATCTGGAATCCACTCGCCAATATCATCTCTGTGATCCTGCATAATGGCACTCTTTTTAACTGCCTCCTCTCGAGTCTTCAGCCAACTTTGCACATTGCTTTTACTCTCTCCTGTTGCCTTTTCTCATTCCACCCCAACACTTTTTTTTTCTTCCCCCCCTCCACCCCCCTCACACCTCCCCCTATACCCTATCTCCTTCCCCCTATTGTGACCTTCCTGGTGACAGCTGATGAATCAGAGAGTTGGGGAGACACCGAGCGTCGACTTCGTCACGCCCCGTTAATATGCATGCAAATGTATCACTTGACATTTCTACTACGGTGTGAGCAGTCCAGGGGACAAGGGATGGGTGGATGGGTGTTTGAGTTTAGGGAGGGGGGGGTGAGACTGAGAGAGAACAGAAATAAGGACAGACACTAGTATAGTCCTGTGTGTAATTCATACATGTAGAGATAATTACACACAGGAGTACACAAGTGCCCTTTTACAGGGGAATACTCCTATTAGCCACCTGGGAACCGGGCTTACAGGACTGAGTCAGGGGTATACAGGGAAACAAACACACAGTGTATCTGACACTACTTGAAATACAGACAAAAGGTAAGGTCAGTTGGAGACCCCGCTGTACTTCTTGTGATACACAGACTTTACACTTTGCACACACGAAGCGGTGTGAGCACATGAGGCAGCATGGTGAGATAAATCCTGTAGCCCCAGTGACCTTTGCTAGAGGCCTCGCATCCCTGAAGCAGGGGTGTAAATCTCCAACAGTAATTACAGTCTCCAACACCTGCAGTGCCGTATGCAGGGGGCCTGGAGCTGAGTTTGGGTGTGTGGATTCCTCGAGGGGGAGGGGTCTAAGGAGGGAGGATGAGAGGTGAGACATCTTGCCCTCATAATAACTCAGGCCTTTTTTTTAACCATATTTCTCTTGCACTGACCCCAAACATCTCCTGAATAATAAAAGAGAGGTCTGAACATGGGACAGGAGGAGCTGGAGATGAGCAATGAGGGGGAAGATAAGGGGAGAGGGCAGGAGAGAAGGATGGGTTAGAAGGAAGGATGGGGGAGAAATGGGCAGATTAGGGGGATTCACATAAAAGTTGCATGAAGAGGACACAGGGTATGGCAGTGTGTGGGAAAGTATTACTGACCAGGGGGACGTCCTCCTCTATGTTGGTACTGTAGGGAAGGTTGGTGAAGATGGGGTCCATGTCCTGGACATCAGTGATGGTGATAGCTAAGTTGGCGAGCCGGGATAGAGGTCTCAGTTTGTCTTGATCCTGAGGGAAAAAATATACAAAATAACAGTATTTTCACATGCATTCATTTGGAGGAATTATGTTGGATCTGTGTTAAAGCAGAAAGCAGATTTGCTGTGTGCATGCTGACCGTGGCATTGACAGTCAGCTGATAGGCTGAAGTTGTTTCATAGTCCAGCGGTCGGACGATGGTGACGGTGCCACGGGCCCCATCAATTGCAAAGAAAGGAGACAGCGGCTGGAAGGAGAAGAGAACACTGCCTCCTGTGCCCTGGTCTGGATCTGTCGCGTTCACCATAAACACTGATCTTCCTACTGGTGTGTTCTGAAAAACACATTCAAGAACACACACACACACAGATAAGCTTTGAAAGCAAGCCAACAGCAAGGTAAATATGATCCAAGTAAATAACATGATTAACACTGTGGTAGAATTAGATTTTTTTTTCCTCAGTCAGAAATGTTGAGGATGAATACTAATATACTAATGGTAAGACTGAACCTCTGACCTTTAAGTTGCTTTATACAGAAGCAGCAACAGAGGCACAGAGGACACTTTGCTATTAATCATAATTATTGGAACACAGCATCCTGGTTGGGGCTGTGTATTCATGCTCTGCAGTCATTACTGCAAATAACTACTGTATGAACCCATGCTTAATCTTGATAAATATAAGCACTGATTAAGATAATTGCTTTGGCCAATCATTGATTGACGCAGTGTTTCAGGGGGTCAAAAATGTTTTTTATCATTTACCATCCTGGATACCAGAAACAAGTTGTACACTTCTCCCTTAAAGGAAGAGCTTTGCATGAAACAACAATTCAGTCACACCTTGAGGTTTTGTATAGTTTCAGGCTGAGCAGAGTTTCAGAGCAGCAGCATCAGATAATGAGGTAAATGTTGAAACCACATATCAGCTCCCGCTGCAAAACCACTGGGCCATGCAGCATGATTTGCAGGAAATCTGGAGAACATATTATGTCTGTTTTGCAGCTGTAAAAAATGTTGAAATTTCTCTTGAATAGTTTGACAGAGTACTAATGAAATCATGGCGCTATTTCTCCGTGTATTGGTCCAACCCACACCTCAGCGCAAATAGAGGTTGAAAAGATGATGACTGCATTTTTATTTTGAGCTAAACTTTTCACTTCCTGTACATGGAAATGGTTTCAGAAGACTGACAACACCCAACTGGCAGCAGAGTTTAATTTGGGTGCACAGGACAGATTTATGGCATCTGAGTTAGGCAGAGTGAAATCTTGTCTGCTCTCGTCTGCTGCAGCTTCATTTTGTGAGTTCCTCTGATAAAACAGATTTTGCTCTAAGCATAGGGCAACTTCAATGACTTAGAGATATCCCACTGTCAGAAAATATTTGTAACTTTATTGTCTATAAATTCAAGCATTGACTCCATGCGCTGACCCCCAGAATTGCTTCAGATATCCAAAGGCCACGAGTTAAGGAATATTAACAATTCCAGAGAACTGTTTGTCTCGGTCATAGTCAGCATCGAAAGTTGGCAAGAGGAAGAAAGAGAAGGCCATATAAAGAGTCCCCAGGTGTTGCTCGTCTGTATGTTTCAGGGACATCCTCATTAATTGGAATTTTATCTCAAAACAGCCACACACACACAATTAATAAGAAACAAAACTGCCTGGAGATATAAGGAGAAAAAAAAGGTTGTGGAGGTGGATGGGAAACATCCAGGTATTTTACTCGGAAGAAACACAATGGCATAAGGCCACTGTTCTCTCTCCTTTTTTTTTGCTCATTTTGCCACTCACACACTCACCTGTGCACACACACAGTCAAGAGTGTGTGGGCTTGTTTACTGCATGGACAGAGAGTGGCCACATGGGAGGGTCATGATGTTGAACTAAGCTAGGCTCTGAGCCAAAGCTAAAGTGACATGGTAAGCAAGCAGTTGACCCCACAGTCTGTCTGTGCTGGTGTCGAGGGAGTGTGGAGGTGTATTTACATGTGTGTGTGTGTGTGTACCTGTGTGTGGACAGTTGTGCTATTGTCTTGTCTCATTGTGTTAAAGTCTTGAAAAATGTGACTGTGTTTTCGTGCTTGAGTTAGAGCCTGTTTATGTTTGTTTGGACAGTGCGATGTGTGGGATCAGACACACGTTTACACCTGGTAATAAAATGCTATTTGATTCTAGACGCCTTACCCCTATATACCGAAATGTTACTGTTTATGTTACATTTGCACAACCGTTTTTGGAAGTAGAACTGGCTTACATTGTGTTTGGACTGTAAACTGGCGTCAAACTGCTCTCGTTTTGACCTTTGACCGTGAATGCCATTGAGCACTCCTTGCATGAGAAATTAGTTCAATTAATGAGAATTCAAAGAAAAAAGGAACCGTTCCAGTGGCTGGAGGCATTTGAAGACTGATGTCCGCAGAGCCATCAGGGAACAAGAGGCTTATTGGTGTTAAGGGCGACAGTGCCGTCCAAGTAAGACAGTTCAACAGAAAAAGGTCCGGTTACAAAGTCATTCCAAAACAAATGGGAGAACAAGATTGGCCCCAGACCTGGCTGCAATGCCAATGGAAAATAAAGCATCTGAAGATTTAAAGATGGCTTATCATGAAGCTAAAGGTGATACAGTAATAACATAAACGCAAGGTCTAGGACAACTCGGCCATTTTTAAAATAACTCACGTAGAATTTTTCGCTTCAGAGGAGAGAGAGATCTGATCTCCATGATGATTAGAGAACACATTAAAAACACCAGGGATAAATGCAAAGGAAAGATCAGATCGTTTTTTTATCTGGGTAACATGCGGATCACATTTTACTACCAAGTGTAAACGAGGTGAGTATACGGACTTAATGTATTTGTAATTTGTTCCGTAATGAGTAATTAGTGTATGTGAGACCCTGCTGATGCTCAAGGACATTAGGCCCTCACCAAGATAACACATACTACATGGGAGCAGCAGGGTAAGGCTAAGTGTCTTCCGATATGACTTCACATTACCGCTGCTACAGTCGGCTATTACAGCCCTCTTCTCTCTCCCTGCTTCTGATGTTCTTCTTCCTCGATTTCCCCCCTTTAACTCTCTCCCAATGGTCTCTATGCATGCTTGAGCAGTGCTGGAAACGGGTCTGTCGAACCAGATTAAGCCAGACTGCCACATGGGAATTGAGGGACAGAAAGAGGAAAGACAGCCATGTAGTGCAGCTGCAGGGGCAGACGAAGAGCAACAGATGCCAGGGGGAGCAACAGATATCACAGGGTTCAGTTTCTTCGCCTTGGAGTTGGGAACCAACAGAGTGGTCCGATGTAGACGGGTGTACATGAAATGTCTGAGAGTTATGTATAGGATGTTAAGGTATTTTACATGACAATAAAGAGGTTTAAAGTTAATGTTAAGAATATTTAGATTTAACTGGGAAACTCACAAACCTCCACCAGCCATTTTAAAATTGAATGCTGTCTCTACAATTTGAAGGGAAAGCAGGGGGGCAGGGAGAAAACATCCCAAAACATCAGCTAGACTCAACAGTCTGATAAATTGGTCACTTTCTACAGTGGTTTGGTCACTGAGAGTCACTATTGCAACACTTTAGCTGGAGCAGATCTGAGCGATAGTTGCTGAGTGAAGGAGAGTTACTAATCCACTCCTCCACAACAATAACAACATTTGAATAAACATCTAAGCTGCATTTCTCTGATATGTTTATTATGCTTGTCAAGTTGTCTACTTATGAGAGAGCTGGAAACATCTGTAAAGGTACCCCACAGCCTGCTGCATGACACTGAAGTACAGGCACAAATGAAATGGATAAAAATGCACAAAATCAAACCGAGAGGTGAAGGTGAATTAATTAAATATTCCTGCTTTTGCTTGTTTGTGAGTGCACCCTTGAGTACCAGTAAAATGTGTGTGGCATGGGTGTCTGCTATGTCAACTTTGCTTTGATGTCAAGGAAGCAGTCAGCATTAGGGCAGGGTGTGTGTGCGTGCGTGCGCATGTGTGTTCGTGTACCTTCTGAAACGAGGGAGAGTGAATGTGGATGAGATCTGGCTGAGAGTGAGATATGATGTATCCTTTTTCTCCCCTAAAGCTTCCTGGCGTCTATCTCTCTGCACAGCAGCCTGTGAAACAATGAGTCATTAACAACGCCTGGTGTCATACGCCACAAGGTTCAGTAAATAACCTCATACACGCTTATTCCAATACATAAGCACACGGCAAACACCAGTTTTGATCGCTGAGATTTGACAAGTGCCACAGTGTTCAAAGCAGTTCAAGCAGCAGCAACTCAGCTTTGCTGAGAAGCACAGATGACCAACTCTCAGCCGCATGTTTGAGTGTGTCAGTGTGGCTCTTCAGAGGTCCAGGGTGGATGTGTGCAGTTGAAGATTATCTTTGAGGTTTATTAGACTCTGGGGACTCTGATGCCTTCTCACAGAATCACAACATAACCATTTCCCATTCACCTAATTCATTCTTATCTTCTTATTTTCCATTTATTCCCCCAGGATGACTCTGGAGGTCAGACCGTGCTGTTTGCATAAACGGTATATTCTAATACTAAGAGAAAAACAATAAAGCAACCTATTTAAACAGGTGCCTTGGATCATCGGGCCCTCATGATGAATTTGTCTGCATTCCAGTAGCGGTCCACCACTGCAAAGACCACGGAAAACCTGTCTGTAATCCACTCACTGGTTCCGACTCCGCTTGGCCTTCTCTACCTGTCTAGGTCTCAATAGCTCCACCATTCAGACATTGATTGGACCCGTGTGATGCCAATTACAAGTCAATATGTGTGGCCAGGCGCAAAATGCTAGACAGTGAATCCCTCCGATTTTAATAGCCTATAAGACTGTCCAATCACTTCTCCATAAACAAGCAAGACAATAAACAATACCCAGCAAGGACTGACGTGGCCAGTGGCCATTTAACTGTGTGCTACTGTATGACAGTTGACATGCATTGTATGTGTCACTCTCCATTCCTTCACTGGCGCAACAGCCAGTCGCTTAGCCACGGCTCATATTCCTGCATAAACACCTTGCCAGTGCTCAGTAGCTTTTGAATAAATGGGCACTATTTCCATTGGGAAGTCGAATGTTAAGTGGTGGGACTGTTGGAGAGGGATGAAGAGCGTTTCCTGCTGTGTCTTATCTGAAGTGCACTGCAGGAATCACTCTCTTCTCCCTCTGAGAGCTGTATATGGAAGGAGAGCAGAGGAGACACATTGTACTCTATATACAGGGAGACAGAGATTTAAAGGAAGAACATTCTCTTTTTGGGAACATGTTCACACATCGTGTTGTAATTAATTCAAATTTTGCCATCAGTGATCCCTCATCACAGTGATGCAATATATGCACATTTTTGCCACATACATTTTAAACACACAAGACTGTCATGACCCACTGACAGTTTGGGAATCCAAAGGGCTTTTCTGCAAAGAACCTATTGTTGTCTGGGACGTCAAAATATGAATACAGTAGCTCAAGTGTACTGCCTGGAGCAGATAATGTCTCTCTTAGTATGAATTCACTTTGGACTTCTTGAAGAAATGCCGATCACAATGTATTCCATGTGTGACAGTGCATTGGTTTAGTTTGAGTACAGGGTACAGTTAAACTAGAAGAAAATGACAGAATAAAAAAAATGGTGTTTGGCTTTTCCATATTGTATCTGATAATTCCTGGAATTAATTTGAGTCTACCTGTTTCATGTCCATATTGTAACATAAACACGATTTTGCTTTGATCCACTGATCAGTTATGAGTTTTAAATTAACACTACCATAAGCTTTGCTATAGCTACTTGGTGTTTTGGAAGAGACACATGGGAAGAAACTAACAGTCCTGAAGGATTTTTAGGAGAGTTTAGGTTTATAATTGTTCAACAAATATTTCATCAATATGATGCAACAGACTGGTGTTGCCACTGCCAGCACAAGATCTTTACCAGCACATCCCCAGAGTGCAGCTGGACAGTGACAATGTCAGTCTGCATGTGGACCAGATACCTTCTGCATGACAACCTTAAGCTGTTTTGTCTGTATGATCATATGTCAGCTACAAATATCAATATAAAAGTATCAGTACAGGCAGTTGCCTCATGTGGATGTGAGCGACGATTGCATGGGGATGATAACACTACTAAAAGTGACCAGAAACAAACTGATTATTAGCATCAAGATTTTAGTGTTCTGCTGAAATCATGTTACTACACCATCTTCTGCACCTCTCCCTCCACTGAGGTGCACAGTGAGTCAAATACTGAAGCAGTGCAGTCAAGCAAATAAGCTCATCGCAGGAAATTACTTGTTCACTGGTGTGCCACTGTGCAGTTGCACACTTGCAGCGACATATAAACAGTGTCCCACGGACTCTCAGTAGACATCCCAGATTCACAGATCCATAAAAGAGTATAAGTCACTACACAATTAATAAATGTTCTTGGGAACACAGTGGGCATCATGATTGATGATTCTGGTCCTTCAGCCAAGGTCAAACAATAGGGAAGAACGGGATTGGACCCAGTAACCACTCCAGCAAGTCAAAGCCCAGCAGACGGGCAGTTATCTCTGCACCAATGAAAACAGTTGAAGACAACTTAAGACCAACATGCAGTACTCAGTACTATTTTAATTAAATTTTTTTTGATGGAGTAGCAGAATCAGGGACAATAAATTGATTTAGAACTGTGAATTATTGGTTGTTGAATGAACAAAGGGTCTGCAGCTTCCTGTATCGTATAGTTGATACTTGAGCTGTCCAATTCAATCTTGAGATAATGTTTGGAGTTTGGGTAAATAGAAGTGATAAAACAGAGTGAAAGAGTCTGATTACTTTTCAAACCCTCTCCAGGCACAAAATGGGGAATAAGAATGAAGAGGAAAAAATGACAGAATGCAAGTTATAAGGAGACTGAAAAAAGACTCAGAGGAAGACACCCAGTGAGAGAAAAGAAAAGAGGCGCAACACAATTATGAGCATAAGAACAGGAAAATCTGTCACTAACAGCCATGAGACATCTCTAATAAAGAGGGGACTCCCTATTCGCTTTTAACTGTACCTCTGCTGTATTATAAAGAGGGGTTTACACAGCCGACTTTACCGTCTGTGTTGAAGCCAGCAGTGGAATTCTTTATTGCTGTGGGCTACATTTTAGGTTTAACATGACAAGGGGGCTTCTGGGGCCCTGGAGCATCGATGCTAGCCACACCTCGGGACTACATGGCCCAGCATCCCTCTGGGACCTTGAGTGATGACAGCAGCTAGAGTCCACGAGGACTGGAGCAGTAAGTGTAATGGATTCCAGTGGTTAAACATCAGCTCTCTGCTCTAGGGAGTCCTTGAGAGAGTGGTTGTCAGAGTGTGTGACAATGCTCTGTCCAACAATGACTTAGTTTAATTCATTATATGTCACTCTAGTGTTGGAAGTACGCAGGCCAAATTCACTGAAACTGTTGTGTGAAGGCAAATTATCCTCTTCGGGTGCAAAAACTAAAAGCCCCAAATTAGTGTATGATTTGTCAAAGAAAAGAAAAATTACACAACTCAGTGGACACATACAGTGCCATTGACAGCCTAGTGAGAGAGGATGGTGAGATATGAAATATAAAATTTGGAATACTCTGCATTCTACCCAGCACTTAATAGTCATTATCAGCCAGAATGTAAAATGTAAAAAAAAAAGGAAATGATAAACATCTTGTACTGATAGCCTGCCACTGCTTTTCAGTTAAAAGCAAAGCAGTATTTGTACGCTGCACTTTCCCTTTTCTCTAAGGAAATGGAGATTTGTCTCCATTACAGTTTGTTTAGTGTTCTTCTATTCATCTGCTAAGTGCATATAACTGGTAAATATAATCATTACCATTTTGGCAAACTCTCAGTAAGTTAATATATCATCTGAAAAATGACCAGAAACAGCCCTAAGTGCCAGATCTACACCAGCATGCCCAGCCATAAATTCTTAAATAGTTTAGGATTTACTTATCTATGATATTTACAACAACAGAGATGGACAATGTATTGATTTTGTGCTCAAAGAATTTCACACATTCAACCTGATATTTTCTAGGCAAACAGTTCAGTAACAAATATGTTATAATGTGAACTTAGAGACTTAAGAATGTGTTTGCGTGATTCTGGGAATGTTGCTGAAGTAGCTCACATGGATAACACTGCCACCAAAACACCATCAGATATGTAGATGACAGAGATCTTGCATCGTTTGTACCACAACTTGATCTGACATCTCATTGATTCTGTAATAGTTTCATAAATATCCACCAATCAATTTAAGTTGCTATCCTTCGGCACTATCCATGTTCATGGATATTCTTCCCAGTTACCTCTTGATTCAGTCATGACATGCCATTTTTGTTATTTGAAGTTGAGTTGACTTTTTGTCCTACAGTACCTGGTAAAGGCCATGGCAGACCAATAGACTTTTGAGTACAATGCTCTGCTCTTATTTTGTCAGAAATGTTAAAGACATGATGATTTGCAGGGGCAGCATCGGGGCTTTGGCCCCCTGCTGCTGACAGCTCCAGAGGCCCAGCTGTTCACTACAATAGAGCTATGATTACACCTACACTTCTCGCAAGGTTCTCAGTTCCTCCCAGGCTGTCTGCTCTCCGCTTCCAACGCAGCAGGTATGTGATTGTACCAGCTCTAACCCTTTCACTTCTTGCCTCTTACAACCTCCGTCCCTCCATGACTGCCTCCCACATCTGCAGCCTTGTCACTCTACCACTGGCATTATTCTGACCTTTGCCAGGAAATGTATTGCAAAGTAAAGGATCTAATAATTAGGTGAGAAGCATGAGGAGAAGTAGATGTTAACTTAAAAAGCTTTCCATCAGAGGCAAAATGTTTCTAGTTTGTGATTAGCTAGCTTTACCTTTGTGGTATTAGTTTTTATTTCCATCTCATTTTATATGATGACTTGTGTATGAAGTTGAAATTATATTAAGTATCTGAAAAATCTGAAAAACAACTGAACCCTTGCAGCTGTAAAGAAGTTTAGTCAGTTTTTCATACCATTAAAATATTTTGTGTTCAACTATTTTATCTAAAGTATATGAAAAAATAACTACTCTTGATTTAACCCAAATTAAAAGAATACTGACTATAGTGTTAAGTGTACAGTAGTGTTAATTGTGGGCCAAATAAATGTCTGACCTCACATAATAAAAAAAATAAAACAAAATAAATAATGATGATAATAATAATTCATTCATACCACATTTACAACAGTGGTGGTAAGCTCCGTCTGTAGCCACAGCTGCCTTGTGACTGACAGAAGCGTGTCCGCTCTCTGACCATCACCAAATTCATACACATACATACAAGGCAAAGATGTCTTGGGACACCTTACCCAGGCCCAGTCCCCACCCAGACCCAGGTGTCCCTGTCTTGGGACACCTTACCAGGCACACAACGACAGGGCTGCAGCAGGATTCCGGTTATTGGACAACCAACTTTACCCTCACGAGCCACTGTCACATCTTCAAGCTTCAAGCTCTTACAAAGCAATCTAGGGAGCTTTTGGAGTGCTAAGTAACACTGTCAACTACAATATGGGTGTAGATCTGTCAAAAGTTGATATAAATTACTTGCTCCTGGATGAAATTTCAATTACAGCATGTCATGTCTATGGTTATTACCATTCTGAGCAAACAGACATTTCTTTCAGGTAAATTCAACGTTCTGGTTCCCTGCCATCATTTACATTCTTAACAGACTAAAACAACACGCAATTTGCATGTGACAGTGAAGAATCCAAAACTTTTTAAAACGTAGGACGCAAAAATCCTCTTTGGAAAAAAAAACCCTTGTTTTAGCCAGTTCTGTGCCAAAATGTATCACTTTTAAATATAACTTTTTAATCAAAGTCACAGCCCCTGCAAAACCCAAATCAGTCTAAAGGCCACCCAAGTTCCCCTTCAGGGCAAGCCTTTCTATTGGTAAAATAAACCATCAAACATACGTATAATCCTGTCCACAGCAGAAGAGCTTAGTGCTATTAGATTTAGGTATGGGCTGTCATTTATCCATTTAAAGGGAGAAAAAAGTTGATCACAAGTATGTTAAGACTCAAAAAGGCTTGAATCACAAACACACATCAAAATCATCTGTAGGTATCAATATACTATAGAGAACATATTCATGGAATACAGTATATGAGATTCACAACTATATATAACACAGACTCTAATATATAAATAGGTGATGATTTCACAGTGTGCAGCTTTGGCAGTGATGCTGAAGCAGGTGAATCATGAGAACACTTAAATTAATCATAGAGGTGACACATGCAGCCATATTTCACATTTGAAAATTAGCTTATCAATAATTCACTGGTATTGAAACAAGACTAAGTGTCCTTCATATGCGAGACTTCAGCAGTAAGTAGGAAAATTATACAAAAATGATTTATACCCTACTGAAGAGTGAGAGTGTGCTATAGCTATAGATTACTTTGAAACACTTAGACTTCCCCAAATAAACATCCATGTACTGTGAGAGTGGAATTTGTAGTTGTTTGGCTGTGAACCCTGTGGCTACAGGGACTTTAGGACAGGCAGTAGTTTGCCAGATGTTGTGTTATACTGTGTTAAGCTTTTCTTACAAATTATGTCCAACAATGAGATTCACAGAGGTGCTGTTCAGACCTGGTCTCAACAGTGTCTTGAGTGATGCAGTATGACCACATGATAGCTTTAAGTACTTCACTGGCACTTCACACCTGGCATTGAAACATGACTGCACATATGCCTTGACAGACCGCTTGTGATAAACTCTCAACTCCCTGCTCTTTGCAAAAACACGTAGAGGTGGCTCTGGATGCATCTGAATTCACATTGCTAAAATAATGTGGTTACACATTCCAGTGTGGTCTGAGTGATCAGATCTCAAATGCATTCTCAGTGCATTGTGGGTTAGACTTAGAGCTTTGTGAATGTCAGATCTGAACAGGACCAACTCCACCTCAAGAACTGTGTGTGCCATCATATTAACACATTTACTGTACACACACACACACAGTACATATACTTTAACCTAACCCTAATTATAACCCTAATGTCTTGTCTGTCTTGTGTTTTTTTTGAAAAAGGTGACCTTGGGTGACTTGAAAGACAACCTAACCCTAATTATAACCCTAATGCAAAAAAAGAAAGAAAAATACAAGTCTTAAGTCCCAAAGTTTGCCATTTAAATTAAATTATTAAAGCATTTTGGTTCCCACAAAGCTGCGGTAAGCCACTTATACAGTGGGTTCCAACAAATAGGTGGCACAAAGCCACTTATGCACACTACTAGACACATTTCTTGCAAAGACATGTCATGGAAGAGCATTCCTGATGCAACCATATCCATCCATAGTAAAACAAGCCCTCACAGGGCGATAACAACTTTAAACATACTGTATGTCACGGCAATAGTGCTCACAAACAACCGAGACCAAAATGTTTGTTGTTACAATTCCTCTCCGGTTGGCTGTGCAGAGATACAACTGCACTGTACATACGTACCGTACCTACCAGCCCCTCAGCAATGGACACTGAGGGGCTGAGGAGGCGTAATGAAACCCACCTCATAAAGCCCTTCAATCTTTACGGTCTAAGTGGTAAAGCTAGATGGCTGATGCCATCACTGCAAACCTGATTGTTGAGTGGTATCTTGAGCTGAGCTTTAACTAAGAGATGGGCTACAGAGTGACAACATGCAATTTGTTGATATGCTTATCCTGCTGATAAGCACAACTCCAATTCCAGGAAAAATGTATTCCTTGAAGAGGGACCGCTGGAGGTTTGCTCTGACACTGAGGGGTGGAAGGTATGCTTTGTACACTGCTCACTAAATGTGTAATGATTATCCAGTTCTGAGCGTGTGTGTATGTCTTAGAGTGAGAGAGTGAAGGTGGAAATGAAATTGAAACATCTGTGTAACAGCAGGTAACTGTGACTGTAAATTTGATTGGTGACACTTGAAGACGTTAGTAAGATAGCCATGCACTTTTTAATTTTGAGATAAATACAGAAAAAAATCCTCGACTGTGTCAGTGCCAGTTCTCGAAGGAACATATCAACTCAACCCTAAAATGTGTATATTTTGAGATGAACAGACGAAAGAGATTGAATAAGAGTGAAAAATGCTAAATATCTGTCCGGGATCAGTCTAACTCCTGATCTCGTGCAAGCTCTGGCAATGAAGGACAAAAAGCTGCTTGTAAGCTGCAACCTCTAGTCATCTCCACATTTGTTACCAAGTGTCTTAAATGACAAAGAGCTTACACCAATTTATATTGTTAAAGTGTAATACTTTTTGGTTTCATCAAACTTCAAAAGACACACAAAAAGAATGGATTCAATTGTTTCTTTTTTTCCAATTTGTGAAATTCTGCATTACTACATTTCTGCATCTGTCCCAGAAAGCCCTGGTAAAGCAGCAGGTGCATTAGCCACAAAAAGCCATTCAGTTCTCAACAGTATTTTTCCTTTTCCTCTTGTTCCCTCCAACCCCTGAACATTTCTGTGCTGATGGCATGATGTGTTTTGTGATGAGGTGAGCTTAAATGATGTGAAAGGCACACGCCCAGTCTTAAAAGAGACTTACAGATGTATCTATAAATGACAGTTAATAATAGTGGACTGGAAGTCGTATTCCCAGTCTTATGTGTGTCTATATGTTCTATCTGAAGAACCGTAGCTGTTTTAATAGACTATGATTGGTCTTGTCAGAAAATCAATTGCTCTCCTCACTGGATTGACAATATTGTTTGAATGGACTTCTCTCACATGGCTGCCATTCATTTTCCTCCCTTTAGCCTAGTTAGACCTTTCCTGGAAATTGATTTGACCTCCTATTTCCAGTGAATTTCTGTTAAACTGGTCATGATTACATAATAAAAGACATAATATAGAGAAAGTCTTTGTGTGTGGTCTACACATGGGCAGAAATAATATCACACATTATAACCTTCTTCCATTTTGTCTTATGCTGCTTCATGTATCCACTCTGTGGCCTGGCTGAGTGAAGGGCCATTTTCTGGAGAAGCACTCAGCTGAACAAAATGATCTCACACCAACAGACATCGAGAGGAGCTGTTTTTGAAAGGCAAGGACAGCATATAAATTGTATGTGTTTTCGTGCGGCTGTATTCGTTATTATATGAGTGAGTTGATGGACCTCAGGTACACATCTCAAACCCGTGCCACGCCACTTACCTTACATGTGTGTTTGAATTTTGTAATGGCCAGGAATGATAGAATAAGAGTGTGCTATAAAACTACTGCCTTTCACTTATTTTTTGGGACACAATATTATTACAGTATACACCATAATAATAATAATAATGTATTATAGTCAGGCTCAGATTCTTGTATTTTGTGATTTAGATAACTTTCTTCTCAGATATATAGTGCTTATTTTTGGCCAAAATATAATTCAGATTATATACAGTAATGGCCAAACATGTATGGAGTACCATTACAACAAACACGGTATAGCCTACAAGATTAACAGTCTGATGCTTTGTGGAACGGCGTGGTCAGGGATGGAGTCAATTTTTTTGTCTTTTTTCAGTCCACTTAGATATACACTGCATTAGCTCCTCAGAACTGGGACTACATACTACATACATTATAATATACTGTACATTAACAATGAATAATAAAATTGCAGTACTTCATATGTTTTAAGGTTACATCCAATGGTGGTAGTAATTACACAGAAGTGCGATGACATAGTATTAAACGGCCAAAATCTCTTTGGGGATGAGTTTGACAATGGATAGATTGATCGGTTTAATGGCCTGGAGGCTCAGAGTTCAGGTTCATGCATTTGAAATTACAGAGGTTGCAACCAAGATTTAAGTCAGAGTAGTATTTCAGGTAGTGGTCATGGTTAAAGAAAGGATTTTAAGAGATAGGGAATCATTGTAGCCATTGGGTGGGTCCTCATGAGGACAAGTACAAGGATGTGTCTGTGTGTTTAGATGGAGCCTTTTATCTGTAGAGGAAATAAACAAATAATGTCTTTATCTCCTGATCAGTCTTCTCCCCCAACTGCCTAAACTCAGCCTCCCTGTCAGAGCTCATGGCTGACTGCCTCCAAAGAACCGGGACTGTTTGTTTAAATGTAAAGGTAATCAGGTCCAGCATGCCGCAGGGATCCACCCAGCCAGTGAGAGACAGAGAAGGCAGATGGGTTGATCCCGGGGGAAGGGTACAAGGACGGGCCAGAGTGCTAAGTCCTGCACCCTCTTTCCACCTGTCTGGGATATTAATCTCTCTCAATAGTAAAAGTGAAAGTGAAATTTGTTTTATTTAAAAGTGCAACCTGTAGCTACTTTGGAACTTGAGGTGAAGTGTCTGTATGAAGGCACTTACAGCTTGAACAAACCATTTCTTTGGTCTTGGTCAAATAGGGTGAAAGCAGATGCTCTGATGGTCTGAGAGCCCCAGACTGCCTTAAATGTCAAACCTGACATCATACTGTTCAAAGACTGACTTGACTACTTCAGTTAAATGTATTGGTAGAGAGAAAGATTTCCATGTGTTTTTTTTCTTACCAAAAGTGTCAAGGGACTATATAAATACTGTGAAAATGCCAAGGGACTTGAAGATGAAAATGTGCCTTAACACGTGCCACACAGTAAGCTTTACTTCTGTGATCTCACAGCTACAGTCAACTCCCTCAGCTTCGCACAGAGCGCAGCCCTCTGTTTTACCTTCATTAACAACAAAACAAGCAATCATATCAGACTACAAGGAAATGCTGCAACACTGTCGGGTCAGGAAGCCAGTATATCATTACTCAGCCACCCGGAAGGATTAAAGGAGAAATATTGTGGATATGGTTTATGTTTTTCTGAAATACTGGAGCATTTTAGTTGAAATTTGAGTGTTTGTGTGGCTCAGTTTAGTGCTGACTCACCATCACAGTTGACATTTACTGCTCAGTCAATAACCTGTGGTTGACCGGGCTGCGACTGACTCTGAAAACGTGTATGCAAAGTGCAAAAGCACGTGTACACTGTAAAAATACAGGTAAGTTCATGTTATGAATGTGTGGTCCTCAAGGAAAAGTCACATTTAGTAAACAAAAGATAATTAACTACCTGATGAAACATACTGAAACGTAAATGAAATGAGCCTGTTGTTCTCGTACATCATTTTCTTGTTCCTCTTCACTTCTCCTTTTTTGAGAAGTCGTTTTTTAAAATAGAATTAAATGCAAATTAGAGTGGAGCTGATGATCATATAAATGGCTGTTGCCTAGGGGAGCAAGACACTGGCTTTATTTATTTATTTTGTCATATTTTTCACAGTTCCCCCATAAAAGTCTACATTTAATCAGTCCACCCTTTAACAACACAGGGAAATCAGGGACTAGTTGAAGTGATGTGTGTCATGGGTTTGTGCATGTGAGCAGCTATTTCTTGTGCTTCTGTTTGTTCATTTGAGAGATATGAGACCAAAAGCTAGGAAACAGACAGAGAGATTAACCTGCAGCATCCATCAACCTGTACAGCTTCATTAACATCATGTAAACTGGTGCTGTACATTGTTCAATTAGCCGGGCTCTGTCTGCTTTTGTTGCTCCATATTCATAATCTTTTACTATTCACACTGAGGGCAATCAGCTGTAAAAGTTCACATCTGGAACAACATTACAGAACACCATAATACAATACTGAACTTTACGTAGTGACTGAAAAGCATTTTATAGCAGCTGGATTATGTTTGCACTCACTCACCAGTACAAGCGGTCTGATTTGAATTCACTGGGAGTGAGGGAAACATTCTTTGGGCAATTGCCCAGAACTAACACGAAGAGGAGAGATGGAGTGAAGAAGTGAGAATAGATTTAGTCAAAGACCTACAGAATAGAGAGTCTAAACAAAACAACAAAATCAACATGAACTGACTTCAAATCAGAATATCAGTTTGCTGATTTTGAAATGAGTCACTGTGGCCAGATGACTGTATCTGATGCTAAACCTGTACACAGTGACAGACACAGGTAGACCTATTTTGAGGTTTCATCCTGTTATGATTTTATCTTTCTGGTATGAAGGCAATTTTAATGACTGATGCTTTCTTTTCTTTCCATCTCTATGACTGTAATATGCACGCAACCCTGAAAACAGACTCCCCGAATTTCAAAGAGACCACATTGCTCCATTTTTGGTCTCTACCTTCCAGTTTATGCATTGTGTTTACACTTTGGTGCTCATGCAGCATGTATGGAGTAACATGATGTCATAAAGAAGGTGTATGCCCCTTTTCCACAAATAAAATCTTAAAGTCTTAAAGACATCTCTGTGACATGCTTCTATCAAAATACCCCAAGAATCAAACACCACAGCAATCTTTTCATCTGCTCAAGGCAGCCCTGTTCAGAACGGCTGGTTTCAGTGCCTGTCTACTTAAATGGAAACGAACCGCTGCTCACCCCGCCCCGTCCCCTCTACTGGTTCCGATACTCACAGGTAGGGGTGGTATTATGCAAATTCGAAAACAAATTTCTATGTCAACTTCGGAAACAGCCTGAAAAATTATAGGGATTTCAACCCAGGGAGCCGGAAAATTACAGATTTTTTTTGGTCAATTCTCACATTTTGGGGGCCAGAAGGCAAAAAGTGATATTTCCATTGTGGTTTTACAGCATGAAGGTCATGAAGAAGTTTGAAACTACATGTATTACTGTAATTGGTTAAGTCTCATTGTGCACAAGGGTTTTCATAAGGTGCCGTGGTTTTCTGAAAGTTGGGCGTAGTGTTTTTCTATTTGAGAGGAGGTTATTTCTAGATAACAAATCTGTGGTGATCATGCACTCCTCGTACGACAAGGAGGAAGTAAAAAAAAAGTTGGCAGGTTGAAGTACTTTTAAGCTTCTTGTTTAAAAAGTGGTAAGCCAAATGAAAAGAAATAACTTTTCGTTTGACTGACGAACAGCCTACAGTACTGTAGCCTTTTATGTTATGCCTCTGTTTCGAAAATGCATCCAAATTCACACACTGGTCAGCACTTTCTCTGTCGATAATTTCCTTCTTTTTCAGTTTAAACAAATAAAACTTCCAAAACGAGGGGTCTTCTTAATGGTTAATGGCATGGTCTTATAAGGGCCTATGGGCTCACATCATCCAGAACATGATGAGGAGGTCAGAGACGGGATAAATAAATAATAAAAAGTTAATAAGTAATAATAAAAGTTTTTTCCTGCTCCACCTCCTGTAGAATTTTTTTAGAGGAGATACTCTAGTTTGTCTGTAACAGGGAGTGTCTCTACTAATGTCAGATAAGGTCATACTGTACATTTTTAATCAAATATATTTTCCTTATTAAGCTCCTGGGAAAAAAAACATGTAGTGATGCTGTGTCCCAAAGCAAAGGCCACATAAATATCAAATGATTGAGGAGACCGTTTAAACTGCACTGAGCGAGCAATGAGATATGCCAGGTTTGGTTAAACAAGCAATTGATTGATCCAGCACATTGTATGTTCATTTCACAATAAATAATCATGGCAGCACTTCTCATTGTAGAGAAAAGAGAGCAGTTTTTATAAGCTGCCTTCCCCACTGTGATAGAGCCAAGTCTGTGGACTGAGCAAAGCGTCACATCAAAAGAATTCACTATGACTGTTAAAAAGTCAACTTTTAGTTCAATTTGTTGGCCTTTCACGGTATCTGTTTTGTATTATTCTGATCTACTGCCTCCATTTGTACAGAGTGTTCCTTTGAATCTCAGTTTTCCTGGTTGGTATGCCATAGCCTGTCTCAGTTCCCTCTAATTTCTATTGCAGAAGATAAGAAATATCTAAATCAACGTGAGACAGCAACAGTGCCCACTGCCCAGTGTTTGAGGCGGATGACCGAGAAGCTGCACTTTACACAGCGTGTTACAAAACAAAGTGTGCAGCCAAACATCAGGCCATCACATCCCAGCAACATCACATGGGAGTCAACGTGCAGTCCGCTGCTTTTCAATAGACACGCTGCTCTCTTTCTACTGCCGTCTTTCTATCCTCTCTCCTCTGTGTGCACTTGTTTTCCAGTCTTTTGTACGTTTTCTCCACATTGTGAACTCTGTACCCCTGAAACTCTCCGTTCTGCAGTCTGGTCTTATAGGTACACTGCACTCTATATCAGCATCTCTTTCTATCCGTAGCCCCGGGCGTGGGGTATCGTGAGGGCAGACGGGGCTCTACTTCCATGAGTCTTAACACTCACACGCACACAAATACAAATATACATGCTTACTGTTCAATAAATAATTCACCACATTCAAGCAATTGCAGATGGGTCTGACTACACATATCCAGACTGCCTTTCTCCTGCACTATGACTCCAGGTGCCTTAATTTTCTCATGCATTTATTCCGGTGCTTGAAGAATGCCACTGATAACTCCCCAAGGTAAAGTGTGTTTAGGTGTGTGTGTGCTTTAACTCATCTCTCATATCTCCAACTTTCAGCAACTGGAGTATTAAAATGATTCCATCTGCTTACCAGCTAAGGAATTCTAATAGGACTGGGGTGTTTGATGGGCAAAGTATCGTGGTACACTGAGATGTGTATTAGTATGCAGAAGTTTTATTTTCAATAACTGTGAGTGGAAGAAAGCAAGAGAGAAAATAGGGAGAGGCTTCGGTGATGGCAGAAAAATTAGCTTGGTAGAAATTATAAGCAATTAGAATAAAAATTTCCAATTTCAACATAATTATCAGCCAAAATCATTTTTATCTACATCCCAAGAAGTCTATGCTAGCCATCTGTTCTGGTCATATAGTCAGTAACATTGATATACTGCAATGCTCTGGCAATTTGTCAAAAACATTAGACTACTTTGAACCACACCAGGCTGGTTATTTAGAACAAAACAGCAGCTTTCATTTTAATGACACAACATGTCTGTACATGGTATGTGTGAACTGAGAGGATTGATATTAGTACAGCTGCAGAGTGAAATTTCTGTGGTACCCTGTATTATATAATGTTATGTTATCACTGGGGCTCCCTGTATGTTCTAGACCTCATGGCAATGGACTTGTGTACCGCAGATCTAAATGAAAAACAGTACATTGTACTGCCATATATCAGTAGTACACTACAAAGTCAATATAAAGTGTTCACACAGCCCACTCCAGTGATCTCAAACATACTCCCCAAAGCTCGGGTGTAATTTGAGCTCTAACTGGAACAGAACTGAATTGATCTGAAATGAACTGAAGTAAATGTGAAAGTCACATACAGAAATACAAACAGATCTGAGCAGACTGAGAGGCTGTACACAGAAGCCGCCGCCGCACTAGTGGGGTCCGTTTGCAATCACTTCATGTAGCTCTGCAGCAGAGAGGAGTGGGGACAGGGAGATAAGCAAGCGAAGAAAAGTACAGCGTGTAGGAAGAAGACTGACGTGAACAAGACAGAAACACTTTCACTTTCAGTTTATCACAGAAAAATATATCTAAGCGTTACAAGGTTTAGGCTGTTCTTGTTGGCGATAGATCAGTAAAAAGCATGGGCAGCACTAATGACACCAATGTAGAATGGATATGTGTATAATTATTTCCTGTATGAAGTGATCACTGCATGGCAATTGGTATTTTCTGCCACATAGCAAATATCCCAACCTGTTATTTCCAGCACCTCTTTCCCCCTCCATCTCTCTCTTCATCTCAATTAGCAGAAAGTGACATTGTCAAATTAAATTACATCCTGTTGTGTTGATGAGACATGACACAAGTGGAGTGCCCAATAGAGATCGGGAGGAATGTTAGGACTTGTCTGAGTTTTGGATCTCAATCCCCTTTGCTCGTGCAACATTTTGTAATAGATTCATTTATTGATTCATTTGTACCAACTCCTGAAATGTTGCCTCAGGTTTTGTATTAGCAGTAGTTCTTAAATGTCTGACACTTAAAGTAGTTGAAGTGCAATCCGATAGCTTTTCTCCTAACAAAAATGTCTCAATTTCTCTCCTCTCTCCTGCTTCCTCCTTTTTGCTTCTCCCCCACTTTAACCTACCTTTTCTATAAGCTGGGTCCTGGCGGGCATAGGGAAGAGTGAAAGACATGGGAGAGGAGTGGACGAGCACACAACTCAATTATACATCAAAGCACTTATGTTGGGGACATGGATGGGGGAGCCAAGAAGAAGGGGTTACAGTTGGATGAGGAGGGTCTCTGGTGACAGGTGGTGGTTGTCATGTCAGCTGGTGACTACAGGAAGCACTGACCTTGCTTACTTACGGTATAGTAACACTGGGTACGTTTACATGGACAGTTTCAATCGGGTTCAGAAAGGTTTGGGAGACCAAACCGATTGAAAATACTTCATGTAAACACCTCAAACCGTTCCATTTAATCCAACCCGGTTGAAATTCCAACCAGTTTGAAGGGGGTGGTTTAAACCTTTTCCAAAGCGATCTGTCTGTCATGTATACACTTGAAGCTCCCTTGCTTTACGTACGCATGCATGCACGTGAGCACGTTGATCATGAAATAGAGTAGAGTAGAGTAGAGAATACTTTATTCATCCCAAGGAGGGAAATTCAAATTAGTCCAGTAGCTTATACGACAATGACACACAAAAATTAAAAAAAGAAAGAAAGATGGAGCAGGGCCTCTGGATGGGGCAGGAACCGCCAGGTGGAGCAGGGCCACTGAATGGAGCAGGACCTTTGGATGGAGCAGGAACCGTCAGGTGGAGAAGAGCCAACGGATGCAACAGGACCGTTGGATGGAGCAGGAGCGATGGTGAAGGGGCAGCTGGGTGTATCAGGATCATTGGTGGAGGGGCCAAATCATTTTGCTGATCTGCCCCACGACTATATTCCTCCATCTTGCAGCAAGGAGAGAGGAACCGTCCACCACCGCTGCTTTCCAAGTCAGTCAAGGTGCCATGAAGTGGATGATCCAGGCCTCCTCCTTCTTCAGTGCTCTAGTGCATAGATATAGATATCTATGCTCTAGTGCCTCAGGATGTTTAGTCTGTATCCTAGCAACAACTTCATTGAGAACTTCAGATGGAACTTAAGCAGTTGCCATTGGGTGGGATGTACACAAGTGTTGTTATGATTTGAAAAAATAAAATAAATGTCTACTTTCTGGGTCTTCACCAATATCTCCAGCTCTTCATCACTCTTGTTGGGCAGAGAGTTGATATTTCCAATGATGACTGACCTCAGGAAGGACTGGACATCTCCACCTCCAAGCCTTTAACTTTGCACCAGCAGCAGCAGCAGCACGACAACCACCACAAAAGCTCCTCTTCATCTCTTCTGAGACAGGATGGTGTCCTCCAGATCTGTCCATTTTCAATGAAAAAAGCTCATCTCTGAAGAATCTCTTCTCTCCATAGAAGCATCCATCAGTAGATAACAAAAACACAACAAAAATAAAGCAAAATGTTGAGTAAAAACTCAAAAACTCAGAGCTACCAGACTTTGCTGCTCCCAGTTGAAGCGCATGTTCCGGAACCAAAATGTCCGTGTAGCCTAAAAAATGTCGAGCAAGAAATTTCATAACGGACTGGCGGGTCATACGAAGTTCTGTTTCCACTCGTTGTCCGAAAATATATGCAGAGAGAGGAGGAGGAGGAGGAAGCGGTGCGCCGCCGGTGTTGTGCCGAAAAGAGACTGCCTGCCCAAGCAGTCATTTTCTGTAACGTTAGGTAGTCTCTTATCAGCTCAACACCGGCAACATACGGTACGCACTCCCGACTCCAAACGCTCTCTCTTCTTTTCCTGTTAAAATTAGTAATATACCACGCTGCTGTTTAATACGGACAAATATTATGACAGCAAAGACTGTGCTCAACAAACGATGTATTTCGGCACAGCCGTAGCACTTCCGTAATCAATACTGTTGTAACCATAGTAACGCAATCACTCACGGCTGCGGGCACATTCGAAGCGTTTGATTTGTCGGCGCATGTAAACACCCAACCAGTTTACTTTGTAACCCATGTATACGCTCAAGCTGAAATCTTCAACCAGATTGATTTAAACCAAACCTTTCTGAAAGAGATTGAAACTGTCCATGTAAACGTACCCACTGACTCTTCTCTTTCTACTGCTTGACATAAAGAATAAAACCCGCCACCAAAGAGTCTCTTAACTGAGCAGATTTACAGAGGAACTAAGCAGGATTTCTCCCGTGGCTATGCTACATTTTTACCTTAATTAAAAAACCTCTGGAGTAATTGTGACCGTTAACTACATGACTTATGACTTGTTACGAGTGAGAACGGAGGCTCTCTGTCTTCACCGGGCGTCTCATGGCTGAAAACCATCCTTGCAACAACAGCGTAGTACCTGGCCGCCGCCCCGGTGTCCCACTGCAACACAAACGCGCCGTAATCTTTTGTTCATGATGAACACATGTGCCGTAACATTGTATGTAATGTTTTCCACCACTCCGTTTATTGATTTTTCGCCGGCCTTGCATAGTTCCCCTTTAAAAACCTAATAATTTACTTGCAGCCGAACAGTGAATCACAAGCTGTGTATTCTGCTTTACTCCCTGAGGCAAGGAGAAGATACCTCACATAATTCTGTCAATTATTACCATTTCATTAAAACCCAGATAATGGTTTAAATTACTTTAATCTTTTTTCATGAAAAATGACATTGAATTTGAGATTTTTGCTTGACCTCTAATTCTTTAACAACTGATTTCCTGTCCTTTGTTTTCTTATTTAGTTCATTAACACTTTTAAAATATTAATTAGCTTCATCCAGTCAAACACACTTGGCTTTTCTATAGGTTCCTTAAGCACCACAGTGAGATAGTTAACTGTGATAGAAACATGTTGATTGATTCAAATGTTCATATTGTATAACGCATAGCTTGTCATTACAGTCTAGTTGTCAAATCAATCAAAGCCTTACTTTGACAGAAAGATTTCTGTGGGCACATCACCTCTGTGTATTCAACTATTCAACCAGTAAAATCCTAAAGACAGAAGCTTAATGAAAGCAGAGGAAATCTATTTGCAGATCTATTAGTTATCTTGTCCATCAAGTCTTTGAAATGCAAAGGGTTAAACTTGTAAAAGGCAGGAAAAAATGTGATTTTGATCCTTCTGTGGAGGCGTAGTAGAGAAAAGTTAATAAAAGCTGATTCTGCATCGCATAATGCTCTGTCTTCCTGGGAATCGTGGTTTAACAGAATGACCAACAATGACCATGCGTAATCCCCTACAGTTGATCAAGAGGCCTACAGTAGTTTCTTCTATTCAAGAAATGCCAAACAAACATGACACTGCAAGATGACACCAGACTGACTAGAATGACAACCTGCGAATGAAGCAGAGATTTGACAAAGATAGGCTGCAAGTCGGCGCTTAAACATCTGTTTGCCACATTAATTAGTTTGAGAGTTGTTGTGGTTGTCACATATGCCTGCTGTAACATGGAGCTGTAAAACCTGGGATCCGGGGTGTAAATTGAACAACAAATAGAGTGGCAAAAAAAAGAGGAAAGAAGAAGACAAAAAACAGAAAAACCAGAAGAGTCCAATTCAGTTGTACTTTGTGCAGAGGAGAGTAAAGAGTTGCGAGTCAAATTTCATTCACAGCAAGCTTAATGCTCCTAATGATATGTTATTATTAAACTGGACTGCACTGTTCACTTTTTCTTTACTACTCTATAATGCGTAATAGCTCTCTCCCTACCATTCCAATTGTGGAAGTGACAGCCAAAATAGATTTGACCAAATTGGAAAGGCTGTAAAGCTCTATTAAGACAAATCTGGCCAAGGTTGGAAGAACAGAGAAGGAGGAAAATCAGACGAATAGTGAGGAAGGTGCATATTGAGACAAAGAAGAAGACAGACAGAAAGAACCGTTACGGAATTTGCATAATGACAAATGGAGCTCTGGTGAGGTTAAAGGCATGACTTGTAGCTGCACATTCTTTTTCCACCTATTAATTTCTTCCCTTTTTCAACAGGAAATTATTCCTGTGACCATGAAAGCATGCACACTGCAAAAAGAATTAGAGAGAATTAGTGGTCTGTCTTTCCCTCCCCCTCCCACAGACACATAAACATAAACGCAAACAAAAGCAGCTGTAGAGTACAGAAGGCTTTGTTAGCAAAGTCCTGTCAGAATTCACAAGTCTGTCAAGTGAGGGTTACGGAGAGGGAGAGCGCCAAAGGCAGGGTGGGTGTGGGGATGGAGGGGTGGGACCCGCACACTTGAAAGAAAGGGAGAGGGAACGACAGGTTGATTTATTCAAAGAGTGAGGAGTGGGTGAATCAAACTTTAATGGCTTTGGGGAGTGCAAGCCGATCTCTCTCCCCTTTCAATCTTACCCCTCTCACCAGTCTTTCCTTGTGCCCCATCTTACTTCCCTGACTTCCCTCTCTCTGTCTGTCTCTCCCGTTTCTCACTCTCTCTCAGAAATGCACCTGATGGTCACTCACATACAGCGGGCCTATCGTCTTTTTGACAGACAAATCTGCACCCATCTCTGCATAGCACGCAAATCAAGGTGCTCTTCATGCTCAGTGGGATAAAGTAAATGACAGAAACATAAAGCGAGGAAGAGGATGTGATTTACCTTCATGAGTGGCAGCGTGCATGAAGCCCTGGCGGTATTTGTTGCGTTAACCCCTGGACTGGAAAGGATGTGTGGAAAAATTGTTCTACAGGCTTGACATCCTCTCTGACAACTAACTTAAGCGGCCATTTGCCCTGAAAAGGATTACTGAGGTCTACAAATGAATCATCCTGCATGGAAGTAGAAAACCTCACTCACTCATTTCAAGAGTGTACTATCCACACACAAAAACAGGCTAGAATATAATGAATATTTGCAAAAGGAAAAATAGCCTCCCACTCTGCCACACATACAGTACACACACCCAAATCCATCAGTGGACTGTTTCTGCTTGAAATATGTTAACAACAGCTGGTAACACATCCCAAGCCTGTATAAAAACCGGCCATATTGTGGTGTATAAAAATGGATGAGTTTATGTGCGAGTTGGATTAGTTTGTAGAGAATGATCATGTGTTCGGTTTAAATGAGTGCTGTCAGACATTATCATATGAACAGATGTAAAAAAGAAAGAAAAGTGCAACAGAGCTTCAAACTCTACTGTTTCAAACACTTCCTTTCTAAAATCACTTTCTTGTTAACTGTATTCATGATTTCATTATTCAGTATAAAGGCTATAATGCAGAGGAACAGCTTCTCATATTCCCTCCAAAAGTAGAGAAAACACTTCAGTAAAGGGTACTTTTTTAGAATTGGGTCCCAAGCTCTGAATCTATGTAGGAGAAAGTAATAAATGGAGGCTGAGGTGAGTAAAATATTGACTGCTTCCCATTTAACCTTCTCACTTTATCCATCTTTTCTCTCTTTCTCCCTAAATCCCCCCATCCCTCCCTGGGCTCAGGGTCTTAGTGTCAGGCAGAATTCTCTTTGAGGCCTGCGCCTGTCAACCAGCCACCACTCAGCTCAGTAACCACTAGATTCAATTACACTACAGGAAAGACCAGGAGAGATGATGTGAAATCATTATGGGATAAATCCTACTTCTATAAGACAGCATGTGCATCTCTGTGTGTTTTGCGTCTCAAAAAAGTATTGTTACTGCTGAATTACGCCACTAATATCTGATGACTTTAATTCAAAAAATAAATGTTTTCACTACAAATAAAGCTCTTTTTTTTTAAAAATTTGGGTTCTCTCGATAATAGCAAGGATAATCATCCATACGCCGTAGGTGCTGCTTTAGAGCTGAAATATTTGTTGTCACCTCATAAACAAATTACCTTTGGATGCTGTAACCTGCTAAAATACAGGTCAGAGGGCCATAACAGATTTCAGCTTTCAGAAGTGAACAAAGGCAAAGAAGAAAGGACCATAACAGATTCATCTATGTTCCACCTGACAGCGACAGAGGGCACATCAAATAGCAGGTGCCTCTGTTTCACTGCCAGAGCCCGCATAAAGCACTAAACAGCTCATTCACAGGCATAATAGGAGCTCTCAAACACCCTCTGCCAATATTATCTATGAGTGCAAAATTGTTTGGAGGAAGTAGTAGCCAAAAGTTAGAGACTAACATGATGCTGGCTTGAGTATCTCCCTACAAAAACTGTTATCATAGTGCTTATGAGCACTGGATGTGGGTGTGTGCTACCCAGACAGATAATTATCCATCTGATTAAAGCCACTAGTTAATAAGAAATGTACCGAGACAGGGCCTAACTTTTACTGCAAAACAAAAATAATTTTATCGAATGCCAGCTATTAACCACCTAAAATAACCACACGTTTCCGTTCCATTCTGTTGAGGAATCTTAAAGATGAACCAAATACTGACCAGAATGAGGAGCCTTTTCTTCTTCAGATGTTTGACTTTCACCGAAGGGGTTTCCACCACGGGTAGCCCTATTCTATAACATCAGCCATAGTTCATCAGAGCTTACTGTAGGTTAGAGAGGGACATTGAGATATGGCTGATAAAAAATAGAGGCTGAGGAGGGATTTGCTCACCTCCCTGGCATACCTGAGAGACAGTCAACAGATAGAGTTTGGATATCTATCACTTGGAGCCTCTTGCCTGTCTGCCTGTTTGCCAATATATTTAATCCATCTGCCACATTACAGCACTGGTCTAAAGCCTGCAATACAATCTTGTGTGCATCATTATTCCATTATCGAAGGCAGGATTGCACTGCACTGCGTATTTACTGTACATGTAGGTAGGATGTGTGCATTGGCAAGAGGATGAAAAGAGATAGAATTCAAATTCTGAAACATGAGGATGGACTCAGGCCAAAAAAAAAAAAAACTAACATTGGGGGAAAAAATTACTTTTTTTTAAGGTCACAGGAAACTATGTCTAATATATCTATGGTATAAACTGAGATTAAACACATGACAGACTAAGGATTATGCAATAATAGTAAAAATATGTTTCTGTGTGGACCGAAGCGAGCTGCAGGGAATGAGCAGAGTAGTAAGCAGTTTGTGGTCATGTAGGCATGGCACACACTGGGCACTGTTAGAGAAGTTGTTAGTGTTGGCTTTCCTATCACAGTGGCGCTGACAGGGAGACCAATTCCCAGTGGGGGAGTATGAGGGCCAGGCAGCTGGGGGAGGTGTGCGGTGGGAGTGTTTTTGGGGAAGGGTTGTCTTTAACCACATAGTCCCACAGTGGCTCGGGCAGCGGCTCTGTACTACACAGATGCACACTTGGCAAAACATTTTGGTTTTGTCAATAGAGACTGTGCTGTATGGAGGACTACCTGTCGCACTTAGGGAATGTGAAAAACACTTCTCAGTATCCCAATAATGGATTTGGGTTGCAGCCCATCTGCTGTTCTATCAAAACATTATTTCTGGTGATGGTCGACACTCTTTGTATCCAGTCTCTGCTGCTGCCTGCTTGAGAGCGTGGATGCTGTAAATCTGGCCAGCTCATTAGCACTGACAGAGGGAATGCTAGCAGCCCACCTGCTCCCCTTCACCCTCTTTATGGCTCTACAAATTAAAACGACATTTACACACACACTCCCCCTGCTCTCCCGACTGCACTGCTCACCTTGCCACTCACATTGCTTCATCTGCTCACCGCTGAGCTGCATCCGACCCAACTCAATATAACTCCTCCCCTATTCTTCTGTTTCAACAGCCCTTGAGCTCTTTGTGTTGTGTTCCTTTGGGTTCTGTCGGTCTGTTTCGAGTTCTGTGTCACTGCTTGTGTTGAATCTCATCATTAGATGTTTGTTTCAATCTCACCATTTGAATCCTTTGTCTTTCTCTCCACATTCCCCTTTCCCATCCTTTTCTCTACACACTACAGCTCAGCAGGACGGATGGTCCACTAACCAGCAGTTATGGTGGCATGTCCAGTGAGTGACAGCATGATGGAGTGATGTCGCAGTATGTTTGCTTTGCCCGCTAGAGGTCAGTTACTGTCACAAAGGTAATGAGGCCATAAAAATGCAGGTAACGAAAGTTGTGTGCAAACAAGATAAGGTGAAGGAAGGAGGAAGACAGGAGGAAACTCACAAGTTCACAAACCTCCCCACAGGCTTTAAGTGGAAGAGGTGGAAGGCTTTAATGAAGAGCTTTCTCGTACAGATTGGGCCGTGTACTGCATCTTTATTCCAACAGAGTCGTAAAATTATGAATGAATTTGCAATGTCTCATTTATCAAGTGAGGCACACAAACAAATAAGTGCATGGAGATTTGTGATGAAACACATCCCACCTGCATTAGTCTCTCGCTGTGCTCACATTCACAAGGTTTCATATTTTATCATGACTAAGTTGTGTCTCAATGTTAAGGCTACAGCCGTTTCCAATGTAAAGAAACACTGGGTGTGCTTTAGAGTCACTGCTGTGTGAGTTTAAGGGAATCTGATCTATTACGACATCCCATTGCCTCAAATAAAAAAGCTTAAATTTTGTAAGCACTAGGAGGGAAAGACTGACATAAGCAGTAATTCACTGAGTGATGCAAGGGAACCAACAATATGTGAGCGACTGAGGGTCAGGCACAACTCTGCTTAATGGCTTTCCAGAGGCTAAACTGAAGCCTATTGTTTGCAGTGGCTGGAAAGTCTGTATGTGGACTGAAAGTGAGTCCCACACAACTGAGCAGTGGTTGCACTGGCCTGAGAGAACCTTCCCTGGTGGGTGGTCTAAACAGCCTTGTCCCAACAGTCCTCCTTTCTCCCGTTTATGTGCCTGACTTTATGGATTGGGGAGAGAAAAAGCGAGTGGCTTTGAAGATTTGGTGAAGACTCAGAAAAGGGGTATGTGCTCAATATAAACACAACAAAATATGTGGATGTGTGTGTGCGTGTTTGCGTGTGTGGATTTCAGCCCCTGTTTGAAGTCCTCCACTCCATTCTGGCAATTACTTCATATCAAGGATTAGATGAGGGAGAGGGCAAAGACGAGAGAACGATGGAAAGAAGTGAGAGCCGAGGAGGGAGGTAGCAGATTCAGAGAGAGGACAGAGAAGTGAGAGAAACTGAGAGGAGAAAAGAGATTGAGGTCTCCACTGCAGTGAGTGTTTTTCTTCTCTATAAAAGTAGGCTGCGCGCACTCTTTTACCATGGCAGGAACGCAGCACCTCAAATCGTGGAGAGATCACAGGTGCCAGAAAAAAACACTCATTTCCAGGACAGAGAAGCACTTTGAATAGTTCATTATCACCACATGTAGCCAACATGCAGTTACTATTGTCATACGATTGAGTTGAGTTTCATACATGCTTTCATATTCACACCTTTGCTGGCTTTTGTAGTAGATATGTGTGAGGCAAATGTGTTTTCCTGCTAGCTTCATTGCTTTAGTGTTCAAAAAACAACAACTGTCATATTTATGATGATTTTTTTTTTCTTTTTCTCTTAAGAAAGCAAACAATAACCCCCACTCATGTTATCGTGTGGTTTGAAAGAGTTAAAGAAGTGGAGATTATCCTTACCTCCGGGATATGGACGGTGTAGGGCTGCCCATGGAAGGTCGGTGCATTATCATTCACGTCTCCAATCTGGATGTTTACTGTGTCTTTGACCACCTAAGGGAGGAAACACCTGGGTAGAAATGTTCCACAGCCACCTCCACTCTTTACTTGACAGAGCACTGTAGTTTTCTGAAAATGTGTATTAGCCACACCAAGCCAAGATTCAGAGTGAAAGAAAACAGGACAAGTGTGTGACAGATTACCCGCAGGGGAGAGTAGGTTGAACGTCAGTGTGTTTCAGCAACTAAACTGTTTGGAGTGAGACAGGTGTCAGGATGATTATATGTGAGAAAGAGAGAAATAAGGGTGAGAATTAAGTGAGAGACTGAAAGAGAGATGGATTGAGAGAGAAGGTCTCTATGTGTTGTGTGGCCAGGCTGTATCCAGGTATCAGCCTGTGACAGGAGGTGTCATAACTGTGATCACAGTGCAAATCTGTTTCTTACCTCTTGAATGTCACTCACGTAGAATTCGACCTGCATCTCTGACTTGGTCTGGCGGAGACAGAGACACGCATCAGCACTAACTTTGCATGAACATGTAGTGTAAAGGAGCAGGACAGAAAAGCAGGGGAAGACGCAGAAATGCCACTCAAAGACCTTTCTTCTTCTTGCTCATTTTTCACAGCTCTTTCATCCTTGGATAATTTACATCCTGTCTTATTTTCAAAATTGTCTTGAGTGTCTTTTCTTGTGCACAGTGCATTTTATTTTATAATGTGTAAGTGTATGCAGTGGTTTGTCAGTATGTGTGCTTATCTAGTGTCCTCACCTCACGGTCGAGCTGCTGTCGAAGCCACACTACACCAGTGTCTTGGTTCACTGAGAAATACTTCATGGCCTCTTCTCCTGAAACCCCATACACAAGGGGTTCCCCCTCAGGATCAGTTGCCTTTAGCTGGGCCACTGATGAACCTGCCAGACAGAGTCAAAGGTCACAGGTCACACAGCGTTAAAGGCCAGGGTGCCTCACAAAAAATGTAACATACTGAAAGAGCCATGTCTCATTATTGCCACATACTGTACAGTATATGAAAGGATCTGTTAACATTATATTAATTTGTGCCACTAGATTTTTTATATGACATGCCCCTGTTACCCAGAATTCATTTGGCATGGAAGTATAGTATTGTGATCTGAAGTAACATGTTAAAGAGATCCCAGAAGCTTTGACTTGAGCTACTTTTCATAAACATTGTGATGCAGGGAGACATAAGAAAAGAGAGATATCCTAATTCCATCAAAATAAACATAAAGCATGACACCAGGGTCCAAGGGCAGACTTTTAAGTTAAGTTTAACGACAGCATAAAACACACTAGCATTTGTAAAGATAGAGGGACATATGGTTTTTAACTGGAGCTGCAGTGGTTTCAAAAGTTTCATTCATTGCCGACACCAGAGCTCAGAGAGGTTGGCTCATCAAAGGCAGAGGTGAAGTGCCATCAGGCTGGCTAAACCACCATGCTGGACAGCTGTTGAAAAGGGCATGGCTGAGGTGAGCGGAGCCACAGAGGACGGCATCAGGAGCCAGCGACCCACAGGGACAATGCTCATTACTGGCCAGGGTAAAACTGTTTGAGAAGGGTATTGTAACATGCAGAGAGGAGGGTGTGCTGTGATCACTCACACACAATAGATGTTATGAATATGAATTATGGTCTCTTGTCTATTCATAGAGGACAAGCAAGAAAAAAAAAAACAACTAACAAAGACCAAATCCAAATCTGGCCCCTACATCCTTCCAATCTGTGACAGTGTGAGTCTATGGGTCTCTTACTTAAGGTGAGGAAATACACCAACAAGATTTGGGGCACCCTTCTCTGAATGAAATAGTGAGTTGGGCCAAATTATAATTCAACCTTTAGAAATAGCCACACTGAACTCAAGTGGTATTTCATCCATCCTGGAGTAAAGTTTCTGGTTTGTGTGGTTTATAAGCACACTGATGCTCCCCCAGTGTTGAAGGGTTTCTGAATCTATCTGTGCAAACAAGAGCGGAGTGGGGTAAGAGTGGATAGGGGAGGGTGTAGAGGCCAGACTGGATCTGGGCACTGTCCATGGTGCTGAACTTTCCTGGAGGCCCCAGAAGACGGCTCAAAAAATAATAACATGCACAAAATGTTAGTCCCAACACTCTCCCATATGATCAGGTTATGCTACTTTCCTCCCACACTCATGGGACAAAGGACTTGGAAAGCTGCACTTATAGAGGTGCAAATGATTCACACCGCAAACACATTTCAAAACTATGCTGACACCTGAATTTCCAGAGGTGTGAATGTGAATATGATTATATCTGTCTGTGTGTGTGCGCCCTGTGGTGGTGACCTCAAGCAGTGCATGGTGGGATAGGCTGCAACTCTACCTTTCACCCCAAATAGAAATAAGAAGGTATTGAAGATGAGCATACTGTATGCATAGAAAAGTACTGACACAGATCACACACACACACACACACACACACACACACTCCTCTCTCCCTCACTGCAAGGATTCGACCAGACAATAGGGGTGAAGCAAAGCTAAATCAAGCCTATCACTTGCTCACCAAACTGCTTAACACAACGACCAATTAGGCTTCACAATCACACACCCCTCTCGTTTTATTAATACACCCCATTTTCCTATAAAAGGGTGGCAAAAATGACTAATTAATATAACGATTTATGAACCCCTCTCATTGCGTCTAATGAGATTTATGCAAATTCAGCTGCTTTCAATATGAGTTATAATTTGGTTGAAGACGGTGCAAATTAAGCATTTTACCTCATAGTCATCAATAATAACTGATTTTTTTCTCTCCCCCTTCCGGCCCACTCAGCTGTGGAGGAATTGTCTGCTCCATGCGGGTAGACATATATCCGAGTGAAGGATAACAAATTGTCGTTTGAGACTAAGACTATGTATGAGAGCCATGGTCTTGTGGAAGATTAACTCCTGCTCTGGAAAAGAGAGACAAACTACGACCAACCCATTAAGCATAGAGGTGAGATTCTCTGCTCAGATAAAGAAAAATTATGCAGAATGCAGAGCTGGCACCTGTGCTGGACTGGGCATTACTCCTTCACTGAACCAAAGTGCAATATAGATCTAGTGCTGCATTATATATGAATTTACTTACATTTTCTCACACCACCACCTGTTCCATTAGGTTTCATTCTATTGATTGATTTGTCAGCCTGTCTAACTGAGTAATTAGGTAAAGAGATTAGCATCGGGACAATTCACTTTGTCCTTAAAAATGTAAACGTCTGAGATGTGAAACAATGATGCAAACAATACAGTATTTTGATGGATTCCTAAATTTAAAATTTAAAAATGCTCAAATATAGAAGAAGATGGAACTTACTGCTAACAGCATTATGACACAGTACAGTATGTGAATGTCAGGGTAAAACTGTGGGGTTAAATCTGGTTTGGACTCTTTCACTCGTTCAGGCTGAAATCAAGGCTCTAACATCGGTGTGGTTGTGTGACTCATTTTTTACAGAATTTTGTATGAATGAAAAATTAATCATCAATTCATTTTAGGTTCAGGCTCGATTTATTAAAAGTGTGATGAAGGTTTTAGATTTAGTTTTAGGCTTTTGCGGGAGATTTAAGATTAGATTTGGTAAGAGCACAAAGTGTTGAGGGTCAGGGTTCAGTGAGAACATTAGTAATCACAAACATTCCTCACTAGTAGTGCATGTGTGCGTGTGTGCATGTGTGTGTGTGTGTAATGTAGGTATCCTTCTCATGCTTATCTGTAACTCTGTGACACCAAGCCCTTTCCCCTGACAAATGATGCTATTTAGCAGCAAGTGATGCCAGTATTACTGTTATGAATGATACAGTGCACATTAACACTGCCCCTCCCCTTCTCCTCTACTCTGCAACACTGCTCTTATGACAAGAGCGATGGGCTGCAGGAATCATCTCTCTACCTCACCTTTCTCTCTCCTATTGTCCTCTGAACCTCTTACTCTCACCAGAAACTTAAATACTGAGTCCCTGAATTTCTGTCTCCGACCATGTTCCTGTTGTTGTTTGCTCTGCTGTGGTTGTTTTGGTTTGGCCTGTCTGAATAGACTGAACACTCAACCAGAACACCGGCCTGTCATCCTAGTGGGTTTGGACATACATGCCTCCCGTGGCTTAAAATAAAAAGGTGAGCGGTAGCCCTCGGAACACGAACAGAATGCACTTCTATTCAGTAATTTACCCCGGCCTCAAATAGCACTGCTTTCAGATACATATAAAAGATGAATCAAATACATTTGACAGAAATAAACCTCCCCTGTAGTAGAAGTGCTGTCAGACTTCAGGCCTCACTGTATGTGGTTTGTCAAAAGTGTTCCGGTTTGGAGGCTAATTAATGGCAATGAGAGGAAAAATATACAGTTTTGGTAGCATTTAGGTATAGATGGGGAAATGGGTGAGCCAGTGTGTTAAGGAGGCATAGCAGAAGTAGACTCCATTACCGTAAGCACTTCTCTGAAAGTTAGCACAGGACTTCTGCATTAAGACAAAGCATTGCTGATTTACCGTGGCAGTGGTGAAAAATGCGCTGTCGTAAAATACACAAAATGACAAAGCCTGGAGAGACAGAAGACTGAAAGTGAGGAGGAGGAAAAGAAGAAAACTAGGACGGCTTGCTAACCTATACACAGCAGGAGCACCATGTTTTACTCAGCCCAACCTTTTAGGAAAGGCAAGGGGACCAGTGAGGATGCTAAATCAGCCGCGGGAGGACATCAATCCCTGCAGGATCAATAGGAGTCGTGCGTGTTAGACGAAGACTAGGCTCGGCCCTGCCCTGGGGCCTCGGGCTTGAAAAAGAAAAGGGGCTATAGGCCAAAGCCCTGTTCATTATGTTGGTGACATCTCCAGACCTCTCGTTCATCTGGTGCTGATTCAGTGAGACAGGCATTGTCAGGACTGCAATTTCAGGCATGTTGTGAATTATAGCTTCAAATTTTATGGTACACAGAGGCTAAATGGGTATATGGCCAATGCTCAGTATGCTGTGCGCAAAAGCATTGGCAGACAAAAGAAAAGAAAGATGAAGCCAACTCAAGACAAAACCTGACTGGGTAAGGATAGAGAGAATCTTGATCTTCACCTGCTCTGTATAAATACTTGATGAATTGTCTTGAGGCAGGGCTCAGGCCTCGGGATTGAAGTCATGCAATCAGTGGGCTGATGAGTCAGTATGATGCCACTCATGTTACCACACTTTCTATCTGCTGACAGTGAGAGCCTTCAAACACATCAGCAATGCCAAGCTGAAGCCATGCTGCCTCACATCAATCACGCCTAAAGAAATTCACACAAGAAAATACTATCTTCAGCTACAGTAACTGGCAGTGTGAGCTCCTTCGGTGACTGGATTTTGTTGCCTATGCTTTAGAGTGTAACATTTGTCACTTCATGGATTAGCAAAATTGAACTGAATGCTCTCCATTGAGAAGTGGTAATGAAAAGGGTTTGTATCATATAGATTAGTTGTGATTATGAGGCTGTGACTCTGAGCTGATGCTGTATATTTTTCAGAATTACATCCCTTAGCTCTGGGACAACAGGCACAGTGTTAAAGAGCAAACATACAAAAACCAGCCATGCTAATTGACTGTGCTACTGAAACAAAATAGGTCAGTTCTGTGCACACCTGATTACAGACAGTTGTGTTGGCATCTCTTTGACTCCATGCACTGAAAGATCGATAGTCATAAACTGGTAAAGAGCGATGCACACTCGTGTAGAAACACCATATTACTTTTGTTAAAATGAGAAACAGGAATTTAGCTGTTAAACGTGGTCATTACAGTGAAAATACCCAAATATGAGCACCAGCTTTAACTTGACGTATTAAGATATAATACAAGGTGTTAGTGAACTACATTCGGCCATTAATGGCTTAAGAATGGAACTATATGCTGCATATTTGTACTGATCAGAGTAGCTGCGAGTCAAAATGCAATGCAGTCATACCAATGTAGGACCCCAACAGTTTCAGTCAATGTGGCTCATATCAAGCACTTTGGGGGTAATTTACGAGTCAGATTCCATCAGGGATTTAAGTTACTCTTTCAGGCTCATCCTTTTAAGAGATCTCTTGGGGGCACATGCATTAACTTGCACCCTCACTTCCAGTCAAACACACAATAAATTAAACTTTATTCTCTTCCTGTAGAAATAAGATGGAAATGAGCGAAATCATCTCATCGCTGCCTTCTCTGCCCACGGTGCTGTATGCTGCGTTAATGTCTAGAGAACCTGATTGCTTCTGGGAAGCCAGTTGGACGTGGAAATAAACCTAGCAGATCCACCTGGAATGACAATGGTGCGGTAGCCACAAACTGAGTGCTAGGACCCCAATTTCCATACAAAGAGAGGTGTATGTGTTCAGGGGGCATCTTTAATAGCTGAGAAGAGGATGCATGCAGATAGTTTATTTCTCTGTAGAATGACGGCAGCCACCGAGAGTGACAGAAAGGCTTTTCCCCCAGGGAGGTCAGTTAGACAGGTAGCAATAAAAAAAAAAAGGTGGAAGGAAAGAAAAGCTCTGATTTCCATATTGTGCCACAAATAAACAAATGCAAATACAAACATACACTCAAAATGGCAAATGAGAACAATTTACTTAATAAATAATGGGGGCAAATAACAATTACAGACTTCAAAGGCGGTTTTATTTTTCTTTTAAACTAATCACACTGAAATCCTTACATTTTAATGGCTCCTTTTGAAACAAGACATTTACCATATTCAATCTCATTTTCCTCTCATTTACCCTTTCTCAATTTTTCACTGGCCTTCTCCCCTTTGTGTATGGGTATGTGCGTGCATGTGCGTGTGTGTGTGACATCAATAACTGTGATGGGAAAGAGAGCCGAAGACAAATAGTGCCTGGAGTCGGGCTTTAAGTGACTCCTGTGTTTCAACAACACACACCACAAGAGTCCTTGGGAGGCTGTGTATTAATCCAACAGATTTATGACTAAATCTGTCACGGATGAGAGGAGAACACCCTCTGTCTTTCCTTTAGCCATTCCTGAGAGACATACACACCTCCCTGACCACACACCCTTTGTGCGTGTGTGTGTGTGAGTGAGAGAGGGAGTGTGTACACAGCTTTCAAGTAAACAGAAAATACCTCTGTACTTCTGTATATTCATGAATCTCGCATGCACAATATGTGAAAAACACTGATCTGAACCAATATGTTTTAAATATTTGGAGAAACCTTATGCTGAGTCATCTTTTCATGATGTTAGTGAAAGTATATAAGAGTAGATCTATTACATATGGTTGTCTTTAAAAAAAAGAAAAAAGAATTGTGGTTCATGGTACGACTAAAAAAGCCCAAACAGGCAAACAGGGGGAGTAAAATGTTAAAAACAAATAATTCATGTACCTGCAGCTTAAAATCAAAAACATCACTATGCTTTAACCTGTGGAAAAGAGAGAACAAAGCTAAGATTACAGTCTGTCTTGTTTTGTTCTGTAAGCTGGCAGAAAGGAAGCACCAAGGGATTTCTAAGAAGCTGTACAATGATGTTCATCATCAGAAACTGTATAATGAATGAATGTGGAATGTATTTTAAAGGCAAAGTGAAAAAACGACATAAAGCTAGACTATTATGTAGGAGCTTATATTGCATACAGTCAGCATTATTTGTATATCTCTATACAGTTGGTTTTCGGAGTATGTCTGAAGTCAACTTTACTGTCCATGAATCCATGATTTTGCTCTGAATCTAAAGCGACTCAGCTCAGTCTTAGGTGAACCGAGGAGGATGAGGAGGCGTATGATTGGATGTCCGACCCCGGATTGGCTTTCTAATACACCCAAATGGTGAGATGATGAAAACACTGAGTGACAAGGCTGTGACTAACCAATTACATTGCGAAAGTCGGATGGACAGTGAAGGACATTAGTGGACAGTCATCCCACGCATTGGTGTGGAGAAGCAGACCTGTCACTGCATATTCACATGCGGCTCTGTTCACCCTCCGATCACACAGGAAAGCTCTTTTGCTCTTGCTATTTCCTATTCCAGCCCATCACACTCTTGCTGTTTCCCCGCTCTCTCTCTCTCTTTGGTTTTTGTCATCCTCTCGTCACGCTCCGTCCTGCTTGTGGAGGCCAGACAGAGGGACACAGGCAGCACTGATAGGAGTGGACAGGTGGCTGTGTGCTTCTGAGGCTTCTGGAGTGACGGCTGAGCCAGTCTGGCCTGTCATTGTCACAAAAGCAAAACGCCTGCCCCCAAACGCACACGCAGTCACCAAACCGTGCCACTTCTGCCAACACGGCAAAGTGTCTATCAGCACTGTCACTTCATAATGCCTGCCCAATTCCTCCCTTTTCTTTCTGTCTTAATGCCATGCTTCTTTTGCTGCTCACCTCACTTTCTAATCCTGTTCTTATTCTGTATTTTGCCTCTATCTCTAACCCTACCTATACACTGCCTCTGTCTGACACTGGCCCTCTGCTGACCTCACCGCGGCCGACTATTACCTGAGAGTGAGCTAAATCATGGTCGGGTAATGGAACATGCCACCTTCATTGTGAGGCCCCCCCCACCACACACACAGACACTAAAACAAAAGCCTCTCCCTTTTGGCCTTTTCCTTTCTCTCTCCCGTTTACATGTTTATCATTTGGTCCTGTGTTGCTGAAATCTAAAGCTGCTGTTGTTTCTGTCGACCCTCTGGATGTTGATGTGGATGTGGATGGGGATGCTGGGGAATGGCAGGCGCCGGGGTCAAGAATGAGGCTGCGGCAACTCAGAGTTGACCTCCATCCCTAGCTGTCATTGACAAGGGGAAATGTGAACTGGAGTATTGCCTCAGAAATCAAATGCTCCTTTTCTTGACAAACATATAGCAAATAGGTGAAAGCTCAGAGAATCAGCAGTGGTTTCCCTGTTCTGGACGAAGAGCTCATAAAGAGGAAAAGGGCATGGATGTATCCTCAAGGTACAGGAGCAATTTAATGGTGACTATACTTTCAGATTTATCTTCTGTCTTTCTCTTGGCCTGGCTTGTTATTTTTGTCACCATTTGCTTCAGCTGCTTATTGTCAGGGATTCATTTACTTTTTCACCACATCTACTTAAGAGCAAGGAAAAGTTACTTTAAAAGGTGTCAGACAAATCTTAGCAACCAGTGTTATATCAAAAATAATATGAATAGTTTAATGACCATTATTTTTCCTTTCTTTGTCCTCCACCCTTCTGCCTCCCATTTAGTCATTTATTGTTTCTTACATTGAACTCCATTCGTAAAGCTCCTTTGTACTTCCATACAGTATTCCTATTCAGATATGCAGAGAAATCCCACACAGTGCACTGCCCTGCCCTTTCTCTAATACACACAAATCTAATATACATGTTTTGTCAAATCCAATGCACGTTTTGCCCTGCTATATTCAAGCTGTCATCCCAATACATTATGGCCCATTGTCTCTCTTTTATGTTTCTCCCCACTTAATAAAATTGACGTCTTCTTACAAGGTTTTCAAAAGACATGATAACATTCATGAAATGTTATCCACACAATTTAGACAGTGAATAGGTATGGTAATGTACTGTATATATAGTACAATTTCATTTGCAGTGATAATACTACACTTCCCAGTCAGAGAATATTTGTCATCCTCACCGTGCAGCAGACGGAGAAAACAACAATTCAGTTTATTACCAAAGGATTGCTTGTGGGCCATTCCATTGTTTCAGTATTTTAATATACCCATAACAATGTGTGTTGGCTAGTCTGTAAACTGAAACCTCTATAAGAGAAAAGAAAAATAAACATTGAATTAATGAAGGTGCATCTGCTGAGTAAAATCTAGTCTAATTTTCCAAAGCTTCCGATACAAACAATATAGCTACCAAAAGCAGCGACCGCTGCTGAATACTGAACTCACTGTGGAAGGTGCTCAAGGTGATTCAATTGAAACAAAATATTTTTTACTCTCATGGAGGACATTTAAATGTGTCCAAGGACAAAAAGCACAGGTGTCATTAACAACATCAGAGATCGCTCTGTTCGCTTTGAGTGTCAGTAAACCAGCAGGTGCAATATGAATGCCTAATTACTGGCACATGTACTGTACAATTAATAAGGGTGATTAATAGATTTGTTATTGATGTTGTTAAGTGTGTTTAGAAAAGGAAAAATATCCACTGTGAGAAAGGACTGTGTGACTTTTTCAGTTCAACACAAAACATCACTAAGAGGAAAAACTCATCCTAGAAAGTCAACTAACAATTATAAAGAAGTGGAGAGGTCAGTATAATACTTATACCATAGCAATAAAAAGTATTTCAGAAACGAAATAACTTGAGTTCTTTTTAAACATAAATTGTTACGTGATATGTGACTACTGAATAAAGTTCACTAAAGCTTTGTGTGATTAAGGGCCATCTTTCCTGTAGTTTGATGAAAAGTTTCTACACTTGCTGAGATGACAGTCATTTTCTGTGTCAATACTGAAAACAATGCAAATATAATAAAATACTCACTTCAGTCCCAATCAGCTAGTGGTGCCGTGGACTGAATTAAATAAACACTGCAAGTAGCATTGGGACTTCATACACCAAAGTTATTACTGTTAAAAGCAGCTCTGGGCTGTGTTGTATTTTCAGTAAGGTTTTTGTCTCTCATCCTTTCAGCAGCACTTTGTACCTGTATTGCTTGTGAAAGTGAAAAGAAAAATTGTGGAAAATGTCCAGCTTTGATTTATTTGAATTGACAGGATGAACACTGTTGTTTTTCTAGCTGCCGCCAGTTCTCAAATAGCAGATGATGTAGCATCACACAGGAACAGCACACACAACAGCAAATAGTTATTACAATCACCTTGTTAAATGTTTCTCAAACATCTGCTTTTAAACAGACTTGCAACAAGCTGGAAACAATGAGTGTCTTACCACGATATGCCCTTGCCACGGACAAGTGGGCGTAGAGTCTACATCAAGCCCCTACAACGTTTATTCAACATCTTTCCTTGTTTTACATTCAGTGCGTTGTGGAATGCAATTCACACAGCTGGAATTGTAATAGTTCTCACCAGTCCATATGGTGCAGCAGTTGTAAAATTGCACTATACTCCAGAAACCACACTAGCATGTCTGATCCTGGTCAGGTCCAGCTCAACTCAGTGTAGGCCAGTGAGGCCAAGGCCAGCTGGACTTTATCTATATGGGCAGAGTCATAGTGCCTCTTCCTCATCTCTGTCTTGCTCTCTTATGTTCATCTGCTACAGTACGAAGCCCCCCCTTCACCGTCATCTCCCCCTCTGCCAATACCTATTCCCATCTCTCTATGTGTGTATCAGTTCATGGACATCCACATTTTCTGCCAGCTCCCCATTCCTCCACTCTGCTTCTTCCCTTCAATCCACGCACCACTCCTTCCCTCAGCTGCGCTCTCCTCCGATATATCCCCTGCATCTCTCCTTTCTCCCATCGTCTAGCCCTTTTCTTCTGCGTTATCACTACTATCAGAACTGAACCACTCATTCCCATGAGACTGACAGGTAACAGCAGGATCAGAGAGAGACAAGGAGACACAGAGGTAAAGACAAAAAGACAGCGAGGACAGACATGAAGAAGAGGGGTGGAATGATAATTGTCCGAAAAGCTTGGCTGAAAATGTGCTAAAGCTGACCAGCAGAGGACTGCAATGCAGACATGCCAGAGTCTGTCTGAAGTGTGTGTGTCTGTGTGTGTGTAAGACAGAAAGAGAGAGAGGGTAAGCGAGTGAAAGTGGTGTGTGTGTGTGTGTTTGTGTGTGTCCGTCCAGATTGTTTGCTACGCTCCTGCCTAAATCTGATGACCGGCTGCCGCCATTACAGCTTTTTTCATTCTGTAGCACGCCACACTTGTTTTATGGATTATAAATGAACTCGTTATCTGTAGTGCTCATTAGCTTCAGGTCCTAATTAGCCAAAATTAATATTGTTTCCTGACAAAGACATTGGCACTGGCAAATTGGCAATTGACCTCCTTGGTCAATCTGGAGAGAGGGACATAGTGACAAGGGGAGACAAAAAACAGTGGAGGTGAATAGGAGAGCTGGGCAGTGACAGCTGCTCTGGACTCATCTCTCCCTCCCTCCCTCCCTCCCTGCCTGCCTCACCTCCTCTTGCAGTGTCCTGCACAAACTGTCTCCTCTCACCAAAAAGCAGCTCCGTACGCAGACATGCTGCACTATCATTACTGTAGCTACAGAACCATGTCAGGTTGGAGTTATAATTGAACAGTCTTGGTACAACACAGGCAGCTAGGTGTTTTGGATGTTAAGTGTGTGGAAAGTCGAAGCAGAAAAGCTCAGGATTTGTCCGTAAATGGGACTTCTTACTGGAGACAAACTGCTGCACCGAGGAACAAATAGAAGAGAGACATACTGTAAGCTAAGGAGGGAGAAAAAAAGAGCGAGACAGAAAGTGGGGGGGTGGGGGCAAAGACGACAGGCAATCTGCCTTATTTCTTCAAAAAAATAAAAATAAAAAGATCTGAGCATCTAAGGACGCCTGTTAAATGTCAAACACCTTCTCGGCTGTGAGATAAGCCAGAGGAGTTCAATTATACCGCTCACTCTCCACTAGTGCGCAAAACCACACACATTAACACATGACTATAAACACAACACAGACTGTGTGCCTACAGCTAACATGCACAGATTTAAAAGACACTTCAGTATCAAAAGACAGAAAGAGCAAACACCATATTGACACCATATGCATCTCCTCCGACAGTGACTGGCAACCTTCCGAGAGGTGAAAGGACGAATTTAGGCGTGATGTCATTCTCAAAGATCAGACAAAAGGATCAAGACACCAGTAAACAACAGCAAGCAAATGTGAACTGGTCTGTAAATGGGGGACATAGTGTGCAGTCACCCCACTTGTCAATTAATCCTATCTGGCACCAGCATGCTGGCCTTTATGAGAACAAATGTCAGCTTTCAAGACAAGGACGAGATAACCTTTCTTCATAGAATGCACAGCAGCCTCAGGTGACCAAAACTGATATTAAGCTACACGCGACTAATTTAAACTGATCCAGCATGTCATCTGAACTATGATTCAAAAGGTTTGGCAAACTTCTGTTTTGTACTTAAGTACACACTAATTTGAAAACACTTTCTGTTGTTTCCATCTCAGCAGAATAATCGGCTTGTTTGGGCTCTGGTCTTACACATAATCAGGAATCTAGGTTGCAAGTGTAGCGGTGGCGGCAAACAATAGGGCTGTGCAAAATATGGTGATTAAAGTGCTTAAAAGACAGGTTCGTCCTCTCAACAGGAACTCATATTTTGAGCAATATTCATGATATTATGCACAGTTTGTTTGTTTTTTGCTTTGAAATCATTTCTAGTTGTCTTTGAAACCTTCTGATTTTTAAAGACCACTATGACTTTTCCTCGACATTTCCCTTTTTCCTATTTTGTTTTTTACATCTTCTCTTTAATTGCAGAAAGTGCAAAATTATCTTTTTTTCTGTGTTAAAACCACTTTCTGAGGAAGTGAGACCTATGTACGAAACAGCAACAATACATTTTCAGTGAGTCAGGACACTGACTGCCGCATGCATTTACATCTTCAAAGAGGCACAGAGAAACAGGAGGAAAAAAAACACATGCAAGCAACATACACAAACAGACAGACACACACACACACACATCCCTCCTCCTTACTCCTACAGCTTCCCTGCAATGGAGCAGAGAAAGGTGGTCGCTGATGTGAAACATCAATTTCCAGGTTAGCTGCTCTGCGTGGCTCAGGCAGGTATCAGCCGTGACCCACCTGGGCCAGATAAGCAGCTGCAAGAAGCTGATCTGCCACCCAGCAATGCACCTCTCAGTGCTGGAGAATGGAGTAATGTGTGCTCACATACACACAGGCGCGTGCTTGTGAACACACACACACACACACACAGACAGACAGACACAAGTAAACAAATAGTAAAACCTGAAACAATGAATTAAACGTAGGGGAAAAATGGAAAACGGCAAAGCAAAAAGAGTTATGTTACTTTTTCATTAAATTAATGATTGTTTGAAAATCATAAATTTCTCCTAATGAGGTTGAAAATATATGTCCTTGCAGAAACACACACACACACACACACACACATATGCAGGGTGAAGCACTGCTCGAGTAGAGGGTTCACCCTGCTGATACTTTGATCATTTGACTTGCTGGTAATGCTGGGATTAAACTGGGTTCAACCTGAGGCATTCCATGTACGAGTCCTACATGGAAATATCCACACACGACTGTGTCATAAACAAACAAACTGAACTCGGAGAAGATGCTGATGATTTGAGGTAATGAAAAAGAGGATAGGTAGAGTCACCACCAAAATACAAAATCTTCCATTTGATGACTTTGCATACACACACGCACACAAGCAGTGATAGTCATATTCTGGACACAACATAAACACGGATATTCATTTGAGCCTTGGTTTCATTGGAAGCCTAAAGGAGTGTTTTAGGTCAGGTAATCTACCAACCTCCACCATCACAGCAACGGCCGTCAGCACAGCGCCGTGTGTCTTGGCAGCGCTGCTCAACCTGATGTCGCGCCACTTTCCCACAGACAATTTCAATTAACTTTTACAACACCGACAAATATCGCACACACAGCCCGGAGCTCTTCACTACATTTCCCCATCTTTGTCTCTGTCTCTCTGTATTCTTACTCTGTCTGATCATAACACAGGAAAACTTGAATAGAATAGGCCACAGACACGGAGAGTGTGAAGTGTCTAAGATAGCCTCTCTAAAGAAATACTAAACCAGTCTTACATAAGATATCAGACTGTGCAGCTGAAACTGAAGCCCATGTTGAACACTGATATTTCACCTTCTCAAGGTGATGATTTAAAGGGGGGGCTACAATGACTAAGCAACAACGGCTGCTAGAAACAGCAAGTAGTCAGTCAAATGTGAAGATGGAAGGTCATGGTCAAGTGTCCGAAGCCCAACTGTAATTCACTCTAAGTGACACACGCACAGTAAACACTAAGTGACCATTTGTCTAAACCATGACACAGGTCATCACCTACAGTATCAGCTTCTTGGGGTTAAATGCCATACCCCAAAACATGTGATCTACAGGTTATATCAAAATAATATGTATTGAGCTGAGCTGAGCTACCCAGCAGTATAATAATAGGTAAAACTTAGGCCATCATTCCTTTGGATGGAACCACATGTTTAAACTCAACATTTCACCTCTAAAGCTCTGACTGTATTTTGCACAGTTGTGACATTATCATGCTGACAAAATTTGTCCAGACATATAAACACCTGCCAAAGTACTCAAACCACCTCTGTGGTAGTTCCTGCTACAGTGGGTGACTTCAGGATCACATTTTGCCACAGTGACACACGCACAGACTCGCAAGGTGAAAACAATACCAGCCCTGCTGTTGTGGCTGGCAATTAGCTCCACTTCACTGCTGCATTAAAAAATGTGCCTTCTATGTAATGCATCAGTAATAAAATCTACATATAATAATACTAAACTGTGAAAGGACCTATAGTGAGTAGTTTCATTTTTAATAGACATCTTGTCGTTATTATTATTCAGTCATGAATCTAAAAAACACCACTGGTTGGGTTAGACAACTTGGACCATGGTGGTTGTGAAATGTTGGACACTCTTTTAGTCAAGAAATCAGTATTACATTAGAGAAATGGTTGGATGAGGGGTTTTAATATTAATAAACCACAATAAGCTAAATGCAAATCAGGTTTTATAAATGTATAAATAAAGACATGAAATGTAATTTTCCCATTGTCAGTTGAATTGTATTACACCATTGCCAGATTTTACTATAAAGACTAAAGCTAAACGTTAGAGAGCTAAATGTTTGTGTTAAAATAATTGTTTTGTGCAGTGGAGGTAGAAAAGGTATGGTTACATATCTAGAAAGAAAACAAGATGAGAGAAACATGATTAAAACTATGTATATATGTGGGATACTCAGAATTCATGGAAACCCAGAAGCAATGTTGTAATGGGAGGCCAAAGTGTTGCAATTGTTTGTATGGGCCATAATAACACTAACACATCACGTGCTGGGTAAGTGCAGACAATATAGCGCAGCACAGCGTCATGATGGATGGTGTGTTTGCAGACACAGCTGAACCGTGGACCCTATTATTTCCTGGGGAAGGAAGAGAGGAGCAAGCCACCATGGGGGAGAGATAAGGGATGATTGACTAAACCAAAACAGAGGTCCCTCATGGATGGCAGCCTGCTGGCATTATTGGGGAGCCACTGTGGGAGTCAATGCAACAGCTCAATGACAGCAGAGAGCTGTCACGAGAAGTAAGAAGATCAAGTGTATCCCCTTCCAAAAAACGAGGTGGTCGAGGACTCTTTATGTGGAGAAGAAAACTTCCAGTCATTAAGAATATCTCCTGGATACGTTTGGACTCATCTCCTGCTAGGATCAGGCGGTACAAACCTCAACATGGAGGAATTCTTCACTTCTGCAGCTGGTAGATAGGATTTCTAAAGCCGAGATACATCAGCACAGACAGAGACACAGTCACTCTCATGCACATAGCACATCCGCCAACTCACACTCACAAATGGTGACAGATACAACGGCAGTTGCCAGAAATGCAGAAAGGACAAACACATTGCATTCCAATTAGGCTAAATGGGGGCTGAAAGTGGGAGAATAAACAGACCTGTGGACTGTGCTGTAACAGACATTAACAAATATCTAGAGTGCACATCCTGCAAGAAGAGACAACTCTGGGTTTCAGCCAATATCCAACTGCCCCCTCCTTTTTCTCCTGACAATACCCTGATTACACTTTTATCACTGCTCATCTCTCTCTATTTCACTAAGCACTTTTTGTGCTCCAGTTTCTACTCTAGACTATCTGGTCTGTTAAAGCAAAGAACGGGAATATTTTTGGATATCTTCAGGTCTTCTGCAATACTGTACAATCTGCCAGGTGAGGTAATTTCAGTTTAATTTCAAATGTCAAAAAGAGGGTTCCTGTTCACTCTGAATGTTTCCTAATGAGGAAAAGTTTAATTATTAGGGTGATGGACGGAAGCATTTTTTCTTTTTTCTTTTACACCTTTATTAATAGGAGCAGCAAGGGTCACCGGGGGAATTGAACCGGGGCCACTGCAGCAAGGACTTTAGCCTTTGAGCTATACCGCGCCCCAGACCTTAGGCTGAAGCCTAGAACCATTGCAATTCTTATTCTCTCCTCAATGTTTTATTAGTTTTTCATGTCAAAAGGGGATGAATGGATAAAGACCTGTCACTGCTTTGTGAAATATTGTTGCTTTGGTAGACAAACCAGTTCTCAACATGAACATGTAAATCATAATAATTATTTTTTGCCTTTCCAAAATTACAGGGGTAAAGGCAGTGTATTTCCTAACCATGCCTGAATAAATCCCTCTTTGTGTGTTTATCCAAAAGCAGGTTTACTGAGCATGAATAAACCAGAACGAGTCTGATCTTTAGGTCACTGAGCAGAGCCACTGGAGCAAATGAGGGATAAGTGCCTACCATCACTTGCCCACTCACCTGGTGGCATGAAAACATGCACTCATCGACAAATATGGATACTGCAATGGCCTCTATTAGTCTAAGTGCGGTCATCACAATTTTGGCTACAAACTACTTCACAGTATGTTCAGTGTTATATTGCTCCACATGGATGAAAAGTGTCAGAGCACAAGTATAAGAACACAAGAGAAAGAAAGATATTTGTTAGAGATGTTTTAGAGAGCTCAGGTCGTATAGCTCAGACTCAAACACAGTGCAAGAGCATGAGTATTCTTGAGTCTCCTCAACAGTCCTGTGTAAATCAGCTGGTCTGTTAGTGATTTGCACCGGGGGAGTCAGATAGGAAGGGAGGCCATTTTCTCCCACCAGGTAATGGTCTGGCCAATCATTTGATCAACAGCAGAAAAAACAAAGTCGAGGGGCCTTTATCTCCTCTCAGATAAAGGCCCTTTATCTCCAGCCAAGTGTCACTAACGGGGAATCAAATATGGATTTCCCAAAAACAAACGGCTAGAGCTATAGGACCAGCATTAATGTCCTTCCTTTGGTGTGTTTACAAGGGTCTCCAATAGTGAAGGGATAAGGATAATACATACATATTGTGTTTCCATATATTACTATTCAATTAGCAAAGGCATTAGAAACCCTTTACTCTGAAAATCTGAGGTTAGATACGTGAAGCTAAAGAGCAAAGGCAACCCTCACTGCTTAGGAATGAGGGTTGAAAGCAACGTGACTTTAGACTTGGCTTAGAGACAAACTTGAAATATCTGGTATTTTTGGCCACTTGGGGGCAGCAGAAATAACATGTGGACAAGGCATTATAGTTGCTAATTTACACATCCAGCAATTAATTAACAATGCAAGCACAGTGTTTCTCGCTACCTGGTGAACAAGTTGGTTTTTAGTCTCCACTGTACTCACGACCATCACATTCAGTACCTAAACACTCCACTGTTAACCAAACCAGCCAGTTTTAAACTGTGTCTGTTGTTTGGTGCTACTGCAGGTGGAAAGTGTGCAATGGGAGCCTGGGGTTTAGTGAAAAGAGATGCTTTCTACAGTTTAAAACTACACAAAGATCATACATCATAGATGGCAGTCTGCTGGTATTATTAGGGAGCCACTGTGGGAGTCCATGCAACAGCTCAATGACAGCAGAGCTGTCAAGAGAAGTGAGAAGCTCAAGTGTATCCCCTTCCAAAAATGAGGTGATGGACTATTTACATGGAGAAGAAAACTTCCAGTCATTGCTAATATCTAGTTGTACAGTAGAAAGCACTTGTTTTCACTTTAAAAACCCCATGCTCCCATTGTAAACTATACATTTCAACAAACAACAACTTTTGTTGCAAATTCTCTCTCTAGGTTCAACTTCAACATTACAACCAACCTTACACTACCATTGCTATAATTTCACATGTGTTTTGCTGTTCTGCAACATTTCTTAACACAATGTATTCACATTTAGTCCTATATAGTCAAGGATGACTTACAGCAAGAATATGTCCATTAAACAGACATAACATTAAGAAAAATTCGTAACAGCTAACTTTGCTTTCAGATATTATATGAGGCTTCTCCAGGACGGTTATTTCAAATCAAGATAAAGGAGCTTTCAAACCAGAAGGCCATAAATCTGCAATAGCTAGCAATAGTTAAGAATAGTGCTTGTTTATGAGCACAGGCAAGCTAACACAGTCAATATACTGACTGAGTCAGAAAGCTGGGAGAGAAAGAAAGAGAGACGGTGTCCGGAGGAGGGAGTGTTGACAAGCCGTAGTTAATGTAGAGTACGCCAGGCAGCTGACAGTGGGGAATTGGCTGGGGAGAGAGTACACAGACATTATCAACACGTTTAGGGGAAAGCTTTAATAAGTCATTCCTTGGGGCTACTCCCTGCTCCTTAATTATTATTGAATTAGGAATGCCACAGAGCTAATTAAAAGTGCAAAGTATTTACTGTGGCAGAATGTGAGAATGTGAGTGAGAAAAGGAAATTGAGGGAAGAGACATGGACACCGAAGAAGTTCAGACAATACTGATACATAGAATTATTGCCTGGTTTTGGGGCACAAGACTAAACAAGTTAGTGCTCTGCCTCTGGTGTGTTTCCCTCTAGGTACTACATGTGAAAAGAAAAGAAAAAAAAAATATAGCAAAGAAAATAAAGTGCATTAGGGTTCTCAAATAGGCTGGAGTTGGTTTATGCTGCCTCTAAAATAGCTGAAATTGGCAGATACAATGCTTCAAAAGTCTAATTTGTTCACTGTGTGATCGAGCAGAAAAAGAAAATGAGAGCCACTTTGTTTTCACCGTCCTTTTCTATTGGGTGATCTTTTGTTTAAAGACAAACTATACAAGTATTCTCATGGATATGAAGAATGACTCACAATCACTGAAATGGTTGATACTTTCATTCATTCAAGAAGAAGAATACGGCTATGTAGAAACCCCTCTCCTGTTGTACTATGGGGCTTATTACTTGACAGAATTGAATTTGAATGTGCACAATAGCATTTCCCATATAAACGTATGTGTTGTAATAATCTTAGCCTTTTAAATTTGATCAGACAGTGAAGCCTTATGCTCAATTGCCATACACTACAAGCTCTACACAAACCTTCCCAGCAGAGTGTGGAAGTTTCTTATTTTGAATAAATGTTGTGTTCTTTCCACAAGTTAATTACTCAGTAGAGAGCTTAATCTGCCGAATCAGGGCAAAGTGGATTAGGAGATGAGAGCATTTAATCAAAGTGTTCTTTCAGTCTAATTACACATCCCATTTCCTGACACAACACATACTGTTATCTGCCACTACATTTAAACATGGGCTCCTCTGTTTAGCTATCCTCCCTTCGAGTGAATGAACCCACTGCCTGGATGTGACAAAAATGAAATGAAACCACACATGCTCACAATAAATGGACACATGCACAGTGAACACACATCCATACAAAAATGAACACAAAAAGAGTACATGAAATGTTCTTAAAGTTGTGTTTTTCATGCTTTTCACGTGTTCCTGTTGCATTTTTCTTGTGTTAGAGCACATATCAGCAGAAAAGGAAGTGCAAAATTGCATTTCTGAGTTTTTCTACCTTCAAATTTGCTGTGAACCAATGGCAGACGCAAACTGGCAGTTTCAGGGAGACTGGGGTTGACGTGTCACAACCCCTGGGGAGGGCACTAGTGCTACAAGCTCCCGCCCCGCTCTGCATCTGGCTCAGAGGTGAAAGGCTTGACAGCTCAGTGTAGCTATCATGGTATAACAGGTATAGCTCATCTGGTAGAGCAGCTTGCACTGTAAGCAAGGACTATATTCCAGTCTGGGATCGAATCCCAGTGTGCAGTTTTACGCTAGACGTGCTGAATCTGTAATTGTACAGTCCAGCTGTCAGCGAGCAAGGGGGTGGCAGCGCATGTCTCCGCCCACCCTCCAGAGGTGCATTGCTAATGAGCTGCTGGTTTTAAAATAACCAAAAAGGGTCATGGGAGGGGGGAATTTTGCGGCGTAAAAATGAGGGAGTTATGTTTGCCTGCATGAAAGACAATAAAAACTGAGGTCAGAGGTAAAAGGCAGCTCATGCGTCAGAGGTGTGAGTTCATGTTGTGTGAGGGCTGGTACACATGCCTCTACAGCATCTGTGCAGCATCTTTCAAACACCCTGTGCTGGTTCTTGAACCAAACCCCTTGCTGGTAAGATGGGGAGGCAAGTAGGTGTAGTCTCAGATCAAATATCTATGCTGTGTTTGGATGTGATCCTTCATCTCTGATAAATAATCATGTGCTCCAGTCTGCCATATAGAGCTGAGGATACTGGCTCTGTGGTGATGAACTCTAGTCACTGATCTGCTGCCTAGACAAGGCCACATAGTGCGATGAGTGTGTGCACATACATACAAACCAGTTTGAACTTAAGAGAGTGCTTCACCCGTCTGCATTTGGTCTACAGCATCAATAGGTCTATTGTCTGTATCAGTCAATTAATTACTACACACTTGATCTTGGTGTCACCTCACACAACCTGCTCACATGATCTCCTCTATGTTGTTACATCATCACTTGGCATTAGCATAACAGCCTCCTTAGTAACTGAGTAAGACCAATCATCATGGCTGTGGAAACCTGATAACCTGATCACATAATGCAGTTTGGCTTCCAGTCAGTCAGACAGGCTATCATTTTAGTTCATCTATTTTGTGATTTAAAAAAAAATACAATGAATTTAAGGAGATGGTATAAAGTTTCAAATGCAGTTAATCTGTATTGCACCCTTAAAGCCCAATTTAACAATCTTTTATTCGCTGCACAGTCTTGGCACTGAACCTTGAGTTAGAAAATATGTATAATTAATCTGCATTTTATTCAAATCAAGAGTAAGAACGATGGCAGCACTGAAATTGCTGCTGGGCTCCACAATTAAGCCAGTCCACTAGATAAGTAGCTTTTATGAGAGAAAACATGTTAATATTTTGGGTGAAAAGGATGTTCTGCAATCACACTATCACATACTAGGCTATAACACAAATACTTGGCTGTTGTGGGAAAAAAAACAAAAAAAAAGTTTAGATCCCCGCAGCTCAAGCTCAGCTAAGATGTGGTTTTAGGGTTAGGTTAAGAGCAGGGTCCAAGCATTCAGTTGTGACGGTTAAGGTTAGGGTAAGGTTGCTCCCCTGGGATAGTGAAACTAATCTCTCTCTCTATGTGTTGGCGTGCGAGCGTGTGTGTGTGTGTGAATTAGAGGGCCTCCTAGACGAGGACATCTGCTGAGCTAATAAACAATAATCTTGACAAATTGTCACTGTCCAATCACTCAGCCCACCCCCATGATCACAACATTGAAGAAGCAATCACAAGCCGGGCAAGGGACATGACTGACAGCTCTCTGGACCATTGGAAGATGTTGCTGGACCGAAGCCCAGCTGCCTGAGGAGAGGACACAATGATTCATGGCCAGAGGGCAACCTGGACAGAGTAGTTAGGGAAATTAGCAGCACCACCCACCAATACATACATGCCCTTCAGTGGTTAGAACACCAGCTGACTGGATGAAGAGGTGGCCCTCTGCCAGGAACTGCTTAATAGTGCTGGACAAAGTTGCCAAACCAAGCAACTATGAGGGCAATGGTGTTTGGTGTCATAGTGATGATGATTTACTGTCTGCTCAATGGGATACTGTAACCTTTCCTGGCTCAAGCCCAAAACATACAACTATGATGATGATGATGGAGATGATGCCAAGTGCAACGGTTGACTGTGATAGTAATCATAATGAAGGCAATGTTCATTATTACCTCAATAAAATGTGAGAAAAGAACGCATACAGTATATGTACTATATTACACACTGACCAGCCTGCAACTGCATCCAACTCTGAAGGTGTATAAATGTACTGTATAAGGGACCACTCCTTGATTCAGACTAGGTGTGTTGACAGACTGGTAGAGTGTAAAGGTCATGTTATATATATATAAATAAATAAAAAAACCTCACAAAAATCAATCCAAGATAAAGGATTTTAATTCCAAGCCACTGACACCTTCGGAGATGATGAAAGGCCAGACATCTCCAAATTGCCCTGTCAATCACTGCATCCACCAAAAATGAAAAAAATAAATAAAGAAATAAAAGAGGGAATAATGGATCCGGGGGGAATTGGACTCAACCATGTCTGGTGTACCAGAGCTCCCAACCAGCCATAACAGCAGTGGAACACATGCAAACAAGTTTATAATAACATGGAGACATCAAATATCGCCAAACACCAACAACAAGGTGTGAAATATACAAGACAACCCCCTGTTTTTTTGTGATGGCTACATATTATAGAGAAACTCTCCGACTACCAGGCAGGCTCTAGAGTTTTCCTCTCACACATGCCAAATTCACCAAACAAAATAAGTACACACGCGTACACACATCTTGATAGGGGACATCTATTGCTATCACTGTCAGCGTCTATTATGACATCTCTCTTTGTTTGTTTTTCTCCTCGGTTTATATTCAAGAGATACAGAGGACAGAACATTTCTGTGCAAGGAACAAGCTGACAAAGCCATCAACAAACATAGCTTTACTGTACTTTGTTTAGACAATGTAGACACATCAAATACGAGGCTGACACCCCACAGAGACTCACCAATGGGCATGTCTTCATAGATGAGAAGGTAGGTTGAGAAGAAGTAGTTTAGGAAACGTGGTGGCTGGTTGGAGCCTGTGGTGAAGAGACAAAGAACATTATTCACGTTAAATATTTTTTTATCACTTTCAGACTTCATTTTGTTTAAGTCTTGTATTTTCAAATTTACACATAGATAGTACCCATAATATTTATTTATATAACACAATTCAAACTTTATTCTGATAGTGAAAACCTTTCTATATGTTGCTCTTGATATCAAAAGGGTCTCTTGCAATTTTTTTGCACAGGAAGAAATTCATCAATTTCAGCAGGAACAGTTTATTTGAAATAAATACAGTAGAGCTGTGTAATTGAGAAATATTTGTGAAATGATCTTCGGTAAAGGTTAAAAAGAAATCAAACACAAACAAATTGAGGCATCTCATTACAGTGCATACTGTTCAATTAATCCCGTCTGTTTTCACACCGATTCCCAAATGATACATTGTCCCTCCCTCCACATGGCCGTTCAAATTCAGTGGATGACAGTGAAGTGGTTGTAGCAAATATACCTGTATTCACTGCACGTCATTATATAAGGGAGGCTATGTGTGGATAAAAAGGAATCTGTGACATGATTGGAAGCTTCCAAAGGCTGAAATTTCAGTATTATGAGAGGTTTCTATTTATTTATGGTCCTCCGTCCTACCCCACAATGCGCATAGATTTATCTTTCTCTCAAATACCTCTATCAGGGATAGATGATAGATATACCTGGCCTTGACTGGACTGCATAACAGCTGTACAAGTAAATCTGTGCAGGAGATATCATTGGCTTAAGTAACTCTAGGTAGCATTGGTTTTGTTCATCAAATCAACTCTTTAATTCTGCAACCTTTGAATGTTATACTGTACATGTAAAATGGACCAAGGAATCTGTCTTGATCTTTGCAAACAGGGCAAATCCAGGGTTAAGAGGTAGCTGATTGTTCCGCTCTTCGGATGTACAAAGTCCAAACTAATTATCTATTTAATCTGTCAAATATTAAGACATCAATGTAAGATTGTTGGTCCAAGAGCCTAGTATAGCTACATCTGAGCAGCTGTGGTGATGTTGAGACTACCCTCCCTCAGGTTAAATTTCTGTCCCCTGCTGTGCGCTTTCTACCTGTCAGGCTTGTAAACTGATGTCTTTTAGTGTTCTTCTTCTGTCAGCTTCTTTTTTTTGGTGCATGTTTTAATTTGTTCATTGCCTGCATTGTACGTGTATTAACTGGGCCTTCAGTGTGTTGTCAATCATCCAGCTGGAAAAGAAAAAATGCTTTGCAGCAACATGAAATACTGTAAGCAGGGAACATCAATTACACACTGCGTTATACTCTTGTCACTTGGTGATAATTTTCATGCTTTTGAATTCATGGTCTGTGTGTAGGTAGAGTCATTTGTGCAATCCAAAGTCCATGAAAACTTTTCTGCATCACAATCAAATCAAACACTTATGGATAGGAAATATTCTGACAATGAATGGTTAGGTTTTCTCTTTTTGTGTGATAACAAGGGATAAAAACAACTTGATGAGTCCTTATTACCCATTCATTCATACTGACACAACATTAAACACCAATACAACACCAGACTTTTAAAGGACCTATTAAAGGGTTAATGGTGTTCTGTGCTTGGGCAGGGTCCGTGGTGTCAGAAGGCAGTGTGATACAAGCTGTTTTGTTGGGAAGATCAGGGAACAAAGCTGATGGTCTTTGATCAGCTGAGCTGGGCAGCAGACCACAGAGATAGTGAAGCGAGAGAAGGGGAGGCCAGTCCGTTTGAAGTGAGAGTGCTTGATGGAGTGAATTGGTGCTTTGAAAGTGGGAGCTTTTCATTCGGTCATGTGCCCGTCTGTGCAGAAGAGATGCTCATCTCTGATTTGCCAGCATCGCTCTTGGTGGGTGCCAGGAACATGGAGCAAGCTTCTTGGGGTAGGGGGTGATGATGAAGAGGGTTAACAAGCTCCCATCCATACCTGCGGCTTAATTACTGCAAGGCACTGCATCGGGGTTGCGTAGCGGAATGCAGATAGATAACAGCTACAAAAAAATCAGAGCAATGATCATCAATCCAATTTGCTGGATCAAGGAGGTAATGCTCAAGAGAAGCACAGGGTCAATGTGCTAATGAGTTGCATATAGAGTAATAGTGTGTGTGTGCGTGTGTGAGGGGGGGGCTGCGAGGAGAGAGCAAGAAAGAAGTGATAATATAGAAAGCAAACACAAAGTGAGAGGCAAGAGGCTGAGGCACTCCATAGATATCAAAAAAGCCTTGATAAACTCATTGTGCTTGATGGAAAGAGGTTGTGGCATTCACTTAATAACTCTCCCTGCTGCTTCAGAGTTGTGTGTGATTGGAGGTGTCTCCTGCCCGTCACGGTGAGACAGTTACTGTGATTTCCCACAACAACGAAGCACTCTCTCTAAACCTCTACAAGACACATAACCAGCAAGGAGGCAAAGATTTTTAAGTAGTTTTCAGGCTGAACAATAATGTTAAGACATTATGCAAAAGAGACAGAGGGGGAGCAGAGAGAGGAGAGTAAAGGAATGGCAGAGATAGAAAAAAATAGACCCTGTAAGGGCCTGGAAAGAAAAGGAGTGCAAGTCAAGAAAAGGTAAGGGAATACATGATGTGTAGAAGGTAAGACAAAAAATCTTTTCAGGCAGTTAATAATGAAGTGAGCTGAGAAGGAAGCAGGAGCGATACTATAAAATTCTGATATCAAATCTTACTGTACACTGGAGGGTATTCATATTTTACCAAGTCACTGATAAGGACATTAATAAAACCAACCATTTATTTTGATTCTTATATTCCTATTCTTGTATTTGACTAACAAAGGTAGATTTATGCTAAAATGCCGATGCCACAGTGATAATCTTGTATCGTAATTCCTTCATTCAGGAATGTTTCACTGACTGAACATACTACTTTTTAGTTATTCAGCTTCACACTGTTGTGCATATTCACAAAAGCTGCCGTGTAAAATCACATTTCCCTGTATTTCTCCACTATGAGGCATAGATTAAAAAATGTATGATCATTGTGTAAATCATCTAGTGTAGACTTTCCACTCCCAAAATAAAAAGTCTAGTCTTTTCTTTATATTGAGGACTTGAGGACTCACCTTCACAGAAAGAATGGAGAAACAGGAAGGAAAGGAGGAGCTTGGCAAATGTCATCCTGCCACCCACACTCCACGACATCACCTGCACCTGCATGAAACACATACAGTAAGTGATTTGGTTTGCTAATTATCCACATGTCCGCTATTTCACTCTCTCCACATAACATCTAAAGACATTTCAGCAACTTTATATTTGGTGGTTATTGTGTATGTGAACACGGGATGTGATTTGTATAATTAAGGGACAGAAAAAAGATTTGTAAAACACCATGCTTCAAGAAAGTGTGTGTGTGTCTGCTTGTGGGGTGGGGTGTTGATGAGAGCAAATTCACAGCAACAGCTCATTTACAGTACTCACTGTTTAAAATCCATAATCACGACATTGCACCGTTAATTATCTGATAAAAAATTAATGCTGTCTTTTGCAAAAAAGGAAATGTATAAATAACATTTTTAAGTTGGGTATAGCGCAACGACGTCACAGTTCCAACTGTAAGGTCAAAACTACTGTAATGACAAAAAAATGGCACTTACAGTAACATGTGGAGAGCATAATGAAAATGTTCATGATGTCTTCATTCACAGGTGTTTGTTTACTGTCAATGTTGCTGGTAGGGAAACCAGCAAAAACACTAATTAACTGTAAAAATCTCTCCCTCCCTTTCGTCTGCCCTCCTTCTCATGTGTTCCCTCTCTTTACACTGTCATCACTTGTCCCAGCAAGGTCTCACTGGCCAGCAAACTCGTTCAGTGACAGTTTCATTTTGAAGGGTTATTTTTTCAAATTCCTCGACTCCGCAAGGACCACTGTTCTCCAGCTCATGGTAAACCGGTGCACAGATAGGTATGCTCGTCCTTGGGGTATATGATGGCAAAAAGCTAAGTATACTATGGAACCAGCATGATAAGCAATACAATACAATGTGCAAGCTCTTTTGTGTTGCTGTGGTGCTATTGGAGATACACAATATGTGGTGGATTCAATTCAGACAAAGCAGCTAAAATGTACAGGTGAGTGAGAAAGAAATGCAAGGTGAAGAATAGGCTGTCATTGGTGATTGTGTGTGTCTGTATATACACATGTCTCAGACAGAATGTATGTGTGAGTTTTTACATTAGATGTGCATGGGTGTCTGTTTGAATGGGCACATTTGTTTTCATTTGGATTCTTGTTTCCTCAGCATTATTGCATTTCACTTGCTGTAACAATGCAACCTGCGTGGCCTGCTATTCTTTTTTTTCTTACTCCATTTCCTCCACATCTTTTTGCCCCCTTCTTTTCTTATACACACACATTCATCTCTCTTGCCTGGACCTGAAGACCCCGTCTCCCCCCTCATCCCCTGTCTTCCTTTCTTGACCTGTGAAATACATCTACAGTATGGTACTTAAAGTACTGTAGTGTCAGGTTTTTGAAAAGCTGGACACAAGATGCAGATCATGACCGTGAAGACTGGTGAAGTGGATGACAAATAAGATTTATTTACTCACAAAAACACTAATTCACAAACAAGTAGGGAAAGTAAAGCGAGTACACAGGACATCAAACGCAGTGCATAGACAACAGGACCTACTGTATGCAGACGAATCGACAAAGGACAGTGGGAAAACACTGAGGTTAAATACACGAGGGAACGAGAAACAGATGGTGCAATCACTACAGGTGAGACACATCAGTGTAATTACAATAGAGAGAACACAGAAAGACAAGACACGGAACTTCAGAATAAAACATGAAGACCAGAGACGAACCATGACAAGAGGGTATGTTGACTCAGTGGGAAGCTCAGAAAGCTGACGACAACAGGATAAATAGTCCCACGTCGGGCAGACCTTTCCTGCATGTGCTATCAAATAAAAGGCAAAAAAGGCCAAAAAGTATACTTAAAAAAAAAAAAAAAGATACTCAGCTGCTACAATCTGATATTAAGCTGCTACCATATGGTTCCGTGTTCTAGTATATAATGTAGGGATATCTCAACACACATGCACATACTGTACACACAGCCCTGCCTCTTCACTAGCCCTTTGTCCAAATGCTAAACGACATTTCTGAGATGATGAATGAGTGGATATGAGTGATGGATACTGGTTCAGACAGACATGTTGGGTTTGAGGCAGTCATGGAAAATACAGGCAGTTCTACTGCAGCAGCATCCGGCTCCCTGCTCTCACCAGGACACCAAAACATTCAATCATGAGCATTCTCACAAAGAATGCCCCCCCACAAAGTTACAGATGCACTGTACTGTAACTGGAGCACTAGGTGGTCACACTGACCTACCTATCTTTGCTCTTGTCTGTATGGACTGTGCATATTACTCCTCTGCTTTTGCTTACACATGAGCAACACAAACAGTTGCTCTAAGCTAGTGACAAACATTAAAGATTGTTCATAATTTATGTTGGGAAATATTTTGTGCATTTTGCAACAATGTCTTGCACTCAACATTCGGAAACTGCACTATATATTGTAATTTCATGTGTAACTGGCTGATTTATTGCATTTATTTATTTTGATACATAATGTACACATCACATAGTTAATTTTAAAACTGCTGACCAGTTGTTTGTTTGGGCAGGAGCACATACACATTTTGGGGTCAGTTCACCCATAGATACGGTAAATTACAAAAAGTTGCATACAATAATTTTTCATCTTACCCCTTGGCATTTTGCCTTGAAAATACATTTACTTTTACAATAGTTTTGATATACCCACTGCTGTAGGTACTGTACTAATGGCTAAGTGGAAGATGTTTTTTGTGACTTTGTGAAATGACCCTCTGAATATCTGATATGCCAATTTGTTAGACCATATTCCTAAATTCACTATTGTTATGTTTCAGCACCAATGAAAATAAAATGATTGAAAACAATATGGTAATTAGTTTCCATTAAGATTTCTACTCAGGATTTACAGATTTATAACACTGCAATCATTTTAGGAACAATGTGTAGAGGGAGGGTGGTTATGTTGGAGGTGGCAATCAAACCCTGCTGAGTACCCAACGAACAATAGACGCAGCTTTAGCTTCCATATTATACAAAATCAAAACCTGTACTGGTGATTACGTTTGGTGCTGTTCTGAGCATTATTTGTTGCTACAAGTGGCTGTTTGATCGGTTGCGCGTGGATCCGTATACTGCGCTGTTTGTTATGGAGCGGTCATTGCTAAAGTTGCTACAACTAGAGAAGCTAGCGGTTTGCAGACTTCATCTCTTGAGGGGGGGTCTAACTTGATGTTACGATGCGTTGGACCAAGGGTTAAACTTTAAAATGAACATTTAAGGCCATTTAATAACTTTGAAAACTAATGTAAAAACATTTGGTTTAGTAACTAATAATAGATTCAATCAATGGATTGTCCCTGAAATTGAAGCATATAAAAGAATCTAAGTTCAAATGCATGATCTAATGTTAGATTTTGCTAAGTGCCAGTAGAAGAGCATGAAATGCTCCATTCGATCAGTTATGGGATGTGGGGAGAGTAGGAAGTTCTTTAAGTCCTCAGTGCAGAGTCCTGCTTCGGCGTTGTCCCACTCCACACTGTCACCATCTATCAATCCCTCACTTTCTTCACCCCCTCTTCCACTCTGTCAGAGTCACTGCTCATCTTCTACACAAAGACACACGACAACATCTTGTACCAGCCTAAGCATTCTCCCCAAGCTTGTCTTTTTCTGTCTGTTTTTCTTTGTTTTTCACTCTTTTCAGTCATCTCTCACTTTCTCTTCCCTGTTCTTAGTCTTATCTACATTGGCTCATGTCTCTTCCTTTTTTTTTATTTACCACGCAGCCTGCCTTGTCCAATTATATATATGTTTTCTGTAGTCATTTCAAACTGTTTCTCTTTGGGCTAAGCTTTGGCAGATAATTATGTCTCTTGTGCCCTGACGTAAAATGTCAACACAACAAATACATGTCTTCAGTGGGCAATGCACTCATTGTGTTGTTGTGTTAAGTGTGGGTCCAGAACCACTATTTCTCTGCACCCAAAGAGTAATAACGAAGCATATCTCATCTAAACCTTTTCTTTTATATGGCTATCTTCTGGGTTAGTTATAACTGACATGTGTTTAGTGAATCATTGGTTTCTGACACTGGTGCACCAGCAATTAGAAAACTGTAGCTATTTTAAGACCAGTAAATCATGTCCAGTTACAGTACCCCTGCAATACATATAGTATGCCCAAATCCATTCCCTACACCCAGATTTTAAGACAGAATATTTTAAAGCCTAGAATGATTATTGGGAACACATACAGCTCCCAACGGCCAAAGCTGAGATGAAATCCAGGTCTTTTTAATGAGTTGTGGTCCTACAGCTTATCTGACAGTAATGTGTGATTAAGGCAGTATAAAGTGAAGAGTAATATCTGGACCTGCTGTGCTCTCTTGAGAAAGGCTTGCCTGCCCACATGGCTGTATCTCCTAGCTTACAGCACTCGATATTATTGATTACATGGCAATTGTGTCTGACTCGCCTTCACCTCAAAGGCACCCTTCTCAGAGGGAGTCGTGGGCCTCAGCTGGCAGGCAAATTTGGATTATCACAGCAAATCAATGGCAGATTTCTGCCAGCCCTCAGTCCTCATGAAAAAGCCATCACTCATTAGCACAGTGATCACAGACAGATTAGCAGAGATTTGGCTTTGTCAGGGAGGAGCAAGGGACAGCTCTGATGAGCTGAGTAATGTCTTCCTTCCCGCCCTCTTGATCTCTTCATCTCCAACATGGCATGACTCTCTGAAAGCCTTACTCAGCAAACCTCACTTACATAACAAGACTGCAATATAAACAAGATGGCATTTGGACTGCAGAACATGTAGTGCTTTCTGAGAAGGAATGATAATCAAACTGGCAACGCAAATTGATGCTGAGTAAACTGTTCACTTTGTGTCATGTGTGAAATTGCCAAAGCTGATGTGTCACTTTCTAAGCAAATTAGTAGCTGAGCTATATGGAGAAGCAGTTCAGCAATATCCAACAATGATATTTCTTGGGCACATAGGTCTAAAAAAACAGTTCATACATACTGTATGCCCAATAGCCCACGACACAGTATACTGCATGCCGTGTTCACGAGCAAGTCGTGTTTCATTTTCTCAGTATAGTGACAAAACCTTGATTTTTAACAAAAAGTTCTTGCTAATCCAAAGGTCACTAAAGGAGTCCAATAAAATGGAAAACATGACATGAATATCTTCAGTCTCAGCAGAACTAAAACAAGTCCCTGACTTCTTGACAGTGTAGCTCAACAGGATATCACCAGCTCCCTGACCGGCAAACACAAGGTAGAGGACTATTAGGACACATGCCAAGCCATACTCTGTTATTCCACTGGAGATGATGCCTGCATCGTCTTTGATCCTGTATGAACTGATGGCAAAGCTTCACAAAACACTGTGGGAGAGAAGGGGCAGCTTACAGAGGACCTGGGGAGACAGTAATTATCAGACACAGGATGGAAGTGCTGTGAGGTGCTGCATTACTACACCCTGTCACAAAACGCTTATGCAGGCACAATTCATACACACCCTGCACTGTGTTGATCAACATCGTGAAATACGCGTGTATTTGTGTGTGATGTCTGTGTGTGCGTACGTGTGTGTAACATGGGGCCAAAGGGAGAGGTGGGGGTTGATTAGTGTTCACTACCAGAGAAGAGCAGGCAAGAAGCTTCCTGATGTGCCACACACTGAGACACAGCTGGGTAACAGAGAGGATTTTCTTTCACAAGTGAATACTTAAAGCAGTGTTTGCAACAGGAACATTAAAACCGATTGAAGACTGATGGTGAAGTCATGTAAGTGACATGTTATTAACACTGCACTCTATAGAAAATTCAGTTACATATCTCTGTCTGTGCATACAGTATTTTTTGGTTAACAACTTGACTACATTACTAAAAATTAATTGGATAAATTCCCATTACAACACTCAATACAGTGACCTGCAAAACATTTTTAAAGTCACAGAGTTAATTGCTGATCTCCCCAAGGCTAATTTACACACCATAGAGAGCAAAATAAAAAGTATGAGTATAGGGCTGGGCGATAATTTGATAATATCTATCGATACATGATCATCCAAAAAACAGGTCGATAAAAAGTGTGATAGAAGAGGCGGCATTTAGCTCACTTGGTAGAGCAGCCACCCCATGTTCAGGTTACAGTCCTCACTGCAGGTGGCCCCGGTTTGAATCCCACACTGGGCAGCCCTTTCCTGCATGTCATTCCCCCTCTCTGCCTCCCCATTTGCTGTCTCTCTCTCAACTGTGCTATCAATAAAAGGCCAAAAAAATATACTTAAAAAAATGTGAGAAAAAGACCTGAGAGCATGTGTTTCATAAATACAAAAACAAAAAACAAATAGAGGGGCGTGGCAGGCCCCTCTATTTATCTAGTGGTGCAAGTACTAGCCAGTAGCCACCTCGCAGATGGAGCCGGTGCGGGCTAAAACCACCAGCTAGTGGGAGCGGGCCACCGCCCAGGCCCATGTCTGAGGCTTCCATGCTCACTGCGGCCAACTAAGCCCTCAAAGCTTATGAGGAAGACGCTCCAGTGCTTCATTTGGACTGTATTTCCTTTTCGCCACAACACCAACAACACCAAAACTTCAAAATACAGGCCACCACACACATAAAAGCCCATACGTGATGATTAAGCAGGATTTCTTTTGTGTAAGTCGTATTTTTTGGGGGGAGGAAATATATACAAGTTCTCTGATAGGGGGACACAAGGAGTAAAAACAGAGTTTTCTTTAACATTACAGTATAAGACTTTGGCACACCGCCTAAGTGCTTTGACCACTGCCCAAGCCGAATGAACAGGCAATTAAAATCATATCCTTGAAGCGGCAGCTCTATGTCGTAAACAACAACAACAACATCATCATCTTCTATGTGAATGATCGTTCCTCATTCTCCCCTCATGTCAGTTACTGTGAGTTAGCTCCACTGACCTGTTGCTGCTGGTTCATAAAGGACCAAAGGAAATATTTAATCATCAGACTCCACTGACCTCATGTCACTTAATTTGATTTCCCTTCGCTTATAGTAATGTTAACAGTTATAGCTGTAAGAAGGAGGTTGAAGAAAGAGGTGAATTAACATTCGTTTTTTACCTGTAGTGTTTATCAAAAGTTATTTTTAATATTAATGGCCTAATGTAAAAAGAAAGATTTTTTTTAAATATTGCCCAGCCCTAACACCTTGGTACTTGTCACATGACTGTGTTAATCAACACAGGATGTTGCAATATCCACAGAAATATAACTAAAAAACAAAAATCATGTTCATCAAATTGATTCAAATTATTGTGAAGCTTTAGGCAAAGACATAAGATAAATATATATCTTGTCAATTATTCATTAATCTTGGAAACTTAACTGAGAATTACACAATAAAAAAAATTGTCATTGCCATTTGTGCTACTACAACGTCCCACCTCCATATTTAGCTACGTAGTGCATGTTCACACTAGACAACACTGATCACCTTGTACTACCATTCAGCTTTTATCAATGTTCTATGTAAAACAATGAGTTACTTTTTATTCATTGAATACACTAATATTTCCCATAATAATAAACTGTGATGAGAATGTTTTACAAATTGTGTTTTATATTATTAATTTACTGAAATTATTAGCTACAGGATTCTTTTAGATGAAATGATGAACATACCAGACTTCTGTAAAAAAAAAAAAAAAAAAAAGAGAGAGAGAGAGAAAAAACAGGACCCAGTTGTCTCAAAAGATATGAGATTCAAAAAGCACAGAAACATGCTACACAAAGGACGCAAGTAATCATGTCTGCTGCTGCCGCCTCTTTTTTGCCTGAGTGCAAACTGACAAAACAATCATAGCTCTCTGATTCTTGTTTTGTGGACACATTGCAGTGAGAACAAAATGATCTGGTCCTTTACTTTTTCCCCTCATCCATTTACTGATAGAAATAGCACAGATCAACCTGCTGTCATGTCCATCTCTCCCCTGCTCTACCTTTTTTTTCAGCTTCAGCTGCCTTAAGACAGTCAGTAGCAGCTTTTATGAGAGGTAATGAGATGTACAGTATTGTTAATGAGCTTCCCCGGTTTTATACTGTGATCACAGCATTAGCGAGTTATTCAGCTCAGTGTATATTTATCTCAACTCTCCACAAGACTTTTATGACAGTAAACAAATTTAAAGCAATGATGTGAACTGATTGTTTCTTCCAAAAAATTCTGATATCAGTCCTAAATGCCTGTTTCTTAGCCAAGCTTCCTCTTCATTTGGCCATTATCCACTGCAATGAGCTTGGCGAAGCTGTGCCAGTAAAGGACTGTGTGTATATCAGACAACATAAACACAGACAGCTGTGTCAGAGGGCAGCCGATAGTCTGTAGAGACTCATTCATCTCCTTTTGTCTCTCTCTTTGTTAGGGCACTGTCATTCCACCCCACCAAAAGCTGACTGTTTCCATCTGAGCTGAAAGATCAAAACACGCCATTTAGTAGCTCCTCTTCAGAACAGATGACCTTTGCATCCAAACACTTCACCTTTCCTCATTCAGTCCTGCCGCCTGTGTTTCTTCACCCTCATTGTCTCTCTTTTTCTCTCCTTTCTCTCTCTCTTTGCTGTTTCAGCTCCACTTCAGGGTAGCATTCCATGCGTAAATACCAACAACAAGGATCTGTCACACAACAAAGCTGCCATTAAATTGCTGTTTTGTTTGTGTTACATGGCATGGTTTATTTCCAAGGGAGAATATGATTCGCTGTGGTAAATGCTACCGGCTTAGCTATGAATCCCCAATGTTTTAACTGTGAGAAATGAAAAGCCTCCATCCATTCCGTCAGGAAATTTCAATTTCCAAATTCCCACATAATGGTCCCACATTCACACAATGATGAATCAATACAGGGATGTAGGGATTAGTAGCAATGCACTACAACAGGATTATTATGGATGGTTGAGTTTACAACCATGATATTCTCTGAAAAGGAATGGTGAATGATCAGATACAGTGAGCCATTTGCCCACCACTTCTAATTCAGAAAAGCATGGCCTCACATCCATAAGGAACTGACAGTTCACCTGTAACACAACTAGCTGAGCAAAATCATCTTCTCAGCTGTCCCCATCCCTACGACTTGTTTTCTTCAGTTCTGCCCGGCTGCCTTGGCTGATTTAATGACCACACAGAGCTGGACCAGCAGAGAGGCGGGTGCAGAAATACGGAAAGTAGGAAGCGTACTACGATCATAATCACAAGTATCAGGACTGTTGTGCAGACGGGAAGAGCGATACGGAAGAGGTAGAAAATGGACATTCACGGTTTGTAGGTTCTGTGTAAAAAGTTGTCGTATAGAGATCAGTGTGCTCAGACCATAACTGTGTATTTCTCTGTCAGCAAAATTGCATCACTATACAGTAAATACAGTTGCAGTTTATGTAAAGTTCAACTCTATGATTCAGTTTACCAAAGCAAACTATGCCCTGTACATAAGGATATAAATAAACATAATAAATAACATTCATGAGCTGTTGCAAGTTACTCATGAGCAGCTATACAGACCATTCAGATGCTTTTACACTTGGAAATCAATGCCAAACCTTTCCCAATGGTTGCACTCTATTTCCACAAATTGGCCGTGCTACAGGAATTACGGAAACACCATGGGAGAAAAATTAGATGCTTCATTTCAATATCTACTACTTTTCCACATGCCATCACTAGTTAACCATTCTCAACCATCTTCATACTTCCATCCCTTCTTCTCCTCAAACATTTCTGTTTCCTGTATAAGACCTCATAGGATTGTCCAGAAGTCACTGTATCTGCAATTCAGTCCTCCATCCCTCATATTGGGTTTCATTTGAGCCTGTCAGTCAAGGTGTCTGTCAGATATGGACTCTCCATTTCAGTATTTTTTTTCTTCCTTCTTGTATTCTGAATGAATTCAGAGAGTGACAGACACTCAGAAAGGGCAACTGTCAGAGACATGCCTTCTACATACAATGAATTAAAAAAAGAAGGAGTCATGCATACATAATATGAAATATTGCATTCTTTTAACTTGATACGGGTATCCTAAAAATGATTTTACAGCACTAGTTCATGAACATTTTCATGGTATATTATACTAAGACATTGAAGCAGGTCTAATATTCACTGGTGGACTTCAGTGTCATCCTCACTGAAGTCCACCAGTGAATATTAGACCTGCTTCTGCATTCTGGGTATTTTCACAGTTTTGATTTAAATGTTTACTCTTTCACTCCTTTCTCTAAAGGAACAGTGTATCAAATAATTTGCTTAGATAGAATTTCAATGATGATTTAATCTACATTTACACATTAATGTTTTACTTAATACAGATTTTTGCTAAGTCAGCTGTGACTCAACAGTCATAAGGAGAAATATCACAAATATAATAGATTTATCAATGTAGTACTTTTACTTTACTGCATTAATCATCAATACTTAAACAAAAAACATATCCTTAAAAAATAGTGATCAGGCCAGGAGATTTTTTAAAAAAAAGACTTAAAAAGAAAATAGAGTTGCATTACTCTGCAAAGTCATTGTTGCACCATCTATGTAGCAATGCCTGCGCCACTACATAAAATATTTATCTACTGGTACTGATGTATCTACAGCATAAAAACTATAAGTGGCGCCATACCAGTGAAAAAAAACTTGTCCTATAGGGAGTTACATTCTCAAACTGAGCGGTGCTCCCCTTTAACCTGGCGTTGCGTCGCTGCTGCGTTCAGGTGACACATGAATAAATAAGTGGGCGCCGATGCGCTTCCCAGCAGGCATCCTTGGAGTCGCCAGGGCTACCTGAGATAACATTGTACACCTGACACCTCTGCATGAGTATGCACACTACCTGACATTTTGTGGCCGCTTAATTACTCTGATAAAATCACCAGGGAGGAAACAACAGCAACAGTTGGAGAGGGCCACGAGGCAAATAAGTTGGTCTTACGGGGATTTCACGTTTCCACAACCATACCGGTCATCCCATTGGACTGACTATTAAAAGCTCATCAAAATATTCCTCGCATCACCAAATCGACTACTTCTAAAACTCCTAAGTGCTCATATTCATCAGGCAGCGCATACACATACTGTAAATTAGAGCAAAAGAAATATTAATGAGCGTAAAAGTCACGAATTACGCAAAACTATAGTGGGGAGGAAATGTTTAACTACATCCTTAATGTGAAAACATCTTCTCTGTCGCAGTCATCCCTCCAACACTACCTCGTGTCTATTAACTTATAGCAGGGTGATCATGTCATTATCATATTATCTTACCTTCCTCGTCCGTGTCCGTCGCTAGCTGAGCGCCTTTAGATTCGATTGCCTGTCCTGCTGTGATGCGTTACCAAGTATCTGCTACCTACTCTCTCGCGCTCTCTCTCCCTCTCTCCCTCCCTGCCTGTCTTTCTCTCCCTCTCTCTTTCTCTCTCCCTCCCTCCCATTTAGTTTTACTCCATCACCACCAACGCCCTGGTCATTGGAAGTGTCACTTCCAAGTGTTCGCAACTACCACTGCAGAATCCACCGGACGCAACATACACCTACACTTGTGTGATGCTTCCACACAATGTCCCGTTATACTCCTTCCCTCCAACTTCAGCGATTGCAGTACTTTCAGGTGCATCAGCTTCATGTAGTTTTCAAATGTTGTTTTTAAGCAGTGTGATTCTACACACTGTGCATGATTTCCATGTTTTTCATTTGATGTTAAAATTTCAGCTTTTTTTCCCATGGCCCTGCTGTGTTCACGAGTGAAAAATATAGAACTACTTAAATGTGTAGATAAATCATTTGCCAGCTTCAAGAAGGAGGGCTGACTTCACTGAGATTAAAGAGATATATTTATGAGCATCCTAAATAGGCTTATGAGCTAATATATTACACAGATTAAATTTGAAATCCATTATTTAACCACAGAGGTCATGGATCTCAAGAGCAAAGGCCAGTGTGATAGTACCACCTAGTGAAAAATAGAAGAATTACAAACCAAAGTGGATTCAGTAGATCATCGTGACCTGTATTCTAAAGTTGAATGGCACTCTCTATGTAACAGGTGTGATAGACATTGGATTTTATTTATTTTTTAAAACTCTCTCTGGTCTCTCACCATCCTATATTGACTTTTAATGCAAGTCTCTACACAGGGCTGGCTCCCACTGCAGGTTCACAATTTGGAAAGTCCAGTTTTTCTTACTATGCACCTGCAACCTGGAACACTCTGCAAAACCATCTGAAACTTACCACACTCTTATTATTTAAATCCATAATTGCATCTTATTTGACCTCCAACTGCAATTAGACCTGGAACACTTTGTCACTTTTACTTTTTGGTAAAATCCAAATCTTGTCTTCAAATGTTTTGTGTTCTGTCTCGGCTAAATTGTAAATGAGGCTGCTTCCACAATATATCTCAAGAGTTTTAATAAAAGCTACTGTATAGGCTACTAATAATTTACATAGGGCAGTAACATCCTCTGTTGCAGATGTTTTGAGACCCTTCGCCTTGTACATAGTTTAATCATTGCCACAAAGAGGATGTTTCACTGAAAGAGGACATTACTGTAGAAATAGGCTACTGTTTGGTGCAACTGAATACGTAGGCTACATTGCAGTAGTCTGAGGATGCAGACCATGACTTTCCCATATATTCCTTTGTTTATAGGTAAACAGGAAAAAAAAAGTTACTCACATTGAGCTGCTGTTTGAGAACCTTTTGTCCAGGATGATGATGGAATTCTTTATTCAGTCTTCAAGAGCGCAAGATGGGTGCTGCTGCATTTTGAGGAGTATTGGGGACTACATGTATGTGGTACAGCTACAACCCTGAAAGTACAAACATAATCAGATTTTAGATTTTGATTGATTTATCAGTTATCAAAGATTAATAGCTTTAATAGATGGTTTTAAACACACATAAGGTTTTGCACCAACCTAACCAGTCTGTCAGTAACTCAGGTGAAATCAATATATTCTAATGAATTCAGAGAATCAAACTTTAGAGTGTTGATTTTTCAATGCTGAAAAATGAAGATGATAACTTCAAGTAATTTGATTAGATTTGTATTATGCAATGTTTCTCTGCCCTTCCCACCACCTGCCTTCTAGAGATACAGTAGGCTATGACTGTTGGATGGTGACTCAAACTGATATTTTGCTGCTCTCTGGTGGATATTTTAAGCTACTGCAGTTAAGTTTGCATCGAGATGCTAAAATAGCACTTTACTATGAAAGTATGGACAAGGCCAAAAGAAGAGGGTCAGTAGGAAAATGTCACTCTGGCCAAATCAGTGGTGTGGTATTATACAAAAGAGGCCTAGGGTCTGGTTTTGTTTTGTTTTTTGATGGATAAATACCTTGTGCATACAGAAGAGGACAGTGATATCGGTATGTCAACTTTTGATCTGGTATGATGGCCTATACCTCCAGTCCCAAGAACTTGGTCCTGGACGGAACAGTGTCTTAAGTAGACTAGACTTTGGCCTAAGTAATCTCCCAGACATTCCTACATAGCTGACTGTATGAATATCAATATGCTGTTAGCCTAGTGTTTCTATTATCCATATTGTCCTACATAAAGACAGCCTAATCTTATTCATGAGTTTCAAATGTAGTCCTTCACCTGCCATGTTGAGGACCAACACAGGTGTTTCAATTTGAGTTGTGTTTCTGATTGGAGTAGGACCAATTAATTAGTTTGAAACACCTGCGGGTCCTCAACATGGCAGGTTGTAGGACTACATTTGAAACTCATGGATACGGGCCAGAAATGAACAAAAAGATTGATAATTGACTAATCAGCCTAACCTGCAGTAGTTTTAGTTAGGCCCTAATAGGCCTACATAGAGTAACAGCAATGCACACAGTTTACTGATTTGAAATGAACAATTCTTATTAACAGCAAAATGTTAACTGGTCCAAATACAGTCTGGCACCAACCCTTGATAAACATGGCGGCTCCATGATGCAGTGGCATAAAGCTAAGCTACACTAACCAGACAGTTTCAATCACTATATTAATTCATGTTGACGTAACCGACTTGAACTTTCTTTCTTTCTTTTTTTTAAACTCGACTGTAACCTTATGTCAAACATGTTTTATCACTTCTCTGGCATAATCTGGATTTATGCTAATGTTTCCAGTTAATTTAAGAAACAGCGCCTTACCGACATCCCTGTGGTCCGTGTAGCCCCGACAGGTGAGTTCAAGTAAATTTTAGTTAACTGTTGGCTAACTGTTCACCACATTAACTACATTAATTGTAGTTATTTACTGTAGCTGAATGTCAGAGGTCAGCTAATACAGCTAGCTCTCATAAGAGTACGGCTAAAGCTTAGCATTAGCCGAGCAAAAGTAAACAAGATGTACTGTAGGCTACGGTAACTTCACCTCTCTGTCGTTTCTCTGCTGTCTGACAATATCAGTTTCTTCTCTCCAACATGTCTTTGAAAGTATCAATGGTAAATCACGCCATTTTGTCCACATGAGCTCATTGTCATCACAACAGGCTATAAATCGCTGCGTAATCGTGGACAGTAGCCTAATCCCTTTTCTGTTGTCGTGTTAATTTGTCATGAGAAAAAGCACAGGTGGAATCAATAACACTGACAGTGGTAGTGTAGTCAGTCATACAGGAGCCTAGCAGTGGGTCAGCATGTAACTTACAGGCAGTATGAAGTGCTGCCATGGTAAAGCTCCACCTGTGGTTATCCTGCCTTGGCTGCCCTAACAGTGAATGGCCGGTTGCAGCTGTGCATTTAGATCAGATGCTGGAATTCCTGCGAAGTGTGGGCCATTTAATTTACAATCAGCCATAATAGTCAAGAGTCTGCCTTACGTGAAATGGCATCATTATGTAATCTGGAAACATTCCAATAATATTTCAGTGTGAAGCTATGTCCCTATATGAATGGCAACATTTGTTTGTTTTACTCCTGTTATAGCTTACTGGCCTCAATATTAGGACGTCTCTGCCTTAGTCCACACTTTCATTATTCCCACTTGCTGTAACACACCCATGTCTGCAGTAGCTTTAAATTAAACTCAATCTCAGTGCCAGAAGCCTCATAGCCAGGGAAATGGCTATCATTATGTATCACATTCTAAAACATCAAACATTCCAATAATATTCAGAATAGAAACAATAGGCAGAGCCGGGTCAGAAACACCGGCGGGAGCTTTCATTTATGAATAAATAAACATATATATTCATGTATATGAATTTAATGCCAATATAGCATAAATATATACTACCGAAAACTTAAGGCAACATTTGTTTGTTTTTTTTATATTGAACTCCATCCCAAATAAACGTTCAATATTGTTTTTCTGGTTGCCAAAAAATATTCTATGCAAATAGCCTCAGACATTAAAGACGGCCGAGGACCGACGAGACGCAGCTGAGCTGGTTGCTCCTGCCCGGTCTGTCCATTCCTCTCAGTCAGCACCTGTCCTGGGCTGCAGTGTCTTTCATTATTCCCATACGCTATTAGTCCTTTTAAAAGTGGCGTAAACACACAGGTGCTGAAGTGAGGGAGGAGTGGAGAGACTGAGCGTCCGCGGGGTTGTTGCAACTTGCGGCGGATCGGCGGAGGACCGACATGACGGGAGGTCTCGTAGCCTACCTGTGCGGGCCAGGACCGCGGAGGTCAGCGAGACAGAGAACGAGTCCGCCCCGGCCGTATCGGCTGTGTTTACCGTCTCAGGTGTCATACATGGTTAGACAGATGTATTAGTCCTCTAACACATCCTAAAGTTTGACTTGTCAGAGTTTTTCAGTAGAGAAGCAGCCCAGGTTTAAGTGTCAGGACTCGGGAGTCACTGTGGGGACGAAAGATACAGACGGATCTACAGTAATGAGCCTGTCTGTCACCGTGCGCACTGTCACACTGTGTGTTACAGGATTAATTAAAACACACAACATAAACAAACCATGATTGAAGATTTGTGTTAGGTTCCAGTCACGGAGGAAATGTTACTATGGCTTGTAGCTAATAAATGTTTTGATGGTTAAGAAGATTTTTGTGTGGAACAATGAAGAACATGCATTTCTGTATACTAAATTGGACTTGATTAGAAATTCCCATAGCTTGCATTTCAGTAACCAACCAAACCATTTGAAGATTTGATTTTTTGTAATAAATGTTTTGATGGTTAAGAAGATTTTTAGGACACATGCACTGCACTAAATCTTGATTAGAAATTGTTGCATTTCTCTTTAAATGATTTTTTGTCCACATAAGATTAGAAGGCCTAACATAAAGATTAGTGACAAGTATTTGTCCCCTGGAACTCATTCCAACATCAAGTCGTTGCTACATGGTGAGTGAGATAGGGCCGTCTGTGTTTTGTGTAAGATGGTTGTGCTCTAATGACTTCCCAGCTGTCATGTGGAAAAACCTGATGCCAAAATGGGCTGGGGGGGTGGAGAAAGCTAATCTATTACCCTGGCACAGCCACAGCAGCTTCCCCTGGCAGTCATGAATGCCTAGACAATTGCTGGCCTAGGGTTAACGTACGCCACTATTAGTGACTGTTACCTAACACCTTTGGAAGGATTCACCACAGGGTTGTGCCAAGTAGCTCTGGGGTTCTAGTATACTTCCCGGTGTCCCATCGTGCTTCTCTGCTGAACATGAGTCCGTCTTACAGAGTATAGGTACTGCAGTCTCTTTTTCAAGACAGGTTACTGGTAAGAGAACATGGAAGTCTGTGTGATAGAGCATATAGAGGATGAAAAGAAGTGCAGGAAAGAACAAAGCAATGACTAAAGCACGCAGAGTGCAGGGATCAAATCCACGGTGAAAAGAAGAAAGGCAGACAGTGTTTGAGGAATATTGAGATGATAACGCATGTCTTTACTCATGACATTAACAGCTGGAAAAGCACAGATGCGAATAATGACATAATTATAGGTGAATTTCATCCACTTGTTTGGTCTTGTTCAATTTTGGCTCACTATGGGATGCACATACTGCATAGAGCAGGATGTTCAATAATGCTTTTCGTACCTGTAGTTTTCCCTGTCACATTTGCTAGTACACGATGTGCTATGTTTTCTCGCCTACAGTATTGAACTGTTGTAAAATGTTTACTTTGTGTATGCTGGAAGGGAAAAAAACAAGTAGACACAGAGACAGAAAGAAAAGGTTGATAACTATAGCTGATGCAGAAGAGAGTGTGGAAGCTGCCTCAGGGCTTTAGAGTCACTGGCTGAGCAGGCTGGGCTGCACAGTCAGATGTAGCTGGAAAACTTGATGTCTCAGAGACAGCTTCAGCGCTGATCCATGAGAATGACCCTGGCAAAAAAAAACCCTGATACACAATGTCACAAAGGAAATGTGTAGCTGGCCTCAGGCTGGGGAGACTGGGATTTTACAGTTACTATAAGTTACAGTTATACTAAACTTTATACCTTTTTATAATCTCATCCTGTCACAATATAATTGTTCACAGCTCCAGAAAGTTATACAGTATTCTCACATTTTCATTGACTCATTCTTTCAGTCAGTGACAGAATACGAACATTTGAATTTAAAACTCTTAGTGAACTTTTGATTTTGATTTTAATTGATGAATAAATACTGAGCCATTATTTCACTTTCCTATGTTGTATATTATTGCCCTGAATTTATTATCTCTAGTTATGCTAAAATATGTGTACAGTATTTATGGGGCAAGGATTTAACTAAAGGCAAATAAAACCAAAGCCCACCCTTTAATGTGCAAAATTCAAATGCCTTCTTTGCCATGACAACCTCACATGTGCGCAAAGCTGCTTTAATAATGCAACATACCTCAAACACCCTTAACTGTGATTCTAATTAACTAGGTCATAATGAGGGGATGCACAAACATACCCTGTAAATTTGTATTGTTTTAATAGAGCAATCAATATCAGAACATGGAGATGTCATTTCACATCCATGAAATGGCTTTAAAAACAAATAAAAGGATTTAAATGTTTTAATTGCATTTAAACTGTCTGAAGCCATGCATCCTGTCTAGCAATTTCAAAAGATCAAATGTCTATAATGTGTGTGATTGATTAGACTGTACACAGAACATTTATCGCCTTAAAAGCATGGAGGACCGAGGATCATACTGCTTGTGATGAGCGCATCTTTGAAACAGAAGTGCCCAACACAGAGAGTAATACATCTAAGTAGATTTTTGACAGACTCAGTTGCAATAACAGATGGCAGATTGAGTTTTATGAAGGAGCAAGGTAGACCTTGGCTTATTTCTTTTAGAGCCACATTAAAATGAAATTACTGGAAGCAGGTTGGCATGAAAGGAGAGAGTGCAATTTGCTTAGAGGAAAATGGATGCAGCAGCAGGATACCTGTCTGTGTTGGATACTCATCCTACTTTTTCTTTTTTTTTAACTTAATAATGCACAGGCATCCCATTCTTTATGAGTTTTTACCATCAACAGGGAGCTAAAATTAGGCCTGCACTTCTTAATTAGATATATCTGTAACACAGTACTGTTTTCATTGCCCTTTGTGTGTACGTGTGTGTGTGATGCTATACGTACTGTAGGCTATGTCATTAGTTAGTCCATACTGTATGACAAGATTCATTCAGATTAATAGAGCTTTTTTATTGCATGTCAGCGTCAGGCATCATTACTGCATACAGATAGGCCTACATTCCTTTTTAAACCAGCATAGTTTGTTTGTTTATTAGATCCTCATTAACTGCTGTACAAGACAGCAGTTATTCTTCCTGACGTCAAAACATCTTACAAACATTTCTTTTTCAAAAATTAACAGAACATTCAACACAGATCATCACCGTTCATACAGTGGACAACAGACTCTGGTAACTGGCTGAATGTTATACAATGTCATCACCTTTGCCAAAAAGTTGTTCAGTATCACTGAACTAATCTCGTGTTGTTAATTAGAATCATATCTCATTTCTCCATCGCTCTTCCCCCCAATACATTTTTCAGTGAATAACCAAATGTAAGAACAAGAGACAATGTCCCAGTTGTACCAAATGTAATACTCATTTCTCAAAGCACTTTGCTGTAGTGCTCTTGAATTATGCCTCTCTCCTATCCCAAAAATCATTTTATGGCCTTTCTCTTTTCTCACCAAGTTAGATTTTTCTCCCCCCAGTATTGATCAACATTTTGGACTCCACACTGACCAAACATGAAAATCACATGGACCTAAACATGTTAGATTACCAACACTTCTGCCTAGGTTGTAAGGCTTGTACAGTAAAGGGTTGTCTAAGTTCCAGGTGATACATCAGTCTGTATATCAGTCATGTTATAGTGGATTTAGTAGATTTGAGCCCACATGGTGTTTAGGAGAGCACCATTTATGTTTTATCAGCCCTCATGTTGATATGAGCTGCTGAGCAATATATGACATCTCCAAAGTCCACATACAGTAGGCCTACCAGTCACAGTGACATTGGTGATAAAAACCAAGCTACCCTGTAGCATGAGGCAGCTCTGTCTGTTGGTGTTCATGATTATTATACAATACTAATTTGTTTTTTAAACACTGTACATTTGATTTTGAGTGTAATTGATGTCTTGATGATGTGCCTTGGCAACTGTTGTGGATGTGTGTGTGCTAAATCAATTTGAGTTATTAGAGTTATGGTGATAGCGTAAGCAGTGAGTGAACAAAGCACATGACACAAGACAAGATTAGAGTCTGCATCCATATGGTTTAAGGACTTAAAGCACCTTATTTCAGGTTAGAGAAAGATAGATTCGGGTTTTACTTATGTAGCAAAAGCTTTTAGGTAAGGGACAACTCTAAAGCTCCAGTGCAGTAGGCAACTTTGATTACTATACCAAATTAATTCAGCAAGACAAAGTTTAAGGAGGTCAGGTTAACTAGAGTGCCCCTAAGTGCATATTAAGTGCTAGTTATGCATGTTAAGGGGCTAGAGGTGTTTCTTTGGAATGTCCCTGCTCTGCTAGATTTTGGTAGCTCGTTCCATCACTGAGGAACCACAAATAAAAGCAGTCTGCACCGTGATTGCCTTGTGTAAAATGATGGCAATGCTGGAGGACAATCTTTAAGTGGGTGACTGAGTTCAAGTACATGGGTGCAGATCCAGTCCTCTGAAGGCTAACATTAGTAATTTGACTTTGCCCTTTTACTGTATACTTGGCCGTCAGTCCTGGTTTTGCGATGTGCGATGGGAGGTCGAGGCGAGGTTTCTTGTTACCTTGGTTGAAGTGAGAGCTAAAGAGGCAGTTTTGATGTTTATATTCGAGAAGAGAGTGATTGGCCAGGATGACTGAGAGTTCAGCCTTGGAAGAAGTTTAGTCAGACATTCCTACATCACCTTTATATTGACATGAAGTCTCTGTGTCAAGAGCATAGGGTCATTTTCCCCGGATTAACTGGCATGTTTGGGTATAATCCGTATGTAAAAACAATGCTAACCAATAACTGACCCCAGGAAGTTAATATATATATTGCAAAAAGAATGGCCAAGTTTAATACAGAGTAGCAACTGGGTGACATGGAGTCACGGAGAACAGGTGTGGAATCACCAGAAAATGGTAGGCGATGTAACAAAGTACCGCCCTGGGTAAATCAATACATTCTCACTTAACATGAAAGTACACCTCAGAGGAAAATCTTTATATTTTTATCTTGTCCTTGTTTGAAGAAAGAATTCTGGACCCACTCTAAAATCCCACTGATGTTTTGCTTTAGGAGTTTAAGAGATTGATCAATGACCATATTTTCCCTCCGTGTTATTCAGGGTTTATCAGCGAAGCTACAAATTCTGATCCAGTCATGAGGAGCAAAGTCTTGCTGTGTGTGTGTGCTATGTGTTCTAACATGCGCTCTAACGTCATTTACAAGCTCTAACAGCTTGTAAATGACTGAATAGAATGCATGCAAGAATGTATAAACATCTTTTACAAGCATCACGAGTAGAAGACAGACATAAACCAGCACTATAAAAGTGATTCTCTCCTCCCCCCACAAACACCAGTGATTTATCCTCCCATGCAGCGTTGAAGCCCTCTCTATTAGATGTCTAACAACTTGCATCACGGCAAGTCAAATGACTGACACTGTGACAGAATTACAAATCAATCCACAGTGAGTCTGGACCAGACGAGGAGAGCTGCATGAATATTCCTATTCTTGTCACAGTTTAATATTTCATCACACTGTGTCATTTTCAAAGGCAGAACTAATTACTGACATTAATTACTAATTTCACTGATGGCATTAGCACTGATAAGTGTGATGATGATCGGATTAGTCAAGCTGTATTATGCTTAAAGACCCAGAGCAAGATCATGAGTGTACCAAAATGGGGGGCACTGATAGGAAATCACCTCTTTTTCCCCATTCAAGGCATGTTATCTCCTCTGAATAACAGGTACAAAACAAAGTTAGAATAATACAAATTTGCAGCTTCAGAATTGTTACCCGCCTTTGCATCCATCCCGATATCAATGAATATGACATGAAGATGTTTTCAAAGTAGAACACTCAATTACAGTAACAATAAACTCTAATTTCAGAGTAGCCTCTTACCCAAGGAACCAGATTAATTATCTATTAGGCTAAGCACTGACCACACACACACATATGCTTGTGTGGGAAAAGCTGCTGCCATCCTCATACTCAGCTGTAATTGCTATGCAATCTCAGCAATTTGCCCAGTCCTTATTTTTTATAGAAAATCAGCATTGCCAAGGAATATGATGAAGATTTTTAGAACTTATTTTTTCTATTTCCTTCATGGCTTAACATACTGTAGCTGAGAGTCACTATGTATTGTAAGTGTATGCAAGACACATCCAATGAGGATGTTTTTATGTGGTTTATTGTTCCTGATGTTTTCACCTTCTTCAGCCACTGAAGAGTCTACTGCTCTATTTCAATTAAGCCATGCAAAACTTTTGTAATGCACAGGGTGAACTGGCTTAATCACACATTGGCACGTACATTCATCATCTATGGGTTCAGCAGAAATTAATAAACTAAATTAAGGATTTTCCTGAGGTATTGGTAACTGAAAAAAATAAGCTTTGCTACCTCATCTGTATGAATAGAATTTATTAAAATGACTCATCATTATTTATTTTCACCAAACCTCCCATCTTTGCAACCCTTTTTTTCATTGAATATTGAACACCATGGTGAGGATATCATCTGCATTTTCAACAGACATAGGGGACATATAGGTTGCTTGATCATGGCATCTTGAGTCACAAATTAATGGGTAAGAACTACAGTGCATGACCTGCCATAGGTTTAAGTAAGAGAACAATCTGTACTGTGTAACTGGCTGGATCACAGCCCATCTAGGATCGTAATTATTATCTAGACACACCTCCATGATAGATTCTCCTTTTCCATTGAGAGCCAACTAAAAGAGCCCAAATATATGTCAAGACCTTCAGCGCTGTTTTTGTTTTATTGCTGCCTATCAGTAAAGGTTGCATTGGATTGAGAGAGAGGGAGATCACTGTGGTGTGCCTCACGATTTATGATCGCTTGTGACAGCTCACATTTTAATCTCAGTATGGTCAGGGCCACAGAAGCTGTGACTTGTCCTAAATGAATCTGCTGTAACTCATCACAGGATGTCAAAGTTTGAGTCGGACTAAAGGGAGGACGTTTTATTTATTTACAGATGCTGTGCTGTATGTAAGTAAAGAGCATTGTGTGTGAAAAAAAGCATATGAGAAATAGTAAAAGCTTGTTTTAGACCTATTGTCAATATAAATAAGTTTGATTATTATAGAGTTTCTAAACAGCACAGTATGACAATCTTTTATTTGCATTATGTCAACCTACAGTATAGAGCAATAAGTCATATAGAAATTAGAGTTTTGACCTAAGCAAACTGTTAATATAAATAGTCCCAGAGAAGTAGGTCAAACTTGGACTCATGTTGTTGTGAAGCAGTGCAATTGCAGCGAAATTGTCTATTGATCTCTTGCTGCTCTTTGCTTTAGGTGGTTAGAAATTCCACACACAGGCAGTGATTAAAAGAGAGCCTCATGCCCAAATACAATGTATTAAACTCTGGCTGCTGCCTTCTGTATTCATACCCAAGATTTTCAGATGCAATCTTCCAACATAAAGCTTAAGATGGTTTTGTGTTTTTTAAAATTTTGTTTTGTTTTTTGTGACTCCCAGTCACGCATGATGGTGTGTTGTGAGCAGTTCATCACTATTTCACTCATTTTTAGAAGCCTGGAAAACTAAAACCAGCATCAAGGACAAAAGATTAGACGTGTGTGGATAGATGTAGACATTATAGGAATAGAACTGACATACTGTATGACTGTAAGTTATGACTACATTTGGAGGGACTTTCGACAAAAATACAATGGATGGAAACACCTGCTACTGCCAAATACCAGTGTAAATACAGTGTATGACACTTGAACTTTACCCATGTGCTTGGCTTGGACTGTGCTGCTTTTTGATGTAATATCAGGGTTGATTTTTGCCAAAGCCAGTTCTCATTATGCAAAGTTGCCAAGAACACAAAATACCAAGTTCACAAAGGTGATTACATGATGTTTTTTGGATGACTGTTTCCTTTATTCATAATGCCACATTGTGGATGAGAGATGCCAACGATTCTGAGTGGTGAAATACATCTCTCCACTTTTGGGAGTTGTTAAATCGACTGACAGTTCTGGCTTCAGAGCTGATTCAAATTTTTAGTCACTAATTATAGCACTCAAAGAGTAAAGCAAAAATGACCGGCTTTTTCCCTTCCCTATGTTGCCTATTACAGAGATAAAACAACAGCTACATTTTCCAACCTCGGTTCCATTTCCCTTTTTCTAGATATACTCTACTCTGTGTTGTAGCCACGGTTACAGAGAAAGAGTTTCTTATCACACAATGTTTACACAGCAGCATCAAACTTTACACCCCCCTGTGTGGAGCAGCATTAAAAAAGAGAGAGATATATAAACCAGGGACGAAGAATGTTCTTCAATAAAAGCCTACAGTATGTGTAATGAGGAGGAATGTCCAATAAAGCCTAAAACTCTGGGAGCAATGGGCCAATCCCTCCATAGCAAGTCACTGTGTCGCAGAGAATAATGTCCAGAGTGGATAGTGCATGCCCCCGTACTCATAGAAGTGATTAGGAGCCCTTTATAATGATGCATTCAAGTTTGATGTATTGAAGCACAGACTTCTTTAGAGTGCACCATATGTCTGAGTCTGCAGCGTATAACCACAACCTCAGGGAACATGACTCACAGCATGCTCCCCAGAGAAGTCGTAAGAACTCAGTCTGGGGTCAAGAAAGCAGAAATACTAAAAGGCTGATTGGAATTAAATGTAATAACAGAGCAAATACAAAAAAAGGAAAGATATGCCTTGTCCTTCCGACAAAATTAGATCCAGCCGAGAGCCGCGTACATCCATATACAGTAATGTGAGTCTACAGGACAGCAGAATGCAGCCTCCACATAGCCTAACACATTATCTGTCGCGAAACTTGTTCATTTCACCAATATTTTGTTATGATGCTAGTGCTATTCCCCTTTGAGTCCAGGGTTAGCTGTTATCAACATCCGGGGTAGGTTGACCTAATGACCTCTGACCTGGATGATATCATCTCTGACCACCGCGTGGCATGGCTTGTTTACCTGGAAGTTGCTAATGCTACTATGGTTGTGCGTGTTTCCAAATTGTCATGACAAAATGGCCAGCTGGACAAAGTTCAGCTTCCACAGGCTTCCTCTCCGCAACCTGGACTTACTAAAGCTCTTGCTAGTTTCACTAAAAATGGACCGGAATGCCAAAGTGGAATCATTATTATAAGAATGAGCCGTGCAGCGCTCAGAGATGATATCATCCAGGTCAGAGGTATACAGTATCAACCTACAGACCCCAGATGTTGATAACAGGTAACCCCGGAGGGAATAGTGTATCATTACAAAATATTGGTGAAATAAACAAGTTTCGCAGCATAATGTGTTATTTAGAGGCTGCAAAGTAATCATTTGTCTGATAATGAAGTGTAATGTAATCATGTTTAGTAAATGTAAGGAAAGGCAGCCTCATCAGGTAGAATCATGTGTACGGTTGCAGTGAGGTAAGCCCATGTTGATAGCTTGTAATAAACATGCCACATTCTCTAAAAGCTGAAAAGTGTGATGGGCTGCCAGAAAGCTTTGAAGTGAGATCACACCTCCTAACCTACCACCATTTCACATCTTCTCTTGTTTTGTTTTGCTCTTATTAGGGAGCTGGCACAGACTTCAGGCACATCAGCTAGAAGTCTCTGTGAAACAAAGGAACAGATCAAACCTCTGCTGTGTGTGTGCGTGTGTATTAATTTATCTTAGACATGTATCTTGGATGCTTTGTTAACCAGCACGAACACACAATTTCTAAATTGCATGAGCAGACTTGATTTCCAGCTTGTCAAGCCTATGACCTAGAAAGGCAGCAGAAAAGTTTTTTGGGTCAGGGGCTTTTTCTATGATGGTTTCTCTCACTCTCTACTTAAACACACACGTGCATATGCACATGGACACACAATTACACACATCTTGGACTGGCAGGTAATGCAGGAAGGCCAGTTTTAGAGGGGATCAAATATTCATGTGTCTATGAAGTGCTGGCCAGGTCTCCCGGCCCGCGGGTATACTGCTGCCTGTGCTCCTTTATCACCGCCTGGCTGCATAAAGCCTGAGGTGCGAGATTCTTTATAGTGGTATGATTGGACAGTATGGGAAAAAGCCAAACAGAGAGCATGGCTCCCCTGAACTAGCCTTTTTATTGGGTGCATAGTGTAATATCTAATATCTTGGCTGAGTGTTGAGCCTAATGCCTACTGTATGTTGATGGATTAGGTCCAGCAGTTACTCCGCAGTTGTGACAATGTCTCAGCCACAAACACCTACCCAGACTGCTCCATTGGGTGGTTTCTCTGCTTTGTTTGTCACATTTACTGTGAGTGCTTTTCAATTTATGAGGATTTATTTGATCAAGAGCAAAATGTCTCTTGGCTTCACAGTAGAACCGGATGAATTGTTCATCTGGCCCCCTGTGAGGTCCTGAGTGATGTTCCAGAAACTTCTAACTCATGTGAGGCACAAGGACTGGAGAGAGAGAGAATGGCCCTCTCTCTCTTTACTTTGCTGTCTCCCATCACTTTCCCCCTCGGTGCGAACCCACACCTCTTGTGTTTTCCCACCGATGCCCGTCTTCAGTTCACCAAAGTCCAACCCAGCTAGCTGCTGAAAGTATTTGATAGTGGAAGAAGGCGGCTCTGACTCGATAGAGGAGCAGGTTGTTAGCAACAGAGTTGCAATAAAGAAAAGAGCCCGAGGGGATTGGAAGAGACGGAGACGAGCGGAGACAAGCAGAGTAGAGGCGAGGGGAGGAGAGGAGAGGAGAGGGGAGGAGAGGAGAGGAGAGGAGAGGGGGAAGACTGCTTCAGGTGACCGAGTCGCGATGGAGGCGCACGGAATGTGTGTTTAGGGAACACCGCTCGTGGAAGCGTTGGCTCTATTAAGGTGGAATACAGAGTGAAGAGCCCACACAACTGACCGGGACCTGCCTTTGTCCTTTTTTTTAAAAATTATTATTTATTTTTTTCACTTGACGGATTATCTCAGAGTCATGAACGTGCCACCACCAGACCGCAGGAAAAACATGCGAGAACTGGCTTTGGAGATTGGCATCCGAGTTCTGCTTTTCGGAGTTTTTGTGTAAGTACAACCTCGAGCAAGCTGAGTTGTCTGTAATGAATACCAGTCTGGCATCCTGCTCGTCCTTCAGTTTTCACAACTGGGATTTTAGGAGCTTTAGACACTGAGCTGAGCGGCTATATTCAGGTTGGTTTGCCGCGGTGTGGTGCTGGACGAACAGGTCCGTCTGTTGATCCGCAGTTCAGCACCATGGACAGATCTCTTTAAACAAGTAGGACGCTGCGTTAACAGGTTGCAAAAAAACAAACAAAAGAACAAGTCGGAGAACCGGCAGCTTTACACTTTATATCACGTAATCCTCCTGTCATAATTTATGGATGACACTTTTTTTTTTTGCTTTTTAGAAATCCACTCCACGAGAAACTGTGATCGAAGGGCAGGCCAGAAGATATGTGCTGATATGTAAATAATTCTTTAGGAGGACACAGTTTAGGAGAAGGTTGTACGTCTGAGCTATCACAGATATGAATTATTAATTGTTTGTCAAGCCTGGAGGTATTAAGCCTTGTTTGCACTGCGATTGTGTCATTTATTGATTCTCTGTTTGATATGATCTTGAAAAAAGCTCCGGGTCCTGTTATCTGAAATGATTCACCTTGCTAGGGCTCTCACTCCATCACTGAAAAAAGAAGAGTCTGAAATCAGCTCTTGCAGTTTGGATTGTGTAGTAAAACTGCCTGCACATTCACATTGATATGGGCTGTGTGTGTATGTGTGTGTCACAGTGAGAAGATTATACTGTACAGCCAAAGAGAGAGTGATGCCCATGTTTGACATGGGGAAACTCAGCTGCGGGGATGTGACTGTGGGACAGAATGGAGCACGTCAGTGAGGAGGCATGAGGCGTCAAGGTTTAGTCTTTTGTCTGTTCATATTCAAGATTCATACTCTCACTGATTTGTTTTGTATTCGGGCTTGAGGCCACTTAGAAGAAACACAATTTCACACTGTATCGTCATCATCATCTGCTGTGTTCTGACACATCAAGTCCTTGATCAGTGTAATGAATTGAGTTTTACTCCCCATACTCCCCTCTCAGCAGACAGTTTATAAGACATAGCTTGCCTTCTGTTTGTTATGAAGCCCTGTCAGTAAATCTGCTTTGTGCTTACAGCAGTGTCCCTGAACTGACAGCAACACATTCGATTAATTCAATTTTACACAATGTGAAGTTTACTCCTCCCAGTGTGCCCAGACATGCAACACTGAATGCAAATGTCCATATGTTTCAACCCACACGTCATCTTCATACCTGCAGTGAATTGTAGGCAGCTGTGGGAGAGTTGTGGCATTTTAGCATTAATGGAAAATTGTAATTGGATAGATAGGTATCAGTGTAACAAGGATCACGGAAAGCATTTAGTTAATTGTGTTTTTAATTAATAAAGGTCAGAAAAACATAAACAGGATAACGTTTGGTTTGTGACTGAGAGTGTTTACTCTTACTTTCTCACCAAAGTCTCATCGTATTTTTTCAGAGGGAGCTTTTCTACGACACTCGCTGTAATATTTGTATTGAACTAACTCTATGCCCAGCAGATCAGAGAGTCGCCCTCTGGCTTCGAGGGCCAGCAGTTCCCTGTTCTTGTCTCACCTCGAAGTCAGAGGTGAGCACAGGATAATTGGGGTCAACTAGAATCTGATGTTTTCTTCACAGGAGGTGTAAAGGACAGTTTTTTTTAGCTGCGTCTGATGTTCGGTGTAGGTGTAGTGCACTGCAGTTGGGAAGAAAATAGCACCCTTATCCTTGATTCTTTACCAATACAAATCAGCAGTCTTGAATTTATGCTTCATTGCTCAGTTCAAATTTTGTTTATTCCCATTAGAATTCAATTTATTGATTTCTACTCTTGCAGCTCAGGAGTAAATTTGACTAACTGGAAGGAAGAAAGGACAGATTTTCTCATTTGCTGTTCATATTCCTTCGTAATTGTGAACATGTTTCTGGGGGAGCTGGAAATGAATTCATTAATCCTTGAAGCAGATATGAATGCAGATATGAGAGGAAGCTTTAATCAGAGATCACATGAAAGGTCTGGCTGCTTTGTCTTTAAAGGTTCAGTGTGTAATAATTTGCTAGGTTTATTGGCAAAATCTGAATATACCCATGTATATTGCTATAAAAAAATAAAAAAAAATGGTTTGATTTTCGTAGCCTTATAGCTAATTCTTCTTTAGGGTCTTGCTTTAGAGCAGGGTTCCCTAATTCCAGTCCTCGAGGGCCACTGCCTCGCATACTAGAAGTTTCCTGCTACGACACACCTGATTCAAATGAGTGGCTCGTTATCAGGCCACTGCAGAGCTTGATGACGAGCCACTCATTTGAATCAGGTGTGTTGTAGCAGGAAACTTGTAAAACATGCAAGGCAGTGGCCCTCGAGGACTAGAATTGGGGAACCCTGCTTTAGAGAGTGTTGCCATCTTGCACCACCATGTTTGTACAGCAGCCCGAACAGAAAATCCAGCCAGCCAGAGAGCACGCTTCGCGAGTTTATAACTAAACCAAGGCTGTCACTTCGCCGACGGGAGGGGTGAGTGAACGCTGCAAATGAATGTAGAATGTAAACGCTAGATGTAATGGTTTTACCCCCATTACACACTGGACCTTCAATTCTGAGTTAAAAAAAAACAAAAAAAAACTGTTTTTGTATGCAGAGAAATATGAAATCTAGAAGCCACAAATTCCCTGCATTATTTACACCCAAATTTGTTGGCCAAACATGACCTGCCTGTGAGGGAATACTTTTCATATGCCCTTGCTCGCCTGCCAAGCTGCCTGTCTGTTCCAGGCCTCAGGAGGTGCACTGACCTTAGCAATGGAACCAAGTGTGGGCTGTTCGGCTGACCCTGTGCTATCAAACCGCTAATGCCATTCAGTCATCATAGCTTCGTCGGCAGCCTAGGAGTCATCTCTCGAGAGTAAAACAAAAAGTTCAATCTAAATGGAAATGGATCATTGACATTTAACCAAGTAGAAAAAAACAGAACAAAATCTGATGCTTTAATCACAACACAAGATAAATCTTTTTTTTCTGCAGTCTGCTACTCAACATAGTGAGAAAGGATAATGAGATTGTGCTATTCCACTTTCCTTGTAATCCGACGCACAACAAGCAAGAGCTTAGACAAACACGAAGAAGTCATTTCTTCCTTGAGCGGTTGTGTGTCAGAGCTCATGTCCTCAGTCAATCAAAACAAGCTCAGAGTTAAAGTTTTTCTATGTGTGCTTCACAGCTCACTGATGGGCAGCTTAAATAAACTGCATTCCAGTAAAAATGAGAATACTGGTTCAGTGCAGAACAGGAGACAAAGCGAGAAGGACACAGCAACCACAAGAAAGAGAGGGAAGAGTAGGTGGAGGATAAGATGGAGGACATGCATTTTAGGAGATCTAGATTGTTTTGAGGTTTTTTACAGATTAAGAACTGAATTACAGGAAATAGAGAGCCACCAAAACCACTCTGAGGACTCCTATGGGCACAATTTAAAAGCTTCTTGATGGGGTGATTACCCAGAGAAGAGTGCAGCTGCTTTATGGGCTGATGTACACAACAAAACAGAATAGATTTGTCCGTGCCAAGACTAACAATTTGGACCCGAGCAGAACTGACTCTTTTATGGAGAGTCGTGATGGTTCTGTGCACACAAAGCATGAATCTTGTTTATCACAAGTACAGTACAGGCACATGTGCAGACTTGAAGCACGGCAGAATGTACAGTGTGATTGGTGAAATCACCTTTGACTGTGACACTATATATTTATTTTTTTATATAGGCTATTTATATAGCTAATGTCAAACAAGGTTATCAGTTTGTGCTGCACAACAACACCGTTCATCCCTCAAAACAGTGTTTGGCTCACTGCTTCACTGTCGTCCTCTCCTCTCAGAGCCAGGCTTATAGGAGCAGCCCTGGGATGCAGTCCAGAGCCTTGGCAAGTCTCAGAAAGCCTTGTGAGATGTTGGGAAGGAGCAGAATGTCAGGCCTTTGACTGTTTAAGAATAAGCGGATTGTTTAGCTTTCACATTAAGGAAGGGGAACTCTTATGCTCTGATTCTGTGGAGAAAATCTCTTTGTAGAGGATTGGTTACAGAGTCATCAAGGCACATTGTCTCTGTGGTGATTATGAACAAAGTATTTCTAATCTAAGGGAATGTTGCTTTCTTTTCTCACTCATTGGATTGAAGTGAAACCAGTGGAACTGAACAAAGCCATGTTTTGATAGAGACGTCATCTACAAATGACTGCAACATGATCTGATTTCATGCTGCACGCAGAGAGAGACCTTTCCTGACTATAGACCAATGGAGAGGTACAGTAACAGCTCAGTGTGACTGTTCCATTAGTCACTGCCTTGCAAAAATTAAAAAAAAAAAAGACCATTGCATTTGTGGAGGCATCTTTGATGACTGATCACACTCTGTACAAACAGAGCTGATAACACAAAACACTGCATTTCTGTGACTGCTTCACCATGTGTTGTGCCAGATGGGTGCTTTTAATGGGAAGCAGTGCGAGGATGTACCAGTTCCATGACCGGTAACCTAATACAGCTCTGATGTGAGAGAGTGAGCAGTAAACACTGAGCCTCATATGAATGAGATAAAGTTGTGCTGGATTACATGCACGCATCGTTTTCCTGTAAATCCGTTGTGCAGTCTGAATTCTGAATGGTAGAAAAACAGAGATTATAAATGTTTATTGACTGTGTAGTACTGACTCTATAATGAAAACACTGATAAACTGTATATTATCCCAAACTCCACCTGTTAAAAACCGTCTTATTTTCATCATAACAAAAATTAAGAAAGGTTGCGGGTGTAGCTTCGCTCCGCAGTTAGGTTTAAGCTCTTTGTTTTATTTCCCAATCCACACAGCTCAGTCCAAACAGCTAACTCACGATGGTTTTATAATTTATGTGCAGTTGTTACTGGCAGAGTAAATTTAATAAATGCCGCTTCTGAAGAAAATCGAACAGGTAACATTTCTCAGAATCTTGTGGAATGAACAATGAATGAGGACTGGAACGACATAGTGTAGACTGAACAATGAGGAAAAGAACACCGATAGGATCTGCAGTGCTTTTCTATACACCCATATTTGTCATCAGAAATTACATTCTGATAATCTGTCATGCTTGTAGCTCAATCCATTTGCCATTTGTTTATGTTTCACTGGCTGTATGATGACAGTGTACTCTCCCGCTCTGCTTTTCTTAATTTTGACAGCCGGCATCTGAGACGCTGAATCACAGGTCATCCAATCTGCAACCCTTATTATCTTAGAAATGAAGAAAGAATTGCGTTGGTGAGCTTGACAACTGACTGTGGCTGGTGGGATGTGGTAACACTTTCTGAATGGATGCTGTCGACACAAACTGATCAGACAGAATGACTGAGAGGTGGGGGTATAGGGTGGGGTGGGGGTGTTCATTTATTGATTTTTGTCTGAAACAGTAAAGACAGAGCAACCATTGTTACTTGATTATGTAAAACCAAACTGATCAATCACATAGTCCTTAAAGGAAAAGCATTCAAAAGTGGTAGCCAATAGTCTATTCAAGGACATTTAATTGAACTAAAACAAAGTATTGATGAGCTCAGTTGAAGGCATGAGTTAAAATGGAAAAAGAGGTCTGTGAAGAGAAAATGGAGGATAGATGGGTGGAAAATCAACAAAAAGGCCCTGGCAGAAGATCTATGTAAAGAAGGGATGGGTAGAAAATGGGCAGACTGGAGGTTGTGATTAACATGATAAAGATAGGGAAACACCTGGGGATCCTGGCATGGTGGCAGAAATAATGTGATAATTCCAATAACAGCAGAAGTTGGCAATCGTACCAATACCAGGGATTCCCTGACAGCTCAGTCTGTCACAACTCTATACTGACATTTCATTCTCCACAATCATTTGATCAACTCATTATGTCTCCCTGTCCCTGCTGTCATCTACCCAGTGCTATCTCTGTATCCCTCCATGGGAATCAGATCATTCACACTGTCCTCTGCACTGTTTCTTCTTGAAGGAATACCCCAGTTGTTTTTTCAGACACAACCGATCCATGATGAAAATATGCTATACTACAGGCACAAAAATAAAGAATAGGACCAAAAGAGACCTGAACAAAACCTAGAATATGGCCAGATTTTCAAACTCTGACTTTATATCAGTGACAACATCTGTCAAAACCATATTAAAGACAGACATTTCAGCTGTATGCATTTTAGCAGCACCCAGAGAAATAAGAAATATCTTTTTAACATATTTTTTGACGTGTTTTTGTTATTTAGGCAATGAGAGACAGGAAAATAAGAGACAGGGAGGGAGGGAGGGAGGAGTTGGACAAACAGGCCAGGCTTTATGGGGTAAAGACAAATCCCACATGGCTTGCACTCCAATGACCACCAATCACACGGCACAGAAGCGCTGTCTGGGATCAACAATAGTTTTACCTTGATTTACTAGAATGTAACTGACTTTTACTAGAGGCAGTACAATTGACCGTTTGGGTTAGTATGAAACCTTGTTACTGATGACATCTCTCCTTCCTCCTCCTTCTCTCTCTCTCTGCATGTAGTTATTATTCTGCCTATTTAAAAATAATTAAACATGAAACAAAAGTAGTTTCTTTGTTTTACAGTAATTGAGGTGATGCACAGTGTGTTAGGGGCGCTCATCCTCAGCAGCAGGGAAACCAGAGCAGCTCTGTAGATTCTACCAGGTAAATCAATCAGTCAGTAACATTCATTATCATACAGTAGAACTGGCCCCACTGTTGCAGCAGGCCAAAAATGATGTGAGATTTACAAGAGCTTGTTAATTTTTTTTTTGACAGACCAGAAACTTTCATTAAAACAAGTGTAAAAAACAGACAATATAAATCTTCCCTGTTATAAATATAAAAATTTGTTTCATTGAAATTCTTTAAGTATATTAGAAGAATATAACTGATACAGAGTAGATATCAGAATTTCTGTCTATTTTTTTTTCTTAAAGTTTGAACAAACAGTAGTGACCTGCAGCATAATTGCTCCTCTGCTGGATCTCTGACAAGGAACCAGAGAATCAGGCATCCATTGTGTTTGGCTGTAAGCAGTGCGCATAAGCCACTGACACGGGCTCAGGAGGAGAGATCTAGCATGACTCACAACAAATTGCTGAAGGAAAGAAACAGGGTTTATGCAGAGCCTCGCAGACAGACGAAGAGCAGAGAAAGATCGTTGCTAAAAAGGCCCCACAGGGACGTATCTGGAAGAATCACCCTCTCAGAAATGAAGAGGATGAGGTTGTCCATTTTGCCTGCTTTGCAGGGGAGCAAGACACAGCTGCCAAGCAACTGTGAGAGGTGTCCTTCCCTGCAGGTAGCTCCTTCCCAAGGAGGGGGACAAGGACAAACTGTAAGAAAGAAGATGAGGACAGAGACTACAGTAAAGTGACAGTGATATGGATCACTGGGTCAGTTGCATTAATCATGGGAAGAAAGCATTGACAGAGATTTTTGAGGAAAATTTTGGACTTCATAATCTGGAGTGATGTCGTTCCTTGTGTTGTTGGTGTTGCCGCGTTGTCCATAAAGGGTCTCCCGAACATTATGCATCATTTCATCATTGCTGGTGGCAACGATCTGAGACTGATGTCCACTAAGGAACTTGCAGGGGAAAACTGATGCAGCTCTTTGAAAGGCTTCCCTCAATGACAATTGCATATTTCTGCATCAACGAGTGGCAAGTGCAGAGAAATGGACAGCTGGTGAAGATCAATAAAGATGGGAAGACTGTCAACTCACTGATGGGGAACACTGTTGGCGACTTTGGCATTTTTATGACAAGAGTCTCTTTCTGCCAGATGGAGTGCGTCAAGTCTTCATGGGACTCAAAAAAGCCATATTTGACTTTTTCTCATTCCTACTGTAGGTTGTGTCCCACAAATTATAAATATTTTAAAAAGTCTGCAGGGACAAACTTTATTTCTTTATTTAAAAATAAGAGTACAGTTTAATCTGTACCCACATATTCATGTCAGTTTGATATATTAATGTACTCTAAATGAACAAAACATTACTTCTTCTTCTACAGTCGCTAGATGTAACAGTGGATCATAATAACCTTTTTGCACAGATGATCTCTGGGGTTGTTTTCTTGGGGTGTCATCCCCTCTGAAATTGTATTGCAGTGGATTCTGAGTGATATCCTGACTAATTTGTACAACTTAATGGTGTAGCCTATCTATTGGTGACATGTATTAAAGAGATGTGAATTAAAGTGAATACTAGCCATTTTTCATAGTCTATAGAGTTGCAGTCTTAGCCCCAAATTAATTTCCAGTACATCCTTAGAACTCTCATTAAAAAAAGTGGAATAGGAAAATTAATTTGATGTTTATAGGGGGCATTTAATCATAAAATCCTGTAAGTAAGACTAAAGCCACAGCAAGGATTGTGCTCATGCTGGTAGGCAGCTCATAAATTAAATTTGCAACTGGATAATCGTATGCTAGAATTTAACTAACACGTGGCACTCTGTTAAAAGCTTTCCAGTGTCTGAAAAACCATAATTTTTTGCCACAGTCAAATTGGATCCAACAATCCCATTCCTTTGACCCAAATAAGTATACATTTTTTGATGTTGAAAATAAAAACCATGTCAAGTATTTCTAGCTGAGTAGTCTATTCGCAGCACATAAACAAAATAGTACTTCAACCTTGATCAGTTACTTTAAATCTTTCAAACACGAGATTATACAGTGAGGAACGAAGAGCAGTTCTATGATGATGTGTTTCAACATTTTAACTTCAAACGTTATTCGTTGAAGCTCAGTATATCTGAACGGGATCAGCAGATATGAAATAACATTTCACTGATTATTTATAACAGCTCTGAGCAAAGGAAATGCAATAATGCCAATATTTTATATTTGCTCTATTTGCCTGAATAATGTCCTCATTAGTTGGTAAAGAGGAAATTCCTGAACCATGACTGTCATTCAGTGGGTGGACACTGGCTTGGGAGGGGATTAATGTAGACTGCGGTATTGTGGGCCCAGTGTGGAAATGACAGTCCCTGTCAAAGCGGAGGGGAAGATCCTTGCACTGCTTCGCTCTGTCTCCCATCCTGATATTTCTATTCTTATTCCCTCTCTGTCTCTCCCACCCTCTCTCTCTGTCACCTTCTCTCTCCATTGCCCCATACTCAGGTATTTCCTTAGATCTTCTTCCATTACTGTCATTTCCAGCATCATACTAGGTGCAGAAAGACAGACGAGGGGCTGAGCAGCTGTAAGAGCTTTCCCCTAACACATGCACTCACACATCCAGCTCCTGGCCCAAATCTCATGATAAATTCCGGAGAAGCATCCACTGTGTGTGTGTGTTTATGCATGTGCGTGTATGCGTGTGTGCGTGTCCCAGACCCCTGAGTTTTGCTGTCAGACCAGACTCTTTCCTCTCCTTGATGACTCCTCCATGGTTTCCTTTCAACAATGCACTGCAGAGTGATAGCTCACTTTTTTTGCCACAGCAAGGTGAATCAGGCAACACATACCCTGGCAGAGAGCATACAGTAGACTCCTTCCCTCAAAACAGGTGAAATTACTATTTTCTCCATCACTATATACCTGCACTCACGATGACATGTTTTTACAAATATGTGCATTAATAACCAAAAGCTGATATTTCTCGATCATTATATTCATGCCTCCCATTTGCTTTAGCTATCTTTTAGCTCCTCCACATCGAGAGGAGTCAGCTGAGGTGGCTCGGGCACCTGTATAGGATGCCCCCTGGACGCCTCCCTCGTGAGGTGTTCCGGGCATGTCCCACCGGGAGGAGGCCCCGAGGAAGACCCAGGACACGCTGGATGATTTCTCGGCTGGCCTGGGAACGCCTCGGGGTGCCCCCGGAAGAGCTGGAGGAGTATTCAGAGGGAAGTTTGGGGATCCTTCTCCGACTTGCTAATGGATGGATGGATGGATATCTTTTAGAGGTGTCTAACTGACAACAGCCAGGATCCCATTGACTTACGAATTGTGGAGCTGGATTGGCCACACCCTAAGAAAACCTGCCACAAACATAACCTGACAAACCCTGCAATGGAACCCCCCCAAGGGAAAAGGAAACCAGGTCGCCCCAGGAACAGCTGGAGAAGAAGTGTTGAGGCAGAAATGTCAGGGAGTGGGCTCAACTTGGGGTGACCTCGAAAGAAGAACCGTGTGAAGTGGAAGACATTTGTTGACGGCCTATGGACCCAAGTGGAGCAATGGGCTTAAGTCAAGTACTGTAAGTCAACTGACAACTTGAAATGACCAGATAAAGCTCAGAAGGGCCCACTGTTCATACAGTAAGGTCCCATAATTCACACTGCGTGATAAGTGTGGTTAGGCATGGATGAAGGTAAGAATAAAACTATTCTAAAACTGGAAGTGTTCACAGAAGCAAACAGGGGCGTCAGAAGGGACCTTTGGTCAGGGTGGGACCAAGAGCCTAACAGTCTCTTTAACAGAGTTCCTGTGTAAAGATGGGAAAAGTTGTTGGAAGGACAACCATCTCAGCAGCACTCCACCAATCCGGTCTTTACAACAGAGAAGACAGAAGTCGCTCCTGAATAAAAGACACAACAGCCTGCTTGGAGTTTGCCAAGTTATGCTTAAAGGACACCAAAAGGGGGGGAAAAAAAAGTCACGTCTGGTGAGACAAAAATGTCATTCTTTTGGCATAACAAACGATATGCTCAGTGGACTCTAGACAATATTCATCATCTGGCTAATACCATCCCTACAGAAGCATGATGGTAGCAGGGAGGGGTTACAGTCTGTGCATCAGAGACACAGGGAGACTGATCAGAATTCAAGGAAGGACGGGTGCAGCCAATTACAGAGAAGTCTTTGAAGAAATCCTGCTCCAGAGTACAACAACCTAAGTCTGGTTCACAGTGACAATGACCAGATGTGTACAGCCGAGACAAACCTGGACAAGTGTCTGACTGTGTTTGACTACCCCAGTTCCAACCCAGACTAAAACCCCATCTGTGCAGAGACCTGGATATGGAAGTTCACAGATGCTTTCTATTCAATCTGAGGAGCTTGAGCCAGAAAGAAAGGGGGGGAGACTGCCAAATCCATGTGTGCAAAGCTTGTAGAAATTTACCAAAGAAAGACCCAAAGGGCTGATTCTGATTCTGAAAGCTGTAATTACTGCCAAAGGGGCTTCTACAAAGAATTGAGTTTAGGGCTTTAAATTATTATGTAGATGAGAAATTATACTTCAAGTCACTATTAGTTAGTCCCATTATGATCCAACATATTTAAAGTGGGGGATTGGTCCCACTTTGTAACAGTCTGCTGCCTCCACTTTTATCAGCATGGTTTCACCCAACTTTTCCCTAAAAGAGGTTAATCAGCCAGAATAAAGGAAACCACCCACTTTGATTGATAAAATCCCAGTGTGCTGTACGTGAAGCGGCACTACTTATATTCTATTGTTTGTTTGCACATTTGCAGGTTGTGGGCATGACGGAAGACGAGTTATTGAATATTGTTGTGCATGAGACAAACAGATCTCTCTGGATTTCTACAACATCACATTCTTCAAAAAAATAGGGGCAAAAAATCAAGACGACAAAGGTTGATTTTCTGAGAGAGAGAATTCAGATGATATCAAAAAAACATCACAATGCAGAGTGGTGTTGTGAGAACAATCACCAAGAAGCAAAATAAAATAAATTCAAATAGCCTGAGGCAATGAAAGTGTCACATTGTGAGAAATTGCATTTTATAGATCAGCAAATATATTGAAAGTGATTGTAGAAGCAGACACAAGTATAGCTTTGTGTCGCTCCGTGTTTGTGCATGTTGGTAAAAAAAGCAGAAGTGTTGAAAGTTGTTTTTATGTGCATGTGCAGTTTGTATTGTGCAAGAATGCATTCTGCAATATCTGTCAGGAATGGAGAAGCATCGGAGATCAGAGCTGAAGCGCGTTTTCAGTATTTACAATTTCTTTAAACCTTGACCTGGATGACTGAGAATCATCACAGTCAGATGTACTGTAGGTGTGTGTGCGCGTGTGCCTGGGTACATATTTTAATACTGTGTGGGATTGTTGACAGGTGTGCACAGTTCCCGTCAGTGAGCACACAACTGAAATCTTTCTCCTGTTGCTGCCAACTTTGACATTTGCTTGGATGAACAGCGAGCACGACGACACTGATAAATGTCAACCCCGTATCCCAGTCCCATATCTGTGTCCAACATCAGAGTCGCTGTGAATGATCAGGCAGTCTCTGCTTAATTCTTTGCACCTCTCTTCCCTTCCTCCGCTTGTCTTTCACACTTCCATCCCAAGCATGGTTACCCTCATGCCTAACGCACTGAAACCCACTCACAAGCACAGGTGCACACAAACACTCCCACCCAACAGTCTTTATGTGCATTCTGCTTAGATTTGAAGGTGCTTGCTCCGAACTGAGCTGAGATTTCTTAAACTCAGAGTTGATAACAGGCGTCAGTTACTCTGCAGGACTAATTATCTGTGATTCAGCAGGCCTATTTTTATTTTCTTGATAATAATTAGTTGTAGTCAAAGTCGTATCTGACCTTTAAAGATTAACACATTTCAAGGTTAAATGATAAATACAAATTCTAATATGTATTCACCCTTCACTGACTGTGGTCGCCATAAAGGTCACAGGATAATTAGCCTACTGATCACTGGGGTGAGCGTAGCTGGAGTAATCTCTAAATCTGCAGACGGTACAAACGGCTCATTTTCATATAATTTGCGTATCAGTTAATAAAAGGAATAAGTCGCCGTAGATCAATGAATTGCTACAAATAAGCAGGTGTTAATGCGTCTTTCACATACGGACAACAGACGTGTTTGAAGGAACAGCAGCTACCTTGAACACCAGTGAGTCAAATCAAGCTTTATTGCCAAGAGACATCGGCTTCAGTAGAATGAAATTAAACTCTAAACTCTCCACGCCCACACATCATGTCTCCTGACAATGTGTAGAAAGAGAAATGGTAACTCTGTGGCCAACAAACACTTATATGATATACAGTATCAGTGAGATGATTCGTATATGTAGGCTTAGAAGTGGCTGAGATTAGTAAGTCTCAACAACTCACCCAACCTACATGAACATATGTCCTGAAACTCTGATATGACCCATGGGAATATTTCCTAAAATAGCGGCCATATGGCGTATACGCCACAGATAAACTGTTGAGTTGAAAAATAAATAAACATTTTAGGACATGACAATAGCCTCATCCTGGTTATGCCTTAAACACGAGGTTAAAAAGGTCCAATATACAAGTTCTCCCTCCCTGCTCCTGCTCCATCATGCCCAGCCATTCACTGACAGACCCATCTTGTACGCTGTCTCAGCTAATTCAGGAATCTGGAGCTTGTTAACCTCGGAGTTGGCCATAATGACATCCTCTAGCAGCTACTACAAGCTTCAAGCTTCAGTGTGAGATGAGTAATAGGGCAGAGGTGCCTTTAACGTATTTGATATAAAGTTGTGGGCTTCTGCTCCAGCCCAGACTTTGGCTTTTGATTGGTTGAAAGGCGAGCCTCACTCCAAAACTTTCACAGTGGATATCCCTGCTGTCTCTTTAAACTGTCTAGATCACAAAAGCCTTTGACAGCACATTTGTATTTAAATATGTATTTTTGAGCGAAGTACAATATTATGGAACATTATTTTGTCAGCCCAATTATCTAATTATTCACCCCAACCCCCATTCCTTCCTGCCATGGGCTTTGTCACATATTAGTTTGGGACATTTCCTCAGAAACTTGATGCTGTCTTTCATATCATAACTACTCGATGTCGCTTGTTAGTAGGCTACAAATGTAAAGGCGTAATAACCTGCTGTTTTTAAGGAGAGGAAAACACATTTTTATCTCACAAACTGTCAGTAGCCTACTTACAATGACACTTCATTAGAACAAAGTCATTGTTAATTAACACCTATTAAACTTGCTTGTTGTCACTAAGTCAAGTCAAAGTATTCACTAAATAAAAGGAAGTTACCAGAGTGTAGCAATTTCTAGCAGCTAACATCCTGATATCGCTACCAAACCTGCGGTAACCTTGGTTAGCCTACCTGTAGGTTGTTAACTGTGATGGATTTAACACTACTGTACTCCTTAAAGTAAAGTGTTGTGGTCCAGCACTGGAGATGAATAGCAGCACTGTCAGAACTAGGGATAATCTAGTCTGGTGTACGGTGTACATTTTAGGACATCCTCAGGATCAGGCTTCAGTGTCAGACCTCAGATGAAAAGGTATATGTTCTCAGGAAAACCTCTGTCATACTCGCACCAAACTTCATCAAGTCTTCATCACTAAGCCTTCGGAGTTAGACGGAACGGCATCACACGTAACACTGTCATCTATAAGCTCTCAGAATCAGCCTAAACTCCGTCGCATTTTAAGGCGTCATCTATTAAGCTCTCAGAATCAGCCTGAACTCCGTCGCATTTTAAGGCGTCATCTATTAAGCTCTCAGAATCAGCCTGAACTACCTCGCATTTTAAGGCGTCATCTATTAAGCTCTCAGAATCAGCCTGAACTACCTCGCATTTTAAGGCGTCATCTATTAAGCTCTCAGAATCAGCCTGAACTACGTCCCATTTTAAGGCGTCATCTATTAAGCTCTCATAATCAGCCTGAACTACCTCGCATTTTAAGGCGTCATCTATTAAGCTCTCAGAATCAGCCTGAACTACGTCGCATTTTAAGGCGTCATCTATTAAGGTCTCAGAATCAGCCTGAACTACCTCGCATTTTAAGGCGTCATCTATTAAGCTCTCAGAATCAGCCTGAACTATGTCGCATTTTAAGGCGTCATCTATTAAGGTCTCAGAATCAGCCTGAACTACCTCGCATTTTAAGGCGTCATCTATTAAGCTCTCAGAATCAGCCTGAACTATGTCGCATTTTAAGGCGTCATCTATTAAGCTCTCAGAATCAGCCTGAACTATGTCGCATTTTAAGGCGTCATCTATTAAGCTCTCAGAATCAGCCTGAACTACCTCGCATTTTAAGGCGTCATCTATTAAGCTCTCAGAATCAGCCTGAACTACGTCCCATTTTAAGGCGTCATCTATTAAGCTCTCATAATCAGCCTGAACTACCTCGCATTTTAAGGCGTCATCTATTAAGCTCTCAGAATCAGCCTGAACTACGTCGCATTTTAAGGCGTCATCTATTAAGGTCTCAGAATCAGCCTGAACTACCTCGCATTTTAAGGCGTCATCTATTAAGCTCTCAGAATCAGCCTGAACTATGTCGCATTTTAAGGCGTCATCTATTAAGCTCTCAGAATCAGCCTGAACAACCTCGCATTTTAAGGCGTCATCTATTAAGCTCTCAGAATCAGCCTGAACTACCTCGCATTTTAAGGCGTCATCTATTAAGCTCTCAGAATCAGCCTGAACTACCTCGCATTTTAAGGCGTCATCTATTAAGCTCTCAGAATCAGCCTGAACGGCATCATGAAAAAATATGTCACAGTGGACGGTATCAAGACAACAACTGATTCGTCAGCAACGACGCTGAAGTTCGCTTCCAACAAACACACACACACACACGGGCGCCGATTTATGTTTTTGCCCGTGGGTACGCACGCGTGTCGGGGGAGGGGGGCACCATGGCACCCCCCACCCCCGACTCACCCAGACATGCATGTGCACACCTAAACGGGCTCGCACTGGTGCTCATATCATGCCGCGTAATGGGACTTATCGCTCATTTTTAATAAATAATAGCCTGCTGCACAACTGAAAATATTGTAGCAATCCCACAGTAATGTTCTTGTTATGATTAAGTTGTGTGATTTCTGACTAACTGTGAATGTGTAGTATGGGCAGGTATAGGGTGGTTGGATGAGAAACTGAGGGGCCAGAGTGAGGAAGACAGCTGTGTGTGTCTGTGTGTAGGTGAGTGAGGGAGGAGGAGCAGACGAGGAAGGGACAGCTGTCATAAGTTAGTGTTATGTTGTTGTAGACAGTTACGTCGGTTTGGACGCTACAATATCAATAAAAACATGAGTTTAACATAAGCGTCAGACGTGAAATAGCCGCGGAGAGAAGCCAGTTTCCTTTCGGCCCCGTTAACCGATTGTTGCCAGATGCGCCAGAGCGCGCACCTCTGTGCACGAGCTCTGCGGCGATTTGTGTTTTTTACCTTCTCATTTAATGTAGGCTACTAACTAATTTCCACTAATTTATCCATAAATGGACGAAGTGTTTCACCGGCGAAGATTACGCGTGACCATTACGCACAGCTTAATAGAAATTTGCAGCAGTGACAGAACTGTGAGGCCGCATCAAATGCAAAATAAATCCAGTGATCAGAATCCAGCACTCATAACAGTACTACTGTTACAGTAGCCTACTATTGTAATGAGTGATCAGAATTTGATGCGGCCTCACAGTTGCATGTTCTGTCACTGCTGCAAATTTCTATTAAGCTGTGCGCAATGGTCACGCGTAATCTTCGCCGGTGAAACACTTCGTCCATTTATGGATAAATTAGTGGAAATTAGTTAGTAGCCTACATTAACTGAGAAGGTTCGCCGCAGAGCTCGTGCCTGGCACAGAGGTGCGCGCTCTGGCGCATCTGGCAACAATCGGTTAACGGGGCCGAAAGGAAACTGGCTTCGCTCTGCGGCTATTTCACGTCTGACGCTTATGTTAAACTCATGTTTTTATTGATATTGTAGCGTCCAAACCGACGTAACTGTCTACAACAACATAACACTAACTTATGACAGCTGTCCCTTCCTCGTCTGCTCCTCCTCCCTCACTCACCTACACACAGACACACACAGCTGTCTTCCTCACTCTGGCCCCTCAGTTTCTCATCCAACCACCCCACCTGCCCATACCATAGCCTACACATTCACAGTTAGTCAGAAATCACACAACTTAATCATAACAAGAACATTACTGTGGGGGGGACAGCTCTCCATTCCGACGCACCTCCACTTCGACACCCCGCTGTTCCGAAACACCGCTGTTCCGACAGCTCACAGGGGCGCGAGGCTGCTGCAGCCGCTGCTCGTGCTGACAGCTGACTGAGGGAGATGCTTTGGTTGGACTTAGGCAATTAAGAAAGGAGTTGGTTAAGTTTAGTAAAAAGATCAGGTGAAGGCTAGACAGGCTAGAAGCAGAATGAACGTTAGGCCTTTATGTCATTAATATGAAGTATTTGCTTGTTTTGCAGTTTATTATGATCCGTTTGACTCCAAAAAGGAAATAAGGATCACTGCGCACTGAGGGTTTCCCCCAGTAGCCTTTTCGAAATAGCGGTGTCTTTAGAAAAAATAGAAAACCCCGCTATTACGATGAATGGAAGTCTATTGTCGGAAAGGCGGGGTGTAACCTACTGTGGGATTGCTACAATATTTTCAGTTGTGCAGCAGGCTATTATTTATTAAAAATGAGCGATAAGTCCCATTACGCGGCATGATATGAGCACCAGTGCGAGCCCGTTTAGGTGTGCACATGTCGGGGTGAGTGGGGGGTGGGGGGTGCCATGGTGCCCCCCTCCCCCGACACGCGTGCGTACCCACGGGCAAAAACATAAATCGGCGCCCGTGTGTGTGTGTGTGTTTGTTGGAAGCGAACTTCAGCGTCGTTGCTGACGAATCAGTTGTTGTCTTGATACCGTCCACTGTGACATATTTTTTCATGATGCCGTTCAGGCTGATTCTGAGAGCTTAATAGATGACGCCTTAAAATGCGAGGTAGTTCAGGCTGATTCTGAGAGCTTAATAGATGACGCCTTAAAATGCGAGGTAGTTCAGGCTGATTCTGAGAGCTTAATAGATGACGCCTTAAAATGCGACGTAGTTCAGGCTGATTCTGAGAGCTTAATAGATGACGCCTTAAAATGCGACGTAGTTCAGGCTGATTCTGAGAGCTTAATAGATGACGCCTTAAAATGCGACGTAGTTCAGGTTGATTCTGAGAGCTTAATAGATGACGCCTTAAAATGCGAGGTAGTTCAGGCTGATTCTGAGAGCTTAATAGATGACGCCTTAAAATGCGAGGTAGTTCAGGCTGATTCTGAGACCTTAATAGATGACGCCTTAAAATGCGAGGTAGTTCAGGCTGATTCTGAGACCTTAATAGATGACGCCTTAAAATGCGAGGTAGTTCAGGCTGATTCTGAGAGCTTAATAGATGACGCCTTAAAATGCGACGTAGTTCAGTCTGATTCTGAGAGCTTAATAGATGACGCCTTAAAATGCGACGGAGTTTAGGCTGATTTTGAGAGCTTATAGATGACAGTGTTACGTGTGATGCCGTTCCGTCTAACTCCGAAGGCTTAGTGATGAAGACTTGATGAAGTTTGGTGCGAGTATGACAGAGGTTTTCCTGAGAACATATACCTTTTCATCTGAGGTCTGACACTGAAGCCTGATCCTGAGGATGTCCTAAAATGTACACCGTACTGGTGCTATAATAGTTTAGAAATGTACCTAGCTACCAGCAATTACAGTTTAATTAGACACTGGTGGGAACAGTTTATCTTTGCAGCCAGCCCTATAATTGGGGATGCATGTTAACTGTTGTACATTAATAAAAAGCTTAGTCAAAGCAAAAACACCCACAAGTATATTGGCTAGTTGTTTCCCCCTGTGTTCAGCTGATAAGCAAAGATGAGCTAATTGTAATTGCACACAACTCCAGCTTCTCTTCGCATTCAAAGACACGAGAGTGATTGGTATCAGTCTTCTTTGAAAGAAAGCAAAGAGCATATTAACAAGTCTTTAACTAGCTTCTTTTATTCATTGTAAGAAATAAATAGGACTGACATAGAGGAGAGAAAAGTCGAGTACACCAGAAAAGTAAAACTTCATGACACAGTATACTGTAACTTCTGTGCACTTCAGAGTTGTATAGGACTATCTTAGGGTGACACTCTGGTCCACACAGTGCAATAGAGGGAGAGAAAGCTCAGCAAATCTGATGAGCCGACAGCAATGGGCCACTAAGGTCGATGCATTTACTCAGCAACCTCGGTGAATACAAGCTTTGGACCTGTGGAGCGTTCGTGCAGCCTGCTGGCAGATCATCTGTGTGTAGCAGCCTGCCTCCTTTCTTTCCTGCTGTGGGCTGGACACTTATCTCACCATGCACTCCTCACACGCTACCTTGATTCCCCAGTCTCTCTGTGTCCCTTTGGCCATGTCCTGCCAGCCTCACACCACTGCTTTTCCTAATGCCTGCCTCAAATAAGAGACTTTGACCTTTTGTAGCGTTTCTCTGGGGCTCCCATGGGCAGACACCTGTAATCTGACCGAACACGCCCTTGTTTTGCTCCTCATTATAAAGTGAGCGGTTTTTCAATACAGCTCACTGAATTAGGCAGCGTGAAAGGGTAATTGAAACTAAAAGAATAATCTATCTGCTCTATATCCCTCCAGTAGGATTTTACATGATAAGAAAAGGATGGTGTTTTCTGTTTTCTCTCTTCTTCAGACAACTTTAGAAGAGATATCTCTAGGGAAGTCAGAGCCAGCCAAGTGTCACTCAGGATCTATCCCACTCCCCTCCTCCCTGCCTCTCCTGTGACAGGACTAAAGCTGTGTATTCCTGACACGTTTGGTCAAGGCCCTGACCATAAGAACCTACAGAAACAGAGAGTGGGAGGGGTGTGACATTCGTTGCACTTGCACGATACTGACTTGCATAACAGTGCATTTCTAGGAAAATACACAGACCAGTTGAATATGATTATGTAGCTTGCTGTATGGGAAATTCAAATGAGGATGTGAATACAGTATAATGCATTTTTTTCTTATTTTTTAAACCAGAGCAGGTGTGTTACTGGATTTGTTGGCAGTTCCACTTTTGTTTATACACTGGCTGTGCTGATAATGTTGGAAAGGGTTCGAGAATTGTCCTTAGAGGAACCGTCGTGGCCTGGTCCCCAGGTCTCAGTTTCGTCTCCAAACTGAAACCCACTACCATAACCAGCCACAGGAACTCACCTTCAGGCTTAAAATCATGAGCTTCACACATGATCCCTCAGCCAAAAACATCTTGTCTCAAATGTCATAATTTTAGGTTTCTGGAATCCACCAGGAATCTGCCAGATTAATCACCACCTGCCTCAATAAAAGTTTAATTCCTATAAAAGAGCAGTTCTGCAATCAGCACCACACATAAGTACGCTTGTGGAGGCAGCAGTGCTGTGCTCTCATATGGGACCAATAATCAATGAAATAAAAGCAGCATGATAAAACCAAGAATGTATCATCAATCTGCCCATCAACTCCTATTTCCCTTCACGGTGAACCACCTCAATCAAAGTGCAGCAGGAGAGCTTTATTAAATCACAGATACCCAGTTGTCTTTGCTTTAATGCAGCCGCACCCCATGAGTTTGATTAGATTTTGCTGTAAGTGCCAGACACACGGTTTTCTCTCTGTGTGGAGTGAGCATTAGAAACTTAAGCGAAACCTGTGCCGTTCTTTAATCCTTGCAGCACTGTTTGGAGTGTGTAAATGAATTGTGGATTTGTGATACGTATAGTGAGGATCACCTGCTGAGGCTCATCCATCAATCAGTACAAAGTGTTCTTTACTCTTGCAGAGTAAAGCCAGTGGCAGCATATCTCACAGATGCACAACTTGGATCTGAAGTTCATTGTGAAAACATATTCTGTCTGCTGTACTGTCTGTACTGTACTAGACTGTGATCCACTATTCTGACTTATATTGGTATTCCTTTCTTTTATGATTATGATCACTGCTGTATCTCCAAGTACCACAACACTGCACTTGCCACAGGTATATTCAAAGAGAAGAGTTTGGCATTTTGCAGAATATTCTTCTCCTGTTTAGCTGGAGCTGACAGCTGGTTGTTTTAGCTTGGCATAAACAGTAATAATCAGAACAGATAACCTGGCTTTGTCTGAAGGTAAAAGAATATATTTACCAGCATCTCTTAGGTGGAAAAAGTAAAACATGTTTAGACATTTTTGTATCAAGAAATAACATAAAACTTGGGAAGCTGCCTTTATCGTTATACTTTGCGTTTCAAGACAGCTTGCCTACTAGGCTATTCGCTATACTGTAGCTACTACTGTACATTGAACAGACTAATAGAAGTGGTGTGTGTGCATGCTAAATGTCATACTTTTTTTTTTTAATTCATGCATTTCCTCCACCACTCTAATACATTGCTGTGTTACTTTTAACTTAATTCCAATGACATTTTCTTACTCCTCCTCCTAATATGGTGCATCCTTTGTCTGGCACTTCCTTCCAGTTTTATATGCACAGTGTGTGAGATGAAGTCAAATGAGCTTAATGATGTGACACCTTTATCCTGTATTTGTTATAGAGCTCTTGTGAAGTGAAAAATAGAACAAAACTAACACACTGAGCCTGAACACTTTGAGGATATGAATTACTAAAGGGCTCAAAAGGCAAAATGGAAAAGTGCATATCCTTCCGATGCCCTTATTCTGTGAACACTCACTGTGAGAATAGACACCCCTTTAATTTGAAAATGGTTTTTGCTCAGGCAATCTAAAGACTGTTAGTGTTGAGCGGCCATCTGAGCTGTACTGTATATTGCTGATTTCACCACTCCAGAAAAGCCTGTGTGTGCATGTGAGCCAGGAATTGAAGAGCTGGCAAATAGTCTTCTTCACCATTCTGTCTTTTCATGTCTTCTGATAAGACAAGAATAGCTATTGTCTGTCACCAAGTAGCTGATTTTTTTTTTTTTGGATTTGCATACATAGAACAAGATTCAAATTAATAAAACTACAACAAACACAAACAGAGCTAGACATGTCAGAGTGCATTTCCTCCTGTAATTTATTCAGTGTGATTATCAGGAGAAAAGAAAGGATTTTTGTTTGTTTTTCTTGCCCAGTGGGACTTTTTCAGTATCTACCTTATGGCAGTAAGTGAAAGGATTGCTGGAGGGGGTGAGAGTGGCCCTGCTTGGTCAGAGTGGTCTCCCTGATTAGGCCAAGTGTACAGTTCAGATAGGGGAGTTTGGGATGAACCAATTATTCTTCTGGCCTGATAAGCTGTGCAGCAGAGCTTTGTTTTGTGCGTGGCTGTGATTGATATTGAACAAATGCCGAAATAATGAAGGTGAGTACAGATTTGAGCACTGTACTGTAAGCTGGGGTTAAAATCGCTGATTCGTATTTGTGTTTGTATTCGTATTTGTATAAAAGTCCCCAGCCTCCTCAGCAGGTGGAGATAACACTTTGTACACAGAGTCATCAGTGTTCAGAGGAGAGGACTGGAAGGTACAAAGGTAAATGTGTTTTGCCACAAGGTGCTTGAGAACTTGTTGAACCAAATTCCACATTTGTATGGGTTACTGACATCATTTTGTTTACCTGCATTGTTAGGATCACAGGTTCACTTCTAAGTACCTATTCACACACTTAATGACTAACCTGTAAAATCCTGTCTCTACCAGACGTGTCTGCCCACTGCAAGCAAAACATCCTGAATTTTAACAAGGCCTAGTAATCTTTCATGAAATCTTTTAATCTTTTTTTCATCTTTTTAATAATGCAGCTGATTGAAACCACAGCGCATTAATCAATTAAATGATCATAAGAAAGTTTTAGATTTTGTTTGGTTTATTCATTGAGGCCAAAGAGAGATGTGCCATCATGTATTTTTGCGCTTGACTTTGACTCGTCAGCTTGTGAATTATTAAATATTGCAGCCAGTCACTGAAAAACTGTTCATGAGCTTTTGGGGATTAAAACTTTTAAACACATGCACAGTGTAGGCGTGTGCAGTCAGTCCAATACCTATCTAATTTACAATGTTTAGATACGTGTGTGGAGTTTGTGCATTGGGGTTTGCAATCCAGCCGGGCTGCCACGTCATATCTATATTATTTATTGCTAGTTTGTCCAAATATTGGTTGGCATTGCAATTTAATTTCTCCCAGTGGAGTCGCATCACTTTCTCTTTCTCCTTCTCCAGCACATCTGAATAATTTAAAATAGGTACCATCCTCACAAGATTCCTTCTCTGTCCCAACACGCAGTGGTGTAGTTCTCCAATGACAATAACACATTTGTATTCCACATTTAATCATTGTTGCCCTAAATTTGTGACTAAATTTTAACCACCATCTGTGGAAATGAGTGAGCATTGTATTTGTGTGCATTGGGGAGGGGTGGGTGATGGTGGGGTCTCAGTCTGTAATGATATTGCCTCATTTGCGGCAACTGCAGTCTACATACAGAAACATTTAGTTTTCAGCTTGTTCATTACAAATGGCTGTTTTCCTACCGTTAGCACACTGCACTTGTGTAAAACAAACCATGATGGATGGGAACAGTTGAAAATCTTGTTTTTTTCTAAAAGTGTAAAGCTTGTTGAAGGGGTGGTGTGATGAAGGACACAAATGGCCTTGTAACTCGCAAAGATTTATTGGTCAATGCTAATTCTCATTTTTGATGCTGTGAAGATCATTTGAGCTCCTCAGCTCTCCTGACTCTATAGATTCAGCTGTCAAGTCTCTGAACTCTGGATATCTGGCTGAGACTGTAGAGTTATTAATGGTACTTACTTTGCATCTTTTTGTCAAGTAGGACCAGTTCAGGTGGTGCTTATTGCATTATGGCAGATCTACACCTGTCCTCACAGCAGCCAACAGGAAAATTAGTGACACAGTAAGCCTTTGCGACCACCATTTTTCTCTCTGCGGGGAACCCTGGTGGTCTCAAAGGTCATGGTGTGCCGCTCTTGCTCAGCTTCCTGCAGGTTTGCCATCACGGGAAGTGAAGCAGGCATTGGATCATGTCAGCATACCGTGCCATCTTGGATCCTGGAGTTCTGCTTGTGTGTGTCTGCGGCCTCGAGCGGCCAAGCCCGGGAATAAATCAACCTCGGTCAGCTCTTGCTGGAGGACACATGCAGATTCCCCCTCTCAGTTTAATCAGCTCTTGGACTTTGGATGAGCACGGTGGTGGAGAGGAGGAGGATGAGAATGTCATGTTCAGCCCTGAGGCATCTATTTAGACAGAGCTAAGGGGTTTAGGAGCAGTAACCAGCTCTTTGTATCTGGATCCCCTTTTCACAGATGGAAGACTCTATTTTGCCAGTTTCTGTCACAGTGGGAAGTGGAGGCGATAATTTGGGCATAAGAGAGTAGGGTTTGAGCCCTCGGTGGGCCTTTAGGCTAATTCTGCGAGTGGATTAGCCACCCCCGTGGGTCCTGTTCAGAGGCATTTCTGTGAGTGATATCTGTGCAGCTAGATGGACATCCCCACACACTTTTATTAAGTTTTTATTGCCTCGATGTGACAGCGCCGTCGTTGTATCTTAACTGCGTGTTGAACCCACAGGGAGGGCTCGTGGTGTTGACCTTCCTTGGTCAAGGTATAAGCTATAGTGAGATGCTGAATGAGGTTTGTGAAAGACTATTTGGTTACCAAGGTAACCAAACATTATCTGAAGACACTGCATGTGTAAAGCAAGCAGTGCAGTCCTGTGAGACTCTCGTTACACCAACCACAGAGATTGCAGTATGTGTGTGAATATTTCATACAAGCCCAAACTTAAACATTCAATTTAAATTCATTCTGGGTATTTAAATTTAAAGTTGTGCAGCTTGTGCAAGTTACAAGCTCTACAACTTTTATAATCTCTTGCATTTTGAAACAAATAAACCTTCACAGGAAGGTGTTTATTTCTGTCACAAGGTGTTTTTTTAAGATTATACTTTGTACAAGTTTCGACTCGTTATCTCTCCCTGAATCTCTGCTCTTCACTGTCATTTCTGCTACATATTTTTAGATAGAAAATATATTCAGGCTCAAGCTCCTGCTCAGCGTGGATTTGGTGGCTTGTAAAAGCAGGGATGGGAATTCACCACCAGTAAATGAACCAGAAGATGCAGTGAACAGAGAAGGATGGGAATTTCCCTCAGGATTCAACACAACCTCCGATCTTAATAGCTTTTAAATCCGACTAGTCACTTTTCAATAGCCCCCTGCTTTATGATTAAATGATGGGAGCAATAAGTACAGGGTGGCATGTGGGTGGTATCAGGCTGAGAGAAAGGCAGTGATGATTGCTCACCTCTGATCTGGTGGGGACAATCAGCCCAGATCCAGTCCCAGATCTGGCAGATGGTCAGCTCCAGTTTTTGTCCACTCAGTTCCTTCACTACACACACACACACAGTTCCTAGTGGCTGAGCTGATTGCCAAATGTGCACCTCCTGAGAGTGGAAATGCAATCAAATGTGAGTGGACACAATGGTACTGCATCCTTTTGAATGTGTCCCTAGATTGCAGAAAGTATTGTAGCAGTTAGGTGAGCTTAGGCGCAAAGTGTTCTGCTCCCGAAGGACAGGGCACTTTGACAAAAGGCCCTGAACTAACTCTAAAAGACATCCATATGCACAGTTTGCATTGTGCGATGCTTTGTGACCCCGTGCTGAGGACATTTTAAAGCTCTGTGATATTTCCCATTCCCCTCGAGAGGTGAAGGTCTCACACTCTGTCCGTCAACTGAGCTGTGCAGGCAACGTGCTGCTCTGCACTGTAGCCTCCTGCACTTGTGGATGACTCTCATAGTTTTACTTTTTTGTCATAATAACTGAAGTCACATCTCATAACTCTTCACACAGTGGGTCTATGTGGACCAAACTATGTTCATTGCTTTAACACACATACTCAATAACCACATTTACCACGTGCACAAACTCTATTCTCATGCTCTACTGCCTGCAACACTACATTTGCTGCACAACGCTAATGCACTGTTTAAAAAAAACAATTCAGTGCAAAATGATGGAAGATTTGTGCGTTTCTGCTGTAGTGTTGAAATATATAGCACATGTGATTCCTAGTCCAGCTGCAGGCCTATACCCAGGTGTCCTGTTTTTTGCCTCTTTGCCAAACAGACAGAGGGACTGTCTTAAAAATTATTGGATCTGGAAACAAGGATGAAGGATGACAGGTTGGTGGGGAAACAAGAGAGGCGGGCAGAGGAAGAAAGATTGTCTCTGATGAGATAAGACCCACAATTATTGACATAAATAGTCAATAACTGTAAACCATGGCTTCCCTTTGAGCGATGCTAGTTTATGGGGTGCAACCAAATGTGCAGCGCTCAACAGTTGCATCAATAATGTGAATGTTCCGCTAAAAGAAAAAAAAAAGAAAGAAAACAAGTGGGATGTGCATCCTTTAATCATAATTGAAACACACCTGACAATGCATTTACTTTTTACATGTACTGACATTTTCAAATATTGATTGTTGTGCTTGAACCTCCCACATGAGAGAGAGGAAGAATATTATTAGATGTGCAGGAAATTGAAAGCGCTGTGGATTTACTGTATTTCAGAGTGTAATGGAGATGAAAGCCAAACAATACATCCATCTTTGTGGATGAGCCTGGATTTATGCCGCTAGGGAGGAAATGTTATTGGACTGAGAGAACCATGGATGTCCCAAGCCAGAGCAGAGCTATCATAGTAGCTATGGGGCAGTGCTGTCCAGTGAGGGTTTTGTTGTTACAGGGAGCACACACTACAGTACAGTACAGAGAGCATCTGTTGTTTTTCTGTATGACCTGCAAGAGAGAGGTGAAGGAGAAGAAACTCCCCTACCATTGTTGTTGAATAATGACTTTCCATCATGCTGGTGGAGTCACAGGCTGCATTATTCCTTTCCCCATAGTCTTGTCCTGCTCTCAGCTACATGGCCAGATGCTCTTAATGTATGCCAGGGATGTTGGAGGTGGACACGCTTCTCCTGGAGTGGGATTAGACACTGTCAAGTTGACCAGAGAAGACTTGAGATTTGAGGTTGCTGTGGTCGAGTGAAGGACAGAGGGAAGATTATTTTGTTGTTGTAATTTTTGTTCTTGTGTGTGTTCTTTCATTGTTTTATCTCTCATGAATAAGTTAGAATGTGCAAATAGGAAGAAAGATAAAAGATGTTGAAGCAGATCGCTGCTTTTTCAGATTAATTCTGCAGAAGTCAGTGAAGTGAAAATGTTATTTTGTAATATTTTGTAAAATGTTGATCATTTATATGTAATGCTGCCTGCTGTTAGTGTTTTTTAAGTCAGTGTTATGAGTTATGTCCTTCGAATAATAGTTGTTGTTGGCGAGGCAATTCATTTATTTATTATTATTAATATTATTATTAATATTTATGGTAAATGAGCCTATTTTGCTACATATATGTAGTGTTGGTTGGTGGTTGGTGTGAGCTCCAGACGTGTTGGTAATGCAGAAAAGTGTGAGCAGTTTTGAAAGAACGGCTTCACTATGGACTGATACTTGATAGCAATTGAAAAAAAAAGAAAAAGTAATGCTTTAGTTTAATAATGGTGCTGGGTGTTTGACTCCTGTGTGGCCAACCTCTGCTAGAAGATATAATATGATCAATGTTGATGAAAATTCTCAGCCTCTGTTTCAATGTGTGATAGGGCGATGCAACATCCATACCCCTACACGCACACACACACACACACACACACACACACACACACACACACACACACACACACACACACACACACACACACACGTTCAGACAAAAATTACTTTTAGACTCTTTTTGAAAATGGGAGCTTGCCTGAAGTTAATCCAACTACTGTAAGCCATTCCACTCTCCTGCCTAATTGCTTCGCAAATATCTAACTAATTTAGGAAGAATTTTTCTCCTCTTTTTTCCTGCCAATGTGGCACCGCAGACGATATGTATTCCCCAGGCCACAGCCATAGAATCTGCTCCCCAGTGCCTTGTACTGTAAATCAAGGGGGTGTCAGGGGCGGAGGTGGATTTCGAGAAATGGAACCACCATTTTATTCACTTGGCTGTGGCTGTGCTTTTCAAATTTAGAAATACTGTGTTTAGAAATGCACATAGTGGAAATGGATAGGAGTTGGTGATAATAAATTAGTCCAGTTGCAGAGATTTAATGAAGACAAAAAAACCCAGTAAGGCAGAGAGAGTCAGAAAAAAGGTCAACTGTGAAGCTTTAAAGCCAAGAATATGAAGTAGCTAGAGTTTGCTCTTTATGGAAATGAATATGGTTGTATGTGGCACCAGGGGCGGAGCTTCAGGGGGGGCTGGGAGGGCGGCACGCCCCCGGCCCGGGCCCCGGAGGGGCCCGAGTCGGGGCGGGGACCTGGCCCCCTCCCCTCTGGCCCAGGGATCGGGCCCAGTTGCATTCTGGGCCCGATCCTTGGGCCCAGAGGAGCTGCGGCCATGCGGAGGGGAGGGGCTCTGCTGCGCTGCTTGAGAGAGAGGGCGGGCCTCTCCCGAAGTTATCATTGCAGTTATGCAATGTGAGCTTGTAGGCTATAGGTTGTCCCAGTCGGGATGAGTAATGGTTGCTAAAAACATACAAGACAGACATAGCCTAAGTGAAGTAGCTTATTAGGTGTAAAATATTGAATAAAAAGGTGTGCTGTATGACTGGCTTTTTTTTTCACTCACATTTTACTTTACGACGTGCAAATTAACAAGTGGATTGCTGATATCGTCTCCAAGTGTATTTTGGGTAAAATCGTCATCAACTGTCCCCCATCGTCATCATCAGTCACTTGTCAACAGAGAAGGCTACAAGCTAGGTGGCTAGAGCATTTTTTATTCCCGAGTAAACATGAGTGGCAGATCATATAAACATAAAAGCGGAGCGGCAAAGCGCAAAGAAAAGGAAAAAAGAGAGCATGAAAACGCGAAATTACAAAAACTTGACACATATTTTGTTCGTCCTCCTGGAGATGAACATGACATTGTTTTTGGCAGGGATACGGGCCCGCCAATACTGCCAGCACAGTCAGGGAGCCAGATTTACAGGTATCAACAATCACTCGGTACAGATTAGGCCTATATACAATGTGTCAGTGTGAGTTGTAAACTGATGGTTGTAATTAACGGTAGCCCAGCCGCTATAGCTTAAATCCCCTTCTTTCTTTCTTGGCTGTATAGCGGTGACGTTAGGGACTCAGCAGTTGCTAGCTGCTCCAGGGTAGAGCCAGACCTGGTGCTTGACCAGCAGCCCCCCTCTTCACCTGCGCTGGATGAAAGCAGCGGGTCTCCTCGCGCTGCAGGTGACACGCAGACCGTGGATTATGAAACCCCTCCTCTGGAGCGTTTTCCGACTGATAGGGCCAATTTTGCTGAAAACATCCAGGACGCCAACATTAAAAGGTTTATCCTTAAGATGGGCCCATGCAGACCCAAAGGTCCATTTCCCACTGATAAAGACAATCGGTGTTTTTCACAAAGTTATTACGCCTCTACTACTAAAGTTGGGATGAAACTTCCCCGCAGCTGGATGTGCTATTCCCCCAAATTAGACTGCTGTTACTGTGAGCCTTGCTGGCTTTTTGCCAACCGTAATGCCCCGTTTTACAACAATTCATGGGTAAACGGAATAAGAGACTGGAAACATCTTTCTGCCAAAGTTGAGAAGCATGAATCCACGCAAATACATCTTGCTGCATGCATAGTCTACGAGCAGTGGAAACTCAACAACACAATAGACAACGAAATGGAGAAGAATGTGCGTAATGCAGCCTTGTTTTGGAGACAGGTCGTGGAGCGCATTGTAAATGTAACTCTTACTCTGGCTTCATGCAACCTGGCATTCAGGGGACACAGGGAAGTTATAGGTCAGGGAAATGCTGGCAACTTTTTGTCAATAATCGAGTTATTAGCTCGCTACGACCCTGTTTTGAAAGAGCTGATCAACCGACCAGAAGGGTCAGTGAAATATCTAAGTCACCAGATTCAAGATGAGATTATATACATATTATCTCAACGTGTGAAAGATGACATTATTAATGAAATAAACAAAGCCCCGTTTTATTCCATTATCATGGATACAACACAAGATGTGTCAAAGATCGACCAGCTGAGCCAGGTGTATCGTTATGTAACTGTTGTTAAGAATGACATTGATATTGTAACAGATATTAAGATCAATGAAGTGTTTTTGGGCTTTGAAGCGACCGTGGGCTCATCAGCGTCAGAGCTTGAAAAACAAATCTTGGGCTCTATAGAGAAAAACGGAATCGATCTGTCAAAATGCCGCGGACAGGGCTATGATGGGGCCGCGAATATGAGTGGTGCATATTCAGGCGTACAGGCAAGAATAACAGAGAAGGAGCCCCTTGCCTGTTATGTTCATTGCGCTGCTCATAATTTAAACCTAGCTCTCAACGACTCTGTTAAAAACGTCCCTGGAGTGAAGCAGTTCTATGACACAGTAGAGATACTGTTCAACTTTTTTGGTCACAGTATCAAACGATGGGCGCTCCTCAGTCAGTTAATGACGCCAGAGAGCAGAACTGTCACATTAAAACGCCTCTGTCCCACGCGCTGGTCATCTCGGCATGATGCGCTTTTTGCGTTAAGGCACAGATATGGAGACATCATTAAAGCCCTCGTCAAAATATCCCTGACCAGTGACAAAAAAGATGAGCGTGATGAAGCAACTGCACTCAAGAATGCCATAGGCAAATTTTCATTTATATTTTTGGTCAACGTGCAAACCAAGATCCTTGAATGCATAAACGCTGCCTCACAGTTGCTGCAAGCAAAGGACGCGGATATTCTCACAGCATCTACTCTTCTGCAAAACGCCATCAGTGTTTTGGTGGAATACAGGGAGCAATTTGATGAGGCAAAGTCTGCCACTCTTGCTCTTGCAACAAAATGGGGAAGTCAAACAGAGTTTGAAGCAAGCAGGGCCAGAAAGGTTAAGCGTCATTTTGATGAACTTTCTGAAGACAGTCGCCTCGCTGACGCAGAGAGCAACTTTCGGGTGAACGTTTTCAATGCATGTCTTGATATCATCATCCAACAACTGTCCCGGAGATTCAGCAGCTTAAACGGCACTGTGAATCTGTTTCAGTCACTTCACCCCAACACACTGCTGCGCGCAGGAGACGAGGAGCTGCACCAGGCTGCCCGGCGACTTAGTGAGCACTACAGTCGGGACATCGGGCCCAGCTTCCCTGACCAGCTGCTTTGTTTTAGAGCCTCTTTCAGGGACCTGATATCAAAACAAAAGTCTGTTCCGGATCTGGCAAAAATGCTCTTTGTCAACCACCCAGCAGTAACTTCCACATTCAGTGAGGTTTGCACTGCCCTCCTTTTATTTTTGACCCTTCCCGTCACGGTTGCAACCTCTGAGCGTTCATTCTCGAAGTTGAAACTAATTAAAAACCACTTGAGGAGCACAGTGGGACAGGAGAGACTGAGTGGACTTGCCATGTTGTCCATTGAGAATGAGAGAGCAAAGAAAATGGACATACAGAGCATCGTAGACGAGTTCGCGGAGCGCAAGGCTCGTCGCATGCCCTTTAAATAGTGGTGAGCAGGCCTATATAAGCCTACAGTAAATTGTGTTTGTACGTGAACATGTGGGTCACTGTGCCAGTTTTACCAAATTTCTATTCATATAGCCTACTGTGTGATAGTTAGGCTACTTAAAGTGGCAAAAATGATGTGGTCGCTTTCCATGGTGCGGAACGTTTTTTTTCCGTGGTGCTGAACTGCTTTTGTGTTGTTTTAAGGGGCATGTAGTGATCCCCTGGGTTTTTTTTACCTGGCCATAGTCTGTTGGAGCCGGGGGGGTCAATATTGCAGTGTTGCTCCCCATACAGAGTTGGGTTTCTATTGTTTATGTGGAAAGGGAAATTATCAATTATCATTGTTGTTTGTGCACGGGTACGGGGACCCCCACTGTATGAATGAGTGTTTTCCAGCTGTCATGGCGTGCGTAATTCGCACAGGTGTAGTAATGGGTCCGAGGGTTTTGTTGTTCTGTGTACAATTGTTTATTATAGGCCACCATTATGGGTGTGTTTTGAGTTTGCATAAATACAGAATCAAACCTTATACGGCTTCCGTGTCATTTCCCTAACGCACCAGACTGCAAGCCTAGGTCCGCGCCGCCTGCAGCAGAGAGGCGCTGTGCCAGTTCCCCTTAATCCCAGTATAAGGGAAATTGTTACAATGTAGCCTAATGTTTTTGTTGTTCACTTGGCTTGTTACTTCATGTCCGTTTGATGGACTTAAAAATAACGTAGTTGTTCTCAGTGGTACTGCAGCGTGTAAGCCTCGCTGTTGCGGGCATGTGTATGTTGTAAAATTATGTTATGATGAGGTTTATTATTTGGGTTTAAAGGGCCCGGTCATGTGCCACGCCCCCGGCCCGGCTCTGATTCGTTCCGCTACTGTGTGGCACATCATGATGACCCCACCAATTAAAGTATTTGCAGAAAAAAAGAAGCCTCCTGCCTCTATGAATCTGGATGCTAACATGTTATTAACCTTGCACCTGCTTGGTTCTTGGGCAATGTGGATTGGCCCCTATAGAAGCCTTTAGTCTGTGTGCAGTGATGTGTCTACACAAAGCAAACAGAAGCTGATAAAATAGATTGGGGTGCTCTCCAGGCGGCCTGCAGACAGTGCTGAGTTCAGCACCTTTTGTTTGCCTTGTGTATATGGGCACGCGGAGAGCTCATCTCTGTCCACAGATCTTGTCAGAAGGGCCTTGGGGCTCATTTAAAAACTGATGACAAAGAAACACTTTGTTTCTTTTCATTTCCCCAATCATTGTCTCTTCTCATTGCCTGTGCAGCTCCTGCGCTCATTGTCATACGACACAGTTAGGGTTGAGATGATCTTCTCCGAAATGAGCAGAAGAAAGAGAAGCAAATGTAACATGAAGCTGCAAGTGACACATCTATAGAGAAAAACTCTTTTAGCTCTGAACCAAATGGCTTTCCTGTCTAAATGTACCAATTTTGAGTTTGTTTCTTCCACGGTGCAGCCCATCACCACACCGCCTTCTCCTAATCTCTCTTTTTCTCTGAATCAATGTGATTACAATTATTCCCCAGCAGGATAAATTGGGGTGCATGCTGTGTATGTCATTACCTCTCAAAGCTCTGACATTAGCTCGGCTAATGTGACTGTGATCCACATTGTCCTTCCTTCCTCACACAGACAGTGGCATGATGCACTTCCTACCACTTTCATCTCAGGCTGTAAATTACAATAAAGCAAAATTAATTCCCTCAAAGGCCAGGCACTTCCATCCGTGGAATCAAGGATGAAGCCTTGATTAATTCCAACTGTGTGCGTGATGTTTTGAGCCCAGAGCCTGGAGCCCAAAACTATATTGGAGTCCTTCTTTTAATAAAGTTTATCGTTGGAGAGAAGATGAGGCAAAGAAACTCAATCTTGATCTTGAGCCAAAGGACCTCTTCTGACGGCAGCATTGCTTCGATGGCGGAGATTTAATACAAATTCTCCAAAAGAAGGAGGAATGTTATTACATAGCAAAAGCCATTTTAATTTTGAGCTTATGAAAGTGATCACACACAGTAAACAATGTGACGGTGGAAATATCTGAAAACACAGCAACACCGAAATGAAATGAAATTGTACCAAAATTTGTCGCGCCGGCGTATGACCAGATATAAAATGATTCCCGGCATTAGTTATTGCATGAATAGACATTGAACATTAAAGAGTCATGTTGTGTAAATGCAGCCAATAAATGCCAATAGTAATATCAAAAATGAGGTTTGATTTTTTTAATGAAACTTTCAATGACTATTACTTTAAAATCTGACAGACTTGGTAGAATTTATTTTTTCACGGCAGCGAGTCTGTGTACCTCGTGTGCATCCTAATGCGAATGCATAGAAGAAAATATTGATGAAGATGAATTATATCTGTGTAGTTGCCATGGGGGAGTGTGTGCCTCAAACTCATTAAGACGTTCAGAGCTGAATGCAAGATAAGCCAGGAAGAGTGACAGGTAGACCACTGCACTATTTAATGGCATGGGAGCTCTCCCTCCCTGTGAGTGTGGGTGGGTCGAGGTGGGGGTCTGCCTTCACTGACTCTATTTGTCTATGCTCTGTCTTTCATCTCTTAATCCCCGGAGGGATAAAATTACATTCCCTGTCACTGATGTCTGAACACGAGAGCCGGGGAGAGGACAAACTGTGAAAATGGTGTGTAATTCATGAGGAGAATCGTGCGTCATTAGCACGGTGTAATTTATTGTGCACCACACAGTGTAAATGTATGCTCAGCAAGGTCTTAAATTAGCTTGCACTGAATGGAATAGATATGATTAGAAAGACTTTATTGTCATCGTACAGAATAATATACAACAGCTGCTCCTTTTTCAAGAGCACTGTGACAGATAGTCAGCTGACCGACAACAACAACTGCTTTTTTACTGCGTGTAGTACGCATGCAGGCCTTTTAGAGAGATTTAAAATTGATTTTCCTGTACCTTGACGAGAGAGAAAAATTGTTGTGCATGACTTTTTTACTGTATGTAGGAAAAGGTTTGCAGAAGTGTTGTGTGCCCTTTTAGCCAGTGCCCTCCTTCGCATTTACCCGGTGAGATACTCACTGAAGAGATATCCTCACACTTTAGCCGCTGGCCTGTGAGCAGCTCAGCTGGAGCAGATGCGTGATAAATGCCTTGCTGAAGGGCATGTAGTTCTTTGGGAGAGCTCCACTCAATCACCATTTCCACCTCGAATGGAGCAGTCCATCTGGGGAATGAACTGCTGCACACGAGACACAAACTTAAAGCAACTGCCTCATCTGTCATTTCCATTTGCACCCTTGGTTTGCCTGTTTATTTGATTCACCATTTATCATTTGTTTTTTTTAAGGTAACAGCAGAATTACACCCGGGGGTGTAAGTACCCTTGGTTGGAAATCACTGATCTGGGGAGTTTTTAAAAGCAACTTGTTGAGCCTATATGTTCTCATAATGAATGTGCTGTTATCGGGGGAGCTGCACAGAGGAGGTGAGACGATAATTAAGGGGTGGCAGAGCTAGACTCAGACTCATCCCAGAATTTAAGCCCCTTGGTGCGCAGCTAAACTTTTCATTTATTTCAAAACTTGCACAGACCGCTTCTTCAGACAGTCACTGTGAGGCACACACACACCACCAAATCAGAATGTCTGTGTATTATTCGTTTTGCATTTTGTTGCTAGAAGACAATGTCCCAGTAAAAATGCAGTTTCTACTTTTGGTGTGAGCTCAGTGTTTTGAATATGTGGAGCTTTCTGTGGCCCGGGGAGGTTTCTGATAGCATAGTGTTGCAACACAAAAGGTTTTTAGAGAGCAAAAAGACTTTGTTGAGAGCACAACAAGATTGTATCAGACAGGTCTCTGGGTGGCCAGGGAGGGCTGGCGGAAGCAGCAGCATGCTAAACTCCCATTCAGTATGAGGATGAGAGAACAGGGCTCTCTGTGAAGTCCTCCCAACCTCACCTGTTTGATCCTAATAGAAGAATCCACAGGTCTTCTTTATCTAAGTGCTACAAATGCAGAAATGTAAACATATCCGTGTACATTAATAAATCGTGTGAAATCTGATGTAGCTGCTCTTTGTTACTGAACACTCAAATACTGATTTCTGTACATTTGTTTTGTTTTGCCGCAGATTTACAGAGTTTCTGGAGCCGTTTGAGAGAGTGATTCAACCAGAGGAACTTTGGCTCTACAAGAATCCTCTCGTTGAGTCAGACCACATCCCTAAGAGGGTCATGTTCGTAAGTAGGCTACCTTCTAAAATGATGAATTCTGTTATTATAGCCTTGATTGCCTCTAAATACTGCATCATAATTGGAATTCTACATGAAGCACATCCTCTGCTCATTTCTGACTAATGTATGTGGTGCAGAAATCCTTCATCCGGGAGAGTCAATACGGTAAAACCTCTTGGTTCCACTGATGAAGTGAGGCCTGAATCATGTTGATAGAACAGGGGTCTTGGCAAAACTGTGGTGATTAGCGCTTCAAAAGTAAATAATATCTCCTCGTGGAATGAAGTACAAGCTTAGGATGAATATTTACCAGATGCAGCACGGCCTGAAAATGCCTCTGTCTCATACTGTACACACTAATAAAACTTTAAAGAATATTTTGTCCAAACATTTCTGCCCATATATTTGAGCAGTTGGGTTGATTTTGTTTTCAGTGCAGTTTTCAGAAAATCACACTTAAAATTCAACATACTGGTCGTTACAGAACTCATTGACTCATCCATCATTTTCAGAATCTGAGATAGTGGACACTTTCAAAACGTGATCATGGTAAAATAAAACAGGGATGATGAAAAAGAAACAGCATATAATGAGATAAAATGAGAAATTCTTACTACCAAAAGTCCACACCATCCAATGACATTAAATCTATGGGAAACAATTTAAGCATTGTTGATCAGGCTCTCTTCTGTAGTAACACATATATCTAAGTGAAGTTTAAAGTGAGGGAATTAAATTTTATATGGAGGGCACTAGCCATTCTGCAAAACCCAAATCCTGAGACTAATGATTCTAACATCAAGATATAAAACATATAATTTCTATTGCTAGTAGGTGTTACTTCACCACAGCTCCATCAACACGCTGTTCAACAAAAACTAGGAAGCTGTGTGAAGAAGTATTGTGAGGGTCTTTAGATTATGCTTCCCAAATATGATGTTGGCCTGATGACATGTGTTTGTGAACTTCAAATTAAAAATGGTTGACCTCCTACTGGGCTTGTGGTATGGCTCTATAGGTTTCTTGTACTGTAAGTCTTGGGATCATACGTGCGGTTACTGAATTTCATAAATAGGTTAAAAGCCCAGGGTCTTCATTGAATTTTTGTAAGATGTATATTTTGCTACACCCAAACATGTGACCCATAGATTTTACTCACGTCTAATGAGTGTTTTATGAAACTGCTTGGGACCTTCGGAAATGACGATTTATATGATTTTAAAGGTTGCACATGTCACATGATGTCGGTCAAGAAGCCTTCCTCTGTCTAAAGTTCATGAATTCTCCCTCCAGTTACAGCAGTAACTTAAAACAGAACTCATGACCATATAAACCTGGTAATTTCAGCTGAATGTGCTGCATATAAAGCAGAACAGCCTTTTTAAAGGTGCCCCAATATGAATATTATGAAAATACGTTCTCAGTACTGCTGTTGAAGAGCAGAAATGGAGCCCTGGTGTGAAATGGATATGCTATATTGAAATCCTGATATGTACTGTAATAAACTCTTTTTTTCCACCACATTAAACTGTAAACTATAGTTAAATATCGGGTTGTTATTAGGCATGAGAAACTTCAGTGTGCATGTTTTTTTGCGGATGACACAACTCAAAATAATGATAATCCCCACTCCATTCTCATGCCTGTTAGGTAAGAGGGATGACACAGGCAGTCAGGCTTCTTCAGTGTCATTGCGCTGACAGTGGCCCTGAAGTTGTGCAGAATTTATCTGGCCATTACAAATAGTTCATGGAGGGGATTTACATGAAGCTACATTATGAGTCACTCTGACCTTCATTAAGATATATACTGTATTTGCGTATATGCAGCCTTAAGAGTCACCCTTGGATTTTCTCATTACGGGAGTGGCAGGAATATTCTCAATGCTAGTTATTTATTGATGGCCCCAATGAGTGTGTCTCCTCTGTTGAGCATAGCCAAAGGCTGCATTGGTAGAATGTGTAAACAGGCCATTAGCATTCAGCCCTCAAAACTGTGCATGAAAATCTGATCTCATCTTCAAGAAAACCTTCCCCCTCCTCACATTTCTCTGCAAGGATTTTGCCCCAAATATATACAGTAGAATGCAACTAACTATTACAGTAATTGAAAGTTAATAATGATTTGTATTTAACGATAAGTTATTGACAGCAAGATTCTCTGAGAGTGTCGACCATCTTTTAAACAGGGCAATGGTGAATAGTGTTTTGTCATCAGTCATCCACATACCAAGAGACAAAAAATGCTATAGTATCTATATAAATGTGTTTAAAATGATGTTGGGCTTGAATTAAAGTCATGTTGAAGGCACTACTAATTAAAAACAGACATGACTGTCACTTTGTGAAATATTGTTAGACAAAACCCATTACACTGTCAAACCTTTTAAGATGTTTTAAAATACTTCAATGTGCTTCCATGGCAACTTCAATCTTCTACTTTCCTCATCTACATATCCCCCTCCACATCTTTGACAACTGTATAATACCTTCAGGATTGCTACTGTATAATTTTAGCATAAGAGGAGCAACTATAAGTAAAACATTGTTAGAAGTTGTAAATGGAAATGTCCTCAATCCTAAATAAAAAAGGCAGTGTTGGGCCACCTTTGGTGTCAGCACCACTCAGGTAGATTTGCATAGTTGTTTCACTCTGCATTCATTCTGAGGAGTTGTGAAAGTGTCTCAACCTGACAGATAGTGCAGCTGTTTACACTGGTTTCCCTCCCGACCTCAGTGATAAAGTGATGGGGACTGCTGAGAATTAAAGGTCACTGATACACAGGGTGCATTTTTGGCAAAAGTGATTGATGCAGCTACTGCCTGAGTTACAGCTTTGGTGCTTCCATCAATTTTGTGATTTGAAGTATGTGATCCTGTGTCTGTGTTTTTCTTTTCTCATTGATCTGTGAATGAAGCATACAATGTGATGTTATCCATGATATAACATAACATTTTTGTTCTGCACTGTGACATTGGGCCTACAAGGACATGTTGGATTATTTAATTTCAGATTCAGTCAGTAAGTGTTAGAGCACTTATGTGTGAATCCAAGTGTAATTACACATTTGAATCCAGCTACTTCAAAGGGGATTGTGAGGTGCAAAATGAGTTTATAATTGGCAAAGATACACAGATTCACAGGCAGCAGAACTGATGAACAGCACTCAAGGCAAATTCAATATGTGTCATAAAAATGGAACTGAAACCCAATCTTTGTTGTTTCCACTTCCTTTGCGTAAGAAAAGAAAATATATTGAATTTGGACAGAAAGTTATTAATACAATTTGGGGCATGAATAATTACCAAGGTGCTGAGGAGGCCCGAATCTCTGGAGCAAAATTCTTCTCTGTGCAGGCAGGAAATCCCACTGAACAATAAAGTAGCTTGTTTGGCCCCTCAGTTTGCCTTGTTAAAATTAACTCTGCATAAAAGATGGGTTCATGTCATTACCTCAGGCGAAAGTCATTTTTTGATTAACCTGCAAAACAGACCCTGTGGAATGCAGTGCATCCCTAATGTCACAGTAATGACTGTACATTTTTTTTGTCTTGATTTTCACACAGGCAATTTCGTTCCTTACCCCACTGGCAGTGATATTTGTGGTGAAGATAATTCAGAGGACGGACAAAACAGAAATCAAAGAGGCTTGTTTAGGTATGTGGAGCCAATTACTTTAAATGTCATGAAATTGTTGCTGTTAGTCACAGTCTTACCTATGAGAGGACTGGAAATTATGCACAGTCGCCTTACACAGTGCGGTCAATGGAATTTTTTAATAGCCATGAAGAAGACGTCTCTTGGTCTTTAACATCTTTCACCTTTCCTGAGTAAGTGTGGGCTAACTGGACACCTGTTAGTATTCTGTTGAGGTTAATGGTGAAAACAACTCTGTAACATCTGTTGCAGTCAGTGTGATACCACACAAGTTCATCTTAACCACAGCAGTCATGCACATTTACACACATTAAAAATTTTCATGGTGTTTGGTTGTTTTCTCGACCAGCATCATGAGCATTTCTCTCACACTGCTTCTCCTCCTGTTTGCAATCTCCCCCGGGTCGAGGGGCCTGTGGGGGGTTTGGCACATCTGAGAGCATTAAGAAAGTTTAACACAAATCCAATTAAGGAGACACACAGATGAATCAGATGGAGAAAGGGTGGTTAAGTCTACTATCAGTATAGAGATTACAGTGCTGTGTAGAACTTAACAGGCCCATTGCTGCCTGCAGCGAAGCACTTGTACAAGGCTTTGTGGCCGTAGAGGAAAACAAAAATCACTCAGAAGAACAAAGAGTCAAAGGAAGCCAGTTATTTCACCGAGTTTCTACAGCATCATGTCTTTGAACTAGTGTGACCTATAAACAAATACCACAAAAAGATCATTAAAGCAATTATTTGGTTGCATGTGTGGTTAAAATATTGCTTATTTTTAGCTGCAGACCTTCAGTATTCATCCCAAACTAAAATCACAAAAAAGAAGCTGTCTAAATTTATACTAAGGTTGTCCCTTTCAAACACAACAATATCACTGTGCTGGCATAAATTAAAGGCCTGAGTTAGATTTTCACCACTCGGTTTTGCTACTTCAGTGCATAAATTGTTTGATAGATTGCATTCTGCTTTGTTTCCCTTTGGAGTAGAATGAACACAGTGTAGCCTTTGTAGGATTGTCTAATAATGTCTAATAACCCTTTATCATTCCCAAACTCCTGCAGCTTAATTGCGCGATTATCTATCAGTCAGGCTGTAATGACGCCATTTTGAAAGTTTGATTACATTTTCCAAAAGACTACCCTCTGAGAACGACACAGAGATGATTCTGTGGTGATTGTTTTAAATTTTGGTTGCAAAGCATGAATAATTTCAGATTTCATTATTCATCATCTAGTAGGGGGGCCAACGTAGCCAGTATCAATAGCCGTAGTTTTTTGTTGTTAATTTTTGTAGACTGTTATATCTTGATTCTTGGGGTTCCTAGCAAGACAAATAAAAGTGTCTCCAATTTTTTCCCTTTGGATTTAGTCATAATAATTGTAGGTCAAATACAGATGTATTTTGGCCGAAATTCCTACCTTTCCTTATGGACATAAGGATATAATCCTGTAAAACCACATAAATACTACAAAGTAATGCACAAAATAGATTCAATATCATAAAATAATACTACTTATACCTATAATAATGTCTTTTAGGCTGATGACAGTAAAATGCTCAAATCTGTACAAGGAAAATAATCCTGGTTCTTTATTATCCATCACTCAGATGTTAGAATAAACATTTATTTGCCATAGCCTATTTTTGAAATAACAAGTTGTTGACAGAGTTGACAGGCACTGTTTTCATTGCTTTTCAATTTCAAAATGAGCTATTTCTCATCTCATAGACTACACAGTAAGTTACATAGGTCCTGTATGTTTTTGTCATTACTAGTAGGGGGGCCAATGTATTTCTGTAAGTTTGGAATGTTAATTTTTGGAGAGTGGTTAGCACTGCACCATCACAGCAAGAGGGTCCTGGGTTCAAACCCGCCGGTCGGCTGGGGCTGTGGAGTTTGCATGTTCTCCCCGTGCATGCGTGGGTTCTCTCCGGGTACTCCGGCTTCCTCCCACAGTCCAAAGACATGCAGGTTAGGTTAATTGGTGACTCTAAATTACCCACAGGTGTGAATGAGAGTGTGAATGGTTGTCTGTCTATATAGTATGTTAGCCCTGCAATAGACTGGTGACCTGTCCAGGGTGTACCTGCCTCTCGTCCGAATTCAGCAGAGATAGGCTCCAGCTCACCCGTGACCCTAGCGCAGGATAAGCGGTATAAATGAAAAAATTAATGGTTGGAATGTCTTCTTGGTGATTAAACTTTGATCAATCCAGACCTGAAGACCAATTGTCAATATAGAAATATACAAACAAACAAACAAAAAAACACAATACAGTCTTCATGCTGCCAACCAAATCTTCGATGACAGAACGGATTTCAGTAACTTTGTTTTAAATGGAAGGATCACCATCATCCTCATCTTCATCAATGTCCATCAGATGTCCTTGGCAGACATTTGCACAAACCTCTTCATCTGCTACACACAGGCACATCTCAGTGCAGTTCAGATTTGAGACCTGCAAGAACAATGTGACATGCAGAAGGTTTTCTTGCAGCCACATTTGATGATATGTATGATGTTGGCTGTGGCAGAGGATCCTATGCTGTGACTGGTACCAGTTTACCTCCCTCTGCCTCCCATCCATATTTGTTGCCGGTGGTAACTGTGGGTAAGGTGTGAGGTCCTGATTCCATACCATTGTCTGGCAATGGCTTGATGTAAGGCTCCTTGTGTTGGTGGCAGTCTCTCAGCTTCTAACTGTTTCTTTGAGAATAATCTCTACTTGAGATCACAGACATTTACCAGTGTGGTACCATGTTTGTACAGCTGACAGACAAATGCTTTAATACTTCTTTCTATGCCAATCCCTAGAGCAGCAAATGCCCATACCACCTCCCTTGGATATACAGTAAGTGCTTGCCAACAGGTCAGCTCTCCTTTGCCAGCAAATCAACCTGTCAGGTCAGCTCCAGAGAAGGAGGAACCCTGGTAAGGCTGCAGAGATGATCTGTTCCTTGTTCCCCACACCAGTAATGAAGTAAGTGTCCTTGCACAACTGATGGCACCATTGAACTACAAGAACACACACATCTGTGTCTGGGGACTCAATGCAGATTTTTGTTGCCCCTCTCTGGGCAGAATCCAGGCTGAGCAGGATCATGGTGGTATCAGCATTTGCTGCCCTGGGGACTGCAGAAAAGTTGAGTACTGGCATAGAAAGAAGTATTGAATCATTTGTCTGTCAGCTGTACAAACATGGTACCACACTGGTAAATGTCTGTGATCTCAAGTAGAGATTATTCTCAAAGAAACAGTTAGAAGCTGAGAGACTGCCACCAACACAAGGAGCCTTACATCGAGCCATTGCCAGACAATGGTATGGAATCAGGACCTCACACCTCACCCACAGTTACCACCGGCAACAAGTATGGATGGGAGGCAGAGGGAGGTAAACTGGTGCCAGTCACAACATAGGATCCCTCAGCCCCAGCCACCATCATACATATCATCAAATGTGGCTGCAAGAAAACCTTTGGCATGTCACATTGTCCTTGCAGGTGTGCCTGAAGAGGTTTGTGCAAATGTCTGCCAATGGTGATCCTTCCATTTAAACAAAGTTACTGAAATCCATTCTGTCATGGAATATTTTGTTGGCAGCATTATGTCTTGTTTTTTGTTTGTTTGTTTATTTCTATATTGACAATTGACAATATTTAGGTCTGGATTGATATAGGTATGTTTAAACAACTTTGAAACTTTGCAAAGGTAAAAAATTACTGACTTGATATTTTGTTCTTTTTTCAGCAAAATCAATACCTATTGTGGTCTTTATTAAAATAATTGTTTGTAATGACATCTGTCAAATATTATTAAATATAATCACAACTAAAAAGAGTACTTTGTGTTAATTTTAGTTGAAGAAAATTGTGATTTTAACGATTGTAATCATATTTAATAGTGCGAATAAGTGTCAAAATATCACATTTGAGAGAAAAATATAAAAAAAATTGTTAGAAAAAATGGAGACATATTTTTTCTCATAGTTTATCCACCCAAGAAGACATTCCAACCAGTCTCCAAAAATTAACATTCCAAAATTACGGAAATACATTGGCCCCCCTACTAGTAGGGGGGCCAACGTAGCCAGTATCAATAGCCGTAGTTTTTTGTTGTTAATTTTTGTAGACTGTTATATCTTGATTCTTGGGGTTCCTAGCAAGACAAATAAAAGTGTCTCCAATTTTTTCCCTTTGGATTTAGTCATAATAATTGTAGGTCAAATACAGATGTATTTTGGCCGAAATTCCTACCTTTCCTTATGGACATAAGGATATAATCCTGTAAAACCACATAAATACTACAAAGTAATGCACAAAATAGATTCAATATCATAAAATAATACTACTTATACCTATAATAATGTCTTTTAGGCTGATGACAGTAAAATGCTCAAATCTGTACAAGGAAAATAATCCTGGTTCTTTATTATCCATCACTCAGATGTTAGAATAAACATTTATTTGCCATAGCCTATTTTTGAAATAACAAGTTGTTGACAGAGTTGACAGGCACTGTTTTCATTGCTTTTCAATTTCAAAATGAGCTATTTCTCATCTCATAGACTACACAGTAAGTTACATAGGTCCTGTATGTTTTTGTCATTACTAGTAGGGGGGCCAATGTATTTCTGTAAGTTTGGAATGTTAATTTTTGGAGAGTGGTTAGCACTGCACCATCACAGCAAGAGGGTCCTGGGTTCAAACCCGCCGGTCGGCTGGGGCTGTGGAGTTTGCATGTTCTCCCCGTGCATGCGTGGGTTCTCTCCGGGTACTCCGGCTTCCTCCCACAGTCCAAAGACATGCAGGTTAGGTTAATTGGTGACTCTAAATTACCCACAGGTGTGAATGAGAGTGTGAATGGTTGTCTGTCTATATAGTATGTTAGCCCTGCAATAGACTGGTGACCTGTCCAGGGTGTACCTGCCTCTCGTCCGAATTCAGCAGAGATAGGCTCCAGCTCACCCGTGACCCTAGCGCAGGATAAGCGGTATAAATGAAAAAATTAATGGTTGGAATGTCTTCTTGGTGATTAAACTTTGATCAATCCAGACCTGAAGACCAATTGTCAATATAGAAATATACAAACAAACAAACAAAAAAACACAATACAGTCTTCATGCTGCCAACCAAATCTTCGATGACAGAACGGATTTCAGTAACTTTGTTTTAAATGGAAGGATCACCATCATCCTCATCTTCATCAATGTCCATCAGATGTCCTTGGCAGACATTTGCACAAACCTCTTCATCTGCTACACACAGGCACATCTCAGTGCAGTTCAGATTTGAGACCTGCAAGAACAATGTGACATGCAGAAGGTTTTCTTGCAGCCACATTTGATGATATGTATGATGTTGGCTGTGGCAGAGGATCCTATGCTGTGACTGGTACCAGTTTACCTCCCTCTGCCTCCCATCCATATTTGTTGCCGGTGGTAACTGTGGGTAAGGTGTGAGGTCCTGATTCCATACCATTGTCTGGCAATGGCTTGATGTAAGGCTCCTTGTGTTGGTGGCAGTCTCTCAGCTTCTAACTGTTTCTTTGAGAATAATCTCTACTTGAGATCACAGACATTTACCAGTGTGGTACCATGTTTGTACAGCTGACAGACAAATGCTTTAATACTTCTTTCTATGCCAATCCCTAGAGCAGCAAATGCCCATACCACCTCCCTTGGATATACAGTAAGTGCTTGCCAACAGGTCAGCTCTCCTTTGCCAGCAAATCAACCTGTCAGGTCAGCTCCAGAGAAGGAGGAACCCTGGTAAGGCTGCAGAGATGATCTGTTCCTTGTTCCCCACACCAGTAATGAAGTAAGTGTCCTTGCACAACTGATGGCACCATTGAACTACAAGAACACACACATCTGTGTCTGGGGACTCAATGCAGATTTTTGTTGCCCCTCTCTGGGCAGAATCCAGGCTGAGCAGGATCATGGTGGTATCAGCATTTGCTGCCCTGGGGACTGCAGAAAAGTTGAGTACTGGCATAGAAAGAAGTATTGAATCATTTGTCTGTCAGCTGTACAAACATGGTACCACACTGGTAAATGTCTGTGATCTCAAGTAGAGATTATTCTCAAAGAAACAGTTAGAAGCTGAGAGACTGCCACCAACACAAGGAGCCTTACATCGAGCCATTGCCAGACAATGGTATGGAATCAGGACCTCACACCTCACCCACAGTTACCACCGGCAACAAGTATGGATGGGAGGCAGAGGGAGGTAAACTGGTGCCAGTCACAACATAGGATCCCTCAGCCCCAGCCACCATCATACATATCATCAAATGTGGCTGCAAGAAAACCTTTGGCATGTCACATTGTCCTTGCAGGTGTGCCTGAAGAGGTTTGTGCAAATGTCTGCCAATGGTGATCCTTCCATTTAAACAAAGTTACTGAAATCCATTCTGTCATGGAATATTTTGTTGGCAGCATTATGTCTTGTTTTTTGTTTGTTTGTTTATTTCTATATTGACAATTGACAATATTTAGGTCTGGATTGATATAGGTATGTTTAAACAACTTTGAAACTTTGCAAAGGTAAAAAATTACTGACTTGATATTTTGTTCTTTTTTCAGCAAAATCAATACCTATTGTGGTCTTTATTAAAATAATTGTTTGTAATGACATCTGTCAAATATTATTAAATATAATCACAACTAAAAAGAGTACTTTGTGTTAATTTTAGTTGAAGAAAATTGTGATTTTAACGATTGTAATCATATTTAATAGTGCGAATAAGTGTCAAAATATCACATTTGAGAGAAAAATATAAAAAAAATTGTTAGAAAAAATGGAGACATATTTTTTCTCATAGTTTATCCACCCAAGAAGACATTCCAACCAGTCTCCAAAAATTAACATTCCAAAATTACGGAAATACATTGGCCCCCCTACTAATCTAAATGTGAGATCTAACCACACAAGGCTTTATTGTTTGGTGTTTGCAGAGGAAGTACTCTTCCAGTTAGTGAGAAAAGGGGGGAGTTTTTAATAATGCAAGTTTTTGTAGTCTCTACATATTGGGTCTGCTTTATGAATGCTCTAGTCCTCCCTAGGGATTTGAAGTACTCCTCCCTTGCTTTGTTAATGATTAGTCCATAATACATTAGATGTTGTGGACAGAAGCAGAACCGGCAGGTATGTCTGTGATTGTTCTTTTTCCTTTGAGCGATTTTTGTTAAATCAACCAACCAGTCTGCAACAACTTGGCAAAAGCACTCAGAAGCTGAATGAGAAAGTCGCAGCAACGTAATGGCAGCAATCCTGTCTTTACTCAATAGGTTTCTAATTTCCTGAAACGGTGCCTTGCTGCAATCACTGGTTCAAACTCAGGGGTGCAAGTGCATATGAATGTGGTCATTTTGCTGACACAGCACAGAGCAATTTAGCAAAGCGGTAAATGCAGGTTGAATAAACTATTAAGGCTCTCCTGGGGCGAGCTTCAAGAATGGCAAATCACGCAAACCCTTGAAAAGTAACAGAAGTGATGTCCATATTAAACTAGAGGCACAAAATGGCAAGGCATGGACAAACAGTACAAAGTTTACCTAAGAATTGTAGAGTGTCTCTGATGTCTCCTTTATGAATCTGATCAGCCCTGCTCCTCAATCTAACTTGACAGAAACTGGCTCATTTGGTTGCCAGGAGTATTATACAAACAAGCAGAATTGCAAACAAATAGACTGCCAGAACTGTGTTAGTGCTACCCTTGGCTCTGGGCCACGGGCAAAATTAATTAATACTTTAATGACCATCAGTAAACATAAGTGTGGAGTATGAGAGAGAGAATGCAACTGCAGCAAATTTTACACCAGACATGCTCGGCCTCTTTATCGAACTGGTCAAATGGAACTTGTATCATTTTGGGCTTTCATCTCATCTGCATGAGGTCTCCAAATTAACAAGCTATTAAATACCATTGACACCGTGCATCTCTCAGCAGCTCATGAAGATAATACATTTGAGAGCCAGCAACGTGGTGTGAATTCAATTGGCCTTCAGACTTCTGGGATTAACCTATGGGCAGGCGCTCTGGCTAATGATGAGTCCCAATGGTTTGCTTCACAGCTAATTAAATAAACGTACGGTTACAGTGCGATTCCTACCTGTCAACCAACTGTACTTCTGTTTCCTATTAGGAAAGTTGAGCTGAAGTATTAGTAGTAATTGCTTCACAGTTAGATAAGCTGTAAGGCTGTAGGGATTTTGTTCTGGTCTTTTTTAAACATTGAATGATATTTGCCAGCATTAAACAATAACTGTGCACAGCCCTGCTTTTATGTTGGCTCTTTTTTTTTTTTTTTACTGGTCGTGGATCAGTCTGTTGGTTGATTGGTTCATCACTTTGATTCAGCATGAAATATCTCAACAAGCATGGCATGAATTGCTTCGAAACTTTGTCCAATCACACACAGTTGTGCAGAGGCGCCACTGTGAGGTTCACATTATTTGTGGCATGAAATTGATTGGCGTGAAATTTGGTACAGACATTCATTTCCCACTGCAGGATTTCAGGATTTCTGATAGCATCAGATCTCTTGACTTTTCCTCCAAACTACAGTACATACACTATTGTAAATCAACACTCACACAAGACAGTGAACGCAGCAAACAATATACTGTACCTGCATGGAAAGCTGTTTGTCAATTTTCATGCCTTCTATCCAGCGACAGCTATGGGTTAAACTCTTATCTCAGTGACAGTTTGTGATCACTTGAAATTGAGTAAATGTTCACTTTCCCTCATGGATGAGCTGAGTAGACTTGGGTGGTGAAAGCTTAGCTAAGCATAACACAATAATAAACTCTGGGCTAGTCTGTGGAAGTGTGCATCTTAAGCTGGTAATTCTTGTCCGGTGTGTGTCTGTTATTTGTGCTGTGCTTAAAACCCTCCTCCTACTGCTGCTACAATTATGAAAGTCTCTTTCACACATAAAACCAGACAACCATCTGTCCATCTGCAAGGGGAATTCCTACCTAATTGGCAGTTATTTGTACTGTATGTGGCTAACCTGCCAGAAACTGCAATTCACTGACATTTAAATGAATTATTTTCATGCACCTTACTTTTTCCGGAATGTTAATCATATTAAAAATGCTGTGTCAGTCTAATCTGCCTCATCATCATCAATGAACCTCTGTGTGCTGAGATGCTAATTTGACCATATCACTCTCCCTTCACCTCCAGCTGTGTCCCTGGCTCTCGCACTTAATGGAGTCTTCACAAACACCATCAAGTTGATTGTTGGCAGGTATGTTAAACAAACTGAGGCCCTTCACAGGCTCTGACAGTGATGCTAAGTGTTAAACTGCGGGCTCTGAAGATCCCGCTCCTTTCACTTACAAGATTTATGGCCCCAGAATTGTTTGACAAGCGGAAAGAAATTTCTCTACCGAGCACATATAAACCATCCGTGTTTGATTTCCAGACCCAGGCCCGATTATTTTCAGCGCTGTTTCCCAGACGGAAAACTGAATGCGAGGATGCTGTGCACCGGGGATCCAGATCTTGTCTCAGAGGGACGCAAGAGCTTCCCCAGCAGCCATTCCTCCTGTGAGTATCAGTCATCAGCACAAGCGGATCAGTGACAGCACCTGTAAACACAAAGCCAGGCTATATCGGAACGCACACTCTGACTTATTAAATCTTCACACACCTGTGCTTGTTTACTCAGTTGATGGTCTGAACAGCATTGCATGCAAATAGAAAATGTTGTAACAGAGTGCTTAATTCACATCACAAAGTGGCAATGAGTGGTCATTCAATTTGCACATCCCGGGGGAGCTTGTTAAGATGCTTATGGATTTGGTCGATTGAGTCGAGCACATTCAATCTTGTTGACGGGGTGAATGAGTGTTTGAGTTCGTCTGAGTTCCTGCTGTGTTCAGTTGAGCAGACCAATGTGGGGCGCGGGACATCTTTTCGACCATATTGCTTCCCAAGCTGTTTTCACTTCAGCAGCGTGTTAAATAATTCACATGTTTTTCTGTTGTCCTGCAGATGAATGTTAAGTGTTATGCATGGAGAGTCTGCTGTGTTGAATAGAGCCTCAGCATTATATGCTGCATCAGGCATGTTAAGGTTGTATGTAAGACAATACATCTTCATGAACATCACTTAGTGACCTTGCTGCCATTGAACATAGAATATACTGACTGAGTGGCTTTGAAGTGTCTCTTCTTTCCTGCTCTAGTAAATATGCACGTCTGAAAAGACCAATAAAAACACCAGCAATAAAATGCTTACACCGGAGTTACACTGAACCTCCTGCTATCTATTATGCAAAATGAAAATTATATCTTTATACTGTATCCTCCAGTGAGCTGTGCCCCAAATGTGGAACACTTGATATTTATAATGTTTGCTTTTGTTCAAAATTCTTATTACATTTCCTCTCTAGATGCACATTCAAACTTAACAGGGTAATTATGTAGAAGTACGAAAGGATCGTGTAAATAAGCAAGTGGTGGCGTCCAACTGAAGATTTTAACTGGCACAGGTTAAAAGACGTGAAAAACAAAGTCACTATCTTAAACTCAAGTTTAAGTATTTTAATTAAACCATGAATGTTTGATGTGAGTTTATAAAAGAAGGATTCTTGGGCGGTAGAGAGCGGAAGCGCAAGTGCAAGAAAGTGCGGCGCTTGTTCAGTGGTTTGTGAACGCTTTTAATTGCCATCCTGCTGCGAGTGTGACTGCCTCAACTCACAGTTAAATGAAACGTGGGACTAATTGGTCTTTGTGTGCTAACATAGGATGGCAAGATGGTATAATAGATGGGACGGCGTAGACGGTAAACGTTTTCATTGATATTAAATTGGGCTGAAATTGTCTGATCCAGTTTGAGTCCAAATCTTGTTTTAGCGTAATTTCAAAGTTGCACACTAACAGCTTCTCAGACACCTGCCTTAAAAGAGAAATGCTTTGAAGTGCTGGCTCAGTCCCATTAGAAAAAGCAGAGAGGGACATTGCCCCATAATTCACTGCAGCACTGTGCATGGATTACATTCATCTGCACGGCAGCTCTAATAGCCTTATGTTGCGCTGTGAGTGAGGAAGTGATTGAGAGAGCCGTGCAACGGGGACACAAGAAGCACCCATATGCCAGCGTGTCTGGAGAGAGAGAGAGAGAGACGAAGAAATCCAATTTCCTGTCTGTGTCCCTTTACACCAGGACAACGCTTGCTGAACCATGCAAAATATACAGAGCTTTTAACCAGACACATGTGGCAATGGACAGGGAATAGGGCCAGACAGATGAGAGGCATGAATGAAGCCTTACTCAAAGTGGCATCCTGACATAATGAAACATCACTTGCTGGTGTGAGGCCCAAGGGACGGACGATAAGTAAAAAAGAAACTGCCTTGCATTTACAGACTCTCCCAATGGATGCAGTATAATCTGCATGGTAAACAGATAACCCAAACTAATCCATCAAAATCAGCCAGAATGAAATAATGAACACACGCCCAACTTCAATGTTTCGTGGCAGCTGTTTTTTTTTTAAAGCACACAAACTATTATTGCGTTTCAAAGTTTTTAAGGCTGCTCAGATTCTCTGTGATTAGATTTCTTTTCTTCACCTCGTAGCAAAGTAACAGAATAACAGAGATTGGAGGAGACAGTTCCCAGAAAGAGAAAAACAAACAGATAAATACAAACTCCCCTGAACCCACTGCACCAATATTCACAGCGGTAAAGCAAGCAGGCCCTATGGCAGTAGCTGTAAATTGTCTCCCTCTTATTCTTATTCATTACACAATCTCCCCCTGTGCATATTAAGCCATTAGATATGATCAATTAATGTGCACTTTTGGAAACCATCTGCCATCTTCATCTCATACATTCCTTCCCATGCCTAAATGAATCCTGTGAGACAAACCTAATCACATCTGTGAATCTTCACATTGCTCCTTTCACTTAGACGTAACTATCTGTATTAAATTAGGCATAGCTCGGAATGTCTATCATATTAGTTCGGCATCTAGAGGGAGAAAACTGCACTAGTGTGAAGTGTACTCTCATGTGCTTACTCACTTAGATGCACCTCATCGTGACTGGAGTGTGGAGAGGGGTTGAGGAACAGCTGCTGTAAGAGTGCAGCAATTATTCTGTGCTAATAATGAGCTCCTGTTGGCTTTTGTATGTTAATGGATGAACAGCCTTGGTGCCCAAGTGGTTGGTTAATATGCATTACTTATGGTCAAAGGGGTCTCTCATTGGTCCCTGCAGGGATCAGAGGTCAGAGGAGAGTGCGAAAGGCTGGGAGACAGAAAACATAACCACTACTGCCAGTGATTGGACCCTTTTTAAGTCTGTGTGTGTGGTCAGGTTTTTCACTGATACTAGAAATAAGAGGTTAGAAAGGCACTAAGAGTGGCTTTCTCCAAATTACTACACTTTGCAGAGGCTCTAACCAAAGCATAAGTCCCCTCTTCAAATCAAACATGTGATTTGAAAGAAAAAGACTGCCTGGATTCATTCTAAACCATATTTTCAACAGAACAGCTCCTAATGATAACAGTGGTTGCTGGACCGTAACAACACATCCAGGACTATATCTTTCTCTGACTGACTGACTGACTGAGTTGCAGTTTCCTTACTGGCCATTTCTCTTTCAAAATGAAGGCAGTATGTTGTGGATACTCTTATAAACACTCATACATTATCATAAAGCTTTATAACAATAAACAAAACACATTATAGAGTATTATAACTGTATTATAATCCTTGATATTATCAGCCATTATAAAATGCTCTATGATGTGATGCTTATTGTTATAAAGTCTTATGATAATTTATGAGTGTTTATAATGATAGTTTTACACGCTTATAAGCCAATTATAACACATTATAACTATTATAATGCATTATCGATGTGGGCATTGTCAGCAAGTTACTAAAATACCTGACCTTATAAGTCATGATAAAATGCTTTCTAGTGTGTTATGATTATTGTTATAAAGCATTATGATCATTTGTGAGTGTTTATAATTACACTATAACTATAGTTATAGACAGGTGTCAAATTAAGTGTTATGTTTTATTGGGAAATCATCAGTAATATAATACAGTAAATGTGACGACATAAAAAGTACTGACAAAGCTTAACTGTTGCATGACAACTCAGTTTGACAATGCTAACATGCTGTTGTGAAGTGCCACAGGGTTAGCTTGTTAGCAATTAACAAATACAGGTTTTTGGTTAATGGTAATGTTGTTTGGGTAAGGGTCGGAAACTTTTTTTTAAAACTTGAAATATTAGACTGATAAAATTTTGACCTCAGCTAAGTAATTGTATAGTCCATAGCTGAAAGATTTCAGAAGCCTGATCTATGCAAAAATATTAACATAATGTAAAATCTATGACCCCTAGACCATTTCAATTTATCATGCTGGGCCACCTCTTTAGACACTGCATGCATCTCCAGAAAGCTGGTAACCAATTATTAGAAAACATTACCTACAGTATAAGAAGAACCACACATCAAACTTGATGAAAATAATAACAAAATGTACTTACAGCAGTCATTATTCTCCAAAAAATCAAATAAAGACTAATAATGAAGACATAGCCTACCGTCCCTAGCTACGACAAAGTTGACATTTACGACACTCAGTGTGACAGCCTATTTTACTATTTTAGTTACAGTCCCATGCCTCTGCTGTCAGAGAAACATTTTTTCATAGCTTCTCACCAAGTGAGAGATTTGATGAGCCTTTATGATGTACCTGCAGGCACATTGAATTACTGCTTTATTAATCACGTCTTGTTCTGAAAATCTTTTCCCCTCTCTTCCTTTCTGAATCTTTGTCTAATTTCTGTGATGTTTACAGAGCCCACCCCAGAGTCCATGTTGTGCTGAAAAAGCACAATCAGGCTTGGTTCCTCTTCACTCACAACTTCTGAATAAACTTTGTGCTTGTTTTGAAGATGAAAAAAGCAATCACACTGCACTCATCACTCTCATTAGGCATCTTTGTTTAGTCTAAGGGGAATTATTTTTCAAGGTTTTTAAAATGCATTAAGTGGATTCATTACCATGGTGTTTTCTTCTTTGCTGGCCTCCCTTCTGTCCTCTGGCCATTCTGGGACTCCTGCTGCCTCTGGAGGGGCACCATTCACTGATTACAGAGTACACCTCATTTCCACTGTGTAACCCCACCGCTGCAAATACACCGGCTTAGTTAATTATGCTAATTTCACACATTTAAATGTGAAATGTTTGAGCGGCTCTTTGGGCATGTGTGGGAAATACATAGTAGCTGTCCCTGCTCATGTATTATTTATACGGCCAAAGCATTTCTATTAGTGCAACGCTCCAGATGTTGTCTCTGTCTGCAAACATCTTGGTTGTCTGTTGTATGTATGGAAATAATGGATACACGTTCCCTGTTACAATGCCCCATTTTCTTTATGATAACATAGTCATTCAAAAACCATTTTGTCTAACCTTGTTGTATCTCTGTTACGAAACAGGTCAAAAGATCAAATCTTTGTAAATTGCCCACAATGTAACAGTCTCTCTGGTTGAGTGAATATGTTCACCCTTTGTGGGTGTGTTGACCTGTCCTGACTATTACTGTATGAAATACCTGAGTGAGTGATGATAATGGGGGAAAGTTGCTGGAATCTGAGCTTTTTGGTTTCCTCTGTTCTATTTCTCTGTGAGAACACTACACGAAATAAAGTAGGAAATTGAATTTGCACATTCTGATTAATAAATAAGTGTGTTTCTATCTGTGTTATGAAATTGCTGTCAATGTTTAAGTGATGAGGGATCAGCCCTGCAGACACTGCAAAAAGGTGTCTAGCAAATGTGTCATCTTCTCATGTAAAACTGCTGCGAGTTTAAATGTTCACTCAGCATACTCTGTCTTGGATATCATGGATAATTTAGTCATGTCTTTCCAAATGAATAATGTAATCATCTTAGGCATGGTTAGAGCTGTAAAAATGAATGATGGGCGCTGCTGTGTGATTGGAAATGTGGAGAGTTCACTTCACTCAGAAGCGAGATGAATAGGCGCTGAGGGATGGCGAGGCTGGAGAACTCTGATGGCTCAGTCATGACCTACAGAGGCCGCTGGACCGGTGAAGTGAGCTTGAAAGTATTAATGTAATGTGTTGTCTTGTGTATGTGTGTGTCTGTTTGCATGTGTGTGTGTGTGTACTTTCTTCTTTTTAATCCATTAATGTCACACTCTTCCTCCAAACATCAACAAAGAATCCTGTTTTTTTTACTTGGAGATATACTTAATATATTCTTGTTGCAATTTGCTCTCTTCTAATTAACTGACTTGCCAAATCTGTGAAAATATATTTAATGTTCAGTTATTATCTGCTGATCCTTGATGACTGATATCAACATTAATATTTTAATGGGGAAGTCTGGAGATATGATAACATGAGCAGCCCTCCCAGTGGCTTTCAATGAATTTCCATGGCTTTGCTTCTTAGCTCTTGAAATGTCATAATTTGTCATTTATCATTGTCAATCATACTTGCTGTGAATATTCTTCCTATATATACTGTATGTGAGAGCAGTCAAAGGACATTAACTTGGTGCTTGATCTGACTCCTCCTCCTTTTCCTTTGCTAATACCAATAGGTAAGATACTTGTTTGTGTAGGAAACTTACTCTCCAACTGGTCTCATTCACAAAGCAGCATCAACTTTTGAATGACAGCTATAGCTACAGTATATTTTGATATCATGACTCATGGATATATACAGGAAACGTAAGGTTTGCAGGGCTGTGTGGGTCACCCTGCATAATCAAAATCTCATCAACTGTTGCTGCGCTTGAGTTTTAATGCTAATTAGAAAATGTTAGTATGCTCCCAGGCTTTCCTACAGAAATTACACCCATTAAACGTCAGTCTCTTAGTGTTGTCACTGTGCACATGTTAACAGGTGGAGACAATTTAGCTGAAAGCACCACAGTGCCTGAGCTGCTCCCTGCTTTTCCTTTGTTTTAAAGCTTTTTGTTTCATTATTATTTTGGACCAGCTACATAATGTGAGTGTTTCCACTTAAGTTCCAGTGTTTTTGGCTTGATGAGATTGAGATGAGAGGAGAGGACTTTGAATCGTTTACAGGCTTCTTCGACTCACTGATTGGCAACCTGAAAACACATACAGTGTGTATTATATTATTGTTTCGGTAAATATGTCCATCCATACACACTTGCATCCTTCATTACAGTCTGCCACAGCTTGCTATGCTAACCTGGCTGTGACCACTCATGATGGAGGTGAGAAAGGAGCAGCTACATGACTTTGGCAAGGCTTGTCAGCAACAGTTGCTGAAAACAGCGTGTACAACAATGTGCTGCGAAAACCTGTCTGTTGCAACAGCTCCACCTAATAACTTTGTGCCAGATGTTCCAGCAGACATAAAAAGGTTTGGTAGCAACAACAAGGAAACAGTGCCAAAATCCCATATTACATTCAGTCCTGCTGAAGAGCTCAATGCACGGGTAGATTTTACAATCAGAATGTAGTAAAGTGAAATACATTATTTTCAATCATTTCAGAGGTGGGTGACATTGTATGACTTCTTTAAATTAAACCCAGTATCTGCCTGTCCCAGACATCTATATCGGTGTAAATTTGCCTAATGGAGAATGCTGAGTTTTTATTGGAATCGGCTCTTTCTCCCAGACCACCAGGACAAGCGCTGCGACAGGTGGACTTTCTGCCTCTTCTTTCCCACCATCCTTCCTGTCTATCTACAGGCTGCACACGTGTCCCACCGTCCTTAGTATTCTTGGCCGGCTTGTCGCTTGAGTGACAAATGGGCAGCTGATGGGTGCTAATGTGTGCTGTTTGCGCCTGCTGCAGCAGTAAACTAATGACCCCATAGCTCAGCGCCACCTTTTTATGGCTTCATCACACAACTTTTAATTCATATAGTTAGACCACCACTGTCTCTCTTACACAAACCACTATCAAACTACCCCCCCTCCCACTCCCAGCACATCGTGGCCAGCAGCTCAGTCACATTTCCTTCTCAGGCAGGGGTTTATTCACTATAGCCTCAGGTTGTCAAATCATTGGGGTGCCTGTGCAGAGGAGAGCTGTCGAACTAACTGAATATTATGCATCAAATCCACACTAATGTGGTAATGTGGTATAATTTGGGACTGACAGTTCCTTTCTTATCTTTGTTTGCAAGAACCAGGCACTGAGAAGCTCATTTTGTAACAGTTATTGGCTCAGGGACGCTCACTTGTGCCACATACTCCACATTGGAGTATGTACATTGCTAAACAAGTCTCCTCCAGTGTGTGGGTTGTGCTCTGCAAGTGTGTTGATGCGGCTGTCTGTTTACCTTCGCCGGCTCTCAGGCACCTGTCACACACAGTGAAATTAGTGTGGAGATATTTGCCTGAGCCGACTGAAGTTTTCTCTGTCAGTGAGTTTACCTGAACGTGGGTGGCAGTGGACAAGCTGTACAGTACAACTCCCATCTGTCTCCTTCATTGTGTATTTTCTGTCTGAAATGTTGTCTTCTTTACTTACTTGTCACAATTGCTTGTTGAAGACTCGCCCATCATGTTGTGTTGGTGAGTGTTACAAGACAGCTCCCTGACACACGGTCACAGTTGATGATTTCGCTGATGAACAAGAGGATTGTCACAGAGGATGAGAGTTTTCAATCTCAATGCTGAATGTAACACTCAGTTTTGACAGCCATGTCTTCTTTCTCTTTGTCCATCCACTTTCTGTGCTTGTTAGTTGCCTTCTCTGGTCTTGGCTTCACCTCCTTCTACCTGGCCGGGAAGCTGCAGTGTTTCACGGATCAGGGTCGAGGGCGTAGCTGGCGTCTCTGTGCCATGGTGCTGCCTCTCTACAGCGCTATGATGATTGCATTGTCTCGGACCTGTGACTACAAACACCACTGGCAAGGTCTAACTGCTGCAGACACAACACACATTCATTTATGCAGGCTGTGAAATAAATGCTGTGTATTCTCCACTCACACAAAGTTAAATCCATGTGTGTCAGCCAGACGAGTGTTGCCGTGCAGAACTCTCCATCACACCTTGCTCAAGGCATTTTTAATATAATATATAGAATTTATAAAACAAACTCTGGATGATGCTTATTTCCAACAGGCTTACAGATTTTCTATCTTAATCAGCATGAATAACAACCTTAGGAAGGGCCCTTAAAACATGAACATACATTAATTCAGATTGAGCAGCCTGCTTATTTTCCCCAAATATTCAGAAATTGCATCTTATGAGACTTTCTGTCACATACAGTATAATGGCAGGTTTTGATTTCCTGAAAACTGCCTTAGATGACAGTGAGGTAGCATTTAATTCAGCAGCCTAGGAAGAAAATTTTAATTACAATCTTCAGCTTTTCATATCTGCTCTGAAAGAGCCTTGGATGGAAGAGAATGCATATGTGCGAAGGGTGTGGGAGACAGTACTGTACTGTATGTGGTAATGTGATGACAGCTCTGTCATAAAGTGTTAATTAGTTTCAGAGAGCCATATGCTTCTGGTGATCTGGGCAGCAACCAAACAGACAACTGTTTTAACAACCGGGATTTATTTACAGTACATACAGTATCATATACAGTAGTAACAGGCAAGCTTACGACTTTGTGGCTGCTCTCAGTATTCCTTAGCTGTATACTTAGGTTTTCTCCTCCTTCTCCCTAGCCTGCTGGGAGATCAGCAACAGTACAGTCCATTAAACTTGTGAGGACCCAGTCTGCACAGAGTGTAAACACAAGCTGGGAGCTCCCATTAGCCTAGCTGCTGAGCCATGCTTGATTGATACCAATATTCTCACCATCCCTTCGGAGGCACTTTGAAGGTACGGCCTGTCCTCCTCAGGGAAAGGCTGGCCTTCCAATCACTGTCTCAGTGAGGCCACCAAAGTAAAAGCACTTGACAGGAGTCAATGAAACATTCACAGAGCAGGATCATGCACTGAAAAGTTATTGAATGGAGGAATTTGATATTATACAATGTTTCAGTTCACCCAGAAGGAAAAAAATAAAGGGAGAGCTGATATTATGCAAGGTTCTCCTTCAGCTGCTGCAGCAACCAGCTGGTCATGTCATTTTGATGTATACCCAACAATATAGAGTTAATATTCAGCATGCCAGTGTGATATTATATGATGTATAGTAGCTGAAAGGGAGTAAGGCATTATATGAAACTGTTCAGTATAGATGACAAAGTGTCAGAGACAGTATGTCCAAAGGCAAATGCTCAGAATTAATTCATCACTTTGCCTTTCAGCAAACTCCAAACTAACCAGGCATGACCAATGCTTACTGAAGCACCATAGCACATACAGTAATGCGTAATTAATTGTGTTGTTTCTCTGCCTCCACATAGGCTAAAATTAAATATAGATGCATACCTTAAAATATATGTGTTTTTGTGACTTTGCAGACGCCTTTGTTGGAGGAGTGATCGGGTTACTGTTTGCGTATATCTGCTACCGCCAGCACTACCCACCCTTTCTGCACACGGACTGCCACCTGCCTTACGCCAGTCTGGCTGCCGCCGCCCACCCGCCCTCGCATCCTCAGGACGACCCGCAACCCACTGACAATGCCACCACCCTTCCCCTGGAGGGCTTGACTGAAGGGCCAGTATGACTAGTGGCCACCGTCGAGACACCCCCCAACACCCTCACCAAACCACCGAGCCCGCTCCCCCATTCCCAGTGACTGACTGGGCTCTCGTATACATTCCAGTGGACAGAAATACACCTCCCCATCACAATAGTGTTGCACCCAGTCTCGGCGGCACCTACATACCTTTTTGTTTCGTTTTTTTATATCCGGTTCTTGCTCAGCAGCCGTGAAAGTCTATATTTAGATGTGATGTATGAGAGGAACCTACAAATATGGGACATCACCACTGAGAGGGAAGAGTGAGAAACATGTTAAAAACCTGAGGAAACAAGTCTCACTAATGGCTGTGAAGGAAGATTAAAATATTTCCAATGCTATAAGAGAGGTGGCTTGTTTCATGGTTGAGTATATTTACAGTTTGCCAATTAAAGGATGAAGACATAAAGTTGGAGGGGACTTGAGAAATCCCATGAAATGTCACAGCAATCAAACCTCAATCATTAATTAAAGGATTTATATATTGGATATTAGATGTGACACTGAGCATCAAATTTTGATTGAAACCATAGTGGTACCAGAAAAATACACTCTGATATTCAGTGCATTTCAGCTGGAAAGTCAGATATGCTGCACTTTCAGAGGGCACCAATGTGTTGGTTTAAATCTTAAGGGCACTGGTCACTACAGTAGATTCATATCTTTTTTGCTTTTAATAAGTTTGGTTGTCCATAGCAACATAATGATAAATATAGCACCAAAACACTCTGGAGAAAAGCACTGGTCCAAGTCAAGCTGGTATATAATGTTCCCCAACCTCTCTAAACACCTGTTACCATTCTACAGTACCTTCCTCTATTTTTTATTATTCCAAATCTCCATGTCCTCTTGGGTTTGTACAGTTTTCCGGTGCAATCCTGGACATCACCATCCCCCCTTCTTTTTCTCCACGCTGTCACTATCTGACTTTATTTCTCACAACCACTGCATCTAACACATGTTCCCAGGGGTTGCACAGGCACATGAACCCAAATTGTAGCTCAATGAGTGCAATCAATAACAGGCAGGTGGGAATGGCATGGCGGAAGTGTGCCTAGACAGGCACAAACTCTAATCTGATCCTGCATTAATCCTCATTAAGGGAGGTCAGCCACCACAGCTTATCAGAACATTAGGACTATATGAGATGCCCTATGGACTGCCCAAGCATTGCAAATGGCTTTCAGCCTGCTGCAGCCCCACAAATAGACAATCTAGCATTCGGCAGATGACAGGCTTGAATCCGGGACAGCGATTTTGATGTATTATTCATTCATTAAAGTTCTCTTATTTATTAATATTTCCAGACTTAATTTAAGGACACAGCGCTGAAATGAAGCAGACACCAAAGATTTGTGGCTCTTTCTGCATGGGTTGTATGTGCCCTAATGCTTTATTAACAAGGATGACACATCGCCCGATTACTGGTTCACTGCCACCAACAAAGCAATTTGTCGCCTCTTACAAGTTATGTTAGAAATGATAGATAATTTTGTTGCCTTGGTTACCATGTCTTTGCCACTGCCATTGCTGTGACATTAATGGGAATCTCAGCTTACCTCCAACCCAATCATGGTACAGAGGAAGGGAAAGATTATATATTTGCACCTCGGAGTGAGGGAGGAAAAATATGAGATACCCCATCAGAACAGCATGATATGAAGTGAGCACCAAGCCAAATGTAGAAGGCTGTTTTGTAATTTTATGATCTTGTCAGGATGTTAGTCTAGTTTATTTTATTATTATTATTATTTTATTTTATTTTATTTTTTACATTTGTCTGTCTCCACTGTCAGAGGAACACATTTTTTGTAAAAAAAAAAACACAACAACAACAGCAACAAATAAAAACGTAATTCTGGGCACAATTTGGCTCATGGCACATGGAAAGAGAGAAAACAAACTCTGTGTTCAGAATTTGTCTAAACATAATTTATTGAAATTCACCTATGTTTATCACTAATGCAACCCATTGGCAGCTTCTGAAAACTGTGTGAGTGTGTGCGCAGGTTTTTTAAAAGGCCTATCCCACACCAATGCAATACTTTACAAAGAACAAATGTTTCACAAGAGGGAGGAGGCGCTAGACTCTGCATGTAAGACTCTGTGACGGGACTTGAAGAGACTCTGAGAGTTGACTTGAAGGAAGTTTGTCACCTGCTTACTGGTTCTTCAGCCTTTTAGCATGGGTCTGGAGATCTGTGACTGTGAGACTTTGACATGTTGAGTAAGGTTTGTTGGTGAAATGATTGTAGCACAGACACGTTCACGTCACGTCACGTTCTGTAAACCTGCATTTGCTTGACATCCTGATGTTGTCATTGTGTTTTCTCCTATTAGATGGTACAGTGTGTATTGGATAAAAAAGTTGTTCAGAAAATCATACTGTATCTGTAACTAGTTTAGCTTTTTAAAGATTTCTTATTTTCCCAGAATCCTTCAAATCATTCCATGATTTGTTTTGATTTGGTGCTATAGATACTTTTCTAGAAGTAGGCGTCACTTTTTTTCAGACGATGGATGTGTCATTTTGAAATAAAAGTGAGATTTTCTACTGAGGAAAAACAATTACATATTTCAGTTTTTATTTTATTTTATTGCTCAAGGGCAAACCAGTCTTTGTGATTTTGTTCAATCATTTCACCTTCCCTCGGACTGAAGGAATAAAAGTAACTAAAAAATATCAAAGAATAATGAAATTATTATCAACTATAATAAATAGGTGTCTGAAGAATAACGAGTGTAAGATTTAAGAATCTTTGTTCATGGCATGCCAGTCCCATTTGTGAGAAAAGACAGTTTTCTATGAATAAGCATGTCTGGCCTTGAGAACTCTTTGAGCTGTGTTTTGCTGTTTATATACTTTATGTACCATAAAGGACTGCAGCTGTGTGAAATCTGTCCATTAAGAAGAAAACAAAGGAGCCTAGTGTATCTTGTCGAAGTGTGATCGTGGGAGCCTGCATTTGTTGTGACTGGAACTCTGAACCGCTACACATCGATTCAACATATCATTGGAAACAAATCGACGTTTGAGGATGTCAAGATTGAAAAAAAAAATCTGTAATCAGACCATTGGTGTTGCCAGATTATTCACTATTATATGCAAATGAACACTCTTACATCCTGGACATTTGAATGAGCTACTGTATATCCCAAGTTTGGTTCAGTGAATGTACTGTATGCCTCAGCAGTGCCAGACTGCAGAGTGTTACTGAGGCAGCCGAGGAAGTGTGTGTGAATGTAACTCTGTTCTACGTGTGCTTTTCTGCATCAGTTGTGTTGCACTCTTGTTTAGGGAATTTCCAATAAACGTATGTATGCTTATCACTGCATAATGTTTTTCATATCAGGATTCATTCAGGATGTTGGCGAGGGCAACTCCTGAAAGGTGAAAGCTGAGGATAGTTTCCTTTTAAAATGATCTGTTACAAATGCCTGTCATTAATTTTGGTCTTGACCTTGCCAAAATCAACTTGAAATTCAACATCAACATAGTCTTCCAAACCAATAACATTATTTATTCCCAACATCAGAGCACCACTTGATAAAGCATTTCTATTGAATTCTGCCGACTGACTTCAAACCTGATCCCTGGGCTAGACCGCAGAACACGACAGATTCATCTGGTCCTTTTGTTCAAATTGATAAATAACACGCTGAAACAAAAAGTTTTTGTGGTGGTGTATCAACTGTATTGTTCATGTTATTTCTATTTAGTTCTTCTGTTTGTTTTTGAATATTGGCAAAATATTTATTATTTAATATTTGGGGGCCAAGACTTTAATTTTTAAATTTTGTTCTTATTAAAAGAAATGTTGATATTTACATGTGAACAAGGTTAAGGCATACAGTGAAAAAATGTACATACTGTAGGTAAACTGTTGCTAAATTGTTGCTTATGCTAATTAACGCAAAGAGACTACAGCTGTGCTGCTTTCTGAGGCTGTGGTAAACGCTAATGTCAGCATGCTACAGTAAGATGTGGACAACCCTACTGCTCCTGTTCATCTGACCAGGCTCTTAATTAGCAATTATAAAAAACAGCTGAGACTGATGATTGAATTAATGACTCTGCAGGTGATAAATGGACAAATTCCATATTTAACCTGATAATGGTGCTAGAGACAGTGTTGATGACCAGTCATTTCAATTCATCCTGTATAGTGATATGTAGCCTACCAGATTTCAACAATTCATAGTTGCAGAGACATTTCACAAAAAATCATGAACTGTAAGTGTGCCAACTAAAAAACTAGGAACATTAAGAAAGAGCTGATCTGCCCTCAGCCTCTGATCCCCTAACATCTGTAGCCCTCATCAGTTGCAAACTCTCAGCATCTCTTTCATCTGTCTTCCTGTTGGCAGGATCAAATAAGTCTGAATTTAAAGGAATTATGCCTAATATTTGAATGTTAAGCGAGTTAGAAGTATACACCCAGGGATGAATACGATTGTAGACTCATAATGTAATTCAAGTTTTTTTCTGGCTCTTTGTCAGCTAACTGCATAAAGTTTGCAGTCATGAATTGATTCTGAAGTGCGAGTGGACAAAATAGTTTTCTGCCTCTGAATTTTAATGGATGATATAACTGCAAGAGCATACCGCCATCGCAATGCACAATTTTCAAAATTACTTATAACATACAACAGTTTGAAATAAACTCAATAAATGGCTTATATTTTGAAAGGCTCAAAACTGAATCCCTGAATGGCTTTGCTCAGGCTTTCAACCCTTGTGGCCTATTCACGTAATTCCTCCTGAATACAGTAAGAAGACACCATAGATCAACAATGAATGTATTGCACTTATACATTGTTCCCCCTGCAGTGCACTGATAAGCACTATTATGTTGTTCAAAGCGTATTAAAAAGTGTTGACATTTCTGTAGAGCACAAGGTCTCAAGGTAAAAGAAAAAAAGGGAGAGTAAAAAAACTCTTGGTCAACAGAAAACTTTTGATTGACGCATGATGGCAACAGCCCATCCAATCAGGAGCCAGAGTGCTGCAGCCAAGCAGAGAGAGTTTCCATAGGAATACAGTCTGAATGAGCCAGAGGCTGTGTGGCTCAATCTGATCCACCTGTGAGAGAGAGGTTTTAAATTGAATGCTTGTCTGGTTGTTCATCTTCCTGCAATACAAATTGTATGGAATTGACATTTAATTATTAAAATGACATGTGGACTGTGTCTAGTGCGGTAGGCACGGTAGTTTCAAGGCACATTGAACACTCACACAACATTAGTCACAACAGCAATTATACTCTCATTGTTGCACAGCTCTCCCTTTGATTCTCATAAGAAATCTTTTGCTGTGAGGTCATGTGTGCTATACTGGGGTTGATTATGCACTAAACAGAATTGTTGTTTAGTATTGTAGAAAACCACAGCATACAACACCCCGCTTGACAACTCACACATTTAAGCCTTGGAGATGGAAGCAATAGTTTCCATTCAGTATGACAATGATTAGAGTGTTCAGGCAGACACAAGTGTCTCATCCCTCAAAACATCCATATTGTTTTCCCGTCAAGGCCGACTCCCCACTTCTGGACGAGCAGTGCAGTTATGGCACAGTATGGCAGTCAAATCAACCTTGATCTAATGCATCACCAGTCAGCTGGCATCTAATATCACTTAACATTGCAATACCCTTCAAGACGCTGCACATTACCCTCATACGTCATACTCACTGCTTCCACTGGGGTATTTAACCAGAGGTTTCATGAACCTCTGGTCATGTTAGCTGACATGAGGAAAGTGGGACAGTTAACGCGATTATCAGGTTTGCTGTATGCTAATAAGATCAATTAATGGATCAGACCAGTTCTGGAACCTGCTATGGATTCCCTTTTCATGATATACTTTTGTATTCTAGCTATATCGCTAGAACTAAAGTAACACTTCACAAATCAACATCATTTCTGGGTCGCTTATAAGACCTGAGATAGCTCACTGTTCTCAGTGTACTGTATGTCCGTCCTGTCTAGGTTCAACTGCTCCCCTCTCCTGCTGCAGTGGGTGGTTACCACTCACACTGTGAACAGTTATCAGCTAGGCCCTAGTGCAGCTTTTTGGAGACAGCCTTGATCATGTGCAGTGTGTGTGTTTGACCACTTTCAAAGGTGGTTGTGTAGGCTACTGTCAGTAAGATTACTCTTCCGTAAGAGTGCTCTTTGTTTTTCTGTTTGCTTTTGCTTGTCGTCATTGTGGAAGCCTGAGCGACTGTTTTTGTTGTTGACAAATAAACCTTTAGAACAATACTTGTCTGTCTTCCTCCCTTATTTATAACCTGGTTCTTTTATTATGTTGTGTCCCTCATCCCCTGGACAACAACCAGGAACGTATACAATGTAATGGTATAAAATTACATTGGTGGAGACTCCAAAGAGACTGAGGAAGGCATTGTTGTAAAAAGAGAAGAAGAGAAAGTCAAGCAAAGTCAAGCAGACAAGTGTATACCTTGGACTTTCTTTTACTCTCTGGTGAGAGCTCAGAGAAAAGACAGGATGCAAGACAGATGCCGAACCCACCATGTTATTGCTAGACTATAGTAAGTTACAGTATGTCTTGGCTGATTACCTAAAAGGCTTCAACAAATGCACATGGTACCACCGTCCATCAGTGGTCTCAATTTGCAACTTGTATAATCTACAACTGCAACGGGACATGAAGAGCAAAAAAAAAGAAGTTCCTCTGCAGTGGAGCTTTAATACAGAAATGGAACTAAGCGAAAGTTCAGACATGAAGACTATCTCTTTAAGCATGACTCCAAGCCTCTTCCCAGTTTTCCCACTATTCTCTCGCTCCACCCTTCTTCACCTAATTCATCCAATCACAGTCTTCCATCCTTTCTCTCTTCTACTGTACCAATCAGTCATAAGTGCTTTCTCTGCTGTTAGCTGTAATTTCAGCAAGACTCTCAGCCCATCTCCATCAAGATACAGACCTTTTTCATCTGGATCTTCAACCAAGAAGATCCTTCATCAGATGGCCTCACTACCACCAGTGTCTAGGCCGGGCGGCGGGGGCATTATCTGCTTCAGATGCAAGCTTCTCATCCCCAGATCAGTTCACTCTGCTGGTCTACTCCTCGGGGTCTAAGCGGCAAAGTTTATTTTTGTGCACAATATGGAATTTCATCTTCATCTTCAAACCTGTCGTAATTAGTATGTCCTGATGTACAGAGATTCACTCCTATGAGAAAAATATAACTCAGCTGAGTTATTTCTCCAGCACTGTCATGAGAGGAGCTCTCACTAGAAAGTTGAGAAAAACGTATTTGTCCTCTTTGTGTCTATATGTGTTTATTTGTCAATCCTTTTAGTTGTAACTTGACAAAGTAAGGGCTTTTTTATTTGTTTCTTGTTAGATTTTCTCTCCAAAGTTCTCTTTTTTGCAGTACAAGATAATAGCCATAGCGAGAAATTGTGTCATTACAACATAAGCTTTAAATAATTAACATTTTATTCTCTGCAGCTGGTGTCATTTTCTTTCTTCCTTTCCTTTTTCATGACATTTCTGAATAATGAATGGATCTGGACTATGTGCAGCAAGTGGCAAATAAGGGAGTCATCAGATTTGCTCATAATTAATGGATCAGCCAAGGAATGTGAGATGTAGTGTATCTCTTAGTCTTCTCATCTGTGTAGTTGGAGCTGATACTGGAAAAACTATATTTCTGCTTCAATGTCAGAACTAAATCCGAATCTCATAAATGAAATAAAAATTTATTTTACAGGAGATATGCTGCTCTCATATTCAGGTTATTCAAGACACATTCACAACCCTATGAATTGTCGCTTTTGGGCACAAAGTGGTTGTTTTCTGTGAAGATGTGTCAACCTGCAATGAAAAATACATTTTAAAAAATGAATTCAGATGTTCAGTTATGCTGCTGATTTCCATGAAGAGGTTTTGTATTGGCCTGCAGGCTGAAATAGCAATATTGACAATCCAGGACATTATTAGTTTCCTCCTGTATAGTATTTACATTGTGATTAAAAAAAACAAAAACGTATATGTGTAAGGTAGCATGCACAAAAACTTTCCAACTCAACATGAATCCCAGCTGAAGTGGAAACTAACATTCATAATAGATCAATAGCAATGAGCAGACAGCTGTAGATGTACCTTTCATGCTCCTGTAAATTCCTCTGGGTACTGTGCTACATCGCAGAAGTCAGTGATTTCTATCATGTCTGCCTCATTAATACACAAACCACAATTCTGTCAAAGTGCCACTTTCAGTAAACCCTCAAGGAATTGTTGGCAAACCAAGTGGCAGTTTCCCTCTCCTGTTACTTAAATACTGAGCGTTGATTACATTCTGGTTTGGCCCGCTCGCGGAGAGAAATTGATCCACATCATTCAGAGACACGTCTTAGTCAAAAGTTAGCAAAGGACAATATACTTCCACAGAGGAACGGAAGCTTTTTCACATGGGAGAACTGTCAAATAATTGAGAGAAGGAATTTGAGAAACTTTGTGAACTTCTCTTGACTGTGCTTCTCAACTTTATTGACTTCTTTCTCATCTGCTGCATATTGAGAGATTCCTCAATGTCCCCGGTATGGTTCAATAGGTTTGTATGTTGTCTCAGAAATATCAGTTCACATCTTGTAGGTGTCAGTCAGCATCAGCTTTTATGCCCTGAAGGTCAAACACACTGTTCTCTTCCATCACGCTCAAGGCTTGTAAGTGAGTTGACTGCTTATCTGCACAATGTCAAATCACAGAGGCATGTTTTATTAATTTATTTCTTTTACATATTTTTATTTTATGCAAGAAAATAAAAAAATGTACTGAATAAGGGCTTGTATAACTCCTACTCAAAACCGCAGTCCTTGCGCCCTTTGAGCCGAATCAATGAAAAGAAATTCTTATTCCATGGTTCTATTACTTTTATAACTTTGACATTGCCTCCGTCATGTCTATCCTTGACTTTTGTAGTTGTTGCAGACTTTAATCCCACACATTTCTTATTGTCTGTTTAGGTAAAAAAGCAAATATGACCAAAAATGTAATCATGAATCATTGACTACATTATGAGGGCGTTTCATTAGATTACTGTGATTCAAGATGGGTTACTACAAAGTTTTCATGTTGTCTTCTAAATGTTTGAAAATCTCACGTGAACACAGCTCCTGAAGGTCAGGAGTTTCAGTCTGCTCTTGCAGTTTAGTTCAAAGCTGGTATTCCCTGTTGAATCAGCAGTCTGATCCTCGCTCTCAAGGACCTTGTTACATCCTCGTCTTTGCTGTCGCTGTTTCGTGGGCTTATTGATGGGTGAGGTGTGAGGAGAGTTAAGTGACACACTGAGAGAACAAACCCAGTCTGCACCGTCAGCGAGGCTGAACTTTCATGTTTGGCACGTCTAACCTTTCACAAAACTTCCCAAAGTGTAAAAGTCACGATTTTTTAACAGCTTTAACAATACTTCACAAAGTTGCTATTGAAAGGCTTTTTCATCAGAAAGCTTTCAAGTAGTTGGTTGGTGACCTATAACAAAAAGATAACTAACCGTAGCAACACTGTGAGGAACTGCAGCAATGAACCAGTGGCGTCAGCACCATGGACAGCGTTCCCTCCCACAGTTGAGGCCCCTGGGAAATGTCCCAGAGGACAGCCAAAGGCTTACCTAAATTATCTACTCCGCACCAGGTCCGGCAGCCACAGGTGAGCAGCATTATGCGAAGCGTACTGACCTAGTTGTAAGCACTTTTAAAGAAGAGGAGGAGCAGGAGAGTAGCTGAGCCTGCTGGGACTCTAAACAGAGGAGCTGTGCTGCAGCTGATAGAGCCACAGTACATCCTAACATGTGCACTTCAAATATAATATGGTTCTTAGAGATGCTGACAGGAAGGTGGAGATTATTATTAGCTTTGTTTTCATGCGCCCCATGAAAATGAAACATGCTGGGGGCTGCCTCGTTCATTTTGAGGAAATTTGCAGAAGGACATGCCGCAGCTTAAACGAAGAATAGGGGACAACGGAGGCACTATACTGACAACGGAAACCACCTTTTCCATTAGATAAAATAAAGTGTGAAGATATCTTCATGAAGAAGTTGAGAGAATTTGCCACCAAAGAATGAGGCATTTGGATTTTTTCAGATATATAAAACCTTGTGGGTAATTCAATCCTGGTACGGTTAAAATTGATTTTAGGCCATTCAATGTAAAGTTCAAAGGAATTTAAAGAACAGATCTGAGTTTACTGTCTTTTGAAGACAGGGAATTCAGAGTTTATTATATTGTATTGAAGAAAAAAAATCTGTTTCTGGAAATGGAAACTTCAGTGTAAACTTTATGCTGAGTGATATAGTTCCAAGAAACTGAGTGCATTATACAGTGGGAAGCATGTGATCAAATCACATGAAAAATCATCACACCGACATCAAACATCCTCAGAGCTCAAAGGGCATGTTGCATGTTTTGATTGAAATTTTCCTTTTCCCTTGTTACTCTCACATGAAAAAACAACAACATTTGGATGATAAAATCATCTTTTTTATTTTTATGATTATTATTTTCTGATGATTTATTTTTGGAGCTGCATTTTAAAATGACACACCTGCCAATGTGATACTAACTCAACCGACAGGACAGAATTGTAAATTATGATTCTGGGGAGAGAAAATGATAGCAAGTAATTTATACTGGCAGTTGACACATGAATGACTTTATACACACTCCTCTCTTTTTTTGAGATGATAGGCATCAGTTAACTTATTTTCAAAGCAGACGAAAGATGACTCAGTTTTGTGGATGTGATGTCTCCCAGATGAATTTCTTGACATCTTTGTAGAGGTTAAAGGTTTAATTGGCACCTCTAAAATGTATTAATTTATCAGTTATCAGCAGACCTGTAAGATGAAGGTGCCACAGAGAAGAGGAAGGATTTATCTCAGCTCCACCCCGGTCCACCTACACACTGTGACTGATGAGAACTGGCAGGACTTTTCATTCTTACAACTCTGTTAATAGATGTGCGTGTGTGTGCTTCTGTGCAAATGTTAAAGTCAGACTTTTGAAATTTCCAACAGCCGACGTGTAGACGTGTGCATGCACGGTCTGCATCTGTGTTTTTTACGTCTGCATGCATCAGAGAATAAAAAGAGCTGAAGTGTGCAAGAGTTAAACCCCATGTGGAATAACTAAATGTTTCATGATAACCAAGTGCTGTGGACAAACATGAAGCACGACGTGAATGCTGACTGGTGCTGAAGAGGAATATAAACCCATATACAGCCACCCCAATCCGAAACATCTATAGCAGAGATATTGTATTTTAAATTAAAATTCCAGTCCTCATGGTAGAGGCAGAATTGCTTGTGAGATTTCTCTCTTTCTCCATTCAATCCACCCGCTATGGCAACATCTGCAGTCATCCATATTTGCTCAGCGGAGAAATTGGAACAAAAAAATTACCACTCCAATATCAGCGCAAAATGAAAGAAATGCATTTTTTTTTCTGTGATGTTTATTTAATGTTGTAAAGTTTTTGTGCTGATTTGGGTTGACGTCAAACTTGGGGAAACTTGGGCTGTTAGTGTGTCGCCTCCTGAGGAATTCCGCTGCTTACTACGCTATTGTCAGACATCAACTTATATATTCATGGAACATTTACAAGCCATCTGAGGTTTTCAAATATTAATCTTTAGCCATCAGTGTGCGAAGTGAAATTAAAGATCTCTTAGAACTTGCAGGTGAAAAGCTGGGTGGTAAAAGCGCAGGAATTCAATCTGTTCCATCTGACTGACTCGAGGAACATTAGAAACCACAGGACTGCCTGTCAACCTATTTACAGACACACTGGCTCTTGGGATACCGTGTGCACATCTCTGCATCCTCAGACAGACATGTGCATGATTTTGGGTGAGTGAACAACTGTGCGTGTGTCTCTATCTCAGTCCTCCTAGAGGCAAGAGAAAATAAAGGAGAAAATGAAGCTGTAAAGAATAATGAGTTTTTCACAGTTAGCACTGCCTGCCTCTTGAAAGACAAAGAGACAATCATTCAAAGGGTACAGAGGTTCACTACAGGTGACAAACCTGCATGTCTGGTCAAATCTCTGCTTCACAACAACCTGCCCGTGTGTTTTCCACTGTCAATGAGCTTTTTACCAATTACCTGTGCAGAGCTCTCTCTGAGTCATAACCCTAATCACAGCCTATGTGATGGCTGCTGTCACCTCCTACAGCTTGTTGTGGCACAACATAATGACTGTGAACTGGATTTGTTAGCAAAGTTTACCTGAGAACTGCTACTTGTGGATCAAGCAGTGGCTTTAGAGAGTTTCGAGAAGTAGCCGCAGTACTGAAAGGTCAGCAGCTTGATTGCCTGGACAGGCAGGGTGGGGAAAGAAGTGGGCAGGGGAAGTGAAGGGACATCACTAACATTACGACATTATTACTTCCAAGCTGCTTCAGTTGTGGCTGCCCAGCTGCTGCGTATGTGTGTGTGTTGTCTGTTCTTTGACTGTTGATGGATGGGTTCAATTCACAGTTCAAATTCCAGTCTGTGTAAATATAATTGGCAAAAGAGCAAATTTTACAGTGATAAGCTGCTGGCTATACAGTATTGTCTCCAGACTTTATACCAAGCTAAGCTAAACTAATAAGCTTACCATCTGGGCTGAATAGATTTAACCTGACCTGAGGATCATGGTTTGAGTTCTCCATGTTCTCGTTCATTGTTTCCTGTTTTATTTTGTGTTTCATGTGATCCTGTGATTACCTCATGTGTCTTACCTGGGTGTGTGATTTCCCCACTGGTGTCGTATGTGTCCCTTGAGTATTTAGCCTCTGTGTTTCCCCTTTGCCCCTATAGGACCATGAGCCAGGCACAGAATATGAATAGATTAAAATAAGTAACTTATACAACAACAATGAAACCATCACAAAAAGAAAAGAGAAAAATATCCAAAACCAAAGGGAGACACGAGACATTTCAAATTAAATCATGAATCCAGAAAGAAAAAAGTGTGAGAGTGGTGTCTGTCCTCTAATGACAACAAAACATGTCAGTCCCAGATAATGAATATGTCGTCCTCCACGGCTTGAGTTGAGCCCATATACTTCCTAATCTGCAGTTCTGCAGATCTTGTGTGTGCTCCAGAATTGGTCCAGATAAAATATTTTTTTAAAAGCTGCTTACAATCATATCACCAGATTTGGACTTTGGAAGCGAGTTTATGTTGGATCGATCTAGATCAATTTAACCATCAGGAATACATTTTTTCTTGTTTCGTGCCTCAAATAGTGCACTGAAGAGCATGGTGACACATTCTGGATGCTATGCTAAAAGAAAAAAGCAGAACAGTGCAGCTACTGCTAAATCTGCCACATGTGAGTTGAGACAGTATGTGGTGATATATGGTGGTGAATAGTTGAAATAACCTCTATGTCAGGCTTCATCAGCGTGCCCATAATGAGTTTGCGATGACAGGTTATTTTCACCACGACTTTGTGCCTGCGGAAAGGCTTTGAAATCTTTTCAGGTCACTGCATACAATAAGTCATGCTGCGGGTTCATACCACACTGCTTTAGACAGATAAAACGTCTGTGTCTAAAGCTTCTCAGCTGGAGAGGCAGCAGAAATATACAGTATATATGAATAAATATACCTGCACATGAAAAACTCATTTTTGCAAGCTTGAGCCATCAAGTCCTATCACATTCTTGAAACTTGGACCCACTTAAAAATGAGATGATTGTTGAGATGATCTCAAGGGGCTATCCATAAATACATCTCTACTAAACTAGGATGCTTACTGCAACTTCGTAACATGCAGACACTCATAACAAGCCAACTATCCAACAAAGATGAAGGGACATCATTCAGCATTGTTGCACTCCAAGCGACTGTCACTGTTTTCTTCCTCATGGATAATAAACTTTTGCAGTCTTGAGTTCTTTGGAGCGAAGAATCTGTCAAGTTGAGGGGTTAAAATAGCAGGACAATGGAGAATTTGCTGTGTATTTAATGGTACTCACTCACGATGCAGCACGGTTACAAAGAGCCTGAATTTATTGTATTTTTATAAACTTACTATAAAGCTGCATCTTGCCTGAAGCACAAAAATCGTCTCCAAAATATCTGTCCCTAAAAAGAAAAGTGCCTCATTTCAACCCAGCAAGCAAGACTCCTACAAGTTGTTTCTCTCTCCTAGGTTGAGACCTATACGATTCATAAAGAATAAATTATAGATAAATTGTCTTTGTGTTTTTATAGATGCTATTGCTGGACTTGTATATTTCAAAAACAAAGCAGCAAAAGACGAAAAGCAAAAGCGGCATCCAAGAAATGCATTTCAAGATCAACAAAGAGAGCTACATATCAGTTCTAAACAGAGATGTGTCGAGCAAAGGGAAGTGGGAGACAGGATAAATATTTAAAGTGTCTCCCTTCTTTCTTTATTTATTCATTTTGTCGGTTTAATTGGCTTTCAGTCCCTTTGCTTGGCTCCAGTTGATCAATCACAGTATTCCACTGAGGAGCTTTTGATGTAAAATTTTGTCAAAGAATTTACAGTATTTACTTGGTTGTGGTTCATGTATCAGTAGAATACTTTAGAAAATTGTTCAAAGAAGATATTGTGAGTCTGAGTTTGTTATTTATTTATTTTTACCATTTGATGGCTCTCGTACTGTAAGGAAACCTAAAGTAAACTGACATATAAGCATCTCTGTGTAATGTTTCTTGCATCATTTGGTAAAGTCAGTATTTAGGGAGTTCACCTCAAAAGAGACAACCGCATCACCTACGAATTATTCATTGGCAGAAACGCATCAGGTTTGTTTGTGTTGGGCTTTTTTTTTTTTGCTCAAAAGTGATATTCATGAAATCTCTAATTGCCTCGGTTAGTTAATTTTATGCACACTCACAGATAGTCTCGCACACAGCAGTCGGCTGGCCCTCTGAAGTGGAGATGATGTGTGAATCTGGGGCATGCAGTGACTGATGTTCAGCGCTGATGGGCATTGGCAGCGCCACTCTGCCAAACCCATGAGGCGCACCGACCGGGGAGAGGGGCTGCAGCTGGCCGGGATAAGATTCACCATCAAGAACGACAGCAACCTGGCTTCGGTGGGACTTGGAACACATGGGCCATTCAGGGACACCATGAGGATGCTGATGCTGTCGTTGTCCTCCTCTGAAAAATGATGGTATCACTATATCCTGGGGCTTGGATAAGGAAGACTGTAAAACAAGATGCAACTTTTGAAGGACCAGGAAGTAGACTAATGCACACCAGATTTACCTGTGTAATGATGAGAAGAAACCAAATGGCCAGAGAAGATTATCTGGTTCCAGCAGGGAGGTTCAGATTCAAATATTACCAGCCCAGATGAATCAGAGCCAATCTGATCGTGTCTGATATTGATCCAGCATCTAAGAACAACTCATGTGTTGTGTTGGGGATCACAGATTTATGTCGAGAATGGAACGAAGCCAGGGAGAGAGGAGTTCATAGTGCGGTGAATCTGGTTGTTTGTTTCAGTGTTAATGTCGGATCATAGACATAGTGTTTCAGCAGATTAGAAAATGTGAATGTAGCAGGATTTTCCCATTATGGAATAAATGAAGCCCACTCATTCATTGTAAACAGATGCACTGCATGTCTGAAAGACACTTTTGTGATCGTTTCTTTTGTGTGAGGCATTTATTTTTCAAAGTCATTTAAAACACTGAATGTCCTGCCATCTGCCCCATGCAGCATTCAGGATATTTGGGATGGGTATAATTGCCCTACTTCTCCCAGTCTTTATGCTGCCTGGATCCCCTCTGTTCTAGCGATCTGCCATCCAACACAACACTATCAGTCTGTTGTTAATCTTTGTCCTCATCTCTCTCCTTTTAAGTGCAGTCATCCCTACCTCATCCGTTGCCGCTGAAACCCTCCAGACCCCACTCTGGGTGGTGAGATTCAGACAGCTCTGTGGTGATCTCTCTTAAATGGTGGGAAACAAGTGAAAAAAGATCTCCTTGCTTGCATATAATCTTGGGTCACAATGGCAACAACCACACCACACCAATATAAGAGGTTAGAATAAGAAAACATGTGACCTCTGTATACATGTGATGGAAAGTCTCCCAATTCATCACCTTTATTGAAAGTGCCACAAGTGATGGAATGTGCTTGTATCGGGCAGTTTTTTTCCCCCAATACAAAATTGAGAAACTGAGAGACTGACGTTGCTCGAGTCGACAGACTGTGTCCACCATATTTTCCTGGAAAGGTTAGAAAGTTAGAGAATAATTTTCTCTATCAAGTGAACTGACATGACCGTCTCTGTGTCCCAAGGTGAATGCAGACATATTGCACATTACAAGAGTAATTCAACTGCTACAACCATCCAGTGGGTCAAAAAAATCCTACACAGAGAGGTTAATTTGGCATGACATTTGGTGCTAACAACAAGACAGGAAATATTAAATTGTTATTGTTACTGATTAATAAGCATTAATTATGAGGGGTGCCTTGTCCACTTCTTGCTTTGGTTACCATTGCATTAGTAGTAATTAGCTGCAGTTCAACTCCGTCAGACTCCTGTTGCTGCAGTGCCACAATTGGATTCCTTACAATAATATTTGGAAAGACCACTTCTGCTGTTACTGAGGATATATTATGAGACATCAAACCTGCCCTGGAAAAAATTTTCTTAATGTTCTTGCCTCAGTCCATTTCCTAATGGAGGGGCCTCTGTTAGCTGTAGAAGACAGCTTAGCAAAAGGAAGGATGCTCACAGGAAGAGATAGGTTTGTTTATCCAGTAATTTCCATTTAGGCCTGCATGCCTCTCATCCATCTGAGGGGCTTTGTGTGAAGGTAGTGAAAGATGATGCCTGCAGGCTGGATGGAAGGGAGGTTGGCTGCTGAGTGCACCTATGTTCATTACCATATAATGCTGAAGACATATCGGCTCCATGCTCAGACCCAGGGTTTTTACAGCTTATGGAGCTTCATTAAATATGCATGAATCATAACAGTGATTTACAGATGATTTCCTGTCTATGAATCTTTAATGCTTCTTACTATGTCATCTGGCAAGTGATACACCTCCTTCTGCTAATCGCTGTGAAAAACGTGTTGCTTTTTTCAGCTCCCTGTACCCTCACCGTCTCCACTGTAGCAGCAGCGTGTGTCCTAAAAAGTGCCAGTCTAAAAAAAGAAAGAAAAAAAAACTTTTGTGCAGTTGTCAGAGTATAATGTTTGCCATGAGCAACTTGAAATCATGTATGAATACTGAATCTGCATTTATTTTGAAATTCAAGCACCACTAAAGCTGATCCAACACCCTAGTTTCATCAGCACTAATTGAAGCCAATTACATTCCAGACGCTGTGGGTTCATGCACGTAAACACATCTTTGAAGCATCCAAGCACCAGTAAACAGGGTTTTCTATGACAAACATGGCTAATACAGCTTTACACCAATCAAGCAGCAGCTGCAAAGGCATTGTAACAGGCATTAGCATTCAGCACAACAGCAGCAAACCATGAAAAGAACAAAGCTTTCTAATAAAAGCCCCTTACTGGAGCATTACACTGATGCTGGTTTTTCAAATACACCTTCATGACTCGCTAAAAATGTCAAGCTGAATGACAGAGTTGGGAAATGCACAAAACTTAACTTCCCACCCTGCAAGTATTAAGTCCCTGATCTAGATGCTGGTGCAGAACCTGTCCAGGTTCACAGCTAAACTCAGCACAGCAATATTTCTTGTGAGTTCACACTCATCAGTGTGTATTGCTAATCCGCTTTTTCCACTGCCAGTTGGATTACCTGACTGCTGATATGTTGAATAAACCTCTGTGTGTTTTCCCTCTCCCTCTCCCTCTCCCTCTCCCTCTCCCTCTCGCCCAGAGCTCCCTCATCTTGTGAGTGTGTCCGGGCAGAAGATGCAGTCACTAATCATTTAGTTGCAGCCGGTAGCGTGGCAGAATCGCACCATATCCAGGGATTCCATCTTATACCCACCATGAATACTATCTGAAGACATTCACAGACATGCTCTGCTCCTTCTCTTGTCTGCAGGAGAAGCTTTGTTTGGTTTGACTATTGAATGAAATATTCCTGTGAAAACCGATAATGCATAACAATTGAACATATATAGCAGGGCTGGATATTCTTCTACATCATACATGTGCTTCCTCTTTAAATCAAGCAGACATGCATAATTTGGAATCAAATCTATCTGGTGACTGGATGACATCGGTCTCAGTTTGTCATGTACATTCTGGCAAGGACATAGCCTTTCATCTGTCGCCTCAGTCAGTGACCCTGGGATGTGCTTCTCTCTACCTTCCCATCATTTTTCGCGCTTGTGCCTTCCATACAAATACACACGCACAAATGTCCATGCATCCTCTTACGCATGCGCAAAAAACACAGTGGATGTGCTCCCTCAGTTTCTACTATCTGAAAGGCTGAAAATGCAAAGAGCTTTGGCGTTCAACCTTGCACGTGCATCGAAAAGTTTTTTTTTTTTTTTTGGTGCTAATTTTCTCTGTTCTGCTCCAGTTGGTGCAGCGGCCAAATTGCTGTTCATTAGCAGAGATGCGGGTACATGATGTCCCAGGTCCATCCTGTTCCCCTAGGTATGGAAAACAACTTCACTATTAAGAGGAAAAGCACTGAGAGTGGGCCATTAGTGTACGTACTGTGGAGACACATAAAAAAACAAATAGCCCCACACATTCTGTCAGGGAGAGACAGAGAGTTTCAGGGTTACATTATTCTCTTTGGTATCTGGACAATGAAAGCAACATTTGTTTTCTGGTGAAAGATGCCAGCTGTATTGCAAACACAACACAACATTCTGGCATTGGTGCTAAAAAAAAAAGAAGAAAAAAGCACTTTGCAATGCAAAAGTGATGACAAAATGTTGAGTCAACAACAAATGTCATTAAATGTGACAGCCTTTTGCACTTCTCTGTAGCCAGAGTTTTGTGAGGCTGTGCTTTGGGGGTATAAACATGTCAAACAGGTTCAACATCTTAATTTAAATCTGAAGTGTTGTGTGATGATTAATGGAAAATGAAGAAAAATAAAGTTCTGATTCACAAGTATTTTCAGCCATTGGATTTTTCTCTAATCTGTCTTTTTTGCTAAGATATTTGATCATTCTAACATTTACTTAAATTAAACGATGCGAGAAGCTAAGAGGGAAACATCACTGTTTGGTGGAGCTCTTATCAAGTCTATTGACTGTAGATGAAAAATGTGACCCTGATCATACTTGGCCTTGAACTGCTTGGAGCCAAAAAAGCTTTAAATGACTGGTTTCATTTTTAATAATGTGTTGTGACTTTTTTTTATTTATTTTTATGCTATACTATGAAGCTTTTCTTCCTTTTAAACACAACTTCGGCTGTGGAATAAAATGGTTAGACAGTACAATACAACTATTTCCTTTGAAATGTAGTGGAGTGGAAGTACTGAAGAAAGGTTACTAATACTAAAGAAAAATACAGGCACGTTACAATGTACAACATGCAATATTTTAGTATACAGTAAATGTACTTTGTTTCCAAAGTAGTAGGCCAACTGACTGACAGACTGACATCCCCATCCTCACTCATGCTAGGCTCCACACAATTGGTTGCCATAACATTCTTATAGAAAATGTTACTTTTTCACCATGTACAGTAGTAATCCGTTAATAGTGTATAGTCATAGTAGTAACTGCATTGAGCGGCTAAAAGGTCAGTGTTGCTTCTCCCATTGTTGCCATTTTAACATCTGACCCAGCTGTGGAACCATGGAGCTGTGAAACGTGTTTCTTAATAAGTTCCCAAGTTCACTTTAATGCACTGTCTGAGATGAAAAACAAACACAAATGTGCTGACGTGCGCAGGCCAGTGGGAGGAATGTTTTCTCCAGCTTAAAAGGTTACCCTCAGCCCTGGTGAGCATGAACATTTAAACAGCACCGCTTCAGGTTTGTCTGTCTAAATGTTCAATTTATTCATCTCACTGTGACAGCTGCTTAAAATTGCAAACTTCCTTGAATGACAGCGGTTGTGCTAGAAATTATTTATGTGAAAATGTCATTTACCATATTCTAGGGCACCCTACTACCACCAGCACTAGCACAGTTTTCTGAAAAGTAAGGCTTGTTTGTGTTAATGTCTACAGCCCACTCCATGTTGTCTTGTATAGTCACCATAAGTTATGCACGCATGAGTTTTACCACACTATCTGTATGATAACACAAGGACATACTGCAAACAACAAACAATCTGCTCAAATCTGCATTTAACCTTCTTATTTGTTCTGATTTACTGAACTTTTAAGCTCCAACTTTTTCTCCTTTAGGGATGCATTATTAATTCCAGTAATATTTTCTCTATGATCGAGCTCTGACAGAGAGCGCTGACCTCTTGAAGTGCACACAAGGCCAAATTTCAATGTGCTTCAGCACCAATTTACAGTAAACTGTACATCAGTAGCTATGGCAGTTGAGTTTTATGTTATGTTTTATTTAACACTCTCCAGAAAAAAAAAGAAAAAGAAAAAACGACCTTGAAACAAAAGTGTTTTCGTTGGGATACAAAGTCAGAGCTTGAAGGAGGAGGAGTCAGCTGGAAATTGCCTCTATTCGAAAGAGTTCAAGCTGAAAGAAATCAAACTGTGTTCCTTTGTTGTTGGATGGCCTTCTGTGCAGCTGAAAATGTGGGTTAAATTCACAGTTTTCACAGTTCATAGTTCTTTTTTTCAATGATTGCAGCTGCTGGCCATAAGATGACTTATTCACATCTTTTTTCGACCTCTTTCACACAACAGTTTTGGGCATTTTCCAGGTTTTAATGTATTATAAATCTGAGGCTGTTGCGTTGCCTTGACATAGATCTATAAAAGACTGTACCATCCATGGATTTATTGCACTTGGCCCACTTTCACCAAAAATCCAAGTCAACTAAACAATAAAATGTTTCATACAACAAATCTATGCCCCATATTTTTAAGTTTGGACCCATTTGTCATTTTAACTGCCACCTGATTGCAAAGTCATCAAGCCCTGTGAGTCTGACAGCTAATGAATAGCTGCAAGGCACAAATTGTTTCCTGAATGACTGTATTGACATAAGCTGTAATCAAACTGCGAGGAAAAATAAATCGGTATCATTCAAGGAATAACACACAATCTCATTTCTTTCACATCTGCTGAAAACACAGCTTTGTTTAACAGAAGAGAGGGAGGGCAGCTCTTCAAAAATAATCTGGACATAACTGTCAAACTTTGCATGAGCAGGGAGCTATGTTTTTTTTATTTGATATTAATATTTCAGACAGCGCTTGAGTGAAGTTTGAGGTTGAAGTTAAAACCAAGTCCTCATGCTCTACAAAGCCCCTGGTCTCCTCTGTTTTCCCTGTCTGTGTGGGTCAGGTCTCAGTCCTGTGCCAGTGTCCGTGATTAAACTTTGCCTTTGTCTTTTCCACTCTGTTGCATTTTATCTCACTAACCTCGTCTCTCCTGCCACCCTGGTGTCTCCTCCCCTCTCCTCCCTTCTCGCCACCGCCTCGAGATCACTGCAGTGGAACTTGCTCTCATCTCAGCACTGAGGATGATTGATTACTAACCTGGTCTCATCTGCTCTTACTGCACTGTCTAGCACTGGTCAGAGCAAGGTGCCAGAGCCAAAGACAGACTTCAGTTTCATCCTAGCGTTATGAAAATCCTCTAATCTTCGTCGTCACTGGATCTAGTTTCAGCTCTGGGCTCCCAAAGAGTTAAATGACCTTCCCGCTGGAGAAGATCAAAGTCAGTAGGCCTACTGATCCTCCTTAACAGGCAGTTAAGTCATCTTTTAGTCATGACTGCTGCATCACACCACTGAAATTTCACCTCTGTACTCACTCCTCCAACTCTCCTTCAAAAAGACTTGAGCATTGTTTCTTTTTATGTGCTCTGTTGTGATGGTTCACACTGTTGACTCTGTTTCATGCAGATTTCCTTGATGCTTTCACAAGAGAAGGAAAACACAAACAGCAACTGCCGACGGGTTATGAATGATGATGAATGAGAGGATCAAGCCTTTATGATGTTCCCCTAACACAATGGTGGGTGCAGGTAGGAGGTCTTCATCTTGGAAGCTTTACTGTGAAGCTTTGTCACCATGAAATATCCACTGACACCTTTGTTTATGTTTCTGGTCAGTCAGTATTGGTGATTTATACTGTAACCATGACGACAGAGGTCTCCGTGCCTTCCTGAAATAGGCTACACTTTTATGCGTTGCTTTATGCGCAGAAAAGGGCAGTGACTGCAATAAGTCAGTTGATATAAATTTAATTCTAATTTTCCAGTTTAATTAAGTAGTACCTGACACTGTATATTTCTATTGTAAAGCAAGGTTTAATTAGTAACATGATTCATACTAGACATAAATCAATGTGTCATCAACATATGGAGTTGACTGGACTGCTGGAGAACCAACACAGTCTCACTCCCAAGGCGTAATAAACGGACGTTTGGTCAGGGCCCTTGCGCGTTGTTTCCAGACGCTCAAGGTACCCCTCAGCGTGGGACCTGAACGCACAGGGTTTTCAATTGATTTTAATGCAATCCCCTCCGCGGCGATATGTGCCGCTCAGAGCAAGTGCTGCAGCCATCCATTCACTCCTATTCCGATCCGAAATTTGGCCGCAAAAATAACATTTCAACATATTTTTATGACATTTCTAGCGAGAAATGTATGTTTTACTCTCTAAATATATGTTGAATGAAAGCAAATTGTGTTTAATTTGTCCTGTAACGATATCAGACAATGTGCTTCTGACTGTCGAGCGCTGTCGAGCCGCTTTGGGCGTCTGTTGCCATAAAACGGCCCGCAGAGACTCCGTTCCGGAGCCAAAATCATGGATGAATGAAGCCGATCGGCCGTGATGACAGATTTTGACTACCTGCACGCTTTTCCAGCCTGCTAAGCAATGTAAACTGCAACGTGACCTCATTAAAGTATATTCATACGAAGGATTCAAACGATTTACAGGCCGGACCTATTTCACCAGCCGACCGACATGCGGACCACTTCCGCGTTCTACCGAGATGTGACGTCATTGCCATGGCGCCAACGCTGGACGGGACACTGCCATCTAACAGCAACTACAACACCTTGGTCACGCACCAACAGTGTGTTTTGTCAGTCAGCTGTGATCATGGGGAGTGGAAATTAAGCCATGTTGATTTAATTCAACAAAATGTGAATAGACAGTGAGGAATCAGAACAGTTAGAATGCTCTTTTTCAACAAAGTCCAAATGATTCAAGTAACTCAAGTCATGTAGGCCTATTTTTTTTTTTAATTCCAGAAAACAACATTTCTCCCCCCTTCTCCCTCCTCCCTCCTAGGAACCTTAGTTTATAATATAGTGTAGAATGAACCCATCCACTGTAGTAATGTTTATGCACAACTGCATCAGTTTAGCCAGCTCATTTATTTCTGGTTTTACATTGGACAAACTGATTAAGGCTCCATTTTCAAGAGACATATTTCTACATCAATTCTTTTTAACTTCCACATGCTTTGGGTTATACGCCTGAAATGTTCAGCGGTTTATCAGGGGACTAGGGCCATCCACAGACCTGTCCGACCTTCACAGGGGTCACAGGTCAACTTTTCATGTCAAATTTGACAAATTTTGCACTAATTCTATAGGGAAAAATCACCAATGCTTTGAGCTGGGAAGTTGAGCTGTTATATCCTGGTTCAGACTGTGGAATAGATTGATTCTGCAAAAAATCAGAGTTGTGCTCCATTCAGAAGTGGCCATGGTAAGTGTCAAAGGTCACAGGGGTCAAACATCAGAGTGAATCCTAACAAAACACACACGCTTTAAGTAATCATCATGAAATTTGGGTCAGTTGTATATCAGAGAGTCCTCTCTCAAAATATTGTGGTCCCGTTGCGCTGGGGGCCCCTGGGGACCCCTGGGGGCCACTTTGCTTTCCCATGCTCCCACAGAGTTGGGTGTCGGGGTGATGGATAAAGGCATCACCGTGAATCCACAGGCCAAATTTCAAGTGATTTGGTTGGTTTCTATGGAAACAGCGGCCTCAAGGAGACAGAGGAATGCGGCTGTTTGAAGCCCCACCTCTCGAAAAGTAATGGCTCGATCAGGACCGAAAGCACGTCAACGTGATTGTCTTGGGCCCCCGAACCACTGATAAAAAAATCAGAACTTCACGACTTTTGGAAACATTTTTCGTCCATTTTGGCTTTTCTGACTCAGAGGGTCTCTCAGGCTTTAAGTCTGACAGGCTCTGAATCTGAAAAGCCAAAATGGATGAAAAATATTTCCAAAAGTCGCACAGTTCTGAATTTGATATCAGTGGTTCCGGGTGCCCAAGACGAACGCGTTGATGTGCTTTCGGTCCTGATCAAGCCATTACTTTTCGAGAGGCGGGGCTTCAAACAGCCGCATTCCTCTGTCTCCTTGAGGCCGCTGTTTCCATAGAAACCAACCAAATCACTTGAAACTTGGCCTGTGGATTCACGGTGATGCCTTTATCCATCACTCCGACACCCAACTCTGTGGGAGCATGGGAAAGCAAAGTGGCCCCCAGGGGTCCCCAGGGGCCCCCAGCGCAACGGGACCACAATATTTTGATAGAGGACTCTCTGATATACAACTGACCCAAATTTCATGATGATTACTTAAAGCGTGTGTGTTTTGTTAGGATTCACTCTGATGTTTGACCCTTTTGACACTTACCATGGCCATTTTTGACCCTTCTGAATGGAGCACAGCTCTGATTTTTTGCAGAATCAATCTATTCCACAGTCTGAACCATATAACAGCTCAACTTCCCAGCTCAAAGAATTGGTGATTTTTCCCTATAGAATTAGTGCAAAATTTGTCAAATTTGACATGAAAAGTTGACCTGTGACCCCTGTGAAGGTCGGACAGGTCTGTGGATGGCCCTAGTCCCCTGATAAACCGCTGAACACTTCAGGCGTATAACCTAAAGCATGTGGAAGTTAAAAAGAATTGATGTGGAAATATGTCTCTTGAAAATGGAGCCTTAATCAGTTTGTCCAATGTAAAACCAGAAATAAAGGAGCTAGCTAAACTGATGCAGTTGTGCATAAACATTACTACAGTGGATGGGTTCATTCTACACTATATTATAAACTAAGGTTCCTAGGAGGGAGGAGGGAGAAGGGGGGAGAAATGTTGTTTTCTGGAATTAAAAAAAAAAAAAAAGGCCTACATGACTTGAGTTACTTGAATCATTTGGACTTTGTTGAAAAAGAGCATTCTAACTGTTCTGATTCCTCACTGTCTATTCACATTTTGTTGAATTAAATCAACATGGCTTAATTTCCACTCCCCATGATCACAGCTGACTGACAACACACTGTTAGTGCGTGACCAAGGTGTTGTAGTTGCGTCCGAGACACCGTAGATGGCAGTGTCCCGTCCAGCGTTGGCGCCATGGCAATGACGTCACATCCTCGGTAGAACGCGGAAGTGGTCCGCATGTCGGTCGGCTGGTGAAATAGGTCCGGCCTGTAAATCGCAATCCTTCGTACAACGTTGCAGTTTACATTGCTTAGCAGGCTGGAAAAGCGTGCAGGTAGTCATAATCTGTCATCACGGCCGATGAACGGAGTCTCTGCGGGCCGTTGTTACGGCAACACGACGCCCAAAGCGGCTCGACAGCGCTCGACAGTCAGAAGCACATTGTCTGATATCGTTACAGGACAAATTAAACACAATTTGCTTTCATTCAACATATATTTAGAGAGTAAAACATACATTTCAGAAATGTCATAAAAATATGTTGAAATGTTATTTTTGAAATTGCATCGGAATAGGAGTGAATGGATGGCTGGAGCACTTGCTCTGAGCGGCACATATCGCCGCGGAGGGGATTGCATTAAAATCAATTGAAAACCCTGTGCGTTCAGGTCCCACGCTGAGGGGTACCTTGAGCGTCTGGAAACAACGCGCAAGGGCCCTGACCAAACGTCCGTTTATTACGCCTTGGGAGGAGTGAGACTGTGTTGGGAGAACAGTCAGATCAGGCATTAAATGTGCAACAGTACAATAAAGCCAAGAATGTTTCTAAACATCTTCCTCTCTCTGTCTGTCTATACTTCTGTAATGCATTCAGTCAGCCTTCCAGCTGTTCTCATCTGGATCTGACCTGGCCTCGGCTCTGACAGGGGAGAGCACAAGACAAGAGGCAACATGAGCAGCCTGAAGTGAGATTTACTTTTTCTTTAGGAACTGTAAACAAAACAAATACTTAAAAGGATATTCCGGCATAAGTTTAACCTACAGTATGGTCCAATGCACCGTGACACTGAGTCAGACCCCCCCTCAAGAGATGAAGACTGCTGACCACTAGCTTTATAGGTGTAGGAACTTTAGCAAGTCTATTTTCTCCATACGCAAACTGCGATCAAAAAGCCACTCATAGCCACAAAGCAATACTGTCGTCTTATATATTTCTTCCATTTCAATTATTCAGACAGTCACTCAATCACACACCCTGGCAGAGGGGCTTGCCGTGGCCAATTAATATTAAGCTGTCACGCATCTTTGCTTTTGGAACCGGGGTAATTAGCACATAACTTGTCCCTGGTCCAAGATGAAGTGCCACTAATTCAAACCCCTATATGCACCAGTGAACACGAGTGCACATTGTAGTCTACCCGTGAATGCATGCAGATATACACACAATTAAGAGGTGCAATGGTGACATTAGTTGTAATTCTCTCTGGTCTACAGGGTAAATCTACGCTGCAAGCAGAAGAGAATGGAGTGAAGAGACTTTAGCAATATCAGTCTGTGCAGCCAAGTCGTGGTAATGAATGTCTGAGCTTAATGTGGATTTCTGGCATTTTTTTCTCCTCTGCAGGCATCAACCTTGAAGCCTCCTCCTTTCTGCCTCTGCTTCATCTTGACTCCCTTCCTTTTCACTTTCACTCTCTCCACGTTACTTTCTCTATTATATCCAGCCTCAATTCAATTTTGTGTACAATCAATATTTTTTTATTATTCTTTATTGTTACTCACTCTCTTTATATCTTGGTCTCTCTTTCCCTTCTCTTTGTCTTTCTGGCCATGATTTAAGTGTGTCCCTGGCAACAATTTGTCTTTATTGTTGCCATTACCAACAACTATGTTGCCAGGGAAAAAGTAAGAAGTAGTAAGAAGAATGAACTTAATAACTTGACACCTCATACTGAGTTCACAGCACAGAGCCAGATCACATTATTAAGATATCAAATCAACTCATTAGTGTAAGTATATTAATCAGGAATCTGCTTTTGCCTGAAGCTACGGCTATAATCCGCACCTGAGAAAGTAAAATAAAATAAAATCAAGCATGTAAAGTATAGACCACAGAAAAACACGCTGGAGATGAATAAAAAAATTACTTGCATGGCTGTGAGACATCTTCAGATTATCATGTTGTTGGAGATTTATAACCTTCATCATCACATTAAGCTGGTGAAATACTTTCACAACTGCTCTCACGGCCCACGCCTCTGTTCCTTGGTGTAACTAATAGGCCATGAAGGCTCGTCTGCCCTGCTTGTTGAATATACTCTTACTGTTTTACTGAGACGTCTCACACTCAGGTTTAATTCATTGTGTTTATACGCCTCTTGGGATAGGCTCATTTTCTTTAACAGCATTTTGTGTCTGACCGTCCGTCACCTTGTCATTTATTAGACGTTAATAACCATCAAGAGGGCGGCCACGGCAAGAATAGAAAGTAATAAGTGTCGGCAGCCACATCAGCATATGTGGTTTGTGTTGATGAGGCTTTAAGTGAGGCCAAGAGAAGCACCACTTATGGCTCTCTTGGGGTCAAGTTTATCTGACACCGATATGTTACAGCTGCATTAAATATTCAACCACAGTCCTGGAAAATGAAGCTGACAAATATTGATTTAAGGTGAAATACATAGTCATTATTTTTATGTTTTTGTTGGCACCTCGGTCAGTTCGTGCAAATTCATTTTCATCATTCTGAGTGCTGTCTTTGCTGAGTGGTTAGTGGTTTATTGACTCAGTCTCTGTGTGATTTAAATGGTTTGAGTTTGTAGATAATGGTTTACAGAGGTCTTGATGACCAATATTATGCTTAGTTTAACTACCGGGTAAGCTTCTTTCTGGTCATATCTCCACATAGTATACAGAAGGGCTGTGCATATAGAAAAACATGAGAGCTTTCAGATATATTTCACTGATCCTTGGGCTTATTCACAAACACACACTGGGATATTGATTCAACAGGGTGAGAATTAAAAGGATGAAATACCTGTAGCAGGCCCTATCGCACCAGAGCGCAACAAATGTTTGGAGGCGTGAGCATCAGTTTCATGATTTATACTGTATTATTTTTATACTCAGCTATTCAGTAAGCTCTTACCCTGATTCTTCACTTGTTAATCCAGGTTCGTACATCCATTTGTCATCTTTCTGTACACACACACCCAAATCTTGACAAACCAATCTCACCCTACAGTCCATTTAGTGGCATGATTTTCGATCCTACAGTACCATTTTCTGTCTCCGTTGTCATGGAAATGTTCTTTTTTTTGCTCCATGCTTCACAAGCTTTTCCTTGTTCACTTAAAAGTTTAAAGTCCTGAAAGTAGCCTTATAAAAACTAGAATATCTGACCACTCTGCAGACTCCATTAACTGAGGAAGATCATGTGATATCATACATACATACTGTATAATGTCAACAAGGTGTAATGTTCAAGAATAATAATTAGTGAACACTTTGTGGTTCTCGTAGAGTATGAACCATTAAGGCTTAATCCCAACCACTGCAGCCTGGGTTTGAGTCTGACTCGAAGCCCCTTGCTTCATATCTTTCTTCTGTCTTTCACACTGTGTCAATACTAAAGACATAAGAATATAAACGTAATGAACATCAGAAGTCCATTTTCAAACCCATATTAAAATTGCATGAACACAGAAATGTTTATGCATAATATCATCCTACAGATACAGTGCTCTCATTTTCATCTCCTTTGCATTCGTATGCACCTCAGATACTGTTATTGCTCTACAAAGATATTGTACAAATATATGGCCATCATTAGCACCCAGTTGATAAAAATTATCCCCCTGTATGGTCATTTGCGTCTGTTTGTGAAAAACATCTTTGAACACACACAGCAAGGCTGGAGTTCTGCCTTTTTTCATGAAGTGATGACTGTCAACAATGAAGCTCATTACAGCCAAAGCTCGGAGCTTATAGGGAAGGAGAAATGGATATTGAATTATCCTGGAGAGGCCCAGAGGTAATCCGTTCTTCTCCTCCTATAGGCACAACATCATATAACCTTTATGTCATTATTTCATTTATGACCTCTGTGTCCGTTCTGATGTATTTATGATAAATAAAACGTGCCATATATATATCATTTTTCAGTGTGATGACATTATGCAGCCTGAGCGTAAAATGACTCATTTTGCTGTTACAAGCCAGCAATTTAGAATCAATTTCATACCAGCAGAAGTAATAGAAACAGTGCTGGCAGTTGCGCAGATGACAATGCATTTACTACGTATATGACTCGTTCATTCTCTCATTAATATTCATGTGGCAGATGTTCAATTGACTGGATGATAAAAGTAGATCAGGGATATCATTTCGGGATCTCTCTTCTCAAAGTGTGACATCATAACTCAGTCTGACATCCAGCACTGTAACCGTCAAGTAAGACAGTTTGAAATATAGAAGAAAGCTGTTCACACATTCTGGCAGCATGATTCGAAGGGCCGGTCCATTCATGTGGATCTGACGTGCTTCACGAGCAACAGAAGGTCTAATCCAGTGCCGGGAACTTTGTGAGAAAAACATTTTGGCTTTGTTCAGCCAGCTAAAATTTTTCAAGTGAACCAATACATGACAAAGCGTTAACTTGCACCTCCCACGTGAACTGTGGTGGTTTTGAAATCAATGAGAATTTATGGCATCTGTTGCATCTGTTTCATCCCTGCTTTCTGAGGGATTTCTCCTGATGTGAAGATCAAGAGGATGGCAGGCAGGATAGCAGGAATGAAAGCACACAGTCCCGGAGAGGGAGATGGAGGGGGCTCAGAGTTTCAATTAATTGCCTTTTTCTTGAGATACATAAAAACACACATAATGGGACTGGATTTTGAATTTGTGTGCAAGTTACAATTTTTGGGGAGAAAAAATGATAATAACAGGAGCCCCACAGTAAACCTCTTGAATTATGTGGCTCTGACACTTCTTTATATTGTGCAACATAAACACAATTACATGTCTAACATCAAGCAACAAATTTGCCCCTGTCAAGTGAAAGAAAATATATCCCCAAAATATGACAGTAATGTCTGATTTTATCTCACTGTTACCTCACAAGTGAAGTTTGCATGTTGTCCTGTTAGACTGGACATCTATCCAGACTGTTCATCACCCTCATCCGGTGTCAGCTGGGACTGACTACAGCCTTCCTGCAAAAGAAAAACACTGGGTATGGCTAATGCATGAGTGAATGATTTTGAAAAGGTCAACCCTGGTTGAAACTTCTAAATGTGCAGCTAAACCATTTTTGGGAGAACAATGGGTAATTGTGCCGAGGGCTAAAACTTAACATTAACAAAACTGCCCATACACCGCTGATATGATTGTGATGTACTGCTGTATGTAATTTTGTATTAGCCATTATGTTTTGTCGTAGATTGTGTGTAGTTACTGTAAACTGCTAAGTGCTGTTTTATGTGTGTCTTGACCATGGTCTCAGCTGGGAGTCATTTATGTTGTGCAACAGTAAAACCCATGGGTATATTGAATTGTGTTTTGGTTTACTTGAATGATTTTGAACATTACGTAAGCAACCTTAAAGGCAGGATTTGTATTTCTTTACCTGAAATAAGAGCATTAATCTTCAATACTGTCAGCATGGAGTATTTATAATCATTTTGAGCTAATGTAGGTGCTATTGTTCCCTGTGAGGCATATTATAGAGCCACAAGGTGAGAATCAGTAGAGCTTGGGTGAATGAATATACCATTCAAACGTTTCAGCATGCTCATAAACACATCTAAAATAAGAGTCGATATGGAGGCTTGAAGTGGAAATCATGGAGTTATTTCACACGGCTGACAACCAGCGGCTAAGCGTGTTTGGAGCACTCAGGCTCTAATTGGGTTTTTACGTGAACCAAAGTGTGATTATCCCTGCTCTCCCCTTTCATTATAAAACCTTCATTACACTTTGGCACTCACTTCCTTCAGCCAAATCAGCCACAGAATCCTACCAAAAAATAAATAAATAAATAAATAAATAAAAACTGAGAGAAATGAAGGACAGATTTGCAACCTTTCACCTGCCAAACCATGCCTCCTGCAGTGAGGGCTGGCTGGTGAAATGCTGCCTTTCACAAATGACTTAGAGAAGAGCTTTGAGACTGGTGGAGAATGTGTCTATCAAGCAAGCTGCAGACCCAGATACTATTCTCAGGAGTTAGACCAAACAACACCTAAAAAACAAACAAACAAAACATAGACATATGTCATTAAATTTAATATGCATATTTAAAGCAGATATCAGTGGAATGTTTTTGTTAATATAAGTCCTAAATAGTCCTATTTTCCGTCAGCAATCACTTACATGGAGTGTTTCAGCCGTAACACGAGTCTCTCCGTCACCCTGCTCTGCTGTAACCCGAGGAGAAAATTTTTCTTGTGGGATACAAGTGTTATCCAATGAGGAGAGAGAACGGCATGAAGGGCTGTGTGTGCAGCCAAGGGGTGCGCGTGAATGTGGTGACAGAGCACGAGGACCAATAGATGCCTGACGAGGGCGGGGGCTGCTAACTCATGGTGCGTTCAAGGAAACTCGTACTTTGTGTTTTTCCTTCCTGTGAAGTCATACCGGTTCGATCTGGTACGAGTTCATGGGTCGGAAGTTACGAGAGGCCGTTATAGTGACTTTCACAGACAACAGGACGGTAAAAACACGAGCTACGGGTTACCTGGAACGCTACAAAGTTGTAGTTTTGACTTGAAGCTGTAACTTACGGTTTCAAAAGCCGTGCCGCTGATATCTGCTTTAATTTTATTTTGCCAGAAGAGGCTGTTCATGTGTCATTTCAGGAAATACAGTAGGTGATGGCTTATTTTTTTAGATGTTGAACTGTCCCTTTAGTTAAGGAACCTTAATCCTCACAAACCCTAACCAAGTCACTTTCAATACTACAATAAGGATGCAATAAGAACAGATAAGGCAAATACATTATTCTGGAGAGCGGCTATGGTATTTCAGTTACACTGTTTGTTTTGCAATATTTCTACCTCATATTACCTAACAAATACCCAAATGTCTGATTGAGGTAATGTTGGTAAAAACTCAGTTGCAAACCTATAACCTGTCAACAAGAGCGGTAAGCCAAGGCAAGCAAAGGCAATTTTATTTGTACTGTATAGCCCATTTTTACAAAAAGTTTGTCTCAAAGGGCTCTACATAGCACCATAACAACATCCTCTGCCCTTAGCCCCTCACATCCACTGTGGAAAAACTCCAACTGATCATGCACCCTGGCTACTTGGCCAAGGGGATGTCCCTTTGGGTGACTGGCAATGACTGGACAATGATTTAAGAAGTCATCGAGAAAACGATGAAAACTGCCTTTATTGCATTTTCACAAATAGAATAAAGGTTTCACAGATCAGAAACTGTGTTATAATGAATATTTAGCTTCTGTAGGATAATCCAGGCCAGATTTGAGAAGTCTAGGCATAGTGGTTTTTGACCAGGACAAGGTCTAATGCGGTCTATATGATGAGAAAAGGGTGAAATCTGCTTTTATAGCATTTTCACAAATAGAATAAAGGTTTCACCGATCGGAAACTGTGTTATAATGAATGTTTAGCCTAATCTAGTCCAGATTTGAGAAGTCTAGGCATAGTGGTTTTTGACCAGGACCAGGTCTAATGTGGTCTATATTCTGAAAAGTGTGAAATGTGCCTTTATAGCATTTTCACAAATAGGATAAAGGTTTCACAGATCAGAAACCGTGTCTGAATGAATGTTTAGCCTCTGTAGGATAACCCAGGCCAGATCTGAGAAGTCTAGGCATAGTGGTTTTTGACCAGGACCAGTACAGGTCTACCTCACAAGTGGGATAGTGGATGGCAGACTGGTTCGTGAGAAGGGAGAGCAGGCCGGTTTAACAGCAGGGGAAAGGGGAAGGGGGCGATACAGGTGGCGGTTGGTGCAGAGAGATGGAGCTCTGGTGGATCTGTGGAAACACAGAGAAAGTGCGAGACACCAAGGTGCAACAGAAGGACAGTTCAAAATGTGCGAGAGGAGAGAAGAGGAGAGTACAGTACAGGGCTCCATGTAACCAGATGTGTCCCCCAGCAGTCTAAGCCTAAGCGTAGCTATGCATTTAGATGAGAGGATCATTCATCATTTACTTGTGTGTACTATCCACTTACTGTTCCCTCTCATTCCCTCAGTTTCTTATAAAGCCATGCAAACAGCCAAATGTATCTCTTCAAGTAGGGAAAATTAAATTAAATGTGAAAAGCCTTAAGGGTAAAATCACTTTACCCCCTGGTTTCCAAACAACTTTAGGTTTTTAGATTCCTCTCACCATCACGGTAGATTTTACATTGACTTTTACAATACTACCACTAACTGACTCTTCTCTATCTTATATAACTCAAGTCGAAATGCAAATCATGGCCACAGCAGCATATGAGATGAAAGCCTTTCTCATGAACTGTGAAGAAAAGATGAACTTCTTCTCCAGGTCACCGCACAAAGAGACTTTTAAATGATACTGTAGCACTTAAATTGTGTGGAGCTGAATTTGTCCAGAAAATACCATGACAGTTGACAAAATAACCTGTCAAAATGATATTCACAAGCTTTCAAATCTCAATATGGAGAGCGGCTATATGTCTGACAATATGAAATTTTAAAAAATATGGTATGCACCTCAGGAACAGGCAAGATAAAGTTAAATCATTTTATATCATCAGCTCATCCATGTTTCCTGTGACAGTAGGCCTGCAATAATGATGATGCATGTGATGAATTCTGTGTACATTGAATGTGCAGGAAACCGTGACCACAAGATAACTGTGACAGGCAGTCAAACATTGCGAATGTATGGTGAACTGCAATCTTGACTCAACCAATTGACAATTACCATGCAAATCAGGAAGGAGAGAAAAGAGAGCTCCATGGGAATGTTAACATAAATCCAATAACCACGCAGCAATAAAGGGGTTGAGAGACATGTTAATTTGATCTGCCTGCCACAAAGAAAACATCTGTATACTGGACTTAAATCCCACAATCTGTTTAGAGAATGAAAATTATTACTAAGTTACATATCAGAGTCATCATTTCAACTTATTGTTGTGGCTGTATTACATAATGCAGTAGATAAATCCAGTGTGTTGTACAATCAAAATGCACAAAGCGAATGTTTGACAATTCCCTGCAGAAAACATTAGAAGGTGGTTCTCTTATGTTGAGAAAAACACCATTAACAATGTTGCGTTTGCAACCAATGACCCATGACTGAAGAATCTGTAAACCTACATATTCTGAATCTGATTATAAAAATGTTTTGTCACCATGTCTCTACTGTACTACATTGTATCTCCAAATGAATTATGCTTCATTGTTAGTACAGCCAGAGAGAGAGAGAGAGAGTATATTGTACATGATACAGGCTTTATATGATGATGAAATAGATGAAATATTTAATCGTAGTTTTGTCTGATGTTAAACAAAATCTAAACTGGAGGAACCAGAACTGTGCAGCGGAAAATGATAGGTACCACAGTGTATGTGTGTGTGTCAAAGCTGTTAATACTAAGAGCAAACTGTATTGCTTGTCCGTCAATCCTGTGAGTTTAAGGTTTATTCCCCATACAAGACTCATGCAGGACACACTTCTATCCCGGGAGTAATATGTGGGTTCTGCTCGATCAACCAGTGTGGCAGCTTGTGCAGGGACTGCAGGGAGGAAAGTGCTGCCAAATAAAAAGCGGAAAGATTTTTAGAGTCTGAACTGCCAACAGATATATGAGGTAGTTTTATGTTATAAGCAGCACAGCTGTAGTGGCTGAAAGCCACCCACTGCACTCCCTTGTGTGACATTTCAAAGCCGGTGTCAACTTACAGTACTCCTGTGGGACACAGCAACACACCCACTCCGGGCTGTGGTCCCAAAGAAACCCATCTTCTGCATCCCAAAGTTAGCTCATCACTGTCTCATGGCAATCAGGGAAAACTGGGTGAAAACAGAGTTGCTGGATCATTTAATAGATCTGCTTGATTCTGTTTTGTATGACAAAAATGACAAATAGAATCTCCAAGGGAGCAGTTCCTTATTTTCTCTAGGTCTAATACTTTATTGCTGGCATAGGCTAATGTGAAACTGAAATACAAATTCTGAGATGACACCCCAGAAATATAAACCTAACAGACTCTGTCTTTGTGCATGTTGCACCCTAAACAAGCATACAACTCGGTGTGATGCTGTGTAATTTTTATAGTGCAGAGTCAAGTTTAGAGGAAAAAGGCAAACAAACATTTATTTGGATACAGAATTTCCGCTTGAAGATTATTTTGCTGGTCTTGTCCGTACAGGAATACACGACATTTTAGGATCATTCATTCATTCATTCATTCATTCATTCATTCATTCATTCATTCATTCATTCATTCATTCATTTCTTTCTTTTTCTTTTTTTGCGCTTCGGATATCAGACTCGGAACTTTTGTACTCAGGGATTTGTTCCTGTACGGCGCTTCACGTAGAGACACCATTTCACTTCCTGTTAAAATTCACAACAGAGCCGAACCAGAGAAGCTAATTAATTTTAGCCGCTGTCGGTGGACAAATGTTAATGTAGCATACATACTCACGAACAAAGATGATTCCTTACACGGTCAACATCAAACTCGCTGCTCGGACGTTGACTGGCACTCTCAATTTGCAGAATAAAACCGCGGTAGATTGGTGAGTACAGCCCCGAGCCGCTAGCATAATATGATAGCTTGTTTGTATCTCGTTAATTGAGTCTGTCGAACGATTGACAGGTGATGTTCATTAGTAGCTAATTATCATGTGTGCGTTGCATTGCATTGTTTCAATTTGTTGCTGCGCAGAAAGATGCCATCGTGAGTTGACATAGATAATGTAGATTTTCTCCATCAAAACAGAGGTATCCTGTGTCATGTGATGTGATGTGATGTGATATGACACTTTGCTGGGCCTGATTGAAAGCCTTATTTTTGCGACAGTAATCTGACAGAGACTGATACTGCGGGGGGCTTAAAATCTACTATAAGTGTTTGTAACTCAGAAGCATTAACAACAAGTTTTATTCTGCATTCATGAAACGGAAGTGAGTCATGTGTTGAAAATTGTGGTGAATTCTTCACCCGCAGCAACTCTTGCTCGAGGACCCATGAATTGAAACCCTGTGTTTACTGAAATAAATAATAGCGTAGCAGGGTTTCAGAATGAAAGGGGAATTTGAAATGAGATGTTTTGAGATTTACGTGCAATTGCAGATCTACTGTAAGCGCACTGTAAATTATAGATCAACAGAGACATGAGATAAAGAGCAGGACATGGCAATTCAGACACAGCTTTGAAAGGCAAGGCAAGTTTAGTATAGCCGATTTTTACAGTTTGTCTCAAAGTGCTTTACATAGCATCATAACAGCGTCCTCTTCCCTTACACCCTCACATGAACTGAGAAAAAAACTTCCAAGAAAACCCGTAACAGGAAAGAATCAGGACCTCAAACCTCAGGTTGGACTGGCCGTCCCTCACCCAGGACGGGCAGATGTGCAATACTGTAGATGTTGTGCACAGACAAAAAAAAACAAAAACAGTTTGCAACATGGAATATGGAAAGAATACAATCGTAGGGAAGGGTGTACAAACCAGTGTCAGGCCAAGTGGGGGCATAATTGCTTATAACTTCATTTTTAGTTTTGTATATTATTTATTTGGCTCAGTCTCTCAGCACACCTGTTATCTCTCATCTCTCTTACTTACTTTTCTATATCTTAAACACTCCTCTTCTTTTCCCTCCCTATGTGCTCTGTAGGGGTTGGCAGGGGCTGATAGCTCAGGGATGTCACTCCAGTATTCTCATTATTGATCCAAAAACGTCCCAGACCATCCAGGTTCTGGAAAGGCACAAAGCCAACGTTGTCAAGGTAAGATTCTGTTTAGCTCTATAAAAGCCAATCATTTTAATTGTTTTGTTAAATATATCTTGGTTATTATTAATTTTTAAAGGTAAAAAAGGTTGAAAATGTAAAAAGAAATGCCCAAAGTTGTATCTAAACATCAAAAGGCATAAGTAATTTCAATGAGTGTCAAAGAAATAAGAAAATAAATAAAATTAAATAAAGTGAATTCTCAATTTGAGAATTAATTATTGTTAGGACATTTTTGATTCGATGATTTCAACACCATAGTAACTGACAACGTACTGTAGCATAGAATATTGTGAACTGACTTAAGAAAAAATAGAGGACAGGTTGATTAATGTGGAAAGAATATATTTGGTGCAAAAGGATGCTTTTTGGACAGTATCAGCTGAGCAAAAACATAAATCTTTACTTGATGCCATTACTCTGTATAGGCATGAGGAGTATAGTTTGTTTGAATGTTTTTATGCTCATTTGCTCTTTGTCTGTCACACACATGTCAGTTTCTTGATACATTTGGACTTTCCCAGGAAAAAACAAATTTATCTGCAGATCGAGTCTTTTTTTTAAATTTATAACCCAGTGTTACGATCAGCATTCAGTGTCCTTGAGCTAAGTTGTTTTTGTCCCTCTGTCTAGCAGACAAATTCAGCTCTGCTTCACTGTCCAAGCCCACACCAGCAACACTGATAAAGGTTGCTTCTACATTGACAAAGAATCCCACTGCGTGTTTGTGTGTGTGCACACGTGTGTGTGCACATGTGCTTGTGTGGTTCGTAGAAGGCTAAATAATGGGCAATAAATTCTACAGTGATTATCGGGGCCTGGGCTCAATGTGAGTCTCTCATTTCTCACTCCAAGCACACTTTAATCTTGTAAAGCACCACCACCACAGCAGCGGGCCATTCCTCACCTCCCAGCCTGCCACTGGAAAGCGTGCTGAACAAACCAACAACACAGGCAGTAGTAGTCACTGTAAAGGGCAAGGCTATTCAGAAACAAAGATACAGACAATCAATTATTTAAAAATCAACTTATTCATACAGCCATTTGTCTTTTTTAGTATAGGGCTAGCACTGGCTTCAATTTGATGTTTGTTTTCTATAGAGCCTATATATCTCCCGTTTTTAGTGTGTTTCTCCCCAAAGCCCTCATTTTCACTGACTGTATTAGTTAGAATCTCAAAAGCATTAATACAGAAAATCTTCACTTTGAGAAGCAGTCGGCTTCTGTTGTTTTCTCTGTGCTGTTCATATGCAACAACAGTTGAAGGTGCTGGAGTACCGGCATAAAATCATCTTAATAATATGTTTAACACATGTTTTGTGTTTGTTAGGTGAAATGGTCCAGAGAAAACTACTACCACAACTTGAGCTCACCCTACTGTCTGCGGCTGGCCTCAGGAGATGCCTCAGGGAAGATAATAGTTTGGGATGTAGTCAGTGGCACTGCTCATTGTGAGATCCAAGAGCACTCCAAGCCAATCCAAGGTAAGGGAACCTCAACCACCCAGCATGCAGCCTTAACTTGATTTTTTTTGTCCCTTAACTCACTCCAGCAAAAAAAGAAAATATTACTTTGCCAGAGCTGCCAAGGAGAAACTTTGAGCTGGCTATTTGTTTTCATTAAGATGCTCTTTCCATCGGTCTGTCTCTCCGCCTGTCAAACACTACAGTACATCCCCACCCTCTTAATTCCCGCATTCTCTTCTCTGTCCTTTGCTCTTTTCCTCTCAGACTTGGAGTGGTTGTGGAACCAGGATGCGTCTCGTGATTTGCTGTTAGCCGTCCACCCTCCCAACTACATTGTCCTGTGGAATGGAGACACAGGCACCAAGCTGTGGAAGAAGAGCTACGCTGAGAACATCCTTTCGTTTTCTTTTGACCCCTTTGACCCGTCCAACATGGCGTGTAAGTGAATGGCATACTGTCTAAAGATGATTGCATTTTGTCAAGTGCCGGATACAAAATTGCTAATAGAATACTGACAGTGGGTGTCATAATAAGCATGTTTATAATGTTTTCCTGCTCTTCCTCTGCAGTGTTGACCAGCGAAGGAATCGTCTTCATCACAGACTTCTCCCACTCCAAACCACCGGGCAGTGCTGGCAAAAAGGTCTACATTGCCAGCCCCCATGCAAGCCCCGCCCACACCAAACCTGCTCCCGCCGCTGCCCCAGCCCCGACCGGCGCCAAGAAAGCCCTCAACAAGGTCAAAGTGCTCATCACCAATGAAAAACCCACGTAGGTACCACTAGAAGATGTAACTTCCACAACTGGAAGTTGTTGTTACTCACACATCTGTACTGTGGTGATGGTCTCAAAGGTTGCCTCTAACTATAAAAGTATGGCTTTAATTACCAACCATGTTATTGGTTAATCCAATGCATCAATGTTTTAAAACATTAATTTAGGTGCCCAGCACTTCATTGGTGGGCCACCTGTGCGATTTATGGCTTGTTTTAAAGAAGTTCAATTCATTTAAGAAATGTCACATAACACAGTCTGCATTTTAAGTAAGGTTCATTTGCAGCTCCAATCCAGCACATGAGAAGAGAATGAAGGGCACTGCTCAGAGTCATGTCAATTGAGTTTTGTTGAAAAAGAGGTGGAAGGAATAATTTTATTAGACAGTTTTTTATACTTTGGGCGTTTTCTGCCTACAAAGTGTGTACGTGCCCTTGACCTGGAGTGAATCTGCTACTGTCAGTCTGTGTTAATTATGCTATGTCCTTTGCCGTTGGACAACGTATTCAGGCACCAACTATGTCTTGTTTTATTTCCATCCATTAGGTCTGAATACATAAAGCTAAATATAAATTTGGTTTTGAGAGGTCATTAGCATAATAACATGCCATTTGAATGAACTCTTAACTTGCTCTGCTCTCCCCTATGTTTGGTTCGACAATGGGGCTGACTCAAAGCAGGCACATCCACACTTTGGCAGCAGGTTTTTGTTCCAACCAAGAGCGCCCAGTCTGATCAATCTACTGTCTGAAAAATCTCAAAGTCTGGTGTGCTGCTCAGTGGAGCACTTTGTGGAATCGTTGCCCTATGCGTGGGTAGGGGAGATGAGTTAAGTACGGAAGCCCTAAAGGGCCAGGTCCGTATAAAATTTTTTTATTACTGTTTTCTCGTGATAACGACTTATTATTTCGTTATCTCGAGATAACAAAGTCCGTTTTCTCGTGATAACGACTTATTATTTCGTTATCTCGAGATAACAAAGTCCGTTTTCTCGTGATAACGAATTAATGTCATCTTGTTTTCTCGTGAAAACGAAATAATCATAGAATGTGTTGTTGACATGGTTGCCTAGCAACATGTTTCCCCGGTGCAATCGCTTCTGCAAGGTAGCAGCCATGGATGTAGTGTATTGTAGCAGCTGGTTAGCGGCTGTATGTTCGTAGCAGGAGGCTACTAAAGCGAGTCTGTTGGAAACACTTCACATGTACAGATATAACGTGACAGAAGAGCTGGTTTCGTGGTGTGACAGTCTAGGGTCCTGTCACTATGGCCTGGCTGCTTGGCCACAGGGGATATGCCTTTGGGTGACTGGTTAGCGTTTAGGCTAGACCTCAAATCAGTGAGCTGATTCAAAACAAAACAAAAATCAGTGAGCTGATTCATGTGATCACATCATCCTGATTTCAGCCTTCAAGAGCTGCCACTAGTCTGCTCTGCTGAGCTGTCAACAAGTACCGGTAAGTTACACCGTTAGTTTGTTTACTGTGCTGGGTTTATTTAAGGGGCTACCGGTTAGCATAAACACATGAGAGGTTGGCTACGTTATCTGAAAGCTTAACGTTATATCTATGGCTTCAGCTAAGGTAATGTTAGCTGCTTGCTGCTCAGATAAAGCTCATGAACACAGCATATGAACACTGCTGTCAGCGGTCGCAGCCAGCAGGTGTTGGTGATTTCTGACAGCAGCAGCCAGTAACTAACGTTAGCTTAGCTGAAACAGGATAGATGGACCACCGGCCGGTAGCCCCTTAAATACACCCAGCACAGTGACGTTATACAAACTAACGTTAAGTGTAACTTACCGGTAAGTTATTGTTGACAGCTGGTGTGGACAATAATCACGCCAGTGAAAAACCCCATGCTCGAGCTGAACAGTAGCTGTAGTGAATCATGTTGCTAGGCAACCATGTCAACACATTCTACCATAATAGTTATCTCAAGAAAACGGACTTTGTTATCTCAAGATAACGAAATAATAAGTCGTTATCACGAGAAAACGGTAATAAGATTTTTTATACGGACCTGGCCCTTTAGGGCTTCCGTAGTTAAGTGATCATAATTCCAACAGTGAAAATTTAATGCAGAATTTAATGAAAAAAATCATGAAAGAAAAAAATATTTACTCAAATATCAGCTGGTAATCCTGAAATATGTTGCTTGTATGGTGTGATATCCATGTGTTCACATGATCAGAATGATATAAATCTTTGCGTTATTTTGATCCAGAAACGGCTAAGAACAGCTTTAATGATAATTGTGCAAATGTGTAAATGTGAGCACAGGGAGAGAGGAGAAACAACAAGATACAGGCCATTTGACACCAGTTGACATCAGGCAGAAAGGACAAACCCATCACATCTCCATACAGGTTTTCAGCTATATCTTCAATTTTGGACATGGACCTGATCAGCGAGTAAAGTGACTTGAAAGTGAATTATGACAACTGTCTGATTTGGGATCTGGCTTTCATTTTGTGATTGTTTCTTTGGTCAACTCAGGGTAATGTTTGATGTGCAGCTTGCACAATGGCAAGCAAATGAGTTGGTGGGCAACAGGGTTGAGTGAGTGATGAAGTTACACCATTGGCCAGCTCAGTGTCTTCATTGGCTGTTGTGCTTTCAAAATAGTTGTGTGCATATTTGTTTCTGTTCTGCTTTTTACAGCAGTTTTTTCTGCCATGTTTCTTCAAAGAGTGACCGAGGCGTCCTCTCTCCTCAGCTGCAGAGGGCAACAGGCTGTCTGCTATTTTGTAGCTGCGATATAGGAGCTGCTTGTGTCTCTGTATCCCTGACATTTTTAAAAACACTCATTTTTCATCTTGACTTTGAGATGTCTGGGGTCAAAGTCTGTCCACCTTAAATTCTATCACAGATTTATTACACTGGACAGGTACCCTTCATGTTGATGTGGTGGCGCATCAGGATTTCTTCTGCGTCTTTGGTGGCACATCTTATTAGGGAACAACAGTCTATAGAGCAAATGCAATTATCAGAAGAAATGGACACAAATTGCATGGAGATTGTTTTTCATATCGGTTACTCTTCTGATGTGATCATAAATGAAGGCAAGTATAAAGAAATAAAGCACTTACATTACCCTGGGTAACAGATTAGATTTATCACCCAGCAGATTTACCACATTATTTTGTAAAACTAAACACACACTCAAAGTAGTGGCTAGTTTTTCGAATATTTAGTGACAAACTGTAGAAGGCATTGCTTAACAAAAAGTTGCGCTGGAACCAAAGCCCTGTTTGATGTGCTGGCAGCCTCCTGCCTGAGTGGTTGTGACTGTCAAAGAGGCTTATTTATAGCCGCAGCACCCCGGCCTCTCTGTCCACCCACCCAGTCAGCTCTAATAACAAACACTCCATTAATCTTACTTGTCTTTATTTTCTTTCTCTCCTCTCCTGTCTTGTCTATTTCAGTCTTTGTTCGTCCGTGACACCTCCTTCCCTTCACTTTTCATGCGTTGGTTTTGCTCTTGCTGACGATGCCGTGTTCCTCCAGTCTGCCTTTGTCTGTGTGTCAATTTTGGTGTTTATCATGTTCAGTGTATTACATTATCTGTCCTCTGTGCCCCCACATGATAGATGGGGGATTTACACATGACTCTGCTCTCTGTGGACTGTTATCAGGAACCCGTTGAATACAGAACTATATCATGTACATTAGTGTCTCATCAGGCTGCCATTAATCTGGTTGTTAGGCGGCAAAGATTTGGTTCCTCTGTCAAGATGATAGAAATCTTCTCTATACCAGTGTGCCTGTGCACACACAAACGCAAGTTGAATATATATTTGTATTATTTACAAATTTCTTATCACAAAAAACAGTAAGACACTAAAGTAGCCATCGTTAACCTCTGGTTACCATGGTAACGACACCACAGGAATTCTCGGGGCAGTAATTGCCTGTTGAGCAGCAACTTTGTTAGAAATAACAACGAACAACTGGTGAATCTGTTTACAGTGCAACCAAACAAACTCACCGCCCTAATAATCCACATCCATGGGAGGACGGCTTCATGATTAAAGCCAACCTGCGTCTTGCCGTTGAAACTGGTGGTCAAAACCAGAATTAATGTTGTATTTATTGCTAGGATAAGGAAAGTCCAAGGACAAGAGCGAAGTTGAACCTTGAAAACATTACATAAAACATTTAAGGTCATGGGCAGAGCAAATACCAAAATGTTTCCCCCCGCTTTGTAAAACCCACAAAAGATCTCTTATCTAAAGTCCAAGAACTGTGTGGCCCGACTGACCGACTAAAGTAGGCAGCGTTTACTAAGTTTTATGTTGTAAGAACATTTTTTATCTGTTTGACATGATGATTAATGCGAGTTTCCAGTTCAGTTTTATTCTCTTTTCTGTCTCCACTGTTGTGAGCCATCTCCTGCTGCTGCTGCTGCTGCTGCTCTTCCTTCAGCCAAGACTTGGGGGGCTTCACTTTTAAAATGTAATTACGCACACATTGGGTGCCCATGTGCATACTCAAACCAAAGTCATGATTTATTCACCTCTGCCTGCCAGTATCAGTAGGTTTATTCTGTGTTGTGTAGACATCAGAAGCACAAGCGCTTCCATAATGTATTAACATTGTATTGGATTTCCATGTGATTTGGGTCATTTCGGTGTTTTAAACATGATCAAATAATAGAAGTGGAAGGTTCTTTCTTTCATTCTTTCTGCACACCTTGCAGGAGTCAGCACACAATGTGTGTGTGCACATTTTTACATGTAGTAAATGCACTATGTATGATATGATCCACTGACTGCTGTAGCCCTCATCCCTTATTCTTGGTAAGGGTTAGGGAGAGAGATGTGAGAAGTTTGTGATGTTTTGGAAATTGGACAGCTGAATATTTTGGGAGGGTTTGGGGTTATAGAATATGTCTTCCTCTGTTTTTCTCCTTTCTCTGTGAAGATCTGTTGCTTTCTTTTTTCGCATCTGAGACACAGAAGTCTTTCACTGTGTCTGTCTGATGTTTTGCCTTTGGTGGCTCAGTCATTTCAGCCTCTATCTCTGCCTTGACTGGCTTCAGTGAGCCAGTCACTGTCTGATTTAACTCAGCAACTCCTAAAGGTTCCTCTGTTGGGTCCATTTTATCTATTACGCTTTCCCCTGGATGATAATGATCTCCATTGTGTTATAAAGTTTGTTTCTCCTTTATTTGATCTCGCTGTGACCTAGAGGAATGAAGCTGTAGGAATGAGTTTTAGTTGTGGACTCACTCTTGGATTTGTAGAAAATCAGCTCTTTGTTCTCTCTAACTGAACTGTTAAGTTTTTGTGAGTGCTTTGTTGTCATACAGAGAGATTGAACTGGGTTGCTGCTGTGGATAATAGTGTTTGTGATTAATTTAAACACACATGAAAGAACTAACTACAAACAGACTTACAGTTGTTGAACATTTTAAGGATGGAGAGTAATAGAGGAGAGTTTTTTCTTGGGCTGCCAGTACCTGCTTTAGCCTCTCATTGTTAAACCAAATTCACTCTTAAGTTCTCCTTCATTTGCCTGAGACTTTCAGAGACAACAACAGTAATTACTAATTTATTTAGACTTCACTAAGGGAAGACATGAATAAATATCAAATTGATTTTAGCAATGAGAAAGTTTGCATTAAACTTGCTTTAAGATTTTTGTAATCCGTCTTCACATTGGTCTGCACAACATATGAATAATTCATATGCTTGTGTTTTTCCATCAGAATGTTTTTTATTATTGTATATTATGTGTCTGCAGGCTATACCTGTTACTGTATCTAGACCAGTGGTTTTCAAAGTTGGCCCTGGGGCTGCCAGGGGTTTCATGGAGGTCCTCACCAAATTGGAGCAAACATGATAAAACAATGCAAATAACAAAATAAAATCAATTCAAATTACATTTTGAGCATTATTATAATTTATAATCATATAACATATCGAAACTCATCTTGCTTATTGCCTGCCAGTCAAAATACCATTCATGATGTCACTGTTTGTGTTGACTTACAGTTTGCGCCTGACATTAAGCCTCAAACTTGATGGGTTTCCAAAGGGGTACCCGGCTTGAAGCTAATGGGGGGCCTTGGCATGGAAAAGTTGGGAACCCCTGATGTAGACCAACAGGTCCTGCTATTGCCATTTCCTTTTTTTTCTCTCCTAACATCTCGTGGGCAGTAAGTCTGCAAAACCAAGACAGTGGCCAAATGAAGGAAATGTTGAATCCTCTGATATTTGTGGTTGGGCTGGAGGAATGATTGTCTCTGAAATCCGAGTGATCTATCGAAAGAAAATAAATTTGTCAAAGGATTTTGGTTTACAGTTTCCAAGGAAATGCCACATTTTGTCAGTTGAGAATAATCTTGACACTGAAATTGATTTCCTTGTCTCACCTTGTGTACACTCCTGTCTTCTCTCTCTCTCCTGTGGCGCTGTAGCGCGGAGGCGGTAACGCTGAATGACTGTCTGCAGCTGTCATACCTTCCATCCAAGAGGAACCACATGCTGCTTCTTTATCCCAGAGAGATCCTTATCCTGGACCTGGAGCTCAGTCAGACAGTGGGTGTGGTGGCCATTGAGCGCTCTGGGGTGCCCTTCACTCAGGTGAGGGACTATTTACAATATATGTGCAGCAAATTTGGTGTGGTAAGGATGTCAGTAAAACTTGACAGAATCACAGTTTGTGGAAATCGAGTTGCACAGTTTTGAATTTGAACTTCTCAAGGTGATTTTCTCATCTTCTGATGTTTGAAATGTGAAGGAGAGACATTTCTCCTTTATATTCAGAAGTTACATTCAAAGGCAACTTCCAAAATTTTTGCACCACATCGTTCTTGGTTTAAGTGAAGCAAATAAAAGATGACTGTGCTGTCTCACTCAAACATGCTTCCTACATTGCCATCTCTCCCTCCCCTCAAATGAGCTGCAGTTTCTATTTTTATTGCAATACTAGTAGGGCTTTACAAAATTCTGTCTTTTTTATGGATGATTCTTCCAGGAAGCCAATTCCCCCTGCCTTGAATGATAAAGTTTTCTACTTTTCTTCCTCCCTCTCGGTGCTCACCTCATCAACGCCCAGCGACAGCACAGCAAGGCCGTGCACTCCTTATATATTGCAGAAACCCCCCCCCCAAAAAAAGAGCCCACCAGTCTGCATATCATCCGACTTCTGCTTCTATAGTTGTGTTCAGCAGCACCAGTGACCTTTAGGTGTCACTTCCCATCTTTTGGAGTCTGGATTTCTAATTGGAAATTGATGAATGCTGTGGAGGTATTAGATAGAGGATTTGTCACGGCGCCAGAGCCAGTAACTGTTAATGTCACTCTGTTCACTCCTAACCCTCTGTCTGTCTCTGAAGGACTACCGTGGTGGCTTGTCACTACACTGAGTAGGTCTCATGGTTTCCACCATGGGTGTTTTTTATGAGTCTTAAAACATATAGCCCTGTCATTCATTCACGTATCCACGTGCATGGACCAATTTGCTGTTCCTCAGTTTATCAAAATGGTCAGTTTACATTTTCTGTGTGTGAGGAATTAGATTCTGTTCTATATGCTATTGTACCTCCATAAATCATACCTCCCTCGGCTTGTCAGTAATCTTGTTTTAACAAATGCGACCATGGTTAAATAGTACAGAGGTAAAACAAGCCTTTGTAGTGACAGAGTAAGTCCTGAAGTCAGAGAGCAGCAGTAAAGGGGTATTACTCACCCGCCTAGGCTGTGTCCAGCCAATGCCTCCATTCCCTAAGTGTTATAAAGTGTTTGTCACGCAGCCAATTTGCATGACTGATGACACAGCTTCAACAAAAATTTAGTCTGTGGTCAAAGTCTGATAGCTAGAAAAGGTCGAAAAGTATAGACCCACTAACATCTATACTACACACGGTCATATTTGGCACAGACACACAGAGGTGTAGGTTTTCATATACTGTACTGTACTGTAGTAACTACACACCTAACACAACCTAATACAAAATCTATCACTAAAATTGAAACACTCATCTTAAAGAAGATGTTGATGCACCTCAGTGGCCACCTGAAAGCCTGAAAATGTGGTGATATTGATTCAGTATTTACTATATTGGAAAGCGTTTTAATAATTTGTGGACCTGCAAATGCATTAAAGAGTATAGAGTATTGAAAATCTGAGTTAAATAAAATGTTGACATGGCATTTCCCTCTGGCAGCATGTTGACAAAAATTACAAAGATGCTCAATGCTGAAAAATGATAAATGAAAAATTGAATTTCCTGATCAGCTGTAAGTCTGTGTCTATTTAAACTACTCCCAGTATCTTCAGTCTTAGTATTTGAAATGGAACATTGTGAGAAGAGCACTGAGAAAATGTCACTTTTTACAATTACACATTTTGTGACTGTAATTTTGACAATTTATTTTGACATTTTTCATAGAGAAATGTTATTCAGTTAAAGAAAGAAATGATCTAAAAATGATCAGTTGTTGCTGGCTTGTTTAGACACATTTGTTGAAAGTTAACTGCACCAGTCATTTTTTAAATAACATTTGTGTTATACTACTGCAAGTTATTGCAAGTACATTTTTTTAATACTGATGAAACATGGAAGGGGTGACTCAAAGAAACTTCTATCTGTCAATACAGGTGTCAGGCCAATGTGTATGAGGATCATAAATGAAAAGGAAATGTGAATATTTTGTGGATTTACAGTGTGCACAAAATGTTCTGCTTGCGCCCCTAAAATTTTGAGTTGGGAGCCAAGTTGAGGTGCTCCTAGTAAAAAAATAGTCTAGAGCCCTGATTACACATATATAATCATTCACAGAGGGATGCAGTGCTGAGACCAAACTGCTCCACAGTGAGACTGTGAGTTGGAAACGTGATCATGAATGCACATCATCCCCTGTTTCCTGACTCCCCCTGTGTTTAGGTTATTCCCTGTGCTCAACGTGACGCCCTCTACTGTCTCCACGAGAACGGGTGCATAACCCTTCGAGTGTGTCGCTCCACAACTGCTCCAGAGGAAGTGGCAGGTATGAAAGGTCTTCACAGAGACGTGCACACAAACACACAGCGCATGCTTGCCGAACGGCACTCACTCCCAACTCCAAACCGTTGTCACTCCTGTGCTGTCGTTCTGTCATCATCTATTCAGCCCAACAGCGCTGCAGTCGCAGCCTGCAGCCTGTCTCTATGCTCCAGTGGCCGTTTAGCCTCTCTCTGTCTCATTTATCTTAGGCTTAGTGTTAGAGGCCAGTGGGAGTCTATTGTCTCGCTGTATCTCTTACTTCCCTACTTACTCTTTCTGCAATCTCTTCTACTGTCTACTCATCTTTTTTTTTCCTGTCATGTGAGTCTCCCATGCACTCATTTATTCACTTAAATGCCTTAACATCTTGTCTTATCTCCTTAAATCTTTTCTTCTACCTCTAGACACTCCTCTAACATTCAAAAATTGTTTTCACTGGTCTCTCAGCAGCACTTTCTCCCAATTTCTATACTTCCCTGTCTCTTTCTCTCCCCATTCCCCACACTGTTAAAGTCTACTCAATTTCTTCCCCCAAATCTCCTTTTTCCCCCTCTCTTTTAATCACCTTCAATTCATGTCTCCACCAATTTGCTCCAATTCCATCTGATTTGTTTTTATCTCCCACCATTCTTGTTTTCCACTCTCCTTCACTGTCACACTGTCTTTCCTCCCTTTCTACCACATTAATCTTCTTTATGTCCCTCTGTTTCTTCCTCCATCTCTCTCTCTCTCCCTCCCTCAGACCCAGAACAGAGTGTTCAGGAGCTCGTCTACGACCTTCGCTCACAGTGTGATGCCATCCGAGTCACCAAGACAGTCCGGCCATATCGCATGGTTATCTGCCCTGTCAATGAAAACAATGCTGGGCTGATGGTCAGTGACGGCAGAGTCATGCTGTGGGAGCTCAAAGCCCACACTGGCAAGGCTGCTGCCAATCCCAGGTACACACACACACACACACACAGATATGGAAATCACTCTGTCGAGCTACATTACTATTTCCCAGGTGGTGGCTGAAATGACAGGAAGGAAAGTTCAACTACTTTGTAAGGTGACTTAAACTGACTTGAAAGTACATAATCCTCTGACCTAAATTTAGCCTTCTTAGTGACTGGTGTATGTAGGGGTGCAGAGAGTTTAGCTCACGTTGATGAGCCCTGCTCTCCTTTGATGGAACACTCCCTTGCTGCTGTCGAGGAGACAGTTTCGTGTCTCTCTCTTAAGTTTGCTTCCTGTGTGAGGCAGCGAGAGGTTTGTCTTGCCTGTGAGCAAACCTGTTTAATTTGGGAAAACAACAGAAATCTACAGCAGTAAATTAAACAGTGCTGACATATTCCTCTTTTTGCCTCTCTCTGATGAAGTGTCTTACTATAGTCTCGTTTGAATTTTACTTTCTTGAAGTCTCAGACAGGTGGGTTCTTCTATTTCAGGACTGCTCAGATTCTGGCAGTTGTCTTTCATACTACATTACATTGATATTGTGATTGTTTAGACATTCTGGTGCACACTGTTCCTGTTTCAAAGCAAGAAGAAATCCTAAAAACATGTTTTGGCCATGGTTTGATATATTGACAAGATTTATAATTCCGTCTGTCAGACGTGGTTTGTCACAGTGTGCTGAACATCTACGGATAAATGAACTTATTGAGGTTGAGGCGTGGCACTCTGTTATCTTAGAAATGAGCTGCCAGTGTATCAAGCTCCATCAGAAGTCATGAAAATAATTTTTCTAGGAATCATCTCTGTTTTTTTTAAGCAACATCTAATCAATACAAGGAATCAGTACACATGTCCTCCACTGTGAAAGCTGCAGCGTCCCTCTGGGTCAGTAATTTATTAAAAAGCGGATCACATCCATCACTCGCACAAGCAATATTCATTCATCACCCCCCATTCACTTGCTTTCAATAATGGATGTGCGCCTCGCTTTCATGTACAAAAACTTATTCAATTAATATCCTCTCTCCCCTAACTCTGTGTCAGTTCGGGGCTGTCGCCACTCTACACCCCCGTGTCATTTTGTGGAGCTCCGCTGGGTCCCAACCAGAAGAGGATTCAGGATCTCTGTCTCAACAGCATGATCGGTACGGCCGTACACATCACTGTCCACACCATCTACAACGCCACAAAAAATGATCACATACGTCACTTCTGACTGCAGCTGTCTCCCTCTCCATAGAAGGATGACTTTCATTTTTGAGAGAAAATGTGAAAGAATGAATGAAGGAAGTTAGTTGTATTTGTATGAATCCTTGTGTGCACCAGGCCTTGTTATAACTCTTATTGTACCTCTGTGAGTCGTGCATGCCTCAGGGCTCTCCTTCACTTTCTGCTTTAATGTGTGACTGCTAGCTTCTCCTGTGTGCATTACACAGGCCAGTGTTATTTCCCAAGCTGAAAAGCTCTGCACAAAGAGTCCCATGGGTGCTTGGCCATTCCTCTCTTTGGCTTTTATCTCTTTACCATCTCATCCTTTTGCTTATGATTTGCTTCTATCTCTCCCTCCACTCACCCTCTTTCTTTTCCCGGTTGATTTGGAAAAGAGCTGTCGATCAAAAGACCAAAGTGGGTATAAAACAGAATGAGACACAGGACTCTGTTTTTGGCCTCTTCTTTTATTTTGGTCGTTGTTTTTTCTGTTTTGCCAGTTGTATTCAGCAAAAGTCAGACACCAGTGACTGGAAGGCCTTGGGGAGGTGGAGCACTAGTAGTTATGTTGGCATAGGAGGGTGGGGGGATTTTGCTGCTGACAGATTGGACCCAGCTACTGTCTGCAGCAATAGCTCTGTCTGACAGTTGCTGACTAAAGCTCTTGAGGGAATGTAACTGGTCTGCAGGATGCTAAAATTCTCTGAAAAACCGGCTTGTTGTTAAGATCTGATGCTGATTGTTCCACATAAGAAAGGCATCGTGTGATTGTTGCTATAGGCAAGAGCTGTGACCCAAAAAGCTAGAGTTGCTTTCATTTCATATTTTCATTTGCTGCATATGGTAATATATTCCATCTATGGTTTGTTTTTATTGATGCGCTGGCTTGTTGAAAATCCTGTCCCATCTCATTCAATTATATCTTCAAGCTGAAATGACACACATTCAGAAAGACATCAAATTCCCAATGTAAAGAAGGCTATTATGGTGCATGAAATATAAACAAAATGGATTTTTCAGCCAGTGCCAATTATAACGGCATGGTTATTACGCATTCAAAGCATGTCCCATAGCCCTGCAGCAAATATACAATAGGAGGTGATTGCCCATTTAGTACATATAATGTGCAGTCATTAGCAGTGTGATTGTGAAGGGTGCTGCAAAGCCAAGCCTCAATAAGAATATGGTGTGTTCAGGTATTTCAAAATATTAAAGGACCTGAGATTATGTTTATGTGAAAATGTCCAGTTCTGTGAATCTGCTATTGGAGATAAAATAAAATCAGCAAAGTAGATTTAACTGGATGAGGCCTGTAGATGCTGCTGTGTAAAACATGGGTGTGTGGCTTAATTGTCTCAGCTCGCCACTGTTTCTATGAGATCATTAAAACTGGTCAACCTGATAACTGAGGCCACAGCTTAATGAAACAATCGGTACTGGTTCAACTCCACTTGCTCCAACCAGTCACTTTGCGTGACGTTTTGAGTTTAAACCATGAACAGCTTTGGCTTAGATCATTGAAAGTTTTATTTGTTAGAGTGCTAATGAGCTCTGTTGCACATATGTAGCCAGAATACTGAAGAGAAAGAGGGAAACAGAGAAAACTGCATTCTGCTCTGTGCTAAAATAAGATTAGGTTTGTTCCAACATGTTTCGGCTTATGCCTTTGTCAGGGTACAAATGACACTGTGCTGCAGCACTCGATGTAGGATGAGTCACACCTGCATTGAATTAGGACACCATGTCTGTCTCGTGTATATGCAGCCACATCTGGGGTTGGAGTGAGAGCTACTTGGTAATGCTTGTTCAGTGGTTGATGTTGTTGCTGTTTATTCTTAAGATACAGTTGATATTTTTGTTAGTTTGTGTTAATTTAGTTTCTTTGTTTTGTGTTTGTTTTGTCTGCTCCAGGTATGCCTGTTGTTTTTTGTGCTGCATTGAAATTTTGTAACCTTCAGTATTTATAAAATAAACTTCATAGAGGGGTTTTAATGGAATATTATTTAGGATGATTATGTGAGAAGAGCTTTCTGAACCCTCCCCAGACCAAAACTACTCTCTCATAGATGTCATGCAAAATGCTGTAAATGGTACAAGTTAAGTTTAAAGGGAGCCATTAGAATGGCTTTTCTCAATGTTGCGAGACATGTCACCTAATCTGGATCAGCTTGATGCTTAAATATTAATTCAGACCATTAAATCAACGCATACTACAGTATTAAAGGACTTGGTTTAGAGACCAAAGCCAGACATGCCAGCTTAGAGATTCAGTCCCATAAACAGTGATTTATTGAAGGTTGTACAAACAGGCTTAGGTTGCAGTAAAACGCAGTCATCTGTCTTTTTCCTCAGTTTACAATGAATGAAAAAGTACATTTCATAGACATATGACATGTCCATAAAGCAGTTCTACAGATGCTGCATTTACGGTTGATATTTCAAGTTGTTCCATTAATAAAGTGAAACAGAAAAATGGTCTTGATATTTCCCACTAACTTGAACCTTTCTATTGCTGTGGTTTCATCTCCAGCCCAGACGTTGATAGCTGGTGAGGCTCCTCCTCCATCATCTAACCAGCAGGAGGTCCAGTTGAAGTTCCTGCTGACCGGTCTTCTGTCTGGTCTGCCACTTCCACCATTTGCCATTCGCATGTGCCCCCCACTTACCACTAAGAACATCAACCACTACCAACCCCTGCTGGCTGTAGGTAGGTAATAATGCACCACTGACATTCATGTACACTAAAAACCGTACCACAAGAACCTGCTGGGTAGTATTCTGAATTAAATACTACTGCACAGAACTCATAATGTGTCAGCATTATTATCATACATCAGCACATCTCAAAGTGCAGACCAAGGTATTCTTTTGAATCTAGTTTGTGTGCTTTCAAAAGAACTGTCAGTAATGTTTGCGCTTGCATCCAGTATGTTGTTTTGTTTCATCATGAGTCATTGCTGTCTCAGATAAAACCAGTTGCATCAGTGCTGCACTTCAAAGACAAAACAAATGATGGCTGAACTTTTGTTGCATTTTGTGGCTTTTTTTTGCCACAGTCATGTCAACAAATAGTTTCACTGAGCATTAGTAAAAGCTTCAGTGTTCAGTGGTGATTTAGTATATAGAATAATTACAAATATGAACTCTCTCACATGAAAAATGCTCTCTCTGATCGTGACAACTCCATCAAAATATGGAAATTCTCTATTGATTCATTTATTTTACCCAGCCTATAGTGACAAATTCCCCAGATTATCCTTTTTTCTAGTTTCATTTTTTCATTTTTCTCATGTTTTGAATTAGTACAATGCTCAATACACAGTTGCACCAAACTGTCAGGTGTTGATATTAGCAATTTTCTGCATCGAATGGTTCATGATTTTTATCGAGGTTACTTTGAAAATCTTTTGGAATTGGAACCCTTTGTTCTGGAATCAGCCCTGGTTACCATGGAAACCATCAGTCAAACCTTTCTGCCTCTGAGCTACACGAGGACAGCCATTAACCTGCAAAATGCAAATTAACGGTAAGAACCTCCCTTTACCTTTTCTTTTTCATTTGATGGTTTATTGTAAAGTAAACTTAAAACAAGTTTGTGACAGCTCTAAGTGGGGCCATGTGAACTCACTAGTAGTTGGAGCGAGTTTGGTTATATTAAATTGTATAACGTGTTATGGTGTTTGGAGAACTGATCTGACAGTTAATGTTTTCTGTTACTTGATTCTGCCATGAAGTAAAAAGAGATTGACATGGCGTATTTCCCAGTGCTACATTTTCAAGCTGTAGCTATTTAAACTAGACTGAGTTTCATTAGAGAACATAGCCTACCTCTGCCAAGACCAAACAAACATCTCCAAGGTATTATCTGTGTAGTATTACAGCACATATGTCAGATTTTTTTTTTTAACATAAAGATCAAAACACTGTTCCATGAGAAACTGGTAAAAATGTCAACAAAAAACAAAAAAAACTTTACATTTTGAAGTAAAGAAATCTCAGAAACTGCCCATTTAACTTGATCCTGCATTGTTCTCTGGACCATGGCTCATCCTGTCATCCAGTTTGGCACAAATTGCTTCAGTTCTTTTTGCCTAACTCTGCTGATGATCAAACAAATTAACACATGTGAACAAGTAACCTTCTTGGCAGAAGTAACAACGTCTTAGAATACCAGTTTTTTTCCAGAGCTGCAAGTGTCTAACTGGATGTTCTCTTATTTGGTTACGGAGGAGTTATTGTTTCATAAATGTGATGTTTTCTCAAGGTCAAGAATGAATTGACACATTTCATGTTGTATTTATCCAGCGTCCAGTCAGTTTTATTGTAGTGACTGTAATTATCATAGTTTTACCCAGTTTGCTGTTGTCATTTGAAAGTCCAATAATGGATGCAGGGAAATCAGCGCCATCAAATTATTTTCTTAGTTTTTAAAACCAACATGATTGAATTTTAAAACTAAAGCAATGAACCCCAAAGTGCAGAAATATTCAGGGAGGATCAGTTTCAAGGCAAATTCATTCAGTTTCATTTCAGTTTTAAGTTTATTGGAATTCAATTCCAAACTATGGTAATGAATTCAGTTTCATTCAGGTTTTGCTATTCTATGCTATGTGAACAATTCAGATTCAGTTTGTAGTGGCCCACAGTTAATTTGATGAGGAAAGCACCACAGCATCACAAGCTACAACATCATTTTAGCTGGACTGCATTAGTGGGCCCTGTAAATGGGAATGTCCATGACCAACAGTGCCTAATAAACTAAAGAACTAAAATGAACTAGCTAAGAACAAATTACAATATTCAGTGTGGTTATTAGGTTAAAAGAGCTAGAATGCATTTTCAGATTTTATTATGTAGTAATAGTAACAGTACTTCAAAAGAAACCTTACTCAATTTTTTAATCTACATTTGACCACAGAATATAATTATAAGCCATTTACCCTATATTACAATGACCTGTTTCATTTTTGCTTTATCATAACAGAGCTGCAGGAGAATTTCAGTGGAGAACTGCAGAATCGATATCAACCTGACCATACTGTAGAGAAACTAGATCACTGTGACTATTGGATTTAAGATTCATCAGTGCATCCACACTGGAGAAAAGCCTCGCCTCTGTGACCAATGTTGGAATATGTTCAGAGACCAAAGAACTTTTAGCAGATGTACAAACACTCAGGCTGGAGAAAGGCCATACATCTGTGACAACCATGGGCAGAGTTTCAGGGACTCTAAGGTTCATCAGCAAATCCACAGAGGAGAAAATTGTTAGCATCTGTGACCACTAACTCACTCACTCTGTGTGAAATGTCATTGACCTCTACACACTTTAGAAACATGTGTGAAGTAACTCGGTTTAGAAGTTATTTCTTAATTGTATTGAACAGGTAACTGTCAAAAGTTGTAAAAATTGTCATAAACTGTATCAAGCATGTGAAATGTGTTCTGTTTTACTTGTTGTCAGAGCTACAATAGCACACACACAAACACCCACAGAGTAAGGTCATACCAAACTTAACCTGCACAGACATGAAGTCAGCTTTTACTGTCATCTCAAAGAAGAAAACCTGTGGTCACAAGGAGCAGAAGCTCTGCAGATAGAAAGATCCTGTTGATGAAAAAGGTTAGATAAGCTTGGCCAGACTGGTTGGAGCTGCCAGAAAGACTACAGTAACTCACCCCATAAGATAAGGATTCTTGACAACTGAGGTGAACAGAAAAGCTCCTCCAAATGCACAGTACATCAAGACAAATTGAATGGTTGAAACTGCTCTGGCACTCTTTGGGCTCCTTCAGCCATCAATCAACATTTTGGTTCCACAGCTTATTGCTGCAGACCACGTGTACCCCTTTATGGTCACAGTTTACCATCATCTATTCAGTTCTTACAGCATGATACAGCACAAGTCATCTCAAACTGGTTTGAGAATCATCTTCAACCACAGATATAAATCCAGTACAACATCTTAGAGATTTTGTAGAACAGCGTATTGGCAGCAGAGCAGCAGGTAATCTGTAGAAATAAGGAGATGCAATCATGTCGACCAGCAGGATAATTTCAAAGAGATGTTTACAGATTTATACTGCATATATTTTTAAGTTATATCGTGGCTGTGAAAAATCTAGTTTCTACAGTCTGCATAGATTTTTCACAACCACTTTAATATCTTCCTGTGTGTAGCAGAACTTTAATGACCTTTAATACTTAGACTGTCACAACTTTGGCAAAGTGTATAATATGGGGGTAAAACTGTAATATCCAGTATTCAGTTTCTAGTTTGCAGTGCTCACTTGCTTGCTTGCACTCACCCCTCCCGTCGGCAGAGTGAGGGTGGCCTCCGAGGACAAAAAAATCTTCTTTACCACAACTAGGACCAGGAGTATTTCAGGAGAATGGAGCAATTAGGTAAAGATTTGAACCATTTTACGACGCGGCACGGCGCTATTATATTAGTTTCACTTTTACCACACGCACTGCTGTTATGCAGGCCGCCACGAATAAATGAATGTGTGGGAAACACTGTAGTTGAGTCAAATATACTATTATTTACCTGAACTGAATTGACAAAATGTACACTGACTCATTCATCATACAATCATCTTTAATTATCTGGATGCTGAGAACAGAAAGCGTGTCTGGTCAGATTTATGAATTGTCCCAGTCAAGTGATGACACCACAAAACATCCCAACGAGTTGAGAGTGCTTTGGAGGGCAAAGGGCTGAATGATTATGCAGCTGCAGTTACACAATTTAATCACTTGCATGTCCAGGTCCTTTGTTGATGTAGTGTGTCTGTATTTGAAAAATAAGACATGGAAAGCACTGGAAATGAATAGCAGAGCACGACTTCAAACATTGGTTCAACACAAAACAGGAGATTAATAGCTACTGATATGAAGGCAAACATTAAGTCAAGCAGGGCTTTACCTTAGAACAGCAACACAATTATCAGATGTAGTCATTCATATGCTCTGCCTAAGGGACCTATCAAAGTGGAATAATCTATCCCCAGCCTCCAGGGCCATGTTTTTTAATGGTGTTGTTTACTATGCTTCATATTATTCTGCAGTCCAATTGGTGTAAATTATATTAGCACTACAAGGTACTGTATTCTAAGACTTGCTGATACTTTTGTTGAACCCCTTTGATAATCGTATGGTATCGTATGTGTATGTGTGACTGATTCGTCTGTCTGTCTGTCTGTCTGTCTGTCTGTCTGTCTGTCTGTCTGTCTGTCTGTCTGTCTGTCTGTCTGTCTGTCTGTCTGTCTGTCTGTCTGTCTGTCTGTCTATCTCTTCGAGTTTAAAAATGCCAACTGAAGGATTGTAGAAATCACAGCTGTAAATTTGACATTTTGAGGCTAAAAATGAGTAAGCATTAGTCCATCAAGTCTGACTGTGTGGCCTCAGTAAGTGATGCAATAGACTTCAATCTGACATATCAAATAGCCTGTGTTATCCCTCTGCTGAGACAGCTGCAAAGAGAGAGAGAGAGAGAAAGAGAGAGCAAGCGAGCCGGTGAAAGTTTGGATTTATTTGTTTTACATCAGCATAGCAATTTTGTTCAGAAGCCGTTCCCTTGTCTTCCCCCACAGTAATGATGCAGAAAATTATGCAAGTCTCAATTTGAATGGAAAATTAAGAGCAAAATCGTGTATGTAATGTGCCTCTGTTTTTGTCTGCCTTTCTGATTGTTGCTTTGTGGGTGTGTGTGTATGTAAGCTTTTATGTCTGTGTGCACCCTCTTGCTTGTGCACCAGATCTCATGTAAGGTCCAGGCACATACTGCTGTCCTCTCCCCCATACGGCAAACTTTCATTTTAGTTGTCAGGCTGATAAATAGGCTACGCTCAGTCCCCTGTCGTAGCCTATATGAATTAATCATACCTCAGAGATACATTGCCACCCTTAGAGCTACAGACAAGCAGATAAATAATGACACCTTCAACCTATACATTTACAACCATTTTACTGGCTGTCTTTGCCTCTCTGATATGTGCATCACGTCCACTATGGTGAACCGCACAGATCTCTTAAATCCTCTGCACATTATTATTTAATAACAGCAATAGCTCCAAAGGGCCTCAACAAATGACCACAGGGCTTTTTCATCTGTTATTTACAGGTTTGTCGCAAATATGTCATGTCAAAAATGAAAGGGCTTCTGTAGGCTATTTCAAAAATGCTTTACTGACAGGGACATGGCATTGTGTTTCCAAGTAAGGGTGTGAGTTTGGAGTTGGTGCAGTAGGAGCACATCATGCCACAGATGGTGTGGGGTTGACTTGGCACAGCTGTTCCCAGTGGCCTTCTGAATCTAAAACTAGAACGCGGCGATTGAGTTTTCTTTGCACATAATTTGTCAAGTCCCCATAGTTGTCTTGCAGAGTCAAGTAGTTAAACAGTCTCCAGCTACATTATTGAAATGGGCCTTTTGTTCCACTCCCTGTGAGCTGGCCTGTGAATCATAAGTTTGGGGGACTGAAGGATTTCAGTGGAGATGGAGAATGCAATATCTACTGAAAGGTAAAGGGTATGTCTAGGCAATTAAAAAGTTGTTTGTTTACCTAAAATGGTACCTTGAGGCTAGTGTTTATAGCCAGTTTGTTATATTAATATTTGTAGCAATATGCTATCTTATTAAGGTTGGAGTTACAGTCACATTACAATCACTCCATATTTGGAGTCTTGAAATCTGGTACTTTGTCTCACTCTCATGGTTTAGAAAGTGAATTCATACCTGGGTAACAATTGCAATTGTCACCTTCTCCGTAATGATGCTTAGGTTAGTACTATGACAGCTGTTCTGGCAGGTGTTGGCATCTGTCACCTTTCCTGTTTACTAAGACCTGGAATATACAGCTAATCAGTAAATCCAGAGTGATCCACGGATAAGTCCTTGACAGTTACAGCTCACTCTCTGTCTGCATTAGGTTTCTACCTGATGTGCAGCTGAGCAAGAATGGATTCTCCTTGTGTCTCGGTGATGCAACACCAGTCAGGCATAGCCAACGGAAACCACATTTTTACACCTTCCACAAGGTGCAAATAAACCGAGAGATGAGCTCAGTGCTGACGCTGTGAAAGTACTCGGGGTTGAAATTGCCATCCGCAGTTTCATTACAGTTAGACAGGAGGCAGAAATTCCCATGTCCGTTTTCTCCATTTTTGTCTTCCATATTTCACCACTGCCAGTCTCCCTTGCTCCTTACCTCCAACAATGAGGTTGTAAAAGCCGTGCAGTCAATCCAGCTACCCAGAAAAAAAACTGTTAGGTATCCTAATGTGTCTGAAAGGCTGTAATCTGTATGAGACTCGACAGCTTCAGTACTGATACAGTATGTTACAAGACCTAGAGCCTTTCCTTTTCAGTGGCATGTACATGGACAATCATCTGATTATGGCATGCCTAATTTATTTATTCATTCTTTGCCCAACAGCTATTCTTGTCTTCATTGTTTAGATGTGCAAAAAGAAACAGATTTGGGAGTAGAATTGCAAAATATGCGAACTGAAATAAAGGCATCTGCTGAAGCATGCACCTGAAAAGGCAAAACAATCATAAGACAGAATGCTTCTAATTCTCAGCTCCAGTGGTCTGTCAATGGCAATATCAATTACGTTTGCAGTCAACAAATGAATCTGTTCAAAGCCTCCAGTTCCATGTACACATTAACTTCTGCCACTTCATACTTAACTTGCAGAGTTGGGATTAGTTGAGTTGTCCAGCTCTGTCCTAAGCTTGCTGTTGAAACATATTAGTTGTTGAACTGGTATCAAATTAAAGAAATTCAGCTACTCGAAAGGAATTCATTCAAGTGAGTCGCTCATTCAGGAAATCAGACATGTTGCATAAACAGTCAAATTATTATATAATCCATTGCAGAAGTTTATATGCTTTACAATTACGAAACAATTACTGCAGATGCACTGTACAAAACCATAGTGCCTTCCCAGGTAAAGCACCTGTAGGTTGTGAACGATTGAACCAAATAATTTCCCCAAAGCATTATGACGAAGCAGCGATGAACTATAACTATATATAGGTTTTCCGTGATTCAGTTTTAAGCATATTGTGTTGCTGGCATTGGGCTAAATTAAAGGATTAGTACATACACTCATTTTCATACTTGCCAAGAGGTAAATGAGATTATCACTGACATGCCTGTACAGTAAATATGACGCCAGTAGCTGGTTATCTTAGCACAGCATAAAATAAAACTGGAAACAGCTTGCTTGACTCTATCCAAAGATAATGAAATTTGCCTTCCACCACCTCTTAGACTCACTGGTTAATACCTCGGCCAGGAGCAGAGGCGTACCTCCATTTAGCTGTTACAGTGACTTTTCCAGTCAACCAGCAGAAACTTGGGTATCATCGTGATGGGCCGTGAGAGAGTCCTTATGACAACTCAACTTAACTGGTTTAACACTTTAGTTTGGGCATATATTGAAAAAGAAATGATGTACTTTTAACGTTCACAGATTTGATGTTTATCAGAAAGCTTCATACTGTATCTAAGCCAATTTTGCTACTTTTGGACAGAGCCACACAAGATTTTCACCTCCATGCTATCCATTCCCTAACTATTACATTATCAGCAATATGATCGTGGTCTCAATCTTCGTCTTCAGTCTTCAAACCACTGGCAAGAAAGAATGAGAAATAGTTGTTATCAAAAATGTTTGAGCAACTCAATGACAAAGATGCTTTTTCCTCCAGTTGAATGACTATCAAAGTGACAGAGTGCTGTTTGGAAGAACTGAACAACTGTCAAATACTGTGGAGCATCCAAGATGCTACTCGGACTGTTAGTGACATCTTACTGATTGGTCTTTCTGCTGACTGGCTATATAGGTTCTCAAGTTGTGGGCAAAGAGTAAATTTTCTGTCTCATTTCAGATAATCTGTCTCAGAATCACAAAGAAATCTCTTCAAAAAGACTCACCTCAAATTTAAGGCCATATAAAGGGACATTATCTTCTCTGGAATCTTCACAGCAAACGTTGAGAGACAGCTCTCCAAAAGCCACTTTTTTTGCGGAAACCACCTACAGCCCCACACTGCATGACATCTATCAGCTTTCCCTACCAGAAAGGGAACACACACACAAACACACGGATGCCCATGTGGCCCTGCCTATCGCCACCTCCAGATGTTTTGTCAGCATGTGGTCGTCATGCTGTGGCCCAGTGCAGACTGAGCAGTCCTTTTCAGAGGCCGGGCACATCAGCCCAGTTCCATCACATTCAGGATAATTATAGAACTGAATGTGCTGCTGCACCTGCTCGTGTTCAAATGCAGGAATAAAGAGAAACCCCTCAAACCTTGTTAAACACTTTCGAAAAATCATGAAAATGGACTTTTGATTTGCTTTCACATCTGCTGCAGACCAACACACTCCTGAATTGAATGATTATTATAATCGCTGTGTCTTTCTGCTTGGATGGTAACCTCAGCTGTTTTATGCTTTTTACGGCTGTTTCTTGAAAAATTGTGATGAAATTAATGTATTCTGAATGGTAATTGTGGCGGGACCTGATAAGCTTTATGCTTCTCCCATTTTCCCTTTCGGTTATGTGCTTGTACTGTGTAACTGAAATTGTGTGTGATGAAGTCTGATTCAATTAACATGTCCTAAATAAATAAATAAATAAATAAATAAATAAAAAAGCTGATATTATCTATGGGAATTTTGCATATAGTATCTAGGATGCATGTGTAAATAAGGGCTTGTATTGCTCAATCTTTCGAAATGTACTCTTAAAACCTCATGTAGAGGAGTCAAAATGATGACGGAAAATCATTCCACATTTTATTTTAATGCTTCAGTCGAGCTTCTTCGTATGAATTTGTTTTGACTGAATGTGAACCAGGACTTTACTGAAAAAAACATGAACATTCCCTGCAAATCCTAAAAAAGTTGTAAATTGAGTTTGTGAATTTTAAGTTTCCTAGTTGGAAACTTTCCCTTGACTAGTAGCCTAGGACACACAAATAAAAAAGTAGGTTTTGGTTTTGATTTGATTTGATTTTGTCTGTTAAAATATGAACAAAAGCGATTAAAAAAAACATCACTTTGTCAGACTTCCTCTGTTTCTGATCAGAGTTTCAAATGTCACCTGCAGTATTTAATCAGGTGGAGTTTGGGGAGCGATAGAGCTGTTATGCTATTTTGCCAGCAGCAGATAAAACGGTGCATTGCTCCAAGGCTGCGAGCTGGATGACAGGGTTTGATGTGTTGCCTCCATCCACACCCACTGCAGTGACAGTGAACACACAGGGTTGTCACAGTGACACGCCATCTCTCTGATCCTGCTGCAGGCTAGACGCAGCTGAGATCAGTAACTGTATGACTTGTGACCCCTCATCTGTCTGTGTCAGTCTGCATCATACACCTCATCCTCTACTCTCTCTCTTCTTCCCAGGCACCAGTAACGGGTCGGTACTGGTTTATAACTTGACCAGTGGTCTTCTCCACAAAGAACTCAGTGTCCACTCTTGTGAAGTCAGGTAAGATTCTTACACCTGTATGTTGAAAATAGCCATTATGTCCTTTGGTTGTCTACCCATCTGTGCATCCATCCATCCATCCATCCATCCATCCATCCATCCATCCATCCATCCATCCATCCATCCATCCATCCATCCATCCATCCATCCATCCATCCATCCATCCATCCATCCATCCATCCATCCATCCATCCATCCATCCATCCATCCATCCATCCATCCATCCATTCATCTTTCGCATTCTTTTAAATTCAGTATCTCAGGAACACATTGTGTGGATTTCTTTAAATTGGGCAGAAACATTCTTTTGGACACAAAGATACACTTTAAAGAATTTGGTACAGTAATGTTGTGTTTTCTACAGTTTACTTTCTACCAGTGAAATGTTGCTGTTAAGGTGAAATACAGTATCTGTAAAATGACATTTTAAACGAACTCCAGTGGGGAGTCGATGTGAGGTGGATTGATTTTCTCTTGATTGGTTTTAGGCTTTTTCAGAGTTTGTGAAGGCAATTGGCACTTAACATAATTAGAGTGCCATGTCAGCTCTTGTGTGTAAAAGAGAAATAATTCCCTAGCTTGCTTTCTGGGCCTTTTATCCAATATCCTCTCAATGGACTTCAGATGAATGCCTTGCTCTTGTATTAGAAAACATCAAAATAAAAAACAAATGGATATGGGGATAGTGGTTATATACAGTACATAGTGTACATGATCTAGATTTAGAACATCATGGTAGCACTAATATTACATATGCAAATGAAATACTGAAGGCCACAAATACAAATGCATCATGTTGCTCAGGGTTGACTTGTGATGTATATTTGTGAAGATAACAGAAAAATCCTGACACCACATGCTATGATCAAACCACAACACTTCAATTTTTGAGGAGCTGACGAAAATACTGCAAAGCTGCCTTGGTGCATTTATCGGGATGAGTGACTGAATGTTGAGTTTGTTTCCTGAGGTGTGGGTGAACGCAGAGGAGGCTTAGATGCTCATGAAAAATGGGACCATCTTTCTGCACCGTGCAAATCAATTCATCCCAACAACACAATAAAGGGTATTACAAGACCTGCATTTTAGTTTTTGTGTGTGTGTGCATTTGCGGTAGAGAGAAGACATTGTGTCATATCAGTGATACCCAGTTTTACATTATCTAACTAAAGCTTCTAAACACATTTGTATTTGCTTAGTCAACAGTAAAAAAACATACTATCATCGCCAATTCACAGTTACCGGGAAGAAATCAGCTGTCCCTGGTCTCCACAGAACTTCTATATCTTGTTTACTAAACCCAGTTGAAACCATATCCAGGCTTCTTCTCACAGTGCACATTTTGACTTGTCAAAAGAAGGTGTTACTAATAACATTACTGTCAGGCTCTGATATGTGTATACAGGCTCACTTGAATACCCAAGCAGAACACAGCCATCATTAACATTATTAGTTACACTGATGTTTTTCATAATCATAGTCAGTCATAATGTCTGCTGTGGGGAAGGTCTATTGATTTCTCAGTGAAAAGTGTACTGCATATAAATATCATCTTCCATTGTCACTTGAAATAAACAACTTCATTTTTTTCCTGTGATGGTGGAAATTGAGCCAAATATTCCTGCTTCTCCTGTGATGTTGGTTTAACCTCAACACTTCACTATTGCCTCAGGTCTAAGAAGCTAATTAATGGGCCTGTCAATCACACGTCCAATGGGCCATTCAGGGAAGAGCACAGTTCTATATTGGGAAGCCTCTGGTCATAACTGAGCATTTGAGGGAACAACAAAACATTCAATCATTCCGACACAATTAGGAGCTAGTTGGTCAGCAAACTCAAGATCATAAATTTCATCTGATACAGATTAACGCTACAGAATACCATAGCATTGAATACCTCAATGACATGATCCCTCTGAATAAATACCCCACACTCATTTGGCTAATAACACTTATTTATTCCTCTTGCTTTTCTTTAATGTCAGTTGGCAACAGTGATTGTGGCTGTGGGGAGAAAAGCTTCTCCAGGATCATAAAAGGTGTTACTACAGGGATAGCTGGGGGAAAACAAATTGTGCATTGTCTGACTGGAGTGTACCATGTCGATATGTGCGACCAGGAAAAGTTCTGAAAAAGCCATTAGTTATTTTAATTGACTTTTTGTCTTATTAAAAACCCAATTAAAGAATTTTATTTTCAGCAATATGTGATTGTTTGCACATTACTCATAACACTTGTTGGCAGTAATATCACATCCACTTCCATATTAATAAAAACATGTTGTTCAGTATTTCAGCATAAGCTTGTTTAGTTTGCAAAACTAATAGAGTAAGTAAGTGTTTTGTGTGTGTGTGTTCTAATTAGTACAAAACACATCCACTCAAAATAGATTACAGTGATGTGCAGTAAGCTTAGCTATGCTGCAGTGCAGATTTGTTATACATTCAACCTTGTTGTCCTGCAGTATGTCTGCTCAGTGTATTGGTTACTTATGACACCGACCTGGAATTTAATCAGAACACTACACCACCTTCCAAGCGCCCCACAATGCAACAGCTCAACGTCTACAAACAGCATGTTTGGCTTAATAAGTTCTTATTCTCTAATGAGCAGCAAAACTATTTCACTTGGACAAAATTAAATCAGTTAATGTTAAGAAGAGATTGAATCGGTGCAAACACCATTTGTTCAAACGAAGACGAGCTTTCTTTAATGAGAGAAGTTGGTGTCCACCAATGTAAAACTTCAACAGACTTTAATGAGCCATGCAGTGCATGCATATGTTACTTAAAATGTGGCTGTAGCTACTCCTGCGTGTGTGTGTGTGGATGTGTGGATGAAAGGGAGTAACTAGGCGATGGATTTCTGTGTCTGGTGTCTCTGTGAATTTGCTCTCCAGTCATGACACACAACAGCTGTCTGCCTGTCATCTTTCACTCAATACGACTGTACCTTGTGTTCTCAGATAGAATATTTAATACATGTGAGCACTAGCGCGCTGTTTCAATGCTCGGCGTTGGATACTGCTTTGCTATATTAGGGTCCTCATGATTTTAGACATCAGATCATCTGAAGAAGAACAAAATGACAAAAAAAAATGTAAAAATAAACAAAAAAGCCAAACACTGAACCAGATCTTCACATTGAAATGGCCCCATCAGATCAAGGCTTTCAAGAGATTTTCTCTCTTCCTATACAGACACATGTAGAGCCCTGCTCTTAAACCCAGTGTGATGACGTTCAACATTAAGCTGTGTGTTATTATGTGAGGTGGGGAGAGGAGAAGTGCTTATGGAAATGAGGCCGGCGGCCCTTGCCCGGGCACAGCCATGCCAAAGGAGGCCTGGCTACTTAGCATCTCATTTACATTTAGTGGGGAAATGAACTAATTAATCATGTGGCTATTTACCATCTCATTATAGTGGAGCTTGTGCTCCCTGAGCTCTGCACACTTAAAAAATACTCTCACACTTGCTGGTTTTATTTTCTTTTTACTTTTGTTCTGAAGGAGAAATTGAATTATTTATTTGTAGTATAACAATGTTGTATTTATTTCTAAAACCTGTGTGTGCTTATTCCACAGGGGGATTGAATGGGTGAGTCTGACCAGTTTTCTGTCTTTTGCCACCTCTGCACCCAACAACATGGGCCTGGTGCGAAATGAACTGCAGCATGTGGACCTGCCTACTGGTGAGAGGCTTACACACACACACACGCGCGTGTTATCACTTGTGCCGGAGGGTACCGGCCAGTACTTTGTTCTCGATTTTTATATTTTGCTCAGGGTTCCTGCAGCCTCAACAACAAAGAAAATAGACACTTCAGTCTCTATCTGACTCTCTCTCGTTATCTGTCTTTTTGTGTTTGTTTGGTTCTCCAAGAGACTTTTCTTGTTCACCCCCAGGAGACGCTCTTTCAAATTAAGGTCCAAACTAAACAGTCTCAGGGTACCACCAAGGGATACCTACCTAGCTCTGAAAGTGAGATCCTATTATGACTTCCTGTGGAGCAACTTCCACCTTGGCCTTAGTCCATTGATGGGTCTATAGAATCACTGCACCAATGCTGGAGCACTTCTACCTCCTCCAGGGGTTGGAAATGTACAGTGTTACATTTCCTCTGTCAGAGAGAGAGCAGAGTTAAAAAGTGAACGATCAGGAAGAGACAAAAAAAACTATTTCTCTTTAGTTTAATGCATTAGAATTAATACATTTTGGAGACAATTATTGATGAGCACTATCATCATTTTCACACAACCTTTCCATTTCCATTTTAGTCTCAATCACTCAATTTATTTGGGCTTGAGGAATTTGCATGTGCACAATAAACAACGTGATCACTATAATGAGTCAGTCACAGAGCCTTTATGCCCATTTCAGGACAATGGAAAGTATAAGTCACTTCTTTAATGACTGTCTCGGAAGCACCAGAGTCATCAAAATTAACTGTCTGCTGCAATAGCTTTGGTTACAGGCCCGTACACTCACTAAAATGCTTATCCTTTTATTGTTTTCTTTTTCTTGCGAGTTCAAATGGGTTCAAGTGACTGAGCTCTAAGCTGTCCTAGACTGCAAATGCTGTGGCTGGCTGTCATCTGTGATGCATGCCTGTTTGCAACTTGGGTCACAACAATTTGGCAAATGCACTTTTTAGTGTCTCACCAAGGATCATTAATTAATGTAATTAATCTGTGTGTGTTTGATATAGAGATGCAGCAGGTCTGGGATGTGTTGAGCTTAGCATAGCACCAAGGTGACCAGAGAAACTGAGTGAAGCTTGCAGAGCCTCATCAAACAAAAGAAAAAAAGCCATGCATTTCAACAACTCGCAACATCTTTTATTTACAGGTTACAGCTGTTTCTACATGAATAAATAAAAAATGAGAGATTGACATTTTACAGAGGCAATCACTTAATATCCTTTTTTTAAATTATACTTATCGGAGTTACAAAATAAGTTCAGACTTCTTTAAGCGTTTTAATGTCAACTGTTTAAATGATGATAATGCCATCAAAATGGTATTACTATCACACTTTAACTTTCTGGAATTCAAATACAGAAAGGCTGCAGGCTGATTGGCACAGTTTTGTGTGTGTTACTTGAGGTTATGCTCGTTTGTTTTATTTATTCGGGAAAGTGTGCATATTTTTGCATAAACAAGTCCTCAAATAGAACAGCACCAAAGTTCTGCACTAAAAGATAGCTCAAAGACTAATCCACCAAGGCAGACACCTTATGCCCCTTACAGCTGGAGCGTTTTCTGATAAGATTTAAGAATCTGGGATGCAAAATCATCTTTCTCACTTGCCTCCCTCAATCGTGGTTATGATGCCTGGTTTCTGTATTATCATATGCTTTGTCTATGGAAGGATTTTTTTTGTGCTACAATGACTGGGATGAGTCAGTGTTGAAACATGTCGTGGTAGCGTAAACTCAGTTTCCATAACCCCACGTACCATATAAATATGTATTATGTGCATAGATGTTAATAACCCATTATTTATACATGCATAATTATAGCTGGTGTCATCAGCTCATCTCTTGAAGGTACTTTTCCAATAATCATGCACGTTAAATGAAGAGCAAAAGGATCTGACAGTGTGTTCATGAGAAAGCAAACCCTCCTCCCTTCACTATGTGCTGTGCTGTATTTACGTGTGTGTGTCTCTTGTGTGTGTTTTTGTGAATGCACATTTGACACATTTGCTGCTGATCTGATGATTTAGATAATATAATTGCCACTTTGTAATCAGGACACACGACCCCTCCCACTGTGTATAACCGTGAAAACATTAGAGGAAATGGAGAGCTGCAGACTGAATTAGATTCTAGATCCGATGTCTCCAAACTTTTCCTTACACCATTTCTTACAGCAGCTACTTAATGCCCAGTACACACCAACTGCCATGTCAAATAAATAGTTGGAGGTCACCCCCCGCCTCCTAAAACACCACAGGCTGCTCTGTTGCTTGTACATTTAGACAGGCCACCTTCTTAAGTGTCCTCCGTAAAATTAGATCAGCGCTTCCTCAGGCAAACATGATGCGACACACCTGAAGGGCATTCTTGTTTTGTTTAAACGGGCACCTTGGCGGTTTGCATAATGTCTGTGTTAGCGGATGGAAAGTTGCGAATAAAAAGCAGGGATCAGGGCAAGTAAGTTGTCGGCAGTTTGCTCTCTCCGCTCTGGTGAAAGAGATGAAACCAGGACTCTCAGGAACTGAAGTGAAATGAGATGAATCAGTCTTTTCACAGGTGTAAAGGAAAGATGCCATCTTCTGCCTTCTATCATCACCCCCCCTCTCTCTCCCCCTCTCTCTCTCCCTCTCTCTCTCTACGTCTGTTGTGTTTTCCAGGCAGATGCTTTGCATTCAGAGGCGAGCGAGGAAACGATGAGCCACCCATTGAGATGATTAAAGTATCTCACCTCAAGTGAGTTGCCTGCTCCCCCCACAACCAACAAAACCAACAAAATTCCATCGCACTATCTCTGATGCCTTTCCCCGAGCCACACACAGCTTTCATACAAACCGCACATTTACATATCCAATATACACCCAGACATAGGCTCTCACCTTACCTACACTGGGCCATATCACCCTTGTCTTTGCTCTCATCTCCATTCATATCTGTGCATTTAATACTTCCCCTTTCAGCTCTTTTTCTTTTTGTTTTTGAAATATTGTTACACCAGACTGGAATACTAATGGAGCTCTTTTAAAGAAAAAAACACAGATCGAGCATTAATTAGGTTGTTTATTTATTACCGTCCCCAAAAACCTTTATATATTCAGACTGCAGTGTTTCAGATCATTACTTCTCTATCCAGGCATTATTCATAGCTGCTTCCTAATGGGACAGTGATATTTTGAAAAATTAAAGAGCATGCATTTACAATCATCACACATTTTGTTGTGACATTCAAACCGCACACAAGGTTATCGGATATCAACCGCTTTTCTACACTCAGTCGCTCTCTATATACCTCTACATTATATTCAAGGGCACTGTATTTTGACAGCATGCAAAGTCCTGGCCTTAGTATGCATCAATAATGTCATTAGGTAGCTGGTGTATTATGCTGGAAAGTGACATCTCTGATTCTCCTGCCTACATTAGGTCATTGATTGGCATTTAGAAGAAAATGCTCCCACCTCCAGAGGCTGGACTCTGGAGGTAATGAATAGAAGGGTCAGTACATAAGTCATGGCCCTAAAAAAATATACATCACAAACTGGCTGTAAAGGATACAGATCATCATTGTACTTACCCAAGTTCTCTTGTTAACTGAGCTGCTACACTCTCAACATCTCATCACGAAGTAAAAGGCAGTGGAAAAATCGATAATTACAGGCCAGAGAAACATCTATTTCCCCCCCATATATAGTCTTTTATTATTTTAACCCAGCAAGTTACCACAGATCACAATCTTATAATATTAAAGGCCTGCAGGTATAGTCACAGAGGCTCACAGAGCTATCCAGTGCTGCAGTATTTCCGCACTGTTAAACACTGTGTCTTCTCTCTACATCAGATTTTGCTCTAGGGTGATTGTATAGTAGCTTTTTAAGAAGGGGGGCCTGTGATTCGCCCCAAATCTATGGGCGTCTCTATTCCCCAAGTTAGTTTGTGGATTCAGGCAAAGTAAATGCAGGTCAAACGTCTGAATATATGATTAGATGTACAAGAAAATACATGTTCATGCTGCGTTTTCATTTTCCCGTGTAAACAGAGAAATACTACAATATGGCAGGGAGAAGAAACCTGACAGATGAGCAGATCAACATGAATTCCGTCTGTCACTGTTGGTGCTCGTAATCTGGCACATTGCTGACTGAGGTGCCAGACTCAGCATCCAATGTTTAGACACCCAAGCCTCAAGGAATCTAATGTTGGGATTGTGGCCAGTTTATATTTTTCAGACTGAACTGTGTGTGTTTGTGTTGTCCATCCTCAGGCAGTATCTGGTGGTGGTGTTCAGAGACAAACCCCTGGAGTTGTGGGACATCAGGACGGGGACACTTCTGCGGGAGATGGCTAAGAACTTCCCCACTGTTACAGCACTGGTATAAATCTATGTACTATAAAACCTTGTTGCTTACCAGTTCTTAGTTCTGAGGTGCTGTGCAGCGCAGAAACTGAAAAGAGAAATATGTCAGTAGGTGCTCGGGTGCACACAGGTAGACTCACAGCTGCATATTTGAAGATCTTCAGTTTACGTATTTACTTAAACAAAGAACTCTGTAAGTGCTGTTGACTCTTTTTCTGTGCTAATAGTCTCTTGGACTTTTTCACCCCTACTTCCTTTGTGTTTGTGTGGACCATTTGAAAGATTAGTCTGCAAAATTTCCCTAAGCTCAGCAAAGAACAGTGGATTCATTAGGCTGGAGAAATTCTCATAAAAAGAGAGTTATGCTGGGCAAACTTTACAGTGGGGCTGTAAAATCCTCCACAGTGCGAATAAAAGTGCCAGTAACCTTAATAATACATGCCGGCCTCCCCCAGCCCCATATTGCTGTCTCATTTCCATATTGATTACCACCTCGAGTTAACCAGACTGCTGCCACTGTGCTCCAGCCGTTAGACACCCAGGCTTGGGAAAAGAGCTCTCCCGTGAGCCTCCGTTTCATTTATGGAAGCATTAACAACCCATGCAAATGACTTCCGTTTCTCTTATCTTTCTCTCTCACTGATTTTTGCACTGAATTGGTTTGGGGTGTCACAGTGCACCAGTAGTGACGATTAATGTGGTATTCAAAAAATGAAACATCGATATTGGGTTCACAATATACAATGAAAATGTCACTATGGCAGATTTCGGGCCCCATGGATATTTTTTTTTCATATCAGTTCATGTGGTTGCCTTTTCAATATCCATTAAGTGCAATTGTTTGTTGCACTTTATATATAGGTATAGTTTCAGTCTCTACACCTCTCTACACTTGTGTTTGACTCACATTCATTTGCCAAAAAGAGACATACTGTATTATACAGAAAACTAAGTTGACTAAACTAAATGATTATTAGGATTATTATTCATATTATTTTTTAGGTATTTATTTTATTTATTTATTATTATTTATTTATTAAGTTTTCTGTAGCCATTATATTGTTGTTAGTGTGAATTATTTTTGCCATGAAAATCTGGTACTGTGACATCCTAACTGTTAATGCTATAACTGTGTGTACATGTGTGAAAACAGGAGTGGTCCCCATCTCACAACCTGAAGAGTCTTAAGAAGAAGCAAATGGCAGCGAGGGAGGCTATTGCTCGGCAGACAGTGTCAGATGCCGAGCAGAGCAGTGTTGAGTCATCAGTCATCAGGTCAGCATCATAAAGCTTAGAAATTTTATCCGTGATTTTGTGTGGGGCACGAAGATGCAATGAGACATATTTCTCGGACTGACACTCATCTGTAAAATTCCACAACACAGTCAGTTTTATATTTAAAATAAATGAATTTTAATAGGATCACACTGTCAATCTTGCTGTGGTGAAATCATATTTAACCCATTTGTCATTTTACAAAAGCACAGCATTCCTTTGAGCTTTAGTAGAACAATATATTATTTTAAGCCTATTTATTTTTGTGTAGACATTATTTATTGTTTTGTATTTGAATATCTTGAACATATGGCAGTAATGACAACAATGATCACAATAATACCAATACTTCAAAGGATACGAAAGTTCAATAAATAAAATAAAATAAAAAACAAGATGAGATAAAATAAACTCTATTAGTGAGTCATTTCAATCCTATTTCAATACATTCTAGTGGCTCAAATCTGCTATAGAAGGACACCCAACTAGTTTTAACATACTCTAACTTAACTAACTTAATATGTGGATATTTTTATTTTCAATCATATTATTTTGTAAGTATTTACTGAATTCTATTTTCCCCTTATCTTTACTATCTGTACCAACTTTAGAAACCTCACCATGGGTTATAAACCCCCTCTGTTTTCAGAATCACAGTGCTAAATGGGAGTGGTAATGCAACTGTCAGCAGCAGAATGAGAAGTGGAAAGTGGTCAAAAAACATACTGTATATGCTGCACTCATCTGAGGGAATTGTCTGTCTCTGTGATTTCTCCAACAACAGCCTCCTGCAGGATGCAGAGAGCAAGTCAGAGACCAGCCAGGCCATCTCAGCAAGGGAGCATTTTGTATTCACTGACACAGATGGGCAGGTCTACCACATCACCGTGGAAGGCAACACAGTCAAAGATGGTGCACGAATTCCCCCTGATGTGAGTCCAGAGACTATATGTCTATTTTTTTAATACCTCTTCATGTATATATAATACTTCATGTTCTTCCAAACTACCTCAAGGTCCAGCCACAGTGATCCTGGCACAAAGCGTTCCCTATCTCCATCATATCTCTCAGTTTCAACTCATTTTAATATGTGTTTAATCATTTCTGTACACAAGATCAAATTCTATCTTTTCATCTGTTTGTTTTCTGTGGACACCAGTTAGTTCATCCCTGCTCTCTGCTTTTACATCTGCTTGCATCTGACTATAAATATATGTATCAGTCATATTAATCAGTATGTTCTTTCTGTATTGTAACTTACAGTACAGTACACTTTCTTTTCCACAGTATTTTATCTTTAGACACCACACGCATCACTATTTGAAAAGCAGATTATTCACGTTTTTTGTCCTCCTTCTGTCATCTTTTGTTCTGTTTTTGTTCTTGTGTCTCTCATTTATGATTAAAGGTTAAATCTTTAGTTTTCTTTCAACATAGTCTTTTTTTTCCCTCAGTGTCAAAAAGATTGACAAGAAGTGTTTCACTTCAGTTATGTTGCTGGTTTTTGCAATCAAACATCTGCATACTGTCATCATTTTTCTTCATTTTGGAGCTTGAAAGAAACACTGCTGTCTGGTTGGGAGCCAGCATCTTGCACAATTTACTCGTCTCTGTAGTAGAAGCCATTACTCCCCCTCTACATCCCGTGTCCTTCATGTTTTTTGGGGCTTGTGTGAGAGATTATATAGGTGTTGGCAGAAAATAGTGAATTTAATGCACTGCACTCATAATGAACTGTGTGGAATCAAGGTTAAGGTTTTTCAGATGAAGCTCTACAGTTTTGTTTTCTTGCCACATCAAACTATTTCTTTAAGAGACCTAACAGCCAACTGAAGGTGCGTGATTTTCAGTTTTTCATCAGTGTGTCATCAGTTTGTCCCAGATTATGTTTCCCACGTGTTTTCCGTATTGGCCCAGATCGTGACTCACGCTCAGAGACAGAGAATCAGTTACTGTATTTACCTGTAAAGCATTTAATGGTAACTTAGCTATTTATTTGCTTTGACAGCTGGGCTGGTAAACAGAAGCAAGCTATAACTCAGGACAGGGTTTTTTCTTTTCCCCTTGATGACTACAAGATGCAGTCTAATGCCATAGCAGCAGGTTATTTTCATTATTCCACAAGTCAACACAGTCAACTAACAAAGACCCATTTGTTTGCTAATTAGGGAAGTTTGGTTGACCACACACCAGTTACCCCAAGAGGCACATAAAATTGAGGTTATCGTTTGGTGAGACCTTTGGAAGATTTTGGATTCAGGAACATATGACTCATTATCTTGTCATTCGTCATAATTGGGTCGTGATTAGTCATGCGATCAACCTTCTGTTGTTTATCGTTGGTCGCCCACATCTTCTGTCAATCAAAACAAGCGCACACCTTATAAGGAACATGTATCTTATTTTATTTTTTATTGGAAGTGGCAAAATTCATCTTGCTTGCTCCATGAAACCCGCTATAGTTTATCTGTTTCTCAGGTCCGTTTCTGAGCAGTGGCAGTCTATGTTTTTCTCTCTCGCTGCCTGCATGTATTTGCACCACACAGACAGACATAGGAGGGTTACCTGGGGACTTAAAAGCCTTATCTTTGTGACGGCTGCAGATTCATTGCTCAAAGATTTGCATACCCCAAAGGTTTTACAATCCTTTCAGGATGATAGAGGATCTTCATATCTCTGTCAGGAAACTGACACAAACTCTCCTAAAAAGTTTTGTTCTAGCATCCACTGTACACACTGTGAAGGTGAGCTGACACATAATGACTTTACATCAGCACTCTCTCTTGTTGCAAAACCTCTCTGAAACTCAGACATCATGCTTGTTTACCACTCGGCTGACACAGATATTCTAATTTATTTTCCTGTTTTCATTCACGCTCATACTTTAAATGCGAGGGAGTATGATGTTTTATAGTTGAGAGATAAAAGCATTTTTTATGCTGCTGGGAATATCCAGGGGTTAGCTGCATAAAAAACATGACATCATTTTTCTTTGTTCTTCTCTTCTCTAATTATTTTATTATATGTAGCATGATTGTTGACTTCAAGGATTCCACCACCATGGCTCGCTAATGAGGCTTCTTAAGAGCAATTCTCATAGTTTTGTGTCCGTAAATAGTTAAAAATAATCAAATGGGCAAGATGCTAAAAATGAAGACGTGCTCTAAAAACTAAATGAATGTTTTGGTCCAGTTCAGTCACAGTTTTCAGATACTGGACTCTAGTAGGAATCCAGCTCTCCAGCTCTCCTCCCTTCCTTTCCCTTCCTTGTTATTCAACTTTCTTGAATGAAAGAGATCTACTTGAGTAATGACCCCACCCAGCCAGGACATTCCCTGAGTCCGCACCAACAGATTCAAACACAGCTTCTTCCCCATGGCTGTGAAGAGACTGCTGCTCGGACCAGAATCACTAGCCTGTGCAATAATATGGACTATTACAATAACTTCTCCTTTGCACTACATATTTAATCCATATTTGATTATATGTATTTACTATTATAATAACTGTTCCTTTTGCACATTTCAGATTTTAATACTTGACACATGTTTTTATACATATTTATTTATTTTATATTTAATACACTTGATAAAATAGTTGCTACAAGATATTTTGTTGTATCTTGTGCAAAGACAGTAAAGCTTCTTTATCTTCTTCATGTATCTTTCCATTTCAACTTATGTTGCAGGGCAGTATGGGTAGTATTGCCTGCATTGCCTGGAAAGGTGACACCCTGGTGCTCGGAGACGTTGATGGAAACCTCAACTTCTGGGATCTTAAAGCTCGTTTGTCCAGGTGACAACTAAACACCATGATGTTATGCAATTTTAATGGATTACTGTTCAGTTATTACCTTTACATAAATGTCAATGGATTGATTACCCATCTTTGTGTATTGTTATTTCTGTCAAAACAATCAGTCAAAAAATATCTACACATTGGACAGGTGATCTTTATGATTTGAAATGTGAGAATGGATTTGTGCCAAATTGACCAAAGCTTTTGATGTGTTCAGGGGAATACCGACACATCGTGGCTGGGTGAAGAAGATCCGCTTTGCACCAGGCAAGGGCAACCAGAAGTTACTGGTCATGTATACGGACGGAGCAGAGGTCTGGGACACCAAAGAGGTGAGGCGTTGCACACATTTCCTGTTGCTGGGGCCATTTCTTAGCAGCTGATTCATTGATTGTTTCAGTGTGACACTTCCTAAACTCCCAGCATGCACATTAGCACACCACACTGCAGACCTCCAGTAAAGGGAAGGCTGCAGCTGTCTGCAGGCTCATAATAGTGTTTACAGTTTTACAGATTTACTGCGGCAGAATTAATGTGCTTCCATAGCACCGTAATCACTGGAGCACTACGATATTGTGGTGGGTATATTTAACTAATGTCTCCTCTCAATCTAATGCTGTAGTAATAGTATTAATTGTCCTCTTGTTGTTAAAGAATCATTACGGTTTGCTGTATAAGTACACATACACAAGTCTTAAAAGCTCCCTGTTGACATTTATAAGCTTAACCGTAGCAGGATGGATGGTTGTGATTTCTGTAAGCGTTGTGCTTCCCGGCTCCCTCTTTAACTTTGTTTGCCAAAGTCATCCAGAAAGTCCTCGCTCTGCACAGTCTTCATTACACCTCATCTAAGAGCCCCTCCTGGCTAGTTTGCACTCCAGTACATCATTTCATCTAATGTCATGCACTACTTTTTTGTTATATCTACACCACAATATTTGTGAGCTTCGCCAGCAGCAGTGAGTGTTAGAATTTGAAGAGCAGATAAATGTGGATGCAGAAAGATGCTCTGGTGTAATAAGCAGCATGTGATGGGAGGACGGGTGGAGGGAGATGGTCCCAATGGAGCACTATTGTCTGAGGGATGTGCTCTCTTGAGGGGAGTCGAGATAAGACTGTTTTCAGTCCCCAGTCATAAAAACCAGACAACAGATGGATCAAGATGCAGAGCGAAACGAGCAGAAGCTATAGAGCAGGGGAGAGGGAGGAGGATGGGAGAATGAGTGAGGAGAGGGAGTGCAGGAGAGATTTCTGAAATGCTTCAGCGCTCTGCTGACAGCTGGCTTGTGCTGACTACCATACAGCCACGTGAAAAGCCAGAGAGAGAGGTTTTGGAAAACACATTGTGAACAGATCCACTGAGTCTCCCCTTCTGTATCCTGCTATACAGTAGTAAACATGAATTAGTTCACAGTAGCACAACACTGTTTGAAATCCAATAGGTTATGATAGCATCCAAACAATGACCCATTTATATCTTTGAATTTGCATGAATAATGACTGAAAGACTCGTTGCAGATGCTGTGAAAAAAAAGGACTTTTGGTGCCAGTTTCTCTTGAACTACCTTCTTCCATCTCACAGGTCCAAATGGTGAGCAGCATGCGAATCGGTCGCAACGTGAACTACCGCATCCTAGACATCGACTGGTGCACATCAGACAAGGTTGTTCTGGCTTCTGATGATGGTTGTATCCGAGTGCTGGAGATGGCCATGAAATCTGCCAGCTACCGCATGGATGAGCAGGACCTGACTGGTGAGAGAGAGATACAGGGACAATTGTAAAATTTACAACATAACAAAGTTACGACATAGAGGTTTTAGAGAAGCAGAACAGGGACTTGATCTACAGTAGATGTAGTAGTTATCTAATGCCGCCTCCTTATTTTCGTTGTTTTTAATGTTTTTAAATGGCATCGGATGCCTGATGTCATACTATTCAGTTAAGCTCAATTCTGAAGTTCTGTCTGCTTATGGGGGACATGTCCAGATCCGGTGTGGTGTCCTTACCTGCTGGTGCCCAGAGCTGCTCTCACCCTCAAGGCGTTCCTGTTACTGCAGCCTTGGTCAGGAACATTCACCATGGACATCACTCAAGTGTAAGTCTCATCTCTGAGTAAGCTGCTGTACTGTAAATGTGTCCACACTAGTACTTTTACAGCTACACCAGACTAGTATTTCAACTGTGTGAAGAACTCAGAAGAGCCTTTTTAGTGCTGCGCTGCATGATCTGTATCAAGGCTGACCAATGCATTTTGAATGAATGTATTGTAACTTGTAGCAGTTGGGTACACGAGCAGGAAAATGAAATCTATTGGTACCTATTCCTGAAGCTAGAGGAAGTAATCAGACATTGATAGTATCAATTATTGATATCAACACAGTGTATTGTACACGAGGGATGAGCAGAGCTGCTTTAGTTTAAACTGCATTTGAACTTTGTACTGTAGGCAGAAGTCAATCTTCTATTGAATTTCCCTGCAACAATGTCCTCACAGACTGTTTTCAGGCAGTTCATGCATTTGTACGAAAAAAAAAACTTCTATATTGATTGAACCATCCCTGTTCAGTAGCTTCATTTTTGTTTGAGGCTTATTTTTTAGTTACAAAGCAGAATTTACAAGACAGAATCATTCTTAATGATCACAATCCATAAAATATTGAATGAATTTCTAATTATCAAGCATAAGACTTGCCTTGATGTATTCTGCTAGACTTCCACAGCATATGGCAGCCACCCAAGCGTTCAGTTTATTACCATCATAAAGAAACACACACACAAAAAAAAGAGACAGACCACCTTTGTAAACAAGTCAACATGGGAGCCTGCAGAGGCCATCCTGAGCGAGGGAGCGTATTCTTGTTGTTTTGTTTTTTGTTATTCAGACTGCTACATCTGTGTTTAACTATAGCCTCATGTAAGTATGGCCCATTTAACCGAGCTCTCAGTGTTGCACTGCTTTCTTTTATTAACCACACACAGCTGCCTTATCGTAAGTCAGGCAGCTATATTAACAACGCTCGCAGGGTGCTACCTGACCTCAGCATAAATGTTTGAATAGAGTTATCTATTACTGCCCGACGCCACAAATCGACTTCTTATAACAAGCAGGTTCTCAGCTTCCCATTTAATATCAGGTCAGGGTTTTTTTTTCTTTTTTTTTCGCGTTTGTGGAAGACTTGAGAGAAGCCATTTGACTGAGTTTGATCCCTGTGTTTCAGAGACTACACTGAGAAAGATGAGATAAAAGGGCTAATCCAGGAGCAGCTCAACTCCCTGTCGAAGTAAGTTATTGCACGATTGCTTTGTCTTGTGAAGGCAATTGCACTCTCTTACTCAAACTACTGTATTTCTTATTGTCATCATAAAAGCACCAACAATCAAGTGTGTGTGTGTGTATGTATATATCATATTGTAAGTTGTCAGTTATTGCTTGTGAACTTTTTACTTGCAGTCCCAGTCCCAGGGCTCTTTGTATTTAGACAGCAGACCCAAAGAGCAAGTAGTCTGTGGGCTCACAGATAAAAGAATCTCTTGTAACAGCCACAGTGTGCCCGCTGTGTTTGAGACATGTAATTGGCCCTCACCGTGTCCTGATTGTCAGTGTCTGATTGGCTCCCCAGTGATATGAAGAGTGTGCTACAGGACCCAGAGTTGAGTCTGCTGCAGCGATGCCTCCTGGTCTCACGGTGAGCGACGCCTCAGCATGGAGTTACCCACTGTTTGCTGTCTGCACACACTGCACTGTGTTCACAGGGGTTTATGGCTTCTCCAGCACGACTTTTTTTATTAATATTCAGACAGTGCATCTATGTCAAAGACTTGAAGACTTGACATAGAAATGATAGCTACTGATAGCTGCTTTGTTTGAACAAAAATACTTTGTTTAAGAGACAAAGAAGCAGGATGACACCAAACCCTTTTATCTCTATCATCATGGGGTAAAATAGACTTAAGATTAATGCAACAATAAACACTGAAACTATTACAGAACACATGTTAAATCTGCCTTTGATTTAGTGTACGATAATGTTTTCCTTTCTGTCTCTTGTGTTGAGTTTGTTGCAATGATCTAACGCTGAATTGCGTTTGTAGCTTGTTCACTGACCAATCTGGATATAATTCAGTTGAGTTTGGGGATGATTTCTCTACAGGAATGTGCTTAATTTTATATTTTCATACAGTATCATCATGTTTTCACACAGTTTACACACAGTTTTCACAGAGGATATTTGTGGGATATTAACAAAGAAAAACCACATTTAATTTTAACATTATCGAGATTGGATGAGCATAATGATTCAACATTAAGAGCCAAATGTGCTGCTGAATAATTAAGTTTTAAAACTGTATGTTATCTACCATCATAACAGCATCTTTTTTTTCTTTTCTTTTTTTACCGTAATTTTATAGCCGTGATTCTTCATCTTTTAACAAACATTACATGAGAGCTTGTGTCAGCAACTCTGATCTCATCGCTGCCCCAGTTCTCGTTTCCCTGGAGCATCTTGACAAATCTAGAGCAGCCAGTCTGCATCCTGTTATCAAAGCCGTGATGTACCTGAACCCTTATTGGTGCGGGCGACTGTGTTCGTTCACGGAGAGCTCATGCTCATGTCTCTTTATCCCGCTGTCCAAGTCACTATTGTTAAGGTTGGCAGGGTAGCCTAGCAACAGCCATGTGCCTGTGCAGATATGTGAAAAGAAGGCTGAGGGAGGTAAATGACAGATGAGAAAGCTGGGAGATGCAGAGATAGGGTGGAGTGCAGGAAGAGAGAGGTGTGGACTGTAAGAATAGGAACTGCAGTCATTAGCGAGTACACCACCCGGCAGGTCAACTAACTACTCCAGAGAGAACATTATCCACCCTGAGCCCAGCTGATTGCCTTGTTGTGATAAACTGCAGGCTGTTCGGGGATGAGTCAGACCTTCACTTTTGGACAGTTGCCTCCCACTACCTCCAGTCGTTTGCCCAGGCTCGTCAGCTGAGTGTGTCCACGGCAGAGGGTCAGGCTCCAAGTGAAGGAACCCAGCCATCACCTCAGAACCACCTGGACATCTGCCACGACGTCCTGTGTGAAAGCTCCTACTTCCAGGTCAGTAGATCAAGAGACAGTAAAAACAAACACATGACTGGAGCTTTCAGCATTCTCAAAAAAATCCCCTCCACAGTCATTCATAGACGCTTGAAGTAAGCCCATGCACAATCACACCATCAGCCTGTCCCTTGTCATCCACAATGGCAACAGCATGAACCCAGTGACACTGTATGTTCTGCTGTTAATGACATTCTATCTCCTCTGTTGTCTCACTAAGCCTCTGCCTTCAAGGGAGGCAACATGCACTTTTAAGCCTTTGAGGTCAAACCCATCTTCCGCTTTATTCCTCACTAGATTTAATTCTCCCAACAATACCCAACAATGATTTCTGGCCCACACTGGGGCACGCTCAATTAAATACCCCCCCTCCCTTATTTGTGCCATGTCATTGCTCGCACCGGTGCGTCTTGCTGATGAGCCAGCACCCAAGGACCTCGTAAACAATACCACAAAACTACCTCTTTTTGTTTTCTGATTTTTTTATTCAGCTTTTTCCCACCTTTACTTATTGACCTCTTTTGAAGAGAGTTAGAAAAGTTTCCTCAGAAGATCCCCATTGATTGGTCCTTCTCTGCTCTGTCTGCCCTCATCACTCTGATGGTTCACATTGCTGAACAAAGACACCCACCTTCATGTTACTAACTGAATGCAAAGGTGTTTTTGTTAAAGGACTTTTTTTTTTTCATTTGTAGTTGTTGCAGTTGCAGTGTTTTTGTGACCAGGCTGCAGAGATTACTTCTGTTGCCTAGAGTAATAGTTTGAAGAAAAAAGTTTGAATAGTAATTAAAAAGTTGGCTCACTGTGCAAGAGAAGACAAGCATTCACTGCCTTTTTGGCTGCTCAATGGACCCAAGAGAACAAAGGAAAAAAACATGTACCTTTTTTGATGAAATGCGATTAACCAGTTCATGAGAAATGTCAAGCAGCTTTTAGCTAGCATCAAGGTTTGAATTAACTGAATGCAAATGGCCTGTAATTTGACTCAGTAGAGTCTGTGTCTGCTTTTTTTTCTTTTCTTTTTGGATTATGCACTTTTCAGTTTTTTGAAAGTTCTTTTCCTTGTTAATGAGGGGCCATGCAGTGATCACAAAGTTAGGACTTTCAAAGAGTTGCCCAGACAGTCTACTGCTGCATTTGTCTCCTGTTGTCATAAAACAGCCTTACTGGAAGCAGCCTGACTGTAATTACTAATATCCAAGACTCCAATACAGAGCACACAGCTCTGAAGTTACTAAACTAATTTGGTATCTCTGCAAGGATTTATGCCCACAGCTCTTACACACAGAAGAATTCATCATCATAAAAAGTCCAAAGATGTAAAGCTTCAATTGTAGATACAAGTCTTCACACACACGGACACACATGCAGAGTAATTAATTTTCTCCCGTGTTGTTACTTCTTCTCTTATTGTGCCATTTTCCTTTTCTTTGACTGAGGAGCTCTAGTACTTTCAAGTGTCATTGCTGTTTTATGCCTATTATTCTCTCACTGACATAAGCCTGATCTCCCATCAGGGAATCCGTAGTGAAGTAATGAGAAAAAAGCCACCAATAATGAAAATCAGTATGGGAGGCTCTGGCACCAGAAACACTGTGAAAACTCCTGAATATTTTAAAGACTATAATTATATTCTCCATCTCTGGACTCTGTATTCCTATAATTGTCCTCTATCCATTTTTTTTTGCTCATTATTAGTCACTTCATGTCCTTGCTGTATATGTGTACTAACTAACTCATTCCATCAGTGTCTCTCTCCCACGCAGGCACACACACAGACACACAATGTTTAGCTATAGGTCTTTTCAAGCTGTGTGGAAAAAAGAGCAAGCTAACTTGTGGCTCCCACTTTCCTGCTCAACAGAAGTTCCAGTTGGATCGGGTTCACCTGCAGGAGGTGAAGCGTTCCAGTTATGATCACACTAAGAAATGTGCTGACCAGCTCCTCCTGCTGGGTCAGGTAAGCACAACACTACCCACACAGCCCACATAATTACTGTATGTCTGTAAAGCTGCTGTAGATGCATCAACGATATGAGATAAGAGTCCCTGCTCAGATTTTCCAGTTTTTAAACAAAATGAGGAATTCATCTCATCTGCAGACTGGATGTTTTTGTTTTGATCTCCTTCATAGTTTTTTTTTTTTTTTTAGATTTTTCCCCCTCTGTCATCACACTTGTGCATAATATAATATTGTGCATGCATAATATCAGCTCCATACACCTTATTGTGCATATAAACATATTTTTGTACTTGAAGATAGGTCATAGCAGTGCTAGGGAGCCTGGTGAAATAAGATGGATGGTAAATGCTGCCTCTATCGCCCCTTACATCTCGGCCTGTGGGGGCAGGACTCACCTCTCTCCACCTTCAATGTCACAGCTTGTTCACTAATCACAGGCTACAATCAGTGTGTTGTGTTGGTGGATGTTCAGTCTTTCAGTGGGCAGAGGGCAGTCTGCCGTGACCCCAGCGCGAGCTTGAGCCTTCATCTCCACCAGATGAAAAGAAGGATAATCAAGATAATTTCTCATTGCATTTCTGTTCTGTTCAGCTAATGGTGAGGTTTCCTGACCGAGCTGCTAATGCCTTGTTTGTCTGCACTGCCTCAGTCATTACTCTGTCATCTCTTTGTTGTTGCTCTCAGACGGACAGGGCAGTGCAGTTACTGTTGGAGACGAGCGCAGACAATCCCAGCTATTACTGTGATTCACTGAAGGCCTGCCTCGTGACCACCATCACCTCCTCAGGCCCCTCGCAGTCCACTATCAAACTAGTGGCCACCAACATGATTGCTAATGGCAAACTAGCAGGTAGTCTTTGAATAATCCTTATCTCCTATAATATGATATTTTTGTATTTGGTCACAATATTTTGAAACTGTATATAAAGAAATTATCATATTTGTATCTGAGCTGAGTTAGCCACCACAGACCAGTATTTTTCCATTTACAAACTCTCCACCCTGCTGTTTGTCAGAGGGAGTACAGCTGCTGTGTCTGATTGACAAGGCGGCCGACGCCTGCCGCTACTTGCAGACCTACGGGGAGTGGAACCGAGCCGCCTGGCTGGCCAAGGTAACTCAGCGTGACAGCTTCCATCAACAGCAAACATCAGCCACTGTGTAATGTTTGGATAGTTTGTGAGTGTGTGGGTATGTGAATGATAAGGTTGTACATGCTGCATATGTGTATGATTGAGTTTGTATATTTCTTTATTAGTTATTTGTAAAGAAGAGTTTAAAAATGCATAGGATAATTGCATATTTCCACCTTTAAAGCTGCTGGGAGTTTGAGGAGCTTGTGTGTTGTGCTCTTTTCCAGGTGCGTCTGAACCCAGCAGAGAGCTCAGATGTGCTGAAGCGGTGGGCAGAGCATCTGTGCTCCCCACAGGTCAACCAAAAGTCTAAAGCCATCTTAGTGCTGCTTTCCCTGGGCTGCTTTTCCAAAGTGGGAGAAATGCTCCACAGGTAAGATGAAGAACATCTCGGCATTGTTTATGTCTGAATGAGCAGCAGAGATGTCGTCATTTGTTCTAATGTATTAATTCCTTTCATAGAACGCATACAAACAAGACATCCTTTGCCTTTGCTCTCTCCTCTTCCACCCACAGTCATAAACACTCGAGTCTTTTAAGTCCTTTCTTCCTGAGTGCATTTTACGGACAGTGTGTATGATGTAGTCTGACTGCGTATCTTTTACATCACATCCACTGGTCTACCTGTCCTTCTCGACAGCCCCTATTCCCAGTTTCTCCAGCAGCAAAAAAGCTCTCAGAGAATTTGAGAGGCATCGGGATGACAGGGTTTATGAATGCTGTAAAATCACAGACATAACTGCAGGGATGATGCTAGTATCTGACAGAATCTCTCACCAACTCCTCCTGTGTGTCTTTCTCCTCCTCCTTCCATCGCCTGGACAGTATGAGGTACTTTGATCGTGCTGCCCTGTTTATTGAAGCCTGCCTGAAGTATGGGGTGATGGAGGCCAATGACTCTTCCAATATCCTTTTTGAAATTGTGTTACTAAAGTCTGGGTGCAATTTATGACCATAGTTAGCCCCGCGGTAACTTCCGTCTGTGTCTGCTCCGGACGAGCACTCGATGGCGCAGAGCCTTTGTCACAATGACGGCCAATTTAGATGCTCCACCGAGCACATCAGGCCATGTTTCACATGTTCCTATTGCTAATATCACACCCCTTTCAGAGCGCAGTTAACCCACAGGCTCATAAGAGAACATTTACAGCCTATACCTTGAAAGCATATTGTATTACGCTGGGCCACTGATCGAAAGATGATATAAAATCAGCAGCCACAGTGTTTCACAGTTGGTTAGTCTGTGTTGTTTGATCGCAGTTTATTGGACCGTTTGTATTTGACTCTGTTGTAAATGTGTTTACAGCTTAATGCCTAAAAAAAACAACATGATCTCAGACTGGTACTGTGACACAGTGGAGCTCAACTTGCTGACTCCTCAACAAAGTGAGAAATTAACTTTATGGTCCACTAGTTACTATGGCTACTGGATGAATCGGTTTCAACAGCCACTCCTTTTCATCAGTCATAGTAATGCTCTGCGTATTAGCATGTGAAAAACACAGCAAGGCTGTGGAAAACATAAAAGATAAGAAAAAAAATCCAATGCTGGTACTCTAAAGTAACGTTTCACCTAGAAATTATTTGTTTATCATTGTGCATGCAATGAGTTGAGAACATCCTCTTTGTCTTGTTCATTGGTCAGAACTGGCTTGTAGCCACTTAGTGATTTCTGATTTATGGAGCAGTTTATCAAACTGTTTCAATTTAAAAATGCCTATTATTCTAACATAATATTTGCTTTTGTTTGTGTACTTTTTTTTTTTAGAAAGACTTATACTGTAGGTGAGACATTCATGGAAAAGCCAACATAAAGAGCTCTATTTTTCTGAAACCAGGCCAGTGTGACCACCAACTAATCTTTGTTAATTGGTTGACTAGGAGCAGTAGTGCAAACAAGGTACAGCAGGAGTGCTGAAACATGGGGTAAACACACTGCACACACTACTAAGAAGTGTTTGTAATACTTTACCTTCTCTCACTGAATTGAACCTGAATTGAACCATGTGACTTTAGACTGTGTTACCTTGCAAAATATTTTTGCATTTTCATTATGAGGTGATCTGGTGACGGCAAACGTCAGCAAATATAACTCAATTTTTTTACACACCAGACTTTCCACTCAACATCTGTAATTATAATGATTCTCCATTTATTTTAATAGGGTTATCACCTGAATATTTTATTATTCAACATATCAACTTTAACTTCAGGGGATCAACACTGGTTACCACTTTTTGGTGATTTTATGTTGCACCTTTCCCCTTTTAGGAACAGTTTAATAAAGTATAGTAGAAGTCACACTGCTCTGACAGCTCAGTGAGCTGAAATGACAGAATTATTCTGGGTGCTGGCAGCTCTCAGCGCTTGACTATGTTAATTACATCCCATGAAATGCTTTAAATTCTCCTTGACCTGCATTTGCACATAAACTTATCGAGGCTGCGTTTTTGGACTATGCGCGGCTGCTTCGCTCGCTGGGCCTGCGGGAGGGTGCCGCGCTGTGGGCATCACGGGCCGGCAGTGCTGGGGAGCAGCTGATGGAGGAGCTGTTCCAGGGAGAGGGAGGCGGGCCAGAAGCCATTTTTGGCGAAGAGGAAGTGGAGCTGGGCCAGGAGAGCACCGAGTGACCTCAAAATAGCGAAGGGAGGGGTTTGAAAGAGAAGGGATGGCGATGGCATACTGATGCAAACAAGGGTCGGCCATTCAGTCTAACATCAGTAACTTACCATGTGTGAATTAACTTTGTGTCGACATCCAGGAGAAACATGGCCATCATCTCCACATTGGACGAAGGAGGTATGAGGAGTTTCCTCCATATGAAGTTGTTAGTCAGTCAGTCACTAACGTCTGCCTGTGTCTGTGACTGTGCTGAGTTTCTAAATGTGTGGTATGACCAGTGTGTGTTTGTGTGCGTACGTGTATGCATGTAACAGCCCCAAAAGAAACACACTTGTTTCCTCATTCCCTTCAACAAGTGAGGTAATACACATCATCGTTATTCCCTTTGATATCAGTGCGTGACATTGTTGGTTGATGAATTTAACTCATTCAATTTGTTTAATGGTTGCTTGTCAAACTTTATTTTCTGTGCCTGTTTTAATAATTCCAAAGTACTGTTGTAGGTCTACAGGTTTCATTTACCGTTTTGCTGCTGAGATGAGATGTGGCAGATATTTTTTTTTTTCAAAAAATAATACATTTAGTATTTCAGTTTGAAGATGCACTGCCATTATACTGGGCCCACATAACCACTACTCCATGACCAAATTCTAAAATCTTTTTTTTTTGTACTTTTGATTTAACCAAAAACATCACATTATGTGAATGAAAACTGAATGAGGCTTAGTTTTGTCTAAACTGGATGTATTCTCCACAGTCGGTGGTGCTGTGTGAGAAGCCTTTGTAGAGATACGGCAGTGAAATTAGTTATCCTGGCCACCCTGCACTTATTATACTTTTATTGTTGTATATCATCTCCCTGAGTTGAGAGGGAAGAAGAATCTAGTGCTGCCACCTCTGTGATACCGTTTAATTAGCTTGCGTAGACTTGAGTTCAGTTAAATAGATACTGGTTGTTCATTAATCCATTCCATTAATCCAAACGGGGGTTTTTAATTTTCTACTTTTATGAGGACTTGGGAGGATACTTTGCTCTCTGTGTGCTTTGATGTTCGTATAATGAGGTTGTTCTCTGGTGTGTGTGTATTACAAGAAGAGCTGTCGAAATGTGTTGTAACTCATTTTAATCAGACCTCTGACGGATCATTTACACACAAACAATACTATGTGCTGCTCCTACTGTTCGTTACAATCACAAAAACCTGACACAGTTTAGGGAGTGGTTTAGCATCGCACTCATGACTCCTCTGCTCTGCTTTTGCCTGATTTTCGCATAGTAAATATCTACTGATCATCAAAATCATCTATATGACAATGCAACGACTTTTGTGATTGTGTGTTTAATTGCTTTGTAACATGTTAAGTTGTCCTGAAATGAGACGGTAACTCGATCTGCGGGACCTTTTTAGTGTGTTATTGTGTTTCATAAACACGTCAGTGCTGTTTCTCTTCTCTGTTAAGGTTAACCCCAGGCAGTGTCTCTATGACAACCCATGTCTATTTTTGGGGACTACATGTTGTTCCTTTAGATTCATTTTCCATAGCTTCACTAACATACTGTAGTGTCACATAGAGAGCCAGCATAGAGTCATATACAACCCAGCAGATAATCAGCTGTAGTTTCCCTGGTGCTGTGTATCTTCTTCCAATCATGTGATGCAGTATTGTGGAGGACACATGTACTGTACTGCCTGTACTTTATGACTGGGCACCAGTTTCATTAACACTCGCTGCTTTTCTTTGTACTACAATGAACTTTACAAAACAAAGCTGTTCCAAACTCAAGCATGTAGACGAGGGAGAGGAGATGCCTGGAACAGTGTGTTTTGTAAGACGACAACAAAACGTTGTGACGGTGTCAAAGCCTCGCCTTTTTTCATTGTTCTCTGTTCATTGTTTACACAGTGATCCTTATGCTTTAAGCTATATAAATATGACAAAAGAAGAAAAGATATATGTATATATGGATGGCAATAAAATCAATATTATTAACTTAAGGTTTTCAGTGTGCTGTTTGGTGTCTGAAGATGCTGGCACAAGAGGGCGCTCTTAGCCCTCAGTGGTTTAATGGCATGGTCGTTTTATAAGAAAAGACCTGTTCCATCAAGTGTTCTTTGCAATTATCCTCTTTTAATTTCAACGCAGGTAGATTGAATCTGAATGTACGTTCATTTATCAAACTGTCTTAAAAGTAAATTAGTTCTTGCATGAGCTGCTTCCGCAAATTAATTACTTCTTTTCTGTTCAGAAGGAGGGCCAACAGCTGGCTTCAGCTCGCTGCCCGGCTCTAACCGTTTTCACCCTTTTCTTCGCCTCAGATTTATTCATTGACGTGTATTCTGTTTCTTCTCTCTCCCCCCAAAAAGCAGAGCACAGGGAGAAGAAAAACAGTCTGAAACACAAATAACGTGATTGTGTTCCTTTAATGGCTTAATGAATAACCGCCGGAGAGCCGATCCAGCCGTTACAGCCAGGTCATCAGTATGCAGGGCTGCACCACAAGATTTCTCTTCTGTCCCATTGCTTATGCGGGCTACCACCCAGATAGCCAAATGGCTCTGATGGCAACTCCCATCCAGACATCCTCACTTGTCACTTCCCTTTTCCACCTTATATGTGCTTTCTCCTTCCTTTTTCTATCCATTCTTGCCTTTCTTCCTCGTAAAGAAAACAGGCAGACTTCATGTGCCAACTCATGTTCTTGCTGCACCGCAACCTCTACAAATTTCCTGGAAGTCTTGTTTCCATCTGTTGCTTGGATTTCTCCTCAGTAGCACAGCTTCCTGAAATGAGACTCAAAGCTGTGTCAGAGACACAAGATTAAGTGTATTTGGATCCAGAGCAGTGAGGAGCACTTGTGTTCATCTAACAGATGGAAATCACTGGCCTTTACTGCGTCACGCTGCATTCGGGGAGAATTAACAGCCGGCTCCAAATTAATCGTATCCGGTGGTTTCTGTTGCGCTTTCTCGATCAAGTGTGTAAGTAGCCATGCCGCACACAGGCCTCCGAATGCAGAGTGCAGCAAGCAGAGGCACAGCCACCGGTGCAGCGTCTGTGTGGTGTAGACAGTGAGGTGCAGCAGGTCATCCATTTCCCATGAGCATGTTTTCTGGTGCTGCTGACGGATAGCTTTATCCAGGAAGGGCAGGTCTAAGCCTGCTCGAACAACTTGCTGAAAACCCATCGTCTCTTCCTCTGTGTCTGTGTGAAATGTTTTCCAGTTTGTTTTTCCCCTCCTCACACAGTTTCTTCCTTGTCCTCCCTCTAATCATCCCACCCTCCGTTGTTTTCTCAACACCCTCACAAGGCATTTTCAAGGATATTTTAGGCTGCTCACACCCCAGGTGTTGGAATTATTTTAGGCTGAGTAGCTGCTGCAGTGAGGAGGATAACTATTTGTCGAGGTATTCTGATTGCTGTGAATCGTGTCCTGCATTTAAAGCACAGTATTAAATTTCAATGCTTTTCTTTGTTTTGATGTGCAACATTATGTTTCTCTGTCTGTCTTCTCTACATCACTGTAAGTGGGTCCCACTTCTCTCCCCTCTCTGCACACCAATAACAACATAGCTTCCTGTCTAACCCTAACCCTTCCTGTCTATATGTGTTAAGGTCATATCCATTCCTCTTGCACAACCACTGTCACCTCTACATCACCTCCTCTCGCCCACATGTGGGGTGTGGGGGGGTATCTCCTGGCGTGGAAGGAACCCACAGGCTTGGTTTAATCTGATATCAGCTGCCAGCCGCTCCTCAGATTGGTTAGAGATGACTTTCCCTCCCTCCTTTCAGTCCCAGCTATTTGTTGAGGTCCCTTTTCACCCCCAATGCTGGCAGACTCTACAGTAGTTGGCTACCGAACAGGGCCAGGGGCCCCTTGCTGGGGCCTCCAGGTGATGTTTATGTTGAAAGTATTCAGGCCCCTACCTTTATCTGATTCTATTTAGATGAATGTCACAGTGTTCAGCAGACCATAGCCTCACCTCACCACAACACCACACTGCACCCATTTAAGAGAGATTTGAGAAAGAGAGGGTGTAAAGCAGGGAAGAAGGGCTATGCGGGGGGCGGCACAGGGGAACCACAGGATCTCTGGGACATTACCACATGATGACAAACTCTTATCAAGTCCTGGTAATGACTTGAGGACAGGGTAATCTTTAAAAAAAAAACTCGTTGCTATCTCAAAAACAGCTCCTTTGTGGCTTCTACGTATACATGTTGCAGGTTTAAGTTATTTACAAAAGCAATGAGGAATCAATGTGAGCATTATGTCAGGAGCATGGAGCTGCCTCAGTCATCCCCTACACTGTGGTCTTCAGCTCCTGCACAGGTTTTCACACGACCCTGCACTACTAATCCCCAGAGAGTGATCAGGGCTGTACATATGGGAAAGAGACAAATGATTCACAAACAAGGCTACAACTCATACAGACAGTTGGGGCACCAGGGGAAAATTTCCAAACTTGGAGTACGAGGTTTATCTGATTATATTAATGTCATGTATAATAGGAAATCCTCAGTGATATGTCAACAAGCCAGAAAGACATGGTTGAAAGATCTCTTCCCCCAGCTGTTGTTGACAAAGCATAAACCGCATTTAGAGCCTCTTGTGACTGCATGTGTGCGTGGTGTTTTTATGTGTAGACAACAAATAGACAGCAGAGAGATCCCATTAAATGGGAGTGAAGTGAATTAATAGTAACTAAACAAGAGGGTGGGAAAATATCAAAGAAAAAAAAAGGTCTAGTGTGTAAATATCTAATGAAACGTAAGACACAGGGAGGAGAAAAAGTTAAGATAGGTCTATTATATGCAGACACAAGAGCACCCAAGGGGGACACGAAATCCAAGCTGAGCCTCTGGCTGATGCCAAAATGTGTGTGTTTTGTGTTTCGATGAACAGTCATGAGGTAATAGAGATGCCACAGATGCCCCTGCTACAGTGGGGCCCTCCCCAGGCTAATTGCCACTGTCCTTTGGGAGATTAGGGCAGGGGAAAGCAGGGATGATTATAAAGGAAATAGCCTCTTATAAGCTGCTGTACACTCTGGCCCAAGGCTGCAGAGACGACTGTATTCCCTTTCATCGGCGGATAGCGGGAGCCAGGAGAGGATGTAAAGCATACCTGTGCTGCAGCTGACCTATTTCCTGTATTGGTGGTTGTGTATGTGTGCATGCATGTGTGTTTATCTGAAGTTGTACATGTGCCGCGCTGTATCCATGAATATGTGCTCATTGCATGAAGGTACAGAGCGATCCCAGTTTAACAGCCCTGGCCTCTTTCCTGTGAGTGCAGAGAGACTGTCCTGCTGTGTTTGGGTCTCTCACAGAGCTGCGTGTTTTCCTTTCTAGTCAAGCACAGTATTCGTGTTTCCTCTTTGTGTAGTCCAACCGGACACACTGGGCCTGTGTGTGTGAGAGCGGGGCTCTGTGTGTGTGTGTGTGTGTAGGAGCGGTGGGCTGTTTTGCTGCGGCCCGTGCAGGCCTACACTCCTGGGGATAAGCACGTGCAACACTGCCAAGAGAGAACCAGGTCCAGACTCGGTCTTTCTCCAGTGGTTTCAAAAGGAAAACTTCCGCTGCACTGTAAAGTTGAGATGGTAATTTATCACTGAATAGTCACAACCATGGTACAAAGCCATGAGCTAAGTTTTATGGCTGCGATTCTCAGTTGAGACTGGGTCCCTCTTGTATTCTGTAAATTGTAAGCAAGCCTTTCAGTAGGTTATATCGTGAGTTGCATTCAAAGTATGGCAAAAATGATTTCTAAGTGCTTGACATCCCAGTGTGCAGGATTCAGTGTATCATACAAATGTAGGGTTTTTTGTTTTTGTTGTTTATGTGGACAGAGGTGTCACAGTTTTCAGGCATAGAATGAGAGAAAGTTCCTGTTCCTAGCCATTTATCTTGTATTATCATATTTAAAATTGACAGAGCATTGTTTAAAAGATGTAGTTTGATTGATGTTTTTTGTGCATAATGTGTCCACACCTAGTTCCTGTTCCTAGCCATTTATCTTGTATTATCATATTTAAAATTGACAGAGCATTGTTTAAAAGATGTAGTTTGATTGATGTTTTTGGTGCATAATGTATCCACACATACCGTGGTGAATACTGTAATTTATAGGAGTTTAGGGATTATGTTTACAATGATACCACTGGGGGGCGGCAGAGATCTGAGAATTGTGCGGTGAGAATTCCTGATGCATTGTAGAAGTTTCCCCAGACCAGAATACAGATGTGCTGTGTGTGAATAAGACATGAGAATAGCCTGAGACTGGTAGATGTGATGGAAAAATATTTAATAATCTATTTAACAACCTGACTCACACTATTTCAACTTCTGTTTATTTATTTCACTCCTTCATCCTATAAAGTAAATACGCTGTGTGCGTGTCAGCGAGCTCATTATTTCAGTCCATCAAGTCAGCTCAGCATATGATTTTATTTTCCCAGGACACTAACTCTGCCGCAGAAGCTTTGTCTGAACCCCAATGAAAAAGAGTCACATTCCTCTGTGTCTGCTGTGTGTTTCTTGTTGGCTGAGATGTGTGTTGGTGGGTCATGCAGCGAGGGAGAGCCAGCCAGAAGTTGCAGGCCCGTTTCAAAACAGCTCACTGCGTTTGTGCATGACGGCGCCATGTTCCCTCTATCGCCAAGACGATCTGACACCAGCGCACCGCTGCATGTTGCCTAATCTGGGAATCAGCGTGGCAGCTATTCCTTATAGCGCCTGCTCACGTAGCCACGCATGCCTGCAGGGAAACCCTCTTCTCAGGTGTGCCAAGGCAACACTCATGATGAGTATTTGAAGGTTACCATTCACTGGTGCCCCTGCATGATCTCTTTTAAGGACTTTGAGTTGATGTTTGATGCAACACTTCTGGGAGAAATGCTGGCACACTGGAAATGTATTACATCAGACAAGAGGAAGAGAGAGAGCGTAGAGGATTGAAAGGTTAAAGTGATGAGGAGACAGAGAGAAGAGAGAAAAGCAGGATGACAGAAGAAGTGGAAGGCAGGGTGCTGACAGTGTTTTGTTGGAGTTATGTAGATGTAATCCCTTCTGATGGGCAGGTCAAGCTGCCTGCTGAACGCCGAGGCACCGGCCAGCGCATGTGCGAGAAGCATGCTGTGTGTGTTTGTGCAGGTCTGTGTGCATGTGTGTCAGTTGAGCTTCTTGTTGCAATCTGGCAAGGCTCATGAAAGGGGAGAACAAAGGCTAGATTTTTCTTTTTCTTTAAGCAACAAGGGCCGGCCTGCAGAGGAAAGAGAGATGGATCTTCTCCAAATGCCACCGTGGGTGCACTAATGCCTGCTTTGTTCGCCACGGTAATTCTATTATGGTAATGGAGGATGAATCCCAGCTTTCTTCCCCTTCTTGCTCCATCCCAGTTCCAAGCCTCCTGTCCCAACACACACACACCCCCAACCAGTGAGCTTCCGGCACAAGAACAAAATGGTTAACTGGCCCCAAGAGGCCCCTGAAAGATTAGATGCAAAGTCCTACTGTTGCATAGATGTAGTGAGTTGTGAAATAGAACATTTTTGTTTGCCACTGATTTTCTTTTTTAAATCTGTCAAAAACTGTGAGTTTCTGATGTTCTGTTCTTCCCATTTATCAATTGGTCATTATTTGCAAATCAGCTACAGATGTGATACAATAATGATGTTGACTTAGTGAGGCAAACAATAAGGGGGAAAATAGCAGGAGAGATTTGTAAAGACTTATAAATTATCCATGACACCATTTTACTTTTGTGCCTTTCTATGGGACTTCTTTACAGAGCTATGCTTGTGTCGGGAGGAGGGGGGGGGTTACATATCCACTAATGTTCTCTCCATTGGGATTGGCCTCCCTCTCCATTGGGCGACACTCCACCGCTTTACCCAGCGGCCCCCAGAGCCCCTAATCCCTCCAGCCTGGGAACAACTCCAACTTATAGTCCCTTAAAAAGTCTTGGTTTGTGCACTATTAGATGCTATGAATTACACTAGGGATGTATGGAAGGAAAACATGGCAACTGGCAAACATGGCAGTGATAAATCTGAAATAATGAAACAGGGCTCTAAGTGGAACCAGGAGGGCTTTGCTGACCCAAAATCAGCGAAACATGATAGGCCTGCAGAGCTGCTGGAGGCCGGAGTGCTAGTAAAGCCCAGCTGGACCTACGGGTACCTAACCTCAGCACAATGTGGAGCTCATTGGGACCCTGGGAGATCTGCGGCAGGTCACATTCCTGGCCCTCAGGGTGACCTTGGCAGAGATGGAGGTGCAGCGTGATAGTGTAGTGGAGCTCTTATTGTTTCTTTTGCTTACTGTGGTATCACTTTATTTTTAGTTCTCAGACTTTCATGAAGAATTATGATCCTATCAAGCATGTAAGTGATGGCAAGGGGGGGTGGAGCTAACTAATGACAGCCTGTTAAGCTTTGAACTCTGATAAGTTATTGCTCCAGACAGGAGGAATAAATTACTTAAGTAAGACAAATGTCCTGTTGTTGTCCTGTTCAGAATCCTTACCCCCCCCTCTTCAATAATATACAGGAAAACACGACATGGCTCCTTGACATGTACAAATAACTCAGGACGTCTCTGCTGTAATTCCTGTGTATCACTTCCTATAGTGTATTCTGAGTATATGAGGGGCGTCACTACTGTGCAGCCATAAAGGGCAGCCTGTGCACATGAGAGATAGAGCCCTGCGCCCAGACTGAAGCATGGTTTCTTTTTCACTCTGAAAGCGATATAAATTCCCAGCCAGTAATATAACATGTTTGGGTTGGTTGTGTGTGTGTTTATGTGTGTTAGGAGGAAGGAGGGCATGTGCAATAGAGAGTGTGTGTCAGAGAGAAAGGGGTAGAGCAGAGAATGAATAGCTCTGTCACAGAGAGGCCAGCTAATAAAGTAGGCAGTTGAAGCAGGGGAGGGGATAAAAAGAAAGCATCTCGTCTTTCGCCCCTTCGCCGTCGCTTGTCATCGAGGGTGAATTAGTTTTATGCTGAGGCGAATGCAACCAATAAAGCTCCGTCCACTGGTCAGGTCCTTTACACCCTGACCCCCCCTGCCTGCCAGTGGAAATTGCATTGGCCATGGTTTAAGAGACGCATGCAGCTCAAGTTTCAACACTTTTGAAGTTTTCATCGTCAATAAATTGCTAGATCAAGCAGATTAGTTAAGTGTATTTTGGCTTCTTTTCACAGCTGGGCGGCCTTTGTCTGTGCGTGTGTGTGTGTGTGTGTGTGTGTGGGGTTGATCTTGGACTTCACTTTTGATTTTCCGGAGTAGAGCCATGACCCCCGATGTGCAGCAGGGGCTAGCTCAATTTGCGGCACCGGCACCTCGCTGCGGCATATCCGGTGGCACCTCCAGGTGCCGCGGCACATGCCGCTGTTTGCCGGAAGTGCCAGTGCTTGTGCCGCTAGATGCCGAGAGATGCCGCGGCACATGCCGCTGTTTGCCGGAAGTGCCAGTGTTTGTGCCGCTAGGTACCAGTGCTTGTGCCGCTGTTTGGGCGAGATGCCACGGCACATGCCGCTGTTTGCCGGAAGTGCCAGTGTTTGTGCCGCTAGATGCCGAGAGGTGCCGGTGCTTGTGCCACTGTTTGGGCGAGATGCCACGGCAGATGCCGCTGTTTGCCGGAAGTGCCAGTGTTTTTGCCGCTAGATGCCGAGAGGTGCCGGTGCTTGTGCCGCTGTTTGGGCGAGATGCCACGGCAGATGCCGCTGTTTGGTGGAGGTGCCACAGCTTGTGCCGCTACCAGTGGCATCTGCCGTGGCATAGAAGGAGGGCTGCCGCGGCAGATGCTGCTGTTTGGAGGAGATGTCTCGGCACCAGATGCCAATGTTTGCCATTGAAATTAAACCTTAAACGCAAAAAGTGTGTCTTGGAAATGCTACTGTCTAATTTAACTTTTACATAACATTCATTAGCCTACGGAAGCCTACGGCGGCGCATCTGTGGTGGACTGGGTTTCCCTGGCCGGCGAATAATGTAGGCCAACAGTGGCAACAATACCAAAATGCCCCTCTCGGGATTCGATCCCACGTCCACCACACAGAAGCCCATTACCCTAACCATTATACTGCCACAACAATTACATACAAATTATAATTTTAGCCGATTACAGACATAATTTGTTTCACTTCACCGCAGTGAAGTTAGTTGTAAGTTGGATATTTGACAGACATTCACCCCTTCTCAATACATTAGCCTATAGAAAATATAAGATGTGTTAAAATGCAGTGTGTCATAGAGCAGGTGATGAGTAAATAAGTCACATGACCTGGGAGATATTGAGCTGTAATATTTACAGTTTTAAATAAATTAAAATTAATAGAAAATATTACATGTGTTTTAAAATGCAATAAAACAGGTGTGTCTCATAGAGTAAGCTTAGATCTCCTGTCCTGTGTTGAATCTGAGCCATCAGTCATGACCTGAGAGTTACTGAGCTATAATGCTCATATTTACAGGAAATACATTAATAATTCACGTGTTCACATGCAATAAAAAGATCTCCTGTCCTGTGTTGAATCTGAGCCATCAGTCATGACCTGAGAGTTACTGAGCTATAATGCTCATATTTACAGGAAATACATTAATAATTCACGTGTTCACATGCAATAAAAAGATCTTCTGTCCTGTGTTGATTTTGAGCCAATAGGGGCATATGTTACAATAAAATGGAGAACTAGGCGGCAGTTGCATCATGTTGGCCTACTCCACTGGCTGCCCGAGATACACCTCTTGTTTTTACATTTAACACCTATTTATAAATTTTTATTAGGCTAAATGTTAGAATGCTCAATAGCTCCCAGGTCATGTGACATCTCTTGTTTTTAAATGTACATCTCTAATTATTTCATTAAATATGAGCATTAGAGCTCAACTCCCGTGTTCTGATGGATCAACACAGGAAAGTATCAAAGTCACCTCTATGACACATACGTTTTAATTGCATTTAAACACATGGAATATTTTATATAGCCTAGATTTTTAGTTATTTCCTAGCCTACTGTAAATATGAGCATTAGTCCCAGGTCATGTGACCTGTTAGCTCAAAATCAACAGGATGGTAAGCCTGTTCTATGACACACTCTTTTTATTGCATTTGAACACATCTTATATTTTCTATGAATGTTTAATGTATTGAGAAGGGGCGAATGTCTGTCAAGAATCTATATCTGTGTCAAATATCCAACTTAAAACTAACTTCACTGCGGTGAAAATCAAATACCAACTTAAAACTAACTTCACTGCGGTGAAAAACGAATTATGTCTGTAAATTGGCTTAAATTCTTTTTGAATCCAAATGCTGTGGTAGTGTAATGGTTAGGGTAATGGGCTTCTGTGTGGTAGACGTGGGATCGAATCCCGAGAGGGGCATTTTGGTATTGTTGCCACTGTTGGCCTACATTATTCGCCGGCCAGGGAAACCCAGTCCACCACAGATGCGCCGCCGTAGGCTTCAGTAGGCTAATGAATGTTATGTAAAAGTTAAATTAGACAGTAGCATTTCCAAGACACACTTTTTGCATTAAATGTTTAATTTCAATGGCAAACAGTGGCATCTGCCGAGACATCTCCTCCAAACAGCAGCATCTGCCGCGGCAGCCCTCCTTCTATGCCACGGCAGATGCCACAGGTAGCGGCACAAGCTGTGGCACCTCCACCAAACAGCGGCATCTGCCGTGGCATCTCGCCCAAACAGCGGCACAAGCACCGGCACCTCTCGGCATCTAGCGGCAAAAACACTGGCACTTCCGGCAAACAGCGGCATCTGCCGTGGCATCTCGCCCAAACAGTGGCACAAGCACCGGCACCTCTCGGCATCTAGCGGCAAAAACACTGGCACTTCCGGCAAACAGCGGCATCTGCCGTGGCATCTCGCCCAAACAGTGGCACAAGCACCGGCACCTCTCGGCATCTAGCGGCAAAAACACTGGCACTTCCGGCAAACAGCGGCATCTGCCGTGGCATCTCGCCCAAACAGTGGCACAAGCACCGGCACCTCTCGGCATCTAGCGGCACAAACACTGGCACTTCCGGCAATCAGCGGCATCTCTCGGCATCTAGCGGCACAAGCACTGGCACTTCCGGCAAACAGCGGCATGTGCCGCGGCACCTGGAGGTGCCACCGGATATGCCGCAGCGAGGTGCCGGTGCCGCAAAATGAGCTAGCCGATGTGATGACAAAAAAAGCTAATTAAACTTTAAAAACATGAAAACATTTTTATCTTTGTCTATTTCTCTGCAGAGAACTGTATTGTGTCAGTTGAAATTATTATGAATGCTGTATTTCATTTTTTTTCTCTGAGGTTTATAACATTCCCTAACCTCCTATATGTCTTCTCTCTTTTACGCTTGTTGCATCACAATCTGTGTGAAAAATATTTTATCTTGAAACGCAATAATCCCCGCATTTGTCACAGCAGGTCTGAGAGATGTAACTGTCATCAGATGGATGAGTGTGCTTTAAAGCTACCGTTAAAGTCTACTAATACCATACAGAACAAGCACAATACATCACTATAAAAGAGCCTCATGCATGGTATTCACTTGACTGATATCAGTGTTCAACTCTCTGTCAGTCCAACACTTCACCAACAAACAGCCCGTTCTCCATCAGGCTAACAGCTCCGCTTTATTCAAACCAGGGCAACAGCTGACTCCCTAAGGCCCTACTCTTTTCCCAGGACTTTTTACTGGAGGAAGGGAAGAAAAGGGAGGTGTTTGGACTGATAACCCCTCTCCATCACCCTGTCAGTGGGAATAGAGTAGCTCCGGAGCAGGGCCTCTGGATAGAACCGCAGCTCAACGGAGTGGTCACCCCCAGCTTGGTGGGAGATGGAGAGCCAGAGCAGCTAAAGGAGGGTAACAGCCAACAGGTGGTGGGGTGCTGGGGTTGATAAAGAGTCAGGGTGAATGATGGAGGTCTAGCTGAGAGGTGGAGTTATCTGTTTGGTCATGTGTTTGACAGACTTTTCTTTCCCTCACAATCACTCACCCTGTCGTGTGATATCAGTTCTGCCGTGGCGCCAGCTTGTTATCGGGCCCGCGGCGGCCAATAGGTTCGTGCGCATCTGAGTTATCATAAATGTGCATTACTACATACCTACTGTATGACTACACCGGGCTCCACAGATAAGGTTTGGCTTTATGCTGACGTCTTTTTAATGTATTTGATCAGCTTCTCACCCTCCACTGACAGATATGGCATACAGTGCAAACACAGGGCTGGATTTCTGCACGTATGAAGGAATTTGGGATCATTTAGTTGTAGATACGCACATACAGCCCTGCATATATATTGTGGGGGTGCTAACTGGGAAAGGGCAGACTCCCGCCGAGCTCGCTGCTGCACAAATAAACATCAGTCCAGGTCCATAGACGCGGGGAGACACACCATCTGTCACCATCCGCATCAACCCCACGAGAGGAGGAGGAGGAGGAGGAGGTAGAGAGGAAGGCAGTGGAGGAAGGATGGAGGGAAGTGTGAGCCTTAATGGAATCCAGGCAGTCGTATGATAGATAACAAATTTCACAATGGGGAATGAGGGAATACCATAATGTGAAGCAGCCATGAGGTAGGAGGGGGTTGGTGTGTGGCGTGCAGCTGCACTGACCACTACAGCCCCAGTATTACACCGACAGCCACTACAGCATGCTCTGACTCTGCAGCTGCAAAACTCAGACTTATGGGACAAGTGTTGGAGGTTTTTCGCTTTTCAAGTTGGCGTGTTGAAGCATGGTGTGCCCTGCAGTATCAGCATCTACCTAGCAATTAATTTTACTGTATGTTCCTGGTAGCTACTTGCTTAAAGCCATAGTAACACAGTGTATTGGTAAAATATTTATAGCAACCCCAAAGCCAGATAAAAGTGGTACATGGTTTACTGCCGCACACTGTTGTCAGCAAGATTCATGCTGGGACAGGTGAGTCCTGCCATTGTGGTGAAACATAATTGTGGGAATGTCGGGTTTATATAAGGGATTGAGCAAGGCTTCTGAACAAGGGAAGTGCATGTTGAAGTAGGCTGTTGTGATTTCACACTTTGCTTCCCAATGCCAATAAAATCACTTCTCACAGATGTCTTTCTGGTTTGTTCTTGAGCCTTTAATGGACAAGAAAAAGCGCACAAAAAAACACAAACTGACATAAATATACAATCTTTTATATGTTTTTGTGCTTACACCAGATGTTTCAGTGAAAAGTGATTCTTCCTGATGCATGCAGAATATTGAGAGAACATTTCAAAACTACTGTGATTTCAAAATAACTGGGCCTCTGCAGCATTTTGTGGAAAAAATAAGGCTTTGGAAAAACACACACATCTTCACCCCATCCTGGAAACCAGCTTTCAGAAATACATGTCAAATCTTTTTCCATGTAACTTTTGACAAATGAATAGAGACATGAGGGTTTAAAGAGTCTTAGGATCTATACACTACGCAGCTGCTCGGGCTAGTTTGCAGATGTACAATGCAGTCTGCACTCCTTGGCCTCCTCTTCATGTGCATGCAGTGCATGCCTGAAATGTCACAAAAGGAGTGAGGATGGATTAAGCTCCTTTTCAAATTAAACAAGTCATCCTTTTCCACTTCTCAATCAATGTGTACGTCTCATTGCAAACGTCCAGGCTATTAATCAAAGCTAACATAAATACGTTGTGATTGGGAAACTCTAATGGTCGCTATGACTGTGTTGGCAGCGAGTTCTGAGAGTCAGATAAACAAAAGATAAGAAAGGGGGACCGGACAAACATGGCAACCCCGGGCGCAACCACCTCTTTTGGGTACAGACCAACATCTCCTATATGGAGTCTGCTCTTTACTGCTGTCTAATGCTTTGTGCTATTTAAAAATCCCTTTTGTGTCAAGGCCGCGCTGACACACAAAGATTGATGTGTTTTTACACTCATATATCACCTCCCACCAACCTCTCTTTAAAATGTTTTGTTAGAGGTAAACTAGTCAGCATGTGTGTTTTTGAAACCCCACACCAGTGAGAAAAGACTGAATGATGTGTTCCAAGGATTGGATAAATATTTAATATTCCAAAGCCAGGCCACACCAAAAGCATGGTGAAAGATCACAATGAAACAGAAAACGCACGCAAAGTCTAAATAAAGAAAAAAATATATAAATTTATTTTATTATGGTCATGATTTTTTTCTCTCCCCAATTTGTTTCTTTTGTCTTGATTCGTCAGTTGTCAGCTTCAAAGCCTTGGCATCCCATCCAAACACTTGGAGAACAAAAGAGTCTCTGCATGTTGTCATTTTGGAGCTGAGCTCGCTGCCCAGCTCTCGTGTTTGCACAGATATTATTTTATGTGAATGCCTGCGCTGTGTATATTTTCTCTCTGGGTTCGAAGTCTGGCGTTCGCTCTCTCTCTCTCTCTTTTCTCTCTCTTTTCTCTCTGGATGCGGAGCCGCTCTTCAGCTCTGCTTCTGTTTGCTTTCTCCTGGCTCGCTTCATTTCCTCACGTCATGGGCCAGTGATGCTCCTACATGGGACACCCACCCACCTTTCTTCTTTTTTACTCCACTCTTGATTCTGGAGAGCGTGTTTGTTGTCATTAACTAACCTTCCAAACAGGAGGACGCAATCCTCTCATGGAAACCTGGGTGTAATCATAGTGCGAAGGAAGATACAGTAGAGGCCTGTGTGCAACTTTTTACAGAAGCAAGATTGTTGGTTCTTTGTGAACAGATGAGGTACAGTATCAAAATTTAGATACCTCACCCGTGGACGCCCCCCCCCCCTCCCCCACAGCTACCACCACCAACATTATTCCCAAATGTTTGTGTGTATTTGCCAAACTTGTGCACCTATAGCATGTTCATGATCGTATGTGGAGGTCTTGACTTCTTTGTTCATGTCTGTGTATCTGCTGCGGTCTGTCTGTCATAGCTTGAGAATCGAGGTTCAGCACATGCTTTTAATCAGTGCGATCTCTATCCCTGCCAGACGACTGTACTGTTCCCCCTCCTTTCTCTTTCTCTCCCAGTCTTTCCCTCCCCTACCCTGCATTAAAAACATTCTCTCACTGCTGCAGGGGACATGGCTCAATGGCTCCACACTGTGGTAGAGACTAACCTTGCACAAGACTCACAACAAAGCACAATCACCTATACACAGTTACTGTATACTTGATTATTTGTATTTTATATGTTATGGATCCAATTACTTTTCAGATGAATGCAGCAACAGCAATGCAGGGATCGGACAAAGTATTGTTCGGCATTAAAACTGGTGGTTGCCAACTTTTTTTCGTTTGTAACCCTTTAATAAAAAGCAGTGTCTGTCACATTTCTGATGTCTGTGAGTTATTAGCAGCTCCACTGAAGAGTGATTCCCCCCTCTAAACTTCTCACATGGTTTCATTTAAATAATTGTTTGATTCTGAAAGAGGTAAAACTTTCCAATATTTCACATAAAAAAGGGAAGAAAAAATAGAGAATATTCCAAAACCCTTTTTCTTTTTTGCAGCTCATAATCATCTCATGACGCCATCCATCTATCTATCTATCTGTCTGTCTGTCTGTCTGTCTGTCTGTCTGTCTGTCTGTCTGTCTGTCTGTCTGTCTGTCTGTCTGTCTGTCTGTCTGTCTGTCCGTCCGTCCGTCCGTCCGTCCGTCCGTCCGTCCGTCCGTCCGTCTATCTATCTATCTATCTATCTATCTATCTATCTAGTACGTTTTCTTGATATTTTAAGTGCATTCAGATAATAGTGGAGCACTATTATATTACAGTAAATGCAGGACTTTTACTTGTAATGTGTTTGTTTTTAACAGTGACATCTACTTTCTCAAATGATTACTCTCTTTCTTCTACTGTAATATTACATCAAATGGACATCTTACTATTCTGTGTCTATTCTTCTATTTATGTCTGTCCTATAAGTAAACTACAGTTGGTTCACTACAATGAGTCAAAAATATTTTCACATTTTCCATCTTGAAAAAACTTGCAAATGAACAGATTGAGGCACAATACAGCTGAGATTACAATATAGAAAATCATCTTGTGAAGTGTGTGAACCTTGCAAAATGTGCCCTAATGTTTCTGGAGTTGTTTCATAATCCCTGATGACTCTCTCTTTGGTTAATTCTCCACCACTTGCACTCTGCCTCACCTCCTCAGTCTGTAGCTGTGTCTCTCAGGTGAGAATAAGTGACAGTTGGAGTGACAGGTTCATTAGGGCTTCATTACATGGCTGCTTGGACAGGAGGAGGAGAGAGGCCCAGTAGATGAGCTATAAAGCAGGACAGGCTGGCTGGACGACCCCATCAGACCCCATCTTCATGCAGGTTAACTGAAGCACCCCGGGGGGGTGAGAGCACACCTGGGCCAGGTGAGGTGTTTGCCATGAAGAAGGCCACTGGGTGAACATTTAACTGAAAAAGCTCGACCAGATTCTTCACATTCAGCCCGGGAGGCTGCCCGCAGGCGCTGTTTCATAGACACTGCACACACACTACACTGACATGCACGTGCATATATCTGTACATATACACACACTCTGTCTGACAGGGGTATTACAGCTAGTTTATACTTTTCAACAAGTCTGCTCAACAAGAAGAAAACAGAGCAAACAGTGAAATGACTTTTCTAGGCTTGAATAATGAGAATTAAGACAAGACACAAGCAGTGACATGACCTCTTCACATTAGCTGTTTCAGGCTGCGCCTCCTCAAACTGTGCCACACCTCTGATCCTGTCAGTTGTCAGGACTTGAAAAGCCACTGTCGATTATTCTGCAGTTGGATTTTTTTTTTCCCCCATGTTCAGCGCCTCTACCTGACAACAACAAATGTCAGTCAGGGGTTTGTTTTCTTGGGGAGCAACTGAGAAACTTATCTTGAGTTGAGGTGATTAAGGCATTCAGAAACCATTAAGTAGTTAAATTAAGTGGTTAAATGGAAACCAGGTTTTTTTTTCTTTCTTTCTTTCTTTTTAAAGATTGGAGTATCAGGTAACAACCCCAAGTTGACTAAAGACTTAAATTATGTTTACTCATACTTCATAATGTTTTTTAAGTATTAGATTTGTGGAATGAAATTCAGTAATGTAATTATAATACAGTTATGTGGGCTACTTTAAGCGGCAATTAACATATTTTCCACTGCTCTAATGTTTGGGGTACAAATGCAGTTTAGAGGTCTGTAACAACATGAAGCTGAGTTAGTCCTGTTATACTGCTGCTGCCGTCCACTGCATTATTATCTGTTCAAGCATCATAAATACTTAAACCACAATGGAAAATATTGATAGTGATGGTGTTTTGTGTTCAAATCCAGAGAACTTTTCGCAAGAAGGTTTCAGCACCTGTCCCAGCCTCCTTGCACTTCCTTAATGGAGATAAATGAGCCAAGTTGAGTCTATTGGGGTCTTATTGAAACAGGCTGCACCCAGAACTGTGTGCCAGTGAAATATATCTTAATGAAGGAAATGTGGCTTCAATGGGACTTACAGCTGCCACAAATATGCAAGAGTGCGCTGTTAAATGTAGTGCAAGTGAGGGTTGGAAGAGTTTGGAATGGAAGACTAGTGAGCGTTGCGTTAGATTTGTGTTAATGTTAAATAGCATGTGTGCGTGAGTGTATATGAATAAATCTTCACTGTGGTATTCCTCTGTACTATTTACTTTCCTAAGGCAATTCAAGCCAAAGCCATTGTACCAAATTAAGTTGAGAGGAATGTAAATTAAAAAAAAAAAAAAACACTTAAAAATAAGACATACAGTAAAAGCACAGGAACATCATATTCAGGACAAAAATCCACCAAATATAGTAATGTTACCTTATAAAAATGATCCAATAATCTGCAGTTAGGTCATTAATGACAGAGTGCAGCAGATTAAAAATCCGTTCAGGTTGTATCCTGTGTCTGGAGCAGGTGCTCCATACAGTATACAGTAAGGAAAATGTTTGAGTTATCAGTTCACCAGAGGTTTCTGCTCCTGCACACAATTCAGGTCAGTTTTATTTATAAAGCACCAAAGCAAAACATACATTATCTCCAGGCACTTTACAGAGTAAGGTTACAGTACGATCTTACAGTGTAATGAAAGCAATGTCAAGGTCAACATGGACCCAGGGTTGACGTCCAGCTGCCTTTACATTTTAGCTTCAAAGGAGAGAAATTGGGGAGAGAGGAGAAACTTAAAACAATAAAGTTTTTACATCATTGTCACATAACGACCACGACCAGTGCAGTGTAGATACTGTAAAAGCATGTTTGCTTTATGCAGGCTTAACTACTGCACATACATCTAAACAATAGAATACAGAAGTGGAATCCTTTGGAATTGTTTTAGTGTTATTTCAGTTTTTTCTTTTTATAGCTGTTTCAAAAGAGAGACTGGATAGTGGTGGTCTTATCCAAAACTGCAAAACTCATCAAGCTTATTTTTTCTTGTTAAAAATAAGTTTTCATGTACAATGTTTTTATTTCTTCTTTTTTTTCAAATGCATGGTTTGAACCCCACATAGTTTTTGTCTATTTTATATACTAACTTTGTTTGACTCTTTAGACTTCCATGTTGTGACTTTGACTGGTGACACTCGTTTTGAATTTAACATAGAGGGACTACCCACAGAAAGTGATTCTGAGGTTTTGGGATTTTATCTAAACAAGATGACTGGTCCCTCCAAAAGATTAAGTGTGATTTTGGCTCACAGCGCAGGCCCCGAATCATAGAGGAAATATGAACATACACAAAGCCTAAACCTCTACTTACAATCCCATCCCTTTTTTTCTCTCCCACCATTGCTTCTCATTTTATGTTTCCAGACTACAATGCCCACCCTTATCCCCCTTTCTTTTGCTCCAGCACTTTCCCATCCCCATGCTCAGATGTGACCTTTCACCCCTGGCGGCATATTGACTCTCGATGGCAGACATGCTGGTGTCTAATGCTCACCGCTCCACATATCGGTTAAGTCACAGTCATTTCCGAGAGCCACTGCGGTTGAGAGACAAGAGGAGCTGAATGGAGACGGAGGATGGATGCAAGCATTGTCTCGGCCAAATATAAACTGTTATTGACTTCACTTTTTCCCCATCCTTCCTCTGCTCAGGAGACTTGTGGACGCCTCATCTCTTCCTGCTCTCTTCTTTTGCTCATTACTCTCCTGTTCTTTATTTTTCTCTTTGCATGGACTGGCTTTGTTCAGACTGTGCACTGCCAGATGTGGAGATGGAAAAGGAAGAAAGAGGGACTGGCACTTGACAGCTCAAAAACACCCATTGTTTTTATATTACATTTTTCATAATGTTTTTCACTATGCTTTCTTTGTAAGTTTAGAAAGTGATTGGTTCAGAAGTTTGTCACAGTGGCCACTCGTCTAATGACGCACTCTTCTTTCTGTGAACGGCCATGTCACTGCTTCCCACAACTGGATACACAAAACAGAGTAAATTAAAGACAGACAGGCAAATCAAGCTGACATTCAAAACCCATGGCAGCCGCATCACTGGATATCATGGCTCTATTTGGTGAAATGATAATTATGATAATTGTTCAGTGAACTGTAGCTGTGTGGAGTTGTAATAGTTGCTCTCCCCACAACAGGAACTACTGGGATGTGTGCATGGGCTTGCCAAAACCACAGAGCTTACACAGCCCTGAGGATGACAAGACATGGAGGACGAAGGGAAGGGGTGAATGAAACAAAGAATGAGGCACACTATAGGGTCCCATAAAGACTTTCATATGTACCGTGCCCTGCATGTTTGATTTTCAGTGACTGCGGCGTGGCTTGGCTCCCTCTCAAGGCAATCCAAGAATAATTTCCATGAGTAGAGGGGTAGATCCATGACTGTACAGATCATAGCGCACTGTAGTCATATGTATCTCATTGATCCAAACTTTTCTTCTCTGCAGTTGGAGTGTTTCAGTGACAGGTTCAGTATCATGGTTGTAACTGACCTATATACAACCTTGTCAATCAAAGTGTTTCAAATAGTGAATGTGTTACAGTTTTCATTGACCGCTCAAAATCCTGTATAATAGGCAAGGGAAAAAAATACCATTGTAGGTAAAATGAGAGGTTTTTTTTCTCCTACAATACAGCCATCTGTAGAAGTCAAAATATTGTACATTAGTTGATCCTGCCAAAAGACTCAGAGGTGTTTGGCTGTTTCTCTCCACAATAATGTTTGATTCCTGATAAAAGCTTTTCTGTCCTCGTTGCTGAGTTGTTGTTTGACAGAAACAATCAAATATCGTTGCCATTAGCTCCTAATGGGACTTTTAATTGGTGCTTTATTGCAAGCCGATATGCTAATAAGGTAACTTTCATGGGTAATATAGTGTTGGCACCTAGATTTAGATTGTTTTCACTCAAATTAAACTGCCCTCATCATGCCTATGAGCTCTGTAGCTCATTTTGTTACGTATTTCTTGGTTACTGTAAACACAAACATAAAAAGGAACACAAACATGAGAGCTGGTGCTTTCGAGAAGTTACTCACCCATCCACCTAATGTGTTCTTGCAGATGAAGCTTTGAACATGGCCAGGCTGTTCTCCCACTACACTATCTCCACGCTTTACAACTCCTGGCGTGTACATAAGGAAGATTCATCCAGGAGAAGCACATTTGGGCTGGTGCATGCTGAAAATGAAATGACACAATTACTCTGAAAACACCCAGCATTAAGCAGGATTTCTCTCCAATGAACTGTAAGTATTGTTCCGCGGTGCACATTCTCGAATAGCTACACACTGATACACTTTGCACATACTCATCATTGGGAGTTAGAGAGAGTTCAGTCTTTTCTCTCTCTAAATCCCCTCTTTATATCCAGTATCCTCTCTGAATCTGGCCAGCGTCTTGGTTTTCCAGAGCGCTCTGTCAGCACTCTGAACTGTCAAGGAATGATGCTGTGCAGCTCTGCCAGGCAGAGGTGAGGCTCAGGGTGACAAATCAGAAAGTGAGATGAATCTTCTTCTTCATCAACATCTCTGTGATACACGTCTGGCTACTCTCCCCATCGTGTTCTGTGGCCGACATTTCGCTGTCACCTTATCTTGTTTGTCCTCATTTTCTTTTCCCAGCCTCGTGAAGCTAACACATAGAAGTTACAAGTAAATAGTTTGTATTAACCAGCTGGTGTATTGGCTGTGTCAGCAGAGTGCAGTGAGTGTCTAAGTTTACACAAAGCTATTCGACAAAAAATAATCATTAACCTGATTCCACGAACCATGCCCGCTTGGCTATTTTCAGATACTGCTCTCGCTCACCACCCTTTCACCTTGCACACATACACACACGGTGAGCAGGCATAGTGCCGGCGTCACACACTGGCACAGTCTAAGCTCTCAGGCACGAAAAGATCAATTCTATTTTCTACATCTAATTTGGGATTTTCAGATGCGCACGCTACGTGCATGTTGCCAGGTTTGTGTCAAGATTTCCAGTGCTCCCGCACTGTTAATGGCCGCGCTGTGGATTGTCACCACGGCAATGGTCAAACGTGGCCGGTCTGGTGACGTACAGTGGTGAGTCTATCCAAGGGAAATAGCAAGTGTGTGTGCGTGTATTGTTAGATGTGTTCAAAGTTCTCACCCCTCCATCTCTGTTTCCTGAGAAGTAGGCAGTGGTGTAAACGGAGGGTCAATGCCAGACTCCACACTGAAGGGCTTACGGACTCCAACACCCTGTTTTCTGTCAGTCTCACTGGCGCAACTTCATTTAGCGGGACTGATCCTCACCAGGGCAATGGGAGAGCTTGATTTAATAATTGTGTGACTGGTGCTGCGTGGGCAGAGCACAGATTTCAGAAGCAGAATAATGCTGTCGAGACAGGGTGGCCTGCTGGACACTTTTGTGACAGAAAGGTTCTGAGTTCAGTCCAAACAAGAGCCGGAATCCGCCTTTTTTCTGCTGAGCCTGAGGGCCCTAGTTTTGCAGACCGGTCTAACTGAGGGCGCAACCCAGCTTCGCCACGTCAACTGGGTGTGTCCAGGTGCGTTTTGCAAGAATCGTGGGCAGCGAAGTCCGGCGCAGACCGGCGCACCCACGCCCCTTGTCCTGCCTCCCAGCGCAAATACCAAGGAGGGAGGAGACGGGGCGGGAGGGAGACAGGAGGAGGAGAGAAAGGCGTGAAGTGGGATTAACACAGCCGATTCGGATCTTCACCAATCAAATGAGCTCCTCTCCTCACCTTTAAGTGAGCCGCGGTGATGTCATTTCCTACTTTGACATGGACGGAGGAGAGGAGGAGACAGCGACGCCACAGGCAGAACCTCTCCCAGGAGGAAACAGCTGTTTTGGTCCGGAGGTCCGAGCTCAGAGTGGCTGAATAATGAGTTTACTAATATCCTTAATCAGGTTTGATCTGATACACTGAGAACCGCTGGCCAGTGTAAAAAACAACAACTAATAAACTAAGCGACAACCAGCTGCCTGACGTCGCTGGCTCGTTGATAAATTGATAAATACATAAATAAATAGGCTACATACCCGTAAAACTTAAAACAAAGGCCCGGGCTTTATTTGTTTAAATCTCTCAAATCAACCGGTGTTTATTAATAAAGTGTTCAACCTCCTTCCTTCTGGGGAAAGAGAGGCTTCACTCCGTGGCGGCAGGCAGCGGAGGAATTACTGTAAATACGGCCAGGGCGGACTCGTCCTCGGTCTCACTGACCACACTTCAGCACCTGTGTTGGCTGGCTCCACCATCCTTTAAAAAAAAAAAATTAATAATGCAACGTATAGCCTAAATACGCTTATGAGTAATCAGAGAACTGGTTGTTAACGCTACTTTTAATAAGTCATTTACAAGGAGCGAGCTGAGCCAGGCTGAGTGGGCGGAGTGGACAGACCCCCCCCGCGGTTAATTGGGACCGACAGCAATTTGAAGTTTTATGGTAAATAAATAACGCGGATCATCACATCTCAACATGGTGACATGCTGTCATCCACCCTCACAGTCCACAATCAGCTGCTTTGCCAGTTCGTCCCTGCTGTGTTAATTCAGGTGGAGATTCCATTACGCGTGCCAACAGCCTTTGATCTGATGTGACGGGGCAAACCACAAACCAACCAGGCTTTATTATTTATTATTATTATAATTATTTATTATCTCTCAATCATCATCGCGGATCATCACGCGGATCATCACCGCAATCCACAGCTCCAGTGCCAGTTCGTCCCTGCTGTGTTAAATCAGGTGGAGTTTACATTACGCTGCCAACAGCTTTTGATCTGACGTCAGATGTGACGGGACAATCTTTATAGATATAAATTCACGTGTTGATTCCATTAGTTGCATTAAATAGCGGTTATTGTGGTTATTTATTGCATCTAATTGCGTCTGGAACAGTAGAAACCTGTCTGTGAGGTTTTGCTGACGTGTGTGGACTGTTCGCCGGTCAACCAATCTCCCTCTCCGCCAGCTCCGCTTCGCCTTGCCCCGAGATAGACCTGCTTTGAGGTGGTCTGCTTTCGGCGCAGAGTCGGCGGGACATTTTCTCACGAAACTTCCGCTTCACCAAGCTGAATCTGTGACACCGCCTCCTGCTGCGCCGCCACACCCATATTGGCGGAGCGCGATCTGCCAATCTCCCGACTTGACTTTGTGCCTGTCTGCGCCAGTCCAAACTTGCATTAGACCGGCTGCGCTTCGCTTCGCTACCTGCGCTGCACCAGGAAACTAGGGCCCCGAGAGTTAACTGAAAGCAGCCATCCATGAAAAAGTGCAAACCACTCAGTAGGACTTTATTTTTGTGAAAACAGTTTTACTTAATTGGTGTGACAAGGTTTGCACTGTCACATCAACCCCCGTTCCACCTTCATTTTCATTTCTGCAAACACATCCATATGTGGGAAGTGACATCCCGTGATGTTTGCTTAAAGCTTAATTCCCTCATGTGCCCCGGCTGGCTCGGCCCAGTCCAGGAACTGCAGCAGCCGTACAGCGGGGGCCACGCTGCTGGAGGGCAGGAACACACTGAACAGGAGGGAGAGCTCCTAATTGGCCTGAATGGCTGCAATCAGAGCCAATAAGAGATAAGCGCTGGATTGCTCTCCAGATCGGCAGCGATAGGATTGTGCTGTTTGACCGGGCTACTATGGCGCTGTTGACCAAACAGAGAACAGGTGTGCTAGCTCACTCATGCTCAGGTGGCCTTCCCAGCAACCTCTGAGCAAGCTCCACTATGGCAGGCCTCACACACACCCTGAGCAAACACACTGAACGCTTGGATTGCTCTGCACTATATGCTTTTATGCTGTGAGGGGGAAAAAAATCATCTCTGTGTGACAGGCTTGGTCCCGTGTTGTATCTACAGTATGAAGGAATGTATTCATATGTGTTGGAACAAAAGGCTCTTTTAACTTGCTTCCTTCACACCTAATCGAGCTGTGTTGACTTTAGTGATAGGGGGCTGCTTAGACGGATGCTGGTGGGTTGAACGAGTGCAGCGCAATTCATTACTCTCGCTTTTTTACAGATCACAAAGTGGCAGCTCGTGAATACTAATCTGTTTTTTTCTGTGACTGCTCTAAATTCAAATTACAAATCTCATCTTCCAACACAGCCTCTGATACATTTCTATTTCATGTAGCTACAACATAGATTGTAAATGTTTAGTTTAGGTGACCAATGTTTGTACTGATGTCATGGATTGTGTATCAATAGTAAGCAACTTCTCACGTTTCTTGTTCATGCATTTTAAAAGAGGTTATAAAAAGTAAATGCACACAGTCACAAATATTATTGTGACAAGGGTTTGGGCCATTTAAAATGTATCCTTTGAGCATCACTATGTCAGTCAGTGCAGACTGGAGGCTCCAGTGAATCGCTATCATCAAGTGACTAGACAGGCTGAGGTTAGATGGTTAGCATGCTAACCTACAATATGTGATAGGGACAGGATTACATTGCTTTTTGCTGGAATCAGGTCTTGGTTAGTAAAAGGTGAGATAGAAATCTCAACATTTCTTCTAGACAGGTCAGAAAGCAGCCGATAATGTTAACACTGTAGTCGGGGTCAAGCTTAGGATTGGACAGAAATAAAATGAGAATGCATGAAACGACACGCAAAAAGCAAAAATTTGCAGTAATATCAACAACAGTGACACTGGTTTTTCATACGCCATTTGGTGATGCCAGGCTGTTTGATTAGGGGCCATAAGTTTATAAATATGTCTATAATCTTCTTGGCAAGCAAACCGCGTCAGTAATGGCTCCCAGATGGCGAAGGCCCAATGGTGGAATGTTAACAAATTCACATTTAGCACTGTAAACAAAGGAGGGGAAATAGGAAAAAGAATGAGCAATAATATCAAACAAACAATTCTTCACCACTTACACTTTTGAGCTTTACTTTTCTGTTTGCTTATGACATCTTTTCCACAAGTCAGTGTGTGTTTGCTATTAATCATTTTAAGCACATTGGTATTTTTCTTCAGATTGGTTCCTCCACCTCTTCCTCTCTTTTTGTCTGAAGCTTTACCACTCTCATATTTTTACTATTTTTACCTCTATAAGCTGCAAATACCTCTTGCTCTCTCACTGTATATTCCTTTCAGGGGACCTTAGCTTACATCCATTTTGTTGATTTAATTAACTTTACCCAGGCACCTTGTCCTTGACACTCACACACATACGCACACAGTAAAGCAATGCATCATTGTTAAGACTTTGGGTAACTTTTGTGTTACTGTATGTTGAGTATGAAGGACTTAGAGATGATGAACTAAGAAATCAGTACATTTGGTTCAAATTGAATTGAACAAAGCCAACTCAACCTCTAAAACTTGAATTTGAACTGACATTTTGATAATTATCAGTGACTGTCAATCTTCCAAAAACTGGGATGAAATATTTTTTATTCATGCCACAGGAGGTTAATGCTTCAAGTATGAATGATTGATCTAAGAATAAATGGATATTACTCGTAAAACTGTAAAGTCTTTTCACTCAAGTCCCAATGCATGTGCACGACAGACTGCTGCGTCTGCGCTGTTTACATCTGAATTTTACTGAGTAACTTTTTCAATAACAGAGGAAGAGGGTCTTTATGAGAGGGATCACATCCTGTGCCACTGTGTTTCCAAAGCCAGAAGAAGTGATGGGTGTGCTGGGATAACGAGGGGGGTCAGTATCAGAGGGTGAAAGCATTTGGGGATAAGCCATGGCTAATGACGAGGAAGTTCGAGGCGGCTTTGATCTACACAGGTCCTTTGGCACATCGAGGGAAAGCTGTGTGCTATACCAAGGAGACCCCTAATCTTCTTAGGGATATGCTTAACATTCCTCTACTTTTGGGGACCAAAAAGAGTGCTGCATCTCCATCTCCCTGTCTGTCCTTTTTTATGGGTGCAATTCAAAACAGTTTGCAGGCCTGCTTCCTATTTCGCTTTTGGTTTTTCGGGAAAACCAGAGAGAACATGAGGGAAAGAGAGAGCTGTGGGTTGGTGGGTTGGCTGCTCGATGGAAGGAAGGCCTCTTTTGGTCACAGTGTGGGATGGTTTCTACTAAGCTGGAACAGGTTTTTTTTTTTTTTGGTGGGTTATGGGAAGATTTCCGCACCATTCGTTGGCATTGCATAGCTGAAGCTAATCCTGCAGGGGAACTTTTGATTTCATTTTGGATGTGGATGTTGTTCAAAGTGGCATCATCATCATCATCATCACTTCAAGATGATTGATTTCTCCTCTTGTCAGCCGGGATTATTTTTAAGAAAATCATTCTTTTTTTTTCTGCTGCGGTTGGAAGGTATTTATAGATGTGATATTTCCAAATAGACTAAATTGGCCTAAGAGTGACATTAAGCACTATTCTCTGAGGCGTTTTGAGAAAGGACAGAGCTGGAAATTACAGTGGTCATGCCAGCCTGCTGCCTGCCTCTGTGCCAGTCAAGGAGAAAAACCCAAAAAGCAGCAATAAGGATGGAAAATATGGAACAGTCCTTTTATCCCCTGGCTGGACTGGCACTGTGACTCACCAAACAACTCAAATGAGTTCAGCTCGGTTCGCAGCAGGATATGTTTTCTATCAACACTTTCTCCTAGTTGTTTTCTTGTATTTCTTACAATAACACTTTTATTTTCACAATCTAGATTGGTTTTGTTGCAGGACATGCGTAAAGAATAAGAGAAGTAGACCATGGAACCCTTTCTGGTCAGTCAGATCGTTTTGGACCAGGGTAAGTGATGGACCCAGAGACCCTTCAGTCCCGCTTGCTGTTAGGCCAACAGAGCATTAGCCAGCCGAGGCCTGCGTGTCTGCAGGGGCTTAGGCCTGCCTTCATTCCTCGTTCTGCAGCCAAAGCCGACACCCCTCCAGGGCATGAGGAGAGAGGAATGCACTCCGACCCTCCACCCTCCTCTCCCCTTTCCCTCCAGAGGAGCAGGGATGGAGGCCCCTTTATGGAAAGCAACCAAGACCCTAGGCATCAGATCCCTCTGTTTTTTTCTCTTTACCTCCTCACCCTGCGCTCTTTTCTCTCTCCTTTGTGTGAGGCCTGTTTGCAGTGGTAGAATACACAGTGCGGTGTAGCTGCTGCCTTCTAGAGGGCCGAGCTGGGGCCCCTGATAAGGGCTGCACTCTGCTGCTGTGAGGGCCATGAGAGCACAAACATTACGCCACTGAGTAAACGGACCCTGGGGCCCACGTCTGAGCGCCTTTGTTATTGTGGCTCGCATGCAGTCAGGTCAGAAGAGATAGAGAATGCAGCTCATATGGCTGGCTTATCACAAAATCCAATCCCGGACCTTGTGGTACAGCCTATTCTTGGAACCAAGAGCATGTTAACTCTCTTGTTGTTGTTTTTTCTTCTTCGTCTTTTTCAGGGATTTGATTCAAAGCTATTTATAAGTGCAGTTATAAAAGGGCATTGTGGGATAGCCTCTGTTCCAGATGGCTATCTGTGCTGTTTGTTTGACTGTGATAAACCAGATCAATCATAAATGTTGAATATTTGCCTGCGATATTAATGTTTAATTAAAAAGGAAATAGCTCTCCTTAAATCTCTGTTAATCTCAACGAAACCAATGTTATCTTGCACCGCTGTGGGAGAAACACATCTCTCCTTCTGTTCAGATCAGATAATCTGTTGATGTCCTTGACTCATGCAGGAGTTTCTTTCTTTAAAGCACAGGAAGTGATAGGAAACTTTCCTCTCAGCATTAATGAGATTTAAAGATGACGTTTTCCTCACACTTATTTACACAATGTGGAAATCGTGACACAATCTAGGTGCAGGATAAACTTTGTGCGTGCATTTACTCTTTGCCTGTGACACTCATCTCAGCATCTTCCGCCTGTGTTCCTGGAGGTGCAGCATAGAAGAGGAAAGAGGAGCCAAGCTGAGTTATGGCGGGAAACAGAGACTTAAGCAGTTGTCTAAACACTGTCAGCAGTGTTCCTGTGCTGCAGAGAAAGATCTCTTCATGTTGCTGTGTGTTCTGTCTGAGGTGACAAAATGGAGGCTCTGGTTCCTGTCCTGGGCTCAGGTTCTGGCCCTGCACCATCGTGCTGATGTCTCACAGGCAGAAAGACAGTTTCTAATTTGAACTTCAAAAAACGACTGGCTCATTTGGGAAAATAAATCTGTTTCTTCATTTTGAATTTGTTATGGTTTGATACGCACCAAGTTGATTCATATCAGCAGTTATTTCTCTGCTCTTTGGACAAGCTCATGATTGCTCAAGCAACACATCTTGTAGACTACTCTGGAATTCATGAGGCATGTTATTTTTCTTCCAAATGATGACTTTGCTGGAATTTGCCTTTAAGGACACAGGGCCAGCGACCCGAGTCACAGGCTCTGTATGCACATGCCAAACACGCAACACCAGTCTCTCTCCAGTATTTTACTGGAAGTTCGGGTCACTCAGCTGTTCCAAGTTTCTCTCTGTTCTCATCCACAATCCTCGGCCGGGAATCTTGATCCAGACTGAGCAGACAGCACAGAATCACCTTGGTAAACCTAGGGCACTTAATGAAAACTGATGACAGATCAGTAATTAGAGCTGAACATAGCAGCCATTTATACTCTTAATCTGTCACACACGCAGGTGACCTTGGGATCCACGTCTATGTGTGTACATGCATAATTGTACCCCTTCAGGTGTGTTTGCACAGCAGGGCTATTGATAGCATAAACATGGGCATGTGCATTAAAATTTTTCTGTTTCAGAAAAAGAAAAGTTTAACTATTTCTGTCTGGACAAGTGAAACAGTGTCTTTATTGACACTGGTGCAATATCACAAAATGAAATCCATCCCTGAACTGCTGTACAAATACAGCATGTGTTGGATGTTTGGAGCCTTTTTAGCTGGTGCCCTGAAGTACTTGTTTCTACAGATGATCTTTAAGAAGAATCTATCATCAGTGTTTTCTAAAAGCAATCTGTTGACTGCATGAGTGCAAGTGAAGCACAACCGCAATCTTACTTTTGTCTCTATTACATCTTTCCTTCCGCTGGAGTTAGCGTGCTAACTAGCCATCTCGGCCCATCTCGCTACTTTATATCCATCTACTCTTAAAGTAACATTGCAGAGTTTTTTGGCCTTAAAATAATGTTTCCAGACTCATTGCAATGGTAGAAAAATGATTTATAGGATGAATGGTGCTGCCACTGCAGCCTGAGCCGGGTCGCGTTGGCTGAAACTGCATTATGTAACTTCCCTGTATGGGTACGAAACACCACCCTCCCTCCTCCCCCCTCCCCTCTGCGTCGAGAGAGAGACATGGTGGGTAAAAGCAAAACTTACGGTTCCCCTCCGGTCGTCATCGCTGCCCCCCTCCTTCACCCGCCAGCCACACAGTCTCCTTGCAAAAATGTGGGAAATACTGTCATTTATTAATGGGAATAAACGCTGGATGCGCTGACTGATAAGTTTTGTTTTCGTTAAGTTTTGTTTTTCCCCCCAGACGATAGCACTTCTCAACCAGATGGCGGAAGCACTGAGCTGAAACAATGTTGCAATGTTGCTTTAAGATGCAGCGCTGCTCGGATGGTTTATTTCAACTTCTCTTGTTCTATGCAAAGCAACAATTGTCACTATCCATTCCCATCAAGGAACTACTCAGCAACAAAGAAAACTGACATATAGCCCCTTTAAAGAGCTTTTGAAAGACTCATCTTTTTGCACAAATGCAAAATATAACCCAGAAAAATAAAATTGAGGGAAAAAATACTAGCCTACAATTTCCCTTTTACACCAATATAATCCAAAGTGAACCAGAATACAACACAGTAAATAATTTGTCACTATTTGAAAACTGGGAAAGCTCAGCCTCTTACTGCCTCCTACTGCTAGCATGCTAGTGCTCTTGTGTCTACACTTCTCAATCTCCTCACAAACATTCTGGGCTTGTCAAGGTCTTTCTTGGAAATGTTGAAAATAACAGCCCAAAGTACTGCAGACGAAGCAGGGTGATGGAAACATGAAAAGTAAATTGCAACACTCACATTGCACCAAGCAAAAAGATTGATCACTTACAGCACTTCAATAGAGTCCAAGCATGGAATTTTCCTTTTAGCTGTGTGTCTTCATACATGTCTGTGTACATACCATATTCATACATCCTGGCACACAGAAGCTGCAGGCCTACATGTCTCTGCAAGCACATGAGCAAGATCAATGGCAAATCAAGGCAATCTCTGATTTCTGCTAAGCATCTGGAAGGCTTAAGCAACACAGCCTTTCCTTGTAAAATGACTTTCAAGTTAGAGCACTTTTATTTGTCATAAATAACACTTAAGAAAGACAACCACATTGGGAAGGAATCCAATACACTGGACGATTCCCTTGTAGTCTTTCGAAACAATTGCTACAGCATAGCATGCAATGTCAACACAATACAGATTGAGTCAACTAGATACACTTGTTATTGTTTCCTGGTTAGAACGCAGCTGGAGACGGTCCAAAGCTCTTTAACCCACACCAACAATGTCTTGGTGATCTCTTGTTTTTGCCACTGACTTCTTCAGGCTCATTAACATGATTAATGGACATCTGAAAAGCAAATGGAAATGCAGTCTGGTCCAAGCATAGCATTGGATTTCCACAGCTTTTTAATTTCTCATCACTCATTTGCAGAAAGTCATTCAAGTCCCTTGCTGTGATATTAGAGTGTAATGGCTGTGACTCTCCGAGGGGGAGAGCACTTTAAGGGTTTTCTTGAGGTGCCTTTCTGCCCACTTCAAACTCAACCTTTCATTCTCTGGAGGCATTTCCTTTTTTTTAAGGATTTTCTTTAAAAAAAAAAACCCCAACAACCTGAAAACATTTGACTCTTGCTGCATTGTATGGCTTCATCTCTGTGACCGTTGTAGTATTGGTCATGTGCCCTCTCTTGCTTCATACCAGGGTAAAGTATTACTAACCTTATCTGCCCCCCCCTTGTTGCTCTTCCTAATGGGGAATTTCATTTACTGGGGAAGTGATCCGTTTTGTCTGAGCATAAATTGCAGATAATTGTGCCATTTGGACGCTGGACAGCAGGGTCGCTAGACGAACAGTCAGGCTGGGTGAAAGTGGATGCCTGGGAGTTCACGGTTGGCTGAAGCTAAATGCACAAATACACGTGTGTGTATGTGTGTGGCTGTGTGTGGCTGTGTGCTTTCACTTGGTGTGTACTCTCTGTATGTGTTTGTGTGTATGTGTGCGTGTGTGTGTGTATGAGAGAGAGGGAGAGAAATGGAGAGAAAGAGAGCGCTCCTCCCAGTGTTTGTTCTTCTTTCACAGTGGGTTTTAAAACAGGCCGGCTCTGGCTGAGGAGTATACTTTTAACTGTATGTAATTGTCCTCTACAATAACAGCCACCATGTTTCTTCTGGCAGCGCTCAGTGTGCAGACTGTGTGAGAGGGGCTGGAGTCCAGCACTGTGAGGCCCATGTTTTATTTTCTTATGGTATCTCACTTCACCACAGGCTGCCAAGATCTATGAGGGCAATGGGAGTGCATGGAGATATCTGTGAGGCGTTGCTATGTCCAAGCACTTTCCCACTCTAGCATCCAACTCTTTCCCTCACAAATCATCAAGATTGACGAAAAAGCAAATTTAGTTCTCCCTCTTTCCCATCTCTCTCTCTCTCTCTTTCTCTCTCTCTGTTACACGGCAGCTGGCACATACTGTATGCCAGTGGGTGTGCACACACTACAGGGTGAGCCTGAAGTGTGTCTTTTCGCCTGAGGTGAGGTGACATCCCAGCACAAGCTCAGTCAGGTGCAGTTGTTGGAGGGGGAGGGGGTTAAGTGGTGCCCCAAGCCTGCACACAGGAGCTTAAGCTTTTGACTGACAGCTCTTTAAAGCACGGGCCCTGGAGCTGGTCCAGGTGTGAGAGAGAGGCTGCACACAGAGCCTGATTAGGAGCTTCTTCTTAAAGTCAGTGCAGCCAGGCTCAGTGGAATGACTTATGACATAGGTGTAAAGAGTTTGATTTATCAGCTTACTGATAGGTCTCTGCACTCTTGGCTGTGCATATGACAGGTTTCTATAGACTGAAACAAAAGAATAAATGGGACATATTATGTAAGGATAGATTTTGTGATATTCTTTTTTTTTTATCGTTAGCAAATCCCGTGAAAACACTCAAACCATCAATAGTGATTCTACTAACAAGTTATTATCACCTGATGTCTTATTCCTCTGAGGCTGTTGTCCAAAACTAAAATAAACATTAATGAGCTACACTGTGTATTTAGGTGACATGTTTTTCATTATAATAAACTTTAATGAGCACAGACATTTATTTTAAAACAATTTCTCATTGTTGTAAATTTATAGAAAATGTTAAATACAGTAGCCCACTTATCCGTGTTTGAGTTCAATCATCGCTAAAAACAAGAGTGCCCAGCTGTTTTAAAGGGGAGACCTTGTAATTATGACTCATTTTTTAGGATTAGCCTAAGTCTTCAACAGGAATAAGTGCATAGGGATTCCCCATCTGTCTCAGAAGGTAATAAGGGATATAACACATTTTTTGTTCTTGTTTTGATGAGCTTTGTCAAAAAATATACATAAACTCTATGGAATCTTTCCAGTGTCCACTGTTAAAGGGAAAATGTCAAGTTCATGCCTCCTTGGTCTCTGAAAAAAAGAAAAGAAATCAACTATACTGTCTATATTAAAGGTCCATCACAGTATAATGATTGAATTTACCTGCTGTACAGGACATTTTGGTCTTATCTGCGGGTAAAAAGTTTTAGATTGTTTGGCTAAACTGCCAGCTTGTTTACAGCCTACCTGATTGCACATTTTTTGTGCTGCTTTCTTTAACATTTTATCTCTTGTCAGAGTATTGTCTTTCAGATGAGATTCAGGGCTGTCCCTCTTCCAGAGTTTGTCAGAATCACTTAGAGACCCTGCACTCTGTCCCAGGGCAGCATCACCAGATCACTACCTGTCAGCGCTGGCAATAGGAAATCCTTTGAGGCACAAAGGCATGCATCAGCCAAGGCAGCCAGCTGCTTAGCCACCACAGCTGAGTGTGTTTTGGCCTACTCAGAAGCTCTGAGAAACATTCCCCAAGAGGCAAACTACATACCCTCTGTCTCCTCCGTTCATGTCAACCTTGTGTGTCCAAGCTGCCGCTACAAGGACCCCTGTGATACTGTATGATTCATAGACCAGATAGTTTCCATTGACACTCTTGGTGCAGTGTATCGAGTAAGACATCAGAGGTTAGTTATTTCTTCTCTCATCTCATTGTTTCATAACATGTCAGCCCCTCTATCAAGCCAAAGCTCTGACTTCTTGCTCCACGAGATCTCACTTTGAACAATGTGAATCGGATCACCGTGAGGTAACATGTGAAGCAACATCACAGCAGGAGGTGAAAGGTCGACCTTCAATTAAGAGTTCAATGAAGCAATTTAGCTCTTAGCCCTAAAGAGACACATACCCAGCAAGTCTACAGTGTAATCATCCAGAAAAATAACTGATTAAAAGCCACAAGCATGTCTTCACCTGCGGGACTCCAGTGACGCCAGGAATTTACACCTGCTTCTATTTTGACTCCTGGAAAAAATCAAACCACGGCTACGATTAAGTCTCAAAACACAGCAATGTGAATAATGTGAGTTAATGTAATTTGACTGATACATTATAGTTTGGATCTCGGGAGAGTGTGTGTTGTGAAGTTTTGTTTCCAGGGCAATTATTTCACCAACTGACTTAATGATCTAACCATAGTGGTTGTTTTGAAAAAAGTCTTGTCCTCACATGCATGTATCTAATTACTGTAAATATTTATGTCCTCCTCTCTTGAATGGAGGTGTACTGTATCGGAAGAGAGGAAAAGGAGTCAGAGGGGAGGAGGACGGGCCTCATAAATGGAGCACTATTTGGATTTTTGCAGTCTTTGGATAATGCTCCATTAATCTCACCTCTCATGTGTGTTTCCCATCACAAAGCATTCTGTCTGGTTTCTCATGAGAGAATCAGATAGTTAATCTTTATGGGTTAGCAGAGCGCCATATGGAAAATAGTCTGGCAGAGTAAAAGGCTTGACTTAGCCTGTCCAGACAGGCTGAGTAAGAAAACACCTCAACTTGACGCCTTTTTTTTATCCGATGTTTTGTTTGTTTGTTTAGTTGGCCGATGCCGCATGTAGGACACTTGTCCTATTTGGTGTATGACTGTAGCCATAATGTTTGGATTTTAAGCTTTACTTTGCTGTGGTTTTTGGAAGAGGGCTCTGCTCTGAACAACAAAGTCAGCAAACACAACAACACAGCTATACGGATTCTGACACTGGCAGCTCTGCGAGAAAAGCAGAAAGAAAAAAAAGAAGAAGAAAAAAACAAGCAATTGGCGACAAAGGGTTTTTTTTCCCACTTGCTCATTATTTCTTCCGCGCTCGAGTTTAAAATATTTGTTTAGTGCTTCAGGTTTTTATTAGCAGCCCTGTCAGGTAGCAGATTTGGCAACATCTAGCGAAGTAAGCATGGGGTGCCAGCCAGCTTGTCAGGCGGTCTGTGCTCCACAGGGGGTAAAGAGTACAGTTTCATGTGTAAACTGTCAGATTTCTACAGACACACAAATACACAAATGCACGCCAGAGTCTATAAACACAATGTTTCAACTGTCTCTCTCACACAGACATACACAATCTCAGTGTCTCCTCTGCCAGTTGGGGGTCGATGTCATAAGAGCTGCACTTGCCAAAGGAAATCGCTCTTGTATTTATCTACGTGTGCACAACTGTTATTTCAGGAGAGGTTTTAAAAGGGACAGAATGGGGGTAATGAACGAGACTCAAACATTCCACAATTCCAGTGGTTTTACCCACATGCCCCTCCTCTGAAAAACAATGAGACATTGTCGCCAGAGAGAAGAAATCTCTATTCAACAGGCTGCTGCTGTCGCTGCATTTTTTCCTGTCTTTGCCTCTCATGTCTTTCCTCCACTCGCTCCATCTTTTTTTTTTGCTGGACTCACTTTTTCCTTATTTGTCGTGTTATTTATATGAGGTCACTCTTCTCATGCTGGGCAGCTTCAGAATGGAAGGTTCCCCTGGGGGAGGTAGTGGCAGCAGGTTGGGAAAGGTGTGTGCATGTGTGTGTGGGTCTGTGTCTGTGTGCGTATGTGTGTGTCAAAGCCAGTGTGTGACCCACTGGCCACCCCGGCACAGAAGGCCCTTTGTGCACGTCTCCAGTTTATAACACCTCCACTCTTCTCTACTTCACTCTCCTTTTACGCCGTTCCCTTTCTCAGCAGCCGCTGCCAATCCTGCCCACTGACACATTCATGTACACACACACACATGCACACACATATATAAACACACATCAAGCCGCTGCCCGGTTTTTATTGTACGAAGCGATCACTCATTCTTTCCAGGGAGGGAAGCGTGTCGTGAACTCTGCGGCTCTAAGCCCAGGGCTCTGGCAGTGGCAGCCTGTGATGTAGCCACAAATTCAAACCGGGTCCCCCCGGTGTGGAACATCCTGCTGCTGTGTCTCTTGCTTAGATGGGAATAGCACCCAGATGTTCTAATTTATTATAATGCTTTCGTGTACATGCAAGTCATGGTCCTTCCCTGCTCATACATTGATCTCGGAGGTAACCTAAATACACCTTCAGGCCCCCACAAAGCACTTCCTGTAGATCCTGCTACTACTTTCATATTTCTGCCCCTGTGTTTCACTTCACCTCACGTAACAATGCTTTATTGGGGTGAAAAATATTGCCAGAGGGGTTTGCACCATGGAAATATTATGTTACTGTACTGCACTGAATTTTGGATTTTCCTGTCCACCCCCTGGAACAGTGCTAACCAATGAATTAATTTTGGTGTAGCGGCCACACTCAGTATTGCTGAAGCACATAATGCACAACAGTATGGCTTTTGTCCCCACACATCAGCTATTGTATTCACAGCATGTGCAGTCACCAAGATGATGGTCAGCTCAAAAGCAGACATCAATGTACAGCAAGATTTAAGTGTGTAAATCTTATAAGTGTGTAAATCTGTTCTATAAACATTTCCATTGGGAATCTGTTGTTTGATATATTTATTTTATTGATTTTCACCAGATACATAATATCATAGATACACAAGCCCATGTTGGTTTTTCAGATTTTATTTTTCCCTTCCTGCTCCTGAACAAGTGTTTTGTTGACTAAGTTGTCCTTTTTGTTTTTCACAAATCAAATAGATGTTTTAACTGCAGCCAAAATCATCTACTTTTGCAAAGCAGCCATATGGTTGTTTCATTCTTACTGTATTCTCTTAAAATCCCTTTCATCACTAAAATAAGGACCTTTTTTTGTTGTTGTTCTTTTTTCAGTATAATGACAAAAAGTTTCACATCTTATGCAAGCACTCATGACATCTGCCCCATCTAATTTTAATGAATATGGATTCAGTTTCACCACGGAATCAATATTCATGCCTTTTCCTGCACGGCTCTCTCAGTGTGCTACGTTTGTGTAGCGCTCCTGTAAAGTTTAAATATTTTGTCAACAGAAGAACGGCGAGCATTTTCCTTTTTGAAACAGCAGTCTGTGGGATATAGAAGGAATGTTGAGGGGAGAGGAAGGAGAGAACCGAAAAGATTTATGAAGCTCCCCCTAAAAGTCAATATGGGTTTCAAGTTACATCTATGGCGCAGTGGAGATTTATGTTTAATAAGCTTCAGGTGTTGGCTGGCTTGGCTTTGGACTGGGGAGGGTAAGGAGAGGGGAGTAGAGTGGGTAACTGTTTCACACATGCATGCACACACACACACACACACACACACACACACACTCATGCACGCACATCCTGCTCTCAGCCCATTTCTGCTGTCACAATCTATACCGACGCTTCAATTTGCACGGCTGCCTTGCGTCTGGAAAAACAGAGCTACCTTTGTGCCCACCTCTCAAATGGTTTCATGTGGCCGTCCGCGACGCCTGTATGACAACACACAGCCTGTCAGGGGTGAGCATAGACAAATGGAAAAGCTAATATACGACTAATAAGCAAGGAGGAGGAGGAATGTGCAGGAGAGGTCAGGGGGGAGATTGACAGCAGCTATTTACAGCAACCCACCCCCCGCCCCCACACCTCACCCATTTTTCTCTTTCTGCCGTGTGTTTACGTGAGTGACTGACACTTTTGTGTAGGTAGAAGCGTGGAACAAAGGTCAGTCTGTATGTTGAAGGTGTGCCCCCCCCTGCACCACCTATACCCTATAGCTGTATAATCAGGGCAGGATGGAGCAGCGAGGATCTCAAGATCATCATAAGTTGTGTGATGGTGGCATTGATGGGCTGTTTGGCAACTACACAAAGGCGTATTTTACCAAGACTCCTTCTCCACCTCCACCCACATCTGCCCGGTCTTGCCCTCAGACCCCCCCACACACCCACACACCCTGCAGTACACCCATCTATTCTTCCCCAATCCCCTCACAGATCCTACCTGTCATTTCTAAGACGATTGTAAATCACCACCTGCGAGCTTTTCTCCTGACACCTGAAAGTGTCTCGACAAGATGGACCAAAAAATGCAACTGTGGCACTTCTGCAGCGTACGCATGAGCGTGAAATGGAAACATGTGAAACTGAATAGCAGGGAACGTGCTCGCCTATGGCTGTGCAGCCCCCCGCCCTCTTTCTGTTTTATTTCCCAAAGAGACACCATGAAGAAGAGCCAGCTGTTAAATAAAAAGTCTCTTTATAACCTAAGCAATTCATTTCTCTCCTTCTCCTTTCTACCACCTGATCCCACACTCTTGTCTTTCTGGAAAGGTAAATGTTAGCTTAATTAAAGCAATTGTGGGGAGTGAGCTGGGCCACCCACAGCAACAGGTTGTAAAGTTTGCAAAGCTGAAAATGAGACAAATTAAAAGTCGTCTCCACGATAGAGAAGTAAATTGAAGAAAACAACTTAATTGCATTTCTTCTTGATTCCTCATCGTCACTTGGGTTTGCAACATCATCTCACCGTCTCTGCATTCAGAGAAAGACACGAGAATCCATTGTTTAAAAAAAAGCATCAGTTACTGTGCATCACAATACTGAGCTTTTCGAGGCCACATGTTTTCACTGGGAGGAACAATGGCGCGTGGTGTTCATATACAATCATGGTGTTGTTTAACAGTGGAGTTAAGGTGGGCTGGGAAGTGATAATTGCAGGTATTTGTACACAAGGTGTCAGGGCAGGGGGGAAATAAAAGCCGTTTGATACGATTGGTCCATCCTGTGGTGGTGTTATTGTATGTTGTGTAAAATGGCACAAGTGGCTTTTATTCAGCAGACACACGCTGGAGGGCCCTGCCTTTCTCCTGTACACAATGACCCACAATTCCCTGGGCAGTTCTCAGGTGGATCGCCTTACCCATACTGCCTCCGTGGCTCACCTGAGGACCAGCCCCAGCAGCTTGACCCTGCTCCAGTCACACACAGAGGTTTACAGTTACATACATGGACACAGATCCATAGATACAAGTTCATAAATACAAGTGAAGCCACATTCACAGAACACCTGAGAGTGGCTTCACACTGTTTATAAATTGCCATTTAAGCTGCTATAACGACTGGGAAACCCCTCTCTTGAATACATGTGTACACATGCAAGCAATTATGAGACATTAGTAATAGACTTTCAGTGCATCGAGGCAGTGCGTTCAACTGTGTCAAGGGAGAACTGTACACTGTCACCCAAGCTGCTGTTGTAAAGTTGCTTTTCTCCTTTTGAGCCAATCACAAGCTTTCCCTCCCGGCGAACGGTCCACGTGCTCACTGAGCTGAGCTCTCGGATTGCTTATCAAGTTACGCCACCGGTTTCTGCAAACAGCCACACCAACAAGTACCTATATAAGGGCACATTAACACATGCACGTTCAAAGTATTTCCTGATAATTAACTTGGTATGTAGCCTTTTCACCCAGTAGCAGTTGAACATATTTGATACAGTGAAGACGTGTTCCTTTAATCGCATCAACCCTGCAAGTGTTTGGAGTAATTATTCTTGACTTATTGACAGTGAGCATAATCCATTCATGCACTTAGCCATACCTTCACCTTTATTGATTTAACATCAGAACCAGGCAAGAAATGAGTATATGTACCCTCCACACATTATTTTAAGTCAATTTTGGCCACTATCTCCTCAGCTCTTAATAGCCCAGAGAGATCTTCCTCATGTACAGACACAGATAATTATCCACAGATCCACACAAGCTAAACTGTCAGACTCTGTGCCAGCTGGGATTTAGTGCTCACTTTGGCTCCAGAAACAAAGGAGGATAGAAATAAAAGGAATAATAGAAAAAAAAGTGTGCCTGCGGAGGGTCTAAGTGCATTTTAAGTTGAGATTCCTGTGATAATCAGGTCATAATAAGTTCTGTATGATTGTTTTATTTTGGCCTGCTTTATCATATTACATTATAGTCTTATATTTGCTTTTTAAAAATGAAAATTTGATGAGAGCATTTAAAATTTAGTTTCTTCTTGGAGGCCTACAGGTATTTGACATGCTACAGAGTTTACAAGCCCCTATAACGGAGACTTTCAAATCTCACTGCGGTCCTCAAAAACTCCAGGTTGCAGGTGTGGATGGGCAAAAATGTAGCCCTGAGAAAGAATGACCACCCACAGTCATGGTCTGATTGTCTCTTATCAGTAGCTACCAGTGGTGATCGTGAATGCAATGTGGATGATTAACTAAGTGTTACTGATCTTGTTGATTTTCCAGCTGTTGTGAAATTAAGTACTACTAATCCTACAACTGAACTACACAGTATTTTCTGTAGACAATCTGCTTCCTGTTTGCACCAACACACAGATGCAAAGTGTTCAGAAATGGTATGGTGTGCCTCTTTGGGTGTTGGTATGGATGGAGATCATTAACCCTTTAAGTCCTTAATTAATATTATTAAGTATGTGCTTCATGACAAATAATAGAATAGAGCTACATACAGTACTAATCAGGAAATACCAACCATCGGTCAGGCCTCTCAGCTGTGGAACTTCCTGCACAGACAGACAACTTATCAGGAACACTTGAAAGTGATTGCACAAATCTCCTACATGAAAAAAAAAAGGTTTGTGCTGCTCAAACAAATGAAAAGGCCCATTTCTGAACATATGCAAGTCATTATGAGACATTAGCAGCACACTCTCAGTACATGGAGACAGAGCATTCAGGTGTGTCCTGTGTACACTATCACTGTACACTATCACCCTGACTGCTGCTGCTGCTGCTGTTGCTGCTGCTGCTGTGGAGTTGTTTTTCACTGTCAGGCAGGTAGGTCTCTCAAACAAGTTAATTTGTATTTTTCCCACTACACATGCTTAGTTTTACTTTGGCATGAGAACACAAGCCTCTGACTTTGAACCCTTGTCAATGTGCAGCACAGACACACTAATAAGCTGATAATGAAGGGGAGTGGGTGTTATGAGTAATGTATGTGCACATAAATATAAAACATACATCTGAAGATAAAGGGTCAGTGTTTGAAAGTGGATGCAACTAGTAGAGCAATATCAATAGAGGAGAGGGATCATGATTCTTACAGTCCAGAACCCCACCATGTGGAGCAGTTTAAAACAGTCTAGGGGATTTATCTCAAAGTCCCGGACCCAGTGTCCAACACAACTGATTTATTAGCAGTCTGAACTGGCATAAAAATGAGAAGACAATGTGATGAGTCAAATTTCTGCTGATACCGTATGTGTTGCCTATCCCAACTCAACAAAAGTGAGTGTACAGCATGTGTATTTTGTGCATTATCTTACTTATGAGGAACAGTTTGAGCTTTTGAAGCTTCACAGCGGGGATGTTTTTGTGCAGTGATGTCATTTTAGCATACGTTTTGGATTACATTTTCTTCAGCATTACAGCATGGTTTGGGTACATTCACTTAAATTTGGCTATCAAGATATGTTACCATTAAAATGTTCTATTTATTTTTACAATTGTGGCCAAAGTATTCACACAGCAGCTCTGTGTGTTTTTTCGGCAGAAAAATCTGCAGTGCTGCCCCTGAAGGTTTCAGCCCTAGTTTGTGTTGCCATTAATCTGCCATGTCTGTCTGTGCTTGTTTTTAATTAGTATTTTATTGAACAGGCTTGATGATTTCTCTATTTCTGCCAACTATGTGACTCCTCTGATGACAGCGATGTTCAGGGAAGCATATTTTTTTAGACTTGTCACAGATGTTAGAAGTGTCTTCATTGATTTTTTTTATGGCTGTTTTCTTTTTTTCTTTCTTTTTTTTATAAACTCTTATCAAGAAGCATGACTTTATAAGTAACTGGTGTCTCATCCTAGAGTGTGACAGTAAATGCTATTTATAAGGCATAGTAGGCTAAAAGGCTTTTAAGGTGAGGGACTGCATGCAGCCAGTGGTCCTCAAATGACAAATGTGTGTGAGAGAGGGGAAAAGAGAGAACATCAGCAAGATTTATAATTTCTAAACATTTTGGATGTCTCCCCACTCTCCACAGTTGATGGATCTGAACAAGCAGGGATTTCAGCTGATACTTGATTCTGTCTGGAGTCTGTCTCAGCACTCCGGTTCACCTCATCACTCCGTCCCACAGCACCAAGATCTCATTCACCTTTGAACTCCAAAGAAGACCCCCACACATACTCATCCCCCCCTCTTTCTCTTGGCAACGTGTGAGCCTTAAAGCTGCCAGAGCTCCGCTCACTAGCATCTGTAAGTGTGACGTTTTATCCGACGGCGGTGAGGTTCCAGCCAGAAGGTGGACAGAGATAGTAAGGAGAGATCCAAGAGACAGAGATAGAAGACTTGAAGGAGGTGAGGATCCGAGCAAAGGGGAGATTAAGAGAGCAGGGACGTAGATGGGAGGAAGTGAAGAAGCTTGGAAAAGGTGTAGGAAATGAGAGGGACAGAGCATTAGTCACAGGGTAACTTAAGCTCTCTGGCTGTGCAGAGAGAGATTTCTCATCAGCAGCTGACTGAATTGGCAGGAGCAGACTTCAGAAACACTATACATGCCAGACGTACCATTCGTCCATCTCCCTTCTTTCATGTCTCTGAATGTTTTTCTACAAACTTTCCCAAAATATCAGTGCAGGGCAACAGACCTCTCTCTGCCTAAAGTGGACTTGAATGTTGGATTAGACTGTGAATTAACAGAGCCGCCTGTGTTTAATTAATGTGCACACTTTTCCTTCCTTCATTTCGGCTTGCAAATGTAACAAGATAACAAGATACTGGGCCTTCTGGGGTTTCTCTCTTCTTCTGTTATTGCAGTGAGGGGCTGCAGTAAACTGTAACAGAGGTATACGCGAGCATAGCCTACATCATGTGCGATGCGAGGTGACCTCATTGATTACAGGACATCGAAAATCAAAGTGCCTGCCTCTTTCTCTTTCTCACTCCCTCTTTGTCCTCTTTACCTCCTCCCCTCTGGATGAAGCTCACTCGTTCACAGTCTCTCACAATCTCAAGGTGCTAGATTGGTGTGAAATGTGTTTCCTTGAGTGGAAACTTACTGTGTGTTCGTGTAGAAACAAGCCCACTCATACAGTGTCTGATAGTATGTGTATCCTTGTGTTGTACGTGGAGTTTTTTCCCTGTAACCCCATAGTCCAGAATTATTGTCATCACCTGGCCATAAAGGAGATGCTGGTTGCCCCCATGTGACCCAAACAGACCCACAGAGGTGATTAACTAGAGGTCGTCATCTGCGCAGATCAACACACTGTCTCTCACACACAAACGCACACACACACACACACACCGGCTCAATTCCCTCCAAGTTGTCTCCTTTGCTATTTTACAGAACATGGAATAATTGCTTTTATGTTTTAACCCGTAAACTGGGAACTTGTATGTACAGGTTGCAGTGGAAGTTATTTGATTAACCGCACTGAAAGTAATTCCAGATAATAATAATTGTCAGTTTCCTCTCCTCATCCTCATAAATACAGTTGAGATGGGAAAAAAGTTTCCTTCAAGTTGACATAGAAATAGCTTTGCAGCACTTAGATGACTGTTATGGTGTATTATATTATGTAGCACTGCAGTGCATTCTTGGTGTATCAGATATATTGTCAGGTTCAAGCACAACAGTATCCTCGTGACGCACCATCTGCTGCAGTTCAGAAAAGCTACTAAATGGTGGCACTTTGCCAAGTCAGAGATCTGATACATATATACATAATATATAACTGTATGCACATGTGGTGGATTTACCTCAGGCAAGTAAGTCACTGCTCATCAAAAAGTACACTGCATTTATTCAGTACTATTTTTTCAGAGAGAATGTAGAAAATCAAAACCATAATATCTGTGAATTAAATACCCAATGAAAACCAGCAGGTGGTCAGCAGTTATCTTAATATAATAACACTGGGTTTATTTCAAGGTGTAAAAATTGTATGGATGTTGTTTGTAGAATTACTTTTTTACCCTCTGATGATCTGGCTAGCTGTTTCCTGGTTTGCAGTATTTATCAGACGTGGAAGCGACATCTATTTTCTAAAGGAGCTCTTAGCAAAAAAAAAAAAAAAACAAGCTCCCAGAATGTTAAGCTGTTTAGAGAGAGACAGAAAGAAAAGTACAAGTGGACTGCCTGGGAAAATGTTTATCATTTTTAAGCAGTAAACACAGATCTTCGGTGAAAATCCAATAGAACGGCAATTCACCAATTCATATGTTCTTCTCTAGTGCTTTAATTCAGTGGGAAACAGAAAGTACTGCTCTTTGCTCAGTGAGGGATTGTCACGGCTGCATGTGTAGTCTTGCAGGATGACTTCATGCCATCACTGGGTGTTCTCATTATCCCAGGATGCTGGCAAGCCTGTCGGGCTTTTCAGGTTGACTCTGCTCTAGGACTTACTGGCCTGTCCCAAACAGAGAAGAGAAAGAGACACAGGCCTCCACTCCCAGGAAGACACACTGGCTGTGGGGCAGGATTAATGATCATAAATAAACCACTTGGAGGAGCTTCACTCAAGTTGTTCTTTTTTTAGCAGTGTCCCAGGCTGGCAGGGTTATTATCCCACACAATAGTGGATGTGTGTAGCGACTATTCAGTCTTAATCTTTTCTGTTTGTCCTCCAACAAGTTGGAACACCTCAACGTGCTGTATGTGTGTGTGTCTTTTGGGTGCGAACAAGGGCTGTTCCAAAGAGTTGAGTAACAGGGCATCTCCCCAGATGCAGCAGTGAGCAGGTGTGGAGTTGAACACTTCACACTGAGTCCTTGTCTAATCCTCTCCTCTACCCAGGGGCTGAGAATCATTTTTATTAGGCCCTACAACAAATAAATCCTCTCCTTTTTCGAAACACCTTCAGCCTTGAGTTGGTGATGGTAAAATGTCCTAAAAACTAGGCCACAGGTTGCCCTCTTTATTAGTTTTCCAGCATTTAAAATTAAGAACTTTCTTGCTACATTTTTGTTTCGAGGCGGTTTCGTTTTTATTGCTGCTGCTGCTGCTGTTACTGCTGGGAAGGTGAGCCGTCATGCATCTACTTGTTGAGAAACAATATGAAAGCTATGAGGTGATGTTAAGGGGAAAAAGCAATAAAACATCAAAGTTAACATGTACACCTGTTAAGAGCTGACACCAGTAGTGGTGTGTGTTAAAGTGTGTTAAACTCAGTAACAGTTCATCTCAGTGTTGTCTGTATTCTCAGAGACAGATGTTAGACAAAACATGCAACAATTGCTCTTTCAAACATTCTTTTGACATGACTGTATTGTCCAGCTTTTGGTCTAAGTAAGTTATTGTGACCTGTCAATTTGCTAATGCAAAAATTGTGCTTGCTTGTACAGTCCAAAATCTCCATGTACAGTAAGTGAACAGGAGTCAAAGTTTTATTTCATGATCCAAATGAATTGTGCCATGACAAAAATATATGACCACAGAGAAATCAGCAGTTGTAAAACTACTGTAATTATACACCAAATGCTGCCCTTCAGTTGTCAGTTGGTGACGTATTTTTTGTGGGACACCCAATCTGTAGTCCGTAGAGCAGTATTCACACAAAATACATTCTTCGGTTGCCGTTTACGACAAACTGCAAATTTTTGGCATGAAATGCGATGCTTTAAATAGGTAGAGGTCATATATTTTTCTCATGGCACAATTCAATCGGATCACGAAATAAAATTTTGACTCCTGTTCACTTAGCCTACATGGAGATTTTTTTCTGAATTGAGGCCCCATGGCGAGCTTCACTTCCACAAGTGGAAGCAGGAAGTAATGGTCGCCATGGGACCTCAATTCGAAAAAAATCTCCATTTAAGTGAATGGCAGTCAAAATTTTATTTTGTGATCCAATTGAATTGTGTCATGAGAAAAATATATGACCTCTACCTATTTAAAACATGCGTTCCATGTCAGCTGCTCTACCGTTTGGACAGAGAGAAAACAATTAGCCTATGTTTCTACTGTAGCCTACTAATCAGTCACCCACTTTTAGTTTCTTGTCAATGAATGCAACACTTTAAGTCAAAGTTTTCAATCTTAGTTTCCATGAATATGCCACCCACCACTTGATGATGATGTAACCATGACAACAACAACAGAGGCCATAAACCTTTCTGTAACACCCAATCTGAGTCACGCTAATCTCACTACTTTAAATTCACTTGTTAGCCAAACCAGGGCAGTAACTCTGGCTCCATCAGAAGTGTTTCAGGTGAGAGGTTGATCTGATTCCATCCTTCCCGAGCGAGCTGCCAAGCAGTCAATAAAGCAGGCTAGCCCTTCCTGACTACACCCCCGGGTGAGAGTGATGTACCGTGCAGGCTAGTAAAAATGTTTTTCTGTACCTCTCACTCTCTACTTTTCTCTCTATCCATCCCTCGCTTCATGCGGTCTGTTATTATCATCAGCCAGGTACCTGTGACTCATACAGAGGGACATGCCTTCCACCAAGAGCACTTGGCATAAAAACATGTGTTAAGTGCAGCACATGTTAGCCTGAAGAGTGTGAATGTGGACATGGAAAGGCTGTGAGTACCTTTTGGCTACTGTTTTGAAACAAGACTACCAACTCTGTCATGACATTCAATAGGCCTGCAGCTTAGTTTAGTATCAAAAAATCAATAAATGTCTGTGCAAATGTTACCCACCATTGCAATAAAGCACTGCAGCAAATCCTTAGCAAAAATTCATTACTGGGCTGCAAAAGCAACAGAATTAAAACAAATCCTCTTTGCCATCAAATGAGAGGAAAACAGTTTTTATTCCTCTTGTTGGCTTCATACTGTACTCACATCACTATCACTACCATCCTATCAGGGAGCAGCATGCACCATTCACAGGATTTCACAGATCTTGCAAATTTCAGCTGACGTATTATGGGAGAAGGGGCTCCCAGACGCAAATCATACTCAGAGAAGGCAGCTTCCAATAGATAGCTTTCAAAATGCAACAACACCAAAACCCAATCATATCAAACAAATGGAAAACACGCTGAACTGTGCGCTCAAGCACACAATCCCACTGTGAGTTGCAAAACCATTTGCAGAAGTATGAGCGATGATCCAAATTTATAAACTAGACTGTTATCAATTTGTGCAGATGGTTTCCAGCGTCTTGACAGTACAGGTTGGTGTAAATCATAAGTCCTGTAAATGAAAGAGATAGTGTCTGTGCATGTGTGTTTTGTGGGATGAGTAAAATTTTCGATTTCCAACATGAGCCTTCATGTGGCTCGGCTTGGCACTCCTCTTGGTGTACCAGATCTCTTGGGGCAAGACTGCTGTTTGTAAATGAGAGACTTCCACTGTGGGTTAACTAGAAACATCAGGGCTCTGGTCAGGCTGCTTTTTGGGAGACAAAACGACAACATGTCCTGAGAGTAAAAAGGTTTTCAGTGGAGCAGCACAGGCGGAATGAGCAGCTTTTACAGGAAGACAGTGAAGTTGTGAAGTGAATAAAGTTTTCCTCCAATCAGGCCTTTGTTAGTTCAACCTAACTCAACCCAGCCGTCACTTCTTTATCAAGATTAAAGATCATGTTTCCGTGTTCACAGGCAGCTTGACCTCTCTTCATCTACCTAGGAACTCTCTCCTCTTCTGGCCCCTCCCACTTGGCCAGCAGCTCAGTTTCTGTGATTTTTCAGGCCACACAATTTCAAGTTCACTTGTAAATACAAGATGGGGCACTCTGGAAAGTGTTATTGTGCTTTTGTGTGTCACTAGCTGCAGAAATGTTTGCCTTAGGCTTTAGAGGACAATACAAAGGAATGCAAAGTGAGGCCACACTATAACACACACTACTGTCTGTTGGCCAGCCCAGGGCAGTGTGCACACACACACCCTGCCAACACCTTATGAAGAAAATGATGCAGAAGCTTTTAGTCCATCCAAACACAACATGAACGAGGCCTGTTATTTCATCATCCTAATTTTGCATAAAACACACGAGAAGACTAACACAGTCCTCTATGGTGGCTGCAGTGCAGGTGTTAAGTTCTGAATTCAAACAGTGTTTGTGTGATGCATGTGTGACCTCACAGCATGAGGTAACTCATGGACTCAGAGAGGTCAAAGTCATAATGAGGACACAGAAACTAGAGTACTTGGAGATACACAAATTCAGACTCTGCAAACACACTCTGTCTCTGCCTCACTCAAGAAAACAGTTGCTAAAAAGAATGAAAATGTCTTGGTTGAATATCAAATGTCAGTATCTCCAGAACAAAGAGGATCTGCTTTTGAATAGTATTATCCTAAAGTATCATATTCATACAGCTATTGATTGTCTGCAACATACTGAGCACACAAATGAGTTTTGTGTGGATGTGTATGCTATGTGTATGTGTTTTTGTTTTTTGGATGTTTCATTACCTTTTGACACACATATTTTTGGCATTTCAGAGATTTTGCTCCCTTGAGAATGAATAATGCTGACTTTTCCTCTTGCACCTCCGTGAGAGTGAGATTTATGTTTTTAATGTTATGTTTCAACAAATGTCAGAAAATAGAAAAACTCCTCCTCCGTATCAGTTATTGCGTGACCTTAATTTTCCATCTATCTTTGTCCAACACTTTGAGCATGCTAACTTACTTAAGTGTGATGAAACTGAAACTGTGAAAATGGAGAACATGACATCTTTTTACAGTGTAGAGTCTCCCGTTATTACTTGAAAGCATTGCAGACTCACAGAGTCACTGGCAAGACTTTGTCTCGTTTTTCATCATCATCCACTGTAACTTCTGTGAAGTTAAATACAAACTCCCAACACACGGTTTTCATATTGAATAGCTCAGGGAGGGGCATGACATGTAACAAAGTCACTCGCTGGAATCTGTTGAGGGTTGCATTCATGTGGCATGTATCTGAAAGGAGCTATTTGTAAGTTTTGCTTTTGCTACATAGCCTTAGCAGTGGAAAAATGTGGTAGACAGTTACTGTCTACCACATTTTTCTTCTCCTAAAGTTAGCTTTCTAACCGGCTAACAAAAGCATGTATTAGCCAATCACATCTTGTTTGCACAGTGGCTAAGCGTATGTTCTCCAATCACCATCGCTTACTCCTGGCAAGAGAAAACACAAACAGTCCTTTTGATCAATCAGCTGACTGGATGCCCCATGACGAACTTATCCACCTTTCAAGCCACTAGAACTAGAAGTAAAAGTATTCAAAGAAATGTTTTGCAACAGAGGAAAAGTTTCCCACTCATTTTCCCTTCTTTCAGTTCACTATGCAAACTAAAAATGTTGGTTTAATTTTATCACACACTGTTATTCGCTGTCAGCTCAGTCACATTCATGTGATTAATCAGAGCCATTTAATGTGAATTGAGCTTTATTGTTCAACAGCATTCAGCTTGGCAGATGTGTAGTACAATTACTCTTGTCTCTCTTTGTGCAGCCATGGAGACATCCAGCTCTGAACAGGTGTTCTTGCTCACACATGTGAGATCATGGCTTGAGAGGGAGACATTACAGCACCGAGTAGCAAAGATGGTGTCTTTCTGCCACATTCCTCCTCCTCATCTCTCATCCTTGGTGTTCTCCATCTGGATCTCTACGTGTAAGCCATCTTCTATCCATTACCAGGTCATTCATCAACAATAACACTTAACAGTGTCGGTCTTGTCCCCAATGCAAAACTACTTCTCTGACATCTCTGCACATACACAGAAACACACACATTGGCTAGATCACTGTCACCAGATCCATCAACCAAGTTATTTTCATGTTAATCACAAAGTTTTTATTACCTCTGCCGCCCCACTCACCCCTGACCAACCTGCTCGCTCACCTCACTGCCCATGCTGAAAAGCTCTGATTGTGTCTTAATTTTTAGGTGACTCTAGGACTGCATTGTTTACCCTCAGTTCTGAGAGGGGATCCATCCAGCCACCCAGTCAGGTGCTTATCTGATGCAATGGACCATTGATCACCTTTTACCCCTGTAATGAATTAACTCTCTGTTAGCTGAGTAGAGAATCATCCACTCAGTAACCTAAAACTAACCTAATATATTGCAGCTTCGGGTTCGCTAGACCTCCACTCGTCAGCTTGCTCCTGTTTCAGACAGTGTCTGTTCATAAGGCAAGATGGATCAGGTTCAACTGCCAATAAAACGGGATGCTGCGTTTCATTTGAATTGCGTTGATGCATGTTCGGAGTTCAGCAGTTTGGGCTGCATGACGGCACTTTGGGTGATCACCCCATCAAAGTAACCAGGACACAGTCATGTCACCGGAAAATAAACAGACAGGATTAAACAATGGCAACTGTTTCTCAACAAACTTAATTTCGTCTGTTTAAAAAAAAATCCCACCAACTACTCTGATCCAACCTGCCTCATCCTGTGAAGCTATCATAAACCTGATGAATGACTTTTCATCCGGCCTGTAAATATTTATCCATTGCACAAATCCAAATTCCATTATGGGAGTAAACATAAACATATTTCTTTCTTAAGCAAGCATATATGAAATTAAACAATTTAGTGCTGACAAAGAGTTCAACTAAGTGCCACCATATGGTCAATAGTGGTTCTCTGAGCTGCATTGTTAGTTGTGTGCGCAGTCTGTTTCTGACAACAGCTTGGCTCCCATCAGCCCTTCATCTCCAAACACACTGCATGTGGTGCTCCCACCAACGTGGCCCAGCTAAACCCTGAACACTGGAACGGTTTGTAATTTGTCACGACTGTGTCAGAAATGAACTGATGTGTTTGGGGTTGTGGAAAACATTCATTGAAAGGAGGGGGTTGATGAAGGAATTGGTTTGTTGTGGGTGTCAGTGATACAACAAATGGCTCACACACGCTTACGTGACGTCCACATTTCATTGTGACCAGGTTTATGTTAGCACAGGCCTGAGGCATGCCAAGAAGTGGTACAGCAGATGAAGGCTGGAGACTTTTTCTCTTCATTTGGCCACCAAATAATTTCTCTGTTCTAATGATGCACAACATTTTCATATAAATAGATGTCTGCTGTGCAACTCTATGACCGATTTATGGAGCACAGCTGTGGTTCGAGCTATACCCTCTTACCAAAAGTTTGACATTATCCTTTCTGCTTCTTACGACTCCATCTGGTGAGTAGGAAGTGGATTATTTTGTTTCTGCCGCAACAATGCAGTTTGAAACACTGCAAGAAATATGTTTCTGGTTAAAAGCACTTGTGAATGATCCCAGACTGACTGTCAATGACTGTCCAAATCCACAAAGTGTATATTGTTGTATACATATAAGTTTACCTTGGTCAGTTCTGCAGAAGAAGCAGGGGGATGTGGCCTGCACCACATGGTCCCATTAGTGTGATAGGGAGCTCATTAGTCACGACTCGGTCCATTACTGGTTCCGGACCTCGTGGCACCAAACTGTCTGCACCCATAGCTTCTATTAGGGTGGGGGGTGAAGGCTGCATGTCGGTCCCCTGTGCTCCCCTGAGCTGGAGCAGATAGCATCACAAGTAGCAGCAGCAGTTAGACCATGAAACCTAACCACCCCCTCTAATCCCCCCACTTAATTAGGCCATAATTTTACTGTAAACCACAGTGTGGAGACATCAGCCTTGTGGGGAGAGGGAAGTGGGGTTGAACAGGGGTTTAACAGTGCCAAAAGTCCCATTAAAAGATTTCAGCAGCTTTCTTGAGTTCACATTGTCATTCATTAAGCCACAAATGTTGTGTTTCAGCGCAGGTCAGCATTCCTTGATCCGATCAGCAGTTTCAGATCAATAATCATCACTGAGCAGAACCTCAACAACTGCAGTTCTGAAATTGAAAATATGGTTTTGCCATCATCATGGAGAAAGTGCTTAATGGCTTCCCCCCGTAGCAGCACGCTGAGGTGAGCCCTACTGCTTCAAGAATGTGAAAATGGGTAAATAGATTACCATCTCGTCCCTCATACTATTTTCACTGGAGCTCGTCCAGTTGGCTTATTACTGAAAGAAACAATGTGTCCAGTGAGAAAGCATTACCTCGTCAGCTTTCAGGCAGCGGGGAGATAAATGCTTGCACACACATAGACTATATTTTTACAGCATTTTCTCACACTGGGTAACATTAAACCGATCAAAGCTGTCATTTTCTCATATCTTGTCAGTGTTGCTCAGTAATGAATTTCTCCAACTGTTCCTCAGTCTGGAAACACACAGATAGCAAGCAAAACAATCCAAAGTTTCATACCAAGAAGGAGAGGAATGTTTTCTGACCAATGGAAAAAAACTCATTTCTCAGTAACTGCACTTTAATTCTTTCAGACACAACTAAAACCACAGTGAAGTACACCAGCCCCAGTTTTGGTCAAAATGGACTATTTTAATGTAGCCAGATAATTAACAAAGTAGTAAATTATACCTTGGTAAATGAGCTTGGCTGCTGTTGGAGAACCTCTACAGTTAATGGCTTTTATACTCATTGCATTCTTTCATGGAAGGAATGTAACGGGGTGTGAATGCACCGCCAACAATTACACTGACTCAGTCTCCCGATAGCCCTTTCTCCCTCTCACCTCTCTGTACTGTAGAGTCTCCCCTCTCCCCTAACTCAACGGAGTCCATCACTCCTGATCCTATCTCTGCTTTGTTGTGCACAGGCGTACATGCACGCATACGTGTGTGTGAGTGTGTGTGTTACTATTTACTTACTCATGTTAAAACACAAACACACTTCTCTTTTATTGCTTTCACAACTTTTCCTGCCCTGGAGCCAGAGGAAGACCAGCCATCCTCCCTCGTAAATTTTCTTTCGAAGCGCAACCTGGAGAGTATGCCACACAGTAAACCACACACGCACACACACACACACACACACACACACACACACACACACACACACACACACACACACACACACACACACACATAGTTATAGAGGGTGAGATGGGACAGAAAGGAAGCAAGAATATTAAAATTTTCATTTTAACAGAGAATGTTTACCATTTCATAACCTCTTCAAACAAAACAGTTCAAACCAAGTGTGTTCCAAATGTTATTTTAGAGAAATCCAGATGATCATCTTAACCAATATTTATCTAAAACAGATAGAGCATCTTGGACTATCACTCCTCATATGTATAAACATCAAATCAATCACAGTGGATAGTGTAGTGTTTGTGAGTGCCCCTCTTCACTTCACAGGGCTAATGGGAAATCAAATATGGGGAATGTCTTTAGCTCATTGCTCATCTTCAGGATGCCTGCTCAATTAAATAGATTCAATTTATCAGACATGATTCATTCCCAACACAAACTCATATTTACCTCAACCATGAATGATGAGGATCATTATGGTGATTAAATTTGGTCTAATGTGTTCGTATGACAGCCGTCTGTGTCTTCAAAGGGTCTCCTCCCCCTCTGTGACTCTGCACTGTAAATTCATTTTTATGTCTCTATGTGTGAGTGAAGACAAAAAAAGGGGGAGTTATCAGACTTTATTGTAAGTAGATACATGGTGTGTACATGTGTGCAGCATCAGTACCACATGTGGTGTGTGTTTGCCAGTTAAGAGGTGAACTTCTTTGCTGCATTTTCTGTGGTCTCGCATGTTTCGTGGTTTTGGTTTTGGCCTGCAGGCAGCGAACGACGGCTGGACAATGTGGAATTTGTGGTCAACTGTTTAGTTACACATAAAAAGGTTTGAGAGCTTTCTCACACCAGGCACTGGTGGGGAGCCAAGGCAGTGTTTGTATTGTCCACTGTTTGTTTGGTTTCTGTTTCGAGTGTGTATGAAGATATCAGCGATTAAAATTGCAAGGCAAAGGGAAAAAAAAGAGATTTCCATCTAAAGTTGAGTAATACACTATTTGCTTTTGTGATGACATTCATGTTGGGAACGGCAGTTTCAGTAGTGGAGTCATTGCTTGCTTTTAATTATGGTTATTTTAGCTTGTTTATTTGTCCTGGGCAAGGACATAAAACTGGTCACACTGACGCCTGAAGACGGGATATGCACCCAACTGAGATGGTTCGTACAACACATATTCTCGTATTGCTTCAAAACATTCCAGCACCTGGAAAAGCAGTTCTCTTTTTCAATGGCTGCAGTTTTGAGATTATAGATTTTTTTTCCCTAAAGAAAAGTCAAGGACATTTTAACTGAAGATTCAACACAAAAATGACTAAAATTGAAAACAGCTTACTGTAAATGTACACTACATTTATGCACGAAGATATACAAAGTTATCTACAAATGCAGCATGCACTGCCTATAGAAAAGCACTATAAAAATCCAAGTCATTATTATTATTATTATACAAAGATGAGTTGAGAAATGTATATGTGATTTTTTTAAATGCAATTTTCAGGTTGTTTTTATTGTTACATTCCTGTTGTAGGGTCGTCTCCCCATGGTCACATAAAGTTAAGAAGTGCTGTTGCCAGAAAGTATAAATCCCCCAGCTGAGCACTAATTGCATGATTTAAAGCATAGCTGCTGAACGCCTCAGAGAGGCCCCACACTGGCTTTGTGTGGACATTATACAGACAGGGCCGGCACAGGGACCGGAAAATAGAAAGTAAGTGTGTGTGTGTGTGTGTGTGTGTGTGTGTGTGTGTGTGTGTGTGTGTGCGTGTGTGTGTGCGTGTTTGTCTGTCGGTCTGTTAGTGAGGGGGATAGTTGCTGATATGAGACCTCGATGGTAATGGGTAACACCTACCTGATTACATTAACATACTACCAATGCCCCTTTTTTTCTCTCTTCTGTCATGTGGATTTCCCATTTACTCTCTCGTGCCGATTTTGTTCTACATTTATATTATATTGCACATCATATAAATGACTGCAGTAGCACATGCTATCCTGTGTTGTGTGACCTGCGGAATAAGTGGAAACCATTTCAGAGGCACAGGTGAATTCACTCTCACATGGTGTGAGACTGATAAGACTGTTTCCCTCTGTCTGGTCTGGTGGACTATGATAAAAAAAAATTAAAAAAAATAAAAAAAACTATAAGGTAGTCATTGGTCAGTTTTGTTGTTCAGACTAGATTAGAAGGACTAGAAGATTTTTTTAAATCAAATTACCAGCTATTATCTTATATTTGGTGTATAATGTATTTTTGCTCTTTGTGTTCAATCAGTTCCATTTTGCATTTTTAGTTTAGAAAGAAACCACTAAAAGCGTGTGCACACCTTCAAAAGGCAGACATAAAACTGGATCAAAAGAGGCCCCCACACACTGTCTTAACTTGCATATAGTTTAATGAAAGAAGAACAACGTTTCGGTCACTAGGACCTTCGTCGGGTTATTAAACTACATGCAAGTTAAGACAGTGTGCGGGAGCCTCTTTAAATTAGGTTCAGAACAAAAGAAAGAGAAGAAAGAATTGAAAAATAGAGGAAGTCAGATTAAAGAGTTTCCCAGTTTGCGAGCTAAAGCTCTCTGGAGATGCTCTCTTGTCACTCGCACTAAGTGCTGCTCCTGGAGGAGTTCTAAAGCTCCCGCAATCCACCTCACCGCACTCATAGCCATGAGGCCTGGGAAGACCATAAAGCTTTTTTTACAAGGTGACATGACATAAAAACGCAGGGAAACAGAGAAAGGAGGAGGTCATAACTAGGAAAAAAGACTAAACCTTTCTCATTTATTCTTTTTCATTTCTCAGTTGTTTGCATTTGTGCTTTGTCCTCATGTGTGTCTGTAAGAGAGAGTGAATATGTGTGTTTTTCCATCTGTGTCTGAAACTGCATGGCTGGCTTGAATGGGTGGCCTGGCGAGCCGTTCCGTGTCTGCCATCACCCATGTCCACTTACACACACTCTGGGCCTCAGTGGGAATGAAGAGGGGATTACGGCTCTGACTGATCCTGGAGGGGCACGCACTTAACACTACTGTAAACAACAGGGCCATTTGAGTGGTTCACACCGAGCTGAACTTTAGAGGTGAAAGCGGGGCGACACTATCTGACTGTGTATAAAGGCGGTGGTCTGATTACTGGTAAATATAAAAGCCTTGGCTTTGAGGAAACTTTTTTTCTTTTTAGTGATTTCACTGTGTTCCCAGATGTCAGCAATTAAATTGCTGTGCACAGTGTGTCTTATTATTTTATATAAAATACACAATTATTCTGAAAAAATCGAGTTGTCCTTCAATAACAGTTCAAGAGTCTCAGATGAGAAAATGTCTAATAATCCCAACTGTGAGGTTTGTGACTTCAACTCCAGAGAACCCCAAAGAGAGATGATGATTTTTTGATATATTGATCAGTCATTGCGTTTCACTGTCCAGGCCTATATCGATGTGACTTGCTTGTGTTTGTTTTCCATCAGATTCTCTGAAGAGGTCTCTGTCGGGCCTGGGCTCATGTTTGTTTTCTCTCTCTTTCGATTAGGGAGGCCTCAAGGATTCAACATAATGGCCGTGCTTGGAGAAATGGGATAAAACAGGGTCGGTTCCCGGAGAGGGGAGCACTAGAGATGGGGCTTAGTGATGTTTTTGCGTGACAGAGGTTCATATAAAAAGATTTCAGTCCATAATTTGCTTGGCTTGGGCCAGCTCCAGAAAGGCCGAGGAATTTTATTCTGTTGCAGGAGTAGGGGGGATGGGGAAGTGCAGAAACTTGCCGCACTAAAACACCCAACACAATATGGTTCACATTTTTCTCCCCCATACTAAGTGTACCATGAGTTATCTCACTTTCCAGTTGAAGGGGAAAACTTAGATTTTCATCTCAGTTAAGGTCTGCAGTGTACGCACTTCACACAAATCCCAGTATACATGGGTCTAACACAGACTGTGTGGATCTTGCACCCTGCACTTCTCACACAGACTTTTCCTGCACAATATACGTCGGGATCCGAAAGGTAAACAAACCCACTGAAAGCACGGGTTAGTCAGGAGTCTGCCTGTCTGTGCCGCCTTGCTTAATTTTGTTTGCAGCACCATGAAGTGTGCTGAGCATTCCCCTCTTGCGTCTGCTGATGACAGCCAGGGCACAGACTTCCATAAACATAATAAATCACTTTTGATGATAGTGACTCATCTCACACCATTTCTTCATTTTTTTTTTAATTGTCAAGGCATTTCGCACAGGCAGCCAATTGCAACCTGAGCTGGATTCTGAGCACAATTCAAACGTCATTATCAGCCTCATAACCATCCAACACAATCATCAACAGGCCAGATCATAGTCATGGATTTGTTTTGGAAGTCTATGTAGTGAGATCTCTAAAGTAGGTCTGTCCTCTACTCTGCTGCTCAGTGTGAGGCCACTCTGCCACTCTCCCATGGGAATCATCTTCGGAGTTAAGGCTCTGAAGCCAAGGAATTTCAGCAAAGTACCAAAGGTTTATTTTTGCAGCCCTCTGTGGTGTGTCTCAGCCTAGCCTAACCAGCTCAGCCCAGCCTGGCTATGTGCAACTCACGCAGCAGTTCAGGAAGGGCCCGTCACTCCAGATGGTAGTTCAGTCCCTGCCAGCGAGAGGGTCTGAAGGCCTGGCTGCTGGCCTAGAACCACAACCTCTGACAGGCTAAAGCCTCGGGCCCTTCTAAACCAGCACAAAGCACCTTTTCAGGGGCCCTCTCTCCTTTGCCCCACCACCCACCCCCCCTTGCTGTGCTCCGGCCTAACCACCTCAAGGAGCCGAGGAGGGGATGTATTCACAGCCCAAAACGGGCTGAGGTTCCATCTATCAATTCACATGTTCACATGGATGAGAGCAGACAGACTTCAGATTATAAACTGTGCATGCATGATATTAAAGTATAGAGAAGTTCAGTGAGCAAGGGAGGAAGAGGCACAGCAGCAAAGAATACTTGATCTTTATTGTATTGATCCATGACACAGACTCGGACTTACTGCAGCAGTTTCGGCTCACTCACTTCTGGAAAATGTGAGAAATGGACAAATGCGTGGAGCCTAGAGGAGGTGGATACTAACCTGCGAGTGAACCCAGACCTCAGAGTTTAAGCCTGCAGCACACTTTGAACTGTTTGCCTCTCTGTGCATGTACAAACTACCTCAACCGCAACACTCTGCCCACGCCCGTCATTGTCTCTGGTTGAAAAACAGTAACAATCCATAATGTCGCAACACTTCACAATTGGCAAGTGGCGGCAAAATGAGAAAAGAGAGGCAGAGAGGTAAGAAGGCCTTTGAGGTACTGTAAGTGATTAAGTCAGGAGCTATAATTATCCTGTCTTGCCCGGGCAGGACAGAGCTGGCTCTTGTTGTTTCTGAGCAGACGGGCAGGTATAGAGGCACGTCACTCGCTGCACACTTTTGTTTAATGACCTGCTTACTGTAGAGAATGGGAGAGGGAGAGAGAAGTTTCCCTTTACCTGCCTCCAAACTTTCAGCAGCACACAATCACTCCAGCCATTTAAGTCAGAGAGAGAGGCTGAGGAAGGGGGGGGTAAGTGACCAGAAAAAAAAAATAGAGCTAATGGGTGTGGGAGGTGGGGGTGGGGGTGCAGCAAGGAGACACAAACACAGGCAGAAAAAGAACCAACAAAACGCTGAAAGCATATTTGAAATTGACAAATTGGATGAGGTGGGGGGGTTGAAGGGAAATGAGCTGTGTTGGCATTCAGAGAAACAGTGGACTTCTTGTTAGCTGGAAAGAGTGATGCAGGTGAAAAGGGGAGGAGGGTCTCGCGGTGATTTATTTCCCATGTGATTTATATCCCTTGTCTGTCACCATGGCATTGTCAGGGTGATCATTCGTCACCGAGATTGTGAAAACAGTCCACCTGACAAAGGTGTGCGCCAACATTTGCAGCTGAGTATGTGTAAACTTTCCTCCTGAACTCTGATGGGAAATTTTACTCAGAATGCACGAGATGGCTCAGACCAAGAAATGTTGGGAGAGCCCTGGGTTATGGTATGTAACCAGGAAGATATTCATCTTGCTCTGAACGACTAAAGGTTACATATTAAAACTGTAATGACCCCTGTGGAGGCAGGATTGTTGCTCTGAATCATTCGTTTGACACATCTTTCCTCTACCTTCACTAGTGGAGACCAAAAAAAACCCTAAACTCCCTTCTAAATCAATCCTAACCTCCCTTCTTCCACTTCCTGCTCTCGCATCCCCTCCTCCTCTTTCTCCACCTCCAGCACCAATGTGTGTGTGGACTCCTGGGAGCCATAGCTCTGAGGACCTGCCCTCCTGCACAGTTTCAATCAAACATCATTTATGGGCACTCTTTTCTTTTTTTTACAGGCCTTTTTTTATTGGCCTGGGTCTGTGTTTACTCATGACAGTAACAGTGCGGGAGTGGTTAACTGTCTTGTGTGTACACTGCCATATATCTCCATCCTGTATGTCCTGACATGGAGGCCAGCAGGCAACAGACTCTACAGTCTGCAACACACTAACAGCCACCTTTCTGTCCTCCTGTTGGTAATATACTGCGCCTTTAGCTCAGCTGAACTTATGTGAGGGAAGAACTGCAGTTTGTCTCTAAACTTGGCCTTGCACATTTCCGCTGAATTTGCTGTTTGCCTCTCTTAACTTCTTTTAGACACAACTCCAAGGAACATAATAATGTAAATAAACTGCAGAAACATGGGCTGGACTCTCCGCTGCTAGTCTGGCTTGGTCAGGTGCTCCTGCAAACACAGCTGGCAGGGCAAGCATGAAGGAAAAACAGATAATGAATAGCTGCTATCACGAAATGAAGCCTTGTGAATGACAAGAAACAGCACATCAATGAATTAACCTCAAGTTTTAATCCAGGAAGACATGAATTAATTTTATAATCACAACATGTCAAAATCTGTTCATTGGTCACATAGAGCAATTTCCGCAGGTGAAAACCGATGCATAATGTCTTCTGTGGCTCTTACTCAAGTGATGACCGGGATGTCTCAGACTGAAGAACTACAGTCTTCATTTTGGCGCTCATCATGACTGGCGGACACACTGCCTCATGGGATCTGGTCTGCTGATAATCAAATTGACATCTTACCCATGACAGGGACCCCTTTCACTGTGCTGTCGATGTCTCTGCAGAATCTAACGATGAAAAAGTAAGAATATTGTATTTTTCAATCATGTAGCGGCAGCGCTTTAGCAATGCAAGCCCCATGCACACACAGGGCAGCCAGTGTGCTCTCCAACTGTAAATGTCAGATATCTTGACCTTTGCTACATTTATTTCAGTTTCTCATAAAACCCAACTTTGCCTGAGGCACATGCGTTCATGAGGCCAGATGAATCTTTACTACATGAGGCATTTTGTTTGTGCAGAGAATAAAAAAAAATCTCACCATTGGAAAACCCATGTTTGACACCTTGGCAGGACATTATTAGCGTGCGTCAGGGTTTATGGCTTTTGATGTCACCAATGACATCATCACTGAAAGACAAGACACAGGGGAATAAAGCTGACCGATGGGGTGAGTGTTGTGATTGGCATAAATGGGCAGGGAACATTATGACTAAGCTCATTTATAGCACACACCCAGAGCTGTGAAGGCTGCCACGTTAGCCCAGTGTAGCAGACCTCACTAGTGTGGACTGCAGTCAAATCCTTTCATGTGTATAGATCAACATGAGCTCTCTTTCCTAGAGAGTGCAATATTTAACCCACTTCAATCTGACTAAACACCATTAAATGGGGCACATCATTCTATGGTCTTTTGCGTAGTCGACAAACAAAAGCAGTCAAGGCTGTACTCAGGGATGTCAGTTGTTGAGTTTGTCAATCTTGCCCTGTTATTTTCCTCTAAACAATTTAGGTTCAACTCTTCTTTTTCCACTGATTCCACTCTGAGAGCTGTTACCTCAGACCGGCAGACATTGCAAAGTCAGCTCATAAACTTACTGGAAGTGGAATCTGTGACTTACAACTGCTCAGACACAATTGCGCCATTAGCGAATGTTTAGAAGATCCCATGTGGCAACAAACCACACACATCGTCACTCACGCATGCACGTACACACACTCAACTTGTTTATCCTTCCATGCAGAACCAGACATGGTGCCTTGCATGCCCTTAATCAAACACAAGTAGACCCCCTCCCTCTCATGAGCACTGACCTAGCGATGAACCATTCATTAACTGCTACTCAACGTAAATGGTAGGTTGCAGAGCGCAGCCTTCCTATACAAACTCTGACCCCATTGGTCAATGGCAAAGAGTTTAGTACAATATCTGCTTCATATGTAGGAAATAAAATAATAAGATTACCACACTGAGGAGGACAGATGTCTCCAACCAGAAATGAGATTTTGGTTCTCCATGTTCCCGCCTCATTTGTTCGGCATGGCTTTGTGAGTTTGGTGCGTAACGTTCAGGATTAAGCCGTGGGTATCGTGGTCACTTGGCAGCTTTGTTAAACTTTAAGTCACCCTCTAAGTACGCCCACCAGCTTCCCACCCTCTGACCCCCTCCTCCTCTCTTGGGGCTGGTGGGGTCTTATCTCCAGTGGCCGTGGTCTCCTCTGGCTTCACACTAAGCCTCATGTTGACATTCCAGAGGACCGAGCCTTGTGCAAACACACCAGGCCCCACCAGATGGCTAAGCGAGGGAGGACAGAACTAAGAAGGACGCAGAGGAGGACTAGGAAGAACAGGAAGAAGCAGAATGAAAATCACTTTTACCAGTAAAATGTCAGGCTACCCTTGAGATTTGTCATCCTGTCACTCTGACACAGTGCCTCAGGTTCTGTCCTCTGGAAAATGAGATCTCCTGTTAGACTTTGCTGGAACAAAAAGATGACATTTGTACCTCATATATGATTCAACCCTTCACCATGAATTGTTCCTCCTGTGTCCTCCAGTTACTGCCCCGTCTCCCTCAAGTCATTCAGAGCTAACACCGAAGGGTCACTGGGTTAATCTTCGGGGCATTAGAAAACTTGAAGGAAAAAGCCCTCCAAATGAAAAATTCATTTAGGGCTTTGACTGAGCATTGTGGGTCATGTTTATCAGTGGAGGGCAAAAAAAAAAGTACCACTGCTCCATAAGTTCCTGGGGCATTTATGTGAGGAAAATAAAACATCAGAATAAATTCTTCCTGCACAGCGCTGCAAACAAACAGTATCCCTCACAAAATGTTATGCAAAACTGTAATTCAAATACATGCAGGGACTGTGCATGTTCATGGATGAAGGGCAAAGACAATTAACTTTTTTAACGGTGCAGTGCAGTGTGATCAACTTTATATAGGGTCATTTACATGATCTAAATTGATACTATAATAGTTTATTATTGATGTGAGTCAATAAATGGCGGGGTACACCCTGGAATATGCTGTTTTTTCCTGGAGTCAAAAAACCTGCATGTCTTTGGACTGTGGGAAATTGATACTATGAAAGTTTATTATTGATGTGAGTCAATAAATGAGAATATGTTGTTTTTCCTGGAGTAAAAACAGTATTTGTGCTGTACTTCGACTTCTCTGCGTTAGTTGCCCTAACATGATCATTGAGTGCTGACTGAGGTCATAGGTAATCCATCTATTTATTTGCCCCCCCACACCATTATCAATATGTAACTACAAGTGATAAAGTATCTCCTGAGAGAGGACGATTCGATCCAAACTTCAGGATCCATTGCGTCACATTAGCGACGTCAGATAAACTGTGTTTGTCTCACACAAATGCAGTGACAGCTCTGGGGGGCATTTTGTCAAGATGAAACAATCTAATCCTCTATCTTCATCCCCTGCCTGTGTGTGCCATCAGCCTGCAGCACAATAGACAGCCGTTCTGATAAAAGTGTGCAATAGCCAGTGTGGATATCCGGCTGCCTTTCTCTCCCGCTCCCTCCTTTAATGAGGGTGTATGGAGCTGTGGTTTATCCTGCCACTTTTTCTTTCCAATCCCCCTCCAATCCCCCTCCAGCTCTAGCTGCTTTCTTCCCCCTTATTCTATGGAAAAAGTGGAATGTTTTCTGACTGACTTTTCCCTCCGAGCCCTTTTCAGGTTCCGGAGACATGAGGGGACACGTCTGGTGAAGGAAGACATGGAACTACTGATGTGTGTGTGTCTGTGTGTGTGTGTATGCTTATTCAAAACAAGTTGAAGCTTGGTTATAGAGGGGATCCAGATTTATGTTAAAGAAGACTTTTTTCAAGTTTAATACTCACCTTTGGAAAAAAAACCCTCTTACTTGTTTAAGTTAATAATCATAATGTGTTTGACTTCCTGATTATTATTTGGCTGCTATAAATGATCGATTATTGGTTTTCAGTTAGTCTGTTGGTCAGTCCACCAATGTGGTCCAGACATTCATGCCCCTGCAGAATGATGTGTATAGTGTTGTTGATTAACTTTTGATGTAGCATCATCATCAAGTGGAAATAAACAGCTGACACTCTCCAATGCCATGACCTCCATGTGGGCCTGTTACCGTCTCTTTGTACCACCATTACTAAATACGACCACTGCCACTATCAATCACACACGCTAATAGATCAACTTTGATTCACTTACATCAAATCGGATAAATCAACTACTCACTCTGTTGAATTAAATCTGTTCTGATAAGAGAAAAAACAAAGAAATCAATCAGCTAATCAGAGTACCTATTAGTCTGCCAGGGGACTAACAAAGACTCTTTGTCTGATCAAAGATCCAGACACACAGCCACACTATCCTGACAGTGATGAGTTCCCTGTTCATTAACAAAATTGCTTTGAGCGCTGGCATAAGTTTAGAATCTAACTTGATCCCATTTACTGAGCTTGTGCTGAGCTTTGCAGTTTTGCATCAAGTCTTAACCTTTCAGGAACACCGAGGTAGTTTTTATGTAAAATGACACCACTCCTATCAGAATAAACACAGTCTAGAAAACCCAGTGTGTCTCAGGCTTTGCAGATTTGTCCAGTTTCTCCGAATTAATCACAGATATAGTAGAAAACCTCTCCCCCACGTAGATTAAGTATCAAAGCACACAAGCATAAATACTTTCTCCTAAATAGCTCTGAGAACTTCAAAAATGACATCTCCACCCATATCAGATACTAAGAAAAAATATTTAGCTCAGAGGAATGTGCAGTTTAATGATAACACATTCTTCCAACTTATGAAAATAAAACAAATTCTCTGCCTCTTGCTGCCAAAAATGCGCAACCTCAAACGTAAGGCAACTTAAACATTCAACAAAGTCAGAGATTAAGACAATAATATATTTTTCCATCATTTATTTCGCAAATGTGCCATAAACACTTGCAAAAGAAACATCTTTAACGTTGGTCCAGTAGAAAAAAAAACACTTGAATGATTTAATACTTTGTTTTTCAGCTTTCAATTCTGTCAAGTAAATTTGGAGTCTATGTTTAAGTCTAAATGAAGGAGCGGATTGCTAATAGGTTTTTCCAAAATCTTTTGTCTTTCAATTGTACATAAATATCCAGAAATCAATCTCGTTTCCTAAAGCAAAGCTAAGAAAGAGTAAAATGACTGGATAGAAATGGCATCAACATCTACATAAGAAAGGGATTAGCTGACTATAAAATGTACAGTTTTTTAAAAATTTAACTTAAAATTCACATTCATATATAAAACTTACAAAACATGGATCTTTCAAACCTACTAAAAATAGCTTTTTTTCTGTTACTGTTGAAAGATCATTTTAAATTACCATAAATTTAATGAATTATTTATGTATTATCAGCATCATTAATGTCATCATTTCTGCCATATTGTTTTTGTTCTTTTTTCCAGACTCTTTCGATTTATTTCAAAAACACATAAGTCAATAAATTAACATGCTACCTCAGTCCCTGAAAGCCAATACTCAACTGTGTTACTGAGTGAGAGTAAACAGGTGTTTGTGTTTATTAAAATGTGGATCCGTGTCTGTACGTGTGTGTGTATGTGTGTGTGTGTATGTATGCGCGTGCCTGTGTGTGTGTGTGAAGAGAAATATAGTACACATAACCTGTTAGCATACCTGCCTCAAACTCAAAAGTAGGGTAGGGAGGGATGGGGTTATTTCGGAGTCCATACAAAAAATAATTCATTGTAAATATATAATATATATTTATACATATTTGAATATATTTACAAATATACCCAGCACTATACATTATACTGTGTATTTTTTTTCTCCAGAATAATTGGGAAGGTTTATCAAGAGAACTGAAAAAGAAATGCATCAATATTACAAAATAAACAGGAGAGCCGTCTCTATATGTGCTCTCCTCCTATTCCTCTGTTTTTGTTAGTCAGAGCTTTGTCTCTCAGTCCTTTTCCTATTCATCATCCTCTTCTAGTCCCTTGTTTGAAGTTCACGTTGATCCATACATTCCTCCAGGAGCAAATAACAGTCTTGGAATGCCAGCCACTGGAATGGGATCACCACACGAGTAATGCCGTTGATTGCAAAAAAACAAAAAAAGACTCTCTGCGTACAAACATGAGAACCAAACTGAACAGTCTGAGTGTTTATATGAAGGGAGAGGAGGAGGAGGGTCCCAAGTGAAAGTCACTTCATTCAGTCATTTAAAAAAAAACAGCCTCTGCAGGGTCCCTGGCCTCTCCTTTAAGACCTCATGTGAACATGTAGTATACAGTATGTAGTGTGTGTGTGTATCCATGGCAGTATGAGTGTGCGACAGCAGCGCTGCCACCGGCCCAGTCCCGTCTTGGTCCATTAGTCCACTGGGAGCCAGAGGGGTGATGGGTGGGGCAGTAGGTTGGGTGGGTGTCAGAGAATGTGTCTGTGCTACGTGCGTTTCAGGATGTCAAGGGGTAAGACTGGGGCTGGGGTAGGGGTAGGTGGGGGCTCATGTCTTGACATTTCCATTTATGTGCTGGTACTTGGGGAGGCAGGGCTCGTCCGGTAAGGGGTCGTGAGAAAACACAGAGTCGTCACCGGAGGAGCAAGAGCTGCGGGTGTCGGGGAAACTGGGGGAATACTGCTCTGTTGGGGCGCACAGGTCCAGATACTCCTGCAGAAACGAACAGAGGAAAGAGAGGGTTGGGTGGGATCATTTACACAAGCTTATATGTTACAAAAGGGAAGGAGGCTGTGAAAGACCTAGAGCAAACAAGAGAACATCAATATAATGCTGAAACCCAGTCAAACAGAACAGGGACTTTCCAGGGGAGGGCGAGAGAGGGGGAGAAGAAGAGTATCACCTTCATTATGATATTTATCTAAATCATAAAATCACCCTGTAAAGATTTATAAAACAGGACCAAAAAAATAATGTTATACTGGATACTGTATGAAAATATTTTCAGGAATAATAAGTCATAAATTGAATGTCGGACTGCTGGCTGATGCAGTGGATGTTGAAGATAGCGGGGTTGACCTAGTTGCAGCTTTGGTCCCCTACAAAACAGATCTGTGTGGAAAACAGGATACGTTTGGATCGGAGAACTGGGGCAAAGTTGCGGCATCTCCCGTCTTTACAGCATCCCCTCACATCACTCTCCAGTTCAGTCCAAACAAATGTGACATCTGACACTGAAACGCCCAACATAAATGCTGTGAGAGGGCTGGGAGAAAAAAATCACTGGCAGAACATAACACTAAAGGCCAAAAAATGAAGATGAAGAAAGATTGAAAAAACAAGAAATGCTGTTATTAATTTTTGACTTGGTCCAGTGCTGTAAAGTTGTTTTGGTCTTTTCATGTCGGTTGAGCACCCTCCTTCTCCCTCCTCCTTGTCTTTCATGGCTGTTATTGGGACTAGTTGAGAGGAGGAAGAGTTCTTGGGGTTTTCTAGAAAATGAGCACTGGCTTCCATTTTCCCAGCTCAACACGAGAAGGCTCACATTACTAAAGACCTCCACATCTGCCAGCGGTTTGGGGCAGAGGGAAAGGAGGGGGGGAGGCAAGAAAAAGGCGCTTTATTACATTTCAAAAGTTCAAACTCAAAGTTGGACTTTTTTGGCATAAATTCATGAAGTTCCAGCTCCGGAGCAGACGAGTCTTGACAGCTTTCCATCGACAGGCCTCTTTTCAGGTCGGCATGCGGATATCACACAAGACAGGAAGGGGAATGGAAAGAAGCGGAGGCCATCGTAGGGAGCGAGCCATGGATGTGATGATTGGGCAACCTCACTGGGCCGTAGCGGCCACGTTGGGCCTGGATCAAATCATCCGGCCATTTTTTTCGGTCACTATTTAGGCTAACGTTCCTACAGCTTTCAGCAACATGCTGCTGAGGCCTGCATGCACTGGCAGGAGTGTGATTTAGTTTGGATTGAGAAACATGTTATTGTGTGTAGGAATGTATCATATTATTCTATTTTATTGTTATGAAACAGACTCGGCTTTGCCAGGAAATGATAGGGTTTGTGTAGCATGGTTTCTGACCACCCGGGATCCAGGAAATTTATTATCCAGGAATTATTTTAAGCAGAATGAGAAAGCTGCACTCACCTCGTTGGTGCTGAGGGTGAGGATGCGATCCAGATCCTCTACTAGCTGCTTGAAGGTGGGTCTCTGGGATGAGATGGCGTGCCAGCAGTCTTTCATCATCATGTACCTGAGAGAAAGAAAATTAGAATCAGTGGCTGAAGGGAGTGAGAACCGCGTAATTCAGTTTTGTAGCCGTTATTCAGTTTGTTCAAACTCAAGCTGTGACAATTCTCATCTACCTCCACTTCATTTTTAATTCCAACTGAAATGATTTATGCCTCTGGAGTCAGGTGTCCGCATTTTACGGAATAAATCAAACCAGCAGGCACTCTCTGCTGCTGTCTCAATTTCTGATATTTTGATGGGCTGTTGCTGATCACAAACATGCCTCCCAGTGCTTTGTTTTTTTTTTTTTAAATACCACAATGTGTGTGTGTCATGCACTGCTCTCTACTTTGTTCTCCCTCAACCCTCTCAGTGTGGCACCACGGCAGAACTGTGCCATTGTCCGCTGACTGCAAGAGGGCTTATTGTGAAAGGAGACACTGATAGTAGCCAGTCACAGCTGTGCAGAGGCCTGACAGAGTGGACACACAGCCTCGGAGTCATGGATCTGATGGAGAGTGGGATGGCGCTCTGTCTCGTTGTAAGACCAAGTGCATTTGAGTACAAGCTCGGTTAGGGAAGATGCCAGTTTGAGTGAAAAGGGCAGAACTTACAGCTCGTTGGTGCAGTTGCCAGGCTTGTCCATGCGATGGCCTTCTTTGAGCAACTTGAAGAGCTCCTCAACAGGAATGCCGGGGTAGGGTGAGCCCCCGAGGGTGAAGATCTCCCACATCAGCACCCCAAATGACCAGCTGGAAAGACAGAAATACATTAATAATTACTTAGAACACTAGGATTCATCGAAAGCCCAATAAATGTCACTTTCTTTTATCCTACAGATCATTTGCATAAAGTCATTAATTCAAAGTTTGGATACAACTTGAACAGTGTGAGAGCATTGGTGTCAATGTCCTCTTTCTGCCGTCCGGTGGCTTGTGGCGCAAACCCGCTCCCAGTGCCACTCTGGCCCTGATCTCAATGATGGCTTTTGTGCCCCGGCTGGCCGGTCACACAGGCTGGCATTGTCCAGTCACACCACACCAAAACAAACAGTAGACCACCCACGGCAAACAAAAGAGGATAAGCGACAGCTCGCGAATATTAAGTATTAACTACTTCCTCATCGCAGCATCCGGTGGTTAAGTATCAGTGAATCCCTGCCGCTGATTTCCATCACTGTTGTGCTGCATGTTTACGCCCAGACCGTTGCAAATGAATCACTCTTGCGCTGGCAGCGTGCTTGATTTACGCACGCACACACAGAGAGGCTGCATTATAACACACTCACTAACCTGACTGTGAACAAACACATGAAAACAGCCACGGGCAATGTTAGTGTTGCAACCCGGCGAGTGAGCACGGACAGGCAGGCCGTGCGCTTATCAGTTCCTCCATCTGTTTACACAACCAGCCCCAGGTTTGGTCTCTCCTCTATCACTGCGTTGTATCTCTCCACTTGTTGACAACACTCATCTCTCCTTTCTGTGCTACTTTGTAAATGTTCCTCTCTGCTCGTCCGCCCTGCGGGATTGTGCAGCTTCGTGTCCACCGGAAACCAACTGTGACTCACCAAACAAACAAGCGCGCCAACAGCACGCAACGGGTCACTTCAAGAGGCCAGGCATTCAAGCTTACTGTGCATTTATGCAGCAGTTACATTTACAGTATAGAGTGAATGTTCTCTGATGCTGAAGCTATGATATCGACTGAGAGCGACATGAATATAAATGCCAGAGAACAACTCAATACATGTACATACATCAGTGGATCTGAGCAAAACATGAAGAAATCAAGGCCGCTTTGAAAGAGCCAGAGCTGAAGGTATACATTTGTTTTTCCTGTCTAGCCACTGACATCGTCTCTCTGGTCTCGAGCTACAACTCTTTACTCATAGCTTCACCAGCCGGAGCTCGGTCCCACGGGACCATTTGTCAAAACAGCAGAAAGCGAGATTCATTGGAATTCATGTATTCATTTAATCTGATGTCATGTATGGATCGCCCTGCGCTCCTGGTGATGTTTGAGCGTGAGCCCGCCACCCTCCACCTCCGCAACACCTCTCCTCATCTTCCTTCTCTCGTCATACGCCTTTGTGAAAAAGCCAATTACTAAAAGTGAGTGATGAAACATAATTAGCAGTGAGCTGAGAGAAAAGACTACAGCAGCCACTTCATGCCGGCAACCTCCCCCCCTTCCATTCAGTCCCATGCACTCCCCAGATTATCGATCGTCACTGTGCTATGAAACATGAAGGGCATCATGATGTGTGCGCACATAGTGGGTACATAGTATTTCTGTGCACAAACACATATGCAAAAATGTGGACAGTAGACAGATTCTCTAACCAAGTGCTTAGCTGGATGAGTGCTATGTTTAGCGTGCTACTCGTGTATTAAATACACACACACAAACACACAATCTCCTTTCCCAGGGGTCATCATGAAAGGCATTTATCTAATTGCCACATACACTTTCCGCCGCCAGTGTCTGAAGCAGAAACTTCAAACAACGCTGTCAAAACACATAAGACTCAAACACCAAAAAGAGAGGGACGCTCTCCCTTTGTTCTGTTTTTAGAATGAGTACTCTTGAACTTAAAAAAAGACAGAGACAGAGACGGGTCAGCAATTCGCATACCAGATGAATGAAAATAAGAACGACGAGGGTGAAAGAAGGGGAGGGGGGGAGATTATTTTGATCGTGGAACGGCTCCAAAACGATGAGCCACATGTTCAAAGTGTTGCTGAATTAAGAGTGAAGACGGGATGGCAGCGGTTTAAAGGGGGTGGGTGTATGGGAGGCTGAGGCCAGGGACTGCAGGGCTGCAGCATTGTTGCCTTCAGACATGTGCTGAGGCCCAAAAGGAGGGAAGACTTCCGAGTCGAAGTTGGAGGAGCGGAGGATGAGATGAGGTGATGGGGGGAGGAGGCGCTGGTGGGCTCAGGGCTCCTCTTAGGGCCCTTTGAAGCTGGTCAGATTAGTAACACGGCATTGACTACAAGTCTAGCGTGAAATCCTCACTTTTGCCACAGACTGGCCAGTGCTGGCCCCCTATAGCCGGTCATCCCCCACCTAACACTTACCAGCACTGCACCGAAAACACCTCGCCCCACTCCCTTCTACCGCACCCCTGAAAAACAACCCTCTGAATCTGACTGCAGGCTGCGAGAGACCAGCTGGGCTCCACATTACAGCTCCAAAATAGGCAACAGCAGGACATTTTATACAAGACGAAAAAAATCTTTACTGCATCACAGATGATTTTGTAAACAGCATTTTTGAGGTGTGGGAAACAGAAGCAGTTTGATAAACACTTACACATCACTCTGGTGTGTGTAGACCCGGTCAAACAGCGCCTCTGGAGCCATCCATTTTACCGGGAGACGACCCTGCAGAAACACACACACACACAGGCAGGACGTCAGACAAAATATATAAATGATGGGTGTTTGAATTGATTTACTGATGGGAGATCTCATTACTATTGGAAAGCCTGGAGAACACAGTGCTGGGCACCAGGAGCCACTGTCTGGGAGGAGGAGGATTTCCCAGAGGAACATTTACATTGTTAAAGCAATAGAGCTGATAAACGGGGTCACATATAAAGGAGAGAGTTTATCTCTATGTGCTATCAAAACACTGGCTGAGAAGAACTGCGACCTTGATCAATACTTGTGCAGTAGCCTAATGGGAAGAATAATCTCGGACACTCAGGATTATTTAATGGAGAAGCTGCATTTAAATAAATCTTTGTTAAATAGATTTGCTGCTGTAATTACTAATGGGCAACAAGCTAAACGCATGATACAATTCAAATTGTGCCTGTGGGTCATTCTTTACATTCAAATGTTTATTGTGGTCCTATAATACTTTTTCACAGGGTTACACAACAATTACAATATCACTAGGGGGCTGTTCTGTTCCTATCAGACTGGAGAAAAAATACATCTACAATGATAGCTCTGTCTAGATTGGTTTAACACATCGTCATTGTAGCACAGTGATCATCATTGTAGCTGCTGTCATTGTCCTAATCATCATTACCATCATCACCATCATCATCATCATCACATATTGTTGTTGTTGTTGTTGTTGTCAGCTAGTTCTCAGCATGATTGTGCATGCGATGAAAAAGCAACCATGCATACTAAATGAGAATGTGCGGGCAATGCTGCTCTGCTGTGGGAAATATAGACACTATGGAGATGTCAATTATGTTTAACCCCCCCTCCCACTCTCTCTCTCTCACTCTGTCTCTCTTTCTGGCTAATTGTGTAAGTGTCTGTGGAACCAAAGGGACAAGAGACTGAGGGATAAACAAGGCAGAGTCTCCAGAAGCACTACATTCACAGGCTGCCTGGGAACCCTCAGCTTCTGCCAAGACACCAGCCGAGGGAGAGGGTGAAAAAGAAAGATGAGGGAAGGGAGGGATTTAGAGAAAGGAGAGAAAGAGAGGAGACGGGTGGACTAATCTCTCAAAGACATTCCTCTCTCTCAAAGCATTGCATCGTTCAATCAGCGGCGTGCAGGTTGAGGACTTACATTGGTCGTCTTTTTATAGTAATCGATGTTGTGGACGTCCCTGGCCAGGCCAAAGTCAGCGATCTTCATGACGTTGCTCTCTGTGACCAAGACGTTCCTGGCTGCCAGGTCTCTGTGTATACACTGGGATGGAGAGAGTGAGAAATAAGAGGGGGTGGGGGGAAAAAAGAGGGGACAACATAGGAGAGGTCACAGAGTGGAAAAGGTGAGGGAGAAGAGAGTAAGACAGTTACCTCATTGTGTAAATAAATCACGTCTGAAACAGGTGTATACTTTGTTTGGCATGGTGTTAAAATGTTTGTGGTGCATGTAATCATCCAGAAATCTCCTGCACACAGGCAGCACTCGACTGAATAACATGACGCCACGCCGACTGCACCAACATGAACATGTCTGGATAAGTAAAGATTCCTCGCATACTTTGGCCACATATATGGTTGAAGTCAAGTGCGCATGTGCATGCATGTACATGGATGAGTGTTTGTGTGTCTATGTGTGTATGCGTGTGAGACAGTATGCTCTGTCACATTCCAACAGTGAGCAGGAGCGTGAGGCTGCGTTTGGACAACATGGCCGTACCCCCATTGTGAAAACTTCACAATTCTCCTACACAGAAGGGCTTTTGTTGTGGAATGAGGGACAATGTGGGGATTGGGCAGGGGGTCAGAGTAGTGTTTTTAGGAGACAACATTCCCACAGTGACGCACAAGCAAGCTCCCTACGTAGAAAACCTTCCTGGATACGGCACATCAAACACCCTGTACTGGCACAGAGATCCGTCTGGGGCAACCAACGGAGGGGGGGGGACTGATGTGAGGACGGGACAATGTGTGTGGCTGCGTGTGCACTCCACTTACCTTCTGTGATGCTAGGTACTCCATGCCCCGTGCCACCTGGTAAGTGCAGGAGACTAGATCTTTGAAAGTGAGCTGTTCGTCCGAGACGCGGGCGATGTCGTAGGAGTACTCCATGCCGGGAGGCCGACGGGCTCGGAGATACTCCCTCAGGTTGCCTTTGGAGGCGTACTCAACTATCACATAGAGGGGGCCTGCAGCGGAGAAAAGACTCAGATTATCTTTTGAACATGGTCATAAATGATTCCCTTTGAGAATTCAAGGTGAATTTTAAATGGAATACATAGAGAACCGGCGGCTCTCATTTGAATTTTAAGACCTTAAATCTGTTGCTCTCTACGAGACGAACGCCGTATGGGTCTGGATTGATAACACCGTCCAAATGACCAGTGCTGCACCCGGGGATTTATTTATTTATCCATTTCCAAATCACTTTCACTTTCAAATCATTGTCATCATAGTTTGAACAGGTGTGCTCAGGTGTGTACTCACATCCAATTAAAATCCAACCGCTACATGTTACATACAAATGGCCTCTAGCTACTTCTGTGCAGGCTCTGATGTGGTCTGATGACATATTTCATGAACTTGTTTGAAACATGAGGCAACCTTTAATGCAATATTTTATATAGAGTTAAGAAGGTTGTTCAAGTTCAACACTAAATACTTCATCTACATACAATACACTCTATTAACTATTAACTCCAAAATCCTTTCCAAGGTCACTCACCTTCTTGTGTGCAGGCGCCCAATAGATTAATGATGTTCTTATGTTTGCCGATCATCTTCATCATCTCCATCTCTGACACCAGGTCAGACAGGTCTTTCTCTGTGGCGTCATCTGAGAACAGAAGAATTTGGATTGAAAGTTGTCAGGAAAATCTCAGCAAAACAAACACACCTGTCCTGTTTTCTGTTTAACCCTTTGAGGCTGGAGCTGCCCTGCAAGACAACACCTTGTTTTGTAGGTGCTTCTGATTAAGTGCGGCTGACAGACAATGTGGGCTAAAGTTACGGTAGCTGGGGAAGCTCCTCACACAGACTACAGAGGCATCCTTTCAGTGTCTGGGAGAGGGAGGAGGAGGAATTAAAGACGCTCAATCTGGATTCATTATCTGCTCCTTTTACAGGGCACTGATTGAACCAGGAGACGTATCCACACAGTTAGAACGGCATTGCCTGCATTCCTCTGCACCATTACCTTACCTCAAGTGCAGATTTCCATTGTCAAAGTGGGTCCAATAACCTGCTGCTGTACCTGATCTAACCACCACCAACTCCCCCCTCCCCAGTCCCAAACCAACCCAGTGCCCCCTCATGCAGCTTTCATTAATCACTCCAGTGCTGCTAGTGTGACTTGCCTCTTTGTGTGGGTGCTGACTGAGCTCCAGCCAGCTGCTGCTCTGGGGTCAGGTATGTGACCGCCCCTAACCCTTACCTATCCAACTCACCCCCTCCCCCCTTGCCGTCACTCAGCAGCCACCAATAACAAATAATAATGGCAGCCCTAGGCTCTGCCTTGCCCTTCACTGAACCCTCACCGGAGCATAAATCACCTATAAAATGTACTCAGGTTGCCCACAAGACATAATGAAGTGTACATCCCAGTGTTCTGATTTTACACACAAGTCAGACTGTGCACCAACAGTGGACACACTTACCTTTCAGCATCTTGACTGCAACAGTTACAGCTTCCTTGGGTTTGTCCTTATCGATGCCCAGGGCCTCTGCCATTACAACTTGGCCGAAGCAGCCTTCACCTAGGGGCTTGCCCAGGGTCAACCTGCAGCCAGCAGACAGCAACACAAAGAGGGAGAGAAGAAGAAACAGACAGGAAGCTGATTAGCTGCTGAAACATTAAACTACAACAAAAACTCATCGACCTGTTCTGACTGCGGGATCGATTCCTTCGCTGTGCAGAAATAAACAGGTTAGATAGAGGCTGAGACTGACACAGGGAATGAAACCAGGCAGCACGCCAATTCCTAAACCTCACCCTGTTTTTTTTTCTTTACTTGATCACTCTCTCTGTTTCAATCAGATTGTGTCTGTGTGAGTGCTTTATTGGCGCGGTGACTGCAGCCCGTGCCAGGGCAGTAGGTAGGAAGGCAGACATGGCAACGATAATCACCTGATAAAGCCAGGGAGAGGCACTCATTTCTAAACCGTTTACCCTTGCCTTGGCATGTTCCAATATACACTCTTTACAAGTAATTACACAGGGCTTAGCTTAGCTCCGACACATTAGTCCGTGATGGATCGTATGCTGGCTTTGTGTTGCCCGACAGGTGGGTCTGACCACAGTTCTGGACGGAAATTTAAGCACTATTTTATTGCAAGCAATGTCATAATAGCTGTAGTGTTAAACTCAATTCACTATTTGATATAGTGAAGAAATTACATTCATGCTCCTTCAGCTCCATCCACCACGGCACCTATCTGACCCCATAACTCATGTACCTTGTTGTCTTTTCATTTGATTGGCAAGTGCTAGTCCCACCCCCTAAGGCCCAGTATCCTGGCTATGTAAAGAATCACACTGCGCACTGTAACACAATCCCCTGTCTGTCCGCGCACACTCGCCACGCTCAATGGCAACCATTCTGTCCATCCAGCCACACATAATCAATGTTATTTTTCCTCCATGCAAACTGCAAACGTTTGCATTCCTCAGCGTTCTGCAATCCCAACATGATCCCTGAGGCGCTGGGATGACAGGCAAGGAATAAAGACCCAAACAGAGAGACGCACAGAGACGTATTCAGCCCAGACAAAACATCTCCTTTCATCAATTAAAATCAAAACTTTTTTCACCAGAGTGTCATTCAGCATGCACACAGAATCCAGCATTACATCATCACAACGTTTTTTTTCACTGATGAGTGATGGTAAAATTTATGATCTGAGCGCTTTTTTTACAACCATTTTAACAAAAGACAGGCCTCCGTGTTTATGCTTTGGGATTTTCCCTTTTTCTTTCAAAACCAGAGGCCTCGAGTGGGTATTAAACTTCTCTAACCTTTGCTGTCCTATTAAATCCACCCTGAAGCTTATCACTGGCCGCTGCAACTGTGACTAACCGAAACCTCAGCCGTGCTAATTCCTCTGGTATGAAACTGAGCAAACACTCCTAGCCTGAACATGTAGATGAAAGCTGCGAGTGCTAACCACTAATTAGCACAGATTCATTCCATAGAGTCAAAAAACATGTGCGTATGTGTGACTGTGAGTGAGTGAGAGTGTGATGTAGCAGCAGTTGTAATGATGAGGCTGGGGGCAGGGTGCCAAGTTCAGGTCATTTTACAGCAGCTAGAGATGAATCAGTAGCCTTTATCTCAGCCACCACAGCCATTATTCACCAGTTACTGACTGCTGCCCATAAGTGTTATTGGCACTCTCCCACTACAGTAACAGTTATCAGATCATTTAGCTGCTGAGAAATAATCAGGCAGATGGTCGTTGTTTTTTAATATTGCTTGCAGCATCTAAGCCAGAGGACGAAGAGTTAAGCTTCACACAGTAACTGAATCAGATTTGGTTAATATGCATGTCCTTTGCATTTTGTCAGTACACAGTTACTTGTCCTATTAGGATTGGGTTATAAATACAACCAGTGAGCAGAAAATACTGCTAAAGTAGGTCACATGAAGGAGTGAGTGATCATGAGTGATATTTAAAGAATTATTATGTGCGTAAGAAGCAGACAGCCTCACCTGTCTCGGGCAAACTCCCAACGTGGATCCTCAGGAAGGTCATACTCAGGGATTGGCTCATCATGCGCAGAGCTCCGCCTTGTTGTGATGCGTACCAGCGGCGTACTGGAGTTCATTGAAGAACTTGAATCAGCCGACACCTACAGGAAGAAAGACATTGGCTGATCACCACAATCTGGGTTCGTAGGCCCGTAGAGCTCCAAGACATCACTAGAGGAGTCCGAGTAAATGTGTGTACGTTTGAATGGCTGTGGTGCTTTTACTGAAATGATCAGCACTGTTGGTAATGATGGCACATTGATTTGTAGTATACAGTCTTAATTCCAATAGCTGTTGCTTTAACATTACTGTAGAGCCTGTTAGAATGCCAGAGATTACATTTTAGTGATAATTAAGAAGTGAGTGACAACAGTTATTTTGACAAAATATGTCTTAATCACACGGCCTCGCCTCTGCCCTTAGGGCTCATCTCACCTATTTCCACCCTAACCTTACCTTGACACAGGAATCAGTCTCTCCGCAGAATGTAATCCAACACTTTTTGTACCTTTTGGATTGTTGAGGGAAAAGCATGGCTCGCACACAGAACAAAAAGAAGCTGGCAGCAGTTTCAGGCAGCAGTTCTAACCTGCTCCAAAATGCATGCCTTCTCAATGAGGTTTGCTTAAAATACCACAACTGTGGGTTTTTTCTTTATATATATGTAAATATATGTATATATATAGTCCAAGTATTATCTGTATAAGTAATGTATCAACCATGCAACTTTTATTATTTTCAGCATGACCCTCCTAAATACATATGTGTAAAAGATCTGTAGTTGTATTTCTGCAGCATGTCTGCAGTGCAGTGTGTGTTTTTCTCCTCTAGGGGTGTTAGATGCCTTTAGAACTCTTTATCTACTTTCTGTTACCTGGCGGCGCAGAGGGATCTGCTTGCTCAATTTGTGAACAGCTGGTTGGCCCCCAAAGTCCGGCTTCTTTGCAGTGTTCCTCATGCGGCACACCACCACGATGCCCACCATGCAGGCGATTAGGAAGACACCCGCGCAGTATATAGCAATCTCCACGTAGTCTGGGGAAATGGGCCCTGGAGATTTCTCGAGGTCTGAGGAAAATAAACAAAAGGGGGGGAGAGTTGAGGCCAGGCGAGCAGAGTTAGAGGAAGACTCGCACTGATCACTCTCGCACGCGTGTATGATTGACACACAGGCACATTCTTCATTTGAGCAGACACACATGGGCATCAGACAGGCACACGCAAAGACAGATGCTTAGGAGATGACTCATGCTTAAATGTAATAACGATCGGCAGGCAAGCTAAACAGAAATAATTTTGTAGCATCCTTCTCTCTCTTGTTTTTTCCAGGGAACCAACAGCCTACCTATTTGTTATCCAACAACAGGCCTGAACAGAGCGTAAAAGTCTCAACAGATTTTAAACCTTCACTCAGCCAGTACAACCAGGCCTGCATATGTCTGCATTCTGTGCTAATGGCGAAGACACGCGAGCAGCAACACAAACACCCACCCACGGACGACAGAACAATATGCGCTTGACTTCAGATTGCAAACAAGGGAGCGTGGTGTCCTCTGTGGTTGTATATGGCCTGAACTTCCTGTTGAGGAAATGAGTAGAGGTTGTGCGTGTGTGTGCGCGCGCGTGTGCCTGTGTATATAACTGGACTGTTCCATAATGCATAGCTCCGGACCACAAACTGGGCCCTTGTGCAGAACAGCATACTGTGCAGCCCGTCAGCCAAGTGGAGGTGAAAGTGCATGTGGGAACCTTTCTCCTGGCTGTCTCCTATCTGCTGGTCCAAAAACCATAGTGTGCGCACAAAAGCCACAGCCTTCATGGCGCCTTCGGTGCACATGGAGCACATCGAATGCAATAAATATCACATATTACTCCCAGAGGAAAAGACTTGCCTCTAATCATTATGCTGCATTGTTTACAGACAAAAAAAACGACTGTCTCATTACAACATTAAGGGAAAGTTCCTACCAGTTGAGGGCTGCAGACAATCATTCACTCTCATCGATCTCATTTAATGCCCTTCCTACTTTTGACTAGAATCTGTCTGTTTAGCCTAACATTGAGTTCCACGTATCAGATCTTTTGGTATGCATAATGACAGCCCAGACAAACAGCAACCGACAAAAATAGGATAAAACAAGTTGATAAATGAGAAGACACACAAGTGGACAAACATTCGCATGCATGAGTCATTCGCTGTGTAGACTCCGAGAGGTTTGGCCCTGATAATTGAGAAAGTCAAGCCAACTCGAAACAAGTGTTGAGCTTTACCTTTCGATCTTTATTTCAAGAAGAAATAAGGATCTTAAAAGTGGCCAATTATCAGAGCCAGGAAAGGGGAGGGGGAAAGTTTGAAGCATAAGTGAAATACATGTGAAAGAAAAATTAATTTCTCTGACATGCAGAACCAAAATGTGGCACAGAGAGAGTTTTCCCATAGGAGCAGGATAGAGATGTAGCAGAAGGAAAGAAAGCGGGAGACAAACCCTCCCCTGCTTCTGGAGTCTGGAGACACTCGAGCTGCTCTGGGAGCTCCACTTCCGTCTCATTATGAAAAGTTACCCCATAATCTGCTCAGAGCTTTAAACAGTTCCAAATAATATCATAAAATATATGCTCACCACTTCTAAGTTACAATGTATTGGATGTGGACCGTGCTGGTACATCAGTTATCTGATATTTGAGCAGTGAGGCAGGGGTAGGACATGTCTCCCAAAGAGGTCAATGAAATGACATAACGTAACAATTTTATACAAGACTGAGCAAGAAGAAGAGGGGAATAGAAAAAAGAGAGCATAGTATACAAGTGTATATACCTGGAAGCACCGTCAACCAAGCAGTGTGAAAGGAGATCCCAATAGAATTACCCGCCAAGCACGTATACTCCCCAGCATCTTCAACTGTTACATTGGGCAAGTAGAGAACTTCTATCTCCTTATCTGTGGTGTTAACGCCTGCGGTCTGGGAGAGAGGAGGAGGAGGAGGAAGAGGAAGAGGAGGAGGAGGTGGAAAAGAAGAAAGAGAGGGTCGAAGATAAGAGTCACAGAGACAGATGAAGGAGGACAGAAAGAGAGAGAAAGAGAAAAAAATGAGACCCACAACACCAGGAGAGAATAAAAGGAGCTGGACGGGGTCCATCGTGGAGGTTCAATCTAGAGCAAAGGATGTTGGGAGTTTCCATGGGTGAGGAGTAGGAGGCTCCATAAACAAAGACACAGATAGAGCCCAGTAAAACATAGGAGAACGCCAAAAATAAAAACCCAAAAGGTTCCCGTCACCAACAGAACCTAGAGAGAGATAAGTCCAATCCATACACTGGATTGGACACATGCACAAACAAAACACAGAGAACATGGAGAGCACTGCACTGCAACACCATACACCAACTTGTCACAGCTTGCAAGACAGTCAGAGAAGTTAAAGAGGGGGACGCTAGCTGTGACAATTTCAGTGTCTTGGTATGCAGGTCCGAGCAGTGCTTCCAAGGCTGCACCAGTCTCAGCTGAAACATAAAGGTCAACATTAGGGGAACAGAAGGTCTGTGAAAACCCAGGAGCACCAAGAGACCACCAGGAGGACCACCACAGCACAGCAGGTCTGGGAAGAAGCCCAGGAAACCACAACAGGGAGGGAGGGAGGGCAGATGGGGTCAGGTCTCAAGGGTTACCTGGGATGACAGTCAGCCAGCCCGACTGGCTGGCCTCGCCTATATAATTGGAGACTTTACAGATATACTCTCCAGCATCGTCCTCCGTCACGTTGCTGAGGGTGAGCATCTCCACGTCTGAGCTGTTAATGCCTGAACGCTGCAATCCACACACACACATACTTCAGACTTGAACATGAAAATTCAAACAAACAAGCAGAGTTAAGCAGAGTTAACCAACAGACATGAAAACATCAGGTACTGTAGGTGGATCAGCAGGGAAGAGTCGCCACCAGGAGACACCAATTTATCCATTCATAAGGGAGGGAATGTAATGATTAGTTCCTCATAAGAGCTTCCATCCGAAACACCTGCAACCTAGATCACATCAAGCAAAATGAAGAGGACTGAGAGTTAGAAGAAGTGGAAAAATGTACCTTTAGCACTCGGACATAGGGGTGTCCATCAGGGCCATAACGACTGCCGTTCTGTGTGATGTGTTTCAACCACTGGATGTGAGGTTGGGCATCGCTATATACTTTACAGACAAAGCGGGCATCCTCCCCGACATGAACAGTGGTGTTGGCAGGGAGACCAGCCTGGAGAATTGGTCTGTGTGGCGATCGTTCTGTCAAGAGCATGGAAAGGATTTGCGTCAAAATCCAAAGTATAATACAAGATATTAGGAATTACGCTGTCACTTTTTCACAAATTTAGCTTTTCTTACATGGTCAAATCTGTTGTTGTTGTTTTTATGATTTATCTTTGCAAAAGCAGAACTTCATGTCCGGTGAGTGACGGTGTTTCCCAGAAACCCTGGCAGGTAAAATCATGACTGTGCTGCCTCTCTCTTATCTCTGAGGCATTTAAAGGCTTCACACAAAACAAAGAGGAGGCATTTATCTCAAAAAAGATAAAGAACCGGAGGAGATGGAGGAGGACTTCTGTGAAGTGGGGTGCGTACCATATATTGCATATGAGAAAGGAGGGATTAAGTGAAACTATGTGCCAATGCTGAAAGTGAAACACCTTCATAGCACCCCCACAACTCCAGCTATCTGCATTCTTCTACAAGCAAACATTTGGCCTGCGAATCCAAACAGAGCGAGACCTGTTGAACAATGCCCCCTTTCAAAACATTACCCGGCCTTCACAACCACACTGAGGAGCCCACCAACCCCCACACTGACAGCAACCACCCGCTGCCACCACACATACACACACGCACACACACACAAAATGACATCACTAAGCCTGAGGCGCTGCAGTGCCTTTCCAAAACAAAGCCTGAAGGTAAGTGCAGTGAATTTGTGTGCATGTGTGTGTGTGTGTGTGTAGGGTTGGGGGTGGGTGATGGGGGATGGTCAGAGGATGAGGCAGTGTTTAAGAAGAAGGACTAAAAAAGGGAGAAAGAAGCAGGAGGTTAAGTGAAGGGAGGAGAAAGGCTCAACAGATGGAGAGTGCAGAATCTAGGAGGCAGAGACTCCTTCCATATGTCTGCCTGCCCATCTTCCTCCTCCATCTTTCTGAAATCTGTCAGATCAGATGATTCCCACCCCTCCTTCCTCTCTCCCTCCTCCTTCCTGCACATTCCTAGGGCTCGCCTTGTTTATTGTCTCTCTTTCTTTCCCCCCTTTTTTCTCTCCTACTCCATCTTTCACAGGCCTCCTCACTCTCTTGATCTGACCCAAACAGAAAGGGATGATCGACTTAAATCTAACGCTGTCATCCGGTGCTCTCTTTGTAAAACCCTTCAAACAGAACACATTCTGCTACAGTATGGTTGGTATTTACTAAAATAGACAGAGGTAAAATAAAAAAATAAAAAACACAGAGAACATTTGTAGCTGCGTGGAAATGAACTCAATTGAGCGTTGGGACTATAAGCATTTGGAGCTTTAACTTTAAAGAAATCACTTCATTATTATAGTTGGTCCAAGTGTTAGCTGGACCAGTTAGAGCTGCATAGTTGACATCTCAGACCAAATGACTGAATGGGTGTGTGGTGCGATTAAATAGGCCACATCATGGTTATGGAGAAACCCCAAAACAATAAAATTTTGTGAAGCAATAGCCTAAATTAAAAGAGGGAATATTAGCGTGTGTGCGTGTGGGCACGAGCAAGTGTAGAAAGGTTATTTTTATGACCCATCGACCTCATACAAAAACGCTGCACTTAAGGAGGGAAGAACATGGAGGACGAAGCAAAGAGGTTGTCTGCAGCAACAGAGGGAATGGCGACCGGAGAAGCTAACAGGTTCTGGAGATGGCCTCCATGAATTCAAGTGAATAAAAGAGTAGACCCTGCGGTACATTTTTAAAAAGAATGTTTTGCTGTGACCAATATGTAGTGACCCGTTTCTAAACTGAATCCATTAGTCAATTAAGTCATTAGTGGAGTAATTTGATGGCAGCGGTGGTGGGATAGAGGCAGGATGAAGCATCGAGGAGACAGACCAGTGGCATTCCATGCTGTCCCATGCGAGACTGGTGAACTCTGGGTAACCTGGCGGTTTGGCACACAAGGCCCTAAAGGTCAGGTAGGGGCGCAGGCACAGGAAGGGCTCTGCGTGGTACAGGATGGCATGGGGCTACCAACAAAGTGCCGCATTGCCACCGGGTGCCACAGCTCTGATTGAAAAGAGCCGATGTCTGTTTTGACTCCTCATTTGTGTCTACTTGTCATGTGTTCCTGCTCGTGGATGTCCAACTGTGGCCCTTTCTCCAGAGGCCAGTTTGAACCAGAAAAGACCGGCTGTTCTTGGTTTCAATGGCTGATCCTACAGGTCGCTTTGGCGAAAAAAAAAAAGACTGATAAGAACGGCCTTTTCTGTCTGTTTCCCCTCCTTTTCTCTGTCTTTCCCTCTCCTCCCTCTGTCCACCCTACTACAATGGAGGAAAATGAAGCAAGAGGTTTCCAGGGTGCAGTGGCTGTGGAGCCAGACGTGGAGGGGGTTTACTGCTCTGCAATAAAACAGAACAAAAAACAGAAATATGCAGTCTGAAGGAGAGCTTTAGCTAACTCCAGGGGGGGAGCAGAGCAGGGGGCCTGTGTTGGGGAGCATGTGTGAGTGCGCGTGTGGACCTTCATGAGTGTGTGCATATGCGCCCTTATGCACGTTGTACAAAAACCCTCAGGTATTCAATCTCCATCTGATAAAAGGAAAATAATACTCCTTATTACCATGGAGACACTAATGAAAACAGAAGTGTGTAATTACAGTAGGTCTGTTCAGGACAATGGAGACAGTCGGAGAATAATTCTGCGTACCGACACAGTTTTCTTACATCTGAACTGACCAGTGGCCTCTAAAGGTTCTATTTTTGAGTCAAACTGCTGGAGCTGCATGTCTGTGCTTGGTATCTGTGGATTATTGACCAGCCTTTAGAAGAATAACTGTGTCAGATAAACTTTGATGTGTACTGATTGCTTGTGTAGTGGTTCGAGTGAGGCCAAAGGAGAGTGGGTTTGCATTGAATTAAGGGCAAAGTTGCGGCACACTCACTCACACACACGCACACACATTGATCTATTATCTTCATCCCAACCCCCCTTGTTGTCCCCACTGTCTATTGATTCTGCAAACTGAGCAGAAAAACACTCTTTGCTTTTTGCGCTCCAAAGGTCAAAGTGAGGGGTTGACTGAGTTGGGTCTGAACGCGCTGTGATAGCGCTGAGGTCAGCACTCTGTGTCCTCAAAAAGGGACACTAAACGATCACCCGCTACCGGTTTAAGCCCCCATCATACAGTATCTGAGCAGCCCTTAAAGGGTCAGTCAAACCAAATTACACACACATGCACAAAACAAAAGCATATTTTTCCACTTAACCCTTGTGGTATTGAGCCGTGCGGATCATTTCTGTATTGTTAGCCACGGTTGTGGGGCTCAGATCATGGAAAATCTGAGTAAAAGGTTGAAAAACAATACGTTTTTATTTACAGACACAGAGTTGCTCAAGATATTTCGCTGACTGCCATGTCAGCAATTTTCTAATGATGTAATTCTACAATAAAAAGCAGTCACACTGAAAAATAATATTATTTGAGTGACACAGTCCTTTAAATAGAAATGGAAAATGTTTATTTTTGTAGTTTAGGATAACTGTTCCTGGAGTCATGTCAAACATAATTTGAACTGTAACCTCATACGAATGATGATGTTATAAAAGATTTTATATAAATTAATAAAAACTGCATTAAAACTGATGAAGCTTCCACTCACTTGGCAGCACTATGTGACCTGCACCTGCATCCAGCGTGCACCTGCGCCATCAAATATCACACAACCACGCATACACACTACACTATTCTCACTGTGAGAACTCTTTCAGCTGCGCTCCCCCTTTCCTCCATCCCCCTACTCCTCCTTCTCGCTCCACAGGTGTACTCTCAGTTTAACAGTGTGTTTTTTGTACATGGCACTCACCCACTACGTCCAAGGTGTACGTGTGGTTGATGGCTCCAAACTCGTTCTCCACCAGGCAGGTGTAGTTGCCCTTGTCCGACGGCACTACGCTCTCCATGATCAGAGTCCAGTGCTGGCTGCGTACCTGGATACAAGAGAGGTGGAGACTTAACTGACGCAGCGACATGAGACGGATCATTGAGAAACTGACAAGAGAGAATTTGGATGGAGGAGTGAAAGATTAGATGCAGTATAGTGGAAAACTATTTTGAGGCAGATGATGGCAGAGTGAGAGTATTGTCCATATGCCTGCGAATAAAATCTAATTAAAATATCTAAATATCGTTTAAATTATTAGGTGTTTTGGAGTTTGATAAAGTGGAGCTGACTGTATTTTTTTTATATAGATAAAAATAAACTGATAAATAACACCCTGTGCATTTCCCTATAACTGTGTGATTCACTCACTCAGGTATCTTACGCAATAAACCCCACCTGTCTGGTCTGGAGTACTTTCCAGCACAGTTATACAGAATTAGTTATTAAAATTAACGTCACCTGTGTGTGGAATCCACAGGTGTGAGCTAACAATAGTGTTTCCGTCTCCAGACTGAAGGGAGAGTGCAGCTACTGCTTGTACAGGCCTACATTTCTGACAATGGAGAGATTATGCCACAGGGCTGGGCTCAGGTACGGCTTTTGTCCGCCATTTGTTGACAAAAAGAGAGAAACAAGCTGCCCACAGTGCTTCTGACAGCCTGACTGTATCGTTTCCGTCACGTTGCGGCTGTTTTTTGTCTGCACTGTAATGAGCCTGCTGAAAGCCAAAGGGAAGCGACATTAGTGGCTGCATCAACATAATCTGCTCCTAAACTTTCCTGGCAGGGAGACGTGTTTCCTCATAAACCATCAGGCATTAACCAGGAGCCTCAGACTCGTTCAGCATCACTGGATCTTTTCATAAATTAATTTCATAGCTGTCTGGTTAAACGGGTGTTCCACTCTATCAGTACGCCTCGAGCATATACAGTAAACGCTGCATGCTCGGAGAGACAAAGGGAGGAATTTAGGCAAAATAAATGCAATCCAAATGGACTCTGTCATGGGGGAAGAATACTTCTACTTCTTCAGACCAGTTGTAGCCTTTTCATACAAAGAGGAAATAAAACATAACCACACCAACTTTACTTTCCCATGACACGCAGCATCAGGAATTTTCACCACATATAAATCAACTCAGACCGTTTATTCACACGATATATAGAAAATAGAAGGTCATACTCATTTAAACGGACATGGAATTAAAGTGACCAAAGTAAGCTTCACTGTGGCAGTAAGTGTATTGGAGCTCATTTATAGAGGTACAAGCTGCTCAGCACATCAAGCTCCTTACAGTTTAAACTTTAACCAGCTCAGCAACAGTGTTTGTAAATCACATTTCATAACAACAGAATCACATGCTCGAATCACACACTACTCTCCAAGCAAAGCCAGTGGGACCTGTTCTCCCTGATTGAGTTACCTCAGCATTCTCAACTCACCTCAACCCTGACGCTACCTACTTTCTCTATACATTACTGTTTGGGGGCATTTAACCCTTAAGTCCAGGGCTTAGGTTTCTAATTGTTGGGGGTAAAGAACCATTTCGAGTTACAGTGAGAGGCTCTGCAAAGTATCCTGGTGAGAGGAGGCGCACGGATGAGCAATTCCAATTTCACACCAGAAACCCTGCCCTCGTTTCCTCTGTCTACTCTCCTCCCGTCTCTCCAGTGAAGGGTGGAAAAGGGGTGAAAGGACAGTCAGAGAATGAGTGGAAAAGCGAGGCTTGACGTCCCTTGTAAATACATTCATAAAATTTCAACAAATACTGTGGCACAGAAAGCAGCAAGAGAAAGCAGTGAGTTGACATTTGTGATAAAAACGTGACGTATTACTGTTTATCCTACCTTATACCCTCCCATGCGGTCCTCTTGGCGGAAAGGCCTGCTGTTCTTAAGCCAGTGCAGCTTGGGCCGGGGGTTGCCTCCCGCAGCACAGCGGAACTTGACTGTGTTGGCAGCTGGCACCGCATGCAGCTTCTTCTCCATCTTCGCTGAAAAGGTCCAATACGGAGCGCCTACGACCAGAGAACAGTTGGTGTTCAGCGAGGGTGAGATTTCCTAATCATGTCCTCAACAGTTTGGCTTCAGGACCCTGGACTGGCTGAGGCTGATATACTTGGAAGCGTGACTGCAGAGAAGCCAAATCTGAACCATTCTTAACACCCCCCATCCCCCCTCCCCCCCATCCCGCTCCTAAAAGCAGCACTGACTGACCTGCCGTCTGCATAACACAACCCAGAGCTCCACACTCAAACAGTTAAATAAAAACACACACTTTCCCCATAGGCTCAGCGGGGTGTTGCAGAGGGGGGAAAAACATCAGCTCTGAGGGGAGAATGTGCCTGGGCGTTGCCAAGAGGGTAACTAGACCATCACATTCAATTTCATCTCATTCCACTTAGCAGCTTTTTTTTCTCCCTCCACTTCCTCCAATTACCATAGCTCCCCTGTTTATCTGCCCGTCACTTGGCCAGATATGGACGGCAGGGCCAGGGATGCTTATCACCCTTGGAAAATAATTATGTGCCGTCAGGGGAGAAAATGAATGTCACATTTAACACGCCATTCCAAGAGTTGTCAACACAGACTTATCCTGCTTTATCTCCGCCAAACTGTTCGCGTTTCTCCTACTGAAACCACCTTTCTTGTGTTTTGTCCATTCCCCGGTTCCCTCTCTTTCTCTCAATTTCTGAGCCTCAGTCAGCTGGATTTTCTTCCGAGCCCCCCACCCGCCCTTTCTCTCTGCACCTGGGAGTGTGATTGCCTAAGCAGATGGGGCTCAGAGGGGAAGAGAAACTCAAAGTCAAACAACAACCCAAACGCTCTTCTACACCATCACGTTCTCTCCGTATAGTACAAGCAGCACGAGGAATACCCACAGATAAGACCACTGGTGACTTTTGTATGACCCTTCAACATGAATTAAGTCTCAGGGGGATGTTTGCTTCGAGTGCCCTCCCCTGGCTCTTTTTCCAGCCTGTCCAATCTGCATACTATTAGACACCTCCCATCATTTTCTCTGGAACGCACCACCGGACAAGTCGTACATACTTGGAGAGTAAAGTCAGTAAACAGTGCTCTTCCTTCCTGAATGGATGCATACGTTAAGCACTCAAACTATAATTAGTCACCCCCCACACCCCCTCACTTTCTTATTCTTCCTCCTCACTCTCACTATCTGCGCTTCTCTTCCTGCTTCTTCACCTCTCACTCCACTCCATTTCTCTCCATTCACTCTTCCTGTCATCACTCCATCCGTTCAGACAGAGACAGATTAGGTGGAGACCAGCTCGTCGTGCCGCCGTCTCTCCCAAACGACCTCTGACCCCAAACTGGCAGTCAGGTCCGAGGATGAGGTTGAGACTTGAAAGGTGAGCGGTGCTGTTTCCCATGCTCTCCGTCTGGAGGGGCAGCACTTCAAACGAGACGACCCTTGGACCTCTCCCCAGATGAGGCCAAACTCTCACTGGCCCAACTGCTGTGGCGTCCAGGAACCCCCGCCACCGCCAAAGCCCCGTGCATCCGGATCCCCACTCACGGCTGTTTATCCTAAGCTGGCCTGGGGTGAGCTGAGGTTATCTAACCCCTGTGCTATGAGTTTACATTTTTTTCTCTAACTTCCTCCGGAGAGCTTAATCCACCAGCGTCCCAGAGCAGTTTGTCATTGTTGAGATGATTTCTAGTTAGGCAGTGATATCCTCCTCTTCACTATTTGTCTATGTGAACTTAGGAAGGCAACTTTGTGCAATCATTAGAGCTACTGTTGTGAGATTTAGAGACCAAGAGCACTGGTCCTCTTGAAAAAGTGTCGGTGAAGAGAAACACCCTTGTTTGTGTGTGCATTCCTGCTAAATCCAAAAAGTCACCAGAATTAGAGATAAATGATGTGATCTTTGAACAGCGGAGCTATGATAATGGAGTGTTTATGGCCCCGCAACATAAGCAAACAACCCCAAAGCTATAATCACATTCTGAATCAAGTGGAGCTAAATCTTGATTGGTTTACAGTAACGTGTGAAATCAACTTTTTGACTCCCACCTACTTCGAAGAAGTAAGACTGACATCAGACTAAATAAAAACACTAAAATCTTGTGTTCATGTAGGACCTGATCACACAGAGTTTACTCAGTAAAGATTGTTCAATGGCTTTAAAATGTGTTTTGCCAAAACCTTTTTCACACATTATGACTCTCTTCAGAGTGTCTGGGCTTTCTTTCTTGTAACCTTGCAAATTTAATGTCATTAAGATTTTTATTTTTTCTATAAAATATGACTTCACCCTCATAATATCATATTTTTCTCATAAACTTACAGCTGCTCTTGATACTTCTTTTTTTCAAAATATTGTGACTATAATTTAGAAACCTCTCATTTATTTTCCTACAGTGGCCATAATATTCAGTTTAATATTGCACACTGAAATACTACTAGGGTTAAGGTTTTTGCACTTGCATACCTATAACAATATAGATATACAACAGGACTGTGGTGAAGGCACAGGTGCATTAAATCAATGCTTAGTCAGAGCTTTAATTATACTGGTGAGATGGGTCTTTTCTAACTTGTGCAGCTCTAACAAAAGGTGACAATGAAGGAAGACAGAGATTTTGTAACAACAACAGGACTCCAGGCACAAAGCAAAGCTCCACGTGGCTCATGACATCAGCACTACCCCCCTCTGCCTGCCCACCCTCACCCTTCCCCTAAACACAGCTTCCCTCACAGATCCCTGTAGAGGTTCTTCCATGTCTCCTCCAATAACACCACCCACTGCTGACGATGGACAAACACACTGGACTCTCTCCCTTTTCAACTTTTTTCACCCCCTTATGTTGTTCACTCTTCTACGCAAAATCAAATCAAAATGCTCTGGGCCTGATGCCCAGCCCATTCTGAGCAGAAGAAGAAGAAAAAGGCCACTAATATAAAGCTACACCCCGCAGTCTCCGCTCTCATTCCCTCCCACGCCTACATGCACCCTCCTCCCTCCCTCCCTCGCTCCAGTCCTCGGCCCGAGGCCAAGGCTCCACGCCATGCTCAGAGAAGTGCTGGTACCGATCCAACAAGCCTCCCCTCCTCCTTCTGCCTCTTTTCCTTCCCTTCTTCTTTCCCCATTTCTTTTAATAACAATTTCAGGTTTAAATTTTCAGAAATACGCACATTGAGAAAATGTGACTGTAGAGCCAGAACAACTTTCTCTTTGTTTTCAAACAGCTTATTACCACCAGAATGGCTGGATCTTGGAAGCCCCCATTTTTTTCCTCTTGCTGAGTTTCTCACTCTCTCTCTCTCTCCCCCCATATTTAATGGATTTCAGGCAATTACAGTTAGCCCAAAAGTGGAGGAGGAGGGGGACTCACGGTGAGACACAATGTGTGTGGAGAATTTTAACAAGATGTGGAAGCCCTCATCTTTACTTCAGCCTCCTCCTTACTGAGTTATGTGTATGTGAACGCATGCATGTGTGCACGTGACGACATAAAAACACTACTATCCCAACGCATACACAAAACTAGGGTAAAACTTTCTCTTTCACACACACACACGCACGCATACACACAGGCCCATCAGGTAGATAACTGGGTCCAGATGGTCGTCTTTCATAATGGATGAGTCCAGCTGACTGACTGGCTGGCTGGCTCCATGAGGCCTGACTACCTGAGAGACACTAGCTGAAGGAATGTCAGGAATCCCTGTATTCCCTGGAGCAGCCTCGGAGACACACACACACACACACACATAGTCCACAGTCTCACAGTATGGGCCCTAGACTGGTATGCTAAGGTATAGAATAGCAGAGATGCATGTGCAGGGCAGAGTTGACACAAGTTTTGGTGTCACTACCATGCGTTTCTGCCCAGTTGTGAGAAAATAGAGACTATCCACTTTCTCTCTTGCTTTAATCATAAACATAGAGTCACAGTCTGCACTTGGCTAATAACCACTGACATAGCTAAGTAGATTATTTCACCGAGGGATTAAGTCCTCGTAAGTGTTTAGCTATTAAATTCTGGCATGCTGAGTTGGTGAGGACTGACAGCACATCACAACTTGTCATCCTTCTTTTATGTTCCTCGCATACTCACTTAACTGCTCTCCATCCGCCCCTGTGTCCTCTGATCGCTCTGTATCGTCCTCGTCATCCCCCGACGAGATGGCATCTGCACAGAGTAACCACTGAGTTACCTTGTCGCAAGCTGTATCCTTACACAGACAGTACTGCATGCAGAGGAGATAGTCATGCTGTCAAGTTTTCACAAATTTGTCTGTTCAAATTTGTGAAGATAGGGGTCAGTAACGGTATACACACACACACATACAAGACCTTCAGAAAGAACACAATTGAGGATGGTCATCCCTAACCATATCTGCTCCATGGCCACTTCCTGGATACAGTGGCTCAGCTTCAAACTCCCTGTCCCATCCTGACCTGTTGTGTCCTATCTGATCCCTGACTCACCTGTGACATTCACTATGAAGCAGACCGTGTCTTTGCCCACGCTGGTGCAGGCGTACAGGCCCGAATCCTTGGGCGTGGCATCACGGATCTGCAGCACCTCTTGCTCTATCAGCGTGCGGTTGTTGGTGCCCAGAGAGCTGCCATCTTTGGTCCAGGTGATGGTCCCCGTCTGTGGCAGAGGGCAGCTCAGCTTCAGCACCTCCCCTGGGTGCACTGAGCACACCGTGGGCTTAGAAATTTGGTATTTGTTCGATGCCTCTGCAGAGCAGATGGGGAGCAGGGGGAGTGGAGGAGGAAAGGAGAGGGGAGAGGAGGGAAAGGACAGATTTGAAGAGGGTGCACAAGAAGGAGGAAAAAGAGGTGGGAGAAGAAGAAACAAGCCATAGTGTAAGAAACAAAAACACCATATGACCCCCAATAGATGCACTCAAATCAACTTATGCAGGAGGAGCAATACAGAAAAGAGGAGGCCCATTTTATTAAACCATCACACCAACATGTTGTTACCACAAACTCCCAGGCAGTCATTGAAATGAGGCCCTTGGAAAATACCATTGTTCTGTTATCAAGTTGTGCAGTGTGATTCAGAGCATGCAGTTACGGCCAGAGCAGCATATATAGAGAAAAAAAAACACAATCAGTGCTTTACGAGCTGTGCTGACAGACAATTTCCCCGCCCCACCACCATCCCTCCCTTTTAGCAAAGATGCCAAGCAGCCGTTTTGTGTGAGTATAGGAGCAGTTTAGGCAGATTTCTTCAGCCTAAAAAAAAGGGGGGGGGTGATAAAACTCCTGTACGTCTGCCCATCAGAAAGGAAAGCAGCCAGAAAGGTCCAGGACGGAAGCAGTTGTCAGGCAGGGGAAGGGGGGAGGGAGGGGAAGGAGAGAGGGGGAGGGGGTGGGGGGGTGCTCTCTGTTTTGGCTCCTCTCTGGCTTTTTACTCTGCGCCTAAGCTGCGAAAACCTTGACCTGTCTGTAGCCTGACTCTCCTGTTTTCCATCGCTCTCGTCTTCATTTTCTTTCATAACACGGCCATGGAGGAGCTACAACCCCGGCACAGGATCTGCTCGCCAAGGCAGAGAGCAAGAAAACTCCGCTAGACTCCAAAGTGCATAAAACCTTCACTTCTGGGAGAAAATCCAAGTCAGCCTGTGAGTGCATGTGTGTACACCCTGTCCTCTGACTTGTACAACAGCACAGAGAGAAGGAGGTGAATCTCTAATGAATTAAAGGGAATTTCGAGACTCCGTAGCTGAGACTGCACTTCTGCATCGGGATGGATTTTATCTATTGCCATGCGATATCTACGCTGTGACTGAATGTTGAGCAAAAGGGGGGAAAACCTGCATGAAATACAAGCTGGCTTCTGCCATATATATACCACAGCCAATTCCAGTCACCCCGAGGCAGACGCACACATGCACACACGCACATATGCGCACACAAATGTGTACATTCACTCATCTCAAACGCAGACAGATCTCAACACGCTTTGCAACCATTAGCCGTGAGAAGAAAAATTGAAGAAACTCCAAGTTTTCCTCTTTATTGCAGAACAAAAATGTCCAAAACTGTGTGTGTGAGTGTGTGTGTGTTTTCTTCAGAGGAAACTGAAGGAGTGGGTCCAACAAAGAGTCGGACTGAAAAGATCAAGGAGGAAAAATAGCAACAGTGGAAAAGCGTAAGTGATGAAGGTCTAGGTGGAGCGTGGAGGCTGAAGGCTGATAGGTGTAATTACAGAGGCAGTGGCACTCCCAGCCTTTCCTGTACCTCAATGCACCTTTTCAACAACATCCCACCCTCGTTATGCATTGCTGCCCGATGTGTGCGTGTGGGTGCGCTAAACATAAAGTGTACATACACACTAGCCTCAACAGGAAGGGAAAGTCATTCCGCCACAAGCCAGCAATCGAGGCATGTGCGTGAGCCTCTAAAACATTCCCCCTGGGCGAAAAGACGCACACAGGTACAGTTCCTGTATTGTCCCTGTTTTTCTCCCTCTCTTTCTCTCTTTCCTTCAATCCAGAAATAATTAACCCCTCCCTCGCCATTCAGGCCCGAGTGTGTGGTCTGATAAGAGGTGGAGCTCCTGTGCTGATTGATGGGAGCTGTCTCCGCTGCCTTTTATGACGCGGTTTTCCGCACCGCAGGCCTTCGCTTTGACATCACTAGTGGTTACACCTTTTCCTTTATTGTTTTTGTTTAATTTAGGATTTTAAGAGATTAAGAGAAATGTTGTAACTGGCACAAAGCGGCATAGGTGTCTCCTGGGATGCTAGCAGGTACAGACAGCTTCAACATGAGGCTGAACACCCACACATGCAAAGGCAGTACCGTCCGTCAGCACATAGACGGCACTTCATAGAAAGATGATACCGACACACTACAGGGAGGAGTCTGAGGAAGAAGGATGGAAGATGGAAGGAGGGAAAATCAGTACAAAGGAAGAGACGGGGAAGAGAGAAACAGGAGAGGACTCTCTCCAAATGGTGACTCTGATTAAAGAAAGCACGGACGTGTTAGTTCTGCCTTCGTCATTTTCTTATCTCTGCTGTGTCCATCTGTTCTCCTCCATCAACCCCTCCTCCTCCTCCTCCTCCTCCTCCTCCTGCTGCTGCTCCTTCATTTCCCTCTTTAACCTCCTGTCCGCTTTGCCCTCTCCTTCCCCCTTCCCGCACATCCCCACCCCCCACTCTCACCCTGCTGACCTAACCCTGACCTTTCCCAGACCTGTTGACACCTCCAGCAGGCCTGATTGTTCATGGGAACCTGTTTCATGGAAGCATACACACACACACACACTGAGAAAGTACACACCTTCATAAACGCTTGTATTGTACACGCGCACACCTGGAGATACACACTCAAACACTCCTTACTCTACTTGGAAAGAGTTTACAAGAGTCCAGGGATGCACGCTGAGTTGAAGAGTTGAGACACTTCACTGCAGATTTTTCATCTCTGCAAAGTTTCATCCCCCTCTGCACCACAGGAGGGGGCGGGAGCCTCTCTATCTCTCTGTCACACACACACAGGCATGCCATGCACACACGCTTTCGCTCAATTTCAATCGACCAGCTTTCTCCTCTTCCCTCCCTCCTTCATCACTATCCTTTTGCCTCTCTCCTCCTGAAGCACATCTCCATTTCAAAACCCATCGCTCCCTTCTTCTCTGACAGCTATTACAAGTGTCTATCAGGTGTGATAGATCGAGGCTGTCCACTCCTCGCAATCTCTCCGTCCTCGTTCACACTGACTTGCCTGGCAATAATTAGTCTCGCAGCCTGAGAGTCTGCAGTAATATGCGGCAATTCTCACCAATGTCTCTTTGACGTCTATCCCACTGGCAAAGTGGCGAGGGCTGGGGCTTGAGATAGCCTCAGAGTCTCTCTTACATAAATGATGTCATGAATCTAATTCTGCAGGAAGGCGCATGCTGCTGGAAGTCAATTCCGACATCCCATCCCTGCCGCGTTCTGCACAGCAGGACAGGTGGACTACATGTAATGACTGGGACAGGGACACACATACTTCCAAATCACACTATCTCCGCTGCCCTTCTCCTCCCTCCTTTTTAACTCTCCTCTTTCCTCTGCATCCTCCTCACGTAGTCAAATCTCATGGATTCTCTCCCCATTTTTTTTGTCTCTCCCTCTTTTCTCGCATCCTTTCACATTTAAATCCCTCCTTGGCTTTTTTTTTTTTACACTGACAAAGGAGCAGCTCTGCGAACTGGCTCCTGTTGGCGTCCATGGCAACAGCCCCTCCAGTGCTTTCACTCCTAATCAAAGCATTGCCTGAACCCCACCCGACCCCTTTAACCCACTGGCTCCCCCTTATCTCCCAAGACCTTTTTTAGGTTGCACCACCGATGACCCTTGGAGCTCAGCATGTCTCTACATTGCTTTGGCTCCTACGGATTCTTACTGAATACAGAATCAGACGAGTGCGAGGTCAAGAAACAGCCAAAACTCAAAGGATCAACTAGATAATAAAACAGTTTTCCAGCAGATTGTTTCTGCTCTCTATCAGTATTGGAAGCTGCATTATTCTCTGAAAAGTGAGCAGACAGGAGACTCGGTGTTCAGCACAAAAGAAGATAAATCTACAGCTCTGCAGAGGTTGACACATAATTCCGGTGTACAGTATATTTAAATATTTTGTTGAACTTTTTAAAAAGATATTGCATCATTGTTTCTGCAGCAGAGTCTAGTGTAAGCTAAAAATATTTTTTCCCCCGTGCTCTGGCCCTGTTGGCTCGGATTCCTCTCTGCCTCCTGAGACCTGAGGCACAAGCTCACACAGGTAGCAGCTCTTCCCAGCTCCTTATCAGACAGGTGTGAGATTGAGCGGCATAGTGACAAGGTATTTTCTGCAACAACGGCCAAGGCAAATAACACTCCACACAGACACACACACACACACACACAAACAACCACTGCCACACTTGAACCTTCAAGATTAACACCAGCCAAAGGCAGGGTTATAAAAGTCATTGGGTGAAGGCCATATATTCAGACCAACTGCCCCCTGACACACTGCGTTTGTTCTGAGTTCACTTCCATTGCCATCGCCACTGTCACACACACACACACAGGCACACACACTGTGTCATTAACGGGCAAGCTGACACTTTTACACTTTTATAGCTGCACTCCTCCTACTGTGTCTATAGCACGCTGTTACAGCAAGTGAACAGCAGCTCCTTCACAATCCCACCTTCACACAGGCTGATGCACAAGAGTTTACTGAAAGCTATTATCCTAACTGTTGATAAAACAAACAGTCAGTCTAACTCAAAGTGACTATGCATCTTATTAAATAAAGCACACGTACCGCTGGAAACCAAATAAAGAAATGTGCTACAAGAGCAAATAAATTCCTACTGTGGCCGCAAACTCTTCAAGAAACAAAACGTGGCTTTTGCTGACAAGCAGCCTACTTTTCTCATGTGTCTCGGCATGAAAAACTCATCCGTGATACATAATGCAGCCTTTATTTCTTTAACTATTTTGACGTGTTTGCCACAATGCTGATCAGAGCTCTTTTGTGGGGGACGGAGTCTGGCAGAGTTTCACAGGAAAGTACAGCCAAACCATGAGCTGACTTTTGTCAGCTGCACTGCGTTCCAGTGTGCCTGGTGCCACATTTATTCCACATTATACTGTATGCAAAGAGAGGCCTAAACAGACCACAGAGCACAGAGTGGAGAATACCAATGTTAAAGGCACACACACACACATACACGTACACACCTGCTGTGTTTGGTGCCATTGTTATCAGCTCAGTCAGGGTATTTTAATCACTGTGGAAACAGAGAACGCCTGGACAAGGTAAACACTCCCATAGATACTAAAGTGGCTACAGCGACAACAATAGGTCTGTTGTGGAGGCCTTAACCAGCGCGCTCGCTCTACTTCTACTGTTACAGCAGCCACAGGTAAACAAACTAGCAGGGCCACCAGGGGTGCAGGCGTGGGCTCTATAGAGACAACACTGATATACAATCTGATGAATCTACAGCAATTACTGCTCCCACACACACACACATACACAGGCTGTGGTGTGGCCGATGCTGCAGGGCAGAGTGGGCTGGAAGGGAGGGGGGTTGGAAATCCTAAACATGTCAGTGGGGGGTGTTGTTATGAGGACAGAGAGGGTGGGTCCGGCCTGTCTGCCTCCTTCAACATGTATGTGGTACAGGTGACAGCAGTGCAGCACAGCAGGAGCAGTGAACAGAAGCCGAAGCTGTGGACACACTGATTCAATCACACACAGCTGTAGTAAAAAAAGAAAAGTTTGCGATGTGCAACAGAGAAACAGATTCACTGATTCAGGATCAGACAAGCAGGCCAGGTTCTCTGTGCCCTGTTGATCCCTCCTCATGTGACCCCCAGGTCTAGCCACTTAATCTCCAGTCACATGACTTCACCGCTGCCCGGTGCTCTGTAATCTCTCCATCTAAAGGAGAAGTCAAATATGCACAAATCCTCTTAGAACTTTCCTGGAGAATTGTGTTACCCTAGAAAACTCTTCCCGTGTCTCCTCCTCTCCTCTGCAGCCATGTAAGCGCAGCGTCGGGGGACAGGAGAGCTCAGGCAGCCCCTCGTCAAGGTAGGTAACAATACCTGACCCTGAGGGCAAAGGGCAAGACAAGGAGCAGAGTGTGCGTAGAGACAGAGGGAGACGGGGGAGGTGGTTTCAAAAAGTGATGCTCTGTTGTTGTCCTAACTTACAATTAGTATGCTGATTAAAGCCCAGGAACAAAAGGCTTTGGAATGCGAGTTAGCATCCATCACAACAACTCTAATTAACTCGTCTCTGACCAGACTACGAGACTGGAGACAGAAAATAGTGAGGCCTCAAAAGACAAGAAGAAAATGGAAGATTTCTAAAAAGTCAATTGTTTTGCCAAGGAAATATGACTTATCAAATATTTTCATACGTAAACTTTGGAGAAAATGAAGCGTAGGCTGTTGTGACTCGGAGAACCAAAGCAAAACGCTGTATCTTCATTTTATCCCTCTCTCTCTCTCTCGCTCTTTGTGCTTTTTTTTTCCAGGCAAACGGGGCATTAGAGAAATGCCAGCATAAACACTGTCCCACCCTCCTTCACAGCTCACCCTCTCCCCCTCCCACGCACCTAGGGTCACAAACCTGCCTTTAACACTCAGGTCTAACCTGAACTAACACAGACATTAGGAAAGAAAAATAAAACAAAAAAAGGTGTGAATCACACGCCTGGAAAACAAGAGGCTCGCCATGCTGGGGTTAGTTGTTTCCCCTCTGTCTTCCAATGTTATTTTGTTACTGATCTAAATGGTTGAAATTATAGACATTTAAATACTCCTCATTCAGCATGGATTTGTATCCACTGATTTTAAGTTACATACGGGCAACAGTTTTAAAGAAAGGGTAAAAGTCAAACAGAACTCTAAAGTCAGGTTTAAGGAGGTAAACAAACTTGACAGACCTACACCTGCTCTCTAAAAACAAACCCAACAAATGGTTTCCCCCCCTGCTCCACCCCCCAGGCTCTTCTCTACTGCCCCTTCCCGTCCTCCTGCTGCTTACCTTCAGGTTCCAGAGTGGCCTCCTCCTCCTTGGTGGATGTGAAAGGCGGCCGGGCCACGCTGACAGTCAGCAGGGACAGCAGGACAGCGGCCAACAGCCAGGCCCACGAGGCCATCCCGTTAGTGGGGGCGAGCGCTCCCCATACCCCCCTTCTCCACCTCCCCCTGGACACTGATCCCATCTGAGGGAGACCGCCCAACCATCAACTGCAGCCGGATCGGCCTGTCACTCACTGGAATTCACCCAATCACCTGGGCTGAGAGGTGAAAGACAAGAGAGACAAAAGGAGGAAAGGAAGGTGGTGTTGGAGTGATGAGTGAAGAGGTGGACAGAAATGTGAACAGAGAGCAGACAGAGGAGGGGGGAGAGAAAATATGATCAGTGTGGAATAATTGCTCACATTTCACTGAATATGTTTCTTCACGATTTTCCTGCTGACTTTTTTTTTTTTTTGCCAAAGTGAGACTGAAATTTGAAGCAATAGCAAGCAACAGAGACGGTGTTTCAAAATGCAGTCAAACAAGCCATGCCACAGACATACCGAAGCTGTGAGGCACACACAGCCACCCTGCATCTATCTTTACCTCTGAAGTGTAATTATGTGCATTTAAATGTGTTTAAGAGAAACCAATTGAGAGACATTATAGCTCTATGAGGATTAATATTCACAGTCTAACCAGTCTGATGAGGTCCTAAGTCACACAACTACAATGTAGCTCAAAGATCAGGCTGATTCAGGCTGAATTATTCAAAGATGATTTCATAGATCATTTTATCACGCAGCTTCTTTCCTCCCCTCTAATTTCAAATATAAAACTGAAGGGTCATGTGGCACCGATTTCAATGAGCTGGACATCGTCTGATCTCGGACGCAACAGATGTGTCAAACCTGTTGCCCCCGCTGCTGCAGTCGTGTTAACCCTTAGATGCATAAGTGGGGTCAAAAATGACCCCACGGGTAGTTATTCTTCAAAATCTTTGAAATTAAAAGTAATTAAAATTTCATATTCCAGGTATTCCTCATGAAACATGTTTGTGACATGAGGCCATTTGTATTTTTTAAAAATATTTCATTAATTTTAAGAAATTGCAGTTTTTGTATCACTACCCCACTCTTCCATAAGTGGGGTCAAAAATGACCCCAAGCATTTCCTATGGAATTTCCAAGCAACCTTTGATTCTTATCAACACTGACTGGCAGTATACTGTTACTGTCCCACTTACACATCTAATGTCAGAAGTCTCACCACCCAGGAGGTCATTTTTACACAGCAACATACATGTAAGTATTATCTTCATTTACGAACTTATTTTCCACATCCATGACTTTTCTGTGATAGAGTATTATTGTCATCAAATTAGCCTGCGTTGTTGTTACAAAGTAGGCACTATTTAGCTAACTGCAAAGTAATGTTAGTACTTTGATGTTAGCTAGTATAGTAAGGTAGCTGACATTACTGCATTTGTTGTGTAGAGAGTGAGACTCTTAATATATCTATAACTTCCCTGTAGGCTAATAACAGCTAACCCGTTATATGATTATTGATTATTGATATGATGTATGTATATGGTGTGTGTGCGTCCTGCGTATGTGCGTTTGCCTGTCAGTGTATTTACTTACATATAAATACACAGACATTTACTTACATAGCTACGTATTGTTTTATACAATAGTTTTGTGTGCCATTCAAACATTGTCCTTTTTATGTTTTGTCATCTAAAGTATCATATAGGAGGCCAGCTAGGATTCCCGAGGACCTTGCCTGACAAGTGATCCTACTGCACAGTTTATGTATGTTGTTCATATGTTTTGCGTAAGATGTCAATGTGTTTTATTGTACTAGTTCTGATTTTGGACTTTTTTACCCTTTGTACTTTTTATCGTCATTGTTTCTTATGTCTAACATCAACCCGCCAATGGGGACAATGGGACTGAAATTAGCGACTTGGCTACAAACCCACATATTTACATGTCAATGTCCATCAATATGTACTGTTATCATTTTTAAAAAATAAATAAATTTGAAATCTGAGAAGAGAGAAGATGTTTGTGTGTTTACATATGCGTGGACAGTGTTATGGTCCCTGGTCCTACTGAATGTCCTCTGTTTGTCCTCCATAGTTAAACAGACAGACCGACACAAAAACAATGGATTTTGACATTTTTGATATGTGATTGATTGTTCTGTGATCAAATGTGAATAAAAAGTGATAAATGAACATGTCAAAAATGAAATCACTCTTTTGTTGACTAAAATATAATGAAAATCATCATCTTTAACCAAAATTAAAGACATTTACTGCAAAAACGCATTGATTCTAATTGGGGTCATTTTTGACCCCACTCATGGAAGAGTGTAGGTATTGGTAGCCCATGCATCCAAGGGTTAATTGTATTCATACCGGGGCTTTTATTGCATTTTCGTGACTTGATTATGAGACCAGTAAGGCTTAAATTGAAACGCAATATTGTGATTGGGACACACACATACACACACACTGATCTGTTTTGCCAGACATCTGCGGTTCAACGGCGCTGAAGTGTCTCAGGAGGTTTGGTGAAGTCACGCTTCCATGCGCCCCTTCTGCTCCAGCTGGATGTATTGATCGGTTTTACCCGCAAAGACACATGTAATTTGACTTTTAGAGAGCAATGATGAAAACGTGCACATACTGGCTTTTCTTCGAGTCACCCCTCGGGGGCCACACGGGACACAGACGGTGGACGCGCACATGATGTAGGGGTGAACTATTGCCTGGATCCCGACATCCTTAACTTTATTAAAAGTGACGCACTGGTTTGACTTCGCAATTAGGGGTGCTGAATCTGCCTCGTGACAGCTCGGATGTATGAATTATTTATTAATTGTAAACCATTCAATGCACCAATCAGTCTGTGGGATTACCGAGTTCTGACTCAGGCAGCACGAAACGAAATCTCAGAAACTCCCACTCGTTATACATCATTTATCAGTGTGTAATATCTGCAGCACAATAAAAACAGATTATATTAACAAATGGGCTAGCCTATAAGTATTTTAAGACAGGTTAAAATAAAAATAAAAACAATTTCATATGAATAAAGACAGATGGTAAAATCTAAGCCACAGAGAGCTGCGATAACCCGCTCTTCTTTATAAAAACTAGTTAATTTACCATGTTGCTGACATGACATTTGGACACACGAGGGACTTTGCTCCATACATGAGCTCGGCCTTCATTTAAACTCTGGCTTTGAATGAAATTTCTTGGCACTGATTGAATTCCTATTGAAATTCAAATCAGTTGGCTTTTCCACAATGGGGGCTCATTTGGAGCTGCTCAGTGATTTAGGGCTCCGGCACCAAGCAGTGAAAAAACAACTGCGGTCACAGGATAATTGGCACCATAAAAGCAATGTAGAAAATTAAGCAGAGTAATAAATAACCAGGACACTTGTTAATGGGTTCTAAAGTGATGATGCAAGGTGCTGTATGATCCCTTAATTAAACATGGATAGATTTAAAGTTTATCTTTAATGAATAATGGATGGATGGATGAAAAAAAAATCCATAAATTAAGCGTACATTGCGTTATATTTGTTGGATATAATTTTCTAAAATCTTCAACTTTATGAAGAACTTTGTATATTTTTTTACAGACTTAGGAAACGTCTCTAGAGGGAATTGTTGGAGACTCTGTAAATTATCTATAAATAGTAAAACTGTTCTCACTTCGTCATGCAACTCCAAGAAAAAACTTGGTACACACGCAAAAAGCGCAAAGCATTTCTACAACGTAGCCTGTTTAGTCGTGACAGCCGAAATCTTGACAGATTAGGCACTGAGGAAGCTTTCGACTTTTTCCCAGCTGAGTTTTTATCGTAAGCACTAAATAAAATACTTACCAGGGAGGACTAAAATCGCGGAGATCTCTGTTTTGGCATGCACAGATAAGGGAGGAGAGAGCATGAGCTGAATCCAGAGGGAGGAATGTCTCCAACTCCACAATGCACCAAAAAAAAAGAAGAAAAAAGAAAAGAAAGAAAAAAATCTGCGAGGCGCTGCCTTTTTTCAGCTTACTATTCCACAATCAACCGGTATCAACTCAGATCAGAGGATATATTCCAAAACGGAGGGGCAGTGTAGTCCAGTGCCATGCAAAGAAATCCGACTTTACACGCGTTATCCTTCGAAAACAGCTCGGAAAACCATAGCGCTGTCCCCCCGAAACTTTCCTCCTCGTCACCAAGTTTCTTCACGGGAGCAAAACATGCCCAGTGTTCCCGAGCAGCGCACTTGTCAACTAAAAACAAAGTTTGCAGCTAGTAAGGAGGTAGAACGGGGGTTAAACTGTACAAGGGAGTAGATGTCCGATGCAAAATGTCATAGAATCCATCAGTGTGCATTCCCCTGCTGGAAAGAGCGTCTTTCGCGTCTCCTTCTCTTCTTCCGACAGTCCTCGCACTGTTTCTCAGACGCTTTGTCAGGTTTACTAGGTTTTTTTTTCTCTCCTCCTTACGTCTCCACACACTGCCCTCCTCCTTCACTCCAGTGGGTGTCACCCCCTCCCCACCCCTCCACCCTCCCCGAGCACCCCCAGTGTAATTCGAGCCGCTTCCTGCAAACTGCAGCGCTGCCTGCCCCGCGCTGCGCTGCGCTCAGCTCCGAGGCCCCTGCTCCGCTCCGGAGCTGTTGAGGCCGCAGTAACGACGCCCCTCAGTGGCCGAGGCGGCACATCTGCGGGCTGAGACTCACCAGAGGACACGCACAGAGATGCACGAAGCATCCGTACAGTAACATCTCGGTGTATTTAGATGTTGCTGTGGTGAAGAGAAGTAATCGCACATTTTTTCTTTCTTTCTTTCTTTCTTTCTTTCTTACTAAAAGTTGTAAAAGCAGTCATCGGCATAATATTATATCAAACACACATGAGTGAAAGACATTGGTAGTGATAATTTATTGGTTATATAGCAGCTGTAATGTTTCATAGGAAGAAATTTGATTTATTTATTGGTGATGAGTTGAAGTATAAACTAGGATGAAATTAAATGTTACTTCAATGAAGTACACGATAATTACTCTTAAAAGTGCAGTGTTGGAGTAAAACAGCTTAGCCTACTGCTTACACTGAGATGGTGCATGAGGGTTGAGCCATCAACCAAAACAATGACGCGTGACTCTCATGGACAGTGGTCTGCCATCCAGAGGGTGAGTGAGAACTGTCTTATGTGCCATACAACCAGGAAGATCAACAATCACTTTTCATGTCATAGTTTTGGGGGCAAAATGGAAATGAGCACCTTTGTTATTGTGTATTTATTGTGAATTAGCCCAGGGAATAACATGTGGATAAAGAGAGTTATAGGGTTAGGGTTGTACATCTGAGTTGTGCTTAATTAAAACTTTACTTTACTTGAGGGTTATGTGTAATCCCTTAATAACAGTAATTTAACTCAAGTCTAATATTTGATCACTGATATTTTCATTTAATCTCTGTTACTGTGGTTTTGAATGTGGGACTTTTTTTATTTTAATAGAGAATCTTTATATCTTACAAAAAATATGGTTGTAAGCTGTATTGCAGGACATTATGACCAACAAAATTACAAGAATTAAAGTTAAAGACTTTTGTGCTATTGTGCATTTTTGCAGATATTGGAGTAACTGAAGTTCATAACTTTCCTTCAAATGAACAGATCTGTCCGCAGCTACCCAGAGAGAGAGAGAGGGAGACTGAAGGCTGGCCCCCTGCAACTCATCCCCCACTGCTTCAAGCTGTCTCCTGCATTGGTTCAGGCGTTCAAGTGCTCTGAAAGAGACACAGGGGAGGGTGGAAGACTCTAATCTCCACAGACTTTTTTATTTTTGTCTTGCTTCCACTGCCGAAGTCTTCTCTTTTTTTTCAAACAAGGGAGGGAAAACGCTTCCATTCATTTTGAAAAGAGGCACTAACAAGAGTTTTTTTCCCCTAAGGGAAAGGTTTGGTCTGTGAATGGAGAGTTCTACGTCTGTTTTTCTCTCCTCTCCCATCCCTGCCTCCACCAGTAAAGCCATCAGATAACAGTAGAGCTGACAGGTTGGCTAGAAATAAAGAGAGAAGGAGAGGTGAGGAAGGAGAGTTTGACTCATTTTTCAAGAGTGGCACAAAATACCCCCCACTGTTTCTCCCTCTCTGTGTGTCTCTTTCCTCCCACTGCATAAGTCTATTTACAGTTGCCCAATTTATTTTCCACTGCTTGGGCATCGCACATTTGAAAGAAACCTCATCAAGCAGAACCTCATGGGCCTTTGACGGAGAACTGGACTCAATGCCCCTGCACTGTGGTATCCGTCAACCTGTCATTGTCCCTCTTCATCTCCAATCTTTTCTTCAGTCGTCTTTCTTCCTTAATCCCTCCTGCGCCGGCAGTGTTTGGAATGAGAGAAGAGAGGGAGAGGAAAAGAGAGTGATAAGCTAACAGCTCGCCATCAGCGTCTTAGATGAACATATTGATTCCTTGTCATTGTTGATAGAAATCAACAGGCGGGTAGCTGACTGGAGAGCTTCTGTGATAACTACGTGTTAATGGTGAGAATTCCTCTTATTTCTGCAGCCATTGAAGACGTGAGTGATGTTTGAGTCTGAGGCACTCACTAGTCATTAAACACACCTCCTGCTGCTATGCAAATCTGAGATGCTGTTGAAGTGAGCTAATCAGCAACTAGCCGTTACTTCCCTTTGTCTATGGACCAGCTAATTGGTTCACATTAAAGACCTTCTCAAGTCTAAAATGTGTTTTGCTTATTGTAAATTCAGTTGTTTGAGCTTCATGTGCGCAGCGTGATTGATGTGTAGAGTTTGACATTAGATGGGTGTTTTTCACTTTCAATTAAAAATATTTATTACTGCTTTTCATCACAACTAGTTAGCAGGCTCAGTGTGGTCCAGTATGCAGTTTATAAAGCATGATGTGGAAACTTTCAGACTTTACAAGGAAGTAAGGTACCTGAACTTCTCAAACAAAAAATAATCATATACTTAAAATATTGTAATGACATAGAGACTGTATTTTTTGAATTTCAAACATATCAAACATAAATCATTAGAGCATCTCCATACATTTTAAACCATGTCTTGCGGAGATCAGTCCTCACTTCTGCTAATAGTTTAGCTACAAGTAAAATCAACATGCAATGGATGGTCAGTCAACTGTGTAGATCCAGACTGAAACATCACAGCAACTACTGGATGAATTAAAAGAATGGGAGTTTATAGCCATTCCTTGTGTCCAGAGGATGAACCCTAGTGACTTTTCCTGTGGCTCTGATTATGACCAAATTTCTACAAACTACTTCATATCAGGCTCCGCTATACCTTGTGTTCAGTGCTAAGTGGCTGATGTCGTTTTCTATCGTTTCTATTGCAGTTCATGAATGGTTGTGTCTATTTTAAGCAGCTGCAGTCATCACAGCGTATCTTCTCAAATCCCCACAGTGCTATGGCCTATAAGTGATAACATAGGCAAGTTTGTGGTGTGCACCCATATTGGAGTCAATCATACATCTGTTTAATGTTTAATTTGGTTGTATTCGCACACACTGTGCTGCCGCTCATCTTGGTCAGGACATGCTTGGAAAAGAGATCGTTAATCTCAATAGGTCTTTTATAAATAAAGGTTAAATTAAAAACTAACCATTATACAGCCTTTTTTGTTTTGTTTTGGGGGTTTTTTTGTCTTTTTTTTTACTGCAGTGGCACATAGACAATCCCCTCCCTTACAGCGCACTGGGCCAAAATTGCAAAAACCCCTCCCCCTGTCTCTCTAAATGCTATAGAAGCCTAACACACTCACTGTTGAGAATGACTGAGTACAAACCAGACTTGTTCTCCTGAGAGAGATCGTTCTGTCTTCTTTTCCGAGGGCGCTGCTGTTAATCATGAATGGCAGTGATATGTTATTGTTTCTTCACTGTGCCAAATCTTACAGAGGCCTCTCCTTTTTCTCCCAATATATCACTGACACTGTATAATTAAAACATCAAACATAGGTGAGTCATATCCTGTGCAAAATATGAAACAAATGCGAGTTGTGGGGGATGGGGGGAAATTGGAGAGAGAAATAAGAAGTAGATGCACTGAGGGTCTAATTTGAACCATATAGCCTCTCTGTAGCCATGTGGTAAACTGAGAGAAAGTGTGAGAGGAGAGTTTAGGTGTTCGATTAGATGAGAACGGAAATCAGTAGCAGGAGCAGAAGAAATTGGTTTGATAATGGCAAAGTGTCCTGAGAGAAACCTCTTATTCTCATCATGTGGGCACGCTGGACATCTCATCCATCTAGGAGCTGGGCTAGCTCTGATATGAGCCATCTCGCACAGCATGAGTCCCACTGCTTTTAGCCCACAAGGCATCACTCCATAAGTCAGCAGGTCTTCCTCCTCAGTGTCACTGATATGCCATAATAACCTCGTCCAGACAGCCAGGCCTCCGCTGTCCTCTCCTCCCCCTCAGCAGGTAACAGAGAGCAGGGATAGAAGAAGTGGATGGAGGGGGAGTGGAGGGTCAATCATCCAGATTCCTCACATGTTTCCACCTCAGTACTTCAGAGTGTTTGAAATAGCTGGGATGCCTGCAGATTGAGCTTGCAGTTGAGCTTAGTTAAAAGGGGGGAGCACAAGGAGAAGTGGTGGAGTTGTTGATGTCTCCAGCTAGAAACTGGGAGTTTGGTAGTTTCATCTTCCCAAAGCTGCAATGGGAAATAACAAACAGCAGCACATGAAGCAGAAACACAAGGCACGCTGCAGTGTTGTAGTATAACTCCTGATCAAAATGTCTGCTTCCCCTCCCACCTGACTGGCAGCATATCTCCTAATAAAAATAACACAGAACTTTTTCCAGGGAGAAACAGAGAGAAATGCTGAGTGGAATTGACAATTTTATACCTCTATATAAAATGAAGAATGAATAGAGATTTTTCCTGGCATCTCAAAATTAAACAAGGTTTTCTCTCACTTCTTCAATCTGTCTGTTTCTTTTTCTTTTTTCCCAATTTTTTCCATTGTCCAACAGCCACACAACACATGAGCACTATACGCACGCACACGTGTGCATATACACACATTCGCACGCACACACACACACACACACACACACACACACACACACACACACATACATACAAACAGGTCACTTTATATCATTGTGCGTATAAAGTCGGGACTTAAGATACTGTTGCTTTGATTTTCTCCAAGAGGTGACAGTTCTTCAAGAGTTAACTAAAACAGCTCAAAATGTTGTGGTGAACTTGCATCCTGACTATGAGTAGTAAGCCTTACGTCATTGCAAAGCCAGAGATTCATTATTTCACAGTGACTCAGGGCTCAGGCTCAGTCCTACTACCAGCAGTGGAGTTGTGTTGCCATTGAAGCCTGTCGAATCTCACTGAAAAAGATGCAATCTGTTCTCAAACTTAACAGCCACTAGTTTGCTCATCTTGCTCAACAACCTTGTTAAATTTGGCAGACTAATATTTTTACACCTCTATTTTAGATACTACACTTGGCTATAGCCTGATGGTACAATGAGTCATGTCAATTCATTAATCCAAAAGAAGTAAATATGTTCCCCCAACATCTCATTAAACAGTTAAAGAAGTAACTCTTGTGACTAAAAAGCATAATTTAAAATTAAGGTTTAACTCTTCAGTTAAAATAAAATCTAACTTCATTGCAAGAGGAGGTTAGATATTAGGGCTGACTGCAGTGATCCCTACAGCTCAGAGCAGCAGGAAGTCAGGTTAAACATTTCACAAAGTACAGAGACGACCTGGCAGCAACTCTGAGTGACAACTCACAGGATGTGTGCTTTGTAGTGCCTGTAATCTACTGCTTTTACCAGCAGCACTATCCGCTGCTATGCAGAGAACTGATGTTATCTTTGAGGATGTCCTCATGGACTCTCTTTTAAGAGAGTGGAGCTTCTGAAAGACTTTCACTGCATTTTGAAGGCAGGTGTTTTCTATTGTGAGGCTTTACACCATGTGAAGATGAGCAAAGACTGTCATTCGACTCATCTTTATGAAATGTTGGCCATTGTAGACAGTGGTAAAGTTAGGGATAAAGAAGGGGCTGAAGAAGTGAACTGAAAGTATTGAGTGCCCACCTCAGAGAGAGAGTCATGAATTCCTAGCATACACATAGCTTTTATTGTGTTAATAGATCGAGGCCCAGAGAATAAATCACAAGGTCAGTGAATGGGCTGTCTGACCTTTAACCCACGGGCTGAGAAAAGACTCTGCTCTATGTCCATGATGTCATCAGCAAGTCATTACTAGCAAGGCTCTCAACACCTCTACCATCCCACCCTAACTCACTCTGCCAAGCTGCTATTGGACGAGCCCCCTGGCTGCAGCACCTAAATCACTCTGTAGGCTAGCAGTTATAGACTTGACCTTGACTTGGTGCTGTTTTCCATGTCCTGCTCCCACATTTAACTGTGTTTATTGTTTCTCTGTGTCCCTACTTGCAGCTTTGTGCAGTAGCAGGGACACAGAATATTCTAAGTGATGGGAGCAGTAAACAAAGCCTAACATTTTAATGGCCATGGTTCCTAATTATTTTAAAAAAAAATTCTCCACATGCACTTGTCCTTTTCTGAGCTAATAAGAGTATGTGAACGTAACTGTTTATTCAGGAGATGTTAAGACATGTGTCTGTGGTCCGTGTGGGTGGGTGACAGAGTTTGTTAAAATGAGACTGGGGCATTGAGGCAAAGCATATGTTTTCTTAAGGGACGATGAGGTGGGATGGGGTTAACTATTTTGACCGTGAACGGCAATCTGAGGCCTAATTTGAGCTGAGCGGTCTCCTGAGGAGTAACCTCCTCACCAGGGCCCTGACCTCTGACCCCCTCATGCAGCCTCTGCACTACATCTAGAGAGATAGATACAGGAAGAGAAGGAGAATGACAGGCTTTTTAAATATGTTTATACCCTGCATCTGGACAAGTAAGCATTGTGTACACATGACAATATCACAACAGAAGTTGCAAAAGTACAGATTACAAATTTAGAGCCATGCAATCTTTTTGCATCAATGTGTGCTTGCTGTTTACATGGTTTCCCATACTCCTGTAAGCTGGCTCAACTGAGGGCTTCAGGTTGCAGCATGCCCGCCTCTGGAGCACAGACTGGCTGACTTACATTGTTGTCTACCGCATCGTTCTGCAGTTGCAAGTCCTAATCGTGCTCTTGAGCAATGGCACCCCTTGAAAAACCCATCTCTCAGCATCTACGGGCTTCTATTTCTCCCACCCTCTTGCCCACAGCAATGGCAGAAACCCTGAGCTGTGCAAAGCAGGGCAGATTAAAAACTCCTAGTAGGCCTATAAAATAACCAAGTACTTATGAAGGCACCTGGACGGACTCCTCTGCAGAACTGAATGCACCTCAAGACAAAAGAGCTATTGACTAATTCTTTTATATAAAAGATTATGCCTACACCAACCCTGGAGAGTTGCCAGGAAAACTCCTTACAAGTCTGTGTTCATGTAAACAGACATTTATGCTTGAACATGTGGTGGCTGATGTACACTTCTCTCATTCTCAGTGAAAAACCGCTCCGTACAAATAAATTAATCAAGCTGAATGCTACACTTCTTTTCAAAGCACTTAGCAGTTTGGGTGCCCCGTTAGTGCATATCCCATCAATCATGATCAAATCAGTCTGGAAAGATGGGAAGAGGCCAACAAACAGAAGTGTTCCAACAGAGCAGCATTTTAGCAAAGAATGATGAAGCTGTAAATGTGGTTTGTGTTGAAAAGTACAGTATGATTAGAGAGCAGCAGAAAAACACATCTGTGAGCTGAGCTGTTATACAATGTTTTTTAGTAAGAGTTAGTTTAGTTTAGTTTAGTTTAGTTTAGTTTAGTTTAGTTTAGTTTAGTTTAGTTTAGTTTAGTTTAGTTTAGTTTAGTTTAGTTTAGTTTAGTTTTGTTGAGGTATGCAAACTGGAATTCCAAAGTTGCAACTAATTGCTGTGCTAATGGGTAATAAATTATTAATGAATACGTCATGGATACATAATTTGTCTTTTGAAAGAACAGTGTTTGGGTTTCCTGGCTGTTTAAAGGACATTTTTCAGTTTTCTGAGCTGTGAACCACTTTCCCCCTGGAAAAGAGTTATAATTCATAACAGCAGTCAGAGTCTATAACTGAAATATATGGACATATAAGTTCAGATATCACAAGTTCAGACTTCAGTCTGACTATTGTTTCGGAGAAAGAATCCTTTCTTTTCCAGTGACTGACTCACATTCTAATAAGCCAGGAGTTCTGCATTCGATAAATGTAGAACAATTAATAAAGGGTCATTGGTTTCTCACATTCTAGTAATTCATCATGTCTGAAGTTAAGTTGGTGATCAATAAAATGATGCAGATGTTTTACAGATGTTTTCCAAGGAGTGAGTTGAATACACCCTTCGAGAGCAACTTTTAAAAAACAGCAGGTCATGCAGAAATCCATACACAAATTTGACTTAAAGCAACACAAAAGTCTCTAAAAATTGATTAGCATTCAGATGTAAACATGTGAATTATTTATTTATGATAAATAGAGGCAAAGTTATAACAAAAGCCTTTTATAAAAGGGTGGTGCAGTGTAAACAAATACAATGCATGACACAAAAAGCGGTAAAGTTTAGTCTGGGTATTTGTCCCTTAACAGTACACATATGCACAGGGATGTATATGCAATAGGCTTGTAGTACATTTAAAATGCACTGGTTAGTATTATCTATTGCATGTAGCCTATCTCAGTTTGACAGGAAAATTCAATACAGATAACCTGTAACAGAATGGATTCTTGTAACAATATGTGTAATCGGCCTGCAGAGCCACAAATAGTCATTTAACCTGTGGAATGAGAGTTTGCTGTAATTGAATGTACAACCAGCACAGTGCAGCAGTGTGGGAAAACCTCAGCTTGTAATCACTGTAACAGTGAAAGTCAAGGAGACACACCTTGTAAACTGATCCCTGAGAATCCTGATGTTCATGCTGAATGTCCCTCCCCTCTCTCTTCCCTGCACATTAAGCTTGGGGCAAAGCAGCAGGAGAAAGTGCTCCCTCCCCCCTCTGTTCTAAACACCCCCCAAAACACCCATCTCCACCCAAGCCTGGCCTCTTTCTGCCTTGCCTGTGCTACCTAGCACGAACTGTCACTCCTTTAGTATGTCACAGTAATTCACAGTGACAACAAACAACTGGCTATGCTACGCAGTACCCATGATCCCTCATAGGACACTGAGGGGTGGGAGTCTGGGGGTGGAGAGTTGGAAGAAGAGATGGGGCAGAAGGGGACATTTAGGAGGGGACAGAGAGAAGAGAAAGAGGGCATAGGGTAGGAAGACTAGAGGAAAAAGGCCAAAGGGGAGGGGAAGCTTTTGTCATGTATATAGGCACATTATCATGCCATATCTGCTCAAAAGCCATTTAATATTTCCTTCCAGGTTATGACACCCTGCTGTGCTGCTACACAGGAAAACACACAATTTGCGATATAGCTGATGTTATTCGGAAAGGTCACAAGGAGTCTGACAATCAATATTGTCCTGTCAGAGGGGTTGATAGGTTAAGGAATAGTAGGCTGGTGACCTCTGACCCTGAGGCAAAGAAAAAAGACAGAGGTGGAGTAAGGAAAAGAGGGGGGGTCGCAGTTTAAGTTTCACCACCTTTCTCAAATGCAGCTCTTAGTTTGATGTTTTGTACAAGTGTGAGGAGAACTTTCTTTCCTTAAGTACTTAAAAAGTAGACAAAAAAGCCAGGCAGAGAAATAGGAGTAAAGGGAAGAATACCAATAAGTAGAGAAATAGGGATTAAATGGAAATAGGAGGGAGGAGGAAAGGCTGGGAGAAAAGAGAGGAGGAGAGAGAAAAGGGAACATGACCCAAGGTTCAGATGAAGACAAGGCGTAAATCAAAGATGGTGTGAAAACATGGCACCTTTGGGCTCTCAGTTTTTGCTTTCCAACCAAGGGGCCAAATTGTTCTCTGGCAGGGCGCAGACACTTCTGGGGTTCAATGTGCCAATAGTAATGATCAGTTGTTGTTTGGATGGCATTATTCAGAGAAGCCCAATCAATCAGGGTGTAAATATTAACCAGGATACAGAGAGCTGGAGGGTGGGAAACTCTTTCGGGGGAGGAAAAAAGAGGGAATTCACTACATTCACTACATGGTATGACACACAGGACAACTTCTCAGCAACACTGTTGCAAACAGTGCAAACAGTGACTGGAGAAAGTCATTAACCCTTAGTGCAATTTTACAGGAAGTTCCCACAGAATATGGGGAGCTGACTAAATATTTACAAGGTGTGTAACATGGTTTTGGTCATGCGGCCTTTTACCTGGATCTCAAACAAGTCTCTTTTGCAACATCTACTTTGACAAAACTTTTGGCTCCGTCATTTGTAGCTGTCGTCATCATGCTAGTTGTGTATGTGGTGGTCTGTATGCCATGTGTTTTTGACTGAGTCTCCTCTGTACTCAACCATCACTATACTATCATCATATTCCACAACAACAGGAGTGAAGGGATGAAAACCAGCAAGCTCTCCCATCTGTATTATGTATCCTGTGGTCAGTAGTGAATTCCAGCTTCCCACAGTCAAACTATTGTCATGACACTTATTGTTATGTGTTATGTTTAGATGTGTTTTAAAAATTTCAGAGCAGAAAGCAGAGTAGAGTAAACAAGGGCTAAGTAGAGTCAGCAGTGCAGAGTAGATTAGAGCAGTGGTTCCCAACCTTTTTTGGCTTGTGACCCCATTTTGACATCACAAATTTCTGGCGACCCCACCATCATGTGCAGTCACATGATCACAGCCATCAATCAAGATGCACCAGCTCAGATATTTTTAAATGCTGCATTTTATTTGAACTTGATTTATATTCGAGAAAGTATAGGATACAGTTGTTTAAGATTCAGTGTGGTGTTTTTTATAATTTAAAAAGAATAATAATTAGTTTTAAAAAAATATTTGTATTAGTAATTTTTTTTATCAATTACAAGACATTTCAGGTGACCCCATTTGAATTCCAGGCGACCCCACGTGGGGTCCCGACCCCAAGGTTGAGAAACACTGGATTAGAGTAGAGCAAAACAGAAAAGAGTGGAGTAGATAGCAAACTAGAGTAAAGCAGAGTAGAGTATAGAGCAAAGTAGAGTAGAGTATACGAGGGCTAACTAGAGTAAGTAGCGCAGAGTAGAAGAGTAGAGTAGAGTAAAGTAGAGTAGAGTAGAGTAGAGTAGAGTAGAGTAGAGTAGAGTAGAGTAGAGTAGAGTAGAGTAGAGTAGAGTAGAGTAGAGTAGAGTAGAGTAGAGTAGAGTATATTAGAGTAGAGTAGAGCAAAGTAGAGTAGAGCAGAGTAGAGTAGAGTAGAGTAGAGTAGAGTAGAGTAGAGTAGAGTAGAGTAGAGTAGAGTAGAGTAGAGCAGAGCAGAGCAAAGTAGAGTAGAGTAGAGTAGAGTAGAGTAGAGTAGAGTAGAGTAGAGTAGAGTAGAGTAGAGTAGAGTAGAGTAGAGTAGAGTAGAGTAGAGCAAAGTAGAGTAGAGCAGAGTAGAGTAGAGCAAAGTAGAGTAGAGCAGAGTAGAGCAAAGTAGAGTAGAATAGAGCCATGAGTTGATTATTTCCAGAGGAGTGCGGCTCCCTCAGTGATCAGTGAAAACAAACAGTGAACACACTGATGGAGGATGAGTTGATTTCATCTCTGTGCCTCATGAGCGAGCAGCTGCCATCTGGGTGTCAGGCTGCTTGGCTGGTGGGTGAACTGTCTGCCTGTGGTGTGGAGGTCTGTCGGGGTCTGTTGGGGCCATGTGTCGCCACTGGAGGGGGGGGGGCACAGGGGTCCCAGTGGGTCTTACAGCCTGTGACCATGATGCCTGTTCTCCTGACCCAGAGCAGCACCCCTCACCCCAAACAAGACGCACGCATCCAAACACACATATCCACAATACCAGGTCAATGGCCACTTGCTCAATCTATTAACACGGTGTCAGCTTTTATATGAGCTTACAATGTTATGAAAAGCACATGTTAGCAAAAGACTGTGGTACAATGGAAAAGCTGGTGTCTGGATTCACACTCAGTATCAGTGATATAAATATGATGAGACTCCGATAAAGAAAAAGACACCACAGAAACACCATCCTAAACTCAACTCAAACACAACATCACTACAGCTAAGGCATGCAGAATAAAATATGATATATTCAACAGGAGATCAGTAACTTAGAGTTCACCTTTATTCTCCAGGATCAAAACAACAACAGTCTGAATTTGAGAAATCCATCACAGACAGTTGAAGTGCATTACATTTGCAAATCAAAGGAAAAACAGGGTCTTTCTCAAGAACTTGAAGGTTAAGGAGTATTTGAAGTTACTTAAGACAGCTTAAAACCCTTGCACTTAAAAAAAAAAGATTAACAATGCACCACTCTAAGATGTATATGAATCGGACAATGTGTACATTACTACAAGTGCATACATAAGTGCATATACACAGGCCTGTAATTGGGTTTTGAGAGTACAAGAGCGAGTTTGGGCCCATCTGCCACTGGTATCCGGGCTCTGTGTTTGGGGGGCCACAGGCAAACTGCTGCTGGTGTGGAGTCTGAATAGGTCGGCAGCTGAGCTAAAAGAGCTGTGTGCACACGGCCTCCATGGCTAATCTGCTAATGTATTCCAGAGGTCAGTAGGGTTTCGCACCAAATCAATGGAGGGATTTACACAGCTTTCCTCTGGAATGTGCTCCATCCGCACTCTGCTTCGGGGAAAACATCTACCTCTGCTTTGCCAGGCCGTCCAATTTTCCGCGGCATTTAACTGCGAAAAAGGAAGAGCAAATTTTCAAAAAAGAGAGAGAGAAAGAGAGGTGGTGCTGTGAAGCACTCTCTTCCCACGCATCCCATCTCTTTTACGTGATCACAACAGAAAACCAGCAGCAGTAGCCACAGCTTTGTGGCTGAGACGTTTTAAAGCCCCTGAAAAGTAATGACGACTTCCTTCTTTCATCTCATGTTCAGCAAACCCGTTGGTATTCAAGGGTTCACTGACACAGAGATGACTGAGCAGTGATGTAAGCTAGGTCCGAGCCTTTACAGTACATATCAGGGGAAAGGTGAAAATACAGCAGGGAGGGGAGAAAGAGAGGAAGAGGAAGGATTCAGAGTTTTTGAAATGCATCTTCCTTGATCCAAACTGCTAATAGCTCTCTTTCTCCCTGCAGCCAAACCTACTCAGAGCTGTTAAAACAGCCTTACTAAATTTTGAAATGTATATAATTTACCAATTAAAGCACATTGTAGAGGGCTGTGGCATTATTAGTGGAGAGGGGCTCCCTCTACACCCTCCCACCATTGTGGGAGATATTTCTATCTCCTTATCTGTTGTATGTCCGTGTGTGTTTTGATGCAAATGTATGTCAGTCAGGGCTTGTGTGCGTAGGAATGCACCGATGTTATGCAGCACTCGATCCCTCCTCTCCTCGGCTCAGGTCATAAATAAGCCAGCATGGATAGAGGAGGACGCCCAAAGCCAGACACCCAGACGCAGAGTGCAGGGGTCCAGGCCTTAAATCCAGACAGCCCAGCTCGGACTAAACCAACCCAGACACACACATGTACACACACATACAGTACATGCAGAGACAGAGAACCAGGGCGGCTCACTTTCACTGCCCTTAAATGCAGTTATAGAGGTCACAGGTCAGCTTCATATAAATGTGCTCGGCTCCATACACTTTGAAAGGGAGATTGATGTTAAGCTCCACAGCGACTTCTAATGCTATTTTCTCACATATCTGTCTTGGGATGAGATATGCTTTGTGTAACTCCCACATAGAGGGGTGATAAAGAGGAGCGTTTTGTGTAAATAATGGATTCACAGTATATAGATTTTTGGAGGGATGGACCATAAAAGCAGATAAGGATTAAGATCTTATCGCTTGATATTACAGATCTTTTTATCTGACAAGCACAGGCCTCACATACTTGACACGCTGCATTTCATATCACATCATTGTTTTTCTTAAATCACTGAGCATAGCATCACAAGCGTTTGCGAAACTCTTAAAAATGCTCACTGTCTCCCCCTCCCACTTGCTAACTATTGCTATCCTCCTCAAGTTGATCTGTCTGCATTGGCTGCTGCAATGCTACATGATCTGTTTACCAATACTTCACTTTAGCTGCTGGGTGGAAGGAGAGAAATGACAAAAGGCTGTTTTAAGGGGATCAAAACTTAGTACTTACTGTACTGAGTCACCATGGTTTCTGAACAAATCAGTAGCTTTTAGCTGTGCAGTTCCCCTCACTAGTGACTGAAAGGATCATTGTCATCTCGACTGTGATATACAGTATGTTCATCTCTTGTGACATAACTTTCGCGAAGAGCTTTACAAATGATGCTTTGATAGCTGTGTCACAGTCTCGTGGTGACTGATGTGTTCACTCACTAATGTACATACAGAAGTGCATCTGAACAATGATGCTATTGCTTAGCTTATAGGGACTACGATGAGTTTTGGAAACTACATTTCCCATGAGCCTCCGTGTGCACAGTGAAATGCTTGGACTGGCACAAGACAGACAAAAGCGAAAACATTTGCCAAGAATGTTTCCATTAATCAAGAATGAAAGTCGGAGGTTCGAAGCCGATCAGATACCATTGTAGTGCCGACTATAAACAGCAGCATCTAGGAAACTTGAAACCCTAAATGCTGGGCGAGTCGACCACTAATTAATAATATCAAAATAACTAGAAAGAAAAAACGATATAATTATCAAAAATGTACGTATATTCATCCATATTAATATGAGACTCTTTTACAAACTCCTCAGGGTCTCTTTAAGAGAAAGTTGCTCCATCAAGATTGCTTTTTCCTTTTGCTCCCAGTCTTTGTGCCAAACTAAGCCAAGAAACCTGTAGGTTCATATACCATGCATAAGAAACATCTAATCTAACTCTGAGAAAGAAACATCTGTTGAACTATTCCTTTGTTGAAGTCATTCAAAGTGGCATGAGCACCGTCGTCATCGCTGAGTCTCGTCTCAAATCAAGTTCATCAACAATCCCCCCATCTTGCTCATCTTCCCCTCTCCACATGACTCACCCCAACCCTGCCTCTTGCTCCAGGCCCCATCCTCCTCATTGACATGATCTCTCCATTCATGTGCCAGAGCGCTTCCTGTGCCCTGGGTGACGGGGGGTCAGCAGTTTGATAAACCCATAAAAGGCCCCCATGTTAGCCCATGAAGGCCCCGGATGGCCTCTGTCACCCGTTCCCACAGCCCGCCTGTCTGTCAGCCCTTTCTGACTGACAACGCCGTCACCTCACACTCTAACATTCACACCCACTTCAACGACGTCCATCCCCATCCCCCACCATACTCCCCAAAAACACACACACATTAAAAATCATTCAGTCTGGCCTGCCACTCATTAAGATGACTGACAAAAGCATTAGCCTCACACTCTTGTCACTTGTAAGTCCACCAGTGGGACAGGAGGGAAGGAGGGGGGGGGTTATGGGCATGGTGCCCAGTGACTCCACCTTGTCCAGTCATGAATAGGTCTCTTTCTGTCTTTTCCAGACTCTTTGAAAAGGAAGAATGCACCATGCTTAATCTGCCCACAAGAAGACGGTGGGCGGTGTAAAAAGGTTGACACTGATGCCACCCTCCCCCTGGCACAATGACACAGATGCTCCTGGCAGGAGTCTAAGGACCACAGCCCTCTGTCTCACAACATCACAGCATATTTGGCATTTCAGACCAATTTGGCTGTATTTCCAGTACCAGGCTCTGATGTCTTTTTAAACTTTTAATTTCTTATTAAGGAATGCAAGTTGGATAAAAAGGCATCATGTGCTTTTCAGTAATGGCTCAAGGGAAAAATGGAAGCTCCAAGGATACCATAGACCTGCCAGTTGCAACCAGACTATCTTCTTCTGGAGGAATTTAAGGGGTTTGTTAATTTCCTCAGTGGCCAGTTCAACAAATGAGCAATCTGCTTACTTAAGTTACCAAGTGAGGTAATTTAGTAAGTCTATCTGGATTTAGAACAAAGATGTCTGTCTCAACCATGTCCTGGCACCTGAATTTTGGTAGTTGAAACCAAATGCCAATTCTCAATACAAAATTGGGCACAACAGCAAAAAACAGTCAGTAGCAGATGTGCAAATAACACGTCCATTCAGTCAAGGTTCAAACAGTTAAAATTGCCTTATCAGTCTTTATGTAAACCTAAATTAGTGCATAGGTTATTGTTCAACAGATACCAGCTGAATATGTGGACAAGTTAACATATTGTTAAAATAAAGTTTAAACTCACTGTGTACAGATCCAAAGGCCTGTCTTGGTTGTTTCCATCCCTGGCATCTTACATAATGGCTCTTCACTTGTACCTGATGATCCACATCTTCTCCATACTGCACACGTCGCCTCCTGCCTGTTGCTTAGCTGCACCAGCTCTTGCCGCTGTCATTCCTCTTTACTGCTGCTTCTTCTCTCTGAGTATCACAACAGCTCAGGATGCTTGTTGTGTTTTGCTGCCCTTGTCAGCCCTTTAAGAATTGCAATACATTTAGCTATCATCTAAGAGTTTACTTTAAACTGTAAAAGTAATTTTGAAATAGTTAACAATAGAACTCAGTGAGTTAGGAAACATTTACCACACAAGGGGACTCTATTAAATAACATGTCACTGTGGGAAAGTAATAGGTTAGCATGCTAACTGCAAAAAAGAAAGAGTTAACACCATTCCTTTTAGCTCTTTGTGAGTAAGGTAATTCATTTTAAGCATTTTAAATGTAAGTTTAATGCTGAACTTGCAATTCCTCTGGGTTGGTTGGTAAAAGGCTGTTAATGCTACACTGGCCACTGATGATATTAATGATATAAAGCCAGAAATAGTCCAGGGAGTTTGGGTAATTCTCATATAAAAAGGTTTAGCTAAAAACTGATCTCAGTTAACCTTTGTTTTCTACAAATGAACCAACCACTTCCATCGAGACAATCTTTAGCATTATCTAGCATGCAATGTTGTTTTCACTGCTGTGTGTAGAATTCAGTTGCATTTATAGTTTAACTGTGCATTTGCCAACATTTTTCTGAAAATGAACTGTTTTCTGTTTATGTTGTGGTCGGATTCCTCATTATAATTTCCAGTTCTAGGAACATTGTGTTCAGTTTTTTATTTAGGACTGTGTGACTGCATATATTTCAAGCTTACCTTGTTCCCAAAAGGTCGTCTATATTTCCATCAGGGTGGCACCCTACACCGTTCAGGCTCCCAACCACAGCCCAGTACCAAATCCCTAAATTGAGCATCGGGGGTTGGGTCACCCAGTTAGCCAGGAGGCCGGTCCTAGCTGTCTCCAAACACACATCAGTGTGATGGAAAGTCACCTCAGCGAGCCAGGAACTCAGCTCACCCTGTCTGAGGCCAGCTGCTTTAAAGAATTATGAATTAAGAGGAAAGTTATGGGAAGGGAGAGAGGAGCCTTTCTGTCAGAAGATGAGATAATCTGAAGGGTCAGCATTGGACACACACACACACACACACACACACACACACACACACACACACACACACACACACACACACACACACACACACACACACACAGGTTAATGCAGTGGAAAAATCACAGCAAGAAGTGTACTTTGGAAGAGCCACATGGGGTGTTATCTTAAAAGGATAATAAATATGTCTTTCCCTGCGAATGAGGAAGAGTTTCAGTGTCTAGTTTGTGATGGTAATTTCCATAGCAACAGCAACCTGGTTCCAGTGTGGTGACTGGGGACAATGCAGGTCATGCATGCATGACTATCTCTGTCTTTTTCGTCTCTCTGTGTCTCACTCCATCTGGCTATCCAGTGACAGGCAGCAATTAATATTATCACTATTTATGTATTTTCTTTCTTTTTATTTTTTATTTTTTGGAGGTTAGATACAAAGAAAACGATATTCCAGTTTGTATTCTGGTATTTACTGATTTATTTTTTGTAAATCCAGAAGGCACAAAAAGATTAGTTTTCCAGCCTCAACTGACTTCAGAACTGCACCCCACCCATACGCCCTAGCTGCTTGCTCCTCTGCTCCCTCCCTAACTTCTAGCTGCTGTATCCTGTGTGGTAAAGCTGGCACCAGGCTTTGAGTGCTTTCCTGAACAGACGTTTTTGATTCAAGCGCTGAAGTTTTTTGGGCTCTCTACATGTGTGGCGTAGACCATCTTCTCCCCTGCTCTGTTTACTGAACAGTAAAATCTGGAGGCCACAGACCGACGTGGGCTCCTCATTCCCACCAGAGAGGAACCCATTTCATGAAGAATAACACTAATAACGTGACCAGAGCCCAAAACACTTCCTTTCCCGCAGCTCTGCAGATCAGGTTTTTGTTATATTATTTTTTTGTGTTACACTTCTGGCCACCAGAGTGCCTCCTCTAAACACTAGCCCAAAATCATCAAGTGCTTTTTCAAAGTGGTGCACTTAGGAATCTCAAACTCATACCAACAGTACAATTTATTCTAACCCCAAAACAGGGTGGATTAGCCCCTCTCTGCAGCATGTACAGTAGAGGTGGGTTGGTTAAGGTCCTGTAAGCAACCTTGAAAATATCCTCAGGAGTAGCCTAGGCTACAGACAATGGAGGAAACAAATTTGAGAACAAGGAAAGAAGATGATGAAAAATAGAAAAGTATTGATGTAGAAGGTGAGAGAAATGGAGTGAAAGAGATGAAAAGAGGAAGAAAAAGAGCAAGGAAAGACCTGGCTTTCTTTTCCCCAACTCTGGATTCCTGGTTAATGACTGTAATGGTGCTGAGCCTCAATTCGCCAAATGAAACAAGGGGCCCAGCCAGCCCGATGATGTTTATTTCTCTCCATTTTTCATCTTTTCCTTTTTTTCACTTGTGACATAAAAATCGTACATACACAATCTGCATTTAATTTGTAAGGCAGCTCAATGTTTTCTTCCATTTTTCTCATCTTGCATATTCAGCAAAGTCCTTTGGCTGAAGCGGGGATTTGTGGCTTGCTAACCAGTGAAGGGGATATTTTCTGAGAAATCCCCTCTGCCAGCAACTTTCTTCACTGTGGCCTCATATGTTGACCTGATCAAGCGTCTGTTGAAACACTGTTGAGAGACATTTTGGCCCAGCCATGCTCTTTGTTTGCTTGTGACCAAGAATCCAATATGGATGCTTAGGAAGATGTCAAAGAAAAGAAAAGTGAAATCTTTCTATTTAATGTGGCTCTACTTTGACTTGGATGAGTTCTGGTATGAAGGAGTAGTCGGTGAGTGAATCCCTGATCATGCATCAGCAAAGTCAGCAATAAACTTGCAGGGAACACTTTAAGCCAGCACATGCACGCACATCCAACACCCCCAGTGGTGTGGAACTGTTTGTGTTCTGTGAGACTGATCAGCCACTGATGGGCCTTGATCCAGCGGCCACAGTGGCTGGATGAGAGCTGGCCAGGCTGCATGCCACGGGGGATTTCTGGGATCAGTGAATCTCTCCTTCTATCTCCGTATGGCTCGGAGTGAGGCTTCAACTTTTAGAGTGAGCATGATTTCTGGCCACGATCCTTATTTGGTTCGATTTACGGGCGCCATGTAGCTACCGCAAAGTCATAACCCAGACATGGATTCTCACTCTGCATGCGTACACTGTCCAGGGGAACCACATCAACCGAAGTATGTAATACAATTGTGGTTTATATTGATGTATTGGCTGTTACCTGAACTCACTGCACTTGACAGTTTTAATGGTTTTGCATACTGTACTGAAGTGTGTTTTTGAATGTTGACCTATAAATTAAAAATATCTATTTGTTAGAAACTCAAAATAATAATAAAATATACAGATTTTTTTTTCCACTGTGTATACATCTTAACTTATCCTACATAATATCATAATGATGGTCATCAAACTGTATGCTTGTTATGAAAAATGCTGCTTTCCCAACTGTAGCTTTTTCCAAGCTCCATTTCATAAAGGCACTGTGCTCCACTACCCTTTCTGTCCCCCTCTCCTCATCCATCTTCACCTGGCGCCCTCTCCCACTGTTGTGCCCACTTTTTTTTGCCAGAAATAAAAACATTTGTTCAGTTAAGTGTTTCTTCAAACTGCCCTATGGTCTCAGGAGATCTTGGGCAACTGGAGTTCAGATGGACTGATTTCAGTTCTGCCATTTGATTTCTCACAAAAAGGAAAAAGAAGACATCATTTAACATTCTGCACATGGAGCCTAGCAGAAGCTTCCTGAGGTTTCATCATCCAAACCAAACAGTGGCCCCATGGCATGCAGTGCCTCCCCTCCGAACCCCTCAGCTCCGCAGCCCTCTGCCTTTATCGGTCCTGTACGGACGTCTGACTGCACCAGTTGAGCTGAGACAAGGCACATGAAACATTTCTGACATTTCTCAAATGTGTGGCTAATCAGGAATGGCTGCTCATGTGGGGAGGATTCTCTAAGTGGGGGAGAAAAAGGGGAGGGGGTGATGCTGTAGAACTGTGTAACACTTTAAGGCCAGAGCACACAATGCCGTAAATGATTTGCTGATGATTGGTATATTTTGATAGGTCTGTAGCCTGTTTGTATAATGACAATATTAGTGGGTCATTCTCTGAGTACAACTCTATTATTCTGCATAAGGTGTAACAAAACCTTTTTTGGCCATTTTGGCAATTGAGTACCTACATTATGAGTACTCACTCCATACCTAATCATAAAAAGCATTGTTAGTACTGGGGTAAAATGGCTTATTAAGATATTATAGGCTATTAGGAGGAAAGATTGTACTCTTTATTAGTCAAATGTAAGCGCCAACTGCATTTAGAGCATGAAAAAAGGTGCGAGTAAAAGAGGAAAAGGAGAGGCTGGGGATGAGGTGCATCTCGTGCAGACAAAGGGAGACTGGGAATACTTGTGTGCTTTTACAGTGAAGGCAATTAGAGAATTCATACAAATTTGCATGTTTCACAGACAATGCAGGAAAAATACAGTGAATGTAAAATGCATGGAAAGAAATGTCTCATGTGAGGGTGTCTTGTACGACAGCTCCATCAAGGAAAACACCATTACCGAAAAACACGATTCAGTTTTGCTGTAACGACTTCTCTCACCCCACTGGAGCTCTGTAGCCTGCACAGGCTGTAAATATCAGCGTTTTTATAATCTTAATTATAGAGACATTTTTCTGTTCTCCTCCATGGGCCAGCTCTCCCTCAGACCCAGCAGGTTGCCGTGACAATGCCAAGCACTCCCCTCCACAACAACAGCAGCATTCAACAGGCAAAGATTTAGAGCTCTGCAAATATTGGCTGGGTTGGCTGTCATGGGCTAGGAATGGGAGGGAATGGGAGGGATAGAAATTTAGTAGGAGGGGGGGGGGTTGTGTCTCTTAACACTACCTCTACCTTTTCTAAACGCCATGAAAATATATTTTCCACATGCAGCAGAAACTACAGGGGACAGGCGACAGGGAGAGGGAAGTTTCCCTAGTGGAGCTGAATGAGACTGAGGCTGAGAGAACAGAAGGGAGAGAGCAGGCAAAAACAAAAAAAAAAGATTTAGGTTCCCTTGAAGAGACAGCGCACATGTTGAGAGGTGGGTCGACTCCCACCACCACCCAACAGCTTTACTCTATTCACACTGACACATTAGTATTCTAATGCCAGTGGGAATATGTATGACTGCCTCAGAGAGAAATAGATGCACAGGACTGTGCCAGAGAAGCAGAGAAAAGACAATGAGGGAGCACGAAGGAGGGGTAAACAGAAGAGAGACATTAACGCAGTCAAGACCTGGAGGGGAGAGAGAGAGAGGAGAGAAGCACTTACACATAGATGGGGTTTTAGATGATGACAACATTTATCTGCCTGCATTCATTGTCTGTGTCTCCATGCCTGCACAGCAACTACCGGAGGAGCTATTTTCTCATGCTGGTGCACCCTGGTTCACCTTTACAGTCAGGCGATGCATTAATAATATTACCACAAAACCTCTGTTCTACAGTTTAGGTATACAGTCACCTATTTAAAACAGTTTCACAGTTTTACTTAAGTTCGGCATGAATGTACTTCAAGAAGCAAAAGCACTCAGTCTGACCTCCAAGACTGATGTATTATAAACTGGGAAATTAAACTATAACTACTGATGTATAAATGTATAAATAGTACTTTATTGTTCCAGCTGGTTAGGTCAGTCCACTGGTTTCCAACTTAAAGTCTGGTAAAATTATCAGTGGGGTTGTGACTAAGAAAAACCTAAATGTGGTGAATGTTGATTTACTGATTTATAGTTATTGACTAATGAAACCATTATGGATGTTGAGAGAGGAAACTGTTAACAACTAATACACCTGACACCTCATAGTATTCATTTATTTATTCAATTTATTAGCATACCTCTGCATGTGTTAATTTGGTTTCATACATTTTTAAGTATTAAAAGTATTATAGCTACAATATTTCCCTTTGAATTATTAATTGTTTATTGTACCTATGTAACCTTAACATTGCATAATGTACAGTATAGGTATTTGATATGGAAAGGAATACAAATGACTTTTTTGAGTCTGCATTTGAAGATATCTGTGTAGCTCTACTTGATCACTGCAAAGCTATAATAACAATCAATATGAGCCACACCTGTTGAGATGTGTTAATTTATGCTTTTGTTCTATTAAAATTCCCCTCCTTTTAAAGTGCACATCACTTTGACAGTCCTATTACACGGGCAATGAATTTAAACTATTTTTCAAATGAATCAGCTCTGCTTCAGTCCGAGTAGGAATGCCTCAACATATGTACACAACAACCTGATGCTTGTGAATATTTTCACCATGTCCAACAGTGAGAGGGATCAACTTAAAGCCCCATGTCAAAATGCATTTTCTACGGCCCCTTAATAACTCAGGCTAATCACTTTAGCATTGTCTCTGGGGGCACAATGCCTCTCCTCATGTTCTGTATCCTAGCAAGGGGGCAAGGGAGCGGTTTGGTGATGCTGTGTTGAATTTGGGTGACAGGGCCCCAGTGGGAGTGGGCGCCCCCCTGTCCCTTAGATAATCCCCAGGAGAAAGGGCCTGCATTTAGGGTGTGATACGTTTAATCCGGGGAGACCCTGTTCACAAAAGAGCCCGGCACTTCCTCTGGCCTGGGAGCTTCCGCTGGTCCGGGGGGCCTGGTGTGGGTGCCAGTACAAACATAGGCCAATAATACACGTCCACATTACAATGGAACAAACAACAGATATATAGACACAGACACATACACACACATGGTGTATGGAGCAGTGAATATGGCTGGACTCATAAAAACAAACTTGTAAATTCACACTGTCCTTACAGGGAGCCAATCCAAACAAGCAGCCCACGCACACAACGGCCAGCAAGAGTAAATACACACACACACACACACACACACACACATACACACTGTGGGCAGAGGCAGTGTTTACATTCTGCCCCTGGGTACAATGAAACAAAGCTTGCGTGTACTGTAGAAAGATTAGCTCAGTGAAGGACAGAAAAAGAGAGAGATCAAACAGCTCGCTGCCTACAGATAGTTTCGTATTTACAAACAGGAAGACAGCGTCATGTAATACTCCTTCAGATGCTACACGGAGTCCCGCTTCACTCAGACATACAGTAGATCCGATCAGGGGATGCTGGTGGGTGACGCATTTTCTTCAACTCTATCCTCTGGCAGTATTTGTGTTCCTACTGTTAGGGAAAATGAATATTTAAAAGAGATAAAATCTGCAAAACCCTTTTTTTTTTTTCCAAAACACATTTTTACCACAAGAGCGAATAGTACTGACTAGGGCAGCATATAACATTTAGAGACATTTATGTAAACAGCCGAGGGTTATTATTCCATATTTCTCTGACATGATTCCACATGTAAGTTTGGATTAGATGTTTGGAAAAAAAGGGAAAACTTTGGGCATTGTGTCTGTTTTTCCTGGTTTCAGACTTGCTTTTCCTTCCCGTAGTATTTCACGGTGACACATCCTCCTTCCTCTGTGGGTCCACTGGCATTTCCATCTGGCCACAATACGTCTGTGCAGAAACTGCAGCAGATAGCACTCACTCGCAAGGGAACCAAGAGGGGGGAAAAAACTACTGATGAATAAAAATGAGCTTGCAGCTACTTACATGAAAACTGAAACTTTGATCTTCACATTTTAGGGCATTTAGGTTTTTTGTTAAAATTTTCTAAACCTTCCCATTTTAAATGTTGAGGAATTGAGCACATGACAGGTAACTGACACCGAACCCCTTCTATGGGTTAGTCCTTTAGATTGAAGGAGACAAATAAATGAACATGGGTGCTTCATTTGCAGTCGTTTTGTGTCTCTTGCATGTCAGCATTGTCATTTTCAGGCTCTGTACTGTATCTTTGTGTCTCTTTTGTGTCCTCTCTTTATGGCTGTTTTGTGTTACTTTACCATCATTTTCCATTTCTTTACATTTGTTTTGTGTCCCTTTATGATTATTTCTCATGTGTGTCGTTTCATTTATAGTCATTTTGTGTCACTTTATGCTGTTTTTTTTCATATCCTCGTAGTCATTGCGTGTGTTTGAGCTCAATTTGTGTCTCTCTGTCATTGTTTCATGTTTACTGACCTCTAAGGGTTTCTAAATGCACATATGAACAGTCAGTCCACACAGAAGCTTTGACTCAGGGGCCCAAGAGATCGGGGCCCCTTTGATCTCTCAGACTGAACCAGTCACTGTTTGGGCCGGTGTCAGGTAGGCCCGTTCAGTCATCTGTCCTGGCTTACAACAGGGTCATACTCTCTTTTCTCAGCTTTTTGGACATCTGTGATTTCCAGTTTGACAAACCCCACCCATTTGGCACCAGCAGTCTAAAATAAACCACCGAGAGGACTTAAACCATCTCTGTGACTCAGGTCTGACATGAAAATAAAACCCTCTCTCCAGGCCCCCTTATTCTCCAAACGCTGACCTTTGGCTGAACAGTCTTTGAGCAGCAGTGCATGGTCAGTACAGACCTCATATTTAATAAGAATTATGAGCAGTGACACAGTCATATATCAGAGTAATGCCCCAACCCTCCCATGCTGTGTCCTGCAGCATTACAGACTCATTATGAAAAAGCCAACGGGTCCAGGCCACTTTCTGTTTTGACAGAAAGAGGTCCACCACAGCACTGGCACATGTCCTTATGCACGGCGTCCACCAAGACTAACTACTCGTGACAGTGCCAGGTGTGTGCGCGTGTGCGTGTGTGTGGACATTAAGTCCGAGGGGAAGCATGCCTAATGTGGGAGAGAAACAGTGAATCCAACATGGCCACTAGCCAGCATCAGTGTTCCCTTCTTGGAGAATCAGCCTGTCAATCCGGTCTAATTTCCGAAGACACAGGCTGCTCTTAAACCAAGGCTGAGTTTAAACTGGACAGACTGACTCTCTCAACTGTTTTCTCAGGATTAAGTGCAGACAAGCAGAGTGAATGTGTGGCAGGTCAAGCAGGATGCACTGGATAGCAGAGCTGCTGCACAAATACAAGTCTAGTCCAGGGTCAAGCTCACATTCTGCTCCTGATCACAAAACTGCATTTGTCCAGCCAAGAGAAAAAGCATCTTACGGAGCAGGATGTTGACCCAGCTGGGCACAACTTGGCTAAATACCTCAGAAATGAGTTGTTCTGAGCAGGTTTGGGGCTTTGTGTACCTGGAGGTTTCCTCGTCCATGGTCTGCTGATGATTTTATACCTCATCCTGACATACTGCCATCAACCCGCAAGTGCTTACTGGGAGTGCACGAGCCCTTAGCATGAATTCCTGAGGAGGAAAATAAGCAACAATGAAGGAATGAGGATATGGCATCATTTAGGATTTTTAATGTTGTGCACATGATGCTATTAGTCATCAGTCACCGTGATTAAATTTGATGTGTAAGGTAATGTCTTAAAGGTGCCCTGTGGTGTTTTCTCGTTTCTGTTTACATTCATCGTTACTCACTAAGGCGCACCGTGCATATTCTTAGGGTCTAACAAATGTGTTAAACGTATTTCCATTCCCCTAAATTGTTTACAATGTTTGAAACCTGCATTTCGTATCCGTATTGGCTCACCTGCAATCTTCTTCATCACTTGGATGGAGTATTTGTTTGCTTCTTGTCTTCTTATCGCCAACCTTGATACTTGTGGAATAGTGTAATAACATTAACTCTGCCACACACAGCCCCCCACTCTAAACACGATCACACTGGAACTCCACATAAAACATCAACTATAACTGAATAATTATCAAGATGAGATTTTTGAGTGCTTGTTCATGAAATTTCTACCTTAAACCTGGAAGTAATGAGGGATGGTTACTGTTTATGTGATGTGTGTCAAATAATAGCTGGGTTTAAGCTGGTTAGACTGAGGGCTGTGAAGCTGGTTGTATCTCCGATGGCATCAAGACCTCTGCTTTGGGTCCCTTTTCCACTCAAATTTTCATCCTCCAAAGGCACGTTAAAAATAACCTAAATCAATTCAAACAACTTAATGGAGAAGCGCCATCACAATCCTGAACTGCTGCCACGATCACTTCGACCTGTGTAGTTAAAATATGTAGTTGAAAGCTTGTATGTCTGTGCTTTGAGGCTGGAGGCCTGCCTGCTGACACCAGGACTCGCTTGGCTCAGCCGAGCCATTCCCTGGCTGAGAGCTGCGCTGCTGTTGACACTATGTTTGGGGGCCAGAGGCCATTCGCATTTGTGTTCTGCCAGCTCATATATCTAACACCTGTTGCTTGGCCCAGTTCAACAAGTGCAACAAGAGCACTTATCTCTGGGTGTGCTTTGGGAGACTTTGGGAGCTTACTACCGTATGTGTAAAAATTTACACAGTTCGAAAGAGCACTCCTGATGATTCCCAGAATCCGGCTGCCTGTGGATCCAGGGTTGTGCTGCATAATTTACATGCAAAGGAAAGTCACAGGTCCAAGCAGGGAATATACAACCCCTTTACTCGAGTTAACCAAAAATAACAGTGTCAATATTAAAAGAAAAGCAAACAAAAGCTATACGTATTACAGACAAAAACATTGAAAACAAATCATTATTTGCTTTAAATAAAAATCTTTACAATGTCGTGCTGTGGTAGGAGTCAGTCTGAAGTTTTGGGATGCAATGCAAGCAACCGAAAACCTTTTAGAAAAATCACTGGACATTCAACAGAGAACATGCTCTTCAATTGGCAATGCTGACACAAATCCAAAACCAAGTCTATTCTGAGGTGAGCCATCACCTACGTGTAGATAAATGCTCCTTTTCAACTTTGTTATTTAAACACACAGGACTGAGGAGGTGCAAAAAAAAAAAAAAAAAAAAATCATGATACCACAGATCATGTGGGATTAAAATGACACACACGGGTTCTGGTCCCTGTATGCAGTCAAATCAAGCAAAAGGAAGAACAGGAGCTAAACTGAGAATGGATGCTACAGAGTTGAAAAAAGAATAAATGTAAATGAGAGATCACTGAGTGGTGAATGGGAATATACATAGGGTAGATGGGTACTACATGGTTCCAGCCTGTGTAGAGTGTGGCATGGTGAGACTACTAGAGCAACAGAAAGCACTTTCACAGATAGTGATGGGACACACACAAATACAACAACATAAATAGAAAAACATTGCTGGGAGGTGTGTAATTCACGTGTGTTAAAAAAAGGTGCAGTGGTGTGATGCCGTGTGTTTAGGCGCGGTACAGCAAGATCCTCTCAGCACAGTCCTGGCCGACCAATCCGGCGTACTGCTGCACCTCCGTCTCGTCGCTGGAGCCCTTGCGTTTGCGGGAATAGGCAGCGTAGGGCATGACGGCTCGTTTGTATAGCACCAGCGCTCTGCCCACGTCCTTCAACACTCGAGCATCTCCTGGACACAAACAGGCAAACATGAGAACATAATAAGGACCAGTGTGGACACATCAAACACAATAAACATTGTCCTTTTTTTTCCCTCGCTCATTTAGTTAACCTATGAGTGACTTGGCAGGGATACGCCATTATTCCGAGAAGCTGTTGGAGGAGCAGAAAGCATTTTTCCCCTAAAAGCACTAATTCCAATATGCCTTAAACCTGGAGTCACGGAGGTGCATGAGCAGGCTAGTTCGTTGGCCTTGTTTATGGGGCCTTGCTCCCTCGCTGGCGGGCCAAACTCAGCATCTCATTAGGTCTTGTGTCATGCACTGCCAGCTCCCATCAGACCAGTGAAAACACTGCTAATCTCAAGCGTGCGTGTTTCAGAGTTTCGGAGTGGTTCAGAGAGCTGGATGGAAAAAAAAGGTGAAAAACGATGACCCTCACACTGCTGAGACGAAAACTGCTGCCTCCAGGAGTGAGAGGTAAAGCCAAGCTGCCCACAGCTGGCGCCAAGTGGATGTGCAAGAGGAGCACAGCAGGGAGTACGAAGTGAGCCAAAATAACCCAAATATAATGCAAGTGGGTCTAAAATGCATAGTTAACAGTAATAATTTTCAGAGTCCTTTATTTGCTGCCATTCACTGGAACTTCATGTCTCTCCAGTGAATAACATCCCACTTACTCACTCTAATTGCAGCTTTAATCTCTCTCCTTAGCTCTTATTCCACCTCTTTTCCGAGCATTCAGCTTCTTCACCCTTTGCAAAATGCCTAAAATGTACAATTTATATTGTGCCGCCAAAAAAAGCACATCCCCAACGTACTACTATGCACATAATATTTCATCCATTCGGCCTGTCCCGTCTGGAGCAATCCTGGCCTGAGAGGAAGCAGATGAAAATAAACCCGGGGCCAGGCCGCGCAGCGTAGTGGACGAGCTTGCCAGGCCTATGGCGACACATCAGTCAAACAGGAGCGGGTTAGATTTGGTATTAATAGAGCTCAGGGCCTCCTGCTCACCACTACCGTTCCCCGTGACAACAACCCATGTGGCTCGCAGCTGAACGCCCAGGTGGTATGAATGATATGCACGTTTTTTCCCTCTGCCTATTCCCTAAAATATCAAGTATGCCGCCAAGTGCTGCCGAATCCCACCTGATCACCCAAACAACTGAGAGGGCAAGATAAGAGAGAAATTTGAATTGGGAGAAAAAAAGGTCTTGTGTCCCGTGCCAGATGTTAAAAGGATCGCCCATTTACAGAGCACTCCGTTGCACTCCGACTGGACCCTGAAAGTTCATGAGCTGAATGAGATCAGTTAAATTGTTACAGACCTCAAGTGTCACTGAAATTGACAATGACTGCATTGGGACCGCAGTCAATATTTGGTCTGGGCAGATTGTTCCAAACGATTCCTCTTCACTGAAAAAGTAAGACAGAGGAAAGAGAAGAGCTGGGTATGAAGATAAAGCCCTGCAGCTCTTTACCTCTCACACTCTCCATCTCCATCAATATATTTTCATATTTCAACCAAGATTTTCAAGCTACACTGTGGATTCATGTTTTATTTATTAGGCTCAATTCCCTGCACAGTAATGCCCTAACCACTCTCTCTAAAAAGTGCTGAGTCATACAGCTGAAGAACGCTTGATACAAACTTTTAAATGAAGAAAATCAGCAGTATGTTAAGTCTCACCATGTGGGGAAATGGATTTTAAAAGATGCAAATACGTTATGTAAGTTCCACATGGCCATAAGTTTGGTCCATGAAGAATTAATGTGTCCTGATGGGAAGAAAGTGAAAATATTTAAACGTTGGACGGATGCTTCCTTAATCACTTAAGCAGCCTCCAGTATTAGTTCTATAGTCTCTCCAAGCACCATGTGTCTCCTCGTGTTTTTGGCTCCAACACAACAGCAGGGTCGGGTCTGTCTTTGCAAATGTCCGTGACTGACCGACTGACTGGCTGACTGACAGAGTTCAGTGATAATAATTACATCATTGGTCACCTGAATCCTACGTGACCAAGATAGAAATTCCCAAATGTCTGTCGCACTTCCAAGATGAACTGGCACTCGCTTCTAATGTGCCATGACCACAGAGTTCGTCATGGCCTATTTGAATACAGTATTACTAATTCAAACAAATGAATGCAAACAGCTCAAATGCAGTAATCCAATGCAATCTTCTTTCAAGTGAAAGCTACCTGTCATCAAAAACAGTAAAGGTCTGAAAGCTCCCAGGGAACCATAGTGTGAACACAGGTTCACTATCAGTGTTTGGACTAAATGTGAAAGCACCCTAATGTTCTGTCTCTTCTTACTTCTTTCTTTCAGTCATTTTGTTTTTAGTTTAAATCAAAATAGATTTTAATCTGACCATGTCTCAATTACAAAGCTACGATCACTTTAATAGGAAAGTGAAGAAAAACTTCAGACTGGTACTGAACGTGCAGACAGGGTGAGAGAGAAGCAAACAAAAGAAAAGCTGCGAGGAGCTGACACCGGACAGAACGCAAAAAGCCAAGACATGGTCCAGCTGCACACTCCATTTTGACCTAGTCTTGTTTATCAGTGTGTTAACCCACTCAAACAACAATTGCGCAAAGTTGAACTTTTCCACTCCAGTGCGTGACACTACCCTGAAGCACCACTGTCCCCTTGTTAAGATATTAAGTAATGAACATTTCACAGACCACTGCGGACAGCGGCGTGTAGCTTTAAGATGGTCTATTAATCTTAACAGTAAAAACTGAGCAGAGGCCTGATCTGCCTCTCCATCTCTCTCTTAGTCAAAGCAATCCAAACATCCGTTCCTCACATAAACAACTTCCCTTTTCTTCTTCGCTCACTCTGCTGTGCCCCCTTCTCAGTTTGAGGAGCTGCAGACCCTGTTTCCGCCAGGCCCGCCGGATGCTCAGTGACACGCCGCTCTGAGGTCACAGCTTCTCGGTGTCAGGGTTCAAGGGTCGGGGGGAAGAGGAGTGGTGAGGGTCGGCCAGAGAGTGAGAGGGTCAGGGCCGAGGCTAGGGGCCTTGACACCTCGCCACGCTCCTCTCTCTCTTCCCATCTATCTCAAACTTTCTAAAAACTTGCTTAACACCGGATGCTGGTCAAAGCCAGGCCATCGGGTTATGACCGCTTACTATGACCTGGTGTTGCGAATCAAAAATAGGGCTTACTTTTGAAAAGGAAAAGGCCAAAACCGTGGTGTAAAGAGTAAAAAGACCACTCTCTGACTGAAAGACCTGGGGTTAAAGCCTCTGTGTTAGCACACATCCGCCCGGCTGACCCTGAATCTCTGTAGCTGACCATGGATTTTGACCAAAAGTAAAGGAAGCAACAAGAGAATTCCTCCGCTTTATGAAGGATATTACCATTATTGTTATTAAAATCAAGCAAAGATTCTTTTTCGCAGTGGGAAAAATGCTGGAGGGGGGAAAAAAAACCTGCCTCTGCATTAAAACAGAAAAGACAGAGAGAAGTCATATCTGTCAACCCTCCCCTCTGAATGGGAACATTAGTGCACGTCAGGCTAAGGAGCAGAAAGCCTAGTGAAGAGCCGAGCAAAGTGGCTGTGACAGTGAGACAAGATATGAAAGAGTATACTGTAAAAGATAAAAGTATAGTGGAGAAAGCAGGTGACGCGGGGAGAAAGTGGTGGATGCTGTCAGGCTTTCTCTGTCTCCTCCATCTAGTCGTGTTTATGTTAATGTCACTGTTGCTGAAAGCAGAGATACTGAGGATCTCAAAGTCAATCAGCTTCATGAGAGATATTTATCTATGAATGTATCTTTTTAAATGAGACTTGAAAGAGCGACTAAGAGAATGGGATCATTCTATTCAAACATTTTTGAGTGCTGTTCTAAGTGCGTGTAGAAAAAACACGTGGCGCTGTGAGTCTTACATGGCGCCTCCTGGACGCACTTTAAGTCCGGGGGTGACTATTTGTGTCACACAGTACAGTTTTTCAAGTGTTTATCCTACTGAGCGGGCAATGCCCCTTCTTCTGTCTCCATGCAGGCTGATTATAAGTGTGTGCAAGAGAAGTTACATATGTGCCGGGTAGAATGTGTGTGTGTGTGCAGTATAGACATTTGTGAGAGGCCACAACAAGGCCCTCGGGAACCTCGATGTGTCAGCAGCTGGCATGTAATCAATGTGAGCCTGCTTTGGACAGAGTTGTGTAAACTTTAGATTAGCTGTCTTTAGACACCTCATTAGGACAGCTCCGTAACCCGGTCACCCTGACAGCCTTAACACGAAACAACACCGAAAGCTCTCTTTCACCCCTGGGTGAAGCTTTAAGTTGAAATTAATGGGTGGTTTTTAATGAAAACAGGAATTTCTTGAAAGATCCAAGTTTCTTTAGGACTTAGATCAAGGCCCTTTGTTGTCACTGTTGTTAACATGGCTTAAAAATGTCACTGTTAATCAGTGGCTCTTTGACAAGCAACCTCAAGATACATTTTGATATATTATGCTGAATACTATATTTGTTCAGTTACCATACATCTTAATTTTGTGGCCACTGCTTCTAAATAAATGAAACGCCATTATAGACTAATAGTTCCTACAGTACACATTGGAGTTTCCAGCACTGTTGGATGCAGTCAGGACTTCCCCAGGACTTAAAATCACATCAAAACAGCCTTTATTTAGACCAAAAAACAAGCCACGCACTCAGCAGCGTGCCATGCTACTACCCTGATGATGACACAGGCCAGGCTGACCTGGTGACTGACTGACCGCTGGACATATTTCTGGACAAGTCAGAAACCTCCGCGCCACAGCTAGTCTGGCAGCGGCCGTCTTTAGCTGCAGCTCAACCCCACAAGCTTGGCAACAGGCCTGAGAGCCGACCATCAAGACAGCGAGCACTGAAATGTAATGACACTGCGTTTGGACAGCTCGGGCCTGAAATAATGTCAGACGCCGTCCAAGATCAACAGTCCAACGCTGGAACGGACGCACCACAAGAGCCACAGACACACAAACATACACCGGCCACAGTGAAAATGGCACGGTCTGAGACCGCCACTCTGTCCTCAGTAATTTGTGCCTACTCAGGGATTAAGGCTATGACTGACAGGAAACGGTCAGACCTACCACCGGCTAAACTGTTAATGGCAAAGTTGTAAATGACCGGTCTACTAATGGTCTTTTAAATGCCCTCGATTCTTTTGGGTGTGGTGCTTTCAACACCATTTGAGTGAATGACACAAGCGGGCCAAGAAATTACAGAAAAGGGTATTTTTTAAAGACATGTGTTCATGTTTAGAGTCTTTATAGATGGCTAACTTAACACCCACAATTCTTAGCTCATGAAACCACCTGACCTCTACAGCAGGGGACAGAGAAAAGGGGCACAGGTGTTCAAGAAGGCTTTTGTTTCATTTAAGTTCATCACATGTGCTGGTTTTTACCTTTTACCAAGTCCAAGTATGACCTCACTGAAGCAAACTCCTAATCTGCCTCTCTACTTTCATGTATTCCTCCTTTGTCCTCCACCTCTCTGTCAATCTATCTCTCATTGTACTTCTCTCCCCTCCGGTGCCAGCGTACAGCCACCAGCCTGCCTCCCTTTCACTTGCCATTTAAATAAAATCATTTTTACCACGTCTCTCCCCTCTCCCCCTCCATCTTCTCCTCTATTACCCTCTCTCTTACCCTCCATCTGCCGCTCCCTGTCTACTTGACAATCAAATTCTTGTCCTCTCACATCTCCTATTACTGTCTATCAGAGGCTCTCTCCTGTTTGGTGATGCAGCTTAATGGAGAAGAGTAAACAGGAGATGGCCGGCTCTTGTAAACTCAATCATTCAGGTTACAAGCACTTACAAGCATTTACAACCTAAAACCACCTAAGGGACAAAAATGCAGAGTCGTCACAGGAAGGTGAGCAGAAAGAGATTATAAAAATATGGAGTCAGAATACGCATCACCGGCCATTCACCTCCGCAGAAGAACATTCAAAACTCTCCTGTCAAAACTTTCAAACTCACATCAACTCGGTCTGGCCCCTGGCTCTAACCTTGAGAGCCCAGACGATGGGCGTCTGCCAGTCTACCTTCTGAGTGCGGTTCAGTACCACTGATATCACTATTCATCTAATGACAGCATGGAACTTCCATAACGACGGCACTGGCCCTGCTCTGACCACAGTGAAGGATCACGGGGGGAGAAGACTGTATGATCGGAGCTGCTGGCCCTTTGTCTACCCCTGTTCAATGTCTGCACACTGCCCTTGGTGCGAGCCCACATTTTTCAGCGCATGACGGTGAAACAAGATCAGATGTTAACACAAGGTTCACGGGTTCGTCCACAGCAGCGTGCACCAAAAACCGGAGGATCCGAGTCTCCAAGCTCCGAGCAGCATGTTGGTAATGTAATAAACGGAGATGGCTTCATAAGATGTTTTAATGAACTTTTGAACTGATACGAAGCTGTGACTCAACTTTTACCTGTGCCTTATTCTGGACAGCCTCAAGTCACTTTTGGCTGATGAAATGAGAAAATGCTGTTATCTTTAAAACAACAGAGTGGAGTGTAGCACAGCTGTACCTGCATCATGATCTTGGTTGAAACGGGCGTAGCGGGAGTTCTCCAGCTGTGGTAGACATCGCTCTATTGCTACCCAGACATAGGTCTCCGGGCACAGGAGGTCTGAAGGCCGATACTGCCCCTGGAGAGTGAAAGAGGGACAAAGAGAAGGGGTTACACCTCCTACGAAGCAAATTAATAATCGATAAATCAATGTACATATAATGCCAACAAGCTCGCTTTATCTGAAAATCACAACAAAAATCACAACAAAAACCATTAGTTTTTTACTGTTTGGTGAGATTCACTGATGTTTTCTGTCATTTAAAGGATAAGGTCATTAATCTATAACACTGCTGACAAATAGTTCAGTAATGATAAATTATCTTTGTCACACCATGTTCACACCACACTAATGATGCCTCAGGGTCAAAGGTTTGACAAGTTGTAAACTGACCTCTGGGTCAGAGAAAGGGTTGAGACCTGGATCAAACTTTGCTCTGTTTAAGTTCTCTGCTTGAACACTATGTGTTATGTCGTCTGTGGTGTTGAGCAGGAAATGTAAACACACATGCGTATTGTAATGTGTGCTTGTGAAATAGGTGCAAGTCTGTATTTGACCCAACTTTTTTGGATGGAAAATAAACCAAGCTGAACAAAAACAGCTGCGGGGCAAAAAAAGAAAAAAAAAATGAGACAGGGGTTGAATGAGCAGAAAGGAGGAGGAGGAGGAGGAGGAGGAAGAGCCTCCATTATCAGAGACCTGCATTTTATCACATGACTCCAAACAAATACAAACTGCTGAGGTCGCTCTGTAAACAAGCAGGCGCCTGCAACAGGCCCCCCTGCACTGTTTCGACATACACAATAATATTTAAAGTTTATGAGACATTAAACTGTTTCATGAGCCTCCTTTTTTATACACAACTGAGGTCATAGGTGCTGGGTGATTAAACTTGCAACTCAAAGAAAAAACAACAACAACACAATTGTCACAAGAAATTAACAGTACACAAGACAAAGGAAATATCATTCCTCTGACCACGACCCATCTATCAGTGTAGGCCTGTATGGAAAATATGCAGCCTGCTTTTACATGCAGGATAAGATGCCATGAAAAATGAAAAACAGAGGAATGTGAGGGATACACTGATCTGTCAGGATTTCCCCCTCAAGTCGGGCTCCTTATCTAGAGCCGCTCTCTTTCCTTTCCCTCCCCCCACAACACAACCCAGTCAGGTAAAAGGGCAAAAGAAAAGGTATTCATCTGGTCATATGAAACGAGCCTATACCAAGTCAAGGGAAAGGCTGTGTTGAGAAGAAAGCAATTCAGAGCGAAGCAACAGACGTTAAAAACATGCTTTAAGTGCATCTGCTAACAGACGGCTGCTAGTGGAATGCTACGAATCCGTAGCTGCAGCGGACACACACGCATTGATCGGATGTTCTCCGTGTCCCAACAACCTAAAGCCTTCTACAACTGTCAGCGCAGTCAGCTTGACACTCTCACACTCTACCTCACCTCTATGCACTCCTTCAACACCGCAGCCAGACACTCCTCTCTACATATGCAGGACACACACACACCTGCTCACATATATTTCCCGCCGTGGTCCCCCTGCACCCTGACATTACACCTCAGTTCAACCCGACTGTGCAGAGGGAGAATGGAAACAACAGAAACAGAAGTGGGAATGAGTGAAGGCGATAGAAGAGAAATGAAGAAAGAAAAAAAAAACCCCGGCAAGGACAGACCCTTGGATAAGTTACTGTTCCATGAAGAAAAGCTGGCACGTTTGTAATAGAAATAAAAGAGGATTCCTGTTTTCTGGAGGCCTGTGTTTTGATTCTACAATCCACGATGATATATGTAGTGCTTTGCTGTGAGGTTCCAGAAGAAAGAGAGGCCTATCTAACCAAAATGAGACCCATAGTCTGCGTACGGCTCGCACACACAATTCCTCAATTCTCCCCCCTGAAAAGAAAAAAAAGGACACAGAGTGGGATGAAGAGTATGAAAGGACACACACAGCTATTAGTGGTCTGGACAGAGGAGAGAGAAAAGAAGACAGAAGGGAGAAACGAAAAAGCTTGACTTGCCACTACCTATCTGTCAGCTTCTTTTTTTTTATTGCACTGAAAGTAAAGACTGAGTTCACCACTGACTTTTTTTTTCAAACTTCCCCCAGTTGGCTTGAAGGCCCTGTAATTCACAGCTGCCCCTGCTGCTTCCTTGGCTCATCTTCAGCTCTGTGTTTTCTAGTTCTGCCTCCGTTTGCTCACAACATCCATCTTTCTATATAACAGTCACTGATAGCGAACAGAGAATGCAGTAATGGTTTCCCGCAAACTGATAATCCTTGAGACAGAGGACTGGTGAGGAAACACTGGGATTGCTGGAAGTGACACTGCTACTTCTACAAATCTCTGTTACTGAGTGAGTAAAGAGGCCACAGGAGGTGATAATGGGTTAACATATAAATAGCTGTATAACTATATGATAAGGAGTTTTGTTTTTTTTAATGTGTCCACTCAGTTCTATGGAGGACTGCTCGACAGTTGAGGCTTTCCAGACAAAGGTTTAGTCCTCCTCCCGTCAGTGGTTCTCTCCCTCCCTTTCTAAACGCTCAGAGCCTCCTACACCAACCAATCCGTCACCATCCTTCCCTCCTTCCGCGAGTTCAGACGAACGCGGAGGTGACGCCGATGACTGACAAACGCTGAAAGGCTCGTTTAGAGAGACAGAGGAAGGAGATGGACGACGAACAAATGAGTGGAGAAAGAAAGAAACATGTACAAACTTCGGCGGAGAGACCTCAGAGGTGTGAGAAATGAGATGGCGATAGGATGTAGACGGGGGGGGAAATTAGGTGCAGATGAGTAAAGGGACGGTATTTAACGCCAATGAGACATAGACGGAGGAGAGCTTGATGGGAGCGATAGGAGCTGACCGAGTGCCAGCGCTGAGAGGGGATGTTGGAAGCACAGGATGAAGAGGGAGGGTTTGGAGAGAGACAGAAAAGGGGGATGTAAGGGGGGTTGAGATGAAGACAAGAGGAAAAAGTAGATGAGGAGAAATAAAAAGCTGCATTCAATGACAGCCACATAAAGAAAAAAGCAACTTAACAAAATGGAAACTACATTTACAAGTGTCTAGTGTTTTCCTATGTGCTTGCTAATGAAGGTGCAGAGGTCACCGCTTATAGGAAAGCAATTTCCTACAGTGCTGATTTCCCAATGAAGTGAACTTTAACAAGACAAGAGAAGAAAATTGCTCAACCTCATTTGAATAACAAGATGGCCCAGTGTAAACAATTACACAACCTCAGTCATCAGAAGTAAACAGACATACACAGGGCTTGACACACAGTTACACGATGCTTTGCAGATCTATTATCACTGAGTCCCTTGGTGACACGTTATTTTCAGGCCACACAGACTTCACTCTCGTACAGATAACTGAGGCGCTGCTGTCAGAGCAAACTTTATTACCAATTCATTGACTCCAATATATAACTGTCACCTTGTTCCTTTCATTCATTGTACACCATTCTACGGAAGCGCATTGCATTCACTTGATTTTTTTTTTTTATCTCGTAATTACGAGATCCTGATCTCATAATTACGAGATCTTTTCTCGTAATTACGAGATCCTGATGTCGTAATTATGAGATCAGGATCTCGTAATTATGAGATCCTGATCTCGTAATTATGAGATAAAAAAAAGAGGAAGTATCTATAAATCCGCTATTGTTGTGGCAATTAATCAATGCTATGGTGGTCTAGTGGTTAGAGCATTAGATGACCATGTGGGAGACCAACGATCGAAACTAACGTGGGGCATAGCATCGTTGTTTTGTACCATATTAGACCACTGTACGCTACATTATTAGCGGGGGACACACCGGCCCATGTTGCCCACGTTGTACGGTAAACATCACGTTACAGCCGCAGTTGTGAGTGAGTCATGTCGGGACCAGAGCGATTGCTGGGACAACGGGACAACCAGGGTTCATGAATCCGCTCCACAGACCCAGGTCCCCGGCTGCTGCCGCTGCTCCGGCGGGGAACGCAATGCTCACTGCCAGGATCCACACCGGAGCAGCGGCTGCTGGCGGCGGCCAGGCGGGGAAGGCGATCAGTGAGCTTCGCCGTCCCCATCGGAGCAGAGCGGTATGTTATCTATCGCTCTGCGCCGGAGCAGTGGCGGCGGGGGCGGCCAGGCTCACACACCCAGGGAAGGCCATCCAGTTAGGAGGAGAAACTTTCTGCTTCTACTGAGTGGCTTGTTGTAAAGTTTAGCAGCAGCGGGGCAGCTCGCGGCTGCTGCTCTGTTCACTTCACACCATGGATGTAGCTATTTGTTTTATCCCGGTAGACGTAAATACATAACACGTGTAGCTACCCCCAATCAGAACACTTCCCGACCCCCAGACGTACATAATGTGTTTTCCATGTAAACTCGAAGGATAATATTTCAATTCTGAATTATTTAATTCAGAATAATTAATAATTGCGCATTAAAAACATATAATGTAAACAAGACCACCCGGGTTTCGATCCCCAGCTGTCTGCGTGGGGGGCAACTGCTTTACCCACTGAACTACCGTAGCCTAACAATTACTTCTGAGACAACAGCGGATATATAGACATTCCCTTTTATTTATCTCATAATTACGAGATCAGGATCTCATAATTACGAGAAAAGATCTCGTAATTACGACATCAGGATCTCATAATTACGAGATCAGGATCTCATAATTACGAGAAAAGATCTCGTAATTATGAGATCAGGATCTCGTAATTACGAGATAATGTGTCTAAAAAAAATTTTATCAAGTGAATGCAATGCGCTTCCGTACCATTCTCTCCATTTCTGTCTGGTTTTCTCACACATCTCCAAGTGGGAAGGGATGCCCCCCGGCCCCACACCTATGATTTATAGGAGAAGCAATTAATCAGACACATGAATCGAGGTTTTTTTTTTTCTTTTTTTCTTTGCTACAGCCAAGAAAACCTCATGAAAACCTACACGTCTTTTGCCTCCTGCTTCTTTTCTTCCTCCCTGTCTGACCATGAAGCAGACATGTGAGGTCTGGTCTGCGGCGAGTGGAGACAACTCTCATCAACCGAGACTATCAGCCAAAAGCGACTTGAGGCTGTCCAGAATAACGCACAGGTAAAAGTTCAGTCACAGCTTTTTATCAGTTCAAAAGTTAATTAAAACTTTAACATTTTGGTTTGGTAAGGCCTTTTTTTTATCAGATTGCATAGGAAATGACATGAGCTCTGAAGTTAGGATGAGAGAGAATTTATTTTGAAAACCCTTTGAAAGCAGTTTTTTTATTCTCTGGTGTTCGACCATTAACTGGATAAAACAACTGAGCAGTGGCAACAATTTCAGATGATATTCTGAGTGTACATATATTAATCAATATCCTACTGTATATGCACAAAATAGAACATGTAAGGGAATTTTTAACCAGCAGAATTAGAATAAACTTAAAGGGATAGTTCAACATTTTGGCAAATTGGCCCATTCCCATAATCCCTATAGTTTTAGGAGTACGTTTGTTACCTTTAATTGTCGGTGTCAGATGTTTTTAGAACGGCAGAGCTGAGCTGCGAGCTGCTCAGAGCTACGCTATAGAGGCAATTTCTTGGTTTCCCTCATCCAAAACGCTCTCGTGGACAAGTTGTGACCTGCACATTCACCACGCTATGACAGGAACGAGCATCAGCGGTTTTGCATGAATTTACCTCGAAAACAACTCTCGTAACATTCCGCTATTATCTCATAGCGTGGTGAATGTGCAGGTCACAATTTGTCCATGAGAGCATTTTGGAGTTGTTGGATTATATAATTTAGTTTTAGGAACCTACTCCTAAAACTATAGAGATTACAGTATGACAATGGACCAATTTGCCAAAATGTTGAACTATCCCTTTAAATATTTCTAAAAAAATAGATTAAGATAACTTGATCCCAACCTGCTTTCACCTGCAATTTCTCTAGCATCGGAACACAATAGGGTACAATTGCATCTGGTTTGCAGCTACACTACAGTGTCACAGTTTGGAGTCGTCCTCTCTCTCTCTCCCTCTCGCTTGGTGGAGGAAAGACCAGAGGACACAGAGGTGGACTCGTTGTCATAGTGACAGGGTTTCCCTGCCTCCATCTGCATTACTTTACACTCCACATCTGCTGCTGATTTCCTGCTCATATCTCCAGTGGAGCTTTCACCCACCCTACCCCTCGCTGATGTGTCCCTGTGTATGTGTGTGTGTGCACAAGTCAGGCACTGTACAGAGAGTCTTGGGCAGTTTCAATGAGTCTATTCTTGTTAATACTATCAGCACAGTTCAAATCTCCTCAGGAAAGAGCATTGAGTAATACAGTAATCTGCTGGTCAACTGAGAACCTATTCCAGCGTGAGACACAGCGGCTCCATGAAGGTGACGCAAGGCTGGTTGTAGAATAGATGAGGTCACCAATGTTAGACTCTGTTTGGCTCTGGCAAAACATATATTATCCAAAAATAACATGCCATACAAAAAGAACTCTGTTTTATAATATGGGTGGTCAAGCATGAACACAATAGTGAATGGGATTTTATGGATGTGTGTGATATTAAACATTGTTAATTTCTCCCTGAGTGTGCTCAAACAAACAGATTATGGTCACCGTACTGTATTTGTAGTCTTTTCATAGTATGTTATTCACCTGCTTGTCACTCTGGAGTCATCTGAGCTGGAAGGGCATACAAAGAGGTCTAGTGTGACCCAGAGCAAGGCAGACCTAACCTAGACCGGCCCGGGCCAGCACTCTGACCCAGGGTCACATTCAGCCAATCCAACTCACAGACCAATAAACACAGGCCTTGATCCCTACATCTGTAGTCTCTCTCAGACATATAGCTCTCACAATGCTCCCCCTCTAATGTCTTAAGACTGTTGAAACACACACATTCTGCCCAGACGCGGGGGCACGGCCGAGGGGCCTCGGGCCGCTGACGGACACACGTAAACAGTGCGGCTCACACAAACACACATGCAGCTAGACAAATAACACTAAAAACCAAGCAGGGTGGACAGAGGGACAGCACCAGTGAAAGACATGTCCAAACAAGCTGTATCTCAGAATAGTGGCCCACACAGACGCACTTTCACCACAGTCTGTGACAATATGTACATATGCATTTGTGTGTGTGTTTGTGTGTGTGTGTGTGTGCCCCGAACATGTCTGGGATCTGCGTTTGGGGAGATTTACGCTAACTGCTGCTGTTTAAACACTCGGGGCCCACCAAGGCCTTTTCACCCTACTCAACACATTACCACAGGACGACCTTCAAATAAAGCTTCTAGACTGGTAAGTCTCCCCCCCTTGGGCCCCTGACAACCCCCACAATCCACCCCACTCTGTCCCAGCACTCCCTCCTAGCCTGGCTATGCGTCACGGCTCCGCGGATGACAGGTTAATGAGGAGAAAATATTTTTACAGGATCGCATTTCGACTGAGCCCTGAGAACCAATGGCAGCGCTTTTATGGGCATCAGCTCACAGACTGGGCACTTTTATCTCTTTATCTCCTCTGGCTTTACGGGCAGGCGAGCTGTTACGCCTGTCTGACACAGACCACAGCTTACTGACTTGCCCTTAATCTTGGTCTTAAAGGCCCACCTCAAACTTCTGACTGCAAGACCAAAACCCGAGGCCTTTCACCCACACGCTGAATAAACGTCTAGCTGCATTTGTGAGACCAGCTCCTTCAGCCCAGCGGTGCTTATCAAAAATCTTCCATCGAAACGCAGAAACCAGCCATTTTTTTCAGACGAAGTGGCGCAGCTGCAGCAGGTTTGAAAATAAATAGTGGCTGAGTTAATGGCAAAGCAAACACCTCAGGCTGGCAGCTAGAGGGCTCTGGATCGGCTCAGCATGACACCATCTCTAAACTCTCGTTTTTACCCTTGTGACCTTCACACCTCCCCCCTTGCTCTCGCACTCCCGCTACCCGCCTTCACCCAGCTCCATCCTTCCACCAGCAGTAAGACTGAATCATCTGACCTGACCTCTTGAACTTTGCTCCCCGAGACCCTCACCCTGTCAGCACTCCTCCTAGGGGGTGCCAAGCGGTGGCTGCCCTCAGACCGTGCTGTAGCCTGTTAATGATTTGTTAAAAACACAACCATGGCAGGACAGAAGGGTGGGGAAAAAAAGAGATGATGAAGCATAAAAGAGCGGCAAAATTATCAAAAACTTTAAACAAATGTTTCTGCTGAGAGGTGCACTGTTGGTGGTCTCCTGTCGAGCTAAATCAAACAACACTGTTTCTGTCAGAAAGGCTTTAATTTAAGACAGGGGGGGAGGGGAGCGAGTTGGAAGGTAGAGAGAGAGGGGTATGCTTTAGCTTATAAATTTCGGAGAAAGGGAGAAAATGAGCCTCGTCGGGTTTGATCTTATTTTGATGGGCACAGGTTTTGATGGGCACATTGTTGGAAGGCAATGCTCCTGGCAAGGCAGAAAAATGCCCTCTAAAAACAAACCAAATATTGCTTCAACTGAGGAAAAAGAGCGGTCTAAAGGAACAAAAAGTGGGTAAGAACGTGAGAAAGGCCGGGCAGTTTCAACATGGAACAATGCTCTCACCACAGTAACTTTAAACCACCTCTATGAAAACCATAGTGCATCTTTGCATGCAGCTATGACAATCGGAGGAACAGTATCAGGGTCAGTCCCGCCTCCTGGTGCAGTTTTAACTTTAGACTAAATCAACAAAACGTGTTGCCGTGTTTTATCTCCGAACGGAATCAGCTATAGTTTTTTTAGCCCGATCCCTTCTCTCTCTATCAATCTTTCATCCCGACCAGCATGGCGGTTTGCTTCTTTAACAGTTGCTGAAAGAAGAATGGAAACAAAAAGAGAGAGAAGGGCTGGCTCTACTGTGCCTGGACCTGCAGGACCTGCGAGGCGTAAACCCACTGGATTCACACAAACACTGCATGTAAACTTTCTCAGCATGACTCATCAAGAATCTATCAACAGGTTTGAACGTTTATACTGGAAGAGCAACAATAATCAGCAAAAAAAAAAACGCAGAGGAAAACAATGTGCTCATCAACAAATCTAAGCGGGATGGCGGCGCGCAAACAAACCTTGTAACCTCTGTGGGAAACAGTCACCTGTGGATGCCTCGAACTCACACACTGTCACTCTTAATCTCCCCTGATGTACAACAAGTGACACGCAGAATGTGAGGTCACACACGTACACACAACATACTGTCTGAATGGGCCCCTTCAGTGAAAATAACATGCATGCAGAGTCCTGATAGCTGTGGCTTGGAGCCTTTTTAGCATGTCATAACCTGCCGCTGCGTACCAGGAGAGGAGGGGGCGAGGGGGGGACATAAGCTGCTGCTTATTGATGGCACTGCACTGATTCAGAAAGAGTGTCGCTTCTCCTTGCGCATCAGCTGGATCAGAAGCTGAGCTGAACTCAAATAAGTGAGAAAAACAATGAAGGGAACAGCAGACTTTTAGAAATGTGTGAAAAACACGCGCGTGCAGGTATGTACTTGTGTGTCCTGAGTAAATGAGGTCCGATGCACACGCCTGAGCTTGGGGGCACCACTGACATGTCTAATGACGTCATGATAATTAAGTTCTTAGAGCAGGTGACAGACGAGCCTGCAGGCACGCGCTGATTAAGGCGAATATTAGCGCAGCAGCAACCAAACTGAAACCAACATCAAATTCCTTCAACAGCAGCGTCCGAACAAACTTTCTTTTTTTTCCACACAGTGGCTGCCGACACCTCCATGGATGCATTTCAGGGTCCGCTGCATTCAAAATCTTTGGCCATGTGGAAACCCGCCTGGCTGTTGCTAGAGAACTGACCAGCTCTGTGTCACTGTTTGTTGTTTGTCGGCGAGGAGGAGTTGGGGTTGAAAGGGAACGGAGGTGCAGCTGCTGCGAAAGGGCTCTTTAAAAGTCAGTGAAGTACCACCGGGAAACGAATAATCCTTTTCATCTCGCCTCCTTTTCTCATTTGGCACACATTTTGTCACTCCTGTTTTTTTCTCTCTCTCTCTCCATCTGCCCTCTTCCTACTCCTTTCACTCATTTTGCTCACTCCTTCATTCTTCCTCTCTGTGGAAAATTTAATGGTTTCCTGGGCTCAGAGCGAGACATTCTTTCACCGTGAACAATAATAACAAGAGTAAGAGCCACTTCACGTAACTCCCTCAACTCCCTCACCAAGTGGGTAAAACTGGGTATTGTCTGCATGTGTGCGTGCATGCATGCCACACTTGAATATTGCTTCATCTGTTTGGACCAGGTACTGCCGACGGGTAGAGCCAAGTGGGTGACCGCCTCGTTGGATATCATCAAAGTCTGCTTATTCACTACTTAAAAGTAACTGACACAGACAAGTGCTCACACATACACACATCTCTGTAAAGAAATGGAAAATCACTACAACGTGGCATTAAACTATTACTCTTTGTTCTGTGCAAAATAAAAAAAAGTGGAGACTTATAAAATGAAAGCTAATGAAACTCTTAAGTGCGTTTTGCGAGCTGCTGACGCTGGACGGTGGGGTTACTGGAGGACAAGCGAATAAGATATTAAAATATAAGAAATAAATGTCAGTTCAAATTCGGGTTATGGCAGTTGTTTATGGTTTAAGAAAAACATCCTAATGCAGATCATGACGAGTGCTTAGAACAGCTACAGCTATATAAAATACTGTATATAAACAACAGCTGCATCCAGATATAGGCCAAATGAAACATGTGTTGATGATGCTAGGCTATTTCTGAGCATACAGGTTCTTTCATTCTCTATTTGTTTAGATTTGACCACAGTCTTTCCAAACAAGCTACAAATATGCTGCACGACATTTCAGGCTAAGATCAACAAGCCAGAGAATCCAGCTCTCGACAAACCACAAAGTCTCAGTTACTCTGTCTGAAGTCATGAAAGCGGTTGATTCAGATGACTTTTAGCTGCACATGAGAGGCAATGTGAAAAAAAGAAGAAGAATGGCAGGAGGGCCAAGACCTTTGGTCTCATTTAGCCTCCAACAGCTTCACCTTCTGCTCTCTGCAGCTCAACATCAGAGGGACAGGCAGGGCCAGGGAGGGCCAGAGGAGCAGGGACAGGAGCCAGGGGCAGGATGTCACGTCTAACCCTCAACCCACCAGCCAAACCAGTAAGGCTCTGTGGGACGCTCCGTCCCAGCTTTGGGAACAAAGAGGAGGGTCTGACACTGGCCAGGCAGCGCCCTGTTCCTGGCTGGACTCCAAGTCTTCTAGGACCCTTTAAGGCTGCTCTGCAGGACCATGTCCAGGCTTTGGCACTGCTCTGAAGTTTTCAACCCATCGCACATGGAGCTGTTCCCCCGGGCATGCAGAGATGTGACCCGGCAGAAAGGACTTTCCTCCCAACACAGAAAAACAAGAATACACTAAGATGGAAACTCAGATAAGAGTCAGTCAACTCTTAAACTGTAGCATCACAGCCCAGCCATAGAACAAAGGAACAGCTCAGTTTGAGGCTTAAAGTGTAAGCTTACTACTAATTTCAAAAACTCTCTAGTTCCGTCTATGGACACTCTCTGGGGTCACCACAATACGACTTTAACAATGCTGCTGCTATCAGTTACATAAACAATGCAGCTCTATTGCTCAGCAGGGAATGGGAGTACTGCATGAACAATTGTGTGAAATTAAATTTGTTCATATCTCTCTCAGCATATTGTAGCTTCAACTAACAAGACTAGAATCACAGTTCTCGATCTTATCTGTCCAAATTAATTGAAACAATAAATAAAAGCACATCATGTTAACACACTGAAGAAATATACATCAGTCCTTTTAATATTTCAATTTAAAAAAATCTGATTTTATTTATGCATAGATAGCCCAAATGGATTTTTGTTGTTGTTGTTGTTTTTAAATGTATCCACATTATCTGGGGCACAGCAGAAAGTGATGGGTACAGGGAGTTCTCAGAGAAGTTCCCAAAGAAGTGGCAAGTGGAGAGGAGGGGGTAGGTGGGTAAAACGCAGAGTGGGAGTGGTGTTGAAGGTGTCTGAGTGGTGTCCAGCGGGGTTCAAGTGCTGGTGTTTTGGTCCTTAAAGAGGCAAGCAGCAGGACTGAGATCCAGAAACCAGTAAACCCCCCTACACAATGACAGTGGAGTTTTGTGGCTCCCCATCTTTGAGCCTCGAACAATCCCACAGTATGCCTGTGCATTAATGAACTACTCGGGCTCATATGCAAATCAGACAATGGAGTTGAGACACCGTGCATGCGCTGAGAGTGCGGTTGAGCGCGGGTGTGTTTTCTGTGGGAGTGTGAGAGCCCAAAGGTGGGAACTGGGCAACCTTCTCACCCTTGTTCTGTGTTCCTCCCCATGGGCAAAATAGGAAGGAGTGGGGAGGCTTGCGAACAAGATGCCGCAATGGCAAACACACAAAAACAGATATGGGGGGTTGGGGAGTAAATGCCAGTGCAGGGGGTGTTAGGTGCTGTGGTAACAGCGTTCTCAGGCAAAACAGCGTGATCAAGATTCAACACACAGACGCATAAAGTGAGCAAACACGTTCACATGCATTCCATACACAGACTCCCAAAGTGCGAAAATGGGCGTCGCACAATGCAAACTCTGGAACAAGATGTAAATGGAGAGAAAGGTGTGGCACTTTGCCATAATCCCCAAAAAGACATCACTCTCCCATGGGCACGGACAAGCTCTGGGAACATCTAAATGAAATGACTAAGAAATAGAGGAATTAGTAGATGAATGAGAGAAAGAAGGGATAAATGGTAAACCTTGGCAAAACTAATGGACTTGTTCCCCGTCCTCTCGGAGCTATAGATCTTTAAGTGGTGCTTGGTGTGAATGTGAGCGTATCTGTACAAGTCTTTACTCCTGCATGCGTGTCCATACATGTACAATATGCATTTATGGAAAACTTTCCACAGTATCAGTTGTCCTTAAATGCAGCTATCTGTGCATGTGTGCCACACGCTTCTCGCCTCCAAGCTGCTGTTGCAGCATGACCTCTCCCTCAACCTTTAATGTCTTCAGCAGCCTTGCACTCTCTCTGCCTTTACCTCCGCTCCATCCCTTTTTCCCCCCTCTCTCACACTCTGCATCTTTACTGAGATTCACTCCATCAGATCTACTGAAGTTTCTCCTTGTTTTTTTTAACCCTCCTAACTCAAGGTTTACTGTGGATCAATCAGCTGTTTACAGGTAAAAACATTTCCATGGCCATGAGAGTATAATGCAGATAGTGTTTACGCCGGAAAGACAAAACATCTCCGACAAACAGTCTTCAAGGTGAAGCGTCCTTCATTTAACACTATGCCCTTTGATATATTTCACTACGCTGGATATATTTATGGACAGCTAAATTCAAAACTGTAATAGATGAAAAATTATGCAGGTGTCGGCATTCATGTGGAAAGAGAAAATGAAAAGAACGTAGGTAAGCCCCTGTAGAGGGTTTTGCACCTATGATAACAAAAGTAGAAGAGGGAAAAGGGAAAGGGAAAGGGGAGGGGGGAGTTCTTCCTCTTCCTTTATAAGCAGCCAGTTGGGACTTTTAATGCCTCTCAGGATGGTAAAAGCCTATTTGAGATGTAAAAGGAAGAGAGAGCCAGTGTGCAGGAGGAGGGGAATAGACTGTGAAAGAGATATGCAAAAAAAAATAGTGTGAGAGAGTGATCAACACGTTTCTTGAAACTGATGGAGCATCATCCTGATGTGCCAATAACAGAACAGCTGTACGTAACTGCATTACTGTCCAAACCCACTCGATTAAGGCAGATGGCCGCCCACTCTGAGCCCGGTTCTGTGCCCAGAGGATTCTTCCTGGTAAAAGGAGTTTTTTCCTCCTCCTGCTTAACACTTTGTGGGAACTCTAGTCTTAACCTTTACCACCTTAAAGTGCTTACAGATACTGTGTATTATGATTTGGTGCTACATATTGTACTGCACACAACAATGCAGTACAGAATGGACCGTGTCTTGAGATGTTGCGGATGTGAGGCTCAGTGTGAATCATTCAAACAGCCACCGAATAGAGCAGAAACATTTGTCTCACACAAAATGGGCTCGCACATCAGAACGCCAGCTATAGATCACTGTGGCATTTTCAGAGTGGTGAAGGTTTCAGTGAAATATTATAAACAAAGCATGGAAATACAACATCATTAAGCTTAGTGATGCAGCTAATCCATTCAAACAGGCTGTCATTCTTGCAGAAATTAGAAATTATTTTCTTTCTTTGACAGACAAATGAAACATTACAGTCAACAACAAAAAAATAATAATCGGAGTCATTCAAATACCCACCTTGTACCGCATCTTGGGGCAGGAGTGAATGTAAAAGCCCAGGTAGTAGTAGGACAGCTTAGGGGACTGTTTCTGCAGCTGCTTGGTGAAAGCAATCTCCCTGTGGTGGGAAACACATGGACACACCTTTTCAGAGATGCTGCTGCAAAGAAAAGCTCATGCTTCATGCTTTCACTAACAGCACACATCCTGGTAGACTGATGTTTACTTCTAACAGTGACAGCCCACCCCAGCAACACTTCCCTGTTTGGCAGTCAATCCTCAGCACACATGCACCGCAGTAAATTTCAGGTGGTTCATAATGTTGCATGCCTGTTGCATTTACATTTGACATTTTTTAAAACTAAAATTCAAGTGCAAACATCTGAAGCTAAGTAGTTTTAGCAGCAAATACATAGACATGCAGTTCAGGCTGCGTAAGCCAATAATGACAGACCAGAACTGATTTGCAGTTTAGAGATGGTTTTCATCACCAAAGACTGCAAGCCAGACAAAGTAACGGGTAGTTTAGATTATATCAATTAATATGAGAAGAATATTTGAGTATAAATGAGGGTATTGAGAACTAAAACAGGGGCTAACAGCTCCGACTAGAGCAGTGCCCAAGCCGAGGAAGTAAACACCCACACTCTAAAAAGGCAGCTTTTCTTGGTCTCATTTCATTACACAAAAACAACTGCCTTCTCTCTATCGGCATTGAGCCCTTGAGCAGAAAAGGAGGTGGTGAAAAAAAGAGGGAGAGAGCGTGTAAAATAAAGATTTAGAACTTGGAAGATTTATACAGCTTCTTCAAATACAGTAAATGTCTTGCTTGCTTTATTTTTCCCCCAATAGTTTCTTCCTTAATTGCATCCTTTTACTAAAAGCCTATTTTCCTCCTTTTACCTCCACCATTTCCTTCACTATTCCATAACTAAATTCCAGGTCCTCTTTCTTCTCCCTTTTTGTTTCACTCTTCCTTCCACCCCTCTGTGTTTCACCCACTCAAATGAAGGGGGAGAATTCTCTTTCTTACAATACTTAAGAGAGAGAGAAAGAGGCCTTAAAATAAAATAGATGCACTGAAAAATAAGACACGGGACAAAGCAGGCCAAGCCATGGAGGAGGGGGGGAGGGTGGGGGGAGAGAGTGCAGGAGGAGAATATAAAAGAGGGGGGTCAAGAAAGAGAAAGGGAGGGAGAAGAGAGGCAGATAGAGCGAGGTGCTAGAAGGTCACCCGCTTGCTGCCAGGTTCCTGGGTTCCCATCCCCTCTCCACAAAAGGGCCCGGCAGGCCTGAATTGGGGGAGGGGGGTCAAGAGAGGCGAGGGGCCCATTCACAAAAAGCCTTGTGCCCCCCTTCACTTGAGGCCTTCACACCCACACCTCCACCCCCATGGCAGCAGCTTGAGTCCGCCATTATCCCCTCTTCAGCCATCTGACACTCCAGCACAAGCCAATTATCAAGCCCTCTGCTCCTGCACAGCTTCGCTCATACTGATGTGCATACACATACACACCCAGACACAAAGAGCCCATAATAGTGCGCACCACGAGGTACTTACTGCAGCCTCGCATGCATGCGGAAACATTTCATTACCAAACACTGCAAGAATAGTGTTGATAAGCCAGATATAAAATACAAACTGAGCTACTTGTGGTGGGAAGACACAGAGGCTCATAACTAAGGAAATTAGCCTGGACTCACACAGAACATGTATGTACTCTAGTACATTAAAAAAGCTACTTGGGATGGCCCGAAAAAGTGTGCAGGATTTAGATGGGGCCCATCCAGGCCTTTCTGATGGATAAGCAATCACCAGAGCCCGTTCCATTTCCTTTCCCTCGTCTGTTTGCTCTGGCAAAGGCAGCTGTCAAAAATGCTCCACCGGGATCCCTTAAAAAACTGGAAGTGTACAAAGTTGGGAGCAGGTCAAAGCCAAATGAATTGAATAGCACACAAAATAAACAAAGCAGCAGCCTGCAGTTCCAATCAATGATACGAGAGGATGCAGCCGCATCCATGTGCACAGACTGAGCCTCTTTAGGTTGAAAAAACATCTTGCTTAGCATCTGCTCCGTTTCGCAGGTGCAAGACCTGTAAAGACTTGAGCTTAAACTGCATTTTTTCCTCTAAATATTATGAGATATTATACAAATTATAATAAAATATTATTAACATGAAGTTATCGTGTATTTTAAAAGCCACCAACCCATTTAGGATAAGTTTTACTTAGTTGAATAAACATCCCAAGACATATTGGACTGGGAGCCACATTAACAAAATGCTGAATGTTTAGGACTTGGATCAGAATCAGGAGCAGCACGATACAATCAGGAGATCCTCATAAGAAAGTGATCCAGGTTGGACACCAGCTGTGTTCCCTACACCATGCTGCAGGCACCTCATTATATGCCTCTTTTCTCCTCCTCCTCCTTCTTTCCTCTGAGCCTGAGGCAGAAGGAGCTGCAAGATACTTCTCAACAACCCCCTCTCCTGTTCCCACTGCTGAATAGCACGTATACGCCACACAAAAGAGCACAACACACACGCAGTGCTGTGGGCTTGTTTTTGTGCGGCCGGACACATATATTTAGCCCAAACTGTACAACACTCTACACCTGTTTTCCCAGATGACAACAGGGAAAGAAATACCCTACAAATCAGGTTTCCCACTGAGGTACTTGTGTAAAATCCCCCAATCTTTCCATGTCTTCACAGAACCTTTCCATTGCAGTTCTATCTAGAAAAGTAAAGTAAAGTTAAGTGATTTTTGACTGCAGTTTCTTAACTTCTTTAGTTCTTTAGTTCACTTGCAAATGGTTGAAAAACTCATGTTTTTCCTTTGAGCCTGCTGTGGAGAAGCAAAACTGTCTAATGTAATGAATGTTTGCACAAGTGTGTGTGTGTACATGCATTCTGTACAATAAGTCTTGGACAGAGTCAGCCAGGCCAAGCAGACTAGGGAGTGTCCAGACCTGATCAAAGGCCTGGGTTCTGGTGTCTGTAAACAAGCGGGAGGATTTCAGTCCTGCTGGCTCCCTTCTCCAAGGCCTCCTCCACACACCGAGCACTCTGTTACTCTTGGAGTCAGACTCTTAAAATAATAAGTGATGAGGAGCCGTGTGCTTGCGATGACCAGGGTGTTCCCTCTATATGAGCCGAGCCTTCTGCTCGAGCTGCAGCGACGATGCACACATACGTGAACGCTTGCACACAAAACACCTGTACGCACCAACTTTGAAGCAGAGATCACCCAGTCTCACAACTGCGCACATCTGTGCAGAAATATTTTTAAAAGCCTTTCTCACATTATTGGGTTACATTTTACAGGAAACGCCAGATACGTGTGCCTGCAGTCTGTGTGTGCGTTCTCTTATTTCATCTTGGCAGAGAGAACTGTCGTCAGCTGAACCACAAAACAGAGCACTGCCTCGGCCAATCAACTGCAAAGAGGTATTTTTCCCCAACCTACAGTATTATGGCACTTATAGTATACAGTTCTTAGGAGAGATAAAAAAAAAAAATTGGGAGGGGCTGAGAAGACCAAGAGTCAAGGAGAGAGCAGGTTAAGGGGAGGGCAAACATGAGGGAATGAAAAGAGAGGAAGAGGAAAAGAAAGAACAAAGACATTAAAAAGGAGAACGTTCAACAGTGCAGGACTGCTCTGCTTTGAAGAAACTACATGTTGCATTTGACAAATAAGAGTTTGAGTATCAAACATGAGCACTGACAGTGTCCCTGTGAGAGCTTCTCCTCCTCCACATAATTGTCTAAAGTCTCTAAGACAAGTCGTAAGAGACCTTAAGGACCAACCTGAGAGCGGAGTAGGAGCCCAGAGACAGTGAGGCAAATTCTGGGTGGTAGTACAAGTAGACAGACGACACACAAGTGGGCAAGATGTCGATCACGCCCACGGCCACGATGCGTCCATCCAGCCAGTACTGCTGGTGGAAGGAGCCGTAGCCCACCTCGGGTCCGTCGGGAGAGTATTCAGCCTGTGTCGAGAGGCAAAGAGCGTAAAAACAGTAAGAGAAAACGGTTACTGGTCAAAACGGTAATGGTACTCTTGTGTGCAATACAGGTTGTACGTGAAACATATAAATCATAGCCGAATGAGAATGTGGTATTTAAAAGGATTGTTTTCACTCTCTTGCACAGATCTGCTTTCTCTGCCTTATGTACACACACCTGTACTACGGTGTATTATAACCCCGGCTTTTTTTCCCTGCCAGGCCTCACGCATTATGTGTGGGGGTGTACAGTAGCCTCGCGTTCAGCCTGCTAATGGCTCCCAAATGTGGAGCGAGAGCAGGAGCGGGGTGGGGTTGGGGGGCGGGGAGGGGGACTGGTCACAGAAACACTCCGGGAGAGGACTTTTTAATAAAAGACCCTGCATGAGCAAAATCCATTTCACCAGGCGGTGGTGGAGTGTTGCCAAGCTTTCTCCTATATATGTCTGTGTCTGCTCTCTCCATGAGGCATGAAAGAATGTGGGCGTAGGTGTGCACCCGTGTGCCTCGGTCTACCCCATTAATAAAACAGTTAAGTGTTTGACACACATTGAGTTTCTCATAGGGATCTGCATGCTGGGTTTTTCAATCAAGTGGCTTGAGTGCTTTTATCACAGAGGCTTAAGACGAGAGGCTTGGGGTTAAGGTTAAAAGTCACGTTAAGCTAGGGTATTGGCTTATGTTTGTGTGTGTGTGTGTCTTTCTTCAGTGCATGAGTAACAGGATCCTTCTCTTTCGCCAACTTTCATCTGGACCCAGTTAAATAGCGCAGACGCTGCTAGTTATCACAACACCAAGAGAGCTGGCTGTCTTATCCAAGTCTGACTAAACTAAACCTGGCCAAACACACACACACACACACACACTCCCTGCAGCTCTATGACCCCAGAGGGCTGAACATCACCAATGGGGAGACTGTGTGCCACATTCCTCCTTAGCGCCATGTAAGGTTTTGTTAAGTAGAGCTGGTAATATAAACAAAACTATATCCCTCTGGCTCAGGCGCTTGGACACCCAGGTCTGATTTCCTGTCTGACACAATGTATAGTAGAGTCCATTTATTCTTTTTTTTTTTCTGTGTGGGCAATTGGGTGGGGTTAGGGATGATTGCAACGTCTAAAATGCTCTTCCACATCACAGGACATATGATATGACACAAAGATTATGTGGTTTACTACACATTAGCTGTAAATGACTGGCAAACTGGCTAAAAGGAGGGAAGAATCTATGATAAAAATGAAAAGTTATATGGGGGGGTAGAGCTGGAGGGTGCTGAAGGGTGACAGACACCACATCTGGAACAAGCACTTCACTCTATGTGGCTGTGTGTGCGCCTATGTGTGTGTGTGTCAGAGGCTGGGGGAACTGTCCGTCTGTATAAGCAGGCAGCCTGTTATTTCTTGGCAGCAGCTCTCCCAGAAACACTGGAGGCTTTGTCAGAGGCCCCTCGGCATCATTTAGAGGTTGTAAGTAAAAAGGAAAGCAAGCCGAGCTGGCGATCGGCGTGTGTAAGAGAGGGAGATTTTTCTTACCTCACCCTCCGACCATATACGCTTGAGCACAATTCTATCAGCGCGGACGCCCGTGCCATTGAAGTAAACGGCTGCCTCGGTTTGCATGTTTGTTTGGAAGTTCAGACCAAGTCCAAGGCTGATCTTGTCTGACTGACCCGTGCGTCACCCCCAGACGACAACTTAATGGTTGTGTCCTTGCCACTGTGACAACAATCCAAACATTCTCTGGAGCACATCAAATCACCCCAGATCTCTTCCACTGCAGCCCCAAATCGCTCTCATATGGCTTAAATACAGGGCCATTTGAGCAGGGAGGTGGTGTGCTGCATGTTCGTTATCGGAACAACTCATTATGGAAAATTGTCTGAAACAAGGACCTAGTATTTACACAAGGCAAAATACAGAGACTGACAGCTCAGAGTCAAGGTATTATACAATAAATCATCTAGTTGGATTAAACCATCATTCTGTGACAAAACTTTAACTGCAAAACAAATGCTGTCGTAATCATGTAAACTGCAAGGGCTGTAACATTTTTCATAGATTATTTCTGCGGTTTTGACTTGTCTCCGGTGTGACATTTCATGTGGCTGAAAATCACACACAGAGACTAAAAAAAAGGGAGAGATGTCATTCAATGTAATGAAAAAACAGCTTTTTATTTTTCATTGTTTTACGATTGGCTTTTTGCTTGGAGCGTTTGGATGCGTCAGATATTGAAACAGATTTTGGGAACTTTATCCCATTTCCTCACAGCAATCAGTGAACCACTTTTTGGGGTTACAGTGATTTTCATATCATATTTTTCTTATTTCATATTTCCTTGTACTCTTTCCATCATCTTGTATGATTAATTTGGCATGTATTTTCTTTACTCATTAGGCTTTTTCATGTGGCTACTAAACATATTATTTTCAAGTAACACTACAACACTCAGCAGACTGGCTGTGATTTCTGGCTCCTTAAATCAGTTGTGCTGAACATGATTACCACAGTTAACTGCTGTAGATAAGCAGCACATTGAGTCTATTAATTACTCAGTTGTTATTAATTGCTTGCAGATGGCAATCAGTCAGTGTGGGATGAGTACTGACTGTACCATGTTGCTACTTTCTTTTCCGCTAAACCTCAACTCTATGTGACTCTACGTGCTGTAGCAATTATGCAGTTATGAATGTGGCACTGACCATCAACTGGTGGTCTGAGGTGTGAATGGTATGTGATCCTATCATATTTCAGATATTTTGATAGATATTGTGATGATTTTAGTTGGACAACTTCAGTCATTAAATGCTGACTCTATTTGCAGGCCTGGGCCGTCTCTGCAGCACCACAATGCTTCGTTTATGGTATAGTATGTAATATTTACCTTTATCCAAACAGAAAAAAGATCACCTCTTGAAATTTAGATATAGCACCTGATTATATTGTAACTTCTATCATATTTTGAGTCATTGCTCATCGCTATAACTAACACATTGTAAACTTGGCCCTCACAACTGTGCATCCACACACAACCACAAATATGCATGGAGCGAGACCTGCAAACAGGCTGCAGATGTAGCTGCGCTCACATCATGAGCACCTGTTATCATCACCATGCAGCAGCGCTCATCTCTCCAATGCTTACAAAGGACAGACTGACATTTGTTTTAGTATTTGACTCATTCCCAGGGAATGTCTGTTGTTTCATTCTTGATGCAGCTAGTAGACCCTTTCCATCTTTTTGGCTTATAGATGCAGCATGTACAGTGATGTCTGTGTTTTCACTAGCACGGCATGTCAGATGGTGGACTTCCTGCTGCTGTGCATTTCATTTACTTTACATAATGAGAATTCTCCTCATCTCCTTCCCTTTCGGAAAGTGAACACAGGGATCGCCGACGGACAGGCGGAGTTTCAGAGGAGTGGCAAAGGGCCTGGGTCCATAAAGAAACAAAGTGACTAATTGGCGAACACCTCTGTTAATGAGTGTTTGCCCCTTGGTTACACATTTGGAGGCTGTAAAGACAAATAAATAGAAACAGAACGAGTGCGTGAACCCCGCACAGCCCATAAAATCCAGAGGTTCTTGACCTCAAGTGCAGCAAGAGACACCTGCATAGCGGTTTTTCATGCTCGCAGGCACTGATGTGCCACTGTTTATCGGACAGTACAAATGTGTTTTTACTTCTCTGTTTGTTTAAATGTTTTACAAAAAAAAAAAAAATCAGTGACAGCTGATGTTAATTATGAGTTTCAGCACAAATCCTCTGCAATTTTGGTAAAAACGGAGCACAGCAACAAACAAACAAGTCAGACAACCTGGCTCCTAATTAGCTGCAGTTGCATTTTTAAGTATGCTGTTTGCATACATTTGTATAAATGCTGGCTTACATGTGAGCTGATCAACCACACAGTATGCAGGTCCATGTGGTGAGTGTCTGTGTGTGTATTTTAATAGCGCCCTGATTGGAGACAGATGGAGGCCAACACGCAGAGGTAGCTCAGAAAGCCATGCATAATAACTCTGAAATGGAGAGCATTTGGAGAAGACAGAGAGAGAAAGAGATCAGAAAAAGGAATAAAAACAAGTTGGGTGAGAGTAGGCCAAATGAGTGAAGACAGCCCCCCGAGCCAGGCTGAGAGGAGGGGACAGTGAAGGCAGAAAGATATGTGAGGCCACGGTACGTGCGTACACGTGTGTGTGTGTGCAGACCTGTGTAATTCACTGTGCCTGGACGCCTGCCTTGACGAGGTGATAAAAGCTTGTTTCCTATAAACACTAATGATGTTCATTAGTGAAGACCTGAGGGGGCCCACAGGGCAGCAGAGTGACTGTGTCTGTGTGTCTCTGTGTCAGTCAGTATGTGCGTGTGTGTGCTCTTGGACCCCAATCCTGTTAAAGTGGCTGTTATAAGTGCCCATCCTGGGTCTAATTGCTGGTGTAATTATCCTAACCCAACACGTCCACTGGTGTTTCTGAAGGCAGCAGCTCACTGGGCCTGCTAAGAGCTCAGTGATGCCTGACTGCACCTACATCTCACTCACCCTAACCCTCAGTGACCATAGGCAATATGCACATCTTAACTAGGAATCCTCTTCCAGATGCCATCAACATCCTTTGTATTATAAATAGCTTTTTTCCCCCCTTTCGTTGTAAATAGATTACCAGGGAGATTTTATCAATTAATGCATCAGAAGATAAAATCAAACCTCAAACTTCGCATTGGACTACTTAACTTCTTTTTTTCTAACTAGGCCAATGGCCATCTGTTCGTCACAAACTGATGCCCATGAAGTTGCCTCATCAGGCTGTAATCTGTACCACACCACCACACAAAGTGAAGAGTGTGTGGTGCGTCCCATTCTGTCAAGGGCAGAGGAAAAGGACTGATCTGAAGACCTTGTGCTGAACACAGACGCAACGCAATCTGGACACCACATTTCACCATTTCCCTCCCTCGACACCCCCCTTTCACTTTGACGGGGCTAAATTAAAACCCCTCCAAAATGAAACTAAAACCCCCTCCCGAATCCCTTAACCCAGCTCTCAATCCAGCTGGAGGGCTCTTGAACAGATAGAGCAAAGGTGGGTGGGTAGGTATGTGCTGCGGAGAAGAACTAAATACTGGAAAGCTGAACATTTTTAAAAGCATTATCTTCATCTATGACAGTATTTTCCCCAGAGGATGCGGGGATGACCTTGTCTTTGTTGGAGTAAATCACGGTGGGTAACACATATGGATGAAAACAGACATTAAAAGGGGGGTTTTATTAAACTGTCAACAGGCCAAAGGAAATACATACCTCTAGTGGTGAATCACAGAGAAATCTCCGGAACTGTGGAGAGGGAGGAGGGGAGGGGGGGTGGCGGGGGCAGAGAGAAAAACAGTTAGTTCTCTGGGTCACCAACCTTTTTGAAAAGGCATAAATGAAAACCATACATGCCTCCATTGCTGTCCTACATAGTTTATCCCTCTCTGTTTTCTCCTTGCTCAGGTGTCACATATCAAATCCAGCCCCCCACTCACAGAGGGGCATGAAAAAGGAAGATTGTATTTTCACAAATGAAAACATTTAGCCTATCAACCACAACCACAGCTCACAGTCCAGGGAGGACATACTGACAGCTTAAATATGCAGCATCACTGATGTCAAAATAACCTATTTCTTAATACACTTTAAAATGCACATCAGATATCAATTACCGGGGGACTTTACGTCTGTGGAAACATTAAATCTTTCTTCCATTCTCTCTACTATTTCCTGTGCTCCTTCTTTTTTTCACGCCAGAGTTGAGAGCAGTGTGTTTACAGATGAGCTGACCAGCAGGACTGGAGGACAAACATAGCACGCTTCACTGTTTAGGGCCAAAACCATTGTATAATGAGAAACAGGCGCAACGGAGTAGTGATGGACAGCTTTACTCAGTCTATCTCACCCTCATGCATGAAATAAATGATGTAAAATGGCTCATAAAATAAGAGGTTGCATAATGACACTGCTTATTAACCCAATAGCTTCCATTAATAATGTGTTGCTTTTTTCTTGGTTTACCTCACTCCAACCCAGACCCCAGCTTGGATTTGACTTATACAGGCTTATTAATGGGAATATATTTGACAGAAACTGCCAATAGTTGATACTTTGAACAGATCTGAGGTATTTCATGACCTCCCCAAACTTCTACTAATTCGCAGTTTGTTTTTTTCTTGGAATCTTGTTCTTGTCACAGAGGAAAACAGCACTTGGGAAAGTTAAGATCTACATTTAACAACATGGCTTTCTTTGAGGTGGGTTAACAGGAAGTAAACTGGTTAAGTCAGATTGTAAGAGATAGCAATTAATGTGTCTGGTCTTTTTTTAAATTTTATTATGCTGAATTTTTACTTCATGGGTGCAGGGAGACATTGTTTGGAGTGTTATGTATGGGTGTGTACTCCAGAGGCATGCACATGCACATTGTCATTTGGGTTGTTAAATTGTTCTGAAACAAATGCTACAGTTGCTATTGTTGTACATAATAATAAACAGACATGTCTGTGCAGCTCTGTACTGCCATATAGTGGTGGTGGCTATTTCCTCTCATTACAACAAAGATGCTCCTTAAGTTTCTGGAAAATCCCACAAGCACACCAATGTCACATGTGTTATGTGTGTCTGCGTCTGCACACAGCAGTACAGCTAGTAATAGTGTTGACTGCTGAAGGCATGGTTCACTGGGTGGGACAGTCCTGGCTTAGATGCAACTCAAAGTCCTGCCAGTAGCCTGAACTCATCCAAAAGAGTGTGTTTCTCCATTTGTCTGCCACAGCTGATGTGTGTGTTGGTGACACTAATACAGTGTTCTCCAACACGGGGGTTGTTTTGGCAGACGTGAGCTCAAGAATGATGCACTGTCATCTGTCATTTCTATTTTACCTTTGCCTGAGGCAAACACCCAAACAGTTTTCACTGCCTCTTCAAACTCGCCCACTCCAGTTGGATTCTCATCAGAAAAAATGACTGAATCCATAAAATATTAGTTAAGTTACAGTCATAAAAAATGAGCAAATCTATAAAATACAAGGTTCGAACGCAAAACGTGCAGAGCAAAAGAAACTGGTGCATTGCAACAGTGCACATAGTTCTTGCTATGAGGTGTTGTTGCTGAGCTGCAACAGACGGCAACACACTGCCTTCACCCCCGATTCAACCTCGCACCTGGATGCAGAGGAGGAGAGGGAATAGAATAAATACATATCATTTAATGTAAATGTATTAAAATTACATCCACCTGCCGAACGGAGAAAGATTTTGCTCAAATTTCACACTTTTCAAGACCAATATGGAAATCAGGCCGACTACATCTGTTAAGCCGACAATGATCCCTGCTCATGCGAAAAAATTCTTATCGAGTTCTCCACCTGTGTAACCAATGCCAGTAAAGTGTAATTTTCCACTCCTAACTCTGCAGTGACTACTGCTTTGCCAGTCAACAAATTACCAACAGCAAAGCCTCCCAATGTGCAATACTGCTGAGGGGCACAAATTAAACTTTTGTTTAAACAAAAAAAAAAAAACAGAAAAAAAGTGGTTTACCAACAGCTGCAGTTATTAGATGACATCATTTATAGAGGCCGTGCTACGACACAGGCTGCTGAGAGCCTCCTGTGGACTTGGTAGTAAAGCACTGTGTTATTTGATTATTTGATTAGTAGTCTACAAGTGTGTGAACTTCATGTGTCATGATACGTTTGGACACCTATGAGGACCATCATCATCATCATCATCATCGGGGGAGGGCTGGTGGTGCTGCAGCCCTCCACTGCTGTGTTAACCTTGCTCTACTGGGCGAGGCCGCTCTCCTGGAGCCTGGCAGAGTTGACCCCTCTCTCGTCACTGACAAACAACAGACCACACAGTTCTGACAGCCTGACACACACACACACACTCACTCTGCAAGACACAGACAGTCTCACATAGGCACAGTCACTCAGGAACCAAAAAGGCAGTGAGCGAACAAACATGCGAATACAATCTCAGCTTCCTCTCTCCCTCTATCTCTAATACAACAACACATATGCCTGTAAACGGAGCCGAGGCCAGAGTTCCTTCTGGAACGCTCTCATCACCAACACATGGAGTCCATCACTTCCTCTCTAACTCTCCCTTTCCTATAGTAAACACTCATCTGTGTACGATTAGGAGGGCAAGCAGCCGTTTCATACACACACAGACACACACACAAACACACACACAGACACAAACACAAGCTGTCGTGTCTTCACTCACGCACAGTACAGTACATATAAACGCACACATCTGCTTAAACCTAATTGCCACTTAAAGCCCTCGTCACCGTGTACTTCACTTGCTCAAACTGCTGCGCTTATCTGAGTGACAAGGTGCTTGTATTCGGTCTCACATTATAAAACAATAAAAACAACCCTAATACAGTTTTTTTTTCCCTCTCTTTGGCAAACTTCTGCTGACTAAATCTTTGTTTATCTCGGAGCGTATAAAAAGGAGCTTCAGGAACCTTGCTGCAAGCAGATCTACAGTGATAAAGCTGCTTACGGAGGCTGGTATTGAATTTTTCATTATTGCGCATAAGCATGTTGCAAATAGCTTGAGGATAATCTGCGCCAAAAGTTATTTTTCCATATACTTCTTTCCCCCCCGTTTTTCTTCCATGTGTCTTGGTTGAGGCTCTAGCCATCAAGAAGAGTAAATACAGATTTAACAGGATTTGTATTCCTGAAAATGAATGCCACATGTGCAGGAACTCAGAGTCACGGCTCAGCACAACAGTTAAGAACAGTAAGTGTGAGTGAGAGAGAGATAGTGTGTGTGTGCGTGTGCGTGTGTGTGTGTAAGTCTAAATAATTGCATGTATGTGCTTCAGCTCTGTCAGGGAACCAGGATTGGATGTGGAAGGAATAATGTCTGGCTCTGCTCCAGTCATGGTAGGACAGGAAATGCATGCATCCTTAAACAAATAAAGCCATTCCGCTGTAGGACATCATACTGTCTAATGATAGTACAATTTTGGCAGGGTTATTCAACTCGCACAAACACACAATCTCTCCTTTCACCTGGCTCAGAGCCAGGCCGATGGTATCCCACTCTCTGTCCCTAGGTAATACTTTAATAGATTAATAAATACCTCTGTAAATACTACATGACCCAACTTCCTAGGTAGCTGCAGCAGGCCTTAGAATGGCATGGCACCAGAATGTGCCATCACCACCATCAACAATGTGTTTTCCATTTCTTTATGGATGCCACAGGACAATGGGGGGGGGCTCTCAGCTTCTGGGAAGAGAGCAGGGGTTTTCACCAGGAGCTTGACGGGTAAGAAAATAAAATCAGCAGCGTGTAGTACTGCGGGCGGAGACATGGATGTCAAAGTTGTGAGTCCAACTGAGGAGAAAACAATAGGGTTACATTTGTTTTGGTGGTAATAATTAGGGCACGGAATAGTATAAACTAACCACAGCGATCCTGGAGAGCAACAAGGGATCTCCGAGTCGGATTTTTAAAGTGATACAACACCAACATGTTGTGAGGCTGATGTCAGGAGGATGGACTTGATAATAATGCATGAACTGTATTTTGTATCATCTTTATTAAGCTCTGTCAAAATGAAAAGACAGTGTTACATTCATTTCTGTGTACCAATCCCTAAGGAAAATACGTCAAGATGAATTACAGTGAATGTGCTCACCTGTAAAAGTAATGGACCTTAGTAATGGATCTTAATTCACTGTGCTTTTAAACTACACTAAATTCAGTCAGTATCCAACCTGGAAAGACCATCAATAAAAAAAAATAAAAAAAAGAACTTTACTTTCTGGCAACGCAACAGACAGCATAACTGTTTGTGCAGCTCCACACCTTTTTATTTTTTTTAGATGTTATTCCTCTAGTTCTTGAACCCATCCAATCCCAGTACAGTTATAAACCTAAAGCTGAAACTGCACACAAACACACACAAACACACTCCCTATTAATAGAGGTGGTGTTATGGCACTAGGAAAGAATCTGCCACAGTCTGCCCAATCTGACAGTTTTTATTATTTATTAATTACCTTACTTTTACAAGCTGGAGAATTCAGTAATTTACTGAGGCCTGCTGGCAGGAGGCTGGAGAGGGAGGTTGTTTTTCCAGCCCTGAGGGACAAAAGGCCCTCTCAGGTTAGTAAGGATGTCCAGCAATTCTGCATCCTGACTAGACTTTATTTTCTCCTCTTTTATTTATATATATAAAAGCACCAGAGAAAAAGAAGTGTGTGTGTGTATAATTTTTTGATATTATTTACTGGGCGTTATAAATTAATTTTAAACCAAATGGCTCTATACTGGGTTACTTTCCATTTCCTGTTCCCATTCATTCCCACAATAAGCCTCATTCACTGAATGTTGTGATATATTTTACAAAGTTTACAGTTAGAGTTTTCACATTACACATACTGTATAGAAGAAAAACTGTGCAATAAAAGCATTTTAATGATCCTATTTATTTACTCTACTTATTAAAGTGCTACATCCAACACTCCAAAAGATTGTATGCCAAAACAACATAAAACCAAGAAAAGCAGCTTGGAGTTTGGAGAATCATTGCAGTGCAGTGTGTAGTGCCGTGCAGCCCTAAAGTAGGTGCAGAATAATAATCATGCAGTACCTCGCTCTCACTACATTCGCTGGGGTCATCACCATGAATGGCCATCTGGTAGCGGGCGTACAGTGCCACCGACTGCTCATAGGACGCTGTGAATTGAGGGTCCTCAAAGCTGACCGGCACTAGCCTCACCTTCAAGCACAGGTTGTGGAGGGAGAGGGGCGGTAGGGTGGAAGGAGGGTTTATTAGGGTTGACAATGAATGCAAAGACAGTAATAAGAAAATGAATTTCAAAAGAAGGGGAGGAAGGCTCAAAATGAAATGGACAGAGCAGGAATCAGTAGGAGAGGTTTTACACAACAGTGTTATTCAAGTGTTTTGGCATTTTAAGGATCACATCAGTCTCCTAGTCCTCGGGGCCAGCTGGTAACACAGCAGGTCTGTTTTGAGTTGGAAATTTGATTTAGTGATTATATCAGATTGCTGTACAAGAAGGACAAATGAATGCAAGAAAACAATGGGATTCTAGGAGACTGAGAGTGTGTTTTTAAAAGAGTAAGATGACAGGCAACTTGAGGATGAGGCTAGTGCACTGTCCAGCTTTTACCACAGATCACATGGAGGAGACTGAGAACTTACGACTCAACAGTCTTGCGCGTACGGTCCAGAGCAGCCGAAATCCAGACTCGCGTCTGAATAGACCATCTCAGCTAGACACACGGACTCTTCTCACACTACAGACTCCTCGAGAAGGTAAACAAAGTCAAACAGACTGCACGCACAAAGACAATTAAGATCTCGTTACCATACCATCTAATCCTGAAATGAAATGAGATTCCATTTTACACAAAGGGGACTATCATGAGGGTGGGGTGATTTGAGGGGGGAGGGGGCACACAGACGAGGTAAATGTGTGAAGGCTGGGTGGGTTCAGCTGACGAACTGGCCCCCCAAAATTCAAGACTAACAACCCTGCTGGCCGAGCGAGGGCCAACTCTGACACCTGGAGAAACACTGCTCTCAACCGTGGCGTATGGAAACATTTTCCCCTCCATTTCCTCTGCCTTTGACTCACACTCTTATACACATACACTCTGTTTTATACTAACATGTTAACTCACTGCTTTTCATTCGTACAGACATTTTGGTTCGCCCCACCCCCCAAGGCTTAAAGTTGCAAAGTTAAAACACCAATTATTTACCAGTTCCTATCTCATTTCCAATTTTAGATATCTCTGTTATAGCACTGACTTTAGTTTGTTGTGATTCAAAATTTTTCAAAAGTCAAAAAAGAAAAAGCATCACTGCATTAAAGCATAACTTAGTAACTTAATTCATAAAGAATTGAAAATAAAGCAGACAAATTCAAAAAAATATTTCTGTCTGTTGCAAATATAAAATAAATCCCTCCTAGCACTTACAACAAAATTGGATCAATGATGAATTTGAAGCTATTGTATGACTGAATGATTCAAGTGAGATGACATCCTTTTGATGCCCTTGTGGGTACCCACACTTGTCGGCCCTCTCCCTCCCTCCCTGGGTACCCCTAAAGCAGGTTGACCTATGCGCCCCCCACCCTCTGACCTGGCTCTCGGAGGGTTTGTCAGGAGGGTCCTTGTGAATGGCCATCTGGTAGAGTTTGTACACCTGGTAGGAGGCGTCGAAAGAGGCTTTGAACTGCGGGCTAGGGGGATTGGAGCGCACTAGCCTCACCTTCAAAAAGAATATGGGCAGACAAGGGTTAACATCAAAATGGAAAAGAAGTGCTGAGAGTAACATAAGTAGAGACTCAAAAAATAAAAAAGAGGAACAAAAAAGAGAAAAAAAGGTGTGAAAGAACTGTGAAAAAGGAGAGAGACGGACATAATCTCACCCTCTTGTAGCCAAGAGACATTGAGAGTTTTAACCATTTAACATACAAATTAAAATAAAACATCCAATTAGATTTATCATTTCATTTTTTGTTGAGTGCTTGTTTTCAGCTATAGCTTGATAAAACAACAAGAACAATACAATGGGGTGAGTTATGTCCATCTCCATAGAATAAAAAACATCTGTTGTCATATCTTAGAAGTGACTAAAAAGCAGAAATAATCATTAGCCTATTATTGCAGTGTGTATGAGCCCATTTCCAGTGCTTCACCATGTCATATGAGGCCGAGGCTTTATCCTCCATCCTGATCATGTCCAACAGAAACTGGAGTACGCAAATCTGTATAACGAATCCTTGTTCAGCTGGGATATACCCCAAGTTGCAAAAAGCATGCAAGTTGCCAAATGGATGAATCCCTACATAAATGTTAAAGTTGCATGACAAATTTGTTTAGGACAAGATACTCATGAATTTCTTAATGTTGTCCACGTAGTGCTATGAATCAATCTGAAGTTGGACCAGGAGAAGCCTGCGACAGAGAGAAAATCTGGCTGAGTGTTGCTAATGTCACAATATCTACAGAGGAATTCAACTTTCTCATCCTCTGGCCCCATTTAATTAACCGTCTTCTTCGTTTGGAAGCTTTTGTTGGCCACAGAGGCTTTGCCATATGAATCCCCTGGACGGACAGGATAGAGGAACTGAACCTGGGGTTTGTTTGAGTTGGAACTAAGTGGGTCTCTCTCGTATGACCACTTGGCATCCACATCCTTTAGTCAAACAGAGACGTTGGGCCTCTCACAATGAAAGGACAACGCTCAAGTTTGGTCTCTTTAATTTTGTACTAAAGCTAGGGATATATTTTGATAGGCAGAAATCTTTTCGGTGAACCAACAGTGCAGCAGATAGTGGACAGCATTGAAATGAAATTTTTGCACTTCTCAAAACAGTCTTGACATGTGACACCAACAGTCTAATGCTTAACCACTTAAAGAATGTTCACATAAAGCCACATTATACCAGTAGCTTTTGTTTGGCTTTGATTAAAATGAAAGATCATGTTTTCCCTCTTTGTCATTAACTGAGCCGCGTGCTTCGCTGAACCTAAATCTTTCATTACACCATTATGAAGTAATATAACAGCAGAGCTGTTGTGATAATGAGAAAAGTGTGGTGACAGTAGACAATACACATGAGGAGAACAGTGGGTGAATAATTCCACTCTCTCCTGAGACGCCTGAGGGGCTCTCAATCATGTTCTCACACTGCCCCCTGGTGGTGGACAGTAAAACCACAGCTGCATTCAAAGGCCAGGACAGAGGTAACTTCAGGACTGTACACACATCTGCACCAGCCTCACCTGCCACTGTCACTTATCTCTTTGTTTTGCATTTTAATTGCTTCATCAGCGTCCCGGAAAACAGATTCTACAAAAAACATGTCACAAGAAAAATCTTTTTCACAGTAAGGTGAGCCTACGGCGCCACCGAGGCGGAGAGATGCTTAATCACCCGGTTTCCCTTTCCTGCCTGTATTTGTTTTCAAAGATGTCACAGGTTATCTTCTTCTCATCAGTCAAATCGTGTGTGAAATATGTTTAACAGATGTGCTTATGGTGAAACTGAGCTACACTGCATTTAATTGCTCTTGTGTAAACATCCATCCTGTGGTGCTGGTGTGAAAGCTTCTTTAAACTCAGTTTAACAGTTGAGAAAGCCAAGACTCTGCATCACATAGATTGCTTAAGCTGCGTATCATCAGAATTATCCTTTAGCCACATATTCCTTAATAAACACCATGTGCGTCAAATGCAAGCCCCTCTCAACTTTTTCACTTGAAAAATATATAATTAACCTTCATTTGCAAAGGATAACCTTGTGTTTATGCCCACTTAGTGAAATTGAACCATAATTACAGGCAAACAAATTAATCCAATTGAAAAGAGCTGACTGGTAGGAAGTCTTGGTTTAGTCTCAGGGGCTAGCGAGACCAGACAGACACAGCCTGGTTCATCACTGCATCTGGCTCAAATCGCGGTAAAGACCAAGAATGACGTTACACTACCAACCTCAGCTTGAGGCTTTCGCCAAGGATCTTTCTACATCATTCTGCTTCCTGCCAAAAGTTCATTTCCATGTCCTCTCTACCGGCTGAGCTGGGAGCTGTGGTTTTAATGTCATCAGCAGGGTAACGCGACCCAGTTTGTGTGGTGTGCCTGTCATTTGGTTGAGTTCGTACTGGGAAGGGGTGGTTTTTCCACTCTGCCCTGGCCAGCTATCCTCTCAGCACATATAAACACATGGTGAAGTCACTGGGGCTAGGGAAGAGGGCTCTGTGAAACCAATTTTTTTCAAGCTGACTGAATCCAAACATTAAGGAGACAGAGAGCTAAACCAACAACACCATTTCTTAATGAAAGCTGGAATCGTCATAATTGGCTAATGTTTATTCCAAGTCAAATAAGAGGAGAAAAGAAAGCGCTACTCTGTATTTCTGCTCACCTCAAGGCAATGAGAGGAGTCGTCAGACGATGACTCATCGATGAAATCTTCCAGGGTTTTGGCTTGGTTGGCCTGGGTGGGAGTGCTTGGGGTAGGAGAGACAATAGAGGGGACCCCATCCACGTGTTGCCTCATCTGCTCTTTCTGAAGACGTCGCTCCTTCCTTAAGTCTTTGGCCTTCCGACATGGTGGACGGCTCGGATCTGCTCCCATCCCTGCAGCTCGAGAAGAGAAGCCAGAGGAGGAGGGGATGAGCGTGTCGGTGAGGTCGAGAAATTCCTGAAATAGCTCATTAACCACTTTTAGGGTGCGAAATAAAAACTTTTGCTTTTATGCCTCCTCCTAAAGAAAGACCTAACACAGCGGTACGAAAAGTGGTAACTTCAGCTTCTGGCATTGATGAGTCACAAATTCGGGACAGATTTTGTGAGCCTTGCACCACGGTTCTGATGGATTTTTTTTCCCCTACCCCCTCTGGGCAAAATGGGCTGCCATGTTTGCTTTAGTGTACCCCCTGCCGAAGAAACCAGTCTCAACAGGGAGAGCGCTATGGAAGTCATTTTCTTGTTTCCCTGCCCCAATAGTCTTTACATTACGTCACTGCTTAGGAGGCTATAAAACAATATGGTCTGTGGTAGTTAAGTCCAAGTAGTTAGCAGCTAGCTAGTGCAGATTTGTGAAAGGAAAAGAAGAAACAGGGGGGCAGAAGACATAATGAATCCAAAGGTGCCTCACGGGCATTTGAATAGGTAGCTCTGCTCGCCACAACTCAGGTTGCACCTGACAGAACGCACACTTGTGCACTTATCCTCTCTCAACATTGCTAACACCAGCATACAGTGAAGTAACTCGGTCTCTCCCGGTTTCCCTCTCTCAGTCCCCCTTCTCATGCTTCTGCTGCGTCTCCTCCTCCTCCACCACCACCACAACCACCTCCTCCTGGGCTCTTGCCAAGCCCTCCAGCTCCCCGGGCATCCCATGTCAACAGTTTACACGCCCACATCCTGTTTGGAGCAATAAGGAAACGAGAGCCATTTCCTGCTTGTCCTATTGCCAGCCACCACCATCGGCTCGCTGACTAAGTTTCTCCTCCGTCAATGTCACAAGGAAGAGAGGGACACCCGGTCCTGACAAGTGGAGAGGGAAACTCTGGCACTGGCCAAGGTTCACTGGCAATGCTCTGCCTCAGCTGACTCAAGTTTTAGGAGCTTTATTGTCGACCCGTAAGGCAGCTCCTACCCCTGTGAACGGTGGGACAAAGTTAGAGAGCTGCGCAGATTTTATTTCAATAGTCATCGCTAGCAGATGAGTTTGATTCTCGCTAGATTGCTGTATCATATTCAGTAGAATAAAGCTGGAGGCCCTGAACGAGGGAAGCGTTTCCCAGATATAAACACACAACCCTGGGAGTTATAGCTTGGTCAAATGGTTTTCCTGTCAGAATAAACACAGCAAGGTCAAGAGAAACTAGTGTCTGGACTGTGTTCATCACACTGACTTGGCCACAAACACATCCACCTTATCCACGATCAATCTGCCCACGTGCCTCTCACCCTGTAACCACACACTCGCGACACGCACACACACTTTCTCTCTTTCCAACTCTCACACAGACGCAGGTACTCCTGAGGACAGCGTATGCAGCCGTGGTTAAGATAAAGTGTGACAGATCAGTTCCTGTGGAAGACAGATGCTCCCGCTCCAGCAGTTAGCACTTCATAAAAGCTATGACACTCTCCCTCCCTGCTTCCCCAGGCACAAATATGACTCGCACAATCACAGTAAACTGGCTGGAATTGTGACATACTGCTTTCTTGCATGTAAACACACAGAGTCCCAAAACTAATTTACCGTGGGAGGAGGATGTCGTTGCCTATAAGCGGCCCGCTGAAATACTAGCATGGGCTGGATGCAGTGACTATACACCACCACTCTGTCAACTCAATCTACTGCTGCCATACTGCTTCCTACAAAACCCAAACATTTGGCTCACCCGCCAACATGCTCCCACTTAATCAATACCACAATCTGCACGAGCACACTGATGATGAACACTGTTCTTTGATCAACTTGGCTGAACCCTAAGGTAAATGATTTTTCACTTTCCCCAAAGAAAAACCTGACAAAAATCAACATTTAATCCATCTGTTGATTCAACAAAATGAGTCCTGTTTGGGCAATCAAAATGTTTAATATTGCATTTTATGGATTCATTAACTTCAAGGTGGACTACAAATAAATCCGTGCAAGTTTCACTACTTTTGATTTATCTACAAAGCGGACCCGATTAGGGCTGCAGCTATCGAATATTTTAGTAATCGAGTATTCTACTGAAAATTCCATCGATTAATCGAGTAATCGGATAAAACGTATTTTTGCTTGGTTAAAGAGCAATTATGAATACACAAGAGAAAATAACATATTTCACGTGATTATTAACATTGTATATCGTAATATCATATTTTTAGGCGTGATAACGTTGCCTGAAAGCTTTAATGGAACTGCGAAGGAGGCTCAACATAGCAGGGTTTGTCTTCATATTCTAGCTCAGTGATCATCACATTTTTTTCAAACCGGCTCCACATTGGCAGTGCAAAATCTTTTCTGGATATCCCACAAAAAAGCAAACAACGCAGCCCAATACATTTTCATTTAGACCAGGAGTCTTCAACGTTTTCCAGGCCAAGGACCCCCAAACTGATGATGAAATGGACCCCCCTATTCTTTCAGGGGGCCCAGAATTCCTAGCAACGGCCTGGTGCCACCGGAGTTGATTCTGGGAACATTTACACCGGGCCCCAGTGTCATGTCCCGGTAATGCAGACGTGGCCGCGCGCGTAAACGTCACCCTCGTTTGAGTGTGTGCTGTTAACAAGTGTGTATGGAGAATAAAAACTTAAGTCCCACAGTTGTGTAGCTGACGGTGCAGAGGCCTGCTGTCACAGCACCACTGACAAAACCTCTAACGGCAGGCTACAACAAAGTTTATCAACTTGTTCCTGACCTCGGCTCAACAGCTGATCAACATGTGCACGCGGAGAGAGTAAACAGCAGCGGAGCAGCGTCACCTCGCTAAACCACTACCTAACTTCACAGTAGACTACTGTACGTCTGCATCCCTCCGTCTCCCCGTAGTTTGCTTTCACGCTCGCACAACGTGCACATGAGCTCCGCGGGCGCACAAGCAGCGCGTAAAGCCCCCACTCCCTCACCCATGTCCGCCTCCTCCTCCTCCTCCTTTCTTCTCCGCTCTTCCCTTACGTAGGTGACGTGAGTCCGTTGTTGTGCCACATTGAAAGTAGTCTGTGCGGCCGCTTTACAGTTAAATTAACGATTCCTCGAGGCAGAAAAAAATCCTCGGACCATTTTTTGTAATCGAGGTACTCGAATTACTCGAGGAATCGTTTCAGCCCTAGACCCGATCACACCTCCCAAAAACACAATGTTCCATAATGTCCTTCCGTACATGTTTACTTCTGGCGTTATGTACGATATATGGCAGATGGGGAGCCATGTTTTCTCAAACTAGACCTGGAACCCGCCCAAAGCTATAAAGCGCTTCAGTCAAAAACAACAGGAAAGATACAGTATGTCCAGGTGTTTTCTGTTGGAGGTGAATAAGGGGGTGTGGAGAACCTCTGGCTCAACACTGTAAATCCTCCTTGCTTCATCTTTGCTAGCCTCCTAAAACGGCCTGTTATTTCTGAATGTCTGAGCAGGAGGAGTGTGGTACTGATACAGGCGGAGGAGCACGGGGACACTGGCACTGCTGAAATTCTCCGTACAGTATGTTTATGTCTGTATCCTGACTGACTTGTGCCAGCACTGAGCTTCCTGCTCCAATATACAGGCCGTCATTGTCTTTTGACTGATGAGCATGGGACCTGTTCTCATTAGATGTCTGAGAGGACAGAAACTGGGTGAGAAGTGGTTGAGGAAACATGAACATTTGTTAGAAGCGCTGCTTCCTGTGTCTAATGGGAGTTTATTATCTCTTCACGACGAGTGTTATTAATTCATTACTGTGAGGATATCCTGTACTGGAGAGTAAAGGGGAGAACATGACAGATAAACCCAAACCAGGAACACTCCTGAAAATACTGAGGACACGGCAGCCTCATTCACGAACCTGCTGCACAGCCAAGTCTATTAAAAGGTGAACAGTGACACCGTCTGGCAAACAATGGTCCTTTAGTTATTGTAGAGAACCATAGTGGCAGTTTTATGACTGATTTTCTTCAATTTCACTGAAGCTGCAGCGACTGTGTTTAGAGTCACCCTTGCTACACTTTTACAGAATATCAGATATCCCTCATGAATAATATAAAAAGACAGCAGCCAACAGCATGAGGCTACTTGGTCATAGACAATACAACAACAACTATTTCATTTATATAGCACATTTCATGCGACAAGCGCAAACTCAATGTGCTTTCACAAAAACAAAACAAAGCACAACATCACATAACTCGTAAAATACGTATAAAAAACATAAATAAGACAATGTTGCAAATTAAAAACAATTAAAAAACTAAAAACTTTCTTTGCATTCTGGATAAGCTGCAGTTTATAAAGTGCTTGTTTTGTTAATCGTGGTAAAAGTGCATTGCAGTAGTCTAACCTAGTTGAAATACAGGCATGAACCAACTTTTCGGAATCAGGTAAGGATAAAATGGGTCCAAGATGGTAGAAAGCAGTCTTTGAAATTAAAGAGACATGCTTATGAAAATTGAGATAACAATGAGCACAACTCACGGTGGGAAATCATAGAATAAAATCAACAGATTTCATTGTGGCTATATAACCTGCTATTTCTAAGTTTTGGTATTGTAACACAACCAGCATAAGCATTAATGGCTGTTTACCTACAATATTGAACACACCATTGGATAATTGATTTGAGTAAAACTGTACAAACTTTAAATGTCCATCTGTTACTAGATACAAGACATTTACTAAAATAAATGTGTAGTAAATAATGCATTAAGCATATCACCTGGTTTTAAGAATCCTATAATAGCCTGCTCCTGAGAGATTAATAACACTACTGGGGATTAGTCTAAGTATTCAAAGCTGTCATTTAGCTATAACTCCATTTATCAGTTGACCATCCTGTTCTTAGGACATCTTCTTTCTGCTCTAATAACTCTTTACTCGAGTGATATATCATGTGAGATGTCAATGAGTGCATCATTACCAGGCGCTTGAAAGGGAAGTAGATCTCTTACCAGGTTTAGGAGCTGTGGTTGACGTCCTTCCATCTGGGACAGACCCTGAATCCCTTGGTGTTTCTGAGCCTGTTGGTGCAGCGCCAGCTACTTCCTTCTGAACTTCTGTGATGGTGTGACACTCAGCTATTTCCTTTTGAATGTCTGTTACAGCAGGACATTTCACTTCAGCGTGACAGACTTTATTTGGTTCGCATGGACCTGATTCTTCACACACAGAGTCCATTGGTTCCCCTACAAGGCAAAGAAATCAGTATTGTTTACACCGGTCAATGTGTTCTACAGAGCACACGGTATCATCACTGTTGTGAGTCTGTGTCCAACACCAACTTTCAGCCATGAATATTGATGCATGTTGATGTATTATCTAACAATGCAAATGTTGACTTACAGCGGATGCAAGTTGATTTATTCATTTTTTGTGTGGGTGCTTTGGGAGCCAATATAAAGACAATGAACAGACAATGCACACACATAACTGTCATATGAAAACAAAGATACCATCATCCTGTCCTGTTGGCAGTTCCCCTTTGGAAATGAATTTGCTCATCTTCTTCAAGATTTTCTTGTGGGATTTGGAAGGCTGGAATTTCAGTGCATGACACCTTGACAGAAACACAAAGGTAAATGTTAACAATGCAAATATGCAAATATCTCATTGACATTTATCATTGTTATTTGCTCCTCTCAGTTCTAAATCACAGATGGAAAATTCTGATGAGTAAAATACCATTACCTGATGGTATACTGTGGACAGCATGTCTTGTTCATTATGGGCTTGTAGACATATTTCCCACTTCTGAAAAAGGACACATGAAAACCCTTCATTGCAAAAATACATTAGCAGTGATTTTTTTTCCTGAATTTAACAAAATTTAAAAGGTTCTTGTAGCCAGAACACAGCTCACCTCCTCCATCCTCGATCTATGAGGTCTTGGTAATCTTGTACTGTCATGGTGTGAGACCACATTCCTGTAGAAAACAAAACACAATACAATATGGGATGGTTATTGCTAAGAAAATTATTATTAAAGTCTGGAACAAAGATACATCCCCAAGTTTTGAAGCCTGGCTCACAGAACTCTCAAATACCTTATGTAAAAAAAATGATTTGAGTTGTCAGGGACATCTAGACACATTCCATCAGATATGGCAACCATTTCTTGATCATATCACACAGCAGAGAGGACCCTCACAACACCTCGATATCCTGACAGACTGTTTGAATATTTAATTGTCTGTAATGTTAAGTATATTTTATACAGTCACGGATGGCCATAGAAACTGTTGTTATAGCTTTCACCCTTTTTTTTCCTAACCTGCTTTGGGGAAGGGGGGTGGGAAGGAGGGTGGGTTTGGGCTGTTATGTACCTTGATGTTTTGAAAATGAATAAAGTGTTTAAAAATACACCATCACTGCTTTAAAACATTTAACTGATTTCTTACAGTTCTTTACATTTCATCATTAACGTTTCTGCACTTTTAACAACAAAACAAGCCTGGGCGAAACAGGATGCATGTACATAATTATATGTGTACATAATTAAGACGTAACGGTAAACAAGCTGCTTGGGTGTCTAGCAGAAAAACCACATTTTCTTTCAGCTTAATCACAGTGGCCCCCAAAGAGCATTCCCACACTGCTTTAAGGCCCCCTATGGAAATAAATCTCTTATTTGTAGCAACAGCAGCTTGGATCTTTCTTCCCACAACTGGGGTCTGAGCTCCCTGTCTCAACTCTTGACCTTTTCTTCTGCAACTACACAGTTTGCACATGCGCACACACCAACAAGTCTATGGCAAGATCATTATCAGTTTACATCTAAAACAACGGAGGGAACTGGCTGTATACCAGTTCACACAACACACACTTGGTTTGCAACTGAGTATAATGTTCCATGTCCCATGGGAATGATGAGTAGTCAGAGTCCACAGAGACAAAAGGCCAGTGCTGTGTGATTCAGTGGTGCGACAGTATGTGACTGGAGGCGCACAGACACAGCCGTGTGACGGCTGGTTTTCTTCAAGGACAGAAAAACACTTTGAGAGGTCTTATCGTTACCACTAATTAAGAGTCTCTACATAAAAAAGAAACATTGAATAAACTACATAGAAATCACAACTAAACTGAACAGATTGTAAATCATTTATACCGTGTAAACATATTGATTGATGATTTATATGCGTTCAAACCACATTAAAGCTGATAAACTGAACAGAACATCCTAAAAACTTTCAACAGACTACATTTGGGGAACGATGAGGCAAGACCAGTGGAATGAAGCTAAAGTCCAATTGCTGTTAATCAAAAACAACTATGGTGCTTCAATAGAAAAAGATAACATTTCTAGAGTACAATGGATCCAATCATGACACAACAGGAGCTCATTCCCAGCATTCATCGGATCCACAGTCACACAGAGGAGGCAGATGCTGTGTGCTCTGTTGTGTGAAGTCTCATTTGCTTTGCATGCATGTAACAATACTGAGTGCTGATAACATCATTGCTCCAGAGAGGAAAACATTATCTTACCGAGCACCTGTTCGGAAAAGTCAACAGCATCTTCCCATGAAAATAAAACATTTCAGCAAGGATATAGCTAATATAAAGAAACAACAGTGAATCAGATTGTTTGTTTGATGTGGCTTGATTTGTTTAGGCTGCTCCAGCGGCTTGAAATAATGGCTTCAACTAGTGCACTTTCACTGAACCTTTATCTACAGTGGGAAGCTTTAACCTTTTAACATCATTACTGACCCTCTACAGGAGTTACACACAGACATTAAGTCTTCTGTCTTCTGCATAACCTGCCATGTCCACATGATGTAACCTGATTACCACTCTTAGATTAGACAGCAACTCCCGTCTGCAGGCTCGGAGCCCAATCACTCATCGACTCCACCAGGAACTGCCTGGAGTCTAATTTTAGTCAACCTGTCTCACACTTTCTTACCCTAACAGAATGTGTGGACTATTCTGTCCGGCAAAGGAAATCCCTTCCCACAGCTTTTTTTTTATAGCTCTGTATTGAAGTCAGGCGTCTAAAAATGCAGTCACAATGGCCCGGGATTTCTTCAACTGATAGCTTCTAGACAGAATACACAGTAGGCTACAACCTTTTTTATTTCAGTGCCCTTTAAGCTCTGCTAAACCGTCTGCTCCCATTTTCAATAGAACGCTAATAAACCTTCATAGTTGGGGATTGTGTGGTCTGTCACCTTTTTGTGCACCTCTGGCACAACAGGGTTTTTGCAGGCTATTGAAATTATACCCTGCATTAACCCAATACAGTACATCAATACATCAAGGTTCCTTTACTTTTCATAAAACATACAGCTGTACAATAGGGAGGGAGTGCAGGGGAATGGAGCTTGCTAAGACACAATACATGCAGGTTAAGAGCTTTCACTGTTCTAGAGGCTTCCCATTTTCTGAAACACTTCATATTAAATTATATGCTTTTGCAAGCCTGAAATTTATTTTAAAAGCTTCCTGACAAATAGTTATGTTCAAAACTATTCTGTTGCTTCCACATGGCCAACCCTCAACAACTGGATCAGAGAGAGAGGATTTCCATTACAGCTGGACAGACCGTTTCCTCATCTGCTTACACTCAACCAGGAGTAGAAATGCACCAAATTAGAAAAGTGTGTGCCAATCATGAATCAGAAAGTGTATCAGTTTGAGTTTATCTCTGATGCTACTGGAGTAGCGAAGCTGCACTGTTTGCTGATAATACATGTCGTAAACACACCGTCTTGTGTTTCAGCATGTTGCAATTCCTGTCTCATATTCTGTCTCATATTTATGCTGTGCTTGGGTTCCCACCTCGACTCGAGTTCCTATTGTCAATCACACTTCAGTTCAGCCACACTTCCAAAACTAAGTCAAGTCAGAAAAGTATGAAATAAGTGCTGCAATTAAAACCGCAGCACTCTTTCCATGTAAGGTATCCATGCTGTAAGGTATCCACGTTAAAACACTGTGACTGGCCACAGGTTAGCCCAATCTGCATTTCCGCAGTTCAAACATGGATGTATTATATTAATCACACTTGCAGGCCTTGACCAGTGTCACCACACGGGTTGCCCAAAACGGAGAAAGGCATCCGCACTTTCGTTTATGGGGAGCAACAGCGTTGCTTTCCTCTCATGCATCGATTATACACTGTTAGAAACAGCAACTAGCTAGATGCTAATAGAGATGTTAACAAGCCTTAATGTTAATCTGCTAAGGTTACAGTGTTAGCCTTGAGAAACTCAATGCTGCCACACCGAATAGCTTTACAACAACAGACGCTCAATCTTGTTTTTAAATGTCTTGTGTAAAATTTCATTCTGCGATGGTTTTATTTTCTTTCCCAGGGTGAAGCAGACAGGCTGGACGAGGCTAAAGGCTAAACACTCAGCTACGTCAATAAACTGAACACCATCCAAGTAGCAGCAATAGCATGTTAACTAATCTGTGCACACACTGCCTACTAGACTCACTATATCAGATGCATTTTAGCCAAATTTCCTTCAGGATTACAGTGCAACACAAAGTTAGCAAGCACTCATTTCAAAACCGGTTTCTAGTCCAGCAAGTAGACGGAGCTAGGTCGTTAGCATCCGGTAGTTCTGCTGTGCCATCTAGCTCTCTGTCTTCAGTAATTCATCGGACACTTAACTTACCATGAGAAAAGTTTCCCTTCTCATTTTTACAGTAACCACATCGGTAACCATCATCCCCACCGAAGTATTCTACTATAGTGTAAGACTTGTTTCCTGCCATATTTACGAGCGACACAGGTGACAGCTGAGTCTGCCCGGTGTCCGGGGCAAGTACTGCTGGGTGTTCGACTCCGCCCACAGCGACTACGTCACCAGTGCTGCGTTGAGGACATCTGGGAAAATCCACTGTACTAAGCATCAACCGGTCTTGTAAGACGCACATGAATGAAATACGTACATTAGTATCATCAATTATGTCTGATTTATTTACTCTTAGCAAATGATTGGTGTAGAATAGCAACTATTTGGGCATTAGGGGGCCTGAGAGGAGCAACATGTTGAAAAATATTGTTAGGTTTACTGTACATTTAAAACTGTTTTCTTGTTACCAGTCAGAGCTATTTTGAGGATGCAATCGAGATTTTTACTTTTGAGACAGATACAGTACAGAACATAAAATCAAGAGTAAAGAACTGTACAATGTTTTTATTAAATCATCTGTGCAAAAAGGACAGTAAGATATAACGGAACCAAAATCCTGACAAACCACTTACAGCAAAATACAAAGCACCAAGGGAGAGTTTGTAGGTAGAAAAATAAGTTAGAAAATCACAGCTGGACCAATGATTGACTTCTGCAACTATAAAAACCGTACCAACTGTACAGATAAGGGGGATTTCACCTGTCACAGTCACAGACACAATGGAATACTTACTTTTTGTTACTTTAACATAATATATTTTGTCTGTATAATCTGTAAGAATCGGTCAGGAGATTGTTTTTATCTCTTAAAACAGATTCTGAAGTTAATGCACAGGTTCACAAAACCAGGAACATGTTTGTCCAGTTTAATTGGCCTCATTCAGCATGCAAGCTCCCTGCATCAGCATGGAGGATTTACACTGGTGATGAAGCAGCAGCTAAAAAGATGAAGTGCTACTGGCAGACACAAGCCTTTGAATGCACTGGGCAGAGAGCAGTTATCTTGACTCCTTTAGATGGCTTTTTGGTTGAACACCTAACTAAAATGTCCCTGGGGCACGGGGATGTTTTCATGAAGGTATTTCATGCTGCCTTGCTCAGAGAAGTCAGCGACAGTGTGTCCTTCCCCTCGAAGAATCCATTTGGTGGTCAGAAGCCCCTCCAAACCCACTGGACCTCTGGCATGTATCCGTGCCGTACTGATACCAACTTCAGCTCCTGCAAAATAAGCATTGGAGAATTAACTCATCTGAAAAACAGTGGTAGGTCAGATCTAATTACAATAGGTATAGCATATTCTGATTATTTTCATATATTTTCAGATAGCATCAAGAAGTAAAATCATGCCTGACACTGTACATACCGAGGCCAAAGCGGTAGCCATCAGCAAAGCGAGAGCTGGAGTTCCAGAATACACAGGCGCTGTCCACCTGCTGCAGAAACTGTTCAGCTGTTTCTTCATTTTCTGTAACAATGACATCTGTGTGGGAGCTGCCATATTTGTGGATGTGATCCACAGCATCTTGCATGCTGTCTACCACCTCAATACAGCACTCCAGTTCGCCATACTCTGTCCTCAGGGACTTCACTTCATTTGGGCTAAAGGTTAAATAGGATGCAAACCGGGGACCTGCATGGATCTTCACCTGAGAAAAAGCAATAACATTGTGGTTTATAAATAGAAGGATAAAACAACAATCAAAAATGATAATTTAATGAACTAGAATAAATGACAACTCTTGTCAAGAGCATAAACATTCATTAAAATGTATAAAACACTAATAATATACCCAGATCTTATCCCATATTTGTGCCCAAAATGTGAAAGTGTCTCCTAGTGTTTCTTACATGTTCTGTTCTCAGCATGTCAATGATCTGGTCAAATATGGGAGTTCGCAGCAAGTCTCTGTGGATAAGGAGGGTCTCCATGGCATTACAGGCTGCAGGGTAGTCACATTTGGAGTCTCTGACTAGAATAAAACACAAGTTAGGATATTTATCCATTAGTCCTTTGTTACCTCAACATGTTCATAATAAAAACAAATAAACACTACTTGAGGTACAGTACTTTTACATGTGAAACACTTTGGACCAAACCAACAGAAACAGATACATCAACATTTTCTCCAACTTTCATAAGAAACACATACCGACATCAATAGCTTTGTCAATGCTGGCATCTTGGTCTACGTAGATGTGACATACACCCTCACTGTGGCCCAGCACGGGAATACCCTTAGCTGCCCTCTGGATGTCACGGACGAGCGTGGATGAGCCTCTTGGAATGATCAGGTCGATCATCTTATCTAGCCTGCAAAGATCCTCAACTTCTTCACGTGTGCTCACCTGTATGTCAAGATAGATTTTAACATATCAGAGATCATCCGCGATACTGTTGTAAAATTCAAACTGTGTTTACAGTAGATAATGAAGTGTCAGTTTTTACCAGCTGAATGGCATCAGCCACGCCATGAATGGAAAGTGCTTCCTGGGTTAATTGATGTAGAATTTTATTAGTGTGGGAAGCTTCTTTACCACCCTTCAGAAGCAAAGCATTCCCACTGGCAATAGCCAGAGCCGACACCTAAAACACAAAATTAAATATGTGAAAATGAGTGCATAGCTTTTAAGGACAAAGTCATAAAGTCTCCCAAACCAGCAGCTGAATACTGGGCTTCACTGACCTGTGGGAGACAATCAGGCCGTGACTCAAAGATGACCAACAGGACACCGATGGGAACAGTGATCTGTTCCAGCTCCAGGTTGTTGGCCACCCTGGTCCTCCTCAGCACTCGACCCACACTATCCCTGGAGGCCACGGCAAGCTGACGGAGGCCGATAGCCAGGCTGTTTAGCTTGGCAGTTGATAAACTCAGGCGGTCGATCAGAGCCTGGGAGAAACGACCTTTGAGAGGATACACATATTAGTTATGAGGAAATATTGACAATGCGGAATTCTTTATGCTTTCCACAAACAGAGGCAATCTGAATCAGGATTGAGAACCGTGCTCATCCATGAAATTGAGTCTAGTCCCAACACACAAATTTACAAATTCTACACATTCTACTATACAGTCTCTGCCAACACATCTGATGGACATCAGAGCTACGAACAGATAAACCCAGCCTCCTCCTCCTCATGTCCATTTCCCCTGCTACAGATGATAGGCAGGCCATGACATTTTAGTTACATACAGTTGTGGATTAAGGCGTCTCTTTTCTTTGACTACGCACCCGATATTGTTGCTAACTCCATGTCTCTCCGGTTGGCACTAAGAATCTCATCTTTCTTTTCAGTGAGCAGCTCAGAAAGACAGCAGATGATCTCTCCTCTCTGGAAAAATAAAGACACACAATGTAAGATTATAAACACAGAAGAGACTCACAGAGTAAATAAAGCTGCTGCCACACCAGCTAAATGTAAGAAAATGCTGGATTACGCCTTAACATATGAGTGGCAATTCAATTAACCAAACCACAGTTATTAAATAAGAAACTCACCTGTTCAGGAAGCAGGGAGGCCAGAGTCCTGCCTGCATGCCGGGCCATCTCTGTCTGCTGCTCCACAGTTGGGCCTAGTGGTGTCAAAAACCCATATATCAAATATAAAACCATACACACACACACACACTGGTAGGTAAAATATAATTCCCCATTGTTTTTGTAGATTACCTGCAGGTTTCACTTCTGAGAAGAAGGTGCCAACTTTCTTCCCCTCCACGATGTCTGTGATGACGTGGCCCGTGACTTTAGGATCTGTGCCATTGGCAATGACAACAGACGTCCCACCCTGCAGTGCCCAAAGGGCTGCTTTCACCTGGTTCAGTCAAAATCACAGAGAATACCTTTTTCATCATTCAGTCCACTCACCCCTGTTTACACTGTCAGATCAAATATTTTTTTCTGTCATACTGACCTTGGCTTCCATGCCGCCAATGCCAACTCTGGACTTGGTGCCGTAAGTGATTGATTGCTGGTCTCCAGGATAGAAGATATCAATAAGCTTGGCATCATCTGTTCCTGGGGGACTGTCAAACAAGCCTGTAGGACAAAATTGGTTTTCTTTTTAATCCTGTACTGAACCAAACCAGTCAGGCTGATCATGAGCATGGCAGACAGGCCTTCATATGAATGATTAAAAAAAGATAATCAAAGTCCATTGTGAGCTACTGCTGAACTTAATTAAACTTGTGTCAATTATTTACTGCAACTAACTGTACTCTTCATCAATAACATAGCTGCTATTAATTATTTGTGGTAAATGTGTAATAAAATCATGTTAAAATTAAATATGTATCTAATAGTTAGATGAAGCCCTTTTGGAAACATTTATTAGCATAAAAGAAAGATTAATGCTAACATGCAAAATAAAATAAAGAACAATAAAAAAAAAGGCTTTATCGTACCTTGAACATCAGATAGAGCAATGAGGAGGTCAGCTTTCATTTCAACAGCCAGTCGTGCAGCTAAGCTGTCATTATCTTTTATGCTTATCACCTGAAATACAAAGAGAAATTTCATTAAGCCGAAAGCAAAACCACTGTATCTCACATTATATTTGTCAGTTGCAACCATGCAACAAAAACCTCACAGTCCCATTCAGTTGCAAAACAAACAATATACACTATCTTCACCTCTTTCCAAAAGAAGATAACACAAGCAGCTCTGTGTATGATATAATGGCAAAAACTAAGCAAACCACAGTTTCAATTAACAGAAAAAATTTAAAGCACCCGTTAAACTCAAACCATATGTCCAAGAAGATAAATGGAAGTGAAAAAAAACATACGTCCTTTGTGAATGCATGCTTACAGCAAGCCACCACCATAACTCTGGACAACATTTAGCATTCCCAGTGTGCCCTTCACACAGTACCCACATTTACCCCCTGTAGGTCACTGTTGGGAACAGGGGGTGGAACAACAGCATCGTTGGTGTTGATGATAGGGACTATATTCATCCGCAGAAGTTCATGGAGGGTGCTGTTCAGATTGCGACGCTTCTGTTCATCATGGAAATCCAGATTGGTGACCAGAATCTTTGGAAGTGTAATAAAATATAAACAATTAAATCACATTCCAGTCAAATACTGTCAGCATTGTATTCTTTGTATTCTTTGAGTACATACTTGTGCAGTGCAGATGCTGTACTGGGTGAACATAGCCTCATACAACGCCATCAGGCCACTTTGACCAGCAGCTGCACACGCTCTTGCCTCTAAAACTGGAATTGACTGACAAGACAAACAACTTAATTGAAATTAAACTACAAATCCAACATTTTTTGCACATTTTGCTTTTAAAACCACTATTCACCATGTCTTTGAGTTGGTTCTGCCCAGAATGCAAAGCTTGTCTAACACTTTGAGACAGCAGAATCTCATGTCTCAGTCTCTGCTTCCCAAACGCCACAGCACCGCTGGTGACGATCATCATCTCCCTGCCCTGATTCTGTAGCATGGCCACCTGACAGAACAGACAAAGACCAAAACATTCAAGTTTCATTGATCATATGTAACGCCTTCACATGATATCACATACACAACACAACCATGATCAACAAAAGTGGTTTTTACCTGTTCTACTATTGAAGCCAGCCGTCCCAGTGCCAGACCGCACTCATCTCCACGTGTTACTACAGCACTCCCTAGCTTCACTACAATGCGTTTCGCCTGCTTCAACTCACTGCGATGGGCAAAAGACTTCCCATGGGGACGTGGGAGGGAGACTGCAGAGAACAACATTAGTCACATTTTATTACTCATCAGCATGCAACTTACATCATACATAACAAGGAGATGGTGATAGCGGTATCAGGTAAATTGCTGGCTGATTACTTACATTTAGCTTGGGAAAATGTTCTGATGGAGACTGGACTGCCATTTGACTGCCAGTTTTTGGATGGCAGGCGAGAGCACAAGGCCAGCCTGGCAAACATGGCAAAGACTGACGGTTGAGGCCAGCTGTGATCAACACACAAACCTGTGTCAGGTTACTCTAACAGTGCAAATAACCTTATGTGATAAGCACCCTGATAATGTGATAAGACTGGTATGGGCTAGAATTACATTAATTAACAATAAAATATCACAATAAACATTATTTATTTGAGCAGTGCTTAAGCCTCATTGTAAATTCACAGCATCAGGATGGTCAGCACTGCTCCTCAGCACTGTGTTGTTGCTTGAACTTGACACACTGACCCAGTGAAGATGATGATGTCTGTGCTAAGTTAGTTTACAAACATTTGCAAAAACATTAGGTAAGGTTTGCAACAACATTAGGTAAAAAAAAACAACATCGCACCAATATACTCAAACATATGTGAGGCGACTGAAGATAGCAAGTTGGTTATTAATGCTAACAGACTAGAGCTGCATGTTTAGTGTTACTGCTGTCAAGAGGGAAATGCGGCTAGCTAACGTTAGCTAGCATTAGCAATGACCGGCTACCTCCCTGCCTTGCGGTTATCTATGACAGATAGAGGAGACTTTGTAGAAAAAGACTACTTACCAGACGATACGGAAATATACAAACACCACAACTACACTTGTGAGTGCACTGCAGAGGACACGTAGTCAGCGGGACAGGCGTTACTTTGCTGCCACATCCACAGCCCACGTTGGTTGGGAAGAGTATTAATTGTGGCATTCACGTACAACCTCTACGTAGGATATCAGGATGTTTTTACGTCCAGAGCATGGTCCAGAGAGACAGACTTACGCAACTTGTGAACTGCTACGTACGTAGAAATACTACTTTTGATGGGCGGATACTTCACGTAGTAATGGGAAATACAGGAACAGGAGAGTACATAATGAAAATGTAAATTACATTAACTTTTAACACAACTGGACTCAAAAACAACACTTGATGAAAATAATGATATATGAATTTATCAAATGACCATATAGGAAAATAATATTCATAACAAGTTGTTTATTAATCATGCTGGCTGTATACTTAGGGAGGTAACAGCTTTAACTGACATTTAATAATGGTGTGGGCACATTTTGTACATTTGAATTTACAAAACTAATTTACTAACCTCATTGTAGTTACATTATAGTTGCTACATAATGATGAAATCATGACATATTGTTGAAATCTCCTGGAAAGTAACTTTAGATTACAATTTTCATTCTCTAATGAATCCCTTGTTTTGTTTTTAGTATTTATTCATGGGGGGGGGGGGTCTCTTTTTTTTTTTCTTTTAACTAGTTTGTTGGAAATGTGCCATTCCATTGTGTAGTCTCCAGAAAGTCAGTGGTGTGAAATAGCTACTGGAAGAACTCATCTTTAGTAACCTGACACTGAGGCACGAGTGGTGTGTAGCCACAGGCCAAAAGAGGCCTCTGAAACATTTATGAGCAAGAGAGCTTGGGGAGCAGAGTACACTGTGCTGCCATACAGGTGCATGCAGAGCTATGGAGACTGTTGAGGAAAGCTGGAAGTGTCCTGTCTGCCGGGATTTCTTCACAGATCCAGTGACGCTCCCATGTGGACACGACTTCTGTCTCACCTGTATCCAGGCTGTCTGGGAAACAGATGGGCCTAATGAAGGCCCCTTTTTCTGTCCAGAGTGTCAGATATTCCTCCCTTCTGACCTCACCCTGGAGATAAACACCAGTCTTCAGACCAAAGTAAAGGACTTTATCACCAGCAAGCTATCAGCAGAACAGGCAACACCTCCAAGGAGAACATCCAAATCATCTTCAACCATTCACTGTGACCACTGCATAGAGACACCTGCAGTGGCCATAAGGACCTGTCTGACCTGTGATGCCTCACTGTGCCAGGCCCACACCCTGCTGCACGAGCAGAGGTCTGCTCTGAGGGAGCACACAGTCGTGGAGGTGACAGGAGACCCACTGTCTCTGAAGTGCAGGGAGCACCGTGATGAGCTCAAGCTCTTCTGTATGGAGGAGAAGGTCCCTGTGTGCTGTTTATGCGTCCTGGTTGGCGTGCACAAGAACCACAAAGCCTCTCAACTCCAAGACGCTTGTGCACACTTTAAGGTCAATATCGCTAGTGCCTTTGAATGTTTTATTTTCTTTGCTTTATTTACTTTTCAACCAGGGTATTAATTTTCTATAGGTCTACTGTATTTCTGTCTGTAGGTCATGTTAGAGACTACTTTGAACCAACTGCTGAAGAGAAGAAGTGAAGCAGAACTTGCGATCAAGGACTTGGAGTCACTGTACACACAAACAGTGGTACAATCAAAATGACAACTGCCTTAATTATTATTATCATAAGCACTTATTGTATGTATTTAAACAATGTTAATTTTTCATTCCTTAGAAATCCGCTGCAGATTTCAGGGAAAGAATCTCAGACAAGTACAGCAGAATTCGAGTCGTGCTGGATGGCGATGAACGTCTGATGATGCAGATCATAGATGCAGAGGAGACATACATGACAGAGTGGCTAGAAGCCCAGAGGAGTATCATGGAGGCCCAGATCAAAGAAATAGATAGCCTGAGAAACACCAGCAAATCTCTCCTACAGGACACAAATGAACTAAGATTCCTGCAGGTAGGTAAACAACCATGACTGTGAGATGTGTATAAAAGTCAACAAATGCAGCTAAAATATTTTCTGTGACTGCAGTTTTTTATTCTCAACAGAAAATCACAGCACAGAATCTTTGGTGAGTATATTATTTCAGTTGTTTCCATTGTTGTGCCCTATTTGGTCTTCTAATTGTTTTCAGCTTTTATTGCAGTGAACCTTTGGATTTAGCACCAATCCAGGAAGTAGACAAGGATCTGTGTGACCCTGAAAAACTGAGAACCATAGAAAAGCTGGTGGATGACCTGTCAGTGGCTCTTTCCCAACACTTTCCACGAATGTGGTCATGTTAGTAAAGAAATAAATATTTACCTATCTAAAATCAACCCCCGCATTCTCTGTAATGGTGTACCAACTGTATGTGTTTATTTGCAGATCTAAGTTCTCCTGCTCTGGACTCCAAGACAGCCCATCCAAAACTGGAAATATCCCAGGACAGGAAGCAAGTGTGCTGGAGAAGACAGCCTGGCAGTGAGGCTCCGAGTCCCCAACCATATGACTCCCAGTACAGTGTCATGGCTCAGGGGAGTTTTACTATTGGGCAGCACTACTGGGAAGTGATTGTCCAGGAGAAACCCTACTGGCTGATTGGTGTGACCACTGGGCCTGACAATAAAAAAGATGGATCCAGTCAGAATTCCTCAAAACTAGGGGTGAACAACACTTCCTGGTGTATCTACCATGGAGACGGACAGTATCTGGCATGTCACGATACCCAGGAGAAGCCACTGTCAGTGGGAAAGAAAGTCAGAAAGCTGGGTGTGCTGACCAATCTCCAGAAGGGGGAGCTGTCATTCTATGATGCTGATGCTATGGCTCTCCTTCACTCTTTCTGTGTGCAGTGCACAGAGCCGCTCTACCCAATGCTAAACCCATGCATTGATGTGAAAGGACTGAACATGCAGCCTCTCACCTTGTTCTGCATTAAGGATCCATGGGAGTGTCTTGTAAACAATGATGGAGATACAGAGTGATCTTGGAGGACATGTTGATCGTACTCTATTTTCATCACAAACAATTCCCCTCTGTTTCCATTTTTGATTCCATTAAATTGTATGTTGGGAATCTCAAATATGATGTAAAACATGTCCATGTAAAGAATAACTTTATAGTAAATAGCTGTTTTTTTTTTGTTGTTTTTTTAGACTTGGCCGTGGTCGTAGACATTCCTATATTACCTTTCCATTGTCTGCAGTTGTCATGTACCAGTAAATATTTCATCAAGTGGTATCAGGTACATTGTCAAACAGCCCTTTTGTTCTGTTGTATAGCCTATCTTCTCATGCAGCAGCTTAGTAGCTCTTATGTTTACCCTGGTGTAGCCAGGCTCACGGAGTAAATGACCCCTGTGTAAACTATTCACTTGTTCTTTGTACAATTCTCTGACATGGCTCATCTCACATATCAGTGACCCTTCAGAGTTGCTGCCCTGCACCAAACAATATACTCAGTGAGGCTACATAACAGTGGCACTGACACTGTCTATAGAGCACACTGGACTTAAATCTCTCTTTTACGCGTGGTTTTCTCGTTGTATGAATCCACTTTGAAGAAAGTACAATATGAAATCTGAATCCACCCTAATCTTTCTATATTTACAGTATGTGTTCTTAGTTGATTTTGTGGCTCACCAGAAGAACCAGATAAACAGTGGATTTCAGAGTTGAGGATTTCTGTTTGAGGACAAATGTAACACATAAAAACCCATTAAAATTATATGACAATGCAAATTTATTCAACAACAACAAACAGTCTGATAAAGTGCTTTGTCAGATTAGATTTTTTTTTCTTTAAGGGTTCAGCTAGGGACCATTCTAAGTCACAACTACACAATCATGATGTTTACTTGCTCTATTCACAACCGATCCCTTGGCTACAGTGGCTCACATGTTGCTTATGCTGTTTGTGTCTTTGATTTAATCCAGTCCAGGAAATTAGTGACTCGAGTGTAGACACCAGGTTTGTTCTTCCTCCCACACTGGTCTCCCCAACTCACCAGGCCATAAATAACACTGGCATCACTCTCCTTACATGTCAAAGGTCCTCCAGAGTCACCCTGAAATAAGGGAACAGGGGCCCAGATAAGAACATGACTCAGATAACTTGGTCACTCAGATAAGAAGGAAGATTCCTCTACCAACCTGGCAGGAGTCCACCCCTCCCTGCAGGTGGCCAGCACAGAGCATACTGTTGTCTAGGACCTCGCCGTAAATTTTGCCTTCAGAACATTTCTCCTGGTTGATCAGCAGGACATTGGCTTCCAGCAGGTGGTTGGAACCAAAGCTAGCTGCAGCACAATTAGATAGAAACAAATACTGTATAATAACAACCCAAAGCTGTATGTAATTACAGTTTTAAAGGACCTGTTAAAGTAAAAGAAAAATGATTTAACACTTCAGAGCCTCTAGAACCAACTAATAGAGTAACAATGAATATGACAGCTGATATTTTGCAGCCTGGATATGGGGGGGGAAAAAAAGGCCTTACAGTCCTCAGTGGCACCCCATCCAGAAATGGTACACTCCTTCCCATCAGGCAGTGGGGCATCAGGCAGGCAGGCTCTCTTCACAAACTGGGTCTCATTGGCACAAACTCCATCAGTACCCTCCAGCCTCAGCAAGGCTATGGAAATGCAGTTCACAAGTGTTACATTTCTATATAAAAAAAAAAATCTCAAAATACCTCCTTTAAAAAATTTAAAGTTTACATCATGGACTACCCCTGCTGCAGATTTAATGTCATTACACAGATGGACTATTTAACATTATCACATTCCATCCTTTTTTAAAAACAGGGTTAAAAATACAGCCATGCTGTCACCATATTCATTTTAAATTGATATTTGATATCAAATAAGACATGTCACCTATGTCATTGTACACAGCTGAACTCGTCTCCCTGTAGTTCTCATGTACAATGGCTTCCTCCACTTTAATGGTTTGCTCTGTGTGTTCTGTTGTATCCCTTGACAAACCTCCCATAACCACCTGCATGTCTTTTTTCGGTTCACTGTCCACAAACACAAACAACACATGATTCGAGATTTTGTGTGTAAATGATTCCAGAATGACACCATGTTTTGAGATTATTTCACTATGATTGTGCTTACATGCAGTGTCCAGCGGTCAGTACCCAGCAGCTGGCAATGAGAACCCCTCCACAGGTGTGTCCGAATGGCATGTTGGTGTTCTTTGGTCTCACTTGTAGGGACACCTGCCAGGGTATTGCCCCAGGAGCGACCTTCAAACCTCCAAAAATTCGTGTAATGCTTTTCCTTGGCTGCGGCTTCCCACAGGATGCAAATTGTTGTGGTACAAGAGTGCCAAGAGGAGTTGGAAGAGCATCGGTGGGTGCAGGAGTAGTTTGTGGAGCTTCGCTGGGCTCTTCAGGTGTTTCTGGTTTGGTTGGTATTGTGACAGCTGGAGGTTCAAGTTCTGTTGGTTGCGGCTCGGCAGTGGGGGCATCTTCGGTTGGCACCTCACCTGGACACACATACACAAGATGATAGCACAACTGTTTTTGTTAACCATGCTCATAATCAAGAAGCTGCCCGAAGTTTTGAAGCTGACCTGTCGGCTCAGGACACTCTGTGACATCACAGTAGTCCCACAGCAACTTGCGGCCTCTTCTGTGGAAACACCAGGGCATCGTGTCTCCATCTGGGTTTCTGTGGCACAAACAAATGTGAATGACCAGCCATTTGTAGGTGTTGTTTGGAGTTTGAATCCACTTATCTGGTCTCTTCCTGACCTGCAGAAGTTGTGAGGGCCAAGTCCATCTTTGTCCTCAAAGGAATTGAAAGGATCAGCTCCATTCTCCAGGATGAAGTGAGAGTTCCAGTATAGGCATTCGTCACCGTCATCTGTCTCGCTCACATTGCCACGATATGACTCTCCATCATCCCAGAAGCAGTCATCTGGACCTGAGAAATATATCACCCTCAGTATTATAACACAACATAATGAGCTGTGATGACATTAGCCTGGAAAATGGTAAACAGTGATGTAGGATGTAATATTTACCAACATGGCAGAAACGTCCTCTGAACCCTACAGGGCACTGGCAGTCAAAGTCATTACCATCCTTGACGCATTGTCCACCATTCATACATGGGTTAGGCTCACACAGTGAATCTTTGGAGATAAACAGTACAGAGTGTGAGCTTGCGAAATAGTATAACAGGGGTATTCTGTCTTGTTTAGATTAAGAAATATGCCTTACACTGTCTGCAGTGTGGGGGCTGGAAGGGCTGCTTGCATTTGCACTCGTAATATGGGGGAGTTGAAGTCAGCACACACTCTCCACGTCCGCATGTACCTCTCTTACAAACCTTTGGACCTGGGACAATAACACAATAAAGACTTTGGTGTATTTATACTGTTTTACTCATTTTCTACTGTGCACGTATGACCAGTCTGCAATCAAACAGGTTGAAGAAAAGGGATTTTTTTCAAACCTTTCTGGCATTTCTTTCCTTTGAACGGTTTGGGACAGTCACATTTGAATTTTTTCTTGCCTTTCTCCTCACACACTCCGTTGTTATGGCAAGGGTTTGGGTTACATCTGCCTGATGGACGAGAAACATTGAGGGAGAAGGATAAGATTTCAATGAGAGATTTCTAAACAAGCGTAGCATGCTCATGTTCACTCTCTTACCTTCTGGCTCCTGCATTTCATAAACCCAGTCTGAATTACTCGGGTCTTCGTCATCGTCATCATCACCACCAGTGTCACTCTCCATGATGAAGAAAAAGTCTGCAACAATAGATTAACAATAGATATGAAGCAATGTTGTCTCCCCCCATCTCTTACCTTGTAAAACTTGCACACACAGATTCACTGTTATTTACAGTGAAGCACTATGAAGTGTTTACCATTAACTATGTCTTCAAATCTTCCTCTTTTCGCGTGTCTTCCAAGTGGCCCATGCTCATGATCATGATCATGATGGCGATGGCGGCCGTGTTTTTTGTGCTTTCTAGGTTTCAGCTGAAAAAAAATTGCCAATGGCAGCACCACAGAAGAAATCGTAATAATAAAAAAGTGCAGTTGCTTTGTAGAATGTCAACGACTGAATCAATCAATCAAAAATATGAACAACAAGCTCTATGGCACTTTATTAACAGCAAAATCCATTATCAAACAGTGCAACATTATAAATAAGAGCCAATACTGTATGTTTTCTTATTGCTACACAATACATACAGTAAGTACATACGTCAGCTGGAATGAGCAGCACCGCTAATAGGAGGCAAAAGAAGAGGAGCTTTAGGTTCATGATAGCAGCAGATCACAGGACATCCAGGAGAGTAAAATAAAGAGTGCTGTCTGACAGATCACGCACACGTTTCTAAACATCTATGTAAGTACACCAACCTTTGAGTCAGCGGGGGTCCCTGGCTGGGGGCCACACTTGTTGCTGAGTCAGTTTTATTGATTTTTAGCTGTGCTTTTGGATAGTTTTGATTTTACAACAATAATAATAATGATAAGAGACGGAAAACTGACCATGAACTTATAATGAACAAATGAATGGTACAAAATCAACACAACTGTCTTTGAAGGATTTGTCATTTTGAAATTTGCTTAAATGAATTTTGACGAAAAGGCAAAGCATGCACTGAGATTCAACACAAAAGGCTCAGAGAGCATATTTGCAAAGAGTTTGTTGTTTGTCTGAATGTAGACTTTGGATCCACATACACTAGGCGAATCTCAGGATAAGTTACTGTGTGCTTTTTATCTCTTTATATATTTACAAAAAAAAACTGTAAAATGGAATAGTTATGACATTATTATATTCTAAATCAAATATATCTCAATATTGGTAACTTTGATCTCATCAAAATAAAACTGAAACTTTTCAAAACTATATATGTTTTGTTCGAGAAGTAGAATAAGGTTAACTCAAGACACTTAATGGATCTGTTTTATAGTTTAATTAACTTTGAGGTGAGGTTCTAATATTTCTGTACATCTACGTGGGCGCTGGGTTAAAATTGTCCCTTCACATGATGAAACTGTTCTCCATGGTCACATGGTGCCACTGTTTCATATGGAATACATTCAGTTGTTTCAGAAAAGAACAATTAGCAAGGACACCATTTTCTAATGTGGCCATGTATTTCATAAGAGGTTTTAGACTGTAACTACTGGCTTTATTAAATATTAATCAAACACTCCTAATGCTTTACAAATTATGTTGATCTTCCTCCTGTTAGATTATACCTTAGTGGAGGTTTGCAGATAATCTGGACAAAATCCTGTTTAGATAGCTGGGTGGATGAATTATTAGACAGTGAGAACATTTGTTTATATATATTTCAAACATTATTATGAAGTAGAACACATAAACAACAGCGATCTGGAAAACCTTTTTTCTTATCAATGTTTTGATTTCTAACTGATGTATAAAGCATTCATAAACAATTTCATCACTGAAGCCCAGGCTGAAATGTAAGCTTTCACTGGCCTTGTGAATTATTACAGTATCTGTTAGATTTCCTGCCATGATATTTTGTGCAGACACCCATTGTCTCCAGAGGTTGAATTTTCACTTGCATTACCATTGGGTAAAACCTTTCCCTTATCATGTGAACTAGTCTAACATAAAATATCTTTCCCATCATCCTCAGCAGTGTTTTGTGGTTAACTGCTGATTAAGAAAGGTGATATGCTATGATAAACTGTCATTGCAAACATGGTAAACATTTTACCAGACACAGTTGTGAAAGGAGACTCAACTCAATGCTCAATTGCAGTTATTTCCTGTAAGTGTCATGAGGGTTTCTCCACCTCCCCGCCCCTTAAGAGGACAAGCAGCAAGTTTCAGTCCATTCATTTCAGTTATTGTGATCACAGATAAAGATCAGCTCTTCTCCTCATACTGTAGCTACGTATCTACTGTTGTCTTGTTACTATGTTTTGGCCTGAACAAGAAACCTCAAGTACATCCACTGAGAAGACCGGAAGAGTGTAGGATACTATTTTATCTTCTGTATGGTTGGATGCTTATATTAGCATCTAGCTAAAGCACCATAGAGCCATTAGTATGGCCGTCAAGTCCTTGTCTAATCAACAAAGCCAGTAGTTATATTTTATATATATATAAAGTAATGTCCTAGCAGGTAACTGCTACAAGCTTTTCTGTGGAGCAACTACTGAGACATCACTAGTTGGAGATGCAACATTACAGATTGAAATAGGCTTTGCATTGGCGCCATTGTGATCATGGCCAGGACACAGGGCCAGGTGGAGGCAGTCTGAGAAGGTTCCTGCACAGAACGAGAACAGCGGTGTCATTTTATCTGCCTCGAGAAACGTCACCAATCCTGCAGGTACACTACACAACACACCAATCCGACAGAAGCGTTTCGTGAAAGGTAGCTGATGAGGCACCCCTCCATGCCAGGCTGTGTACTCCCCATCAAAAAACTCCACGCACCAAGACTCGTCCCCCCGGCCCAGCCAGCAGTCCTCAGTGGTGCCTTTGCGAGGAATGCTGGGGTAAGTAACACCCAGCTCCCAGTAGGTCTTCCCAGTCACATCAATCTCCCAGTAATGGCGACCAAAGGTGAAGCCTTGTGAGCTGATGACATTGAGGGTGGTGTCAAAGCGTCCAGGGAGTTCCTCAAGCTGCTGCCAAGTGTCTGTGTAGGTGGCACTATCACCTTGTTGGGAGATGATCAGCTTTGGGTGCGCCGTGTGTGGATCCAGACATGCCTCACTGGAATCTGGAGACACATTTAACATGGTTATATAGAGAAGGTGCAATAGTGCCTAGGAACAGTATAGAAATAATGTGTGAACTGACAGCTCTTGATGAGTGTCTTGATTATCGGCGTCTGCGAGCAGATGAGCAGAAGCATGTTGTTGGTGAGGCTGAGGATCTGTTCAGCTTTAGCTTCGTCCAGGTTCACGCTGCTTGGGTCAGTCCTGTTGAGCAGGTCCATCACTCTGGAGGAGGCAGACCATGGTAAGACACATCAGGGTTTGCGCCATTGTTGTTTTGCTGTTTTATTGAAGTCTCATGTTTTATTTATCAAGATTTAGTTCATACCTGTCCACTGTGTCCATGTCTTTCTGTTCAGGGTATGAAAAGAGAGACTGGAAAAAAGCACAAAAATGAAGATTAAATTCATTTTGAAAGCTGAATGTTTAATATGATTTACCACTATACATTTTCTACACACAAATGAGTGAGGATATGGAATTTTAAATGATGTGATCTAGTGGACGTTGCTACTTTCAAGTTAAATCACCAGTGTGTCAGGCTCTGCATCAGTCTGGTCTCGTGCCACAGTGAGTCTGGCCAGGTCCTGCTCTATCTCCTGGATTAGAGAACAGTTCCTCTCCATCAGTCCATCCAGAGCAGACACCGCAGCCCGCTCCTCCATTTCAAGGTGGGACAGGGTAATCCTCAGGTCCTCGTCCAGAACGGCCTGGATCTCCTGGTATTTCCTGATGATATTCTCCCTTATCGCTGAGGACTTTTTCTGCGCCAGGCACAAGTATTGATGAGTTTATCATGTTGCTCTATCACATTGTGTTATTATATTGGCAGTGTTCTTGTTTCAAAATGATCTCAAACAGCAAAACAATCATGTAGCAAAATTTCAGAACTGACTTGTCTGAACTTACAGAGATCTCTGATTGTCTTGCTGCCAGTTTCTTCAGTCTGTATTTCACTGCTTCTCTTTGCTTCTTTAGACTCTCCTGATGCTTTTCTAATGTGTCCTGTGGAGAGGGGTGTACACACATTCAGCACTATTCAACACCAGCCAAGCGGACTGCAGGTGTGGAAATGGCAGCTGCATAAGCAGAAGCAGCTTATTATGAGACTTGATGTAGGTGGCAATAAAGCAGTGCTTTGAGTGACAGGATTGTGTTTACTATAACAACCACCTTGTCTTTTTTTATGAAAGGCATGCTGTATTTTCTCTAAATGGCACAGTCTCATGTAGCACTGAAGGCTTCTGTGCTGCTGCAACCCAACCAAGCGGAAGTCTCTTCCCATTTTCTCATTGCCATTACATGATTGACACTGTGTGTTGTAGTTCCAAAGGTATCATGTGTGGTCCATTAGTGTTCATGTTTATCAGACCCCTCTGCCCCCCCAAAAAAGAGGAAAAGCAGATAACACTTTACATTTAGAGTTTCTTACTCGTACCTAAATTTAGACTCAGCAGAAAAGACTATGGGGGGTAAGGAGTAACAACTGGTCATCTTAGTGTAAAGGAGAAATAAAATATATTTTTAGTATACTTACTTGGTACGGCTTTATAAAAACAAAACTAAAGTTTGGGGTGGTTAGAAAAATAACCATTTTCTTACCATGTAATTATGTAAATCAAGCAGAACTGTTATTTATTTTATAATATTTGGGTGCCTTGTTTTTATTATGCAATCAAAATGATTAAAATAGTGATTGCCATGTTCCTCATTAGATTCACAGAACATTTTATATTCTTTTCTCTCTCTACAGAAGACAACATAGAGCCTCCATAGCTGAAAGGAACTTTGTTTTCTGCTCCATTGAACATGTCATGATGTAGGATGATGGATGATGAATGGAGCAAATTTCCAAAAGTATAGACCCTTTTCTTGACTTGGTCTCATTAAGAATGAATATCACAGAGAAGACTTTATATGTCATAAATAAATCTCTGCAGTGTGACTGTAGCTGTGAAACTACAGCATTAACTATACATTACATGGTAAGAACAATGTGTGTGAGCTTTTATAATGTGTCTGTTCCCCCTGTTTTACTGTTGTTAACTGTATTTTTTATATTGTTTAAAACTGCAGTTCTCTTTCCAAACACCAAGTGCCAACAGGTTTTCATTATTTACACAAATACTTGAGTATAATTTTTCCTGTCCTCTAAATTGTTATTTGATATTTGTCCCATGGTTATGTCCTTTGTAAAACATTTTTATTTGTTAGTAGAAATTCCATCATGCTTTACACCACTGCTGACCATTTTCCAAGGCACACAATGCAATAGTCTTCTCCCTCACTCTGCTCCTCTAATTCCCATACTTCACTCTGCAGAGTTTGACACCAGATGACTGTTTTCACATTTCAGTGTAATGAAACTGTTAATCTGAGATTAACATGAATGTAAACTACAGCATGATTTTGTGTGGTAACAATAGTTAGTTATGTGTTGAAACCTCCAATGCACATGCATTCATTGTTTCTGAGTAAGACCATATGAGAAGGACGTGTCTTGTGTGTAGCACTTGAAGCAATAGGCTACTTAGATATTTGTGGAATGAGGATGGGGGTTATGCAACTTCAGTTTTTTAAATGGTTGATTGATTTTTTTTGTGGAAAAATGACACACAAATCATTATTCCAACCAGATTATTAAGTATGAGAGAGCCTGTGTGAGGGCATTGTTCATTTCAGAAATTACACTTTTTGAGTCCAAATCATTACTTAATCAGTGGAATACTCTTTTATAAAGAGTATGCTGCTTTGTAGCACTGCTTTCACAAATCCCAAAAGACAATGATTTATGAAATCCTGAAAGACATGGATATTATAAATGGGACAAAAATGAATTTGGGTGTTTCTTGTATAAGTAATTAACTAATGGAAGACTTGTCTCACATGTAATCTTTGTTAACCATAATACTATTAATGTTCACAGTAAAGCTTTATCTTTTTGAAGCCAGATTCATATTACAAATTGGTTTTTAATGACTTCCTCCATGATGTAACACAAATTACTGCTTGGAATAATGGTCAACCTTATTAGTAAATCATTAATAAAGATTGTGGCATGATATGGAAAATGGTCAGTTATACCTACAATATATGTAGCACATGATTTGTTGCAAATGGATAATGGTCTTTCAGGGCACAATTTACTATCAAGTATGTATACTGAATAAAACGTGTTGTGAATATTAGCATTAGAGTAAAATCATGTAGCAGGATGATTCTTCACAGGAAGCCCAGCTAATCAGTGTTTGTATAGAAGCTCCAAAGACTCCATCCCTCTGATCAGTCCTGTAACAGTAAACCAGTGCTCAGATTACCTCTCACCCTGTGTTAAGTGACTGAACGACTGTTGTTTATTGTGGAAATGCAAAGAAGAAAACAGAGAGCAGAAAAGAGTCTGTGGGTACCTTTGGTATAGCCGAGGATCATATGGTTTGTGGTGATTTAAAGCTTTATTGGCTTAGATTTCAATACAACAAATGGCAGTGTGGGTTTTCATTTATAAAACAGTACTTTCAAATACAGTTGCTTCTTACATTATGTGTTTTACCTATTTGTTGGTTACTGTATGTTGGATACGGCAATAAAATATATTAAGATTTGTACTTCCAATACATGTAAAGGGAGAGTCTGTGGCCATGTTTATGAGAGCCTGAGAAGAGAGACGTTTTCTTTTTGTCAGGGTCAGATGAATGTTTGGCGTGTACAGTAGCCAGGGGAAGAAGACTGATGATGTGTAGGTGCTTGGGTGATTCATTTCCATGTAGATCCAGAAAAGAACAGTTGGTGGGTCAGCTGACTGCTTTCCCAGTGCCTTTTTTTTAAATTCCAAGACTCACTGAGCCGATTCTTGCAAACTTTGGACTAAAACTGTTTCAGCCCAAGCGAAGGAAAGCTGACATATGTTCAAGCTACGAGCATGGACATTTCGTAATGGGGCCATGAGTTTCTACTGTACTTACAAAGTTCCACAGGAATTAACAGCAACAAATAGTAGGAATAAACAAGCAAGAAAAAAAAGGAAAGCAGTTCCACTCAAAGCAAAGCAAGAAGTAAAACAAGCGCGGTCAAATCAAATAACATGACCCTATTTATCATTCATTCTCATTCTTTGTCATTTTTGAACATGGAAGAGATTCCCATTCCTTGTTTCCTGTGCAAGTCTATCTGGACAAGTCTTTCAGCTCACAGTCTCAGGAAGCATCAGAGCAAAAAGAGTCCATTTCATGGCTTCCTTCTTTATGTCAGGATAAAACAAACAAAAAAGAAAAGAAAGACCCAGAAGAAAAGGAAATAAACCAAAAACCTACATCTAGATTACAGTTGTTGTGTGCTATCTGAGTGAATGTACAGTATATGCATGCTGCTCTGAGTGCTAGAAGAGCTTGGCCTTCTTTTTCATGTCGTTGCGTTTCCACAGGGGAAGCCTGTCAAACTCCTGGATCTCCATTCCAAAGATGTCAAAGAACGTTTCAGGTGCTAAGTGGCGCTAGAATTGAGAACAAAGGTGGAGAAAACAAAGGAGGGGAGGGTGGGAGGGGAAGGGGGGGTGTTTGTGGTTAGCACCAAAAGCCATAAAAAGGGTCAATGCAAAAATGACAAGAAGCAATGGATACCGCACATTCCTTGCTACAATTGTATTTGTGTAACATGCTATTTACACAAAGTAAGAGAAATCCAGTATCAACTGCGGACAGTCAGGTGGAAAACTGATACCTCCAGTCTGGTTCTGTCCACATCCCTGGGCAGTTTAGCTCTCCCTCTACTGGTTATCATGAGCATTTCATAGGGGTACACCTTCAGAAGGAGACACTCATCAGTGAACAGGTCAAACCTACAAGCTAGAAACCAATCTTTAAAAAAAAACAAAAAAACTTAACAAACCATTTTTATTCAACAAAGGATAAAAATTTGGATATTTTGGTAATTCTGACTGTGACAAAAGAAACACTGGGTGGGAGAACAGGAAGGTGACAGGAGGCTGACTGGGGGTGAAAGCTGGATTTTGTTTAGGTTGTTGGGGAAATGTGTGGTGACATGGTGTGCACACATTTTTGGTGTAGAAATGCACAATAGATTAGGATAAGGGCAAAAACAGGAACAGAGTTATGCAACAGTCTATATTTTTAGAGTAATTTAATACAAACTAAAAAAAGATCTAACATCAATAATGTAGGCCAAGTAAATCCACATGGGGATGTTTGTCCTGGAAAACTGAGGTGCTTCTACTTTGCTAAATAACTAATTCCCCTCTGGAAAAGAACAAACTGGCCGTTGGTGTTTTATCGGAAATGCTCAATAATAAGCAACTAGAAGTTGTTTGAGGCCTCTAACCAACTCATATCCACACAGTAATGTGTTCGCCCTCTTATATACTACACAGTATATAGTGATATGAGTTGTTTGGATGACAATCTGGGCATTGGATTCTCCACTGTATGCTGCATACAGTATCCAGCCACTGTAAATCAAAGCTATGTGCAGATGAGCATGGAGAAGCCAGCATGCTAAGCGCTAGAGTGACTCGGCAGCTCCTGAAGCAGCATGCTAAATCAGGAACCCAGCTAATGTGAGTCTTTAACTTCCAGTAAAAAAATTCTTTTAGTTCCCTATTTCTTCCACCAATGTCCCTGCACAACGAGGGTAAATAGAGCATAATTATTTTTATTTCACCCTCATCGTTTTGGGCTGGTCCGACTCTCTAAAGCAGCTGCAAAATGTATCCTTATTTATAGGTTACCATGTTCTTATATAAGTAAATGATGTATATAGATTTTGTAACATATATCAGTGTGGATTACAATGTTGTTGTCAGTACAAAAAGAAGAAGATACTTGCTTTTGGTTCCAACATATTAGGCATAGATACTCCCCTGTCCATCCTTGCAAGTGCTGCACGGCCATCCTTAATGTGCTAAAGAATAGAACATACACAAATGTAATATTGTGGAAGGGGACTGCAGGGTTAATGGCATGAACATGTCCACTAATGACAGTGGGCACAGTTTTCACTTAATGGAGCGAATAGCTTGGATAGTGGTCAGTATCTTAGTAAGTATTAAAGATGGGCACTTTACATGTTTTCTGGATGTCTCTGTTTTGTTTGAGTAATTTTTTTTTCATATGGGTTTGAAATAATATATTTAAATGTAACATTTAGCTTGAGTCATAACACTGGTAAACAACACACAGAACAAGACATGAGGCCATGATAGTACATTGCATTTACAGTACACTGGTTCAGCTACTGGGCAGTGCATGTTTAGGGCATTTGGAATCACTGCACAGCATGCCCTGTAGTTGACATCAACTCAACAGTGAGGCAAGCATGTAGCAGGAGTGGGCGGTGTGCATTCAGGGCAAAGTATCTCTTGCAACCCAAGAGCAAGCAAATATATGATGCAAGGTGAGGAAGCATGCCATATGAAAAAGCTGATGAGAGACATACCTGAAACTCTGCAGGACAAAATGGGACAGAAAATGAGACTCACAGTTAATGGTTTTGCTGTCAAATCCTCCCTGCCAGCCTATTAACTACAATACTGCTGTCCCTGATATTTCAAAATGCACATCCATTTATGTACATATATAGCAAGCCATTTCTGAGTTCTGGTGCTGAATAGCTCTGGTGAAATTGGCAAGAGATTTGTATGGTTGCCATATTCTAGGAGCATCTCTCACCTCTGCCTCCTCCACACATGTCACCATAGCTGTTGTATTGGGTGAAATCTGTCGACTGGGGCTGCAGGAATAAAGAAAACAAGAAACAAGCATTAGTATTATGGCCACTTTGTTACTGAGAAGACCAGCATGAGATTCAAGTCTAATTGCTATTATAATTAGATGGAAAGAACACATGTTTTTAGCATTAGTGTCAACATACTGCATTTTACGCGTTGTTACATAATCAATAGCAAGTTTGATACTGTTTATTATGAGATTATACTGTAGACATGAGTGAGGTCTCACCCGGTGTAGCCCATTCCTTCCATAGCCAGGCAAAGAGTTTGTTTTTGTTGGAGAAGTTGGATCTGAAAGATAAACATAGTTGAAATTATATTTGGTTTTAGACGTTTAGGCTACCTGGTTTTGGCCTAGTGTTGTAGAATAATGATGCAAATTCAGTCAAAAACATTGATGTTTACAGAATTATTTAAAAATTCCCATTCAACAGATGCATGGTGTTATCTACAGGTGTTACACTGCGTGGGTCTTATGTTGTGGGACATTGTTGACGGCTCAAGAGCATATTAGCTGACAAAACTGCTCTATACCTGCGTCACAGTTTGTCTGTTTGGAGTCGTAGCGCTGGGCAGAGAGGCTACGTGCATGACGTTCCCTGATCTGTTCTTTTTCCATCTCCTCCTTTAGAATCAGCTTTCCAAGACCAGACTGAATCTAAACACAGACACATGTAATTTAGACCACATGGACCAACATACCAAAGCAATCTACTATAGATAAGATAAGACTATTAAGAAGCCTTACACCTCAGGCATATGATATCCAAAATACATCTTGTACCTACTAAAGAAAGGGCTTGTGGTTAATGTAACCACACTGTATTTTTGTTATTGTTATTCCTAACCTTGCTTAGGTGTTCCTCCTGGAGATGCTTTCGTTTCAAGGCCTCTTCTTCCTCCTCTTCTCTGGATCGTCTCCTCCCTTCTGAACCTATGGGTGCTGTGCACAAGCCCAAAAAAGTTACATAAAACACATTCCTATACACCCACAAAGACACAGAGCTAAAACCATGCTTCACATACTTGTATAGTACAACAAAGATCAAATGCTTCATCCACAGTTTAAATTTAGAGAATGACAGAAAGATAGAGCTGCTTCATTTGACTGTAGAGCAGTGAGGAATACACAGAGAAAATGAGAAATAGTGGACAGGAGAACACAAATGTGAGACAGAGTTGACGAGACAGACAAACAGAGGGGGGACTTATTGGAATATTTGGCTAGTCTGACATGACAGATGTTTACACCCCATCAGTGATGTCGAGACAGAACAGCACAATGTAGGACAGACAAACAAAAGTCAGTTTGAAGTCAGTCTCTGTTATCTCTGTCCAAGTCATTTGTGGCACTATTGTGTACGGCTAGTGCGCCCATCATGTGCGGCAGGTGAACGTAAAATGGTGAAATTGATGCTACTTGAAGCAGAAAAAAATATGATTGCAACAGAAACCAAACAACGCTTCTGCTTTGTGCAAGCAAAACTTAAAAACATGTAGCTCCTACATGACAGCGTGAGCTGATAGTGAAGCGGGGATGCAGTTAAGCTTTTGGGACAGCTAGAACGGAGGAACAAGAGTTAGGTTGTGATAAAGTGTCTATTGTACCACTTGAAGGTCGCAGTGCAAGCATGCCCATCAGGAGCCTACTGTACCTAATACAGCGAGAGAGTAGGGCCAATGATCGCCCTCACTCCGTGAGCTGTCATCCGGAGAGGGAGCATGGGCAGCGGGGAAGGTGGCGGATCTGATGATCTCATCAGCGGACTTGCTTTGACGTGCTATGGCAGCTGTATCTAGGTTGGTAATCATGGGAACTGTATCTATCAGTGTCTGGGTCACAGTCTCAACCAAAGGTAAACATCATAAAACTATAGGATCGTTGGACTCAACGATCATTGTTGGTTCATCTTTTAAAATCAAAGCTTTCTATAATGCAAAAAATGTCCCTCCTAACAAGTCATTAAATATTAGATAGAGCCTTGAATGTACTCTTCTCAGTGAAGTGACCTACTGTAGTCATTGTGGTTTTAAGTGTGATATGGTCGACTAGTAAGGAGTCTCAAAACTACCAAACGTACTCATCTGACTCCTCAAAACTGTGTCATTATCCTGTAATTCTCAAAAGCTGGATCATTTTGTTTTCAGGGCTCATTATAACACCACTACTGTGACTTGTTAAGATGGACATGAAGTGCAGTGTAAAATTAGCTCTAGATCAGACAGAGGAGGTTTGGAGACAGACTTCAAACAGTGCTCATACATTGACACTGGGGGTGACTACATGGTTAGATGAATACACAGTTTCATTTGTTTAACAAAAGCAACAAAGGCCCCAGCTCAGTAACGTTCATTACTCAGTGGCTTCCAACCTCGTTAGGTTGAGGTATCTTCACAGCTGTCAGAGGAACTCACACCAAACTGATTATGTTTTGATGTAACTGATTCAGCATTTAGCTTCATATAGCTACTGTAATCAGCAACTGCACTTCTACCACTTGGCACAAACTAATTCGGCAGCTTTCTTCACTTATAGCAATATGTTCTTTTTATGCACTCTTACATAACTGCAACTTGTAATGTGTAGGTGTTATAGGTGATTACTGTATAGTATGTGTTGTACAGTCAGTTTTTATGAAATTATAATTTCCATTTATTCAAATCAGTTCTAAAAACGCCCTCATATCACTCTCACCTAAAATATAATTTACAAATCAGTCCTGCTCTGCTCTTTTTACAGTAAAATAGACTAAACTGTAGAGAAAAAGTACCATGTTGTTTGTAGATGGGTGGTTTTCTGTAGATGTTGCTCCCTTGATCTGAAAATGTTGAAATGTAGACAGAAAAAATATTTACATACTACACAGTGCCTGTATTATACAAATACAATACGTATTAAAAGTCACCCTTTTTTCCTGTGACAGATCTGTATAGTTATGAAAAAAGAGAGGAAAAGTAAAACCTGATCCCAAATGAAGTATAATGTGATAAGAAAGAAATATAATAAAGACAAGGAGGTAGAAAGGAAGAAAGAAAGAAAGAAAGAAAGAAAGAAAGAAAAAAAGAAAGACAGAAGGAAATAAAGAACGAACAAACGAAAGAAAGAAAGAAAGAAAGAAAGAAAGAAAGAAAGAAAGAAAGAAAGAAAGAAAGAAAGAAAGAAAGAAAGAAAGAAAGAAAGAAAGAAAGAAAGAAAGAAAGAAAGAAAGGGACGAGCAGTGACAGGGTGCGCTCCAGCTCCTACCTGGGAGGTGGAAATGTTTAGGGGTCTGAGAGAGAGGCGGGGTGACCGGCCGGCTGTCAGGCCTGAGCGGAAGGGGGGAGCTCCGGCCACTTGGCGGGTCAGTGCCTCCAGTGAGAACAACCAAGAACAGAACATAAGCAGGGATACTAAAGGGGAACCACAGTCTGAATGGTGCAACACACAGGGACCAACGGGACCAGCTGAAGTCACTTTGAGCGAATGGGAGACATTCTGTTATGTATCCTAATAAATGGAGTTAATGGGGCTGTATAATGTACAAGATGAAGGTACAAAAGCAGATCAATTCAGCAGAGTTTAAAATAGCAAGATTAAAAGCTTGGGAGTTGCATTATTAGTCATGAGGTATAAAGTCTGTTAAGAAGTGAATACTCCCAGCATGCAGCTGCAGACTTATCATTACAAAACCTTTATTTTTTATCTCAACCGTGCAGTTTACTGGAGTCAGGAGACTCACTCTGAAAATGCAAAAAAGTCATCACATCACCCAACATTCAGGAAGCTCTCAGTTTGGATATTATATATGGATTACTGGTATCTCTCAAGTACATGCAAAGCTGCAAACACAGACACAGAGCCTGTCAGTAACAGGCAGAAGCTGTGTTAGTGAAAGGTGAAGGAGTGTGTGTTAGTGAAGAACCAGTGCTGAGCTGAATGGGTTTAACAAAGACATGGGTTTAACCATTCAGGATTACAGTGGTAGCCTCATGAGGAATGGCAATGGACTGAAAACAACAGATGGGGCATCGTGGGGAGGTGACATCCCAGGTGATGGTGGAAATGGTGGATTGCCTTTGGGGAGGTGGTAGCAAAGAACTGAGTGGGGCCCTTACCTTGGCTATGGGGGAGGAAGTGGTGTCTGAAAGGGGAGGTGGGGCGGGAGTCACTATTTCTGGAGCCCACACTGTTACTGCACAGGGAAGAGCAGAGCTTCTGCATGCCTGTCAGAGCCTCTGCAGGGAGGGAGGTTGTGGGAGAGGGGAAATATACCCACGACCAAGCAGCAGAGGTGAACAATGTGGGGAGGAGATAGAAGGTGAGAAGGTGAGGGATAAAAGAAAAATATACAGGAATCAAATGTTGAAAAGAGAAAATAAAAGACCCTCAAACGGAGAGGTAAGGTGTTCAAGATGAACAGCAAGAAACAAAGAAGAGAATTACACTTCAAAATCAAGTGTTTCAATGGAAAGAATAGCAAACCCAGGAGGAGAGGTTGTTGTATCGCTAAATGTGCAAAATTGACTTTAAGGTTGTTTTCTGCAAAATGAGGGATTTGTTCATCATGTTAAGCCAAAGTACTAGAAGAGAGGAAACAAATCAATAGCTTTAACGCTCAAAGTCAATTTTGTTGAAAACACAGTTGAATGTGGTAAACAGATCAAAAGGAGAGAAGTGAGGACTTGAAGATGTCGGTGAACTCATCCACAGTGTTTTAACATCTGTCATCTACCTGAGCAGCAAAGATCTCACTGACACAGCTAAAAATAAAACCCCGAAGTCATCACAGACAATGAAGCGACACAGAGAGCAGCCGTTGTTGAATACGCACCTGGCCTGTGAAAATGCTGTGGCGAACGTGACAAGGTAGGGGTGTAACCATGGCGATTATAAACTGGTGATCCTATGGAGCCCTGACTGGTGGATCTTTGGAGAATGCGTTCCCTCCTGTCATAAGAGCCCTAACACATGCACACACAAACACACACAAGGTTATTACACCATACCAATCTCTGTGAGAATGTACTTTAAATACAGCATTTATTGACAAAATGCTATGCTGCTCACCTCACTGGGTGGGGTTGGTGACATGTTCCTTGAGGACTGGAAAGAATCAGACAAGAGCCTTAATTAAAACTTTGTCAGAATATATAGATAACATTATATTGCTTCGTATGAGACAGCAGGTTAGGTAGCCAGACATAAATATCATATTAAAAGCCTATAAACCTTTTCTGCTGACCTTCCACATTTTTTTGTCTGTATAGAAGCCACATGCCCTGCTCTTTCTATGACGTACACCTCTTGTTCTTTCCTTTCCAATTGCAGGTCATTTATCATCATCAGAGCACACTGACGTATCTTTCTTACCTTGTCATCCGGCAAGGGGGAACGCTCCCTCCTGGCAGTGTGGAGCTGGAAGGGACACAGAGGTTTAGTACTACATAAAAGCTGTTGTTAAAACATGAAAGCTATCACACAACTCGTTAATCCGTCTTTTCTTGTGATGTTTTTCCATGAGGAAAAAAGTGCCCCTAGAAGAAAACTTATCCCGCAACAAAAACAGTGGGTTGTTTGAACAATATTCCTCTTCATGCATGGAACTGTATCAGCACAAAGACAGCGTGCATGCAGGAAAGAAACATGCAGTCGGTGCGTTTACCTCTCCCACACTCTCTCGTCTCTCCTCTCTCTCATCCAGGGAGGTGGTGTACATAGGTTCATAGGTAATGAGATCAGGGCGCTCAATGTCATAAATGGCTTTCACTTTTGGAATAGCAGCTAGGTCTCTGTAATCAAGGATCTCATTGTCTACTTTTGCCTAGGGAGACAAAGACAAACATGTACACACAGTCAAGAGTAAAGGGAGATTACTGAAAGTACACAAGGAGCAACCGTCAGGCTACAGTTATTATTACAGAGACAGACGAGCACCAACTACTCATACTCGTATAAACAGCTGTGTGAGATCTCTTACATAGATCGTGTGACCCGGTGAGCCAGGTATGCTTGAACCAGGTCTGGAACAAATACTCTCGGACGACGACCTCGTAGGCTGTGAGGAGAAAATGCACAAGCGGTTGTTAGTCACAACAGCATCTGTGAGGCTGTCAGTCTTCTGTGATCCACAGCCCCCTGCCATCTGCATATCACCCACGATTATTACCCAAAACACATCACACCATTTGTCCTTTGGATTATATGAGTGATGAGAGAGAGCTGCAACCCCTTCATTAATGTTTCATGACTTTCATGAAATACCTTCGAAATACTAATATGTCATCTCATGGTTGCTTCATTCATTTGCAAATTTGCAAAGTGAATGAGTGCCTTAGCGCTGTGGTTTTATGCTCTGGAGAACCTCATGCCTGTTTATGGGAAATGAATTGTTTGGATGGCAGCAGCAGGTCTGAAAGTGGTGTAATTAAACAAGCGTTTCACCTAATGGGTAAATGGGGATTTTAGAAAAAAAAAATTAGTCATCTGTGATATTGTGTCTGCTCCTCCAAATGTGTGCACATCTTTGTCTCATGCACCTTTGATGTGAGCATAGTTAAAGGTGTTAAAAGACAAGACTGGATGGCTCCGTATGACACACACACAGGGGGCACTGCAGGCTGTCTCCAGCAGATGGCAGCATACAGTGCATCGTGTCCTATGTAAAGTATATGGTGGAACACAGGATGATGCCATCTCATAGCCAATAGCGAATACAGTACCTGCCTTTCTGTTTTTTGGAGGAATAAGAGGGACGGAGGCAATAGCTGTGGAGGAAGGGAGAGGGGGGTTCACAGGACATCACACAGGGGTTGTGCCTCTCCAGCCTGACTCACAGTTCACACATACATCAAAGCGACCATGTCCACATGTAAATATGAACACGAACAAGTATTTCTACACACACACACATGCAAAGGCACACACTTGCGCAAAACCGCCTGAATAGGCAAATTACTTAGACCACACTAGGTTAAGGTTTAACAGCTCAGCAAAGGAGTGGCAACAGCCCATGCAGAGTCCCATGTTGCATATTCTGAATTTCTGTTTGTTTTCTTTCCAGTAAAACGCTGTCATGAGACATGAACAGAAAGGTGCTTTCAGTGGAGAAAAAAGTCAAGGACAATGGAGTCAATGACACCCAAATTCCTACCCGCTCCCTGTGTCTCTCCTCTGTTCTGGTTGTGTTCTTGCAGCCCGGATGCCAAACTGTTGATCCTGGGGAGGAAGACAGAAAGTGAAAATATTTAGCATAACATGGACAATGGAAAACTATTAACATAAGACTAAAGGTGGTTAATTAATAAATCAGTAAAAATTTGTGCAGAGAACACACAACTTTAATGTTTATACTCAGCCACAGACTGTAGCAACAACTAGGTGGTGTCTGTCAAAATAATAATCAAACCGATGACCATAAGATCAACAGACACACATCGTAGACAGAACTAATTAGATCCAGGGGATGTAGTATAGCCTTAGCCTATAATATGTGATGTTAATATATCTTGTTATAGACATGCAGCTAGAGAGATAGAACAGCCAACAGTCAGGTGTGAGGACATCTGCACTGCCCTAAACCTGAGTGAAGATGGATCTGGTGAAACTTGGAACAGACCTGCTTCACCACCCTGAGCAGGTCTGTTCACAGGTCACATACACTACACACCTACAGTACACTAAGGTGCAGGGCAGTTACATGTCCTCACCTGAAACTATGAAACTATCAATATTTGATTTAAAAATATGTATATATATTATTTATTATTGATGGTATTTGTGATTTAACTCATTTCATATTGTTGAAGTTATGAATGTTGGTCTGTTAATGATTTTCAATAAACACAGCGCTGAAGCTGACAAATGAAAAGAAAATCCTGCATTTTCAACCACATCTCAAACAAACTGAACACCCACAAGATCTGTTGGAGTGCTCTCTAAAGATCATCATGACTACACTGCATGAGTGAAGATCTTTTGGATGAATGGTGTTGATCTCTTAAGTGGAGAACAGTAGTAGAGACTTACAGAAGGAGGATTAAAGCTGCTCTGTTGGCTTGTCTTGGCCCAGCACTCCACTAAGACACTTGGCTTTTCACTGCACTTCACTTTAATTGCCAATTTGAATTCAAAAAGCTATTTTGTTTTTATTACAGTGTGTATGAAAAATGCAATATCACCAGCACAACATATAAGCAGATACAACACACAATAGGTTGCCAAAATATATATTAGCATGCTTGAAAAGAAATTAAATATCCTTTTTTATCCCATTGCCAATGTATTTCACACCCCTAAGCTATATAGCAGCTTCAGTTTCATTTAAATTTGAAAATAACCAAAAGTGAAATAATGAGAAGAACGGTTATGCAGCTCACCTTGCAGATACATCTCTTCTCCCTCTGTGAACATCTGATTGCACCTGCTGCATCTCGCACAGCTGGGGTGGTAGTGCTTATCTCCTGCCTGGAAAACACAGCGCACAAAGCAGAGTTGACATCACAGGAAAATGAAGATCAATGCAGTCTGCAGCAAAGTGAGCGAAGCAAGGTCGTGACTTCCAGAAAATACAGCCAGCTCTTCTACCTGTTCTCAGCTACAGTATATTCTTTCCCTCAGTCATACTGTTTTAGTGCAAGAAGAGTTTCATCAGATCATGTAGTATATTGGTAACTACTATCCTTTCCTTCAAGAACATCTGTTGATGAGACCTTGGCACTGTGCAGCTGTGAGTCAATATGTTCCCCTGATCGTGCTCCACAGGATCCTGAAAACAGCCTGCTCCTCGGTAGTTGATGAGATGAAGTGAGGATCCATGAGAATGTACTGCATTCATAACGTGAATTCATCTAATGTATTCCAGTTAGGATTGTTCATATTGACACTGACCACCATGACACTTGCCCATTTGACACAGTCAACCTGCTTTCAAATATATGAGTGTTCCTCTTTGTGATAACCTGCATAATGTGATGCAAAAAAAAGAAGGTCTGACAGCAGTGGCTCAGTTTCCATCCGCACTGATGTGGTACTTTACATTCAGAGTGCTTCATTATAAAGTGTGACTCTGACCAGGAGTGATAAATAACCAAATGAAATTTCGCCTGCTGTATAACAACCCTCAGTAACATTTTAACAGGCAAGTGGCCACTCAGAGATATGGAGCCACTGACTGATGAACATTTGCATTTTCTTTTTGCTTTATCAAAAACATGGCTACAGCAAGAGCATTATAAAACTTCCATCCCAATACTGTCCCTGTGTATTCTGTAAAACTGAAGTTTTTAAATATCCCTGAATTAATAATCCATTGCTTCCAGAGAAGCAGACAATATGCAAACCTGCCAATGTCTACACAGTGTTGGCCTGGGCCTTGGGTCAGTGATTAGGTGATCAGACAGCCTAGTAGTGTGGCTTTGGCCCCACTGATCCATTGGCAGGAGCTCAGGGGTGCGATGCTGAGGTCTTTTCCTATTGTCATAAAGGCCTGCTTTAGTGGTGGATTAATGTAAGCCTGGTCAGCTGGCTAGCAGTGACATTTTCATACCATTAAATGACACATAACTCAGTGTCTGATTGGATCATTGTCTGCAGAACAGACAGGCTAGCACTTGTTGGAGAGGCCAGTGAAAATGAGCCAGAGTGAAGGGCAGAAATGTTGATAACAGTTTTTGCATTAGATCAGCTCAGACAATGGCAATGAAGTTCAAACAAGAGTTTCATAACATCACTGAATAATGACCACTTCCTAAATGCCAGATGATATTAGGTGTTTTATGTAATGCTTATATAATTTGAGGCAAATCAACCTTGGTTGAATGTTAGCAGGCATATGTATTGCGCAGAGTTGGAAGGACCTAAAAATCTGCTAAGAATTAATCTTTTAGTTGAATACAGTCATGTCAAGAGTCTGTTTGGCTCAGTGCTGAAGAGATTACACTGGAGATTACCAAACTGCATTTCACAATTTCACTCCGATGCAACATCCTCTGTCTGTATGAGGACCAGAATGCAGATGTTACAGCTGAGTGCCAGAATTGGTCAACTGTGAATTTACCTCTATGCACAATATCTAAATCCACATAACAGAAAAATCTAGGCTGAAACTAAACTCAAATTCAATTTAAAGGATTTGTTCCCTTGGAATAATTTTAAACTTACCTCAGACCGAATTCATATGTAATCCATGATCAGTGTCAGAAGCCACTTTACAGAGGCGTATTGTGACTAGCACATCAAATAGTCATGTGCATAGAGAGACATCTGCCTGTACTAAGGAGCCAATCAGACAGCGACAGTTGGGTGTGTGCGCCTGTGTGTCTTTGTGTGTGTGTCTTACCTCAAGCACCTTCCCTGTGATGAACTGATGACACGCCTCACATTGAACTCCAAAATGGATCTGGTAGTCCTTCTCACAGTAGGGGGCACCATCCCTGGGAGAAAAGAGACGAACATTATCACTATAGACTTCAAAGAGAAATTTCATTGTAATGTGAACTTGGTCCGAGTCTGAGTTTGAACAAGCTGCCTGTAACTACAGCAGATATGAGCTTCTTACTTGCTGATGTACTCCCCGGTAAGCACTTTGTTGCAGGCCTTACACTTGAAGCAGCCCAGATGCCACTGTTTGTCCAAGGCTAGAAGAGCCTGTCCGTTCTTAATGTCTCGACCACATCCTGCACAATCTGTGAGAAGCAAAAACACACGAAGGTTAGTATTCTTGCAACAAAAATGATATTACACTAAGTGAGCAAGAAATTACTGGTAGACAGAATTAATATTTGCCTGAAGCCTTGTGTGTAAGAACACTCAACTTTAATGGGCTCACAATAATAAACAGGGGATAGATTATTGTCAGTTCTGACCCAAGACACTAGATGGTGATAGAGTGTAACCAGCAGTGTTGTGACAGCTGCCTCCTTCTATCACCCACATTTCTCCTACCATGACTCTAAGAGCTCCATCCATATCCAAGTAGGATACAGAGACTCTAAAAGTGTAAGAGCTTGGATACTAAATGAACAATCTTTGTGTCATCTCTTCTTTAATGAATAGAGGATGAAAGCAACACAGAGACCACTGCAACCACAGGGGACGATAACTATGTGAGGCATAACGAGGCTGCGATGATGACGTGAGGAGAATCAGCATGCCTTATTTATAGGTGACCTTGTCTAAAAGCTCTTCAAACGCCAATGGAGAAACCAGTGGAGGTAAAGGAGAGAGGGAGAGAGGGAAAAGAGGGAGAAGAGGGAGGAACAGGAAGAGGAAGAGAGGAAAGAGAAACAGGGAGGATGAGAGGAGTTGGAAGAGGAGGGGTTTTCAGGGCTTCACGTTCCTTGTTCCAGAGGGGAGGAAATGCATGGCCATGCATTATTTAGTAAGACCTGTCTTGGTGTTATTCATAAAGGAACACGGCTGGTCGAACACGGCTGCATTTCCAGAGAATAAGAGAAGGAAGGTGGAAGAACTCCCTGAAGGATCCCTCCCCAGCACTCAGTCTTCAAGCTTTTCTACGTTGCAGGAGAAATCCTTGGACACTATTTTCTGTTATACTGTACTATTATGTGAAAGGGTTGTAGCACCAGCTTCAAGCACTTTTACACACTTACTTAACGATTGACATTTCCACTTCCTGTATTTCCTCTTGAAGAAATAGATTTGACATTTTGAGAAACACTCTTATATGCAATCTTTCTGAGAATGAGAGAAAATTGATACCACTCTTTGTGCATTATATGTTCACTGTTAGCTTCACGGCTGCAGGAAACAGGAGGAAATAGCTAACCTGGCTCAGTTCAAAGTTACCTAAATCCTCCTCCAAAGCTCTGATTCCTTCTCCTTTGTTTGCGCTATTAAACAACAGGATGTTAATACATACTAAGTTATGTCAATCAGCTGCTGTCAGACACACAAGACTTGTTCTTCTCAGCTAAACACATGCACAAAATGTTAAACTATTTAGCTACACTTTGAAATATTCTAGCTGTCTTGTGCATAATTCAACACACGTTTAGCTAAAATTCTGTCAGGCTTGTTTTGGTACCTCAATTGGGACATGTAAAAAGTACAGTATTTTTTTATTTGAACCAAATTTTGTCTAAGTAGGTTGTTCTTAGTAACATTCACAGCCCCAATATTTCTGAATAGTTTTTAAAGTCAGAATAGACCTTTATTGTCACTATACAGAAGTGCAGTGAAATTACAGCAATCAACCCATCTGTACATATACAGCATACAATACATACAATAAGACAGACATAACAGGATGACTGGGTGGTAAGAGGGGGGAGGGAAAAGGGGAGAGTCTTGAAGATATTTATATTATTTTAGTTGGTGGTCTGTTAAATTTATTGTCATGAAGAGTGAGTAAGATGTGAAGTTATTACTCTCAGTAACAAATATTACATCAGAACTCTCACTTTAACTTCTACAGCAAACTGTGCTTATCAAAATATCATGTGGCAGTAAATGCCTTTATGTACATTTCCCCGTGTGTATGTGTAGTCTATGGCTACTTACTGCTGGAGCCTAGGATGTCCTTCGGTCCTGGAGACATGGGCTCGACACAGTACTGACACAGGCAGTCCTTCCCGTTAAAGGTCACCCTGTCCCCTGCAGGGAACGGTCGTCTGCAAGCGGGGTGACATCAACAATCGGTCAATGAGACATGAGCTATGGCCCTGTGGCAAGTGTTTGAGTTTATTAGCTGTGGCTTGCAGGTTGTCTGACGGGGCCAAAGATGACAGGGCCCGATGATGTGGACCGTGACGTGTGTCAGCGGCGTCCATCTGAGGATGCCATTAATCAGATGACGCAGACGTGACACACAGCATGGTACTGTACGCTGTCTACTGGTAACTTTTGTTTGTCTATTACTTCACATGCGTCTGAGCAAAAACGTCATTATTACTGTATGGGAAAGTCAGAAAGTAAGACCTAATAAACTCTAGAGAGAAGCACTGGTGTTTATTTTGATCAGAATCGATAAGTGTAATGGAAAACAATGAGAAAATTCAGGCCAATTTTGGCCACAGAATTATTTCAAGTACAAATTGAATCAGGAAGACTGAGATACTATCTTGCCTCGTTTCCCTGCAAATGCTCCTATAATGTTATTATTGACCTTTTGCACATGGGCACATCCATAGCTCTGCATTTTCTCAAAACAACATCTGGTTTAAAATGCAGTTATTAACTGTACTTCTAAAACTCACGAAAGTAAAGTTTCTCCAGTTTGATATGTAGTTTGTCCTTTAGTAATAATGGCATGCAAAGACTGGATGTCTTACTTGCAGATGGTGCAGACGAAGCAGGCCGGGTGGTAGGTCTTGCCCAAGGCAGTGACCACTTCCCCCTCAACAAAATCCCCACAGCCATTGCAGCGGGTGCCGTGCATGCGTTGATAGTCCAGCGTGCACAGATACTCTCCATTCTTCATGAAGAAGCCCCCCTGGGCAAGGTCACAGCCACACACTATAACAGACAAACACATTGGCACTCTGCAAGTCAGGTCATACAGTGCCCAGTGCTCTGCCCATATAACACATCCAAGCATCCAGCCATCAAGCCACCCAGCTCCTCCACGCATCGATGGCTTTGTTAAGACTTGTTAGTCTGTGTAATCCTGAGAGGCTCATCTGTGAAAGATACATTTTAACAGCTCTTGGTGTCCGATGTGAAGGCATATAAAATCTTTTCATCAGCAGTGTTCACAGTTGCAAAAAAGTTTCCTGCTTGAAGCGTCTCCCACTGAATGGACTTTGCATTGAGGGCCTGACTGAGTCAATCAATCAACACCACTTTAGCAAGGTCTTTTCATTGTCAGTGTGGACGTAGACTGCTCAATGCACGAACAATTCTACAATTGTCCAGCCCAGGAAATAGCCTTAATCTGTTTTTAAAGATAACTAGCTCTAAATAACCTATACTACATTGTCACTCTCTGACAAGCTTCCTTTCATTCAAACATAACCTTGTCATCTCAACAAACATGAAAGACTAGGGGCAGAAATATAAATTAGAGAACAATTTAGAGTGAGCGGGGTATTTTAATGTTGGTGTGACATTGTTATTGGTTTCACTATTGATCAGAGAGATTGACAGTGGCTACTGCAGGAAACTTTTTCAAAGTAGAATCCTACCGCAGCTCAAGTGATATCGTGCAAAGAGATTTGGTCCATCAAAAATCACACATTAAATTAGCATGCTTTGATTATCAGCTTTTGGTTGGCTATTTTCAGGTCACATTGTGTCAACTTTTCAGCAGGCAGTCATATTTTTGAATAGGTATATCAGTGCATAACGAAGCAATACTAAAAGTTACTGAGCAGGGCTGTGAGGCTGCACTACATGCTAACATGCTATAAATCTCACAGTAACACGCTAATGTGTAACCTGTTCATCAAAATGTAGCCTATGTCCTGGGATCCATGGATGACTGGGCAAAATCTGATGCGCAACAATCCAATAGCTGTTGACTCTGCACCAAAGTAGTGGACTGATACCAACCATCCTGTTTCATGTTTACTGATGTCTTGTGTAATTATATCATATCCTAGAAACCTCATGTCACTCCCTCTAAAACTTGCATCAAACAGCATGAGTTATTACACTAGGAAAAACATTGGAAAACATCAGTAATAGTTCTTACTCCCTCTTGATTTTTCTCATCACATGTGCCATGCAGTTCACCTCCTCCCAGCACCTCAGGGAGAGCCTGAGAATTTAATAGTCTTTCAGAAACACCACAGCTAAGAGGGAAAATATTTTGATGTTTGAGATAGCAGCACCTAATCATTCTTATGCAACGAGCCACAATAAATCCAGGGATGAATGGGAGTGAGTGAGGGAAAGAATCAGATTTAATTGCATTAGGGCTCAGGGATGATGAGATTAGCTTGTAAGCTAACTGAGTTGAGAGAGAACCAGCAGCGTAGATCTGGTGACCTTTGACTCCGATGGCCAGCCACTTTGGCTTTTCAACAGATGCATGCCATTACATAAAATGCCTTTTTGGAAATTAAACAGGACGACCTAATGAAACTGAAATGAAAGTGAAATCATAGAAACTGAAAGGTTTCATTTTGATGCATTTCATTGGATGAGATAAACAAAAGAGGGCTATGTCTGCCAGCCAAGGTATGGTATTTGTTAATAGCCTCTCAGTGTCAGTAAGCTCAGTCAACTTGGCATGACCACTACTCGCACAGTTTGGAGATTGACAAACGCACACGTAATTTTAGAGTAAGGACTAGGACAGTGTGTCTCCTAGCTATTAAAGCTGGCTTCGTGTCTTCTTTGGCAACTGCTAACTCACGCAGACACACACATACAATTTTAACACAGACAATTCTCTACAGGCATGCATAGCCACTTGTAAAGGACAGAATTAGGTACTAATCTCAGTGTTTGCTTGTGTTATTCTGGGCCCTGAACTAAATTAACTCCATAACAGTGCTCCAGTCACAGATTAACTACAAGGGCAGGTTCAGCCAACAGTAGTAGGCAGGCCTACAGCATGATGGTCAGACGTGAGCAGCTATATCGTAATCACGCCAGAATGTAAAAAATCCATCAGTAATGAGGCTAGATGCAGAAGGATTTGCACCATGACTTATCACAACAGTCTGGGTGGTGCTTTGTTTGAAGTCTGAAGTCTGAGAAGTGGACGCGAATTCTGCCACCATGTATTCTCCTTATTAGAGGGGTATGCAAAGGACGTTGTGGCCTTTAGGGGCTTACACAGCTTCTATCCAGTTGGATAGGATGCTTTTTGGCACTGCCATGGAAAAATAAATTATTAACTTGCATTTCATCTTAAGAAGGCACATCAGTCTCCCCATATTTATTCCTCTCTCAAACAGCCATACACACATCACAGAGGTGGATCATATGTTCACCATTAACTGAATGAAAGCAAGCAAATGTTGTGCTATTGTGACAATAACAGCAATGAATTTTAAAACTTCACACACATAAGCTGCCAATTTTGGCGCAACTCCCACATTCTCCTTCTATTCAGAAAAAAAATACTGTCTAAACTGTCTGGTGGCTCATTTTTAAATTCTAAACATGTTTACTCATTTACAAAAGACTTTTTCGTCATATTATTAGGGTGATCAAGTACAGAGTAAGCCTGAGCTTCACAAGCAGTGCAAGTGAAACCCATTCAACTCCAAGATATTCAATTAGGCCTACAAAAAACATGTCCAATAACCAACTGCAGTAATTATGAAAATCATATTTTCAATAAATGTTCAATCATCATATTTTAATTAATCAACAGCTGTGTGGCACCATACCTTTACAGGTGAAGCACTTGAGGTGGAAGTGCTTGTTCTGCACCCGTAGAACCTCACCCTTACATGGTTCCCCACACTTGTAGCACTGAATCAAGGGTTTCTCTGATGGGTGGTGGTGTGTATCCTGTGCATGAGCCACTGCAAGAGAGAAGACATTAGTATTACTATTGAATTGTAATGTTGATGAGTCATCATGGTCGCTGGATATACAGTAACAGTCAGTGCAATATCTGTAACGCTGCCTCTTTTTAAAAAAAATCTTTTTCTTTTTTCTTTTTTTTTTTGAAGGATGTGTTTATCTGAGGACATGCTTTGCACAAGGACCTGAATCTGCAGCATCACACAGACACCAGAGATAAAGAACAACTGCTGAGAGCCTGTCAGGGTAAAAAAGGAGAAAAAAAAAAAAACCAACAACATTAAGCAGAACAGCACAACTTGGGGTTCACGTCCCAGATAGGCTCTCTAGAGAGCAACAGCCTAAATATAGTCTGCCTTGATCAGTGAAGGATGGACAGCCAAAATGCTGAGGGGAGCAGGGCTTTGTAAATGGCACGTTAAAAGGGTATTGATGAAATCTCTGTCACTACTTTATTTTTATTGTACTTTCATCTTCAAGGAAAATATCATTTATGGTCCTTTTCCTGTCTATGACTGTGTATATTCCTGGCACTCATCTATCCCACTTATTTGTCACCATTTATGAAAAGACATTTTTGATGGCAAACAACTTTAGTTTACGCGTGTATCAAGGTACCAGAAAGACTGAATAAAACAGCATAACATTGTGTTCTCTTGTGCTACAGTATACACTAGGCCTCCTGCCATAAGTATTCTTCGTGTAATGTTTACAGTCTTGGTTTAGTGTTTAGTGTTTCATCACTGAAATAATATCACTCAAATGTTAGTTTTGATCAAACACTAGATGAACAAAGTGATTATAAATAATCTGGAATCGAATATCTGAACCAAATTTCATGGCCATGGTCAAAACATTAACAAGCTGCAAATGTCAACCTCATGTTAAAGAAAAAAAAATCCAGGGATCACAAAAGTCAGCAGCCTCCATCACATGGGAATCATGAGCATGTGTCACATTTTATGGGCAGATAAAACTACTCTGGTTTTAGTATAGTGCAGATGTATCTGAGGAAAAATTTAGACATCACTTTCTTAATGGGAGTATTTTGACAACCATCATAATTACACAGGACAGAGAAGCTATTATCAACTTGTTTCATCTCTAAAAGCATTATCACTGTTTAGAGCCGTGTCAGTCTGTGGCCCTCCTCAGTTAAAAGTTAGGGTTAGACATAGACAGACGTTTATCCAGCATGACTGTATGGGGCGTAAACACTGCTGCAGTGCCGCACTGCACACAGCTTATCAGCTATTCTGAAACCAGCAGATTATTTCACATTCAGGAGCTTTAACTATCAAGGCAGCCTCTGTCTTTCATCCTCTCATTTCCTCTTTCTGTCTCTTTTTCAAACAAAGACACGCACGCACAACAAGAATACACATTGAAGGATCTCTGCTCCTTCGGCTCTGCACTGAATTATTAGTCTGCGAGGCTAAAATAAGACACCACCAAAAGGAACAGAAATAGCATTATGACCAATCGATGGCCTAGCTAAGAGAGACATTACACTGGATTATTGATGACTTGGCCTCGCCTGCATCCCACTTCTAGAGTCGCAGTGGCTGTCTGATATCGAGAGAGATTGTTATGTTGAAGCCAAATCAGATTGGTGAGAAAGCCCAGTCTTCAAAGCATGATTTTTTTTAATGAGACACCTCTTTGATTCGTCCTCTAGGGGCAGTCTGAAATGTCCTTCGCCAGTCCGTGTGGACACAACTCAGAGAGCATTAGTCTATTCATAATTTGGACTGAGAATAAAAAGTGAGAAAGCTGAGAAGGTGAGAATCAGTGGGAGAAGAAGACGAGGGAGGCTGGAAAGAATTTGGGTTTTTTGGGGGGGCAGGGGGTGTGTGGGTGGGATGGGTAGGCTCCGTCTCTGTGGTGTCTCAAATGTGATCACACTCAGCAGGACAATGAGTCATCTCTGAGTGAACCAGACTACTGTGACAGTGAACTGCGTCTCAGCACCTCTGTGTGTGACATTGCACCTCCATAAAAGAACAGAGGCCATCTGTGTAACTGCACATGGCGAAAACATCCAGTTCACAAGTTATTTGAGGCCTTGTGCACACACACCTTGCTGTTTTAGGCATCATTTCTATTTGTCAGGATAAGGCTGCACTTGTTAAAGCCTCTGCTCAGGTCTGACTTCATAAATCTGCAGGGCAAGAAAGCAAGATCACCTCAATCTAAACACTTGATTTGGAGTACATTTACCGTACTATACAGTAAATATGAAAGATCAAAGATAAGACATCAGTTCAATAAGCTGTGATTAATGTGTCCATTAGGGACTAAGTCATGACACTAAGGAGAGCTCAACTTTCTAACATTGTGTACTTTCACTTTTCTTTTAGTAAACAACCCATCTTCTAATGTTTTTAAAGTAGTAGTCAAGAACATTATTTTTAACATTCAACAAGCTGGAAACACAACGCTGACGTTTTTCCACTTTAAGAATTTGATGTCATAAGGCCAACAATTTGTCGACTCCAGATGACGTCAGTGTTCACTTTCAGTCTTGTCTCTGGCGACTTAGTGAATCTTAGTCCAATATTAACTCTCCCTTGGCTGTTCTGGTATCCATCAGCTCCTGAGGGACATGTCTAATTCTTTATGGGTTTGTCACTATCAGAGTTATCTTTCACATTACACACAGTCATATCATTCAACATCAATATAAGAGCCGTTTCAAAGGATATATTTTTCATTGTTGTGATGCCAACGATTTCCCTTTGAGACCGTTTCTATCGCTGACGAACTATTTTTAACATTTCATTGAGTGCTGTGCTTGTCAGTGGGGACAACCCGGGATGGAAAAGTCAACATTGCTAACGTCATAGCAGGTTGACAAGAATCCAAGACAGATGTTTGAATTCCTTTCGCAGAGGATCTGAAAAACTGAGGTTTGGATGGGACTGGACTGTGAGCAGCACTACGTGTTCTTCCAGCCTCTTCCTCTGTAATGTGCTGTGTTTGCCTCAGCAGTGGCTGCACAGGGGGAGAGAGATGTGGCAAAATCAAACCAAGAGGGGAACTCTTTATAAACGCCACATAAAAAGGGCTGTTAAACTTTTTTTTGAAAGATTCAGATTGAACCGTTTATAGGAGTTGTTTGGATATAACATCCATCAGCGAGATCTCCTTCAGATGTTCAGCAGACTGCCACAGTTATGACAATATGTCTACAAATGCAAGTAATTTAACCTCGGCAACATGAGTTTGAAATGAATCCATTAGTGATTCTATAGGGATTCTTGTGATGGCAGCAAAATGGTGCTTGATTTGCTGGAATATATATATTATATAACAGCATAAATACGTAAGCATGCGGTTCACGGAGCAACCTCAGCACTGAGCAACTTACTGTGAAATATACAGTAGCGCAATTTTTTCCGACTGGTGCTCACATTCCTCATTCTGGGCTGGATGTGTTGGCTGTGCTGACAGAGTGATCTGTCCTGCCTCATCACCAGGGGATAAAGTGACTGATATGAGCCTAAACACACAATGAACACACACTCACACACACACACACACACACACACACACACAAAACCATGGCGCAGAGGGAACAATAACCAGTAGAGCATCCCAAAGCCAGGCACAGAGGAAAGGGGAGTGCACTCTCCACCCCTTCATCCCACCCAAGCACCCCCACCCCCACCCATTTAAGCAGGGCCTAGGCTAGCTGTGTTGGCAATAATAAAGGCTGCAGATGATACTCTGGAGGGAAGTGAAGAAGGCCATCTTGAATCCCCTGAGGACAGATTTTCCCGTAACATGTGCCCCGGCCTCACTGGTAAATAACAATAAGATTGGGTCTATCGATAGAGAGTGCAGGATTTGCTGAGGAAGCTTCAGACTTTGTTGGCTTCATTTCCTACCATTCACCCAGAGGAATGTGTATAACCATAGTAGCAGTTTGGAAATGCACTGGGAGAGAGGGGGATTCAATTAAACAACAGACCAAAGATGAAAAGGCTTAATAAAATATTCAGTCGCTCGCTGTCTTTGTTACTGTAAGAGTCACAGACAGAAGAGTTTCCAGACAGAAAGTAACCCCAAAGGAGAGAGAGTGCGTGCATGTGCATGTGTGTGTCTGAACAGTATACATGTGTGCACGTGCTTGTGTGTGATAAGATAAACAAAGGGGCAGATGAAGAGAGAGGTAAATGGGGAAAACTCCACTCCTAGCGTCTATGCCAATAGTTTTGGCTCCAAATGTGTCTGCTTCATAGTCGACAAAGCACACACACACACACACACACACACACACACGCACACTTTTTACTCCTATACCCACCCCATTCAGTTTGGAATATCAAAGGGCGCAAAATATGCCCACCATGAAATCCCATAGCCTGATCTGACGTGTGTGTGTGTGTGTGTGTGTGTGTGTGTGTGTGTGCGTGCATTGGGGGGGAGGGCCCTTCAGAGCTCTTCATCACCCAGACATAACAAGAAGCTCTTAACCCTCCCCTCCATGAATATGTATGGCTGTATTTACCGCCTCCCCAAGCCTGTGCCCCACTACCAGTGTCCCAGACAAAGCACTTCAAACGCGGGCACAAATTGCGGGGGGAGAACTCCATTGGCCTCCACCAGCCCCCCCCCCCAACCTTAAATAACTAATCCTCAGGGACCTGCATGGGTTTTGGAATAATGATCTGCTCTGAATGGTTGAGCGCCACAGCGCGGCTCGTTTGTTGTTGGGCAGGTACACCAGAATAATAATACGCTGATAAACAGAGAGAACGGGAGAGACTTCCTGTTCAGCCACTTATCTGAGAGGAGACAATGGTGGCTTCATGAACTGCAGAAGTCATTGTGTTTGCAGAAGTGGAGCTGGCGAAGGCCTTGGCTGGTTGCCTCCGAATGGCAGCCCGTTATGGCCCCACACTGGGGCTGTGTCGTATTTCCTGTGATAATCAAACCGATTGATGCCAGACAGGGAGGATGTTTGTTGATGTATGGCTGCAGTCTGTGCTCCTTTCATGTGATTCTCATGTCTACCATGTTGTTTTAGCCTGCATATTTTAGGTCAGTGACTGTCTCTCACCCGGCCGACCACTTATCTCATCTGTATATTCTGGTCCTCTGTGCCAGCTGTACAAACAGTGTGTGTCTATGAGAGAGTGTGTGTTGCATTGATGTCTGTGAAAGGGTTTAGCTCCTCTTTCAGGGGGTAGACACTGGCAAGCTTCAAAGATGAGGCACCACTGCAGTTTGTCTGCAGCACTCTGCAAAATCACGTTAGGCAGCTAGAGAGGCACATGACACTGGACTTTCATGTCAAAAGAAAACGTTAAGACTGTGAATGCAGAGAGAGCGCAGGGAGTCGGCGCTCCTATGCACGAGGCAGCCGACGTATACATGTGAAGACGATGATCTCATTTCACAGAGTGCAGTCAGCAGGGCTTCTTATGCAATTTAATGCAGACAATGTGGAAAAGAGAAATCCAATGAATCAACTGGATGTGCTGTGCAACTGTGCACAAATCTCAGATGCATGTTTACATCGAGGTAAAGATAAAGGGCCCTAGTTTTGCAGACCGGTCTAACTGAGGGCGCAACCCAGCTTCGCCACGTCAACTGGGTGTGTCCAGGTGCGTTTTGCAAGAATCGTGGGCAGCGAAGTCCGGCGCAGACCGGCGCACCCACGCCCCTTGTCCTGCCTCCCAGCGCAAATACCAAGGAGGGAGGAGACGGGGCGGGAGGGAGACAGGAGGAGGAGAGAAAGGCGTGAAGTGGGATTAACACAGCCGATTCGGATCTTCACCAATCAAATGAGCTCCTCTCCTCACCTTTAAGTGAGCATGTCATTTCCTACTTTGACATGGACGGAGGAGAGGAGGAGACAGCGACGCCACAGGCAGAACCTCTCCCAGGAGGAAACAGCTGTTTTGGTCCGGAGGTCCGAGCTCAGAGTGGCTGAATAATGAGTTTACTAATATCCTTAATCAGGTTTGATCTGATACACTGAGAACCGCTGGCCAGTGTAAAAAACAACAACTAATAAACTAAGCGACAACCAGCTGCCTGACGTCGCTGGCTCGTTGATAAATTGATAAATACATAAATAAATAGGCTACATACCCGTAAAACTTAAAACAAAGGCCCGGGCTTTATTTGTTTAAATCTCTCAAATCAACCGGTGTTTATTAATAAAGTGTTCAACCTCCTTCCTTCTGGGGAAAGAGAGGCTTCACTCCGTGGCGGCAGGCAGCGGAGGAATTACTGTAAATACGGCCCGGGCGGACTCGTCCTCGGTCTCACTGACCACACTTCAGCACCTGTGTTGGCTGGCTCCACCATCCTTTAAAAAAAAAAAATTAATAATGCAACGTATAGCCTAAATACGCTTATGAGTAATCAGAGAACTGGTTGTTAACGCTACTTTTAATAAGTCATTTACAAGGAGCGAGCTGAGCCAGGCTGACACTGTACAGACAGGTGCTGAAGTGCGGATAAGAGGAGTGGACAGACCCCCCCGCGGTTAATTGGGACCGACAGCAATTTGAAGTTTTATGGTAAATAAATAAGGCGGATCATCACATCTCAACATGGTGACATGCTGTCATCCACCCTCACAGTCCACAATCAGCTGCTTTGCCAGTTCGTCCCTGCTGTGTTAATTCAGGTGGAGTTTCCATTACGCGTGCCAACAGCCTTTGATCTGATGTGACGGGGCAAACCACAAACCAACCAGGCTTTATTATTTATTATTATTATAATTATTTATTATCTCTCAATCATCATCGCGGATCATCACGCGGATCATCACCGCAATCCACAGCTCCAGTGCCAGTTCGTCCCTGCTGTGTTAAATCAGGTGGAGTTTCCATTACGCTGCCAACAGCCTTTGATCTGACGTCAGATGTGACGGGACAATCTTTATAGATATAAATTCACGTGTTGATTCCATTAGTTGCATTAAATAGCGGTTATTGTGGTTATTTATTGCATCTAATTGCGTCTGGAACAGTAGAAACCTGTCTGTGAGGTTTTGCTGACGTGTGTGGACTGTTCGCCGGTCAACCAATCTCCCTCTCCGCCAGCTCCGCTTCGCCCTGCGCTGAAAGCTGACCTGCTTTGAGGTGGTCTGCTTTCGGTGCAGAGTCGGCGGGACATTTTCTCACGAAACTTCCGCTTCACCAAGCTGAATCTGTGACACCGCCTCCTGCTGCGCCGCCACACCCATATTGGCGGAGCGCGATCTGCCAATCTCCCGACTTGACTTTGTGCCTGTCTGCGCCAGTCCAAACTTGCATTAGACCGGCTGCGCTTCGCTTCGCTACCTGCGCTGCACCAGGAAACTAGGGCCCAAAAGATCAGACTGCCTTGGGTACGAATGGCCCCGATAAATTACAAACAGTTTCAAGGGTATTCTTGGCTTTGAAAATAGGACAACCGCCTGCACACGCTCGAAAAGCTAACACTGCAATCCCTTGATTATGATTCATCATTCTGAACTGTGCAACCTGACGGTACAGAGCCCACCTGGCCTCAGACAGGTTGCAAGATGAGATCCCTGGAGGATAGGTTAGGTTGCAAAAGCAAATTCCCACGGCTTTCTGTTTAGTGGACCGAAAAACTAGAGGGCCTCCAAATGTGAACAACAAACCCAGACAAGCCGCCCCGCCACCAACAAATCCCAAGAGTCGGCAGGCGAGGTAGCTGGTTAAGTCTATCGGAAAACATTCAGAGAGGGATTGTGGAAGATGAACATGTGGCAGCCAGAGGTTACGGGTGTTCTGCCAGCACTGGGGACTTTCAGTGGCAAAGGCCTTTTCTTTGTGGCCTGTCGAATCCACATCAAGAGGAACGGCTCCAAGAGCTGGACGCCGCCTCCAGCCACCAATGCGCTGTCAGATACATAAACAAACCTACACGCTCACATTTGGATTTTTTTTTGTGTGTGATAGAAATATATTCAGACAAAACACAAAAATATCACATGCCCACACATAGAGCACAAACTCAAGCTGGAAGATTAACCCTTAAAACATCCACTGAAACACAGGCTGGTTCACTACTTGGGGATTGGAGTACATCACTTACTGGAGATGACGTATACAGACTTATTACTGTGATTAATGACTCTTATGTTCATTTCCAGTCCAGTGAGCTAAGCTGAAAGGTGATGTAATATTTTACCCTTTCCATTACAGCATATAAAGTCTTATTGATATACATAGGCCTATACACTGAGGCTGCAGGAGTTATTTTTTGTTTCAAACTAGTATGTGCTTGATTTTATCCACAGGCGAGATCACTGCTGCTACCTCACTTCTGAATAATGTTAAACAGTAGCTTTTTGTATAGAAAAGAGAGTCTACATTGCTGCTTGCCGTGAGTCATAGGCCTACTGACTAACAATGGTCAGCCTAACATACCCTGGTAAATGCTGGGAATGTTAATATCTCTGGAACGTGACCCCTGATTTCTCCTAATCAAGCCCACACAGCTGGCTGACCTCGGTTATAGGTGGAGAGACAGTCATCTTTTTTTTTTTTCTCTTGACACAACACTATGAATGAGGCCACAGCTGACAACAATGGAGTGTACCTTTTAGATGGTAACCATGGTAACGGCTGCAGACAGAGCAAGAGAGGGAGAGAGAGGGAGAGGGAGAGACAGAGAGTGCAGGTCCACAGCTCTGCGCAGTGTGGATCCCAACACCGGTGCTCCACTTTTCCTCTTTACCCAGCCTCCACACTGCGTTCACCGGGAGCTATCACATCACAATCTATTGAGACTATTTTACGTCTTGTGTCCCGCTGCTACACAACAAGCCAGATGCTTTGTTCCGAAATACATTTACATAAAAGCCTGACGATGCCAAATGAAGCTTCAAGCCAAAGCATCAGCTGCTGGACTATCAAGAAGGGCGTAGCATGTTTCAAGTCTTTGACATAGGGAGAATGTGCTATATGTCGAACATGCACAATCACACGGTGTCATTAGTCATGCTTCTCCCAAGCAACACCCACCCATATGAAGGAAATCGTGTCTACATTTCTGTGACTAGATCATGTACCTACACATCTGAAATCAAGCAAATCAAGAGTCTGAGGATTCAGTCAAACTGGAGCTAATTCAAACAGCCAGACACAACAGTGCAGATCCAACTGGACATGCTGCACTTCTACACACAGTGCAGTCAGTCACACAGCACGACAGGCAAAACACATCCCATAAAAACATACCCATCTCACACACATGCTCTCTGATGTATGGAAATACCTTTTTCTTTGACCATGACCATTGGAATCCAGGTAAATCTGCAACCAGGAAAGGCTCTGAGAAACGGTCGCCGGCAACACAGGAGCTGCTACCTCCTTTTTTGAGTCAAGACTGACGATAAAGAGCCACCACGAAGAGAGAGGGGGGAGAGAGAGAGGAGAGGTGTAGGCGCTGCTAAGCTCCCTTCCCGAAAACACCGTTCCAGCGTGGGGTTTGCCTCCTGACTGCCTGTTTTCCTCCCATTCCTCTCCTCCTCCTCCTCCTCTGCCCACTCCTCCTCCTCCTCCTCCCTCCTCTTCCCCTCCTAGTCCCTTTCTCAGCCCCTCTGTTGTGTCAGCCGCCTCCTCATTGCAGCAACCAGGTGGCTGCTGCTGCTGCTGCTGCTGCCTCTGCTCAACCAAAATCACTAACCCCAAATCCCCTACATGTGTGTGTGCACATTTATATTTATATATAGTCTGTTACATCAGGCCTTTTCCTTTTTTTTTAGTTGTAACATTTTGTTCTCATAACACATCAGTTTTCCTCTGCTTACATATGGTGCTATGATTAAAGAACTCACAACTTAAGTATAACTTGGAATAACCCTTTACCACATCACTGTAGTGCACAACACAACTTAACATAGACTTTGGATCACTACAACAGGGCATTAAGCAAAAATTAATTAATTTCTCTAGTACAGTAATTAGCCTGCTGTGCTGAAAGGCCAATTACATTCAACAAAAAATTGTGTATTTGACTATTAATTCAAAAAAAAAGAATGAGCCTTTAAATCAGGAAAAATGAAGTCATGGAGACAAAGACTGAATACTCTTAAGAAATTTAGGTCTTTTGTGACAGTAGGTGGTATAGCACCAAAATCAATAATTAAAAGTCAATAAAAAATGCACTGAACACATTATTCACACTGCTGAATGTCAAGTGCTTTCTCTCAAGAATGATAGAAAATTGGGGTTATCTCCTCAGATCCAATCAACAGTGTCAAAGAGATCATCATGCACTAATAGCAAGCTCACCTTGAGTGACAGCCTAAGTTGCCAATAATCGCACTGCTTCTAGCATGGGCTTTGTATTAATATCTTTAGTGGATCCTCTGTAATCCAATTACAGAGAGCACGGGAGAGCATATTCCCGTCTGACCCTGGCGAACACACCAGCTCTTATATCATATGCCTGTGAGATGACCGAGAGGTTGACGCTCCCTGTCGCTTCAACCCTCCTCATAAAAATGTTGCAAAACAAACAAGAATGGTTGCAAGGAAGATGTTGCTACGCTGTTTTAAGCCTGTATCATTAGATGTTTTGCATGGCCATGATCAGATTGCTTTATGTGACTCATTCATTTACTCCACATACATTCATTTCTTGGATTAATTTATAAATACTAAGAGATTCAATGCACTACAATATTACGTGTTGATAAAGCTCCTTATTCGCCTCTTGGAGAGCAAATAAAATCCACCAATCCAGTGTTTGAACTGACATATGATTTCAGAGGAAATCTCAGCCATGTCACACCAGCATATTGGCGATCACACTGTCACGGCTCCATGTGTCCCAGCCTTTCTTTCCATGTCTGAGAGGCAGGGTGTGTGTAGGGGGGGGTAGTTATGCATCAGCACCACCTCTGTAATTGCTGATGCATGCAGCACATTATGCATTCAGTATGCATTCATCCACTGCAGCGTCAACTGTGCCACCTGCTGGATACCCATCAATGTGCATCAGATACCACAGGGGCGTTTTCTTCTCATCAGGCACGGGCAACGTGCCAGTGAGGCAAACGGTAAAAATAGTTAGTGGATGTTTCTCCAGCTCTCCGTCCTTTTTTATTATGAAGGGAGGGAAATATGTCATGAATTCGTAATGACTCAGGATCTGATTGAGGGGATATGAGTGTTTTCTTTTTTTTTAAAGACATGTTTTCCAACTGTTGGGTTTGGTCAAAAACCATCTAGTTAAGAAAATTAGAGTTTTACAGTGTGACTAGTAACATAAATCCAACATAAAGATGTCCTGTCACTGAATGTAATGGACCTATTATCATCTTGCCTCTTTAGGAGCTGCTGGACATTCATGCCACATAAGGCCTGCCAAGAGCAATTCCTGAGTAGCAAAGCCTATTATCCATGGATGAAAGGTTTCTACTGTATTTGGCTCACCTATGGATGATCCATGTCTGACTGTCCATTAATAACCTGACCAGACAGCACAAGCCTCATATGAATAACATTAAGCACTGTCTATCATATTGCATGCACATTTCATAGACGGTAATAAAAGTCATTTGATCTACAGTTATATGCTATTGCCTGGTCATAAAGACGGACTGACATTATAATGCAAAAGGTTACGTTTACAGTAAACAGCAATGGTTTGTGTGGCTATACAGTAGTTATCCCATGGATTAGAATTAGGATTGAAGGATGCCAGACACTGCACGCACTCAAACACATGAAATACGTGTAAAATACACTCTACAGTTAATACTCTTAGCTAAACATGATATGCACTGACTGATGGTTTTTTATAAATCCAACACATTCAACACACATAATGTGCCTATCAGGAAAGACTGACATCCAGGATGAACTTCTCAGCTCTTTTGGAGCGCAGGCAGAGCTGCCTTTCTGTCTCTTGATAATGACGAGCACTTCAACAGCTTGTTTCTGTTTTAAAAGGGGTTACAAAAAAGTGAGAACCTTTTGAACAGAAATCCTCTCCTATCAGGTTCTTCAAAGTCTATTACACCCCGACTACATTAACATTCCTGTTTGCAGCTGCCCTGACCACACAGAGATGTGTTTTCATACGGACCTTCACTGCCAAAAGAAAAAAAATCATTATAAATTCAAAAAATTTGAAACATAAAAGCACAATTTCCTGTGCACAACCCACAGAAAGCTTGGGGTGCTGACCTACAGTACTGTCACTAAAAATTTTCTTTGTGGTGACATCAAACATCGAAACAGAGTCAGAGCCAGAGCCACTCTAAGCAAAAGCACTTAACTGGTAGCATAGCATTATTTACGATGGTGTGCTAGTCCACATATTTACATAGCATTTTACATAGCGTAGCATTATTTACATCCTACTCTGTACAGAATGGAAACTCATTGTTTCAGCCATGTCTCAACACAAACAATGCGAAATCAAAGCTTCAGGGTGAGTTTAAATTCACCAGAGATACATTTTGTGCTGGGTCTCAGAAGAGTCATGGAAGCTTTTTTTCCCCCAAAAAAATTGCATGCAGCAATGAAATGACCCAGACATGGCCTCTACTGAACCCACTGAATATGGGCAGCCACCGACTGTCACTGTCACTATCTGATGGATTCTAGCTGTCACTAAGGGAATGAAGGGGCTACAATAAGCCTTGACTTCTGTGATCTTTGCCCCAGGGTCAGTTTGCAGGGACAAACCTTCCTTGAACCAGGGGTAAATGTCAAAATAAAACTTTTCTTCTAAAATAGAAGGAGCAGCTGATGTTGCATTTGCAAACAACACTTAGTGCCAAGCAATGATGATTTTACTACTGTCTCTGGCATCCAGTCAGAAGCTAAGGTCGGAAAATCTAGATTTGTCCTCTTGCCCATGGTGTAATCCTGATGTAAGCCATCAACTCACTTCCTCATGTACTGGTGCATGCCATAGTTCATCAGGTCTGCCCTGGCATATGGGTTTACATTATATAACTATGCAGAGCACGGTGATTAATTTCCCGATTTTTGCAAACATTTCTTGCAGAACTTTTTGGCGTTTGTAGTTATGGTTGTGTAACTTGTGCATAGGAGCTTTCACACATGCACACGGGTCAAAGGTGAAAAGCCTCAAGAAGTGTAATCACTCACTGTCATCCAATTAAAATCAAGTAATCGCTCAGCATCAACTAATCAATTCACTTTCAGACACCTACGGGCAGACAGAGTGCAAAGCAGAGTGGTCAAACTGCAACAAGGGACTGAAACAGCAGTTTCTCACAGTATTAACAGATAACTTTTAGGGGGAGGGAGAAGAGGGAAAAGAATGAGGAAAGAAAATAATAAAAACCAACTTCAGGTAGTAGGCTATGCCAGAATTAAAAATTAACTAGCATTAAATCCACATTAAGTTTTTGTTTTTTATTATACAGTTTTTATGGTCAGTTTTTATTACTGATTGACAAAGCAAGCATAACTAAAACTGACTGATGTTATAGTTACACGTCAGCCACAGCGAGGATCGCTGCAAAGGAATACGGTTAAAAATAGTGTTTTACATAGACAAGATCTAGATACATCTCTTCCCCTCTCCTACCTGTAGCGACATCGTTCAGCCTCTCACTTAGATAATAGTCGTTGGGGTTGAGGTAGGGCAGCTGATCCATGTACAGTTTGGGAATGAGGTACAGGACCTCAGCTACATGTCCATCCTCGATGACGGACATGCGCTTGACCGAACTCTTGCGTTTCACCCGGACTCGGTCGACACTGTGGCTGCGGCTGGAGCTGCACAGCTTGCCCAGGCTGTTGAGATTGGGCAGAGTGGGCATGGTGCCCTCCTCTCCTTCAACCGTCCCGCAGAAAAGGGTGAAACACAGCAAGTAGATGTCAGCCAGGATCGGGCTCAGATCTGCTCTAAAATCCAGTAGTCTTTGGACATGAATTATGAGGAGTGTTCACAGAGGCAGAGCCTAATGGGAAACTTCACAGCAGCCCATCATTCAACCACGGCAACATCCAATGAGGCCTCCAGTGAAAACTCCTCCTGTTAGGGTCCCTCCACCTGGGCAGTAGAGCTCTGATGTCCACCTTTAGGTGAGGACGCCAAACATCAGACAGCAGGTATGACAAAGCACTCTGTGGCAGGTAGAGTCGTGCGAGACACATAGAAAGAAGCTTATACTATGAATGTCTTCAGCACAACCAGCCTGGTGCCTTAAGCAGCTTAAAGCTGACGTCGAGCCTATGATTATCTTCTGGGTGGGGTTAGGTAGCTCTACATCAGGTTGGCCCAGTGTATGGTGGGAGTCTATGCATTATGTGAACAGTGGGCATCAGACCCCTCTGTTTATTCACACCTGTCCAATGATGATAAGACTCTGTCAAATCTTGTTTTGTTTTCTTTATGTGCTACAATTTTCATTGAAGGGAATAACAATAAACGATCTGTTCTTAGTCGAGATGCGTTCTGTTCCCAAATTGTGGTTTTGTGTGAAATGTCATTTTCGCTAAGGTTGATTCAAGTACAGAAATGTAGCTGAATGGATGTATATTAGTGCGCAGCATCACTGTGGGCCAAGACATACTTTCAGGGTAGATTGCCTTGGAAAGTGGCCAATCCTTTGCAAGGTCAGTAACCAGCAAGGTCATCTGAGGAGCCAACAATGCACAAACCTACTGTTAATCATCAGCAGGGTCCTTCAAAATAAAAGATGGTGTAACTACATCAGCACTGGACAGAAACGCCAGCGGTGGCTCTCTGTTATCCGGTAAAATCGCTGGATGAAGCAATAGGATTTTGGAATATGTTATTTAATAAGACGCCATGTTCTGAGTCTTTAATCTTCAAGGCATCTAACATTGGGATGGATTTGTTTCTGAAAAAAAAAAAATTTCCAAACATCATCTTAACAAAACCAAATCCATGTAACCAACATCCAGCCTGTATCTTGAGTCCCATGGCCTGGATGACATATTTATTGAATCATTGATATCTTCTCCTTCATTGGAAACATGAGTTAAGCATGTGGTGAGTTTTCAGTTATCAACTTGTTCTGCGGGGAGGTGAGAAATTAGAGGAATCTGAGCAACTCCACAAAAACAACATAACCCCCGAGTGCACCGATGGGTTTCAAAACCACCACAAACATTGCTGTATGGTGAAAACATAATAACTGGCACCGGAAAGACAGCACTGTCTCTGGCACATACACAGATTTATAACTAAAACCCCACCATGACATCTAATATTTATCTAACAGATAAGGATAATTACAGCTATCCATTTCCACCCACCAAATGAGGTAAGTAGATATGATGAAAAGCACAGCAGACAATGACAAAGCACAAAATATCCTTTTTGTCTGGTGATGTCGGGCTTGGCCTGCACTTCAGATTTAATGAATTTCCTCTCTGCCTGAGAGAGTGCACAAGGACAAGACGGCGCAGCTCAGCTGCCTTAGTTTACAGTGTACATGGATGCAGTTCCTTAAATGATTTGACTTAATATAGCCTCTTTTTACAACCAACAATCATCCAGACACATGGACCTGGAAGTACTAAAGACTAAGCTCCTCTGCTGCAGTGAGGCACTGCCCTCCAATTGTCATCCACTCTGTGGTAGCTTAGACTCAACTACCCACACACTCGCAAATCAACACATTCATGCTCGTAAAGCAAGACTGCTGCCTCGGCACACAGACACATTAGCATCGCACACAATACAAATACATCCTGAATGCTCCCATTGGCTCCGCTGTTTCTGCATCGCGCTTTACACTAGAATAAACACCCCCCTGCTTTTCATGTTTCCCCCGTCTTACCATCCAGTCCGAAGCAGGAGGTGATTTTTTGGGCGTAGTTGCAGAGCCCATCGTAGCCAGGCTGCTGCCTCGCGGAATTCCTCTCCCCCATCTCTACACACTCCCACACACACCGTCCCGTCCGGCAGCACTTTCACTCCTTCCCCTGCTCATCAATTATTCAGGCTTTTGCCAGGACACATGCATGCGCATGCACACCAATCCTCGTATGAGACATATAGTATACACACACACACACACAGTGGGAGAGAGAGAGAGAGAGAGAAAAGTGCTGATGCAGAGGGTCGTGCTGCTGGAGCATGAGGAGCCCTCTCCAGTAGTCAGATAAAGAGGAGGCATCAGATTGGGTTACTGCAGGATGGAGCCATGCCTCCTTTTTCCTCCACCATTGATCATCCAGATTGCACTGCAGTGTAACAGGTACAGTGTTCAGGATGTGCTAACTCGGCTCAAGGAATAGGCGGGGCGGAGGAGGAAGTCAGGCCAGGGCAAAACTGGAGAGGTACCAGGTGTTGGGGGGCGGGGGAGAGTGTCTTTTTTTGCTGATCATTTAAAGCTATCGTCACATTCAAACAAAGACGCATAACCACAACCTTTGTATTGAAATAACAGGGAAAAAACCTCTCCACAAATGTATTTCAGAAAATAAATCTGATTTTCTGGACGTGGAGATCGGTCACAAGCCTAAACATCACAAATTCTGACACAGAAACCTTGTTTAAAGTTTCATAGGGACAACCGGAAAAACATAAAATACATCAATTTAGCGCACTTTATTCACAAAGCCTTCTAAGAAATCCATAACATCTAACTTAATAGTATGATACACCTGTTTCTACAGCAGCCTGCGAGTAGCAGAAAACTGAATGAATAACACTGACCCACATGTGAGCACTCTCCTCTAAATTGCTCTAAGGTTCTGCGGAAGAGCCGAGACGACTGGCTTAAATGGACTGAGACAAACAATGAATTCTCCCACAAAGCTAACCAAAGCGCAGAAGAACCAAAAGCACGAACATTACCAAAACATCCACCTCTTAAAGCAAATGAGGGGATTGTGCTAAATGGCAAGACTGTGGGCGGTTTCCCACAACAAGAGGAGGTACATACTGTAGATAGAGGAATTAGATAAGGATAACACCCCTCTTGCCTCTACCGGGGTGACCTTGAACAACACTTAGCCCCTCTGCTTAATGACCAACACCATCACCAATGTACACTCACACTGAGCAGCTAATTCTGAAATGAAAGTGACTGCACTGCTTGAAATACATACTGTATACACTGTCAAGAACCCCAGAATAATAAAGACATTGTGTATCAAATCATGTGAACAGATTCTAGACAAAAAAAAAAGTACAGGAAATGATGACCCAGACAGAGTAGTATGCCCACAAGGGTGTATTATAAGGTGGAGTGACTAATGGAGGGGCATCACTACCAAGGTAAAGGTTGATGGCCCTGTGCCGATAAAAGGGTGGGGGGGTTGAGAGGGTGGGTGATTGTAAGACTGAGAGCACGGTAATGACTGATGCTCCCTGGACAACTGAGAAGGTCGCTACTGCTGAACATAAATGTATGCTGAGAGGGGAAAGTGGACGTTGGTTTTTCAGTGCCTGCATTTCTGTAGGGATCAAATCGATTGCCTCACATGCTTTAGTTCTTGTCTATGTATACTTTAATGGATCATGCTACACTAATATATAACAATAATAAAACTTGAGGCAAGTTTATATTGAACTTTATGTTGATCAGATCAAGAGCTGCAGGATAATATTGAACCATTTCAGTAATTCACGTTTGAGTGGCTAGTCATACATTTCTCTAAACATGGTTTCAAACTGGGAGCAGGGAGTTGTAATTGTTGCTTGACAAGAGTTTTGGTCATCCTCATCTTTATAATACAAGACGTTATAATCCACTCTTTTAATAATGCATCCTTCAAGGCAGACTGGAGACTACAGTGACTCGCTATTGGAAAAAGTACGAAACTGGTCGGGACGCTTATTAGTATGCTAACTTCATGTAAAAGATGTGATAGAGACAAAGATGTAACATAACATGTTGCTTTCAATCACTGGAAACAACTCGAGGTGACTAAAGGAGATAAGTTTGATGCTGAATTTATAATGTTTCTTCTTGACTGGCAGCTATGCCAACACTGGCCTAATAAAGTAGCAAAAGGGTAAAAACTAACAAAAAAAACATCAGAATTCTTGTTTTGGTCGAGCAGTCATCCATAACCCAAACTTCACTTAATGAAACCGAAAAATTCTTTAAGAATTAATGGATTATAAAATTGGAATAGGCTGCCATGATGAGTGAGTGAAGTGTTGGCTCAGACTCACAACAAACATATTTGATTGGACACATTTTTGTCACAATGTTAATGTTTGTGTCAATGTGCCTGATTAATCTGCAATAATAAATTTACATTCTCACATTCATCTTGCCAACACAGAGATAATTAGCACTTCACTACTGGACAACTGTAGGGTGTACAGGGTAGTTACTGCACATGAATATTGATGGTCAGTTTGCAGGGGTTTAAGCGTGCTAATCAGATCCATGTACCACGGGGGGCTGTCAAGCAGCAGGCTCTGAGCTCCATCGATCTCCACCAGCAACCATGGAGGACAGATGCAGTGGGCCAGTAATGGGGGGAGTTCAAAGCCATCTTGCTACATAGGCTCAGCTATACCAAGCCTGGAGGACGGTGACATACTGTGCAGGAAGAGCTGTGTCATAAAAGGTTTATATTTTACTAAATAACAGGATCAGCATCAAAATGAATCCAACGGCAGATTTAGCACAATAAAACCTTGAGGTCAGGTGGTATTACAATTATAACCTCGGCTTATCCACATCTCAATCAGTCATTCAGCCCATCACAATTTGATCACAACCTATGGCAGAGTGTAGTCACAGTCACCGGATAGAGATCCAGGGCAGCACAAAAGATCAGCTGATGTGAACAAACAAACTCCACCTGCACTGTTTGCAGGTGTCAGATTCTTTGTTTTATACCAGGGAGGAAATTGAAACATTTTCTCAACTCAGCCCGGGTGAGATAATTGATGGATAGTATACATCTTTCACAAGAGTGTCAAACTGACTTTTTTTTTTTGCATCCTCGCCAACACTTGGCGGAAGTCATTATCAAATTTAATAACTCAATCATATCACAATCAGTAAGTTAAAAATACACATCACATGCAGCACCCAACCCTCCAGCAACAGTACCCTCATCATTTAAGCAACAATTGGAGTGAATGCAGCCTGCCTTCAGCTAATGATATGCACCATCCTTGATTAAAGACAATATGAACTGAGAAAAGGAACAGCAGTCACATGAGGTTCATTTTCACTGCTGTTTTATTTCTAAGAAAGAAAAATGGAAAAATCTATTTATATATTGCACCACAATGTGCAGTGTTGGTACCAACAAAATAAGTTGTCCAGAATAGGCTGCAGCAGTGGAAGCTGTAGTTCCAGCTATGCACCGGTGTAACCTACTTAGAATAACAGAGCCATTATCACAGCCTGATCCTCCCGAAAGACGACGCAAATGGGCTCTCTTCTCCATTGCATCCATCCTTGAACCAAGACCCCCTTCGCCCCCACAATTAAGAGACTTTTTCGGTTATGTGTATTGTTATGAAGGCTTCTGCGGCAAAAGATACTCACCTCTAGCAGACATGCCTGGTAGGTAGAGCCTCTCTTTCTTTGCCGAGATTAACAGGAGGAGATGCCCTGCTGCAGTTTAGAAGAAGGGGGGGAAAGACCGGTTGACAGCCTGATATTATCTAGGCTTTAAGTTTTTGGCTGTCATCTAATCTAATTGGATTAAACGCAGGGAAACATACAGCCTGCGATTTGGGAGACTAGACTAGGCAGCGCGATGGAGAGAGCACTTTCCCAGCGACAGGGCGTGTCCTGGAACAGACAGCATCCTTCTTATTTTCCAACAAGTTTATGTCCATATTTGAACATATAATATCACGGAATCGCGGACTTATAAATTAAATCATTCTTGTAATTCCTCGTCTGCAGCCGCTGTCGGGTCACCTAAACCTTAAACCGGCTAGCCTACTTTTTTTTTGTCTGGGATGACTGCGCTGTTCTGGACGTGGTAGTTGGGCTAAATCGTAAAGTTGACAGGCGCTCTGGAGCAATGAATGTTGCTTGTATTTTCTTTCCTTTTTTTTTTTTTACCCCGCTATTCTGGCTGCTTTAAGAAAAATATTCGTCAGTCTCTTCATCACGTGTATTCCTCAACTTTTCCCTAAAAGCAGTGACACTCGAGTCCATTATGGACTTCAATTCAGAGAAATAACCCAAATCATGCATGTGGGAGGATTATCAGATTTTCCAGCTCACATCATATTTTCCATATAATGTAGCCTATACTGTTTGGTTATTGAAATCCCATAATTGCTTATATATTAGAAGTGGGCTCATCGATCCTCGTTTCCATGCTGTATATTGATCACATTGAGTATATTGGCCGCTGTCTCCATTTGTACGCATCGATCGCCGTCAGTAATTATAAGCCAGTGTCTTGTGCACCCGCGCCCCCTGGTGGTGCGTGGGAGCAGCGCGTTTGGCGAGGGAAGTGCCACCGTGTCCAAAGTGAGCATACGTTACCTGAGTCTGTGTGGACGTCTTGTTGTTTACAGTGGTTGTGCCAGGGGCCCTGAAGTCGTGTGGCCAGCAACGTGTTAAGGTTTTATTGCTCACGTTTATTCTCTCGTTACAAGGGTCAGTATATGAAACCTCCAATCTGGATCGAGGCGGCAGCAACAGGAAGAAGAAGATAGAGGAATTCTCTAGGTCTTCTCGGGAGAAACTAGTCCAGTCCAAGAACAAAATGTTCTCCAAATTTACGTCCATTCTCCAGCATGCTGTGGAAGCGGTGAGTTTATACCGAAATAATATCTGTTTCTACCGGCTGGTTGTTATTCTGTGTCTATTTTTGGTTGAAAAGGCCCGTTTGTCGACCAGACATCAACATATAACGTCAGCCTAAGGGATACGTTGCCCACTAGCAAGCTAACTAATTAGCCTAAGCTAATGTTAGCGTTTTGTGTTTGTGTCGTCAATTTGTATTTTTTTCTTGTTGGTCATAGTGTACCCACGAGTGTGTTTGATTGTTCGTTTACTCAAGATACCAACTAACACATTCTCCCATTACATTTTTCTTAACTGTAGCGAGTTAGCGGTGTTAAAGGTAGCTACACAGCTTGAGCTAGTTAGCCACCGACGTCAGCTGAGAAAAGCCCAGAGAAGCTAAGCTAACGTCCCAGCCAGCTAGCTGGTTAGCGATGTCGTTTCAAACAGCAGGGTCTTTCTTTGGGTGTCGATGTCGAAATGTCTGGACAGACTCGCTTAAAGTTGCGCAAACATTCAATATTTAAACGATAGTCTCTACAGTGCGTATCGCATGTCTGTCTGAAAGGCTGGTACTTGTTAACTAGCTGGCTAAGTAACTAGCTAAAAAAACCAGTAGTAACCTGCATCAAACCTGTTCCCAAGCTGCTTCTGTTAAAGATCTCAAACAATAGACATTTGGCAGGTGTTTTTTGGACTTGTATCTTAAGTGTGAGTTTAAAGAGAAATGTCATCGTTGTCAATGGATATGAGAGTAAAAGTCATGAAAAATACAAACCAAAATGTCACTTGTTATGTCTGGTCTTATTTTTAAACGCTGAAAAAAGTTACTGTCTCTTGGGCCAAATCACACTGGTTCAAAGCCATCGTGTGCTTTAGCTCCATGAGAAGATGTCACAACTGAAAACCAGAGGATAAAGTTAGAAGACATCAAAGCTCTTTGGAAAAGCTCCCAAAAATGACACAGACAGAGTATGGCCTCTACTGTGAAGTGCCTGAAGTAACGTGTATGTAAAATGACTTAAATGCATAATCTGACTTTTTCAGCTTGCCCCGTCGCTGCCGCTGCAGGAGGACTTTGTCTATCACTGGAAGGCTATTACACATTACTACATTGAGACTTCTGGTAAGAAAATTTTACTAGAACAAGCTAAACCATATAGTGATCACACTACTATAGGTTGATTGACTGTTGAGCTTAAGAAGTGTTTTTGTCCTGTTGTTCCACGGTCAACAGTCCAAGTTTTGTGTACAATGGCAGGAAACTGTACCTGCTCAAAAGTCTCACATAACTATGGTTACAAATAACAAAGTATTCAGTGTTGATTGATACAGCCCGGGCTTGAAATGTTATTATCAAACCTTTGCTCAGGCAGTGCCACGGAGATGGCTGTAAAGAAAAGTTGTGTGAAGTATGCTGGGAATGCCATGCTGCTTTAGTTTGCAATATCCTTTAACAACTCTGTCTCTTGACCAAAGCAGCCCCAGTCTGAGAGAGTGCTGGACAGTCTCCTTTCCTTATTCTTTATCTATGACATCTTTGTTGTAGTTCTCCTAGTTTGCACATTTTAACAAACATCTGATAGAGGATTATCAGTATTCAGAGCCAAGCTTGTTTTCATGTAATCGCTTTTTTGCAGACTTGTGACATGTCTTAACTTGTAGTCACTTGTGAGCAGCTTTGACCTTAGTCTGTTCTCAGGGTTTTTGATTTTAGAAAACACTTTGTGCTGAAGCTGATGTTGGATTTCATCTTGGAAACTAAACATACTCATTTCACAGACTACAGTTCTTGTGTTGGCATTTTAGATTGAGCACAATGCACAGCTTCATATTTTATTTAGACTGATGATCCACACTTTCGACTGCTTGCCTTGATATGGCCTAATTGCTTTCTTTCATGTTTCCTTCGCTTACTGGGTTATGCTGATGTGAGTGCATAAATGGGTTGGTGCCAATCCTGCTCTCACAATAAACGTTTTTAAACATTAAACAAGATCGTGACATTGCTCTGCTAGCAATATTGATTTGACACTTTGCAAGGATGCTTTTTTGACTACAAATAACAGTAGATCAAGTTGTAATCAAAATAAGATTTCAGAAATAAGAGTGAAAAAAAAACATGCTTTTGTGCTAAGGCTGAGATGCCTTTTCCCCTGTGTTCGTAACACTGGCAAGCAGGGATTCTGACATGTTTGTGTTTTTCCCATGTCTTAGATGACAAAGCTCCAGTCACAGACACCAACATCCCATCTCACCTGGAGCAGATGCTGGACATTCTGACCCAGGAGGAAGGGGAAAGGGAGTCTGGAGAGACGGGACCCTGCATGGAGTACCTTCTACACCATAAGATCCTAGAGACTCTCTACACCTTGGGCAAGGCTGATGTAAGACAGTCATACTTTGGTAACTATATGAACTGCATGTCCAGGAAAATATGCGTACCATGATATGGATATAGAAAATCAAGGTTTAGAATGAATTGTGAGCACTGAGCTCTTGGAGGTTGCGATGGCTGGACACAGCTCTCGGCGTGCAATCAAATGATTATATGTGAATGCACAATTTTCTACACTGTTCAGTTAATCAGCAGTGCGACTTGCATTTCCACATAGAGCGGGGGCACGTCTATTTCGGTGGAGTATCCTAATAAACTCTGATATATTCTGTTTGTTTTGTCTCCCATCAGTGTCCCCCAGGCATGAAGCAGCAAGTGCTTACTTTTTACACAAAGCTGCTAGCGCACATTCGACAGCCTCTCCTTCCACACATCAATGTCCACAGACCTGTACAGGTGAGAAGTGTTGCAGCCTGGACTCTGTGTCGCTCTGACAGTTCCTTTCCTTGGAATAGTTTCCCAATTGGCATCTTATGTAACTGGATTGTAATTTTTTTCCTCTGTGGCTGTGACATTATTTTGTCAGAAACTGGTCCGTCTGTGTGGGGAGGTGTTGGCTGCTCCCACAGAAAATGAAGAGATTCAGTTCCTTTGTATAGTCTGTGCCAAACTGAAGCAGGACCCATACCTCGTCAACTTCTTCCTTGAGGTGCGTTGCCATGACACCAGTGCGAACAAAAGTTGAGCTGCACAGGCATGAATATATAGAACTTGCAGGATTTCAAAGCACACACTCTAGAAAATATCTCTTCTTTGTGATGCGACTTGCAGAACAAGTCAAAGAGACCTGAGGTGAAGAGTCCTGAAAGAGCAGAGGGGGTGAAGGAGAATGTTTTGGCTCCAGACACTGGTCAGTCTCCAGCAGAGGAACAGGCCGACTGCCCAGAGGAGCCACAGGCCGCTGCTGCTGCTGCCGCCTCCACCTCCAGTCCAAGCAACAACAACAACAACAGCAGCAGCAGCAATTACAATCTCGTTACCTCCCTGCTCAACCTCACAAAGAGCCCTGTGAGTAACCCGTGAGTCGAGCTGAGTTTGTAATGTCTTTTCCATCCATTCTCGATCTATGACCCATGTCTTCGTTTGTATCCACCCCCTTTTTTTATTCAGGATGGCAGAATAGTGGTGAAGGCGTGTGAGGGCCTGATGCTGCTGGTCAGTTTACCAGAGCCTGCTGCTGCCAAGTGTTTAACTGAAAACACTGAGCTCTGTGAGCTTCTGACCGACAGACTGGTCTCCTTCTACAAAGCCCTGCCACAGTCCATGGACCCGCTAGATATTGAGACGGTGGAGTCGGTCAACTGGGGGTGAATTCATTTTTACAGTTCATAAAACCACATGTCATTGAATCAGAATTACAATCACTCGTAACTGCATACGATTCATGTAGGTCATATGAAGTTTTGATTTATTTGACTCAGCTTGAGGTTTTAAATAGCAACTCCTGTCAGATGATACTCCTGATGTATCAAAGTGTTTATGTTTTTATCCCTCATTCTCTTTCAGACTGGATGTGTACAACCTGAAGGAGGACGCTGCTGTCTTCACAGGGAAGAGGGCTCTCATCTCCTTCCTGTCTTGGTTAGATTACTGTGACCAGCTCATCAAGGAGGCTCACAAGGTCCTTAACCAATGCTGACTCACTGTGTTTTGACGCATCGCATTGTAGTCAGAACTGACGGAATAATAATAATCTCCACAAAAGAAGTTGTTTTTGCGTCTGAAAGCCACAGAAGGCTGAACTACTTTTTTTTGTTGTCTTTTAGTCGGCAGCTGTGGTGATGGCAAAAGCAGTGAGAGAGAGATTCTTTGTGTCTGTGATGGAACCACAGCTTATGCAGACGTAAGTCATCAATCAATCATCCTGTATTGCAATTCTTGGTGTTAACAGTGCGTTGAGTGTGTGTCGTGATGACTTGGTAACACATGTGGTGTGTTTATGGGTGCGTGTAGGTCCGAGGTTGGCATTCTGACCTCCACAGCCCTGCTGAACAGGATCATCAGGCAGGTCACATCAGAGGCCCTGCTGCAGGAGATGGTTTACTTCCTGCTGGGGGAGGAGAAGGAGGCAGAGACCCTCGCTACTATCGCCCAGAATCCACTCAGACACAGACTAATCGAACACTGCGACCACCTGTCAGACGAGGTTTTTATCACAGAATTGTTTCTATTGAAGTTGTCTGCAACAGTGTTAACGCCTGGCTGATGAGACTACATCCTCTCTTGTAAATTTGTCTTGTTCAAAAGCACAAATGACCCTCTGCCCTTCAATATGCAGAGTTTCTGGGAATCATTTGATTACCCAAAACACATGGATGTTAATTAGTATCTGGCAGAGCCATTGCACACACTTTCTCTACATAAAAGAGGGATGAATCATCTCTTTGATGTTTAAGCAGCCACTGCCTACTTTTCTGACAGTGAGCAAAGACTTGGCATGTGTGAGCTAATCCTCATCCCCTCCTTGTCCCCAGATCAGCATCATGACACTGCGGCTGTTTGAGCAGCTGATCCAGAAGCCCAACCAGCATATCCTCCACAGCTTGGTGCTGCGCAGCCTGGAGGAGAGGAACTATCTGGAGAACAAACCACAAGAGGAGCGAGAGCCCCTGGAGAACGGCCAGCCCCACGACGCCGTGTAAGGACCTCGCCGAGCCGCCTGCTCTACATGCACTTTACAGAAAGCCCCTTTGCACAGTCAAACCAGCTGAAATAAAGTCAATGCATCAAATAGTTGTGTTTTTCAGATGTCCTGCCACCTCCTCTGCATTATTTGTCATTGCCTGTTCAATTGGTGGGAGTCTTTGAATCTATTAATCAGTGATAATGGAAACATGATAATGCATGTCAAATGTAAATCAAAGTTGCTTTTTGTAGACTGAAACATGAGAAATAACTTGCTTGTTAATTTCTGCCTATGTTTTATGTGATAAATCAAAAACACAAGGTGCAACAAATGAATGAGTTACCTCAAATTTACAGTTGATCAGTTCTCATACAAGTTGAAGTTAATAGATGTGTAATCTTTAAAATACATAGAATTGCACACTTACTTTTTGTCAAGTGTCTCTTGAAACATGCAACACAATTTAAAATCTACATGACTTTTACTTTTACAGCAGACACACAATGTTATAAATCACTGCCAGTCCATGTGGTTCTTAACTCTGTGTTTGAAATGCTGGTACAGATAAAATATCATTATTGTGTTGGAATCAGGGCTTCCTTGAAATCTGGTAGGTCTTAGACATTGTTAATGAACATGTGCTTTTTATACAGAGACCTTGAGGAGGACCCGCTGTTCGGAGATGACCTCTCTCCAGACAGCAGGCTGTCTGGTTCAGATTGGCTCAGCTCCTCTCCACAGCAGAGTCCTGATCACGCAAAGTCTGATGGGAAGACAGAGGTCCACAAGATTGTCAACAGGTGCACTGTCCTGCTCACGGCACAACATGTGGTCTTCAGGCCGCCGCCTTCTTTTTAAAGTTCTAACTAACATTTTTTGTTCCTGCAGTTTTCTGTGTTTGGTGCCCGATGAGGCCAAGTCATCGTATCATGTTGAAGGCACGGGATATGACACCTACCTCAGAGATGCACACAGACAGGTAAGCTCTTGCTCTGCTTCAAAGCCTCTAATACACTGGACAAGGTGGAATTTGTTTTCTTTCTTCCATCTCATTTTTTTTACCTTAATAATAACTCTGGGAGAGCTTCTATGATCTATTGCTCATTTTCTTTCTTGATTCTTTCCCTCAGTTCCGGGACTATTGTGGGATCTGCCAGCGGTGGGACTGGAGGGGAAATCCAAAGCCTTTTGAGAAGTGTAACCTGGACATGCCGTTCTTTGAGGGTCATTTCCTCAAGGTTCTCTTCGACAGGATGGGTCGCATCCTAGATCAGGTCAGTTTACATATAGTAGCAAAAACTGGCATCATTCAGAACAACATTGTGTTCCACTATTGAAATATTTACAACACTGATGGAAATCTACCAGTCGACTAGGCTAAATGGTGTGTGCTCATTTGGAAACCGTAGAATGCAACATTTATTCCTGTGAAATAAATAAAGCAAATACAGCTAGTTCATCAAGCACCACTTGAAACTGCCTAGTTTATGAAGCTTTCATCCTAGTTGTTTCTCAGATGTGAAGTTTCCAAGCCAATGTTTTGTGGTATAAACTGGCTGATCCAGCTTGACATGTACAACCAGATTCCAGTGAATGAATTCAGATCTCTGAATGCACTGAATAGTTTTCCAAGGTCAAGCTAAGTGAGAGCGTCCATGTCTCGTCTTATTGATTTTCACCAGAAACCCTCATTTGTTTTTAAAGGACCAGTGTTCACTTTAAACTGATTGTCACTCACGTGTAATGAGTTCATACACCCAACACTCTTGCTGCAAGAAAACAGTTGAGTGCAGCTCAATGTAAATGAGGTCCTTGTATGTCAAACAGTTCACAAAGCACTTCCACTAATGCAGAGTGAAAGAAAAATGAGCTGCTGATTATGCAGTGGCACTCTCTTTTCTCAAAAAACACAAAATATCCAACAATCACAATAATGACGAATGATTTTAAATGGAGTTGCGAAGACGACTAAAAAGAGATTTAGAAGCAGAATCCACTATTTGGCAGCAGTTTTGATTTCTGTACCCACTGGGAAATCAGCAATTTTATTTTATTTTCTAATTGCTTCAGGGGTGTGTTTATATTAATCATCATGTTTCTCATTATCACCTTCTGACTAATGGGAGGTATTCTGTTACTATTCAATGCCTGTGTTTCTACACACATTTCTGTATCATGGACAGATTTTGAATGTAAACTTTTTCTCACATTTCATCACCAGTTCGTTTCAGCAGGTTTATATCTGATGTCTCCTCTTGTCTCGCAGCCCTACGACGTTAACCTGCAGGTGACTGCGGTGCTGTCCAAGCTGTCTCTGTTACCACACCCCCACTTGCACGAGTACCTGCTGGACCCTTATATCAGCCTGGCCCCCGGCTGCAGGTCTCTGTTCTCCGTCATCGTCAGGGTAAGACCTCCCATCCTGGAGATTACACATGGCTATTCTTATCCAGCACTGATAGCTGACACTGCTGTTGGGTTATCTGGCTGTGTGGAGGTTTCCTCCTTGTCTTGCTTGATGTTTCTGTCACACTGAATTTTAAAAATGGTAGGAGAAACAAAAAAACACCATGTTTAAGACACTTGTCATGCCAACGCAAGCATTTCTCTGAATCTCACTTGCTAATTGTGTTGTGAACATGTTGCCACTTGACCTGCTTCTTGCTGGAAGAACACCACCTCTCTCACTGTCTTGCTCTGAGCCAGTGCAATTACTTTCTTTGAACTGTATCCCAGTGGCACAGTGTAAACAACAGTTTAGAGGCCGGTGGTAGCAGGTAATTTCCATGTTGATGTTTGTTTATGCTAATTATCATGATGCTACAGTTATTGGACTGCACCTTTACCCAGGGATGGAATCAGCGGTGTTGAGTTTTGATGTTTGTGTGTGTGATAGGTGGTTGGAGATCTCATGTTGAGGATTCATCGCATCCCAGACTTCACACCCAAACTGCTGCTCGTGAGGAAGAGATTATTAGGTCTAGAGCCAGAGGGCATCAAGTACGTACTTCCACACGGATCAGAGCGCTCCTCTTGTGTTTATTTTTGTGGATTAGATTTTTTAATCTGCCTTTTCCTCCTTTTAGTATCGACCACATGACTCTCCTGGAAGGGGTAATCGTGCTGGAGGAGTTCTGCAAAGAGCTGGCAGCCATCGCCTTCGTCAAATACCACGCAGCTGCGTCCTCCTCACCGTAATCTTTCCTGCTGCTCATCCATCTGCCTCGGCCAGGCAGACAGGTCATGATAAAAAACTGGGCCTTTGGGGTGTGGTGCTACCGGTGGCACAGGGTCGGCAAAACATTACCACTAACTGCTCATCCCTGCAAGACTGTTAAAGCCCACACAGATGGGTTTCATCACTCCCCTTCTTCTGGCCTCTCAGGCTCCACCAGAAAAAAAAAGTCTTTGGTCTCGTTTTTTGAGCAGGTCAGAGCACAGACACTGCCTAGCCGGCAGGGGAACAGGAGGAGGAAGAGGAGAATAGAGGCCGAGGTGCAGAGAGATTTTCACTGGACTTTTTCTCAGCCTCTGCATTTTCTCTCACTGCCCCCACCCCTCTCCATCTTTCCTTCTCACCAGCCAAAAAAAAAGATAGCCCTGTAATTATTATGTCAAGGAAAAAAAGACGTTTGCGTATTTATTTTCTCTCCCATTGTCACCCATTTGTAAATGTCATTGCCTTAGTGTGGTGTCACACCTTTCAGTTACAGAAATTGTTTCCTTTTGAAACATTTTTATCTTAACCCCTCACATGTTGTCTGTTTTGAAGACAAGAGGATGTAGAGAGAAATGTCCACGACCCTCAGACCTTTACATGTTCCTGTAGTTACATGGATGCTGAGCTGCAAGTATTTACGATACTGCGCTCATTTTAAAATGCCAAGTCCTTTTATTTATTTTGTTTGCTTTCAGGTTGCCTTTTTAACTAATGTCGTATTAAGATAAGTTGAATTTAAAGCAGTCGAAGTTATGACTGATTAAGCAAATGCTATTTACTTTGTCTTTCCTCTGTTTGTCTTTAAGTGCTCGTGCTGTCAAAGCTCATCTGTAATCACATCACCCAAAGACATCACCATCCATCACATTTCTCCCAATGAAATGGTGAATTTTGCAAGTTATGTGAATTTGCACATGGACCTCATTACATTGCACTTGTTACATCATTCAAGTTTATTCATGCTTTGTTTTTGTTGAGTTTTGGTTAGTTTGGTTGGCGTTTAGGAAATGTCATTTGATTCTGCGTAAGTCTTTGTTCTGACCTCTCCAGACCCAGTGTTGTATTTCTCACGCACCAGTGTTGGTTTTATCCCAGAGATGCTCATGAGAGCATAGAGGAACTAACCTCTTGATTTTTTTTTCATTTTATTCCGGCAGTGGTTCAGATTGTTGTACTCACCAGGAAAAAAAAGAATAGAATAAAGTCTGAAAAGGACATTTTTTTATGCACAACCCCAGTTTAGAAACCACTGCTCACTGTCTCGTAAGAGCTGTGGTTCCTCCCACAACTTATCATCACTTCCTGTGTGGTGTTGCATTTTACTGGCAGTATTACTTTTTCATGCTAATCTTGAATGATAAGGAATTTTACTCACGGTGCTGTGTGTTGAAGGAGCGGGTTGTTTGGTTGCTCGTTGCCTAGATTTGTCTGGAGGGTGTCGCAACTTTAAATCAAACTCATCTCACAAATCAGAGATTAATTACATAAGGTTCCAGTTAGTCTAAATTAAGATGCTACTTACTGTTAACCTTGGTTCTTGTGTTATGTTCCCTGTGTGAATGTTTCCATGGTTAGTAATTTGGTTGGTATGTTTGGCAGTTAGCTTGTTTAGGTGTGTATGACGATGTATTTGCTGTGGAGAATGGGCAGAATGATTAATTTAAGCCATGAGTCCCCGGTCTTGAGCCTTGTTGTTTGTTTGTTTTTTCTTTCTCCACCTTTAACTCATCATATCACTCAAGCACCTAAGCTACATTATGCAACAGCTTGCATGGAATCAGATTTGCACATTGTCTTTTGTCATCCTTGTTCATAATGTAAATATACACAGCAAAAAGCTTTCGTTTGTTTTCCAAATGTTTCGTTTCATAAACCAAAAAAAAGAAGAAAAAGAAAATCTAGCCTGAACCAGGAGTAACATTTCTATTTTAATGGGAAACTTTTTTTAAATTGTCAAATCATGCACATTTTTTAATCAACTATCTTTCCAACTTTTCTGTACAGTTGTATATTGTATGTGTACAATAGCAATAGAGATATACTACCTGGTGTAAATGCATGCTTATACATTATTTTTTTCTTTGTGGAAAGAAAGAAAAAAGGCAGTCCAGCCATCTGTGATGATTTCTTAGCTGTCAGCACTTTGCTCTGACAGGGAGATATGATGCCTTACTTCACACTGTGGATCTCTGAGGACTCCTAGAATCGATGTGTAAGGGGGTTTCTGCTTCACTACAGTTTGTTGTGATCCTATTATGCTTCTTTCTCTTGTGTTACTCAAGACTTTATTTGGTTCGTGAAGATGTACAGGACTCTCGGTATAGTCTAAAGTCTGATGCCAACTGATTTCTTTCCGTGTCTGCTTAGACCAATCACTGTACCATTGTGCTGCATTTTCATCATGTTCATCGCTTCTTTCCCCTGCTGTGAAATGAGATGAGTCTCATTACATGTCCTCTATCTCATGGCCAGTTTGATTATGTGATTGTGCAATGCATAACTGAAACATTAAGGTAATGTGCATGCTCACTCCTCCTGCCTCCCAATGCTTCACAGAGAAATAAGAAGCGGTCACTGCAGTTCATTTATTCCTCATCAGCCGTCTTCATTTCATCACCGCTGTTCTACACATGTATTAGGTCTCATTCAGGACAATATGGTTTTGTTCAACATTCTCCGTCCCAATTAAAAAAAAAAAAACAGTTCTTCAGCAGCAGATGTGTTCATTCTTTGAACAGTTCATTGTGTTTTATCTTGGGTTTTTTTTATTACAAAATGTCTGTACAACAAAACAGTAATACACAAAATAACCATTTCTTTCAATGACAAGGTGAAAACCACAAATTCTGTTCAATAATCCCCTTAAAAATCAGACATTGCAACAACCACCAGATAAAATGGAGAATTGAAAGTCATCATCCTGAAACTTCTTGTATTTAAACAGCGCCACGGGATGACATGACAACACGTAGCCTACAGGAACAGACCAGAGAACATCGAGCGTGAAAATGACCTCTCTTGCCAGTGAATAATTGAACGGCAGTCAGCATGGGTACTTTATCCTCTGTCAGATTCTCTTTGGCTTCAAGCCTGCCATGTTCAGCCATCCAGCTAATTCTGCAGAAATGAGTCAAAAATCTCACTCTCTGGGCACAGCTGAGGATTGTATGACAGGTCCAAAGTCATGTGAGGTGGTCTGGAAATAAGTAAATCCTACATTTCTCCTTGCCTTGCAGTGATTTAGAAATCAGCCATGGAAAAGAGGCACTATGGTGCAGAAAGAAGGCTCTCAGTCTAATAACTTGTTCATTCTTAATGATTGCTGAGGTGCAAACTGAGATTGCAGTCAGCTAAGGTCTTACAGTTCTCATTAAAGGAGTATAATAATATCTTGAGTCACTTGTCCAAAATTAAGAGGTCCTCATTAGAAAATACTACTGTTGTGATATTACAGCACTGAGACTACAGTGAATAACTCTGTGCATCCATGAGAGGAAACACAAACGTTTAAATTGCAGTGTAAAGTGGAACTGCCAGGTCTGATATTGTCTTGTTAAACGAGGTTTGTGTCCAATGCCCTGACTCAAGTCAGTAGTAGCATCACATCATTAAAGTTCTGCAGTCTGGTGGAGGCAAATCAGAGCAACAGGTTTACAATGGATCACTTTAGACAACATAAAGTCCACGGATTAGTCCGATGTTGTGAAAACCTGTTTGACACGCTCAGGATTTTTACCCAGAGAAACGTCACACACACCTCAAAGTGAACACACTCAGTCTGAAGTCACTTAAAGATATAAATGGTGTGTGACAGTCAAGTTTTAAAAAAAGTCATAATTGTATTCACATTTGTGTGTGAACACAGGTGAACATATAGATAGCATTATGCCAAAAGTCGAGATAAATGAAAAGGATTTTTATCCGATTGTCATAGTTTGAACAATTTTTACACTCAAAGTGCAAGATCAGAGCTTCATTAGGAAACATCTCATGCTGAGCTGATGTCATGCTGAACGATCATGCCATCAGATGCACTGAAAGCTTCCTAGACGAAGCAAAGTATATGTTAACAGTAAATCATAAAATATCTCGCATACAATTTGTGACCCAGGAACTTGATACTGTTTGAGGGACAGTCCTACAAATGCCACAATCAAAAAAAAAACAATGTAGAAAAACATCCAGCGTTCTTTCTCCATCTTGTAGTGAAAGCACCCAACAGCCTGACAGTATCTCAACATATGATGGCATATTAAATTAATTTACATATACATGTAAATAATTCATTTTCTTTATGCAAATCATTTTCATGTACATACAAAACCACTACGTAAAAAACAACTACATGCCGTTGAACAAACTAAACCAGGCTAAAAATACAAGTTATCAATTAAAAAAAAAAATTATGTACATTTCCAAATGTCTTTTTTTATTTTTTAAGGCAAAAAGCCCCCCCCACCCACCCCCCACCCCGCCTCGCCCATTTACAAACCCCAGATATGCACGCGCACACGGACACATGCTTGTGCACAAATTGCTCACACTGGAACATTCAGACAAACAAATGTCTCTTTGGCTGGTGTGAAGCTGTGGCACCTTGCAGTGTGTGTACATGTAATTACACATTTTCAAAAAAAAAAAACACACACGCACACACAATAAAAGACACCATCTAACGGCATAGAAAATAGTTCCGATGATGGATGTAGTGATATATTTCCTATGCATTTACGAATATATATACTGTATATATAGTATATATATATTTTATATATATACCAAAACATACTGTATACTGTATGAGGGTCAGCCACACATGCCCTTGATTGTGTGTGTGTGTGTGTGTGTGTGTGTGTAGATATATATATATAAATATATATATATATGGTCTTTAAAGTCACATTCAGAAGTGTGATGTGAAACTCTGTCGGAAGGCATCAATAAATAGAGATGTCAGTCTGTCTGTCTGTCTGTTTGTCTGTCTGTGTCCCTGGGTCTGCTGTGTTAAACAGCTCCAGCCGTCTGTCAGTCGCTCTTCGAGTTCTGTGCTGCGTCCAGATTGACCACCTGGAGCTCCGTCAGGTTACTGCTGCTGCCGCTCGACTGCTGGCCAATCACCATCTGGAAACACAACGCAGCTACGTCAGAAGAGAGCACCGGGGCCTTTCAGACGGCCAATCACAAGTCATCACATCACACAGCACCCAGAACAGATGGAGATCCTGCTAAACTGCATGCTGTTTATCATGGAGAGATGGAACACTGTAAATGTTGATGTTTTATCTAACAATTAAGATACACACTCTAAGAAATTATTTTATATCGCGTGATATTCCCATCAATACGACTGTTGTGTTTTTATCACCTAAAACCTTGTGGGATTTTAACATAAAAATAACATTTTAAAACTGACTCACAATGATTAACTCCTCACATTTAACTGGACTTAAAAAGTAAACATTAAACGTTTAATTTCCATGCACTGTACCAGTGGTGTTTTGTTTAGTCTACTGCATGTGTATATTTTTGCTACAAATCACGGGTAACACAAGATGCTGGTTGATCATCCACATTCAGACAAAGAGGCGATGGGGCAGACAACCCCTGCAGCTTCTGTGTGACAGTGCTCTGTTAGGATGCAGAAGTGCGGTCATGTGGCATGCTGGTTGCATAGGGAATATGAGAGTTTCACTTGTAAAATGCAGATCTTGCCGTACTGGGTGTAGCTGCACCGCTGAGACAGGGATCTGCACCGTGCCTGGAGGTGCTGTGAGAAACACCTGAGGGACAGCACCTGGGGGGAGAAAAACATGGGGCCCAATCAGCAAGGAACCAGTGTATTTATCTGATATTTATAAAGCTGATTTACAAATAGAAAAATGACATCCTGATCTGTTGGAGTGGGCTCACAGAGAAGATCTGTGTCTTACCTGTGTCTTGGGCCTGTGCGTGGGACACCTGCATGGCCGAGGTCCCCTGGGAGAAGGCGTTGAGCACGGCCAGCCCCCCGTCAGCCAGGGCCGGCGTGGAGGCGTACATTACTGTGTGGGGGCTGTGGTACATCATGTGACCCGCAACAGACGTTGGCACTGATGAGGTGACGATGGTTGCTGGGAGACTCACCGTTGCTGCAAGGCGAGCAGTGGGAGGGAGGAAGAGGAGGAGGAGGAGGAGGGAGAGAGAAAGAGCTCGTCACATGTGGGCCAGCAGGTGGCGTTTCACATCTACACACTGACTCCTACTGATGCCATGTGAAGCTGCTCCACAATATTTTGCTTGAGGACTCGGACTCATCACAAACAGGAGCAGAATGAAAAACAAAAGAACTTTAGTCTGTTGTGTGGCACAAAGTGCGACAACAATGGTACACAGGAGGATACTGCTTCCATTCATGGAGATGACGCTAAGTGGCATCTTTAGCCCAAAGTACAATTCTGATAGTAGGTTTGAATGCAAATTACACTTCGTAAACGCTATGTCGTCATTAGATTATATACATTTCAGACAGCAGACCCCTTGTAAATGGAGACAGTTCTCTGAGAGAACCTACAAATTTTCATGCACAGAAGCTTTGAAGGACACAAAAGAGGGGATGTGACCTACCGGTGGAGTTCGTGGAGGTGTGGGAGATCTCAGGGCTGCTGTCGTTGTTGGAAGTGGACTGGGCGTTGGGGTGGACCTGGATAGCCTGAAGCTGCTGGGGAACCCCGGCTCCTGGAGACACACAGAGGGCAAACGGCGGCTACAGTGAGTCATCAAGCGCCCCACACAGGAAATAGTAGTAGTGAACTGGGAGGAGGAGGAGGAGGAGTATGTGGAGTGCAGGAGCGGTCGGTTGGCATTCAGATGCATTTACTAGCATGAGGAGCATCATTATCATTCAGTGCAGAGGAGGTAGCATTAGCAGCAGCCGTTTAAGATGGGAGATATGATTGTGATTAGTAAAGCAGGCAGAGTGGTGGCAGCATGCAGAGCAGGTCACCTGTGAGGGAGACAGCAGCAGGGAAGCGGAAGACAGCCTGCTGTCCCTGCTGTGGCTGCTGGGCGGTGGCCAGGGTCTGACCATGCTGCCCCTGGAGGGCCAGGGAGTGCTGCTGCAGCTGGCTCAGAGGAATGGTGGGGGTACCAGGGGGAAGAGGAGTGCCTGCTGTAGAGGCACGCGCACCACACGCACGCGCGCACACACACACAAAGACACACACACACACACACAAGGGAGGATAAGACTAAATGCGAAAGGATAGTACAGTCTGAAAAAAGTGCACACAACTTGAGTTGATTTTCAGCCAGAGAACGATTTTACAATTTTCAGTCAGAGTGAAAGAGAGTGACAGCAGGGAGCCCTGTTGAGTCAGGGATGCAAGGTTCACAAAGACAATGAATACTATTAAACATTCTTTATTCATTTAATCTAGTCAGATTACAACAATTACAACTGCAGCACAACAAAGCAAGCAGCATTGTTATCGATTTTTCTTCTCATCAAATCACATTCGTATTCAGTGAATCTTCTGTATATTCCACACTTTTATTCCGTGCATTGTTTATGTGCATGTGCTCTTTCTTGCCTTTGTTGGCACACAGTTATGTTCGCTGGCATGTTACCGACACCAACTGTCTGAACCCTACGGCAGGATGTGAGCTGCACCGCCTGTGTGCACGTGCAAATGGTTTCCCGTCTTTGTGCGTCTGCGCACCATGCAACCAAAACACGGTCCCAACTGCTACACAGCACTACTGGTGGTCAAAAGCTCCGCACCGTGCCTTTAAGTTGGTGCCGCGTTCTGATTTAAAAGTGTTGTTGAGGTTTAAGTGGCGTGACACATACTGTGTGATTTAATCAAGTGGTGATTAAGTGTTTGGCTAGTGCAGTGACATTTTAGTTTACTTTAAAGAACAAAAAACGTGTGTCTAAGGGGATCTGAAAATGAATCAGCAAATCTGTTCTCTGATATTTCATACTCTGACTGTACAACACGTGCCACATTGCCCAAATGTTACATTATGTTTCAATTTGGACTTGAGAAATGGCGGATCTTTTATCTGAGCTCATCACGGTGGAGTCCCACCCTCACATTTCGTCATATGCTCCGTTATAGACAGTTGCTGTAGTCGGGTGGGCAGGCCCGCTCAAGCTGCCAGCTGAGGAGGTTTGAGTGTGGGAGGGTGTGTTGTTCCACCTGGCACTGCTGCTATGTGCCAGACAGGTGGTGAAGAGGAGAGAGGGAGCAGAAGAGAGAGAGAGAAACAGAGGGTGGAGTGAGAGGGAGGGTGAGAGAGAGAAGCTTGTAAAAGGGAGAAAGAGAAAGAGAGATGGAGGAAGAATAGAGGGCGGACAGGGAACAGAGAAGCCACAGAAGCCTGGCCGTCCTTCAGCTGTCAGTCAGAATAAGAGAGAGGCCATTAGTCGGGCTGCGTGTGTCCGTCCGATCGGTCGTGGTGCAGCGCTGACAATCAACACGCTGCTACAAACTGGCTGGTGACATGACTGCCAGCGTCTGAGAGAGGAGTGATGAGCGCGTGCGTTCCTGTTCGGCTTCACAGGTGCAACACAGACGCTTGTCTACATGGCAACAGCAGCAACAATAAGATACACAACAGAAAAGATTCCAGTGTCAGTCAGCCTGTTTATGTCATGAACAGTTGAAAGAAATGCTCCAGTGTATAAAGCTTCTTTTACAGATGAGATGATATTCAATTAAATTATCGTTGAAATTCAAATACTCCTCATCGTGACCTCTTGACCTCCACGGGTCCCTCTTGGACGCCCCGAAATGTCGACACATAATTTCCCAGCACACCCACCATGAAAAGGGGGTGTAATGAATTATTACTGGAGAAATACAATTTGGAAACACTTGAGGGAAGCCCACATTAGAGTCTGCTGCCCCAAAGTCCTCATTGACTGGATGCACTGATCCCTGGTGTTTCAGAGTGTGTCTGTAAGGTCCCCCTTAATGAAGGGTCATGTCTAGTTCAGGACCACTGTGCCACAAGGCTCAAGCTCCACAAAGTACACCTCCATTATAATTTCAGCACAAGCCACTGATCCTTTATTGAATATTCATGACTAATTAGGGGCTGTGTTCGTCAGCCCTCATTGCCAGGTCTATTGTGTCCCTCTCATCTAATTATTCCTGTCCCCAAGTGATAATCAAAGGCAGGCCCGGTCTCCAATAGACATGGCTTTCCTGGATACGGGCGGCTTTGTAGAAAAAAAACAAAAAAACAAGGGTGCTGAGTGTTAGCGATGGGCTATGAAGAGCCGTTGTGTGACGTGAACAGCTTGGAGAGAGCGGCACGAATCCCTTGAGATGACGGCTGAGGTCGCAGGAGGATGGCATTCAAATTCTAATGAGCTGATAAACTATACAACACCGTAGCATTAACAAAACACAAAGGTCTGCAGCACGAGTCTCATCTAGATTCTAAAGGGTGAGGTTAAAACAAATGCGTTGTGAGGAAGAGGGAGAATCAAAAAACGCGTTTTGCTCCCATACATACCAGGCATGAAGGTGAAGCCACCGGGCAGCTGCATAACCCCTGTGGATGCGCCAGCGGTCTTGAGGACGGTGCCGTTGGCGCTGACGTTGCTGCTGGCCGAGCCGGGCGCCAGGTAGTTGGTGATGGGGAAAGAGGGCCCGCTGCTCACCTGCATGGTGGTGGAGGTGGTGGGTACCGTAGACTGGGAGCTGCTGGTGGTGCCTGGTAGGCTGGCGACCGTGAACGTCGGCTTCAGTGTATCCTGCGGGGAGGAAGCAAACGCTGTGAGCAGGAGGACAGGAACAACACTGGAAGAGGCAATATACTGAAAATCCACAGGAATCACATTAACACTTGCTCCGCTCTGCTAACAACAAATAAATGACTGAATCCAGAGCATGTGAAGGCAACATCATGAGAGTTTCACATGAGGACACCTAAAACAACACCATTAATGGGGCTTTTCCTCTTTGAGCGTCTGAAAGCAGGGGAGGCAGGAGTAGAGGTCTTTAATAATTGCAGTATGTTCAGGGATCAATGGATGGCTGACAGAAAGCAGAGTGGGCTTTAATAGACTCAGGGCAAATGACATGAACAGGGTAGCGAAACAAGCTGGGAGCCCTCTAATAGCATCCATATGGAAAATACTGAGAGAGTATTTCCATTCTTGTCTCTAAAAAGAGTAATAAGTTGGAATTTCGATGTAAGATGGTGACAATAACAACAAGAAAGATCTACAAACCATTCCGCTGTTGTGTCATTTATATTCATCCCTTGAATACTGCAACATCATCCATTTATCATGGCTACCTACCTACCTCCAACCTGAAATTAAAATCCAGCCACTGAACAGGAACAGGCATCATCGTTTCATCAAGTTACTATAACAACTAACTGACCGGGTGACACGTTGCTTTATCCGTAGAATCAGACAGATGAGATGGCTGCATTAACTTAAGATCAAAAGATGTGAGATGCAGCATCAAAACACACACACACACACTAATGTGAACATCCATTGAACAGCAGAGCAGGATGTGTTGGTGAGTGGGCTGCATGATAAGAGCAGGGTAGGCGTTAGGCCGGGACTATAAAGCACATCTACACCCACCATGCCTGTTTCTATGCACTTACAAAAACACTTATCACATGATACTAATGATCTGTAATAGCAGAATGGGAACAGGCCTGTACATTAGAAGGCAGGAAATAGTATGCATGTATGTGTGGGTCCAATGTTCTTGGAGGGTTTGATTCCAGATGATTGAAGGAAAACACATAGAGGTCGGGAATATTTGCAGTTATGCCTCGGGGGTGTACATTTAACCAGCATGGAATGAAGCAAAGTAGAAGGAAACCTGTGACTATAGGAGCAGCACGCAAGTCCATCAAGAATACGTGCGCTCACTCTCATCTTAGTGGCTGGATCCTCTGACTCTCCACATTTGTCAAGTAGACAGGAAATCACACAAGCTGTCCCATTTCAGAGGCTCCACCAGATGCAGCCTTCTTTTCCCAGAATTTGGGAGACACAACTCGTCTGTCCTCGCCAGTCCTCAGTAAACCTCTTCAACTTCAGTGCAGTCAGGGAACTTTGTTGTACGTCACTCCGCCCCTCTCTCCTATCCTGTTTGCACTACAGCACACGCCATCTAGTAAAGCCCCAAATGCCCTAAAATATAGTTAGTCTAATAATCCAACTATGTAAATAAATAAATAAAACTAAATAACTTCCCGTGAGAGAACAGTATGATTATGAAATGCAGGATTCAGTATTACTTGAATGGGCTTAAATTGACCTATACTGGGGGCTATAAGTCAGAATGTCTCCACTATCCCTCCTACTGAGTTGATTGATTATTTATTTTCATGTCTGTCTCCTCTGAGTCATCCCAGCTTCATAGAAGAGCAGCACTTAATCATTAGAGTAGCCCTTTGATCACTGAGCAATACAAAGAAATGAAAGCCATACAGTGTTTACCGTTCACCTTGTATACTATGTTCTCAGTTTCCACTCAAAACTGTAGAGTTTGCCTCAGTTCCACTTGGTGGGATGTTTGAGGACAACCTTTTGGGGACATATTGATTGATATTAACTTCCAGGTTGATTGTGGGCAGAAGGTGCGGGTCAGCCTCGATATCCATATCTTTAGTGGCTGTGTCAAAGTTTACGTCACGATGCAAATCTCTCTTCACAGTGCAGCAGCGTGACAGAACTGTGAAGCAACGATCCAGGTTTAGTGTCAGGAAACGTAGCCAGGTATCCCAACAACACAGGCCGTCTATGAGAAAGCAAGAGAACGGGCTGTTGTATGACTTCTGAGCTCGAAAAAAGTCTGTCTCTCTCAATATGAATAAGAGAAAGGCAGTGTGTGAGCTGGCAAGGCCAACCTCTCTTAGCAAAGCACTATTGGTTTTTATACGTGACTGATTACATGGGTGAGAGTTGCAGGATCCAGCATGGACTCAACTGATAAGACCGTCCAACCACAGGCTATCATGCAAACATGGAGGAGGAGCCAGTGTAAAGGCGAGCTCCCAGTCTTCAGCCTCGTTGCAGTCTGCTCACATCTAAGTATTAAATCAAGTCTTTAAGTATGAGTTTTATTTTATTGGCTATTCAGTCCACAACCATCCAAATTCACACAAAATCCTCACATCTAAGCTAGAGCTGTGCAAAGTTTGTCATGCTTTTTTTGAATAAATAACTAATAAATTATCAAGAGTGTTGCAGCCAACTCGGAGTCTTCTAGACTTCACAGTGTACAGATGGCTAAGCAGGTGTTGTCTTATACAAGCTGCTCTGAATCAACAGGAATACACAGAGTGCTGAGCAGTTAGTTAGATCGTCTGCTGCTCTGCTGAGGAGGTTCTGACAGTCCAAGGTCCTTTACCTCTCTAGTTAAACAGCAGCTGGAGAGTTGGCGGGGGGGGAGGGGGGCGGACACACTAAGGGCTCGCAGTTGTTCTGCCCTTTCGACCAAAAAGGTAAACTGAAGGAATTCACACCACAACAACCTGCAATCCATTAACTATACAACTGTCAGCCCTGCTTTTCATCACACAGTGACTGCCGACAGTCAGACTGTCACACAGCTGCCTTCACTCTCCCAGGACACTTTCCAGTTTTGTGTTTAAGTGATAATTGTTTCGTGAATGCTCACAAGACAGATGGGAACGACTCTACTCTACACTTGCGGAGGTGTTACAGATGTTACTGTGTGTCACGACAACAGGTAAAAAATATATATATATAAAAAGTAAAGAGTCACAAAGAATAACAAATTCAAGTCAGTTAAATAAAGTGGGTAAAGAAGTGGTGTGGCGACAAGCAGAACTTTGTATCCTCAGTCGTAGCGGAGAGTGTGTGTCTGTGTGTGTGTGTGTGTGTGTGTGTGGCAGCCAGGCAAAGTCAGAGTCAGACCTGTGTGAGGTATGGGACAGGGGACGGGGTTGGGGGGGGTGAGAGCACAGACAGCTGAGAGTACAGACAGCTGGCAGGAAACCTGAGCACCTCTGAGGGGGAATTAACCCTTCCCATGCCAGCTGAGGCAGCAGGAGGCCACGTGTAACGACAGCCGCCATCTGATGCTGAGCGCTTCTCGCCACTGAACGACGGAGCAGCGGAAACAGAGTCTATTCATCTTGTGCTGTTGTCAAAAAAAAAGACAACACAGCTCTCGACAGAGACAAGGCCACCACGCTCTGGCTTCTCAGTGTCACAGCTCAGTGGGGAAATATATAGACTTTTGTCTTCAGAGGGCGTTACAACCTGTCTGAGCATCTAGGTCCGAGCCTCCATGATAATCCAGGAGCCTACTGAGACCGCTACAATCTCTGTGACCTACATAACCAGCTTCCACTAACCTACTGCTTTGTTTGACCATCTCCATGTGTCTCCTGTTCAACTGGCCGGTCTATAAACAGCTCTGGCTTTTAGTCCAGAGTCAAGGCAGTGCATAGTAAACATAGGCCACCGTGGTGTAATGCATTCCTTCAGGCCAGAAGTGAAAGCAAAGAATGGTCTTTGTGATGTAGCCAAAGGCCCCAACACTGTCATTTCCTCCTCAAGTCCCGTCCATGTCCCACTCCCTCTCATACACTGTCACACACACACACTAACACGTCACATTATCTCCATGAGCAGGAATGGAGACCAGCTCAGGTCATTCGATCTCCGGTCATATGCACAGTATTACACAATATACTACATTAATCCTGACTCAACTGCCAAGTTGCTTTCAGGAAACTGTGATGATCATTTGTGACTTTTATCTGACAGCTGTCAAAACTAATAATCTGAAATTTAATACATTGCAGCTCCACAGTATATAATATTACTAAATGTTGGATACTTAGAGGTTTTATGAGAGATTAACTTTCACAAATACAACACTTAGTTTATTTAATCCTGGCTGTTCATTTTAACCACACATTTTCAAATTAACCTCACTACTGTTTTCATGTATTCAATGAAAAAAATAAAATAAAACAGTGCACAACCTGGGGAAACACTCCACTTGGTATAATGAGATACCAGAACATAATAAATGAAGTCACAATTTACAGTCGCGCGAACGGAGGGCTGAGTCGTCTGAAATAAGCAATCAATCGTCCCGACGAGACTACACAGGCTCAGAGAGCTCCCTCCATAACATGCTGGGTCATCCATTTTAGAAGAGGGACATTATTTCACTCAAACAACACAGAGATCTGGAGTTTTATACATAATGTCCTGCCAACATATGAAAAATCCAAACATAAAAAGGATCAGGAAGCAGAGATTGACAAAAACGAGACATCAGAGACACCATCAATCTTGCAGACACTCTTTTTAGAGTTTGATTTTGGTGGTGGTGCAACAAAAACTCATTTTCTTATAGCTCTTTACGAGTTCTTTCAATTTGCTGCTTTCCAAAATGTTTTGCCTTCTGTGGAGTTCTATATATGGTAAAAGAATAAAAGCCTGATTTGCCCTCCTTATGTTCACAGACATCATAAGAAAGACCTGGTTTTATAGGAAGAGGAAATGAGAGAGTAATTAAAAAGAGAAGGACACAAATGATTCGCTATTCATGGGGGGATTAATCATTCCAAATTGAAGGTGACAACTGGCAGGCTAGTCTGGTGTTGGTTGGAGAGCCCATTGTGCAGTTTACTGGTGGCTGGCCCTCGTCTAATCTCCCATTTGCTGGCTCCCATCTCCTAGTCTGTCACCCTGCCAGCAACATGGAATTTGCAGCTCCATTTGGGACTGCTAAAAAAGGCAAGGCAGCCCAAGTGGAGGAGGTGCAGCCAATGGCGGCTGACCTGTCCAGTTGCTTGCTGTAAAATAAGGGGGTGGAAGAGGGGGGCGGGGGGGTGGGGGGTGGAGGGTGACATAACGTTGCTTTCCTCCCCCTCTAACACAGCCAACATGCTGCTCTCCCTGCCGACACCGTTAGAATCCCTCCGCCGCCGCCACCGTCTCACTGCTCAGCGGCAGCCCTGTGATAAGAGCACGTATCTGAGTAAATTAACTTTCCATTATCTCAGTGATTCTCTCTTCTCACCTACTTCAAGCCCCCACTCTGCCCTTACAGCAGCAGCAGCAGCCCGGCAGAAGAACGGCAGACAGATGTGAAAAGATAAACACTATCTATTAGTACAGTCCCCCGTTAAGACTAAATGGGTTATCAAATAAGTTATTTCTCTAGGGAAACTAAATCGAATTCACGCACATTCGTGGAGGTCCAGTGTGTTGAATAATGAGGCTGTCAAATCTGCTGCAGTAGGTCTAAAGAAACCACATTGCAGGGAAAACAAACATATCAGCTGGTGGTGAGGACAGTGGCCTGCAGAGTTTTTAGGCCGGTGTTTCTTGCAACATTGCAGTGACAATGTAAATGTCATGTGTGATAATGAGAAGAGCAGCCAGCGAATGAACTTCAGCAGGATTAAAAACAACAACACAATACCAGCAAAGACAGCAGGCTAGAGAGAGACAGAGAGAGAGAGAGCCAGAGGAGGAGGGGGAAACCCGAGGACACAGTCATACTGACAATTTGGTGCTAACATGGTCCTCTGAGGAAAAACAGTAGTTGTGGGATTTTCTGTCCCCTTCCAAAAATAATCCCAAAACGCAAAAAACATCTGCACAGTAGATTTGTCTTAAGATGTAGCCGTTAAAATACAACAATCTCACAGATCTACCCACTCGGTGATGTGCTGCTCTTTCATTTCTGATGTACCAAGCTTTTCCCTCAGCCTACCTCATTCACCCCTACACCACAGTGTCTTCACAGCCTTGAATGTGTTGCCTTCAGCTCAGAGAGCAGCACTAATAGAAAGCTGGATTTTACAGACACAAGTGAGTCACACACCTGTGACCTGAAGTGTAACAACTTATTATCCCAGTACTGCTCTACGATCAGTTGGAAGAGTCCCTGATTGACTAAATGATTGAACGAGGACAGCAATTGATGATTCGAGAAATGAGTCCATGCTTTCCACTGATCCTGTGAGGTTTCAGTAGCACGGTTAGCTTTGATGCTGACTCAAGAATGAGTTCAGCCCTTGTAGCCATGTATCAGACCAATCATCAGATGATTAGAGGAGAATAATGTGACTCACAGGCCTTCTCAACATCTCAAACTTTAACAAACACTCACACAGAGCTATCAGCTATGAAAACAAGTTGTGGTGTGTTACGGAGCGTGACTCTGAAACTGCACGGCCCATTTCTCGCCTTAGAATTTATTTAGAGACTCATTTTGGTGAATAGTTCAACAAAATATGATAACATTTCTAGAACAGCTGCTGCATTTTCCCACATTGGAGTTTAGAGACGAAGGTCAACAGCAGCCCAGCTTGTGCTGCATTCATCCACATGTGAAGAGAAGAGCTCATCCATAAAATCACATGTTGGGCTAAATGAGGCTGGGTGACGGGATTGATAGCCATGTCTAATTTCTGATTCAATAGCTTAGGCTACCACAAAACCAACAAGTAGCTTAGCTTAGCATAAAGACTGGAAACGGGTGGAAACAGCTAGCCTAGCCCAAGCCAAACGGCAACAAAATCCATCTACCAACTCTTCTAAAGCTCACAAATTAACACTTCATACCTCCTTTGTGTAATCCATACCAAAATGACATGTTGTGGTTTCAGGGGTGGTCATGTGACGGACCATTTCTCATCAGGGTAGTGTGATGTTGCCAGGCAACCAGCAGAGACTCTGAGAAGTTACCTCCTCTACAAGAAGCAGTCCCACATATAAAACCTTCCAACCGGAGTCTCGGGTGCTTGTTTGACCAGGGCTAGGCTAGCTGTCTCCACCCGTTTCCAGTCTTTATGCTAAGCTAAGGAAGCTGGCTGCTAGCCTATACTGAACAGACAGATAAGAATCATTCTAGGCATGAAAGAGAATGTTGTGTTTTCTTCTTTCAAAGTGAAAACACGCCATTGAAAAACCAAACTGATGCCTGGTTACATTACAAATAACAGTTTCAGAGTTTCACATCTTTCCGCCTTAATTTTCCCTTTAATCCTGCAAAAGTAGCAACACTGAAGCAGCAGAATTCTGCTGTCACATGATTTTGAGAGACTACTTTTCTTCACGCTCCTTTGCTTCTCCAAAATGTCCTCCGCTTCCCCCACCAGCCATCGCAAACTCTGAGCTGTTTAGACTAGCTGGGACTGTATGTATGACATACTACTCTCTTGATGGATAGTGTCCAGATGCTGCAGAGGTGCACACGGCCATCACGCAACAGATCTGTCGCACGAAGATGATCCTTCAAAATCAAAGCCTCCGTATCCACCTGTCGTGCACGAAATCATAACAGCCTAGCAGATCTTGTCATGTACAATGCAGAAACATTGTCTACTGGGTCCTTGTGTGAGGGGGATTCGGGGGGGGGGACTCATGCTAGTCTCCCACACTCTGAACTGCAGCGGGGGCAGAGGTCAAAGAGTACCACTACCAGCCACCTAAATAGACGTCACATGAAACGGGATGCAAAGTCTCGTTCAAATGTTTCCATTCCACCCACTCATATCTACATCCATACCTCCCCTCCATATCACTAAATGAGTGAGGGGGGTGGGGGTGAGGGGGGGGATCACAGGACTCCAAAGACAGCTGCAGCTTATAAGGAATGCGAGGGGCCTCAGCCAAGAGAGCAGGCAGGGAAACCATACCATATATGGCAACAGAGGCAGAATCTAATTTTTATCAATGAGGAGAGCGGGCATGAGAATGGCTTAACGTGCAAAGGTTGAGCTTCAAGACGGTGTATGGTACGTGTTAGTTAGTGCCTTGTAAAAACAGCACGCAGGCAAACCGGCCTGGAAGTGTCCGTCTTCAAAGGGGCGTACTTAAGCCGTGTAAAGAATGGAGGGACTCTCAGCTTCCAGCACGTGATTGCACGAAGGTGTGGACAGTCAAGTGTGTCTGCTGATGAATTTGTCACTTTCACTTAGAGCCCTCAAAGTTTAAGAACACCATAGCATGCAGCGATGTAGAGGGAAATACAAAGAAAAATACATGAATTTATCTTTTGAAAATATCCTGCCCTAATTGCATTTCCGTGGTGACTATTTTTAGAGCGTTAACAAGTTTGAAAACTGCACAAAATGTGTGAAGTTGCAATATGATCAGAAACATAATGTGTGTTTTACTAGCTCAGTGTTTCTTAGTTCCACGCACAAAAGGCAGCACCATCCCAAAATCAAAGGTAAACAGCCTTCCATATAGCAGGCTGCATATTCTCATCCTAATACACCCCAGACCTGCTGTGATTTATCTTTAAGAGCAGCTCTCCTAGATGAGAGGTCAGGAAGGTAAAAAGTAGACAGCTCCCTTTAGCTGAGTAGAATAATACTTGTCTTATCTGCCTCTCCCCTCAGTCTCGAGCTTTTTGGTTTAATTAAAAAAGAAAACACTTGCTAAGAACGAAACCACAGGCCCAGCAGAGGCCTCACATGTAGCCTAACAGGCAAAAGTTCAAAACTGTTTACAGTAGGACAAAGATTATTTTCCGCGGCTGCCTGTGGGTTTGATTTATTTGCTCTCCTCGTGTGCTTGTCGAGCCTTTTCTGGAGAGGTTTCCCAATATATCCATTAGTGACTCTCTTTGGTACTCTATCAGTTCTTTTCACCACTGTTACCGAGTGAAAGAAAAACAGGCTGTGGGGACAGGTACAGATATTGGCCCGATTCAATTTTGGGCATTCACAGCAGCAGCCTCTTCCCAAGAGCATTGGAGTGCATTCTGTATATTTGTCCACAGCAGCAGACGTTTCCACTTCTCAATTCTCACCTTTGTATCGCCCATGCTCTCCGACTCCGACACCTGGTAGGTGAGGTCCGTCTCCTCGAAGCCCGTGGCACTCATGCGCTGGTCCGTGGAGGGGTCAGAGCGTGGTGGTGAGTCTGGCGAGTTGAGGCATGTCTGGATCAGCGCTTTGCCCGTTTCACTGGTGATCATTGGCTGGAGTTTACGGGTGGCAAAAGTGTAAACGTGACCGGTTTCACTAGCCACAAGCAACAAAACCTGAGTTCCTGTCAGGGTGGAGAGTTCATAGGCCTGGAAAAGAGAAATAAGGAAGTGTCAGTGTCGGACAGAGTGAACGGTTCATTAAAATACCATAAATGTGCGGTCCACCAAAGTTAGACTTGGGTTAACTTCAGACCACCATAGACAAAGTAACATCAACAAAAGAAAGGCTCTTAGATATTCCACGGATGAATTTCTGGGAACGAAAATGCTCAAGCCAAGAAAACTTTGGGTTACTTAACCTAATCCGTGTTTCTTTGATAACGGAGCGAGGTGTTTCAACACACCCCTGTGGCGAACTCTGACGTATAGCACAAATGAAGCTAAAATAACATGAGATAAGGCTCCCAGAATAGAGAGTGTGATTTAGCTGGGAGACTGATTGCAGCAGGGGATTGGCTTGCACAGGCAGGGGGAGTGGTAGTAAACCCACTCCCGACCAAGGAAACCAGGGACCATTCTTAACACGCAGAGGTGGCTGCCTATGAAACGTGAGGCCACCATCACACTCTCTCTGCCTTGTCATTCATTATAGCGTGCAGACAAAATCCCCAGTGTGACAGGAAAAAGCACAATGAGACCCAACTCCATCCCACACGCACACAGAAACACACACCAATGCTGCACTCGGAGTGAACTCCTGAGAAAGCCTTTTTATCTAAATGAGTCATCAGTTATGTGGAGGATGCTCCTGGTGCTGTGAAGGCACGGTGCCATTACCATCACCTTGGTGCGCCGTGCACACAGCACAGCCAGCACTAGCTGATAGATGTGCAATTGTAAGCTGTGGTATAACACTCTGTCAGACTGAGCGAGAAGGAGCTGACGAGTCACATTCAAATTAAAGGATTTTATTGAGCACTGATGGAACTGTGCGCTCACTGTAGTCAGCACCATCACGCCCTCGCTTCCTTCGTGCTATCTTCCTTATGAGCCGTATCAGTCCAGTCCTCTATATATGGGCACATGCACCGAAGCTGACCACATCATTGCCCTCTGTGTGTGATAATGCGATGACAGAGAACAGAATGGCTAATGATGGCCAGCTACTGCTAGAGCTGCTCGACGCTGCTCTGCTCTGTGCTCGCTTCACCCGAACGCCTCAAACTTCCATAATGTGGCGCTCTTCTGTGTGCGATGAAGAGCGCTGGTGAGGGAACCTCTGGTTGGTTGTATAATTCACCTCAGCCTCCACTGCTAATGCAGCCTTACACAGACAGGCAGTGAACTACACACAGCTCTAGTCACCCTCATCCACCATGCTCCTTGATTGGCTGTGCAGCAGCTACAGCGAGGTGTCTAACAACAGTGTGATGTCTGGCCTGCATCCAACACGGAGAAGGACTAATTTATCAACTTAAGTGTGTTAGGTGGCAGCACAAACTAGACCTACACAATGCTTTAATAAGTTTCCTTGCTCTGCTGATTTTCTCATAAATATTCATGAGTGCAGGAGATGTGTGTGTCTGTGTGTGTGTGTAGGGTCAACTGCAGCTGTAATTGGTTCCTTTGCAACGTACAAATTCCTTGTTAAGCCTATATATCAAATAAAGAAGACACACTCATGGATGCACAGTTGTCAATTTCCTTAACAGAAAGAACCAAGGCTCATTACAGTATCTATGTGGTCTTGTTTTTTTGTGTGTGTGTTCATGCGCTGGTTGCTAGAACATCTCAAAGTCATGTGTCTAAACAGGCTGTAAAGTCAAGATTGCGACAGTGATTGTGGCTTGCAGTCTTTGTGCAACTCTACTTGACATGGATGACTTGATTGACAGAAATTCACAATTTAAGATTTAATTTCTTCATCTGTGGCAGACAACCATACCAAACATGGGCTTGCCGCAGCATATCATATGCGAGGTTCTGGTCCTTCTGTTAAATCCATGTTAATTCAGTATATTTGAGGTTTCGACCAAACAAGCTCTTTGAAGCACTCACCTAAACTCTAGGAATTGTGGGCATTTTTTTATTCATCTGAACAATTAATTACTTAAGGAAAAATCCAATTGTCAGATGTTTGGATAACAAATTGTTGACTGCGTTCCCAACTGTGGGCCCTTCTCATTTCAGCCATGTCCAGAACTGTAACAAATGGCAATTTTCATTATTCTAAACACATTTTTTGTGATTAATCATTAAATTATAGTGCCATTAAAATTTGAACCCACACGGATATAAAAATGTCCGAGCTAGTCCTCTGACTGCTTGTATGCTCTGAGCAGTTGTTTTACAATGATCTATTTTTAAAAAAGTTTCAAATCTAAACATTAAAAAGCTAGAAAGCACTAAATATTTGACAATTAACAAAAATGTTTGTTGACCAACTGGAAATTAATCAACACAGTAGTGCAGATAATACATTTCTACTCAGGAACATCAGTGTCAAAGCACCGCTGTTCTGCATACTGACTCACTGGTACGTGTTGTTCTGAAACCTAAATGAAATGGAGCCACTCTTGATGTTAAGTTACACTTGTGCTTTTCTTACCATAATTAGTCAAGATGTCATTGTCTGCCACAAGTGTTTACTGGGCATGGCTACTAAAAGAGCCAGAATGGAAAACATGCCCTTTTCTGGACAAACCAAAACGAGAAGTAACAATTTAATTGAGAAACCTTACAGATACAGTAATACTGGATTGTGAAAGTGTTCACATGTATGTGACAGATAGAAGAAGAGGCGGCACACACTTCACTCACCACATCCTTCAAAATCAAGTCAGGCTCATCCTAGAAACCAATTCGCAACCAGTCTACTATGAATCTTCCCACTCCACCCACCTGTCAGTTTCTATGATGGCTGACATAGTGTAGGCAACATTTTCAAAATCTCTATCCCCACAGTGTGTCAAATAGTGTTCATGTTGCCAAGAGCCTACATAAAGACACCCCAGTTTCCACGACAACAGTCTGGGATATATTAAAAAAAAGAGAGAGAAAGAGAAATACAGAAGAGTACACAGTGCAGGCGCTTCAAAGTAACAAGAGGACAAATGAAAACTCTTGTACTACAATAAAACAAGGCTTACATGTGTTTATTTAAAGGCATAATGAAAAATAGCTGTGCAGCAAAACTTCTGTCTCTGGTCAACAGCTCACCCTGTCTAAACATCCAAATAATCAACTTTAGATGCCTTGACGCCAAATGTCAGATAGCAATATTTTATCATGGCTGCAATTGTGTGGTTGAGCTGTGCAGTTCCAGTGAAATATGGCTTGTTGCTGAACTTAGTAGACAGTAATGGGGTGGTTAAAACTACCATGGAGCAACTTCTATCATCTTTACTGTCAGCAGGGGTAACATGACAGACTGGACCAAACTGAGTCAAAAAAAAAACTGCACAAAGCTTGCACCACAATGTAAACTGCCAAGACATGCGCAGACAGTCCCCCTTGGATTCTCTCTTCTGTTTGAGTGCTCTTTGACTGTCCTCTGATTTGGGTCAGCTGTTGGCACCTACAGGCCCACTGCTGCTCATTACCACATGGCTGCTCCCTGCAAGCAAAGCCCTGCTTCACAGTGGCAGAAGGAACAGCCTGTGCACTGATGGAAACCACCTCCCAACAGTTCCAGGCCTGTCAATCAGTGGACCAAGGTGTAAGGGTATGTGTGCATGAATGAGTGTGTTAGTTTATCTGGAACAGACTCCGTGCGTGTGCGCGTGCGTGCGTGTAGGGCCATGTGTGTGCCATAGCTGGGGGTAGGGGTGTGTATGTGGGGGGGTGGATGTGGTCATAAAAATAGATTTGTCATTTGCTCAAGTTTATTTTAAGGCCATGGCCTGATATAATGCTCTGACTTCCTCACATCCAGGCAAGTTTGTGCCACTATTGTTTGTCTTTTATCAGCGATAAACTGAAATTAGATTTAGTGCCGGTCATTGGTCTCTGCTGGTTATAATAATTACTCATGCATATGGCCCCACAGGTGAAATAGCTGCACGGTAATTAAGGTGTAATCGACCAAACTGTTAATCCTACGAGTAATGAACACAAGGCACTGTGCGTTATACTGCCGTGGCGACACTAGGCCATGCAAGATAAGAGTGACACTCAAATAAAATGTTACGTAGTTGGATGAGCTCCAAAGGCAATCTGACTCACCTTTTTCATAATACCCGTCTTCCTCTTGCTGAATGTCGTGTACCGTCTCAACTTGTTGTCAATAAATTCCATCTTTATCTTTACGCGCCCACGTGTCTTCTTTCCCGGCTTAGCCCCGGCGACCCCTCCGGCCACCATGCCGTAACCTCCGGGAGCTACTCCGACCTCCTGTCCCGTCACCGCAGCTTCCATCTCCCCTCTCTCCCGCTTCACCCCTCTCCTGCTGTCCCCGAGTGAACCCACGGGGTCGTCATCGTCTCCGGAGTCCGAGTCGTTATCCGAGCCGCTGCAGAGCGGAGCGCTCTCTCTGTCCGGGTCGAAGCGGGCTCCGTGCGGCAACACAACCCCCGTGTTCAACCCCACCAGGCTTCCCGGGACGACGGTCTGCAGAGGGGTCACCCCTGTCCCGTTCCCCGGTCTCGCACCTCTCGGACCCCCCGGACCATTAGCCCCCAGCATCCCGATGGCGTCTCTCTCCCCCTGTCGTCCGGCGGCACCGGCGCTGTCGCTGACCTCTACTATTTGCCCTGCTCTGACCAACACGGGACGGAACCCGCTGCCGACAACCCCCGAACCGTGTCCTGTGGTACCCCTGCCTGAAACTGACCCGTTTCCAGATGGTGCCGATCCAACCTGGCTCGGTAACATTCTCTGTTTACTGGACCGAGTCTCTAAACACCAGCCAGTAGAGCTGGAGCGCGTTGTGTAGCTAATGACTGATAAAACGCATACACGCCCGAGCCGCTGAATGTAAACAAACCAGGCCAGTAGATAGTTTGGAGACTCCAGGAAATAACCAACACAAACTTTCGAAAGTGATGCTGCCCCCAAAACCCTTGAGCCCCGGCTCAGCTGGTTCACCCTCCTCCTCTATTTCCAAAACTCTGAGCACTTTCTCAAAAAGGAAAACGCGAAGAACGTCCTCGATGTTGCGCCGCCATGACACCTAGTCCGCGTTGTGAACCGAAAGCGCCGCTAGTGTCGGCCTGCGTATATCAAAATATCAATTTTTACCCGACCAATGTCACGATATCTCTTTCTTCATGGATCAAGACTGTATAAAAATATGTCTCTTTAGAGCGGCGTTTATGCCAGCGGAGTAATATTACAACCGAGGAACTACTTCCCGCCTTATAAAGAGATACAATGTTTCCTTATTTGGTGCTGTCTCTCCTTATTTGGTGAGTCACAGCGTCGCCTATCGATTGGTCGAGGATTATCTGAGTAGCACTCTGATTGGTCAATAAGGCACGCTCATTAGAATAAATACCAAAATGGTTGCGCTACCGACAACGTCACAGTGGACAAGCAGAGGCACCAAAATAACAGAACATCCAACTTTTTTATTCCCCACAGGTTGCACCATGTCATAAAATCATGTTTTCCCAAAGTTTTTATGCCAGAATATCTTTTTATACATCACTGCTGTCTTAAGGACCACAGCTGATCCCATGCTGAATTACTGTTAGTAAATGTACACAAAGACATATTCAGGTGTCATTTGTAAAGGTTAAAGATTTAGTTTAACAATAAATCTGTTAATCAAAATCTAATTTGGTTGGGTTGAAAACTGTATGCCTGCCATACAGTTATGGCTCAGATAAAGCCTGTAATACACTTTCCCAAGAACTGCAATAAGGTCACTTATTTGAAATGAACTAACATGCTGCTGCAGCACATACGCCACCCTCACTTTTTTTCTTTCTTTTTTTTGCACAGGTAAAAACACAGGTGTTTCTAATAACATTTAAGATGGCTCTGATCAATCCAAGCATCCTAGTAGTGTAGGTCAGAAGACTAGGCTACACAACACAATAAAGCAGCCATATAGAATTCAGCTTTTTATCATTACACTACTTGTTTTCCTGAACAAAATCCCTTGTGAAATTGACTTGTGAATTGTGAGCTGTGTGTGTGTAGAAGCTGATCTGATAAGTGTTTAATGATGCACTAAACCCCACCCCTCTGGTACTCCAGGCAGGTCAAGGCAAATGCCATGTATTATGGTATTTCAAGGTGGTTTCTCGTTCAAGATTTTCTGGAAAGATGTGGGGGAATATTTATCGAAATGCGGGGGCTTTTACAGGAGCTCACTGCACCTGGAGGAGGTTGTCAAGGTATTACTAGCACTGAGTTGACATTTCTTTATAACTAATCTCAAGTTTTTCATAAAAGTAGATACATTACAACACACAAGTATGCATAATTTGTCATATATCATGCATATCACACAAGTTTGTTGCTCTGAGCCCAAGCTGCAGCACAGCACAGGCCACATTACAGAGGAAACTCTCATCAATATGGAGGAGGGGACCTGTGATGCCTCAGAACCAACAATGACCGTCTTCAGTGGCCTGTGGATGCTAGATAAAAGCTGATATTTTTAAATAATGACACAGGTTTCAGATGAAAGAGAAAGACTGTCACTGACAAAAGGCAGCATGGATTCATGATGGAAGTTTCTTTTGCATCTATAAAAGGCTATGTTATCCTATTAAACTCTAAACATAATTATGTGAGGGAAAAAATTGGCAAGGTCTTGGGGTCAGTTTTGAAAAGACCTACAGAAGAAGGACCCCACCCTCTAGTGGTCAATCTGAGAACTTACCAGCCGATAAAGAGAGCAATGGCTACGGGCAGTTTTTATTTATTTATTTATTTATTTTTTATACAAATAACAGCCCATTAACTATAATAGTCTTTATTACTTGTGACCGCATTCAAAGACAGGTTCTAAGATTTATTTTGTAAACATACTCACTGTTGTTTACACACATTTTTGAAAAACGTCCTGCAGAGGTGGGTGAACATTTTGTCACCTTTATGTTCTTCACTGATTACAGTATTGCAGAATAATGCAGTTGTAAGCAAACGCTGTCATGGTTTACAAGTAGCAACATTTACAAAAGAAATGAAGACAACCTTTTCATTGCATTCTAGTTTTGAATACACAACAGGAGTGCCATGTGCTCCAGCAGTCCCAACAACTCATTAGAGTTTGCTTGTGTACATTAACAAGGTATTGTTTTTAAAATGGAATCCCTGTTTCCAGCTTTGTTACCACACAAAGTTGGGCTAAAACAAACTAGTTCAATGTAGGTTATTGTAAAGCTTTAATTATTTGGAAATTGTTTCACAGCAAACATTAAAAACCTAAAAAAAAACTGGCAACATTTACAGATTTGTTCTTGGAGCTGTGTTGCCAATTGCAGTAGAAATGACAGAACAATGGGTAAAAACACTGTGAACCTTTATTGACAGCAGCATGTATACTTTTGTATATATCTGTGATTACTGTGAACATTTGCTGAAGCAGATTAAAAAAAGGGGTCTAGGTGTGAGTGCCTAGCATTCATAAAAACAAAATATTACACTAAAAATAATAACATATAAAAACAAGTTCATAAACAAAGGCCAATGCATTTGATTAGATAATGTAAAAAAGAGGGAAACAGTTAAGATAATCCTTCATTTACCAGGCACTTAAATGAGTACTGGTGACCAGCAGTCACTCTTTTTGACCTCCTTTGTACTTTGTGTTAGCATCTCAGCTAGAGAACCAGACTGAATGCACACCGAGATGGACCATGAGAATGAATACATAGCATCAGAGAAGTACCTTCCTATTATAAACAAACAGTTAAAAAAAAAGACAGGACCTTCATCATAAATAAACAGGCGCCTGCATGTCCTTCTACGCAACATGATAGAGATAAAGAGGGATAGTCTTTTAAGTGAAGTTAGTGCATGGCTTCTACATTATGTACACATTGCCTGTTGTGATGGTCCACTTTGCAGCATTGCACAAAACAACTGGACCAGAGGGAAATTGTGATTGGACCTCTGAAGAAAATACGTTGCAGATAAAACACAGTGATAGGCTGCATCCCTGCAACAGAGACACCAAGATGATAGTAACATGGTACAATGGGTATTCTTACCCATAGGTAGTGACCAATAAGCACCTTAAAGTTAATACAGGTACAGAACACACTCATAAAAAAAACGTAAAAGCCCACACTAGCACAATCTCATCCATTCAATATATTCCTTGGCTATGAACTTGATCTTTTTTTTTTGTTCCTGAATTGTCCATAACATGAATGACTTTTTCCACAAGTTTCCTCACAACAATTAACCTTCATACAAACCCAGTTCCTCTTCCACTTTGAATGTACACTGTAGCATGGGAGCAGTTCGGTGGTGTGCGCGCACATACACACACATTGAAGGGTGGTGATGGGGTCCCTGGCTGTCAGAGTAGCTGGCTGTCTCCTCCGGGGTTTGGGGGGTGGACTCGGGATGCAGCTGACTGGGTTTTAAGTTCAAGCAGACCAGCTGAAACCATCTCACTCAACACACTCCGAGTGGAATATGATAACATATTTAAGAAGCACAGATGCTCCACTGAAGTCACATTATATCCACTTTCCCTTCAAGATTCTTTTTCGAATTAATGAGAAAACACTGAGGACTTGTCAGAGTGGTGAATCTAAATTTAAAGGGGTTTTCTTAAAGTTCCATCCAATAATTTTCTTTTGATCAGAGCCAGTACATTTGGAGTTGGAGGTTTAGGTGAGCGTGTGAGGGGAAGAGGCACTGAGGTTGTGAGGCTCCATGAAACAGTGTCTCTGGGACAGAGCGGCTGCAGACAGGCAGGCAGGGTCTCAGTGGAACCACAGGCAGGGACAGGAGGGGTGGGTCATCCATGCTGTGGTTAAGGCAAACGTAAACTCCTGGCACTGCTCACGAGAAGCCATTCACACACACGTGTGTGCGTTTCCACTGATATAGCAAAGAAGTCTTATCCACACACCCATGTTTTGAAATGCATATAAAAAAGTGTTTTCTCCTCAACTTTCTTCCCTGAAATGTGTGAGACTAGCATCCAGCATTCCTGTCTTTCTTTTGGGGGAAAGACGTTGGTAAAAATCCCCCGTCATGTGCATTCATGGCCGCCTCAGACTTTGCTGTCAGAGGGCAGCTCTCCCAGGGCGTGGACGATATCTGTGAAAGAGGGGCGTTCTTTGAGACTTAGCGCCCAGCAGCGCACCATCAGCTTGTAGATTTTGGAGGGACATCCATCTGGAATGGGAAGTTTCAGCTTCCCTGCCTGCAGACCTACAGGAGGGGAGAATATGCACCCAGATTGAGGTTAAACCACATTTAGAAACAAGGACACATAGATCTAACCCTGGTCTATTTTAGAGTTGTCCAACAGTTCAAACTATTCAAGTTTAATCATCAATAACCACATGGTTTCTGAGGAAAAAGATTTTTGAGGAACCAGGACCTGGACTAAAAATAAGCCGCGACAGCATCATACTGACCTTCCAGCACTTCATCATCACTGAGTTTGAGATGTGGCATTTCCCCATGACTGAACACTTCCCACATCAGCACTCCAAAGGCCCACACATCAGACTTGGTGGAGAAGTCGTCCTCAAACACAGACTCTGCCGGGAGCCAGCGCAGCGGGATCCATGCCTGTCTGTAGTGGTAGTACTCGCTACACACAAACACACAGGAGAAAAGACAGGGAGCTTATTAGGCAGATGAAAAGCACTGAGGTATCCCAGAATTTATTCATTGATTTTTTAGTAACTGATGCTTTTCTGTGTGTGATTATCATCATTTTCTGAGAGACCTGTTGTAGACGTCCTTGCTGAGGCTGAGCGCTGACACTTTGACGCGCCTCTGACTATTGATCAGACAGTTTCGAGCAGCTAGGTCTTTGTGAACAAAACGATGATTGGACAGATGCTCCATCCCATGAGCCACCTGGGCACAGATGGAAACCTAAAGGAGAAACAGAAGAACAAAGAACAAAGGAACTGTTACAGTAATGTGACTTTATGTACTTCATAATATGTTCAACCCTATGGCAGCAAACATTTCTCAGATTTACTTAGTTGGAATGAAAAAAAATCCTCTCTGGTTGCCTTGGCAACCTGACAATGACATCATAAGTCTTAACCGCACTAAAACCACTACTTCTCCTTTTTCTTTCAACAAAGATGATATCATGTCTTGGTAATGCATCTACTACAGTTTTCTATTGCTTGTATTTATTATTTATTATTCAGTGTTCTTTTTTCTTTTTTTTATGTTTGCTGCTGCAGCAATACTGAAAAGGTCTGTGGGACTAATACAGGAATCTTATCTTATGTAGTAAGTGATCTCTGAAAGTGCTACTGGATGGATTTTTGTTGAATCAACAATGCCCTTCCCATCTTACAGTGGGCATGGACTGGGAACTCCCCACCTTGCAGCAATTTATGTTTATGCTTCAACTGGCATTCCATTCATATGCATACATCTGTATGTTGTATCTTTACATGGCAGAAGGTGAGCAGGACAATACATGTCAACACTTACTTTGGTCTTGGTGCTGATAGGCTGAGATTTGACCTTGTCGTCTTTGCTTTTGGAAATTCTCAGGAACTGCTTTAGGTCTCCCTGATGATTGAAGAAAATCAAGAGAACATTATTATTAGGAAAAAAAACAAAAACAAAAAACAAACATATACAGGCATTGCAATGCGTGTGTAATTTTGCTTGAGTGTAATTACCAGGTCATAGTACTCTAAGATGGTGTAGTGGGGTTCTGCCTCCTTGCACAGGCCCAGCAGGCGGACGACATTGGGGTGGCTGAGCTTGGCGAACATTTCAGCTTCGCGGCGGAAGTCGAGCTGAAGCTGTTCATCTCTGGTCTGGAGGCTTTTCACCAGCACCACCGTCTCCTCCTCGCTCTCCTCGATCCCCTTAGCTTTGGATAGCAAAACCTCACCAAACTCCCCTTTACCTGAGGAAACATTCACCCGCCACAAAAAGTCAGGACAGATGCTCAACAATCAACATCACACGTGGTAAATAACCTGGAATCATTATTATGATGCAGCTTTAAGATCAGGTTTATTTCTGGTTAATATAAGCAAAACAGAATAGTTTGAGCCAGTCTATACCTAAAGTAGTGATGGTTTGTAGGTTTGCTCGGGGAAAGTGCAGTTTATCGTTGTTGATGTGACTGTGGCGTTTCTCAGTTGTTGCAATGGTCCCCATGTTGGTGAGAGCAACCTCCTCCTGGATCTCAGTGGTGGTGTGGCCGTTCTGCTGGACAGCGCCTCCTGATGAACACACGCATGGAGTTAAAGGTCGACACTATCAATCTCAATGACACAACTTCAAAATTCCACTGAGTAATAAAGAACGTTGAATGCAGATATCTCACTAACTGCTCTCTCCATTACACACCACATAAAAAGTATGTGTTGCTCTCTGCCATGTGTTTGTCCACCCACTGATTATCATTTGGGTTTTCTTGCAAACGATGCAAAAAGTACAAATTTGGTGGAGGGGTGGGCCACAGAGGAACCTAGATTTTGCTATTCCATATTTCTTGGGAGAGAGCATTTTTGTCAATTTTTCAGAATGTTGAATCTTGAAATCAGATATATTTATGGTTTAGAGATCTATGAGGCTGTACAATCTGATCCCCGCAATAATCCAGACTTGGCCTGGTGGAGGAGTGTGCTCTGCTGAATGTCGTTCTTTAAAATATATGGCTTTGGCAGTTTGAAGTTACACTGTCAAAGTAAATCAAACTTTGGGACCTTATTACCAGTTAATCAGACAAACCACATGTTTTTTCCAAAATAAAAAGTTGAAAAGTGACTTTGTCGTACTCTTAGGAGATCCAAGAACTGTCTTATCTTCATCCACAAATACTTTAATGCTTGGAATCCACATGCAGCTTCTTCATTATGCAAAACTCTCAAGAAAACAGTTTTGTAAGTCTGTAAATATTTGGGTTAAACTTAATAATGCTAACGGTATCAAGATAATGGCTCATGAAATGCAACACTTAGGATGAACACTAGATGGCAGCAAATATCTTAAATCTTTCAACAACACTGTGAAGTTTAGGGAATATCAACCACTAAGTTCACCTTCTGGCTGATTTTGTAACCGTCTACCTTAACATTCATTGAGTTTCTTCTCCATCTGAAAAACATACCGTTAAGACACTCCATCTCCGGCTCCTCTCCGTCCTGGCCTTTCTGCAGTCTTTTGGCATTGCGTCTCTTCTTGCAGTAGAACATGAGACCGAGCACCACAATGATGTAAGCCACAGCGGCTCCCACTGACAGGCCGATGGTTTGGATCATCTTGTAAGGAGCCCTGTCCCCATCTTCGTCAATGGTATGTACTGGTTTGTCTGTTAGACACAGGCAGAAGTTATGCTTCACTAAAATGCTATATATGTCACCTTTAACACATTCTCTTTCATCTTTCAACATGCATTTTGTTCTTCTAGCAGAGTAAATATTCAAGCAAGTTTATTATTTTTTTTCCAAGGACAAGCTTTTGAAAACAGGAGCAGTACGCAAAGGTGGATGCAACTGGTTTTGCATAGTTAGTTTGAATAGACATGGTTTACATAGTCACCACGAGTAATGATTTGACAAGATTAATAACCTTGCCATATCCTTTTAATCTCAGCCCTATGAAAAGGAACTGACAAGGTCTTATCGTTTAAAAAGCATTTTTCTAGAGATGCCCTGATTTCACAGAGCTGTGCTGTCACGCTAATCCTGACGAGCGTCGACAAACAACTAAATTCAATTGTCTCCTTCTTTGAACTAATCTGGAATTCTGTCCTGCTACTTTGGGAGAAAATTTGTTGATATGGGACACCAGTACAAGTGTGTGACTGCAATTTTCAGCTTCAGTCAGCACATAAAGAGCCACAGAGTATGAACCATTATTAGATCAAACGTCTGCCCAATCCCATCACCTCAGTGACAGCTGTGGCGTCAGAGATGTGGCCTGGGTTATTAGCCTGTCGAGATGGATGACAAGCAGAGGGTGAAGGTTTAATTAATACCTTCATCCTGCACTTGTGATCGTGGCTTGAGCCTCATGTGTGCACCTTTTGTTCCTGATAAAGGCAGCCTGTGTAAATATGTTTGTGTACCGTTATGTGAGCGTGGGTATAAGTGTGTTACAAACTCACCCACTACATACAACTGAGCAACACGGTCTTTGATGCTGCAGCTGTTTCCGGCCACACAGGTATATCTGCCTGTGTCGTCCGTGGTGACGTCTGAAATCACCAAGGAGCCATTGGGCATCTTCTGGAACCTGGAGTAAAAGAGGGCAGTACAGATGAAGGTGGAGGTCTGAATGTCCATGACTCACAGCGAACCAGAGGGAGAGAGTGTAAGGAGGCCAGAAGTGTTTTCAAAGTCACATCTTAGCTGCACAAACTTCCCATACATCACTTGGTTCAGCCTGATGAATGCCAGCTACTCATAAGCAGCTGGATGTTTGTGAGATTTGACAATTTGCATAATCAACAACCCTAAGACTGTAATAAGGCTGCATGTTGCACTATGTTTACATGAAGGTTTCATTCACACAAATGTAAGGGTAAAGACAGAAACAAATTCAGCTGCACCAGTAGTGACATTAAGAGACACTTCAACAGATTGAAGAATATAGTAAATACAGCTGTAAACAGAGCAGCACTGTACTGTGGCAGAAATAAAAAAGGGACAAGAAGTTAGATAGTAAAGCAAATTTAGAGAGGAGGCGGTTGGATATGTGACAGTTTCAGAGATGGACCGTATTATTACACTGGTAATATGGCTGATGTCACCCTGTCAGATGGTATAATGGTGGATGTTCACTCAGACAGTAACCAGACTAAAGACACGGAGGCAGCGGCTGGAGTGAGAGAAATGTCCAGGCTGCTATGACAACATATCTCCAAAGAGCTATGAAAACAGTAAAATGCAAAGCTACAATATTCATATGGTAATCTAATTAATCGGTTTTGGAAACACATTAAACCTCTACTATATTTAACACTCTGGTATTAAAACTATTCAGACAAACTTGAAAATATGTGTATTCATGTCCATGTGGAGGGACACGGATCTCTGTTTGTGACTTGTTTAACTGGTCTGGACTTATTATGTTCACACTTGACAGGTTCCCTCAAATCCCTATTATTATAAGGGTAAATCCGTTTGAATGAGACGTTGTTGCATAAAGCCCTTTGTGCTCAGGTGTGTAACACTATATTAGTACAGTACAAGATAAATCCACAATGAATGCACAGCAATGTAACTGCAGCTGTAATCCTTTCACATGATGGCAGAGCTGCACACAAGTCTGACTTGCCTCTTGTTCTTGCTGATGTCCAGTGTCTTGTCTTTAACCATCCAGTGGATGTGAGGCTCAGGGTCTCCGGTGGCCTGACAGTGCAGGATGGCTTGGTGACCCTGGTACACCGTTGTGTTCTCTGGCTCCAGCTTAAAGCGGATGTATACTATTTGTGCACAAGGATAAACATATGGACACACAAACAAGCCCATTAATACAACACAACAAGGCCATAACATCTCCTTTACAGTCTGTGGTGGCTGTGGTTAACATCCTCTGTTACACTCTATAGCCCAAAAGCAATTCATTACTGGGCTATAAAAGACCACCAGGCTCACAATAAATGCTGCTGCATTTGCCACTTGATGATCATGATCTATGACCGTCTCCTAATAAAAAACCACCCACAGATGTACCGAGACCACAAGCGCTTCTCATGTGGAACCGATGACTAATGCGGTGGTGCGACCCTTTCTTTCAAAGGTCCCGGTTTCCGGGATGATAGGGCGAGCTGCTTACCGGCCACAGTCAGGGTCACCAGGGCTCTGATCTCCCCCTGGAGGCTGTTGGAAGCGATGCAGGTGTAGTTGCCGGCGTCGCTCCGTGTGACTTTGGTGAAGTGCAGCTGGCCGTTCTTCTGCTCCACGTGAGGCGGCAGCTCTCCTCCGTCTGCAGGGGGAGACAGAGAGAGACACGGGGTCAACGGGGCCATGTCAGACACTGCATGTTGAAGTCCAGTGGTTAAATCGGCTGTCTCATGGCTAACTCAGAGGGAGGGAGAAATGATCCATAATGATGAATCTTCACATCCTGCACAGTAGAGATATTGTACAGGTCTCTACATATCCCTGTCATAGGGGAATTAAGGACAATGCTGCTTTTTGGATGAGATCATTCCTTGAGAAGCAGCCGATCCTTATCTCACTGAAAATGGTGTGAGATGTCGTGGAGCTGACGATGTGCTCACCTGCTTTGGTCCAGCGGATGGTGGGGATCTCTCGGCCTTTAGCGGAGCACTGGATGGTGATCTCATTATCCAGCTCCAGGCATTGAGATGGCTGAGGGGTTGGGGTGAACTTAAGCTTCTCTGTAACACAAGTCAAAACAACACAGACGTATTACATAGGTGGTAAACACAAAAGGAGGAGGGGGTGGGGGGTCGGTGCATGTAATAGCCTCTTTTGTGCAACTCACACTGCAGATAAAATGACACTAAGCTGATGCAAATCATGTTCAGACACATTCAGGGAGATGTGGCTACAGGCGCACAGATCTGATGAGTATAACAAGTGAGGTCTATCTGAGGCTGAGATCATATAAACAGGGATTGGCCAGACAAAACACTGACATGGCAGGCTATCTATCACAGCAACTGTAGCAGCAGATAGGAATTTATCATGGAGGTTATGTGTTAAAATGGAGGCTAGAATAAAGCTGCTGCATATGAGTCATATATTACACCTCTGTGGGTGTCCTGCAGGACGCCCGGAGACACACTCTACCTATTTTAGGAAACACACATACACACATGCATGCACAAACACAGCCACAGGCATGACCACATTTGTTTTAGATTTTCTCTCTGCGCCGTATTACTCATTACACCCTGAATAAGATTTCTCTCATTGCTCGTTTTCATTCAGCCGGTCTGGGGAATAACTTGAAATGTATAATCTACTGTAGATATTAATCAGCCGATTTCCCACAGCTCACCGAGCACAAGAACTCTTGCGTGTCCAGATAGTCGGCCGGCGACTGTCTTGGTCTCGCAGCCATACATTTGACCGTCGTAAACCTCCACATTATTGATCCTGAGGGTGCCGTTAGGGAACAACTTAAAGCGAGAGTCCTGTGTGGGAAAGAAAAGAAAAATGTCTCACAAAATAAAGTTGTGACATTAATGTTCATGAAAAAAGAGACACCAGCTGTGTGTGTGTGTGTGTGTGTGTGTGTGTGTGTGTGTGTGTGTGTGTGTGTGTGTGTGTGTGTGTGTGTGTGCTAACTTACCTCAGGTGTGATCATGAGGTTGTTGCGGAGCCATGTGACCTCAGGTTGAGGGTTAGCCTGAGCATGACAGTGAAGGTAACCTGGTTTACCTTCCTCCAAGTAGCTGTCCATAGGCCTCGTAACCCAGACAGGGGCGGCTGTAACACACATACTATACATTATACCAGTAATAGCATTGTACAGTACACATTTAGTACCAGCACAGCTGTTCTTCAGCTGTGCGGCACACCCTTGAAGGGAAATACAAAGTGTTAATGAGTTTGGCCGACTGGACAAAGGCACCATAAATAAACCCTGTGTAGTGTGTATGTGGTAGATATTCCCAGTGGTCCTACTATGATCCTGACATAAATCAATGAGACTTACTGTTTTATTAAGGAGGGACTCAGTGGCTTATACAGTAAGTTAGCCCAATGTCTGTTACTAATGTAATTTACTGGGAAAAACTGTCTGATTTCTAGTTTTTCTGACAGTAAACAACAACATTTTACTATGTAATGCTAAGTTCCTATATTGTGTTTATGAAATAATTGATAAGTGATCATATTCCCTACAAGTATAGGACAACTAACATGTTTTGATTCTAATTTGATGGGGACAACTAACCATCAGCTTTTTGACAAATAATTTAATTTGACAATTACAGAGCAGTTTTTACAGCAGTTGCCCCGTAAACCGGCCCTGATGTGTAAAATTGGTGGGGTACCCTTTAAATGGACTGTGTATAACTTACTGGCTACGGTGAAGGTGACCTCCTGTGTCTTGCGACCAGCCTTGTTTTGGGCCACGCAGGTGTACGTGCCAGAATCTCCCCCCTCTGTGGGACTGAAGACCAGATCCAGGCCGTCCTGGTACACTCTGCCCTCTGTCGGCACCCGCTGACCTTCTCTCTCCCACCAAACCTCGGGCTCGGGTCGACCACGTGGGGGGCGGCAGGTAACTCTCTGCAGGGTGTCGGCGGTAAAAACCTTTGACATCTTGAGCACCATTTCATCTATCTCTGTAATGGAGGGCACATACAGGAAGAGGATTTTCAGTGTGAAGCAACAATTTGAACGGTGAAATTGATTTTCACGTGTGCAAGACCTCAGATAATTATCAAGCTGTCTTCAAAGCCAGAGAGGCATTACTGATTTTGAATTTCATGAGCGGCCCTGAGCGCTCCTAATTCCAACTCACAGTTCTGTTAACAGATTTCCTGTCTTGTTATGAAAAGACTTCTGAATTGTAGCACAGAGCGCAGCAATTAGAGAACAAAGTGCACAGAGGGCCGACTCAGTATATAGGTTGTTCTTCCTACAAGAATTAACTCAGGCCTGTGTGAGGCAGGTCATATCAAAACTGGCAGCTCTTACACAGAAAGTGGAATGTGATCTGTGGTCCAAAGACCTCCCACTACTGTGTGGTTTAATACTGTGTGTGTGTCCCGAATGGAAGTCATTAATACTTTATTGGCCAACACTGCCCTGAAAGCTGGTGAGCAGTTACAACCTTCTACCAGTCTAAGATCTAAATCAATTAATGAGAACAGAGGAAAACACACATTTCTTAGCAGATGAAAGAGAGGTTCAGCTGAAAGATGGAGGGGTCGGGGGTTGGGGGAGGGGGCAAGGAAATGAATGAAGTAGAGCAATGATAGAGTGACTGTTTAAACTTGTCCCTAAATGCTGAATTCTACCGTGACACAATCCCCTATAATGCCTGCAGGGATTACCATCAGATTAAGTGAATTAAGGTATTTAAATGGAGCCGTGGTTCACTGGGTTAAAACTGCAGATACAGTTGTACCTCATTAATCCAAAACCCTTGGGGAGAAGGGGGCTGTTTGAGAGGAATAAAGTGTTTGGGACACTGAAACACATAGAAATTCCAGCCCTAAGCTTATGCAAAATATTTGACTTGCATGCACTTGCATTTCAAAATGCTGGCTGATTAGTAAGATGAGAAGATACTACGGCTTGTCCTCGCTTTAAGCTCCGGCAGCCAGTGAAAAGCTGCTGAGTACTTTTTCGAGTCAGGGTTGGAGAGGTGAAAGAGGGGGCGCTGTTCTGTGCAACATTAAAACAGCTTTGATGTTTATTGACTTGAATATTATATTGCTTTCATGTCTCTGAATCTGACCTTAATGCACAAGCACAAAGTCATATTTGTCATAGAGCTGATATTTGGTTTTCACTGTCGAGCATTACATACACAATCCACCTGCACAGCTGGAATTCCTTACTTCCTCCTGCCAAATTTCAACTCATGCTGGACAGAAATCACGAGGGGAATTCTAATGAAATTAAACATTTAAACAACCTCGTAATTACACTCCATGTTTGTTATGTTATTATCTAATGTTGCTGCCTGCTTAGCCAGGTGCCTTTACACATTGGAGGAGCCTTGTTGAGCTCATCAAGCTTGGCAAACAGCTGGACTGGCGGAGGAAACAGTATGAAGGGGAAGCAGGGAAATGCTCCAGTGCAGTGTGTGTAGTGGATACAGCTGGGCCGGATATCAATAAGGGGATGTGATTATCATTGGAGAGATCTGGTACTAAGTGAAAGAGCCAGAAGAAGGAAGGAGGGGAGAGAGCACAATCAGATGGAGGGAAGGATAAATATAAAACCCAAATGCCCCTCTCACTCTCAGATTACAGCATCACAGGTGTTTATCTCTCACCAGGTCAACAACTGCAAATTTATGTGTGTCTGTGTGTGCGTGTGTGTGTACCAGCTATGACGAGGGTGGCCTCGGAAACGACCTGCGACCCACTGAGGCCACGGCCGACACATTTGTAGGTCCCTGTGTTCCTGGGTTTGACCTGCGTGATCAGCAGTGAGCCGTTGGAGAGCAGAAACACTCTGTGGACAGGAAAGACATCAGTTCATTAATCGACATGTTCAGACTTACAGACCAACAAATATTATTTGTACAAAAACCAACAAACGTCACGGAGATGTACTAGTGCAAGTGCACCCGCCAGATCTCACTCAAGTGCCTTCTGCAAATAACTCTTAGCATTTGTTTTGGCCTGCTTAGAGCAGCTGATGGAGATGCTCTGCCAAACAGGACAACATCTGAGTGCTAGAAAACTATTTTTTAAACAGAGGCCTACTTTTTTTTAAAGCTTGGCATGTTACCTGACGGTATCTGAATTGCCCTGATTCACTAAACCCAAGCCATCTGCTGCTCCAAGTAACGAGTAAATGCTAAGAATTTGTCTACAGAACACAAAGAGCACTGTCCCAGTTAATTTAAAAAAAAGTCTTGTGCTTTAAGAGGCCCATCCTGATGACTGGCCTCTGGCAGGTTGAAGGGAGTATCAGTGCCAGAGATGGACTGGATGAGAAGTAATTAAAGCTTGACCTTAGGCCAGATCCAGGGATGAAAGATAGGGAGCTGCAAATCCCACACGGCACAGAAATCAGCTCCAGAGAGTGGACAAATCAACCGCTGTATCGTCACCGCTGTGAGGCAAAGTCATCCCAGAACGCACGGGAAAAGTGAATATGCAAAGCAGAGAAGGATAAGGGCACTGCTGGATGCGTTTGAGGTGCTGTATATTTCCTGAGAAGAGTTTCTGAACGCAGAATGCATCCAGGACTTAACAGCTCTGCAGCGGCTTCCCTGAGGAGAGGTGATATTTCTGTGTCATGTCGTCTGTTCCTCTCTGTTCAGTAGCAGGGGGTGAAATGAGCTTTGGGAGTTTGTGTATGAAGAAAAACTACTATGTGGAAGATTACTTCACTCTGAGGAAAGACTCGAAAATAACCCCAAAACAAAATGAACAAAGGCAGGTTTTCTTTCTCTTGAGGCAATCATCTTTATGGTGACATGGAATCCCCACAGAGACAATGGATATGGTGTCACGCTGCTGTTGCCAGAGCTGTATTTTTACCCACGAGGGTGAATCTTACTGTCTGCAAAAATAGCCTCCAGCTTAATGATATTATATTTAGTTGCTTTCGCACATATGAGACACAACCATCCTCGAATATTCACACATGATCTGTGTGGGCAGTGTGTGTGTGTACAGTGCAGGTGCAAAACAGATGACATCCTGTGCAGATCTGCATACCTCTGGCTTTATAATCAGCCCTGATCAATAAACACACAAGAGAGCAGGCTGTCTTGGATTACCTTCACCACAACTCTGCCAGTTTGGTTTATTTTTGGTCTGCGTGTGTGTGTATGTTTATATTCTTGCTTATTATTCACACCCCCCCCACTCCTGGTGCTGAGTCATCACAAGAAATTGACCAAACCCCGCCTCTGACAGGCTCATTACACATGTGACTAACTATTGATATTGGACTCCTTCAGCCGCCTCACTCACTGAGCACAATAATCACCTCACAATCGAAACCCAGCCTCTTACTCATGTACATGTGGGACAGGCTGCCTATGCTGTAACTATATAGAATGAGGTGCTGTGAACCCACGGGGTATACTTGGCACAATGTATAGAAATTGGTTATTTTCTAGTGCTTATGCGTTTATGAGGCACATGCTGGTAAGCTGATTGTAGCCGGAGGGGTTTTTCCGCTCAGTGCGTAAACACTGGAGAGCTGCAGAGTCCTTTGTGACAGGCTGGAGAGAGAGGTTGCGTTCAAGTAATGCATAGTGGACCTCAGAGAAACTTTACAGTCATCTGTTCCAGTAATAACATTCTTTAATGTGCGATCCATTCAGAGAGCCAAGAGCCTGACACAAGGGTTCCACCTCATTGGGTTGAAAGGAGTACCTGAAGCTGCAGCTTACATACTGATAGGTATGAAGAAGGATTGGAGAATGGGTAGGGGTACTGAGGGAGTCGGAGCAGAGAGGGGAATCTGAGAGTGGGAGGAAGAACTGGGGGAGTCAGATGAACAATGAGAGAGAGGAAGAGGAGGAGGATCTAGCTCTCAACGTACCGAGACTTGTTCACCAGCAGCTCGTTTTCATGGTACCACTCCAACGTGGGGGCCGGCACGGCGGTGAACTGGCAGTGGAAAGCCGCTTCCTCGTTCCTCAACACCACCTGGTCCTCAGGAGTGACCACCGGCCGCGGGAAGCTCTTATCTGTCGGGAGAGGTAGACACACATCTGCATGATTACATCTGCAGGCATCGGGTCCATCTGCGTGGGCGCTCTGGCGTCGTTCTGATGCATTCGGAGGTTTATTAAAAGCTGCCAACAGCAGCGTGAGGCTGGTGGAGCAGGCAGCCCTTCAGGTGGCAGTACGTGTGTCAACACCTCAGGGGCCGCGGGGAGCCTTAATGAGGTCAGGGAACAGACCCTGCAGCTTATCTGTACCATTATCACTTTCCTTTTTGACGTCCTGGACGGTAGAATCACACATGGATGCTCTCTCCTTTTCTCTGTGATGATCTTCAGTCATGCTATGCCAAGAAACATTTTTTTTGCCTTTATTTGACAGTATAGTTGAGAGAGACAGGACATGGGGAGGCAGAGAGAGGGGGAATGACATGCAGTAAGGGGTCGCCCGATGCAGCGAGGACTGTAGCCTCTGCCTATGGGACACCTGACTACCTACTGCTCCACATGAATAGAGGATTTTTAAAGTCTAGTCCAAATAACACAAGATTTCTTGCACTGTAATTTCCCACTATTGACATTCCTCTGACCCTTGCTACCCTGCCAGCTGCCTGAAACCCCACCCCACCCGCTTCCCCCAACACTGGACCAGTTTGATCTGACGTGCCAAAAGCAGAGATTAGGCAGAGTACAACCCAGAGAAGTAGTAATTACCACACAGACTCTGACACAGTGTTACACTCTAAATATAAAGCTTAAGGATGTAGAGCTGAATAAAGAAAGGAGAACACAGAAATACCCCTAATCCATGTTTATGTGCGTGAGTATTTCAAATCTTCACAGTTAATGAAGGTATGGTGCCAGTAGTAGTATTACTACATTGCCGGTGGCTGGTGTGAAACCCCCCCACCCCAAAAAAAACAAAAAACAGAAGAGGCGTGCACACCTGGCCCACCCAGGAAGTCAGTGGAGAGGCTCTGACTCAGAGAGCTGTGACCATGCAGTGAAAATCTGTCTAAATCTGTCAACCTTTCCTTAAAGTGAAGCCCTGTAGAAGAGCAGAGGGTGGCAACACGGTAACTGGAAACTCAACAATTACCCATTCTTCCTCCTCCCAGGTGCTAACCTAGCGTGTCTGTGTGTGTGTGCATTGCAGGTGGCTAATTAGAGTGGGACAGGGCGTCAGGTTTCATGCGCAGATGTGCTGCTGTATGTGCTGTACCAGCCCCTTGTACTTGTACTGTGCTAGGGGTAGGGGTAGTCGTAGACACACAATTACACACACAGAGTAAACAGCAGAAGTCATGTTGAGAGCCTGCAGGAAAACAAATAGCCTCCCGGCAGCCGGCACTACAAACTGTCTGTGAAATCTACAGCTGCAAAGAGATATCAACAGAGCGACGGTGCTGCTGCAGGAGCCGCTGTTATTGTTTTTTCTGTGGATGTTTATGATGTTGTTTCTCTTTGTGTGGGTGGAGGAGGAGGAAGGTGCTACCACACTCTCTGGTAATCTCATTAGGAAATCACTTTTGCTTCCTACTCTCTTTCTCTCTCTACTAATGGTCCTTACACACCCTCCTCTGAGTCTGCACCACACTTCCTGGCAGGTGTGCAAGTGTGCAAAACTCACTGAAAGCAAAAAGTGTTAGATTATTACTGAGTAGACAACTCCAGCTGAGACCATTAAAAAACTAATTGTAGTATTTCAAGCATGCACAATCAAACTCTCATAAAAAGAGACACACCTATGATGTTTAGCGTGAAGTTGCTGTTGCTGCAGACGTGCCCGGCTGCGTTCTTGGCGCAGCAGTAGTACAGGCCGTTGTCGTCTGGACTGGCGCTCTTGACCGTGAGCGTCCTCTCCTTGTTGTTGATCTGATGGCTCTTCTCCGTCAGCTTCGTCCCATCCTTGAACCACTGGCATGTTGGCCTGAAGGAGAGGTGGATTATCGATGACAGGCGTGAGAAAGTTTGAGGACAGGAAGACGAAATTGGGGAAGAGGGGCAGAATGATGGATGGAGTAAAAAAAAAAGATCAAATACAAAGTTGGGTAGAGGAAGGACAGAAGAAGAATAGGTGAAGATGAACTGAATGGCATGAGAGAGGCCAACTAGGACAGAAGAACAGTTGCTCAATACATGATCCTCAACCCTGTGAACTCTGAACTTGAGGTGGCAGGGACAGAGACTCACCGTGGGTGTCCATCAATATGACAGCGCAACGTGACCGGCGCCGAGCTCTCGATCTCTCCTTCTGAGGCCGGCTCCTTCAAAGTCACGCCGCCGCTTTCGAGCCCTGCGGAGGAGAAGAGAAGAGCAGACTGTGAGCGGGGAGGAGGGGACAGGGCACTGGAGGACGAGGGGACCACGAGAGGAGAGGGACGGTCGGAACAATTGAGTTAAGTGGTCGTCCTGTCATCTGTCCTCGCGAGAGAGATGACGATGCTAATCGTTACGACAGGACTATGACTCAGGGACGGGGAGAAAGAGCTGTGACCTACGACTTCACCGGGTCAGCTTACATCAGCATCCCACTGTCCTGCACTCACAAGAGCCAGATGAAGCCTTATAGTGCTTTTTATGGACATTTAATGGACAGTCCATTGCCTTACTCTGTTAAAAGGGCTACTTCACTGTGAGAGCAGCCCATAAACTCAGGCAGAAAGGAAATGGGGGGAAAAGTGAACATGTTTCACTTTTAGCAGCGTCTCCTTTTATAGTCTTTAAAATACTTGATAAGGTGCATCCTAAAAATCCTTTAACTCTGAATAGCGGAGTCTGCAGAGCTGCACCACCGTAAGTGCAAACATCAAAACAAAGTGACGAGAGTCTCTAATGAGTAACACGAAACCTGATCGCTGACGTCTGACTGACAGATGAATAACACAACAAATGATGAAAACACATGGCAACGGTACCGTCTTCCCCAGAATGCATCACGGCGCAGTGTGGTTTCCCCATTAAGGATGTGACCCAGTACACTGTTGTGCTATTTTCAGGGTTTTTATTCTTAAAAATATCAAAGGCAGACAAATACACTGAACAAAAATATTATTAACGCAACACTTTTGTTTTAGCTCCCAAGTTTTCTCTGTACATAAAAGGTCTATTTCTCTCAAATATTGGCCTTTTAAAGTGGCCAGCCTAACGCTGTCTAATCAGTATGTGGATATGCCACACCTGTGAGGTAGATGGATTAACACAGATTTAGACAAGATTTGTGAACAATATTTGCGAGAAATAGAACTTTTGTGTACATAGAAAATGTTTTAGATCTTTGAGTTCAGCTCATGAAAAATGGGAGCAAAAACAAAAGTGGGGTGTTTATATTTTGTGAGCTCAGCCGATTTGCTGTATCCATAAAAATGCTATATTTGATCCAACAGAGGAGCTACTTTTGTATAAAGTGGCTGCCTGCTGCCGAGCTAGATGTGTCTGGTGGACACATTAAAAATATCTAACAGTTACTGAGTGAGACCAGAGCTCTGCCCTGCAACGGAAGAAACTCCTCAGAGTGCAGTTCTGAGAAAAATTAGTTTAAAGTATTTTTGTTGTCCAGTCAACTGTATTGAATTTAGGATTCTAAAAATTGCTCAAATCCTTGCTTTAGCAAGGAGTAGTCTAGCTGTGTAAAAATATTTAACTCATAACATTTTACCCTTGTTTCAGAGTTACCTCTGTCTGTCTGTGCATCGAGGCAAAATAGATGGTCATACAATGCAAGAAAAGCTGGTGGCTTTGGGTAGTTCTGTACACAGACAGAATAAGGTAACTCTAGTTACGTTGTTCTCTTGTTGTTTCATCGTAGATTTTGGGAGTTATTGTGAAAACCACCCACAAATACAGTATATCCCAAATAAGATAATGTTGAGTCAAGATATTTATCCACATGATGTAGCAGACCTTTAATGTCCCAAAAAATCTATTTTTTTTTTTTTACAAAAAATGAGTTACCCCCTTTCTTGTGGTGTAGGGCAGAGCTGATCACAGTTGTTGTGTCTTGGAAGAATTCCCCTTCTCTCTTCTGAGTGTGTTGATGATACTGTCTTTGTGTGTGTTTAAGCTGAATGAGAACAATGACTAATTCTTATAATGTGATCATGTACAAGCAGATGCTGTATGAGATGCAGTAACTGTACACTTTGCGGTTAACTGAGTGCATACATCCATTCCCTGAGACAGCATGTTTGTTTGGGTTTCCCCTAGCTTGTACATGAGTCTATGGAGGTTTTCTGTGAGTGTAATGTATGCTGCTGTGCGTTAGTGTGTTAGTGTAACACATTCCATCACGCTGGGCTCCGTTCCTATGGCCTGTGGCTGAACAGTGCGTCTGCATCTCCGCCCCTTTTGTAGATCATCCATGAAATATGCATGGCATGGAGCATCCACCTGAGACAGCAGCTGAGAGGGGTGGGGGTGGAGGGGCGCAGCACCCTAGTGAGGTTAGAGGGGGCGCTAGAGGAAGGCCTGTCACAGCGAATTACACAGGAACCTGGCAGAAAGATCATGGGTAACTGTCTTCTACAGTCTCAGGGTCGCCATCCCGGCTCCTGCTCCACCTCCAGCCTCAGCGCTGCTCATTAGCTTCAGCTTAACACAGATGCCCCCACAACTGCCAGAATGTATTTGTAAGTATGTGTGCGTTAGAGACAAGTGTTTGTGTATGTTTGTGGTGGTGAGGAGTGAAAACACATTTTGATGATTTTGTGCCCCCGAGCATGAATGCATGCGTGCAAATACTCTCCAGTGCCTCAGACAGTTCAGCGCAGGACACTAATTGTTTGTGTATCTCACTCAAGGCTTTTCCAGTAAATAGCTTCAGTAACTTGGTGAGGAGGAGGTGATGAAGGCCGTGTCAGCAATGGGGACCTGAGGCCAGACACTCAGACAGACCTGCTATTAGTGCACTGGGAGCATAAAAAGCCGACAAAACCAGAAGGGGAAACAGTGAGTCACCGAGGAGGAGGAGGAGAGAGTAAGAAAAAGTTTGATGGAAGGAACAACAAGTATCATCTGCAGCGCAACTGGTAGTCATTTGCAAATGAAGTCACAGAATTAGTTTGGACCTGTTTGGACTAACAGGTGAATGTCTCCAGGATCAGGTGGAGAATAAGACTGAATTTTCTAAAGTCATATACTGTGCTTTTCATACGAGAACATTGTGTTTTTTTTTCTGGAACTGGAATAAAAAAATGACCCCTGCAGCATGAGTCAGAAATAAGTGCATGAAAGCAGACCACAGGCAAATGTCATCCCAATAACCAGACACACTGACTGATGAGTGACCTGCACATGTACGTAGACACTGGAACACTGAGCACTTATCAGCACAGGCTGCCTTTGTGACTGTTCAAATTTCTACCACTCCTGACCTATTTTGTCATCCAGCAGGTTAAAACCAATTTGGTTTTCGTTTACAAATTCGAACTGGATTTCCTGACAGTCACACATTCTGACCCTTTCCTCCACTAATAGCCATTCACAGTTCAGGTTTCTCCAGCTGTCCACTCTACAAACAGAAGGCGCTCTTTCATAACCTATTAGTGGCAAATACTTGCCCATAATCCCTCTCAGAATGCATGACTAAGTGTTGGAACAGGCCTGGCAGCTAGCGCCATAATTAGGGGCGTATAATTATTATGTTGGAGGCAGAACAGTAAGCTCTATCAACACACGGATGGTAACAGATGAATTGTGAGGATATTGTCGAGGCAGATGCTTGGACCATTCATCCCTCAGTCAGCCAACAGGCAGCTGTATGCGCCTGTTTCATTCAGTGAGCTGATTTGTTGCTATGGAGAATGGTTTCTGCAACAGCGAGGCAGGGTAGATAGATAATGTTATCCAGGAGAGTGCTGGGGGTTGTGATTTGACTGACAGCACCATGTGGGTACGGAAATAACTAAAACATGTGGCGGAGTGGCTTCATATTGTAAACTTTGCTGAAAAAAAGCGCCCTAGCACAGACCCGGAAAAAAACCAACATGACAGACCCAGCGCGCCGTGGTAGATGAGGTGTCAGATTTTATCAGCTGTGGCTGACAGAGGTCAACAGGCCAGCCTGCAAACTGCAGCGATTCAGAAGGATGCTGCTGCTGTGACAAGGCAGAGAGAGGAGGAATAAAGAGGGGAAAAGAGGAGACTCTGACACTGGAGCAAAGTCACTCTGCAGGGGAGAAGCTGACGGATGGAGCCTGGGTCATTAAGCATGAGGAGCTGCATTTTCTCAGCTCACAAAAGGCAGGAGAGAGAAAAAAAAAGTAGGGGTTGGAGGCATTGTTAGAAGACGAGAGAAAGTGGAGCTGTGCTAGTCATCGGGGAGGATGCTCTAGAATGCGTCCAGTGAGCAAATGTAGGTTAAGGACACAAGCTGTGTGATTAAACAAAGATGGCGCACGTGTGCAAGTAGCTCTGTGATTTTTAAAGATTAAACAGGCGACGGGAACAAGTCGCCTACTGGTCTGCCGTGTCGCTGGATTTCAAAACGCTGTCTGTCCGCATCTTGTTACTGAGACTCAAGCGAAGCGTTGCCTCCAGGACCAACAAACACGCTGACAATAGTGATGCCTGAGCCCCACGCATCTGCTGGACGCCATGGATACCCAGCGACCGGGCGGGACAAAAGGATGAAGTAGGGTGTGTGTGTGCTGGGGGGAGAGGGGTGGGGATAACCCTCTATTAGAGAAAACAGAGGGGGGATAATTACTCTGAATAACTCTCAACTGGTAGGATTTGCCCACCCACCATTGAGAACAAGACAAATTAACTCTCTCTGTGCAAAGGGCAGGAGGGGGAGGGGCGGCAAACTGCTCCTGTACAGTGCATGTACAGTACATATGGAATAGCTCCCCCCACCCCAACGCACCCCACCCCTTCTTACAACCCACATTTACTACTACGCACGCAAACTAGCATACACATGAGCGCACGCACATACAAGATTAATGCCAGAGGGGTCTTTGCTTCAAAGCTGCGTGCGGCTTTATCGCCTGTTAAATGTATGTTGGCCAAATATGAGAACATCTGTCACAACATGGTCTGATCCACCTAAAGTGATCCATAGATGACCAGCCAACCTGCACATAATGATGCACACAGACAAACGTGCTGATGTACACAGACAGATGTGGCGTTCAGAAGTGATTAGGGCCTGATTTACTGCCGTGTGTCTGATTCTGAGATTTATGTGCTGTGATGTAAATCACCTTGTTTGTGATCCACTCAAGTTTTTTGTCTTCTCGTCAAACTGACACAAAGCGATCGATCTCATCGTTCCTGCAGAGCGTTAATGTTTGATGCCTTTAAAAAAAAACGCTGTATCTGTTAATGGTTGCCTCTCTGCTATTCATCACGTCTGCTTTATACACTGCACCCCTGCAGCACTGTCATGTCTGAAGAGAGAAAAATGTGTAGTGAGTGAAGCCTGCATCATGATCTGTGCTTAGGGTGGATTTGCCAAGAGACGCTCCAGCAGCCTATTGCTAAGGTGTCCTTGAAAAGCTACTTGATATAAAGCTCCATCATCATCATCACCCACGCAGACAGATGGGAGTCCATGCATGCAAACATATTTGTATTAACACATGAAAATTGTGAATTATCATGCATGGAATACATTAGATGGGATTATAAATTAACCAGCAGTAAGCAAGTTCACCACCATGTCTTTGATACACAGGTCAGGTCCACCTTTTCACTAATTTGCAGGAGCTGCTTTAAAAACCTTAGAGGTCTTCTTAAAAGACTGATTAGCTTCAAATCTGCATTCATTTATCTCTTAACCAATTCTGGTATATGACAGATGTGTTAAACCTATGAGCATCAATTGCATATTTACACATCATGAACATTAGTATTCATATGGAGTCTCCACAAACTCCTGTGGGATATATCTGGCTCGTTAGATGTTAAATGCTCCTCTGTTTACCAGCTAGTCTGATTTTGTCTAACCGCTCCACGGATTAATGTTTTTTGCATAAAACCGATGACTCATGTATCTTGACGTGATGAGAGGACCTTCACAGCAAAACAGCGAGGTGGAAAACCAACAGACGCATTAACACCTGCCAAAGTCGTCAAAACTGCCCCTGTGGTAGTTCCCGTTACTGTGGACGTCTCCGACACCACATTATGCCATGATGAGCCGACACACGCGCACGCATTACAGATGCACGCAAACACACACACACCCGCTTACAACGTGAATACAATACCAGTCTCAGACTTGTGGCTGGTAAAAGTTGATTTTTTTTAAATTAAAATTAATTCAGCACATTCCTTGCTATAAAATATGATTCTCTTTTCCAGTGCGTGGGAATGTTAATGACCTGGCGGATGATGCCGTTTATTCTGGGACAGTTCTTAAGAACTGGTGTTTCATGTCTGACTTGTTTTTTTTTTCTTCTTTATAAATCTGTGGGAGTTTGTCAGTTGAGCTTTATTGACACACTATATCATGTTTAATTGCAACACATAAAAGCAGTTTCCCTCCGATCAGACGAGGTTTGGAAAACTGATGTGCTTCTTTGGTTAAAACTCGAAATATTTAGAGTCGGTGGCTCGACATAACAGACCACAAATATCCACTATGGAGACACATCACAGAGCAAAGGTTAAACCTCGGCTCTCTCCCTCCGTCTGTCCCTCTCAGTTTATCTCTCAGTTTGCTACAGGAGGTCTGGGTACTCATCTGTTCTTGTAATCAGCCTTTGAACAAGTATCAGCACCACAAAAACAAAACCTCCCGGCTGACTGTGGCGAGAGAGGATGACATACTCCATAAGGACCTATTTTTCACCCTTTTTTTTCTGCCATCAGTACAGACTCCATGATTGTGAGACAAAGGCTTTTCTGTAATAACTGGTACCTGCGGGCCTTCCACAATACACAAACAAGGTTGTTATTTATCCCAGACAGGGCTGCGCAGAATTCCCATGGCCTCCTCTGAAACTTAAGAGGGTAATCGAGTGCTTTGGTTTTGGGGCTAAACAATAAATTTAAGATACTCGTGTACCTTCCTCTAATGGGAAAAAACGTTCACTGAGTGACAGGGTGACAAACCTGACATGAATAAAAAAGCTGAGGGAAGGAGGGTGGTGTTAATCTAGAACTAGATAATTAGATAGCTAGAAGGTAAATTACACTGTTGAGTAATTTCCAGACAAAAGCCTTTTGAGGACATATGGGAAGAGAAGGGAAGGGAATGTTACGCAACGTAGAAAAAAAAAAAGGATACAAGCAACAAGAAACACATGCTTGGTGGCACACATATCCAGTTTCCTTTGCAGAGAGGGAGATGAAGCCACAGAGAACAAGGCAACAAGGTGGAAACATTCCTGCAGCTCATACTACCTGTCATCTTACACTGCCACTTTTGTTTTGCTTTTTTCATCCAGAACCTGGATGCACTCCCTTTCACAAGACTTTTTTTTCTCCTTTTTCTCCAGACTTGAAATGCAACACTTACACTTGATATTGAAGGAGGCGTTGGTGGAGTGGAGCGACTCTCCTGTGACCGTGTTCAGCGCGACGCACTCAAAGTTTCCTGCGTCCAGCCGCCGGTCCACAGCGGTGAACTTGAGGTTGCTGCCCTCCTGGAAACGCCTCTCGCCGTTTTCCAGCGGCTGGCCGTTGTGGAGCCAGCTGTAAGCGATGTCGGCCGGATCGCTGACCTCGCAGCGGAGCATGGCGCTGCGGCCGTGCAAGGCATCCTGGGACTTGGGCTCCTTGGTGAACTGGATGGCAGCGGCCTGGATGGACAGAACTGGAAAGAAGGAGAGAGAAGAAGAAAAAAAGACAGAGAGGGGAAATTAAATGACAGAGGATTAGAATGGGGCTGCTGTTAACGTTTTACTGCTTTTTCCGTTCATTAAGCGTGTGCCATGGCGACCACTTAGGAATGTGATGTTTAGACAATACTGGCCCGACTGTGAATTATTAAGTCGTAAAATTATCAAACCCAACACAGAGAAAACACTTTTCCTCCCCGTTAGTGAGGCCGAGCGTCGCCGACAGTCATGTGCCGTCAGCTCAGCGAGACACGGCTCCTAAACAAGACATGATGTGCTGCACACACACACACACACACATCCTCACACACACTTTAATCTTTTATTTCCCCCCCTCATGATACTCTGAGCGAGCTTTGTGTGAGAGACGTGTTTTCTGCTCCAGTTACCCACATGTCACTGGAGGAAATGAGGAGAGTGTGACTTGCAGTAAACACAGAACAAATACTATTCAATTTTTCTACACAGTCACAGTACATTTGGTTCTCGATGTGGTTATAACGGTTGGTAACGCAGGAGCTCGCAGCGTGTGAGAAGAAGCGAAACCAGGGGGAAGAAAATGAAAAGAGAAGAATGGAGTCCCTAGTTCTGCATCTGCTCTCGGTCTGGCCTCAGTTCCACATTACGAGGGATTTTCTGTTCACGTTTCATGTTGTTATTCTTTTTATTTTTAATGCCAGTCATCGATTGAACACGTGGCTGCATTTGGGTAGCGGTGTAATGGTCAACATCCATCAGCTTAACAATTAATCTTCATATTCAATGCTTCTACAGTCGCACAGATGCCAGATTTCACACTTGCTTATTGTGGCTCACTGTAATACGGCAAAGCATTCATCTCTGTCTGATGAGTCCTGTGTGTACCTGCTGTGGAGGGACACAACAAACAAACAAAACAAAACAAAAACCTCAGTGTTCTGGAGGTTGGTTTAATTTCAGTTCAGTTCAGTTCAAGCTGCTCTCGTGATTGCTGTCAATTAGAAAAATCTCAGCCTTTGGGTTTGATTGGCTGCGTCTAATTTTAACTCAACAGCTGCTCCATCTGCACAACCACCGCATCGCTCTACTCATCAATGTCAGTCTCTATCTTTGTCAGGACAGGCCTCCCTCTGCACAATGTTATCACACCTGATGTCAAGGTTTGTTATCATAAGGAACGGTCTTTTGCCGGAGTCGATCGAGCATAGTTACACCTGCGTGACAGAGTGTGTGCGTGTCTCTCTTCAGCGGTTCATGCAGGACCTGAGCCGAGTAAAAAGAGGATCTTTCAATAATGTTTAATCAAGACGCCGGTTGAAGATGAGCCAAGGTAATCCCTCCATCTTTGACCCTCCTCGTCCTGGCGCTCCTGTCCTTCTGCTGCCTGTCCGTCTCTTCATCAGGCTCTCCTTTGTCCCAGCTGCAGGTGGTGAGCTGACAGACAGGCAGCCAAAAACCGACGCTGTGGGTAGGCCAGGTGGGACAGAGGCAAACATAAATACCCTCTTAACTTACATCTCACAGTCAAGAGGTTTTGACACACACAAGTGTGTCTGATGGAGATGTGGGCCACTTTAAGTTGTGTTAGAGAGAAAAAGCTTCAGAAAACTGTTACAGACGAGGTGGGAAAGTAGGTCAAAGTTAGCCTTAAATCATCAGAAAGTGATAAAGATATGCAACACTGAGCTGATCCAAATCAGTGTTGTTTTCTTCACATGCAAAAGTGACATTATGCAATTTAAGGTCAACAGTAAGATGCACCGATGACTACAATGACTGGTAAATATTTTCCTACAGCGGGAGGAATCCACAGACATACCCAGTGAGCCACAGCTGCAGATCTGTTCTCCACTCAGGAGCACAGGAACAGCAGCTATGAAATTAACATCAAACTGAAGTTAGTGCAATCATGTCCTGTAGAAGCTTTACACCGTCCGCTCCTTACTGTTACTACCTTACTGTTTTCGATGGATATGTGAACTTTAAGTGAAAACATTTAATAAAAGCTGCAATCCTCTGGTTGGTTGTATTTTTATCGACCAGTTAAAAGAGCAAGGGATAGGGCAACAATGGTTCTGTGCTCTGGTGTTATTATTTTTAGTCCATCATGATTTTTTTTTTTTTTTAATTTCACACATGTCTGGCGACCATGGCTGATCAATGGCTTGACAGCGTATGAGAGGTGACAGCCCTGTGGCCTTTCTCTCTGCTGTAAATACACTGTCGAAGAGAAATCTACAGACTCCAGAAGAATAAAATTTGCTGCCAGACGATTGGCTTTTACTCCATAGTATGGAGCTGAAATGTCTCGCATGATATAAAAACATCACCTCTTAACCTCAATCTGTGCCACCTGAGCTGAAGTGGGAACCACTCCATCTACACACCGACTTCATATCCAACTACAACTTCTCTTATTGTTAGTTTGCTTTCATGTTCTGTCTCATGGGCTGACAGACTTATTGTTTAACTTACGATGACAAAAAGTGGGAGAAAATGATCAGGCAAAGGTTTTGACTTTAACTGGACAATTTTGCTGCTGTTCTCTGTTTTATATCATTATGAATTAATTATCTCTTGGTTTTGGATGCTCGTTGTAAAGATGTCGCACTTGCTCAAGGAAATATTTCTGACATTTTGAGACCAAACGTTCTATGAATAGACGTAAAAGAAATTGAGATTTATCGATTATAACACAACAGTCCCCGCACTTCATAAATCATTCTTTCTTCATGTGAGCCGAGCTTCGGTGAGATTGCGCCACATGATTTATTGCGCCAAGGATTGTTACAACTCCTCTCCTGTGCAAGCAAACGGTGTCTAACAATTCCCCTAAGAGGCTGCGAATTTGTTCCATCTGCGTAAAACTGGGATAAAAGGCAGCAGATGGGCTGGAAAACACCAGCACAGTCATCCCCAACATCCACCTCAAACAATCTATCAAGTAATGTGCACAGACAGCGCTCTGCTCTCCACGCCAGGCTTACAGCTGGGGTGCGAGGTAGCGTGCCAGCTTCCATCACACAGCCTCCTCTGTGCGGCGATGTTACGAGCTTCGGCGGGGGGGCTGTGGAGCGGGTTGATGGTTTAATTTCAGATGCACGTTGACATACAGTGAGAGTTTGTGTGCCTGTGTATTTAGATCTGTGTACAGAAGACGTGACTTCCGGGAAAAGTCCCAGCAGAGACAGTGCAAGCAGATAAGGTGTTTTCACATACCACAGCATGACAGGCGGGAGAAAAAGGGGAGGAGGGGGTCGAGGGAGGCACAGTCAATCATATGTGAGAAAGTCTGCCAAGTTTACAGTGAAGGTACTGTGACCTATATCTCTCACTCACTCGCACTGCAGCTCTGTCTCTTCAACGCTCTTATAAACAGATATACAAGAAGAGACTTCAAGGATACACACACAACAAACCCCCCCTAGCCCCCCTACCACCACCACAGTCACTCAGCAACACAGCATTCAACTGAAGATGTTCCTGTCTGACCCAATCAATGCTTTTTATTGAGTCACACAAGTGCTGGAGGGAGGGAGATGCTTGGATCTACACTGTGACATTTGAGAGATAAGCAGGGCAAACAACGCTATCCCGACTCCTGCTGAGGGCCCTTCAAAGTCAGAGTGGATGAAAGGGGAAAGTTAGAGATAACCGGGGAAACAAACAGCGGAAACCAAGCAGCAGCGACAGAGAGGGTGACTCTCTTCACAAAAACTCTTCAATGCAAAGAGTGAGGTATAGAAAGTGAAATCGAAAGAAATAGTGACAGAATACAGAATGTAAAGGTGCGTTTTTTTTTCACCACTTGTATGTCTGTGTGTGTGTAAAATGAGTATTTTCATTAAAAATAAGTTTAAATAGATCACATTATTTTTAGTCAATAAAATATTTCCGCACTAATAAAGATTGCTTTTTTTTTTTTTTTACCCAGAATGCTTCATGTGAAAGAACATGTCTTGATAATTGATGCCGTTGATCGTTAGCATCAAATTGACATGTTCTAATCAAAGCTGCAAGGCTGTTACTCTGTCATTCTTCAGGGAGCCTCTCTTTCTTTTACTTTCTTCATAGATTGAGAAAAGCAGAAAAACAACATGGGTCCAGGGCTTTGACTCCAATCAATACGCACTTAGCTTACGAGAGACGAGCCAATGCACCCGAATGAGCGGCGATAGTTATTAAACATTAATAGCTGTGCAGACATAGTTGTTCTCAACAGTTTGACTTGAGGATTTTGATCTGGGCATCTGGAAATAAGTTGGAAGAGACAGAAAGTAGGTTAAAGACAGAGAGGGAATCTGCTGAGAGGGGTAAAAATGTCTGCACGCGGGGATTCTCCTCCTCAACTTGCTGCACTGCCGACCCCATTAAGCCTGGCTCGGCTGTCAGGGCTGTCAGGTGGAAGTCGCCTTTAAGTCAGCCTGACAGCCTCAACCCACCATAATGGGCTCATCAGCGGCCCACGCCTCCCGTCTCCCCTTCTCTACTTCGTCTGCCGCCACGGGCAGGCCGCGGTGGCTGAGGCGAATCATATTTCAAGAAAAACTACACTGTACCTCCATATCAGCGAAGAGCCCAAGATACAGAGACTGGGTCAGTGGGTGTGAGGTGGCTTGTACAGGGAGTTTAATCTCTCATCACATCTCATTAAGATCATATTTCTTCATTTTTCAGCCCTACAAGAACTCACACACACACAAAGTCAAAAAATTGTATGAATCGACATCAACAATAATGAAACTGGACAAATTTATGATGACAACTTGTAAAAGTGAACCAAGCAGCAGAAGATACATTAGCATTCACTTCCGCCTACTCCTTTTTGGATATGTCTATGTTATGTTGTTGTTTAAGTTTTCAAGTCAAGGTCTAAAACCCTGATTGATGCTTGATATAGACAGTCAAGTCGGGGAAATTGTGGCTGGCTGATCTTTCATTCATACAACTCCATGGACTCCACTGTGTTCACTGGTGGTCTTGGACTCTTGGTGTGGAAGTGTTATGAGCCTCACATGGTGCAGCAGGCGGCCAACGCCGGACAGATGTTAATCATAAACATCTAAAAGAAGATGTTATCTTATCATGAAGATCCTGTAATCTACGTTCTCCATCTCCACCAGGTCACCACACAACACATTATCTCAGACACCTTCTCTAAACAAGTTGCAGCGGGGTGACGACAACCAGGGATGACACACATTACTGCGCTTCAAGAGGTTAAAGGGCGGGAGACGCCGGCACTTGCACGGACGCAAACATCAGCACCCACAAACACTTGGCACCAGGCGCGCCCGCTGTGCGAGCTCAAATGGCCCCTATGTGTGTGTTTTAACAGCTTCTCTGTGGACCGTGTCGAAGTGAGGCAGCTGCTGTGAGATGTTTTGGAGCGGGGGGACGGCACGGCGAGGAATCCTGGAGTCGCAGAGATCAGCGCCGTTGACGGAGCGTGAGACAGTGACTGGAGCGTTCAACATGGCTGCTAACAGATATTTATCTCCACACCGGCTCAGCCTCTCTGAGACACGGTTTCTACAGCAGACTCACGCATCAAACTCCTGCAGATTCCCATCAACCTTTGCTGCAGACTGCGAGAGTTTAAAATCTGTTATGAAAATAACACTATCATGTGAGAATGTGACTATCATCTATAATCACTCTATTTCCACCACTCCCTCTTCTCCCAGGCCGCAAAATCTGCATAACCCAATTAAGGATAAGAGCAGCAAGACTCCAGATAGTATCAGCCCTCTTTGCTGTAACTGCTCACACAGACAACAAACAGTGCAACTTCAAAAGATTATCACAGGAAAAAAAAGGGAATGCACAGACACGATAAGAGCGCCTCTGATCAGATCAATTATTAACAACTTCATGAGTTCACATAAGATCTGAAAAAGAGCTTAGCGTGATTTGGGGGCAGAATGAAACATCTTGTTTGGTTAACGTCAATCAGAAGGTCAGACAAAGGACAATAACACAGCGACTACATACTGGAAAAACATGTCATCAATTTTTTAAAATACAAAGGATTGGGTAGAGAGGAGCTCTGACGCAAACGCTCTCTTTGAAAGCATCTATTTTAGCAGCTGCTGTAGAATAAACACGTCTACTGCCTTCCAGCCAACTGTTTGAGGGGAAAAAAAGTTGAGATTTTAAACTCAGATCCTCCTCTTCATGCTCCGGCTCAAGTAATGAGGGGATTACAAAAAAAAAAAAGTACATTTCCAGCAATTTCAGCAATCGATGCAAATCGGGGCTGCTTCACTGATGCGCCAGGCTGTGATGATTGTCAGGTTGGCGTTTTGCAGAGAGAAGTCGATAACCATCTATCAAACTGCAAGCTTTTTTTTTTTAAAGGGATCCAGCAAAACCTCAGATGAAAAAACTGTGATGGATTCATTCTCATGTGTTGTGTTTGCAGACCAAGATGTCTGGGAGATAAATTGGAGTGGAAATGAAGGGCAAAGCCATGGGAAGCACTGAAGCCTACTGAAAGAGCTTTCATGGCCTGTCAACAAACTACTGGGGGTGTGTGTGTGTGTGTGTGTGTGCGTGTTTTCCATTGACTGAGTAGCCTATCCTGGCTGTCTCTGTGAAACCTAGTTGGCAGAAGATCTTTCTCAAAACTGACAGGGTTTTACAGTCTCATAAACACAGTGGAAAAAACCCAACAGAGTATGAAACAGGTAACTCCCCACATGATAAAATGCATCCTGATTTATTCTGACTGTGACGTGATGACAAATCACAACTCTAATTCCATCCACAACAAATAATGAGATAAACTTGTGCATGTCTGCACGAGTATTTGTTTTGCCGTGTTAAAATAAAACAAAAAAATGAAGACAAAGAATTACACAGTTAAAAACAGAAAAATGGAGCCGTCAAATTGAATTTATTTTGCTAAACGTGCATTTTCATGCTTGACTGACCTCGCGGGCAGTATTTTCAACAATGCCGTGTGTCAGCAGTAGTTTGGTATTTCCAATGTGACTCGCACAGAGAACTCACCAGTGCATGAAGCTGAGTTGTCGTCCAAACAAAGAGGTCAAGTTGCCTTATTTAGCTTGACAGCAGAGACGTTGAACAGGACGGAGTCAGACCAGGTACAATGTCTCTGTCAAACCATTGTAATGGAAGTGACAGCTTGGTTCACCACAGGCTGATCCCATTATTGACCTCTGAGGGCCTCTGTAGACAACTGGGCGACTCTATCAGGAAGACCAAGGTGCAATACAAAGGGACATTCACATATTAAACTCTGAACTGCAATTAGTTGTTAATTGGTTGTTTTTATTATTGACTGATGTCATCATTGAGTTAATTAATTCATTTACTGGAACATAATGCTTATTCTGTCTGACAAAGAGTCATCAACTCAGTCCCCAGTTCAGTGATATACTAAAACTAACAAACCAACATTTTTTTTTTCTTTTGAGAAGTTGGAACAAGATGTTTGGCATTTATACTTGATAAATACCTGAAGCAATAGTTTGACAAGTATTTATTTGCTTTTTGCTAAGAGTTAGATGAAAAGATTAATACTAATACCTGGATGCCAAAAGTGAAGGTACACCCAGCAGCCGAGCTTGGAACGGAGAAAACTAGCTACTCCGTCTCTATGTTGAACCTCAGCCATTACAGAGGCACACACACTATCAAACAGAAATGGATCAAAGTAATACAGAAGAATGAGTCCCTGCTGTCTCTTTCCATTATGTCAAAGAAAAAAAAACCTGACCTCTGGTAGTATTTTTTTCTCTGTGGGGCATACATCAGCACAGCACATCTCTGTGCTCATTCTGCTGCTTCTGATTGAAAACCATATTCAAAGCAGCAGAGCCGCGGCGCCTTTTTACCGATGGCAGTGGTACGCACGCCCGCTACCTTCATTCAATCACTGCCCGTATTGTAGCAGGTAATTGCAGTGTGGAGGGGTCGGACTCTGACGAGTGACTTGCTCCTGTTCAGCGAGAAGGTTGGGCTCATTATAACAAACCTGACTGAGATCACTATCTGTTTAAGCCCGTGTCTCTCCATCCTACCTCTGATGGCAGGGAGCGAGCTCTGCACCAAGTAGACAAAGACTCCCATCCCCACCTTATTACCAGGCAACATTGGCATGGCAACCGACATGCAACCTCTCCAGGTGGACCTGAATGCAACAGTCATCCATGACACCCCAGTGGAGTTTTTTTTAGTTTGATCCCATTTTGACAATTTACTAATTAGCTCCTCCGTCACAAACCTAACACTGAAGCCATTGTATGTTTTCTGGATGACATATTATATTTTTCTCAGCTACTTAAGCTTATGTCACCTCCGCTATACAGTTATGAAATACCCTCTCATGCCTCCCAACAAGCCGCTGCCTGCCCGCACACAGCTGGGTTTATAGAGAATTGCTCCATATGGTCTCCATGGAAAGAAAAATAATAAAAACACTCATGTGACAGTGTGAGTTGGAGAGGAGGGAAGGGAGCGGAGGGAGGGGAGATAAGCACTGGTGCACTTATCTCTTAACAAGCGCACCGGGAGGAGGTCAACACCATCAAAGTGTTGGCGAGGCAGCGAGGCCCCATCCAAACCTCGGCTCCAAATGTGTTTTAATAGGCCACCCATCCTATGCTATCACCGCCTTATTAGTCGTACTAGGAGGCCTGCGGCAGGCTTTAGGCTTGGACTGAGGACTGGGACTAGTTTAGACCCTGAGGAACACTAATAAGGACTTACATTATGTAGCCGGCAGGAAAGATACATAATCATAGCTCAGAGTTTAAAGAGGGAAACTCAGAGTCATTTCATATCTTTTGGAAAAAAGGTGTTTGTGTCTGAAAAGTCTAAAATTACAAATAGATCTGAAACACACAGCTATATTTTTTGTTCAAACTCCATGTCACATGTTTGTAGAGAGAGATGTCTATGCATCAAGGGATTGACTCTCTTCTTTTATCTTGTTGCTGCAGTAATATAACTTTAACATGGAGAATTACCCTGGCATCACATTGTCATGCTATTTCTTGATATCATATGATGTGTAAGTGATGGTTCACGGAGACTGATCCGCTTGCTTCATGACAGATGAGGCTCCAGCACATGAAAATGAAGATGTGACCCTGATCGCTCATCAACCCCCGCCCCACCGCCCGGCCCCTGTTCTGTCCCTCTACACCAGCCTTCATACTGTCATGCTGCATCTTAAACACAGACATGTGAGCATGGCCAACTCTCACCAATTTTCAACACCCACTCATAAAAGGCTGTTGAAACATAGGCAGCCTAATGCATCACTGTGTAAGCTACGCAGTGCTGAGGAACAAAACAGGAGCTGACAAGGGGGGGAGGGTGGGGAGAAAGAGGGACGGAGGAACGAAAGACGCACTGATAAGAGGTTATACAATTTGTCTGGAACGCCCAAACGATGATGAAAAACCTTTGCAATGTCCACCGATCTGATCTTGGGCATGAAAGGAACCGTGGGTATTATTACCCATGGTGCACAGCAATCTGGAGCCACAGCCGTCCCCTGCAGCTGTGCTCTTGTGAGACAGAATGAATATGGGAGCAATTATTAGATTAAGACGGATTAGGCTTCGCTCAGGTAAAGCAGGCTGGGCCACTCCTGTCTCTTTGGTCCTGAAAAACTGGGCACTAATCCAGTAATGAGACCGCGTTTTAGAGGGAAAAGTGCCAGTGGAGAATAAATGCCGCCATGTATGTTTAAGTTTTTTACAAAAAATATACAACAAAGACTCCACACGCAGCAGACATGAAAGCCTAATGCAAACTGTTTAGACAAGTAAGTGCTATAACTACCCTGCAGAGGGCATGTGCAAAACTTAACGGAGGATTTAGTATCAAACTACATATAAAGGAATACTAATGTCAAACATCTGGGGTCACACTCACAATATTTTTCCAGCATTATGAGCCAAAGATGGAAGATTAAGTCACAGTGGATCTGAGGAGCTCAGCAGTTTGCAGCCAGGCTAAACATACGAGTCTGATAGATGTTACAGAGCAGAGAGTCTGCTGGACGGGGGGTGGGGAGGGGGCGTGAAGGTGGGCGCGTAGTTAAACCTTCCTGTGCAGACCTGCAGATGCGGCCTCGACAGAGTAAAACGACAGATATGAGATAAAGCAGAGTTGGAAGGAGTGGGATGCTGTTTCCAACGCTGCTGCCTTATGAAATATGATCAGTGAGGATGAACAACTTCGATGGATTAAACAGAGAGAAGAGGAAAAATACCTCCAGTGCACATCCAGGGCCAAACAAGCAGACTTGGGACGGAAACTTACAGAGCAGCAGCAGCAGCAGCAGCAATCACAGGACAATATGTCTCCAGAGTGACAGAGGCTGCATTTCGCATCAGTGGAGGTAATAAATGATGGCTCCCTCGCTCGCTCTGGCAGCAGATGGGCGCTGATTCCTTGGCTGCCAGCGTCGGGCCTCTTCTCCGCAGGCGGCTCTGGCTAACGCCTGCACCTCAGCTATGTCCAGACGAGACTGCCAACCAGGAATGTGGTGGCACTCGACGATTCTTTGGCAAACTCCCCAGCGTGGGGGAAAGTGAGGCAGGCAAGATAAGAATGAAGGAAGAAAAAGAAAACATCTCCAGGAGAAGAGGTCTGAACAATTGTTTCTGTCACTGGGACAACTTATACTAACTATGCCCAGAGTGAATTGGGATTCTGGCTTCATTAAGGCTGTAAAGGAGGTTCTGCTACTGTCATTACTCTAATTACACAGCAAACGGCGATCATGTGGGAGATTTGAGGATTACAATTTCATTCTGGGTCAATCCAATGTCAATTTTTGCTGCTACATCCAACTACTAATATATTTAAGGAGGATAATTAAGAAAGAGGGTTGAAATTAGATTGTCAGGGCAGTATCAATTTCATGATCTAATGAGACGATTTCTGCACATACTGTGAAAGGACAGGAAGATGGAATACTTAATGATGGATGGATGAACATGCCTTTTCTGTAAGAGTCTTACAGATTCTTTCAGTCGCTGAATGGGGCTCCAGAGTAAAGTTAAGACTCCATTAAACCCATTTCTCTCTCATTTTACCTTGCTGCCTCTCTCATCACTCTCTAACAGTCCATCTGCCACTGGCCGCTGGAAGTGTGCTTTTAAAAGCTTCGCGAGTCCCTCTAATAAAAACAATCTGCAATATCCGCACTGAAGTAACTGTGAAACACTATTATTTTTTTCTTCTGACTGAGTGCGTCCTAAAGCCACATCACATCCATCTCTGAGGGCGACAAAAGACACAAGAAGACCTTTGACATAAAATTTCAAGAGAACAGAGCGAGTCTCAATCAGTTCTTTTAGAAAAAATGAAATAAAGACATGGGTGGCCTACTGGCCTCGATGCATCTACTTCTCCTTCCCTTACTCCTGCACACAAACAGATGTTGATGCTGGCAGGGGGGGGGTAGGTGGATGGGGGGTAGAGGGATCAAACAAATATGGCAACCAGGTTATTTCCCAGACCAGGCGGCTCTGTGGTGTAGGTTTCTTTGCAGGACTTGGCTGGCTCTGCAGAGTGAGCTCAGTGTAGTCACCACGGTTTAATTAGCCACAACCTCTTTGGACAGACGTGCACTGTGAGCGTAGCCGCTGGAGTCTCTGCAGCTGTAAGAAAGGTCCCTGTGACCGTGGACCACATAGGTGTGACTGTGTATTTTTGTGAATATGTTGACTCTGTAAACACCAGAGCAGAACGTTTCAGTGGGAGATATCCAAAACTCTACACATGTAATTTAGAGCTGAGCAAAGCCTGCACTGCCTTCGCTTTATTTTCTGTAATGAGAATTGGAGATGTGTCACGTCTACAAGTTTTAAATGTATGCACTGATGCAACTTTACTTGAATTAAACCCAATAAGGCTGACTAAAGCTAGAATCTACGTTAATCAGTATCCAGGGTAGCAGAGTAGGACGTAACTGCTACAACACAGAATATTTAGATAGGAAAGGAAATGGACCACTTCCACAGTCTTTGTAATTAAAAACAAACAATGATTTCCAAAAAACTGGCAGGATATAAATATTGTTAAGACCAGACATGACACACTGAGTTAATTACACTCAAGAAAAAAGTGTCACCTGAAGACAATCTGACATCAAAAGCCCCACGTTGTGAGATTAAGAGCCAGAAAGTGTCATTCTAACACTTTTCCTGATGTTTTTCATGCATCTGTAGCCCTAATCATTATAATGAGGTGTTGTTCACTTTTAAATAAATAAACAAGGCATTCTGTGGTGTTGCGAGCCAGCAGGTGGTCCGTTTGCACATTTACCCATGTAGGGTCCTATTCTGGATACTGTTCAGATTCACTATCCTCTACCCACACACCGAGTCTGAGCGTGATCCACAGGAAACTGCAAAACACACCTGGGAACAGGATTTCTCTAAACAATGTTTGCGAAGCCATCTGCGGTGGGATTTTATAGCATTTATGAGGTGATGCACTGCCAAAAAAAGGCGCTCAGTCATTCATCTGAGGCGTGGAGTTTTTGGTATGTCCATGGTATGTGGGAGGTCTGGGGGATGGGAGGTATCTTCACATTCAAACATGACTTGTGTGATTTGATTCATATCTTTCCTCAATGTGTTTCAGGGTTTATTCACAGTTTTATTCAGAGCTGTCATCTATAACTGGTTACAAATGTATTATTGTTAACAGGACCATACAGTAGAAGTATAGTAGCCTACAAGTATCCAGGTAAGATTGAAAGGTATCTTTTTTAATCTTAAAAAAAATAAATGAATGAATAAAAAGCATCTTTCTACAGTAGAAAACTATTTGGATTGATTTCCCTTTGAGATTTAAATGCATCTATTCTTTGTTTCATGGTCGCCATTTAGTGTAATGTATCAAAAGGACATTGCAGAGAAAGTGCCACTTTAAAATCTCATGGGATGACTTTGTGTGTGCTGTAGGGGGTCCATGACATTTGAAGCGCCGATAATAATTTCAATAACAGAGGAACGGGCAGGATGTGGCAGACCCCCAATGAGGTTCAGCGTTTTGCTTTGAAAGAGATGTTTGTATTAGCATAGAGAGCTGCATCTCAGTGGCAGGGAGAGAAGTGGGAGGAAAAAAGGGCAATTAAAGAGAGGGAAAAAAAGAAAATCACCCACAAATGTTTAAAGTCTCCTTTTTTTTACTGCCAAACATGTTGAATAAATATCTGATTTAGTGGTTCCTTGTATAATCTATGTTTCATTTAGTCGTAAATCATCAGCAGACAATCAGGTGCTGGCTGTGGTACAGGGCTACATGCTGATGAGGAATAACTAACTGATCTAAGTGCAGAGCGGAGCACACATGAATCAAATTATAGTCTCAACAAAGAATAATCCCTGAAACAAACAGATATCGCTCCATTTCCATCAGAACAATAGTCTGCCCGCCTCCAGAAACTGTGACTTTCAAAATCGTGTAATTACCATTGACGATCACGCAGACAATCGCGGGCACTGTTACTTGGCAACACATGCCACTTGTCGTGCTTCCACCCACGCAGGTTGAGCTGAACACGGTCAAGGTGATTATGTTGTTTCTATGAACAATTCAGCAGCCCGGCGCTCAACCTTCCACACCCCTGAGCTGAGAAAAAGCACTTTGTGTTCACACTGCAGGCACGCAAGAAATAAGGCGGCACGGACTCGTACCAACCAAAACCAGATTACCATAGGCTCCGCGCCTCGTATGCGCCGTAGATTAGGGGTTTACGGGCAGGAAATGAAATGTTTGGTCTCTCCGAGTCGTGGCTGTGTGAAGTGTTTGTCCAGGTACTACACCTGTTGATAGGCATCTAGACACTAACAAAGCGAAGGTGAGGATCTTAGATAGCACAGGAAGGGAGACTTCCTTTGGGATAAGTGTGACCGATAAACGCCAACACAAAAGGGGGTTTGAGATGGTGGCTACAACTGAGCCAATACACGACCTTCCTGCTCAACAACTTAAATGACTGCTAGCTATCATCAGGCTTTCACCTTCATACACCAGAAACAGATCTCAGCAACCTAAAGAACCCGACGTCTTGCAGGTTGCTGTCTGTCTGCTGCACTGCTGCAGGAATCCCTGAAGAAGGATCGTCTATAGAAAAAAAAAGAAAACTAATGAGGGTTGTGCTGATGTATGATGTTCAAGTGAACAGGCTGCATGCTCACTCCTATCCTACCTCTACTCACAACACAACAGAGGTGGAACTGGAAACTGACTGAATGGTGCACTGGCAGCAATCTATCACAGAACATCAGAACACCAAAGAGCTAATCACAGACTCCAGGACACGCCAGGAGGACTACTCCCCTCTGAATATCACCGAGGGAAAAGTGGAAAAGGTTTATTTCCACAATCAACTGGGCTGAAGGAAGCTCAACAGCTTTTAAAGACACTCAAGTGAACTATAACCTGTCTGCAAAACTGCTTCAGTCCTTCTGCCTCTACTCTTAAGAGTGTCTTCACATACTGCATCACAACATTGTATACCCACTGTTCAGCAACAGACAGAGAGGCTCTCCAGAGGGTCATTACCACTTCACAGAAAACAATCAGGCCTCCCTGCCCCCACCGGAAGGCATTCAGATCACACTACCTCTGTTACCTGCCCATTTCACCATCTCAGCCTCAAACTTTAGACCTCAAAAACAGCTTTTTCCCCCCAAGAGCCATCACTCAACTGAACTCCAACACTGCCAAGTCTGCAGCAGGATTTAAGAAGTGAAACATGACATAACTGCACAACACAATACTGCATTTAAGTATGGATATCTTACAGGAGCAGCACCTAATGTATATTCTTTGCATTAAATCTGATGCAGCGTCCCCCTGCATGTAACCAACACTTGCAAAACCAACACCCTCTTTCTTAACAACAAAGGAGCAAAGGAGCTCAGTGGACAAAACACATCACAAAGCCTTTCTTAGTTGGATTTCTTTTCATGGTTCAAAATAGAACTTAATATAATTCAATTCTGCCAACACTCTAGCAATACACAGGCAGACAGGAAAAGATAGGGCAGAGACAACAAGAGACAGATAGAGAGAGACAGAGTCAGAGACAGAGAAATGGGGGTTGGGGATGCATTTGTCTTCCTACTCATGAGTCTCCAAGAGGAGGAAAGACTTCAGAGCAGAGCTGCAGCTGGTATCCATCCCATACATCTGCTCCACAAATGTCCATGTTGACTGTGTGTCCTGACACTGGGGGAAATAAAGGAGCTGAGGCAGGAGAACAGGGAGGGGAATCTTCGACAGAAATAATGAACGCAACAGAGACAAAGCGGAGTCTGTGTTCGATGCTTGTCGGTACGTGTGTTTATTTGCCTTAAGGCCTTTCATCCTGTTGGATTTGTCGATGGCCGGGATGTTGGTTATGATCGGGGCCGATCTGGATGCACCCCGAGGATCAAATGGACAGTGTGCGCTCATCTGGATGGTCTGTTTCTGCTCAGGGCTCTGGTCTAATGAGGATGCCAGTGTATGGAGTTACAGACCGCAGCTAGGCCAGCGGTGATCCTGACCAGCCAAGTCAAGCTCCCTCCCCCCGTTACTCCGGGCGCAATGGAAATTCATGGTTTGATTTCAGAGAAGAGAGGAAAACCAACTCGATTGGGTTCCTGTTTTTACTTTTTTTATCGCCTCAACTTGGTCATGGCTTGGTCAGGGTTAGAAATGACCTGTTCAAATTGCAGAACCTAGCCTCATGCAAACTTCATATCAGAAAATAAATAAAACAGCTCCCAATTTTCATTTGGGTGACATGGAAATGGGAAAGAGTGCTAATATGCGGCTGGTTTTAATGGTACGAGGGTTTGTACTAAGGTCAGCATGGATATCTACTGTATTTTTCACAATGTGCAGTCAAAGCAACATTATCCCTCAATATGAAGGATGTCTTGTTGCCTGATGCGTCCCGGCACTACATCTAATGCAGAGCTGCATCCCTCCTCTCTCTTAATGGGGAGATGCTTTCTCCTTTTAAGTACAGGAAGTACTTGTCTTAGAACGCTTCCTGAACTGGAAGGAAAGTGAGTTTATCTGGCAGTCACGCAAGTCCACATCACAGTAAAGAGGGAAATGGGAAACTGCCATTTGATGATGAATATATTGTATCGGAAAGGTAAGACTACAGATTTATGTGAACGATGTTCTCCAAAACCATGAAAAAAAAGTTGAATCGTTCAGTCCCTTGTGCCGTTGGGAGGTGAATATTTCACTTCAAATTAGAAACAAATGTCTGCACACCTGCAAGAGTGTGACAGTGTGTCTTACTGCTGAAATATTTATTGATTACAAATTAATGTTTCTGAAGGTCAGACATGAACAAACACTGTGGCTGATAAATATTTAATCAGTAACAGTGTGCAGAGATTTTGTATTTATTAAAAAAAAAAGTCAAATTGGAATTACTTTTAAGTAATTACGGAGTTCATAAACTCGACCAGACTGAGACAACTAAAAGCACACATACATTATTTTCCCACCATTTATGGAATGAGAGGTTTATGAGTTGTTCAGGCTTCGGTGCACACACGCAGACGCCCGCGAGCGTGCACACACAACACACACAAAGGATGACAACACACTGGTTTCCTCTGCCCTAAAATGTAAACAGCATTGGGAACCAGTGGGGCTTGACTGACACAATGGCTTCCCTGCGAGCGTACTGTCACTCACACTCTGGGGAGAGACACCTCACCGCAGGAGGTGGCGCGACCCCCTGAGACTTAACGAAATGACACCTTCACACACAGAGACACATGTGCGCGCACGCACACACACACACACATACATACACAATCACAGACACACAATTATACGCTCTAAGGCCACTAATTGGCTTGCTTGGCTGTGTGTGAATACTAACTGGGTTTTGGAGCAGCAGCTGTTGTTATAGTCAGTTCTCTCAAAAGGTGGCAAAAGGAGGAAGAGGAGAGGAAGAAGGAAAGAGAGAGAGTGTGTGTGTGCGTGTGCGTGTTTGGAATAAAGAATTTGATCTCATGCTGGGTTGTCCCCCCCATGCCGACAGCCAATTACCTGTGTGAGAGGCTGGAGCCCTCCCTGTCTCTCTGTCAAGAGCCTGTCTTTAAGCGTGATTGGACAATGCTGTTTACTGTCTGAGTTGTGCCGCCTTCCTTGGAGACCACGGCAATGCTGCTATCCCATAATCATTGCCATCCTTTACCCACCCCACACAGGCCACATCAGTGCTCTGCTGGTGCCCTTTCAAATATTTTGGTTCCCTCTGCCCTCCAGTTGCTTTGCATTTCTCTGTGCAGAGAAGAGACAGCTTGCATTATATAGGGGTTTAGTGTTTCCCCACACACTGTATAGCCTGTACTGGGCGACCTGCCCAGATACATTAATGGCCGCTTAAGTATATTTTTGACCTATTTTTTAACAGTGGTAGAAGCTCTTGGAGGCGGTCTGACGTCATGGAAGAGAAGAGGTGGTCTGTCTGAGGGGAGGCACTTTATCTAGAACACAAGTTAGAAAGCTGAAGTTTTCCTGCCAGCTAACGCTTGACTTATCTTTGCCACATAAAAGCTTACGCCGACTTATCCATTTATTAGCTCTAGTCTTGTACCATATGATGCAACTGAATACCATAACCCTGCAATAAGTACTACCTTTGTAAAGCTTAGCCTACATATGATAAGCTTTCCACTCAGTGCTGGATAAGGCCCGGGGCAACTCAACATACACATTGTATTTAGTTTAGAAAAGACCAGCTACAGTACATCCACAGTATAAAATAATAATAATTTCAACTCAATTTGAAATTAGAATTAGAAATTAGAGTTATATCAACAAAGTATAGAAAACATCTGCACAACTCCTGAAAGTGATAACAGTCCACGGTCACATTTATTATAGGCAAAAAAAAAGCCCATAATAAAGATTTTGTTTTTATTCAAAATTAGACTCATATTACGTACAGGACTTTCCAAAACAAAAAACTTCAGTAGACATGTTAATTTGTAAACTGCTGTAGCTATCAACAACTTCAGGGCAAAGACAGAAGCAGCAGCCTTTAGATAGACATGTTGAGAGAGAGTAACCTAAGAACCAACACTACATGGCACAGTGCAAAGGAATGGAATAGAAAGTGCATCCTCAGAAAGCCTCAAACCAAACGAGGGACTCATTTATCCAAACTAAATTTAGATTGCTTGATTAGCCCATGGAATGATGCAGCCTCTTGTGTGGGTAATTGCTTTGTTGGACAATGAGTGTTGTTGTCCTGTGATCCATTATTCAGTTTATACTTGGCCTCCATCAATAACTGATCAGTTATTTATCTTTTTACAAATAAACAACACAAGAGTGGGAGGCTTTCCTGTTCTAATCAGAAATACAGCAAACACGATGCTGACTGCAAACAGATGCTTTTTGTGTTTAAACAGAGTTATAGTCAGCATTTCCCTGAAGATGAATGTTTTCCTGAAAAGCCGAAGCCGCCAGGCAACACTGAAACTAATAGTCTTACTGTGAGGCAGTTGGATGGCCATTTCCCATGACCTTAAAGTAAATGTATTTGGTTTGCAATGCAGCAGAATTTTATATAAGCTTACCTTTGATGGGAATGGCAGCATCGCATCCAAGCAGACATGAGGAGAGAAGAAAGAAAACAACAACGTTAGCCAGGGGCTCAACAACACAAACAGGGGAGGGATTCTTTTCTTAAAACATCACTTCTGTATATTTTTTATAGTACGACCTGAAGGCAACATGAACATTTCTACCAGAAAAGTGCTTTTCTCTAATGTGCCTCTCACAAAAAAAACGCAGCCCTGCTGTAACCGTGTGGTGCCTCCTGGCTCGTAACCTGTGTGCATGTGAATGGGCCGCTGGACCAGATAAATCAATCCAGGTGTAAACATGAAGTTTATCTATTCATCCTTTATATATTTCCCCATAACTACATTGCTGTGATGGATTTACGGTTCATCATCGCTGGCAGTATCAGCCTTGGCGGCAACAGCCAGAGTAGTCTCCTGGGCCAAAACAAAGGGCTTGTGGGTAATGCTTTCATCCAGGAAAGAGTAGTCCAGGTCAACACATCTTTCCTCTCCTGCTTTCTCTCTGCCTCAGAGGGACGATCTATGAAAAGGTGCACCAACTACATTTTCTAAAAGGCCCCGTGAGCGATGCAACATAAATCTTTCTTTTTTTTCCCCTTCACTGGCTCCCTCTCCCCATTTATCTTCTGTTTTGGGCTCATCTTGCCTCAGTCTGAACACCAGAGGAGGAGCGGAAGGAGGGAAGGGAAATCTCAACAGCTCCAACATCGGAAAGTGGGAGAAAGGTGGATGTCTGTTTGGCAGCGTTTAAAAAAGAAGGAAAGAAAGACCTTTGCCACCACAGGAGACCTCTTGCCCTCTCCCTCAACCCAGGATCTCACTAACATGCTCAGAACACATTGCTTTATTGCCTGTAAAATAGACACAGTGGCCTATTTATAAGAGGATTAAGTAAAGAAAGAAAGACAGCAGGAGGGTATTCTGTCTCTGCCAGTCCTCCAGCCTGAGGGGGAGGTCCCATTACAGGGACAATGTAGCACATACATGTAGCCTGACGTGATGCGCAGCTCAGTGCACAGCTCGTCCAAGGTGAGCATTACCTGGGCGCCATGTGGAAAGAAGGTAAAAGGCAAAAACCATTCACAAAAGTAACACAACCCCTAGTGGCTTGTGGTTGCTGTGGCACCAGCGGCTTTTAGATGACAAGTAGATGTGTTTCAGTCTGTCAACAGATCATGACATGTACGTACAGTAGGTATATGTAAAGAAGTGGAAACATAAACACATAAACTAACTGTGCGTTCACACCAAAAGCTTCCAAAGCGTCAAAAACGCTCGAGGGTCGGCGTCTGAGCTTCCAAAACAGCAACGTACGTTCACACCAAAAGCTTATCAGCCGCTTTGGCCGCTCGTCACGTGACTGGCGTCAAACTTCAATCGCGCTGGTCATTGGGGAGCCGAAATACATAAAAAGAAAAAAAAACGGCAGACGATGGACATCTCTATTCTGACAGGTTATCGCCGGTTGCCGCTTTGCCGCGTCATAGCTAATTACCATAAAGTTGACCAGGGCTCAACTTCTAGTCTGTTGACGCTCAACACATAAAAAATGAATTGACACATTTTGGTGTGAACGTACAGTCACATACGGCAGAGGAGAGATTTGTTGGAAACATCAAAAACACAGAAAATTCATGGCAACATTAAATAATTTAAATCCAATTCCACCATATGGAGATTTGCACTTGAAGGTGAAAGTAAACAAACATAATTTGGGTCAAGCTCAATTTTGATGAATTTTGGAGCAGCTCTTTACTAAGGGAATAAATACTAAGGGAATACATTACCGACTAAGGCTGAACAAAATGCAAAGCAATTTATATTGCTATTCTTTTGGCACAAATGTATTTTTCAAGATTATAAAAAAAGCTGAGGTGCTTCATTCAACTTTATAAAAAGTATTACAGCCTCCATGATTTGAATATTGCAATTTGCCACAATGCAATTTTGATTATATTTCAATTACTTTTTGGTTTGACTTTGGCCATGGGATTTAATTGCAGGTTTTTCTCCATCTTGCTGCCCTCTTGTCTGGTCGTCTCTCCACCGTCTGCTCTCAAAAAAGGCACAGAATGATTTAATGAATTATTACTGTGGACCGATAACAAGTCATCTCCATTATGCTGAGAAAACAGTCCAGGCCAAAGAGCAGGAAGCTTTAATAGCTTATTAGGACCATCACTTTTATCTACCCTACTGTGTTACAGCTCTACCTGTGAGGGGATGGTTATGCCATAAGAATCAATAGCACAAATCAGCCTTTTTTAAAAATCCATTTTTATCTATTGTAAATGGTAAATGGGCTACACTTTGTGTTTTTCTCGTTTTGACCTTCCTTCAACCACAGACCTTCCAATAAAGGAAAATTTTCCTCTACCCCATGAGCCACAGCTGTAGACCTCATTAGCTCACATGGCTTTTATTCCCTTAAAAACTATTTATTGGATGAAATTGACTGACTAGCATTAGCATGGTCCCCAGCTGGTCAATTACAGTAGCTCAGTAGTTCAGCCACCAGCTCCATGAGCAGTCATGATGTCACCGAGCCTGAATGTTCATTTCTCTGTGCTGTTACTGTACAAAGAAAAGAAGAGCAGATTGAAACGCCAGCTAACAAACCAGTTCCCTAGCAGGAGCACGGCCCACCTGAGTCCCACCCCCCCCAAGTTCATCTTTGAACATCTTCAAAAGAAAGATGTTCAATAAATCTCACACAGCTTTTAAACGGTGTAAAGGAAACCCCTGGTTGTTAAGCATCATCAGTAACTGTCCGGCCCCCGCCCCTGTATCAGTAGCACAAAGAGCGACTCTGCCTCTTCTAACATCAATGCTGACCGCTGCCTCCAGTCCTTGTGATTTAATGATTTTTCTCAGGCTTCACAGACGGGGCGAGCCTCAGTCAAAGAGCCTTCCCTTGACTCTTAAATTGCCTGTTGCAACCAGAAAGATCTCTTTTCCCGACAGAGCAGTGATGCTTTACTAGCAAATGCCAAACAATAATGGATCATGTTACTCAGTGAAAACAGGAGTATATGCATGTCTAATTTCAGCCTTTGGGCCCACCACCCATCTCAGGCGTCCAGTAACAGCCTGCTCTGTTTTTCCAACCAGGAGCCAGGCTATAGGGCGAACACAGCCTTGGCCCAGTTCTCAGGTATCAGACCTATTGAATTGAAGCTGGGAGGTGCGACGTACTGTAATGAGTAACCCCCCCACCCCTCTCCTTCAAACTCTGAAACTCATCGTGAACCTGTGGGACAGCAGGGAGGAGGTGGGGGGTGGGGTAAAAACACTGGGTTGAGGATCATTCATGCTTTGTAGAGCTCTACAAACAGGCTGTTTGTTTCCATTCTCCATTTCAGAGAGATGTATTGATCTGCAACCCGGCACCGCTCAAGGTCTTGTCTAAGGAAGACCCAGACATGCCCTTGTAATGTGCTGATAGGCTTACACAGGGAGAGAATGTGAGCTGCATTATAAAGAGATGGAAAGAATTCTCCTTTGGTTATGTGAGTATGGCTCACTGGTCGGCAATCTTGAAATGAACACATCACACAACCAGAAGCAGCTACACGACCACAGGAGGAGGAGGCTGAGTGTTCATACATTTATTTGTAAAGAGGTGGTGGTTTGTGTGTAACGATACGAAAAGGACGGCTGGGGGGAACCTGAGGCACTCGGAGCATCCCCCCATGCATCAGTCTGTCCAGACGGCATCTTCCAAGAGGTGTTTCCTTGGCAACCATGACCAGGACAGTGATCCTCCTGGGAGTGGGAGCCGCATCAGTGGTCAAAGGTCAATTAAGGGTAATTTATTTTTGCTGAGAGAGGCGATGATCCTCCTATCTTCAAGCAGCCATCCCTCCCAGTATGTTTATCCTTCAAGTGGCTGGAGAGTTAATGTTCATCCACCAGTGACGGCTGCTGCTTCAGTTTGTTAAATACTTTATGCACATATGTAATGGAAGTAAAGGTAGCCTATGACATAAACAGCTTGTAACCTTCCCTTTTTTTCCCCCCAAAACACATTTTTGACTGTTTCAACTAAAGGCTGTTTATTAAATCTGAGCAGAAATGTCCTCACTCTCCTCACAGCATCAATGCTTATTTCCCTGTGACAACAGCACTTTCAGTTCAATCTAACCTCAATAGGACGTTTGGTGACCTGAATAAGCCTGCCGCCGAGACAACTGCCAGAGGCCATTTCACATAAAGAGAAATCTAAGGCAATATCAACTGTATGGATGTTAAGTGTTGGCTCAGCAAGCCCTGCCCCATCCAGACGCTCCTCTCCAAGGGTTAAAAGGCTATGGTGTTGGTGAAGGCCGACAGAAAGACGGTTCGATGCCGCATGAATGTTAAAACCGCATTTGACAAAGGGGCCGCACTAAACTGACCCTCAGCCCTGGGCCAAGCAGCCACTGGCAGACCGGCTCAGTGGGCGACCCGTCCTCATGGCTTATTAAACGCCAGCACTCAACAGCACATTAAGAGAAATCACAACAGACACAAATATTTCTCTATGCCCCACAATGCAATCCAGCGGCATCGGGAGATACTATACAGCTAATTCAGGCAAATGACATTTACTGAAGAGTTATTTAGATGCTATCGGTGGCTCAGGTCTTTGTGCTAAGGGGATTAGCGCCACCGTGCCCGGCACTGAAAGGCGTCTTTGTGGCTGTAGTCTTTAGCGGGATGGGAGAGCGGCTCAGATGCCTGCGTGGAGGGTGTCAGTTATCAGGGATCCTGCCATGCCTTGCTAATCTCTGGCCCCACAGAGTTCCTGAACGCCAGCCAGCGTGTCCTACGCCAGCCTCTAGAGTTCCCCCAAACCAGAGGCACAATGATAGGTATTCATGGTGAGAGCCACTGGACCGTCAAGCTCCTCTCCTTGAGTGAGCAGCATAAGGGCAAGGGAAAGGCTGGGGCTGCAGGACGAGAGGTCTGAAGCACCGTTACTGCTTTAGCAAACCATGAGCGCTCAGGGACAGGACCAAAGACATATATATTGGAACAGTGCACCCACATGGGCGCAAACCGCTGTGAGGTAATAAAACCATGATGAATGTTTTATTAAGACGGTGTCTTTACGGTTATTTCCCACCAGTGATCTACACACTGGTGCTGGGAGGCAAGTCTTCAGTTTCCTCTATTTCTCAGCTGCAGAGAGCAGGCAGTCAACTGTGTTTACTGTTTGTGAAGAAATAGGGCGAAGAGGTTGAGATCACCATGGACACGATGACCGCAAAACTGCTTTTGTGCAAGGAACATTAAAGGGATAGTTCACCATTTTGGCAAAATGGCCCATTGCCATAATCCATAGTCTTACGAGTAGGTTTGTTACTTTTAATTGTCTGTATAAGCTATAACGGCGGAACCGAGCCACAAGCTGCTCAGAACTACACTACAGAGGCTAATGGGATTTCTTGGTTTCCCTCATCAAACTCATCAAATACACCAAAATCGCTGATTTCCCATTTTTTCGGTTTCATTTGCCTCCGTCTCATCAAATCTCATCAAATGTCCATGAGAGCGTTCTGGAGTTGTTGGATTGTGTATTTGATGAGTTTGATGAGGGAACCCAAGAAATCCCATTAGCCTCCGTAGCGTAGCTCTGAGCAGCTCGTGGCTCTGCTTCACCGTTCTAAAAATAGCTTGCTCCAAAAATTAAAGGTAACAAACCTACTCCTAAAACTAAAGGGATTATGACAATGGCCCAATTTGCTAAAATGTTGAACTATCCCTTTGACAAATGAACGTATTCGACATCAGGACCAAGATTTTATAACAAAGATTGTTCTTGATTCTATCTTTGTTTCTGATTTCCATAGTCTGTCTTTTAAATGGTTTAAAATTCAAACAATTAACTGTTATTTCAACACTGTGGCTTCTCATTCTGTGCTTCAATTTTAAAAAAAAATATTCATAAAGCACTCATTTAAAATTCTTTTTTAATTCTTTCCTTAATTTATTTTTAATTAAGGTGTTGCTGCATTGATGTCAATTGTTCACACAAAGAATCTGAGAATCAATTATTGTCCCCAACTCAACTTTACACACAACCATTTGAGTTTCTTAAGGACTGTGCTTGAACTACATAGCAGGGAAAAAAAGACGTCTCCACATTTCCTCCAAACAGAGTTACAGCTTAATCAGTTGCAAAATTCCTGCAGGGTACAGCGTTTAATGAAAAAGTGGGTCACAGAAATACAGTGCCATATGTTCCCTAAAGATCAGCACCGTTTCACACTCCCAAACACTCATGTGTGCTATCTCTTGATGTTTTAATTAAATGTAGATGAGTAGGAGGAAGAGGAAGATAATGCAACCCAGCTGAAATTTTCTTTCCAGACATCCTGGAGTTTTAGGAGTTTGGTTGGAAGAGGGTGAAAAGGCTGCGTGGGTACAGAGGTGGGGGTGGGGGTGGGGTGGGGGGGGCATATAGAAGGGAGTACAGGAAAGAAAGAGGGGAACGGTGGGATTAGTGCAACCAAATGAAGAGATGATTCATTGAAATGTTGAATTAATTTGTGGCTGTCAGTTTCTCTTTCACAGTGTAGTGTTCAGGGTGTGGGGTGTCTGCCCCCACCATTCTTTGGATCCCACCTCTTCCACCACATGCCTTGGCCCGGCTCAGCTTGGCTCCTCTCAGCCCTGCATGGCCTCCTTTCCACTCCACTGGGAAGCAGACATGCAGAGGACTATCGTAAATGCTTGGCTGCAGAACTTCACAGACCAGCGTCTCATCTCCTCCTCCTCAGGTCTCCCCATTGTTCTCCTTAACCTGGTTATGGTGTCTAGCATGATGTGTTGCGACCCCCGCGGTATCACCTCCGCCCTGCTTCAGACACACATCATCTACCTCTTTCAAAGATGCAAAGCGCTGGACAGACTGTGGTCCAGGGTTTTTCCTGCAGTAAGCCAAGTTCCTGAAGGCATATATCCAATCGCCCCAAACAGTTCTCTGGCTTCGAAAAGAGCAATGAGAAGTTAGGCAGATGATCAAGCAGCTTACTGCAACAACTGGGCTATAAAGTAAGTTCAGGCTCTGTGCTAACTTCTGAGGTAAAATACTGCAGAGCAAACACATGGCGTTGAAGGCTTAGAGGACTCAGCTGTTATTTAACTGCAGAGGCGAGGGAAGCACAAAGCTCATCATCTGGACAGCTTTGAAGAAATGGAAGTCTCTTTCACTGGCCAAGCATTGGGGACGCGACACGGTCAAGCAATCATGGACAGTATGTCTGTGATGTCCCAATAACAATCCTTGACACACACACACACACACACACACACCTCCTTCTGGCACTGCAGTGGAATGCAGCTTGGTCCTGTCCTGGTGCTCACCGAGCAGCTAAGTACAATGTCTTTTTTTTTTTCAAAGGAGACGCTCAGTTGAAAGAAGCGAAGTTAATTGCCTTGGCTACAATAGAAACCTCCCTGTAAGGCCGTCCCATTTCCCCTGGCAATTAGGGCTCACTTCCCCCCAGGTACTTGTGAACAAGCCAAGGGGTCGACACTCGTGTGACTGAGCTTTGGCATGTGGACCAGGCTCCACCTGTCAGCTGCAGCTAATCTATAGAGCGTGGGACACAATAGATTGGATCCTGGATGCTGCCCACTACACTAGCAGAGCTGCGTTTGAATGGTATCACTGTTAAGGGTTGGATTATCACATCAATGTTTATGCAGTTAACTGTATTCCACTCTACATGATTCACAGTAGACAAAGCTATAAAAACTTAAAAATGTAGAATACTGAATTATGACTCTAAGTCTCAAAAGTTAGAAGGATCCTTTGTCTCATTATGAGATCCTTTTTTAAAATATTATATCTAGATATCAAAATAAAATTGAATGAAGGTCAGGAACGGACAACGTTGCAATACATATATTGCATTATGCAGGTTTTACACCAGTAACCACTTGTAAAACACAAATGATACTTTGTGTATTCCCCCATGCACATCACCAACAGGCCAACATTTATGAGCACATGGGCTCTGTGCGCTGACTGCACATGTTTGGATAATGTCAGGCTGTGAGTTTAGCTGTGAATTGCAAATGGAGAGGACAGACAGCAGTGCTGGCCAGTGGGGACAGAAGAGAAAAACAACAGAGAAGTCCAGGGACGATATTCCACTTACTCACAATGAGCAGCGCCTTTTAAGACAATTCAGTCCTACTGCAAAAAGAAGGGAGGTAGTTCACTAAAAACAGAGCCATTAAAGATACATTTGATGGGAGAAATACAACAACAAAGATGTGGAATGTGGACGTGTTTGGCGTTTGATGCCAGCAAATTTATCTGAGATTTCTGACGCACGTCCAGATGACTCAGAGTGGCTGTAACCAAGGGCATCATGTGCCTTTGCCTTTCTGTCTCGCTGCGAACAACGAACCACTATGAACAATAATTATATGGTGAGAACGCTGGTTAACCGACTACACTGGCGAGGCAGCAGCCATGGAGCTTTTTTCTATGATTAAAGCAGAATAATTAGCTCTAATTACTTCCTGCTTTACACACCATCTCCTGCAGGTCATGCACACCGAGAATGAACAATGTTTTGCTTTTCCCAGGATTTGGGCTGAGGTGGGGGGGAAGAGGGCAGGATTGAGGGGGTTGAGTAAGAATACAGGGGGGCTGAGTGGAGTCTCTATTTACTAGACTCTTCAGAACACGAGCATGGATGTGTGAAATGTGCACATACGCACACTTGAACGCGGGAATGATACACATACATGCATAGGCACACAGAGGGTGTGTTTGTCAGATTAAACTAAGAAGGAATTGAGTGACAAAACCACCTATTATGGGCTCATTTGTATGTACATCACAGCCTCTCTTTGTATTGGAGTAAGATGTGTTGAGGCGCACTACGCTGCTCCTCAATGAGAGAGTGACAGCCCTGCTAAACCCAGCCCCCCTTTAAAACCCCTTGAATGAGCTCTCTACAGCGGTTCAGCTAAAATCCTGCTCTGCATTAGTATGGGGAACAGCTCACCCAGAGTGGGACGGGCAACATAAACAGCACAGGAAAAAAAAGAGAGAAGGGGATTGGCAAGCACTAATGAAATGGTTCAATTAAACAGCTGCACTCCAGCAATCACAATGATGTTTCCATCTACAGACATTACACCACTTGATTAGATTAAACTGGTAGGTGTGATTACATGATCACATTTAATGCATTCATTGCGAGTCCTAATCATCAATCATTAATGAGTTGAATATAACAACCCTGATTAATTTGAATATTTATAATAAGTGAAATAGTACTTACGTCTATATTTAAGGCTATTATTGGTGATTAATTATTTTTGGGTTGAGAGTGAAACGCTGTTATTAAATCTGAGTTGAAATCATTTCAGTTATCCCTTCAGATTTCATACGGTAAATATTTCAATATAATCTCCACCAGCTTCAGCTGCGTCCCAATTAGCAGATGTCTAAAATGCTAACACGCTAAAGCAGTGGTTCCCACCCTTTTCTGGCTCGTGGCCCCATTTTGACATCACAAATTTCTGCCGACCCCGTCAATCAAGATGCACCAGCTCAGATATTTTTATATGCTGCATTTTATTTGAATTCAATTTAAATTTGAGAAAGTGAAAGCCTATGGAATACAGTTGTTTAGGATTGTGTGTGTGGTGTTTTTTTTTTCTTTTCTTTTCTTTTTGGCTTTTTTGCCTTTATTTGATAGCACATAGTGAGATAGGTCTGCCCAACGCGGGAGTCGAACCGGGGACGCCTGTGTTGAGGACTGTAGCCTCTACATGGGGCGACCGCTTTAACCACTGTGCCAGGCACCGCCCCATGTGTGTGGTGTTTTTGATCATAATTGTGCAAAGTATGACGGTGAATATGGGAAACATTACATCTTATTTACATCAGCATGTTAGCATTTCACTGTTTTCAGTAAGCACAGCCTCACAGAGCGGCGCTCATGGCTGTAGAAAATTAACTCTAAGCCCAACAGATGCAAGGATGACGTCATGAGAGGTTCTAACAGTTTATTGCAACATGAAGCACAAAAATGAATGAATCTCCTTTTACAGGACAAGTAAGTGAATAACTAACCAATCATCCTTGTTTTTCCAACGGAATGAGCACATTTGCGTTTCGTTCTGCAAGACCCCATTCTGTTGCTGCCCACAAGATTGGCCCACTGTGAATGACTCTTGTTGACTCCCGGTTGGTCTCACTGGCTGATCAAAGTCAGGAGGAGCTCTGACTGTGTATTCTTCTAACTTCATAGCTAATATCAGTGCGCCCAGGAAACCACACTCCCACTGACAGGAAAGCCTGACACATTGTCTGAATTTCTCACAGCCCAGATCTCCCAGATGTATCAGCCACAGGTTAAGTGTTTCATCCTGTCTCTGTTTAGATGATGTGCAGGGGGTAAACATTTAAAGTGCTCTTAACTATGACAAAAAAAACCCAGTCTTTGTTTCGGAAAACACATTAAAATAAAACTCATTGAATCCTATGAGTCACACTCCCCCTTGCTAAGCTGATATGCACTTCCAGTGAATAAGCTGACGACACCTATCCATTATGCATAGCAGATGCAGAGTCAGAGTAAAACCAAACAACCGTTATTCTAAGCATGTATGTGCACGCCTGGATCACTAAAGGCCGAGGAGAACAGGCACTTTGACACTGATAGTGATGGTAATGAGCTTACACAATCTCCTAACCAGTCATCCACATCCATCAATGACACATGGGGAGCAGAATAGATGGACTGCATCCATCACCCGACATCACACACTTCTCCTGCAGGCCTTCCAGGAAACCAGATCTGGAACGCCACTGCTTCACTCTGCTGTGTGTATATGTGTGTGTTTTTGTCAATTTGGAAGGAGGTGTTTCGGTGCAGCTGTAGGCGCAGCAGGGACTGCACCAGTATGCCAGAGGGATGTACTAAAGTGAGATCTGTGACCCGTGAAAAGGGACGCTGGGTACCCAGGCTCCTGCTGGGGGCAAATCCCCTCTTCAATTTACCACCTGGAATAACAAACATCACCTCCACACACAAACACAGAGATAAACCCACATTCATATCACACCTGAGGAGGAGAGCGGGAGCAAGGTGCGGGAAGAGATGAGCCAAAACAAGGTTGGCTAAAACCCAGAAAAAGGCAAGGTCAGCGTTATCCTGGCAGCACAATTCATTAGAATAAGAACACAGAGAGGCCCACAGCAGAAGGATCTCGTTATAAACATTAGCTTTGACAAATCCCGCCGGCCACTTCTAATGGACCACTTGGGCTCCAAACATTAGGTCTAAGAGAAGACAAGTACAATTTTGGACTGAAACATGAGGCTCTTCTGCCCCCGGTATTTCCACTTTCTCGTAACATACACAGTGACTGTTTGAAAGAAAACACTGATTTTTCCAGGCCTTTAATCTGCGTCATGTCTCCCGATTAGTCAAGATTATCTAAAAGGCTTGAAGGAGACTTTTATTGCACAGAGAGGCTGCAGTCTTTCACAGACAACAAAAGAAACAAACTTAGTCATAAATTCAGCTGAAAACTGCTCATCTCCGGCTCAACAGTCCTTTCATCTGTGTCAGGGACCAATCAACCAGTTAAAATATGACCTTAATGTAGCTAATTATATATCAACAAAGCACATTCAGGCTCGGATTATAGATGGACACATAATATGACTAACCCAGAGACACAGCACAATAGATTTGTGGCTCTGATTAAGTTAAATGTAGAGAAACATATATGGGGCGTTGTCTAGCTCGCTGGGTTGAGCCGGCGCCCCATAAACAGATGCTCTAGTCTTCGCTGCAGCAGGCCTGGTTCGATTCCCCCAGCTGCCCTTTGCTGCATGTCATTCCCCCTCTCTGTCTCCTCATTTCCCGTCTCTCCAACCTGTCCGGTCAATTAAAGGCAAAAAATAAATAAAACTTGAGCCTGGACACTAGCAGTCAGGGCTTCGTGGTGAAATACACTAATTGGAAAATACTTGACCATAGCTCTAATTAAATGCTAATCCCCTTTAACAGACAGCAACAGCTACTCAAATCTTTTCATCCCTCCGTGTCACCCCGAGGCATCCTCCCCTCCGTAACATAAATCTTCCTCTCCTCCCTCCGCCCCTCTTTTTCTGCCCTGTTAAAAGTCGGAGCCCCTGAGAAGCTGGCAGTGGCTGCAGAGAGGAGGATCACATTTCAAGACAAAGGCCGATCCTCTGTCAGAAAGGAGACACTCTCCAAACTGGGCCCTGCCATTTATCACCAGGAACCTGTTTTTCTGCCTGTTCCCCGCCTCACACCTCCGCGCTGACACGCCGCCCGGTGAAGTCGCCCTGTTGACAGGGAGAGACTAACGGACTGTCAGTTACTGAGCTTGTTGGAGCTTTACTGTTTCTGTGCGTGATTGCACAATGAATACATGCCACCTAAATTACCTCTGCTCCGTCCGTTCCACCTTGGCAGTGATACATTTTGTCGACAGTGTGGACAAAAAACAAAAAAAAAATCCATTACACTATGAGAAGGTATGCAAGGTGACGTGGGCTTTGTTTGAGTTTCACACAAACAGAAAGAGAGGGGTCGAGCAGCCGGTGATTGCCACTGCGTCAGCACATTGTTGGTTTGCTAAAGTTTGGATAAACTGTATTTTCTCTGACGGAGAACAAGGAACACAAGAATTTACATTCTGAGAGCTATCAACATTGCCACAGTAACACTTTTGTCTTGAGTCAACACAGACAATGGACAGCAGCTGAGACTGTTTAGAGAAAAGTGACAATTTGTCAAGATTTAAAACCTTGTTAAATACACAACATGGCTGCTGCTGGTTAAGACGGCGTTTCCTGTGTGAAATTACACGGCGGGGATAATCAGATAATGACCCTGTAAGGAGCAGATTTACCCCGTTTAAAAGGTGAAAGGTCACGTTATACAGAAGCCCCAGTGTTCACAGACCTGAGGTTAAAACACATGCTCTGACCTTTGCTGAGAAAAGCTCCAGCTCTGCCCGATGTGGTTCGACACCCAGGGTCAGGCTCATGACTACAGAGACTGTGGCTTACGACTGAAGGTCAGAATAATCATTTTCTAACACGCAGCAACAAAGAGCCAATGATTCCCAGTTTCACTTTAAACAGCGCGGGGGCACACCCAGCTTCACTCCACCGCCGATCCATGGAAATACCTTTCTGACGGCTGAAATGAAGAAACATTTCACAGCTCTGCAACTTAATATTCTGCTTTCTGCGGTAGCAGAGATATTCTTGTGCCACAGCCCACCGCTTCTTCTTCCCTATAGCATATGAAGTGCAAACCTCTCGAAAACATCAAAGGGTTCCAGCCCGACCAGCAACTAACAAGCTAAAGCAAACACGCTGAATGTAAAGGAGGGGGAAAATGTGCACTCGGCCCAAAAATAGGAGCAAGTAAATTCTTGTTTATTTTGCAGAGGGAGCCGTTATTTCATTTGGATTAGCATAGCTCTGCTGGAATGTGGCCAAAAGAAACAGCACACTTGAGCTCTACCTCGTCAAACACCGCCACCCCAACCTATATTTCAGATCCATGCACCAGCTGCCCCATGCCACATGTGTTAAGCAAGTTAAGAGCGAGCGGTATTATTAGCAGCGTAGCATCGTTTTTAGACGGCCGAGGAGCGACGAGCAGTCAAAGATGCTCTTGTTGTCGCTAAAAGGAGGATAATGTTGTTAAACTACAGAAGATGTCTGGTACGATCATGTGCTGCGGGCCGAAAATCACATGAAAACTGTTAGCACCGAATTTTCCCTGAGATTCACTCATTCATCATCTCCACGGCACATCAATGGAGTGAGACTCTCAGTGAACCATGTCAGAGAGAAGAACAGAGGCTCAAAGGGAGAAAAAAAAAAGCACAAAGGTTTCATTTACAAACTGGAAAAATCAATGAAAGCCTCACATTAAATTACGTGAAGCTTATTTGGGAACTGGTCTTCATCATACAGTAATACTCCCATCATAAAAACACTGAAAATGGGCCATTGTTTATGGCATGTACTGAGTAGTCTGGCAACAGTAGATTTAACTAGATCTAAAACAAAAAAAGCATTTTCACCAAATAAGAAGCATATGGTTTCACATTCAATTACAGCCATTTTCTCCACGGCCCACTTTTTTTTACAAGAGCCACTTGTTCCTTGCACTACTTGTAGAGGAATCATCTCGCCACATGGTTCATGGTGACCTCAGGAACTATAGCCACCTAAAAGCAGCCCTCATTCATTAAAAAACAGGCCTTAGAGGGACATCAGACACACCACAAGATCCTGTACAGGGCTTTTCATTTTTTTCCCCCTCGCAGGCATATGTACAGAAAGAGTCATGTTGAAGACTGACTCACTACGAGGGCTGTTATATTTGGCCCATAAAATCTGACTGTAAAAGTGCCAAAAAGTCACCACTAAATTTAACTGTCAACAAATAATGATAAGCAACATTAGCCAGCAATAATCCACAATTACTATAAAACCGACTGGAGAATTCCTGTTGTGTCCAAATTAATTCATTCTCCATTAATCCATGATCTAAAAATACAAAGTCAAATATGTGATGAAACACACTGAACCTGCAAATTAGTTATTAGAATGAGCAAAAACTACAGGTAGTGACACAAACAGTAATAGCTGCTATAAGACACAGCGTTTTTTTAAATTACAAATACAATGCAAGCTACGAAACTCATGATGCATCTCGTAAAACAGACACATTTGTGTTCTAATTTATGATCCTGTAACCACAGAGCGCTTGATGATTTCATGATGACTCTCAGGGGGAGTAAATAATAAGTGTCTCATCCTCATGGTTGAAGAATTAGCTGTGTAAAAGTCTGAATACACAACAGTCAAAATACCCTTTAACCAATCCATGCGCTAGACTGGGTTTGCTGGGATAACATGTGGCGACAGTGGCTGATGCTTCGTAGTTCAGGCTGGTATTTGATGAATCAATATCACCTGATCCACAGAGGAAATCAGATCAGGATCACAGGATCAAGCTGGTGGGTGCCAGGGCCAAGAGAGAGCACGTCTGGGGAAACTGAAAGAACAAACTTGAGCTGAAGACATCTGCCAGTTTCTCCTTGTACATGTGCATTTTCTTCAGATCGTGAAGAACTCGGTGTGCATCACTGTGCTTGGAGAAAACTTCATGCAGCGCAGCTATAATCACATCTGATCATCGGGACACAGCTGGCACTGAGGGGCTGCATTGCATTTCCTCTGTAAAAATCTGTAGGTAATCTATTTAAGTACCTATACTGTCAAAAATGCAGCTCATTAGGAACCATTTGTGGGAAAAAAAGTGTATCTGAAGCTAATGGTTCCTCGGTGTGACCCCGACACATAATCATCCATTACACTTTTAAAGCTGACTGAGTTCCACTTGGGAGCTCACACTTCCATCTGTAGTGGCTTAAAACCTGCGTCTCTTCCTCACTTTGAATCAGGTCAGCGCTTGTTAAGAGTCCATCTGTATGGAAACCCGAGCAGGTCTTCGCTCTGACCCTCTGGCCTCCTTCCCTCATGGTCTGATGTCCTCCAGCTGCCCAAATTACCCATACTCCCGTCTGAGATTAAAGTCTTCATTAGGACATTTTTAGAAGCACAGTAAACCACTGTCCCTTTTTTTATGGACTAAACCACCAAAAGCAATAAATGTTACTTTGAAATACAGACTGCAGCCAAACCTTTCACGTCTGATTTCCAGCTGTGACGAGGAAAGAAGGCAAAGGAAGGCTCATGTCCAACTTGTAGATGTGAATTTGTGACTGTCAGACGTTTTCACTGATCAGTTCATGGGTCCTTCAACCACTGTGAGACTGTTGATTGAAAACACTGAAAACACGGTCTCTCCTCAGCTGAACTCTACTGTTTTCAAGCTCATGTTTGTGCCTTTCTTTAATATTTTCTCACTTAAACCTCAAAAGGGAAACATAATAAAGACGTGAACTTTATGATGACACCGTCCTGGGCATTTTACAGTTATTCATAGTCGGCCAAATGTGGTCTCACCAGACATAAAAACAAAGCCCCAGTGCGCTTGGCTTTCCAGAGACATTTACGTAATATATTCATATTTCCAAAGCAAACCAACCACTTACCAGAAAATAAGGTCCAAAGTAGTGACTTAGGGAAATGCACAGAGTTAAGAGAATCCCAAATGGTGACTTCAAAGTAAAACATCTTTCGGAAAAAAGAACACTAATGGGAGCGCGAGTTTGTGAATGTGAGTGTTTACAGAGGGAAATGGGGTGGCGGGGCCAACAGCTCTGGGAGGCTTGGGCCCGTTGTATGGCTTTAATACACTCAGCATATTCTGTGAACACCTCTCACCGTTTCCTTGCACTGGGGAACTCGCTCATGTTTAATGCCTTTTGAACAGCCACAGAGTTTTAGAAACAGTTACATTGCCAGACAAAAAAAAAAAAAAGATCAAACAAAGGAGGAGGGGAGGAGGAAAAGCTGCAGGACATCCAACTCTGGCTCTTGAAGGAGATGAGAAACATTTGTGCGGGTGTCTCTGAATAGAGGAGCTTGTTTAATTCATGACTGGCCTCTTTTCCCGCGAGGTGTTGTCAAGAGTAGCCCGTCTGGCTGAAAATCTCAAGACTTTTCTAGTAAGTGGCGCTGATGTCAGCATAACCGCTGTTTTCATCTGGATGCAGAGATGTTCACGCTCTTCATGATTTAAGGGAATCAAATTAAAGTGTAACGGCTTTTTCTGGAGTAAATGACTTCAGTGACAGTGGGCGGTGTTTATCACTGCTGATATCCAAAAAGCAACACGCGACAGGGAAAGACTACAGTGACAGTTTGACACACATTTCCTTCCTTTTGACATCTGCATGTCAAGAATGCAGTAGGGCGTTTTTGATTGTCACTGGAGACGCGTACAGTTCGAACACGGCTTTTTTTTTTTAAAGCAGACAACGGGATTCCTCAACCTTTTTTTTTATTTTTTGTAACATCAAAGTGCACAGAGCTTGCTGCTCCACAGTCAGAGAGTAGTTTTCCTCTACTAAAAACACACCACCATGTTGTGAGTGTTCAAAGAGCACGAGGGAGGAATACAAAAGGAGAGGGAGGAAGTAAGAGGTGCACCCGCGGCTCGTGTGTCATCTGACCTCATTTTAAGACGGACCTGTGAGGTTGCAGGGAAGGCAGGGGTGTAGCTTTCACTGCAACCTTTTCTTTGCTGGCTTCCAAGATGACAGTACGAGAGAGCGCGCACAAAGGCAGAGTAAGACGTCTGCCTGGAAACCATCCGCAGAGAGATGAAAGAGCCCTGGTGAAGTCATGTTGCAAAAATGCAACAGGCTTACAGAGCTCCAATCTGTGAATAATGGGGGAGCAGGTTTTTCCAAAAGACAGAGAGCACCAGATACAGACAAGGAGCCGAGGACAGGGGGACAGTGATATAATAGTGCAATGCAACATGGGTAATCTGAGAACTAGTTGGTGTCATCCAACCATGTTAAAAAGGACAAAAGTGTTGCTCTGCACGGTCACACTCAAATACACTTGATGGTATTTTCAGTCACTCATCCTAGGAAACCGTTCAGTGTTGCAAACGGTTGTCGAACCCTGCCAGCTCTTCCACCGACACACACTGGGCTAACTGTTGCATGAAGTGGGTGTGAATGTCAGGTTGTCAGTTTTCGGGAAAGTTACAGAAAATGTCAGACACTCAAACTAATTACTAAGTAGGGCTGATCGCGCCAGAACCCAATCAGATAAGTCCGACAGATGAAACTCCCCCCTGGATGAGGCTTTCTGCCTGTTGCCAGATGCAAAGAAAGTCTACAAGACAGTACGTACATTTGGTTTTAGTTTTCCAGTTTTCATGGAGTCATGAACTCACTTAAATTTAACCATCAGTCATGTATGACAAGAGAACAAGAGGGATTAAAGAAAGGAGCAGTGGGTCCAGTTTGTTAAACTGCAAATGCTCTTTAGCTGCACAGAGTCACCAGGACATACTGTATCAAGCTATAAGAATACAGTTATAGATATGTTGCCACAGGTGCTTAAGCCACATGTGTACACCATACTTACACATGAGTCTACATAAATGGCCTTTGGTGCGTGATGTTAGTCTGCGTTTACGTATTCTTCAGATTCCAGAGGCCACAAAAGCCCTTATGTTTCAGCCACACTGGGCCCCCCATCTTCTGCACCACAGGAAGTCAACAGCCAAACAGCTGCCAGCCTTCTCCTGCCACGGCTGTTGTCCAGACCCTCAGGGAGATCGCAGCCTTTAACCCTCCATTGTGACCACACACACACACACACATAAACAGAGCCGAGACCCCTCAGCCACATGGTTGACGGTGAGGAAAGACAGGAACGTGGCCCTCTGTCTGGGTCCTAACCTGGATGGGGACACAAAGCGGTGGTGAAAGCTCTAACCTGGGACTGAGAGGACGCCGCGCTGATCCTCATTTGCTCTGACGTAACGCCAGGAGGAAGCGGCAGCAACAAAACATCTACTTCCTCTGCTATGTGGCACAGAAGGGGGGCCGGGGGGACCATTGTCAATGGTCAGACACAACACTGGCATTTCTATCTGTCGTCACCTCGGCAGATAAGTACAGGAAACGCTGCCCTGTGCTCCCCCGATCAACACGGCTGTGTTAGCTGGCTGCACCTGCACAGAGCAGCCTATTGTGGTGGTGTGTATTATGTTGGTCCTCCGCGGGCGTCAACCTTTGTGGGCAAATTCTGATGTTGTTGACTGATGCTGGTAATGGCTGATACTGATAACAGCGTATGAAATTAACTTTTCATTTCGCCCACAGACGACTGATGAGCTGAAATAACGCCCGCCAGGAGTAATTTGTTCTGGCCGTAATTTCTGCCACTGCGCTACACATCCGTGCACAAATCAATGTGCAGGACTGAATGCTCTAATACGCTGCAGCAATTTTTACAGCTGCCATGACTTGTTGATCCACAGCAAATCCATTCAGAATATCAAATACATTATTAGAAATGATTGGGGGGTTTTTTCTTCAGCAAATGTGCTCATTAATGCTCATTATTCTCAGCTCCAGGCTTCCAGTGTGAGAACTCAATGCCTTTCTTCATCCTTACATGACAGTACATGGGATGTCACTGGGTGTGCATTGGTGGTCGGACTAGACAAGAGATCTGAAGACCTGTGGAAGGATCTAATGGGATCTAATGATTTTCTCTATGTACTGTCTTTTTATAGACAAAATGTACTGTCAGTTAATCAAGAAAATAACTGGAATCATTTAATTATCAATAATTACAGCCTCATTGCTAAGCCTAATGTTGCAGTTTGGAAACAACATCATAATCTTCTCCTGATGTTGGCAGGGATGCTGTTTATTTGTCTCTACTCTAAAATGCTGCGGGACAGATTCATTTAAAAGAGATCATTATCTCAGACCGTGTTTACACTCGTAATGAAGCACGGTTGTAATTCTACAGATGAGGAAGAGATATGCTCAAGCGTTGTCATCTCCCAAAGTATCCTGCCACTGATTCATCTGCAGAACGCTTTTATCCATATTTAGCATTAGAGTGGGTGTTTTCCAGACAGTGCAGATATTCAGTATCTTTACACTAGACCATTTTCATGCACAAAAATCCCTAAAAAACACAGAGATCAAGTTTGCCCCTCAAGACTTTTATTCTTGGCAGAGGAGAAAATCCTTTCAAAAAGCGTTTGTAGACCATGAAGTCCTAAAATTCCACTGAATCGTTTTCAATGCCTTAAACAGCCAGAGTACGTTTCCAACAAATATATCATACAACACACAATAAAAGGGGGTTTTCATAAATCACCAAGGGCAGCCAGACACTTCATATCAATCTCCCAAATAACAGCTACAGTAGGGTGGAAGGATGGAGGGAATAATGGAAGACAAACAGGAAGCACCTTCATGTAGCAGATGTTACTGGACTAAACTCTGACCTCTTGTTGCACTAGTGAAAACAATTCACCAAACAAACCAGCGGACACAATTTTTTTCTTGACATGACACCTAGCTGGACATTAAACAAAAGGAGCTCTGGGGGTGTTTTTGTCAGAAATGTGCACAGGATCTACAATCCTGATCCTGAGAGAAAAAAACAAAAACAAAACAAAAGTCTTTGTGTCAGCAGAGACGTGGGACAGCAAGACAATCTGTATGGATTTAACTACTTTCCCACAGAAGCTGTCTGGCAGAATATAACACAAGTGTGAGCTCATTTCAGCTGCCTCCCCATCCAGAGACTTGCTACCCAAAACGTTGAGAAAAGAGGTGCTGTTTTACCCCCAAACATCTCCTCGTGCAGCAGACTTATTCAGTGATTCTGCCTGCGCTGTGCCATCCCTCTGTCAGATCTGATTAAAAATACACTGAAGTCTGCTTTAATGCAGACACAGGGGGAGGTTCACATAGAGGACAGCGGAGAGGAGGATGGAGTTTAAAGGGATTCGGTAGTTGGCATAGTTTTGGAAACTGGAACGAACAAAGTGAAAAAAGGAGCTGAGGAGGGTGAGATAGAGCGAGGATGGCAGCGGCAGCGGCAGCAGCAGCAGCAAAGATGAGGATGAGGCTGGGGAGGCTGCTGAGATAGTTTAACATAATTAAAACCACAGAACATAACGATGCTGGCTGCGTAATGAACTTCCCTCTTTGCTGTGGTAATTACTGTCTACTAACACAGAACAATGCGGGCCGTAATGTACCAGTGCTGCTGAGTGCAGTGGCTGCAGGAGACATGTGTAGTTGTCATCAAACAAGGCTGGTTAACAGACCTCAGGTCAGCAGAGGTTTCACTGAGTGAAAATGCAACCAATAAGCACAACGAGCAGAGGAGCTGAGGAGACTAGGATGTCTAACTGTATAAGAGGAGAAAAGATCAAAGATAAATGAACTTTTAAACATGTTATACTGTTAACATCAGCTTATCCACAGTGGACAACACTCACACAGCACAGCATCACAGTTAATGTGTCTATCGAGCATCCACTGTGAGTAAGCAAATGAATGGCTAAATGAATTACTCTCTGGGTCATTGGAGTAATTCTCTAATTAAAAAATTAGCTGCTGGTGATGGACACCTCAATTCTTTTTACTTCACCAGTTACAAAGCCTCCAACATGATATCACATATTTCAGCAAACCAGAGACAGTGGAGTTTAATAATAAGCAAAAATGGTGCCAGTGTATAACACATGCCTCGGTAGCTAGTTACTAGCTTTCCAGCTAGCTGCCTAAAGAAATGAGTATTTTCTGAATGAGAAAACGCACTGCAGCTGTGTATTTGCATCACGGTGTATAAGGGAGTGTTTATGATCAATTGCTGTAATTGAATTATTACACGATACTTTGAGTAATTTTTGTGCAGAAAATGAAAGACATGAGAATAAAAACAGCTAATGCCAATCGATGACACTATAGAGAGTAAATAAACACTGGTTGGAGATGTAAACAAAGCCAATGAGCTGTGGTGTAGATTCTTCTACTCCACTGCTAAGTAGTCTAGAAGTAGCCAGTGGTGGGTTTTTCCATAGGTAATTAAGTCATAATTCATATTAAACTAACACACTCTTAGGGCTGCATGCTAAAAAAAACTGTTAAAAATCTGCTAATGAGATATTTCAAACCCACTCAGTACATTTCCTTCACCCTTACATTGCTTTCAGTGTCAATTTCATAGAAAATCCTTTCAAGAAATATACTGTAGGTACATTCTTCTTTGTGTGAACAGCTGAAAAGATACAACTGTGCTCCTCCAACGCCTGGGAGAGCACCAGTAGTACTGTGGCACTTGGTTCACATCCAAAATGTATGAGCATGAATTCAAAAGGACTGGGAAGCTCTAAAACATTCACAGGCTTCCCCTTGCCAAGATAAAGCCACCCGCCTCAGTCGAACATTATGCCATCGCACACAGTAAATCCCAGCCGTGCAGGTTCAGTCAGGTATCACGACCGAGAGGTTAGCGGCGTACAGGCTGCCATGGAGACGGATCTTGCCCTCCTGTGGCCTTTGAGCTCAGCTGCAACCCACAGCGGGAAGACAAAACACCGCATAATGAGGAGCACAGCCAAACACAACAGAGATCAAGGAGGCCAGGTGATACAGTAGAGCAGCTCAGATAAGAAGACATGCAAACTCCTCAAAGAAAATATATTCTCACCAAACAACAAATGGGCCCTCCAGGGTCAGTTGTAGCCAGCTGACCCCATTCATTTGGAGATCAAACAGAGTTGAAGGCCTTTCCCATTAAACACCAGTGGCCTTTCAGCTTGTTTAAATCTGCTGGTGTGGCAGGGAGGAGCCGAGGACTGATTGAGAGCTGCCCGGTGTCACTCTGCCTGTGGCCGTTGCTATGATGAGTTCATTCAGCCTCGGGACACAAAGAGTTAATGGCTGTTGGGATTATGCAATGGCATGCCAGACGCCTTTCTCCTCTCCTGCCCTGCTTTCTTCACTCCTCCCCTCCGAACGGGCTGAAGCCAAATTAGGCATTCCTGCACGTTTCGATCAGATGCATTTGAATGCGGTGGCAGCGCCGCACATGTTTCGGCACTGACATGGGAACAAAACATGGATTTGGTTTCACTCTGACGGCGAGCTTTCCCTCACAGGGCCTCACACCTGCCCTACGGGGCGGAAAGTTGTCCTGAGGATTTACAACTTACGGAATGGGTGATATCTGTCAAAGCAGTAAAAACATTTGTGTTCATCATCTTAAAAAGTGAACATGAGACCACAGGCTATCACTAATGGCAGAAAAGTGATCCAACAGATTAGACAGAGTCATGGATAGAGACAGCCAGTGACTGCATCTGATAAAAGTACAATTATGTCACATTACTGAAGGATCTGGCAATTAAACATGGAAGCTTGACTAATTTATTACATTATAACTTTGATGTTATCTACAAATTGCAATGTGGAACTGCACAGGGCAACTTACACATGACTGCTTTATGGCAGCAGTGCCATTTCTGTATGTGATGAAGAATCTGATTAGCTTGATAACCAATATCATTACAACTGAACACAATAGGGAGGATGTATTGTAAATGGTATAATAATATCACTGTGTGGCACGATGCATATGAACTATGATAACATTTTTATCCATTTCCAAACAGAACTATGAGCTGTGAGGGAAAATGTATTGCCAGTCTGGCAAATGTTTTAAAAAATTAAAAAAATTAAAAAACCACCACAGGTCTGCAACAAAAATTATTTCCATTATCAATGAAGCTGCTAAAACTTCCAAGGTGAAATTACTATTTGCTTTGTTAAAAAAAAAGCCTCCTATATCTTTTATACCCCAGAGATTAAGAGGTGTTAAACGCGTTTTGCTTAAAATATAGTCCAAATGAACTTTCTGTCGACAGATTCTTAACCTATGGCTATATCTGAATGTCTTGACATTTATGGTATCTCACTGCAAAAGGCAATCATAAACTTTTCTGGGAGTAACACCACACATAACAGCCAGCAGCGATGGCGACTGGGGTGCAGGCTGACTCCTCCCCCAGCCCAGACAGGAGACAGAGCTGTGCAGGCAGGCACCAAGTCAATAAACAACAGAGATCCTTCCAGACAAGACTGGCAGCCGCGAGGGGCAACAGACCAACTACGACAGGAAAGAAGGAAAAAGAGACGGATCTACTAGGCCTGGTTCCAATCGCAACCACAGGGTCCAGCAGCAGAGCCAGCTAAACCCCAAACACATGAGCCAACGCACATGCACTCTGTCACACGCACACACACAGCAGCTAAAACACGCGGGTCATTAAGTGCAGCAATTATCATTTAAAGTGAACAACTCGATTCCCAAAGTTCTTTGTTTATTTGGCTTGATCGATCACACAAAGAACAGTGGCTATTATCAACTCTTTTTTTTTGTCTGAATACAAAAGAGCAGGAATAGTCAGCCTTCCTCCTCCATACACTCACCTAATATTTAATGTCACTGCTTGGAAAGTACTAGCCAATGCAACATCATATAAAGTGTCATATCCATCTTCCCCTCATTAACCCGTCCCCCGCGGGCAGGGAGAGTGGTTTTTGGCAACCGTTGAACCCTAACTTCAAGATGATTCCAATCAACACATTTTAAAAAACGCTGGCAAGAAAACTGAAAACAAAATGACGCTAAGCACATGAAGCATTTCCCCTCTTAAGCCAACAACCATAGGAAAAAACCCAGCAACGACAATTAGAGCGTGAAGGCGGCGTTATTTCTAATTTCCTACTTATGCAACTTGTCTTCCCTCTGTTGCGTGTCCATCGTTCCTGCTTTCACTGACAGGAGGAAGAAGGTGCAGAAAGATGCTAAATCTCAGTTACATATCATCCAAAGTTAGACAATATCACATAGATCTAGATTTTCAGTTTAGACAAATTAGTATCTTCTCTTCGGGCTCCTTTTATGACTCACACCAAGATCAATTTCAGGGTCATGAGCTGGAGGACAGGCAGCCGAGAAGATGAGGGGCTCATCAGTGTAGACATGACAAGGACCCCAAATCGGAGATGCTGGGCAGCCATGATTGTGATCTCTGAGATAGTGCAAGAAGATCCTCCCCTGGGAGAAGAGCCCTGGATAATGGAGCGAGAGCAAACACAGCACATACCAACTGGCTGAAAAAGATGACACTCGAGTTCAAAAGGCTTCACCTAAACCTGAATAAACACAGTCTGATAAATGACCAGTAACAAGATCCGTGGAGACTCCCACAGACCCACAACCTGCCCGACAACTCAAACTTTACGACGTGTGCAAGAACTCTGAGAACTAGATGGAGAAGAATCAGTAGCTGTTGAGATTAAAGTGAATTGGAAATCATAAACTCTCATAGTAATAAATCTTGTCCTGGCCGACTTTGGTGAGTTAGGATTATCAGACTATATCGGATAAATTTGAAGTTTAGACAGCAGAAACTTACAACAACAACAACAACAACAACATCATCATACTATCAAGAGCAATGAGTCCACATCGTTGCAGAGTTCCAAACAGGAACGCTGATCATTTGAGGTACTTTCCTCTCAAATATAAGAAGCAGCTGCTTTTCCTTGTCTGACATGACAGTCAAGGAAATATTTGGCGTTTTACAGTGTCGCTCCAAACAAAACATTTAAAATAAACTAAAATATCTTATCCAGCACTTACATAAACTATACTTCAGAAACACAAAAACCACAAATCGCTGCTCTGACCAAAATCAAAAACCCAAACTTTAGTGGATTGCACGGATGTTCATGTAATATATCCAAATCCATCCTGCACAACACTGACATAACAAACACATCAGAAGTAGGTGGTGGATAAAAAAAAATAAAAATGTTCCAGTCCAGATAAAAATAAAGCTATGTTTAACAGACAGTAATCATGCTAAAAATAGCCCTGTCAGATGATGAACCTATAGAGGTTACGGTGGCTGCAGCCTTACAGCTGTGCATGACAAATACCAATTCCATACAGTGCCCTGTCTTGTAATCCACTCAGATCTATAGAAGCGCTACATTTTCATTTCGATGATTACTGTCAGGACTGTACACCATGTGTACCTCACAGATTGGATGTCAAACATAGACATCATCCTTTCATCTCTCCACTGAACCAGTGTGCTGTTCAACAAACCACGGGCACAGTGGGGTTAACAGGAGCCAAACATATGGATTTTAAATAAAGCGGTGGCAGGTGGGCATGCCAACAAAACATCTTGACCAAAAAAAAAAAAAAAAACAACGTCCAGGAGCTGAAACTGCTTAAGATCAGCTAAGGACCTCCTGACAAAAGCAGAGTGATTCCTCATCTTTACACAAATACCGTCTAGTTGCCGTCAGAAAAATAAACCCATTACACAAACCCAACAGTATTCACTGTGGTTTCTACTCAGGCTGCTCAGTCAGAGGGTTGTAAGAGACTTTCGATGTGAGTTAAGTGTGGATTCTATCAAGAGATTCGACTGCACACCTCTAAATCATCGTGGAGAGAGTTTTTCTATTTTTTTTGCACAGGAATCCAAATTATTAATGCACTGGGAGACCTGAAATGCAGATCTTCTCCAGATACACCATGAGGGAGAGAGATCAAAGCCGAAAGGTCTGAGTCGGAGAAGAGACGAGTGTGTGTGGATGTTACTTAAACATTTCACATCCATCCCAGCACCTTGGCAATAAGCCCGGCCATTTTTTTCCACACAAATACCTCAGGAATCATGTTGGCCCTTGATGAAGCAGCGGGGAAAGAGGGAAAGAAGGGTGAAAGCAATAGGAGGGGCGTGATGGGAGAGATGCTGCATTAAAATTATGGACATTAACTCCATAAGTGGCTTTCATCTGCTCTGAGAGCCGCTTCACAGGCAGCACATCGCTGGTGAGCTACAAATAGAAAGCAGATCAAGAGAGTGGAACAGCAAAACAGGGCGATTATTGTCAAGTACAAAAAAATATATGGGTAAATATTTGACCACAGCGCTCAGATTGGACAAACCCTGCAGAAACATGGCGTGTTTGGTGTGGAGTTCTTCATGTGGGCACAAAGCCACAATAAAAACAGCGTCTCACTTACTGCCATTTTTGGCCTTTGCGGTGCTTTCATATTCAGTGAGCCTATTTTTCTTTTTTCTTTTTTTTTGCAAAAAGACGACGGTTTTCTAAAGCTGGCTAAAACACCAGGCAGTCATGACATTACCTGGCTCGCCTCGATTCATGCATCTTTATGAACACAAACCCATAGCAGCCTCCGGTCTCCCCTGCTGCTCGCACACAGAGGCAACATTCATCCCAAAGTGGGCACCATGAGGGGACTGAGGAGGGGGGCAGCAGACACACTTCAACTTAAAGGAATGTTTCAGCCACTTTGACTATCATGGTTGTGTTGAAGGCACAGGCACAACACAATCTGTGCTCGTCTGCGTTTCAGTGATCAGATGAAAGTGAGTTGTGACATGATGAGCGGTGACTTAATGAGCCTGATCGTTTGCAGGATAACAGCATTCCTCGCAAAAACTAGGAACGACCCTCTCTCCTGGCTGTCCCCTCACTCTGCAGCCGAGGTGGTGAACTTTAACAGGCTTCCACAATGTGGAAAGCTCTTCTCTTCTGTGATGACACTCAGGCAGAGGCAGCAGCACTGCTCTTCACCAGCCGTGCATATGAATGGCACCCACCATAAAAGCACTTGGAGCCGCGGCTCAGACAGGCAGCTCAAACATGCAAACAGAGTTATGAATATGATAATCAAAAATGGCGTATCCAATGTGTTGTGTGAAGATGGTAGTACACTCCTGGGAATACATAATGACAGAGCAAGCAAGACTCCCTCCAGTGATGGAGCCTGCTATCATCTTCCCATTCCCATGCTCCACATGAGAAATTTAATTATTGTGTCACTGGAGTAATATGCAAACAGGAATGTAAACTGTGCAATTTTGTATTGAGCTGATTATATATATTTTTTTCTTACAACCTCTTATTCTCCTGTGAAATTTCATTTGAAAGAATATGGTTGAAATCATCTGCCATTTTGACGACAGAGAGCTGGTTTTACCCCCCAAAAATGCAGTTGTTTCCCCCTCTCTCTCCAAAAACAAGGGGGGTAAATGGGGGATGGGAGAGAGGGGGGGTGCCCCCTTCCCCCCATTGACCCCCCAGACAAAATGTACTTAAAAATTCCTCCATAGTGGTAAACTTCACAGAAAGTGTTCCTCTGAGGCGGCGAACAAGAGAAAAGCGGGTGCAGACACAACTTTCACCCTCGGCCGTGTTTCTCTTGTTTCTGTTTTCTCAGAGCAGCAGCAGCAGCAGCAGCAGCGGACTAACTTGAACCAGCCACAGCAAAAATCCCATTGAAAAGCATGGAGGTCAATGTCGGGGTCCGCATAGTCACTGGGTCTCAGTTCAGCCTTTTCTTCTATTACAGCAGCACCGAGTGAATGAGAATAAAGTGAGGTTTGTGTGCAGTGTGAGTGTGAAAGGCAGCTACAGTAGTTTGTTACCAACCTTGGAAGCAGATAATACTGGCGGCGAACATCGTATCCACCGGTGTTTTTCTCCTGCTAATCACCGCGGGGTTCCTCCTGCCTGCCCTCCGCCGGGTCTCGCTCTCTCCTGGTACATCCATGACCGTCCGGGTGCTCCGCGGCTCCCCGCTCTCTTCTCCGGCGGCTACGGGAGAGCCGTAAGGCGAAAAAAAAGGGAGCGTCAAAGAGGTCCGTACGTCACCGGGTGCGCACAGGTAAACTAGCCCCGTTACCTGCGCAGGTCCCCGGGGAAGCGAAGCCAAGGCGGCCTTGCTCACCTGGATGTTTTGGGACACTAGCGAGAACAAGGCAGAAACATGTGGGACGGACGCTTCGGTTTAGAAAGGCTGGCGGGACAAACGACTTAACGAAGTCCAGACTGAGAGGCACCGCCGAAAGTTTGCAGCGAAGTTTAAACTTCCAGGTGGCTCACGGAGCGGAGGTGAGGTATGAATCCAGGCCGCGCTGGTTCATTACAACCCGGTCTGTGTAGCCGCCGTCCGCCTGCGTCCAGAGCTGCCGTCCGCCGGGCCAGTTCAGTCCTCAACAAGAGGGAGTTTCGCTCCGCGGTGTTTCCAAGTTGGCTTCCTCCCACCAGCTTGTGTGATTTTTTTTTTTAACACCAGCGTCAAGTGAAGCAACACAATAAGAGTCGCTTCCGGTGTGGATTTTCAAAATAAATGTTTTATATTATCACTTTAAAGCAACAGGCTTGATTTCGAAGAAGATAAACATTTCATCTATTTTTGTGTAGGCTATATGAGAAAACGAAAACACACATTCTGTATAAAAAACATTGGAGCTAATAGCTTTCTGAAATACTTTTACTTTCCCTTATACTGTGGGCAGGCTACAGTAAAATCGTAAATAGTAGCCTAGGCACACATTAATGTTTGACCCATTGATTATTTTAGTGTTTAGAAATGGTAGAAATTTTAGGAAATTGGTTTACTAAAATCATGTTGGTGTTGTCATGTCGACTTATGCAGTCAAGACACGAACCTCCTGACATTTCCATTAGGCCTACTAATTCGGGACGTGTCAGAGAACAAGGATATTTTATTTTGAAATAAAAACACCGCACATCCTGTTTTAATATGCGTATCCCTGGGCACTTGACGTATATTCCCCCTTTTTCCTTAGTGCCGCTTCCGGTGCCCGTACCTGACCCGGGATAAGAAATACAACACTGCGACCCCCTGGTTCAACCGGATTACTGTTTCCTTCCATTGCAACAATGTAGTTCAAAATACCCCCATAAAAATAATGATGTTGATAAAAGCACCATATGGATTCATGTGATCACTACAAAATAAGGGCAAAATCGCCTAAAAAAGAAAAGAAAAAAAATCCACTGTCAGTCCACAATAACTTCAGCTATTTATTTATTTATTTATTTATTTATTTATTTTTAAAAGGTTTCTCACTTATTTTCTAAGTATGGGCATATTTTACAACGAAATCCCTCTGTGTGATTAATGTAAAGTCATGTTTTGGGAAAAGTGCTTATCATAATATTCTCATGTCACAGTTACGCCAGCAGGAAAGTAATACACATTCACATCCTTTACATTCAAGTGTTTGACAGGTAACTAATGATGCCAGCTCAGTGTGTCCTGCCCCTGTAAATTCACATTCTCAGCACCAGGGGACAACCCTTGTTGGCACAACTGGTTGCACTGTGTCTGGGACTGGTGCCATGTTGCTGGTCCAGCTGGCACCTGGGTGACTGTGGCTGATAGTAACATGCAGTCAACCAGACTGAGAGATTAAAGGGTCAAAAGCAGTGTTAGTGGATGTTTTGAAGGGGCCACGGTAGTAGAATTAAATTAATGTTTGACAGCTACTTGCCTCATACTCAGTGAATCACTGATTTATGAGGAACAGGAGTGTTTCAGCAGGAGGCAGCAGCTACAGCTCACACACTTGAAAGTGTCTAGAGTGCACAGCGTCGACTTTCCTTGCACTAATGAACCCGGCTACTCCGACTTGCTGTTTGCTTCCAAGACAGTGAGGAGAAGGAGCTAAACCGCTCTCGGCAGAGCAAAGGCCAACCAGGGATGGGTTTATTCAAAGTGCTGAAGAGTTCCTAAAAGGGTTGGGGCGCCACATCTAAGCTTTGACACAGAGAGATTATAAGAGAGAAGCAGAAAGACCCCGAGTTGACTTCTACCAGACGGCGGAGGGAAAATTATGGGAGACACGTCACTTCTTGGCAAGACATCAGTGTTCACAGGGTTCCCACACTTACTTAGACACTGGTGTTTAAGATCTTGCTTGGTGGAATTCAGTGAGTTATAATCTGCAGGTTCAGGAACAAGGCAAAGCATATCATTGGTCAATTGGTCACAAGTCAAACTTTTACTCATAAGCTGAGGATACATGAGGATTTTATGGCCACATACAATGTCACGAGAACAAATGACAAAAACACAAATAGAAAATTGTTGGTTTTATTTCTGAATCAAGGTCAGACAGTGGTTCAGATTTGCCACCAAGTGGATGCAGGACTGTACAAGATGCACAATCAATCATTACCAACAATGACACTTCATTCTATTCCCACAAATTTTCTTGATGAAATTCAACGATCTCTGAGTTTATGATCAGATTCTAATTAAGACATTTACTACAAAGGCTGAGAGGAAAAGGGGCAAAAAAAGAAAGAAAACAAAAACAGTAATTACAAGACAATCCAGTTCTTTTGTGTCGCTTTACTAAAAAAAAAAAAAGCAATCAAACACACCCATCTGAGAATTGTGCAAATCTATCATTATCACATCATAGAAATCTAGACATGTATCACACATCCTAATCACTGTAAACAACATCATAATATTACTCTTAGTCTTACATGGCACCAGAGATGATTCAGGATGAATTAAGCAACCCAGTTTGGGCTCATGATTTTGTTTTTTATATATATATATGTATACACAATTTAAAAAGTTGACTTCATGGTTGTGTTTTTCAGCTCTCCGATATCATTAATGACTCAGAGTTTATATCTACGTTTTCTCTGCAATGGGAGACAAACGGTGCAGAAAAAGCACACTATGTATATCGACGCTGCTGAGAGCAAAGCAGCATCCTTTAAAATATCAAATACTTAATCAATACTTGGTATGAACAAAAGTTACCCATAAGAAGTCACATGGCATAAACCGTGACAGTAGGATAAAGATTTTCACCCTGTTTCCCAAAGCTTTTACCAACACCTCGCATTGCAAATAAATCTCAACAGGCAAATGTATAACCATTAAAATAAAAATTATTCTTTTGACAGTGTAATTATGACAACTTTTACATTTCACACCCAACAGACCTATTTAGTAAAGTAAAACAAAATCTACAGTTTATCCTATTTTTTTTTTAGTTTTTTAAACATCTAGAAAAAAAAACTGCACTAATAAAACAACAAATGGCACAGGAAGACACGACAATTTCAGGAAACACAAGTATTTCAAATAAAATCACCACAAGGAGAAACATACCAGCACATTATGTGACATTATGGCAGCAGATGAAGTCAAAGTGCAGAGTCACAGGGATTTTGAATAAGTGGGAGAGATGAGGTCTGTTAACTTGGCCACATTCAGGAGGCACCGAGGTGACGCCAAAAATTAGGGAACACGATGAGGGAGATACAGTGATCGGTGGACGATCCACAATCAATAACCTGCGTTTAAAAACAAACTGGAGAAGAGACTCGCTAGTGTTATCTGTCTTGTCAAAATGAAGCATCTTTGGGATCTGGATGCCGGAGGAGCTGGGTCTTTGGATCTGATGCCGACCGGCAGTGAGACGGGGTGTGTGGGAGGCTGACGCCGTCTGGTAGTGTTGTCAGTGGTCGTTATGGCTCAGAGGACGAGCCACAGGAGGACGAGGATGAGGAGGAGGCGGAGCATCTTTGGGTTGGTGAACAGATTGGCCGACACCTGTGGTTCAGTTTCCAGTGTAGAGATCCACAGTGCTGGAGCTCAGACCCCTGCTCTCCCTGAAATTACTGCCTCCCCGAGTCTGATGCAAAAAATACAACGTACAAATTTAGAAACAGAGCATTTCCAACAACAGAGCACACACTCAGTCATTTAGTTCAGACTGTTCCTCACCTGGAACGGGTCATCACTGGTTTTATTCAGGTAGTTCAAGGAGGCGGCTCGCTTCATGCTGTTGAATAGTGAGTAATAGTCATAATGAGAAAATAATAGTCATGGTGTCTGGGATCAAGTGACTGATATAAAACACTGATTACTCATGTAGCAAATCACTGTGACTCATCTTGCTTCCAAAAGACTTGACTTACTTTAATGAGAACATCATTTACTTCATATACGACACTATTGTACTGTACTGCACTGATCACAGGAATTCTTCACGTCTTACTTGGTGTTGCGAGGTTCAGGAGGTCCATTGCCCTGCAGCTTCTTCACCAGCATCTCACTGCTGCGACGCAAAACGTCCCTGAGTTTCCCCAGAGAGCCGCTGCGGTACAGGGCTCCACTGCCGTCCTGCAGACACACACATACTTATCAAGACATCCATTCAGCACTGAGCTAGCAGAGAAGATCCTCTGGATGACAACTCTTTTATAATGTAGGTTTATCGTGAATTAGAAATGTTATTTGTCTAATTCAGACTCAGATTTGTTTTTAATTTTTTAAGTCTTACTTTTTCATGTATAAATGTAGCCTACTGTTAGTTCAACAACAGCATGAGCATTACAACCTCACAGTGGTGGGTCGATACATGAAATGTTTCTCTAGTTAATACAAAGTTCAAAGACCAAAATAGACCCACATATACTAAACATGTAAATGTATCTGCTGCTCTTTTATAGATGTATACAAGTATATATCATCAACAAGCAAATGTACCTTTGTAAAGTTGCATCATTAGAATTTACGACAATAACGAGTGTTCTTTGTTTAGTGTTGTGTTTACCTGTACTATGTTATTATCTACACAAGGTAGCACAAAAATAATCAGTAAACATGAACACTGGTAAGTAATATGGAATCAAATGCAGATCCGATTAAATTAAGTCTATTTATCGACCAGAAAACATTTTGATAGTCAATTCTTTGAATTCGTATTCATGTATGTATAAAACATGACCAGTGCGACTCACTTTAATTCAAGTTGCTCATATTTAACCATGGTGTGCTGCTTTTATCACAAGTTCTCAACATAAAAATGACTTGAAGATTTCATCTTGACCTTTGCAACACTGTGATGAACATTGGTTGCTAAATTCTGCCATTTCATTATTTAGTGGTGGTTAAATAAATAATTGTTAGTTGCACAATGAACAGTAACTAAACCAGATTCTCCTCAGACATTAGTGTGTGAGTGTGTCACAGAAATGTATCCATCCATTCATCCTTACATGAAAATCTACTGTTTCTAGTGTAGCAGCTATACCGGCTATACTACATCAGATACCACACCATATGTATACCTTCCCCTGGCCTTGGAGGGACAAATCATAATGTTAAATGTGTGATCATCATTATGTAATACTGGTGCATCACCACAAGGGGGAGCTGTGGGTTAGTCTGAGGATTGAGGTGACGCTACCAAAGATGAACCGTTTGACTCCGCAGCCACCAGCAGACATGAAACACTGTTTCCGCTGATGACACATTAATACAAACGTCTTCAACCAGTGTAGAGAAAAGACAAAACTTCACAAATGAAAAACTTTATTTGAGAATACCAACAAGTGTTGATGCAATAATCTTCACAATGCAGAATGGTAAATATGATGCAGTCCTACTTACTAAGATAGTGCTTATAGACCTTACCATTTATGTTCTTCCACTTTAGGAAACTGAAGTCACACTATATATGTCAAGAATAGACAGTTCAATAAATAAGCATTCCACTAACACAACAATATTGTCATAATTATGTGATGAACATAGTCAATTCTTTTGTTCAGAGTTGCATTAGAAGTATAGGTGTACTCATTGGAAGGAATGAAGAATCAAGGCAAGTAGCATACTGAAAAGCCGTATAGTGAATGCACTTGTCAAATCTATAAATACAGCCTACAATTACACTTCCAAGATGTTAAAGTCATTTTACATTCAGTTAGTTAAACATCTCAAACAAATATGTTGATCTTGAGGAAACACTCGCACTGTACTTTTGGTGTGTTAAAAACATGATAACACCAAAGTGACGATGTTTACTTGCAAACGACCGTGGTAAGAAAAAAAAAAAGGCAACACACCCCATTAAGCTTTGTGTTCAAAATACAGTATCCATAGCCAGAGAGGGCACTGTGACTGTACCACCAAAACATACACAAACACACACTAAAACTACTGTGGAGTCCAGGCTTCCATTGAATTACAACATTACTCCTACACCAACACCTGAAGGCAATCCTGGGCGTTCATGTCCATTATTTTTGAAATCTATTATTATTTAGCCGTCGTTCAGGTGACCTGTATCTCTGCCTGGCTTCGGCTGTCACACTGGCCTCACAGCATCAGCCAACGTTTTTGCTAATTCCCTTTGTAAATGCGAGCTACCGTCTACATATTGTGCCAGCGCGGAGCCTGTGAGTGAACACTATGAAACCAAGGACACGAAAAGCCCGTAAGAGCAACATGAAAATAAATTACCATGGCAACAACAGCTTGAAGTGATCTGACCAATCTGCTGTCCAAGCTTTGGCCTAAATGATACAGAGCGTTCTGGTCTTTCACAACAGGTTAACACTAATAGCTTTCACTATTGTTGACATACTACTGCCTTTATATTGAGCCACAGAATGATCAAAAAGCATTAAAAAATGTAAACAAAAAAAATCATACAAAATTTTAATGAATAGGAAATATATCTATAAAAACAAAAATGGCAATGCTCCCTTCTCATTTCCTGCCAACTAGGCTGAAGATGTTCAGAGGAAATCATCGTAAATATCTTGATTGGCATGTGTGACTTTACAGTACCATTTCAAAACGGTTTAGGCATTTGATCTCAGGCATTAGTTTAAACAGAAAACACACATAAATGAACGCAAACAACGGCTTAATACAGGCATGTTGAAGCTAGCTTTGAGGTCAACTTTTACTTAGAAACAGGCCAAGGGTGCACAAACTAACTAATTCAGGGTGAGACCAATGCAGAGCAACAGTGGAGATCTATGTAATCTTTCATATTATTCAATGACCTTTTATCTGACTGTGTGTTGGAGTGATGTCTGGAGCCTAGGAGACACTGAACCTCAAAATCATCTTTCACCATTTCCTCTGTACGTTTAGCCTTTTTCTAATAATTTATATTTCCATTCTAATGCTCTCCTTTCCTGCCAAATAAATCTACTATACACCTATGAAAAATTACAAGTGGGTGTCGGAGCGAGGAAAAATGTGCGAGTGACTTCCTCACAGGGAAAGATTACACACCCAATGACTTTTTCGATGTTAAAGTGAGAGAAAGAGTTGAAGTAATGACTTCTGACATGGAGGACGACACGGGGTTAGTGAGAGGGAAGGATAGAGAGAGTGATAAAAAGAGAGGGGTGAAAACAGAGCAGAGAGAGATGAGAAGACCAAACGTCCCAGCAGCTGTCAGTTGAACAGAGGACAGAGGTGACAGCCAGGATGGAGAGAGTGGAGGGGAGTGGGGGGGCTTTTCTGAGTCTTTGCCGGAGGGGGCGCCGGGAATGGTAGTTGGTTTGTTGAGACAGAGAAGGCCAGAGGGGACGACAACACACATCCTTTTGCTATTGTGTTGGGGAAGGAGAGAAGGATGGAGGAATAATCTTGATGGCTTAGGCCTGATAAAAGAGAAAGAGAGAAACAGACAAAAAAACAGCACACATTGTAAGATTAAGAGCTCTGGGGTTGGGCTTCCTACACAATAAACTGCACTGACTGTCCTGCACCAGGTTAAAATGTACTAACAACTGCTTGCTTAGAGATTTTTGTGTACCCTAGGTGAGGGATACGACACACAAAAAAAAAATGCAGCTGTTCCAGGAGCTACGACAAGAAGCGACTGGGTGATGCAGTCGCTCGGTGGCTGCAGTCACTGTGACTCAGCTGTTTTCTCTTTCCTCTCTCGGAAAACCGAAAAAGTCTGAACTTGGCACATTGCGCCCAGCCAGTGACTGCGCACTGCAGGCGTGAGACATCTGCAAGCATCAGCACTGAAACGGGCATACTCATATAGCCATTACACTGACGTTATGATGAATATCTCCATCTACAAACATCCCTCATAAAGTTTAGCTTTAACTTCGTCCGAGTATAAATCTGTATCTGATGCAGGATGAGATTTTGATCCCACTACTGCATTACCTACACTGATGAACTCGTTACCCAGCCTACCTATGATGTCACTACACACCAACCCACCCAGGCGTCTTGTGTGGAATGAGAGCTCAAGAGGGAGAGTACAATCCACTGAGTGAGAGAAGGAAATTTGATTGACAGGCTGATTGGTTGTCATGGCAAGAGTAATCAACAAGGAAGTAGGTTAGTGACACATAGAAGGAGGGAGGGGGGGGCAAAGGATGAAATCCAGAGAAACATGCAAACTAAAAGGCAGCACATTAAAGCCAACAGCAGAAAGCAGTTACAGACACGCATACACGAGTCACATCGTGCATTATAAGAGACACACACACACACACACATACATATTACCCATTAACCTGAACACAACCACAAATGTGCTGACGGCTCTTGTCTCTGTGTTGTTGTTTACGTCGCCCACTGGTTTGAACACAAACCCAGTGAGTGAGCTCCTAGAAAGTGACACTTTAACTAGTTCTGTGTCAATTATTAAACAAAAGAAAACAAAACAAAGGCCATTTGGTCAAATAAATGTAAGTATATAAACCACGTCTAAAGTCTCAGTGAGACTTTCTGAGAGCATTGTGAAGACATGTTCAGGCAAAGTTTTCCACTATGTGACTGACACAGTAGCTGTGATGTTTATCTCTATCTACACACAAGCAGACAGCACTTTACAAGCCTATTTACTAAAAAACACAAGATATCCGAGTTGGAGTTACATGTATGCAGCTTTGGAGATGAATGGATGGATGGAATAAACAAAGGTTTTGTGACAAATAAGCTTTGAGAAACAATATTTAAAAGCACAAGAAAGTCATGACTCATGAGTACAACTTGCTGTGTTTTGATTGTGAGTTTAATCTCTACGTCTGTGGCTGTGATAATAAAACGCTCGCACACAAGCAGCAACCATCTGCATGCCATCACATGTTTCAGAGACAGACAGGTGCACGCTCGGATGAATACGCATGCCATTGCGTTGGGGTGAACGCTGAAAGCGGTTTTGTAGCTGCCGTGTTATGTGTATTAACATGTGTGTAGAGAAGAATTCACACTCACACAAGAAGCCAGCAAACAAAACCCCACCTGTCGACTAAATGTTAACTCATTCAGAGAGCAGCAGACGTCGGGGTTAACAGACATTTTGTCAAATGGGTGAAAACAGTGAGCGCACATGGTCCATTAGTGTGCATGTTAAGGGTGAGCCCAGCAGGCTGGCATGGCTACATGCGTGTTTGGACTGGGTGTGTGTGGTGAAGGGCGTGGCTGCACTTAAGTGAGGGGAGAGGCACAAGCTCAGATGAGGCATCTCTGCTGGCACAGTCCAGACCAAAATCGCACCAGAGGGCTTCGTCAAGCTGGGACACAGCTTTTATTGGCTGGGTCTATTTAACTGCAGACTGTGTACAGCACCAAGCCCTTTAATAACAAGGACGGGGGTTACAAGTCCAAAGGGAAGAACTGTGCAGAAATAAAAATCTATGTGGGGAAATGACACTAATAATTGTTGGTGTGGGGGAGACACAGCGAGGGTAATGAGGCAATAAAACGGGGAGATGAACTGCAGCGCATCAGCTGCTCGGTATCCTGCAGAGACGGACGAGCATCAAGGATTTCGGGATCTGCCGATTGTGTTTAATGGCAGAAACATGAGACACCCGCCGGGGGATTTGGACACGCTGTATCTTTTTTAGCCCCACAGAAGTAGATACATATTTAATATGTTGCCAGGCTGCCGCAGAATGAGCTTGTGCCTTTTTGTTATCCGCTTCACTTGTGCAGAAGCATTGCCAGCAAAACAACAACAACAACAACGACCACTTATTAAAAACAAAGCGCTAGGACTTCATTGTCGAGCAATGAACACTTCTAGTCCGAAGCAAACTCATGCTGTCAAAAACAACAGGTCGGCATGCCAAGACACTCAATCAGCTTTACGTTTTTGAACAAATGGATTTCCTGGTTTTCCTCATGGGAGGGACATGGTAATGTGATCTACAGTGAGCTGATGGACTGGTACAGACGCAGTTCACGCAGTGCAGCCCAACCAAGAAGTGGGTATTCAAAGACAGATAGATACATTTAACAAAAATCAAAACTGTTTTGTAAAAAAGCAGATTGAGGAATTCAAATTGTGTTTCCATAATAACATAGCTATATTCAGTTTATGATGATGTTTAACAATGACATCATGAACTGGCTCACACAGAAATGACTAATTTGTGCAGCTTGACCACAGTGAAGAGAGGACTTCCTGAGCTTCCTGTGGGGCAGATGGTCTCATGGAGCTTCCTGATGGCTCTGATACTGCAGGTAGAGGAGCCAGAGACCTTCCTAATCATCAGTCCACATCAATGCACTCATCTTAGAGACGAGAGTCCTCTTAGATAATAAATCAGTTTTATTTTGAATGCTATTAATTCATGGGTTGGTCTGTCCCAGTCCACACTCTCTCTGTGATTTAACAAACACCACCTTGTTCTTCCAGTGAGGTCACTGGCTATATTGACTCAACCATAGTGGATTTGTACTCACCCCATTCCACTCCACGCCCATACTCACTTCCTCGCCGGTCTCAGAGCCGCTCTCATACTTAACGCTGGTCAGACTGTCCCTGCTCCTCCGCCTGTCGCCCTCTGTGTCCTTCAGGATCTCCACCACACGTGTCTGGTGGATGGGGTCGATGCCCTGAGGGAAACACCACACAGAGAAAGAAACGACAAAAACATTAGAGGCGAAAGCAGCACGGAGAGAAACATTAGCTTGTGGTTATGGCTGAGAGTGTCAAGTTATATGGATGAATGTCAGTGGTTTTATGCTTTGCCATCGCCTCGAATGCTCCGACATTACTGTCACAGCATCACAGAGACAAGAAGACATTTTAAATGACTGTGAGATGAAAGTGATGTTAGGGGAGAGAGGTGGGGGCTCTATGGGGAGCTATCAGTTAGAGACCACTTACTGTGTTGCTCTGGATCCATAGCAGTGTAGAGAAAGGGAAAGAAATATCATGAGAATTGCTGCTCTAACACGGGGGAACATATTTCAGAATTCACAGAAAAGCAACTGGTAAGCTTTTTTTTTTTTTTTTGCATAGAGAAATGTATTTTTCCAGTGAAGAAATGCTGCTGACCTGCTTGCGAGACCTCACTGCACACTCCTCCAGGGTCTCAGCAGCCTCTAGCTTGCCCTGACGGCGGTAAAGGGCCCCCAGGTTCCTCAGGGTGGTGTTCACTGTAGGGCTGTACACACACAGAAGAGATACACACACTGATATTTACCAGAAGATCATACAAGACTGACACTGCAAACTGATTATCCAAACCTTAAAGGATTAAAAAAAACTGAAGTCTATTTGTGAAAAAAACTAATTATATTCTATCTGGCTTTCACACATTTATAAAACTAAATGTCAATGTAATGCAAAACATTTCCGGACTGGGTGCCTGTTTTTCGACCCAGCTGTAAAAACAGGCTTATCAGTCTCAGCCTCACCTGTTGACTTTGCAGGCCTTGTACCAGCCTCCGTACTCTCCATACGGAGTGTTGTCTCTGTGCTTGCCCTGGAAGTAAATAATAGAGAAGAGGAAGAGAAGCGAGTGAAGGGGAGTCGTGGCTTAAACTGGATCAGCAGCATTTTTGCTGTGTTTACATACAACAGTCACATGCCTGATGGGGCTTATATTGTGTGTGAAGTACAGTATTTTTCTTCCCAGTGAAGTGTAACAAGCAGACCTTGCATTTCATAAGTCTTATTCATTGAATTTAAAATGTTTATTTGCTCTGCTCTGGCTCAGAATGACATGGAGATGATCACACACGTGGCCTCACCTTGCTCATCTCCTCTCTCTCCTCTGCGTGCATCCAGATGGGCTTGTTCTCAGCTGCAGAGACAGACAGGAGAGGTGGTCGACACACAGTGGACAAGAGGACTGGAAAATGGCTCGATTGAGTTGACCGCAGACTGAAGTTTCATTCAACAGAAAATGAACGACCCGTGTTTTTGTTTGAGTTTGTCAAGAGAAGCGCAAGGAGAGGCAGGGGAGACCTGGCACACATTACCCACCGTCTGCTTTGTCCTCAAGTTTGACTGTTGTCAATAATATGAAGATTGATTCAGCAAAAATATGTCCTAAATGTATTTATTAATTTGGTAAGTACAGTTAACTACAGCTTTTTACGCTTTCTACGCAATGTGAATAATTATTAACTTTATTTCCTAAAATTAAGTTAAGTGTAAAGACACAACTTGAATTTTTTTTACACTGTTTTCACATGACTCAACTTTGACACTGCCAGATAAACATTATGACGCCTTAATTCATCATAAAACCCACAAAAAATATAAAAGAGGTTGATCTGTTGCTGCTGTGTTGCATCTTCTTAATCTTCAACTCTCCAAGAGGTTTAAAAAACATCTAAGCACTGACTATTGTCAAGTTAAGCTCCACATGAAAGAATGAAGCGCTCAGAAAAATGTGAGATACTTTGGCTCAAAAAGTGTTGGAGCAGTGCATTGTGCTGAGTTGACTTCATTCATTTTTCAAAGCAGTGAATCTAATCCAGGGAAGAAAACCAACAAAAAGCTTAGCTTGAACTAAAGGGAGAAGAAAACTGAGAAAGCTCATCTTTCCGAGGAGTAAACTCTTTATTTCTTCAAACAGTTTCTTTAAAGATTCCTGTGAATGGTGAAGGCTGGCGCCCTGCTTAGAGCATCGTCCACTTTTTACGCATCTGTCCATGTGCCTGACTGCTCGCTGGTGTGAGACAACAGCAGATGGAGCATAAGACAAGAGTGGAGGAAGGTTGAAAACAATAATAAACAAATTTAGTCTCTGTATTCTGAGGGGCAATATCATGGAACCCACCACCATGTCTCGGTAGATAACCTGGCATCTATTTACTGTGTTTATAGGCTGATTGAAACAAGAACCTGCACCACAGTGATAGAAAAAACATCTTTGTACTGCCATATACTGTGAACTGTCAACATTGCGGCCTTACCATCAACCGACCCAAACTCCTTCTCATGAGCACGAGTCAGAATCTCTTTGTACAGAATCTCAGCCTCCTTGTATTTCCCCTGTTTGAGGAAGCAGGATGCCTGAAAAAGAAAGAAAGACATAAAAGCACCTTTAGTGTTAGATCTAATGGACCAATTGACTCACAATGTGCCCCCACGAGACAGCAGGGAGCAATCCGTCTGCATATTTCACCTGCGCACTGTGGTTCAGGAAAAACAATATGGTTTCACAGAGCATTCTCTTGCTGTCTCCGAGCAGCGTTTCAATCATCAGTGAGACAGGAGAGAAGCAGGAGGAAAGCCTTGGAGGGCTACGAGAGGCAAGTCAGCAGACAATAGCAGCCTATAAGCAACACTAAATGGAATAAAGAGACCTCTGAGGATTATGTCTTTTGTACTGAAAGAGTAAATTATAGTGCCTTTCATAACTTTTAAATTAAAAAAAGTCTGTATTGGACAAAATAGCAATGCCTTTGTCAAGTCAGTCAACATCAATTTAAGACAATTAAGTTAGAAGCTCTGTAGGCAGAAATCAGTACCACCCTGCAGGGAGCAATCTCAGGCTGACTCTGCTCAGTCAGTACTTTGTCTGTGTCTATCTTTCCCACATCAACGGGGACTGTAGTTCATGTTGAAATTAATAATATGATGAATAGTGAAGGGTTTGATATGTAGAGGAGAAACGGCACAGGTAGAGCTGATACAGTATTGGTCACTCATTTCTCACCAGGTTGTTCTTGGTTTTGGCCACGTTGGGGTCATCTGGTCCCAGCCTACGCTCGTAGATCTCCAGGGCACGACAGTAGTAGTACTCCACCTCCTCGTACTTGCCCTGGTTCTGGCACAGCAGAGCCAGGTTGTTGAGCTGTTTGGCCACATCTGGGTGGTCCTTCCCCAGGACCTGAAGGAAACCGAGAGGCAAATGTTTTGAATTGACATTTCACTTTTGCACCTCAGTGTTTTCAGCTCCCTCCCTGCACCTTTCTCTTCTCTACCTCAATCTCCTCTTTCTGCTTGTGCCAGGCAGCACGTCTGCTCGCCTCAGGCACTCAAGAGATCTAATAAAAGGTTGTGCTGATCAATAGAGAGGATACGGAATAGAACTTTCAGGCAAAGAGAAATCGCTTCGCCCTGCCGAGCTCTGTAGCTTTGTCATGTTTCCTATTCGTCTCCTTCCTCACTCCCCCAACGGCTGCTATCCATTTTCAGCTGTGCTCTCAATTAAACCCTCAAATTCCCCACTGGCATGGAAATGGCCCCCAGCGGAAACTTCACAGACGATTTAAGAAAATAATTTGCTCTTTCTCCCTATTTTTAGTGTCTTTTCAGCTGGTGTCACTTAAGCTGCTGCCGATGTTTTTTGATATATTATCACTTTTAATTACTTTACTACAATCAGATTGTTCACTGGTTTAGTTGTGCTGTGGACGGCTCTGCTGGTGTGGTCCAGGGATGTGGCCTACCTTTTCTCTGATCTCCAGAGCCCTCTTGCACAGAGGCTCGGCCTCCTTGTACTTCCCCCTCTTTCCATACAGCACAGCCAAGTTGTTCAGTGTTGCAGCAACCTGCACATACAGAAATGGAGAAAACCCAAATTAGATAACTTCCTTTCTTTGCTTTTGCTTTGCTTCACAGCGTCTAAACCCAACCCACTGATGGCATGAAAATATATGTTGTTCAATCATGCAGTCTTTTCAAAAAGCTCAATGCCACCAGGTTGGCAGTCAAATGCCTTTGTGTTTCATGATCATTCACTGAGGATCAGGCTAAGTGACAACAATATGAGGCTCGGTGCAAATCCTACAGAGCAGCAGTGACTAACACTCTGCTTCAAAAGCTGTTTAGGTGTCTTACAAATATGTTTACAGAGGTACGGTTAATGTTTTCCCTTTGGTTGTTCTATTCCAAGCCTTGTGTGATTTGGCTCATACCGTATGAAGCAGTTAATAGATTATGTTCCAGCCCAGAGGCACATGGCTAAAAATCCATACTTTAATAGCTAAATGAAATCAATAAGGTCTACTGTCTGACTCAGTAGCACAGTGAATACAGTAGATTGTGTGGTTATTGCCTCCTCCTGACGGACTTAGAGCAATAATGTGTAGTTGCCATGACGATGGTGTAGTCTTACAGCAGGATGGTCTTTGCCCAGGGTTTTCTCTCGGATGGACAGAGCATCGTTGAGCAGATGGGCCGCCTCTTTATATTTGTTCTGATCTCTGCATGAGTGAGAGGGAGAGACACAATGACACAGACTGTTTCTGCTTCTTATAATAAATCAGTGTAAAAAAAGGGAGCCAACATAACACAATAAGTTAAATGTAGAAATAGCTAAAGGCTGTGCATGGGGTGTCCACTCACCTATAGACCAGAGCCAGGATGTTGAGCATGGTGGCCACGTCGGGGTGGTCGTGTCCAGAGGTCTTCTCCAGGTCCTCCAGGGCCTGCTTGCACAGCGGGACCGCCACCTCGTAGCGGCCCTGGGAGGCGTACTGGATCACCAGGTTGTGCAGGGTCCTCAGACGGGCTGGGATCTCGTAGCCTCCCTGCTGAGCTGCAGCCACGGCCGCGCTGTTGTGTTGGTGTTGCACTGTGGGGTGGAGAGGCCGCACGCAAAGGCCAGAGGTCATTTTGGTGCTCAAAGGAATCAAACTCTGACCCAATTATATCGCTAACTCCATTTGCATGCACACAATACTGAGATTTCAGGAAATAAGATTATAGGGATAATTCAATTAGTGCTTGATGGTCCAGCACAACATTAGCTCAGGCAGTGTATTGAACCTACACAGACAGTCACAGTAACTTAGTCAGAGGGGCTGTGACACCAGATAATCAGGCCAAACCATGTGGGCTAATTGAGAACATTGCTGAGGGGTCCTTTAACTAGACTGATTAATTTTATCAGATGCAGTTTTGAAAACAACAAAAAATGTTTTGTATTATGCATCTTAAGTCAAATAGCTTGACTACCAGAAATATAATACTCATCCAATGAATACTAATATATATAATGCTAACTATCATATTGGAAGCTGTTCTTACTTCCTTGGCCATGCTCCTCTTCATCATTGGGGAAGAGGTCATCCAGGGAGTCCTTCGGTGTTTCTCGGTCCTTCTCCTCTTGCTGCGAGGATAAAAACAGACGTACGAGTCAGATCCTCTGATAGACACAGCACATGACATTGAAGTGACACTGATACAGGACTGTATCAGAATGGAGAGACACCGACCAGTAGACACTCTTAAACTATCTTCTTAAACATTTAATCCTAACCCTCTTAAAATCATATTACCTCTTGTATTATACTTGATTCCTCATGTTGATAGTCAACTACAGAAATGCTTCCATGCATAACAACAACAACAACAACAACAACAACAACAACAACAACAACAACAACAACAACAACAACAACAACAACAACAACAACAAAAAGACTGTGCTAGTAAAGGATCAAGAAAGAATCTCTATTTTTACCCCAAACCCTGCCTCTGGCCTTCACTCAAATAAAATACACTCAGAAGTTATTTTACTAAACATTAGTAAGTATTTAGTCTTTAGTCCTGGATTATAGGTCCCTGATGTGTGTTAGAAATGTGTGCCAGATTTCTGTACAGATGTCCATCTTACCATTTATTTCATGCATTAGCTGTTCATAAGAGGCCGTTTCTGCCTGAGCATTGAACCATTCAGAGTAGGTCAGGTTATTTCCTCCTGCCCAGTGTTTCAGTATGACTCTCTTAGCAGTAAGTGCTACCTTAAGCCACTGGGCTTTTTCCCCACTTATTCCCTCATTTCCTCTCTGACTATTCAGGAGACATAACGCAGGGGTAAGATTGATATCTGTGCCACGACTATCCGTAATCTTTCCATGACCCTCTGCCAATAGGGGGTTAAGCTGAGGCAGTAAAGGAATATATGAAGAAGATCTCCTGTTTTACATCGCCAACAGAGATTTGACTGACTCAGCCCAAGCCTCAGCCAGTGCAGTCTATTGAATATTTCAAACTGAATGAGTTAAGACCTGGCATCTCTCATTGGACTTCTGGTGATATCATCTTATTTGTGAATTGTGATGAAAATTAACATAATGACATGTATGTTATTACATCCATGCTGTTCAACACTGCACTAATATTATACTTGGTATTATGAACTAAATGTTTTACTTTGATGTAATACATCAGTTTCTAAGGGAAAAACTGTAAATAAAAGATTTATTAATGTGGCTGGTTGTCAAAAGTTGGTCAAATGGAAAAGATGCCTTCAGGCGGATTCCTGCTGAGTTAGGCAGACGGTGTAAACAGGATATTACTGCCTGTTTTGTGACTAAGTGTAAGGTCAGACAATGTAAACAGGATATTAACAACCCCTTTTTAGAGGTAAATAAATCAGTACCTTTAATGGAATTTTCTGTTTAACTTTGTTCCTGTTTGGTTCACTGCATTAATGATAATATTTGGTTCCCTTTGCATATAACTGCTGTGATCTGAATTGAATTTCTATTTTACTGCAGAAGTTAAAGGTGACCTATTATGCTATTTTTCATCTATTTCATATGGTTTTAAGTTGTCCAAGCATATTGTATTCATAGTGTATTGTCCCCAAATCAATCTGCAGCTCTAGATCTCAGAATCTAAAAGTGTCTCTCCATTCCTGGAAGACTGTTTCTGTTTGCACCTTTCCAAATGATTATGTGTAAACAACAACAGCTGTCACTTTTTCACTACAGGTAAATAAATGTTGACATTGAGACAGCTTTAATGGAAAAAAAAAAAAAAAAAAAGTTTTGAGACTGTTTGTCTGAAAAAATATTACTGTTTCACTGTTTGAAGGAGATCACTGGTGAGGCTCCTATTTAAACTGAAATAAGTAAATTTGAGGAGCAGCACAAACTTCTACACTTTATGGACTGATGAGAAGTTACCGGAGAATATTTTGCGCCGTGATAGATCAGGATCATGCTGAGGACCGCTGCACTGATCTGAATTTTTCAGTCAGTGATTCAAAATGATCATTTACCGGCCGCGGTTCTATTTCACTTGCCCAGGGGGAGGATAAGGAAGTACCGGGAGGTGGAGTTACTCGAGTTCAACACATCCTGACGTCAAGTCTGCCAGCACTTTCAATTCGCCCGTTTGGAGACACGATCTCAAAAAAGTGTAAAAATCAATAGAGGGAGTGAACAGACTTTTCTCACCTTCAGGCGTCATAGAAAGGCCCCGGGAACACATAGGACCACTACAAAACCTATAGAAAGTGGATTTTCATAATAGGTCCCCTTTAAATAATAAATGAAACTTGACTCCAGTGAATTGTACTTTCCAGCAACAAGGAACAATGGATTTTAAAGAATCCTGCTACGATGAGGACTAACCACAACAAAACAGTAGAATTAAATATTTAATATTCTGCAGTCTTGTTACGCTAGATGCCAAAGTACAGTACTTACAGTGGGTGAGACATCTTCATCATATTTTTTGAGCTGGTTCATGAACTCGAGGTGTTTCTTCTCCTCCTCCAATTGGGCCACGCTCTGCTCGCTCTTCTGCAGCTTCTGCTGGGTGTTGGCCAGCTCATCCCGTAGCCACTGGTTCTCCTGGCAGAGCCTCCTCACCTGGGCACGCAGCTTCTGCTTCTCAGACTCCACTGCGTTCAGGTGGTTGGACAGGGCCATCATCACCTGGGGTGGAGACGACGTTGAAGAGCAAAGACATTTAACAAGGAGCAGCAGAGGCTGATTGTGAATGAATCATGATCACCACACAAGCTCAGTATAGAATGAGGAAGCAGAACAACCAAAAGCAGACAGAAGTTACACACAGCTCTGTGGGTTTGATGATACATTTACTACACTGCACACAAAATTAACTACACTGTCAACCATTGTCTCATAAGTAATTCATTTTTCCTCTTCACACTTCTATCACTATGTCTTACCTGTGCTTCTCCGAGGCCCAGTTCGATCATCTCCACTGACTTGCGGAGCAAGTTGGACTTCTCATGCACCAGGTTGGCCTCCTCGTCCTTCTTTAGGCACTTGATGGTCTCCAGGAGGCTGTGGAGGATGGAGTTGTGCTCATTCTTCAGGGCCTCCAGACCTTGGATCACCAGCTTGGTGTTGGAGATGATCTCCTCCTGAGAGAGCTTCTCCAGCTTCTCGTCCCGTGGATACACCATGGTGGACATCTTTTATGCAGCTCAGGGAAACCTGGAAAAGAGAGTATGCATTCATGATTTCTCTTACTTTTCCTCCCTTAAATTGAAACTATCTTCTCGTTCATGTGATATTTTACACAATGAGACATTCCCTACTGGCACAAAAGAAGTTACTCTCTATTGTCAGTTTAAAGATATCATTGTCTTGACAGAGCGGGGAACCAATGGTTACGGACACAGTATAATTTTTGTGCTAGGCCAATAAGACTGTAGCATGATCCTCCAGCAAAATGACAGCGATAAAAGACCCTGTTCTATCACTACGGTTTAGATAAGGGATTCAAATTTCACGAGTAGGGTAGGTCAGCATTTTTTTAGACTGTTAATTAAATCAGCTGAATTCAGAACGCAGTCAGTAAATAAACCTGAAATTAAAAACAACAATGCTGCATCTGAGCCTGTGGTGAGTTTCAGAGCTGCAAGCGCTGGATGAATAACCACATGCATATTAAAGATGTGCACAGAGTGTCTGCTTTATGGAAAGCCGAGGGCCACCGGCTAATATTATTCTGGGAGGACGGACTGCTGGGATTTGGCACCTATAATAAGCTCTGGTTGGGAGACTGCAGCTCACAGCGTAACAGAGGGCACACAGATGCTGCAGTGTGTGCGCCTGCTGGTGCCAACACTTTATCCAAACTGAGGCCTAGCTGGCTGTATGACTTGCTGTGGAGTCAAGGGGAGGATGACTTGACAGTAGGCCTCAGTAAAACACAGCTCAGCAGCTGGTCAAGTCACTGAAAAAAAGTATTCTCCATAAATGCCAGCCCTTTGGTGATTGCACGGAACATGTGCTGCTTTGCCTAAACAGTCTGAAGATAACCAATGACTCACCGAGCCACGTCAGTGCTGGCTGCAGCGTGCAAATGTGAGAGCAGAAAGTGGCCCTGCCCTTCCAACTAGGCAGTGTTTAGCTGCTGTCTCTATTTCAGCAGCAGTCAGTCAATAAGGGGTGAAAAAGGATGAAGGGGGTTTGCAGTGATAAACACCAACAGAGAGCCACCTGTCAAGAGAATAATATACTACGCCATTAGGGAACCACTCCCTGTTCTGAAACCGTCTATTAAAGCTGAACCTGAAACAAGGCCACAACAACTGCAATGAAGTGATATTTTCTTTGCAATAAGTCTTTTGTCCATGAGATGTAAACAATAATACATAAAAAGCACCAATCACAATGTCAGTGTCCCAGTGTTTCATCTTTGGATAGTGTCTTGTTTTATTCAACCACTGGTTCAAAACCCAAACATATTATATCAGATTCACTAAGAAGATACATTTAAGACAGCTGAAGCCAGAACATTTTGCCATTAGTTCATTAAGAAAAAGACTAAAAAAGAATAACTATCAGTGGTTAAAGATGAACTTTCTGGATGTGACTAATCGCTGCAGCTCTAAGCAATGCCAGCCTCACTGTCCCCATAACTCCTCTACCAGGACATTTATATTGCTTCTACATTTTCCACGGACTTTGTCTTAGCTGAGCTTGTGGTGGCAGAAATGCAGACTCCAACTGGGCCGATTGCTACCCAGTAATTATCCACCGCTTCCCTGCAATTTTATGCATGTCACGTCATGTAATCACAGCTGGGAGCCGAATGTTATTTATTTATGATGCTAATGTATTACATGACGGACACTAAATAAGCAAACAGGAAAGTCAACGAGAAGCCAAGAGGATGTCAGGCAGCCTGTGGAAATGTGTTTTAATCAGGACGACAGTGGAGCCACCAGCTGGAGGCTCTGGATTGGCAGGAGAGCAGTGGTGATCAATAATAAAGTGTCAGGTGACCCAACACTATGGCGAGCAAGGGGGATGTTTCCGCTCAGTCGATGAAAACCTCTCAGCTTATGTTTTTTTTTCCATTTTCTCCAAGGGTCGTGCACCTCAGAGCTCAAATCTACTCAAGAGATTTTATGAAGGAAAAAAAAAGGTCAACAAATGTTCCTTTCTCTTTTGACTGCAAACGTTTGAGGCTTTTTCCTTCCCGAATTCTCAGCGTGGTTAAGGAAGAGCAGGTAGCATCTTGCTAACACTGCTGCTGCTTTAAAATTCAAAAACAGTGCTGGACAATTACTACTGAGCATCTCTCATGTGCAATTTAGTACTTTATTGCACTTCACATGCAATCATCCGCTTCCTTTCATGTCACGGCAACAAAGCAGCAGATTCACCGAGTCGGCGAACCTCTACATCGGTGAGCAGAGTGGAAAGATCCACTTAGCAATTTTTCAACACTTCAAATAAACTCATTCTGGTGAAACAAAACACATAATCAATTCAAGAGGAGGATGCACTCGAATTGAACCACTTTGTTTTCAGATCAAACATATAGCTACCAACATGAAAGCCTACAAAATGTGTGGCCTTGTATTTTTTCCACTAAAAATCTCACGACATTGAAAAAAAACAAAGCAAAAACATAGTCAACCAAGCATTCAAATCAAATATATAGTTAGTTCATCAGTTTTAGAAGTATAGTTTGTGCTCTAGTGATGTTTTAATGGCAAAACAGAAAAACCAGAGGGCTTAGTCAGCTGCTACAAGTAGTGCATGACAGTAAAACATGCTAGCAGTAAAGTTAACTGACAGGCAAGACGAAACATGTTTCAGAAGAACTTGAAACATAAAAGAAGACCCGGTGAAAGCACAGATAACTTAAGAGCCATTCCTATCCTGATGTGCTACTTTACATGAAAGTCTATTCAAATGTCACACACAAATGAAGCTCAGCTCTTATTAGCGTGGTTGCAGAGATGACTCAAATAAAAAAAACAGTGTCCTCAGTGACACAGAGGAGTCTGCTCCCTCACTGATGGGCTGACACCAAAGCTCTTATCTGCCTTGAACTAAATATGAAAAGATCCGTTTGAATGATCAAACATTCACAGATCTGACAGCTTATTGGCCTCGCACAGGTACTCTGCGGCTCAACTACTTAACACCTATGTGGATGAAAGTCCCGCCTGACTAGCTGGGTATATACACTCCACAGCTAACAAAGAGGAGAAGCACTTTCATGTCAACCAAGGGAGAAACAAGCTGCTCTTGCCTCGACAAAACACGCAAACGTCTGTATCAAGTACCTTTTGTTTTCTCAAGACAGAGTTAATGTTTTTCAAATCTTTAAAGAGATGAGATAAAGTCCACCGGGCCTGTTGATGTATTTTAAAGGCATTCCACTTGAATTAATCTTTTACTTTCCCACGCTTTCATCTTTTGTTGAATAAGCGCAAATGAAACAGGTGATTGCATCAAATGTGAAGAAAGTATATAACAGAGGTCGACATTTTGACAGACAAATACAACCTCTTACACAGTGAAATGGGTCACACACTCACACCTTAGACTACACAGCAGCCAATGATACAAACATCCTCATGATCACACAAGGGTCAGAACAGCGAGTCAGGTAGCTAGTCACAAGAAACGCTGTTGGCTCACTTCTAACAAGAAAAAGTAAACACAGGCACAGAGGGCGACCCCCTTTATTAAATCCCTCAGCTTAAAGCCACATGATGTGCCACTGTAATACAGATAAGACATCATGCATTAACAGATGTTCCTGGTCCTAACAGACGGGCTGTAAACTGGCCATATCCAAACATATGGTCATGGCCTGGACCTGGCAGAAAAATGACTCGAAACAAAGTGACTGTGGTGCAATACGAAAATAACAAAACCGGAAACAACTGACTCAACAGAAAAGGTATAAACAGGGCTTGAAGCAGGAAAAAATCCTGTGCCTGAAAAAATTTTTTTTTTTTGGGGGGGGGGGGGAGGAAGAAAATTTAGAAAATTTGCAATCTAAATTAATGAATCTGGTGCACTTTGCAGGTATCAATATCAAATTTTAAGGTTTTTAATAAGATTGACAGACCTGCAAATTCCAGAGAGTAAAAAAGGTGACAAGGTCCGAAAAGCCTAACCAATGTAGGGGGGTCCGGGGGCATCCCCCCCCGGGAGAAATTTTTTGTGATTTTAATATGCAAATTATGCTTTTTGGAGTGTTTTGACACTAGAATATCTGTATGAAAGTAGATACATGGCTAATGCTAGGCACATAGTATATCTATCCATCCCAATTACAATCCCAGACATGAAAATCACAGCACATGAAAGGAGTGTGTTTCTCTTCTATAATACTACATCACGTCTGGCACAGGCAGAACTTTAATTCTGGGTGGGTCAGTAGCTACAAAATCTGATGGGCCATCTTTGATCAGAAGGACAGTGCATTTCATCCAGCACACATCACTGTTAACCATTTTATTGCACAACTTTTTTTTGTTTTAACTTATTCTTGACCAACACAATATTTGATACACAGATGAAATGATCTTTCCTGCCACTATGATGATAAACTGTATCTAACTGTACTTATATAAACAATAACACTCAGTAGGCCTAACCAATCACACAGAGAGCTCCATGTTGTCCCTGTGTGATGTTCAAGGACAGGTCAGAGCTGTCTGAGGACAGAGAGCTTTGAGGTTGAAGTCCTATAAGAATGAAATGCACCTGTGACAGTGACAGGTCTGTAGCTACGCCCTGACCACATGCCAGCTGATCAGCTGCAGTGGGAAACTCCGCTGTTCTGTGTTTTTTTTATTTATTTATTTATTTTTTAAATGAAGCTCTGATAGCGACCGGCTAAAATACGGGAGGATATTGTGAACCAGCGCGGATCCGGTGTGTTTATCAAAGCGTCACTGTGCTGACTGTGCAGCGCGCCGCGTAACGCACATTGAAAGTTTGATCTGAGTGCACACACGCGCGCGCTTTATTCAAGGCTTGTTTCAAAATAGTCCGACATGTTTATCACTCCCCTGTCGGCCGAAAAAAGTGGCCGTGTAACAGTTATCCATCACTGCTGTTGAAATACCCGCTAAACTGCTGGATGTTAACACCGAGGGGGCCGTGTTTACAATTTACGAAAGCAACATGAACGTACGTGCTGCTCGCACTCAATTGCAATGAGGTAGCGTAGCCTCCGCCACACACGGGCAGAAGAGGCAAATGCTGCTTCATCTCTGAAATACGACGAGACGGTGATTAGCACTATGGATGCAGCTGTGGTATCTATCTGTAGCCGCCGCATGCTATGTGACCCGGATCTTAAGCATGAGCTACTGCTGCAATACACTAGTTTTCTATAGCGCAGTACACTATAACAAGCTCGGCTGGTTTAATTTTTTTTTTTTTTAAACCACCAAAATATTCCTACGCCGGATTTCCGGCACCCTGCCGGAGGTCTTCAAGCCCTGTATAAATTACACTAGAAAGAATCTTCCCATAACTAAGCCCACTAAATGGCTGCTAGAGGTTTAGGCCATCCATCACTGAGGCGATGTTTGCAGCTGCTACAGACTGCTGGACCAGAAAACTAACCTCAGTTTCAGTGGCGGATCAGAGTCTCATAGTTTGGCACGGAGAAATGCTGATGAAATAATGACTCCTCCTCCAGCAATAGTGCTATGCATCAGCAAAGTGCACCATAAAACTGCTGTTACTGCGCTAATCCAAAGAAGATCCTTCTTAAAAAGGAAAAGAGGAAACCTTCAACGTGAAAACGAGGCCGATGGAGATGAAACGGGACTGTAATGAGAGTGATGAGTGCTGATGCTGATGCTGGCGAGGCGAGGAGAGGAGAGGACGGAAGCTGCCTGCAGGATGATGGTGACCTTCCCGCTGCTCGTTCAGAGCAACCAGCATCATCTCAGGGCGCGCACCAAGAGACAACCCCGCCCACAGAGGGAGGAAAATAGAGGGAGTGCAGAGGAGCAGGTCGGATGGGGGGAGGGAACCGTCCTGATCTCGACTCGGCTTCTCAATACTCATCAGACACAAAGGAGCAGGCCTAATGAGACACAATGGAATAGGCTAAATGGCACTATTTACAGGCTCGAAGGGAGTTTCGCGTGTCACCAAGGCTGAGGGCGCACAACACACACTGCAAGATTAAAACCTATTATCTGGTCTGCATGACACAATTACACTGCTTTACATATCACCTCTGGCCCTGCATTCGCATTTTAGCACCAAGCGATAAACAGGACAAACAAATCATTTACCTAGTGCAAGTCATAAAGCTTTAGGAACATCTGGAATACACCCAGCACTAGAAACAACCATACCTAAGGGAAAACTGCATTTACAGAGATGAACTCTGTTTTAGTTACTGTTCACAGGATGACTAATACAGCAGTGTTGACCTGTTAACTGCTAGTTAGCTGGCAATGTGATTAAACTGGATAATCTCAGAAAATCACAATTAAAATACCTCTGTATGAACTCCAGGCTGAAATTGACCTTCAGTGAAAATCCACCCAGTGAGGTGTTAATCTTTTTCACTTCAACTGACACCCAAAGCACCTGCACTAAAGGAATGTGGTGTTTACATTATGTATGAGGGGTTCAATTAGCCACACAAAATAACACAAGAACATACTGCCAGGTTCTCAAGCTCTGTCACCAGCAATATTAGCTGAGTTTACATAAAGCAACATGAAATAATAAAAGGAAAAAAAATCACAGAATTGTCAACCCTGCTGTCATTTTCATTGTGTACACTAGGAACTCAATTTTATGGACAAGTTAGATGACTGTCATCCCGGAGGACCAAAGGTCATGTAATATATTGAAGCAATTGTGGCGCCACTATCCCAGAAGCAAATACAAATACCCAAGAGGTTACAATACGGTATGGTCTAACAGTGTTATGTGTTAGTGGCAGCAACTGCGTCATTTCCCTCTGAGCAGTGGAAATCTGGACCATCTCTTGGTCATGTTCGCCAATCCACTCTTCATTAGTCCTCATCTCCAGAGAGGCCTCTGGCCTCACTTATCACATCTCCTTTTTTTTCAAACACCATCATTACTCAGTCCCTTGTTTATCTTAACCTCTACCTACCGGCACTGACTGCACTACAATCATTCAGGTCAATTGAGCTTTTTTCAACTGATCTCAAATTGTGGATCTGAATAACCCTTCACTGACATAAATGTGCACTTGGTACTGGCTGCCAAGTGTAATTGTACGTTGGATCCTTGTAACTTCACTTCACTACAGGTCAGGATCATATTCTTCAGTAAAGAAACTTCTGTCTTTTTTAAAAATTGCTTGGGTTTTGGTTTAAAGCCACGCAAAATATTAACATTTTTGGCTTATATTTTAAAATACTTAATGCAAAACACTGTGTTGGCTCTGGCAAAAAAAGACCTTTTGAGAAAGGGTGTGGTACATGTTTGTGGAATAACAGTAAAAAAAAAAAAAAAAAACGTAGGACAGGAAATGGAAAAAGGCAGACTGCAGTGGGAGCATCAACCAACCAGTGGCCTGTCTCCATGATCTCTCCATCTCTCCACGGATGCATTTCCCGTAGACTTGATGAACTTCAACACTGACAGATCACTTCATCTTGCTCTGTTTCCTGCACAAACTGCTCGCACAGCCAGACACAAAAGAGAGTCAGCCACCAAGGAGGGTGTGGCAGGGCCTGGGACAACGAGGAGGGAAGTGCCACTGACTCTGTCCAGTCATCCATCACCCCACTAAAAACAGCTGCTACAAGAGGGCTGTATTCCTACTCGTGGTTGTCTGAAAAATGTCTGCCTGAGTACTGCCACTGATGCAAGAAGGGGTATTACTCAAAACATCTGTCCATTCAGGAATGATAATGCATAAATGTGACACCTGTGTCTCCACCGCTGATTCACAGTGATGTAGCAAAGCTGATAAAACAGCCCCTCCACATTTGTTTTAATATATAGTTACATACTAATGGATTTAACGTTAAGCTGCCTCGAGGTGCACGGAGCACAAACAGGCAATGTACTAACTGTTAGACAATTACTTTATAAAAGGAAAAACAAGAAATCATGTGCTCATCATTTGACATGAGCGTTGCTCATTATTGGTCTCGGTCAATTTCATTTTGTTATGACTTTCGCAGAACATCGGCGGTATGACTTTCTACATTAATCTAGCAGTTTTCATTAACAACCTGGGCGGATTATAAACACATTACTACACAATAATACACTTTTTCCAGGACGTGTACCTGATAGTTCAGCTAAGCTCTCAGTAAATCTTGATTTTGCTTTTTCATCTGTAGCGCTCCCGTCAGCAGCTAGCCAGGCTCGGCTAACCAGCTAGCGTCACCACTCCCTAGTTGTCAGTAGTTCATCCAGCTCAAACCGTCGAGCTTGTAATTTGCAAACACGGAGTTTCACATTTATGCTACTTAAATAAACAACTGTATATACAGCTCACGTAATACTAATTTTAACGCGAACAAATGTAGTTAACACTTACCGAGAGCTAGGACTGACGGCTAGCTCAGCCCCTTTAAATCCAAAATGTCTCCGGCACAGCGCGATTCTCCCAGCAGCCTCTGCGGCTGAGCAGGGGAGCAGGGGCCAGTGACGTCATGTTTTTGTTTTCTCCACTTGGGATCTGATCATTTTTCAATAAGGTCGCTCCTTTTCTAATGCAACTTAACTCTCTGTTTAAACTTCTCAGTTTGCTCAGTTTGAGAAACAACAACAAGAAAAGCAACACAATAATGATTCACATTTTCCCTAAAGTCTCTGACTGAATAATAAATCTTTTGACATTTGGATTTTGAAACGTATCATAGTTTTGCAAAGATTTCAAAAGTAAATACAATACAACATACATCTCCTTTCTTTCAAAAAGATATAAATGAACCTGTTAAACCCCCCAGAAAAAATACCAAAGAGCTAGTGACATCTGGTGGCCAATTTATGAACACTACGAGACGACATTAGTTTTATTTAAAAGGAAATAATAACCCAATATTTTTACATTGCCACGTAATGTATGTAGTCTATTATGGACCGAGCACTAGAAACAGTTAGAAACATAATAGAGGCCAAATTGAAGCAGTTTTAAATCAGCTCTCTATGTTAGTTAGGACATAAATTCATACAAACCTTGTAAGATGTCAGGGCGGGGATGTTAATATAATACAAATGTGCAATTTTAACTTCAACAGTACTGCGGTATAAATAAAGCAGAAAACTGTGGATGAATCGGATGTATTATGTGGAGTGAACGGAGCTGTGGAGCTTATACGTCATCATCGTGCGACTCAGCGTGCAGGACTGTGAAGGACGCTGACGAGAGTCTTGGGATGAAATAAGTGAGATAAAAAGGTAAGATTATTGTTACCGTAACCCTGGCTACAGTGCCAACTTTACGCAAGATAAACGTCGGCACACAAAAAACGATAGGGCTACTCATGTTATTTAGCCAAATTAACCAGCAATTGACTTCGAAGACACTAGTCGTTACGTTAGCTGTAGTAGCTCACGCTTACATGCCGTTAGCCGACAGGAGAGCTGTGGTATGACCGTTTCACAGGTAAAGCAAACGTATAGTTGTGTTTGTCATGTAGGGTCTGTCTGTGCTGACATTGTAACCGAGCCCAGTGAAGGTCTAAACGTCAGAGATGTAACCCTAGCTGTCCTCTGCTCTGCTGTGACAGGAGGACATTGAGATGGCGTTGTCCAGTCTAACTCGAGCTCTGCGCCTCCTGACCGTCTCTCAGCCTGGTCTGCTGTCATCGCAGGTAAACGTCCACTTCTCTGTCAGTCACATCACAGCACTTGACTAATCACAACCACCACACCAACACAACCCTGTCTGTGTCTTTTTGTGTGTCAACAGGCGGGTGCGCAGTCCAATCTGGGAGCTCAGGTGCCTTCTCTAGTGAGTCAGTGCAGAGGCTTCCTCACCACAGCCCCTCTGGAGCAGAACAAGACGCTTTGGAAACAGAGGGAGAAGTACACCATCAGACCGATAGGAAAGAAGAAGACAGGGGGCCGAGATTACTCAGGTACTGTACGGAGGATGTGACAGGTTAGGTTGAGTGATTCTGTGTAAATAAACAAACAGTTGAAACAGTGTATGTAAATAAACCTTTATAATAAATCTGTATCGGGTTACACATTATTTTAGGTTGTTTTTTTTATTTCAAGTGGAAAAGCTATAAAAATGTCTGGTATATTTTATTTTGATTAAAGATTAGGTGCTGCTTTTGTCATTCAGGCTTTTCGGTCACAAGAAATTGCCTGTATGATTGAAGAAAACGGAATATCTTTGAGTTGTAAACTAAGACAAACCAAATAATGATAATAACAATAATTGGTAGAATTGGTGTAATCTGGGATACTGTGACTTCAACAAAGGCCTGGGAGTCACTCATCCCTTTGTCTTTGTCATACAGGGAGGATACGGACACATGGCATCGGCGGTGGCCACAAACAAAGATACAGGTGGATAGACTTCCAGAGACTGCGCTATGAAACGGGCAAAGAGGACCAGACCTTTGAAGAGAAGGTTGTGGAAGTGCGATATGACCCATGCAGGTTAGATCAGCATCTGTACACATTAACATGTCTGCATCTATATATCTATCTTGCGAGGAGCACCTGGTCATGGCCAGTTTATAGTAAAATTCTTTTAAGTTCCTGATAATGGCACCCACCAACGGAAAACGGTGCATTCAGACACGTCTCTAACCAATGCCATCAGTATGTTCTGCAACATAAGTTTCTGAAGGTCTTATGAGAACTCTTTGCTTCTCCCCATCGTGAGATGCCTCCTGTGTGACACCTTGGTGATGAGAAACCTTTTTTATAGGCATCAATTTGGAATAAACCAGCTGATATTACTTTGCACTGGTAGGAGGCGGATCTGACAGACTCCAGCTGCTTTCTTGGCTTTCCGTACCTTTTTGCATCTCCTTTTCTTCATGTGTTCAGTACTTATTCCCTGTGCCATTTCATTTTATTACACATTACTTAATGTATGGGCGTAAATGTTTGGATTTCTTTCTATGTATGCATTACTTGGGTTGTTGCCAACATCTGGTGAAAATTTCATGTCAACAGCTCTATTAGAAATATATTTTCTGAGAGAAAAGTTGACACGTTCAATACTTATTTCCCCTGCTGTATCTATCTTCTAATACTCTGTGTTGCATGTACAGGTCTGCTGACATTGCTCTGGTAGCTGGAGGCAACCGTAAGAGATGGATCATTGCTACAGAGAACATGCAAGTTGGAGATGTCATTAAAACATCTGGAGCTATTGGACGCATGGCAGGTATGACATCCTCATCTACAAGCTTGAAATGATGTCAAAGATTCAGTAGCTGTTTGATAATATTGGTCTGTCTAATACACAACACATTATCCCTGTTTCACTTTGCAGTCTTAGCGAATGAAGGCGACGCCTACCCACTGGGAGCTCTGCCTGTAGGGACACTGGTGAACAACCTGGAGATACAACCAGGGAAGGGTTCAGAGTACATTCGTGCTGCAGGTAAGATAATGTTTTGGTTGGGTTTGTACATAATATTAATATAATCATATCTTTATATGTTGGTGTAACAGAGCTGCAACTAATAAATTAAACTTTTTCAGTCTGTAAAATGTCGTTAAATGGTGAAATTGTCCATCATGATTTCAGAGTTAGTTCTGTCATCTGTACATTTAATCACAATGTTTGGCAGAACAACAGTTGAACATATTCAATTCACAGTGATTTAAAGCAGAAGAAAAGATAGAAACTGTAAATGTCACATTTCTTCACATTAATGATTCATTCATCAAAATCGCTCATATTTGCCTGTAGCTGACTTTGTCATTCAGCGTAACAAGTTGAAGTTATACATATGAAATGCAATACTTTGTGAGGCAATGGATCATGTGTTATCCATGTGCCCTGCAAACTTGGATAGATAGTAGCAGCTGTTAAATATGATTATTACGATTTAAAAGTTAAACTGAACTGTCTTTGTCTTGATTTTCAGGCACGAATGGCGTTTTACTCCGCAAAGTAAACGGAACAGCCATCGTTCAGCTTCCTTCAAAGCAGCAGGTTCAGGTGAGGTAATCTGGATTAAGATTATCCTGCCTGTGTTAAAACCAGACTCTGCTCTAAACTTCATGATGTCATCTTCTCCAGGTCCTGGAGACCTGCATGGTAACGGTTGGACGCGTTTCCAACATTGACCACAACAAAGAGATCATTGGCAAAGCTGGTCGCAATCGCTGGTTTGGCGTCCGGCCCTCGAGCGGCTTGTGGCAGAGGAAAGGAGGCTGGGCAGGACGCAAGATTAGACCACTGCCTTCCATGAAGAGTTACATCAACCTGCCCTCAATCACAGCAAAATAACGCAACAGAGAAATGTGCATCTGTTTGGGACTGGGAATAGTCACCTTCTGCTTATGATCACCTTGTAAAATAATGTTGGGCTTTACTGTGCTCTGAGAGAAAATCTAAATAAAGGTAAACTGTTTGTACAGAAGATTAAAAATTTTATTAAACACAACTGCTTGTGAGAGCATGGAAAGAAACAAAACAATATAAAAATCCAAAACATATTTACATCTATAGTAAAACATGCAGAGTAACCCATATTTTTAGTGGTAAATTTAAAAATACTGTCATGTCATTTAAAATAGGGTTTGTGCAAAGACACTGGGTGGCATTTCAAGTAACAGGAGCAATGAGATGGCATGGTGTAATCCTTGTGGTCTGACCATTGATGAACAACCTTAACACTGATGCTGGAGTTAATTTGTTTGTTTTTTGCAGTGCTAAATTATGGTGATTAAGTAGGCATGCCTGCTCATTGATCCAGCCTTGTCAAACACCCCCATGCTACCTCTAGATTTAGGGAAAAAAAACAAAACATTGAAATACACTTGTCATTGCGCCTATTAAGTATTTAAAAAGGCAAACTCACATGACAAATTCCCTCAAACTCTGCCTTGGCAAATACTTCACAGCCCGAGTTTCCAAATACATAAGGGCTTAGTTGGTCTCCCGACTTAGAGAAGATAGTGAATCCTTCAAAAAGTTGGAGACAAGAAAACTTTGACTGTGTAGTCACAGGCAGACAGGTATGGTGGTAGCTGCAAAATAAGCTTTTCATCAAGTGGCAAAACATTGTGTAACAGACAGCCGTGATGGTTTTCAGACGTCAAGAGGGCGCTAGAAACCATCAACAAACAGCATCCTCATGAAAAAGGGTCATTTTTTTAAATTAAAAAAGAAAGAAAGAAAAAAAAAACACGGCCTTCTCTTGACTATAGGTAGTGGTTTACATTTCAAATATAACACCTCTAACACTTCACCTCAAAACCAAAGTGTGTCCCAATTTGAGCTAAAATGTGTATAAAACCACATGAAAGTGCATTACAAAGTGAGGGAAATGTATGAGAAATAACATACCTAGTAGTGTTTACAAGTCAACTTCATAGGTATGAGTTCTGTAAATATATTTGGTATTTATGTCAAGAAGTAAAGGTAAGCTATTTGTGCTTTCAATTTAGTGGAAGGGGGGCGGGAGGGGGTTGCAATTCACAATAGTACATCTTGTGTATATTTATGTACAATACTAAAAAAGCCAGCCTATCAAAGCTTGTAAGTCTTCACTTTATAAAAAGCAACAACAAACTCATACACAAGGCCCTTTGTCCAAAGGTTTCCTCTTGCAAAAATTCCACATAACACTATTCAGGGAGTACCATCGAACATATAGCACACCTACACAGACACACATAGGCAGTGACTTGGACATCAGGCAAGACTCCATACACTTTTCATCGTATTTTTAAAAGCTATTCAATACTTGCATTGTGCTTGACATTACAGTCAAAGCATGTTTCAAGTCAGACTCAAACTCATTCGTTTTTTGAAATTTTTCCGCATGAACACAATACTGACTGACCAACCTATCAGTATGTTTTAGGTTAGGTTCTACTTGCACGTCCAGCCACAATGAAGCTGTATTAAAGGACACAACGGTAACTGCTTGGTTAGGATGTGCACATGTCTTGTAAATGCTCACTGTGTTGACATTTGGCCAAATGTGGAGCACTAATCTGCAAACTCATATCTTTTTTATTTTAAATCAAAATGAACTCAGTATTTTTAATACTGATCTCCACAGGGACCACAAATACAATATATGTATATTAATTTTAAGTATAACATAGTATGAAGTCTGGCCAAGCCAAGAGCTCTGGTGGTTAGACTGTAAAACAAACATGACTTTGGCACATCACTGCACATCTGGAGCAATCCAGTATTTTCTAAATTACGGCAGGTCTGTGAGACGTCACATCTATCTGAATATGGGGTGGTCAACGTTCACCAAATAAATGCTGTTATAACCCGACATCACTCCAACAAGGCCCCGTTACGAGACAGATGGAACTGCAGCTGGGAAACTGAAGAAGAAGGAAAAAAAAAAACCTCTTCAGGACCTCGAAACAATAAAGACAGCCCACACGGTCACAACTAAACTTGGCATTCAGCTGCTGGGAGTTGAAATGTGTTGTTTTGCAACACATTCACATCACGTTACCCTGCTTCTAAGTGGATGTCACTGTACAGTCTAAAATGTACACCAGCGTTGATAAAAAATCTTCAGCACTTACATTAATGAACTTATTTGATGAACTGCTCACGTTACAAATGCGTCATAGCTACATTCATTATAGCTACCTTCAAAAATACCTTGCTTGACTTTTGTTTTGTCTTTTCGAGTTGCTTTCGGTGCACGGTGCGCTGGAAAGCAACGAGGCAAAAAAGAACTTTGTGTTCCTTTCTATAAAAATTTACCTTTTTGAGAAAGTAAAGGGACGAGTAAGAAAAGTGAGCACTGAGTTAGAAGAGAAGGATTCCATCTAGATTCACAGCAATAGTCCAACTTTCAACAACAAACACAAACACAGTCTCAATCTCACACACGCCACTGCACATCACCACCACACTCCTCCATTGTCTAATAGAGTAACAATAAATGTAGGATTTCACAGAAATAATAAAATGTTAACAAAAACAAAGTGCAAACACAGCTGCCATTATCGAAGTGTGGCAAATTGTCAAAAACCTCAAAATACCTCCGAGGCGGTAGCACAAATCTTACAAAATAGTACTTGTTCTTTCTGTAGTGTGTAAAAAAACAACAACAACACCTAACAACATCAACATCAAAAACATCAAATTGACAACATGAAGTTTGTGTATTGAACACGGTTGCGAGTCAGTAAGATTTCCACAGGAAAACTATTACTGCCGGGGGGTGGGGGGGGGCCCTGTTGGCTTTTCCTCTAATTCTCTGTAGCCTCTCGGTGAGACAAGTGCAGCGGAGAGTCTGGTGGTGGTTGAGTTGATGGTGGCCGGTGTCACACAGGCTTAGTGTAACCAAAGATTCCCACCGGGAAGTGCTTGACATGTGTTGGCCACTGGGCAGCAAGCTGGAAAAACTTCACATCATTCCACTCCACTCCGTCAATAGTGACTGAGGACAGAAAACGGATCTCAGTTAATGTCAATCGATGGATAACACAATTAACACGCGATCCCCAGCTTGAGAATGTGCGCGAGGAGGACATCATTCATTATTTATGTGTGTGTGTTTCTGTATGAGACTGTGGGTGAGTTGTGTAGCACTGGCACCACCAGGTGGCAGTGCAGCATCAGCTGTGGGGAGCCGGGTCGTCTTACCTCTCAGCATGGTGTGCTGGTGCTTTGCTGTGCAGATCAACCTGCTGATACCATCAATCACTTGGCTCTTAGAGTCCAGCTCTTTCTCCTTGGGCTTCTTGCTGAGAAAAATCACTGCAAAGGGAGGGAGGTGGAGAGTGAGTCATTTCTCTCACATCTCCTTTTGTACTTAAAGGGGAACTCCACTGATTTTACACTTCAAAGTCTGTTTACAGTTCTTGGGAAGTACTGTGGCATATGTGTAAAAAGATGGTAACAGCCTTGTGTGGCTCCAGAGGGACTGGAATGAAGTCTGATTAGTGGCCTCTTCTTGTTACTGAAGACTACAAATTTAAAATTAGAAAGAGAATTTACCCGACCTGAAGCCTGCTCCTCATCTCTGATTGAGGCTAACAACTTGAAGCTACAGTACATTAGCTGCTGCTACCATAATAAACCCAAAAGGCAGCTACCAAGGTGCATTGTGGACAATGCATGCACCAGGTTTTGAAAGAAGGTTGTGTGAAGTAGCAATGCTAAACTGGTGGAGTATTATTATCCTTCTCCATAGGAAAAAAATCAAACTATTCCCAACTCATCTCTCACATACGGACAGTTTTAGTTACAAACTGTTGTGAGAATTGAGGCTAAAAAGAAAATTAAATGGTAATCCTGTAAAATATCAAAAATGTTAACATTATGCTTTCATGACAGCCAGTTTTTAGGTAACAATGTTTTCAACATTTTCTTCCCCTTCTACATGCGTGAGTCACATTTTCCGACCATACCTTTCTTATTCTTCTCCTTGGTAACAACAGTCATGGCCATGCTGGGCGGAGGGGTGAGCTCCCCTCCACAGGGGAGACGGCTAACTTGCAGCGAACGGAAATTACTCTTGAGTGTGTTCTTCAGACCCACGTCTCTCTTCTCCCCTTCTTTCTTCTTCTCTGGGCCTTGCCACGTCCAGTAATCTACCTGCAGCCCCATCACCTCGTTGCCCGAACATGGAGAACTAACGAAGCAAAATATAAAAATCAGAAACACTGTTCGTCGTCTTGGTGCTAAAACACGGCAGAGAGCACAAACTAGGATGAGAAGGAATAACAGGATGTGTTTGTATCTGTTGATAAGTGGTGTGAATGTCGTCGTACCCTGCTCCAGAGAGGGCGGTGGACACAGAGGGAGATTGTGGTGGGGTGCCTCCGATCTCCTTCCCATACGGACCAGCCGATGGGGGTGTTGGGGAGGACAGGATGCTTGTGTTGCCCCCCATCGCATCATCCGAGTCCACTGAAAATATGGAGGAAAGTTATCTCACGCACAAAGCTTCAAAGTGAAAACACACACTGTATAGATGTTTCTGAACATGTAACTGAAATCAATAAATGCACTGACAGGGGGGGGTTGTTCTCTCCTTACTGATGTGAATTTTTATCCAGTTCATTAACCACAAACATCAAAATACCACAACAGCTTTCAAAAATGTCCTTTCTTACCTGAGGTTGAGAGGCTTTGTTCCACAATTCCAACTTTCACAACCTGTAATGAGGAGGGGAAAAGTTTCAAACGTGTCAAACGAAATTAAACAGAGTGAAGTAGCAATTCCGTCTGGAAACTTTGTGTCACAAAATAACCTCAAAACGCTTACCCCGATAAATGGCACAAATTTCTGACAGGAGTCCTCATCAGGGCTGCAGAGAGGAAGAGGAGGATGTTAGTGAGAGCGAACACTGGAACAAAAGAGGTGAATATGAACACTCCTGGAGGAAGGATGGCTGTGGCATGACCTGTACCATGTACCATCGCAGCTGAGATGGCACATGACTGGCTTTGGTGGAATGGGGTCATCTTAGGGGTCACGTTACAATGAAATGAATGAGAGGACTGCTCCTTACAACCAAAAGAAGGTGGTTCTCTTATCAGCCATGAGATAAGAGGGGTAAATCTATACAAGTGATAGTTGGTGCCAAAGTTTAATACAAAAGTAGCACCTCAGACTATTTTCACGTTATCAGGAGTCATACAAGTATTGAACATTTGAGTAAAACTTTCACCGTTGAATTATTGAGCTAAGGCTAAAATCTTTGGGGGATCACCGTGACTTTGACCTTTCAACCAAAAAAAGTCCTATCAGCCACATCAGAGGAAATTCCCTCGGGCCATTGCAGGAAAAACCATGTTTTGTGAGGTCACTGTGACCTTGTCCATCACCAAAATCTAATCAATTAATTATTTTATATTAGTGCCAAATTTGAAAGAATCCCATTAAAGCATTACTTTGATACAGTTTTTCATGACAATGGGACGGACATCCCATTCCAGCTGTCACCAGTGCGGAGGCCTAAAAAATTCACAAAAGGACCAGACAGGGAAAAAGCTGAGGAAGTCCTATTTTTGAAATTGTCCTCTAACTTGCAGCGACCAGCACTACAGCTCCAAACCTAGTCAGTGATTTTCTTCAAGTTTTTCACGAGCCCGCAAAATAGACTGCACCCACAGCAAACAGGACGAGGAACACTGCTGGCTCTTGTTCCCGTGCAGATACAGAACAGCAGTCACCAGCAATCTTATCACCTTGGCTGCCAGTGCTGTATTCTTTACAATTACATTTCAGTGACGTTGCATTGTGCAAGGTAAAGATTCTGCACAGCGATACCACCACTGAAGAAAAGGCCTGTCCAGTCACTTTGTGTTTAAGTCTTACAAAGTCCTTAGTGACAATTTGTTAATGAGCCCCTCATAATGACTTTTGTTCATTTAACATTGATTGACGGCACTGACCTTGGTGAACGCATGAGCCAGAAAAAACATTCCACTTCAAAATACTTTAGATTGAATTAGAGGTTGTTAGGCAAATCTTCACAGCAACAACACAGAGGACAGACTAAGAATCAAAGTCACACCAAACCAAAAGACACAAGTCAGGACAGAGCAAAGTGAAGTTAAGGTGAGTATCGAGTGTGGAGAGGGAAATGTTAGACACAGCAAGGAGGTCAAGCCAAATGGAGGAGAGAAAAATAAGGAGGGCAAAACAAAGCAAGAGTCGAATTAGATACCTGATGTAAAAATCAAAATACAAACTTCTTTTCCTTGAATGCAAATCAAAGGGGAAGAAGGGGGAAGAAGGAATGCAAGTGTTAAAACTGTGTGTTGTAGCTTGTACCTTCTGACCAATAGGAAGCAACTGTTACAAAGAGGGGAAGGGTTTGGTCAAATCTCAGAGAGAAAACAAGCAAAATGCAGCGGATGTCTGCTGAGCGCATCTGTGTCTGTGAGACGACAGAGAGAGCGTGCCACTTTGTTAAAACAGACCTGCTTTATCAAATCTAATAATCGACCACAAGCGTTTCTGTCAGCAGAGCTGCACGAGAAATATAACGATGCAGTGAAAATGACTTATCAAGCTTGTTTATGTATGCGTGTGTGCATGTGCCTGTCGATGCATGCTTTCATGCATATATGCATTTAATGTTAATCGTGCAGTTTGCCTGATATTCACTTAAAGTGCTGAGGTCCTAATGGGCTGATCTTTTGGAGCCACCCTGGCTCTAGTACATATTTTTACTAAAGAGACAGTAAAGGAACATTCGTATCAGGACACCAAGTTAGAAATCATTCAGACAGAGACATGCACAGAGCACAAAGAGCACAAACATACGTGCAAATACACAAAAAACAGATGCAGTGGGTGAGTTCCCTTGGCCTTAAAGTGACTTTACCTCTTCTGCTTGTAGGTGAGCATGGCTTCTGAGATGGGGAACTGGTGAGACACGTTGGCACCAGCCAGATACTGAACAACTCGTCCTGCTACATCAATGTTATCTGCAGGGAGAGGAAGGACAGGCCGTTAACAACATGTCTCCCCCCGTTTAATGTCTGACTAACAGGCAGCGAGACAATTGATGCAAGCGCTAATTTTCACATAGAGCAGATCGCTAGAAGACTGCGCATTAATCATTTACATTTCACAGAATTAAGGAGACGGATGTGCTGAATGTGAAATGCAACAGAACGTGGGTGAAGTCAGCCATACGACATACAAGATAAATGGTGTGGCCCACAGACGGCCCACGGGCCACGTGCAGTCTGGCATGCGTTAATGTCAATTTGAAATGTGGGAACGGGCTCATTTTTAACACCAATTTATTTTGACCTATTGACTCCTTGTAGTTGGAGCTAATTCTCCTTGCAAAAGAAAGCACCCATAGCCATTTCTATCCAAACTGGGGTGTCAGTTAAAGTCAAGGATAGAAGAATTAAATGGAAATACATGGAAGATCAAGTGTGCTTTCACAGTTTTTTTCTTTTCTCCTCTTGCAGCTCCTTCCGGGGTGATTCACTGTGATGTGTATGACTATGACTCTTGCACCTTTGGGGGAGTGAATCAAACGAATGAATGGAGTGGTGATGGGTGAAGAGTATCAGGCATGTTTGGGCAGAACAAGGGAGAATTGAGGAGAGGAGAATAGAAGCTTAAACATGGATGTGTGTGAGAGAGAGAGAGAATATAATTGTTCAACTGCAAGTGGGTGTAAAATATATTAAAATCAAACAGAAAAAGAACTTTAATTCCACAAAGCAGTCCTAAAATAACCTGATTAATAATGCAAATGTCCTCACATCAGCTACTTGGATTAATCTCAGAATTTATATAATTTGTATATAAAATCCATGAGTGTTTTTTTAAGGCAAATGACTATAGGCTTTAACACTGAAACCAAAATAGACACAAGGAAAGCGGAAAAGCCAACTAGATCTTGCATTTGTGTGTATTTTTTTAAGAAGAAATGTCTTTGTTTTCAATATTACAATACATTTTGACAACCTTTAATATCCGAGTCAGAGTTCTGACAACCTCATGGCGTTCTTTGGCAGCAGAGCGGAGGAGTGGAGTCGTGATGTAAAGCTTTTTTCTACACAAGAGCAGACTGTAGCTGTCTTTTGCAATCGGAAGAAATCTCTTGGTCCCATCCATCAGCCCCTGACCCATGCTCTGACCTCATTTCTTTCTCTTTCAAGTTGGTTGAACATTAGACACACAGACTTGCTTTGCAGCCCTCGCATCGGAGATATGCACCCTACCTGAGGCGGGCCGTTCTGTCCTGCAGAACAGCTCCCTCCATGCAGTGTCCATGAAGATGTTGTTGAACTTGCTGTCAAAGGAGGCCACGTACTTCGCCAGGGGATGAGAACCTGCACGGAACAAGTTTTCATGTATAAATTGAAGCTGAAAACACGAGGCATGTTCGGCTGGTATTTCCCATAGTTTGTACTAATCCCGGCTGACTTGCCTATGGGGATCACCAGGAAGCGTATGTAACTGAGCCAGTCAGGCGTCTTGTTGGCCAGCTGCTCCACAAAGAACCTCAGGATGGTGCTGAGGTAACTCTGGTCTCCTGCCACTGCCACCTTCATCGTTGGCGGTGTCTGTGCATTGCAGTTACAGCTGCAAGGGTTAAAATAGAGAGAGACGGGTAAGTAACTAAGAAAGAGTGCAATCAAAGTCATTAAAGATGTGGGTCAGGAAGGCTGCGTGTTCCATCCGGCAGGGGGACTGCCAACGGAAATTAGCCTATTGGCTATAATTGGGTGCATTTACATTTTATTTTTTTTAAAATGTTCATTAATGTACACTGTCCCTCTCGAACAAATAAAGGAAATACAATACAATACAATAATAATTATGCGTGTCTAAAATAAAGATTTACATCCCAAAAGGGTTTTCCTGTTTATAATCGGTCTTACCTTTTCTGAGACCCAGATTGTACTGCACGATATTATTTGGGTACTTGCAAGTGTCAGCATGTCGCTTCAAATTAAACCAAATATTGCCACAGCTTTAAGGATTTTGTAGCTTAGTGCTTCAGGACTTGAGAGGTTAAAGGTTGTCCAAAAACAGAACGAGACCTGAAGATATGTGGTTTTAAAAAGCTGTGTTTACGGCTCGTTGACAACATTTAAGGATAAACCCGGCAGCCAGCTGAAGCGGTGACAGCACTGAGCAAACATGTTGACATCAAAAATGAGTATGGCTCTACATGGCATGGCCTCAGCTGGAATAAACAGGTTGACTGAGGAAGCAGGTGCGGAAAGAGTTGAAAAAGTTGCAGTTCAGATGGATTATAGAGAAAACAGGTTTAACAGAAGCGGCATAGCAGACTGAGACAGCCACGTCTCCCACTGACATGACTTCCTGAGGAGAAGGCAGCCGAGCAGATGGATCCAAGAAACAGAGAAGAAGGTGGAACTTCAGCTATTTCAGAGAAAACAGACGCATTTTGATAGAATGGGTTCACAGACAGAGAGCAGTCGAGCGGCGTGAGTGACAGCATCCTGGAACTCTCTGGCAGTGAGCCACCGTAAACATACATCATTCGGCGTGGACTCCTCCAAGATAACAAGCAGCAGGATCACACTTTCTTGAATGACTTTTGTCATTCAACCCCTGTGTATGTATGTATTTATGTATGTATGTATGCGACTCACAATCTCTGGATGCGAGTAACGATGGTGTTGAAGGCAGCCTGAACATCGGCAGCAGAGCAGGTGGACACAATGGGCTGGGCCTGTTCATGGAGCAACTCGGCCACATACTGCACAGAAACACACATGAGAGGGACACGATGAGCTCATGGACATAAAGGAGGCACGGTTGACTGGGCTGGAGAGAAAGCAGGAAAAACATGCTACTAGGCCCCTCTGAACAATACATGTTTTGGTATTTTCTTCTTTATGCAATAATGGCAGGACAAGCTTGTAGCATGGCTAGAAAATTCTGCATGAGCAAGTGCTTCTCCTGTATTTATGAAGAAATGAGGGTAAGGAAGTTTAACACACTGCCGTGTTATGTTTTAAAAAGAACATACCTGTCCCTGCCATTCCATGGTATTGATGAGGATGATGCTCTCTGGTAGGCGTTCGTCAGAGATGAGGATCTGGTTCAGTTGATCATACACAGACTTCCTGGGAACCTTTGAGACAAAAGGAGACGCAGAATCAGACACTGACACTACAGACTGAAAACCTTTTAAAAGAACACATCTGAAGCTTGATAACACATCCGTGGGTTGCCACCTGCGCTATGAGTCGTGAGTCAGGGGAGCACTCGCTCTCCATGCTGCTGGTCCTGTCACTCTGGGCCTTGGAGTTCTGTCTGTCTTTCATGGAGGTGCTGCGAGGACGCCTCTGCATCTTGTTTTCCATTTTACTGTGGAGAGAATGTGACAAAGTGCTCAAAATGCATGACAGACACAGCAAGGAACCTAAGAAAAGAGACTCAGGAGTTAACAAAACAGTTCATGTACTCAATGTGCATACATAACAAGACTGTGTGTCCATGTTTCCAGATGTAGTGACGAGTGGTTTACCTGGGAGACATGTGGTTTTGAGACTCCGTCTTGCAGAGCTTGCCAACAGTGCTGGTCATCCGTTCAGTGTTGACATCCCAGTTGCTCACCTCCCCCGGCCCTGGCCCATTGTCATCTGTCTCTGGCTCCTGAACCAAAAGAGGGGGAGGAAAGTTGAGCCAAAAGGACTGGAAGAAGTCAGTGCTGGTGTTTATCATACAGCACACTAACGCTGTCATGTCCGTTCCATCTCCTCCAGGTTCTTTCTCAGACATCAGCTAAATTGTGTGGAGCTTCTGCATCCAGCATTCTAAGCACAGGAGTTGAAAGAGTCGAGGCAGGGTAGGAGCTGAGGTGTTGAGGCTGGAGATGATGTGATCCTGCAGCTCAGATATTCAGTTTGAACTGGGTTAGTGGAGCAGTGAGCCGAGGCGGCTGCCTGCTGCTCAGAGGGGGCGCCGGGGTTGGATGAGCAAGGTTAGACCGACCCGACAGCGCAAAGACAACAAATAACACAAACACCTCTCTTTCGATCCTCATCAGTCGAGACCTATCCAGCATGGGGCTGACTTGTCTGCTCTACTGATCCATAATGGATGACTGTGCTGTTTGGTTTGCCTGCCCTTGCATACTCCCGTTCACTCTGCTTTTTTTTTTTCTTGGAAAACAACTACGACCCATGGGAGGAAAGAGCACTCAAGTGGAGAAGGAGAGGAGAAATCTGAGAAAGAAACGCTTGAGGGGAATTTGGTGAAAGAAAAGAAAAACTAGTGCTGTCCCAAAAACATACCCCAGCGGTTGTATCTGTGATGCTGTCATCTTGATACCGGGCCCCTTGCACTTTACATCTGTCCACCGTCAGAAAGTCTCCACTCTGCAGGGTAAACACACACACACTGAACATTTAAACCATGGAGGTCACCTCTCTGGTTAATATAAATGACAAAAATCGCATAGCTGCAAATGGGGGTGCTCCGTCTCCTTCCTGTCAAGATTGACCACTCTGAGGATCTTTAACTGAGCAATTTGACAGCGATGCTGCCGCGCCACCGAGCCCAGTGACAGTGACAGAGCTAGCGCGTATAAATATCTCTAAAAGCCTATATAGGTTTCTCTACAGCCGCAAACCAGTACATAAACTCCATAGGCGTAAGTGACGCGTTTGTGCTCTCAAATTTATGTGATTCGATGTGTTTAAGTGCATCTTGTAACATCTAGTTTAATTCATTTTCATATTAGATCAAAGACTTTCCATTTTGCCTCCAAGACATGTTTATGAAGTTCAACTGGAGACATTTATTGAGCGAAATGGAGGGCTATAGCAGTCTGAAATGCTCCAGGCGGTTTTATTACGGGCTAAAATGGATTCCCAGATATTTATAAACAGCACTCCCTCTCTCACCATCAGACTCAACATGTCTCTCTCTTTCTGCCCTTGGTGCTTCCAATGGGCTATAAATCTCTGAGTAGGAGTTCAGGGATTGCTACATCCAATCTTCTCACTGAGCATGGGAGCATAGTTGTGTCTGTGTGTATGTTGATGGTGGTGGAGGGGTCATTCGGTGTCAGTCGCTATAAATACTGGAGAGCTATTGGGGTGAATAGGGTAAGGACCAGCCCTCGTCCTGTTTTACGTAGATGGGAGGTGGTGGGCTGCATAGCGCACATGCTCAGAATATCTTGACTGTAGTATCATGGTCCTTGGGAATCCCTGAACCACAATAAGTGCAGACGGCTGCCAGACATTTTTACACTGCCCAGAGGCAATTCCTTTACATAACACTGTTTACAGAAAGAGCCTCCCCTGCAATCAAGAAGCAGAACTTTATGGGTAAACTTTGGAGCTGAAAGGCATCAGGGGCCAAACAGAGTTCCTGGTAATCAACTTACAAGACATGGCAGCTCTCTCTGTTGGCTTTTTTGGCTGTGTATGCTTCCAATTTCTGTCTGGGAGCTGGAGTGGGACATCCCTTCGAAGAACGGCCTGAAAACAGAAACAAAGATTTGAATTTGAGAAAATAAACAACTTGGAAAAAATACAGTTAACTGCTAAAAAGACACAAATGAGTGAGATGACTTTTTTAATGAAGCAAGAGGGCTGGAGTGCAGACGTACTTGAGTTTTGGCTTGGGCGTACTCAGGACGCTCTCATTGTCCTCCATCTCTGGCCCACTGTCACTCTGGTTGTACACTTCCAGACTGTCGTAAAGCAAGTCCAGATCCTCCTCCACCTCTTGAGTCTGGTCCACAGGGTCAGAATCCAAGACCTGTCATGCAGGACAGACACATTGTCAACACATCAGTGCACTGTAATCAGGGATTTGTAATTACGGCCATGGATTAAAGACGTGTAGGGAGTGACTGGTGCTGTGCATTAGCTAATCACTTTCACAGCTGGACTAATGAAGCTAAAAGAACGAACAAAAACACTGATGGCTGCAAAAAAGAGAAATTGTATGCTATAAATACAGCCCTGCCTTGGTCCTAAGCAGGCCAATTAAAAGGTAAGTGAGTGCTAGAGGAGAGCTAAGGTGCTAAGCCTTGATGTGCCAGCTGCACAGTGGGGATGTATATCATGGGTTCTGCACACAGCCAGGCTTGTGGACTAATCAGGTGATTAATGCCACTCCATAAGTGCAGGAGCTGGCAGGGAGCAGATAAACACAGTCTGTCCCCTCTCCTCCTCCTGGCTATGTATTTATAGAGCTGTAGCCCTGCACACTGCCCAGCCACAAGGAGGGGATTAGAGACAGGGAACGTGATAAAAGATCATCCAGCCACCTGGAGCTTCCAGAACCATCCAGCAGAGCACAACTCCCATGGCCCGCCGGCATCACTGGGTTAAATCACTTACACAGGTCTCTTGGTGCTGATTGTTTCAAGTAAATATAAATCTGAAGGGATGAGGGGAAAGGCAGAGCAAATCCCCATTCAGTCTGGAAAACTACACAGCTTAGAATAATCGTTGCTGATGTGCTCTCGGGAGTGTTTTCTGACGTCAGTAAGTAAAGGAGGAGAAATGGTCACTCCTCTAGGTTTCACAGTTCAGTGGTAATTATTATTTTTACAGTGACCCAACTCAGCTTATGTACTAATGGATGTCTCAGAGCTGTTGCTCACAAATGGTTCGACGTCCTGCTGATGACCTGATTACGAGCTTTCATGTAGAATCCAGAGACATTCATTAACACAAGCCTAAACAGGACAGAAGTGAGCCTTTATCATTAGATTAAACGGTAAAGAATAACGCTGCTAATGGATTCTGCATATGAATTGTAACTAATGGCAATGTATGAATCATACACCCATGGGCAGAGAGGTACTGTAATGCGGCCTGGGATTATAATGATGCTTGTACCTTCACAGGCAGTTCTCCTACATTAGCAGTCATGCAGCAATATGCTGTTTGGACAGTCAATACAGACATTATTTTCTCCTCTCCTGAGGGCAATTTAAAAACTGATACATTTCACTAAAGGCTTCAACAGAAGGACAGAGAAATTCCAGGCGGCTGCACTAAATTTCGCCACACGGTTTGCTTTTGACATTGAACAAGATCTCCTGGGTGTCAATCAAAACGGAGACAATTATCCTTTCCGCAACTCACCTCATCCGTCACCTTGAACCTCTTTAGTAAGGCCACAAACTTCTGCTTGAAGTTAGGTTGCTATAATAGAAAAAAAAACAACCCATTAAATTATGATAAAAAGATCTCACTAACAGGAAATCGCTGTCATGATTACAGCATAACAGCTGGGCTCAGGCTTATCACTTCTCCCAGTAACTGTCCACTGGATTACTCATTCACAGCCACTCTATGTAAAGACCATTAGAATCAGTCCAGTGAACCCACAGTGTTCATTTACATGCTCATCCACATCGTCCTAATGGCTTGAAGAAATGGAACACAGTGTACTTTCTCTTAAAAGCTTGTACTACAGCAAACATAGGTCTGGAGTCATTCTCATCGTCAATGATTGGCGAGCATAAAAAGCCCATGTGGCAGAGGAGGGAGGCGACTAACCCTGGTCATGGAGGTGGTTCGGATCATTTTCCTCCGCGCCTTCTTGGGTTTCCTAACCTCATCGTCCTCATCATAAAGATCCTGCACAGAAAAGGTGGATAAGTTATTTCTTTATGTCAAAGTGGCCCCACACATCTACAGGTATGCAAGAAAGCATTTCCCAGTATAATAAAAATAAATCTAAAAGGACAACTGCTTCTGGCAAGATCAGAAACAGCATGTACGCTATGACAAGAAGATATCAACAACATTTTATGTACTGAATTTCTTAAATGTATTTATTTTCCATGGGTAATGCAGATTTGTCCCCACTTGAGGATTTTCTGGCACTGACCTGACCATGAACTGCGTCATCACTGGCTTCCTGCTCCGATGAGTAGCTGTCATCATCCTCCTCAGAATAATTATCCATGTCTGGGGAGCGGTCTGAGGTAGGCAAGCACAGAAACATACGCAGGGGAAAACATCTCAATATAGGTTTAAACCTCAAGCAATATATTAGGCAGCATTGCATCCGGATTACATACAGACTCAAATTTGCAAGTTTCCCACGAACGAATCTTTGAGAGCTTGGACTTAAAGAGAGATGAGGTTTACACAGTGAACTGAAAGGAGAACAGAAATCCAAGGTCACAGCTTCATTAGTGCTGAAACTCAAACTCAATTTTCTTTTGGAATAAAGAACCCTTATTAAATGAAGGCTCCTAAATTCAATACAAACATTGTGACTGTTCTTTCTGCATTGTCATTGAAACCCAAAAGGTGTTGAACATGTGACAGTATAATTGTATTACAATGTAAATGTGTTGTATAACATTCACTTATAATCAAAGTGAGCTTGGAGATCGTTTTCCATCTTGTGAGGATGCAGTTGCTTAATATCCTGTCTCATTCTACTCAGTTCATCAATAATGACTTGTTTTGATATCTTGGCCAGAATAATGAAGATAATATATAATCATAGCATATAATTATAGGCTAAATCTGATTGCTGAATTGCAAAGTAACTCTTATTATATGCAAATTAGACTGCAGAGCTCTTTTTGTAATCCATGCCAAATATTATGATGAAATTTTAATGACACTTCAGTGGTTGAAACATTTTACTGTGCTTCTTTTGTCTGATGGCACATTTTATTTGAACGACCACATTCCTAAAAGAGGTAGATTTTACTGCATGTTTGACAGCTCAGACCAAAGCAGGTGATATATGATATTTAAAAACTTTTTATGGCTAATTCATACTTCCTTCTGCCTGTGAAACATCCTGTTCTGTGTTTCTAGAAGGAATGGATGTTATTAAGGATCACTGCAGAGAAGAGAAAGATAAACATCTTTCCTTCCCTCAGAGTGACACCAGTTTAATACTTGGTGCATGAGCTCATCTGTTATGTTTGAGCAGTCTCCTTAATAACATCCAGAACAGCGAGGGATCAGCATAGCAGGATAAAGGCGTGGAGTCCGAGCAGGCCCCAATATTTCCCCCTCCCGCCCAGAATTAAAGCAGTGTAAGGTAATAGGCCCTACATCTGTTTGACTCTCGAATCAACATTACAACCATAGCTGAAGAGAATAACATATCCCTGGCCATAGGTTGGCCTGGGATTAATAGAGTTTATTCTGTCCATGGCTGGGAAATAGAAGCCATGTGGAAGGCGGGAAGAGAGGGGCCGGGACAGGGCGGGCTTGCTCCAGGGTGACGGCTGAAATTACAGACAGGACTTGGACGAGAGGCAGCATGGGTACAGTCCTGTCTAACAGACCCGCGTAGGGGGACAGGATATGGCTGTGCCCACCTGAGGTTTTGGTCTTGCGGCCAGCTTGGCTGCTACCGTCCTCGTGGTCGATGGGCTGGCTGGACAGAGAGTACACGCTGATCTCGGCCACACGCACAGGCGCCTCCTTCACGTTGCTATGGAGACCCAGAATCTGTCCTCCGTCTGTCGGGTGTTGCATCACCTGGACACGGGAAGATTAACATTGAGGCCGAGCATTGATTTTTAAGAATCCATTTAAATTAAATAAAAAAAATCTACTTATGTAAGACACATTTTAATTCTGTCCCTCCCCATGCATGGCGTCTGATAATATTATCCTTCTTGAATAAGGCAACACAGGATTTGTTACATGGATTTCATCTGTCTCACCAGCCTTAAGTCCTCTTAAAGTGAGATGCCTTCATGTCTTGTATAATTCCTGCATATTCAATTACTCAGAGCCATGTCAGCGCAGCATGGAACAAACGATATTTCTTCATCAGTCAGGCAGGATGGTACAATTGTATCTCTCTCTTTACTGAGCCAATACTGATCCAACAGAGACCCAGATAGCTTCTGTTACACTGTTTTATGCTCGCCGAGATTTACCGACTGATTACAAGCTGACAGCTATGCTATCTCTAAATGAATCTCCATTAGCACAACGCTGCTCTCCCATTCCAAATGTCTAAATGAGCCGAGCCAATTTGCTCATATCATCCAGTCAAACAGAGTAACACAGTTTGCATAAACTGTTTTGAATCAGACGAGAAGGGATGAGCTTCTACTCTAAGCACTATCTGGGGGGTGCTTGCGCTACTTCACTTGATGAATCGCCGTTCGGGGAGCACGGCGTTTTTGCTCGAACACTGGCTGGGGTGCACTTGAATGCACCACGCAAAGTCCAATAAGTGACTTCCCTCCCACATAATACCCCAACAGATTCAGAATGAGGGCACGGAGGAATTTACTGTACTGTAGATGACAACATAATTACCCGACAAGACCCAATAATGGTCAATCTTGTTTTATTCATAGAAGTCTGTGGGTTGTTTCACTGCACTGAGCTCAAAAACAGCACAGCGGCTGAGTGGTATTTTAAAATGCAATAATGCATTAGTCTTGTTTGCAGATGTTAGTCAATTCCTGTCCTCGGGCTATGGCCGGGAAATAGCTCTGGCTGAGCATGGATCACACATCAGCTGCTGTTAATTAGCATTGGAGAAATGTTACCTGCCTGTCTCTATTCCAATCCATCCCGGTGCTCAATACGTCTGAAGCTCCGTCTCATCTCAATCTCTTTCACACACGAGCACTCAACTAATTATATCCAGAGCAAGGCGTTTCCATTGATGAGTAGCTGCTACAGTACATAAAGCCCAATTCCCACAGTTGTTTTCACTGTGGACTGTAGTAGTTCAACTACTGTCAAAAACACCCCTGTTCTTTCCCGTAACAAGAGGGACCCAATCAAGTGTCTTTGTGTCTTAGTTTTAGACAGATGCAGTTGTCTTTTTCCTGGCTAGCACTGAGCCCATTTGAGCACCTATGGGTGTGTTGGTCTCAAACTGAGGTGCAGTCAGGCACATCGTTGTTAGTGCCTTTCTATCAAAAACATGGTCTGAAGACAGTACTTCACGATGCAAGTGTCAGTGCTCACAAGATAGTAATACATGTAAGATGTGTAGACGCTGTTGAACACAAGCAGAATGCAGTGTGGCCCTTTGCTTAATGTCATTCCCCCACTCTCTGCCTCCCCATTTCCTGTCTAGCTCTACTGCCCTGCCAATTAAAGGCAAAAAGCCCCAAAAATGTATTTAACGAAAAGTAAAAGAAAATGCACACGGATGTTGTGATAAGTCAGGTGCAACAATGACACAGAGCATCAGAGCTTCTTGGTGGCATAATGTGCGTCTCATAGCATTACCATGCATCATGGCTCTGCAGAGAGGGGTTCGTTCTTACTACCTGAAAAAAGCCACCAAAATGTTTCTCATTCATTGGCTCGATTCTATTTTCCCAACGCATTCACAATGAGCGGAAAATGTATTTACACTTCTCAGAACAATATAACATTAACGACGTCCAACACTGTGAGTGATGCCATTCCTTTACTGTGCAGCTTGGCACTGCGCGTAGATTCGCTCCGTATTTGCTCGCGCCTCAGGAAGCACGGAGCTGCTGCGTACACGTGCTGTGACGAGGCTCGGTGGCCAATCACAATATGTGATCAACACAAATAGAATCTAACTCTGTGTGAAACACTGCACCATTATAATAGCGTAGTGATGCCATGTGAGCATGCCTGACTTGTGAAGGAGACAGGAGAAGGCACTCTGATTGATTTATTGCATGATACGCCCAAAACACTTCCATGATTGAATAAAAGACTAAGTGCAACCATTTTCAACTGGTTGCAGCAAGGGTTTTTTCTGCCATTAAAATAGCAAAAATGATCAAAACACTCCTTAATGCACTTGTGCCATTTGCTGTAGAAGACCATGCGATTTAGCCTGTTAAAATAAACCCTTGTTGCTGCAAGTGAATCAACCACAGAACCGAGCAATTAACAGCGGCCAACAGATTCAATTTATCATCACCACTCTGACAATAGTCATCGGTGAGCACAGGAAGAGCCACTATGGGCAATAAAAAACGCTCCTGTGGTATGATGTAACTAAGTCCCCACCGGATCAGGCTCATAAAAAGGAATTTAATGGCGCATCTACATTAAAAAAAAACATCCACCCTTTGCATTATATGAGCTCCTAGTCCATTACTTCTGCATAGCATGACCGAATACACTGTTTGCAGAAGAGTGCATACGAAACCAGCTCCAGATGGCCCATAATCTCACACAGCAGTATGTGTGATGAGCATGAATCTGCTGAAATGATGTGTAACACAAGAGGCCCTCTCTTTGGCAACCAAGACGTGGGTACAGAGTCGCTAATAGCCGTGTCAGTCACTGTCAGAGAACAGCAGAATGCAATCGCAAGCTCAGAGTTAAATTATATGTCTCTGAAGAGAAATGAAACGGCGAACAATGAAACATAAAATGAAATGATTGAAAGCGACGCCCTGGGCTGAGGCACTGTGCAGTTACCTCAGCCATATTGATGACTCCCACAGCCAAAGTTTTGTAGCCCAGGATGGTTCGATTCTTGTAGCGTTTCCTCCTCTGCAGCATTATCTGGAGTCTGTTGGCATCCCGCTTCAGAAAATGAGGGTACTGTAAAGAATGAAAAATAATATTCAGGTAATGTAATATTCATAAATGTCAAGTAAACAATGGATTCTGGATCATATACTCAGTATTTATTTGGAAATCAATATGCAAAACTGTTTCACTAGTCCGTCTGTTTTTGTTTCATCAAACAATTCTTAACTTATTTAACCATACAGTTTGAATCATAAAATAAAATGGTATAAACTCAGTATTTCATTTTGAGTCATTCTTTCTTTCATCACATAAAAACAAATTTGACTTCTTACTCAAGATCTAACCTCCCATCTGTCTTTTATTAAGCTGAAGAGCTGATGCCCGGTTTTCAAGACTTAATGAAATTTTGGGGTTTAAATGAACGATGGCATTTATTTCTGGACAGTCTGTTTTGTCTGTGAACAATTTAGTGAATTTTGTTGCAACAACAGGCAACCGGTTTTCTGTAACATATTACCACTTCCAAATGAAGCATGGGCCATAGTCAGCCCATATTATGGCCACCTAACCTTTGCAATGTTTTACCAGCCACTGTGTTCCTTATAGTCATTTAGTCTTGCTCAGACTGCTGGGCAACAATGTAACTTCTCCTCATTATATTCCATGAACTTCTCCCTGTGTGTATAAACTGCTTTGTTATTTCACAAGATTTATCTGTAGCCATAATGCTGACCGCTCGGAACTACGTGGGGATGTAGAGCCTCACTCCCACTGCACTGAGACCTCAGCAATGAACCAACATGGCGGCTGTCAGACTCTGTAATCTCACTATCTGAAATATGAAAAAAACCTCTCTGTAGCCTGTCTGCTCAGCTGTGGCTGAACTGTAGGTGAACCTTCACCAAGACTCTCCACCTCACTTCAGAACTACATTTCTCCCTGGGACTACATTTCATCCTCACATTTGCTCTTTTCATCCACCTTGTCTGTTTCTTTCAGTCATTTTATCTCTTGACTGCCAGAGCTTGATCTTCACATTGACTCTTCTTGCCTATAATATTCACATAATAATAGACTGTAAGATCAAGTTTCGCAGGTTGGCTGAACATCACTGCTGCACTTTCGCGTCCAGTACTTTGCCAGAATTTCTAAGGCTTCACTCAACTGACAGAATTGTTTTAAGCTACAAGTTCTGTGGTTCACCTTGTTGTGGTTCAGCTCAGGTCAACAATCCAGTCTGCAAATTGGTGGCTGATTCATTTTTGTTCTTGAACAACCACTCTATTCAACAACAGAAACAACAACAGCATATCCTGTCTCCCACAACAACCTTAACTCACCCCAAAACTAAGCTTTCAGAAACTAAGCTTGATATTTTCATAGATATTTATAATGTATTTTGTATCAATATATGCATCTTAAAACTTTCTAGAAAATGACACAAAAAACAGTTAAGAGGGGGCACCAGTGTGGCTTAATACTTCAACACAGTCCTGTCTGTCAACTAACTACCACATCAGCGTGAGAATTCACAGTACAGTGTCAGATGCCTTGCCTGTAGTGAGAATGTGAGCTCCAGATCTGTCTCCATCAGTCCACTGGGTGGGAGGATATACTCATTTGATCTAAGAAGACGCTTAGAACCCTGAAAGACAAAGAAGAGCAAAGTTACACAGTGAGACTCACAAATACTACACAGGATTTATTACTCAGAGGGACTTCCAGGTTTGTTTTAGTTGTTATCCTGAATTTCACATATATCTCTCTGGTGGGATGAGAGAAAGAACATCTTTTGTAATATTCACTTGGGAAAAAAAAGTTAGATTCACACAATAATTGGTAAGGGATCTGTACTTGTGTTTCCACCACTTGAATATTAACAGAGGGAATGCAAAAAAAAAGTACACTGTATCAAATGTGACAGTCAAGTTTGAGATATTATATAGCCTATGCTTGGTATTAATTGAACTGTCGTGACAACCCGTGGGCACCCGATCAGAAATATGTATTTAACAATTTCAGGACACAGAAAATGCATATCATTGGTTGAATGAGGCTGCTTTTATAGTTCAGCTGTTCTGTTGTTAAAATAATAATACCCACAAAATAATAAACGGTATATGATTGCTCATGTATGTAACAAAGAGAAAAAATAGGACAATATAGATGGCTTAAATAGACACTAATAATGTAAACTAGGACAACAAGAGCAGATTGCATTATTGCACAGCGTAAACAGGATGACCACCAAAGATCAGATAAGACGATGATAACTCGTCTATTGATAAATCATGACAGCAGTTCTCATTTATCTGTATGGTTCTCTCCTCCTGTCTGTGCTCACGCATACAGTACATTGTTACAGCCTCGCTGTTGTCAGACAGTAGAACAAGCATGAAATAGTGACTGAAACACGGCCAATTTAGCCAATTAAAACTGTAATATCATCCTCTGGCAAGTGGCGACACAATTGAATTTGTTTGTGTCAAATCATTTCGAAAGAGCAACGGCCCAATCTGTGGGCTTTACATGTGGAATGAGTCAAATCTGTGGAAGGAGTAGCTATGGTAATTCAATGTGTCCAGACAACAGTTGCATGCAAGACTTGTTTTATTACCAGCCGACTTCACATTCACACATTTATGCAGATTCACACCCCGTGGCAGCCCAGAACAAACAACCTTCAGGTCCTTTCAGAAAAACACTGAAGTCAGATGGACTTTGTCGGGGACTTTTTTTTTAAAAAGTTTTCTCTAAATTTTTACATATATATATAAATTCAAAACAGTAACAACATAATCTTACCCCTGCTTCACCTTTAAGCTACTGCTAGACTCAGCAGCATTTTAGAAACAACTGGCTGGAGTTGTAAATCATGGTGTGGAACATTAAAAAAGTGCACGGGTCGAGAAAAAGCTGTTGATTTACAGTAGAGATCATCAAACACCAACAGCGCTGTTCTTCACTACAACCTAGATTTCTTCAGAGAATGAGTACGCAGTATTCAAGTCAGGTGACACAACGAGGACGGTGACTGCTCAGCTGTGTGCCGTCTGGAAGGAAGTTTATTATCACTGACACGGCATCATGTTTGAGGATGTACAAGTCTGATGCAACTGAAGATGGTGGAGTTATCTCCTTCGGGGTGTTAAGAATGAAGCTGAGACTAATTCATGTGACACGGTGAAAAAAGCCAGTTAACAGTTGGGAGGAAAGGTTCCCTTCACTGTTGTTGACACAACTCAGAAAAACTCGGTCAGGTGTCCACACCGTCTACGGAGGAGCAGAGCAAGTTAAAGTGAACGTCTCGTAACGCAGCAGAAAAATGTAAAACCGGAATGCCAATCTGCTGACTTGGATGGATGCATGGATATCAGTTAACCCACACATTAACACATTAGTTAGTTCGCGCATACATACATATTTAGTTCTTGTAGTTGCTACGAAGTTGCACATCGTTATCATTTTTGCAGGCTACCTTTTTAAGCGGCAACTCGAAAGTAAATTTAGTTTTATTACCTAATGCCTGCTATCCTGGTTGGGAGAGATCCATTGGCTAAGCTAATTCTGGGAGCTGACAAAGTTGTTGTTGCCAAACAGCACAGGGATTTAAATGTCATGGGTTGTGGCAGTCATTTCCAAATGTGAGGACACCAACACACAAGTGTGTCCTCCAGTGATGTGTCTCAGCCCTCTTTCCTGCCTTGGATTAAGGTCTTGTCGTGTTCCTTCTCAAGTTGTAGTTTAATTCTTCAATCAAGCATCTTTTTCTACCACGCACAATCTAGAAACGGGGACTTTAAATGTGAAAATCAAAACAGAAACAGCTTGTCAAAGTCTTGAGTTTATGATTTCATGTCAAGCTGTGAGCGCCGAAGACGGATATTTGTTGTGTAATGTATTTGGCAACTTATCAACGGCTGTAAAAACTTCAGAAGTCCTTAAAGATTAGTTCAGGTATTTGCTAGACGTGACAACAGAACCGAGTTAGATCTGTGAGCAGCATGGAGCAGTAAGGATATCCTGCATCTGTCTTCATACCCCAGGGAGAACGCTTTAATGGTCCAGTCAGTGCAGTGGGTACGACACTGGATCCTACTGTCATCAGAGCTGCTGAATCATGTAACGGATACCAAATGAAATGGATGGGTGTGTGCTCAGGAATCATCACAAGATACCAGAGGGGGAGGGCAACTTTATTCAAGAATACAGCGACGCTATACATACTTAATGTTTTTTCGTGTGGATATATGTCTGAGTAGCCAGGTCAAGGAAATGTCAGAGTCAGAAAAGCAAGGCCAACAAATGTTCAAAGAATCTCACCTTGTGGGCCACAGAAGGCAAGAGGATTACAAGGGTCTGTCACAGCCAACAGAAATGGCATGCAGTACATACACACGCTTCCAATAATCAACACCCTCCAGTTGACTGAGCAGATTGCATGTAGCTTAGTATGTCTGGCAAAACAGGAACTGACGCAGCGTAAATCAGTTTTCTTCTCCAGTGAAAACCAAAGATAGTAGATGACTAAGTTAATGTTAAGATATTCTCTGACTTCCAGTTTTATCACGAGGAAACAACTGGAAAATTTGGCACTTGCACTACTTTACTACACAATAACTATCATAGTGATTAAGGAGAAGTCATCTGATGTCTCAATGTTAACCTTCCCACTTCCACTACCTCTTTTCTTCAATGGCAGTAAGTTAACAATAGAAAATAATGGATTCTAGCTCTTGGCCATGTGATCAACAATCCTGCTGCCATGCAATAAATATGTGACAGCAGTGTAATAACCATTTCGTGTTTTCTAATGCTATAATCACCATTTCCATTGTCAGATGTTCAATTTCCTATTCCTACATTTGTTGGACTGAAAACATCTAAGTTTCACTCTAAAAACTGAAAGACACAATCGTCAATACTCAGAGAAATCCAACAGTGAGCTGCAGCCTCCTTCACAAAGGACAGAAATGTTTTAAAACATCATTTACTGCAATGTCAAACATTAACATTCATAAATTTGACCTTTGTATTAACAATACATTAAACAAAGCTTTGAAGAACTAAACAGAACACGGGAATAAAGAATATTTTGCTCTGCCGAAATTTCCAAGGCATTCTTCAGTAATAAGCTGTTTAGTGTCTGAATGCTCCAGAGAAAGACACGATGACCGAACCTCGAAGGTAGCAGCAACCCCTTATTTTGTATCTTAAGAAAAAATGAGGATAAAACTCTCTCCAAGTCTGACCTTGCCATTAACTTGAGGTCCACAAAGGGGCCTTGTATGTGCTTTTTTCTCATGCTCAGTGGCTGGTACAATGAATCAAGGCACAAAAGACCAGCACTCTCAAACTGCCTGACATGCATTAACAATACAGAGCCTTGGCAAGAAAAGCTTGTACTGAATGTCCTTTGGCCCCCCTTTCTCTCACCCTCTCTCCCCTGCTACAAGCTTCTCTACTGTCTCTCTGGAGCCAGATGGGAAATGTTACAGCCCCTCTACCGAAGCTCCACAAGCCTGTGGAAAAACAAGTTCAACTTTACACTTTTTTAAACATGTAAAATTCTCTAAGTTGTCCCCCTCTGGGATAGAACAACAGCTCAACATGCACTTGTGGTAAAGAGGTTTTAAAGGCGATTCGAAGCTTCTGCTTTCGCCCAAGACAAACTGATACACATACACACACACACACAATTGGATCATATCTGAGTGCACTGCAAATGGAAGTGCTTTGGACAGCGGCTTGAGCTGAAATGCGGCTCGCACGCCTTTTCTATCATAATCTGTCTGACATCAACGTCTGGCTACAACCTCAGGCCACTGCGTACAGAAAAGAGAGGACATAAAAATGCATAATCATGCAGTGTTCGTGCTGCAGCGACTCAAATGAAGCCGAGGTTATTTGTGAGGAGGCCTGAGCTACTAGAAGTGACCCAGCGGCATCCTGGGTGCGAGACAGAAGACTATCTCCCGGGGAACAGAGTCTCCTGCAGTCTAAACTGCAATCTCATCGTCCCCGCTGCTGTGACTTTGGGAGACCGTCCAAATGGTTGGCCATTACTGGGGTTGTATGTGGATGTAGGCCATTTAACCTGATGAGACCCAGCGAGAGAGAAGAGACGGCCACTGTATGCAGAACAGTGAACCGATGACATGCGGTAATGAAGCTTTGTAATTCACTGTCTGAAAACAAAACCCCCTTATTCCTCTGTCATCTCCTCCAACTGTCTCTTTATCCCCTCAGCGTCTCTGTTCTCCCTAACCAAACCTGCTGGAAATTGCATTTAATGCTCCAGTTCCGGAGCTGTGGCGAACAGAGCTTTGCTCAGCTGTCCTCCAGGCGGCTCAGCAGAAATTGAGAGATTTCACGCTCTGGAGACAATGTAGCTCATGGATAAAGCCACACTTGGTTGGTTGATTTTTCCTTCAGGATTACAGTAAGGGGGTGGAGAGGGGGTGATTTGTTTCCTTTGAAATTTAATCAGCCAGTGCTAAATAAAAGTTCAATTAAATTTCATAATAAGGAGGAAAATATTGACAGTGGGATAGAAAAATGTTAATTAGTGAGGTGTGAGAAGAAAAATGTGGCATGCGGTTATGTAGACATACATACTCATACCGTGGGCATGCTTTACAAATTTCTCTGCTGATTACACAGAAATATAAATGTAAGCAAGTCAACTGATGGAAAGAAAACACTGAGAAAGTAGTTAAACTGTTCATGATGAGCTGTGTTACCTATTGAGACAAACAGGAGCAAAGCATCTGTGGTTCTGGTTTGCAGAGAGGCTAAGGTTAGCGCTGGTAACGCTGCCAACCTCACCCAGCAGCAGCCTTCGTGCCTTGCAGGTTAACACCCACATGCATGTGCCTAATGTGGTTCCACATTGCTCTGGTTGATTGGTTTTGTGCCAATTCATTCTAACACAGCCTACACACAACCTTATTTTCATTTTTCTAGATCAAAATACTGTGAGACTGCGCTGGTTTTACGTAAGATGTCATCTGTCCCACTTTTCACTTTGCTTGTTTTCAATGTCCAACATTAGCATGAAGAGCGGAGACTTGTCACCTGTCAGGGCTGCAGCCCCAGCAACTGCTGTGCAGCTGTGTAACATCTGAGATCATTATCGAGGGTAGCAACATTTAATCATTTACTAATAATGCACATCCGTACTACACGTCAGTGCTGCCCTGTAACTACAGGGTTCATATCATTTTACCAGTTGCAAGATGCAGGAGTCTCTGATGTGTGAGGAAAAAACTCACACTGAATCCTTCACACACAAATTACAGACTTCCTGCATTCAGGTGAGCCCAAATCTTGAACGGGAGTGAAAATTTCTGAATGACTTTTTTTTTGAGAGAGAGAGAGAATTATTTCCACATGGCCTCCTCAGGGCAGTGTGTTTGAGATGTTCTCACTGGTCTTATTTCTCTCTCAGAATCAGCTGTTCCAGAACCAGTGGACCATCATCTTTACAACCACTACCAGGCTTACTGAAGAGTGTGTGTTTTCAAACTGTAAAGCCTGTCTGCAGACTCCGGCCTGGCTTCAAATGCGTTGCCGCTACATGTAAGGGAAGGGCAGTGTACCGTAGCTAAAGCAGTGTAGTTCCTCATCAGTGTCATGTTATGCCTCAAGATTGATTTTTGCAATACCTTCGTTAGCATGATGAACATGCATATGCTTGGGTTTTGGCACATACACAATCTTTTAACACATATTGCACTATTTTAGATCAAGGAAAGAAAAAAAATGTAATACCAAATTCATTTTTCAGCTTCTGGCATTAAACAAAAACAGGACAGATGTAGTATTTGTAGTCTACTTGTGTTTCCTTTTCTGTTTCACATAACACAAGGACACTGATGGGGAAGGACATTCATAAGTCAAAATACAGAATCCTGCCAAACCAATGAGCTCATGCAGTATATGGATAATGTGAGATCCACATAAAAGGTGGTGTAAACGTTGAGCAGGAAAATATTACTACAGTGATGGGAGGAAAGGAGACATAACTGACTTGAACTAATTCCTGCAATGATCATCCTACTGCAGGAACCTTGAGTGCAACGTAACACATAAGTCTGTTGTTGCCGAGTGTTATGAGCAGCATTTAACAGATACCAGTGAGATGTCTTTGCCTTATTTCCGTGGATCCAGCCAACTGCTGCTTGTTGCTTATTAATGATTTAGATTTTACATCATCATCTAAACATTTCTATATTGGGAGTCAGTGTTTCACAGAGAATGCACCAGCAGTCACTGTAAGATGCACAATCCGTATTAAGGTACTAATGCTCCTTCTCAGAGTAGTAATGCTCGGTTGCCTTTTAAAGCACCTGAGTGGATGTGACTTGCCGGAGCTTCCTGTGCTAAGGAGATTTTTAATTAATCAGTGGGATTAGTTGCATATCTTATCATCATCTATGCTTTGTGATCTGTTCAACAGCATAAAGCCTGAACAAAGGACTGAGAGACAGGTTGTGGAGTGTGATGGGCTGCTGTGAAATATTGCATTTGAATTTGTTACTCGGATCACACGTTGGACATTAAACCACCCACCTGTATTTTGACGGCTATGGACAGGGAATTCAGCTCTTTATCCAGTTCTTTGAGGACGACCAGCTTTTTCAGTGTGAGGCTGCAGAGCCTGTGAACAGGGAGACAAGAAGAGAGGGGAAGAAAAGAACATATTAGCGACAACAAGCAACATCTAAATTTTATTGTGCTTCATTTCTCGATGACGATAAAAGGAAATTCAATTCACTTGACTAATTCAATGGGAGTGCACCCTCCTGACACACTGCAGCACCTGAGAATGAAGCATTGCCAAAAAAAGCAGCATTTAATGCAGCCTACTTTTTTTCTACATGCATCTTAGATCTTCATAGAAGGTGACAGAGTAGAGGTGGTCGAGCCATGATGTAGTGAAATGTCCTCAGCTCTGTTTAAAAATGCTGGTTCATATCAAAACACAAGGGACACTTAAAGTGCCATCTGGACATTATCATAAATAAAAGAAGAAGAAAGGAACAGGCATGGATACAGGTTCTTTTTTTTGTTTACACCACTGCAGAGCTGTGGGATCCAATATTGGCCATGTATAAAGACAACTCAAATTTAATACAACACTGAAGGTGATAGAAAAATGCAAAACTCCACGCCTCCGTTGTGGGTCTACAACAATTAGTGACCTTTAAAACTCCCCTTCCTTTCACGTGCACCAACTTCCTCCTTCTGCTTCTACAGAAAGACGCTCCACAGACAGTCAAAAAAAACTCCCCGGCCAAATTCACTAAACTTCCTCCTGACCCACTTTTCCCAGCAGTCCTGCTGCATTAAACTGTGATCAGCCTGAGTCTGAATCACAGGGGTGGAAGAAAGACAAAGCAAACAAACAGTCACCCACTTTCCTTGAGAGACACTCAGCAACTCTCAGTGACTTCATTCAGGCACTCCCAGCTAGGCAAGTATGATTCACAAAGACTCGTTACGTTCAAACACAAAGGAAATTGTAGTGTAAAGGGTAACAAGAGCAGGGTGGTCTGTTTACAGCTGAATATTTTGGAGCATGAAGAGAACAAGAGGGTTTGTGCACATGTCGCATGTGGTCTGAGTCTGACATATGCTGTCGTTGCACAGTTGACTGAGACGTGTCAGGTCTTAACAGGCTGAAAGGTAACTTTTGCATGTAATTTAAGGACAAAAACCAGCAGAGTAAATATTTGATTAACACAAACAGTCAACCAGTGGTGCTCCTATTAAACAAAAAAATCACACAGTAAAAGTTTATATCGCATTGACGATTTAATTTTCATATTTTCAAAGCAGCAACGGGTTAAGGGCTGCAGAAACAGCAGGTATCATTGTAAAACAATTAATGCTTGTACAAATCTTTGCAATGTGACCTGCAATATAACTTTCCACATAATTTTATGGTCAATCAAAAGTTATTAGGTTGACTTTCATTTGTCCCTCGAGATCTAAATAAAAAGTCTTTATGTCCGCTTAATTACGGTAATGTGAATTTGGTAATGCTGTCCAGGTCTGTTCATATAGTTTTTACTGATGAAATTAACAGCAGGGAGAAACGGAAGGAAGTCAGCGAGGTCATTAGATCCTAAGGGAGCTTTATCCAAGCCGTCAACAGAATATATCTTTAATGATGTCAATATAAAATTTTTAACAACAGGAATGGGCCAGGAACTTAGTGTTCCTGCGCACAATCTCCCTTTGGCCCAAATAGGTGACAACATAATTCAACCACACTTTACTGGGAGAATTCGAGCGTAAATCGCCAGTCCACTCGGCTGCACAATTAACTAAGTTACCTCATACGTTAGAATAACAAATGCAACTCTATTTCAGGCCGGAGTAATTAAATGTTAAACCCTGTAGATCGCGCTCGGATTCAGCTTGCCTTATGGTGAGGATGAGTCACCAGTCAGCTACAGCTCTCTGTCAGGAGGGAGAGAGAGAGAGAAACAGAAAACAGGGCTGATGGTTTAACAACATCTCTATCCTGTCACAGCTCTCTCTCCCTCTCTCACTCTCTTGCAGTAGACTGGGATTCACATGTAATTAAAAAGGCTGCAGGCGCTGAAGGGGTCACCTAGGGAACCAGGGATTTTTTATTATTAGACAGAGGTGTTATCTCCGCTCCTGCCTGCCACTGTGTTGTGTTGTAAGTGAAACTCGTGGCCATCTGTTCTGGCCTGGTGCCAGGTTTGTCCCTGTGCTCCTAGCCGGTGCCAGTTCACTTTGCCACCCATACAGTGACTGCAGCGACAGGCCAGGTGTCGCACCAAAGCACTTATCACTGCTGAAATAGCTGCCAGAGGCATACACTGCTTTTACCCAAGTCTACAGGGGCCTAGAAATGATCATGCAATTAAACAATGGCCCAATAATTTTCCACATGTTCCTTAAATAAAATTAAAATCCAATAAATCAATTTGCATTTTCAAAATGAAAAATCAGTTTGACATTAATATTTAAACCATAAGACATAACCCTGAAGCACAGTGTGCAATACTCAAATGCTAATTTATTAAAGTGGAATATAAAAAATCCGATCTGATTTTACATATTTGGAAATAATTATCAGAAAGTCAGGATGAAAATTCAGTTTTCTCACTATTCAAAAATGCTGTTTTCATTCAAAATGAGCAGTAGCCCATATTTTCATTTTCATTTTTACTCGTATAACACATAAGAGAGAAAATGATGAGGATGATGGTGGCACTGGTTCCTTACATGACAGAATTATGAAAATCAATGTATTGTTATGACTATATGTGGGAGGCTACTATGACATGGTCTCCATCCTCTAAACCGACACTGGCACACTCCAGATCAAAATAGGGGCATGAAATAACCCCAAGCCATTAAACAATGTTGTTCAGGGGCCCACATTTCCTGAAGGGCCTGGGGGCCGGACATTTCCCTAAGCCGTTTTCATTATTTATCTATATTTGATCCAACATGGCACCATATTTTCAAAAAAAGCCATTTTACTGCATTACAAAAGCAGCCAAATCGAGCACTAAGAAAGTAAATAAGGAAAATGAACAGGCCTCTTAAGTAATTAGGTCAAGTGCTTAATTAGACTTTATGTGCAACTTTCTCTTGAAGTAATCATTATTATAACTCTGTGTGTGTGTGTTCTGCATGGTACTTCAGTGTGTGAAAGAAAAAGGGAGAAAGAAAGAGAGAGCGAGGGAAAGAGGTGGGGGTATCTTAATCAGAGAAAGAGTTGGTGAGATAAAATGTGTGGAATAACTTTTAGCAGTAATCCCTTTTCTTAATTTCTCAAGTACAGAAAGCAAAACCAGAAATGTCAGCGCTTATCAATAAAGGTCTTAAAAAACACATGCCTGCTGCATGGCCTGTTTAATACTGGAATTAACTACACATATTATTGTTGGAAGTTGGGGACACTTTGACAACAGACACTGCTTTTAGTGCTCGGGCCTGGTGAAACGAGGCTGCGGCCCTATTACAGTCCCTCTGTGGTTTAGAGGATTTACTGCAGCAAAAATGTATTTGTAATTAAACAATTTATCAGCGGGCCAACCAAACTTGATTGACGGGACAGCTTTGCAGGCTGCCAGATGAATAGGCCAGGAGTAGCCCCTTGAAAGACGCATTAATCCTCCATTTTGGCACGTCATTCCCACATTCCCTCAGAGAGCCTGGGGTGGGATCACAGCACGCATCCCCGTGCCAAAGAAGACCAAAACACAACAGTGTTATCAATCCACAGAGAAGACTGTGTGGGTGGAGAATCTATACAGCAGACTCCAGTTCAATATTTCTGTGAACAGACGGTGGAAGGCAAAGATAACTGATACATTCTCTGTCTGTTTCCCAGATGATAAGAGCCCAGGGGGGAGATCCCCTTCTCAGTTCCAGTGCCTGTGCTGGTTCGGGCTCTGATTGGGTCATAATTGTCATAGACGTCACTGATCCTCACACGCAAGCTTGTAACCCTGGTTATGGATCCTTTGATAATTTTGATCATACACACACATCAGTGAGAATCTAGAAACTCCAGATAGCAAAATTATTAAGAAGTTGATACAACACCACTTTAGGTGTGTGTGTGTGGGTGGGTGTGTGTGTAAGGATTTCAGGATGTGATGCTTTTATTCGCATGCACACAAAACACAGTGTATGACAGAGAGAGAGTGCATCACTGTGTGCATATAAATGAAAGCTATTTTTTATTATGGGTTTATCTATTATTCATTTCCTAAATAAATTATTTAGCCCAACTGTCACAAACATATTAAAAAATGCCATCAGTAATTTCAAAGAGTCAGAGCAGCAGCATCTCAACAGTAAACCTTCAAAATTTTGCAACCAAAATCATTTCTTTAGACTAAACAACTGTTTTACTTCTACTTCTTCAGTTTCAGTGCTGAGCACTACTATGACAGTTTTGAAACAAGCTGTGGTTTTTAAACTCTTCCCTCAGCTCATGTTTAACACTTCGACACGGGGAGGGCAGTGATTACTTTAGGCTACAACAGTGTCAGGAATCAGAATCGCGTCCCACCACCACAGGCCGATTCTGGTAAACGTGCTAATCTTTTTTTTTAGATGACATCTTCTATTACAGGAATGGACATTTAAAGCAACTGACAGTTGTGTAATTTCATGTCACAATGAACAGTTATTGACTGTTCTGAAGGTCGGTGCCCAGTAGGTGCCTGTATAGGCTACAGCTAATAGCTTTAGCCTATATTGCATCCACTGCAGCAGCATGAGTAGTGCTGCTCCTTTTAAGCCCATTAGTGAGTCCAAGTCACTCGCTGTACCGTCACTAACTGCTGACCTTTTCAGCCTTTAAAGTGAGGAGAGGCCATTAGACTACAAGGCCATTTCCCTCTTTCAGATTACACAGACCGCTTCCTGTCACATACTAATATTTATAAGGAAATGAAAAATATGGAGGGTGTTGGTGTCAAGTGTGAGGAGAAAGGCTACGATCAACCCTTATCTGTAGAGAAAAAGATCTTGAAAACCTTCTTAAACGCAGACAGTGTCTACACAACATAGGACAACACCAGCACAACAACATCTGAAAAGTCACCATAAAAAGATTTATCTCATGGTGCTTCAGTCTATCAGTTCAGTCGGATGCTGATGAATGTCGGTTGACACCTACAAACCAATCAGCATTACCCAATATTATTTAATGTAAAACAAAGTGAAAACCGCTGCTGATGTCAATGTGTTATGAAGGATGTTCCCTGCGCGGCCACACTCAAACCCCTTTCACGTTTATCTGTGCAAGACAAACAAAACAACTTATCAGGCAGTTCACTCAAACTGCTGCGGCCAAATATTTGGTTTCAGATAAGAGGCCTGTGATTGTGGGTTATACGGCACGCTGCATTATCTTTACTCGGCTGCCTCGTCCATTTTCTCTGCAGTAATAACAAGAAGCCTTCGAGTCAACATGAAGCTTCCACGTTTCCAGCTTTGTTTAACGCCTCGACGCGTAAGCACAGAGCGTTTTAGAGCGACTGCTTAAATGAATGTGTCACAAGTGTGCGACTGCTCCACTTCTTCTACATATCATACACACCACCAGCGTTGTAACCGCCATGTCTCAGCCTGGCCTGTCTCTCCTTTACCTCCTTTCCTGTTTTGAAGTGATGCTGGAACATCAGAGGAAACTAAATCAATTGTGGTTGGATTAAAGGTGAGGAGTGAGATGGAAGTTAGAGACACTGCAAGAGGACTATCCTTTTTCTTAGCCCCTCATTGACCTCTCCCTCCCCTGAGTCAGGCTGACACACACACACACACACACACACACATACACACACACAGTCCTGGTTCGTCTGGAGTCAGGTCTCAAAGAGAACTTCTGGCCCGGCACCAAGCTTCAGTCGCTCCCTGCTTTGAGTTTGGCTCTTTGGTGAAGTCGTCTGTCTAAAGGCTGCTTATGTGACAGCAGATGGTTTATATTACACTGACATCAAAAGGTATTTAAAAAATGTAAACCCCGAATCCGAAATCAACTCCCCTGGCCCTAAGCCTCGGCATCAGATCTGAGGAAACTGCTGCAGTGCCTGCTCAAAACGTGCTTGTTATGTCATTAACGGTTAAATATTTTATTCAATCATCTGATCATCATCATCTCATTTCCACATCACTGCCATGTCATAATAATATCAAACCCCATTTGTCAGATATACCTGACCAGAACATTTATTTGTTTTTATGTTTGGCTAAAACAGATGAAGAGCAGTACAATTCAACAGGCCTGTAATCAGTCATTTCCCCTTAGTCACAGGTACTATAGGTATAATGTTCAGTTTTTATTAAATCTGTTTGATAACAGGGGTTTTTTCAGTTCAGTCATAATTTAGAGGCTGCAATGTGTGGTGCTGTTCTTGAGTAATAGAGTACTGATATTATATACCCATCACATTTATTTATTTATAAAGCCTCATTCATTTGATAAGGGGTGACAGATTTCTCCATTTATACGTAGGATGTGTGAGTGGAAGCTTGTGAAGAGAGTCTGCCTTCAAGGAAATTGCTGCTGCTATGTGGTACAAATACAAAACAACTTTTTCTCAACAAAATAGGAATGTGTCTGTCTTTCTCATTCACACTGGGATTCCATTATACGAATGAAGTGCGGGACAATAATTGCTGCAAAGGTCTAGTTTATGTGTTAAACTAGAGGGACCCCCAAACAACAAACACTAGACCTCAGATGAACAGGCCCCGTCTCATCCCTAAGTAGAAGTAAACAAAGTCGAGTGGCACTCGTTACCTCGGCCAAGGCTAAATAATCCTACACATGTCTGTGAGACCCAGATTATTATCTGGATCGGCACCAAACAAAAACAGCCAAAACACAGTCGCAGACCTCAACATAAATATATCCGTACCTCATCCTTGCACCAAGTTTGGTGCAAATCTTTTAAGCACTTTTGAATAATCCCACCGGCAAACAAGCAAACACTACATGTATATCACATCACTCAACAGTCAACAGTGTTTCTTGTCTGGATTGGTGTCAACAAACAACACAAATCCTATCCTGTTAAGATGTCCTGGTGTGTAAGAGCACACATGGCTACTATCTCGGTGCTATTTCTGGAACCACTTCAGTGACAACGACATTTCAAATGACTTTATGATAGATCACACTTGAGTTTTAAAGACTACAAAGAGGCAGCAACTAAAGCACAGCAATGGTTCCAAGAATGAAAAAAAAGCCCCTCTGTTGAGATATGCCTGCTCCCATCTGAGTGTCGTTGGGTTTTTCAATTCCAAATGTGCTTCACAAATGCTTTGGTTCACATTTGTCTTGGTGGGGGAGATTGCATCATCAGTAGCTACTCTGCAGTGGTTTCTGCTTTCAATAAAAGAAAAACAAAGGAAGAAAATTCTCAACATTCATAGGGCTGTAAAAGAAAGTTTATCATGCCAGTGTGGACATGGCATGACAGGCTACAAATGAGCATGCAGGGCATCGACAGAGAGGCCAACCAACCCTCTGAATTGAACGATATGCTGCCTAAACAAAACCACACTTTTGTAATTCTTTCCCCCTGGTCAGCATTCTGGTTGATGTTTTGCCAGTTCCATGACCTCGGATCACTGCACATCAATTGTCAGAGGCACAAAGCAGGGGGAAGTGGAGGATGGAGGATGAGTGATGTAACAGAGGGCTGAATGAAAAAGAGACTGTCTATGTTTGGTATGTGCTAGGGGGCTTGCAAGTGAGGAAAAAAAGACAAGACTTCAAGTCATGCTTTTAGTGCCTCCATCCAATGTACTATTTCTTGTATTCTCGGCCATCTTTTCAATGGGGTCACATTCCTTTAATAAAACATGCTTCGACATAATGCTCTGCATGAAGTTCTTCAGGAATCTGTATATGGCGCTCATTTGTATATGGCAGATGGACTAAAAAAAACAACCTTTATCTGCAGTCGAAGCACTTGCTAAGAAAAAACAGAGCACTTTATTCTTTCATAACACTATTATTTGTTCATGTCTGGTTGCATAATTCAGCTCAAATAAAGGGTACACTAGTCTAAAAGCTACTTCTGAATATTTCATTCACCTACAGCAAAGACGGGTACAGGTCTATTCACTATTTCAAGGCTGTCCAGCAGGACAATAAATAGAAGTTTCTTTTTGTTTTCTTCTTTGGTTTTGAGCTTTTCTTCACAGTTTTTCAGTCAAACTGGAAACATAGCGAAGGATTCTCAAATCCATTCCCACACCTCCCTCATATATGTTGTTTTACAAATTATTCCTTTTGGATTTTGGTTTCAAATTCACAGTTTTTAGAAAATACCATAGCACCTCCAAATCACCGTAGCTGGAGAGGGGCCAGAGGTAAGGACAATAATGAAATGTAATTTGGAGGCAGCTCAATCATTTTTTGAATACAATCTACATTATGGGTGGTAAGGACTAATCCTCAAGAATGAATGGATCAGTTTTAACAAGTTTGCACAGTAGGATGTGCCATATGAGCTTAGCCTGCACTTAGGCTTGCATGCAAAAGCTATTTTAGCCCCCAAATATCTGGTTATGTGTGCCAGATGGCCATATGCTGGTTGAGCTTTAATTCCCTGAATGAAATCTTCTCAAGGCCACAGTGAAAAAGGAAGAAGAGGCTGTGGCCACACAACAAAGAAAACAAGAGGAAGCTATTAATTTGGCAAAGCCTGAGTTTTCTGTGGGTGTTTATGTGTGAGACACGACCTCAACGGTCACAATAGCAACATAACTCAGATACTGAAGTCAAGCAGACCTTAGGATAACAAAGCAACCTGACGGCTTCGGATGTGCCAAAGAGGTCTGGAAGGCCAGGGTCTAGCTTCAGGAGGGGGGGAGCTGAGTCGTGTTTATTTTGACTCTCTGATGTCAACAAATTGTTGAATGTCAGAGGTTAGCACTGAGCTGAAATTACAAATATATCCTTTAATCTTCTATAGTTCTAACAATGGACATTTCACATCAGACATTAATTCTCATCACGCAAAACAACAGATGGTATGTGCTCATTAAGCAAAACACAATGCTAAATATTTTTGCGATGCGACGGCAGCTTATGCTTGGTCAAAAGTCATGTGATTACCCTAAATATAGCCCGTATGTACACATGGATTAAATCTTTTCAGCAACAAACAACCTCAATGGGCTTTAAAGGTGACTTAAACTGTAAGATCAGATATTTCCCAATATTTTAATGGCACTAAAAAACTATCAATCATCTAATAAAAAAAAACTTATTGGAATTCTTAGGTGCATTAAAAAGTCCCTGCCCCAAATGTTTGGTCAAGTTATGGCGACTTCTTTATCAATCCTTTTGCACCAATCCTCAGTATCTTTGAATTTTCAATGAAAATCCCAAGGAATCCCACATAGACACCGGCAGAAACAAACACCTATATATGCTCGGATCATACGTTTTTAAAAGACATGCCAACAACTAATCAATTCATACTTGTTTCTAAAAGGCTATGTAGATGATAGATTGGGTTGAATGTTGGTGAGAAATGTTGAAGCCTGGTAGAAATTGTTCCACCTGGCTATTGCAAATGCAGTCACACAACATCCTGTTAGCTGTTTGTTTTTTTTTAATCCCTCCTTCAACAAGTCATTTGCATCCAATCATTCCAGAGATGGTATTAGTTTTCTCATGCCGTCTGGTGTTCAGACATGAGCTGCGATAGAGCCATTTTGTGCAATATAGCGAGGCAGGACAAGTGTCAACACTCAGGTATGAAAGCACCCTGAGGGACTTGTTATGAAAAGAAAAATAGATCAGGGAGGAGATAAACCCGTTGGTTCTGAGAATGTGAAAGTAGGGGACGTAATAGCTGATCTCATATCTGTCATGATTCTCTGTAATATGGTCTTTGTGAACTCTGTGGTCCTGAGGCACACCAGAGATGTGGTCGAATCTGACTGGGGATTACCAGCGCATTTTATGTAATACTACACAGTGGCGGTGCATCAGAGCTCAGTGCAGATTTTTATCTCTGTTTGGTGATTTGAACCAGTGCTTTCCCTCAAACACACATTTGAAAAACATTATTATTTCTGCAAAGTGTGAATCTGAGGTTTGACCAGTGTGCTGCTCCTGCTCCTGCGGGTGGTGTGGAAAAATCCTTAAAAGGCTTCTCTCTAATGAACGTCTCGCTATTGAGAAATACGAGGCAGGCGGGAGAAAAAAAGGCCAACAATACAACGCCTGTTTAAATTTGACTTTAGGCCAACAATGTAAAGCCTGTTGTTCAATGACAACAGGAAATGCGAGAACGTAGGGAACCTGTCCCTTATTTCATCATCAAACCCGGCACATGCTGTGAAAGAGACTCTCCCAGTCATACTGGCACCGTGCCAATTTTTCTGACAAAGTCATCTTGAACTCAAGACAAACATGATGACACAACCTGTTGACAAGATTCGGTCAGTGAGTCAGCAGTCACTGAGCACTGTCTTCACAGTCAGTTCGACATGGTTTCTCCCTTTCAAACACAACACTTAAAGATGCACCAGCTTTCGCTTCGGCTTCGTTCTCAACTTTTCAGCCTCTTCAACACAAATTAAACGTTCAGGAACGCAGTACAGGGGGGGTCGTCCTTTGTTGCTGTTTTTGCCGTGCTAAACAGCTCTTTTGTTCGGCCCTGACTACAAACTGATGAGGTCAGCACGCCCGTGTTTGTAGTGGCCACGGAAGACAAGATCAGACCAGACACGGCATGTTTCCAGACAAAGTCATCGCTAAAGACACCTTGAGCTGATCGACTGCAGCACATCATAACAGAGATAACGTGACAGACCAGATCTCTCTAGCGTCCTGCAGAAAACGGTGAGATTATCGTAGGAATTACTTGAACCTGGGACCCGGCCTCTTAATAAACTGTGGGTCTTCAAGTTCACGTCTACTGTTATATAGTGAATTCAGAATGAGTCTCCAGCAGCCAACAGATACAGGTAAATCCTGTGAGTGTCACATCCTTTGACAGGGTTATGACTGAGCTTTTAAAATCCTATTAAGGTGCATGGTCTGCCTGGCAGGAATGTTCTTTTGCCTTCAGTCTACTGGTAGGATCAAAAGCTCAAGAGCAAAGCCTCGTTTAAAACAATCTCCTGGTCTAGCCTACTGACCAGGAAAGGTCAAAAGCCTTGAGAGAAATCAGACATGGGTAAATGTGCAAAAAGATAAAACGGTGTTTAAATATGACACAACGATTTATTACTGATGAAGAGATTTTGTCTTCACCCATGTCTGTGTCTCAGCGGGTATACGAAAATAGTACTGGACCGATTTGCCTATTTGGCGCAGGGATAGGGTATGAGCCAGGGAAAACTTTAGGGGCTGATGTGGATCATTTACTCCGAAATAGAATTTGAAGTCTTGTGTATGTTGTTTGACACTGGCCTTGGCAAAGGGCTGCGCTCTTTGCGCCCTTCTAGTTTATGGGGTTATAAAGTCCAGACGCACTTAGTATGAAAGCAGTGTCCTGTCAGCTTAAAAGTTGCTGAATAGTAACTTTGCTGTAAGAGGGGGGATGTGTATAATAATGATACATAATGATTACTCTTCTCAATGCTGGAGAGATTATCATGCCATGCTACTTATAAGGAGGCATTTGAAATTTCAAAAGAGCATGAGTAAATCAATTTGTCAGGAACTGCGTCAGTTCAGAATGTATTTGATAAGTCAGACTAATCTTAATGAGTGACTAATCTATAAAGGTACAATGTGTCATGTTCAGAAAACCTTTGTTATTAATGACCCTACTGGCTGTTAAGTGAACTACAGTCAGTTCCTGATGCTCATTGACAGTGCTAAACTCAATCAGCTTAACCAGCATTGTTGTATAAACTAACTAAAGTTTTGTGGCTTTCCTGTTAAGTATATATTTTAGGCTATATCACCCTTGCACAGCTCTAAAACAAAGTGTGGTGAATAGGAGTGCAGTTAGTTTGCTGTGTGTTGTCAGTGCTAATGAAACCAACTGAACTCCGGTTGTTTAAGAGGCCTTCCAAAACAAACTCTAATTCCTTGCATGTTTTTTTCTGCATCATTTTCTTAAAAGTGTATTTCTGAAATATCTGCCAGTGCTGATAAAATGACTGGTGCAGTGCACCTGAAATAAACAATAGCTGCCTGAAAGTTCTTCGTGGCCGCTCCCCCAAGTCCACTTTCTCTGTGATAATATGTCAAGATGAAAAATGTGCTGAATGTCCCCGAGCTCCAGATTTGCTAGCGACGCGCCATGTTTTTCTCTATCACCATGCAGCACTAATTCTAATGTCAGTGAGGCTAAGATGACTGAAAACAGAAAGGTCAGGCTCATTAGAACAGATGAAAGAAAAAGCAAACAGGATCCTGCAAAATAACAAACACCCTATAAAAAATAAAGGAGATCCCGCAGAGAGATGGACGGCAAAGGAGTGGGAGTGTTTTAGCAGAGAGGATGACAAGAAGAGTGGCACATTTGTAATGTGGGCTAATTGAACAAAGGCACGTGGAGAGCCAGCAAGAGGACTCCAGACAGTTCAGACTCCTTAATCTGTGATTAGACAAGTAGGCAGGGCATAAAGCTCAATGCTATTTGAGAGTTGAGACTCGAGGGACTGTTATGTCCTTAACTAGACAGCAAAGACAAACTGGTGATTCTTTTCTTGGCCAAGACAATGACAAGGGCGACATTTCCACAGAGTTAATGAGCACCGAAATTAGATTAAATGATTAAGTGATCTCTAAGTGGAGCCAGCAGTAATTATAGATATTTTACCATTAAAAATCATTTGACTCTGATTTTTATCGTTTCATTTTTACTAATTTAGCAAATTGAAGTTCAGATAATAGCGTCTCCAATGATGAATGAGGCAATACTTATTTTATCCATCTCACCCCCCTCCACCCCCACCACCGCCATCAGTGCCACCACCTGTGCTTGTTTACGACACCACACTCTGCTAGAATAGCGCGGCATCTCTGACTGCTGTTATGACAATGCTTCATGTTTTCAAGCGGCCCATCATGTGCTCTCATTCATCCACGCCACTGTTTTGTGTCTGAAATAATGGTCTGTGTATTGCTGCTGGCACACACGGCTCAGGAAATGCCTGAATGGGAGAGGTGGGAAATAAGTAGAGCAAGCTCAAGAGTGAAAATGAGATGAGAAACAATGTCCCAAATGTGCTTATTTTGACAGGATCCTCCCTGTGTCAGTGGACAGTTTCCGCGCCTCACTTGTTGGCTCAGGAAGTTGGATCTCGTCACTAGCCGAGACCCCTGTATCCACCCACACAAGAATCTGGCCTTTCTCCCATTCTGAGGTCCAAAACAGGGGGAAAGCAAACCTCTTTTCTCTTTGTGAGGAATTCAATATGAGCATTCAGTGCGTCACCGTTCGCTGTGAAGCTCTCAGTTCAGCAAAATGTGGGACAATCTACAACTCAGGTCCTGCTCCCTAAACCCCCACCCCATCCGTCCCTGGTTGTTGGTCAACAGCAGAATACAGAAGGGGGCGGAGGGCAGAGAGAGAAGAGGCCTGGCTTCAACTTCACCAGCAGCTCTCTAGCTGCCAGGAATGTGAATCGTTTCCCAAGGAAATTCCTCCTCCTCCAGGAAAGCAGGGAAGGAAACCATGAGAATTTTGACACATTTCAGGCAGTGGGATTGTATGAAAAAGAGGAGAGTGAGGGTGCTGATTGGACTACTGTTAGCAAAGTGTGTGAACCGCATGCGACAGAGCTACTTATTATTCCCAGACCTGTAGTATCTCTGAAGCAGCACCTACAAAAAAATTATTGCAATCCTCAAAATTTCACTACATTGGCTCTAGTAAAGTGCAAGAGGAAGTGCACTGAAAATATTACACTGCCAATGCCATTGCTTTCACCTTCTACTAAAGAGAGCTGAAGAGCTAAAGATAGCTGTCTATCAATGAAATGTCATCCCTGCATATGAAACCATTTGCATTTTCATTTATCCATGTCTGAGCTATCTTTTCCAGAACCAATCAAAATGCTGCAGCTCTGTTATGACTGTGGGACAATAATACTGCAAGGATACTTTTCATTTGTAAGAGTAGTCGTTTAAAACATATTCCTTCAGTTAATGTGACAAATATGGACCAAATTCACTATTTCCAAGTATAAAAATTTGTTGAAGAAAAGTGCCATCAAATATGTTTCCTAATAATATTGGTGTTGCATCTGTGCAAAGACTGCAAGTCACAGACAGACTCAGATTGCTGCGTCACAGTCCTGAAGAGCGCTGGAGATGGCTGATGGGGTCTTGTTTATGATTCCAAAAGGAAGCAGAGGATTAAGCAGACAGTGTCTGTGTGGAGCATCAGATTACTAGCTCTTCTTTTCCTGTTATGAAATCAGATTACTACAGCTCCCCTGCTAGGAGAAACAATATCCAAGCCTTGAGATAGAGGGGTTATCGTGGAGGTGAAAGGCTGGAGTAAGCTCATCTTATGTGACGGACAGATCTCTCTTTATTTGTATGCAGATCTGGTGGTTCCATCTTAGGTTTAGAAATGAACGTACAAATAACTGGATATAAAATCTGAAAGATTAAGGCCAGGCATGTCACTAGAGATTGCACACCAACAATTCATACATAGAATCATATCCATATCAGAGTATAGCAGCGGCCCATACGCATCACAATATAGGGGATATGTAAAGGCTTGAAGCTGATGGCTTCATCTCCAGTGACCTTAAACAAAAAACCACGCTATAACATTTGCCCTACTCTGAGTCTCTGAGTTTGTTTTTGTTTATCGCTGTCATTTGCTGACATACACGGCTCACATCAGTTTGATACACTGTGCAGGGCAGAAGAAACAAACATCTGACCAAAGCCTGCAAAGTATACTCAATTACTACTGAGATAAGGCTCTGTCACTCACGGGAGAATAAGGTCATCTTGGGACTCACATGAATCCAACAAACACAAAGAAGGATGCTCCCCTCAGCTGAGATAAACATCGGAGGAAAAGAGTAAAGATGTTGTTTTGGAGTTGTGTAGCTAACCCTCTCTCAATCTATATAATGAAACCTAGACGACAGACATATATGCATCATGTAATCTTGAGTGAAAAAAAAACTCATGGACTGAAAAGGTCATGCATGAAATATCTCCAGATCTTCAAAACATTTTTTGCTCAGTGACCCAAATAAGACTTTAATGTTTATTTGGAAAGGCTGTGAATTACGAACAGATGTCCACCATGACAAGTTCCCTATCATTCTGGAAACAATGAAGCCTGGAGAGCTTGTATGGCAAGCATTAGTACCAAACTGCTTGGTTGCTCCCACCGTGTTAGTGATGAGGGTGAAGGTCACAACTTTTGACCCCGACTCGTAAAAGATCTTTGAACTTGGTAAGAAGCCAACCCTGTCGTGTTGCTACACATTCTTTATTGTTCGTAAATAAACATAGCACCGCCCTGACCTATACGTTCGTATCATTCCTGCAAATACCACATCGTTCCCTCAACAAATGCCTGCCTTGCCACGGTTATTAGGTAGACCAGTTGGATTCCAAAGCATGCTTAAACCCATCGAATACACTGCAGTGTCATCAACGCTTACAGTCTTTTGGCCCGTTGACAGTTGGCAGTTAAAGTATCTTTTGCAATGTATGTACGCCCCTTTAAACATGTGATTCACACATCTGTCACGTGAGAGAACAAATCCATCCTACCTACAACTGTGCGTAATTAAGGTTAAAGGTTTCAGTTGCATTTCATACCATTGTGTTTCAGAAAAATATGCTACCAAGGCATTTCCACGACCTGGATCAAAAAGCAGGCATTAAGCTTGGATAAATCCTGCTGGCATTTTTTTTTCCAACAAAAATAAAACACAAATCCAGGTACTGTGGTTTTATCCAAAGTTGACAAAACACAGAGTGCACACACAAGTCTTACACTGAACAAATCATTGAGTTCTCTTGTGCATTTTACCCATTTGGTTAGTCAGCAACATTAGTAAAGGCATTGGTCAGCAATTTGTTTGTGGGCAAAAATTGAGCAATGGCAGGGTAAAGTCGCTCTACCCCAGTACCCCCTCAAGAGGTTTTGTCTTACAGGGGGGTGTGGGCAACTCGGCTTATAAGAAATAAGCTGCAACACCAATACCGCATGGTATTAGAAACATTTCAGAGTGGCAGACTGGCAGTGCTGGAATAGGAACAATGCTTCTCCAACTGTTCCAACAGGACTGTTAAAGATAGAGCTGTGACAACACTCATCTGGCAGGAAGAACCAGTAAATATATACCACACAGCAATAAAAAGTATACACTTGCTAAAGGAGCCTTTAAATACAAGAATCGATAAAAGGTCCAAGATTAAACATCTCCTTGCCAAAATACTAGATGTAACAAATATTTAGATGAAACTAGTTTGAGCTGTAGCCAAGAAGTACAAAAAGGAAAGAGAGCAAAGAAAAAGAAAAACTCCATTAGTGGCCCAGTGCCATAGGTGTGTCAACAGCAAAACTGTCAGGAACCACAATACCATGCTGAGGGGGGACTACGAGAGCTGACAACATATTTTTCGTTGTGAATAAAATATTTTCCCCTCAGCGTGGCTTTCAACAAGGCTGTGATGCTTTGAAGGATCAATTTGGTAAAATACAGTATCTTGACAATATTAACAAACAACAGCTGTGTGTGATGTTTGAGAGTACCACATCAATTCCTGGCAGCACCGTGGCCTCATTTGAAACCATACCACTTAGCTGGACACCCACATTTGCTACAGGCTAGTGGAGGAGCAAACAGCTGCACACAACACAGCCCAGCCCCTGAAAGAATGCCAAAGCAGAATCCCCAAAACGGGCCTTGGGGTGGGGTTCATGCAAGACCTTTAACACTAGTTGAGGATAGGTGGTAAAAACACATAAGACAGAAATAGGCTTGACATATTGCTGTGAAAAACACTGCGAGCAATGTTAACTCCAAGCCATCATGTCCAGTAAAAATTTTCAACATGACATCTTAGGCTAAATAAACAACAGTCTTACTTCATTATCTAAAATAATATCAGTTCTAACAAACGATCTCAGCTAGATTATCAACAACAAGTCTCGTGTGAAGCAGCTACTGCAGTCTGCTGAACAATGACTGGTAAGCCTTTACTCTATACCTCATCAATTATCCATCTCATTCTCACCCTTATTCATCTTTGATACTGCACCCTGTATGTCAGCCTCTACCGAGAGGAAGCAGATAGTGTAGAGGCAGAGATGTGGGAAAATCAATGTGCCGTGTGTGGTACAGGCTAGAAATGCACGGACATGTCCCCCTGCTTTTTCTGCTCACCAGCAGCCTTAAAACTTAATGGATACAGCTATCTGAAGCACTCAAAGCCTTATCTGAAATCGCCACACTTGTAGTTGCTTGTACAGTGCATCAGTTTTATCTAGTTGTGACTAAAGGGAAGACATTACTGGCAAACAATGATCAATGATCTTATTGTTTCTCCTGTGGGAAATGTGAGATAAGGGTCACAAAAGCTTACTGTCCTTTCAAGAGCTAAGATTAAAAAAATAATAATAATAACAACTGACTTGTTTTGGGGTTTTTTTTAAATTGGGATTGAAACAAAATAGAGCTGGGAGTCATTCTCAGTCTAGTTAGCTTCAAATGAGCTGAGTTACAACACAAAAGAAAATAATATTTAAACAGGAATTTGAAAGATTGCTATCACTGTAAATTATCCATGTTTCCCCGCATGCTATGACTCCACTCTCACTTGCATACTTATGCAGACACCAAAGAGGCAGCAGGCAAACACACACACACGCGCACACCGACTGTGGAGGAAACCCTCCCCTTGCAAGCGCACTTCTCTCCCAATGAGTGGAACAGATCTAGGTCAGCGCTGATTAATGTGCCCACAGATCCCAAGAGGTTTCTGGTCAGGTGGCAGCAGTGCCTGCTCACTAACGATGAATACTAATGCACAGTATTACTGGATATTACTGCCTGTGCTCGATATTCAATGGTGTCATCAGAATAACTCAATATAATGCGGCTGACTGCGAGTATCTCCGCGCGCACACACAAAAAGTGACAACCGAAATCGTTTACTCTTCCCCGCTGTGTCAACACAGAGTGGCCCTGTTTGTTGTGGTATTACAGCTGTAAATAACACAGTCTGGCGGTCGGTGATGTACTACAACAAGAGTACCTGAACATAAACATAACAACAGCGCATGAACCCCGAAATGATGGGGATCTGAATGTTCATGCAGCTGCTGAAATGCCCCCTTTGCTCCGGACACACGGAGCAGCTTCAGGGTGATAAGGATGATGATGTTAACTTGTGAGGCGAGCGGCATCCGTGCCACTGTATTTATAGACAGTTATGTTGCTATTAGGTGGCATGCATACCGTAAATCAGTTCATGCACAGGCCTGCTCGGAAGCGGGAAAATGTGATATGTGCAAAAGCTTTGAGGCGAAAGTGAGCACAGAGCAAAGGACTGAGTGATAAACTAGTTGCATTAACTTTTGTCCGCCAGTTATCATAACGGTCAAAATAAAACTGAACATACCGACTGATAACGAAAACAACCACACACGTCCTGACCGCGGGTAAGTTGTTGTAGTGACTGACACAATTTATCGTTGTGTGTGCAACGACGGCATGTGTATTTTCCAACAACAACAAAAAACGCGTGAAACGATTTCTTTGCACGAAACATGAGAGGAAAACACAAGCGCTATTTTGCTAGATAGCGTTAGCATTAGCCAGCCTGCTAGTTAGCTCGGCGGTTAGCGTTAGCCGACCCAACATTGTTTTGGAAATGTGTTACAGCTCGTCTCTGCTGTCTAACGCTACAGTCACCGAGGGCGTTGTTTGTTCAACGTTTGCCTAATATTTATTACACGGTGTGCTGATTTGTAAACACTGTGGTACTTGTGGGTTTTTTACGCTAACACAAACAATGTTAACGTTACCTCGGCACGCAGCTCGGGGATGATCGGTCTATCTCCCAGGTCGCAAAGAGGTTCATGGGTACAGGCATGCTGCCGGAGCCGGAGCCCAAGACCACAGCCCCGGCTAACATTCCGGTCGGCAGGGTTGTCGGTGCTGGTCCACCGCCGCCGCCACCGCTGCTCGGGTTCAGGAAAGCGGCCCGGACGCCTCCTCTCTCTACAGCCGCCGCCATCATCACCTCCACCGCCTGGGGAGCAGCTCTTGCTGAGTGTCGGACGAACGGGCGAGCCGCAGCACTCTGCGCTGCCTGCCGCTGCTCCTCCAGACTCCCAGCTACTCTACGCTGCCTGGAGATGCTGATAGGCGGGGCGGGGCATGCCTTCACTGATAGAGGGCAGCACGTCTGCTTTTAGGGTGGGACATCTTTACTATTACCCCAGACATCAAAACATGCTATATCCATTTTTACATGGTTATGAAGATCCTGTAAAGCATGGTTGATGATTAGGTGGATGTAATACGCTGTTAAAAAGGCGTCATTAGTCTTGTGCATCCTCTATTTCTATGACCCTGCATGACCAAAAAAAAACAAACAAACTCTTATTTCAGAGGTGCTTACACTGAAATGCAATTAACACTGGCGAATAAACAGGCCCCACAGAAACAAGTTTGCAAATGCACAGTTTTTATTTTTCTGAATAATAGACATTAGTTTAGGCTATTTCATCTCTTGGGTGTGCTATCAGACCTTTGGATCGCAATTTCACATATGATTTCACTGAAATCAAAATGTTTAGAATTTGACTGATGAGATGACTATGTGTGTGGATGAGAAGACTGCTGCTTTTTTATTAATTAATTTTATTTGCATTGTGTTTATGCACCATTAGGAGAAGAATCTCCAATTTCGTTGTAGCCTACCTGATACAATGACAATAAAGTTTCTATTTGTGACTCACACAGTTTGATAGGACATCATCAGCTCAAGTGCTTTGTTTGTTGGATTAGTAGTAGTAGTAAGAGCTTCAGGAGGGTAATGCCAGGGGTTCTAGCTCATGAGACTCTCACATCCCTCTTCCTATAGCAGCTCAACCAGACTTATTTTCCAGTCTTTGACTGACCAGACTGCATTGTCCATGCATATGGTTTCCCATACATCGTCATTCTTGCTGCAGACTGGGCTTTGTTTTTTTGTTGGAGAAAGGTCTGGCTCCCTCTGAAGACAATGTGTTTTCTTGCATCTCTCCCACTGTAGTGTATCAGCAGGGGACAGAAGAACCATATTATGGCAATGCATATCATCCATGAGTTAAAGATACTTTCTACCCAGACAGTATGTGTCGATGTCCCCTTTTGCTGCAGGAAGGGTATCATACACAGATTGCAGGAGAAAGGAATATGGACTGACTCCAGACCCCACAGTTCTGCACATGACATCTTGCACTTGGGCATATCCCATTTAATCCAAACACCCTGGAGCCCTTGGACTACTGCCTTTGACATCCACTCCTCCCTTCATAGGTCTGCACTTGTGCCTGGGCTATGTCTAGCATGTCCCTTGTCACAGTGTCCTCCTACTGGAAGTGTGCAGAGTCCAGATCTGGTTGCAACACTTGCTTGTTTTACCAGGCTTAGTCACACTCTACATTTTATCACCTTGAGTTACCCTACAACTGATGATAAGGGTGGCGGCAGTTTCCCTTTTTGGATGATGAGACCCAGTGAAGAGAAAGTGATTCCAAATCATCTCCAGGTGCTTGTTGGTTTTCCTTTCAGTGCCCTCCACAGACAGCAGTCACAAAGACTCTACAGGTTTTTAATTTGCTGGGAAGGCTGGATTTGTTTATTGGCTTCAGCCATTAATTGGTCTGCTTCACAGCATTGATGGCATTGGGTCCATCTCTCAGTGATGCATTAAATCACTTCCCCAAGCGCTTTATTGGGTTGTCCTAAATACACTGGATAAGCTCACCCTGAACTTGTAGGCTGAACATACTGGTAAGTTTGACCTTCTTGTTCATCGTACTCCTGGACTTTCTGAACTTTAAGAACTCCCTCACCCAATTGGCTGTATTGTCCACAATTGCCAGCACCCCACTTGCATGACATAGTTACTACTGTGATGTTCTTCATGAACCCTTATAGTACTGGCTCAGTGATACCCGAATGCTCATATTGTAATACCCACAATGGACAGAATGGGGGAGATGGTGCACCGAGCTGCAGAGCCAGCACAAGGCATAAGCGAGCTGGGCACTAGCACTAGCTAAGAGCCCTGTGACCACTATAGGGCCCCAAATTGCAATTAACTTAAAGCTATAGTGCGTAACTTCTCCCGCCCCTATAGAGAAATTCTGCATAGTTGGAAAAATCTTTAATTGTTGTTGTTAGACCTTACATTGATTCACAAAATGAATGATGATGATACAGTTTGTTACTTTTAATAGGCCTAGGCGATATTCAGTATCCCACTCAGAACTATATCACTTTGAATATTAAGTCTAAATCAACCCCAAGCTGCACTTTTAACTGAATTTGGTGCCATTTCATTCATCAAATTTCATTCATTTGGTGGGTAAAAAAACAAAAACATGCCAGGCTAAGATGATGATTCATAACGACAGATTAGAAAAATGAAATAAGTTTGTGGTAGGTGTGTAAATGATCAATAATTGGTTTTATTGGCAGTAAGGGGTCTCATAAAATTTTTGCTTAGGGCCCTGTGGAGGCTTGGGTCGGCCCTGCCCAGCTGTAATTTTCACCAGGATGCCATCCCAGTTGTCTATCTTGTAGTGGTTGAGTACTTGAACCATAGGTCTTTGTGAGGTCCAACTGCACCTTTCTGCTGCTTAGCTTCTCAAATCAATTGGCTGATAACATGTGTTCCAGACATACTGAAAAACCCATATAATCTATGTGGATGTTTATACATTTCTTCTGTGTTAAGATGGTAGGTTGTGGGGGAACTCTTTTCCTTTGAAACAAAAAAATCCCTCTGCCAGTTGAGGAGGAGAGTGTGCCCATAATAACAGTAACTGTGACAACACACTCATGGGGTCTGTGCTTGTGTCAGTAAGAATACATCTGCTGATGGATCCATTTTGAGAATAATTTATAGACAGCTGACTCTAGGAATATGCCACATTTTCAGACATTTTCAAATAATAGTGTATCTTACTGGGTGTAAAAAAAAAAAGTATATTCGCTGAACAGCATCTTTTCTTTTTAATTTATCTGAAAATCATGTGATTTACATGGTTGTAAAAGCTCACTACGTGTCAAGTGTAGGTGTTGAGGGAAGCTTACATTATAATGTTGTGAGTTTCAGTCACAAATAGGGAAAAACCCAAACCACAATTTTCACAGCAAAAACAAAGAGGTTTGGATTTGGTCAAGTAAGATGGTGAACACTGGGGGTCTCTTACTAAAGCTTTGAAAATCGCCTGTGGGGTATTTGGTAATTTTCTCCAAAACCACTGGCTCGATTTCAACCAAACATTCTGCGTTAGACAATCGGCCCCCCAGATAATATATTCGAGTTTGGAGACATTTGACATTTTTTGACACCGTCGGCCTGTTACCTGCAAGTCTTACAAAAGTCACTCACAAATCTGTTCTTCTAAAGAACTTTCATAAGTTCATGAGAAAATGGCACGGCATGTTTTGGTACTAATTCCAAGTTATTCATCATTTGCCATTAGTCTAGAGTCACATCACTACACCTGGTGCTTGATTCACTCATTGTTCTTGAAATGCTTGTGTTGAGAAATCTATTGACTGGAATTGTGACTAAGGTCTCAAATAAAGCTGACATGACTCGGCATGCTCGGGAGGGTTGGGTAATATGTGTGACAGCCTGTTCAAACGGCTGAAAAAATAAAAACACTTCCTGATTTAGTTAAATGTTGACATGCTTTGCCCAATCAGTGATCTGATGTAAAGGCAAAGCGTCATATGGGGAAAACATTCTCTTCTATCGAAGTCATCCCTGCTGACAAGTTCAGTTTCGCTTCATGGATTTTTTTTTGTTTTGTTTTTTTTACTTTTAGTTTCGACTTTCAATACAGAGATGAGCCACTGGGATGCACCACAGCTTATGTAGCCACATAAAGTTGAAATACATGATCAAAGCGTACTTTGTGATTTTTTTTTTTTTTAAATAAGCTCAGCAGTTTGTCAGTCACAATCTCATGGGGATATAGTGTTGCCACTGCAAAGCCTGCTGTAAGTGACAGACATCCAATCTTCAATCACAGGCAACTGTGCACCTGCCTGACAACATTTAATCTCCCAGACAGTGGCAACATTCCCCAGGGTTGTTAATAACTATGACAGCAACTGTTCATTCATTAGCTCATTATTGCTTCTTCAAGATAAAAGATCATGTTCACATTGACATTACTCATATATTTATGGCAAGGTGAAGCAAGCCAATATAGAACTTTTAATACAGAGAGGAAAAACCGATTCTGCTTTGCATATTACATATTTACAGATATTTCATTTTATATGAAGAGAGTATTCTTAAATGGGGGAATGACTGACTTTTCTGTGGGTTTCAGGGTGACTGCACTGCATATGTGATATGAGTAAGTTTTTCTTTTTCAAAAATAATATTTTATACTAATCCTTCTAATCATAATTTCCTACCTTCATTTTGAAAAGCTTCAAGGTGTGAATGGGACAACCGCAATGGTAAAATATGTTAAGTTGTGGAGTGCATTGCCACCCAGTGTTTGAAAAGAGTGCTACAACAAAATGCAGGGTATTCAACACAACATTTGCACATTGTGATTTATCCAATAGATGGCAGGCTGTCTGCGTTTTTCCATCACATGCTCCACAGCTCTCTCTTCTCCCTCCACCTCGCTCAGCCCTCCTGGCTGAGCCTCCTCCTCCTATAAGTGTGAGTGGGTGGATGCATATATTGTCACACTGTGACAACCATTGATGTTTCCACAACACAACAGTCTGACACTTTATAAGCCAGTCTTTCACCTTTATTGAATTCTGAAGAAGAGAACAAAATACCCAAGCAGCAGTTTGTCACGTAACACCTGCTCAGTGGCAGGCATCCTCCCACAAAATCAAACAAACTGCTTGCATCTTAATATCAAGTGAAGGAAGGTCTGGAGTGAAGACGAGGCTGCTGATGTCATTAAAGCCAGCTGACAGTCTTTGACAAAGACAGGGGAATGAGATTTGCAATGCATCTCTCTGATGTAAGCATATAGGGAAGGAACAATACTAATTACGTTCTTCATCCGTTAGGTAACGCCGTCTTATTTTTCCTCAGATCTGGGAGGATTGGAAAACCCCACGTCTTTCATAATTCCAGGATGACAAAAAAGCAACTGTTGTTTCTGAGCATATTTTTTTTATTTTTAGGTGTGATCTATTGTTTGAGGCTTTTGAAATTGTTTACATGCCACCTCCTCACCCATCAAAAGTCCGTCATTTTAAATGAGCAGGCCTTTGATTAGATGCAAAAAACAACACTTTTCTGACTCACTGCACAGGGCTTATGAATTTCAGTCACGCATGTTCTTATCACAATTTAGACTTGGAGGGCATAAGGTCTTTGTAATGTTTATGAAAAACTGAGTGCAATGAACAATGAGACCAGTGGAGCAGAGGGTCTGCCTTGAACTCTCTCCAAGAACTGTCAGAGCTAACAGATATTTCTTAATATTTCTCTGCTGGATTTCATAATAATGTTATATATTTTTTGCTTTTCATGCCTTTATTTGATAGGACAGTTGAGAGAGATAGGAAATGGGAGGCAGAGAGAGATGGAATGACACGCAGGATAGGGCCGCTCGACGTGGGAATCGAACCGGGGCCGCCTGCAGTGAGGACTACCGCCTCAACACATGGGGCAGGTGCTCTGCCAACTGAGCTAAACATCCCCCTGGATTTTATAATAATAAACCATCTGATGAAGTTGTCATTGTTCTAACACGAGGAGCGTATTAGTTCTGTCAGCCTGTTTACTGTAGGTACCTATATGCAGCGGAGGTTCGACCATATTGACATAATAATGAGAAGTGTTTAGGGTCTCCTGAGAGGCACAGAACAAATTATGTGCAGCCATATGTTGACCCCTGAGGAGAGGAGGGCTGCTTTGCTGCAGATGAGCGTGAATGCTGTGCATCGGAGCCACATTGATACCTGCAGGTTTTGTCTGTCTTTGCCTCCAGAGGCAGAGTCAACATCTGCATACGTCGCTGTGATGATAACTGTGATGAAGACGTTAACTGCACAAGATTAAAAGAAGATGACAAAGATGTCTCTTTTCCCCTTGAATTGTATCCATGCATATTTTAACAGTGTTTTGTTCGGTTCTAAATTTAAATCAAAGCATATCTTCTCGTTAATTTCTTTCAAGTGGCTGTCTGTGTCAGCCTCCACTAAAGTGGCTCGCCAACAGATGACAATCGCTCCGGCTGAGGTGACAGAAAAGGGTTAATTTTCTGGTCTATCAAAGCCAACCCATTTAACATCAGGTTAAAGGGTGTTCTCATTCATCAGGGAAACTGTGCACTGCGTTACTGTTATGTTTCTCATTTCACACACATATTACAGGCGGCTTCAGTCGCAGCTCAGAGTGATTGCTCTCTGGTGAGCAGTCAGACACATTTTAAAGGTCCTGTCTATTTGTAATCTGTTGGAAAGATTGCCACATGCCCTCTGATACAGTAGAGCAGATCAATCCAAGGCACATCTCTTTCTCCCTCAATAAGCCTTCTGTACACTTTCCACTACTAATCACACTTCTGCAGATAAGCTGCTGATCTAATTAAGGTTTTGCAAGCTTGGCAAATTAAAGATCTTATGTTTTAAGGATTATATCCTTAGTTACGACACAATCGATGTACAATTTCCTGCATTTTGATTCATCTCAGGTATTATCATTATTTCTTTGCGTGGTTTGGGGCTGTGAGACAGATTAAATAGTGATGATATGAGTGAGAGTAACATGCTGCGATGGATCTGAAATAGAAGCCTGCTCAGAAGGAGAGAAGGAGATCTATGAGTGTCATCTGTAAAGAGCAAGAACAGAGTTATACTTCACTGTTTGGTGGATGAATTTATTGTTAATGTTGCCTTTGATGAAAGAATGGTATTAATCAGTCTATGTAGTTTCACAAAGACGCACATTTTTTAATGTAAAATCAGGTCTAGAGTCAAATATGTGCGCTTAACCATAGCGTTGAAATATTTCAGTCAGAAAAACATCATATATCTGACATACATTCCTATTTTTGAAATCCCTGGGGTTCACACATCGTGTCAAGGTTTGACAGGTGAATAATGTAAAATGTCACATTCTTTGTTTAATACACATGCTTCTCCCAGATGACAATATAGACATTAATGATGCCACAGAGGCCTTGCATGCACTTTAATTTCTCTCGTGACTATAAGCTGAGTTTGATTTCAACACCTACTGGCAAAATGATGTGAAAATCCCATTTGGAGGTTATGAATGAAAGGGAAGATTCCTCAACACAAGCCCTTTATCATGTAACAAAGGAAGCATGCCGACAATGCATCTGTGAATAGAGCTTTCTAGGAACACAGTATATTTAATGTATATTTGCACATGAATGACACTGCAATTCCCATTCTGTCCAGCCAACACGGCTTTCCGCTGCTTGTTTATGGAAAGTCGCCTTACGCAGAGCGCAGCATAAACATTTCTGAGCCAAATAAAAACCACCTCTCTGTTTTATTTTCTCTGACATCTACAGATTTGCCCTGATAGCAGTACACCAAGGAGACACAGAGAGTGGTGAATGGTAAGAGTGGATAAAAGAAGAGAGACAGCCAAGGGAAATGAAAGAGTGATGGAATGAGTTGATGAAATCCTATTAGAACATACAATATGCAAATCAGGAGAGGCATCATGTGCCAGCTTTGAATCTCATCTCCATCTCACAGTACATGAACTCTGCATAAACGCATTCATGACTCGCATCCATTCAGTGGTACCAGTGCAGCTTCATTGATTTCTGGTGAATGTACGAGCAGATTCCCCTGACACTCATTGTGTTTCCACTCTGGACAATGTGGCCTAGAAAGACAAGAGAGACGGAGCTCTGAAATCCATTTGCATGAAACGTCGGAGAGCGGGGACTATAGGCAAGACAAAAGCCCTGCAGGAGTCTCCAAGACCTACAGCAGCTCCTGTGAGGGCTGACCAGGTCTCACTGCAATGCCAGGTAGCCTTACAAAAGACAACTTTGGACACGAGCCAGTATTAGAGGAAATGTTCTCTTGCCATTAAAATTCCCATTAAAGTAGAAGCAGGAAATGCACCTGCCAGCCTGCTCTCTTTCCGCCCCTCTCCTTAATGCTTTCAGATGGGAACCTTTGTTGAAAGGAATCATTTTGCATTTAGATTTCCCAGAGTAAAAAGAGGCACAAGGGGAAACTCCCTGCCTGGCGACGTGCTTCTCAAAGAGAAAACTTTTCCTAATGAGTCATTTTAAGCTTAGCTGATTATTTTCTGCTTTGGAGTTGTAGCTGGATTGCTAGTACATGTTTTCTCCACTATTAACCCAGATATCCAAAATGGCAGCCCCAGGGTGAGTTTGATTGCTCTTCCTCAATCCTTTGAACTCTGCTGCAATCAGACAACCCAAACTTCGGCTACTTTTTGCCATGAAATTGAAAAGGTATCTGTCTATCACAGCATTCCCTCAAGTCACCGTGATGAGAAACAAGTCTTTGTCCTGGAAAACTGCCTGTGAACTGCATGGGATGCCATTAGAGGCTGTGCCTGCAAGAGAACCTGCTTGCAGCTTCTTAAAAAAAACAAAAAAAACAAAAAACAATAGCACAGCTATGTTGGTGCAGAAAGTGCAGTCAGTGTGTGTTCATTCTCACAGCTAAGTGTTTATCACACCCTTCTAAGGATAGGCTACGAAACAAAGCATGGGCTGTCAAGACTAATCCAAGCTGAAACGGAGGAAGCTGAAAGAAGTTGAAATGTTTTCTGTGACGACGGACAGATTTTCTCTGTTATATGTGGATAACATTTTGCTCAGAAAAACAGAATATTTGTTTTACTTGCAGGTTTTTATTTATTTCTTGTTTTCCACTGACAAATAATTCCAATGCCATATCTGATAGTTTTAAACAGAGCAATTTCTTGTAAACCAGCCGGAGTCTTTTGATCTCAAAATAAAATAAGAGGTAAACAGGCTGAAAAATATACCAATATACCAACTTATTTCAAAAGGAGCAGTATAGCGGTATAGGCAAGAGGGGCTTCTTGATAGGCAGCACCACGACTTGACATTTTTATCTGGCCTGAAATCACTTGACATTTCCTGTTTTTGGAGAAATGTGGAGTTGGGTGTTAGCTTTGAATTTTTCATGTGCGCAAAAAGGTATTCAGCCTTCCGACAAAAGATACTAAAGCTGTGACACGAGAGAGGTGCCAACACTGCAGAGACTTGGTTTCAAGCCCAAAGTGTTTGCAGGTGGGAAGACAGTGAGGAATTACATCTGAGATCACTCTGAGATTGTAGCATTAACATTGACAACGGCAAGAACACAGAGAAACGGGGCAAAAACTACAAGAAACTCAAATCCTGGCGTTACTGAGTCACTATCACCCAAACTGAGACTCTGCAGGACAGGACCGTGAAGTTCTACTCAAATTTACTTTGATCTGTGAATGGTTGTTCCTGCTTGAGGCCCTCCAGCTCATCTGTCCATACTTATTGAACTGTGGTAAAAGGATGGATGGGCACTTCAAGAAAATAGCATAGCTGTGATAAAGTCTGACAGGTTGTTGCTGTTTTTCTAATACCACCCACACGCTACTGTAGATACAATACATTTATCCAAGCTGCCAGTGATGAGTGATGGGGAAGCTGCTGGACGTTGCTGCAGCCTGTTTCCAGATAAAGTGGTCATTATATTGCTCATCCTTGCTTCAGGTTACCCTTGAGCAGCCACTGAGCTGTCACAAGACGCACACGGCACATTGTGAATGTCAATATGCCATGCTCTGACTTCACCTTTGTCCATAGTTTGTCACACATGTCCCTCACTCGCGCTGCCCACGCATACTTCATGGTAACACACAAAAGTGACATATCTGATTTTTCCAACAGAGCAGAACAGGAACAGGGAAAGGATCACGTTGCAAACACGGCCCCGAGGGCCCAAACAGAAAAACAGCACTGACTTTATCTTGTCGTGAGTTTTAAATGTCAGGAGTCTTTTCCCTGACCCCTGTCAAAACTAAACGTCGTCAAAGTGAGCCTGTGCTTTGGCATGTGACCTGTATGCTTTCAACATTAAATCCTAAGAAAATAAAAGCAGCACACTTTTTAAAACAGACTTGACTTTGGGGGATTTTACTATATAAAGCTTAAAAATAAACTGCAAATTTTAGATGTCAGAGTAAGACTGACCACCTGCACTGGCACTGGCTTTAAATAAGCTGCATCCATGTGATTGCGTGTCCTGATTGTTGGTCAGTCCATGAGAAAATATTTGCTATCTTCTAAACAGATATTTTATAAGTGATCACATTTTTCTGGACTGACCATATTTCCATGTTTCTTGGCTAATAGAATTTGCCTTAGGCTGCAAAGACCTACGGGCCAATTAATGCAGAAGGTGACAGGAAGATGTAATCAAGAGCAGCATGTCCTTATAATTTATTGTTATTATTATTGCTGTTTAACACAGTTTCAGTGATGTATTCACTTTTCAGGGAGGCTGGTTTACCAGCAATTTACACAATGTGACACATGGCTGACTATCCACGGAAACTGAACTGTGCAGAGAAATCAAAGCGCTCTTTCTTTTAGAAAACATAACTTAGCTTCTCAGTGGGATGTTTGACCCAGATATGTGAAGAGAGCATCTGTAGCTGCAGGCTATGTCAGCCTGGATCCAGAATATACATTTATTAAATACGATTCTGTTGAATGTAAGCAGACGAACTGAAATACCTCTTCGTCGGTACGGCATTGTTCATTTGACACCCACCCACCTCATCTCATCTTACAATGGGCTGCAAGGTTCCCATGTCTCCAGCTGGAGGATGGATTCTGTTCCCATCAAGGGCAACAATCATTTTCTTGATTCATTTTGTACAGACTTGGTAAGCACTGATAAACAAAAGTTTTTTAATTCTTTTTTTTTTCTTCCCCAAGTTCACCTTATTTGTCTTTTCTTGGTTGTACTTCGTCCTTGTCAGTATTTTTTCCATGTTTACCAACGATGCTGCTCAAAAAGCTTTCTTTGGCTGTAGTTTTGCTCAAGGCACAGTATGAATAAAGCAGACAGGCACATGAGGAGCTGTGATCTATAAAAGAAAATAAGTATCGTAGTATCTGACAAACAATAGTGAATGGACTTTTCAAATGATTTTATTATTTCTCAGAGCGGTTTATGTTTAATAACAGAGAATGGATTTATTTCAGAGCACCCAGATGCAACAGTTTCTCTTGCCATATGAAAAGCGTATAAGAGAACACGCATAGTGTTATGGTGGAATCTAAATTTTAAAGATTCATTGTGAGATGGGTACAGTAACTGCATGTGACACCAGGCCATTATATCTAATGGCTTGCATTACGAGGAAAAATAGAGACGTGAATGCTGAAAGCCAATTTGGACCACAGTCTTGGCTCACCGGTAAATTCAGGTCATTTCAAGCCTGTATGGGAAACAGCTGTGCACGCTTACGCAGGCTTGTTAATTTTCTGAAGTTTTGGGTTGGAGAAGATTAAGAGTTTGTTTATATGTGGCTGTGTGGATGATTACTAGGATGGCTCTTACTGCCTGGGCCGAGGGATTAGAAAAGGATAAGAAACTGAAATGTAAAATGGTCTGTTATCTCATGCCAGGAAGGAGTGTGGGGACCAGATGTTATCTTTATGTGGCTAATGGGTTATCACATATTGGGGCACAGATTGCAGATTTATTGTCCTTCTCCCCCTCTCTTAGATATTATTGAAGTTTTCATTATCTTGTCCCCCACTGTCACCTCAGTGACTCAGCTCCTTCTCCTCAGCCCGATGCATAGTCACAAAGCAGCTTAGTTTCCTGTCACCTCATTTACCCTCTCACACCAATCTTAATAGCTCTTTATCACCATAAACATATCACTGAATTCCAGCGATGACTTCCCGGTTATTAACTTTCATACTGCAGTGCTAGAGCTGATAGGAAGATGGGGAATTTATTTGGCCGTTTGGCCAGTTCGAGGATTAGAAATGGTTAAATGGTTGTTTGGATTTCACTGTTTGAAGGAGATTCTGATGGCGTCACAGATGCACTTCTTAAATATTGTAAAAGATATTAAGTCTGACGTCAAAACGTAACAAAGAATCTGCAAAGATGGTCCGAGCAGAGGCTTGATTTGGTCTGGTTCATTTAGGCAGTGTCCTCTCAAACAACCAGGACCACACTGTCCAAGCATATACATGTACATGTGAGGGTGAACATCACATTGATGGACATGTGAATTATCATGCCTAATCACAACCATTACCACCTTCAATTATCCTTTTATTTAATCAATATGAACTTCCCCACAGCTGCCGGCTTAATTACTGAACTAACTTTAAATTGGTGTCGACTTTCTTTGCCTGTCCTTACTGCAGCCACCAGGGAAACACCAGGGGAATAAACTGGGATTAAAATATATTGTGCAAGCCCATGTGAGCTGTCACATTATCATGCACGAAAGTGAGTGGGATCATGCCAAAGGAGCCGAGAGGCTGATATTTCTAGCTATGCTCTCACCCCCCACAGCAAAGTCCAAAAGCATGCAGCTCTCTGAAAAAGTAAGGCCTATATATAGTGGACATTAAATCTTGCACATCCCTAAGATTGGACCTAATGTGTGCTGTGGTTTCAACAAGAATGAGAGTCTAGCAGCTCCATGAGGCTGTACTTAGGCACAGCAGAGCATCCCAATTTAATGTGTTAGCAGACAAACATTTTCTGTTTAGCACTTGCCACAAACAGCTATGGCTTGTAGGAATTTGAATAGTTTTTGGGTAACAAACCAAAAGCACTGGACAAACAGAAAATCTGAGCTGATGATGGTTGATGGTTACAACTCCTCCAGAGGGGAGGCATCAAATTTCATGGCACTCTATTGAACAAATTGCCAAATCAGTAGAATTTGTCCTCTGGGAGACATGAATCTGTACAATTGAGTATGAAATACGTTTCATACCAGTTGATGTAAAAGTTCAGATATTCACTCTGGACTGTAGTGATAAATTGACCAGTCCTGCCATCCCCTGAGCCTAAACTGCAGGACAACAGTGAGTGGGTGGAAGAAAAAAAAAATCCATAAAAGCCCAAAGTTTGTCATAGCATGCTTGGCTGTAGCTGTTAGCTACAGATATGTCTGTACTGTCAATACAGTGTGGAGATAATGATGTCACAGGCGCTGTAGATAGAAATCTGTTCTGCTCTTTTGTTCCAAGCAAAATAAGAAAAAACAAAGAAACTGATGAAAAATAATAGATCAGACAGGATTTGATAGTGACTCGACAGCACCGTGTGGAGCCTTCTGGAGCCATACTGCTTCCATGCGGCATTTCTGATGCTTAAAACATTATAAAGTAGCTACATGCACAACTGAAGATTTTTTTTAAAGGAAAGAAAAGGAAACTTTAGCTTAACTAGCTTTCTCTGAACAACAACAACAAGAAAATACAGCAAATATTGCATCGGCGCTCCCTGTGGAGCAATGTGGATGAGATCTAATACACAGCATGTCCTGTCTATAAGATCTGACAAATGCACCATCACCTATTGATCTTCAGAGCGCGCACACACCCCTCTGCCCATCCTGCTGCCCAGTACTCCATCCAGCAGAGCCTCTCTGTCATTTATTATTGAAGAGAAAGCCTCGGCCTTGACACCCGGGGAATGGACACTGCTCTGTCTGCAGCTTCGGGCCAAATGTCGGCCACCAAGTCGACGTTCGCTTTCATTTGAGCTGAAACTCTTTGTCATTAGAGCAGCCTCAAAGAGGTGGAAAAGCAAACTCTAAACATTTGTTCAACACAGTCAGAGAAATTTACACATGTGGGTTTGCAGGATTTCACCAGATGTTCATGTTTTGACTGTTGAATGTGAGCACAGATGAACCAGAAGCTGAATTAACATATGGTGAAAACAGGCAGACTGGTAACTACTGTTACCTTCGGCCCTCAGGGGAGATTGTGATCCTGTTCACTCTGCAATTAGTGTGTATTGTGAGGACCGGGCCTTGAGTTGACATCAGGTTTAAAAGGCTTTAATTTCAGTCTATATTGTGCTCACACTATGTATATTTCTAATAAAAGCGCCACTAAATTGCTAAGTGAAGACTGGTGGTTAAGTTATTACATGTACTATGCACAGACAATGTAGGAGGATGTTGAGGATTAATCCGCCCCCTTGTCTGTTCTGCCTCCTGGACCTGCTCTCACTAATGACTTTTAAAACTACATCTGAACTTTTACCCTTTCTTTTCTTTCCCTAGCTCATGTTCTTGTAAATTTATGAGTTATGCAGCTGCAAACTGCATCTGTCCTCTAAGAATCTATATTTATAACTATCCACTGGAAACTTATAATCTTCACTTGGAGAATTTCATCTCTCTGACACAAACAAACATGGACACCTCATCGCACAGATGAGACAAACACGGCTTCACTTGTTATAATGTTGACAGCATTTTCAATGACAAAACTTCTGATATTCCTCTGACCCCATTTGCATGTGTTATGCAAAAAAACACACACAAAAAAACAACCCAGTGAGGTTGCTAAAAATTCAAAATGTCTCAGCAAGGCAGAACATCATGTTGATGGATAAACAGGCCGTGCAGCAGGTTGGCTTGCCGAACACACAGCCTTTTACCATGTCTCTGTGAGTGTGAGTGTGTGTACGTCCCTAACACACACACCCACATGCACGCACACATGATAACAAGCTTACCAAAGCAATCTCATCCTTGTCCCTCTTTGCTCCACTCAAATCTCAGCCTTGTGCTCATCTTTTCCCGTTACAGAGCCTAGCATGTATAACAGGGTGTGTAATTTGCCACGTGCTTTCTGGCTCCCAGTTCTTGGGAGGATGTGCGTCGTCCACATGTAGTTAGATAGACACGTATTTCCAAAGCTGGGACAAAAATCTCTGCACACAGCAGGATCTATATAAATGGATTGTTATTAGACATGATTTGAGGAGGTAGTTTGGGGACTTTTCAGCAATCGGATAACTCCCTCCCCACAACACACAACTAATCGATCTGAAATCACCGCAGTGAGTTTTCCATCTTCCTCTCATCCCACCCCATGATGCCGTGTTGCTCTGCTGTGACCACCCCCTGTGTGAGTGTGGGCTCATACCTTCAGGTTGTAGATATAAAACTTTCCACTCAGAGACACAACAAATCTGCTTTGTTTCTACAGCTTTAGCAGGATGAATCTCCACATGTGATCTGTGCAGTAAATAGGGATTTCATATATTTGGCATCCAGCTGTCTAGATGTGATGTTATCTTGCATTTGTACTGTGAATCTTTGCTTGTCCCAGTGAGGCAGCTTCCTTTGGCTTTCCTTCTTTTTTGTTTTTTAGCCTAACCCCCTAAGAATACGCTACACTGCAGCTGCATATTAAGAGGTGCACTCGTAGACTTACTGCACACACTGTCATGAGGAAAGATGCTGGCTCAGACTCTCAAGCCTCACAGCATAATGGGCACAATGAGTATTACATGTCATGGCATCCGCTCAGCTACGGAAAAAGGAGAAGGAGAAGGAAGGGGGTTAGAGAAAGGGAAATGCACTCATCCGTCACCAGCCTCATGAGGCATCTTTGTTAAAACTGTGAAACATTCTCCCTAACTACTTTGCCAATTAAGTTTCATTTTTCAAGATGAGGTTATTTAAAAGAAAGCCCCGGATTAACACCATCACTTCCTTCTCTTCCTCGATAGAAAACACAGACTGACACCGAGGTGATGAAGCAAGAGAGGAGGCTGAGCACAGGCTAAGTGAAATCCCTTTTTCACATCAGACACATTACAGACTAACAGAACCCTGGTCAATTGAATTCATCACACTTCTGTAATGAAAATCTTTTTTCCCCCCCTTGTTGTGCAATAAAACGACTTTACTATCTAACAAAATTAACCTAAAATTCTTTTTTTTTTTTATTAAAACCCCTTTGATGTCAAATACCTTCCTGCTTAGAGAGAGAGAGAGACCTTCGAGGTGAGAAAATGAGCTAAGTCGCCTGCTGTTTTATTTTTTTGTGATCAAATTTTTATTTGATTTTTTAACAAAAGTATAGATAGGCGTATGCACATGTTACAAAAATAGATCACAAGATATATATATTCATATGCCTATAAACAGATACACATATATAGTATAGTACATATACTCAAATATAACCTACTCCTTGGATCCAGAACTCCAAACCCCTGTCACATGTTACACCTGAAGGATAGTTAGAAGTGAGTACCAACTTAGATTTTATTTCTGTCTCTTTGGCTCCGTGGACTCTGGCTGTTGACAACCCCAAATAAACAATGTCCAAATATGTCAAATATGTCAAAAGCCTGATGCTCGGAAAGAAAGTGAATGTGGAGGTTTTCAGTGTGTGGCATAGTGCTGTTTTATAATGGTGGGGCTCTTACTGTACCTTTTAAATTGTGACAATAGCTGCACACAAGTGGGTGCAAAACGCAGCATTTGAGCTATGAAACCCCACAAGGCAGATATCAAATGGGCTCACACTTCCCATAATCCTTTCCAACACATAAGATTACAATATTTAACAACAACAAGCTTAAACACAGTGCACGGCAGTAAAACTGAACAGCTTCTTTATCTAAAGGCATTATAAAGTGCTTAATGTAAATATAAGGATAGTAAAATTAGACTCACTATTTATGGCTGGATGCTCTTGCAGCCATTCAATGCATTTCCATTCAGTAATTGCTTATAGTGTGTGGTAGATATCAAATTCAGCAGCGAGTCTGCCACTGGACTGAAAATTGCCTTCACATGCGCCAGAGACTCAAATAAATGTGGTCCAGAGTTATTTTATCTCATTGATATCAGCCTCTATGTTTACTGTTCTCAGTCTTCACAGAGCTGTGTTAAGTTACTGCAAATGCAAATTTCTCTCTGCTGCTGCTGTTTCACATTAAAAAACATTAAGGCGGCGTGACATATAATAGCTTTTATTGTGAAGCCTGCTGCAGAAAGCAAGTCTTTCATCAATTTACAGCAGATCAATTTTCAATATTGCAGAGAGTAATGGAACAAGAGGGAAACGCACATAAACACTTTCACCAGTTGCTGCCGTGTTGTATTTCTGACAAAGCGTCTGGTTCAGGAAGTGTTTGCAGGTCTCTGACAGTATTTCATCCTCTAACCATGTGTGCTGCCACATCAACTGTTATTTATACAAACTACCATTATTCAAACACAACACAAACTATATGATGTTGCAGTGAAGGTTGCACTGTGATTGCGCAATGCTTAGGATTGAGAGAAAGTAGAAGGATAGATTTTCAATATAATACAACTAATAAATCACATTTCTCAGGATCTGTTGTTTCAGAAAAGAAAAGAAAAACTCTGTCCATAATGAATGAGACAATGAGAGAGAGCTGTCATTTGCAATCAAAGCAGGCTGCACTACCATCCACTGCTCACGCATAAATGATTTTGTTAACTTGTTTCCCGAGCCAACAGCCAACATTTCCAAACTTCAAAGAAATGTTTTCACGCCTACATTCTACTGTGAATCAAATAAGAGATAGACTGTAATTGCTGCGTATGAATAATTTAGTTGTGGGATTTATGATAAGACAAAATTCTTATCCTCAAGGTCCTGCAGACTGCGATTTCCCATTTTGCATGGCTGGCTGCTAGTACGAGGTTCTGAGGTCTCTATCTTCTCACTCTCTCCTTCTGCCTCTGATGCCCACCAGGAGAACAAAGTCAGCACAATTCACACGCACTGACACCGAGTCGCTGACAACAAACAGGCTGCTCCCTCCACAACAATGTGGCTCCGCAGATTAAGACTTCACCCTTCAAAACGCACAACATGCAGGAGGCGTTGTTTTTGCGTGACTCATTAAGATATAACACCATTCCGTCCTTAATAAGCCATGTTTACAGTGAGGAGGCACGGGGAGGGTTGAAAGGAGGCAAACAGAGAATGCAAAGCGGAGACACAATTTACAGGACGCCTGATGCTGTTTTGAATAATTCTTATAACTGCACTGTAAATAACAGCAGGCAGAACAATGGACAACGCTGTACAGGACGGGATGAAAGCTGAGCTTTTTTTTCTTCTTTCTCTTCTTGAACACATCCGTCTAGAAAATGGAGGGATCTGCAAAATCTTTAGCATTTTAAAGCACAAGAAGAGATCTCCCTTGTGTGCGTGGTTTTTGTAAGTGTTGGGCATGTTAAGTGATCCCCCTCCTCTACTAAATCTGTTGTTGTGAAGCTATACTACAGGGTTTTACAGTGACCTCAGTATACTCCCCTCCTTCTCCTTCTCCGTGACTGCCTGTGAGAGTTAGAATACTTTGCAGCTTACTTTACTTCAGAGCTGTCTATCCTGGGTTTATATCAAAGAGAGAGAGTTTCTTAACTGCTGCCCAATTTTCGCAAAAAAAAGAAAAGGAAAGTAAAAAAAACAGAAAAGAGGAGGAAGAAGCCCCCACCACCACCGCACGCCCTATTCTCTGCAGCAAAAAGTCACCTCCACGTCATCCACCTCATAGTGGTGAAATTCATAAAAGAGGAAAGGAGCGATGTGCTATCGTTAAAGCGCGTATGCCTATCGTGAACTGATAGATGAGACAGGTCTTCAAATTTAACATTCACTACTTTCCCTTATATATCAAATCCATCCTTGTCATCCGAAAAGTTTGCATTCCCCCCGAGATGATGGCCCATTGCTTCAAGGTACTCCTGGGAGATCACAGACAAAAGCTGAGTCAAAGCTGGGGTATTAAAAGGACTCGGGGATCCATTTTAGTCTTGGCAGCGTCTGTCAGACATCTTTGTTCTGATATGAAGGTGTGACCTCGGCAGTTAAGTGCCTGAACTCGCTGTGGGAGTCAGCGCTTTTAGAAGTCTTCGTCACATGACGGGGAATGAGTTTTGGGAGTCTGTTTTATGTGTTAAGGTTCCCTCCTCCTCTGGCCACTTCACACACACACACTGTAACTCACCATAGAGGACGTACAGATGATTGTTTGATGAGGCTAGTCCCCCCTTCTCAGATCCACTGGCCCCCCTGAGGAGTCTGTGGTGATGCCATCTGGAGATGTTGATAGCACTATCAATTACCTCAAGGCTCAGAATGCAGTGTGCTCTTTATTTCCCATTAAACCTCCAGAGACAAAATATTACAAAACAGATTTATTTGTCCTTGTTCACCAGTGTCAGTTGATTTTTATTTACCGTCACTCAGGTTAAATTCCTGACTGGCTTTACACTGAAACAATGACCGAAGGTTATGCATTATGGAATTACGATTCATCTTTATGTCGGCAAAATACATACGTGAATGTGAATCCATCTGCCGGCCTTGAGTGAAACCTCACCCTCTTTGGTGAAATGTTAATTATGAAACAAAAAAGACAATAGATTCTCTGTGATGTGACAGAGGTATTTGTCTGGAGCACATTATTCCAAAAATGAATAACGGGAGGTGAGCAGTGACCTTCCACGATAAAGAAAAGGTTTGTTGGGCCATCTATTCACCCATGATAATGTCATTTCTCTTCAGTGGACAGTTTGACAAATACAGTTGTAGAGGGCTGTGGAGGGGTGCTTGTATTTCTGATGCAAGATGAACTTCATCATGATGATTAAATTAAATTCACGGGTGTAAATCCAAAATGTCATTCAACCACTTCCTGTTTGAGTTGATGCCATTACACTTTAGTGTTTCTTGAGATCACATTATATGGTGGCCCTAACAGTCTCACAAAGACACAAACGCGCTACAAATTTGAAAACAACTTTCAATTCAATCTTGCAGCACCTGCGAATACACAATCAGTCTGCCAAAACTCACAACACAACAGAAGTGAGGTGCTCTTTAAAGTTAGTTCAGTCAGACAACTCTGTAAGAGCATTAATATTTGCATAACTTAAGCTTGAGTTGTTTGCCTGAAGTGGCTTCGCAGGCTTTGCATCATTGGTGAGTTTGTTTGGTTTATTACCTCATGAATCACATATTTTTGCAAGATATACTATTAGCTCAGCCTTAGCCTTTAGTTAGGTCCATCATTTTTGGTGTCCCTTTTTTGTGTTGGCTTTGTCACTGTTGTCCTACTGCCCTTATTGCATGTTACTGCATCATGGCGCACATGACTGACGACTGTATGTCGGTTTGAGACCACTGCCTTAAACTGACATCCCTTGTTTTTTTTGTTTTTTTTTAGTATGTTATTATCTGAACTTTGTATTATAACCTACGCAAAGTCTGTATATTAACCTATTTATAGCACTCACTGCACTTTCTTTTTTTTGTATGCTTTTGCTACTGTTGTATATTCTGGTGTGTCTGTATATCGTGGAAACAAGGCAGTTGTTTCTCCCTGCTCTACCTGCCCAAGACATATTTCCCTTGCGGGACAAATAAAGTTTATTTGATTTGAAGTTAGCAGAGATGTTTAATGGACATCTCAGGAAAGGACAGGTCAGCTTACCTTCCACAGTGGGCAGTTCAGGGAGGGTTTTCACACATTACCGTGGACATCAATATTGGAGCAGCAGCGTGTCAAAGTCTTTGCCTTAGCCCCAGGTGGACTCCTGTGCTCTGCAGGGTGTCCCACGACGGCAGACAGTTTAAGGCCGCCGTCAGACTTTATATGTCACCCTGATGCCTCTCCTGCCTGAGGTCATGGAGGCAAACGCTGGTGTTTGCTTTTAGCACTTCAAGGTCCTTTGGATCCCTTCACCCCCCACCCCACACACCAAAAAGTGAAGAGCAGGAAGCTTGAAATGTTGACCTGTGTTGGTCCCTGGCTATGCATTCGAAAGCACCTCCTGCCTATGCAGTGTAATCCAGTGACAGTGGCATTCTGGGCCAGAGGCCTTGACAAGAAAGGGCTTGATCTCCTGTGACATCCTAGCTTTAATTATGGCTCAGATAGTGTACTGCTCACCTGACCCCTTTGCACAGAAGACTGTAATCCCAACTTTTCCATTACCAACTTTACAAAGACACATGCCACGTTCACAGCTTGTGATCTGACCTCTCTGTCCTTCATGGTTAAACATCAGACATGCTGAGCTCCCAGCGCCAGAGATAACCGCAAGAAATGTCCTTATCTGCAGAAATGACCACCTACAGGTAGTAATCTTTTACCACATAACAGGACAATAAGAGAAATATGACCCTATCAAATCAATCGTGTCTTTCAAGGAACAGCGAACATTTATATATATCCTCATGACTTGTGTCCATCGTGTCAGTGATACTTCTATTATTAATCAAACCGCTTTAAATGTTCAAGTCTTCTCCTCTATAAAGCAACTCAATAAATTTATTTTAACAGTAGAGTACTGTGTCCAACACCCTCAGTCTCCCTGTGCCCTTTTCTAAACCTCACTGCAGAGCACCTTTTAGAGTTTAGGATGTCTGTGTTTGTTTTTCCAAAGTGAATGTTTCAGGTGCGTAGGTTCAAAGTCTTGGATTCAGAGACAGGTAAAAGGGATCTGCACATGCTGAAGGAAAGGAAACAAAACAGAGGGCAGCAGATGAAAGAAGTACAGTTCAGTTGGTGACAAAATGAGCGAAAAAGGCTGCTCACACTAGAGCAAAGGCAGGTCATATGACAGTCAAGGCTTGATTAAAATACCAGCGGGTGAAAAAAAGAGGTCAAAACATTTTTTGTTTGAACGCGAATAGAAACAAACTTGGCAACAGCTTTAAAGTTTTCATTTTATCATCTACAGCTATTCCTCTCATCTGCAACATCAAACAGTTTCCTCTAAATCTCGGTGAGGCCTTAGTTTTTTGGGGGGGATGGACAGCAACACAGGAACTTACTGTAACTGAATTCTCATTCTTCTCATTTTACAAGTAAATAATATCAAAGCTATAAGCTATATTTCTTCATGTCAGAAAATACTGCACTTAATCACAAAATCAAGATTATAGCAAAAGAGCTGCAATTCGGAAATTCTTGTGTCACAGCGGCTGTTCAGAAAATAAAATAATACAATGAAAAAAAAATAAAGCAAAAATAACTCAAGGGCCATAATAGAGGAGGAAGCACAGCAACAGTTTTTCTGAATTGTTATGTTGTGTGAATCAGTTGCTCAGTTGTCTAAACTCCCGGAATCGAACATCCTTTTCACAAAACCATAAACAGTCTTCACTTAGTAAAACACTATTCAGATCTCAATCATTCCTTTTGCAAAACAGGCAGATGAAGAGGTAGAGGAAGAGGAAGAGAGGCAATTTCTGATGAAATTCAGGCTACCGTCATTGATCATGTACTGATGCATGGCATGAGCATGGGGGAAGCAGACCAAAGAGTCCAGCCAATCATCAGTCAATTCTCTGTCCACCATAATCCGGAGATTCAGACAAGAGATCAGGGTCTACTTTACTGTACTGTTCTATCATTGAAAGTTTACGTATGTTTCAGAACATTACATTACAGACATGTTGTACATTCTCTTTTTGTAGAATTGCAAGACTGCCATACGGGGTGGGTGGACACCCCTGTTCACACCCCAGCAGGAGGCCATTGTTGTCGACATTGTCTGTCAAAAAAATACCATTACACCTCAGCAATAAATTATTGAAAACAACGCAGACTTTGAGGGAATCAATACTGTAAGCCTTTCAACCATAGACCGTATCCTCCATCCTAACAGGATGCGAATGAAAGAAGTCTGGGCGCCCTTTGAACATAACTCTGAAAGGGTGAAGGAGCTGCGATTTCAGTGGTAAGTGTACAGTTATAGTACCGCACTACATACTATTGTCAAGTTCAATAGCATCACATTACAATGTGTGTAAGTGAAAAATGCATACATTTTACTCCACAGCATAGGCCTGTCTCTTTGAAGCACAAAACTACGTCCCTCTTGCGAATTAACATTTTCTCCATGAGCTACTTGCCTTGAACACTATGTTTTCCATTTTCTGGTGTAGTGTGTAATGACCACTCAGCAGTTTTTCTTTTTCGATTAGTGCAAGATCTGACAACATTGTTCGATATGTAAAACTTGAGGTGATGGCTTGATTTTGCAAAAAGAATCACAGGTTTTATTAATGTATACTATGAGAAAAAAGTTTTGTGTTGAGAATTCTGAGTCTAGGACAAGAGGATTCGAAAAATGTGTTTTAACAATTGTGAAAAACTGTAAAGTAAATAACTCAATACACTAATATACTACAGAAATAAAGAAATAAACTCAATACACTGAAATAAGAAGGTAAAGAATGAAAATAAAATGGAATAGCTCTGCATTCTCCAGCTATTGTCAGTCACATACAAGGATTTTAGTGTTTCATAGGAAAGCATCACTCCATCACCTCCCCAACCTTTCTCAATATCCCACCTCCCACATCCTCTGATAAGATCTCTGATTAACAAAATTAGATTTGTACCAGCGAAGTAAACACAAATTAGACCTAATCAGGTCAAACAAGCCTTTTTAAATCATTGAAATTGTAAACAAATTTAAAAAAAGGATCTCAGTCGACACAAATGAATATTTCACAGTCTCAGATAGAGTTGAAGACAAAAACAATATCAGTTTGATCCTGCTTTTGACACAGCTAAGCTGTTTCTAGTTAACTGCAGTGGCTTTACTTGAAGCCATTTAATGAGAAGTGTGATAAAAATACAGAAACCTCTTATGTCTACTGATGGCGCAATAAAGGACTCAAATCAATAAAGATACACTTCTTGGACAGAATCCAACAGTCAACCACACTGCTTGGCTCAAGTCGCTCTGACACAAAAAGTTATGAGCAGGGAGCAGTCCAAACAGAAAGCTAAGGTCGTGTCCTATAAACAGTGTATTGGCTTTTGGAGATGAATGCTTAAACCCATGGACTTGGACAGACAGCAACTGAGAGCGTGCAGCCTGTTTAAGAGTCTATGGAGGCTTTTTAAATACACAAGTAATTAATACACAAGGGTTAATGGTTATTATACAAAGGCTCACATTTATTTAAAATGGCCCTTCAAAATTCCCACACTTAAACCCCCTTCAAACCAGCACTCTGGCACATATTCACTCAACTCCCAACTGTCAGAGAGTAAAAGAGAAAAACTTCAAAAAGATTTAACACTTGGCAAGAATTGTAAGTCTGGTATCTGGTCTGCAGGGAGATGTATGACATACAGCGTAACAACTATTAGCATTTAAGGTGGCAAACGCACAGCTCACCGTTGTCAGACACGATGGAAACAGATGAAGTCCCCGCATGTTAATGGAAGCTCAGAGGAGGATAAATAATTAAAGACAGCATTACATAATGAATGAACTTCCTTCAAATGAGCATTGTTGAGCGGCTGTGGGTTGAAGCAGGATAAGAGGCAAGATGGCCCCGTGAGAGTTTGACAGTGCACGGGCCCCGTGGGACTGATATGGCCCAAGTGTGCCCAAGGCCTCACATCGCAGGCAGGAGATCAGAGAAACAAGTCTCTCACATGAAGGGGGAGGACTGGCATGAGCAAAGAGGGGCGAGAGGGAAAGAAAGAAAGAAACAGCGCAGTGACTCAGAGGTGTTTGGCTGGGATCTTTCTGCCTGGTGGCTGGTTGGTTTTTCATCTGAGTTTTTTACCTTGATTAACACTCCAGGAAATTAGCAAGAGATGTGTGCAGGGCCTTGGGGCAAAGAAGCCACTCAGAGACTAGACAGTCTGTCTGAAATTTGAACTACGAGTATTAAAAAAATGCTCCCGGTGAAAAAAAAATTGGATATAAAAATCCTAACTCCATGGCACTATATTCATGCGCATGTGCATTTTGTGATTAAGAATAGCAGGTTGGAGGTACAGTACTAAACTTGAGTATCTACAATATAACCTGACCACATACAGTAGAATAGATAGAGCTACTGCAATCAGAAACACTGGGTTTTACTCAAATAGCCTACAGCCCATTACAACTAATTTATGTAACAGTTTCTCTTTGACAAACTAAAAGATGATGCATTGGCATAAACTGTCATAAACTGATTTACCCAATCATTATATAAAAGATACACATAGGCACTTAAAGGACTAACATAGCTAATGTTAGCATTAACTAACTTCCTCTTGTCCATGTGCCTCCATCCCTTCTTTTTCTCTGATGAAATTAGCATGCTAACGAGCTAGTCCTGGCCCATGTCGCCTGTCTTGTCACTTTTCAATAGACTCACTGCAGCCTGCAGCGCTGTTCAGAGAACATATTACAACCTCTTGCATTATCAAAACAACAATGACTGAAGCTCTTGTCAAACAATAGTCACCACCACCTGCTCCTGGCAAGAAACCAGAAAAAAAAGAAAACACAAACAGCCCCTTTCAAATTAGCACCCGCTACAACAAATGGTGATTACATATTAATGCATTAGGAGTGCTTTTTGATACTTAACACTTTGCTGATTTGGATGCCACTTTTATCTTGTACTTGAGGATTGTTAAAATTAACATTTAATGGAAGCAGCACAAGTTGTTTTTGATTTGAACGAAAATACAGCAGCCACTTTGATGAAATCACCCTAAGCAGGAAATGGTGGAACCGTGACAGAGAAATTAGTAGGGCTTGAGTGTGAAGGCAGTGTAACCAGACAGCATGTCTCCAATCCGGATTACAGGTACAAAAAATGCTCCTGGCGTGACCACAATAGGAAATGGGATATGAAAAGCTCATTCTATTGTAAACACACTATAGTTTCCCTACTGTGTAGATTTTGAAGAAATTGTGTTGTACAGTAAATTGTGGATTCTTCTTTGTTCTGCAAAAACAGCACCTCCAGTGTCCCCTGCTGACTGACAATACATTCAGGAGAGATGCTGATGGTTGGTTGGTATTATGGTTAGAGCAATCCTCTGTCTCCGACAAGCTCTGCTCTGCTCTCCATACAGCACGCTTGTGGAATATAAAGCATGATGCACATGAAGCACAAGACACAGGGCTACACACACCACACAAGAATCAATGAAAATCAGGTCATAATTGTCTAAAATATTTATTGGAGGATACAAGGCCAGTTTGTCTGATTGTTTGCTCTTTTCTCATTGTCTTCCATGTTGATTGTATTAAATATGTAAAAAAAAAACAAGATGTCCCTACAGATTCTGTACAGTGAGATTTTCAGTATTTAAATCCTGTATCTTTTTCTAGAGGCTGCTGGTTGACTTAATGGACTTGGATTTGTTTTATGCCTCTTTTTAATGTGTGATTTCTTGCTGATGCTGCAGCTTCTACCAAAGGCCTTTCAAACAGGAGAAATAAAAGACTAGTTTATGTTTCAACTGCTATCCAAGAATCTCCCATACGTGCAATGTTTCTATTTAAAATATGATTTTTTTTTGTTTTATAAAGTAAAGAAATCTCCTTCCTTCCTTTGAGGCATGTCTCTGTAGTCTGCAGCTGTTTCCTAGTCAGACTGTTTCACAGCTTGACAATCTTATTGCCTTTTTATAATTAGTTGACACATCCTGTTTTAATGCAATCAAATGGATGAATGAGCTCTCAACAACCACTAGAAGAGCACCAGTCGCTCTTGAGTATCACAGTATTTGTGATAATTTCACTGGTTAAGCGCAGTTCAAATAGTGCATTCAAAAGCACACGCCTGTGGTGAAGCTCCCAGGAAGTGGTTATTTTACAGCCCATGGGGTCCAATGATATGAACTTGTGCTTGTTTTCTTTCTCCAGAGAATGCAGAATGAGTTCCTCTCCACAGTTGCAGTATTAGTCTAATGCTTAGCAGGGTAGGAACGCCTAATGAGAAGCAAAGTAAATGGTTAAGAATTTATTGAAAAACTGAATAAGTCTGGGAACTGATGAAGACCTGTGAGAGAATCACACAGAAGCTGAGTGAAGCTAGAAGCCATTTAAAGAGCAGGTCACGCTGTTCCCCTGAAATCTAATTTCCCCTAAAGGGAACATCAGCATTCTGCTCCAAAAGCGTTTTTTTCTCCCCCTAATGAACTATAATTACCTTCCACCCACTTTCTCCCCCTCACTTCAGGTGTGCCCTACAGTTTCTTTCATTAAACCCTCACACTTTCATTCAGCATCTTTTGCGTAATCTACTCTGACCTCTGCTCTACAGAGCACCCTCCACTTTCGCACATGCAACTAAATCCTCTCATTTCTCCACATACGCACACACCAATAAAGCCTAGAAAAGTGAAGGGAGTGCTATGGTGGAATTAGTATTGAACTGCTTGTGACACTTTGGGTCTTGTACAAATCTATTTATTTGTTACTGGAATCACAGGGAACTGGACTTTGAATTCTATTATCTATGTGCAGTTAAATGAATCAGAGGCTGGGGTATGATCTGCACCCATGCCAAACAATTCATTAGTGCCTAAAACATATTTTAATTTTTAGGGTCTTATTATGTATTTTTCCATTTAGATCTTGCCTCTTGTGTAACTCTTCTACAATGGAGTCTGCCCCAACAATCGACAGTTCGACACAGAGGACGTATCCTCTTGCCTTATAAATGCAACCATGGATGAAGCATAATCAAGTGACAAAAACATGTGGGCAGCAGAGAAATCTGACAAATAACCTCTTTAATGGGGGAGCTACTTTTCTTTCTAGCAAATGCACGCTGCAGAAGCATCTGAGGATCTCTGTAAACATTTAAAAAATAAATTCTGATTGTAATCTCAACTGTTCCCTTCTGGCACTAGCATCATTATCAAATATATGATTACAGCATTTTCTGCAGATATCGTCCCTATTTTTGTTTAACTGTTGTCCAAATGTGAACAACTCTGTATTCCTCATTGAGAAGTTTGACAAAAAAAAAAGAAAAGAAAAGAAAGTTGAAGGTATGGAAGTTACCTTCTGAAAGACATCACTACAAATTGACTTTGACAGTTTAATAACAGGAACTGCAATGTCACTGACTGTACAGGTTGCACTAATGAGAAAGGTATAAAGCTAATTTGTAAAATTTGGAGGCGTTGCTAAGACTACCTGATGCCCAGCATTTATGCTAGGCTATAGGACACAAGTTAATTGGGAGGTTGCTGTCCATCTTGAATCAAGAATGCAAATAGACTTATTTAATAAAGCTTTTTTTTTTAAAGTTTAAGTCAAAATACAAAATATATAAAATACAATAAGTCTCAACACTTAATCAGATTTCCGAGGTTTCAAAATTGGAGGATAACGACTTCAGAGGGAGTCCGATGGTTGGAGGGGCCCTGGAGTGTTGATCCTCTGGGACTGTGGAGAATCAGTCTGGCATGCCGGCAAGCTGCACTGTGGGGAAATCAGATGATGCTGTTCTGCATGTCTCCTCTGCTTCACTGGGAGCACAGGGAGGAGACAGTCTATATTTCTTTAGTCGTGCCCTGCCCTCGCTGACTGTTTCCACCGACAATGTGTTGGATTTTCACAATAACAAGTGATGTGATTAGCAATTTGATTCCCAGCCTGAGCGATTAGCTGTGTGCTGTCTGAACTGTATAAATATGTAAAGCCTCACAAATTGAGAGTCGGTAGAACAAATACGAAACTCTTCCATCTGCTTAAATGTTATTTGCGACGCGTCACTTCTCTCCAACGTCACAAAAAAGCTGGATGTCATCTGATTCCCACCGATTTCCTTGATAAGATTTCAACCCCCAGACGCTGCCTCCGGTCTGACAAGCATTCCTCCATAGCGCGGACGTAAGTGAGTTATTGATGGAAAGATTATTTAGAAACAGAAGATGACTGACTGTCATTATGTGCAATGATGAACAACGTTTAATCTCCCTGGCATAGCATCATGAACATATGGAAGCTTTTCTTTGGATGAATTATTGATCAGAGGAAAAGATAAAACAAGAGATATGTTGCTCTACAAGTTTAATAAGAAAAACATACTTGTGTTTCTAAAAGGCTCAGAGGTGTAAATTATTTACCTAACTGCTTCTGCCAATATAATCATGCACCAAGAATAAAGACTAGGGAGCAGACTGTTTGTCAGCAATTGTAGAATGTGAATTTTTGGAGGGAAACATGAAGCCATCGGTGTGACACTTGCAAATCACAAAAACAGCAAAAGCAGCATCGCTCAGAGAAATTAATGCATGCCTTATCCATCTACCAAAGAAAAGTCTGCTGAAAATGCAGCCGCAGTCTTGACAGGAACCCGAGTAATCCAAAAAGATTACACCTGTCCCCAGACCACTGCACTGTCTTCAAAACAAGAATCAGATATGCTTGTCTGATACGAGCCAGCGAAGTCTCCGAGATCATCAGGCAGCACACGATACCGTCGAGAAGAGAAGGGAGAGAGAAGACAGTTTGTATTCGTCTGTCTGTCACACAGCTTAACAGTCACTCTTTATACAGACAAATTACGGGTGCAATGTGCAACTTTTAAAAGCTATGACTACCAATCTGGTCTCTGTGTAAAAAAACAAAAACAAAAACAAAACAAAAAAAATCCCATCAGCCAGCAGTTTTATTTGCTCTCTGTGGGAATCACAGCTCGACAACCAGCACTAACATCTGAATTGCTTCACGTACTGCAGATCATCAGTGTTCACTGTTGGTGCCTGTTGTGTTATATTGATGCCACTTACCTCAGCCTCAGGCTAGAGGCAATCATGGCAGTGTGTCAAGATGAGTGACAGGTGTTAAGGCGGGACCTTGACCGACTGAGAGGAACAAAGGAAATATCTCAAGGTGAGGATTCATAGGCCTATGTTTATTAAAAAAAACAACCAACACACATTAATTGGATTTCTTTTCATGTCTTTGTTTTCGTCTTGGGTCGCATAGGACGTGATGAGACTGCAGAATGCTCAGCTTGAATTCAATGCGTGTGTGACAAGAGTCCTAGCAAGACAAGGTAAGACTTTATCTCAACATCCAATAATTCATTTATGAATGCTCAGTTATTTCAGTGGTCTTCTTGGCTGATTTATAGTGGGACCTTGGTTCAAGCACGTCTCTTTAATAAGGAGGAACTCATAGCCATGCATTGCAGCTGAAGATCCTATTAAGTCATGAAGATATGGCATTTATAGAGAGGACCGGTGGGCAAAAGAACAAGTAAGGTAGAGGGGGGAGGGAGAGTCACCGCCGCCTGTACTTTTTATGTGTTAGTTAATGAGCATGTGGCTCTGGGTGGTCAAAGGAGGACCAAGGTGTGAGCCACTGCACGCCGTGATACCCAGCAGATGCCTCAGCAATGACAGCTGGTGAGGCAAATGGTCCAGAGTGCAAACATTCAAGGTAATTACGGAGTAATTATCCAGCATTGCTGCCATATGGAAACCAACTGAGTGCCATACATCTTATTTTCTCCCTGAGATGGTTTGGTTTTTAATATATCAGGAGGCGGCATCTTTACAGACAATTTGCAGTAGCAGTGATCTTTGGAAAAAAAATAAAAAAATAACACAACCTCTTTGCAGATCTGTTTGGTGTAAAATCACCCAGAAAAATTTGCTCAAATTTGAAACGTGTGTTGGTGGCAATCTGAATCCATCCCTGTGCTGCATGCCCAGATAGATGAGTCAGTTATGCTAAATAGGCTGCTCCCAGATGGACGAATTATTCATGTGAGCCTTAAGTTTTGTCGCAGTGGGAGGATGCAGGATGTATGGTCATGCTGACAGCAGGTCTGTCTCTTCATCAACAGAGGAAAAACTGGAGACAACTGTTTGTCTCATGTTAACAAATAGCGTCAGAAATTATTTTCCAACATTACTTCGCTCAATCTCAAACCACTCAAAAGAGCACAATGTCATTAATCTGGCGTTCCACTATTCAACTTTCCTCCTCCTGCCTTCTCTGTGACCTCCTCTGGTTTCCTTTAGGCCCTTGTCTCATGTTTACCAATGAACCTTTTCCACATCAAAAGTGGACATAATGAACCCACCACATCAGTGCTGTGATTCATTTTTCACACTTCTAGCAACAAAACCTCCTGTGAGAACAGCTGTAGATGTAACCCCTATCATTGATCTTGCAAGGCGTAGCTGGAGCTGAGGTTTTGATGCCTCCGCCATCTCTCCACGCTGCTGAAATGCCTCCTGCCTGCAGGGCTGAGGAATCACCTGCTCCGCTGAAACCAACACATAATCGCTTATCTACACTTGTCATGCCAGGCCCCGCTACCTTTGCAGCTATTTGTCTTTAGATCGTCTTGGATATCACTTTTTTTTTTTGACGGCACTCGTTCATGCTCGCGCAAACACACAGAAGAACACAGCGAGCACTCACGTCGCTGCACGCACATGCAAAGAAAGTCATGCACAAAATGTAGTATTCCTTTAGGCTTAAATCTGCGTGTTGAGCTGCATGTCCTTGAACAGGTGAATAAAAAAAGAGAGAAGCAAAAGTAAGGTTGTTTCAGACGAGAAAGTGAGTGTCTGACATTTTAAAGTAGCGGATAAACCCTGGGGGAGGAGGTCTAAAGTTACAGTATGGAAGCACCTGTGCTAATAGAAACTCTGCAGTCACAGCCACAGAGTATCTGCAAATATACTGTAAGTGCATGAGACATGAACAACATAGGCCCATCATTACTGAAAGATTTCCACCTAATTCTTCTTTTGTCAGTGTGTTTGCAAATGGATCAACACTACCAGTAGATTTGTGATCATAAAATTGTTGCAACTTTTCTCCTCACAGTTTAGGATTTCATTGTTTTTTGTTTTTTTTAAGTCCCGGTGCAGAGAAGGTGCAACTCACTATCCAAGAATAGATTTCAATTCATTATTTAAAAGTGTAAGTCAGACACGCAGAGCTCAACAAGAACCCCTTAAAACATCTTTTAGCGACAAACCAAGATCTAGATTCTAACCCCTCTGGCAAGCATGAATAAATAGCCCATTTATTATTTAATCTTAATGGAAACACAAAGCTTGCAGTCGCGAACTTGCGAAAGGTATCTATGTATATCACAGCACATATGTTTAGAAGGAACTGCTCGTATATTCCTCTCCAGTCAGGGGAATGATGAATGTTTTTCCTTTGTCAAACCAACAATCAGCTGTAGGCTGAACCAGATGGAAAATGTTTGCAATGACAAATAATTTCACCAGCCATTCATAAAGGTGTCCTGCCATGCAAAGTGTTGATATATTGTACTGAGTATTGAACTTGTGAAAAAACACACACACACTCTGTTCACTGGAGCTTTCTTTGCCCTCATTCATCACAAGCACGCTGGAATATGCGGCCTAGATTGATTACTGTTCATAACTGCTTATTAAAGGCCGAATGCAAAATACAGGCAAGTTTTTTGGCTGAGCGAGCCCTGGGAGGCCGCCTATCTGATGAGTGAAAGAAAGGGGATAAGCAGAGCAACAGTGTGAGTTCAGATAGTGCTGGAGATACTGCAGGGCTATTGATGTGCTGCAATAAAGCAGCATGAGGCCTGTTAGTACAAACTCAAGAGCTTGTCTCCATCTCCCTCAAACTATCAATCATAGCTGCATTTATAGTCGATTAACAGAGGCTCGTTACATCAAAGCTGATGGGTTCTGTGGCAGTTTTGTTCCCGCGAACGCCTACTTCTGGAAAAAGACATACTTTAATAACTTTCATTTACGTTAAAACTGCAGTTGCACATGAATAGGAAGTGAGCTGTATGACTCAGTTGATGTGGATCTTCAGGGCTGTCACAGCCCCCCCTCACCCCCACCCCTCCTCCCCCCTCACGTCTTCCCTCTGGGAGAGGCGTCTCACTTAATATGCAAAATCGACAGTGAGGCCCTTGATCTTAAATTGTTAATAATTAAGTAATTAATTCTCATGCTATTCAACTCTGCAGTGCTAATAGATACTGCATGAAAAGACGAGGAGTGAAATCACTCAAAATATTGGATGGCTGTCAGCTGGGGTGCAAGATGAATTGCAGGCTTATGGGAGTTATGAATTTTAGGCATGTGCATCGATCTCTACGCTGCTGCATCCGACCAGTCTCCAGGTGCGCATGAAACTGCACACATTAACAAAAAGAACATGAAATGTTATTATTCCCCCTCCTGTGAAATCACACCAGCATCTACATTACAATCTAATTCCTCTAACATGTCGGTGAATGAGCAGTCGGTCGTGAAAATCTATCCGATTTAGGAAACAAACAGAGGATCTTAGCAGCATCAAGTGGCCACACAGGGACAGTGGAACGAGCTGAAAATACAACATTGACATATTGCACACGGAGCAACATTAGGGTTTCATTTGGAGTTGTGTTTCTGGATCAACTCCTGAGGGAAATATCTGCGTCTTTATCTGCTAAATACTCCAGTCAGCTCAACGGCTTCTTGATAACTTGGTCTGTCTCCTCCGCAGAGCTGGACAGAATCTAAACTGAAACACTGTCAAGAATGTTGGCAGTCGCTCACAAGTTTAACTGCTGTGGTGTTTATAGCGCCCGCATTTCATTTGCACGGCGTTGTTACCTTAAGAGTGTGGTTGTTCTCAGACAACGTCTTTGGATAACAAGTTATTAAAAAAAGGCCCGACCTTGTTCCCATTAGGTTTTACTACCCGGTGCAGAGTGGCAGACAATTCTGAGGTGAGATAGTGACACGAAACCTTTTTACTAATTAACATTTTGATTAAACTTTTGATAAAACACTGACTTTTTCGTTATCGGTCGACAAGTGTCTCTGTTTTGAATTAATGTGGATCAGGAGTCAAATCACCTCAACAGGAATTAACCAAAAACTTTCTTGGAGGGGAGAAGAATCAATGATTCAGTCAGGCTGGTCTACAAGAAGGACTCACAATCTTTGCGAGCACATAAGGACAGGCAAGGACATCCCAACTGCTTTCAATGCAGGGTTGTTCGGTTTTCTCGATGTATTGATACCAGACATATTATGGACCATTATGGACTATTATGGAAGTCAGTTTTGCCTGGTGCTTGTTTACTTCCCACTTGTTGGCAGAATGTGGACTCCATTTATTCCAAAATATGAGTCCAAAAGTGCCATTTCTCTCCCTCTCTGTTTTCTTGGCAGCGTGGCTCTGACCTTTAGATTAGTTCCCTGTATTATCTTTTCAAAAAATATGCAGCTACTCTCTGCTGAAAGAGGTACTGAGAGTCTTTGTTAGACCACTGATGGCTTTTTGGCACTATTAGTGAAAAACTTGAGTCTTTCCAAGAGTTTAGGTGTTAACTCTCTTATTACTTGGTTGGCCCATCGCAGTGGGATTGAAAATTTTAATGCTGTCCTTTTGAGTAGTTCAGAATTTCATCAAAGCAGCCACTAGTGCTTCTTAATATATGGCTGTAATCCATTAAGGAGCACTGTGCTTCAGTTCATGGTTAGATGACTGGTCTCAAGCAAAATCCTTGTCACATTTGTAAGGCGGCGTCTGGAATCAAATTATTATTATTAATATTTTAATAAAAATGTTCAAGGTTACTGAAGAACATAAAACACAGTTAAAAAAAAAAAACACAACCCCGGACATTATTATTAGTATTCTTTTGATCAATTAAATGAGTTTCCCAGACAAAAAACTAATTTGAATGAGTTCAGTTTATGATTACATGGTCTTAATTAACCTATGAATGATGGTTTTACAGCATCAAAAGTGGATGATTATTTCCAGTTTACTTTCTACTCCTAATCCAATACAGCCCTACTTTATTTATAGGACCCATTTAATTAAACAACAAGGGTGACCAAAGGGTTGAACATGCTATACTATAAAGCAAAATGAAATCATCAACAACACGACCATAAGAGCCACAATGTACAACTCTCTATGTGGATTAAAAGCCAAGGAGTGGACAGGCGGGTTGACGGCAGCTTGACATGGAGAGGGAACTTATTCCACAGTTTGAGGGCGACTACAGTACGACTGAGGATGCTCAGTTGGCTATATACTTGACTCATAGCTTGGAGACAACAAATAGCTACTTGAAGAGCTTAAAAAACAAACAATCACTGTTGTGGTGAAATTAAAAAGGGCTTGACCTTAAAGAAGCCTACATTGGAATAACCCAGATCTCAAAACAGAGTTTGTTATAACAGCCTTGTTTCCGGGGGTGGAGGGGGTGGCGGTTGAAGAGATTCAAGAACTCCATACAACACCATCTAAAGAGCTTCAGGCTGACTTGGAGCGATCTGGACCAGCCTGTACCACACACCTCACACTAAACCAAGTCAGGCTCCATGGAAGAAAGCCAGAAGTCACCACTAATGTAAGATTCACAAATGAGTCTTACAGGTACGTACTATGTGCTATGGACAGATGAAACCAAAAAAGAGACACACTGCTTTTAGTAAAGCAGTGTTGTTTACTTGTGATGAAAAAAACCCACGAGGAAAAAAACACCTATACCCACATTACAAAACATGACAGAAGTTCGATGCTGTGGGGCCGTTTGCTGCCTCTAGTACTGAAGGCGTATTCAAAAGAATGATGAAATCAGAAACATTGTACTGTACTGTGAAAAGCTGTGAAAAGTCTGAGGTGAAGGTCTTTCAGTAGGACAATGACCCGAAGCTCAAAAGAAAGGCTGAAAAGAAAAAGATGGCCCGTGTTAACTGCTGTGAGCCCTGAAATCCTTCAGAGAGGGCTGAAACAAACACAGAGCAGTGGAGACGAGCTGCAGACAGGTGTGAGAGGCTTCTATGTAGAGGCCACAAGAAATATTCAGAGGGCGCCATTTGCTGCAAAAAGGTCCTGCAGGTCAATATTAGTGAGGGCTGCTAGAAGTTGTGTCTGTGGTATTTCCGGTGTGTATAATTCCACTCTTGTAAAAGTGTTGTTTTTTTCTTCTTCTCTCTAACCTTGGACATTTTAGTACACAAAAACCGGTTCAAAATTGTACTTGAAATTCAAGGTTGGCAATCATTTCTACAAAGAACTCAGGCGTTATCTAACAACAACTTGTTCAAACTGGTCTGCCTCACGTTGCGTTAAGAGAAATTGACATTTATGTACAGTACTAATTTGTTGTTTATTTTGGCAGTTGCATTGTGGTGGGAAATGTAATTACTTCCAGGATTGTGTTTGTATTTTCTCAGGTTTTTGTCCAGTAAAGAGGTCACAGGGAAGTTTTCATTGTTCACTGTGAATGTATAAAAATGTGCAATGAGTTAAAAGAAGTGTCCGGTCAATGCTGCGTTCCAGTTTTGAAATTGTAAATTACAAACAACTGGACTCTGTGTTTCTCCGACCTGTTTTACCGGTGAAAGTCACTATAACAGCCACTGAACTTCCGACCGGTGAACTCGTACCAGATCGATCTGGTACCACTTCACGGTCGGAAAAATACGAGTTTCCTTGAACGCACCATAACAGTCCTCGTCCCTACGTCGCCACATTCACGGCGTTCCTTGGCTGCACACACAGCCCTGCATGCCGTTCTCTCTCCTCATTGGATAAAAACTGTAGGATACGATAAATGTTTTCTCCTCGGCTCAGAGCAGAGCAGAGTGACTGACAGACCCGTGTTTTGGTCCAAACACTCTATGTAAGTGATTGCTGTCGGAAGATATAACTATTTAAGACTTATATTAACACAAATATATCACTTACTTCTGCTTTAACAAATGGACTCTGGAGGCTGAGGGCGTGACCCTGAACCCTGATCCTTTTCTAACCTTGAACAAATGCCTGAACACAAAAATACTTCAGTTGCTATGATATATTGCGCTGCCATAGGATGTATGGGCATGAACTTTGGTGCAAATTCTTTGCTGTTATTATGGTATATAACAATATATAAAAGTTATTTACTGGGGACATTGCAGACTAATGGCATCCATGCTTAGTCACTTCTGTCTTCACCTGTCCTCACCCCAGGTCAGTGCTGTTGCCCAATTTGTATTTTCTGAGCCCAGTAACAGAAACTTTCCTTGTGAACCCTGCAGCTGATGTTGCAGACACTAGTTCCTACTGTCTACAGCTGAGTAGACAGGCTGTAACAACATATTCAATTCAAAGAGGGACCGGGGTCCCAAGGTGCCGATATATCAGCACTTTAGCTCTTTTTTTATATTTGGTTCTGTGTGCTCGGCCCGGCTTCAGCCTTGAACTGCTAGGCTCCTTCTTAGAAGGAGAACAGAAATATCTAATGAAGATATAAATCATAATGTCAGTTTTAAAACACTGGTCTAACTTTTGGCTTCTTTCAAGGTTGTTCAGGCTTTTCCAACTGAAACATCCTTTCTTGCCAGTTCCTTCCCCGCAGCGCCGTCCTCCCCTCGTAGAGCTGCTGAAAAATGTGATTAGGCTCCAAAATGGAGCATAACGTTTGGAAAGAGAGAAATGTCACCACCTGGCCAAGTGATCCTCGAGTCACTTGTATTGATCAACAAGGCTGTCAGCTCCCCCACAGATGGATGGTGGTCATTTAGTGCTCTGGGCCCAGTAAAAACAGTAGTTATTGCTCTTTAAAATGTGGCCGTCTACCCTTGGGATCAGGAGCAGTCTGAGAGAAGCCGACAGAGACAGAGAGATTTCACAGAGAATACTGTGACGTTAAAATGCGGAGGAGTTATGAGAATAGAGGCAGAAAGGAGGGAGGGGTGTTAGAAGATGGACTCCCCCACTCGGTTGATGACAGACTGTGACCTGGCGTGTCAGGAGACTGAAGTGTGAAGGGGTACCCACTGATGTTTCCCTGTTTATTCTCCCCTTTGTGAAACCTCCACAGTGATAAATCACACCATAGACTCGGTAATATATTCAGCTATTTTATGAGTTAATCTATATCTGTAATTTATTATTCTGTCTCATTTACATCCAGCATGTGCATACCTCAAATACAGTCATAATTGTAGCCTTCAGTGCTGTGTCATTTTATAATCGTCTCTGTGTGTGTGTGTGTGTGTGTGTGTGTGTGTGTGAGAGAGTTATCCAGGAGAGGCTCACACACCCCCGTCACAACTACCAGCACGACAAGGGCAACAGCCTATAATTTATTCTGATGGCTCCCCCCTCCCTCCACGCCGTTCTGAAGGTCATCTTCCACACTGATAAGAAAGCCGAAAGAAAAGCATTTTCACAAGTGATAATCAACTGCTTATTCCTTCAAATGCCATGTCCGAGAAGTGGCCAGCACAATTTCACTGTAATACAAGCTGTCAGGTGGTTTTGTGTTGCCGAAGGGGGGGATTTGCTGCTGTAAGGTTTCATTCACAGGGCGTCGGGCTCACAAACAGAATTGATTGAGGTTGTTTCGGCATTAGAGAAGCCCGGAGAGCACCGGTAAGAGCCATAAAAAATGATAAACAATGGCTGAGCAAAGGAGGTGGCATTTCACAAAACAGACAAATTCGCTGAAATATACCCTTGACGATTTATACTGAAGTGTTTGTGTTTGAAGGCCAAACTCTCTTGGTTAGTTTTACAGCGGGTGTCACATTCATCCTCATGCTCACGACATGTCTTTTGACAAGTTGTGACTTTCAGACGGTCTGGGAACCTATCTGAATATTTTATTTACATGCTGCCTGCGTAGTATATAGCGTGTTTGAATTCTCCTCCGCAAAACCAGCAGTTTTTTTGTGGACTTGTTGAAGTTTAATATTGGTTAAAGAAAAAGAAGAAAGTCTCTCACAGCAAACACAACTGTACGCATTCGATTCACGATCGACAGCATGGAAACCACAAAGCAGCAGAGCAGCTTCAGAGAGGAAGGCAGATGAGCTACGTATGGAGGATAAGAATGATAAAGAAGCAGGCAAGGGGAAGAGTTGTGGAGGAAATTGATTGGATGCTAGGGTTACAGGGAAAAAACACGCAAGTGCTTGGGGTTATTTGGCTTCATGCTGTCTGTCTTTAAAAAAAGTTTTTATCAACACCTCACACTTGGTTTTCTTCCCTTTAACATTATGTACTGTACATTCCTTCACCGCACGCTCTGGTGCTTCTTTTGCCTCACTTACCTTCTCTCGCATGGCTCTGCTTCAAGAAACTTCGAAATGTTTCACGAGGTGAAAAGCCACATGAGCTGGAGCTCCACGTCTTCACGGCCGCTTCATCGATGTTGCCATGGTGACATCAGACAGTAGGCGGACAATCTGCAGCGAGCCCTCGTACCTGCAAGACAAAGCAGGTTGTTTATGAGTTCAGCCCAAAAGCTGATAATAATAAAATAATAAACTTTGAGAACAGCAAAGCTCCAGATCTCTGCTCACTGAATCGAGCGTTGATATCTAGGTAATCTTTGATGCGCTGTTTTTACAATGTACTCGCCACAAATCCCTCAGTCACAGCAAGGTCAATGCTGTCATATTCTTTCTCCAGCTTGAAATTAAAATACTGATCTTAAGGCATTTCCATGTCATTAAACCCGCCCCTGTTCACATTATACCAGGACGTAGGAAGCAGTGAAATTGAATAAAGGAGAAGGTGTCTGTTAAAACTAGACTACTTTGGGCAATATTAATGAGAGTTTTATTGAAAGGCGCGAAATAAATAAAGGAACACACATTTTCAGACTTAACCAGGGTATCAAAGACCTTGTCGTTACATGAGTAAAGACTCGATATGTTAAATACTTTACTTCCTGTGTACTTAAGGGATCCCTCCAGGACCACAACAGGAAGGTTAACAACCAATATAAAAGCAATAAAGTTTCCACACATTATTGTGTTGCAGTATTTCAGCGGGGGGATAACGGAGAGCAAACATATAATTTACTCATCTGAAAATGTCACTGATTAAGTCTCTGCAGTGCTGTTATTTAGTCTTACATTCCAGTCTTGATGAAAACCCGCTGGAGGCTGCTCACGCATTGATTAGCGCTTCTATTTGCGATCATTAAGACTCTCAAGTGACTTCCACTTACAGTTTAACAGACCACAGAAAGGTCATTACTATCAGTTCTGATCTCATGTTGCAATAATTCTAGGATACAGGACGACCTTTTAAATGATCATTAATAGTTGTGCCTTCATTCAACTTGATAGCCTATTAATAACAATGCCTGGGGTGAAATCTACAGTACGGTTGTCTCCCATGATCTGTCAGCACATGTTTCAACTGTGAAAGGTAGAAAACCTGCGACAGCCATTTCCATCTGTGTCAGAGATGAACAGTCTGGTGTACATAACGGAGCTTTTAAATCACATGGTAAATGTCAACTGTCTCCATTGACACCGTCAGTAGATAACATTTCACTTCTCTTTCACAAAATGTCTTCTCTTAATCAAAAAGTATCAGTTCGGCTCAGAGCTGTAAATTTACTCTGTGAGGAAAAAAAGTTCCCACATTGGAGGTATGACGAGGAGAATGAATGAAACAACTGGTGTTGTTTTCTACTTCTTAAAGAATGCAGCTGCTCTTGGTGGACCCTCAGTGGTGCCCTGCTGTTGGGCAGCATCCATGAATTGCGCTCAAATGAGATAGCAATCTCAAAAGTGATTTACTTGGTCAAATAGAAAGTGGAATGGGAAAAAGAGGAAACAGATTGCATGTAGCTGTGTATGCATCCTTGGTGTGTACACAGGCATGCATACACACACAGATCTTTTAATTAAATACCTGCTGATATCATCGGAAGTGAAGGTGGAGTGATTTTATTCCGCCTTAAAGCCCCAGTATGTGAGATTTACCCCCATCTAGCGGTGCGGTTGCATGTCGGCACGTATTCTTGCTGTTGCGTTTAGGTAAACTCGGGCAGAAGTTAGAAAAACAACAGACACTGCATGTAACAGGATAAACAAGCCTCCATGTAAACAAACGGTCCGCCAGTACGTGGCAAAACAATACCGGCGTGACAATATGTTGTCATGGTAACGCCGTGTTGTTTACCTGACACACGTTTTACCGTCTTTCTCTCGTCGAGTAAAATAACATCCAGTTGGTTTGCCGACGGCGTCACTCACGGCGTCATTCAGGTGTCTGACTGCACCTGAAGGCAACACCAGTGCCTCCGTCCTTCCTCACACTAGCCGACACGGTGGTGACAGTTTTAACAGGCGCTGTCTGGAAAACTTTATCCCCGAGCCGAGAAGCTCCGGCGGCGGAGTTGTGGTTAACTACAGTCACGATGACACTGAACGTAAAACATGGCGATTTAACATGGCAGATACGTTTGTAACGACTTTTAACAACTCAATTGTATATTTGTATGCGGGCGCGATTCCACTTCATTGAAATACGTATTAATGAAAGCGAAATGTGATTTTTGTCAATAAAAAGCCAATAAAGTCCCATACTGTCCCTTTAAATTAAAAAAACAAACAGTTGATTTAATGTTTTCAAGCTACATTTCATCTACAATGGGATAACAGCAAATTTCACTCAGATACTTTAAGTGACTGGAACAAGATTTGGCCATGAAACTGAGCTGGCTCGCGCCATTGTGTTGTGTTAAGTAAGAGCTTAGGAGAAAAAATAATACAACACGCCCCACAGGCCTCTCCTCCAGCTAAAAATGCCGCACCACGGTCTCCACTCTCTACTCTCGACAATCTGCAATCATGTGTAAGGCTTTCAGCGGGACGGCCTCGGACTGTTTATGACTGGCAGCGCTCTGTGTTGGAGGCCACGTTTCACCTTCTCATGAAATGCAGCGAGTAACGGTGTTTCATTTCTGACAGTTTTCAGCCACTTGTAAACAAACTCCAGGTCTTACATCCACTGTCAGTCTAAATCCTGAAAGAATAAAGTTGTAACAATGCCTTTTAGGATAACAGATCATTCTCACCAAGTTTGTGGGCACGGGTGATGACACAGGGAAAGTTTTTGAAAGTCTAAAATTTCTAAGGATGTCTTGTGAAGCAGGGGAGGCTTTACAAAGGCTTTTCAGACTCCTGTATTTTCCCCAGAAGCTTGACATAAAGGAGCTCCGTCTGGGCTGCTTGTCTTTGTGAATTGGATCTCAGAGAAGTTTGGTGGAGACCACTACCTTTGCGCACACCAAATCAAATCAAGCCTGTCAAATTGAAGCTGCTGGATTCCCGGCCTGTTCCACGTCTCAGTTTGTCGGCTACAGCTCCCCCCAAACCTCCCACCCCACCCTTTTCCACAGCACAGCATCTCATCTGCTTTAAGGCCATCGCCACACAGTCAATACGCTGAAGACCCCCCGTGCTCTGCTATGTGGAGCAACCTGGGGGCATCTGTGGTGAAAAGCATGGCTATGGATTAATTTTAGTTTTTTTTGTGTGTCATAGATTGCGTAGTATTGGCTGTTTAATGGGTTTGAATAAGACAGGGTTTTGACTTTCACAGCCATCGAGCCCTTGTGAACTACCCCCTTTTTTTTTTGACTGTCTGTTACGGCCTGTCAATAATAATGACCGTCCCTGTCTCGACAGTATCAGTGTGACAGTGTAATTATCTGTCAAACTTATTTCAAGGTCACACAGAGCCAGATAATAGTTAACAAGCCCCGAGAATCCCTCTGTCAGGAGAGGAAGCTGTGACACTTGTGGAAATTATTGATTCCAGACGGATCAAAAGCAGAACAAACGAGTGCAGCACAAAAGCACATCACTCCATCGTGTCCAGGAGCACACACTAGACAATGTTGTCACACATCAACACAAACACACATTACAATTACAGAAGCTGAGTCACAGATGAATGTGTGCTTTTGGCTGCAGCTGTGTTTCTTTTTAAATATCTTGGCCGACTTAATGAAATGATTGTTGAGTGCAACATTTAAACAATATTCAAATCTTCAATTTGCTTTGTACACAAATGTAGCGCTGATTGCTATTCAGGATCACCTAGAATGGTGCAGATGTTATCCAGTGTCATGAATAAAAACCTGTTAACAAGCTGGCATAATAAACAATTAGGTTATGTAACGCTAGGGAATAATTTAGATGTGTTCAGTTTGGAAGAAATATAAATGTGAGGACCCTGGGAGTCTTTGAGGTGTTGAGGAATACTTTTGTGGCCTTGTCTATTTCCTGCAGCTGATTGGTTCTCCACCATGTTGTTGTGTTTCAGTATACAGGTCCTGGTTGCTACTAATCTTCCTCTGCTCCTCTCCACAGATACATCTTGTTTTGCCTGATGTTAAGCTCTGCACTTTACAGCACTTAACGCACTCACGTACCTCAAACATCCACATCACACACCACTCATTTTACATATTTCCATGGGTGGGATGGGTTTGATTCCCTCTCTGAGTGGTTTGCATGTTGTCCCTGTATCTGTGTGGGTTCTCTTCAGGTTTTCTGGCTTCCTCCCACAGTCCAAAGATATGCACACTAGGTGGATTAGGAACTCTAAATTGCACATGGGTGTAAATGTGCGTGAGGTTGTTTGTCTCCATACAGTATGTCAGCTCTGTGATAGGCTGTTGACCTATGTACCCCGCCCTCGGCCTATGTCAGCTGGGACTGTCTCCAGCCTCCCTGCAACCCTGCATGGATAAGCAGTATAGACAATGGATAGATCCATTTAATTTGGGTCTCTTAGAAATAAATAGTGTCTATGAACTTAAACCACAGTGTGCCTTCCTTTTGGTGTGGCCACTTTGTATTTAGTACCTTAGTTTATTTAAAATATAAATTTCTGAATTGTTTTTTTAAAGATCAATGTAAAAATCAACAAAAACTTGAAGCAACATGAAATGAATACATATTGTATTTACAAAGTGAATAGCAAATGAGCTGAGTTGATTCTACAAAAGTGTATAACGATCCTATGATATTTCACATTTTACACTTCACATTAAAACAGAACCACAACATGGCTAAAGTATTAATGAGCCTGATGGGATTAACAGATGGGGTACGGCACTGGCTGGTTTTGATTCACTAGTGTAACATTTGTCTGTGTTATAAATCAAATATGTCAATATGGTGTTTATTTGCTCATTGACCCTTACACACAAGAAAAGACTACTTATGCTAAAATTAAAATCACAGTCTATTATACAAAATGAGTTTAGAGTATCAAGGAACACAAATAAGTTGAAAAGCAAATTTGTTGTATAAGTAGGACTTGTTTCAAAACATAGTACATTAATAATTCCCTCGTTATTACTTCTGTTTAATGTCTAATTTCTAGGCACATCTGAGAGTTGCGTTCAATAATTTGAATAATAGTCTACCCTAGTGAGCAATGTTTCATTCCACGTGGGGCCTGCCTCCTCGCCTTAAAGAAAACTCACACCTTTAGTGTGATAATGAAGATACTGACCAGCTGGTAGTGAACTGGGTAACGGACACATCAGTAGATAAAACACATGTTCTCAACATTTACATACTAATTTATGCATATACAGTACATACGAGAATAGGCATATGTTGCTTAGAGCTTATAACTGCTTAATATTCATCACACATGCCTTGCCTATTTCCATCTTTGCCTGCATTAATAAACAAGCATAAACAAGCTCAGTGCTAGTTTCAGGTTCATCTTTCCTGTGAAAGCTGATAAGTTTCAAGTATGAAACCCAAGTCGAGTTAGGAGGTGCACAGAGGGAGGAGGAGACAGTCAGAGAGAAACAGGGGATCTGCTTTCAGACCTACTTTCTTAGTGATCTTAAAATGTGTTTTTTGGATCATACTGTCGACTTTGTTGCATTTTCCTGTTAGAAAAGCAAGAGTTTTCTACCCACCACTTAAGGTGTAATATCTACTTATTTACATAATGTATCTGCCTATAGAAAGATTTAGAATACCTTTGTAAATCTACTTGAACAAAATAAGAGTGGTTATTTTAAGTGATTAACAACACCGAAACAGAACTGATTTAAAGAACACAATGCTTCCACTTTATGTTATCAAACTGTCAGAGAGAAATGCAACACCTCGATATACTTCAAACACACGCAGAGCAGAAGATTGAGAAATAATAACAGAAAAGCCTACAGTATGCGAGTGATGCAAGCTTCCTGATGAAGGGCTCTGGGTTGCTTGGCAGCCTTTCCTTTCTGAAACCGAGGGACAAGGCACCCAAACACACAGCTCTCAGTAACTGACCCCCAGGCCTTCCAAAGGTCATGAAGTCAGGCCTGACTGAAACCTGCCAGCTCTACTTCTCAGCCTCTGGGAGGCCTTGAATTCAAACCCTTCAGTGTTGTCAAAGCTCTCCAAGAGATAACAGCATCCAGTTCAGACGTCGTCCCCCAAGGTTCAGTGTCAACGGCCATCAGAAGCCGGAAATGTGGGCGCCTCCAAGGCAAAGTACAAAGGCATTTATTGAATATTTGGAGGGCTGAATTCAATTGAGAGGTTTCTACTAAACTTAATTTCTTGTTCCAGCGAAGGATTCATTTTCACATGCGTCTCACAGCAGACGGTCTCCACGCTGTGTCAGAGAGAGAGGAGGACGCTTACTTCCTTGAACCAGTGGCACTGCACCACAGGCAGTGTCTTTGTTTTTCTTATGAGTATCTTTAGCTGGTGACTTCAATATCTAGAACTCTGGAGAAAAAAACCCTCATTGTGCCAGTGTATCCACAATGTAGCCTATAGACAGAGGAGGTAATATGTTCTAGTATTAAGATTTTGAACCATCCATGGCTGACACCATCTAACAGGCATACAGGAACGCCTCCACCTCTTGGGCTGCCCTGAGGGTTGTTCCAAAGTCACTTCTGCACTGCAGCTACTTCGACAGCTTTCTTTGCATCAGTCATCCAGACAGTGAGAAGGAATGATATGTAATAAGGGTTGCAGATATAACTAAGGTTTGATGAATCCTGGATGCTCTCAGGTCACTGTCACTCAGGATCTAGACGAGGATATAACCCTCACAGGACACTTTATTAGGTTGCTTGCATCAACTTGGTCTCACATGAGACTTTGATGGTCTTACCTCCTGTGCATGTGCCTGATGTTTATCTGGGGTATACAGTATTGTCTCCGGTGGTCATCCAGAATCTGAGTCTTTTGTTTATTTGCATTTCTTTTTACTGCTGACCAATACGTCTAATTATTAATCACTGATAAATATTTCATAAACAGCTTCTAAGTGAAACGCATACAAAAACTAAAAGTAGTTTGCTGGAAGAAATGTCACTGCTGTTTCCTTGGATACATCATTGTAATGACAGAACTGGGGGCTTTAAGCCTGAAGGTATTTATATAGAACTGAATTTAAATAAACAAGTTATGTGTTAATTAGGGCACTGATGTGAAAGGGCAAATTAAAGTGTCCAATTAAGAAGAAAAAAAGACAGAGTTTAAAAATAAATGTACAGATAAAAGCTGCAATAAAAGCCTCCAAGATCATAAAGAGGCTCGTGTTACAAAGCAAGCTTAAGTACGGCTGAAGCCTGGGCTGATGCTGCCACTGATAAGCTGCAGGAGTGATCACCTTTTGTCTTTGTAGCTGTCATGGAGGTATTCACAGTCTCTGGGGTGAAGCACACTGCAGGAAGGAAGTCCAAGAGTAACACTAGAAAATCAAACACTTCAAACTCCGACACTAGTGGATGTTTATCAAAGTTAGTGATGGAGCTCTGCAAGCACAGCAAAGCCGCCTGACTACAGAGAGCGATACTGTCGGGCAAGAACAACAGGATCATGCAGGCCTTGGAACAAAGGGGAGGAGAACAGTGATGTGAAAAACAAGGAGCCGTACCCATGCAGATTGTTTGCAGTCATGACAACGAGCAACCGTGAGAAATTAAGAATTCAAATAAAAGAAACATAGAAAGCAGCTCTACAGTATGTAAACAACAAACAACCTCACATTGTTTCATACAAAAACTGAACCGAGCACAAACAAAAAACACCATCAACCAAACTTCTCCTCAACTATGTTGAATATGATAAACAGATAATACGACACCATCATACCAAAACTATTATTTGAAGCCCATTTCAATTTGTGTGACTTTATTGCCCATGATCCCTGCTGTGTTCATAGTTTATGACAAATCATAAACTGAGCTACGGTAGAAGCCGAGTGATGATGGAACAACCAGATCCTCGTCATCCCCGACTGTTACTCCTCCGTGTGACAGATTTGTCCTATCAATTACTCTTCCCACAACTCTATATACGTATAAAAGAAAGCACGTACTCAAAAGCTATACGAACATCACGACGGGGAGGCTGTTACCATGGCAACCATGTTGTCTTTTGAATTAAGACAACAACCAATCGGATGTACTAGTATGACATCAGTGACATCATTTCATGTGTTTTTCATCTCCGGTGTAATATTGGCATCATCGCTGGCCACCACAGAAACACAGAACAAACAGAAGAATCACAGTGCAGAGCAGCAAACATCCCACACTCCTGGAACATAGAGGACAAGTCTCCAGAGTTTTCTAAACAAACACACTGACTGAATGAAAAAACAAAACAACAAAAAACAGTTGAGATAATGATGAAAAACCACATAGACATGTGACAGACCTCATACAGTGCAAAGAAACCTGCTGAAGGTTTTCTACAGACTGGAGGGATATTGCACAGGCTGATGCTGTTGGCTCTGGAGGGCTGGACTTTGGTGTAGTAATGGAGCAGTTTCATGGTCCTGTGAACAAAGAGGACCTCTATGCTTTCAATGACGGACTTAATCAGGACATTTGGCTTTTAAAAACCAACCCTTTTCCAGAAGTGATACCTGCGCATCGCTGTACAACAACTTTGTACCATGTTGTATAACTGCCTGTTATTCTTTTTGGATGACAGGGGCTACGAAGTCTGACCGCTGACTGCATGTCTGCTCTGTTATTAGCAAGGGAGGTTTGTTTGTGCATTCGGAGCTGTGAATGATGAGGGAGCAGTCATTACCACAATGTCAACTAATGTCAATAAACAGGCTCTACTGACAGGGGACTGCACTGGAAGGATTTATCCGGGGGACATTGAGGGATTTGAGTTAAAAAAAAAAAAAAGCAGAAAAAAAGAGGGCCATTTGAGGACGAGTGGTTGGTGTGTGTGTTACTGTGTCCACCTCCACTGCTGGGCTCCTGGCAAGCTCATCTTACAGAGGTGGCGAGTGTTAAATGGGATCCTGCTTGTAAAAATGTAATTACTGAGAGAATGAGAGAATTAAAAAGGCAAGAACACTTAAAACTGAAATACTGACTGACACTGGGTTTTATGCCAAATATGCAAAGATGCTCTTGGTGGTTGTTGTGAGAAGTTATTAATGAAACAAACACAGCTCTGACAGGAACAGACACAGGAAACAGGCTACGGCTACATGTCCCTAGGGGCCAATGAAGCGCAGACAGGCAGGGGTCTGAGGACACAAACAAAACTCATGGCGGAAAAAGTTCAGCAGAGCCAGACTCAATCTCACTGGTGCCGCTGACCTTAAACAAAGCTCTCCTCTGATATCGCCTCCATATCCGGACGACTTGCGCTCACAGGCAGCATTCCTCCCGGCGTACCACCCGTCTCTGGCGTGCATGGTTCAGCTAACACACCATCGGACTCTACTCAGGCCACAGTCACCTCAGACCCCGCTGCTCACCAGGGGGGGCGAGGCCATACGTTGAGCTCACCACCGCACATGCAGAGATTGTACAGTCAGTGCACCATATTAACACATGTACACTCACCGCCCATCCTTGAGAAGGTTCAGTTCACAAACACATTCAATTTATGGGCAGGGCGGAGCAGTGGTGAGTGCTGTCGCCTCACAGCAGGAAGGCTCTTTCTGTGTGGAGTCTACATGTTCTCCTTGTGCCTGTGTGGGTTTCCCCCAAAGACATACAGGTGGTTACCTGGCAACTCTGACTTATCAGTATGTTCAGTGGATTGATTCCAGGCTCTGGTTTCTGACTCAGTTCTTCATAGATGAACAGTACAGTAAGTAATATACAGTCTGTGTGTGGGGAAAAAAGTGTGTTTTAGACACTTTTTAAAAAGATTCACTGAAACAATTCGATCCCCGTTTAAATGTGAACTTAAAAAATGTCATCAGTTTGTCTTCATGTGAAAACATCACTTTGCTTTGGCACTTCATATTTCAGTTTTCAGAAGAAAATGAAACTTTCCTAGTGTCCTAAAGTTAATCTCAGATTTTTTCTCATCATAGCTTCGCCAACATCCAGACTTTGAGGGATGAGTGAAGAAGGAACACAGAGATGTAATCTGACATGGTTTGATGTATATGGTACAGATTTACTCACGGCCAAACTAATGTATTGTGTTACTATTATAAGGCAGCCATGTTGTCTGATCAAGTTGAAATGTGTCTATTAGACTAAATCATAATTTGTATAACAGTGTCTAACTGGTTTATTTGGGATCTGATATGGCGCTGTGTTTGATTTAAGTGTATTTGAATATTCTATTTGGTCTCTAATTAGGGTATAATTTGGTGCAATAGTCTCTAAGTATGTTTATTTTGGATTTTAATACAGAATCAAATGCATTTTCTAATTACAGCTTAATTTATGTATGCTGTCTGGTTAAAGTGTAAGGAGTGTTTGTTTACTGTCTAATAAAGAACACATTATTTCCACTTTTGTCTAATTTGATATAAGTACGGCTTGTTATGCCTGATTAGTAACAAAATACAAACAAAAGTACGACCGCAAAGAGTCTAGAAAGTGTAGGAGACCAGACTTAGTTGGGAAAAAGTTTGAAGCGTGGAAGCGACAGTGATTATCTGAGCAGAATATGATGTACTGGCATCACCATAAATCCCAGCCAGTGGCGAGGTTGTCGTCCGTGTTCAGCTACAGCAGCACAGTCACGTATCCTGTCAGGCTGCATAGTCTTTCTCTCCTGAAGTTGACATGCTTGGCAGTGCACCCGATCATGCAAGTCCTTGGCTTGGGAGCAAATTGTAAACAAACATAAATGAATTATTAACCTGCGATAAAAGAAGGCGTTGTATGTGAGGAAATAAGCACGATCAAATGTGAACGGACAGCTCGGGTGAGCCTAAGGATTGAGATTAGCTCACACGGGTCAGCGAATTATGAATCTGGCAGCTATCCAGTAAACACACCGGGGGGTCAGGTTGTAGAAGTGGTCTGTTTACTTTACACTGTGGCTGGAAGATGAGTTTGCACATGAATTTAGCAGGCTTAGGGATACGCACGAATGATTAGGCCGTGGAGGAGGTGGGGAGGCTAAACCTTTTCTTTCACTTTCAAAAAAATCTTCTAGTCATATTCATACCTTATCTTTCTGAAAATAATAGAGCTAAAGAACTGAGGGCTGATATCCTCTTATCTACCGCCTCATATGTTAATGGTGTAATAGCAGCCGGTCATGTGTGAACTGAAATGACATTACAGAGAAACTTAACACCACACACTCAACTTATCATTTTATGATGAGGGAATGCAGTGGTAGAGGTGAAGATACTGATGGCAGATAACACATGTTTGGTTATAACTTGCAATGTACCTCTAATTAATTTTTTTTTCAAACTTTTTTTTAATGTTATTTTAATTAGATAAGGCCAAAATGAACTAGCTCTGGAATGAGCAGACAAATGACAAGTTCCTCCCACAGGGCTTCAAGTCCCGAGGAAGGCCGGGGGCAGCTTGGTGGTGATAAGTCATTGTCGTATTAGCACCACGGACAGCTCCTCAGTAGGCTGCTGGAAAAGTCAGTGAAACAAAGTCGGTGATGCAATGCACACAAAGAAAGCAATCACAAAGCGACTACAAACTGATACAACACAACTAGAAGAAGCACACTGACCGCAAAGAGACACGGGGCAACTTGTGTCGCTTTCAATTCGTAGCAGTTCTGTTTCTCCTCTCTATATTTCCATGTCCAGACCAGGAGTTCCCATTGTTCCCTAATCTGTCTGTAGGCAATTTGCTGCACCGAATAAACAGTTAAGTATTGCTGACAACCTGGTCTTAACACCTTTTTTTTTACAACTCCCCTCAGTCCCACTCAAGTTTATGAACCTGCTTTTTCTTCTTCTCTGGTCTACACCCTGTCCCATAGAAGAAGAAACATTAACTCCACCCCCCAACCAGTGTTTCTGCACTGTCTCCAACAGCAGCTGAAGTATACGGGGTGTGTTGGCTGGAAGCTGGGTCTCATGAATGTGCAGCCACATGCACTCAGAGTTTACTCAAGGAGTTGGGGATTCATGCTGAGGGATTATGGGCTCAGCCAGTGAGTCCTGAGTCAAGGAAAAAAGAACAGCCTCAGAATATGCAAATCTATCTCTTCCCGGCGTATCAAATATGGGTGTACGTCGTAGTGGCATCAGTTTCATGTTTGTGATTTGGTTCACTCCCTTTTTCAACTTATTTAAATAAAGCAAAAGCTGGCACCATTTGGCTTCTGAAAAAGCTCAGCAGACCATCTCCACTAAAGACAGCAGGGAGACAGAATTAGATGAATGTCGATTCTGCTGAAAACATTTCACATCTTTCACATCATTCTGGGTTACTGTTCTCATCTTGTCTCTCTACATTTCTACACTCCCTCAGTTTCTACATCAGTTTTTCTGCACGTTTCAAGAGAATGTGACCTTGCCCAATTTGTCTCAGAAGACCCATTTCTTTTCATTTTATTTCATAAGAGTTGGATTAGATGGTGAAGAGTGGCGCTCGCTCTGAAGGCTCACTCCTATAGCAACAGGAGATGAGTGGACATCATACGTAGCTCATATTGATTTGGCACTCAGACTCACATACTGTATTTAGTCCCAGGAGCGGGTCTTTCTTTGTGAAACTGCCATAGAAAGTAATACGTGCGTGTTTGGGATTAACTTACACTGGCACGCAGCATGCAGAACTGAGAGGTTATGGTCTACAAATGTATTCATCCAGAATTAGGGATTTTTCTTTGTGATGTTCATGCAGAACCTGACAACTGACTGACAGACGGTTGTGGGCAGAAGCCAGCAGGCATCCCAGCCTCATGCAGAGCAGCTGCAGTTATGACGAGTGCCCAGCAGTGTTTCTGATGGGTACGGCAGCTTTAATGAGTAGGCTGAAATGTATTGAAGTCGTAGGCATAACAGAGCCGTAGTGCAAGTTGAGAGAGATGTCTGCACTATGAAGAGACATCCTTTTCATATAGAAGAGTTTGTCTCCGGTGAGTGGGTTCGGATAAAGAGTCGAACAAGAAGTTGTGCATAAAAAACAAAACAAAAAAAAGACAAAGGTAAAATCCAAATGAGGCCAAGGGATGCAGTTAAAAAAAACACGGTGTTTCCTTTTTTATGCCAGAATGAAAATCAGTGCAGAGCAGAAGATGAGGGGAAGATTTAAAGGATGTAGCTCTCAGATACTTGTTCAAATATTTACTCTGGTGGTCCATATGCTTTAAACAGAAGAAACGACTGCTGAAGTGTTTGGTAATTGCTATTCTCAGTGTGAACACAAGAGCCGGTCATTTCGGTTTCAGCGTGCTCGCAGTTCATCTGCTGTGGAATGCCTGGAATGGCTTCGGCACCATCTGAACATTATCACAATAAGGTGACACACACAGGCATTACGCGCTCTTGCCGACAGACCGTGACCGTGGCCATTATCAGCTCCCCTAGCACTGTCTGAATAGCCGGTCCAGGTTATTATCTGGTGGAGTACTTGGCTTTTGGGTGGAAGGGGAAAAAAAAGAATTTCAGGCAACAGAAAAACAGGGGGAAGACACAGAGTTTTACTCTTTAAATCGATCTATAGCCAGGGGAGAAATTGTTGCAGTCAAAGTTACATGAGGCATGTAGTTGGACTCATTTTCTCTGGAGTGCTCGCAGATTTACCTGTCTTTATCAGGAAATAGCTTAAATATGGGCTGTTTAAGAAATCTCTCACAAGCCCATTTCAAGTTTTCTGGTGAGTACTTGGCACTTTCACAAGCAGAAAGGATACTTTTTTTTTCTTTTTTTAACGGCAGATTTTCTATCCAAAAAACACATCCAGACTACATTACTTTTGCTAAATAATGGTTTCTGCGCAAGTGATGGCAACTGGATAATTAGTGTAACACATAACAAACTGCTTATGTGTTCAGCTTTTTTTCCCTATCATCATTCATCTTTATAATGTTACCTGGTCTCACCGTGAGGCTTTACGTTTAGATTATAAAAGTGAATTGAATTATTATGATTATTTTTGACATGTTTCAAAAAGACAAGTCATCATTCATTCAACCTGAAAACTTGAAAGCTATTGAGCTAAACCTATAAGGACTGGATGGTAAACATAGCAGTTATTGTGCTGCACACTTTTCTTTTCATCTTCCTGGAGGCCAGTTTTAGCAGCTTTTATTAAGCAGTTTTAGCAGCAGCGAAGACCTGGATCAAAGATAAGAGCACTTCATCAACTCTTTTTTTATTATCTCTCCAAAGGACTTCTGACAGGAGCTCCACAGGAATCCAAGCACAATGCGTTTGTTTTGCTCCTTTTTAGCTTTTAAGATCCCTCAGTTATTTGTCAGACTCTATGAAGCTGGATTTTAACAGCGCCATTATCGCGACCTGCATCACCAGAAACCTTCATCCCAGTCTCTGTGAAATAAAGATCATGTCTCCATTTTTTTGTACCAAATCACATTTTCAAAAAAAAAAAAAAGCACGTATTAAAGTAAATTGACATGTTATCTGATTACATGGAAGGATTGCATTATAAATTTGAATGTCTAATTATTGCTCTTTTCAAAATTAAAGTCCCTGGATTTGGTAAATAACATCAGGAACCGAGCAGGAGAATTATTCATGATTTTCCGCTCTTCCATGTTTGCTTGTGACCACAACAATCTTAAATGTTCCATTTCCTCTGATTGGTGATGACATCCATTCAAAACCAAACCAGTGTGACAAAAAATGATTTTGAGAGCTTTATATTACAGGTGCTTAAATTGCTTCTGCCTCTGGCTATTTCCTGGTAATGAGTATAAATGAATTGAAAAATGTAGATGGACCTGAACCGCCAGTGGAGAAATTGATTCCACAGTGGCTGACATACCCACGCTAAAAAACAAAGATGGAGAGGAAGAGGCTGAGACAACGGTGACTCTAGTGTGTGTGTGTGTGTGTGTGTGTGTGGTGGGGAGGGGGGGCAGCCTCAACCTCCATGACCCCACTATGCATTTTTCTGGATGCTCTTTGGATTATGAGATGACTGAGCACTCTTCCCTTAATCTCAGCTCCCTGCCATGCCCCAGTGCTTTCAGGTAGAACTTTTTATTCATTGTTTTGTTTTTGTTCTCTTTCCTTTGAATATGCCATTTTTTGAATTATATTTATCAACATGCATTTAGGTCATGCTGATCTGAATGACTTGAATAATTACCCCATACTTTGACGTATTGCTGATGTTTGTGTTTTATGTTTTCATCTCATTGCTTATGCATGAGTCAGACATGTGCAGTAAATTGTTTCCATATTTCTTCAGTGCAGATTCTACTCAGTGGGATGTATTGAACAATAATCTATGTGGTGTTAATCAAAGTAAGTAACGCTCTACTATTTGTTGCCAGCGTGCTGAGGGGGGGGGGGGGCGCTTCAGATGTGCATGCTGCAATATGTTGGCCATGTTTGGCCAAATTGGATGTACTCCCATGAACTACTTACCTCCTTGCTTTTATTGTCAATGAACAGAGTTAATTTTCACCCCCATCTGTGGAGATTTGTCTGGCCTTAATCTGACACTGCGTTTATAGACTTGTAAGAGCAAGGATTAATTTTGGCAGGACACTCACTAAATGCTGCATAATTACAGTCATTCAAATACTTCACGCCTCACTTTTGAAGGGGAACCGCTAGTGTAACCGCACTGATCTCCCAGACACTGAAGGGGACATTTTAATTAAACAAGACAAACACTAATTATTGGCATTAATATTAATATAAATTCTAACATGTTTGTCTTTATCAAAAAAGCAGCACGATGCCGCCTCTCCAAAGCAGTGGAGGGGGCAGAGGAACAAAATAGTGCTTCTTTGATCACTGAGCCGCCATATCACGCAACAGAGTTCACATGTTTTAATGAGTGAGAACATCACCTACAGTAGTACCTGAAATGATAATTACATGAGATACGGCCAGATCTGACAGATTCCGCCCAGCAGGTGATTGACTGAATGAGTATGCTGCATGTTCACTTTGCAGCCATTTATCACGAAGCAGCAGGTCATGACATCAGAAAAGGAAAATAAAACACATCTCAGAGTATTGACAGGTTTGCACAGAGGAGAATGGCTCCATCATATTCAGAGAGGGAAAACTCTGCTGGACACATCTTACTCATTAGTGTCTTCATTGAGGTGAAGTTAATTTAAACCACATCAGTAATGACAGTGCTTCTCCATCAGCTCTGCTAATTAATGTCCTGGGTGAAACCCTGCATAGTCTGTTAAAAAAAAAAAAAAACCTTCAAAGCTGGTGGCTGATTATCCCATCTAAACACGATGTAATCATTTGCCCTTCACATTCCTGCTGATTACACTTTATATAGAGTGTTTTACAAATAAATTCTGCAAGTCTTTGCTTTGCAATGGCCAAAAGGCTAAATGCCTCTGATGATGCAAAATGATGCATCCCCTTCCAGCCAATCAGATTCCATCATTTTGAGTCACTACTGCAAATATCCTGCAGAAAAGTGATTCTGAGGCTTTTCATCCACATTGTACTGTAGGTTAAATGTACAACTACTGTACCTGTGATAAAATGGCCTTTACAGTAAAAGAGATGTAGCATTGATCATTTATGTGCTTTTAACGGCATCCTTAAGCGTTGAGTGCGACATAAAATCACTGTGTGTCATTTGTCAAGAAAATGCCCCGCTAATGTCATGTTATTTGTGTCTTTAGATACACAGCACATTAATCAAATCAAAGTGTCACAGAGAAGTTTCACAAAAGGCTTATTTTAATCCCTGGCAGCACCTCTCTAAACCCGTAGCACCAGCCTTGGCCCCCATTATGTAAAAACCTTGATATCCTGATTGGGGGCCATGGTTGGTAACCTGATGAGGGTAGCATGTAATTTCCTCTGATGGTGGTCAAAGAGCTGTGGAGATGGCTCTGGCAAATAATGGATGTTAATTTGAAGAAGTGAATGAACCTGAGCCTGTTGAACTGAACCAGAACTGAACTGAAGTGGTGCTGGAGGGGAAGTAGGGCAACCAAGGAAGAAATCTCATCAACTTTTTTCTTTTTTTTTTACCTTAAACTTTTTTCAAAACACAAAAGATGTGAACAGCTATGTAGAGTCACAACCAGTTCGTTTTTAATTGTGTGAAATAAAGGCTTTTTTACATTACATACACCAGTTTTAATGGTGTTGGGTTCCCTCATCCAACACTTTAGAGAATTAGCAGGTGATAAGGAAGCACTAAAAGCCACTCTGGAGTTGTGTGATTTAGATACGCTTAGTGCACATTTATACTTGGCAAGCACAGTTCTTCAGAGCAGAGGTGGGCCCATTATAGATTGCGCATAACAAGGAGGCAGCTCTCGAGTTTTTGACTCAAAACTTCAGTTCCTTTATCACTCCTCCCTCACTCTGGGGATCATGATGATGTTAGTCTTCATACGATGCCAGTGCCAGACTAATTGAGGTGGCTAATGACACAAGGAGACGGCTCCGTATTTCATTAAACTGTGCATATTTTACAGAATTATAAGTTTCTCAATGCAGATTATAAGGGAGAGTATGAACAAGACACACATTAATCTAAAGCATACATTGTCTCAAAGCTATTTCAGACTCCTTGCTCTGTGCAGAGAAACAAAAGCTCTGAATAAACCTATTCAGTGCTCCCTCTCCCAGTGTGCCTGTGCAGTAAACACACACCTCTTTATGCTCGCCGTCAAAGAGTCGAGATGACGGCGGAGAACAGGACTTTTCATGCTGACTTTTTTCTAACAGCTCAGTCTGTGAAAACAATATGTGAAGACCGAGGAGTCCAGTCAGACAAAGAGTCACCATCAAAAGGCGACGGGTGGGAGGAACCTTCATTTAAGGCTGGTGGATGCAAGGAAAAAGAAAAACAGTGTCAGTGAGTGGAAGTGTCTCCAGGAGAGATGCCTCTATCTCTAGGTAAAATACTGTGAGGCGAACTCATGACATCTCAGGAAGCTTTTTTTTTTCGCCAATAAAATGAGACTGAAATGAAGTTCTTTTTGGAGCTAGAGGGATCATGGAAAGAGGAAATGGTTTCTGAATCCAGTGCAGGGCAGACTAGCCCGGGCTCTCCCTCTGCATCATTTTGAGCAATAGAAACTCAAAAAATGTAGGGCAGACCTTCTTTACAATTCCACCCTCCCTTCCCTTTGCATCTTTTGGGCTAAAATGAGGTGTTCACATACTGCTCTGATGACTGGCTTTTCCTGCCTGTTTCCTCCGCCTCCTCCCTTATGAAGCAAGACTAAATGCCTCTTGCAGAACTCACACACAAAGAGAGCTGAGACAATAGCATCCTTTTCTTGCAAAACGAGGAGAAAAAAAATCCACGGAAACTGCGTTAGTAAATAATTTCTATTCTTGTCAGTCACCGTTTATAGTAACACACCTGCTCAAAACAGGTTTCTCCCAACAGGCTGATCTTTCACCCCTACTAGTCCCTCTCTGTTCTTCCATGTGTATCTATCTTGTTGTCCCTTATCTCCTCAGGGCCAACAGCCGCTGGCACGAGACAGAGGAGACTGTGATGGGTGGTCGAAATCTCCGCATTGGCCCGGCTTGCGTCTCATTTTCAATTCATTTAAATATGCGCTGGCGCTGCATCGAAGCCAAAAAACCTCGCTGGTTATGTTTATGAGAGCCTCTGAGTGCTCGTGCCTTTGGGTGGCGTCCCTCTGCCTCTCACAGGACTGCGAGTACTGACTGACCCAAATACATTGTTTTGAGTAGCATGGCACATTTTCACTGAGAAAGTGATTCATGCATCACAAGCAGCTCACTGCCAAATTAAATGGTTTACTTGTGAATCTCAATTCGGGTAGTGCTCATGCCTTCTGTATCTAATTGTGATCCTCCTCTGCCATCGGGAACAGGCTCAAAGCGAGAACCTTTTTGGATTTTGCTTCTTCACATCAGATACGACTTTCAATTACCACTCTAATAGCAAACATTTGACTATTACATAGTGCCTGGGTCTCCAAAAGCTGTTAATTAACATCAGTGACGGTAACCTGACTGCTGAGACCTATTGTAGATGCTGAGGCTTTCAAATCTCACTCCCCATCCTCTACTTCATTTTGGAGTAAACTTCTTCTCTCTTATTCCCTCCCTCCCTCCCTCCCTCACTGGAATTACACAAAACAAATTTTTGGCTTTGCGGAAACTCACTGACTACTCTGTTTTGGAACCAAATCTTCCTGCCCATTGGAATTTCAAAGCACTCCCAATCTCTCGGCTGCCCCGCCTCACCTCGCCTCCCCCACCATCTACTTCTCCCTCTTAACGATGGAGGATGGATCTACAGTGGAGCCAGCGAGCACATTTCATTCACGAGCCAAAGAAAAAGAACACATGAAAGAGAAATATTTCTTCAGTATTTTGCACGGTGCTATATCATCTCCTCGCTGGATTTATGTTGCAATTCTGCCCTAGTTAGCTAGCTTAGATTCTGCTGTGAAAATATGACTTTATTCTTACAAACAGGCAACATTATACTGCCACTGATTAACTAGCATCTTTAGAGGGATAACGTCAAAAACAAAAAAGAAATGTAAGCAGTGGATAGATTATCTGCTTTAAGATAAGCTAAAATTTTTTAGCATGTAGCTAGTTGCTACAACCGCTGGCAGACTAATTTCCAAGGCCATATAGCCCACAACACTGACTGCATTGCATTACAATAAAATATCCACGTACACTACTAGTCCTACATAAACAACACTGTATAAGCAGCTCTGTTCTTCACACTAGCACAACCCCCGCTACCAGAGATAAGACCAGATATAGGCTACTACTTGAGTTAATCCTCATCCTAATTTTTAACATTAAAAGTCAAAGAATAGGTTATGTTAAAAATATGAATTCCTGTTTACTCAGGGTGTTACTGCAGCAATGACAGTTAGCTAATCTCCTTTGCATTGACAGCCTAACAGCAAATAAGGCAAAGATCCACCAATTAGATAAGCCTATAGGCTAATATAGGCTACTTATGTAGGATAAGGATAATAAAGGATAAAATGAGCAGGAGATCAAATCTTAATCACATAAAATCAGGTTAACACACTGACTGTCAACGTCATTAAAAAAACTGTCATAAAAAATAACACTTTTCTTCTTCTGTCTAACGACAGTAGGGTACTAAAGTACAGCACTGTACACTGCATGTCTTCAATGGGGTTCATTCATGGTTGGCCTTTTGTTTCAAAATTTGCAAATTTGAGCAATAGGTTAGCCAACAATAAATTAGATTCCAGCCGTAGCTAGAAATAAGTGTTTTAAGATCCGGCTATGGTTGAGATGAGATGTGATCAAGCTTCACAGCTTGTGAGAGGGGCAGGGGCAGGTTAAGGTAAAGAGAAACACTGACAGAGAAATTTAGAGAGAGACTTTAGTTTCCTAATAAATGTTACAATTTAATGCAACTGCTGCATCAACTGTCTTTCTTGAAAACTGGTGGGTTGTTATAGTAGGGACCAATTATAATATCTTCTACATTTACAATTTATCAAACCAGTTGCTGTAAGTCCCCTTACAGTATAACCCTCTTCTCTCCATTCTCAGTGAAGAATTTCACCCAGTAAAACTTGATCAGCTTGATGGTCTACACATCTCTGTGTCTCCAGTCACTCACAGTGTATTTATGACCCTGCCAAGTGTTCTTCATCTACATCAGCTCATTACTGCCATGCATAGATTTTAGAAAACATGTACAATGGTAAAAGCTATAGTAATGATTATTAAACAAAGCCCATCCTCCACGCACTGTGTGATTAATGGGTACTGTCAGTCATGGTGCAACATTAGTGCAGCCATTTACCAAGAGCTGCGTCCTGTAAGAGCTCTGGAGACAGGATGGAATATCGCTAACGTGTTTAGCCCCCAGATGAGGTGAGTTATTGTCAAGCATTTATATATCAGACACATCATGTATTCTATTGTTCAAGAAGCTGTTCTACATGCGCTACACATTCAAGACTATACCTACCGCATGATAGCTGAAACTGTCACGTGGCAATACCCTCATAAAAATAGCAGAATGATGTTTCCCCTCGTGGGCTCTGCAAAGTTTATCTCATCATGCTTAACCTCTTCTGTTCTTAGCAAACAAAGAAACAAACCCATGCACAGGCATAAACCATCCTGCCTCATTAAGCTAACTACGCAGTCGTCCGGGAAGGAAAGGTGAGCTGGGGCTGTACAGTTTCTACCATTTTATAAACTACCTCCCCAAATTAGCAGGTCCCCAGTGAGGAGAGTTGGGAAACATGCCACTGAGAATTTACATGCATCGAGGAGAAACTCAGCCCGGCCCTTTTGAACAGGAACTTGAATGTTCTATGGCACTGTTTTCCATGAAGATAACATAGTAATAGCCTTTTGTTTACTGCAGACGCCCTCACAGCTAACATAATGATGCAAGCTGGTGCTCATCATTTGCTGGCATGAAGCTGAAGTTTTCAGTTTAAATTCCTGACGATGACTTCTCAAAGTTCTTGATCCTGACAAAGACATTTTTCATTTTATTTTATTTTTTAGCTACGGGGCTTGTGGAGTATGGCAATCACCTCAGAGTTCATGCATAACAAATGCAATTTATACAAAAGTGTAAAACCGCACAACCATGTGAAAAAGCCAAAAAGTGGTAAGTGGTGTGTGTGCGGCTGTGTGCAAAGTTGCTTCAGCTCAAAATGACCTTGACAAAGGAGCAATGCCTCTGAAAATGCTTTATCTTCCTTTTTAGTTATGGATGCAGACAGTTTAATTAATGCCATGTACACAGGAAACCTCAAGGGAGCATGCAAATATTCTTTATGGGTAAATGGCCCAATCACAGTAGCAGTGTATTCAATTAATCAGAGTCAGAAAACCACAGTGAGGCCTGCACAAACAGAAAATTCATCAATGATCTCAAGTCTAATAAGGCTCGAGACAAATCGCTGTCCTACAGTGAGCCCATTAAATCACACCTCCCCCGGCTAACTGTATTTTGTTTATCTTTATGATGATAAAGTCAGATTTCCTCTCAGCTTCATGTTGCATTTGTGGGCACAAACAGGATTCATGAGCTCCCAGACAATCAGAATAGAAACTTGCAACCTCATTTATTTTATCAAAGGAGTCACAGTTGTTAATACTGACTGAGAACTTCCACGGTTTTATTTTCTGTCTCGAACAATCTATTTCATTTTAGTCACTCCACAACACTTTGTGTGGCTGCAGAGTCTATCAAAAATTATTCACTGACAGAGTGGAGTGTCGACAGGTTAACAAAAAGCCTTTTAGGAGAATGCGCTGCTTAATTAGCTCATCAAAACACAGCATCCCTGAGTGACACTAACTCCACCGCCACTATCATCTCGCCATTTACTGTACATGAGGGAAACTGCCACTGGGAGAAGTCCTCAGTTAAAAGCAAATGCCGACAACATTGAGAATCTTAAGGTTGTATAAAAAGATTAAAAATGTAATAAAAATTACGAGTATTTAGTAAAATATGCTCCATATGCTGATGTTTGTTCATTACCTACGGCTCAGTGATCACTTCAACAGGTGCAGAGATTTCCGGCTTTTGAAACTCACTTTTTTCTTTTCTTTTTCTTTTTTTGTCTGTTTTCCATCCAAATCTCGCCACCCATCAGGATTTCCAAACCCTCTCATCCCCCCCACCTGTCTCCTTGCTCCAGCTGCTACAGCGGCTAAGCAGAGAATCATGTTGGAACAAGTCAGTGAATGTCACTACTACCAAACCGTCTGTTCTCAAGAACAAAATAAATCTTTTACAAAGCATCATTAAAACAATATTATTCTGCATAGTGAAAGATCAGAGCTGCTCTTCCCTTCCTGTCCTGTTGTCGGCTCACTTGCAAATTTTAATGTGATAGTATGAAGACGTGACTGTGCTTTGTTGTTAATAAAGATTAATTTCATGACTGTCAGCAGTTTTGGTGTTTGCTAAATACTGAATCTGCCCTAGTTAACAGCTCCTACGCACCTCCTACGTGGTCAAAACACAAGTCCAGGAAGGCATTTTAAATGTTCTCTCTATTATGAAGTCTTCTCTGACACAAACTGTGAAGGACATAAACTCTTTATTGAAGTTTACACAAATCATCTAATATCTGATCCATTATTGATGTCATGTGAATCTATGTCTCTCTTTTTTCATCATCCCCCAGTCTTTCATGCTGGACATGCCACCGGGGCAAACATTTTTGCTGTTTCATCTCGCACATCCAAAGCTGTGTTTCAGACACTAAAAAGACACCATGAGCCATGAATGATTATGCATTTAGAGTCGTGACCCTCTCCCCCTATCCTCCACCCCCCTCCCCGCATGCACACACACAAACACACACCCCACCCCACCTGTTCTCACAACACTGAGGGAGGCTTACATAAAAACAAACTGCGCTCATGAGCACTGATCATAAGCTCAGTCGCTCGCTGTGTTTTCTGTGTAATGAAGCATTTGGAAAGACATAAGAACCGCCTCGTTATGTTATATAACAACGTCACTTGAACTTTAGGGGTTGGTGCTTTCTAGGGGGATGTGTTAAATGCTTTTTTTCCTTTTTTTTTTCTCCAGAGAATTCTCTTATGTTTTTTTGTTTGTTTCGCTCTGTGTGGAGAGCTGAAGTGGATGGGTTTGTTAAACCATAAGGTCTTTTTCAATGCATAAATGTATATTAAAAATCTCTCACTTGATTTCCTGATTGTGGTATAATAACATCACAATAATTTCTCTTCCTCTCTGTTTCACAGCCCACCCACATGGGACCCTGAACAAGATCAATCGAATGCAAATACTGTTAGATGCGGGTCTGCTTTGTATTCATTAGTCCTCTGTAAAAGCAGTCAACAATCGTCAGTCTCAGATTTGACCTGATGTCACGTCAAATATAGTGCAGATACCAGCGTACATTTGCGAGCCTTCCCTTGATACCAACTGTTAAATATCATAGCTACAGGGGCTGGAATGACCTGCACCTCCTCCAGCGTGGATGTCGGGTGGGAGTTAAGGGGGCGGGGGTCCGTCCGCCCTCCCCTCTCTGATCTAATAGCCCCATGGGGAGCAGCTTAGTCTATCCACTTCATGTTTCCCATTTGGTGGTTAGGACCCTGATGGGGATGTTTAAGGATGGGAAGCCTTAACGCCCCCATTTGTTTTCCTGTAGGTAATCGATGGCAGACACAGACTTACAGCTAATGTGATTTATGTGTCCTATTTCCACTGTTATGCTTCATGTACAAATTGTCTTTGGTGATGTAAATTCCCCAGTCTTTTCACAACTTGCTGACACTGAATCTCGGCTGCCAAAGTCAAGCAATTAATCCATGTTTGTGTCCTGGGCCTTTTTTTTTTCCCTTCTTCTATTTTTTTCACTAATGATGAAACTTGATTCTTGAATCGACACTCACCTGTCGGTACGGTGACTAATAATGCGGGTGAAAAAGATGGAAACATTTCTGTCGTGCTTGTTAAGTCATGGTGACACTTCTCATGGTAATTCTAATTGACTGGTTTTTATTTGGATTTCTTGGGGCATAGCACGGTGAAACGAATGATACTTCACTCTTGACTCTTAAGTAAATCATCTGCAGTCTAAACACAAAGGAAATCAAATCAGCCTATTCGTTCAGTGATGCATACCTTCGCAATTACGCCGCTACCTGCAGCACTTAGGTGCACATTAATATCTCCTCTCAGCCTCGCTCTGATGCAGTAAACATGGATTGTGTAATAAAAGTGTGCGCTGTGTTCAAAAGTTGCACACGATCATTTCCATCAGATGGACACACAGTGCAGTATTTGTAATAGACAGGGGTGGGCTGTTGATACATAAATAAGAGACCTGTAGACATTTTATTTCTTGCAAAACACACAAAATTGTGTCTTGATAGTAAGGAAGAAAATGAGGCAAAGTTACAGTCAGAGGTGCTAACAGTGAGCATAGAGGGGAGAGGAAGAATAGACTCCTGATTGAAACAGCAATCGCAATCAGCCACAAAGAGAAACTACACTTGAAAGGCCAATTTTCTCAACACGATGGTAAAGTGTATTTTGTTTTTACTCCCGCCGCACTATTTTGAAAACACATTTTACGTGTTATATAAGCCCGAGTTCAAGGTGCGGCATGCAGTCGTGAATTCCGTCTATAATATCTTTTCTGACAAGATGAGAAAACATGTTTTTTCAAGCTGCCTCACTTGGTTGTCAAGGGAACATTTGTGGAAAATGAGTGTGTTATGCTCTGAGAAAGCATGCTCAAATATTTGCATAAAGCCCAACACCACATTTAAAGGCGAAGAGATCGAATTGAGCGTTTTATTTTTCAAAACAGAGCCACTTTGACTGCAACTCATAAAGCCGGGATGAGAAAGCCGCAGCGGAGCGGCTCCATGGCTTCCTCACTTTGGAGTTGTCTTGCTTGTTTTCTGTTATACGCTTTATGTTACAGAAAAATGTGGCGGGTGTTTTATCGTCTGCTATCTGTTATGTGCTATCCTGCCTGGAGCTGAACAGTGATGATGCAGTGTCCCTGTCCAGAAGCCAAGGACAGTCCTCTGTAGGAGCAGAGCCTGATGGGCGAGAGGGAGAGAGGGCAGAGGAGGACGGACAAGACTCCTGGATGTACTTTTGTTGGCTGATATCTCATAAATCATATTACACAACCCTGTGTTGGTATAACTGTGTAATTACATTAATCAGGACGGAGACCTGTGACACCATTGGACGAGGAAAAAAACAAACTTGTGGGTAAATCAGCTCTGGAGGAGACAACGTTGTGATTTGATTTGCTCCGTGCTCATGAATTATAAAAGCAGTGTGAAGGAGGACAAAAAGGCAAAAGGCTGAGTCGGGATAAATGAAATAATCCAGTAGTTATGACTCAAAGTCCAAGCCCAGGTTAACCGCTCCTTTCAATGGAGAGGTTAACACAGTCTGCGCCTCCATTGTATATCACAAAAGCCATGTAAATGAAGGTATAAATTGTAGATTACAGGATGGGATGTGGGAGGAATAACAAAGTGGATAATACAGGTACTGTATCAAGCTCTTCCAATAATTCTGGAGGGGAGGGAACTATTATGATCACAGGGCTGCAACGCACCGTGGAGAAGCCATCCACTCATTTACATTTACAATTCAGACGTTTAGCCAGCGTTTCAGCTGGCGTGACTTTGAGTAAACGAGAGGGCAGGTACCAGTTTGGTGTCTGGCTCAAGGACACGTGGCTGTTAAATGGACGCTCTGCCTGTCTGCCTGTGATCAGACCTGTGACCTTTCATTACACGACCATTTTTCTAACCTCTCAGCCGCCGTCTCTAACAATCTGTTTCAGCATTTCAGTGCCACTTTAACACGTATTAAATTGAAGCCTGCCATGTGGAGTTTACAACAAATGTCAAAATGTAAAAACAAACCAACAGAATAAAAAATAAAATAAAATAATGTCATGGATGGAGCATCGACATTTAAAAAAATGTAATCCATCACTGCTCTTGTCAAGGCTTTTATTTAATTATGGTCGATAAATCTGGGGGAAACAGTCAATAAGAAAGCAGCTGTGTGAAAGACAAACAGGCTTTTTTTCACATGTCATTTCTCAGGCATGAAGCTGCCGTCCGCTTCCATGGCAAAGGCGTGATGACACAAGTCATAAACAGCCGTGACGGCAGCTGCCGGAGGACCCACATCTGGTGCATCTGCGACTGCAACCGTCATCCATTCACGACTGTGAAAAAAAAAAAAAATCTGCACGATTGATTGCATTTGTGCTCCGTTGTCATTACACAGTCGGATGAAGAGTGCAGCCACGCTGGCATAGAAAACCAATAGTTTGGACTCTTCAATAACTGCCATTCAGCAAGTGAGCGGTAAATGGCTTCGTACTGTAGTAATGAAAGCAGTTTGGTTCCTCTGAGGAAGGATTATCGCTAATTGGCCCAGCTGGATAAACAGAGCTAGTGGTGTAGTGCACGCTGCATGGCAGAGCAAACACACCAGCCTTCTCTCCTACCTTTACACATTTTTGCATAAGTATTATCTCCCAGCACAGGCATTATTACATCTCAGAGGATAAAAATGTTCCCTTGACATTTAGTCCCTCCCCACACATCTCCTGTTCTCTTTTTTTTCTCCCTTCTTTCATCTTTTCACCCCCCCCACTCCGAACCCCTCCATCCCCCTACTCTTTCTTCTCCGCTCTCCCCCACATCTGTACCTCCCCATCTCCCTTTACCCCTCATCTCTTTTGGTCTCTGGCCCCATCTCTGTCTCCTGATTCACTGCTCTGTCAGTAGATCAATAGAAAGACTCTGTGTCAGGAGGAGCCACCACATGCCTCACAACCCCCCCCTCCCCTCCATCCCTTCCCTTCCCTCCCCTCCCTGCCCTCCCTCTACCCCCATGTCTCCCCAGACTGCAGACACTCAGCCTGCTGGGAAGCTGGTTTTCTACATCCCATACTGGAGAGCATCCCCCCCCCCCAACATACCCCCACACCCCCTTCTCCAGATCACTTTTCATCCCCACACTTCGAACTCGATGGAGAGGAGAAAATGCACGGGCGCCTTAATGGGTTTCTCAAAGAAGAAGGAAACCAGGGTTGTTGTTTTTCTTTCTTTCAAGGAGCCAAAAAAGAAACAGCCCAGGAAAATAGGATATCAGCACAGGACACAATGTGAAAAGAAGAGAGGGAAGTGAGAGGGGAAAAAAAATAGGGTGAGAGAGAGAAGTTGTGCATTCAGCTAAGCTGCGAAAGGCTGGCTCGTCTTCCCTCCCCCTCCCCGCCTTTCTCCACCCCCTGGAAAAGTGTTCACTCTCTCTCTCTCTCTCTCTGTTTCCTCTCTCCCTCTCTCTGCAGCTGTGGTCTGCTGAGCGTCACCTCCACACAGCAAGTGCCTTTACTTGAACAGAAGAGGGAGAAGGAAGAGGAGGGTATAGCTGTGAGTGAGAGAGAGTGAGAAAGAAAGAGAGGGAGAGGGGAAAAAAAAGAAAAAAAAAAGGCACCAGAGGAGCATCTCCCCCTGACTTCTTCGCAGAGCCGGCGGAGAAGTGTGTGCAGAGACAGACGGACAGAGGAGGCGAGGCGGCGTTGGAGTATCACGGCGCCGGTGGTGCTGGCAGAGCGCGTTGAGTGGAGGCAAGGGGAATCCACTGGCGCTGTTGATCCTGGTGTCCCTGGCAAGAGCCGCTTGAGCAAGAGACAGAAAACGGCGCAGCAGCCAGGACCTCGCCAAGGGGGAGGAGGAGGAGGAGGAGGAGGAGGGGGGTTAACATTTTACAGCGACAACGAAGCGTGGAGACAGCTGAAACCTGCGCAACACACTCACACAGGAACACAACATGGGAAGACACACATGCACACAGCTGAGAGGGGAAGAACAGTCAGACACACGCTGCATTTAAAAGATTCACCACAACCCTGCTTTTTTTTTCTCCCCCTTTCGAAACTTGCAGGCTGAGAAACAGGGAAACAGCCACAAAATGTTTCATTTCCATGTCCAGGGATGGTGGATGCTGGAGAGGAAAACTTCTGGAGTGGAAAATCTCTTTTAAGTACGACTTACTGCAGAGATTTTTTCCCACTAACTTTAGCACTTTTTTTGTGCTTTTTTTCCCCCTTTGTGGAGTTGGGGTTTAAATCTTCTATCTGAGCACAACACAAAATAACCTCTATTCTTAGTTGCAGAAATTGAGAGCAGTCTTTGTGACCATTAAGATGCTTCCTCCTGATTCAGTCTCAGCAGTAAGTGGATTATGACTGCAATATTTTGGGATTTCTCTTTTGCCTGAAAAAAAGAGAGAGAAAGAGAAAAGAAAGAAAATATATCCATGACTGGTGGATTTACGCCTGTCAGAGACGGAGAGGATCCCATGCGTTTTCTTCTCTCTCCTCCTGTTGATTACAGATGGGCTTTGTGATCTTCCAGTGCAGTCTCATGGATGATCGCTCGCTGCCAGTCATTAGGATAAAGTACAAAGAGGGACACAAGTGAGTATTCAGCTGGATTTATATATCCAAGGTTTAAGCTTGTATGAAAACAAGGGTGTCAGAGAGTGAATCTGTAAGGACAGCATGTTGCAGCAGCTTTTTTTTCTTTTCTCTTTTAATAACAGAAATTGTCACTCATTGATTATGCTGTTGTATTTAATGGATGTTTATCAGGGTGTGAAAGGCAGACAGACATCCTGAGATTTTTTTTTATTTTTGCATTAGAGAACCTGTATGTTTACAGTCCATTTGCCTATGAATATAATTTACTAAATAAGGGGTACTGTCTACCCGGCAGGTGGCTTGGGCACAGGCGGAGATTGATTGAAGTGATCTGTGTGAATCCTATTAATGCATCCTGGATTCTGGCCAAGGTAGAAGCAATGGAGGGGAACACTGCTGTCTAGCAGCACTATCTTATCTGCCTCCTCACTGGACAAACTGAGGACCCCTTTCACCCCCGCACCCTCTCTTTGACAACATTCCTCCTCCTCCTTCTCCTCCTCCTCCTCCCAGCTAGGCAAGGATGGTTCCCCCACCTCCCACCAACAAGCCCCACGTGTGCCTGTCCACCATCCTGATCATGAGCAGCATGGCACTGATTGATGCCTACCTGGTGGAGCAGAACCACGGACCCCGCAAGATCGGTATCTGCATCATGGTGATGGTGGGAGACATCTGCTTCCTCATCGTCTTGCGTTACGTGGCCGTGTGGGTGGGCGCCGAGGTGCGCACGGCCAAACGAGGCTACGCCATGATCCTCTGGTTCCTTTACATTTTTGTTCTGGAGATCAAAGTCTACTTTGTGTATCAAAACTACAAGGCGGACCGGAAGAGCCTGGACGCTCTGGCGAGGAAGGCGCTGACGTTACTGCTCTCCATCTGCATCCCGGTGCTGTTCGTGGTGCTGGTCGCTATCGACCACATGGAGTACGTACGCGCCTTCAAGAAGCGAGAGGAGATCCGCAACCGACTCTTCTGGGTGGTGGTGGACTTGCTGGACATTCTGGACATCCAAGCCAACTTGTGGGAGCCTCAAAAGAAGGGGCTGCCTCTGTGGGCGGAAGGCCTGATGTTCTTCTACTGCTACATCCTGCTGCTGGTGCTGCCCTGCGTGTCCTTGAGCGAGATCAGCATGCAGGGCATCAACATTGTGCCCCACAAGATGCTGCTGTACCCCATCCTCAGCCTGGTGACCATCAACATCATCACGCTCTTCATCCGCGGTGGGAACATGATCCTGTACAGGGACGCCAGGGTGTCCGGGATCCTGATAGGAAAGAACGTCCTGGCTATAATCTTAAAGACCTGCAGCTTCGTGCAGTACAGGAGACAGTTGCAGAACGCTCCTCCTGCCTTCGGGGTTGAGATGCAGAAGAACTCGGTGGCCCACGCTCGCCCTGCCCCCACCCCGCCTCAAGTGGTCATGCAGGATCAGACGCCCCTCCCCGAGGTGACGACGTGCGAGCACACATGACAGAATGGTGAGGTGAATCCTGGAAATGTCGATATGAATATATAAAACAGATATGACCCTCAGGACGCTTGGCAGGGCACAATGTTCCACACCTTTAGGGCATGTGAACGCTCATGTGAACAGACACAGGAGATCATGATCTCTGCTGATGCTTCATGGCACACAGGACACTGCAGACACTTAGCGAGGATAGAGCAGCGCTGTATCCAAAGCTGTCATGGTGCAAAATACAGTATCACTTGTGACTTTGTTAAAGAATCCTAACCCACCCACCCACCCATCCACCCTACCCACTGAATCCAGTTAACTGTGTATTTTTTCTAATTGTACAAAAGAAAAAAGGCAACTACTGCAAGATTAGAGGATATATTTTTGAATTGTGTGTGTTGCATTCTGATGTTAAACCTAAGGGTCTGTGTGCTGTGGTGTGTATTTGTGTTGCTCGAATGTTCGTAGTAGTCGAGGGCTTTAACACGACCAAGTCAGACGGAGCAACTGATGAGAGAATCAAAGCAAAGAGAACGAAAACCAAGGTTAAAGCTTTCTCCTGAAAGACGTGTGTTTTTATATGTGATTCTTTGATAAAGTATTGTGTACAAGATAAAGGCTTTCCTGCTCTTTCACTATAAGGGGGAGGGGGGGTTTCATTACATCATTTAAAAGTTATTGGACCGATTGATTATATTTCACTTTCTAATTAAAATTCTGCAAATGTCCTTTAATTAACCTGGGTTACAAAAGAAAATAGACAATGATTTCTTCTTTCGCTCTGGTTCAATCTTCAATTAGAGACTACTTAATTACTGAAGTGGTGCCTTTGCAATGTCATTCATCGTGAGTGAGATTGTCGTCACATGGCAGGTTTCTGATCCAGACGGGAAGAACATGTGAATGAATCCTCTGTGCAGATCTCAGGGTTGAACGCTCTGGTGCCGGAGCCGTGAGACAGAACACACAACCAAGGGGCGACACTGCAGATGGATAAATGATTCTCCAATAAGGAAGCCTGTTTATTATCATCCCCAGGCGTGCACTGACATTCTGGGCAGGTGATTATTGGCAGCAGAAGTTCAGCACAAGTATAATATAATAGAGAAAAAAATGAATATAAAAAATTTAATTACATTGACACAAGTGCTACAGTGAGAGAAAAATGACACTTTTACAATAGGCTCCTTCTCGTGTACTTTCTTTGCATAATCTCTCCCTCACCGGTGACTGCTTGCATAATTTAAAGCTGCCCATGTTTGTTAAAAGCCTGAGAGTGCAGAACGTGGTCCAACATTTTCATCTGTGTAAAGCACGGCTATAGGAAGTATAGCAACTTTTAGTGGCACAAACCAGGCTATCACATTGAAACTGCTGCAGCCAGCATTATTTGTCAGTGTTGTTTGCTGGTAAAGTTACATCAGCAATTTAGACTCTATAATATACCAGTGGATTGCTTTGTTTTAACAGCAATGAAAGGAATACATTCATCCCTTTAGAGTTATACTGAGTGTGCTGAATTCAGTTGTTTTTGATTGTGTTAGTGACAGCGTTTAAACAGAATTGTTCTAGTGTGCTCGGCAACATAAAGGGTTTGCATAGCTTATGCACTGTGCTGTCACCAGCCTTAAAGGCGATGGTGCTGCTGACTCAAGTCTTGATAATCTTCATTCAGTCTTAGAGCATACTATTGGTAGCCTAGAAATCTAGACGCCCCCTAGCGGCAGCAAAAATATTTGCTCCGTAGGTGGGTCTAGCAACGAGCCATAGGAACTTGTTGAGTCTCGAACACCGATTGTGTTCACCAATCACAGCGCTCCATCTGTTTATTGAGTCGTTGGGCGGGCTTAATGCGATGACGACATACTTGCAACGGTGAAAAACATGACAAGATGGCTTTGGCAAAGGAATCGTTTGAATCGGCGTTGGCATCAACTTTGAAAGAATTAAACTAGTCATTTTCTTTAAAAGTTGAGCAAGAAACGGCGCTGAAGTTATTCATTTCGAAGAAGGATGTATTTGGTGTTTTGCACGGGATATGGGAAAAGTTTAATCTACCAGCTTGCTCCGCTGGTAGCGAAAAAAGTGAAAACCTAACCCCAGAGCGGTAGATTAAACAAGGTGGTGATTTCAGTCCGTAGCCCAGAGGCAGTCCTGGTCACTTTTCATTCAAACAAACTAACGCCACTGCCGCCACAGTTGTTAAATTTAATCAATGAGACCAACATTAATCTCCTAAAAAGAGTTTAACCAGCCAGCGGTAAACCTCTGAAAGCGTGCGGATACGTTACTTGGCTCGTTGTCTACCCCGCTCGCTGGGAGGACGAGAGACTGCCGCCGGCAGATGAGGTCCGTAGAGCGGCTGCTGCAGCTCTGACAGCCGCTGCCCTGGTTCTCGGTCGCGGCTCACACAGACTCTGCACTCCTCCCAAACAAACGCCGATGCAAACTGACCACAGACTTCGGATTAAACTGTGACTTTCTCGCATGAAAAACTGTCAGAACGGTGACGTGTTAACAGCGCTAAAGCCAGCATCAAAACATGTTTTATCAGCTTTACTGCTATGGCTGTATTGGGAGCGACATGAACCACGTGACCACGCGGGCGGCGAGATCAAAAGCTGTCGCCACTCTGTTATAATCTACTGCTCTGCGTAACCCTAACCCTGATTGGTCGTAGCGTTACCCTATTGCGTGCAGAGGCAGTTTGAAAGACAGCCTTCATCCCGCCCCCTGGATTGAGCCGAGGTCTACCGGTCGTTGCCAGACTATACATTTTAATGATATAGTCTGGCTTGTCAGGCTATACTATTGGTACAAATGACATGACACATTGCCGGTCTTAAGACTCCCTGGCATCCGACGAAGCCATTCTCTCTCAAGTGAAAGAAACAGTGCATAGGTCACAGATCAAATTTGCAGGGATGCCAAACAATGTGCTGAGAAAATGTCTCCGACAGCTCTGACTAAACCAGCGGCACCACGTTCATTTAAGGATATAGGACTGCTGCTGCCTAATTGCAGAGTACGTTCAAGTTCACAGACTCCCATAGAGGGTGAGGACAGGAAAGTCAGAGAAACACCCCAGAGCTGTCAGTGGTCTACTGAGAGCTAACAAAAAAAACACATACAGTAAACCCTTTCTCACGTTATTTGAGTCTGGAGTTCGTGTGACCCGCAGATACTTTGCCGAGTGAGGAAAGAGAAGAAACAGCGGGAGACAGAGATACTGTAACTGATGTTGAGGCTCAAATCTGAATCCTTCCCTGCTCTGATGTGCCACACTGTGTAAAACAGCTCCTCTACATGAGTATGACAGGGTGGGTTGCCATGAGTGTGACCAGATGACGCACTACAGTCGCACACCAAAACCAGATGGCTGAAGAAGTGATAATGAGCTCATTATGGCTCAACCAAAAGCCTTAGCTCTCTGTACAGTATGTTGATTCTTAACTCTGTTAACTCAGACAGAAGCACAAGTTTATGATTGTGAACTAGGCTTTTACTATATCTGAGCTTGACGTATTTTTCCAAATATATAGAAAGTGTTTATCAGCGTTGTTTAATCCATTCAGCTGTAGTATCAGCTCACCACTTATTAGCATACAACTGGTGTTTATCTATTTCTATCATGTGCAAATGGTTTTAAAGCAAAAAAGATGATCGACTCCTCCGGAGGCTACAAGTTTGCCTTTGGGCATCCACCCAACCCAATCTCACCACACACTCTCCCACCCCCAGCCCACATCACCCTTTCCGCACTGCCAGATCCTGAATGAATGTTGCATTCATCCAGATGACCATGTTTTTTTGCACTGCAGTCTCCAATGATAATAAACTGGGAAGGCTGTTGGATGCACCTCCACACTTACCACATTAACACAGACAAAGTGGCCTGCGCCAAACAAGCAAGACAAACGGCCGCATTCAATTCACAGCTCGACCTTCGACAGTCTTGGACAGCCACGGAGCAGGGAAACAAATGTATTTTTCATGGAAGGCATGTAAGAGCACGCGGGGTACAAACCTGTACAGAAAATGAATGCTCATTGAGTATTGATTCTCCTATCTGAAGGGTAACTGATATCACATTCTAAAAGACCGCTTTCTCCAAACAAATAACGACAGAGATTTTTGTTGGATGAGGCTGAGGGGGAAAAGGGATGATGCGGCTGCACTGAATGTGTTATTGGTGATGCTGTAACTTAAAGCTCACCGCATCTGTCACGTGAAAAATGAACGCTCCAATCTGGAATTTAGATGCTGTGCACATGAGCAAAGCGAAGAAAGGTCACATCAGAGTTATTCCGCAGAGTGGGTCTCTCTCTAATTCCTGATAAACGCACTATACGTTCCCAGATTTTCCAAGGATGTGCACATTACTGTAGCTCTGGGCCACATTTAACATCCTCCAACAGCTGTAATTATCTATTTCTGCGTCAAAACACTTGTGTAATTTATCTTTTCTTTTCCAGCACACTCAATCACCAAATTACCGCCAGTGTAATTAGAAGGGGGGTACTCCTCACATTTACCCCCCCCTTATACACACACGTATGTATTTTATGAGAGAGATGTGAGAGTGGCGACACTCTTCCCTCTGTCGCAGGGAAGGTTTCGCTATCTTCCTTGTGCACAGTTCAGTGAGGATTAACAACAACTGTGAAGTGTGAACCCGACGGAGGATCAAGCCTGTGACTCACAGATAGTGTATGATCTCTCTAATAATCAGGTCACTCTGCTGGACTGCCAGCAACTTTCAGACGACTCAACAGGGAACCCAGGTGTGGGAGATGAGAGCCGGTGGGTCTGAGCGCTGAGAAGTGCTGAACGTAAGTGTGAATTATGGAGAGGTGTTTCAAAATTTAAACTTGATGGCAGTTCCTTGCGAGTTATCTTCTAAACCCAGGAGTTCTGTAAGATTTCTATCAGGTGCTGTTGCCCTATAAAAGATTGAAATGGTTTCTGATTCTTGCTGTTGTCTGCTTATATACAAAGGTGTTAGTCAGAGTCCCTGTGGGCCTGGAAGAACATATGCCTATTGTTAAAGGAAATGTCTGTGACTGTGGTTTCGTTTCTTTTCTTCAGCATCTGTTATGCATTTGGACTTCAAAAAGAATATAAAATGACTTGTTAAGAAAACACATTAAAGGGGAAAAGGTTTTCTATTCTTTATTTACCTCCCTTTATTGTTAAAGCAACAAAAAGTTACACCTGCAGCTCAACCTCCTACAGTTGGTCAAGTTCACTCAACAACACCTGTCAATCATCCTGACAAGCTGTCTACCCTGAAACATCAACTCACCCGAGGCTGAAAGAGCCGCCGTCAAAAAAGGAGTTGGGGAGGGGGGGGAAGCCACCAAAAGCATTAATAATGAAACAGATGGTGGTGGCAGACAAATTTGAAGAGAAACTGCAATAAATTATTTTCTCCATCCACCATTGTCGCCGCGACCTCCCTGTGCTGCACGGCCAACAACCTGCCCACAGCAAATGGATTTCAGCCCAAACCGTGTTGGATTTCATTTAAAAGTCAGTTGCAGGCAAACAGAGAGGGTGCGTTCAGGGTATCTGAGCCAGGGTGATATATGCTGTTTGATAGAGTTTTAATAGAGGATGTTTTCTCATGTTTGTTATGATACTGGTAGCTCTTACTCTATCACATTTGTAATACTATACTTGCATTGGTGAGGGCCAGTGCAGGGTGGACTATTATTTTTCATTCTAATGAGGTAAACCCAGTGTTATAATATTTCCACAGCATGCCTCTGGCTTAACGGGAACTACAGCCTCGTAACTGCACAGGTACAGTTAGCCATTCATTGTTGGTCTGGGGCAGATCTCAGCTGGGTCCTGAAAGATTAAATAGAGTCTCACAGAGGAGGTGGGATGTCCCTTACAATGACTACTGGAGCAAAACTGAGTAAACAAACTGATTATGTGCCCTGCAGCTGTTATTTGATTTAAAATCTCTGTTAATGTAGCCAGTGAAGGTTTAATCTCAGCTGTTCAGATATGTGGTGGGTTTTAAGGGCAGGAAAAGGCTCAGTGTTTTACTCAGATGCCTGATGTGAGGAGTGTTGTGTAAGTGTTTAATGAGAAAACTATTTCCATGATAAAGAGAAGCTGAACATTAACATACATTAATACATTAGAGGAAACAGAGCTGATTTGGGTTTAAAATGTTGCTTATCTGTTCCTGGGAGGCTTTCAAATGATCTGTAAACTGCGCTATTATACCCATGTATGAGTTTTAGCAGTTAGAAAGCACCTCATGTCAAACATCTGAACTATTCCTTTAAGGGAGAGGAAAAATGTAATTACTCATGCTAACACGTTGAGTGAATCTGGATCTAATAACCGTGCTGTCATTTAATAATGTCAGCAAATATTTTGCTGACTGATGTGTTTGCCACTCCAAATGTGTGGCCCATCACTGTGTCCAAGTATATGAGCCTGTTCTGCATGTAAATTTCACTGGTGTAAACCTTTCCATGGAAAGTAGGTGCCTCATACAAATATCCCTGACTGGAACAGTGAATACAATACAATCATAACAATGCAATACAGTACATACAAATACAATACATACAAAAAGAACATCATTTATTAAGTAAAAGCTGTGAGGTTTCTACAGCGACTCTTAATGTATGCTGCTGAGAAACCTGATTATGTTGGAGTCGGATGCAGTATCCAGGATGTTTAACGTCATCATTTTTCAGTGAAATATTACTGTGCTTGTTGCATTATCAACCAGCTTCCCGGTGAGTTAAGTACCTTCTTGGCTACATCAGACAGAATGTGTCATGTCAGTTGACAAAAATCAATGTTTGATAGAAATGTTGCGTCTGCTTCTATCTGAAATCAACCAGCTATTGTTCCTACAATTACTAAGCATTTGGAGCAGTAAATCTGCCTCTGGTGTCGATGCAAAATTTTAGAATGGAGAGCTTTAGAGGTGCAGTAGCAGCAACTACAGTACAGGGAGCTGTTTAATCTGTGCTTCTCCTGCTGTTACATGCCAAAAGGTCTGATTTAAATCAGGCCTATACAGACACCAATTCTGCCGTTCTGCTCGGCCTGTACACAATGCCACTTTGTTGCTATTGTTTTGGACCCGCACATAGACTTTGTGTACGAGTCCCCAGGCTCTAATCTAAGCCCATTAGCTCTTTCCACAAAACGTGAACAGATAAGCTGGGTCTATGCTAGATGTCCAGCACTTACACCGGTGGCTGGTGAAGACTGAAACACACCTAAAAGGTCAGTGATTATTGGGCTGCACATCACACTGTGTCTGTAGTCACCCGCACAAAAAGGAAATCTTCTGAGGATTTTTCCCTTTTTTTTGTTTGTTTGTTCTTTTTTTTCTGTAAACCATGTAAAATCACATCATTAGCGAGAATCAAACTGTGACAGGAATCAATAGGGAGCAGTAATTCAGACTACGAGTGTGTGAGCCCGGTGATTTTGCTCAGCCAATCGCTGTTAAAAACTGATTTCCAGCTCTCACTGGGCCAATCCTCTTTCACCCGGGAGCCCTGCGATTTGTGGAGCGGATTGAAGAAAGAATAACGAATGAAAACTGGTGTTTTGTTGAAATTTGTTAAAATCCCTGTGTGTGAAGCATTTAAATACATTCTCAAATTAATTCTAACAGCATATAATGGCTGTAGCATAAACAGGACAAGTACCACCGTGAGAATTGGTTGCAGTTTGTGGACTGAACGTGTTTATTCCATCTGTCTCGCAGCAGGATTTAGTGTGAAATGTGCAGGTCTAACATAAAGAGACGTGGAGCATCATCCAAAGTGGACTGACTCACTTGCATGTGTGAACAAACAGATACTGTCCAGATGCTCTGCAGCTCTAGAACTGCTGCTTATTAATAATCAGGAGAATCACTTCACTCAGCGCTGCTGTCTAAACCTGGATGGATCCAAGCTGCTCTGTTGCTCCGCAGGCTTCAGGAGGTGATGTTAGCTGACGGCTGCTCTGTGTGAGATCTCTGATGAATGAACCGAACGACCTTGGCTTCTGATGAATCTTGTCAGACATGTGAGAAACTTGAGAATCAGTCATGTTACATTATATCCTCTCTTTTTATTCTGCTCTACTAATGTCAACAAGTTTCATTTCTTTCTCACAGTAGCTTTATTCTACTCCGGTGCCAGTGGGGTCAACATTCATAATAATCTAATCATAGCATTCTGCATATACACTATGCAAATATCGAGGTTTGTATTTTTTGAAAAACACGCAGCTATTTTAAAACTATGCAGAAACAGCAAGAGAGAAGCAAAGGGTAAGTTGGCACAATCACACTGACATTTCCTATATATTAACTTTTACCCCTTCACTGCAAAGTCTTCATACAAATGTAATAAAAAATTCTTAATAACACCAGCAAACAGCATTAAGTTAAATAAAAAGAAATGTCTTGAGGAAAATTTGTTTTCTATCTTCTAAAGAACTTTAAAAGAAAAAACAGCTTTAAAGGACTAAAGCACCAGACATCTCCAGTGGCTCTTCAGACAATAACCACACACTTGACAGCAAAGTTGTTTACAGTAGTGCAACCATCTGTAAAGTGTTAACAGACTTTGGAGGGGGGGGACAAGGCCTTTTGATGATGCAGACAGTTTTTGACCCTCGTTACAGAGATGTGGCGCGAGGCCGCTGATCAGTACAGCAACTTTATTAATGCGAAGTGAAACGGTCAAAGGTGTATCAGCTTGTTGTAAATGGCTATAATATATACTGCCAAACTGCCAGGGTGGTATAGATAAAGTGCCCTCTGGAGAGTGCTGCCGCGGCCTGGGGAGAGATAGAGGGAAGACGGAGCAGCTTGCAGCTCAGTGAGGGATGTGAAGGGGAGAGGGGAACGGCGGCAGCTGATTTTCCACAGAAGGCAGACCAAAGCGTGTTTATAGGTGGATGCAGCGAGCTGAGCTTCACTGCAGCCACTGTGACGGCGGAGAACAGAAGGAGGATGAGTCACAAGCTCCCCAAACAGGAGTGACCCTCTTACACAGATGCCTCCTGGGAGAATGTTTAGCCAAGATAGCGAAGGGGCCAGAGCCATTTGCCCGCCACCACTGAACCTGCCACAGTATTGATGGTCATGTAGTGACATTCTCTAACCTTCTTTGTATGTGTAGACACAAGGGGGATTATTTATAAGCTTATTAAACCATAAATTCTGAAACAGTGTTGGACAATGAGTAGGAGGCATATATTAAGCTGCCAAGTTGCCATGCTGATAAAATAGTGTAGGTAAAAGGAGGCAATCACGCACCTCATGCTTTGATGAGCAGTATACATCCCAGATAGGTGTGTAGGTGAAGTCTTAACATACAGTACGATGTTGAGTTTGCTCGAGCTCCGACGCCCAACTCTAACCCACGACCTTGAATGTTTTAATCGTTCGGTTTGACAACTCCTCCATGAGCCCACGCTTGTGTAACCTAATTACTGACAGGAAACTAGGAAATCAAGATGAAGCGGGGAGGATAGAGGGTGGATGGGGGATGGACAGCATAATGTGATAGGGGTAAGGTCAGATACAAGAACCTCTGAGCTGATTTGTAAAGGGGAAGAGACAAATGTGCCTGCAAAAGGAAATTGAGGAGACTTGCAGATGATTTCTGGATTTCTGTTAATGACCTGCCTCTGCGCAAGTGTGTCGCCCAGGCAGAGGGATGTTTATTGGTTAATCATGAATTTATGAGGTGAGAGTTACAGTTACACACTCATCCTCAGTGGATTGCAAAGTTTGCGTGTTTGCAGGCATAGTTCAACATTTTTGGAAAATATCTTCTTCACTTACTGGCAGAGTGACATGAAAAGATCAATATCCCTCTCAGATTTCTCCTTTAAATATAAGGCTACAGCCGGCATCTGGTTTTCTTAGTTTATTGTAGCAGATGGGATTTGATAAATAATTTAAGGATTTTCAGTTTAATTCAGAGTTTTAAGACCATTTAGGATTCCAATATGTATAAACACAAGGCCAGGAGACAGCTAAAAGTTTTAATTGCACCATTTTACACTTAACTTTAATTGCTACCTTCCATAAATTGCAATTAAAATTCTGTTTTCCAGCCTACTTACACATTACCTAATGCTAACTGCAATCCTTGTGCAGGTAATCCTGTTCCAGCCAGACTTGAATGAGAGGAAGAGGAGGTGACCTCGTCAAACACAGATATTTATAATTCAAGAGGTGCTGAGGATTGACGTGAATGGTATTAGTTTTAAACACGGGTTCCATTAGTATAAAGACTGAAACCAAAGGGAAACAGCTATAGCCTGGTTCTGTCCAGCGGGAACAGGCACCTTGAAATTAGCACATTTCCTTAAATGCTTCCTTTGGGTTTTTAATTAGAGAGCATATTACTTATGCCAAGCTGCTCAAACAGTCAGAATAGAAAGATGTATTTAAAGACATTTAACCCTGCAACAACCATGGCAAAGATGTACACATTGTGTGAGTCATTTGCTGTACTCATGCAGCTTCCCTTCACTGTAAGTTAAATCTATTACGCATTACACTGTCACTCAAGGGTGACATGGAATTATTTAGGAAACATATAGTAGCCGCAAGAAAAGAGGCCTTTCGCACTAATAAGATTAAGCACAGAAAAGTCCCCAGCAGCAGCCTCAGTTCAGCTGCCAGCAGGTACTTCATGCCAACCATGCAGCACATAAGGTAATAAGCCACCATGACACTAAGCCTGTATTAAAAAAGGGTTGGCTGCAACGTCTCAGATATGAGAAATGAGCCTTGATGTGACAGATCATTGTCCAGATTGAGACTCATGTCAAACACAATTTTTCAGTCCATGTCAAAGGCCATAATACTTTGGTTAAACTACTGGATCATTCCTTTGGCAGAAGGCATGTAATGCTATGTTTGGATCCTCACACTGGATATAGCACAGGAACTCGTTCCCTCCCAGGTGCATCGTGCTCAGTCGGTGACTGTGTGTGAACTGAGCTCCGAACGATCACAGTATGGCATCAGGTAAATAAGGGCTTTTTCACGGCTGTGTAATGTGGGGGGGGCGCTTTGTTGTTACAGTGATGACAACCTCGGTTAGCGATGCTGCCATGAAAACAAGTGTGTGTTACTATAGGGAATTTCATTGTGAGTTTGAACTCCTTTCCTGTTTGTATTCCTACCCTATGGATGACCTATTTCAGTGTGAGGTGCAGTATTTGATCATGCTATGCATCTTAATGAATGAAATAGGGATTCAGTGATGAAGACGGCGGAAGGGTGGAACTTTCTTGAAACAGCTTTTACAATGAAATAAACTTGACAAATTGTTTCAAGGGAAAATCTGACAGGTAAGAAGGAGACAAACTGTTCTGCCAAGTGACTACAGGTGAAAAAAATGTAAGTATTCAGTTTAATTTGCACCAATTATTGATAGGCTTCCATTTAAGATTAGAGCACTTTCTGTCTGATTTAAAAAAGCTTTTTTGTGTGAGCACAATGATTAAAGGATGATAATTAGACTGTTGGAAATGAAGCTTCTTTCTAAAGTGTTCACAGGTTAAATACAGTGCAAGTGCTGGAAATGCAACGTAACAATTTTTGTGAAGACTTAATGATGATTGTGACTGTAATAGTCTTTTTTTATGAGCCAAAGCTAAGAAAGTTCTTCACTCAGTATGAACAAAAAAAAAACAAAACAAAAAAAATACACTTCTTTGAAATTCAAAGCATGAGATTGATCATGACAAATTAGTCTGAAAGTCTCTGGTCTGGTCTTTCTTGCTTTTTGCTGCTCCTGGAATTTAGGAGGCGGTGGAACAGTTTTCCCTCCCAGTATGAATAAAATAAAAATCCTGAAAATCGGATGTCATCTTCCTTGGCTCTGTACACAGTGGAGTTAATGGGTTGATGTGCACTACAGTACGCCAAAGTGTGACTTAATGAGTTGAGTCACCCCGGCTGTTTTGTTTGTAGAAGTCATTATCACTGACATTGATGTACTTGTTACCTACTCAAGTATGGTCTCACGCTGAGCCGCGACTCTTTCAAGTGTGACCGTTTTGTTGGTGTCTTCAACACTTCATTTACACTCCAGTATGAAGAACTTTTTTAAACAGTGTAAATAAATACATGTCTGCCCATGTTTAAAAAAAGATGCGTGTATATTCAATGATGCCCACACAATGTGGAAACGCTGCCATACGAGTAAACATTATCAGCGAGTTTCCAATACAAGACAATTTGTGGAAAAATCTATTGCTTTGAAGTTTTCTACAGGGACGAGTGCAGCATTCTCCGCCCACACAGACACACGCAGAGACAAAGAACAGGTTCATTCAAACAAATAATTGTTTTCACACACTGAAAGAAAAGCGTCCATATTCCTCGGGGAGACGGGACTGCAGAGGCTCTTTGTGCTTTCAGTCATGGAGCTTTATCCATCCCACCACAAACAATGGCCGCCTGACCAACAGCTTCCCTCTCTTTTCTCCCTCCCCTTTCTGAGGTTTGGTCCAATATCCTCTTGAGCAATCCTGAGCTGGAAATCATTTACTGGCAGTTGGTGCACAGCATCCACCATTGTCAACAGCAGGCTGGAGCTGGGACTCGCCACTGGGCTGTGTGTTATAGCTGCCATAAGGTTCAGAATCTGGAGGAGCTCCTGCATGGAGATAGATCTGTAGTCTGAGGCGGGGTGGTGGGCAGCGCCGGCAGCCAGCTGTCTGTGTGATTTAACAGTGCACGTAAATCAAGAGCGAGTCTCTGCCCGACCAGCCAGCCTCATTTCAATCTCTCTACAAATCACACCCCGCAGGCAGCGCGAAGGGGCCGTGCTATAAAGGCACCCCAAAATAATCATCCTCCGCAACTCTCTTTCTTATGCTTTCATTTATTAAGTAGATGAGCAGAAATCTGACATCCATCATAAAGAGACACTACTGTAGAAATATGGTTTGGTCCAGCCTGATAACATTAAGGTTTGACTTGGTTAGTCATCTGTGGTCTTGTGCATGCATGGTGTCACACTTCATCCTTCACATCCAATGCAGAAAGAGAGAGGGAACATTTAAAGTGGATATTTACAACAAAAAAAAAAAATCAGAGAAACCATCTTGCAGAGTGGCTCTTCAGTTCCCACAATTCCAAGCTTGGAAGCGACTTTTATTTATGATGTGTAAAAAAAAGGGGCTATTGAATTAGCATATCTCTTTCCGTCAGCCAACCTATGTTGAACTAGATATTAGTGTGAACCAATGCCAGGGAGCGGGCAACATGATGATTCACTACCAGCAGATTAATTCTCTGCTCCACAGAGGGAGCCGGCGCCGCGCGTGCACCCAGGGAGGAAACAGACTATGAAGGCCACACGTACTTCTGACGGCTCTCACAGTGGAAGAAAAGAAGTTTGGAAGTTATTAACTCCGCCAGAGCTGCCACACAGAGCTGGTCGTCAATACCAACTCTGTGTGGTGGAGAAAGAAAAAAAAGAAAAACTGTAGCTCTAGCTTAGTGTCTCGCTTAGTGATAAAGTCCAACATGCCAGCTGTTTGAGTTTATGAATGAACAAAGCAAGCACCTTGTTCAGATAACCCAGACAGGTACATTTATTAGGGATGAACACATTTTCAATGGGATGCTGGTGATAAATTATAGTAATTCAGATGTAACATTTAAATGTGGTTTTCTGTGGCCTTTAGCGCTGACCAAACATTTAGTCGAAGTTCATCTGTATTCTTAAGGAACAGCCCTCTGGCATTAATGAATTCAGGCAAGCATCCACTTTGTCAAATGGCTTTAATAGAGGACTTCCCATTTTCATGAATGGTCTGTTATAGATTTATTCAGATGAGACTGGGATGGAGTTACTACTGTACTGCAAATCATCATCTGCACTGGGATGCTAAGATTGCTCTTCCTATGTCTGCTAAATTGTTTTTGGGGGCACTTACTGCATGCTGCGCCTGATCTGATGGTATTTACTTCATTGAATCACGTTCATCCATGGTATCATGGGAATTTCAAAGAAAGTGTGCACAGTGATTTAAATCCATAATGGAAAAATACATTTTTCAAGTCAGCCCTGTCTCCAAGACAACTCAACTACAGAAATATGTTTTGTTACTAACACGCTCACTGACTGGATAATATTTTCTTTTTTTCAATTAAATGAATGGAGCTCTAGATCTTTTAACCAGGGATGGCTGGCAGAGTACTATTACTGATCCAATTCAAAACCTAAACTGATCATTTTAGCTGCATTGTAGATGACATACTTTAAATAAGTGTCAAAGTCTTTGCAGGGAACTAGAACTAGAACTAGAAGCATTATTGTCAATCTACCAATCATGTATTTTTAATGAAAATGGGCTGATCACGACTGCCAGCTGATCAACTGGGGCATCCCTGCTACTAATAGCAGAGGAGTGATGGTTGGGCTGGATAGTGGGTGCACACAACACACGACTATCACACCAGAGTTTACATCGAGAGGCTGCTCTGTAGTCAGATTTAGACAAATCATAGTTTATAATGGTCAAAGATCAGATATTTGGTCACAAAACAAATACCCAGTCTTTTGACATTTGGAATTTACCATAAATTAAATTAAACTGCCATCATATCTTTTTTTATATACAAAACATGATCCAATCACAAGTATGTTTCCTAACAAACATGTGACTGTTGTAGTTTAGCAGTAAATGCGTGGCTAAAGTGTAGATCACCTCTTTAAAGAAAACACTGTGCATGTGAAAAAGGTTACCTTGTTAGGTATCAATCTGATTTGAGCATAAGAATTAAGCAATGCGACAGCTATTAACAGCAAGCAGAGCAGTCATTAGCGCCAAGAGTCTCAAAAATCAATTACAAATTGAATTAACGATGCATCTGTAGGTGCAGGTGTTTAGACAAGAACTGGTTGCTGAATCCTTTTAGGCCCAGAGAGGAAATTCACAGCCACCTGGAAGGAGCCCAAGACCATTTTACATTCAGTGTGGGCCATACATGCCCATACATGGCTAAGCCTAAGTGCTTTATACATGATTAAAGTCAGTGCCAATGTTGAGGATAGTACAGTGACCTTTGGAAAAACTGCTGAGTTGCATTTCTTGTATAACAACCTGATCATATGTCGACCAATTCAGTGTCAGTTACAAATAAAGTTGGGTTGATTACAATTCAGCAAAATGGATAATAGTGTTACCAACCTCTGGCTGTGAATACTGTATGTCCAAATGGTGCAATTATGTGACAGATTATTATTTCCATGATAACTGTCTAAGGTCCTGATGAACAAGTGTGTCATGCACCTCTCTGCTCATTTTTGCGCCCTCTTCATGAACAATGATTGGTCTATAAGAGAGTGTAAAATGGAAAGGATCATTTAAACCTGCATTAAAGAGGAACAAGATTTTTACTTCAATTAAACAGATTCAGAGTCATTGACATGGTTAAATGACTTGTTACAGGGAGAATGGAGGCTCTCTACCCGGCGTCTCTTGGCCGAAAACCAACCTTGCAAGATCAGCGCCTCCGACCCGGTGTCCCATATCTCGTCTTGCCAGAAACATGGACTGCTTTATAGCACTATGACACAAACACGCCGGCCTTATTAACATTATCCACCTTGGTAGACACCGCTCTCAGTGAAAATATGCACTCAGTAGCTCAGTAGAGAAAAAATGAAAACTAAAATGAGACTAAAAGTGAAAACAGCAATAAAGCGACTGAACTTGCATAGTTTCCCTTTAACTGAGTTTTCTGCCTCTTAGCAGCAATGGAAATCTGTGCTCACACAACATTTCAAAGTCCTCCACTAGAAGACATTTCAAGTGCCAAGTACTTTGAGAGAAATGAATTACAGAATAATGTATACAGTCAACCTCTGTGTTTGCTGTCAATCTCACCAGTTGTATCAGGCTGAGCTGGCTCTCCCACAGCAGCGTGTTGGCTGCCGTCCTCCTCCTTCTGTCCTACATCTCTCTCATTATTAGCTACTGCTGTCCCGTCCTGACCCTCTCTTGCTGCTCCAGTTGTCACAGCAGTGCTGGTTGAAGCCTGGATATACTCAAAACAAATTAATTGGAGAGCTAATCACACTGGTTGGTCTTTTCAGCTTCCCCATGTGTGTGTTATCTGAAATTTCGAGGTATTCCTCCCTCCTAATCGCTCCGGTCAAGACAGTCTTTAAGTCCTCTCAGGGGCAGCCTTATTGAGACCAAAAATATTTTTCAATATTAATGAGCGAGGCAGCAAACATCATTCAACAGTAATCAGAATAAAAGAATTAACATTCAGGAACATCCACTTGTACGTGCAGTCAGCATTGACTAACAGCTATGCTTGCTGTGTGGGGAAAGCCAATTGTTCCTCCTGCATATGAACATGAAAAGACAGAGTGAGAGAGGAAGAGAAGGAGAGAGAGAGACCTGGTTGTCCAAGTGTTTCAACCTCTCCATTTTTACAATAATAGCAGAGGGTGAGGTATCAGGGGACAAGTTGAGATGTGACACCTCTGCAGGCTGCCGGTAAAACCCTGCTGAAAGTCTGGTCCGTGAGCTACTGAAGAAACAAAGGTAAGCAGTCCCAGTAGGCAGCTAATCTGAGACATCACAGGTCTGCCCAGCTGTGTGTTTGTGGATCACAGAGGCAGCTCCTGAATGTCTGGATCATTTGTTATCAGAGAAACAATTAAAACGAAGGTTGCCAGAAATTGGAGCTCTCTATCATTCCCTTTCATCTCATGTCTAATGCACAGCATCAGCAATACACCGACTGCTTTATTCAGGGTTTTTGACACTTATGATCAATGAGTCAGTTTGATTTCCTGAATGACGGAAGGAGTGAGTTCACATCAGGAAACACTACTTGAAGTCACTGAGTTTATTACTGGTTGCAACTACCGTGTACATCACTGTTCTTTATATGCCGTGGGTGGCACATTGTCCATCTTTGTATGTCTGCAGACTCTCCCACTGGCTGACTTTCATTCATTCTTGGACTTTTGCCTATATATTTGTGTTTACACATGTAGAAACCACAGCCAATATGTCCTGCATTCTAGTGTTGCACCGATACCGATACTAGTATCGGTGGGGGGGCCGATACGGCACTAAAATGCCGGCATCGGTATCGACGAGTACTAACAAAGGACGCACCGATACCATTTACAGTTACAGTAAGGAATTTGGAACGCAGCGCCGTGTCTTCTCTCGCCCAACACTCACTGCTGTGTGATCACACGTGTTCAGTGCATGCCAGCCAAGTAGGGATGTAAACAATTACATTAATTGCAGTTAATCCATCCTTTTCTGTGAGTTTTATGGTGAGAAATGTAAACAAGCAAAGGCGACATAAAGTCGCGGGATCTCTATAAATGTGTGCGCACTGCGCAGGCAGCGCAGGCAGCGCACTGAGCACACAAGGGAGAGAGGAGGAGAAAGAGACAACATCACTGTTACCTGTTGTGTACCGCAAAGTCTGTAGCTACCATCGCTAAAACACAGAGACCGTGTGTAACGAGTCAAAAGCCGCCGACACTGAGCTGCCGTGTGCGGGAGGATCCAGGTGTTTATCAAAGCTTGGTCACCGTGCTGAGGAACCGGGTCGGTTTGAGCTGCGTTCAGCCTGCATTAAAACTCCTTGTCGGCGGCTTTTTGACTCGTTACACTCTGGTCTCTGTGTTAGCGATGGTACAGTGCAGGCTATACAACAGGTAACAGTGTTGTTGTCTTTTCACCTCCTCTCTGTGTGCTCAGTGCGCTGCGCACACATTTAAATAGAAATCACGCTACATTATGTCGGCGCGGTCGTTACTGGAGCTTAATTAGAAGGAAAAAACGCGCTCGTCGAGCAGCTGCAGCTGATCAGCTGACATGTGGTCAAGACGTAGCTACAGACCTGTCACTGTCACAGGTGCATCTCATCTCATCTCATTATTATAGACTTCAACCTCAGAGCTCTGTCTTCAGACTGTCCTGACCTGTCCCTGAACGTCACACAGGGACAACATGGAGCTGCCTGTGTGATTGGTTACTGAGTTTATTAATGTTTACATCAGGCTGCGTTCAACCAGCCAGTTGATGCTACTGTGATTAAAGTGGTTAAATACAGTAATCATCATAGTGGCAGGAAAGACCATTATGTATCAAATCTGTTGTGTTGGTCAAGAACAGGTTCAACTTAAAGTCAGAGGAGAAATGTTTAAGGTGTTTTTACTGTTCCTAAATGGGTCACATTGGACCCTCAACATTATTTAAAGATTAAATAACATGTTACTTGAACATTTTACCAGGTAGGCAATAAAAAAGTTCTATTGGATTATAGTATTAGAAGAAAAAAAGCTCATATATATATATATATATATAAATTTTTCAAATGGCGTGGCATCGGTACAGTATCGGTATCGGCAGATACTGCACAGCTGGGTATCGGAATCGGTATCGGGGGCCAAAAAATGGTATCGGTGCAACACTACTGCATTCTCTGGACATTTATACAGATTTTCTGTATATTTTCTGTATAGTAGATTTCTGTATGTTTTATACAAATTTTCTGCCCCGTCAACCTGGAACAATGTGCAGAAAGACTTGAAATTGACACATCTTGTAACTCTGGGGGAATTCAAGTCAATTATAAAAGACAGAGAATTGAGCTCAGTCGGATCGTGTTTTTGCATTGATGTTTTCTTGAAATGTGTGTATTTTATTTGTGTCTTGTGTGTTGTCTAACTATTTTGCTCGTGTGCTGCCGTCTTGGCCTGGTCAGAGGTTTTAAATCTCAATGAGTTTTTACCTGGTTAAATAAAGGATATTGATTGATTGATTGATTGATTGATTGATTGATATTGAGTGTCTTTTGTTTTGAAACATCACAGTGAGTGCTTGAGCACCTCATCTTCTCACGTCGTGTCCCTTTGATGGAGGGAAAATTAAATTTGGTCCAAAAATTTTATTATTTTCAAGATTAAACGAAGGGATGCGTTCTCTGTCTATCGATCGCACAGCACCTACATGTACAGTATACACACACAAAACAGTGTTGTCCATGGTGTTGTGACACTCGGCCCCTGAACCTGCGACAAGCCCTAATGCACATACAGTATCATGGCCACACAACGATGGAAATTCACGTTTCCATTCACCATACACACTCATTAATTCACAGCACTAACTCATAGCCTACCCATCATCGTGTCGTGCACGCAATCCAATGAGTGAAATCAGGAAAAGGATGGAGAATATCCTGTTATTGTTATCTTATGTCAGCTGAACTAGAATAGCAGAATTAGAATTAAATTCGTTTATTCGGGAAAACAACATGATTCGGCGATTAGTCAAGTAAAGGCAAAATCTGACGAATCAGAATAAACTATAAAATCCTTAGTCAAGGACACCCCTAGTTTTTACTGAGAGCCTGAGCAGCAGAGGCTACATATGAAAGAGCGTTTTCACTCTTCTTTTAGCTCAGTGTTTCATCTCCAACTTGTGTCTCTCTAGCAGCTGAATGCTATACTTTCCTGCTTGTCATTAACTTTGTCCTGCTGCTGTTTGGCGATGGGCACACCACACAGAAAATAGCTCAACAAGACCATAAACCAAAACAATTAGTTGAAAGAGACATTTCTCAGCAGCACTGTTAACTTTGGGTTTGTCACTACAAGCTGTGCTCCGCACATGTAAGTCATCATTTGATCCAGTCGTGATATGAAAATAATACTCATACCTGTTTGATATTTCACCTGCATCTTCATAGTAAAAGAAGAAGAATCTGTTTATGATATCACAACAATTTGCATTTTAGTCCAACTGAAGTACTGAAAGATCATATAGTCAATATGTTACCACTGACAATGGCCACCACTCAGGGACCAGGGTGGTTACCTGTATGTATTTTGACAGAAAGTTGCTTTTCACAGAACACCAGTGCAGTGAATGGTAATAATGTGCTGTTCAGAGACAGATTTTCACAGAAGTTAAATGTCTGGTTGTAAGGAGAAAAAAAATCCAACATCACATCTGAGCAGTTCCAGTGGAAACAGGGAATCTCAATTTCCCAAGAGCACTGTCATAATTAATTTATTCGCTAACACCAAAACAACAACATTAATTAGGGGAGTGCAATCCAGTACTGTTTGGGAAAATAAAGTTTAAGCACCATTTTAGCAAAATGGTATAATATGATGTTTAACTCATTTGCATACATACTAAATAGACAACAAAGAAGTGGCAAGGGTAAAGCTGCCAGCCATGAGGAGAATATGATTACAGCCATTTAAGAACAAACCTGCCATTATCATAAAGACACAGTATCTGGCCAACTCTCACCCCTCTTCTTCAGCACTTTCTCCAGCAAAAGCTGCAGTTAAGTCTGCAAAGTGAATCTCGCGGATCGTTCTCAATGGCCACTTCTGCAAAGTGAAGCCAGAATAATGGTGTGTTGAGAGTCCGGCACAAATAAACCGACATTGAAGTGTTTTTAAGCAAAAAATTACAGTGCGTCTGCCTGAATGGGTCCGTCTGCTCCATTTTACAGAATATGTCAGACAAACTGTTATCTTATGATGTGTTGTAATTGAGATGCTATTGGTGGTGTTGAGTTTGGCAAAATTGCCTTCAGCGCGTGGTCTTGTACACACATCACTCAATTTATCACAGCGTGGAGGGGACGTGTCTCACATTGAGGCTTTCCAAGTGTGCAGGGAGATAAACACATTACTGTTCATTACATAACTAATTATGTGACTAATTATTAAGCCACCCCCCTCCACCCCCAGTTTGAATGGACTGGGTGTTAAAAATAATAACAGTGTTATTTATTTTCCACTCTTGATCCTGGCTTCTCAGCCAAGAATTTCTTAAGCGTGACATTTTAATCTCAATGTGACTTTTGCATCATTGAGTTAAGGGTAAATAAATAAAGAAATCATTGCACAATTGATTGTGATGAATGGCACTGCAACACCTGAGGTACAAAACCTGACACTAAGGAGTACATTGGTTAATGGCCTCCGGTTGATGTGAATTGCAAAATTTGCATGACACTAGAACTTTTTTTTTTTTTTGCGGGTGAAAACAGTAGAAAACCTCCCAGCATCATGCCAGCGCTGCTTGCACACAAATCTGTCTGAAGGAGGTGAACTCTGTCTGACAGGCGATATAGCATGAATAAAACATCACATGTGAATGGAAAATAAATTCTGAGGAATCTGAGCGGATGCATTATCTGTGTTGAGTGTGTGATGCAACATGGAGGAATTGTTGGTGTTGATCTCAGAGCAATGTTGTGAAAGACAAACAACTTCTGCCTGTGTTTCTTGCCTCTTTACAAAGTGTTGCACTGATAATAATTTAAAAAACACTTTTTCTCACTTTTTTACTCACATAGCCTATAGTTAATCCACCGTGCCTGCAGTCACCACCAACTAATTGGTCGGACATATATGAGTCAACAGAGTCTAAACCTCAGGAGTTTTAAGTGAGGCCCTGTGATGTAAAGTAACAGCTGACTGGAGGTAAATGAGCCAGTTCTCACCCTTCCGACATGGTTGGATCCTCTCCAGGCAGCGCAGCCTTGCACACAACTCCTTCTAACCAAACTCTGACAGAGACTAATACCCCAACATTAGGTGTCTTGCACCATTTTACATTAAACTATAACCTCGCTTTGTTTTCTCCCCTCGGCCGTGCTGTGCTTTCACTCGACAGCGAGTCTTCGCAACACGCTGTAAGAGGGATGGACACGTCTGCTGCTTTCATATTCATTGGCTGTAAATATTTTAGGAGTCAGACCAAAGTAAACACTGGTCAATTCAACAGGGCATAGTCACACATTTGTCATCGCTTCCTGTGTAATTATAGCCGAGGCTCTGAAGCCAAATTGAGCATTAAGAAAATGCATGAGACGACGCTGAGTTTGTTTTTGGTGAGCAGAGACGAAGAGGACATTTATTTTGGTGTGTGCCGAACATAAAAAAAGGGGGATACAAGTGTTTGTTCAGCTTCCCCTGCTTTCTCTAATAATGATGTTTGCCCTTACAGAATAAACGATGCCTCACTGTAGCTGAGAGGGCCTTTGAATTAATTCTGCATGGGACAATAAATTCAGAATACGATTTTATTGGATGTGACACAAAAATAATGTAATGCAATGAAATCAAGGGAAATAAATTGTTGTGCTTAAGTACAACAAACAGCAGTAACTTGCTGAGATGTTTAATCGTCCACACTGCCACTTTAAAAAGTATCATGCACGTCCCTTTCAACTTCTAATAAAACTGCATTTGCAGCAGAAATGACACCACAACATGATGCTGAACTGTTGGATGGAAAAACAAAGTTGCCATAGCTTTAAGCGCTCAAGAGGAAAAAAAGGCTTATCTGTTGTCTCCCTAGGGAAATTAATTAATCAACACTTTAACTAGAAATATATCTCTGTTTTGTGACTATTTGTGCATTAGGTCTGTGACAAATTGATGATGGTGGAACACATTGTCCTGATGATAAGTTTTCATGACAAGGAAAAAAAAACAGTTTCCATCATGTTCTGTTAGGCGAAGCAATTTCACCAAAAGAAACTTGTATATTAAAAAAAAATTGCTCAGTTGATTTTTATGTCAGTCAAGAAATTTATATTAGCACAGTTCCATAAGCACACAATTTCACTGTGCTCCAGCCTGGATGGATTTGCTCCAAGGTTATTGTCAAAGTCAAATGAATAATCTAGACCATAATCAGCTGGAGACAGAGGGAAGCCCATCAGGCAACTAGTTAAGCACATTTTTCTCTGTCATATTTGATGGAGAGGCCGGAGCCTCTGAATCTTTTAGCCACTGCTTTGCTGATAATTCTCGTCTCCATGTATCCAGGGGTCTCTAAAGGCCAGTGGATGGATGTTCAGCTCCTCCTCCTGCTGCAGATCACTTAGATGTTCTGTGTGTTTGCATACTAAACAAATTAAGTTGACAATTTAATGGATTTCAGGGGGTTAACACAAACATGGTTTGCAGAGGTTTAAATTATGAATGCCTCGGGCTGAAGATGAGTTTTCATAGGCTTGTTGCCATGAACTGCACTGCAGGTCATTAATGTTTGTGGCTTTGGAGGTTCAGCTGACATTAAACCACAGGACTTGGTGAGCTGTAATTCCACTTAATTTATGTTTTTCTTTGTGGTATAGCAAAGTGAGAGGCTGTACTAAAGACCTGTTCAAGGTCATTTATGCATATTTCATCACCTGTTTGGAGCTTTTCTCCATGGTGACGGGGCACCGTATTGTTTTCTGATTCACATTTTTGAAAGACTACAGAATGTACTGTATAGAGACATGGGCATGCGTGTGTTAATGCCAGTGTAAACTATATGATCAAAGCTTTAAACAGTGCACTGAACGAAAGTAAAGCCAAGACTAGAGGGTACGTCATTAGTTCTGTACATGTCTGCTGATAAACCAGAACCCTGCCATCCATTAGCTATACTGTTTATCCTTTGAGGAACGCCAGGGGGTCCTATGCCAATCCTGGCTGATATTAGGTGAGGGGGGGTATACGGTATTCTGGACAGGTCGCCGATCCATAACAGGGCTGACATATAGAAATAAACAAGCATCCTCATTCATTTTGACACATATGGGCAATTTGGAGGCGCCAACAACTCTAATCTGTTTGTGTTTGGACTGAGATGAAACCCACGCAGTCACAAGCTGAATGTGAAAACAAAAACCTGACTTGATGGTGGCTGCAGATGAAGTCGGCAAATCACAACATAAAATTCATCTACATGAATATAATTTAATGGCATGTATTATTGTTTAGATTATGTCAGCCTATGGTTCAACAGGACCCACAGACGGACTGTGGGTTTCTATGCAAGTTAATTCCCTAGTTTAGTATCTGCTAATCTGTCTCGTAGAACACGTAAGTGGTAGATACTGTAGGAGCTATAATAAGAGAGAGAAAGGAATATGACTTAATGGACTAAATGTTTCTTTGAGTTTTTCCATCCAAACGTATTTAATTTCATGATAACAGCTCCACAGCAGAAAATGTGTGGTTATCACCAGAAATTTCCCCCTGGGTGCTGCCCTCGATCTCCCATTATCTGCCAAGGAGCTGCAGATAGTCCCCCCTTTGATGGTGTTGCAGACTGTCAGGTCTGGGCTCTATTGTCCGAGAGGATTGGTCTATCCTGAGTTCTGAGGAACAGATTTTCACTTTGAAAATAAACCTAAACATTTTAGCAGGGTGGGGAGCACTGTATTGTCATGAAAGGCCTGGAGGAACACAGCGACTATTGCCGTTAAACAGACATCTTTGCAGGGACACTGGTGCACTCGTCTTCTCCAAAACTGCCTCCTCTCACGTTTTACCTCCCATGTTTCATCCGGCCGGTGGGATTACAGGGGTTAAAGTTCTGCTCTTTTTCTGATAACAAGTGCCTTTTTCATTATGTGATGTCCAGGTGACCTTAGCCCTCCATTCCAGTTATTTATTGCCACATATCCTGCAGCTCTCTCTCTCTCAGTTACCTGTGAACTCAGCCTCCCACAGGGAAGCCAAGTTTGCATTCGAAGGTGCTACTTAGAGCCAGTGTGCCAGCCCGACCTTTGAGATTGCCTGGACAATTATGCATTTGTAGACTTCCTGATAAATATTCATAACCGGTGACAGGACCTCAGTGTTGACATTGCAATCACTCAAATTGCTCTTGTATCATGAATACCTATCAAATACACAATCACTTAGTAATTAATTTGAAATTTTCTACAAATGAATTAGTAAGATTATTAATTAATCTTTTATATTTCCAATAACAAGAAGCAAATGTCCCCAAATCCCTGATCACATTTGGGTCTCTGCGATAACTTTGGCTTCTAGAGTACTTTGCAACCATTTGCTCTTTATTAATCTTATTTGTGAGTTATAAACTCACTTACGTTCCATGTACCGATGATTTAAGATTTTCTCAATGATGTCAAATTTAGAAACATATTAAAAGTAATTTCCCTCTCTTCCCCTTCAAATCCTGGATGTAAATAAACCATAAATGACAGGTGCAACCCAGGATATCAAACATGTTTGACTAATTCCGAATAATTTCCTGAGCTGGGTGACAAATTCTGCCTTCCTCCTGCACTATGCATAGCCAGGGAGCGCAGGCATGCATACAAAGTAGGGTGGAGATTTAGCTTGGCTTGCTGTAGCACGGCTCCCCACCTCCCTGCAAACCACACTTCCCTCCATAACCTTCCTCTCGGCTCCAGCACCAGCTCTCCCTGACATAAAAGGGCATGTCCTCTGAGGTTCCTGTCTGCCCCTCTGTGTCTGTCAAAGGCTACATGTCCCTGAGAGACGGAGCGCTTAAACAGCACTAAGAGAAATGTTGTGCTGGCATGTTAGAGGCGGCATGGGATTACTAATCCCTAACTCCCACATTTCTATGAACATCCAAGTGAGCTAACTTTTTTAGATTTCCACAAAACACAGCCAGACTGGGCGGAAAATTAATCTGCACCGCACAGCTAATAACTTCTGTTGGTAGCTACAGAGTGCCCGGCTCTTTACTCATTACCCCACTTGGCCTTTCCTTGAATTCAGCTGCCAGAGATTCAGGGGAATCACAAGCCTTATCTGAATATTTCATATAAAAACTCAGCTGGGAAAGAAAGTTCGGAGCTGGCAATCTGCAGCCTCTTATTGATAAGTTTGTGCACAGGTCTCATGCCAAGTTCTGAGTCAGTGCTGCAGGCCAGGCTGAGGCCATGACTCACACTGTAGCTCAACACTCATTCTCTCTACTCAGCATGCTGAGAGTTTGCTCTGAGGCCTCCAAAAGTGTTGTAAGAATATCTTTGTAATGATAATGACAATGTACTATGGAAACATGCATGAAGAAAATGAGTGCCAGGGCTGAGCCAGGGTTTAATGAGAGGGGTTTCATGATCAGTGAGAGAGTTTCCACAAACAGACACGAAATGATGAATAATGAGTGACCGGTGAATTTCTAATTAATTTAACAAAAAGTTCTTACGTATCGATTCTGCAATGAGGCAATTAGTCTGTTCTAATTGGATAACACTGAAAAACTGACACTGCTCCTAATTTTTTTCTTCTTCAAACAAATCATCTACGCACACTTTCAAACTTTAAAAGTTCTGTTTTTGGAAATACTCAGATGTGATAAATGTTTTGTTAAATGGTTTTCCCACAGAAAAAGTAAAAATTGGAAAGTCAGTACAGGGTAAAAAAATAAAAAATTAAGTCAACATTCAAAGTAGATAATTTGTTTAATCTGTTCATGTCTGTCAACTTGTGGTAACTGGCAGTGGCTGACATGGAGTTGGTGGTTGTGCTAATTCAAACCTTTAGCTCTGACAAGGTTTTGGGTTTATTTTGCACCTCCAGTTTCCCACAAGTTGTACGAGACCCTGCTTGCTGCTTTTCAAAACTAAACTATGCAATTACATAAACGAGAACAGGTCAGAAACCTAGCATGTGTCTAGAACGCCTATAGTCAGATTCAATGACACACACTCTATCAGATGAGGCACCAGGGCTCCTGGGCTAAGACTAGATTTATTGGGGGTTTTTTCTCACACAGAGCACGCCCCCATCTAGGATCATTTTGGTCTGTATTTACTTCCAACTCCAGAATTCAACAGACTTTTAGAAGCAGGTCCTTGTGTCCAACTCCCTCTGTTTGAAATGTAGAATTGGTCATAGCATTTAGTACGAAACTTTGTTATCAATGACTTCTCCCTCTCCCTTGCTCCCTCGTGCTATTCCTCTATGTCCTTTACTATTAATGATACATGCTATGAAAGTAGTTTTTGGAGGCAAGGCTCAGTGAAATGGAAGCACCTCCTCACTTCCCTGCAGTTCCCAAGCAACCAGGAAACCAGAGCAGCTCAGTAAACTACAGCTCAGCGGCTGTAGAAGTATCATCAGTCAGTCAGTCAGTCAGGGATATAGGGCTTGTCCTGCTGTTGTGGTTGGGCCAAAAACATATGGATAATGCTAACTAGACTAAAAACTTGATTCAACAGTGTCTTTAACAAAAGTGTACAAAGTGACTGACCTATAAGAGATAGACAATTATGGTGTGGCTTCATGTTTCCTTTGTTTCCCTATGTTTGGAATGCTCATCATGATGTCGCACAGTCCTTATAGGCTTATTTAAATTATTTACAGTAACTAACTTTGCATGGAGACAAATACATTTGATAATGAGCTCAGCCATTATGCTGGAACATACTGTAAAATGCAGAGTGTTTTACTGTTGTTGGAAACATAAAAAACAACAACAACACACATTTGGTTTGTTAATAATGCATGACGCGAAAGACCTAAAGCAGTAGAAACAGGGGAAAAAATTTGAATAACAAAGGTTAAAAAAAAGTGGACTACAGTGATTTTTTTTAGTGTTGCACCGATACCATTTTTTGGCCCCCGATACCGATTCCGATACCCAGCTGTGCAGTATCTGCCGATACCGATACTGTACCGATGCCACGCCATTTGAAAAATTTATATATATATATATATATATGAGCTTTTTTTCTTCTAATACTATAATCCAATAGAACTTTTTTATTGCCTACCTGGTAAAATGTTCAAGTAACATGTTATTTAATCTTTAAATAATGTTGAGGGTCCAATGTGACCCATTTAGGAACAGTAAAAACACCTTAAACATTTCTCCTCTGACTTTAAGTTGAACCTGTTCTTGACCAACACAACAGATTTGATACATAATGGTCTTTCCTGCCACTATGATGATTACTGTATTTAACCACTTTAATCACAGTAGCATCAACTGGCTGGTTGAACGCAGCCTGATGTAAACATTAATAAACTCAGTAACCAATCACACAGGCAGCTCCATGTTGTCCCTGTGTGACGTTCAGGGACAGGTCAGGACAGTCTGAAGACAGAGCTCTGAGGTTGAAGTCTATAATAATGAGATGAGATGAGATGCACCTGTGACAGTGACAGGTCTGTAGCTACGTCTTGACCACATGTCAGCTGATCAGCTGCAGCTGCACCGCGACGAGCGCGTTTTTTTTTTTCTTCTAATTAAGCTCCAGTAACGACCGCGCCGACATAATGTAGCGTGATTTCTATTTAAATGTGTGCGCAGCGCACTGAGCACACAGAGAGGAGGTGAAAAGACAACAACACTGTTACCTGTTGTATAGCCTGCACTGTACCATCGCTAACACAGAGACCAGAGTGTAACGAGTCAAAAAGCCGCCGACACGCTTCCTGAGGAGTTTTAATGCAGGCTGAACGCAGCTCAAACCGACCCGGTTCCTCAGCACGGTGACCAAGCTTTGATAAACACCTGGATCCTCCCGCACACGGCAGCTCAGTGTCGGCGGCTTTTGACTCGTTACACACGGTCTCTGTGTTTTAGCGATGGTAGCTACAGACTTTGGCCGGTACACAACAGGTAACAGTGATGTTGTCTCTTTCTCCTCCTCTCTCCCTTGTGTGCTCAGTGCGCTGCCTGCGCTGCCTGCGCAGTGCGCACACATTTATAGAGATCCCGCGACTTTATGTCGCCTTTGCTTGTTTACATTTCTCACCATAAAACTCACAGAAAAGGATGGATTAACTGCAATTAATGTAATTGTTTACATCCCTACTTGGCTGGCATGCACTGAACACGTGTGATCACACAGCAGTGAGTGTTGGGCGAGAGAAGACACGGCGCTGCGTTCCAAATTCCTTACTGTAACTGTAAATGGTATCGGTGCGTCCTTTGTTAGTACTCGTCGATACCGATGCCGGCATTTTAGTGCCGTATCGGCCCCCCCACCGATACTAGTATCGGTATCGGTGCAACACTAATTTTTTTTACACATTTCATGTCATCTCTATGGTGATGCCTACATCTGGGTGTCACATTTGTGAGCTGAATCTATCGCTCCTTATTGGGATTCAGACTACATTTTACTCATGATGCTGTGAACTGCAAAGAGCTGTGAAAAACCAACAATAGCAGCCGGCTCAGGAAAACAAAGCGAGTCCACTAGTGCCTGCAAACACACCAGTCAAACCTCTCTTACCTCTGATCCCCTGCACTGAGTGGCAGATTGTAGGGTGTGAATTGGGTAAAGGGAAACCACAGATAGGAAGGTGAGAGGATTTGTCCGAATCAAAACCATCATGTGTTTTCTGGAGGTTCAGATACCTCTGGTCAAATTCTCCCAGCAGCGCTTTAACCTGCCTTGTTTGAAAGCCCACAGCATAACTAAATGAACGAAGGGCAAACCACAATCTGGACCGATGATCATATTGATTTTCTTTTTCCATGTGCTCACACCACAGAGCGCACACATCCATCATGCTTAGTTGGAATCAAATTTAGTGTAAACTCTACACAGTGCCAGGAGGACCTCTAACCTGGTAGGAGAACAGGTTCCCAAAACTCTGTCTGACAAATAAGACAAATAGAAAGTGCTTCCAGGTCCCGGTTCATTTGAAATTGCTTGAATCTCAGCGAAGACCAAAAAAACAAAACAAAAAGATTTTGCCACAAAGAATGTATGAATTATTACACCAAAGGTATGATTTTAAAAAATTGGATTTCAGACTAGTTTTCTGAGTCTCATTACTCATAATGTTAATTTAAGGAAACCTTTCATTTACATAATAATTGAAAGTAAGTAATGATTGTATTTCCACTTATTCTCCTATTACATTGATATTCCCATTTGGTCCTCTTCTCATTCAAACCAAATTACAGGTATTTAATCAATTACCATCCTGTCCTATCAGTAAAATGAATAGACAGTCTGCACATTTTTCATTGAAACTCATCATTTCCTGATTCATTACAGTTGAGCTGGTGATGTTAAACACTGAGGATTGACAGAGAATGAATGAATGTACTCGATATTAAACACAGATATAAAATTCTATTGGTGAAAAAGATCCATTAACGTTACCCACACACTTCAGCTGTGTGTGAAATTTCATCTCAACATGAAACCTCCACACTGGGCCTGATCGACAGCATGTGAGGATGAGAAAATGGCTTCACTCTTGAGAAATACAGGAAAACAGGCACCATGGGAAATGGAACAAATATGAGATTCAGAGAAAAATGACGGACAGTGATGGCCGGGAGAAACTGGGAGATGTGTTTGACCTGAGCAGTGGAAGATTGAAAGAGATCTCATGCTGGTAACTCAACTTTGGGTCTGTGGTGCTGCTGCAGGGATTCATCAAATGCTCTGCCCTGTTCAGGCTGCAGCACAAGCGAACGCTGTCATATTTCATCCTCAACTCCTCAGTTATCATTTACTTATTTAAAAAGAAAAATACATGTATATATGGGCATTCAAGCAGTTTTCTGTCAAATCTAAACTGACATTAAAATTCATTTTTCCTAATAAATACATTTAGGATAACAATTTTGACGCATGTTTTTATGCATTCCTTTACTAGCTCATGGTGTTGGTGGTGCAATTTGATTGACACAAGTCGTTCCCAAAATTGCATCAGTTAACTATTTGGGGGTCTTAAAGGGATACTTCCCCCAAATCTATACAGTCATGCCAAGGAAGGGTTTGGAAAACTTTTGGAGTTATCAGTCATTCCGCTGGCAAAGGATTTTCAGGGGATAGAGTTCATACACTTTTTCATGTCACGAGGACAACATGGAGGTATTTCGATGTTTCATAGTCTATGTTTTGGAGGATTCAAAAGTGACTGTAACTCCAAAAGCGTTTTGATGACTCCAAAAGTTCTCCACACCCCTCCGACAGTGAGTAGACAATTGGTGAATTATAATGTAATTCTTAGTAATGTCTTAGACATTCCATAGCTCCATCTGTGATCTGGATACTGTAAGTTTGCATCATCATACTTTATAGTATATTCTTGTAAATAGCGCAAGATACCACCTAACTATGGGAAGAACAGCCGTAGAATAATGAGTCATTATTAATCACTCACTACTTTATATTTTGTTACACGGAGGGTGAAGTGAATTCACATTTCTCTTCAAATTTAATGGAAGGGTTTGCTCAAATCACGGCAGTCTGAAAATATAATGTTCTCTTGAGAAAAAGGGTCAGATGCATCATTTGGAGCACAGACAAGAGGCAGAGGAATCAGAAAAACATGCATGACTACAATGCTAAAACAAGCTTGGCATTTACAAGTTTCATCTCAAAGCAGACTGATGAGATGAAGTCATTAGACGGTGAAAATAGAAGATCTTAAATGTTAATCGATGTTACAGCGAAGGCTTCCTCTACTGTAGGCGCGGAGCAGGGACACACACAAGCGGCTTTAAACCACTGTAACCATGGTAATGCACATTACCTGACAAGGTTAGTTGTGTTTGACAGGGTGGTGGGTGTTGTATTACAGAGACGAGACATCTCAATGTTCTGCTGACAGTCCTGCTGAGGGCAGAGACAGTGACTGCCCTGACATCTTTATATGCCCATGGTGTCGGTTGTGCACACACAGCTCAGGTGCAGTTTTGCGGCACAAAGAGATTTGCAAATACTGACACCGTGTCACATGCTGTGAAGTGCAAATGTTACAGTGCATAAAGTGAAAACCAGATGTGTGACTGGAATTTATTTCAATGGTCTGGCAGAATATAATTAAAATGGATCAGCAGGGTTTGGAGTCACACATCACATCAACGAGCAAAACACAAATTGAGTGAATCATTTCAAAATTGCAGAACGGCGACAGAACAATAAAAAACTTTGCGATTCAATTTGGAATATTTGTCACGTTTCTGTAATCCTAACGGTCCTCTGCTCCCAATTAATCAAGCTATATCATCTCTCAGACTAATTGTAAATGAGCATCTATCTCATTTTTGGTGGTTGTGACTGAAGTCTGTCGGCTGCTGTGAAAGTGTTCCTCTGACTTATATTTATGGTTTAATGGGGCTCTAAAGGAGCTTAAAGAATAGATGGCCATGATTGATTGATGTTTTGTGTAATAAAAATGGATGATTAACTTGTTTTAATGGCTTTGTCAAAGGCAGTGGGGAACAAAAGAAAACAACCAGCCTTGAGTGTCATTAGGTTTGCAGGGAGTGAATTATTTTAGTGCTTCCATTAAACCAGACAATCTTGGTGCTCTTTCACAGATAAAGTACAGCCTTTGATATTATTGTACTGACATTCTACTTTCTGCCTTATTCATCCTGCCAATAAAGGATTATTAGCATCACCGCTGCCTTCACAGCTAATTAACAGAGGCTTTTTATAATAAATAGGCGTTGAAATAATCATTCTTATACCTACATTTATTAATAAGGGCATGAATATGCAGCCTTTGTTCCTTTCTGTTTACAAACTTTCATTCATCGTCACACGCTCCTTAAGTTAACATACACAATATACACACAACCCATGATATTCCCTCTTCGATTTGTAATCCAAACACCCAGATTACATGTCAAAAACGGGATCAGATACGTCTGTGCTGCGGATATTCAAAATCCAGGCGACACATGCAATCTTGTAAACACACAAGGCCACAGCCAACAATATTGTACACCATGACTTATGGCTGTACGATAAACCATCCTTTAAAAAGAGGAATTTCAAGCAGACAGGCAGGGGATGTATGATAGATTAGTTGTGTCAGGTTTTATATCAGCCATTTAAGTTGTCACCCTCCACAGCAAACAGCCTCGGAGGCAGACAAACCTCAGCAGGTTTCTGCACAGTGAGCACTCGTCTTCCTCCTCCTCCCCCTCTTATGAAATAAAGCTGGTGAATATGATTGAGAGATTATAGACATGTGACAAAAGTCGAATCTAGAGGATGGACTGCACATCGTGGACAACACAATAATAGGTATCTGCAGGCATCATGTCCATTCCAGTGTACTCTTCTGTATTTGTCCTTTCCCACTAGATATTCATCAATATCAGCCATTCTTAATAAAGCCATTCTGGATTTCTCATTGTCTCTCATTTGAGCCTTCCCTCTGGCAGCCCCTCACACTCTAATGGTATTTTCTCATATCAACCAGCTTATCAAATCAAAATTCCAATGATGGATAAATCTGCCTGAGCTGATGCGCTGGAGTGCCGCCTGCTGCTATCAATCAACATGTTGCCAGGTGATTGTGTCCTATTGGGATGTATGACATTATGAGGTCCATTTGGGGGCCCAGCTGAGTTACAATGGCTCCAATCATTCAACGTCACTTTTCGGCTTTGGCCGCCTTCTCGTAATCTGTGCTTTCCTGGAAGAGCACAGTTTATCTCTCCTTGCGTCTCTCATGCATGTTGTGCTCTCTGTAAAGAGCAGAGCCATTTTCACCCCTTTTCCCTGGAGGTGTGCAGCTGTCCACTGCCCCCCAGGTGTCCCTTTAAGTGAATGATGGCAGCATGGTTATGTGAAGGGCTGCGATTTTAAAGGGGCATCTGAAGATGTGTAATTAAAAACCACTAAATAATTACTAAATTGAAAAGATCAATTAAGACAGGTGTCTGCATGTTTGCTATTTTTAGGGATGATGACTATCTCTGCTCGTTCCACAAGGTGCTTGCATCGAATGCAAGACAAAATCTGCTCTTCATCAGGCAGCATGACAGCGACCATTTTTGCAAACTGCAAAGAAAAAGAAAGTTAACACCTGCCCCGTGGGGTGGATATGAAAAAGTAATTTAATAAAACCCTGAAAGTGTTACCTACATGCGAGACAACAATACTGGAAACAGTGGGAAATCTCGTTAAGCAAGCTGGAGCAATAACGTAGGCCAATAATAAAATAAGAACTGTTCTTTATAGAGCCACCTGAGGAAGAAAAGTCAACAAGTTTTAGATAGATTCGTTCAAGTAAGCAGCAACAGAGAGATACTGCAGGCCTCCAGTGTGTTTCAGGAATCTAATCTGAGGCAGGAGCACTTGTGATTTAAAAATGCCAATCTTGAATTGTTAGTAATTGCACTGCTTTTATCAAACCCCTTTGGTCATGGTCCTGGAGTCTGATAAGAATTGCCAAAAGTTATTTGAACACCATGAATTAAGAATACAAAATTGATATTTATTAATCAAAACTTAAAGCTGAGCTGGCAGGCAACAATTTAATTACACACTGCACCATTTACAACACCCGCATCACAGCCACAGAGACACACTTGTGTTGCTCTCATTATGACCTTTAATAAGAGTCACAATGCAGAAGGTTTTTAAGACTTAATTCAATTTTGAATTAATCATGCAGTTTGTGCTGATCACATCATTATTATTAGTTTTTAAGATGGCAAGGTTGCACTTTGGGATGCAAAGGTCAGTGTTTCTCTACTTTCTACAACATTGTTTACACTGTACATGTAATGCAAGTGTAATCTAAACTGATAAAGGAGGCTTGGAGATAAATTTTTCTTTTTCTTTCGTCTGATATTTAAATTGGTACACACTGGATGCGCCATTAACCAATTAAAGTGGGAGAGACACTAGGTGATAGCTCAGATGCTGATTAAGTTTGGAATGAAATCTATGACTGAGAAACGCAAATTAAATTATTTGCGCTTAAATGATGCAGCTCCAAGACCAGCGTGATTAATAATTAGCGCACAGCATTTCCCATTTAATTGCACTCCACCATTGACACTGAAATTACCGAACAACATCTTAAAGGGATAGTTCACCCAAAATGCAAATTTCACTCATTATGTACTCATCCTCATGTCGACTAAGAGCTGTGAGAATTTTCAGAGTCCTCCGTCCCTGGCTACAAACAAGCTTAAAATATAGACTTATTTAATTTTTTTAAGAACAATTTCTCATGTCGGGGCTTCAATACAAGAGGGACATTACAGACGAGCAGTATGGAGGTATTTGGATGTTTTTTGGTGTGTCTTTTTGGTTGGTATCCATTCACAACCATCATATGGACAAATACTGCTGCGCGAACCCCCCCGTAACTCAGAGAAGGCACGGAGGACTCTGAAAATTCTCACAGCTCTTAGTTGACATTAACATCAGATTTAAAAGTATGTAATTCATGCACAGCCTTGAGTACTCAATCATCTGCATTCACTTTTATAATGTATTATTGTCTTGCCAGTGCATGAAACTTATCAGAAAGGACTCTGAAACTGACAAGGTAAGGCTTAAAGGTCATAGCTGAAATTGCCTGGGTAGCCTACCTGGACTAAATAGTAACATTCAGGAATATAGACACAAAAGAAAATTGGTTATTTATGACCCCATGCTCCCAGCAGAATGAGCAGAGCACACACTGTAAGCCCATGAATATCAAGGAAGATAAACCACGGCATTTCACGCATAACAAAATCATGCTGTCCTTTTTATTAAATTAAGGACCTTGAGTCCTGTGTGAGAGTTGCGGCTGGAAGAGATTCTGAGTCATGCAATCGATTCCCTTTGGCTTCAGAGGTCCAGAAAATGAAGCCATTTTGCCACCGTGTGGGGCACAGTGATAGGGTTTGAAGATGTAAATAAACATAAGACAAGGAGAGGGAAGATGAAAAGAGAAACAGAGAGAGAGGACAAGGGAGAGGATGGATCTTTCTCCAATGAGAAAGATAATACTAAAGAGGCACCGTAAAATTGAGTCTAACCTGCGTTGTAAAGTGAATTGGACACTGTATTAAAGGCTCAGTGTACTCTGTAGAGTTCACTGCTCTTCTAAATTGCTATCTATTATTGTAAACAATACGTTCCTTGTTGCTCTCACTTTCCAGGGAGACTTACATTCTTGAACTTTACGAGGAAACATCTAATCGCTGTTGAAAATGCAGAATCGATCACTCAAATGAGCTTCAAACTGTTTAAACAAATACAGCATGGTGTAGTTTTGTACAATACACCATGTTACGTCTCTGTGTGCAATGATTTGAGATTAGCCAAGTCGGTATGGAGGTCCAGAGTAGACAGCAGGCATACAGTAACCTTTGTGGTCATCATGATTTATCTTCTGTTGTCAGTCAACTCTTTATTCTAAATCAAATCAACTCTTTATTCGAAATCAAATGTTTAGGCTATTGAATGAAACAAATGAGATACTGAGAAATGACAGATGTTAAGGTGGTTGGTGAGTTTCTAGTCTTTATATTATTATGTCATGTTCTACAAAATGCTACTTTATTCTCCCCTCGTTTCCAAGACTTAGATTTAAACATTGTCTTTGGAAAGTAAGAAGTTCTCACTTCACTCTTGTTCAGAGCAACCTTATCCTGAGGAATGCCAATTTTTGGAGGGGGGTTACTCAAGAAAAGCAATATTTCAGTCAGTCATAAGTATGCATTCCTGGTTAATCCCAGTGAATTAAAGGTGCACTGCTTCCAATTTAGTTGGAACCAATACCACAGATAGAGGCTAAGTCTAAAGGGGGTTTATCACTAGTGTTGCACCGATACCATTTTTTGGCCCCCGATACCGATTCCGATACCCAGCTGTGCAGTATCTGCCGATACCGATACTGTACCGATGCCACGCCATTTGAAAAATTTATATATATATATATATATATGAGCTTTTTTTCTTCTAATACTATAATCCAATAGAACTTTTTTATTGCCTACCTGGTAAAATGTTCAAGTAACATGTTATTTAATCTTTAAATAATGTTGAGGGTCCAATGTGACCCATTTAGGAACAGTAAAAACACCTTAAACATTTCTCCTCTGACTTTAAGTTGAACCTGTTCTTGACCAACACAACAGATTTGATACATAATGGTCTTTCCTGCCACTATGATGATTACTGTATTTAACCACTTTAATCACAGTAGCATCAACTGGCTGGTTGAACAGCCTGATGTAAACATTAATATAACTCAGGCAACCAATCACTCAGGCAGCTCCATGTTGTCTCTGTGCTGTCCAGAGACAGGTCAGGACAGTCTGAGGACACAAAGCTCTGAGGTTGAAGTCTATAATAATGAGATGAGATGAGAGACACCTGTGACTGTGACAAAAGGTCTGTAGCTATGTCTTGACCACATGTCAGCTGATCAGCTGCAGCTGCACCACTTTTTTTTTTCTTCTAATTAAGCTCCAGTAACGACCGCGTCTTGTAGCGTGATTTCTATTTAAATGTGTGCGCAGCGCACTGAGCACACAGAGAGGAGGTGAAAAGACAACAACACTGTTACCTGTTGTATAGCCTGCACTGTACCATCGCTAACACAGAGACCAGAGTGTAACGAGTCAAAAAGCCGCCGACACGCTTCCTGAGGAGTTTTAATGCAGGCTGAACGCAGCTCAAACCGACCCGGTTCCTCAGCACGGTGACCAAGCTTTGATAAACACCTGGATCCTCCCGCACACGGCAGCTCAGTGTCGGCGGCTTTCTCGTTAGGTCTCTGTGTTTTAGCGATGGTAGCTACAGACTTTGGCCGGTACACAACAGGTAACAGTGATGTTGTCTCTTCCTCCTCTCTCCCTTGTGTGCTCAGTGCGCTGCCTGCGCTGCCTGCGCAGTGCGCACACATTTATAGAGATCCCAGCGACTTTATGTCGCCTTTGCTTGTTTACATTTCTCACCATAAAACTCACAGAAAAGGATGGATTAACTGCAATTAATGTAATTGTTTACATCCCTACTTGGCTGGCATGCACTGAACACGTGTGATCACACAGCAGTGAGTGTTGGGCGAGAGAAGACACGGCGCTGCGTTCCAAATTCCTTACTGTAACTGTAAATGGTATCGGGTCCTTTGTTAGTTTATCATTTTAGTGCCTACTAGTATCGGTATCGGTGCAACACTATTTATCACCTTCTGTTCAGTCTTCATTAGTCTGCCGTTCATTCTTGCTTAGGCTGAAATCCCCTGTCATGGTCTCTGCTTTGAGTCTGGAGCCCTGTTATATCTGAGGAAGGCCCACTGAAGTGCAAATACAGTAGCAGCTTCAACCACTGCACTCTCTTTGGCGTATGAATCTCTTTGTTGGCCTCATGGAAGCTTTCACACAGTCTCACTCAAAAACAATCATTCACATGAATTTTATCATTTAACTGTGAACAATGTTGGGAGTGCAGGAACCTCAGGTGATAATATTCCCAATTTCCAGAGTCCCATTTGTTTTGCCCAAGACAGATACTGTACACCAGCCAACAAATACTCAATTATTCCTCCTCTTTTCTGCAACTGAGGGTATTTTGAGGCGGAACCTAAAGATGTTGGTTTATCACAACTTGGGTCTCATTTTTGTCATTCCCTCCACAAGTTGTTGTGGTTTGGCTACTTTATGCGGTAATTGCATCACAGTTCATTAGCTTCAATACTTTTGGTGGTTTGCTATCCTAAAGGACTTGGGGTCACACTGGATGCCCTTATTACACATACAGTACCAAACTCTCGTCCACTGAATGCCTTTCATCTCCAAGCTGTCTCTGGACCCCAGAGGAACTGGAGACCAGAGAGCATGGGAGAACTACAAACCATTGTGACAACAACAGTTTACTTTGCTATTCTGAGGCTAATTTGCTGTTCAACATTAGAACAGATGTGTCATATCCTAAAATGTTGTGGTTTTCCACCTCCATGATGTCCGGTGAGCTTTAGGACCCTCTGACTGATTGATGAGCTGTGCAGGCATGGTGAAACTAATTCAGATTCAGATTCTTTATTTGTCATTCTCTACCTAGAACGAAAAGTGTTTCTCAGGACCAGTGAGATTAAAAGATAAAAGAAGACAATAAATGACCAAAGAACCTAAGAATCAATATAAGGAACTAAAAACCTAATGTTGACAAAGTGATGATTTACGTTTGCCTGATGTGTTTTATTTTGAAATTTACTAGATGCGCTGTGCGTTTGACCTGTGGATCTAATGGATCGACATGGATTGATGAGTGATGCCTGCATGATCCAGCAAAAATAGACCTGTTGCGAATTTCTGCTGGACTGCCAGACCTATGACACACCTCAGTGCACGCTGTGGAAATGCTCTACAGTAAATGACTAGAATGGGAACAAATTGCTCCGCCGTTCACAACCGAGTCAGTGGACGTTGGGGGTTAGGGAAAGGTCAGCTAGGCAAAGGAAGTGGAGGTTGGGTAAGCCTTTTATTGTACCATCTTCTACTATACTTTCCGTGAGACAGAAAAGCACAACCACAGCTGCTTTTTTTAGGTAAGGAGCATTGCATTAATTCAGCACTCACCCTTATGTATTCACATACTCACATCACTGATAGATTGACTGATTAAAGGGTATAGTTTGGGATATTTGAGTTTGGATTGTGTGAGATGTGCTACCTGCAGTGGATTCAGACTGGCACTCTACCAGTTTGGAGAGATAGCCCGGGGTACCAGCGCGTGTACTGCTATACTGCTGTGATGGGAGCAGCTGTGCAAACTGCAGGCACACTCTTTATGATAAATACCCCAAAAACATTAAGTAAAAAAAAATACTATCGCTTCAAGTAAAGTGAGAGAAATTATCTGAATATTTTCTTAACGAGAAGACTCTGACCTGGTACAGTCTTTGGAAACAGCTAGCTATACTTTTTCCATCTTTTTTATAAAGGTTCTTCTGCGAGAGGAAAGGTGAAATGACTCTTATTTAAAATGAGCTGCATTTGATGAGAAGTATCTTCTGTCTCATCAGACACTGAAACTTGGCTGGCTCTGTCCACATGCCATGCCTAATCAGGGAATGTTTCGAATATTTCACTTGTTCTGAGGTTTTTTAATTTCCTGATGTACTCTGTTTCTCTCAGCTTTGCTGATTTACTCCTCTGCTGGTTGGTGGTTTCTTATTACAGCTTTGAGAACAGCTGGAGCGTGATGGTTGCAGCTGTGGGTTATACGAGCAGGTGGAGAGAGAAATTGTCCCTGTCATCATTTTAGGTCTTTCAGATTTGATCCATATTCTTATTGATTTTGTTAGAAATGACAAGGACTTATGACTTCCATTTGCCAATGAGTCTTCTGGGTGTGTCTGAAACAGTTTTCAGTATAAATATCACACTGAATGATACTATTGCATTTGACAGTATGAAATTAATTTGTCAACCAATGTGATTGTAGCCTTATCCATGACACATATAGGTTAGACTCTAATAACATTTCGGCTTCATGAACATTAAAAATCCAACAGTGTTCACTCCCACTTCAATCACAGCTACAGTAAATGAATTGAGTTCACTTCCATTCCCTTCGGCTTTTCCAGAGGCATTCTCACTAATTGAATTGAAATGGATGAGGCAGGTAGAGGTAAAGTAGGTTCATCAAAGAAAATAATTACAACACCTCATCACAAAATAACTCCCGAGATACATTTAACATTACTAATTGATAATGCATAACACTGTTTGAGTATCCAAGGGAGAGCTTTAAAACAAATTGCTTCAGGTCAGGTGCTTACAGTCTAAATGTGGGAGCCCCAAACGCACCAGCTAAACAGACTTATGTGATATCATGGGATGGTGTATAAATAGCATGCAGCATTTCATGTGTCATGTCTACGTGTCTTGACGCTTTACGCATGTCATGTAATGGGTTAGTCAGTGGAGAAATGATGTGGCATGAAATGACACATGAAGCAAAGCATGCGTAGGAATAATACACAAAATGCTGTTGCACCACTTGGTGAAACGAGGCTGGACAGACAGCCATCAGGCTCTGTCCTCAAGCATCTTTGTTTAAATGTTGTGCTTGGCTCGAGTCATTATCAGTTGCTGCTGAGTCAGTTCAGCTTGTTGAGCTGGTGCCAAACGCAGCGGCTGCTCAGAACTGTCAGACTGGCTGTTCAGCCCATCAAACCAATGATTTCAACCGTAAAAATGTTTTTGCTTTTCCTTATTTATGTTTTAATTTCTTTTTCCACAGGCGAGAGTCTGCAACGCCGCAGCAAAGCAAAGCACAGCAAAGCAAAGCAAAGCAAAACTTTCCAGTGCCAGTTAACTTCTGTATTCCAAGCATATACTGCTAACAGGAACATTTAAACAGATCCACAGTGGCTCGAATACTGTGCCTAGTTTGTAGTTTTTGTCTTTTCTCCGGCTCTTGGTTTTCGGGTTATCTTTTCTTATAATAAATAAATACACTGTCCCGTTTCTTCTAAGGCAGGTGCAGAAGTGTATATATGATGTATAGCACATCACAATTACTGACTTAGAATGAAACCCTTTAGTTTATCCCTGTGGAAGAATGGCTGTGTGGTTTCTTTTAAAATATTTTTTAACACATGGCTCCTTTTTTTGTTTCAATTTATATTCTAATTTTTTCCCCTGTCTCTTCTGTGCCTTGGGCCTAATTAACAACACTAACCTTGATTTCAGGTTATGTTGACATTATCAGGTGTTGCAGCAGTCTAATAATACCTTCTGCAAGCAGCAAGCTTTTCTCCATATCGCTCCACAAACAAGGCTGGAAAAATCCATTTGAAAAATACATATTTCAAACTGCAGATAAAAACCCAATCAAGAATTGTCAAAGGAAATTTAGTAGGTGGTCAGACTGGGTTGAAAATATTACATTCAGACAATCTTTTTTTTTTTTTTTTTTAATCACGGGACATACATACGTATACTGACCAGCACCACAACATGAGCCCCTCACATGTTATACTTGCAGTGGGGAACAAGAGTAAAATATAAAGACAAATAAATGAATTTACTTCTAATGAACCTCATATGACAGATTGTAAGAGTTTGCAAGAGCCCATGGAAGTAGCTGCAGGTGATGTCGTCCAGGAACATCATCAATAATTCAAAATGCAGTATACAGTATGACCACACATCAGATTAAAGCTGGTAATACATAATTGACATCCAAGATAATTTTAGAAATGTTGTGATTTAATTTGAAGTGGTGGTCATCACATTAATTCATCTCCCTGGAGCTTCTACAGGGATGAAAGATATTTTTTTGAATTGTAGATGAACTCCTTTAATGGCAAGCATGAAATGCAGCCCACACAGTGTCAAGCCACATATATTGAGAGTGAGATCATGTTAACATCACATGTGAATTCACGTGTTAACATGTGAATTCTCTCCTTATTGATGGGATTTTATCATAATATAATGATATTAGATTTTGAAATTCAGTGTAACCCTAATCCTAACCCACAATTTAAACTTCAAATTGGAGTAAACACAAAGCCAAAGACAGAGGAAACACAGATGCACGTGACATAATGCATATACTAGGACATTTATCACACATAGTGTATGCACCGACTCATACACTTGGATACAAACAGGTGTGCAGTGATGCTACACAGATGTGATTTCTCAGCATTCCTCGAGCAGGGCAGATGTGCACATCAGGCTGCAGTAGGGCACATACAGTGAGTAAAGCAGGGCACGCTGGGACCAGCTGCCCCTGCCTGACAGTGACTGTGGCTGATGTGGCAGGGAAGCATTATGTAGCCTGTGTGGCAGCTGGCTTAAAGGACTGTCTTCACTGGGACAGGCCAAGAGCTACTGCTACTGTGTCGCTGCCTCAGCTCACTGTCTGAAGGAGGTGAGGTGTTACCTACAGCGGAAGACTTCTTTCTTGCTTCAGTTCATGCTGCATAGATTAATAGCAGCCACGGTGTAATTTTAAATGAATAACAACATAATCCTTTAATTTATTTTCATACCTCACTGTTTACCAGACACAAATTAATTTTACAAATAACCAAAATTCAAAAGCATCTTGTTCAGTTCAATTTGTTACATTAAAAAAAAAAAGACTTTTTAACTCGATAATCAGAAAAGTTAATCAGCAGAGTTGCTGAATGTGACCTTTGGTTAATTCTTTTCCATATTTACATTGTAAACACATTGTCGTCGTGAGTTTAGTCTGACCTTTTGGAATGCCACAGAAAATGTTAACTCGTTCAATGCAAGGCTCTGGAGGACCAGAACCACAGCATGACTCAACCAAACTGACGAGGGAATCGGAGTTTCATCATTGAAAGTCATAAGAAAATACGAAATTACCAAAATAACAATTAGAATCAATTAGATTTATTTTTTACGAGAGATTAGATGGATTACTGGATTGCAAAATACATCTAAAAAGAAGTGTTGACGAAAATATTTAATTTCTTTGAAAATTTGCAAAACTGATTCGGATGAGACACATAATGCTGGCTAATAGTTTGACCCTACCTGCCTATTGTTTTAAATTTTATATTTCTACAAAGCCAGTGTTAGTACTAACAATGTGTACTCAGCAATCGAGATGGGACATTGTAATTTCAGCATCAAACTTCATTCCTTTATGTAGCAATAGCAACACTTACACTACAAATAGCTCCTTCAGGCATTTGGAGGCTGTGATTTTATTTCTGCACTGTATTATTTATTTAACATTCTCTGCATTTTAACTGTGGGGTTTACAGCTGACCTTTAAACACTGCCGAATAATATGGATAGATCCAGATAAATAAAAAACTTTTGATAAAAGTTATACCATCTAATATTACAGGTTTGCCGCCTTTGCTCTCTGAAGTATATTTATGGCAGCGTGTACTGGTGAAATGGTGACATAAATCAGCCCAAGCTTACAGTACTTTATACTTCTAATCCCCTCCAGGATGATGATGATATGTTCCCCACTCACACCAAAATCACGGGGATCCAGTATATGTAATGAGCTCGAGTCTGAAACATCAGGTATTTCAGGGCTTTAAAAAAAACCAAACCCCACCAGACATCACATTTATAAATCATATTTATTTCTTCAGATGAAATCTGAGACACAGCAGTATAGTGTCTCTACTTCTAGAGTTGTAGTTGCCTTTGACAACAAAGTCTGGTGCCCTCTAATCTGAGTAAAGCAGACTCCTGCAGATGACTGTTGGCCTCCTCGCTTCTGCTGATCCAGGAACTGGTGGGGATTCTTCATTCAGTTTGAATCACGTAAAAAAACTTTTTAAGTGAATTAATCTGCTCACATCTGCTGCTCACAGTAGTTGGTACAGTATTATCTACTGTACGCACAGGTTGGCTTTGAGCCAGAATACCTAGCTGCCACTGAAGGATGGCTGTGGGTCAGGAGTAACAATAACGATAGGCCTGGAGGTTTGATCCTCAGCTGATCCCCCGTCCACTTATGTCCTTTTGTGTGAATGTGAAGCTCACTTTAGTGCTTTGCAAAAATCAGCCAATAAACGCACTTTACAGATAGATTTGAAAAAGCATTTGCTTTTACCTCCTAGTCCTTGACATGTGGCATTTATATGTGAGGGTTTTTTTTTCCAATAGCAAGCCATGGATGCATTTTGTCCAGACCAGCACCAATTGCATTCAGATGTCAGGTTGTTCATGTATGTTAGTCCATATGTCCTCCTCCCCATCATCAGCAACACACAATCTTAATAACACCTCAATTGAAACACTCAGTTGGACTGAAGGATGAGCTCATTGGTTTCTGATGGTCAAAGGTCAAACTAAAGCACAGTTTTGGCCCCTTGAGTGTGATATCTGAAGTGGGGATTCCCTGATTGATCAGCTACCAATCAGCTGATCTTCCTTTAAAAATACATAATCAATAGATCAGCACTAATTCTCACTATTAACCACTATTGGTTAATATTCCAGCATCTGTGGTTGAGAGAAGCACTGTGAGAGCAACACGACAGGCCATTATTTAACTCTGTAACACAGTCATGTCGACAATATCTTGAGAGTTTCATGCTCTCTCCCAGTAGATATCTCATAGATTATAAATAAAGACAGCCATAGCTTCCATGACCTCACCCACAGGTTTCTTAATGAAGCCAAGAGGTTCTGCTGTCGCCATCTTGCCCCTATCTCACTCCACTGCATTCCCAGCTAATAGAAAAATGTCTGGAGTTGTGCGTGGAGCTGAGGAGGAAATTAGTGGTAGAGAATAAAACAGTGTTTGCAGAATTTGGTACTTCCTTGTTAGTTTTATTTTTCAGCCTTGGAGGTGGCTGCCTGGCATGTCTTTGTTTAACTATGCTTTTCATCTCGTCATGCAGCCCCTCTTAATGAAAAATTAAATAATACTTCAATGATTGTATTACTATATCATCTCCAATAACTACATTATGTCTGATATTTTTTCTCTCTGATTCCTGAAAGAGAGACTGCACCTCGTGGTGATTCTCACCCTACACAAACACCTGATGGCCGGTTGGGAAGAGGAGGAGGTAGAAGACAGTCGCTCATCAATAAAATCCTCAATAAGTAGCAGGCAGCTGAGCAGGTGAGCTGTGCTAAACCTCCTTTCCCATCTTTCTGCACTGCCTCCCACCATCCATCTCACGTTAAATCTATATGAAGAAAGTGGAAGAAGAGAAAGAGATCCTCTCTACATCCAAGAAAAGGATCAGACTAAACCAGCAGCATCAGACTGCAGTGATTTAAAAAGAAGCAGTCCAGCAATATAGGGGTTCAAGGGAATAACATCTCAGCAGAAAAAGAAAGAAAGAAAAAATTATGTTTACTTGACAAGTTACTACTCAACTAAAACCATATTTCATTATGTGTGTTTTGTTTTTGTTCTTTTGTTTGTTTGTTTGTTTAAATATATATTTTTAGGGGCTTGTTTGCCTTTAATGTACAGGACAGTTGAGAGAGATAAGAAATGGGAGGCAGAGAGAGGGGGAATGACACGCAGGATAGGGCTGCTCGGCACGGGATTCAAACCGGGGTCGCCTGCAGAGGAATAGCCTCAACAAAACAACAATTCAATTCAATTCAATTCAACACATGGGGCGGGTGCTCTACCAACTGAGCTAAACACTGCCCCATTTCATTATGCGTGTTTGAGGGCATATTGTAAGTGTGCTGCATGTAATTGAAATTTAAAATGATTATATGTTTCATATATATTTAATATATAGTATTTATATAAAAGTGTATTCCTCATTTATTTACATGTAGACTTTCCTGTATAATCTGTTACAAATTATTTATTAGTCATTTTACACAAAACAAAAACATGTATTGCCAGTGACCTGTCAGTCTGCAGAGGCAGCACTGTTGTATCAATTATAAACAAGTTTGATGTCATTTGCCTCAGAGTAGTAACAGTTCTCTGTAGCTGTTGAGATGCACAGCATTTATTTTCTTTATAATGCTGATCAAATTTTAAAACATGTATTTTTATACAGAAATGACAGCATGTGAAACTAAATGTTACTTTGTAGACAAATAGATTGTACAAAGGCACAACATTGACACTTGTTGGAGGGGAAGAATGAGGAGCAACAGCTTAGCAACGTACTGTAAGGCAAAGCAGATAACTGCATGTGTAGAGCAAGTTACATCACAGTACATCAAAATGATCTTAACCTCATAAAGATACAATAATAATACAATAGCGACAGAGACATTGTCTCTTTATGTGACTGTACTGAAGATGATGAGCGACCACACAAAGAAACGGCCTCGAAAAATAAAGAGCTGAGATCTGGAGAATAACCATGAGTTTCTCTTCAAAACTTTCATGGATGTTATTTTTTCTTTCTTTTCTTGTATTTCCGTGGCTCTGCGCAGCCTGTAGCCAGGTGCATAAAATCAGAAGGAGGAGAAACAAAGTCTCTCAAAGGCATTTTAACATTAAAAGACGTAATGTTTAAATTACTCAGGCTAAATGGTTTTCATGTGGGAATTCCATGTTAGCATAAACATGACATATGTCTTTCAGGACTGCATCAAAGAAAATTCTTATTTCTTAAAAGATGGATTTATTAATTAAGTTCATCACTACATGTCAGATGTCCCTTTCATATGCAAATTCAGAAACAGCCGAAGACAAGGATTCAAAGAGATTCACCACAGGGCTTTTAAGCACATTGCATCGGTGTGAGGGTTCTGCAGAGAGAAAATTGTGTTTTCAATGTTGGAGGAAAAGACTGTATTTGACTGGGTTATCTCCTTCCCACAGGGTATGACAACCTAGAAATCAATAGAGGTACATTGTAAACAATTTTAGTGAGTGACAGGGCCAACAGCCAACAGGTGGATGAGAATTAATCATTCAATCAGGGTTAGAGAAGCTCTACATTACAAGATAATGTCTGTCCTGTATGAGTCTGCTCTGCAATCCGAAAACATCTGCCACTACCATGCCTCTGGCCCAGAGGAATACAGTGAATATTGTATGTGAAGAGAAGCAGAACACATAAAGTACATTACTGATGACAGCTTTAGTCACTGAATTCAGTTTATTTAACCTTACAAATGGGAGACCAAAGAAACACCTGGAGACAGACAATGAATACAAATCCCACTCTTCCTCTGTCTTGACGCTCTCCCTGTCTTCGCACCTGAGGCTAAAGGTATTGACCACTGTCTGCATTCATTTTGTGAATCTTGATATGCCCACCCGGTGCACGGGCTGGAGGCATGCATCTGGTCCACACAGGCATCCACTGTGGACCAGATGCAGTGTTGCCTCACACCCGACAGCAATGTGGCCTTTGTGTCTTCTTGTTAAATAGTCCGACGCTGTAATCTGAACAGAGAGCACACGCTCCAGGCAAGAGAACCTGATATTAACTCTGCATGTTGGACTGCAAGAAGATACTAATGCCACAATCATGTCATATACATATTGCGTAATATTACACTGCATCTGCTTTTTCAGATGTAGCTCTGAAATCTTGCTCAAGGATCATTACAATTGGATGAAACTTGTTATTACAGTTTCCATTAGAGGAACTAATGTAGGAAGTCATTGTCAAATTACCCATGAATAAAACAAAATTTGCAAGTTGAAGCATTTTTCTTTTTTTAATATTACCGGCGTCATAACTGTTGCAGTACGCATGAGATATCCTCACTGTTATTCCTCACAATATCTGTCACATTCAAAAAACCTAACCTTCGCATAATGCAGTACTGTACCATCTTTTGTTACATCCTCCCTGCTGTGAAAATGTCCTCGTCTTAAAATGCACAACTTCAGTCACAAGGCAGCCTCTCTGAAACCTGAACTACACACCATGTCGATACGACCCTGATGGCATCACTAGGACATGCTCAAGGTCTTGCTCAAATCTCTTTCTTTCTTTCTTTCTTTTATCCAACACATGCCTCCACAGGAACAAAAGACATTATGCAATTGTTTTATAAAACTATTTTCCAGACATATAATGTATTCGAGTCGACTATTGACTTATTTGTGTGTTGGGAAATTTAACCAGCTAACTTTCTGCCCAATATGCATTTGCTTTTTATTTCAAGACACTGTGCTTCTCTTCTTTTACTGAACCAGGAATCCATACTCAAAAGCTTTTATGCCGCTTTCTCTGACGGTTCAACAAAAGCATGGACAAAAGCACCCAGATCCTATAAATCCCAAGCCATTTAGTGTGAACAGTAAAACAATCCATTACTCTCTGCCCATTTACACCTTGTTTCCTTTTAGCCGTCCTGTTACCTATAGACTTGAGCATTTTATTTATCACTGTTGAGGGTGAGGCGTGGAGCTCTGTATAATGTCTGCTAAATCAGGAATGAAGGGGTAAGGCCTCAGGGAGAAAAAATGAAACCAGGCAAAACCAGCTTGATACAAGTGCTGAATGTGTTTCATGCATAACAACGTTAGAAACAAATGTCGGCCATCTTTAAGTCATGACATGTTTCCTGTAATCAGACTTGATTTACAGTGACAGAAAGTCCACGGGCATTCCAGTTTCTGTGATCTCTGACATACACATAAACATAACAATCCTTCCCATAAAGCAGAGAGTGAGAAAAAGTTCCAAAAATCTTTATTTAATCAGATGAAAGATCAGAGTGCCGGGTCTCCTGTTTCAACGTGTCTGCTCTGAAACATAAATCTAGACTGAACTGACCAAGATCAAAGGAATAAATCGCATAATGTATTCTATTGTGCTCTGTTTATTGTAGACCTTTGCTGCAAGATCTGGCTGTGGAAGCAGCTGCACCACGAAACCTGACGCACCACCGACACCGCAGCCTCAGACGTTCAAGTGAGAGAAGCAATACCTTGAATAGTCCGTTATTACTGCCCTTGTCCTAATGACCATTTATGTTAATCTGCCTGTGGCAAATTATGAGACAAATTATATTTAGAAAAGAAATTGACAATTAAGTCTTAAGCAAAATCTTTTCTTTCTTTTTTTTCAATTACTGATACTAATCTGGTGGAGTATATAATGCAGTACTTCCAGTGATGATACGATAATAAAAGAAAACTATAGGGGTCGAACAATATGGATTCTTTAGCGCTTATACTGATATCGATTGGAGGCTGATAACCAATATGCCAACAGAAAACTACTGCTACATTTATATCAATGTCCACTGTCCACTCCTTTTATATCAATGTGTACTGGCTAAATAATACTGCAATACAACTCCACACACTACTGGTCATCCTCCAAAATGAACATGCAGCTCAATTAACAACTGAAAAACTATTTAGTTAACTCAGTATACATTAGTAAGTAATTCTTACTGTATGCTGTTCTCATTTAGGGACTGATTCACCCAGAAGCCTTCATGAGAATTACACATCTCTCTCATTCTGATGAACTTACACATCAGAGTGTGGTGGTGTTGTTTACTTTATCCGTTAAGAAAATAACAATACTGATAATTGGAAAATGCTGAACATTGCAGCCAATAATGGCACAGGCTGACAATAGGTCGATCCTAAAAACAAACCATTAAAGCTTTAGCAGAGTGCAGTTGCACAAACACTATAACGTACCCAGTTTGAACAGAGGTTGTAATGTTTATCTCCCTGTGATGGCTTTTAGGTTCATGGTGCAAAGTACTGTCATGTTGTTTACCTCATCATCATCATTACCATCACTACTGCACCATGTCAATTCAACCGCTACACCAACAAAAGAGGCAGGGAATTGCACACCGCTTGCCAAAAGAACTATTTTTTCCCTAAAAGGGATCATAATTGAGTTCTAAAGTAATGGTTAATTATTGTTATGTGGCAAAATATTGGCTTATTGGGAGAGAGCAAATGTGATGCAAGTGTGTGAGAATCCTCTGAATTTGCTTTCCCTGGCAGCAAAAGGTTTTCATAAGGTTACATTTTGTCAGTTCATGTGTCTTGGTCAAATTAGACAGTCATTTGATAACAAAGCTTTCTGTTCGGATGGTCATTTCCTCCATCGCCTGTCCCCCTGGTCATGGCAGATAATAACGTTAAAATTACACCGAAGTTATCTGTCAGCCACTTCAGAGAGGTAGAGAAGCCGCTCTCCAACATCAATGGAGACACATTTCAGCCCAATATATTGAACTACATAGACCAAAGCATACATTTGGGCTTTTCATAACAGAAGAAAAAACACAGATGTTACAGGTGACGTTAAAAAAAGTGACATTCTATCCAGGTAAACTCTGCCGTTATCTTTTACACCTACTGTATTCTTGTCCTACTCAGGATTACTTCTGTGAGAAATGCCCACGTGAGACTATAGCGCTTTGGCTTGTTGACAAGATTTAGCCACCCCACCTTTCTCTTGAGAAAGGCAATTCAGGTTTTATTTCATGACTAAAGTGGATGGCAAAGTCCCAAATTGTGACACAGTCCAAAACAACAAATCAAGCGTTTGAGCCTAGTGGGATTGTCTCTGGGACTTGGCACAACTCATCATCCCCACTGTTGGCTTTCTTGCATCAGGTGTGTTGCCTCATTGGCCAATTATAACAGACCCATCCCCCCCAAGTGTGACATGAGTGCTGACTCTCCAGATCCTCCGTTGTACAACCTACAGTAACAGGCATTTTTCACCGAGTGAGTTGTGACATGTCACTGTAGAAAAGTATGAGCTGAAATTCGGGTCAGAAAGGCTATTTGTGTGTAGTTGTAAATTAAATAAAATAACCCTGCATGAGAAATTTGTGTATTAAAAAGAAAAAGAGAGGAGCTGTGTGAATAAAGTCTGGCATCAATGGTAAAGGGACATCATTAACATTCATGTGTAGGTGCAAAACAAACTGTATTCTTTGATCTTTTCTTTCCATGCACATCTCTCTCTCTTTTTTTCTTTTTTTTTACAAATACAAATTTATTTCACACATTTACGCAGAGACAGATTTACATCTCTAAATCTATTTGTGAAGATCACCAAGCTCAAAATCTTAACGTCTGTATACCGAAATACACATGTAATTAAAGATGGCTGAAGGGTCCTTTCAATTGTACATACTGGCACACTGTCACACTGTCATGTTCTTAGACACTTGGATTGTTAATGACATCATTAGTATTAGTTAATGTGGTATGTCCTCTCGTGGCACCTGTGCTTTTCTTACTCCATTACCTTCACATCTTCTGCATATTTAGCCAGATTAACATTACAGCACTACAACCACAAACAGTTAAACATAGCACACTTGACTGATAGTAGAAGAAATGTACAGTAAGGAGGTGATTTCTGCTTTAGCAAGGGAGCTACAAATTGCTGCAAACACTTGCTGTAATACAACCCTAGTGGGTTAGAAAACATCTTAAATCTTATCAAGTCATCAGAAGGATGTCTTTATATACTTTTCCTGTGTGTGCATCATAGAGTCTCTGCTCTCTGGTTGTGCTGTGTGACGTCTCACTCCAGCAACATTTCATCTCAATCCAGCAACAAAGCAAATAAGGAAGCAACCAACCCACTTCACCTCTAGGGTGTAGAATGACAGCTTGGTGAATAACAATTTCAACTCAATGGAAAAGTATACACCCCTCTCCTTAGTGCTCCTTCAATAGCTCCACCCCCAAAATTTCTAATTGTGCCTTGCAAAGGCAATGAGACAACAGCAGAATCCACAGGATCTTACCAGGCATTTTGCAATTTTCGTGCACCACGCACCCTGCTGCAAGTGCTCCTCTTTCCCACCTCGGCCCCTCCCACCAGCGCAAGTGGCGAAGAGGGAGGGGAGAAGGCGTGAGTGGGTTTAACACAGCCAAGTCAAATCTTCACCAATCAAATGAGCCCCTCTCCTCACCTTTAAATGCGCTGCAGGCGATTTTGTGGTTTTATGTTTCAACATGGACGAAGGAGACAGCGACGCAAGGAGACAAAACTTTTTCCTGGAGGGAACTGACTGTTTTGGTCCAGGAGGTCTAAGCTCACAGTGGCTGAATGTATGGAAACACAAACAGACCTCTATGGACTGATGAAGCAGAAGTAGTCTGGTCAGATGTGACAGGACAATTGACATAGATACTAGAGTAGACCATGTTGGAGTGGGAGTCTGGAGAGCTTCCAGCGCACCTTCGGTCCAGCCTTTTGGCACGAAATTGTCACTCTGCCAAGCTGAATCTGTCGACACCTCCCACTACTGTGCCACCACACCCATCTCAGCGCACCGGTCTACCGAATTGCCAAGTGTTGCACCCGACGAAAATACAGTAGCACTGCGTCACCTTGTCCTGCGCCTGCGCCTGGTATGAAACTAGAGCCCCTTATGAAATAAAACATGATCAAACAAACACACAGAAACGAGTTGTATTGGTAATGCCTAGAAAAACTGTGGTGACAGGAAAGAGGGCAATAGGTGTATAACTAAGCTAACAAGGAAGTGAACATTATGTGCCATAGTGTTTCCAATTGTGCCTCCAGTCCAATAAATCCACTGTGCAAGTAAACTTGCGTGATTAGGTCTATTAAAGCACTCACATTGTATAGATAGATATCATGATACAAAATAGACAATGGGCCAACACAAAAGGTGCAGCCATCAGTACTCAAGCTACTACTATAGCATCACACCAACAGTGTATAGCATACATGCTTTCTTTACACTAACAGAATGGGCAGTTAGAAAACCATGGGGAGAAATTCACTGAAAAGTATTGGATTAGCATCAACTGGTTCAAGGATAGTTTATCATCTTATTCAGTACAACCCAGAGTTTTCTACAGAATTGACAATGAACTCTTGAATGTTGTAGAGGTTTTTATTTTCACACCTAGCTGCCAAGCTTCAGCATACAGAGATGAAGTTGTTGCTTTTTCAGTGGAGCTTGCAGCAAGCAGCCTGAAAGGTGTAAATGCCCCCTGACAGTCTGGGATAAATTATTCTTTTTTTACACCATCTTTGGGATTCTGTTGGGGACAGTGGAAACCAAAAAAACTGCAGCGAGTAAGTACAGATTGTGATACATCATACAGCAAACTGTCTGGCCAAGATGTAACACGGTACTCAATTTTAGGTTTTAGGTTTGTTATTCACAGCCTACAGCGCCAAACACAATTAGGATGAGGGTAGATGTTCAACACAAGGCCTGGGGTGTTTCAGAGAGCAGCTAGTCCCCTGTCTCCAAATGTTTGGTTCTGAGATTGCCATACTTGTTGACACTGCTGCCGCTGCTGGAAGTGAAAGAGCACTTCAGAAAAACAGACGACAGAGGTGGATCCACACTCAGCCGTCACAAACTGTGTTTCTGTGGCAGATTCATCAGTACACGCTGAACTGGCACCTGGAGGAACTACCGCCAGGACTCAATCACAAATTCATTCAACTTATGGTCTGATGGAGTGAGGGACCAGCTGGTGGTGTGGTAGTGAATAACTCACTGCTGCCCGCGGAAAATTCTCAGGAGGTGGAGTGAAGCCTGGGGTGATGCTGTAACACAGTCCATTATATCCACATCCACTCAAACACAAACTCACTGCCCAGTTACCACCTCCTTATTACTTATTGTTCTCTCTAACCCATGATTACAACCACAGGAACATGTGCGTCAGCCCAGTTTGGATGATATGCTGCTTTTTGTTTGGGGAAAGGAAATGGAAATGAAATGAGACATGGAAATAGACCAGTTTCACTAATTAGTATGTCTGGTTGCTAAATACATATTATCTATGCTCAGTAATTATCTGAGAGGATCAGTGTTTTCCTGGGACTGTAGGTGGAGTGTAACATGTTTCCAAGAGGAGCTTCCCCTCTTCTGTAGATAAAAAAAAAAAATCAGTATTCAGTTCAGTTGATTCCGTTTTTCTGTCTCTTTTCTTTCCCCCAAACAGTTCACCCTGTCTGTTCTCAGTCCAAACCTCTGGGTCTGAACAGGTTATCCAACTCCCAGCCCTTTTTTCAAGGTTGGCAGGTTTGCTTTTAGGAAGGCACAGTAAATGCATTTGTTTGCGGCCGAGCATTTACTGTAGCCATAGCTTCACACTTACGTATTAAGGTTTTTAGTGGACAAACACAAGTGATGTTGCATTCAGCATCCTCTCTGGTTGTCTTCTCACCACAACCATTTTATACAGTATGTCTCCATTTGAAATGCCAGGTGACTTACAGTGTTTTGCCTTCTTTTACCACTGATGGAAAGGTTGAATGGAGAGGCTAAAGGAAGCTAAGTGAGAAACAAATTGAATAGATAATAGGAAAAGAAAAAGCATGGAAATGGAAGTACTAATGGAAAAATACATTTCCCTTTTAAATGTTGATTAAAATCTGTTTTCTTGATTCAAAATAAGAATCTTGTTATCTATTTCTCTTTTTAAACTTATTCTAAATACATTTTAAAGCCCATTAATGTTTTAGGAATTAATCAATGTACATATTTCTTAATTGATGTAGGCTAATATTCTCTCGCAGCACCTCATAACTATTTCACAACCATCTTCACATGTTACTGGCACTGCAAGGATTTTTGTTTTGTTCTTTAGTTTCTTTTATTATTATTTATATACATGCATTTTGATCATTAATCTCTGTGTAATTTTCATTTCATAATTTTTTATTTTATTATTGTCAGTTACATATTTCTGATTGTTCATTTGTATGTTATGCATGTTATTTTGTATGACATTATACAGTATAGGTGGAGGCATCTACTGTAATAGGATCTTTGAGTTTTCACCTCTTCCAGCACTGTAAATTATCAAATTGTTCCTTTTACTTGTATATTTTTAACTGTGCAAAAATAAATCTAAATCAAGACCTCCAACCTGAATGGTCACCAGTAACCACCACAAAAACTACTTGCTTCTGTTTGTTGTTTGGGTTAAAATAATCCCTCTGTTAAATCTGGACAACCTTGAAAATCATGGATAAAGGAAATAATGCTCTTCCGTACAGGGAATGAACAGCAAGTCCTATGTTGTTATGCTGTAGACCCGTCACTCTTCCTAACGCAGACTTGTCGCTCTATATACTATATCACATTACGTCCTCCTTTGCTCCAGTTACAACTACTGCAGCAGCTAGATATCGCTCAACAATAAAACATAACTATGGGTCGTAATAAGGCTGCTGGCACAGACAACCTATGGGCCCGTTTTGTGCAGAGGGACACTCTCCTCTGCAAGAGCGAATAAGCATATTTCTCAAATGTCAAGCTATCCCTTTAATATTAAAAAATATTACTTCAACTCACCCAATAAAAAAACCCCAGAACATATAAAGAATGATTACTTTTTTCCAAGCATCTCATCTGTTACTTGCGGTGATTAAACAGCACCCTGCAGACACACGAGGTGCGACTTTAACCTCTGCAGTCTTATTTTGACAAAAGAATAAACTCAGTATGTTCATCTAACTGTGACGTACAGAATATGTCTGGGAGCAGAGTGAAGTCAGCAAGGCTCCTGTCAACACCTGCGCCTCTCAAAAGGTGCCGGAAATAATTGACTCATGTTGCCGATGCTTCATACATCATAGAGTTTAAGTGCTGCTGTGACCTATATAAGCATCCCTCACCTGCCCACATTCCACAGACACCTGGAATCCCTGCAGTTATAATACCTTCATTTGTAAAATAACTCAATAGTCAGTACTCTCATCTACTGTACGTTCCTTGAGAATCTTTGAAATACTGAGTGGTTCTCTGTATGCACTGCACCTTGTACAAGCTATTGTGCTCTTGTTTGATCTGTGTTTTTAATGCTTAGAATACTGAAAAAGAAGAACAGGCTTTTCCACCCTTATTTAAAAATCAAAGAGTCATCAACAGCAATGGAAAACATAATAATTTGACATTTAGATTTTAATTTCTTCAACAAAATTTAAAGCTTTTATCATATTTTGGCCTTGGTACAGTAGTTGCTTAATTGCTAGCTGTTTTTTTTTTCTTATGACAACCCTATTGGTGGAATTTTATTGCTGGGATTATAAATGGATAAATGGAGCAGCAGCCACTGTTTACATTCATATTGCTCACTAGCAATTTAGTCACATTATGCAGCTCATTTTAATCAAATTTTTATTTAAGATCAGACAAAATGGGCAGACCTTGAAAGCGGAGCAAGGTCTAGCTTGCTAATGTAAAAGTTTTTCTGAGGGTAGAAAGGATCTAAATGACCCTTGCTATTGCTGTCATGCAGAGTACAGTGAGCCACACAGCTAAAGCGACAGACAGAAGAGTCTGTGAATCATGGATAACCTGTGTGCAGAGGTCACGTCACAAATGCACAGAGAAACAATGATTCAGACGGCGACAACATTTCACCAGTGTAATGTATTATGCGGCTTGTGACGTTATATTTCACACAGCCTGTCACACGTTCATGAGGATGCTTCAAAACCAGAAGAAGCCATGCTCCCCTTTGGAGTTATTGATGAAGAACAACTTCAGAGATGGATTATCATGAAAAGAAACCGTCAGTACCCAACATGACCCTGGAACTCAACGCACCAAGCTGACTGGTTATTTCTCAATTGCGTAGTAGGGTCAGAAAATGCCAGAGCTGAGATACAGTAATATACACAGCTGCTTGATGTATGAAATATATCAATTTCTTATCAGTGGGAGATTCTATCTCTGACGAAGAAGATGGTGACGCCACTGACTAGATGTGAAATAGGCACTCATGTTTCTAAAGAGCATGAGGAAGACGCAAGTCCAACCTGAAGCATGTTGGGTTTTTTATTGATATCTCCACTGAGCAGCGTTCGGTGCTGCAGGATACATAGAGAATAATCCTCCAAACAAAGTCAAATCATCTACTTCATAATGGGGGCTGCCAGAACATGTCAACAGACAGTGGCCCAATTTTATCTCAGCAGTGCCAGTGGATCATTAGCTTCTATCATTCTGCAGAAACTCTGCCGAAGTTGGAGTGCAGTTTAAATGGCTGAAGTACTATTGCATTAACTGGCACTCGTCTCACTCTAGACATTTGGCAGATTGAGGGAAACGATTCTAATTTTGTGTTTCACTTTCCTGAGAATCCCATTTTTTTCATTGAAACCAGCAGGCACAGCCAGGTGCACACTCCGACGTATTTTCCATAAAAATTGACAACTGGGTAAAGAAATTTGAGGCCACTGCATGAGGGATTGGGTGTTCTCCAGGTAGAGCTGGGAGCTAAAGGATTAGCAAAAAGATTTGGAAATCATCTTGAAGCTGCTCTAACCAATATACTGTATTCACCGTTAACAATAAGTAAAACACCAATGTGAGCCAACACTCCGACCAATGGGTGTTCTTGTTTGTGTTTTAGCTCATTGTTTTGATTTACCTAGTGTAGCTTTAATGTATTTAATCCCTCCCATAGTGCCATTGCCCACATTTAAAACCAGCTTCTGGCTTTTAGTTGAAATGAGGGAACATTGGACCTGTATTCAACATGTGGACAGAACCATGACTTTAAAGTAAGCTAGTGTTGGATATGTATCTCAATCTCATACTAATATGGGTTTAACACAGCTGTATAGTAGCTAATACTATTGTAGCAGGGTATGCCTACTGGGATATGGAAGCATTATACTGTATAGATGCAAGAAATAAGAGGTTTCACTAAAAATATTCAGGACAGACAGTCTACGCTAATTAGGTTCCACACTGTCAGTTGCAGCGATGGGTGTTTGTGTATGTTTTCTTCACCCAAGCAACCCGAACACCTTCAGGTTGTCAAAAAATAGCCTCAAGGTACAAACTACTACAAGATGCAAATACGGCTGTTGGGTTTGCTATGAACTTTGATGCATGCACCTTTAATGTGAATGTTTAGTGTTACAAAACAATGATCACAATAATAATCACCACAATTCTCCTGCAACAACAGAAAAGTGGAGGGAGACATGGACAATGTTTGCCTGACTAAAACTTAAATATGCATTCACCTAAAAAAAAATGTTTTGAAAGAAAATAAAATAAGCCTTAAGCTACTGTGAAGTTTATCAGGTGACATAGCTTTTTATGGATCCAAAACTAAATGGCCATTATGTCGGTTAGTATTTACTTCATAGGAAATGTGTCTCAAGAAGTGATTGTGGAAACTAAAAGGTGTTTTCACAGTCGTGCACCTTATCAAGAACCTGAAAATTAACAAGCCACTTCCTCACTGAAAGAAGGCAGCCGTTTCACACAAACCTAATGAAGCCATTATCACAACAATTTCAGTTGTGCCACTATGTTCAATTCAGTATGGCAGAATCCCTTAGTTAATGTAGAGGAGTTTTCTATGAGGCAGTTTGAAGGGAGCAATGGCAGCTTCTTAAATGCACCAAGCTCACACTGCATGTGGCAGCCAGAGGTTCTATGGCAGGAAGCCACATACAGTATATAAATTGATACATTAGGTATTTTATTTGAAGAAAGAAAAGTGTATTCAAAACAGTTGGGTGGTACAGTATATACATTACATGTAATTTCCAGAGGACAAGTTTAGCTCATTATAGAGCAGGTAAATAATGAAAAAGAGCATTACAGCAATCAGCCACATTTATTGCACTTATTTATTGGCACATTTAAGTGATGTATTATTTATTGGCCTCTTCATTATTGTTATTCTTTGGCAGAACTTATATTCTGCACACTATGTACATTTGGTGTGGTTCATTTATAAACCCTATTTTCATTTATTTATGTATTATTTCATTTAGAGAATGTGGTCGTATGCAGCATTTTTCACTGCACTTCTCATCCATCTGATGGTGCCCATATTTTTCACTGAATGCTCTTTTTGGAATAATATAACAAACCACAAAGTGATGGCTGCGCTCGCTGTGTGCTGGGTTCATTTCAGTTTGCCCAAATATGCTGCCAGAGGGGGTCCAATTTGGGATGGCTTTAGCTTCAAAATCAATATTCTGTATGACCTTAAAAACCCCAGTGTTGTTTTCTTGCTTGCCATTTTGGTTTAGCGGGACAAAAACGCTTTTCGGTTTTTAGTGATATTTAAAGAAATGTCTTTATCCAGAGGGGAAATTCAGACAATGCAGACTGAAAGGCTTTAGAGCTGTTAAGTCGATTTAGAATACATGATTAGCTGTCACACGCAGTCAGTCATCGTATTAAAAAGTCTGCCAGTCAATCTGACAGTGAAAAATGCCTTTGCTCCTGTCATTTGTGTGACTGTTGTCTGTTGTCAGGATGTTGGGAGATGAATGAAGGATTCAGCATCTTCTTTTAGTTTTTTATTGAAGGGGAAAGTAAACAAACTAACTATTTTGTACCTAAGATAAAGGAAGATTTAAACATACAGGAATTTTACATACGTAATCACTGGGAAAACACCCTGCAGACAAGTGTTACAACATTAGTCAGTGTGAGATTAACAGATCAGAAACTTGGCTCTTGTGATTTTTTCTTTTTCTGCCAATTCAATTTAGTCTCCGGTGAAAATCAAGATCATTCTGAACTTTAACCAACATCTCATCTCTTTTCAGAGATGATTTTTTTTCTATAATTATTTCACAGCATTGTGTCCCAGGGTTGCACGCCCATGAAGCCCAGTAGCGTTTAGGCTGAAGTGTCCTTATTCAAATTTGTCCCTGCCCTTGAGAGAGAGTGTGTCAGTGGCAGTAATGCTTTATATTTGGTAAGGCTGACAGCACAGCAAGGGGAGGGAGGGAGCAGTCTGTTTTGAGAATTGCTCGGCAACATTTGTTTGTAGAGGGAATGATTGGATAAGGCAGGGAATCCTCTAATGGTTTAAATGTCAACTGGTCAATAAAAGCTTGGCATCCTGTCACTTCTCATTTGTACTGAGACAGAGGATGCTATTAAAAATTGAAACTAAAATTACCAACCTGACATTTCCCCATTTACTCTCCGTTGTTTCTCATGTCAATTCTCTGTTCTGTCTTCAAGTAACCATGAATCAGCTCCCTTCAGATTTCGTCAAGACCGATTGCCTCAACAATCACACCGCCTATATTATTTCCACCAGGAAATAATATGATCCCAAATGCTCATGTGGTTTTGTTGCATAACAACAACAACAATCTGTATTCTGAATAAATAAACAAATCCTCTCAACACAGTGAACATGGCATCCTGGCATGAATCCAGATCAGGTTAGGCTATATGTTGAATCTGAATGACTATTTTGAAAAAGCTGGAGACAATATGGACACCTGAGCTATTTGTAAGTTTTGCCATAGCCGTAATAACTTTAATTGGCCACTTTAGGAAAACTTTGTGAATCCAGCATCAAACAGCTGCGAAAAACATCATTCACGTCACATCTTTCCTTAAGTTAGCATGCTAACCAGCTACCTTGTCTCATCACTTTCCAAGAACAACTCACTGAAGCCTCCACTCGGCACTGAAGAAGTAGCGCCAAGTAGGGCGTATTATAATCTCTTGTAGTATAAAGTCGACAGTGGCTGAAGCTCTTGTCAAGCAACCCCACCACCTGCTCCTGGAAGTAAATCTCATGCACAACAGAGAATAAAACAGGCCCTTTAAGATTCAGCCGCTGTATCGCTCTAGGAAAAGAGTAGAGATTGCCTTTCCAGAAAGAACGGCAGCATCAGTTCATTAAACAAGTGCACAAAAACAAACTATTATGTGCAATTTACAAAACCCTCGAGTGGTGAGTTACTGTTGTGCCTAATCACAGTCATGATGATGTTGTCTCCTAGAGGACCTGGGTAAGTACAGTGGTGTATTTTGTCCATTTAATATGAGCATTTCATTTAGTTGTGAAAGTTCAAATGGCATCTTTTTTGTGTCTACACACTATAGAAAGTTTATTATTACCTTATCTTAGCATTGGAAACATCCCTCACCCTTACCAGCAAACACCATGGTAAACTACCAATCTTTTGCAATAAAACATTTAAAGTCTTTTAGTCTGTGCATGAAAATCAAATTGGGAAAATGACAAGTGGTGCTAGGCTAAGCAAATGCTGCTAGCTACAGCGCTGTAATTGAGTGGCATCAATCTTCTCTAGATATTTAATTAAAGCGGCGCGCAGGTGTAGCCACACAGAACTGGGTTTAATTTTCGATCATTTAAAAGTTAAGACACCACAAAAAGTGCTGTTAAATATTCATTACCCTAAATCTTCAATATCATTTTTATTGCAGTCGTGTTTTTTAATATAGCTGCAATATGTAATAACAGCAATACCTGTATGTCGCCTACAGCCTAAATAAACTGTCTCCCAAATTTCAGGATGACGAGTCTGAACTAAACCAGACATGATCGTTTGACATCAGGCCTTCCTCTGGAACAAATAAATCATGCAGAATTCATAAAAATCTTATGGGACTCCTTAGATGCCACCACACATATAAGATTAAAACTGCCATTCATCCGATAAGAAGAGTGAAGAGTCTTTCATTCCCAGTCGTTCCTCTGCGGAGTTTGCTTTTTCTGTGCGGTGCTCAGAATGGCAACAATGAATATGATAGAGAGTTCAAATAAGGAAAATAATCCAGGCTGTGAACGTTCACACAGGCTCTCCTCTATCTACTCTCAGGATTAAATCAATGAATACGAGTAAACAAACACACAAACCAACAAACCAAAGAGCCAAGACACAGATTTCTGCTGTGTCCGTTTGTTAATGAGCCAGGCCAAGACAGACTTCAGATAAAACCGCTCTGCTGTCTGGTTACAGTCAGCGGTCCCAGTCCCAGTTTCATCCATGAATCTTAATACAATGACTTTCTGTAGGAAACAAGAAGACACTGAGGATGTGTCATCCTACCTGCTGCTGCACACACTCCGTTGCTGTTGGCCTCCTTTGACTTTAGTGTATGTATATTTAATGTTGCTCACAGTCACTGCATCATTAAAGAGAAAAACGCTGTGACAGGATTTATTTTGCACCTGATTTGGTTTAATCATTCAGTGATTCACGTCTACCTGCCTGTGTACAGTGTTTACTGCAGCTGGGGCTGCGCTGAATATGAAGAGAGACCGGCTCAGCTTCACTGATACATAGCACTTTTTTTTTTACAGTTCTTGGCTTGGCTTTATTACATTTATAAGTAGCTGGACTCTGTTGGAACCATCTTTCTGCTACTGTCACTGATAAATTCAGTACAGACAGGAATATTAATGAAATAGCAGAGGGCACTGATAATCTGAGAAATTAATTACAGTGATCTTTCAGTCACATCTAAGTGACCTGTTGGCAATTTTTCATGGAAAGTTAATACATGTAAGTTCTTGTGAGCATAATTACTGCTGTTAGGCATAATGTAAGAAATCTGACAGCAAACAAACAAGACAGTTCTCTGCAACCTTCATATTCAAATGTGTTCTTGTATATGCAATCCTGGCATGTTTTCTTTTATCCCTGAGTGACAATGTAACAAAGCATCACTGCACCGAATACGTTTTGAACAAATGATCTCTTGTGGGTAAACAAGCAAATCTCTAATATTTGGTTTTCTACATTACTGTAATAACCATGGTAACGTCAACCCCTAAATTACTCCTGTTTCTATCCTCTGAATATCTTCAGCACCATCCAAACTTCACCAATTAGCTGCTGTAACCAAAACCTTCCTGGTTCATGTTTCAGGATTTGCTTGTTTGGCCATGTGTGACCTGTCAAAACAACATATCTTGGGGTATATGGCACCGCTGTTGGACTTCACATCACCACATGCATCTGCACTGGTTAATGGTTTGCAGTCTGTCTCTCTCCTTTAATCTCCATGCAGCAACGAGGCTTCATTACCCTCTGAGAGAGTAATCATTAGCCTGTCTTCATGAGCATTTGGCATTGAGAGAAAAATCATGTCAGACTTAAATTAGTATGTACAGCAGTCATGTAATTATGTTTGAGGCATTAAGACAAACTTGAGTGTTTTTTTTTTTTTTTACCTGTGAAGCCTGTAGAGAGGAAATTGGCCATAATGATCCACATGGAGTCGAGAAGACAATTTCTCTGCACAGACAGAGAGTAGCCTACTTATTTTTATTATTAACTTATTGCCTTTATTCAAGCAACAAGCAATTCTTTTCTCTTTCTTCAACTCGCTGCACTCTCCAGTAGTTTTTCTTTTTTCAAGATGACTGTCAGGATTTCAAATGAATATGTTTAAAATAACTGGACTTATGCTATTAATGCTTCACAAGAGAGATGCCATACATTTCAGGCAGAGAATGATGAGGACCCAGCTGTCCCACTTTGGTCTGAACAGATTAGCCCACTTCCCACTGCAGCCCTCGCCCTTCTAATGTAATTCCAGTGCTGCCAGAAAGTAAAAAAGATTGTGAAGACCACCAAGCAATTTATTAATTATATTAATAATCTAATCAACATGATTTGGCAACTTCAAGATCCAGGGTGTAATAAACAGCGGGTGAAAAAGTATGGGCTTTTCTTTGTTGCTGGTGGGGTTAATTTGTTAGTCCAATAAATTGTGAGACTGCTCTACACACACACACACACACACACACACACATACACACACACGCACACACAGAGGTGATCACAAAAAAAGACTACCCACATTTAAATCACTTTTTGTATCAAGAATTTAGGTCACTGGTGCCTCTGTATCTAATCATATTCTGTCACAACCTCTGTAATTCAGATGTATAATTTATTTAGCAGGAACGCGTAAGTACATTTACTCATGCTGTACTTGAGTACAAATTTGAGGTACTTTTACTTCATTTCATTTCTACTCCACCACATCACAGAGGCCGTTCCTCCTCCACATTTGCTCTCGGCTTTCCTTACTTGTTTTTCTGATTACAGTCTGTCACATCCTCCCTGTGCAGTGAAGCCACGTTTCTCCAAATGTGTTGATTTTGAATGTTTGTGACAAACTGAAGGATTAACTGTTCCTTTATGGACTGAGAAAATTCTCCTACTTCTTAAAGTAAATAAACTATTTAAAACCCCCCTTGGATTTGCTGGAAAATGCTTTGTCACAAGGATGAAAACAAGCTGTTTTTCGGAGCTCATGCAAAGTTTACTTTGGGTCTCACAGGACAGTGATGTTGCAAACATATGATGATCTTATGGAATTTACGCATTGATGTACATTTGACTACCCAACTGTGCATGAAGTTGCTTAGATCAACCTTAAACAGGCAACCCGTGTAAGATGCAACAGTATTAATCCAGAGCATCGTTTGTAATAGTGAAACATTGACAGGGACCTGCATAATGAGTACTTGAACTTATTTTTTGTACTCAAGTAAAAGATTCCAACGCTGCTTCCTCTACAGTATATTGCTTAGCTGAGCTACCGGCGCTGTCATGGTCTTCTCAACTGACGCTGACAGGAGACATTAGAGGTTATTGTGATTCGAAAATAGAAAATACTTTGCACATCAATTTGATAAACAGTTGCGTAGGAGAGAGACAGGTATATACACAAAAGTGTAGAATATGGAGACTTAAAACCCCTCTAGGTGTTCCTGACCTCATACTGATTATTACTGTATAAGAAGTGATCTGTTATTTGTTGTTATCTTCTGGTCTGCCATGATCTGTGAGATTAATTATTTAAGGTGTTTGTATACTGTATAATCTCCTGCCGGCATGTTTCTTTCCTACACATGCAGACATATGAATCTGTATTATTACTACAGGGCTCCTGACAGTTTACTGATCGATAATCTTGTGTTTTTCTATAATCTTTTGTTTCAGTGCAGGTTATTGTGATAAAAATGTGTTGGATTACTCAATGGATTATCAGATAATCAATTGGTTATCAGCTTTCCTGCTCTAAACTATCGCTATACTGTAGCTGTCTGAGTGTATATAGTAGATGACAATCATCATGTTCAAAGTATTACTTTAAAATGCCAGAGGAGCTTACCTTGACCGCAACAAGTAGTGATGAGCTATTACTCAGACATGTTTAACTCAATAGACTAAAAGAAATAAAAAATAAAAATAGACTAAATAGTTTAAAGGGGAAAAAAGCTTTGCCTCAATTACATGTAAAGTGCCCCACACCACTTTTCTTTACGACGATAATTTTTTGCTGCTGCCGGGGGCTCTGACCCCAGAAGTAGAGCGATTGTCCATTGCACAAATCAAGTCAAGAACATTATACCTACAACAGCCGTACTTGAAAAACTTCCCTAGTTATCCACTATAACTGTGCCATATACAGTAGACATTTAATTTGCATTTGAGGGAAACGCTGAATTAAAGGTTCATGAATTCAATTTTTAATAGACGCTTTCTTTGTTGCCGTTGCTGTTATGCATATCCTCTGCGTGAAGTTGGGTACAATGTAAAAACAAAAGCGCAGCACATTACTAATAGGCAGAAAAAGACTAAGCAGTTTTCTGGGTTACATTGTGCCCTCACTGTTTTCAGCAAACTGAAATAGGAACTTCTCCACCTTGCATTGTTCTTTAATAACTGGAATAACCTGCATTATGCTGTTTCATTAAAAATGTTGTGACCAAAGAAATGAGCTGAGGACTGAGCGAATAATTAAGATTCAAAAGAAAAACATGCACTTAGTTACTGCAACAAAAGACTGCTGTAGAACTCATCACTAAGTTCACATCGGTTTAAATTAGAGCCGATAATTACTTTCTCACAGAACGTCATATAATAGTTACTATTATGAACATCAGCAGCTTTATAATAGACATCTATATGCACTCAGACAGCCATGTGTCTTATATGACTTCATATAGAGCCTGCAGGGATGTTACACAACCCTCTTGAGTGTAATCCACAGTTTCAGGAGTACCATGATGACTCACACAGGCCAATTCAAAGAGATCACTGTGCTTCATGGCACAGCATACGCCTGGAGATTAGTATACCTGCACTTTGTAATAGGAAGCTTATAGCGCAGCCTTTGTATTAATTCTAGTGTTGCACCGATACCATTTTTTGGCCCCCGATACCGATTCCGATACCCAGCTGTGCAGTATCTGCCGATACCGATACTGTACCGATGCCACGCCATTTGAAAAATTTATATATATATATATATATATGAGCTTTTTTTCTTCTAATACTATAATCCAATAGAACTTTTTTATTGCCTACCTGGTAAAATGTTCAAGTAACATGTTATTTAATCTTTAAATAATGTTGAGGGTCCAATGTGACCCATTTAGGAACAGTAAAAACACCTTAAACATTTCTCCTCTGACTTTAAGTTGAACCTGTTCTTGACCAACACAACAGATTTGATACATAATGGTCTTTCCTGCCACTATGATGATTACTGTATTTAACCACTTTAATCACAGTAGCATCAACTGGCTGGTTGAACGCAGCCTGATGTAAACATTAATAAACTCAGTAACCAATCACACAGGCAGCTCCATGTTGTCCCTGTGTGACGTTCAGGGACAGGTCAGGACAGTCTGAAGACAGAGCTCTGAGGTTGAAGTCTATAATAATGAGATGAGATGAGATGCACCTGTGACAGTGACAGGTCTGTAGCTACGTCTTGACCACATGTCAGCTGATCAGCTGCAGCTGCACCGCGACGAGCGCGTTTTTTTTTTCTTCTAATTAAGCTCCAGTAACGACCGCGCCGACATAATGTAGCGTGATTTCTATTTAAATGTGTGCGCAGCGCACTGAGCACACAGAGAGGAGGTGAAAAGACAACAACACTGTTACCTGTTGTATAGCCTGCACTGTACCATCGCTAACACAGAGACCAGAGTGTAACGAGTCAAAAAGCCGCCGACACGCTTCCTGAGGAGTTTTAATGCAGGCTGAACGCAGCTCAAACCGACCCGGTTCCTCAGCACGGTGACCAAGCTTTGATAAACACCTGGATCCTCCCGCACACGGCAGCTCAGTGTCGGCGGCTTTTGACTCGTTACACACGGTCTCTGTGTTTTAGCGATGGTAGCTACAGACTTTGGCCGGTACACAACAGGTAACAGTGATGTTGTCTCTTTCTCCTCCTCTCTCCCTTGTGTGCTCAGTGCGCTGCCTGCGCTGCCTGCGCAGTGCGCACACATTTATAGAGATCCCGCGACTTTATGTCGCCTTTGCTTGTTTACATTTCTCACCATAAAACTCACAGAAAAGGATGGATTAACTGCAATTAATGTAATTGTTTACATCCCTACTTGGCTGGCATGCACTGAACACGTGTGATCACACAGCAGTGAGTGTTGGGCGAGAGAAGACACGGCGCTGCGTTCCAAATTCCTTACTGTAACTGTAAATGGTATCGGTGCGTCCTTTGTTAGTACTCGTCGATACCGATGCCGGCATTTTAGTGCCGTATCGGCCCCCCCACCGATACTAGTATCGGTATCGGTGCAACACTAATTAATTCCCAGCTGCAATCGCCATTTAGGTTCCATATTAATCCCCACAGCAAACGCCGAGTGGCGTGCAGAGGCTGTCCTCGGAGGGGTGATGAGAAGAGGAGCGTGGACGACACGAAAACTATCATGACTGCCGAGGGTTTGAGACAGTCAGAGAGAGTGAAAGATTCATTTCCACGCTAGTCCCACTTGATTTGAACATGTGGGCTTTATTTCCTGAAGTTATTGTACCGCATTTGTGCTTTCTGTGCTGTGAAGCCGAGTCTGGGAAGCAACTGTGTGATGTGCTTTCCGCTGACTAGATGGAAAGAGGGGTGCACGCCTTAGGAGGATTCGCTGCAATGCTGCTGAAATTAGCGTCAGTGTTAATTAATTTATACATAAACGACCAACGAAAGCTAACACACAGCCCTGAGAAGAACCTTCCTGGGTACAAAATAAAGGTGGTGTGCCGCTTTTCGTTTGGAAAAGCTCATAAATAACACATCATTTTCTTGGAAGGGGGGGTTAAAATTGAAGTTCAGTGAGTTCGTTTATCCAAGATCTTTGGTCAGAGTCGGAGAGGTTTGGTCAGAGTCTGAAAGTGTGAAGTTCTTTCACACAGCAAGAGGCAGAGCAGCATTATTATAAGAAATATTCCTCCTTCTGAGAGGAAAAATATGACATGTAATGGTTATGTTTCTTCTTATGGAATGGGAAATTTCTTGAAGTGAACGCTGCATATTTATCTAAGTGCTGTTCGGCATACTCTCAAACGGCACAGGGTTATTACAGAGGGTGTTATACATTCAAAATGTAAAGAGAGAGAAGCAAGAACATTTGAATGAAACATGGCCTGCCTATCTTAAAGACTGCAGACAACGTAAGAGGACGGATGAGAGTGTCATGCTGGTATTAAACTAGTCCATGTCATCTGCTATACGGCTAACACTGTTAAGCTAAGAGCCTGGTTCACTCCCTGTGGCATGGAGCTAAAACCATGGAGGTGATTCCTAGATGTCCTCCTGTGGACAATTACTGTAGGAAAGCCATCAGGATTTGTCTTCATCTCAGGTCCACTCAATCGTTCCTCTTACCTTGCAATTCCTGATATAAGAATTTTATCATCTGGCTGTTCTGCATATTTATAGAGCTTTTCAAATACAGGTCGCATAAAATTAATAGACAGCACAGGCTGGAAATATGCACCGTGCTGCAAAGGTGATGACTAGGACACCTCTCTCTGTCTCTTTCATCTAAATCCCTCTCTGCTCCCCTCGGTCTCCGGCATTGTTCTTTAACACATTCATACATAAACTCACAGTGTGTCCATTTTAAAAGGAGCCCCACAAACAAAGCCCATAAAAATGTAACAAATGGAATCTGCATTGTAGGTAAACACCACACGTCTCCAGAGACTCGCTCTGCCTCTACAGTAAACAGAAGTCTGAAGAGTACAGATCCCCAAAAACCGCAGTGAAGCTCTATTACTATTGGCAGCACTCCAGCAGAGGAAGGTAGGGACTTTACACGGGATAATGATATAGACTTAGTTGAAGGCTTATCATAGGGAGTTACTCTCGACAGCCACACTGACCCTCTCTACTAATTAAAAGTTGGGCTCAAAAGAACGGGGCTTGTTAAATTTGATATAAACTTGATCTCAAAGGGGGGAAGGGAAACAATCCTTTAGAGATTTTGAGTGTAGAACTGTGACCCCTCTGCAAGAACAAAAAGGGGTTTTATGGTGCATTTAACTAGCAACAAATCTCTTCCTGGGATCACAATAAATCAGACTGCAAGAAATACCATCCAGTCAGTGCACTGAGTAGAGTATGCACATTCAGACTTAACAAATCTTTACTCTGTGATGCCACATGCCACTGTCCTTATAAGGCTTGAATAATCATGTCTTACATGATCACCTGCCGGAGAAATAAGATGCCAACCACCAATCTGGAAGCCAGGTGAACTTTTAAAATCAGACTGCAACGCTTGCAGAAAAGGAGTTCACCCAGTAAAATTAAACATTAACTTGCATATAATTGGCTTTGCTTTAAGGGTCAACTCTATTGAGGGAGCGTGTGAGGCTATAGCAGTAAAATGGCAAATGGTAAATGGACTTGCACTTATATTGCGATTTTCAAGTCACTTGGACCATCCAAAGCACTGGAACATTAGTGCTCAGATGATCACGCACCGTTTCTCTGATATAGTCCGAGCTCACCCCAATGATGCATCATAACTCTGGTTATTCCTTTATCTTAAAAACTCTTGTTCGGTACATCTCTCCCGGTGCGGCTGCTCATCACGTGCTCAACCTTGCACAGTACTATGCTTTGGGGTTTTTTTGCTATCACACTTACCCTGTGCTATTTTTAGCAGACAATTGCAGCCCTGGTCCAGAAATTGCTATGATGGTTGGTTCCGCCACTTTACTCCAAACTGTACCATCTCAACATCTATCAGATGGTTTGCCATGAAAGTTCATAGTGCAGATGAATCCTGCGGACTTTGATGATCCCCTGCATTTTCCTCTAAAGCCACCAGCAGGTCAAGTGTTTCACTCGTCCAGGAAACATCTAGATATCAACTAGTGGACTGATATATAAATTCCAACGTGACATGTCTTGTAAATTACTGCGAGTGCCTTTCATGTGGAATTTTAATGACTTTTCATCTAGAACAGGGTTTTTTTTTAAGTGAGGGGAAGAGGTGCGTGAGTGAATCAGTGCACAGATCTACAAACAAGTAATAGCACAAATCACATCATTAAACATGTTTTATATCCGGCATAGGCTACATGAGAAGAAGTTTGAATAAATCTTCAGTTCGTTATGACACGGAGGATAAATTTGGGTGTAGGAGTTAAGACACAACACATCTCTGCAGAGCCTTGTGCGTCATGGATGTCTCAACATCGCAATACATTGCATGCCACAAAAAAAGCTCTGATCCTTTGAGCCGGTTTTCTGATGTTGCACCTGATTAACCCGAAAAGGAATCTGAAGCACATTTTCAGGGCATGTGCATTGTGTACACAGTTATGAAACAAGGTGAACATGGCAAGTTTACTGCAGCCTTAACCAGTGTCACTGTGAGGACTTTTCTATGCAAGCTCTTTATCTTCAAGGCAACAGTGTGTTTAAGTGCAGCCCCACAGAGGAAAATCTGTATTTCCACAATGTGCAATGAGAGAGAAATATTATTTTGATGACAGTGATGTATCATTTACTGTATGAATTTACATAATTTCACCTGCCAGCCAGCTAACACTGTACCTGTTCCTATAACTGGATGAACAATGATAGACTGACACTGTTTGCATGGTTTTAAAAATTCTCCTTGGTTCAATGATTTGTGTGATTTTGAAGCTGAAACCACTCTTGCCACTGTCTCACACTTTTTATCACAACCACTGAACCCTAGCGCGAACAATATGAGTCATCAGGCTTATCACTTTTGATTGTGCAGGCCTCTGAGCTATACAGTTCCTCGTCAGGTTTGCCAAAAGATGACCAAGAGATTTAAACAGTAATAAAGCCCCTACAGACACATACAATGGCCCATTTGTGTTGAAGTGGTTCGTGTCCAGTTTCCAATTGCTTTATTTATCTGGAACAGCTATTGTGAGGTAATGAAACAATCAGCAACTCCGCGTGTCATATTGTATATTTATAGCGGATCATAATGAATATGGCGCAGGGGCTGTGAAAACACAATGGGAATATAAATCTGTGGCTTTTCACTGAGAGCCAGAACAGCAGCACCACAATTAAGTCTAAGAAAAATAAGAATTACAGCTAAATGGACACAGACTCTGAAGCGGTATAGATTAAGAGACTATTGTCACCGTTTTCATGGCAGCCTTGATGTAGAGTAGGTGGTAAATATAAACTGTATAAATTACTGGCTGCAGGTTAGACCGAGACAAGTCGGCGACCACAGACGTCTGAGTCAGGCCAAGCCCTGAGCAGAGGAATACATCATCAGCTATCACTATCAGTGTATCCTGCAGCAGACGCGGGGCACGGGAGGTCGATTCACGCATGGGAAATGTACAGTGAATCTTAAATAGTTATTGACAGCCCTCCAGTTGGTAAACCTCCTGCAAAGCCTGGAATTGATTGTAGGTCTTGTGCTGATGCAAATAGCTTTGCAGCTATGAATGTTTGATAAATGTTGGGTCAGTGCTGAATGCAGGGTGAAGAGTTCACAGGTTTAATTTGCAGTGTGGCTCAAGTGATCTCTCGGGCGCTTGTTGATACAGCATCTGTGGCCAAAAGGTTCGTCTGTCTGCGCTCATCGATTGGCAACAACATACTAATGTGTTTATTGATGTGGCAAAGTAGGTATAAAGATTGGATATAACCAGATGACAAAATAGCCATCAATGATTAATTCCTGCTTCCCTCTGATAAACGAAGGGGCCACTTCCTCTTCTTACCTTGCAAACATGTAGAGTGACTACTGTATGTTCTTAAACATAACCATGATTTTGTTTTTACCATATCCTTCAATCTGGAATGTGATCTATATTACAATATCCATCCAGTGCCTTCGTATTGGCACGGTTTCAAAGCTGAAGCTATTTGATCAAGGAGATAGCCTTTTTAATATTCAAAAAGAGCCTCTGCCTCTATGATGGATTGAGAGTAGCCCCCCTAAATCCTTTGCCGTCCAGTGAGCTACATGAAGATAAATGCTGTGTGCATGACACAGTTAAGAGTTAAAGAGGAAAAGACAACTCAGGTCCACCCAGGGGTTTGGTTTTCATTCCCCTAGCTGGAGAGAAGAATTTGGTGGTTAAGTGGTCTGTCAAATAAGGCTGAGAAATGACACTGTTTCCTCCTGAGACTTGAATACAGGAAGTATTTAAAAGTAAAAATAAAAAAAAAAACTTTCCTATCAATCAGTAACTTGCTGTACTTTATCTGCTATTAAGGAAGATGATAGGAGGATAATTCAACCACAAAGTGCAATCAGTCAGCCTCAACACATCTCTTAACTTAACTCAAAAGTGAAGACATGTAAATTACCACGTTATATCCCCTCTCATTATTCATTTCAGTTTCCATTGAAGTTTAATTTTCACAGTCCTATACCAAAGCTGATGTGAAGACACTTAATAATTTCTATCATTAATTAATATTTCTACTTAATTTCACTTTGTTGCTGTGATTGATTAGATACGAAGGAGAACAGGGGACAATTTAAGAACGGTCCCTTATCGTTTCATCCTTTGTTGCCTGGAACCTGCAAATGTGCAAAGCACAGCGCACGTTTCCTGCTCCTCTCTTGCTGCTTGTCTGAGGATGCCATGGAAATCAATTAGAGACACATCAGCGCTGTCTGAGCCACCGGAGGGAGCCAGTCAGAGCAAATTAGAATGCTCTCCCCTCTGTTTCACACTTTCTTTCTCATGCTAAGGGGGGAAATTACAAGCCAATCTATCAATTGATCCATGGGTGAAATGTGCTGTTAACACAAGGACAGACCATCATTATCTCTTTATCTTGTGAAGGAAAAGTGCCATATTAAAGAAAGAGAATGAAACATCGAGCTGCACAGCGACAGTTTCCTTTGAGATAAGTTACTTGTGCAGCTTTGGGATGCGTGAGTGAGAGTAATTCCGGACGTCTAACGGTGCTAAGTAGGGAATCATGTTTGCTGTGGGATGAAACCCCTGAAGAGATTAGTGCCAGATGAGAAACTCTGGAAAGAGATGATTGATACATAAGAAGAAGTCAGAAAGTGTTCCTGTGGGGTCACCCACAGACCCCAGGTCCTCATTCTTCATGTTCAAATAATGAACATGAGATGGGATTAGCAGGGAGAAGATTACCAGAATTATAATATCAGTTCACACGTTCAGCATGCTCGAGTATGAAAAATGTTCTTTGGACACTATTGAGCCTTGAAGAGCAAATGTTCTTTCTTTGTGTAGTTCCTACTTGGAGGCCAGAGGGAACATCTAACTAAACATGAAGCAACCAAATATATTCAGCAAAGTACCAGTGAGTCTACAGACATGTTACTGTAGCTGTTCTGTTCAGCTGTACTTGTACGATGTTTACCATGTTCATGCAGTATTTCTGCTGGTAACATTTCTTTGGCAGAAAATGAAGAAATAACTCTAACATACTGTAAATGCCGCAACAGCGCCCCTTACGTGATATTGAGCAAACATTCATATTGTCTGAAGCTTCAAAAACTGGCTTAGTTGAAGGTTTATTGGCAAGATCTAAATATACTACCCATGAATATATTTGTAGAAGTGTATGATCGCTATAAAATAAAATGTTTGGTTTTCATATTATTCTTTTATACACATATAGCAAGGGTCTTGCTTTAAAGAGTGTCACCATCTTGCACCACCATGTTTGTACAGCAGCCTGAACGGAAAATCCAGCCAGCCAGAGAGTACATTTTGCAAGTTTCGCATTCTTAAATAAACCAACAAAGAAGAAGGCGGAAGGAGAGAAGAAGTAGGAAACGGCAGATATTGTAAAATGGTTTAGATCTTCACTTCATCGCTCCACTGAAATCCGCTCCGCTCTACTGAAATACCCAGTCATGGTAAAAAAGTGTTTGTGTCCCTGGAGGCCACCGTCTCTTTGCCGACGTGAGTACGGGTGAGTACGAGGTACGAGTGAGCACTGCAAACTAGAATCTGGATTCTAGATTAGATGTCACAACTGAACCTTTAAGTATTTTCTATAGAAAAGAAAAACTGAACAGAACCTGTAGTTTTGGGTTTGTTAATAACGCACTAACTGAAATTTTGGCACAGTTGTGTTAGATGAAGTTAGAGGAGAAGTGTTGGAAACGTGTGTCTGAGTTTACTTTTATGGCAGAACGTGTGAGATTTTTCAGTGCAAACCTCAAATGTGAAGCAAATGTGGTGCCAAGGAAGAAGTCAGATCATTAAGTCAGTCTGACCATTTTGGACCAAATCACCCGAGGAAAACAAATGTCTGTGCAAAGGTTTGTATAAATTCATTGCATAATTTTGGTGGCTGTGTTAGATGAAAACTCAGTGGTTTTACTTAACAACTATCCGCAGGACCATGTTTTTAATGTGACTGTTATTGAGTGAAATACACTCTCAGTTAACACTGCAACTTAGCAGATGCATTCATTAGATTTCTTATCACACTGTTGAGAATTAATTGCACTGGTATTACATTTCTCTCAAAATGCACTTTGGTCAAAGTAATTTCCAGGAGACAGATGTATAAAGGCCTGTTACTTGACTGAGCTTGGTTTAAACTTTGACTTTGCTTTTATGGTAAGTAAGGTCAAACTACTTAGCTTTTCAAAAGAGCACTCAAGGGCCTTGGCTATTCTTGAGCAGAGGCCACGGCCATGATCCCCTGCTGTCCTCATATATGGCCATGTGTTCACTTCACATGACAGGGTCCTGTGCTAAGGTGAGGTGGTGAAACCTTTGCAAATTGTATCTGCTGAAGGAAGCTGTGGGAGACTGAATCTCTGCAAATATTCAAGTGGACCTTATTTTTAGCATATTTAACACTAATACACGGCGTCAAGGACAAGAATCAGGGTCTGCAAACGTTTTGTATATAATATACATAATCTCTGTTTTTCTTAAATGCATATTTTTCCTTTAAGCTTTATCCTTTTTATAAATGTACTCGTCAGTGCAACATACAGTGGTAGAGAATGGCACATTCCTCCATTCCATTATTTTCTGTTATTCTTATTTTGCATCCTTCTCATCTTCTCTTTGGCTCCCTTAGAAGCTTGCAACTTTGTAGCCTTTAGAAAGGATTCTTTAAGGTTTCAAATACTATAAAGTCCATTCCTTCTTTGCATCCCATTTTGCAGACAGCACACACACAGCCCATATAAAACTCAAAAACTGAGCCTTGAATCTGGATCTGTGTAACTTCATGAGGTCATATCATATACCAAAAGCTCCAGAGAGGTTCCTATCCGTGTCCTTTATCTCTGAACATCATGATGCAGGTGGTGGATGCACTCCCAGAGAGTCTTGTCGTGATCTGAAATCAGCAAACATTCTAATCGAAACAGGCTCCAATGGCCCTCACTTGTGGATAATATAGGCTACAGTACTTTGAATGTGGCTGTTATGAGCAGAAAGTCTCATTCCACTTTCTCTGTGCGTCATCTGGCCTCTACTCCTGCTTTTCATCTCCTGCAATGATTATAAAATCTGAGCTTGCTCCTCATCCTTCATATCCAACTTGCTGTTTGCAGAAACCGCTGCATATGCTCCTCCAGAGTTTCACAGGACAAGTACGTACTGTACAAGGCCGGCCTGACCAGACTGCCAGTTGGGTGCAATAGTCTATGAAATGCTAAATAGATTCACTATCGTGTGCAACAATCGCCACAAATCTCTAGAGTTTCTAGTCGGATTTTCTCTTTGTTACATGCTGTAACGCTAAATATGTGTCTACGTGTAACAAATATCATCATCACCTACTGTATATGAATGTAAACATGTATTATTCATGCATGAAAAACTGGATGTTTTGTCATCATAATGACAAACCTGATGGAGTTTCATAATGATTTTCAAAAATGTTTCACCAACCTCTCATTGCCTCACATCCCAGTGGGAATGAATCCTGGTTTGTATAGACTGCCATTTTTCTGCTTTTTTTTTTTTTCAAGCCTATATTTTATCAGGAAATCTAAGTAAGATCAAGAGAGAACAGATAAACTAGGTGCAACAAAGGGACGAGGACACACAACAAACAGCACCAGATAAACACATGAAGAGCAGAGCCAGACGCAACAGTTCAGAGACATCACCAGACAGATTTACTGTAAAACCCTGAAACCCTGTTTTACGTTTGGTTCACTTTGTTGCTGACCGGAACGAGCCAAGAGCATCTCCGAACTGAACGGTGCTGTAAACTGAGAAATGATCCAAGCTCAAAAACACAGTTAACGGAGTTTAGCTCACTTGGTAGAGCTGCTGCCCCATATTGCACTGCAGGTGGCCCCAGTTCGAATCCCACATCGGGCGGCCCATTCCTGCATGTAATTCCCCCTCTCTGCCTCCCCATTTCCTGTCTCTCGCTCTACTGTGCTATCAATAAAAGGCAATAAAAAGCCCCAGAAATACAAAAAAAACAAAACAAAAAACACTATTCACTCAAATCAGACAGCGAGAGGATCAGCTTGTACATCTTGGTGGTTGTCTATTAAAACCACAACCCTGCTTACCATGAAAGCACAGTTGGAGGACTAAAGTAACCACTGAGCTAAACCAGTGGACTGAGCAGGGAAACGGTATATTTTATAGGAGGGAACAGTGTCCTGTGATGTTTTTATTGTACCATCTCCTCTCTATACTGTAACCTTTATTCATTCTGACCACTGTGATCACTGAGCAACAGCTTGGGCTGCTGTGTGGGGGCATTTTGGGTTTAGTGCTATCTGATGATGACTGTGGTAGGAAAGTTAAACTGCGTTTGCAAGCACTGTAGGATTTTGTGTTACTATCTTATGATGATGTATTGTATTTGTGTGGTATTTCTGTTGTGTTAAAAAATAACAGAACAAAATAAAAAAAACCCACAACATTTACTGGAGCAAAACCATAAACCATGACCCCAAAACTGTGGTACAAACCCAACCATGGATTCCCACCCCTAGAACAGACTGTGGTATCATTTTATTTATTTTACTTTACCTTTATTTTACCAGGCAGATTGCTTAAGATAAAAAATCTCTTTTCCAAGCACCTTTTACTGTGTAAAAATATCTCTACTTAATCTTATCTATTTAAGTTTGAATACCGCAACATTTCAAAGGTCTGCCACTCTCAGAGTGTCCTTGCAAGGCACTGAAGTGCAGACTCGTTGCTTTCTCAAACAGTGCTATTTGTGATCAGTTTGAATGGGTCTTATTACTCATATGTTGTGAGTAAAGTCCCAGCGACAGAGCTGAGAGTGAACAGACTGTTTGTAGCCATGCAGGGTGGGATTGGCAATCTATGCAGAGCAAATTAATGGCCTGTATTGCCTCTGCTGGAACTGTTAATGGCCTCTTGACATTAGACCCAGTGAAGATTTCTGTCTTTTGGTTGACACCAACAGAACATGCAGCTCTTTGAAGCTAAAACCTGTGGCACAAAGCCCTTCTCCACTGAGGCAGGACCAGCTGAAAAAAATATACCTGCAGTATGTCAGATATATAGCGAATTGAGTTTCAGAGCCTTTGGAGTATTATATTTGAGCAAGCTGGTTGTTTCAAAGGTCACTGATTCTAATGACATTTCTGAGAGATTTTGTAATGGGTCAACTGATGCATGGCGATCGCTCCAGTGCGCGCAACAAAAACACGGCGACACGCAGAGTGGAACATATTTGCTAATTGAAGCCACCGCCACCCCCAATTCCATCTGTATTGTGTGTGTGTGTGTGTGTGTGTTTGCTGTGCTTCACACCCTTTGTTCTTGTCACACACCTCATTTCCCAAACACTTGACGCCGAATGTAAAAGAGACACTTATTGACACGTCATCGGGTCTGAACAATGTGTTTTACTCCAGTTAATTACTGTCTCTGCTTTCCTCTGCTGTGCAGCCAAATATGGTGCGATTGCAGCTGCCGTTTTAATTGCTTAATTGATTTAGTTAAGTGCCATGGATCCTCTGATTGGTTTCAATTTAACAAGGCCAGTGTATTTCAATCTATCAGCTGTTGCATTGCTATTTGTATACGTACATGTTCGCACACCAGATCGCTCTCTGTTTCAAATGTGGTGGATAACAAGAAGAGATGAAATGCTCGTTGGTCAATTAGTTTTATCTTTTTTAATCATCACTGTAATTACTGTAGTTAATTTGGCTCATGTTCGGTTCTGTTTGGCATCAACCGGCAACAATCTCCCAGACGCATGCTCAGCAGGCGACGTGATTTGTTTGCGCGTCAATCAAAACGTGGCAGAAAGCAGTGACAGCGTTTCTCCTGAGATTTTTCAGCCTCTAAAAGCTTTTAGTGGGTACAAGTGGGAGTAAACACGTTGCAAGGTGACTGACTTTTACACTGTCAGACGAGTGTGCCATTGGGTTCAGAGAGATGTCACATGACCGCTGACTACAGTGTAACTGATGGGCTTCTAGTTAACAGCATCGTGATGGGCAGGTGACAGGTGTGTCTCCAGTATCTGTGTCTGAAAGACGTAACAGCAAGGAGAACAAAGATTAATTTGCTATTCTCTTGTTTCCAGACTGGGTATGCAACATGTAAACCCAGAGGTGACAGGTCCCTCAATCACTGATGTGTTAGTCATTAATAATCCAATGTTTAAATGCAAACATTTAATTAGTGAAATGGCTTCTGTTGGTGTTTTAAACATTTAATACTGATGCTGTCATTTGGCCATGTCTTATAGCAAGGCTGACTAAATGTACTTCATTATCATAGTATAATTCACAGGGATTTACTTATTCTAGACTAATATAATGTATTTATCCAACCATATAATTCTCACTAGGAAATATCCCTGTCCTAAGCCATGCTAATGATCCTGTATAAATTCAGCATGCTAACATGCTGATGTTAAAGTTTCTGTAAATGATTTTCACCGCTACTGGATGTCAAACTAGAGCATGACAGCGTCTCAGGCCAAACCGAATACTTTGTTAGCTCCATCTTCTGCCTCCATTCTGCCACAGCCCTCCCTCGGTTCACTTCCTCAGTTAGCAAGATGTCACAAAGCCGCTGCGATATCCCCCAGAGCAAAGTGTGTAATATGACTTGGCCAAGTTGCTTACAGTATGCATCAAGGTGAAGACCTGATTCAAACTGAGGCTCTAGCAGCTCAGGGGATCTCCATCTCAGTAAAACTAGACCAATACTGGCTCCATGGTCACATGGTCCACATGCAACTGATCCGCTTGGATCAGTTGCAGAAATGACACTGACAGAGGCAGTTAAGACGCTGGTGGAGCTGGTAGAAACTTCAAGGATGGTTGGATGGTCCATCAGTCAAACGGGATTTGACTCAGCGGAGCCCATGTTCAGTCTACTGTAACTGTCTTATCTCTTTGTTCGCCTTTGAGACCCTCTTAAATGAAAGGTGCAGTTTCTTTAGTGAAGGAAATTAACACCTTAGCCACCTTCACTTGAGCACAGCATACCGCACTGTGACATCTTGTGTGTAGACAGTCCCTGTGAATTTCTAAATGTCGGGAGGACCAAAGGTTCAACAGGAGAAACTCACATACAGCAACATTTACACATTTGCAAGCACTAAAATACACACACTGCCAGACCAGACACCCAAACCAAGAACAAAGATTCTTAGTCATCATCATTTCTCCATTATGTCTTTACACAGAAAAAAAGTTGTTTGCTGCTGTATTATTATTAATATAACCTTTAATGTGTTGACTGTGCTCAGTCTGCCATATTTTGCTACTACACTAATTTACACAAAGTACAGCTCATTCTGATGAAAATGTCATACTTTTCAAGTTCTGGCCATAGAACAAATAAAATGTTGACCTACTCATGACGCTGGGTAAAAATGTCACTAGGTTGGAAAAAAACAACAACATAAATTTACAGTAATAATGATATGGGGCCCACAAAAATGCAGGTTCTTGCGCTGCAATGCAGCATTTCATTCCTCTTGCTACAGTATGAATGTTTCATTGCTGTAGGTAGAACCATTAAGATAGCACAAGTTTTTTGAAATACTTAAGTTGCCATCTTTTGCGTAAAGGAAAGTGATTCATGAACCTGACTCGACATGTTTTCACAATTACAAAATCGTCCCTGTGAAAATCGATAAAGACATGAATAAAGATGACCAAACCCTGATGAGCCAGCAGTGATCATTAAACAGCCATCCTCATCAAACAAACCTCACATTAGAGCCACAAAGAAAATCCTTTGGTGGTTTTCCAATAAATAACAACTCTTTATGACCCGTGGCATTCAATTTAATGACTAGACACTTAAAGAAAACTCTGGATGGACTTTTGACATGTCCATGTTAAACCAGCGCTTAAGGACACGGAGGCCGTCTTGCCCTGTGCATGAATGTCATCATTATTATCCCATGAGCGGCTGAGCGATGCTCTCATTGTCACCTAACTGCTCTCTCACCTCGTTTGCATTCCAAGAGCGAGATTTTCCTATTAGGGGAAGTTAATAACTTGCTAATACTCTAAAATTCCAAACTCAGCAAAAGACCGCTCAGCACTTTGAACGCACCAACATGCCATGAATGAAGCCAGCAAGCACTTGAAGCGCTCGTCCAATTCTTTGACCCTTTCTATATTCCTCCGTAATCTGCAAAGTTTGATTAACTGTAATTAATATTTGATTCTTGCTGCCAAGTGAAAGGGACAGAGTAATTTCATCAAGTATAACAGAAGGCAGGAACAAAGGGAGATCTATATTTCCTTACTCAATGGAGTCAGTCTTGTTTAATGAGTCACTGGTGGTGGGGACATGAGTGGGGATTCAAAGTCCTTCCGTTCGGTCCCTGAGGTGGCTTATAAAGTGCTGTAGTTGAACATCTAGAGCATTAGATGCCTCCTGGCGGGCTTTTATGTGGGCTACAGTTTCTGAGCAGCTACTCGTGTGCGTCCAGAGATGTAGGAGACATAAAAGAGAGCCTGTGACCTTTCATATGGACAGACATGGTCTAACTGCCTCTGATCGATGGGAGAGGAAACGCCACAGAGCAGTGAAGACTGCTGCATGTCTTGCACGGGGGAACACAGACACACACACACACACACACATATCTTTACCACCCACTAAACCTGTCAGTCACAACCTGCTCTCCTCCTGTAAAGGCACTGTGACTGAAAGGCCACACACCACAGGAGAGCATAGTTCAGTTTAGACACAGCATGTCACATCTAAATTAGGATCCCAGACAAACTAAAATTATATGTACAGTAAAAAGAACTGCAGTTAGAAAAGGTTGAGCTAAACTCATACTGTACAAATAATGTTATTGCCGAGTACAGCTCTCTCAACTCCTTTGACAATGAAAACAAATATTCATCAACTGAGACATTTTTCTTGTTGCCTTCCACCTTCATATTCTGTCAAATACAAATATTTATCTATCATTGGCACGCTGTCACACAAATTGATACCATGAATCATTTTAAGTTAGTTAATTAGAAGCTCATCAGTATCTGATAGCAATGTATTATATGTTTTCAAATGTGCAGGTGCAGCTGCTAAAGCCTACATTTCTCACAAACAAGACTACAATACTACAACACGGAGTGCCAAGCAGACACACAAGAGAGAAGGCAAACATCTCACTCCTACAGATGGCTGGAAGTGAAAGTATGTGATTAGAGGAAGAGGCAGACACCAATGAAGAAACAGAGAGGACATGCTGTCCATCAAGACGTCACGTGTCTCAGCTAGGAGAGGAAAAGATTCTCGCCGATGAAATGCTACCGCAGCTGATAGACAGGAGTATTTGGATGGTCAGTGAAGTGTTGAAGGGGATTTGCATCATGTTTTTCATTTCTAAATAGTTTTTTTCATATTCTGAACAGACTTATTGTAGACACTTGCAAAGCGTGCATTTTTCTGTACTTTCAATACAGACTGTATTATCACCAGAGAAATGAGCACTCCACTGATGGCAAAGAACCAGTGAATAGACTCTAGAGGCGAGTGATTACATTCACCTGTAGAAGTGACGACGCAGCGACACGAATAAAGGTCACTGTGCTGCGCAGAACACTGCATCACTCTGATACAATCATGTAATGATTTCATTTTTTATAGAAAAATAAGTCATAGCTTCTATAGGCATATGAAAAACACTGTGATTTTGAAAAGCTATAAGACATGAGCATGCTCTTTACACTTAAAAAACTAAATACTAAAAACTTCTAAATACTTCTTAACATTTCCCGTTTTATTACCTGATGACCAAATAGATGTAAGATTTGGTCAATGTCTGCAAAAAACAAAAAAAAGGAAAAAGTTTTAACTGTGTTCTTGCCTTTGGTGTTTGTTATTCAAAAGAAATAAACCCACATACAGTAACAATTATTAACCCTGTTAAGAATGACCTGAGGATCAGAGCTAAAGAGGATATGAGAAGGAAATTATTCAAATGACACTGTGTGTTGTTATTAAACTCATAAATTTCAATTTACACAGTCATTCTGACTTCACAAAGATTTTTTTCCCACAGCAGCAGGCTGGTTTATCATAAGGGCAGGTTTGATTAGGCAGAAAGAAAGAACGACGGGGGAAAAAATCCAGATTTTTGAGTGATTATAGACCTAGCGCTGCTTCTCTGTCACCTACTAACAGCTGGAGATGGAATTGATAAAGGTGTATTAAGATAAACAACTGGAAACAATATTTCTTAAATGAAAAACATCGGTGCATTGCATTAGAGTAACAAAACGCCCTTTTATGGACTGAAATCCACATAGATAGATAGATAGAAAAATAGATAGATACAATATTCACACAACAGCTGGTGCATAAGGTTAAAAAGAAAGAAAGAAAGCTACAGGCTTCTCTGACTCCTGTATACAGTTAAAAAGTTGCCAGCACAGAGATTTCTCCACCGCTGGCGGAGGAACAATAACGCATTTAATGTCTTCATCTCTCAGTCTGTCTGAATTTAGCTCAGGCGACACAGTGTTTTCCTGCTGCATCCACTGAATAAATTGTGTTCTCAAAGTGGGGGGGGGGAAGTTTGTTGTAGCCTATAAGTATCACTCGTTTTGAATGCACAGCATACGCGTATAGAAGTACACACACACCTTGTGCACATACAAATAAAATACACAATCTAATGCAAATCAAATAGCTACACATCACACACATGCCCAATGAAGAATTCCATAAAGGCCATATCACCGTATCACACAGAATTTACAATACATGACTGTAAAAATACTCTCCAAGGCTGACAGTTATGATATCAACACAAGTGAAAAGCATAAGCTAGAGTAAACGCTGCTCAACCTGCACCAATATCTATTTCTACGATTCAGATTCTTCCATTTCTCTCTCACACACACAAACACAAACATATCAGCCATCAATGATGCAATGATACAATAGCCCATAACCAACTAAAGTCATCTATTTCTAATAATTGTACAACTACAACACGCAGGAGACAAGGCGAGGCTGCCTTCAACAAGGATCATTGGAAATGAGTGATCACTCAATAATAATATGAGACAGGGCCTACCTCATGTGAGGGTCGTCTCTCTGGCTTTTCTCCTCCAAAATCCCTCCACTTTATCTTTTAAGTCCGTATCTCTGACATGCGCCGGCCCCGCTGTCAGAGATCAAACCTTGTTGCCTCATCCTCCTCCTCAGTTCATTTATAATCCTCAGAAAGTAGGAAAATAAATCCAGAGTATTAATTTGTGGTGCTGCTAAACCGGTAGCCTGCTGGTCGCTCTCAGGTGTAGATGAGGGCAGGGCGACAACAGGTGTGTGCAGCACGCTGTGCAACTGACGTTGTTTGCGTTGACGTCACCTTCCAGTTACCAGCTCCCCTTTGCGTGCTAGCAAACCGTGTAGCGTTTTTTGTTTGTTTGTTTGTTTTTTAGAGTCGTGTTTGTCCGTATTTCGGTTTGTTTCGCCTTTCGCTTTGCCATGAAACTGCTCCACTGGCTGTTGTTCAAGTTCAGTTTTTGTCATAGGAATTGAAAAGCTTCTTCCAACACCGCCGTTTCTGCCGCTAAACTCCCATGGTTGCCACCCAGCATGACCTCTGACCTCGTCGTCATCATGTTCATCATGATTAAGACAGTTAGAAAAATATTGTAGAGCTGTGTTTTTCTCATTTGCAAATGATGTAAATCGGTATGTGGTTCACATTTTAACACACATACACAATTAAACTATTTGATTTGATTAACAAGAAATAACTAGGCCTACAAAATCAAAAGGAGGTAGAGATATGAGGCCCCCTGGAGGTCGGAGTCACTCAGTTCATTTGCATTATGCACAGGCTATCAAATAGGCTACATAATGATAGAATTCTCAATCCTCAATTTACTATTCTCTTCAGCTAGAAAATGTTTCACTTTTTCTTAGAAAAAGTGTTGTTAGGGGGCAAAAATCACAACTAAAGTTTTCATCTCGCGTGAGCATGTGTTTTGCATATTAATTGCTCTGTCTACATCTACCCATCATTTGTTTAAGCCTTTGGACAGAAACATCCAAATCAATAAATGGAATGTAAACTTATATTACATATTTTACAGCAACCAGGACTCTGACCTCCAATGCTTATTGATTTTAAGAGTTGAATAATTTTAAGCCGTCACATGGAGAGTTTTTATGCATAAAACCGTAGGCTACATGGTATAGGCAAGTAGTAACAGTCAAGACTATTGTTTATGTTTCAGTGCTGTACTGGCTACTTTCCCAGAACAGCTTTTCTTACTGTAAAGTCTGATCACACAACCATATGACCCTCTGTAACAAGCCATATTTCTAATAACTATCACGTATCCTGCCATATCACAGCTTCCACACAGACTCTGAGGAGCTGTGCACATGCTTGTGGGGAAGGATAAAACAATAGTGTAACTGTGAGCTTAGTGTTCTCCTGTCCTGTGGGTAGCTCATTAGTGGTCTAAGTCAGAAATCAAGTCAATGCAAATGAGATGTGGTGGAAGGCATCTCCCCAGATGGCACAAGCAGAGCCCACCTCCACTGACTACTGTACTATAAATCATGTCAGTGCCTCAGCGTTCACCATCAGAACCACCATTAGACACCTGAACCCGTGCAGCCTGAGTCATAAACCTCAGAATATAAAAAGAGCACGGGAGAGTGTCATGTGGCAACAATACACACAAAGAGAACAGAGAAGTTGACAAGCAAGCGCAGTGGAAATAAAATGTTTTGCAGGTTGTGTTTTGTCTGGCTCTGGCTCTATGACTATTTCAAGGCACCCATTAGGCACTCAGATCTATTCAATAAAAGTGGGCTTGCCGAGAGGGCAAAGGGACTGCATTAACGCTGAGCAGGGTTTATTCAGTTTGAATCAACTGCTTTCCTGTCCAAAATCCAAAGAGATCATGTTTGATTAGCTGTGTAAAATCATTATTGATTTTTGTTTGCTGGAGCACAAAGCAGTTTGTGTGCGCCAGGACTGTATGTGAGACTGCATGTGCTCTGGGAATGCACAGTGTGTACATTATCAAATCCTGCTCTGTTTTTTTTTATTTTATAATTACATCTTTATTTGCCATTTGGCAGTCAGCCTGAGCTGGATTATCAGTCATCCTGTTTTTCCAGCACGTAGCTCAGAGTCCCGTACAGTTGTTGCAGTGCTACGGTCTGAAGGAGGAGGCGCTCATGACCTCGGCACGTGACTGAGGTCCCTGCAGACCAGAGGTCAACAGGAGCACAGTCAACACATTAATCTGAATGTTAAATGAATGGATTAATGAGCAGGTAATGCCAAATTGTCACCCAGCCAGCAGTGTCTTCAATTAAAATCATTAGCGAGGGCTGGATGAGCTAAATAGTGATCAGCAAAATGGATAAACTCCTGTTTGTTGTTGGCCTCACATGTTACATGACTGGGCTTTGATGTTGAATAGAAGATGGTTAAAAGGTGCCAAAGCAAAGCCAAGCGAGGCAAGGTCTCAAATCAGGGGAAATATCCCATCCTCAAGGATAAATTACTGTGACAGTGCATTTTATTAAGCCCGTTCTCTATAATTCACACCAAGTCCAGACTAATGAAAAGCTGAGATGACCTTGATTGTGCAGAAGCAAGAACAGGGAAGTTTTTCTTCCTCTTTTATTCCACACTATATTATGACAAATAAAATGGCCATGCCTACATGCATATCTGCGCTTCTTAAATGAATTCTTAGGTTGTTTATATGATTTTTTTTTAAAATCTTGTCTATGAAACGACAGATTATCTGGCATTTGACATTATTATCCAGGACCCTGAGGTTCAGTCTCTTTACTATTATCTATAGTGATCTGAGCACTGTACCGTTTCCATGGTAATATTCTTCAATAGTCTTTGTGCTTGAGCGCAGCAACACTTGTGACTGCAATATAAAGATGAAATACCTCATCGTGAATAAATCTTGTTGTACAATGATCTTTCTCATCTGGTACACTTTGTACACTTACAAAAGCTGTTAGACTCTGTCATCCACCACTACCCATGAGAAATTTTCAACACAAACAAACAAGACAGAAAGTTGAAATCCCTCAAGATAACAAATGCATGCATGACATGCTCCTCAGTGGTGGTGGTGGTGGTGGTGGTGGTGGTGAGGAGTAATTCTCCATGTTCCCCTGTTTATTTGCAAAGGTCGAGTGATAAGGAAAAAAATGAAAGTGTCTCTGAAGTGCACATGGAAGCACGCTCGCTGCTTATCTTTCCTTCTATTCTATCTTTCTCCAAACGGCCTCTCAGATCACCCACACCCTGAGCCCAGCAAGGCTGAGGATTTCTTCTTTTAGGTCGGTGAAACCACAAGACTTTGGTCTTGTCCCCAGCATCACCCAAAGTTTTTCCTCCTGGTTGGTTTGAAGTAACTCAGAGGGGGAGGGAGCTGCCTCTTTAGTGCAAAGCCTCTTCTCCTGCTGTGTTGACTGTCATTTCACTTCGTCAGCACAGTGAGACATTATTCAGATATGTTAATAGCTATACAACACATGTGTTAATCCTAAGAACTTCCAAGTATCCTGCCGAGAATGTGTTATTCAGAAATGCAGCTGAAATCTTCTTTGCTTGACTTGGTGCAATATCCAAACTTTGCCGCTGATGGACGTGAAAGACAACGATTATATGGCAACATGGAAAATCCAAATGTGCAGATCAAACGCATCCCAGAGTGAGAAGAAAAGCTTGAAAGGAATCTTTGGTAATGAGCGTTTGATCAATTATGCTTTAAAATTCCTTTTAAAATAAGAAGAATGGAGTGAAAGATTTGACTTGAATATTGTCTGTGTTATGCATGAGCTGAGGCCTTGTGCCCTTTGAATGAGTTGCACCATCAGAATTATTAATGAGGGCTAAACCCAAACTAACTGAGCGTTGAAAAAGGCCTGATGATTTGTGATGAATTTTAAAGAATGTTCCACTCGCCCACACACACACACACACACACACACACATTGCACATTGCACAGAAGAAAGGGAAAAAAAGGGCAATGCAATTTTACACTCTGCCACTCAAGTTAGATTAAGTGCAGTAACAATGACTCATACGATGCCAATAAAACACAAACCTGAGACAAACAGAGAAGTGTTATATGAAATGTCACACAGCAGAGAATGCGACCCACTGCATCCCAAAGTGGGCGAAACTGAAGTGAACTCAAAAAGTCATTACTGTTTAACTGGCAGACAGTGATACATTAAACATCACAGGAAACCTATAGCTATGCGTCACTTGTTTTTAAAGTGAATTAGCAAAAATGCTGCCATGCCAAAAAAACACAAAATACTGTGTTATTGTAAGGAAAATAGAAAACCAACGATCTGCTCACTAAAAGCCCTCCTGCAAACAGTCATCAACAGCCTGTCAAGCTTCAGACTTCTCCAAGTGCTGAGGAAACCTGTAGCTACGTATCACTTGTTTTTAAAGTGAATTAGCAAGAAAAAAGTGAATTAGCAAAAATGCTGCCATGCCAAAAACCACAAAATACTGTGTAAATATTGTAAGGAAAATGGAGAACCAACGATCTGCTCATTAAAGCCCTAATGCAAACAGTCATCAACATCCTGTCAAGCTTTGGACTTCTCCAAGTGCTGAGGGGGTGAGGATGGACAGTCTCCAAAATCAAACACAAGTAAAAATGTCAGGCAGTCATTAGCATGTCCTGCTACAGTAACGAGCTTACTGCATTTCTTCCATTATAAACAAATTGATTTTTAAAAATCCACCATAATTAGGTATTAAAACTCATTTCTGATTTAGCCATGCATCAGTTATTTTGTCATTTAAAAATCCCCTTTTTACTCAATTGTATTTATTGATGAATTCTTTTACTCATTCTAAAGTCTTAATTGCATCTCATTTAATTAATTGCTTTTCACTTCATTTTCTGCCCCCTTCTGAGTCCTCCGTGAATATATAGTTCTCCGTGTTTATTTGTGTTTACCCCTGGGAACCTGCAGGAGTGGAGAGATAAACATGTTTATGATACATGCCCTGCACACATGCACAATGTCCTATACACAGTGCATTTTGTGTGGGTAATCACTAACAGCCGCAGCTATTTTCATCAATTACTCTAAACACCCACATTACTGCACGAGCAACAGCAGCGCTCGAAAAATCAAAGTGTGTCTTACAGAGATCCACCTATGTGCTGCTGTGTATTGGAATTCCAGCACAGGGCATTGATTTTCTGAATGCTGGTGGTTGAGTTTATGGAGGTAAATACACAATATATTGAGAGATTTCCCTCCCTAAAACTAGTTGTGTTTCCTCTGCAGGAAAAATAAGAACTTATGCATGAGCCCCTGAAAATCTGGTCGGGATTCCTGTAAAGCACAGTATTACATCCAGGCACATTTTCTAACGTCCCCACTGGAAAGTCTTGTGTGAGAAAATATCTTTTCTTTTCTTCTTTTAGTACACAAGTATTTCCATCTACAAAGGATAACATGTTTATCACAGAGAGATGCTTATGTCTCTTCTGTGGACAGGTGCTTTGCCTTAAGCAGCAGACTCATCCCTGCGACAGAAGTGTAGAAGATAAATCAAACATTCATATGCAAGTAGGCTCTGCCGTTGGGCTGCTGTTTGTATTCCTCTCCCTGGTTGGCTGGCCTTTTCCTCGTGAATATCAACAGGATATGTTGACACTTGTATGACTGGGATCCAGCGTTGAATCAGAGCTGCGATTTCAGGCATGGCAACAGGAGCAACAGGAGGGGTCCTGGAGAAACAGGCTGCGGTCTATTTTGGGTCCTTTTGTTTAACCCAATTACAGTGTCAGTGCGCGCTGACTGAACCAACACCAGTCAGGTGATGTGCCTCGTTTGAAAAGTGGGACAACAACCATACAGACATGGAAATGTGATGCAGCCAAGGCAGTGTGGCTGCCTCATACAGGAGGAGAGTGGGGGGAAATGGAGAATCACACACTGAGAAGGAGCTCTTCATGGAGTGCGGAGGATGAAAAAGCAGATTCAGGGTAACATGCAATAACAGCTCAGGTCTCCCTCAGGACATTGCGCAATGCTATCTCGTGACCTTGGCGGCTGTCGCCCGTGTTGCCGCTTCCAAACAATCCCAGAGCAAATCACATTTTGAGGTGGATGGCGTTCCACATCTTCATCTATTTCAAAATAAATGTACATCCCAGGATAAGCTTTCTATAGAGCCCTCAAGCGTGGTTACAGTGACAATGAAGGCATGAAGCCAGTAGATAAACGAAGACAAGCGGCGCCACCTGAGGCCCTGTTGTTGGAAATCAGCAATACTTTCAATTTGGAGAGTTTTTCCCTGCAAGTAAACAAGGTAATCATTCGTGAGAAGCCACCACTGAGGCAGGATATGAAAACTTAGCTGTTTGTGGGAGGCACTGCTTTGAAAAGAATCTGCGTTGCCCTGGTTAACTGCAGTGATGCGCTTTTCCCTCAGCATCCGCCCTCAAGCCATCCAACAGAGGAGGCACTTTAGGAGCAACTGAAGTAGGGCACACAACAATTCTGCCTTTGTTTCCCTTTTGTCATGTCTACTATTTGGTGTCATTATCAGACCCTGTGTCATTCTCAGTTATGAATCGCAGCACTGCATCACACACACACATATATTTCACCTCCCACAGTACTTCTCCATTCCTCTCAGCCATGATTGGACACACCACCGAAATGTGGTTGAGAACGACAGAGCCGAGATCCTGTGGGATTTCAAGTTTCAGACCGACAAGCAACTGCTGGAAAACCAACCACACATCATGGTGGCTGACAAGGAGCAGAGGAGGGCATGTTGTGATAGATGTGGCGGTCCCATGTGGTACAGTAACTTTGGAAAGAACAGGCACAAGAGGCTGGAGAAGCAGCAATGGCTGAAGAAACGACTGGGACAGATGTGGAAGGTGAGGTCCAGAGTGGTCCCTGTTGTATTAAGAGCATTAGGGGGCAGAGAGTGCCACTGTGGTAGACTGGCTCCTTCTTCCTTTCTTTGTTTGTATTATTTAGCTTTATTTTGAAATCTACAGTGAGTTATTCTGTGTCAACTATTCATATATGTCATTTCATCTCACACACAGATCACCACTGATCTCCAATAAATCTGACACTGATAATAATGATGGTACAATATTTTTGGAAGTGGAAAAATCACCACCACTTAGACACTGCCGCGCTTGATCTAATAATTGTAATTATGCAATGGACTCTCTGTGCTGTCTAATCCGCGGTGTACCCACCACGTGTGTCAGTGAAGTGAAAAGGTGAATTTGTATTGTCTCCTTGGTGTGGCCAAGTGCATCGATGCCACGGACTCTGTGTCACGGTGCCTCGGGGAAATCATTATTGTTCCAGGTAATGCTGAGTGATGCAGGAAGTCAGGAGCAGAGCAGATGTGGGGACTTGTTAGGAACTTTATTTGCCATCGTACCCTTCAACAGACATCACTCTTAATTAGGTCTCCATGGATAACACCAGGCATCTGGACTGTTTGCTCATGAACAGACTGAATGATGTCCTTTTGTGCTGTTATTGGCACGCACACATACACTCACACTCACACACACCTCCTCCACTTTATTCCAGGCTTGTTTGAGTAATAACACACTAATGGCATGCAGATATCTGTGTTAGCAGGAGGCTGTTGGAGCTATCACTCCATCTAGTGGCTGTTTGAACTTTGCATGAGAAAAGCACAGGGGCTCTGCATTGCACACACTGCACCAGCAGCATGACCGTAGTGCCCCCTGTGAGCTTTTTGTTCCACAGTCATGCACAGGCACCGCGTGCTCCTCTGGAGATACGTCTCTGTTTAACCACGGTGGTGATCCATCAGTCACCTCGGCGCCCAGTCAATTCTCTTATTTGTCTAACTATTCATTTATGCATTGACTCCGCACATCTGTCCAAACACATAATTGATTCCTCTGTGTACAGTTTATATGCTCTCATTGGTCCGACCATATGTAAAAATCAATGGAGCACTGAGGAGACCTGCAGACGTCGTGGTGGAAGGGGCTGTTTATCCAGCCTCAACCTGATCAGATATGGAGGAAGTGAGCACACAAATACACAGTAGACTCATTTGTGATGAATAACTCTTCCTAGAAAAAGGTGTATTTTAAAGCCACACTAATAAATCTCATGCTAACAATGACACAAGTTATTAAGTGTAATGTGAGAGGCGTCTCTAGTGATGAACCCATGAAGATTTATCACACTGCTCTGGAGTTTCAGTGTCTTTCAGTCTATTCCTTTGGTTTTATGGCTGCAAATTCACAGTTTCGGTCCATTCTTGTTCCTGTAGTAATGCCCCCAAGTGGCAAGAAAATTCATTTGTTCAGGCTTTAGTTTAATTTTTGAAAGAAAATGCAGCTCAGAGCCCTGTTCCAAATAATCCCCACTGGCTGTCTTCAGTCAGGTAGATCTACCTTCCAGCTTGGCCCTAAAGGACGTTAGAGATGTTTGGTGTTATATTATTGAAGTAGCAGTGGTTCTCAAACTTTTTCATGGACCCCTGAACTGCTTTTAGATGTTTTAATACAGCATGTGCTTAAAAATATTACATGAAGTCATTAGTTTGTTATCGGTGGAACTGTGGTGAAAATGAATGATTCCCTTTTTTTTCTCAGGATACTCAGGTCACACAAGGTATTAATTTACTGTAAACTTCAATACATGTAGCACATCCCAGTAATAATGTACCCGAGACGCAATGTGTGTTTTGTTTTGTTTTTCATGAGATTTATTTGAATTACAAACATTTGAAGCAAACTGCAGGAATAACACAATAACACTGAACATCAGACATTTACAGCTCCAGTACCGTGGAAAAGCTTTATCCAGCAGGAATGAAAATAAGTAAGGTTAAGGTTAAGGAGTAAGGTAAAGTCAGTGTGTTCGATATCAAATAAATACAAAATACAAATTCAAATCACATACAATCAGTTCATTCACTTTAGATTTGGAATGTATTCAGATGTACCACTGAGGTAGTTCTTGAATTCACAATCAATGGTTGTCTCACTGTCTGCTGACCGAGGTTGTTGTTTTATTTAGTCTGAAACAGCTGGAGAGCTTGAATGGCACACTGAGAGAAAATGAGACGTTTCGAAACTCGGGAATAAAAGATTATTTTTTGTAGCAAACTTTTAAGAGTCTACATATTTTAAGGCACCAAAAAACAGGCATTTCAAAAATGGCTCTTAAACAGCACAACTTCTCTTTGTATTGAATTGTTGTGGCAATGACATGATAAAGTGCTCAATAGTAAACTGTGGTCACTCAGTATTAGAAGAAAAATATACCTCATTTCAGCATGTAAGTGTTGACAGTTTTCAAAGTACCTTTTTCATAAAATATAAGACATCAGCAAAACATTTAAGAGAGCTGACAGCAGTCAAGAGGAATGAAGACAGAGCTGCAGTCGTGGAGAGAGCAGAATCTACTTTAGATTCTTTTCTACATTCAGAAATACGTCATCTGGGGGGGAAACAGTGTCTTTGCAAAGACGTCCTTTAAATGTCTTTGCTCACATTCTTCTTTGAATCCAGTGAAGGGAGAGATTGCCCTGACAATATGTCATACAAGTGGTAGTACAGTAGGCTAAGTCACAGACTTATTTCAGTACAGGTTTTCTTTAGCAAGTTCATCTGAAAGGAGACAGAGAATAAATGTAAGTTCAGCATCTGTGACCTTCAGGATATCATGAATGGAGTGGTTACACTGTTTGATAGAAATTACCTTGCTGCAGGCTACTCTGCATGTAGTGGTTGAGTTGATGCAACTCAGTGTTCTGGCCATGGTGTCCCAGCTGCAGACTGAAGGGATCCATGGCAGTGAACTGCTCTGCAGGCAGTGGCTCCTCTGCGGTGGCCGCGGAGAGGCAGAGGAGTCCCTGCTCCGCATGATGGGGCCCGCTACTGCCGCTCACCAAACCCTCCTGGGGGGCGTACAACAAGGCAGCGGGGCCGGATGTGCCGCTCTTTCTGGTAACCATGTCAAGGTCTTTCAGGATGCTGTCGAAGATGCCGTCGTCGAGCACCAGCTCGCGTTTATGTGGGAGGATGGAGGGGAGAGCAGGACGATGGGACCAGTTGCAGGGTGATGGTAGGACATCTGGTGCAGCCGCAGGTCGGAGAGGGTTCAGAGTGTGACACATGTCAAAGCTGCTGGCCAGAGAGGAGATCTGCTGCGCCAGGATGCTGATCTCTGCCTGCTCCCTCTCATTGTACTGGCTGGGCTCTGCAGAGGTGGGAGACTGGCTGGGGGTGAGGAGACTGGAATGTAAAGGCAACGCATGGTGGGGCACAACGTGCTGTACCTGCACCAGGCCGCCCCCCTCTGGCTGCTCTATGTGGCTGAAGTCGTCTTGATGCAGGGCACAGTCCACCGGGCTCTCACACATGTCGGACGCAGACAGGCAGTCTGGAACTAATCGAGCGTCAGATGCGCTAGCTTGGAAATCATAGGTTGGGGATGAGGAGGAAGAGAGCGGAGAACGGTCGGAGAGCAACCCGAAGCCTCCCTGGTCAAAGGTCTGTTCAGCAGCCGTGTGGATGGAGTCAGAGGGCGACCGGAGACAGGTGAGCCCCGCCTCTGAGTAGGAGTAATAGGAGGGAGAGCCCTCAGGAGAGGACAGCAGCTGATCTGTGTATCCATGCACATCTATCAGGAGGTCACGGCTGAGCTCCTCCTGCTGCACAGGAGAGCCAGAGGAGGCCGGGCTGTAGGGAGGGGTGAAGAGAGCAGTGCTGTCACCCAAAGAAGCGGGTGAGCTATCGCTTTGGGAGGAGGAGGAAGAGGAGGAGGAGGCAGCGCGTGCGGCGTAGAACACGTCTCGCTCCGACTCCCTCCTCACTCTGGCACCTGGCTCCTCACTTTGGCTGTCAGATGTCCTCCGCCTTTTAAAGCATTTAGCGTTGTTGTAAGCCTGACAGCGCGGCGTCTGTTGAGCTGCTAAATGGCAGGAGTTTGCCAGAGACGGTGGCCCGAGGGCATCGCTGCTGATCTTCTTCTGCAGGAATCTGGCCTCTGTTTCACTACAAGAGCAGAACAACGTGTTAGAAGTCAGCGCGTTAAGTTGAAAAGCACCAAATCGTTTTTTTTTTTTTCTCTTCTTCCCTCTTTCAAGTCTGAGTTGGCAGGAGAAGTGAAGTTTGTCGTACCTGATGATGTAGTTAGTGCAGCTGATGCTCTGGCTCTCAGAGTCCTTGTTAGCCCGAGTGTAGGTCCAGGTCCATGTCAGATCCTGGTGCTGGAGTCTCAGCACCATCTCCACCTGGCAGCACTCATCTGACTGCACTGGAGTGGACAGGGAAGACACATTAATGGTTGCACATGAAGAGCACTGAAATGAACTCTTAAGACTTACAGGCTGCTTATTTCATTAGAGAACAGTCAGTGTACCACAATTGTGGCGCCAATATCTATGATTAAAAGTAATAATAACTTTAGGTTCTTTTTTCAAAGAAAAAACAAGGGTTTGTTCTTGGAAATTGAAGTTGTTTATCATTGCCAAGTATTGAGTGTAGTACAGACCAAGTTTTTCTGCAGTGGACTGGGCACTTACTTAAACTTCTGTGAGAATCTGCACTTGACGAGAGCTCCTCAGGGTGAACGAGACTGTACCACGATCGCCCGCTCAGTTCAGCCGCTGAATGCCCCAGAAAGTACACAACACTGTAAAAAGCAGAGGTTAAACATTTGTCAGTAATTGCCATTGAAAAAAAAACAAAAACATTTTGGTCACGTCTGTTTTCTGGGGAGTATAAATGTACCTGTCTGACAGCTGAGTGAAGGTCATGTCGAGTGCGTGGACGCTGCTGAAGCTGTGCCCTGGGTAGGAGTCGCAGCCTCTCAGGCGGTTCACCGTCGGGGTGCAGAGGGCCACAAACAGAGGCTGGGAGGAGGGAGGGGCTGCAGAGGAGGACGGGCAGGGCTGAGGGAAGGACTGGAAGCTCCCTCTGACCAGCATGGAGCAGCTGCTGCCGTGCTGCAGCTTGAAGGCCTTGGAGGTTTGCATACAACATATAAAGCTCCTCTCTGAGGGAAGGAAACACAGTGCTCAGAATTGAATTATACTGAATTATACTGAGTACTTCATATTCCAAAAAATGCTATTACATTTCACGTGTCACTGAGTCAAAAACTGAAGGGACGGTGAACAGATTTATGGCACAAATGTAAAGTAATTATGAGGAGTTATAGCCAGAATTTAAAATGTCTGTAAGGTTACCTGGTGATGAGTTGTTTTTAACATCCAGGTTTGATTTAACGTTCTCCACATCAGAGCGCTCCACCATGTCATAGAGAGAGTCTCCTTGCAGCACATCAATCTGTTGAAGTTGCAGGTCTCAGTATTAAATACAGGCAGCAGACTGAAGCCCGGTGTGAAATATTTAGGCACTGACAGATGTTCCCAGTCAGCTACATTTCAACGTGTCAAGTCAACAGACTCACCATGGACAGACCCAGATATTCAGCCACGTTCTCCGACACATACACCAGCCTCCCGTTGGTGGTGGTGACCAGGATGAAGCCGTGCAGGGCTTGTAGAAAGGCCTCGTAGGGCAGACAGCAGTGAGATCCATCCCCAGCTGGGAGTCCTTAGAAAAGGGCACAGCGAGTTCAGCCTCGGTTACACTGTCAGCATCTCTGCAGGTTGTTAATCTTTGATATATTCTCTACAGTGCTGCAACACTTAGTCCCATTTTGTGTGACAGCGATGCTTGCTGAATGCAGACTGGGAGTTGAAAAGGTATCAGAAGAAAGTTAAGTTAAGTTTGCAGACTTACCCTGGAGGAGGACAGACTTCCTGATGTAAGTGCAGATGGCTGCCATGGAGTGCAGGTAGGAGAGGCGCTCCTGGTCCTCCTGGGTGATGGGCAGCAGGCCACGCATATTCCTGATCTCATAATTGATGTGGTCCCGTCGGGCTTTGGATGCTCCTTTGGTGGATCTGTGAGAGACCATGGTCGCTGAGGTCAGAGGGGTGGAAGAAAACTAAAGGAACTAAACACCTGGAGAGCCAAAGGAGTCACTGCTGCCACATTTTCATTTCAAAAAAAATCTGCCCAAAGTCATTCCTCCTCCATGAGACACACAAAAAAAAGAAAGTCAAAAAGAGTAATTGGCCTGAACTGATCCAGCCTCTTTTTAACAATCCAGTCTCTCCCCCAAGAGGTGAAGCAGACTTTGAATATCAAGGGTTCCTATGGAAACTGCTGATATGAGAAGCTGCTGTGTCTGCAGCAGAAATAAGGGCTCTCAGTAGACTTTGTCTGTGTGATCAGTATCTGTCTGGGCCCATCCACTGAGAGCCTGGGGTTTTTATAGCTGCCAGGGCTTCAGCGTGGGCGTCACACACAAAGGGGGGAGGTTGGGCTTCTGCTGCTCCCTTCATTGCCTTATAAAGTGGGTGTCCTCAGAGCGGGGTGCCCCACGTCACAAGGACACACAAAGTGCCACAAAAGGAGAATCACACCAGATTGAATCTCAGAGCGTTGTGTTAACAACAGAGACACAGAAAATGAAATAACGTGGGCTGTTTTCGGGAGGCTCTGCAAATATCAGACTAGATTTAAAGATAAGTAAATCTATGGATTTACTATTAATATTATTCTACCTTAAATCCACAGGTAGACTGTCAATTCCCTGTAGTATTACTTTGAATCCATCAGAGTGGATTTTGGTGCTGTTTCTGCAGCAACAGCAGCACTGAGTGAGACTAGTCTGTAGCAGCTGGATGTTTCCTTTAACAGCATCGTTGTGGCTGGATTAGCGTGTATCACACACGGGGCTGCAGACAGGAGAAAACGGATCAAGTGTTCCCCGCGGTGCACGCGCTGCACGGAGCAGGAGATGACGGTCTTAATTTCTGTCAACGGGCTCAGAGATGATTCAGCCACTAGAGGTCGCAGGGCAGAGAGGAGGAGGAGGAGGAGGATGAAGAGGAGTTTCACTGACCTGATCCTCCCGCCGGGCGAGCGCTGGTCATCCTCATCCACATGATGATGATGATGATGATGATTATGATGATGGTGATGACGATGAGGGGCGCACGGAGCCCTTACGTGACATTTGCAGAAATTGCACCAAATAGTCATTTTTGATGCTGGAGAAGACACCTGGAGTAAAACACATTGATGTGGAAAAAACAAAAAACATCACACATTATTCCTCTAAAAGAAACACACAACTGATGAAATCACTTGTAGCTGCACTGAAAAGTAACTCTCCATGCAGTGAGAGGGAAGGGTCTCAGCCACTGATAACACACTCACCTCCCTCCACTCTGGATGATGAGTGTCGAGCCCTTTGTGCGCATCCCTCCTTTTATAGCCTAAAATCCGACACCTCTCATCCAAATTCGGCCGGTGGGCAGGGGAGGGGAGAAGGAAAAACACTCCACAGTGGGATGTTAGTGGATCTGGATGACAAATGATCGAGGCGGGTTATATTTAGTGAAGTGAGCCCTATAAATAACCCGTCAGACAGACGCAGAAAGTGGTTAAATTAATTAATATTTTTTTAAATAATTAATTAATAGGCTATATATACTGTATAGCCTATATGTGTGTGTGTCTGTTAGCCATATATGAGGGGCATTAATGCGTGCGTGCGTGTCAACAGTGACTGATGCCGATGATGAAAATGCTCCATCAAACACCTCAGATTCGTATTTAAAAGGAGGCTTTACGTCTTGTCTGCGACTGTTATTAATCCTCTCTGCTGCAGCCATGATTAAAGTCAGTGGCCAACAAACACTCTGTGACACATTGTGCCCCTGTGTTTTAAGATGGATGTCTCCACTCAACACCACACATTAAAAAAAATAGCCCTTACTTTTTCTTTTCCTTTTTTTAAATGTATTGCAGAATAGACACCAAAGTAGTTTAAACTTGTGCTGACACTGGATTTGTGGCATAGGCAGCAGCAGCCTCCACTTGTGTAGAAACTCCCAGCAGCTTGCTTCAAAACAGCCCAATGAATGTGAAGGTTCTTTAAAATCCTGAAGGAACAGAGGTGCCTCAGCTAATTATTAAATGTAAAATATGTTGCATACAAATGGCCCCTGTTATTCATTTTTAATCCCGTATTACATGTGTCATCATTTTAATTTATAGGTTTGGTGTGTCATTGCTTCCCATACTGAGGGTCAGTCCTGTCGCCTCAAAAAGGTCACATGATGAATTCAAAAGGGGTCATGATTTACTGACTGGAGGTAAAATGTAAAAAATTGTCCAGTTGAACTATTACTGAAAATAACATGTGTGGAGTTTTGAGGGGAAGTGATTGGTGAAGTCATTAGTGCTAACAATCATACACTTCTGAAACCAAGGGGAAATAACCACTGCACTGAAAGATATATGAAGACTTGAAGTTTCATTAATATTTAAACAGTGTGCAGTGAGCTGCATTTTAAACAGTCAAATTATAAGTTGTAGTTATTAAAATTCTTGATCCACAGTAACTAGTAATGAAAGCTGTGCTATAAATCTATTTTTCCAAATAAAAATATCAGGCAAAATGAAGGAGGTATGTGATTGTTGGAAGGTAGCTGCACTCGAGTGAACCCACTGCTGCTGTAAGTGGAACAATAACTGTTTTAACATCAGCCAATCTTCTTTATAATATTTGTTTCTTGTCTTCTGCCGTTCCCTGTGCCACGAACTGAGCTCACACATTGAGTCAATATGGCAAAACAAAGGCATGACTCTGTGAAGATTTGATGGAATATTAAATATTCTAAGAACTGCAAAGATACTTTTATCATGCCTTGTGAACAAACTATGATTAAAATTGAAAAAACTAATCAAAATAAAATCTACTTTTATTCTTCAATATTTATTCAAAGGATTAAGATTTTTCTTTCTTTTTTTTGCTGCAGCATGCTGTATGAATTTTCTGTCTGATGGTTAAGATGCCACCACAGTGAAACAACAATCACATGATGCAACCAGCACCAATCTACCGCTTCCTTGATAATTCCTAAATAACATATGTGTTGTACCACAGCTAAGCCCGGGCTAGAGCTCTCTCTGTTCAACAGATATTAGTATTTATAGCTCTATCTTTTAATTTATCATCCAAGTCTCAGCAGAGACGCAGCATGATGCATCATTGTTGAATCTTTGAACAGACTTGTGAGACAGTCAGACATGGCAGTTTGTCTTCAAAGGGCTTTAACTGCATGAGTATTAGTCACTCAATTAAACCCCTGCTGGAAGGGAATTAAGCTACAGGTCTGCAAACATGACGCATGTGAGACAGAGCTGCTCGGTCACTCACACAAAATGAGTCCCTGTAGCAGATGAATAGATTACAGGCATCACAAACCATGACTAAGGCTAAGTGGAGACCTTGCATTTTACAAAAGGCTGCCGCTCATCCTCAGAGGAGCTATAGTTTTGTCAGACTTGTTGCTTTCTTTTCCATCATTTTTTCATGACTCTAAGCTTTTTTTTTAGAGCTGCAGCTTCTATCCTCCGAGGGCTCCTGCTCCTTTTGACGCCTCCTCCCTCAAATCCACAACTCAGTGGCCTCAACAGAGCCGAGAGCTGAGAACTAGAACTTGAGTGAGAGAACCAAACAGTGGTGGTGTGTGTGTGGGGTGGGACAAGACAAAACAAATCACTCTGAACAAATCCCTAGTCTGATTCTCAAGGGCCAGTGGGATCATCTGAGTCCTGAGGGGAAATTAGAGAGTAATTTGGCCGAGTGTCTCCTTGCATTAGCGCCTGCGTTGCGGGGCCGGCGCAGGCCTCCGGAGCCAGACAAGGGGGACCCAACGCAGCCCTGCTTCCTGTGTGTGCGGCGGGGGTCCAGGCGGGACAAGGTGTCTCTGCTGCCTCATTTTAAGCTGACCCTCCGTCTGTGGCCTGCACTTAACACTGCAGATAACACTGGCTTTATAGCACAGTGCTGGTGACAGACGGGAACAAACTGCCAGGACGGTGCTGCTCAAGGAAGGAGGCAAAGACTGGGGCTGGGGTTCAGGGTGAGACACTTTCTAATGATAACCCCCCCCCTCCCCGCACAGTCGCACACGTCCCATTAGGCGAACAGGGAGGGGGGGCTGTGTGGCACTATGGCTTCATGGTACCCACTAAGGTAGACGGTGAGGGCTATCAGACAGTGGGGCAGCTGGGACTGGTTTGGGGGCAGGAAGCAGGGATGGGGGGGCTTCAAAGAGTTAAGCGCCACATACAGTAGCTGCTTCATTCCACAGATAAAGAGGAAGAGGTGGAAAGCATTTTGTTGAGGATGCACATCATGAGCGACTGGCATGTGCAGCTGAGTCCTGACCAGATCCACTCAGCTTTAGAGAGCATCATTAGCTGGGATCAACACCTCTTTAAAACGCTCGGGGGGCTACGAGCTCAGAAATGGCTGCAGACAAAACCTCCCAGGAAGAACAGCTGGACTGCAACTGTCAACAAAGTCAGCCCCATGGAGAAAATGACCTTCACCTTTAGACCACAATATGATGGACTATATGTTTGTGCCAATCAGATGGAAGCAACTACATATCACCAGTATAATGTTCATCATGTTAAAATGAATCTCTAAATATCTGCCAAGAAACTCAGAGGTTAGAACACATTTAAAAATGGATCCAGATGTGTAACAACTCAAATTGTCTCTTTTATTATTGATACATTTATAAAGCATATTGCACAGGAAGTCCTGACCAAACTTGACAGATAGAATCCCCCTCAAAAAAAAAGTGTAAAATATAAAATAAAACAACAATAAGCATAAGGAGCCTGCACAGTTGTAAAATGAATCAAAATACACTCCATAGTTTGTTCTGATTTTTTTCTCTCTAAGCTTTCTCTGTTGTTTATGAATTATTCAACAACACATTGTAAGCCCTATACACTTCTTGGCATGAAATCAGTTGAGTCACATACTTCTGCTTGGCAAATAATCACTGCTCACACTGAATAACTTCATCATGAACGTGCGCTATGATCTAGTGATGCACTTATCCTAGGAAAGCAAGAGTCGACCTGTGACGTCTGATCAGAACAGAAGAGCCTCGGAATTACAATGTGTCAATGGGTTTGACGTCACTGCGGTTGAAAATGTAAAGCCGATATATTCAGGTAAAATCGCTGTCCTAAGCGAGTGACCATCACTGAGGAAATTTTGTGTTTGTGCAGGTGTTTTTGACCAGTGTCGACATTGTCATTTCCTTATTATTGACTCTGTATCAGGTTCCTGAAAAAGTCTTGACTTAAAATCCCATCACCCCAATCTTCAAGCAACAAGAAAGCGACCAAAATCCTGAAATAAAAATGACTCCCACACCACACTAGAAAAAAAAAATTAAACAAATATCATCAGTTTTGCCAACGGCCATTTGGTGTCACATAAACAGTTTGATTTGTTCACCAGAAGTTGTTGTGTGTATGTATGTGTATGCGTGTATGTGTGTTCGGACACACGATTAGCTTCCCTGTGGTTTCACTGCATTACCTGCTGTATAGTCCATGTAACTGGGGTTAACTGAGGAATTTCAAGTGTGTGATATGTCCATGTGCATGTGCAGTGCAGAGGGCATAAGACTCGCTGAGTCGCATTGGCACCACCGGTCTGGAAAGAAAGGTCAGACTTGGTTTGGGCAGGCAAATGTCTCAAACTCTGGAGTACTTAGGCAAAAAGCAGCATCAACATGTCTCCCATCTGTAAGGCCTGACATGCCACATTTGGCTTTAGTGCAGTTATCTGGCGAACTTCAACCTGCATTTTAAGATTGTTTTACACTGCTTTACATGAAATACATAGATTTGTAAACATTTATGTTGTAGGTCGGTGTTGTTCAGTCCCGACATTCGGGCCCTGCTGGGTTTAAATCGAGGGGAGCCAATCAGAGAGCGACTGGTACAGATTGGACTGAAGAATCTGTCAGAACAGAAAACCACAGCACCGAGCAGGACTGAAGAGCAATGATGCAGCTCACAAGTGTGTGGTAACACAGTTCCTATTCACATCTTAGTTCTGCAAAGTTTAGGACTTTGTACTGTTTAGGACCAGATACAACTAACACCCATGATGAAAATGTTAAAATAAATAGGCAGTATTATAACATCTCTTCAGCCTGTGTATCTATCCAGTCATTTGTTTCAACATCATGCCGTTATTACTCACTAATCTTATTTATAAGATTCAAAAGTCTGGTGATATTCTATATTTTCATATTGTCAACAACGACGATGAACTGGTTTAGCGACATTTGTTTGAATCCACAGCCTGGTGCGTCTCACTGTCGACTTTCAGTGTTGTACAAAAACTAGTAAAAACAAATAATTGAGTCACAGAGCTGCACTGGGTGACGCGTCTCTTCTAGTCTTCTAGAGTTCATTCTAGATACACAGACTGCAGCAGAGCAGTGACTGAAAATAGTCCCCAACAAATCCTCTTTACTCCCGTTCGAGTAACAAGAGTTAAAAATAAAAATCCTCAGCGCTCGGCTGCTGTCTTCAACAACCTCAAAAATATAGAATATCATCACCCTTGTTCTTTTATTAAAGTGGATGAAGAGAAAAATCTTAAAAACCACCTCCACATCTAAGATTTCAAAGATTTGTTCTAGAATTTGTGATTAGTAAATTAATAAAATATAAACACAACCCGAATAAACATCCCCAATTTCATTTACTCCAAATTATTATTGTCAAGCTGTGTGGTGAGTGTAATCTAATAACAGCCCTTATGCATTTACAACATCTGCTCAGGTGTTAGCTTCGCTTGTACATTGTACACAAATGCACGTGCACACCTTCCTGGTTCTCTGCAGACGCAGGTCATGGGGAGAGTCTCTGAACGCTGTCGGATTGTCTATAAGAGGAACAACTACATTATGCATATTAGTGATGAGCTCCCCGACAACAACAGGTGAACTGAAGCAGGTGGACTGGGATTAGTGTGTGTGGGTGGGACCACGTGCTTATACACATACACAGTATATATTTGCAACATGATTCCTCTCCACATTTGGCACTGAAAAACAAAACTACAGGAGGTGGGGGTTTGGGCAGCTGGAGGGAGGGTGGGTAGGTGGTTTGGTCGTTGCGGATGAGTTGCGATCTTCCACTGACAGTTGATATTTCTTGGAAGAATACAACAGATGACCACAAAATCAAACTTCCCAGTCAAAAGGCTTTTTTTTTCTGAAGAGAGTGGATGTCTGACGTGTGGGGAGCCTCGTCTCTCATTAAAGACTCAACGCTACTGAGGGAGGTAGATGGACTTGATTATTTTACAAGGCAGAGAGTTTAACTCAGATGCCCTGCAAGTCACCCTTCAGACACTTTCAGAGCAGGGTGGAGGGCAGCGGCGGGGGGGTAGACAGGTTTTGATGACATAGAAGGGGAAATGCTAAGCATTGAAAACTGGTCACTGGTCAAACAACCTTTCATGAGTGCTACACCCCAACGTTATGTTAGAAAATGTTCCGTCTCATAACACCAAGACAGTAATAACGGCCTGCTCTGTATAGTGTGGACAGTAACTTCACTTGTCCTAATTGGAGATTGTACTTTTACATAGTTTCAGGACCAAGTTTAAAATCCTAAGTTTTACAAACTGGTGACCATGTCAGTCTCTCGCCCCCTTTTTACACAGAGATCCTGCTGCTGGACTGCAGTTAAGAAGAAGATTATGTTCCCTTTGTTTGTTTACACTGAAACAAACAAAGTCGACATGATGCTGCCCTTGTGTGTGATTTCAGATAGCATGGCGGCGCTCCTGAATCAGAGGAGTCATGTGTAAGTTTACAGAGTCGGCCTCTGTCCCCACCACGCCGACTCTCCACCCTCCACAGATGTTGGCGCAGCTCCGTAACTACCTCCACTGCCGGCTTTAAGGCGGAACAACAATGCCATCATTCTGTGTTCGTACTAAACAGTGAGGTGGAATAAAGGTGCGACACTCCTGCCTTAACTAGGCTGTGTAAAAGGGGCTTCTTCATTTCTTAAACAGGAGGTTCATGTTTGTTTCTTAGGGGAGATCTGTTGAGCGTGACATCAGGATGACATCCTCAACAGAGAGGTTAGCTCTCAAGACCTTTGGCTGAACTTCTTGTCTCTTCCTGTGCTTAAGATTTGAAGTCTATGATTATCATAGGCTGATTGGATTTGTAGAGAGGCTAGTAAGAAGAGAAAAGGGTGAACAGGTGTCATTGATTTCTGTCTCACATAACCACCGTCTTCAAGGGTTAAAACATCCGTAGACATGAGAGTTTATGGTGTCCAAGGAAGTCACAGGCAGGATATTTTGGTCAGTAATGAGTTTTCACTTGAAGAATGTGGAAAATAAATCCAATATAGATCCAAACTTTACAAAAACAGTCCCTCAGAGCTAAGATGATTAGAAAGATAAAAGCCCATTGTCCTGAAACAGCTGTGGTTCTGTTTCACATTCAGCAGCATCAGCCGTGGGAGGAGAAGATGGGCCTGCTGATGTTGCTGTTGGTGGTCATGGCTGCCAACTCCCACCTGGAGGGAACAAGAGGAAGAATTAGTGGCCACAATCTTTCTATCTATCTATCGATCTATCTTCAGGGAGACAAGTGGCTCAGTTTGCACAGGTAAAATAATAATACCTCTAATGCATGTTTTTCCACAACAGTTATCTATGATTTGAAACATCCAAAATGCTAGAAGTCTAACGCAATGGTAATCAAGCAATTTTGTGACATTTACCCTCACCCTGTGCCCTCCCCCAACCCCTATCCGAGTGAAGGCCTACGATGTGGACAAGGACGAGAGGAGGCCCCGCTGTAACACGAGAGCCAGGAGCAGGGGCTGACAACAGGGTCTAGTGCTGACCTGATGACAGGTCAGAGGTTGAGCTCCAGATTGTTATCACTGGCTCTGGTTTCACACTCACTCCTTCTCAATTGCTTTGTTCGTTTTCTTTTTTGTTGTTGTGCGCGTGTGTGTTTAAGAGGGGAGATTGGCATTGGGGCTGGAGATGCCAGTGAAGGGCAGAGGAGGCTTGTGACCCCACCGAAAATCCTCTAAGGGTTAGAAACACAAATGCGAGTGCTAAAGTGGGGAGGGTGCAAGGTGGCAGTGACGGTGCGAGAGAAATGAGAAGCTGAGAGGAGTAATTAGTATCAAGTTCCACGTTAAAAGAAAAAAAAAACACTGAAGTGCAACCCCTCCATTTAAGACGCACTTCTCTAATGAGCAACATCATCACGACAAAATCTCTTCATTAAGGATATTTGAGAAACTGTTTTATTCAAGTGTGAATGTAGGGGAAAGATTTGAACGAATGTGGAGCTGTCACCTTAAAAAGAGTGGTTTGAACATTTCACATTAATATACAGCTGAGGGAAGGAGGCTGATGAAATGGTAATTGCCGACTGTTTTTACTGTTTTTAGACATATATTTTGCAATTATGAGCTTTAACACAGTTATTACAGCTTTCCTATACTGTGATTATAACATCACAACACATCAAAGAGCTGCTCTCTAACTCCAGACACTTAAAAAACAAACAAAAAAAACAGTGTAGAAAAAAAATAATTATAAAAGTACTTCTAATGTACCTTTCAAACTTGTCACTGAGGGAAATGATGTATTATTAATTAATCACTCTAGTCTCTTTGAGCAACCATGCCTCCTCTGGTCTCTCACCTACTACCTGCTTTTGATTGATTCTAAACTATTTCACTGTTGTTGTTTTGTAGCTGTGAGAATGAATTTAATTTGGAGTAGATGCAAAAGAGATTTAAAGGCAACCGTGAAATTCACCTTTAGGTCTTATAATGATCTCCAGTTTTATCTTGATCTGAGAAAATAATAGTGCGTGCAGAGTAAAGACTTGCACTTTCTAAGAGAAAGCTTGTGATCCAATACTGTTACATCCTGTCTGCTCATAATGAAACAGAACCATTAGTGCCGTTATCTGAACTCTATAAACAGAACAAAGGAGAACAGAAGGAAACAGGTATTGATAACTCAACAACCCGTCTGAGCAGCTCGTCTTAGAAATGTTTTTTTTCCAGACATCAATAATTTGATTCCAGCATGTAAAATATTACAAATGTATAAATTATTACATAGATGAACTACTATCAGTTTACTCCACATAGTGGTTAAAGAAGACAAGTAGCATCTTTTAGAGGACGAGGCATTAAAAAGAAATATCACAGCATCTTCAAGCCTAAGGAGGTGGATTTTCAAATCGATTCAAGGAAATACATTTTCCAATGGCACAAAATGAATTAATCAAGGATCCTAATCAGTGTGGATCCTAAACTGAGCATCACTCTGCTGGTTACTACTCTGTAACTACACACTGCTTTCAATATAAAAGAAAATATAGTTTCTAGACTTAGGTCTTTATGTATAATTTTACTGCACATCCTTTTCTCTATGGCTGTGTTGTATAAAGTTGTTGACGTAAACAAGTAGCATGAGAAGATCCTCCTCCTCTTTTTGTCTACTTTCTCCTGAATGTCAGTGCAACACCTTTTGTGTAATTGTACACTACACATGTAAACAAACAATGTGGAAACCGTCATGTAGTCTGCACAAATGTTTCACAATGATGTCTGTCTGTTTTTTTATGCCGTCAGTCTGAAGATTACATTACACATTTATCATGTGGTGGGAGTTAAAAGAAGAATCTGAAAAAAGCATAGGTAAAACTTGCGTTGGTTAAATGAGGGATAATGAGTCATAATTTGCCTCATTGAAAAACAGCCTCATTATTCAGAGAGACATTGTGATGGCAACAATGACAGACATAGTACAAACTGCACAAACAACAATGTGTCAGTTCAATGACAAAACAGCACTAATGTTAGAGAAGGGAGAGCTTGTCTGACCTGATATCATGTGGGAGTCCTGACTGCTCCAGACTGTACTGAATAACAGCTATTTTGCATAACGTCTTCAAATTAGGGCCTGAAAAGAAGAGAAAGTGTAATGAGTCAGAGACTGATCACAGACACTAATCACACTCAGGCTGAGAATATCCATTTCAGCTGTGGGAATTCAAAATGGAGTCTGGCAGGTCAGCTCTGAGGTTCGATCTGTTCTCCGTGGTGTAAAAACCACCATGTTGTGTTTATGTCATGCTGCAGAAAAAAAACAACAGAACTCACATCGGAACAGAACATGCAGGACACGGTGATGCTAACTTGGTGCACAAATCGTCTTCTTATGAACCCGCTTTCTAATTCTAATTATAAACTCGCTCTCAATTACAATCACCGTCATGGTTGCTCCACCATATGGTCAGTGATGAACAGTGTGAGGACACACGCGACTGGCACGTGGAGGCGTATACCACAGGGGACGCCAGTGAGTACTGCCAGTCCCATACTGTCCCCGTGTCCCGGTGTAAGCCCACCTACACAAACCCTAACTGTGACCTGACAGCATTACAGGCTACACCAGTGCAGGCAGGATATGGCTATATTTGGTAGTCTAAGAAACGGAAGTGCACCATGTGGTAACACAAAGCAGGGCCAAGGCCAGGCTTACTGGGCTAGGTGAGAAATGAGGCAGCGCTGTCAGGAGAGTAACGGTACGATAACACTTACTGAGGAGTGGACAAGATGTCTTATTTAAGTGGGCAGGGTGAAAGTGAGGTGGACTGGAGAATCGTGGCAGGGATACTTACTGAAGTCTAAGATATACAGGTCTGAATGATCCATGAGGTTAAATTCATCCCCCATTCCTTGCTCTGGACAGGGACTGTAAAGAGAACAGAGAACGTTTTTTCTTTTTAATATTAGAGCTGTTATCAGAAATACAGTGAAACAGTACGTACAAGTGGCCAAGGCTTCAAACCTGACAAGGACGAGAGTAAGCTGTTAAAGCTCCTGTCTGTTTTCAGGAACATGAACCACACAGGGCTGTATCTGCTGTTCAACTTCCCTCACGTCGGTCAGAGAATTAGAAACAATTAGTTTCCACCAGGCTTCATAATAGTAACCTCTCACCGTCTTTGTTTAATCACTAAGGTTCATAATCAGGGAACCACAGATTGCTCGCAAAGAGAGCAGCGCTGGTCACACTGCGCCGTCTCCCCTCCTTATCATAGACTGGCATGATTTAAGCCCACAGGAAGTGGAGCACTGCACTGAGACGGCAGGCTGGTCCGTGCTGATAGTCTCCCAGACCTGTGCAGCCGTTGATATCACTGCACATCTGTTTCCTGCCTCAGCTAAGCACATACACCTGTGACACACCTGGCGCACTGCTGCTTAGAAAGCTGAGCTGTGTGGCGCAACTCCCTCCAGTGATAGTGTTTTTATCAATTAATCAATAATTAAAAAGACAAAACCTGCTGTTGTGAAAGGATATTGTCAATGCATTTCAAAGTCGACAAGCTACAGCCTGTGGGATTGAACTACTACTCCCAGAAGGCGGTTTGCCCATTCCTGTAAAATGTTGGCAATGCACCCTGTTGCTTTTATGTGCATAACAACGATGCACAAAGAGGCCTGATCAAATTTAACAATAAAAATGCACATCAGAGTTTAACACCATCCAGAGGACACTTCCAACCACACAGGTGCTTTCACTGTGCAGTTCTGAACCTATGAATATTAATCATGTAGAATAACTGGGGGCAGCTGTGCGTGGTCCTTAACAGCAGCTTCACAAGATACTCTCTGGCCTCAGACTGGAATATGTCCAGCCAAAGAGACCATCAGACACCACCACAGCACTGTTCAAGTGATCTCACAGAAGCTATGCATGTGAAGTCTTTCAAATTACACTACCCTATTTTCCTCAGTCTTTTCCCATTTTTTTTCGTTCTTCTCCCGAAGCATCCACAGTCTCATCAATCTCTATTCCTATTTCCCGCTGTCCTCTCCATCGATTCTCCCTTTTGCTGCGTGTTCAGGATGTTGTAAGGGTTTTACGCTGCTAATCTTCCCTAAACAAACACGGTGGTGGCTTAAAGCGGCCAGGAAAGGTGCAGAGCACGAGCGCAGTCGTCCCAGGGGGCCAGCTGGGGAAGTCATTACACCCCCCCGTACCCCCCAGGAGGTGGTCCACCCTGGCTTACAGCCATGAGCCTTTATCAGAATACCCACAATTACCCAAGACCCCCTCCTTCCTCCCATCATCATGGACCGTCTACTCCTGGACCTGTCTGTATGACATTTATTTGAGAACTAAATTACAGTAATCAAGGTTCTTTATTAAGACAATCGCAAACAAAACTATAACACTGGTCATTGCCTTTCACAACGGCATTGAACCTTGTCAAGCGGACATTTATAAGGACCTCAGACAGAAGTGTCCTTACTCACCAAGCCAACAGTCGGCGGCTGGATCCATTGGCCTGTCATTAAGCATCTGTAGCTCATAACTAGCTCTAGTTTTTATTTTTACACAGCGTCTGTTACCATGGGCTCTAGTTGGTCCTTGGCCACAAATACAGCTTGATGAATAGTACGACCTTTATTGTAAAATGAAAAAAATCCAACTACTTTGGCCAGATTAGATATTGTATGTGAAGAAAAGACACATCAACAGTTTCCATTACAGGAGTAATGAGAGGTAGCATCTCTATCTAAAGCACACACTGCAGTAGCTGTCGACTACTATGCGAGCCCACATGGAGAAAGGGTATGGGCCTTGGATGCTGATGCGTGAAAGGGTGCAGATAAGAGGATGCTTCAACAGGGACAACAAGAGAGGTGACGATTGCATCCCACGGGACGAGGCTTTCTCGCATGCTTATGGATAATGACAGCCTGGGTGTGAAATTCGGCAGAACATTAGGCAATGGTGATGCTTTATTGGTCACCACAAAAAGGAAGAGGCTGATCACAGAAGCAGGGTGAGGGACAACGGGGGGCAAGAGGTATCTGATAAGTCCTTTTTACACAGCCTGTTCAGGACAGGAATGTTGTGCCTTTATTCCACCTTACATTTTGTATAAAAAGGCACGAACATGGCAGAACAGGCGCCAACACTGGTGTACCGCCAGGCGATCCGAAAGCATCTCGTTTGGATCAGGGTAAACAAGCAGCAGGGCAATAAGGGAACTTTTAAATGGTAATATAATGGGCTCTCTCTTTAAGGGGACATAGCCTGGGAGTGGTTGGAAGCCGGATGGTCACAGTGAGCGACTTTATGCGGAGTCCTTGTGTTTGTTACCTCACGTTGTTACTCGATCAGCAAAGTATCAGTGTGTGTGAAAGTGCTCCTCCCCCCTACAGCAGCAGTGGTTCCCAGTCTGATGAGGCCTGAGTGATGCCGCTCCCCCACTAAAACAACACTGGTTGCTATTTCAAACAACACTCAGTGAGGGTGTCTAATCACCCAATTGCCAGTCCTTTCTAGCAATGCACTGCCTGCTCCAGCTCATTATCTTCCACACCGAGGTCTCAAGATGGTAGAAGAAAGAGCTGAACTACTGTCCTAAAACTAATGAGGGAGCACCACAGAGCCTGGGAACACTCAAGACTCTCTGAAGACTCCAGGACTTTAATTGCCCACAAATTTTGCTAATGACTTTAAGAAACGGCAACAATGGAAGCAAAGTGACGAGAAAAAAAAAAGAATTAAAGTTAGAGGAAAGTCCGTCAGTGACACCTCTGTCAAGTCTGTTTTCAGCAGCTTCATTGGCCATATCCTCATTCTTGGGAGTGATATGATCTGCATCCCTTTCCTTTCTCCACTTCCTATTGAACTTTGGTCCTTCTGAACCATCTAGCTCACAGGAACTCATCACGCACTACAACTTCCTTCAGAGCGTCTTATCAGGACAGCCAGACATGCATATTAAATTATATCAGCAGCACTTGTATAAGAGTGAAAACACTGGGAACCTGCTGACAACAGGTAACGGTAGCACAACAAACAAACATAAAAAGACTGCAATCTGTAATGTATTTCTTCATTAATGCAGTATGCAACACACAGTCTCTGAAAGGCGAAGTGTTAGAAAATAACAACCTACAGAATAATGTAAGATCATAGCGGCGCTGTGGTTAAGACTCTTGTGGAAAACATTTCTCCCTTAGAGAGAGCATTAATTTTGCTTCCCTGGGTTTTAGCTGACAGCATGTAGCCAAGCAATTATTTAAAATGTCAAGGAATTTAATCTAAGTAGCCCATGGTTATTTGGTCATAACATAAAGTCCTTTGCCCCCTATATTTACTGTCATTTTAAACCGAGAAACATTTTTAATCAACGACAAAGCCTATAGTGAGGATCTGGTTAGAATATGTTAAGTAGACGGTTAAGACTGTGGCGAGAGTCGACAGTGGTTTTCAGAGCTAAACTTTCTTAAGCAAATCCAAAAAGACTTCGTTATCACAGATTGATAGGTTCTCGTCCATTTCTTTTGCCTTAATCTCCGCTGTCTCACCTCATCTTACCAAGATATCTGTGCCCCCTCCCGGGCAGTGGCTGGACAGTGGATTAAGACCTATAGCTGCCTAGACCTAAGCCCCATGCCGAGGGTGAGATACAAAGTACAGCTGGCTCCCTGAAAGAGACGCCTGACTTCAGATTAGTCAGAGGAGATGCCAGCCGCTAGCAGAGCATGAATCTGAGACTGCGACCCGGTTGGACTTGATGGTGGTGTTGGAGAGAGAAAACAGGTCCTATAAATCTCATGCAAATACAAATATAGTTACTTTTATCAAGAGAGGATGTTATCAACCCAGCCGCCCATAAAACTGAGGAAGAGGACATTAAATGGTGTTTCGGGGCCTTGAACACAGCTGGTTAATTTACAGGGGAAGGTCTCAGGGGGATGTCAAATGCTCCTCTATAGCCTGCAGATTCATTCTGGGGAATTACGGTACTCTATAGCCCCGGATCTTCAACAGCAGCTTTCAAGACCAGGCCTCAAGGCCAGCCACCGGGAGACACTCTGAAGTAGAAATACTGATGAACATCAGCAGCTCCAGACCGTAGTCTCTCTACACGGTTATGGTTCATGCCTTCTATCAGACTAGCTCATTAATACACCAGCTACATTTGCAAAGCAAGTGATTATCTCTTCACATCCTGCTTTTTTTTTTTTTTTTTACATTTGCTACAAGTGTTTCCTCTCATGTTAGTCAGATTATTCTTCTCGTCTAATAAAGGCGCTGCAGCGTTTCAGAAAACTATTTTACAGCCAAGCAGCGCTGTTTAAACACAACTTACTGACTGTGAACAAATAGCCACTTATTGTGTGAAGTTGTTTGTCTGCTTGTTTTATTTGCCCTCGTAGCCCTGCATTTGTCTGCAGAGAGGAGCTACAAATACCGGGAGGTATTTGGTTGTGATGACAGTAGTAAATCAGAAGATTAAATAAGGCTATTTAGACATGTCAATTTAAATGGACAACAGCATCACAAAGCATCACCTATGAAGTCTGTTTATTTGAGCCGCTGTGTAACACTCAACCCTATGACACTCCAATGTATACAGGCTGTTAGTGGGTTAAGGAGGGTTAAGATGCAGATGAAATACTATCATGAGCTTGTCTTTGAAGAGTAAATCACAGAGTTGCTGTGCTGCCCCCAGCTCTTGCGCCGCCACGTGCGGGATGCCCCATATCCTGCTGGGGTCACCTCCACTGTTTGACAGGTTTTATCTTGTGCGCAGGGAACACACACACACACGCACACACACACTCGCACACAATTAATAGAGGAAACTTCTGCAGCCTACCCTTTGACACCGGAGGCCAAACAACAACATGTGTGGCATCAAAATCTACGGTGTGTTGATAGGCATGTTTCCACGGAGCCATGTCCCACTGTGACAGATGCTAAGCCATTATGGGCTGCAGAGAGTCCATAGGTAAGGTCTGGTATTTACATTCAATAAGAAACACAAAGATGGGTTTTCATGTTAACATCAAACAAAACAACAAAGTTCCTAAGACTTAGTTTTCTCCTCTCACATGTTGTGTTTAGTCTAACATTTGGGCTGTCAGGTTCAACAGTGATAACAAGTTGCACTTAAACAGCTAGGCTATGATAGGAGCAGTGCTTTCAGCCATTGATAAGGTAGAAATGGTCTTGTAGGTGATATCAAGGCACCAGGCTTCTGACCTTTTCTGATCTACTAAACAAAAATCACTGGACTCTGCAGAATCTCGCCGGCTCAACAACAACGTGCCGTTTTGAAGTGACCAGTTAAATTCTCCACAGATTAAATATCATGGTGAGGTTTTGGTGGATTAAACAAGAGGTCCTATGCTGGGATGTTTTGGCTAGCAGTGAGATTACCTGGTATGTGGTCTCCCTCTTGCTCAGAGTATGCAGCAGTCACACACACACACACACACACACACGCACACACACACTCTCCCTGCCTCCATATGCAATGGTAACAGGAAAACATGAATTTTACAATTTTAACCAAAATAAATTGAATTTTATAAACAAACCATGTCTGGTCTTATATTTAGCATTCTGATCTAAACTCGGGAAATGAGCATAAATGCCTCTGCATCTAATGATAGGAATGGCGTCAGCAAGCTTTCCATCTTCACTAAATGTACCAAGCAACTCCACTACTGCCAAATGGAGCACACCCGTTCAGGCTGGCAGGGCCAGAGTAAGCATGTGCGTGTGTGTGTGCAACACTCTGACGTCAGCTCGGCGAGAAGAGCTGTGAGTCATTAAGTCATGTGAACACATACAAACACACACAAATGGCAGACAACACCGGAAAAAGAAAAGAAAAGGATGGGATGAGACAAAGTGCAGCCACTCATATAGGTAATTAAAATGTTATAAATATAACATCAGGATTATCAATATCTGGCTCTGTCTGCCACCAACATTTGTATTCATTATTGTGATGCTATCACTGCTGTACGTCACACACATTAAATATATTTCAAACTGGTCCGACCATTAAAGCCTCCCAATCTTTCATGCTGTTTTTCTTCTACTATTAACCTCCTCCTCATTTGTCTGAGCGCATATGATGACAGATAATAACTTTGTCTCTTACATCACTGGATTACATAAAGGTCAGAGACCTTACCTGGGCCTGCCTCAGCATAGTGATGACATCAAAGACTCATTCATGGCTAGGCTTTTAGACCTGAAGTGACAGCCACTGCTCCCTGCTGCTCACAGTGAGAGCAAATTAAAACCCCTTTGAACCACACTCCTCATCAGAAGCCGTCCACATGAAGAAGTTGATAAAAGAAGCACACAATCTATATTCTACAGCCGTCAAGGACGTTTTAGATAATTTACTAAAGACCCATACGTAATCCATAATTCACAATTCACTTTGACATGCACTGCAACCTGAACTTTTCTTGACATTACTTGGTTGGGCTGTATGTGAAAATGAAAGCGTCCATATCACTTGAATTGGACTTGACTCTGCCAGAATACAAAGTCAGGGTAATGTCCAACTGGGCCAACGTGTTCACTGAGCTGGTTATCATCCGGAGAATTCACAGTGAGCAAGTCAATGTGCTGATAATGTTTCTACAATCACTCCTGCACAATACCCTCCGCCTGCACCAAAGGGAGTATTTCCAGTAGATCAGAATGTGTGGTGCGGTGCAAGCGTGAAATGGCAACTTATTCTTCAGACATTCATCTGGAATTCCGATGTAAAAACAGCAACAAATGCACAGATCGTTTCAACCGGTCATCGTCACAGTCTTCAGAGAGGTATAAATATCTGTCCTGGGTGGAACAGGTACACTAAATGAAATGATGGAATAATACATGTTGTCAAGTCCAAGTAGTTCAAGATCCTTTGCCAGATTTCCCTCCACAGATTCCAAGCTGTCTGCTCCCAGCATGCCAATCTGTCATGTCCTTGTTCACATCCTGCCCCTCATAGGATGCCCTGTACCCAACCTCAAAATGCTTCCCGATTTAGCACAACCTCATCTTAGTGTTTGCAATTATGCAAAGAGTGCGACGGATGCCAACAATGACAACATAGGCTCGGCAGGAGATCAATAATCTCCATGGCACCGTCTTCACGTGCTCGATTTAAGCTGCGCTCAGTTCCTCGGAAGGTGAGAAGGAAAAAAAAGTTAGCAAAGTTCTGGCCATTGCTTGCATGTGTGTGTGTGTGTGTGAAGGAGAAGGTCAGTGCAGGTGGAGTTAGTCATGCACGGGTCGTCCTTCGTGGGGCAGTGAGCAAGTCTCAGTAAATGAGTGTAGCAGAGGCACTGAGGGTATATCACATTGCACTCTGTGAGAAAGAATGCCCTTTTAGGTCATAAATCAGAGATGGGGCAGAATTTCGCGCCTTTCTGCAGCTCGGCAGGCCTGTTTACACTGACGTAAGTGGCCCTCAATAGACTGCCACTAATGCCCGGCCTGTCATTCACACACTGCTGGTTTACCCTGAAAGAACTGCAAGTGTGTGGCAAAAACATACTACCAAAACAAACGGATGCCCTGCGCGTATTCCTGCTTTATTGCAGCCAATTCAACAGTATCCAAGTAGAAAATGCAAACATTAAAGTCCAAACAAAGACCATTTTAGGCATTTAGCCTAATTGTAGAACCTTATATTGTGCTCTTGATGTTTGCTTTACAAATGTGTCGCACCTCGGTGTTATGTCCAGTCTAAAGTGTAACCCCTTTGAAAGCAGAGGCCTCTTGGGCTTAATAGTTTTATTGTCCTTCACTAAAGTGATAAATTATTCCTGAACAAATTCCTGGAGGTAAAATAAATATCATAAACTGGGAATAAATATCAACACAGGGGTTCTGTTTTGGATCAGTTTGAGAGGACAACCAACCAAGGAAAACAAGATGTGGACCATAAATTTCAACACAATTTCCTTGGCAGACTGGGTAAAATGAGGAGCCCCACAAGAAAACACAAGCAAGGTGTCCAGCAAATAATTCACGACAGCCTGTGCACACATTCATCTGCTGTGCCGAGACAGACACCAATAACTTTTTGGCCCTGTTAACTGCCCTCATGTTGTTGGGTCACGCAAAAATAAACACAGGAGACAAAACAAAGACTGCTTTAAAATGTAATGTTCACACTAAATTAGTCATGTGTAACGGGAAAAAAAACACTTGCTCAGACGGATCTTAATAATAAGCAGTCAAAACGCCAACTGCACTGTGAGAGGAAATCTTTAGCAAAGAACATTCAAAAGCAAACAAATGAGTGTTAAGGAGTGTGTTTGTGTGTCTTAGTGTGTGTGTGCACGTGCTTATGGGAGTTCCTGTGTGTAAGAGGCTTAAGCATGCTCATGTAAACAACAAACATGAAATTCTGGTCAAGAGAACCTGTGTGGCCGACTTGCTGCTGGGATCATGCCCCAATTTGTACAGTTACAGGAAACAACATCTTGACTTGACTTAAAACAACAGAGCAACCGTTGTACTTCAAACCCTTCTGCTTAACAAATAATAGAAACAAAAGAGCATTCTCTCCTAATAAAACCTGCCATGCATTCAGTTTAAAGTAGAAAAACTGAATTGGCCACAGTTTCCTCAAGAAAAAAAAAGAAGAAAAGATCTGCCTCAACGCTTTTAAACAGGATGTTGGAGATATCGTGTGGCGTTTGATTTCTTCCTCTGCTCAGCTAGCACCCTCCATCATTCCAGCGGCCCCATGACACTCCCTTCTCCAGCTCCAACCCTATCTGCTCACAACAGGAAATCATGACTCCTTAAAACCCATCCTGGACTAATCCTGGCGAGAAACCAAACAATGCACAACAATCTTCAAAAATAAGCAGAGTCTTAGGCTCTTTGTCTACTCTAAACTTTTTGGGATTTTTTATGTCCCTTTTTTCCCCCTCATGCTCACTTCCATGTCAACAACTTACTTTACTGACATTTGACTGTGACTGTTTAGAAGCAGCATTTCTGTTTCTTATCATTGTAGTTACCAATGTGTTTATGTGGCTTATAAAAATAGATCTGCTGTGAGCATTTTGTGAGACAACCAACATCTGTTCCAAGGGATGCTCAGAAAAATGCTCATATTTTTGCCTAAATAATCACGATTGTAATGACTATAACTCTGTTGCATGATGGATGTTCCAAGATTACACTTGTGTATTAGAGTGTGCTCCTCCCCATGATGTGGTGACTACTCGAGCATTGGAAACCTTACTCAGCAGCAGCCGGCGGCCTTGAGGCCCTGTAGACGTAGTGGGGCTGAGAGGACTCTTATCCACAGCCTCCCGATCTTCTCTATCAGGTTATCCCAGTGGGGTTTACCTGATAACACAGGCCTGCTGATAACAGTACCCAGGTTCCGGACTATGCTGGACCATGCTAAAGCCATTAGCTACCTCATTACTTACTGGCTGCTGGCCTATCAAAAGCCTGTCACCAGCCCAGTGGCAACTCACCACCAGCTATGAACCCCCGGCAATCCACTACTGTGTTACAACCAACAAGGGACTCATCACAGACTATTGTCTCCAGGAGCCAGACCCTCTGGTTGGCATATTAAAAATAAAGGACTGTTTGTTTGTCTTGACAGCATGTGCACAATAAAGATTATAATGACCAACAATGAAAAGCATCAAGAGAGGGGAAAAAAGTGTATGTAGAGAAAGTAGTTGGTAACTTCCAGTCACTAGGCAACCTCTGATCTTACTCTGCAGATTCTCTCTCCTATTGGAAACCAAAATGATGATGTTTTATCAAAGGGGTTTAATGTTTGGAGACATTGAACTGCACTAAAGTAGCTCTCATTCATTCACAATTCAATATTTGCCTCAATTTTAAGTTCATCAACTTAATTATTTAAAAGCTCCAATATAGAATAACAGCCAAACTTGCATCTTCTACAAGATTTATGACAAAATACAGTATTATGCTTGAAACATTTGGCTAAATAGCTCAAATGTAAGAAGCTAAGTTGTGTTAATTCTGCAACACAAGTTAATACTGAATATTTTTATATAATAGTTTATATAAAATATATATTACATTCATCCCCGCATAATTGGTGTTACATTTTAATCTCAGTAACAGCTACAAACTGTAGCAGTAGTAAAAGTGGTAGTAATAGTAGTAGTAGTTAAAACAGTGGCAGCAGTAATACTGGTGGCGCCAATTTATGCACAGTCAGCATGGAGTGTGAGTGTCTGCATTGTTTCTCAGGGTCACATATTTTCCAGCAATTAATTCAGAACATTTTCTCAGTCAGGTGCTGTCACAAAGTAAGTTGTCGGACAAATGAACAAGTCAGTTGTTGTCGTCGTCATCAGTCCTGGCACATACAATAAGTTTTAACAGTGATAAATGAGAACAGCTGGATGCATCAACAAACAAGAGATTTCAGTACAATCCCTTTTTTCCTCATCCGTTATACCACGACATGATGACTGACAAAAATAAATGAGACATGCTGTTTAACATGATGAATTACTAAACTCAGGAAAGTGTGAATGTTTTTGCAAGATGGTTTTCATATTCTGCTGAAAAACAAATGGAAATAAATGGTGACAGGAACATATTCACTCCTGTTTGATGCAACAAAGTCTATGGAAGTTCATCCAAACCTTTGACTTTGAAATATCTGAAATTTGGACATTCAAATAAGACTTGTACAACTAAGGAGCTTTAGAGGCTGATGACACACACAAGTGGGGCCAACTGTATTGTGCATTTAGCTGTGTGGCGTTGCTGTCTGTATAAGAGAACAATGGCTCAGCTGGCACACAGTGGTTTTTTCATCATGTGATGTCAGCTTAAGCTTTTTATCAAACATCCCCCTGTGAAAAATGGATGCAGGGGGAATGAAATAAAAAAGAAAAACAACAACTGGATATTTGAATGTGGAATAATTCAACAGAAGGCTCTGATTGCTGATCCAAAATATAATTGTTCTCCCTACATACTGTGAGGATTTAATGCCCATGCTGAGAATTTCTATATGTCTGAGAATATGAATATTGAAATATACTGTGTATATTGTGTATTTATTTGCCTTATGTGTGCAACTTTGTGTCTGGTTGTGTACCTTGTGTAACAGTAAGGGGGTATTTGAAAGTAAAGAGTAGTGGAATGAGTTGTTTGCTATGCGCTGAGAAATGAGTGAATGGTTTTGCAGCTGTATTCGATCTTCACACTCTTTGATTAGACAAAAATATATAATTAATTTAGCATTTTAAAGCACTAATTAAAGAATTAATTAAGAATCAAAATGATAACCTAAAAAAGAAAATGAATTTTAGCTCCAGCACTATCAAAGGGGAAACCTTACAGAGGGAATATTTGGGAGCATCTTTAATTACAACGCCACAAATCCTTTATCATACAAAAATATGTCAGTTGTCCAGAACAGAGAAAAAATATAGTTCAAGTAGTAAAATATTATGTGGCTCACCTCGTTCCTCCAAAGAGGATGATTCGATCTCCAACCATACAACAGCACTGCCGTCTCCGTGGGCATGGCCCTTTCCCCTTCGGCTCTACCTTGTTCCAAGAAAAGGCTTCTGTTGTGAGTAAACACAAGACAAGAATAAAGTTGAGATAAGAATATTTAGACGTATTGATGCAAAAAGGAAAAAACGACACACATACACCTCGCTACTCTCTTTTGAGATGGAAGGCTCTCAGTAAAACTTCAGATTACATCGTTGCCTTAAATAGCTCCACAGAGGGAGCTTTGGAACAACAAATGTTGCAGCTATACAAACTCTGTGCCAGAACAGAACAGAAATCAAATAGTTCCTCTCATTGTAACAGGTGACCAGGATGAGGGAATGACAAAAGCAGGTAAACAAAATGTATTTCATTTCAACACTAAACTTTACATTTCAGAAATAGACACAAATCCTTTCTTTTGCTCTGCTCAAATGCAATATCAGTGATGATGCTGAGGCTGTCTCAGTTGTTCCATATAAGGATGTATTCTGTAGCCTAAGAGGCGCAGAGCCAACAGCATCATAGCATCTCTATAGCAACAGGGCATTCAGTGGATAATTAGGAATATAACAGACATGCTGCCATCTAGTGGACTGCATAGACCAGGTAGATATGGTTACCAGTAGGTACTGGGTTCATGATATTTTACCACCATATAGTACCCTACATCAAAGATGACTACACATCTGGAGTGGTGGTGCATCAGCTATAATGATAATAATACTGCTTTAGTGTGAACAAGAGAACAAGGTCTCCTCAGGAAAACACTTGAGTGGAGAATCAAATTGGCAACAAATGTAAGAGCAGACAAAGACTCAAGGGACCGAATTATTTTTAATTACTTGTACCAGTTTTACATGTGAGTGTGTTTCTGGCAAAAAAGAGAACAGGATTTTTCCACACAAGAAGGGAGCTGCCAGCCACAACCACAAAACTAACAATGGTGTCATAAGAGAGAAGAGGATTGTCTGTGTGACACTACAGGAAGAAAGTGGGTCAGTGCCAGCTACCACTGCCAGCGCTGCATTCTCTCATTCTGACAGTTGTCAGCCCAGGTAGATCAAAAACAAAATTACTCTACACTAAGACGCGCCAGATCTGACATAAATACATAGTGAATCACCTGGATTGAATTTCCAGAGGTCGTTGAAGTGCCTGTCCAGACGGGCATTGTATCCTCCAAATATGTACAGCTCTCCATTGTAGGAAACTAAACATAGGAATGCGAGAGAGAGAGAAAAATTATGGTCCATCATGAAGATCAGTGACATCAGAAGCACAGCAAATGAAACCATGTGAGGCTTAGATTAGATTTGTGTCATATGACCATGAGAGGAAAAACATACTCTCTTGTAAAAGGCACATGCAGAATGACTAACACAGTTTATTTAGCTGGTAAACAAACAACAAAAAACAATGAAACTGAGACAGGCCACGCTGGGAAAAGACTGCAATTTATACACAAATGAATCATCAATAATAAGCATGGAAGTGAATTCAATGTTATTTCTTTGTAAAACATGTTATTTCCTACTCTTAAAAAACTAAAAGAACCATTATGTTAGTTTAAAGACTTGTGCTTCATCATTAACCTCTCTAATGAAATATTTCACCACACATTTGTTTAGAAACATTTACAACTGCTGCACGTCAACAAGCAGTATTATCACCATTTGTTACTCCACATAAAGTTTCATATTGAGGAAAGGAAAAAGACGCCATCTCTCATGCATTATGAGCTCAACTATTATCTCATTTGTGAATGGTGATAGTGCGTGTGCTGGTGTCTTACAGGCCGAATGACTCCTACGCCCCTCTGGCAAAGGCTGTGTGGAAGGTGTGCTCAGCCAGCAGTTGGTCTCTGTGTCGAACACTTTGATCTTGTTACAATAGATCTCGTTGTTAGAGTGGAAGGGGCCGAAGCGGTCAGCTCGCCCTCCGAACACAAACATCTTTGTCCCAATGATGGTGGCCGAGTGGAAGTCTCTCCAGCGAGCCGGAGTGCCCTGTGAAGAGAGGAACGGCGCATGATGCTGTGGTGACTGTTCTGCTTTCGCACCCCATAAAGTTTCAGTGAGGAGACGGGACAGGACTGAGAGCAAGGACGCTGAATGTAACCTACAGACTTTTTACTGCTGCTTTCTTGAATAACACACCTCATTAATTGGTTTTAGTTGCAAACTCTCCAAACTTTCTGTTCTCGTCACAACCCTGAGTTTAAAGCCCCATGTTCACAGAGGCAAATATAAAGTGTCTTAAGCAGCAACTTCAGGTACACAGCACCATCTAATGGACAACACTGGGAATGCACAAGTTTCAAACCACTTCAACACATTTCAAGAGTAATGTACTGTTATATAGACATCATATCAATTATACTGTGGAAATAAAGCTATAACTAATAATGCAGTTTATACTGCAATTACTAGAGAACACTAGATTAAATATACTGTTAAGTGAAATGTGACCCATTACCACTGGATGAAGCTATGCTCAACAAAGGCATGTTTCTACTCCCTTTGCATTTAGCTGGCCTACAGCCACAGCAAAGCCTTTCACATGACTTCCTTTCGAGAATGTGCTGCCATTGTTTTCAACAAATTTTATGCAGGCAAGCAGGCTCTTTAATTGGCTTTCTATGCAGAGCCGCAGGCAAAAAATAAAATCTTGTGAAAACATAAAGGCTGTATAAATTGTGTGAATAAGTTAAGATCGTCAGTTTAATGAAAATGATCAAACTAATTATAAGTGTTTTAAAAACACTGCGCTAGGATAAAAAAAAAACTCTACTGGAGACAATATCTGGTGCGTATTGTAAATGTATTTGAAACAGGTACAGCTTTACAGAAAACTGGTTTTCAGGTTTTGAGTCAAAGCTCAGGTTGCACGTTGGTTTGTTTTCCAAAAGGAATGCTGAGAAATCTGAGAGCTTGAAGGAAAAAAATGAATTATTTAGTCACATGCTCAAGTAAATCTATAAGCACAGCACTGTAATCTCCTTGATGACATAATGTTATCAGTTTGGAGCAGAAACTAGTGGAGGAAAGAGAGTCCACAATTCTCCAATTCACCATAGGTACTGGTGTTTATGTTTAAAGCACACTTTACTAGAGGTAATCACATGAGCAGGTTGACTGCATACAAGCACAAAGGCTGTTTCCAAAAAGGGGAGTGTATATAATCCTCTGTGAGGCTTTTTGTACTTGGCCACCTACCAGGGAGCTGCATTACATTGCAGTGTCTTTGTATCCAGCCAATTTGACCACTGGGTGCTTGTGCAGCAGTACTGCCAACCCCACTAATAACCAAAGGTTTGTTGATCTCTAACAGTGCCGTGAATGTAACTAAGCTTGCTGCCAGTCCATTCTATCTTTGTGTTTCTGTGAGTGGGTGTTTTACTCAACAATTTTATTTTGAAGAATTAACAACTAATGGCTTTAACTCACTCTGGCATTGATTAATGACCAAACCATGGTGGTGGTGTCCAGCTTGTGGATGTCATTGGAGAAGCAGTCAGCCTAAAAAACAGAAGTGAAGATTAATTAAATCATGTTTTGATATTCAGAGAGCATGCCCCACGGTGAAGAGTGATAAAGACTCACCAGCTGTTCATATCCTCCAAATATATACATTGCCTTCCCCAGGACACAAGCCGAGTGGCCATCCCTCGCCCCTGGAACAGTCCCCGAAATCCTGGGTGTGAACCATCTGTGGGTGTCTATGAAGCAGGAACAGTTTATATTAACTCTCAGTGAACTTGTGAGGGACCTAACCTCTCATTTTACAGCCCTGACATCACACTCGAGTCATCCGCAATTGAAAGCCATCAGACACATAAGCAGGTGTTAAAACTCTCTGACATAAACACAGTTTTCACAGCCTTTCACCACCTGAACGTCTAACAGGTGCACCTCAAGGAAATACAGCTTGAAGGTATCACTTGACAGCAGGAGTTTGAAGCAGGTCTACTTACTGACATCAAAGGCATAAAGCACATTACAGGCCCCCTCTGTGTCGTTACGCCCACCCCAGAGGTAGATAATATCATCCAGCAGCACAGCTGTGTGGCCATAGCGCATATACGGCACTTCACAGGCACGCTCGTGTCCTCCTGTTCTCACTGGAGGCAACTTCATCCAGCGCAGAGACACTGTAGTACAAAACAATTAAGAAATGAATATATCAGCTCTGATGTACAGACAATATCTGCTTACGATAAAAAAAAATTGAACTGCAATATTTAGATGGATTTCTTAAATAGCAAAAAAAACAACAACATCCAAGCAGCAAAGTTCATTTGTTAAACCCCTGCGAGGTACATTTGCAACATATTTGAATCTGAAACACTACCTGCATGCTCTAACTGTCTAACATACCGGCATATTTTTACCCATTGTATAGTAAAACAAGATTTCAAGAATTATACATCATCTGAGGTGAAGCCAATCTTTCCATTTTTTGCAAGGATCAAAACTGAAAGTCTGAAAAACAGACATTAAAGAAAAAAGAGAAAAATAAAACAAAGGACTTTTAAAAGACAGAAGGGTTGGCTGTAAAATCAACATCAAAGAGAAGGAGCACAAAGCAAGTGACAGGATAAAATACTGAAACAATAGCTGAAGGTGGTCCCGTTTCCATTACAATCAGCTGAAGACATCTAAAATCAAGGTTTGTTTCCATAGATCTTTTCATGATGCGGCAATAGCAGGTAGGTACAAGCTACTTTAGGAAGTTGTAAAACCCTAAAGCAGGTGGCTGACAACACAGAGGGAACACTCAGTATAAAATTGGTTACAGAAAAGAAAAAGGGAGCCGTTTCATAAAAGTTACAGCAACACATTTAAAGAAAACACCTGTGTTTGTGGGATAGCAAAGGAAAAACAACTGACAAAGATGCTTTTTACAAACCGCAGTGGAAGGTTTGGGGTTTTAATTGCCAGCTGCACTTAGTTACCGTTATAGTGGTGAAAGTTCAATAACCCCTGAAACACGCTGTTATCCTCACTTTCTAATTTGAAAAAACAAATATTTTCCTGCTGCATTACAGATAAAACTGGGGCAAACATTTGGCCACAGATAATTTGAGCACAGACAGAAGCCTACAGTAGATAAGTGAGAATTTCAACTATTTCACATGCATAACCTGCATGCTGGGGTTTGCCGTGTGGGCTCAGTGTAAAATTTAAGGACTTTCCACTGAGTCAGAATTCCACAGAGCTGAAAATTGTATTATTTTTAATGCCTGAGCTGCTTTTAAATTCATACAACTGCAAAGGGATGGAAAAACCAAGTGTCTACAATAGCTGCACTCACAATTAAGACAAACTGCTGAAGATGAGAGATTGAGTCAAGAGTTCACATGTTTATATTCTGAGATTTTTCACAAATTCCTGGACATATGCTTAGATATGTTCACCGCCTACCTGTGTTGAACACATGCACGTCAATCTGACGGAGTGTCTCGTAATCCTCCCCAGAGCAGTAGCCTCCAAAAGAGTACACCTTGTGCCCCACCGCCACAGCAGCATGGTTGACTCTCCGTGGCCCTCCTTCTAGGTGCACTGACCAGCGCAACATTCCACGCGCAAGCACCTCCGTGACTGCCAGTCCTTAGACCATCACTTGGTCGCCCGCCTGGACCCCATCAAGCCAACACCATCCAAACCTGTGAAGAAGAAAACAAGAGGAGTAACACTTTGCTTAGAAGACCAGGGGCACAAACTGGGAGGGAGGGGCAATAAAGGAGAACACAAAGGGGAACTGTTTGTCCTCATGGGCCAAGAGTTGCTCGGCTCTGCTGTCGCTGACAGGCTCACAAGCCCCTGTATTATCTAAACTGGGAGAGTATTTTAAGAGGTGATTAGACCCACACCTACCACTCTTATTTCTTCCTGTTCACTCGTATCCCCATGTCCTCCCACTGCACCACTAAACTTTTAAATATAGAATCATAAAAATAAATATGCATACCGTTTAGGCAACACCCTATCAATCAAAAATATATATATAATATCATCATGTTCACATTAAGCAAACTGCTTCAGAAAACTTTTAGTTACAGTGAATGAAATGAGCATGTCTTTAATCCACTGAAAGAGCGCCATGATGAAAATGTTGTTTGGCCAGTTGTCCTTGTATGAATGGATGGGCATGCAAATCAAACACGCCGCCTACGAAAAACCTGTAGCCCTGCATTTTGGTGTCATCTTGTAATTCAACAACAATTCAAACAAAAGGTTAAATATGAACATATTATCATCCAAAAACTACCAGTGTGACTAGCCTGCAACTTTTGAAAAGCTTACCTGCTTCTTGCAAAAGCCTATGTGCCCCTGCTTTTTCTGTCCCAATGACTCACTTTCTCACTGACCTCCAACCTTTGTTTGCTCTTAAAAATAAACCCCCAGAAGAGCATTTAATTTGGACCTCTCTATTTGTAGCCCACCATCTCTGAAAAGCAACACAGCCCAGGTCTAAAGAAACATGCAAATGTGACTCCAGACTTCTAACTGAGCCATTGTTTTGTTTACGGTGTTGTTATTGCTTTGGAGCACGATGTGAATGTTGCCACATGAACTCGAGAGCACACCCGGGAGTAAACTGACTCCTCAAAATGCTGCAACATTCAAAGGGCAATGGGCATGTTGCCTCATCTTTGCTGCATTAAATCGGTTTACTGTAGTTTACCCCCCTCCCCGGACAAAACAGATATCTCTGCCGTTTCCATATTGTGTCATCCACATGCTGACTTTGACAACAGAGACAGAGTTTTTGTGAAAACTGACCTGGGTGGGGAGCAGACCCTTCACCCTCCTGACCCACTGAGCAGGACACTGTTGATATCAGATGACTTAGCTATGGCAACTTCATACGACTACACTAGCTTTGTACAGACTGGGACTCGGTTGACAGACAAGAAAATCGATACACGCTGCTGCACGGGTTTTGGCTTACCATCCATATCGGGGAGATACTGATTATTGATTAATAAAGCCAATCTAGACCCGATGACATTGAGCTGCAACACGGTTCCCACAGCCCAGTGAACGCCTCATAAACAAGCTAGTCGACGTTAGCTTATCAGACAGGAGCAACAACACATATTATCTATAAAAACAAGGCTGCTAACAGCCAGGGTGGCTTTGGCTTACAGCATCTGATTCAACAACAGAAACCATGTATCGATAATAGCGCTCGTGCATCCAGCTGTTTGATAGCCAGCTGTCTGGGAGGAGAAACTGCTGCTAGCCCCGGCTAAAGCTAATCTGTGGAGAGGCTTATTCAGTTGTTAGCTAGCTAACCTCAACTGAATTTTAAAAAGGAAAGCAAAGAGTCTGTTCCTTTTTTTAAGAGTTAAAACAGCGACTCGCTCTTATTTTCCACCCCCAGCTTACCCGGTCGACTAACAGATAACAGTATCAACAGATGAATATGGTTTCTCTGCTACCTTTGGGTCGAGTCGGTTGTGGTTCACTGGTGTTTAGACAGGCGGTGCTCTCTCGTGCTGCTCCTGCTGCTGCTGCTGCTTCTGTCCCGGGGTGCACGAGCCGATCCGTCCGACCGGCGTGTGTTCGATACCGCTCGATTCACGAGGACATACCGATTCCAGGAATTACCCACACCCCCTTCTCTCATATCCCAGTCCCACACTGATAACACCTTTCCCCTCCCGTCTGCCCTTTTATATTAATGAACCAACTCTCTGTTACATCAGTGAGATGATGTGGTTAGTTTCACTTCAGTACTGACTGGTTGACCTGAGACTTAAAACGCGGCTCCTAGAAATGTGGTCAAGTTACACAACTTTTAATTTAAATACGTTTGCTATCTATGTTATAGGAAATGTCTAGTTTGTATCATTAACCACTTCGCAGAAGCTGGTCAGATTTAATAGGACACAGGTGGCATGATTGAACTGATTTTCTAATTTATATTTTCACTGTGGTATGTAGGCCTATTGGATATTTCTACAGAATAATTACCGTACAAAACATGTCGGTGCCAGTTGCACTAAATTGTGACTTAAAAGTTGCAGCAACACCTGATAGTAGGCTACTCGAAAACTCGATTCGTTCAAATCACACGTGAAAGTCAAGGAGCCAGCTCTGTCCACCGGGAGGGAGAGCACGGCTGCTGCGAGCCCCCACCGACACAGTCCTGACATGCTGGGTAGGTGCTGGGCGGAGGAACGTCCAGCAGTGCCCCCTGCTGGCCGTATTCATCCAGGAGAGACTGGTTCACAATGACAAAACCCTGTGTGTAGTAGCTTTCTGAGTTATGATTGCCTGCTGTAGTTTTCGCTCGCACACAGGTGAGGGTCACTTTTACACGGCCTACACCACACACTTTTTTTTTTTAGCACATTCTTTACATTCCTCAGAGAGAGGTTCAGCCTTTTCAACCAGTTTGGCTGCATTAACCTGTTTGAGGGCCCTGGACAAAACATTTTAGTTGGCTGGTGAGCCCCCCTCCAGACAGACACACACACACCTCCCACCCTTTGTGTCTTGTATATTTAGGTCTACCTGTTGCCTCCAAGTTTCCATTCAGAACAATGCCAGCGTGACAGTAGCAGCCTGTGATGAAACAGCACCAACTGAGCTTTATGTGTCAGCTAGACCGTGTTTACCGGTATTTGATTTGATACAGGAATATGTGCCAGCAATGGATTTCTTATTCTCTGACACAAGATCTCGCCACAACGCTGGGCCAATTGATTAGCTAACAAAGCCAAAGCAATTTTAATTAATAGAGCAGAAATAGGCCTACCCTAATTTTTCAGGGTCATTGCATCATTGTGAGGGCATACTGTTATGGCTGTCTGTAACACTTAAATAAAACAGAGTCATTGTTAATGTTATTATACTGTAGGCTACTTTAGGCCTTATCAAAGCCCAACTGGTGTAAGTGAACCTGGGACATCTAGAGCAGCAGTGTCTGCAAGGAAATACAGGTGTGTAGTTTAGCACAGTGGTTCCCTAACTTATGAGTCACAATTTTGTTCAAGAGTTGGAGATAATAAAAGGGTCAATAACTATTAACTATATACATTTTAGTTGCACAAAATGTGCTTTTTTCATGACTTGTATCTATTTTTTCTTTTCTTTTTTTCCTGTCAATTTATATTTTAAAAAGTCTTCCTAATAACACAGCTTAAGAAGAAAATATATCTCATGGCACATCAGGATTTAGGCCCTGATATTCACATTAGGGTGTCACAAGTTAGCAAGGTTGAGAAGTGTTGTAACACAGCAGCAGGTTAGTGAAGGAGGACAATGGATCAAACTGATGAAACCCCATTCCCTATTGATAACTAACACAGCAACCCGGATGACTTTTTCTGTCTAACACACAGTGACATAATTGCAGCAGTAGATGGCGCTGTTACATATAGTTTTGGATTTCCCATGAGATTAACAAGCTTTTCCAGCCCCAAATACACAAGGACTGCCCAAAATGTTTCAAAGGATATGATTCACCACAGGATTACTGGACAGATAATGTGACTAGATGATCCAGTCAGTTTGGTTTGGTAGACTCTGGCAATGTATTCAATAACTTGATACTCTGCGTTTGCTGCTTACGTAACAGCAATGAGGACTGGAGGCCATGACAACATGCGCATCAAGCAGTATCCCAGGAGATCTGAGTGTTTTGTACGCATTTCCCCTGAAAAATGCTTCAGCATGGCGGCAGCTTACTGATACAAGATGGTGTATTTAACCACATGATATGCCTAATTATCATTGCTTATTCCAGTGTAAGATTGTGGTCAAATGGAAGTTATTAGTTATGAATTTGTTTTGGATATAAAGATAGAGAGGTCCTCCATTTTGCAAGCACTTCCCCCAGAGCATGTTCTCAATAAATAAGAATGTGCTCTTGGGCAGCTTGCCTTCATCTGAGGTTGATGTGGGCATGACTGACCCGATCTGACTGTGACTAAGGTCCAGGTCACGCGGTCAAGGATGAAAACAAGAAACACCCTGAGGAGGAAGTGGCTATTTTATAGTATGTGAAGTCTCATGCATAGAACTTTAGTGGATCCCGTTTAACAAGCTGTTTCACACGTCTAGACTGTAAATGACACCTCATGCAACTTGACTTTGCAACCCAATTTCTAAAAGCATTGGATTACAAAGGGGTGGCTTTAGTGTGATCAGCTCAGTTCCAAATGGTCAGGCTGGAGTGAAAGTAGAGCCTTGTAAAAGGATTATGGCACTGAGGAGCTGAATTACAGCTGCCATGGATCTGCCCGTATCACTGCCCAGGTCTGGTCCACTTAGGAGGGGCTTTGATTGATTCATTGTGTGCAGGCATTCCACCCCCCATGCCAGCTGCACGTCATGCACAATGGTGAGATTGTGGTTGGGGCTGCCCAAATGACAGCTGCCAGTGGCTGTCCCTTGGAGCTCTGATAGGTGATTCCAGACCAAATATGGATAGCCATTGAAAAAAAGAGAGGTTACAATAGGTTGTAGGTGGAGCAAACTCTAAAATGATGACTACTTGAAAGGCTAAATCATCTAGACGTGTCGTTTGTTGTTGTAGATCCAATACACATGTTATGTCAGTTCAGTTAAATCAGTCTTGTGTTCTTTACCTCCAGCTGTTCGGTGCAGATGAAAAAATGAAATTCTGTTCTGTAGATCCGAAAAGCTGTCTACTCAGCAGTCCTTTTATGTGCTCTGTTGATGTTACACAGTTGTAGATGATGTTATTCTCTGGAAGTGGACCCAGGAATTTCTGGAAATGGCTTGGACATGTTTATTTAAATGATCACATGTCTGGGACACAGGATGTTATTTTGGGTAATTGTTTTGTTTTTGAGCTATTACACCAAAACCTCATATTGCATAATGATATGGGATATAATACAATGACATTATGTACAGCACGTATACACCTTTCCCTGATAGATGTTGGGCCTCCAGTCTCAGTCCATAATATTGGAATTATACCACTTATTCAACAACAAAAGGAGAGTTAGTATTAGTATAATTATATCAAGACCTGTCTTTCTTTGGTTATTTTTGTAGATAACAATCTCATAGAGTTTCTCTCCTGTCTGATCTCCCTTTTTCAGAGGTGATATGTGTGAGTTGTAGCTCCAGAGTTTCTCCCTGTCCTGCCCAGTGAAAGTCTTGTAATCTCTCGCAGCTTTACCCAGTCTGTTCTGCCTACAGAGCGGAGCCTGCCACCCCACCTGTCAGCATTTGCACAGATTGCGTCACCCATCTGCCCTGCTGAGCCACTCTTTGACACATTTGCTTAGTAGTGTGTTTTACAAACTTTATAGCCAACACATGTGGTGTCTGTCTGTTGTTATGCCTTGACATAGAGAACAGGAGTTGCCCAACTGGAGCATAGCTCTGCAAGTCAACAACAACTGCTAAAACCAACTGTTGTTCGGTATTCTTGGGCAGGCCCAATGATGGAAGAGCTTTGCAATGCTTTGTGGCAGAGAAAAATACAGCCTCTACTTAGAAATGGCTCATTTGGTTAACCTTTTTCTTTACCATGGCACATAAAAGCCCTAAGTGTGCTGTTATTATGAACAGTAAAACCAACTCCATGCAAAATAAACCAATAAATGAAAGGAAAGGGAGAGAACTGTTTGTTGATGTTGACATGAAAAACAAGTACTATAATAGTTAGTATAATTTTGTAGCACTGTTTCCGCCTGCTTCTCTATTATATCCAATTATTGTATGGAAATTGCCTGAAAATGTCATTACCATGTTTTACACTGAGACAGAGCTATTGAAGTTCTTCCATAGTTTCCACTATGTCTTTCCATCGCATGGGCACAAAACAAGTAACATATTTGTAGGAAAGCAGAGTCATCGTGTTTGGGCCATTGCCTCAAAAGTAGTTATACTCTACACTTCTCAGTCATAATATCAAATCCTGCTAAAAACACATCCACCATTTACCAGCTCAGGCCGCTGCTTTACGACAGCGTGCCGAGATATTCCACGGATGTTTAACGCAGTGATTTGACTTCCGCTGTAGCTGGATTAGGTCAACAGCATTAAGCAGTCCAGAATGATGTCATAGAGCATGATCTAACTCTGTGGCCAGATGATTAAATCATACATTTTCCTTTAATTTGGGGGGTTATTAAATGAACAGAGCTCTTCTCTGTGAGTTACTAAAGAAGATGATTGGTATGCGCCTGAGGTCATTTTCTCGCTTATGGTTCATTTGAATTACTCTGAAATAGGAGTGAAATTAGTACTTTGTTGCAGCTTTTTATTGGTTAGGCTATGTTTCCAATTACCAATTAACCAACAAGCCGTAGTTTATAAGCAAAGTCATGTGGCTGTGCAGGGAGGTCGGTTATTGGATAAAGCTTAAAATCCTAACAGATGAGGGATTTAATAGAGTATTATCATTTCAACTCTGGCCATAAAAACATGAAAACATGTTTACGCGGCTGTTAGGATTGGCAAAAGCAAGTCTGACCTTTGTAACTATTCTGTAGTTGACCTCTGACCTGAAAGTCAAGAAAAAAGAATAAAGCATTCACTTTTTTAGAATCCATTAATCACTGCATCGCTTGAGCAATAAAATGCAATGTTGTGTTTACTGAGAATGACACCTAGGTCTGTTTGGTTGGGTGAACTCTGGGAAATCCAACTTTAAGTGTTTGTTAAGGTTCAGTAAAACTGCAGTTCTGTGGTTTGTTCTTGACTTCTATTAGAAAGGCCACGGAGCAGCTGTTTAGAGTATGTGGAAACCCAAATGAAGAGAAGAAAATGCTTCTGGTTTCAATTCAACTGCACAAAATAAGGCAGGTGTGAAAGTGCACTTAAGCCTCAGTAATCTCACTTTGAGGCTAAAAAGGTTTGCTTCACCGCATGTTTGCCATATGCATTGTTAATCTCCATTCTCCTACAGCTATTTCATTCCCCTTGAAGTCTGTGATATTGTTTTATTGACACTGTTCAGCTTTGGTTTGTGTTAGTGATACTTTTTACTCTCACGTAACCTATATTGGGATTAAATAATTACCATTCCACAGGGTCTCCTAGACTGACTACAACAGAAGAGACAACTGGCAACAAGGAGTATTTTCATGTGCACCACTTTAATTATGTGGCTCCCTTTCTATTTTTGCCCCAGGAGAGCCCCCACCTCACCCCCACTCACCCCAAACATTTGTTTCGTAGAATGCATGGCACCTGTTTACACTCCAGTTGTTGTGACACTCGCATCTGCTCCTATCATCCCCATGTGATGCTCAAATAAAGTTAAGTTTGTGTTGTGTCATGCACGAACATATCTTTAGCCTGGAATGTGAGAAGCATTGTTTAGTCACATTCAGCCAACAATGTGGCCTGAAATGTAATTCAAGTATTTCTTGTCTGCAGTCAGCAATCAGCACCAGAGAAGACTGTATTATTCTTTCTATGAGTGAAAAGAGCATTGTTAAAATACTTCTTTTTTAATGTCCTCATTTTGTATTACACAGTAAATCCTACTATACTGTATTTATTTGAGTCTGTTTTATGTTAAACTGTGTTTTTAACTTGTGTTTCTTTTATTCTATGCACATCTTATGTCAAAGAAGAATTTCCACTGCTTTTTGCAGGGGACAATAAAGGTTTTCTGATTCTGAACGCAAACACCCAGTAATTTCTGCCTTTTCACTGGTAAATCTGCTGTGAGGTTCAGTTAATTCATGTAATATGTTCATTATTATTCTATGCAACCACAAACAACGGCTCCAAGTTTGGTCTTTTCATTGTACAACAGATGTTCATGTTAAAAAACAGCACCTGAACCTTTCAAAACTATTATATCTGTTTTGGTTGTGTCCGTGTCATATAAAATGTCATTCTGCTCAAGACAGATAGTGTCAGTGTCTCAGACTTTTATTTTGGAAAAGAATACCTCTGGTGTTCGCGTGTTTGTCAGCTGAATTTTAGTATCAACAAGCCACGCATAGCTCAGAGTGGTGTCAGCAATGAGCTCATCCATTCCACTAACAGGAGGTGACATGAGTGAGGCAAACAATAACGCAGTGCTCTCAGGTAGGTCCAGCTTGTTATGTAAAGCCCTCAAGGCCACCATGTATGTCAAAGCAGGAATAAAAATTACATTCGTCTGTCCTGTATTAAATCCAGACTCTTTGAGCTGAAGTGTAATGATGTCTCCATGGTGAGATAAAATGAGTGTTATCCTCACTGCTTTTCAAAAAAAAAAAGATTAAAGAACATCTGTGGAAGTTTTTACAAGTTGTCTGTGTATTTATTGGTATTTTCTTATTTACCTCCAATTAGAAAATGACAGAGAAGAATTACCTCAACCAAAACATTAAACTAATCTGCAACGCAATAGTGGTGTTCAAAAATGACTCAAGATGTACTTTGGCTTGCCTACATCTTTCCATTTGCCTGAGGCACTCAGATGAAACAGTGAGCTTTTTCTTCTTCTGCTGTTTCTCTTGTGAAGTACATCATGATTACAGAGCAGATCCATCAAATGTCAGGGCATGTTAATGTGTAAATGTAAATATGTAGGCTCACCTCTTTCTTGATTCTTTGTTTCTGCATTCTAAATGTTTTAACAAGCCTCTGCACTTGGCAACACTGGCCGATTCGGATGTCAAACACACAGGCAAGCAATAAACCCCTGGCTGGCTCCGGCTTACGATTAAACATCCTTTATGTGATTAATAGATCACACCAGCAGGTCAACAGAGCTTCCAAATAAAAGCTCGAAGGCACACAAACTGTTGCTGGAATGACATCAGAGGTCAAATGTTAAGGCTCCCTCTCAAGGTGATTGATACTTTTAGAGAGGGTAAAAATAAGTTACAGCTTTTTTCTGTTATTCAACCTTTGATATGGGAAAATTGCTTCCTGCTGCCGGGGCACGGTTGCCATGTGAAACTATGATGTCACATAATGAAGTGACCTCATCTCGCCATTCAGTCTGACTGCCACCTGAGGGTGGCTTTGAATTGCACTCAGAAGTGAAATACTGGTCTGTACAAAACTGTGTGTCCCTGTTTACTGCTTCTCAAACAAGAGCAGAATGGAGAGCGTGAACTACCCTCTACAAAGCATTGTTTTATTAGACGCCATCATAATTATAGGTTTGAATAACAGTTACGGGTTTGAAAAGGGTTTTGGCACCAATTCATGTTCAAACAAATATAAATCAATGAAAGAACAAGAGTCAGGAGTGCACAGCCATGCTAGCAGTTATGTAAGGTCGTACAAAGGCAATACTACAACAGTCCTTTGAGCTAAATGCTATTGTCAGCATGTAAGCATGAACATGCTATGTGGTGCAATGTGGTGATATTTGGCAAGTATTATTTCTTAATAATATTGTTTATAATCTTAGCTCAGTGTTTGGTCAAATATTTGCTAAATCTAATAGGAAAATGATTAGTGAGTAGGTAGTCATAATCCAAAGTGGAAAACTGAAAGAGCTAAAATGACAATGAGTCCTCAGGGGAACGTATATATATTTCACTGCCAAATCTTATACTAGTAGATTAATCACATTTCATCAAATTCAAAAAAATGTCAACCTTGTGGTCCTGTTATCCCTTGAGTCAACAAATTTAATGGTACTCCCTTCAAGACTTGAGATATTTGAGCCCAAACCAAGGTAATAAATCATCAAACTGAAAGGGTGGAATAAAATCAAATGCATTCTTTGAAATTCAAAATCTTTCTATACCAGCAAAGCAAAATTAATTAACTCAAACTGACCCTTACACTGTCATTAAATGGATGCCAATTTTACCAACAACTGACCTCTGGCTGAGAAGCACAGGACACAAACTAAGTGTGGATACATTTGATCATCTCCTTGATGATTACCTCATTGACTTTGGTGGTCAGACCTGAATGCAGACTTTGAAGTACTCACTTTTTTAAGAGCCAATGAAAGTCTCTTAACCCTGTATAACTGCTCCAAAATTACCATTTCCTAACTGTACTGCCTGGTGTATTTTTCTAGCATTAAGACTATTATTATGGTAGGACAATATAAAAATCAATTTAGGAGTCAAAACAAAGCCTCTTTGTCTTCAAGCCAGGTCTGACTCCTGCCTTTTTATTTGAACATACTTACTGACACAGACTTCTTGCACTGTTTCTACTCACGATACCAGTTCACTGCCAAAGTTGGAGGCTGACTATGTTATGGGTTGCATGGAAGATTGCTGCACAAGGATACCAGAAATCATGGTATATTTGATGTAAGATACCCTGAGACAACCCACGCTGTGCAAAATGTGACCTATAAAATGCAAAGATATTTAATAAGGTGAAATATATTTCACACTGGGGTATTTTCTGGAACAATACAGCTACAGTGTAATCGGTTAAAAAATATATATATATGCATGCGTCATGGCAGACGGTTGAGTTTCATTGTCTCTGCTTGCCTAAAACTTGGCACCGTCTCTATCCAAACAATGAGTATTGAGTGACTAAGATGGCATTTTATTGCATGTGATGTCATTCAGCGCTGGAGCTTGCTTGGGCACTTCACGGTTCTGATATGAGTGGGCATGTTGAGAGGAAATGTGGGAAACAGGACTCCCTGGATCAACTACCATAGGTGTGTGTGTGTGTGTGTGTGTGAACGTCAGCTAATAAACATGCAGTCTCGTCAGGTCACATATAGCCCCAGGTGAGCACCAGAATTGGGTGTCACAGTTGTATCATGCCCCACACTACATCCAAGGGACTCGTAGGACTGTTTTACTACCCATCTTCCCCCAAAACAGTTACATTCATTTATTAAAATACCTTTACTGTGTCTGCCTGTCTTTGTGTGTGTGCATATGGGTGCAAACGTCATTGAAGCGTGACAAAAGTTAGTGATTGCAGGATGTGGTGCTCTAGTTGACAGGTTTTTCAAAGGGATTTGATTGAAGTTATGTCATAAGCTATGTTGTAACCCAGTCTGTGTTCATGCTGAAGAGGTTTGGATTGGGGGGAAAAAAGTCCATGTGGACATCATGAAGTAAGTTCTGTAAATGTGGCTTTTGTAATGTGTTTATATTCTCCCTTGTCCATGAACTGCAGCTGTCGTGTTGTTCTGTTCAAGCACAAATCATTTCAGTGCTAATGTTGTGTATTATCTTCAGTGGCTGGGGTACAAAAGCCCACAGGCGACCCATCTGAGAGAGAGGCTAGGTCATTGTCAAGATGTGGGTTCAGACAAGTGAGCGAAGAACAAAGGAATTTCAAATGTTACAGATTAACAGATAAGCATTAGTATAAATCTATGACCTCACAATTTGATTGGCAATAGGCCCTATGGCTTTTTAGATCGTATGTTTCATTGTCACTCATATGTTTCAGAGACAGAAGAACTTTCTCATCAGGCTTTTGTGCTTTCTCTTTTAACAACGTAAAAAAGTAGCTGAACAGTATAAATATGCTCGTGTTGCTTTAAAACTTCTGCAAATACTTGTTGTTTTGTCTGTTTATGCTTTGTCTGGGCTGCTTGTGAAAATGTAAAAATGTAGTTTGTGCCACAAAGGAAAGTTTTACCTTTAGGTGATTATCTAGGCCTGGCATCAGACATAAATCAGTATAATTTTAGTCATAAAACTAATAAACTAAGACTTGATTCTAATGACTTAAGATCAAAGTTTTAGTTAAATTCAGTTGTGTTCTCTGTAATGCTAAGATGGAGAAGTCGTCCAGTGTTGCGGTTAGGCCTCTCAGGGTACTGAAAAGTTCTGGCCAAGTGCGTCTGACTTAACACACGTGAAGTCAGTATTTTCATTTTTCTGCTCCTTTCATATCAACCATTTTAAAAACTTCAAACCATTTCTTTTCTGATCATGATCCAGAGCACAAACTTAATCTTATCTGCACTGAAACTTGACCAGCAGGCCAATCATGCCTTTGTGATGACATACACCAAGTGGAAAAGTACAGACCCCCTCTAGCTCCCATGCATATTCTCTCCTCCGCCGCAGCTATCACTCTCCTTTCATGCGGGCAGCCTTGGTGACATCACCCCCTCAACAAGTCTTCCAAGTCGTATTTACTGACTCTAATAAAATGGGAGATATCTAACAAGGGGTGATCACCAACCGGGGCCTGTGGTAAGAAAGCATCAGGTTTTTATTATCGTCTTGGGAGGCATGTGATATCAGCCACCAGGCCAGAACTAGTTTGTCTTCACCATCCATCCTCAAATAGGCAAATAAAGGAAGGTGGCACATATAAAAGAGTGTCTGGATCAAAGCTGAGGTTTGAATCATTTGTAATGGATGTGGGCAGCGCATGAGACGTAAATGAGAGCCGTGGGGAGAGAGAGAGAGGACTTCCAGGGTAAACAACATAAGGAAGGTGTTACAGTAGCAGCCTAATCTGACTCGGTTGGCAGAGGTGGGACACCTGGTTCAAATCTAACCTGACAGTGACTGTGAGCAAACACTGTTCCATCCTTTATAAATGTTTGTAGTGTAACACAAACAAATTGTCCCGACTAAAAACTATAAGTATTTTACATTTTACTGCTTTTTTTGCAGGAGAAGATTGTAAATCTTAAATTGATGCTATAAGGAAAGATTTTAGAGGTGTGATTTTCAGGTTATTTTTCTGTATAATCTTCTTCATATTGGCATGTTACACTACAAACAATAATTCCTCTGGTATTTCTGGGGTCAAACTCATTGACCAACATGACTGCGGACTATGCCTTAAGGCGGTGGTGTAAATGTAAAACTATTATGGATTTATGTCTTGGAGTCAGAGTTAGAGGTAAAACTATTATGGATTTGCGATTACTTCCTTCATGCTGTATCATGGGCTAAACTGGGGATTGGCTGCTGCTTTGCCTTTACGTGGCATGATTTGCAAAAACGTTTTGTTAGCCTATTTCTTTCCCCAGAAACAGAAAAAAATTAAAAATAGATTAAAAATAATCTCCCACATTTCCACATGTTCCAAAACATCTGAGCCTACGCTGGTGTCGTAGTCACAAAGTGTACTTGCTGCTTACATAAATCACACGCTTTTAGAGCCACTCTCCCAGCAATATGAGGAAATGGCATTTTAAAGTTAGCCAAACCCCTTGAACTCCACCCATCTAGCCTTCCGTGAACACCACCCAGCCCTGGGCAGAATTTATCTCTGATTTCAAGCTGCAACACATTAAAACTCTTCCTTAGATGACTTCATCATGAAACCAGAGCTCTTTTAAAAGCATCATTAACTATGTCGACTCCAGGGCTACCTCTGCCATATGGAGCCCCGCTGAGCTGTCCCACTGTTGGCTTAAGAGCAGGAGTCGCACTGGAGGCACATGAATGAATGCGTTTGCTTTAATGTTTCTATTTCTAAAGGTTATGTAATTTTACTGCATGGGTTGATGTTTAGTGAAAACTAATTTCAATAACACTGCGTTGTAAAACGAAGCATGCAATAACCTCACTTTAATTAAGATCCACTGGGTTTTGTTGCAAGTGGTTGAACTGCTCCTGAGAGCCAGTGGACCAGGTGCAGGGGTCACGTCAGAGGTTCAGCAGAGCGAAGAGTGAGAGTTCCTTTTTTGGGAAAAGCTTTCACCAGTGGAAGCAGATTCTTCTCTCAGCTCCCTGCAAATATTTTCTCTGCTGTCTGCCCCCCACCCCACCCCACCCCTCCGAGTAATCCCCACTCCCCACACGTACTCACGCCACCCCTGCCATTCCAATCAGTCAGCCCAGCATGTGCTCTGTTGAACCCTGGCCACCATTAAGGAGTGGTGGGGGTTATCATCTGTTTGACTGTTATTTGCCCCCCGACACTTGTCACAACAGCAGCTCTGAGGTTTAAGGAGCAGAGCCACGGGGATGTTCTGCTCCATTCAGCTGTAACCTGTGTGACAACTGCTCCTCACTGATGGGGACAGAGGAGACTCAGAGCTGAGGAAAGCACTTTCACTCCTGGACAGGCAGCCTTCACATGAGCCTCTGAAGCTTATCCTCCTCAGATCTGACCACACTGCATTGGACTTTTTTCTTTACTTTTTTTTCTTAAAGCTTCTGACAGGCTGTTTCTTTTTTTTTTGCTTTGCAATTTTTGCACCTCAGGACTGAATCTGTTCCTCTGCACTTCCACGAGGTGGAGGTAAGGTAGAGGCTGTGTGTGAGTGTGTTTGAGTGCTGAGGATATTACCTCATAGAGGATAAGCTGTGATTGAAGAGGTCTAACAGAGGTCTCTCACTCTGACTCCATTACTCTTATCTGGGCAGATTTTCTGTTCGGGTTCAGAGGGGAAGTTTTGACAGCCAGGCTTTACAGCCCCCTCTCTGCTCTGTCGCTCCTGACAGAGAGAAAGAGAAAGAGGGAGAAAGTGAGTGAGTGGAGAGGTGGTGACTTCATCCCCGCTCTTAACCAGCCCTCCTCTTTTCCCCTCCTTTTTCGAGCTGTCTTTTTTTTTTCTTGCACAGCACAGTCAGGCAGCATGCCAGCAGTTTTCATCTTGCTGCGGTCCCTGGTTATCAGGCTCCTCAGTAGCAGACTGGCAGGCTCAGTGGCACAGTTCCTCAGGAGAAGCCTCTCTACAGGCGCTGCCCACCTTGGCACGGCGCTGCGCCACGTCTGGGACCGCATTCGATCCCAGGAGTCCAAGGAAGCCGTCCTGGGCTGTGTGCTGTGCATTCTCAACATGCACAAGAAGGTGGAGAACTGAGCTCTTCCTCCTCTACTTTCTGTTCAACCCTCTACCCGCCTGCTGAACACAGACTGGACAACTGTTGAGTGAGGAGGGTGTACAAAGGGATGTGACAGACTTTTTTTTTGAAAGCTCATTTTGGACTTCAGTTTATTTTTGTTTTCTTATCAGGACACTGGTCATGTCTGAAAGCATTGTGAGGAAGGTGCAGCCCTTCACCATTGGGACGAGACTGTCAGTCCCAGCTGTGTCAAAATGCCAGGATTTTACTCAGAGTTATCTACAGAGCCCGAGTCTGGATAACTGCACGTTACAGCACAACCTGAACTCGCTCTACCTCAGCCGATCCCAGGTCTGTGCACATGGCCCCTGTCTTGTCTCACCTATCGTCAAGCAGGTAGCCCCGGTGAAACACGTCCAAGAGCACATGGCAGCGGAGGACCACCTGAACCAAAATGTTGCCTCCCCCTCAGCTGTCTCCAGATCCATCAAGAAGATCACAATATCTGGGAAGGAAAGATCAGAGGGCAGGTTGGCAGTTGGATCGGCACAGCTTTCCATCACAGGGTCCACGTCTGAAAACAACAACAACAACAACAATGTCACAAGCACATCAGATCCACATCTACCACGGATTGTTGGAGTGAGCTGTGAGAATAAACCCAGCTCTCAATTTAAGGTACAGTATTCACTTACTAATAAAAACATACACATTTTTACAACAAAGGAACTGGTAAATATCAAAGGATGTGATTTATTTCTAATGTTGCAAGATAATTAAAAAGGCACAGATTAGAATGAAATGTAATTTTTTTTCTCTCTCAAGACAAAATGCAGGTTTTCACATATACGTAAAATGTTGGTTTTGTCACATCAACTAGAAAAACATTTTTTACATTATTTACATTTAACTGTTTGGATAAAAAATTCAGATAGAAATTTCTACAGGGGGGAAAAAAACTCTAACTCAGCAAACAACACTTTGTACAATGTTTTATCTCCAAACGTTTTTTCTCAACTTTATTAGGCTAGTTTAATTATTTTTGAGGTATGAATTATATTAAAAATAAAAACTTTTCAACACATTCCTAGACAAAGAAAACATTTATTTTATTTTTCTATTTTATTTTATTTTATCTCACTCTTTGCTTTTATTATTATTTTTTACAAAAAAAACTGTATTTGTTTTAAGAGGAAAATATAAAGTCGACGGTTATGGCATTTTCCATGGGCACGTGCATCTTCTATAGCCTAAATTGCTGTTTACCGTTTGCGTAAATTGTTGCTGCTACAGTTTCCCTCGTGCTTATGATGTTATTTTCTTACCTTTGTGTTTTAGGTTTTGCTCAGAAAAGACAGCAGTAACGAGCCTCAGTCCACACAAGGGCAGACCAGAGTTAAAGTGAACGGAGAGAAATCCGTCCAACAGGTAAGACGCTGCTTCACTAACTGCTAAATTAAAAGCGACAAATAGCTAGCTCTGAAAAGAAAAGAAAAACAATGACTGTGTTTAGCTTTATTTCAGCAGAGAGCGTGTTTAATTCAACAACTCACTCTATGAGCAACATATTTTTCTGATGCTGCTTTGTGTCTGACTCTGATGTTTTCTTCAGTCTATAGAAACAGTGTTGTTTTGTTGTGAGGCAGTGGGGTCTTAATAGCCAGCTGTGGAGTTGATGAATCTCTTGGAGTTTAGGAAGTGAAGTCATGTGGTGTGTTCGCCAAACTCAGTTTATTATATTATACATTTGGAGCAAAGTTACACAGAGGTGGAAAACGAGTTGTGGGAGCAACTTGTCTTTGAACGCGTCACAAATAGCCTGTTGTTTCCCCTTGTTTGCCTGCAGTATATTAAAGAAACCGTCTGCAGAAGTGTATGTATATTGTAGGATACTGTTTAAAGTCAGTGGGCTGTTGGATTTGGCCTGTACCTTGTTGAAGTCATCAGTGTGTGTGTTGTGGATGAAGTGCTGTGTTACAGCAGACCCCGCAGAGGCAGGGCTCACTGGAAAACATGAGGTCAGGGAAGATGTTAACAAAAGAAAAGCCTTGCTGAAGTCAAGTCCTTATGGAGGCTGGTTATAATAACACTCTGACACAGCAATGGCCTCATTTCCCCTTTTAGGACAAGAAAACTACAGTAATCATTCACATCATCTCTTTTTATGTAACCACAACAATACCTTGATTTTCCTCTGCTAATATATTATTCATACAAAAAATAAAGCTGCTAATCTTGTAAGAGAAGGTGGCGGCGCCTTTACCCGTTCAGGGATGGAAGAGTGAACATGATCTACCAAAGTTCTTTAAAGGTGATATGTTTACATGTAAGGCTGACAGTAAAAAACGTCAGACATCCAAGGATCTGTCCGCTCCTGTTTCCTTCATGTGCCCAGATGTTTCCTGATTGGAGAGCAGGAGGAATGCTTGTCCATTAGTGAAGCTGTGCCAGTCGTGTTCATTTCATCTCACATAGCGCTGACAGTAGGTTTTTGTTAAGAGGGACCTTGGGGCCAGTCTGACACATGTTGTTAATGTCTCTGGGTGGAAAGGGGGTATAATTAACATAAATGGACACTAGCATCCCCTAATTGTGCTAACTGTATTTACTTCTTATCAGAGGCAAGCGTCATCTGGTGTTCATTTTGATGAGAAAAAAAAAAAAGACTAATGTTGCAGTCAAATTCAAATAGCTGTCATGTTTTCAGCATGTTGTCGTCTTCATTTGGCTCTGACAGATTTCAGTTCCTGATTCGAAGAAGAAAGAGCCACAGAGGAAAGAAAGTCATCTACGCACACCAAACGAAGCCTCTACAGCTGCTGTCACATCTCAGAGTGACTGCTTCACACAGCGCAACTCGCTCTTCAACAAGGAAGCACTGCAGGTAAAATGTGACGAATATATTAGTATCCAAATTAAACTACACCAACATGTTGTCACATGCTACATAATTAGGAATCTTTGAATTTAATTCTTTAAGAAAAGCTATTGCTGCACTTTCTCCCCTTACGTTTCTGTCTGCCCTCAAATAATTGGAAAGTCATAAAATGTTTGAAGAGAGTGTGCTTTTTCCACTTTTCTACTTTTCCAGTATATGCATATTTTGTAGACGGAGATGTTTTAAATCATTTCAAAATGAAGCTTATCAGAATATCTCATTTCCTCCGATGCTGAATGAATAGAGGTTGGACTGGGTTCATCACAAAAGCAACAAGTTATGCCTCTGAGATGAAGTCAGAATGAAAGCTGCCTGTCGCATGACAGTCCGAGGCGAACAAAATATGTACTGGTTCTTATTTTGTCCCGAGAACTGTATGAGCTGTGTTCAGCTGAGGGAAGAGAGGGAGGGGAAACCGCCACAAGTGAAGCAATTATTTAGGGATGAGATCATTGTTTGGCTCCATCTCTTCACGCCTATGGCCCAGGGAGACTCAGCCAAGCAGCACAACTGGTTGTGTTATCTCATCACTGCTTTCACCCCGGCATACAAGGATATTTTTCAGCGAGTTCGGCAGAGGGACATTTTTCAGCGAATTTGGCAAAGGGACGTTTTGTCCAGCAGTTGGCTTTGTGATCAGATCTCTGTTGAAAAACTATCCAAGTGATAGGCTGTGAACTTCCATTAATAAGAACTCACTATTGGTCATATCAGCTGAAAGAAACATATGATGTATGTGTGTGTTGAAAACAGCTCCGTAGCACGTCGTTAATGTTAACAAGCTTAGCAGCCCCTTTGCTCTTTGCTTGGAGCTTGTGTGTTTCTGTTGGTTTTAGAGGGAACAGCCTTTAGTATTTTAACTTTATTTGAGATTGTACTTTAAATAGCTCTGACGTTTTGGTGCCTGGGGATCTGTGTGCTTTACAGGGATTTGGTTGGGCAAGTCAGATTTTATTTATAAAGCCCAAAATCACAAATCTGCCTCAAGGGGCTCAATAATATGTGGAGCATTACAACAGCAGGCAAAAAAACTGCTATTACTAATGAAAATGTGTTATTACAGTATCAAATCACTGTGGAAGTGGAAGTGAGGTTTTCACGGCGAGCGCAGATTCTTTCAGGGCCATCTGTCTGTGAGCCTGCTCTGCAAAACATCTCCCCTTTCACCATCTCACACCCCTGATAGAGAAAGTAGAGAGAACTTCCTCACAGTTTTCTCGAGGTCAAATTGCTTCACTGGAGAGGTTAAACATTTGACTTGCTGGTAAACATTTTAGAAAGAGTAATGATGTGCACACTTTGGCCTTGTTTTTCGGGGGAAATACTCAAATGTTACGACTTCGAAGCGTGTAGAAATGAAAAACAGTCAATGGTTTGATCTTACATTCACCAAACATGGAGCACATCTTTTAAAGTTTGTTCTGTATTGACTGTGGTGGTGGTGGTGGTGTATTCCTGTGTGGCAACAGATTTGACACAAAACATCTGACGCTGTGTTACAGCCTCAACTGCATGCATTAGCTGTCTACTGGCCATGGCTAGACTAAGGCCCAACTGTACATTTCGATAAACAGACCATTGTTGTGGAGGGTGGACAGGAAGAAACAAGGGAATCATAGACTTCCTGTATGAGGTCATTATAATGCCATGGGAGCCAGTGTGAGGAGATAGGGGCAGGCCTGTTTTGTCAAGCTCTTTTCCTTCTGTTCAATCCAGAAATACCTCTGCTGCCCTGGGGGCCTTGTAAAGTTAATGACCTGCCTCTCTGAGGAGAATTGACATCACATTTTAATCTAGAACAAAGACTTGTTTAGTGTGCGGTCTTGAAAGGGGCTTGTGTTGAGTCTATTATTCAATATAAAGCACGCTGGGTTTTCTTGGAGAATAGTCCTTTGATGTAATGTTGTATCAATTTTTTTTGTCTTTTTGCTTAATTATGATTTAATATTGCACAGAATACATAAGAATTGTCCAAAATAATGTTATGCTGATTTTATCAACTGTACTATTCATTTAGGATCCGTCTAAGAAGTGGCAGAAACAGATGATTTATTAATTGTGACTCAAGTGGATCGTGGACTTCCCACACTAAATTCTTTGTAGAATACAAATAATGTATTTTATAACACTGTCTGACTTTGGCCACTTGGTTTTCACTTCTCACTCCATACAAATTTTGCCAGAGAACTTTTCTCTGCAAGACTAACCCTTATGCAATAGTGTCTAGCACTTGCCAAGAGAAACTTCTGTTCTGCATAATATGACATCGGAGAACAAAGGGCTGCTCTTGATGTCTGAGGCTCCATGTTACTCTCAGTCAGGGAAGAAAAGTGACCTGTTTGCTCTCCTGATCAGTGAGAACGAGAGCGTGTTCACCACCGTGGCAGCCGCTGGTGACGATGAGTCTTGGGGGGTAAAAGCTCTAGGTATAAATCTCTATGAAACACGTTGCAAAATAAATGTGATAGTAATTTTGTCAGATTGCAGTGTGTCATATTGATCCACACCACTCATCTGTTGAGCACATTTTTTCACATGTGCGTCATGGTATCATTTCCCTATTGTGCAGAATAGAATTTACAGAACTCACCGAGGGGCAAATTGCACATCCAAAATCAAATAGCACTGTGGAACTGACACTTACATATAAAGAGTCACTGCTCATTAACAAGATCTCTACCGTGTTATGTTCCATCTGGTCTCTGAAGCTGATTTATTCTCAGAGTCCACTTTAATATGAAGCAGAATCACGAAGATGAATCAAGCCTATAAACAGATAAGTGGTCGACTGTGCTGTGTACAGTGTAAAGTTAAGTGCAGTGTCTTAACCATTTTTTGCCTGTGTCTGTTTGTGATGTAGGCGGAGGCTTGGATCAAAGGCAAACTGCAGGATCTGAAGGATGGTTGTAATATTCAGCGCTGCCCTCTGCAGGACTGGGAGGAAGCCTCGCACATGCTTCACAGAGACCTCAGAGACTTTGAGAACACATTAATTCAACTCAACCAGGTAACAAAATGACTCAACACGAAGCAGGAGCTGAACTGAAATATTACCATCTAACAAGAGCAGGCACAGTAGAGCAACCCACATCCAAAAGGAAATAATTATTTTTACTTTTTTGAAATAATTATTTCCCCCTATTTTTAGGTAATGGGGATCTGAATGGAAACATTAATCAATGTCTTTGGTGCTAAAATAGTCTGTCAACGCATAACATAGCAGTCTCCTAGGCATTTCCAGTGGACCAGAGAGAAAAGCAGACCCTCAGTGTTCCAGACGGCTCTGTCAAGCCAGTTTATTCTTTCTCCCTCAGAGGACAATGTTTGGAAATGGTACATTGCTGATAATTAACCTCCTCTGACACTCAGACAGCCCAGGAAGGGTAGTAGCAGAGCCAGGATATTTTTCAGTGGTATATCCAAGACATGAATGGCAGCTTTCCAACAGTTGTGAAATCAAGACTCTGACAAAACTGGGGGTGTCAATTGTACTCTGTACGCACTGTTATACTGCTCAATCTGCGCTGAACCTGAACAATGACTGGATGTTTCCTTATTTTCCAAAGACAGGTGAACAGTTGATCTGCAAGTTGAACCCTACTTCTGATCTGGTGAAGAAGCAGCTCAGCCAGCTCAGGGATCAGTGGCACACACTAAAGCAGACGGCTGCAAATCAGATGAAGGCCCTTGGTGGAGCCAAGAACCTGCAGGAGTTCAACAAAAAAGTGGACAAGCTGGAGGCATGGATTAAAGAGAAGGTAAACAAAAATCTCCTCTCACCTCTGGCTGCTTTGTCATCCCGATGAATCTCCGAGTAAAACTGTCATAAATGATACTGGTTGTTTTTCATCTTCAGTTTGTGTGGTATTGTATTTTATGACCGACAGCACTTTCTATTGGTTCATCTATGTTCTTATTTTCAAGTTTAACACTAATGTGAAACAGGATTAAATGTGAAGTACTCCACATTATTATTTTTATGCACCCTCATTTAAATTTCTCACATAGTTCGGCCCTGAGTCTGAGAGGACAAACAGCTCTAATCAACAGTTGCCAAGATAATTGGCATGAAAAACAGCACTTGCTAATACAGGAAATTAAGTCAGTGTCCTGAAGACATCTCTTGTTTGTCTATAATCACCAGTGTAAAAACATCTGCCTGTCATTATCAAAAAGCAATCACCGAGTGCGTTTTAGGCCTTTGTTTATCTCTCTGTTCACGTCCATGTCTGGCACAAGGGAACTGATGATTGATAATGGACCTGTAGGAACGTAATGGGGGATGTTACTTATGAAGTCTATAAAGCATCCATCCCTGGAGGAGACAGCATTCTTCATTTAGATCCTCTCACTCTTTCCTCTGTGCATTAGTATCAGGTTCCAAGTTTCTCTGGTACTGTAATGCTGACGGCTATTTCTGTTTAGCATCCTCCTTGGTAGCAGGGCTAATGTGGCGTAATCCTGGTGCCTCCGAAAAGAAATAATGGTTGGTTTCCTGATAAATGGGGGATATAAACACTGACTTTTATGTGTACCAGCAGGAAGAGGAGCAGTCTCTGGTGAATGTCCTGGGGGAAAATGTTGACAAAATGCAGCTTACCAGGAGGATTTTAGATCTGAAACAGGTGAGCATTGTAAAAGAACTATTAATAATTGGCAGAATAAGGTTATACATGCTAAACAACTATCCCGAGGTAAAATTATACACATACCCATGTGTTAGTGGTTTATATTACAATTTTGTAGGGGTTTCCAAGTCATTTATCTATGGCCGAGTGTAATTTGTCTCCCAGGGTGTATGGTAAAGACATCTGAGGTCATAGTTGGATTGTGTTCCTCTGTTTCCCTGCAGGATGAGCAGCTATACAGAAACCTTCACGAGGAGATCAACCACTTGGCCCTAAAACTGGAGAAACAAGGGAAGACAGATGGCAAAAACATCTCCACCAGGAGGAAACACATCAATAAAATGTACACTTTGTCTCTTAAGTCAAACTGGTATGTTGCATGAAACATCTTCAATCTAAAAATGAACTGAAGACTGAACGTACTTGCATTGCCATCTGCTGTCTGTGTAGGTGGCTGAGAGTCCAGTCTCATCTGAAAAACTACCATGAAAATCTTCAGCTGGCACTGGAGGTGTCCTCGTTCTACCAGCAGGCTGATAATATAGTGTTTGCTATTAACAACATGGTAAAATTCCCGGTCAACAAAATTGTTCCTTTTCCTGTACAACCCAAGGTTCACATTTTTCTCACTTATGCTTTTACTTGTCTTTTCTCTTTACTTATCAGAAGAAAAGCAGATCTGCATCCAAAGAGCTGGACAGCTTCGGAGACAGAGAAATCCGTGACATTGCCAGTCAAATCATGGTAGGAAACAGTTTTTCATTCAAAGTGGCACCTCTTGTTCAGATCCTGGATGTGTGTTGTAGAAGCCTTCTCTGAGTAACCCACAGGCCTGTGTGTGGTAGATGCTAGATGTCATGGTGTCCCAGCTGTCCAATCTCCATCCTGCCCTGGCCGCCGGAGTCACACAGAAGCAGAGTGAGGTGAAGGACTGCTGGGCACTTCTTCAGAAGGTTTTCAGGTAAGACAACAGGCCAAGCATATACCACAGAAACTTTGGTGGCCCTGGGAATAAATGCACCATTTCACCCAGTAACTGGTCGTCCACAGGTTTCCACTTAGCTTGAACTGTATTTTGCTGTAATTACTCATCTGCTACCCGACATTAAAAGTCTAAACTGGCAAAACCTAGGAGAAGTTTTCCAAATGAAAACGAACCCTCTGTCTCTCTCTTGATTAGGCATGTTTAATTTGGGTTTGAATCATTGAAAAATTATAAGCAAAGTGGAGGACCGGCCCATCTGGGTGTCTGGAGACCGGCTGCCACTTGTAGCATCACTCACCACACACTCTTTGGTTTATAATATTGGGTTTTCTGCACTGGAATTTGACTAAATGTTTGCTTACTGTACTAGCTGAATAATGTCTTGGAGCACCGAGTTAAGTTGGCAACGTGATTTCTTCTCTTCTCGCTATTAAACTCCTGCCATCACCTTGAATAGTCTGCTTAAGCTGAAACATGTTTACAAGAATATTTTGGATTTTTTTACAGCATTTGTAAAACAGATTTATTGTTACTTTAATAGCCTACAGTGAGAATTCAGACTTGTTCATCATTATACTACCAGAAACACTATCTACCAAATCAGCCACATTTGAAATATGCGGTAAGTCGAGAATCAACCCAGAAGAAATTACATATTCATCGTGCTCTGGAATCCGTACTTAATTACTGACACTGGTTGCAGCCCTACAGCATGCACTGTAAAACATGTGGTATGCTTTGAAACTGTGTCCAAATATAAAGGCCTATCTTCTGGGAAGCATCAGTACATTTCAAGACAAACTGTTCTGGACTTTTGATGTTTCTTTCATAAAAATGAGAACTTGGAGGTGATGGTAAAAACATCAAGGGATCAATGAATTCTGGTTTAAGAAGTGCAGTTAAATAAGTAGGGGATTTTGAATATAAATGACTAATGTCAATCTGGCCAGTTGTTTTCATGTTATCTTACATTCTGCCTTAAAACACTGGACCCCATGTACATAATAATACTCGAGCCCACAGCACTGACATCCATCTCCAACATCTCCTGTTTTCCAAATTTTTCTCAGGCTAAGAGCTTCACATGTCAGTGAGCTATCTTTAGATCCAAACATTACATCATCTCATCAGTCTTATCAGCTGTGTTTCGTGGCTATTTAAACCAAATAACACAAACACTGGTAGCAAAACTTCAGAGCCATAATTGGAGTTCACCATGGGCCTCTGAAGCCCTGCTGTCGGCACCACAGTAACTTGTAGCTCTTCTCGTCCTGCAGGAGTGACAGGAACGCACTCTCTCCCATTGGCTCCACTTTCACCAGGGAAGATGCTGACCCCCTGACACTGGCGAAAGGACCCCAGTCCAACTTGGGAATGGAGCCTCAAAGGATCATGGGAAAGGAGGTGAAGGAGGAGCAGAATCGTTTGAAAGGCTGTGTGGTAAGAAGCTACGGTATTTCATTCTATTACTGGAGAAACCACACTGTGGCTCTTGACTGGGAGAGAACAACGCCATCAGTGCTGGCAAGCGATGAGCTCAGCCTCTTCCAGTGTTACGACATCTGCGGCTGCAGAAAATGACGCACTGTGTCCTTTGGTTTGGAAAATGCCTGATTTACAATTTAAGCAGGTTTTTACAAAATAACAGGATTCCTGCAGTCAGTCAAATGTGCTGTAGAGCAGTGGTTTCTATTCTTGGCACCCAATATTTTGCTGTTTTTTCATCCTACCAACTAGTTAGTTGCACTTAATAATATCATCTGAGGTCCCAGTTGAGGAAACACTTGATAAGAGGTTTGGGACTGACAGTTTGGCTCTAAAACAAAGAGACCGGTATTATACAGAAAACTGTGATATGTATCTTTTCTCTGTTTTCCTGCCAGACTTAATGATCTCTTTACAAGAACCTTAGTCTGCAAATGTTATGAATATTGCCCTGTAGGGGGCTTTTTGAGGGGTTATTTACCCTGGCACAAAATTTACATAAGTTTCCATGAGAAATGTCAAACCATGACTGTACAACATGGTTGAACAGTGGGCCAGAGCAAATATGTTTTTCAACATTTCACTTTATGGTAGAATAATATCTTGAGTTTAAACGACCCTATAACAAAAATACACAGTCACTGGATTAATACTGTACTAATAGATGGTCTGTACTGTAGGTCAGTCTAGGGTGAATGGTCTATCTGCAGAGCATGTGGGTTTCTCAGATAGGACATTCCTCGTCTTGGAGGCCTACCAACATTTTATTGAACACATGGGTGCTCTTACAGTAATCCCACTGCCCATAAACCTAAGAGGAAATACTATTTGTGTCTTTTAGAAGAGGAGGTATTCAGAAATTTAAGTGTGCGGTGCGTTAAAAACCAGTGATTATGTGTATATTTAGTCTTTTAAGTTAGCACATTAAATTTCTTCACAATGTATAAGTGAATGCACAGTGGCTATTTGGGTCCAGCCCAGAGGTATCCCATAATGCAGTGCTCCTCCCCTTTGTTGACCCTGAGTTCTTGTGAAATCCCTGCTGAGCCTCTGGCCTCATTTTGCCCAGTGAGAAAGTGCCCAGATGCTTGAGTAGAGAAAACTTCACTCTTTCCATTCTCCTAGTTTTTCTGGTTCACTTTATTTCCTTGTTTTTAGGCCATTACTGGCCCTGTGGCCTCGCCACCTGTGACGGGAGCCCATCAGGCCAGCAAGCCTGGCTCAGTCATTTCCCTCAAAGGGCATTGAGCTTGTTTCCATGGCCATCCTGAGGTCTCTTAGTGCAGCTAGCGGTCTTTATTACACTAGGGGCTGGAGTTACCTGGCTACGCTGTCTGTGAGAGCTTCAGTCATTACTCTTTATGGACTCCAAACAAAACCTGGGATCCCAAAATCCAAACTTAGCGCGAGGCATAACCACTAGTTGAACAGTAAAAGTAATTTGTCGCATATTTTTTAGCAGCACTCTGACTTCAGCTTCTGGGTGTGCTGAACTGATTACAGTGTTTTTAAAGATCCAGCTGCACAGGTCTGTGGGCTGGTAGTGACTCTGACACATTTGCATACATGCTGGTAGACAGCACTCAGTCTATGTGCAGACACATGTTTGCACATAAACACGTTCTTTGTCGTGGTCTCTCCCACTGGTGAAATTTAGCTCTGCCAATTAAAGGTAAGGTTTTAGTGTCTGCATGTGTACATGGATACAGGTATTATTATCTAAATGTCCATGTCTGTGTTAGAGGTGGTATGGGTTCTTGTTTCTGGAGGTAAACATGGCTATCGTCTGTTTCTCAGACTAATTGTAGCCAGATGCTGGGGCTGCAGACCAGATGGGATTGGTGCTAAGTGATAGTTCTTGGCTGACATCACTTCATAGCACAGTGCAATAAGACACAGAGGGGAAGAGGAGCTCAGTAGAAAACAGATAAGAATCAACAGGACCGAGACAGGGAGAAGTATGCTGAAAAGGGAGATGATTGGATGAGGCCAAAAACACAGAATAACATGGAATACGACATAGAAAATCAATAGTTGGCTATTTTCTTTTTGCTGCAGCTGACATAATTCTCTTTCATATGGCTGTGGGGGATGTCAAGTACACCACAGGACTTGTTTACAGTGGAAGCCACTGTGAAGGATGAAGGACAGAAGCAAATATCTGAGAAGGAGACGTCAGCGATGGTTATCAGCCCTGTCAAATGAATCACACTAGAATGTTAGTTTTGCAGCTTGAACACATAAATGGGCCGATAATGTGCCTCTCTGAAAGTCAGACTTGCCTATAAAATGGCTGGCATGTTAGTAAATGATGTTAGACCCCTTTACTTTACTGCATCTCTCACATAATTTTCAAGGCGACACTTTTCTGTCTGACTCATGTCTTCTATAAGCCCAGTTAGAAAATAACATGATTAAATTAAATCTCCCCCATAAAACATTATTATTAATGGGTATTTTCTGCTATTTGGCTGTTGTGTAAATTCAACATTTTTGATTTTTTTTTTTTTTTTTTGAAAATACTGACAGATGCATATTTTCTTTATTGGTTGTTACAGAGACCATATTTGTGCCAGTACTTTTTTTTACTGGTGTATGGAAAAGACATTATCTTATATAGAACAATTGACACAGCATGGTTGACATTATTCATACAGTACAGTTAAGCAGAGAAAATGTCAATATATAAAAAATATTTTATGAAACTCACAGTTTATTTTTCTTGGTCAGAATTACAAACAAGTGCATTGGGTAGCTAAAAAGAAAACATTTTAATTTAGTGATGTCTCTTACCATCAAAAATATTTTTGCACCTCTGTTGGACCCTGTTGCATTGCATACAGTGTTTACGACAGCTTTTTATATGAACTGCAATGGGTAAAAGGACCAACTATCAGGATATCCCACTCTGCAATAGTCCAGATAGGCCTACATGTAGCTCTCATTGGAAATCCTGCAGCAGAGTCCTTTGGCCAACCTTTAAATTACTCAGATGGTTGTAAAAGTGGCTTAGTGGCTGTTGACGTCTTTAATATATTTCTGCACATAGACAAAGTCTGTAGCTCTGGCACTGACCTTTTTAAAAACTGTACTGCATAGTTCTAAACAGAGGCCGAGTGGACAGCCGTGGAAATCAGAGAAAGAAAAAACACTGGTGCTATTTAATGAGAATTGGGCATAGGGGATTTAAAGAAAGGCTTATATTTCCAACTGCAACGGTTCTTTGGTGCTTTTCAGTCATCAAAATGGTATAGCACATGTTGGCAACCTTGTTAGGCGTAATGTGTTCATTCATAAAGCAATTATCATTTATTTAAACATTTGCTGCCATCTGTGATGTTTTATTACAAACTTTGATGCTGTCAAACAGAAAGAGCCGCTTGTATCTGTAGCCTTGTCTGTGTTATTTCACTGAAAATAGCCAACCTTTGTATGAAAGTATGTTTTGGGTAATTTACAGGAGAGACTTGACTCTGTGGGCAGCTGTCCATGTTGTCCAACCTCCAGCCACATTGTTACATTCACATTAGCAGTGAGTTATAGCAATGCCTCATTGTCTAGTGGCTAGTCACAGCATGAAATCCTCCATCTGAGATGTTTATGCATCTAGTCAACATTTATTGGGTGGATGGCTGACAGAGAAAGCAAAACATTACTCACATGTCATGTTGCTGATCTTTGAGATTTTCCTACAGAGAGTTTTTCTCTTTCATCCACAGAGTATTGTTGAATGTGGGAGCGGTAGGAGAACACCGAGCAGCCAGAGCCAGGAACAGCAATCAGTGAACCACACCTCTTCGCCCATGGGAGACAGCCCTGCCTGTGCAAATGATGTCATGGTCAGACATCAATTGAAGGGGGAAAGGTGACATTTCAGCCTGGCTTCTCCCTCTCCCTCTCCCTCTCTCTTTCTCTCTCTGTGACTTACATAATGAGAGGTCTTTATGTAAGTCATAATTGGAGTCACATGTCTGTGTTTTCTTTGCAGCAGGAAGCCCAGAGCAGAACCCAAAGTTGCCACTGCCCCACAAGGCCACCCACAGCTTCACATCCAGCTTCAGAAGTTCACTGTGTCTGCTGACAAGGTGACACCTGTGTTCCTTTTTACACCTGAAATCACCTTTCCAAACTCCTTGCACACGCTACGGAGCATACAGAGCTGTTCATCTGGTGCTGCGAACTCAACGATGAACTGATTACTGTGAATGGTCAAGTCTGTAGCGTAGTAGCACTCACCAGTTACCAAACCCCTCTTCTAGTACTGTAAGCAGCTGCAGATGTTATGTCACATTTTTTAAATAAGACTGAGTTGTGTTCAAGTGAGACCTGTGTGCTACTGTTTTCTTATTCCCAGTAACTCGCTTGATTCTCTTTAACAAATTGCTGAGTGTACTTAAAGGTTAGACCGGGCGCAGCATCACCTGTATCGTGGTTGATGTGGCTCTTGGCAGCTAAAGGCCATCTTTGTTGCAATCAGATACTCCTCATTTAAATTGTTCCTCTCTCTAACTCTTTCCCTGTTTGTCTCTCCTCCCCACATCAGACTCTGTCCTGGCTGAAAGACAACGTGTCCATGGCCACACAGGTGTGTTCAATAGCCAGCTTCGAGGGGCTGGATGCAGCCAGGAGGTATCAACACACTCTGGAACAAGAAATCCTCACTAACAGAGCCAGGATAGAGGTGGTTAAAAGGGTAAGCGGAGGCACACTGTCACATTCGGTTTCTCTTAAAACATAAGCACTGGATGAATGTGTTGAATAAAAACATTCCCCATATTTTTGCAAATCGGGAGCCTTGACAGGTCTGGTTTGTGTACTAATCAAATAATGAGCTGACATTTCATCTGAGACAGCTTTAGGTACCCAAAGCCTCAGATTAGGTCTATATTTCACAACCTAATTCCCAGTCCTAAGTCATCACATGCTCTCATCGGTTTAACGCTCCTTCCTCAGGAGGGCCGCGGGCTGGTCCGTGCACAGCACCCAGGCAGTGCCAAGATCGAGGAGTTCCTTGGCCAGCTGGAAGTCCTGTGGGAAGAGCTGCGGAGGAGGCACCAGAGGAACGCTGTGTTTCTGCAGGCCTCAGAGGAGCTCGGTTTTAGAGTAAGATTCATAAAATATTTCACAACAAGCAGTTGAATTCTTGAGTCACACTGAGGCAATTATTCACCTCTGAAGTTATAGGCGTACTTTATGGTTATGACGGATGATTCTGGATCGGTTCTCCCATTGTGAGACATTTTATGCTGGCCCAGAGCCTGGGCTGTATGCACTCACGGTTAGACTCTCATTTACTTTCATCTTTACTACCTTAATTGGTTGAGTCTGTAAGGTAGATCCCCGATAATTTATGAAGGCTAAGTTAGGCGATATAAATTGTGCTTCCATATAATTCAATTAGGACATGGAAAGAAGCTGCAAATCCAACCAGATTGATGGTTTAGTTGGAAAGTGTGAATCTTTTAGTACCAAAGATGTAGGTCAGATTACAGTCTATTTCCATTATATATGCTGTACCTGTTATTATCTCCTTTGTACAGCGCATTACGTCTGTTTGTCTTCACTGAGCACTAAATCACTTACAAACCGCAGCAGCGAAACCTCTGCATTATTATCCTGTCTGTTTCTCTACTGTACAGGTTGTTAAAGTGCTCCAGGCCCTGGGCAGCCTGGAGGCCTGGCTGGAGTCTGTGGAGCTTTCCATAAAAGAATCCGCACTAGCCGGTGACCCTGAAACAATGAGCATGGCTGAGAGGGAGAGCTGCCTTCTGGAGAAAGAAGTGGCAGCACGCAGCCTGGAGCTCAGCGCTCTGAGGCAAGAAGTGGATCGCCTCCACGGCCACAGTCACCCACACACACAATGCCTGCCAGCACGCATGGAGGAGGTGGAAAGAAAGTGAGTTTTTCATAAAAGGAGAGGGAAAAGGTCAGGGGTAGCCCCTTGATGTCTCCCATCATGGAAGATGTTATGGATGAGTCTTCAGACTCTGGTAGTTTTTGCTCCTCACTGTGGTCAGGAAATAAAATAAGAATTTTGTCAGTGTTTCCAAGAGGTCACAGGTTTATGCTCGCCATGTGTACAATTCAACATGGAAGAGTTTATTCATAAAATCCCCTGTTCTTATTTAAGACAAACAATTTCACCCCATAAACCACAGAAATATACTGTATATCCATAGATCTTGGGATCTGCTTTTTTTCTCAGACCTGGCACAAAAATATTCTCCATGCGCTCATTCACTGCACGACTCTCAAGTTTATTCATTTGTGATTCATGCAGCACTTAGTGAGGTCTACCCCACAGCCCTGACATGCACTTCACCCACGGCTTGTCAGTGTGTGTCAGAGTCACCCATTCCATGTTTGCAGGATGACGGCTCTCTTTGGTTGGCCCACGAAAGACAGGTTGTTGCCACGAGCTCTCAGTAAAACCTTAAGATGTTGGCCTTTTTAACAGGACATACCTATGGCCATAAACACAAATTCAGACTCTGTAAAGAACACAAAACTGACCAAAGAAAACACAGAAATGGAAAGGGCTCAGTTTAAATGTTTCCAGGGTGGGGGTGTTCTACGGAGCAGGGATGGACACTTGTGCAGTCTGAGGGACCATTGATGCAGGTACAGGCTCTTACTAAGCAGCTGTAAAACAGTTGGGATGATGTCATTATTTAACGCTACGTACAAGCAACTTAAGGCTCATTTATTCTGGAAAAAATACACTTTCAAATTGCTCCCTTTACCATCACAAATATAAACTCTGCATGGTCAGAGTACCTTCATGCCCTGAAGTACAGGATATGTTTATGTGACACATGATATATGATTACATAAACAGTGGTCTCGTACGGTGACTTGCGGTCTGTGTAATGTGGTTGTGTTGAAGGATGAGGGGTTGTATATGCGGATGTGGATTACAGTTAAGGTGTAGCTGGTCATTAAAACATTCCTGCTGGCGTGTGTTTCCTAGGTATCACCGTGTCCAGAGTGCCCTGACCCAGCAGAGCTCAGAGCTGCAGGACACACGAATGCTGACCGAGTTCCTGGAGCGTGTGGAGCTGGAAGAGAGCCAGGACGGTTGCCAGTATAGTCTGGGCCAGGTGAGAAACATCCCAGCAGAGGTGATGCCCAAAGTTTCACCTTGGACAAAGTAAAAAAAAAAAATCCAATTCAACACTAGTTGTTTCTAAAAAATACAGATAGCTTCGGTGTAGAGGTGTTGATGTGTTGAGACTATGCCCTTCTAGAAACAATATCCTTACTTATTTCAATGTTTTTTATTACTTTCTACTGAAGATACAGTCCCTATGAGAGAATTACCAAAACCATCTGTTTGGCTAAAAAGCCCTGTTGAGAGATTATGTGTTTTATCATTAGGCCTAACAGATCCTTGTTTAGTCTCTACTAGTTGCCTAGTCAGTCAACTAATTTATTAATAACCCATCTGTCTGTGTACCGAACAGCCTCTCCACAGTGAGATTTCCTCATCTCCTCCGTTGCTGGAACTCCAAAGCAGTAGTGGTAGTGAGCCCCTGATAGAGAGCATGGGGGACCCTGTGGAGGAACTACGCGAGGCTGTAGAGATGCTGAATGACACCGTTAGGGAACGAGGCCGATCGCAGAGCCACGACCAGGCCATCCAGGAGCTGCTGAGTAAGGTGAGGAGATGGGAGTTAGCATAGTGTGCATGGGGACACTCTGCTTCTAGTCTAGTTCACTAGAACTGATGGTGGCCACAATGTTTGTTAAGTTATAATGACTGTAGATGATGCTGAATGGTCTCAATGGTTTCCAAACTGCTCCACTTGTGTTACAAACAGTTGCACAAACCAATACAGCCACATCTGGTTTCCTTTTGTCTGTGGCTATGTACTTTAATAGGCCCCAAACGAGCCACCACTCCCCTTCACGAGTGTTTTTGCGTTAATTCAATTTATTCTTGGTAAAAAAAAAAAAGAAAAAAAAAAAGAGCAGTACATGTCAAAATAGAACATACACATTATGCCTGGAGGGGATGTCCTGACAGCTACACTAATTTGCAATGTGGCTCTCATTGGAAAACAAATATTACACAGAGAAGTATAATGACTTAATGGCATCCTACGGCTTGTCATGATGATTTGTGCCTCACCAGCATGCCAGCCTGGCAGTGAGAGTGGAGGAGTGCTTATGCTGCAGCAAGGAGCTCACCCTGGACATCCTGGAGAGGGAGACAGACATGGCCGTCCAGTGTGAGCCAGACCGCTGCGGCCTAGAAGCTCTGCAGGAGAAGCAGGACCACCTGGAGGTGAGAGGAGGATGCCGACACATGTTGTAATTATGGTGTAAACATTTTAAATGATTCACTGGTGCTAATATGATCCAGTATTCCATTCCGCTGGCTCTTGATTGTGGACTTTTAAGCCCTGTGTAATGAAAAAGGGGAAGCCCCCCCTCTCGTTCTCGCACTCGCCTCCAACACATTGTTCCACAGTGTGTTTCCTGTTGTGCCAGATTTTCTCACATCTAAAAAAGGGCCAGCCCACCCCGCTTTGTGCTGTGTTTAATTTATTATATAAACCGTGCTATGCAATCACACACATACACACATAGAGCGTGCAAAAGTTTATTATTCACACAGGATATTTATTTATGCTTGTGTGAGTCACTGTTCTGTTAACTCTCAAAGTGTGTGTGTGTTTGTGAGTAAATGTGGTGGGGTGTGTATGTGCCTCCGTGGGTCATGGGGTTGGAGATGTGAGGTTGGAGATGGTAAAGTTCTGTGTGAGTCATTTTTGGGCAGTGTTATGTTTATCACACATTACACACACACACACACATACAGACAGCTGTCTGGTCTTGATACCATTGAAGAGCAGAAATGACCTAATCTCCTAAACTGAAATAACTGTGCCGTCAGCAGACAGGCATTCGCAACTCAGTGTTGTTCAGGCTTACTGTAGCTGAGAAACGTTATGAAGTATAACTCCCAGAGAACCCTCTAACGCTATTAATTACGGCCTCGTCAAAAGGAGAAAAAAATGGTCAAGATTGCAAGCTTGCTATAGCGTGGCAGCACATATGTAGACCATATGGGTCTCTAGCTGAATAATATGCATAAAGCTTTGAGGATGAGGTCATAGTCATACAGAGATAGAATTGGTACAGGCTGTCTGAGTGATACCGGGTTTGATGGGAGATGATAGATTTTTACTTTGATTCTCCACAGACTGACTATGAAATCATCAGGGAGGAGGTGAAGGAGATGGAGAACCTGGCGTCTCGGTTGGAGGAGCTGTGCCCAGAGAGAGTCCACGTACTCGGGGCAAAGATCCAGGCTACGCTGCAGGCCTGGACCGAGCTAGGAAAGACTGTGACGGAGAACAAATCCCGCCTGCAGGAATTTGTGCAGCTCCAGGACTTCTTCAGGAGCTACCTCGCCATGATGTAAGCAGGGCGTGGGGATGCTGTGACCCCTTTCTGGGCCAGACGTTCTTTTGTAATGCTCTATGTGAAAACATCTGCCCATTACGATATCTTTTCAAGGAAAGAACAGGATGTTCTAGTTGTCAAGCGCAGGTCCCTGGTGGAATGTATAATTTAAGATGTGCTGAGGAGGTCAGCACAAGTTTCCTGGGCTGAGTGTGACAAGGCGATGAATATCTGTCCTATCGGGGAGTCTGGTCATTCTCATGTTTTGTGAATGTATGGCTTTTCTCACAGCTCTGTTCCATGTCTCCTCATCACCACTTACCCCACCCCCATTTCTCGGGATAGATCATGGACAGAAGACACCAGGTCATGCATTTTCTCAGATACCGCTTTGCATCTTGGGAAGGATGGGCAGAAGCCCCTCGCTGCAGAGCTGGACATGCAGATTGAGCAAAAGTTTGAGGAGTTTGATGAGCTGGCAGCCACAGGGAGGGACGTTTTAGACAAAGAGCACCACCTCACACAGATGGTGAGTAGCGTTAAACACTTAGCACTTTCTGTGATCTTTAGATATATACAGTTGGATTCTATTTACAAACCCTGAATAATGTCTTGCAGGTAAGAGAGCGCATGGAGGAACTGAGGAGCATGCTCGGATGGATCCTGGTGCACTGGAGGGCCCAGAAACAACAGTGGCTACACAAGAAGAGCAGACAGGAGCCTTCACAAGATAACATTTATTCTGAGGCCACAATGTGCTCCCCTTCAACAGAGGTACACGAGGTTTGGATCTATATGTTAAAAATGATAAACTGGTGTCGTTTTCACAAATTGAGATGACTGTACTGAATGGAACAGAGTCTTATTTACATGTTTTAAAGAATAGCTCTTTGATGTAAAAAACAAAACAAAAAAACAAACCCAAAAGAATTTATAATAACCTCACATAGTGATTACGGTTTTGACACCACAAAATCACAATAATCACATAATAAATTACAAAACCTCAAAAATGAATGACCGAAGTAGCACCAATGTTTGGTGTTCTAAAAATGGATGAAGAGTGGGGAAACGTTGCTTGTGTGATGCCTAATATGTCTCCTTCTATTTGAAATAAGACATTGGTGCTATTTATTTTATTTATTTATTTTTTAGCAGTGTGAATATTAATACGTTTTCCCTTCCATGGCTTTCCAGGGTTCAGCTCCTGAGCTGGAGGTGTACCAGTCCCATCAGTCCCCAATCATCATCATTGATGAAGATAAACTCAAGGCAGCAGCAGACAGCCAATCCTCACCTCTCCTGTTCACACAAGCTGAGCAACTGGAGGAGAAGCAGGCAGAAGATGGGTACGAGGTCATGAACAGTATCGGACCACGGGGCAGTGAGGCTTCCACCGCAGAGTCTCCCAAACCCTCCATTGTGGTCCTCAAAGAGCCCAATAGCCCCTCACTAGGGGGCACCGTCAACCTCATCCTTAGCTTTGGTAACACAGGAGATAGCCAGGTTCAGGTGCTTGACCCACCTGCTGGGATGGAGGAGGTAGTGGAGGACGCCTCTCAGCCTGTCCACAGGGTGAGACACACATTCATCACTACACACTAGAAGCTGTGAACGGCATTACAGAATGACAGTATTACTGGCTGCACACATCTTCCCTGGAAGTGCTGAAATAAATGGTATTTATTGCCATTCTTGAAGGACAATTCAGTCACATTCATTCTCTGTAATGACATGCATGGGATCTCCCTCCTAGGCTGTCTGCTGCTGTTCATTCCTCCTTCTCCTTTGGCCTTCATATCTTCCTTTTTCCCCATTTTCTCCCTCAGCCCACTGTGCCTCAATCTTCTGCCTGTAAAAACTTTTGGAGGCGCTGCCAGGGTCTTTTGGAAAATACTTTGGGTAGTTTAAAGCGAAAAAGAAAGATTTATCGGCAGAGTGCAAATGAGGTAAATTGCGCGGAGTGAATTGGAATTGCATGCTGCGTCTCGAAGTGTGCCGGGGATGCATGCTGTGTGTAGTTGTTTTCTGGGGGTGGCATGCTCTACTAACCCCTGTTATAAGGTACAGCCGGTCTACTGCTTCCCCACGTTGTTGCCCTGTCTGTTAGCCATGAGTGAAAGGAAATAAGTCACGCCAGAGTGCAATCATATTCGCACTCGCACCATCTCCAAAGACATTGTGGCTAGAAAATTTGCAGTTAATGAGAGAAAAGTGAGAAAAGACAACAAACCATTTTACTGTCAGATTTCCCACATAACCGCACTCATAAATGTAAATTCAAAACCAAGTCAAGTCTGCTTCTAATATAATATGTTATGATATGATATTTAATGGGATGGGAAAGGAGAGGTGCTACTTTTACAATCCATTTGTTAAAACACAATGATGAAATCCAGTTGAATCTGATCTCGAATAAGTGAGTAGAAATGTTCTGCTCGATTTTTTTTAGAAAGAAATATGTGTGTTTCTGGTACTGTGACCACAAGTTGCTATACTGTTAACAATGAATTTATGCCAGGATGTAGTATTAGTCCAACCTCAGATTTGTGCTCACATTAAAATTGAATTGCTTAAAGAAGTTGATCCCAGAAAATATTCTGGAGCTTTTCATGTGAAAGGGTTAGGGTATGACAAGTCATGTAACTTGTCATATAGGCCAGCCTCACTAACAAGGGAACTATCAGTTAGTCTGAGGCTCTAAAAACAAATTGTATAATTTGGATTTCCTAGAATGAATGTGAATCCATCTTTGCAATAATTTGTCAGTTGTCACTTGGCCCCTTTCAGCTTGTCTTGTGTAAACTGAGATGAATGGGTAAAGTCCTAACAGAAAAACAAACAGTGAATCAGTGTGTTTATAATCCAACTTTCCTCCGACATTAAAACTTTTCTTTGGAACTCGACTTGTTCATTGAGCCAGGATTTAAAGCTGGAAACAGACAGAGACAGAATGAGGGTGATGAGTAAGAAAGCACACAGAGTCATCTCCTCGCTGTGAATGTTGACAGAAGCTCTCTCTGCTCCTGATATAACCCTGGTCTTGTTTGGCTCTCCCTGGCTGTGCCATGGTTGCATATAATGAGTGACCTCACCCTCACTTCCTGTGAAACCTGTGCTCCAAAATGGCTCCCAGTAGGAGTGCGCCAATAGAGGCCATTATACAGAGAACTATTGGTGAACTTTAAAGAAAGGGCCCCAGACTGCACACCATGATTTATAGTCTGGGGCTTCCACAGAAACAAGAGATTAGTCACAGAGTTGAAAGGTCAAGCCATTACAGCTGGCTATGACGACATGTGCAGCCACATATGATTTTGATTAAGTCCTGCAAGTGTGCAATTGCAATCATGTTCATGCTCTTTTGTCCTTTCATCTATTTTCTTTTTTTTTAAATCTTTCCATCTATTTATTTTGTATACATTTGTTTGCTGTGAGGCTCATACGTTCCTGAATCTGTTGTTTTGTTGGAAGAGTGGATGTAGAGAAACAGAGGCTTATGTTTGTCATTGAAAAGTAGCTGATTGGCTTAGTCAGTTTTGCTCTCATGTCATCATTCATCTGTAACACATAAAACAGCTCTTGTTCTCGCAGAGAGCTGCGAGGCTCCGGCCTGCAGCACGCATGAGTCTCTCTGGGGATAACCATTTACAATAACGCATCTACAGCTTCTATGAAATGACGGCTCATGCATATGTCTAATATCCTTTTCTCTCCCTCTATAGGTAAGTACCTACTTGCATGTCAAGGATAACAACTTGGCTGCAGCCCCTGTGTATGAGAGTATCACCCTGCCTCGCCAAAAGAGCCGCTCTGGAGCCTCAGCCTCCCCCACTTTCCCGTCATCCTCGTCCTCCTCGCCATCTTCCTCTGCACCTGCACCTCAGGCGTCCAACGTAACCTTCCACCCTTTGACTGGGAGCGGCAGCGCCTCCATCTTCAGCAGCCTCAAGAGGATGGGCAAGAAGAGAAAAAGGAAGAGAGACGCTCGCAGACACACTATCCAGAAAATCATGGGGGTGGAAGAGCAAACAGAAGGGATGCCTCATTATGCCTGCGAGACCATTACATATGACACACATACTTGGCCGCTGAAGGAAGGCAGGAGGAAGAAGAGTTCACCAAAGAGCCCAGGGAGTGGGGATGGAGTTGAAGCTATAGCCTACATGAAGAATCCCTTGTTGAAGGACATTGATACAGAGTGTTCAGGAGAATACAGCATTACTCCATATGCAGTATCAGAGGGGCCAACCACTTTATCTTCCACAAGTCAGGTGAGAAGTCACTGCAGGTTCCTCTCTTTGGGCTCTGTGCTAAGCTTTGACCTCCCTAAAGACATGACCCTCATCCCCAGCATTCAGGACATCATTACTATCGCCCCCCCTGAGTCCAAAAAAGGAACAGGAACTGATCCAGACCCCCACTCCCAGAGACACTCCGCCCTGAGCTCTTTCAAACAGACTCGGCCCACTCCTGCTGTCACGCGCAGTTCATCAGATTTCAGCTTCTCCGAGACACAAACTTCAACAGTTATAGCTACAGCTCTATCTGATGTGGACAAGAGTTCCCAACCACTACTGCCTGTTTCTGTGGAAGACGAGGATCAGACCGTACCATGCAATGACCTATCTAAAACCCAGTTTAGTCTGCAAGAGGATGCAGAGCAGGAGTGGGACAAAATGTCATCAGAGGTTAAAACCAGTACAGCTGACAGGGATGGGAAGATCCAGCCTTCTCAGCTCCCTATTTATTTGAACCAAGCCCAGAGCACAGCTGCACATAAACACGAGTGCCCTAGTGTCCACACACTCATTCGAGACCTAAATGGACATCAGTATCACAAAAGTGCGAGGCCCCATAGTATGCATGAAGGGAGCCCTGGACTTCAGTGTCTGAGCCAATCTTCTCACATGGTGGTGAACTTAAAGTCAACAGTGAGTGTGAGTGTTCGTCAGGACTCAGTGGACTCTGGGATCTCCACTTCCAGCAGCATCAAGCTTTGTCCTGATGCACCATGTCCAGATATCCTGCAGCCTAAAGGAGTTGTGGGGAGGCTCATGTCCTTTGAGGTGGGAGGTATAGACTGCACCAAAACAAGAGAGGACAGTATCACACCCTCAGGTCCATCTCCAGACACTGCAGAGCTTGAGACAGAGCCTGTCCACCTCGACCACCAGCAGTTTGAAGAGGAAGAAGAAGAACTGGAGGACATCTGGAATCGGACTACTAACTACAGACAGAGCATCTGCTCAGACATCATGTACCAGCCCAACCAGGAAGACACCGCACCCTCAGACCAATCAAGAGAGCCGCAGTCTCTGTCACCTTCACCTAAGGCGCCAGCTGTGCTCTACAGGAACCTGGTCACCGCCTCTGCGCCCAACCTCCTGGTGGCTGAGTTCAAACTGCCCTCCCACATCCAGAGCTTGCTGGGTTACGACAAGGAGCAGAGTCCCAAAGGCCACCTCCCTCCGCTGGCTATAGGAGACAGGAGGTCCTGGGCAGCATTTCCCAACAGGGAACCAGCCAGCAAATCTGCAGTGACAGTGAACGAGACGGCGTCGGATCCGGTGAAGCTGCCCGACGTAGGGGACAATCAGAGATACATTTATCAGTACAGAGAGGATGAGGAGGAGGAAGAGGAGGTGAAGGAGGCCAATGTGGGGGAGGAGGTGGATGAGCGCACATGTTGTTTGAAGGTGAGGTCAGAGTTTGAAATACTGTGATGTCTACACCTATGAGATGGTCGCGTCTGTTTACACTCACCTGTAGTGTTATTTTCCCAGGTTTTGAGAAATGTCTCTTTATGTTTTCTGCTTCAGCCAACTAACTATTTGGTTGTGGTCTAACATTTTTCACAAAACCCAGTTCTGAAGAAAAAAAACAAAACATTAACGACCCTTTCCAGAAAAAAAAAAGTGCAAGTCATTTAATTATTCTCACTGGTGAAAAGTAATCTTTGGACCATGTGGCAGATGATTAAAACACAGATAAACTGCATAACAAACAGAGTCAAAGAAATAAAGTGGTCTCCATGACAACTACAGAATTTTAATCTCTCAAAGCCAAGATAAATAAAACCATAAATATCCCCATGTGTAGATGCAAAGAGAGGTTAATGAGAAAATATATTTTATGTTAATTGGGTGAATTGACCCTTTAAACACACTTGACTCATTTGCTAGAGGTTGAATTTAAGATGTTTACTCTGTGTTAATTATTTGCATGTCATGAATATATTTAGCCGTCAGGATATCAGCAGCTTTAATTTCCACTCTGCTGTGTAGATACTGAGGTTGATACAACTGCATGAACAACTAACATGACTGTCATCAGTCATGACTGTGGTGTCTTGTCTCTCTGAACAGGACCAGTCAATGAGTCTACTGTCGGTCCACATGGATCTGGATGGGGCCTGTCGCCAACGAAAAGTCTCACAAAGTCTGGAGGACATGGCGAAGCAAGAGCTGGTGGCCACAGGAGGGCGCTGTTTCACCCTGGTGAGACTTAGTGCAATCTCTCCAACTCTTCACATTAAAGAAAATGTCGCTTGTATGACTGAATAGTGTTACTTCAAACAGAGTGGAAAGCCTGAGCTGCAGTCAATGGAGGGAACGCTTGAGAGGAAGCACAAGCTGCAGCTGGGAGGAAAGAAAGTAAGAGTGTCTCCATTCAGTGTTTAAGCCAGCAGCACAGTCAGCAAATGTAAAGCCTCCAGTCAGCACCACACACGCTTATCTTATTTTCACAGGCAGCCTCCAGAGGTTGGAACTCCTACCACGCCGTCCTTTATAGACACACCTTGTGCTTCTACCAGGAGAGGAAGGATACACTGAGGGTAAGCAGAAAAAAAGCACATCACACTGAGCCTAGAAGAAGAGAAATCATACATAATTGAAGAGGATCATATGAAATCAATCAATCACCAATCTGTGCTATGCTGTGCTGCAGAGCTCTGCATGTGGGCTGCCGCTAAACCTCATGGGAGCTGAGTGCTCACCTGCACCAGAATACACCAAAAAACCCAACTGCTTTCGACTACGGTAAGACTGGAAAGACTACTGAATTACAACGATGCTAGATACAAAGATTTAAATGCTGTGGCAGATGTTTAAACAGAATGTGTGTCGACCTTCAGGCTTCGTGATGGGTCTGAATATCTGCTCAATGCCCCCTCACGCTTTATGATGAAGAAATGGATGATGAAAGTACAAGCAAACACAGGTGAGGGGAAAGGTTAATTATTTAAAAGATCATTTCTGCCATTATTGAGTTTATGTTGGCCTGTGTGATTCAACTTTGGGTTTTATTTTCTCTTGGAAGGTCAACATGAATCTGGGTCTTCAATCTCAAGTGTCCCTGGTGATCAAGGCTTTCCCATTTCCTTGTAAGATATGTTGACTCTTGAATCTCGCATTGAAATGCCCTTCATCCTCACAATAACGCTTTATAAATAATAACTTAAAAAATTTCTCGCTCTGTTCAGAAATCCCTCCCCCTGCTCTGGTTGTCAAGGCCTCGCCAAATGCCACTGTTCCTCCCGACATGATGTCACCTCCACGTTCCCCAGACGCAAACCGCCGGGCGCCGCCCAAACCAAAGAGATTGTTGTCCTCACCAGAGAGTTCAGTCAAATGCCACAGAGTCACTTAAGGAGTTTGGATGAGCAGTCGACCGTCTCATCCTCACATGGAGGCTGCTGTGGTGAGGCATTTTTGCTGCGTAGACAAAAGCTATATTTACCTGAGTAAGGGGTTTACCAAACATGCATCTCTGCTCCACATTCACACTTAGTGGAAGGAAGCACTACCAAGCACCACATCCCCCAATACTGTCCAATGAATAGCTCCACTGGGACACACAGGGTTAGACAATGCACTCCTCTGTGCTAGTTACTGATCAAACAGCACTTGTATTCATACAGTTTCTTCAACCTTGAGACTAATGCTGGGTTCAAAAATGTCACTATTTCTTTTAGCACTGTAGTGTTTCAGACTGTTGTGATAAGTATTCCAGCTATTCATGAGAATAGTGACTGCAGGTGTAGAATGAGCCACTAGGGGGAGCTAAGACATTACCATACCACAGATCAGACCACTGAAGTGTCACAGGACTGAACAATGACAGCTCAAATCTGTTACTACACTAAACATTTCTGGTTTTGTTGCTAAGCTCATCTGTTCCTTATTTCTGCTTTTAATGTTTTGTTCCAGTCGATGACGATGACGATGATGAAGACGGTGTGAAGCACCATAAGACCATGACTCACAGGCTGTCTGGAGCATCCAGTGACAACACCCCCTCCTCCCCTCACTCCCCTGTATTCAGCAGTCAGGACTGGCTCAGCAACAAGCGTCGCTCCCACTCCTTCACATCAGGTCAGTTTACAGTCATCAACCTAAATGATCTATAATCTGCCTGTGAATCAAACAACAGTCAAAAAACAGCTGTTTTATATTGAGTCCTGCCCTGTGTGCTGTTTTTCTTCTCAGCAACTTACCAGAAGATCAAGCCCATGTTGCATACCTCCGGAGGCCTGGAAAGAGGCTCCAACTACTGCGTGACTCTGGTGGTTGGAGACAAGTCATCAGACGGCACATCCACTAGCAGAGGCTCAGAGCCTCCACTGCTGGCCACAGCTGGATGGCAGCGGGACACCTATCAGGACTCTGCTCTGAGGAGCTATGCCAGCCTGCCGCGGCCACGCAATAAATCTGTCTTCAAGAAGTTCTTTGGGAAACGGGACCTCTGAGTTTTTTTGTTAAAGATGATTTTACTAATAAAGTGTTTTACAAATAGTTTCCAATGTGCAGTGCACATATTATACAAAGAAAAGGCTACTACTGACTATATTTATGATTGGAAGAGCTAGTACGGTTTTATTTTTGATGTGTTTTATATAAATCACTTATGGGTTGAAACGTCTTTTTAATAGGTCCTGTTTACAGATATTCATATTGCTCTTCTTTACTTTCCTCATTCATTTGAAAACAATAGCATTACTGTGTGAGTGTGCACTACGTAGTTGTAGGTTAGTTAACTGAGAAACACATTTTCCCACCAGTCGTATTTTGTATTTCTTTTGTATTTTTTGGATTGTGGTGTTATTGGGTTAACATGCTGTGTGTACAGTAAAACATCCTGCTCAACAGAGAGTCAGTTTAGATTTAGAGAATAATCCAAGTGATATCACCATGACTAAGTTATGTATTAACAATATAGTGAAATCACAACACTTAGCAGAGTACGTCATGACAACTGTCCTCCTTCACATGTACATGTGTGGCACATTTTCCTTCTTATACACAAAAACAGCAGTTTGACACTGCCTGAGCTTGTTTGATATACCACATTTGAAATACTAATTGTACCGAAGATTATTCATAATAAAATATTAAAACCAATGATTTCCTGTGAATTAATAAAGATATTCATTTTTCTTGCTCTCGTGTGTAAGTGTTGTTCAAGCTTTTTTTTGTCATCACTGGAGGCTTTGAAGAGAAAAGGGATTAGATGAATAGAGAGATTAAAGGCCAGGCCAGGATAAGAGCACACCCGTGCCTTATTTTTGCATATTCAAAACTGCCCACATTCAAAAACATGATCCATAATGAACATTGCATATGTGCTGAGGAACCAGGCATGCTCCATAGACATTATGGCTGCATAATGAATCATATGCATGTAGACTTTGCAAAATCCTGCTTTTTAGCATTACAATATGTTCAGTAATTCCCCACAAGAAGTATGAGCGATAGATTAGCAGCTGCAGACAGGGGAATGGCAAATTAAAAAAAGAAAATCCCTTTATGCACATTTAAAATTTTTGGACCATTCGGATGACATGAACTAACAGGAAATACTAATACACGAGCAATGCTATATTAAAGTTACAGCACCTATAAAGGGGATGAAACATATTTTTAAGTGTGAGAGCCAATATCGGCTGAAATCAGCTGAGGTGCAGTTGCAGAAATCATTTGAAATGTTACACTCAAGCCCTGGAGGCACTGGAATTGGATTATCAGTTTTCACATAAGCACTGAAAGTAGCCAGTGATTTACTGAAGAAGTTGGATGATAATTCAAAGAGCACAGGCAGATGTGAGGAGTGCATCTTATTTTCTCACACTTCAATGTTTGTTTTGTGCCGAGCAAAAAAAAAAAAAGAAGCATTGCGTTTTGGCACAATCGTTACACCACCTTTCCATTCATGTAGCACTGCCAAAAGTCACAGTGTGGTCTTGGCATGTGCGCATGCATACACGCATGCAGACGGCAGCTACAGTAGCGTATGGAATGGAAACAGTTCGAGAAGTTGTGCGTTTGTGGTGAAAATTTGTCAAAAGCCTCCACCAGAGGCATTAATCACAGCAAGTCAGCAATCTGTGAATCATTATCAGGACTCTATAGAGTTGGATGCCGTGTGACTACACAGCACTGTATAAAAAAATACACCCTACATGTTGTTCAGCTTTCATACAAAATCCCCAAGTAGGTCATGTTCATATGCCACTGCAATGATCTATATGTTGTTAGTGTATTCCGTGCAGGAAGAGAAATGATCCGCAGTGACATACAGTATGTGACTGGTTAATTCACAGAGCTGCTCCGTGCACATATGGCACCTATTTTCTTGACATGCATGGACTACAAACATTTGGATTTTTCCCTCCACAATAAAGCCAATTCTTGTGTGTTTTTCTCCAACGTCAAGTTTGGAATGACAGCCACGTCCTCTGCGGCCTCGGGGCAACGCAGCAACGGTCAATCGATTGATCACCCGACCTTCGATCTTCCTGTCCTCTCTGTGCCCTCTGACCTCCATGTCACATGCTGACAGCTCCCACTGCTTCCTTCACAGCTCTGGGGGGTTTCTGTCCTCCCCCTGCAGGGACAGTGATGCACTCTCTCTGCTCGTGTGCATGTGTGTGTTTGTCACCACATTCTTAGGGTTTTTTTTTCTCCAGTGTGTGGATACATGGCGAGGCAATGGATAGGTGCACCACAAAACACAACACCCACACACTTTTCCACACTTCGGTTGCCGCGCTTCCCCTCTTCTAACCACTAATAACAGCCCACATGACATATCCTCCCGAAGGTGAGGTGAAGTCCAGGCTGTCGGTTTGTAGCCAAGTGGAGGGATGACTCACAGCGGTTACCACAGTCATTCAAACAGATCCGGAGATCACAACGCACCATCAAGGTGGTGTAAGAGGAGAAGGATGTCCTCAGGCCTCCACGACTCCCCCGCTGTTGATGGGAAATGGCCTTTGTGCCTCTGGAAGGATGCATCTTTACACATCACAGCGTTCTGCAGGGAAGAAGATGTTAGTGGTTGTTAAGCCACTGGATCAAAACAAGTATAAATTCATGCCAGTATTTTTTTTTTGGGGGGGGGGGATAATACAAGCTGCTCATTTCAAGATAAGAAAGAAATTTGTTGAGGTCATGCAAAGATTTCCTTTTATTTTCTTAAACGCACTTCTTCGAGCTTTGATCTCAAGCTCAAAAGAGGAGTAGGAGTGGGGCGGGGGTTCGCCTACAGATTGGTGTGCTAGTGGCCCCGGACACAGGCTTTGAAACCCAACACTGAGCCTCCAGCAGCCCCAGGGAGCCCATGAAAGTGATGTAATGGGAAGACTGGTTTAAGAATCATCAGTGGTGGGCAGCAGGGTGGAATAGTGGTTAGGAACCCAGATCAAATGGCTTCGTTTCCAAAACCATCATATCCAATTGGCCATTAACGGCCCACCTGTCCAAACCAGAAGCCATTAGTTATGCTCATCAGCACATTGAGCTGTATTAGAGCCCAGTTATTGCTTTCTGAGATTATTTCTGGGTTCTTAATGTCTGCCTGTCACACTTTGTGGCCTGTGCAAAGCCTTGTTGCAGAGACGGCGAGAGCTCGTACACCCAGTACATGCTGAGAAATGAACTTGATTTAAGGGAGTATTGCTAAGCGCTTACCATGTGCAGGCTTTGGCACAGAGAAATCTGACATCACAGATGCTAAGAAGCCCTAACCCGACATCTTACAATAAATCATACCATCATCATGGGAAATAAACAGGGAATTTGAAGTCCGGCTTTGGGAAAGCTGGAGCAGGCTTTTGTGTGTCTCCCACATGGTCTCCCAATGGCAACTACCTGTTTCCTGTTTCCTGTTTCCTGTGTGGATGCTGGATCTGTCTGGGCTCCTGAGCTGCAAATGCTTTTTTAAGATTATCTGAACTTTTTTAGACCTGAGTGTTGTAATCTTTCACTGCATTGGACTCACAAAGCCAATGCAACTGGTCAAACACTCAAAAGTTTTGGATGACTGTTACAATTTGTGATACCTTGTGGATCCACTCTTCTCCGGCCTACCCCTCTGGTGTGCTTGAACCAGCCTGAGCTAACAACAAGGACTTTCTGGGTTCTCAAGGCCTTGGAGGGATCCCTTCAGCATCTGACAAGGTAAACATGTCCCGTAGCAGAAAAAACAACCCCAGTGATGAGGATTATGTCTCTATGGATACAATGAGAGACATGATGGATCAGCAAAAATCATTCTATATGGAAATGCTAAATCGACAAGAGGCAAACTTCATGTCTTTTACCAAGATGATTCTGGAATCTACAACTAACAGAATCGATGGTGCAATGAAAGAAATTCAGGAGATCAAGTCCAGCCTTCAATTCTCCCAAGCCCAAATTGATGACTTGAGAGTCATGGAGAAGAGAATTGCCTCATTTGAATCAGATCTGCAGTCTCTGTCTTCTCTGAGCCTGAACTCTGAGAACAAAGACATCATGTCTAAAATGGACTACTTAGATAATCAGAGTAGAAGAAATAATGTGATCATCGATGGTCTGACACAAGACAAAACTTATGAGTCTTGGTCAGATACTGAGCAGAAGGTCAGAGAATTTTTGAACTGCAAACTGAAGATTGATTCAAAGTCTATCGAGATTGAAAGAGCCCACCGCACTGGGAAAATGAATCCAAACTCTGGGAAAGCAAGACCAATTGTGGTGAAATTCTTAAGGTACAAAGATAAAGAACTCACTCTTGCCAAGGCGAGAGCTCACCTAAAGAACACTGCAATTTATGTAAATGAGGACTTCTCCGATCTCCTGAGGAAGAAGAGAGCTGACCTCATCCCAGCAATGAAAGAGGCCAGAGAAAGAGGAAACTACGCTGTCATAAGTTATGACAGACTGGTTGTGAAACCACGAAGACCTCAACAGATAACAGAAGCATGAGTGATGCTGTGTTGTGGGGTCCCAACAATCTGTGACGTTGACTTTTAACATGTTTTTTTTTGTTGTTTTTTTTAACATGTCAACTTTTTTATCCAACCAACCCCAATCAAATAGGTCTTTAAATGACTTTTGCTTCAATTCATTCCAACAACCAATCAGTGAATCACAGGGATCAATTACATCTAATTTTTTATATTACAATGACCCTGACTCAAATTGCCTTGCTCAGTTGAGAGATTCACTTGGAATATCTGATTATTATAATGTAGACAAATTTAAATCCTGTGTTAAACTCCAAAAACCAACTGACTGTTCCCTTCTTCATATTAATGTCCGCAGTCTACCAAAGAATTATGACACTCTACAACTTTGTCTGGCTAACCTTGATTTTTCTTTTGATATTATAGGATTATCTGAAACCTGGCTAACCAAAGACATTGCTGACCTGTATAAAATTAACGACTATAACCATATATACAGGTGTAGAGAAAACCAAATGGGAGGGGGCGTGTCCTTTTATCTCAACCCTCATCTGGTCTATAAAGAAAGACATGATATTGAAAAACAATTCACCTCCTCTGCTGAGGTTCTGATTATTGAAACCTGTCAGACTGTCATTGCATGTGTCTATAGACCCCCTAGCTCTAGTCTGTCTGTATTCAATGCTGATTTAGCAAATGCTCTTGACATTATCTCTAAAGAAGGAAAAAAATATTACTTAATGGGTGATTTTAACATTAATATTGTGAATTACGAGACTAATTGTTTGATTAAGGACTTTGTTGATACCATGTATTCGTATTATGCGCATCCCATGATTACAGTGCCAACCCGAGTGACAGAGACCACTGCCACTTTGATTGACAACATCTTTACAAATGTACTGGGCAAAACTATGAAATCAGGAGTTCTGTCCATGGATATTGCAGACCACTGTCCAATTTTCCTTATAACATTCAAAGAGCAAACTAAGCACTCGACCACTCTATGTCATAAATATAAGAGAAAAGTCAATGAAACAAATAGAGCAAAATTCAAAGTAATGGTGGGCAAGTATTCATGGTCAGAAATCCTCCAATCTGAAGATCCGCAAAAGGCCTTCACATTGTTTTCAGAATATCTCTCTCAGGCTTTTGAATCTTGTTTTCCATTAATCCTGGTGTCTCCCAAACCTCATCAGACACCTACTAAGCCGTGGATAACTCCATGCATTATGAAGTCCCTGAACGTTAAACATAGATTATACAAAAAATATTTGTCCAGTCCCACCCCATTTAATTTTGCACAATTTAAAAATTATAGAAATAAATTAAATCATACACTCAGAGGAGCCAAAAAGCATTATTACAACGTTGAGATATCCAAACATAAAAGTGACATGACTCTTCTTTGGAAAACAATTAATTGTATTCTTAACAAAAAACATAAAAGCAAGCAAGTAATTAGTGAATTTAAGGCTGATGGGGGTCTTATCACTGACCCACAAGAAATTGCCAATAATTTCAATACCTTCTTTTCAGAAATTGGTTCCTCTCTAGCTCACAAGATTCCAGCTAGTAATCATAGTCCTCTGGAGCATATGAATTCCCCAATTAATAATCATTTTCACTTTTTGCCTGTTACAAAAGATGAGGTTCGGGAGATCCTAATTAATTTAAAGGACTGTTCACCAGGATATGATAACATTGATAGCAAATTACTGGTGTTGGTCCAACAGTACATAGTTGAACCATTAACTTACATCTTTAATCTTTCGTTGGAAAAGGGAATTGTCCCGTCAGAACTGAAAGTAGCCAAGATAATTCCTATCTATAAAGATGATGATCCAGCTGTATTTAACCATTACAGACCCATTTCTATTTTACCTGTCATATCAAAGGCACTTGAAAAACTTGTATATCAAAAATTGGTCAAACATCTTGATGAGAATAACATCATATACACACATCAGTACGGGTTCAGAAAGAAACACTCTACACACATGGCACTCTCACACTTAATAAATGAAATCTATACAGCTAAAGATAAAAAGGAAATTACTGTTGGCATATTTTTAGACTTATCAAAGGCATTTGATACAGTCAATCATCACATTCTTCTCCAGAAGCTCTCACATCTCGGAGTAAGAGATAATGCGTTACTTTGGTTTTCCAGTTACCTTAAAGACAGACAGCAGTTTGTGTGCTATAATGGTATGAATTCTCCTCTGTTGCCTGTACTTTGTGGTGTACCGCAAGGCTCAATTATTGGGCCCCTGCTATTTTTGATATACATTAATGATTTACCGAATGTTTCAGATAAATTGTCCAAAATTTTATTTGCAGATGATACAAGTTTATTTTACTCTCATAAAGACATCAACACCATCACAGATGTGTTAAATGAAGAACTTGGTAAAATATCTACTTGGTTTAAATCCAACAAACTATCACTTAATATAAAAAAGTCTTGTTTCATATGCTTTGGGTTAAAACCAGGGATGTCTAATTCTTCTCTTAAAATTGAAATTGATACAGTGCCTTTAACTAATGTACATTGTACACGTTTTCTTGGCATACTGCTCGATGAATCCTTGTCTTGGAAACCTCATATTAGAGCCATAACCACAAAGATGGCCAAAGGTATCGGAATTCTTGGTAAAATTCGACACATGATCAACACTGAGGTTGCCATTATGTTATATTATGCAATGGTTTATCCATATATAAATTATTGTAATATTTCCTGGGCCAGCACTTACCAAACTAAGCTCAAGCCCATATACCAGCTTCAGAAAAGAGTAGTAAGAATAATTAGCTGTGCTCATCAAAGACACTCCTCACAGCCTCTATTTTCTCAGTTTGGTATCCTCAGTGTTTATCAAGTGAATCATCTTCAGATTGGTTTATTTGTTCACGGTTCTCTAAAAAAAATCCTTCCATCATCTTTTCATCATATGTTCTCACACAACTATCAATTTCACAATTATTCCACACGTAATTCGTATCACCTCAGGACCCAGTACTGCTCCACCTCCCAATCACAGTTCTGTTTACTTTATCGCGGGCCTAGAATTTGGAATTTACTACCTGTACATTTCTTGGAATTATCAACACATCAATTTAAGAGAGCACTAAAGTCACTTCTGTTAACCAGTGAATATTTCCCACATGGTCTGCCTATCTAAGCTTGGATAATTTTATAATTTATTATATACTTATCAAGTTTCTGTATTGTATTATGTTAAACCATGTTGGTATTTATTATATGAATGTTTTTTTTGTTGTTGTTTTTGTTTTGTTTTTTGTTGTAGCTCATAAATGCATTTTCATTAGCCTAGAATAGTACTTAATTTGGGAATGCCACCCTACAAGCCCCTGGAGGGTTTTTTTGGTATTTCCCTTCATGTTGTTTTGGATTTTATGTGTTTATTCTTTTTAACTTTTGATATGTGAAATAAACAAACAAACTCTTTGAACAATATGTCAGATTTTCATCAGATGTGTTTGGCATTTTGGCCGAGGGCTTCTCGGACAATACATCATAATATGCCCCTGCTCTACAGCTGTCGTCTTGCCCCCTGGGCTGGTACCACAAAGTGCAATAACTGGAGAGAAATTTCCTCGTCTAAGCACCAGCTCCCCACCATCCATTCCCCCCACTCCCTCCCTCCCCTCCACCCAGCAAGCTCCCTTTTGTCCTGGATTGTTGGTAAGCTCCTTGCATTTCTGTGTCCTCCATGTGTGGAGGGATAAAGGGTGGAGGGTGCCATACAGACATCTGTCCTGGTGATATGGTGCGAATGCATCCCTGCGATATGGATATTAATTCACTTCATATTCAATTCAAAGCTCCTCCATACGGGCTTTCAAGCAACACCCCTCCTGCCTAGGACACATCAATACATTCAAGTCCCCTGACAGTGTGTCCAATTGTTACAGTCACACAGTTGTTATGTCTGTACAAACCCACAGTGTTTGCAATGAAGAACAGCAAGAAAGGTGACCACATGTGCAGATTTTCCCGTAAAATAATGAAATATAGATGCTTTATATAACAAAATTTTATTTGTAAACCCCTTAAGACTTTGACTTATTTGCTACCATATGAAGTACTGCTGATGTGATAATGAGGATCCCTTACTTTTATCATGATGGTATAACTCTGTCCAGACAATAGGTAGATTCAGCGTGCTCACTCCAAGGATTCCAGTGACGTTCAGGTGCCAGTCCAAAAGGTTATAAGTGTGAGAGAATCGACAGCACTCTGGGTAGTGATGACACTTTCTTTTAATAGGAGGACGTCAGGACGCTGAGGACGGATGCTAGCCGAAACACGTCCTTAGTGTGCACCTTATAATAAAAGAAAATGTAATCACTACTACGAGTGCTGTCGATTCTCTCACACTTTAAGTCTGCCCAGTCCTTTCACATGACCTTAAAGGCCACTTCTTCAAAAACACCATTTATATCAAACATTCCTTTAGCACTTTCAGGAAATCATTGATTTGTTTATATCCAGCCATTATTACATTTGCTTACTTCAATAGCAAATCAATTTCCTTTAATAAACAGAGAAGCAACTGAAGATGTTTATTCAAATAAAAGAAACCAAATGTTTGACTTCTATTTTTTTCAAACTAGATAGATTTACTCATACTCCCTGGCAACTACACCCAGCTGGCAGGCATTGCTCATAGGTCCATACTACAATCACAATATGGACAATATGGTTTCCTAATTACATCATGACACATCAAATGGATCCACACACACAGACACACAAACACAAACACACCCTTTACTCAGTAAAACTGGCAAAGTCTTTGTCACTGTTACATAACCCATCTGCTACTCTGCTGCAGGGTGCTGAGGATCACCTTCCAATCAGCAGAGCCAGCTCCCTCAGCGGTGCTGCTCCGCCTGCCAACCATGAACCATAGCATCAACCCTAATTGCCTATTAAGTCTGTACCAACAATAAGGCAGCGGCATCATATTTCCATGCTAGTTTAAAAATACGACCATTGCAGTGTTGACATTGAGTCCAGTTCGGTGGCGGCTAGTGCCGGTTGATCCTGAGGTAACGTCAGCAGCGGCCACAGAACAGATGCTGGCACAGCAGCAAGTCTGACGCAGATCACAGCTGGCAGCTCTCTCTGCAGCCAGCCTGACAGGTTACATCAGTTACACAAGCAGTGTTGGAAAAAAAACAAAAAACAAAAAGCCAAAAAATCCTTCCATGTATTTTCACTTTGAAATGACCTGAAGATGCTTTGGTGCAGAAACAAATATCTGTACCAGAGGGCTTCTATTAAAAAACCTTGACACAAGTGCCAAACTTCGGAGCTCACACAGAGCAAGCAAGTCTGTGTGATCCAAACTATCGGTAAACTCATGAACCTTGAATGTTCTTGAGCTGCTTTAGTCTCTAAAAAAGCTACTTTATCTATTTCTGTTTAACCTACATTTAGGGACAAGAAGTAGTAAAGTGCCCCATTTCATTTGCAGCTGTTTGTTGACAGTCACAGATTTTGACTTCATGTCTCATCATGTTGCTCAAAAACCCATCAGAGATCCATTGTGCTGCAGCATCAAAGTAAAGTAAACCGTCCACAAATCCCACATTCAGCGATACTATTTATCCTTTACTGTAAGCTGACGGCGCACGGGGAGAAATTCCATTATCCCCCAGGATGTAGCAGAAAATCCGCAGAACAAAAATCAAACATATTTACTTGTACCATCGAACATGAAAACAACATTAAATCTTATCAACAGCATGAAAACATCTGCATCTGCTAAAGAGAATGAAACTGCTCTCTCACTGCTGGAAGTCAGTAACTGTTTATTTTTTAATTTTTTGGTCATGCCAGGGAATGAATAAACCATGACAGGATTGGACACAGTTGTAGTGTTAAATATTGATCCATTTTCAATGAGCATGTCCTCAGGTTGACAAGACAAACACAAGGGAGGCTCACGTAGTGCAGACCTAAATGAATCAAAAGGATGCTGCTTTGTTTAACCCTTTGATGCACAACATGGGTCTAAAGTGACCCGACAGAGTTTTTATCTGCTGTATCTTTGCAGTCAATTAATTTCATTATTCAGTATTCCAGGTATTCCTCAATAAACTTGTTTTAGATCATAATTTATACTTTTTTTGATTTTTTCTTTTTTACATTTTGAATAAAAACACATTTTGTATCACTACCCCTCTAATGCACAACATGGGTCTAAAATGACCCACATTCATTTCCTATGTAATTTCATAGATCGCTGAGTGTTTCTTTGCTGAATGTTTTGAATCTATGTATTTTGTCATTAACTAAACCAAGTACTCAATAAATTGTATTTGTTTTGTGTAGCACAAATCATACTATTCATTTTTCTATTCTTCTTTTATGAATAAATATAGCTTTTTTCTGTCTACATGAAGTTTTCATACATGGGTCAGAAATGACCCGCATTGAAATTTGTGATTGCAATTTTTCTGTAGCCTACTGTGGATAATTTGGACATCCAAAACATGTAAGTTTTGTTTTAATATTATTATAATCTTACCTGATAAGACATTTGATGTGATAACTGTGCATAATTATTGATTATGTGTAATATAATTTGAGAACTAAGTCAATTTATTGACAGAAAGGAAACAATAGGCTACTGTAAGCTAGCTAGCTAGCTGTTGACATTTGATGATTCATGAAAATCATATAATTGATTATTATCTTGAGAATTAGTCATACAGTCTACTGAATAAGTAGCCACATCAGGCTACTTATGCCAGAAAGGAAAATAACTAGCTAGTTAGGCTAGTGAAAGATAGCCTAACTATTAGCTAGCTAGCTAGACTTGTGAAAGATGCTAGCTAGCTAGTCTTGATAAAGGAACCCTTTACAATAAGGGTCCTTTAATTAACATTAGTTAGCACATTCAGCATTGATATATAATAATAATGTGTTAATTAATGCTTAGTAATGCATACATAATGATAACTAATTACATCATTCAACTTTTAGGTATTAGGCTACTAACATTAGGCTACTTAACTGCTTACTAGGTTACATTCATGATGTGTATCCTAACCCTAATGAAGATTGTTATCAGTTAATTAATGCTTCATAATGTAGCCTACTAACTAACATAAGGGACCTTTAATAATAATAAACCCTGGCTGCCCCACTATAAAGCTTTCCTTTGTATATGGATGACAACTTTGTTCTTTTGCTTTTCTATTCAGATCATGGCTGTTCATCGACTAACTGCTGAAATGGTTGTAGAGATGCTGCATGAGGGACTAGATCAGGAAGATGAGGATGGAATTGGCCCTGATTCTGAATCTGAAATCTCAGATGATGATGATGACCCACTCTATGTGCCTCAGGGTCAAGGTGGAGCTGTGGGTGCGTCTCTCCTGAATGACGAAGCCTCTTCTGATGACTTAGAGGACTCATCTGATGAGTCCTCTGAAGAGGAAACTCAGACCCAGTCAAATAGATTGAGTAAAAACGGTTCTTACTGGAATGAGAATCCCCCCACTCACAGCAGAACAAGGAGTCACAACATTCTGAGGAGATGCCCAGGACCTACACCTGGATCAGCAGTAGCTGTTTCACCAAAGGATGCCTGGGATATGTTCATCAGTGACAACATCATTGAGGAGGTTCTAAAATGCACCAACTTAGAGGGACGCAGAGCAGCGGCAGCAAAAGGAAAAGATTGGAGAAGCCTTGAGAAAGAAGAATTCCTGGCCTTTATTGGTTTGACCCTCCTTGCAGGGGGGGACAAGAGCTGGGATGTTGCCTTGCGGGAGCTGTTTCTCGACCCCCTGCAAAATCCAGTTTACAGGGCCACCATGGGTTTGAGAAGATATGAGAATATCTGCCGCTTCATGCGGTTTGATGACAGGAGAACCAGGGCTTTGCGACAGGAAACAGACCACATGGCAGCATTCAGGTACGTGTGGGACTGCTTCCTGGAAAATTGCAGAAGACGGTTCAACCCGAGTGACTGTGTCACTATTGATGAGCAGCTGGTGTCGTTCCGGGGCAGGTGCAGGTTTCTGCAATACATGCCCAGCAAGCCTTCAAAGTATGGGCTAAAAATCTTTTGGATGTGTGATGCACGGGTGCCGTACGCAATAGATGGAACTGTCTACACAGGGAGGCAGCCAGGAGAGGAGATGAAGAAGAAGCTTGGGGAGACTGTTGTCCAGCAATTGTGCAGTGGGATCAGAGGGACAGGTGAATATACAATGCAGGATATCAGTTGTAGCACAAAATCCATGTTTCCAGTCTTTCATAGTGTGTAATTTGTTTTATGATTTCTGTGTAAGCAACAAAAAACGAATAAATGTGAAGTCTTTAATTTTTTAATTTTTTTTATTTATTATTATTTATTTAAAGCAGAAGTAAGTGATATATTTGTGTTAATATAAGTCTTAAATAGTTATATCTTCCGACAGCAATCACTTACATAGAGTGTTTGGACCAAAACACGGGTCTGTCAGTCACTCTGCTCTGCTCTGAGCCGAGGAGAAAACATTTATCGTATCCTACAGTTTTTATCCAATGAGGAGAGAGAACGGCATGCAGGGCTGTGTGTGCAGCCAAGGAACGCCGTGAATGTGGCGACGTAGGGACGAGGACTGTTATGGTGCGTTCAAGGAAACTCGTATTTTTCCGACCTTGAAGTGGTACCAGTTCGATCTGGTACGAGTTCACCGGTCGGAAGTTACGAGTGGCTGTTATAGTGACTTTCACCGGTAAAACAGGTCGGAAAAACACGAGTGGGTTGCCTGGAACGCTACAAAGTCGTAAGTTGTGACTTGAAGCTGTAATTTACGATTTCAAAAGCCTGCCTGGAACGCAGCATTAGCGAAAACGACCGGACCACTTACTTCTTCTTTAATTTATATGTCATATACTTATAAAATGCAATCCTTTTTTTTTTCCTCCCATAGGCCGGAACATCACGATGGACAACTTTTTTACCAGTGTCCCTCTGGCTGAGAAGCTCCTTGAGAAAGACCTAACGGTTGTGGGTACTCTCCGCCAGAACAAGCCAGATATTCCACCAGTGATGAAGCCATCCAAACAGCGCGAGCTCTACAGCTCTGAGTTTGGATTCAGAGGCAACATGACAATGGTGAGCTACGTACAAAAAAAAGGCAAGTCTGTTGTCCTTCTGAGTACCATGCACGATGACAATGCAGTTGACCACAGCAACCAGAAGAAGAAGCCAGAGGTGATCCAGTTCTACAACAAAACAAAAGGAGGAGTGGACACAATGGATCAAATGGTTGGCACCTACACATGTAAGCGGAGAACAAGGAGGTGGCCAATGGTTCTTTGGTATAACATGCTCGATGTTGCGACCCTCAACGCATACACCACCTTCACTACACAACACCCAGAGTACATGAGGGGCCAGAGCAGTGCACGCCGCCTGTTCATCAAGGAGCTGGGCAAGGAGTTGGTCATGCCACATATGAGGAGGCGCATGGAGGGCACAACCAGACTCCAAAAGCCCATCCTTGATGCAATGGGAAGATGTGGGATCAAAAAACAAAACCCAGGCACCACACAGCCACATGACGACATCAGGCAGGAGGGCCAAGGGAAGAGGAAGAGGTGTGCAATCTGCACAACTTCCAAGGACAGAAAAGCCAGCAGCTGGTGTTCCCAGTGCAGCAGGCCTGTGTGTAAGGAGCACAAACATGTCATGGTCATCTGCGAGGCATGCAAGAATTGAGATGGCTTTTAGCAGTCTACTGTGATCAGATGTTTCATGTTAGGTGGTCACAAATCAGACATAGTTGAATTATCAGTTCAATGTTATCGACCGTACTGTGATCATATGTGTTTTATATTATTTGGTCACAAATAAGATTACAATTGTTAAACTATATTCAATGATATCTACTGTGATCCGTTGTTATATTTGGTCACAAATCAGTTGTCAGAGGTATGTGTCTACATGTACGTTATGTCTTTACTTATGTTCATGTGTGCATAATAAATAATTTCAAATATAAAATGTATGATTATTTGGCCCAGAGCACTGCTAAAGTGATTATTTGAAGCAAATTTTTGTTATAGTATATGGTCATTTAATTCAAAATCACATTTGGATTAATGGGTCATTTTTGACCCATGTGTGTAAACTTGTTGTAGTAATTCAAAATCTATTTTTATTCATAAAATAAGAAAGGGACAATGGAATGATTGACCTTCTACTAATCCAAAACAACATTTTAAAACAATAATTGGGACATTAAATAATAAAATGAATTGACTTCAAAAGATACCGCAAAAAAACACTCACCTAGCAAGAATTCACATTGAAAATGAATGCGGGTCATTTTAGACCCATGTTGTGCATTAGAGGGGGTGTGCATATGTTGTGCATCAAAGGGTTAAAAGAGAAAAAAAAATGGACACAATTGTGCTTAAGAACAAATGAATTTCATACACTCAAATGAAAAAGGCATGCTGGAGCCTCTATAAGACCCACAGCGGAAAAAAATAAAAAATAAAACACAGCTGTTTTGAGAGCCAAGCTTGACTCTGAGAGCACGGGGTATTTACACACTAACCGAACAATTCCCCCCGCTGTGTTCCATCTCACAATCAATTATTCAGCATGCAATCCATTTTGAGGCTGTATGAGGATGGAGAAAAATGAATTGTGTACATAAATGCATGCATGTGACACACTAACTCTTTCAGCTGCTCCGATGCCCTTCAGGTTAGGTCACAAGGCTGCTATAAAGCGTGCGTAGACCCACTGAATACTCGGGCTGTGTATGCACTGACACAAATAAAACTTGTTGTCAGCACAAAAATGTGCACAAACCGCTGGGTTTTTCCCCTTTAATGGCTCTAAAGCTCCATATTAGGCTGTTTGTTTTAGACATTCTTGTAGCGCTGCCAAAATGTCTTGTAGAATAGCATTTCTGTTCTCCTTGGACACCTACGTGGGAAAAGAAATAAGCAAAAATCAGGCTGCGGTTGGTAAAAATTGTGTAACAACAACCTGCACTGCTGACAATAAATAACATTAGAACTGTTTCAACTGTCTTGTCCTGTGGGCTCTAAGCCAACAGGATACAATGTCCACTCTGAGATGATCAAAACACATGCTGTCAACACCTAATCTCTGACCTACTGTCTGAAATAAGTGAAAATTACTTTGCCAAAAAATGTTTATACTGCCTCATTACTTTGTTAGATATAACCACCACCCCGGCACAGTGAGTACTTCTTTGCATGACAATATCCATAACTGAGTCTTCCGTGATAAATTATTTTGACATTTGAGACCACCCTTTGTTGTTGAATCAGTCACGCATGATTTAGAGTTAATCCTGCTATAGGAGAGGGATAATGCAGGGCATGCCCCTTCTGCGTTACTGAGCAGACTGACTGCCCTCCTAAGATCAAGTGGACGCAATGTGAACAGTGTCCTATAGCCATTGTGGTACTTGTAAGCTCCTAAACTGACCTAAATATCTTCTTTTTTTTATCCAGAGAGTGTTGCTATGTGTTTGCACTCACAGTAAAGACCTTGACATCTCTCCTGCTCCGCACCTCTTCCACGAGAGCCAGTGGTTTACCCTTGGGGATGGGGATGGTGCCCAGGACGGTGCAGGATGAGCTGTCTAAGGTCTGCCTCACTGCCCTGATGAACGACTGGCTGAAGAGCTCCATTTTGCCAATTTCGTCAATGACAAACACCTTCCTGCTGGCCCCGTCTGCCGCCCCGTCCTGACGATGAGAGATGTCAGCATCGGGCAAAGGCACCGTCAGTGCAAGCAAAAAGACATAGAGATTTATTAATAAAAAGATTAAATAGGCTTTATTGGCAGTCGTGTGGCTAATCTACCGTGTGGCGGCAGCTCATCATGTTAATGTCTGATGTGACTCTCTCCTGACTGATTGTACGGCTGTGGTTGCACGGTACACGCAACGGGTGATCCGCAGTGATTACAGAAGTGCTTTAAATGAGATGAAAGTGGAATATGTGCCGCCAAGGCATAGACACCTTCCTTTACAGTGCGCGCGTAGGCGTCACTGCAGGTTCACTTACATGCCGGATTAATCACGGTCAGTGACAGCCAGACGGCACCACCGACACTAAAAATGTCACTCTGGAATTTATGTGGTTGCAAGCTTCCAATTATTCCATCAATGCGGAGGAAATCAAAGGTTTGATGATTTGTTAAGTGGGGAGGCACGGGGGTGTTTAGTTTGCTGTGATCTATTGATGAGGGTGAGTTTCTAAAAAAAAACACACACACATGTTGCTGGCTTACGTTTCTGAAGAGTGGGAGCGCCAGGTTTTCAAATGAAGGCAAGTCAACCACATACTGGCCAACTGTGTATTCCCGTCTGCCATGAGACGCCCCGGCAACATCTCTGTAAGTGGAGATGAAGTGGGGGTGTGTTAAAACAAAGTGATAAAAGAGAGAACGTAGTTAAGTTTAGATAGGATGACAACCCCCACTACCTGATTCTGGACAGGTGGCCCCTTTCTCCCGTCAGGGTGACAACATCAAAGCCAACTCTCCGGCCTCCCTCCCTGACCTCCTGTGTGTAAAAGCCTTCAACTCCCACTCCCGATGACACCAAAGCCTCACAGGCTTTCTGGACCAGAGTGGTTTTCCCCACACCTGCAAGCAGAAACAGACACACAAATAAAAAATTATTATCTCTACTTATATCTGGGTTACACTGTCTTTGTGGTTAACACTGGAACATGAGCATTAGTGATGTTGGCTTCCTTATTCCTTAATGGTCCCACTCTACTACACATGCAGTCTATGGTATAGCCTAAATCCATGTATGGATTATCAAATGGAAGTATCAAACACAGGCTCAGGGTCCTGAAAGGTCAGAGGGCTCCTGAGCCAGAGCTTCTATACAAAGTGATTGTTGAAACAACCACAACGAGACGCAAAACAACCACAAAGAGCTAAAAGAAATGACCATAGAGAGACATGAAATAACCACAAAGTGACACATTACCACCAAAAACACAGAAAAGGACCACAAACAGACAGAGAGATACACAAAAAGATACCAGTCCATCATAAAGAGACTACAAAGACACAAATCCACCACACAATCTGTCTCTTACAGTCTACTACGTATCCCCTGAGGAGTGAGGAGGGGGCCCTTTCACCTCTCTGCGCCCAGGGGCCCATATTCTCATAATCCTCCCCTGCGTGCTTAGTTGGTTTATTAGGTAGGTGGGCTGCCTATATAGACTAATGCATCAAGGAATAAATCCTGTTAGTGACATTTATATGCATAAATGAATCACCATAAATTGAATCAATACATCTCTAAATCAGCTTCAACACAAACTAAACATTAAAACTTCCATTAGGTTGGGAAGCACCTAGCAATTTACTATACAAGTGGTGTTTTAAACTAGTTCATCTCCTGAGAGGAATTTACCGAGTCAGACTACCTACAAACCTGTCAGATAACGTTTAAATGGGGCTCCGTGTGCGCAGGGACTTGAAAGAACAGCATGAATACCAAGTTAACATAAAAGCTTCAGTATGAACCGGACACAAACATCCATAACAAGCTAACAGACAACACGGCGACGTGGACTGACTTGGGGGGAGAGATTTACGACGTTAACTCCAGAAGCAGCGGATACACGGTGTGTGAAGTGTTACCTGGAGGTCCTGTCAAGAAAACGTGCTTGAACATCTCTGTTTACAGCAGCACACATGACGCAGCCGCAGCTCTTCCGGGCACGGCTTTGTAACGCATGCGCAGTACGGCCACCACGGCTCGGCACTTTATTTTGAAAAGCGTAGTTTATTTCAGCAAATTTATTTGGAATTCAGGCTGTACGAACTGTTTTCACTTATTTTGTGTAAAATCAACAATGAAAACAGACACCATTCAACTGTATGACTGACACTTTTGATTTGAAAAGACCTACATATTAGAACAATAGCCTATGTGAAGTATACTTCAATAGGAAAATGAGGGAAAGTATTTTACTTCTGCATTAAACTTTATTTACCTGCCTTAAAAGTTTAATATCAGTAAAATGTAACACACTTGTTATGCAGAACAATTTATTTTGGTATCACATTATGTGTCATGTTGGATAACTAGTGGTGAATAAAAGTGTAAGAATGTGCTTTAGGTTGCAGCTGGTTGACAGGTTATTACATTTTTGTTGTCCTTTATTTTTTGTGTAACAATGCATTGCATTTTATATGGTCAGAATATGGCGTTAAACTTTGAATCTGAAAGTTAGTGTTTAACCTACAGTATTTGATAAATGCAATAACATAAAACAACAACAAAAAACTGTGGAATAAAAATATGTGGAACCAAGTGTTCCAGAGTAAAATATTACAGTTCAGTTGCAAAACTAGAAAAAAAAACTTTGAAAGCAACAGTCAGTGTCGTGCAAACCACAACAAACAGCTAAATATGCAAAACAGTGTGTATTATTTAAGGATACCACCCCTGAGCTGCTCTGCAGAGGGAGATTTTCAGTTGGTGACACCTCCACTGGAAATGAGAGCTTATAAAATAAATGATTTGCATAAACGGTGCGCACAGAGAGATTTTGAATCCTCTTATACGTTACTAAAAGATTCATGGTCCAACGCTTTATGCAAATGTCCAGTGGTTGAGTGGTAACTGAGCGACTGAAACATAAAAAGATCACTATTTTTTTCCAGAAAAGCAAGTCTTTATTCAGAAAGACTGAAAGACAGAATAACTAAAAGGATAACTTACAAAACTACACATGTGCAAGATGTATAGTACAAAAATACAGTAATTTGATTCCCTTGAGAGAAGTATGTAACTTTGTTGATACCATAATGTAGAATTTTGTTTTTGTCTTTACATAGTGTAACCAGGGAGTTTGTTGGCCACTAGATCAGAGATATGCTGATATCCTTTTCTAAAATCCAGAGATCCGAGCTCATCCTCCAGCTCAGCAGCCTCCTGCGGTTCAAAAGAGGATATTGATTCTGCAGAAAATCCTCGGACTGGGCTGTCGTTCTTGGTGAACTCGCTCCTCTGACTCCAGCTCCTTTCCACTCTGCTGCTCTCTGCCACCTGCTTTCTGGAGCCCGTGGTTTGTAAGGAAGCTGACCTTTCTCTGTCACCATCGTCGGAGGAAATGCTGAGGGCAGAGGCGTGGGTTCGAGGTCGGATGATGTGTGTGCCCCTCAGAGCCCGCTGAGGAGAGCTGGGGGCTTTGATGGGCACAGGGAGGACCGCTCTCCTCTGGACGGACTCAGAGCCAGAGTCAGAGTTACGGAAGTCAGAGCGGACGGGAGACTTTGGGGTTTTGGCTCTTCTGGGGGGCTCAGGGCTGCTCATGGGGTCAGGGGAGTAGGCATCACTGGGTTCAAGACTGTTAAAGTCATCAGCGTAGTCGGCTTCTTCGTTTCCTTCCCTGCTGGAGTTTGAAAATGAAGACTTTGGGCTGGCGCGTCTGCTGCTTCCCGAGGATTCAATTTCCTCTCTGTGCCTGTCAGGTTCAGAGTGTGATTGATTTGATTCACTGCGATGCTCGGCCTTGTCTCTGTTTTGGGCACCACTGTCGCTATCTACGCTGAGGCTGGGGATGTGAATAAATTTCATGTCTCTCCTCTCAGAAAGAGAGGGTTTTTCACAGTTTTGTTTATCATGGACTTTCCCATGCAGGTTATTCTGTTTCAGCGTGGTTGTTCCTTGTAGTGCAGAGTCCACTGTGATGCTTTGTATCACTGTCTCAATATTTTCATTCAGACTGGCACTCCGTTCTAATACTGGTTTCCTTTTGCAAGACTTTACGGCCTTATTTTCTGACTTTGTCTTTCCTTTGGCCGTTTGTGTTTCATTCTGTATCAATTCCACGCATTCACGACGATTTACTTTAAGAGGTGAAACTTGCTTAAGCCTTAGATTAAATGTCTTAGTGGTCCCATAAACAAGTTTCTTCCTTTGAGACTTACTGGAAATTTTACTCTCAATCAAAACCTGTTTCTTCTGCACAGATGCAGGCTTAGGCATTGGGGTAGAACAGAGTCTAGGGGAATGTAAATGTTTAGAGTAGCGACTAGTCCCCTCGCTGGTTGTCTGATGTGTTCTTTGTGGTGTGTCTCCGTGCCCGGCTGACGGCTCTGTGGATGCAGGCCCGTAAATCCATGCTAGGTTAGGATGAATAGACAAGGGCTGGTGGTGCGGGTTCGGGCCATTTAGATGGGACAGCTCAACAAGAAGAGCATTTAGTAGAGGCATCTGTCGTAAAGCTTCCCCAAGGATATTTGGACTCGCCCCGCTTGTTTCTTGGTTTGTTGATGTTTTTGTGTTGTGTGTGTATCTAACTCTCTGTTCCGTCACTGGAGAGCTTGGACCATCGTTTCTGTTTTCAGCTGACTCATCCTCAGAGCATGAGTCTTCAAAGGAAAAAGCCTCAGAGTGTGGAGTCCACGGTTTGTCATCCTCTCCTTTGTTTTTGCTGTTTTCCTCTGCAGTGTTGTTGTAGTAAAGACGTGGGGGACAGAATACAGTTAAATCCTCCTCAAAATAGTTTTCAGCTTTATAGGGTGTTTGAGAAATGTTGTTACTTTGACTGTGTTCAGCAGCATTGTCCTGCTTGTCCTCACAGTCACTCACTAAGAATTTTGCATTTTCCATTTCCGTGTTTTGTGTGTTTTTGCAAGAGTTGTGCGTAGTGGGTGAATGCACATCACCACAATCAACAGGCAATGATTCTGTGGGATTGTTTTTTTCCTCCTTTGTTTGTTGATTCTCTTGTCCATGTTCACATTCATGTACTCTGGTGCTTTGACGGTCCTTCTTGTGTCCAACATGTGGCAGTAAACTCGCCCCAAGACTGAGCAGTTTATAACTCAGGGAAATAAATCCAATTTTCTCCCCCGTGAGGCTGCACATGCTAACAAGCCGCCTTTCTCCGTGTGATGAGGGGGCAGACACACCACGCTCGGCCACATCCTGCCTGATCCTGTCCATCACCGTGGCCAGAGAAACCAGGGAGGAGCCGACTAGTTTAGGGATCTCCTCTTTCACATCCAGCACCATGGCGTAGAGCGGGGTGTTGGAGAGGTGGGCGTGCAGAGAGTCCAGGTTCATTTGGAAGAAACAAGACTTGCCTCTGTTAAAGGTGTGCTCTCTCCTCTGATCAGTAACACTGCTGCTGTGTTGTTGTTGTTGTGGCTGATAAATGAGCAGCGTTGGGAAATCCAGCAGTCGCACTCCAAGAGCCAGCTCGTCGGAAACTTGAGTATCTTTCTCGATTCGGACATATTCAACCAAAAGTTCAAAAGAAAACAGAGTCTCGTGATTTTCACTCGCTTGTCCTTGTGACATCCTGAAAGCTGTGACCATAAAAAGCCAACTAAGCTTTTAGATAATCCGCAAAACTCCCGAGGCTTTTAGCTTCCATCGGCTCCATGGAGACAAACAACTGTCGCGACCTTTTTACGTCATACGACGCCCGTTGGTACCTGGGAAATGTAGTTCCGAGGGGGTTTCTCAACTTATAGCACTCATTTTAAAATTCCACTTAAATGTTAGTTACAATTCTTTAAAATAAATGAAATAAGATACAGTATAAAAATGAAATTCAATGTATTGCCTGAGCCTGTCAATAAATAATAACTAATACTAAAAAAAAAAAAAAAAGAGGCTACATGTAACAGGTAGGACAGGCTGTAGTTTAAACATACGGAAAAGTGATATGAACGAATATATTAGTTTATATAGGAAGAGTTTGAGAGAGCAACTTTTCTCCAGTTCGCCAGATGGTGCCACTATAGGACTTACTGGGTTTACAGACCAAAATAGTCCTGTGGTAATGGCACCAAGGCCGGCGGTCTAAGGTTACAGAGCGCGGACTAAATATTAGTTTTAAACATACGGAGTGTGCATTTTTGTGCTTGTCTCCTAATGGTATGACCGTACAGAGCTCTAGTAGTGATTTGTCAGAGAAAACAGTGAGTGAAAAACACAGAGTTTGGACCGGCGTCGAGTGGGCGGAGCCTCTCTCCGTGCGCACTGTCATCACCGGGGATAGGTGCTGGATGGATATTGCTATGGTCCGTGCTACTTCAGTCTGGAGGCTGAAAGCGAAAGAGTGAGATGTGAGAGCAACTACAGCCACTCACATAACTGGTTTTACCTCCCAAGGATAATTAACAACGGCGACAGTGTCGCACGGCCCGGCAAGGACACGGCTCACACTGCAAGGTAAGACCCAGAGTGGGTTTTATTCCCGTCGGAACCGAACTACAAAGTAAAAAGTAGGGCTGGAGCTAAAAGTGAGGAGCGATACACGCAGCAGCGGTGGAGGGACAGACTCACTAGTAGCTTACACCGATGATAACACTTACACAAAGGATACAAAACACAAAGTTACTTTCCGCCACATAAGCTGTTGTCACTGGAGCGAGAAGCAAAAAGAAAGAGGTGGAGGATGTGTTGTTTCAGCTGCAGCCTATCTATAGCCTGCATTTTTGTCTATTCATAAAGTCTGCTATGGTGCTGATATAGTAGGCTACTTGATTGTTTGTTTATTTCACTAGGATCGCATTAGCTTATTCGTTTAAAACAAAATTCAATGCAAAATAAAAAACAAAAAACATTTCCTTTCAAATTAATATTATTAAATGTAGACTATTTTACATCCCTCATTAATTCAAATTAATTTGTACTGTAAATTACATTGACGTCATATTTTTGGTGATTGTAGTGTTGTGTAGCCTATATGTGTGAGTGAGTGAGTGTGTGCGTGCTCAGAGTCGGGACTGGATTTGCACAGAAATATATAACAATTTTTGAATGAGTTTATTTAGTGGAATACTTCCATGAAAACGGTGGGGGGCGATAAAGGCATCATTGTACAGCTGGTCATGGGTAGTAAAATCTTCACATGCACACTGTAGGTGAAGACCTCAGCTATAATCAGGCAGGCAGTACATCATTGTTCTCCAAAGCCCACACTGTGGTAAATTATAATTTATGTAAGCAATGGCCAAAGCAAGTGACAGGCCACAGTGCTGCCTAACTGTTGTATTATGCGCTTATTTGGGGGGTGCGTGCACTTTGTGAGGCAGTGGGGGCTTGTCATTGTGCCCAGACAAAGAACAAAGTTCCCCTATAGTTTTTTTTATTTATTATTATTTCCCGTAAATATTTTCCCATCAGTCTGTTTGCACACAGCATCTTGAATGTTAATTTATTACTGGCTGTCCTTGTATTCAACATGCACTGTATAGCTATACTCCACTGTAAAGCGTAAACAAATGAAACACTGTTTGTCTTCCAGCGCCATATCCTCTGCTATTTCCCTGCAGGAAGTTTATCCTCCACAATAACTAAAACCCCAATAAAGGGAAACAAACAGGCCCATTCCTCTGCTGGTGGCTAGCTGCAGACACAACAATTAGGTGTTCTTGGGTGTAAGTTTCCATCACTTAATTTTCAGTGCTCTGAATTTATGTCCTTTTTAGCTTCACCGCTCCCATCTGAACAGATCAGGCATAAAGAGTTCTCTTGCTCCTGCAGCGTTAAAATCAATAAGACACCATTATTTTTCGCTGGGGTTTATGTCTGGGAAAGATTAGTTTTCTGAGGGGCTGGGCTGAACTAAGTAGGCACAGGAGTGTTTTAAGATGGCTCCAGTATGTTCATGGCCTGGTATAACATTTAACATATTTTCCTTTAACACTAAAATTGTTTGGCTTCACTCCAGCTGTCATTGGGGCTGCACATCATGGAGGCAATTTCTCAACTGACCACTCTCCTGAACGGGGATAAAGACATCTGCGGTGATGTGTGAAGAATTTGCTATTATTGTGCACAAAAGCGAAAAACCACCCAATTAATCACTCCATTTTCTCTGTCGTCATCCAAGTATTTCTATTAGTTAACCTATTTTCCAACTCATTTTGAATTCATGCCATTCCTCATTATGTGGGTGCACCCAGTATCTAACCTATACAGTGTTGACTTTCAGTGTTTCTTGGCTTGTTGGATGTTTTGGTGGTAGGTCTGTGTTTTTGTTACAGCACAGTAATGAAGGCAGGTGTTTTCCAGATGGATACAACTGAATTAAAGACAAGATTTCCCCTAATGTAGATGAAAATGAGGCTGCCTAGGCTACCACATCCCATCCACTGCTGGCAGTGCACTGCTGGAGGGAGACCTATTCAGCCGCCATAATAATGACAATGCCAAGGAACATCTCTCAATCTTACTTTGAATAGAGATCTGTTGCTTTCTGCCATCAGTCGAGAGCTGAAAGGGCCCAGAGAAAATGATATATATTCTCATCCATTTCTGAAAGTGCCTTCTGCATGACTACCCAGACAATGGGTAATTGAGCCGGATAGATATGTCTTTCAAAATAAAGTTATGTGCACAATATGTTCTCAGCTGAACAATAAGGCACCTGTCAGGTTTGGCAGAGAAACGGCTTCCTGTGACATGTCCAGGGGCCATATCCAGTTGTTATCATTTCAGAGCTGTTTAGGATGTCTTCCAACCTAGCGGGCTTGGAGACGCCCCGCTAGAGTTACAGTCCGTTATTTTGTGTTTGAACACAGCAATTGCTGGTAAAGATATTACAACATGCAACTGTTCGGTGTGTGTGTGTATGTGTGTGTGTGTGTGTGTTTAGGTTTGGGAAATGACTTAACAGCAGTAGCTGATTTCAGCCTTCTTGTGCACTGACTGGTCTGCTGGTCTTTCCCCTTCTTTGTTCTTGTTCCCACGGTGCTTTGCTACCAGGGTGCGGGCTTGTCATGATTTGGAGAACAGCAGTAGGAAAGAAGAAAAAACTGGACTTGGGTTCTGACCGCGTTTGTTAGGGGTGATGCATTTCTCCTTATTGTACCATAGAAAAATGCCAAAAGCATGCGGCGCCTCCTTCCAACAGATCCCACACTGCATGCATGTGACGAGGATCAGGAAAACCTGGTCTGGTCTGTGCTGCTGGCTGACCAGCTGACTGACTGGCTGGCTGGCTGAATGACTGACTAGCCAGGAGTCACAATAGGCCTCTCCAGCCAAATCCTGTTGCTTCAAAACCAACCAACCAGCAGACAGGGGATCACATGCTGCTTGCTCCTGTTGTGAGAGCCAGACTCTCTCCTGGTCTTTTTTTTTTTGCCAGCCTTTGTTTTGATAGCAGTCTGGATTTATGGAGGAATTCAAGCCCACTCATCACTGTCAGGGAAAGCACAAATGCCGTCATTAGGTTGATGTTTTTTTATGAATCGATTCCCTGTTCCACGGGGGATCTGTTTGTGGTGGATGTGTGTGGTTTGCTGAGCAGTGTTCATCGTGTGTACAGTGCAGACAAAGACTGAAAATAAGCCTCTCTTTTGATTTGATTTGTTGTAGCCTATCAGTTAAGATTTATAACAGATGAAGAAAATTTTCTGAACTATACTACCTGCCTCAGCGGTGCCAGCAATGATTCCCATCAGCTTGGAATAAAAAAAGCAGCAATAAACCTTTCATATCATTATCTGAGGCGTGTTGAAACACGGTTACCACAGGATCTTGCTGCCTCCCCCGCCGCTTCAAGGTCAGCGTGTCGGGTTCTCTCGGGGTCATTCATAATTTTCGTCTGAAGTGCACATTATGGGACATCTCATGTGTAATCAGTGTAATGGCATCAAGATGGCATGTTTAACAGCTTTGCTCAGACGCTGGCGTGTCATTGTGCATCTCTGTGAGCCACGGATAGACGCCAGCAGCCCTTCACGGCACCACATTTCCACTCTTTATGGGATGTGTTCGGATGAGATGTTATGGCCTGTGGCGCGTCGCTTAAGGACATATGTGAATTGGCGTCCTCGTGTGCCGCCCGGTTTGTTTGTTTATTTATTTGTGTCTAGCAAATGTTTCGTTGGTTAATCCGATCTCGCTCGTATAGTAGATACAGTAGATTAGACTCAGATGGATGATGTGGTTGCTCAAATGTGACACCTGCCACAGAGGCAGCTCGTTAAGAGGTTTTGCCGTGGTAAGCATTTGTTTTTAAGGAGGAATGGGTTAATTCTCTCAGTATTGTAGTCAATACTGTAAGCTCTGTTAAATTGGCCAAAGTAACTCATGCACCAGTTCATCTCCTCTGTCTCGTGCATCTCAAGTCTGTTCTGCTCTTTAACTTTTCACCCAATTGCCACTCATTCAAGTGGCTTTCTGTCGTGCCAGGCACATTTGAATGAAAAAGCGGTGCCATGGTTGGAGGGAGGAAGCTGTTGGATGCAGCAGATGGTATGAAAACAAAAGTCAAATCCTGATTGTGCCCCACTGCTGGTGACGACACCGATCAACCTCGGCTGACACACAGCTCCAGCCTCTGAGAGGTGGAGGAGGAGGAGGAGGAGGCGATGCGTGGGGGCAGAGGGGGAGGTTAAAGGTTTGAGCCCTCTGATGACCGACTTTACCATCACAGCCTGCTCATACATGGTCGCGCCATTAATGGAAAAGATTAGGCATCTGATAGCTTTAGCTGGAGAGATGGAGGATGTACAGTATGCTTCCCTCCAGACTTAATACAGATGTTTTTAAGACCTCTTGTTGTATTACAGACGTGATTAAGCAGCGACATATTGTCATATCCATGTATTGTAAATCACTACTGTGTCACCGGTTATGAAAACATTGTCATGTGACTAGCTTGGACCTCTGCATTTAACCGCGACCTTTTGAAACCATGTATGATTTTTGCTCTATAAGCTCCATCGTACATGCAAGACTGACAGACGGTGCTCCATATGATCATCGCTGTATGGTGTGGTTTATAGATGCAGCACTGACAGCAACACAGATGTTATGATATGATATTTTTCCATCCAAAAGAAAATCATTAATCCGCCGGATAATCTCTTTGATCTTCAGACACAATGGAGATACGTGGGTTATCTCAGTCCATGAAGGAGAATTGTAATCATTGTAATATGAAGATTTTGTTACCTTTACTCACCTCACCTCACCTCACGTGTTAGGGGGCATAATGGTGCATTTATACAATGGCAAAATGGAGGCAAACTACAACCCTCAGGCTTTGCACTGAACCTTTTAGTCCTGTTATTCAATAGTTTTATTTAGGCCCTTTTTTTTTTATCCATTATACCCAGTGGACCGCAGTGAAAGTCCCCCCTGTCAGAGCAGCTCTGAGTATCTCTGTTTCGCCAAGCCAATCATTTCATGTCACTCCAAAAAACATTGTTTTCATGCATTATGGATCTGCACTAGTGGAGCATATAGGAAAATGTGTCTTGCCAAGATGAATTATGTCTGCACCTCCTGTTCCCTTTGGGACTCATTAGTGTCCATATCAGGAATGTTGGGGAAAGGCCATTGGAAGTTGCTGACTCTCCCTACATGTTTTGTCTACATGTCTGTCACTGGGTCACAATGGAGAGAATGAGCACTGGCCAGTCATTAACCCGATGGCCACTGAATCCAAGGACCAGTCGTGACCCACGGGGTTAACTCGGTCTGTGTTCCCCTCAGTGGGCCCAGACAATCGGGACTAACTGACCTCTGTGGGTCACAGACAGCCTCCAATGGAAGATAAGAAGGGATTTGGTTTAGTGCTGGTGTGCATACCTCTTTCCTACTGTAGCGAAAAAGAAAGGGCCTGTCTGATTTGGCAGACAGGACTGGGTGTGGGTGATACATCCAGAGTTCAGACTGCATGCCATTACGGCCTCTGTGGACTTTCTCTCTTTGTCTATTCATTCATTGAATTCCACTTCGGTTTAGGTGAACTCTAAAATGGCATGTATTAGGTTCAGAAAGAGCTGTATGACAAATAAACACATAAGCCCCCCATCAAAAATCACCACAGCCATTAAGAAGGATGAAATAATAATAATAGGCAGAGTGGACTTATTTTACAATTATTTACAATACAATAATTTTTAGTATTTATTAATGGGATTATTTATTCCATTATATCTGTTCATAAAACATCAGGCCCTCAAAGGTGCGGTAAAGTGGACCTGTAGTCGTAGAATCTAGGCCAATGCTGCATGAAAGCTCCCGTGCAAACATCTGCGCCCTTGACTGGCAAATCGACCTTGAGTAAGCCAAGGAGCAAATAGCCACTGGATGAGTTGTTTTAAAGCATAAAAGTGCGCTGACTTGTTTCTGATAGAGGTTCATTGTAATTAACAAGTCAAATGGAGCAGAGCCGTGACAGATGTGCCATAAAGTGTGTTTGCGTGTGTGAGGGAGTCACTGAGGCATTGCTGCTGGAGCCAGTATCCTTCACTTAACCTCACCAGTGCACCGCAGTGCATCCAATCCACACTGCTGTAGAGCACAGGGTCCTGTTGAAATACCATTTAACCTACATGAGCAGTCGGGTTGCTTCAGCTTCACGCTGCACTCTGTAAGGCAGCTTCTCTACTCAAGATGTAAGATCTGTGAATAGAAGGAGGCTAAAATCTTTTTTTTTATTATTCTGTTGATTAGAGGTTGTTTTATTGTTGTGAGTTGTCCTGCTCTGCTTTGTGTGAAGCTCTGATGGGAATGTCCAAGTTTTCTGAGTATCAGCCTTTTTACAGGAAGGAAATTTCCCCTTAAACAGCCCTTTATCAATTGTGAGAAAGTGTCTGTTTTTCTTTTGTTGGTTCCTTTCATGTTGCCAGCTCGCCAACACGAGACAAATTAGAAAGTGTTGTCATGGTCCAGAGTTTGTCATTGTGTTTTTGAAAAGCGCTGACGAAACGTATTGTGAGGAGGATGTTTTTCTTGTTTGTGTTTCCACTGGTCTATAAATCAGATGATGGTAATGAGTTTACTTTACTGAATATATGTGGTTTAGAAAAAATAAATCCCAGAGGTATAACGGGGCTTTTTGGTCGTGCCGTTTCATTTCCAGGATGTTTTCCATACTGGTGTGATGCAATGTATTATTCTGATTGTGTTACTATTTTTATTCAACAGCCTCAGCGAGCTGTCAGTGTTGGCTGGAAGATTCTGGAGGCAGTACATCTTCCCATGAAGTTTTTTTCATTATCCGGAGGTTCGTTTGGTCAAAATATACTTCATAACTTTCTCCCGCTGCCGGTGTCCTTGAAATACAAATATTTTGTGTCACATATAGTTCAGTTCAGATTGTGCTTTTGAATTATGCACACCATTAAACCAGGACATTACTGTGTTGCCTTTGTATCCACTTACTGAAGCACAAAAATGCCTGTACATCTTGTTGCCTTTGGCCTATTCTTGTAACTTGCTGTTAGCAAGGACGTGGTAGTCTGTGGCTATTTTAGAAGAGCCTAAGATACTGGACTTACTGGTGTGTGTGTCTGTGTGTGTGTGTGTGGAAAACCCTTTTACACAGAGTAGATGGGAAGGCTGAAGCAGAGAGGATTTGAACTGTGCATAGCTTGCATTCGGCCTGGCCTTTCCTAGTACCCGGGGCTGCTGCTGCTGCTGCTGCAGCGGTATGATGCGTTTAAGGAGCGCTGGTCCAGCCATGCAGAGCTAATTCAAAACTAGAGTAGTATATTCCATCTCACTTGTTTTTTCCTCTTTCTTTGCTACATCATTTTGACTGGCCTTCCTTTTATGCGATTTGTAAAGGCTGTTGACGGAGGATAATGATCTTGAGTGACAGTGGCCTGATTTCTCCCCCCCCTTTCTCTTGCTTCCGTAATCACACTGTCTGTTAATGTGGAGGAGATAAAGTGCTCCCCTCCTCCCCTGCGCTCAAGTATATAGAGAGCTGCCGTCGACGTTTGGAGATTGGCCATAGGGGTTAGGTCGCTGTGGGATGCAGCGCCAGAGGGGAAACACATTTGATGCTGAATGCGAGCCTTTATGTTGGTTATACTGCCTTAAAAGAAGAAGGGACAAAAGAGAAGGAGATTACATAACACATTCGGCCAAACATTGGCCCAGACACTATGTTAGGATCCTAACAAGAAATCTCTGCATAAGTCACTCTTACAATGCCTAACAGCCACACTGTGTTCATTCAGTGCTTACCTTCCCCGGGCTGTGTTTACTGGAAGCCCGTGGAACCTCTCTGAAATGTAAACAGGACGGCGGAGCCACATACAGTTCAGCTCGGAGCTAAACACAATGACACACAACTGCTGGATACAAAGCCAGGTGTTGTGTATCTGACCACAGGAGCAGCTGTATAATTACACTGTTCTCATTTGTCCTGAGATAATCTGTGTTTGGGTGGAGAAGGAAAACACCAAAGGGTCAGAGGTCAAAATAAGCTTCCAGCCTGTTGAATGGATTTACTTTGTTATATATCTCCTTTAATACACTTTATTTGCTGAATCAGGTCTTCGTTGTGCACGTGCAGTGACTCCAGAGGTTGAGTTTACGCATGCGTGGTTTTCCGCTAACCTGATTTTCTTCCTGATTAAGGAAACAGTTCCTCATTAAATGCCTCTAAACAAGGTTAGCGCAGAAAGCCAACAATAATCAGCCTAGTTAAATGGATGTAAACACACTTATTCTCATCAGGTCACACATGGAGATCCGTCCTCCCTGGTGGTGACATTTGACATTTTCTGGGGTGAGGTAAGGAGAGAAACTAATGTCAGTTAATTGTTTCCTGTCATTTTGTTTAATTTTCACTGAAAGGTGGTCCCAGTCTGGGTCCAAGTCTGAGAACCCCAAGGTGGACTTCTCACATTGCCCCCCCTGGAGCCACTTCCCTGTTTGTTGACTTAATGGACAGCTGCTTCACCTTTGCTTTGTCCCCTCTGTGATTTTGTTTACACGTTATGAAGTCATTACAGAGTATAATGTGATGGTTTTGTGAATCCCCCCCCCAATAGATGCTGTAAAAAGACACCTAACCTTCAGCCCCTAGGATTTTGCTCAAGGGATTCCAATACTGGAGACAGAGGACGTTATTGATCTAATATTGAATGGTATTACTGTCTGTGCTTCCTCAGAGCCAATAGCAATGCAGACAATTCACTTATTTCATATAATTTCCGAGATGATATTTCAAGGTCAGATGCATATTGCTAAAGGACTGTGTCTCTCCTATTAACCAGGCAGGTTGGCTAATGTCTTATTTATAGCAGCAGCCTGTGGGAGTTGTCCATCTTATCAACCCCTGCTGGATCTACCACTGTGTTTGCAGCCTTAAATGAAAGCAAGACTTCCCTCTTGATTCTGTTGCTTGGTTGACCCTGAGTGCATGTTGTACAGCTGCCAGCGCCTGGTGTTCTCTCTCCGAACGCTGCCATCTTGGTGACATTCTTCAGAGCCTGCTGCAGTTTAGAGATAAGGAAGAGAGGAATAAGGAAATCAGAGCTTATTTAGGATGCCGTTGTAAAGTCTGGCCAGGTCTGTGATTAAGGACAGACTCCTTCCTGAGCACATTTTTCATCTTGTGCCTGATCTCTGCTTGAGTGAGGTGGAAGTACATTAAAGAATCTAACTCCAGCTCTTAATGTCATTCTGAATTACATAAATATTAATGCCAGAGGACTTCCATTTGTATTCGCCAGTGAGGTCCCTCTGGAGGAACTGCTGCACTATGCAATACAACTGTACTTCTTATGACTGATTGTTGTTCTCCATCCACGGTCCCCCACCCCCATTCCTTGTGTCCTCCCCCCTCCATGAGAGCACCTCATCAGATCGTTGGCCTCGATTGGTTCTGAAGGTCAAAGGTCGCTTGATCACTGGGGTCCTCATGTCAGATCACATCAGTGCACTTGGCTCCTGGTGGAAGGAATGAATTCATCCGCACTCATCCCACTAGACACTTTCCCCCATTTAACACACAGGAGAGGAGGGGGTGGGACGACGGCGGCGGCGACGGAATGAGGTGGGAACAAGAATGGAGTGATGTGAAGGGAGAAACAAGCATTTGTGTCACTTCCTCATCTTAACACTTTTTTTTTATGAACCACGCAGTTTGTGCTGGTGTGTGCACAGATTTTAACAGGAGATGATGATGATGACCAGTTGGCTAAAGGAATGGGATGTGTGTTCAATGTGTGCTCTGTGCAAGGTTTTTTTTTTGTTTGTTTATGGCAGCTGTCTGCTCTCTAAATCAGTGAGATCGAGGCTGCGCTGATGAGTGGCAATAGAGGGGGAAGCAAATTGGAGTGCAGCATTTCTCCTGAATGCTTTGCCATATCATTAATGTTAGCAATCCGTACATGGAGACATTTGTGCAAACTGTCTGGGTGTCTCTGCCTGTAACGCCGCATCCATTTGTGCGTGTTTATACGTAGGTGCGCGTGTGTGGAGGGGTCTCAGTGGGTGGTTAGTCTTTGACACCCTTTTAGCCACCACACCTCCCCTTAAACACACCCACTGCATGCCATGCCAGCTGCAGCTGTTCTGCCTCAATGCTAGAGAGACGTAGAAAATTCCTCTCACTCTGCAATTAGAGCTGCAGATTGCTGAATAGCGCACATTGCAATGTCCTAAAATTGCACTTGGTCGCCTTTCTACTACCAAGAACACTGACTAAATAGAAAGTGATGAGGGCGAATCGTGAATAAAATGGCCCCCGTCCGCCTGCGAGTTGACAGATTGTGTTTTGTGCAAACCGCTCCTTGTGATGTGCTGTTGCCCTGGTTAAAGAAACCAAAGGGTGGAAAAAGGCCTCATTGATGGGGTGGGTTTCTCACGCCTGACTGAGAATGTTCGCTTTCCATCGAGTCAAGTGGTGTATTGTGATCTCAACCAAAGAAATGCAAATACATAGAACAGATGTACTACCTCTTTTCCCCCCCATTTGTCGACGGGAGTAATCCCTCACTCTGGTGGAGATTGTGTTGGGTACACTCCGGGTGCAAGACTAAAGTGTTAACAAGGGAAAAGCCATGTCACCCTGGCACATGTGATGGCTGCCCGCCTTTCAGGGCCTTTTCTCAATAAGCCTAGATGCTCAGGATAGATAAATGGAGGCTTTTGTGGCCTTTGCCAGAGGGAGAATCAGACAATGAAGGACACACACAGAGCAAGGTCTTTTCCAGAGAAAACAGCTAAAAGCAGCATTTCTACACTCCCCCGTCCTTCTTTCTTTCTCTTTCACTCCCTCACTCCACTTTATCCTGTCTCTCACTCTCACTTGCTTCCCGAATCCTTTCCTCCTCCGTGAGAACTGAACCTTGCTCCCATAATGTTTCCATAAACGGGCTGAGGGAATGGAAATAACTCAGACCATTTCCCATTGCCTCCCTCTATCCACTCTCCCCCCACTAGCAGTCACTTTACAGGGCTGTGGACAGTACTTAAGCACACTTCCCTTAATGATGCACAGTGTTTTACACTGCTCTGAGCACGAGCAGAGTGCACATTTAAGGCATCTCATACACCCTGGACGCAGGAGCCTTAATATAGCTGTGCTAGTGTGACTCTATGGCATATCCTTCACTTTTGCCAGGAGACACTGCCTCACAATTACTAGTTATTGTATTGCCTTTCTTCTATAACCTATCATCTCTATTCAGGTTTTCCTCTCATCCCTGTCTTTCCACCCGCTATTCTTTTCTCCTTTCCTGCCTCTTGGCATGTTGTTGTCCTAACTGTCACATTGCGGCTGTCTGGGGTTTTACATCTACATTTGCATGTCGCTTGTTGCCTACATCTGCAGGCCATCCTGCCAGGACTGGGCAATCTCTCATGTGGGTGGCTGCCCTGGGAACAGATGTTTTTGATGCCACTTGTAGAGGAAAAGCTTTGAAAGTGACTCCATAAAAGAGATGCCAGCTGCATGACAAACCGGGGTCGCCTAGTTCTCAGGAATTCTTTCGAAACCCGCTTCACTCTGAGCTCTGCAAACATGGCCTGTGGAGAATAAGAAGAGTTTTCACTTAATCAGACTGTTCCCTTTGGAGAACTTCATTAATTACAGGAGGAAGTTTCTGCACTGGAACATATGCTCCACATAACTGCGGACGAAAAAACAACTTGTGTTATGTTTTTCCCGTTTTTGAGGGTGTAGCAGACTTTCATTTGGGGGCCAGCAGGATTTAACAGGTTGGTGCCTTTCTGGATTGGACGCCTTATTTACACTCCTTGTTTGTTTGTGATGTTGCTCTGCAGTTCTCTGGCCAGCAGTGTTGCAGGAATCTGGCATCATCCACAGTCATCTTCAGAGCACTTGCAACTTTGCCCGTGCTGCTGTTAACAATATGGTTTCCAGTGTCAACTTTCCTTTACTTCCTGACTGCCTGCTGCCGCTGCACACATCCGTAGAGCAGCACCCCTGATCTGGCATGCAGCGCACGCTCCCCTGCCAAACTTCCAATGAAAAGCAGCTCTCTGGCCGGTGATTATTATTCAACGTGCTAATTTTAGCCCCTGCAATCGTCAGAAACCCTTATTATGTGCCCTATGGATGAAGGACATCATCTGTGCAATACAAATGTGCTGAGCCGGAACTATTGGTGTCTGCCAACTTTTGCCAAAGTATAGTTTGTAGGTTGCGGTGGTGACGTTGGTTCTCTGCCTCAGGAGATTTGTACAGATCCTAATCATATGTTCATAGGTAATGAAAGAGCAAAACTGCAGAATATAAACAAGACTTGGATAAGCACTTAACTGCTGAAACACCCTCAGTGTGCCAGGGGCGATGTTGTAGTGTTCAAAAGTTAAAACATGTTTAGTGCTTCAGTCAGTTATCTCATAAGCGCTGAGATTAGTCCTGTGACCCCGTGGTGCAGAGATTGGAAATGGCTGCTCTGAAATCATCTGGTCCACCTTTAACAGATTTTCTTTTCTTTCCCTTTTTTTGGTTGCTTTGTTTTGCTCAAAACCCAGCAACAATATGTCTGTCCCCGTCTTCACCCCACCACCGCTCATCTCTGTGCTGCTCTCTGCTCCTCTCTCCTTTCCCTCCCTCAACTTTCCGTCTTTGTTCAGAAGGAAGGTCTGCTGTCACTCAAGGCTGTCATATGCAGGAAAAGTTGCCTAGCAACAACCTAGAGGGATGCGAAGCCACTGTTTACTCTCCGCCCCCTCACCTCATGTACCCACTTCCCCCCTTCTCTTTCACTCTCCTCCTCTGTTGTAGCGATGGAGTGGCATGGGAGGATAGTGGAGGCAGAGCAGCCTCCTGCTCTCTGGTGAATTCAGACAACAGATACAGAACAAACTGAAAGGAGGAGAGAAGGTGGAGAGAGGAAGAGAGGAGAGGAGAAGGGAGGGAGGGGGCAGAGAGGGGAGAGTGACATTCAGAGATGCTGTGTCTGCCTGTTGCCTGCCAGCTGCTATTCCTCCATTCCTCTCTGCAGGAGGAACAGGCCATCTCCCTCAACAGCCCCTCTCCCACTCTGCATAACTAAGGAGGAACTTGCCTCACCACAGCGTGCCATTATCAGCATGACTAAAAATACTGGACAGCAAATGTATCACATGCCTGGCTATCGTCACACCCTCATGAAAGAGGGCTCAATCTAAGCGGATACAGGTGCCTTTCATTCTGTCAGGATTATTAAATGTCCCCTGGAGGAAGCAATCCCACAAAAGACCTTTGTTCTTCACATTATGCTGTTTAATTTGTTATGTTCTGCAACGACATAGCCCGGGCCATGTGGCTTAGCACCCTCCTCCACTGGTCAAAAAGACCCACTGTGAAAAGGGTTCAATCAGCATTCACACAATGCTCCAGGAATAGATGTGGGTGTTTATTGACACCTGCTAATTTTCACCCGTGCTGTGCTTTCAGACACTGCTGACAGATATGTCACCTGTGCAGCACGGAGCTGTTGAACCAGAAACACTGCAGCTATACAGTGCATGTGCATTAAAGAGCGAGCAAGATAAGTAAGAAAACAAACAAACACAACCACCAATTGAAGCATCTCACACCAGGATCGCATCACTTTAACAGGAGCATCAACCTGGGGATGGGAAGCGACACCTTCGTTTCAGCAGTTTGCATGGCAGCTAGCAGCTCGCTCTCTCACCTCTTCTGTTGTGTATTTGTGTGTTTTCTGAAAAGCACACATGATGACATTGCTCCCTCCGTCCAAACAGAAAAGTAAGCTTCACCGGATTGGCAGTGGAAAGAGTTTCAACAGCTTTTATTAGCAGGTTTATTGCATTTAAAAAGCGGGATTAAACTCACTAATTGTGGGAAAAGGTCGTTAGTTGTGTCGTCAGATTAACTGTAGAATGAAGAGATTGTTTGTGCCGTTAGTCGTCCTTCGTAATACGGTCAAAAAATAGCTTCAAAATCTCCAGTGTTTCCAGCAGAAAGTGCTAATGCACAAAGGACTAGTTTCACTTTGTGGAAAATACACCTATTCACTTTCTTGTCCTGAGATGAGAGAGAAGGTCAACACCGCTGTCATATGAGTCTGCTAAAAATGAAGCTACAGCCAAGGAGACAATCAGCTTAGTTTAGTGAGGTGAAAAGGTTATGCAGTGACTTCCTGGAGTCTCCTTTTAATGTTACTGCACTCGGCTAAGACATACTTGCTTTAATCTTCTCATCTAACTCATGTTTCTAAGCGTATTTCCCAAAAGGTCTAACTATCCTTTAAAGCATGCGGTATGTGAAGTGCACAGCTAATTTGCACCATCCAAAGCTTAACCTTTTCTCTTTTTCAAAGCTTCTGGAAAAAAGTTTATAAAGTCTTGTCATCGCAGGGAAATTAACACAGACTCTGAAAGTTTTAATTAAAAACAAAAAAGGCTTTGTATATGGCCAAACGGGCCTGTGCTCACTGCTCAGTGTGAATTATCATGTGAGAAAAACAAGAACATGTGTCCTCTTTTTTTTTTTTTTTGCAAGATTCCCACCTGTTTTCTCATATTGAGCTCAATTTGGACAAGTCTTTACAATTGCACAGGATCTATAGATATTTGGATGAGTCTGAGCTCTGCACAGCACTTGAACTATAAGGTGTTTTCTGGTGTTTTTGAATGTAAGTCGCCCATATGTGTATCAGTTTGTGTAATGACTGCCCTTGGTATGTAAATTACCCATCAGGCCCGGCCGTCCATGTGCAAACGAGCAGCGCTTGCGGGATTGTGTTTTTCTCCACCGGCCCTGTTGCACATGTGTGTAGGCTGATGAATAGTTTGTCTGTTTGCTGGGATGCAGTGACAAGAACTGCTAAGTGTTACCTCCTGGGGCTTCCCACTCTTCAAATAAAACTCTTTCCTTCCCCTCAACACAAATCAAAGCTGTGAACCTGCGAGCAGAGGCTGGATCAAAGCAGAATGTGGCACAAAGACCTGTACTTGCTGCCATTCATTCGGCTTGATTAAAGTCTGTCATTTCCTGCTATTAACATGCTCCTACCTCCAACCAGAAACAGACAGAGCAAAGCAGTCATCAGGAAGTGGTTAGATTGACACTGTTTTAGTGTTTTTCCAATTAAGCGCCACAAAACTCAATTATGTTGCACTATGCAAGAGGAGAAATGTATCATCAAAACTCAATTACCTTACAGAGGTGTTCTTTATTTAGCTTTTATGGGCCCAAGGAAGGCTAGCTTCCTCAGAAATCACATACTTACACATATTTATACCTGCTAGTTGCACAGTATAACTGCAGCCTTCTGGTTTTGGCTGTTACAAGGGTTAAAAGTACTTCTCTCTAAGATGCTTTAGTGGTTGCTGAGAAGTTTTCCAGTGGCCTCCACACCCATGTTTCATAATGGTTCACCAGTTTCAACCCTTACAGTCACAGGTCTGCTTCACTAATTCAATGATAGGGCCATGACATGACCCACTGACCTCAAACAACCAGTATCAGCAGAAAAACAACTGATCAAACACTCTGTGACGAAGCCTCCTGACGTCTTCTGGTCAAAGTTGAGTTTCAACACCACAAACACTGTAGTTTACAGCCCACTGACATACACCTCCATCAGAGGAAGTAAGCCCTCAGCAAAAGACAAACAAAATCTACGTCCACGCTCATCTTCACTGCACTGACCTCCTGACTAAATATTTGAAAACAAAAAAATGATTTGAGAATGTTTTTGATAAAACCGTCACTGTTGCTCAGCAATGGCCGGAACAACGGCACTTGTGGAGATTTTCAAAGGCGTTCGCCTCCTTCTCCTTTTGACTGACCAGTGTTTGTGAAAGGCAAAGCATAACTTGTCAGAGCCATTTGCAACTTTTTAACAGACCTCTGTTGTCTTCTGATTTTCCTCCCAGGCAGGCGCAGAACACAGTGGTCAGAGTGATGACAGCTGTAGCCTTTATCTGAAGATGTGAGGCAGCACATCAGTCAGTCTGTGTTTGGTGCTACTCCTCTGGCTTGTGTGTGTGTATGTGTGTGTGTATTTAGGCCCTTAAACCCACAGCTGTTTGCAGTGAAGCACTGCTGAGTAGCTCCCTGCAGAGATGAAATCCCTTTTTTCATACATACTTCCCTAACACTTTTTTTTGTGACTATCACAGCATGCCCCCCACCCCCACCCTGTCTGTTACTCCTGGCTCTGTTCAGATCTGGTATTACCATCCTAAAAAAAAAAAAGAGAAAAAAGTCTTGGCTGATCTGATGAGTGGTCAGCTCTAAGTACTGGTGTGAGCACATTGAGGATGGATCTGAAATCCGATTACTCTGGCCACATTCAGAGGTGGTCTCAGCCACATGTGGCCACATTCTTTTAGCTGTGTGAACACAAATGTGTCCTGGGCCACACTGAAGGACAACCCACTCTGCTACGGTCTGATTTGTCACGCCACAGTTCTATAATGAACTGGAAATATTTCAGTATTTAAAATTTCTATATTTCTATATTTCATAATAGTGAGCAGTTTGATGAATGGATGAATTTATGTATTTTATAACAGAGACAGTGCACAAAAAACATTAATCTTGTAAAACAAGAAGAGATGCTCCCAGCCAGGTTATAGCAACAATTGCTAATTTCCGCCTGTAGTCCCTGGGGCAATGACGATGTGGTACGCATCCTGATTCTCACTGAGAGGTCGGTCTGTCACGTAAGACTGGCTAAAATCAACAACACGTATGTGTTTATTTGCATAAAGAGCGGGAAAGTGAGATCTGATCACAAGCGGTCATTTGAGGTACATGTGAGGCCAGGTGTCAACAGACATACTTAGAGCTGGTCACTGGTGATTGGATCACCGGAGATGCACGTTAATGCCGGGTCTGACCGAGCGAGGCCCCCGCCTCAGCTGAAGGTAAAAATATGCAGGCTCAGCATAAGGCATGTGGATTGAAGGATTATCAGTTTTTAAAGAGAAGGGCAGTTTGCCTGCTCTGGTTGGGTTTTTCCCCTTTTATCTCAAAGTGTTTAAGGCGGTCATGGTTGCTGCTTGCTCTGGACTTTTTTGCACCATGCTGCAGTTCACAGGACAGAGAGCAGACATGTGGATTCCTCCAAATGTCAGCCATCGCAGGGAGTCGGGAAGGTCACAGGCCTGACCTGGGCATCTTTTCCCGGGAACAATAGCTTTCCCCCCCGCTCTTTTTTCTTGTCCTTCCTGTCAGCCTAAGAACCTGTGAATGTCATGGTCCATCCCCTCCCCCCTCAACCACCAACGCTACCACCCAGCAGTCCCCCCCCACCCCCCCTCCACCAAACACAGCCACCTACTTTCCCTTACATATGCTAATGTTGCAGTCTCATTCAGCTGTTGGTGGCTTTGTCACAGGGGGTGGGAGATAGTTGTGTGCATTAAGGGGCAGCTGTATGCATTTCACTAAATTGACTCCCCAATGGCTGCCAGACTTGTCCTTATTTTACTCTCCGTCTTTTTTTCTGTCTTTCTGCATTTTCTCCTCGGACTAGTTATTGGATAAAGGAGCAGGAGGAAGAGTTGTGGCGCCGTTGTTTATTTTAGAGGCTTTCTGCTGTGAAGTGTGGCGGATTTCTCTCTCCCTTGTGTGTTTTTTTGGGTGGCTTGTACTCAACAAGTGGCTGATGGATTTAATGCACTTGGAAAGCATCTCCAGAGCGGGCTCATTACCACAGTGGCTCACGGTGCTTTGTGTCGTCTGCTCTTAGGATTTATGGCTCTGATGAAAAGGGACTCTCTTAATCAGGTAAGCATGGCAACTGTTGATGGTTAATGTTGGTGTGTCATGTAATGGCCTAATAGGAAAAAATGTGGCGGCAAAATAATGCAAATTGGCATCAGGTTTACTTGCATTTATGTGCACAGTGAGCTGTCTGTAAAGCGAGGACAGTCTTATTGGCTAGACAATAAGACTTCATGACAATATGAGCGGTCCAGCCTGCGGTGTGTATCAGAGGAGGAAATTGTGAGTGTGTGTTTCTGGCAGACGGAGCACAAAAAGTTCCTGTAAAGTGAATAAATGAGTGATTCATCCGCGTATCTGTGCTTGCTCCCGTCCTCGTTATCTTTTCCTTGCATCCTCTGGGTGACTAAACTTCATTGTGTGTCAGTGCTAGAGCTTCCAGCTGCTGCCCAGACGTTCAGACTTCTCTATTTACGCCAGATTTCTGTCAGAGACATGAGGCCAAGTGTGAAAAACCAAACTTTGGGTACAAATTATGAGTACAGCTGAAGTTGGTAAAAAGGAGGGAGATATCAGTCCATGGTCCATGGCACTGACACATTCTGAGGAGGCTCAGCTGGTCAGCATGTATAAATCCTGCTGCCTGGATGACGTCTGTGAAATGTGTTTGCATCCGAGTGTTAGTTCTCAGTCTTAACAGAGTGACACAGCTTACCTACTTCCCTCCTCTGCCGCACTGTTTCCTAGTGCTAATGTGACAATCTGGACTCTGACTGACCTCAGCAGAGGAGCAGAATCAGGGATGTTCTCCGAGCTTTCGATTTGAACTCCTCACAAGTCTTTTAACAGCTTGCCTTTTGCAAGACGAGAGCGCTCTTCTCACCATTTCTCTCCTCCCCTTGTTTTCTTTCTCTCCTCACACTGAGAGAGTGCACTCTGCTGACAGGCTGTCATTGGTATGGAGTTAGCTGGGAAAGCAGCAGGCTGCTGGGAAGCGGCAGAGGGGGGGGATGTGTGCTGATGGAAATAGGTGGTGGTTTATTCTGGAGGCCTGCTGGGACACATCAACCCTGCACGTCCCTTTCTGTCTCCCCACTGCAGCAAAGGCCGGTGAGGCTAGGCCCAGTTTTTTAGGGGGGGGACAGATGGTCCTTTTTGGAGACAGGCCACAGCACAGTGCTCTCTGTTTGTGGGGTTCCACTGGAGCAGCCAAGAACAAACACGGTCTCCTTCTGTTGGGAACATACGAGACCTTCAGTCGATGAGACCTGAATAGGTTTTGGGAGCGACATCTAATACGATGCCTGCATATCTTGGGTGTGATATTAATGCTGGTCGTTACATAATGCTAACTGACATTCAACTAAGTGCTTCGTGATAGCTCTGCAAGTCACATAGCTAATAACATGGTATTCCATTAGTCATATTAGTTGGTATTCATTAATTATGTATCTGAACGGGGACTCTGGACTTTATCCTCAGCCAAGTTTACAACATCACTTAACTCTGTTAACTTGGTGCATTGTGGGCCTGTGTTAACTACGGGGCTCAGTCTTTGTTCTCCCGTGAATCGACGGGGCAAAATCTGTTGTCCTGTCTATTTTAATTCTCAGATCACCCTGAAACAACTAAAGGACAATGGCGGTGTGCTGCCTGGCAGGCGCTGGGCACGCGGCCAGCTGGCAGAGCAACAGGGCAGGAGACTCCCATTTTCAGTAGAGCCAGGAGGAGGTCTGCCTCCCTCCCACTCTACCTACAGCCAGCACCGCCACCACTGAGCCATTTTATATGAGGTTCAGTCCAACTTAAGAACAGGGGCTCTTTTCTTTTCATAACACAACTTTACCGCAGAGCCCCAGCTCCGCGCCCTGTCAGCGTAAGTATTTGAAGCTACCATCAGTGTCGGGACTGTGGTCGAGGTCCCACTTGATGAATTGCCGTTGTGTTGGTCTTGGCATGTAAAGATGGTTGTGTCAGTGCTGCGGCACAAGTGCAGCTCGGTGCACAAGGTGTATTTTGTGTTTTTCGGAAGGAATACTAATACAAATGACTGATTAATGAAGTGCCCACTTAGTTGTAACCGACTGATGAGAGTCAGGTCTCTGAAAGCACTAGAAGAAGACCTGTGGTGGTTATTTAATGAGCTTATGCCATGTAAAACTCTGCTAGGTGATTGTTTTAGAGGCATAAATGCTGCGTTTGACCAATTTGCATGCCCAGCTTTATGACATGCTGTGGTGCTTCACAATGCAATCAATTACTCTGAAAGACTCAATTGATGTTTCCAGAGGAACGGGGATGAAAGATATGTGCAGTCATGTCGAGTGAATCAGTATTCACATAATTGGATTCACCTTGACTCCCACTCCTTCTAGTTCACTGGCTTCTATACACAACCGTGGTGTTTCTTTTCTGGCAGAGCCCTCTCTCTTTGTCTGTAACAAAGCATATGGTCACTATTATGAGATTTGAATGTTGCGCAGGAAATGAAAAGAATTTAACCATTTTGCAGTTTCTGTTGGGTAAATACATACTGCTCCCTGAACCAAGTGAAATGGAGTCAGATCACGGTTGACCCCTGTGCTTTAGACTCAGCTGTAGCCAGCACATTCCAGACGGAGCTACTGCTAGCACGAAGCGTCGCAGAGCTCAGGGGGTGCACTGGTGTAGGAAAACAAGCCTCGTGCTCATGTAAGCTGCCTCTACGATAACAGCTCGAAATAACCACTGGCCCAAACCACAAAGTCCGTGGCAAAGCAAACAGCAATCTTTTGTTTAATTCTTACGCGTGAGAGCGTAGCTGTTGACAGATGAGGTGTGTCGAGAGATGACTGTTGGGAGGGCAGCGATCTTGTAGACACAGGAGCAAATATCAGACGGCGCAGATCATAACAAATCTCCCCGGCCTCTTCCAGCTGTTGTCTGTCTGTTGTCTGCGGAACAGCGGTGGAGTTTTCCTTGGGTGTTTGGGAAGTATTGAGGTTTTACTCTGGTATGAAGCGGCTTCCTTTTTTTTGCAGATAGTTCTGACTGGTCTCCTCAATCCAGAAATGAAACAGGTGGAATGATTTTTAAAGATCAAAAACACAGACAGAGTACACAGGGGCTCCTCTGAGGCAGCTCTCTCTTGCTAGAAGTTGGAGTCCTGCAGACGCTGCAGTATCAAGTCTGTGTTCTCCGTAAGCCTGTGCACCTGGGGCAGTGACTGGGCATTAGTGAATGTGGGCATTTCCCACAGTGCATTGTGAGGCCCAGCGCTGGGGGAATGATGAGGCGGTGAGCGTATATGTTTACTCTGCACTGTCTGACCTCCTTTTTTATCTCCTCTTCTGATTGTTCTTCTGCTGTTGGGTCAACTCAGGTCTGTATGCACCCAGATGTAAACAAAGATCCTCTAATCCTGCAGATGCTGCCTCTGCTCAGCCACTCAGGAGTGTGTGACTGTGGGCATGCTCAGGTAAATTGGATCATGTCAGGATGGTCAGTGGTGATGACATGACACCGTCCAGCTTCCTCTGGGAGATTTTTAGCTTGACAGGACACAGCACTCAAATACTGGCTGTGGAATAGATATGAGATTGCAGATGAGCAGAGGTAGGTACTTTGGTGTCGATGTGACACAAGGACTAATATGTTCAAGGCAATTTTGAAAGACATTTCCTCCATTTATATGTTTTTTCAAGCAATCTATCATGTCTGTTTTTTTTGGCAGCTTGTTCTGCTGATACACCAGAGTTTTTAGCCTTGTAGATCAGATCTAAAATTATCTTACCTGGGCTTGGCCCAAATACAAAATACAGAATGTGCCGAAAAAGAAAAAAAAAAACGTTTAAAATTAAAATCAAATAAATGGCACTGAGCTTTCTTTTGTGGACAGCCTGACTTGGACTTGCTTGTTAAACACAATTAATTTATTTCTTTGAACATTTTAAATAGAGGGTGTTTAATGAAAAGGGTCACTTGTGTTTGGCACATTGTGAAAATAGCTGGCACACATTCCTCTCCTCATCTGTCCCTGTCTACTTGTTTGGTTTAGGGAACAAACTCATCATCTCCCTCCGCAGGCTTCTCTGAACTGTAACTATTTATGCCCTCGTGTCTCTATGGCTACCTTCAGACAGCAGGTAAAAGTGGCCCAAATCCAGAGGGGGGGGGGTGTCAAGTGACCAGATTCAATTTTTTAAAATCAGATTTAGACTAAACAGCCAAACAGAAAATTGGATCTGAGCAAAAATCCAAATTGAGCATTGTGGCTCACAGTGTGAACGTATAGCCCCAGACTCTGTGTGGATAGACCTTGATTCATGCCTAATGCTATTCAACAGCCTTTGAATTCAACAGCCACATTTGATTCCACATTGAGTATACCAGAGCTGAAAAAGACAAGCAGTGATTCATGAGATGGAGAGGGTGGGATTCAGGAAAGCCAGGGGGTAAGTGGAGGGTGAATTTGTTTGTCTGTTTGTTTACTGTCGCCTCCATATATCCTCTCTAATGGATGATGCTGTCACATTGCTGCCCATCACTATTTTTTTTAATTCTGTAGCATATTACTAGCTCAACCCCACTTAACCTAGAAAATATTAAGTATCTGTGTTTGGTGAGTTTCCATGTGAATATTTCTCATTTAAAAGACAACTAGGCTTGATGTGCTTTGCTGTTAGTTTCCACACATCGGACTCTGGTTGGAACTCATTTCATTGGTTTCCTTACCTCCTACTGAGGGTGAAACCCTCCATTCACACTGGCCATTAAAATCTCAGCATTACTCCCTGCAGGCAATATTGGCGCATCAGGGTGTTCAGTTGGTGGTCTGTTCACAATAAGAGGGGGGTGGAGTTAGATGATTGGGTTCTTACCGGCTCAGGAATAGTGAGTTATCACTCCGTACAGGAAGGGGTGGATTTGGCCGTTAATGGCAGGGCTTTAGCATCAGTGCTAATTTGAGTGTCAGCTGGTGGGAGATTCCTCCCTGTTGTGAGGTTGAATTGTGGGACCAGTAGATGAAAGAAGAAGCAGTTGAATGGCGCATTTGGTTTTTCTTTGGTCCATACTTTCATAGACTCGGTGCGAGCAGTGGTGTACTATACGCAGGCACACACAGTCTGAACACCTCTTTACAAGTGTCCTTTCTGGTTATGGAGGCACTTGGGGAGGATGGCAGGCTGGTTTCCCAGGCCCCAGTAATGAACTCTCAAGGATAACATCGCCCAATTAATTGGTTCTGTGGTTTAATTGCATGATTCTCTTTGAGAAAGGTTTGGCAAAGCTCCCATTCTTCCCCCCCTTCCTGTTTCACCACTTTCACTCCTCTTTTTAACCTCGCATTCTCCTTTGCAATAACCCAGTTAAGGTAAAGAATCGCTCCAGTGAAGCAGAAACGCAGATTTTCATCAGATGAAACTCGTGTCTGGTTCAGTCATACTCCTCCCTCTGGTGCTGCAAGTGTGATGAATTTAATATCTATCCTGCCCCCCCAAAAAATCACTGCCTGTACCCTCCCATTCTCACCGCAAGGTTGGAACAGCTGCTCACAATAGAGGATTGAAAACAGCTCCCACGTTGTTTTAAATCAACTCCTCGGAGGGCGAAACACTAACACCGTGGGCAGCGCAAATTTGATCGGATTTGAGTGTGGAGTGACATGGAATGTGATTCATTGTTTTGATTGTTAGTTTATTGAGGAATCAAATGGCGGGCAGTGAAGCATAGCCAACGTGCCTTCAGGTTTGTTTGCTTTCCGCCTGGATTTTTCCTTCCTCTGTGTTAATGATAAACACAGTGTGACACATCCAAATGTCTGACTGGCTGCAGCATCTCAACAACAACAAAAAAAACACAATAAAACTGTAGAAGGCAGGTAACATGGAGCTTAAATAAATGGGGTTGTGTATACACTGACCAGGACTTGTAAATTTGCCTCACATAGTAACACTGCCTGACTAGCTATATGATGAAGTCCATGAGCTGGAAAATTGGCGTAATCGTCTTGGCCCCTAACCTACACTGCACCCTAATTTGGCTGTGGGAGGGGAGGATGACTGCATCGGGTTTTGGCCTCGGCTCCGGAGGTCGAAGCGTCTTGGGGACAAGGCCAGCTACTACTTCCTGCTTGCAGAGAACAGAGGAGTATTAATATGGCTCAATTACACAAGGCTTCATTAAAGATAATTGGACATAATCACAGGTCCGTGTTCACCCCAGGGCCCGGAGTGGCCCGGCAGCTTGGTTGGGGCTAAATAAACATGTTTTACTTTGACCTGAGGTGCAACAGTGGAGGACGCCACATTTTAGAGGAATGTGAACATTCAAGAACAAGAAAGGCTAATTTGCCTCATTTGAAGGCCATGTGCCTTCATTCACCTACAAGCTCTGTCCGCGTCTTCGCCAGTGGTACTGAATAATATAACAACACCGTGCTTTGTCATTAGGGTTTTTCTGTATTCATGCGCTTTGGGTGCCCTAGCAGCAGTAGTATACAGCCCCACATATGCAAATCTTGATATTCTCCTGCAAATAATGGTGACATCTTGGTGACTCCCCGCAATTTTACCATGCAATTTACAAAACCTGCACAACACCAGGTCATCCAGCTGATGCAGCACAAGATACTTTGAAATGCCTGAGGCGTTCCATTAAGTGACACGTTTGGCTTTTCAGATTGTCACCGCTACCTGAAATGAGTCTTGTTGCCAGCAAATCAGGCGTGTAAAGGATTTTGCATTCTTCGCAGTAATATTTTTAAAGGAGCTAATGACATGCTTCTGCTTTTTGAGCACAGAGTGCGTGCCTAATTTCCTGAAGTGCCGTCATCTCAGAGTGGATTAGACTTAATAATGTAAAAAAAAAAAAGTTTGTAACTGGCATCAATTAAGGATTTTGTTAATGTATGCTGTGCTGTTGTGTAGAGAATTCTTGCATTATGGCTTCATTTCCATAAATCTTGTTGCATTTTTCACTTTGCGTAACCAAGGAACATTTGGATCTTTTGCGCAACTGCAAGAGAGCTGCATCCAAAACAAACAAAAAGACAGTCCACATTTTCTTGCAGGGGGACGTCCTCCTCAGCGACGGTGGCGGAGGAGTTGTAGAAGTGACTAATGAGAAGTCTGCCGGTCTGTCATAGTTGGCTGACATCATGCAGTGCGTCCTGCTCTGGTGACATGGCCTATCAGTGGCAGCGGAGTATTAATCTCACGATAGTGGACAGAACACATTCACTTTTCTGACAGCATATTAATATCTGCCGGGCCTCTAATCAGGCCACAGTGTCACAGGATTATTTTAAGACCTGGCAGAACCGCTGGGCCACTCCTCTCTGGATGAACCAAGATGAAAGACGGACTATCCAACATCAGAGACAGAAAATGAGTTCATTACTGTAATTAGGCCTCTCTTCCTCTCCCATCTCTCCTTCTCCATCCCTTCCCCCTGTACACCGGGCCTTGTGTCTTAAACACCCATAATGGCGATGCATTACTCCAGTAATAAAGGGCTGTTAGCAAAAGCAGACCGCCCACCCTCCATCTGCTGCCTCCCATGTACACACAGCCACAAAGAGAAGGACAGAAAACAGCCTCCTTCAGGTCACACACAAGATAGATTTTTGCTGACCACGGAGCTCGTGGCAGTCTCCATTGGTGGAGGGAGCTGGGGGTTGGATGTGGAATGAGACATGGTGCGACGGTGTTCATTAATCACTGTCACAGGGAAAGTAGCTAATAGAGGTTAGGAAAGGGAAACGCAGACCACCATGTACAATGGTTTATGCAGCCCTGTCCTCAACGTGAAATAAAGGCCAGCTCACCCCTTCCTGACCCCATGTTGCAACGCAGTCTGGACAGCGTGATGTAAACAAACTAGTCTCCTGTTTCAGTATTTCTTTTTGCTTTGTATTTACAACCATTGGGTAAGAGATATGAGGCATGAAGGATGCTGTAGAAAACAGAGTTGAATTGAACTGAATTGATTTTATAATGTGCTTTTAAGGGTGGAAATCTTTTCACAGATCTTGTTATTGTTGGTCGTATAGCTTGACATTTTCCCCTTTTTTTTCAGTCTGTGTGCGAACAACAACAATAATTAAATGTTAAGCCTGTTTTTTGTTTGTTTACATTAGCAGTATTACCCCCCTGTATCCTTTTAGCTGCACAACACAGGCTGCTATGAGAATAGCACTCTTGCTGTTTTGTCGTCATGCATTAAGATTACAGTATGTGACTTTCTTTTTTCTTCCTGTTGTCAGTCATCCGTAAAAGCCCCTGCTGAAGTGTCACCATTGATAAAGCTGTTTGCACAGGTGGCACATTCTGCTGTCACTTGCTCTAATTCTTAGTGTGAAAAGACAGTGTTCAGTCAACGCTTGACATTTGGGTGTTGGTCAGCGTGAGCGCCGCGCTCACTTCTGCTCCCTGTCAAGCCTGGGAAAGAGCCCTGAGATAGATGTTGGCTTTCTGGAGAAAAACCCAAGATAAATGACCATCAGTGAGAATAGAGGGTGCATTGAAAACTGCTAAGGGTTTTTTTTTCTCCTTTTGAACAAGAGTCTTTGTTTTGGCTGCAGGATATTTCACATGGTGTCTTGATACAGTATAAAAGATATTTATTATTTGAAACAGTGGAGTCAGCAGAGGTGACTGTTCCTCTATTTTTGCTTTTCTCGAGCCATAAAATTCACCAAATTCACAGAACCTCACATCTATAACAGTAAAATATAGTGGTCAGCAAAAAGACAAAAAACAAAACAAGGTTACTGTTCGTCCTTGACAACACTGGAACCGTGATATGTGTGTTTTCAAGTACCTACCTGTGAGATTAGGTTGTATTGGATAGAGGCAGATATAAGCTTCTTTTTTCTTCTTCTAGAAAAATTGAAATAAGATAAAGACAAACTGCTGTGGTCTTTCCAGTTACAATCATTTGCTGTGACGCAAAACGGAAACTTCAGTCTGAGTCATACACTCAGCGGAAATGATGTCCGCAACATCTGTCCATGATTGTCGCCCACGTTTGCACTCCTTTGTTCACTTGATATAAATTAAAGGTTTACTTGCCTGTGTATGCCCTCTTTGTAATACACCACAGAGATTACACTGCCACCGATGCAGACATCATGTCCGCCTTCCCTCTGTCACCATTTTCACAAGTTTTAGGTTCCACCTCATCCGCTACGTAGCCATAATGGCTCCGGTATATTGCTCTACTTGTTGATGTGAATGCACTTATGCACTCGCTCAAAATAGCAAGTTTAAAAGTATGACTGCAATAGTCTCTGTTGAAAACAAGCAGCTTTGGCCTTGTTCTCTACTTCTACTATGCAGCCAGTCAGTTAATCCATTATTTATCATTTGCCAACTGCAACATATTCCCAGAACAGCCCTCGTCACTACATCATGCATTCACATGACACAACAATATCTTTGCCTTGTGTTAAACAACAGTGGCACTACACACACTTTCATGCTTGTAAATGAAGCTGTGCTCGGTCCACAAGGAGAGAGGGAGAGAGGATTATGGGTAGTTTGACTGTAAACCGAATGGAGACTGTATCATTATCAGTCTGTTCCTACACATTTGGGTCATGAATGCATTAACCTGTATTTGGCCCAGGCAGAGGCGCATACTTTATTATTACAATGTTTCCCACTCGTCCCACGAGTATTTTGCCTAGTCTGGCTTGAAGCTAATCTTGATATGGCCCACATTTTCTTCCCAAAATAGTTTGTCCTCTTCCTTAACAGTAAATGACAGAGAAATGTAAACAGTTGTCTGCACAATGGAGCCGCATTAAAGGCCAGTGGATGGAGCTGAAGCAAAGACAGGGCATCGGGTCCAACCTTATCTATCATGTTCACAGTGAAACGTTACAAAGAGAGCAGCGTTAACAGGACTCATCATCCTCGCTGGAGCAAAAAAAAAAAAAAAAAAGAGGAAAAGAAAAGTGGTTCACTGGCCGGCTCTCTGTAATGTGTGGGGTTCACTGGGTAACTCTTGGGCTTTTCACATGATTGCAGTACTAAGAGAAATGAGGCACATCACTAAGAAAACAGAACAAGAACAAGAAAAAAGCATTTAGGTCAATATGGGAAGGCTTGCAGGCTCTGTTGCGTCCTGGTGTGGTGTGATCTTCCATGCAGAAGTCAGGGTTTGTGGAGATGAATCCAGTGCAACACCTCACTCACTTATCCCCAAAGGACATACATACAGTGCCCCTAATGGTCTGTTGTGGGATCGATGAGAGAGGAACCTTCTTGTGTTTTCTGGAGTTGCTCATATCCTCTTCAGAGTTGTGCATTCAGTGTCAGTACACAGTGCAGTCTTTGTTAGCGTTTTTTATTATATTGTCCGTGTCAAATCGTTTTCCACGCTTGAGCGAGACTATATGACCAACCTGGTGCAACAAAAGTCTACACATGGCTGATGTTCAGGGACATTACTTATGGATAAAAATGGAAACCATGTGAGGTTATAGCGCGTGTGTGTGTGTATGTGTGTGTGTGTGTGTGTGACATCTGAATTACCCAAGAGGGAATGAAGCTTTTCAAGGACAGTGTTTTTCGCTCTCCCTCTCCCTGTCCTCAGATGTTCAGGTTAATGAATAAAGCTGCTGATGTCAGCCTTTTGTCTGTTTATTATTTCCCCAGATGAACATAATAACCAAACAAGAAAAGGGTAAACCTGCAAACTTTTCCCCCAGACATTTCTGTCACCGTAGCGTGGACTACAACCTCATATCCCAGTGAAATTACTCCATATCTGGTCTTCATTTGTCATAGCCAATTTACTTCATCAGGTTCGTGTTAATTTTCCTCGTAACCAGCTACATCGGATAAGAAGGCGACGCGGAATTGGCATTGAATATGCAACACTATCCCTACTGTATAATTTGCTGGCTTGATGATGCTGCAAGCGGCTGGATGAGATCTTGCTACATGCGAACATTTAGCTGAACATCTGCCTCTTGTTGCTGTAATTTGCTTCACCACCATCTGTTAGGCATTGGCTGGAAGCACCAACAAAGATATGCATCTATCTAGTTATAAACCCATAATGGCACCAACTCCTCTCGAATACACTAATTAACCGTACTCGCTATGCTCTACATAGTTCCAAAACTAATACAGCCCTACAGTACATAGCTAATAGTGGGAGTTTTATCACCAGACAACTGGGTACAGACAATTCAGGTCAGCTGGACGATCATTTTTGTATTTTAAGTGAAGGGGATGTTTTTGGGTCATTTTGTGGTTTTACATGTCTCACAGTGTTGTAAAGCTGCTTGCTATGTGTTAACATTTTCTTCTGTGTTTTTGTTCTTGTGCCGCAGATCCAACTCTTCCAGCTGTCGTTCTGCTTTGGCGGCACGCTGTGAGAACAGAGCCCGCTCCGCTGTGCCTCAGCGCTCCCTCAGACACTTGTCCTTGACATCCAAATGCTGGGTGTCGAACGTCGTGCCAGCCGCCTCCTGTGAGTTATGACGACGGCTGCTTCATTGACTCAGGGAAGAGGCTCCTCCTCCACTCACCAGTGAGCAAATCACATGACGTAATGAAGAAGGGCCCTGAAAGTCCGCTCTTCAAGGAGTCCACCAGCAGGATATGAGTATTTTGAGCCCTGTGACGGATAACAAATCAAACCTTGTGGGAATTGTGGGAGGCCCAGAAGAATACTCCAGAGCCATGCAGTCAGAGGAGCTCTTCAGCAGGAAACTCAAAGCCCTGAATGGTAGCATGGGACCACCCCCCTCCAACATGCCAGGGAAACCTGATGGTTCAGGCAAAACAAATGGTACCCCAGCCATGCCTAAAATGGGCGTGAGAGCCAGGGTGACAGAGTGGCCGCCGAGGAAAGATGGATGGGACGGACGGCCTTCACCGAACTATCAGAGTGTGATCCCGGTGTTCCAGAACGGCCAGCAGGAACATACTGTGGAGATACTGGAGCAAGGTGAAGCAGTTTGTCTGGAAGTAGACTATACAGACAAATACACACTGAGCGACCTCCTCAGCCACTCCCCGCTGAAGGGTCTCCACCCAATCCGTCAGCGTAGCAACAGCGATGTCACCATAAGCGACATTGACTCCGAGGACATCATGGACCAGAACGCCGTCAATCCAAACACCGGGGCCTCGTTGCACCGCGAGTATGGCAGCACGTCCTCCATCGACCGTCAGGGCCTGAGCGGGGACGGCTTCTTCACCATGCTTAGGGGCTACCGAGTAGACACCCTGGACCACCGTAGCATACCGCCTCTGGGTTTCCCTGAGTTGTTGCGCTGTGGTGACGCCTCCCTCTCCCCCAGCCTGCAGACAGCAGCACAGATTGCCAGGGGTGAGATCGTTCACATTCCAGGCTATGACTATATTGACAACTCTCTCATCTACAGCCGGGAGCGAGAGAAGTCCTTCATGAGGCGTCTCAAATCCGAATCATCTGAGACGTCTCTGTTCAGGAAACTGCGGACCATAAAGAGTGAGAGTGACGCTTTGCGGCTCTCTTTAGAGGATGACAGGCGGCCGCTCAGCTTCCAAAAGTGCTTTGCCCACTATGATGTCCAGAGCGTTCTTTTTAATATCAGCGAGGCGGTCGCAAGCCGAGCTAACCTGAGCCAGAGGAAGAACACAACCACCGGGGCTTCAGCGGCCTCAGCTGGGATCGGCGTCGGAGCTGCTGGAGGTGTCGGAGGTGTCGGAGGGGTCGGAGGTGTCGGAGGTCTCGGAGGGGGACCCGGACCCGGACCTGGACCTGTACCAGGGGCAGATGGTGGAGCAGCAGGATGTAGCAGTGGAAATGCCCCAATGTTTGAGTCTCCACTCGGCAGCAGGGAGGACTTGAACCCCAAGGAGAACCTGGATGCTGACGAAGGGGACGGGAAGAGTAACAACCTTGTGCTGGGCTGCCCGCACTTTCGCAATGAGATCGGTGGGGAAGGCGAGAGGAAGATCTCCCTCTCCAGAGCCAACAGTGCCAACTACACCGGCATTTCAGAGAGCTGCTCTTTTGAATCGTCTTTGAGTTCCCACTGCACCAATGCAGGAGTCTCTGTGCTGGAGGTGCCCCGAGAAAACCAGCCAATCCACAGGGAGAAGGTCAAACGCTACATCATCGAGCACATTGATCTCGGAGCGTACTACTACCACAAGTACTTCTACGGAAGAGGTAAGAAATGCTGCTGAGAATTGTGGCTTATTTGTGTTGATAGGTCACACAGAGATGACGCAGGATGGATTTGGATGTTTGGCTGTTCAGGATTATTGAACTTTCCATTCCAAATCCATTTCCCTGAAACCAGGCTATGGTCAATGCTGTGCTAGAGCTCCCAGTTCCCAAATGTAACAGCCTCCACTCAGAGGGTCAGATATCTTGACGGCCCAGTTATTTTTGTAGGACCAGATGAAATAAGTTCCAGAACAATAGCAGGCTTGTGTTGGGTGCGAGGGTGTGTGTTACACTTCCTCTGGAGAGGAGCGGTCATGTCCTCCCTGTGATATTGCTCTGAACCCATGCGGAGAAGCTGTGATTAGTCATGTGAGAAGAGAGAGGTGAGTGAGAGGGTGTGTTGCAGCTGTTCCCCCCCGTGGGGGCCGCAGGGGTGTGAGGACCCCTCGAATGAAACTTTGGGGTCAGCAAAACTACGCCAAGGTCTCTGCTCCCCTCATTGAAAGCTCTGTGTGACTGACGCTGGAAATACCGAGCCGACACCGACCCATCGCCGCATTATACATATCTGTTATTCCTACTGTCTGTGCGTCTGTGTTTGCTGCTCTCAGCGGATCGAATTACCCGTTTTTAAGCCCCCAAGAAAACAGCTGCTTCACCTTTCACACTCACAGTTGCCCCAAGTTCCTCAAAATGATACTCCATATTAAAACATTCCTCCTTGCGACAGTTTGAAACCTCACTCGGGGGGCGAGGGGGGGGCTCCACGTCTCGAAGTCAAGGTTAATGAGACCATTAAGGATCTGCTCCACTTACAGTGGGTTTGGATGTACCATTGAGGTCACTATGATAATCATTTACCGTGAAATGTTGCGTCATTCAAGTACTCATCCCAAATCGAGTGTAGTTAACCTCTTTCCATAGCAACGCAGGTCATTGTGTAATTGAAATGCATCTTGTTGCTGTCAGTTTAGATTTGACGTTTCAGTTTTCACGGCGGACGCCTTTTTCACAGCGCGTGGGATCGAGCCCTTGCCCTTTTTTCTGGAGGTGTTTCATTGGAGAGACAAGTCTGTCATCACCTCCACTTCATTGCAAACATGCACACACGATAACAGGCACATACCCGCACACACACTCGCACAAAAATGACCACGTGTCACCACTTTAGGGCAAGCTTTTATCAACCTGGGCTGAACATTGATCCCATTGATTGCCTGAAGCCCTCCTTCTCCCCCCAGGCGGCCCTAATGGACACAATGTTTCATCCACATCCACAGGCCAAGACTTGTTACATATAGGTCATGGACATGGTCACATACTATATGCAGCTAGACAGAGATACAGTGGCTAATCTAAAGCTTGCATGTAAAAATATACAGCTGGAATGAAGTCATGGAGCTGAAATAAAGTTTTGGAGCATCAAGTATAAACAGTAAGGACGTATTAGTCAGTGACTTTTTAAAGATTTTTGAAGGCAACGCTGCAAAGTAGAGTGACAGGAAGAAGACGAGGAGGCATCATTTGACATGACAATCAAAGTCATCCATTTTGAAACCTTTGGCAAACTGTCAACAGCAAGTGATGAGCACCAGTGACATGTTCAAGAAATGTGTTGACAAAAAGCCTTCCTCCACACTCGAGACTGTCTCTGTCTCCTCACCCCGACAGTGTTCGGATGCCTCGTGGCGTCATATGCATAGCCAGCCCTCCTACCACCATTTGACCTTATGCCTCACAGAGCATTTCCCCCTCAGTCCAATGTCCCTGACAAGCCGTGCATTCCTCTAACAGTTAACCCTGCTTTGCCTCCATATAGTTAATTTATTATTCATGCTGCTATGCTTTTTGCCCCTTCGTTGATACCGCAGTGACGTGAACCGGCGTGTTTATGTAGCAGGCTCCACTCAGCGTGGATGCTTTGTCTGAATGTCTTCAGAAGTCTCTTTGCGATTGTCAGTGCTTTGAGTCCTGCTGAGGTTTTTCTTTTGTTGTCTGCAGAATCCAGGTCTTTCTCCTTGGCTTTAGCCAGGATTAGAGAGTGTTTGCTCAAGGCAAAGCCCTGCTCCTGTCCAACACACACACACACACATACACACACAGATTGCTCCGAGGCAGATGCAATGAGTTTTTCAATTGATTACTTTACTTTATTTCCAACACAGGATTTAATGCTGGTTCTCATAAAGTGACGAGACTAAAAGTCACACCTTGTGTTCATTAATTTTTCTTTTATCATATCCCATAAAAAATATCTCCTGGAAAGACCAAACAACATATCAGCAAACCTAACAGAAATTAGGCCAAGGTGTTCAACCCCTCAGGAGAATTATTATAATCAGTACGTTTCGTGCTAACCAGTCCATGAGATTATTATGAATTTACTGCGCAAATTAGCATCTTGACCTGAAGCTGACAAAAAGGGGAAATGTCATCCGGTGTCTCCAAATGAGAAAGTATTCATCCTGCAGGGGGCTTAAAGGTCGCAAGGAAATTTAATGAGAATCTACCCATTAACCCAGAGTTTTTTGTGTACGCTGGAGAGGTGGAGTGGTTACCAAAAATATTAGACTACATCTAAGAACCAAAATGCTCAGAAGATTTCCCAAAAATCTGTGTCAGTATTTGAGATAAGATGTGATATATGTGTTGTACAGAGGTAATAACTGTTACTGGGTTAATAGATATTGTTTCCAAAATCACTGTCTAGCCAGAAACTAATAACGGCGCACCAATTTTGCCTGTAAACATCGAACCACCTTTCTAAATTATCCTTTAAAAGAATGGCTCTTTCCTTTAATTACTGTGGGTGAAGCCTAGATTTGCTACAGTAGCAGCAGCAGTAGCAGCAGCAGCAGCTGTCTGTCTGCCTTTAGTGGTCGTAGTCAGGTGGATGAGTTCAAAATGAAGAGTCTGAAAAGTCAGAAAAGATCCATGTTTTTAATCATATCTTCAATACTGATAAATTCCAACAACTATATCTAAAGTATGACTTTATTCAACATATGTCTGTATCGTGAGAAGCAGGATGGTGATGATGTGTGTGTGTGTGTGTATCTGGGGCAGTGATGGGTCAGACTAGGCCAAACTTTCCAGGGCTGTATTTTTATTCAGATATTTATTTTTTAAATCCCAGTGCTGTCATGACAAGCCAGTTTCTAATCCAAAGTGAATCAATTTGAAATCTCCACGGGAACTCTCGTGCTCTCCTTAATCAGTATCACAGCTCAGCCAAGCTCAATCCACAAAGCATGTTTACACACACTAGGTCGAACTATGGACAAAAGAAGAGTTATATTGTGATGACGTGACTGTGATATGAGTTACAATTTCAGTTGGGATGGTCATCTCTGCAGAAGATGAATTTAAACTAAATAAGATAAGCTAAATAGAATTAATTGATTAATGTGTTACTTTATGTCTAGAGTTTAATCTGGATCTTTCTCTTTCCACCTCCAGAGCACCAGAACTATTTTGGGGTGGATGACAATCTGGGACCTGTGGCAGTCAGCATCCGCAGGGAAAAGCTGGATGAGGGAAAGGAGAAAGATGGAATGCAGTACAACTATCGGGTCACCTTCAGAACCAGTCAGGTAACTATAAAACGCAGATATTCTCCCATGTTCTGTGTTGAATGAGTGTATAATTATTGTGGCTGCATGAGAGGGGAAACCTGTGTGATTTCTATCATTCCATCAGAGGGCTGTTTACTAGTTAGAGCATGCTTTTAAAAGATATTTGTCATATTTCTCCAGCATTGCGCTCAGCAGTCCAGGCTCGGTCGAGCAGTTAAAGAACAGGGATGCTTCAGTAACCCCCCTGAAAACAAGTGAATGCTTCTCACAGTACCCCGTTCCCAAATCCGGCCCTTGCTCCCTAATGTGTCCAGTGAGTCTGTGCCAGTTGTAACTCAGCTGGTCACTCATGCAAACACCGACGCAGTCTATCGGAGTCAGTTTGACTGACCTTGCTCATTCTCGCACACGCGCGCACGCACGCACACACAACGTGATTAATCCACAACCTGAGATCCGTTGTCTCGCAGTCCCTGGTGGTGCAGAAAGCTCTCCTTGATTGATGCTGGGTGGTCTCATCCACTGAATAATTCAGGTGCAACAGATGCGTCAGGCAGAGAAATGTCACTGATATCTAGTGCCATTCTTGGTTTTAAAGCACCACTCCCGCGATGAAACAATGTATCTGGGTCATGGTAGCCCTGCAAGTAGCACGCAGACAATGTTTTAACTCCCCAACCACTGGAGCATCTATTTGCATGTGCTCCCATCATTTAGCCTCAGCGCTCTCCGCCTCCCTCTCGCTCAGCCTTGCACTCTGTGTCTGTTAAGTAATCTGCTTTTTAGAAAGCCTCTCTGTCGGACTAGCTATTGACTGCTGACATTCGTATCCACAGGCAGTACGGGTGGAAAATGGATTTATGGATGAAAATGTGTCCATGATGTTCCAAACAACAACTCGGGGTTACAGAGTGGATGTTTTGAAGCTGTTTGGGTCAACACTTACTGGCACTTTAATAGGCTTAACAGTAAAACACCACTTAACATCTTGCGCTCAGTTAGCCTATCTTAATTATTTAGAATGTGAGTTCCTAATGCCTTCCAGAGGAGCCGTAATGAAGCCATTGCCCTAAATAATAAGTCATAATATAAAAGGATATCATGACTGGCTCACACAGCAGCCACCATGTCAGCATGGTTCTCATTTGGATGATAAAATGAATCCAATCTGGTCCTCAGAAGTATTAGAGAGCAAACCCAGATTTAACTCATTATACAGGAGTACGCTACGACCGCGCACAAAACAGACAGTTGACTTAATTAACTGGATGATTAAGTAACTTTTTTTCCCCTGTCAGCTGACCACACTCCGTGGAGCCATCCTGGAGGATGCCATCCCGTCCACAGCGAGACATGGTACGGCCCGTGGCCTGCCACTGAAGGAGGTGCTGGAGTACGTCATCCCTGAACTCAATATCCAGTGTCTAAGGCTGGCCCTCAACTCTCCCAAGGTCCCAGAGCAGCTGCTGAAGCTGGATGAGCAGGGGGTGAGTGCCTGGAGATTTCCTCATGTCTTCCAGATTGTGTTACCTTGTAACAGAGACAGACTAACCACTTCCCCACATTTCCAGTTTTTAGTGTTATCTAAGCTAACCTATCCTGCCTGTGGAGGTAGAGTGGCGGTGATATCAGTCTTCACTTCCAGCACTTGGCAAATAAACCAAGAGTTAATTCCTTCAAGGAAAAGAGATGTGTTACATATTCTGTCTTTCCCCTCACATCTTTTCCAGGTGATTATTTTGAAGCCATTGCTGCCATACATCAGTATTACGAATAAAGTCTGATTGATTGTATGAATATTACAATATAGATTTTATACTTAAGGTATATCTGTCTGTGTCTCTGACATCTGCAGCTATAGAAGGAACCCGGGGAGAGATTTCACTTCAGATAGCGGGAACCTTTGTTCCCCTATGTGGGCTGCTTATTATAGATGAACACAGGCTCCCAGGTGGAGGGATGAGACAGCCAATATCACACTTAAACTGGAATCAATATGAATCCCACACTGTAGTCGGTATCGACTACTTTGACACACTTTTTCTCGGCTAATGGGACACTCAGGCACAAGCTTACTCACTTTTGACAACTTACTTCATCTGATAGCAGGTGATTTGGTATTCTGCCTGGATGGTGGAGGATGTCATCTTGCATTATCTCTATTTGAATAAAATGGCTATTAGTGATATGGGCTCTCTATATTCACAGGTGTCAGAGATGGATTCTTTGTGTGATCTCGAGACCTTTATTTTCTCATCTAATGAAACTGCAAGATGGAAAGGAGTGTGGGGGATTAGTCGGTGCCGTACTGCTTGTCTTACTATCAGAGAATTGGCTGCTTATTACTGTAATTACTTTCATCAGCATGAGCCCATCCTTCCAACTGACAGGGGAAAGGCTCTTATAATAGAAAGTGTCAGCCACATCCCTCTCCTGTGTGAGGACTTTGTTACGCACATAAACAAGAGCAGCGTAATGTCCTCACGGAAGCAAATTGAACACACTTAAGACGGTGACAGACATTGTGTATGGAGTTATTGCAAAGTTTCAAAGTAAGTGCTCTAGGAAGTTTTTTTTCCTGTCAGATCTCAAGGAGCTGATACCAGAGTTTATTCACCTGCCATACGACTCCCCATGCCATTGCTATGAGAGACTGTCTGCAGATACAGACTGAAAGTGACACACAGGAGGGGGGGGGGAGGAACAAAGTAATGTAAGAAAGTACTTTCAGAGGAGGAGAGCCCAGGCTAAGTGGGGCTTAAAGCTCTTCCAACTGGCACTTCTCCTCACAGACCTCAAACCGAACGCCAAGTGGAGGCCAGTATTATATTTGGACATCAGTATTTTTATACACCCCCTGTTTTAATCATTAATGTTATGCTTTCTGTGCAAATGTTTAAGATGTCAAGCACCTCTAATCTACTCTTTAACCAATGCTGGACCTCCACCGCCCCGTAATGTGTTTATCTGAGGAAGCTAATGTCGGACAGGAAGAACCACAGCTGAGTGGTCCACCAGGACTGTTTTGTTTGTTTGAGTGCATCATTTTCCTCTACTGCACATAGAAAGACATGTGTGGGTGCGGGTGTGGGTGTGGGTGTGTGTGAGTGATGGAGACAGGGCGTTTTTTCTGTGTGTGTGTGTGAACAGAAACCGTGTCTGGTGAGTGAGAATATCCTGGAGCGGGACTGACTTCACAATATTCTCATGATCAGTTTGGCAGAAAGAATATCCCTGAAAGCAGTGCGGTGGACTCTGCTGTAACGGCCCTGCATGTAAGAGGAGAACAGAGCATATGCGAATGTATTTTAGATCACATTGTAGATCATAGCGAACTGACTGTGAGCAGATGTGCTGGAAAATGCATTAAGCAGTTAATCAGATTTTGAGAGGAGATCTTAGGTGATAGAAATCACAAACAACATTTTCCTAAGAAGGCTATTGATATCGGATGTGTATCTGTTGTTCCCATCTAAAGACTAAAATCTGGAAAATGACTAAATTCTTGTTTAATTGAAAAGCAGCTTAGTGTTTGCATCAGTTATGAGATTAAAAAAACATCATTATTTTGATGTATGATTATTGATAATAACAGAAGGGAAACAAGATAAAGGCCAATCTGATGGTGCCTGATGGCCAACACAGAATATAACTGCAAATTTAACTTTAGAAGAGCCTAAAAAAACAATAGATGTAATTATAATTTGTACTTCCAAGTACTGCAGCGCTTTTCAAGCTTAGTCTTTCTATGATCTGCAGATGAAGCCTGTGCAGAACAATAAATTACTCCTTAAGTGAGATTTGTTCTTCATGTTGAAGAGAGTAATGTACCACCTACAGAGCCTGTTATTACAGTGCGGAAATCACCTCTGCCTTATGTTAATCAGTCCACTATCATGATATTGAAACTTGAGAATTAGCACAGCCAAATTACGTGGGTAGAATTTTTTTTTTTTTAACGTCTCAATTTATTTCCCACTTCGCATTCCTCTTTTTCGACCTGGAATTTTAAACACATCTGTTCCCCCAAAACGGCAATAGATTTTTGTGTAATGGCGCGCGGTGATCGTAGCCAGGTTTTCTGCACTATATTTTGAATTTCTGCTGCATCGGGACACTGCAGATGTCATGGTGATGTTGTGTGTTGTGTTAGGACACAGCTGTATCCCTCAGGTGTGTCTCAGCAGTCTCCAGGGCGAACATTGTCCTCATTTCTCCCTCCCTTCATTAAGAATCTCCATCTTTGCATTTACCATAGTTTTTTTTTTTTTAGTAGAGAAAAAGAGGAGCAGCCGTTTTCAGCACCCTGCAGCACTGGACAGATAGAGAGAATGGGTAACGCTGCAGAATAAGATAAATAAAGAGCGACAAAATTACTCCTTTCCAGGGACTTATACTCATATTTTTAGCAAGTTCAATATTTTAGCTAATCACAGATCCGTTAAATGGGATACAGTTTTTTTTTTGTGAGTGCTAACTTAGCAGGAGCTGATACCACCAAAAAAGACATCAAAGGCAGCCGCACAAGCTCCTCGTCAGGAGCATTACTCATGTGTTTCGTCCTCCAATGTGCTTGCACTTTTCAGGCGGTGACAAATCCACACCAAAGGGCAATGTGATTGTCCTTGCCGTCGGCCAGTCTGTTAAGAGGAGCAGGAGGTTAAATGAGCTCATATAATGCAGGATAAAAAATATGGAAGACCACATCATTGCACATCATGCCATTTCCACTGGGCCTGATGGTATAATAGCTTTCCTTCACCGCAGGAGCTTTAGTAGAGAGCAAGGCTGCATGATAGAGGAAGTCACCATGACAACGGTGTCAGGAGCGCACCGGGAACTGATAACCTGTAGCGGTGGAAAAAGACAATTCCAATTTGTTTCATTATATAGATCGTTCTTTGACTTTCACAGTCAGAGAAACCCTCTCTGTCCTGTTGAATTGACACAGTGACCCCGGGTCAGGATCAAGGTGCTGTCCACCGAGGACATTAAGCAACAGGTGGCAAATGCAGGAGGCTGTTTTTTATTTTTCTTCACCCCTTTAACTTTCTTTCATGGCCAGCATCTGGGAGCTGTAAGCCATAACTGCCATAAATAAAAGATTCATGTTGGTGGAGAGAGCTCGCACTCTCACCGCGCAAGAGGAATCACTCTGGATGTTTTATTCCTTTCTGTCTCTTCGTGAGACAAGTTCATATCAGACCTGTCGTTTCTGGATGATATTAATGCTTGCAGTGAAAAGCTGAGAAATTTGGCTGGCTCACGTGTGTCTATGAATATTCCTCTTTGTGGAAAAGACACTTTTATTTATTTAGACGCTCTTTGTTGACTGAAGCAGGAGTAATATATCAGCTGCAGGGTCGGGGAGATCAGTGCTGTTGCCGCTCAGCGCCTCGCGTCAGTATTTGGCTGCCATAGTTAGGACTTTGCAAAACAAAAGTTTTGCTTAAGGTCGTCTTTTTTTTTTCTTTTTTAAAGAATGCTGTTGCTGGCACTTGCCATAAACCAAAGCTTTCCTGCTCTGTGTCTGTAATTCACTCCCTTGTTGTGCTTCAGCTGCTCTTAAGTAGCAGCTATTAGCTCGGCCTGATTTATTCTCTGCTCTGGGCTCCTCAGAGTTCACAGCCTGCCTTCACAAAAGGGAATTTCAGCTCTCTCCTAGGAGGGTTATGAACTCCTTCACATTAGCTGTGAGATGATGGAAAGTGGGCACTCGCGTGCTCTGAGTGCTTAATGTACAGTATACATGAGTGTGGCGGGTGATGTCTATCAGCAACAGGAAATGATACTTACTCACTGCGTGTCTGTGTGTCTCTATGTTTCTCGTTCCAGCTAAGCTTCCAGCACAAGGTGGGAGTGCTCTACTGCAAGGCGGGCCAGAGCACAGAGGAAGAGATGTACAACAATGAGAGTGCGGGACCGGCACTCGAGGAGTTCTTGGATCTGCTCGGTCAGCGGGTGCGCCTCAAAGGCTTCACCAAGTACAGAGCTCAGCTGGATAACAAGAGTAAGAAAAACACACATCACACACACCAATCTGAACGTCCCCAAAATCAAAGACCACACATTTCTACTCCTGCTGATTGCACAAATGTTGCCGTCTTTATTGCTTTTGTGGGCTGTCGTGTTTTTCTAAGCCTATGTAAATTGTAATCTTGACTTACATCATCAGCGTATCTTATGCAATGGCCTTTTGTGTCAAGGCAACATGAGACTTGACTGTTTTTCTCTGTGTTACAGCCGACTCCACAGGCACACACTCTCTATACACCACCTACAAGGACTACGAGCTGATGTTTCACGTGTCCACCATGCTCCCCTACACGCCCAACAACAGACAGCAGGTCGGTAAACCTCGCACTTCACGCTCTATCCCTTCCTGCAGACCGCCGTGTTTGCTTTTCTGTATGATGAGCCGGTATCTGATGGTGGTAATAAGTCCCTGAGCAGCTTCCTTTTAGGATATCTTCAATCCCGGCCCCTGTCAATCTTCCCCAGAGGCTCATTTTGCCACGGTAATGACCTATCAGTTGAAAGCACGAGCATTGCCATGGTAACGGTACCCCATAGTAGGATTTTAATCAATGCATCCCCAGGGGCCGGACCTGATGTGGTATTAGATGGGCCTCTGTGTCTGTCAGCACTAACAAGTGGAATTAAGTGGATGTAGTGGTGGGCCGGCGAGCGATGGCCCAATAAAGCCACGATTACTGCGAGGTTCATCTCAGTCTCTGCACTGCTTGTATGGAATTACTTTTTTGAGTCCATAATAAAGGCTGTGGGTAGAACCCTGTGGTGATACGAGCGGCGAATAGACTGAAGGAGAAGAGGAGTGGATGTGTGCAATCAGGCAGTATCTACAGTGAGACGCTGAACGGCAGGATTTAGGGGTTTTCTTTCTCTCTTCCTTTCTCCCCCTCCAATTGTATTTCATGAAGTGGGATAGTTTAATTTCTTGGTTTAATTCCCTGCTGATAATCTTGCAGCAGGCCAAAGCAGAGCTCGCCCCCACTCATCCCTTCATCCTTCCCAATTCCCCTCGGTACCCTTTAATCCTGCTTGTTTCGGGATCTCTCTGACCCTCGTTGGCAATGGTATAGCAGCCGGAGAGTGAGGTTAACTATCTGCACAGTACACCAATGAAAACAGGGACAAGAGGGTTTTGCTCTCTGCTTGTGGTGCTAGTACAGATGCCATAGATATTACATTAGAGCAGCTGTGACTGCTGAGATTGTTTTCAAACCGGGGAGAATGAGGCTGCTCAAGTGTCGTCATTCTGCAAATCCTATTTGAAGAGTAGTGTCTCAGTTAAAAGCTTCACAGGCCTTTCTTCTGCCTGTAAGAAATGCATTTCATCTTTTTATATTTTAAATGATGAACCTGACTCACTTGAACCATGTAATTACCTGCAACCTTTCGAAATGTCTGTGTCCTTGTGTCTGACCATTTGTTTCTCCTCCTTTTTCGTAGTTATTAAGGAAGAGGCACATTGGCAACGATATCGTCACCATAGTATTTCAGGAGCCCGGAGCCCTTCCTTTCACCCCAAAACACATCCGCTCTCATTTCCAACATGTGTTTGTCATCGTCAAAGTCCACAACCCCTGCACTGATAACGTCTGCTACAGGTAAGTGGAACAAGCATGCACCACGCCTGCAAGGCTTTCTCAAAGCTATTTTACTCAGGCTGATTAAAAACCCAACAGGAGAGGAGGAGAGGGTAAAAATACAGCATCCGAATTTGGTGGAGCTGAGTCAGATCTCCACATACTGGCAGGCGTCATCGTGGTATAAGAAGCTCACTAATATCCTCAGGATAATTTAGTGGAATGTGTCTCTTTTGATGCACAAATGGCTTCATGCAAAACGGCTCTACACAAACTTTTAAAAGCGCTTAATTTGAAAGAATAATAATAACAGCATGCTGAGTGCTTTCTGTGGTTTCTGTCATGACTTAATGGTAATGTGCGGGAGTCACAAGGCGCTTTTGATCTGTTCAGTGATGATACAGTTATTAACTTCAGAGGCACCTTGAAATTATGACTTATGACTCCGTCCTCGAGTGTTTCTGAAGTCAAGACAACTCTCGTTAATAACATAGCATTTGCTTAACAGAGCAAGATTAGTCTGAAGCCCTCTCAGTCTTTCCACCTGAAATAATTTCCCTGAAAGCCATATAATTTCATCACTTCAAATGACTGCTCATTATGCACACAGTTAATACTCATTCACTTCTTTTTAATGTGTCTTTACTGTCACCAATAGATTTGATTTATTGATTCTCATTTCTCCAGCGTGGCTGTGTCCAGATCTAAAGATGTGCCTCCCTTCGGGCCCCCGATCCCCAAGTCTGTAACTTTCCCAAAGTCAGCAGTTTTCAGGGACTTCCTGCTCGCCAAGGTCATCAATGGAGAAAATGCTGCGCACAAGTCGGAGAAGTTCAGAGCCATGGCGACTCGTACGCGGCAGGAGTACCTGAAGGACCTGGCAGAGAACTTTGTAAGCACTGCTACTATCGACTCCGCTGTCAAATTCAGCTTCATCACCCTCGGAGCCAAGAAGAAGGAGAAGGTGAAACCCAGGAAGGACGCGCATCTGCTCAGCGTGGGAGCCATCACCTGGAGTGTCCGAGCCCGGGACTTCGGCCAGTCGATGGACGTGGACTGCTTGCTCGGCATATCCAACGAGTTCATCGTCCTCATTGAGGAGGAATCGAAAAATGTGGTCTTCAACTGCTCGTGTCGCGACGTCATTGGCTGGACCTCAGGGATTATGAGCATTAAGATCTTCTACGAGCGCGGGGAGTGTATCATGCTCTCTGCCCACGACAACTGCGGAGAAGACATTCGGGAGATGGTGCAAAGACTAGAGGTAAGACCCTTAAAGACTCGGCTGTAATAATCTTGCTCATCTTTGAGGTCTCGCTGTCTGCAGGATTACAGACTGATCTGAGCATTTGTAGCAGGCTTCATGCTCATGTCTTTAGCACCAGTGACAAATCAAACCATACAAAGAGATTTCAGAGAACAAAAGATAGATAATCAGTTTTAAAACATTGCTTTCCTCTCTCTGAGGGAGTAATTCCCTCTCTGTTTGCACTGTGTGTGGTTAATTGAGGGTTTCGTCTTAGTTTGACATCCAGTTTATTTTTGATGTAATGAGCATATTACAGTACAAAGAATTGAGTCGTCAAACCAGTGGTGTGTCAAAAACTGTTTTAATGAATCGGCCAAGGTACACACAGGTTTGGCACTGATACACAAACACTGCACAGTCAATACTACAGAAACACACACTGATGGCATCACTATTAGCCAACTACTGATGAGAACTTTGGCCTTTTTTTTAGCACCACAGTAGCTTTTTTTGCACTGGGACAGTAAAACAGACGGACAGGCTCTCAGTTCAAAACCACTGAGACTTTCCCCCCATCAACTCTACCTGAAACATTTTGCCTGAGTGCAGGTGTGAAAGTGCACAGTGTGCACCGAGGATGCATTTGGGATCTGAACATTCAGGCCACATTTTGGAGGTGGACATGGCCACTGTTTTGTTTTTTTAGTAGTGTGAATGCAAATGTGTCCGAGGCCACAAAGGACAGCTCACTAACATCTACGGTCTACCGCGCCGCACTGGCCAAAAGCAACAGTACATAATGTGTTTATTTGCATAGTGAGTGCATGTGAGATCTGATAGGATCACACATGGAGACACTTGTGTACTCTAGACCACGTGAAATGCATATTAATATGGGCAACAGCCTGTCCAATGTAGTGTTCTGCTGTTGCTATCCTAGTAGCAATGTAATAATAAGACACAGCCCACCTCGACTTTGTAAAGGAGTTCACCAGTCTCTCACATAAAAAGTGGCGTAAAGTAACTTCCATGACACATGGAATAATAGTCTGTCATCAGGACTGCACAGTCAATCTATTATTATTTTGTTTGACACAGTGGCTGCATGGCGTGTGAGGGAAAATGGCTGCCTTTGCTTTGAATGGTGCAGTGAAGCCTTTTACTTTAGGGTAGCTGCGGTCCCTCTGTGGTGAAACAATACATTCTACAAATATTGCTCTTGCCATCACAGCTTCGCTACTTACCACAAACCTTGTTATTTTATTTTCAACATTATGTCAGCAGAACCGTTGCTTTCTTAACCTATGTACGTCCTGTCAAGTCTCGTGCGCCTCAGCTTTTATCTTCCTTCCTAGTCTTTCTTTTTTTACTGCGTTTTTCCACAACACTATAAGAGCGTGGCTTTCGGAAATAACCCAAAATGCGCTTGTTTTCCTGGCTCCTTCCCCCTGTCCATCTGGTTCCCTGTCGGTTGTAAAGAGACATGAGTGTAATTTGAATGCAAATCTGAAAAATGAAATTAAAATCGAGACCTGAGAGGATTATGGACCTCCTGTTGTTAGCCTTGTTCGGCTGAGGAAAGGTGACTCAGCAGAGATGGTCGAGCGTTAAGGTCATGTAGTTACAGATGTCGCCCTGCTCTTCATCAACAATAAACCATTATGAAACATCACAACATTGTCAACATTTGACAAAGGCCAGAGCCATTCCCTGTGGCGGGCATTTCATTTAATGGAATGACAGATTAGCGATGATGGGATTTTGGCTCATTCTTGTATTGTGTGGACGCAAGTACAGGAGGAGGCAGCTTAAACAGGGCACCAACCCAGTTTCTAAAGGGGGAGGAGAGGAAATGCAGACACTTTTTCTGGGGTCTGACCAACTAAGAATAGAGGACACTTGGACTGAGACTACTTCACTTAGTCAGAGCTGGCCACACACCCCAGGCCCTCTCATCCCTGTGCTGTAGGTCTGCCTGTGCCATCTGCACCGCTGTCACATTGTATGATTTTGGGGTCAGGCGGTTTTTAGGTATCATGACAAAAAAACAGGGCAAAAAACCTCATTCCTCTGTCCGCATGCTGACATCACAGGCATCATGCTTGTTTTTACCTCCTCTTCATTTGTTTACAGAACTTCTAATCAGGCAACCCTTTGTTTCCTTGGAATACTATTGAGGTTGAATCCTAAAATCCAAACCTGAGCTGTGCATGACCTTATTTCTGTCTGCCTGCCTGCACACTCTCATCCACTTATCCACCATAGTCCCTCTTTGGCAGCATCATCAACAGTTTTGAAATTTCCAGCAAACCCTAGCCAGCAAATTATTGTTGCAGCCAATGACATGGGAGTAACACTCAATTTCCTGCTAAAAACCTGAACAGGAATTTCATTCTTCTGAGGATTACGATAGGCGGAGATAATTACATGTTTTATTATCACATTCACATGCAGTGAACTATTTTCAGAAGAGCTTATAAAAAAAATAAGAATGAGTAAAAAAAATGTGCAGATGAGCACCAAAGGATCTACATATCCCAACCGCCTCGAAAGCCACGAGATCCCGAGGAAGTATTTACCATAATTAATCTTAAAAAGACACAGATGTCATCAGTGTCTACTCCGCTCATCGTAAGAAAGGACAGAGCAGGATATATTAGCATTTGTGATTAGCCAAAGGACATCACTTCCTCGTTCTCTATGCTAATCTCCCCTCAAATTTACTGTCCACTTACCCATGGGATTTGTGAGGAATATTTCACAGGAGACCCTCCGACTAAGTATAAGTGATAAGTTGGTGCCTATTTCTGTTGCTCACACAGACAGCGAAGCAGCCGCAGTAGGCACATTCGAGTATGAGCTGACCACGCATACTTCGTCCCAAAGGTGTCTGTGTTTTCCTACATGTCCCAGAGGTTGGCTCGAGTCATGTTTCATTGGTGGGATTTACAGGCTGCCGGACCTGTGATGTAATGCGAACCACAGCGAACAGATTGCCCAGTGTAACGCACAGAGGAGGCCAGTGTGAGAGCTCAGCTAAAAGCTTTATGATAGCGTCCTGCTCTCCAGGGTGTTGCTGAGTTGGGTGGCCGCGTGCTCGGCTTTTATGAGGCGGGCCATCTTGGCTCGAGTGACAGACACACATACTTGCGTCTATAGAACCGATGCGTTTTCTAGAAGCAGTCACATCTATTTTGTGTTTGTATTCTTTCTACGTACAGTTCTTAAAAAGATTTTCACATTAACAACTCATAACTAAACAGTGCAGCCTGTTCAATTAGCCAGTTTCTTCTAAGCAAATATGCCAAAATCTCTCTCTCCCACCCTCTCTCTGAGGGCTTGCTCTTTGCGAAAAGTGTTGTAGTTTCTGTGTGTCTTGGAATAATATACAGTATCATCAATTGTTGTCTGTTTGGTTTCAAGTCAATAAAATGTCAGAAAATAGTCGAACAAACAACACCCATCTCCAAATATGTACTGCACTCACCTTCAGTATATAATGACATTTGAAACAGGAAAAGCTGCCAATTAATTTTGAGCATTTTGAGCTTGATTAATTATTTTGAATAATTAAAAGATCATAACAATTATTGCCGATTCATTTTTCTGTCACTAAATGAATTGAGTAATTGGTACAATTTTGTGGTTTTAAGATAATTGCTGCCCCAGTGACTTGCTCTGCTCTTTCTCTCTCAAGCCAAATTGTGCTGCATCACAGAGAAGGCTCTGTCCTAGATTTAGATGTTGACGGGGGTTTTGTCAGATCTGTGAAGCGCACTAGTGGAGACACTTTCGCTGGTGTCAAAGCTACTTCCGACTCAGACGGCAACGCCGACTGACAACTGATTTAAGCCTGACGCTGTTTGTTTCTTAGGGATAGCGTTGTGGTTTAATGTCACCATGTTGTTAGAGACCATGATTGGCCATAGTAGTGGAAACACTGGTCAGCAGGACGCCCCCTGTCTTCCCTGGTAGAATCACTGCCCTATTTTACAGCCATTATGGATTTTGGGCTGTCCAGAGGAGAACCTGGGAAGACTAATTTTTAGCGTGCACTGAATAAAGAGCCCCAATGAAGGCATTTAGAAAGCCATTATTTAGGCTTAATGAATTTCTGACAAAGGGCAGTTTGACTCATGGTCCCTAATGCCCAGTCTGATGTCTTCCTCATACACAGGCCATTTACCTCCAGACTTTGTCCCCAGAGAGCATTTGGGCTTCCCATTTCCAATTTAGCTTGCCCTTGATGTTTTATGTGGAGTGATAGGTTACTTTGTGAAAGATCAAGCCCAAGTTCTCCTCGGCTTTTATCTCTCTGTGGAACCTTGTTTCCTTTAGGTCAGTATTTACCGCAACACGAGGTTGAGACTTTGATTTAACTAGTTACAGGATATGTTCCTTCCTATCTTAATAAAGTTTTAGGGCTCTGTCTTATTAGGAGTGCGTGCGTGACGGCCCATCATGGTTGTGTCGGGTCCCTTCACACACAGTGGGGTAGGATTTCTGCCAGTGTGAGAATCTGGTGAAGTGTTGACAGGCCGTAGTCTGAGTTAATGTGTCCCTGAAGCCAGCTGCCACTCTGAGGCAAATGGAGGCAGTCACCCACAACTGAAGCAAGACTAATCTGATGGGTGATTAAAGCTCATTGGATGCAGTGTGAGGTTCTTTTCCAGTGGCTGTCACGACAAGACGGTGTACCGTCACTGCAGTCTAACCTACATAGAGGCTTAGTCACATTGTGTCATCAAGGTGAACATAGATTGTTGGCAGTTGCAGGTTCATTTCTCTCCTTACTTTGTTGGTTGTTTTCCACCGCTGAAGCAAGAGGGACGGCTGAACTGTATCTGAACCTGAATTACATTAAAGCAGAGGATTGCACTCGGCCACCAGTGAACAACCTAAGTGCAACCTAATTTTCATGCAAGTACACGGTTGCACAAGAAACTACTTCCAAGCACGCAACTGGATAAGCAGAGACCACGTCCACATGAAGCATCCACGGGTGAAGTCTCAAGTCAAAAGGGACAAAAAGGGTGAAAAAGATCCTTTTGTTTTCCACAAGAACAAAGCGACTTCATCAGCCGCCAGTTGATGCAGATTATGTGTTTCTGTGTAAACGTTGCACTCCGACGTCTTTCCTACTCATTAACTCTGACTAATTGTCTCAGATATGTGGACAAGTTCACGTATCAGGGGCCAATTAGACTCTTAATTCCCCATGCAGCACCCACACAGCCACTGTAGTTAGTGTCCATAGAGACAGGTGTGTATTTCTGTGTGCAGAAGATGTGTGTTTTTTAGCTGGCTCCTGGGCTGAATCAGTTCGCTCTGTGATTTACCTTCTTATTAACTTTCCGCTTTGAAGGGGTTTTTTGAATTAACCAAACAAACATGCTTGTGCGCCACAGCCTAAAGAAAGGATTTTGATTCCGGTTCAGATGCTCTAATAGTGTTTTTTCTTGTGTGCATATGTGCAGAACGATCCACACACATCTATTAGAAAAGATGCCAACTCTACACTGTGAAAGGCTACTGTTTTAATTTACTGTGTCACATTAGCAGGGATATTAAGATCACTCTGTCCATCTCATGCTTGCTCTCTGTGTGACACCGTACAGCCTTCTGCCCATTTCATCTGTTGCACTTTGTTTTCTAACTCCTCTAAAGTCCTGCTGTCTCCCAATGTCTGGACCAGTGCAATCCAGAGAAAATGTTTGTATTTTATTACGGATAATGGACAAATTTGATTTTTATTTTGGTTCCAGATCGCCACCAGAGGTTGCGAGACGTCGGAGATGACCTTGCGTCGGAACGGCCTCGGCCAGCTCGGTTTCCACGTCAACTTTGAGGGCATCGTGGCCGACGTGGAGCCCTTCGGCTTCGCCTGGAAGGCAGGGCTGAGGCAAGGCAGCCGGCTGGTGGAGATCTGCAAGGTGGCCGTCGCTACTCTCACCCACGAGCAAATGATCGACCTACTGCGCACGTCTGTCACTGTTAAAGTGGTCATAATCCAGCCTCACGAAGACGGCACCCCCCGAAGGTAACCAGTCTTTCTTTCCCTGAATCTCGACACTGCAGCAGACTATCAGTTGTCATTGAAACACGGCTGTTGTGCTGTGTTGTGTTAGCGAGACTGAGAAACAGGTGCTCCTCAAAAAGTCGTGACAGAAGAGTAGTTTAATTTTTCTCATCTATCCCAGCAGCTGGGCTAAATTAGCTTGACATTTGCTCTCGTATTCGAGGTGATTAGCATAAAGAAATGCTTACATACTGGTTTTGTTGCAGCAGGTTTGATGTTCTCTGTTGATTTCTCTGGAGATGAGACTCTCTTTTGCATTGATGTGGATTTGCTGTGAGAAAAAAAAGCTCCAGCAGGGCTGTAGAGTCACGCAGACACGGACAGTCAGCGTTTCTCACTAATGATAATGAGAGGAGCATTTTGATTAATGGCTCAACTCTCGCTGCCATTGTCTGACAGCTCACTTTTTTTCCAACCTCACCCAGTCTTCTGTTCAGCAATTAGGATGGGAGTGTTTGGCTTTTTAGGGACACACACCCATGGGGAGACTTCATCCTCCCTGTAATAAAAAGACAGAGGCATATTTCAAACGATCTTTTGTGATGGGAAGCGACGAAGGTCTGTGGAAAATGCCGGTTCTGAAGGCACATCTGCTCGTTTTGTCTGTGAGAGACAGACAGTCCTGTGAAATAATAATCTGTCCACTTGCTCACACTCACATTCGCAACATCTTTGTTTTGCTTGTTCTTTGGGCTGACAGATTTGTGTAGCGGCAAAAGCTGTTTCCACTTTGTCACAGATAACCACAGCAGAATGACTTTACATTGTACCGAGTGAATACCTTCACCTAATCCCGTTTTCTGTTTGCCCTGTTACAGATAATGCTAATGTTGTCGGCTAATCGTGGAAAATTAAAAACCTCTGGATGACAACAATTGATGAATCGCATTGTACATTCAATCTGTTTGTGTATTTGTTAACCCCTCGTTCATTTGTAAACAGGCAAACAAAAGTGTGTTTTGATAAACCACAGGAGGATGGGGGAATTTTAGATTAAATGTGTTTACAGAAGATTAAGACCAGCATATACTTTTGGAAATTGATATTAATGGAAACCCTGCTAAATATACCAAATGAACACGATCTAAAACAGCTGTGTGTATATGCGAGTTAAAAACTAGATCCTAGTCACATGTTTAACTGTGTTTCAACTTTGCGCTCTGGTTTGGCAACAGAGGAGTAACATATTTACTCCCCCAGATGGTGGTCTAACATGCCCCGTCTGTGAATCCAACACAGCAGCCACTCTGGCAGAAGCGACGTCTAATCCTCTTACCATGATCTGTGATGATACATGATGATACAATCGTAATCGCAGTGCAGGGAAGAAGAAAGTAGACAAAACAAACATCTTCCAAAACCGGTTCTGTGTCGACGAACGTGTGTCCAGGTCCCCGGAGACGCGGTTACAGGATGGAGCATTTGGTAAATGAATAAATGAATGTTTTGGCACAGCCTCTGTGGCGGTGGAAGACATCTGGGTTGGTGTAAGTGACACCACTGAAGCCTGTTGAAGACGGTTTTGAAAATATGCATGCTGCATACAACTGTGCCCATACATGTGTGTTAGATCGTGGTGTGTGTCCTTAATGGGTGGTACGATCATGCATAATGTACTGAGCTTGACCCATATATGGCATTTGCTAACAGATGCATATGGCAGATTAGTAGGTATTACAGTGGAAGAGCATACTGGTCAGTGCTGCTATGAACTGGAGGATTTCTCCATCTTACTGAGACACAGTTTCTCATCGTGGTCCCAAGAGAGAAGCAAAAGGCTCCGTCTCGGGTCTTGTGAATTTTCTCCCAAGGCTCCTAACAAATCAAGAGGTGAGAGGTCAGGTGAAGAATCTCGAGGGCCCTCAACTCTTTTCGCTGCTGCGTCTTTGAGTTGCTAAAGTGTTGCAGTCAACAATAAGTGCTCCAGTTTCTCTGCTATTATCTCAAAGGAAAGGAATTCAGCAGGGGCCCGAAGGCCCCGTCAGTCCCCTGTGGCCGGAGAGATGGGGGTTAGTCTAACAACAATGGACAAGAGTCTCATGACCTCCAGACAATGTACCCTGGCTCCACACTGCGTCTATGACAAGCAAGTGTTTTCATAAGCAGATGCAGAGGCTAGAAGGACTGAGACTGTTTCTAAATAGTGAGAGAATGATTCAGTCTTATTGATTTTTTTATTCCTCAGTGAATCTCACTGAGGGCTGATGGGGTCCTCTGACTGCTAAGATTATGGTGAATGAAATTCTTTTGAAGAAAAAAGGGATGTTAGAACCACTGTTTTGTGGCAAGCCTTCTAAAGCTGTTTATGCCCTAAACGGTTTTGCCCTGCTCAGTCTGAAGAGGAGATATGGCTCTAATATTAGCCGTACCTAGTACTGTATTTATTTACACTGGAGGCAGGATGTGGTTTTAGCCCAGTGCAATACCAGAGGCTTTTCCATCATCACTCTGAAAAGCTTTAAACAAGTTCAACATGTTAGCCTTGGATCAAACTAACGAGAAAAAGATGAAAAAGATTAGCTCTTTGAAAGAGGAATGCAATGTACAGAACATGGCAGTGATTGTATGTTTTGGTATATGGTCATCAGAGATGGAAGAATAAACAAAAGGATCAGTACAATATGGACTAAAAGGGATGATTAGTACAAGACACACAAACATCAAGCAACTGTATTTTCAGAGTGTTGTTTTTTTTGTGGTGCCTTTGTTATAACATATTGTACATTTTGGGTTTCAGCAGACACACAGATTTATGTTTTAGATTGTGGGTAACCTGAATTTAAGTGGGCTCAGCCTGCATCGGACCCCTGCTGATAATGAGTATTGCCTGTGACATTCAGAAGGCCACTTGTGACCTTTCCTTTGAAGTGTCATCAGACTTGTCATCATGGATTCACATCTGGACTGAAGTTAAGCCGGATTTCTCACTTCCATCGCCGACACCCTGTGAAAGGGAGCACCGCTGAACCAAAACTCAGAAAACCTGCATTGCAAATTGCTCGGCTTAATCCCCACTCATAGTCTTCACAGGAGCCTTTCTTTTCCTTTGGAACAGTTTGCGATGAAACGTTACTCTCTCCTCTTTTCTTACACACGCACCTTATTTAATGAACACTCCCCCCACCGCCTGACGATGGTCTGCAAAAGACTGGTGGAGGTCACAACCTCTGTGGCTCTTTGCAGTGACACGGACTCTGACTGTGGGAATGGATTAGCATGTCCCTCAGTCACTGGCCATGTCATTAGAGTGACAGCTCTCTCACTGAGGTCTAAGGTCCTGTTGTCGCACTGATCTATTGTAATTCATTAAGAGCCAGTGGCTCAAGGATCTGATTGTTCACCTCCGACAGCAACCTCGAGCTCAACTCAGCTCGGCTATATGGTTCTGGAAATGAGCAATGATGCAACTGTGGTGTTGTTCAGTCGAGGTTGGAGCCATTGAGCTGTCAAATGATTCCTCTAGTAATAAACACAGCTGTATTTTTAGTTGACTGGATGTTAGTTTTAAGTTGTAAATGTTCTCTTTCTCTTATGTAGGACACTGTGGTATAATTCATGGCCACTCACACTGAAGCTGGTAGAGTGCAGTAGCAGTTCGGGGTGGAATCTAGAGGAAGCAGACTGTATTATTTTTCTCTGGCTTCCTCTGGCTGTGTCTAACAGCGTCTTGTCCACCACCAGCCTCCAGCTCAAGTTGACCAAACACTGGTTTCCTGCTGTTTCTCCATGATTTATACGAAGAGAGTCTGAGTCCCCCTATACATTACAAACAAGAAGCACGTTCCACATGCATTGGGGCAAGTACGAGGGGTATTTCCACTTCCAGCAGAGTTTGGGGGGACGGGCACCGGGGGAGAATATTAGCATTATACAAGAAATTTATTTTGTCACTTCTTGGTCGTTCTGGTGCGAAAAGCACAGCAAGAGCCAACGGCTGAGACCTTTCCTGTTGACAAGCTGTTAGCTAGGGTTAACCTCCTCAGGGAGTAATGATGTGTGGCAACCTGGCATGACCACACACACAGAGTTAATCAAGGTAATGAGTGCGTTAGCAGCCTTGTTAGAAAAACAATTGACCAACACATGAGGACTTAACACTCTTCTTAGCATCTTTTTCTTCTGGAAAAGTGATTGAAAGACGATAGGGAAACAATAAAATTAATGTGATGACTATTTTACCTGTCAGGTCACTTCTTTATGAGTTCCTCTCACATGCTCAGCAAAATGAGCTCCTTGTCCATTTATGGAAGTGGCTGTAATGCCACTCATTACTCTCACTGTCCCATATATCAAGCCAGTGATGCGTGCTACCTACATACGGCCAATGAATAATGTATACCGTGTAGATGTGGAGGATGTAGAGCACACCATTGACGACCAGCTTGGCGTTGACACTGACCAGATGTGAGGGACATGTAACAAGTGAAGGATGATCTTCTAGTCAGATCTTCTAACACCCACATCTCCAGTGGGAAGCGAGCTGTAAACAGTCCAGCCACTCATGGCCCAGTTTGATGAAAGGGTCTCTCTGAGAGGGATTACTCACCCCCTCCACCACCACAGCCCTTTCCAATCAGCCAGTGCGCCCTCCTCAAGCCCCGCTATGTGTACATGTATGACCACAGCAAAGTATACACAGCTTCCCCACCCCCCTAGTGGATCCTGGAAAATCGACTTTGCAGGGGGAGGGCAGTGTAATCATTAGGGTCATGCTTGAGATGCTTTTGGAGAGCTAACAGAGTGCCCAGGCTGTTTAACCCTGACCCACCACCCAGTAAACCACCCCCCCCCTCTCGTCCTTCCAAATATACACACCAAGCCCCTGCCCAGCCCTGAAGATTAATGTTGCATGAAATGGCATCACAGACCTTGTCCATCCCAGAGTTCTTCAGTGTTGTTAGCAGTAATGTGATGGAGATGGACTCAGGAAAAACCTCCTGTGTGGAGCTACCCATGGGAGACCAATGTCTGATGAAGTGGCAAAGTGAGATTTTTGGCTCTATTAAAATAAGCAAAGTGTTTTCTACTATCTTCTGAACATCTTTGATAACGATGATGATGTGCCTTTAAGCCCTCAGTGTGCATATTCAGCTGTTTATGTGGTTATGTGGCGTGTGTTTGTGTTTATTGTTTTCCATGCCAGCATGTGTGTGCGTGCCCATGGAAACTATATCTAGATGTCTGCCTCTGGCAAAATATTTCTGATAGCGTTCGTAGGTTATGGTGTAGTCATGGTGACGGAGAGGATCCCCTCCCCCCAACTTTTACTGGGGAGACGAGGGTCAGTGCCAGCCTGCGGATGCAGTTGGAAAGTGTTGGTGAATCGTTCATTTAATGGACTGAAACCATCGTAATGTAATGTAAAAGTATAATGGATTTATATTGCCTATAATCATTATAACAAAATAATGTGAATTCATGCATGAATTATAACTGCAATCCATCTTATTCTTAAATTCATTACAGCATCAATAATTCATTGAAATATTTAAAATAAGATATTATAAGATGTAGATATATGTTGCACTGACCAAGTTATAATTATGTATTAATATGATATTGTTGGATTTGATGGATCACATTCAGTCAGGTCCAAGATTAAACCACTGTTCCTCAGTGTTACTACTGATAGGAGGTGATATAAGGGATACCTTCCATTAAGCTAACATGTTACTGTAATATTTTCCTCATCACTGACCTTTAACCTTTGTTTCCCCACCCCCTCTCCTCTCCAGGGGATGCTCCGAGCTCTACCGTATACCCATGGTGGAGTACAAGGTCGATAGCGAGGGCCAACCCTGCGAGTACAAGACGCCCTTCAGGAGAAACACCACCTGGCATCGGGTGCCCACAGCTGCTGGTGCACCTCTGTCCCGAGGCTCACCCACACAGGGGCCAGACCGCCTGCAGTGCCAGCAGATCCTCCAGCAGCACCAGGCAGCGATCCCACGAAGCACCTCCTTTGATAGGAAGCTGCCAGATGGGTGCAGGTAAACTCTAGTCCCTGTTTATTATTTCTCCCCCCCTGACCTGTCCAGAGTTGTTGTTTTAAATGAAAAAAAAATTACCCCAAAAATGTATTTAGTTTAATCTGTCGATGTTAACTCTACTCTCTCCTGGCAGGTTAAATACTATGTAAAAGTGATGCCTCATTTAAAGCAACTGGATGACAGTGAGGTTGCATCAGAAAAGAGATTTCCAGACTATAAAAGACTATGAACTTACTTAATGAAAGGAATTTTCTCCTCTGCTCTGTGTTGATTTTCACACAATAATAAATTATTGCAAAAGCTTAAAGAAAATCTTCTCCTTGGCAGTATACAGACACATGACCTCTAGGTCAGTGGGTGTGATGTGATCAGCAGGATGCTTTTACCATATATTTTAGAGATATCACAAAAAAAAACGTAACCTTTAGTCCTCTTTGAAAATGAAAATACAATTTCAAGATGAGATAAGATAAGTGAATGCAAACGTTAAATAAAATGAATGAACAAAAATGAATGAACACAAGTCGAGTTTTCTGATCAAGGATTTTCCAGACAGCCAGACAGAGCAAAGCTTGCGATCAAACATCATAACGCTCAAAAGATCCAATCCTTTTGAGATAAAATCTTTGAACTCTCAGCCTTTCTCATTTAGAAACGAGCCACAGTAACACTGAGGGGCTGTTATTTTGTTCACTTATTTGCATACATATAAATGGATCATTTTAGACCAATGAATTCACGGCTTCGCTTTCATCTCCCTTTAGATAATAATAAGGCCACACTCAGACTTTGTTCCTGTCCTAGGCTCTGTCTCTTTTGGACATCTCCATTGAGCCATGTAAAGCAGTGATTTGTTCGTTCTAATGAAACCCCTACAGTCATGATAACCTTTCCAGTGTGTCACACCGACCCCCCCTGGTGTTGCCTGTACTGACTATACTGGGATAATGGCCGCCTTCTCTGCCTAATCAGAGTTCCTGGCAGTGGGAGCTCTCCATTCTCCTTCGCTCCTTTTCTTTCTCCCTCTTCTTCCTACTCCCCGCTCCCTCCCGCTTCCTGCACCCTGCCGAGGAGGAGGGGATGGGGACACTGACACGGCTCAGCTCATCTCATCCAATTACTACAGAAACAAAGAGAGTGCTCTTCGCAGACCACGATATGTAGCACCCCAGAGGGAGAGAGGGAGTAGAGGAGAGGGGAGAAAGTGTCATACACTGAAGAGGCCAGGAGGGAGAGCGAGGGAGAAGCAGGAGGGGATATTTTACAGGCACATATTCTCGAAAATAAATCAACATGATGCTTCATTGATGTAAACATCATCTGGCATGAAGCTCCTACATGCAGCGGCTGCTTATTGTTATTATTGTTGTTTGGTATTTTATATGGATTTTATCATGTTGTGTGGACATGCAGAAAGTAAACAACCAGGATGCATTTCTGCAGCTGCCAGAGCTTTGTGCAAATAAATAACAAGAGTGTAATAGTGTTAAATAACATCTAGATAAAAAGAACAATGAATATTTCGGCATACAACAGGTGGTTCAACTGTTATGGCTGTGGGGGGACACACAAAACACAGTCACTGGCCACTGGTCTCTAGGACACATGTTAATCTTTATAGCTCAGATAAAGCGTCGTCCCATCCTCACATACCAGAATCCAGATTTGGCACCGTAAAATATGACACCTACTACGCAGCCAACTGAGACTGACCACTAATCTCTGCTGCCTCAAATGTTATTTCAGTGCAGAGAGAAAAATTACAGTCAGTGCCCCACACCCGGGCAGAACTTTACATTATGTCAGGGAAGGAAGAGAAGGAGAACAAAGAGCAGCTGCTGCTGTTTCACATTAAAGTGCCTGGACCCGTCAGAGGAGACCAACACTTCAGCCAAGGAGGAAATGTAGCGATCTGGCCAAAGCGTTCGATGATGTGTGCTGCGATTGAGTTACTGACAGTTTAGTGAGTTTCCCATGAAGGTCTAAACCAAGAGAACGTGATGACAAAGCAGAAAGGGCCGATGCAAAGGATATGTTGGCTTCTGGATGGATGTTGATATTGTGATTTTGGCATTATAGCGTCCTACCAAATTATTTAGGTTAGATTGATCAGCACATTCCCGATTTCTGGATGCATGTGAGGAATCAGGTTAATAAAGACCCGGTCCTCGTTAAACACGAGACCGAGGACTTAATGTGAAAGCCATTCTGCTTGTGTTATTGCAGCCATATTTCCATCTGGTCATCTAACCTACTTTGGTGTATTTGGTGTTAAAAGGAAGGCCTCTGGGCATCAGACATAACTGGAATCCAGTGTTTATTTTTCACTCAAAACTGTAGTCCACAAGTTTTTGCTGGCCTGAGGAAGAAAAGCAAAGAAACCTCTCGTCTCAAGATATTAAATCTGGTCAGGGTTTATTGCAAGACAGTGGAATACACTGTGTGGAGGCTGAGCTGAGATAAAAGTCAATGGAAGTAAATGATTAAACTTCTTAACAGATCATGTGAGAGTCAAGTTTGTGTTTCGTAGCCGAGATCTCAAGCATCCTCTTACATGCAGACGCTTCTTCTGCTTTTACATACTCAAGGGGCCTCGCCATCTGGATTACTCACTGAGGCTTATTACCATAACTAATCTCTTTCTCTGTTTGTCTTCAGAGAACAAGACACCTTCTCCCTTGCTGACAGTTCTTACATTTTCTTAGACATTTTCCACGGTGCTCACATGCAAGAGACTGTTCTCTGGAGTGACACCCAATAATAAAGCTATTAATCCTGGACAGACAGAGGATTTATTTTTATTTTTTTCACTTCTAGAGGACTAAATGTGTTTTAAAAAAAATATGTACAGACAAAAATTGTACAGCCCAAGTTTTGACAATTTATGGCATTGTCTTAACTGCTTGTACATATTTTCCCCCTCTATTTCTGCAGGACAATGCAGGACATAGAGAACCCACAGGTCACATCATGTAACAAGGGAGACCAGCACTACCGCAGCTCCCCCAGTAACCAGTCCTCCTCCAGCGATCCAGGACCCTGTGGCAGCAGCACCTGGTCCCAGCAGCCTGGATACGATGGGTATGTGACCACAGCAGTGTTTTTTGTTTTTTTTAACGGCCTCCATTCAGGATCATGTGGTTTTGCAGTAATTAATGCAGCTAGAGTTAGACCCAGAACTGCTTTTGCAGAATGACAGTAATTTTCCCACATGAAATGACCAAATCAACCAACGTTTGACCAGTTGTTCCAAAATCTTTCAGAAATTGATCCAACGAAAGAATGAAATTATGCCTGTCACGGTCTAATACCACATCTAGACCTTAAAAGAGGCAAGATAATGGAGGATGATGAGTTTCTTGAAGGATTTTTTCCCTCAATTTAAAGTGTATGATTGTAGTCCCCATTCAGTCTTACAGAAAGCCTTGGCTTCATGATTCCATGTAGAAGAACATGAAGGTCGCCTCAGATGAAAATGGGTACTTTGTAAATTAAGCCATACGGTTTTACAGCCATTATGAATCCAAGCCAAGTGATGTATTTTTCATTGTTGTAAGTTTGAGCACATCTTCCGTCTTCTGTTCTGGAGATTTAAAAAGGATGAGCACTTGAGTATAATAGGTAGTGATTATAAAGAATTCTGTCTTGTCCCTCAGTATTTCGTACTGCGACTGGAGTGCCACTTTAGCAAACTACACTGTAATTTTGGAGAAAGCCACAGAGAAGAGTTTTTATTAAAAATAATCATAAAAATTTAAAGTCTGTAGAGAGCAGGAGGAAGGAACCTGAGCCGACAGAAACCAGTGTAGCTTCTGCCAAGGTGACTGTGGCCACCACATTGTCAACATCTTTACAGTTCACATGTTTCGTCCTGCAGTTCCGTTTGCGGCGCCTAGCAGTATAGATTTCTTTGCAATACTTTGTTGTTTTTCCTGCTTTTACTCATATAATGGTTTTGTGGGGCAGCGCAGCTTCGGACTGCACAGGCGTAACATCTGTCAAGCTGAATGGTGTACATGAGCAGAATCCATCAGAGACCAATGTCTGTCTGTAAGTGGTTACAGACCATGACAAGAGGCTTAGCTGCACACTGCTGCCTTCCTGTCAGAGGCCTCAGAAGTGCGCTGAACTCTCCCTGCGTCCTGTCAGAGCTGCCACGATGCAGAACAACGCACATGATGCCTCGTCCATTGATCTCCGGTTAGAGTCTTTGTTCAGAATCACGAGACACTTTGGCCCCTGTTCATTTGCTGTAACCTTTATTAGCTCTTTAAGGTTTAATTAAGACCCACGCTGAAAAATTTGCTTGCTCCTTTCCTTTTGTCAAGAGCAAGGAGTGCGCCTGGCATGCCAAGTCGAATGAAAGGAGGTCTCTTGTCAGCGTTGTCTGGCAGCTTCTTTATTCTATTATAAGCTCAAGTGATTCGACCTTTAATGATCTTGAGCTAATTGCTGTAGGTCCGTGGTAAATCTGTCGAAGTCCTTCTCTGACTAAAACACAGAGCTCAGACTATAGGCAGAAAACAATTTACAGCCTATTCTCCTTCTCCTCTTTCTCTCTGCAGGTGTCCCTCTCCTATCCTCCATGAGCGTGCGGGGGACATCCAGGGGGGAGATGGGGAGATCCACAGGGAGCGAGAGCCCACTCTTGAGAGGACCAGGTCTGCAGGTGAGTCTGTTCTCTTTTGATTTAAGAAGCAGCCACGATTCTGCTGCGTATACTGTCTGGAAACGTATGTGTACTGTATAAAATGAATGAATTATTCCTACTTTTCTACACTTAACCCCTTCTCTGCCTGGTTCGCAGAGGCCAAATGGCACATCCCCTCCACCAAGATCCTGAACCCTCTGAAGCAAAGAGAAGGAGGGAAAGACTCACCCAACAAGCTGTCCAGGGTAAATGTCTGACCTACTTTCATCTCCGTTTGACAGAAGCTGCCCAGAGAACATAAAATGGAACTTTTTTTTTTGATTCATTGTCAGCTGGCTTTGAAAGGAGAGGAGCCTGTTGAAAGTTTAATGCAGTGTGTGTGCCGCGGTTGGTTGTAGAGTGTTTTGCACTGCTTAACTCTGCGCTGTCAGACCAGCTTTACCGCGCACCATCATTTAAATCGGGGTGAGGTCGGATTGCCCTTGTTTATGGGCTGCAGCAATCAGCAGCTCAATTGGGGTGTTCAACCCCATGTCGTCCCCTCTAGCCGCTCTTTGCACTTATCACTTCCCCTTCATCAGCTTGCTAACGGGCGTCTCATCTCATCACCATTTGCGGTTGTCTCTCTCTTTTCTAGGACACATTTTCCTAGAAGGTTGAATATATTAAGTTTTTCAGCCTTTCATTTTCCCCCGTTCTCAATATTCCCCACTATCTCATTTATCTTTTCTCTTTTTTTTCTGGCCCGTACACCATCTGTCTTTGCTTTCTCCTTTGATGCTGGAGGCTGACACATAAACCTAACAACTTCTTTCAGTTCTTTTAGTCAGTATTGCTTTAACCCACACCAGTGGATAAAAATTTAAACCACTCTCTCAGCACTTTATGTCCCTAATGCACAGAGCTTGTTTTTCCTAATCAGAGGAGATGTTTTCGCTGTGGTCTGGTCTGTGTTCACGATTCAGCGGTGTTTAGTAAAGCATGATGAAGAAAATATGACAGGTCATGATCCTGAGGTCAGAGTTTATATTCTCTAATTAAGCATTTGCATTAAGCCCATTCACTGGAGGCTGTTTCTTAAGTCAATTGATTTGTGAAGCTGCTGATCTACATTTCCATACTTAATGCTGGAGTAGGCAGAAAACTAGAAAAAACACACCCAGGATTTTTGAATTACAGCCACCCTTCTGCAGCACATGCCTTGCAGGCATATGCACCCACTTACACGCACATGACAAAAGCAACACAGCCACAGCCCGGAGCATTTAGCTACAGTTAACAGAAGGCTAAACCGTTAGCAACGTTCATTATAGCCACTCATCACCTGCTTTCATGGTAAATCTTCATACACAAACCACAACACTACACACACACATATTTTGATATTAGAAGACGATGACATTTGCAGCCTGTCCAGAAGAAGCACAACAGACTTTCTCCATCTCTGAAAGGCCTCACTATTGTTGACATGGATCCATCTGTAACGATGTGCACATGTTAATCTACAAGAACAACCAATAGAGACGCTCTGTGAAAAGAGTATCTGTCTCAGACTAGATTTTCCAAAGTCTGAAAACAGAGCCAAATAGGAAATGCAGTTTACTCCCAGATCACTTGAATTACAATAAACTGAAAGGTAATTATGTTGGGGTTTTTTGCAGTGTAATTGGTCTGACTGAGCTAGATTACGAAAATTTTTGCTTAGTGATCAGAAAATAAATGATCAAAGTACCAGAATGTAAGAAATCACAAACTAAGTAAGTGACATTCAGCATTTTTTTTTTGTATTTCTTCCTGATACAATATAATGGGCCTCAAGAAAACAAGCAGGCAACTCAGTCAGTGATAAGTGAACATGTGATGTAGCCTGATCGGCGAATCCCAGCCATCTGATACAACCAAGCAAGTTAAAGCAACTGTAAAAAATATTTGCAGCTGCTGTTTGACCTTGTCTGATTTACTGTATTTCTCTCCCCTTCACCCCACTTGCTCTCCTGCTCTCTGTCTCTGTTCCAGACGGGTGATAAAAACTCAAGCCACTCAAGTAGCAACACTCTTTCAAGCAACGCCTCCAGCAACAGCGATGATAAGCACTTTGGCTCTGGAGACTTGATGGACCCGGAGATGCTGGGCCTCACTTACATCAAAGGAGCATCCACAGACAGCGGGATTGACACTAATCCTTGTGTGGCCCCCGGGGCCCGGGTGTTGCTGCAAGGCAGGATGGGGGAGCAGGGACACCCCTGGGTGTCGGAGCACCACGAGGACGGGGCATCAGAAGAGGATCATGGGAAACTGTACTTACCGCAGGGCTACGCTTCAGCCATTATGTCTAGTCATGTGACAGATGGCAGCATTGGAGACCTGAGCGAGATCTCATCCCATTCAAGGTAGAGTGCAGAGACAACTTTGTTATTGTCTTTGGTGTTTTTTCTTCTTTGAAATGACCTGCTCAATGTGTATTTTTTGTGTGTGTTAGCAACAAACATATGCTTTGTTGCACTTTGTATTTGTGTTAGAATTAAGGAGGAAAAATGTAAGGAAAAACCTGCATAAATAGGTGGTCACTGTAAGTGCGTCTGGACGGTAAATTTCAGAGGAATGGTGTTTGGTAGCATTTCAGGGACTCATTGGAGACCCAGCATCTTACTAAGAGCCTTAATTTGGTTTTCATTCATTCATCAGTGTACCGCTGCAAATGTCAGTGGTGACTCGGATGTTTTTTCTCCTCTGTTGGCAATTACTTCAGTCTGTTGTGGCTTAACTCGGGCATGTTGGGTCATTGATTTGCCCGCTGATTAAAAATCGCACCCTTTACATGGTGTATGACTCAGGGCACAGTCCAGGGCATACATCCACACATACACCGCTAACTCTGCTCATTATCTGTTCATGGAAACGAGAACAGTGATAAACACATGCACACAAGGATGGTTGCTGGCTTTTAGCTGACCTTTTCACCCAGCCGTGCTCCCTCACTCCTGAACCACAGCCCAACTTATCCAGCTGTGATGGCGCTGGTGGGTGGGGCTGCTGTCGGACTGGAGCAACATGGGTGGGTGGGGGAGGTGGGGGGGGTGGGGTTTCACCATAACGTCATCCAAGTCCTTGTCACCAGACTGGGGCCCATCTGGGAAGGAGGAGGGGTGTTGGAGAGGGTTGGCCCTGGAGCCAATTACAGTCTGTGTCTATGAGATAGAATGGCTATCTATTTGTTTATGCCACACAGGATTATGTTACCACAATCTGTTCAGATCGTTGACCTGTTCTGGAGCCGTCACATCTATTCATTCCAGGATATCATTCAGAAAAGAGGAAAGAGCCCATGCCTTCACCTTGACTGCTCCAATGCTTGCCTCCTTCCATGTAATGGTCTTTGACACCACAGTGTCATCTGAACAAACAGTGAAGCAGCAGGAGCACATTTTGCAGGGTGTGGCCCAGATGGTCATGAATATGGAAACAGAGTAGCCTCCAAGCTAAAGCCAACTCTGATGTCTCAGGGTAGTTTCAGAGAATGTTTTGTGCTCGCTGAAAGTTTTCCAGCGAACAACAAGATGTTCAAACTAAAATGTGGCATCTTTATGAACCTGTGCAGTCAATTTGAATCTTAGTCCAGTTGGGCAGCTAACGGATAAATCTGCATTGGGCAGCCAGGTGGCATAAAGGACGAAATGTCCTCTCTCATATGAGTGATGAGCTGAATATGAAACAAGGAAAGATCTGCTTTTGTTAAGGATGCTTTAAACCACAGATATGTGATGTAATTGAAAAATATGGAAAACAGCACATAAACAAATATGGTGTGCCATGCAAAAATACAACCAGAGTATCGCTGAAATGTTAGGAATTTGGATAGAAACCACTGGGAGTAAGTAGAAAATGTGTCCGTATGATTTGAACGCACTGACCCTTTAATCTGGTTTGTCAGTTGATATTTAACTAAACGGTGAAAGGGCAAAGTTCAGCAGGAATAGTCACATGAGCGACTAGATGTGAGTCATCCTACAATGTAGGCTGGAGGTGAACTAGCTGGGATACACTGTGTGGAGTAAATGATGTCATCCTGTCGAAGCCAGCAGCAGCATTAAGCTTCAGAAAATAATTTTCGGTTTAAAATCATTGTCATTTCGCAACATCTGACGCGGCTGTATCACTAGCAGTCTCATTCTTCATTGCCAATGCTTTGTTATGCTTTTATCACAATTTCATGTTTTTTGTTTCCTTTGATTTTTAAATTCATTCATTTCCTGATCACTTTTGAGTTACATTCTGCTTTTTTTTTTTTTTTTTTGTTGCTGTCTGATCAGTGGCTCACACCACTCTGGCAGTCCCCTGGCCCGCGGGGCCAGATACTGTATGTCCGCTGACTCCTCCAAGGTGTACACCATCCCCCAGACCAGCAGTTCTGGGCCAGAGCCGGGGCCCAGCTCAGAGGCCTGTGGACAGACACGGGCCGAGCCCAGTGGCAAACTCCCAGTGGGCGTGAAGACGACTGGTGGTGGTGATGATGATGGTGATGGGGATGATGATGAAGCCCACAGCACTGAGGGACCGCCCAACATTTCAGAGTGTGGGTGAGTGTGTGTGTGAGAAAGAAAGCATCAGAGAATATGTCAGAGAACTTCACCACATATGATCTTACACCACAGAAAAGAGTTGGTACAGCTCACAGTTCACATGGTTCACATTAAACACAGGGCCAGCTATCATTCAGGACTTGATGACACATTTGATCAAGCTAACTCACCACCACTGTCTCTCTCACTGTAGAGCTAGTTTGTCCCAGACTCGCTGCTGCACTCTTGCCAGACTCATTCCAATACAAGTATCGCCCCCCCCGCGCCCCACCGGCCCACCCAGTGCGCATAAACTGGCCCTGATTGAAGCCGACAGCCACAAAATAAATAAGCTCAATGAAGCTGTGGACATAATACACTTGGCACATGTCACTTGTGGTTATTGATCATTCCCGTGAAGCCGGGTCCCCGTGGACTGCCAGGCTGAGCTTCTACCAGATCAGCAGCTCTGCTGGGAGCCAAGCAGCAATCCTCGGACAGCAACACACACTGTAGTCACACACACGCAGCTCATGGACACCAGCCACACAATAGCTTGCAGAGATATTGCAAAGGAAGAGTTTACACAGCCCAGACTTTATATGAGCAGTGCTGATTGACTGTATCTGCCTGATGATTAAATGGTTTGCTGTAGAAAACAGAGCAGCCATTGATGGTGAAATTGAAACTGAGCTTTGATGGTCTGAGTGTAGATGTGTGTGTGTGTTGGTGTGAAAGCATTTGCGTGCTGGCTCCGGGCATATTTTGGAGCAAAGAATGTGATATTTGCCCTGAAAGAAACCCCTCTGCTCCAGCTCCAAAGTAATTTCATTTAAGCTGTGAAATTTGCCACTTAAGAGCTGTGTGATTGATCGCATGCACTGAAGTCATCTTCTGCCGACTTATGAAAAAGCTCTATAATTCAGTTATCCTCCCCATTGTTTGTTTATATATTCCTACAGTTTTATTTCGTCTTACATAACAGTGCCTCGTGATAAATGGCCTAATATTACTCCCAGATATTGTTCTAACATAATGAAGTTTCTCTTCCCCCTTTCTAAAAAGTTTTCTCATTTGCTCTTAACACTGTGTGTAATGCAGGATGTGAAAAAATGCTCCTAACCCCCGGCTGTTTCTTTCTTGCTTCTGCTTCCTGTTCCAGAGGAGCGGAGAGCTTGTTAGCCTTCCTTCTCAATATGCTGTCTGAGCGTTCAAGGTACACAGTCAGTTTAAGTCAACCCTGTGGCCCTGATATGACCCAAGCCTACACCTCCTCAACCCCCCCCCCCACACCCTCACACCCTAACCCTCCCCTTGTCCTGGACCCACCACCACCACCCCGCTCTCCTCTCTCATGTGCCGGTCCTGTCCTCTGGCTCGTGCTGAGAGCGGAGGGCAGCCAGCTGTGAGTCAGTGGCTGTGACATTTGTCCTACTGCTGTGAACTGTCCACCTGCCAGACCCTGATCCAACACACTCTTTCTAGTTCAGTCTTTCTAGTCACCTCTTTGTTATGCTGTCGCTAAGGATTTCAGCAAATCCCTGAAGTTTCCGTAAAATAAAATGCATGCATGAGTGCACATTATTTGACCAAGATAGATTAAGCCCAGATATATGATGTCATGCTTCTCCTAAGATTAATTAATCGACCATCTCTGAACAACATATGAAGAAAGAAATTACCTCCACCCTGATGCCCCTGATGACCCTTTGGTCTTCATATGTATATGTATTAAAACCTTATATGAAGATGAAACAGAAATAGCTCCTGCAACATCCAAGTGCAATCAGCCTTTATTAAATTGTCTGTTTTTAATATGCCAGCTCTCTCCACATCGGCCAAGCCTGAAAACATGTCATTATTAATTCTGGATTGAAGGCATTATGTGTTTTTAAAAACAGATGAATGAAAACATATTGTACATTCTTTCTCTCACTCCTGTTACCTAAACACCTACAGTATTATATCCTGTAGATATTTAATAGACTCTCCCACACAGTAGAGTAACCTTTAATCGCAAAGGTCAGGGCCTTAGCTTTGTTCCTGCTATAACAGCTCGATCATGTAAGAACAAATTGGAGAGGAGGGGGGATTCAGAGGGAAAAGCTGGTTTTCCCTTCAGTTTAAAAACTGAGTCACAAGTAAACAGAACTCAATATACTGCACTTCTTTGTCTGAGATGCAGCCTCCAGAACAGAGCAATTTGATTTTGAACGAGAGATCTCATGGATCACTGAGAATGTATCTGGCAATCACACGTTGGGCATTTGCAATACACGTCTATGTGTTTAGGGCTCGGTTGCCATGGTGCCAAAAGCTTAAAACAGGGCAACTCTCAGCAAAAGTGTCTCTAGGTAACCATCGCAACCAGGCGGTCCCATCATCTCGCCGTCTAGTGTATCCCCCTGTGGTCATGTAGCACAGTGCCAACAGCACTTGATGTGTCATGCTCACAGGCTGCTCACTAAAAGCAGAGGTCTCAGAGACGCACAACTTCACCAACACGCTCGGTCACAGCCTCCCATGCTGCCTTGTGTCTGAATGTATTTTCTGCCCCAAAAGCCTCTTTCTACCTTTCTTTCTACCTCTCACAGCGCTAGGCTGTACTCTTTTTCACAGTCTCTTTAATCATGGGTTTGGCAGAGTGAGATGGGGGCAGGGCGGGATTTGAAATAAGTTTTCCTTCCGAGCTCTCTTTCCAACCACTTTCCCCCCACTGTCACCTAACTAGCATGGAGCAGGGAGGCACCTGTTGTTGGCATGCTAAGACGGATCCACCTGAACCTTTTGTGTGATACTGACATTGTTTTCTAAATAGCTGGGGGCACCGGTCCATTCAATCCAAGCTGCGATGGCTCCAGGCCTCCCCTGCAGTGTGCAGCTCGTGTGACCCCGTCTGACTAGCTCTGCTCTTCTGTGCCCTCTGTTTTGTCCACAGGCAGTTGTACGCGCAGGAGGCTGCCTGCCGGCTCCAGGCCACTGAGCGGGATGGAAAATCGCTGCAGAGGCTTTCGAAAGAAGAATACCTTAAAATGATGCTCCCTGACAGCCCTCCAGGAGAAGACAGGAGTCGGAAGGTGAGGTCATTGTGGCTAACTGACTGATTCAGCTCTGAATTACATAGTTATTGTGATGTTTTGTTTCACACATGGAAATATTTAAGCAGTGATTGACAGCATGATTACGGGACATCGTGAGATCCACTGCAACCTTTAAGGCCTTCTTCTCATGCTGACTTAACAGCCGTTGTACGTACAAGGCCAAAACCAGAGCTGCTAACGTCTTGCTGGGAAGCAAGTAAAAGCAGCACAAACAGCTGCTGCCTATCAGCTGGCTCCTGAGGACCACGGCCAATAGTCCTTGGGCTCTATCTGACACCTGGCGCTGAGCGCAATACAAGTGTCTATGCTAGCTTTCAGACCGCTGCAGTTGTTATTTTCAAATCCAACGTCCACATTGTTTCAATAGCGAATGCGCTTGCACGCATCTTGGTGTTAAAATGAGGTGTGGTCAGGCGAGTAATTGCCACATTGCTATCTTTAGATGCTGGAGAGCAATTTCAAGATTGACCACAAAATCCTAGAGTGTGCAGAAAATGCACTTCACATGGTGGGATATGTCAGTTGGAATATTAAGATACAGATAGTTGGAGCATTCAGTGTAGTATTATATTTCTAAACATTGCTGTGCATTGTGGACATTGTCCGTGACATAAACAAGGCTCCGCAGAGGCACGTTCCTTCTTACTACCCCGGAGATCCACCACAGTGTTTCATATTCTACATAGAGACTAAATTTATCCTCAGAATGTTTCAAAATGAACTGAAAATTTATATTTAACATAAAAGATGTCAAACATTGTAATTTGTGCTGTTGGTTCATTGTGGAGCTGTGCACTTTTCGTTGATTCCCTTGGCCTGTCATTGCCCCTGGGGGTGCAGAGCTCACCGCCTGCACGTACCAGGATCAGGCTCAGGCACAATATGTAATCAGCTCTCCACAATCTGAATCCAATTCTGTGTCCAACTCTGATGTCAAATTTACACTTTGATTGGTTTATTGCATGTTATGTCCAAAACACTTTTGGACCATGTGCATGGCAACAGTTTGTTTTTTTCCACCGTTAAAATAGCAAAAGAGATATGGACACGCCCTTAAATGCACTTGCACCACACGCTTTAGACCATGTGCTTTGTAGTGTTGAGATAGAGCCCCTTGTCTCTCCAGACATAAGACCCTCTCAGTCCCCGCTGACTGGCACAGGGTGTTTAATTTAATTTATAACGGGGACTGAGTTTACTCAGTCGGGATGTCATGGATTAAAGGCAGGAAGTTGCAGAGAGTGCATCGATGTTTGATGTTCCCGGATCCTGCAGACTCTATTAATTGCATCTTGAGTTCCCTGTGCCGTCCCCCATCCATTATCTACCAGGAAGAGACCCTGGAGACGTACAAATGGGTTATTTTTTCATCCCTTGTGAATAGAAGTATGTCCTGTGCACAGACAAACCCTGTCTGTCACATGGAGCAGCCCAGTGCACTGATTAGTTTGTCTTGTTGTTGTGCACTGGGCTTACAGTGTAGTAAACGTGGTACTTACAAGAGAACAGGCAACGTCATCAGCAGCTGTATGAAATGAAAAGCAGGTGTATCAGGCCTCTACTGTGATTTCCTTAGTCCCGTCTTGTTTCCCGCTGAGCAGGAAAGAACAGTAACCGGTGGAAAGGTGCACAGTGCTGCCTGTTGGATTCAAAGCGCTGAACGGTCTTTGTTGTAATCTCATTCTCTTGTCTGATTCAGTTCAATAATACGCTGTGTGGAAAAGCAATCTGGGAGAGGGATGCATGAGGGAGAGCACAAAGCCAGACACTCCAGCCATATACACATCTGATCCCAGTGAACGCATACACATACTGCTCTTTTGTAGGAGCACCCTCAATCTGGCTGCATGTTTTCAATCATCAGCTGGCACGTAAAGGAATCAAATTACAGTAATGACAGTGTTGGAAACGTCATTGATTTATTTCCGATTTAATACAATCTGACTTGTTTAATCTCCTAAGTAATTAAACAGAGTATACGGTAAAGGTTAATGCATGTGTCACTTGTGGTAGTCACCCGATGCCATTCTTTGTGTGGGTGAGCAGGTGCGGAGAGATTTTCCTTGCCAGGCGAGGTGGCCGCTGGGACGCCCTTCCACAGACAGGCAGACTATTGTGTGGCTGACGTAAAGGAAAGGCCGCTCACAGCTTATTCTCCCACAGCGTTCCTCTTTTGAACCTCCTGTGGGAAAGAAAAAAGCCTTTGAATGGGTGGTTGTCCGGCACATCCTCCCAAGTGGCACGTCAAACGCTGGTTGTTGTCTTTGTCCAGCACGGGCAGTGAGGAAAGAACTTACGGAAATCAGGAAAAATCTAGGTGGATGTGTCACTGCTGCCTTGACTGATAAGAGTGTTGCAGTTAAACACATTACAGCACAAATCAGGCTGTTGCCAGCTGAGCTGCATTAGACAGACCTTCAATGTGTCTAAATGCAGCTCCGGTTTGATTAATTGTGTGATTAATACAAGATTTGATTAATACAATATTTGTGTGTAATGTGCACAGCAGGCTCAGTTAACCAGCGCCAAGATGTTTTCAGAGCCTGATGTGGTTCTGTAGATGTAATAAATAGATGACTTCTGAGAAAACATTAAGCCCTATTGCAAATGTTTTCATTTGCCGTGACTCCATTTATTGCAAGCTCTAAATCTGGGCTATTTTTGCTTTATATAAGAGAGCAGCAAATCCTGTTTTAAGTTGTTTTGACGAGCATGAACCTTACAGGATCTAATCTTGTAAAGTTGGGTGGGAAAACTTGCAATACGAGAGAGACAACCTTGTTAAGTTAAAGCCTCTGAGATGAGATGTTGTATGGCGGCTGCATATGCATGCTGCTTTGAATCCCAGTATATATCTCAACTTTAAAGACGTACTAGATGTTTGTTAAATTCTCACCGTGGGATTTGTGGGGGGATCAGGCTTTGAAATGGAGATGGCTGGGTGTTGGCTTGCGGGGATACCAATGTAGTGTTGGTTACAGCTGGGAAGCCAAAGGCAGACATTTACCCATCTGGCCAACTGGTCCGCATATCATTTGTGGCTACTTTTGATGTCACTCCTGCAATATTTATGTAAGCTAAACGGGACAATGATGGATGGGATTGGTGTTTGTGGCTTTGTGTGTTTAAACAGGAGATCCTCTGTCAAAACGCTGGCCACAGTCGTGAAACATTAGTATCTCTGCAGTGGTGTAACTCTCCTCTGTGAACAGAGGACATCCCCGCAGGACGATCCTATTCAAGCTCTCACAGCTTTTCTGATCTTTTCTGGTCATCCAAACCCTTGTAGTTCCAATTTGACCTCTGCATTGTCTTTCACTGGCCTCTACAAGACTCCTCCGATTCCAGAGATAATTCACAAAGCTGTAAACAGTTTTACTACCTGTTTGTTGTTTTATCGGCCGCAGTGGGAGGATGACAAATACTCCTCAGGACACATTTTGATAGATTAGCGTTGACAACATATCGCTTTTTTTTATATCTGAATATTTTTAATATCTTGCCTCCAGCTTGACTAAAGGTGGTCATGATGATAGTTTGCCATTGCTTTTGAAAAAGTTGTTTGCACCAATTCTTCTTTAAGTACGGACTGTGGTATTCTTTTCAAATGTGATCACATGTTAACTGCAAATGTCTCTCTGGATTGCCTGTCAGTGCATCAGCAATTTCATTTTATTTTCCATCTTGCATTACAGCAGAAACACTCCCCTCCACTCTGCTTCCTGTATCTTCTCACATTAAAGCTCAGTGACTATTGGCTGCCTCGGCACAGTGACCCCTGTCACCACCTCCACAGGCCCTGTCCCCTGTTTTTCCCACTCTGCCAGACACTCTCCAGCTGTGCTCAATCCATCTGCATTTTCCTGAGAGCAAAGAGTGTAATTGATTCCTGACACTGCTCCCTGATGTTCCCTCCTTACCCACCCAGCTGCCCGCTCGTGTAAACCTGCTGTGCTAAAGAAAGGCGGGGAGGGTGCAGTCGACGGGGCCATTGCTGGGGCCTTGGAGGCCACTCAGCTCTATCCTCTACATTGTTGTGACTATCTCCTAACAGTCGTATTCTCCTTTCCTTCCTCTCAGGTGTCGGCAGTGGGCAGTTTATCACCAAGACGCTCCTTATACCGGACACTGTCTGACGAAAGTGTGTGTAGTAATCGTAAGGGTTCGTCCTACACCAGCTCGCACAGCTCCATGCTGGACCAAGCCATGCCTAACGACATCCTATTCAGCACCACGCCCCCTTACCACAGCACATTGCCTCCTCGCATGATCCACAACCAGGGAGCATCCAACCTAAGAAGTGAGTACAGATGACTCTTAAAAGGCTGGTGCAGAAAAAAAAAGAACATCTACACATGTGCACAGTTTTTAACTTAAGCCACGCTCACACAAATAGAATAAAAAGCAATCTGCGTCCAGATGAGGTATTACATATTGCATATCACATGACCATTCATGCACAGTGGGCATGTGTGCGTCAGTGTGAAGAGGAAGCAGATTGTCCACTCTGCATGTGGTTGCTTAGTTGCAGAGAACACTTAGAATGAGAAACAGCAATGGACAGAACTAAGATTAGTGTATTTAACTGTGGAAAGAAACATGAGTATAAGATGCTCATGGCAGCAGAAAACATACATTACATAGATTGCTGAGGGTCCCAAAAACTGTAGAGCAGTGTTGACCTCAGTTGTAAAGTCTTTCAAAACCAAAACATTAGTGTGGATGTAGCCTTGAGGCTGAAGAGAATCAGAAGTGTGATCTGTGTAAAATGTCTCCTAGAGACAGGAAGGCTGGTGTGGACGTTTTCTGCATGTTGTTCTTGGATTATCATCCTTCTTCTCTGGCAGCAGACAACAGCCACTTGTGTCCTACTGTTATGATTAGAACAACTGGTACACACTCCAGCAACACTCCTCAATATAGCCAACTAATTTGAACTGGGTGAAGTGGTGTGTGCAACTTTCAAGGAGCCTGCCGCTCCGTCTGCATTAAGCAGACACCTGTCACTGCTGGCCAGTGTCCCCCCTCTCTACTGTCCTCCCAGCATCCACTGAATATGTATTAGCAGCGAGAGGTGTGATGTGTCCTGCCTGCGCCGCTGCAGGTCTTTTAAGATCTCTGACATTGAACATGCCTATTTTTCCATCAGGAGTGTCACAATGTCTGTCATACATAATGTCTCATTCACTCATCAGTCCCTGCCTGCCTCCCATGTCTGTCCCTCCCGTCTCATTTCCATACCGTTCCTCACCCGTCTCCAGCTACTGTCGTTAGATAGAAAATGGCTTTTGGAAAGATTTTTTCCCTCTTTAGCCTCTTCTGGCTGTCAACCTGATGGATTCTTGATTGTTTTGAAGGGTAGCTGAGCACACAGGCTTACTGAAACAGCCCAATTTGGTAAACAGTGAATCACTCCAGCTCCAAGACGCTGGATAAATTGAAAGGAGAGTGTCAGCATCACCTCGAGCTCTCTCTGTCTCTTCTCTGCTTCTCCACTCATGTTTTTCTAAACACCCCTCTGCAGAATGGGAGCTTGTTTATTGCGTTCCCTGTCTTTCAGGGCTGAGCGGGAGGGAGGGCGGGAGAGACAGAGCGGAGGGAAAGGAGATATTGATTGAAACATGAAGACATTCACTTAGACAAGTCATTTATCACCCCTCAGACAGCGAATTGCGAGCGCTATGCAGAGAAGGTGTTTTAATGTGATGCTAGCCTATCATGCTGTCACACTGGTGCAAAACTATTCTTTTCAAAGTGAAATTGTTTACAACCTTCAGGGGGATTTCTTATTTAGACACTTTCAATTAGAGGCGGTCTTAGCTGAATGAATGACTGGATAGGAGCCACTTTAGTGAGCGCATATTAGCTAGGAGTTTTGATGAGGGCTTAAGTTAGGTAAATCCTGCCTCTTTTAGCAGCGATGACTAGTCAAAACAAAACCCCTACCTCCCCTCCCTCTAAGCCCCTCCATTCTCCCAACCCCTCTTGTCTGAAGCAAACTGATGAGCGACTCAGATTAGCCCTAAACCCAGGCCAGACACTGATTGGAGTGCCTGCCTGTCTCTGCAGATGAGTTTTGGTTCTCTGATGGCTCCTTGGCGGACAGGTCCAAGTTCAGCGACCCAGGCCTCATGCCCCTCCCAGACACTGCCACAGGCCTGGACTGGTCTCACCTGGTTGACGCAGCACGAGCCTTTGAAGGTAACCAGCCTGGCTGAAGCTGCTGGCACCTCCTCCTCACCCCCAGCCCCTCCCCCCTCTCCCCCCTGGCTGCTTAGTACGCGTGTGTATGTGTGTGTAGCCTTTATAATGTGCAAGTTACTCACTGGCTTGCATGTGTAGGTTTGTGTGCCCTGTGTGTTTGTGTTTCTTCTAGTGTCTCCTAAGTGCTGCAGGAGGTGGCTTTTGGGAATCCTTCAGCTTTTTGCGCCTATTGCTCTGAGACCCATTGTGATTCCCATCAAGCACTATAACTTGGAAAAATGAGCCATCATTTCTCAGCCCAGACATGAAGCCAATTTTCACACCATGAAGCCAGAAAGTCACCACTCAGGGAGAGCTCTTACAGCTATGCCTTTCACTATTAAGCCCTTGGGTTTAGAGTTTGGGGTAATCTCAGTTCCTCTCTTGGCCTTTTGTCCGCTACATCTGAATATGGTCCACTGAAGATGTTGGATTTTTTTTTTTTTTTCCCCTCTTCAAAATGAAGACAGACCTCTCATCTGGCCCAGAGCACCATACTATCTCCTTGGGAATAGAAAAAGCTCATTTTTAGGATGGACTGTTGTTTCTTCTAATCTGTCTGAATGGCTGCTTTAGAGTATTTGTGGTGTTTGTGTGATTTAGGAATCGAGCACTGACTTGAATTCACAAAGACAAAACCGCAAGGTATCATTTTACTCAGCCTCACCACCTCATGGTCAGCATCATCACCACTCATTCTTTTTTTCCCCCTAGTTTAAGTACTTTTTTTGACCTCTCCCATACCAGTGTATTCCCCCATCTATCACGGAAACTCTTAACATGCAACGAGTTTCTTTCCACTTGAACTCAGTCTGACCCCGGGACCAGTGTGCAGGCAACGTAGCATGTGACCGTTCATTTGTCATAATTAATGAATCCTCTATAGAGTTTCTTCTTTGATGCATTTATTGCCGCATAGCCTGCAGCATATCATTTAACAAGAGTGGAATCAGTGGAGATGATGTAGAGTCTGACTGGCAGCAAGAAGGCAGTTGTCACGGCAGCCTGACTGGCCCAGAAAAGCGCTGTGTAAGCTGGAGTCTTGTTGCTGTGCAGAGAGAGGCTCCAGGCTCCCATTGTGCCATGTTTGTTTAACCAGCTCTGTTTAGAGCCAGGGGATGTGAGGCTGGCAGAGATGTAAAGCATGTATGGCCTTCAAACCCCTGGTCACGTGGAACTCTGATTCATGACGCAAAAAGACAGTTTGAATTGGCTCGAAGCATCCACGCTGTTGAAAGTAGAATCAGATGGTCAATTTCAGCACCAGAAAGGTTTCAGTGCAATAACTGAAAGCCCTCATTGTCAATAACCGGATGTGCCCCCTCACAATTAAACATGGCACAGTGTGTCCACTCAAATCAGCTGCTGTATTTTCCCTTCCCTGTAATCTGCTTCTTTTTTTTTAATTTTTTAGCCGTTAGTCCACTAGATCTATGGATACAGGTCAAGCAAAAAAAAATTTTAAAAAATTGACAAGCTGCTTTTCTGTGCCCGTCACTGCTTTCCTCGAAGTCTTTAATCTGTCTGATGCAGCCATCGAATATGAGGAAAATGTTCATTCATATGTAAATGAAAGCTTGGTCTCCCTTTCCTGCCTCGTCTGAACAACCAACTCTGGGCTCCATCAGCTTTTGTCTTGGAGTGGATTAGCTTTCATTTGGGTGCTAAATTAATGGAAGGGTTTCCTTAATCTTTTCTATGAATATGCAGATCCTCCTATCTTTAGTCTCAGACCAAAGGCTTGAGAGAGAGTGGTTTCTAAAGAAAAGAGCATTACGCCTCAAAACTGAGCAGTCCCTAAGCGTAACATGCCAAGTTTGGGTTTTCCATGGGGCTTTGAGCAAGCTTAAGGGCCTGATATGGTAAAACAAGCATGACTGGTGGCTTACAGCTCCCTGGGATTCAGCCCATTATGAGCCAAACAGCTGTCAGAAGAAACTCAGAGGGGTGAGGGCCCCTGGGGCTACCCCCAGGGGACTCGCTTTATCTGTGATAGTTGAGAAATGCTCTGTTTACTACCTTGTTCCTTATTGTCTGACTATAGATCTGAGTATATGAAGAGTGCCTTTGGTGGCTTCAGCCGATTCATTCATACAAAGCATGAATGAATCGGCCCATCCTGTCAGGAATGTGGTTGCTTTTTTTGTTCTGCTTTATCTTAGCTGCATGTTTACACCAGGAAGAGCACTGCTGGACACACTTCCTGTTTTTTTGATGTTGAGGACAGATTATGACCTGTTACGTCAACCTGTTCTGTCCCCAGACCAGCGCGTGGCATCTTTCTGCACCATGACGGACATGCAGCGGGCCGAGGCTCTGCAGATCTCCAGAGAGCTGACCAGACGGGTGGTGGAGGCGGAGGGAGCAGCGCTGGAAGCAGAGTAGGCTTCACAGACAAACACAAACACACAAGCACCAACGCTTCAATGTCAAGTGAATAATTGACTAATTGACTTCACTCAACCCCCGTCTCCCAAATAGCGATTGTCCAATCATAGCTTAGCAACCGTTCCTAGGCACATCAGGATGTGAAGAAGCTTTTTCACATGATGAAGCAGTGTGCATAAGAGCATTATCTCTACAGACTGCTGGTTGTGTATTATCACCCTCACCTAAGCCAAAAACTCAAGGACATAGGTGTAGAGAGTGGGTTGAACTGACAGGCTAGTTTACTGCCTGCAGGAAAATATCTGTGCAGAGCACTCCTGCTCTTTATGTGGACACGAAAGGCTTCAAATAGTGTAACATCATCACCTTGGTTATATCTCCTCCTCGGATACAATTCGCGGGTGAATGTGAATGTGTGAGAAGAATATTAGGCAGAGCAAGGGCAGCGAAAGGGCACAGGCCTGAGCAAACTGTCCATCATCAGCCTTTGTGTCCTAGTAGAGGGTGTCACTGTTTTATTTATGTGATAAATGAGTCATTTTTGAGTCCTAACAACATCCTCTGTCGTCCTCCCCAATAGCGGCTCCCCCTCCACGCTTACTGGCAAAGTCAACCAGTTGGAGGTGATCCTCAGGCAGCTGCAGCATGACCTCAGAAAGGTGAGTTCACATACATCAAACCAATTTCTTGATTATGTTTTCATCACCTTTGTGCTCCCCCTCTCCACGTCAGCCAACAGTGCACGTCTGTGACACATAGCACAGGAGAATAGACATTGAGTAATGGGTGCCCCGAGGTCTGTGTAATACAAACTCGTCCACTTAATTCAATATCCTGCTTCCTTTCCTTATTGTGTCCCGGCCCAACATTTCCCCACCCCCACTAATGTGTTTAAAATGGAGAGAGGAAATGCACATTTATCGGGACAGAGAAATAGCTGCTTTGCCAATTTAATGCCTCCCATTTACACAGCGCTGACGAAAGACGGATGTTCTTGTAATAGCAGGGGCTTTTATCAGCCTCTTTTGCAGCCGTTTGTTTTGTTGTCTTTTTTTGCTTCATGTCTCAGTGCTGATCGTGTGCATGTGTGTTTTTCCGTGCTCAGGAGAAAGAGGATAAGGCGATGTTGCAGGAGGAGGTGCAACACCTGAGGCAGGATAACATGCGACTGCAGGAGGAGAGCCAGACGGCAGCAGCTCAGCTCAGGAAGTTCACAGAGTGGTTCTTTCACACCATCGATAAGAAACCTTGAGAGAGAACGAGAGAGCGAGAGTGACCTGCAGAAAGAGAAAGAGAGAGAGCATGAGATGGCCTTCACTCCTCCTGGGCACACATTCAACTCCTACTTAAGACTCCCAGATGATCCACAGGCAAACAAACTTTAAAACAAACCATTACCGGCCCACAGAGTAATCAAGACTCTTTAAAAAAGCCCCTGCTTTTGAGACTGTCATGCAGCCCTGTGTGGCGAGACTTGAAACCCTGATCTGGACCTTCGTTTTTTTGTTTTTTCTTCATCCTCCTCCATTTGAAGTGTGGGACTGTTCCTGACGTTAACGGTTTCTCCACATCGGCAAACAAGACTCTTGGGAAACGTCCTGGAGAGGAATGGAGAAAGGCGACCCCCCCCACCCGGGGCTCCACCCAAGTCCCTGGGATCTTCTTACAGTAGTGGAATGTAAAGCTCATTTACTGTAGTCAACATATAGTCTACCTACGTATGTCAAGTCAGTCTACTGTACTGTATACTCAGCTGTACTGTATCGTACTGCGCACACTGTCACACAGCTGTTTCTGTGCCAGCCTTCACGGACACAGGAAAGTAAGGGAGGGTGAGGTGAGGAGGAAGGGGAGGAGGGGAGGAATGTACTGGACATAATGAAGTGGTACTTACTGTCTGCTTGCACCAAGAGGAATCCACATGTGGCGGTCTTGAAACGTACTGTGGGAGGGGGGCGTGGGGTGGGGGACATGAATGTAGCTCAACTTGAGACCCTTTTGTTTTCTCTGGAGTTTCTTGATTCCCAAAGTCACAAAAGTTTCAAGGTTTGATGTTCTGGGCCATTTTTTCTTTTGAATTAATTCCACTTTTTCTTTTTCCTCAGTGTCGTATTGTAGGGTCACATGGCAGTAATTTTGATGTTTCAAGGTGCTTTTTTTCCCTACACACACGTTCGTCAGTAGTTTCCATTCACTGTCACGATGTCCTAGCAATAACAAAGTGGTAGTTATGAAACTGTGTTAAAAAGAAAAAGAAAAAAAATAGAAGTTAGCACAAACGTGAAGAGTTCCTGTTGAGCAGCAGTTGTATTTGACATGTATTTATAAAACAGGAAGAGACTGTGCCTAAAACTCTTGGTTGTAAATGGATTGTTTCTCTTTGCTTTTAGTTGTCTTTTATAAACACATGCCTTGTCTGTGGCTCACTGATATAAAATCATGTGTATGGAAGTGTGTGTGTGGATGAGTTGGATGTATGTGTGTGCGTGAATATATGTGAGTGTATGTAGTTTATCACAGCAAAATGTGTTCTTATGCAGTGGTTTCTAGAGCATTAGAGCAAGCGCCAGTGAACCACACTTACAATGCCAAATGTGTTTATTTCTGTACATATCTGCCACAGAAGTGTCTTGTATTTAACACTATTATTTAAGCTTATTTAACCTAAAGTTGTTTATTTTATTAAGGGTATTTGTTTTGGTTTTTTTCTGCACTAAGGAGAGATAAAGCTCTGTGTATGTTGTAAAGTGTGTAGCTTGCCAGGGCAAAAAAAAACAACAACAACTATATATTTAAATATATAAATGATGATTTTGGAGATTCCAACATTTGGATGCTGCTAGAATACAGTTTGCTGGTTTGTATGCTTTTAAAAATGTCTCTCTCCATGAGCTGTCTCATCCCTGGTGGGACGCTGGTTGCTTTTTTGTTTTGTTTTGTTTTGTTTTTTGTTTTTTTAAATAAATGTAGTTGTAAAATAACTCCTGTGTTTTTTTTCCCTACAGATTTACAGAAAGCTGTAAGAACAGAAACAACTCACTAGCATCAGTTGGTGTGAGGAGTTCTTTCCTCTTTTTTTTCAGATTTTCTTAAACAAATATTTGGGAAACAGGATTGATAAACATTTTGGTAAATATGGCAGATGTTTGTTCCTCTTCGCACAGAGCTAAGCTAACTGTTTCCAGTCCTGTATCCAGCCTGTAAGCTACACTAAGCTAATGGTTTATTCTAGCTTTCTTTTTGTCTTGCAGACATGAAAGTTGTTTCAATCTTCTCACGTGACTCTCTGTGAGAAAGCAAATAAGCACTTTAACCAAAAAAATCTCAACTAGCTGTGAAATACAACATTTATATTCCTGTATCTACACTGAGAGAGTTAACTGGCAGCTGTAACTTTATCTCTTCCTCTCGCTGGCTGTGAAGTTAAAGCTCCCTAATGCATCTGTAATGTAAGAGATCCACAGCCTGTGCAAAAATGAATTATTTCAGTCAAATGAAGTGGGTATCTTCAAAGTTACAGTCTCTGGAGACTCAAACTCTGGTTTTGTGTTATTACCCCTCCACTACCATCCAGCAAGAAACACTATCCATGGAGACTGGGAGAGGAAATGTTACACATGGTCTGGTCTGCACATTTCAGTGAATTCCTACATGTAGCCAACATTTCAAGTCAACTTTGAGGACTTATTTTAAAATGCATCCAATGTAAGATCAGGGGGGAAAAGGAGAAAATTGCTGATGGATGTAAACGTTGCAGATATTTTAACAAAATGTTTTCAAAACCTCAGATTGGGACTCTGCTAAAAGCATCATATATATCAGCATCTGCATGGCATTAGCTGTGGGAAGATGCACCAGATGACCTGAAAGCCAATAAGTGTTTGCCTCGATCAGACACTTGATGCCTGTTCTCAAGACAAGAGACAAGGGGCTAATTTTGGACAATACATTTGTGGAGCCGTTGTAGGACACAACAAAGAACAGCCTTCTGTATGAGACTTTTTCATCCTCTATTTTGTAAACAGCAGGTGTGCTAAGACTTGGCTATAGAAAGCTTGAAACTATAATGTGTTTGTGACTTGATTTACTGTGAGTTGTCGTTGCTTTAAATAAATGACAGATGTTGCTTTCACCGCGGGGACGGTGAAGGACTCGCTGAATAATTAATCATAAGTCTTTTTGGGTGCAGGGAGAAAAACAATTAAATTTGTTTGCTACTTCCTGCATAAACCTCCAGCCCAGCTGCTGGAGTGTGGTCCAATCTATTACGTCCTCTAGGGGCTGGTGGGTGTGCAGCTGCATTGGATTGTGGGTAGAGCTCTGCGGGTTACGTCCTTTTTAGATTTTTTTCCCCCGAAAATGTTTTCTTGGTCTGTCCCGTCCTTATGAACATATTATTTCTGAAATGCCTTCAGAGAATTTCTTCAAATCCAAAGATGAACTGATGGGACTTCATGGGAGTTTCACATTACATGTAAGACACTTTTCCAGGCAAAAGTCTAAAAGATTGAGATGATGAACTGATGACATTTTATGTCCGAGAAAGGTCATAGGTCAACTTCACCGTGCCATCATCATGTTCCTCAAAAACTCAGGAACAGACGGGGACATTGTAACTTGACCTGTGGGTGGAGGCGTGCAACCGGCAGGCAGTAATTCTAGGTCTTTCCACACCTCCTCTCTGTCAGCAGAGAGTGTGTCTGAGGTTCTGAGGCAGTTGTAACAAAAAGAAGCAGCTCCATCCAAGTCTGACCACTTCATGAATGAGCCTGGAGGTTATAATATTACCAGCCAGCCTGTTCGGACTCTCCCGGGAGGCTCCTGCTCTCTGTCTGACCTCTCCGTCAGGCTGCTCCACGCCATAGCTGTCTATAAAATGCCTGGACATTGTGCGTGTGTGTTGGTGTTTGTGTTTGTGTGGATGAGCTCTGGGTCTGGCCAGGATCAACATGCAGTGAGATGAGGTAGTTAATCTACATGTGTGTGTGCGGTGCCAGAACAGCAGATGGGAGCTCACAGTGGCACAAGACCAAAGTGTGTATGTGTTTGTGTGTGTCTGTTTCAGATGGAGGAGGATTCCAGGGTGTGTTGTGGACGGTAAGATCAGGGGTTTGACCAGTGACTGAAGGGAGGACATGTGCCAAGTGACTCTGGCAACGAGGGACTCTGGAGAAATATCTGTGGACCAACAGAGGCAGAGAATGAAAAAGGAAAAAAAACAAGAAAAGATAGACAGCACTGATCCAAAGCTATGATGACACACTGGAGTTTATTAGCCTTGCAAAATATGCTGACAAGTAGTAAAGTTAAACTCAATCCAATCGGTTTAAAATCTGCTCTAACCAGATGGAAGAGCTCACAGCCACACAAACCATATTGATTTCTAATATTTGACTTTGTCAGCAGTTTCCAGGAACAAAGGGCCGGAGTTTCTCCTCTGCTCAGGAGTGACCGTCATCCACCGCTTCACAGATTTGTTACTCATCACACATAACAGCATGTGACTGGGACGCAGTTGTCCTGCTTCCACGGTCCCACAGCAAATGCTCCCCTGCTGTGAGTGCCACCCTAGTTGGGATCATGTTACCAAGAATAGGGCTCTATGTACCCAAAGCACAGCTGGCACAGCACCGAGGGAGGGGGGAGGGACTGTGGATCTGCCTGCTAGCAAAAATATCAAATATCTGTATCAGCCACCGGCCTCGTGCAACAATGGATCAATGTTGTGTTCCAGTTGGACCACTGTTAGAAATCTGCTCCAGGATTTCAGGGAATTATTCATAAATATCAGAAGTTTTACAATGCATTATTCAGGATGGCTGTGAGTAATCCTTGGTTCGATATCTCATACACCATTTTACACTTTTACCAGAGAGGTAGATGTATACAGTATTGACCACAATTCAGGTATGAAACGGCAAGGATGGTGAAAAATAAAAAGTAAAATTCAATAGGCCTGCCTTTGGTCTTGCCAGACAGTTCTGAAATCTCAATTGTGTTGTGCGCCCGCGAGGCGTAACGGCAGGATTAGCTCTCTCACCTCGACTGGTTATCTGTGCAGCTCATCTCTCCTCTGCAGGTGCTTTGAAATTCCCTCTCACCCACTGGGGAGCTGCATCCCACACACAACACAAAAGAAAGGAGAGGAGAGGGGAGGGAAAAAAAGAAAGAAGATCCTTCAAACCAGCAGACGGTCATCCCCCACCACCACCCCCCGTCTGCCTCCCAGGTCCCCATGGTCCGTCACTATCTGTCAGTCAAGTCTCAGGTGACCACCCTCTTAGCTGAACCCAGTGAAGGGCGACATCTTATAAGCTGCTTGCCTGCCTGCCTTCCTGCCTGGCCTCAATAGTTATCAAAAAGGTAAAAAAAAAAAAAAAAGAAAGAAAAAAGAGAGAGAGAGAGCGGAGAGAGGGAGAGGGGAGAAATCATTTTCTAGAAAGGTCAGCGCTGCCAAAAAAAGCTTGAAATCTCACACATCTAGAAGAGACAGAAGCTCAGGGAAGTTCTGGTGTGGTAGGTGAGGAGATGAAATAAAAATGGCTCATGTCTCAGGATCTGTGTGTGTGTGTGTGTGTGTGTGTTCTGTTTCACTGCCAAATTAGATAAAGAGACAGGAACAAATAGATAAGACAGGGCTGCTGAATTATCTTCATTTGCTGAGATGTCCTTGTCTGTTGTCCTTTTCAGCTGCCGAGCAACAGCGAGCTCTGCTATTGATTCTCAATCGGCTCCTTCCAGTGCAAACAGCCCTGGCTGAGAGGAGGCATTCAAGACGTGGGGCAGGTGGGTGAGTGGGCGGTGGTTGGTGGTTACGAGGAGTCCAGACCCAGATCTACACACTGACTTTTTTCTCTCTTTCTGTCTGTCTTTTTTTTTTAAATTTAAATCAAGGATATTGATTATGCAAAGTTGCATTAGTCTGGCCTGGTGTGTGTGGCAGAGTAGAGGGGTTGTTTTAGAGGGTCATGGGAATATTGATGTCTGGAGGGTGAATGGTAGGTGTGGGTGTGAGAGTGGGGGTGTATTAGTACTGAATAACAAACAACCCCCACTGACCCATCATCAGCAATAAAAGCTTAACTGGAGGAGAAATCAATCCTGTCTATATGTGTGTGTGTTGGTATGGGGGATGGGGAGATACAGAGACACTGGAAGGTCAAACGCAAAAAAAAAAGTATTTGAGCAAATCTCATTGACTCACGAATGGGTAATGTCAGAGTGCATTCACTTTTTACCTGGTAGCCTACATCAAACTGTGATTCAGAGACTAGTGCTCGTCTTCTCTATGTGCAACATAGGCTAGCTGAGCAATAAATGCATGTTGGCCCTGGGGCTGGGGGAAATAAAAGGCCATTAATATAAGTTGGCTCATCTGCATACTGTAGCCTAGTTCTTTAATATCTACCACACATTTTGTTGTCTAGACTCCCAGCTCAGTCTCAGAGCTGTTAATCATGTGAAATATTTGACAGTGCCTACTTACCAGTTAGCGGCCTACCTGTATCACATGCCCACTTTTGAGTTTGTTTCCAAAATCAGTCATACATTTACTATTTCCAACTCTATCCAGGGAATTCAATGAGTAGCCTATGGTTCAACTTTTGAGTCACATTGGACATCACAAATTTTGTTTCAATCAAGATGCTCAGTTTATATTCGAGAAAGTTTAACTAGGCTATAGAAAACAGTTGTTTAAAATTGTGTGTGGTGTTTTTAATCATAATAAGAATATTTTTTATCAGTAGGCTATTTTTTTTTTTTAATCAAGCTACTGGACATTTCAGGGGGTCCCATTTGAATTCCAGGTGGCCCAACATGGGTAGAACAAACTTACTAATTTATGAAACATTACCCATTACCCAGCATTACCCACTTTTAAGTGTTTACAAACTGCATGTTTCATCAAAAACTGATATTATTTATACCCACAACGTATTTACTCATTCATTTATTGATTTCTTTTGTTAAATGCCTCTCAAAAGTTATGATGCAGCAAAGCTTGCTGGGATTGGGAAATGCGCGTGCTCCCTGAGATAACCTGCGTGAGCGGACGTCGACTATCAAGAGCTAAAAGATGAGCTGGCAACGAAAAGTTTAGCTTAGCAAGTCGAAACAAAACAGCAGCAGAGGGTGGAAGACGAGTTTACTGCTAAACTCAAGTCACAGTTGGTAAGTTTTTCTCTTCACTGCTAACAGGACGTAACGTGCCTACGACGACGCTAACATTAGCTTGTTTGTTGTTGTTGTTGTTGTTGTTGTGCTAATTACAGTCAGCAGAGGCCGCATGCAGCAGGGACCTGAGGTGATGAAGACTGTGAGATGAACTTTTAATGGGTGAGTCAAGAATCAGTTTCAGTTTAGTAACCTTAATGACTTTCAGTGTGAAGCTGGTGATTCATAAACTGTAGATATTTAGGCTACTTTGTGTACAAAGACAGACAGTGTGTGCAGGTGTGGAGAGATGAATTCTGGGTATGAAAGTGATTGTGTGACAGGTGCGGTCAGCCATGGTTCATAGACCTACAGTATATTCTTGGGCTTTTCTTGTTGGCTTTCTTTGGCTTTCTTAACTGTCTGTAGCAAACTTTGTGTTGGCTGGCTAAAGATGTTTTAGATAATTGGACAGTGGAAGAAATTGTGGGTAAGATTTCTGCAGTGCGGTGTGCTGAGTGAGTTTCAAGATGAGCAACTCAACTGACAGCCATCGACTACAGTGGTTGTGTGTGCAAGCATGTGTGTGTGTTTTCAGTTGCCTTATAGCTAACCTCTACCTGCATGTCTGCATGTGAGGCATTTGGGGGGAAGTTGTAGCCTCAGTCAATAGTCTGTATTTGTTGGTGTGGGTGGTAGATTTCTTTGCCTGCAGCCTAGAGGAGTCTATCACTGATGCTGGTTATTTGTATTCAGCTCAAGCTTTTTTTTTTTTTTTGCAGTAGAGCACGCTTTAGGAATGGGAGTAAAAATTTGGGTCAGGCACATAAGGCTATTCAGTTCATGCCACTCAGCCTTCTTTGCTGTCCCATACCTCAATGCACAGCCAGTTTGTCTGTTTATTGTCTCCATATGCAGGGTTGTTGCATATCTGCAAGAGCAGATGTCTCAGTTTTGAAGTGTTGAACAGATGTGTAAGTGTAATAAAACAAAAACGGGGGATGGCTGACATCTCTTGTGATGCATCCAGTATATGTTGAAACATTTTAGTCTTTAAGACCAAACCAACCACCAAAAGTCATATACCGGTAGCTAATAGTAGATGATGTGTGTCCCAGGTCATTGTCAGTGTTTATATGATCACATAGATAAAACAGACTGTGTTTCTGTCGTTGCAGTTAAGCTGAAGGATAGTTCTCTTCTCATGCAACATAGTGGCATTTATCCGTCTTCATTCAGCGTGGCAACGAAAGTAATAAATGTTTTATCTATGAGCCCTAATAAAACATAAAAACCAGAGGATTTTGATTTGTGATTTTAATTAGTCTACTTAATAGCAGGACTTTAAGTTCACCAGGAGCAATGAAGCAAATGCTGAATATTGGTATTTTCCTGAATAGCTCATTAACCGGTTCAATAAGTACAAATTAATGTTCACTTCTTCCTCTCCGTGTAACAGCTCAGTTTATGATGGGCGAACAAAGCCCCTCCATTACACCTCACACTAATGAAGGATCAGTTTGGCTGAGATTACTCAGCTGAATTTAGCATTAAAATAACTTGTGGTTGTCAAGTCTCATGAATGAGAGTATTTCTGTAACTTCAGCATGCTACAGTTGCCCATTCAACCGCTGAGCATTTTTGCAGTTTTCAATGGTAGAACAGTTTGGTTTGGTTTATTGATCCCCATTAGCTTTTGCAAAGCAGCAGCTATTGTTCAGTTAAGACTAAGCTGACAACTAAGCTACTATAAATTCATTATGGCGTCGAACCCACACGTTTTATAATATAGGCTACAAATGACTGTATGAATGAAATGAGACAAACAGGAAATTCATGTTAAATTGGATGTAAAGCCACTAACTTGCTTAACACAATAAAGACATGAGGGAAGAATTCTCCAGCACAACACACACATCTGTGAACAACATGTTTAAGTTGGACTCTGACTCCAGCCATTATTTTGTATTGATTGCTTGTCCAATCAATAATGTACAACATAATAAGATTGAATGTATTTGCATAGAAGACATTCTCAAGATGAACGACCTTTAATCTCTGGAAGACAAACACACTGCTCCAATCCTCTGATGTGCTGTTGTGTATTTTATAACTTACTTACTTACTCGTGACTAGGGATGCACCGATTGTGAAATTCTGGGCCGATGTCGATGCCGATGTTTAAAATAACAACTTGGCCGATGGCCGATGCCGATGTTTTTTCTTTTTGCTATTCCGTCTTTGGTGCCACAGAAACATTACTGAACTACTGTATTTTAAAAGTCTTTCAGCTCTTCATCATATTATTCAATGAGCACAAATTCAGTTAGACAAATTCATGAAACAAAAACAATCTTTAATGTCATTTTTTAGTTGACATGACCTTAAAACACTTACAGTGGCCAAGAGTTAGAGTTGCTACATGGTAAAAGTAATTAGTTACCAAGAAAGGTAACTATGCCATTATTTTTATTAAATAAAATGCTCAAATATGTTAAATTACTTGAACTTCTCTCCCTAACCCCATTTATCTGCAATTAACCAACTTGCTCATTAACACAGAGACAGAATGATAAGAGTTGTTGTTGTAATATGTAGCCTATACTGAAAGAGGAGTTGAGCAGGATTTCTCCAGTGGCTACGCTACATTTTTACCTCAATTAAAAAGCACCAGAGTCCTAACTGTGATAATCTACATGACTTGTGACTGGTTACAGTGAGAACGGAGGCTCTCTGCCTTTCACCTGGCGTCTCTCTCGTGTAGCAGGCTACCTGGCCACTGCTCCGGTGTTTGTGTCCCAGCTCTTGTCTCTGTGGCACCGACACAGACGCGCTGCGTAACGTAATGACAGTTACGTAATCCATCGCTCCATTTATTGATTTCTCGCCGGCTTCGGTGTAAACACATACACGTGGCCAGGCGGAGATTAGAAAGAAAGCGACCAGACGAGTTTCTCTAACGGTGTTTTAAGCCCGTACAGGGGATTTAAATGACGAGGGGCGTTCAGGCTCCTCCGTTCCTCCGCTCGCCATGACCGCCCTGCACTTAACAACCGTGTTTACATGCGCGCAACTTTTTTTATTTATTTATTTTTTTTTCATAAATCAATCCGCGGATCACATGTGTGCTGAACTGAAGATATTAATCCGAACAGATCACGGATCAATCCGGTGCACCATCCCCCCAGAAAAAGGAAAGAAGAAAGGTTCCTCCCAGCACAGCTGTTCATGCGGCATTTAAACCAACATAAACATCGGCCACTGCCATCGGTGAATGTCACGTTTTTTTACCGATGGCCGATGGCAGTCAACGAGCCGAACATCGGCCGATGCCGATGGTCGACCGATGCATCGGTGCATCCCTACTCGTGACTTATTTGTCTTTGTTCCCTTGTCTGACATGATACTTCGACAAAGTGCTGCTTGTGTAATTTATGTGTGCAATAACAAAAGTGCAGAGCCCTGGTGATCTATACGTCAAAGACTAGGCCGGTGCTCAGTCTGGCGGGTCCCCAAGGTGCAAGAGATTCTCACTTCTCCGGTTTTACTATGCCTTCATTACACATGCCACCCACCTCTCGCATCCAGTTTCTCTCTTTTTTCCTTTATTCCCCACTGCAGATCATTTTTGCTTTATTGCATATGTCAAAGTTGGAAGGTCAGGTGCACAATATTGGAAGAAAAAGTAATGCATTATCCAGTGTTATGTTGTAACCATGTGTGCATGGCCATGGTGGATGTTTCCTACTGTACAGTATGTGGGCTTAGGATGAATTGTAGGCTGTACATTTTCTGTCCAATTCTTTGGTTTATTATTGCAACATTAATGACGTCCCCTTTAACCTCAACTTGACTTTTGGGTGATGTTTTGTAATATACAGTAGAAGAACTTTACGTTGTCATTTTTCTCTGTGACTCAGGTACCAATGAAATAGTTTGTTGCTTAATCAAGATGGCAAATAGGCATAACATCAGCATTTTAGGATAGCCATTGTGTACGTTGGCATGCGGATGTCAGCATTTAGCTCATAGCACCAATGTGTTGAAGCACAGCCTCTCAGAGCTGCTGACATCAGGCTGGTTCTGTTACAAGGTACAGAAACAACCTTTGCAAAATCACAAAACACCATGGCTTTGATGTTTTGTGGCTGTAAGACCGGGCTTTTGTATAAAGATTTTGAAGCAGGGGGAAGCTTCGGAGATAACACGATGCGCGGATCAGAGAAGAGTGGGAGAAAAAGGGGTTGATGATAAAGACAGAGGTTTTTTTTGTTCCTCTCTTTCTCCTAATGCTCGGCTTATCAACAAAGCCAGGTACCAATCTGCCTCCCGTCTCCTGCATTCCTCTGTGAAAAGGCATCAAGCCTCCCGGTGAACGTTATGCACAGACACACTGAGGCAGAAAGGTTTTTTTTTTCCTCTCCTGGTAGTGCCTGCTTTCCTCCAGCTCGTGGTTATACAGTGATTGTTCACCTTCTCATGCAGTCTCTAATCACCAACCTCAATCTATGCACCATGTGACAGTGTAAATGGTCCAGAGAGAGCATATAGAGTGACGTTAAGTGCGAGTGCAAACCTTGTGGCCGCTTGTGTGTCCAAGGAGCAGCTGGAGGAGCTCAAACCACAACAACGTCTTCAAGGAGCGAGGTCAGGTTTCTATCACACCACCCACCAAGCAGCAGCAGGCTGAAATACAACAGGGCAGGTGGGCAAGCAGCCAAAATTGTATTAGTAATACCGCCCTTGTTTATGTTCATCCTAACCTAAATGTGTGTGTATGTGTGTGTCTATAATTCATCATACTGTTTGCCATATAGGCCGTCTTCCTGTCCGTCCTCCATGGTGTATTTTAGAGCCGCAGCAAACACAGTGAACAAACAGCCCAGATATGCACCTTGCAGGTGGTTTTAATATAGTTTAACTCAGTTCAGAGAATATATGGAAAAAGTTGCCACATTTATTTCCCTTTTATTTCTCTGTGTATACCATGCTCCTCTAAAGATGGCTCTGGTTAAGCCCAGATGTAACTTGCAGGAACAGTCTGTCATCTACATGTAAATGTATTCCAGGATTTCTGTAAACATTTTCAGTTTGGGAGCATTTGTATATTCACAATTTTTATACTGAAAAACAACTTTAAGGGACTTGGAAAGGTCATTAAAAATGATTCTGCTAATGGCATACATAAAATATCAGCTGTTAAATAACGCATCTTATTTCACCTTCAGTAAATCAGCTGAAACATCCTTCACTGTCCAGGCTCATATTACATCTCTTTATCTTTGAAGTCATGCAGTTGATGTTGATATTCATTATTTTGAATTTCTGGCTCCAATTAAGTTTTGTGGTGAATCCCAAAGAGGATCTGGAGTTTGATAGAGGAAAATATTTCAGCAATGCAAAAACATCAACCGTTGCTTCTAGAGAGCAGAACTCGATGCAGCAACAAAACTTGTGTGTTTGTAGTTAAAAGCACAACTCGCTGTTGCTGGATTTGAAAGTTTCAACCGTTCTCCACTGTCAAACAACTCCACTGTTGCTACTGATAACACTGTTGTTGTTGCTCTTTTACCTCCTCGTGTAGAGTAATCCACTGTTGAGTGAATAAACAGTTAACCATTTGAGGGACGTTGACAGGCACTTGGGAAAATGAAGGAATTTACTGAGGTCAAGCGAGTTCAGAGACGGAGGCAAACTAGAGCATGATTGACAGATTGTTTATACAGTATACAACAGTGAAATATATGGTTATTTATACTACTTGCTGCTTTGCAAAATTTAAGTTTAACCAAAACATACAAAGACAAAATGGTACAGTTCAGGTTTGTGCCCGATTAAATGGATTTGAATAGATGAGGTACTAAAATGAAACCTATTCCTCTTTAAGTAACAAGAGCAAAACAAAAGACGGCGTCTCCTCACATCACACTTTACTCTAGTACCACTTTGCTTGCCAGGCACTCTGGCACTGAGGAATGGAGGCATTATATAGGGATGAAGCCAGCCAGCCTTAAAGTCTGGCTGTTGATGGGAACAAACATCCGCCCTGCTCCTCCTACGCTTCACACCAAGCACACAACACACAGGATCTAATGAACCACCATCTGGCGCTACAGCAGACCTGGGCATCTGCCCTGCACGGGCAGCTCACAGAAACAAGTTCCCAAGTGGCTTCACCACCAAAATACAAATTCACAGTGGCAGTGAGGGCGAGGCTTCAAATGCTGGCACTATAAGCACAGACTGAGAGAGATACAGTACTGTATAGCCACTGTTGTTATAATGTAGGAACCAGTGTCACCTTGTTTGTTAGGAAGCTGAAACATCAGTGTTGTTTGTTAGCTGCGAAACAGGAGTGTTTCTAATCAAGACCTCACGTTTGTTCATGTGTCAGCGCTGCACTAACATATTTATGGTGCTACAAAATGCTCATTTATTCCATTTGGCTGTATAAAAAAGGGCAGGTAATGGCAATGCGTGCTTGTGTTGTAATAAAAGAGCTAAAATGAATTTCTCTGTGTGCATGAAGGGAAAAGCGATGAGAGATCACGATACAGGCGGCTGAAGGTTTGCACATACAATAGGTCTAATTCAGCACACAAAGGCAGCACATTGTGTTGGGGAGATGTGAGCGATAACAGAAATGAATAGCAATTGAAAGGTGTGAATGGCATCTCTCATTAAAGCAAACACGCAGAGAGGCAAATAATCTTCTGATCCAGACTATTCATTTTTGTTGGTAGGACTTTCACACTGCTTCCATGTGTGTGAGAGAGCTGTCAGCTGCACAGTTACTGCACTAGGAGGGTTTTTTTGTCATGGCAGAAAGGAAAAAAGGTCTCTTTTTGTCTACCCACCCTGCCGCCAGGGCGCAAACGAACTCTCGCCTCCAATGTAGGGTGTGCTGTCACCCTCCAGGCTCAGCTGAGGCTGGGTTTCCACGGTGACGGAGGCGTGAAATGCACCCAGTAGCTGTACTGTACAAGCGGCCACCGCGCTGTCTCGGTTTCTTTGTCTTCGGACCACTCTCAATCATGGCATGTCTGGCTAGCAGCGTTACACAAATCAATACAGCCTGGTGAGCATGTGCATGTTGTAAATTCCTATGAGCTACAGCGGCAGCCTCCAGAGCTCCCCGGGCCATTTTGAGTTCTTCAAAAGTAGTGCTGGATAGGTCAAAGGTCATCAGCAACAAGGATGAAAAACTTCAAAAGAAAGTCACAGCTTTTACAGCTGGGATGGTACAGTATATTGTTATCATTTTCAATCATTCTGGCATCTGAAGCATGGAAAGCTATTTATCAAAGAGTATAGAACATAACACACTGTCATGGGTAACCTTTATGAAAGTAAACCAGCAGTAAAACAAAATAAAACAACAACAAAACAATCACTGTACCAACAAACAGAAGTCTGATTTAGTCGACTCTGAGTTGGGTGTGTGACTGTTTTCCTTTTCAAACCACCGGCTCAGCAGTGATTCTAATGAACTGCTTATTGTCTCTGTATGTGAGCCTGCTGCTGATTAAAAATGTGGTCATGGTTACATGAGTTGTCTTGACTTCTTGGTCTTTGCCAGCTGCTTTTCACTGAGTCTGAGCCCTGCCACACAGACCTATTAGCAAATTCTTCTGCGGGCTTAACGTCACTTCTGAGCAGTGGGTGTAGACGTGATTGCTCATATTTGGGCATGTTTCCAAATACTTGAGTAAAATATTACTCTCTCAGCTATACAGCTTTGCCAGGATAATCCTGATTTAATTTTGGTTGGCTGATTAACAGTATATCTTGCTATCTATTTGCTCGGGGTTTCTCATGAGGGCTCTGTTACATTTTAAGCACAGTGAAGGTAAGAGAATTAGCTGGCATTACTGTGTAACCGATCTGATTTCAAGTGGGAAACTCTTTCTCTTAAACCTCTCAGATCAAGCAAATGGAGGAATTTGAGAGCAGTGTGGTCACTGCTTTATTGTACTTGTCACTACAGTTCACTCTGATGAGATAAAGCAGATTAAAGTTGCAGCGAAATTCTTCCTCTGTACGTTGGTTTGATGAAAGGCTGCGGAGCATTGAGGTAATTTTCTATGAAAAACAAAAGCAGCAGAGTGAAGCTGTCATAACTGCTGCTGAGTCTTTTGCTCTGGTCAACCAAATTAGCTTGAACAAACATTTTTGTTTGGAATACAAGAAATGATCTTGTGTATGTTTGACTTTCAAGCAAGAATTATCAACACTCACTTCATGTAGAGGTTCTGGCCGAGGCGCACCCCGGTCCTGTGGGCTCCTGAACCTGTTGGCCAGGGCTCCAGCCGGTGCTGACCTGCATAACTGGTTTGTGCTAGACCAGATGCATTGTTTCCAACGTCTCCAAAATCTGAAGTGTAAAAACGTCACTTTGTGGTTTTATGGTGGGTTACGTGCCAGACTATTTGTTGGCTGGCTGCTTTACCTTCCTTGTTCCAACACCACAAGAGTATAGCTACAACATGTTGCCTGTGCATTTCACTTTTCATACAAATTTAACAAAAAAGAAGTAACGTCAAGTGATTTACCGAAGCCGGACAGGAGATTTTGCTACTTTAATCTTTGTGCTAAGCTTTGAGCTAAGCTATATGGCTTCTGGCAGTTGTGGTATACACAGACAGTGGTATTGATCTACTCCTCAAAGTCATAGAAAGTTTTTCTACATGCATTTGCTTTTCTAAGAAAAGAAAATGCATGTGTTTCCCCAAACGTGAAACTATCATCATATAACTATCAGTCCTTATCTAAAAATCCATGGAGAGGTGTTTCTGTAAGTCTCACTCTCATGCTTTCAAGACATAATGAGGACCTTTCCCTAATACAGTAGTTAACATGATCTAATGAGGTCAGAAATAGCCCCAGAAATGGGCAGACACGGGTCCACCTATGAAATGACTGCAGAGTCTGCAGACACAGCCTCAGTACCAGGCCAGCTGAATGAGGCCGGAAGAGAGAGGGTAACTCATGAGGACAGTTGGAAAGAGCAGTCGCTGTTCTGCAGTGTCATGTTATGATCAGGCATCACAGGCACATCTCCACAAAGTGCCTGACGGAGACAGCGCAGCAGAGGAGGGAGGGGGAGGACAGCCACTCAAGGACAGCGGATAGAGGGGAACATTCATCTCCTGCACAAGTTTCGAGTTTTAGGTGGATGACTTTGCTGCCTTTCCGTCGGGCTGTTTCTTTTGCTCTTTGTCTTTCTCTCTCCCTCTCTCTCCTGGCTCCTCACTCTGCCAGAGGCAAAAGCAGAAATCAGCTGATGTCTGCACAAACACAATGACCCCAGGTCTTGTGTGTTCCTGAACCAGCAAAGACAAAACAGAGAAGAAACAGTAATGGAGAGAGGAAGGAGGAGGATAAGTCGTTCAGAGAATTGCAAAAAAACTCTTGGTTAAACCTTCCTGCTCTGTCGCTGATGGTACTTGCCTATAGAACGCAGACATTATGTCCGTGGCCCCCGATGAATAGATGTCTCACTACTCCAAATGAGATCAGGAAATAGTAGCCAGATAGGCAGGTGTGGAACTGATTTGACAAACGTGATCCCACATGTCACAGTCCAATCAATATTTCAGTGTAAACTTTTGTCTCGTGGTTCTCGGTTTTGTTTTGGTCCGACGACAGAAATGGCAGCGTGGGCCCACAGGTACGGTGCACTGACCTTTATGTCACTTATAATCTAGGTCAAAAGGGTTCAGATTTATCAGCGCAACAGGTCACTACCCATGAAGAGATTGACATCTCTCGATTCATCTGGCAGATTGTGTAGGTGGATGCATGTGCATGTGTGCGCTGTTCACTGAGTTACAGAGATTCCGCCCTGCAAATTCATACGCTGATGCTCGTTGTCGGGGTCAGTTTTTCGCCAAGCAGTCTCTGCATTTGCCTCGCAAACAACTCTGTCTTGTAATGTTCCGTTATTACAGTATCTCTCTATAGCGTGGTGAATGTGCAGGTCACAACTGGAGTTGTTGGATTGAGTATTTGATAAATTTTATGAGGGAAACAAAGAAATCCCATTAGCCTCCGTAGCGTAGCTCTGAGCAGCTCGCGGCTCTGCCCCGCCGTTCTAAAAATATCACCAACAATTAGCCTAAAGGTAAAGAACCTACTATAGGACTACTATAAGGATCCCCCTTGAAAACGAGGCGATCCACCTCAAGGGGATTTTCCTTTAAATAAATAAAGTTGATGATAATAATAATAAGACTACTATAAGACTATAGGGATTATGGCAATGGGCCAATTTGCCAAAATGTTGAACTATCCCTTTAATGCACAGTTTTAAATGGTTACTCCTGTGCATGGTTCACTACAAACTCTGCAAACTTACAACATCTCCAAATCGAGTCAGACTCTTTATTTGTTGTCATTTTGTGTGTTTGTGGTGGTTGCATGTTTGGTGTCTCTCATTTTTGATTCTTTTGTATCTATTTATGTTCTTTGTCTTTGTTTGGGACCATTTCTTATTCTCTGTGTGGTTATGTGTCTTTTACCTAAAGTCTGAGACTCTCATGCTCTGGGAAGAGGCCCCCTGACCTCTTGGGCCCCTGATCCCTCCCCTGGTAGATTTGTTATTAATGGTTATTATCCTTATCCAAATACAGAAGCAGTTTGTACTACACCAGAGGCTTTTCTCTATTTTGGATAAATAAATGATGGTTAATGTTTGGCTAATAAACATTTGGTTTAAGATATGCAAAAGATAAGTTTAACATTTGATAAAAAAGGGACATGTTAGCTGCAGATCTATGTCAGATTGTGACACACTCTGGCCCTTGGTAGTGAACTGGCCTTGGCCACTGTGAGATGAGGCATCGTCCAAAATGAACACAATTCAAATTCATACCCAGCAGCCATCATGCGGCCACAGACTGTGCAAACTATATCACAGTTTATTCTGAATTAACTCATTCCAAATGATTAGTATGATGCATAATATACATTTTCTGGAGCCATTTAATTGCATGTAATATACAGATTTATAAAGATTAGCTGAAATTTGTGGATGGGAAACATTTTCAGCAAAATTGTGATTGGGCTTCATAAATAAAATTGTCATCACTTTAATTTCAATAATCACCTTTCTTAATGTGTATTTAATTTAAACAGATTCTAATGTGTTTTAGAAAATTGTATTTCATGCACAGCTGCAGCAGCAAATATCACATTTGCAGGAGTGACTGCATCTGAATGCATCAGCTTTGTAACACATGGAGTCAGCTCTCATCCGCTCCACAGTCGAAGGTCACAGGACATCTCACCTATGCATGGGGTCACTTTACAGAGCAATGAGCTGTAATAACATTCCTAACAGTCATGTCGCCCTGTATTTTTCAAACAGTGCGACAGTGCCTTTGCCCACCAGAAGGAAGGATGAGATGTTCACCACCAGTGTGTGTGGATGCCTTTTGTGGGCAGTGACAACAGAAAGCTCATTTACCTTCAGGGACTCTGTGGGAATGGTCAGTGGGTCAGCAGTGGTTGTAGTCTAATGAGCTTGAGGCTTTTTTCTTTCTTTCTTTTTTTTTTCTTTCTATCCTGACAACAGCTGGCTCCATGCAGAATTACAGACACTATGTGTAAGTTTTCTCTGCTGCAAACGTGGCGTCTTGCAGATGGTGGTGAGCCACAGCTCTTCAGATCTTCGGTCATTGTTGTGTTTACAAGACAAGAGGTTACAATACGCCCTGTGAGCAGCTGTATGCCTTTAGGCCTGATTTGAGGCTACTGTGAGTTGCTATTGGAAAGAAGTGACAGGCCAAGGAAAGCTAATTAACATGCTATCTTCATTTGGCTGATGTATTTTCCTTTTTTTTTATGGATGGCACTGTCAGATCCAGACTAAATATCCTTAACCAAGAGTTAGAGTGTGGGCTCTGTGCTGAGGGACTTATAGACAGTTGTGGTCTGTTGGGCCAACTGTGCTAATAGGAGGTCTGGGTTTGACTCAAGATCTCAGTTGGTGCCCAAGCTTGTGACAAATGCTGTATGTTTCACAACCGCAAATGATCCACGGAAAAGTGTGATCAATCTCAACACATAATTTTCCAGGAAACACCGAGGGTGACTGAAAACTTCTGCTCACTAAACCTAACTTGCTGCTGTGATTGAAGCCTGATGATGATGATGATGATGATGTTTCAGACAAAAACACTGAAGCAAATACAGTTTAATGTGACAAAAACAAAAGACGTCATAGCTGGGGTTGTTGTGGGTAAGCAGCATGGGGTTGTTTTTGGGTAATGGCATCATCTTCTTTTCTGATGTGGGAGAAAAAAACCCACTGTAATTTGAACAAACATGATTTTCTCAAAGGCGATTATGAAGTTTATCAAGGCGGCACACATTTCACTTCTACCAGGCTGTGTCTGGATTCACTTCGTCAGTTGTTTACATGATGTTAAACACATTTCTTTTAAATCGTCTCTGAAACATGTTTCCAAATCGAGTTGATCTAAATTTCTTGGCCGTTGCAGATTTCAGTGTTTTTAATTCCTATTTAGCTAGAACATTACTTTCCACGAAAACAACAGAAAAGTCAGTATTTTACGCCATGGCTGTAAATTTAATTGTATGATTTTTTTTAAAAACTAGTGCCTGTACTCTAGCACTCTTAACACACTCACTTTTTTTGAGAGCAATGCATTTCCAGTTTTTGATCTGACATCTGCCTTTTATTCCCATTGATTTTGAATGCTCTTGATGTTAAGTGGCTTTGCACAAAAATGTCTGGCAAAGATAATGTTTACATAAATGTCCTCTATTTTCTGATTAGATGCACTTCACACCACATTTTAATGTTAAGGTTTCTACAAAAAACACTTTTCAGTGTGACCTCTCTGTATTGTCCACTCTCCCAGGCTGCACTCTGGTTACCAAGCGGTTGAAACACCAAATGTTAAATCTTTGTTGTCTATTATTGTTACAGACAGTAATTCTGTTTATGTGTTTGTGTGACATGACTGTCATCCAAATGTTGCTCCTTTGGCAGGTAACAATTATCTGGTTCTTCACAGAGCTGGCAGATGAAATTATTAGTGGCATGTACAATATATGATCTGTGAACAGACAGACACCACAGGATACATTGTATTTCTTTATTGTTTCAGCACCTGGGCATCAAAGAAACCAAACAACTCCCTATTCAGAGCCATCTGTCATTGTAATTCTGTCATTAGGATTTTTGCATGACTTTACAAATGGTCTGTTTCATGTCCATGTCCACAGTGGCTGGTTTATGTCTCCCTGCAGGCTTTGTCATTCCCCTCCATCTTTTCAAACGCAAGACAAAAAAGAAAAAAAGAAAAAAGAAAGAAAAATAGCTTCCCTCAGAAGGATCTTCTCCTAATCTATCTTTAAAGAGGTTTGTAAATGTGCATTTCCCAATGAGATTTTCTCATAAGGTGGAAGGGAATAGAAACCAGAAAGCAAGGCAGTTATTTCTCATGTGTTCGCATCAAAATGTCTGTTGTCCACCCACACACAGACAGCAGGTATAATCAGACCATCAGTCAGTAGGTGCAACGGGAAATGCATTTCACAGTCAGAGAGTAAAACGAATGCTGGGCACAGACTTATCTATGCATGTAGGTCAGAAAAACACCGGCAAAAGCATGCCATTGGATTACAGATAGGGACACCTCCACCCAGATCCAGCTCCATGTTGACGCTGAGAAGGTGTAACTGAGTCCTCCTGTCAGAAGGCTAATCCCTCACAGGGACCGATTTAGCTGCTGCGTCTCATCAAGCTTTCATCTCGGTCCATGGTTGATGTCATCGAGACTACTGCTCTCACTAACCGAGTTATGTTAAGAGCAAGCAGCTTCACACCTGCTCGGCATCGGCACCGAACTGATGCTGCCGTTACAGAGAGACAGACGACCTGTAGATGAATGACTCCTCCCTCGCCGCCGAAGAGCAGCGGGAAGATTTGGAGCAGGTCGCCGCAGACTGTCAAATTCCAGTGAAGTGTGCTGGTGACGAAGAGCAGCATCAAAGCTCTCTGATCAGTCATCCCCATCTCAAACCCCCTTTAAACCCCCCTCCGGTGCCTATGGGGCCGTCTGTGGACACCCTGCACACCACGCACAATTACACTTTAAGCTGTTCCCAAGCACAATTACCTTTGGTCCTTAGCAGAGCAACACATGGTATTGCAATAACGTGTGGAATGGTCATTCATGGTGTGTGTGTGTGTGTGTGTGTGTGTGTGTAGGGGGAGAGTGTCAAGTTAGTAACACTAGCCTTTATTCTGTCTCCCACTTAGGGAGACCACACTGTGATCAAAGTCTCTTTGAAGGTCTGCACTTGTGGAGCTAAAATGGCAACTCCACTTGAATGATTTTTTTGTGTGTTTGTTTTTTTTCAACACCTAACTGCATGTTATCTACTATTGACTATCTGCCAGAATCAAGGAAGCTGTAACAGGTAGTAACCAACCACATGCTTTTTTCTTTTATCCATGCCAGCCACAGTAGGTGGTGTTGGTCAGCTGGTCCACCACCACTTGGGTCCAATCTGCAGAATCTCAACAACTATCGAATGGATGGCCATGAAATCTGATACGCACACTTGTGTTGCCCTCGGGATGGATTCACTTCAGTGATTCATGGAAGTTTTCTACTGAATACTGCCATCATCAGGTCAGAATGTTACTTTCCCCTATACTTTGATTTAGGTTAGCCATGTTCTTTGAAGCTCCATATGAGGTTTTGTTTTTCAGGATGAGTTTATTCAAATAAAAAGTAATTCCATTTTATTACAAATTATAAGCAGCTGTTTATCAATTATCAGTTAAAAAGCCTTGCCTTATTACAGTGCCCCCACTGAGCTTTGGTTCATGTCAGCTGTTCAGTGTCAGCTGTCACATTCATGCTCTGTATCATTGGCTTATTCATCAGCTATTTGCTACCAGCTGATCTGAAACATCCAGTTTCATTCACACAAGTGTGAAAGGGAGGCGTATAAAAGAATTGGTTCTCTGCTGATTTCTAATGCCAACAGTATAGCTCTTTATGTACTGTAATGTAAGCCTTGGTGTTGTTGCAGAGTCTGAATCTGTATTTCTGTTGCGGTTTGAATTGTTAGAGATTTCATTTCCGGAGAGCACGACTTTTTTCACCAAATCTAATTCGCAAGTGTCTTTGGTTGATCTATTACTTCTTACACTGCACTTATTACACTCTGCAAGTTTATTTTAGACACCAAGGTGACGATGGCAACAAAAAATCGTACCCCATATTGTAAAATATACACTCAATAAATGAATTTAAAATGTCCATAGCTCTGCAGATGTGTGTGTGTTTTGGGTGGATGTGTGTGTGTGTGTTTGAGGGGGCAGTGGTTAAGGGGGCTTGTTGGACTCATACATGTGTCTCTCCACATGCATTTCCTTTGAAAGCGCCATGCACGGCTTGGTGCCATCAATTGTCGAGATGGTGAAGTGATTAATTTCTGTGTCAGGTCTTGGGCTGATTGGACAAGCCTTTGGGGAGAGTTGGATTGATTGGATGGTTCCTGTTTCTGTATAGCTGCAGTGGTTGTGATGGAGGAGCGTGGGGGTGAGGAAGGTACACATTGGCTCTCACTCTCTCTTCCCCCAGAGATCAGCTGCAAATTAATACAAATCAGAGCCCTCTTCTCGGCCCGAGCGTCGTCACTCACCTTCCCCCCAGGTAGGAATGAGGAGAGAGGACGATGGAGCAGGTGCAGCCAAGTGCAGAGCAATCGGAAGAGAAATGATTGGAATATCAGTGAGTGAGTGCTTTTGTGCTTGAGAAAACGTGTGTGTGAGTGTGTGTGTGTGAGACAGGGAGTGATCAGAGGAAAAAATGGAAAACTATTATCACAAATCCTTGGAAAAACATACGGTGTTCCAGTTTTGCTACTGACACCTGTGTGGATATAATGTCTTGGTTAAGCAGCTGAACAGATGTTTGAATTTTTAAATGCTCAGCTGTAATTGTGATCAAAACCTATTCACAGTGACTCAACAAATTGGCGGAGTCCTTGTTAAGCAGACAGCAACAAACAATTTATGAGCATTTATTTTCCCCTGGATGCAAAAAACCCTGGAAGCTATACTCACTCTGAATCCTCTTTGTTCACATCACTCAGTATGAAGTGAAGCTTATTCAGTGTTTGCATCGTGGTTGTTATACCAGGCCTCACACAGCGGGCAGTTACAGTGCAGTGATGGTAGCAGAGTGACCCCTTCTGGTCTGATGCCCAGCACAGTCGGCTCCAGGCTGTGGACAGACTAGTGTACCCAGTGCTCCTAGTCTGACTCAGTGGTTTCTCCAACACAGTCATAGACTTTAGTCACCAGACCAGGACCAATCGGAGCCATTTGTGTAACTAAATTCCCCTCTTTATCAGCCTCACAGCTTTTTGAATCATGTGCCTTGGTACTGCGTTGTCTTCAATTTTATGTGCAAATAATAAGATGACTCATGACTACGGATTTTGTACGGACTTTGACAGTTATTTTTTGGGATTTGGTGGCAATCACATAAGTTCTTTGCGACATAATAATCACAAAGAAAGTACTTATATTTCTGATTAAACTCAGCCCTGTTGGGTCTTGCTTCTTTCTCTTAGCAGCATCATTAATCTGCTGCAAAAATTGAATTTTTAGTGGGCAGTGCTCTATTGATTTTTCCAGTGCGTGATACAGTGATCTTTCCCATTTCATTAACAAGATGATGTGTCTGCTTTCACTTCTGAACATCAGAAATATTTGTGAGTGGTTTGTGCATCTGTGAAGAATCTGATATAATACGTTTTGCTAAATGTGTGAGACCTTGCGAGACGTCAGTCCTCGGGGGGGACAATGGTGTCGCTTCAGACTGACAAATACTTTTTATCTCACTTTCATAACAGTGCGTCAGATAGAGCACCTCAGATAAACTGTAGCCTTTAGCCCATGTCAGGTACAGCTCTGTGAGAATAACCTTGGACGCTCTCCTTTGATGCTGCCGACACATGGAGATTAACAGCCTGGTGTCAGTGTGTCAAAGCTGCTCTGAGTCCACCAGCTCTCTCTGATGATGCCTTCTGTCAGGGGGGCTACATGAGAGCCACAGCCATCATAGCTTTATTGAATTAGATGGCTGTACAGAATTCATCAACTGAGTCGCACAGATTAGAAAATATGATCAGAAGAAAGTCGAAGTGATCCTCTTGCAGAAGGCTACTCACAGCAGTGTATTGTGAGCATTGCTGTCCCAGTTAATAGGGCTCCCAGTGCCCAGCATTGTTAATGGAGGACTGACAGTGGACAGCCACCACCCCCTGACATTTTGGCAAACCAAATGGGGCCCAATTTGTTGCCCAAATGTTAGGAAGTGGGGCGGGAGGAAAATAACACACTAGCCCGTGGCAATTCATGTTTAACCTAGTAGCCAACAAATAACCCACTTTGGGGCCATATTTATTCAAAAAGGCCACACCTGCACCCCCTCGGTTTAATTATTACAGTCCAGTAACAAACTGGAGCTGTTTGCTGCTGCATTAGATCCTACACACAAAGTGAAGACCGACGGACCTCCACATCTAAATGAGATGCACCACATTAGATTGTTTGTAGCTATTCATTGTTAATGAATATTTAAAACATTTCAAAACTGTTAGATGTAGTTTGGCAAACCAAATTATCTGTCCAAGCTAACAGCAGCTGGTTAAAAGCTGGACAGCACAACTCATCAAATGTTCTTGAATTAATCGGTGATAAATAATTATTAACCCATTCGTGCCCAAATTTTTTTGGGAGTTGTAAGGCATATCATTTTATCAGTTGAGTCCCTCTGAGTCATGTTATGTATTTTTTTTTCCCATTTTGTACTTTGTTATGAAGAAAATGGCATTTTTATGCCTGGCAACAATTGTTGCCAGTGGGCACATAGCTTGTAACTAGGTCAAATGTCAACTAATAGTAATATAGGAATAATAATAATGATATAGTAATAACAAAATAATAATATAGTCATAATAAATAATAACAAATGTATGTGGGGGGTGGGTGAGGGTGGGGGGGTCGGGGGGAATTTACAAACGATTGATACTAATGGATATTATCATGGTAGCTCATAATCATGGCTCAAACCTTGGTTCCGCCTGTATAAAATTCAAAAAGACAAACAATTTAAACTGGCTTCTTCATAAATAACCTTTGTACCTATGTTATTTTATGAAGATATCTTACATACATAGCATGCCAGAGGTTTTTTTTTTTTTTTTGAGGGAGGGGGGGGGGCTCCTAGAGGGCACTTTAGCACACATTTTTGCTGCCATTAGGGCACTTTAGCACACGCTTTGGCTCCTAGAGGGCACTTTAGCAGACATTTTAGCTCCAGGAGGGCACTTTAGCACGCAGTTTGGCTCCTAGAGGGTACATAAGCACACGTTTTGGCTCCTAGAGGGCACTTTAGCACGCATTTTGGCTCCTAGAGGGCACTTTAGCATGCGTTTTAGCTCCTAGAGGGCACTTTAGCATGCATTTTGGCTCCCATGGGGACACTTTAGCAGATGTTTTAGCTCCTGGAGGACACTTTATCACACGTTTTGCCTCCTAGAGAGCACTTCAGCACGTGTTTTGACTTCTAGAGGGCACTTTAGCACACTTTTTGGCTCCTAGAGGGCACTTTAGCAGACGTTTTAGCTCCTTGAGGGCACTTTAGCACGTGTTTTGGCCCCCATCAGGACACTTTATGCATGTTTTGGCTTCCAGGGGCAGAGAGAGTATTCTAAGAGGACTAAAATGAGCCATTGTACATCATTCTACAACTTGAAATAAGTAAATTATGAGCAATCCTGCATACACTGTTTTCCTATAGTTCGGTACAAGCTATGTGCCCACTGGCAACAATTGTTGCCACTCACAGAAATAAGCCCATGAGCAAAAAAATATTTATCCCTTGTACAATTTTTGGGGGGAGGGTTACTCTAGAGACTTGAATGATTAAATAATAATAATATGTTTGGGGGGAAAATTATAAGAAATGTATGAAAATGACCTCTTTCCAGGAGGATTTGCATCCGCCATGTTTTCCGCCGGAAGGAGCAGGAAGCAGATGATGTCATGTGATAGGAAACACTTAGAAACTATTTTTTATAAATCAAAACCTTTGTCTAAGTTGTCTACTAGCATATAAGTGGAAAAAGTTGCATTAGTATCTTTGAGATTTTTAATTGTGAGTAGAAAATGACAGCGATACACTTCGGCAACAATTGTTGCCAGTGGGGCAAAACGGGTTAAGTGATACCCTGGGGTGACCATATTGTATTTTGACCTGCAAAAAAGAAGACACTCGGCTCCAGCTCGAGATACTTAAATGATAGGCTACTTAGAGTTCACACAAAGATGACTCACGACCTTTCCACACAGACACACACCTGCCCTCTTTACAGTCTAACTGCTCTCCAGCAGTGGGCTGCTTGCCTGTTCCTCTGAGCTCCCAGATGTTCATGGATCTGTATGGGCTCCTACATTTGAGTTCTCTACGGGCCGGTCAGGTCTGACCAACCCAACCGACCCTCAGGTCTGGGCTTCAGCACCCGTGTGTCGGACGGCGTCTGGTAATTTAATCTGTCAGGGTCCATGGTCTCATGAAAAACAATGAACACTTAGGTTAGCATGATCAGACAGTTCCCAGTCATGTTTAATTTAACTATCCAATAAACTAAACTATAAAGGATTAGCAGTTGAATTAATCTGGTCTTCTCAAATTTTGTTGAGCCATTTTACAGCTGTTGATGCTACATCAGCTTCCTGTTTGCATGGTTAACTTCTTTTAATTGGACAATGCTGCTACAGGTGTTTCCTAGCAACCAATTTACACTTTGCTAAAATATTTACTTGCCAAGACATAATGTAAATTTTAATTCATTTCAACAGTGAGCAGTTACTGACCTATGACGGTTTTCCAAACTAAAGATTAATGAATAGTTGCTAGGCATTCCTGTACTGCAAGGTACCAAGTGCAAACAGAGAGGGACCTGTGCAGTGGTGAGAGTGGCTCTCGTGGATCCACTTGTAGCCCACCCTGGCCTCATTAGAGACCCACATGGGAAGCCACACCGTACGGAGGAGATGGACAATTTGTAATGGGCCCCGGGGCTCAGAAGCCCATCAGTATCACATGTGTGGCTCACGCGGAGATGTCGGCCATTTTATTCAAATGTGCCTCCGCTGGGCATTCGCTTCTGTCATTCATAGCACTTAAATGCAATCAGTGTGCCAGGGACCGGAGCTCATTTGCTTTACAAGACAGCGTTAGATAATAATGGTTCTTGTAAGTAGGTCAGTCTGTGTCTAGTTGTTCTTGTACAGTTTTGTCAAAGTGCTGTCTTGTTTGAAAGTGCAGCAGCAGGAGGACTCTAGGGCCAAAAGTCTGTCGCAGAGGGAAGCTTTCAGCTCCCCTCTCCCCTCCTCTAGCCCTCCTTGTCTGTCATCACTCACACCCGAGTGCTTCTTTATGGTCTGGCCTTTAGTGAAATGGTCCATTGTGTATAAGTGTATGAGCTCACGAGCTCTCTGTGCCCCCCGAGGCAATCTACTGCCCACACTGGAGCAACAATACAGTTCAGACTAATATGTCAGTGATCAGTGTCTTTTTAATTCAAGGTAATAAGCCATTCAAAACCGCCATTGTGTTTAGATTTTGATCCCCAGGATGCTTTAAGACCAGAAAAATCGCTTGTGTTGGTCACAGTTGCCTTTATCTCAAACTTAATGAAATGTGGCTCCAAATCCTCCCCTGAGGCTATTTTCCCCCATGAAACCTGTATGTCCACAGGGTAGAGCACCATGCAATCCTGGCTTCCTTAGGCACCGCTAATCACCTCTAAATCAGACGCCCTCAGCAGTTTCACAGGACAATAGCGTTGCCACTGTTAAACCCTGAGGCAGATCACCATACGGAACAAGAGCAGGAGGTATCTGTAGCAAAATTGGAACACCATATGTTTCTCAAAGGGTTTTTTGATAATAGTTTTCTCTCATATGAGCACACATACACACACAGATGGGGGGGGGGGGTAAGGGGTGGTAAAGAGAGTGAGAGTGAAGCCCAAAAGGATCAGGGAGGGGGAAAGCCCTAGATTTGTTCATGAGACAGGCTTTACTGATGAAAGCCCTGTAAGTATCATTGACACACACACACACACACACACACACACACACACACACACACACACACACACACACACACACACACACACACACACACACACACACACACACACACACACACACACACACACACACACACACACAGATAAAAACCAGAGCCTTGGGCCAGCGATGGACAGATTGATGTTCACAGTTGGAGCTTGGTGTTTGAGTCATTTTCAATTGTGGCTCTTCATAATTTTTGTACTTTGTGCTAAACATCTCTCCAGACCTATTTTGAGGCATATGGTATAAGAATACTTGGAATGGTAATTTGTGTGATTAGATTACTTGGTTAAAAGTTACATACTCCCCTTTTCCACAAAGCCAAATATAAATGCTGTATGTGTTCGCATTTTAAGAGTGTTCACAAATGGCCGTTTGTCCTCTTCGTCCTGCCTCCTTCCACTTCCACTTCAATGTTTGGATGACGGATCCTGATATCATTGGCTGATGAGTCACGAGCAACATGAAGCATAATTTTTGCGCCTGCATTATCCAATGCATAAAAAAACGACCCCGCTTTCAAATAGAATTCTGCACAAAGTTTGGGCTACGTCGTCTGATAGATGAATGACACTAATTTTAAGACCCATAGTGGGATCAAATCCAGTTTTCTTTTCTGAACTCCTCTATTCCAGGTGATTTTGGTGACTGAACTTTAACATAATCTAAAACACAATTAAACACAAGTTATCTAAAGAAATAGTTTGACCTTTTAGAAAATACACTTACTTGCTCTCCTGAAGTCTTGCCGTCATCATGAAGTTGCCAGGCAACCAGCAGAGGCTCAAGGGAGCGGCGGTGTCTGGCAAAGAAGTAGCGTGACACACAACCGCTCATAAAAGCAGAACTTGTGTTTTTACACTCTTTTTTGTACTGGTTATACAAAGGTAATATAACCTGCTCAAGCAGATTTTGATGACTGTGGACAGAGATGCTACCGAAGCTGTTTCCTCCATTTTCACAGTCTATACCTGCTAACAGACTGCAGTTTCATTCTGCAGACAGGAGGATGCATTTAGAAGTGCATACCCCAAATTTGTTGAGCTCTTGCTTCAAGAACACAAATGGAACAGGATTTGACTCTTTACTATGGTGATGTGTTCTGACAGTGACAGCAGAGGGGATCTGCTGTCACTCTGAATGTCTCAGCCCAGCAGACAAGCAGCCAATAAACTCCACCAGAAAATACAAGACAAAGAGATTTGCTCATCAGAAACTGCAGCACCCAACAATCCTGTGTCTAAATCTACCGTTAATAACATGCCTTATTGCACGGCAGCAAAATTTCTATTAAATATTAAAAGATTTATATTGACTTTGTGTGTCTCGAGATCCATTATGATATCACAATAAATTATTCTGCCGCGGCAAGCAAATCTATATGAAATTGGGAAACACAGGAGAGAGGTGAAGGTCAGAGATGGCACATCAGTCATATTCAGATGACGGCGGCGCTGGAGAGCGCTGGCTTCTTGCTGCGGAGAAGAAAGCCTCAAGGATCCCCCCTAAGCAGATGGGGGTGTGTTAGCAGGACAGAGGCAATTAGACCAGCTATAATCCTCCATCTGCTTTTCCTCCATCGCCCAGCCATCAGCCAGAAGTAAGGTTGCCCCAAAACTCTGAAGATACCTAGCGTAGCAAGAAAAGTCCTGACAGAGCACGACGGAACTGAATAAACTCTGTCAGCTGTTTTTCCTTGTAATTGCATTCAACCACTTTTTGTTCACTTTCCCTCACCTGCACCTGCTTCTTTTCAGCTTCTACACTTTTTTTTCCCTTGATACAAAAACTTTTCTTCACTTTCCCGAAGAACTGAGGCATGGGCATCGTCCAACACAGACATTGTTGTTTGTGCATACTGGAATAAAATAGTGCAGAATAAACGCAAACATATTTTGAGGCTACTATACAGTTTTCAACTGTCACCATACGATAAATCTCTACATAAACAATAACCTCTGTGTTCAGCTCTCTATGTGGCTGTGTCACATCAGTGGGATCCACAGCAGGAGGAACCAGCTGTGATCTGTTGTCTTGTGGCTAACAGAGCAGAAACGCTAAACATCAAGAGCAGATGGATCTGGGCAGAAAATGCAAGAAAATCCTGATAAGTCTACCTTCTTGATGTGGAGCTTAAGGCGTCAGCGTGCTCCAAATGAAGCGCCTGTCAAACAGTGACTCAAACACCTTTCAGATGTCAGGACTTGGGGGGGCTGCATCCAACAGTCTGATATTCATACCCACTCGATGCTGTGATTGGTCAGTATGAGGTGGTGAGAAAGCATGTAGGAATTTATATTCTGTCAAGTTTCAAGGCGAGGTGGTCTGAATGTGTGCATTGAGATTCCCATTTAAACAAAACAAATTGATCACGTATTATGAAACATGTGCTTGATGTTCAAGAAAACCCAGCAATGTATGAAGCGCAACTATTCAGTAGAACATGACAAGGTAATCTGAGTGTTTTTCCTTCATCTGTTTGGCCTTTTTTCTCCTCCAATTGCTGCAATTATGACTTGGTCTTCTAACTGAGCTGAGGTTACTTGAAGTTCTGTACTTTACTTCAATATAAAATCAAATTAAAACCTTGTTTCACACGGAAAAAACACTCTTCACTTAATCAATACATCTCAAGAGAAAGAACAAAATGTTTCTACCCCCCAAAGAGCCACCACTTTCTGAATTGTGAGGAAAATTGACTTCTTGATTGGATGAAATTGGAGCTGAGCTGACCTTGCCTCCGGACCCCCACTGACACAGAAGAATGTGAATGCTGCTGCACATTCGGGCTAATTCTGGTCTGGGTACAGTAGATACGACCTGGCAGAGGGAGAAAAGTGGTGGTGACTGTACACATACGCTATAAGAGACCATCTGCTGGATTCTTCTGGCTGTCTAGAAAAGACACGACATTTGCTGGTTCATTCGAGCTGTCTGTCATTTTGATTTTTCTTTTAATGTCAAAACGCCTGTTAGTTACTGTTTGGGATTATACGGATTATAATGCGATTTAGTTGTTAAATGTTGAATATAATTGGTTCCTTATTTAGCGCTTGTCTATAGAATTTAAGACTTACAATGCTGAGAGCCTTGACAGATATAATTTCTACATCGCAGCTTTAAATCCATACAGTCACTCCAGAGTGTACACTGTATTACATGTTAGACACCCTGCCCTGTGGGACAAACATAGATACAGAATTTACTTTATTATGGGACAAACATTCAGGGTTGTCAGCAGAACCAAGATAGCCTATATATCATACTGTACAGGCTGCTTTCTTCCTGCCCACCTGCCCCAGGGAGAGTGTACAGCTACAATACATATGTGTTGCCATTGCCACCAGTGGTGCGCTGACCTTCTGCAGTGGTAACAGGTCACAGCAAGCACAGCGTCTGCCTCAAGGCTAATCTTCCGAAGCTAAACAGCCTGACGAGAGGAGACGGAAAGAACATACCAAGCATTCGCGTCAATCAAATGAATTGCCTCTTCACTGTTTTTTTGGCAGGTTTTTAGCACCTGGTTCTGGCACATAACTCCATATTTATGTTAAAACTAATTTAATCTTGATTCAGTGGACTCCAGACTGCACACTCACCAGAATGACCAACTCCCAGAGGAGATGGAAAATGATTCACTCAGCTAGAGGAAATGCGAGAGCCCTCTAATGTGTAGTCATGTTACTCCACTGAAAGAGAAAGCTGCTTTTTTGTGAGCTGTACGGAGGTTTGTTCCATCCGGCGCTGTATCCGGGGGCTCTCTCTCTCTCTCTGGTCTGCAGGAACACAGGCTGAGGGGTCAGTGCATTAGTAGCTGTTATTCTCCAAGTCAACTCAGAGGGGGAATGAGGCTACAGAGGAGTAGTCATGGTGGAGCTACTTTCTGGGTTTGGCATTTCATGCTCAGAACAAAATTGTTTCAACATAACCACAGAAAATGAGACATATCAACCAAACAACAATATGAAAGGAACATAACATCTGAGGGTCAATAATTTGCTGAAATGTAGTCCCTAAATAACTCAGATTGAGGGCCGTGTGTATAAAAAAAAATACACAACATTAAGCCAGATGTCAAGAGACCATGCTAATGAGGTGTCTCTGAATTTATGCTGACTATTTCCTTAATGCCTTGTTACTAATTAACAAAATCAACTGCTTGGCTGAACAAAATCTGCATCAATAGAAGATTAGATATGTTTTTTTGGACTTTTAATGGAAATTTTATGATAGGAAAGTTTGTGAGACAGCAAATCAGTGGAGAGAGAGACATGCAGCAAGGGGCCGCAAGTGTGATTCAAACCGCTGTGGTAAGGGCTATGCCCACATGGGCTGGGGGCAACACAATGAGCTGCAACCCCAACATTAACATATAATCACCTTGTAAAATTGATATACTGGTAAAATATGTTGGGGGAAACAGTTGTAAAATTACACATTCAGACGTAATGTGGTGAATTTAGCTTTTATATGAAGCTGTGTTTCTGGCCACCTGATGAATGAAAGTCCAGTATATTCTCCATTTTGGCTCTGTGTTGGTTTCCAACAGCTCCTGAGAGAAATATCTGGTTTATTAGCAGCTAAATTTTCCCCTGTCCACCAGATAGTCAGTATCATTATCTGCCTGCTGTTTATTTTTGGGGTAGGCTGTAAACAGTGAATTGATGATTGATTTTGTTGCTTGATGATGAGAGTGGAATGGATCAAAACAATGAGCCAAAAGGATTACCTTATATGGAAATGGTTTTGAATCAGGCTGTACTGTATGTGGGAGAAAAATATAGTTTGAAAGTCACGTGTCCAACTAATGTTTTGAGACATTCATCGTTTAATAGCTGAACTACGAGTTGTGCACCATATTCCTGATCATTCCTCTTGACATATGCAGAGACATGGTCATTATGTAACAGATATCACTTTTTCATACAGTATATGTGGATTGATTACTGGCAGAGCCATTTGGCCTCTAGAAAAAAAATTACCTCTGACGTGCACTACTGGTTGAGGCAATCAGTGCAACCATGGCCACACTTGATGAAATGCTTTCCGAAAAGGCCACCTCTTCACATTTGTAAAAGTCACTTTCCATTATCTTACAATTGTGGGAGTCAGGTGTTCTTTGATCTCTGTAATGTTATCTCTTACAAGCGTGGCAGCACCAGCCTGACATTTGTAAACAGTCACTTTACTTCTTATTTCCTAGATTCAATGTCTTTATGACCAATCAGATATGGCTCCTGTTACCCAGCTGGTTGCGACAGCGGCCAGCTCTACTTATGGTAAGAAGCCTTCCAGAGCTGCGCTCATCCTTCTGGCTAAATGCCACCGTGTCATCGCGCTGGGGTTTCACAGAAGCAGTTCTCCAAATCATGTGTCTCCTGTCACTCTACCAAATGTGAACGGATTTAGATTACATAGATTACAGATACTGGACTGATTATAACACAGAAGCGTGATGGGTTGGTAGTCGATTTCAAGTAGAGTGTGTGGGTGAAATGCAATGTGGAACTGGCAGAGAAAAGTGTGCGTGTGAACTGGGAGTGTGAAAGACAAGCAACAGTCTTCTGAACATATTGGAAAATGTACAATCTGTGGTCTGTTTTGGTTTTAATGGTCAGGCAGGAATCTCAATTTATTTGATTTACATGCACAAGCATTGCATTCGAAGAGAAACAGATCATTACCATATGATGATGGATGATACAGCCTGTTATTAAAGGTGTTTCCCCTGACTTTCATGCTTACAAGCTGATTACAGAAATGTAATGGATCACAGACTGTTGACAACTAATTTAACTATTTTACAGCCTCATTTAAAATATTCTTTAATAAAGTGTTTATTCTTGCTCCATTATTTAACAGTTTTCCTTATTACAGTAACTCTCATCTCCAGCTCTACTATTGCAGCCCATTCAGAATAACATGCAATTTCATATGAAGTCATATTTTCATTTGGTAAATGGACTTTTTCACTAAAAGCAGCTGCATTTTGGAAAACAGGAGGATGTGATGTGCGAGAGTCGAGAAAAACATAAAGTTGGCCGTAAAACCAAAAGCGTGAGCTAAAAGATGCTAATAAAAACTCTGTGGAACTGATAGGAGCTGCAGAAGCAGGTGATTGTTCTTTTGTAGGTTTCAAATGCGAATTGGATTCATTTTTCATCTATATCAACTACAGCAGCTTTCATTTGTATATCTTTACTGTTTAATTAGATCCACACAGACCCACAGTTTCTACATTACTGAATGCAGTCCAATGCCTTGAGACCCAAAAGATAATAAGCACATTGTGTGTACCCCAGTTGGCTGATTCATCAAGATACCCTGGACTCCCCAGATGTATTGTGAAAAAAATGCCGGTCCAAGTCTGGTCATGTTAAAGGTACGGTAGCTGCCAAACTAGATCCTGTGGGATGAGCGCATATAGAGGAAGTGGAGTTGTGCTCCTGGCAAAACCTCTGCTGGTAGCAGCTAATGTAGCATGTAGAGCCTGAGAGGCGTTCCGCTCGTGGTGTCATTCATTTCCATTAACCCTGAGCGGGAGTGCCAGTGGAGGTATCAATCAGTCTGTGGATACTCATGCTGAAGCTGTCATGTGGCCCCATGCTGGAGCGAGCCGAGACGGACAAAGATGGATGACACCTCCCGACACGAGGAATATCGTAACGGGAGAATAATTAGCTGAATGCTGTTCGAGCAGGCCTCCAAGGTGGTTGAACTCACAATTAAGTTTGCATTGGGAACTGGGGGCCAGCTGCAGCTAAACGTTCGTCCCTGAGCGTCTGAACGACAGAAATGAAAAAAAAAAAAAGGTTTCCAGAGTGATGCTGCAGGTAAAAATGATGACAGCATGCACATGTTTGTTGTCTCCATGCATGTCCAGGTCCACCAGCTACAGAAGTAGGTCATGTTGAGGTAGATGAACACCTGAGCCAATCACTAGCTGGCAAACAGGATCATAGTACTCTCGCTGGAGCTCCAGTGCTTTGATGGAGCAGCGTCAGGTGTCTTTTCAAAAGATTTATAAATAGCACATAGCTGCTCCCCGAGCTGCAGATCTGCCTCCCTCTCAGTGTCATTAAGTCCAATTGGAGCGGTAATTGCTTATAGCGAGGCAGTCAACCACGTCGCTGATGGATGGAACAAGACGGCAAGACTATTTTTGGCGATGGCAAAGCTGCCATGGCTGTACATGGTAGCAATATGGCTCCTTTTATGGCAGCAAAAAAACAAACAAAAAAACAATTGTCATCAAATTTTGCCTCACAGGTGCTGCCAAACTTCAACTCTAACATCCTCATTAGTGCATTTAATGCATTTATGCATGAATAGAGAGAGAAAAGGGATGAGCTGAAAAGATGTGCTATTGGCAGCGTTTTTCTGTTTGTGTGGCATTACAATAATATCGGAGATCACACAGTCTTTAATGTTGACCCAGCCAGGAAGCCTTCACACAATGAGCTCCCCTGATTGTTTTGTCACAAACATTACAAGCAGTGGGCTGTTGAAATTAGAGCACCCATCAGAAAGAAGTAGAATGATACGCCTCTCTTTTTTCAATCCATTCTCTTTACCCAGGGGGGTTCCTCTTTTTCTGGCTCTTCGGAGCAGCCAGCCAGAAGGTTATTTTTCACCTCACCACCTCACCTGTCCCACAGTCTGCTCAGTGACAGATAAACCCAGTGGGTCTGCTCCGAGTCCTGTGCCTGCAGATGGCACGGAGGTGCTGATGGGGCACTCTGGTGTACTGGAGACTGCACAGGGATGTGCGCAGGAGGGGGGTCTTGCAGAGTGAGAGTAATAGTAACACTATCTGGACTGTGAAATGCCAGGGACAAATGTGGGGAATGGATGAGCCAGCGCCATGGCAACAAAAACAAAGCTAAGGCTCCAAAGGCGACTGTTCATGCTCTTTTTCCTGGATTTCCCTTATCACCAGTGACAAGATGTTCACTGAGGCTGACAGTTCATTAATGCTGGAGGGTACCATTGATTTCTATGCAATATTTGTACTCGTGCTGCAATAATACATGAGAAAAACAACACAAAACCACAATGTACCCATTTTCCCATTGCTGATAATTCCCAAATCAGATTTATCTTCTACTGGTTGTAAAATTAATTAGATTCTGCCAGAATAATGAACTGTGTGTTCGTATGTTCCCCTGAAATAGTTTTTACACTTTTTCCAATTAAAAAATGCCTTTCCTATTCTCACTTTGTAATAAATGAAGCCCAGTGGAAGATACACAAAGAAAGAAAAAATTAACACAGTGAGCCAAATTTTGGGGAGGTTGGGGGTTGGATGCTGCATATTCCAGATAGAGGTAAAGTTTAGGCGTAGCCGTTCCCATCGTGTCCATGACCTCGGGGTCGTGCAGATCCAGATATCCTCATGGGTGTTTACAAAGGCCTACTCAAGTTCACTTCCTACACCGCGGGAAGGAATGAGGAATGAGGAGGAACGGTTGCTTCAGAGGAAACCTCCTGGGGAGACGCAGCAAAGTGACCTCATGGCTCTGCAGTGGACCGGCTGCAGAGCAGGATATGGCAGCTCCCTCTGCTGTCCCTCCGCCAGCTGTATATTAATAACCCTCAAAGACCTCAACTCTTAGTTCAACTCCATGTTTGCCGTTTGCTTGTTTTTGCCCTTGAAACTGCTGCAGCCTTAATTCATGATATTATATGACGTTCCAGACTAGACAAGGTCAGTAAAGTATGAGGACAGTACGCAGTTTACTTTTTCATGCTGCTGCAGATATCTGGAGAGGGTCAACATCAAACTATTTTAAGAGATGTTGTTTTCTTTCCCTGTATCTGCAAAGCCCTTGGTTGTTGGATCAGTGAGAGAGTTTTTGAGATGGAACAGTAAAAAATTATTTGGGACTCTCTATGGGATAAACATAACCTAATTACCTCTATTCTGCCCCTCTGAATGAACTGAAAATGTTCATTTAAACAAAGCAGAGAGGGCAGCCCTACAAGGGAGCCATGGTGTCCTGCTGTCTACTGTATTGCTGTCATTCTTAATTCCTGTTTGTTTTTTTAAATAAACTGGCCCCTGCCGATTGAATAATATATCACAAAATGTGAGAGGTGAGTGAGTTTAATATAAAACTGCAGGTTGTATGCAGCGTTCACCAGGTTTGCTGGGAGCGGGTGGTGGTAAGTGTTGCTTGATGAGAGCATCAGTCATTGTTGTTTTTGAAATACAAGAGGTTATAAGACATAGCAGCTCTATGTCTTCAGGGCAGATTTGGCTGCAGTGAGCTGCTATCAGATAACATCCTAACCTCAGAAGATAGAGGAGTTAACAGTAGTGTCTCTTTGTATCAGTGGAGACGGCTCTCTGTGGATAAAGGGACGTGGATAAAGTAAACGGCTGTTAATGACAACACTTTTAGCAATAGAAACACTTTCAAATAGCTCTTTTAGTCATAAAACCTGCAGTGTAATGGTCCTGACCTTAGATTTTACTCTTTGTTCCTATGCTGTCGTTGGCCGGTCTTGCTGAGGTTTGCAGTTCACACAAACACTGTTAATCCTCAATGATTTGCGCTATGCTGCATAAATGAGGCAAAAATAATAATCTTATAGTTGCATGCTCTCCAAGTGAGGTGGCATGAATGAATTGATGATTAACGACAGTCACATCATATGTTGTTTTTGCTAACTTTTCCCTTTCTATTATACAAAATGTTTGTTTTGTTTGTTGATCTCATTGCAACAGATGAATGAATTCTGTAAATAAATGCTACATGTGATCCCCAAAAGGTTTCCCTTTATGAGTGAGTAATTTGTATTAAAAGACATAAATAGAGAGGAGGCTTTGGTGATGTGATGTAACCAACTGTCTATATGCAAAATTAATTTGTAAGCGTGACATGGAAGAGGTTTATCACTTCACACGATATACAGAGTGTGACCATGAGGTTAAACTGGGGTTAGGTCAGATTAGGTTGATTCAGGATATGCATTAGTGTATTTGAGCTGGTTGGGGATGTATGTATTAGACTTAATCTATGAATGATTAGTGCCACATTAATCAACTGACATCAACTGTGACTGAGGAGGCTTCCACCTGCCCCAGTTTGAACAGAGCTAAGAGTTATAAGTTAGTGTTACATGGCTACTGTGGCTATTTATACAGTTGTGAGAGTCGCTGGAGCAAACTAATAGAAGAGGAACCACTGGAGGACAAAAAAAACACTGTCATGATAATTTAATTAATCTCTCTCTAAATTAGGTAAACAAAATTGGACTGAAGCACAAGACATTTTGTTTTACTTGTATACTTTTAGGCCACATATTGATTTCATGAGACACATAGATTTAAGTGAACATGTTGTTTTTGTATCCCAGAGGGATGAAATACCTTCAAACAAGATTCAGTACTCGAGATTTGCCTTGTCAACCAAAGTTTCTGCCTGAGGTTAAGTCAGAGCAGGATATTAAAACAGGCTATTCTGTAAATATACTGCGCCTCCATGTCAGTGAGCATAATCTCCAAACGGATCCAAAGTCAGTTTAAGAAATCCACTGTCCAGAATTATTAATCAGTAAACACAGGCACACACATACACTTATTTTTTTTAACTTTGACTACTGAGTTTCTCTTGGTGTCATGACACAACACGCAACTTAAATCCACTCTCCAGCTCTGAAATGAATATTGATGTTTCCATTTAAATTGATCTCGTCTCTTGTAGCTGTGAGTCCGCTGATCTACGTTTACCACTTTCATCATTTCATATGGATAATTCATGCTGGATGATTGTCACGCAGATGTAGGCAGCTTTAATTCCCAACATTTGTAGCTGTACAATGTGATTAATAATACATCAAGGGACAAGCATCCCTGTGAAACAGCAAAACATTTCAGAACTACTTTGCGTTGTGTGTTGCGGAGAAGCACTGCATATTCCAACAGGAATCTCCTCTCAGATGTGTGTTAGAGCCTGCATCTTTTATAGATATACATCTTCGCCTACAGGAATACGCTCATCTCTATCTGTTTTCTCTGTCATTCAGCATTTCTTCCTCTCTTTTTCACCCTGCTTCCATTTTAAATCACAAATGGCACCAATGTCCTTGGGCTGCTCTTCATCATCTGTTTGTTGCGTTAGTGTGTTAGTGCGGCGAGGGATGGGGAAGTTTAAGGGGGCCCATACAGCTACTCTTGACACATTTATTAAAATATTACACACCTCAAGGCTAAATGGCTATAAATAGTGTGTTGTGCTTTTGTGTGTCGACGCACATGTGTGAACTCACAGTCTTGTGATGGAAACCCATTGTTCATATTTATCACATAGAATGGAAACTTATTTCAGTGACCCAGTATCGGATCAGAAAGACCCAGACAGTGACTCCTCTGACAGTGACAGCTGGAATCAACTCACCAACTGAGTCAGATGTCAACCAAGGGTCAATGTAATAATTTTATTATGTAAAAAGACCACAGGGCCTACACTAATATCATTAATACCAGGTCATAGAGGTCAGCACAACGGATATCTGCAAAATCTGACTTGTTTCAGTGTGGTTGAGATTATAATGGAGCAGCACTTCCATACAATTCTAATATAGTGTTTGTACATTGATTATTTTTATAGTCTATATCAGGCAGTCATTCCTTTCCAGCTCTGACGGGACTTCCTCTCTTGACTATGAAACAACAGTTTTTAAAACCTGCACTGACATTTTGTGTACTAATTCAAGTTAGTGTGTTTACTTGAGGTCATTAAAGCCAGCATTAGACAGCCTCTCAGCATTGTCCATTAGTGGTAGAGGTTTTGGGGTGAAATGATTCTTTTTGCAAAATCCATTTCCAGTAGTGAATTACAGCTTTGAGGACAGTAATAGTGTGACATGGCTCCACTGCTTTTTGCCATATTTCAGTAAAACAGAGTGGAGTGGACTGGACTCAGGTCCATGGAAACATAAAAAAAACCCTTCACATTATTAAAAGTCCACTGCACATCATGAGTCCATGATGAACAGAGCCACAGCTCTTCATGGAGGAATAAATGACATACTTTTTACCGCCTCTGTTGAAGGTGTTATTTGTTCATTTTACCAACCAACTTGGTTTCTTGTTGGGAGGAGGTGGTAATTGTGGTGATAATGATAGCATGCCAATAGCTTGAGCCATCACAGTGCTAATAAGACAGATGTTGGTCTCTCCGAGCAGATCTACTTCTTTATTCTTGTGCAGATGTCACATTGACTCTGTATCACAAAGTACTATTACATTACAGAATGGGACAGGGCTCGCTACTTAGCATATTAATTATAGAAGAAAAATAATTGATAGAAACATTGGTTTTTCTTCCCATTGCTTGAGACTGCTCTTTGGGAAATATGATAATAGGGTTTGATGCTGAACTTCTAACATGTCCTTTAAACTCGTCCTTTACTGTAAAATGTTGGCCATGTGGCATTACTGTAGCAAAAGCTGTAGAGCACCTTTAAAGCTGCCAGGGCCTTGGTTTTTGATTTTTTTTTAAAAGACAGATTTTTGGGACTTTGTTTTACATGTCAAACTAGCTTGGGTGCAAATGTATAAAGATTTTTTAAATAGTCTGTGATTGGCTAGAGTGTCCAATCACTGGCTAGATTTTGTAAAATCTGATAACAGATCCAGGAGGAGGTGCAGATGTCTAGCTTGCTCTCAAACCACTTATAATCAGCTGAGATTATTATGAAATGATGGAAAATGACTGTGTAGCTCAGTTTCAAAGAGCTGCTATCGAACTTAAAGGGTTTAATTTCAGAATAATTTCTAAAAATGCGTAAGTGCTATTATTCTTATGAGTGACAGTGAAAGAACGTAATGCCATTCAGTTTGCATCTTGAATATCTGGATCATTAGCATAGGCCCCACATCCAAATAGGTCATACATACCCCAATACAGTTCAACATCCTATAGTCCTTAAATATCTTTTTTGCTATTTGTTGGCAGACCAATAAGCTGCAGACACACAGGACACTGCCACATCATCAATATTATCTTTGTTGATATGACAAACGGTCTCGTAAACAGAGGCCTGTTGACTCTATACAACTAGCAGACACGCAGCAGAGCTGTGATTGTGTCCACACAGGAAAAGCAACAGCAAATATCTGGATTTTTAACTGCTTCACTATGCTTCTCATTGTCTTTGTCTGTCGGATATTTGGTGGGGTTGTGGGAGCTCTTTTTGCTAAAAACAGCTGGCTGCTGCAGCTGGAAGGCTGATGAGAGGAGCGGGAGTGAACCACAAGGTTGTGGGCCATAAATCCAAGAGATGCTACAAAGGCATGTTGTAAACTGCAGTATCAGTGAAAGTGCCATGTGGTTTCATGCTAAAGAACCCCTTCCACGTGTCACGTGATCAACTGCTTCATTCAAAGATATTGATTATTGTAGCTTGAAGCATTAAAGGTGTACAGAAAAGAAAAATGAATTTGATTCCACTCTGGGTCATAAAATTAGTGTAAGAACTCATCTATCAGATGATGTAGGCCAAACTTTGTGAAAAATTCTATTTTCGAGTAAATCCGGGATGAAAGTGGGATAGGTTTTTTTGCATTGGATAATGCAGGCACACAAATTACTGTGTGCGTCATTCGTCAATCAAACGTACCGAGCTCGGTCTCGCCCCAAACATTGAATATCCCGCCCGCTCGATAACGACCAATCAAATTTGTTTTCCTTACTCGGGTAAGCTTGTGCAGCAACTCGTGGAAACTCGCGACAAACGGCCATTTCTGAACACCTTTAAAGGAGAACTATGCAAGTCTGGTTATTTTTCGGCTGTTTTGCTAACCCTCCGCCTGGCCATGTGCATTTGTTTTTACAAAGCTGGTGAGAAAGCAATCAACAGAGATATATTTGTGCAGTCTTATTGTGGCTCACAGGGCGTGTTTGTGTCGCAGAACCACAGAGACGAGAGCTGGGACATGGTCAGAGGCACTGATCGTACAAGGAGAGCGCCTCCGTTTTCCCTCATAACAAGTTACACGTCATTTATTTAACCATCACAATTATTATGAGGCTGTTTACGTTTTTTTTAAAGTAGCAAGCTAAAAATCGTGCATAGTTCCTCTTTAATGTGACTGACTGCAGCTCCAGTATCTATCTCAGATGATAAAACAAGAACAACCCAAAAAAAGTGTATTTTCCGTGTACAGCTGGTAAGTCACATCTGATCGTCCTCATCCTCTGTGGGTGCAGTCTGGTCTAGACAGACAGACAGGCAGCTGCTGAGAAAGCATCTCACATCACCAGCTCCCTCCCCAGGACAGGAGCTCCTCTAAGTCTCATTAGACCAGACTGGCAGCTCCAGTCAAAGGCAAAAGGCCCACGTGCCCGGCCTCCCATGACAAAAAACCTCCACAGCGCTCCCAGGAGCTCTCATTACTTCTCCGTCCCAGTCCCTCTCCTAAAGGCAGCCAGCTCCATCCATCAGATCTATCGATCCAACCTTCCCCCTGGTGTGGTACCTGTCTGTTTTTGAGACTAAGCGAGAGGGATGGCAGAGCTGGCATGATATTTCAGCCTTCTCGTGACAACCCCCGTCCCCAAGGGATGTTACAAGGTGAACCGGTGGCTGGGCTCTGTGGAGGGGTTGCTCCTCCGTAGATCTAAATGAAGGAGCTCTCCCTGGAGGAATTATTAACAATATGTTCTCACTCTGCCTCTACACTGGAGTAATAATCAGTTTTCTGTTTCTTGCTGCTCCCTGAAAAAAAAAAAAGCGAAAAACTCCATTCCTCTTGACACCACGCATGAGATAGCAACACAAACATCTCTTCCCACAAAATGAGCCAAACCCCACCCCCCGCCCCCAACCACACACCCTGAGTCTTTTTTTTTTTACACTGTCATAACTGTTGTTTATGGTTGGACAGCTCTGTTTCACAAAAGAGCATGGGTACTGTAAATCTCCTTAAAGAGATTTGATGGTGTGTCACACTGAGTTCCTCTTCACTTTGATCTTATTTCTCTGATGGTTTTTGGGCAGAGAAGCAAGCTTAAGCTTTTAAAGCAATTGCCTCTGAGAGAGCCAGTACGGAGCAGTCTGACATGAGCTCTTGTTAGACTTCTGATTAGGATTAAATGCACAGTACGTGACATTGTCTCTAAAATCTGTCTCTAAGACAGATCTATCTTCAACACAGGGACACTTGCCTGTACACAAGGTCAGAACTATAGCTATAGCCCCCACCGCCCATGCTCCCCAACCCCTAATAATAATTTTTCTTTTTCCAATTTCATTGATGCATTTACCTGTTAAATTGGATTTATATATTTGTGCTAATACTATAGATTACAGCACATCTCATGTCAAAAATGTCGAGCTCCAGCTGCTTATGTTGTCTCTTAAAGCTGCTGATGCGGGTGAAAGTTGTTGAATGAAAACAACATCAATGAATCCTCCTTAGTAACACAGCGTCTAGCAAAAGCCACCTCCACCACAAAAGCCCTCCTCAAAGCTGTCGGCTCTCTGTAGCACAGAGAACAGACGAATGTAGACACAGCGAGCAGAAGGCAGCAGTCTGTAACAACGACACAAAATAGAAGTTACATGGATCTTTTACGTATGAGCTCACAGTCAGTCTGTAACACAAAGTAAATGATAGAATTTAAATATAGTGTAGGAAATATATTTATAGTTTGTTTGTGTATAATGTACCTGTTTGCATGTTGCAGTGCTCAGTTAGGCTATTATAAGTTAAAACCTAAAAGAAATGTGGAGAACATAATATACTGTAGATACGGCTGCATGATTCACCTACAGCGCTCTTTATGGTTATTTTTAAATATTTCTTTGTTTGTTTAACCTCAGTTTATCTCATTTTTAATCTATCCAGTACCTTCTTCATTTATCTAAACAGCTAAAACTCAAGAGCACATCACTCACTGCTGGTTGGATTACTTGTAAAGGGACAGCACTGCAAGGATAATGGGACATGAAACAGTGATTGGTTCAATCACTGTTAAGATGTATGTTCCTCAATGGAAATGATATTGAAGCTGAAGTGGAGCTGTCGGAGCTCGTCATTGTCACAGTGCTGCTATTAAACCGTCCTGTTCTTCAATGGTCTACTCAATGGTGTCGTTATATAACTTCCACTATCAGGTGGTTCACAGCGCTTACAGACTCTTTCATTATTAAGGCATATCAGACATTGGATGCTCGAATCATCTTTTAATAGGAAATGTGATTTTCTGTGTTTTTTTTCCTCGGGCTTTAACTGCTCAGACGAGATCACACACAGGCTAATTATTCCAAGTTCACTCTGAATGATTAAATATGTAAATGAGTCTTGTTTCTGACTGGGTTCTTGGAGAACCACTAAGTCTCTGTCTCGCACTTGCACCAACATGTGTTGAACCCACACCTCGCTCTTGTGTTTTTCTGCAGAGAGGGGCTCTCGGTTTATTATGTGTAATTTCTGAACGGACCAGTGTATAAATTACATATATCAAATTGAGGATGAAAATAGACATGTGCTTTGTGTCTCAGTGCATTTCCTCCAGTCGTCTGATTTCTCACGCTGCCTTAAATGATAGAAACAGGTCTGTGTCTGTGGAGAGTGCAGCTCCCAGTGGCGGTGTTTATAATTAAGTGCGATTTTCAACGTTGGGATCAAACCACGGGAAAAAATAGGCAGGCAGGCTGTTTGCTGTTTGCACCGTTTTTCATTCATGCCACATTTCCTCTAATGGTTTGACGGAGAAGGATGCAGATTTTGAGTAGGGAAGTCTTGCAATTAAATGATTAAAATGCTCATTAATTCCACTGGAATTTCCTCCCTGTTTAATTGATTTATTCAACAGTTGAGTGAAGTGCAGAGTGAATTTGAATGAGCTCCTAAGACCACTCGTAAGAGACCGAGTAGAAAGCAAGCAGCAGACTGCATTAGTTCACTGTCCACTTTTTGCTCGGTGCAAAAACACCTCTCAGGAGAGTTAACTTCACTGACTCACTGACCAGAACTGACACACACAGACTCATAACAAAGGTGTCAGTTTCAGAGGAGGATACATACACTCTGAGATTTTTCAAGCAAAAAAAAAAAAAAAACTCAATTTGCATTCATTAGTGGTGTTTGCGACTCCAGTTGAAGTGATGCGAGAGGAAAAGCTGCAACACGATCTATGATTCTCCCATGGTTCAAAGAGTTTGTACATGTACCTGTCAGACAACATAACAACTCAGCAGGGACTCAAATAAACAAATTCAGATCCCAGACCCAAATCCCCCAGCGCAGACGCACTCCTAAAATCATCCATTCATTCATATCCAGTCAAGAAGGATTTTTCAGAAATCCAGTGAAACATTTGAACAAGGGGCAGAACAACATCACTTTCATTTGCATCTCTTCTTCAGATGCTCAATTCTTTTTTTTTAAGTTGTCCTTATTGGTTCTGTTATTCATTACTCTTTGCATTCTCTGAAATGACACATGAAAAACAAATGAGCTTTAACTAAAAAATTGGTTAATTAACTTCAACTCACTTAATTATCGACTGACTTATGCAGCATAGAGCATGAATGAATTGTGTGTGTTATTTCTATGTAAACTACAATCATCAGGTCCAGCTAAATAGATAAGTGTAGCTTGTAACAAAGTATAACTACAGTTCATACTACAAAATTCGGATGTAAGATTCTATTTATAAAGTTTGCTATTGCTACAAAGCTAGTCTTAGGAGGATTAACAGCTGCTTATTTACTGGTCTAGAACAAAAATGGCAGGTTAGCATCAAAATTCACTCTTTCCTCAACAAGCTGTCAGCAACGCCATTGTTAACTCCACTCTTTATCGCATCCTTCCTTCTCCTGGAGTCAGCAAGCTAACCAGCTAGCCCTGTCTCACCATTTCAAGAACATATAGTAAAAAAAGACAATATTTTAATAAATAAGCTAGTGAGTGAATTACAGGTGATAAAATGTACTAAGTCATATTGGTCACCATATTGTATAAAGTGATGTCTCTATAGATATTGTTATAATAACCTTTAGCAATACTATACAATAACATCCAATAGCACAGCAGCCCCAGATCTCAGACAAAGGTCCTTACACTGCATGGTGCTTCAGTTCACATATGGAAACATGTCAGCCCACTATATCTGCTTGCTGGAAATCATCTGGGCTTCTCTCCATGGCCATTTTATGAGCAGAGCTGCCACGTGGGGCACAGTGTGGTGCAAGCAGAGATTCAATTATGAGGTGGGGGTGTTTGGCAGAGAGGTGTGTGTGCCAAGCTCTGTTTGTAGGCTGCTGAAGCTGATCGATGTGGAGACTTCTGGTCTGGCAAGTGGGTTGCAACCTGGTAGTAATGTGAGAAAGGCCCATTGTGCTGCGGTGGAAAAACCCTGAGCACTCAGCTGTGTTTACACCCCAGAGCGCGAGACTACAGACACGCCTCTGCGGATCCCTCAATAGCCCCCGCTCCGAAAAACACAGGGTAGAGTCAGATGGAGACAAAGCAACACCATCCCGTTTCCCCCCACCACGTCCTCCGCGACGCTGCCTCCCAATTAGCCACACCGCCGCTGCTGAGGTGAGATAACAATAGAAGCCCTTGTATCCCCTAAAGACCTCACTAGAGGACCTTTATTACCGTATTGATATCTCCTACATGTCACCACTGCCCTCACTTGCCTGGCAGCATGCCCACACATTTCATATGAGGGAAAATCACCAGAGGGGTTGTAACTCAATACAAGAAGAAAACAGCAGGACAGAACATTAGGCTGAATGGTACATGCTGTAATTAGTGAGATGCTGTAAGGAATAAATATACAACACAGCGACTTCAAGCTGCACAGTAAATTAAAAAAAAAAGATTAATGGGTGAAAGTACAAAAAATGATTCTGGCAAAAAGTCAAGTGACACCCAGTGGAATGAACAAGTAAAGAGCTGAGCTGATGTCTAACAGAAACGACACACCATCAGTTGCAGATATAATAATATTTTAGAGACAAATCAACAAACAGCAGTTGCAAATACTTATGTTATGTGCCCACTGATATGTTATCCTTCAGTTTTTCCTAAAACAAATGTGACAGATAGTTTAATATATTTTACGAAGCATATCTCCACACTGCTTTAATATAGGGAGAAAAAAAATCTTAATATTGCATTTCACACATACTCATCCACGAACATACACACACACACACACAATAAAGTGTTCAAGTTAGGTCACATTCTTTAGCACCACAAAGGTAAAGTTACTTAATGGATAAAATCACATGCAATTAAAGTCCAATTGTACAAAAAAACAAGCTGACCTTAAAAAATTAAGCATAGTTTAGTTTATGTGCAAAACTGCCACCAGTGAAAATGTTGAGATTGTCCATTGGTCCTCGTCCGAAATTCAGGTACAGGATTGATTCAGCTTCAGTTTGATTTTCCTCTTTGTTATTTAACATTTTATTGTGATGTTCTTGTCAATTTAAAATATTGTAAGTTTTGAAAGAAGAACATATTCTTATTCTTATGGAATAGAAATAGAAATAAAATTTAGATGAAATGCTTTGATCTGTTTAATCCAATCAGAGGTTTTGGTGATGCAGCTTTACTTAGCCATTTATGACGACCAGTCATGTTAGCCAGTGTTAGCTAGTATTAGCAACACCTGGACAGATGTTGTGGTGTAACTGATACTCACCGACTGTATGGCTTTTCTTTTTGTGTAGGCCTATTAGTGTTTGATTGTGTTTCAGGATTCACCATAATTCAGTCACTGTAACCAGGGTAGTTACGTACCTTTACAGCAGATTTATAACTGGTTTGTTTTTATAATAACAAATGAGAACAAAAGTCAAACATTGCTGACGTTTTGACAGTAAAAATAGATTTTTTTGTTGCTCTCAATTCATTAAGACATAACAGCAAAAACCTCTATCCAAAAAGCTCTGCTTAGTGGCTTAAGGCACTCTTTACCTGGTTTAAACATAGGCTGGCAAGATCTGTCAAACTTCTATAAAACATTGCATTAGTCTGTCCTATCTTTTACATTTATTTCCAAATCCTTCATTTTTTCCCATTTGTAGATAAAATGTTAGACAGACTTTCAAAGTCTTTGTGCTGGAAACTTTCAGTGGTGCCACAGCGGCTGGCTGTAAAGCGCTCTGAGTGAGGCTTTATGGAAGATGGATACAGGGTCACTTCTACTACAAAGCCGAGGTCAGGCTCTCGGAGAGCCAGTCTGTGTGCGAGTGGTCATAAAACTCTAGAGGCATCCATTTCAAATGTCCCAGCTGTCACTGAAGTATTGGTCCTCATCTTCTTCCTCCTCCTCTTCCTCCTCTTCTTCTTCTTCTTCCTCTGTCCCATTTTTCATGAGGTCATCATCTAATAACACATTCACTTCCTCTTCTTCTTCTTCTTCTTCTTCTTCCTCCTTGAGCTGCGTGAGCATGGTTTGCAAAGTGACTTTTACTTCCTGGACTTCCTTTTCTAAAGACTGTGCATCGTGAGTTAAGGAAGAATCTGATGCTTCAGACACAAGCTGAGAGACGGACATTAACATGTAAATAAAAAAGCATGCCGGCCGACAGATATCTGGGAAAAAATGCGACACTTGTGGCCCTCAGTGGTTAACGGTAATAGCAGAGGGCAGCCATAACCTGATGAAGCCATCAATCTCCAATTTGGCCACCAAACGGATTACTGGGACAGATCATCAAGTCATACCCAATTTAACCCCATCCAATTCACTATTCATGAGCTCATCTCGTCCGTGGAGCTTGGTGGCAGTGTGGGGACCCAGGCAAACAGACTGCCCAACTAAATAATTCACAACCCATCAATGAAATGGGATAGAGGCTGTCATCAGTGGGGGGGGGGTGGGTGGGGTGGGGCGGGGCGGGGGTGGGGGTTGTTTAACCTGCTTAGAAACTCAAATTAATCGTGCGTGTGTCCAGCTTAAGTGGCAAATCAAAGGAATGGCTTTGATGGCAGATGGGGCCTGATGGCTCGTTTTACTGTCTGAATGGACACAGATTGTTCTCATTCATAATTAACCAGCCGTTAAAGAGCTTCCCATGAATACTGCAGAGGGTTCGACAAGACCTCGACATGATCCAAATGGGACGATCGGATTCAGAATTGGGTTGAAAAGCCTTTAAACTAACCACAGTGGGGTTTCTTTTCCAACCCTCCTCTCCGTGGCAGTCGGACCACCTCCTTGTATTGAGAGCAGAGACTCAATTAAGACCCTCGGAGAGTCAGGGGGTTTGATCTTCCTGTCACTATGGCAACTGTACTGTCATCTTAAATTCGGTTTCTGTTTGATTTCTGCAACACAATAACAATATTGTTATGTATCTTCAGTGTCCGCAAGTGTCCACAGCGTTTTTGCATAGCAAGAGAGCCCGTACTTGAAAAAAGCCAGGATGAATGACATGTAAGGACATGAAAACAGAAAGGTGGAGAGGAGCGGACCAATCTGTGTCTATCTCCAACTGCCAGGCTGCATTGATATCATGCAAACAGTGGAGGAGCCCGTACTGACCCCTGACAGCACAGCGGGGGACATGAATCTCTAATCAGATGTGAAAACAGTCTGGCCACACTTCAACAGAGAGTGAAGGACGTACTGAATAACTCACTGCTTTTAGAGGTCCTAAAATGAAACGGACCTCTTCATCATTTTGGGCAGATTGGGAGTATTTCTGTCAGTCCATCTTCAAAGAAAAATAATGAGGCATGACAGGAAATAAATAATTGAATAAATATAAAGCCACCATGCTAGTCGGCAGATTGTCTTCATCCTCGTGTTGAAATATCACCGTTTCTATCAGTCTCAATAAGAGGGGAAAAGTGGAGTGAGGAAAACACGCTAATCTATTTCCAATCAGTTTCTAATTAGCGTGGAAAATGATGTATTGTGACCCGCAATCAGCTTCAACAGTTTCATTTGAGTCATTATCATGGATATTGTAATTTCCTTACCACCAGAAGCTGGCAGATGGAGGTGTGGACGGTGGGGAGGGGCAAAGAGAGGAAAAGGAGGGTCAGAGGGAGGATGGACATTAAGCCACGGCAGCGGTGCAGTCATTAGAGTGACATTCCCTCTATCTGCCGCGGCGCTGCCCCTGTCGGCCAACTTTAATCTCAGCCCGTGGTGACTGGCAGCTCACATCAAAGACACACTAATAACCTCGCTTGGACTTTAACCATTTCATTTTCCAGTGGCCACGTCCAGCCTGTCAAGAAAAATCCTCTGATCCCAGTTTATCTTCAATTCCCCTCCTGTATGGACCCATAATGTCAGATAAGACAGGTGTGTGTGTGTGTTTTTTTTTTTCCTCGAAAGGTAAAGTCACTGAAAGCCAACATCAGTCAGCCTAAAGGTAGTTTGGACGTATACTTTTGAGAGTTGGTAAGTAAACTAGGTCCTGAAGATGGATGGACAGAGTTGGGAACACACACAGTTTATACCATACATGTATATCTAGAGAGCAGTGAAAGGATATGGGTGAGGGCCTGATCCTGGTTCAGTATGGCCTTCTGCAATTCATCTTCCAAGGTCATTAGTCTGTCACTGATCAGCTCACAGCGCTCTGTTAGGTCTGCAGCCTCAGCCTCGCTGCAGCCGTCCTGCACAGAGAGGGAAACAAGGGATGAAATGATGAGGACACAGACAGGAATAGAGCATCAACAAATGATGCTGTAATACTTAAAATAAATGGATCTGGAAAATGAATAAACACAAAAGTTTCTCAAACAGCAGTAACAAGCAATGTACCAGGCAAAAAAAGAGTATTTTGTGTTGTTTTCATGCACTCGTATAACAAGAACATTAAAAAGATTGGAGTGCTCGGGCAGAACGAACAACAGGAGCCTTTGTTTTTAATTTTCATTATTTTTTTGGGAAAGATAACATGTTTCAGCTTGTGTGAAGGTAAACACAACACTAAAAATCTTTAGTTATCTAAGTTCACTTGAGTTTCTTTTACAACACCCACCCTTGTCTCAACCACAGTGAGTTTTACCACAATTAAAGAGAACAGAGATGTTATCATATAAAAATAATCAATGATTTTACACTTCAGTGTTAATGAGAAACTCCGTACTTAGTCGCTATAGATCAAGCTCCAAAAATACTTTATTCTACATTTCCCATAATGCTTATTTTGGTTTCTGCTCGAAATAATCTACAACACATATGTATGATTTTATATAAGAGCATGAGTTTAAGTTGATGGAATGGTTAAAAACAATTTATTGAAAGTTTAAAGCTAACACAAATGTGAGTTAGGGTTAGTGTAAGTGTAAGTGTAATGTAAGTTGTCATTTGGCCGTAGGACGTCCACTTCTCTGCCTTTCTGTGACTCTTCCAGTCTCTGTGTTAAACCTGCTGACATCACTCTGTAACACTCGTAACTCAGTGGACACTTCCCTCTGACAACATACTGTCTGAAAGCTTGCAATGGACAGGTTCTGTTGATCGATTGTTAGATGCTGTCTTGGTCTCACTCTCTTGATATCAAAATGGGAACAGCATGATGAAGACTATTTACATACAAGCTGTCACCGAACCAGAACATTTAGTGGTCACTTCCTGGATCAGACAGTTAATCACCAGAGAACAACATGATATGTTATAAGTACTGAAACATTGAACAGTTGGACAGTTTATAGAAGGTCAAATTACGTTAACCTGTAAAGGTTAATTTCATCTGAAAGACAAATATCCCTAACTTTTTGTGAGTAGTGTTGGCTAAAACAATTACAGTATCTGTTACTTTATCAGTCGCCACAATTACACAACCATGATCCATGCAGTAAAACATTTTATCACTTGATAGTTCAACATCTACAACATTTCATCCCTTGTAAGAAAAGAATCATCATCACCTATAACACCTGTAGCACTAGTGCCATTTGTTGGATTTAACCTTGAATCATATAGTTTATAGTTTATTAGAGACTCTCAGAGAAAGCAGCTGCTTGAGCTACTTTTACACCAAAGAATAGTAGCAAGTTAAAGAATTATGATTAAAGAAGCTGTGTGGCGCCTACTTTAATTAAAATAATTGCTCTTACACAAGCATGTGCAATGTTTTTCCCCCTCAACACTTGACTTAAGATGTTTTGTTCCCTTTAATTTTAGGTTTAATAATGATTGCGAATGTGCTTTCATAACCATGAGTCAGAGCTTAACCTGGAGATTTATTCACTCACTCACTTAGCTTCATTCACACTAAATCCTGTAGGCTACCATGTTTTTGAGCAGAATCAACGCTGAACCGCTCTGGACTGCAACCGTGGGACCAGTCCTTTAATCGTGCCTGACTGACTGATGGTCTTTCTTCCGCTGCTCAGTTAGTGTGATAACCCACAGTCCACTGAGCAGCTCTTCAATATAGCAAATAAACTACTTTGCTATTAGTAAAGGAGGCAATACCTAAAAATAAGACTCAGCGAGTAGAGAGAGCAGGAAAGAAGGAAGCGAAAGAGCGTAGTCATTAGTGAAGTGGCCTCGGGTAACCATTATGAACAATCCTACATATCTAGAGTTGAGTAAACAAAAGCTAAACTGTTCGCAAAACTGTCTCTCGCTACTAAGGCACCAAACCCCGGCACTGGCCTGAAAAAAGAAAAAATCCAGCTGGAATCACAGCCCAGTTTTAGTCTTTGTTTTATGTGTTTAGTGATTTAGTCAGAGGATGACATAGCGGTTACAAAACCAGGATTTGACCAGAGGCGGCTCGGACACACACTAGGGTTTGACCTGGTCTTGTTTGTTTGGTAAAGCGCCAAGGTCGTAATGTACACAACACACACCATGGGAGCTGTAGTGTGTGCACAACAGTTGGGATGTGTACCTGTGGATCACACCTGAGTGTGTGTGTGTTGGGGCAGAGTGCAGTAGGGCAGAGCATTCAGGGAGCAGGGCTATCCATAATTAGAACAGGCCCCTTTGCAGACACCGTGTCCTAGTTTCTTCACACTTATCAAGCATAGGGAACACAAACACACACACACTGGAGCGCACAGTCCACACTCAAGAGCAAACAGACAGACGCCGGCGCGCACGCAGAGCCGGCGCTCTCGTCAAACAACACACAAAAAGTCTAACCCGACTCATAGCTGCAGGTAGAAAATATCAACTCCCTGCAGCTCGGAGGTGTCAGAACAATCACTGGGATGTCGTGTCTCTGGTCTCTGTCCTGGAATAGCTCTCCTCTCCCCAGATGATGTAACACTACCCAAAAGAAATGTACAACAACAACAGGCCCGAGGTGTGGTGAGACGCACAAGTTATCCCTGATGCATTTTAAAGAATTACGCCAAGACTTAAAGGCAGAACAGCCCACAGGGAGGCCACACTTCAACAAAACATGGTGTTTTTGTGTACGAGGCATATAAACGAACAAGCGATCTCTTAACACCAGACGGTCCTCAGGTGTCATCGTCTGTGATGCTGGCATCCCTGTCTGCCCATTGAGGGAAGAAAGACGATCCGTTTATAGATCCACTGGGCTGTTTGTTTGTCAAGGTTAGCTGCATCTTTGTCAGATAAGAGCTGTGTGTTTACGTTGCTGATTGATTCTATACATCGGAGCCCCCAGTCAGCTTTTGTAAAGTCATTACCAGCACGAGACAAAAAGCTTTGTGTGCAAGACGACACCGGCGAAAACAAGCCTGACAGTTTGTTATAAAACCTTTTTTTTTTTAAAACTGGTGCAACAATTGCCCAAGCTGTTATTTTGCTCCTGGTGGCGATCAAAACAACCGAAATGACTTCCTCTGCCACGTCTGCCGTCAACAAACAAGAAAACACGTGAAATGAGGTTTCAACAACACGTCAATCTGCATAATAGAATCTGAGGCATACATGTATTGTCATGTTGATTCCTGATGCACATTAGCGCGGATGTTATTAGAACAAAAGTAAACAGAGCTGACTGCAGAAGCATGAAGTTGAGCAAATTATTTAGAAATCCAATAATCAGACTCATGCATGTGCTGATTATTTGAGCAATAATGAGCGAGAGGTAGCAGGTAATTGCGTGTGTTCCCATGGGTGCTGTTAGGCCGACACTTTGCACCGGGCAAGCAGTACAAAGGAACAATATTATGCAAGCATTAGGTCATAATTGCTTAAACAATAAAATAGCTGAATTCATTTTGGACCCAAGGGAAAACTAATGAGCTTATGATGAACTGGCATCAGTTATAAATGATGCCCTGTTGGTAAGTTGGTGTGTCTGATATTAGAAATACTATAATGAAAAATTCCTCAATACAGCACGAGATACTAATTGAACACAACCAACTACCATTAGCATGCTATTTTAGTAGACAAGAAATGACACAATGCGCACACCTCACCCTGACTCTCAAATGTCACAGACCAACTTGAAAAAGAGAAAACAAAATAAACTTTTCAAAGTTTAAAGAAGCGTCTCACCGTCGCCGCCATTCACAGTTTGCATTTCACCGTGGGACAATGGTGTCTATCAGCCGCGCACTCGACTGACAGTTTTGAGCGCACTTAATTTCATCACCATTCAAGCGTTAAGTAGAATTTGGATGGAGCTTCAGTTATTTTTTTTGTGTCTGCTGCTGTCAGTTTACACTCCTGTCCCACAATGCACTTGTCTCTACAGCTGCCCCCAGTCTTTTGGAAAAGCACCAAGTTTTCCTGTCTGTGTTGTTTGTCTGGTTGTGACACAGCTGCAGTTTGACAGACTGTACCTCATTACTAGTTAGAACAAAGTGCCAAAGGTGACGTTATATAATAGTTCCTTATGACTACGTATAGAGGCTATTGTCAGTCTGCATGCACTAAGGAAGCGCACTAGCGCGCTCATCATCTCAAATTAAACATGGCCGGTGTAAATTTCATGTTATTATCACCCAAACTAGCAGATTAACAGATCTAATCAGAAGCCTTCAACATCTGAATTGAATAATGTCTCTATTGTTGTTTGATACCACAGGTCAGCATGAAGAGGTTAACGTAAGGACCTTGAGAGGATGAAAGAACAATTAGTAGAGATTAGAAGAAAATACAGCAGCGCTGAAACACACACTTGCACGAGCACACACACACACACACCAATCAATCTCCATTGTGGTAGCAGGGCAGCAGCTTTGGCAGCAGCTAAGTGGAAATCATTTACTTAAAGTCATTATGGGAAGGAGAAGGAGGTCAGACGCTCTGCGAGGCGGAGGTACCGTCTCCATCACGGCGCTAACACAACACCATCAGGATGAAGAAGATACCATCCAATACCGTTCGACGGCCATCGTATCATCTGCCTCAGTGATGTATCATCGTTTACTGTCATTGAACTATTTTGCGTCAGCTAGTTTCTCCATCGCTCGGCGTGATTCAAAGTTGTGTCCTCAAGATATGCAGGTCACCTTCTCATCCGCTTTCTGCATGAGCATACAGAACGTTTCAACGAGGCAAAGTTACTGACTTAGCAAAGAGTCAAGTCCCTGACCTTTAATTTACCGCTTTTTGCAAGAACTTCAGAATTTAAAATTAAGAATTTAATTAGCAGCGACTGTCAAGCTGTCAAATGCATTTAAGTGGTTTTCAGCGAGTGAATTTTCTCTCTTTTGTCAGCTCTGACTCATGTTTCTGACTCAAGAGGAATTTCAACCAGGATTAAACAAGCACACACCATTATCAGACTTCACAAGCATAGCTGACGCTGTAGTGTTTGGCTTCCAGGTGTGAATGAGTCTAATGTATGGATTCAAAGCAGGAAGATGCTGAAAGGAGAAAACGTGCTCAGCAAATCCCACCTCTGCATAAATAAAGAGTCTTAAAGCCGTTGTGCAAACTCAGACAGACCCCGGCTCCTCACGTAGATCAGTATTGATCGGACAGTCAGGGAAGGTGACAGGGGTCATGTTTAAGTTAAGGTCAGCTAATGGATTCCTCTGTGTCCCAGTAAGCCCAGTGTCAATTCAGCTGACACTTTAATTACACTGATAACATTCAGCCCATACAGTGACAGTGTTAGCCTTAGCATTACCCACCTCTGGGTGAATATCCTCCATGCAGAACAAAAACTCCTCCAATTTCTGCAACAAAAAGGGAAACATTTGTTAGGGCCACGCAGTCATAAACCTGCTCATGAATAATTGAAAATGCAATTATGTTGCCTGTGTACTGTATGTGTGCAGCATCATCATAACGGGAGGAGGTTGTAATTATTCATCACCAAAACTGACAGGGAGAAAATAGATTAACTGGCTCATCTGCACTGCAGGTTTCTTTGTTAGTATTCAAAGTATGTAATTGTGCATTCTTCACTAAGGACTGAGTTAATCACTGCACCTATTAAAAGCTAACATTCTTTGTGGCTTTAGGGTAAGTAGTAAGTACATAAGAAGGCAGAACAACAACAAATAACAATCAGGAAAGTTTTAATTATTATTTTCCAATTAAGAATTGTGTAACATCTAACCGCCGTCGACGTGCGGTAAACACAGGTGCAGCCGAACATCTATGACTCTTTCAACTCATACCTTATGTGAGATTGTTAAACACTGCTATTTTGAAGCGGTCACACACACTAGATTGTCTTTTGCTCTCTTCAATTACATCCATCTCACGGCTACGTTTAATCTGTCAAATGCAGTTTTCTAGTTACAGATTACAAACATTTTCTGGCATCCAGCTGATAAAATACTTCTACTGCCTGTGGCCTTGAGAAAGTAACATCCAACCGACATTCACAGAGAAGGATTTTTATTTGTTAGATGGGACCTTGGATATTCAGAAAAGAAAAAGGAGAACCGCACTGGGTGATGTTAAATGTTTGAAAAATGAGAATCCATCTACTAAATCTGCTACGTCATCTGTTTCTTATTCATGAGAGATTACAAGGTGTTTATTCATATGAAAGCATGTTAGCTTGTAAGCAAGGGAGTGAATGTCTTGTCAGTCATTAAATGTTAAATGCTACAAAGAACATCTGCAGTTCCTCTCTGAACATCAGAGTCTCATTTTTAAACTTATTTCCACTGAAGGTTTTCACTGATGTCCTGAAGGATTCAAGGATTTCCACAAAAATCTAATACTTACAAAATGTATTTTTACAGCCATAAACTGAAGGTAGAACTTTTTGTTGCTTAATGTTTTCAGCTTAGAAGAAAAAAAAAGAATTGTTTGGCTGTCTCACCTTAAATTCTTGGAGAAATGTTAGGAGGGGCCGGGCTTTGGGAGCAGAAAAGAAAAGCAGAGAGAAACAAAGGGAAAGCAGAAAATAGATTCATGCAGTTTGTAGAAAACAGTCAGGCAGGGCAGGGAGGACAACAATGCAAAGAGTATATTTATGGATGCACAGAGAGGCTGCGGGAGAAGTTAAAGAGGTTGCAGCAAAGTGGGAGAATTAAACATGACAATGAAAAAACACAGCCTCTAATTAGAACACATGCAACTGGAGATAACTGCCGGCAGCAACAACAAAGAGCATCGACAAACATTTGTTAATGGCCACAGTCCAATGAATCCATACTGAAAATAAATACGTTGAAAGTATCACCTGCTGCTGAGCAAATATTATATTAAAACACAATCTCTGAGCCAAAGTAACAAAATATAGTCCGACAAAAACAAGTGTACTGTTGTTTTTTTTATTGGCTTTGTTCCTATCTCAGACAAGTGTGTTAGACTACGTGGGCGGGGGAAAAGTGTGAGGAGAGGAGAGAATGAGTTGGCCCTGAGGCGGTGGACCTCGGCTCACTGAGGGATAGACCAGCACAGAGAACTCACACACACACCACACACATGCAATCCTTCTAAATGCATGTAATCATGCAGAAACAGACTCTTAAATCTGCACTGTGTAAAATGAAACTTGTGGAGGAAGCCAAAATGTTTTCCAAATGGTTGCCTCCCACACGCCCACACTTTCATTTTTCCTGGTTTAAAAATACCCTCAAGCCAACTTGCTAATAGACTGCTGCTCATCTCGCTGTAGTCGACAGACTTTTATATTCCGACAGCAGCCGAACGTCCTCTCTAGTCGAGTGCTAAGACTGACAGAGGTCACTTCTCAGAGCACAAAGAGGAAACGCGAATGAATGTGGAAACGCGTAGTCCTCGTCCGACCTTTCTGTGTCCAGGAGGGTTTGTGATGAGAATGACTTCAGCCGTGGAAGACGTCAATCTTTTATATTCAAGTTCCTCTAAATCTGTCATGCAGTCTGCAATGCATGCATGGGCATTTACATGAATAATACATTGTGTGTTGTTAACAAGACGTTGTTGCGTTACCTTGGTGAACTCTGAGTTCTGTAAGTTGGCCTCTGGGCACCAGCGCCCTCCTAAAGCAGTCAGCATGGCACAGTCTTCTTCTTCTTTGGTGCATGGCTGGACTGCAGGATAAATTTCTGCAGCGGGGAGGTCTTCGATGTCTGCTCCACTGCAGCTGGGAGTGCGCAGCTGGAGGCCTCGCAAGAACAGGTAGCAGGCTTCCAGGTCGGCCTCCCAGATCCGCTCCAGGCCCGGGCAGCCGCAACTACTGTACAGAGAGAGAGAAAGAGTAGTGTTAGGATTCAATACAATAATCACAACATGAATAAAATATATGATCCGGTAAAAGATATCATAAAAAATGTGATAAATTATATGATAGAAATAAAGATCTGTTATGATAAAAGAAACAACACTAGTGTATAATGAATGGTTCAGTAAATTATAACTTGATTTGTTAACATGTGTTTACATCTTAGCAAATCAGTCAAAGCGTGAACTACTGTACTACAAACACCTTTGACACAAAATATTGTACACAAGCAAAAGTGAAGACATACTGTATGTAAACACTACAAGTGCACATCTAAAGCCTCTAAAGCCTCTCATTAATTTATAAACCCTGTTTATTCTGTACACAAACAGAAATTTGCAGTTGTTTGAAGTACATCTCTCTTTGTGTATTGACTGTGTGCGTGTGTGGCTCTACCAAATGAGAGATAAGGACCGAATTCATAGCCAGTGTTTTGTTGGACAGTGCCAGGCTCGTTGTCTTTATGCTAAGCTAAATTAATCATGGTCACATTGCAGCTCAGAGCAAACATGAGACAGATGCATACTGATCTTACCTAACTATTAGCAAGACAATGAATGGGAATATTTCACAAAACCTATTGATTTTGAATGTATGCAAACAAAAATTCTAAGTACATGGGCATGTTGTCTAAATGTGTAAAGTAAAGTTATGAGATGTTAAAAGTACGGTGCATTACACAAATGTGTAGAAAGAAGTGCAGACATCGCCATCAGACCAACAGACCATACTGTAGGCACAGTAAAGGACATCTTTAATGTCATCACTCTAATAAAGTCGTGCTCAAAAGAGTGACAGAGCAGAAAATAAACCATCCAGAGATTTTAATTCCATTGACAAAATGTACAGTAACGAGAGCGAGCGTCCTCCTCACAGTCTGCCCTTTGCTTCAGAGCCACAGCAGCCAGAGGAAAAAGCTGGATGTGTTCATCTCTGCTGGGGTCACTGAGCTTTAGTTCAGGGGGAGGACAAGAAGATTGTTTTTGTTTATCTACTCATTGAGTTACAATCACTCATCCTCTTTCACTCTCTCTCACCCTGACCCTCATGACATCTCAGATACAAACCCTGCAGTGCAAAAACAAGAGAGAACAATTAAAGCAGCTACAACTGGCTGAATATATTATTTAGAAAATGAGCAATGGAGTTCTCTTTGTTGATTGTCCCATTATTTAGGTTAAGCTGTCCACTGTGGGGAAGCAATATGTAGTCCATCATGGAGTGTGTTGATAAAATAACCTCCACTAACTCACATTTGAGTCTCACATGTCCAAATTCCAGGGGGCATTTCAGGGGCTGAAATCTTTAAAGGAATAGTTCACCAAAAGGAGTAGTAGTTTTTTATTCCTCAAAGTGCATCTGGAGACCCGGGAGGCCGGTTCATAGTCCAACGAAATCCTTATATGAGAGTCAACAGCGCCTGACACAAAAATGTCCATAAAACTACACAAAAACCTTGTAATATTCCTCCACACTGCTCATCCACTGCAATCCAAGCGCCCTAAAGGGATATAGTCCAGAGTTTACTCAGAACAACTTCATTTAGGACATTTTCACGCCATTCACGCTTGCACCTGCTGAGTGACTGAGCGACAGACAAAAACAAGAGGATCTGCGATTTGACATTTAAATAAGAAAAATTTGCCGCAGCCTCTGTAGTGCCAGTGGGTGCACGTGTGAACGGGGGAGCGCGCCCCAGGCAAAATTCAATACAGGACTGTTTAGGCTGTAAAAATGTCCTAAATGACGTCGCTCTGAGTAAACTCTGGACTATATCCCTTCAGGAGACTTGGATTGCAGCGGACGAGCAGTATGGAGGAATATTACAAGGCTTTTGTGTAGTTTTATGTGCCGGGCGCCGTTGACTCTCATATAAGGATTTCGTTGGACTACGAACCCCCTTCCCAGGTCTCCAGATGCACTTTGAGGAATAAAAGAACGACTCCAGAGTATTCATCAGCATGAGGGTGAGTCAATAATGACTGAATTTGATTTTCTGGTGAACTACTCCTTTAATATGTTATAAGAGACATTCAAAATGCAAAAGTTCCACCGTTCAAAGAAAGGAGCAAAATTCTGTTTTCTGTTCCACTTGTTATTATCAACCTTGTTTCCAGGAATCCATATTTTGCAGAGAAGAAGATGAATCTGCAACAAGCACCTTAAAACATGTTCTTTGTCTGTGCATGAGTGTGCGCATGAGTGTGTGTGTGTGTGCGCTGATGGTGAGACTCTCTGTCACAAACTCTAAATCGCACATTGAGAGTGAGAATGATAAAAAACACAACAATTTCACACTCGGAGCAAAAATATTCTTACATATAAGCCTCCATAATATATTCAGTAATTTCACCTGGAGTGCACCTCCCTGCTGCTCCGTTAGATTTGAGAAATTGCTCATTCTCCATCATATGTAAACAAACTCAAAGGCAGAATGCACCAGACAGTATTATTTAATCTCTCCCTCTGTTCCTCCGTCTCTCGCCCCCCAAAAATTGAATGCCACTTGTTTTCCAGCCTATCTCCTGTCTGAAAGGGCCGACAACCTCTGTGCCCAGCCAGCGTACGCCTCTCAGTCGTTCTCTAACCTTCATTTGGCACACAGACAATAGAAAAATTGCTCACCCCAGCCTCTCTTCACACACACACACACACACACACACACACTCTCCCCTCCCTAATTCTCTACTCAGCGCCGCTGCTTCTGAATTCTGCCATAGTGGGGATGCACCCAGTGAGCCATGCCATTGTTATTTGTCTCTTTTGAAGTGGAGAGGGACACACACACACACACACACACACATACCCAGATATGGTTGGGCACACATGTTAACTTACGCACACACACCCATAAATCAATCTCTGTGGGGATTCAGTGTTGTACAATCATAAATTCCTCTAAAAATGTCAACGCCTGCTTCATCCATCACTAAAAAGCTCCTCTTCAAAGACAACAACAATTCGTTACAAATAACAACTGGCATTGGCATCGGGTGCTCATATACGTATACTGCAAATTCAGACGACATGTCGGCGCCTAAGCATCCCTGTGATGGTGGCGCCCCGGTGCCCGTCGGTATGAACCTCACTCGCCCGGGGGTTAATTGGTGGCAGCCGCTCGGCCTGCCATCTGACAGTGGCAGGGTGTGGGCGTGCTGCTCCGCTGATGGCCCAGTAATAAGAAGGAGAGACAAGCAGGCACACTCCTTCTACAGTCTCTCAGCCCCCCCCCTCCCTGTGGGACCGCTGACTGACAGGACTGCTCTTTCTCCTCAAGGCTTTACGTACGCACACAGGCAGCTACAGAGGAAGGATTAGTATTGAGCGAAGCAGCGGCGCTCCAGTCCCGCTGCTAGCAGAGGGGTTGAGTCAGAGCTCTCCAGAGTGAATGGCACAAAGCAGGTTCACACACCGTCTGGCCGATAGTCTGAACTCCACCCAGCATATATACTCATACGCTCAGCCGCCTCTTCAGCTTTCACACCTGAATACCAATGTATGAGTAAAATGAAAATACAGCTCCTATCTTCAGCCACAGCTGGACGTTTAGTCTATCTAAAGGATCAGGCTATGAGTGATAAGTGTAAGAACCGTCTCCCTCAAGAAATTAGTATACAGTCTACTACTGTAGTGTATACGATAAAATTCATGCAATTTTCACCTGCGGTCTCATGTCGGTGCCTCTCATCTTGAATGTACACATAAACACATTGTGAAAGGGGAAGGGAAATGGGAATATTAACATTAATCACATAGCAGCAGCTCGGATGACAGCGGCTGACGAGAGGTGCTAATAATATGGTGAAGGGTTGGTGACTACTGGATGAGGTGTGATGAATGAAGCCAACCATTTACATGGTGAAAGGCTCAACGTCTTTTTGGTTGTTGTTTTTTTTTACAGCAGCCGTTTGAGCGACCAGTGTCCCCTTTTGCTTCAAACATAATTAACATTTCTTTTATGTACATTCAGGATTTTGAACATTAGAAGCGATAACAGGCTTTTTCCCTCTCAGCACGTCTTCTTCTCTCACTAAAAGAACATGTCTTGTCTTAAGTATTTTAATGACTCCTCCACCAGTTGCATCGAGTCCATTAGGTATGACAAATGACATCCAAATCTCAGCAGAAGATTGCATAAATGTAGGTAAAAATATGCAAGGCATGTCCTAATGAAACATCTACATAATGTTTTAAAGAAGAGTGTGTGGTGCTGCTAATGTGAATAGATGTTTTTTGTTTTTTTTTTGGCTCTGGTGACACACTTACAGCATCTGCGCTGCTCTAACATCCTGTTCTAGTCTTTAGCATGGGAGAGATAATTGGTTTTTTCAACACCATCCGTCTCCACGGAGACCAGACATCTCACCAGTACTAATCTGCCTCTCTCCCTCCTCCTCCCCCTCCCCCTCCCACCCCAGCTCCTCCAGCCCCCACCTCACCTCCCATCACCACAGCACGCCATCAACTGTAATGTACATTAGAGATGACAGATAAAATTTACAATAGATGATGGGCGCATGTGTGTAACTGAGTGTCTGTGTGTGCGTGCAGTAAATGTGTTTATGTGCGTACTTCCCACTCTGTCATGGCAGATATGTGTCAGTGTGTCAAACTGGAGCTGCTGGTGGAAGCTACTGGTCTTTGCCTTCAAGCTAAAGCTGTACATGTGATTTGATCTGGATCGTTTCCGGTTATAAAACCTGATCCAAGGTTGGGGAGCCAATCAATTAATACGGGCCGCGATGAGCAGGTCAATTACTTAACTCAATACTGAGGAATGTGTCCTTTAATGGGATTTTTCTTTCAATGGTAACCTGGTTAGATACATGTGATCCATATAAAAGGCGGTCAGAGCAATAAACTACAAGATAGCATCACAGAACATAAGAGCTCCATTAAAAGAGGAGATAAAAAAAAGCTTCCAGTATCCAGACTGTTTTCAAGGACAAGCACTGAAAGAACTATTATTTTTTATTTTATTGGTATTGGCAGTCCAGGACAAAATGGGGGTTGATATGAACTTCCTTATGAAAGCAGCAGAAGAGATTTTCTGGATTTATAATCTCATAGACATTTTAAAGCTCAAGACTCTTAAATATTTAATATTTCTGCGGTTGTTACTGGGGGTATTTCACTGACACTGATGGCTGCAGGACTCCTCTGAGATCCATGTCTGCACTAAGGTTTGTGCTCCTCTAGTTAATAATGGTTGACATACTGTAGTTTCAGTCTGGACTGAAGAAGTGGACCAACCTTCGGGAGTCACGCTATGAGGAAGTTACCTGATGTCATCTCATCAAATGTCGAGTTGGATCATAAGAGTTCATCAATTCCTTTGGAAAGGTAACTCTGGTGAGTGTTGTGGTCTTTAATATTCACTTAACTCTTTTTTTTAATCTTGAGACTCTGATGATTTTTGCTGTTAATGTAGGTTATTGTGATAGACGTGCAGCATCTTCAAAATCTTCTCAGTGTCCAGTTGTGCTGCCTTGTGCTGAGTGTGCACTGTGCAAAGACGTGCGCTCACCAGCGTTGTTGAAAATGCCTATTCTGGTTCGTCAGCTGGTGTTGCCAAGGTGTTATTTCTTTCCTTTTTTTTTTCAAGAACAGGTACTCTCTGAAAAATCAAACAAACGAAACAACACAAAGCAGCCATCTGCCCCATTGACAGAAAAGGTCCTGAGGCATGCTTCCCGCTGAGCGCTGAGATCGCAGCCACGTTGCTCCTTGACCACTTAGACCTCCAGCCTGTGCACAAACAAACAGCCCCTGCAGTATGTTACTGGCTCCCATCCAAAGAGGTGACCCCGGCTCTCCAAGGATGCAACACACAGAGCTGCACCCCCTTTCTTACAGCGCTGATAGAAACAAGAGTCAAGCCGACACACAGACACACTGCTGACAGTGTAGGCTTCTCCTGGTTTCGCAGTAAACACAGAAAGCTTGACCTTCCTTAGAAAGAGGAGAAACTGAGTGGGGAAAACACAGCTCATATGGTGTACACAAAAACATTACTAGCTCTATTCATCCATCTGTAAAACACAAATGGCTCCAAAATGCTGGAGAGTAAGAGCCGTCACATCGCAGCTGCTCGGTGCTGTCTGTCTGTCTGTCTTCTGGGGAGCAAGCTAAACAGCCCTAATCTCCATAAGGAAGCATAAACAGGCTCCACATCCTCTGCTCCAAAAAAAAATCCGCAACTCAGCACAGCCACAGTCCTGTTGTGTAACTGTCAGGCCAGGGTTTGGGGGATCATGCAGAACAGAACCCAGCCTCAGTGACTTAGGAGTTCTGATAGAGGCAGTGAAACAAACAGAGACATTGTTCTGTCTGAAAGAGGAGGGAGGAGGAATCTGAGCTGATGTAGAACAAAATGAGGGTGTAGAAAAAAACATGAGAAGGTGGGAAGAGGAAGACAAACTGCACAGGTGAGATATGAAGCGCAACGTGAGAAAGAGGCTCTGGGAGACAAGAGGGTATAAGAGAAAAAGGTGTGAGCGCGCGAGGCGGCGGGTGAAGTGATGTATTGGGGAGACAGCGCCGTGGTTAGAGGACGCCAGAGGTGAGAGGAAGACCCTCGGGGGCCGTTGCTCTGTTTATGTCCTCTTGTTGTTCACTCCTGAGGAATATTGAGCCTTCATGTCCATACTACAAAAGACAAAGACAGCACAACCCCCCCCCTTTACCTGTGCAGCCTGTCCTCCAGTAGCTCAATGTACTTGGTCGTGTTCTCCTTCAGTCTGCTCTCTGTGTGGAGAGAAAAGCACAAGGAGAGCAACAGCCTGTTACTTGCACTTCATTTACTACTTTTATGAGCCATGATGGGGTATCCTAGCAACAAATCACAGCTCTAATACCATTAAAACTGACTTGTCATTTGCTATCTTGTACATGGGCTTTGTTGGGAAAGGTAGTCATAGCAGTTGGCGACAGTAATTGTGGTGAGAAACGGCAAGAGTCCACTTCAGTACAAAAGTCCAGCTGGCTGTCTCTCTTAAGACAAACACACAATCGAAGAAAGATCATTCCCACTGCTCTAAGAAGGGATAAAACCGGAGACGGCCTGAGGATAAAAGGAGATTTTATCGTGGCATAGGTCCTTATATCCTGCCAGATTTTCTGCGGGGCATAAAGTTGGATGGATAGCTTATGTTGCTTCCTGTGCCCTTCTGCCAGCAGCGAGCTGTGCCTGAGGAGGCAGACACGGGCTGGCTGAGCGTTAGTCAGGATGGAGAGCAGGGCAATCTGAACGCCGTTAATGAGCTCATGTATGAAACATGAGAATATGCCTCCCGCAGCAGCAGATCTGTGAAAACAATAGGATGCACTTATATCAAATTGCGCCACGTACGTATACAGTGTGTGCTCAAAAGCTGTAACGTTCATTACAAACCCTCCCCCTCCACAATCAAACACACACGTGTGCACACACACAGCTGGTCTTGATACATCTGCCCATCAAAACATCTGTGCAGCTCAACAACCAGACTCAGTTCTCGTAAACGTGGGGGGCCGGCGCTACTGTACCAAATACAGTCGCACATAATGAAAAAGAGGAATCAAAATCATCCTCAATAGTTTTTATTTTATTTGAAACTATTCTCTTAAATTACTGAATGCGTTTCTGTATATCAGCCTCTAAAATTAAAAGAACTTGTTGGCAGTTCAACATGAGGGGAAATAAATGAATGAATAGATAAATGAATAAATAAAAATAGTGGTACAGCCAGCAGCTTGTTAGCTCATCGTAGCTTCAATAGTGGAAACAGGAGGAAACAGTCTGGCTCCGTCCAAAAACAGCAATGAAAAAAAAGCTCAATAACTGCCAAGTTAGTTGTTGTATCATGTTTGTTTGTGGTTCAAACTCTCAACATGAGAGCAAACAAGGGTATCCCACCCCACAAAAAAAAGTCAAACTAGTCCTTTAGTAGAGTACATGCCACTTTTGGAAAAGAAATTCATTTTAAGAAGACAAAAGGAAAGACTCGTTGGAAACTGCTCCAGTGTAATGTCATTTAGCTTGTTCACACTGACTTGGGCTCACACAGAGAGAAAGTCTCCTAATTGGCTGTTCTGAATCACACTGAGGTTTGAAATATAATTTGTATTATTGTCTTGATGGTGTCTATTAGACAGCATCAGCTCCCGGATGAGACAGGCTGCGGGCTGGCACAGCGGGGAGTGGAGGAAAAATGGCTGTGACACACACACACACACACACACACAAAGACATCTACACGCATATCCCCGTCTACAGTTTGGTGAAGAAATGAGACGGAGAAAGCCAGGCTATTTATGGGAGTTGCATGTGTGGTGTGACAGAGAGAGAAGAAGGATCATGCCGGAGAGTCGTCCTCATTCAAAGTGGCCAAATCTGCTCAATCAGAGGGAAGAGGGAGGCCGCTGGAGTAGCTATCACATATCAGCTGAGCAGATCTGGTGTACGTGGACCAGACAGCTCACTTACCACCCCTCTAATTGCTATGTGAGATCCTATCCTGACAGAGTCTCCCTTGTCAACTTCCATTCATGCGGGCTCCGTTAAGCAGCGTGCAAGGAGATAGCCACTGAATAATACATGGGGGCATTAAGCCTGACTTTGGATGGCAGGGAGCATGTACAGATGCGAGATGACAAAGTAGGCTGCAACTCGAACAAGAGCAAGAGCCAGATTTAGAAATAATATATTGTGAGGCATAGAAAGAGTAAATATAAAAGGCGGGCGAAGACAGGAGATACAGACATGAGTCTATCAACTGTTAACTTAATATTTCTTCCTGTGCTGATGCTGTTATCCGCCGAGGAGAGTCGGTTTGCCATCCTGTCGCCATGCCAACCGGTGGCAAAACTTGTGAGCCTTGTCGGGCGTGACAGATGAAAATAATCTGTTCTTTATAGAATGGGACCAGACATCAAGCAGCAGAGCCTCCTCCTGCGCTGAGTGGAACCGAGAGCACTGGGTGATATTACTACTTCCTGTAAGTCAGCGGGAGGCTGCTGTCATTGGCAGGCCATGCGAATAAAACTGGCACGAAAAAAAAAAAACACAAAGAAGACAGCCACTCTGTTTCGTCCCTCGTACATGGGGGACATATATTTTGGGGGTTGAAGGAACCTCACAGGGTCTGTATTGGAAAATTCATGAGCTCAGCCTCCCCCTCACGCCGGTGATCTCAGCAGGCGCTAAACATCACTGATTTTTCCCAAAGACCCCGGCCAAAATCGAAGAGACCACTCATTCATAATACAAAACAGAACTGAGACTCTGTTGAAAGACGAGGAGACGAGCAAAGAAGCCGTTTGATTCATACAGGTCAAAATACTCATTCATTAGCCTAATGAAGAAATCATTACTTGAGCCAAATAGATGTAAAGCTGATAAAAAATGATGTATTTAATGATTATAATCAGCCATGCAGACCGACAAAGCAAATGGAGCAGACACACGGTATCTCACAGTGATGCACAATCTGCCATGATGAAGTTATGGGCTTTAATGAGCCAGCAGAAGTTAACGATCGCAAGGTGTTTGGATTTGTCGTGGCATTATAAGCATTTAAACAGCTCTCTAATTGAAAGTGAATAATGCAGTAATTCCTTCACTTGCGTTTGCAACAATGAAAGCAACCAACATCTGCGTGGCCTTCATGTTGTCTAACAAATTAGAGGTGGCTCTGTGCTAGCGCAGCACCGCCGATGTGCGTGTCATAAAAGCCCCGCGCATAATAAGGCAGAAGAGAAATTGTGTGTCTTTGTAATCGAGTTGAAGCCACTGACTGTGATTAATGTGTTTAAGCTCAACTCGGGCTGTTTGAGTGCAACAGCACTGCAGGTAACACAAACACAGTGTCAGCATATGCAGATGCTCGCAGCGTATGAATGTATCTGGACCGAACTGCAGCCCGGCAGCATGGCTAATGGTGGGAGAGGGACAGGCTGATATCTCAGACAGACACTCAATAACCCATGATGCTTTAAGGCCGCGGCATCACAAAGCATAGCGGCGCGCAGACTGCAGCTGGCACGGCGTAACATATTGCGGGGCTACGCACGAACGAACAACAAAAGGAGTCATTTGACAAAAAATTGGCTGTGTGTACAAAATCTGTGCTTGGGTGCGTACGTGTATATTTCACTTTCGCTCTGACTGAAATGCTCAATGTGCTCTCTGTCTTTATGACTCAAGTCAAACTCAGTAAACAGAGTTTGTTTGGAAGACACTCCGAACTTGTTTTTGCTGCGGGCAACAAAATTATATTGTGTGAGAGGTTGAAGAAACTCTCCCAAAGTAAGTCATCATCTGATCCCGCGAGATGAAAAGTCAAATGGTTATTCATTCATCCTCGCTGAGACACTGGGACTGATTGACACTCTGACACCGTCTATCCCTTTGAACAAATAGCTGACGAACAAATCATGAGCTTTATTTTATTTGCAGCGAACCAGGAAGTGACATAACAAACAGAGCGAACCGCCGCCGCTTCCTCTGAGCGCCACGGATCCAAAGAAGAGAAATTGATTGATGCGGCGGCGGTTGCGTCTGTAGTGGTACCTCAATCATCTCGTCTTTGTTACAGCAGCGACTCTCGTGGGTAGGGACGCTATGATACTCCTGACAGATTCACAATGAAACAACATCCTCCTCTGAATCACAGGGAGGCGGAAAAAATAAATAAATACTGCCAAAAAACTTCAGAGACGAGAACCAGGGAACATTCTCCAGGGTCCACTTAACCACTACACTGCTCTCAATCATTCAGAGACTCTTTAGGAGAGGAGCTGTCATACTCTCCATCATGCCATCAGCAGAAGCACCCAGAAAGAGGCAGAGTCATGAATAAATCATATACAGTACGTCCTCATCTTTACTATTGGCCCTCCATTAAGAGGAAAAATCACGTTTGTTTAATGACACGCAGTGACAGTGTTTTGATGTGCAGACGTCCCCCATTTTCAGGGACAGGTGTCAATTCGGGTGACCTGTCCGGATAAAGCTGTTCCTGAAAAGCTGAGCCCTTAAAAGTGCAGGAAAAACGCAGTTTTTATTTGGAGCTAACCAACTCACGTATCCCTCCGGCCCAGGGTTAGCGCCCGCCGATCAGCAGTTGGTTAGCTCCAAATAAAAACGGCATTTTTCCTGCACTTTGAGGGGCTGGAAAGAATTAGCGAACAATGGAACTGTGTATTATTGTTTCAGGTAAAACCTCTTTTAGGCCACGAAAATAGGCCGTTTCTTTGGGTCCATTCACAACAATGTATGTTGTAAATCTCTGGGCAGGGCTATGGGCTGGCGTTGCTAACGGGAGGAGTGTAGAAAGTCTTCTACTGCAATTAAAGTACTTAGGGGCTATTTGTAGCTCATACAACCCCACTTTTAAAAAAATGCTACTATCCCTTTAATATTCTATGGGTTGGAGGGGGAAAAAAGTTGTGCGTTTTGTGGTTGTTTTTGTCCTGGTTGTTTATGTTTCATCTCTGGTTTTCATTGTTCCAGCTCTAATGTTAAATGCTGGAGACATTATATGACAAAATATACAGACTTTTATTTAATTCTTTGTTATGCGAGTCTTCCTTGCATAACCAAGAAAGAAGAGATAGTAGAGAAAAAAAGAAAGAAAAAAACAAAACAAAAAAGAAAAAAAAACCCTCTAATTAAATGTGTTCCAGTGGAGCTGTGAGGAGCTGACAACTTACTGTCTTCATCACAGATGGCCACAAAGACTGCTGCAGCATATACCACCTGCATGCTAACAGTTGCATTAGAGGAACACTTGGGTAAATCAAGAGGAACACACAAGGACGCTACATTTTGAATGTCCTCGCTCCTGGGGGTCATTTGCTCATCTTATTCGGCTCCTCAATTATTTATTTGTAAATTTAGTATTACTCCAGATCTCTCTTGGGGACAAAATTATACTCTCAGCAGGGAATCAGACCTCAAGCTATAATGGGTTTGGTATTCATCAGCACTCGAGCCAATGGCAATTAGGGGCTAAATGGCTCCCAGGCCAGAAAAAGAAAAAAAACACACACACACCAGGAAGTACACTGGGCGGAGATGCTCAACAAGCAGAAGCTGTGTAGTTTAACTGAACAGTTTTCATCAAGGCTTCAGCTGAACAATGTGTTGCTTCTTTCCATACAGTTCATCCCGTGACAATGGACTCCCTCACGATGATTTTCTTGTCATGCGTTGACACCGGTATCATGTGCGGGAGGTGCCTCACAAACCAAAAGCATGGACCATCTTGACTTTGAAGTAGACAGTAATTTCTAATCCCCTCCAGCTAAAGAAATGCTAATGTGCTGTTTGTGGGCTATCAGTTTCCAGATAGCGTGTGCCAGCCCCTTATTACCAAAAAGGATGACAGTTTAATGAGCCCCTTGCTCGGTGTCAGCAACACATTGTGAAATTTGTGCCTGCTGCCATATTGTGAGCGCCCACTTGAGCGTTTGAGTGCGCCACACAACCAATCATTAACGCGCCGGCTCTTCCCACATCGGTGACGTGTTGCCCACCTGATTCTCCCAGTCCTTTGTTTAGCTCGAGCGCTTTACATGTCACTGGTTTCCCCAGCCTTCTGGAGCTGCACTATTCTGGATGTGTATTCAGGCTGCTGGATATGAACTTGAACATGTCTTTGGTGGTTGACAGGGAAGAGATTAATGCTGTTCCTGGTTGTTTAGCAAGTCAGCAGTGTTGAGGAGTGCACTCCAGCAACAGAAATCAAGTACGTGCTCTGGTTTCATGCACATAGGTGGAATGAAAAGGCAGGTGATTGGTTTGGGAAGTGAGAAGAATTGGATTCTGCGACAGTAATATAAAATTATGGAACTGGCATGCAGGAAAATAACCCGGCTCATGCATTACCTTACATCCCATATGAGCCTGGTGTAACTCACCCTGATTGCAACAATGAAAGTGTGCCCCCTAGTGACAGCAGAGGGGACGTTCAGGACGGGGACAAAGGCTGGACCCTGATGGTGACGCTGCAGCCACAGGCCGTAATGATCTACATAACAGTGGAAGTTAGACGGCTGATTGCACGCTTCAGGGCTGCAGCAGGAGCCCCATCCGGAGCTCTCAGTCCCTCGCTGCCCGCTTCAGCTCCCCGTCACTTCACCGTCCACCACCCTCCCGCCCGCCCGCCCTCCTCTCACCGTGTTCCCGTCTCACTGCCTCCGAGAGCGAAGTGACCTTTTTTAGAAATCTCCCTGTGACTGATGGACGCGAGAGAGTGGCACTGCAGGTGGTGCCGTCAAAATCCATTTATGTCTCTGCCAGCGCCGGGGGGACGAACCAATCTCACCCAATAACCGCCCTCAACCCAAAAAAAGCAAGCTTCTTCCTTAAGCAGGATTCAGATCTCCACTAGTGTGTGTGTCTGTGTGTGTGTGAGCATCAATACCATCATGTCTGTACAGAGTGGCTTGGAGGTAATTGGCTACTTCACACAATCTAAAGATCATTTCCCCTGCAAACCCCCTTTTCCCCCCTCCCTCCCCTCCTCCTCCTCCACCACCCTCCTCTTATTAACAGCTGCCAATCCTGCTGGTAAATCATTTGGTGATTCAAGTCCCCCACTGACAACAGACCACTTCTCCTTCATTTGGAAGAAAAGTCATTGTCCAGTGATGTCAGCGCAGTGCGGATCTGCGACATCAAGAGAAGGCAAACTGATACTTTTAAAGGGGGAATTCAAAGAAAGAGGGAGAGAGAGGTGGCTTTTAGACATACAAGAAATGCTAATTCTTGTCTCAGTGGGGCAGCTGACAAAAACACATCATTGTTCTGTTCATATAATGGGGGATTTATCTTTTTTTTTTTATGAATTAACGTGGATGGTGAGTTACTTTAATTTCTACCCTCCAGTTTCTCCTTTAAGAAGAGAGCAGCTTGTGTGATGCTGGTGTGGGACGGCCTCAGAGACTCACCGTGCTGGGCCTCCCTCTGCTCCAGCTCCTGCCTGAGCTGCTGCCGCTGCTCCTTCATCCTGGCCAGCTCCTGGCTGCTCCCCGAGCTGAGGCTGTGCAGCCTCTTGGCCAGAGCCTCCAGCCGGTCCCGCTCCAGGTACACCGCCTTCATCTCGGCCTTCAGCTCCTTGGCACTGCCGAAGTCATTACCTGCACCGGCGCACCACAGGGTGGACATTACGCTTACGCCGCCTATTTACGAGCGCCTTGATCATAATTAAGCGAGGCTAATGGTGAGCGGTTCAAAGTAAATGAGGTAAATGAAAAATGTGGATTCCAGGCAGGGGTGTAGCGGGGGGTGTGGTTGAGTGGAGAGACTTACCTGAGATGGCAGCCAGTTTGGCTTCATGCAGCGCCAAAAGCTGCGTTTCAGTCTCGCTGACTTTCCTCCTCAGGCTGCTGCCCAGCCTCTGACTCATGACCACCTGGGGAAAAGAAAGAGAAAGAAGAGAGGTGGGAGGGAGGAGGGGGGGGAGGTGGTAACTAACAAAACCTTTGCAGACACATGGATCCCACAGGATGCGCAGCTCATTTCCAATTCCGTTTTCATTTTCTTTCTGACACTCATTCTTACAAGGCCTTACAAATTCATTTCCGCCCCGCACCGCTTTGAATACACAGCAGAGTATCGACGACGGCGTGTTACCTTGTCGGTAACCTTTAGGATGAAAGAGTGTGCGTCTCTTTCACGTGGACAGGCGGGGGAAATGTGAAATCTCCATAAAAGATGCCATTAGAATGTCAGAGAGGAAAGAGGTCCTGAATGTCACGGGCCTGATGGGGATGCAGTACCTCAGATCTGAAATATTCACGGAGGAGCTGATGGCTTTAGATACAGCCTGTCTGGGCCCCATCTGCCCTCACTCTGCCCTTTACACCTCTGTTCTTTTCCAACGCATTCGCTTTGACACACAATCCAGATACAATCCCCCATGATCCCCGTCGTTCTTTTGAGGAACTATTTTCACTGCTCAAAGGGACGGCGGAGCAGGATTTTCTGACGCATTTTCTTGTTGAATCTGACACAGTTTTCTGCAGCACTTTGAAAAAGGCTGACAAATAGGTTGGTATTTCTGTGGCAGAGCATCTCCGGGGAGTTTTTGCTTTCCCAGAGAAATATAGAAGAAACTTCTTTCAAACAGACTTGCATAATTTTATTTCACACGTTACACGAAGTGGGGAGCTGCTCTGAAGCGCCTCTCAAACTGTAGAAATTCCGACATTGGTGATTTAATTTCAACACATCTGGCTATTTGTCAATTTCGAAAAAAAAAGTCAATCTGGAAAGTGAAAGTCATTTTCACAGCGGCAATCAATTTTGTCACAGCCGCTGTGCCATTTTTCCACATGGTGGATATCTCATTTAGGAACAAACCTTTTCATTTCAGCTTAACAATGGGCAAAGTTGTGATTGTGGTCAAAGTGTCTCTTTGTGGAAAACCAATATATTCCTCTGAGGTGCAGTGGTAGCATCAACCAGCCATTTGATGATGAGTTTCTAAAGGACACAGCGACAGTGAAAAGCCCCTGCCCCCCCACTGTGTCCTCCACTTCTTACAGCTCTCTAGTGCTCCTGACTATTTCCAGATCCAGATCTACAGTATGTACAGGGATCAGTGAGAGGGAAAAGCCAACCCCTGAGAAAACACCTCGTCACAGCACACAAACTGAGGCACGCAATGCTTCGGACACACCGGAACTCACCACAGACATGCATGGAAAAGCCACTTATTTCTCATAAAAATAAGATACAAACATTTTTTTTACAGTGTTGTATTGTTTAACAGAGAAAGTTTCCTGCTGTTTCTGACTCTTAGCCTACCACTGCCTTGTCAAACGTGCTCATGAATACAGACATCAACATTTAGTATGCATATTTCGTTGGCACACAACACATACTGTCTATTTTGACTGCAGTCTTGGCTGCTGAGAGGAGGCTGAGCTGCCATTGAAAAGAAAAAAAACAACTAATCCAGTCAGAGGAACAGTGGCTTACTTTAGCGGTGGCTTCCTTGATGGAGAGATTCAGTGCCTGCTCTTGCTCCTGGAGCCTGCAAAGAGAAATAAAAATGTTGCAGTGCAGCGCGAAAAGGTAATTTCTTGTGATTTCTTCTTCACTCGAGGGATTTTTGCATCTACTCATCTGGCTGGTGCGCACAGAAGTCTGTCTGCTGTCAAGACAATTACCAAGTCTGTTATGACTTTTATAAAGTGATGTGTTAAATATCGTGTCCAGAGGATGAGAGCAAAAAAAGGAGATGTTACGTTATTTACTGGTATGTTTACAACGTTGCATCTGCAGTTGGAAGAATTTCCAGGAAAAGCCTGCAGACATTAGTATGGAGGGTTTTCAGATTTAATTCTGTTTGCTATAGCAGTGATTAAATGATCTTGTAGTCTGGTACAGGCCTTTTTCTTTGTGCAGAAGTACAGAATTGGAGCTGCAATAAATGCATGATTCCATGCATTTTGTTTGTTTATTTAATTGATTGATCATGTGATCATTTTGAACAAGTGTCTTGTTAAAATTATAGACATTTGCGGCATTTTTGTTTAAACCTGCAATAATGTTATTGAGGTGAGTGGAGGGAGTGCAGGGCCAGATGATCACCATCAACAACAGCTTTCACACTGCACAGGGTCATTTAATCCATTGTTATTACAAAGATATTGATTACATCTGCAAAAAAACAACAACAGACAAAAACACCTGCAATAACTGATGTTTTTGTCCTCTGGGCGAAGCAGAAACAACCTGTGAACGCAGCAGTTTGTATGTCAAAACAGCAGAGACAGCGCACTGTTGGTAATTTGGAGAGTCTAAGTCCACTGTGTTCACCATCTAGTCCTTAACTGTGTCAGCTAACAGTGGGTTTTCAGAGCTGCCTGCTGAGAACAGCGCTCTGAGCTGTGAGAGTGGATCCGAACTGTGAGGCTGAAGCACATGAAGAGCGAGAGCAGCTGCAGATGTGGCCGACGGGTTCATCACCGCTGGTTCATTCTCTGTCGGAGCAGCTGACAAACGATCGACTCGTTAAATTGTTACGGCTCTGATAAGAACTAAGCATCTCTGGTGACGAACCCCAAATTTATGGGATCAAATGCCAGAACAAAGCTTCAATGTAAAGACGCTCTATTCGCCGGGTCCAGTTTATGGAGACAAGCGACAGCGACAGGTGCTGAGAGCTGAGATCTTCATCCTCCTCCTGCTGCTCTAGTTTACACACCTTCTACATCTCCTCGGCAGCAATCCTGCCCATTATTCCTACCTTCTAAATATAAAATGTCATATTGGAGCATGAAAAACGACTCTTTCCAAAAAACCTTTTAAAATCATTTCGTAATTATTCAAGCTCACTAAAGGCAGCCAAGCCGATAATAAGATTGGGAGATGATTTTGTTCCTTAGTCACAGCTTAAATCTGTCTTCTCACTTTGGCCTATAATGTTTTTATTTGACTGGAGCCTTTATTATTCCTGCAATAATAATGAAAGCCTCTAAAGCAGTCTCCGTGATAATGATGATAAAAGATTGATGAATGTGTTTTAATCGGCCAGCTCATTAGACTTAACTGTCTGGAAGACAGCAGATGTGAAGGGTAAATAGTAGTAATGTTAGTACTGTATGCTAACATGCAAACAGGACAAACCATTAAGGTCACATTATTTATTGACAGAAATATGAATCAATTACTAGACGGTGGGGGAAAAAAGCAAGAAATCCATTATGCACAGAACAGTCACCTTGAGAAGCGCCCCGGTCGTATCATTTCCTAACAATCAGTTTGCCCTTTACATGTTATTCAAACTGATGTTCAGGGTGAATCAGAGTGAGATGTTGTCTCTGAACACCAGTGTTACAACATCCTTTTTTTTCCAGGAGGTGCTGCTCCTGTGGATGGTGTCGATTTCTTTAATCCAGTAACCGGTGAAAAATACACTTTGATACGAGAGAGGAAAGTCCTGCGTTATTTGGGAAGAGGAGCCGCAACACACAATCACCGTGATGACCCGAAGCGCCGCAACCCGGAGATGTGCAGCTGAATATCCAATCTGGGGGGCCACAATTTTCAATCAGCGGCGAGAAGAAATGCGTTCCAGTCGGGGTGAGAAATGTCAGATATCAAATTATGCCAGTGATGGTGGGTCACGCCACCGAGAAGGCGATAAGTACAATTTACATGTCTTTCTAACGAGTGGCAAGACAGAGAGGCTTTCCACAGTGCTCCCTCGCAAGCTATTAACTTCAGAGGATATGATGCAAAGTAATCATTTGCATCTGAGAAAAACCATTAAAATTCAAAGCAGGTTCAAGCAGGTGTGAGGGAAGAGGATTGAGGGCACGAGGGATGCGGGGAACAGAGAGAAAGTAGTTGTGGCTGCTCGGTAAATCCGCTCTGAATCATAAGATAAACAAGTTGGCCTTCATAAAGTCTTAGAAATGAGTGCTGGGAGGCACTAAACAAACCTACGGTAAAAGCTTTCCACCTGCACCAGAACAACAATTAGATGTAAAGACAATGCATATGTGTTCTCCAGTGAACACGCTGTACAGTACATCCAGTGAGTGGATGTTAAGTGTCTGCTATGCAGTTATTTGGAGATATTGTTGGTCGAGGCATGGCTCCTGGCACAAAACAAGACAGTGCAGCTGTGAGATTTATTCAGAATGCCACTTTGTTTGTCACAGGATTAATGAAGCCGGGAGAAAAAAGATTAAGTGAAACACATCTGCACTGACACATCCTCCTCGAAACCAGCTAATTTAATGATAAGAAAAGACGTGACATGATACAGGCAGAAACGCTCTTGAACTGATGACTCCTGCTCACTCCTGGCTCGTAGCTCTCTAGCAGCTCCACCTGGTGACCAGTGGTACTGCAGGAACTGTCACACCTGCTCACTGCATGATATGACACTTTACTGTCAAAATACCCCGATTATTCTGTCTGTTCCACATGATCTATATTGTTTATAATAATGTATATATGATAAACAGTGTAATACAAAAATTCTACAGGTTCTGCAACTTTCTGGCTCAACCAATCAGTAGTTGACAGCAGTGACGACTTGTTAAAAATCATCACCATAACCGTGTAAAATGCAGATATATATAGCTGGGATATCAGAGAGCTCTCTACGGTGCAGTTTGATGGGTTCTTTTCCATTTTCCACATACATTTACATATTTTCTCCACTACACAGCAGACACACACAGAAAACCACGTCCATAGATCTATAATGAATGCTTCTAGTACTGACAATAGCTGTTATTTTATGAATGCAATTTTTATATTCTGCTCAAAATACACATACAAAGAGGAGGGCAGATGTTGGGCTTTGTAGATATTTTGTTTATCACTATATCTGGTTGTAATTGTACGGTTATTGTTACAGATTCTCTCCAGGTATAATTTTCTGTTGATAATATGATCGTGGCTACACTAATTATGTGGTGAAAATCTGGTATTATAACAGCTATGGTTTCCTATTTGGGGTTTGACTCTTAAGTGCACTGGTCATTTCCCTGTAGAGACAGCTCTGTGCCAGGTAGCAGCCGGTTTGATCCACTAATTACCTGGAGCTTATAAAGAATCCTGAAAAACCAGACTCTGAATGTGAGAATACGTCATGCGGTCAGTTCTGATGGACATTTTTATCACACTTCAAATTTCTGTCTGAACCTTTATATCTTAATGTGCAGGCAGTAGTTATGCAGGCTCGTAATCAAGTACTCTGTGTGCATGTGTGTGAAGCTGACCTGAGCATGGAGGCCGGTGGAGCGACGGAGATCTGTATGCGGTTTTCCGAAGTGATGAGGTCCTGCAGGGTTCTGCTGATGTCGCGGAGCTGGGCCACGTTGCAGCTTCTCACCACTGAACCCTCCAGCTCCTCGGCCTCCACCCGCTGCTCCTCCTGCTGGATCTGCTGCTCCAGGCATCGGCTGCGGTCCTTCAGCTCCGCCAGCTTCTGCTGCAGCTCGGCTATCTCCTCCTGCACAGGTTTCAATGCTCTGACTTAAGATCGTGGAGGTAGTTTCAGGTTTTACTCATCAGTTTAAGTTTTTCTTCTTTTGTGTGTGTGACTGACACAAGATTGTTCTTATAGCTGTGATGGGAAGAAATGTGTTTATGAACCTCATTGGGACCCTCCTGATACATTAAATTGAATGTGAATAATCTAATTCTATACATTTAGCGCTACATTCAGGTACTTAAATAAATCGGCATTTATCAGTATTATTAGGTTGTGCATATTATGGGGTTAGGTACTGCTTTGATGTCTATGACAACTCTAGCTATTTTAGAAATGTCTTTCATTTTTCATGTGTGAGGAAGGAAAACACAGTGATGAAAGCAGAGTACATGCACACATGTGACACGAAGTGCCAAAAATGAGCATTTATGGCACAAAATGGGTTGAATTTACCTCCACTATCCGTTTCTCTCGGATCAGTCTATCTCTTCGGTGCAGTGAGTCAGACCTGTCCCCTGCATCAGGCTCCGCACCCTCCCTGGCAACAGGGAACAAAAATACACAGTCACTGGTGCTGTTATTTTTAATCATCGCTTTTTCAAAGCTGTATTTGTCAAACCCTTCATCCACAGCTCTGGGTGTTTTTGTATTTAATGCACTGTTGTAACCTGAGGTTATTTGAACCACTCCATTGCTGCTTTGCTCCCTCTCTCTGTTTAACAGAGCCAACCCTTCATCTGTGGGGAATGCTTTCCTGTTTTGGACCGTTGTAAAATCTGAGACTCAGAGATACAGGTATGTGCAGATAACACAGTGACAAAGCTGCTGTGTGAGCTTTTGGTTACATTTGTTCAGGATGCCCTCAGGAGGGACCCCACCTGATTCCCTTCCTGTTACAGGAGCTATTTTTGACATCACTCTGTCTCTGCTCTCAACGTTATCATGACGGAAAGACTGAGGCACTTCAGAATCATTTATATTGCATCATAAGATCACTTTAATATAGAGCTGCATCAATTTCTCAATTAATTCATTAATCAGTTCACAAAAAAATATTTGCAACGATTTTGATATTCAATTAATGGTAAGACTTTATGTTTTTCTCCCTAATACTGAGAGTGAATTGAACATTTCTGTTGATAATTATTTTATATGCTGCAAAATAGCTTATGATTTCTGTTGAGGCTGCAATTAACTAAAAACTGAAGTTGTAACATAAATGAATTGTAGATAAAATAATTATGAATTATGAAAATAATGAATGAATGTTTGTCGTTACTTTCCAACCAAGTTGAATATTATCATAAGCAGTCATTTCCTCTATGTTAGTATGAACCAACATTATACCTCAATATTCAAACAATAATCTCTGATCCAACTTTTTTTCATGACATTCCTCTTGTGGGTGTGACCAGTGCGTCTACACAATAATGCATCATGGAACTGTTAGTGTAATGCTGTAGTGAGTGACTGACCTGCGCTGAGTGCAGTCTGCCCTCTGGAGGGCGCTGTGCACCACCTGCGTGAGCCGCTCCAGGAACATAGCTACGCTGGGCTGTCTGGAGGGTAAACCCAGCTGCAGAGCTCCTCGCTCCCTGCACAGCTCCTCCAACTTTTTCCCAAACCGCTCAGCTGAATACACACACACACACACACACATGCACACAACCTGATTAACATGCAGCATCATATGCAAAAAAAGTTCTGTTACTAGAAACCGGGATCAAGTCAGAAGAGTGAAATCCGCCTTCATACTACTGTGATGTGACTGTGTAGTTATTTATCAACATTATTTATTTAATTACCACATAAACCCTGAGCAAGAGGCTCTTAAAGAAAGCAACACTTGCCTCATTCATAACACTGACATCATCAGGCTCCTTCATTTCCTGACCCTTTAAACATACATTTATGATTTTGAATCGACCCGCTCTGTTGGCTTTCCAGTAGAAGCTAAAAAATGATAAGGGTAAGACATCCAGTGCTATGTCAGCAAGAAAATCGAATGAACCGTCTTATTTCTTGTTGACAACCTTTCTTGGAAAGCTGCTGGTAAGCATTTTAGTGATCCTATGACAGCAAATCATATAATGAAGTTAACAGGGATGGAAAGGAACCTCCCTGGCACAGTTTAAAATGCCAGACAGTGGTTTGTGGTAAACAATATTAAAAAGCAAACAGAAAGATCTGACAAGAAATAGTGACCCAAATAATCACTGCGCTGGAATAGTTCAAGGTCTGCACAACCCTGACAACAGATGGTGGTTTTTATTTCTGTCACAAGGGTAAAGAAATGGGTCAGACAACAGTTTTCTTCTGAAAATAAACTTTCCTCAGTCCAGCAAGAAAAAACTATTCAGGTCAAGCAAGAACTTAGATAAATACAGTTTCTCCTGGATGCGGATGAAATATTAGTCCTTGTGAAATTTGTTTGACTTGAAGAGTAGCTGGTTCTTTTCCATCCAGTCTTTTAAAACATCAAACGCTAAGTGTGATTGTTGAAACATGAATCACACATCGTGAGAAGCCTAAGGTTGTTCTCACGAATAAATGTGGAATTTGATTCAGCTTTTCTTGTTCTCCATGCAACATTCATTGTTTTTTAAGTTTGACTAAATTTAGAAGTTTTGAGGACAGACAGCGGAAAATGCACAGACTCGGTTGCGCTTGCTGAAACGCTCATTGATGTTCGCCATTTTAAGTCACTGGATAAAAGCTTCTGCCAAATGACGAAATGAAATGTAAAATTAATAATGACACAACTGTCAAATTAGCCCTCAAACCATGAATAATTATTTGCATTTTCTCACTGGGACGTTTTCAGTGCAAGTCACTCAACTGTCTGTGTTGGTTTCATGTTGTAAGTGTGTCACAGACAGTAAACAACCAACTATTTATTCCACACGAGCTCCTGCCCTCACATGCAGCATGTTATCACCCATTTCAATAAGATCCCAAACTAATTCAGTTAGCAAGAAATCCAATAAAGGAAACTGGGTGAGTCCCCCCATCTTCACTCATTAAACACAAATGTCAAATCGTGACTGAACCACGGTGAAAGCTTGATGTAAACTAGATTCTCACAGTGCTGCCCTATATGAAGCTGCTACAGCTTTTAATTCACTTTACACTGATACCGGTGTATACTCTATATTATATTATGACATGTAACATTAAGGATTGTAGGCAGACTTGATTACGAGTGAATTTATTCAACAAAAAGTCCTAAGAAAGGCTTTGGAAAACAGTAAGAAATTGAAGTTACTCTGGTTCAAAGTAAGTGCTCCTCACTGCACCAGTAGCAACAGTATCCCATCATGTGAATCTGAAATGACCTACTTATTAAACCAGTGGCTCCACTGAAGCCTAAGCTCACCTGCGTCATAGTCGTCATCCAAAATTGCCTTCTGCTGGAGTCTCTGCAGCTTCAACATCATGGACTCGATCTGAGAGGAAGAGACAGAAGAGGCAACACATTACCTAACAGTCCAGAGGTCAGAGCTCCTCGAACAGACGCCACAGGCCAAAAAACCAAACAAGCAAAAAAAAAAAAATGTGTGGGTTCAATGACCGTCATTATATCAAAGTGACACCAGGTCAACAAGGTGAGGCCAAATTTGGGTATGAACTTTAAAACCTCATCATCAGAGTTATGCAACATGCTTCTTACACAATTGAAGAGATTTCACTTTTAGTTGTGTACAAAAACTTGCACACATTATCAGAGATCACTTTTTTTTTAAATAGTCTGCTTTATCAAATTATTTAGCGCATGATTCACAATGTAATTTCTCAGTGCAGATCAGGAACCAATAATTTAATTTGAAAATAAAAAAAGAAAGTGCAATAACTAAAATAAAGGAGAAAACATCATTTTTTTCTTACTGTGCATTCAAAAGAATCAAATTAATAATTACTATGTCACTATTTAGATCCATGTACCCACATCTGTGTCTGACTTTATTTATAGTCTCCTAGAAATCTGAAATCTAGAAACGTCTTTGTTTTCAACTCTTTACTGCAGCATTGCAGTAAATACAGTATAGACATGTTTTCCACAGAGCCACTGATACCTGGTTCACAAAATGAAATTATACAGTAAACCAGACCAGTTGTATTATTTTTGGGGGGCACTGCTTCAGTATTTTGTTCTCATGAAATACTGGGTGGTTTCACTTCATCTGGTTTTAGCTCAGGAGATAGATGAGAAGACTGATACCACAGATGTCCGCTACAGTGGTGTTAGTCTTCTCTCAAAAGTTCATAGAGAGGACAAGAAGAGTCAGTGCACTAAAAGAGCGTATTCTTCCTACTGTCCCACTGTCAAAACAGAGACAAAGGAGGATTCTTAAGAGTACATCAGAGAAATATATAACCAGGCAGCTCATGGGTTAAATGGTCATTCAAGAGGATCAACTGAATACTAAGACTTTATGTCTGGCATTGGTATAAATTCTATGGAAAAACAAAAGGGCTCTCGAATATGTACATACAAAGAAACAAGTGTCCCCTCCCACCTCTCTGTCCCCGTTTAGATTAAAATAGAAACAAGTAGGCCTATGTATCAAATAGGCTAATATACAATGAACTGTTCAACTATTCCCTAATACATGAAATGTAAAATTCGCTCACTTCCTTGATCCATGTCATGTTTAAAATCAGAGGTTTGGAATAGGCTATAAAATGTAAAGTTTAATGAAATACTAAGTGAACAGACTGCCATTATCCTGTATCCATGATAAAGGACATTTAACATTCATGGTGTCTTTATTAGCCTGTTACTAACATCAGGGGACTGCTGTATGGGCCATATTCTTTTCTTATTAGTGTAGAAATCAATTTGTGTTTTCACTCTTGTTTTAATGAGCGGTGGAAGATGGCTGTGTGATTTTTGACAGGAACTAGTAACTCGACAATAGAAACTCACTTTCTTATCCTTTTGAAACAGAAGTAGAAGACAGGTAGGCTACGAACCCTGAGATGTGGGATCAATCTAGTGCTTTTAGAGTTTGTAGCCTACCATTCTGCATATTGTCGTTTTTGCGACATGCTAAACAAAAAAAACCTTTTATACATGAATTTATGCATGAAGTTAATGTATAAACTATAAATGCAACTATAGAAATATAGTTTATAGGCTACATGAAGTTTTCTATGCTACAGTTTGCACCAACCTGCAAAACAACAACCACATGGCTGAGCTCTGAGAGAACCTGTTGCCCGGTAACTAGCCAAGTCGTCTCCAGGGAAACAACCTCTGTGGTGAGGAAGTTCCTGATTTTCAACAATAATCTTTGTTGACTCATTCATTGCACAGTTAGGCTACTTTGTTTTTTCCACTTTTCATCTTGGTGACTGGCAGACACTGAAGAGTTGGTTAGTCAGCAGGATACTGGATGTTGTCACTTTTTGACGGTCTATTTCCCTTTTTCCCAGAATTTATGTCAACAGAAAGTATGTGACGGTGTTTCCTAATTGTGTCACAGAAGGCCTATTTGTTTTTGGAGGCCATTTTCATGTCAGCCTTGATTCTGAACCTTATCTTGAAAATGATCATCAATAAATGTGGAGACAGCATGCACATCCCAAAAACTGACTGCTAGGTGGACAAAAAATAAAATCCACACACCAGAAGTGTATTAAAATGCACCCATAAGAGCCCCATACTGTAGATATCGTCATCAGACATGGTGTCTGATGAAGGGGGGGTCGCCCGAAACATCACACACTCATGGTGATATATCATTACAGTAAAATGCACCCATAGGAGCACTTCTGGTGTGCAGACTTTATTTTTAATCTTTCATACATTTTCTCATCACATCAGGAGTCGGCGTCAAACCCACCTTGGTGTGTGTGCGGTTGTTTTGGAGGCAGTCCTGCAGCACCGCCTCATACTTCTTCACCAGGTTGTCCCAGCCTTGTTCGGAGGCAGGTGTGGCACTCTCGTAGCCGGAGGTAACAGAGGATGCGGAGGCCGTATCTGAGTCCACAGACAGTGAGGAGGTGATCTCAGTGTCCAGAGACCTGGAGTCGCAGTCAGGAAGGTCGGACGTGACCTCGCTGCCGCTGAACAGACACTCACGCCAAAACTTCCCTCCCAACGACAGGTCTTCTTTCTCTTTGTGGCTGCCTGCAGCGGAGGAGGACAGTGATTGGGCGAGACCTAAATGCTTTGAGACATCGATGGGCAGGTTTGCTGGTTTTGTTTGAGGGGAGCTGGGTGTTTTAATGGACTGAGCATGTGGTTCTGGTCCCTGGGCCGCTGTAGCAGTGGTTGTGTCTGTCCTCTGGCTGGAGTTAAGCGACTGCTGGATGAAACTGAAGCTGGAGTTAAAGGAGTCCTGCGGTGAGGACTGTAGTGCTGGGTTTGGGTTTGACCTGAGTTCACTCTGTGGCAGTGAGGACAGAAACTGAAGGCTAGATGTACCGTTCATAGCACTGTGGTCCACATGGGGAAGAGGATGGGTGACGGAGCAGACAGCGCTCTTACCCTTCCAGGAGCTACATGAGAGTTTGTCAAACTGTGGCTGATTTATTGAGGACACTTTGACAGCAGGTGTTGCACTCATCCTCTGAGCGCCGGGTGCCTCGATGATGTCAGTGTGACGTCCAGATTTTCCGTTCCTCACAGAAGTGGTCCTCCCTTCCTCCTCCTCCTCCTCCTCCTCTTGTCCATAAGCAGTGCTCTGTAGTCTGGACTGCTCTCCTCTCATGTACCCCGGTCGTCGGTGGAGCCTCTTACGGCCGGTGCCGCCAGCTGTCCCTGATGCTCTGCCACCTGTCAATGCAGAGATTAACCATTAAGCTGAGCAGCACACGGTCATGAGGAAGATAAAGAATGAGCTCATAGAACTGGCAGGATTACCTGTGCAATCATGGGCGACATAAGGAACGCGTTATGTGAAATGTGCCAATTACACGAAAACGTAAAAACACCATCAATACTCTCAGTGTATTGGAGCCAAATGTAATGATTTCCACACAGGCCCAACACACTGCCCTTCAGGCTGGAATCACATTGTTAACTGAATGAAAAAAAAAAGATACTCGGGCAGCTGTGTGACATTTCCCAGGATTCAGCTCCAGCTGTTGGGAAATACCAAAGCCGCATAGTCATTTAGACTGAAGACACGCCTCTCGGTGGAGGAGTGGACTGAGTGAACACTACTTTCACAAGTTACAATTGAATTCGTTTATAATTGAAAACACAGCCATAACACAGTTGCTAGGGTGGGGGGAGGCCAAACAGCGAATGATGATTAATGAAACTAAACAATGGCATTGTGAGATTTTGGCAAGATTTACAACACAATAACAGTAACTAGTACTAATGTGGTGGGGGTGATGCGTTCAACGATAACGATAACAGTATGCAGCTTTTTCCCTGATATCCCTAAATGCTCCTGAATGTGAGGAGCATCTGTCCAATCAGCTGAAAGATACTAAAATGCTTAATTGACCTGAGAGGACCTGCAGTCAGGTGATACCTCTGCTTGTGACTACTAGTGGCTTCTTTCCTTTTACAGCGACAAAGTCACTTGATTCACGTTTCTATCCATTAGCTAGATTGCTCATCCTTAAGGGGTCACATGGGGGCTGGAGCCAATCCCAGTTTACAGTGGGCAAGGGCGTGGTACCAGCCTATCACAGGGCGTATGGACAGTCACACTCACATCCACAACAATGGACGCTTCAGAGTCGCTCATTAACCTAACGTGCGTGTAGCAGGAAGTCAGAGGGAGCCCATGGAAAGGCCGCTGACCCTCTTGCTGTGACCACTGTTAACATAAGTATTGATTAGTGCTTAGTGTGGGAGAGTCCTTATCTTTTATGTCTAACTCTGGCAGTTTGTAAAATGTTTAACTTACAGTATTGTTAATGGACATGAACTGTGAGGACAGAGAAGCATGATTTTGTTGTTCTCTCCAAAAAAAACATGGCCAGAAGAGAGAAAAGAACCACAAGCCGACCGCTGCAACAAGAAGTGATAAAACTTTGGTGGAAACAGTTTTAGGTCTGGGAGTGCAGCAGAATGAGAAAGAGCAGTTTGTGTTGAGATCTGAGCACCTGCTGCAGCTCCACACGACTAATACATATGATGTGTAGGATACGGGGAGGGAGGGGGGCTGCAGGCTGAAATGTGGGGAATCAACAGCCCCTTTGTGTCCAGCTGTGCTGCTCCCTCTTTCACTTGTGGCTCTCAATTTTCTCTTCCCACTCACACACTAAAGACACAGAAACACACTGACACTGTTGTACTGGAAACAGTGGGAGCAGTCATGTTGCTGCCATTTTTGAACCATGTTAGATATTCTTCTTAAACAACATCAAATCATCATTTATTAAAAGAAATCTGTAAATAGAAAGCAAAAGTTGTTGTTCCTGTACTGGATTTATGGCGATAATACTTTGTGTTTCTGTTATTTCCACATTGTTTTGCTCCTCCTGTCTGTAGCTGTGTGTCAGAATAGAACCACAGGGCATCAAACAAACCATGACCGCTACAAAGCAACCACAGCCCACAAGCTTAGTCCCCCATGACCTCCAGTGATGTCACTCCTCAACCATCCCGTGTGACCGGAGAGGAAGAGGCACAAAAAGACAGCGCTTAAGAGGGGAGATGGGACGTTGGGCTGAATGGAGGCCAGGATTTGGAGTAACCATAGGAGGGGTGTTTGAATGTACCTAAGCTGTGTATGTATGTGTGTGACTACAGTCAGTGAAAGCCCTCTGTCCACTGGGACCACCACACCAAGGCTCAGGTTACATACAGAACCATTAGTGTTTCTTTGCAGACGTGGCCACTGTTCCATAACCAATTAAAGAAACCCAACACCGTCTGTAAGGTACCAAACACAGCCGCACACCGTCCACCATCTGGTGTGGTCTGGATGTAATGTAGAGGACACTCCAGAGAGTCAGAGAAGCTGCGAGGAGAAAGACTCGCCGATAGAGTGTCACTGTATCTTCGCTATGCTTCGATGACACAGAGACGGCTCTTCTCAGTCAAGGGGAAGGAAATGCCTCAGGGTCCATTGTGAGCGTGCATTGGTGTGTACGTGCGTGTGTGTGTTGGAGGGCATCTACATCATGGCCGAAGCCCCCCCCAGAGGTATGTCATTTGCTGCTTCCTGTCAGGCTTTGTGCTGAAATAGTTTGCCAGGAATTCCGGCAGAAAACACAAATAAGCTAAAGGAGAAGTGAAGTGGCTAAGCGCTGACGGCCCAACGATCCCGCTGAAACAATGAAGTCGCTGCTCAAAGTCTGAGAAAATGAAGCGTCTCGGCCAGAAGAGGCAAGATTATTTACCTTGGGAGATTAAAGAGGCCCTCCTCAGAGCCCTTAGGTTCAACACTGCATCCCATTGGTCGCTGCAAGAGCCTCAGCCAAAGAGCAGAGGAATGCAGAGGATCTCATAAAAACACAAACGTTTGAGGAACAACCTCAGCTCCCACACACACACACACACACACACACATCTGCAAGTCAGCAGCTTCCAGTGAAGCACCTCACCACTTGTGATCCACCACAGTGTCAGAAATAGGGAAATGAAAGTTACAGATGAGTGTATAAAGAAGTTTCTTTCTTCGTACTATATGTATGACTATAGTTATCTACAGTATCTATCTATCTATCTATCTATCTATCTATCTATCTATCTATCTATCTATCTATCTATCTATCTATCTATCTATCTATCTATCTGAAAATAGGCCTATTAGCCTATAATGACAGGAAATTTCAGTATAAAGTATGACATTAATTTACATCTGTGGTCTGCTCTGTTAGAAAAGCGGCTCTGCACTTCCTGGATGGTCACATGAGGATCATACAAACAACCGATTCTTGATCCCTTTATAGTCACAGATTTGTTTCCCGAACAATTCTATGATGTCAGAGAATAGGTGAAAATCTAACAACTTTGTAAGTCAGATATAAAGATAAACTCCTCCACACGATACATTTAAGGCATAAAGCTGATTTTAACAAAGTGATGTGTGGAACAGGTTTGCCAGATTAACATGGTTTCTGACCAGCTGCTGCATGTGTAGGACTAAAGCCAGTAGCCACAGTAAACAGCCTGACTGTCAAATGGAGACATTAAGTTGCAATCCAAAGATGAACAGAATAAAAGCACTCAAATTGTTCTAAGTATATCCCCATGTCTTTTACAGAGGATACATGTCTGCATACAGGTTTCTATATGAACAGAATGAGATCACAGACAAAGAAATATTGACAAATATGCATCTCTGTTGTGAAAGACCAGAAAAAACAGGTCAGCAAAACTCCTGTTGCCACATTATCCAGAGGAAAAAGTTCAGCATGTATCATCACTGACTGGTCTGGGGGGTTGACCTCTGTGACCTGACAGCCAGGGAGCCTTCATAGACATTACACATTTAGCGTGGCAGTGCACCTTTTGTTTTGGATGAGTACTGTTTACAGCAGTGAATAGCCTGCAGTGTTTAGACCCACTGCGTAAAGACCCTCATCTGTTGTTGTTATGTACACTCCCCTCTGTTTATTCCCGTCATCTGTGACTTAACCATTGGCTTTCTGATCTGATTATGCTACAAGTTTGTTGTTTTTAAAAGTGCAGCTCCTGTTGCCCCAATGATCATCCTCCTCCTCCTTTGTTTCTTACAGATCAGTATCTCTACTTAATGTGAAGAAACAGTAGTGGATAGTTTTGGTCTTTCTTTACCTTCCATGACTTCGCAGTGGTGAAGTAGAGAGTTGCTGTGATAATCCAGCCCCATCAGTCCAGCAAACATCTTTCCATCAAAATAAAGTGCTGTTTGTAGGCAGAAATCAAACGGCACCAGATCAGATCAGCTGAGATCAGATCCCGGTTGTACACAGAGTTACATCGACCATGTTCCAAAAGAAGCGGAGCCAGGCAATAGGACTGATCTCATTTCCGTTGTGGAAAAGTAACTCCAGACTGTTATTTTCTTCCCCCCACTCGTTTTGGAATAACGCGTGAAACCGGCTTTTACGCCCGCTTCCGTGTCCATCACAAACATTTCCTGATCAAACAAATATCGATCCTCGTCCATCAGATTCCCATGTCCCCTCTCTGTGGCAAACGAGCGGCTTCGAGTGCGCTCGAACAGTCGGTCTGTAGAGAAAAGACGGTCCTCATGTCATCTCTGTTGTTTCGACAGTGAACACAACAAACGCGCGATGTTTGGGATGTGATGGTTGAAGTTATAGAGCCGATTTAAATCTGCGCCTCATCGATCAGTTGATCAGTAATCCGTTATTCCGCCGCGCGCCCCTTGCGCCGTGCGTCGTGTTGGAGCAACGTGAGCAGCTCCTACGTGTTCAGGAATTTGACTCCAGACTCCTTCAGCCCGCCTCACAACCACAGCAGGCTGTCTGAGCCGGCTGCAGGACACATCACCGGATTACACTGCTGCTGTTTGTGTATGCACGTTGTATTTTAGGACCATTGTGATTTTAGTGTTGTTAGTACAAGAGAAAGAAGAGTTACGGGCGGGGGAAAAAAATGTCTGGCATCTCAAGCCATGTTAAAAAAAAAAAAAAAAAAACTTTTAAAAAATCGACCTAAAATGCACAGTTGGATCTCGCAATTATTGTTATAACTTTTTAAAGGTCCCATATTTTTTTTGCTAGGCTTGGTATCATAGGAAAAATATTTAGATGAGCAAATCAGAAGAAGCTCATTGTCTTTAGAGTGATGGCATTTCAGGTAAACACTCAAAATAAATCAAATCCTAAAAGATTGGTGGGTCTGGACAGGCCAGGCATGGGGTATGACTGTGTAGTTATGATGTCACAAAGTTAAGGAAGTCCTGAGTGTTGACACTTTCACACTAAAGATATAGCACATAATCATGGTTTATAATCAGCAACATCTAATATAATATGGAGCCTTTAGAGTTGTAAGTTGCAAAGATACTTCAACCAAGTGATTCAACAAAACACATACAGTATGTCCGCTTTACTGTCAACACCATACTGTATGTTGACAGGGCAATACTACATTATGTAGATATGCAGGTTAAAGTTGTTTGCGTGCGTGGTATTTTTCAGTGTTAAAGCCCTCTAACACATCCTTGTGTTCTTTGTTTAAGCCGTGAGGGGGTGCATGAGAAGAGACCCCACATAGAGCTAAGTCTTTTCATGCTTCTCCCGAATGCCCCATTGATTCAGCTTGGCTGAGCTGCAGACTGATGGACAAGACTCAGTGATGAAAAGCTCCGTTCAGCCGACATAACAGAGTGCAGACCCTACTTGCTAAGGCTGCACCACAGAGGATGAAAGGGCTGAGTGGCAGGATGAAAATCCACTGCCTCACATGCACAGCAGAATGAGATCACCTGCACAGTATTAAAGATTAGAAGCTCTTAATGTCCTTTGGCAAACTGATCAGACGAATGCCTGTAACTGCGGACAACAACTCTGTTTACTCATGCTTCATTCAATTCACAGCAGTGGCCTCAAGGAGATACAGCAATAGTTTGTTTTACTTAATTTAGTTCTTTAGTCTACAGTCTTTATTTCATCTGTTCCATTTTCTCTGATGCATAAGACAGGGGTTGAAATTAAAACAAAAACAAACTGAGCAATGATGATGATGCCCCAAATCTTCAGATTACCTCTGAGACATTATCTGTTTTGTTTTTTTTACTCTTATCACATTTTAGCTTTCAAACTTTAATTAAAAAAACAGACAGTGAACAGACAATGAAAAAATGTAAGTCTGAAAGTGAGTGTTTGTTTGTCAGGGTCTGTGTGTGTCTGACTTTTATGTGGAGTCAACACTTAATCAAAAAAGAAGTTTGGATCAAAATCGAGCAGATTTTTTTCAACTGTGACATGTTCTAAATGTCTGTGCTCCACCATGTTTCTACTCTTCTGTTGTTTAATTCATCCATAGCTGTACAACTGTGAGAGTGGCTGCTTTCACCAGAAGATGTCAGACTTTGCTCAGGTGTAGATATTGGCTTTGTCTCCACGTGCTCCCGTCAAGTATTTTCATTTATTATAGTGACTTCTTAAATTTGTGCCTCCTTTACATGATCCCTGGTATCTGCATGTTGTCTACCTTTAGAAAATGTCATATAATGCTTATTTAAAACAGCAACATTTTTCCATACATATCCACAATATAGTAATAATACGACTGCTAGCTCTCTGTCTCCAATAATTACAATTCAGCTGCAACAATTAAAAACTTAGATCAGAAGAATTTCTCATTTGCCGTTGTACAGTCTCTGACACTTGCAGCTCTCTACCTCCACACAATAAACATTGTTATTCATTGTTGTATTTTCTTTGGGGGGAAAAGACAGTAATTTGATTTCATTTTCAATTAAAAACTATGATATATACATACAGCTACCCACACATCATATGTCATTTAATTGGCCCATTTAATGATGTTCATATCCAACTGTTCATATCCAACAAGAAAACAAACAGCAAGACCCAATTACCTTTCTCCATTTCCCTGTCTCATGTTCAAAACTCCATGAAATAATAGGCCATGTTTTCACAGCAGTGAAGTATAATGATTTTCTGTGCTTCATTAAATTCAGATTTAATAGAATTTTGGCTTTTAGTTTTTGTAGCAGTGCATTCCGCCCCAAGAGCAATACAGTACTATTACAGCCACCAGGTGGCAGAATTACACAACATTGAAAAACTATGGAAGTACATGGAATACCATTGCATTAAATCAATACAGTATCCTTGGTCTGGGTATGAGAAAATAAAAATATATGAGCCAATATAAAACTGAAAACCTTGCATTAAGTCAAAAGACATTAAGACAGATTCTCATAGATGAGCACTTCCAGCCCAGGAAGCACCGCAGCTGCCATCCAGGATTTGAACTGCAACGGCAGCACTGTTGTGGTTTGAATGATCAGGCTCACAAACTGACACTTTGTCTGACGTTTGAAAGTAAAATTTCTGTTATTGCAAACATGAATAAAAGCTGCTGCTGGCAAGAGATTATGCAGGAGGACTGCTGCTCTGCGTCCATCTGGGTGTAGATAACTGACACCATCAGGTGAGGAGGAACGAGCAGGAAGGTATCAGTTCTCTGCCAGGAATATTCCTCAGCATGCTCCAAACCTATTACAGCATGGTGAGGATTGTTTAAAGAGGATAGAATGAGGAGGCAGGGGGTTGCTGTGTGTGTGCGTGTGCCAGCGGGCCTGCCAGAGAATAGGCACGTACAATACATGTAATTGTCAAATGTGCCTCCTCTACACAGATTATCTGTGCGATAAAGAGAGGAGGGCAGAAAGGGAAAAATAAAAATAAACATGCACATTATCAAAGCAGCTCACTGACTGGGTATCATGGCTTATTTGGCAAAGAACTTTTATTCATGCAAAACAAGTTAAGTCATCAGATTTCTATCAAGAAAAAAAACTATTGTCTACTGCAACACAAAAACAACTGTTTTTTTTAATTGTAATGATAAAAACAAAATCAGCAAGTGTTATGTAACATATGACACATCTGGCAAATCCCATTAAAAATACATACAAACAGTAAAACTGGAACAAAACTCAGAGGGACAATGACACCGCAAAGAACATAAACAATTGTGTTGAAGCTGCGGACGACTAAACCACTCCCTCCTCTGTGTCGATGAGTGTGGTCCTACTGGAGAACACGTCGGCCAGCATGTGTTTGGGGATCTCCGAGCCGCGCACACGCAGGGTGTAGCAGGCGTCCTCCACCTTACCCAGGCTCTGCCGCAGTGTGTGCAGCTTCTTAGACACCTCGTACGGCCCGGTGTTCCCTATGAAGGAGAAACCGTCGTGGATCTGCCGCAGGAACTGGCTCAGCTGGAAGGGCGTGTCGATGTCGCCGTTGCCAACACTGCTGATGCACATTCGCATCAGCTCACCGGTGAGGTCGGCCACGCCAAGCAGGTAGTCTGAGGGCGTGACCTGGAAGGTCAGGACCTGAGCTCCCGCTGGCTGGGCTTCAGCGGCGCCCTGAGATGACATACACACATGCAAAAAAATCACATGTGAATCCCAATAAAAAGTCTGTTTTTCTAACACTACATTAATATTTCCAAGATGCGATTGTCACTTTGTGCAGCTGTGCTTTCAGGAAAAAGCTCTGACGACAACAACAACAAACAAACATAGTGCAGTTTTTCCTCAAACACGATGATGCTTTTACTCCAAAATACTGATCTTCACTCAATTTTGCCTCTCTGTCAATTTTGTGCATCAGCAGGGACCCGTCGTCATAACGGCCAGACTGGATAAAATCACATAATGACACATAATGCTTATGCAGAACATAGCACCACCCAGTTCTGCCATCACCACTGCTTTCAAAGGAAATGTAAAATAGAGTAGTAAAATGAAGATACAAATTACTTGAACTGTTAACAGTACTTGCTTTTATGCTGAGAGTTAGAAGAAAAGATCAACACCAATCCCAAGCTTCAATGTGAAACCACAGATCTTTGTGCTGAGCTAAGTGCCTGGCCTGCAGGCTGTAGCTTCTTATGCAATGTATAGACATCCAACACAATGCAAAAAAAGTTTCTTCCAAAATGATAAACTATTCCTTCATTTGTAATTTCTTAAAAATTTCACAATACAACTAAGAAATAAAAGCAGAATAATTAAGGTGAGCTTAAAAACCAAACAAGGTATGCATCATCTCCTTTAAATATACCTTCTCTGCCCTCATGAACACCAGTCTGGCATTGATCTCCTCCAGGCTGATGAGGCTGCGATGACGGATGTAGTGCAGGAAGGAGACGGCCTCCACATACTCCTGGATACCTAATGCATGAAATCACATTTACATTGATTAATACAAGACACACAATACAAGACCGCTGAATCCATAGGTACTAATGTAAAACCACAACTAAGACTGAAAACAAGGTCAACTATGTCCATTGAGCGCAGCACGTAGAGCGTGTGTAAACACTACATGGTATATGCGCGGTATAGATCACAGATGGAGATAATGATTCAAATAAAACCTGTTTCCTGTGGCGGTCTTTTGATTGAACAACAGTGGCCATTTCTTGTGGTGGGTTGAGATGACCCCTCATTTGTTTTCTGGCCCTGTGTCAACAACAATCAAATAATCACAGGACGGAAGACTTTGTGTCTGAAGTTTACTTTTGGAGCGGCAATTGAACTTCAAAGGGACTCCCTATCTCCCTGCAGCTAACCACAGTGCACTGCAGAGAGCCCGGAGGAGGATCCGCTTCATCTCCACTTCACTCTCAATGACTTTCACTGCTCTTATTAGGATTTTAGTCCAATTGCAGAAACATTTTTCACATGAGCCAAAGGCACTGACACCATGTTCACCATTGATGAGCTAACTCACAGCCTACTTTTTTAACATTAAATTTGTACTAATTTCTATTTATTTCCTCGCAATTAATTTAACTACTTTCCTTTTTTGAATTTCCCTTTGGGGGATTAATTAAGTAATTCTTATCTTATCTTATCTTAAGCTGTTTCACTGGTTTTCCCTTTTGTTATTTCCTGAATTTAATTTTTGGGTATTTATTTTCCTCTTTTATTTCATTTACTTTCAAATAATCTCTCTTTTAGCATGTCTTCATTTTTATCCAATTCTTAAATTTCTTCCTCTTATTTCAGGTTTTACTGTTTTTATTACAGCTCTACTCCTCCATTTAAGTATTTTATTTATTTTTTTATCAGCCTATCTTTATTGTTGCTCTCTAGGTTTCCTTAGTGCACATTTATGAGCATTTCCTCAGTTCCTGTTGTTATTGTCTTATTGTTTTAAATTATTACTTCGTCATAAACTCCTCTGTCTGTGTGTGTGTGTGTGTGTGTGTGTGTGTGTGTGTGTGTGTGTGTGTGTGTGTGTGTGTGTGTGTGTGTGTGTGTGTGTGTGTGTGTGTGTGTGTGTGTGTGTGTGTGTGTGTGTGTGTGTGTGTGTGTGTGTGTGTGTATTTTGGAGTTGATTATTGACTGAACTGCCAAGCTCCCTTTGTATTATTTATCTAAACTTTGTCCTTTCAGCCTTTTGAGCCTTGAAAACTATATTTTCTCATTTGTTATCAAGTGAAAGATTTCTGTGATTGGGATTCAGTGCTGCCTAGATGTTTGTTTACATTCTTACCAGCTCACTCTGTTTTAAGTTTGTCACATATCACGGCTATTTTTAGTTCAGAGAGAGAAGTCTGTTTATCAAGGCACCAGCACTGCACGTGGAGTCTGGACAGTTCTCCCAAGTTTTCCGGCCGTGGTAAGTAGAGTAAAGCATCACGTGTATTTGCTTCTGTATACAAGTCATAAGAAATTTAAAGCTGAAAATGATAACTTAGCCCCACTGTTACACTCCCATTTGTCAAGGCCCCACTTGAACAGCCTTGAGTCATTAATTAATCATTTATAGAGCAGAATAAATGCTTTTAGGATAAGAATAAGAAGCAAACATTATTTTGTGTATTTTTTCTCCACGTGCTTGATGTGATGCTGCTCATCATGATGCCAGAGGAAGAAGATGATTGAGTCCATTAGAGGCTGGACGTACCTCTGCTGCACCAGTTAGGAAGGATATTGCAACATGTGAGTCAAAGTCTGATGACTTTTGACTCATCGGGTTGGCACTGGCAACATGAACTCAGGTTGACTTGAAATTCAGTATTTGCTAATTATGTCATGATTATTTCATGATAGAGAGAAAAAAATACTTAATACCATGTCATCAGGGATTTTAAATTAACTGCTTATAAGAGACACTAAATCCTATGTAAGTGTGGAATATAGTACTATAACTTCCAGTATAAGTTACTTACTTTATGTCCAGCCCTAGGGCGTTATTTGGAAAAAATTTTTACAACCTTTCTCAACAAAAAAAAAGCTGCAACAAACATTGAAACAGTGCCAGTAGCTCCACAGCTGTGACACTGGCTTAGAGAGAATACAACCCGACAATCTGAGGCGGACAGGATATGACATGAAAAGGTTACACAGGCCTTGAGGCGAGCAGGCGGAGTTCAGTTCCTGAATTTACTGCCAGGAGCTGCTGATGTTATTTGCTCTGAAGCAGCAGTTACCTTTGGTCAGTGAGACCCAGAAAAAAAACAAAAAAAAACAACAAACGTTGCTGCAGATAATGTCTAACAATGACTCAGGGAAAACACAACGGTATTACTGGCACAGTGGTTGGAAAAGTTGAGGGCTTAAAAACAGCTTAAATACTCATTGTTTTGGAAGGTTGCAGAAATGATATAGCACGTTCCTGTATTGGGAAAGCTGAATACAGTGTCTTAAACAAATGCATGAAAGTCCACAGTTGATTTAAAGTTTATTTGAGCTGATTGTTTTACCACAGAGTGGCTCACTGAGCTGCAGATGAACCTTGAGAATAGCCTCACCAGTGCACCAGTGTTTGCACTGCGCCATAGCTGCTAGCTGGGTCAAGCTAAAGAGCTTATCAAAGCACCACACTGCCTTGTTATCAGTGGTAATTGGGTTCAGATTTAGTCTTTAATGGTCTTTATATTTTAAAAAAGCAAAGCCATTACACATGACTGGAGACTTCTCGTCCAACCAAGATTATCTGGAGAGCCCATGCAGTGGGCCTAGTCTCAATCTAATAAAGATGATAAAAATGGAAGAAAAAAAAGGAAAGGTCTAATTGGTGGGAACTGCCACTGGTCACGTCGCAGAGGATGCAGCGGTGATTCCTGAGTGACCACAATCTAAAAATGACTTCCCCAGCTGCTAGATAACAGCTAACCCTCGCTCCGAGTGATGTTTTTCTCCAAACTGTGCAGACATTTTGGCTACGCTAACAAAAACTGATATTGATGCTAGTGGGAAAACAACTTTATCAGAGGGTGTGTCTATCATATCCAGGCCTGCATCAAGGTCATGCTCTCACACTATCAGTGACTTTTACAATAAATTGGAAGCAAAAAGTAGAGATCGGCGTGACAACAGCCAAGCAAAAAGAAAGCTCCCATGTAATTAACTTTTTAACTCACATGATTTGCCAATTCAGAAATGTGTTGTTGTGTTTAAAGAAATAACAAACCGCAAGCTGTCGTTTTAAATACAGCCATTAATTCTGCCAATTTTAAAACCGTTGCCATCAGTTTGTCAAATATAAATATTGCATGTCAAATGGATCAGCTGACTGGTTACATTCAATCATATACTGATTAAAATGATGCAGTCTGGACCACGACTTTAACCCGAAATCACAAGACTTATGAGAAATAAATCAGGATCATTATAACAGCCTGCCACCAACATTTGCTTGATAGTATATTATAAAATACATGGTTGTCATACATGAAAACAACTCAGTAGTATCAAACTTTACAGGTGAAGTGGAAAAACAGCTCACAGCTCTTAAATCAGTGTGCTCATCTGGAAATAAACTGTCAGTCTGAGTGGAGAAATATATGGCTTTAATTAAAGTCCTTTATATATCTGTTTGTCATGTGCTCTTTAAAATACACCAGCATATTTCTATGTGTATATACTGGAATATAAAGTTAAGAATTGCCCATGGTATCCTAAATTCTTCTTTTCATGAACAAGGGGTTACTATATTCAGGCTATCCGAAGCTTACAGCCTTTGTCTGCTTTTTATCTTTGTGGAACAGGAAGATATCTTTTTATCTGACAACCTTGCCTTCAACATTTTTGCATGCACTCCAATGGCCACAATACTCTGCAATATTATAAGGACTGAAGCAATGTTTCTTTAAGAGTTATTAAGCCTATTAAGCCACCCACGTGTTGAATATCTATTCCATGATATTGTTGGATAATAATCTTTTGTTATGATATGAGATGTACACAATGCTTGTCATTGTCATTTGATTTGTCAATGTTTTAAAAGGAAACAATAAAAAAGTATGAACAGTTATTACTTAGCCAAATAGTTCTATCCAGTGTGATTCACGAGTGAGGCAGATCACTAAAGCTTGAGTTTAGTGTGTAGTACTAAGTTCTACGTCTATTCAATAGGTGCAGAGATCAAGTATGTTAGGGTGTTACAGGCGTGAGAAGATGAGTGCTCTCCTCAAAGTATTCAGGGTATTCCTGAAGATAGAGAAGGACGCCCCTGCTCTAAAATTATGTGGAAGCTTGTTCCAACATCACATTTGGAAGAAATACAGTGGCTGGCTTCTTCATTGCAATGGACAAAATGTAAATATGAATTGAATTTAAAAGAATGGGACCAGTAGTCTCTCTGGAGGCAAGCACTAGACACTTAATTAATTTCAGGACGCCATGGAGTAGCCAGTGGAGGTAAATAATTACTGGAGTGACATTTGCCCTTTTGGGCTGATCCAAGACCATGTGTGTGCTGCCACATTCTGGACTAAGTGTAACAGTTTCACTGTGCATGGGGCGAGACCCACTAGAAGGGCACAGCAGTGGTTAGGATGGGAGATACTGGACCTGAGCTGGGTCTGGAGTGAATGAACTCACCTGGAGTGAAGGCTCTGTGAAACTGATGGATGTCCTCTCCCCTCAGCTCCTCAGCAATTTGACCGATTTTCTGCCTGACTCCTTCCAGTTTTCCATCTGCTTCTTTCAAAATGTCCTCTGCATCTGGTACGCTTGATTCAAGAGAAACCCCACAGAACAGAATAAACACAAGGTCTAAAGCAATATCTAAAGGCAGGTGTAGATTGAGCCAAATGAGAAACATATACATTTCACTGATATTACAGTAAAAGTAACAGCTTTATTTCAGCTCTGTAAAAACAGTTTTGTAAGTCAACTATAAATCGTCAAACTGAGCAGAGTTTACTCATTTAATATGACCTGACACTAGTCTGCACCGACTAACACGTCTTTGTATGACAGTACATACCTAGTCACTCTGTGCAGAAGAAAAATGGTCCTCTTGCTTTCAATGGTAACGTCCCGAGAGATCTTAACGAGACGCTCGTACTTGTCGTGTTTGGTGTCAAGCTCCTGCTGAAAAACTTAAAAAGAAAACGAAGCTTTAGTTAATATTCAAAACACTCATGATATACAGCAGCTACTGTATACACAGGCGAGAAATGTGATCGAGATTTTGAAGATGTAGTTACCTTTGAAAGCAGCAGTGATGGGGGAGGATGGGTTGACACTTGCATCACGGTCCTGTGCTGTATCAGCATTTTTCCGTGGACATCCTTCACCTGACACAGAGAAATTCAATGATGCTGCAGTTTGCATCTAATAACTAAATGTCTCCAGTTGCTGTCATTCTCTCTAGACTGACCATGACAAATTAAAGCACCACACCACCAGTTTTGCATATGAAGATCAGTTTACACTGATATCATCAGTGTTGTTTTAGTTGGACTTCTGACTAAAAATAGTCAAACACGTAGCCTATTGGTGGGGGTGTGGGACTAGCAAGCAAAACGTGGGATACCTCAGGTTTTGTGAGTTTGATTTCGACTAATAATCACTGCAGAATTTACACCTAAAGCTGAAACAATTAAACTGCAGGTTTATTACAAGTTAATATGACTAGACCCCACAAATTAGCCCATGTGGGTGGATTCTAATGATTTTTAATCTCTTTTGAAAAAGACACAGTTCCACAGCTTTCATTTTCTTACGTCTTCTAATTTTAATGGCTTATTTTCTGACAACAAAATGAGTAGTTTAATTTGGAAAAGATGCTCAGGGACATGAAGCAACATGGGGACATGGTCCGGGATGTCACTTTTGTAACTAACAAATAAAGAAAATGTAGTGACAGTAGTGAGAACAGGAAATACCGACATTTTAAATATTATTATCGCTCATAATCACAAATATCTCACTACAGTTCAGCCACACAGCCAGTAACACACTTAACTGTTAGCTAACTAGTGCGCTGCAAAGCTAGTGAGTTATCCCATGCTGTTACCACCCTTGTGCTAACTAGGCTATGTCTTAAAAGGCGAACTTACCGTCTCTCTTACTCATGCTGCCTGTGTTGTAGTTTATCCTTTTAACAAATTTAACAGTTTCGGGCTCTACTCGTGTTGTAGTTGAACTGTTTTAGTTTGTTTCGTCCGAAGAGTAGCAGCCTGCTTCACATCTGTCCAGGTCCAAGCAGCTTCACTTCATCAGCGGTCAGACCATCTCTCAGTTCTAATAAATACACTGACTATACTTTCGACTTCCAGGCAGCGTCCTTCAATTAGAAAAGAAACGTGTTTATTCCTTTAATAACAGGCACTCCCGTGGACCTCATTCATATCGGGGCTTCAGCGCTGTTTACACGCGTAGCAAGAAATGGAGCGTGGTGCATCCTGGGAGTTGTAGTAACGCAGCAGAACGTGGCATAATGTTTTTGTGTCACCCGATCTACTGAAATCAGATGGCTATTTTAAGGATTGAATAATTATAATAAAAACAGAAAGGGACCGATTTAACTATGAGACAATTACTAGCCTAGAGGTCAATATTAAATTTTTCTTGAAATTTTGTGTTTTTACAGTGTCATCATATTGTGGCAGATACTGTATATGTGCTGATTATGAGTAGTCTTTGAGTTCAACTCATTATGTGGGGAGAGACAGGTCCGCCCTTTCAGCCAAAATACTTTCTATTTTCAGTTACATCGCAGTAGACCGGGGACTCCCAGACTGCCATACTAGATTGGCCACTGTCATTTGTTGCTATTAAAGTATGTTTTTATCCAACCTTTCTTGATCTGATTACTCGTTTCTCTCCAGTAACCCCTCCTCCAGGGACTCCTGCAGACTGTGTACGTGCCATATGACTAGTGCCAACTTGAGCTTGCGCTTTGCCTCTGCACAGCACCCTCCCTGACATCGACAGTGCCATTTCACTCATTATCGTGATGAGTGACGGGCCCCGCTAATGTACACATGTGACATATTCATCTAAACCCAAGTTTATCCTTCAAGAAAATACGATTAAAATGTGCAACAATATGCATTCCGATAGTCGATCAAAGTCCCACTTAAGCGCAATCTTGTGCATCAAACAGGCCACTGAATAACAAATCAGTGTATTATAATAGCGGCAATATGTTTATGCAAAATATTCTTTTGTTGTGTGAAAGGAATTTCACATATGCAAGCAAAGAATGGGGGCAAAACACTGACGTTGACGTTGACTGATGATGCCTTCAGGTGCTCCCTTCAAGCTCCTACATCCCATTGTTCTATCTACAGGGTTATCTACGCCTCAGTTTTAGAGTGGTAGCAGTTTTACTTAAATAAAGTTATTATTTTGTGCTAGCATAAATATATTATAATATATATAATTATATAATATATATAATTTATGCTAGTACAGGATTAAAATGTGCACAACACGTAGGCTACTAGAGATGCATTGGGGTAACACTGTTTGTAGTCGAGTTGGGCAGCACAACTAAAGTTTGATATGTAGGAAGATAAATTATTGTTTAACTATCTATATATTTGAATTATATGATATAGACATTGTGTTCACAATTTGTGGCCTCCATTTTAGGGTTTTGTGTGATTTTATAATATTATATTATATAATATAATATTACTAATTTCATTTATTTGATGCTGTTGTGTGCTTAAATCTATACCATCTACTATAGATCTACTACTATTAGCACACAGATACAGGTCGCACCCACTCCGGAAAAAGAGGGCATTATCCAGTTTCATTCCCACCTCAATCCGACTTCTCAACAGCTAACTACCACCATAACCTTTACTATTTTTTTTTAATTAAACTGTTTTTAACTAATTTTATATTTATGTGTCTTTTTTTAACCTTTGTTGTGAGTACCTGTACTTATGTGTGGTAGGCTATGTAGGAATGTGTGATATTATTGTGTTGGGTATGTCTGTGGTATGGATGTGTGGATCATTGTATTGCTGCTCCTGCACTTTTGATGTCCTTCCACAACAAAGTACTTTTCACTCTGACTGACTTTGAAATCTAATGCAATGAATCAGAATTTATAGAAGAACAAAGTATAGTCATGCTTATGTAAAGCAGGTGACATGTCTGAGTTGACATGATTAGTTAATAAACATAGGGAATAATTGTTGTGGGTGCAAGACTGGGTCAGGTCAGATGTCTTTTCCAGTTTAATTACTCCTCTGAACTATTTATTTCCTGCTCAGTTTATGAGCTCAGCTATAAACTGACCAAAGGAGCTGGTCCCTTGTTATGACACTGATTAACTACCGTAGTTCTTTTTTTTCTCCTCCGATTCTCCTTTGCTCTACAGTCCGCGAACGCAGCGCCAGAGGGGGACGGTGCTTGTGGTCTGACGTCAGAGTGGGCTGGGCCACAGATAGGCTGAACACACACTGAGCGGCGCCATGCACGACCCTCAGACTAACCGCTAGCCAGCAGAAATGCCTCCTGAAGACCTCGACCCAGCCCGAAATGTCCGGCCCAGGGTTCCCGCTGTCGTACTATTTCACTGATACAAGATGTGACGAGGGACTAACTGTGAGAAAATGGCGAGGTTTTGAGTGTTACTTCTCCGTTTGGCTCGGTGTAGCGTGGCAGAGGCAGCGGATCGTTTCCAAAGTTGTCGGTTAGCAGGACGCGTGTGAAGGATCGGACTTAAAGGCGCAGTGCACCCGGTGATGGCCACAAACATGGAGAAAGACCAGGACGACCTGGAACGAGACCGACAATACTGTGAACTTTGTGGGAAAATGGAGAACCTGCTCAAGTGCGGTAGGTGCCGGAACTCCTTCTACTGCAGCAAGGAGCACCAGAAACAGGACTGGAAGAAACACAAGCTAATCTGTAAGGAGGCGGACAAGGCGCAGCTTCCCAAACAGAAGCCCGAGCGGGCTCCGTCGACGGAGCGGGACGCCAAGGCACCAGAGAAAAACCAAGAAAAGAAAAGCCCCGGGCAGCCGGATAGTGAATCTCTACCAAAAACCACAAACACAGAAACAGCAGTGGGTGGACCGGGGGAAGACGGTCCAAACAACACCGCCACACCTAACGGACAAGCCGGCTCTCCCCCACAGAAACTTGCAATGGAGTACATAGTCCCGTGTATGAACAAGCATGGCATCTGTGTGGTGGATAACTTTCTAGGAGTAGAGACTGGGCTAGGTATTTTGGACAATGTTAAGGCCCTTCACAAAACGGGCAGGTTCACAGACGGGCAGTTGGTCAGTCAAAAAAGCGACTCGACCAAAGACATCCGAGGCGACAAAATCACGTGGATAGAGGGGATGGAAGCCGGCTGCGAGAAGATCCGCTTTCTAATGAGTCGCATGGACGACCTGATCAGACATTGTAACGGCAAACTGGGAAACTACACAATAAATGGAAGGACAAAAGTAAGTATCACGGCAGGTGGAAACACACAAACAAGAGTCTGAGAAACGTTGTTTGTTATTGTGTTGTTGTTTTATTGTGTTGTTGTTTTTTTGGTGGTTTCCTTGAGGAGCCGGAGCCCCATTGGTCGGCTGATTTAGCCTACACCTGCCACACAGCTAGGTAGATCTTAAGAAAAGGGCCATACCTGGGCTCAGCAGTGGGACCTTAGAAACAGTGTTTGCATGTATCTCTGTACCCTTACAGCATGCTGCAGAAGTCACAGGCACCAGGCTGGTCATACCCGGTGCTTTCAGACACATGCTCTGTGTCTTCACTGCGCCTTTCTTTCAATATCTGCTCATGTGTTTGCTAATAATACCCTACTTTAAGTGTAAGAGGCTCGTAAGTCCCCCCCCTAACTCCAGGTTAAAGTGTGGCTAATGCCCTGAGTCAGAAAGGTAGATTATTTTCTCAATGCATAGCCTTTTCTGTCTGATTTCCCAGATTCTAATGTGAATGTAAATTATATTCCACAACAAACACATTACAAGAACTAGACCCTCCACCAAGAGACTGTACCAAATACAGTGTTTTTTCATTTATTTTTTTATTTTCACATTTTGAAGCTGTCACTCTAATGTCAGTGTCAGTTCAGATGATTGGTAATTTAAAGGGTTGTAGTTTGAGAAATGTTTTCTAATATTAATCCACCCTTGATTTAAAACAGAGGTGGAAAACTCCCTGAAGTCATTTCTCAATATAATCTCATGCAGTCAGCCTGTAACTGATAGTACGATCTCCAACATGACCATAAAGTTGAGTCAGCACATCTCCGAGCATTGTAATATTCATCAAGTTTATTGCTGTGCCTTTGGGCGGCTGTCACCACTTATTTTCTCATGCAATTGGTCTATAAAGTTTTCATCTATAAAATGTTAGAAATTGTGGAAGAAAATGTAACATTTTTCTGAATCCTCTTATTGATTTGTTTTTGTCCTAAAAAACTGTACAGTCCAAGGATCACAAGGATACCAAATCCTCACAACAGTGAAACAGTGAAAATTCAGCATTCTCACTCAGAACAACTTGATTATTCAATTATCATAACAGTTTAATTAATTTGGTTCATTTCAGTCAATAATGGGACTGATTGATCGACATATTGTTTCAGCTTTATAGATTTTACCCATTAGTTTTAGCTACGATAGGGTCCAGTAAACTTTCACCCGAGAATATAAATGCAGCACGCACAGAAAAGGTGGTGAGACACACCACATGCTCTCCGTAACATGCAGCTCCAGTAGACGTGCTGCCGCTAAACGTTGAGGATGTCTTCTCCAAAAAAAGGCAATCAATGCATTTATCCTCGCAATAGTCATACAGGATGGTTTCAACCAGATGGCAAACAGTGGGATAAACACAACCAAACTCTGGCAGGATGAAGTCCAACTGCGCTGCTGAATCATCTACAGGAAAGAGCTGCTCTGTGGCTGACTGTGATTTTTGACCTTGCTGCCGCAGGATGGCAGGGTAAAAGTATTTTGCAAGAGTGATACATTTGGTTCAGCAACTCAGAAAGACACAGTTAGTTAGAGCAGTCCGATGCTGAGGAGAAGACGTGACTGTTTCAGGGTTATTGTTGTGGAGCTGAGGAAATTGTGGGCAGCTTCTTTTCCACTGAGGTGCGTTTCATAAGAAAATGACTTTTAATGACAAGTCATGCTTACGGGCTAGTTCTTAGTCGTCAGTGAACAGCAGTCGTCATTTAAGAAGTCGTCTAGTCATCTTTTTTTTTGTAACTGCTGTGATGATTTAAAAAAAAAAAAGCAGACTATGTCATCCAAAAACAATGTCAAACTTGTTCCAGCTCAGCTGTTTGGGATTGCGTGTGACCTACAACTCTTCTTTTAACCAGATCTGGTCATTATGACCTTGTGGCATTAGACTGACCCTGGAGGAGATGATCTCCTTCCAGCCTCCCCCCTCTTCTTCCTCTCCTGGGAAAAATACTCTAAAGTAGACCTCACTGCTTGAGTGAATCAATGCTGTGCTCAGTCACTTTTCAGGACTCTTTTTGAAGTGCAAACCACTTTATTAGCTACATCCAGCTGAACGTTACCTTGTCAGATAAAACATATCTAAATACACTGGAATTTAAAATAGTTATTTTATTTGTTTAATGTTCATTTATTTACAGTTTTTGTTTTCACTTGTCTTTTCTTTTTTATTGATGTTTAAGATGTTAGAAGTGGACAGATTTTTGACTGTGGGACATTCTCAGAGAACAGAGTTAAATCAAAGACTAACAGATTAGGATTATCTGTAGAATGGATACTCCTGAACACTACGATAAACCCACTTAAGGTCCCCACTGCCACTGTAACTATTCTACTATCACAGTACTTGACATTTAAGGAATCTATCAGTGAAAGAGTCACTCTGGACTGATGTCTGTGCTCTTTGCTTTCTTCAGACATTTGATTCTCCACGCTGGCACATGGCTGTGATTGCTGTATGTTGTTAATTCAGGCTGCTCGTCCTGTTCAGTTGGACAATTTACTCCTAAAGGACATGCATAATTTTTTTTGAAGGCACATTATTTCTGGTTGTGCTGTTAATCCACGCAGCTGGCCACTGAGTCAAACACTGTTCAGAACTTGACTTCCTCACCTACTGCCCTAGTTGCCTTGGCAAACACACGTCTGGACTGTGACCAGCGAAAATCAGCATGACTTGCATATATGGAAGGCTGCCAGTATCACTGGCTCAAAGGGATACAACACAATGTAAGCACAATTCACATTGAGAAAGATAGAGGAAAAAGATTTTGCCCAAATAGTTATTTAATGTCATTGTTCCCATTTCCTCTTTTTCACTTGATAACATTGTGGGACGACGCAGGCAGCAGGACGTGTTTGTTTCTCTGCAGCTCCAGCATGTTGAATGCTCTCTGATGTCAGAATAGTTTTATCAGAGCACATGTAAAAGCAACACAGTTGTCTTGTTCTCTCCTCTCAGTGTTGTTAGATTGACCCGCATATTTTCTGCAGTAATTTACTAAACCTTGGCTGCATTTCAGCATTTATGTTGTTATGTTTGCCGTACGTGAAGCCGGTATGATAACTCTATACGCACAGGACTGATAACTATATAATGCAATCCAGGCCACACGACGGCTACGTGAATCTCAAGCACAACTTTCTAGTGTGGAAAAATGGAGTTGATAATTTATATCAAGCTGGTCGTGCCAAAAGGCCATTAAGCAACCAGTCTGTGTGTCAAAATGTGTAATACACTTCCCTGTACTAAACAGGTTATATGCAGGTCATGTGCGGTCAACGTGCGGTTTTATTTTGTCAACACTTTATACCATCAAGTAATTGTGGTTAATATAAAAAAGTTTTTCCTCTCTGCCAAAGTTACTGTGAATGCACTTTCAGACAGACTGCCACAAATATCCTTAACTTTAAAGCTTGACAATTATAATTCATTCATTCATCTGCCAAAAGTCATTTGAACTGAAATATTTTAAAATAATTCCCTAGTGTAATTCATGTATTCAATTAATTTAAATTGATAAATCACAGAGCAAATAAGTAAGAAGAATCATTTGAGAACCTTCAATGATAGAATTTGATAAGAGTTTGACTCAGTGTTGCCTTTTATTTATTCATTTTTTTTCCACCTAATATTTCTCGCTGTGCTCAATCTTCCACCACTGGCAACAAGAAAGTATCAGTGACTGATCCAATTACAGAATGAGCTCACTTGGCTCTCACCCGGACTCGGATAGATCCAGTCGCTAAGAAGTTACTGCACAGAGCAGACAGGGCACTCCCGGTATCTTGTTATCTCTGGATATAACACCTCCTAACTGATTGCATGACGGTTTGAAAGATGAGCTGATAGATACTCTCTAATTCTCACCCTCTGAGGTACATATGATTTTGTGACTTCCCCCGTCTGTAGAAACACGCACGCGCATCTGTGCAGAAAGTTTATCCAAATGAAGCGTCGACACCAGAGCGTGCGCTGAAACCTACATGGCGCGACCCCTGTACACATCCCCCTTAGAGCATTTGCGTAATGATAAGAGAAACTGTTCTTGTGTTTCCGCTGCAACATGTTGAGAGTGAAGGGCTGCCCCCCTGCTGTATATGTCCCTCTATTGTTCACAGCCTAGAGTAAAGAAGAAAAGAGTAAACTGGGTCATTACTTTAAACAGGGATTTCCTCTGCAGGCAGGACCACAGTCTGACAGATAAAACACTGAGCTATCCTGGGCCGGGGACCAAACTGTCTTGGTTCCCACACTCCCCTGTGCTACAAGGTCTCCATCCTAACTGTTTGTAATTGTGTTTGGATAAGTATCTGTTCTGTGAAGTGAGCAGACCCCTCACAGCTTTTCCTTTTCGCTCCACCCGAGTTCATGCGTGGACCGATGCGCCGATGAACCGATATCCTGTGATCAATGTAATCGGCAGGTTGGAAGTTGTTTCACACGTCTCTTTTGACCGTCCCTGCTCTTTCATAGCCCAGTGTGGGGAATCCTCCGTCAGATATGTAGTGGCACTGAAATGATCATTACATTAACCCTTAGTTGACCATCAGAAAATAAATCAACAATTTAAAAAAACAGTGATCCACTGATTTAGAGATAAAACAAAAAATTCCAAAGTTAACTTTACCATCTTTTCTTTTTTGTGTTTATTGTAGACTGAACAGGTAGTCAAAACATTTTGAAGATGGCAAAATGAGTTTTAAGAACTATAGGCTGGCATTTATGCTTTATTTATATATTATTTATGTTTTATATCAGTATAATAAAATAAAGTATGTACTTAAATTAATATTGAAAAAAAGAAAAACCCCTATCAGTGGATAAATGCCCCTGGTTCCTGCTTCCCTGTGCCCCAGCAGTATGGCTCATTGATGTATGGACCCATAGATACATTGATAACAGTATTTCAGTCACCTGGCTGCCTCGACAAAGGTCACCTGTTTCTCGAGGGTCCCATATTGTATACAGTGACATCTGTGCAAGTTTATATTGATAGAGTGAAAGTCTCAAAGTGCTCAATCCACACAGAGAAATGTCCACAGCCTGTATTCAGACACTGAGCCTTAAAACCACTGGACTTTGCGATGTCACAACAAAGCAGTCTGTACTCAAACCCACCCAAGCCCACTCATCTGTTGTGACCAGTGTTTTAGAAAGACGCCTGAGAGAAGATGTAAAACTACAACGTGATGGTTTAAGTACTTCAAAATATAAATATATCTTCAAATTGATATCAGTACTTCAAATAAAGCACCTGCTAATTTAAAAGTAAAGGATGCTTCAAGTGTTTTTTTCTATAATGTTCTTTATGTCAAGGCTTTACTGTAAAATATTAATATTATGGATCCCCACTAAATTCTTTATGATTCCAGATTATTACAAAGGTGCACTCAAGGTCAGCTAAACAACTTTTTTTGTAGGACATTAAATCAGGTTCCTCTCAGAAACAACTGAGTGCTGGAGTGAGTCGGAGCTGCAGTTTGCTGGTTTGATCCTTCCCGTCTGTGTTTTATTGTTCCTGCAGACACTGGTCCCGATGAGCAGACTGCATGCAGCGTTGCATAGCACAGCCTTGCACCGCTGTCAGTGTGCGTGTGTGTAGAGGTTATTGTGAGACAAAGTGCTATATAGGTTAAAAGCTATGTAGAAAATTGATCCATTTACCACTTATTGTTTGACTGGCGGAGGTGGTGAAGTGCCAGGCTTAATAAAGAGCAGGGAGACAGAGCAGGCATGATGTTCAAAATATTCACTTTTTGTGGGTGAGGTAAATTCCCTGACTTCACATCCACATCAGTCTGGGTTTTTTTATTCTTATAATTCTTCTGTGAGCAGAACATTTTCCACAGAATTGATTTATATACAGTCTATATTGTTGTTAACCAAAGTATAAATGGCAAGAACTGCATTTCTTATTTCCTACTTTTCCACTTACAATGAAAAAAATCTCACATTTCATTTCTCTCTTCCTGCAGAAATATTATTCCAAATAAGTGTTGAAAAGCGTGACTTTAAAAAAAAAAGGTTTTGAAGCTTTGCCCTCTCTGGCTGATCAAATTCCTCTTCGCCCACATGAACAACAACAGTGCTGTTCTTTACTTGTACGTGTCTTGGCAGAGCTTTATTTATCCATTTGATTTTTCATTATTTATGATTCTGTGGCGGTTGCATAAAACCTCAAGTGTACCACAAATGCTGCCGTGAAGCCTAAACACCGTGCTGCTCTCTCGGCTCTTCACAATCATTCGCACGCATTTTTCTTCCCCATAAAACTGTAAACATATGGTAGAGTTTTGCATTTTGTGGATAGAAATCCTTAAGTGCCAGCTTTTTAGTTAGCGTTTAAAACACAAGCTATGTGAAGGCGGCACTATGCTGTTGCCAGCGTTTTCTCCTGCTGCTTCTGCCACTGAAGTGTCAGTTCATATTTAAGTTGTTACATAGACATGGCATGACAAATGTATTTGCATTGTCTGATTCAAATTTAAATTAGTTTCAGTTTCAATTTTTAGAATAAATGCCATTAGCTGCACTGAATTTGCATTTATAATGCCAACGCTGAATATGGAAAAATCACTTTAACGTCTCTAGTTAATAACCCCTGAAGAAACTTTTTCAAGGAATTAAATTGAAGCACCCTGTTTCCTTTTGGATTTACTTCAGTATTTGGCTCACAGTAATATTGCAGTGGAAACAACTGAACAATCTTTGAAGTGAACTAAAAAATATGGACTTTAGAGGCACAGAGATGTGTGTATTAGTCTACAATAAATCAGTAGTAGTGTAATTCATAAATAATGTTGGCTTTTCTCTCCAGGTCACATCCCATCTAGTTCAAGCTTGATTTATTTGATTTTATTTGCAGATGTCTGGGACAAATTGAGAATGAGGAAAAAAAATAAACAGCAGCACGCAGCTTGTATGGAGCAGAGCTCTGTTCCACACAGAGGAATCCTCTGTGCAGACCAGACCATACAGGCTGCCTATGGTCTCCTAGTAAACTAACTCTTAGTATTAAGTAAAATGCTTTATTGAATTAGTGATAAATTGAATTATTTTAGATGTAGAACAATAACTGATTTTGTCTAAGAATATTATATTATAATGACCTCGGGTAACTTACATCAGCAGTGATGTCAAAATGTTACAAAAGAGGAAATTAAAGCTGTCAATTTTTCCGCATTTTTCTTTTCTTTTTTATTAATGAAACTGAAAGGGTTCATACACACAACCAGCTTCAATGTTTTAAAACTGAGGAATATGTTTTTTTAAACTTTTGAAACAGTTGAAACAGAGATTTTTGCTGTACGTTTCAGAGTCAGCTGTGGAAATCAACACGTCGCTCCAGATATTGTTTGATCACTGATGCAGCGGCTCGCACATAGATGCAGATCGCTGGTGTCTGTGTTAATTAGTTTTAGTAGTTCTCCTTTCACTCGGCCTTATTGAAGGCCTCTGAAAGCTGTTTCAGTGACCTCTACTTTTCTCTTGTTCACTTGTTGTCTAAATGCCAGTCAGCCTCTGACGGCGTGCCGGTGGAATGTAAACAAACGACATGGCGAACGAGGTCAGCCTCCTAATGAGGGCCACCAAGGAACGCGGAAGAATAACTGGCGGAGAAGAAAGGAAGCTCAATTAGGGATAAAGGTCAGAGGTGAAGATAGCCAGGAAGAAAACCCTTCTGTGGTGTGGAGGAGTCGCGTCAGCGTGGAGAATGAATGAGGATTCTTGAGGCTGGTAGTTTGTTGATGTTGTAACTTAAACCGTCAAGTTCTGTCAGAGCTATATTATGATGCCATGCATTTACTGTAGTAGAGTTGCTGCGAGAGGAAGGGAATACAGGGGATGAACATGAATATGTGGATACTTAATTGAAGAAAATCAGTGAGTTTCAGACATGACCTGCTGTGCTCTGATGGGATCACTGTCATTGTTGCATGCTGCACTTTTCATCAAGTTTTTTGCCGCATGCTGTCCATGTTTCTCTGGCTGAGGATGTGATTTAAAGTGGTTCCTCTTCTGCTGTGCTTCAGCTCACTTGTGTCCTCATGACCAGATCACATGAATGGCAAACAGGAGTTTAACAGCTCTTCATACAAGGTTGGCATTTACAGACGCCAAGTGATCTGCACTTCACTTCCATGTGTTTCACAGATAATGAATGTACTCCCTGTTTGTCAGTGTCATATGTTAAACGCCTGCTTTATCCTGGATTTTACAGCTCATTTGTTTCCAAATAACTAAGTAATTATTCATGAAATCCTGCATTTTAATATTACTAATTGAATCCATTTTGTTAAGTTTCTGAGAAGTGTGAGCTGATAAAATGACATTCACATCCAAGCCGACTTTTCTTTACTTCAGCACAACTCTACCTTGCACGCGCTCGGGTACAAAACCTTTCTCGCAGTGGATTGCCCCTCATAAAGTTTCCACAGAGATCCCGTTGAAGGAAGTGAAAGGCAAAGAAACTGCTGCGTCTGGGCTTTTGCCAAGCACCAAGGCTCTCACACCTTCAGCGAGCCTCCGCACACGCCCCACCCTCACACATCTGAATCCGCGCAAACACACACTTTTCCTAGCAGCGGCTGTTTACCCATCCCCAGCCTTGCAGCGTGAGCCGAGCAGTCGAGGGTGGGAGGGGTGACATAGCCGAGGATAAGGCTCACGCTCTGCACGTAGCACAACCATTAAAATACTGCTCCCTCTGGAGGGAGGCCAGGAGTCAAAGTTTACAGCAGTTCACTCTTCTCCTCCGCTCCAGCCCACCCCTCTGCTTTCTCTGTCTGTGCCCCTCTCCCTCTTTCTCTCTCTCCGTCTCTTTTTACACACACAAAAGCTTACTGTATAGCACCTTACTGACAGGAAGTCCTTTGTCACTTTTGCACACCACTCACACCGCACGCCACCTTGATTCCCGGTAGCCTTTCTTCTTCTTGTTTTTCTTTCTTTCTTTTTTCACTTTTTTGTGAAATCGATAAAGTAGTTTCGTCAGTTCGTGGAGCCCAACTCCCCACCCCCTCATCTTTATGTTGGAGTTTTGTTGTCTTTTGGCTTTGAAGGCCCTGATACTGTGCATTCCAGTGGGAGCCTGCATCACTCAAAAGATGTGAGCACAATGTGGATTGACGCAAGCAACTACGGTCAGATGCGCAGGAAAATAAGGTTCATACGTGTGTGCTTGCGCATGTTTTTTTGTTTTTTCCCCCCCTCCTCCTTCTCTGAACGGTGCCGTTGTTGACAGCTCCTAACAGCAGTAGCAGATGCTGCAATGCGATTGCTGCATTAAACAACAAAATAAACGGTGCATGGAAAGGGCTTCCTTACTCTTAATTCAGAGATGTTCAAATCCTTAAAATCCAAATATTTTGATATCCAACATGTTGTGTTGCTCCTCTGCAGACAAGATCATATTCAAACATTGAAAGTGACATTATTTCGCTTGGCGTTGGACCAAGTGAAGAAGTTTAGTCTGCTGTGATTGTTTATAATAATGTTGCTATGGTTTATGTTGATCCAAGTGCATGAAAGAATGTGGAGGAACTTGCCTTTTGTTTGTCATATCACTGCTTAGACATGGTGCATGAGGGCTCAATCTGCCCTCTGTGTTTGCGCACGTTTACCACTCACCTCTGCTCCTCTGCATGCAACGTGATATTGCAGGCAGTGTAAGACAGAAAGAGGTTTTTCCTCGTCAATATTTACACCATGGAGTTTTCCGTGGAGGTCTTGTTTCTGAGGAAAAGTCTAATGATTCTGTCACGCTGCGTGTGTCTGTCTCTGTGTGCGCTTGTGTGTCTTATTCCCGAGGGAGTTTCTGTGTTGTATGACTGCGTTTGCTCGCTGTTTACACCAAGACGTTTACAAGAGCTCATAGGGGTTCACTGCCAACACCCAAGCAGATCATGCAAGTCTTAATAGAGCAGGAAAAGGCAAGGGGAAGTTGATGTGCAGCATGATATCTCCGGTTTATTTTCTCGCTAGTTTAAAGTTTATAATGAGGCAGCTGGGTTGTAAGCAGACAGTCCTTGTGTCAGTCTTGGTGCAGGTGAGGTACAGACAATACCACGCGGCTGTGCCAAGTCTGATGTATCCGCGTCACAAGCCAACAAAGGCAAGCGGAGCTGCTTCGCCGGTCCCAGTTCCGACTGAGTGATCTGCACCAGCAAGGGCAATTGCACTGACACACACAACTCTTCTTTTTTATTTCATTTTCTTTTAGTAACGCATGCACCAACTGGGCACAAGACACATGACATAATATAAAAGGGAGAGGATTTGAATAGAATAGAGTAGAAAAATACTTTATTCATCCCCCTGGAGGGAAATTCAAGTTGTCCAGCAGCTTACAACACAAAATAGACACAACACATAACCTAAAATGATATAATATGGACAGCAGAGTCAATAAGTAAATTATCATACATAAAAACAGGTCCTGCTGTTGGAGATAGAGAAGATCATTTTCTGTCAAAGGGTTGGACTCATGTTAGCAAAATCAGGTCTTACAGTTGACACATAGGTGAGCCATTGTGACACACACAACTTTAATGCAACCACGACTCTTCCTTCTTTGTGTTCAGACAGTACCTCTGTTGTTCATCGACACATATGAGGCTTTCGTCACCACATATCTTTTTTTTTTTTTGTACTAATCATGCTTTTTCATCTTCTTCTCATCTCCAGGCAATGGTGGCATGTTACCCTGGAAATGGGACGGGATATGTGCGCCATGTGGATAACCCTAACGGCGATGGGCGATGTGTCACATGCATTTATTACCTTAATAAAGATTGGAATGCCAAGGTATGTGAGTGATGATGTGTGGAGGCAATACTGCTAACTGTAAAATGAAAGACCACGAGTCAGGGGATGTCACAAAAACGTACACTTCAGTGCTTCATCTTGTCTAACGTTACTGAAGGAACTGTTGATCTCGTAAATACTGGAGATGTAATTCTTCCAGGACTTAAAAGCATTAATGATAACATGTAGAAGTGGCAAGTTGAAATGGAGGAAACTCTTCAAACTTCGATCTGTCCACAGAATCTGTCCAAGTCAGTGTTTATGCTGTGAGGACCGATGCAAATATACAAATAGAAATTGGATATTGAGAATCAGTATTTTTTTTTTATTACCATTGCAAGTGTTGCATCCCAATGACAACTAAATTTTTTTCTCTTGTTCCTACATAGCCTTTTTGTCCCAACTTTGTTTAATTTGAATTTCTCACTCAAATGGCCATCAGAACAAAAGGAACAATAGTCCGTGTGTCTGTGCTCATGCTCCATATTCAAAGTCAACCTGGCTCTTGTCTCCACGGTGGAGTCGACTCATCACCTCCTCCATCCTGCTGTATTCCACACGCAACCTCCCGTGCAGTCAGTAGTAGAGGTTACGTGTCAGTACGTGCTGCTCAGCCACTCTCCCCATTTATAATCCCATTAAAACACAGAGATCGTGCTAATCCAGCCACACCCGATCAGGGGGGAAGAGCACCCCCATGCTACCCTCCACACATCCATTGTTCCTCCCGCATGAAAGTTGATTCATGAGTTGACAGAAGAATAAGATTAAAATGTTTCTGGGGATCAATTACGCAAATCTTTGAACAATTGCTGCATGGATCACACACACATTTCAAATTATTTTGGTAACTTGACACACTTTTGATACTGGATTTGGTTTTATTTTACTGCAGGATATTCATAAACATCAGATATATATATGTACAGTATATATTAGTATATATACACACACATACGTACATACATATATATCAACGTTTTCATATACGTACACCTACAAAAAATAATTCACGGTTACTCAATCAAAACAAAGCCACATTAAACCCAAGCATCTCATTAAATCAGACCCTAACCCTATAAATCAACAACTGTAATTCATTTATGCATAGATGACACCTGCCAGACTCCAGGTTTGGTCATAACATGCATGGATAGAGGAAAAGCTGGCTACACCGCCACGCACGGTGAGCAGTCAATGTCATCAGATAAGTGGTTAAGGAACTCACGTCTAATAGAGACAGATAAACAGGATGCTGCACACCAGGAAGTAACAGTAACACTCTTCCTAACAGAAAGCAGCAACTGTCTGGCTCTGATGCTTCTCTGCGGAGCTGGTGACATGACAAGACACATAAAGTAGACAGGAGATTGTCTTCCAGACTTCCTCACATACTTGACCTCCAGACCTGTATATGAAAATTACGTAATTACAGGAAACTCTTTTGCCTCTGGATGCTAGTTTGTAGTCGAATGCAGGCCACGCATGAGCCTGTCCTCTGGTAGTAAGCACCACTGAACAGAGGATGAGGATTTCTAGCTGTCATCAAGCAAACAATATAAGGTATGATGAATGCACAGAATCAGAAATCAGAGGCTTTGATCCCCGAAGATCCTAAGATAGAAAAATTAAAAGGAATGAAAAAGACAGAGAACAAAAATATAAATAGGTTGAACATTTCAATAATATAATAAAATAAAAATGATAATATACTCCACAGTGTAAAGGTGTTGAGTACCTGTCTCTATATTACCAATTGTCCAAACGTGCCTTATTTGCTGTGTTGACTAGTTTCAGGCTGTACCTGCTGCTCCTCTTGATGCAGGTGCCATGGGCTTGGGCCAGTAAAACCTTTATGGTGCTGTGCCCACACACTGCAGTTTGTCCTGCTGTTCTCACAGCATTCGAGAGGACAGGGTGCAGAATCTACATTTCTAATCAAGATGGTTTAAATTAGGTAGGTGCTCAGTGTGGAACACATCAGCAGAAACCATGGTTTTCATCACCACACAGTAGGTTTCATTTGTGAGTGATGCATCTTGGGCACAAATAATTTGGCGCTTACGGGATATTGTGTGTGTTATGCTGCAGACATGGATAGTCACCACACCTTTCTAGAGCCAGCTGATTCTGATAATTAAGTTCAGCCTGAGCTGTGACCCAATTGTGTAACTGTGTGTTAGGCATCCTGTGTATGTCCTACCACCTACTCGGCATGATCTCTCTTCTTCTTGCTTATTAACTTTATCTGTTCCAGGTGGAACTTTTGACAATGTGCAGACGATCGGTTGGTTGCACTTAGGTTAATCAGCTCCCACCATCTGTTCCATGATTTATTTTATGTTTAGGCTTCAATTATGTAAATGAGCTCTGTTCTGGAAGTGGTTTGGGCATGTTGATTATTACAATCTGGTCCGTGATTGGCTGTTTTATTAGGCGTGTCATGAGTTGTCAGTTGTAGAATGCGGTTGCCTGGATACCAGGCTTCCATGAGAGAATGACATGGGTTTGGAATGTTGAGGTTCAGTTGTTCCAGTTATTTATTCCCAGTTTTCAGCACCGTCCCTCTTCCACTGCTTCCCTCCTACACATCTATACATTTGGTACATTGTGTACTTGGGTTATGCATGCATGACCACTCACTAGTTCTAAATGTTTCCTGTGCACTTATTTGACATCTAGAAAAGATAAAAGCCACATCGGCAGAGAAAATGTATAGGCAAGCAAAAATCAAAGTGGAAGGAAATGAGTCAGCCTCTGGAAATATAAACTTGCACAAGAATCTGTAGGTTGCACATAATCTGAACTTGTAGAGATTCTGTGCAAAGTGTGCTTTGTGCTTTACACTGAGATGCTACAACAAGAAAAATAAATATGGACCAATGATGAGGGAGTGACTCTAGGGTGGGTGTTTTTACACGCACTGTACTAAGTGAAAGTAGATTAAAATCCTGTATGTTAAGTTGGTGCAGTGCAGTAAGTTACCTTTTTTCCTCACCAATATGTATCCATTCATTTTTTAAACTGCTTATCTTATTCAGTGCTGCAGAGGATGGAAATACATCCCAGCATGCAATGGGGGAAGAGGCAAGGAGAGGTCACCAGTCTATCACAGCTGACACATTCTGCAGAGGCATACAGACACATACAATATACACAGCACTCTTTATCTTAACCAGTTTAAAGCTTGTGATTTGTGAGTGTCATTACTCCTTTAAGCAAAAGTGTGAAGACCTAACAAGCTAATTTTGATTCTGGTGCTGTGGTTTTTCATGTAACTTCCTTCTATGAAAGTGCTTTCAATGGGCATGGAGGTGTCGGGCTTGGTGAGATTTTATGTAGTGTCACAAGATATGAGAAAAATGTGTTGTGTTGTTCCTCCACGTACATATGCATTGTGTGTGTGTGTGTGTGTGTGTGTGTGTGTGTGTGTGTGTGTGTGTGTGTGTGGGTGTGTGTGGTGTGTTGTGTGTGTGTGATTTTATGTGTGTCACAAGATATGAGAAAAATGTGTTGTGTTGTTCCTCCACATGTACATATATAGCAGCAGTTGTCAGGGCTGCAAAGAAAAGTAAATGCATTGTAAGTGAAGCGCTGGAGCGGCGGGCCGATACCTGGCCGTCACTGGCAACAGGAGCTTCAAGAATTATGCTGTAACCAGTAGGAGAGCTGCTGTGGTGAGCTGGGAAGTGGTGTTAGCCGGGGATGCTAGCCGCCACCGCTAGCGGAAGTTAGTGTTTAGCTAGCGGGTATCAGTGGCAAATAGCATCCGCCGCTAGCACTTGCTAGCAGACTTCCTATTCTGCTGCACGAAACTTCACCTGAGCTCTGTCATTGGCTGAAGAGAAAACAGGACTCTCCACCCAGAAGCATCCCCGTGTACAACAAAGTATACAGTGTACAGTACAGCACATGCACAGTTTAGGGTGCACTCACCCAGTTGTTCTGTATCGTGCTGAAGCACGAATGCAAGTGTACTGTGCTCAAGCACACCTCTTCCAACCATACCGGGCCAGGGAAGTGTACCATACTCAATCAGGGTACACTTGCACTCACACTAGCCATAGAATCTGGACTTTTGGGGTAAAGGTGCTTGGACACGGTACGATTGCCTAGTGTGAGTGCGCCCTTAGTCAAGCTATGCTCATAGCAACACATAAACATTTCATATGTACAAGCTTGCTACTCTGTCTGCAAATTACCACTACTTTGTATCATTTACACTTATGTTTCCATTCATTGTGCAACCACTGAAATGAGAGTCTGTTGACGGATGCTTTGGTGGCATGATGTGTGTTTCTGATGAGTTAACAGCTCGGTCACACAGCACATTGCACCATTGTTTCCTGCTCTCCATAAATGGCCTCCAGTAACTTTTTAGCGAGCTTTTCTACAAAACAGGTTTTTGTTTAGATATGTATTTATGTTCTGCAACACATTATCTATGAATCAAAATTGACATCGCAGTTTGTTTCTGTTTATAAAGCATCTCACCTATGCCTACTCCATGATCTCCCTCACCTCGAGTCATGCATCAGTGTTGCAGAATATTTTAAGATGTGCTGGTCTTCAGGTGAGATCAGGGGGTAGTGTGTTGTTTTGTCCTTCCCTGCCCTTCTGATCTCTTTGACGATTCCTTTGAAAACAGTATTAGCTGATACAAACTCTGGGTCCTGCATTATGAACGACTAACCGAAGGTTCATAATGATTTAATCCAGCCTGAAGTCCAAGGTAGCTGCTGATGCTGTAGAGCTCCCCTTTAGTTGTCCACATCGATCCATAAAACTGCCTCATCATTGTGTTCAGCTCGGTCTTCTTAACTAACTGAAAGTTGACCTGGATATTTTTTGGGATATTTGGATATTTTCTTGGCTTCTCTGCTCCACGTTGTGCCGTCTATACCATTGTGGAGCATGTGCACATGCATTGTCCAGATTCACTCCAATGAAGGCATACTGTATATTAAGGAGTTGGAGAACTCTGATATTAGTTCGGACTATAGTGTTTACGCACTTCAGTCTAGTGTTTATTTATGAGCAAAAACCTCCACTTTCTACCTTTTTAATAATTCTATTTATGTGTGCATGCAGCACATTTATAAACGACTACACTGAACACACTTCAGATTTGAAGAATTTCTGCCATCTGCATTTTACTTTATTATTGAATAAATAACTATTGTCGGTGACCACTCTAGTTCACTCTAGTTCAGAGGGTCGACGTGTGTTCACTTTAATCTGTACAACATAGTTGTAGGCCTGCCGATTTACAGTAATGTTACCACCAGCTTGCCTATACATGGCGCACATCAGAGGTGCTTGCTTGAGGTGCTAATGTGCTGCAGGAGAGAGAAAAAAGCCCATTCCTCCTGTCTTCTTTGACCCTATTGTGCTTTTTTTAGTCCAGTCACACCACCGGCATTCCCCCTCATTCAAAGTAGTATAAATGGGAATAGCATTATATCTCTGACAAAGGGTGTGAACCTTTTTGCACTACTAGATTGCGTGTGAAGAGAGGGGCCTATCATATCAGCTGTGTGAGAGTTAAAGCGGCACGCTTGCAGCAATCTGCTTTTTCACTCTCCAGGTCCTTTATCCAGCCAGAGCAGTTTTCCTGTGGGTTATTCTTCCTATCCCTCCACAGGAAAGCCGTCCCCCACTGCTGCTTCCTATCCTGAGCTTTCCTCCTAGCCCTTGGAGTTGGACAACCCTTTTCCTTTAACATTGTCGTCCTATTTTGATCATCTAACAAGCTTTGCATATCGGTTACATTTGTGTCTTTTAAATATGAGTAATATCAGCAGTTTTCAGGGTCTCCTTTTCCTAAATGTTCACCTTTTTTTTCCTTTTCTTTTTTAAAACGTGGATGTACATGATAGAAATCAAATCCAGAAACGTGATCACTGCTGAGGCTTCACTCTGTGTTTGCTTCCTCCGGTCACTCTTTACTTCCTGCTATTGCTTTGTCCTGATTTGTGTACATAACGGAGTTGTTTCTTCTTGTGTTGCTCTTCCAGGAACATGGTGGCCTTCTTCGTATCTTCCCAGAAGGAAAGGCCCAGTTTGCCGACATAGAGCCCAAATTTGACCGTCTGCTGCTTTTCTGGTCAGACAGACGAAATCCTCATGAGGTTCAGCCCGCCTTCTCCACCAGGTCAGTATCCACGGGCGTCCCCTGCCCACCCTCTGATGATGCTCTGTCGTTTATCAACCGACTGCTCTCATCCTGTCTTTGCAGGTATGCCATCACAGTGTGGTATTTTGACGCAGACGAGCGAGCCAGAGCTAAAGAAAAGTACTTAACAGGTAGGATTTGATGGACGAGCTACACAATCCTTGTTTTCTGTTTTTGCAAAGCCCTTCTGTGCTCTGTTACATTATCTCTTGTGTGTTTGTGTTTCCTGTGCAGGTGCAGGAGAAAAAGGAGTAAAGGTTGAACTCGAGAAACCATCAGATCCCAGCTAGTGGGGAACCCCCGTGTTCCCGTCAAACAGCCATTAAGTGCTCTGTCCTAAGAAAGTGGCCTATAGAGAGCGTGTGTGTGTGTGTTTTACAAGGCAAAATAGCAGACTTGCTTAAGTGGGTGGAAGGTCTGTACTCAAGGAGACAAAACAAGCAAATACACAGTGCTTTCTCTTCATTTTCAGCAAACCTGGGCAACCCAGCTGACCTTGAATGTCATGACATTGTACTGAAAGGGATTGTGTTTTTTTTTTGTCTTTTCACCTCTTTGGTGGAAAACATTTATGTAATAGCTGACATTTTCAGAAGATCACTTCAAACAGGAATTAAGCTCAGACAGAATCTGCATCTTTTTGCATATAGGTTTTTGCAGTTAATTCCTTTAAGGTACAGTGTTCTGCATTATGCGTATGTGTTATGCTCTTCACATGGAATCAGCTGTTATAAGCTACTGTATGGCAAAATGTGCTTCAGTTTGCAATAATATGAGGAATAATCTGAATTAAAAACACCCTTTTTCTGACAGAACCTCATTGGTCTTAGTTTGAGTTCATTCATTTGCAGCACAGTAGATGCTTCCCGTGTCACTTGTGGTCTTGCTGTTCCTCTGACCCCCTCTCACAGTTACACATCAATTTTTTGAATTAGGAACAAGTTGACAAGAGTTGTGGCATACCGTTTTTCTGCCTTGCCTTCTCCCATTTGCCCTATTCATAGCTCCATGCTGCCCCCTGTAGGAAAGCTACTGTGTAGTGCACTTACTATTTTGTGATCTTTGGAAAAATGCATTTCCATATCATGAAAAGGAGAAACATATTTAACAACCGTCAATAGGTTTTGTTTTTTCTTGACCATTATCATGTGCAATGATCACATAATGACAAATTGGTCTAACAGTACGGTAATATGATGCTATCCACCAGTAAAGGACCATTAAAGTGACCTAAAGTTGATTTGTTTTCAACCTCTGATTTAATTTATATTTTCACCTTCTTCAGAGAAACAAATTGATGCTCCAATAAAATCAAATTATTTTGTAACCACACTTTCAAGACACCAACCTCAGTCTCAGAAGTACAGTGAAGTTTTCCTGTTTTGTAAATGAACAACCAGTTAAATTGCCAAACGTGAAAACATGCTGTAAATTTCCGTGGCACATAATGTCATAATGTATCTAGTGCTTTTAGAGTGCAACCATCTCTGAAAACAGCTCATCAATAAAATGGGGAGAAGTGATAAATGTATGTGGCCTGCTGCTCTTTTTGTTCTCGTAAATGTTCCCCTGTTTAACTCTTATGTTCAAAGGACAAAGCACCATCGGGGCTGTGTGTTTATTATACAGTAGTTTTTATTACTGGTCAGTTAGCAATTACAGAGTAATAATTTTGTAGAAAATAGTTTTGTGTAAACCTATCCTGCTTTGTGACATTTTTACAAGGTTGGAAGTGAGAAATAAAGATCAGAACAACTTTGGGAATCATGTCAAGTAGCAGAACTGAAACGAACACAGTGGAAAATGCTCTACGTCAGAGTAAACACCTCTGAGCTTTGGCATTAACAATTTTTTTTTTTTACTATGTTTCTCTCCCAAACGAGACAGTTTTGTATAAAAAATGGACAATACAAAAAAGTTGATGGTCAAATGTGCTGATCTTTGACTCACTGCACAGAACACGTGCTGATGAGGTATATGCAGAGAAATTTAAAAATATATCTATTTTTTTTAAAAAATGGTGAAACTACCCTTTATGGATCCATGTGCAGCGGTTTCTAAACCATGAAGAAGCTACTGTCTATGTATTGTTACAGTATGGGTCTGATATTTAAGATAAAGTGCATTTTTCACAGCGTAAACATTTTAATATGAATTAATTGAATAGCTCCTCTATATAAAACAATCTGTATAATGCTTCTAGACTTAAAATAGTAATACAGTACATATTACAAAAGGTCAGGAAATATATTAAGCAGTATTCAATATAAACTATACAATGAAAGTTGTTTTAAGAGCAGTCAAAATTAGATACTTTATACAAGGAGTGTGCAAAATTAATGTCCCATCAGCGGACCTTCATATGACGACAGAGAGAAAAGTCTGTTAGTTCTTCTTCTCTAGGCAAAGTACAAAAGTTGAATGTGTGAAGTTTAGGATCACTCTCCGCCCCATGTGCTTCGGTCAGTAAGACAGTCTGTGCAAAAAATATACAAATAAAAAAACAAAGGTCATCAGAAGTCACTGAGCTCCGGTCAGTAATGGCTGAGCTCCTCTGGAGGAGGGGGGAGGTGGTAGCTGTCGTCTCCTCCGATGTAGGCACCGATGCCACTGCTTTGGCTCCCCCACTCATAACTGTCAGCAGCCAGACTGGACAAACACAGAAACAAACATCTGTTGTAACATATGTGATTTGACCTCTTGACCTTTTTCTCTGATAACAAGCAATAGATAGTTTGTTTGGGTTTTTTTTTTTTACCTGGCTTGGATATTCTGAGGCATGACGCTCCACGCTAGATCGTCATCGCTGTCGTAACGTCGTGGGTTATCAAAAAAATAAGCTCTGGAGGAGAAGACATGACCAGGAAGCCCAGAGCCACTCTGCAGGGAGAGGCAGACACACACACCACAGCAAACATTACACATCACTGTGACAAATAATAGAGACAGTTTGCATAAGACAAACAAAAATGTTTACAGCTGAGTATGCTGATTTTTACTTGATGGTTGAAATGGCAAAACTGTGTCTTAACGTAACTTGACTGTTTTCTTTTAAATCATCTCACAACCCCTCAGATTTATCCCATGACCCCTGACAGGATTGTGTGACCAGGTGGACTCTGGTTTGGGAAACCGCTCGGGCTCAGGATAATTGCTGGCTCACCCTGTCTAGGTTGGGCTGCCGGACTCTGAAGAAGAAAACCACGAGAGAGGTGGGAAGCAGTTCCCACACAAACAAGATCACTCCAAAGACGATGTAGCCTGTGTCGCCGAGGGTCGACTGTAAATCTGCCTGAAAGAAAACATGACACATTAGTCATGCACATTACTGTTCAGCGCAGTGTCTCAACAACCAACCATTTTACCCTGATATGGAAGAGACTTTGTTGTTCACATTAAGACAAATCTTTTCCTCCATATAAACCACAACTCACATAAATAGGTGCATCGAACTAAAATATGATCAAATGTGCAGGTGGGTGGAATAGGTCTAACTCATATTTTTGCATATTTGCCTATTGCCATAATCCCTATGGTCATAGGGGTAGGGACATACATTGGTACATTTTGTTTTGAGATCCACGGGGCAGACAATAGGCAAATTTGACCAAAATGTTGAACTATCCCTTTAAACTGTGCTGCTGTGGGTGGTTTCCATTTTTTAATACTACAAGATAATTGGCTGCTGGATGTATTTTCTCATCTTATTCTGGGCATGAAACCATCAAACCGCTCCTTCAATGTGTCCTGACCTCATCAGGGACTCACCTGGTCTGAAACGTTGTACCAGTCGTAGTCGAAGGAGTTGATACCCTTGTTTGAGAGCCCCAGGACAACCAGGTTGTAGCAGGCCCTGGATGAGTACAGGAGGATGACAATCGCTCCGATGACCGTCACCTGGCACACTGATGTCCCCTGTACACAGTTACATTTAAAAAAAGAAGAAAGAAATATATTATATAAAGAAGAAGAAGAAATTTGATATTCGTGCGATGATATGAAAAACATATCTGAAAGCAGGGAATCTTCCATTTCAAGTGGGACCCAACTCAACTGTGTTTTACACATGTAAACGCACAACGGTCACGGTACATCCAGTCATGCACACAGAGCAACACTGTTGCTAGGGAACAATCACTATGTACAAAGCAGAAGTGCATCTTCACACAAGGGTGCTATGTGCAGCACTAACACTTAGGATGCCAATTACAAAATTACTAAACAGTTCCTATTTCATGTCTTCAGCGATGTCTTTATTATCTCTCTCTCTGTCTTTGTCCGTCTCTCTCAGCGCCTCACAGGACGTGGACGCATCTCTCACCTTGGATTCCAGGTAGATGTTGGCCAGTGACATCTTAGCGATCTTGTAAAGGCAGAGCGAGAGTGAGATGGCGCACAGGACGAACAGCGAGTCGTTGATGGCGACCCTCACAAGCACGACGGTGTGAGTCTCTGTGGAGGATATCCTCACCAGCAGGGCACACACCAAATTCACCACTAAAAACACCAGGCTGATGAATAGGAAGAGCAGGTACAGCGGCAGCCTGTGGGTCACCACACAAACAGAGAAACGCATCATTCACATTGTTTTGCTTTTTATCATAATAATAATGCCATTTTATCCCACATTAGGTAAGAACATATTTTAGCGTAAAGTTCCTCTTCTAAAGGTCACAGCCTTGTCTTACCTGTATCTTAAAAGCTCTGGTGCATATTTGGACTTTGCCTTGAAAACAACCTGTAAGACAGAAAAGAAAAAAATCCTGCATCATGCAAATGCATCGTGCTGTTTCAGTCACCACTTCTCACTTCTGTGTTCTTGTCCTTCTTAGAAACCACAAACAGATATTATTTTGAAAAGGGAACCTCACGGTAGAAAAGAAACAAATTTTAAACTTGAGACTCACAGCAGGCTCACAGCGCAGGCCCACATCTGAACCACACACGCCAACTGACGTGACTCAAATCAGCACTGTAGGATTATGCTAAAAATAAGTTTTAAGTAGATGCCAGAGAAGCTATTATTTGATATTTGGATTATGTAAGGAGATGAGGAAGTGATTCAGTGCATCACACTGTGTAGCCGGTGTGAATGAGAATCACACTGATAGCAACAGGTAATATTTACTGAACAGCCCCCGCTATCAGATGATGTTATTATTAGTGACTGAGAGTTATCCCACCTGTAATCACAGTGACTGAGAGGATCAGCAGATAAATCAGTGCTATCACCTGTTACCTTTCAGTGGAATTATATTGTTACCATATTCTATTAACCATAATCTAGATAACTGAAATGACTGAAACACTATTTGTTGCGTTGAACATCATTGTTATGGTTTTATGCATAATTTTTTTAAATACAAGATTGTGATATGTATGTGTTGGACAAACTTAAAGGTGTAATCACTTCACAATTTGTCAGCTGTCAACAAAAATAAGATGACCAGAAAAAACCTTTATTAGAAGTGGCTACATATAAGATACTCTTATATAGCTACTCATGTTGCCACTTCTAATAAAGGCTTTTTAACTTTTGGACCTCAAGAGCCCCTTGGTCATTTTTTTTTTGTTACAAATACTGCTATTTTTGTTTTTATCGCTCTGGAGTAAACTACCTTAGATATTCCCCCCTATTTAATGATCATTTTTAGACTTAACTATTATAAGAAATATCCAAAATAAATCAATAATCAAATCAAATTAATAACAACGTGTTAAATCCAGCCTTCTTATTCTTATTATTTTTCTTTTATTAAAACCAGCATAAAAAGAAGCTATCTGCAGTGTAGTTTACTTTTATCAACACTTCCCCTTACATTGCAGAGAAGCAAGTGTAGAGTAGGACACTCGCTGTCAGCACCACCTGTGAAAGCCGCAGCACCAAGTCCGCGTCGTTAACTCACCTGTGCGAAGTAAAGGTTCATGAGGCTGAGGGTGAAGAACTGCAGGCAGACGGGGAAGCAGTAGAGCAGCCAGAAGGGAAAAGGCCCCAGAGTGTTGGCCGTCACAAAGTTTTTGAAGTAGAAGGAGAAGAGCACGGTGCGCAGGGCCGACCACAGCAGGCACAGGAACAGGAACACGGTCTGGTAGCTGAAGCGCTTGTGTCGGTACCGCAGCACCAGCCAGAGCTGCACGTAGATGAAGATGAAGAGGAGGGAATAGAAGACGGTGTAGACCACCGTCAGGCCCAGAGTGACGTACGGAGGCACGGCCGGGCTCAGAGTAGGGAGAGGCAGGGACTTGTCCATCGGCAGCGGCTCCTTCTCCTCCACCGCGGCCTCCATGACCTGCTCTCCCTGGTCCGTACTGGGAGCAGGAGCAGGAGCAGGAGCAGGAGCAGGAGCAGGAGCGGAGGGGAGGGAGGGAGGGAGGGAGGAGAGAGGTGTGCGCCTGTGCCGGTGTTCGCCGCCGGTGTCTGGCCTCACAGATCCAGCCTGTCGGTCCCGCACGGACGGCGGCGGAGGAGCAGTTAGCGGTAGAAAAGTAGCTAAAGCTGGTGAGCGAGGGCTGTCAGGAAGAGGGAGAGGAGAAACACGGAGGGGAGAGGAGAGGGCGAACTTCCTGCAGCAGAGCCGGAGACAGCCGGAGAGAGAGGCACATGATCAGTGATGAGAAAGAGGCGTTTGTCAGGGCCAGCAGCGGCAGGAAGCTGCTGCAGCGGAGAGCTGCAGTCAGGAGAGAGGAGGACCAGCCCCCCTCCCTCTCCCTCCATCCCTCCCCCTAGTGCTTATTACGTGACGCTACGCATCAGCTGACGCACGCTACTGTACCTTTAACCCTTGGATGTATTATGGTTTAACACTGTGATGGGGCTTCCCACCGCCGAGCTGTTCCCAGGAGAGAAACTCTGAGTTGTTCACTGTGTTTATTTAAAATCACATTCAAATTCATCATCACCACCCAGAGCTTAGCAGGCTATAATGAGGCCGCATAAAAATAAAATGAAGTCTAGCCTATGTAAGAAAGACTGCAAATAGGAATTCACAGACTATATGATGCATTTGAGAGATATCTTCCCTTTACTATTCCATTTAATTTGAATTAGTGCTTAAATGCTTGAAAGAAAAAGTGTTCAAAAGATTCACCAGATCAGCCTGGTATGAACTGAGATACTAAACTAGGTATATTGACAATAATAATAAAATAATAATAATAAAAAACTTTATTTATAGAGCACTTTTCGTACATAAAAAATGTAGCACAAAGTGCTTTACATGTTTAAAAGCCGGCCCCTCCCCACCCTACCTGAACCAGAGAGTCTGTGTCCTGTAGCATGATACTTTTTGTTAAACTTAATAACCATCTATTTCACACACAAAAACAATGAAATGTATTTACATTTATGGTAGGCTATATTTACCATCTGTATTAGCCACATGCATCTTCAACTGAAGTTTGCTATCAAAACAGAAATGTTATTTCTTCTCATGTCCTTGCTAGAGTGTTATTTATCAAATACAAGCATAAAGCTTTTATAAAATCTGTTTTTAAAAGGAGAAATGGCCATAAAATGTAAAACGCACACGTTTACATTGGCAGCTTTAGACTTGGATCGAGGTTATTCATAAATTTCTTCAATGCTATCATTTTTTTTAGAATTGCGTTGAAATTGATTTTTTATGTCTTGAAAATGAATTTTCATATATTACATTAAGCTTTTGATGCATGGTCTCTGTAAAGATGGGGCCACAGAATCAGATATAAATGCATGAGCCTCAAGGCCTTGAGGCTCTGACTATTTCAGTGCTGAGGATCATTTAATCAAATTATCACAGTGTCATTACAGTGAATCTGTGGGCCTGGTCTCTGGAGCTTGAAGGCAAACATGGTGATGCTCTTTTGCTTTATTTGACTTTAGACAAAAGAAAAGAAAGTTTTACTTGTGCAAGTAGGCCTACAGAAAACTGAATCCTGTAGTTTTCACCAATCAGTATTTCAAGAGATTCTTTCTGCCTGAGAAATGCACATGTCTTTCGTATTGCTGTCAGTGATACATTCTGTTACTCTGACAATCCATTTTTAGTGAAAGTTACCTGATATTTTTTCAGGTTTATTAGAGGCCAAAGGGGACATTGTACAATTGTTTTATGAACTGATCTTCCTGTGTAAAATCACTGTGGAGTTCCCCTTTAATTCCATCCAAGGGTTCCTCAGGTCACAATAGTAGAATCTGGTTTACAAAACAGAACAGAAACTAGTCTGCGCACAACCTCAGTGAAGTTTGTTATTGTTGTGTTGGTGTGTGTTGTTCACAGGGCATGTGAATATGAGGCAGGCCAAGGTTGGAGGTCACGGCAGCTCAACTCTGACCACAGTGATACATTAATCTTTTCTCACTCAGTGATACCCAGACACCACCACACCAAACAGGAAGCTGTCAGTCACAGGACTTCCCTTTTTGCTGTGAGACCATAGCTTTTTATGATCACAAATATAAAAAGGTGTCTGCCCCTTGGAAGTGTTCGGTTTGTGTTGTGCGTAGTTATTTCAAATATAGACACTGTAAGTGAGACTGAACTTAAAGACAGTGAACCAATTAATCATCTTTTACATCTTAGGAAGCTTTGGATTTAAATTTAGTTCATGAATGAATGAAAGAACAAATGCGTCACAAATTATGTAAAGTCCTGTGGGTACCCAGAGTTCCTTTCACCTGGCCCTTTAAGTCTCCCACGTCTACGGCCGTGTCACTGAATAAAGAAGAAGAATAACAGAGAAGTGGTGAAATAACACATCAGTCTGATGATCAGGATGCAGTTTCCTGCGCCGCACACACACACACACACACACACACACACACACACACACACACACACACACACACACACACACACACACACACACACACACACACAGATCACAGTCCACTGGTTCCCAGGCAACACAGCTGGAAACAGAAACTCAGACAGACACCAGCAAGCCACAGCTAATGACATCACTGCCCCAGGGTAGATATCCCATCGGCCACAAAAAATCTAACAAAACAGTGCTATAAAAACCTATACATGTCTTCTGATTTGGTTACATTTTACTAATTGTGACTTAATTCTTCGTAAAAAAAATATATATATATATATGTGTGTGTGTGTTTTTTCCAAAAAATAATACAATAACCAATTACATAGATTATGTCAATGTACACGCCGTATGCATATCCCCTTATGAAAACCTTTGGGCTCCAAGCGTCACAGAATGACCAGAAGATGGCGCCTTTGAATCGTATATGTGTGAACCTGTACAGAGAGGCTGGGTGGGAGGGATGCTGATGCAATATTGGCCTCTCTCTGAAACACCATGGCATCAACTTAAAACATTTAAAATCTGATTATGTTATAAAAATGTTATAAATTGTTTAAAAAGAGTCTCCTATGGAAAAAAAAATAGATAGACTATAAACAACTGCCTCAAGAGCACTCTAGATTCAGCCTGTGAGGGAGGTGGTATTCATACATATACATACACTGTGGCTGTTTAAGTTATGTATGAGAATGTGCAGCAGCAAACTAAAGCCTGAGTGGATGCTGAAATGTGCATTACACTCAACTACTGTTGGAGAAAATCTCATCCTACCAGCAGAGGGGCCGAAAATGGAAAGTGTGCCCTGAGGGTGATGCTAAAGAAAAGGCCGTGGAATGACTACAATCACAAGGATTTATCCCCCTTGGAAGCATAAATGTGCTCTGTAAATTTCACGGCACTCTGCCTGTTACATGTCAAAGTTTTGGCCTGAGGGTGGTGCAAGAGGGCAGCTCTAAGAGTGGACACAGTGGAAAAGACTCATCCTCTGGGGAAGTGTTTCCCAACCCATTTGCTTTATGACCTCTTAAACCCAATCAGTGTCTAATTAAGACCCTCAGCTATGACATGAGCTGTGAGCAATTTGACCAGAGATGGTTTAATTCCCCACTTATATTATTAAATTCAAAGCTTTTAAAGCTGAGAGAAAAGATATCCAAATATCTACCTGTAAAGACACAAGATATTAGGTTTATTCCCCATATCAAATACTGCTATGTGACTGCAGGATCCATGACATAGTCTGTGCTTTCAGTTTTTATTCTTCTGCTGGAGTGAAATCATGTTCCCGTGGTAGACATGGGAAAGGGTCCTGGGGTCATTATAAAAACATTATGGCTCATCATCTGGGGATCAAAATTGTGACACAAAACAAAGTGAAATGTGGGCGTTAAATTTAGAGGTGATTTTACACACAAAGTGATGGTCAAGAGGACATTTTAAAGGCAGCAATACACAAAGGAGGCCGCAGGTCAACAAAAAAATCGTATAATGTCTTGGCAACATGACCAACACTTGTTTTAGATAACCACAGTTTTGGACAGATGACTGGCCATCCATTAGCAGGGCACAAACAGCTCAGTTGAACTGTATTAACAGCATGCACCCCTCATTATCCCTGCTGGAGTGGAGTCTGATAGCCACGGCGGCATGCCTCAAATGATTAGTGTATGGTACAGTGCTCTGTGATATTGTCCTTTACATAATGTTTCAATCAAACCGGCCATGGGGCTCTGTTGCCGATAACTGGTCCATGCTGTGATGTCTATGCTCTGATGGCCCCTTGGCTTGTGTCCAAACCCACCAAAACAGCTCCAGTGTTGTCCCTCTGAAGACCCTTAGACCTCACACACAGTGCCCCCTGCACTCTAATAACTTATCATATAAACAGAGATGACTATTCTCTACTGTGTTGGCAACATAGGAAACAATGAGCTTGAAGAATTTCAATAAACGGATATGAGGTGGGACTGACTTCTGGTTGATTCTGTCCTCAGCTGGACCCTGTATGTCCTGTCCTGTCATGTTTTTGTTTTTCACTGTGGGCCAACTCCATCACCGCTAATGTCTGGTTAAATGTGCCAAAATGACCATCGGCACCCCATCCTACAGTCAAAGTGGCCACATCACTTCAGGAATTAGTTTTAGGAACATGAACAGAGGAGAATGGGCGAACTCACATCTCTCTCTCTCTCTCTCTCTCTCTCTCTCTCTCTCTCTCTCTCTCTCTCTCTCTCTCTCTCTCTCTCTCTCTCTCTCCCTCTCTCGTGCAGCCCCTCTCAACTCCGCCCCACGTTTCCAACTCTGTCTGAACTTTCTTTAGTGGAGTCTGTGCGTCACTCTCCTCTAACCTGAGTTGAACAAACCGTAGCTGCTCGGCTGACTCTGAAACTCGAACAATGGGCTGGCAGCAGCGCGGATGGTTTGTCTGTGCGAGTTTTCTCGGGTTTGTGGCCTCGGTTCAGACCATAACGCGGGGAGAGCTTTTCGCTTACGGCCCGAGCGCAGGAGACCAGTTACTGGAACCGGGGAATGACCAGACGCACCGACTTGATCTGCAGAAGCCAGTGTTGTTTTATGATGGCACTTTCGACAGCATCTTCGTAAGTCAACCCATCACACACTATCGTAGTATTTTAACACAAACGCGTGGGGTTTAGTGGTCAGGGTGGACAGTCCAGCGATCTTGCGCAATTGCGCATTGCTAGAAACCCCAGGCAGATAGATATACATGAAAAGAGGTCAGTAGTCTCAAACTTAAACAATGCCTGGAAGTTGCAAAATATATCTGGGGCAGGGTACGACCTTTCTGTTGATGTGGAGTATTGGTAATCATAGCTGCGCTATCTTGTTGAATGTATGTGTCCACACATTCTTAGAGGTTCCCCTGAGGTTATCATTTTACTGTTGACACAAAGACCAAAGTACTGGAGGAATCTTATTTTGCAATTCCTCCCAAAACATCCATGTCACATAACAGAGTAGTTACTGAGGGATTCTCGTTTGAATCAAATGTTCAAAACAATAACTTACTGCAACATGTAAAGAAAATGCTGAAAATGTTATACAATATACAAATCAGAGATTAATATAATCACTTTATTAAAGCATTCATGTGTTTATTTGGTGGTTGCAGTTGCCAAGTGGAGCTTTTACATTACTTGGAAAAAGCCAATAGGAACATTTAGCAGAAAGCTGCACCATTGTGTTGGACAGACAAACAGCCCTTTATTCATTCCCTGTGATTCTCCTTTCCAAAGGAAAATGCTGCATCCCAGTTTTAATTGTGTTGCATGTGGATAACATGCTATCAGAGAGTAATTATGTACAAGAGGCATTTCCATTGAAAGGCAGGAACTCAACATTTGTCTTGCACATGTTTAGTTTAAAAAAAAAGGCCATTTTGCTTACACTAGGTGATGTCGACTTGAGGTAGTAACCACTAACCATATTTTTTACAATGAATGAAAGCTGTCCCTAGACAAATATGTATTGATAACTTTGTTTAATCAATGGATTTGTCATTTGCAGTGACATACACAGTCTGAGCCAATGTGCTCATCTCGCTAGAGGAGACGAGCCGGGGCAAGAAGTCGTGGTTAGCACATAATTCTGAGGTTTAGCATAAATATTTAATTCCTTGTTGTGATTATCAGTCTGAGGGGATTTTTTCTGCCTTGCTGACGACCTCCAAGTTGCCCAAACATCAATGCTGCAGTCAAGATAGCCACAAGATTTTTTTGTTTTTACTCATGAGACAGTCTACCGTGAACTGTCTGTGCCCTCTGGGGGGAACAGTAATGCTTTTCACACCAGACATGGTAATAGAAAAAACATTTTCTCTGATCATCACGAGCTTTTAACGTCTCTTCCAGGGTGTGATTCATATTCCACCGATTTCTGGTATGTTGGGATATTCTGAAACCATAATGATCTCTCTGCACTATCTCAGCTAGATCAGGATCGCTGATCATTTTCCCAGCTCAATCTTCCATTTTGGCAGGAAGTTTCTGTAATGAAAATTAGTGTGTAATCTGTGGGCTCTCTGGGGCTGCTCGTCAGGGGCAAGGACAGGAAACAGTGTGGCTTGGGCCAGTAATAGTGCTCTTGTTTTCTCCTGGTCAGGAAGTGGAGGAGCCCCATGTGTTGAATGTGTGTGTTTTGACATGAGCCCAGCTTTTTTTTTTTTTACAAGCCTCACATGTGCCCACATTAAACCTTAAGTGTTTAAAATCTGCATTAAAGGGCATCTTGTTTGTTCGTTTGTGCACTATTGCAGGACATGGCAGCTGACTCGGATCATTAGCCTAATGAGTTTGAAATAAAGATCAAAGTGGGTCAGACTCGACTGGCTTTGCCTCTGCAGAGAAACAGTTCTGGTTGTGTCATAAAGAAAGGCATACAGCGTTGCAACCATCCATTCCTTGCTTTGCCCGTGACCAACTTTAGCTTTTAATTTCAGATCAACACCAATGGTTTTGTTGCCACATCAGAGCCAGCAAGCGAGTCGACATATCTTGGCCAAATGCCTGCAAAGTTTGGCATGATCGCAGCTCTGCAAGGAGACCTGGACACGAGTGATGGTGTGGGTAAAGTTTTCTTCCGTCAAGACTCCAGTCCTGAAGTCCTGCGTCAGGCAGCCGAGCACATCTTGAGGGCCTTCCCTCAAGATGATGAAGCTGATCCCGCCCATGTTGTGGTGGTCACCTGGGTTGATGTCGCCTCCCATGAACCTGAAAGTACCAACAAGAAGGTGAGCTTCACATGATTGTTAAAGTTATCCAGGAAGAAACTGGACGTCGATATCCTTGCTAAATTTTTGTTTTTATCACACAGAGAAACACCTTCCAGTTGGTTTTTGCATCCCTGGAGAGCATCACGTATGCTATTGTCCTGTATACAAGGGATGGGATGCAGTTTACCTCCACCCCCGCAGACGACCGCAGTGTGCCCATGCATGCTGGCTTCAGTAAGGGTGTTGTCACTGGTTTCCTGTATTCCAGTCAGGGACCGTACTACCGCACCACCACTGACGATGAAGTGTCCGTCAGGGCTTTAGCCGAGTAGGTCAATCAGTATCTGTAAGCACAGGAACTTTGTTTCCTGGCCAGTGTTACAGGCTTGATGAAGAACAGTGACTGTGAACAATGTTTTCATCCTACAAACTTAACTCTTACAGGGGGACCAACTCCGGCCTGCGTGGTGTATGGGTCTATGAGATTGGAACCTCTCCCTACTTCACCAATGTGGTTGCAGGTGAGGTCCCTCACCTGCCCACTGAGGTCCCTTTATATGTCCACAATGATGCCGCGGACACAAGGGGACGCGTTTATACCAATGGACAGCAAGTAGAGTACCCTCCTTATGAGACAGATGGAGGGCAGATTGAAGTGCACCCAGTTCAGTACACGCATCTTCAGCCTGATAATCCAGAAGTGGTGGTGGTGGATGACACAGATATAAATGTGGACGGTGAGTTGATATTTTGACACACCAATTTAAAAAAGCTTCTCTTACTATTGCTGGATAGTCGTTTATCAGCGACTTGTTCTCGTTGTTCTTACTGTGTTTTTTTTATCGTTTCAGTGTTTTCATACAACCTTGGGACATGTTCAAACAACAGGAATAAGTGTTCCCAGTTTGCTGACTGCAAGGACTACTCCAGTGGTTACTGCTGCCATTGCAGGCCTGGCTTCTATGGAAACGGGATAGAGTGTGTGGCTGAAGGTAAGTGATCACAAAAACAAAATGGTGTAGTTAAGATGAATATGTATCTTTGGCAACTATGACTTGTTGTTTTTTATTTAAACCGTAGACAAAAAATAGCCATTAGCTGGCTTTATTGTCTCAATCCATTTTCATTGTTAGCTTAACTAAGCAAGGTTGTTGACGCTACTTTATGATTAATAGATAAACAATGGCTAGCAAAAGTAGCAAAAATGTCACAGAAATATTTGTTCCTTTGACGTTTATCCCTGCTAGCTACTTATCTAGCAATATAAAAGTTTAAAAGCTATATTTATAACAGTTCTTTAAAGCTTTATGCTCTTAGCACTGCCTTTGCTGGCGTGTTAAAAGTAAACACAGGATATTGCTGGCGTCAGTCTGAAAACACAGTTAATCAAGAAACTCACATGATATCGCTAACTGCCAGTTTAGTATCTGAAAAATAACACCACCCACAGCTGAATATTTTTATTATGTAATGTGTTAATTCTTTTTAATATCTGGCAGTTGTGGATGTTGGAAAAGTCTTTAAGCATCTGTCTTTGCAGTCTCGCTTGTTCCACAAGCGTCGTTGCACAACTCCTGAAACGAGATTGAGCAATGGGGCAGGTCTCGGGGCACAGCCATAAGGTTTGGTTGCTGTTCTCTGAGACTAGAACTCAATAACATCTTTGGATTGTTTTTGCAGGAAAGCCACAGAGGATGAATGGGAAAGTGTATGGGAAAGTGCATGTGGGCAACTCTCCCTCTCCGGTGGAGTTCACCAGCAACGATCTCCACTCATATGTTGTGGTAAATGACGGCCGATCCTATGTTGCCATTAGTGACATCCCTTACACTCTCGGGCCTTCACTGCAGCCCCTGTCGGCTATGGGTGGTGTGATTGGATGGGCCTTTGCTCTGGAGCAACCAGGCTTCAAGAACGGCTTCAGTATTATTGGTAAGGAGGAAAGTTTTACTACTGTACTTTTAACACACTATTAATGTGACATCTGTGACAATTTTCTCACAATGTACTTGGTTGTAAAAATGACACAGATGAAGATTTTGGAAGTGAATCTCTGTCAACAAATGTCAGAGCTGCTACAAGCACATATTTCCATACAGCTGCAGTTTTACTCACTGCTGAATCCAGTCCAGCCGAATTCCCCTCACATTGCCTCAGCTCAGATAGACAGCAGCGAGCCAAAGTTCATCCGAGGCCAGGGTCTTAAAGTCAACCTCTCCTCTGTGCTCTGAAGGGGGGGAGTTCACACGGCAGGCTGAGGTGACCTTTCTGCCAGGGAATGAGAAGCTGACCATCAGGCAGGAGTTCAAAGGCATTGATGAGCACGACCACCTGGCAGTGAGCACCACCCTGGAAGGCCGGGTCCCCGAGGTTACTGGTGGATCCACCGTCCAAATCGACCCTTACTCTGAGATCTACCAGTACAGCAACAACTGTAAGATACAGCATGAACAGAAACATCACTTGGTTGTTTCTCCTCTTACAGTATTTGCACCTTTTCATTCAGGCTTTTCAGTTGTATAGTGAACACTGACAAACCATCATCTACATGTCTTCTACCTGTCTATCGCACCTCCCAGTGATCACCTCATCCTCCACCCGGGACTATGTAGTTAGCTTTCCTGATGGCTCCACTGAGACCAGGACGTATCAGTGGCGTCAGACCATCACCTTCCAAAGCTGCCAGCATGACGAGTCTTCAAGGGAAATGAAACCGACTCAGATGCTCAGCGTGGATCAGATCTTTGTCATGTATGATGCTAATAATGAACTCATCCGGTTTGCCATGAGCAACAAGATTGGGGATGTCAATGGTGAGGTCATAGACATTATTCTTGTTCTTCCTGTTTGGTCTGTGCTCCCTTCCTTCCTGGAGTGCAACATATAACATCCTGACGAAGAGATGCTGTTAAAAGTTAGAGCGGTTGTTGAATATTAGATAAGTCTTTCTCATGAAATCAAAGATTTTCTTTAATTCCCAGGAGGGAAGCCAGAGGAAAACCCATGTTTCACTGGAAGACATGGCTGTGACACCAACGCTGTTTGCCGACCAGGAGAAGAAAAGCAGTTCACCTGCCAGTGTGCTTCTGGCTTCAATGGTGATGGCCGCACATGTTATGGTAAGAATCACTGATAAGATAAAAAAAGGCTTTCATCCTAGTGTTAGTGGCGATAAATAGGGTGTAGTAGCCTTTTTGCCATCTTTTAATTAAGCTGGACTTTCAAAAGCCTTCCTTCCTGAGGAACTGTGTAATCTTCCCAATTAGCAGAGGGACTCCCATATTGTAAACACAGCGTCCCATACTCCCAGAACAGGTTAACATATCCACCGGTGTCCTCAGTCCCAGGCCACATACTATAGAGAACCAAAGGTCTTTTGTATTCGGGACCAGACAGGAAGCTCCTCGGCACATACAGTAGTAAAAGGAAGGAAGTATTTCAGACAGATGGTATCGTTAAACAGTTGTAATTAAGAAATCTAATTAAGTTCTCTCCTCTGATCTCTGTACATCTGATAGTAAAGGACACTGTTTGGTCAAATCCAGACTTCAGAGCTTCAAACTCAAACGTGGCCCTAATGTGGCAGTTATTAACATATCGACTCTTCTTTTATCAGACATTGATGAGTGCGGAGAGAATCCTCAGATCTGTGGCTCCCATGCTATCTGCAACAACCAGCCTGGGACCTTCCGCTGTGAATGTAAAGATGGTTATCTGTTTGACACTGATGGGGTGACCTGCATTGGTAAGTGGGAGCTGTACGCTGCCAAGTGCAATTACATTTCAGAAATCAGACCTGATGTTTGGGATGTACATTAACTGCAATAAAATGTATTAAAATATGAAGAGCAAGACAAACCACATGTGTACTTACTAATGAGTGCACTGCACAAGCACAGCTGAGGTGTACTGACATTATCATTTCACAGATAATTGATTGTATGTGTTAATCAGACCTGTGTGAAATAATTCACTCTTGGAAAAGCCACAGAAAATTACAGGATTTTGACAATTTTCACACTTTTCTCCTCCTCCACAGAGGTTGACCGACCTGTGGATCCCTGTGAAGAAGGCACACATAGCTGTGATATTCCTGAGCGCGCTCAGTGCAGCTACACTGGCGGGTCGTCCTACATCTGCTCCTGCCTACAAGGGTTCGTTGGAGATGGTAGAAGCTGTGAAGGTACTGAGCAGACGCCAAATATATAGCTACACTGAAGAAGGGTCAGGGGAATAAACTGCTTTTAGTTTGTAGGTTATAGACATTTAAAGGTCACCACAAATACAACATTTACAGTAGATACTGTGTCTAACTCAAATGCAATGCAATAGTTTATTATTATACAGTCACATAGCTTACAGTAACATCTGTTAACACTGGATTCAAGCTAGCTATTTAAACTATGCATATTTTAAGTTTGAACCATTACATTTTTGTTAATGTGAAAATGTACTTACATAATAGTTGCAACATAATTATGTCATAATGCAATTGATGGAGACTGGTGTGTTTATAAGCTTTTTATATAACTATAGAGGCATTCTAACTTACGATCAATTAATACACTGATACATTTAGGTTAGCTTTCAGAAACAAATGTGTTGTGTGTTTTTTTTTTTTTCAATTGTAGCCCCTATGGTAACTTATTTTTGAAATAATCACAAAAGCGATACAGATAGTTCAATTCATTTGTCTCTTTGTGTAACATGTCCAGGGTCCATTTTGTATACACTTTTGTTTAAAGGTCGCTAACTTAATAATATAAACAGGGTGGCTGGAAATGTCATAATACAGTATCCAACTCACACATAACAGTGCTCCACAGCTCCTGATGCTGCTTTGTGGATCGAAAGTCATTTAATTTTTAGGTAAAAAAAAAGAGAGCACAATAGTTCAGGGAGAAGTAATATAAATAAAACAAACGGACAGTAAATGAGATGACAGAATAAAAACAACAGAATGATAGAATGAAAACATAGTTTTAGCACTTTGTTGATGTAACAATTGAATGAATGAAAAATTGTGAAAAATCTGTAATTATTCTTGCGCCACATACCTGGCTTTACTCGTGTTGTTGTGTGTAAAGAGAATGTGAAATCTGAGATTTGAGTGTTGGCAGTCACACAGCTTTGTTGTGAATCATTGTAGTGGATTGCAAAAAACAAGAAAACACATTCGCTGACAAGGGGATTGTGAAAATGACTTGATATTAGAAGCTTCTGCTCATGAAAAGGTTGTGGATGGACATTGGAGGATTTTAGTGTCAGAGCGTCCTTTGTTACACTTTTAAATTTCAAATAAGACCTGCCTTGAAATGGACATATCATGTGATAAAGATTAAGCTGAGATGACATGCTTTGAAAATGCACCGTGAAGTATGTCTATCTAACAGGCTAAATGGGGAATGAACAGTGCAGTCCTTTAACAAACATATTCAAGATCCATTACATGGAATTTGAAGCTGTAATTGTGAAACCATCTGCTTAGCACTGGGGGAGGTGAGGCTGGTCGCATGTAACATCTGCAGGGGTTGAACAGTGAGACTGGAAAAGCAGATGGGCCTTTCTTATGTGGAGGTTCGGAGTCGGACTCGGTGTGTAGTTTCTTCGGCCAGTCCTTATATAACTCATTCATAGTTTCCATTCTTTCCGCACCTCCGCTTGCTGTTCTGCACTGCAAGGACCCAGATCGTACTGTGGCCCTCTGACCATAAAAGGACACAACAAATTGGACATACAGTAAATGCATATGTAATGTCCAGCTCTTCTCCGTCCTAACTCCCCCTCTTTTATTCTGCCTGAAGACATAGATGAGTGCCAGTCAAACAGATGCCATCAGGACGCCGTGTGCTATAACACCCAAGGATCATTTACCTGCCAGTGCAAGTCAGGTCACTATGGCGACGGTTTCTACTGCTCTCCAGGTATGACTTTTGATATCCTATCACTTTCTGACAGCATCTTACCTAAACAGTGCATCGCTGTTTTCTATTCAGTCTTGACTCACAGTCTGAGCTGCTACAAATTTATTCTAGGTGTCTGCTGTGGTTGTTCAGACAGAGTAGTAATAGTAGTAGTTGTTTTCTTGATTATATAAAAAAAAGAGAACATATTATTTTCATTCAGTTGTGTTCACAGCATTATTCATTTTACTGGGACATGAGCTCCTCTCCTCAGTATATTGGTGCCAGCTGGAACCTGTTTCTCATTTTCATGTGGATAGCAAAAGGAATTTGTCATACCTTATAAGGAATGTGGGAGTTTTTGTTCAGCTGAACCAAAGAAGAAGGCAAAGGAAAATATAAATGAGCTCATGAACAGATTTGGGCCACCGACTCAGGGTATTTTGTGGTTAATTGTTTGTCATTTTTCTTTCTAGAGAGGACAAAGACACAATGCGAGACCCACAGAGACAGCCTCCTGGGTGCAGGTCCACGAGGGCCCCGGCCACCAGTTGGACAGTTCATCCCCAGATGTGATGAAAACGGTGCCTATGAGCCAATGCAGTGTCATGGCAGCACAGGGCACTGCTGGTGCGTCGACCGAAACGGACAAGAGATCCCCGGGACTCGCTCTGGACCTGGCAGCAGACCCATGTGTGAGTACATCGCAGATCGCAGACACATCTTGAAGAAGGGAGCTAGATTTCTCCTCCAGGAGACCCTCTGATTTTTGCGGTGCTTGTCTTTGGTAGGTATTGACCATGATGTTGCGCCGCCACCTGTTGGACCCACTCCTCGACCGGATGTCCACCCCCTGCCTCCAGGAACACACCTGTTGTTTGCCCAGAGCGGCAGGATAGAGCACGTTCCGCTGGAAGGTTACGACATGAAAAAGGATGATGCCAAGACTGTCCTCCATCTCCCTGTAAGTTCCTCTTCATAAACCTATCTGTTAAAAAGGAGCCTCTACAAACAGTGGAATAGTTTTGTGTGATCCATTTTTATTTAATTTTGATTTTATTCCACTAACCTTATTTCCTCTTCATACCTACATTTCCTGAGAACTTTTAAAATGAAATGAAAATGTAATGGAACATCACAAAAGACATTATTTTACTGGTTTCACGTCTGTACATATCAAACATATGCTTCTAGATCCTAGCACTTCTGAGTAATGCAGTTCTAATTTTAAGGAGATAGCAGTTCATCTCAGGCAGTGTTGAGTCAGGAGTTTTTGGGATGTGTGATCACACTGATTAAAACCAGAGAAAACAATCAAAACAAAGTTGGGTACACCGATTTCTCTTAGGTGTACACAACATCGGCTCAGCAGCCTCTTACCCGACAGTTCGCTCCCACACTGGTACTAATGCTAGCATACGAGCTCTGCGATTTCCCCATCTGCTTCATGCATTCTAGGCTTGCACTTTATTGGAGGCACATGGAGACATTCACACTAATTACTAACATCCGTCCTACATCTTTGGAATTGCAATCTCCATTTCTTGTTACACTGATTTTCAAAACCAGCTGGTCCTAAGTCTGGTCTCTCATGTTGAGTATGTGGCTGTTTGTTTGGCTTTATGTCTAGACGATGATGTCAAAAAAAAAAAAACATCAGCTCAGTGTTTTTCATCCTCAACCACTTTTGTTTGAACAAAGTGCACTTCAAAGATTGGCTGTTGACCCCATTCACAGGAAAAGGTAATCATTGGAGTGGCCTATGACTGCGTGGAGAAAATGGTCTACTGGACAGAAATCACATCTCCCTCAGTCAGCAGGGCCAGCATCCAGGGGGGAGAACCAGTTGCAGTGATTACATCAGGTAGGCTTTCTGTTAACTCTTACCCATCACTCCCATGGTTCCCTTTTATTTTCACCCTTCTATGAAACAGAAGTCTCTTTACGTGAAACAAAGAAACCCATGAACTAAATGTGGCCTCTCCACAGATTTGGATAGCCCAGAGGGCATTGCCATCGACCACTTGGGACGAACTATGTTCTGGACAGACTCTGTGAAGGATCGCATTGAGGTGGCCTCTCTGGATGGGTCTCAGCGTCGTGTCATTGTGGACTCTGATCTCGTCAACCCCCGTGCTATTATCGCTGACCCTCCCAGTGGGTGTGTAAAAATTTAACACGTTACCTACTTGTTTCTTTAATATACAGCAAGATAGTGAAACATAAATCCATTGATGTTTTAGTTATGATTAGGCAATTTCAAAGGACATAAATACACTTTCTCAATTTCTTGCAGAGAATTCGAGGGAAAGATTGATTCGAGTCTTGTGTTTACGCTAAATATGAACCAGTAGTTGGTTTTCTTAGCTTAACATAAAGATTTGATGGGAACACAGTGAGCCTGACCATCCAAACTCCAAACAAACCTTAATAAAATTCACTACAAGCACCTGTAAAGCTCAATAATAAAATACTTTATCCAGTATGTACAAAAACCACAGAAGGTAAAATTATGTTAGAAAAACTAAAACCTGAAATTATGCTTCATACCAAATGGTCATGTTAATAGTGACCTGTAGAGATGCTGTTTTCTGGATCATTCCCAGTTCTATACTATGCTAAGCTAACTAGCTGCTGCCTTATAATGAATGGACAGATATGAGAGTGATACTGATCTGCTTATTTAACTCATGATCTGATTCAACACCTGTTCCTATGGCAGAAATCTATACTGGTCTGACTGGAACCGTGACGCTCCCAAGATTGAGACCTCTTACATGGATGGGTCCAACAGAAGGGTGCTGGTGAGGGAAGATCTCGGCCTACCCAACGGTTTGACTTACGACTCTCAGAGCTCCATGCTTTGTTGGGCAGACGCAGGTACAGTAGATTTCAGACAGATGACTCATCTGCAAAATGATGTCTGCCTTGTGATCAGCATTAAAGTGTAATCTCTTGCCTGTAGGCACACATAAAATGGAGTGCATGCATCCTCACCGGGGTGATCGCAGACAGATCGTGGAAGGGGTCCAGTACCCGTTTGGAATCACGTCCTTTGGGAAGAACATCTACTACACTGACTGGCGGAGGTCTGACTTTTTGTTTTATCTGTCACTTAAAATAGCATATTATAGCATAGTTATTCAGCCAGATGTCTCATGTGATTCAATACAACTTGGATGAAGACCAATTGTTAGATACTGAACCATACTAGATACAAAACCTAAAGGTATTGTAGCATCAGGGACTCAAAATTCAATAACCCACTGTGTAATGTAAGAATCCAGGTCTGTCAAGACAGAGGAAGTGGAGGGCGGGTCAGAGGTCAAACAGCTCCCCACAATTCAAACATGGGCCCTTGAAGTTCTCCAAGACTCAGACACTGCCACTCTCTTCCTATGTGGCTGATTTTGTATGTTAGTCACTACAAAAAAAGCGGGGGCTGGGTATTTGTGTGTGTGTATGTGTGTGTATGTGCGTGTATGCGGGTGTGTGTTTACGTGGGGTGAGGAGGCATCTAAAAAGTGGCAGCTGCTTGCAATTTCTCAGCCATAGCGTCTGTGAGTGGCCTAGCTAGGGCCTCCCTGTGATCTCACCAGGGTTGGAGAAGGTTGAGAGGTGGCGATGGTGGGGGAGGCACGCACTTCAACAGTTTACAACAAACTCTGTTAGTTATGGCTAAGAAACTTACCCTAACCCTTACTCATTCTTGACAGACTTTATACAAAATACAGGGGGGGTCGAGATGCTAACATTTCTCAGGCTGCGCCCGTCCCGGATGTCTTAACTCTTGTGCTGATTGTGTTTACAACAGGGATGGCGTGGTTGCAGTAGATCGCTACACTGGGAGGGAGGCAGACGTCTTCCAGCCTCAGAAACGGACCAAGTTATATGGGATCACCACAGCCTATGCCCAGTGTCCTTCAGGTATAACGGCAATTATGAGGTTGCAGTTGGATAATTAATCACCTCAAAAAAACATGTTTCATGTCTGTAGCCTAGTCATCTTTGTTTTATAAGTGCGGCATAAGTAAAGAACCGCGTTAAAAACAGGGCTACCTTTGAGTCAGGGTTATTATCCATTCACTCCACTCCTCAGAACCAGGCTCGTGACCTCTGTGCCCTCTATGAAGTATTTTGAGAACAGTTTGCGGACGAGAAAAATCCCAGGTTCATTCCTCGACCTGAACTCAACAGGAGGAATTCCGAATTCTGCATCTAGTGTTCACCATTTAATGAGGGGATGAATGACTAATGTTCCTGTGCAGCGTAAGGCCTCATCCTCCCTTCCCGATAAGGCTGCATGCATAAATCCAGGGAATGTGGAGCCAAGGGAGCGGGGCCTCCAACATCTGGAGTTTGCTATGTTGCTATGTTTTACTTTCAAGTATGTATATCTGTTTAACAAATTGTGAAGAGGCTTTTTCCTGCTGTTTTCTTGACATGGTTAGTTGTGATTTAAAGCGATGTCCTTGGATGTTCTGCATTGATAAGAGTTTGTTTATTTTCCCCTTCCGCCAGGACAAAACTACTGTGCTGTGAACAACGGGGGCTGCACTCACCTCTGTTTAGCAACACCAACTGGCCGCTCCTGCAAGTGTCCCAACAACGCAGTGGGTGTGGGCTGTGTGGAGAGAGACAGCGGGTACTGAAATAAGAATGTTGTGTGGATGTTTGACCGCAAATTAGGAGCCACCCAGCGTTACTAAACTAGAGCTGCTGAAAATGCCACTGTAAACCAGAGGTGAACTTACTGTGCCTTTTATTGCTCAGTGTTATGCTTATCTACATTTTTTTTTTTACATTTTCCATCGCCTTTATAAATATCACATTTGCCTCTCATAATTGTAAATATAAACAGTATTATGTCAAAGTCTTTCCTGAGTGCACATAAACTGAGAGTAAAGCTCAAGGGATATATTTAATGTGAAATTCATCACAGCAATGCATGACATCATCTCATGTCAGTTGTGTTACACTGTGGCATGTGCGGTTCATCCCGTAGGTTATCTCATGGAAGTATTAATGTGGAATAGGACTAAAAGTGTCTGTACAAGCTGGAGGGATGAGTTTACATGCTGGGCAACAAAAGAATAAACCATTTTTTCTAAAATGTTGGTCTGCTGTGTTTGTGGCTTCAGTTTAACAGCGACATCCTGTGTTCAGTTGTGTGTATTACATATAAAACTGAAAAGGATCTGGTTGAATTAATGACCTGTTCTATGCGGATTTATATATAATGTATGCTCGCCCATGTGTTTCTGACAAGCATTTTCAGCTTTTTTGCATGAATTTTCCACAATATGATTTTTTTTCCCTAATTCATTAAATAGTTAGGCTACATGATTACCTGAATGACTGACTCCAGCAGGCTACTAACAAGGGTATGAACTAGTAACACTGTGACCTATGAGGCCCTGGAGCAGAGATGGTTTGCTATTGACGTCTTTGCCCTAAACGAATCAAAACGCCGCCACCGATACAGTCTGTAACCGCGTAAAGGGAGACACTTGACTACGTCATGGTGCATTGAAGTGCTCTTTGTAAATTCATGTGCCTCAGCCATATTGAAACAATAATATACCTATTTTATATATATAAAGAGAAATAATAAAATAAAATGTCGATAAATTGCTTTCACACATTCAAAATAAGCACGTTACACTTACACAGTAGCCTATAATATAGACTAATATATAAGATAATGACAGCAATTGTAAGCGAGTAAACTATTCGCTATTTAAAAGACAAAGGTAGGAACGTATTTGATTTGTGTATAATTAGGCCTATGTTGGTGTGTGATGATTTTGTATAAAAGTTACAACATTGATTGCCAAAAATAGACAAACTACTCAGATAGCCTACTACAAAAGAAGAATAAAAACTTCAGATTACTGATTTAGATAATGGTCCAGGACTGAGTTAACAATGGCTCAGTTTAATAATTGTGGTTTCACTTGCGTCTTTTGGCGGATTTACGGAGATTTCAAACGCACCACCATTCCCTGAACTAATGGCTTTGATTGATTGGGGAATCAGCTGTGTATTATCCAATGAGAAGCAAAACAGGGGTCTGTGGGCATGTCACCGGCTGAGAGCGCTTATTAGACCTTTTGGTGTCTCGACCCTCATATTTGTCTGCAAGGAGCACATTTCCACTGGTCATTACAAAATCTACATAATTTACCATTTAAGAGTAATAACTTCACACATAATGCTCTGTTGATATCATGTTTTCTGCATGTCCATATCAGATTAACATTACTAGTTTAGGCCATTGAAATCACTCAACATATCTTGGTGGTTTTAGCTCTGTATCAAATCTAGACCAGATAAATTTATTATTGAAAAAACAAAACAAAACAGAAACAGAAACAGAAAATTTTAGTGCTATCTCCCACTGAGCGAGCACAAATCCAAAATGTTTGTCACCACATTGAAAACATTTCATTTCATGAGGAACATTTCAAGTTCCTCATTCAGGCGTGGACGTGCTGAGCGGGTCTAATGTTAAGCAGGCACGAAAATGGGTGGTAATGTGCGTGTGTGTCTTGCAGTCAGCGCCGAGGGGTAATTAACACGTAGTACTCTGCCCGACGAAGGCTAGCGTTAGCAGCCTTTAATTTATAGGAAACGAAGGTATGTATGAAAATTAATTCTTCTCACTCGGAACTTCATTTAAGGGATTTCAGGATGATGCGCATGAAGTCGGACCGTGTTCTTATTTTGATAAACACCGCAACGACGTGTTGGTTTCTCTCTGCTCCAGTTTTTGACAGCTGCCGTACACAGTGCGATATGATGCTACTACTACCATAACAGCTAACACTGTGTTTGTTAGCGAAGGATTTAAAAAAATCAATAATTTGCATTTTGTTGATTGAAATAGGTTGTAGACCTAATTAGTTATCGGAAAAATTGGGCCAATCTTGCATTTATGGACAAATTATTTGTTAAAATCATCGATATTTCTCGCCTACATCTAATGCAGTCAAGCTAGCTAAAACGGCAAACCCGTTTATCGAGCACGACTTTCAAAATAAAAGTTTACAATATTTTCTGGATAGCTAATTTGGTTTTAAATTGAACATAAACTATGCGACAGCAATCTTTTAATTAGTGACTGATGACCTGTATTTATTATCAATCGTATAATTTATGGCTCGAATTTCAAAAACAATCGTTAATCTTTTTAAGAAGATAAACGGGTGATAAAAATTGTTATAAGAAAATAGTTTTTCAGCGCTGTAAGATTAATTCTTCATTTCAGAATTGAGTCTGTTTGATGGTTCAGTAATGCTGGCTCTAACTATAAATTTCGCTTACGTTAACACAGTAAACAGTGTTGGAAGACATTGTTAGAATACAATAACCATTAAATTACCTACGCCGTACTTTTAATTTGAAAACAAAATCCATTACCGGAAATGAGTTGCTTAAAAGTGGCCGTACCGTTGACGCAGGTCCTGTCAGATACCTCGCTAGCTAGCTGAGTGTGTTACTTGAGTCCGTTTTGTTTTGGAAATGCTACAGTGTGTCAAGTTCACCTGGCCGAAGTTTCGGTTCAAGTCCGGTCCAGACGCGTCTCATTCACCTGTCAGTATCTGTGTAAGCGGACAAGAGCCAAAGTGGCTATGCCGGCTGATTCTGCTGTGCTAACTCTTGACACTGCATTGTATTTTTCTGCAGAGCCCAATTTAAAAGTGGCAAAGCAGCGCAGTGAATCATGAATCTGCTATGAAAGACTCAGGAGAACAACTGGGGCTTGTTTCGGTGCTGTCCGGGTCACGTCCAGTCACCAGGAGGATAAGTAAGGAAACCAAAGGAAGAAATTTGTCATTCCTGACTTCCTCATCGCCCTGACTTGTGTTGGACCTGGAGCTGTGGGCGATATGGCCAGTCTACAACAGACTGACCTGTCATATGCGTGGGAAAAGTACATGGACTGTAGACTGCAAGGAGCGGATCTGCAGGTAGGTGCTGCTGGCAGACACTTGGCAGGAGCCAGGGTGATCCTTTACTTTACTTAGGGGTCTCTCTGTGCGTGTTGGTGGTGATGCTTACTCTTCAGTTCTATGGCTACAAGGCTGTGGTCCTGGATAAAGCCTGGAGATAGCTGAAATTTAATTTGGAGAGTCTTGGACATAGTTATAGTTAATTTGATGGAGGAAAAAGTACTTATTTCTCAGTTGCAAAACTGGTGATATTCGGTATTTAATTCATACGAATTCACAGAACAAAGAACAATATTTCATACAACTTTATTATTCCTCACTAGGATGTAATAATGGATTATTGTACATTTAAATATTTTTATATAGCATTAGTTCAGTAAAAGTATTTGGTCGTCCTCAGGCCATCTGAACAGGGTGCTGGAGTTGGGATTAGTTGTCTTCGATTCCAAGCTCAATAAAATGTTCTCTTAGCTCATATTATCCAACAATGGCAAACGTTGTTTGGATGCATTCTTTTACTATGCTCCTTTTCATTCAAGCTGCCTAAATTACTTTCCTGTCTTTGCCTCCACAGGGAGTTAGAGTGAGGAGAGCGTGTTTCAAAATGTATTTCAGTATTAGAGAGGTACAGAATAACGACATATTATTCTACTACTTTAGATCCTTCACAAAAGTAAAATGAAAACATTTTTAAAGAGACATACAAGGGGTTTGCATAAGCTTGTTTTAATAAGAGTTCCAAACAGAAGTCCAGTTAACGAAAATGAAGACCAACCTTCACAGGCATGTTTTAAGAAGACTTTCTCCATAGAAATGGAGAAAATTGTCTACAGACAGATAGTAATTGTAGGGGGAGTAACCACAGAGCTGAGAGTCACGACAAACATGTCATTCTGTTGTTGGACAGCTGAGCAGTAGAAATGATCCTGACATTTTTTTTCTCCCCACATGCTGCTTGGGAAATGCTTTGAATCTCGCCTCCCCAAGCGCCATTTTTGAGCTTGAAATGCTCGAGAACTGATCGACAGCACAAACACAAGCAGCACCAGCAGTGAGTCACTGCTCAGAGGTGGAGGCAGGTGTAAACCACAGATTGTTCATTATTAGTGTTGCGCAAGAGCACTTTCGTTCTTGCGCCGGCTTATCGCAGGAGTGAGTGGCAGTGGTTCTCAAATCTGTCAGACCACTGCAGATCTTTTCACTCCCCTCCTGCTGTCAGTGAACTAACAGCAGCCAGATCACGAGACTTGGATTAGGATCGGACTGCAGGCCTCGGAGTGATCTGCCCCGCACACTCACACACACACACACACACATGCACACAAGGATGAGCCGATTTATCCATCATGGCGGTCTATTATTTATGATTTATCATGTGCATCTTGTCCTTTAAAGACACACCTCCAATCATTTGAAAGCTAATGAGTGCTGAGGTTGCCTGAAAGGTCTTTTCATACTCGAAAATAATGGCTCCTTTCCTCAGTTGTCTTCACGTCTGTGGTGGTGTATCACGCTCTGTTGCTTTGTTAATCATGTTGGTGTGCGTTAGGATGTCAACTGTAGAAATGGTGCCTGGCTTGCTCTCAGTTTCCATGGAAATGACAACGCTGGGACTGCAGCAAACAAGCTCTGCCTTTCTATTAATGGTAACTTTTTACGTCACTTTTTGTTGTGACAACTCCCTCGGGACGACTGTGTTTTCTCCTCCACTTGTCACCTTTGCATTCATCAGAAAACTGTGTGTGAGTGTGTGAGAGAGAGAGAGAGTGATGCAGAAAGATGGATACGTGAACCCATCTGTAGCCTCCCAGTTTGCTGATGCTGTAGCTCTCCCTTCTGATTGGATCTGATGGGGACACTGTGACAGACTGTCATGTCTGCATGTAAACTGTTGCACTGCCTGTACACGATATTACCACAGTTCAGTTTTGTCAGTGCTATCGCTGGGCCTAATTTGACCTAAAGTCAGCAGGGGCGTATAGTCATTGCAGTCAGAACACACATAAACATGACAAAGTGACCGAAGCTGTCCAGAGACTGAAAGATCCCTGTTTTAGGTCCGTCAGACAGGAAGACTCTGCTCTGCTGTGTATTATCACACTGTACAATGAAATTTATAGGGTGCAACCCTCCTCCCCCCCCAACTCTCCTGCAGTAATCAATAAAGCACCGCAAAAAAGTGTGGGAATACTGGTGCTGCAGTCTCTCCCTTTTCTCTACCTCCTGTTTTTATTATCTGCATTCTTGTCTTATTTCTCATCTTTTCCTCTGCATCTCTGTAAGGATTCATCAGCTGCTGGTATTTCTGTCACTTATCCAGAGCACAATGACCAAGGCCAGAGAGTGAACTCATTACCCATATCATCACTATCATTTTGTGCTACCTGGCACAGTAGAGCATGGTTACGCAAGAGGTTAGGTCAGTTTCTTACAGTATTTATTGCATTCGTCCTGCTAGTTGCCATATATTCGCAGTACATGAATAGATAACAGCATTACCTGTATGGAGTCCACTATAATCCAAATTACTTTTCATATAACCTGTGTAGCATTATAAGACAGCTTATTGGTATTGTAGTTTCAGTGTAATAGGATTATTGGCATTAAGCCTGTCTTTCCATTCTTCAGAGCGACTTCCTTTTATGAGGAGCCAAAATGACAGTTTTATATGTAATGCAACAAAGGAAATTTGCCATTGGCTCAAAGAACCTGTAGTGACACTCTCCATTCGGCCCGGTCTTTTTGTATCATAATGAGCAGAGTCATTTCAGAGCGGTTACCTGGCCAGGAGCCAAGCAAGAGACTAGGTTTTATTGCTTGGGTGTTAAGTTTCGTTATGAGAACACAGGATGTGTCAAAAAGTGAGATGTTAGGAGGACTTCTCTGTTTTGGTCCTGTGGTAGGTAGGGGTTTTAGCTAAATGGTCTTTGCTGGTTCTACTTCGCCTTATATTATGTTGAAATTAGGCAGCCTTCATATTGGACAAATGTCAACTCCGGTTGGATTCAGCTTTTTGCATAAAATTGGATGACACGTGGTTTTCCTGCAGGGCGATCTGACTCGTCTTGTAAGTATCATTCTGTATCTGCTCTGACAGCAGTCATGTTTTTGACAGTTTATAATCATGACAGGCTGTATTGTAAGTGTCCATTGATTGGCTGTCACTTCTTTAGCAACAGATACTTAAATAAAGATCAGTGATTGTCTGACATGGGACAACCCTGCTTTATATAGCCTATTGCACTCACATTACTTGTCATTAGCTTTCAAAGCCCAGCTCTGTGCTTTACATTCCTTCTGTGGTAACACCCTGAATCCTTGTCTAAAGAAGATTAAACTTGTCGAGCAAAGTATAAGGCAAAATGTAGTGAATACAAAGGAGGAAGATGGCAGTAGCAATTCACTTTCATCCCTTAGGTTTATTATTTGAACTGAACAATGTGAGGTGCATCCTACTTTTTTTACCAACTAATTTTGGTAAAAGCTGCACTGTGCACATTATTACTTCCAATTTATTATCACAGACAATATCCTGTCTAGTTTCAGATTAGTTCAAGTATGTATTACTGCTGTGGTTATCTGAAGCAATTAATGATAATGTGTTAAGATCTTACTCACCTACGATAGTGAAGTGGGAAATTTGTTTTGATAATTGGTCTCTCTTATAATGCTCATACAGCAGTCTCGTAAAATAAAACAAAAATATTAATTGTATGATTTCCATTCCATTTTATGCATGGGTGACATCAACTAATCCATACCAAGCATATATTAAAATGCTGACATGTGCATAAAATGCAGCCTTAGTTTATTTGTTGTTTATTGCATGTTTTTTTTTTTTTTCAATATGTGATCAGTGTTAGTAATCTAAAGGCAGCATTGTTTCTCCCTGGTGCAACAATGGCCATGCAGTACCGTGCATTACCTGTGAATGATTACCGTAATTTGAAGATCACTGGACTAATATCTTCCAACTAACTTGAAATGAAACTGAAAATGCAGCCCATATTTGGACTGGATGTTTCTCAGCAGTCATGTTTCCACGGTTGGTAATGCCTAACCTCAAGTGAAGCGGCAGGTTTGCGTCAAAGCTCCTCTTTCATAACTTGTTAACTCAAACCAATCACGGTTCAGCTACTATGTCAAAATCACATTTACCACTAACAGGTTTCAGTCGGAAGAAGACATACTGTGGAGACTACAGGGCTGCTTTGGCATCACAGAAGGTGTGATCAATTTGTTTATCAACCCCACAGTGGTTAGTCATTAATACTCCTACACTTTTTTTTGTGAATTTACCATGAATAAGGTCATTGCGCTTCATGTAAAATTTTAGTGTTATGGTCCAAAATGTGAAAAGCACACTGTCCATCTCTGATCATGATGTCTTATGATCAACACTACATACTAAAGCAGTATGAGTTTAATGACTCCTGCTGTCTGACATTGTTTACCTTTACAAGAATTGGCTTTCGCAGTCATGCTGTTTGGCCACACTCTGCATTCATTGTTCCGCTCTTAATTTCTACCTAACTCCTACTGGCTGTGGTGTGCAGGGCCGTTACAAACGATTGGTTGAATGGATGAATAATTCATCTCTTCAGTTCTGAACTGAGTCAGCTCTGTCTCAGCCTTTTTCCACCCAGTGCCATGTTATTAAGTCAGCTCTCTCCCTCAAAAATCTCTCAGGCCACTAGGGAAGACAAAGGCCAGGGCAGGCTTTTTGGATTGTAATTTTGACCAGCACTAGCTGGCACGCTATCTCTCTGTAATGAAAACAATGAAGCGGAGAGCAACACATTTTCATTTCCTGCCCAGTGGCTGTGCTTGGATAAAGGTCAGTGCGTGTGACAGTATGGATCTGACACAGAGGGAAACACAAACATGCTTTTTGAAGGTAGCCTCTTGACATTTTGCCGTGAGTGTTAATGGAAAAAAAAGAAAAGTTATTTGTAGTGTTGTGCAAAGCAGCTCTGCTCCCTGACTTATAGTTGGTGAGGAAATGCGGGACGTTAGGGGCTCCTCATGATGCTCATCACTCAAATGTCAAATTAGATCAGTAGGGATCTCGAACCGGAAAAAAACATTGCATAACCAACGCCCCATGTCCTCTCTCACGAGGAGAGGATCACATCGCTTTCACTGCCTCTGCCAAGTTGTATTCTACCCAATTATCCAAAGAGAGCTTGAGAGGAAAGTCTGTACCAACATGGGTGACTCAGCCATCAGACTCCCATGACTAGGCCTCCCATGATCGTGGTGGATAAAGACACAGGTCACAGCCACTGTGTCCGCGCAATTACGGGAAATCCAGACTTTGGTTTTCTAGGATGTGTTCTTCTCATACAAACAAATGTGAGCGAATGTGATTTTCTTCTGAGATCCCCGTGACCAAATGCAATTGTCAGATATGCTGTTTGTAGCTGAACCTGAGAGCTTGCATTCACGGATCAGGAAAGATAAAGAACATTGAGTATTCATTGACTATCATTGAATTCAAATGTGCTCTTGAAAAAAAGTTGTGCTGCTTCTGTTTCCCATAAATGTCTCGGATACTTCTCCATTGGTTAACCAACACTCAACCATTAGCTGACAAGGTGAAAATAGACAATTTGAAATAGACTAGTGTCATGTACAGTAGGCTACCCCCCGCCCCCATTTCAGTGTGTTGTGCATGTAATAATAGTCTCTCTCATATAGTAATATTGTAGTAGTTTCTAATGTATAGGCAGAATAACAATAATCCTATAGGACCATGAGCAGTGTAACAAAACCTCCTCCTCTGCTCTGAGCTGATGATCACTGATGATAGTGATCCGAAACAACCAACAGAATAACGATACGGGAGGTCACCGTCATGGTTTCAGACCCCAAAGTAAAACAGGTCAGACCTCAACACAGCAAACAGCTTGTCTACCGGCTTTGACTCAGAGAGGTTGCCGATGTCCCGGGATATCTTAACAGTCTGTGGGAATTAATTGGTCAAAATTAATTTCATACTGTCCAACTATGAACTACACTACTGTCAACAAATTGTAACATATGAGTCAACATATGAGTGTCAAACAGTGAAATCTGCTACTGCATGTGCAAACCACCCTGATCGCCTTCGTACATCCACATGACAACTGAACAAATAGAGAAGTTCATCAGTGCAGAGGAGAGGTCAAAGCTTTCTTTTTGTTTACAGAACTGCGTTCTCTGAGCTTTGTGAACTCTTGGTTTTCCCTCCTAAGCTGCATTAATCAGTATTGGCAGTCTCTCCATTATCAAATCACCCCAGCTGGTTTGTGCCGAGTGCATTGTAATATTGGATTAAAGCCTCGGAGGAAAAAACAACCCCGTTGCCGGGAAATTAGTGTTATCGTGAACCGCTCGGTTTCTCTGCCCCATGTGAGAAATGCAGCCACAACAGGTACACTGATAACACAAGGACAACCCAAGTTGTTGTTTTTTCTTCCAGATACTAATTTTGGTAGATTAATTTTAATAAACCGAGTGCACAGCTCGACCACAGCTCTAGGGCTTATTTATTAAGCTAATAACAGTTTTGGCAATCTTGAGGCTTTGATTTCCTGCCAGTCACTTCCTCCTATTTATCTTTGCTCTCAACTGTTGCTGCACTTGTTTCTTTCACCTTTATGTTATTGTCAGCTTTCATGTTTTATCCCTGTCCTCTCCTGTCTCTCATAAGCCATGCATTTCTTTTTCTTCCTTTTCCCCGTCTCCTGTGTGTGATGTTGTCCAGCCCCCTGGTATGCAGTGACTCCCACCCACCCATCCCCTCTCTGCTTTGGTGAGTTTTTGCCTCAGCTGTTGAAGTGTCATCCTCCCTGCCCCTCTTTGACCCTGGTGAGTGTGGTCAACTCTGCATCTTCATCACCTGGAGCATAACATTATCAGGAAGCTTGACAGCGCCTCGTAGCCCCATGACAAACCAGTAATGCACAATCTCTAGTTACATCTTATTTTAAGTCCATTCATAGTGATAACAAGAAACATATAAACAAAGCTTGTGTTGAGTGTTGTGTCTCGGAAAGGAAGGGAGGAAGGAAGTTGACTCATCAGTCTTGAGTTTGCCTGTCCTACCATGACAGTTAGCACCAGAGGCCATGTGTGACAGAAGATCAGGCACCTGAATAACTGATTTGAAAGTTTCACTCTTGTGTTTTTGACACGAGGGAGTGAGAAAATCAGTTTCACAAACCTACATAGTGGTCTTTGCTGTTTCAATGCATGTAAGCTATGGATAGGAAATGGTAAACGCACTTTAATTAAATGATGCCACAAGTCATTTACACTTAAAAGGGTTGATTGAACTCTGTTTCTATTTCTGTCACTCTCTGATTCTGTGTATGTTATGCTAATAGATTCCATAGCTGGATCTTTGTCGAAGTCTGTGTCAGTGCTGCTGAATGATTCGTTGTGGTGTCACTCAGACATAACTCTGTTGCACAAAGATTTTACTGTATCCAAATTTCTATGAAGTGACTCTACCACTGCTTTTTGTGGGGAATCCAAGGGGGCAAACTAATACTGGGATGCAAGCACCTGTGTATTAAAACATTGTGATCTTTGCTGACAGATCCAGGTTGCCTGTAAACTTGGGTGGTAGTTGATGGATATTTTCTTCAATATTTTCTTTCTTTTTTTTTGTAAACAAAGTTTATGTCCCCATGCATTGATTTGTTCATTCACCCAACTGGATTTTATGTTTCCTTGACATCTATGTTGAATGCATTGCCCTCCGCATAAAACATCTGTAAAGACAGTGTTTTGAGTATTTTTAAGTTTGTTAGGCGTCTTCTTCTTGACAGCCTTTTCAACACTTGTTTTGGCATTGCTGCCACCAACTTTTAATTAGTAGAACAGCGTGGAACAATCACATGGTGAGATGGATAACACATGTATTTTTAAAGGTGTAAGTATTAATCATGTATCTGCCAAATGTCGTCGTATTCTAACAAATCTAACTTTGTAACAGTGTGTTTAGATCACTTTTTGGTAGCATCTCATGTGGGGAGAGGGGACTATTTGATTAGTTTTCTTCATTGGCTGAACCACAACCACAGCGCCAGCCCTATAAATGTGTGTACAGTGTTGCCATACTGATATTGCGCAGAAAATATGAAGAAAAGTGAAAATGGTGCAAGAGAAATTTGATGCTAAAGATGGACTGACAGTGTGGTCCTGGTGGTGTGGTGAAAGTCTATATTTAGGTTTTTGAAAGCAGTTTGATTGCAAGATTGGGATAAAAGCTATAGAGGCAGTAGTAACATAGTACCTTTTTATGTAGCAACAAATGTAGCAAATTTTGGGGCAAATTTGATCAGCTAGAGGTCTTTGGGGGTATGCCCCTTCTTGCAGACTGGCAGTTGATGTGAAAGAACTTCTTCATACATAAATAAGTACATAAACCAAATGTATACTGTCTGTGAATGTGTCGAATGAGACGCTGCATGTATAAAAACAGGACTGTTTGCAGCAGCTTGTAGATGGCATGAATAAATTGCTGGTAAAAGTTAGTCGTAATGGGCCGGGTTTCATGCTTGTTCAGTTGCCTGACAACAGAAACAGAAAAACGGGAAGATAAGAGCAGCTTTGTTGGGAATTTGGCTGAATTAAAGTTCTGTAAATGCAAGCACAGAGAGTAGAGAGAAGAAAATCAAGGAAGAGCTGAAACCGGCTCGCATTATGCAGAACGGAAGTAGCCAACATTGTGGGTAAGGCATGTACCAGCTTTTGAATAAATTGTATCAATATACAATAAATTGTATAAAGAGCTGTGATAATACATTTTTAAATGACAGGCTAAGATAATCTTTGCCTTAAGATTCTGGACTGAAAACTTGATATTCAGGTATGGACACCTGAAATGAATTTGCCTTTGGTTGCTTCAAAGATTTATACATTTTCAGTTGTACAGTACAGGCTGCAGAAAGTTTCCCTTTATATTCTACCCTTACCCTCCAAATTCAGTGAACTTTATGTATTGATCGTTTTTCGCCATCCTGTCAGTATCCTGTCCATCAGGACCTGCCGTTGCGGGTCAGTCTGTGTGTAATGTGATTGGCACGGCAAGATGTCTACTCTTTGGCTTTGTGACCCAGACACTCGGCACGGCCACATCAATCTGGGATCAGTGTTGCATGAATAAATCCAGTCAGTGATGTCAGAATAGCAGAGACGTAACGATAGCTGTGCCATGGATGAAAGGGATGGCAGGACTGTGTTAGAAGATCACACACCTCTGCCGAGAAGAATTAACACACTACCCTGGAAGCAGTAATGCCGTTAAAAGCGGTCAGTTATGGTACAGCCTGTCTTGCTACTGTTCAGAAAGTCCTGATTGTCTCACCAGCTCCGGTGGTGAGAGAAGCTTTGGTCTGTGGTCAGGCCTGTGACAGCACTGTGACAAAGCTGGTTTCATTTATGGTCTTCCCCAGATTCAGAGATTCTTAATTACTTTCATTGCCGATTGTGATCCTAAAATTTAATATGCTGTCCACCAGGCTATCGAAGTAATGAGGCCTGTTTTTTAAAAAATGAGCTAGAGGAGTTTGTTCAGAGATAAAATATAAACTCTAATAGATGACTTGTGGTCTTGGGAGTGAATTATTTTGTCATTTTAATTTTTGAGATGTTTGAAATAGGGATGCCCCACTTGATTGACCACCGATTATTATCAGCTTCTTCTCATTAATAATACATGATTATTGATGATACTTGAAGCCAAACACTCATGCTTGATATTTTTGTGTCTACAGCCGAGAGAAGCACTGCAACCCGTTTAGTTCAGTCTCACCTCCTGCCTTGTTTACTGCATGTGTGACAGGCCACCAAAACAAAACAAGATGTCAGCCATGTGGAGCCTTCACAAAGTGTGTGGCATAGACCATCTACAATGCATGTCTCTCAAATAAAAGTATTGATATGTGCTTTTTGGTCACAGTGCTTTTGTATTGGTCGTCCAGACAGGAGGGATAGCATAGACACTTCTTGCACTATATCAGATAAATCAATATTGGAGCAATAATTTCACGTATACTGTTATAACATTAGTGGTGGTTACATCACATTCTAATTGACTAACTGTCAACTATAACTATTATAAAACATAAATAGACAGTAATGTTATAATGGGTCGTCACATAAAGGCTAATACTTTTCTATAGTGCATATTCATTTCAGTTCATTATTATTCAGTTAATTGTAAGTAATAATCTGTGTTTGATTTATTTTGCTACTCCTGTGTGTCTCTTTTATCAGGTCAGCCTTCAGAGTCTGGAGAACTTCCTCTGTCTCTTCCACTATGTGCAGCATCACCCAAACAACACCACCAAAGATGCACTGAAATTCTGGTAGGCCTCGTTATTATTTCAACTTCTCAAATGTACTGAAATGGATGTTTTGTCTCACTTTGGGTGGGGAAAACTATTATGAACTCCAGCACAAATAAGTATGTTCACTCAACACCTTAATTACAAAATAGAACATAATGGGAGGTGTAGCTGGTAATGAGTACAATGAATAATGCTCCATTTCAAATGTGTTGCTGTCTTACATAATGAAAGAATATTGCTCAAATTCTAAACCTTTTAAAGGACAAATACAGATGACATAAGCCTGAATGGATAAATGAGATTAATGCCAGTCGTGACATGAGCTAGTTGAAGTAGCCACAGTTGTTTTAGTCATAACCAAAGAAAGGTAAGTGGGAGATTTATGTTCATCATTTTTATGTCCCACCACTATTATGGGGGTTGCAGACATTATGTAATCATGGTGCATTAGCTTTTGGTATACCTTGCTGCATGGATTTACATACTGATGAGGAAAATCGTGGAACATTAGGCACCTCAAGTACCTCTTGTTTGTGTTCTATTCAGAGTAAATAAGTCATCCACTCACACTCACACACACAAACACACAACCTACAATCAAGTGAGTGCATTTGCATTCATGAGCTATGTGTTCCCTCAACTGAAAAGTGATTAATTTCAATGAGGTTTTGGTTAAAATGTCTGCTTTTATCTGCATTCATTAAACCCTAAGCAAACATGTGGAAGGAATTGGATCGCAGTGGGTTTTTTAACATAATCTTTGTAATTTTCCACAAACTCTCCTATCATTCAGCCCAACACACAATCTGTAACTTTAAATTTGCAAACTTATTTGCAATTAGTTTGTTTTAAATGACCAGGTTGTAAATGTGTTTGTTGAGACCTTCCTTTAATTTCATGAAGACTGTGTGAGTGATGGCAATGATTGAGCAACATGAAGACAAGTTAAACCTAGCGTTGCTTCTTATTAATATGAATTCCACGGTCCCGTAAAACCTTTAAAAACAGTGTTGATTTGCTGATCTCATCCGGACACAACATCCATCAATCTCAGAAAAATACTTTAATCAAAGAGCTTCAATCAAAATATTATATTGGCATATTAATGTGTGTATCAGGTGCCATTTGCAAATGTCCATCACAGCTCATTGGAGTTCTGAGTGACAGATTAAAATTGATTAGACAAATGGAATGAGCAGCCCTGCAGCACGGCACTCCACGCTGAATAATATACAACTGCTGTGTGTACATCCTTAATCCTGTATTGTTTGCGGTAGAAACAAACATAGTATATTGATGCAGTTAATCATGTGGATCAACCATGTTTGCCTTGGTACCATTAGAGCTCTTGGATACACAGGAACCCCACTGATAGACACCGTAGTTGAACCCTTATATGAGCAGGGGCCAAGCTCACCCAGGCAATATTTGAATGTTTCCCTTGCTGAAAGTGTCCTTTACTTTCTAATGGAAGCTTTTGTCCCTCACCAAAAGGCACTGAGCTCAGTAGAGCCTCTACTGAATACATAACTCAGTTGGAGTGAAGAGCATCATAATAATTGGCCGGAGGGGAAAAGGAGTTTGAGTTCTGCTGCAAAGAGTCCTTTTTGCAAGAGTGTATTATGGAAAGCAATCACTGTTTCGTTAGGCTTCTCCACATACGTACATGTGTGTCTTAAAATGGTTGTTTTCCTCCTCCTGCACATGTTTCTTTTGTTTGTTTTTTATAAAGAACGTCTTATCTCCCTGTAAAGCAAATGATCTATTTGTTAATATTTCACATTTACACCACAGGGAACCTGGTGATAATATTAATGAGGTGATTTGTTTGTTTTGTCTGATGAAGCTGGCAGCTGGAGGTAACATTTGCAGTCTTTCCCACAAAATTCAATTTTCTTTGAAGCTGGGCAGGTGGCTTTTGTTGTTATTTGATAACGCTGTATATAAGGTATGAATAGCTCCATTGCTTAATGTGGTGTTGAATAAATATCTTGGGAGCCAACACAATCAATCTGATAAGGGCAAGTTTACACTGAAATCAGTTTTGACCCATTTGAAATAGTTAAAACAATATAATTTTTTTTAAATTTTCTTTTTATTGAACATCAACACTATAATACAAAGATAATCGTACAAAAGTATCACAATGCTTCCCTTTATAATCCCCCCCTCCCCACGAACATGTTGGGATCGAACACTTAAACTCAAAACACTATGTTTCCAAATGAAACTCATGTAGCCTATATAAGCATACATTTTATATCATACATCAGTCAACAGGGCATATAAGCCTGAAGAAAGTACAAGCACGAATCAGAGGCCTGACCTTGTTCAAACTTTACAAATCTCACTCTCCTGTAGTAACATAAAATATGTGAGGTTGGTGTTCTCATCAGTGGGAGTACAGTTATCTTCTTTAGGCCCATATTGACACGTTGCCCAGACTAGATCACTTGAGGAAGATTCTCGTACAGCTTAATAGAGAGTAGAAGTACTAGATAACACTGGGGGTGGCCCTGCTGCTGCCGTCATTACCAGTGAGATCAAATAAAGTCTGCTCTCGTGGGGGCAATGAATGAAATCCAGTTGTTCCAAATTTGGTAAAATGTGTCCTTTTTAAGTCTTATTTGCATGTCAGTTTTTCCGTTCTATGTACATTATCTCCAGAATAACTTCAATCCAATCATCCTGAGAAGGCAGAATCGGGCTTAACCATCTTCTTGTAACTGATTTCTTGCCACCAATAGGATTTGCAGCAACTTTATCTCTCTCCTACATTGGAGAAAAGGAACATGACCCAGGTACAGGACAAAGCTCAGGGGTATTTGAGTGTTAAAGTCTGTGCGTAAAGAAACCTTGATATCCCTCCAGAATGCTTTTAACTTGGGACCATCCCAGAAGATATGGTAGTGGTTAGCAACAGCTGAACCGCATTGCCTCCAGCATGGCATAGTTGCACCTTTATACCTCTCCTGATACAGTGTTTTGAAAAATCTAATAATATTCTTCCAGCAATGTTCTCTCCAGTCCATAAAGCTGAACGTCGACCTCTGAAAGGACCAGATATTATCCCAAACCTCCTCAGAAATCTTAATCCCCGATTCCACTTCCCATTTATTTTTAATGTATTGAATGTTATTATTGTTAGCATTGGAGAAAGCTGTGTATAGCTTTGAAATTGATTTGGAGGGGATCATGGTCATCATAGCATTTTTCATAATGTGGTGAAATTCTAATTAAACTTCTGAGAAATTAGTTAATTTACATTCATGGTCAATATAGGAGCGTAATTGAAGGTATCTGTGGAATTCAATCCGTGCTAAACCATGCTTTTCAAAGCATCAAAGCTGCACACAATGTTTTTTTTGAGTAAGTGAAATAAATGTTGTAAGACCCTACATTCTCTATGATTTGAAGCTGGAGTCGTGTCTATTGGGAGTAAAATTAGAGTCAAAAGCAAACCATCTAAATATTCTCAACATTCTATGTATCCCACAAATACTAATCACCTTCTGCCAGACTCGAAGAGTGTGGCTCAACCAGTGGTTCCCTAGCTTTTCCAAATGACATATTAAGCCTTTATCCACTATTACAGCTCGGATGGGGAACTGGGTTGATAGATTGGACTCCAGCTCCTTCCATTTAGCTTTATATGTTTCATTACACCAGTATAAAAGGGGAACTATTTGTGCAGCATTGTAGTAATTCCTTAGGCAGGGGAGACCCCCCACTTCCCTTAGCGAGTCGAAGGGTGGCATATTTAATCCTTGGCAGAACAACAAATGTGGCTGCCACAAATAAATATACAATATGTATGGGAAACGCTGACTTCTAATGTATATTGACCCACTGATGTCATGAGTAAATGATCTTTTAGGAAAACCACAACTTTGCATGTTTAAGGTGCAGTATGGTTAGTTTGATCCAAGCTTACAGTATCTAACTGTGTGTTGGCTAATTGTTAACTAGTCAAACCTGATTAAAGAGCACAATGATGAAATGATTCAGGGATGGTAAAGTCCCAGTCACTGATAAAGACAGCTGACTTTCCTTTCTGCCCAATATTTCTGTAGTTTTAACAGCATGTAGTGCTCCTATCCTCCTAACACCACAGTTCAACATGCTTTATAAAAGAGTTGAAAACAATTGTGATCATGTGCTAGTTTTTCAAGGATAAGGACAGACTCCTTAATAGCATGTCCAAGCCGATATGCATCTGACCTGTTTGACGGTGACCTGTGACCTAAATAGACTCCATTCAGTCGGCAGCCATATTATCACCCTGAATTATCACAGCAAACCTGAATTTTCACTGGAGTTACAGAGTATCACCACATACTAGTTGTTTCAGCAAAAGGAAGAAGATTCAATATAACCTGGGTTGGATCGAAATGTCTCTATTTATTGTATAACTTTGGTGATCAATATGAACTCTTTACAAGTCCTATACGTGAGACAAAGTTCTTCACGCATATAAAACAGAAACTATAACAACCAATTTTCTTGAAATCATTACTTTTAGTTAAATTCGGTGCTGAAGTGTTGTTGTGCAGGTGTGTTAGGGGCCTTTGGAGGGTTCTCAGAGATGTCTGAAGAATATGAGATGCGTATATGAGCCTTTATAATATATGGGCTTCAAGGGCTAAGATGATGAAGTACTGCAATTGGTTTGTTTAAGATGTGTCTGCCTCCTTCCATCAACTTCAAAGGCCGTCTTCCTCTTCCATATTGTACCTTTGCTTGCTGCTTATGTAACCATATTCTTTTCATTACTGCTGGAGAACACCAGCTCTTCTTTTGATTTGTTTTTCATTGACATTCGGTATCATCAGATGTATTTCAGATACTGTGTGAATATATTTTGCATTCATGTTTGATTTAAAGGTTGAATATGTAGAATATTTATTAAAACCAATATTTAAAAAAAAATAATACATCTACTGAGCGTTTTGAGGTGAACAGAATGAAAGTATTGCTTCTCCATAAAAGAAATTTTTTTAGTCTGAAATTATATTTTTAACATTTTTTGACGGGCTCGACAATGACTTTTTGTCAACGTTCTGTTTACATTCCTACCTGCCTGTAGCCGACACGTGGATCACTAATCAGCTGTTTTCCTGCCTCCTCCCGGTCGTATGCGTCTGTTTTCAACGAAGCCTTTTCAATAATCAATCGGTGGATCAATGGATTATCGTTTACATGTTAGGATGGGTGTATTTGTGTAGTCTAATCTGTCATAAACACGTTTACCGTCGCGGACTCCCGGTGCCTCGGAGCTTTTTTTTTTTTTTCGACCTGACGAGAGCAGTGACAGCGCAGGCTCTGAGCGCAGGTTTGGTTTCCAGCAGCGGTGTGGAAGGCAGAGAGCCTCCACTCTCCCTGGAACAAGCTACAAGTCATTTATTATGCTGTTAATGACGGTAAAAAGGTAAATCCTGCATAGTTTTCCTCCTCTGCTGTCCTCTGATCAGAACGGAGTCCTTAGCAACGGCCCGTTTTACCTAGCAACGGTCTAACGTTCTGTTATTGTTCTGGAAATCCTACATAGTCAACCTTTAAGTCTCAATAGTACTTGTCGAAGGTAAATCAATACAGAGAAGAAAGGAGGCATAGAGTTAGAGAGACATCTTTTAAAATAATGTGGAAGCTGCACCTAATTTTTTAGCGAAAATAAAACCAGACCTGTGGGACATTACATTGTTCTTTTAATGTTTTCCAGTGTGAAACAAATGGCCCATTTTATCATTGAAAAAAAGTTGTTATACTGCATTAAATTGGATTAAATTAAAAGTCTCTTTTCAACAATTCCTGAGGTTTGTTTGCAAAGTATATGCTCTAACTTTGTAATCTCTATGTGGTAGAAACTCCTCAGTGACTGCGTTACAAAAGTAAAATTAAGATCTTAGAGTAGTGAAAATATCTTGGAAAATCCCATTTATAATAACGTTTTTAGCCAATTATTTTTTGGAAACCTTTTGGTCAGAATTAGAACTAAGAATAGAACTGCAATAAATAAAAGAGGTAACATCAAATGCAAAATATTACATGGTTTGTGAATCGTTTTATACACATTTTTATAGAATTAGTTTTGACAGATTTACTGGTTTTGGAAACCTTGCGAGTCGCGATGTCAATGAACGACAAGAATAGAATTAGGAATTGTAAAAGAATAGAGTTCAAATCAACTATTGTGGGTTTGGAATTCAAGGCAATACAAGTTAATTTAAAAAAAATCCCTAAACGGTTGTTGTAGTGGGGAGTACAAAGGTGGTTTCTGTGAATGATGGTTGATTGCAGAGGTCTCGCACTGGGCCCTGGGGGCTTGCCACTGTTCCCAAGGCCAGTCCCCTTGCCATGTGACATCACATGCTTTCATGTGATACGCTGATCTGCTGCGAAACTGGAAAGCTTCCATTTGAAATTCCAATTTAATGGAATTTGTGCTGCAGAACAGAAAATTCAGTCAGCAGTCGTGTGAGGAGGTATGCAGATACAGCCAGTGGAGCTGCAGTCAGGCTTGGAGCAAACACAAGATGATTGGAATGAAACTGTTTGGCCCAGTAACATTTGGTAAGATGATAATCATCCTATGCTATAGAGACGGGTTTCTGAAATTAATGTTTGTTCTTTTGAAATGAGATTCTTGATGTAGACCATGTTATCTCAGTTCTTCAGTACCTCACTACTTCTTATGTATCGTCATATCCAGAGTTGATCTGAACCACAGGAGCACCTCAACCTCCGAACTGTAAACATGTAAAAGTGAACACTAAATTATTTGGTTACGATCTGATGGAATGAGTTATGGCTCCGACTTTAGGGCATGAATACTGACAACTTCCCCTTCAGCTGTGTTTTTGGGATTGTCCTGTGGACGGAGAGTGTGTCTTCAGGAAAAGATGTGCGAGGTGTGTCTGCTGTTGAGAGCTACACTTAGAGTGGGGGACTCTTAGAGGAACATGTGGTTGTGGCAGGCACAAGCACGCTAGCTTGGAGTAGCTCCATGAATGCTCTTTGCAGCAGAGGTCAGTTTTCTTATCTTCTTGATCGTAAGGATTGATGCTGACCTGTATCAGATCAATAAATGCTCTGGTCTTTGCTTATTAAGATGGACATTCCTGGAAAGACCTGGTTCACAGTGTCTTAAGCTTCACCCACCTCACATTACGTCAGTATTCAGCTATTTTTGGTGACGTGATACTTAGAGAATAGTTAATCCACTGTGTTGAGTTGTGTTGTCCATTATTACTGATGAAATCCCACACAAATGCCAGTGTATTTTTCTCTAAACTTCTTTTTCTTTACTTTTTTATTTTTATTTTTTGGAAATAACTCATATTAGACGATCACACTAACATCTCATCATAACTTTGGCCGAATGTGTTGTTTGTGCAAACCAAGTGAGTACTGAAACTATTTACAGAAACCAAGAGATGTGCTATATCTGTATCTGCTTCTTACTGTTTTTTTTCTTTTCTTTTTGATAGTGCTTTCAGAATTTATCTCCCAAGAGATTGAATTCACTGGTTCTCCTTAGAATTCATTAACACCAGCATACCTTACATAAATCTGTTTAGCTTTACTTTAACTGGCGGGGAATGTCTCTGTTAAAGTTCAAACAGGAAGATGCTACTAAGTGTGTTGTTTTCCTTGTATTTTTAAAGGGGCAAATCTCAACTTGACATTTTCATTTACAGCTATTTGTTTTCTGCTTATGTGGGATACTCCTACTGTAACTCTACAAAGTATTTTGAGTGTGTGTGTGTACTGATACACACTGCTACAAGTGTATAATGTTCACTGTTCTTCTGTTATAGCTCAGACATGAGTGGGGCCAGTAACACACTGGCGAGGGAGTTCCTGACCGATGTACATCAACTATGCAGTGCAGTGGCCCAGAGAGCAGAGGCACGGGAGGAAGATGAAGAAGAGAGTCACATGGTGGCACTGGGCGAGTACCTGGTCCGTGGACGGGGCTTCCTCTTGCTCAGCACCCTGGACTCCATCATTGACCAGGTAGGACGAGCTGGGTTCATTCATCCTGTCTCTTGAGGCCAAATCGTGCATATTTTGATTTTGGACCATGTGAATCCATTTTTCATTATGTGCACTTAAGTTGTTGTACCAGGTCGAAGAACTTTACAGTTCTTTAACCTCTAGATACCATGAACTACAGAGAGAGTACAGTAGCTACAGCTCTTGTGATTTCAATTCATGTTTGGTCACAAAAGGATCATTGTCGCACAAGGAAGAGGTAACCCAACACACGGAACAGAAATCCTGCAGATCTAAAATTACAAATGTTGTTACAGTAGCTGAATTCAGTAATATTCACAATGAGTTGTAGCCAGCTGCTTTTGCTGTATTAAATGCCTTTAACTTTTTCATGCAACCGTTTAATATCAGCATGACAAATTCAAATTTCTACACAGAGGACTCAGTGGCCTCTGTTTCAACCGATCTCTGCTTATCAGAAGGAAATTACAGAGTTTGTACGGATACAGTATAATGAACACAACTAAAAGCAACAGAAATTATGCAAACACCAGACAGACATCAGCTGGTAAGATTAAAGGGATATTAAATGACCACAGAGCAGCAAAACTCAGTAGTAAAAATAGGTTATGCAATGAAGAGATACTTAATAATTTAATCTACAAACAAGACGGCATTCACTAGGAGATTCTGTTTATTTTACGTTTTGAATTTCCACTGAGGTTTAATTATCTTTATTCAATTTTTTCTCATGAGGAGAGGCTTACGTTTCAATCCCAACCTGAACAAGAGGAACTGAATTGCCGGTTTTGTTTCCAGACACTCCTAAGCTTTTGACCCATTTTATTATACCACCACATGGCCAATGTTGTCTTTGTGGTTGGTGTTACTACAGTTTACAGGGTGGCTGAACAGAGCAGGAAATGAGCTCTGCAGTGCCCACATGTTGTTTGATTGCCTGACTGATTGCAGAAAATTCAGTTGTTGCTGCGGCTGCGTGCAAGATGTTGTTGCTGATAAGCACACCCATTTCAACAGCTTTGAAGAACTAGTTCTTAATGATTTTTGCCTGGTTAAATAAAGGTTAAATAAAAATTTAAAAAAATGTTTGAACAAATTATGCCATCCAATGAACAAACTACTGTATGTCAGGGTTAACTCTCTTTTAAAGTGGATGTTACACATATGGCGTGGACAGTTTTGTACCATGAGGGGCAAAGTACTCTGTTGGGCTCTGACTGAACCCACTGTCTCCTCTGCCTACACTCTATTGTACTGGTCTGGAGACTTTACAAGTAGAGCCCAGGCTGCAGCACACCCACTGTGCTTTTTTATTGATCTGATCTGTGCCTGTTTTGGGGTCAAGTAACAAGTTCAGAGATGCTCTTATATAGAGTGATGGATGAAGCTTTCACATGACAAGTCGAGTGCTTCACATAAAAGGTCAATTTGAAACCAGCACAAAGTAGAAAACAATGACCTGTGAGAGGCAGGGCTTGGCCTCATTCTTTGTTTTCCCTGCGTCAGATTCATCAGAAGGCAAGCTGCATAGCACAATATAATATATTTATGAGGTGTTGAGTGGTTTGTTGCTAATCATGTGAAATGAACTTTAGAGTAAGTGCAACATCAGTGAATAAACAAACTAAATGTCCACTAAATTCAAAGTGTCACAGTGTGTCAAGGTCATAAAGGTAGACTGATATCATAAGACTGCAATTAGAGAAACTAATCAGTCATGGTTTGCCTTTTGATAAAATGCAATTAACAATCTGTTTTCAAAAGGCTCCAGATGTGATCCTGAGCTCAGTCATTATCAGGCCCAACAGTGTCCTTTAAGGACGTAGTAGTCATAATGCTCAGACGTGGAGTAACAAATGCATTAGGGGATGAAATATTATAATATTGTGACTCTGAAATTAGCAGTATGAGGCCATTGGGGATTTGGGACACTGACACACACACACACACACACATACACTTGGTATCATTTTTCTTTTTAATTGGAGCTTTCACTCCAGAACTTTAATGCATTCATGTGCATGTGCGTTATCACAAGCTCCAGTTGTGTGTGTCGGTTGTGTGCGTCAGCTGTGGCCTGAATGGAGTCAAGCTTGTAGTGACAATCGGGGTCAGGCACTTCATGAATATTTGTTTGTTTGCAGTATAGAAAAAGCACGTGCGGCGCAAAACGTGTATGACTTTGACTTTTGTGCCGGTTTTGTTCCATCGTGGTATCATTAAATACTTTCCTGTGCCACCAAGCTTCTATAATTTCTTTGTTCAATTTTAAAGATGTTTCTCTCTCTCTCTTTTTTTTTTCTTTTACTGGCCAAGCGTTAAATGTCAGACAGCTATCATCTCTGGGTACATCATCAACTGAATAATTCATATGGCAAAAACCTAATGTTTAAAACTATTGTTAAAGGGATAGCTCACCCAAAATTCAAATTTCACTCATCTATTCAATTCAATACAAGCGGGACATTACAGACGAGCAGTATGGAGGTATTTGGATGATTTTTGGTGTGTCTTTTTGGACAAAGAAAGTTGGTGTCCATTGACAACCATTATATGGACAAATACTGCTGCATGGACCCCCCCGTAACTCAGAGAAGGAACGAAGGACTCTGAAAATTCTCACAGCTCTTAGTCGACATGAGGATGAGTAGATAATGAGTGAAATTTGAATTTTGGGAGAACTGTCCCTTTAAATAGAAGTAAGAGTATTTAGTAAAATAACCAGAAAGTATCTGGTGAAAAGACGACATGACTGGTGACCTACTTTTATAAGTAAAACATCAGTGTTGTTATTTCCAGCAACCACTGGTTGTTCATAAACAGAAAAGGTGACAGACCCATTACCTTCTCATTCACACTCTGTATCAGAGGTGATCAATCCATGATTAACAGAGCAACACGATGAATAAATACATAAATATAAGCAGCTGATGATAATACTTTGGACATCTAGGTAATCACGGAGGGAAAGTGATTATATCTAATGATATGCACTCTGTCAATACACAGCTTATTATAGAGTGGAAAAAATATACTGTGTGTTTAGATGGTCACTTGCACAACGAGTAAGTTGATAATTGTTTTAATTCACACATGAAGCAGCAGGTTGATTGTTTTAATTAACACATGCAGGAGTTGGTTCTCTGTGCTGTGAGGAATGCCCTGCTTAGACATGAGATCCCCCCAGGTCTTGGAAGTAAACTTACCATGTAGGTGCCACATTGCTCTGTCCCTTTTGCCCAGAAGACCAGCTAACTAAATGCACAGAAATGAAATTACTACTAGGCAGCTCCTGGTGCTCAAAAGACTTTTTTTTAAAATCAATTTAATTGAGGTAAAAAGTAGATCTTGGTGTATGATTTCTTTTTTGTTGAAAATGCTATTGTGTGTTGGTGGGAGTGTCCTGATGTGACATCAGAGTGTGACCAAAGGGAGAGGGGCAGGGAGGATTTCCAGGTAACCTCTCTGTGTTTTTTGTTATTTGGTCCTCTCAGGAGCTGACCTGTCGAGAGGAGCTGCTCACTCTGTTGCTGTCTCTGCTGCCGCTGGTCTGGAAGATTCCTGTGCAAGAGGAAAAAGCCCCAGGTCAGTACCAGCAAATACATACTTCACTATGCCGTGCTGCGATGGCATGTGACTACTTCTTACTCCTTATCTGTAGCTAATGATCTCAATTTATGTACTTCATTTAATGCGTATAAAAGTAGCTATGCATTACAGCTCTCTGTGATGTGCAGAGTCAGACCGTAGTTTCTTTGAACTGTGAAAATGAAATGTAGACTGTTTCATGGGTCAGACATTTCTGTAGCTTTTCCTTTCTTTCTTTTATTTATTTTCATATTTGTTTCATTATTTCTGAAGGTTGTTGGCAGTCTGCCAGCACTAGGTTTGGTGGCTTTATATGAAAGCAATGGCATGTGTGAACATTTGTGATTGTTGACTGTAAATGGTCATTTGTTTGCTCGTCAAGATACTTGTTTTTTATTTATAGTTTTTTGTATTATTATTATTTCTCTTTTAGAGATGGACAAATCAGTTTTAACCATAACAAGCATCTCTAGTAAGATAAATCTTCCATTCTTACAAATCTAAGAAGTTAGGAGTTACAGTAGGAGTAAACATGTGGTGGCAGAGGCCTGTGACCTCATGATGACACTGGCATTTGGTACAGTGCTGCTGATCCCCTCTAACAAGGACCCTAGACATTTTTACTTTAATTAATTCATACTCACTGAAGACGCTTTACAAACAGCCCAAAGCGACTGACATGCGGCTGAGCTTTATGTTCTGTCTCATATGACTAAATATGACTGTCTTTGAAATAAAGAATCCAGTGTTTTTAGGCTAGAAATGACATCAGACCTACAGTATGGTGATTAAACTGTACTTTTGGTTTGTCTCTATGTCCAGAAGTTTATAATGTGCATCCAGAATAAGACTGACATATGCTTCTGTGCGTGGACAGATTTCACCCTGCCGTCCCTACTGGAAGTATTTCTTAGCCGGGAGGTGAAGGCCGTCCCTCTCAAAGCAGGACAGAAAGCTGCCGCGGATGAACAGAACTCCGGAAAGAGGTCCCGTGTCGGCAGCGGCACCTGGAAGTCGCGGAGGTCGCGTAGAACGGCGCAGAGGTACTCTGTGAAGGATGCTCGCAAGTCGCAGGTTTCTACCTCAGATTCAGAAGCCAATTCTGAAGACAAAGCCGTCACTGGCCCGGGCGGCGCAAGGACTCGAAGATCGCACGGTTCCACCATCAGGGTAAGCTGTCAGCATCACCGTTCAGAGGCCTCTCAGCTAACATCCACCACCATCACCGCCACTGCAGACATCATGAGCGCACCATACCCACATCCCCGAGCCCCCGGATCCCAGATGGCAGACACAGAAACCCTGACCGACCCAGCCGCAATATCAATATTCAACCGCATGGAAAACTCCCCCTTTGATCTCTGCCATGTGTTGCTTTCTCTACTGGAGAAGGTGTGTAAGTTTGACATGAGCATCAACCACAACCCGGGCTTGGCGGTCAGCGTCGTTCCAACTCTCACTGAGATCCTAACTGAGTTTGGAGACTGCTGTGGTCCAGGGGGAGGAGGCGGAGGTGGGACGGGGGCAGAAGAGCTTGCTGGAGGCTGGACCGAGGAGCCCATAGCGCTGGTCCAGAGGATGCTGCTACGCACCATCTTGCATCTGATGTCGGTGGACGTGAGTCAGAGCGAAACCCTTCCTGACAGCCTTAGACGCAGCCTGACAGACCTGCTGCGAGCCACCCTGAAGATCCGCAGCTGCTTGGACAGACAGACTAACCCTTTCGCCCCCCGGCCCAAGAAGACCCTACAGGAAGTCCAGGAAGACTTTTCATTTTCCCGCTACCGCCACAGGGCGCTACTGCTACCAGAGCTTTTAGAGGGAGTACTGCAAGTGCTGCTGGGTTGCCTGCAGGCTTCCACGCCCAACCCCTTTTTCTTTAGCCAGGCGCTAGAGCTCATCCACGAATTCGTCCAGCATCGCGGCCTGGAGCTGTTCGAGGCCACGGTGCTGCGTCTGGAGGGGCTCGGCAGGACGAGGGATTCGGAAGTAGGCGGCGAGGCTTCGGAGAGGCTACGAGGTCTCATCGCAGGCGTCTTCAAGATCATCAGTGCTGTCAAGAAGGCCAAGTCGGAGCAGCTGCATCAGTCCGTGTGCGCCCGGCGCCGCCACCGCCGTTGTGAGTATTCACACTTCCTGCATCATCACAGAGACCTGTCGGGTTTGCCCGTCTCTGCTTTCCAGCAGGCAGCTAGACGCAACCCCTTTGAAGAGGACGGAGACGGCAAGGAAGGGATGGAGGGGGATGCGGTGCGTTACCCCGAGCGCTGCTGCTGCCTGGCTGCCTGTTCTCACCAATGTCTGCGCCTTTTGCAGCGCCTCTCCCCCAGCGGACCGGCCGTCCTGCAGGTACTCGCCGGGGTTCAGGCTGTCGGAATCTGCTGTTGTATGGACCCTCGCTCGGTTGTAGGACCCCTGCTGCATGCCTTCCAAGCTCCCGGGCTGCGTAGTTATCAGTCTCATGTTCTCAGTGTCCTGGGTAGACTGATCTTAGACCAGCTTGGTGGCGGTCAGCCCTCAGAGAAAGCCAAACTGGCCTCCTGTAACATCTGCACTCTGGACAGCAGTCAGCTGCCAGGCCTGGAGGAAACCCTGCAGCAAGGGGAGCCTTCAGCCGTCTCCACCAGCCTGTGCTACCGCTCCCAGGGCATTCTGCCGAGCGGAGGGGGGGCAGAGGACATGTTGTGGAAGTGGAACGCTCTGGAGGCCTATCAAGAGCTGGTGTTCGGCGAGGACTGGCAGCTGAGCCAGCAGATAGCTGGCCATGTGTGCCACCTGACCCTGCGGGGCAATGCTATAGTGCAGTGGCAACTCTACACACACATCTTCAACCCTGTGCTGCAGAGAGGGGTGGAGCTGGCCCACCATGCCCAGCAGCTGGGGGTTTCCACTGTCTGCGCTCAGGTCTGCAGCTATCACACACAGTGCCTGCCTGTGGAGATACTACTCATATATCTGCAAACATTACCTGCCCTCCTCAAATCAAGGTGAGCTGTTTTTACTTCAGTTTCAGATACTGTATGTTTTTCCCTAATCATCTGTTCTTTTTCAGTGGTTGTCTTGTGATTGTGCCATTATGTTTACATTTAACATTTTAAGCAGGAAGATGTGTCCAAAACTGTCCACAAATATCAAATTTCTTTAGTCAAGTATGCTTCATTATCAAAATTTAGTGTTTATGCTAATCTCTCAGTCCAGGTGTTGTAGCAGATTTCTCCCTCACAGCAAATATAATCAGCCAGCGCAAAGAAAGAAACCCAATCTGCTTGGATGTTGTTTGTCATTAGATCTTTTCTCTCCAGGTCATTGCTAATTGATGCTAATCAATAATTTATCACAGCTTTGTGAGCTGACTCTTTATGCAACACTGTGATGAGTACAGTAGCCTGGCAAACACAGGTGTGCTTGTGATAGTGACTGTCTGGATACATTAACAAATGCTGACACAAGTCAGTTGATATACTATAATGCTTTATTGATAAAGTTTTACTCTCTACTTTGCTCATGATGAAATCAGATCATGATCAGATCATTATAGACTTGTCTGCTTTGAGACAATCCAGACATTGTCCGTGTCGTAAAACTGGTGGCCTGTATCTCTGCTCCAGCCCGACGCCTGCTGTGATAGTTTCCCCCTGCCACCACGAGCAGGATCTCTGGGTATAGAAATATGGCGAATTGGATTCTTTGAGGCGTTCTGTCAGCAGCGGGCTGATAGGTTTCCTTATTAAAATTCAGAGTATGCTTTTCTGCTCTCTGTGGGTTTGATTGGCATTCAGTCTTTATAGCTGGGATGTTTTTCATCTCGGCCTTTTCAAAAGACTCTTTTGGAAACAATTTTAGGTCCTAATGTTTATGTATAAGGCAACATTTTTTGAGACGATGACAAAGTGGTTGTACCAGTGATACACATTTGAATACCCCTTTTGTTTCATTTATTACTGATGACATACTGTTAATTCTGTTATAGCATACAAATAAGGTTGGTAGCAGCAGTGGAAGTCGTATTGGCTGCTAATTTAGCTATCTAGTAGCTGTAGAAGAGTAATGTCTTGTTCAAAATGGCTCTAAGAATTACATTTGCAGCTAATCATTAATTAACATCTTTAAAAAAAACTCATTATGGTGAACAGTGGTAGCTCAAATGTGTACACTACATTGCTACGGTTTGTGAATGTTAAACAACAGACACATTTTCAGCCAGGTACTGTGGCAACCTCAATGCACTGTTGAATGGCAAGGTCAAAATAATCAAGTTTAGGTTGATACTTGCATATGATCACTCTCATTTGCCTAAACCATACAGCTCCATCTGCTGGGCTATTTACATTTTGAAGTTTTTTGTTTTGCTCTTTTTGTTAGGTGTGTGTTTTTTTTCCCTTCCAAATATATGAACAGATTGAATAACCTGAAGTGAAATTATTATTTTTCTGGTCAAAAGGGTTATTTAGCATAGAAGTGAATAAAGAAAAATACATCCATCAATTATGTGCTCCCTTAGGTTGTATTTGATGTTGTGCACATTTATTACTGAAGTGTGGATGGATATTTTAGTTCCAAAGAAACATCACTCCCCCCCCCCCTTCCATCTCGGGCTTCTTCCAAACTGTCAAATTAAAAGTCAGCTTTCATCAACTTCAAAGTTTCTCCATGCAGCAGATGTAACATTTTCAAACAGATTATTTTCTGCCTAAGGTCCAGAAGTCGCCTGTATCTCCATGTACAGTATATATTTTATTAGGGCTGACCCGATTATCATGTTTTGACAATCGAAGCTTCGAGGCCGTACATTCGATTTTAATCGAAGCTTCGACGGCTGCCGGCTGCCAGAAACTGGGGGGGGGTCATCCGAAAAAAAATTAAGTCCATATTTTTAAATATAATTTGCTTTAAATGTTTGCCTGTGTGTTTTTTTATATGTTTTTCTTAAATATTTAGAATATCAAACAGAAAAATTAAAATGAACAAATGTGTGTAGCGCAAGGACAGTGGCTGCAGAAACAGCTGTTTGCCTGCCGGTCGCACGGGGAGCGGCTTCTCGTGCTCTCTCCGCGCCGGTCTAATGCGGGTCCACAGGTCTGTCTATAGCTCTGTATCAATGTGTCTCATGTGCAGACGCAACTGACAAGTATTTATAGATGGACAGGCAACAGCTAAATTAATCATCCGTTAATTACCTGTACTTTATTTTGAAAACTGACCGGATTCTCTCTCCTTTTCTGTGCCCGACTTCCCGTCTGGTACAACCTGGTCTATCCAGCTTGACAGACGGAGCTCGCGGCTCGCGTCAAGACACCATCAGAACCTGCCTCTGCTCCAGCTGCGCTGCGGTTTCACAGGCAGTGCATCCGGGCCGTTTCACGAGCGATCAGTTTTCCTACTATCACATTTAATTTTTACCGGTACATATGTGAATCGGGTGCGAGCGTGCGCATGGGAGAGAAAGTGGGGAGACACCGGGCGTGCACCGGCAACACTGAAACGGGCCAGTTAGAAATGAAAAGAGGAGAATCATAGAATACAGTCCAGTAGCCTCCTCAGGACGGGAGGGAGAGAGGGAGGTGGATCAGGTAAGAACTGCATCTGCACACCTAAGCAGATGTGCAGATGCAGCAGTGACAGTGCTTTCACGTGTAAAGATTTTATATTAGGTTACACTAAGGTAACTGCCGCCGCACCTTCCAAAAAAAAAAAAAAAAAAAAAAAAAAAAAAAATCGATCACGGACTTCATGATCGATTACCATGGCCAATGAACGAAGCTTCGAAGCTTCGAATTTTTTGGGGCAGCCCTACATTGTATAGTTGCACATTGTATGGACATACTGGTCTAAATGAACATCTAGTTGTCACGTTGTTGGTCAAATTGTTTAGAGGACCAGGTAATTTATGACCTACATGCATGTATACTCACAGAGCAAGGTTACATAAGCTCAAAAATGTAATGCTCATTTCAGGCTTTGCAGAGGCTGCCATGTGAGGGAGAAAACGACCAACCAATCATTTGGTTGTTGTTAAGTGGTATTACAAACTCAAGAAGTGTATTTAATTACTATGGTTAACTTGATAACCTTTTATATTTTATTCTTAACCAAAATGGGTCAGATAATACTACAGAACTCTGTGTCCCTTTTTTATAGTGTACACATTGATTTAAAAGCATGCCAACTGGAAAACTTGTTGTTGCAAGATAATTTAAAAGACAAGAAATCTTTTCAGAGCTGCTCTTCATTTGAACATCTTACCAGCCTCGTCATCATTTGCACTGCTCCTGCTGCTTTCTGCATAACAGAACTGCACATTTTTCAGATGAGAGCATTAAATATGCAGGCTAATGAATTGTCATTCTGATGGACTTGCACACCACTAATGAAAAGAGGAAATGTTCTGAAAAAGCAAAATCAATCAACTCTACATTAATTTGGAGAAAGGCTAGAGAAAGGAGTTTGAATTAGAGAAAAAAATCAGCAAGTTAATAATCTATTAAATTTATCTATTTCATGCACCGAGCTCAAAGCTTCAAATGAACATCTGTTTCAAGTCCTTATCGTAGCGGGTATACAGGGCCATGGTGAGATTAATGTGTTTTTATTTTAGTCGTGTAATAGCAGTACATCCCTAGAGGGTGTTGTTTGTGTCACCAAATGCAGATTTAACCTTGACTTGGAGGTGACACAATTTATTATTTACCACTGCCTCAATGGCATTTGTATCTCAGCAGCAAACAAATTTAAAAGAGGTAGCTTCGGCTTTGTTTCGCTGACTAAACTAATAATTCACATTCAGATAACTTTGACCGAGCAATGTCAAAAATGAATTTTTGTCCCATTATGTCAAAGAGACACACAACAATAATCACAAAGCAAATGCGATATATGAAGAAGGCTAATTTTTCATGTTGATCGAAGTTGACTTATTAAATGTCTCGCAGTTCTCTGGAGCAAACAACCTGATAAGAATAAGTGAAATAAATGATGGACAGACTGTGAAGGGGACTGCGTGCTGGCAATGGCTTCCCCCTGGACTGACTGACTTTGTGATCATGTTAGATTGAGTTCACATGTCCTTCTTTTGTCTGTCCTTTCCTGGCCTCTCTACTAAGAGGTACATCCATGGCTATATTCTTCCTGGACATAATGTTATCTAGATAAATGGCACAATGCATTAAAGGGGAACTATGCAAGTCCAGTTGCTCTTTCTCTGTTTCACTAACCCTCCTCCCAGCCATGTGCATTTGTTTACAACAAAACCAGCGAGAAATCAATCAATAGAGGAGTAATGTACATAATGTTATACATCATATACAATCTTACGATGTGTTTGTGTAGTCTTATCTGTCACAAACAAGAGATTACAGGGTGCGTTTGTGTTGCGGTGCTGCAGAGAGGAGAGCCGGGGCCGCAGCACTGATATTGCAAAGTTGTGTTTCAGCCAAGAGAAACTACGTCGAAGGCAGAGAGCCTCCATTCTCCCTTTTAACAAGTTACCTTAACTAAACTCATTTGATTTATTATGTTACAGGGTGATACGAGACCTTTTCGTCAGTTGCAACGGACTCAATCAGGTGACAGAGCTCGTCTACCTGGACCAGACCCGCACTTTGGCTTTGAAGGTTTTTGAGACTCTGATCATCGGCGCTGGACACCACCAGGCTTACGGGGTGCTCCAGGAGCTGGAGAACGCTGATGTTGAAGAGAGAGAGGCCGTCTTGGGTCTGGCTGAAGACCTGGGGTCCCGAGGGGCGGGAGAAGGTCCGCAAAGCCTCAGCAAGTTCTACGAAGGCCTGAAGGAGGCCTATCCACGTCATAAGAGCCGGAGCGGGCAGGGCCGAGGACCGGGGCGCAGCCGAGCAGAAACCCACCTCCACGTTATCAACCTCTTCCTGTGCGTGGCGTTCCTCTGCGTCAGCAAAGAGGCTGATTCCGACCGGGACTCGGCCAACGACTCTGAGGACACATCAGGTTATGACAGTACAGCCAGCGAGCCGCTCGGAGGGCGGCTGCCGTATTTGTCCCCAGACAGCGTGGCCCTGCCCTCCAAAGAGCAGGTACGGCGTGCTGCAGATGTGTGGTCAGTGTGTCGGTGGATCTACCTGGCCAGCCCCTTGTTTCAGAGGCAGTTCTTCAGGCTAGGGGGACTGGATGTCTGCTTGCGCCTAATGGCCATGGTAATTCAGAAACTTTCCTGTAAGACCAAGGATGGCAAAGCAAAGAAGAAGAGGGACGCTAAGGGCAAAGGCAGCCCTGAGTCCACAGCACCAGCCACTTCAGCGGTACTCGAGGAGATAAGTCACGATTTAGCCGACACCTTCAGCACCGGTCCAGCTGAGGGAAAGACCAAAGATCCTGCAAAGAAGCTGGAGGAAGAGTGGCAACTTCAAAGTATTCGTCTGCTTGAGGCGCTCCTGGCTATTTGTCTACACAGCGCTAACTCGGCTCTGCAGAGGATAGAGCCTGAACTTTCTCAGGTAATGTCACTCTATATCACACCGATCAGTTAATCCCTAACCACATCAGCTACAAAGTAAGCACGTTCACCCCGGTCTCATTAAAACTGTTATGTCTCCTCTCATCTCTAGCTCCAGTCAGTGGAAGAAACCCTCTTCGAGGTTCGAGACCAGCTTTCACGCTCAGGGGTGGTGAACTCTGACCTCGCCGTACCGCTCTTCGACTCTCTCCTGAGAGTGGCCTTAGCTGAGGTGTCATCCTGTCCTGAGCCCCCCGAGGAGAAGCCAGACAGGGTGAGTCCTGCCTTTGGAGAACCTGTGAGTGTTACACGCACCTTTTTTTATATTATCAAGTTATTTGAGCTACTCGTGTATCAAGAAGCCAGTTCAGGTTATAGCCAGACAGACATCACGACACCTGATTCCTCTGCAGCGAGGTGCCATCAGTATTCATCACAGCATGACGCTCTTGGCAAAATGTTTTCTCTACTAATCATTATCTGTTCTGCCGAGTGGTGGGCTTAATTAAATAAAGCCAAGTTAAAATTGAAGGCATCAATATTTACATCTTATCTACAAATGCCTCTTGACCTGGGGATTTAAGGCATTGACCATGAACTTCTGTATCCCAGATTTGCTCGATAGAAAATTTAGTTGTGTATCATTCTCATTACTTCATGTCTCTCCTATTAAGTAGTGGTGTTGGATATACAAAAGGAGCACATGAGCAGAAATAAACTGCATTTTGCTGTTCACTGCTCAGTGACATTAACTTGCCTTCCAGTGTGCCCTACAAACCGCTATCAAGGAAGACAATTGTAGTCAGGATGACTGCAGTTAATGAGGGGATTTGAACACAAAAGATAGAAAAACATATTCCCTACACAGTTTTTATTGCTTTTTTCTTTTAAAATGAGGCAGATTGTTCAGTAACTGCACTGTATTACCTGCTGCCTCGTTGGCCGAGCTCCATGACAAAATATAAAGAACGGTGGCGTTTATTCACAAGGCAAAGCGTACAATGAAAGGAAAATCCTCTTCCAGCCAAGCACCGTCAAGCCTCAGGGCTGCTGTGTATGGCCACTCACATTACGTTGCTAAGCAGCTGTTATCTCCCTGATGTGCAACAAAACAGCAGACAAAATAATGACAGCACTTGTTTAGAGAATGAAGTGGAGGCAAGCACGACCTCATTCTGACATCCACAGAGTTGACTTTGTTTTTGAACGTTTTCGAGTTTGTGCTGCTTTTTCAGAATCAGTGTGAAGGCAGAGGGAATAAATCGGTTGTTCTATTTGCATGTCGACAATTTCCCACCACAATGACAAGCTGGATAGAAAAAAAAAAAACCTCCCAGCAACTTCTGCGTCCTCAACAGTGGCCCTATCACTGTAGGCTACATGAATGAAAGGTTTTCAGCACCGTATATGGTCATGGCCAGAAATGACACAGCCTTTATTGTTCCAGGAAGAGAGATGAATACAGAATCGAAAGAATATATATTGCAGAAAGATTATCATTTTTGTCTGGCTGTCCTCAAAGAAAAATGACTTGCTGCCTGGTAGTGGGTGCCTGCTATCTCACAGCCTTGGATGTGTTTTCCACAAGTCTTAAAATGCCTATCTGACTAAGCTTGTTCCAACATAGGAGGATTTAGCGTTTTATATAATAGATTTACCTATTTCCTAAGAGCTTAGTTCTTTCTCAGTGAGCCCAGTAGAGTGTGATGTTCACTTAACCATTGCAACTGTGTGCTATGAAGCCTCAAGATTAGTCTCCCACCACCAAGTTTGTCCACTGAAGGACTGCTCTTTGAAATGTTTACTTCACTTGCAATTGAATATTACACCTGACATCCTAAGTTTTATGTTGAAAGGAATAGAAGAGTGAATTACATTAAGCCTGCTCTTTGAACAGTGAAGGGTTTAGACCGTGAGTGTGTGTGCATGACTGTGTGCACATGCGCGTGTGTGACTGTGTGTGTGTGTACATATGATGACTGACTGTTCACGTCAAGGAACTGGGCTGTGTGAGTGCCCCAGAAGTCAGCTGATATTCGTCTTATGACCAAAATCTAGTACTTTCTTTTTCTTTTCCACATAACTCGAAAACATTTTGTTGGCAATTTATTCGCCGCATTAGTGGTAAGACCGCTGCTTTTCATGCCTAGTATGTGTTAGCGTTACATTCTCAGTTAAGGGGTGTTTTTTTAACAGGATTGGGTAAGCTTGTGAAATGATTCTTATCTTACTAACCAGCTTGACAGTAGAGCAGGCAGTGATCTTTGTTTGGCTGTTTTTTACTGTACGGGACTGACTTTTTCTTCTTTTCCTCCTCTCTTCCTCTATTGCGCTCTCACTCTGTCTGTCTCTGTCTCTCCGTCTCACTCTTCCTCTCTGCCTCTCCTCCTGTCTCCAGGTGTTGGTGGAGGGGGTGGCTCCGGCAGACTATCTGTCTGAGGAGGTGGATGAAGTGCAGAGCTGCGGTGTCAAGCCCCCAGGGGAGGAGGAGGGCTACGACGCTGACAGCGAAAGCAATCCTGAGGACATGGCCAAGCAGGAAGAGGGTAGGTCCACAGTTATTCACACACGCACACACACACACACTCTATTAGTCCAATTAACCCACTACTACACGCCCCTCACTGCACAGTAAGTCAAGTCTTGTAACTTTCCACTGCAGATTAATTTTTCACCATTTTACTTCCCTGGGGATATTTTTACGAACGCTGTAAATCACTTGTGCTTCACGTAGTCTGACTCGTCCACCATTTGTTTTTGTTGGTGATAAATGTAAGCAAACTAATCTTGATGAATTGAGAGGTCATGTATTGGTCTCGACCTTTAAACCTGCTAGTTTTTAGCCTTGGGAAAGCTTGTTTCTCCCACTGTTGAACTGATAATTCTGTGCACATTTGCATGATTGTATCCAGGTAGGAAGGTTTTATATTAAAGAGCATCATAGTTTTTATTCACCAATTTTCAGTGTAAGTGCAAGATAAGGACAGTTACCGGTAGTTTTCATGTAATAATAACCACATCCTCCTTTGATGAGCTGTGCAGCGTATTTTAGCAATGACAAACTAATTTCTACTGCGCACAAATGACATGGCAAAAACAAGCCTGCATGTTTTCTCCCCCTCACAACAGCCTCTTGTATCAGCACTGCCTCCCCGCTCTGGTTTTCGCAGGTTAAGAACGTGGCCTGATTATATCCTTTTTACTTTTTCATCCCCTCAGAATGGAGTCATTGTTTTACGTTTTACAACTGCAGGCAACTACAGTCTGTGGCCTCATGAGCTGAATCTTGTGACTTAAAGTGCCCATCAAATGGAGACTTCAGCTTCCTGAAAAACGGTCTGCCTTGTTAAACAGTCAATCTTAAACACTGACCTCATGCAAGGCAAAGAAGTGAATTAACAGTTACATTTTTTTGGCAGTTACACCTCTCTGTTGTTATTCTCAAACCAAGCAGATTTTCTCTCCCTAATTAAATGCTGAACGTCCTGATTCAACAGGAAGTATTGTCCTCAGGCTTTTCTAATGCCGCCCCCTCAAACTCATGTGCATGGCATTATTCATATTATGGTGATGTTTTATGAAATCGGCATTTCATAACCTCTTGTGTAAATACTTAACCAAAATCTTGCCTTTAGTTATACATTCTGAGATGTCAATTTAGATTTTTTTTTTAACTAAGCTTTAATTCTTTTCACTGAAAACAATGACTTTACAGAAGTGGAAATCAAACTTTAACTTACTGGTACAGTATTAAAGGAACCTGTTACAATGGTATATGATTTTTAGTTTGTTTTTACCCTACCCTACAGTATGTATTTGAATGTGTGAGTGTGTTGCATGAGGGAAAAAATGTGCAGTTGTGTACAGGGAGAGAGAGCAGGCTTCATTAATCAAAGGAGGTCCCAGAAGCTGCATGAGAGCCTGCTGGGCCGCTCTACTGTAAATCATGAGGGGGCTCCCATGCTGCTCTGAGGCTGAGCACAAGACTGAGGCTAATTCTTTTTTATGAGCTGCCTCTGAGATGAGAGGTCGGAGCTGAAGCAGGAAATGTTTGTGGATCATGAAGCTGTTTAAGCAGCATCACCCAAAACCTATCTGTGCGTGTGTTTCTGCATTAGTGCGTGTCTTGCCTGTCTTGGGAAACATTCAGCATCTCTCTCCATGTGTCAGTCTGTCGCTGTATCTCTGATCTTTGTTGCATTGCTCTCTTAGGAGTGAAGGCGGAGTCTGCAGCGCTGCGTGAGCTTGTGGCAGTGGCGGACGGGCCCGGGCGGGGTTTGCTGCTGTTCCCAGAGATCTGTACAATGGAGCTGCAGCTTCTGGCCACTGGCTCCCCAGACCTGGAGGTTCTGAGTCATGTGTTTCACAGTTTGCTGGATGCAGTACACGCCAATCCATGCAACGCTGCCTTGCTCTATGACCAGGTCAGATTGACCCACCTCCTTTTTCTTTGTACTACTCCTAACTGTCTCCCCCACTCTATATTTGTCTTTTTTTTCCCTCCTCAACTGTGCTGTGGTGAAAATGACTAACACCTTCTCTGGTCCTCTCAGGGAGGAGTCAGATCCATTCTGTCTGGCTTCTATAACATCCTCAGCCAAACAGACCCCTCCTTTACAGGTTTGTTATTCCTCCTCTCTTATTTTTAGCTCATCTGACACTGTAGGATATTGTTCATGTGTGCCATCTAGAAAAAAAGGGGGGTTACACAGTTTATTTTGTTCCTCAGCTAGACTTTTTTGTTGCTTCTGACATTTCAACTGCGTCCTCCGGGCCTAAAGGGTCATTTTATTTTTGAATGGGTTTATCAAATTTTATGTGTCCTCATTTGGCACTGGAAAATGGGAAGTAAAATTGATTGTATTGTTTGTGCAGTGTTGGTAAGCTTTCCTGCTTCTCATATTTTGACTGGACAAAACACAAAATGGCCAATATTAGATTTTCTTGGAACAATGTACCGTTTACACAATCCATCAATCAAATTCTATATTTAGGATTTTTTTGTGAACTGGAAGCACTTGTATCTGAAGCATATCATTTGGCGATGTTTTTGTGTGATAGAGCAGTTATTGATGATGACGTTTTGTGTTCTGGTGCATGCCCAAGTGAATGAAAACCGTTTACGTAATACGCTCTTCATTGATCTACATGCAGATTGCCAGACTGTGCTAGTGGAGCTGGTGGTTGCCATGGTGAGCCAGCGAATCACAGCGGAGGAACTGGCTCTATTGATTCGTCTCTTCCTGGAGAAGACCCCACCTACTGTAAATAGCAAACCCCTCTCAGTCACTCAACATTGCACTGTTGGCTTACATGCAGGGTGTTGACACTGATAGCTTGTGTTCACAGTACAGCGCACGCACCTTTTCTGTTTCTGTCACTGTCCCCTCCACTTCTTACCTCCTGGTTCTTTCAAAGACATAATGCTCACTTTTTACTCTGTATACAATTAACACCAGTGAGTGTAGAGTAGATGTGATGCTTCAACGTGTTACCACAGTCTGTGATTTGCAATCTGCAGCAGACATCATCAATAATCTGTGTCCGAGGAAGAGGTTTCTAAAGCGGAGAAGAGAAGTGTTTTTAACCATGTGAATGTAATGTCATGTGATTTGTGTTTTCCATCTTTTAAAGATATGACACATCATTGGTCACATATGGTTGTGGTGCTGTTTTTGCATTACCACCTACAGTAGATCCTTCAGTTTTAGAAGAAGTGTGTTTTGTTTAATTTTTCTGGATTATTTATAGCTGGTTTATTGCTTCTTTTTCGAGACTCTGAGTTATTGAGTTATCTTACAGTAGATGAATCGCACAGTTACAGCAGCAAAACCTTCTATGTAAATATTTTTTTTAAATCAGGAAAAGGTTATACTGTGTAAGTCAACACACATCTATCTGGTGTTTTACCTCTTGGAACCTGAATCTGTTCTTATCTCTTGTCTGTCAGGAGATCTTACTGAAGGGCATACTACAAGTTGTTGAAGCCAATGTGAATATTGAACCTCTCCACTTCCTGACCTTTCCAATAATCCTTGGGGCTTCGACACAAGGAGGGTTGTCCCCTGGCTCCAGACAGAACGGTGCTGCTGGGGGGAAAAGTGTTGGTTTGCTCTGGAAGGGCAAACTGTCACCTGGGCGCAGGGAGGGGGATGCCGAGTACAGACCGTGCCACCTGCGTTCCTCCCCCTGGCACATCGCTCCTCTCCACTTGCCCCTGGTAGGACAAAACTGCTGGCCCCACATGGCCAGCGGCTTCAGTGCCTCTATGTGGATAAGGGTGGCAGAGCAGGAGAAGGAAAGGGACAAAGACAAGGGTGAGAAACGGGTCCTTCACAAACATCTTTTTATACCTGATTTCACAAACATGAATCAGTTCTGAGGTTTTCTTCTCATTGTTTTCCAGAAGATAGTAACACGCCTGCAGCTGAGTCGCACCAGGGCTCCTCTCAGGCTGAGACAAGATTAGTAGAAGAAGGCCTCATTCATATTCTGTCCATGGGCTCCAAGGCACTGATGCTTCAAGTGTGGGCAGACTTCTCTACAGGCTCTCTCACATTTAGGTGCGCTCCATTGTAGACTGCAGCCTCAAAGACGTGAGGGAAGGATGGGTTACTGGTTTTTAAGTATTCATTTTTTATCCAAGCTCAACTATTGTGATGTGTTCTCCCTGTAGAGTTTGTATAGACCCAAACGATGAGATAAAAGCAGGACTGCTGGCACAGGCAGACTCAGGGGAGGGGCTCCTGAGGCCGGGCCAGTGGCAGCACCTGGGCCTCACCTACACCCAGCAGCCGGAGGGCAAGAAAAACATCCATGGTCGTGTGGTTGTTTGGGTTTGTGGAATCAGGTGAGTAAACCTGTGATGGTAAGAGTAAGAACTTGCTGAAAGTTATACCACCCACTTCATCTCATAACTGCTCTCTTCTGTAGGAAATGTGAGGTTTCTTTGGACTACACCCTACCCAGGAAGTCAAGTTTATCATCCGACAGCAACAAAACGTTCTGCATGTTTGGCCACTGTATACCATCCTGTGAGGAGCTGTTGAAGCAGGGCGGGTGCTGGAGCATGGGCACCGTGCTTCTCTTCAATGGTAGGATTCCTGTTAACCCCCATTTAACCTTAGTCATGCACTTAGCATGATACACTCTGTGGCACATTAATGACTTCTTAAAGTACAGGCATTTGTGTTACATAAATAGTTCGTGGTGGGGTTATATTTAAGTGTATCAAGTCTGGGGGCTGTAAAAAGCTGTGGCTGGTGTGATGTGTGGCATTCTGCGGATACTCTGCATTCTCTCGGGAAGCTGACTGAATACTTCTCTTGTTGCCTGTAATTGGCCGTGAATGGCTTGTGTCTGGGCGATCCCAACCTGTGAACCCAAACGACATCTTTATACAAGCTTTAGCCTCTCAGCTGTCACAGTTCAATGTGAGGTAGCAGAAAAGAAAGTGCAAGATTGATAGAAATAAGAAATAAAACATCAAGGGGCACCAAGCTGCCCATTTGAATATCTCACACCTCATTTCTCTGGCTGTATAATAGAATATAAATGATATGTTTCCTAGAGCAGGACTCTTGAATGTCTCACCACTGGGGGAAAAGGCACATAACATACAATGTTTGTTATTCTGACTTACATGTTTCTCTGTGTATTTTAGGGTCTAGAATAGGATCTGAGGAGGCCTTCTACCTGTACACCAGTGGACCGGACCTCACCTCTATCATGCCTTGCAAATATGGAAAGCCCAGTGGGACATTTTCTAAGTTTGTGAATCAGGAAGGACTCAAGTGTGAGCATGTACGAGAGATTCTGATGAAGAGCAAGGATGTGGACATGACGGCTTTGGTTGTAAGTAACAACACGCAACAAAAACTTCATACGATATAAAATAATATTTTATTGTTAGTTTTGTTTAATCTTTTTAGCACGTGTCTGTTCAAATGCAGATTGATACTCCTGTTAAACCCTGTAATTGTACTGTGCGATTCAAGTGCTCTGTAGGCATAGCAAATCCCTCCTATGTCTCATTTATTGTTTCATTTCACGGTGCATGAGTAATGTGCTGTTCCAATTAGTTGTCATTAATGATACAGCGCAGTAGGAAGTAATTTTTCCCCAATGGAAAAAGCTATTACAGTTAAGCTGCAGCTATTTCAGTGAGACTGAAAATAGTTTTTCTCCCATTAAAAGCTAATATCTATGTTGATAAAACCTCAGATGATTGAAAAAGGAAAAAGGAAGTGAGACAAAAAGAATGAATGACTTCCTCTCTGCATCTTTATAACGTCTCTGCTACTGTGAGGAAATGTAGCCCACGTCTTTTAATCCATGCTAGGGGCAAGTTGGGTTACTGATTCCAAAAATATCTTCCTTATTTGAAGTTAAAAGATGACAATTGATTGCCTGCGTTGTATTTGTGTGCAGGAGAGCCTGGCAGTAGTGTATGCCCCGAGCAGCCCCAGAGTATACACTATCTATGAGCCTGTTATCCGACTGAAGGGTCAGGCCAAGACGGTGGTTACCCAGCGGCCATTCAGCTCCAAAGAGGTACAGAGTGTTTCCCTGGAGCCCAATGCCCTCAGGGCTCTGCTCCCCACTGAAACCCAAGGTCTGCAGAGCGTCCTGCACAAGATTGGAGGAACAGGAAATTTTGTCTTCCTCTTTGCACAGGTGGGATGATTTATATCTATAATAACACTGTAGAGTTAAAGGTCAGAGTTTCGAGTTGTTGTGGTATTTATGGATTCTGGACACGTGGGAAAAGTAACATGTTGAATAGTTTATAATAGAATAGAATTCATTTCTCACTGTTAGAAACAATGAAACGCTGTTTAGGAGCTCCCAAGCTGGAGCTCCTAAACAGCGTTTCATTGTCATTAAAAGCAAACTACAGACATCCAAGAATGAAGCATAAATAGATAAAATAGACCTTTAAAGCTCTTGCTTTCATATAACCTGTCTGGAATCACTGCACTGTAAGGTCACATTAGTATTGTTGTACCTGTCAGTTGAGATCATAGTCCAGTGTCACCTTAAAAACTAATTTTGATAACGGTCTCTCATGTGCTTGGGTGAGAACATGATTAATGTAACTGGAACTGGGTGTAATAATCACACATAAATGCTAGTGCAGACCTACATTGTTAATATTAATGTGTTAATGTTCACACATTAGGCTCCTTTGTTGATAATTTTTTTTCCCCCTTCATCTCTCATCTTGGGCTCTTGGCATCCAGACGGTGGAGCTGAGTGACTGTGAGAAGACACAGGCTCTGGCCCTGCAGGTGCTGCTGTCTCTGTCCAAGTTTAACCAACACCGCATCCATGAGATGGACTGTTACCATGGTTACTCCATGATCCACCAGGTCCTTATAAAGTCCAAATGCATCGTGGGATATCATATGCTGAAAGTGAGTCACACCTCGAACTCTGCCGTTCCAACGACCTCTGCTGATGTGTTCGGTAAAACATATTCACCAGCACTTGTTTTCGCCGTGAATCTGATCCAGCCCAACACTCCGGTGTTTCTCAGAGCCGACGTCGGTGACCCTGCTGTTACTTGACCCTCTAGCTGTGACTGTAATTGAGCTGTGTGATGGCTGTGTGCTGAAATGGATTCTGTCTGACTTGATGAAACACTGAGCTCTTGCAGAGTAACACAGCAGTCCTGATTGTTTTGGGCACTTTAGGCATCCACATGCTGCATTGTATGGCATACTCTATATAAGGTAGTGTTGTGTATCAAACCCATAATTCGAACCACATAGAAAGAACCGTGCTGTGTACACACCTTTCTATTTATACTATTCAAAATTCAGTAAAATGTATTAAATGAATGTCATTTTCCTTTGCTGGACTGTAACAGGATTCACTTGTCAGACAATAAATAATGTAACTAACCGTGGGTAAGACTGCAAAACTTCTATCTTACCTCAGAATACCAGAGGTTCCCAAAGGACTGCAAGATTTATGACCACTGCAGCGAAGCCGGTCACAAATGATAGACTTTGATCAATACAAACGGTGCTGCTCTGGGAGTAAATGGCATTGGTTTTGACAGAGTGATAAGCGCTCCAAAAAATTTCATGGAAAATGTATTGATTTTCCTCCTGTCTGGGGTTCTGCACTGTAATCACTGAGTGATTCTGGAGAGATAGTGATTATTGATATGTTGAGGTATGTGTCTGATTAGAGTTAACAGTAGTCTGGAAGACATTATAGAAATGCTGTTTTTCTGACTTGGTTTCCATATCGCTTCTCTCTAGACTCTGCTGGACGGGTGTTGCAGTGGATCTATCCTCGTCCTTGGGGATGATGGGCAGTTTCGTTTGGACACCGAGTCCATCGCTGTGGTGCAGGATATCAGACTTCTCTCAGACGTCCTGCTTGACTGGAAAATCTGGGCCAAGGCAGAGGTAAACACACACACATCTGTCAGCTCAGATTGGTGGTTGGTTGGTATAAACTAAACACAGAACACAATAAATACAGTGTTAAATAATATAAAACAAAATACATACTGTAACTATAAACTGGTAAAATATTATCTGAAATTAAACCTATGCTAAATAGGTTTGATTTAAAGAGTTGTTTTCCCAATATGTGTTAATGAGAAATAAAAATAAAGTTATACACCAAAGCAAGAAAAAAAACCCTGCAGTTTTATGTCCTGCAGTAAATCCTGATGTGAATCCTAATGTTTTTGTTTAACTCGAGGTCAACTAATTTCCAGTGAAGTGCAGAAAGCTCAAAACATCACCACCAATGATGAGCTAGTGACTAATTCATACTTGTCCCTTTGAGTTGCAGTCTCTTTGATTTTACTTTTTTATGTTTCTTCAAGGAATACCCAGAATATATGGGCACTAATTTGGTTTAAACAATTTAAAACTTTTTATCTCCTGGACAAAAAACCCATGTTTGTGGAGGAAACACCAAAAATTATGCAGTCTTGTCAGACTGAAGTGCTTGCACTCTAAATTGGGTTTTTCAATGTCCTCCAGATGTTAATATACTGGGAAAATAAAGGCTTAGAAAATCAAAACAAACAACCAGTCCCCTAAGTGTTGCAGTCTGTTCAGCATTGTTTGGCTTTGATGATGGATGATGCCCCTCTTTAATAGTTGCTCTCCCCCACCATTAGATGATCTGTCTCTATGTTAATTTGCTCTGCGTTGTTTCTGTCAGTGTGGAGTGTGGGAAACACTGCTCGCCGCCCTAGAGATCCTCATCAGGGTGCACCACCCTTATCAGGTCTTCAACATCCGGCAGTTCCTCAAAGCCGAAGTAGTGCATCGCTTCCTTCTCACGTGCCAGGTGTTACAGGTAGGTATTTGTCACAAACCTGCCGCCACCATACCCCCTTTGTTATCGGGGATTGTTACTTACTGCATTTTGTTTGTCTTAAGGAGCATCGGGACGAGCATCTGACTGCCATCCCGCAGGACGTCTGTTTGTCATTCGTCAAGATAATCCAGGAGGTGCTTGGGTCACCGCCGGACATGGACCTGCTCAAACTCATCTACAACTTCCTGCTGGCTGTCCACCCACCCACCAACACCTACGTCTGCCACACTCCATCCAGCTTCTACTTCTCACTACACATAGGTGAGAAAGCGGTGCAGTTGAAAGTAGCACTTCTGTATTAAAGTGCCATTAATTCGATTGCGCTGAGGTCTTCTGATGTCTGTGTTTGTCAGATGGGAAGCTGTACCAGGAGAAGGTGCAGTCCATTATGTACCTGAGACACTCCAACAGTGGCGGGAAGTCTGCCAGCAGCTCTGTGGTTTCACTGTCCCCAACCGTCTTCACAGACACTCCCCACGACGGTACAGTTGCTTTAACTACATTACACTGACCTTGAAGGGTTTTCTGGACCAAACACAGTGGAGATAATTAAATACAAACCTTCACGGTGGTGCTCAGAGTGACATTATAAATGGAGAGATCTGCGGCATGTGCCTCAAACAAGGAAAATCTGTTTAACGTGTTCACTGCTGTATCAGCCCAGTTTTCTCTCCATGATGAATTACAGTCAGCACAGTTTTATTTTAAGCACCTAATGTAAACACCATTATTTCTGGGAAAATACTTACTGTATGTATGAGCATTAGGTCATTATATGTTTGTGAAACTCCATCCCATCCTCCTCCACGTTTTTTACTTGAAATACTGCTGCTTGTAACAGTAGCTTTCACAGAACCCTAATTTTTATATATCCAATATATTTTCCTAGCTATGTCTTTTTTTTACTCTTTTATCTTTTACTGTTCCATTCAGTGTTGTAATATAAGCCTCTTTTGTCATCTTTATCTCCCTTTTTGGATTTAATGCCTTTTTATTTCTTGGAAAACACTTTATAACTTTGAAAAAAGGTTTTACAGTATAAAGTATATGACAACAGAGTTGGCGGTGATTACTTGTAACAGTGCCATGAGATTAAATCCAAAAAATATAAAAACAAGTACCAACTCCAACATAAACCCTGTTGACACAAGATACTTGTTTTTCTGTCTCGCTGTAATTAAATGCACAGTTTTTTCAGTGAACAGCTATCCCTCTGTTCTGCCACATCATGTTATTCATCACCTTCATCAATATTGCTATTTGCACTGCAAGCGTTGTACAGTGCACCTGCATACAAATAAGCCCTCGCAGCCATCCGTTCTAAAGTTGAATCATTTATAAATGCTGAATCATTTTGTTGTTTTTCCAGGTCATCACGCCTCTTCCCCTGAACACGGAGGCGATGATCAGTTGTTACGCCCACCCAGTCTGGCACCTTCTCCATACTCCTCCCCACTGCTGACACCTCGACTCGGACACGGGAGCTCACATGAGGCAGGTGAAGGTGACGGGGTGTCCCTGGCCACTCAGCAGGCACGGGGCAGCACTGAAACCCTCAAGAAGGGCGGAGGTGACGAGCAGCTCCTGAGCAGCTGTGAGTCAGCCAAGACAATCTGTGACTCTAAGGACATAGGCGAGGGGGGAGCCCTACGCACTCCCTCCATCAGTGTGGAGGAGGAGCGGGACGAGGCGGCGGAGGTGGACAGCCTGGCAGAGGGAAGCGTGGGGGTGGCGGAGTCCGAGGACAGGTTTGACTGGGCAAGCGATGAGGCACCGCGGCGCCCCGACAGTCTGAAAGGTATCCAGTCCTTCCAGAGGAGCCACAGCAACCTGGCCAGTCTCGGCCTGGCCTTCCCTGCTCCCAATGGCTCGTTGGCAATTGGCCGATGGCCCAGCACGGCAGACCGCGGCTCCATGCCTGAGGACTGGGAGAGCTACACTTACTCGCCGGGCTATGAAAGGGCCCACAGCAAGACTGAGTCCAATGACAGGTACACTGCCACAGTAATGTTGAACATGGCATGGTTCTTTGAGTTTCTGATGTATCAAGAAGGAACTCTAAGGATATTTTCAGTGAATGCTGATTTAACGTTAATGAAGTCAAATCGAGCTTGAAATTAGTATCAGTGAACACTAACGGCCCCTTTAACATTTCATTCAGTTGTATTAAAATGTGGGTCTTGTTGTTTTACATACCTTCAAAATAGGTAAATACTTGGACCACGGCTTGTCTTTGATGAAGTGGGTTGTTTAAGGATTTGCATAATCTTCAGCATCCTTAACTCTGAAAATGATTTGCACCCTAGTGACAGTTTCACTTTATTTCTGCTTGCCAGCTGCTGGCTTAAGCTGATTGGAAATTAAAAAAAGAGATTTGTACATTGTAATCCTGTTCCCTCAGAAGTCACCTTTGTATTTGATTTACATGCTGACACCACTGAGTGCCATTTATATACAAAATGTAAAGTTTTGTATGAACTAGAATTATATTGAAATAAACATTTTATTGTTTCTTAACATACCATTTCAGTAACACCAACAAAAGGACTTTGGTCAGCTATTCAGGTAATTCAACATTGAAGTCAAAGCTGTGTGTTTCTCAGGTCCAGTACTGAGGACTGCCTGGTGCTGATCTGCTGTGGACTCTATGATCTTCTGAGGGGAGTCCTGTTGCTGTTGCCTGATCTCATGCTTGAGGAAGTGATGGACAAACTCATCCAGCCAGAAGCCCTCATAGTCCTAGTCAACCACTCATCACCTCTGATCCAGCAAGGAGTCATGAAGGTTGGTTCAGTCCCGTCCTGTGAAGCATGTCGACCTTGTGCTGCGTTTTAGATCAAGGTATAACCCAGTGTGGGGTAGCGTTGCTCATTACCATTCCTTAAAGTCACATTCACACCATTGTTGTACATTTTATGCTTTTAGCAAACACATTTCTCTCGAACCGCCCACAGAGAGTGAAACTGTCATGCAGCATTAATGTCAGGGTTTTGTAAACAGTTCAGTAGAAACAGTGTGAACCCAAGTGCATCAAGTCCAATAACCACAAACTTGCAGTGGCTTAACATCCAGAAAGAAGGAGACCACAGATCTTGTTAGACTGTGCTTTTTGTACATATTAAATAAACTAGATATTAATATTAATTAAGACGCTTTAGAGGTGCTAGAAGGCAAATTTGATGTCTTTGAACATAACCAGCAGGCTAGTCTTCATCCTAAGCTAGCCTTGGGAAATAGGTGTCCCAATAAGAGTAATTAATTGTCTGTTGAAGATTGTAAAAAAAGAAAATACAGCTGATTTCAACAGAGATGGTTGTAAAATATGTGTTGGTCTATTCTATTCTGATGTTCTCGCCCCTCTCTCCCAGCTGCTGGATGCTTATTTCAGCCGAGCTGTCAAGGATCAGAAGGAGAAGTTCCTGAAGAACCACGGTTTCTCGCTGCTGGCCAATCAGCTGTATATCCACCAGGGCAGCCAGGGGCTCCTCGAATGTTTCCTGGAGATGCTCTTTGGGAGGCCGGTGGGCCTTGAGGAAGAGTGAGTCCAGGAACAACACAGGCTGTAGTGTCCCATGCATCGAGGGACAAGATCTGATATTATGCATAAGATTATCTGCTACAGTATATGAATTGCTTTGTTGGGTGCGTGTGTAATTGTGTACATTCAATACCATTATCTTTCTTTTGTGTCTTCCTTTTCAGTCTGGACCTTGAGGAAATGGAAAATATCTCACCTTTCAGAAAGCGCTGTATTATCCCAGTGTTGGGTCTTATCGAGAACTCCTTGTACGAGAACTCCTTGGTGCACAACATCCTTTGTATGCTGTTGCAGCTCCTCAACGCCTGCCCCAAGCTGGCAGACATCCTTCTAGACCACGGGCTGCTCTACGTGCTCTTTAACACCCTCTCCACCCTCAACGGCATGGAGAATGGGTGAGACCGCCAGAACAGAGAATGATTCATTCAAACGCCACCATGGGTTTTGTCTTCAACCTTCGAGCCATGAATTAAATCATTAATCCTCTCACTGTTCATTGATCTGGCATATGCGAGTGGTAAACTCACTTCCTCTGCCTCGTGTTTCATTGTTTTTCCTCGTCTTCATTGTCCTCCCTCTGCAGTATTCCCCTGAATGACTATAAGCTCCTGGTGTGTGACATCCAGCAGCTGTTAGTAGCTGTGACTATCCACTCCTGCAGCTCCTCGGGGTCCCAGTACTTCCGCATCATCGAAGACCTCATTACCTTGTTGGGTTTCATGCAGACCAGCAAGATGCGTCGCACGCAGGGTGAGGAGAGAATTTCTGATATTGAATACACATGCAGAATATATCAATGTTGTCATCTACTATGCTCTGCAGTTCTGGTGATATCAAGCTGCCATGCTCTGCTGCAGAAAGAAACCAGGCTGTCACTTCATTATCTTCAACTGCAGAGTGGAAACTCATTTGAGAAATATCTCTCACTCATCTTGCCACTAAATGGCTTTCTCTCATCTGTCCCTAAATTTGCTTTCTGAAGAATATCTCTCCCATCTCTTCCCCATTAGAGCTTATTTCTTTACAGTGTTTTTTGATCTGATATAATCATTCTGTGGTCACAAACACATTACAAAAGCATTATGACTCCGTACATAGAGCCTTTTATTTTTGGTTATTTGTCATTTTAGTAATTATACTTAACTGTGTTATTGCCCTCAGTGAACCTCCTGCCAGAGCACCTTCCTTTTTCTTTCTCTTCAATTACCCAATTCTGGTTCAGCAAAGTCTCCCGGCTGAACAAACATGCAGTTAGCTTCTCATTTTAACTTAATGAATGTGGCTTGTTCATGAAAGGTGTGTGTTTGGTATTGCAGACTATGCTAATGATCATATCTTACAAATTGCTACCTAAGACTGCCTCTTCTGCTCTAAGTAGACAGGTTTGATTGATAAAAATGTTACCCAATAGTCGTAAGAGGAATCTAGATTCAGTAGATGAAAACACATTATATTTGGCAGGATCTGTGCCGGTAGTAAAAATGAGAAGATAGTATCTGTGTTGATTTAAAGCAGAAATTGTTGAATTTTCCAGACCAAGATGCACATAACACTAATATGATGAACAGACGGTCAAGAGATAAGTGCAAGAAAATCAGTGAATGTGACAAATTCTCATACATGTGACTCAACAACAGATACGTCTGTGCCAAGTGGCTCTTCCATGGAGTATATTGTCACAAACAGAAGAACATCCGTTTGACCTCTAACATGATTCATTTGTTTGTTTTTTTTGTCCTTCAGAGATGTCGGTGGCATTGCAGTTTCGTGTCCTTCAGTCAGCCATCGAGTTTATCAAGACCACGGCCAATCAGGAGCCTCAGAGGCTGAGCAGCTCTGTCAATGCACAAAGCTCTCCGCATCATGCCATTTATCAAAAGCGCAAGAGCATCGCAGGTGAGTGTCTCAAGTTAATCCAACATGATGTTGTGTCGAGGTAAACTTAGCCACCATGTGTTTTCAAGTGTTTCCCTGCTCCACCCTCACCTGTCTGTTTATTGATCCTCTCCTCATCCTGACCTGAAGGTTCCATTGCCATGAAAGACTCCATTATCCCTCGTATCCCCAGACAGCACTTCTGCTCCTATGGCCAGATCCCCCTGTCCCCTCCCTTCAGCTTCCTGTCCCAGGACTCCCCCCTCCCCTCCCCCTCAGGAGCTCCGTCCTACATGCTCCACTGTGATGCAGGTAGCTGGGACTGCGGTCCACAGCGGAGAACATCCTCACTGTCATGGGGCATGTCTCCCATTTCTGCACTGAACTCACCCTTTCCACCCCCAACTCACTTTGGGGGAAGTTAATGTGCCCAGTACCCTTGTGCGCTACTGGTGCGTTTGTGTGTTCACATTTAAATGCTTAACTAAATCACTGTTAAGCATTTCAGCACAGATGGCATTTTGATCAGCGAATCTTTATAATCTTCTCCGTGCTCAATAATAAATGAGTCATATGCATAACTTTACTTTGAACTTGAGAGGAGAAAAAGCGTGTGTACTTTTACTTACAAATGGCAAACCATCACAAACGCCCTGCCTGTCTTCTCTCAGCTGAACTCGTATCAATGTTGTTGTTGTTGTTGTTGTTGTAGGTCGTCGCCGTTTCTCTCTGGCCCAGACTGACTCTCTCCTGATGCGTATGCGCTCTGTAGCCAGCGATGAGCTCAACCAGATGATGCAGAGGAGGATGAGCCAGGAAAACCCCATTCGTGCCAGCGAAACTGAGTTCGTGCAACGGCTGCAGAGGCTGGTGGTTCTTGCTGTCAACAGACTCATCTATCATGGTAAAGAAAAATAAAAGAAAAAATCTTCTCCCACATATCCATTGTAATCTCCTCAATTTTCTTCTTCACCTCATAGGGACACAAACCAAACTTGCTGTCTAATCCTACTTCTGTTTGAATGTGTCTCTCAATCCAGATGTGAGTCAGGACTTGTTTGACCTGCTGAATATTCCAGACTCCCCAGACCAGCAGCTTTTCACACCAGATCCAGGTGATCAAACACAGGATGACAGCGGCTCAGCCTCCTCTGTCCCACACTCTCCAACTCCCTTCACCCTGCCGCCTGCCAGCAAGAAGAGCTTTCAGAAGGACATCCTCAAGCTCATGATGGATGGGATCAAAATTAGCCTGGTAGGTTTAAAAAAAAAAGTCCCCGTGAAGCATTTCTTCAGCTGTAAAAGAACTGGTGTGGTTGATTGCCATATACATCGATGTTTGTGATGTCACAGGGCAGCACAGGTCGCGGAGGAGCCCCACATCAGCAGTGGCGAAGGATCCTGTGGTCGTGTCGAGACACTTTCCGGGTCCAGATCGGGCGGCTGCTGGTGCACACACTCAGCCCTGCGCTTCCACTGTCCGACAGGAGGGAGGCGCTGGAGTTTGTGTTTGATCCCAGACATCTGGATATCCTCAAGGAGAGCCTCAGTCCCGGTCTAGAGGTGAGTGAGACAAAAAATGCCTCATTATAATTCAACCCACGCCTCACATGACACCTCAAACCTATTGTTCACTATCAGGTATTGTACTGTAAAACATTATCATTCTGGTCATTCTTATCCACGCAGTATAGATCCAAATCTTTTTTTTTTGGTCGTTTCTGAGGAAAGTTTGAGTGAGTGTACAGTATATTAGCTTTGTCATATTCACTCTTTCAGTTTTTCAGGAGTTGTCAGGCCATGGCTCAAAAATAACAGATATTTAATGCTCTTCATCTGCTCGCTTGCATCGTCATATTCACTCTGTATCCTCCTCTCACACTTCACTGAAGGTCAGCCAGCTGTATAAGACTTGTTTCCTGTCCATGTGCGCGCATGTGACTCGCTTCAACCATGAAAGACATTTTAATCTGCCCGTCTATGTGTCACTCAGCATGGACCGAAGCTGTCGCTCTACCTATATGAGATGCTCCACGATCACAAGGACAACCTCACCAAAGACGAGCAAAATGCCGTGGGTGTATTCATGACCTCTCTGAAGCTTTGTGGCCATCGCTGCATCCCACCCAACGCACCACACAAACAAGACTTGCTCAGGGCGATAAAAGAGGTAAGTCCTATAAAGACAGCCATTGTCAAAGGGAAGCAAAAGAAGCTTCTAAGGCTTTTTAATAAAACATGAAATGCCAACTGTTTTGTGCAGGTGGGTCCATAAAGCCTGTCAGCTTTTCTTCTTAGACAGAAAAATACATGCGAGTAACTTGTTTACCTGTATCTTTATCCTCACAGGAAAAATTCAAGTACGAAGCTGAAGAAAAAACAAGCAAAGTGGCGTGGGAAAAGAAAATGGCCAACACTCAGAGGAAGTGAGTCTGGGTGTTTTTTGTGATGTGAAATTGATGTTCAGTACAAGAAAATAATAGTAAGAATCATGTCTTTGTTCCACTTTTCTATTCACTCCATTCTTTCTTACTCCTTTGCAGCCTCATCCAGAGGCTTGATGGAAAGTCCAAGGACATTTCCAAGATTGCAGCAGATATCACTCAGAATGTGTCTCTGCGGCAAGGCATGGAGAGAAAGAAAGTCATCCAGCACATCAGAGGACTATATAAGACTGACCTCAGCGCCAGCCGCCACTGGCAGGAGCTGGTGCAACAACTCACACATGACCGGTAGGCGCAGAAATGCATTTCTCACTTTCAATTTATGGAAACTGTAGAACAGTGGTTGCCAACCTTTTTTGGCTCGTGACCCCATATTGACATCCCAAATTCTCCCAAAAATTCTGGCAGCTATTTTCATATGCTGTATTTTATTTGAACTCTACAGTATATAAGTGAAAGTTTAGAATACAGTTGTTTAAAATTGTGTGTGGTGTTTTTAATATTTTTATAAGTAATTTTTTTTTATTAATTACTAGTCATTTCAGGTGACTCCATTTGAATTCAGGCGACCCCATGTGGGTTGAAAAACACTGCTATAGAATATGAAGACATGACATCTCAATTGCAGCTGCGGCTCTGCGGTCGTCAGGTGTCTTTTTGTATTGATGTGAGTAGATGATGTGTTCAAGACGGCTGCGATGGTCTGTTTCAGTGCGGTTTGGTACGACCAGACATCCTACCCGACATCCTGGCAGCTGGATCCCACTGAAGGTCCCAATCGAGAGCGGCGGCGGCTTCAGAGATGCTACCTCACCATCCCTAACAAATATCTGCTCAAAGACAGACGCAAGGCTGAAGGTGGTTGCACCCTTTTTGGCAAAGTTCTTTGCAGTACTAGTGTGTTTGTCTCCTTTAATCTGACCTTCATGTCTTATTTAGACACCATGAAGCCACCCCTGTCTTTCCTGTTTGAGGATAAGACTCACTCCTCCTTCTCCTCTACTGTCAAAGACAAGGCCACCAGTGAGCCCATCAGGTATAACTGCCTCCTCTGCCTCTCTGTAAACTTTTAATAAGCATCATATCTGTGTCAGAAAGCTATGATGATCTAAAGACGATACATAAATGTCTAAAAGACTGGTGCTGCAACAAAAAAAAACCTCTATGCTTTATTCATACGATGTATTTCTTGAATGAGAAATGTCTTTTTGTCCTTAGGTTCACTCGTCGTTGCATCAGCGTGGCCCCCTCCAGAGAGACAGCAGGGGAGCTACTTCTGGGTAAGTCACTGACCGTCCCTCGCAGCTGTTCCATGCATAATATACTCATCCAGTTACAGGGCACAAAGAGTAATGTGCTCTCTGAGGCACTAGAGAATATTGCTCAGCCCTCACACACAAGTGTTTGTTAGGTATTCAGTGGGGGAAGCTTTTGTTTGTCTTGCTCTTAGTACACCAAATCTCTCTCACTCTGCGCTGTCTCACAGGAAAGTCAGGGATGTACTTTGTGGAGGACAACGCTGCTGATGCTCATGACAACCAGGTAAAGCTAGGCTTTACTGTCCAGGCTTTATTCTCTGCCAGAAGGGTGGCACTGCCTTATGTGTGTGTGTCCGCCTGGCAACTCATCACTGGGTGTGTTTATGCGTTTGGACAGAGTCTTCACGGGGAGACGGAGGCACCTTCCTTCTCCTGGACGTACGAGGAGATCAAGGAGGTGCACAAGCGCTGGTGGCAGCTAAGAGACAACGCTGTGGAGATATTCCTCACCAACGGCAGAACCCTGCTGTTAGCCTTTGATAACACCAAGGTGAGAAACACACAAGTCACATGGAATAAAAAATGAAGGAAGCCAGTGGAACGCTGGGAATTTACTAGAGAAATACTGTATTGATATGAATGTTGACATTGATCGTGACTGGCATACAGTCGATCTCCCAGCTTATTTACTTTAACTATTTCAAGTAATTATTGCAAAGAACCAACTTTGTTTATCATCTATAACTAGACCACCCAGCAGCTCATAAGAGGAAAATTCAATCCATGTTACATTTGAATATTAAAATGCAGCCGTAGAGGATGGACTGTGATTAAAAATGACAAGATAAAAGAGGCCACTGATGCTCAAAGAAAAAGATGTTTGAATAGACAAAATCATGCTGCTTTAAAAAATTGCTGCCAGAGTTAATTGTTGAATTGGCTTTTTGTTGTTCTGCTCTCGATGCATTTTGGGCTCTGTGCTCTTCTCTGCCAGGAATTAATTACAAGTCATAAGATAGACAGATAGACGGTACAACGAATGTTATAATCTGGTCTTTTAAGCAAATGGGGGTTTTCCAGCAGGTTTTTCAAAATGTCCACAGATTGACTTGACAAAACTGCACCTGGATAAACAAGCAAGAAAATGTATTTATTTTTTCCGTTTTCCCTGTGTGTTTAATTCGAGTTAAGAGATGATTTTTTTTTTTAGTGCAAACATTCATATCCCCTTCAGGATGAACTGTAATCACTTTGGGATTCTCTGATTTCTCAACTATAGCCATCATCAGGCAGAGGGTTTAATTTATTCATTAGGTTTTTACCTCCAGTTGAGGTTTTTGTAGATTCTGAATTGGTAAATGTGAGTGTGTTAAAATGCTAAACTAGGAGGGTGAACATTATATTTGCTCAACATTAGCATGTTGGCTGTCTGCCATGTTTTAGGGCAGTTTGTACATTTATTATCCCTGGCTTGGTGTGGATACATTTCAGGATTAGATGAATGAAATTAAAATGCAATAGTTATTTTATGTGAAATAGCCGCTCTCTTAAGGCACCTGGCTCAGTTTATCCCTGGCACAAGAAACCAAGAAACAGGTTTTATTAGTCTTTTAATCTGATTCCATTTGCAAGTTAGTTCTGTTTCCATGTCTCACTGCAGACCCGACGCTAGTGTTGGAAATAATATTTGCTTCTCTCCGTTCTCGCCTTAAGTTTCGTGACGACGTCTACCACAACATCCTGACCTCTGATCTTCCCAACCTGCTGGAGCATGGAAATATCACTGCACTCACACAGCTGTGGGGCTCGGGTCAGATCACAAACTTTGAGTACCTCACTCATCTCAACAAGCATGCAGGTCGCTCCTTTAATGACCTCATGCAGTATCCTGTGTTCCCCTTTATCCTGCGAGATTACACCAGTGAGACACTCGACCTGCAAGATCCAAACATCTACAGGTCGGTGGTCCCCCTGTTACGATGGATGGATGGATGGATGGATAGATAGATAGATCTGATGCATTAGATGTTTTCAAAATGTACTGCTCTTAAATGTTATATATTTGTTATATTATATTTGTGTCATACATCTGCTAATTATGCAAAACCCATGATATATCATTTCAGACACTGATTATATGTTAATTGATATAATATATTATTCTTTGATCAGTTAGATGGTAATGAGGCCTCTCTAGTTAAGATTCATGACAGGAAAATCATTTATATTAGGAGACTTGTTGCCATTTGCCACTGTTGGGAATCACAGGCAGTTAATTTTTGCTTTGTTTTCCTTTTGTCATTGTGCAGGAACTTGAGCAAACCCATTGCAGTCCAGTCAAAAGAAAAAGAGGATCGTTATGTGGATAATTACAGGGTAAGGCCTGCTGCACCTTTTCACCATGTTATTAGATGTTTTCAGCAGCAGACTACCCGTCAGGAGCAGCGGGGCATTTTAGCCTGCCTTGAACAGTCAACCTGACCAGCGACAAGATGCATTTCTCACACTTGAGCTGCACCTGCTTGTTTCAGCTGTGTGTGAGACGTTACTTCACTGAACCGCTGCCACTCCCACATGTGTGTCTACAATGGTGCTGTTTCCTCTAGCACTACCGTTATATATTGACTTTGATAATGGCCAACAATGATAGAAAAGTGAAGAGAGGAAGACATGAAAACTACTGCCTTTCATCTAATGATCTATTAACTTACAACTAGTCCTCTACCCGTTACATCAGGCAGATTTATAGGCTATTATTCTATAACTGTTATATTATTCATAACACCTTGATGGACCAAAAACGGACTGAGAAATATAGGAGATCATTCCCTCCTACAGCCATCAGGCTTTTTAATTTTTCTGCAAATGGTAGATGAGCTGACAGACAAATGGATTTCCCCTTGGGGATAAATAAAATAAACATTATCTTATCTCATATACATACAGTACTCTATATATAATATTTTAACATAAACGCTCAAGAGGTTTGACAAGTGGTGAAAATTCATTGCCTTTTCACTCCATCCCAGAGTGGTTCAGTCAGAAAAATCATTGCTGTGTGTTTGTTATGCAGTACCTGGAAGAGGAGTACAAGAAGGGAATCCGTGAGGACGACCCCATGCCTCCTGTCCAGCCTTACCACTACGGCTCACACTACTCCAACAGCGGCACTGTGCTGCATTTCCTGGTGCGAATGCCCCCGTTCACCAAGATGTTCCTGGCGTACCAGGGTGAGTGGCGCAGTGATGTTTACTAAAAGTCAGGAGAAGAGATCTTACAGGAAGCCTGCAGGAAAAACAAACAAATTGGCGTCTCCAGCCGCATTTCCTTTTGCAACACTGCTAAAGCGCTGTGTAAAAGCACTGTAAATGTAAAGTGAGTGACAGTCCTGACTATGTGTCCCTTTAACAGCTGATGATTATCATCCAGCTCCAAAAAGCTTTTAGCAGCGCCCGTCAAGTCCCACCTGTCTGTGTTACATTGACAGCTCCATCTTAATTGATTCTGAGGCTTTTAGTACAGAGATGTTGGAACCGAGCAGCGTGTTGCAGGAGCTGTGTTGCGTCACATGTATTAGCCATGAAAGGTTACCTCATCTCAATACCGTGCTCTGATCAACTCCTCGTCCCTTCCCCTTCTCTTTTCTGTTTCTTCTATTTATGTTAATTGTTTTTTCATTCATTCGTGTCCCCCCTCTGATCCTCTTTTTGTGTGATCGCAAATGTATTCATGAAACGTGGTGTCTCAGGTCATAAAAGGGGATCTTTTCAATCAAAGTTGAATCTTTAATCAGATTGTCTTTGGCCTTAATCAGACCAGAGCTTTGATATTCCGGACCGGACGTTTCACTCCATGAACACCACGTGGCGCCTGTCCTCCTACGAGTCCATGACTGACGTGAAAGAGCTCATCCCAGAGTTTTTCTACCTCCCGGAGTTCTTGGTCAACAGAGAGGGTAATTATTTTATGACTTTTCTTCTGGTCCTCCTCACCCCGTGTATCTACTGTTAGTCCTGCATACATTTTTCATAGCTTCTCTTAAATTAAATGCAAGTAACCTTTTTTCCTGCTTGAACAGGTTTTGATTTTGGGGTTCGTCAGAACGGCGAGAGGGTAAATCATGTGAATTTACCTCCCTGGGCTCGCAACGACCCACGTCTGTTCATCCTGATCCATCGACAGGCGCTGGAGTCGGACCAGGTCTCCCAGACTCTGTGCCAGTGGATCGACTTGGTGTTTGGGCTCAAGCAGAAAGGCAAAGCTGCTGTTCAGGCCATCAATGTTTTCCACCCAGCTGTAAGAAGCTGCTAATTACCAAATTCGCTAAACATTATGGTTAAAAATAAAAAATAAAATAAAAAAGGCGTCGCTGCTTACAACAGTTTCATGTGAAATTTCACAGACCTACTTTGGCATGGATGTTTCGGCTGTAGAGGATCCAGTGCAGCGACGGGCCCTGGAGACGATGATCAAGACCTACGGACAGACGCCCAGGCAACTCTTCAACGCCTCTCATGTCAGCAGGGCCGGCCCGAAACTCACAATGGAAGGAGAGCTGCCCGCGGCCATGGGGCTCCTGGTTCAGCTGGCCTTCAGAGAAACCAGGGAACAGACCAAGGAAATAGTCTGCCCGGTAATCTGCCACGCGGTGGCTGTGTCTGTGGCAGCCTGCTGCGAGCTGAGAAAGACATGACTCAGTGCATCGTCCATGAAATGATGTTGCTACTCACCTGGTAATTTCCTCTTTCCTCCCCCACAGAGCCCACTGCCATGGATCAAAGGTCTGAAGTGGGGTGAGTACGTGGGCTCGCCCTCCGCTCCGGACCCAGTGGTGTGCTTCAGCCAGCCGCACGGGGAGAGGTTCGGATCCCTGCTGGCTCTGCCGACCCGAGCCATCTGCGGACTGTCTCGCAAGTTCTGCCTCATGATGATTTACAGCAAGGAGCAGGGTAGGAAGCCTGTCACTAGAGTTGGGCTGTTGGGTTGGGTGTTGTTGAGTTAGTAACTGAATTACTACATTATAAATGTAACTCATTACCAGGAAAAGTAGCAATTGGGTTACTTTTTTATAAAATGCTCAAATATAGCCCTAACCTCCCATTTATCTGGAACTAACCAACTCACTCAGTATTCCTCCGCACAGAGGAAACAGAGTGAGTTGGTTAGTTCCAGATAAATGCCTTTTTCGGTCAGTTGATGAACTGAAAAAAAAAAGTGTAAATAACATACAACTTCAAGGGGTGTATTATTTTGTGACTGTACTTCTTAAGTCAAGTAACAGCGAGTTACGGCATATTTATTTTATTGTCTGTAACGGTAACAGTGTTATAATGGGAGAAACAGTAACTTTTTTTGATTACTTGTTACTGAAAAAAGCAGTGCCTTTTTTAGTAATGCTGTTATTTTATAACGCCATTATTCCCTTCACTGCCTGTCACTCATCCACAGTCAGGGTGGATGTACAGGATGTTCTGCACAACGTCCCACTGACTCCATTAATTTTGCGCTCTCTGCTCTGCAGGCGTTCGGAGTATGCACAGCACAGACATCCAGTGGTCGGCCATCTTGAGCTGGGGCTACGCAGACAACATATTGAGGCTAAAGAGCAAACAGAGCGAACCACCCATCAACTTCATTCAGTGTTCACAACTTCACCAGGTAAACAGCTGAGAAACAAAATCCAGGGCATCTGGTAGTGGGAAAAAAATTTTTGGTTGTCTGTGTTACATAAAAACCTGCATTAAAAATGAAACCAATGAGCTTTCGGCTCTCTCGTTGCGTCCATCCAATCGAGCGTCTCCCTCTCCTCCAGGTGACCAGCTGCGCTTGGGTGCCTGATGGCTGCCAGCTATTTACAGGTAGCAAGTGTGGAGTCATCACCGCCTACAGCAACCGCTTCACCAGCACCACGGTGGGTTTCCATGGCGACGTCCCCCTCTAACCTTCCGCCTCCACATCAACGCCCAATCCACCCACTCACCTCCCATTACCCCCCACCCTCCTCTCCCCCTCTTTAGACAGCCTCACCATGCTCAAACGCTCAGCTTCATTAGTCACATCACAGTTGCCCTTGAAACACATTTCCACCAGGCCTACGAGTGGGATTATGGGTCTGGGAGTTCAGTCATCAGAAAGGCTTTCAGACCTTCATCAGTTCCCACCAACAGGCAGTTAGGTTTCCTGTTTCTCTATTCCTGAAGGGCGTTTCAGTGGCAATTGATTCATGCTGTTTGGAAAATACTGTTGGAGATTGATATACGCTAACAATGAGTCAAAGGCATGTGTGTGTGTGTGTGTGTGTATCCTCCGTAGACGGTCTCTAATATGGGTCTTGTGTTCCAATATGTCGTTATGTAGCCGTCGGAGATGGAGGTGGAATCTCAGGTTCACCTGTATGGACACACGGGTGAAGTCACCAGCTTGTTTGTCTGCAAACCCTACAGCATCCTCATCAGTGTTAGCAAAGACGGCACCTGTATCCTCTGGGACCTCAACAGGTCAGTGTGTGTGTGAGATGTGAAAGAGGAGTTTGAGTGTGGGTGTGATGAGAAAGCAAAGATAAAGCGAAAATGTTTGCAGCAAACAGTTTTGTGTGGTGTTTGAGCTCCTCTGTGTTTCTTCAGGCTGTGTTATGTACAAAGCCTCACAGGCCACAAAAGCCCGGTGACTTCAGTGTCTGCCAGCGAAACCACAGGAGACATCGCCACAGTCTGTGACTCGGGTGAGGACCGTCTCCGTCTGTAGCTCCAGAGTTTATTATATTACACATCTCTGGATTGTTGAAGTGTGCGTTTGTCCTCGACGCGAGTCTTGACTCATGGTTCTTTGTGTCCAGTCGGCGGCGGCAGCGACCTGCGTCTGTGGACGGTGAACGGCGACCTGATTGGTCACGTCCACTGCAGAGAGATCATCTGCTCCGTGGCGTTCTCCAACCAGCCAGAGGGCGTGTCCGTCAACGTCATCGCCGGGGGGCTGGAGAACGGCGTCGTCAGGTGAGGAGAAACATTTCTCACTAAGTGCTTCTTACCTCGTCGACGGACTGAATTATTCACACTGATGGTTAATCTGTGTTCAGGTTGTGGAGCACCTGGGATTTAAAACCAGTCAGAGAAATCACCTTTCCCAAGTCAAGCAAACCCATCATCAGGTATCATCACTGTAAATGTAATTCATCGTAAATATTGAGTGTAATTCTGTGAGAGATGCTCACGATCACATCGTCTCCTGTGTGTTTGCCTCAGCCTGACGTACTCGTGCGACGGCCACCACCTCTACACCGCCAACAGCGAGGGCACGGTGATGGCGTGGTGTCGGCGGGACCAGCAGCGCATGAAGCTGCCCATGTTCTACTCGTTCCTGAGCAGCTATGCTGCAGGCTGACTGTGTGTCTGACGTTTACTACTGTCCAGATCTCAGCAAGAGGAGCTCCCCCCTTCTCCTCTCTCCCCTCCTCCTCCTGCTCCTTCTCCTCCTCCTCCTCCTCCTCCTCCCTGGGGGAGGACTTGTCAGCATGGCTTCAACCTCCCTGAAACCTCCTTGACTTTTAACTAAAGCCATCTCCAGCTGAGCAAACTCTACCACAGCCACTCCCAGCATCAAGAATTGATTATAAAAAATAGTATTATATGTATATAAATATATATTTATAAACATACTGAAGTGGAATGTTGTGGGGGGTGGATGAATATTTAGCCGAGGCTGCAACAGACACTTTACACGAAATGCATTTCTGAGTGTGTTGGTTTGTTAAGTCTTTATTTTGTTTTTCTGCTGTAGCGTTTTCATCGTGCAAACATCCTCGTGTGTGATGTAAATTTTTTTTTTTTTTTGCTGTTTCCTGGTAAGCTGCTATCGTCTGGCCGAAGCCAGATCCAAAGTGTTAAGACCCCCGTCTCTCTCAGATGTCCCGCAGTGCGTCGTCTGACAGATTGTTGCCGGAGCACGGCGAGCGTGTCCCGCTGACTCTGCAGTAGCTGGGTAGGAGGGAGCCCCTCCTCGCGTCTGTCACCGGGAGATGTCCCACTCTGTGGGAGTGAGACGCTGCTCTGCTGGGCTGTCTGCTCCACTCAAGTCTGAACACTGGTGTCACAGACCTGCATCACTTTGTATCTGAGCTCAGTGGAGGGGGTGGTGGGAGGGGGTGAGGGTGTTTGGATGAATTGTTCCCTGTGTTAGCTGTTCTGTCTTACTTTTGCATGCAAGGATAATGCTGACCTCAACTGTGTGACATTTGCTGCCGTTCTGCTCCTTTATTAATGCCTTCCTTTTGTTGAACCTATCCTTTAGCGTTGAGAAATGTTGACGTTCATTTATTTATTAGAAACACCATCCCTCTTCCCTCCTCTTGTATTTCACTGTTCCTCTCAGCTGCACTAAAACCCTCCACCACTTCACAGAGTTGGCTGAGTTTCTGAGAGAGCAAATTGACAAACAGTACGAGCTGCCCGAAGCCGGAGAAGAAACGGGAGAGGAATCTCCTGATGAACGCCCCATCATCCTCTCTGATCTGCAAGACGAGCTCACTACCTGTGCAGCATTTTAAAAGGTCGTAGTAGGTGGGAGGGCGTGGTGAGGAGTATCGTGTCCAGCAGGCTGAGGTCAGAGCAGTTGGCCATTCCCTGCACTGATGAGGTTCACCTCTGATTTCAGAGTCTTATACACTACACTGATCAGTCCAGGAGGCAGTCGACCAAACGTTTCTTTCCTTAACCCACCCGTGGATCCATGCAGCTATTCTTTACATTCCCACTCAACTAACCGCACTTTTTAATTGATCAGCTATTTGTGTTAAGTGGTGGTCAAAGCACTTTTTTTTCCTTCTTTTTTTTTTTATCAACTACCATTAAATTCAATGGGGAACCAGTGATCTTCAGTCTTAATATGAACTGAGCGTTGGTTTAACTCTGCTAATAAATCAAACCCAGAAAGCAATATCAGACATGAACATGCAATAGGTAATTTTTTAAATCATGTATCAAATGGGGAGAAACCAGGAGTTTGTTCTAACACAGCTGTGAAACAAGGTGTTTTGACTGCAGCGAGCCTTCTGTAATGATGTCTTACATTTTACACGTTGTGTTTGACTTGTTTACAAGAAAGGGAATATTTCTTATATCATGATGTCATTCCTTTTGTGGTGTTGTTTGTCTTTTTTTTCCTCCTCCTCCTCAGCCCACCTGGACTCGTGCTGGGTGCAGCAGCAGGCCTGTACGAGACATGATGTTCCTGCGTTTGTTTACTGTGTTTCATGCTTGCATGTGTACATATGTTTCCTCCTTGAAATTTATAAACGTGTTTGTCTGTTTTTCTCTTTAACATCCACATGTGAGATTGTATGAATGTTTTATCCTCTATTCCTTTTTTTTTTTTTTTGAGGAAATGGAAAAAAAAATCTGCAAGGAAGATGTGTTAATGGACAGTGTTTTTTGTGCTTTCCAGTACAGATGGAAATATTTTTCAGTTGATAACTTAAGCTATGCATAATTTAAGATCTTCGTCTTAGGTTGCTTAAATTGTGTTGTTTAATGGATCTTTCTGGGCTGGTTTTGCAGTTTGGCATCATGGACTGAGCCTCTGAAAGGTCACGTTTTATGTTTCTTTTTGATTGTATATACGTGCGTGTGTGTATGTATGGACAAACCAAGTGATGAGTATATTATAAATATATAAATATATATAAATATTTGAAGAAATATTACTACATCTTGTCTTACGTGTCTATTTCTTACTTGGTATGGAAGGAGGTGCGTTCAGGGGCAAGAGGAAACCTAGGTGATGAAGTATGAATGACTGTATATATCAGGTGTATACACTGTAAGAAAATATATTGATTAAGAATGGAGTAGGGTGAATTGTGGTTTTTCATCTGGATGCAAATTCCCCCAAAAGCAGCGGTGTTGTTAAGGATGAGGCCCATATCGGTTACTATGGTGGTGATGGTGAGGGGTGGGAGTGGGTGGGGGGTAGGGGGAGACCCGGTGATGTCAAAGCTGATGTAAAATTGAAATGGGGAAGCCTGCAGATCTCTGGTACCTTCTGCTGCAATAAAGCGAATTAGCAAAGCAGCAGATTCTAATTTGACTAATAAGCATCGCCGATGCGTTCAGGGCCAGTTTGTACAGTAGAGGCGCATCCCGGCTTGTTGCTCGCCGCAGCTCCTGGTCCAGTGATCGAGTGCTCCCTGCCCCACAGCCTGTATCTGATCGTCATACGGAGGTTTCCCCCCCTGCTGCATGCGTAACATCTCTCCAAGTCCAGCCGTGGTGCTCACCAAGACCTCGCCGCTTGGATCTCATCTTCCTACACGGAATACGCACGACTCTGAGTGAGCGAGCCGCTGAGGCGAAATCTAAACGCCAGGATTTACCTCCTCGGGTTCAGTCCACAGCGAAACGAGGCTGGGATTTCCTCTTATCATTTGATATTTGACAGATCCTCTGTTTCTTTTTCTTTTTTTTCGGTGTGTGCGTGTGTGTGCGTGTGTGTGAGAGTGTGAGTGTGTGTGTGCGTGTGTGTGTTGGGTGGAGTCAACCCGGAATTCTCCAAATTGGAAATCCACTGGCACATTTTGAGGTAGGTCGGTGGCTGTAGCCTACATTGATCAGATCATAGCCGCGCATTGCAGCGAAGCATCAAGATTTTTTTTTTTATTACATTATTCCTTCATGCAAATTGTTTTCCCCTCATGATGTGTGGTTTGCTGTTTTCTGCTCTAACCAGGGCCGCAGCTCGCACGGTCTCTGTCCAGTATTTAATCCCCTTTAGAAATAAAGAGTCGCCCATGTTTGACAGATAATGCATCAACAGTAATTAGCATCGTTACATCTGGGTAAGGCGGCATAGACCCTGATCCAGCCCCAGATGCAGCCGTGTGAGCTTTTAGGATGGACGAATCGAGGGAGTGGAGAGTGAGGGAGGGGGGGGACTTGAATGGAAAAGGCCTGATAGCTTCCCCCATATACGAGGGTGTGATTAAAAGCTATAAATTGGCTTTTGATGCGCGTATAGGGTGGGATTGGAGGGTGCATTCACCGTCTACATCATCTATTAGCTACCAAAACATCCGTCTCATAACATCTGTTTCAGTGCAGTTAAGATCGAGTTGATGCAATGAAAATAAAATAAACACATCGATGCAAAAAAAAGAAGAAGAATCCCCTCAGTGAGTGTGAATAGCAGCTCCCCTCCTCAGTAAAACGCTTCATGTTTTCATGCAGATTGTTATAAAAGCCATCTGTGGTCAGGTGTCAGCTCTCTATGCTCCTGCTGTCAAACTGGGACACTTCAGGAGTGAGGGGGGTCAAGGGGCCTAAAATGAGAGCAGGACCGTGGATCATATTAAACACGTTGCAGATGCATTGATGTAGATGTAGCTACACTGTGCAGAAAGTTGTTGTTGTTTTTTTAAAAAGGCCAGGAGTGGACAAGCTGTAGCTTTGATTCCCCAAAGATGAGATCACTAGATGAGGCTACATGAAGCTCCAGGTGTCTACTGAGCTACAGTGTCTCTGAGCAAAGCACGTGATGAACCCTGAACGCTCCATGAGGTGTGTTTTAATGCTTCCCCCTCCAGCCCGGTACAAGAAAGAATAACTTCAACAAGAAAGAAAAGGAAAACTAATCATGCATGAACACTGTCTGAAAAATGACAAACTGTACAGCTGCTGCTCTTTCTTCAGTTAAAATGGAGCTTAGCTGCTGTAAAAGAGACCCCTCCAGACAAAATGGACCCTTTGAATTAAAAAGGGGTGGTTTGGGTAGTGGTTACTCTGAGGGACATGACCCGGGGGCTGCTGCTTTCTGGATTTAATGTGATGTTCATTGACTCTATGTGTCCCCCTTTGTGTCTCTGTTTGGCGTCGCAGCAGCAGCAGCACCATGAAGGACGGTATCGCCAACAACAGCACGGCCAGCATCTCCCAAGCCAGGAAAGCTGTGGAGCAGCTGAAGATGGAGGCCTGCATGGATAGGATAAAGGTACAGGGCTTTGATTTTTACCTGCCTGATGTGAGAAAATGTTTGCTTCTGTTTCCGCATAATTACACCTCACAACTTCAACATAAGACGGGACACATTACTCTAAATACTCCAAAACAAAACTGTCAAAAACTCATCTTTAAAAAGTGATAGCTTGACCTGATGCTATAACAAAACTGGACTGAATTGAAAACTAAAATGGTGGAGCTACTGCGTGTGTTGTGTGACAGCTAATGAGCGTTGTAGGCTGTCATGTGTCTACGGTGGTGATTGTAAAATGTGTGTAAAAATAATTGTGAAGGTGAAACAAATTCAACTTCCAGTTAGATCACATGTAGTTAATACATTTAAAGTTACTGGTAAGTTTTAAGTTAAACATGAGTGACTTCCAGTTAGATCAATATGTTTAAAGTTAAGTTTTAAGTTAAAAATTTGCATCACTGCAGGGGCGGCATTTAGGCAAGGCAAGGCATCTTCATATGTATAGTGCGTTTCATACCAAGGCAACTCAATGTGCTTTACATAAAGACAAAACATTTCAAAAAATAAAATGAAATAAAAGAGAAGCATAAAACAGAATACCTGGTCACCTGGTAGAGCTGCCACCACATGTTGGGGCTACAGTCCTCACTGCAGGCGGCCCCAGTTCGAATCCCGCATTGGGCAGCCCTTTCCTGCATGTCATTCTCCCTCTCTGCCTACCCATTTCCTGTCTCTCTCTCAACTTTGCTATCAATTAAAGGCATTTAAAAGCCCCCCAAAAATATACTTAAAAAGTTAGTCTTAATGACAATGATCAAACTAATCACTGAGCTGTAGTTTGTTAAAGTCAATTGTTTAAATCAGTCCCACATACAGTGTCCCACAGCTGAGAACTCGCCAGTGCACGAAATGTGTATTACAGCTCAAATTAATCCTTTATTAATACAACAGTCACAATGTTTGATCACCTGCACTGATGAGGTTCACCTCACAGGTCTGATTCCCCTTAACACCCACTGGCCTGTGGGACGTATACATCTAAAGCATACTGGGCCAGTGGGTAGTAAGGGGTTAACAACATAAGCCAGTGGTTAGTCAGCTGTAGTTGATTTCACCTTTGGACAGAGGAAGCTAATTGGCTCTAGATATATAGTTACTGTACATTTATGATCCTTGCCTCTGACCTTCAGCAGGAATAGGAACAAATATGTTTAGCTAATTTGTTCCTTTATTTATTTATTTTTTCCAAGATGGCAGCTCATAGTGTGTCCAGAGCCGACGGCCACGTCGACAAATGACAGAACCAGCCATGTGCTAGTCAGTCTGTTTGTGACTCTGAGCCACCAAATACCATTTTTTAACAATATACAGTAATATTGAAGTGACTGCCCCTGGTATTTAAAATGAATGGGAATGGGAATAAAACACACAATATATGACAATGTTTCCCATGTTTACAGTATTTATGCTAAACTAACCTAAGCTAAGAAGCTGCTGGAGGGACAGTTATTTACAGATATGAAAGTGGTGTGGTTCTTCTTCTCTTCCTCTAACATTCTCTCCTCATCAGATTTCATGCAGCTTCCTGTGTGGCCACAAACAGCTTTATACAACTTTCTTCACATACATAAAATCTCATCATCGACTGTAATAAGTTCCCATAATTTACTCCAGCAGCTGACTTCAGGACGATTAAATTCATGTTTCCCAGTGTAGTTTAGTGCGACGGTGTCTGACAGGAGTCACACGGAGACTATGAGTTCACCTTGAAAGAAGCCACGTAGTGACTGTGAGGGATGAACCCAGAGGCATGATGGGTGACGGTGATCGTCGACTGCTCCTGACATTATTTTTCTACCAGTTTGACTCATCTTTTCTGAGCATGTTCGTAGAGCGATCCCTCGCGCAGGGTTTCTCCTCCTCTTACACAGTTGGTGTTTGATTTCTGCGAGTGTGCAGCAGGATAGTGATCTTAAGGTCACTGGTTCAAATTGCTAGTCTCAGCAAAGAAAATCTAGACGTTTGAATGTGCTAATACCCTCTGTCGATCCCTCAGTCCTAAAACCTGCTGCAACACCACCGGACTTTTATTGTGAAGCAGCAGCAGCAGCAGCACAGGCTTCATAAAGAGTCTCCATCAAACAACATCTGGTTAAATATTGACTTTTGCGCCTCATATGCACTTTATGGCTGAGATCAGTCACACTTAGAATTGGTTGTTTTTACTGCGTTTGTGCGTGACTGTATGTTCACATCATTTCCATTAACATGTTCCTGTAGTGTGAAGGGATGGCTCTTCTCCATACTTTTCATCAACGACTTCTTGTGCAACTTAAAAGGCAGTGTCATCATCTCATTGGGTATGCTCCTCATGTGCTGGGGGAATGATTGCCCCACAGCCCCGAGGCTGTTCGCTCAGCATTATAGCCCGGCCTGGAAATCTGCCATACACCATCATCCCTACTAAGCACAACAAAGGCTGCTTACAAGGAAACTTCCTCTTCATAAAAAACAAAGTGATTATCGCAGCAACTTGGAATCAGTGTTTGTAAGATGTATATAGAAGAGCCCTGGTTTAACCTACACATTGACTCTTTGACACAACATCGGATTTTCATTTTTTAGTGATTATGCTTCAGACACTCACGGGTCTTTTGGTTTGACATCGCGTCAATCACAGAGTTTTGTTTTTCAATTCACTGTGAAGAGACTGACCACCTCCAAACTATTTCTTATCTTTTTTGCAGAGTGTGTGCTCTGACATTTAAGTCATGCAACATCATCAGCAAAGATGTACAAGGCCACACATGACCATCACTTTTTTAAAATCTCTTGTCAGCACATACAATACAGAATCAACCACAAACAAGAAACATTACAACCAACCTCTATAATATCCTCTAGAAAATAAAGTAAATGAAGCACATTCACATGTTACATTATTATCATTACATATTATGTTGCTTATAACTTAGAAATTGCATTAATCTGAACACAATAGTACATTTTCAGCATGTGAAGTCTTTTTAGTTGATTTAGTTGATCAGCTGTTTGTGCAGGATAGAACCGATGCACTTGGTTTCTGTGTTGTGTGCTCTCAACCTAGAGTGTTTGATTTAAGACTTGCACTAATGCCACGTTCATGTCACATCATACCACAACAGCTGAGTGGAAAACTCTCATCAGATGGAATTCAGTGTCAGAGGTGGTGACGAAGACAACACAAGCATCAACAAACCATAGGCAACAGGCTGCAAAGGCTTCACCGCTTCCAGTCACATGTGAAGCAAATCAATTATTAACATGAATATACTTGATTCTATGAGCTGACTTTGAGAGTGAGGTGGCTAAATATCAGTCAGACATTATGGGGGGTTTTCTGGCTGATTTGCGAAAGTGCATTAATGGATTTGGATGCTTTCTCTCTGTCTGAGCTGTTTCCTTGTTTCTCAGTCAGTTGTTAAACATTTACTGCAGGTTCAGGCCTGCAGCCAGATTCAGGAGTGGATTCATGTGCAAAAAGGACAGCGACACAATTGAAAAAATTATTTTGTCAAGCGTTTTCCATTTCCAGTCTGTTTGGATTGGAGAGAGCAAACATCCTGTTAGATTTAGTGCTGATAGCTGCCGCGACTGATGAAAACATAAGACTGTCTCGGCGTGGACTATGAAGTGAGAAGGATGGGAGAGCTGCGGTTGAACCGCACTTGAGGTTGTCAACTGTTAATAGCTAGAATATAAAATGAGAACGCACATGATAAGCTGCTGTCCTAACCTGAAATAGTGTGCAAGGTAAACCGGCTCATTTATAGCAGTGCTGAAGGTGAAGGTAAATGGTAAAGCGTGTCAAACGATGTTGTTATCTAACAGGAGTGTTTAGATCACAGTGTATGAATAGATCTGACTTGTCAGTTTAACTGTCACCTTAGCATTTTATTGAAAACGACGCATCAGACTTGAATGTAAATGAAACCTAAATGTCAGAGTTGATCTTTATCTGAGAGGTTTTCACTCTGCCTCCAAAGCTGCTCTGACAAAAATCTGAGAGCGCTGAATAGTTGACTTCTGCAGTCTGGTTTGGCTGCAGAGTGCTGCATTTTTACTCTTACGTGAAAACCTTTTAGCTCAGAAAGATAGAAGAGACAGCTCCTCTAGAAAAAAAAGAGAGAAAAAAGTAGCAGTTCTAGTATTGGCATAACAGCACATCTGTATTATTTCCACAGCAGTAGTTGGATGATTGATAGGCATGCAGCTGTTTGTGCTTTGTAACCACTTGACACGTCAGATGTGGGGATCCAAGTAATTCTTCATTAGCAGCTGCAGAAAAGAGCCGGCGAAGTCGAATGTGGCTGCGACTGAAAGCAGAGAAAAGTGCAGACAGAAAGAGGATGAAGCAGAGATTTGGCCGTGTCTGACGATCTTTTAAATTTAATTAAGGGATCTGATGAGGGAGCGAGTGTATCAGTGACAGGAGTGGTCTCTGTGCTGCTGATTGAGGGATCACCACTCTCTCATTAATTGCTCAATCAGCCAAAGGAATGTGATCTGTGCTAATTAGAAGGACTCTACTTCCATCATGGGGCTGCAGTGTAATTACAGTCAGTCTGGGCTTAATGACACACACACACACACCGTGCTATACCACTCTTTGTCCTGTGGGGATCCCGTTTTCTGCACAAACCCTGGCTGGACTTGCATGATTATGTAATTACTGCATTCACATTTGATTACAAGAAGAAGTTGTTCGTTTGCATTGCAAGAAAAATCTGTTTGTTCAACTGTGTAACTAAAAAAGAAAAACACATGAAAATGCTAAAACAAAATCTTGAAGAATTTGATAAGATATGTGCAACAGATACTAACAACAGAGGCGCATAGGCAACAGTGGTGGTCGTGTTTCCATGGAACCCAAAAAAACTGAGTGAGACAATATTGTCTAATGATGAAAAGTTGAAATAGTATGGATTTAGTGTTTTTATCGGTTTCTATTGTTAGATTATGTTTATGTGTTTTGCTCTCTGACTGCCTGGCGTTTTGATGTTTGTAGTCTGTACAGTAGCATTTTCTGAACAGAGAACTGGGCACTTACCTGAAGAGGGCAGGCTGAGCTCCGCCCAGCTCTGAGTTAGACCTCCTTTACTGTAGATCCCCTGTGAGTGCTGCTGCCTGATACCTTGAAAAGGGCCACATTGGTTGAAACACATTGTTTTTTTTATGTTCTAAACTAGCCTTCAAAATAAAAGCTTTTCATTGTTTCTAGTTGAAGAGTAGTCCTGGTACTGATTGTTTCCTTGTTTTTCCTGCATCTCCTAACCAAAGAGCACCTTCCTGGTTATGTATTTCCTACATGAGTGCTTCATTGGACTTTGTTTTCAATTCGAGACAATATTGTTGAATGCTTTGTGACTTTGGAAATTAAAAGCATTGTAGAAGAAGAAATGCGCAAGTATTCAAGTATTATTTATTAATTAATTGACAAGTGTTTTTTTTTTAAATCACTTTATATGTCCTAAAACTCTTGTTTGTGTTTAGTTGTGGCATTTTGCTACTGCAGTTAACAAAAAACATTATTTATACTAAATAATACATTTACTTTATATCATAATTGTACAGCTGAAATAATCACATACTCTGAATGTGGCTCTTTTGAGTAACTTTTGATATGACGCTCATCTTGTGCTTTGACTTTGACCTTAATGAAATGGAGTCAGATCAGAATAAGTGTTCAAGTCAGTCATGCTCCCAGATATAGTACATGTGGGTATATTTCCTATGATTTTGCATTGTGTTGCTCTATTGATTTCCTCTCTCTCATAAGGAATGTGAAAAAACACACATCCCGGTTTTGTTCAGAGTTGTCACAATGTGTGTGAGAGCAGGTCCTGTCAGATTTAGAAAAGAAAATAGAAAATGTCCCCTCTGTTTCCTTTAATCTCGTTGTGAGGTGTATTAAGCAATCTGTGACTTATCAGCTTTTATTAGCCACTGAGGAATTGCAAAAACACGAACAGAGCTACAGCACAGGTGGTGTGAGGCTGACAAAAATAATAAAGACGCATTAGCTGCAACAAGGTGGTTACAGTAGTTAGAGCAACAAGCCAACAGCATCACGCAGAGAGGAGCCTGCGTGTGATGAGACCGCTCTGTCATTTTTGTGTTTGGGAATTTAATGATTTCTCTAATAACTAAACACAGACTTGTGTTGGATCTTGGTTGTGTCTAGTGGACGACTCAGGGTGGAACATTTGTGTTTTACAGTTGGGTTTCCTCACAGTGGTTTTCAAACGCTCAGCTCTGCGTGACCCCTTAAAATGAAGGAGGACCTCCCATCACAGGTGGTGGCCTCAGTGTGGGCGTGAACTGTAAGGCTGTTTCATTTCTATCCACTCTGAGCAGGTGAAAGTGTCCAGTATCTCACACGAATAAGGAAGAGATTAGACATATAATTTGAGATACATACTTGTATGATTCTTGTAATCATCAAATATTTGTCTTGGGACTTCTTCAGGGAATCCTGCTCCCTGCGTAGGTGACTGATAAAGATGAGTGAATAAACCTGAAGGGATACAAAAGAAAACAGGCTTTTCCGGTCTAATTTTTTTTTTAAATATAAATGCATAGATAGTTGTCTAAAAGGTTCAGTGATGAAGCTGGTGATGTTCTGATCAACTAATCTCATGAAAAGACCAAACCGATATTGAATTGATCTATTACATGTGCAGCTAAAGCCCAATACAGCTTATTCTTCTGTGGCATTAAATGTGTATTAATCCATGAGTGAAAATAGTCCCTAACAAACGCACTGTTGACTCCCTTTTTGTAACATTTGTTAAAACCTACAGTCGCAGATGTTTGAGGAAATCCATGGGTGTTTTTTAAGGTGAAAGTGTAGAAAGCTGCAGTAATAGATATATAGATGTCTTCTGTGGGAATGAATGGGCTTACAGCTGAGGGCCACAGGGTGGGGACGTCAGAAAGTCTCAGAGACTGAATAATTCATTGTTGTTCCTGGTCTTTTAATGGGATTTATTGACATCAAGAAAAATATAGCATAAAACCAACCCTGTTGTTCCTTTAAAATCAGCCCTGATATCGATCGGCGGCCCTTTAGACAGGATAATTTTATGCTGTGGTGATTATACTGTAATAATCCCTCTTTAAGGCTAAAAGTGATAGGCTACGAGATGGATTTAGTGCATTGTACTCTCTTGTGAGAGCGGCAGTGGGTGAGGTGAAGTGGTAGGCAGGAGATCAGATGGCTCTGTCCTCCACACGGATCCCTGAGCCCTCACCGTCACTCTGATGCAGCTGCTCCTCTGCTCTCCATTTGCAGCCTCCCGTCCCATTACCTCCCACTCAGCTCCCGAGTGGAAACCTGCATTCACATACAGTCTGACTCCACTGTAGGATTCACACTCTCAGTTTGACTTTGAAAATTACATTCATGACATAATGCAACTTCTCGCCCAGAGGCAGGAAGGGAGTTGTCAGTCCCATCCTCCTCTCCCCTCTACTGGTCAAGGGCCCGCCTTAACACCTGTCAGTCATCCTGACGAGCTGTCTCCTCCTCTCGCCTCAGGCTGCGGTTACAGGCTTCAGTACGGTCGCCACAGGCACTGGCAAATTGCAAACTCTGTCAATATGCAGTTTTATAGAAAAAGGAACCACGTACTGCAATGTTCATCCTGATTCAGGACAGGTCTCATCCGCATCAAGTTTAAAATACTTAACTTCCAGAACCAACACAAAGCAAGTTGCAGTGCATTATGGGCTTCAGTGGAAGTCTATCAAAATGAAAACGTCACACAACTCTTCTCCGGTACACTGTGCTTTATTCACCTCGCCAAATGGTTTTGGCTGTCCTACCTTTAGCAGGGTCAAACCTGTCGTATATACACTTCTCTTATACAGGCAGCAATGATGGTAACCATCACCAAGGAAAACACCAATATATATATACATACACACACACACATATATATATTATTTGAGATAAAATATTTGTTTTTTTCACTCTCAAATCATAAAGAAATGTTCAAGTCAAAAAAGTTAAGAACTTTGGCAATTCAAAGTGACTCCATCTGAATCAACAATTTCTTTAAATCTCTCTCTTCATTGCATTTGCAGGCTGCTTTTTGAAAGTGATCATTTTACGCCTTTATTTGACAGTGACACTGGCGAAATGACAGAAAATGATGCAAGAGAGAAGCAACAAAAAGTCCCTGTCTGCCTTTGAACTTTTTTAAGTCCTGTGGCTGAAGGACTGTGTGTAGAAAAAACAGAAACAAGCTGAGACGCCACCTGAGGAGGCAAGACGGCTGTAAAATGTTGTAAATGAAGCATGGCGCGCTGAAAAAGGAGGGCATCTCATTTTTAATTTGGCTCCATAAACATCCCAAGCATCTTTTTTTTTTTTTCAAAAACGATTCTGCCAAAGGAAACGTGATGGTAAGAGAGAACATCTGATCACATACGCGTGTCCTTCTTGTCCTCAACATTTCAGGTCTCCAAAGCAGCTGCAGACCTGATGGCGTACTGTGACGCCCACATACGCGAGGACCCGCTCATCGTGCCCGTCCCCGCCTCCGAAAACCCTTTCCGGGAGAAGAAGTTCTTCTGCACCATCCTCTGATGACCTGCTGGTAGAGCTGTACAGGTGCAGGCATGGCGTTGCCTGGCTTCTCTGTCTTCACCACACCTGAAGCTACTGGCCGTAGGCGTTGAGTTGAGTTTTGCCAGGAGGACACTCTGTCGTTGGTCAGCTCTGTCCTGGTGGCTGAGGGTTTTGGGGGAGTCAGCCACCAAACTGGCAACCCAGTGAGCGTATCATGTCTTGTTAAATAGGTTTGTTATTGCTTTGTTATTAGAGAACAGCCTTGCTCAGTGCTTAATGAGATGAGAGATGTTTTTCTTTCTTTCTTTTTTCTTTTATTGTGCTAGATCTTAACATGCCTCAGGAAACAGAAATTTGCCCAGTGTCTATACCACCTTTTTTAAAAACCGAGTGAAAAACATTCATCATCGTATTATCTTGAATTAATTTGATGTGCTTTCAGTGCACAGGTTTGACTATTTGTAGCAACACTTACTGAAAGCACCATTGAAATCGGATGATTCCTTCACTAGTGGTTTCTGTTTCAATTTGCCTGCAGAGTCACTAACAGTTGACCTGCTGCAGCACAGTCCGATTCAGATTAAAGCCCACAAAACACAAACCTTATAGTGAATTCTTTTGTCTGTAATAAGAGGCAGGGGGCTGCACATCAGTTCTGCTGCGAATAAATAAATAGCCTCTGTTTATTGAAAGGTGCAGAGCTAATGTTTCAACGGCGAGATGAGTTCTTCAGGGTTATCACTGTGCAAACAACCCTTAAGTCAAAAATTATTTATGAATCCGCCGCCTCCTTCTCATGCCTGCTCTGATGCATTCTACCTTTACTGCTCTGTTTGATTTACTCCTCATATACTTCATCCACTTCAAATCAGACACACTATCATTTAATCCTGCAGCTCCACGACTGGGATATTTTCACGAGCTGCAGGGGATCGTTCCCTGTTATTTCCTTAACGGGTCTCATTTGTTTGCTGGGCATGTTTCCTGAGCCTGATTCTTTTTGCCTGTCCTTGAGTGAATGGCACGGCCTTTGACATTAATGCCAGACCAGAGGCCTGCATGTTTCTCTGCTCCTTTTCGACAGCCTCCTCTGTTTCCGAGGGGCCGTCAGTCTTTTAGAGTGTACAGTATGTTACAGTGCCAATTTCTGTGAGCAATTACAGTGTGATCCTCACACTGTGGTCCCACAGCCTCTTTTTTTCCTGTTCTGTTTGGTTTTGGAAGAAAAAGCACACTGTCGAAAACTTTTCCTTTACATGGTAGTTGAATAGCATTTGCTAATTTTTACGATGAATTGTTATGATCGTTATTAATATTGTTATTATCAGTAGTATTATTGAATATTTGTTGCATAGCACTGACAGCTACATGACGTGTAGTGCTACTAAGCTTGTATGATACTTAGGAGAAAAAAAGACATTTATAAATCATGCAATTATTGATACTATCTGAGTATTTTTTAGAAATATAATAAGGGTCGGTTTACATAATATGATCCCTTCGATGGTTCAGGCTTTTTTGCAGCATCGTTTCTGTAAAATCCAAAAGAAATTTCCTCTTGGTACTTGAATAGCCATTGAATTAGGAATCGAACACTGATGCTGACTGGCACAAACACAAAGTATTGGACTCAAATTGTTTTCAGGATCGTTATTGTTATCATTTCCTATCTGAAAACCTGAGACTGATCTCAGGGCGCTCTCTCACTGACCTCATCTTAAGGACGGTGCCAAATCTGAAACAAGAAATATAACGGCTAGAGATGAATATTGCATGGATTTATTTCTATCTATAACAGAGAGAACTATTATAAGATGAAATAATGCCTCTTCGTTGACTTTCTGGGTGCTACTCTGCACATGATAATCTCATTGGAGTCCGGATATGTTGACAATGTGCAGCTGTATACATGAATGGTATTATTGTTTTGGGGAAAAAAAGCATTTAAATAGCAGGCTTTGTAAATCCTTTGATGGATCAAATGAATTAAAGGAAAAGGGCAACCCAGATGTGCCGTGTCTTCACTCTTTCTGCTCCGTGTCTCTCCATGATGTTTCGAGATACAGTCTGTCTGATCACACTGATAACACAAAGAGCCACTGCAAATCGTTGTGGGTCTCACAGAGGAACATGATATTCTGGTGTGTAGTGGAGACCCCCTGTGGCTGAGCTGAACCACAGGCCATCTGGATGCACTGTTCCTGTACCGTGGCATCTTTTTTTCTTCTTCTTAAGGATTATGATTCAATTCACCCTCAGCCAGTTGGCCTTCTACGGTGCAGCTCGAAGAAATAAAGAAAAAGAAAAAGCAATTCATATATCGACGCCGCGGGTCGCATGAATAATGTTGCAAAAATAATAATTCACGGTATGAATCGCTGACATCAAGATTCAAATGATCTGTCGTTGCTATTTCATGTGTTCATCCGTGCATGAATTTATAGCCTCACCTAGGAGAAGACTGAAATTACCACTTCCTACCAACTTTGCCTGAAAGTGTTCTTTTTTTTTTGCAGACACTATTTCACAAAAACTTAAAGCTCTGCCGATGATATCAGTGTCAAAATTGCTTTTTTTGGGGTCAAATACTGTAAGTCACACAAGGAGATCGAGCTGGTGATTTGTTATCATAGGTCACATTGAAGTTATGAAAAACTGAACAGATTGCACAAAATAGTACAGGGAGTGCTGATGAATGGCATTGATAAGGCGAGTCAGGTGCTGGTTACTGATCACAGCCAATCCACAGCAGCACGATGTGATTAAAAACAGGCAGAGTGACAGAGGTGGATTATTCAAAGCCTCAGCACAGTTGTGTTGTGGATTATTTATTTATCTACATTTATTTCAAGTTCAAGTGAAAAATTCAGCGTCATACTGTGAATGATTGACTCTAGCATAACAGGTTTATTTTATTATTTTACCGATTTTGTTTTTTCTGCTGTTTTCTTTTTCTACTGAGCTCCTCTCAGTGGTATGAAATGGGTGGAGCTTCCTTGGAACAAAGTGATGTTAAAAAAACTTCTTTTAATCAGGATGTGATCAACGTAAATGGGTTGTTAGGTCACAGTGAATAAAGTCAGATCTGTCCACACCCCTTCAGTCCTGATGAGGCAGATTAGCTGAGTTTTTGAGTGTTTAAGATGATAATATCTAAACTAACTTCAGATGTCGGCTTATTGTTGTTGTAACGCTCTCTGTTTTAAAGGGTGGTATGTCAAATTTATTCACAGTAACAAATAACCCCATAATCACAAATCTATACTCCAGCAGGTTTTACAAGCAGTGCCACGCACAGCACAATGTCACCTGAGACCCTCAGCTCAGATAAAACAAGTTTTTTATGGAGGCAGAATTTATGGAGTGAAATACGAGTTTTATGTACCAAAAACTAAAATTAGAAAATTCAAGAAGTAGGTCTCAAAATTATTTGGTATGCACATGGTTCTCAGCTGGGACCGGAGTGGATAAAAAGAAATCTATATAGAAAGAGAAGTGCACTGAGTGCTGAGTGTTTTGAAGACTGTGAAGCAAGAAGAGAAACTGAAAATAATTGCATCTTGAAATAGCATAAATAATAAGTCATTGGTTCTAACTTAAAAATGAAAAGTTAAAGAAGAGTTAGACACACAAACAACAAACTGGGAGAGATGAAGGTTGTCTGTCCGCAGCGGAGCAGGATGCAGCATTGTGCTTCAAGAAACCCTGCCCATGCTATGAATAGCCTTTTCCTTTCAAATGAATAATGTGTTGCAAAGAGAGACCTAAATCATTGTAATGAGTATATCTATGAATATGACTCCAGAAAGAATTATATAATGCACAGGAAAGTAATTATCCCTAGGGCAGTAGGTTATCTAATACCAAGAATCTGGGCTGGAGCAATTTGCCAAATTGAGCAGTGAGCCCCCAAAGTCAACTCAAAACACACGAGAAAACTAATTTTTGATAAGATTCTTTATCTACAGTCACAGCAGGCTGTTTGCAGCAAATTCTCAATGATTTTTACTCACAACAGTGAGTTGCATGCCAGTGTTTTCCATTACATTATTATTTTTCCCCAGTATGGGTGGGAAGGTCTCTAAAATAACATTTATGCAACAGTGGAACTCCATTAAAATCAATACAAATGAAATGTTTACAAGCATGGCAGCAGGCGCTGCTGGTGGTGTGGCCCTCCCTTCCTCTCTGGGAGAAACACCGGTGCTCTCAGAGTCAAAAGAAATTGTCGTCAAACATCCCTCTCCATGCACAATAGATTATCTTTAAATACTTCATGAGCAGCACACAGAGTAACGGGCCTATTATGTCCTAATCCTAAACCAAAACATGTCACCTCGGTTTTAGAGTGATCCATATGTTAATTTTCTACTCCGTCTGCTTAGATGGTTTTTCTCGCTTCACTAGAAATTTGCAATGGTTTGCAGAAAAACAAGCGAAAAGACACTTCTTTATGTGATAACCACAAAGATCCACCACAGCTGAACTGTTTGAAGCTTTATCAGTGTTTTAGTGTTTCCATTTACTTATAGAATCACAGAGGGAGACATTTTTTTCTGCTTACCATACCATTCTTTTCACTTTAATGTGACTTGGATAGAGATTATAACTACATCTGGGTGCTTTATTTTACATGGAGACACAGTGCTGAAGTGTATTGTCTACACCCACTGTGATGCAAACGTCCATCTGTTTTATTGGGTATACATTGGATATAGATTAATGAATCAGTAATAATGATTTCTGTGCAAAACTTTGTCAATATCAGTGTTAGCCTACGTGTAAAATGCTATTATTTTTATATAAATAGTGGTAGCTATTATCATGTCATTTTTACATTTTTTTTTACTTCTGCAGATCTAGTTGCCATAGTAGGTACAAAGACAGCCACATACTGTAATTTAGGCTCGAACTGTGTTTGTTTGGCTGTGGAGTAATGAACTTCATTTCCCAGAGTGCACCGCGACGGCCATCCTGCGCTCCCATTGGCCCAGCTCTCCGAGCAGCGGAGGCAGACATGAGGCAGTGCTGAGAGCCCGGCGGAGAGCTGCGGAGCTGAAATGAAGCGCACACACGGAGCGGCTCACACCACCGCGCAGTGCCGTGCGGCTCAGGAAGAGGCTCCGCGCCGCCACCGCTGAAGCTGCTCCGGCCGAAGTGAAGGGCTCCGTCCATGCGGAGGCTAGCGCTCATTCTGCTGCCCTGTGCTGTTGCCGTCCTGGTGCACTTGTGGTTGGCACAACGACCCTCCTCCACCCCGCTGGACAACAACACACACTCGGGTACTTTTTTCTTCTTCTTCCAGCCCCACAACCGGGGGTTCAGCTTCTCAAATCTCCGCAACTTTTTCCCCCACAGCGGAGCAGCGGGTTTAACTTTACCTCCGCCGCCCCGGAGTGCGTGTTTGGTGGCTGGTAGTTTGTGTGGGAACAGGTAGTTCACGCTTGTTCGCTTGACCGTGTGTCGGCGCCCCGGATAGTGTGTGCATGTTTATGTATGTAGCCTACGTGTGTGTTGTGTGTTTTAGTGTGAAATAATGTGAGTGTAACAGTTGACTAGTGCTGGGCGTTGCTGGGATAGTAGTCACACGTCTGGAAACAGAGCCGAGCATCTCCGCCTCATTACAGGGCAAATACTGAGCGCTGCGCTGCTGCTGCTGCTGCCTTCACACGGATTATCACTTATTATCAGGGCTGCACTGGGGGCTGGAGCCGTTTGTTTTAACACAGGATTATAGTTGGACCACCTTTTTGATGCATGAGGACATTGATTTCCATGAGGTGCAGTAGTAGCCTACCAGAGTAAGTAAAGCACAAAGTAGGCAGAGGAAGCAGCCGTCAGGATCAGGGACGAGAATCATAAATCAAGCATTGCCTCTAAGTGTGAATATCATTCTTTATATCTCTGCTTGTTGCCTTGTCATTGTCACTACCTGTAGGTCATATTTTAACCACACGCTTACATTTCATTTCATCATTGTTGACTTTTGCTGTTGTCAATCAAGATTTAAAAAAATAAACAAGTAAAAGAAAATCAGCATGCTTCTTGTTTTTTCCATGCAGATGAAGCATTACCTTTCTATGAAGTTCTGGTGGGAGTGCTGTCAGCGAGACACCATTATGAACTGCGACAAGCGATAAGGGAGACCTGGCTGGGCTACCTCCGAGACCACCCCCACTTCCAGCACAGGTCTGTACTGGGTGGAGGTCTAACTTCACCACCTGTTCCTCCTCCTCCTCTCTCTCCCTGATCGGACTCATGTAGTGGAGGTTAAAAAAAAACCCTGCAGCTCTCAGCTAATAACTGACCTCCCCATCAACCCTTTTATCTTCACCTGACCAGAGGCCACTACTGTTCTCTCTGCTAGTCCTCCGTTTTGTCCATCTCCTTCTCATTCAGCTATCTAAGCACAGATAAGGTGTGATGGCCTTTAAGCAACCCTCAGTAACCATGGCAACGGGGGTGTTGGATAGATGGACAAGCTTTTGAAATCTTGTTGCCTAATAATGCACAAAAAAAGATGAACGCAACTCAGTGGTGTTTGTTCTTTTTTTTTTTCCAGAGTGGGGGTGAAGTTTATCGTGGGCAAACATGGGTGTCCCATCCCAGAGGAGGACAGAGAGGACCCGTACTCCTGCTCCATCCTGAACTTCACCGAGCCAGGTAACTGAGCACACGCAGATGGAGAGAAGAGATGTTCTGTTGCTGGCATGTGCAGCTGTTAATGGCTGCTGAGGCGAGAACAGAGGAGAATAGCAGTAGACGAGCTGAAAGAATTAAAAGAATGCACCTTCAGAAAAGAAGTGAAAAAAAAACCTTTATCCGTGTTCACCCACGGCTCAAGGACAACCGTTCTTTTCCTTTTCCACACCCAAGGCCGAAGCAGAAATGTCTCACAGTCAATGCAGCTGTTGCAGCTGTAACCAGAGCCGTGCATTTACTTGAAAAGTACCGCTATATGAAGCACTGACACACACTGTATGAAATAATTGAACGGACTCTGCAGCAAATTGTCCACGTCTCTCTCTCACCTTCACAGAGACGGTCCAATTCTGCTCGTTTCACTACTTTGCTCTGGTTGGTTCAGCGTTTGTTGCCTCCATGAAAACATAATTACTGCTCATCAGAATAGGCAACGGGCGTTAGGGTCACGGTGATGTTTTATTTGTCCAGCCCATTCTCTGCTCTCCAGCGTGTTAATGGATGTAAGTGTTGACGTGATTTGCTTCAGAATCCGAGGCGGGTAGACGAAGCTGTGGTGCGAGATGCTCGACGTGAGTGGAAGAGAAAGAGACAATGGCTGCTTTTAAAAACACGGTTGAGTACCTAACTCAGGATGCAAGTCAAAGCATGCGCTAAGTGGACAATTAATTGTTTCTGAAATGTGTTTGTTTGTTTGCGCTGCTTTCATCGCAGGGATTTTACTTGGGGACCACAATAAGGTGAATACTAATTAGTATCTCAGACTTTATTTTACTAATCCTTTCTTCCAACACAAGGTGCAGGAGTTTTGTGGTGAAGAAAAAGAGTCAAATTCTTAATGATATGCAGAGATGATGAGATGTGAGGGCTGAATTTCTTTTGGTTTGACTGACGTGTTCAGCTCGTGCTGAGATTTTGATAAACAATTAATCTTCTATGTCCTTTTTTTGTTGCAAAAATGCTAATAAAATCACTGGGTGCAGCATGTTAAATGTGAATATTTACTTATTATTCAGTCCTCCTTTTGGACTGAAAATTTAAGAAATCTTTTTTGGAACGATGTGATTGGCATTTTTCAATATTTCTTGACATTTGTTTACCCAATTATTTAAAAAAACAAGCTATAATATAAACAATACAACACTATAGATTATTGTTGGTGAATTTGGAAAAATATCACCAAAATGTTGAACAACATGACATTTGCTATTGATAATAAATGATTTATGCCAAGTTTTATTCATTTTCCCAATGAATAAACTGGCAAGCTCCCACTGGCCGGTGCCAGGAGAAGCACTGTTGTTGTTTGTTTTGACAAGTTGGCACAAACTAAGCATTTATATTTAGTCAGCATAGCAATATTAAACATATCCTCATGCACTGGTAAAATCCTGCAGCTCGATTCCTGCCCGTCAGAGTGAGAGACGTGTGCATTGATAAACAGCCGCTCTCTCTTTGTCTGCGATTCCTTGCCCCCTAATTGTCTTTTATTCTGGAGCAGGCAGCAGAACTTGTGTAGAACGTATATAAAGTAAAAAGTCTTCTTCCCTTTAACAGCCTTGATCTTTTCATTGATCTCCAGGGTAATAAACTGCTCTTTTGTAATTAAGAAACCACACTGACGACGAGCGGAGGCTCACTTTGAAGACAGCGGTCCCAGGAACCAGCCCCCTCAAACTGCTGATGGTGTAGCTTTTCCCAGAGTCTGTCTCTCCCTCTCTGTCTCTGAATCACCTGTTCCTCATCACTTCACAGAGGCGGTCAGCATGTCGAGACTGTAATAAATCTCACCTGTGTGTCTGCGCGGTAACGCTGTGCCCTCCGTCTGTACCAGTGACAGGGCAGGATGCGGAGATAGAGATCGTGACGGCGTCTGACCCCTCGGTGCTCACCCCATCCGATGTGTCGGCCATCGCTCTGGATTTCAAGGTCCTCCATCCGGTGGTCATCACCAGGCTGGGGGTGTTCCCCAGCGGGAGCAGGCCCGAGCTGCAGAGCAACGTAACGGTGAAGCTCCTCCAGCTGGACCAGGAGGTAACGGGGGACTCGACTCTCTCAGCGTGATAGATCCTGTAATGCTGGTTGTCTGATGCACAGCCTGGGGGATATGTAGCCGGCGCTGTGACTGTTTACTGCCTCAGTTTCACACACACTGGAATTCCTGTTGGATTACTGCCACTGAGATTTCAGTCTGTGGGTTGGGTAGAAATAAATTTACACAGTGTTTGAAAAGTAAAGAGAATTCTCTGTGTGGGAAATCTTCGTTTCAGGAGGCTGTGGTTACTGCTCGCTTCAGTGGCATCAGCACCGGGAGCATGGTGAATGGGGTGTGGTACAAACCTGTGGAGCAGTTCATCTTGCCTAAGGTCAGTTCTCACATGAACTCAGGTCGTAAAGCAGGACTGTAGAGACACTGAGGTCAGCGAGAGTCACTGTAACTCAACTGACATCACCCCTCCAAAGTCAAGGCAGTAAATTATTTTTCATTATCATCGTATTAATTATTATGCACAAGTCTTTCAGGAAGCGTCCTTGGAAATTAATAATTTCTCAACAGGAATGAAAAACTAAATGTGATTTCAGGTATAAATATTATCTTAAATTTTTATTGGAGAAAGGTTGTTCAAACCAACCCCAGGACCTGATGGAGGTATAGTTCAACATTTTGGCAATCGGCCCATTGCCATAATCCCTATAGTCATAGCGAAAGGTTTGTTACCTTTAATTGTCAGTGCAAGCTACAGTATTTTTAGAACGGCTCATGGGATTTTTTGGTTTCCCTCATCAAATACACAATTCAACAACTCCAATATATAATAACGGAATGTTCTCGATATAAATCCATGCAAAACCACTGATGCACATTCCCGTTGGGGGCAGTTTTTCAGCAAGCAAAACAACTCTGTTCTGTTATCTCATAGTGTGGTGAATGTGCAGGTCACAACTTGTCCAGGAGAGCGTTTTGGAGTTGTTGGATTGTGTATTTGATTAGGCAAATCAAGAAATTCCAATAGCCTCTGTAGCGTAGCTCTGAGCAGCTAGCGGCTCTGCTCTGCCACTTTAAAAATAGTGTGCACTGACAATTAAAGGTAACAAACCTACTCCTAAAATTATAGGGATTATGGCACTGGGCCAATTTCAAATGTTGAACTATCCCTTTAATGTAGATGTTAATGCAGAATTACACAATGTTACATGTGCAACAAATTAAATGTTTTGTCTTTCATCCAGGGTTTTGAGGGGACACTGGTTTGGGAGAGTCAGGACTCCTCTGGATTAACAACAGTCAACTCATCTGTGCAGCTCAATGATGGAGGAGGCGTCCTCAAGATCTCCTCTGTACGTGTTCACAACGGGTGTCAAAAATAGACACATAAAGCACATTCAGGTTTTGAAATGAGGTAAAGTTCAGGAGATAAATTAATTTATGTGACATTCTTGGCATTGCAGATTGCAGAGGGCACATTGCCTCATAGAAGTGCTCTTGGGTTCCCCGGTCTGGCTGGAGGCTTCACCTTCACTATCTACGGTTGGTTTGATGAGGCTGTTGTAAAAGAGTCCTTATGTAAATACGCCAAAAAATATTGTTATGTGTGGCAGGTTGTTAGATTAACATTAGCTTTTTTTTGCCGTAGGGCTCATGCTTGCATGTCAAATGGGAAATAAGACGGTTCTTCCCCTCTCCACCCTGTTGTGTTACATTATTGATTTTACCTCCTGCATGTGTTTGCATTTGACTTTATCCGAGAATGGATTTATAGCCATTTTAGAGAAAAGAAAACGAAATACGCCTCTGAAAACAGAACTAATGATCCGTTCTGTAAACTCAGAATTTCATCACACTGTCTCGCCAGCTGCTGATTTCAGGTATTATTCCTCAAAAGTGCTATAATTTATTCATAAGTTGGGTGAATGAAAAGTTAATGTGACTTTTTTTCTTCAAATCTCACTTTGAACTAAAAGACTTTCACCACTTTACCTGTATTTATTGAGTTTTTCATTGTTGTTACCCCCCACCATGCACATACCTGCTGCCCACCCCCCACCCCTGCCACCTGTGTGTCAGATGGAGACGGTCTGTCGGGGCTCCTGCGGGGCCGCCCAGCCAGGATGGAGCTCCATGCCTCCAGGCTGAAGCGGGAGGACGCCGCTTTGCAGCGCGAGAGCCTGAGGCACGGCGACATGGTGTTCGTCGACGTGGTAGACACCTACAGGAACGTACCTTCCAAACTGCTTCAGTTCTATAAATGGTACGCCCAAGTGCTAATGACTCGATTCTCTGTCTGCAAATTGCCTGGGCCCCTCTGAGGAAATCAGCACCCTGAAATGAAAGTGTGTCGCCGCCTCAGAACGTCTCGTTGTTAGAATCACTATTGCAATCACCCAGTGGGGGGCAGGGGGGGGACAGTTGTGAGTCATCAGGTAGCGAAATATACGCAGTGGTGTTAATCTTTGACTTGGCAAATGTTTTATTTAGTTGCAAAACCTCCTGCTGATCACTCTCGGTGGTATTTGAAAATAAATCCACTCTGAGATATGGCTGGAAAAAAAAAAAAAACAGAGGTCGGCTTTAATTAAGGTTGCAAATTCCCTCTCTGGCAGGTCTGTGGGAAACGCTGACTTTAATCTGCTGCTGAAGACGGATGATGATTGTTATATCGATGTGGACTCTGTATTAATGAAGATTGACCACAAGGGTCTCAAACGCAGCAATTTCTGGTGGGGGAAGTAAGTACTGTTTGGTGTCTGATCCTGTTGACAATGTATGTTTTTTTTTTAACTTGTGTTTTTACCCCCACTTGTACTGCACTGTCAGCTGGACTGTGGATGAAAGAAACGGGAATGTTCTGCACAGTGGAAAGCATGAAATGTGAGGTGAAAGGGAGACAGGATGTGATGATAATATAACTGCTGTCCTGACCTAGTTTCAGGCAGAGTTGGGCAGTGGATCGCATCGGGAAGTGGCAGGAGCTGGAGTACGCTAGTCCTGCCTACCCTGCATTTGCCTGCGGCTCAGGCTACGTGGTCTCCCGTGACCTGGTCCAGTGGCTCGCCAGCAATGCAGAGAAGCTGAAAGCCTACCAGGTGGAGTATTCAGCACCGAGCTAACTGTGGGGGAAATAATGGGCAGACGATCACGAGTGTAATGTGAGCGATCTGTCTCATTACAGGGAGAAGATGTGAGCATGGGGATATGGATGGCAGCTGTAGGACCACAGAAATATCAGGTAAAACAAGTGTGAAGTATTTTTTTTTTAATTAAAGACACTGTCAGGAATAGAACCATTACATTCAGATGAATAGGACAGATGAGCAGCTAAACAATGGGACTGAACAATAAACATACAAAAAAATGCACATGGTGGATTATTTTTAACTTTGTGTCTTGGCAGGGATTCAATACTGAGAAGGCTTCATTATTTAGCAACATGCACCCAAAACGAAAATATACACTATAAAATAAAACCTGAATTGAAAGGAGGAACATCTTTCTCCTCTCCCTCCCAAATCTGACTGTCGATTTCTATCAAACAGATGTTTATGAGCAGGACTGAAAATTGAGATGACTGTTATTTTCTTCCTCTTAGTAATTCACCATTTCACTGTCTGACAAGTAACTATTGTGCTTTTTTATGCTTTGCACAAAATTGCATAGCATACCATCACATGTTGCGTGAACATGTGATGCGTAAAACCTGTAACAGGAGTGTGATGGGATGGTTGTGTTCTCTGGTTTAATGTGGTGTGTGGAGCTCAGTCTCAAAGGTGCATGTTGACAGTTTAACCCAGCTTAGACCTGAACCAGTGTATGACTAACAACCAGATGTGTTTGTGTATCCTGCCGTCAGGACCCCGGCTGGCTGTGCGAGAAGGAGTGTTACCTGGACATGCTGTCGTCCCCGCAGCACACGGCCGAGGAGCTGCACGTCCTCTGGGACAGGAAGAGGGCCTGTGGAGACCCCTGCGGTTGTCCCTGGGGCCACTAAATCTGGCCGCACAACACACTCACAACGTGGCACTGTGGGTAAAATACACCCAACACTTGTTAGTTCAGTTTCTGTGGTTTCCTTAAAACCCCCAAACGGTTTTCTCACTATTATTCTTCCAATATAAACACTTAGGTATTTGAAATGTGTTTTTTTTCTTTTCCTTCTCTCCGTTGGAAAATAATTAAAACTTTGAGATTCCATCACAGATTCTTAATATTAACAAAACACTGCTATATAATAATGAATCATTCACAGCCTCAGAATACGTTAAAAACACATTTAGCTGTAACGTTACTGTCAGTATTTGATCTTAAATTTGACGAGACAAAATGTGGGTTGAAGATGTTTGAGTAATGTGACTGACAGAAACATGTGATGGTCATTGTGTACAGAATCATTGCTGTAAGACTTGAGTACTTTGTAATATTATAATTACTGATATTGGGCAGACTTGAGCCTTTTGGGTTTAAAGGGACATTTGATGGTATTTTAAAGGTGACTGCTTTACGTTGCTCTATTTTGTAAATTATTGTCTTAAGCTTTTCGTCCTCCTCCTCCTCACTATTTGTAGATTTATGACGAGCCTTCTCACACACACACACACACACAGTTTGTACTGTAACTGTCGTCGTGCAAATAGTGATGTGGCCTTACTGTAATTGTTAGGCGTCATACCGTCCGTACGTTAACACCAGATTTCAATCAGTGTATTTGCAACACAGATTTTTGATGAAGCCAGAGTGACAGAGACTCACTAGTGTAACACTGGTTTTACAGACTCCCTCCTCGTGGGTTAATAAAGAACACTTGAGAGATGAGTGACTGACTCTGTGGTGGTTTATTTTTTTTGGTGGTGGTGGTGGTGGGGGGTTGTTGTGCTGCTGGATCTGAAGCTGCTCAGTCGTCACCACACACACAGTTGGCAAACAGACTCCACTCCTCCTCAAGTCTGTTGTTTCCAATTTGGAGAGCATGATGGAGCCACTTTGATCTTTATTAGCGATTGTTTTTCCTGAGACAGCGAGGCGACCACCGCTGGAATGATGAACAGCAAAACCTGTGGAGCGCTTTTTAGCCTCTGATTGATCAGCCGCTCGGTGTTAATCGATACCGACTGAACACATCCAATGAGACACTTTTTAAAAATGTTGACATGAATCAAATGTGGTGTGAGATTTTTTTATTTTTTTTTGATGAGCTTCTCTGAGCGTATGCTCACAGCCGCTGCAGAGATGCGCTTGTTTATTGAAGTACAGCCATGTGATTGATGCCCAGTCTGGAGGATTGGATTGCCTTGCTGTTTATTTTTATGTAAATAATGAAAGATGATTCTGGATATTTTACTAATGGGGGATAATACAAGTCGTTTATTTCCTTTAGGGAACATCCTACCTGCCAAAAAAATCTATTCCTGCAATTAACCTGACATTGGAGCGTGGATCTCTCTCCCTCCTCTTCCTCTACTTTTCGCCTGCTCTCTTTCAGTGAGCTGCATGATAACAAAGTCACATCCGCAACCGTTCCACTCTCCTACATAGATAAGGACGGCGTTTTTCACCCCATCAGCCTTTCCCCGCTGATTTGGCTCAAAGCCCTTCATTGTGAGCCGAGAGAAGTGTGGAAATAACACGCGGATGAGGGGAGAGGGGAAGCCCGCTTCTCATTTCTGCTCTAGTGGCTTCTTTAGGAGATGAAGTTATTGGATTTGTGTAAACTTTGATAAACGCTCTGGGGATGTTGTCACTCACTGATGTAAAATGTTTAAATTATTTGCTTTTTTTTTGTATGCTCCAAATCTGCCTCCTTCACTGGAGCCCTGTTCTCTCTTTCGCACCCAGATCACATCCTCTGAATCCACCTCTGAGACTAATTGCAACATGTTTACTTACAAACTGCAGCCATTAATTATAATAGGAAACTTATTATTACTTTTATGTTTAATCTCCTGCCAATATGCACTTAAAAAGTAAAACACCGTGCAGATTGTTTAATGTATTTTATCGATTGTAGAGGGAACTGCTTTGCTGATAACAAGTTCATGTTTGAAGGGAAAAGCCTCGTGTGTCGGTGTAAGTAAGAGTTAGACAGTGTGAAAATAATTCCTTTGCTCTCTCTGAGATCAATATTTGCGTAGATGCTTAAAAGACTAAAAGAAGCAGAACTGGAAAATGTTGACAAGTAGCCTCAACAAAATGAAAATGCCTCCTCTCGTGTCACAGACCCAGAACATCTGATTGACTTGCACGTGCGATGTAAACAGACCCTACACATCCTGAACAGTCTGTGCCCTCGGGTGCTCTCCTCGCATGTGCGTGTAATAATATTTTTCTGAGAGACGACAAGACTACAATTCCCTGAACCACTGACTTATTTTCACTCTATTAATATTTTGCCATGAAAGTGCAATCATCCGTTTAACCTGTGACAAGCAGCGCTCGGAGAAAAGAGAGGGAAGTTGGCCGCTCCAGTTAATTGTATTTATGAAATTCTTTTCATCTCGAGCCTCACCTCTTCCCCAAACTCATCATCGTCTCGCGTTTTGCAGATTGAATGCGAGACTGTGTTGACGTTACAAATTTGAGTCCTATTTTTCGTCATGACAGACACTTCATTTCACTTGAATGTGTGGAGTCTTTTTTTTTTTCTGTCTGATACCTCATCACAGCCCAGACGAAGAGTGCGTGTGGCTCTTTACCATCAACAACTCACCGTGCACCAAATATCAACTGATTATTAACTGGGTTTTGTTTACATCTCGTGTAAAAAACAAACATTGTTTGTACATTACCCGTTTCTATTGTAAATATACACTGCCTGTCCAAAAAAAAGTCACACACTCACATTTTGTTGGGCCGCCTTTAGCTTTGATAAGCTACGGCACACATTTGCTGTGTCATCGTTTCAATGAGCTTCTGCAACATTTGTTTCCGTCCAAAGTTGCTTTCGTTTTTCAAAGATTCTCATTGGGGTTAAGGTCTTGGACCACATTTCTTCCTTGAAGATGATGGTTCCCCACAATCCTTCCAGTTTTAGTTATTTGTTGCACAGTTCTTTTAGTAGTCTCAGTTATCTCCTTAGATGTTTTATTTGCCTTATACATGCCGATAATTTGAAATGAGGCTGCATCAGTCAGGGTTAAATAAGTTGTTGCCAGCTCAACCATTATCATCCATGCAGCAATTATCCAATGGGAGACTCTAACCTATTAGCTTAGTTAAATCCAGGTGGTGACTTTTTTTTGGGACAGGCAGTGTATAACCTAAGCCTACATTCTAGTTCACAAAGTGGGGTTCGGGGACCCCCAGGGGTCCTTGAGAGTGCTCCAGGGGTCATTAGCTAAAAAGTGGATACAGTTGTTTTAACTTTAATTCCATTTTCAAGTATCACAATGACAGAGCGTATGAATATTTAGACCATTTGTTTCAAACGCCTCCTGTAAATAAGCAATAGTCACAATGTTACACTTTTTAACTGTTTATTTCCTGCAAGCCGTTTCAACTTCTTTTGTCTGTTTGCTAACTAGCCTGCGTTCTCTTCTGAATCATGTGGTGACAGCAGCCTCCTGGTGGGCCACAGCTTACTGTAAATATACTAAAGATCAGCATCACCTCACTTTGTCATCCTAGATATATTTAGCCTCCTGAATGTACCACTATGTAACTGCCCCCCCCTCCATCCTATCCCCGGGGGTTCTTAGTTCTTCTCCGAATGGTTTGTGCAGTGTGTCACTTCATGGATCATGTGCCACTAATGAGGGCATGTGTAATAACAGCATCTTATTTTAGAGCAACAGCACACAAGTATATTATGGATCAAATTAAAACTTACCTGTGGCTTCAAAGTGAAGATGCAGCAGATTGAGTTGAGGCAAAGCTGCCTGAGATCTTAGAAAGAGGAGCTTACAGTCTGCTGAGTGGTGTGCATCTGCATACTCATTCAAACAAACGTAGACTCTCCTCACAGTGCATTACACGTTGCTGTCAATCAGCTCCCTCATCTCCATCAACCCCCCCAAACCCTCCTCCTCCTCCTGTGTGCAGTAAAACGAGGAGGAAATCATTTATTCATGGCACCCAGCATCCAAAAGGAGTATTTCTGTTGGATTCTGATTCACAGGAATGAGGGGATATTATTAGACAAACAACTATGCCCTAATGGGGCAACATTTTCATTCCCAATCTGAAATCGCACCCACAGCTCCTCTCACTCTCATTTCCATGCAGCTACACTTTCTCGGGCTGGCGAGGTTGTGTCTGTCACTTCTTTTCTTTTTTTACCCCCCTCCAAACATTTGCAGAACACAGCTGCGAAATGTGTGACATTGTGGCTCGGTTACAAGATGCATTCGGAAGAAGGTTCGGCTATTAGGCTGCGCAGATAATTACACGCGTCTTTGACAAAGTGATGCAACCACTGAGTGAATCATGGAGTTTCATAAGCTCACTTGACCCCTGCTGCAGCATCGTGGCAGATTTACTATGATACTATTTGCGAGAGATAATTAGCTCAGTCATTACCGAACCATTATTGACAATTATTCTGTCTTAAGAGGATCATGAATTAGCTCATCGGGGCTGGTGATGAGAATCTTGGAAACCACTCAGTCATCCGGTGTAACCTGATGAAACGCCATGAATACAGGAAATGCCATGATGTCATCGAAGTGAATCCAGTTGCCCCGAGTTCAACGTCCAAGGATCACGCCAGCACTTTAATCTAATGCACTCGCACAAAGTCGGAAGCGTGGAAGACACGCAGCAGAAGATGACACTTTTATGGGTCAAGCTCCAGAAACACTGGATCCTACATTACTCATACTGTGACTTTTAAACAGACTATATCAGCAAAGCACCTCACATGATGAATTGTGCAAAAGTGTAAAATTACTGCAGTGTCCCTTTAATCAGTTCCCAGTCAGAAGACTTGAAGGACTCGGTGATCGCAGGTGGAGTCGAGTAAGTACTTTGTTATTCCTCTTCATCCCCAGTGGGACTAGAGGGCGCAGCGAGGTGTTTTTTTTTTTTTTACAGATACCTGAGTGTCGGCAGAATTATGCATGAGAACGTGTTGTTCTGCGAACACTGACATGAATCTGATAACCACACTGGTACGAATACTGTGAAGTGAATGGAGCTTTTCATGAAGCCTGGGCATCAAATCGTATTAAAGGATGATACGTTCTGATTTTCAACAAACGCTGTGAAAAGACAGACAGAGAGCGATGAGACAAGAGCATCCTAATGTCACCGATACCGGTGCACCACGTCTGGGACTGAAAACACTTCCTGTCAAGTGTGCAGCTGTTCCAGAGCATCTTAAGTGTATAAAGTTGTGACCTTATTCCATCAGCAGGACTGAACGGACAAAGCCAAAGACTATTTATCTGTAGACGTAGCTGAGAGCAAATGGGTGATTCTGCCCTTTAACACGTCTTTCCTGGAACATGGTTCAATACATAGACCAGTTAAAGTCACTGTGAAACCATGGAGAGGTTCTGCTGGTGCTTTTCTTCAGAGACTCTTGTAGATCAATAAAATGTCCTGCCATTTGCTCCAGTGGAGCGTCTCAGCATCCCTACAGTAAAGGACTGTGTTTGTTCTCACAGCTTGTGAGGTATAAATGTGTAAAACTGTACATTTTGTCAAACAAGGTGCACCTGCAAACAGCAGCCAAAGAAAACTTTACCCAAGTAAGTAGTTTTAAAAAATGTATGTGACTCTAGAGAGTGACGTTTCTGATCAGCAGCATCACAGAAATCAGTGAAGGTGTGTAAACACACACACGTCTGCTTCCATTCACGGCAATTTTTGTTGTTGCCACGAGAATATTTATGAAATATCCACTGGAGTGCTACCAAGAAACACAAATGTGTAAAGCGCAGCCCAGCGATAAATAATCCAAAGCTTGCAGAGGATGAGGGAGACAGTGAGTGAGCCATGTCGCTCTTCACACAAAAGCTATTCTGTTTTGCTCTCAAACAGAACTCAGACACTGTGGGTGGAGAAAATCAATCTAGTCAACCTAGAGAGTGGGAGAGAAGAAATGAGAACCGTGAGAGGCTTTGATTATTGTGATGGACTTAAGTCAGCTCTGCAAAAGCCACTTCATACGTCTCTCGCTGTTTATCAAATCAGAAATGCATTTGCATCGCATTTCCCTTGCACTTGTGGCTGCTTGGATGGAAAATTAGTAAAGGAACCGGTCCTGTAGATTTTCAAGAATTTGACATTTTGATGAATAGATGTGTTTTGAAAGGAACCACAATTCAATCCAACAGACACACAATTAATTGAATTGCAGCTGTCAAGAGCAGGAGCTTCAGTGAGTCAACAGGGCTGTCTGGGACAGATAGCCTCTGTCCGCAGGGCTGCGCCTCTTTTCAGCAGCTGAAGAAAAAACTCACAATGGTATTAACAGAAGCAGCAGATAATAACGGATTTAGATGACTGGTGCCCTGTATTTCAGACCAAAGTTGCTGTGAAAACGCCATCCACATCCATAGCAACCACCCTGTGAGTATTCAGTCAAGGTTCTTCAAGACAAAAACACATGGCAGGCAATTCTGTAATAACTTGCATCAGCCTCGCCTCGCCTCGCCGCCTGCGCTGATCAGAATGCAGTTGCAAAAGTATCACACACAGAGCTCTGGTGCAATAGGAGCTTATGCTTTCATATACTGTGGACAATGATGACTCAATGTTTTGTGATGGTGGAGCCATGTGTGCATGCATCAGGTCAATTTGGGAGCGTGAGCCTCAATAAGGTCCAGAGCAGGAAGATGCAAGTTACTATAGTAAAGAAAACAAAACAAGAAAAAACTCACACACAAACAAATTTGTGTTAGTTACGTCTTGATTGTCAGTTACACCCGTGTGCTCAGTAGATGGTGCTGCTCATCCCTGGAGAAGAGAGTCCACCCCTTCCTAAATGTTACACATGTTCAAAACAACGACAGCCACGCCAGCTTTGCAACAGGCAGATGTAGAGCTTTATTTCAGAAGTATGTCAAGCCCACAGGTTATCAGCAAAGTTTTTTTTTTAATTCAATAACTCCAAAAAAGTTCAAAAGGGCAGCACAGGGTCCACCTCCAAATATCAAAACTCAATCAGCCAAATAAAGTATTGTCAACGTGACAATCTGGGCTGATTCTGAACCAGATGGAGACACTGTTTGCAACGAGCTGCAGCATCAACGCAGCTTTTCGGATACAAGTGAACATAAACAACGTGAGCGCTGCTTTGCATATAATACCAACATGTTACGTAACAAGTGGACGAGTGAGTTGCAGAGGTCTCTTCTGCAGGATTGGCACTCTGGCAGCTTAATGATTAAGGATCCACAAATCACACATCGCACACTCCAGACAGACATCCACATCTTATTTTAAATAGGGACTTCAGAAATAACAGCCCTGGATAAAATAATACATTTCAACGTAGCGGCAAAACATGAAAAACAATTTGTATGCACCGTATCACACATCAAAAGGAAGGCTTTTAAGCTTTTTTTTTTTGCTATCTTGTTATTTTTCATTTTTCAGAAAATGCAAAGCTAAAACCAGAACTAATTTACATTTTCCACTCTGTTTTAATTGATTTCCTCCACTGACTGCACTGATACACCTGGATACAGAGATGTGTACTTTGTTTAAGCAACATTTGAAGGAAGCCATCCAGCACACAGACGATAAAGGCGACGTTTGGAGCTGCTTTGCTGCATCACAGCTGCTAAACGCTGAAAGCTGTCTACCACAATTCAAGTATTCACGTTTAATGATGTATTGTGCCTCAAAGTGCTTTGTGAGTGTTACATGCAGTGTGCGTGTTATCCTTTTGAGGGAATGTGCACATCTGTACGTGTTGTGAGTAAAGCCTCAGTGTTAGTAAGAGTGTGCAGCTGGGCGAGCGCTGGATGAGGTCAGAGTTTTTGGGTGGAGTGGGGCTCGGTGCTCGACTCTGCTTTGGCCTCGGCCTTTATGTGCATTTCGCTGAGGAGTTTGATCAGGTTTTCCAGTTGAGGGTTTCCCCCCAAGCTCGCAATGAGACGGTAGGCCTCTGCCTCTAGATCCCGAAGAGTTTGGCGAGTGTAGGCGAACGAGCCCGTTTTCTCTAAATAGTCCACACAGTATCGTTTGATGTCTACGTTCTCCGTGCGCTGCCTCAGGATGTTCTGCACCTGGGTGCTCTCCGGTCGTGACCATATGGCGTGAATGGTGACAAAGGAGAACTTGCCTTCGGTCAGGTCCTCGCAGAAGCTTTTGTTCTCGTTATACTCGAAACAGCAGAGGTTGGCGTAGTCGTCTCGGATCTGGAAGAAGAGACCCAGTGTGTCCAGGAGGGGTTTCAGGTCCTGTTTCCAGTCGGAGAAGAGCTGCATCAGGCCCACGGCCAGGCCAAAGAGCCCGCCGGTTTTCTGCAGCACCATGTTGCGGTACTGCTCCTCGGTGGGGCAGATGTAGTTGTCCCTCCAGTGGATGTCCAGGCCCTGGCCTCGGTGCAGCTCCAGCAGCTGCCGGGTAAATACCTTGACGGCCTCGGGGTGCTCTAAGGTCAACATTTTCTCCAAACCCAAGAAATAAACATAGTTGGCAGAGTTGATAACGGAGGGAATACCGTAGATGCTGTGGGCTACGGGGAAGCCTCGCCGCAGCTTGGAGCTGTCCTCAATGTCATCTATGAGCAAGCTGGCGTTGTGCAGCATCTCCGTCACCTCGATGATCACCTGAACATGACACAATGACAATGACATCAATTAATAAAAAGCTTTAAAGGCTATATTTACCAGTGATGGGAATAACAGTCACAAAATAAAATACAACCATTTAAGTGTACGTTATATACACATTTTTTCAGTCCATCAACTAGTCAGAAAAAAAGCTGTTTATCTGGATCTAACCAACTCACTCAGTATTCCTCCACACAGAATACTGAGTGAGTTGGTTAGTTTCAGATAAATGGAGGTTACAGTTATGGTTAGGGGGGCAAGTCTTAAGATAAGATAAGATATACTTTATTGGTCCTTGACATACACATGTACACAGTGTACAAACACATCCACATCCACGCTGATATCAATTACACATGGTATACACAAACTCATCCATATACACACAACCATATTACAGAGCGTATCCTGCATGGTGTACACTTATAGTGCGACAGAGAACCACAGAAAGTATGGTACGCACAACCACCATTGGTAAATAAAATAAGAATAAATAAAGATGAAGTAAAAATAAGAAAAACATTCCGTAACTCGTGCTTCTACTCTACAATGGAGGAGGCAGAGCCGTTTTTTTTATTAAGAAGTGTTATGGAGGTGTGAATAAATGAAAATCTAAATCTGTTGCTTCTGTATTTACTGGCCCTGAAGCGTCTTCCTGAAGGAAGGCGTTGGTATTCTGACAGGATGATGTTAGCTGGATCATTAAGGGTCCTGTGTGCCTGTCTGATCACTGTAAGTCTTAGTACCGTAATTTGACATATTTGAGCCTTTTATAAAAAAGAAATGCAACAGTTACTTTTCCTGGTAACTAGTTACTCAGTGTAGTTATTCAGTTACTAACTCTTTTTGGGGAAAGTAACTGGTAACTATAACTAATTACTTTTTTAAAGTAACATGTCTAATTCACTGCCATGGTTACCAGTACTAGGGGGAAGACACTTACTTCCCTTTGTGATTCATTAGTGAGAGAGAAGCTAACAGGTTCTCGGGAGCTCTGTGTAAATTATGCATTACAACTTGCATACAGCAGAGGGAGCCATGTCTACACGCTTGTCTCACCAGTGGGTCTTCATCAGAAACAAACCAGGCACATACTCAGTTATATCTGGTTTGCTCTAAAACTCATCTGTTGTGCCAGAGAGAGAGCAACGGTGGCTTGATGAGTTCAGAGGAAACGCAGTCACATGATGCTGCAGAGCCGAGTGCACTTTCACCTCCTCTGAAGACAGGATGACGAGGGCTGAGCGGGGACTTAACCTAAACCTACCGACAGACTGCAGCAGCTTTCATGAAATAAGAGCTATTATCAACCATCACACACGTGCACTGCTGTGGTGAGTCATGGTATATTGTGCAAAAAAAAACATGCGGTAGATATGGTAGACTTTTTTTACTCAACTAATGTCAGATCACTGCAGTAATCGTTCATCGGTGGAGCCCACAGCCGCTGTTTGCCATCTTAAAATCTGATAACCAAAAATGGCTGCGTCTCAGGCCCATGTTTGACACAAAACAGCCGGGGGCGGCCATCAGGTGTCTGCTGTCCTGGGCTGGCAGCGCGGACCTGCTGGAGTGGCTGTGCTGATTTAAAAGACAAGTGGTGTGGCCTGGTAATGAAAGGGGCTGGGGAGCACAAAGAGAGGCTCAGTGGGTCAGGCAGATGGCCAAGGCTGGGCTGGGTTGAGCAGTTCATCCGCCAAACACAACCTTTCCCTCGGCAGGGTCCCGACACTCGCTCACCCTGCAACCTCAGTGAGGCACTCACAAGGAAAAGGGGAGGGGAGGGGGGTGGCGGGTTGTTGGCTACCACGAGTACACACATAAATGAGAAGGCGGGATATTATGTAGACAAAAACACAGTCTAGGGGTTTACAGGTTTACTGCAAAGAGACAAACAGTCACGCTTGTGAATTACAATTTCCTGCCGGGATAAGAAGAACAAGGGCACAATCAAGGAAAGATTTGAATTTCACATCAACAACACTCTCAGATCACAACAACACCTATCAAACCCACACACAGGCTCCGGCAGCTTTCAAGCTTTTTTTTGGACTTTGTGTCTGGGTTCTCCAAGGAATCTAATTAGTCCGCCTGTTGCTGTATAATGCTGCTGTTTAAGTGCCGAGTGCCTTCACTGCTTCGCAAGACTTCATTGATTATCACCAGAGGTTATTGACACAGAAACTCTCTCTGTTTGCCAAAGCTACAATCAGTGATCCATTAAGAATGCAGAGACTCCTTCACAACAAACGAGTGCACTGAGTCCAATATAATGAGGGGAAACAACTCTGGAACAGACAAGTCAGTTATGTACGTGTATAAGCCTGTCTCAGTTAGACGGACCAGAGGAGAGTTTAACCGCCACACAACGCACGCTAACACCAGAGTCATGCGGGAGGACTGTTGAAGTCAGGCCAAGGGTTTAATATGTCCTCCCACGTGATCACACAACACGCCTACTGGACTGTGTCATTCAAAACTGCTGTCTCATTCATCTCGCAGAGCGGCTTCAGTGAGCACATAAAACTAAACATAACAGATGTCCCACCACTTTTTGTAAACACTCAGGAAATCAGATCATAACCTTAATCTGGGATTTATGTACCAGTGGTAGATATGTTTTTTTTAAAAACATGTCCTCTTGTCTGCTTGTCAACTGTCTTGTACTGGCCGACACTGGATGGAGCTACTTCCTAATTGACTAGCTGATGTCTGGGCTTTTGTAGTGGAGATGGGTCAGTTCACTGAAAACACCACCTTTGCTGTCAACATAAAAAAAACATTTCAGGAAATAAAATATTAATATTCAGAGGGGAAAAAACAGGAGTCATTTCATAGAACAAAGGTCGTGCATTTAAAGGGATAGTTCAACATTTTGGCAAACTGGCCCATTGCCATAATCCGTATAGTTTTAGGAGTAGGTTCGTTACCTTTATTTGTCGGAGCAAGCTGTTTTTAGAACAGCGGAGTAGATCCGCAAGCTGCTCAGAGCTACAGAGGCTAATGGGATTTGTGTGTCTTCTGCTTAGACCAGGGGTCTTCAGCATTTTTCAGGCAAAGGATCCCCAAACTGAAGAAGAGATGGAGTGGGCACCGTCTACTATATTGTATAAAATTTTGTTTTACATTAAATGGGCCTAGTGCCATGTATAAACGTACCTTGTGATTGTGCATTCAACACTAAGCTCTTCAAATAATACATAGGTTCATATATTTATGTTTTTATGGTACAGTGAGTAGCGGGGCCATCCCTCTGCCATTTATAAACAAACCTTGTTAACTGATACCAATGCCAATATCAACATTGTCTGTCAACTGCATGATAATCATGCAGACAAGCTTCACAAATTGGCGTTTTTATTCAAAACATAAATGTGGAAACTAAAAAGATATAAAGCATAGTCTACTCAACCAAAAAAATTCCACGACCCCCCTGCAGCACCTCCACGGACCCCCTGTTTAAGACCTCTGGCTTAGACCATTATGAACTAACAAATGTGACATCAGGCTCACTACCACAGCTTAACAATTTTCCTGAGGAAAATCCAATGCCATACAAATGTATCACAAATGGACTGTCTAGTTTGATCCAGCCTTTACTACAATACAATCTGCTACTGTCACAACTTCTTATCTGCTCCATGTGATGCTAATCCTCCACCACTTTACAGATTTAATGGCAGGAATTTGACCTTATTACACTGTCCAGCCGTTATGAGTTGCCACACATCATATTTAATTCGCCAGCCTGCCACCCTCATCCTAGTTATTTGCCCATGGAGGCAGCTACATTATAGTCTGACTCTGCAGCAGTCACTTTACAGCGTACAAGAAGCTCTGAACTCCAGGCAGCAGATATTCTCATGAATGACACATGTTGTTAAAATAAAAGACAGAAGACAGTAAATAAAAGCTAACCTTTCCACATTGTCAGCGAGAACAAGGCAGCTAAAGGTTGCAAGGCAACTGATGTCTACAGAGGGAATTTCCCAAACCTCCACCTGCGCTGTACTACACAGCACAGGCAGGAGCACAATATGGGGCTTGATAAAAAATGCACAGCCAAATGAATGAGACAGAGTGCTACTGTCGCTGCCTCCATCTATCTGAAGGCATGGCTGTTTCCATGGCGGCGACTTCTTGGCAGCAGTGTGCTAATGATGATGAGAGGAGTGCTCTCAGTCTGCATGATGGGTTCAGCAGGAGTTTACAGAGCTGCTACGCAGAGGGAGAGAGCACAAAGGGGGGTGGGGGGGCGAGGGAGCCACGGGGGGAGACAGTTCTTTGATATGTGAGGTAGATTAAACCTCAACTACCTGCTGTACAATAACAAGGAAATTCTGTCTGAGGTGGAATTATCAGGAGAACAAAAGTAGATTTGGAAACAATTTGCATATGAATGCAGGCAACAGAACGACATCAAAAACCGATCCGTCAAACTCCAGGGTAACATGTCGTTGTAGCCTCAAGGAGCACATGCACTCCTGAATTGAAAATGTCAGCACTTGAGTCAAGACATGCAGTTACATGTAAATGTAATGTAAAAAAAAAAAAGAATATCAAGTCGCTCCTTTTTAATTTTGCAAACTGAATTTGCTTATTTGAATACATACAACCCCACAGAGGGGCGGTTGACTGCACGCTAGAAGATAAAGTGACCAAAGCGAAGGGATTCTGAAATATTCAGGACAAAGGGAAACCTGTTGAACAGCGACCTTAACAAGACCTGACAGACACTGCACTTCACATGCTGCACTGTGGAAGTTATGTCCATTCAGAAAATACAGATAAATCTTTGAATCTTCATCAGTGGATAAGTGACTACTATGAAGTCACTACAATGCCAATCAGTGTAATAAAGGGACAGTGGTGAGTGTCCTGTTCAATAACACCAATAAGTCTTGAACGGTTGACTTAAAATTAATATGGCTGAGAAAATGCAGTAAATTCATTCACGCTGTCCCTGTTATCTGTATAGGGGCTTCAATATGTCTATTACAATGTAGTCAGGCAGCCTCCAAGAATATATTACGCCATGGTAATGGATGAGTGGAGGTGTAGACGTGAATCACACTAATCAGGAACGCAGCAAGCTGAGAAAGCAGTAGTCCCTCACTGGAGATCAATGTGTGTGCAGTATATCTTAAATGCAAAATAAATAATCCTTGAATGCTTTCAGATGTTTCCTTCTCACTACGATTTCTCTGGTCCCGCTGGAATATAGACCATTAACTAACATCACCCATTTCCATTTTAATGCATAAAGGAAAACTGATTGATTCTTCTCATCTTTTTAAAAAATGTATAATTGTAAGTTCCTATTCTGTAAGCATCAACACATCACATCACAGCAAATGCACACAGCCAGTATTCAAAGACCACAAATATCCTCTTATGGATCAAAATGTTAAAATAAAGCCTACAGACATCCCAGTATCATAAAGAAGTCCATTATCCACTAAGAGGATCCATGATGTGCTAATATATATGGCACCGCATATATGGCACAAAAAAAACACAGAGCTTTTAAGACTTGGTATCAAACTAAACATAGTTTTAATGACACCTGAATTCACAATGAGTTCTTTAACTTGCCTCAAATCCCTCCAGAAACACAACACCCCTGTCTCTCACCAATAACTTATTTTAACAGAGACTACACCTTATACAAGCAGATTTCTTTGCACCGATGGGAGTATTGGCAGAGTCTATTGAAATAGATTCTTGTCCTTGGGGCGGTGTTTAGCTCAGTTGGTAGAGCACCCACCTCATATGTTGAGGCTATAGTCCCCACAGCAGGTGACCCCGGTTTGAATCCCGTGAAGAGCGGCCCTATCCTGCGTGTCACAACCCCCCCGCCTCCCATTTCCAGTCTCTCTCTCAACTATCCTGTCCATTAAAGGCAAAAAAAGCCACAAAAATATACTTAAAAAAAGAAATAGATCCTTGTCCTTGACTTGGAAAAGCTAAATATTAAAAATATTTAAGAAAAAAAAGTTGATCTTAATCAGTCACATGATCAACATATGAACTGAAAAAAGAAAGCTATGTGCAAAATAGGAGCGCCAAAGCAGGACATAGTTTTATTTATAGTGTGATTTGTTCATCTCCTTATTCATTTATATCCCGTCTGCAATTTGCTGTAAATATAAGTGGGAAACCTATAATGTTTTTATTAACCTTTTTAGCCATATCTTTTAAATTACTGAAAACATATGAAAGCATTTGACAATCTGACTTTACTATGGCTCTTTTGAGCTTGAATCGTTTTATTTTATTGTAGCCAATGACTGCACTGTCTGAGAGCAGGGTGGTTTAACTTTCCCACTGTTTTACTTTGTTTTAACATAATTTTAAGAAATAGTCTTAATGGGGGCGGTGCGTGGTGCAGTGGTTAAAACGGCCGGACCATGTAAAGGCTACAGTCCTCAACGCAGGTGTCCCCGGTTTGAGTCCGGCGTCGGGTAGACCTTTCCTGCATGTCATTCCCCCTCTCTCTGCCTCCCCCTTTCATGTCTATCTCACTGTGCTATCAAAATAAAGAAATAGACTTAATGGCGTCAAATAATGTTATTATTCATGTGAAACATCCTTGAAATGAAATAGAAGATAGAGCTAACCTGTCAGAAAGGGCCTTTTCAAAACAAAGAATAGATAACAAAGAGTGAGAGTGTTCTGAATAGATCCACAGTGGGCAGGACGTCATCACTGTGATGCTTTGAATAACCACAACACTAATGCTTTAGGGGAAAAAAACAACATTGGCTCAATTAGTGACTTTTTTGTCAATATAAAAAGACAAGCATTTTGACATTTCATTCAGTCTGAGGCTGAGATTTTATGTAAATTGATCCCAATTCTTATTCAAGTTTAACAGGTGCTCCTTGTGCTGTTCTGGAGGTGGGGACAGCATCATTAAAATGGTCTAGTAATACTGGAAAAACACCACAACAGAAGAGGACCTGATCTGACACAGCTACACATCACTTCAACAAAACTGACATGCAAAACTTCCGATGTGCCGGCATGTTCTCCAACAGCCATTCACAGAGCAACAGCTCACAATCATTTCTAAAAAAAATCTTCTGACTGCATTTAAAGGACATGGCTCCGCTAGTATTGGCAAACCCACATTGACTTACTGTATAACACCATTTACACATAACTGCAGGTAAATGTAAAGTTTTCATGAAATCATCAGTTGAAAAGGTGCATTTTATACATTGTAAATGAAACAAAGATAGAAAAGGCGACATTTCTGTTGAACTTACTACTCCACCTTTTTCATTTCATTTCATTTCATCTCACTTGATCCTCAGCCATAGTGATGAATCATGGATGCTCTGAGCTAATACACCCAAGTTTTACATTTACATTCAGTTAGGAACAACTCACACTGACAAAACAGCCTGGCTAAATTACAAAATAAATTGCCTGCTTGGGGTGAGCATGGAATCATTTCACCTTGCTGTGCCCATCTGCAACAATAAACACTGGACGGCTCTGAGTGTTAGAGGCTTGAAATGGCAGATTTCTCACCTGCAGTTTGTCCTCTGGAACATTGAGCCAGTGGTTAAAAGCCTGAGCAAGTTTTGTCCTCACCTGCTTTCCTGAGGAGAGAGTGGAAAGCAAAAGCTCAATCAATTTAATAATCACAGACATACGTATTGTAATATGCAAATGAAAGGGGAAAAGATATTCTGCAATTGAATTGCATCCCCCACAGCAACGATTGTTACAATACGGCCTAAACACATGGGGCTTCCTGTGTAAACATTACAGTTGACAGTAAAAATACAGAATTGCTTAAGCATGACAAAAACAGATTTTAAATCTTGGATTAATTATTAAAATGTCTGTTGTAAGACTTTAAAATGATCATGTTTTATGAGCCTGAATGACACAACTACCAGAGCTACAGAGGACACATTATAACACTCTATGGACTTGTCCTATTTACACAAATGAAATTGTGCTTTTAGGTCAGTCACTCTTCCACTGACAAAAGGTGACCAGTCAGAACTGAGTAAACAAATAAAGACGGTATCCTGACAGCAGTAAAAATACTGGGATGTTAAACAAGCTAATTGTTGGATATTGAAATTCCTTTCCACATATATTAAATAGTAATAACAATAATGATATTTGTATTATTATCATCGGGTTTAGTGATGTGAAATTACTTCCTACAGTTTTTATGGTGAAATGTTAAAATGTGAAATAATTGATAACCTTTAAAATCAAACCTAGTGAAACCTGCTACTTGTATCAAAAACAAAGAACAGATTTAAAATCAATTATTCTGTATCATGCTCTCTTGCTTTAGTCAACTGTGATTCCACTATGACTGGATTTCTGATTTCTCAGTTTCATGTCTGTATGTCTCAACCTCTTTCTGCTCTCAAAGACTCACCTGGAAGTTGCAACAAGTACTTGTAAGGCTCCAGCAGAATTCGCTCATTGGTTGCCTCTGAGTCGCCCTCCATTGCTTCAAATTTACACAAATCTATACTGGACGACAAGGAACACAAAAAGTGTTGTTCGTCAGGTTGTGTGCATCCTGTGTTTTCTAACCTTAATAACTAACAACACTTTCTGACTGGTACATTGTCAGAACATAGAAATCTGGGAGCCAATTTGTTTTGACTTTGTTTGATTTTTTTTCAAATACCATTTTGACTGTTTTACAAAGATTTTAAAATCACTTTTTTAATTCACATGTGGAAACAGACCGTTTCATGGATGGTGTAAAACATCAACTGTATATCAGTTTCAAGCACCTGAAAGTTCAACACGGGATATCAGGCAATAAATACCATGACATCATTTCTGTTCTGTTTGTCATTTAATTGGTAGGACATATAAAATGCCAAAAAACTATTAAAAGAGCCATTTTAAAGTTCTTCTGGTACCCAAGATGATTTTAAAAAGGGTCAGAGTCAGCATCCATGTTGCATCTTCGAGGTGTGTGGTTTATTTATATTCTCATCAAGGAAATGACAACCCCTCCACCTAAAGTAATAAATCAGATAATGTACTTATCACCTACAATTTCATCTCAAATGAGATTACAGCTGACTCACTGAACTGATGTGGCCAGTCATCACTGTGGCCTGTTATAAATAGTGGTAACATCATTATTCTCTGATGTTAAAAGGTCTGGTACAAAATTAAGAAAAATAAAATCAGCAGTGTGCAATTCTAATTATTGCTGCATGTGGTATGTTCATGTTACGCTCCTTGTATCTGTTACTTGGCAGGTCCACACATAAAGCTGGTCTTTAACAGATTGGGGACTAGTGTTGAGCAGACAACAGTGTGTGAACATGACAAGAACAATGTCAGACTCAAAGGCCACCTCAGTGTAACTGACATCAGATATGAAATGCTACTACACACTTTGCATCATTATAGACATGTGCCCTCTTTGTGATTGTCCTTTAAATAACCATGTAATTGGGACAGAGGAAATGCAAAACTAATGTTTATAAGGCTTTACATTAGATCATAACCTGGTGCATGATTGAACCACATATGGTCAATGTGTGAATTTGAAAATTGTTTGAAAAAACAGACATGATTGTGTTATATTTGCACTGTGCCTGCTGTCAGCTGGATATCCATTTGATGCTCTACTACTTTGTGCACACACAGTACATCTGAGGCCAACTCACAATAAAACTGTTCTCTTTAATTTTTGTTGTCAAACAACAATGAAACAGTGACTGCATTGCACTGCATTGAAACTACTTATTAACTTCCAGGCCAGTTTGTCTCTCACACGGCCTCTGTTTGGATTAGAAACTGCTGCTCCACCTCTCTAGCAATCACAGACTTGACTCAAAAGAGGACATTATTGGCAACTCTCTTCTATGTCGCCAAGATTTGTCCAAAAAGTTGCTAGACCTGTTGATTGTTTTGTTTTGTTCATTTTTTAAACAAAACAAACAAATCTCCAAATCGTGTATCTGGGTGCCTGCATGTTCAGCGCAATGAATGCTTGTGCATGATGACACACTGACCACATGACAAACTGTCACATTACCAGTGAATCACAGCTAATGTTAACCCCACCCATTGTCTATGGGAAGTGATAGTTAATGACAATAATGTCCACAATGACTTGACAATGCCCAATAAATCCAACAAACTGATAAATGTGCCTCTCAAACTTAATATGCTATGTATGCATGCATCATTAAACTATCAGACTGTCAAGACGTTTTCTTCAGTTAGTGTTAAGAGACATTGATCTTTATTTGAAAGTAGTATTTGTTGAGTCATCCTTGCTTTTCAAAAGCCAGATAGCTCTAACTAACAGAGCCCTGCATTTGCACACTGGCAATTTGGTGTAATAAAAAAGGAAGTACTGTAGTGTGTGAAAACACATCCCTATTTCTCAGTTCAATCACCTACATGTACACTTTGGCAACCTATTACCCTAACTAAAACACAACTTCACTGCAGTGTAGAGTATCAATATACAAAATTGGGAGGGACAAGTTTATGAGGAGTGAAGCATCAAGTTTTTGAATGTCATGACTCGTGTGGACAAAGTGCATCCCTTCAGTGTAGCCCTAGATGACAATAAGGATGAAGTTTGATTTAAGTTGACCCAAATCATGGCACACAGATAATAAAGTTTTAAATAATCACAATGCTTTAAATGTGACAAGCTGCCAGCTTCCATCCTCTCCTTCCTTAACTCCACCCACCTTTGCTGCGGTATGTCGGTCCTGCGCTCCAGTTAGCCAGGCTGCTACTTAGCTAGCATTAGCAGGCTAACAAAAACGCGCTTGTAAACCGCGGCGGACCATTTTCTTCCTCTCTTTATCAAAATATTAAGTCCCACTTAAACGCTAGTTCACCACGGCACGCGATATTACTGGGATAACTACACTTTCAAATCATTTTAGGTCCTCGAGTAAATGGCCAACTCACCGGATGCTATGCTAGGCTACAACGGTTTCTGCCGTTCACTGTACGGACACTTTTCAGCTCAGGCTAGTTTTGATGAGGCGCATATATATATGCTTCAGTTTCATTACAGAGCAGGCGCAGAGGAGGTGGGGAATCTAACATGGGTGCCTCGGACACTGTGTGTTGCAGATATTTGTCATCACTGCCCGGTGAGGTCTCCCTACCTGCCTGTGAAATGGAAAACACACACGGCTCCGTGTTGTCGGGTCAGCCTGTAAAGCACATCGAACACACCCATGTGCCACACAGCTAGGGGGTTGTAGTTTTTCAGTATTTTTTCTCTCGGTATTGTGACAACCACCCAGTAAGATTACTTCGTACACTTCACCATAGATATTTTACTCCCAGGTCAGCCAATCACGTACGGCGAGGATGTTTCCCCCGTGCTGTAATAGCCAATGGGAGAGCGCGCCTTTATGGGGGGCGGGGCCTCTCGGGCCGTCAATCATTCTGAGGAGGCGGGGAGAGGATCACAGAAAGAGCTAGGCTACAGAGGAGCTACTCAACAAGACAAACAGCAGCGCTCTGCGAAAACCACTTTTACCCATCCGCATCCAACATCAACCGGGGGCTAACGGACGACGTTAAAACCTGTCAGATTTCTCACATAAATGTTCCTATGGATTACTAATACACTTTCGTCGAAAAACAGGAGTGTTTCTCAACTTGACAGCATAGGTAAGCCTGCTTTTGTTCGGCAAAGCCATCGCTATTTTGAACATTTTTTCACTAGCTTGCTTCCCTGCTGCTACCAAGCCAACCTTGACGTTAGCTAACTTGTTAACTAAAGCTGTGGTGTGTTTAGGAGGATTTAAGGAAATGAATGAATTAGTCGGGTGGGCAGCAAAAAAGAGCAGACGGTCGAGATTAGAATAGGGAGAAAACTTGGTCAGCTCGATAACAAAGTTATGCTGTAGCCAGCCAAATTAAGCTGATGAGCACAGTGAAAGGTTATGCTACTCCTGGGCTGAATAGTTTGCAGCCTGCTGGACGAACACCGGGGTGTTGTGTTGTTGAGCGGAGGACTCCTCCGAGAGGTGGTCGTCGAGCAGCGCCTGTCATGGTGCTCTCTAATAGCCATCAAAAGTGATATTACACGCAACCATTGGCGACCTGTGCATACACGGCTTGACATCGCTGCGGGATGTGATTTGTTGAGCAAGGACTAATCGGTGTAGTTTCAATCACAGGTAAACTGCATTGTCAGGCTTTTCTTTTGTGCCGCCACCACCACCAGTATGTATAGCTCCTCTCTCGGTTGACTTGTCCAGCGTAGTGGGGCTGGAGCAGATGGGCCACCTTGTGCCAAGGAACTCACCCCGTTTGATCAGTTGTGGCATTGTAACCAGATGCGAGGTGGACTATTTTCCCTCTGCTGGAGATGACTTGTGTTATTCACTGTGTTGTGCGTGCGTGACCAGTATTTTTGCACATTTCCGTAACAGGCATCACCCCCTCCCTCCCCTCCCTCGATGATGATGATGAACTGGCTGAGCAGGAATCATAACTGAGGATGTTTAAATGGACTCAGTGCTTTAGTTAACCGCGGTGTCAGGCTTTAGCCCCGGAGGAAACACGGCCGAGGCTCGGGCTGTTTTGTGTGCATTATTGTTCAGTGGTGGTTGTGGTCAGTCACTCACTTGCAGCGGCTGGTCTGGCAAAATTGTCTGGGGCGGATGACATTGTATCCTCCGCGATCATTCGCTGCGACTAAAAAGAGGCACAAATGAAGGCTGCGACCTTGGCTAATCTTATAACAATAAAACCTTGTAGGTATTAATGCGATGTCGCTGCGTTACAGGTCTTCCTCTTCAAGCTTGACCTTGTTGCGAACCGCTCCGTCGACTTGTTTCTTTGTCAGAGGCGAAACCTCACTCAGCGTTATTACTCAGTGAACAGTCAGCGAAATGCCAGCCCAGTCGATGAAGAGAAACATTTTGTGTAGGAAGAAAGTGACTTTCAGTGTGGGGCTGCTGCTGCTGCTACTGCTGCTGCTGCACGACTCGATTTCTCACTTGGTTCAACTTAACGCTGTTACCACGCCACGGCTTAGATGTGCCATTCCTGTAAAGGTCTGCCCGTGCTGTCTGCCCCATTAGCTGTGTTTATTATCGCTCTGTTTTCTGCTGTCGAGTGCAGGACTCTCCGCAGAGAGCAGCGCACCGAGACAAGGGAGAGAAGCGAAAACGAAATTGAACGGGGTCGGAGCAGTTTGCCTGTAAAAAGAAAAAAAGGGGGAAGAGAAACAACAGGGGTAGAAAAAAACAAGAGCTTCGTCTCCGACAGGGAAATGGCTCTAACAGGGGCAGGTGAATTGTGACCACCGTTCCCGCAATTTCCAGTGTTTGTCCGCTCGAGTGTTTCTCCTTAGCCGACTGTCAGCTACAGAAATGGCGTCATCCTCTGCTGTAGTGTTGCTATAGTCAGTGCAGTGCAGACAGCAGGCACACCACGCTGCCGTAGCTACTATACTGAACCGGGCCCCGTGTGGGTTTTTTACAGGGGTCTAGCACACTTCACCCTGCTGAACTGCTACTGTACATTACCCATGCATTTGTTTAGCCCGGGAGAGGAAATCGTCTCCCTCTAGCCAGCGACTAGTTACTTTGTGTTTGCTCGCCCTCCGTAGCCACAAGCCAAGTCTGGCTGCTGAGTCTGACTGACTACAGTACACTGACTGGGCATTACATAAACGGCTTTGAGAGCTTCTTCTGCGATGAGACTGAGTGATCAGCCTGCCACGGTTTACTTTACAACAGCAATGTTGTTGGGAATGCGGCTCGAAAAGCTCGAGCACACATACCATTAGCCCTTTGTAACAGTTGTGATCATTTAAGTAAATGGTCGTTAAACTTTTCTTAAATCGTGGGAGCTGCAGCTGTGGAGGAAACCCGCAATCCTTGAAAGGAGATCTCATCATGTGTGTGTGTTTTTAATGCAATGTAAAGAGTGCATCTGCCGCCCAGCCTTTTTCAGGGCATCCAGCAGTGTAGCAGAAGTGATGTCATCATAACATAAACGTGTTTTGTTGTGGCAGACTGAAGTTGGCACTGTCTGTGATGCCTAACAGCTTCTTCAACCTCTGTTTTTCAGCCTCTGCTTCGTTACACTGGTCACCTAGAGGACTCATTGAGAGATGAAGGTATGTTCATTCATTTTTTTTCCGTCTTGCATGTGTTTCCAAGCCACGGTGAAACTCGGTCACTCCTTCTCTGCTGCTGTTGCTTCTGCATTTCCAGTCTTAGCTCATTTCCATCTGACCCCTGTATAAACACGCCTCATCCCGACAAATCAAACATAAATGTTGAATGTAATATCAATAATTTACATGCAGGGGTTCATCCTTTTGTTCTCATGAATAAGGCTAATGTGAACTTGTACTAAATGTCAATTTTGATCCGTTCAAACACAGGGAGGCAAGTGTCTTGGACATAAGCCAAAGTAATAGGTTCATTTCTTAAGCATGATATTGAATTTCCAGTGCCTTTGCAAACCCAATTTGAGAACTGTCATTTTCATGTAATGCTTTTTAGTTTATTCTGTGTTATTGAATCATATGCTGTGGACGCGTTGGACACATATGTATACAAAATGTGACTTAAATTGCCTGGTTTCATATAGAGCATCTAGCATGATATAAGCGTGGTTTATTGTAATGTATAAATGAGCAGCAAAATTTACAAAAGGTTCAAAAGCCCTTGCGCAGACCTATCAGACCCATTCAATTTGTAAACGTCACAGCTATCATATTTCTTGGGAAATAGGCTGTGATGCGAGCAGTTTATTCATTTTTCCTAGTTTCCCTGACTGTTGCTATTCCTGCAGGCTGTTGTGTCTTGATTTGTTGCCGTATAAGCCGCACATCGAGTATTTACTTTAGAAAGTTGTTTGACTTTTGAATTAATTGGTGTGACACAGAAATTGAGACAGGAGTGTATATTTTCAGTCACATTTTTCACTTGGCACCCAGCACATGCAGTTTAATAGGATCCTGGGGAAAAGAATAAAGCCAGTCAAAGATGTGAGGTTGTTTGATGGGCTTTGTGAGGGGAGAGTTGATGTTGGACAAATTAAAAGCTGCTTTGGTAATGATTTGTAGTCTGTCACCTTTTCTCTAATGGCGTTATACTTGCTGTGGTTAATCAAACTATACCAGTGCCCATTAGTAGACATGCTTGCAGTCTTCTAAAGCACCCAATTAAACAGTGCAAAATTGCACCTCATCAGATCATGTGATGTGAAAATAGCTGCCGACCTTTTTGTTTGTTAAGTTGACTACATTATAGATTAGGTGTGAACTAAGTAAAATGAGGAAATCTGGTACAAGGGATTACCTTTTCTCTTTGCTCTAATAGTATTGCTGACTTGGAGCTGCAGGATGTTTTGTGGTTATGCAATAAATAGTTTCTTTCAGGGGAAGGCAATGGCATTCTTATCATCATGGCTAGAAAATAATGTATTTCAATGAACAGCATCCATAGCACAGACGCTATAGCAACACATAAGGTTAGCAGATGTCTCCGAATTCACACCTTTAGGCTGGCTTCGCTTCATTTCCTACAAGTGTCTACTTGAATGAAGCTTAATATATGAAAATTCATTTAATAGTTTAGTTTCTGTTAGTGCCCATGACCCTTTAGCAGTTATTATTCTCTGCAGATGGATCACAGTAACCTTATATTAGATGATTATTATGCCTTCATTAGCTTATCCACAGAACCGCTGACAGGGGTGAAGCATTCATTGATGTTTGTTGTTAAATGTGTAGCATGTGTTGTTTTCCTAGAGCTGAGTCGCTGGGCTCCACTGATGCTTGAGGGGTGCTCACTCACTTTACAACCCCTACGATATAGGAGCATCTGCTCAATGTCTAAAACTGTTAATTGTTCTTTAACTAGGACAGCTTTTCATTATGTTCACTTAGCATTTCATGTCTCTTTTGCTTAAGGTCCACAGTTTGTTTGTTTTTTTATCATCAGTTGAACTTGTGTTTATAATATAGATAAAACACTTTGACACCATGAAAGTGGACTACCATGTTGGATCCTTTGAGATGAGATAATTTATCAAAAAAATAATTTTGAAAATGTCATGTCAGTGCTCCCCATGCTGAAATAAAGCTCTGACTTGAACAGAGGTGATTTGAAGCACACAAGTGTTGTGCTTTGTCCATGACTTTGCTAACCCAGACAAGATTTAATTAAAGCCTCTCAAGCCACAAAACCAGCAGTTCAAGCCCATACTTAATATTCTACCAATTCAGATTGAAGCAGTGTCATGATGACCATGGCATCCATCCATCGACCCCATCCATTCATAAATAACGCTATGATCCATAAATAATAACAACAACCAGGATTCTGACTTGTATGACAAACTAAAGGAATACCCAGCATAAAATGTCTCAATAAGGTGTTGGCTCACCACCAGAGCAGCTTGAATGCTCGAAATCAATGCACCTTGGCATCGATTCTCCGAGTGTCTGAACTCTACTGAAGAGATGAACACAATTCCTTGAAAAGAGATCCTCTGATTTGGTGTTGGATTCGTTCCCATCGAACCATTCAGCGACCCCTCGTGATGTTTCCCTCTAAGGGAACAATCGGACCCAAACCATGCCAGCAAAATGCCTCCGTGGCATAACAGAGCCACTGGATCCCCTCACTGTAGGGGTCAAGCATTCAGGCCTGTACTATTCACTTGGTGCACACCACACATGCACTCGCCAACTTGTGGTGAATCTGGTGAAGGATGACTCATCCAACCATATCACTTTTTTTTCTCCACATCTCTGGAGAAAAGAGTCTTTGTACTGTATATTACACCCCTCTAAAAGTGCATGCATCTTTTGTAATTGGGGGGGCTATGCGTTGCAAACCTACCATACTATCCTGCTCTACGTAATTGTCAACAGGCTATTCTTGCTGACTCGGCTTGATCACGTCCTGCATTGACATTTTCAGCCAGCCGAGGTAGAGCTGCTGCGTCTGTTTTCCCCCGGACCTATCGCACTAAAACACAAGCATCGCCGTCGTAAAATGAGGAACATCAACCACAATTTCCGTCCTTATTGTGTGCCATCTTCCTCGTGGATCTGAATAGAGATGTCACTTTATAGTCATGTTCCTATTGAAACACTGGCCACCTGAGCTGTCTGTGTGACGGAGGCTGCTGCCATCTGTGCCCCAACAATGAACCCACTTTCAAAGTCACTTAGATCTTTTCCTCTTTCCTTCCTCTTGATGCAGAATCAGAATGATCTGTGCCCGCTCAGCATTTCTATACCTGCTGCCACAGAGCATGATGGGATGTTAACTACCTAATTGTACCGCACAGTGCACCTGTGTGGAAGCTGCATATATTATGTTTCTCTCTCGTTTCCTAGAATTTGTCACCCATCTTATGTGACTACAGCACATTGTGTTGGAGTTAAATTAAAAGTATGCTCCATAGATTTTTACCTATAAAGTTATGTTGACTTGTCATGAAGACATTAGTCAGGCTGTAAAAAAAACAACAAAAAAACAGTCGTATATCATCCGTGGCCTCAGAGGAAGCATAACCATGATGATGTCATCAGAGGTGTCTTTGTTTTGGACTTGAGACTTAGAAGTGGCGAGTTACAGTTTGCCTCTGTGAATTTGAGATTATAAGGATCATCACCAAATATTCTAATTTTATTACATTTCAGTGATGTGTTCAGGAGTTAGTGATACCACAGGGGGAGAGGATTTGTTGTAACTGCCCTAAATTCTGGAGAATAAAGTGTGTAAACAAAAGGTATTAAGATGTTTTTTTTTCCCTCCAGTTTAAAGCTGCCATGGCATTGCCAAGGCAACTCCTACTGAAGCACCAGTCACTGGAATTGTGGTGACTCTGGTTTGGACAAAGAGGTGATTCACAGCAGGATTATTGTACATGTGAGCCAGGCAGGGAGGGAGCTTAATTCTTTCCTGCATGCCTCTTGCATGTTCCTTTGTTTGGCCTACAAGCCTATTCATTACAGCACAATATAATGGTCAAAAACGGTTGTTTATAATATTTCAGTAATGCTGCCAATGTCTGAATGTCCTTTTTTCTTTAAAAAAAGGTCCAGCTCTATTTTCTTATGCAGACTAAAGTAACTCTCATGACTGACAAATACAATATTACATGGGAATCTAGTGCACTTAGATTAGATTTATTTTTAATTGAGACTTGAAACTGTTATGTCAACTGCTTTCCACCAACCTAACCTAGTAAAACTGCTTATATATGAAAATTTCATAACATCATGACATTGTTGTATAACTACAGACACCAACATGCAACAGTGACTGTATGTGTCATTGCAGCTTCAAGAAGGCTGGTTTAAACTCCAGGTAATTACACCAGACAGTAAAACAAGAAACAAAGATTTTCTATTAAAGAAGAAGGAGTCAGAGAGTGTGAGGTGCACTGAGACTGTGATGTCGGCAGCAAGGTGTAGACAGTAGGAAGCTTTGCCTGTAGTTTCAGTTGTTCATCTTATCTGCTTTTACATCATCTCTGCATCATCTCTGAGTTATGCTAATTATTAGTTATTAGCAACAGTGGAAGAAGTTGTCAGATGCTGTGAAAGAGCAGCGCTACAGTAAAAAGGCAGTCCTTTATTCCAAATTAGTACTGAAAGCAAAAGTACTCATTATGCAGAGTAAATCTCGACAGGTGTTATATTTTCACATTTTTATATTGATTTCTTATTATAGACACTAAGATATAAGCAGCATTTTAAGTACATGCAGAACAGACTCTAACTCGTTGCTATGCAGGAGTTTTATCAATGATAGTGCGCCATTATATAAAGTGATCACATAAGTCATAAGTGCCTGCACACTCAAGGTCCACCCACACACGGGGTTTTCACTCATGCAGCCGAGTTAATCCTCTTCCCAGTTCATTGTGGGCGTGCACTAATAGATGTGCTTGATTGACATCTCCCTCACTCATATTTTCATGATGTTGTTCCTGTCAGATAAGGGTTTTATTTTCTATCAGCGCACAGACTTGGACAAAATCGTGTAATTCCCCACCAATCTCACACCTTAACACGTGTGTGAGGAGGATCACCTGGAAATGACAACCTGTAACAGTCGCACATGATCAGACTCATCCCGACAACACCGTTACTATCGAATGACCGCGACCATTTTTACGGCAGACTTTGCCAAGCATGAACTTTGTGACATGTGAATCCACTAGAGCCGGTGGCGCCGGGGGGAAAAAAACCCACCATTGAATGTGACTTTGTGACAATCACACTGTTTTTTTTTCATTGCAGTGAGTGGGAGGTAGAAAAAAAAAATCTATTGCAAGTGTGAAACGGCCTGCAGGCTGTTGAGCAAATGACCAGCGATTCTTTCAACTCCTCCTCAATGACAGATATAAAATGAGGCCGTACGCCGGCATAGTGAATTACAATCCACAGTTTACACATAGCACAACACAACTGTGCCATCAGAGCTTTTTTTGTCCTGCAGCTCTAACCTTTCGATAGCTGCCAGAAAATGCCTTTTTTTTCTTTTTTTTTAACTGAGCTTTGGAATAAAAAATGCTATAGTCACTCAGGCTGTCCAAGAAATGCTCTATAAGCAGCAGCTTATTTTCAACTAGCGCTCTGTGGAGTTTGGCTGTTCAATTTTTCATGACCTGCGAGTCTTTGTCGAACAGAAACGGATCTCAGTCTGCTGTTGCCAGTGTCACTCCAGTATGTTTTGTTTTGGTGAAGCTGGAACGATTTCAAAGCTGCGAATGAATGTGGCAGCCCTCGCCTGTTTTGTTCCTCGGACTAGAAAGGCTTAAACACTGAGTAGGCTTTGGATCACTTGTAATCAGCGAGGTGCTAGTACTGTTTAAATTGTCTGTGTGATTTAGCAGCCAGGACAGACACACTTTATGGCCAACAAACCTGCTGTGCCATCAGCTCTGGCACTTGTTTTAGTCTTTCCTTTGGAGGAGTGGGGGGCGAGGGGGGGGGGCAACCTTTATAGCTTTGAATAAATTTCAGTGATATCTCAGTTGGTAGCTGTGCATGTTAGTAGAGCATTGCATGCTTTTTTTTTTTTTTGCTATCAGGTGTGATGCCTTAAATCCCAAGTCAAGCTGCAGTTTTGTCGGACAGTTTAGGTTTGTTTCCTTCCATGCCGAGCTGCAGGTGTGTTTTGTCACCTCGTGCCAAGTCACAGTTGTATGTGTTTAATCAAGCACATGTGTGTCTGGAGAGTATTTTCCACATCACTGGCATGAGGTGAATAGCCAGGAAGCTGGTCATGATTGTATTAGTCCTATTACCATTTCACTGACTTCAGAGTGCAGTAGCAGAATCGACACCTGAGGCCTCTGATAAATATCACTTTGCTCTTTTTTTTATGACCCAGCAGGGTGAGAGCAGCTCTTGTTAGGCGCATGCCGTTAGTTGGAGTTGGTGGAGAGGATGTTGCACGTCGTCCCACAGGCTCAGGAATTCCAGCTCTCTCAGCTTAGTCATCTTGATTGGTTGAATTTTTTTTTCAAATGGTGGGGTGGAGGGGGCATTGTGTGTCGTTCAGTGCCGGCAGGAGCTATGAAAATAAAAAAGAAGTAGCCAATGTTTTGCTGCAGACAGCTGTAGGCGAAAAACGGCAGCCCGATCCAAAGAATGGAATCTTCTTTCATAGTTTGAGCTGAATGCGGGGAGGCGGGGCGTCACCAGTGGAAACAACAATCCCTCCTCTATTTGTGTTGGCATGTGAGCATGACAAATGTAAATCTGGCCACAGTAGTGAGTTATCACCCCTGCCTTGTTAAGTTGGCGAGGTTTTGGCAGCCACAGCTGTCAAGATAACCCAAGCTGCCCTTTCCTAACTCGCTGGTGGTGTGCCTCCTCTCCAGCAACAAACGGGGGAGATAGAGGGGGGGCGGCGAGGCGAGGACCGGTATGAAAGAGGAGCCAGAGCAGCGGTTTACACAGTGACCGTCCAGCTTTGTGTCGCAGCCGCGGCTGCCAAGAGCGCCGGGTAGCCGGTGGAAATGGCCGCTGCCTCATGTAAACCTGGCGTTGGCAAGGGCTGCGAGCGCCGAGGCCAGACTACACTAACGACTAATGAGGTGTTTATCTGAGAGGTAGGGAGGCTGAAGTGCGCTGGACTCTGCTCCTCAGTCCCATCTGTCAGAGCCCCAGTAACGTTGGAGATGATGAGGCGCCCCGGTTCCCACAGCGACAAGCTCATGGTTTCTCTCAACACAGACGATGCAATTTGTTTGTTAACAAACACATTTGTACACTTTGTGTATTTGCGGCCAGTTTGATTTGGGGTTTGGTTTTTTTTTGATGGATTATTGTTTGCACAGCACACAGAACTCCACATCAGCAGGAGTTAAATGTACAAAGACTTTTCACAGCACTAGATAAAATGTGAACAATGTGAAACACTACTTTAAAGAAAACAGCATCCTTACCGTTCTTTTTTTCCACAGAGCTGGGCTGGATTACAGTTGGCAGGAAACCATACTTATTTTTAGTCCTGAGCTCTGTATCTGCTTCTACTTTTTTTGATACGAGTCGGAGGATCCGAGCTGCACAGCAGCCAGACTCTGGACCGGTCGTCCTGCATTAGGATTTGGCAGACAGATGATGTAGCAGTCGTCATCTTCCCATCACATGATCTTCTCCTCTGTCCACGTTTCAAAATGAAGTATCATCAGATTATTTAGCGTGTGCATCACGCTTTATTTGTCTCTCAGATAAGATTAATGAGGCATATGAAAGCCTTATGTTTCTAATCATATTGCCATTACTCCAATTTATCAGGAAGGGCAACATTTTGCTCCCACTTGTGCAGTTAATTCAGTGTTACGGTATGTACAGCATAGCAGAGGGAGAGTGTTGGTGTGAACACCTGTAAAGTCAAATCAAAGCAAATCAGTTGGTTTTCTCTTTTTCTTTTTCCTCTCCATTTGCTTTCGCTGATGCACTCCATCAACGTGGAGCTCCTCTATAAAACTGCCGGCTGCTGTTTATAGTTTTTTTTCCTTGACACTTAAGGGTTCGCTCATGAGCAGTAAAACATTAGAAACAGTCTTCAAGTGTTTACACGGAAGCAGTAGGTCATGTTTGACAGCTGGCGCACCCCCTGGGTTACAATGAGTGAAGGATCTCACTGGGATAAGGAGTCTTGAACCTGAAGCTGATCAAACCAGATAAAGAGGGAGGGAGGAGGAGGGGGGGGCTGCTGCTTTTGAGTGAACAGAATTGTTAAACCTGCAAACGATTAAAAACACGTCTCGCATTCGCACATGTGAACTTTTTTCAGTTCTTAAAGCCGGTTGGGTCATGGCACAAGTATGTGCCACGGAGGCCGACGGCAGCTGGTGTCAGTGATTAGTTCCTCCTCACTGATCTGAGTGCTGCTAAACGCCGCCGTGGTGTTTAGTTGGGATTGCAACCTGTACACTCTCTGCCCTCCTTGTGGGAATAGCGAGCAGATGTTATGAGTGGGCCCTAAGATTTATGATTTGTAAAATAAACATGGCAGAGTTGACACATTTCAGTGCGCCGCTGCCGCGTGCATCGCTACACTTCATTCATCCATTCATTCAGAAAGTCCAGCGCCACGTCCAGTCAGCGCACCGCTAAGAAATTGCGGTGTAGCACTCGAGAACGAGGAGCTGATGTTTTACTCGACTAACACTCGTGTTCAAACCCGCAGCCCAGACGTCGGGGGCCAAGTGCACACATGACATATTGCAGCTGGTCTTGATGTGTCCTGTCAGCAGGAAGCGTGTGGCCCACTTTGGCTCTTATTCTAGAAACACGTCTAAATATACCCCACTGTTAGATTAGGCTTTTTTCCTCCGGCAGCCCCGCCGAAAAAACTCTCGGCAAAAATTCATCTCTACACTACACGAACCTCAAACATGGTCTGCCCTCACCCACACACTGAAAGTCTGTTTTCTCTGTGTACCCTACCCTCCGCAAATCTGTTCATGGGGAGGAGGTGGGGAGGGGGGCGCGCTGGTTTGATAAACATCCAATGATGACACAAGATGGTGCTATGTGTTTCGGATAGCTTCTTCTTTGTAGGCATCAAAGCAGTAGTGAAGTGGCCTTTTTGTTTGCTCCCTCAGAGGCTTGTTTTCCAATACCCAGAGCAGATGGTATGTGTTTTCCATGGATGAATCACTGAGCCGGGTGGGTTTTTGCGTAGCCGGCCCTAGACGATGTGAAGCTTGTATGCGTGTCCTCCTACCTCGGCTATGAGAATACACCTGTGTCTGCAAGCTATATATACATACTATATATTTATATTAAAAAAAAGGCTTTGAACTCACTGTTTTTTTTTTTCTTCTTAAACTTCCTTAGACTCTGGAGGAGCCCCCCTACTTGACGGTAGGGACTGATGTGAGTGCCAAGTACCGAGGGGCTTTCTGCGAGGCCAAGATTAAGACTGCCAAGAGGCTAGTCAAGGCCAAGGTAAGTCACAATTCAAAGTGCTCATGATCTGAAATTAAAAATGTATTATCTGTGTTCTATATGAGGAGTGATGTGCAGCAGGGCCAGGGGCTCTTGTCTTTGTTTGATCACACAGCTGAGCTCGGATCAGAAATGGACTGATTTAAAATACACTGTTCAAAACATTCCTGTAGAGGCCGGCTTATTGGGATGATTAGAAGGGATTCATATCAGAATTATTTTAAAATGTGCTTTGGAATTATTTTATTGTCTCTGGTGTTTCCCAAAAAAAGAAAAAAAATCCAGCTGTTTCCTTCACACGCTGCAGCTCTTAGATTGTTTGTGTTGCTCATACGGTTAAAACAGCGATCAGGGGGCTCCAGCTGTGACAGATGCAGATGCAGGGTCTGGCTCCTCATCTCACCAGGTGTCCATTATGTCCTCAGGTGTCCCTCTTGCCCACAGCTTCCACATCTCCCCCCGCTGGCTTTATGCCTCGCCGATGAAGGCATCGCATGGCGCACGTAGTACAGTATCTCATTTCCCAGTGGGACTAGAGCATCTGGATAATACAATAGAGACAGATCGCTTGTCTCTCGTTCTGCTAGTGTGTGTGGGAGGAACAAAGATTGGATGCTGGCTTTTTTTTTTTTTCACTGAGTCAGTGCACTATAGTTCCCCCTTTAGAGACAAAAGAGCAGCGATGTTGTGCCATTCTAGCTCATCAGCTGAAATCATCGAATGATGCGTCGTTTTTTTTTTGTCTCGGCGGACAAACAACACGACAAATTAAAACCACGTGACGCTCTCAGTTGAAATATTACGGGGCTAAAGCGAAGCTAACAGGACAGTCTTGGCTCATAAATTAATTACCATACTAATTGGCTCAGTGTGTGGTTTGTTTTTGAATAGCTGTAATGTGAATGTGGGCTCCGTTACACAAACGTTGAAACATGGCAATTATTCAGTTGTTGCCGTTGTTGTGAATCCTCCGCTGTAATGAATTCCTCTTTAGCTCTTTGCTTCATTAATCTCTGTCTGCTTGTTTAACAAAGTTGATGGTTGCGGCATATGGCGCTTGTGTCTTTGGAGCGATTATAAGACTCTGTGAAAAGATCTGTGTGATATTGTTAATTATGACGATGATGTGTACAAGACAACCTGTATGAAGTCACTCAGCACCGTGTCAGTCTCTAAATTGAGCCGTGTAAGGTACTTTTTTTTTTTTTTTTCATCAGCAGATTTCTGTTTAGTTTAAGGAATTCAGTGTGAATGTTGGAGGGTCTGCAGGTGACTTCAGAGTCGTTGTGGTGGTTATGTTAATGTCCTCAACGTTTTCTAAAAAACACTAAACTGTTGCCGCTTTGCACACAAGTGGCGTATATACTGTGGTGTCGAATCCCAAAAGCTTCCATATGTTATATCTGAGATGGTTTAGTGTCATTATAATCCGCTGAACTCGCTCACTGGTTTCCTCCATTTCTGGCTGATGTAAAACATTGAACTGGGTCAGATCATCACAAACCAAATATTAACGTTTTTTTAAAAAAAATTTTTTATACCATGCTCGAAACAGTCGTTCGCTTTAAAGCAGACGAAATGGGAGTTTGTTTTGAACGTTCGACTAGACAGCAGAGAGGGCTTCATTATGTGAGGTAGAAAGGAAACGGTTTCGGAGTTTCTTTTTATTTTCATCTGGGCTGTCACAGATGCAGTCGGTGCTTGTTGTTAAGCCAAGGATCACGTCCTTTCCCTGTTTATTGCCAGAGTACACCTCCGCTGTCAAAGCCGCTTGAATAAATCAAGATCACAGTTCACTTTATATCTCTCTATGAAATCACTAACCATTTTGAATTTAGTCCAGTGAAACAGCCTCCAGCTCAGTAATATTTTTAGGCTTTTAGGCCAAGGGATCTGTGATAGAATGAAAATAAATCCCATTTACATCACATAATGCATTTGCTTAACTACAGCTCTCTTTTATCAGAAATGTGGTTTCATATCTCTTTCCAATATTTGTTGTTAAGTCATAGTGGTTGCATATTGTGTGTGCGCTCAGTCCCAGACCTGTGCAGATGCCAGGCTCACAGTCGGGAGGTGTTGATGCTGCCTCGCTGGGCAGCCAGAGTCGCCCTCCCGCTGTCGTCCCGCTGAGGAAAGGGATTCCTTTATTCCAGCGGGCAGGAATGTCATTATCTCCATAATAGATGAAGCGCTGCCCTGGGATGTTTTTTTTTTTTGTCCTCCCTATTTATCCTCCTCTTATTTTATGACCCGACAGTCCAGCAGCATCTTACAATATGTATTTCTTTCATTCATCATCATGATCCTGCCGTCACAGCGAGACTCTGATTGGTGTCGCTGCTGTTGTTTTATTTGAAACCGTCTCGAGGTAAAGCGTCGTCTGGATTCGTTACCTGCAGGCTTGTTCTCTGACATGGGGGGTGCTTAAAAGGACAATTCTGGGCAAATTCAACTTGGGACTGTATTTCCCTAACATTTTAGGTCTAAAAGAAGGAATCTGAAGATTTTCAGTTTAATTACTCCTGTTTTGCGGTAGTTGTGTCTCCCTCTGCATCGTCACGGCAGTGATGAATGGGAGCGGATGGAAGTTCCACTGCTTAGGCTGTTTACATCCCTCAAAGCTGTAGCACAGACAGCATCAGATGGCTACCCAAACATGCACCGAGAAGTTTATTTACTTCAAGCAAGCCCACATGTAAAACTAGATCTAATTCAAAGTTTTGCGGACCTAAGTTGACCCGCCACTCGGTGTGTTTAAGCTGTACTGTAGCACTTTGAGATTGCTAAAGTGCATTATAAATAAAATGTATTATTATTATTGTTTACGTGCAGTCGGAAGCTCCTGTTTGTGTCATAAACACAGGAATATCAACTCTTGACTTGCTTGAAGTAAACAATTTTTTTCCCACAAACAGCGAGAACCTTCTTCAGATTCCTTCTTTTAGACTTAAAATGATAGGAAATTACAGTCCTGAGTTGAATTTGCCCGGAATTGTCCTTTACCTGCCCCTGTTAAGTGGTTGGATTCAAGAGTAAATCCTAGTCAATAAAAGTAAAGCCATTTCTCCATGATAATTATGTTACTATTTTACTAGCACACTCTCAAAAATGACTTTAATTTCCCTCAGGAAAGAGAAAAAGAAGCACATGAGCACTTTGATACATGAGGCAGGGAGGGGCGTTGTAATAGTAATACTAAACAGCTCCTGTGCTTCTGGTGGCTGGGACACTTTTCACACATTCTTTTGGAAAATCTGTGACAGTAAATGGCAGCAAGTGTGTGTATGTGTGTGTATGTGTGTGTGTGTGCAAGCCCTCCTTGTGGTGTCCTCTGTCACTCAGTGTTGCCAGGTCGCCATGCAGATGCGAGATTACCACAGCGTGATCAGATTATGATCTAGCATGGCTCGCTCAGGGGAGGCTGCGGATGCATGGAGAAGGGAGGGTGGGGGAGGGGAGGGGGAGGGGGTACCGACATCCACAACAGAAATCCTCCACAGTTGGCGCCAGCAGTTGCGGCACAGTTGCCAGTCGGCGGCCGCTCACTAAACAATGCCAAAAAAAACGAAGCCTAGTTTCTGCTGCTGCCTCATCATGACACAGAGATCTCGTCACTCGTAGGTGACGGGGTTGGAACAGACAAACCTGCCCGGCTGAAAAGAGTCCATCACTATAATCAGTGTATCACAGTTATAAAGTCCAGCAGCGTTTGCGGGGACAGCCCCCCCCACCCCCTCCTCCCCTGTGAAGTGGGAGATTGATGTGGCCCGGTCAGGCCTATGGGGAATTGTTTGTTTATTCTCATTACTGATTCCTCTCCACTTGTTGCCGCCCCCCTTTTCCGCAGGTGACCTTTAAACCAGATCTGTCCACAGCTGAGGTTCATGATGAAAACATCAAAGGACCTTTAAAGGTAAGGCAGGAAGGATGGCAGAGATCGATGCTGTACCACGGTCAGACAAAGTTGTCATAACACACGCACACACACATAGACAACAATTACACTTAAATTGTTTTTTCGTAATTTTGCCTAAGCCTCTAATTATGTCACATTTTTAACTCCGTTTGGTTTAGTATCAAATCTAATTACCCTTTTCTCTAACAGAGTGAGTGCCGAAAATGCTCAGGAGCATCAGTCAATGAAGCATTCACTCTGCAATTTAATTTCAGTCGATATGTAGGATAGGGTCGGCTTGTTATTAGGGGAAAAAAAATATGACTAGGAAATAATACAGATTAGTGCAGTGGCATGCTGAATAACATCACTGGCTCTGTCCGACAGGTGGGTGCTGTTGTAGAGGTGAAGAATCAGGATGGAGTTTACCAGGAGGCCACAATCAACAAGCTGACTGATGCCAGTATATACACTGTCGGTGAGTCAGTTTCCTTCATTGAAGTGTCATCATCCATAGTGTGCTGTTTTTTAAAGGGATATTTCAACATTTTGGCAAATTCGCCTATTGCCATAATCCCTTTAATTACCTTTAACCTCTAATAGTGGGTGCATGTTGTTATGAGATCTGTGTGCACGGCATTTCCATGTTTCCCTCATCAAACTAAATACACAATACAATAACTCCAAAATACTGGACAAGTTGTGACCTGCACATTCACCACTCTATGAAATAATAATGGGACGTTACTAGACGGAGTTGTTTTCGAGGTAAATATGTAAGCGGAACTACATCCCAGACACGGCTGCTGGGTGGAGTGATTTCAAAAAGCAAGTAGTTCTGAGTATTTGTTTCATGTGTTGTAATGTCACGTAATTATTTCAAAGTGTGGCTAAAAGTTGCAAGAGAAAATCGAAAATGGTTGATCTCCACAGCTCAAGGTGATGTCTTTAAATGACTTGTTTTGTCCAACAATATTTCAACCTTCACACCTTGCATTTTGCAATCACATGAAAAAGATTAAAGCAGCAGTATTCTCATACTCGAGAGGTAAAGTTTGTGTGGAAATGTGGAAATCTGTGCTTGGAAAAAAATAAAATAGAGTATTAAAACCGTTGCTCTACTTTCTTGGCAATTTGTCAGTGCGAGTCTGTCAGGCGCACACAGTTACTGTGCTGGATAATCCAAAGTGTACAGTGTAGAGGCTGCTGCTCAGATCTGCAGTCTCTCAGCAGCTGTTTGTCGCTTGAGAGTGCCCATGGGGGTTTCCCCTGTCTCCAAAACACTCATCTTTTCATTCATCAGTGGGAAAACATAAAACACAAGTCACCGCTGAAGGTACATCAAGTGTTTCCCCCTCATCACCGAGGACAATCAATAATGGAATTATGGATGTGCACATCTGGGCTCTGGGATCAATGTGACAGCTTTAAGTCTAAGAAAGGTCCTTGGGTTTTTAAATATAGTAAGCTATTTTATATTATATAAGATAATTGGATGTGGGTGCTTAGTCTATTTCGATTTCATATCAGATTCTTCTCATGTGTCTTTATTTGACTGTTTGTCTCACAGTGGATCCTTGAAGCTCTGACAGAGCTGTGAGCTGCAGCGGCTCTGTCACTGCCTGCTGGAGGATCTGTCTAAGCCTTAAAAAGACGAGCATAATTTGTTTTTAATGTATCATAAAGCGAGCAGACATTTTGTAACGGAGCGAGTGTGTGTGTGTGTGTGTCGGTGGACTCCTGGCCTACATACTGCAGCCTAATAGTTTCTCTCTCATCTCTGCAGTGTTTGACGATGGCGACGAGAAGACCCTGAGGCGTTCCTCTCTCTGCCTGAAAGGAGCGCGTCACTTTGCAGAGAGCGAGGCGAGTATTGCACCGTCCCGCCGTTTCTCGCGGCTTTCTAGAGAAACGTCTCCATTTTATAAGTTTTTATTTAGCCGCCGTCAGTCTCACATCTCTACTCGCAGCAAATTAAAACGCTGCTCATGAATGGTCCCCATATTAGCATTCGAGCAGTCAGCTGTGAAGTATTTCCAGGAAATGTAAACTGATATCGCAGCCAAGTGCTGAGTGTATTCCCTCCGTTCGTAACTGACGAAATCCCACGAGAGGAATTTCTTCAAGGTCTGCTGTATAAATCTTTTGTCTTCCAATTTAGCGTCTGACAAGGTGGCGCTGAGGCTCTTTGCTGTTGTTTGTCTCCTCCGCAGACGCTCGACAGACTCCCCCTCACCAACCCCGAGCACTTCGGCACACCTGTCATGGGCAAGAAGGGCAACCGTGGCCGACGATCGAACCCGATGTGAGTATCTCCGCGCCCTCCTCTCCGCCATCCTGCAGGGCTAAGTATCAAACGTAATACATCGGAGGCGTGCGAAGCCGGCGGGAAGGGATTTTCTCTGCCCATCCACTGTCATCATCAGTAACAGGCTCCCCCTCAATTCAGAGTGTGCTGACAGCAGTTGAACTGAAAGATTTACTCTCATCTCCATCCCCTCATAAACAGCCCCCGAGGCCCTAAGAGAGGACAGCCTCCTCGCTTATTTCACTTCCTTAATCACACCGGGCTCCTCTGTGTGTGTGCGTGCACCTGTGCATGCTTGATGGTGAAGTGTGAGCACGACATAGTCCTGCTGAATGTTATCACTTTTTTTTTTTTACTTCTCCTTTGACTCAAATGTTCCAGTGGGTGTTTTATGCTCTGATGTGCAGAGTTTTCATCAGGGAATAGGAACTGCTGAGAGTTTTTTTTTTTGGCTATGGATATAATTGTGGCTCCACTCTGTTATAAAGAGGACACTCTGCTGCATAATCTCATTCTCTGACACCCATTGCTAATGGCACTCAGGGAAAAGTCAATATTACTCTAAACATTGATGCAATATTGACTTGGAGCATTCCCAGCTGCACATTAGCACCTTGGACCAGTTGTCTTCCTGCGCACTAATAATCTTAACAGTTGAATAACAAGGACCGACAATGCGGCACAGATTTAGATTAAAATGGATGTGCTCCCCTGTCTCCTTCTGTTTAAAGGAATAGTTCAATATTTTAAGAGTTTTCTTGCTGAGAGTTGGATGTGGAGATTGATGCTCCCAACAGTCGGGAAGCGGGGAAACAGGTACCCTGGTCCAGCCAGGAGGTAACACATTATATTTCGTTTGTCAATCGTGAGGTTGCCAGGCAACCAGCAGAGCACAGAGAAGTCACTACTTCTGGCCAAGGAAATATTCCCAATGGCTATCCCTCTTAAACTTTATTATATTTATGTACATTTGGTTGTTGTGGATGAAATGGGCCAACTGTTTCCAGTCTTAGTGCTGAGATAACCACCTGCTGCCTACTTCTGGACAATGGGGTCAGAAGTGTGATTTCCATTTAATATTCATGATGATTGATTTTAATGCTGAGAGAAAAATAGATGTTTTTTTTCCATATGGCTTTATAGCAGAGTATGTCTTTCTTTACCGTGGGCGCCTGTGGGTTGTATTTTAAGATGCAGCAGATGTTGGTGACTGCTGATGATGCTGCTTAATCCAGAGGGTGTGAGCAGCTGAGGCATTAATATAAGTTTGATGCATTTCTGTTCATGATCAACATGGGTTTTCAACAACTTGTTCTCTGTGGTGAGACTTAAAGAAACAAGAAACAAACCCCACCAAACTGCTCTGCTGACCTGTCCTTCTCCTCACCAGCTGCACTCATTCTTCTCAGTCCACACTTGTCTTGTTGTGGGTGCAGCCAAACAACACACCTGCTAAATAACTGACTGTCTGACACTCGTACCACTCTCCATTATCAGGGGATTCGATGTGCTGCTTGTGAGCCACACACAGAGAACCCCAAGGGTTTGTTCAGCACCAGCTCCCATCAAACTATTGGACTTTCTGTTGAGTGATTTTCATACTGAAGTGAAAGTTAAAAATGCATCACTCAAAAGTCAAACTGCTCGGGGGGCTGTGTTTAGCTCAGTTGGTAGAGCACCCGCCCCATGTGTTGAGGCTATAGTTCTCACTGCATGCGACACCGCTTCGATTCCCGTGACGAGTGGCTCTATCCTCCATGACTTCCCCTCCTGTCCTCCCATTTCCTGTCTCTCTCTCAACTGTCCTGTCAATTAAAGCCAAAAAAGCCCCCAAAATATACTTAAAACAAAAGTTGTTGCTACACAACTTTGTTTATGTCTTTGATTCACAGCTTTGTTGTTGTTGCATTAGTAGTACTAGTGGTAGCCTGGCTGATTTACTGCTCTTTAGTTTTGCCAGATTCTGTGTGTGTGTCTGTGTACACTGTATATGCACATAGAGCTGTTCTCAGAACAGGCCTAGCGAGGCGTAAAAAGAGGACAGAGGATCTGTTTGCCTGCTGGTGCAGCTTGCATGATCGCTGGCTGTCTGTCTCCTGGCCGCAGTCAGGGCTCTGCCTGAGCACTGGGATGACTGTCAGGCTGCAGAGAGCGAGCCGGCTCATCAATACACTGATCCTAATGAGTGAACTCATCAGTGGAGCAGACCTTATGTTTTGCTGTGCTACATAATGATAAGAGTAGAAGCTCTGCAGACGTTTTGTTGTGCTTTGGGTTCTTTTTGATGATTGCCAGCTGAGCAGTGTAAGTGTAAATCTGTATGAGGCAAAACTTCATTCTGCCGTTTAAAACGGAGCAAAAACGGAGATATGCTGACAATATCGATTTAACGCCCACAATGTCGACACCTACTGATTAGGTTTTGCGACAACAGACTAAGTGCAACTGAGGCAGCTAAACAAAAAAAACAGTATCTTTAAAATTTGCAAATATTTATACTAGGGCTACAATTAATGATTAACTGATTCATCTTTTATCTAACAGTTTAAAATGTCCGTTACACAATGTCATAAAGCCCAAAGGAAACCCACACAATCTAAAAATAACAAGTCTTAAATCATTTAAGGCAAAGAAAAGTTGCTAATTCTCCCACTTACATCTCTGCAAATAAGGGCTGTGAAAGTTAATCGCACTAAACTCAGTGCAGTGCATTTAAGAACATCTACATACTCACTTTACCTAAAGCGCAGTCCACTGGGTAAACAGTCTTTTTCTCCCACAGTCAAGAAGAAGAGCTTTCATCATCCTCCAGTGAAGAAGAGGAGAGCGATCAGCGGCAGAATGAGGATCTGTTCGGCAAAGTGGTCTGTGTGGAGGGGGTCGTCACCGGAGACAAAAAGAAGACCACGTGGTACCCTGCTCTGGTGAGCTCCAACTCTGCCTTCCCCTCTCTCTGCTCTCTGCTCCATCACTGTGAAGAAACAGGGCCGCGCCGCTGCCGGCCGCCTGGTGCACTCGCAGCAGCGTTCTGCCGTTTCATCTGAACGCCTGCTTATGTAACCTCGGCACGCCGCTGCTGCTGGATTATGGCATTGCATTTCATCCACCATGAAATGCTAGATATATGCATGTTGTTGCAGTGAGAATAGTGGATTTCTATAAATAAGTGAAACCCCTCTGCAGCGGCTGCCCGACTTCTGCAGTCTGAAGAATTCCAGAGAGCAGCCCCGACTCTTATTTTAGAGGAAAAAGATCCGTCTTGTTTTCCCTGATGTGTTCGGCGGCGCAGCATAGGGCGCTGCTTTGGTGTTTTTCAGTCTGTTCCAACTCATTTCTCTCCACCCAGCCTTAACTCTAAGCCACCGTTTGCACACAATGAATTGGTGACAGGCGTTGTTTATGTAAGTGTTAAAAGTACAAGTGAGAGAATGGGAGAGGGTGGGGAAAGCTGTCCCTTTAACAGTGTAGTCAGCAGGACCCCGCCTCCAGGGTTTGTTGTTGTTGGCTGTGCTGTGCCGTGGACCGGGCTCCATGCTGCCTCCCTGTGACGGCCCACGGAAGTGCATCACACAGTAGCCTGTCATTGTTTACTCTGTGGCCATATGGCACAGGGGTGGAGTAGTAACTCTGGTAGATGTTTCACATCAGTAACAAACAGTGTGCTTTGTGCGCTCAAATGGGCCGGTTAAACAAGAGTCGAAGGAAAGTGTGAGCTCGTTCATTTGCAGCACACAGCATCATATGTCATACGTCAGGAAGGGAAATGATGTCACAGAGCCAACGTGAGTCATAGCGGCCAAGTAAAAAAAAAAAGCATCATCCACCCAGCGAGTGTGAGATCCCTAAAACCCCGACACTGGAACAAGTCTCACGGTTGTACTGCTCAACTCCAGTAAACAGCAGCAGCTACTAGTAGCTCCCCCCCGCCCGCCCCCCTCCCTTTGTTTCGTAGACCACATATTTTGTAATCCATCAGCGTGGCCTTTTGCTGAAACTACCTCAGTCATTGACTCATACTCTGACCCCCACCACCCTCTCACACACACACACACACACACTGTTCCACCCCATCTGACCTATTAACTTTCTCTTGTTTCCATGCAACAAGGTGATCTCCCCGGACTGCCATGAAGATGTGACTGTGAAGAAGGACAACATCTTTGTCCGCTCTTTCAAGGATGGAAAATTGTGAGTCATTAATAAATGTGCTTTTAAAAAAAAGAAAAAAAAGAAGCAGAGCTGGATTCATGATTACAAGCAGATTTTTGTGTTGAAATATTTGTCATTAACTCAGAAAAGAGAAGATGATTTCAGCTAAATATTTAATCAGTGTCAGTCGGATTATTTGCTTATCTTTTGAAAGGCTTTTGTAGAGGCATAAACAGATGATGATGATTAGCATCTTCACTGATAAATGACCTGAGTTTAAATCTGTTAATCAACCTTTAATGTAAAACATCCCTCCTGAGCTTTTGAATAAGTGATTTTTAATAGGATGCATGTGCAGTGAACCTTTGCAACACAATGAAGTGCATGAATGCGTAAATGCTTGTGTGCACCCTCTGGTGCTACACAAGTATAATATTTGCAGATACATCTGATAATCCTGCTCTTTATCGATATCCTGCCTAACTTAAAAATGCAAATACAAATGTATATGATAAAATTCTTATGAAATATAAATCTCCCGATGAGATTTGAGACTTGTTGGGCTTTGTTGATTTCATTTGCCCTCAGGCTGTTAGTTACTGGTGAGGTGAGGCAGCGTAGCTTCCCCGCAGCCTGCCCACGGCGTGGAACCACACAGCCAGATTGTTCTGTCTGTGGCGGAGAGAGAAATAGATCCAGTCAGGAGTCTGTGCTCTGCTGGTCGTTTACAAAGCAGGCTGTAGTGCACACTCAAATTAATCAGGTGTTTTCTCTCACCGCTCTAAAGGACTACCGTTACCTGTCTGTTTGAATTCCACTGACGCCGGAGCAGCCTTGATTCTGCGCTCCTTTGTAGATATCCCTCGTAACTCATCAGCACGACCCTTAATCTGCAGCTGAAGACATATTCGTAGTACAGGAAGTCTTATCTCTTGTATTTTGGCTAATAGTCAGGTGAAGGATACAGTTGATGAGACGGATAAGATAAAGAATGATGAATCGGAGGAGAAGCGGGAGTCGTGCACTAGCGTATTTCCTCTCTCGACACGGCGCCGCGCGATGGCTTTTGTTGCAAATTGAATCGCACACTAGCCGTAGCCTTCCTTTCTGCTTTGTAGCAATTTGATTTCACTCGCTGAAATCAGAATAGTGTATCCACGGGTGGACGCCAGAAATAATAATGTAAGATGTCGGAAAATCCATATCGTTGTTAATGAGATTTTCAGGTTTGTTTGTTTAGTTTTTTTGTTTTTTTTGCTCCGATCCTTCGGCTTTTGTGTTGATGGAATAAGAAAGATGAGAAAGGCTGATCATTACTTTTACTTTGTGTGATGTGATGTATCGGTCTGATCCATCAGCCATGCCGTCTTGTGGTAGGTGACAGTTTGATCTATCGCAGGTCTTACAAGCGGTCCCCGTGGAGACGAGTATACATTAAGACAGAAGAAAGCTTTTGAACACAGCTTATCATACGTGTAGTTCTTCACATGCATCAACGCCAGCTCCAGTCTGTGTGTACGCCACTTCACTGTTGCACTCCCTCTAGCCCTCTGTGCACTCTTTTCCCCACACACACACACACACACACACACACTCCACTTGTCATTGTTTGTTATTGTACTTTTTATCATTTCATGTCAGCCTCTTCTCGTCTATTATTACTAAGTTATTCTAACTCGCTGCTCCCCCGTGTGAGGTGTGTGTTTATTGAAGAGGGGTCACATCCATGAGCCACGTGACCTCCCGCCACCACGCCGGGGTCAGCATGTTCACTTTCCTCTGGAGAGACTGGTATTGTTAGTGATAACCATTCATGGTGCCTTTTTCAAAAAACAAAAAAAACAATGGCTTTGGAAAAACAGTTTTTTGGCAAAACAAGGTCACATCCAGAGGGGAGACGGGAGTTGTCAGGAAGTGGTTGTTCACATTTAGTCAGATCTGGTTACCGTAGTAACAATGGAAATAGACGCTGTTGCTATTTTTTTTCCGTTTTTTTCAGGCAGGCTGGCCAACTTGTCAGTGCCATTGACGTGCAGAGAAAAAATACAGCTTGATCTGTGTGTGTAGGTCTGTCACTCAAACTTTCAGTTAAACTAAGCTACACATCCATGTGATGTTTAAAGCTGAAACAAGTGGCGGAGTAATTGATTGAATAATAATTAAATTCTTATCTGTGCTAGCAGCGTGACTTTGGGAATGGCAATACTGGATGTTAAGTCAGTACTGTGTGTGTGTGTGTACACATACATACACATACATAGAGTGGGGTCCAGAGATCTGAGACCACTTTCTCATTCAGCTCCAGCTGTTAAGTGATTATTTGCAAATGATACCATGCATTTATTAGCATTTAACTAAACTTGCTGCTGCAGCCTGCAGCCTCATAGACATACTCAACTATCAACTTATCTTTTTTAGTGTACACTTCTTTGTGTACGCAAGTGTCTTTGTGAGCCTTTGCCGCTCTAATAACACACCAACACAATGTAAGAAATGGAATTCTGTAGGAATGACGTCTGATCAAGCTGTTTATTTTCTCTCACTTGGTTTAGTTACAATGAACAGTTTTATTTAAATTCACTCCACAGCGAACCTGGCTATTGGATCGGCTCAGCTGCCCACAGATCCCACAGAAAACCGTCTCCTTGGCTCAGCGGCCAAGCCTCTGATTGCTCTCAGCTTACAAGCTCCACTGATCCATCTATCTGCCAAATCACCAACACTTTGCCCAGCTGCTGGGAAGATGTTGCAAGAAAATGGGCTGTGAACACAGTTATGACTGGTTATGTCTGCTCACATTTTCAGGCTGTTGTTGGTGCTGCGTTGCAACTTTGGAAAGTTCAAGGGCACCTCTGCCTCTGCAGGTGTTTTTTAATGAACAAAAGTTTAGGGCGGCTCGTCACGTTTGCTGTCAGGACCCATTCTTTTGTTTCAGGACAACAAAATACAGTATAGATCATTGTAGAGACCTCACCTCTTTAACATACAGTCACATCCCAGAGCTGAACCTTGGTGTGGGAACATTCAGCTCACTATCATTCACACTATCATCTCCGAGCGCATTTTAATCAGAGCGTCTGTGTTTTTTGCAGTTACATGGTGCTTCGAAAGGACGTCCGAGAGATGAGCAGCGATTGTCCTCCGAAAGCTGACGCAGGGCTCAAACCCGGTGAGTTTAAAGTCAAGCTTTAAAGGGGTGAGCCAGTCGAAGTGTTGACACACTTGGAAACGCTCAGAGAATGGGTTACGCCGAGGCAGACGGAAGAAAGAAGTTTTGTTTTTGTTCTGGGGAATGCAGTGGTAGAGAGCGCCTGTCACTGTCGAGTCTATTTTTATTTGAAGTCCTCACCAAGCTTTTTATACAGTGCCCCTGTTTTTCTGCTGCAGAGCTCTTACTCTCTCATAATTACAGTTAGGAAACAGCTTTGTATTATCCCAGACTTGGTATTCACAGGTGGTTAACTCACAACTCAGATATTTTCCACATTACAAAAGCGTAAAACAAGCATCTGCTGAGGCGGTTAGATGCTACTTAAGCCCACCTGTGACACTGTGGCTGAACGCTCCTGCTGCTCTGCAACAATGCAAATGCTCTTGACAGATGTCCATGCTGCTTTCTCCCATTGTTTTTGTGTACAGGTCTATTACTCCCAGAGTTAAACAGTCACAGCTGTATTAACTTTTATAGTAGAAGTAGTGTTTCTAAACCACTATTCAGTTTCAGTATTTTTCCTGAGGGTAGTCTGGTTTCATTCACTGTGCAGTACAACAAATTCAGAAAGTATGTATTCTATTCTCCACATTTTGTTGCAGCCTTGTGCTGAAGCTGCTTTAATAATATTGCTTAATTGTTTCTCCTGTCGTCACTCTGCTATCAATATCCCACCATGACAAAGCAAATCAGACCCTTTAGCTATGAAACTTGAAATTCAGCTCATGTTGCTCCCATTTCTCTTGATCATCTGAGATGTTTCTACACCTGTCGTAATTCAATTGAATGAATGAATTGTTAAGGCACACACCTGTTTATATATATATTCTCACATATGACTGTATATTAGTGTAAAAACAGGTCCATGAGGTCAGAGGAGCTGCCTGCAGAGCTCAGGGACAGGTTTGTGTTGAGGCTCAGATCTGTGGAAAAGATGTAAAAACATGTCTCCAGTATTAAAGGGTCCCAAGGACAAAGTGTCCTCTATAATTCTCTAATGGAAAAAGTTTGAAACAAACCAGGACTTCACCTTGAGCTGGCCACCCGGCAAAACTAAGCAAGTGGGAAGAATGAACTTGGTGACCAAGAACTCGATGGCCACTCTGGCTGAGCTCCAGATTTGTGTTGAGATGGAAGAAACCTCTAGAAGGACAACCATCACTGCAGCCCTTCACAGATTGGTTCAGGGCTAAAGTGGTTCACAGCTAAACGGAGAAAAGGACAGAAATATCCTCAGTGAACATGATTCAGAGTGTGTCTAAGCCCACAGTCATGACAGTGCATGAGGAAGACACCACTGTATCATTCAGTGTAGTTATACATCTCTGGAGAAAACTCAAGCTCCTTCAGGTTGGAGACCACTGGTGGACAGCAGCAGTGGTTTCCAACCCAAAATCTTGAGAGGATCTGCTGAGAAGAAAGACAGAAAATCCCCAAATCCAGGTCTGCAACATTCATTCAGTCACACCCAAGAAAGGCAGTGACGGTACTCACTGCCAAAGGTGCTTCTACTGAGTAGAGTCCCAAATGCTTCTGAGAGCCTCTGTCATGTGATATTTTGACTTTACCTTTATAATCTCTTTGCTAGAGTTCTGATTTTGCTCTGTCATTATGGGATTTTGAGTGTTTAGTTGATTGATAAGACCACTACTAGAAGATGTTGTGAGAGAAAATAAAAGAAAAGCCGTAAATTTAGAACATCAACCTTGAGTTCCGTCCATTCGTTTATTTTCACTTGAAGTATAATGTTGTTTATACTTAATGTACAAGATGTGAAGAGCAATCTGACTCAAACATCTGTTCGGGTCTTATCTCTGTTTATATAGCTTGGAAATAGTTCTGTCTTTGAAAAATCCTCCAGCTGGAGTTTTTTACGAGCCGAGTTTTCTAGATAACGGTGGCAGGAAATGACAGGCAGCGCTTACTGTGTGTGGCGAACACACTATGATGTATATTCTGTGGGCGTTTGACAGCGCTGGATGCAGCCTTGGAGTTCCAGCAGCAGCAGGTCGTTCCCAACACCTGGAAGACAGAAGTGAAAGAGGAAAGCTCCAGCAGTGAGGAGGACGACGAAGACGAGGAGGAGGAGCAGGAGGAGGACGCCAGCGGCGAGGAGGAGGAGGTAGCGGTGCGAGCCGTGCGTCTGTTCTTATCTTTGCGACCTCAGAGTAAGAAAAGCGCCTCAAACTGTCCTGTTTCCTGTCTGCAGGAGGAAGTGGAGCCCTTCCCAGAGGAGCGGGAGAACTTTCTGCAGCAGCTCTACAAGTTCATGGAGGACAGAGGTGAGTCCACACTGCAGATGGGGACAGACACATTTTATTTCTCTCAAACGCGTATGCAGGAAATTCAGGGCTCTGCTTTGAAAAATAGGACAGATAACGCAATATCTGTTTTCTGATTTTTGTCCCAAGTCTTCAGCTACACCTCATTGAACACTACAGCTTTTATATTGTCTAGTTACCGCTGCTTTTCATTAAATGTTTGAAGAGCAATAATGGAAAGTAGAAATACTGAAGTACCTTTACTTGACCTGACTATTCATTTTTATGCTACTTAATATGTTCACTTTAAGTTAGAGGGAATTTTGATTTGATTGATTTTCATTTAGAGACACTATGCACTTCCATTAATCATTTTTAAAAAGAACCTGAAAAGATGGGTGCACCAGATTTAGCACAGAGCTGATTTCCATCTGTAGCCCAAATTGTGTTTTCCCAGTGCATTGATTTTGTAACTTAAGTTATTAGTTATTATGCAGATCAGGATTTTACACAAAAATGTGATCAGACTATAAAACATAAGAAACTGTTGACAGATATTTAATTGAAAGGATGTAAAATAGTTGTTTTTCAAAATAAGAAAAAAGCCTGTTTTTAGCTTCCTCAATTAATGGACAAATCAATGTTTTGTCTTATGAGAGCTTTGACCTCTGATACATTTTCCTCATAACACTTGAAGACTGTATGTTGAAAATCAGTTCCAGGGAGCTTAATTAGAGTTCTTTCTCCAGAGCTGGCTCACTCCGTCTAATTGCACCTGTGTGTCCACCATGTCAACCTCTCCTCTGTTTGTGTGTGTCTCCTGCACAGGAACCCCCATCAACAAGCGGCCCGTCCTGGGCTACAGGAACCTGAACCTGTTCAAGCTCTACAGGCTGGTGCACAAGCTGGGAGGCTTTGACAACGTGAGTGCCGCTTCTGACAGCAGTTCCTCTTAGTGTGGCTCCACGCGAAGATGAACGCTCTCTTAGTGTCAAAGCTTGTCTCGTTTGATGTTGACTGACTGCCTAACTGTCTTCTCCCGTGTCCACGTTTGAGCAGATTGAGAGCGGCTCCGTTTGGAAGCAAGTCTATCAGGACCTGGGGATCCCTGTTCTCAACTCAGCCGCCGGCTACAACGTCAAGTGTGCTTACCGCAAGTACGTACAGGTGCTGCTGCTGCTGCTGCAAAGCACCGCAAAGCTTTTACCTTGCAGGGTTTCCCCCAGAAAACTTGCTAAGCCTGGTGGTAGGGCCGCTAGAGAAGCCCACCGGCGGTTTTGTAAAAAAAATAAATAAAAAAAATTGTGTGTTATTGTAAGCCATTTATTAACATTACTCAATACAGTTTTAACAAACACAAAAAAATAGAATAAAAATAAAAATAAATAATATCAATTGTTTAAACTTACGTAAAATCCAAGTGAATCTAAGAAAACAAGCCATTTCTGGTCAAATTTAAAAGTAAAATAAATTAACATAAATAAAAAAGTGCAAACATGGCCAAGGGGGAACAGGGAACTCAGGCCTAAGGAGGTATGCTGTGTAACCACTTTAACCACTTTCAGGGGTTAAAGCAAAAAAAAAAAAAATCTGACTGAAAACCACCGAATCAACATCTCTTTTTCTTTTTTTCCTCACGTCATGATAACGTCTGTATTTTGACTATTTAAACCACCACAGATCATATTTCTTGATAACCCGGGCCACTTCAAGAGACTTTTGATTAAGTAGCCTCAGCTCCTACACAGGATCGTTCGGCCGTCTCGTCGTCGTCGGTGTCGCCGCCGTCATCGCCGTTACCCCCCCGCCCTCCTCCTCGCACCCCGAGACACCAGCTGACGGCCGCGGGGAGGAGGGGGAGCTCATGCACGTTTATGTTACGGCGCAGTAGAGGCTATGTCCTGTTAAACTTAGGCTACTGTATGCGCTACAATAACATCATTAAAAGCCCAACGGACTGACACACACTTGTTGGGTTTTTTTCTTTTCCACCAGCACTGAGCGCGACGTCCGACACGAGAATCAAACCCGCTAATTTTAAAAACACACCGGCAACAGCGACCACTGATCTGTCCTGAGTCTGTTGTCATTCTGTCACCTGAGTTAAATGCTTCTGCGGGAAAACACGCTGCGGTCTGTCATCCAGGTGCAGAGGGGGTGCAAAGAGTAGATATGCTACTGAGCAAGATAGTTATCTGTAGTTTACCTTAGTAGCTACTCGCGAGGTGCAGCAGGACTCTGTTGTGAAGGTGGAGGCATGAGGCGGTGGTGGATTTGCGACAATTAAAAAAAACAAAAAAACAAGACATTTGAAGGAGCGGCTGCGAGGATTTAGGTGTAGCGGGCTGCCACTGCTAAATGAATGTAGAGGAAACACTGTCAACCGTATCACTAGATGCGGTTAAAAGCTCTATACCGTCTTTGGTATCATGTTTCTGGTGCATTAAAAAAAATTTTTTTTAAATAAATAAACAAGCGACGCTTAGCCTGGCGGGGGGGCAAGCAAAGCCTGGCGGCCCGCCAGGCTTATAAAGCACTGGGGGAAACCCTGACCTTGTTTTGGCACATGCAGCTTTTGTTTCCTAAACTGACTTTACTATTAAATGTCGATTTTTAATACATTGCCTCCTTTTTCTAACAAACTCTACTTGAACAAATTGACTTTTTTTTATCTTTGCATTAACTCTGAGCGGTGCAGGTTTGTTTGAATGTGCTCGTACTTGAGAGGAGCATTAAAGTTACACTAGGAGATGCTCTGCCTGTCTTGATGAGGAATGTGTTATCATGCAGGTACTTGTATGGATTCGAGGAATACTGTACTTCCTGCGCCATCACGTTCAGGATGGACCTCCCGTTGAAGCAAGCACCTAAGGCGGAGGTGAAGCCCGAGGTGGAGGCAGGAGGAGCAGCTCCGACATCCTCCAGCTCAGAGGAGCAGGAACCCCAGGTGGACGGAGAGCCTAGCAGCGCACAGCCTGTAGTCTGCAAGGTACATGAATAATAATCTTATTAACAATTACTATTATGAAACAATGTTCTTATTTCATTAGATATGTATCCAAACCCCTACTAAAGTATTTAAAGGGATTGTCTCATTGCCATAATCCCTATAGTTTTAGTAGGTTTGTTACCTTTAATTGTCGGTGCAAGTTGTTTTTAGAACGGCAGAGCAGAGCCGTGAGCTGCTCAGAGCTACGCTACGGAGGCTAATGGGATTTCTTGGTTTCCCTCATCAAATACACAATCCAACAACTCCAAAATGCTCTCATGGACAAGTTGTGACCTGCATATTCACCACACTATGAGATAATAATGTAATGTTACAAGACAGAGTTGTTTTCGAGGTAAATTCATGCAAAACCGCTGTCGAGGGCAGTTTTTCGGCAAGCAGTCCCTGCATTTGCCTTGAAAACAACTCTGTCTTGTTACATTACATTATTATCTCATAGTGTGGTGAATGTGCAGGTCACAACTTGTCCATGAGAGCATTTTGGAGTTGTTGGATTATGTATTTTATGAGTTTGATGAGGGAAACCAAGAAATCACACTAGCCTCCGTAGCGTAGCTCTGAGCAGCTCACGACTCTGCTCCGCTGTTCTAAAGATAGCTTGCACCAACAATTAAAGGTAACAAACTTACTCCTAAACTATAGGAATTATGGCAATGGCCCAATTTGCCAAAATGTTGAGCTATCCCTTTAATGCAGATCACCCACATGCTGCATGTGTTGATACTAACAGCATTGCTCTCTATTAGGAGGAGAATCCGGATTTGACCCGAAACAAAACGGAGTCAGAACCATCAAAACCGGAGGGAAAGGACGGCACAAACGATGAAGACGACGAAGAGGGCGCCGGCCAGAAGGGAGACGCAGACGAGGGCTCGTCGACGGCCCACCTCGGAGCCGAGAACATGAAACAGGAGTGTGACGAGGAGCAGGAGAGCAAGGACAACTCTGGGTAGGTGGTCTGAAAGGATGGTCCCTTCCACCAGGGGAGTAAAAAAAACAAAACAATATATATATCTATGTATGTCCTCATGGCACAAACACAAGCCCCATGCAGGGCCCCTCCTGCAGGGCCCCTGCACGGCGACGCTGTGTTCATGCTCAATCTGGCCCGTCAGTATTTCAGAAGTTCCTCCAGGCAAAAAGACCTGAGACGTTCACTTTTCCTTGGTGGCAGTTAAAACCTAAAAGACCACGAGCAGATGAGACGCAGCGATCCCTCTGACCTTAATGATACTAATACGCAATATACCCACAATCCACCTGTACCTGCTAACCAGAGAGAGGCAAGCGCTCCTCTCTCTTTCTCTCTCTCTTTTTCTCTCTTTTTCTCTCTTTCTCTCTCTTCTAACTAAGCTCTTACCCACTGCCCTCTGTGCTATTATTATTTCTCGCGGCTTAGTCGGCATCAGCTGGCAGAGACATCTTAGAGCACCAGAGCCTGACTGCTACCTTTCACCTGGCATGTCATGCTGTGCTCTCTCTCTCTCTGTCTCTCTCTGTCTCTCAGTCTGTCTCTCTCCCTGGCTGGGACTGTCTGACCGTGGCCAGCCTCAGCTCATTCAGTGCACACAACATGGCTGTGCTCTTCTTGATTTCTCCCTTTTTCCTTGGACTCTTTATGTCTGTCTCTCTGACCCCTCTTCCTGTCCTTTCTCTCATTTTTTTGGCTTTTTGATGTTCAGCTTTATTAAATGTTCCATGTGTGTGTGTGTGTGCGTGTGTGTGTTGTCACTGATGCATTAGCACACTAGATGCAAGATAGCGGCAGTAACCTTTTTAGAGTTAAAAAAAAAGGAACTTGATGTGTCGATGTGTGTTTGTTGTGGCTAGTTGAACTGTTTGGTCTCAGTGAGAAGTCTGTGGAGCCTCTAGGCCCGTGCTCTCAGTCCAGTTTAGACCTTTGTGTTTGTTCACCCTCCAGTTTGACGCTTGTGTTGAGGTTGTTTGTGCTACTGGGGACCGGCTAGATAACGTCATGCTTGGTTTGCTGCTTAATGCTCCGCTGTTTCTTTCTTTTTTGTGTGCGTGTGCGTGTGTGTGTGTCCAATTGAAGGATTGTGAATTCTCCAACTTTCGGAAGGATGTCGTCCTGACCACACCCTGTTGCTCTTCGTATCCCTCTGTGGTTTTTGTCATCATTCATAGCTGCGGGGACGCTGCGGTATGATGCCGATCAACATCATATTTCTCTGACATTTCAGAGCTTCCCCCGATCCATTTGGCTTCTCGGGATGAGTGGTCCTCACAGATAACGTGCTGGTGTGAGGCTTTCAGATGCACACAGGCTGGTGTGAGTCTGAGCCGAGGTTTCCTAATGATTTCAGACCCGTTTGATGTGATGGAGCCTGTGCTCTGGATCACATTTTCATTCCAGCAGCAGCGTCTTTGTGCAGCCGGCAAGAGCTAGTTTACAGTGAGCTTAAATGAGAAAATTATGTTTTAATTTATATTAATGATGGTAATTAATTATATAGAGAGAAACTCTTGTTCTGCAGTAATTGTAAAGCTACTTCCTTTGTGCTATTTACATTTTACCTTTTTTTTTTCTCCTGATGAAGTGTTCTCGGCTCCGGCTCTGTTGAAAAGGCTCTCCAGCCTTTCTTTCTTTGCGGCTTCTCGGTGCATAATAATATGAGTGGATTAAAGTTGCAATGCTCCGGTTCAGAGGAATTTAGGGGTCTTGATATAAAGATGCTTTTGGATCCTGTCTGTCGGGCTTTGACTGGCAATTATTTTCATTATTGATATTTAATGTTTTTAATAATCAGTTCATTGTTTGATCTATAAAATGACCTGAAATCTTTTTTTTTTTTTAAAGCTGATCAAAAGCTCCGAGAGCCTCAGGAGACATTATTAGATTTCTTGTCTTGTCCAAACCACCTAAATATTAAACATTGACATAAATTGGCATACATGAGTTGTTAATAATTACAAAATATATATTTCTAACTAATATTGCAGCTCTGAATTGGTTCTGTGTGCGTGTGCTTATGTGGTTTTCCTGGAGATGGTCTGTGAAGACGAACGTGTGGGGTGTGTTTTCAACATCAGTGGCCTTGTGGTCGTCGGGTGGTCGCAGTCTCTTCAACTGCAGCACAAACGAGCGCGTCTCCTTCAGACAGAAGGAGCCGTCGGCAGAGAGCAACATGCTCCGACCGGGCGCTTTAAGTACGAGAACGGGGCCGGCGTGGAACGCCGCGGCCAAATTGGACCTCGCAGCCGCGCTTCCTCTCAAAAAAAATGCTGTGGTCTCGCTTTAAGTTGCCGCCCTGCCTGCCAAGTTGTGCTTTGCCGTGCTAACCCCCCCTCCACCCCCGCCCCCCCATCTCCCCCTGTGGCCCCTGCGCCTAAACCACTTACTGGCACTATACTGCACCGCCCGTACACCCTCCAGCTTCAGTTTCCCACTAGCTCCTCTCTGTGGCTGCTTTGTTTCTGACAGTGTGTTCGTGTGAATGAGAATCCCAAGTATGTTGTGTGGATGCAGGGTTAGATAGAATAACAGTAGTGTTATTTCCCATGCAACTGCATTTTTTGCCATGAAAGAATAATGTTTTTTATCTGCTGAAACACTGCACTGTTCTGCACTGTCTGGCTTACTGTAAATGATTCAGTTGTTTATCCTGCAGGTTGCTTGTGGGTTACATTGGTTTAGGACAAAACAAGGAAAGTTAAAGTTTCTGTCTAGATCAGGGCCTAGTGTTGTAATGGGACAGGACAGGCAAGAGTGGACGAGCAAAATTAATTAGAAAACAGGCCTTCAAGCAGCAGGCCAGGCAGTGAGTCTGGGGGGCGGGGCGGGGGCGGGTGTGGGTGGGGCTCTGTGGTGTTCAATGGGTGGCAGCCTAGGGCCAGGAAGTGCTGAACTGTTTTTCTTGCAGGGATGACAGCAGTCAGGAGGGGGAGGAGGGGGAGGAGTTTGAGTGTTACCCCCCGGGGATGAAGGTGCAGGTGAGGTATGGGCGAGGCCGCAATCTGAAGACGTACGAGGCCACTGTGAAAGAGGCAGACGTGGAGGGGGGAGAGGTGCTCTACCTGGTGCACTACTGTGGCTGGAACGTCAGGTAAGACAGGACCTGGGGAGAAATCACCTAACGTCTATATTCACCCTAAAAAAAAAGAGAGAGAAAAAAAAAAGAAAAGAAAGTAAAAAGACATCTCTTAACCTTCAAAATCAGCTCACGGGATCACCTCTACATGGGTTTCCCCGCAGCAGTAACACATCCCTTTCCTCACAATTCTGCTTCATCTAATCCAGTCCCATGGTCAGCACTCTGATTATGGAGAGCACTGGGCCATCTAGTGGCAGAAACAGAACTGAGTTTTGGGTCGGTGTGGATCTCTCCTCAGCTTCCCTCGCTCAGTTTTGACTTTTGAATCCCCTGTCTGTCTGTCCCCCAGCTGTCTGTCTCTCTACAAAAAAAAAACAAAATCTACAGACAGGCTGATTTTTGACCAATTATAACCAACCACTGGTTCTTCTGATTAAGCATTTTTTTCTTAGACCCTCTTGCAAATACGGTCTTTTAATGTGAGCTACCCTTCTCTGAATTCTCTGAAAAAAGGCCAACCAAAGTGCTGCTACACTCACCTCTACCTCTCAACCCTCTCCCCCCTCCCCAGTGGGTCAGGGTTAATGCAGTGTTTACGTAGAGTGTTAGGGTACCATGACACAGAGGTTTAACTAGTGCAATCAGCATTTCATTGTCTCAATGTTGTTGTGTGGTCCTCTAGCACTCTATAAAAGACAGTGGGATGTTCTCTGCATTGTGTCTGTCGTGTGTGATGTCGTGAAAACTTTTTCATTTCTCCTCATACGACACAAGTAGCACCCTTGGTACTGTCGGAACTTTGTTGAATATGATTTGTGTGGTGGTCGGTGTTAATATTGTTTCTTTCTTCATCGTAAAGGTTTGTCTTTTTCCACATAACACCATGGGATTTCCTCCTTTTTGCTGTTGAGGCTTATTGTGTCACAGCAACATGTTGGGGTCAGACAGTAGAGGTGTCTGTGTGGTGGGTGGTGTGAGAGATTTGAAGCTCTTTTTCAAAGACCTGCATGATGAAATTGTCTCTTGTCTTTGTACTTGATTTCTTTCTTTTTTTAGATATGATGAATGGATCAAAGCAGACAAGATCGTGCGCCCCGCCAATAAGAATGTACCAAAAATAAAGCACCGCAAAAAAATAAAGGTACGAGTTTTGGGGGAGTCGCTACTTTTTTTCAGCTTAAGCCTGGTTCAGTTGTCATGACGCAAATCACTGACTGTGTTGAAATCCCGACAGAACAAAGCGGAGCGGGAGAGAGACAGGTTGGAGCGGCTTAACGACAGAGAAGTCCTCGGCCCTTCGTCCAACGGCAACCGCGTCCCACGCACCAAATGTGGCCTGAGTCAGGATGTCTTTTCCAAGATGGACGAGGGTGAGGACAAAGGGACTCAGCAGTCTCCAGTCAAGTCTATAGAAATTACTTCTATCCTCAATGGCCTGCAAGGTAGCAACACTCATTAGCCTGTTAGTCCTCATGCACACTTACAGCAGATTAGGACTGTTTGACTCTGACTGGTGTATTTATGTCTGCTGATGTCCTGCTGGAACTAATAGACGTGTCTTGTTTCCCTCAGCCTCCGAGATGTCCACAGATGAAAGCGAGCACGAGGATGAGGAGGGAGAGCATAATGAAGAGGATCGTCCCGGTTGCAGAGGCAACCTCCGAAAGGCCCCGCCAGAGCCGGCGCAAACATCAGAGCGTTGGGAGGGCGGGCCTCCACCTGAGGGATCCAAACCTTCTCCGGTCTCAGGAAAAAGCCAGGATCCGGCAAGTGCAGAGAGCGCGGACGTCACGAAACGCAGAAGTCAACCCGAGTCAGAGGGAGAGGCGAGCACCAGGAAGAGGAAATCCGACAGCGCAGCAGAGAGGCCCCCGAAGGGCCAAGCCAAAGCTAAGACAAGGAACACCAGGAGTGCTGACTGGTTACCCGGAGGCTCTCCCAGGAAGCTGGAGGAAAGAGCGGCTGGTCCCGGAGAGGAGAGGGGGGCCTCATCAAACAGCAGCTCAGAGGACGAGGCTGCGACGCAGGCCGAGTCCCAGGCTGAGGAGAGTCAGCGAAGTCGTCCGAAAAACAAAGGCTCCCCCTCTAAGAAGTACAACGGGATGAAGGAGAAGACCAAAACGGGCAGACAAGCCGGGTTCTGGGAGATTCCAGAAAAAAGGGCCAAAACGACTGGGAACGCCGAGGAAAGGCCGGCAGTCCGCGCGAAAGGACAGAAGGACGTGTGGTCCAGCATCCAAGCCCAGTGGCCAAAGAAAACTCTCAAAGAGTTGTTCTCCGACTCGGACACAGAGGCCGCCAACTCCCCCCCTCCGCCCGTGCCCTCGTGTCTGGAGGAGCCCAGCGTGGAGCGGGACGCCGGGCCCGAGGACGAAGCCTCGGAGGAGCAGCTGGAGAACGAAAAGCTACAGGAGTTCCCGAGCAGCAGCGGCAGCAACTCCGTGCTCAACACGCCGCCGACGACACCCGAGTCCCCGCCGGGAGGAGGCAGCGCCGTGGAAGACTCGGGTCAAGCGCAGCCTCCCTCCCCGCAACCGCCCACGCCCCCCGCCTTGCCTTCGGAGCCGGTCGCAGACGCCGCTCTCCCCCCGGGACCCATACAGGAGGAGGTGGCGGGCGGGCGCAGCGAGACGGACAGCAGCACGGTGGAAGTGGAGAGTCTGGGCGGGGAGCTGCAAGACCTCCCCCAGGACGAGGGGGCCGGTTCCCCCTCCAAGGTGTTCGACGTCAGCCTCTCCTGCAACAGCAGCAGCAGCTGCAGCCTCGAGCTGAGCAGCAGCAGCCAGCAGGAAAGCGAGCAGAAGTCCAAAGGTACAAATAACGGCAAATGCACTCTATTGTGTGTTTTTCAAAGAGAGGAATTCATTATTTTTTCTCTCAGGGTGGAACACTACAGAAATACACATTGACATCTCACTCATTTCACAGTCTGCCTGTTCCCTTACCACCGTCTCTCTTTTTTGTCTTTGTAGCGTCTGTGAGTCAGAAGCGGCAGAAAGAATCACAGACAGGTGGAGCCGCAAAGAAACACAAGCCAAACCGCAAGAGCCTAGGTGTGCCTCCCAAGAAGAACAGGAAAACAGGTAAGGAGAGCTGTAGAAAGCATCGCCAGCGCCCCTCCTTCCAACCTCAGCAGCAGCAGCAGCAGCAGCAACGTTATCAGCTGTTAGAGTTTCTCTTTCACATTCACTCATTTCCGGATACTGGAGGAAAGGAAATTAGATTTTCCCAGATCACTGTCCTATTTATTTATTTATTTTCCAAACTCTGTTGTCTTCTCCTCTCAGCCAACAGCAGTGACAGCGAGGACCAGTCTGTTGTCGAGGGCGCTGCCAAATCAACCGCCTCCAAGAGCAACGCGTCGGACGTGAAGGCCGCCACCTCGCCCAAGTGTCACGGACGATCACCCCCCTCGAGCCATAAGTACCACAAGCAGAGCGACGCTGACCACGGCCAGCACCGGGACACCCATGGAAGATCGCCACGTGTGTACAAGTGGAGCTTCCAGATGTGTAAGTGGATCTAAATAAACGTTGAGCTCTGCATTTAATGAAGCAACTTTTTATTGAAGTTGAATTATCGACAGTCGATGTGTGCATGCTTCCCCGCTCTGCTGACTCTAATGTCGTGCTGCATGTAGCTGACCTGGAGAAGATGAGCAGCCTGGAGAGGATTTCGTTTCTTCAGGAGAAGCTGCAGGACATCAGGAACCACTACCTCTCCCTCAAGTCTGAGGTCGCCTCTATCGACAGACGACGAAAACGCATGAAGAAGAAGGAACGGGAAAGTGAGTGAGCTCTTTGTCTCCTTACCTTACAAATTATTGCATCAGGTATTCTTTAATCCACTCTTAAATTAGTGTATCAAGCATTTCCAGGATTCTTACCAACTGAGCTGATCCAATACTAGCTGCACCATTAGTGGGTAATAAATCCTGTACAATATAAAATAAGGATTTGGTGCGTTGGTGCAATTAAGAATGATTGGCAAATACTGGTTTATGCTAAACTAGCAGAGTTGGTTTGGGATTGCTGTAATATTTTGTAATATGTGGTCTGTTCAGGAACCTCTGGGGACTCTGACCTATTTAACTGTGGCAATTTACCGATCCATAAATCTGTCACTTGCATTATAATAAAGCTGAGATTAAACTTAAAAAAGTCTTCATCACCAAAATCTGTCCTCTCTCACAGGTACAGTGGCTGCATCCTCCTCCTCCTCCTCCTCATCCTCACCGTCCTCCAGCTCACTGACTGCAGCAGTCATGCTGACACTGGCCGACCCACCCGTGTCGTCCTCATCCTCCTCTTCTCAGAACTCTGGGGTATCAGTGGAGTGCAGGTGACAGGACAAACCAGCAATGAACCACCGCACCAAGCACTTAACCAGCACCCTGGGGTCGCCGCCCCCATTCCCTTCCAACAGGACGGACAACTCAACCTACATACTGTAACTACTGGGGCACAAAAACCAGACCAGAGACAAAAAAAAAAAAACAAGAAACAAGAATCAAGCACTATTTTCTATTGACAACTGTTTCCTTGGCAAGCTAATGGCACTTAAGTGCACTTTTATGAAGATTGTGTAGGGGGATGAAATTTGTCAGAAAAAAAAATTCGAAATTGTCTTTTGCGCTCTCCTTAATTGAACATTTATAAGAATTGTTTTTGCAAGCAATAATTGTTTCCATTTGATAAAAGTTGTACTGGTAAGGGATAATTTCCAGTGAAGACCCCTCTGTGCTCTGTCCTCATAGCTCAGCGTGGCGCAGCCTGTGCTCGCCATGCTATCCTGGGGAATTAAGAGGAACACTGCCACATTGGCATTAAGGGCGCGTGAAATGTAACTTAGCCACGTTTCTCTGTCCACCCTCATTACAAGGCCTTTGTGTGGTTAAAACCTCAAGCGGTTGGTGACGTACAGGCGCCGAGGTCCCGTACGCGTTTCCATTGATTCATACATGTGGCGTAAGAGAGGGTTTCAGACCATCATAGGTCCACTGACGGCCTCAGTGGATGAATATGGAATGATACTGTAGTGCCTTTTTGTTCTTTTCAATGGGGCACTTTGAGAAAGGACAGCACTTTTTTTTACCTGATCCTCTTCTCAAATGAGAGAGGGTCAGCTGGAATAATGTGTCCCTTACAAAAGACTGGAGAATGCTGTATGAGTGAGCAGGCAGTGAAGGGCTGAGTCCGACAGATTAATGACGGTTTTTATCAGCATATGGTAATATGTAAGAATTGTAAAAGCAAGAACTCTTATACTGGAACACCTGTAATCTACTACTGAATACTCATCCAGCCTGGGTACAACTATTGAGTTTGGCAGTATAAAATGTGCAATGATGGAGCTGGTGAATGCAATGGTCACATTACTTCAGTTCATCAGCCTTTTAATAGCCCATGTGCTTTATTTTATTATGTTTTCATCACCCAATATAACTCCCATCCCCCAGTCCCATCGTCTTCACTGAGGATTTGATGGTGCACATCTGCAACTGGATCAAGTTAACTTGAAGGTCACCACAGGAGGTATTTACGGCGTCAACTCAGTACTGCAGGACACATAGATGAAACTCAAGTCCCCCATTTGCAGTGTTTCATGTGACAAAGTTATTTAGCTCCATTAAGTAAAGCAACACATCTCTTTGTAGTTCTCCTCATGATCAATAATGACATGCCAGCTTCTTCTCATACTCATCCCTACCAAAAACATTTGGTTCTGTTACCTGTACTATGACCAGAATAAAGGTAAAGATATTGTAAATGTGCATTTATATCATAAAGTGACGTATGCGTATACATTTCTGAAGACTTCTCCAGTGTTTCCTTTGTATAGACCCCCTACTGTATGATAACCTGAAGTTGCGTTTTGTTTGGCACTTGTATGTAATTGTATGCTTTTGTTATACATTTGTATATTGAGAAGTGTTTTGAGTCAAGCTATTTAATATCTTGCACTGTTAATAACATGTACTTTTCTGTACAGACAGTTTTACGGTTTTAACTGTAGTTTGAGTGTAAATACTGAGGGTTACAGCATGTTTGTTCTCCCCTGTGTCCTCATTCTTTCCTCTTGTAAGAACAGATTTCTTTGAGTTTGTTTATGTTGTTCTGTTCTGCCTCTTTCATCAGTTTCTATAGTCATTTATTTTTCTTTCTCCCTCTTTTTTTATCTCATGTTTTGCTTTAGTTCGTATTCTGTTTTGTTTTTCTATAGCTTGTGCTTGTAAGAGGAGAAGGTGAGGTTTTTTTGGATGTGGCTGAACTATGGCCTGAAGCTGTATGAACCTGTATATGGAAAATGGTCTGATCATAGATAAAGAGAAAGTAATGGAGCTTATTGAAAAATGCTCAATAGTATTTATTAGGCTCATCTGATGATGGTCATTGTGTAATTTATTGTAAAAATGTAAGCAAAGCAGAAGCCTCTGTTTGAAATAAATGCCATAGTTTGTGAAGTACTCATTGTGTCTGCAGTTATCAGTGGGAACTTACTTTTACTCAAGTACCAATATAATGGCAGCATTTCTACTTAACAAAGATATTCCTAGTTTATACTTGATTTTTGAAGCTTTTATAGCAATAAAATGTTGTAGTTTTAGTTGACTCGTGTTCACAGTATAGTGAAATGCGTTTTTTGTTTTGTTTTGCGTTTTCACATATCCTAATGTGGTGTATAAAAGATTATCAATGCAACAGTGAAGTAAATTTAGAATCAGTCAAATTTACAAGTCATTACTTATTAAATAACGATCCCTTATTTGATAAACTAAAGTAGTAAAATACTACCAGTACAGACCGTATTGGACAGACGCACTGGTTTGTGTGGTAAGATTTGATTGACAATTTGATTGATTCATTCGCCGTTCAAGTCATTATTAGATAAATGATAATAATAATTTCGTTTTTTTTCCACAATCATGCTTCAACCTAATACTATGTTATTTTGTACGTGTAATATTTGCCATCGAAAAACATTTTCCTTCTCGTAAACACACCATGTCTGGATGTGACGCATGTACGTCGATGTTACGTCTTGCGTCATCATTTACATACCACTTCCTCAGCAGCGTCGGAGGGCTAGCATGCTCAGCTGCGCACGGAGCCCATGAGCAGTTTTCAGATATGATGAGCGGCAGGACGAGTGCGATTGTGGCCGGGGTGTGCGGGGCTCTGTTCGTCGCCTACTGCGTTTACTTTGACAGAAAACGGCGGAGCGACCCGCAATTCAAGGAAAAGCTACGTGAACGTAAGTAAAAGTGTGTGAGCCGGAGGGAGCAGGGAAGAGTTAGCTTAGTAGCAGCAGGAGCGAGTTAGCTTCCTCCATGTGATAGACACAACCAGCCAGTTAATCAAAAAACTATATCTCTGTTTTACCTTCTTTTAAATGCTCACAGCCAAAAGAGTGTCAATATGATATCTCTGTTTATCTTCCTCGGCTGTGTCGCAGGATAAATTGGTCGAGGGTGCAACGTGCTTTTGCTAATAGCTTAACGTGTGACCATGTGTTCGTCGTTTTGCTCAAGAGTTAATTGAACATACCAACGCAATCTAAAACCACTTTTTTCACGCAGGAAGACGAAAGCAAAAGGTTTCTAGTGAGAGGTCTGGGCTGGCAAAGGTCAGAATATATAGCTAACTATTAATTTCAGATAATTTGTTACTTCATGAGGCCTAAATGTGAAGTTTTGACCATGTGGTTTGTTGACTTTGAAGCTCCCTGACCTGAAGGACGCGGAAGCTGTTCAGAAATTCTTTCTGGAGGAAATCCAGCTGGGAGAGGAGCTCCTATCACAAGGTTGGTAACATGCTTCTTTTAAATTGTTTTTTAATGTGTAAAGTACATTGTTTTGCATGTCCTTGCAGGAAAAGTGGTCTCTATAAATAAAGTTTTAATTTGATGTTACCAATCAGCAGTTCCCTCTCATGATTTCCAGTCCCCAAGATCTCTCATTAAAAATTGTTTTCTGAAACTTTCTCCAACACAGGTGAGTTCGAGAAAGGTGTCGATCACCTGACCAATGCGATTGCAGTATGTGGTCAGCCCCAGCAGCTGCTCCAGGTGCTCCAGCAGACACTGCCACCTCCGGTCTTCCAGATGCTCCTCACCAAGCTGCCCACCATCAGCCAGGTGAGGATATATCCTGCATCTCCTATTAGAAATTCAAGTGTGTTGGTTTAATGCCGGAGCATCCTTAATAAACCCCCCAGTTGCAATTGGTGGTCTCTGGGACAAGAAAGGGTGCAAGATCAATCTTAGAATTATCCAAAGCTGAGAGCCTTGTGTCCGTAGCTCTTAGCTATTTCACCTCTAAGACAGAACATCATAGATGACTTGTTACGTGACGTTTGAGGAAGTGAAAACATGCAGCCTCTGAAACATCTTCTTTCTGTTTTGCAGCGAATCATCAGCTCTCAGTCATTAACAGAAGATGACGTCGAATGAATGCGTGTGGATGCGATTTCCGTTCCGTAAAGGGATTTCGGACACTGATATCTGTGCACTGTTTGGTTTGTGTGACTGCTGGTGTGTGAGTTGTGAGCCTGAGTGGTCACGCAACTCTGTGGACATGGACCCCCTCTCTATCGCAGCACTCCGAGGTTAAAGACCTTTGTCAAGGTTACGTTTCTGGGAAATGTTAAATACATTCCATCTTTCTTACCTTTTCCCCACCAGGTCTCATGTTTTCTAGCCCTCTTGTTTGTTCTATTTATTTTCTTCAAAACTAATTGTTTGAGGGAGGTGCAGGTGGGGGATGTTGCTGATATGTTATGTACAAAATAAAAACGGTATGTAGATGATTTGTTACATAATGCTGTGCAGTTGATATACCTGTGAAATGTGTGTAAGACTGTCTACACTAAACAGAACTCTTATTTGTGGATTCTTGCCATTAAGTTCTCTGACATTATTCTCGCAATGTCACGTAAATGTTATTTTTATATTCCAGCCTTTGATATCTGGACATTTTTGTGTTTAAAATCCCACAATAAAACATGAAAACACACTCGGAGGCTCTGACTTTCTGTTCACCAGTAGATGGCAGTAGCAATGCACAGGAGAAAAATGAGGCATGTACAATTTTGAAATGCAGAGCGTGGGCTGTTTTTGTCATCTCGGAGAGTCGTTTTGCTGAATGGAAAGTGCAATGTGCGTATTTCAAGGGTAAATATAGCTCAGGATATTTTTTATTTTTTAGGTAGAAAAAGATGTGCCATCGTTGTTTGAGGGAACATGGAGAAAAGGAATGTAAACCAATGTCCTGGGCTTTAATTGTTATGAACAGATTATGTAGGCATGTTTAATACGATGGTGTAGGAAAAATAAAAAGCCCTTGAGTCCTTGAAGCCGTTAATGTGTTGATTCTTTGACATTGGTTAATGAAATACACACACTGCCAAAACAAGGTTGGACTGCCATCCTGACAGCATGGCATTTCTGTTTCCAGCTAGTGTGCTGAAACACATGAGCTTGTGTGGGTGCACTAAGCCACTGTGTCTTTATTGTGAATGGCTTTATTGTGTTTGCAGGAGAGTGAAAGTGGAGCAGCTCGTAGGGGAAGGGAGTTGGTCTGCTTGAAAGTGTGTCTCTTGGAAGACAAATAGAGCTGTAATTATTTTTATCCCTGTCTGCAGCTGTTTTTCTAACGGCTCTGGCCCGGGCAGCCCGAGCCTCGAGGTTGCCAGGAATTGAGAGCAGGGGGAAAATAGTTTTTCTACATTAGGAATGAAAAATGAAAATTGAATGGGGGCCCAGAAATGTCGAGTGAAGACTAAATGGTAGACACTGTTCCATTTTCCATTAACTCATGCGCTCTCTGCAGTCTTTTCCTCAGCACTGCTGCGATTTTGCCATTTGCTGGAAATGGAGAAGACTGACAAGAGGTTTGCAGAGTGGTCTGGCCTGAAGCTGGTGCTTGCATGTGTATGTGTGTGTGCACGCTCACAGAAGAAGTGGCTCGTTGTTAATCTGTCTTCTGGCGGAGGCAGAGTAGAAAAATAACAGACTGTTGGAGGCCGGAGGCCAGAGACCGGAGCAGTGGTATGGACTGGAGGCAGGAACAGGTTCTGACCCCTCCACGTACACACACAAACACAGGGTAGCATTGGCCTGCTTCTCCTGTAAATAAACACTCAGCTGCTAGCTGCATGCTCTGTCCCCTGCAGACTGGAGAGAGCTGAGGGGTCACTGAAGGATACCAGATCAGTGCTGCCTGCTCTGAATGCAGTAAGCCAAGCGAAACAGACTTTGACATAAGGTCGTGACGTGCCTCATTTCAGCATGACACAGCAAATCTTTTGTTTTAGTCTAGTACGGAGCCATGATCTGCATGCTCGGTGCTCAGTGCAATCTCAATGCAGTCTACAAGGTGTTTGCTCGCCGTCTTTTTACGTAGCGTCATTCATTTAATTACATTCCTGCTCTATTTGAGCCTGTATGAATGGATTATGAGTCAGCTCTTCATATCTGATGAGGCAGGCAAGAGGAAGAAAATGGGGAAGTAGAAAACCTGCCTCCTCTTGTGCATTAGGGGGCACTGTTGCTCCAGGCCCCAATTTTGCATCCTTCCACGCTTTTCCACTGAAGGACAACTTGAATGGAGCGAGCTGAGAGACTAACAGTTCCAGTTGACAGCAATAACAATGGCTGTGCCTGCAGCACGGAGACCATGTGCTCGGGAGGGACGATTTTTTAACAGTTTGTAATCCGTTTTTCCTAATGTGGTGGTGATGGCAGATATGCCCCGTTAATTTATTACAGGTGCAGGAAATAACCTGTTACTGGAGGAAAACATAAAAAATCCAAGGATATAGGTGTTAGAGACCAGCCAGAACCGATGATGATTTTATTTGCATGGCTCCTCAGTGAATGTCAAATGTTGCATCGACACTATTGTGATCAGTCAAGCCTCACAACTCAGTACTGTAAACTGTGTCAACATATGACCCACAGTAATAAAAACTATTTGTTGTGTTATTCCAGTTTGTGAGCTTGAAGCTTTATTGTTGCTGTGTGTAGTAAAACATATCTGGTGTAGTGCAGTATATGTGCACTGATTCTATATGTGACCACCAGTGAATAAGTCTGGTTATGTAGGAGCAGCTGTGTTTGGGAGTTCAAAGCAGCCAGAAATAACTGTGTTGTATGTGGTTGCTATGGCAGCTTCACGTAGCTCCGCACAGCAGCAGAGTCTCTGCTGCACCGGTCTACATTTGAGCTCCTCTGAGTGTTGCCTCTGAGCTGCGACTTTGCAGGCAGGCATTTGCTGCTCGTACGGCTTCCTGATCACCGACTATGAGGCGGAGGCGTCCACGGAGGCCTGTGGGTCCTCCTGCGTCCTGCGTCCTTGTTTTGGAACATGTCTTCTTCCCACTTCTCCTTGCGATGCTCAGCCCCGCACCGTCTGTGCCCTGGTGCTGATGTCATGGCTGTGGTGCCACAGTCTGCAGCCTACTGTATGTTGTCATGGAGAGGGCAAGGCTGGGGAGAAATATGAGACACGTCCAGGCCGTGCCAACAGCTATAATAAAGACTGCGCTCTCCTCTGCACTGCCACTTGTGTGCACAGCAGCAACACAGTATATTAATTACCCAGCGCCTCCTCTGTGTCATTCACCAGCGAGGGGAAAGGAGAAGAAAAATTTCCAAAGCACGTCCTAAAAATAAAGCAGCACTGTACGTGCTCAGAGTATTAACTTCCACACAGATGACCCATTTTTCCATCTCAAAGGGTCTGTGGATGGGTGGAAAAAAAGAGGAGGAGGAAGAGGACAAGAAGAGGGGGAGGTGGGGGGGGTTGAAGCAAGAAGGGAGGCAGCAGTGAAGCCAATCACGTGAATCTAAAGCAGGCTACACATCCTGGCGGCTTTCTCTTCCTCATTGGGGCAATGCCTTACTGTCTTTTGTTTTTCCATCCCTCTCCTCGTGGTAATTGAACTTGCACCGCTGCCCTTCCTCCATGCGGGTTTCGTCCCTCCCCCATGTGTAGCCTAGCCTGTTGCTAAGCTACACAGATCTGTTGTTTACATTCCCTGTGTGTGTGAGCTACAGGGTGTGGACAGCGACCCCCCCTCCTCCCCCTCTTGCTCCCAACCACCCTGACTGCTCCTCTCTAATGTCATCCCCCACCCCCCCACCCCCCTCTGCCCCCCAGCCTCCACCTATCTCCTCATCACTAGATCCCTGATTAGGCTGAAATTCAATAGCCCCACTCCGCCTGAGAGAAGTAAGTGCATCACATGACCTGTGAATTCCTGTTTACGTTGGGTGGTTTTCATATTTTGGTCTGGTAACGAGCCTGTCTGCGGGAGGGGGAGGGGAGGCGAGAGGAGGGAGGGCGGGGAGGGGAGGATAATAGCAGCAGAGCTGAATGAGAGAGAAAAAATACATATCACTCAGCATCGGTTCTCATCCTGTCATCTGTCATCAGCATTATCTGTGCAATGTAGGCTAGGAGTGAAACTAGAAGAGGGAAGTGACACAAACACAGAACAGGAGGGCGAGGAAGGGGTTAACTGAGCAGACTGTGTGCACAGTTATTTTTTCCCCCCACCTCTCTCTCTCTCTCTGATCTGCCTTCCTGTCTCACAGGCAGTGCAGTGTAGTGGCTTTGAAAATCATGAGAGAGTCAGACAGGCTTGTTTTGCATACTGTAGGTCTCCTGCATTGACTTGTAGCAAATCCCTGCCCTCGGGAGGCATGTCAGAGGGGATTAATGGGAGGGCCGGGGCCTCACAGAGTTTCCCATTGACGCAGCCGAGCCCTGCACTGTATTTTCATCCCGCAGAGTGAGAAAAGAACAAGCAGGTGGGGTGGTGGTGGTTGTGGCGGTGGTGGTGGCAGAGGGGAGGATTCAGCTTGTGTGTGCAATGTGTGTGTCAGTGCAGATGGGGGTGGGGGTGGAGGGGTAAGGGGGTATTATACAGTGGTGTTATGTCCCTTTGCCCTGATTCTTTTGAGCTGAGCTACAGGGAGGGGAGGAGAGTGTAAATAATGTATTTGGAGCGACGGGGTACGGGGAGCTGGAGCTTGACCGAGCTCAGAGCAAGGAAGGGAAAGGAAGGGTTGAGCGGCCATGCTGCTGCACAGGAAGCCGGGGGGGTGGGGGGGTGGTTATGTGCAATGAGGGACGGGGGGAGCAGAGGAGGAACTGTACAAGCTACAACAACCCTGCTGTAGTGCTCTGGGGAATGTGGAGCCTCCGCAAGAATGAAGCAATCCTCCACTTCCGCTCTGCTCTCTCAGTTTTACCAAGGCATAGTTTGCTGCTGCTGCAGATTGCCATTAATAATGCAATATTCATAATAATAATGTGGTAATGTGAAATGCTGCTTCTCAGATGGACTGGCATGGTTCCCTTGGATCAGCAACAAAAACTGGAAATCAATCTGTACGATCAAAGTGAAACTACAATTAGCTTAGCTTAGCATAAAGACTGGAGACAGCTAGACTGGCTCTGTCCAAAAGTTACAAAACTATTATTTATTTATCTATTTTTGTATCATATCATTCGCAGAAGTTTGAGTGTAACCAACTGCTACAACAACACAGTCTGAGTTGGTTTCCTTTTTCATTTTGTCTTCCTTTTTTCCCCCTGTGTGTTTATGAAGCTGTTTTATACACATCATTTTTTTTCACTCAAGTTGAACCATTATCAGCCTCAAAGGACACACTGGTTTGTGGTGCCCTGGGCAAATCAGCATCAAATTGTCTCTTTCCCTTGACTTTGTGCCTTCAACTCTGAGCTTGAAGCAAAGCTCACTCGCTAATTAACATGTTGCACGGTTTGTTTACAAAAACTGAAGGATGAAAATGCCTGGTCTATGTTTTGACCACAGCTGTGTCGAAGTCTATTTCTACACCAAAATCTGAAGCCAAACCAAAACTTTAACCCTCGGTGTTGTAAACAGATTTAGCTGTAGCTTTGAACAGAGCCAGGCTAGCTGTGCCATGCTAGGCTAACCAGATGTGTCTTATAGCCTTATATTTGGAGTGCTGCAGCCATGATAGCAGTATCTTGTGATTTCATCATTTCTCAGCAAGAGAGTAAATAATCTTATTTCCCAAAATGTAGAAAAATCCCTTTAAAGCCTTAGCTCCCTGTGATGAAACCGTTCACTTACGCTACCAGCATCAGCCTTTTATTTGTCTCCTTATCTCCTCCTGCTCCTCTCTTCTCGCTCTCCCCTGGTGCTCCGGCTTTTTTTCTCCTTTCTCCCACACCACCTATGTTTTATGGGAATGATAAAGGGGACCTCAACCTTGAAACATGATAGAGCAACCCCACAACTCCCACAACTACAATCATCTGAAAAAAGAAAGAAAAAGATCACTCCTGCTCTCCTTTACACACACAATGTAACCTTGGTGTAACTTTTGTATTTTATCATCTTTTACTGGGCTTGCACAACTCTGTTGCCGTATCACCCTGTGCAGCTCGGCAGCTACAGCCCACTCGTTCACCCGAGAACTACAAAGTGGGTTTGACGCCTTGCATCTTGTGTAACCACGGTCTTTGAAGACTTTGGCTTTGAGCTCTGTGTCTCATCAATTCCCTACGCAAAGATAAATTTGAATCTGAGGCGAGCACATAAGGGGGTAGCTTATCTGCCCCACTCGTTTAATGTTATTCATTCATGCACACTATTTTTATGACAGGCCGTGCATGCAGAACTATTTTACATTTTTTTGTTGTTTATGTAACCAACTTCAGTCTGCAGTATGGATGTGTGTGTGTGTGTGTGTGTGCATGCTCTGAGGCAGTGCAGCAACTTCTTTACTTCACAGAGGGACAGGAAGCACTGCTTGTAGGATGCATGAAAAGTGAGGGACCCCTTGATACATTAAAGCCATAGTTTGTAATGTTCTGCATGAAAGTTAAAAGCTGTAGAGAGGCGGGGGAAAAAAGGCGGATCACAAGTCTGGCCAGTTCTGGGTCTTTCTGGGTCGTGCTTTGATGTTAATTCACGCCTCAACATGAGGGAGAGCAGCATGCAGAAAATAGAGTGAAACAGATATCCCCCCCATTTCCAGCCGCACCATAAAGTGAGTGGTACTTATCACAGCAAATTCCTGACTTATTTGTCATCTGGGGCCGTGGATTTGTCACATCAAATCTGCTTTTCTCAATGAACTGGGGAGGGAGATTACAGACTCATAGTCAGCGAGATAATAACGGCGAGTCGGGTTTTGATTCTCAAATGAAAGTCCTCAAGAGGATGATGTGGGGAATAAAGCCACGTCGTACGCAGCATCTGATTCTCACGCTACGACTGAAGCTCTTTCTCTGTCCATCTGGAAATATGATTTTCCTCTGCCCCCAATCCATCTGAAATACCGGTCGGCCTTGCAATTCTTCGGAGAAGAACCTAAGCTGCCGAGCCACGCCACTCTTTCCAATTCTTCGGCCCAGCCAGAAAATCCTCTTGAAGCCTGGCTGATCCACCGTGCAGCTCAATTCACTATCAATGTAAGATGAGAGGAAGAAACCAGTTGTTATTCTGTTCACTGTGTCTGATCACCTTACACGTAATTGATTGGACTGTTTGCCCAATTTTTTCTCCTGTTTCATCTTTGTGAAATTTGTTATTGTTGTTTCAGTTTGGTGCCATGTGAGCTCACAGAAACAGATTCCTAGTTTGCTCAGAGATTCAGCGGCGCTACGTCTAATATCCTCCATATGACCTATTTTACACTAAAGCCTTGATCTCCCTCCATGTTTGTTTGCAGTCTATTTGCGGCTCCTCTGATGATTTGATATTATTCCCTAAAATATGAGCGACTTGTTATGTTTGTTTTCAAACCACAGTTCTACTTTCATTAGCATATAAAAGGCTTTTTGATATCCTTATCCAGTTTGAGGTGTTTCTCTCCATAAATTATTTCGCAGGCTAGGGGAGTCAATCAGACTGATAAGTTCTTTTACCATTTAGTTTTCACACAGAAAGCCTGCATTCTTGGACTTGATTTGAATTTAATGGTCTTGTAGATGATTAATGAATCAATTATTGGATACAGCATCTGATCTCTAGGCGGTTGCAGCAGGAGACACTGACAGCTTTTCAAATTGAAAGAAGCATAATCGTTATGGAGAGTCGCCCACTGCCATCTCAATGTGCCCCTGTAATTATAAATGCATGAAATAATTAACAAACAACTGCACGGCGTGGTTGTTACACGTTGGGTCATTTAGGGTCGGCAGCGAGGGACTGGAGGAGAGTGCAGCTCGCAGATGATAGCACTTTGTCTGATAGGGGCGGCAACACAGATTGGTTTAATCTTGTAGTGAGAAATGCACTGTGGGCTTTTAGTGCGGATGACGGTCGCTCAGTGTGAGGCCTCTCGCTTATATAGTTCAGTGAAAAGCTCAGTGAAAGCACACACCACCACTACCATCCACCCCTCCGCCCCCACCAGCTCCATTCTTCCAGAGGGACAGCTTGTTGACATCCATTAGGAGGTTTCCCAGCATTGAGCCAGGCCAGGAAAGAGGGCTAATGATGTAATTCCCTGAGAGATGACATTAAAATGTCAAAGTGCCGCAGCTGACATCATCCATTTAGCACACATTTTCCAATAATATACATTTGTCTTCCTTTTTTCCTTCCCTCAGCTTTCCTTCCTCGAAACTGGAGCTCCCCACCCATCCCAGTGCCTCCAGGCTCTACTTAGGTGTGCAGCCACACGATGGAGGACAGACTGGAATAAGGGGGTATATCATCAAACCATCAAACCGTGTCTTCCCCTGCAGCTGTAAATGCCCTGCTCCACAAAACAGTGTTTTGAGCAGGCTCTCTGTGTCGTGTTACATTTATCCCAACCCTTTTTTTTTTTTTTTAAAGCCCCAGCTGATGCTAATTCATCTTGTCTGCACAACAAAGACCCTCACGCCTGCAATGCTCATTCCTCCATCTCTTTTACAATTCCTACCACATGTGGGATTGGCCTCTGGGTGATTTTAAGGTTAGCTATCTGTATTTATTCCCTAAAAAGTGTGTTCCCATCTGATTCTAATAGTTTTAAGATGTGTGTCAGAATGAAGAGAACATCTTGTACAAATTGCGTTACCTACCTGCCTGCGTGCTGCAAGCCCTTCACACTGGTCAACAAACATGCTGTTTTTCTGAGAAAATGAAGAATCTGAATTATATTCATAGCAGGGAGACTTGACAGCTCTCTATTCTTCAGCCCAGTAAGTGGGCAGGCTTAGACTTCAATAATGGATGCTCGAAGGCAGAGTAAGTAGACGTGAACTGGAAGCAGAGAAGGGGGCTGCACCTCACTCAATAATGAATCAATTGATCCCCCTGCAGATGATGGATCTGGTTGCTATGACGACAGATGCACTGTTACTCGGAGCATGGAGAAGTGGTTTGTTTCCCAGAACCATACACTCGAGGCTGTGAGTGGATCTTGGCTGCAAATGTATGGTGGAGCAGGATGTGATTAATAAACGGGGCAAAAAACAGAAGAAAAAAAATATTAAGAAGTGAATTAATGCAGCCAGATGGATTTCCTCCCATGAGGAATTACTGTGCAGAATCAGCAATCCGTCACATCATGGTGTACAATTCCAAATCTATTTTTCTCTCTTTTTTGTATTAATATTTTTTTTAAACCACAAACACAGATGTAAAGATGCCGCAGGTGCATAGGATTATATTGGCAATCACTCCCTCACTGATTAACCGGGGGCGTTCCTCCTTTGATGGATGTCTTAGTACAGAGTCGGAGCTGAATACACATGTGGGTTTTTATTGTGCATGTAGCACTGCCTTCTGCAAAACCAACATGTTTACCGTATCTGCGTGTGTGCATCCTGTTGCCATGGCAACGTGGCTGATGCTGGGTCCAGCTGGGACCGTGTTGCCAAGTAACAGCTGAGTTATGAGAGTGGAAGAGAGGAGCGTGGGCACTGTTAGGGGAGGGGGGAAGGAGAGGAGGGGGGGGCGGTGGGTGGGAGGCAGCGACGAGGAGGATACAAGGACTTCTCCAACGACGGCAGCCAGCAACAAAGACTGGGAGCATGAGAAGGGAAACATCTCTGAGGGTAAAAAGGAAAAGAAAAAAAGGCGTTTATTTAGGTTAGAGCACTGGATTGAAAAATAAGATGTTTTTCATCTCATCCTCTGCCTCCCTGCCAGAGAATATTAATACTTGGGTGAACCACAAAGCATCTCTGGTCTTTGGAAAAGGCGCAGAGACAAATTAAGCCGTGCCAGGAACATATGTGATGTGCTCCATGCTTAACAGCAGCAGCAGCATCTCTGATGATTTTCCTTTCATGAACAGAAAATTGGAATAATGAGTGCAGCACTGTGTGCGTAGAGGCCTGGCTGCACTGACCCTGCCTCTGACATGACTACACAGAGGGCACATTGCCTGTAATGACTCACAAGCGGGCAGAAATATCGGAAACAATCCAGCTCCAGAGCCCTCAGCTGTAAACGATCATGTGTCCTTGTAGTCCAGGAGGCTCGGGCATGGAGCCGCGGAGAGTGGCCTGCTGTTGAGTCAGCACTGGTTTAGCATACATCCAGACAGGGAAGGTTACAAAAAAACTCACTCACACCGAGCTCATTACATGGCGGCGCAGAGGAAATATGGCCTGTAATCCATTAAGTTGAATGAGTGGTTAATGGTTTGTGATAACTGGCAGCTGGTCTTGTTTTTCAGCTGCTGCAAGGATTGACAGGTGACACCCACGAAACCCCATCTGTGTGTCAGACGATTAAAAACGAACGGATGACAGTTTGTTCTTACTATCTCCCTCTCTGACCTGCTCATTCACACAGATTTCTCTCATGAATCATTTGGACCTGGCCTTAAATCCGCTCCCTCCTCCCTCCAACAACATGATTATGCAGTTTTGCTGTGGTATCAGTGTTGTCTCAGGCTCCTGGCTCAAATTATTTTGTCCATGCTCATTAAGAACACATTTTTCCGTCTTCCACCGGCTGAGCAGTCTGATTTGTTGTCATGGAAACTGATCATGAAGTGCACTGGTGCTTCATTTGGGACTAATTGTCATCCTCAAACAAAACACGCATGCTCTCAGCCTCGCACACTCCCTGCTGAAATCACAGCATTTGTCGCTGTCTTTGTTATAATATTCTCATGCTCCAGTACTTCTCCACAATGAACCGAAACCACAAAGCCCCTGAAATCCTGCACCAGAGTGAGTGAAATAGCTGAAAACAACAAACTCTACCAAACAACACGGCTATTGAAGTCCCTGGAACTGTTCCCTCGCTACTGGCTTCAAATATGCTTGATGAATTTTCCACCACATCACTCTGGGAGATGTGAAATGTGATGCTCGCTGCATGACTGACACATTCAGTCCTCGGCTAAAGGGTGCGTTAAGTGACATGTCAGATCAGAAGACATTGTGTCCTTCCAGATTTGTACAGTTGAGGAATTACAGGTGGAAACTGGATGAACCAGAAAAACAAAAACAATGGAGCCAACGTGGCCCCGTGCTTTATATAACAGCGCTTGCCTGTGGCGATTGTGCAATGCGGTGCAGTTGTCTGGGCTGATGTAAACAGAGCCTTAGTGCCTCTGGAGGCTCAGCCATGTGCCTTGATGCAGCAGTTATGGGCACATGCCCTACTTTCATAAATCAGAGCTGGAAAAAAAAAAAAAGAGAAAAAAAAAGGAAACAGCGTGAGGGGAGGGGAGGGAGGAGGAGTGGTGAGAGGAGATGCCGAGTGAGCAGGAGAGGGAGGGAGAAAGAGATTTTTTCGAAGAAGGGTGGGGGGGGGGGGGAAGCTGAACAAGGCTCATATTGATGTTCCAAACACAGCTGCAGGCGTCAGCTGACTAGCTGGCCTGGAAGCAGCCCCAAGCTCTGCCTCCTGCCTTTATCAGCTTACACTGTGACCTTTCTCTCTCCACTGGAATAGATCCCCACCCCACTCACCCCACTCACCCTCCTCTCCCTCCATATCTGGCCCTTTACCACGCACTGTCCACACAGCCCCCCCCCTCCCCTCGATGAGTCCGGCCCCTGTCTGTCCTCTCTGACTCTCTGACATCTGACTTCTGCCAGGGCTTTTTTTTTTTTTTTTTCTATCTGCGTGCCTCCAGAAACACTGGCTCTCTTTTCGGCGCATCAGCACTTTCATTTGTCTCACATGGCTTGGTTTTCAAGCCTCACCCCGAGCTCTTACACAACTCACCATGAAGTCACTCCTACTCCTCACGTCCGCACCCGATGGTGGAAGGATAAAGAGAGAGTGATGATGATGATGATGAAGGGGCTCAGTTACTTTGCAAATACATGTCAGTTCAGCGGGATTGGGAAGGCAGCACGCGGTCGGCTCTTCCTGTCTCGGGTTTCGGCAAAAAGCGTTCCTCGAAACAAACACAAAGGAGGATTTGGATGCTGCACGACTCAGGTTTAGACATATTTAGTGAACCTGAAGTTAGCAACAGTTTGGAGTTGGGTTTGTAGCAGCAGCTGTCGCAGAGAGTCTGTCCCTGAGGGGCAGTAATCAGCAGAGGTAACTGTCAATCACAGGTCTGCAGGCCTCATGGGCTTTTTCTCAGAAAGACGCCCCCTCGTTGCACACACACACATAACACACCTCCCCTTGATGACGCTGTTCAAGTGTTACTGGATAGTGTTTCTATGAGAGCTGTCCACCCCCACACGCACACACACACACATGCACAGCAGCGCCTCTTTCCCCTCCCCTCCCAACTGTTTGCAGGAAACACTCATCCTTCTCTGGAGATGTCGCTTGCGGCGGCTCATGCACTCATAAATCCTCGGCTCCTTTCTGGGAAACGAAGGGCTTGAAAGACACATACATACACACACTGGGAAGGGAGAAGTGGTGGGGTAAGGGAGGGGTGGTGGTGGTGGGTGGGTGTGTGTGTGGTGGGGTGGTGGGGGGGGCACAAAACACAGCTTGCCAAGTATATCTCTGCTGGAGAGGTTGGATTGAGTGTCTGCCTTCTGTGGGAGGCAAATAAGGAGCATATTCTGCGCTTCCACGGTTACTGTGTGAGAATCCGAGACACTGCGGTATCCAGGCAGACCTCAGCGATACCCAAAACATCACAGGAATGAGAAGTGTTTGGCGGTGGAGGACAAAGAGGGACGGATGGAGGGAGCAAATAAGAGGGAAGGCAAAGAGAAAGAATAGAGGCGTTTAAAGGCAGCCATCGCAGGCTTCTAATGTCAGTCAGCTCCCGGTTAGACAATGGAACACAGCTGTTGCGAAGCTTTGAACTGCAGCTGTCTGTCTTTTGTTGGCAATATTTCTGTGTACATGTGGTCACGGGTTGTGTTTGAACACGGGGCTGCTATGAAGCATTACAGGAAGATTAGTGCGTACAATATTCAAATGCAAAAGGGTGGATCGAGGTCACGGGGCGTCGCGGAGAGACACATGAGTAGGTGGCGTGTATGTCTGATGTTCCTTATTTAGACACCCTCCAGCATGGAGCAGAGAGACGAGGAGGGGCGGGGTGGCAGAGAGGGCTGCGGTGCTCAGTCTGGAGTGGGCTGTAATGTTACGGGGTTAAGGGTCAAAGAGGGGGAGGGAGATGAAGGACGCCGCCGCAGAGGACATCTCACTCCAAATAGAAAGACAGAAATCTGCATCTGATTTAAGGGTCGAGAGACAAACGCGGAAACGGGAGTTCGTGACTGAGGCGGCCGCGGTGCCCGTCACGCCTGAAAACTCCTTCGAGTGCCTCATTATCAGTGTCATCTGTGGATCATTGGAGAACATCTCATCCTCATCTCAGCTGCTTTTTGATCATCCTCCAGACAATGCGCCATTAGGCCCGGGCTGATTTTCTAAAGCACAGCTCAATTACTCAAGGGTAGACTCATTATCATATCAGAAAGCACAGGCGTGACTCTGCAAATAAAAGAACACATTAGTACTCTCCCTCCAAACCCCCCTCCACCCCCCCAATATGTTTCAATTATTCATACAATCTGAGAGTGCATAGCAGATAGAATCGCACCTTGATTTGCCTTCAGTTGAGAAAATGAACATTTTTGGAGCTTTCGCATGAACAGGGTGACCTTTTTTTTGTACATTTACACATTCAAAGTTTTACTAAAGCTGCTGGAATAGGCTAAGCGTGCTCACCAGCTTTGTTGCACACAGACCATTAGGTAGCCCCGGCAACACGCCTCAGCATCAATATGCCTTAAATGTCACTTTTCACGCTACAACATTTTGTCACAGTAGTTAAGCGAGCCACCCTGGGTGCCTAGTCAGCGCCTGCTCAACTACACAAAGCAAGGCTTCTCAATTATTCATAAGAGGGGAAAAAACACGCACACACATATATGGTCTCACTTTCCATGTGTGTGTGTGTGACTATCAGGAGACAGATGATATCATTCCCTCCAGAAATGATGCGTCTTGTTTTGGCTTTTTTTTTTTTTTACTGAAACGGGGTTGATGAACTATCACACCGTTTGACAATGAAAATGTCAGTCAGCACCATTCATCCTTTAAAAAAATGCCATCAGCAGCTATCACGATAAATCAAGGCACCTCCGCCCGTGTGGATCAGATGAGTCAGCACTACGTTACAGGAATCTGGATGGAGGAAAGTAGCCAGAACATAAGTGCTTCTGCTTTTCAAGTGTTGCGTGCAGCGAGGTTAGAAGATGTGGAGTTGTAAAACTTCAGCTGGACTAGTGAGGGAGTTTCCCTGAATAATATATCAGCTTAACTCGAACCCTTGGATTCAACCTCTGTCTTACTATTTTTTTGCATGCATGAGTAAATTCCTATGCGTGTCTGCCTGCCTGCCTGCCTGCCTGCCTGCTGCAGCGGAGGGCTCTGCGTCGCTGCTCTACATAAAGAATGTGTGAATATGTGTGTGTGTGTGTGCATGTGTGTCTGTGTGTGTGTGTCAGCCGCTGACTTTGTGTTCATTCCACAGTAAATTGATCTGGCTGCTCACTAGACTGGATGGAAAAGGGCCCGGGGCGAGAAGTGCACACTGCATCAGCAGATGGGAGAGCCCACTGTGTTGCCATCACACGGCATTCCTCCTCACTGGGCATGCTCAGTGGGCCACGCCCCACACACACGCACACACACACACACACACACACACACACACACACACACACACACCAGCAACCCCTTTCCCTCCCTCCCTCCTTCCCTCCCTCCCTCTCAGGGCCTGTTTGAACCAGTCAGTCGGAGGTGGCGGTGGCGTTGCTCTCTCTTGTTTCTCATCTGACCTTCAAAGCCAGGCATGGGGACAGTAGGTTGACGGGGGAGGAGGAGGAGGAGGAGGAGGAGGGGTGGTGTTTTTTTTTTTTTTTTTAAAGCTCTCTGGGCAGCAGCGCTGATCTGTCACTCATTATTTCCACTCTGTGCTTTTGCCCTGTCATGGCCCTCTGAGAAGCAACAAGCCGACTACCACAGGCTTCACAGTGCCCAGATAACACAATCGATTGACAGCTCATATATGTGCCGTGACCCAAAATGGTGAATTACAAAAAGCGGAATCATTATGTTACCGTGCCCTTCGCTTACGTAAGCTGTGTGAGCTGATAAAAATAAAAGCAGAAACTCATCTAAATGAAGTCTTGCATATTAAACAGGTGTATAATTAGAGGTGCAAACATCCTCTGGGACTTTTGCAGCTGAAAGGTGTAAACAAATGCAGGAGCCTCACAGCAGCAGCAGCAGCAGCAGAAGTCTAAAACAAACTGGATGCAAAGAGAAAGACTACAAAAACACAACTACTTGAGATCTACTACAGACGAATAGAGAATATCATTATGAGCACAGTTTATGAGTGGCATAACTTTGTGGTCTCCTGCAGCCTCTGAACACACCATGGTTTACACATCACCACCATTATCATTGCGCTGCCTGCTGACAATGCAGAGGACTGAATCACAAGCCTCCATGAGTCACATGGCACGCTACAAACAGAGAGACCTTTTTTTTCTCCTTCTTATTTCTTCCTCTCTCAAATCTAAATCCCTCTGGCTTTTTTACACACTCCGTCTTTGTCTTGCCACCACATTCTGCTTGTCTCTGGTCCTTCCGTCTTTGTTCGCTCCCCTCTCTCACTCGCACAGCCCGGCTTCCTGTTTATGTCAGGCGAGCATCAAGCCAATCAGCTGTGAAGGCTGTGATCCTCCTCGTAGCTATTTACTACCCTGTGGTCTGTTTTAAAAAAAGACTGAAAACGAGCTAAACTTGGTGCAGGCTGCTGAGTAAGCAGACACGCAAAGCCCTAATCAGAGTCCACAGCTGACCTATATACATTTCTTCCCTTCTGCTTGTGAAAGTGTGCATATGTGCCGGTGTGTTTTTTGTGTTTCTGCACTGTGCTGCTGCTGCTCACTCAGTGAAGAATTCGTCTATTTGCTTATCGTGTTTCTCACAGCGCAGCAGGATCTGCACGCTGACACTTTTTTGTTGCCGCTCAGGGCTGGAATGTGCTGGTTTGCAAGTTTTGAAGATAACAAAGCAGCGTGAGGCGGCGGCGTGTAAACTTTGGATGAGGTCACGGTCCGCCAACACAGCACGCTGTGACATGAGAGGGGATTTTGTTCTGGATTCTCCCTTGGTGGTGTCATACCTTTGCTCTGTTTTTCTCTCGCCTTGTTTGCTCCGTGCACATTTCAGACTACAATTGCAGGTTATCAAAACTGCCAGCCTTAGCTCACGTCTGTTATTATATGGTTGGAGTGCGGTGTAGACTGCATTGGAAAACAACAGGAATAGACTGTGCGGAGCGTGCAGAGGCCTGCTCATGAGTCCAGCCAGTGCCAGCTTTCTCGCAGTTCACAGAGCACTATAAATCTGTTAGACAGGGAGAAAATATAATCAGGGCTTTGCTGGGGCATTCGAGTTCACTGCAGGCATTACATGAGTACTAATGCCTGATTCAACACTGGCTCTGGCAAACATGCCTGACATTCAGTGTTTACACCCCTCAATGAAAGCTGCTAGTCAGACAGTCTGATAGCTCGGCCTGGAAATTAGATTCAGGAAGTCATGAGATTTCCAGGTGGCTTGGCTTTCCTAGAATTGTTAAGCAGGGATTTTTCAAAGCGTTGCCAGCACACATTAAAGCGAAGACACCCCTTCTGTAAAGCATTACACAGATATGTTTCCTATTCTTATCTGCACATGGCAACGTCAAAATCCAAGAAACAAATGCTGAACACTTTTAAAAATGCAGCCCTGCTGAGCACATGAATAAATGCACCTCCTTTCAAATGATGTTACTGCTCAAGTGGGGGAGAGAAAAAAAACATATAAAAAACTGACTGAAAACAGAGGAAGAAGACTGAACCTTTTCATGGAGAACAGGCTCCTTGGTATCATCATTTGGAGCAGAGAAATGCATGAATAATGAATCTGTGCTGAACTCCTCCTGAACCCTCTGCACCAGCACCAAGCTCAGAGATCAGCACCACATGACATCCAACGCGCACACGCGCACGCACGCACTCAGTGACCTCTGCAAAGCTCCAAACATGCAAGGCAACCTGCAGCGGAGTATTGTGTCTGCTGTGAATCATTACATTGTGCTGCACCTGGCTGCAGTTAGACAAGAGAGCGGGAGGAACTTCTCCCCTTTGATAAACCTGACGACTGTTGAGGAGGCAGGGGAGGACGCGGCGAAGTCAAAGTGGAAAGATAAACACAGACCCAACCGGTACTGGAGCGGTTAAAAAAGCTCCCGCCCTTTTGGCAGCTGAAGTGTGTGTGTGTTTGTATGTGAGCGGTTCAATGTTTAACCCTTGTGTCAACAGCTCGCATGTGTCACAACAGCATTCCTGTGAGGCGCTCATCTTGTGACAGAGCAGTTTCATAATGGGAGCACTGCTCTGACGGCCCCGCATTCATTGTTTTTGTGGCAGGGCAGCTTTGTGTCGAGTGTGGGATGACATGTGGCCTGACGAGTTTCACGTCCCTGCATGTTGTGCGTTTGTGTGTTAATGGGAGAGAGAGGTGCAGGCGGTGAATAGCCGGGTTAACTACTTTAAACAGCAAACACAGCACCCTGTTTACTCGCCTCCCCCCCCCGCCTTCCTCCCTGCTGTAAATGGTTAACTTGGCAAGGATCATGTGAGAGCTGGAGTTTTTTTTTTTTTTTTTTGCAGTTACATGAGAGGTGAACTTTGTTCTTGTTGTTAGGCAACAGCATTTTTTTTTTTGATTAGAGTGACTTTCATCATGTGGGGGGAGAAACAGAGTACAGAGCACGTCATACAAAGCAGGAAGCGGGACAGAAATAAGCTCTCGGCTAAGATGAGCAAAGTAGATAATGTACATGTGAGTGTGGAAATAGGGGAAGGTGGGTGGCGTGTTGAGGGCAACCCTGGGTGTAGCCTGCGTTGTCTGTCAGTGTGAAACCATTTCCGCTTCAAGGCTGTCTGGCTCCTCCCCTCCCATTGTGTGGCAACACGGGGTAGATGAACTTTATCCCGCTTAGTGGAGAGAAAGAGCATTCAAATGAGCACAGAGCAAGGTCAAGTTACACATCTGTGTGCCTGCTGAACAATGTGGGTCTCATCACCTTAAGGGGGGGGGCGGGGGGCGAGGAGGGAGAAGTAATCACAACCTTTCATATGGTAAAACAGCTTGAAAGCAGCCTCTGCCCAAACCTGTCTGTTGACTGTGTAGAACAACCCCAATATACACCCAGTGTTACATTACCATCACAAACTGACATCGCACAGATAACACAGGCCACACCCAGCCCAACGTGCCCTTTGGTCAGACAGGTTTTTTGCAAACACATGGCGTAAGACGGCCTCCTATCAGCGGCGAGCTCGTAGTCGTTACAAATTTGCACAATACAAACACGCGGGTTCATATCACCTTGCGCTTATCAGTGCTCCTTCAAGGGCACTGAACTTTCCCACCATGCTCCCTCCGCTCTGTCCTTTTGTATTCCTATGGGACTTTGCCGTTGTTGCGTCAAGGCTCTTCTATTCATCCCGTGTACTTCCCACAGTATTACTGTAGCACTTGAGCGGAGCTTGTTGTGGTGGTGACTATGACTAAACTATCTGCAATGTGCCTGTTGGGCACAATGAGTGTATGTATGACAACATCTATCATTTTCTTTGTTGCAAAACTAGTGTGAGGTAATGTGATCTTAGGTTCCCAAATAAAAACAGTCATCACTTTCATTCTGTTATAAAAAAAAGAAGAGGGCTCTTATACATAAAAACAACCAGGTTATATTTAAGATATTCAATATTATGTTTGATATATTATTTAATTATTCCATGGGTGTTATTTTTATTCTTACTACCATTGCTAAAAATACAATTTTACTCACAGGGCTGTCAAACTGAATGTAGTTTGAACAAAGCAGAACTGACATACAATTGTTGAAATTAATTCAACTGCAGCTGCAGATGTAATGTTGCTTCTCTATTTGTGGCTCATTCGAGTGACAAGGTAACATTACTGTAAAGAGGGCAATGCATTTTACAAAGGCAGCACACCTAACTTATTTTTATCTGAATCCAAGCTGCTTTTCTCTCAGATGGTTTGTAGCTGTTTCTACTTTCAGCACGGCTCCTTTCCTTTCATTTCATGGCAACAATGGTCCGATGGACAGCGTGTTGTACGAACTGCCACTTTCATCTCTGGCCCCCACCATCAAGGTTTAACCCATCGGCAGGTTGTTTAAATGTATTTAGAGGGAACAATGTTAAGTTGCTCATCAACATTCACCTCAACCAGCACTTTGGTTCTGCTCTCAGCTAACGTACTTGTCACGCTTGTGAATAAAGAGATCATCTCTGACAGTATCAGTAATCTCACTTTCGATTTTGCACTCAAATAATATCTCACAGATGATCTCGATATGAAAATCTTGGCTGGTTTTCATCCTGTTTTACTGCTCGGCTTTCTCACCCTGTCAAGACTTAGTTGCAGCAATGTCACCATGTTCCAGACTACGCTCGTACTTTTGTTAGTGTTATCAAAACAGATAGAACGCCGGGAAAAGATGGACACAAGTAATAGCAATAAACTATTGTTCTTCTTTACGGTGCCTTGGCTGCCCTTGAGTTCACATGTGCAGAGTTGTACTTGTGATTGCGGCTCTATTTTCTATTTCAGCTCCTCACATGGAGCTGTTTTCTGACAGGAGGCTTTGAAGTGTGTGAAGGAGGTGAGGCATCGTGTGCCCAGATGAGCAGACACTGTGGTTAAGAGGACTTGATCACAGAGATTTTGGGATAGCGCTCCTCATCGTCTGCTTTGCCGTTCTTTGGTGGGAGGCTGAATGTGACAACCGATGCTCCCCAGCCGCTCAGGGGGCCAGGCCCGCAAAAAAAACAAAAAAACACAAGCAGATAATGAATGCCACACCATCGTGACAACTTGCACTTTTATGGAGAAGAGAGGAAGGACATCTCTGGCACAGACCCTCGCAGTGTCCGATGAAACATCCCCCATAAACCAGAAAATCAAAGAGAGGGCAGTGAAGCATCTGTGGAATCTGTGACGAGAACCTCGGCTGTTTTGTGGCCACGGCCAAAAAAGGCCTGTTTCCAAGTAAATATTTTCGTGTCTAATTGCGGAAAATCTGCGCAAATATCACTTTCCAAATGTAACCACAACATCACAGCTGCTTTAATCCACCATCCTCCATACTTTCCTGATCAGAAGAAGCCATATGCTATCTATGAAACCCCTAAAAGAGGCTCCAATTGGGTCACTGTTTGCCGTTCTTGGTTTTTCTTCAGTACCTCACAGAAACCACTCTGTGTATCCTTCTGCTTTCAAGGCAAATGTGACTAGAAAAGGAGCAGCTTTGATCCTCTTCCAACAGCAACCCCAAAATATCTTCTAAGTGAAGGAGTAATAAATATGCATGTTCATGTACACACGCACTTGTGTATGTATTATTTAGCACTGTTTTATGCAACTGTTTGGCTTGAGAGAATTAACATACACAATGGAGGTGACACAAATCACGTGGGCACTGACAGAAAAGGACAGCAGGAATGTTAAAATGGAAAAATGCCTGTGCTTGAATATAGCGTGGCATCGTGTGCACCAGCAAACCGAGCCTGAACGCCGTGTTAACTGCTGTGCCGGGGATGTCAGAGTCCATTTTCTAGCGAGGCAGCTCAAAAATAAACAGGAGCTCCGGCAATAAATAAGCCTACTTTGGGAAGGTTTTATTTTGGCTCAGAGGAAGCGGTTACATAACACATAAAATACTCCTCATTCTTTTTGGTTCAACGAGAAAAAGGAAAGAAAAAAAAGCATAACGTCTGCTGAATAGAGATGTTGGGGGAAAAATACTGCGTACTGTCCAAATATAAACATCCCTCCAACACGTACTCACACTTACTATAGGCCTACTTACATATTCATGCTATGTACTACTTAAAGCCAAGTGACGTCTCAGATCCCTCGGCAGTTTGCATGTGAATCAATCGAGGTGTAAGAAGAGAGCAGCTGTACACAAACCAGTGCTGTAGGAGTGGCTGCGGACGACGCAGCTAGTCCTCCTGGGAATTGTGCATACGTGTGAGACAGCTGAATGACATTTAGAAAATTTCATCTGAACCGTTCACAGAGCTGGAATGACTGCATAGCTAAGTTCAGCATGCTAAACATAACAAGTATGAGTCAGGAGTTTAACGGCCTTTTATGGGCAATAAATGTGACGCCATGTATGTGCAGGTAATTATACTCTTCTTTGTAATAACAGCTCATGAATTGGACCACCAACCAACAAATACAGCTGTCAGACCGCTATATGGATTGTTATTGCTACAAAAAAAGGCCACGGAGAGGTTGTTTACATCAGAGTCTGGTTGTGGTCCCACACACGCTCACAGACACACATACACGTGTACATATAGGCTGCACAGACGGGGGTTTCCACCGGACAGGAAATGACGTCACCAGCTCAGAATGTATGCATGCTTATGTACTATTACAGAGGCAAAGCTCAGGTCTTTCTGTTCCTGGTTGCCACCGCTGAATCTGTGCTGTAAGCCACTGAAACTACCGTCTGTTTAAAAATGGATATGAAAACAATTGCATTCATTTACATCTTTTTTTTTTCAGTGGGGATTTTTTTTAACTCTCCACTTTCCCCACTCAGCCCTCTGCTATTTACTTAAGCCGTCTGTCCCCTGACAAGCCCGGCAGATTAAGGGGATATGTTACCATTTTGTTTTTTTTCTAAATGGATACACATGTGGCACATCTGGGTCCAAGCCTGACTCATTACTCACTTTTTTATGTTCCATTCTCTGCAGCCATGGCAACTGCTGCATGTTTGGCAGAAAGCTTTTGAAGGCAGTGGAAAAAGAGAGAGAGAGAGAGAGAGAGGGGAAGAGGAGGGAGAGATAGCGAGCCAAGGGAGGGAACATAAAGGGAGAGTGAGAGGGAGAGAAGGGAGGGAGGGAGGGAGAGAGAGCAGGCTCTCAGTAGTTGGCCTACATCCAGTGTAATCATGCCATGGAGCCGAAATGAGGCCTTTGGCAGCACACCAGGTTTCTGAGAACAAAGATGTGAGCTTCTAATGTTGGCGGTGGGGCCTGCTTGGCATCCTTTGCCATTTCCCAGCAGCCCTTGCCTTGGCCGACTGCCAACACCACCACCGCCCCCCCCTCCCTCCCTCCTCCCTCCACCCCCACCCCCCTACCCCCCCCTGCTGGGACTGCAAAGAGGATCAGAATAAAGAGAGAGACTTGTTTTTCACTCGCCTCTTGCTCTGGCCCAATGACATCACCTCTGCAGCCTCCAGCCCCCAGATTCCAGCCGCCCAGCACATTTTTCCCTTTCGCCGTCGACCCTCCATTTTATTTGAATTCCACCATTTTATACCTACATCAAAGCCGGCTCCTTACAATCCCTGTTTTTGTTTTCGTTTGTGCTTTTTTTTTGTGTGTGTGTGCACACGCTACTCATGATTTGCCCTCTGCGCTGCGCACACTGCAGCCAGAAACACAGAATCAATCCATTCAGAAAATCAATAAATCATATGGAGGTTAGCATTTCATTTAAAAACAAAACAAAACAGGAAGCAGCTAAAAATGCCAGATGGAAGCTTTGACGTTATCTTTCTGAGCTCCCCAAATTTTATCTGCGCTCTAATCCACGCGGAGCAGATCTGTGGCTATAAATAGCACCGTAAACAGGATATATATGGTAGTTGGGGTACAGCGATAATCTCCATGGATATCTCTCCCTGTTAAATACAGGAACTGTCTGACGCGTGCACATTAGTCTTTACATTCACTCTCTTCTGCCACAGTTAATCCCAAAAGTAGGTCACTACAGCAGATGCTTAACTTCACTTATACATCCTCACACTGTCCTGTTATAACCTCCTTTTACGTCGGTGCAACATGTTACAGTCTAGCTCGGTGCTCGCCTCAGCACTTCAGGTTATATAACATAAATATTGGTGGGGAGAAGAAAAGAGAGAAAAGACTCTGAAAACATCCAGTGATGTGCACCGCTTAGGCAGAAAACTTCAGAGAGAATTTGTAATGGTTCCCTTCCATGAATAAAAGATGGCCAATATAAAATTTAACAGGCTCAGAAAGCGATAGAACAAAAATAACGTCATCTCATCATGTCTGTGATGCTGTCACATGCTGGGTATTCCCCTGGCCGTCACCTAGCTCTCAGGCTTTATTTAGCTATACTGCATGTCTCAATTTACATAGCCCTTGAAAACAGAAAGAAAGAAGTTCAGAGCTGCGTTGTACAGCTACTCCCATCTGCTTTAGAGGCTGGACTCAGATGAGATGGCCGTCAGCCGGGTCACACTGTGGTGATTTTTACTGTATGCATGGTTCATATTGCCAATCAGAGCCATCTGTGCATGTCTGGCTTCCTGTCAGACCTTTGTCGCCCCTGCTCACAGCAGACTCTGCCTTCGCTTTGAAACCACTGCGGCATTTGTTCTTTTTTTAATCAATGGCTCTTCCTATTATAGAATCAGGTCATTTAGGATTTAATTGAATCTCAGCATGCCTCCGACTTGCATAATAGTGTGTAGCTATTTGCTTGCACAAACATCAGCTGAGTAGAAACCAAAGGATCAAAGCATTAGGCGACTGTTTCCCACCAATCTTAAGGAAAGAATCTGTTTATTCTGCCCCTCATAACAGTCACTTCCTAACTGTGTCATAAAGCCTAACAGCACTTCCTACTGTTGTTCACCCACCAAGGACTGAGACTGAGAGAAAGCGCTGATGGGAAACGGTGTGTTAATACAGTAGTTTACAGTCAGACAAACACCGAGGGCGTTAAAACCTTGTGACGTCTGTGATGTTTTCTACAAGGACTGTCATTGTGTAGTATTATCAAATGTGCCCATTTACATGTTGACTGCATTAAAGCAACTATCATGTTAAAAAAAAAAAAAATCATATGGCAACCAACTGCACTGCTATTTATAAATGCAACAGATGAGCAACGTAGCCGCTTTACTTAGTTTGATGGAACAGCCTTTTAAGAAAAGCCTCATGCCACAGTGCGTGATCACGACCGCAGGCAGCGAGCCAAGTGGCCTGATGTCCCCTAGATGGGTGAGGCGGATGAGGGTACGTGACTAAACATCTTGCTTCCTCTTTCCAACATCACATGGACTTGCACAAACATATCCTGCTTTGTGTCTGCAGGTTTCAGACGCATTGCCTCACCCAAAGCCCGAGGCTGAGCTGCAATGAGTTGGAATGAGACCAGATGAGAGGGGAGGAATCTGAACTACTGGGACACTCCTCCACTTCAAACCTACACTTTTACTTGAGGGGATTTTGGCTGGGCTTTTGGTACACGACCTGTTTTCCATCATGTAAAACACACAACATGATAGTGCAGTCATTAATCTTACTACACCTCTCAGACTAATGCTGCTTTCATTTTCGAGCTTATTGTTGACTTGCTATAAAATTAAAAAAAAAAAAAAAAAAACGAGTCTGAATGGCTGATTCATTCTAGTGTCATTTCATTTTAGTGGGTGACTGACTGCTCAGTGCACTAGAATAAAATGTGGGCAGAGCTATATTCATGCTGTTACCCCCATCCATTCAAGTTTACAACACAGTGGCTGGAAATCCCCACCTCATGACAGAGCTTCCTGGTTACTGGCTAATGGAGGCGCCTTCTTTTTTTCTGCCTTTTTTTATATTAACACTGCAAGGAAAATATTATCTAACCGCTGCTAAAAAACCCTGGTCAGTACATGATGACTTCATGCTGGCAAGCTGACACATAAAATGAGCAGCAGCGAAAAAATGTGGGCAGTAAAATCCCTCTGTTAATCCCAGAATATTCCCTATAATTTCGCTTACGCCTTCGTGTCAAACAATATGCTGTCTACTAGTGCTGCACTAAAAAAAAAAAAGACAACTACATACAAATTACCTTTGCATTACAGTAGCCTAGTTATTTCTCCTAGGGTCGACCCACCTCATTCATTGCACAGCAGTAGTAGTAGCGGCTCATGGCGTCGAGGCGCTGTGCATTGAGAAAAACAAGCTGCAGCGAGCGTTTTTCAGCCTGAGCCGCTCTGAATTTAGGACAAAGCAGCAGTCAACTGGAGGAGCTGGAGAATCTCTCTTTATTATTATTCCCCTGGCGGTCTGTTGCCAACCTACAGCCACTGTGTTTTTTTTTTTTCTTCTTACATAAAAATCTCTCAGTGGTCGAAGGCAGGCTGCTGTCGACGGAGCCGGAGCGACAGCCTATAAATAAAGGCTACATTTTTGTTGCAGGTATGATGATGAAAATAATAACAACAGTAAAGCGAGCTGTGGGTTATTCCCGTTCGATCGGAAGCGACTGAAAGTGGGCGATTTTTTTTTTGGCAGCGGTTCAAGTGATTAAATTAAAATTAAAATAAATAAATAAACAAGTGAGTGACAGAGGCTGCAGTAAACTGGGGTGGAGGAGGAGGAGGTGTCGGAGGGGGGAGGAGGAGGAGGAGGGGGGTGTCTGTCGAAGAAATCAAGTCAATAGAAACTGAAGTGGAAGCAGGCGTTTAGAGCTCCGTGGTGACGTCACTGCTCCACATTGAGCCAGTAGTAGAGAGTCAGTGGAGATAGATAGAGGAGCGCCGTAGTAAAGTACACACTGACATGAACTTCCCTCTCTAAAACTTCAACCGTGTTGCTCTAAAAAGTCGGGAGAGGACCAGTTTCTGTGTGTGAGAGAGAGCGTGTGTGTATTTTTTTCTTCCACCAACGGAACTTGCTCTTTATTCGCCTTTTTTCTTTCTTTTTTCTTTTTTTTCTTAAAAGGGGAGCCCGGAGGAGGAAAAATCAGGAGAAAGGAAGACAACGTTTTGGGTTTCTTTTCGGGGGGTCGACGACGAGCGCTATGTCGTCCGCGGCGGTCGCTGCTTCTTCCAGGAGGCAGTCGTGTTATTTATGCGACTTGCCCCGCATGCCGTGGGCCATGATCTGGGATTTTACCGAGCCCGTCTGCAGGGGATGTGTCAACTACGAAGGAGCAGACCGCATTGAGTTTGTCATCGAGACGGCCCGGCAGCTCAAGAGGGCTCACGGGTTTCAGGAGGGCAGGTCTCCCGGACCGGGGAAGTCGCAGCTCTCCGGGAAAGAGATCCAGGCGATTAACGCTGCGGCGGGAGACCTCGGCTCCCGGCCGCCGCAGCCGCTGGACCGCTACCCGCCTTCCTCCGACCGCCCGCCCAGGCTGGGTCCTGAGTATCAGTCTGGCAGGCAGGCGAACGGCATCCCCGTCCCCAATGGATTTCCTAAGCCCGACGAGCCGCCAGAGCTGAACCGCCAGAGCCCCAACCCGCGGAGGAATAGCGCGGTGCCCCCGAACCTAGTGCCTTTGGTTAACGGGAACATGCCCCCGGTGCACGCCGTCAACGGAAGACCGGGCCAGATGGGGCTTCCCACCGCACTGACGGCCGGTAATCCCGCCGACATGGGCAAGAGACCCGCCTCGGTCTCCAGCACCGAGCACGACAGAGAGGTGAAGGAGAAGCACAGACCGGACAGTCTCACGCCGGAGATCTCCGAGAGCCACAAAAACAGGGCAGACCCGGACTGGATGGGCAAGGGCAAAACGGTGAGGGACCTGATGGCTCTGCACCCCTTCGACAACAGGTTCAAGAAAGACCATGCGGCCATGCAACAAAGGGTTATGAGCTACGAGGCCAGTGCCACGGCATCCAAGTCAGGTAAGCAAGCCAGCATGGTTGAAATTCAACAATTATTCAATGCGCTTTCTCATTTTGGCACCACCTTTGTGTAGCAATTCGGGCTCAGGAAGGGGTTAATAATGACCAACAGACACATAATGTCATGGCTGCAAAAAAAAAAAAAAAAGAAAGAAAAGAAAAAAAATCACCTTGCATAACTGTTTATTTTCACTTAGTTGTTGGTGTGTGATATTATTGTTGTGTAGCCTGTGGTGCAGCAGGGAGCAGTAAAAAATGTATATCGCTCCTCTAGTGTAATTGTTGATCCCTGTCTGAGCTGTGCAACTCAACTCTTTGGTTTAACCCTTTCCCACCTCCAGACAGAGGAAAACACCCACGGAGCAGCATGAAGAGAAAAGCTTCTCCTGAACCAGAGGGAGAGGGGACAGCTGCCAAGCTCAATGGAGAAGTACAGCAGTGGTTACCACCACCTACTGAAGGACTGAAAATGCCTCCAGTTCCCCCGCCAAGCTTTGCCTCTCCCCCCTCCACAATATCCCCCCACTCCCGCACCACCCCACCTGAGGCAGCCCAGAACGGCCAGTCCCCCATGGCTGCACTCATCATGGCGGCAGACAATGCAGGTGGGAACAGCTCCCCCAAGGACGCCAACCAAGTCCACTCCACCACTAGGAGGAACAGCAGCAGCCCCCTGTCGCCGTCCTCCATGAATCAGAGGAGGCTGGCGCAGAGAGATGCGTCCGGTGCAGGTACCCCCCACGTGCCAGGCATGGACCAAGTGCACCCCCAAAGCATTCCGGACTCCTCGGTACCCGGCAGCATACCCCTGTGCTGCACGCTGTGCCACGAGCGTTTGGAGGACACACACTTTGTTCAGTGCCCGTCTGTGCCCTCTCACAAGTTCTGCTTCCCGTGCTCGAGGGAAAGCATAAAGCAGCAAGGTGCCACGGGTGAAGTGTACTGTCCCAGTGGAGAGAAATGTCCCCTGGTTGGCTCGAACGTACCATGGGCTTTCATGCAAGGAGAAATCGCCACCATCCTTGCAGGAGATGTCAAAGTAAAAAAGGAGAGGGACCCTTGATTTTGTTTGAACACTTCTTTGGGGAGGGGAAGCAAAAAATATGAGTATAAATATATAAATATCACATACATACCATTCAAACAAACTAACGGACTTGTACATATTGGACCCAAGGGAAGAGTATACTTCGTAAACATGGTTGTATAATTTTTGATTTTTGAATACATTGTGTTTCTATATTTTTGAAGATAAAGGTATGTACTCATTATAATGGACTACGTTCCTCTTTGTTGATGTTTAACAAAACTCTTGATGTACTTCTAGGTCTGGTGGCAGTTCCTGTTTAACGTAGAATGTGACTAATGCTACTCTACGAGCACTTGGCAAAACTGAAATGCTTTTAGCTGTACTTGTATGCACTTGTTTAAAAATTGCCAAATACAATTTCTGATCTTGTATGAACTTATTGTCTGAGCTTGCTTCATTTGAGTGATTAAGTTACACAGGACTGTGGACAGATGAGGAGATAGGGCTTCTCTGCTCTGATACACAGGCTTGTTGTGACGGCTCAGGAGACTTGATTTACGCTGCACAACATAAGTAGGCTACTGTTTCAGGCTGCAGAACGGCAGCTTCTCTGCACACAAGATCTCATGATTCGTGGAAAAGCATGGCTGATGAAGGGAGGGAGGGGGGTGGGGAGGAAATAACCAAACACATTGTTCCAAATTTGCTCCAGTTTGTGTATCACTGTAACTGATTTGCAGCGGACAGATATAGGTGCCAAGTCATGTTCAGTCAGCTGGAATCTTGTTGAGTCAGTAATGTGAGAAACTGCATGATTGTCAACATGATAGCATAGTGTAACCATGTTGTGTAACCACAAATTAGGACTTATGGTGAAATTAACCACTCTGAATAACATGCTCAGTTTTTCATACTGGCGCCACAAATTTTCAAGCTTCTGTGCAAACTGTTATGACGTTCTAAATGTGTCTAGTTTCTTTTCTTTTTTTTTCAAATCTTTTATTCCAGGCAAACCGAAATCATACTTATGATTCACCAAGCAGTTGATGAAATCATAAATTCTGAATAAAATCAGCGTTGCAAAGTATCTCTAAGCATGAATTGGGTACACCAGCACTGCAGCAACACCCCTCTGCTTTCAGTTTGTGATACTATCGCTGATAACTACGACATTCTTCCACATGGCTACGAGCGGGCTTCTGCCTCGGTATGCAACGCGTGTTCCTATTTAGAGTAAACAATAACACTGATGCTGCCGCCTTAACGCCAACCTCGGTCCATATCTCTTCAGATGCAAATTTAATTGTTGCAGATTCATGGCAGCACGGCCATAAAAACAGCAATTCTGTCTCCGTAATGGCTAGCAGGGAGCCAGACTCATCTCCACAAGCGATGAGCGCCTTATGGGGTCGTTAAGTGACAAATTGCAGTTACTGTGTCTGAAAAAGAGAAGCAATCTCGAGACTGTTTTTTTGTGCTCCTGTCAGACAAAGAACTCTCGCTCTCCTGTAGCAAATGCAGGATAATATCTAGTAAAGAGGGGGGACTCGGTGTAGTAGGCGGTTGCGTAATTATTTGAGGCATAATCTGCTTCCTGCTCATGTTTTATCAGGCTGTCAGTGCAGCCCCCAAAATTCAGCAACAGCTTGCATCCAAAAGCAGATGTTTTTTTTTCTTTTTGTTTTGTTTTTTGTTGGTAATGAAAGGCCAATAGTGGTTCACTTGGTGGCCTTGAAATCTTGCTCATCAGCTGCAGATTTATTGACCTCACTGCAGTGACAGATGTGTTTTAATGTATTTTAAAAGGCATCTCAAAGTCCTAACTGGGAGTAGCCACTCTTTAATGAGCTGTGCAGTGTCCTGATTAACTGATTGGTTCACAGCATTGAATGAAAACATAACCTTTGCACCCCACTGTTTCGTCAACTTAGAGAGACATGTATAAGTATTGTTTCCCAATTGAGAGAACTTTATCTAAAAAGGGAGTCGTGGACCAAATGAATTCCGGATAAAAGCATTTAGAGTAAATGACAGCCTTCTTCTGTGTGACTCACGGCCTTTGACTGACACAAACCTGCTCTTGATGATTGCACATTTTGAAGACAGCTGTTTGTTTATAGTGCTTTTCCGTTCTCTGGAAAGTTATCTTATCAGTTGGACTTTAAAACTAGAAACACAGCCCAGTTCGATCAAGGGTAACACTTTGTTGCTGTGTGATCTTTTACAACACACCCATCCCATATTCCATCTTACGTACTGTTCTCAGAGATTTTTTTAAATTTTTATCAGTCGGCACTTTGACCTAGTTGTTCCTTATGACGGTGTACTGGGAGCCAAATTGAGATTGCTTAATCTGAAAATGTCAGAGACCAGAGCCAGACCAGAGTTTTCGTAACCTGGCACGAAGTTATGATGCACTCAGGCACAAAGGAGCCTTTCTCTCTCTTCTCATAAAGATGCAGCACAGCACTGCCAATACCTGTTTGTTCAGTGCCGACTAAAATAGCCTCTGCCGGTATCTAATACAGCGATAATGTGTCCCTGGAAGTGCCTCTGTCATAACACAACGCTCTGGTGTTGCATAGTTACCAGTTAAATCAGTGCACAGCAGATGCTCCGGTGCAGCCAGTCGATTCATATGCAGGAGATAACATTATGGAGAGATCTCGGTAAACAACCAGCTCGCGATAGACAAGGTCACGCAGAGTTGATGGCACAAAGTTCAGCTCTAATTTTTCAGATTATATATTTTTTTGTCAGTGAAACGTCTCCTCGTGGTTTCAGTATAATCATGCAAGAGCCATTTGCGGTTAATGACTCACAGGCTTTCATTTTGTTTACTTATAAGAACCTTCAGGGACTTTTAATGGTTAAGCTCCTTCTTATGGGACAAACATCGTTTGACTTTGATGTGCTCTTACCCGGGAACAATTTTATAGAAAACCTTGTCAGAGATGTCGGCCGGGGGATGAGCCAGGTGAAGTCCAGGTGAAACTGATATCACCTCGGGGCAAAGATTAATTTTAGATCGCCCCTCCTTCCTCGGTTTTATGAGAGCACAGTTTTTAGTCCAAAGCTACAGTGCAGTCACGTGTTTGCAGGATTAAATCCAAGTATTTGTTGCTTCAGTTGGGAAATATCTCTCCAGCCCAGACTTTCTTTATCAGGCAGCAGCCACACATTGGCTAATCAATGGTCGTAATAAAATCCCTCATTGACTGACTGGCTGATTGATTTACTTGACGTAGTCCTGTTCAATCAAGCTAAGTGAAAGGCAATAAACAGATAGTTGAAGACGGACGTTCAATGGTTAACTGGGCTGTGGGCTGGTATGCAGTGTTACACAAAGATGTGATAGTAAGGCCATAATTGGGTTGGTCAGAGTTCATATTTGTTGTCTTTGGAGCATGAGGTTAGTTTTTCCTGGCACTGGCCTACTCTGTAAGCATGTGTTTGATGTTTCTGCTTCAGTTACACACCGCCCCAGTATTGATTATATTAAGAAACACTGTCTGTAAATGAAGATTGCATGAAGACATGGTAATTTCTCCAGCTAACCGTAACACTCATGCTGACAACATCTACACTGAGAGAGCGCTCGAAATTCTAATCCTTAGGCATTTCTTTATACATTAACATGTTGAATACGGTCCAGTGGGTGGGTGGGTGGGTGGGTGGGTGGAGGGAAGGCCTGTGTGGGAGACAGAGAAGCACTCAGTGTAGCCAGCTGTTTCACTAATGAATCTATGTTTAGCACAATAAATCAAAAGGCATGCTCGTGCTGCTGTAATCCCCTGAAAGCAAGCGGAGACAGGGACGCGCCAAAAAGAGAATCTGGTCCACATTTCTCCGCTCCCCAGTATAACTGATCCGCATGGTTAATTTTAGACCTGTCAGGGAAAACAAGGTCACAGCAAATGTTGTATCGAGGACACGCTCGGATCTGCCTCTTTTTCTTTTCATCAATCAAAGTTTCCCTTTGGAGTTGGGCTCGGGCTCTTGCGAGACTAGTAATGACGGTTTCTCGTCTCAGCGCTGGGGGAGAAGCTGGAGCTCCAACCAGCAATTAGGAGGAGCACAGCTGAATCCGCAGGATGTGTAAAATTTCCCTTCTGATTCTTGGCTCAGTCCAGAGAGGGGGGTTTACATCTGACTGGTCTGGCCTGTTTACCATGAAGGCCTGCAAAGTTAAGATGATTACAATGCTGAGTGCCAAATTTGCCTGCTCTCAGACTGGTATGAGACCCAATTACTGCAGAAGGCCTATGAAGTGTTTCATGCTTTCTTTCCTGGAGTTCAGTGAGTTTGAGTCTTTTTTATATAGCACTTGAGAATTGAACAGACAAAAACGCTGTCCTTAAAAGGTCGAAAAGACGAGCAAAATGAATGTTTTCACTGTGTGTTTTTCACATATGTTACAGACTGTTTTTCCTTTTTCCATCATCTTGTCCTTAATGTTCAGCTCCGCATCTCTTTCTATACACCACTATCACACTTAGGGAACCTAATTTTCCATTTTCTGGTGCAATAGGAGATGTTTGCCTGCCTTATCTCTCCATCCTTTCCTTTTCTCTCTTACTGGCGGTTACGCTCACCCTCTCGATATTCCCGTATTCCTCCTCTCTGCTGTGGTGTTGCTGTGAATCAAGTCTGTGAAATGGAAATGAGGACTCTCTCGCTCTCTCACTCTCAGCCTCCCTCTCTTTCCAGACATCAAAACGAGGCTATGCCTCCAATGTTTTTCTCAGATCTTGGAGTGCTGCCAAATCTTATAAGTGGAGCAGAGAGAGAGAGAGAGGTGGAGGAAGAGAGTGAGCAGAATGCAGAGGAAGGAGAGGGGGCGCAGGACAAAAAGATGAAAGGAGAGGGGATGAAAAATGAAGGAGGGAAAGAGGCAATGTGAGAGATGAGGACAAAGCATGGGACTGATCCAAGAGCATTTGGGCTTTTTTTTCATATTATAGCTGGGCCCAGCACAATCTCTCTTTTTTTCTGCTGAGCAACTACTCCTAGCTCCTGGCTCAGGATCAGCTGATAAGATGGCGTGCTGCTACTATGGCTAAATGAAAAATAGGAGGTGAGAGAGGGGAGTGTTATCTCCTGCAATCAAGGATATTCGCATTGGGCAGATAACAATAAGGGTGTAGAATACAGACCGTGAAGGCCTCGACATTTTGTGAAGTTTGTAAGCTAAAAATATAGAGAGTTTGAATTGTATTAAATAATAGTCATGACTTCCCTTTTTCTCTGGCTGAACTCCCTCCAGACGTATATTTTGGGCCTCTGGGAGGGGCATGCCAGTCACAGTAGTAAGAAGCTTGTTGCCACCTCTGACATGCCGAGCTAAAGTTAGATTTAGCTGTCAATATGAGCCGTGCTAAAAGTAAACACGCGAGCACAGCTTTGCTCTGGAAGGATCCTCAGCCAGCTGCTCTGCTGTAGACGGGCAAATCACAAATGAAGCACAGCTCATCAGCATGTAGTGTGTATTCTGAACGACAGTCAGTCAGACCTTTTCAAAAACACTGATGCAATCACACTGATTGACTGTCTGCTGGTGTGTTGCTCAGGAATGCTATCCTCCACTGTATGGCTGCTGAATGGGCTTTTGGCTGAGCTGTCAGGTTTGTGGTGGTTTGTGTAGCGCGTGTGTGTAAAAGCATAGGAGTGGGGAGGGGGACGCTGGGGTAGCAGGTGACTGTCTGTCCCTCTGCACCCCCGAGGTGCCTGTTTAGTCAGCTGAGAGCCTGGATTCAAATGGATGTGAAGGCTCGTGTGGGCCATCTGTGCACAGCCTTTTAAGCTGAATAACAACACAAAACCCATGTAGGGAAAACGCCGAATGTGCCTGAAGTCACGATACGGAGGTTAAGCAGATCATTTAAAATAATGGGCTGGTCCAGATGAAAAAGAAACAAAACAGGCACCGTGAAACGATGCAGTAAAAATGTTTTAGCTGACCATCCGACTGCAGAAACTATCTTTGCTTTTGCTGGTCTGCGTCTGTGAAAAGGCCGGCCGGGCCGGACGAGGGGATGGGCGGGTGGGCTGATGAATGGCTCGGTTTCTGGGGTGTGTCAGCAAATCTGCGGTGATGTATTATGGGATGCTCATTTCCTCCTGTCCCTGTCTGTTCTTCACTCGCTCCTCCGTAGGGCCTCAGTCACGGACAATTATCATCAGTTCAAGCTGGGACACAACACTCGGTGTCTGCATGCAAAGAAATCAGCAGCCTCCGCACCACAACCGCACAATTAAACTTTCACCATCACACTGCCAAACAACAAAGCGCCATAAAATAAAAAGAAAAAAAAAATGTCTGAGACAACTTTTATGTGCCGCATGGATCCAGGATTCCACAGAGATCCTCATTGTGTTGTACATCACCTTTCATCTCCTTGAAGGCATACAGTTGTCGGAAGATAAGAACAACACTTAGATATTCTGTCATTTTTGTTTTTATCTGGGAATACGTTGTGTGTGCACATGCCCCACATGCGCACACACATAAGCAAATGTGCACTAATACCCTTCCACAAACCCTGCTGTAGTTTCTTTGTATGTTACATAACTATGAGTGGGAGCCGTTTCTCCTCTGAGTGCTAATGTTGTTGTCAATCAAGGCTTTATAGTGGCAGCCACTGCACAATCTCTACAGAGGCAGAATAAAGCTTTTATTGCCTTTGTTCGCTCTCCCTTGCCAGTCAAAATGTTCCTTTCTCCAGCTTCTACCTCCACCACCTTGTTCCTCCCTCTCTTTGTGTCTGCAATTTCTTTTTTCTTTTTTTTCTCTTTCGGAAATAATTTTCTGGAGAAGTGTTTACGTTGTCTTGCAGCCATGGAACATTTGAGTTGGAGTTATGGAGCGAGAGGAGGTCAGGTCAGCACAGAGAACAAGCAGGGACTGTGTTTGACAGGTGTGTGCTATTATTGGAGACGGTGACTTCGAGTGTATTACACAACTGTGTCGCCCGGACAGGTTTATTTAGACCGCTAGCAGAGCTTTCGGAGTATCTGATAACTCAGGCAGAGCATGTCACAACAGGTGTCAGGGGGATAATGGTACAGTAAATAAGAGAAGGGGGTTTTTTATAGCTCAAGGTTGATCACAAATTTGGAGCGCTCGGAGAAAGCAATTTAATTCCGCGGCACTGGGCACAAAGGCGATCCAGTTGGTTGGATCCAACAAAAGCACACTTGTATTTAGCCATCATCAAATAAAGTATGCTAATGACAGGTTGTGCTTGATATACTGTATACATGTCTGCTGCTCTGTAATGATATAATCACAGAGCAGAAGCAGCAGCAGCAGCCGCCGCTCCCCTCCCTTGTCCTCCTCTTTGGCTGGAATGTGCAGGGGTAGAAAAATGATCCAGTGTCATCCGGAGTGATGGAAGCTTCTCTGTTGAGCCAGAGGGATATGTTCAGAGGAGGGAGGGGGGAGGGAGGGAGCAGGGAGAGAGAGAAAGAGAGGGAGGAGGGGGGGAGCGGATATTTCTGGTTGAGTGTGAGTTTGAGTAAGTCCGGGCACCAAGCCAAGCATGCCGATGGAAGGGAAGGGAAGGGAAGGGAGGGGTTTTGGAGAGAGAAAGGAGAGAGATAGAAACCCTTTTGGGCTGGCACACTGTCAGCCTCACTAGCACACAGCTGCTTCTGGAAAATTCTGCACCCTGCCCTACTAAACCACCAGGCATGACATGAATAACAAGAATGGCCTAGCCGTCAACAGCGGATACTTTTTCTTTTGACGTGGGCCCAACAGACTGGTACAAATGCCCTGGTCTTGCACATAGTGGAAAAGTCAACAATGAAGGGGACACCGGGGCACAATGTGGAAATGAAATCCCGGGTTTAGAAGGCTTTGTCTGGACAAGGACGCAGTTGACACAGACCCTGAGGGCTTTGGAAAAGGCTGTGTAACAAAATGCCAACTGATGTGTTTTGATGGGGTTACTTGCTCACCAGCCAGTCACTAATTGGAGAGTAAGAACCCACTGAATTTCTTTCAGTCAGCACCGAGCTTACGCACATTTTCCTTTTCAACCGTGCCACATGTGTGTCGTTTATGTCGCATGGAGGCAGCGGCGGGCAGAACAAAGCCGGCACTTGAGCAGGCACATACTAGCTGGTATGTTTCTAACATGATCAGTCAACACTTGCCCCAGGTCTAAGTACAGCCTTACCCGCAACGTATGAGTGTTGCTCTGCAGATGAGATAATGCTAGCCCTTATCCGTCCATGAGGTTGTTAGCCATGCACAGCCCTCCCTGGTGTTGACATTTCCCTGCCCAACCTGTCTGAACACATAGGGCCATTGAGGCTCCTCTCAGGCTGTCTGTATCCATGGCTGATAAAGAGGTGAGTCACCCGCTCATCTATCCTGCTCTCCTCCTCCTCCTCCTCTGCCTGGCAATACTCTTAGTCTTAACCCCCATCATGCTCGTTCACAAGGCCTTATGTGTACATCCAGCACATGGTGGATTGTATAAATAGCAGCGACCGCATGGCTCGCCGCTGACACCTGACATTTTCATGCCCCAGCAAGCCGCTGATACATTTGGCGCTTGGCACGCATTCTTCTCCCGGGTTTATCCATCTGTTGATGCAGAGCCCAACCCCCCAGCCACTACTATGTTCTCGTAACATAACACGAGGCTCGCCTTTCCCTCTATTCATCTTACCATGCGGGCGCTGCATGGCACAGACTTCGCCCCTCCCTCCTCCATGTTTTTCTCTGCCTCTTACTCGCTCTCCTTCCTCATCGTGATGCCTTTCTTTCCCTGTCTCTGCCTAACACCCCCCGACAAACACACACACGCACACACACTGCACAATCCACCCAAGTCATTAGTCTTCAGATTGGTGTTCAGCTGGTCTCAGAAACCCACCAAGATGGAGACCAAGAAAATGAAATGGGAATTGCGTGAAGCAGGAGTGATAGTGCTGGCAAAAGACAGAAAGTGAGATTGTGTGCAGGCAGGGTGCTTCCTGGCCGCCTGCCAACCTCCAGCAGCAGCACTGCAGCATGTCAATATGCCTGTTGCCAGGGAAACAGGGAGAGCACACACAGCAACAGCCCATGGAAAACCTTATCGTTACACGTCTTTCCCTTTTCTTGTGAATCTAAAACGCTCAATAAAATTGTATCCTTCTCCTGTCCAGCCAACAGTGTCATCAGGGGGGCACGATTCAAATTGAGTTCATGTTAACCCCCCCCCCCCACCCCCCCCTTCCCGGGACCTGAGCTGACCAGTAGGAGTCACTAGTAGTAGTGCAGCAACATAGGCATGATCCCTCGCTGGCTTCCCATCATCATCACTAACAATTTGAACACAAGATCAAACCATAAGTGTCAGTACAGACAAATTAGTTTATGGTCATAAACAGCCCGAAAAGTGTCTGCATTTGAACACAACCCATTGTATTTTTGCACAATGTTATTATTAGGAGTCATGATGCAGACTTACCACCCATGATTCAGTAATGTCTTTTTTATGCACAGTGATATTCATATTCTAATGCAAGTCTCTCATTAATCCAAACATGCCCTTATGGGCTTTGCAGGGTGTGAATATCTGCGTCCGCACATGTAATCAGGTTGGTGACTGTACCCTGCAGCAAACATCCTGCCTGTGAGTTATTGCTGGCAGGTCTATACTCCTCCGTCAGGCATTGTGAAAGAATGACCTCAGATACATCAGGCAGAGCGGTGGCTCTGTTGCAAAGTCACCACTTGCAACATAAGTCATGTGTTTGAGTCTGCTGAGCCACAGAGTAACACAGCAACCTCATAAGCATGTCTGAAGCAATGACCTTGATCACAGCTACCTGCTCTATCTACGTACAGATATAACTATTGTTTTAATTTTCCATTATTGGAATTAGAAAGTTATAAATACACAGTATATCTAATTTCATATCTAGTTTCATTTGTGCAGTAAAATATTTTGAGCTTTTTGTCTTGTTATTTGCACACAGCTCTGTCTGTGTTGTTGCTCTTTCCTAATAGACCATGCTTTACAAATACAACATGAATGTACAAATGTGCCTCTTGGTTGTAGACTCTAATAACATTAATTTACCAGTTAAATAGCACAGATAATAATATGCATTACCTGATAGGCATATATCACAGTGCCTTTTTCATTCTAGTGAGTATTTCTGTGTAGCAGAAGGACAGCTAAAGGACAACTGTCAGCCACACCTAGCTTGGCACTCTTATCCAAGCCTGGCTCCGTCTGTGCTCGTATCACTGGAGGGGAAAGGGGCTGTGCCAACTATAGCACCTTAGTACTTTTCAGAACTCTATCTGTGCCTGTGTGTCCGAACAGCTGCTGCTGCAGTGTCTGAGCTTGCTCGGGGATGCAGATGAAAGTGCTGATGTGTCCTGTTATTTTGGGTTGTGTGGTGCCCTGGGGGCCAAGGAATTTCTGGAGGAGACTGGGCAAGATTGTTTGGGGGGTGGGGCTGTGCCCAGAGGGGGTCTTAGCTGAGAGTTTCTCCCAGAATGCAATGTGACCCTCATTGCCACATGGCGCTGTGGGAATCCTGAGGGGGTGTGGAATTGCTGACAGTACCAGGCTGAGAGATGGGCATAGACATGAGAACAAAAATTGGACGTGCTCTCTGTCTCTGATGATTGGCGGTATTTCTGGCTGTCTTTGTACTAGATGGGAAGGGCTGCTGATGGCCTGTCATGCTTTGGGGATAAGTTTTGCCCATTATTTCATCCTAGCCACACTTTATCTTGAGTTTGAAAACTTATTCTTGACACTGAAGTCTTAAGTAATTCACCTCAAAGAGAATTTTTGTAATCCTTTGTGACATAATCTTCAGCACCAGATGGAATTTGAATATTGAAAAGTGAACGAGGAGCAGCAATAGAAACTTTTACAGCCTTGTACAATAAGGCCATCAGTATTACTGCAGTTTTACACCCTGTGTTTGTGTAATATAATTGTCATCATGATTATGATAACATATATGATTTAAGATATTTAGAGCTTTATTATCATTTCTGCTGAGTCATTCAGAGAAATGAAAATAGCAAGATGTGCAAACAACACAAAAATATAGGCCACATTATGTTCAACATACATGCTAGAAATACTAATAGATAATGTGAAACTTAATTAGACATTGAGGTAGCACTACATAATACGGCCCGCAATTTACAGCGTAACTAGCGCTCTCTTGCCGCATAGGTTGCCGCTTATTTCACACAAGTAGTGAGTAACTGCGGCTGACTTCCCCCCCTGTTTCCCCCGTGCATTTACAGTGTAACTAGGCTGTGTCTTAGTGCGTAACTTACCTCCTGCTTCACACCAACTTCCACACAAGTACAGGGTAACTCTCGCTGTTTTACAGCTTAACTAGGCTGCATCTTAGCACGTAACTCCTGTCATACTTTACACCAAATTACACAGTAACTCTCGCTCACTCCATCACTAATTAGCGCATTTTACAGTATAACTAGGTTGTGTCTTAGAGCGTAACTCCTGTACAATTACCTGCTACTTTGCCCGGACTTAAAGTGTAACTTCTGGTACATTAGAAATTAAATAGTCTAATGTAGGCTACAATATGAGCACAATTGTTGCAATCTATTTTTTTCAATGTGTCAGCAGCGAAATTTCACCTCTATTTCAGAGATTTATTATTCATTAATTGTATGGTTTTGGATAGGTGAGAAATGGAGTGTGGAAATTTGCCAAAAAATGGCTGGCTGGTAGTAAACTTACCTCTCTAAAATGCACATCTATGAAAGTCTAGTTCTGTCATCCAAGGGCAAAACTATACAGTAATACATCCACAATAATGAGTCATTCAGAGAGTTAGAAAATGCTTTATTATTTATCAACCAGAAGAAACATGACACACATCCATGATCATTCAAGTATAAGGACAGTAAGTACTGTTAGTGAGCACTGTTACTCCCTCTTTAGTATCTACCTACACTCTAGTTGTGTTATAGTTACCCACTAATTAAGAAGTCGCGGGCTGCATTATAAAGTACTGACTGTTACTCCCTACTTAGTATCTACCTACACTCTAGTTGTGTTATAGTTACCCACTAATTAAGATGTCGCGGGCTGCATTATAAAGTACTGACTGTTACTCCCTACTTAGTATCTACCTACACTCTAGTTGTGTTATAGTTACCCACTAATTAAGAAGTCGCGGGCTGCATTATAAAGTACTGACTGTTACTCCCTACTTAGTATCTACCTACACTCTAGTTGTGTTATAGTTACCCACTAATTAAGAAGTCGCGGGCTGCATTATAAAGTACTGACTGTTACTCCCTCCTTAGTATCTACCTACACTCTAGTTGTGTTATAGTTACCCACTAATTAAGAAGTCGCGGGCTGCATTATAAAGTACTGACTGTTACTCCCTACTTAGTATCTACCTACACTCTAGTTGTGTTATAGTTACCCACTAATTAAGAAGTCGCGGGCTGCATTATAAAGTACTGACTGTTACTCCATACTTAGTATCTACCTACACTCTAGTTGTGTTATAGTTACCCACTAATTAAGAAGTCGCGGGCTGCATTATAAAGTACTGACTGTTACTCCCTACTTAGTATCTACCTACACTCTAGTTGTGTTATAGTTACCCACTAATTAAGAAGTCGCGGGCTGCATTATAAAGTACTGGCTGTTACTCCCTCCTTAGTCTCAACCTACACTGAAATTGTCCTGCATATACACTGTACTTGTCTTAGAGTTACCCAGTAACTACAAGGAGCGGGCTGTTGTCCGCTTGCAACCGTTATATGGACATGCACTGCTACGCCGAGACCCCCTCTAACTCAGAGAAGCCACAGATAACTCTGTAAATTCTACCAGTCCTTAGTCTACATGAGGGTGAGTAGATAATGAGTGAAATATCATTCTTGGGTGAACTATTATTTTAACTGTCCATGACATCATAAAATAACAGATTCCTACTGGCTTTTGTTATTTACATTTAAGTTCATTTTTGTTCCTTCTGTAATAAACTGTTTAATTTAGTTTTCCATCTGCCTGGTCCTTCTAAGTCTAAGACAGTCAGTCAAGTCAGTTTCTTTGGACAAAATGTACTTTCTAAGTTAGAAATGTCAAGTGGAAAAGATTGTTGTGATACTACTATCACACCGCAGTGTGACACTCAGTGATGGACAATGGATGGGTTCCCCCCATAAAAGGTGATCTTGATCTTGATCCAGCTCCTTGGGTCAGGGCAGAGATCAGGGCCATGGGTGGCGCGCCATCTCCCTCGTCGGGTCTATTTTCATGGCATCTCAAAAAACCTCACCTGTGTAGAAACATAATCATATCTTGTATCATCAACTTCATCACATAAATGCATCACTGTAAAACAAAGTGAGAAAATTAATAACTTTGAACGGTAGGCTACAGTTTTTTCATCATGGAATAGCTACTTAATCCCAGTTTTTACCTTTCACATCATGAATCATTAGCATTTTAAACCATAACTTGTGATTTGTAAGCACATTAATCAACTACAAATTATACATATTTTTTCTTTAACTATTGAGTAAATATTTTAACCATTTAAAAACCTTCAACTTAGGTACAAAATCAATGCCATTACCATACTGTTTCACAACTGTGTGCTTCACCAGTACATTAACTGTTAACATTACTCTTGACTGTATTCATCTTTAATAACATGTATAACCAACATTAACATTAACTAATGGAGCCAATGCATACAGTACATGGATGTATGGTACAGTACTATCTCAAATACAACCTCAAAGCAAAACAACCGCAGCACTAAGGTTCCCGGTTGCGATATTTTTTTTCGTAGGATGAGTCTGGGAATCTCATTAATATTCATGAGCAGGAGTGATCTTACTGGTCCGTTGGCCGGTGACGTCGACTGGGAAGCTCGTTGGCCGATTGGCTCGTTAGCCGGTGACGTCGGCTGGGCGGGCCGTTGGCCCTGTCGCTCGGTGACGCCCCGTTGCCTGGTGACACTTGGCTTTTGCCGGCTTTCTGACTGTATTTATCGTATTTACCATTTTAGAACAGTACAATTGTTTGTAATTACTGTTTTTCAATGTCTTTCGTCAAACAAAGTGCTAAAGACCAGTGAGTACAGAGATCCATACATTCTTTGTTCCAGATTCATATATCCAGCTTTTGTAAACTGTTGTTGTTCTGGGAGATGTACAATCAAAAAATAAACCAAACAGTGGTTTTGGTAGTTGTTGCCATCAAGTTCAAAATTACTTGTTTGTTTATTTTCCTTGTTCTATTATAAATAAAATATGGATTAATGAGATGTAAAAATCATTGTATCACGTTTTTATTTGTACATAGGAGTTTGTACATGTAATAGTGTTGTGTAATAATAGTAATATTTTACATTTCAGTGGGTGCGGTAGTATGTGTCATAATGTCCAGGTGAACACAGAAGAATATCCTCTGTTGAAGGTCAGATTTCAACTTTATTGATAAACAGTGAACAGAACCAACATGAACTATAAACACATAGTACATACTGTTGCAGGGGTATGATTAGTGTTAGGTTAAGGCTAATGGTTGTTAAATTGATCTCAGTAGTCACAAGAATGGTCAGACACAGCTGGATTAATCAGTTTGCCCAATAAAGACAGGAACTAAAAGGAGCTGGTTTAAGTTCAGGAAGTAGTGGAGCTGTGCAAAGAGCCCATTGCCCTGACTATCTTCTACTGCCAAATCTGCCAATAAATCCTCACTAACCAAACAAAGTCAATGGTCCCTATTTTGACAGGACCTATTACCAGAGGACTACCACCATCATGTTTGCTCCTACGAGGCTCTAGGTGGGACAAATTTCAGAGTGAACATTCGAGTTCAGCTTGCTCGGGAGGAGGAGGTTCAGAGGTGGTTGGAGGACTTTCAAAAATCCTCAGGCGTTACTTGGAGAAAGTCCAAAACCTACCCTGATGCAGGGCAGGGCTCTAACAAGTATAGGGTTAGTACTAAATAGTCCATCCACCACATCTCCTTAATGTTGTGTGTATACCATTTCCCAGATTTTTCTTTTCTACGTCATCTGTAGGTGGATTTGAGGTGTCAACACAACACCAGGGGAAGTGGTGGCAGGACAAAAAACACCAACTGTCCTGCCACCATGTACCTAGTCCTGAAAAGGGAGAGATTTACAAAAGGGAGAAAGTCCAGGTTAGTTCTTTTTTTGATAGTTGGACTGTTATGGCTTAGTCTGGTGTGTGTGTTTTATAATACCTTTCACATATCCATTTTACGTCAGGTCAGAAGATCCACATTTGATGCAGGGATTTTTTTTCAAAATTACCCTACGAAACGAGCACAACCATCGGCTCTCATGTGCTGAAGCATTAAAAAACAGGGACGTTTCACAGGACACAAGCAACAAACTGCAGGCCCTGTATCAGAGTGGGCACTCCCCCTCATCAGCCCTTGATATCCTTAAATTTGACCTGCAGGAGCAAGAGGGGGAGAAGTACACTTTCGCTGCTGCAGATCGCTCTGTCTGCCCCGATCTACAGTACTGTTACAGGTGGGTAAAGTGGGCATAATAGACATTAAAAAAGGAATGTGACTTACAATTGGGTACAATGAGGTGTATGGAGCTCCATTCAAAACTCCCATTGAGAATTCTGCCTCCTTTAAGTCAGCCCCAGATCCACATACTACCACAGGAAGTTTTTCTTTCTTATCACAAGCTTGAAACTTGTCCCATTGGCAGGTTTTTCTACTTATTTCAAGTGAAAATTTGTTTGAAACAAATGAAAATGATCAAAAAACAAGTTAATTTTTAGGTGATGAGTTTTGGCTAGAAATGAGACAAATATTCTTTCTTGATTTTGAGTTCTTGCAGTGTATGTAAACTGAGGGGCATGCAAAATTACCAAACACACAGGGGGAGTGTGACGCTCGGGTGAGGAACTCTGAACCCCCAGTCCCTCCACTGTCAGGGCGACCACGCCGTCACCAGTCCTGCAGCACTCACAAAAAGATAGAAAACAGATTAAAAACTTAACACATGCTGCTGCAACAAACACTTATTTCTTCACTTCTACTACTGATAGTGAAATATGTTAGGCACATGGTTGTTTTGAGCTGGTTTCCTTACAAAATAAATTTATGTTTTCACCGTTAGCCGGTGAAGTCGGCTGGGCGGGCCGTTGGCCTCGTTGCCTGGTGACGCTTGGCTTTTGCCGGCTTTCTGAATGTATTTATCATATTTACCATTTTAAAACAGAATTGTAATAATTATAATTAGTACACAGATCCATACATTCTTTGTTCCAGATTCATATATCCAGCTTTAGTAAACTGTTGTTGTTTTGGGAGATGTCCCTCCAAAACAACAGTCTTTGTTCAATTAAATAATGTACTGTAATGTAATCAAAAATAAACAAATTGTGCATTTTGCAATGTGCAATGTGCATTTTGAAATTTTGATTTTGGTTTGTCCTCCCCCCCAGACTCTATTACAAGCTTTTTAAAAAAGTGTATGGAGCTACAGCAGGAGAGGAAATGCTCAAAGACCTGGAGAAACAGCTGCAAATATATAATGACCAGCAGGGAGATGTCAGTGCCAAGATGGCCAGGACTGAAGACAATCAGCTGGTCATTGCCATATGCACGCCTCTTATGAAGAGGGTCCACAAGCACATCAGGCAAAGTGGAGAGCTGGTCTTTGTTGATTCGTCCGGCAACTGTGATCGGGCAAACCACCGAATTTTCCTCCTCATGACGCACTCCACAGCAGGTGGGTTGCCATTAGGAATTCTCATCACCACCTCTGAGAACCAGACCACCATCACAGCTGCCCTGCAGCTCCTCAAGAGCATTCTGCCACCGGAGAGCTTTTTTGGGCGTCAGGAGGAAGGTCCCCAGGTCATATTGACTGACGACTGCCTGGCCTTGCGTCAGTCCCTCAGCGCTGTATACCCAGGCACCACCCTCATCCTGTGCGTCTTCCACTTGCTTCAGGCCATGTGGAGATGGCTGTGGAACTCCCACAATGGGGTCGCCAAAGACCATCGTTCTCACCTAATGAGTTTGTTTAGAAACATGGTATATGCCAGCACCCCATCATCCCTGGAAGACAGCTATAGGGCGCTGACGCAAGAGCCAACAGCACAGTTCCCAAAGTTCCTCCGACACATTGCCGAGGTGTTCAGAAGGAGAGAAGAGTGGGCCATCTGCCTCCAGTCTGAACTGCCAACAAGAGGAAACCACACAAACAATTATGTTGAGAGCGCAATGCGCCTTCTGAAAGAGAAGGTCCTATACAGACTGAAGGCATACAATGTCACACAACTGGTTAGCTTTGTTACCACCCGCATGGAAGATTATTACATCCGCCGCCTCACTGATGTCGCCAACAATCGAGGGAAGCGGTTGAAAAACATCCACCATGGCGATGTTGACCATGAAGCGATTGTTCAGGTACGTTTTGTAGCATCCCCACAGTCTGGAACACACTCTAAGAGGGGACAGAAATACAGTGTGTTATTTTGACCTGCTATAATCAATGTTTTTACAACAGAGAAATCACTGTATAACATGTAAACATAAATGAAAATTGGCATTTACATTAGCCTAAACAGATCATATAAAAACTGCATGAAACCAGAAGAAGCACACAAATTCAAGCTACACATTAAACATTTGGATAAAAAGAAATAACCACAAACCTTGTGCCCTTGTCAGCCAGGTGCGATGTAAGTTTTCAGGCCCGAGACATGTTTTCAATAATGTCGACACAGTGTCTGCCTCCTTCGTCCGCCAGCCACCTGTTGACAGAGTTCATCCTCAATACACTTACTGAACCCACAGGGGAGGTTAGGGGCTGGGAGCAGAGGGGGGCAGGTGGGGGTCCAGAGCGGTTGCTTGCTGGCAGGGCAGAGAATTTGGGAGCAAAAACATGAAGGAGTGAAGAATGGGACAAAAACACCAAATTCTTGAGATCATGTGAAAGGAGCCTGACAAAGTTACCAAATGGTGAACTGCAAAAATAATTTATAACCGTTGCGTACGCACAAAACAGACTTTCTATGCCAAGGTTGTGATCTATAAAAAACAAACTTGACGGGAGAATGTGCGCGGCTCTAAGCAAAACTCTGACCCATGTGTACGTATGGTTTGGAGGAAAAGGGGAATTGTCGACACAGACGGTGGTGAACTGAAGTCAGAGTCAGGAAATTTAGAGTGAGAAGAACCATTATGTTTTTATTATTAGCCGTCACATTTAATTTCACCCAGGATGCTTTACATCCATGTTGGCACGGTGATTTAATTCAACAGCGTTATTTTGCATCAGACTGGTGCTTCAGAAACCACAAGCGCACAAGGAAACTTGCCTTTTGGGTGTACGTACACTTTAAATAACGATCCTACGGACAGTTGAGACCCAAATGAGGCCAGTGATGAGCAGATGAACCTCACGTGTGTATCCTGCAGCAGCAGCCTGCGTCTAAGGCTCACTCCTAGGAAGGAGGGGGAAACACAGGGAGGGGAGGAGACACACAGACATGGATGTAACATGGATGTGACACACTGGTTTCAGATGTTCTGCTTTCCAGCGGAGCACTTTCAAACTAAAGGCCACTGTAATCGAAGAAATAACAACCTTACCTTGAAGACAGAAATATAATATTAATGGTTAGTTACATGCATTTCTAAGCCTGTATCAATTTATTTGAACTTTCACCATTGATACAGGAGGATGAAAACAACTACATCGTCCCAAGTTCATCTGGTCATGAACAGTACCATGTGAATATGGTGATCGGGTACTGCTCCTGCCCACTTGGGATCTCCGGTGGACAGTGCAAGCACCAGAGTGCTGTGGCAAGCAGGTTTGACGTGCATGACAGCTTCCCCCGCATTTCGACACCTGCCATGAGGAAGCTGTATCATGAGATTGCCACTGGTGAGTTTCACCTACAAGCATGTATAATGAGGAATATTAAGGGCCGTGATATACTTGCTGTAAACAACGCAAGCGCATCATGGCTGCCCCATTACCTGCGTCCATTTGATCCATCGGCTGCGACCGAACACACATCTCGTTGCGAAGTGACGCAACACAACACAAGTAATGTGCGGCAGCCATGATGTGCTTGCATCGTTTACAGCATGCATATCACAGCCTTAAAGCCCATGTCTTTCCTCAAGAGGGAGGGAAAGTATACGAGTACTCTGTGATGGTATAGTCAACAGTTTGTACTCTTGTATTTAATTTTTTTCAAATACAACTTTGGGCTGTATTGCATTTTTTTTAAATTTATGAAACATTTTGATTTATTGTCTCTTTGTGGTGCTAATGTCTAAAATGTTTTTAACAGGAATGGACATACCCGACGACTGGTTCCAGACCTTGGCACTACCTCACTCTCCTGCTGAAAACACAACTGGAATCATGTCATGTTAGTTTAAACTATTCTGTCAATTTCAATGCACACAACAATGAAGTCTTATTGAAATAAACTGACTGAAGACTTTTTTCAGATCTTATCCTTTAAGTGAGAATCAAATCTACATACAACAAATTACAACTGTATACTGTACAGATGGTTTTCTGTCTCTCTTGTCTCTAAGGTGGTGAAAGCACATCTGAAGAGGTGAATGAATGTACTATGGCTCCTCTTGTGCCAGACTTCTGTAACCTGGAGCTCACAGGTACACACAGACATGCAAACCCCCTACCCCTCTCACACACACAAAAAAAAACACAACTTTGGGACACAGTCTAGTCATGCAGAAAAAGACCACTATACAAATGTGTTTCTGATTAATTCTAAACTCAGTTTAAAAAGTCTTTCTTGTTACGTTTTTTTTTTTTTTTAAACACAACAGTCACATGCTCTCTCCATCTGATTAGAGTGGGACATTTACGCTACGTTCACACCGCAGGCCTTAAAGGATGATGAGGCAAGATTTATGAAAAAATGCACATACGTTTTAAGTTTTCTACTAATAATGGGACATGAAGCGTTCCAAACCAAAAAGAATGAGTCTTCTCGCGTATCTCTCCGTTGCCTTGAACAGGCTGTGTGCTGCAAAATGCGCTGCAATTCAGGATCCGAATTTCCCGCGCTGCTCATCCTGCTCTGCGGATGTGACGTCAAATGACGCTGCTTGCGCGTCCTCGGCGCCTTGGCTTTCACCGCTTGCTACTACCACCATCAGCGGTGAGCGGATGTCAGCCATTACTACCTGAGCAGCGAGTAGGGAAATAACGTCACTTTCTTACATTTTTAATATGTTTTCATGCGAGAAAGTGGCGGTTTAGACTCCCAATCTGTTGTCAGTTTATCCACATATCGCCTGTAAGTAGATGCGCCGACATTTTTCGGAGGAATGTCGCGGCACACACGAGCGGCAGCAGCGGCTCGTCACTGAGACTGCAGCCGGAGAGCTGAGCTCACCGCCGGGCAGCCTCTCTCTGTCCTCCTCCCTCTCTGTGCTGCTCTCTCTCTCTGTCCTCGCAGCGAAAACCAGCCGAGTAACTCACCACAGGTTTTATGTCGGCTGGTTGAATTATTATTTAGATAAATGCTGGTCTCGTTGATGAAATCTAACTTTGTGGCAGTTGTATTTATGTACGGTAGTTGAAAAGTGAATCGCGCGTGTGTGTGTACTGAGAGAGAGAGAGAGCAGCGCAGCCTTGGGGCTCTGTACGTACATAATCACCATATTTACTTCAATAAATAAATAAATAGTTTTACAATGAGCCGATGGATTCATCCGTGGTCAGTTTATCCAAACAACGCATGTAAGGAAATTCGCCGACGTGTTCGGAGGAATGCAGAGCCACTAGGGCAGCGGCAGCAGCAGCAGCAGCAGCTCATAGCGGCGGCGGCGGCGGCGGCAGCGGCCGGTGTGCAGACCTTGATGCCCAGGCGGTCAACCTTCGGCTGTCGCGGTAAATTGGGCACTGTACAATGAGCGCGGTGTGACGCGTTTACAGTTTATTAACAGCCAAGTGCAACGTATGTATGTGTGTGTGTCACGAGAGAGACAGCACGTAGCATCAGCTGCTGCTGTGGAGAGTTGATGCGCGCTCCCGCTGCAGCTTGACTGGCTGCTGCAGTAACCCTGGCGGCCGCTATGTATCGCTAGTGAGTTTTATTTCTGAATCCTGCCTCATCATCCTTTAATGCTCAAATCCGATTTTTTGTTTGGCAGTTCACATTAGGTCTTTAAATGTGGCCTGTCTGTGGGTTGCTGTGTGAACAGCTCCAGCTCCTGAAGTGACCCGCATGCGCAGTTGATCTGATACGTCTGACTTTTGATGTGATGCAGTCTGCCTGCCTGGCTCATGATCTGACAGCTCAGTGTGAAGCTAAGGCCAACTGCATTTATTTCTAAATCCTCCAGTTTATATTTACACATTAGCAGCCAAGCTTGTCGTTCATTAGCTCATCTTCCTCACGTAGGCTACTGTTCTCCTCGCTGCGCTGTCGGACCTGCATGGGTCTCTGTCACCGTTCACTCCCACTCTCTGCTCCGTGTCCGGAGTCTGTTCGGGACCGGAGACGGAGCAGAGACCCAGGTCGGACAGTGCAGCGAGGAGAACAGTAGCAAGATGAAGATGTCCCTCTCTGAAGCAGAGGATGAGGTCAGCTTCACTCCAGTCTTCACATGCAGCAACACAGTTGAAAGAGTTTCTGATCATATCGTTATCACTTTTTACAGGCGACAGAGGTTTTTTTTTCTCTCTTTTAATTTAGGGCCGGCCTTTGTGTAAACAAATGAATACTGGCTGTTATTTGAGGAAATCATGTATACTATTATTTAACTTAAGATCAAATCTTTAATCACTGTTAAGTATGGGTCTCATCCCCCGACTCAACCAACAAAAACCCTGCCCTCTCAGAAATATGCGCCTGTAGCACATTTTTTGTTTTTCAATCAACTTTAGCCTATTTGTCATTCATTCACAAATCAGTGCAGCGTGGGTCAGAATGACGTCAAAGTTGCATTGAATGCAACCTGGCTGTTGAGACCGCGGTCACATTAAAAAAAAAAAATCAGATACGTATGCGATTCAGTACCACATTTGGAATCTGAATCTGATTTGAAAAAGTCTGATTCAATGCGACCTGTGCTGTTCACACTGTCAAAATCAAATCAGATATGTGCCAAAAAGTCGGATTCAGGTCACTTGTAACTGCAGTGTGAACGTAGCCTTAATGCCCCTGCTTACCTGGTCATTCCTTGGCTGCTGCTGCCACCGCTTCTGCTTGTCACTGCTTGTCACATCCATCTGTGGGCTCTGACTCTGTGGGGGGTCTGCCATTTAGTCCCTGCAATGTCTGTCAAGAAGACCATTCGTGGGGAAATGAATACAATGAGATCGAGCCTGATTCAAAGCTTGCTTCAGTCATGCTAAAATTACTGATGCTCTGCTTCAGTTATGCAAAATGTCTGTGTTAAAATGTTTTGATCATGTAATTAGCATTATTTGATTGTGCTAACTAGAATTAACTATCCTTTAGAAAGTGGCAGCAATGCAAATCTCGTGGAGTTTCCTCCAATGAATGGGACAAACTCAGGTCTGTACACAGGCTGGTATCATACATGATGTTACATGGGAAATGAGTTTTCCTTTATTTACAGTTATGTCTATCTGCCTGTCTCTGTCTAACAATCTGTAGTCAGCACTGACACTGAAGAACCACTGGACTGTGGACTGGTGCCTGTTGAGACTGACTCAGGTAAAGACAATCAAGCATGGTTGCACTTCCAAAGTACATTAGAAGTACTATTAAAACATTCTTATCACAGACAATGCTATTGATACAATGTGATCCATAAGGTAATTTATTGTCAGGTAATATACTGAAGCTTATATGCGTTCAAACCCGTATTTTTCCGACCTGTGAACTTGTACCAGTTTGATCTGTAAGAGTTCATAGGTAGGAAGTTACAAGTTTGTGTAGTACTTTTTCAGAATACATTAAAAGTAGGATATAAACATGATTTTTTTTATTGATACTACAAACACCTTGTACTGTACCTCGTAAATGGAAGTCATTCCTCAGATGCAATGTTTTTTCATTCTACCTCCAGGAACATCTGGACTGGAGGAGGAGCTGATGAAGGTTTTCGACTGCCTAAAAGAGAAGCTTAGAGATGACCCCAGCTTTAAAGAACCCATCACATCGTTCATCTCTAATTTCAACAAATTAAAAACTGACAGTCACCTGCAGTCGGCTCTCTCCACATTCAGCAAGGGCCCAGTCCTCAAGCCGATCAGGCAGTACCTTCAGACAACAACCCAAATTGGGGTCCAGCCTACTGCAGTAGCCCGCAGGAAGGCGAGGCTGGGTGGGAGGAGGGCCTTAACATCAGGGCGGCCCACAAAGGCCTCAGTCAGAGAGCACCCATACTTTAAGACCGGGAGGAAGAGGAGTGCTCCTCATTGTCTGGCCCACTGTGTGCAGGAAAATATGTCCCTCGGTGGGACACACTAGTCCATACAAACACACATTTTTCGATGTTACAGGTCACTGTAACACCAAGTCATCACATACACAAACAGCAAACATTCTGTCTTAAAATACATTATTAGGTACAAAGAATGCATCATACAGTCATTACAATACCACAAAGAATAACCCGCAAATTAATTTCTGTAATAAATTATAGCACGTGATATTTTTCTTACTCATTGAATTTTATGTAAATAGTCTTTTGCTACCTTTTTAAAACTGTATTTTGATGTTATATTTTTGATGTTATTAGGTAATGCGTTCCATCCTGTGATAGCTCTGTATATAACAGTGTGTTTTAAAAAGTTTGTTCTTGGCTTAGGTGCCAGTAAATTATCATAACATGATTGTCTGGTTGGATATTTGTTGACATTTCTAGTGAACACTATCTGATCTGCAAAATATTGTGGTTTTTTACTATTGGTCAAATTCCTCATGAAAGTAAGGAGACTTAATTTTAATTTGTCTGCAACCAACAGCCATGATAAATTCTGATGCATTTTTAAGATATTTGCATGCAGTGAACAATTTAAAGCAATCCTAGCTGCTTTGTTCTGTGCAATTTGAAGTTTTTTAGTAACTTTGGTGCCTGCAGATGACCAAATAATTGGGCAATAGTCCAGATGGGACAACACTAGAGCCTTAATTACTTGATTCAGAGTGTCTGGTTCAACATACTTGGAACATTTTCTTGTTACTGCGATACTTTTACCCATTTTCTTTGTAATGTGGTCGATATGTTCTGACCATGAAAGTTTGTTTCCAATACTATTCCAAGTAACTTGATCTTGTTAACTTGCTCAATTTGTGTTCCATCAACTGACAGCTGTAGTTGAGGATAATTTACTAATAAATGTCTGGAACCAAATATCATGCTTTTGTGTCGTATGCACAACCGGCAGGATTTCATATCAATGTTGTAAATATGTTCTTCGTTGTGTTTCATATCATTTAGTTTCCACATTCAAATTATACTGATTCTTTTATTGTCAAATCATTTTAGGACTTTCTTTCTTTCAGGATATTTATACGTTGTTCTTTTTGAAAGTTGTATTCATTAGTATTAAATACTAATGAACTAAACACATTTTGTAGATGTGTGGTCTATGGCTATAATTTATTAAATAATCTCTGCATACTTAGAAATTATATGACACTTCAGCAGATACCAGTTACTTCATGAGATGCTCGTTTGGAAAGGTCAAATAGAGCTCTGGTAGCTGATGTCACATTTTCCTGGACATTTGACTGTTTTTCCTCTAATTTTTCATCCGTTTTCTATGACCTGAATCTTGGTCAACCATTTCCAAGAACATGTGGGAACCCTAATAATAAATAATTTCATGATACAATATAGACACACATGCACACGGTTTAATTGGGACAATGCAATTAGCCTGCCGTGCAAACTGTCCCTCACGAATTCGGGGTTATTGGCAATTATTCAGATTTCCGATGTTTTGAGCGGTCAATATTTGACATGGTGATATGATAGCCTGGTAGTTTTTTTTTTAATCAATAACTCATATACGGTGTATCAGTGGGAGTGATCAATCTTATCACACTGCAACTCTGCATGAATAAATACTTACCGAGACAGCGGAGCCCCTTTGAAGTCCATGGCGTAGCCGATGCAGCATCAATCACGCATTATACACGTGGTGCTAGCTGTAAAACACTCATATAGGGACAATGCAATTAGCCTACTTATACACATGGTGCTAGCTGTAAGACACACAAACACACAGTTTAATAGTAATAAAATAAAATAATAATATTTTTTGGACCAGATTACACATGTATTTTGTAAAAAAATTAACCTGCAATCTGCTCTTTAAACAGTTTAATAATTAGCCTGCCGTGCTAGCTGTCCGTCCCTCACGAATTCGCGGTTATTGGCAATTATTCAGATTATTTATTTCCGATGTTTTGAGCGGTCAATATTTGACATGGTGATACGATTACATTAACGGAGCCTAGTAGTTTTTTTATCAATAACTCATATATATCAATGGGAGTGATCAATGAGAGCGAGGAGTTTTAATCTTATCACACAGCAACTCTGCATCAATTAATACTCACCGAAACCAAAGATTTCTTTGCCGAAACAGCAGAGCCCCTTTATATAGTCCATGGCGTAGCCGACGCAGCATCAACCAATCACGAAGCACCTTGGTCTGCCAATAAGAAGACGGCGCTCCATGAATATTAATGAGATTCCCAGACTCATCCTACGAAAAAAAATATCGCTTCCCGGTTAGCGTGGTGCAGGGGAAAACGTACATTATCTTTAGCACAAGCTAACATTGCTAACTGCGTTAGCATAGCTACTTAACTCACCAAGAGGTTGATAACGCGGCGAAAATACCGTCACACAGGTCCTGGGTTCATCCCTCTCGTCTCCCGGGGTCTTTGTTCTGTGTTTATATCAACATATCACATCGTAGCATAAGTTCCCTTGTTTCGCCACTTCCTAACCTCCTGGCTGTACATCCATGCCTGACGGTCGTCCCTCCCTGCAGCTCCGTTTTCTCTAGCGAGGTGGGACTTTCGGGAAGTGACCAATGACAGATGGTCATCTTTTTCAGCGCATTTAACCTGTCTAAAAACGCTGCTCATCATTGATCACATAAGGTGTCAATTAAATTTGACAATCTGTCATTGGTCAGACCAGATGCTGCTCACTTCCCATTGGCTGCCTGGTCCCACCTAGGCACTCTAGTCCCACCTCACTGGTGACGATGTAGGTTGACACAACCACAGGGACGACAGCCAGGCGGAGACCAAGTGGAGATTGAGAAATGAGGGGAAATTAAATTATCCAATGTCTACGATGTGATATGTTGATATAAACACAGAACAAAGACCCCGGGAGACGAGAGGGATGAACCCAGGTATTTTCGCCGCGTTATCAACCTCTTGGTGAGTTAAGTAGCTATGCTAACGCAGTTAGCAATGTTAGCTTGTGCTAAAGATAATGTGCGTTTTCCCCTGCACCACGCTAACCGGGAACCTTAGTGCTGCGGTTGTTTTGCTTTGAGGTTGTATTTGAGATAGTACTGTACCATACATCCATGTACTGTACGCATTGGCTCCATTAGTTAGTGTTAATGTTGGTTATACATGTTATTAAAGATGAATACAGTCAAGAGTAATGTTAACAGTTAATGTACTGGTGAAGCACACAGTTGTGAAACAGTATGGTAATGGCATTGATTTTGTACCTAAGTTGAAGGTTTTTAAATGGTTAAAATATTTACTCAATAGTTAAAGAAAAAATATGTATAATTTGTAGTTGATTAATGTGCTTACAAATCACAAGTTATGGTTTAAAATGCTAATGATTCATGATGTGAAAGGTAAAAACTGGGATTAAGTAGCTATTCCATGATGAAAAAACTGTAGCCTACCGTTCAAAGTTATTAATTTTCTCACTTTGTTTTACAGTGATGCATTTATGTGATGAAGTTGATGATACAAGATATGATTATGTTTCTACACAGGTGAGGTTTTTTGAGATGCCATGAAAATAGACCCGACGAGGGAGATGGCGCGCCACCCATGGCCCTGATCTCTGCCCTGACCCAAGGAGCTGGATCAAGATCAAGATCACCTTTTATGGGGGGGAACCCATCCATTGTCCATCACTGAGTGTCACACTGCGGTGTGATAGTAGTATCACAACAATCTTTTCCACTTGACATTTCTAACTTAGAAAGTACATTTTGTCCAAAGAAACTGACTTGACTGACTGTCTTAGACTTAGAAGGACCAGGCAGATGGAAAACTAAATTAAACAGTTTATTACAGAAGGAACAAAAATGAACTTAAATGTAAATAACAAAAGCCAGTAGGAATCTGTTATTTTATGATGTCATGGACAGTTAAAATAATAGTTCACCCAAGAATGATATTTCACTCATTATCTACTCACCCTCATGTAGACTAAGGACTGGTAGAATTTACAGAGTTATCTGTGGCTTCTCTGAGTTAGAGGGGGTCTCGGCGTAGCAGTGCATGTCCATATAACGGTTGCAAGCGGACAACAGCCCGCTCCTTGTAGTTACTGGCTAACTCTAAGACAAGTACAGTGTATATGCAGGACAATTTCAGTGTAGGTTGAGACTAAGGAGGGAGTAACAGCCAGTACTTTTTAATACAGCCCGCGACTTCTTAATTAGTGGGTAACTATAACACAACTAGAGTGTAGGTAGATACTAAGTAGGGAGTAACAGTCAGTACTTTATAATGCAGCCCGCGACTTCTTAATTAGTGGGTAACTATAACATAACTAGAGTGTACGTAGATACTAAGTAGGGAGTAACAGTCAGTACTTTATAATGCAGCCCGCGACTTCTTAATTAGTGGGTAACTATAACACAACTAGAGTGTAGGTAGATACTAAGGAGGGAGTAACAGTCAGTACTTTATAATGCAGCCCGCGACTTCTTAATTAGTGGGTAACTATAACACAACTAGAGTGTAGGTAGATACTAAGGAGGGAGTAACAGTCAGTACTTTATAATGCAGCCCGCGACTTCTTAATTAGTGGGTAACTATAACACAACTAGAGTGTAGGTAGATACTAAGGAGGGAGTAACAGTCAGTACTTTATAATGCAGCCCGCGACTTCTTAATTAGTGGGTAACTATAACACAACTAGAGTGTAGGTAGATACTAAGTAGGGAGTAACAGTCAGTACTTTATAATGCAGCCCGCGACTTCTTAATTAGTGGGTAACTATAACACAACTAGAGTGTAGGTAGATACTAAGTAGGGAGTAACAGTCAGTACTTTATAATGCAGCCCGCGACTTCTTAATTAGTGGGTAACTATAACACAACTAGAGTGTAGGTAGATACTAAGGAGGGAGTAACAGTCAGTACTTTATAATGCAGCCCGCGACTTCTTAATTAGTGGGTAACTATAACACAACTAGAGTGTAGGTAGATACTAAGTAGGGAGTAACAGTCAGTACTTTATAATGCAGCCCGCGACTTCTTAATTAGTCGCTAACTATAACACAACTAGAGTGTAGGTAGATACTAAGTAGGGAGTAACAGTGCTCACTAACAGTACTTACTGTCCTTATACTTGAATGATCATGGATGTGTGTCATGTTTCTTCTGGTTGATAAATAATAAAGCATTTTCTAACTCTCTGAATGACTCATTATTGTGGATGTATTACTGTATAGTTTTGCCCTTGGATGACAGAACTAGACTTTCATAGATGTGCATTTTAGAGAGGTAAGTTTACTACCAGCCAGCCATTTTTTGGCAAATTTCCACACTCCATTTCTCACCTATCCAAAACCATACAATTAATGAATAATAAATCTCTGAAATAGAGGTGAAATTTCGCTGCTGACACATTGAAAAAAATAGATTGCAACAATTGTGCTCATATTGTAGCCTACATTAGACTATTTAATTTCTAATGTACCAGAAGTTACACTTTAAGTCCGGGCAAAGTAGCAGGTAATTGTACAGGAGTTACGCTCTAAGACACAACCTATACTGTAAAATGCGCTAATTAGTGACGGAGTGAGCGAGAGTTACTGTGTAATTTGGTGTAAAGTATGACAGGAGTTACGTGCTAAGATGCAGCCTAGTTAAGCTGTAAAACAGCGAGAGTTACCCTGTACTTGTGTGGAAGTTGGTGTGAAGCAGGAGGTAAGTTACGCACTAAGACACAGCCTAGTTACACTGTAAATGCATGGGGGAAACAGGGGGGGAAGTCAGCCGCAGTTACTCACTACTTGTGTGAAATAAGCGGCAACCTATGCGGCAAGAGAGCGCTAGTTACGCTGTAAATTGCGGGCCGTATTATGTAGTGCTACCGACATTGATTTAAAAAGTTGCAGACTGTGCACCACTATAGCCTACTGAAATATTTGCGATTTGCTATTGCTACGTCAATGTTAGCATCGGACATTTACTTACCAGTCTGTCTTGGGGTTTTAGTCTTTAGTGGCTTTAAAATGTTATAATCTGAACAACAACAGCAACACTGACTCAGTATCGGACGGGCTGTCTATCTGGTTAGCATGCTAAATTCACTGGAAGTAATGAAAATCGTAATATAAGCTATGCAGCAAAAGCAAAAATCTACCAATGGCTACTAGTATATCAGCAATACATTTTTAATTGAACTATACAGTGTTGTTCTTCAGGCAGGTTCAGTGGGCAGTCTGATCTGTGTGAAACATCTGAGGAACATAGAAATGCTTTTCGCAGGCTATTGTGCAGGCTGTACTTTGACAGTCTGTTGCATTGACTTGTAATGTTGGTGATACATGGACATTAACTCATTCTGCACAATCTTACTTACTCTGCATCTGTTAGAAGCAGCTGCGACATGCCTGAAATGTTAATGTCAAGCATCATACCACCATTAACACTCTCTGCTGCCTCTAAATGTTATCATAGATCTTTGCACAGACGCTACGCGGCCCATTTCCATTCCCCTCACACGTGGGAGTAATCTTGCAGCCCGTTTGGCTTGGCATGTGAGAGAGAGATGCCATGTCATTTACTTAATTACACATCCCCCATGGCTCACACCTTGAAAACTACTTGATTTATTTGGTTGCCACTTACTGGAAATTGTCCAGGATTCCCAGTGTCTTCTTGTTCTGTACTTTACCAGGAAAGCCTCATCCATGTACAATATGACACTATATTAATTAAGAGGGATACTCACAGATTGCTCCATAAATCATTTCCCCTTGCATTTTCATGCTTGGTCTAACATTGCAATTTGCATCTTGTTCCCCTCATAACAGTGAAAAGACGGTCGACTTGTGAAGGCAACAGCTTCATTGTCATGTTATCCTCAGAGGGGTTTGACGGTAACCTTCGAAGGATGGATAACTGTGCTGACTCACTGATGCTGTTCACCCTGACATCTGGGATATTAAAGAGGCAGTTATTGAAAATGAAAGTCATGATGCACCTCTGCCTCTTTCTACTTCTAACTGAACCCCAAAGAGTCACTTGATATTATTTGCAAGATATAAGCAGACTTGGAGAGGACATATTGACCAGCTTTTTAATTCAATCTCTGCACAAATAAAATGCATTAATTAATCCTTTGGACATAATAGGTAATGAGTTTGAAACAATCAGTTTCTTTCTTTTTATAGAGACGCCTTAATCCAAATTATGCATTGTGATTTCAGTACTGGGACATAAAGCCTAATTTCAAGCCTTCAATCAGATGACCAACTTTGGTTACAATATTGCCTGTTCTATTATGTGTCAACATCGGTTCAGTTCAGTGGAGATCTGAATCATGTGGCTGTATGTAGACAATGGCCCGAATCAGACCACTTTGTTATTTTAGCCATTCATGTGATCACCACTCCAACACCAAAGGGCCACTCTCGGCCTCACACCCCCCCACTTCCAATCCTCTGCAGACTGGCACAGAGAGAGTCTGTTACCAGAGAAACAAAGGTCAGTGTACTGTGTCGTCACATTTTCAACTCACAGGACGAGCCTTGAAAGAGAAAAAAGGGCCGCAAACAAACATCCTTTGTCTTCCCTAAAATAAGACAGCGTTTGTTGTTGCGCTCTGGGCTGTGATGTCATTGTCATGGTTCATCCTCTCTGTGACCTCTGGGCCGATGATTCTCAAATAGCTTTATCACAACACACAAACGCAAACATGCATGCATTCATCTAATATCACGAAAATAGATCAGTGAGTTCACTGTTCTCTGAATCTGGTCTTTTTTCCCCCAGTGGGAGGCTGTGCTACATAGACTCTCTGCTTGCTGGAGCTGCACAAAACTCTATGATCTGTGCGGTATTGTCTAAGCACTTTCATTATCTGAGGCAGAGGAGAAGCTGAGAGACATAAAACTGATTATATTGCAAGAAAGTACTTTGACATTTTACAGTTAACTCTTTACAACGCAGTGTGCCTGTCGATTGCAACAGCTTTTTCACACCGAACTCCTAATGCAGCCGACCTTTTATGATGTAAGAGATGTAATCCTCATGATAGATGCATCAGGCTTTGGCCTTGGGCTGCTCTGAATGTTCTACTCCCCTAAGGCCTTGCAGACTAAACGGGCCAAAGCAGACCCCATCAATACAAAACTAAGCAACGCTCTGGATCACCTCAACCGCTGCAATTAATCTTGGCCTTGTAACAAGTTGACAGGCCTTTATCCGAACGACAAACAAAACAGGCACTTTACCGCCTGATGACGATGGCGGGGACCAGATGTTAATTTGTCTGTAGCTCTGCAGTTATTATCCTAATAAGTGAGGTTGCACACCGCCTTTACCTGAGATTAAAAATTAAAATGCAACGTGATCAAAGTGGGATTACGCTGCTAAGCTTGGTGCAACAAAAGAAGAGGTGGAATATGAATGTTGGGAAAAAAAAGAATATTCACCGTCTTCTTCGCAGCTTTTATATTTTTATACAGGAAAAGATGTTTTTTTGAACCTCATTATCATGCTTGTCAGTTCTAATTTATTATACACTTCGGGTGAAAACTAGCTGAAAGGTGGTTGTAACATCACATTCACAGTATAATCAGAGATTATGGATGTTGATTGGCTTTCTTGATGAATGTTGAATCTATCTATCTATCTATCTATCTATCTATCTATCTATCTATCTATCTATCTATCTATCTATCTATCTATCTATCTATCTATCTATCTATCTATCTATCTATCTATCTATCTAGAAAAAAAATCTAATTTGTGGCAAGAAAGTGATTGAAGTCTAATTTGAATGCTCTAGGGGAAAAAAACTCTTGACAAACACTACAAATCCCTGTGGATAGTCAGCCGACAGCTGCCTGGTTGACTGAACCTCAAAGGTTACAGTAAGGTGACAAGCAGAAATGCTGTGTTTTTTGTAAAAATGTCTACCTGACACAGTCGAATGCTGTCTGGCCAGAAATGGCGCCCAAGAAATAGAGCTGTATGGGTGACAGCAGCAGCTGTATCTGACATCTCCTAAAATATATCTTCGCCAGCTTCATCGTGTCTGGCAAAGTCGAGTCACGTCAGCTGAAGGATTGCATGACTTTGAAAAGTCACATTTATTGAAGTAGGCTGTGCCATTTAAAGTAACCCTTCCAGTTTTATGTAAATCAGATTTTTAAATTAGCTCCCACAATGAACTACCATCAGACTGGAGGACAGCCCATGACCTCCTTTGAATACAGTACAATTCAATGCAACGTGGCTTACTAATTGTGCATTGTTTCCTAGATTCATACTATGCTTTGAACTCATTAAAATGTGATTTGCTGTAATGGGTGCCACGGCTAGCGCATAATCAGCTGAGTGCACCATGATTCAAGAGATTGCATAACCTCTGTATTTCATGAGACGTCTTTGGTGTTGCCTCATTCTTGTGTGTGTTTACAGAAGGAGTGTATGAGGAATGCAGCTGTGAGTCAGCACGGAGGAATGGCAGAGAAAGTCAGGATGAGACAGAGGTTGAATTATACAAGGTGTTTGAAAGAAAGAGTTCACGTCATCGTTCCAGTATGTTCTCTTAACATGTAGCTGTGTTCTCTGGAATGAAGGAAGCTGTACTATTTCTGAATTGCAAGTGAGAAATAATGTCATATGAATGGGTGTTGAGAGAGCTTGATAAACAAGTCGTCTGATGGCCTTTGTTATGCATCCATACATGGTTAGGTACCTTGTAATGCTAATCCTGAGCTATGCAGCATTCATTTGTTCTGTCTTACTGTAAATGAGTTCATTCTGAGTCCAGTTGTGTTATTACTGTGGGGCTGATAGCATAAAGCTGGCATGTAACACGAAATGTCTCTTTTTCCACATCATTATTTTCACAATACTGTTAAATTTCTTGACCTGGGAGTTGAGAATGATGTCATCCTGTTGTATTACTGCAGATCATATCTATGTTTTCTTCTTATATATTATATTTCTTATATTTATAATATGTAAGTTATTGCTTTTTCAACATTTCTGAATACTTTGCAGAATAATCCTACACATATGAATTTGACTCTTGTGGGCTTAATGCAACATTATGGGTTTGCTCTCATTAAAATGCATGATCATGTATTGGTACTTGGGATACGTAGAGGATTCAGCTGTTGTATACTCATAATCCACTACAGTATTAATATTTGTTCTTGTCTGTGACATTGATTTTGTCTGTTATGTTAATATTGTTTTGTTGAGATTCATGTTATAGTAGGCTATTTATAGTAAATTTGAGTAAAAGTGATTGAAGACTCTATCGCATATACGTACAGGACAAAACTGAAAAGAACTTGTCCTTTTAGGACTCTTGTGACCACGAGGCTGGTGCAGCCACATCAAGCACAGACAGAGAAAACTTGCCTTCATCTTGCTGCCCTGAACACGACAAAATAGTGTTATGTCAGCGCTCAGAGAAATAGCAGTAAATTGGGAAGCAGAGAGGTACAAAGAGGTGTGGAGGGAGAGTTGGAGCGAGGTGAGGAGGAGGAGGAGGAGGAGGAGGAGTGGGGGGCTCTGAGATTCAGGCTGTACCTGAGGCATGGAGGGGTACATCATTATTCAGAGCAGCGCTTTGATGTTGAGGCTGGGTGGATCTCAGGGAGCAGGCAAGAAGCAGTTCTAATTAAAACAGTAACAATGCAGCCTGAGTCGCCCTGCAGAAACGGGGTCTTTGAAGAGTCACTGAATGCCCCATTTAGTACCGGCTGCCCATAGATAACAGCAGATATTACGTTGACAGACTCTTAGGCCTCTGTCACAAAATGTGTGTTTTTGCCACGTTTCATAAAGAATTTTCCTCGCTGTATGTGTGTAGATGTGGTGTGTGCGCACGATGAGTTCTCGGTGTCCTACTTTCCAGGTTCTTTGGTGGCGTTGTGGGCCTGACAGGAGTGACAGATTGAGATGGGCTGCTGGTACTCAGAGGCCAGGCGAAGACAGGAAAGCCTGGGGGATCTTGGTATGACAGGTAGACAGAGGAGAGACAAAACTTGATTATAACTGCAGCAGAGGGGAGAGGTTGAATATCAAATTAGACTCCCCAATCAACACATGAAAAATGTTTCTGCTTTCAAATTTGTTCATTATAATACATTCCACTCATAGAAACTCCAAATGCAGATTCAACAAAGCCCGATAAAGTCCAGAATTTCCCTCCTCGTGTTGATAGTGCTGTTCCCTGGCTTGTAGAACTCCGATTTTCCCCCTGTCCGCCGAGCATGTTTACGTCTCTCCTCATATCTACTGAAGCATATTGCAGTGAAAGGCACAAGTGGGCTGTAGAGAGAGCTGAGTGATGCTCTGAGACAGCAGCAGTTCAAAGAGACTGTCTGCATAGAGAGAAGGGTCTAATTTTAACTTGGAGACAGAGGGGCTCATGAAACAGCTCTTCGTCTGACTACAGCTCAATTATTCATCAACACAAGAAGTCTCTCAACTAAAAAGCCTGACACGTTATTCATTCCCCCTCTTCTCCCATGCTGTTTCATTCAGACACAATACCAGCCACCCACACACAGACAAAGCTACCCACCCTACCCTCATCTTGAACCATACAGTGCCCTCCAGAAATGCAGGCATGCTTTGCCAAAGATGAGTAAAAAAACACACATAATGAGGTGTGTGCTGCGATGAGGAATTTCATAAATTCATGTTTTCAAAATTCAAAGGCTCTGTTTGATAAAAGTGGGCTTTTATTTTGGAAGTCGTGCTAAAAAGAAATGTTGTTGTGAGCCTCAACTACGACCACATTTACTCCCATGAATTTCAATTTCCAAATTAGGTTAGTTTATCCTTTGCTGTGGTTCATTGTGAATAATTCTGTTGACTAAGTGTTTAATAGTGCCTGTATCTTTGACAGCGCTGTGTTTATCCAGCATGTCCTTCTCTATTTTCACAACTCAACACGCACACTTGAACACAGATTTTCGTTTCACAACTGATCAGGATGTGTAACCAAAGCCAGAGTTAAGGAAGTTCTTTAGGTGTGGGTGCTTTGCCTGATGATGACTCATTTTCTGTTTTGAACAAGTAGCAGCAGGCGTCATCGCTGACAGATGACCAGTAATGTGACTCCGAGCTGACTCCACCAAAACTTGTCATGTAAGAGGAGGAATTACATAATGAAGCAATGTTTCCAATCACTCAGTCGTCTTTTCTCAGTGTAAAAGCTTGGGCTGCCATAAATTGTCTGTTGCTACTGGAGTAGTGACACTCTGGAGGATACAGCTGAGCTGTATTTTCTTATCTCTTTAACAGCAAATCAGAGAGGCCATAAATCATTTCACTATTATAAATTTTGTCTTCTGTGCTGAGCTGCAGCTTCAAAAATTCCACCAGGCTTCAAACCAGATCCCCTCTGGTTATAGGCTACTTGCTGAGTTATGTAAAGTTACACAAAACACTTGAGACCTATATGGTAATTCTGATCACTCAGCTATGCCAGGTCCTATGACTGCAGCTGCACATAAATAAGCGCTGCGAGACTGGGCTGTGACCGATTTGGAAATAACTTGACCTTGCCTCAAACAGCTACAGATTCCTGGTCAGCACAAGCAACAGCTCGCTGCTAAGCCCTGCGACCGATGTGCAGATGCAGCACTTTGAACCTGTTGAATGTTTGTAATAAGTTTATGGCTTCGGAAGTCGCTGGGTGGCCTTAGGCGAGCAGCGCAACCCCAGGCAATCTGGGAGGGGATTTGCGCCTGCTGTGATAATGACACCATTTTAAGATCCATCCAGACAAGCTGACAAATTAATGCTGAGGCCGCGTGTTCGTGTTGACTAGCGACTCTAAGGCAAACACTGATAAACACATGACTCGGTCTGTCTAATGGACAGTGACAGAATGATGATGTGAATTTATGTTTCATTTTAAGAGCTAATATCAAACCCAGTGAGGACCAAAGGAGCCTTGTATAAATATCTCACTCACTATGTCAGACATATTTTATTTGTTTTCAGCAAGAGACAACAAATCCAAGTGTGGGTGCATGAATCTGCAGGATCAATAGAGAAAATACAATAACCCATCCTCAGTATTATTGCTCTGCTGTAAGTACTTCCCTGAACATTTTTCATCATGAAAACAGATTTATCATCAATTTTCCTGCCAGCGCAATTTATAATACTGCTGAACTCTGTGGTGTGTTTGTGTTAATGTGGACAGCCTGGCTGGATTTAGGATGACCCGAGTGTATCTGTGACAGGCAGCAGGTGTTGTATATCATACGTCAGGGAGATAGCAGGGCTAGCTAAAGACAGTCAGGTGTGGTGCTGTTTGTAGATAAGAACACAGAGGCTAACATTAGCATCTGACATGAGGAAATAAAAGCTGTGGCTTCTGTTGCACTGGAACATTGGCACTGGAGACTGAGGTGATTTCCAAAAATGTACGTATCTCTTCTGTACGCTTTTATGTCAGATTCAATACAAATGGTGCAATTTTACAATTTGATAAAGTTTTCCTTCAAAAACAATGCAATTTGTGCCTCCTGAAACCAATGGGTGCTGCAAAGGTTAGTATCCAGATAACTAACTTAACCAACTTTAGTATTAGCCCACTTCCAAAGCTTCATTAACAAGAGGTTACATGTGGTTACAGTCTATGTTTAAAGACAAGATTCAAGACTGCCACTGGGTGTTATTTTGCCATGGATAACCTACTGGAAGCCATTAAACATGAACATACTATCTTCTAACAGCCAGAGCAAACACTGTTTGTTCTCACCCTAAAAAACAACAACATATATTTTGTAATGATAAAAGTGTTCAATTACAGTAAAATAATATATTATTACGATATAACACTATGACTACCTAGCTCCATGTTCTTTATTTACTTGCTACCACCAATACAAACTAGGACAGTCTCTTTGACAGTATCTTTTATTATTATGCTCTGTGGTGTTCACTAGCCTTGTGCTGCCTTTGAGATGTCTTTGTTCTCTCCTTGTCTGTCCTATGCTGGCGATATTTGTTTTCTCCCTAGGGGGATAATCAAGCGTTTTGTACTGAATCAAATCTTATCATTTCCTCGACATCAGTGACTTTTGCCTGTCCCGCTGTCCCAGTCTTTGGCACAATTGCAGCCCTTCAATATCTGTAAAAGAATTTTAAATGAGTGATTTGTTAAAAAGTCAGCCCGAAGCCTAATTTTAACCAACTCATTGAATGACTGAAAAATGGTCATTTGTACCCTCTCCACCATGTGGGGAGCTGAGGTCATGAATAGTGCCCCTTCTTATCCTGCCACTCTGAGGTGGTGCGGGTGAATGCTGTTTTTTTTTCCGAGGAGGAAGCAGATAGACTGCGGGAAACTGTGACAGAGACGGGCCACAGAGCACTCCAAAGTTTCCTGGCAGCATGGAAACAGCAGGGCACCCCCGCTCCTCTCAGCTCCGAGTTGTTATCTGGTGTCTGTCTCTCTGGTGGCCTGGATAAACGTGTCACGGCATGGAAGACTCTGCCAACACCCTTCAGCCTCACAGCTACCTCCACCTACTAAATTGTGTGTTCTCCTGACAAGAATATGTCATCTCACGTACTGATGACACCATTTAGCCTCGCAGATATTAGCGTTCGCGAGCGTCATAAGATGACTTTGATGTCCCCCCTCCCCGTGACAGGAGTTCACCGGAGTTTTGTTCCCGCACAAGTTTGTTTTTCCTGTGTCGAATCTTATGTGATGGTTTGGCAAAAAAAAAAAAAAAACTCTGAGCAATGCATCATCCCTTTAGAAGCTGAATGCAGTGCCAGGCAAGCTAAGTATTTGGCCGTAGGCAGTGAAGGCAAGAAACTTCTTTTTTGCTTAGTGAAATAAGCAAACTCAAAAGACACAGCATTAATTATTCACCTTCCCTACCAGTCTGGCATTCTGATTATGACTGGGGGTGGTTACAGGGTATCAGTAAGGTTGCAGAATAGTATTTTTTTTATATGGTTGTTGCTATGATATCTTTGCTGCCAAGAAATATGGGCCCTTATGATGTGTAAACCGCCTGCAGGGCATCAAAATGAACGGTAATAATTCTTCTGGAGAAAAAGGCAGCCTATTTCATGAGCCACTCCCCTGGAAGAAAAGACAGGGAAATTACTAGTCTCATTATTTTGTGAATGACGTTGATGGTCATTTTGTTTCCCTGCTCAAATCAGGCAGCACAGGACTGATTACTGGGTAAAGCCAGACACGGTTTGCTATCTGTGCACTTATTTAACTAACAGACAGACATACAGAGATAGAGATACCGAGACTGATACTCTGATACTTGGAAGAAGGGTGTTGGCTGGTTTGATTACAGGTGAGCAGGTTTTTTCAGCGCCTGAGTCTGTGCCAAAACAGGCAGCTTTGAACTCTCGAGGGCTGAGCTTGGAAAGCTACCAGTGACTGATCACACTTTGCGGAACTGTGCTTGTGGCGTGGTTGTGAGCCAGCCCAGCACAGTCATCTTTGTTTTGCTGGTGCACAACATAAAAATACCATTGTACGTTAGTCATATTATTGCCACGGTATGGCGCAACGTCGAAGCGGGATCTGGTGGAACAGCTGCCGTGACACACTTAGTGGAAGGTTAGGGTTTGCCTCACTCCACCGCCGAGGTGGACGTGATTGAGTTATAAAAGCTATTTACAGCCCTCAATGACAGTGACAACCTAAGGCAAATAATGAGCTTATCCGCCACCCCACTGCTCGCACAGGCATATTCTTTCACGTCAGGGCAAGACAAATACACATCCCGTTCGTAGGATGCAGCAGCAGCACCTCCAGCAGCATCGGTTCAAGACTTCTCCTGTGGTGTGGAGGTGTCGTACTCTTGGCAGGCCTGCGCAGAGAGGGGTGCACTGTGAAAACTGGCATGTTGACGCTTTCATGCCACTGTCACGCTGTTCACAAGGTGCCCAGGAGGAGTGTCACAACGCATTCTTCTCACTTAGTGGAGCATGTCCCTGTCACACTCTGGGTTGCCGTACTCAGACGGCATTCCCCTCCTACCATCTGTCGCTGGTATTATAGTCGCATGCGATAGTTATTCAAGTCACCCTGGTTCAAGCTTTTTTTTTTCCCCCCCGGAGGTGGCTACGTGCTCCGCTCTGCTATGCTGATGCTACAAAAACAACAGTAATCTTCTTTTTGATACTAAATGCGTATGACCAGATTATTATTTGGGGCGGAGGTAACGGACATGTGTCCAAAATATCTTTGGTTTTAGCTGGATCCACTAAACATCCTGAATGTGGTTATGATGAAACATGCCAGCTGGAAGTCATGATAAGAGACACAAACAAGCTCCAGCACTCCATGGTCACAAAACCACCGACTTCAATAAGAACCTGTACAGGAACGCTGTCAAAAGGCTAATAATGTTTCTCTACTCACAAGTTACTTATCATACACTCCAGTTAATGCACAGGAGGAGACAAAGAGGAAGTCTTTGTGTAGTAGTTAATGTGTCAACCCACACTGACTGAGGACCGCCTGGCACTGGCTTTTGTGACAGTGTGATTAGCGCAACGTTTGTTAAGTTGCGGTTTCCTAACCAATGTGTTTCAACCCCCTGACCCCACCGCCCCGCCCCCGCCTGCCCCAAACAGTCTCGGAAGCAGTTGAGAAGAAGGCACCACATGGTACGCAACACAGCACATGGTTTCAGTTACGGCTAATTTTCAGGAGAAGCGGCATGTGCAGCCTCTGCAAGGCTAAGTCATAAACATAGGCATGGTGCGAGAGGTATGAAAATACAACACGTCTTCTACCGGTTTTGCATGTGGTCACATGGATGCTGTTGCCATGCATTTGCAAGTTGGTTGTGTTTGATGATGTGATTAATTCATGTGACCATGTGATTCAGAGGAAGTGGGTAAAAAGGGAGATTTAGAGCAGAAGAATTTTAATGATCACAGAATCATTATTTTCCGAGTACAGGATGTCGAAATAATAACATCTAACTGAGAGCAAACACGCGCTCTTACCCAGAGCATTAGATTTCAAATATACAATATAATAAATATTAATTCACATTGGACCAATTAAGGTTAAATTCTATTTCTCAAAAAAAGAGGAAAAGCCATGTTTTAAAATGTATGTTGCAATCCCTGTTTTGTTGGTCTGTAACGTCAGCTGCAGCAGAACATTGGTTAGCTATAGCCTACACACCAGACATGAAAGCAGAGCGTATATATACACAGCCTAATTGCAATGAGGACTTAAAAGGCTGCAGCTCGGTGGAGATGGCAGAATATATGATGTGATGGGTGCATAAATCAGAGATAGAGAAAATGCATTATGCCCAGTTCAGATAGGATGGACATCATTTGTCTACTTCCATTTGGAGTCCAGGCACTCAAGGCAATTTGACTGTAGTGTTTCTCTTCAGAGAGCATCCATTAGTTATTGGCAGAATAGCTCGAGGCCAATAAAACACATTGACTTCCACCTTTGCATCCTATTTCCTCCCATGTCCGAACCTTTTGATGGTTCATACTCCCATTACATTTCATTTTATTCAACATGAAACCATGTGGGATGTCTTCTGTGGAGTTTTTGGTCGCCTGTAAAGCAAACACGTACCACATCTGGGACTGCCGCTAAAGTGTTTATGAGTGGCTTTTGGATAAAAAATAATAATTTGACGTGTCACCTTGAAGATGGCAGTTGACAGCTGTTCCATGCACGAGCTGGGCTTAATTGGTGGGGAAATTAGCCTGACCTTGACTGCGGCGACGAGTCTGCCTGCCACTTGAAATGACATTGTTGTAATTTTCGACGGCAGCGAGCAAACACTCTGAGCATTAATTATATGGTGGAATGTGCCGTGGTGCAACGGACGCACACAGTGAATACTTATGTAAGCTGTCGCTCCAGTCTCCATAGTAACCCGCAGCATTCTAACACATGCCTCCTCCGATCCACCTCCCCTGAAGTGGGATGTTTCCATAGAAACCAGGCAGCTGCCTTTGATGATGGCTCTCATGAAATGACACCCGCTGATAACGCTGGCTCCTCCGAGTCTCCAAGAGGGAGGATGGATGGATGGGTGGGTGGGTGGCAGTGGTTGTGAAGGGGATGTAGAGAGAAAATTATGGAGAAAGAGAAAGTGAAAGACAATTATGTCTTGCAGAAACTGAGTCACGTAACCGCAGCGCTGCTCGCTTCTTTTTCCCAGCTGGAGTGGTTTACCTGGCAGCAGAGCAGACAGCGACAGGAACACCAGGAACCAGATGAGGCGTAGCAGAGACGGCTCTCAGCCACATCAGGGCTGGCATGAAGCTCTTCATGCCTCATGTTGATTCATGTGTCGTTATAAAAAAAAAAAAAAGGGGCATCAAAATTTTGTGCCTTCGCTGCGAGAGTAAGAGAAATGTTTCAAGCACAACCTTTTTATCTTCTTCTTCAAACAGATGCGTGTCTAAGTGAAGTGTCAGAATATTTTTTCCTCCTCCTTTGCATTCATGCCACTTGCTCTGCAGACATTTGGCATTGGCATCACAACCCACATTTTTTTCTTTCCAGCTCTCTCCATATCAGCGTTTGGACCCCTCCTTCATACGAGAGCGCCGACCATGTGTGAGAGATCCTGTTGCATCAGGAGCAAACTGTTTGTGGTTACGAGTGACTGTTATTCATCACTGTTTTGCAACATCCTTGAATAACCAGATACCGTTCGTGGCAATCCTAACTGAAGTTGGCTCTGAACCGACTCCTCCTCCTCCTCCTCCTGTTAGCTGTAAAACCTTGCAGCGTGGGTTTAGCAGGCGCAGTCTGGGTGTCAGTGGGCAGATGAAATTCTAACCTGAATGTGTGTCTCCTGCCTGTGGGCTAATGCAGCCTGCACGCTGTTCGCCGGGTGGAGAAAATAGCTTTGGCACCGGCAAGCAGATCAAAGTGATCAGACAAGTAATCCCCCATGAGTCAGAAGGGAACCAGCTTGGGGGAGGGGATGTGTGTGACTGTGTGTGTGTGTGTGAATGTGTGTGTGAGGGGGGGAAGGCCAGAGCCGCTTATTTCATCACTCTCCTTTATTCACATAGACAGATAAGAAGCAAGGGCCTGTGTGTATTTTTGTTTATAAGTGTTCAGACACATGAAGTCCTCCTCCAGTATTTCAATTTGAGCTTCCTGTAACTTTGAAGTTAAAGGGTATTTTCGCTTTGAATGGATCAGAAAATCACCCACTGAACACTGTAATTTCCCCTTGCGAGGAGAGCGCGCTGTGTCACTACATGTCTCACTCTGAGCCGAGGCGCATTCAACATCTGCGCGTCACTCGTTTCAAACCCAGATCTAATGTGCCTGATTATCTTCAGTTTCTGAAACTGAGATGTATCACACTCACAAGCCAAATTGTCTAACCACAGTGACACAGACGTTACCAGTTGTGTGGTAATGCATCACGATGGGGATCAAATGTACAGCCCCGAGTGAGAACGAAAGGAAAAAGGAAAGAAAAAGCACGAAAACAAACCCGCGCGTGTAAAAAAAAAAGAACAAGAGCATTAACTCACCGAGGACAAAAAATGTGACTTAGATTTAAGCCGCGGCTACATATCTTCACCACTCGCTGCGTTCAATCGGCTTTCATTAATGCTGTTTAGCAGAAGCAGCACTCTCCACTCATATTTAAGATGTGTGGCTCCTCTCTTCACTCTGGGATGATTGCAAACTTGTGATGTTTTTCTAAGTGAGGCTGAGACACTTTCTAATAATTAAAAAAAGGTTTCTGAGAGTCCTCTGTTGTGCCTTTGTGTCTGGATTAGCTGGTAATGAAGAAATGTCATTAGGCGGTCGACTCACTGGGAATTTCAGACAGACAGAGAGAGAGAGAGACTGTGTAACTTTAGGTCTCAGCGTTTTGAGAGAAGTGTTTTGATGTTTTGGTATGACTCACATTTCCCTCAATCTATCGCACTCAGTGGGTGTACTCGCTTTCCCTCAGCAATAACTAGTCAGACACTGAGGGCGGTTTAAAGCACAGGTGCAAGTGAAAGTATTATCCAGACAGCAGCAGCAGCAGCAGCAGCAGCAGCAGCAGAAGAGCCAGTCAGGGTTGGGATGATGTTTGTTGGGGCTTTGTGCCAAAGAGGAAGTTATTCTGCTCTCGAAGGCATGGTTGTGAAAATACAGTACACTTACACAGATGGCCGCGATGAGTCATGTCACAAGGCTTCCTCCTTTTCTGCTAGATAATCCTCATCAATTAGCTCTATTGTCAGCCAGCTTTCCACACTGCTGAAATTGATGCCTGAGCACTCGGCGGCACAGAATCTGGGCCTCTTTTTTCCTTTGAACGGTGACTCACCCGTCGGGGAAGAAAAATCTTTGATTGTTGGAGCTTTTCTCTTCAGTGAGTTTAGATGATTTATTTACGAAGCCGCAGGCATTCGCAGCTAAACCCGCCCACCGTGTACTGTCATGAATAAAGACGCAGTTGCATCACAGTGGTTTTCATCAGTTAAAAGGCACACCCAAAGGGGTATAAAAACCGCACTTGTGGGAAAGACGGCGAGCGGGATCTTACCTGTCCTTGTCCTGTTTTTTTTTGTGTGTGTTTGAATCGGGTTTAGCTTTTATGGTATCAGTGACAGGAACTGGATACAGCCACAGATATTCTGAAGCAGATGTGCTACTGGAAACGTTATCCCCGTCTCCAGCACATACAAAGACACACACACACTGGTGCACATACAAAAGGGAGTCTTATATATCATTTCCTGTCCTAAACCTGGCCTTTGAACCTAACGTGTAGTGAGACGTCTGATTGATGTGGTACGAAAAGGTCAGAATAAAGAGAGAATTAGACACTGTGATGTTTTCACAAGATTTCGGCCTCATGACCCCATCGCCTGAAGTGTTGCAAAATGTTTATTTATATCACTAATCTTTGCTTCTCTCTTCAGTTTCAGAATCTGTCTTTTGCCGTTTCCGAGATGAGCTGCCCGACTGGTTTTAAATTTTTTTTTTGTAAGAATAAATTGTATGTGTAACGTGAAACATGCTGTAGAAATGAACCCAGGTGCATTTTAGCCTCCTTTGGGTAATTGTTTTGGTTATTATGGCGCGCTACATTTATTTTGGTTCATGTTCACTTTACTAGCCTTGTCTCCAGATGGCAGCTCTGATGAACAGCAGACAGCTGAAAAAGTTAGATGATGTTGAAATTATAGATTTGTTAGATGTCAAATACACAGCTTTGATTTAGCTAATGTTGCTGTCTGTTGTGTAAATTGGTGGGCTGTACAAGGTACGACATGATCATATGCCCCTTCAACACACAGGGACAAAAGAACAAGAACAAAAGAAATGCAGAATAACACAACAATTTAAAATAAAATCATTGTGCATCGTTGCGGTAGAGTGGAAAGAGCACAATTTGAAAATAGTTGATTATGAATCAGTAGGAATTCGGCAACGTGACTCAAGCTACGATACGAAACTGGAATGAGGTTTGGGAGGGTGAGGCCAAGTCTTAAAAGGAAAAGACGACAGCACCTCCTTCCTCTTTGTTAACCATAATTACAGTGTTTGGTATTTGTAAATCTTCCTGCAGGAGTAGGTGTGTAATTCACTGTGACTTACAGTGTGTCTCTGTGAGGCGCTGCAATGGAATCTGTGAATGGTACAAATGCATGTGTTGTTGTGGTGTGAATAACACTTACATCATGATGTAGGTGTGTGACAGAGACGAGCTTTGCTGTACAAGAAATGAGGACACTGCATCTGTTCACTGCTGAAAGTGGGACAGCTTCAATAACTTAGAGCATGCATGATATCTGCTGCGTTCCCTCCTCAGGCTGCACTTTTTTTTTGTTTTTGAGCACAACTTCTCATCTGCCTCATATGTACAGAAGCTTTGGATCTGCAGGGCAGGGACACAACGTTGAATTTCTGAGGGTTGTTTCTGTTGATTCAGGGGAAAATCCATTTTACAGCATGTGCAGCCAGCCAAGTGTCCAATTAGTGCTATAAGATTTTTTTTTTTTCCTCATCGAGGCAGAATTGGAATTACATTCTGTGAATTCTGGAGCCGTCCTTGCCAAGGTCTGACACGAGGGAATCAATGACTTCACTGAAATATCAAACTGTGTCATAAATTATAGTGTTTTATTGCCTACAACCTTGATCCACCGGAGTGAGGCAATTTCACCGTCTTTGCAGTTGAAGATGAGCCGCGGCACTCAGCTGCACTCCTGCGGATATTCAAATAATTGCCCTCAGCTCTGTGTGTGAGAGAGAATGAATTTGAATAATGTATTGCAATGGGAGTGAGGCCACAAGGCCTCCGAGGTCGTAAATTCTGCTGCTACATCAGCTCAGCCCACGGGAACGGGAGGCACACAGGGTTGTTTATAAAATGCCCTTGGAAAAATGAGTCTAATCCCCAGCCAAACCGTAAGCCATGGGGAGAGCATTAGATAACCCACAAGCTGCAGAGTAATGAGAGTAATGAGGGAGATGGAGAAGCAGAGCCAGGACAGAGAGAATGCATCCATTTATTGGCTGTATGCTCTGATTGCCCAGACCATTTGAGACAAACTGGAGCCTGACACAGTGCTGGAGTCCATTTCGTCTGATCAGCAGCAATAAGCGCTTTCCACAGCCAGTGAGTGCTCCAGGCCTGCCGCAGCCATACATCATGCACATTGTCTAACCACTCAAATTATGTCTGTTTACCCGGCATCAACATCGGTGATGCATTGTGACTGCAAGTGTACACAGGTTGACTTTCAAACACGACGGTCTTGACCCACAAATATCAGATCCTGCACGGCGCTGCGGACGCCGGCGTTAGATTTAACAGCACCGAAAGGGTTATTCTCTCAGACAAACATTAAATCGAAAAAATTAATTGCTTCCTGTTTCCAAAAATGTCCTCCTGTTACCACCCCACCTCTGTTTTCACAGCACTAACAGCTCCATCCCCCTGCTAGGTGAGCGCTGGCTGCAATGCAAATGATGTTGTGATAGTTTACACATCTTAACAGCGTTAGAACGTGATCGGGCGCCGAGGCCGATGACGCACACGGGCTCGACTGCAGCCAACTTTTCTGCTCAAACACAACATTTTTTTTTCTAAAATTCCCTACAAGATAAATGTACTTTCAGCATTTTATTTCACACATTGCTTGTGGTGTAAACCACAGTACTACTCCATCACAAGAGAGTACAGAAAAAGCAAACAAAGCCATCTTACTCTTTCCCTCTCTTACACACACACACAGCATAACAGACCAGCCTTCTAGACCCAGAGCCCAGATTCCCCTGCTCCCCTTGATGTCTCATTAGAAGCAAAAGCAAGTCTTGTACTTAGCCAAAAATGAGATGGGATGTGTGTGTGTACTTTTTTCGTGTACTTTTTTTTTTTTTTTGGGATAGGGTTGTCCTAAAGGGTACTTTTGCAGAGTGAGCTGTGGGGCTGGCTGGCTCGCTGCAGTGTTATTGTCTCCAGAAGGGTTCCTGTAAATGAGGGCTGCCTGCCGCTGTACCCCCCCCACCCCCTGCCCCCCCCCCCCCAAGCCTTCTTCTGGCAGCCCTCCCCATAAAGTCTGGGTGACGGAGCAGGTAATAAAGGGCCTGAACGCAATGAGTCAGCACTTTAGCCTCCATTTAATTTCATCTGAATGCAGCGCTGACCCCCCTCTCCCCCCATCCCCCCTCCCCCATGCACTCCTCTCCCTTCTCTCTCTGCAGTAGACTTAACCCATTCCTGCCTCCTGTGTCAGGATTAAATTGTATGGCAGCCCTTTCTTTTTTTTTTTTTTTTAAACCTGCAGAACAAACAACCGTCTCGCGGTCATGTGGTTTTTGTTTTTAATAAACTGCATCCCCCGTCACCTCCAAGAAAACGCTGGTAAATCGGGACCGTGTGGTCTAAATGTTTCCATCCTTTTGTTGTTCTTGGTATGTAGCCTCTTAAAGCTCACCGTGCTGACAGCGAGTGTTGGTGTTGGAGAAGCAGAGGCGGGGTCTACGGAGGGGAATGTAGGCTACACATTCCTTTCCTAGGAGCTGTCTGAGCACAAGCAAACACTGCTGCACAATCAGACCAGGATTTCCGCCATTCCACAGCGTGCGCCAGACTCTTTGAGTTTTTCCTCTCACTTCGCACGAACCCCCGGCTCTGATCCCTGCTGACGCTCGCAGCTCCCAGTCTTGCAATGACGTGCGACTTTCCATCCCTAAAACTGATCCATCTCCTTCCATTAAAATGATTGCTGGCTGTTGCTCTTTGTTCTGCATCTGAATGATAAATCTTTCCAGACTGGATGCTCTTCAGAATGTGAGTCACGCCTAAATATGCACACTCAGTCAAGACTTACAGTGTTTGTTTTTACCTCCAACATCCTGCACCTACAGTCTGCGGATACTTTTACAATGTGGGTGTGTTCTCGTTCCAGTTTTCACTCTATACAACACTTGCATAGATCCTTCGTCATCCAGTGTCTAATTATGGTTTGTGCCAGTGCTGCTCCCTCTTCTGCTCCACTGGGCTCTCTCATTTTTACTTGTTTGTACTGTTTCCTGGGAAGGAGGGATGACATTGTCCAGACCTCCTCTCTCTCTCTCTTCTCTCTTACCGCTTCTCTGCCTTCCACGATAACTCTCTTTTTCTCTTTCTCCCTCCCTCCATTCTTCCTGCTCCCTATTTCCAGCTCTCTGCCTTTGTGTCTCATGCAGCTGCAGTACAATAACAGTATTTGAGTGCAACAGTCCAGACAGGACTTTAGTTTAAATAAGCACCCCCGGGGCAATGTAATAACCCAACAACCCCCTGTCCCACTCTCCCAGTCAGTCCCTCCGCACTGGGGCCTGCTCCACAATACATTCCTCCTCATGCGCCCTGCCAGCCGCTCAGCCAGCCAGTCAGCCAGGCAGCCAAACCACGATAGGAAAAATACAGAGCATGGAGCTGTGATTCACAGCCCTGATATAGAATATCACCTCCTCCCTTCTCCCCAGTCCAACAGCTGGTTTCCTGGAAGCAGACTTGTGCGGTGGGAGTTCGGGTCAGGGAGGGAAGACGGTGGAATCAAGGAGGCCCCGACTGTGCTCCATCAAAGGCCTCTCTTTTCACATCTGCAGCTCCCTGCCGCAGTGTTGCAACATCCTCATGAGAAGCATGTGTTTATACGAGGGGGGGGAAACATGCATTGTAGAAAAACAAGGTTTGACGTAAGGCAGGTTATCTCATAATGACATCAGTTAAGGTCTTGGTTTTCACATCCCTGCAAGCTTGAGGGTGAAAAGGTGAAGTAGTGGTGGGAGTGTTTCTTTCTCCAGCTGTCAGAGATAGATGACTTATGCCTTTAGAGAGATCCACACGAGGTTGCTGCATTGTTGCTGATCTGGGAATTATTAGCTTATCATTGAATAAAACCATCAACTAAATGTCTAAATTGTCAGTGTAATTGTTAGCATCTGACCGTGACAATATATCCCTCTGACAATCCAACCCCCCCCTCCAGGGATCTATGTCATCCATGACAATAAAAGAATCATTTGGCTTAAATAGGCCACAGAGCCATTTTTTTTTCTTTTGATACACAGTTTAAATAGTTTTCCTCTGCAATTTTTTACATTTGCAAGTAAAGTGCCCTTAACCTACTTTAGAGAGCATGTCAAGTCATATGTCTCTGTGGCCTTTCCTGTCTACACAATGACCCTCGAGTAGAGGAGAAGAATGGGAGCAGGGCTCACTTCCCTCCTGTGCATGAACAGCCTAATTTAGGAAAGCGTGTCAGTGTGAACCTTTGTCACATTGCCGGGCTCAGAATACCCATTGTTCCCTTGATAGAGTCATTCCACTTAGAAAAGGCTTTTAAGAGAGCAAAGAATATCTTGCATCTTGCGCCCGCACAGACACATCTGCATTTGTATTCATGCACTGGGCGAATTAGTGCACACATACTGGCAGGACTACTCACTCACACCCGCACACACATGCATGATATAGGGAGATTAAGAATGGAAGTAGGGTAGCATGAGATCATGCATGCTCTGGCTCATTAGGTACATTTAATATAGTCTGCCTGGAAAGCCATCTGTTCCAGGCCGATGGTGCCAGATATGATGTGATGCTGGCAGCCATACTTGTTCCTGTTTACCATTTTAAAAGATGGTTGTTATGTGGTAAGGCTAGACTATAATCTGAATACTCCTCTCATAAAAACATTCAAGGGAACCCAAGCACACTGTCGCCCAAATCAAGGAAAGAAAATAAATTCAGACATTTGGGCAAAGATACACTCACTCATTGGGGCTATAGCTTTCCTTGTCTCTAGTCTTTATATGCTACACTAATTAAAACTAAGATATGCTAACGTACCAGATACAAGAGTAGTTTTAATCTTCTCATGCATCATTATTACTTCAAAGTGCTAGCAGCTCTGCTGGCTAACGTGGGCGGTTTCACACCTGAAAGTCCAAACCAAGGTTCATGTTTTTGGTACATACTGTACGCTGTTGGTTAGAGTTTCATACTGCATTAAAGCAGCGCACCAAATAACTTTTTAATGACGCATTGATGTTCTATCCTCACCCCACACTCGATATGATTTCAATTACAACTTTAATTGATTGTTTTGTAAACAGAAGTGCGTATGGCGTAGTCCTGTCACCAAAGCTCTCCTCAAATGAGCTAGTTAGCAAAGTTGCATTGCATTGTTGCATTTCAACGATAATTATTCTGTTCTCTAATTATTCTGGCATTGATATCAGCAACAATCAACGCCATGCCTGATATGCGAACCTAGTTCGTATTTGGATGAACGTCGGTCAAGAGGAGGCTTTGTCATCGCCAGTAGGACAGGAGAAGACAACTGCGGGCTACGACGTGAGCCCTGCCTCCGTGTCGGGAAAGACCAACGAGGTGTAGCCTATACGCTAAAGTGTGTAGGCTAACCACCGGAACTTCCTGTTAAAGGTACGAAAATCCGAACCATGGTTTAGTTTGGCCTATCCTTTTAAGTTATTAATTTAAGACATATTTGGCTAACTCTCTTGTAGACAAACAAAAAATGAATGTATGGACTATAAATGCTGTGTAAACAAAGCTGGTCAAACATGCTTCAGTTCATTTGCAAACATCATCTGCGTATGAGAGAGCCACTGTGTTAAAATACAAATACCAAATCGGGTTTGGTCAGTGCATCAGGAGCTGTTTCATACCTGCAAGTCTCAGTGCTGTCTTTACGGCTGTCTGTATTTTATGGCTTTATGTGTGTATTTGTGTGTGTGGGTGTGTGTCCCTGCAGCAGGATATGTGTGCGTACTTGCGAATCCGCAGAGACAGAAAGCCCCCATGCCGCTTTGCAGTTGCCAGCAGCCCCCCTCTTCTCATCTCTGGCTGGGAGGGTCTTGGGGATTAACTTTCCACTTCTCTGATCCACTTTTCCACAGAGCCAATAGCTATGCAGGTCTGGAAATGTGTTATGTGGCTGGGTGAGACAAAAATCAAGGCCAATTCCAAAATAATTTATGACCCCTGTCTCAAGGTTATTTCTGTTCTTTACCTTTGCTGCCTATTCATTTGGATGACCTCATCTCCATTATGAGCCTTGCCATAAACAAGGACATCATTTAAATTCAGAGGACGTCTATTATTATACGGATGACGTGACTTTGCTTCACAAATACAGTCATCCAACATATTTGCTTGTTTCTCGTATTAGAATTCGTCTCGTATTTATTACATAAGCATGTTTTGCATATTTCCATTAGGTTTTTGTTTTCACGCTCTATTCCAAATCACAGTAATTGCTTCCTCCTCTTGCCTTTTAGAGTCTGAGGAGATTACGCTCCGCAGCTGCAAATGATTTTGTTTTACAATTGGAAGGGGGGAATCCAAAATTAGGATGGATGAATACATAGCGACAAAAACCGAAGTTTCATACTACATTTTCACCTCCAGCTACCACAGCACTTTAATGCACTGCGGTTTATTAGCGCAGTATATCTCGGATTTCAGGGAGCACTGCAAGATTTCAGGAGAGCGTCATTCAAACCGCAGGGTAGAGATATAAAATGGTGAGTCCTTTAGGAGACGGGATTGAAAGGCTCCATCAAGGCAGCCAGAGAGGAGGGAGCTGAGGTATTCCTTTGAAGTGGGTGGCTCAGATATTAAATAATTGAGTTGTAGGAGATTAAAGTTTCAGAAGCTAATTTGGCCCCCTCCGCGGCCTGTCACTCAGGGGCTCGAAGAGTCTGCAGCCTGCAGACGACTGGTGAATAAGTGTGACTCATTTCCTGTGTGTGGCTAGGCTGGAGAAACCCTATATCTGTGGCAGACTGAAACAGGAAGTTCATCCAGGGCACACTCTGTGTCTCTGACTCAGAGCGAGGGTGACGCCATTTTTGCTGTCCGAGTTTTCAGGAATCCAATCCTCCATGTGCTCTAGCAACAAAAGCAGCATGGAGAGGTTTCACTTCCCTTTTTTTCCTCCCTTCCCCTCACAAACACTATAGTTGCTGACAGCCGAACTGCTATGTGGAAAGAAGTTCATTTGCTGATGCAAGAGGAATACGTTGCTTGTGTAAGCCTGGATTTCAGTGTTATTTAGATGCAAGGGTTTCGGTTTCAGTCACCGCGTGCTGACGGAGAGGCTGAACAGCCTCGAGGTGAAAGCTCTGTTATTTTTGTCTGGAATGTGCCTCTCAGCTGACATTGAAACCTAATTTTCGAGCACCTTGAGGATGACACTGCCCAAGTGGTAAAGTAATTGATATGTATGAGGGCATATAATCACAAGTGCGTCGTCTTTGAGGACAAACAACAGACTGTGTTGAAGGAGGTCTAAGGACATATTGGTGAATTACCTTTGCTGCTTTCTTTTCATTCTCAGTGTGAGTTAATGCTAGTGCAGCGGCGCCACGGCGGGTCTTCCACAATGACTCAAACGCCTGCAGCGATAATGAAAAAGAACAACTCCATCTTCTTGCACCTATAGATTGGCTGGATAAGGCCCGGGTGTGAGTGTCTGTAGATCTGTTTTCCCGAGTCTTTAACCTTGCAGAGATGTCAAGATGAATCAGACTTACAGTAGATGTGGCCCAGCTGAGGCCTGACCTGTCTCCGTGGCTTTGAAATATGAGACTCAAACGTCTGGTTCTGCAGCTCTATCCATGGCCCTGAGCTCACACTCTGAGCACTTTTATTTACTTTTCCTCTTTGGAAAATTGTTTAACAAACCAAATATGTGGTATCCACTCACCCTGTATATTCAAATCTCCTCCAGTGACATCATGTTAGTTCAAGAGCCAGTGTGAACACATATAGCATCCTATCCCTGGAGTATTTGTATTGCTTGTTGTAAAGCTCCTGTCACCTGGGCCAATAATATGTTTTGACTGTCAAGGGTCAGAGTTAGCTCAGGGCGGTGTTGCTATGTTGCAGGGAAAAACAGGCCTCCCGTTGTCATGTGGGCCAGAGGGCTGTTGGGATGGAGAGCCAAAGCCCTGCGGTGAGATCAGTTTATGGAGGAGGACTATGTTTAAGAATGAGCCCCTGTGGGCTGTTTACGCCATGCTGAACCAGCATTACTCTCCTCTAGCTGGAGGAAAAACAAATAAAGCTTATAAAGTGAAACAAAAAAACACATTATTACGGCTGTCGCACTGTATTATTACTGGTTGCTGTCAGTTGCATCATATGCCAGAGAAACTATGTGTCTCTTTGCATTCAGTAAGCGTATTTACAATCTGACAGAACAAAATATGTTACAAGATGGAGGTATTTTAGTGTGCGCGTGCACATTTATAGGAATTTAATACCCTCATTGAAATTATAGATGTTTTGGCATAAGGAAAGCCATCAAGAACATATGATCTCATATTCAGACACCTATAATTAACATTTTTTTCTTTTTTTTGCAGGATTGAATTTTTCATAACTGTTACTAATATCAAAGGGCAATATATCAATATATATTGCCTGTATTTGAATGTATATTCTGCATTTAAATGGTTTTACAAACAAAAATTGGGTGGAATCAGTATATAGTAGTAATAATAACACACAAACACAGAGGATATTGGCAAATTGCTCCATCTTTTAATTTTTGGCCAAAATGCTACAGCAGCCACTGATGAAACATTAGAGCTGTCCAACATCAGTCACCAAGGAAATGTAAGCATAAGCTCCAGATAAACACACAATATTATGACTAAAACAACAACACCGACAACAAACACGGGGGTAGCCTTCAGCGAGGAGCCACGGCCCTTCACCTGCATCCCCCTTCTGTTCATCTCGAAAACTTTACTGTGCCTCACCAAGAAAAGAAAAGAAACAGCCAAAGGGCTCCTGTGTTGTTTTCAGCGAGGTACTTAAAAACTACCTCTGTCACTTTACCTCTCGCGTTTACTCCACTGAGATAATGTTTTCTCTGCCTCGAGGGATGATCGCTAGGATGAACCCTACAGATGAAAGAGAGCAGTGTGACGACAGGTGAGAAAGAAAAAGAAGAGCAAACACGACTTGGCGGGGAGTTTTTAGTGGTGGCGGCTATAAACAAAAGGCCCACAGCAACGTAGATCCCTCCCTCCTCTGGTATGGTGGCCAGGCATGCTGGAGCTCTGTCTGTGTCTGCACTCCTGTGCAGACTAGCTCGGCTTTAGCTGCAGGCTAGGAGCGAGCAACGGTGGACAGGGTGTGTCTGCTTTACCATGGAAGCAGGTGGGCAGACTGCGCTCAGAGCGGAGGAGGGGGGCAGATGGGGGGAAGAGCAGGTGGTGTGGTGCCACTGGCTCGCTCCAAGCAGCCACGGAGGGCTGGGTTGACATGACATCACAGTTACTTACGTGGCTACAATCAGTGAAGCCAGTCACCTTTTCAACAACAGAGACAAAGGGCTGACGATGTTCAAAAACGTCCTCTCAGAGCTACTATTATATGGGCGCTTTCTCAGAAACAGGTATTTAAGATCTGTGAAGCCATCTTTACCTTCATCCAGACAAAAGTTTACCTAAAGTAGGGGAGACTTTTCATTTTCAGTATCACTACATCATATCTGCATATATTTCAGGTTGTTGTGCATCCCCAAAGTGTAAAAATAACTGTTTTGATAATATAGCATGACTAAAAAAAGCGGTCTCGTGGCTCAACTCACCCTGTGTATTGGGTAAGTTGATCCGCCCCCCTCCTTTTCTTCCATCCATCTGCCACCTCCCACTTTACTTCATATTCCACCTTTCCAGGTTGCAGGTGAACACAAACTGCTGGGACCTGCTGCTGAGCCACTAACTCACTGAGGTTTGGAGAGTTTTGGGAAGAATGTCCCTTCTTCCTCTTTGTTTTAATTATTGACTTTATTAGTTCACACAGTAAAATGGTGCAATTTCATGCTAAGTTTACTACCTCATATTGCAGCTCATTGATACCACAACCGAAAATAAATTTATAATTATCTATTTTGATCTAAATAATTCTCATGAAATTTATGATTGATGAAATTAACTTTTAAGAGTGAAAAATGTTTTTTGGACATTAATGTTAAACCACTTTACCCATGTGGTTCTTACCTTCACAGACTCCATGAATGGAGTACATATATGCTCAATGGAAAAATTAGCATATTTGTACATATACCAGATTAAATTTGGTCGAGGGCTTCATTTTATTTTCCATATGCAGCATTTACAGTATTTTTTGTCCACTGGTCTCCAACCTAAGCGCCCCCGTCTAAAACTCCACAAGATAAATCTGAGGGGCTGTGAGATGATTCATGGAGAAAAAAAACATTCTGTCACACAGATTTTTTGGCTCATTTTTATCTGTTTGGGTTTCAAACTGTTATCTCAACGAAGCAATCTGAGAAGTTCAAAGGAAAAAAGCCTCTATGCTTACCGCGCAGACATGTGAAACCATCAGGGGCCAAAAGTAAAATGGGAAATAAACGACAGTGATAAATTAAAAAGGAGCCACAGCCACGCAAGCCAGAAGGATTGAGAGCCATTGGTTTGAAGTTCAACAGTGTATTGTATTTCCTAACAATAACATCATCCAGTGTTAAAGTAAATGTAGTGATAAGCAAGTGTGGAGAAGTTCAGAGTACTCTGACATGTAAGTAACAGAAAATGGAAAATGTATTTAGTTACTGTTCTTCTCTTCATATGAACCCTTGCAGAGTTAAGAACACATCCTGTATATTTTTCAAGGTAATGCTTCCCCTTTGGTCACTTAACGAGACTTTTTTTTTTTTCCGGAGGTTGTCCCAGATATCTGGCAATGTTTGATCTAGGCCAGCTCCACAGCAGGGTAGCCAAGGGGAAACCAGGGAGCCAAGTTAACTAGTTCATGTCAGTCATCAACTTATTTTAACAGATATAGGCTGCATTTACTGTGGAAAAAAAGGGAAAGAAATAAGGCAAGTACTTCCACCAAGAGTTTCCAGTTAAAAAACACTCCATGACCTGTTTTCAGTGAGACACTCTCACATGGCAGAACGATTTTTCTGACACTAAGCAGCTTACTTTGTATATATTCATTTACATTCATTTTTCCGTGGCGTTTGCCAGGTCAAGAAAGAAAAAAAAAAGATAGCGAAGTTCAAGCTGGGGCTAAACAAAGCCGCCGCTGTCATAAGCCATCAAATTCTAATAAGGCATAACCTAGTCCTGGGTGGGCGAGGGAAGCCACTGTTTTTCTGCTATTTCCATTTATAGACTGCACCAACAAGCCCCCTGGGAGATTGCTCGCCATGACTCATGTCTCCAGTGCTTCTGGTCCAGACTGTACTCTCTCCCCCCATCATATCCCCGAGCACCGCTGCATTTTTTTTTTCTCTCTCCTTTTTTTTCTTTGTTAACCCTATAGCAATTGCTTCGTGTTTATCTCACCTTTCATATTTTTCTTATTTGTTCGGTATTGTAATGCTTTTGCTTTCATTCATGCCGGATAAAACCGGTTAAGACTGCACAGAGAACCTGGGGGGGAGAAAAAAAAAAGAGAAAGTAGGGAGGGAATCAATGCGAGGAGTGAAGCCAGAGGGTCAGAGTAGCCACGGTAGCTGATGATGAAAGCGATAAGTGGGCTAAATCAGTCCCATGTAAATAGCAGCTATACAGTACAGACGGCGGCCATTTCCCAGAACTGTTGTTGTGGTGAAACGGCAGCGTCAATATGGGGGGATGTCTCTGTCTGCCTTTCCCAGCACAGCAGCCTGCAGGCTTTTCACCATCACGTGGTGCGCTTGTCCTGCCCCCCCACCCCCACCTCTTTGGTTTTATTCCAGTCACGGCAACCCCCCATCCCTCCCCACCTCCCCCCCTCGCCTCTTCCTCCTCCACCACCACCACCATCCCTCTCTCCCTCCACCCCGCCCCGCCCCTTCTGTGCTCTGTCAGGTCACCCGCCTTGTTTGTTCAGATGGAACAGAAGAGGAAATGAAAGCTGCAAGTCCACTGTTAACCCTTTCCTGGGACTCCTTGCTCCACTATTGTGTGTGCATTCCTGCTATTTTTTTTCCCACCTTGTTGTTTTCCTGCTTTGATGGTGATTTGGATCTATATCAGGACGCAGTTTTCGCTTTGGTTTCTTGTGCAAGAGGGGGGAAGCAAAAAAAAAAAAACCCTGCACGGTGAATGCAGCTAAAAATACAATCAAATCTCAGTCGCTCCAAATAGGAGAGAGTGAAAAAAGCTGCATCACACTGTAAGATAATAACTGTGGTCTACTTAATATGCAGCCTGGGATATTCATGTATGTATGACTGCACTGGAAAAATGCTGTGTCAGTGTCTAGCTGAAGATAATGTCATATCCCTCCCTTGTTCTGTTTGCTACGGTTCACACTTCCTCAATGTGAGCTGCCCTGTTTTTACACTGTAATAACATGTGTGCGGGGATGCATATGCGAGCCTCATGTTTATCCTGCAGTCTGCCACGTTCTTTGCTTGGTTACTATGCAACCAGGTCAGAACAACATGGACACCACAGTAGCTGAATGGCCATTTTGGGTAAAAGCTCTCTGCAATAATAAACAGCTTCTGGCACAGAGAAGTTGTTTTCCAGCTGCTGATCGTTGCCAAAATACAGAATTAACTGCAATACCATTTACTGCTGTGGAAAAACATCAGCCGTCCAAACCCACATACCTTCAGAGGCTTTGAACAGCTTGTAATCCCTCAGCAGCTAGATGGCTCTCAGAAACAAGCCTGCCCAGGCTGCTGCCAAAGAAATTACTGCACAGTTATAGTGTTACGTTCCTATAAACTAAAGTGTTCTCTCCTCTCTCTGTTGGAGAGTGTTTTTCTGAGGACAGAAAAGTAATTGCGTGAGCTTAAATTTCTGCTTTTTATCTCAACTTGGCCACAGCTGGCTATTGTGTTTGCTGCGAGCCCGGAGATGTCTTTACATGGGGAAGATAAGCCGTAGAAGCATAAAACAGCTGCCTTAGATTTTTACAATGCTGGGGCAGGAACGCTTCATGCTTATTTTGAAGTGGCTCCAAAGATATTTGGAGCGATTTGAGGCGAGATCAACTGAACTTTACCCTCTCTCAGAGGAAGGGAGAAGAAACAGAGACGGTGTCGCTGCCAGAATCTGTGAGGCTCAAATGAATTTAGAATTAGACAAAGTGAGGCTGTACGGTCGAACATTACCGTCCTGTGGGTCGCTCGTTTATTCACGTGTTTCATCTTAATCCACCAGTTATGTTCTGCCAATTATCTCTTATGGGCTTGAATCAGTGAAAGCATATGTGAGTACAGCCTGTGCAAACTGTCAAGGCTACGGTTTGTGCTGAGTTGTGACTATAAGGGCCGTGCTGTGTTAGCCTTGCGTTGACATGTCATCATCATGGCCTCCATGACCACTATGCCAGGTTTCTTGGAATCACAGGGAACATGACTATTTTCCCTGGCCGACGGCCACGTTAAACAGATCAGTCACAGAGTGTGTATTGTAATTGAATCAAATAAACAGGATAAGCTGGTCAGTAAACAGTGGAGGGAGGGCAGGGCGTTGCGGGAGATCTCAGGCGTCTCAGGTGCCGTTGCACCCCCCGCCGTCGAACCAGAAAGTTTGTGTATAGGTCAGCCGCCTCTAATCCACGTGCACTGTGATGTGCACAAGTTGAACAAGCAGCTTGGTGTTACGCTCTCATACACATAGAAGAGCGAGCATAGAGAAGCAAATACAAAAACATGCAGACATACTACATTAGACATTCTGTAAGGTGACGACAGCTTGAACAGTGGCTCCAGTGTTTCAACTTAAAAGAAAGTACAGACACAAGACTCGTCTTTCTAACTTGACAAGGAATCTCCCAATGTAAAACTATCCCTTTAATAAAATTTGGGACAGAAGAAGACACTTTTTAGGTTTACTGTTATGCTAGCGTGGCTCTGTGTAGCTTAAGATAGCACCAGGTTAGCTGCTCATTTTCAGATTCCTGTTTACCCCAGTGAACGTTGTTTAGACAGACTGCTGCGGGTGTTTCTCTCCACTTGTACTAATTGTAGTATATTTTGCTCGTAGCTCTCAACAGGTCTGAGAAATGGCCGGTGAGTATTTTAAAAACGGCTACTGCTCATTAAAGTGAAGTATAATTCCTGTAGGTATCTCATTTAGAGGCTTTTTCTTGTTGTTTTTGAGAAACCAGCAGATATTTTTAGTTAGATGAGAGCGTTGAACAAAATGTAGGAGAAGTGAAGTGAAAATCCTTGATCTTACCAGGCAGAATTGAAGGGGTCAGAGGTCATGATCCTGCCTGAGGCCACGGAGAAGGTCATCTTTGTGATTTGTGGATAAATACATGATGCCATTGTGCCCTGGGCTCTATCCAGGCAGGACTTCAATCTGCAGCCGTTCAACTTCCACCCCCTCAACCCGCCCACCCCAGCCCCTCTGATCAGTGGGCCTAGGCTGTTGTGACTGGGCCAGTCTGACAGATAGACCATGATGAGAGTCGAGGCTGAAAGCCAGGCTCTGTGACTGCGGGGCCAGGCCGGGCCAGGGATGATGCAGGCTCAGGGAAACAGAGAGCACTGTGGACGGCCCTGGCTCCGGCCCTGGGGCCCCCCATAGCCCCTCCTGTCCCTCGGAGCACTTCCTGCCTCTGTCATTCTACCAGCAAATCCAATCCCTGATCAAAGGCCAAGGAGAAAAAAGGGGAAGAGAAGAGAGAAGAGACAGAGAAGTGAAAAGGGCGAGGGAGATTGACGTGCGTGTTGGGGGGAAAAGGGAGAAAACAACAAGCCACTCTTTATCTGACAGGGGAGGCAGCTGCTCGGGCCGGGGCACCTGTGTGCCTGCTGCCTCTCAGGCTGACGCCAAGCTCCGCCCTAGCGCCCACCAGTGCCAGACTCATGAAAGGTTGCCATAGCAACACCCCCAGCCCCACAGTCTGAAATAAACAACCTTTCAACCTCATCTGAGGAGGGTAACCTTTAGATGATCTGTGGGCAGACCGAGGTTACGCTGGCATCACGGGCATGACTAATTACACTTCTGCCAGGTTCACGCTGCACCTATTTTATGTGTAAATATCTGTTTGTGGAAAAATAAAAATCGCAAGGCTCCGGATTGTGAAGGCCAAAGAGCCAGAGAACCCACCTGTTCCTGTGCCCGCTGCCGGAGGCTACACACGGAAATCCTGCAGGACTCTTGCAGCACCATTGTTTCAAGGCAATTACCCAGACCAGATTAAAAATCAGCTATCATTGAGCAGATGTCCTGGCTCGCTCTCCCAGTACGGTGGTGGGGAGTCGGGGTGGGGGGATCTTATTACATTTCACAAGCCAGGGTATGGACAGTGGAACCCTTTCCTTAGGATTGGATATGTCCTCTCTGTTTAGAGTCTACACACACACACACACACACACACACACACACACACACACACACACACACACACACACACACACACACACACACACACACACACACACACACACACACACACACACATACATATGCTCACCGGTGTAGAGGACAAGGTTTGTGGTTCTAAGCAGAAGTGACATCCCATTCATTTGAGCTGGTCAGGGTCTGATGTCCCCCATCTTATCTTACAAGGCTTAGCGCTGTGAAATCACATTGGCCCGGCTCCAGCAAAGACCAATGCAGTGGCTAGCATCACTGAAGCTGGCTGACTCTACACCACACACACACATACACACACACCTACAGGGACACTATGCTGTCAATCTGCAGCTTAAAACTGTGTTATGGTTAAATGCCGCCATTCAGTATCATTTCACAGCTGTTAATGTTCCGAAGCGGTCACTGTCTGTCGTTGCTAAAAATACCCCATGACAAGAGCTCACTTACCGACGTTACACATGAAGCTGAACTTGTCAAGTAAAATGAGCTGATGATCACAGATTGGTGCTATGAAATTGAACAAGTGCACTTCAAAAACTAACTTGATCAAGTCTGCGCTGTGAATATGAGATTGGTGGGCTCGCTCGCTTGAAAGACGTTTTCCAGAAAGTCCCCAAATGAATTCTCCTGAATATGTTCTGCAGTTTGTTTTCTCAGCTCGTGCCGTTAGTGGTCACTTGCCGGCAATGATGCGGCAGGATGAGGAGACAGTTGTGATGGTAAACACGCTCATGGGAGTGAGAATCTTTCATCTGAAGTACTTGTGACATGATTGCGTTCATAAATTTTCCTGTTAGGAATGAAAAGGATGAGAGAAAATGTAGCTAAGGAAACCCAGAGGATCCAGGCGCATGCAGATACACAGTCATACAAAAGACGGAACAAAGGAAGTAGAAGCAGATGCCAATGGAACAATATGTAATGTGTTCAGACATGGAGGAAACGCAGCGCGGCGACGTTTTAGCCTGCCATCCGTGTCGGCGGTGTCGTCTGGCTGCCTTGTCCGTGTCTGCTCGTTTTAAGGTTTCACTCTTTCATCCCCCTTCATTTAATCTTCTCGCCCATCATGTTTCCATGCAGGGTGGGTTCACAGGGACGACTGGAGTGTCGGAGAGGGGATGATTGATACCGGCGGGCTGGCAGTTCTTGTACAACTTGGAGCAAAGAGCACGCGGCGCCGAGAGATGATGGAGGCGGCATATGATAAACGAACAGGTGATGAAATGAGGCCTTTGAAGGGAAACTATATCTGTTCCTACCTCAACCCTCAACCCTTCATTATGCGCTTTTTTTTTTGTTTCTGTGTTTCCACCGAGGTCAAAAACAATCTTCAAATAGCATAAAGTGCGGGTTTCTCGTTTGGTGCTCTTTCTTCTAAGACGAGGGAAAAGCTGTGAAAAGATGCTCCGATAGAAACACCAAACTCAGTTTTACCAGTCTGAACATCACTGACAACACTGTTTGACTTTATTCACACTCACTCTTTGCTTCATCACATCCTCTTGATTGCTGAATAAATCTGCCCGGGCATCGCTGCTTGTGCTGTAGCTGCGCTGTAGCTGTGCGTAGTCCATTAATATTCCAATCATCTTCTATATCAGATAAAGAGGAGAGACAGACTCCTCTTCATCTTTCAAAACACCAGCTGTGCGAGAGCCGTGAGACATCCACACATGCACATAGAGCTGTAAACAGAGCGCTGCAGACACATTAATAGATTTATACATGCAGGCAAACTTATATAATTGAGGAGTTTGCAGGCAGCCGCATCAATTTTGCATGGCGTTCATCCTGCATCATTCACAGCGTGCACAGGCTCTTGTTTCTTTCCTTAGATGAATTCACAAATTTCGACTCGAGGCACCTGCACACTATTGGAAAAGAGCAGGAAAAAAAACACGGGAGGAAGCGAGCGCCTACATGGCCAGATATCACCTCCTGCACTCAGATGGGTGTTGATATGCTGCTGGCACCCCCCAACAGTCCCTCCTTTCATATCCTACTCATCTCCCCCGTCCTCCAGCCAACCCTTCATTTCTCAGAGTCTCTCTGTCACTCACGCTCCACACTATCCTTGTGTTTTCAACCCTCAAATTCAAGTAACCGCAGTGAAGCAGTAGTTTTACCCCGTGCCCCTGGGCTTCGCTGGTCCCTGCCCCACTAAAGCGATTAGTCACTCAGGCATCGAGTGGACGAAGGGTCTGGAAGCTTCTGATAGAGGACCGCTCACAGCCCGAGCGACAACCTCAAGGACGCCGTCGTGTTGTTGTTGCTATTTGTTGCAGATGTTTATGTGGAGGGCTGCGTGAGAGTGGCCAGCTCCTGGGGGTCGAGGCGAGGCAGTGAGCCATGGTAATTACATGCCACTCGTCACAGCGCTTTCTCTCTCTGCCCCGGCCGTTGCCAGCAAAAAGCTAACAGCTTGTGTGTTATCTTCGTAATGATTCACCCATCAGTTCACATGGACACAGCACTCTGCTGTCTCCCTGCACACAAACACTCACCCCATGCTTTTGCCTGAATTCATCCACTGCACGGCTAAATTTAAATACACGGGAGCGGCGTTGAATGTGCAGCTCTGTGCCACAAATATTGAGCTCCACTTCCCCTTGTAAATTTTGATTTTCTGTACTCCAGCGCCTCGTTTGCTTTACATTTAAGATCAGCTAGACGAGTCTGAAACACACACCCATCAGAGTGCATCTTAGCACACACCGGGTAAATTGGTAAGGTTGCTGAGCAATACAGTGGGTTACCTTGTTTCCCAGGAAACAACAAAATCCAATTAAAGGAGTCCATGAACCATAGCAACATGTGGTAAACACAGCATGGCACCGCCGCAAGGTTGTTATTCAATCATCAGAAGTAAAACAAACAATTACTGCAGAGTGACCCTAATGCAGGAACAAATGAGAATTTATGCATGAGGAAGCGTGGGTTGGGAATGGAAGTGATTCATCCCTCATACAAGTCGGCAAGAGACTGCTCAAGCTCCTTATTCACGAGAATAATGATAATACTGATGAGACAAGCATTATGAGGAATTTATTATTTTGCTGTCTAAATGTCTTTCATGTTCAAGACAAAGCATTTCCAGTGGTTTTACATATCAAAGAGAATCCACGGTATTGTTGTTATTAGGATTGATGGAGGTATGTTACCCATGTTAATTAACTGATGCTAATTTTGTGATGAATAAATTATAATCAAAAGGGCGACATCTTAGGGCTGATTAATTTTTCATGATACCTCATCTCTTTCTTTCCTATGATATTTTATTATGAAATGTTAAGGAGGCTGTAACATCTGGAGGAGGCCTGCTGGCTGTAGGTGGATGGCAGATGTGGCAGCCAAGACTAGCTATACGATGAATTATAAACACCCGGGGAATTAGCTGATAGGAATTTATACATCCCCACCTGCTTAATGACACACTAGCTATAGGTCGCCTACACATGCACATGTGCTCTCATCCCAGACTGTGGCGGTGATGAGGAATCCATACGACTGGTAGGAGTCACTGTAATCTTATGGAGGAAGCACAGTTCAAAGCCGGCTCACTCTCCCAGTTGCCATGGCAACAGTCTGACACAGTTAGACGGCTGGATGGACAGACAGAATAATCCAGAGGGAACTGCTATCAATACTACATGTGGATTTATTTTCCCTTCATTTAACATTTATAAGCAAAATATAAGCACTTAATAAATAGTTAATTACACTGTGTAATGCAGTTTTGAGTTGATGCATCTTCAACATTTTGATTAAATTTTGATCTGGAAGTGTTTGTCTGAAAATACGTAGCCTGCAGTGCTTGGTAATAACACCGGGTAATGTATCCATGCAGTTAGCAGTAGCTATGTTAAAGGTGCCCCTACGTTACTTACAGCTTTTTGGGACGCAGAGGTTTAAGGTGCAGGACCCATCACCCAATACATCTTAAAGCAGATCATGTGATCAAACCATCTAGGCCTAGCCTACTACAAAGCGAGGGACAACTCCTTTGTGTGGGTAATTTCCATGGAAACATTGATATCATCATCAAAGGAATCAACAGACTGAACTAAACTGTTGTACCTCATCCAAGGCCGTCTTCCTATCTGTGAGCTGTAGAGGTCTGATCACACTATCCTCTCTTACCTGGCTCTATATGTTCCCATATCATTTATTTCCCAGAATAACCCAGGTGTTAACTACGATGACCGTGAAATCTTAACACACTGCAACTTAATAAAACACCTGAAAAACAGACAAAACACATGAAGATTCTGAGAACATCTTCATCAACATGTGCTGCAAACACACACAAGACACGCAAACAAAGCACGCTGTAAATTGACAGAAGACAGACAGAAGTGTGATCAACCCATCTGGGATATACTTGTTGTTCAGTGCTTTGTGACGTTTGAAGTTAAATGTGTGCCTCAGCCTGCTTCTTAACATTATTTGTGTCACTTGGAAACGCTTCTGTTGTTGTTGTTGTTTTTCTGTTTTGCAAGTTGTAGTGAGTTTAGCTGTCAGGGCCATTGTATATCATAAACCAGTTATTACTTGATTATATGCTAATTTGTCTGTGTATCCTTCTTGGTTCACTTGGTAGATAAAGGAAATATCAGCACATCTGGAAGAGGAAGACTAAACACGGATAAACATACCAAGAAGCAGTGATGAGCCAGTATCTTGTGAAACTGCTGCGCAGTCATCATGTTATGACGCCCTTTACATATTTTTCTTTTTCTGGCTGATAGCATCGCTAGTGAGTTAGCAGCCAGATGGCCTGTGTGCACCACTCGAGCTGACTCACAGTAACTGGTCTGTGGCGGAGGCTTTGGTCTCCACTACAGGCTGTTAATGGTGCTATTCAGAGCCACAGTCAGGTGTTTCTCCATTTCTCCCGGTGCACGGCGTTTGGGAGAATGGCAGCCAGATGATTAAATCTTGTGCTGCAGAAATGTTGCGCAGGGTAAGAGATTGCCGGTGCAGAGCCGAGCTGATGCCGAGGTGTGATTGAGTTGTCCTTGTGATTGGGAACCTGGCCTGCCCTCCCCCCCTCACCACCACCTCCTCCTCGCCACCCCTCCCTCCCTCATCTTGAGACTGGTTGTGGCTTGTAACCATGGCGACAGCTGGTCTTGTTACCTGCTCTGCGAGGGTAGGAGGAGGGGAGCTCGTGACTTCGAAGATTGGGTTACTAGCCACGGCGGATGGAGGGCGGTCAGGTTGGGGGAAGGGGGGAGCTTCACACAAAGGCCATACTGTTCTCTACACATCCATTCACTGCTCCAGCAGCAGCCAGCGAGGGAGGTAAGATCAATAGCACCAAGTAGCTGATTAAAGTAACTCAATATTACAACTTAAGTTTCCAGAGGTGCGCTCACAGCGAGCCGAGCGCCGCCATATCAGCTCCCTGTACGTCTCTCATGTAAGCAGAAAGACTCATCGCTAAGCTCCGCACACCATAAATAAACTCCTTGACACAGGGTTGACTTCATCGCTCCCCATGGGAATCCTAGTGACACACATTCACCTCGGCATCAGTCATGTGGCTCGCATGCAAATGGAGCAACGGAGTGGTGATTTTCATGACTGCGTGTCACAGTCTCAAAGAAGCCAGCTTTGTATTACTTTGGTGTTTTCTCTCATTAGGTTTACTAATTTTTCACTCATCTGCTTGTAGAGCCACAGTGTGTACCTCGCCCTGACTAGTCTGACTTCAAGGCCCCCTTTGGTCTTTATTTACACACTGACTTATTATTGAGAGGCTGCTTTACACAGAGAAGTAATTAATTTTTGACTAATGATGTGCCAGTTGCTTGACAACAGCAATTAAATCTTAATGAGTGAAAAGCTTAGTGTCAAATGATTGAGATGCAGCTGGATTGGTGCTAAATAGCTTTTAAGCCCTCAGAAAAGCCAATAGTGACAACATGCACAGGCTTAAATACACATTTCATCTTCAAACATTATCTTGTAGGATGTGATTTATGCGGGGGTGCTAAAGTCTACGCTCGGCGCTGTAAATGATTGAAGAGCAGCGATTAAAACCTGCGACTGAAGGACAGCAGACGGAGTGGAGTCTTTAAAAAAACACAATTTTCTAAGGTGCTTTTCAAATGCGCCAGCAGCACTGTCAGTCTCACCTTTGTGTTTTCCGTGTGGTTTACTTTCAGCACAGTGAGCGCGAGTCAACACTGAAACTGTACATTCACTCGGCGCTGAGCAGCTGCACAAATGGCCTCAGGTTTCCCCTAGAAACAGGCCAACACATTCCAGAGACGCATCAATGGGATTTGTTGTTATGATGGAGCGAGGCTGGCAGTGGCCAGATTTGGAAGGACTGTTGCCATGGAGACCACTCGAAGAGCCAAAAGCAGCTGTAGACAGTCAGCTGATGCCCTTTGGGTAAATCCTTTCAAACATGATTTGCTTACTTCTTTATTTATTTATTTCCCTTTTCAGCAAAGAGAAAAAGCCCCTCACGATGCACAAATTGCCTCCGCCATTTTGTATCCGCCAGCGAGAGAGGATGTAGCCCTGGTAGAGAGCTGCAGTGTGAGACATTATCTCATTTTAACCATCAAGCAAAGAGCTTATGATACATCATTACAGAGCAGTGGCAATCAGCTGAATAATCAATTGCTCACTCAACACAGAGTTAATCAGCATTTTAACAATTCATAATAATCCATTGCTTGAGTCACTTTTGGCAAAAGTACCAAATAGCTGCTGGTTCCAGCTTCTATTCTATTTTCTATTGTAGATTGAATATATAAACTGTTGCTCAGTCAAAACAACAAATCTCAAGTTGTCACTTTGGGCTCTTTATAGGCAAAGCAACGGCTCAATACTGACAATAATTAGTAGCAGCCCTACATCACTACTCTTCCAGCCTCTGGAAAAAAGAGGCCTACTGTTTCCGAGCCCACTTCCTTGCGTTACACTCGGCGTTAATGTATTCAGCATGTCACCATGTGAGTCACATGCTGCATGCGTTATACGTGCCGTCTCCGTGGAACAGGCCGATGCCTGTGCGATCGCTGGTGAATCGGACCCGTTTGAACAGATAATGCGGCCCAGCGCGTCAAAGAGGACAACGTGATCTTTTTCGGTCCGGAAGAGAGTGTGTAACACTATCCGCGGCTTAAATGGAGCGAGACAAAGAGTCAGGGGATCGTCATGTATCGCCACTGCCCCTGTGCAGCAGCAGACAACAGTGGGTGTGTGTCATGGCTCGGTTTCCATGAGCTTTTTTGTGCAAGTCATGAATGATATTCTTACACCATGTCACCCGACCCGGCCTTATTATCAGCGAATATCATGCTACGGCTTAGACAGGAGCGATGTTATGTAGTTGCACACCTCAAGCCCTTTTTTATTCCAGCAGCAGCCAGAATATCCTACCAACTTCCACGTCATGGCCGCAGGTGATCATGCAAAGCAGAGTACAGAAATCTTGCTGAGCGTGTTTGTTTGAACGTTGGGAAGTTGACTCAGGTAATCCTCATTTGTTTGTTTCCAGTGAAATTCAGGTCAGCACAGGTGAGACGTACATTTTCCGCCGGCAGCGATGTTTACTGTTTAAACACTGCGGTGAACAGGTGTGTCTGTGTTTAACTTCAGTTATGGTACGAAATGAAAGTTCACGTGGGCGTTATTAAAAGCCTGACATTCGAATCCAGTGGCAGTGAAAGGTTGAGGTTGGGCGTGGGTCTGTTTTGTGTGTGTGTGTGTGTGTGTGTGCACGTTTGCGTTTGCGTTGCAACTAATCCGGCTCACCTTACCTCGCTCTACCAGTAATCGTGGGAAAGAATGCAGCTCCTCTACTGTACTTGCTTTCCTTTGTGTCGGAGGTGTGGTCGGGTCATTATGCGGAGCAGCAGCCGCCGCTTCTCATGACAGTCATGCCTCCCAGGTGTCACCTCTCCAGATCGCCGTGTTGATACTGTAATGGGGAAAGACTTCATAACAACTTGGAGCTGCGGTGACCTCATTTGCCTCAGGAGGTTCACAGCGTACAGCTGTGGTTTCACGTTACGTTCATCATTGTGCTCTGAACCGATAATTATCGTGAAAGATGATTCAGACGGAACTGGTCCAGCTTCTCTGTCAGTAACAGAAACGACTAGCATCGTGTTGATAAAACCCCATTATGAGAAATTGCCCAGTGATGTCGATCATTACACATGCAAAGCCAAAAGAAATAAACTCAGTGCACAAAATTGGTCGTATTGACTCTGGTTAGTCAGCTGCACTTTTTCACAGATTTTCCTGCTGCTTTTTTAAACGTTCACTCCAAACCGATCTGAGCAGCCCGACACTAAAAAAAAAAATCAAACATGTTTTTTAGCTTCTCTTCTGAACACATCAGCAAAAAAAATCCCCAGAACTTAGGATGGATGCTGACCACTTGGCTGAGGTTTAGTGGGGCTCTGCCACATTTGGGCCCATTTAAAGCAATGTTTCCCAGTCCTCAGCAGCTGCTTTCCATCTAGTGGCATTTTCCTTGTCTACCCCCCTCCACAACCCCCGTTCCAACCCCCAACGCCATCCACCCTCCACCCTCCACCGCCGCTATCCCCTCTTTCTTCACGTCAAACTTGGCAGGCAAGTTTACACTCTGATTTTCAAAGCCGTCCTGTTCTCTGTCAAATGTTGCGTGGCAACATCAAACGCTCTGCCGGACAGAGCCTTCCTGGGATTCCAGCGTGGTGGGCGGATAATTGGAGGCAGGCCTCAGCGGATCTGGCAGATGTGTGATGAGTTTTTACTGGAGCGTTGTGTTTTTTTGTTTTTTTTTTGGTGGAGTGTATGTGTGTGGGGGGCGGGAGGGGGGGGTGAGAGACGGGTTTTAGAGGGAAAACATAAGGCCTTTCTTTGTTGTTGTTCCCTGCTCCCCCCCTAATGTTGGCCACAGGGCTGTCTTATTGGCCCAGTGGCCAAGCGAGGGCTGAGTGTGGCAGTAAACATTGCATACAGACACGATATCTGAACCCAGCATGTGGAATTTGATGTCTTAGGTCTGACTCACAAAGCCCTTAAGCCTCCAAACATTTCCACATGTCCTGTGCTTTTCTCTCTCTCTCTTTCACTTTTTCTGGAAGCTGCCTTTTTTTCTGTTAGTTTTGCAAGAAACACCCAGATAATTACTGGGCACTCTTGTCTGGGGGTTGACCGCAAGTTTGGATCAAGGTCAGTGCAGTTGCTGTCAAACATATAGTGATTACAAAGACACTCAGGAATTTCCCCCCCTTTCTCCCTCCACCCGCTCTCCCCACTGTAAAAGCAGGAATGCTGGACTTGGATTCTTAACTTTCCCGTCCATCCATCATTGAGCAAGCATAACAGGGACCCAGACCAGCTCCTCCCAAGCCAAGGGTGGGCTTCCACTGAAAGTGCAAGAGGCCAGGGCTCAGTGCAGGTCTGTGGAGAGGGGAGAGAGGACGGGGGGGGCGGGGAGGGGGTTGTTGGGCTCGGGAAATTGTTAGACAGAGAGGGAAATGGACAAAGGGAAAAAAAGACATGCAGACAGAGTTCCAAGAAAAAAACAGAATGAAACGCAGCCCTCCCATGTTTTTGTTAAGTCCCTTGGGCTCATGCAGACAGTATTAAGTTTAATTTTTTTTCTTTTAACACAGGAAGGCGGTGCAGATGTTCCTAAGAGCAGGCCTGCGGTTTCCCTGTTTTCCTTTTGCTAGTCTGTTCCTGGCTCTTCAGTGTTGCCAAGGCGCTCCCTTACTCGGTGCTGGCGTTTTTGTTTTTCCTGAGAGTGGGGCTCCAACAGGAGGGTCATCTCCAGGCCAGCTCCAAATGAGAAATAGTTGGCCAGCTGCCCTGGCGGCCGCTCAAATCCGCCCTTTTGAAAAGATTGCTGTGCTGCTGCTGCCGCCGCCTCCTGTGGGGCATGCCAGATCTGCTGAGGGGAGAGGAATGTGCAGGAGGGCTGGAGGAGGGAGGGAGGGAGGGAGCACGGAGGAGAGGAGGGTACCGGGGGGCCACATTTCATTCGACCTCTTTCAGAAAGTTTTTCTCATTACTTTTCTTCTCCCTCTCCTCCTCAAATGTTTCAATTTCTGCTGTGCAGAACAGGCCGTGGACTGTTCCCAAATAAAACCTGACAGGGTTTTTCCACCCGGCCAAGAGCTGTGTGACACAGTCCAGTTCAGCTGCCTCCCTCCCCTGGTTGTCTTTTGGCTGCTTGTTTTTGTTTCTTAGGGACTAGTGATGAATGATCGATTGATCGCGTTAAGGCCCACTGTGGGACTGCCGCAGGCTATCTCCGCTAAGCTGCTTTGCCTGATAGGCTGCTGACGGTGGAGACTCCAAAGCCAGAGCAATAAAAGTTGATTTGTGGGGGCATTGTGAGAAGCCCCAGACACTTAAGAGAGGTGTGCATGTCTCCTCTGGCCTGTCACAATCAATACTGCCCCACCACCGCTGGGCCTCTCTGTCTCCACCGTGTTTACTCTTAAATAATGCATCACACTCTCGCACAAATGCCTTCCATTCACACCAGGGATGGAGACCATTAGCCATGTGGAACAATGAAATACAGCCACTGCGTCCTCTTTCTTTTTATACCTCCAGCAGATAGAGCATTGAGTGCTTCTGCAAGGCATCATTTCAGCGCCGCCTGACCTAATTGAACAACCTCAACATCCACTCTTTTCAGGCTCAGATTACACACCCGCCTAGTTTCAGCTCGGATTAACCTCTGAAAGGAACTCTATAACAATTAGTGGAACAATGGAGATAAAAGGCCTTGCCTCAGCTAGGTTGTTTGAACCTGACATATTTTGCCCCCCCTCCCCCTTTAACAGCACGCCCTGGGGGGACACATGTTGTATTTATGAAAACCGCTATCACAGTATATAAAATGGTATGTTAACAGGCTGTCGAGCAAAAGGAAACACTTCTCTCCCATTATATATTACTGTTTATGGTTTCGTAGTGATCGTGTTTCAGGAGACTTTGATAAATGCTGAGTAATTACATCAGTGCTGCACTATAAGAATGTTGGAGCCTCCCCGGGGATCATTAACTGCTGACGGATTTGGAGTGATGAGGCCTTGGTGGGTGGTCCTTATCTGAGAAGTCAGGAAACAGGGCCAGACCCATAAACACCCCACTCACCACAGAGGAAGCACCCGTGTACGGAGAGACCACACCCTAAGTTGCTGTAAACCTCGACTTGTGCCCAAAATATAAGGAGAGGAAGAAAAAAAGAGCTTAAAGCTTCGTCCAAATCTCCGACTCTCACAGCACTCGTGGGAGCAGCCGAGGCAGAGAAAACAACAACCCAGCTTGGTTTAATTTGTGAGACTGGTCTGTTCCAGTAAACATCAGCGCGCATGCAGGCAGAGTCAGAGCATTGCTATCAGTGTGTCTGCTCCAGGCTGACACCATAAGAAGAGCGGTGTGTGTGTGTGTGTCTATGTGTGTTCCTGAGTCACATCATCTGCTTAGCAACACGCACACTGGGGAGAGAAGGACAGAGCGATGTGATTGGGGGAGACCAGGACCCTCAGGACACCGAGCGCTAATTGCGAAGCTGTTTTTCTCCTTCGTTTTTCAACAGATGCAATACGCCAGCCACAGAAAAAGGGGGTTGCATAACAGGATTTTACAGTAGATACCCCTCCTCCTCCTCCGTGGCTCTCCCTCCATTTCCATCCCTTTTCGCCTCTCCCCCCACCCACCCACTTCCTAGCAACTCCATCTCTTCCTCTCTCCGTCCTCTCATAACAGCGAGAGCCGAGCCAGATGGTTCTGATGCCATTTTAAAGATTACAGACAAAAGAGGGAAATGTTCTGGTATTTTGTTTATACTGCAGCTGGTGTAGGAAATGCTTTCTTTTTTTGTGCGTATGTGGGACACAAATGAAAAACCCTTTGTTAATTGGTTTTGGAGGCTGTGTTGTTGACCTGACTGGGGGTCTTTGGCAATCGTGACAAAGAGCTCAGTGTGTCCAGCCTTTGTGCTGCGGAGCTGGAAGAGCCGTTTCCATATTGGGACAATATGCGCCGTGACCTCTGACCCCTGCTCAGAGGCGGCGGCGGCGAGAGAGAGAGAGAGAGAGAGAGCACTCGGAGATTTTTGCTATCCAGAAAACACAAAGCATACCAGACTCACACACATCCACAAATAAGAGAAACAGAAAACATGTTGGCACAAGCAGACAAACGCACACATGCACACCAACTGTTACTTTTCGTTCGTCAACCCTCCGGGCCAAAAATGACACATGCGAGCGTTTTGCTGTCTGACGGGGGCAGGGCAGACTTGGCTGGGGGAGCTGAGAATATTTGCAACACATACACACACAGACTGGTGATCTCACTCTGTAAGGGAAGGCGAACATGAAATATTTGTTGCCACGGGGCCAAGAGCGAGAGAGAGTGTGTGTGTGTGTGTGTGTGGGAGGGGGGGGTCATCAGCATGAGGAGGTGGGATTTGTTGTGCTTTGTGGGAGATGGGAGTGGAAATTAGACATAGCTGTTGTATGACTTTTTGTTCAGTACAGTTTCCACATCGGTCCCAGAGAAAACAAAGAAGCGTTACGCAATGCTGTTACTCAACACTAATTTCATGTGAGCTCCAGGAAAAGGACTGTACCGTGTTCCCGGGCGTGTGTGCAACGAACAATGAATATACAAGATAGAAAGGATGTCTGCTTTAGCGCAAAGCCTTTCCCTCGCTCCGTCTGATTGGAGTAGAGCGCAACCTCCACCGCGCCGCACCGTACTTTCACTTTGTGCACGCATGCATGTTCATGCGCGCGGGTCAGGGTGATCGGAGGAACACTCTCTTATGCACTATGCATGTTTGAATGACTGCATCTGCCATCCACAATAACCCGTGCAGCGACGTCCAGTGTGCCGAGTATGTTCTGATGCTCGTGCGCTCGCTGAGTGAGGGTGAGCGGAGGATAGTCCAGGAATAGAAATGTTTCATGAAAACATCAGAATGGAGAATCACTTCACTGTAAAGGCCAGTTTCATAAACGCCCCGGAGGAACCGAGGCCTGTCTGTTCCATTCCAGCTCCCTTTTTGCCCTAATTCATTTCTGCAACACGAATGTATTTAACCCAATGTCAGTTTTGACTACCCCCGCTCTCTTATCCCAGCCTTTTCTCCTGTCAGGTCATGTTTGTTACGAAAGAGTTGAGTGCTTTTTTTTTTTTTTTCCTGGGAAGTGCTGTTAACATCAGAGCTATGATGATGACTGAGTTACAGTAAGTGAGGCAGTAATCTTCTTGCCTCCGAGAGCCAGTCAGGAGGGGAGCACGGCTGTGAGTAAACAAGGTGTGGCTCCGCTGTGATGATTTTCCGAGGAAATTCATTTCCTCGTCCAATCAGTCTCTGACTCACTGTGTTTTTGAGGACTCTCTTGGGATTTATGTGCAGCGCTGACTGACTGCGGCCCACTCACACTCACACACTGGTAGGATGCTTTCGAAATAGACTTCTCAGGGCTCAGGACACAGCAGACAATGTTTATGTAAGTGGTCAAAAATAGACGGCACATTTTGTGATGTTTAACGTTAGTCATGAGTTCACCAACGCTCTCAGCCCAGCAGAGAACAACTTTTCTTTGTTTTGTTTGCTCCCGTTTTCTGAATGACAAGACTCAGGGTTCACAGCCATGCTAACAGCTCTTTGAGGCCACGCTCAGGCCTTTTCAAGCTACAAGCTAAATGCTAACTTGCTTACAATAACATCACAGCCATATGATCAGCTCTAAACATTAAGTATAGCTGAGGCTGATGGAAACATCAACTCATCGGGTCTCAGACACAATATCACAAAATTACTGTGCACCACATTTCACGACTATTCACAAAACCACAAATGTCAACCGTGATGATGAAAACTCATTATTTCAATAACATCAGCAGGACTCATTGTCTCTGTCCAATCCATTCAATAAATGTTGCAATCTTTCAAATTGTTGGACCAGCAAAGCAAGAATGTCAACGCAAGAGCCACTTTAAGCCACACTAGCATAGCTAAAAATGTATAGAATTCCCCACTTTACTTACTAAGCATTATGGCACATACAGTGATGAGTCAAATGCAAAACTAGCACATATTTCATAACACGAATGAACATCGGCTTCTGACAAACACAGCATTTCGCACGCAGCTTTATTATTGCCGAGCCAGCCAGTAAATTCCAGAGGGGTGTCTCTGCTGACCTGACACAATGCCCCTTTCATCATATACATATATTGAATATGTAAACTGTCCCACGCCTACAATGCTCAGCATCTTCAATAATGTGAAAGCCATACACTGTGAGCAGTTAATTACCGGGACGTCCTCGCTGGAATACAGACAGACGGGCGCAATGACACAGATAGGAATCCTCACTTATAAGGCGCTGCATGTGGGGTTACAAATACGAATACGAATGACTTTATTAATCCCCAAAGGGAAATTCATTTGGCTGTCAGCTCCTCGACCATTTGCAGAAGAATAAAAAAAAGTCTGATGTACACAAGTGTTGTCATGATTTGCAAAAATGTCTACTTTCTGAGTCGTCATCAATATCTCCAGCTCATCACTCTTGAGATGATTGGGCATGAGTTGACATTTCCCATGATGACTGACAGCAGAGGAAGGACCCACTTCATCTCCACTTCCAGACCTTTAACCTTTGCACCATCAGCATGGCAACCACAAAAGCACCTCTTCATCTCAGCTGGAACAGGGTGGCATCCTCCAGACTCCATTTTCAGTGAAAAAGCTCCTCTCTGAAGAATCTTCTTTCCGCACAAAAGTATCCATCGTACAAAAACACAACAAAAACAAAGCAAAGGTTGAGTAAAAACTCAGAGCTACCAGACTTTGCTGCTCCCAGTTGAAGCGCATGTTCTGGACTGGGTTAAGCATTGACCTTTCTGTTGTAACTATTGTACTTGACTGAGCACATGTCTTTTTTTGTTCCAGACTAGCTAAGAGCTAAACTAGTTCTTACATTGGACTACTTTGTTAAAGGGTAAATCCAAAGCTGTCTCCATTCACCATTTACCCACACAACCTGCTAACCCAGCTCGGCTCCAGTCTGAATACTGGATCAATGTATATACAGATCAATAGGCTTATTAGAGCTGCAGTTGAGTGGTGAACAAAGCCGATTAGCTGAGTCTCCACAGCATGTCCCCTCAGGTTGAATAGAAACAGAGAAAAGGTCACTAGTCACAAGGTCGTCGTGCCCTGCAGCTGCTGGTTGGACGTACTGAGGCGACCCTCACTCCCTCAGCACATATGATTAATAGAATTAGAGTATGGGAAACATTGATCAGCACTCTCTGTGCTCGCTCTGGTCCATCCAAAACTCCCATTGATTCTTAATCATATTTAGCTCCCATTTGGAAAAATGCTTGTACTGCTGCCCAGCGTTAATATTTAAAGGAGCCACTTGAACCCCGACATTTGCAGTTATATAAAAAGTAGTTAGAAAACATATCGATGTCTGGCTGTATTTCTAACGTCTCCTGTCAGTGTTTTAAAGGTCAATGAGTGCAATAAGCCTTCATTTGTGCCTATTTCTGTAGACGCCCGAGGCTGAGCAGTGAGGTGCGACTGGATGGCGTGTCTATGAAGAAAGTATATATTCTCCGGCTAAAGGATGTGACATGAATGAAGTCACAGCACGTCTCATTTTTGTTACCTTTTCACCAAAGAACATGTGAAAACCTGGGACTGCCAAAAATACACTCAGGACTTTGTGTGTTCTGCCTCTATAGGTGCCACAAGACTGCGTACGTGGGGGGAATGAAAGAGATGTATTCATGCCTTCAGGGTAATTTTATGATGATAGGAACCAGAGGCCTTAAAAATCTTTTCAATCAGCAAATGGGCTTTTGGTGACTAACATGATCACTCACCTGTGTGTGCACTGGATTACTTACAACCTTATTTGTTTATCTTCCAGTGTACTTATTGATAAGATTGAACGGAGTGTGAAATACATGCTGAATAAATAGTTTGTTAGATGGTTAACGTTTGAAGAAAGACTGGATAAACTCTGTGGCTTGGCTCGCACGTGAAAACAGAGATGACCGTTTAATGTGTTTAATTGGAAAAGTAACTTTCCCAAGACCTTCACATGTGTGACTACGGCAATGAATGAGCCGCTCTCTCTTCTTTTCCACAGAGATATAGGCCTTGTGTTTTGATCCCTCGCCTTGTGAATGGAAGGCTCTCTGCACTATACTCTGTATCCTGAAACCCAGTACTAATGGGGGGGGGAGTAGAACTGTCTTGCTCGACTCTGACCCCACACACAAAGGCCAGCTTTGACTGGGAGGCTTGTAATGAGTTGGAGGTGGGAGTGGAGCAGAGGCCAGGGGAATATCTGATGACTAAGAGGCTGTGAACGCCACTGTACATGACTGTGTGATTAATGAATGCAGCATCATCACAGGTTGGCCTTCACCCAACGCTCTGAGATCATCACCTCCACTCCCCGTCTCCGTGTTACAGGAGTGTGGAGCAATCCAGATTAATATAAATAAGGAAAGTCATACTCAAACATGTGGATTGTTTGTTTCCAGTAAAGTCAAACTTGCATGTTATCTGGGTAGTTTTTAAATCAGAGAGCGGTGCTGTAGTCTGCGGATATTGATCTGGAGCCTTATGTCTTGTGTGCTGGCTCAGGGTTTATTTGCAGCTGCTGTTACTGGAAATGGATCCCTGGAGCGATCTGGATTCAGCTGATCCAATTAAACACTGTGAATAATTGATCTGACAGTGAAACTGAGCCCTGTCACATGGGAGCTGTGACATCATCATTTAAGGGTTGAAGCCCTTACTCCTGTGCAGCTGGACTGCCCCGGGTCGTTTGTTCCACAATCAGTCCACTGTATCTGATTACCGCCTGTGAAGGACACAGAGCAGACCATGAGGACAGAAGGGGAGGTTACATTGGCATTATCACGCTCAGCAAGACTGTACAAAGACAACAGACTCACTGATAGCCAGGGCCCGGAAACTCACAAGATCGTCACATGCTGTCGTCTGCAAATGTGAACCTGCTAAACTGAGAGAAATTAAGTTTAGATTTTATCTGGTTATGATAATGACGTTGAATTTATTTTGTATTTAAAAAAATCTTTCTTTGTTTCTTTTGACACAATCCTTATTTATCTCTCGTTTTAGGTCTGTGCAGGCCGGGCTGCATTGCGTGCTACAAAAGCCATTCCCAAATAAGACCTCCATGTGAACCAGATGGACTCTGCGTGGGTCGATTATCTTCCTGGCCATGAAATAAGGTGCAAATAGGAGCCATCTTTGACCCTGGCCTCGGAGGAAGCTTAGATTGTAATATCTAATGAAACCCCTCCAGAGAGGTCTGCTCCTGCCTCTCGCCACCTTTTCATCTAGATCTGCACCACAAATGAGAAAAGGAGGCTGTTGAACATCCAACATCTTGTCTGAATTAGATTTGAACCCTTGGGCAGCAACGGGGGGAGGCCTGTTCTCCATGTCTCCCCTCAGTTTCTCACGGAGGGAGGAAAGGGTGTGGGGTCCCGTTTATAGCTGACTCTCATTCTGCAAACATTTTGCTGGGTTGGCACTTCTGATTTGGTCATAATGAACTCATGGGCCCTGATGAAATCACCCAGAGTGTTTCTCCACACAGGGCCTCGCAGTCATTGTGCGTCACTAATGTCCAGGTTTGCAGAGCCGCGCCATTGTTGTGGGAAGTCTGGAGACTCATCGACTGAGTATGACTAAGACAAAACCATGGCTAGTTTGTCCACAGAAAGTGTTTGGTGAATGGTTCATTATTATTCATTTGACTTATTCATCTGACCAAATAGGATAATATTTTACTTCTTAAAGTGCTAGTGACCCAGGCTGTGGAATAACGTGGAATAACCTGCATCATTGTTCAGATGATGAAACGTTTAGAGAAATATGTTCACTTCATTTCTGAGAGGAGTTTGATTAGTATTTTACTACTCACACATACGTACGTCTTAAAGATGTAGCCAAAGTGTGCTACCCTGATTAAAATGCCAGTTCAGTTCACTATAACATTGCATTCATGTTGACCTATTTCTATTTCGGTAGAGGTGTGGGGAGGATACCTTTTTTTTTTTTTTTACTCTAATCAATCAATGTTTATCCAGTTGAGTTAGCATGAAAACTGCTGTAGCTTTTGCTGGCAGCAGTTTAAAGGGATAGTTCAACATTTTGGCAAATTTGCCCATTGCAAGTAGTTGAGAGCATTTGCTTTGTCGTAATGTTACATATTAATTATACATTATTTTACAGCATCATGAATGTGCAGGCTACAACTTCTCCACGGGAGTGTTTTGGAGTTGTGGGACTGATGAGTTTTGAGGGACATGGGACAATGTAGTCTACCATTAGCTGAGCAGCTTGTGTCTTTGCCCAGCAGATTTCAACAATTTAAGTAATTAACCAACTCCTAAGACTATATACCAATGGGTGAATTTGCCAAAATGTTGAACTATCCCTTTAAGTTTTGGGGTTTTCTGTGCTGTTGTGTCAATACCCACTAACAACAAAGCTGTGTCAACCACACTCACTTTTGCCAGTTTTGTAGCCTATCCATTTTTGTTGTGATTTTGGATGTGGTAGCTATGCAGGAAGATTAATTGCATTATTCTTAATAAGCTCTGATGGTGACAAATATGGGAAACTGCCAGTGGGACACACACGTCACACCAGTTTGAACTGCTTTTCAAATCTGAGATTTGGGCACTGTTTTACAGATGTGCTTTAGCTAACTTAGCCTTAAGACAGCAGAGCATTCAGCCTGGTTCAAAAACCTGTCCACTGTTAGGCCTACCTCTACATTGCACTTTGAAGTCACTGTGCCCAGCTGTTGTATGTTCTAGCAGATGACTCAACCGTAAACCACAGTCTGTTTTACATTTTTATTTCTGTACTCAGTACATCAGGTTAACTCCTTCCCGACTTCATGCTAGGCTATTAAAAAGTCTGCAGACTCTCTGAGCGAAACCTGTCGTACTCTGTGGTGGTGCTGAGCTTTAACTCACTTCAGCCACAAACCACTAATCTTCTTGATACCTAATCATAGCCTCAATTTAAACTGTGTCTAAATACCAATGAGGTGCTTATAGCATCAATACATCCACAACTGAAGGTAGTCAAGCTAGATACAACTGATTGAAGCATGCATCATTTTTCCTTTATGCAGACGATTGGTGAAAGCATAGAGTGCATGCCCACACATTTCTCTATGAATTGAGTCATTGGAACGTCTTGTGGGCATTGAGGGGACCCTGTCAGTTATTTAGACGAGGGTGGTGGTGATCCATCACCTCACGTTTTCTCCGTTTTTCACCCCGAGACCAAGTCCAGTTGGAGCGTTTCCCTCATCCGTCAAACCGGAGAACATTTCCAACTGCAAAGACCACCGTTGAGCAAAGACCTGGAATGAAATCTTTTGAGCAACACACTGACATGAGCTCGACCTCCCAGGAAAGGTCATGCAGAGTTTCCATGGCAACAGGGAACACCACCGGTATGTTAAAAAGCTAGTCAGGCAGGGTGCAGGAGGGGCGTCTAAACTGAATCCATGGCTGCGGAATTTCAGTGGGTGGGTGCGGATGCGTGTTGAATATTAAAATATTCTCTCTAAATGAAGTCGGAGTAGCTGTGCCTCTATTCATTACACCACTCTGATGTTCCATAACCATTAACATCTGTTAAAGCTCAATACGCACCACGACACATCCAGCTCTCTGGACAAGGAGGGTATTTTTAGACATGTACTCATTAGTGCTGAGAGATCATTTGTAATGAAGGACGGGAGGGGAGAAGGAGGCCAATAACACAGTGAAAGATGGTATCCATATTCAAATACCTGAGGAGCAAGACGATTTTTAGTGGTGGTGAAAAGAGCAGAGGTGAGATGTGAGGGGCAGGCCAATCAAAGATTTTGAGGAGAGCGATGCAATAAAATAGTCAGGCCAAGGTCAAGGAAATTATACAGCACATTACACATTATCGAAATGCTTCTAGCTCTGCTTCTAAAACACAGACAACATATGTAACCTCTAACTAATTACATATGCTAATAAACTGCTATGCAGCGTGGGCTGGGATCAGACCTATTGTTCTCGCAGGGATCAACATTCCTTCAGTAATTCAGCCATAATTCAAATGAGCTCGTCAGTTCTATTAGCGGAGCGGCCATCATTCAGAATCGCGCATGGTATCGATCGACGGACTCTCCTTGCTGAGAACCATTCAGTTATTCCTCTTAGAAATGATATATATCCTGCAGCCAACATGGACCGTATTTCCTGTTTTGGTCATACAATGGAGGTATTGAATTGTGCGTGTGTTATCTGTTTTTCTATAATGGGATTCTGATTTAATTCACTGCAGCAGGGAGAGTGCCATGCAATCCGTCTCCTTCTCCAGGTAGAGGTTAGATTGGATAAGAATATAGTGCCATTGTCTTACAAAGTGAGGACATAAACACAGATAGGGGTGGTAGACAGCCCTGCCGCTTCCCTCCTCCTTCGGCTATGGCAGTGGGATGTAGCCTGATACAACAGTGCCCCCTAGAGGTGTGGCTGTAGTCGGTCAATGTCTCTGTGTACTTGAAAACCATGAGCAAATCCAGGTGTTTTTACAGACAGAAAATTATTTATTCTACAATGTTTATTAGCATGGTGTATGTAATTGAACATTTGCCTAATTGCCAGATGCTGCTGAATGCTAAAAGTGTCAAAGTGAAATATAACTGAGCCAATCTAAAAAAAAACACACAAAAAAGTGCAGGAAAAGCCAGGCAGAGCAAATATGCTTCTGTGTGCTCCGATCTGGTCCCACCAGGCTGGAGCTGTCATGGCGAAAGAGAAAAACACAATGGAGTGATGGAGGGACTCATTTGCCAGAGCGGCCTTTCCTGCCACACAATTAGCAGCAGAACACCGAGCGCACCAAATATCCGAGTGGCACTCCACAGGGATGCCAACTTGGTCTGTGGCTTCAAATGGGGGTGGCCAAATTGGCCGATGACTTCACCGGAGTGTGAGCTCGGTCATTGTCCTCGCAGGCAGCCAGCAGATGGGAGAGAAACGTGGCCAGGTGCAAAGAAGGACAGCCACTGATGGAGTAATAATACCAAAAGTATCAATATTAATATTTACTCATGATTGGAAATGATAACATCTTGAAATCCAACTCAGTCAGCAGTAATGTGCAGTCGCCTCTGCCTGCTCTGTAGCCTGAAAACTATGATAATGTTTTGTATTCTTGTAGTCTTAATATGTTATGTTTTGTTTTTTATCACAGCCCAATCTGTCAAACTTACAGTATGCTTGAGCACTGTCTGTTTCAGTTAAACACAGGGGCAGAGTGAGAGGAAATGACTTGCAGCAAATTGTTCCCCAAAGATTGTGTTCATGTACAGTAGTTTTCATGAGATCAATTAGACTAGGCACAAATTGTGTAAATTGTCCCAATCAAGGCATGTTGTATCTTCTGTTCTGTTATTTTAATATTCACATTTTAGCAATCCTTTTCATCTTATTACTGTAAGTTCATATAGTATAAAACAAATACAGTGATGTTTCATACAATTCTCTGATTTTACATGTTCTTCTACACTATTATTAGTTGGGTTAGGTAGAAAGGTTGATTTTGGAGAGGGAGCTTTCCAGTCTTAATGCTACTGGCTGCTACATTTTCACTGTACAGACAGAGAGTGCTATTCATCTTCTTATCTACTTCTAAACGATGGAGCATATAGGCCTAATGGATGTCATGTCATAATAAAGAGCATGCTTAGCTCATGTGTTAAAAGACGGCACATATGCAGTGGTCCTTGAAATACTATAAAGAAATGATGTGATCTCAGTAATCAATAAGCCACCATTGATTACAGCATCTCCCAGCCATGAGATAATGTACAGCAGGGGGAAAAGCTCTTAGGGACGACATTATCTGTAATGTTCTCTGCAGAATGATAGGCCTGTAATGTCAAAGCAGAGTGTACGCTCATGGGGGGAAAGTAGTTGATTGTGCCTACAGTACACACTCGCATGAAAAAAGAAAAAGAACGAAAAAATGCAGATGACAGAGTGGCAAGTGTGATTCAGACCTCAGGGTGTTGATTTCTGGGAAAGCGGCTCAGGAGGCTGAAAGTACGAAGACAGATGGCCACATGATGCACTGATTCCCCTATGAAGCTTCACACACAACATGAAATCCATTTATGAGATGGCTCTGTGAGCGTAATGCCACTAATTTGGGTCTGATGAAGAACACAGGAGCTGAGTGCCAGCAACTGGGACTTTAAACCATCCCTAAAAGGATTTTTGAGAGCCCAGATGTGCTGTGCATAGAATTCGATTCAACTGTGTTTATCCCTGCAGGGCTTTTTAAAAAAGGACATCTCATCAGGTTATATACAATACACAGACGGAAATGTCTGGAGATAGCACTGTGGAAATACCCAAACAACCAGAACCTCACAAGTAGCCTACTACTGTACTCCAGCAACAAACTGAGCTTCTTGTACTTGCAACATGGAGTTTAATGTTATATTATTCTGAAAAGTGCATTCTGCATTATATTACAGCAAAACAACTGGCACTCTTTGGTAAGTGCTGACATGCTGATCTTTGCCTCATAAAGGATACACTGACTTTGACTGATATTGATTTTGTAGTACCAGACAGAACAGGCTTCTTTCCAATAAGGATCAATACAAGTGTCTAGGGGTAGGCATTTTCTATTAATGGAGCTGTGATCCAGCTCAACTCTCCCCTCTCCGTGTAATGAATTCATTATATGGTGTTTTACTCATGCTAGCAGCGCAGCTATGGAGATGGCAGATCTGGTCTGATGCCAGACTCAAACATCTCAGCGGATATTGAATTAATTGCCAAAGTTAACATGTTAAACTATGATGGTTAAGACTGTAAACATGTCAGCTCAGCATGATCATGTTAGCACTGTGAGCATGTTAGTGTAATGATTTAGCTTGATAGTGCTACTTGCATGTCTGCAGACCGGGCGGTCTTTCAAATCATGGACATTAATGATGACATGTTTACATGTTTAAGCAAGTTTCATGAGACCCGACCGAGAAAATGGAGAAGTGGAAAAAAGAAAGGAAAGAAATGGAAAAAGAGATCTTTTTAAATTCATATTTGAAACATGTAGCCTGGAGTGACCTTTCACTTAAATGCAACCAGATTCACTGAGGCAGAAAAGAGGTTTAACAGCTCTCAAACACAAGACGGGCGGGCTGATTGCAGAGAAGGAGGCAGAGTGTGTCTGCTTTTAGAGGCTGTGTTGGCTCGAGTGAAGCCAAACTGGACACAAATCATCTGGAGCACCATCCAGAGGGGTGGGCGTGAGGGTGGGTGGGAAGGCAGAGCAGATAAAACGAATCCTAAAAAGCTCCTGGCAGCTGAATAAAACAGCCCCAAAGGCTGTCTGTCATGGCACGGTGTTCAAGCATTGGCCTCCTCTCTCTGTTTCTGGCTTTGTTCATGTCCTGGTTTCACAGCACTTTCATCTCCCACCCCATCCTCTCCCGTAGGTGCCTGTGTAATTACTACTGACACAAAGAGGAAAAGGCAAACATGAATCCGCAAACATTACAAAAGTAATTAATTCTCGTCGATTCATTCTTTCTTTCAGTTCATTTGCAGGTTTGATGTGCTCGCCTTTTTCCGTCTTATTTTCTCTGCAGCCCTGCTGAAAAAACCCCGGAGAAAAAAGCGAAAACAAAACCAGAATGCTTCGGACTCACTTAATCACCGCTATCATCGTACTGCATGAATTTACTGTCGCTTATCATTTAAATTATGCAACAAAGTCACCTTGCTTGATCCTCCTGAATATTCTAATGTGTAGATTATAAACACGTCACCAAAGAGCCTCTAATAGCACACAGAGCATGAATCCTCTCACAGCTCCAGTCAGCAGGAGCAGGTGTAGAAGTAGATGCCTCCCTCCCTCCCGCCATCTGAATCGTTGAATCATTTAAATTCAGGACAAAAAATGTTACTTCACAGCCTTTCAGAGAACTGCCTGTTGCTTAGTATTTACTGTAACTACCGGTGTATTCATGCCAGCAAAGGGCAGAGTGTTCACATGTGTCTGTCCTTGATTTGGTGAGTACATATTGTCACCCTCAGCTCTGATGCCTGTCATGGGAGAGAGATGGGTGCAGTTTAGATTTCTGCATAGAGCACCGAGGGACCTGTTTAAATCCTTTTTCTGTCTTTCTTCTCTGTATTGCCTCCTGAGAGATCCACACTGACATCATGATTGCATCACATCACATCTTTCCTGTGGGCATGGAATCGGCACAACAGCTGTCCTGTCAGAAGGTGTCATTTTTGCGAAAGAAAACAGGGGGAATAGCTGGCTGCAGACGCTTTCCGAGGATCCTCCGGAAACAGTCGCCTCCCCTGCTGCTCTGCAGTGAACTGCTGAACTCCAGATGGGGCTGACTCTTTGACTTATTAAAGATTTAGCAGGTGGGTCTGCCGCCGTGCCCTTGACCTTCAAAGCTGCGAAGTGCGGCTGCGACTATATTGAGACAGTGAGCGTTCGGGGATTTGAAGGGACGGGAAGCTGACAAACAACTTTGCTGGCTTTGCCAGTCGACAGCGTTGGCAGACTGTCAACAGAGAGAATGCAATATCTTTTGTAGTAAATTACCAGCCCACTCAAAGTGACACAAGGCAGCATAAGTCAAGTTGTTCTGACTGCTACTTGTGCTGCCACACAGAGCACACATCTGCCAAGAAAAGTGTGCACGCACGCACGCACACACACACACACCTCTCAATTATGCCCATAAATGCATACACACATGCACCAGCACAGAAAGTTTCGATAGACTCCATCAGAAATCTATTAGACATGACAGATTGCACTGAGGAAAATGTAAACAGAAGATAACTTTCTAGAATAATGAGGGGGGAAATGAATTTAGATTAATTATTTGATATGATCATATTTTCATATGAGCTTGAGCGGTAGAAAATGTTTTTAAATCAAGTGAAAAATTGTAGTTTTTAAAGGAAATGTTTACTTTTATCTCTTTAATCGATGGATATTTTCATGCATCACATGGAGCATCCTCTCTGCTTAAAATACAAGACAGATTTAAGACGTATTAGAGCAAACAGTGACTTATCACAGAGGGTAAACTCAGTCTACTCAGCCAGCAAACAAAATAGGCTACTTCTTGTGATGTGAAAATTCTCAGGAGACTGTTTTTTAAAGAGGGTAAATGCAAAAGAACATTGTAATATGGACAAATATTTGGATAACATGGAGTTACGTTTACCATGTCTGTTGTATAGTGCATTTAATAAAGAGGAGGGGGAGTAAAGTGAGTTTTATGTAACTGCAGTACAAGAGCCTGGAGGAGGATGCACAGTAGGAGTTGTGGAGAGGACCTGATCTCCTGACTCAGGCTGAATCAGGGGGATCTGAGTGAAAACAGCTCAAAAACACAAGCTGAATTAAATTATAATGTCTTGACAGCAGATCTCATTTTTCTCTTCCTCATAACAAATGTAGCCCATTGTTTATTTTATGTAGTCTAGAAAAGGCAAACCTGCATTTGGGGTTACCTTTCTGTCAAAATGCAATGATATCTTTGGTAACTATTAATATTGTTACCACAACAGTTGGCCATCCTCAGAAAAGTGTGATACCAGGTATAAAGTGTACACTCCAGAGTCCTCCATATAGGCTACTTTAAGACGTGCAGAACAATCACAGAGCTACCATATTTCAACAGCAGAAGCTGGCCCACAACGTGTAAAAAACAAACACTGCCCAAACATTACTCAAATAAACAACTAGCCTAGCTAAACATCAAACTTCATGAAGCACCTCTGTGTGGACCAAGTCACCACATTTCTAGCTCGTACTGTATACTAGCCTACTGTAGGCTACATTATGCAAAACACATCAGCCACCGCTCATATGAAAGAATCGCCACAAAGATCGGAACAGTTAGCTACATCAAAGACGGTTTAGGCTACATAGCACCATGGATGTATTAGCATAGCACCCACGGCTACACAGAAGCACGGCAGAGAGAGAAGACAAAAGCAAGGAAAGTCCAGTAAACACAGACACTAACATTGTTGTACATTTCCTCTTACCTTTGCTGTTTTGCCGTGAAAAGTTTGTTTGGTAAATCCCATAGGTAAATCCACAATATTTCCAGTTGAACTTTGACCGATGTTACATCTAAATCGGTCCGGACGGACTTTAGAAGCGGGGAACCTTTACGAGTGCCGCACACAGCAGCCTGTGCGTGGATTCTGCTGATTCTGATTGGCTCATGAGAAGAATTCTGATTCTGATTGGCTGCCAGGGCGGTGGGGGGGTTGGTGGATGGGGAGGCACAGAGGGCCTAGAAAGGAGTTGTTATTTAGTCCCGGTTAGAGTGCCTAGGCGCTCTAGTCCCAGTCAGGTTAATTAGGCTTATAGTGTGGTTCCAAGCTGTGCCAAATATGGACATTTTGGAAAGCTCGCCTGAATATTTTGTAGTAAAATCTCAATAATTTTGTCCTGCTTCAATTAACTAATCAGAATCAACCACTGCAGACTCAGAGACATGTTTATACTGTATGCTGTAGCCTTTAGAGGGTTTGAACTTTCATAGCATTATTCTAAAAGGACACTCATCAAAAATATGATTTTTTTTTTTAGGCGAACATTGAATTTATTTAATTTTTGCTGTCTGTCATCTTCATTTACTATTCACTAGTAACACATATACTGAAATTTACACATCTCAGCAATTTCTCGTTTTTTCCCCTTTTACTATGACACCAAAAGTATTCAAATAGACCTTGTGGTTGGCTGCAGAGATATACTCATTTTATTATGGATATGCAATTTTCAAGAAAAGGCCTAAAAAATAGGCTTGGTTTTTAACAAGTTAAACTCTGATTATATGTGATGTTTTTTTTTGTTTTTTTTTAAAGGTCTTTATTTGTGGAGTTTGCATGTTCTCCCTTCATGGTTCTCTACAGATAGGGCCTGCTTCTTCCTACAGACCAAAAGGCTGCATGGGAATAAGAAATAAAATATTCAAACTTTATGTGAAGTTTCCATGAGTAAATAGTTTGAAATATATTTTTTAAAATCTCTTTTATAGTGGTCCTTTAAACAACTCTGTCAGTGTCCCTTTGGTGAGCAGTGGCAGGATGTGGTTCTGGAGAAGTGGAAAGTCCAGAGTAAAAAGCCAAGTGGGGCCTGCAGCGAGGCGCAGCATGTGGTCATGCTCCAGTTAACTGAAGTTCACTGGAGGTTAAGTGAGCTATAGCTTAACATCAGAAACTTTTTAAATCTATGCACAGCCAGGGAAAATACCCCCTGACATCTCATGCGTATCACTGTCATTTCAATTTTGATGACTGCTGGATTCAAGATTCGGGATTATTTGTTACAGTACATGCAGCATGCAGCATGGCACAGGTGCAGTGAAATGGTTTTCCCTGCTCTGTGCTGTGCTTACTCTAAAAAGTAATAAGCAAGAACAAACATGACATCTACAAATGTGTATCCTGACTAATTTAGGCTTAATGTAACATAATCCAAACATGTGCAAACAATTAATTAAACTAAATAACTAAATACCCAAGGCCGTCAGGGTAATATTCCTGATTGTAGTAGATGGAGAGAAATGACCATGTATTCTTGCAATGTCTACTTAAGAGTGTGACTGTGTTAGAAGCTCTCACATAGTCTTTGATGCTGCAGCACTGGGGTGACCCAGTCCCTGAGGACCCCGACAGCCCTGACCAGACACTGCCTGGTGTAGATGTCCTGAAGGGCGGGACGGGGAGTATAGTTTTGTCTCTGCAGCAAGGCTGATTCCTAAAGCACACAGAGCAGAACAAACTCTGTTGTTGCTTCTGCAGCAAGGCTACACACAGAGTAATCGTTGGCTCCGACCCCTGGGACATCAGGGAGACACTCCACCGCTGTGCTCCTGACTGGCGAGTCCATTTTACCCTCGGCTACACGGTCCAGGCCACCGACTAAAGCGCTGCTTCAGTGCCCACACTGCTCTCAGAGGAAGTGACCTCAATACATCCAATAACCCTGCTCGCACAAGCACGACAGCTGTGGAAGATTGGACACACTCCCGGTTTCTTATCTCAGATGCTGCTAAAATGAGAGAGTACATTGTTTTGGTGGTGTAAATGTCAAGGGAAGAATGATTCAGAGTTTCCTTGTGCAGTTTATATCTAGATGACATCTTCATATAAAACAGAACATTTGAGGTGGCATATGTTGGTAATTACAGAGGAAGTGAAATAATACTTATTAACAATGACCTGAATTTTGACTGTCACATCAATAAAACAAAGCCTGACTTGAGTAAAGCCCATAAAGTGCGTTCTCTATAGGCAGGGTAAGGTTGTCCTGGTACAAGTGGTTTATTTGCCACCATCGGTTTTTATTTTAGATTATTTCTGAGAGATGGAGCCATGATTGATTAAGAAAAAAAACAGTTTCTTCAATGTAGATGAAGACTGTCAGTCCTCCTATGCCACTATTCGTGGAAACTAGGCAAATATTAGTGCCGTTTGCGGTGATAGCTGGGTTACCATACTGAGCCACAGGAGCTGATTTGTGCTGATTACCAGGGCCTATGTGACTGTGTGCACCACTGCCAGGTGATTGTGTGGGATCCTGCATTTGGCACTTGTTACTGTTGTTTTCCACAGAGATGCTAATCATCCAGCATGCGCCGGAGGCATGATTAAATGCCACACGGCTCCCTCGGTTTTGGCCCTCTCACTGTGAATAAACCTCTCACCCACAGGCTGAGGAGACCCGGAGACTGGGCCGCCACACAGAGCCACAGCTCCCCCTACAGGCATCATCAGAAACAACAACAACAGTGAGGTCAGTCCATAGAGACCTCTATCCACAAATGAGCTTTAACACGTGGATGGTAACTTTGTTTTTGTTTTGATCAAACAAGTGATTTGGTAGATTTCCTTTGGTAAAGGAAATGGTCCTTTCACTTTGGTAGATTGTCGTCTCACTTCTCACAGTGCATGTTTTTAGCAAATTATTTAATCATGTATTTCTTGTTTATCTCATGTTGCTGTCATCAAAACACAACGGAACAGAAAATAAAGAAGTAAAAGGCTGTCCTCCTGTGGTGAACTGTCTCATTCCGCCTATCTTTGTACTTAAGGTGATAATACAGTAGGTACACAGAAGTGTTAATGCAACAGCAAGTCAATGTGCAGACAGATCTCAAGCCATTTATTTTTAATTTGTATTTAGGGCTGCATTTAGCTTTTTTATTGGCTCCAAAAAGCCCATTTATTACAAGTGCTATACATACATATATATATTACAAATAAGAATTGCACATTCGCTCCTTCTGAAAATTACCTGAGACCAAAGAATATAAAATATCAGACCAAACATCTTAAAAAAAATACAAATAAAAAAAGTAAAAACAGTAAGACAATTATAAGTCAAGACTTGGCATAAAAAACAAACTATGTTTTCTATGATTAAAATTCGGAGTAAAAATTGGGTCAGGTCGGACCACGAGCTTCTTTGTCCAGCCAAGAATTTATGCTCGTGAGTCCGGCTGCATCAGGTCCAGGCTTCAACACCTGCGGATTGGACTGGGTCAGGTCTTTGAGAGGTGTATTCACAGGAATTTGCTTTTATTTGCTCAAACCTGCAGCCAGACGCGGTCCTGGAGACCATAGTCTGTTAACACAGCTCTTTTTTTTCCCCTTTTCTCTTTTTTTGAGAAGTTACAGTAGGTTTACATGATGGTCTGGGAGATGCTGTGGTGCTTATAGCCTACTGTGGGTGCCGGCACCGCTGCAGTAGACACACTGCACCTTGTTCTCTTCCTTTTTGAGTATGTAATGGTCACAAACTTTAGATGATCTCCGTTTACGGACATCCTGAGACCGAGAACAATACAAAAAAAAACTGGTTACACCATATTTTGCTATTCTGCATGAGTTGTAGAACGCCAGAGGACGGGTGCCAACACATCTGTGTCACAAAATGCATGTGATTGGTACCACTTGAAGGAGGCGAAATAATGATATATATATTTTTAAAAAGCATGCCTGCCTGGATATTGTAGGCTACAAATCCCTTCGAGACCGTTCTGCCAGTCCGAGACATTGCGAGACCGAGAGACCCAAGACCAAACACTGTTGAGACTGAGACAAGACCAAGACCACAAAAAAGTGGTGTGGTGTCAAGAACTACAAGTCTACTAATGACTTGAGCAATTCTACAATAAAGTATTAAAAAAAATAAAAAAATAAATTGTATTCATGTTTTGGGACATGAGGGTGTCTGAAGGCGACAACAACAATAGAAAAAACAAACAAAAAAAACAACAGATTTTACACATGCAAAGCAGAGAACAGAAATGCTACTGGCAGTGAATATTATGTGCAAGACGGATAATACATTGTCAGCGCTTTTGACTTATTCATTTCATATGGTAAATGTTTGGCCTATGAGTGTCATTTGCTGCCATTTTTTATTGACAGCAAATGACCACAAATATTTGTGTGATATGACATGAAAAAAATAAATGAGAAGTTGAAGAACCAGAGCTTTTGTTAGCTGTTCGGTTGAATCACTACATATTTGGAAAGTCTTCTTCAGAATTCAAATGAGACATTTTAATCTGGATTAACTCCCAAGATAGTCGTGAGATTAATCTAGATTTTTTTTTTTTTTTAAATCCATGCCCAGCACTATAAAAATACTATATAAAAAGTGAAGAACAGAACAGCTGTTAGTTAGCTGTTATAGATAGGCTAGAGCCTATTATGTTAAATATAAAAATATGAATTTATCGATTATCGGTTGAATTTTTTCATATTGTAATGTGTCTGTAGAATTCAAATGAGTCATTTGAACTGCTGTAATGTTTTTGTGTTGTTTACTCTCTCAGCAAGTCCTGCTGACACGATGGGCTGAGGCTTGACTCTCGAGTCTTTCACTGTACTTCGTCAGGTCCGTCTTGAGGCTATTTGCTTCAGGTCGGTCTTGTGGCTTCACACTCAGCATCGATCTTATGATGAAGAACTGAAATACAAGAATATTAACAGTAAAAAAAATAAACAACAGCTACTAAGAAATCAATTGAAACTGCAGCATTACTTTGGGAGGTACTGGGAGGTATAGCTTAGATGCACTTACATGTAATATGTTAGTTATCATCATATTGACGAGGCCCATTATAAATACATTGATAAAAATGTTGACAAACCTCTTCAGGAAAGTTGCTCATAAACTTCTGGGGAAGTTTCTGTTGTCTGGCATTTTTCCAAACCTGGAAGTGACAAAAACACAACTTCACACACCTAATATCTTTGAAATTATTTTTAAAACACCACAGGCACTTATTAATGACACACAACTTTGTATTGTAAATAACTCACCTCATCCCTTTCCTGACCAGTGTAGATTCTCCAGAGAAGTTCAAAGTATATCAGGCCCAAAGCAAAAATGTCAACTTTTCGGTCATAGGTCATCTCCCTCTCCTGTGGTACACAGCATGTTAACAAAAGGAAAAAGGCAGTTCATTTTAAAATTCATGTATTTTATACAATATAACCCTCCTCATCAAAGTTAAAGTAACATTTTAAAACATTATGGACATTGCATGACAGGTGGTAGGTGTGACCACACAAGGACGGGATGCAGCAGCATTGCAGATACTTGATGATTTTAATTGACACATTATACGCACAATGAACAGAAATGTCATGCATTTTGAACGTCTGACCACCCACCGGTCAGCGGCACGGAGTGGCGGCACCACCGACCACTGGTCTGCTCTCTGTCACTCTAATCACAAGCACCAGGCGCACCGCAGCTCTTCTCAGCAGCAGCCTCTCTGTTTTTGACGGAGCTGTTGCTAAATCGTGTCAAGCTTAGAGTAATGACAATCCACAATATGAAATTTAGAGGCAATCGCACAACCCTACCACTAACATTTATGTCCGTTATCGTCTTTTCAACAAAAACTCACACACACATCTCATCATCAGAGAGCCATGTTTATCTCGTCACTGTCTCGTTATCGTCATGAAAAAAAGGGTTTTGTTTTATTGACAAAATTTTATCGTGCGGCCCTACCTGATATTCTAGTTTTTCCATTTTTTTAATCAATTTTCAGAACTGTCCTAATTGTTTTCATTAGTTTGATGTTGTCAGTGAAAATTTGTAAATAAAGCTGGAACAGCTTACTTTTGATGGGTTTTGATTTCAGGCTGTAAGACAAATATTCTAGGGGGTATGATGACTTGCACTGTATAGAGCTCCGGACCCCACGTGACCTCCAGCGGTCGAGCGGCCATTTTGGCAGGAAAGTGTACAGCGCAGAAGCATTGACTCTAAGCGCCGAAGCAGTCTGAGTTCACATTATCTAACTTTAATTCCAACAGATTTGACTTAATATTAAAAAAACTAAATGGATTAAATATTACCGACCCTTATAATGCCCCCGGGGTGCTTTTCAAAAAATATTTCGGCCGAACAGGACGTCCTAGACCTGCAGTATCCGGACACAGCTACCTGATCAACTCCTCTACAAGCATACAAAAGCCGGCTTTATGCTCTTTGTGCTCCACAAAATGACAAGCAGGAAAGACAAAAAGAAAAGAAAGAGGTAAACACATAAGATGTGAGTCTCCTTAGCCTCCAGCCTTTCCAAGCTGACCCAGAGCCGGTTGCATCCGCTGCGGGCTGATCAGCACCGGGGAGCGGGGAGAGATCCCCAAGTACCGCGGACAGCTACGAGCTAACGTTAGCCATGCTACACTGGGATGATACGACACTCACCCTTCTAGTGAGGACACAGCAGGTTTTTGCAGGTAGATTCCACAGCCGGACGTTCAGCACAAAGCCAGACTGCGTCCGTGTGTAACCCTCCAGGCTTCTGTATGCCTTTAGAGCAGGGCGATGTTGATCAGGTAGCCTAGCTGTGTCCGCATACTGCAGGTCTGGGACTGGGACGTCCACCGGCGGCCGGAGATACTTTTGACAAGCATCCCGGGGGCATTGTAAGGGTCGGTAATATTTAATATATTTAGTTTTTATGTGTTGGAATTAAAGTGAGATCATGTGAACTGCAGACGGCTTAAAATCTTAAATTTTACTGTCAAAATGTTATGCAGCTGTTCTCCTGGTCCACCGATCCACGTCTGCCCCCCTCCCGCACCATCTACATGTACAGACTACAGTCACATTGTTTACATTACGTTGTGTGTTTTAATTAATCCTGTAACACACAGTGTGATCGCGGTATCGGCAGAGTGACAGGCAGGCAGGTTAATATAGCCTGACTCTCGCCAGATCCTTGTATTCCGCAAAGCTACGCTGAGCTCCACACAAGGGTCTGGGACTGCTCCATAGGCGATGTATTTCAGAAGGCGGGGCCTTGTAAAAAAATCCTTGCATGTGATTGGATAAACCACTTGCCACTTCCCGGTCGGAAGAAGAGCGAAAACATCCTTGCCACCAAGAAATGTCTTTAAAACAGTTCTCTGTTCGTCTTTAAAAGAATTAATATTCGATAGATTCGACAAAACAGTTGAAATAGCAGAATCAATGCTAAAGCACGACTCCTCGCTGCGAGCCGCCATTGTTGTTTGAATCGAAAGTCCCGCCCGGCGATCCTGATTGGTTCATTATTTTTTGCTCCCGTGCAGGAGTTTGCATTGGCTTTGAGTCCAGACCCTTGTGTGAAGCTGAGCGTAGCGCCTCTGCTGGAGCTTTGCGGAACTACAAGGGTCTGGTGAGAGTCAGGCTAAGGTTAATATGCAGAGGGATGAAATGACAGCTGTTAGTACTCCCACAGTGACTCCTGACACGTAAACCTAGTTGCTTCTATACTGAAAAACTCTGACATGTCAAGGGTGGGATGTTAGAGGACTAATATCTGTCTAACCATCATAACTATGACACCTGAAACGGTAGACACAGCTGATCGATCGAAAAAAAAAAAAAAGCCGGAGTGCATTTTTCCGTCACTGAAAACAGCTGGTTCTTGAACGTAACTCAGTCAAACTAAGACGTATCCTCAATATGTTTTGCAGTTCTGTTAGGTCATACTACATGCTGGCAAAGTAATACATGTAAAACTTATATGGGCTCGGTGAAAATCGCTTTGTTATTCTTGTTCTGCACTCGGCTTTCCCCTGTATCTACAATACGAACATCTGCAGATTCCTGCCAAAATGGCGTCGCGGTCAGTCTCGGGGCGTGGTCGGGGCTGCGTGACGTCAGCTCCCGGAGCTCTATACCAGTATTTAATGATACTGAGAAACCTGATGTCCATGAATATCTCACCTGCTCAGGGGCCATGTAAGATCGGGTTCCTTTGCACGCGGTTCTCTTAATCAGTTTCCCAGCATCGTCGTCGTTCTCATCGGTGACCAGACCAAAGTCTCCAATCTTCACCTCTCCACCTTGTCCAAACAGGATGTTGGCAGGCTAACCAGAGGAAAGACATACAACAATCGATGATGTGGCTTCATGACTGATGGGATATATTAAATGATTTTATCCACCTCCGTCTCACCTTCAGGTCTCTGTGGATGAAGTTCTTGGAGTGAATGTACTCAACTCCTTTGATTAATTGCAGAGCGACATCCAGGCTTTCGTGTCTCCTCTTGGAGTTTGTCTGCGATTTTCTCTGTGCATTTCTCTCATCTATCCACACTCTAAGTGTTTTGGTGTCACACAACTCCATCTGAATATAGAGGAACTTTGGCCATGAATTACTGGATGATCTAGAAACATGAGAAAAGACAAATATACAAATAAGTAGGGATGTATACCGTGGACCGGTACTTTTTGGACCGGACCGTTAATTGGTTCGGTACCAGAGTACCGTTAAGATTCTGGACTAACGGTCCTCTTATCGATACTTTGAACGTCTCCCTAACTGTCACGTAATAATGACACGGCTGCTTGTCACCTCTAAATTTACCCCGGGCCCGTCAGCGCCACAGAACCGCTACACGGCGGTCACCGCAGCTGATCCCTGCCGCTCTAATCAGCGCCTGGACCGGGCGAGCCGCGGCAAATCTCAGCGCAACAGCGCTATCAAATCCGGCACGCGGCCTGACGGCGCGTGTGGAGCGAGACGAGTCCGGCCCGGTCCGGGCGTGTTTGAAGCCTCGCATCGGAGACCTAGCAAGTAGTAGCCTACACGTGTCGGAGGGAGAGTTCAGAGTAGAAACCTACAGCAGCTGCAGCAGGTCAGTGTAGAGGAGACAGAGGAGGCTCCAGCAGCTCCATGTCTGCTGCTGTGAGGATGAGAAACTGAAGGGCTAGGGTGAGTGTGAGGAAGATAGAGTCCTGTGTGTGTGGGTGCTGGAGCACTGGAGCACCCACAGAATCAGGATGCATAAATTCCGCAGACTTTTGCATCACCGTATGCACGAAGATTTCCACCCCAAAAACTCTTGTCTAAATGCAAATTAAAAAGTGAGAATGTAACGCCACTTTTGCGTTTTGTTGGGGTCACTGTCTGAGATTTGAGGGGCTGCCATACTGTGTAATGTTTGATTGGTTGCCTGGTTACCCTTATGTTTAAGTCTAATGTGAGCGGAAGGAGCGGGGATTGTGGGAAAAAATGCCAAGATAGATTCTCAACCAGTAAGTCAAATATTGTGCAGTATGGCAGCAGACTCAATTTACAAGAAATATGCGCACCCATGTCATCCCTGTAGCACTAGTAAATCTAGTATCCAGGGTAGTGCATGGTTGCGTCAGTTTTCTGTTCAGATCGTTTCTTTCTGCCTGGTAGATGAGACTTACTCTGCTGTGCTGTCACTGTCGTCCGAATTGTCTGTTTGGTATCCTGACTCCTCCATCCAACATGAGTATAACCGGACAATGTTGGGGTGATGGAGGTCAGACAGCACCTTCACCTCTCTCAAAGATCTGTTGTTCCTAAGGAGTAAGGAGAACATCTGATAAAATATGTGTTGCACCTGAGATTGTAATGCATATAGAAAACTATTCAAAAAACTTAGAATTGTATACTTTACATACTCTTTATCATACTCTTTACAGGGGACAATCTTCACAGCAAAGTCCTTGTTCAGCAGTTTGTGTGTTGCCTTGAAGACACAACCAAAGCCTCCTTTTCCGAGGCGCTCTTTGCAGTCAAATGAAGTTGTAAATGTCTTACTGTGGAAGGAAAAGAAGCGAAGATAGTAAAGACTGACTGGACACCATACTAAATATACTGTAGTAGCACACCAATACAACATTTTAATGTTTCAAGGGGAAAGTTTGGGTTTTTTGCCATTAGGTGGTGTGCACTGTAGGCTATTACACTGCAGCAGCAGATTGTGTGAGTAAATCAGAAAGAAACCTAATGCAGTTTACTCCTCCAGCAGTATGGTAGTTCAGTGGCTGAAAGGCATGGCAATCCTATATAAATGTAAAAATATCTTAACGACTAACTCCCTGAAAACTTTGTATCTCTCTTTAATAAAACCATACATAACTTATTGTATAGAAGTGTGGGGACATACATACAAGTCAATCACCAAACCAATTTCTATAATGCAAAAAAAAGCAATGCGACTTATAAACAAAGTTGATTACAAACATCCAACTAACCAACTATTTATCAATTCAAATGAACTCAAATTTCAACAACTGGTGGACTTCAAAACGGCACAGTTTATGTTCAAAATAAACAATAACATGCTGCCTGACTGTATTCAGAAAATGTTCAATCTAAGACAAAGCCATTACAATCTCAGAGGGGTATGTATATTTACAAAGTTAAAAACCAGAACCAACACCAAATTACAGTGTATTACCGTAACAGGTGTTAATTTATGGAACAATTTGGATAATGACCTAAAAACATTCAATACCATACTCTTATTTAAAAAAGTACTCAAAAATAGGATGATTAAATTGTATACGTTAGAGAAATGAGTGGCGACACATGTTTGCTGTTAACTTTGTCTGTTTTGTTTTGAATGTCTGATCATTGTCTTCCTTTCTCTCTCTCTCGATCTTTTGAGGGGGAAGAAAGTAGGGGAGTAAGAAGGGAAAGGAGAAGATGAAGGGGAAAGAAGGGAAGAAGAAAGGGACATTTCAGCTCCTTTCTTCTCACTCCCTTGTGATGTATCTATTTATTTTATTTTAGTATTATTGTCATTATTATTTTTTTTTTTTCTCTTCTTCTTCTCTCTCTTCAAATAACAAATTGTACACTTAAAATGCTTAAAGTAACTTAAAGGATAACTTTCGTTTTTTACAACCTGGACCTTATTTCTAGCATCAAATACGATCATTTACTCACCCTGACAAGTTTGGTGTCATTTGGAGTCGTTTTGACGAAATTAGCCCCAATCGAGCGGCGCGTATATCCGTATAATGCGAGAACACGGGGCACCCAATGCAGCCTCTAAATAACACATTATCCGCCGCAAAATTTGTTCATTTCGCCAATATTTTGTGATGATACACTAGTGTTATTCCCCTCCGAGCCCGTGGTGGCATGTTATCAACATCCGGCTCCTCCAGGCTGACCTACTAACCTCTGATCTGGATGATGTCATCTCCGACCGGTGCCCGGCTCGTTCTGATAATAATCATTCCGCTTCGGCATTTGGGTCCTTTTTAGCTCAACTAGCCAGAGCTGTAGTGAGGATCCAGGCTGCGGAGAGGAAGCCTGTGGAAGCTGACCGAAGCTGAACATCATCCAGCTGCTCATTTTGTTCTGACGAGTCAGAAACATGCAGAAACGGACCATAGCATTAGCGATAGCAAGTTAGCCGCGCCGCGCCGCCGTCGGAGATGACATCATCCAGGTCAGCTGTTAGTAGGTCAACCTGGAGGAGCCGGATGTTGATAACATGCCACCACGGGCTCGGAGGGGAATAATACTAGTGTATCATCACAAAATATTGGCGAAATGAACGAGTTTTGCGGCGGATAATGTGTTATTTAGAGGCTGCATTGGCTGCCCCGTGTTCTCGCATTATACGGATATACGCGCCGCTCGATTGGGGCTAATTTCGTCAAAACGACTCCAAATGACACCAAACTTGTCAGGGTGATTAAATGATCGTATTTGATGCTAGAAATAAGGTCCAGGTTGTAAAAAACGAAAGTTATCCTTTAAAGTAAGAGTTGTAACAGGGTAGGCATTATAAGCTATGCTTCAGCCTATTCCTTTTCGGTCCAATTATTTTCCTTGATTTATTTATTTATTTTTCTTCTCTTGTTTTTCTTTTGTACATTATTGTCTTACTGTATTTTGATGTTCTTTGTATTATTATTTTCCTTTTGATTGTAAAAAAATATATATATATTTTTTAATGAAACGTATCGACCGAAATAAACTAAACTAAACTAAAACTAAACTAAACTAAACTAAACTAAAGAAGTAACAAGTGCCGTTTTCACATAAAAATAAAATGCTGAAAATATTTTATATGAAGCAAATGTTTAAAGGAGTCATAACCTGTTTTTTTACGTATCCAGCCCCCCTTAGATCGCTTTGGATCAATTCGTAAAACTTATTAGAAAAAAAAAAAAAAAAAATTACATTACAAAAATAACATTGAGCTTGTTCTGACCCGTTTTCGTACCACGACTTTATCACGCGTGATTACGCGCGAGGTTTTGACTGGTCCGGATGTGCATTGTATGTAATGATTCGCCGCAGGAAGGACAGAGCTGGGGGGGGGGCTTGCCTGCATGCAGACTCCAAAACATAAACAGCCCCCTGGTACCGCATCAGCGATTTCAGGTAGCGGACGGGGCGGGGTTGGGTGGTGAAAGAGGCAAGTAGCCTCCACGGTGACGTCACCGTAGGAGCAGAATCAAAATCTCGTGCTTTAGGAAGGCACACCCTTGTGCGCTATTCCTGTTCGGAAAAAGAGCCGAAGCGAAAAAACGGCGCCACTTTCAAACTCCAGCTTTTCAGGCAAGTTTCAACTGAGGTCAAACACCAATATGCATGTTTTAACAAGAGAAATCGCGATTTCCGGGTGATGACTCCTTTAAATAGGTATTGAACTGCATTGTGGATTTTTATTTCCTGTGGCCCTGTCCACAGTAATACAGAATGTCTAATACATACCAACTCTGCTCGTCATCAGACAATGTGCTATCTGATGACCACAAACCCAAACTACACCTTCAACTTTTCTTACCTGGAGTTTTCTGATGCCACTGACATCATGTCACTCAGATCACTGCCTGTGATAAGTTCTTCAGGAATCAACATATCCTTCATCAACAAAACAAAACAAGATTTAGTGTTTATACTGTTGAAAACAATACCACTTGATTGATTTAAATCTCTACTTTACCTCTTTGCTATCTTCAGTGATGTTTTGCATATTTGCTGCAGTTCTAGGAAAACATTGAAAACATATTATTAGTAGCATAAGGTCATATTCTGACCTTTCTGTCAGAATATTTGTTGCAATATCATCTACTGTAACTTCAGAAGGTGACGTACCGGCTTTTGAGCATCACATCAGGATTTGGATCCTTTGTAATTGGAAGATAAATTAGACCATTAAAAGGTGAAAGCAACATTTCGGCAATATATCAATTAAAGTCAAAAAGTCAGAATGTTGTAAACAAAGCTGAACCTTTGAGTGGTTTGATGAATCACCGAAAACAACCAAGTCACTCATGTCTGTTTCCAAACTTCTTGATTTTGAATCACAGAAGACTCTTTAATAATAAAAAAAAGAGAGACATTAGAAAAACACACAACATACAGTATATTTGTCAAACATATGTATCAAACCATACTGCTAATCAGTGTCTTACAGTTTAGTTTGTGGTGAGGACCGCTTGGCTTGGGCACCTTCATCACAGACAGTTGGACAGAGTGACGCCTGAAACACACAGAGAGTCTTCAACTTGTGCATTGTACCATTTTTCATAGCAGTTTTCAAATAATAATAAAATACTTTGGTTTGCATATTATTTCTGATTCCTGATACTACACCAGGGGAGACTGGTGTGTATTACAACTCACCTCAGTAGCTTTACTGCCAGATGTGTCACAATATACATGCAGTGCTGCCTCCTCCTTGGCCTCCCCCTTTGGCTGTGTTTTCCCAGAGGCAGCTGGGTACTCCTCCTCACCCACCACAGAGCTACAGTATACACAAGATTGGGCAAACTTTTTTCAATGCATTTTAAATGCAGACTTAACGACTATAAGGAAACGAGGATGCAGAGTGGAGACTTACACGATAGCATTATTTGGTCCAAGTCTTGACCCCAGAGGTTTCACAGCCACCCTGTCACACTGACCATGTTCACCGACACAGCTTAACCTGGTAGGTAAAGTGTTACCTTTTTTTTTGGCCACATTTCCTGATGGATTTTCTTTCTGAAAGCAAAATTAAAATATACTCGCTTAAGTGATTGCTGATTTTTTCCCATAATAAACTCAAAGATGCTTCAGTTTATGTTTTTGTTTTTTTTTGTTTTTTACACGTCGTGAACACACATTCCCACATGTGCAATGTTTACTAAACAATAATCATACCATTTCTCTCTCGTTGAAACTTCTCATGGCACTTTTAGCTGCATTCTCCTTGGCTTTGCATCTGGTCTCCCCAACACCAACTGGACAGGGCTGGCCATTGACCCTCGCCCTCATGACGAACCTGGAGGATTGGTCAAGATGACAAAATATACATTCATACACAGCTGTGTGCCATAGACACAGTCGGCAAGCAAGGAAACATTGAAAAACCCAGTCGCCCTCATGACGAACCTGGAGAACACTGATTGTTGTTGTGTATTAAAAAAAATTCAAAAACAACAACTTTTAAAAATCTTCCCCAAACAACTTATAGTAATTGTCAAGATGACAAAATATACATTATTTCATACATAGCTTGTGCCATAGCACACCGTTCAGTGTGATCATTTATTATGCACAGAACAGACTTTCTCTGATCCTCGAACTGACCGAACTACAGAGATGTTAAATGGCTGGCTGTTTGGCTGTCACTCGTTCAGTACAGCGTTATGATGGATGTTCCCCCCTCCCCTACCACCCCGCGGGAACCCGGTTACCTACCCCTATCCAACTTTACATCCCGGGTGTCTGCACGGAGCGCAACCTCCGCGCAACGCGAAAGAGAGGCGCCCCTGCGCCGTGCAAAGCGACAGTACGGCGACGAAAAAGTGAGAGTGCTGCTTCGCCATCATTAGCAGCATTAGCCTAGCTTACTAGCGTCAACACCTCTGTCTAGTAGCCACATAAAATGCCTCGGTGCTTTACAGAAATACCTTTCTGTGCGTTCTTGTCCCTCGGAGTCAAACTTCAGCTCCGAGCCTGTTCGTCGTGCAAACTCTTCCAGTTGAGCGACGCATGACTTTCTTTCTTTCTCCATGTTGCAGCGCGAGACCTTGAGTGCACCGACTTGTGGCTCCTCAATGCACTTACTGCAAGTTCATTTTAAAGTTCCCTCTCCGCTTCTTATTCTTGTTTTGTTGGATTTGAATGGCGGCTGGCATCCGGCTTAATGGTGCATTGCCGCCACCTAACGGGCTGGAGTGTGGCACATTCAATCAGCAAGAACAGAAAGACACAAAAAACATCAGTAACAAAACAAAATAGTAATAATAACAACACAATAATAACAACACTATCAGCAACAATGGCCAAATCCTGTACATTAATCCTGTTCTCTACCTGGCTAGGCTTAATATTATCTAGCACTGGAGTGTGGACAGCATGCGCGCGCGCACACACACCACAATTCAAACCTCTACCCTATAAAAAAAAACCTTATCCTTACTTGTGCTCTCACTCATACAAATAATACCTACAAATAATCTACTGTGGCACCTAAAGGGTATAGGTGGTACGACTGGCATAGCACTACTGTTTAAGTTTTATTTTTTTATTTTTACATACATGCAACATTTCTATTGTTTTTTTTTTTTTAAACATACAGGCAACATTTCTATAAGACATAAGATGTACATGGAGGAGGTACAGTACAGTATCTGCCTGACAGCCAATGTGACCAAAAAACATTTTCACACACAAAACAGGTGACAAAAGAAAGGCTGTTGCATTGCATTACATTTACACAACACTGAGTACACAACAGAATATTAAGTCAGCTGTTGGCGATAAAATTACCCACCACGTGATTAACAAGAGTGTACATAGATGTAATGTTTTAAAACAATGATGTTAAAATTAATTTTAATTCATGCTTCTTTCACATTACATTAAAATAGATAAGTGAGAATGTGTGTACCTGAAAATCAGGCACTTTGTATTGATCTCTGGTTAAAGTGGTATTTAAGTGCAGAATTATTAGTCATAAAACAACAGCATATCAGATCATTTCATGATTTCACTGACATCAGATTTCCAAAATCTCCCAGGACTTATCTCCTGTGTCTATTAGACGGTGACATTTTGCTGACGCATTGGAGTCTGAGCCAACTGATGCAGCTTTGCCTTCAGGTCACTTGCTTCAGGTCGGTCTCGTGGTTTCACATGCAGCATTGATTCTATCATCCGCTTCTGTATTAAAAATAATAAAAATAACACATCACCTGAGAGCTCAGAAGCAACATGAAAAAATCAGTCATACTGCATAACTGCAACACTCAACAGAAATTTTCGACAGTCGACACACGAAGCTTGAATCTAGGTTTTGAAACGTTTAAGTTGGTCCTCTGACTGCCATGCTGTGGGAAATGCTGTTTCATGTGGTTCAAAAAATAAAAAGAATATGGTCACCTACCTCTTGGAAAAAGGTTTCTGCAAACTCTTTGGGGAACTTCTGATTTCTGGCCCTCTCAAAAATCTGGTGTTTATGTAGAAGATGCAACAAAAAAAAAAAACTTTTAGTTAGCCTGTGATGATTCAGTATGTTTATGTTGCATTAAACATGACAAAGAAACAAGCAGAAGATTAAGTAAAATAGATTTTTAAAAATTAACAAACTGATAATATCAGGTATTTAATTTACATACATACTATTCTGAAAATAAATCTGTCTTGGTATTAAAGCAGATATCAGTGGAATGTTTTTGTTAATATAAGTCCTAAATAGTCCTATTTTCCGTCAGCAATCACTTACATGGAGTGTTTCAGCCGTAACACAAGTCTCTCCGTCACTTTGCTCTGCTGTAAACCCAGGAGACAACTTTCCTTGTGGGATACATGAGGAGCGAGAACGGCATGAAGGGCTGTGTGTGCAGCCAAGGGATGCGCGTGAATGTGGTGACGTAGGGACGAGGACCACTAGATGCCTGACGAGGGCGGGGGCTGCTAACTCATGGTTAAAGGAAACTCGTAACTTGTGTTTTTCCTTCCTGTGAAGTCATACCAGTTCGATCTGCGGGTCGGAAGTTACGAGTGGCCGTTATAGTGCACTTTCACAGGCAACAGGACGGTAAAAACACGAGTTACGGGTTACCTGGAACGCTACTAAGTCGTAGTTGTGACTTGAAGCTTTAACTTACGGTTTCAAAAGCCTGCCTTGAACGCAGCATTAGCCAAAACGGCCGGACCACTGATATCTGCTTTAAGTTAGTGGCTTATTTGTATAAGAGATGTGGTAACTTTGTCAAGACATCTGTAACACAATTTTAAGTTCGACTCACCAATAGTCTTTCATGGCCAGTGGAAAGCGTCCAGAGAAGTTCAAATAAAATCAGCCCCAGAGCAAATATGTCCACTTTTCTGTCATAGTTCTTTTTACTCTTCTGTAATAAAATAAAAATGCAGTATGAACAAGTTTTTAAAGCAGCATATAATGTCCTCTAAATGGTCTTATCATGACAGATTTAACAGAATGGTTGCTTTTGTGAATTGGGTTAAATCACTGTCTGTCTTTTCATTTACAATTCACTTTTTAAATAATGGACTAATAAAGTGTAACGTCAGTAAAGATGAGAAAAAAAGTTGCAGCTATTTCACAATTATTTCACAAGTAACCTATCCATATATTTTATATTTTCATATTTTATAACTCATACTACAATGTAAATGTAATCTATATCTATACTGTATCCATGTCCAGAGTCCTGATCTCAACTTCAGAGAGTCAGTCTGGCCTTAGCAGAAAAGACAAAAGACACTCAGACAATTCTTCAAGATACTTGGAGCAGCTAGTGGCTACGTAAATGATATTCAGCATGAGATCCTGTTACACAACACACCCACCCACAATTAAATCACTTAATATTGCAATTTGTTTTGCAGTATTTAACTCAAATTCAGTAATGCAGTATTCAACCTCACAAATTCATCGATCATCTCACTTGTTCAGGAGCCATGTAAGACGGAGTTCCACTGTTCGTCCTCTCCATCAGGTTTTCATCATCATCATCAGCGTCAGTTGTGACCAGACCAAAGTCCCCAATCTTCACTTTTCTATCTTGTCCAAACATGATGTTTTCAGGCTAACCATTGATAAACAAAAGAAGAAAACATCAAGCTCACAGTACTGTATGTGATGATATTTTGTGCCATTTTGTGATAACCAAAGTTTCGCATTAACAATGGTCATACATTCCTCTTTGTCAATATCTTTTAAACCTAATAGCATAAAGCTATGTCTGTTCGTTTCATTTAATCATTTTCATTCCTGCAGTACGGGATTGTAATCAAACTGACTGAGCAATAGAGTCATAAAAATCAAGCATAAACACTGATAAAATATTGTCACCAAAATATCCAGATCATACTCTGTATTATTTTTCCTAGTGGTGAGAAATACATTAGAAAACAGAAGCATGGTACATAGTACATTATGATGCCTCACCTTCAGGTCCCTGTGGATGAGTTTACTGGAGTGGATGTAGTCGACACCACTGACTATTTGTTGTGCAATCTTTAGACCACTTTCTCTTCTCTCTGAGGAGTCCAGACTCTTCGTATTTGTCTCCTTTATCCAGGTTCGCAGTGTTGTGTCACATAGCTCCATCATAATGTAGAGACACTCGGAATTATTGACAGACCTAAACAAAATGATAATTGTCATTGTTGAATTTTCAATAAATACAATAAGTACCATAGAGTTGTATTTTATGTGAGGATGAGACTTACCCATATCTGCGTTTTGAACTGGGATGCTGGTACTCTGAGTCCTCCATCCAACAGTCGTAGTATCGAACGATGTTCTCATGTTGAAGGTCTGATAATGCCCTCACCTCTCGCAGAGCTTTTCTGATCAAAGAATTTCATAAAAATGACTTTAATGTCTGCATCTGTTACCACAAAATTCCTATACCAGTAATACTATAAATATTTAAGTATACACTGAAAAGTTGCACTGCAACCTTGACTTACTTGTTACCACGGACAATCTTGACTGCATGATACTTGTCCAGGAGTTTTCGTCTTGCTTTGAAAACACAACCAAAGCCTCCTTTGCCCAGAGGCTCTATGGAGTCGAACTCTGATGTAAATCTGTACAAGTTAACAGAAGAATGTAGACATTTGGTCAAATGAACATTGGACAGGAAAACACATTTATGTGCAATAATATGTACTGTACATGTGCACACACATGCATGCACATTTGCAGGTTGCTATAATGTAGTTTTTCCTTACCTCGACTGGACTGATGTATTACTTATCTTGTTTTTCACAGCCTTATAGAATAGAAATACACAGTTACACTCTCATGACAAAACTACTACTGTATGCACCACAAAATGTTTTCTATATTATCTACACATTCTCTCTCTTTACAACAAAAAAAGAGAGAGATTGCCAAACTGAACGAGACAAACACAAACAAAGCTTTCCTGCTTTTGCAATGCGTCTTGCTGTTTTGTGATTATTATTTTTATTCTACTTTTATCTGTAATGTGATATGTAAGTCTTGCTGGCAAGTGTCTGTCTCTTGTTTGTCTGTCCAAGTGAGACCAAAGATGAATTTCCTGCCTTGGCGGGACAATAAAGTTTTTCTAAAACATTGAATATAGACTATTACTTTACTATTAAAGGACAGACCTGAGCACTGGAAGGGTCTGATGAATCTCTGAATACTATTGAGTCACTTGTATCGTTTGGCTGGCTCTGTGATGATGATGCAGTGGAGTCCCTAGAAGAATATAATGAGAGACAAAAGGACCCATTTCTCATTGGTAGTACAGACAAATAAAGTGATAATATCTTTAATCTTTATTTTCTTTTACGCTAATGCAAATAAGTTTTTACTGTAAAGTTGATGATGTAGTGGAAGATGGTGTATCATCTTCAGACACTGTGGGCCCAAAGGACATCTAAAAAGCACAGAAAAGGTGTTTGATGCTAGAAACAATCTTCTAATGTGAATTTAAATAGAAAAGAAATAAAAACAGACACAGAGGGAGTAGATAATACTACATACCTCGCTGCCCCAGTCAGACTGTTCTGTCCAGGCCAGCTGAGCTGCATTTTGTTTGGCTTCCTTTATACTCTTGCCTTTTCCCACTGGGTATTCCTTATTATTGATCACTAATTTGTAGGAAAACCTTCGGTTAAAAAGAATTGTTTTGATCAGTATACTGATGCATCAATGCCTTAAACATCAGTTAACAGCAATGAGGTTCTGTAGTGTCTATTCAGGTTGAACTCACTCAGGGTCATGAGATGGACCATGTCTCCCCACCTCCATGAATTTAAGTGAACACTTTTTTTCCTGACAGTATTCATGGATCTTCCCTATGAAATTGGTCCCTGTGAAGCTTTCGTCCTTTGAGTTCAGATTCAGGCCTTTTGTCTTAGTGCTGTGATAAACAAGAAACATTTCACATTGATGGACCCATCTAAATTAAACCATGCATTTCCACTGTGATATCCGCTACTCACCAGAGATCTGGAAAGTTACGATTTAATGCCTCAGGTAGCTGATCAGATGTACAGTTGTGATTCTCATCTGCAGTCTTGGGGGGGAGTGCAGTTTTAAAACAGTTCACACAGTAGATTTTTTTTATTAAGCAATTGAAAATAAACTTTCAATGAGAATAATAATAATACAGGTAAAAAATCAAGAGCAGTATAAAACTGCAAAAACATTTAGGGGAAGGAAAAACAAAAACAACAGTAGACGTTGTCTTGCTGAAACTGGTGTACATGAATACAAACTCACCTCTGTAGTTTTGCTGCCATTTATCATATGATAAACAAGCTTTGCTGCTTCCTCCTTTGCTTCCGCCTTTGAATTCGCAGAGACAGCTGGGTACTCCTTATCACCAACCGCAAAGCTGCAACATCTTATATCACAAAATATATTAATTTTTAAATGGACGCTTAAATACCCTATTAATTTGGATGTAGTTTCGATCCTTACTGGACAGTACGATCTGGTTCCACTCTGGTTGACTCCACAACTCTTATACTCAGCCTGTTCCTCTGACAATATTCGTAGAGCCAACTTATATACTTCATGTTACCGATGCTCATCTGATGAACTGGTGCAGCGACAGCTTCAGCTGCATTTATCTGTCAAGACAATAACAAATACACAATACAGAGAAAAGTGCCATAAATTGGTCCTTTTTTATACAATACAGAATGCTCTAAGAGAGATCTTACAGAGTCAGCAGAGTCCTGGTCCCCCAACAAGCAGTTCAGAGCATTTTTAGCAGCATTTTGCTTGGCATCTTTCTTGTTCCTCCCCTCAGCCTCTGGGTAGGCTATCCCATTCAAGACAACCCTGTGCCTGAATCTGTGAAGCAATAGTCAGGCCAGCTGGTGAATAGTTTAGTCATCACGCTACCATTGTCTGCCTGTATGAGACTTTAAAACTCATCATTTATTTAGATGCTGTCAAAGCTGTCAGATGGCTATTAGATAATTGACCCTAAATTTTACAGTTAAATTAACACTCTCCTTTTTTGTTTAATTTAATCTTTAGCCTACTTGAGTAACTTTATACATCTCTGTCACATTCACCTCATCATAATTCACTTCATTCACTTAAAAGGTTTTGCAGGACGCCTGGGACACATGAACACTTGCACAAAAAGTTGTGACATTTCCACATGTTATCTTATTTTTGTTAGTTAGGAGCTTCCTGAAGTAGTAGGCCTTCGCCCGAAATCTTGTCTACCTCATGGTGGAAAGTCTACACATCAGTGAAACACTTAAAACGTGTAGGCTACATAGCGACAACACGGATACAGACATATTTTACTTACGGAGGGCCAAGGTCTTCATATAACGGTGGAGATAGAGCGTTTTTCTGTGCATATTGGTTCAGTTCAGATATATAGTTAACGATGTCCATTGTCAACGACGCAGCTGACTTTCACGCTTAAATTACACCAAATAGAGCGAACAAAGTTCACAGTTCAACGTGCTTCCCTATAAAGTTTCAATCCCCAGTTTGTGCACAGTTATCTCCTCGGTTCTGCTGAACTTGCGATTGCTTCGTAAGTCAGGTCGTTGGCTGCCACACTGCACCGCACCTGCACCTGCACTGCCGAGCTCAGGTCAAAGGATCAGGTGGATAACTACGTAAATCTCGAGCGCCTTATCTACACGGAATAGTTTTTTCTTCTTCTTAATTGAAAGTATCATTAACAAAATATCATGGCATACAAACCACAGGCTACAATGAAAACCTTTCAACATACAAAGCACGTTTAAGGGATAAAACTTAAAACAAGAGAAATAATACAATATAGCCTAACATAGGGTGAATTCGCCTAATGTGGGACACTGCCTAATGTGGGACACTTAAGCTTAAGTGGGTGTAGGTCTTCCTATAGCAAAATAAAGTTCATGTAAATGTGGGCTAACACAAGCTGTGATATTGCCTTATCAAAATCACATGACATCTCAAATGTCCAATCATAGGTTTGGGAGGGAGAGCCTTCAAACCGGAGACACCCTGTGTGAAGACCACCAAAATGCTAGTTACTTAGGGTTTGGACAAAGTTAATGTTAAGGCCATAATTTATTTAAAAATACAATATTATTGCATTTTTTTGTCAAAATGTGTTCATAATATGTTGATGTATTGAAATATATCTTAATATTGTGTAACCATTCTCAATATTTTGATTTTTAGTCAAAATTTTACTGTCCCACTTTGGGAAACATGCCATCCTAATGTGGGACAGGTGTTTAGTCCTAATGTGGGACAGTGCTTTTTCAGGTAAATCTATGTAGTTGAATGGGTTAAACAATAACAATGGTTGTTTACATGGTTTTATTGTTTTAATGCATTATTTTAGATATTTTACAACAAAAGAAAATCATATTTAATAACTGGAAGTGGTCATAATACTGTTAAAGGGGTAAATGGCTCTGATTTTTTTTCTTGTTTCTAAATCTTGTCTTTTTTTATAATGTTTGATAATTGTTTGAGTTTAGTAATCAAACAAGTAATCAAAGGACAGCACATTGAATTAAAAGGAATGTATTTTAGATCACAGTGGAAAAGAAGAATTAGGAAATCAGACAAAACCAGGGAAAGAACAAATGGGAAAAGAAAGGGAAAAGAATTAAACAAGAGAACTCAACCAGTGGAAAAAAGCCAGGATGAGGGGAGACATTAGGTCGACTGAATATAGGGAGATCACTGAGGATGGGGGTGTCCCACAGTTGAGGTTGTTGACCAGGGCGTAAGGTAAAAGGTCACCTCCATCACACAATTGGTAGAAACCATAATATTAACAGAGGACAAGGCAGAACTAGGACAATAAGTGATATTATTGAACACTAGTTTGCAATCTAGCATTTGTCAGGTAAAATAAAATGACTTTTAAACAGACTTTTTAGTGTCCCACATTAGGAGCATGACTGTCCCACATTAGGGAACAGAAATTGTCGGAAAAATTTTTGCAATCAGAGATGAAATATGTATGGTATTTCTTTTATGAGTGTGATATCAGAATTTTCTCTTTGGATTTCATTAGTTCACAACCTAAGGATTTCAGAATGGTACAGGATGTAGATTGGAAGTGTTTGCTTCATATCACAATATAGACCAAAAGTCAGAATTTCACAAAATGTCCCACATTAGGCGAATTCACCCTAAATGATAGTGAAAAGACAAATTAAAATTGAATAAATAAAACAAATAAGTGCATCTGAAAACTTTCATAGTAGCTTTAGGGGTCCTCGAATACTTTGAATTCAGACTTTGATACACCAGTGAGTGTAGCATGTGTCATGGCCACTACTAGTAGACACATATTTTTTGTTAATGGAGACAGATAGTGGGGAATGAATTGATAATGCATGATTACATTTGTCTTACTCTATTAACCATTCAAAAGACAACAAATGAGTGAGTGGTATGGTCTTGGAGATGCACCTGCACTGAGAGCAAGGAGAAAATTGAATGCTGGAATTAAGATCAACATAACCTAATAACATTTTCCACATCCCAGAGCATGTATAAAAAGATGGAAAGGCACAAGTGACACCCTTTAAGACAACACTTTCTGTGCTCCTTTTGAGACCCTCAACAGCTCCTCCTGCATTGTCTGACGTTTCATTGTCTTGTGTAATATTTTTGTATACCATGAGGCATTTAAAATGAAATAAAAATGACTTTAAATGGTTAACATTAGGCTAATAAATTAATTGATAACAAATCGGCAGTTTCAAAATTATTTTAGTTGTGAGCTAGGCATGATGTGGTTTTATTTTGAAGGGTAACATCACATGACTAAAGGTTATGGGTGCTGGACTGTTGCATTTCTGTCATTTTGTGTTCAATCAGTAGGTGGGGTGTTATGTTGTAAAAAGGCATGCAGGTAAGAGCATATGGTGAGTGTAGAGGAAGACCTGAAGAAGCCCACACACCCAGCAAATGTATTCCGCCATTCTGAAGGTGCCCACCAGCCCACCCGACAAATGGACCATTTGTCCCCCTCATCTCAGGTCTTGTCTGATAAATTACTGTTAGACTTTGAAAAGTAAGATAGTGGAAATAGCAGAATTAGGAGCAAAGATTAAAAACAAAAGAAAAGAAGAAGCAGACGAGACTTAAGTGGTAAGTTCTAGACCTCTCAGTTGTTCTGTCCCAGTTGTAGTATCTAACAGTGAAGGATTTCTTCTAACGCACACTTTTGGCATTTTGACAAACAGGATAAATGTTTCACAAATTACTGGAGAAACTGTTTTAAGTCTATTTATCTGCAATGGGACAACGGAGACCATATTCCAAGAGTGTTGTGGTTTTTCATCAGGCCCTGGACTAATGTGGTCTAAATAAGTGTTAATTATTACAATTACAGCTAAGAGGTGCAAAAAACATAATTTTATTTTCCATCTTCACATACACACACGCACGCACGCACGCACACACACACACACACACACACACACACACACACACACACACACACACACACACACAGGAGACAAAGAGAAGGCTGTGGCATGACTTAAATTACATTTACACAACGGTGAATACAGAACACTGGATAAAAAGTTAGCTGTTGACAGTAAAGTTAACCACCACATGATTATCAAGAACAATGATGTGCATACATTTACAGTTTAAAAAACAACAACAAATCATCATTAAATTGATTTGAATTCATGTTTAATTCACGTTCCATTAAAATAGATGTGAGAATGTGTGTAACTGAACATCGGGCACTTTTTTCTGATCTCTGGTTAAAGTGCAAAAACTAACCATTAGTCATAAAACAGAACAGTATATCAGATCGTTTCATGGTTTCACTGACATCAGATTATCAAAACATCCCATGATTTCTGACAGGACATATCTCCTTTGTCTATTAGACAGTGACATTTTGCTGAGGCGTCGGAGTCCGAGCCAACTGCTTCAACTTTGCCTTCAGGTCACTTGCTTCAGGTCGGTCTCTTGGATTCGCGCACAGCATTGCTTTTATCACCCGCTTCTGCATTAAAAACAATGAAAAAATAACATCACCATCACCTGAGAGCTCTGAAGCAACAATGATAAAATCAGTCATAGGCCTACTGCAACACTCAACAGAAACACTGCTTGGTGTGCTGATTGTTATTTGGCTTTATCTACTCTACATACACAGCCACAGTCCAGTTCAGCCTCCTCATGCACTGTGACTCTGGAGATGGATAACTGTGTAAAGGCCTGTGTGCTGGCACCTGTTTGTGACTTCCGTGCTGTGAGAAATGCTGTTTCATGAGGCAGGTTCATAAGTTAGGATATCAAGAAATATGGTCACCTACCTCTTGGTAAAAGGTTTCTGCAAACTCTTTGGGAAACTTCTGATTTCTGGTGTCCTCAAAAATCTGGTGTTGAAAAAAAGTTAAATTAGACTGGGATCATTTCAATCATGCTGCATTAAATTTTACAAATACACAAGCAAAATACAAGAGGTAAAATATATTACAAAGTGAACAAACTGTCAAACTATCATATCTATATTTACACTGACTTTGCTGACAAATCTGAAAATAAATCCATCCTGGTATAAAGTTAGCTGCATAAGAGAAATGGAAACTTTGTCAAGGCGAGACATTTATAACAAATACACACAATTTTAAGTTCTGCACATGAACAACTCACCACTACTCTTTCATGGCCAGTGGAAAGTTTCCAGAGAATTTCAAAGAAAATCAGCCCCAAAGCGAATATGTCCACTTTTCTGTCGTAGTTCTTTGTAGTCTTCTGTCATAAAAACAAAAATGCAGCAGGTTTTTACTACAGCAGCATATTATGTCCTCTTAATAGTCTTACCATAAATGATTTTACCAAATGTTTGCATTTATAATTAACTTTTTAAATAATGGACTCAAGTCTGTAAACATAAAGTCAGTTAAGATGGCAGAGGTAAAACAATAAGATGCAGCTATTTCACAATTATTTAATTAGTGTCCCCATTTATATATTCTACAGATCTCATAATATAGAATGTAATTGGATGTCTTCCTCTGATATTTAGGATTCTGCTATATATTTAATATTTAGATCTATATCTATGTACAGAGTCCTGATCTCAACTTCACAGAGGAAAAAAAAAGAAAAGAAAACTGGACGCTCTGTTTGATAAACTAGGAGAACAGCTAAATATGGTGGTCTGTAAAAGAAACAATGTCAGCATAGATCATCTCACTTGTTCAGGAGCCATGTAAGACGCAGTTCCACTGTTCGTCCTCTCCATCAGGTTTTCATCATCATCATCAGCGTCAGTTGTGACCAGACCAAAGTCCCCAATCTTCACTTTTCCATCTTGGCCAAACATGATGTTGTCAGGCTAACCATTGAAAAACAAAAGAAGAAATGGAAACTACTTCACATCAAGCTCACAGTACTGTATGTGATGATATTTTGTGCTAATTTTTGATATCCAAAGTTTTGCAGTAACACAGTAGTACATTCCTTTTTGGCACCACAAATTACACCTCAAGAAGAAAACTTTGTCAGTATCTTTTAAACATAATAGGATTAAGCTATGTCTGTTTGTTTAATCATTTTATTCTTGCAGTATGGGATTGTAAAGCAAACTGACTAAAAAAAAGTTAAAAGTGCCCTTGCATTAATAACAAAGCCCAAGGTGTTGGGTCGACTGTGCCTCACCTTCAGGTCCCTGTGGATGAGTTTCCTGGAGTGGATGTACTCTACACCACTGACTATTTGTTGTGCAATCATTAGACCACTTTCTCTTCTCTCTGAGGAGTCCAGACTCTTCATATTTGTCTCCTTTATCCAAGTTCGCAGTGTTGTGTCACATAGCTCCATCATAATGTAGAGACACTCTGAATTATTGACAGACCTAAACAAAATGATAAGTGTCATCGTTGAATTTTCAATAAATACAATAAATACCATACAGTTGTATTTTATGTGAGGATGAGACTTACCTAGATCTGCGTTTTGAACTGGGATGCTCGTACTCTGAGTCCTCCATCCAACAGTCATAGTATCGAACGATGTTCTCATGTTGAAGGTCTGATAATGCCTTTACCTCTCGCAGAGCTTTTCTGATCAAAGAATTTCATGAAATGTGTTAATATTACATGTGCATCTATTACTGAAACGTTCCTGTACCAGGAATACTATAAATAAATGTTCATGTGGTAAGTTGCACTGCAACCTTGACTTACTTGTTACCACGGACAATCTTGATTGCGTAATACTTATCCAGGAGTTCTCGTCTTGCTTTGAAAACACACCCAAAGCCTCCTTCGCCCAGTCGCTCTATGGAGTCGAACTCTGATGTAAATCTGTACAAGTTAACAATGTTATGTAGACATTTGGTCAAATGAACATTGGACAGGAAAACACATTTGCACATATGCATTAACATGTATATGTGCACAACACACACATATGCACATAGATTTGCAGGCTGTTACAAATAGGCTACAAATTTAGTTTTTCCTTACTTTGACTGGACTGATGTATTACTTGTTATCTTGTTTTTCACAACCTTAGAGAATCAAAATGGTTACACATGGTTACACTCTCATGACAACACCATTTCAATGCCCCACACTAGTTTTTTTGTGATTTTGATCAGACCTGATCCTTGGCTGGCACATCCCTTTCAGACTGCGAGGGCTCCTATAGTACACAAAATATGTTTGTTTGTTGTAACAACATGCTCCCATGAAAACAGCATAAAAATCTGGAAATCGGACTGCTTTAAAAACCAACTGCTGCAAAGAGCCAATTTGAACGGGACAAACATCCTGCTGTTGCAAAGCATCTTTGTTTTAAAATACAGACCTGCGCACCGGAGGGGTTTGATGAATCTCTGAATACTATTGAGTCACTTGCACTGCTTGGTTGTCCCTGTGATGATGATGCAGGGGAGTCCCTAGAAGAATAGAATAAAAGACAAAAGGACCCATTTCTCACTGTAGTGCAGATAAATAAAGTTGTAATACCTAATGGTAATGTCAGTAAGTTTTTACTGTGAAGTTGATGAAGCAGTGGAAGATGGTGTATCATCTTTAGACGCAGTGGGCCCCAAGGACATCTAAAATGCACAGAAAAGGTGCTTGATGTTATGACCCTCTTGATGCTAGTAACAAACACAAACAAACATGTATATTTTTTTGATGATGCAGGGGGAGTACATACCTCGCTGTCCCAGTCAGACTGTCCTGAAAGAGCAGTCCAAGCCAGCTGAGCTGCGTTATGTTTGGCTTCCTTTTTATTTTTGCCTTTGCCCACAGGGTATTTCTTGTTATTGATCACTAATTCGTAGGAAAACCTGTGTTAAAATGTTTTGATCATTATATTGATGCATTAATGTTTTTTTGTTTTGTGTTGTTTTTACAACTAAACATCAGTCCAGGCTAGCGATGAGTGTCTGTAGTGTCTATTCATGTTGAACTCACTCAGGGACATGAGATGGACCATGTCTCTCCACCTCCATGAATTCATGTGACCAACTTTTTTCCTGGCAGAGGTTGTTGATCTTCCCTATGAAATTGGTCTCTAAGCTGTCATCCTTTGAGTTCAGATTCAGGCCTGTTGTCTTGGGGAGAGAAGTTCAGTTTTGAGACAAACAGTAGACGTTGTCTTGCTGAAACTGGTGTATATGAATACAAACTCACCTCTGTGGTTTTGCTGCCATTTATCATATCATAAACCAGCTTTGCTGCTTCCTCCTTTGCTTCCCGCTTTGAATTTGCAGAGACAATTGGGTACTTCTTATCACCAATCACAAACCTGCAATAGGATCTACAGCAAAACATTGTCATTTAATTTCTAAATCTTCAAATGAAGGCTTGCATACTGTACCTTATAATTTGGATGTACTTTAGACCCTTACTTCATAGTACCATCTGGATCCACTCCGGCTGACTCTTCAGGTATTATACCTTGCTTGCTCTTCTGACCATATTCATTGACCCAGCATATGTAGTTGATGTCACTGACATTCGCCAGTTGAACTGGTGCAGTGACGGCTTTAGCTGTATTTATCTGTCAAGACGATAACAAATACACAATAAGGACATGTGCTACAAAATCATTGTCATATCTAAGCGTAAATGTTGTAAGAGAGATCTTACTGAGTCAGCTGAGTCCTGGTCCCCCAACAAGCAGGTCAGAGCATTTTTAGCAGCATTTTGCTTGGCATCTTTCTTGTTCCTCCCCACACCCTCTGGATAATGTTTGTCATTTAGAACAACCCTCTGCCTGAATCTGTGAAGCAATAGTCAGATCAGCTGGGGAGTGGTTCAATCATCACACTACCATTGTCTGCCTGTATGAGACTAAACTCATCATCTAGTTATGTTGTTGTGAGACGCCTCCTGGATAGGCTATTGTTGAGTTTGAAACTTTAACACTTATTTTTTAATTTGTGCTGAAGTCTGTCCATGTTGTGTAACTCCATCTCTCACATTTTGTAAAGATAATTAACATCACAAATAAAATAGGTATTTAGAGAAGTCTGCTTGCTGCAATAAAAGGACACATTAACACACACTGACAAAAGTGCCAATCCCACATTATTATGTGTGTTGTTGCAGGCTGTAGCTATGTAGTTTCAGCAGCTTCCTGGTGTAGCGGCCCTCCTCCTGAAATCTATTCGAGATATGCTGCCTCACTCGGGCTCTGGCATGATGCCACCCGGAGAGTCTCCATGTTAATGCAGAATGACTACGGCAGAGTATAACGTTCAAACCCATGTAGACATGCATGTAACTTACGTTTTAACATGGTCAAGGCCGACAGAGCCGAGGTCTTCGAAGCGCAGCGAGTATCCTGTCCTCTGCGAATACTCGTTCAATTTAGACACGTAGTTTCCAGCTGACATTATGAATGACGCAGCAGATTTCTACGCACAAACTCCACAAAAAGAGACGAAATTTAGTAGAAAGCTCAGTGTGTTCCCCTCTTCCCAGCTCCGTGTCATTCCTCGGTCTGCGCACAGTCTGTCTCCTCTTTCACTTCAGCTGACTCTACCTTTAAGTTTCGATTTCTTCGTATTAACGTCACTGTACATTGCTGCACAGCAACTCCCGAAACTGAAACTGAAGACTCGACCTGGACCAAGCACTGGTATCATGGTTGGCCAAACTAAGGGACAGACCACCTGTGTCACTCAGCTACATAAATACAGTACATAGCCTTATCACAGTCTGATATTGACTGCTGAGTTGCAGTGCCAGTGCCACCCTCAGCTAGTGTTGAGTGTCCTTGGCTATAAAGACCAAACCTTTTGTGAATAATTTCCTCTCTGGACTGATCTTTACTGTTAATGTTCAATGTACTGTATATCATGAAATATCATGATACAGAGGCCCCTATATAACTTACCTCGCACCCTTCCTCTTAAATTTATTCCCTGAAGATGTCAACTCTTGAGAGCTTCGTCCTATAATTATTTTTTTCTAAACTTCCCTTCAGACAAAACCCACTGAGACTACAGTACAAAACCCAGATGCATTGTACTTGAACCTTAGCACCTGGAGTAAAATATCGAATTAATCAGCAATGTAATCAGAGGCTCATGAGGGGGGAAGCAGAACACATTTTAGACATTTCTTGCTTTATTGTTTTTAAAAATGCACAAAATAAATTGCACATGTTCAGGACCTGCAAATGAAGTCATCTATATATTTAGCCACTGTATCCTGAATCCAATGACCCGCACAAGTTACAAACATTTAAGTGCAATAAAACATTGCTGTAAACATATTAAATGGTGTTGGTTGTGGCAGTTTAATGTAATCAGAAGAACATGATTATTCATCAAAGTGAGTAACGGTAGAAATGTATTTAACATTTGGTTGACTGATAATAACATGCAGGAGTTTGTGTCCGTTCTTCCATCAAGCAGCGTACAACGGATGTTACATTGTGTTGCTGAGAGAACAGATACACTGCTCACCAGTAACAGTGGAGGGGCTGGAGGTTAAAAAAAATTAAACAATTCATAATTCAAATAAAGAGGCATAACTTGATGTGCCTGAATGTACTTATGTAACAGGTGTGACTAGACATGATGGAAATGATGTATTGAGTGATGATTGACACAAATGCATTAATGCTTGTCAAGTTTTTGTGGGCCATAATAATAAAAAAATTTGCAGGTTTTTTTTTTATATGTATAGTTGTTTCATTGACTAAATTCATGAGTAAAAGGAACTGCCCTCATAATTTGCAATGCTTCACACATCACTGTTTTAAAATCACTCTTGATGGCGGATGTTTTCGCATAATTTTCTGGTATTCCAGCACAATGATTAGACAGTCTTACTATCACAAGGCATAGTTTTAAGATCTGTAAGTTTCTGAGTCCACTCTTCCAGGTCTGCCTTTACTTTACTGGCCTCAGGACGGTTTTCTGGTTTCTCACACAGCATTGACTTTATAATGTCAGTCTGCAAAAACAAGAAAAACAAAAGCTGTTATGATCGGCACAATATCACACAAGTTCTGACAATGTATGTTTGAGGTTCCACACAACCAAATTTCCCTCTAGTAAACTTAACTTGATTAGCCAAATAATAAATACATGTATTTTCCCTATACACTCCCTGTCCTGCTTGATATTTGACATGCTAATGAAAGAAAACTGATGTACCTCGTGGGAAAAATATTGAGACATCGCCTGAGGAAGATTTTGGTTTCTCGCATCGCTCCAAATCTGGAATTCAATGTGATAGTTAGAGGGAGGAAGGACATGTATTGTCATACAAATTGATATCTCTCATACAAATAAATAACTCTGTTGTTGATTCATTAATAACTTTATCCCTAGATCATGTTCATGAATGAGTGAGGCCAAGAGTTGGATTATTCTTATTGATTTGTTGAGAATCAGAGGGGACATTTATATTTACACTTTCACTTTCAGACCCTTTTTATAATTAGTGACCACCACAGGGTTTGTGAATCTTTTATAGATCTGTTGTATTTCTTCCTATCATAACCATTTAAAGAAATGCTGCCTAGATTGTGAAATTGGTCTCTGAAAAACTTACCACTTTGTTCTCTCCAGAGAGGTTCCAAACAAGTTCAAAATAGATCAACCCCAAAGCAAAAATGTCCACTTTTTTGTCATAAGTGCTCTTGTTCCTCTGTTATAAAGTAAGAACAGGGTATTAACAAAACCTTTAATATCTGTCTCTACCACAATAATTAATAACAGAGGACACTGACGTCCATCCATACAGATCATCTCACCTGCTCAGGGGCCATGTAAGATGGAGTTCCTTTGTACACGGTTCTCTCAACCAGGTTCTCTGCATCGTCATTCTCAGCAGTGACCAGACCAAAGTCTCCAATCTTCACTTCATCTTGTCCAAACATGATGTTGGCAGGCTAACCAGAGGAAAGACATCCAACAGTTGATGATGTGACTATATGACTGATGGGATGTGGTAAATGATGCACTTTCTCTCACCTTCAAGTCTCTATGGATGAGCTTCTTGGAGTGAATGTACTCAACTCCTGTCACTAATTGCAGAGCAATGGCCAGGCTTTCTTCTCTTCTCTTCGTGTTTCGCAGAGATTTTTTCATACTCTGAGTGTTTTTCTCATCTATCCACACTCTAAGTGTTCTGAAGTCACACAGCTCCATCTGAATATAGAGGAACTTCACAGAGGGATTGCTGGTTGAACTGGAAAAGCAAACTCTTATTTAGTAACATAAATTTACATATAGTGAATACAGGTGTTAGTTAATAGACAAAACTTACTGTGAAGAACTGCTGCTGTCAGCTGTACTGTCCCATTGGTAACCTGAATCATCCATCCAACATGTGTAGTATCGAACAATATTGCAGTGATTTAGGTCAGATAACGCTGACACCTCACGTAGAGCTTTCCTGACAACAAAACATGGCTCAGTTAGTACAACTTTACACTTACATTGCACATGTAATTCTGAAAACACTATGAAATGCACATTAAAAAAATGGACATACTCTCTGCAGCGGACAATCTTTATCGCATAAAACTTATCCAGCAGCATTTGCCTCGCCTTGAAAACATGTCCAAAGGCTCCTTTACCGAGGCGCTCTATGGAGTCAAACTCTGTTGTAAATCTGAAAAACACACAAATATCATTGAAAAGAAGTTAAAAATATTATGTAAATAAATAAATGTCTTTCTGGCTGTATAAAGACAACACACAACGCACTGAAAACATTAATATTGTAATGTTTTCCATACCTTGTGGTTACGGACTGCGTTGGTGTTTTCTCACTCAGACTTCTTCCTGCATTCTTTCCGTTGAAATCAATTATATCCTTAATGAATAAAATAAAATCATAAGAAAGAAATTTAATGGCAAACAAAAACCAACAACATAAACTGGAATCAACAGTATATTCTTCTTCATTACCTCTTTACTGTGTTTATGAGCATTTTGGAAATTTGCTGCGAGTCTAAAAGGATGAAAAATGATATTATGACAAAAAAGGTCAGGTATAATATGCAGTTGTGTTCAATGTGTTACAGTGGATGACTTACTTTATTTTGGGCTTCACATCCGGACTTTGAGCCTTTTTAATGGGAGGTAGGAAAACACAGTAGGTTACACAGCGTTAAAGCATAATGTGCTTTCAGAATCCATTATATGAGACACAAACCTCTCACTATCAATAGTGTAACGAGCTCAGCTGTTTGATTTAGAGGTGTGTAGGGAGGTAAAGTAACTTAGCTGAAATATATGACACACTCTTGATCGTTCAACACATGCTTCTAGTTTACTCTCATCAAACACAGGTAAGCCTTAAGGATTCATCTTTTGATAATCAATTTATCATTTTATGGCCCTGAAATAATCAAGGCCAATGAAATCAAACTCATTTGACAGCTTGATAAAGTCACTCTGTGACCGACCTTATCCATGTTGTGTATATTTGGTGGACCGGTGAATACAGCGGAGTCACTTGCTGCTGCGCCACTAGACTCCCTTAGAGAATACATTATGATACATTAGTAAAATATTCTCTACATCGACATTAACATGTGTTGCTGTACTGCTTGTCATTGTCTTACGGTGTGTTTGGTACCGTGGTCGGCCTGGCTGGTCCAGCATCATCAGACACACCTGAGAAGACGGTTATCTGGAAGCACAAAGGAGTGTTCTCCTGTTACACTGTGCTCCGTTTTACAGTGTAATCTCTGATATGGTGCAATTTATTTATTTATCATACAAAAAAAGAAAAAAGAAAAAAAAAGACACCTTGCTGTCCCAATCAGATTGTTCTTTAAGAGCAGACCAGGCCAGCTGAGCTGCGTTTTGTTTGGCTTCCTTGACATTCTTACCCTCTCCCACAGGATAGTCCTTGTTGTCGATCACTAATTTGTAGAAAAATCTGTACAGGCAAAGAGGAGATATTTAGACCATTTTCCTAAAGGGATAGTTCAACTTTTCTGAAGTGGGGTCATAAGAGGTACAAATGGCCAATAAGTACAATATCTGCAGTAGGAAAGTCTTTGCTCCACCCCAGTGAGAAACACCGGCACATCGTGCTGCACCAAGACACTGTTGTGAATGAAAGACAATAATAGACGTGTTTTTGGTGCCTACAGCTGATAGGCAGAATGATACAGTGCTTCATGGAGCCTGTCTGTGTGGAGGAGTACTGAGTGAGTTGGGTACTTCCAGATAAACTAACTTTTTTTCCGACCAGGCGATGCTTTGTAAATATTTACTTTATATTGTACTCTTTAACTGGTGTAGGTATTATTTTTAGACAGGACTTCTTGTAGGCAGCGAAAATACAAAAAAATACAAAAAATCCCTCATTCTTAACAGTGCGCTGCTTGTGTCTCGGCGCAGTGCGATGCGCTGGTGTTTCTCAGAGAAATTTCTCCTGCAGATATTATACTTAATGGCCATTTATAACTCATACATCCCCACTTCAAAAAAACGTAATTATCCCTTTAAAAATTCTGTATTTGTGCGGATGATGGTTTACTCACTGGGGGCTGTGTGGTGGGCCGCATCTTCTCTCTAAGATGTAATCATGAGCGCGCTTTGTTTTCTGACAGTAGTGGTTGACCATTCCAATAAAGTTTGTCTCTGTAAGGCTTACTTCTGCCTTAACACCCAAGCCTTTTATCTTATCACTGTAAAGTCAAGATACACCAGACATTAATTAAAATTTGTAAGAACCAAAATATATTGGAATATATTGCCACAGTTTATTCTCACCTGATTTCAGACACATTTGGCTGTAATTCCTCATTCTGCTGACCCGATGTGCCACTATCACCTCCAGTCTCCAAAACAAACAAGCAAACAAATATTCCATTATGATCTGAACAATCTCTTCAATGGCATTACAATTACTAACATAAATTTAAATTTCCTTCACCTCTGTAGTTTTACAGCCAAATATCTCATGATATACAAGCTTTGCTGCCTCCTCCTTGGCTTCCTTCTTTGTATTCCCATAGCCAGCTGGGTACTCCTTATCACCAACCACAAACCTGCAACATCTAATATCACATACACACATTTTCTTTTAAATGCACTGTTAAATGTTAACAATCCTAATAATATGGATGTAGTTTGAAAACTTACTGAGAAGTATTATTTGGTCCCAATTTGGTTGACTCCACAGGCCTTATAACCAGCCTGGTTCTGTGACCATATTCATTGAGCCAGCAAACATAGTTGATGGCACCTGTCGGATGAGCTGGGGAAGAACAAGTTTCAGCTGTTTTTTCTGTCTGTGGAGTGAACAACAAACATACAAGGTGACATCAGACATGAGTTTGACATCTATACACAAACCAAAATGTGCAGCAGGTAAATAAGTTTGCACATTAATCTTACACTGCTAGATGGTTCCTCCAAGAGGCTGGTCAGGACGTTTTTAGCTGCATTTTGTCTGGCTTCTTTCTTGTTATTTCCCACGCCATCAGGATACGCCTTGCCATTCAAGACCACTCTCACAGTAAATCTGAGGACAGATTATACAGAGATGTTATACGATGCTTGACTGTGGTGCGATGGAAGATGCATAACAAAGTGAGTGATGTAGCTGCACCCTTGGCAGATAGGGCCAGAGATCATAAAGGATGGCTGCAGTGCAGGTAAAACATAATGAAACTGTTATCATTTTCCAAAGGGGTGATCAATGTGCAAATGTCATTTCCGTGCAAATTTGAATCTGTAACTTACAGTCTAACATGATTGTGTGGTTTGAATGTGTTAAACAGGTTTGGTGGAACACTATGAAGTATGATGAACAGTAGTTGGGTAAACTGAAATGCCAGAAGACAACACACAGATATCGATGACCTATAAAGTCTGTGATAATGTGTGTACCGAAATGCTATCTTTTCATTTAGCCGGGCTGATCAAACACCACATTCGTGTATGAACTTTGCAGCACATGATTTAGGCTACTCACGTCTTAATGTGGTCGGGGCCAACAGATCCTACGTCCTCATATCTCAGCTGCGACCGTGTCCTCTGTACGTACTCGTTCAGTTTGGCGACGCAGTTTCCCGTTTCCATCATAAACAGACACACTCAAATTAAAGAAAGTATGGAAATTACAGTATGCATATTTTCCGCCTTTCTCTCACTCCACTTCCATCATGTCTTCCTCCAGGCGGAGTGAGCCAGCAGTTAAGTTTCGTTTTCACCGTAAACGTCACAAGGTGGTGCCTTCAATGTTGTCTGAAATATCAAAACTGGTTCAGCAGACATGGCCACCGCTGTGGGTAAACACCATGGATCTACACATTGGGACATGATTTTTTTTTTTTAATTGTATTAACGTCAGTGTGACAGTGTGTAGGCTGCTCATTCTGTTAATAATTATTTTATAATCACAGTTTAATGGTCTCTGAAGCGCAGAAACATTATCTTATAGGATTTTACCTTTTTACTACAGTTCCCATGAGACTTTGTGGTAGGCGTCTCCGGGAACTGTAGTTGATTAATCTAACAAACTAAATAAATGGTTTACAAACAATTGAAGCAGTCAGCAAAACAAACGCGTCAAATAATTGCTAATTAATAAAAGCATTCATGGAAAATCTTCCAAAAAAAGGCCGCCATATCTGCACAGTACAATTTACTGGTACAGAGAAGAAAATGGCACTGAAATCCAGTGATGATGCCTGAGGACACTGTAATTACATTGGCATTTTGTACTTCATGAGTAATTCAAACTCAAAGTGTTTCCCTGTATGAAAAGTTGCTCAAATAAACCAATGCATCAGGTAATAAGGTAGAAGTATTGACATATTTAATGAAAGCACATTTTTTCAAAATATAAATACTAAAAATGCATCATGAATTTCCCACAGGATTTCTTAATGTAAAACAAAAGACCACACAAAGCATATACAATCTTCCAGAGACAGACAACAGGTTCAGATGGGATGGTTAATAAATCCTTCCACAAATTCAGATTGCTTCATTTCCTATTCTACTTGTTGTAGTTTAATAGCCTGTTTCATGTTGTAAAAGACTGTCTGCACATGTGTTTTCACTAATAACTACTGTACATGTTTGTTTTTTTTCAGTCAGGTTCAGTCATGGTCTGCAGCTGTATCCCCTGGACAATTAGAGCATAAGTCCTCTTCATCTGTGGAAAAACAAAACATAATCCCAAACTTTACAAATGTATCAATCAGCAAAGGCAACAAACACAACAGCAGTAAAACTGCAACCATGTTGACTTGACATGACTTACCATTATAGGTGGTCCCACACCATATGCAATAAAAATGGACTCCTCTCAAATAGGAGGTCAAAATCTGCAGTTTATCAAAGGTCTGAAACAAATGGAAACATATCAAATAGTTTTTTTTATTATTCTGGATGAATCAGTGCTGACATCTGCTAAATAATGTTTGCATCATATGAAAGAACCCTCCAAATCCTACACTTGCCGAACCTGCCATTATGCAGTGTGATACAAGGTGTCTGAGTCTGACCTACAAATAATTAAAAATTCATAATGGCTCAGTTAAAATATGATCACAATAGAAGGACATATTAAACCATTAAAACAAACTAAGCTTAATACTCACAGTTAATTCCACAACCTCCTCATCTTCTTCTTCTGCCTCCTCTTCCTCCTCTTCACGATCAGCTTCCTCATCATCAGCGTCTGCCTTTGGCCAGTACCAATCTTCTCTGGGTACAGCAATGCTCTGATATTAAAATAATAATCAAGATCTTATTGACAATGATAGCTTTATAGCCTTTTGAAAGCATATTTACAACAGGCTTTTAGATGCTAAAATTAAGTAATGAAAGTTGAAACGAGGCAGAAAAAAATTGTGTCAGGGAGAGGCAGACTTTCTTCTGTGATATTGTTTCTACACTACACAGTGGTAATTTTACTGCCATGTTTTTCTTCATTCTTATTGGTGTATGATGTCCTGATGAGCTAGTGATATATTCAAAACTCTCACAACCTTCTGACTGTCAAGCTGCTCACAGGCCCGCTGACTCTTCCTGAGATCCCCTTCAATCTTACGCTCCTCCCTCTCTGTTCTTACTCTTGACCTGGAAGAGAAAAACAAATGGTTACACACACAGACTGTGAAATAATTGACAATGTGCATCTCATAGAGATCAGCAAACTTCACCTAAAATCTTGCAGAGATTGGGTCTCGTTCTGTTGTTTGGCCCGTACTTTCTGTCGATAATGTTCAAGTTCCTCGTCAGCTTTTCTTTTCTTCACCTCTTCCATCCCAATGCCACCTCTGTCTGTTTCAACAGACCCAGAAGAGCACATGGTAAGCCATCAGCTGGACTGCAGGTTGTTACCAAACACACACTCGTTAATATATTATTGCCCACCGGTTTTGATGTTCAGGGGAATGGGATCCACCCTCCCTGCTCCTGAGGAGGTAACACAGTTTTAGCATTAAGTACACAAGAAGTAATAGCCTACAAAACATGGACATTTTGACGAACCATTGAGACAACAACCTACCCTGCTTCCCGAGGCCTTGACCAGCTTTGTAACCCATTTTCTGCAGAAGTGCGAACCCCTTGTTGTCATTGCTGATGGTGCTCTGTAACGCTGTTTCCCGACTCTCCGTCTCTTGCTCCTTGTAGGTTTTTTGTCGGTTTTTTATGTTCTTCTCTTTAGCCTGAGTGTCCTTTTTCATGGCTTCTTTAACCCGCCTCACCATGCTCACTCCCGGTTTCACATCTTGTCTGACAGACAGAGAAACATTGGGAGAGTTATTGCAACGACTGCACACTTCTACAGGACTTTCAACTACACCGAGATTTCGACATGTTACGGGTTGAAAACAGAACTGCAGAAACATGCGACACTTACATTTTACTGAGAAAAGCATCAGACATATAGTCCTCCTCCTCGTCGGACATTATGACCGCGCCAAAAGAGTTGAAAATACAGAAAAGCACAACGACAGCCAATACTCAACTATCCGGGTTGGTGTTTGGTTCGTTCAGTAATACCCTCCGTGTAGGTACAAGGTACAAGTCAAGACTGATGTTCCGGAGGATAATTTAAAAGAAAGTGCGTAATATGAGTGCATAAAGATAAGTAGATAATAAATCCTTACACATGATATATCATGTTTTGTGTTTGTTATATAGAAGCAGCAAGTCCTGCGTATTATTTCATGTGTTTCTCGTCGGTAGACCTTTAGTGCGACACCGGCGGCGAGTCGTCGTCATTCATCCTGGGTTATCGAGACACAGGTAAGATGAACATTTTGACTACGTTATATCCCATTATTTAGAAAAGTGTCGCCACAGCGGTGATTTTGAACATTTAAATGTTTTAAAACGTGATGACTGCCGTCCAGTCTGAGTGTGTAGGAGAGTGTGAGGTCGGAGTTTAGCTTGTTCCTTGTAGGAGCCAGCTAGCTCAGGTTGCTAACTCACTCGCCTATCAACAGCTGGAGGGAGGGAGGCAGCTGTCAACACGGAACAGCGATGTGTTAACGACACAGCTTTAACATGACACGTTTTAAACGACGAATAAGCCCGGGGTTCCTTACGTATAAACCACTGACAGCTGCCGACATTTTCAACTGCTTATGTCCATGTACAAACCTGCAAGGACGGCAAATGCCCACATAGTTTTGTAAACCATGTATTGCTGTAATGCTTTCAAGGTGATAGTTAATTTGTTAGGATGAAAGGGTGAACGTTAGAGACCTGTACTGATAAGATACATTCCCTGATGTGACATTGCAGAAGCCGGGGTGTACAGCACTGTGTCAAAAGGTCCTCGCCATGGAGCTGGCCCACAGTCTGCTGCTCAATGAAGATGCCTTGGCCCAGATCACGGAGGCAAAGAGGCCTGTCTTCATCTTCGAGTGGCTCCGCTTCTTGGATAAAGTGCTTGTGGCTGCAAATAAGGTGACTGTTCTGATCCTTTGTTTTCCTGGATGGATTTCATGGGGAGCAGTTTGTAACTTTATGTTGTGTTATTGGCTGGCAGGTGGATGTGAAGGAGAAGCAGAAGAAGTTGGTTGAGCAGCTGACAGGACTCATCAGCAGCGCCCCTGGACCACCGACAAGAAAACTGTTGGCCAAAAACCTCGCCACCCTTTACAGCATTGGCGACACCTTCACAGTTTTTCAGACCCTGGATAAATGCAATGAGATCATCAAAAGCAAAGATGATACACCTGCATACTTGCCAACAAAACTGTAAGATCCCATAATCACAGCTATCTGTTTGGCCTTCTGCTTTTTTTAGTATACTATATATTGAAGATTGTACACATTTGTTTTTAGACATAAGCTGATCAGCACAGCTTTCAGTGTTGTAGGCGTACAGTGTAAGGCTACCTTCACTGGTATCAGGGTTAAGCCAGATGTTAATCTGCTGGATGACATTTCATGTTTAAAACGGGGGATTAAGTGTACACGAGCAGATATTATGCTGTTTTGCAGTGGTTGAAGCAGCATAAGTCTTTTATCCATCATTCATTTAGTATTATTTGTTTCAATACAGACTGTGAGGCAACATAGGGTACACAAAGGGGCCCAGGACGTCCCTGCTAAGCCCTAAAACACAGTGCTTCTGCTGCTGCTGTCTTATAGTATATATGATAATGTTTTTGAGGTTAAATCTAACTCATGATGCAATTATAGTTTGCATGCTTTCATTTATTACCATGCGTATCAAATAAATTGAATTGATGTGTGATTGTTTTAAAGCATATAGTCTTGTTTTTCTTTTTGTTTTTTTTACAGTGCTGCAGTGGCATGTGTTGGAGCTTTTTATGAGAAGATGGGCCGGATGCTGGGAAGCTCCTTTCCAGACACAATTAATAATCTTTTGAAGGCATTAAAAAGTGCAGAGGTAAGACTTACCAGTATGGAGCTTAGATTTCAAATCATCGTTTTACATTTTATGTCTTTTATAGCAGAAATGAATTAGATCAAATTACATAGGATTATACAGGAATGTAGGTAATAGATAACAAATTACATTTATCATTCAGAAACTGATGTGACATCCATTTCAATCCTTTTTCATCTTTACTGTGTTGATCTAGTCTCAAGGCAGAGGAGAGATCCTCCTAAGCCTGCAGAAGGTGCTCAATGGTCTTGGTGGAGCTGCAGCTTCATGTCACAGAGACATCTACAAGAATGCACGCTCTCTTCTGACAGATCGGTCCATGGCTGTGCGCTGTATGGTCGCAAAGGTTGGTCTCAGAAAATGCAGTTGGTGTGTGCCCTGTACTGCTGAATATTTGTGTTAGTTTCTTATGAATCAAAAGCAACACATGCCATTTCTTCAAAAGTTAGTTGGTTTTATGTTCCTAATTTGTGGAGGGCCTTTAAGGAATATGCAATCTGTAATGATGTGTAGAGTGTGAACTGTATTTGTATCTTATGTATCAGCAGTGAAATACAAAAATATAATTTCTGGACTCCATCTTTATTCTCCTCCTGATCAGTGCCTGTTGGAGCTGCAGAATGAGGCAGTCTTCATGTGGACCACAGAGTTGGAGAACGTGGCCACGTTGTGTTTTAAGGCCCTGGAAGGATCCAACTACGGCGTTCGGGTAGCAGTGGCCAAACTGCTGGGGACAGTTATGGCCACTGCTTTGATGCCCAAACAAGCAGCTGGTGAGTGAAAGAGTTGATTTATCTCTGTAAAGTAGACGAGTTCATCACTTGGTCTTCATTCACAGTTGGTCTTTCCTCAGTGATGCGTCAGAATGTGAAGCGGGCCACTCTGGAGGAGGTGCTGGAGCTCATGGCCACTGGATTTCTGCGTGGTGGATCTGGCTTCCTCAAGAGTGGAGGGGAGATGTTGAAAGGTGGCGGCTCTGTCAGTAGGGAGGTGCGGGTGGGCGTCACACAGGTGAGCTGAATTATCCAAACTAGATAAAGATCTGAGCCTACATTGCCCGATTCAACCACCTCACATCTTAATCTTTCTCCACCCGCCTCAGGCCTACGTTGTGTTCGTGACCACACTCGGCGGTCAGTGGCTGGAGCGCAACTTCGCCACATTCCTGTCCCACGTTTTGGACCTGGTGTCTCACCCGCGGGCCACACAGACACACGTTGAGGCCGTGTACTCGCGCCGCTGTGTCTCCTTCATGCTTCGGGCCACCCTGGGGGGCTTACTCGGAGAGAAAGCACAAATCGCAGCCGGCAAAGAAATCTGCCAAGCCATCAGCAAGCAAATGAGGGCTGTGGGTAAGGAGGATGGGGGGGAAATATCACGGTTCAGAGCATTACAGAGTAAGTACTCATCCATTATTATCACTTTTAATTCACCCTTCATTCAGTTTCCCAAAGTCTTGCATGGTTTTGAGCTTGTGCTGTGTATGGAAATGGGTTTTCTTTTCTGCCTTGTGTTGTGTGCGGAGATGGCTTTTCTTGTTTCTTCTTCTTTTTCTTTATTTCTGCCCTTGCTTCTTTCACCACGTTTCTTTTTTAACCACAGGCAGCATCATAACATCAGTAACATTATCCATTGCCAGCTTAGCATTTGAATAACCTATGCTTGTACAACTCCATACCTTTCATTAGCTGTTTGCCTGTGAATTCACATTTTGTTACTGCATTTCAATCCCAAAGGAGCAGATTATCTAATATAACTCTTTCTGACTGTTGACATGTGGTTGACACCCACAGAAAGGTTGCATGTGCTACCATATTTATAGACACGTAGGAAGAAGAAGCCATTTCCCCCTCACAGCAACAAGACATAATATTCACTCACTTATGTTTGTCCGTCACATATTTTAGTTCCGGTTTTTCTGCACTGCAACAACACATCAATCATTTTATCACCTTTATCTCATTCATAAGGGATGATTCTTACTCTGATTTGCTTTGAAACCTTTAAAAGATCGTAATTATGTTGAAACTACATTGTTTTGTTCTCACTTATTTTCAGACAGAATTATTTGAAATTGATGTTGAATGTTGCTTTTCTCTCAAGCCGTGTTCTGGGGACATTTATCGATCACTTTGTACCTACTGCACTTTGTAGCTTTTCCAACCAGCTGGATCTGTTAGACTTCTTGAAATGAGAAATGTCTGTGCTAAAAGTGACTTGGAAAATGTTTTCCTGGAGCCAGGATGGAAGTGGGATGTCCTAGTGTATGTTCCCCTCTGTATTCATGGGAAAAAAACAAGACAGCCACAGTTCAAGAAGCAGCTTTAAATCTCCTCCAAAAATCGTTTAATCCACCTTTTCCTTCGTGTGATCTCTCTTGACTTTTTCAAGCTCTGAGGATTTCACTCCTTGAAAATTGGCCATCAGACAGGCGTTTCACCAATGTTTTAAACTTTGTAGATTTTTGCATTAAAAATCCTCAGAGCTCTGAGTTTTTTTTGTGTATTACTAGTCCTATGTTTTAGAACACCTTAATTTTTCAAGAACAGCGAATAACTGTAAGTGGTAACTGTTCAACGTTAAAAAAACTGAAAAACCATTTAAGCCTCATAGAAAAGGTCAACAAAAACTTATAGAAAAATCAATTTAAACAAACTCATCCTCAGAAAACTGAGTGGGTTGAAACAGACAAATGATAAATTTAAACAGGGGTTCATCCAACAGCTAATATTGACCCCAAAAGATAAAATGAAAGAACCTGACAGTGACTTCAAATGATGGAAAACCATCAAAATTTCCCAATAGAGCTGGTTTGGGGATGGCCTTCTGTAATGGTACTTTGATGAGTTAAAAAAAAATCTGATTACATTTAGTTAAACAATTAGATTAAAAGGGTTTTTTTTAATTTGTAATTTCCAATTCTGTGCTTTAAGTTTGGAAAAACTGAGACGTTGAATTGTTTATCTTAAAACAGCTGGAAAAATAAAGGTGTTCTGAAACTTTTGACTAGTAAAGCAGAGTCCTCTTCTGTATTTGGAAGTAGTTGAAGTAGTAGTTCTGTAATTGTAGAACTTAATTGATGATGTGTGACAGTAATGTGTGGCCTAATGTGGTTTGTTAATTGTATAGTTACAACCTACAGTTAATTGGTTATTATAGTGTCAAAGCATTATAACTATCTTCCTGTGCTTTTGAGATGTATCACTCTAAGGTACTATTGATTACTGACCACCTTATCCATCAGTGCTGCACACATTTCTGATTCGTGTGCGAAGTAACGTAATATACCTCCAATGTGAAACTTAGGAATGATTTTGAAAACGTTTGAGGCGTATTGATATACTATCAGTAAAGTGTTCCCAAGATTTTTGATCTTGTTTATTCAAATTTCATTCTGACATATTTTGCTGTGTTGTTTGCCTCTCTCTTTGTGTCACCTTCTTCCAGAGGCAGTTGTGAATGACATCAGTGGAGAGAACAAAGCCGGGGCGGCTGACGTCTCTGCCAGTCAGCATGTTATGGTTTGTGCATTGAAAGAACTGGGCAGTTTAGTTCAGAGCTTGAGTGCTACGGCTTCACCGCTCATCCAGGAGCCTTCTATAGGTGAGGTGCATGAAATATTAAACACAACATGCATTTCAGTGCTCTTAAGTTTCTGTACACAAAGTTGGGTTTACACAGATGATAATACTCCTAACATGACGTCAAAATCTTTAATCAACTGAAATCGTAAAGTACTCACTGCAGTTCACTCATAAATTAAAACGAAATACATGTTCTTTTCCCCAGGACTTCTTGAGACTGTAACTTCAGTGCTGCTGCACCCGAGTATGGCCGCTCGTTTGGCAGCTGCGTGGTGTCTGCGCTGCGTTGCCGTGGCTCTCCCCTATCAGTTAACCCCGCTGCTGGACCGCTGCGCAGAGAGGATAAACAACCTGAAGAGTTCACCTGAAGCTGTGAGCGGCTACAGCTTTGCCATGGCTGCCCTGCTGGGGGGTGTACACCAGTGCCCGCTCGGTATCCCCCACTCCAAGGGCAAGGTATGATGCCTCTAATGAGACACAGATCAATCACTAATATACACTACCAGTTAAAATTTGGACACACCTTCTCAATCAATGTTTTTTCTTTGTTTTCATTACTTTCTACATTGTAGATTCAAACTGAAAAAAAAAAAAAAATGTCCAGAGCCCTGTATCCTACATCCTACAAGAGAAGGAGGCAGCGAACAGAACAATGCACAACAATACACACTAATCCAGAATTGCTAAAATACTATACAATAAAACATTTACACACTCAGCTTAATTTCCCATTAAAAAGCTGTTAAAAAGTCTGGTTTTAAAAATCAGAAATGGTTGATTATCCCTTATTTTAGTGTTTTTTAAGATTTTCCAGCCAGATTGATTGAGATAAAAATGCCCTCTTCCCAAACTCAGTACGAGTTCTGGGGACAGAGGTAGATAGAAAAAAACAGTTAATAGCTTTGATGTCTAAAGTATGAATCTAAAATTAGAAAGTAATGAAAATAAAGAAAGACCATTGAATGAGAAGGTGTGTCCAAACTTTTGACTGTTCTCCTCTGCTTAGCCTCACTGATTGCCTCGTGCTGTCTCCTTGCAGCTGGTGGTGAGCATCGCTGAAGATCTCCTGCGTACAGCAGCTCAGAACAGCCGGCTGTCCCTGCAGCGCACACAGGCTGGATGGCTTCTGTTAGGGGCCCTCATGACTCTGGGTGAGCCTCTTGGACATCGCTTATCTCTTGCCTTTGATTTGTCAAGCAATACTGTCCTCCTCTCACCGCCAACACAATCACTGCATTGTGTTTGTTTTCCTAGGTCCCTCCCTTGTTCGCTATCACCTCCCCAAGATGCTGCTGCTGTGGAGGAATGTGTTTCCTCGCTCCCAGAAGGAGCTGGAGGCAGAGAAGGCCAGAGGAGACAATTTCACCTGGCAGGTCACTCTAGAGGGCCGAGCCGGAGCGCTGTGTGGTAAGGAAACACCTGTTTACCCTCGCACGATGTGTTCATTGATACAATTCTGACCGACTCTGCTGTTGTTTTGGTCTGTAGCGATGCGCAGCTTTGTGGCCCACTGTCCTGAGCTTCTCACAGAAGATGTGATTCGTAGACTGATGACTCCTATTGAATGTGCCATGACCATGATGTCTCAGTGAGTGTTGTGCTTTTATTCCTGACTCTGTTTTGGAAATTTAAAAACAGGCTTTTTATGTTGTAGAATGTATTTTTGTGGTATGATTTTAGGATTTTCATAGGCTGTTTATCAATTTCATCATATACTAGGTACTTTCTACCGTTTATATCATTGTTTTCTGATCGTATATCAAATGATTGTCATTTTTCCCCTTCAATCAGTGTCCCTGCCATCATTAAGGTCCATGGTGCTCATCTGAAAGCAAGCGCTGCAATGGTGAGGCTCAGGTTGTACGACATCCTGGCGTTATTGCCTCCCAAGACCTACGAAGGTAATGAGCAACTTTAGATTTTTTTTCACAGATGTTCACAACATTAATAGAAGGTGTTTGAAAGCCTGTAATCTTCTTGTGTAGGCAGCTTCAATGCCCTCCTTAGGGAGCTGGTGGCTGAGTTCACGCTGACTGACAACTCGGCAAACACCACCACCTCCTTGCTGCGCTCTCTCTGTCACTATGACGACAGTGTGCTCATGGGCTCCTGGCTACAGGAGACTGACCACAAGTCCATAGAGGATCAAGTAAGTAACTTCTAGATAAATGTAGATAAATGTAGATGTAGACAAGGTTAACGGTAGGGGTGCCGAAAATAATTGTTTCAAAGATGATGGGACGATTAATCAATGCAGTTATGTCGGTTTTTAAATTCAAATAATTCATTCAAGTTTGATGACGATGTTCACATACAGACACCGTGATTTATTTTATTTTAAACCATAATGCCAAGATTTTGTTTTCTACTGTGGAAATGCATTTACATTTTGTTTTTTTTGTTTTTTTTTATGTTAAAAAGTTGTGTGTGGTTAGTTGGTTACATACAAAATTATGTTATGTTAAATTAATTATTGGTCACTGTAGTATAACATTTGGTTTGTGCTATTGTTGTTAATGTTAATGTGACTGTACTGCTGTTCCTAAACAGCTGCAGCCCAACAGTGCATCCGGCAGTGGAGCGCTGGAGCATGATCCGTCCTCCATCTACCTGCGTGTCCCTGTAGGCGAGGCCATCCCAGGGCCTCTCCCCTTGGGTGTGTCTGTCATTGACGCCTCTGTGGCTCTGTTCGGCGTGGTGTTCCCCCACGTGTCCTTCAAACACAGGTGAGAAGTTTAGATATTTGTTCTTATATTGGTTTATTTTTTATTTATATTCCCCGCCACACTGTGAAATTTAATGCTTGTTTGTGATAAATTATTCCTGACTTTGTCTGTGATTCAGGCTGCAGATGCTCGACCACTTTGCAGAGTGTATAAAACAGGCCAAAGGTGTTCGACAGCAGGCAGTCCAGCTGAACATCTTTACTGCAGTGCTTAGTGCCCTCAAGGTGAGAAAGCTTGCTCAGTACAGGAATTTCACATTTCTTGGTTCAGTTAATGTACACTGAGAAATAATTTATCTCTTTCTTTCTGCCTCGCTGAAGGGTTTGGCTGAGAACAAGAGTACTCTGGGTCCAGAGGAGGTGCGCAAGTCAGCTCTAGCTCTGGTGATGGGAGCTTTGGACAATCCTAACCCCATCCTACGCTGCGCTGCAGGGGAGGCCCTGGGCAGGATGGCTCAGGTGGTGGGAGAGGCCACCTTTATTGCCAGAATGGCACAGACCAGCTTTGACAAGTAGGCATTTCTGATTTTGTATTATCTGATTTTATTCTGTTATTTTATTCTGTTGAGATCAGCGATGTCAACTAATTCTAATAATTGTAGAGACAGAAACAGAAAAGTATTGTGTATTTGGTGAGTTTGATGAGGGAAACCAAGAAATCCGATCTGAAATTGCTTGCACCGAGAATAAAGGTTAACAAACTTCTCCTAAAACTATAGGGATTATGGCAATGGACCAGTTTGCAAAAATGTTGAACTATCCCTTTAAGGTCAGGCATGTTCTCAGGTTTCAAGTTTCATATACTGTATGGATTGTTATTACACTATTTTGAACTGTGTACCTGCCCTTGACTCTAACCATATGATCCATATATCTTGTCCTGCTTCCAGACTGAAGTCGGCCCGTGATGTGGTTTCAAGGACAGGCCATTCACTGGCTCTTGGCTGCCTGCATCGATATGTGGGAGGAATTGGCTCAGGCCAGCACTTAAAGACCAGTGTCAGCATCCTGTTGGCTCTGGCCCAGGATGGGTCTTCTCATGAGGTCCAGGTACAGTGAATTACTCCAGAGAAATATGCAGTACATTAGAATTCACTCACAGTTGAACAAATATTGGCGAAGCTGTAGTGGTTTAAATGAACTTCTTGTCCCTTATCATCCTCTGTCTGAACTGACTTGTGGTTTAGTGAACTTGGATGCTGTTTATCATATTGTATTGCACCTCTAAGCACCATTTCAATCAAAAAATCATCAGTTTTGTTTGTTCATCATTACACATTACTCATGTATACTCAATAGTTATTGTCTTGTTTTGTCAGACGTGGGCACTGCACTCTCTGGCTCTGATCGTGGACTCCAGTGGTCCCATGTACAGAGGCTACGTGGAGCCCACCCTGTCCCTGGTGCTCACGCTCCTCCTCACTGTGCCCCCATCTCACACAGAGGTGCACCAGTGTTTGGGCCGCTGCCTGGGAGCTCTCATCACCACTGTGGGACCAGAATTACAGGGTAACTGTGGCAGCAGAAAACAATATGAGAAACCTCCAGTCTCGCTGACTTTCTCATTTGAATTTTGTGTAAATTTACCATCTCCTGGCCAGCAGATGGCAATGTAACCCAAACCCACTAAAGGCAACTAAAGCAGACTCAGAGACACAATGTGTATCCTCTAACTGCTAAAAATGAAGTTTAATTTCTGTCTCCCTTGCTAATCTGTGTTCCTGCGTTGTTAGGAAATGGAGCCACTATCTCCACCATCCGCTCATCCTGCCTGGTTGGTTGTGCCATCATGCAGGACCACTCCGACTCCCTTGTGCAGGCGGCTGCCATCTCATGTCTGCAGCAGCTGCACATGTTCGCTCCACGCCATGTCAACCTGTCCAGCCTGGTGCCCTGTCTCTGTGTAAGAGACGAGTTTTAGACTGCATATGCATGTACTTAAGTTTGTCTTCCTAATCCTAATTTCTTACTGTACCGTGGGGTCCCTACAGGTGCACCTGTGCAGCTCTCACCTATTGCTCCGTCGAGCTGCCGTGGCCTGTCTGAGACAGCTCGCCCAGAGAGAGGCTGCGGAAGTGGTTGAGTATGCCATGAGCCTGGCGAAGAGAGCAGGGGACAGCAAAGACACTACAATCAGTGAGTACTAACTGAGAACCTGACAAGGGCTGGGTTTCGTTCTCATACTTCAGTGAGACAATGTGATGCCTTCCATGTCATCTTTGTTGTCTTTACCCCTGGCTCAGATCTGAATATCACCGAAACTGGGCTGGAGGGTGTTCTGTTTGGCATGCTGGATCGGGAGACGGACAGGAAACTGTGTTCTGATATCCATGACACACTTGGCCACATGCTGTCATCTCTTGCTGTGGAAAAGCTTTCCCATTGGTTGAAACTCTGCAAGGATGTGCTGGCAGCAACCACAGGTAAAATCTATAAGACAGCTAAATGAGAGGCATTACCGTTTTCTGTCTCTGAGGAAATTAAAGAACAGAAGACGAAGTTAAGTAGCACACAGCAGTTGGAGAAGACAAGCCAAGCCCAAGTCCATCCAAAAAACAGTCCTTCTCTTACAGATGTAGGAGGAGCTGTTGTCTTTGAGGTGGAAAAGGATGAAGAAGACTCGGAGAAGAAAGACGAGATGGACGATGACACCATGTTCACAGGCCTTGGGGAAGACGACAAGTCGAAGCCTTCAGTGGCGCCGCGCTGGGTGACGCGGGTGTTTGCTGCCGACTGCTTGTGCCGCATCATCCTGCTGTGTGAGAATGCAGACAAAACACACTTCGACCTGGCAGCCGCCCGCTCTGCACAAGCCAAGAACCCTAAAGGTACCAATCACCATACTGCCAGAACAGAGTAGCTCAGAGTCCACTTAAGGATTTGTGATTGATTTGTGCCACGTGTGATCTTTTGTCAGTCCGATTCACCTTTATTTTTTGGGTTTCGCTTCATGCAGTGTATATTTTTGCAATCCCCAGGCATTTCTACTGTCAGGGAAAGGGAGAAGCTCATTCATATGCTTTTATGTAAAGATAGAAGCAAGGGAGAGATGAATCAGCAATAGAGAGAGGGATTTTTTTTTTTTACAGTCACAAATAAAGGAGTGAGTATTTATATAAGCTCCTTGGAAATATGGAAGTATTTTACTGGCTAGACAGTTAGAGCACTGTGTAGTGATTTGCAGCTCTGGAAGGGGCACAGCCAAATTTGGTGACTGGGATTGAGTGGATGGTTGGTCTGCAGGTTGGTCCAACTAATCCCCTGAAAGGTGCACTTCAGCTAAAACTCAATTAAATCTTGGCCTCAAGGTCGATATCAAGTTTCTTTTGAATCACAGCAAGCACACTCTGAAAACTGAGTTGTTGTGCCCATTGGTGTTTGATCCTCAATTCATCTTTCTCACTTAGAGGAAGCAAACACAGAGACCTTGGAGGAGCCAATAGCTGCATCTACTTCTAAGGATTACTGAAGCAAATATTAAAAAATGAATGGCAAATGTTCAACATGATTTCTGTTTTGTGGTTGCATAATGCATCTGCTCAGGTCACAATTCTTATTATAATTAGTTGCTTTTCTGTTACTCACACAGTGTGTGTATGTGTGTTTTCCCCCCCACCCATCCAGGAGATCTGTTGGTGCTCCATTTGTCTGACCTCATCCGCATGGCCTTCATGGCGGCAACAGACCACAGTAACCAGCTGAGGATGGCAGGCCTGCAGGCCCTGGAGGACATCATTAAAAAGTTTGCATCTGTACCAGAGCCTGAATTCCCAGGGCATGTTATCCTGGAACAATACCAGGCCAATGTGAGTCAAGAACACATCAAATTGCATTATTGTACCAAACTGATGGTGACACAGAAAGTGTAAAAGAAACTGAAAAAGTGAACTCTTGCCAACCATTTATGCATTTAGGTTGGAGCTGCCCTCAGGCCTGCGTTTTCACCTGATACACCGTCTGACATAACAGCTAAGGCGTGCCAGGTAAGACAAAAACATTAAGAGGACGATTTTACGAATAGTTTGTTTTACACTTCTCTTCTCATGTCGATGCAGAAAAATCTGTCATAAGTGCGCCTCAGAAATGCAGAGATGCCATTAGCACCAAGCACACAGATGTTGATGCAGTAACAATTATGCATGAGAACAGCTGCCTTCACATATCATCCACATATCCTGATGATGTTAAAGGGCCTTTGCAGCAGAGCAACTCCAATAGCTGCTAATTACGGCAATACAGTGAGTCATTGCCCCCTTAGAGCCCAGCGGTGTCAAATTTTCTGCCTTAACATTCTTTGACTTATGTGAATGATGTGAAGAATGAGTGACAGGAAAAAATAACAAACATGCCTGTCAGCAGTATTATTTAAAACGGTTCTCTCTTTGACATTCCCCTTTGTGTCTCTGGCTGGGAGTTTGTTTCTGTTGAAACTATTTCTGGTCTTTCTGACGGCCAAAAGAGAGACCACAGAGTTTTTTAAAATCTCAATAGAATTAACTCAGAACAACACAAAAAAACAAAACAAATATCTTTAACACCTTGTATCTTCAAATTTGTAGGAGTAGATAGAAACAATTTACACAAATATACTATTTTATGCGAACCAATGGAAAGTAGAATCATATCACTGAGAAATGGGATTATAATTTGAATAAGCAAATAGGTTGTAAGGTGTCAATGTGAATTTGCATCATCGCACATCTGTAATTCTCCTGAAAGATGATGTCCTGCCCTTGGCCGTCTGTCGCTCACAGTGGCAGTAGTTCTTCTCAAAAGCATGTAATCTTATAAATGTGTGCTCCACTTCTGCAGTGCTGAATGTCAGTCCCTTTTTATTAATAACTGTTCCTTGACACGGCCACCTCTTTTAATGGCATGTGTGATGGCTAATCAACCCTGAGCTTTCTGTTATGTAATGCAGGTTATAATTTTTCTCAAGAGTTGAAATAGAGGTAATCACCAAGAGGCCAAAAAGTCAATTAGTTACATAATTATGTATTAACTTGACCCTTTTATGTGACTACAGGTGTGTAGTACGTGGATTGGCAGTGGTGTTGTCAGTGACCTGAATGACCTGCGGCGAGTCCACAACCTGCTTGTGTCTTCGCTGGACAAAGTGCAGGCTGGGAAGGGTTCATCCAGTCAGCTGTACAGTGAGAGCGCCACCACAATGGAGAAACTGGCTGTTCTGAAAGCGTGGGCTGAGGTGAGACTGAAGACCCTGCTCAGAGCACTCTCACACATTTCTGCACACTGCAGATTATATCATACATAATTAATGTTTTTTTCTTAGGTGTACGTAGTGGCGATGAAAATCAAGAAAGAGGCCGAATCAAAGCCTGCCAAGCCACTGCGAAGCGGGGACGAGGACGAGGATGAGGACGATCTGGGTGCTGATGTGCTTCCACCCGACAGTCTCATTACACTGGTGCAGCCAGAGCTGCCCTCTCTTAGCCGCCTGTGGCTGGCCATGCTACGAGACTACGCTCTGCTCACTCTGCCTGCTGAGTTCTCCAGTCAGCTGCCACCTGACGGTACAAGACAGTCTGAATACTGAATACAACTTTAATGTTTAATTTTAAACAAGACATTTTTCGCTTTTCTCCTCTATTATTTAATATCTGGAGCAGATCTGATCATCTGCATGAACACATGTACACCACACGATGTAGGCCTGCAGTATTTTTAATTGTAGCTCACATAAAGAACTAATTTTTTTGTTGTTTGCACAAATTTTGGTCCTGTAATATTCTAGATAATACGCTTCAGAGAACTACTCAAAAAATGTTAACAAACCCTGTTGTATTATCAAGTAGACATATAGATTGGATATAGGAAAATTAAATGAAATTGACAAGCAATTTCATGTAAAAGTATCTTCCTGTTGTTGTGTGTCTTTGTCCAGGTGGAGCGTTTTATACCCCTGAGACCATAGACACAGCAAGGCTCCACTACCGCGGCTCCTGGGCCCCTGTCCTACATGCTGTGGCCCTTTGGCTGAGCAGCACAGGGTTTGGAGCTGATGAAGAGAAGGAAGAGGCCCCATCAGCTCCCTCCAAGGCCCCTGGCCTCCCCCAAGGAGCCCCCAGCACCACAAAGAACTTTGAGGAGTCGGTCAAAGACAGGATGCATCTGATGTTGGGTAAAGAGACAGACAGCCATCATCTGTGGTGTAGAGCATTAACAGTGTTTTGCTATGCTCAGGAGGAACACCTAACATACTCAGACTTAGTCGAAGCAAAGAGGAACTGAGGGTGTTAGCAGATGAGGGCAATAAAGAAAATGGCATGAACACACCCTAAGTGCATTTTTGTGTTCTGTCTCTCAGGTGTCAGTATAGAGTTTCTTTGCTTCCCTCGGCCCGAGGAGCCCATTGAACACGTGATGTCCTGCCTGCAGGCGCTGTGCACTCTGCTAGAATCTCCTTGTGCTAAGACCCACATCGCAGAGGACCAGGTAAAGACAAGTCAGAGTAGAAAAGTGACAGGTGTAAGGAAGAGAGTATTTGCATTGTATTATTTTCTATAAACATCTGTTTTAGTTTGCTATTGAACACCCTGCATACATTTTTTAGCCTAGTTTAGATCAAGTGAATGATAATGTGGCTTTGACTTTTGAACTCCAACGTATCTACCAGAGACCATTCACCGTCCCAATGCACGTATCTAGTAAATACAACATGGTCACATGATATTTACTGATGTGCTATTTACTTTCCCACGCACACTGAAGGCTTTAAATGACACACACGGTTTTGTATCTACAAATTCGGCTGCATTTGAACATCACTGTTCACATTCTTACTTACTTACAGTACACTAATTATTATTTCTGTTGTAGCTGTTGGCAGTGGAGCTCCTGAACGTGCTCCACAGGCTGCTGTTGACCCGGGACCCTCCCGCTGTCCAGCTCCAGGTCACTGCTGTTGTACAGGAGACCATCAGGGCTGCGCAGGACCATCTGCAGAGACAGAGGGCCGGCAAAGGTCGGCAACTAACACATCCTCCATGATACTGCATGATATTACATACTGTAATATTCTGAAAACTCACCACAGTGTTTTTCTTCAGCATCCAGAGATGTCCTGACACAAGAACATCAGTACAAAGAGAAAAACGTTTTTCATTCACAGTAAAGTGGTTTCAGGTATTTGGCTGTTTTAAATGAGCTGGATCACTGTAATTTTTCTCAGGCAAAGATGAAGAAGCAGAGAAAGACTCTCAGTCCAATCTTGGGGAAGGAGGAGACACGGGGGAGCTCGTCCCTGGCAAGTCTCTAGTGTTTGCAGCAATGGAGCTGCTCGTGTTCATCCTGGTCCGGCACTTACCACAGCTTAATACACGTGTGAAGGAGTCACCCAGCCATGTGCCGCTCAGGCCTCAGCGACTACCCGAAGAGAGCGCACGCCTGGTGGCAAACACAGTTTCCATCTTGGCAGAACTGCCCTCTCTCTGCTCTCCTGCTGGTGAGGCCCCAGGCTAACGGCAACAAACTCACACATGCAAAATATACAACAGAGACACATACAGGAGATGATCCCATTTGCATAGTTTTCTCTCCAAATCCCAGTACATAATAATAGTAATTCTTCCCCAGCTTTGATCATTTTAGAGCAGTTTTCCTTCCTGCTCTGCACCGCTCAGATTTGTGTGTGTCACTAAAAAGCCAAGTTCAACTGTATTTCTCTGTGCCGTTCAATTCTCATGTGGTATTATACACTGCTGTATGCATTTGTATGAGATTAAGAGCAAGTATGAATATTATTAGCATAGCAATGTGGTCTTCACTGTGAAATGATATCCCAATTCTCAAAGTTTTTTTTTTCCATTCTTACAGGAAGCATGACTATCTTACCCACTGTGCTCTTCCTAATCACCGGGGTGCTAAGGGAAACTGCAGTTAAGACTTCTGACAACTCGGTGCCTCTGCCTGTGTCGGCTGCCTTGCAGGGCATCAAGACCATCATCACCTCCCCACTGGCACGGGTGGAGAGCATACAGACACAGTGGACTGGCCTTGTGAGGAGCAGCCTGGCGTCTGTGCTGGAGTACTCACAGCCAGGTAGGCAAATGCAAGCTGATATTTGACTGTTACAAAAAACAAAACAAAAAGGTGGTTTTATTTCTCACTGAGCGTGCCTCCATGTTTTGTGTATTTCTGTAGATGAGTCCAGACCTGATATGGACGAGGTCAGTATGTTGACAGCGATTACACTCTTCCTGCTGTCTGCGAGCAGTGAACTGGTAGGAGTGACGGTCCTGCAGAAGGGCTGCATGGACCGCTTCCGCAACGGCCTGAACTCTAGTGATCCAGGGGTAAGCACCTGTGTGGACAAACGAATGAGTGAGACAGGCTTCAAGAATTTAAACCTGGGAACATTTTAATTGACTCAACAAGAGCTGTAGACTTCTCAGTGTTGCCAACGTGAATGAGTGATTTCGTTCTTTGCCACAGGTCCAGGCCCGCTGTTACCAGCTGCTGTTGTCAGTGTTTCAGCACTCCAGCCGTGCCCTGTCTACCCCATACATCCACGCTCTGGCTCCACTTATGGTGGAGAAGCTGAAGGCAGTGGAGCGCAGTCGACCAGGGACTGCTGCCGAGCTGCAGGCCGTGCAGGAGGGCATCAGGGTCCTGGAGAATCTGGTCGGCATGGGCGAAGAGCAGAACCGTAAGTGTGCCTCTGCCTAATGTACCACTAAAGTGCCGTATGTGTTCCATCATAGTGTTCGGCTCCATTACAGCGGGTATTTGAAAGTACAAAGCTCAGTACCTTTGATTACATGCTGTCAAAGATCAAAACAATGGTGCATTAGATGCTAAATTTAGAATCCCTGCACTAGTTTACTGTTAATATTAATGCTCTCTCATACATGCAGTTTGATGTATAAGAAAAATTGTATTTTGTTTCCCCAGTTACCTTGTTCTTCTGTGTTTCATTGTTATTTGAGGTGCTGCTGACAGTTAGATGCAAATGTGTATTTTTATATTAAGGGCTCCAACTACCAATTATTTTCATTACAAATTAATCTGCTAATTATATCATGATTCACTGCTTAATCACTTGACAATGAAATGTCAGTAAACAGTAAAAAACAAAACACATATACACGATGTTTATTAATTTTGCTTGAAAAATGTGTTGCAATTGTATTATCAACACCAGAATTAACAATAATTGGTCTACTTTTATTTATTATTCAACTTATAATAATAATAATCAAGGTGTGTTTATTTTTAAAGAAGCACTCTCACATGCTGTGCTTGTGTTTTATTGTTACATTGACATTTTCTGAGAAATGGCATGACACTGAGATTAAATTTGACAATGTGGCAAATTAATGTAACAGAGCCTCATGTATCTGGTTTAGAGGTATTAGGTTGGATTTGTGGCCCTGTTTCGTTCATCTCATTCTTTTTCAACATGTCCCCTTTTTTATGTGTTTTAGGGGTGCAATTGCTGGCTCTCCTTGTACCAACTCTTATCTCCTACCTTCTGGATGAAAATGCCATCTCTTCTGCTCCCCAAGTCTCCAAAGGCTTGCATGATTTTGCCCTGCAAAACTTAATGCGGATTGGCCCCCTCTATCCAGCTGCCTTCAAGATAGTAATTGGTGCAGCACCTGAGCTTAAAACCCGTCTGGAATCTGCTATACGGGCCAACCAGGCCAGCAGTAAAGCCAAAGCTGCAGCCAGGCAAGCTCAGCCAACTGTGCAAGCTGCACCAACCATCAAACTCAAGACAAGTTTCTTCTGAACACTCCAAAAATGCACTGTACAACTCTCTCACAGCCTAATTTAAAGTTTTGTTGTTTTCTGTTTTGTTTTTTGGGTTTGATGTGTTTTCTGTCATAAGAATACCACATGCCACTGCTGTAACATCTGCATTTTCTTAAATGTATTTATTTATTCTGCATCTCATCTTTGTTTTTGATGAATGGGAACTCTTTTTGAAGTTTAGGAGGCGATCGTGTAAATAATATCACTGAAAAGCCTTTGAATGTTCACTATAAAATAAACTAACTTTAAAATCTGTAGGAAATTTTTCGATTGTGTGAATGTATCATCTAAAAACTTGACGCACACTTACAAAGGGACACAATTTACATTTTTATTTTTTCCGCAGGCTTTTTTCCCCCTGATATTGTTTTTTTTTTGTTTGGTCATCATCCCTCACCACCGAAAGTTGATGTTAATTGTGCCATTTTCCCCTTTGTGTCACCATTAGCATGACAGTTATTTTATTCCAATCATGTGTTTGTGTAATTGAGCTGGATTAGTATACTATACGCCCTTAGGGTCTGCTAATAGTTACTGATGGGTCTTTCTTTCTTTTTGTTTGTTTTGAAAATGTGTTTTGCTCTTCAATTATGTTGTAAACATTCCTATAATGTGTTCTAAAATGCAACTGGAAATTACTTTGAGCCCAAAATGAGATTGTATCAAATTGTTTTTAGACAGAAATCTTAACAGACACTTAATTTGTCTGTTGATAATGGAGTTCTACGTCGTTTTAATAAATATGTGCTGCATATCATACAGTTTGTTGTTTTGCTCATAAATGATTATGACCCATGTGTGTGTTACAGCTTGAGCATCAGCAGCCGCCACAAACTGGCAGATTCATTGAAATGGCCCCATGTCATATCCCACTCTCATTTCCTTGAAATGTTAATAAAGTTACTTTGAACTCACTCACTGTCGTTGCTTGTGATTACTTGCACATTTTAGCCGGTGGGTGAACCCAGTTTGGGGAATAAATGCCGACGCAGAACCCGTACCACAATGCTCAGCTGATGTTTCCTGTCTGGGTAAAACAAACAAGAGGAGTTTTCCTCCGGGGAGTCTGGGTGAGTGAATCGAGCGCCCCCAGTCAACACGCTGTGGGCGTGGCCGTCGTTGCTGACGTCATTCAATGACAGCTAGCTGTCAGAAAGTGAGTTCATTCCCCCGAGCCGAGCAGACGGAGCGCCGTCGATAGGTTTTTGCCCTTCCGTTGGTATCTAGCGCCTCGACTCAGCGAGACAACGGACAGACCTCTACACCGAGCCCGGCCATGGACGAACAGGCGGGGCCCGGCGTCTTCTTCAACAATAACAACAACTCTGTTTTAGCCGGCGGTGGGAAAGGACCGCTGCCTGATGGCGACGCTGGGGAGGCGGCGAGGGCGCAGTACAGTATCCCGGGGATCTTGCACTTCCTGCAGCACGAATGGGCCCGTTTCGAAGTGGAGAGAGCACAATGGGAGGTGGAGCGGGCCGAATTACAGGTAAATGCCTTCACATTTAATGTACACAGGGCTACGTATTAACTGCACCATCGGGGCCGCTCTAGTAACTCGCAATGAGTTTCTGTGTTTGATTGTTCGGACTCACCAGGCTAGCTCGTTAGCTTTAGCTCCGGAGCTAAAGGAGCTGCAGCGCCCCCTGACCCAGCTGCACGACGGCTGCTCTAGACCTCATTACTGTCGCTGAGACCGATAAACCTGCTTGCTGAATTGAGGAGTTGAAATAAAGGCTATTAGAGCACAGTTATGTAACAATGGGTGCAGTATAACGATCACCCGATAGTTTCAATTATAAGTTAAGTAGTTTGCACTGCACTGCAAAATCGCTGTGAGAAAAACACCAATCGGCTAACGTTACCTGCCTGCATATAGCTCAATGTATAGCACCCCGCCTTGATATTTTAGTGCACTTAATCTCTTAATCCAGAGGAAAATGAGGTGGAGGGAAAGTAGTAGTTTTCGTAAGAGCTTTGGTCTCTTGAGAGCTGTCAGCACTGACAGACAGCAGACATCACAAAAGGGACTGTGGACTCATGTCGTGTGTATGAATCTTATTATAGGCCAGCTGCCATGTCACTGCCACTCCTGGAAAAAAGAAAATCAAAATGCTGTCGTGTCTGAGTTTGGTAAAGGACACATAGATCTTATTCTTCCTTATCAGTTTGTCCACTCTTGATAGAAAATCTGACCCTTTTCTGATGGTCAAAACAATCAAATATTCAGCTATTTACACGGTGTCAAAGGGCAACAGGTTTAACAGCTACACTTTTTGGAGGGGAAAGTTGGCAAAAACTGGAGCCAAAGACATTAAACTGGACATTTAATGGCTAATTTGGTTTGCTTGAACTAGAACTTCATGTCTGCTCACTTTGAAATCCTTGTTTTGTTGTTGCTACCAGGCCTCCAAGAGCTGCAACTTAAGTTTTATTTTGATTTAACCATATTCTGTTATCCTGTCCTATATACGTAGTGTTGTAGTGGTCATCTTAGTTATATAAGTGTGTATTTTATCTCTTATTGGCACACTGGTGCAATGTTTACAACATTTCAAGCTCCGTGTGTGTATGGGGCCAACTCAATCTAAGTTGAAAAAGAAACTGTTAACAATAGCCAATATAAAATGACTCTTTCCATCAAAGACAGAAAATGGCTTTTTATGTTATTTGTCAGACTGCAAATTTAATCTAGAAATTTGAGTAGACACCATCACAGTTTAGTACTCTATTTCTAGATGACGAAAAAAGTCATCTAAAAAGTTCCATCATTTTAACCCAGTTGTGGGGCCTTTGTAGTTGGATCCCAGACAGGAGCCAACACTGACTTTCAGGGTTTGATAGCAGGCAGCTCTATTGACAGGCTGACCTCGGCTAACAAAGAGATGGGAGGGAGACACTGCATTGTTTTCGGATTGGTCATGTATACCCCGATCGGTGTAGTAGGGTTTTGACTCATCACCCTCATGCAGCACTTTCAGTCTGGCCCGTGTATTAAGCTTCCTGTCTGCTGTCATGAAGCAAGCTTATCAGCGCAGCAGCAGCAACTGCGGCAAAGCACAGCGAGGTTGCCAAATGGCTTATTGGGTGGTTTGTTTGTGGCGGCAAAATGGTGCGCGCTCAATTTGAGTTCTTGTTTTCATTGCATCTAATCCTAAACATGAGGGTGGTTGATGATTTGAACATCCTTTGACCTCCAGTACGCTTGTTACTCGTGATTATGCTCTCATCACTGGAGCGCAGAAGAGGAACCTCTTTTCTGTGCTGCTCAGTGCCAGAGCAATAATGATCAGTTAAGTCTTGAAAAGCTTTCAAAATCCACACGGGATTTAACCTTGTTGTGTCCTTGTGGGATGTGTACATATTGGTTGTGGCTAATACATACAGTACATTTACCTGTAGAGGTTATTGGTGGATTAATGTTCAGTGAAGATACTTCAGTGAGGAGGAAGGAGAGACACTGAGGAAAATATAAATAGATGTGTATGAACAGAAATAGACATAAATGAAAAGCTGTAGTGGGCACAGAGCTTTAGTAGTGTCCATCATCAGGTTCACACGGTTGTTTTAATCACAAAATCAAAACTGACTCATATTGTTTTATTATATTTTTTAACAAGCTGAATTATATGGGTTCATTTGAAAGCCCTTATGTAGACAGAGCAATTTCACAACCGTATGAATACTCTCCTCCCGTTTTTTTTTTTGTTTTTTTGTTAGTCGTACAGACATTGAATGGAAAACAGTTGAAGCTGTGTTTTATGTTGCTGTTTGGGAGGAAGGCGAACTCCAGAGCTTGTAGGAATGTCGTCTAGCCAGCCTGTTAGGTCATGCTCAGAGCCACTCCTCTCTACTAAAGCTGTGCAGAAACTGTACTGTCCATTTCCGACTTGTCGACCTGCCGATGTGCTGCTGCCTCGGTGTAATGTACAGGCTGCTGTCATTCATGATTAGACTCGAGTTGAGTGGTCACTGACAATCAATTGATTGACTTAATCAAGCTGATTTGCTTAACGAGTGATAGGTTACAGCTGTAGTTAGTCTGTCACATGCTACTGTATCTTGGTGAAAGTAACTAGGGCTCCAATTAATAATTATTTTGTAATCACTTCAATTGTAATTCTTGAACTTGTTGAATGAGTGGAAACATACACATTTGTACAAATTCACCTCGTTAGCTTTGTCTTTGAAAGTCTAAAACCAAAAGATATTCAGTTTTTACAGTTGCAAAACAACTGAACCTTGAACAAGTGAATTTCTGTCATTTGTTTTCGATAGATGACTTATGCATTATTGATTGAGTAATGATTCATCTCATAATAAAAATAATAATATTCACATTGCAGAGAGAGTAACTTTTTCCTAAGGGAACATTACATCAATATCAAAAAAGTTGTTGATTCATTTTCTGTCAGACTACTGTTATGATTAACTGAGTTAACATTTCAGCTTTATCAACTGATTGTCAGCAATGATTAATATCCCATTGAACCCTTTTCACTATTGTTAATCAGAAACTTTATTTGAACAAAACTTCATGATGGGTTGGTCCAATTTGTTGGTGTTTTTCAAGCTTGATTGGGCCAAGTCTATTTGTTTAATTAGCAATATGCACAGCATGCAGCCACCAACTTTTGAAGCACTGTTCAGTTGTACAGGGCAAAAATGTTTTGTAATCACATAGCATTTATCGTTAGTGTTCTGTCTGTCATTTTGTTATTTTAAAAAAACAAACAATATTCTATTGTGAGCAAATTATAAACAAAGAGCAATGTGTCTTTTTGCTTTACACTTCTGCAGAGTTTCATGACATAATACCTAGTCAGTATTGTATTGACGGGAAATTTGATTTTGCATGCCACTGGGTTATTTCAGCGTGTATCTATCAGGGGCACTCCTCTCATGAATATTGTATTATTGATCTATTGACGTCATCCTGCCATACTGATTAACACAGATCTTTTCTGGGTCTGATGACCGAGGGTGAGTCGAGTTACGCTCCGTACAGGGCAGGCAGTGCTCCAGTGTGCTTCACCAGCCCTCCAGTTATGGGGAAATCCCTGCTCCATAGGGTATCTCCTTGCCAGAAGTATCTGTCAGCAGCCATAATTTGACACCGGGAGAAGGTTGAAGGTGACTCGGGGTGTAAGGTGGCTTCATGTGGGCGCAGACTGAAACGTGGGGCCAGTTATCGTCACAGCCTCAAAGTGCCCCTTGTATTTATAAAGGAAAAGCTTCTAACAGGAACAAGATTATGCGGCCCATGTTATTCAATTACTTCTCTCGATGTCCAACCGTGGAGCAGCCCAGAATTATTCTGCCTCAGTTAGATGACTTATTACTGTGATCTCATGTTTACTTTCACTAATGGCGAAGCTTGAGGCATATTTAGCTCAATGGTGCAGCAAAAAGACGGACTGAGCCACGCACAAACATGCACATACCGTGGTGTTCTGCAGTTCTGAAGAGGGAGTCACCATCGCCATTCCTCGGTCGATACTACGTCAACCCCCATCCTGCAGTTATTTTTGCCTGTTTGCTGTGTGTGCCTCAGAGTGGGAAAGTACAAAAAAGCAAAGCACACATTTCCCCACCAAAAATATAAGTACTGGTTACTCACTCTACAAATGTTTTAAAAAGTCCACAAAGAAACTAATTGTACACGACAACAACAGCTCACATCTGTCCCTCCCACACACCACAAAGAATCAACCCAGTACTCCATTATTGGTTTTGGACAGACTGTGCTCAACAGAAGCACCACAGAGACAATTACTACTGCAGCTCATATCAAATATTCACTGCGTACAGATAATAGTAAGTAGTTGAAATGGGTTTGTGTTTTTCCTCTTCGAGAGCCTGGAGGGAGCCATGTTTATTAACTAAAGCCTGGTCCTCTGAGCTTTGCTCCACTGTCCCCGTTGGACTCGCACCAGAGCCTCTCTGTGTGCTCTAAAGCTGCCTTGTCGGCCTGTTAATTCCCCTTTTCCTTTCTCCATTCACACTTAGTCTTCGTCTGTGTACGTGGGTGAGCAGGACAGCTGTCTGGTCGTGACACAAAGTCGCCTGCCTCCCCCAGTTTTACAGTAAATCTGAGGTCACCAGTCTGTCAGTTGTAAATTGCACTGAGCAGATCAAACTGCTGTTATCTTGGTGTGATGCAATCTGGTTTGCCAGTATTCACACTTTCTGATGGCACAGCAGTGTTTTCTTTTCTTTAAAGTAAATGGTTTAAGAGAGAGACAGATTTCCCCCATACTCCCATGTATTCCATATACATCAACATGATATGACTTTTTAACTGTATACAGATGGGGTTCTTGTTTCATTTGAGGAATCAGCATCACAACTTGTATTTACACCCACCATTTAATAAAAGGGGGAAAAAACCCACTAAAATATGATGGCTGTACAGTAGGTGAATGGTTATAGTACATGCTACATATCATTGTCTGTGGTTGGAATCCAGCCATGGTGCTTTGTTGCATGTCATATCCTTTTCTCTCTCCCCCACGTTTCCTGTCCCTCTCCTCACTAACAAATGTCCATGTAGGAGAACAAACACTGAGTGTGTGTGTGTATGTAGTTTTAGTCATATAGTCATATATAGATGCTCCTTTGTGCAGAGTTTTTAACAACAATCACTAGCAGTTGTTCCTTTGCCGGTATCAATTCCATTCAGTCGTCTGTCGTATGAAGTATCCAATCATGTCGATGCAGCTGTTTTTATGCAATGGTATGGAACTGTTTGTATTGTTTGTTAAGTGGATGTATGTGTTTTATCAGGTGGCACAGCAGTTTCCCCTTGGGGATTAATAAAGTTTTCTATCCTGTTCAGTCATCAGAGTGAACAGCAGGTTTTTTAATGCAGAGGACTTGATGATCTGCTTATCTGTGGATGTGTTAAAAAGGTGAAAGTATCAGATATTAGGAAAGTCTGTGAGAAGAAGCGATATGGTCACCTGCAGCTAAAAAGTAAGTCATGGTCCTGTTTGACAGGCCTCCCATGCCGGAGAGACATGACAGGCCAAAGGGCACCAGCTGCCTCCTTGCTGCCTCTCTTGTTGGTTGACCGCCTTTTATTGGAAGAAAATGTCTCTGTGCCCGACGTGCTGTTTCTCTGAATTCATATTCTGAAATAGAGCACTTTACTAGCTCTGTCTGAGATGTTTGCCCACATCAATATAAATTCACTCTCTTAATAAACTACACAAATGTTGCGGATGTCGGCTAGTTTCTCGAAGGAAGGTCACATTTTGCATCAAACGAAAAAAAACAAACAAACCCACCACTTTTTACAACGTCAGACTCCTTATAAAATGACCTTTCTCTGTTCTGCAGTAAAACTTGACTCTAGATGGTTGAGCTGTTGTTTCATCAAGGCTTTGCCAGGACCACACCTTATAGTCACACAAGCCATTTGTCAGAGAAAATGCTGATGTTGAAAAATGCAGCTCTTTCCCTGCATGTGTGAGGGTGTGCATGTGCGCCACGAGCCTTATGTAATATTAATGCAGCAACATGGGATGCAGCACCCGTGTCCTCAAGAAGCCCAACATAGAGCCTTTGTGTGCCCCCCCCCCTCCATCGCCTCCTTTTAGGTAGCATCGCAGTGTCAACTTGATGCAAGCTGTGTGACGGCAGAGTGTAAAATGAAGCTCAAGTGGAAACTCGTGATGAGTTGAAAACAACAAATCTGTGTCTGTTAAGAAAGATTCAGGAGAAGAGAGATGTATTTTTTGACTGGGAGGAGTTTCTGGCAGGGTGAGGGTTTCCTTTTGTTTCCTTGGTACAGTACAAGGCGCTGCTTGACTCATTCCAGATAACAGAGCAGAAATCTTTACTAAATCACAGGTCGAGCTGCTCACTGTTTCACCCCGACTCTCAATCCTGACTCTGTGCCCGCCGGCGGACATGAGCTGTGTGGATGTGCAGCGTCTGCATTTGAGGCTCTGAGCTCCAGCCATGATCACAGGTCCTCAGTATTTCACACTGTAGCTCTCTGCCTCTGTGGCACAGCAGGATTGCTCCTACAATGGATTAATCTTAGCAGATGGAGTGATACAAACCCACATCCGACAGTCAGTCAGACGATTGTGTAGTATGTGAATGTACAATCAGTATGTGGCTTTTTTTTCCTTCTTTTTTTTTGTACAGATGCTCTCAAGTACAGAATGTGGTTGTGGAGGGACAACCAGTTGTATTTAAGTGTAAACACTTAAATTAGCCTCACCATCTTGAGCTGGGGAGGAGGTGAAGAGACAGCTGGGTGTGAAACCAGAGCAGCTACTGGAGTTCCTCAAGGAGGGGAAGGAGATAAGCCACTTCAAGTCAACCTTTAATTTACAAATCAGCCGTCATAGTCACACTGGGGCTCATCGCAACTAAGTGTGGGCAGAGTTATGTTACATATTAGTGTGAGACAATAAAGACTGCTCTACCCTTGTAACCATGATTGCTTTCCTTTAAACATCTCTAGATACTGGGTTTGACCCTTGTTTTCAATAAGCAAGCAGTTCTTTTAAGGCAGTATTGAAATGAATGATTTCCACATCTTTATTTGATTTTATGTTATGCATCATATTTTATTTGCTGGATTCGCCAGAAACCTACATAGAAGAGTTCAGGAGAACCCATAGAAGGTGTTAAAACTGAATGTGGTTTTATCTGAACACATGTTGTCATTCACTTGAAAGAGAAAGATTTCACTTTCAAACTCTCACACCTCATCTGTGGAGGAAGTGTCACATTTCATTCTGCGTGTTATTAAAAGGTATTAGATGTAACTTTGGGTATCCTGCAGGAAACTAATACTCATCATCCATTAACAAATGTCCAACTAGTTCTCTTCCAGAGGATAGTGCTATACCATATAAAATTACATGAAATGTAATTGAGGATTTTATTTGTACCACCAAATTTTGTTTTTAAATTGAATATATTTTGTTGCATTTGAGGAAGATTATGAAGCAAGAACAAAACAAATGGAACTGGACCTGGATAGTTCACACAACAGTATGTTGTCTATGGTATGTGTATATTTTTTACCTAATATGTAATATAAATCCCAGTTAAACCCACTTGAAATGAGCCCTTTAGCTGTAAAGAGGTGGCCCTGATGTGTGGTAATGTTTTCTATCAACACATACACTGTTATGGTTGAGTTACAGCAGCTCAGTCTTGCTTCTGTTGTTTTGCTGCATTTTTTCTGTTGCTTCCAGTGTAATGGTATGCGAGGAATGTACTTGGCTAGTTATCAGGTTAGCCATCATGCTGCTCATTGGTTTGCGGTAACTGTGAGAGTAAACCACTGTTGGCTGAAAGCAAGGTTGTTTGCATTGTAAATGTGGGATTTACACCGGTTCCTTTCCCCTCCGCGGCTCTGGCCACAGTTGGAGGGCTGGCCAGTGTGACCATTTTGTTTGTGTGTAAGCCCCGAGGTTGTATGAGTATCTGCTGAATTTCTTTTTCAAATGGAGTGAGCTCAGTCTTGCCGCTGAGACGTATTGAATTTTTCACAGTGTTCACTCTGTCTGGATTAAATGGCCTCATTGTGGGGTAGATGTCTTTGGCGATGATGCATAACAAGGCTGGAAGAAAACATGTCTGGAATTCACAAATCTCAGACTGTAATGTCTTCTCCATGTATAAATAGCAGAGATATCGTTGATAGGCATCATGTATTCAATGACTGAACCTTTTAATTGACACGTTCCAGCTGTGTAGTAATTCATTGCCAACAGTGTGTGATGAAACAGTCTGCATTTTAACTTAAAGATGAGGAAATAAAGCTTTTCTCCTGCTTAGATTAATAAGTTTATACAACATCAGCCTAAATTGTGGCACATAATACTTTTAAAACTTGAAAAGAGCTGAACTATCCAAACCTTATTTTTGTGTGTGCTGTTTCATGGGTTTCTGTCTTAAAATGTATTTCAGGCTGTGATGTAATATCACTGGAAGCTGCTGTTGGTCCATTTTTCTGTTTACTAAATTATATAAAAGGAGGAAGCCGGCTCCTAAACTAGGACTGACTTAACTCCCGAGCAGAAGGTACTGTGACCAACTTTCTTACCTTATCTTACCAGAATTAAGCCAGCGGCTGGAGTTTGTTTTCCTCCATAGCTTGTCTGTTCTGCCTCCTTTTCCTGTCTCTGAAAGGTCCTGCACTCTGAGATGGATGCCCTATTCTACATGTCTCTCACTCAGGCGGACTAAGGAGCCCTTATCCAGCGGCCCAATAATGCAGTCAGTGTGAGGCTGGGAATTAAATGCTTCCTGTGTCTCTTTATGGCCCAAGTTGACTCATTGCATTCCTCCCAAGGTTAATGTTTGATGGAGGAGAGATGGTGAGCCAGAGATTCACAGAGCGGCTCTCTTCTCTATCTCTGGCACCGCAGGACGCCGGGGCTCCCAGGGCCAGTGCTTCATGTGGATAAGGAAGTGAATGGCCGCTCACTATCTCAATCAACACAGATGTACAGTTTTCATCTACAGTGAAAAAATAAGCCGACGTGCATTCTCCTGTTTTTGAAATGTGAGGTGCCATACCGAGTCGGTCCGAAATAACAACCTATCAAGCTGCTCTTTCACTTTGTCATTATTTTGGATATGATATTCTTGAGGTCAGGCTTTAATGTGTGGCCATGCTTTCGCTCGCACTGTGGAAATAAGCTGTTTTCCTCATTGAAGAAATCATGGCTGATTTTATTTTTGAGTTATCGTATTTTGCCTTTCTGCTCAGCGAAGTTTCAATATTAGATCTCGAAAGATTGGCCGTATTCAGCGGGACGTCAAAGACATTAAACGGAAAAACAGCCCTGCAATTAGCCTAATGATGTATCCTTAGGTTTTGCGGCCCAGTTGCATGTGATACCACGGCTGTACCCTGAGGCAGTGGTCCTCGCTGATATTTGGATCAGGGCCACTTTAGCCAGAGTAAGTTATTTTGGGAGCCACGTTGTCTGACCCAATCCAAACACTGATAATTTTCCAAATGCAATATTTTCCCTAATGCCTTATTTGTGCCCGTCTGTGTGCCTCCTCAGATCCTCAGCAGACACCACATAGTTAGTTGTTACCTAATCGTCATCTACACCACTTTTTTTCCTCGTTTATCCAAAAAGCTTTTTTATACGGTTTCATCAGGTAAAAAGATAAATGGCTTTCTCGCTCATATGTGACAACTGGATCTCATGGGGCACTTCCTCTATTCATTTTTGCCCTGCCGCATGTTACTGCAACTAAGTCCATAAATGCACTGTAGACCCGTTCTGGCTTCCTAGAGTCAGTGACACTGACTCTAGGATGTGGGAAGTCGGATGCATACTAAATGTTGTTAACAGTGTCGTCAATGCTGAATGCATTAGTATAGATCCAGCTGAGGGCAGATGCACATTAAGCAGGATGAATAAGGAATTGGAGAATGTGTAGATGTAATAAGTAGAGTGATGCATGTGCTGTGCTGACGCACCGTTTGAGACCATCAATTGCTGACATCTCTGTTTGCATATGACTGGTGCCAACTAAACTGGATGCTGGACCGCTGCTGTAAATCCTGAGGGCACAGGAGCTACGGCAGGTACTGGAGAGTTGTTTTGAGCTTCTCTGCGGAGAGCCGTGCACGGCAAGTAATGCTGTTATTAATACGAGGCAGATTGAAGTGCTGTTGTGACTCATAGTTGCAGGCAGCAGCAGCAACGCTACTTGCTATCCGTGTGAAACTGCGATCCAGCCCACTCAAACTCACACCATCCTTTGCATGTAGAGTGAAAGGCAGGGAATCAAGTCAATATTCAATCCCCTTTTAAGTTTTTAACTCGTGGTTTTAGACCTTGACTCGTTCCCGAGAGAAATGTTCCTTTTCAAGTTAGACAGGAGCAGTTTGGCTTGTGATGCTTTTCTTTATCCTTATTTGAAAAGAGTCTAACTTCTCCCCACCGCTCTTCTGTGGTTCACTGTGGTTTACATTGTATTTTATTTGCCATTTGCTTTAGTGCTGTCCAGAAGAGAAACTCTGTCATTTCCCTTTAACTACAGAGCGGCACTTCAAATCCACCTTGTACTGTATGCTCATTGTCTTGCTGATGAATTTCAACAACTCAGATGGTCTCTAAGAGAGTGTAATTCTGAGCAAGTGCTGAATCGTGCTCATACTTCTTTCTGTAAACAACACGGTCTTTAGGGACTTGAGCAGCTTCTGCAGCCCTTTGGCAGCCGTCACCTCACTGTAACTCTTACAACACTGGATACACTGTGGACATATTTGGTTGTGTTTGGTGTTTTGGTTTTCTCTATCACCCCTCAAACTACAGTTCATGTCGTGGATAACTTCTTCGTAAGCATGCAGTGCACTTCAAGGGAAAATGCTCCGAGCAAAACAAAAGCTGTTTAATTTCAAAGCACATGAATATGACATTTATTTCATCAATAGCTGTATTTTATTTGCTGTGGGGTGATCTTTCTTTAGCGCTGCCTATGATTAATTATGAGTTAAGACCAAAATCTGTTTAACAAACAACAACTATCACATTGTACAAATTTGCTGGTCAAGGCTAACACACGTGTGAATGCAGCTTGCTGACAGTGACAGCTGGCTGTATCTAAAGCTAATCTACAGCACTTCTTACCTTACAATTACATGTTGCTCCAACATGACAAATAGGGTTTGTTATACCATGCATTTAAGGTACAAGCTGCATCTAACCATAATGGAGAATATGGTTAAGGCCAGATAAAGTATTTCTTTTTTTCTCATTTGTAAGGAGATACAGTATACCTTTAATGAATGATCAATTTTTGCTCAGTGTGTAATCCTCTCTGCACTGTGTACTACTGGCCTGTACCACTCATTACAAGCATATGGATGCACACACGCGCGTGTATATGTGCGCATGGTGCTCAGCAATGTAATGTAATGCTGACTCAGACTGAATGCGTCAACAGCTGCTGCCTGTTACTGAGGAGAGACAGTGCTGTGCAGAGGGAAGGGATTTTTGGAGGAGGGAGGGTTGGGGACGGTTGATGTGTGGGAGAGTGAGTAGGTTAGATTAAAATAGAATAGTACAGATTGGCTTTTTTATTTCCCATCATGCCACGCATATTGATTTGACATCATCCTATTTCAGTCTGAACACAAACACTTGTTCCTGTGATGTTGCCTCATTCAGGTTGTCTTTTAAGTCAAGTCTGTGTTGCTCGCTATTTCAAATTCAAAACGCAAAAAATGTTGCCTCTATTTATAAAAGCAGCTACTGCAAGTCCCTTATCACTTAAAAATGTGACCTGGCAATCCTATTTTTGTGCTTTCAGGCCCAAATCGCCTTCCTGCAGGGGGAGAGGAAAGGCCAGGAGAACTTGAAGAAAGACCTTGTGAGGAGGATCAAAATGCTGGAGTATGCGCTGAAGCAAGAAAGGTGAGTGCCTTTAACGCCCTCTGCTGCTTCAGCCCTCCCTCGGTGGACACAAATATCCCAGCTAGTCTGCAACATCTGTCGTGATTCCATGTTCTCCAGGCTCCTAAAAATAAATCCCTGCCTCCGAGAAACACAGAAAGGGTGAATGTGGCGGTGTGAGAATCTGACTGGTCAACAAATCATCATCCGCACCACCTACACAGAGCGAGGACACTTCAGAGTGCATCTCTTTTTGCACATCTCTACTCTAATAAAGTGGCTGGTGTTTTAAAAGAATTTCCATCCTCCTCTTGTTTATGCTCTATATGCGTACGAGTCGGATGTCTCAGCTGGTATCAGCAGAGGCAGTAATGGAGTGAGAGTGCCAGAGAGATTCCCCCTGAGTCCAGCTGGTATGATGTCTCTGGACGAGAGCATGTGTTGGCAGGACAGATTTGTCTGCTGTGTGATGACTCCGCACTGTCCTCACTGGAAGAATTGGACGGGAAAGGAGGAGAGAGGAATCCTCCTTTCACCTGAGACGAGGTCACGCCGTCACCGACGGTTTGACTCCGCCAGCAAACCAGAAGCAAGACGTTGTTCTCATCCTCATGTTCACCGGCCCATCACCATCACATGAAATGTCCCAGTGGCAGCGGTGTGGATACATTTTGCCTTCCTCCTTGACACATGGCTGCACAGAGCAGAGATGTGTATCGGTGATTTCAACATGGCTCTGTTAATGTGTCTCTAAGCCATCGAGTGAATCGCTCAGACAGACTCTGACATGGTGTCTCCCTGCAAAGCATTTATTTTAGACATGTCTAGTATTTATGTCTAGTGTTTCTATCAGCATAGCTCAGCATTAATTTTTTAATGGTAGTTTCTAGATTATGGCGCCCTTGGTTTTAAAGGAATAGTTCAACCTTTTGGCAAATTGGCCCATTGCCATAATCCCTATAGTTTTAGGAGTAGGTTTGTTACCGTTAATTGTCGGTGCAAGATGAACAGCGTAGCAGAGACGTGAGCTGCTCAGAGCTATGCAAACTCAGCAAATAATACACAATCCAGAAATTCAGTTGATCGAAACAACAGGAGTTGTTTTCGAGGCAGAGACTGCTTGCTGAAAAACTGCCCCAGATTGGAATTAAGGGATCAGCAGTTTTGCCTGAATTTACCTTGAAAACAACTTAGTCTCATAAAGTTCTGTTATTATCTCATAGCGTGATGAATGTGCAGGTCACAACATGTCCACGAGAGCGTTTTGGAGTTGTTGGATTGGTCGAACCTACTCCTAAGGCTATAAGGAATATGGCATTGGGCCAATTTGCCAAAATGTTGAACTATTCTTTATTGTGTTGCATGCACAGTTTTTCCTGTGTAATGATGATGGACTATTATTGAGTTTCAGGGGGGTTCCCTGTCAGTTTCACCTCTAAATGAAGCTTGTTTACCTGATCCAATCATCTGGTGGCTTGTGTTTCTCACCTGGTTAGAGTTAAACAGTGATGCAGCAGAATTACCCCTCTATTCCTTGGAGGTAATAGTCATGTTAGATGTAGGTTACATTTTGTGTGATTTTACTGGTGATTCTTTGTGACCATGCTGTCCACTCACTGTCTCCTCTCTCAACACCAACCAGAGGATGCACTTAACCGCTCAGCGGCCGACAGGAGAAGACTGTAGTTTTGTTAGACATCTGCAAGCTGGGAATGTGAGGAATTCTGTGAATACAAAGCAAAGCATTGCTGAAATTAGCTCAAGGAATCAGCAGAGTCCTCCCTTGATAAGAGAAGGGTAAAAATAGTAAAATGAAAACCGAGATGAGTAAGAAATGAAAATGACTGGCAGCAGGTATTTAATTTGAGCCGGGAGTTTGTCTAGGCCAGTAAGAACTTCAACACAACTGAGTTAGACAGGTGTCAGAATAGGTTAGTGTCCTGTCCATCCTCCAGTTCGCTGAGTGGTTAGTTGAATATTTCCGACCTGTTTTCTACGAGGACGTCCTCATTAGCTTTGTTAAGTATGGAATTGTCCTCTGGCTGTTTGTAGTGTATATTTTTCTACTTTCCTCCGCTGAGGTCATCGCAGACTCTGCTTCAGGAGCAACACTTAACCCAGAATTACTACCACTTTCCCCGGTTGCTTAGCAACAGGTCGTGTCTCCGAGGGTATCTGAAAGCAATATCAGAAATGGCTTTCCGTATGTAGGATGTACCCACTTTAAAATGAATTTGATTTTGATGGGGGTAGCTTCCTCCGGATCACGAGGAGAGTAGTGTGGTGTGAGGAAGGTGTGTACGCGCTCCTTGAGCTGTATTGACTTAATCCACCGTTATGGATCTGTGTGCAGCCAATGGGAGAAATAACATGTGTGCATCAGTGCTGCAAAAGGCTCGAGCAGACAAAAGCTGCACATTACTATTCTAGTATGTTGTGTGTCATTTATATTGGTGTTTTTAAATTAAATTATATTGTGATTTCAGGTGTGATTTCTTGTCCAATTTGATCCTGTCATTGAAACTGTAATGACAAACTATACTACATTTCATATTCAAAGTCTATTGCATGAGAATTTATTTCATGATCTTGTGTGTGATTTTCATGCATTTGTGTCAATATCAGACAAATTTAAAAAAAAAAAAAGGTTTTTGATGTTCTGTTTTCTATATAATGATGTGTGATGAGTTTGAAGTAGAAGTAGAGCAGGATGACTTTCAATGCCTACACAGATGCTGCATAAAATCATTTCTTTTTAAACAGCTTCTTCTTGGATCTTTTTGATCAGCCCTCTTTGCTAATTTGTCGGCCTCCGTCTTTTTTTTTTCTTCTTTACTTCCAGAGCAAAGTACCACAAGTTAAAATATGGGACAGAGTTGAATCAAGGCGACATGAAGCCTCCGAGCTACGACTCTGGTAAGTCTATGGAGGCTTGAGCCGCCAACTCCACCTCTTCATACTAAATCACTGTGATTGTTGAGCTCACATACCTCAAGTGACAGCACTGTTATACATGTGAAGGCTGCATTCATGTTGAATCTTGTTTGCTTCAATAGATTTCCTCACAGTGTCCTTTCCTAAATGCAGAAAGAATACCCTGGTTGTTATGGATACACTGTACAAATATTGGGCGACTCGGAGAGTGAAAAAGTGGGTTAAAATATTCAGATATTCATAACAGTAAATGTGAGAAACAAAAAGTGTATGGTATGGTCATACTTCTCACTTTAGGAAGTGACTGATACCCACAATAAAGGTTTGTGCGCTTTGCACTAGTTGTGGTTGATTTGTCCAAGTTTTAGTGTATTTGTCTCCATTTTCCAGTAAAATGTGCTTATTATTTTGTCAGCAGGACTTTTTATTTTGTAGGAAGTAGCTCCAAAGAAAGCCGTGGCCACAAGTAACAGAGGAGACGCACTGTTTTTATGCTATACATAAAGTGGTTCCAACCTCTCGGCTGAAATTTGTGGTGAATCTTTTAGGTTTGTGGAAAACTGAATCTCTATAGGTTATTGACAATTTAAGGACATCACCTTGGACTGTAGAAACACAATTTCACCATTATATGACTTTTCTAGGTTTGAATGCTTTCAGCGCTACTAACACAATCCCTTCCTATACAATTACACTTGCACTCTGAAAACTGCAGTGAAGAAAAAAAAAAGTCATCACAAACAGCTGTCCTTTAAAGCCAAATGGACAAGAGTCCCTTAAGGGCCCAGACATATGGAAAATTCAGTGACAGCAAATAGATGGTGATGTGGCGTTGTTATGGTGTCGGTTGGTATACAGCCATGTAGACACAACATCTGGTTAAATGCTGAAACTGCTTCAACTACTTTCTCCACCCAAATCTGTAAAATGTAAACAGTTTCTCCCACTTTTTTTTAAACTTTCAGCCTTTCCATCACAGCGCCCTGTTTTACCTTAGTGTCTCTCCTGCATCAGCTCATGTTTCTGGTTATATTATTGTAGTTTAATTGGCCTCTCATGTTCAAGTCCTCTGCCATCATTAAGTCAGATTGCGATATTTCCTCTCCTCTCTCCTCATCTCTATTCATGAAGGCTGTTCAAAGCACCCGAGCCCTTGAAGTGTTGATGAATGAGGGGAGGTGAGGGGGAGAGGTGCTAGGTGGAGGCGTTGGAAGAAGGGGGGGGCGGGTGTTGCTCCTATGGTGGCGCACCTGCCCGCTCCTCACCCCCTCTGAATTAGGCATGACCCACTTTCGAGGCGCCCTTGTCTCTGCCCCACCAAATCAACCCCACACGGATAGACACACACACACACACACACACACACACTAATTCTCCCCATCCAAATCTTATTAACACGTCTTTCTGCCCCATGCAAAATTCCCAGCTGAGTTGCGAGCAGCGTGCGACCGTTGACGTCGTTGGGTATCAAAGTGAGCTTTGTGTCCCATCATTGTTTGTTTTGTCACAGACGTAGACAGTCATAAAAAAAGAGTGTGTGTTGTTCTGGTTGCTGCAGGCAGACACACACATCCTTGCTCTTTCTAGTATGTCACGGGACACGTACGGAGCAGAACACAGCCATTTTGAAGGTGTCGGAACGCATCATTAAACGTCAGACTGTCTAGTTTTAGCATCAAGAGGAAGCTGTTGATAATGAGTGTTGAGTCTCATCTGTTGTTGCTGTTAGTGCTGTTGTGTGTGCAGTTTTATTGGGGCAACAATTACCCACTTGGATGTACATACTTGGATCGAGGCTATTTATTAAAGCTGCGCATGTTGACAAGTAATATCTCAGCTCCGAATCCAGCCAGTAAAGATGACTACTATTAGTAGTTGTGGGTGCAGCTGCTGCAAAAATGTCACTGTGACAATTTAAAGAGACGCAGTATCCTCTTTTTAACTCTAATCCACTGTTGACTTACTGGTAGCAACTGAGCGCTGGTGTGTGGAGTTGCCAGGATGCTGTAATGCAGGAATGTTCTGGTCGTGTTTACAGAGTGGAAATAATGTCAGAGGCTGTGCTGTCTGTCTGCGAAGCCCTGATTTGTGTCCTTCTTCTTCTTCTCCTCCTCCAGATGAGGCCAATGAGAATGAGACTTCTGGGTCACTCAACAATCAGCTGTCCTGGAAACAAGGCCGTCAGCTCCTCAGACAGTAAGTGGACGTGTTTTTTATCCTTGTGTGACAGGCTTCAACCCAGAAAATGAAACCGCTGCACTGAAAAGAGATGTATGGAATTACCAGGACGTTGACCCTGGTTGCATTTCTCTGCAGCAGTGTTGTCACTTGACACAGGAACAGGTTTTGTGAACCGTGGCCTATAAAACTGTGGGAGAGAGCTCCCTCACATGGACAGTAGTAGTCATCACCCGCTCTATGTTTTAAGCTTTGTTTTGTTTTTTTCTGGTGCACGCGGCGAGCTCAGGAAAGTTCGGTCCTCATCTCTTTCTCTGCAGTCAGTCTGCATAAATAAATCAGCCTGTATCCCCAACACTCACACATCATCTGCCCCAACATGCCGGCTGGTGAGGCAGCCAGTTTATTCCCCTGTGTCAGGGGACAGATCAGTAATGTGTGAAGAAACTCCTTCATTTCAGTCACCTGCTCAGTGTGCTTGGGCTTCTTCTTTCATCCCTATAGGGGAGATGTACTATTTGATGAGTAGCTCCTCTTGCCTCAGCAGAGCTGAACCTATTAATTAGATTACTGCCAGAAGACACAAGACATTTCACAGAACAGTAACAAGTAACTGACTTGGACGGCACGGTGATTCAGTGGTTAGCACGGTTGCCTCTAAGCAAGAACGATCCAGGTTTGATTTTCCCCTTTCTGGGTTTGCATGTTCTCTCCGGGTTCCCTGGCTTCCTCTCACAGTTCAAAGACATGCACACTAAGTTAATTGGTGAGTCTAAATTGCCTGTAGGTGTGAATGTGAGCCTGTGAAGTTGATCGTCTCAATATGTCAGTCCTGTGACAAACTGCCGACCTAGTCCTGGGCGTGTCCCGCCCTCGCCCTGAGTCAGCTGGGATTGGCTCTAGCTCCAGTGAATAAGTGGTATATAGTAGACAATAGATGGATGGAAGTAATTATCTCATCCTCATCTCTGGTTTTATTGAAGTCTTGCCAATAAACGTAGTGCAATTACTCAACTGTTCCTTGCAGATTTATTGAACTTCCGTATAATGCCCCTGCACCTTTTTTTTCTTGGCACATTACACCGCACATATTACACCTTAAATTCCGGTTCTGAACCGACACCAGGCTTGAGTTCATTTACCTTGTTCCAGGTACCTGCAAGAAGTGGGCTACACAGACACCATCCTAGATGTGAAGTCACAGAGGGTCCGAGCACTGCTGGGTTTAGCCGGAGACGGAGCTGGACGGACAGGTGAACGGACCAGTACTGAACCTTTGGTCAATGGGACGGACACAAAGGGCATGGGCACCAGAGGGTGAGTCAGCTCCTCTAATGATACCTGTAGACTGTGCAGGATGTCACCATTACCGGATGCAACATATCAGTTTTGAAATATATCAGATTATGCAATGATTACATGCTGAATCATTGTTGTATGCCAGACACATCACAGCTCTTGTCATTTATCTGCGCCGCGATCGCACACAGACATGTTACAAATTAAGGGACAAACCAAGATAAAGTGTCTTAATTAGGTCTTGGATCATGATGTGCTGCCAGAACAGTTTCACTGTGTCTTGGCGTTGGAGTCTCTGAGCTCTGGAGGGATGAGCACATGCCCCAAAACACCCCTAAAACCCTCATTTGATTCACATCATCTTCATAGCCTGTGAATATTCTCATTCATCCAGGTCTTAGTTATCTCAAGGAAATTTCAATCGAACGCATCTGGTCCGGACCAGTCCCAGCCTGGTCAGATGCGAGCATGAACTGATGAAGCCTCTTGGATGAGAGGTGAAACGTCTTCTAAGACAAATAACCAAGTTCAGTTGCGTTCAATTGAAATTTCCTTGAGATTATCATCTTCATACTCATCAAACAACCCAAAGACACCTAATGGGGGCATTCTTATCCACTTTCAGATTTTTCCTTTAACTTGTCACCCATCTAAGTATTGTATATCTGTCGCTATTAACAGGTTGATTGATTGTAGAAGTTAATTCTGGGACTTATAAAGGAATCAGAATCTAAATCCATCTGTTGGTGTAACTAGTTGTGCTGCTTTCAGACATGTTTTACATTACATTCATGTCAGTGCATTTGTCCTCGACAGGAAAGCTGAGCTCTCTGAAACGAGCGCTGTTCTGGAGGCCTTCAAGTTCATCGAGAACGCAGCTGCTGACTTCAGCGACGAAGATGAAGAAGACGATAGTGAGGGGAAGGACAGGACTCATGTGGAGTCCAGGACTGTAAGAAAACAGCCTTCCCTCGCCTTCTGCACACAGAGGTTGATTACAAGTTGTTCATCTACCGTTAATAACGGCCCTCATTGCCCCTCTCCCGCAGATTTTGCGAAAGAAGACACCGTCATCATCGCCGTCGCCGGCCAGTATGGACACCACTGAGGACCCGGACACAGAGGAGGCTCTCAAGGGCTTTGACTTCCTGTCCAGCCCTGATGAGATGGACACTTCACCAGAGTCCAGAGGCACTGGAGATGGTACGGACTGGGGTGAGTCATAGATGAGTTAAGAGCAGTGTGAAGTGCAGAGTTCAGTTACAGCACCTGCAATATCAGTTGATTTATTTTCTCTTGCACAATGATGAGCCTGCATTTAATCTACAAATATAAAGTGTTTATATGTGTAATGCTACAGTTTTCAGTTTCTCTAGATTTGACCTCACACATTTGGTGACTGTTCACGGAGTTCTCGTCATTCATATATCATGCTGTGGTCATAAATCATGATGTTTGGAGTTTCTCTGTTTAACCCATAGTTTGTGATCTCCTCCACTGTGTGTTCCCATAGCCAGCCTGTGACCACAATGTCTCTTCCACTCCTGTGTGTTGTCAAATCAAACCTGATTCCCTTCAAGTCTCTTAGACTAAAGCCAGAGAAAAAAAATGGGTTTAATGTCATGCTGAGGTTTGTCTTTGTATTTGAACGTGGGTCTGAGGGTTTGAGTCGTGTGTGTGTGCACGACAAAGATTTCATGGTGAGGATTTTATTATTGGATTTCCCATGCCTCAGAATCCAAATGTTCAAATGAAAGAACTCCCCACATGGTATTAACTTCCCTCCCACCACCTTCACTTCTTCTAGTAGAAAAGAAATCCTACACAGACTAAATGAGATTGCTTTGAACGCTGCTCCCAATAATAATGAGTCTGATATCACTGAGGTGGTGATAGAAACCTGCAGCTCTTCTTGAGGCTGGAGAAACCTCCAGGAGAGCAGGAGACCACTCGGGCCTCGACCAGGGCAGTTCCTCAACAGCCTCTCGGTCTGGTTTTGTTCCCCCTGTGTAGAGAAGGACGAGCAAGGTCCCATTTCTGAGGCCTGGGACGTGGACCCGGGCCTGATAACCAAACTCAAGGAGCAGTACAGAAAGGAGCGCAAGGGCAAAAAGGGGGTGAAGAGTAAGTCCCGTCAGGCACTGCTGCCTCCCTCCTCCTCCTCCTCCTCCTTCTCCTCCTCTTCTCTCTCTGTAGAGCCTGACTTTCAGCCAAAAGGCCTCAAATCCAAAACAAAACATCTTCACTGTTTTCCTCATTTCCCTCTCTAGCTGCTCTGTCCTCTTGTCTGTCATCTCATACTCACTGTTTCCTGTTTTTCTGCGTCGTACTGCAGATAAAATCTGTCACCATTGTCGTCCTCCCCGAATAAACTCAGTAATGCCTGATGCATGTTATTCTGTCACGTTTAAGTGTTTTTCATTTATGTTCACTCCATCTTGTCCACACTGTCAAAAGATAAATGTGGAAGTTAGTCGTGATGACTTGTCCATCTGGGTCCCATCTGGGACAGCTCATCTGTTTCCTACATTGGTGTCTTCTCCGGTCATAATGACATGATTATCACCATCTTCATCCTCATCTGTCAGCCATGTTGATACTACAGTAATAAGTATTTTTCTGTAGTTGGAAATTGATAGCAATTAAAGGCTTTTACAGTGACTCAGTTAAGAGACTCAGCTGAATACTACCGCTCTCTGAATAACAGCCCACTTCACGCTCATTCAGTGGCTGAGAGCTCTTAGATTCAGCATGTAAAAGACTCAGATTCTGCATTACCGCTGCTTTTTTTTCTTTCTACTGTGATCGAGTCAGTTCATCTCACTTTCTTCTTTTTAACACCTCACTCTGGTTTTATCTACTGTATTTTTGTTCTTCTTGCTGGTTTGGTGATTTATCACTGTTGTGGGTGTGTGGAAGAGACCTTCAGAGGATCTGTTTGGGATTTGTTTCAGGCCTTATCTTCCATGTACTTTTTTTTTGTAGTGGGGTTAAGATTTTATTCTAAGGGCCCACATGTTTAAATGCTTGCAATACAAAGATATACATCTATATTCTGCCTGGGCTAAAATCCAGCTCCAGATGTTGAATTATTCTCTCCAGGCAGCCCACTCTAAGAGATAAATGTGCCTCAACACCTTTTTCTGCCTCTTGAACTCATCTAACAAGTACCCTGCTGCCGACCTCCCTTCACTTCTTTTCTTTTTAACTTACTGCATAATTTCACTTTAAGTTAATCATGATTTACTTTCTTCCCTTTCAGTGCTGCTTCCTGTCCATGTGCAGTCTGTTTTCTTCTTTTCAGCTCATACTCAGTTAATAACATACTTTATTCTTTTGATACCTTTTTTTGTTTTTCCCCTTCGCTGTCCATCGCTGTATAACTGTGTTGTAACACTGTTGACCTGACTTAAACAGGGCCAAATCGGTCTAAGCTGCAGGACATGTTGGCCAACCTGAGAGACGCAGAGGACTTGTCCCACATGCAGCCTCCCTCCACTCCTCAATCCCGGCCCAGCGTGGTGCGTGAGCACGAAGGGAACCGACCAGATGAAGGTGTGCTATTCAAAAACTGACATGAACGTTTTGTTAGACTGTCAATGGTGGTCGTGAGTTTAGTTATTTACACATTTGCTCTATCCCCAGTTGAGGCGCTGACCTTCCCACCCACCTCAGGAAAGTCTTTCATCATGGGCACAGATGAGGCCATGGAGAGCGAGCTGGGCCTGGGGGAGCTGGCTGGACTCACCGTGGCCAACGAGGCTGACAGCCTGGCATACGATGTGAGTAGGAAAGAAGACACTACTCCAAAGGAAACTGTTCTTGTTCATGTAATCGTTGGAGCCTCATGAAGGAACCATCCCACCTCCCTCCTCTAATCCACAACAATTTTACCACAGCCACATCATGTGCTGGAAACTTGCCATTTGCATCTCAAATGGCTATTTTTATAAGTTGTGTCACAGGAAGCTGCTTTGAAAGTGCAGCACTGGAAGATATCAGTTTTTTTTTTTTACATCATATTCATCATCATATATAACAGTTGTGTCAAAGTCACATGGTTACAAAAATAAACCTGAGTAGGTTGTAACATGCTTTTTTAAAACTAGGACTATTTTAGTGTTGTTGGCAGGCTTTCACAGAAAAAGCAGTGTGGATGAAAACAAATAATGAGCATTATAATGAATCAAATGGTGTTAGAGAGAAAGAAGCAGCAGACAGCACCACACGGTCACAGAAAAACGAAGCCTTGGTTTTCCCCTCAAGATGCATAAATCCGTTCATGTTGTACAGTTTAGTTGTTAGAGATCATTAACACTATCTCACTAAGTGTGCTGGATGTTGAGCTCTGATGACATCTCCACTCCACAGATTGGCAACAACAAGGATGCCATGAGAAAAACGTGGAACCCCAAGTTCACGCTGCGGAGCCACTTTGATGGGATTCGTGCTCTGGTCTTCCACCCGGTGGAGCCTGTCCTGGTCACCGCCTCAGAGGACCACACACTTAAGATGTGGAACCTGCAAAAGACCGCTCCTGCCAAAAAGTAAGAATATTTTCACATTCATTGAACACTACAACAAATGTTTTCAAAAGACACTACTCCTAATCTGGTATTGATTTCTGCTGCCAGTTTCATTTGTGAAAGGAGCAGAAGAGCAATTTTAGATTTACTATTGTACTGACTGGTTGTCCAAACACTCAAGACAGCAAGGAGGTGTGTGTAATGTAGAGTGAGCGTCATTAGAAAGAAAAGCTCTACAGTTTGATTAGTCCCACAAGTATTTTAGCTCATTTTGTTTGTGCGCTGTCACAAGATTCAGCCTCAGCAAACTGTCCCCATGTGACAAAGAAGTGAGAACATCGCTCCACTCAACTCATTATGTCACGTCACAACTCCGCAGCCCACACACCGTCTGTAGTGATGGGTCTATTTTTAGAGCCTGGAGTCATTTTAAAGTCAAGGGTATTGTGACTATAACAATAAAACAGCAATTAATGGACCAGTGGCCCAGCAACACATTGTTCATCCATTTATGGCTTTATTTAATTTCATGCCTGTAATCTCACATCTTATCTTTGACACGCTATAATTAAATTCTTTTTGGTTTTGTATGTGAGATAAATAAAATTGCTCTTTGCCCACAGGAGTACTTCATTAGATGTGGAGCCCATCTACACCTTCAGGGCCCACAGGTAAGAAAACAAATATTTTGTTCTCTTTTACTGTCGTTGGTTTTGAGAAACACTGTGTCCTGATTATTCATCATTGTTTGAACCACAGGGGGGCCGTACTGAGTGTGGTGATGAGCAGCACAGGGGAGCAGTGTTTCAGTGGAGGGGTCGACGGAACCATTCAGTGCTGGAACACCCCCAACCCAAACATCGACCCCTACGACTCCTACGGTAACAATTTAATGCGTTTTGTCTGGATTCGAGGAGCACCGAATGGAAACATAATCGACTGACCAGAGTTGTCTCGTCTTTTCTTTGACAGACCCGTCAGTGCTGCGTGGAGCTCTGAGCGGACACACCGACTCTGTTTGGGGGTTGGTGTACAGCAGCGCCCACCAGCGTCTCCTCTCCTGCTCTGCGGACGGGACTGTAAGGTTGTGGGATGCCAACACCACCAACCCTGCCCTCGCAGTATTCAACGAAAACAAAAGTACTGACTTGATTCACGTGCCCTGATTTTTCATTAACCTATGTTACGTCATTTGCAGAGTAATATATTTCCTTTTTTTGTTCTCTGCATTAGAACTTGGAGTCCCTTCCTCTGTCGACCTGGTGTGCAGTGAACCAGCCCACCTGGTCACATCCTTCACAAACGGGCAGATCGGCCTCTTCAACATGGAGACCCGCCAACTGGTCCTCAGTCTGGAGTCCAATGTAGAGCCAGGTATGTTGAAAGAAGTGTATGATTAACAGTGGCTTAACTTGTGCGGTGGGACCTGATGCTTTTAGTGGAGACTGGTATAAAGATTTACAGGTCACATGAAGAGTTGCATAATCTGAAAAACACCTGAGAGCAGCATTCAGACATTTGATCAGTGAAATTCTCCGACTTCCAGTGTAACAATCAGACACACTCAGCATGTTTTGAATGGAGTCAATAGAGTCAGTTTGGTAGTGTTTGAAAGCTGCTGTGGCAACCATGGGACAGAAAGTAAATCATTAGCATTCACACTCTTAACCACTCTTTCTGTTTTACATCTGTAAATAAAACCTCGGTTTTAAAACCTCATGTTGCATCTCATGGTTGCACCAGATTTAGCATACATTCCCACACTCATCACATAGCAAACACCATGCTGTATATATGTATTTTACAAAGAACTACTAATTACATGTATGAATAGCATCTGAAGAATAGTGTAGTAATTAAATATATGAAAATTAAAATGTGAAATTATACAGAGTGCCTATATGGTCAGAGTCATAATATTAATGCATTTACACAGATAAAGGTACTTTAATTCATTTGCCACACATACTGTACAGCTTGCGCAGTGAGATTCTTTCTCTGCATTAACCCATCCCTGAGGAGCAGTGGGATGAGGTCTTTGTTGATAGTGAATTTGACGGGTTGAGTTTATGTGCCCAAAGTCCACCTACTCTACCTGCTGTGTGAAGGTTAATGTGATCATCTGTCCTTCACCAGGCGTTCCCTGTCAGATCAATAAGGTCCTCAGCCACCCGACTCTTCCCATCACCATAACGGCGCAGGAGGACAGACACATTAAGTTCTTTGACAACAACAGTGGGAAGCTGATCCACTCCATGGTGGCCCACCTGGACGCTGTCACCAGCTTAGCTGTAGATCCGAACGGTCTTTATCTCATGTCTGGCAGTAAGTACCTCTTTTACCCAGTTGAACCAGTCTCTTATGCGGGAGTTCATTGATGGATGTCCACAACTTGATCTTCCATACAACACCACAGCTTTCTCTTTTTACACATATCCGAGCAAAGTAAAAATCAATCTAGCCCACAAAGCGAAACACTCTGATCTTGGTTCTCTTCGTTCCCCCTGTAACTCTTTGTCTCCTCCTCAGGTCACGACTGCTCCATCCGCCTGTGGAACCTGGAGAGTAAAACCTGCATCCAGGAGTTCACAGCTCACAGAAAGAAGTCTGAGGAGTCGATCCATGATGTGGCGTTTCATCCGTCTAAATGCTACATCGCCAGCGCCGGCGCAGATGCTCTCGCCAAGGTTTTTGTATGACGCGGAGCTGCGTCTCTCCCTGCAGCCCCGCTCTCTGACTCAGCCTCCCATGATCAGGGACCAATAGAGACACAGCAGGGGAAGGGCCTTCAGACATGGGTCCAGTCCCACCTCACACAGCCCACTGGTTTCCTGTTGGACTGGCAGACTATGTAGCCGCTAGCCTCAAACAGGACGTGACTCTCCATAGAAAGGGTCGGCAGGGAGGCCAGTCAGGAGGAGAACTGTTCTCTAGTCCCCCATCTACCATCCAGGCAGGCCTGGGTGTGACTGGCTACACCGCCGCCTGCAGACAGACTGAAACTCAACCTCCAGTAGCTAGGAGGCTCAGGACAAGTGTTATAGAGTGTGGAGTGGAGAAATGAGGTTTCAAGCCGGTCTTCTGCCCTGTGACTTCACGCTCACCCCAAATCCCTCGGGCCCCTCGACCTCAAACAAACCAGGGCGTGGGCCCTTTACTCCAAGTCAGGTTTTCGTGTTGTGTTGTTCCAGAAATGTGGGGTACTGAAGGCTTCCTGGAGCTGCCGTGGAAGCCTCTCACTTCTTCTTCTTCTCTGCTTCCCGGACTGACTCTGCTTGCTGGCCTGCCTTTATTTTCCTTTTTAAACCACGTATTGACAAATGTGCCTTTGCTTTAAAAGGTCTTGAAATTGTTATTTTAACAAGCTTGTTTTTGGGGGAACAGGGAGGGAGGGGACAGCGGAGAAATGGAGCTGGTTGTCACAATGTTGTCAATTTTAACATTGGATGTAAAATTACAAATGCTTATAATAAACAAAATATATATTCAGTCTTAAAAATTACTGTGCAGCGTGAGTTTGAGTGCTCCTTTTTCATAAGTGTGGTTGGGGAATCAATTTTGTGCATATCAAGGCAAAGCTGGTAGATACAGACCATTAACTATAATGCCTGTTTGTTAGATTCAAGTAATTGTACACTTCAGAAGTAAGATTACAAACATATGTGTCCAAAGTAAACCATCTTGGTTATATAATTACAATTCAGACTTGGTTCTAGATGTCCATTTTAGGAATAACTAATTGATTTTGGCCAGTTGCTCTTGTTTGAATTAAATGGCTTGTACTGTATGTAGTTTTTTCCCCAATTGTGTGGACATGCTTGACTACAGTGTGATGTATCATGTCCAGATATTTACAGTAGTCCAGTGTTTAGCAGGAAATTAGTGCAGTACTGTAGGACTGTTTGAAACAATGAGTTAAGCATCAAACACAGAGGGAAGAGAAATGTCCTGCAGATTCCAGTTCATTGTAAACTGTGTGAGGAGGAATCGATCCTGGGTGGAAAAAACAAAACAAATCAATCAAGATGTTGTACATGTAGAGTACAGCTTCAAATGAGCCATTTTCTCAGTCACTGGTTTGTATATGAAAGTATGTTCAAAATAAAACCTGCTGTAAAATATTGCCTGGGCTCTGAGGTCAGTCATTTTGCTATATTGGAAAGCTGTTTGCAATGTGTGTATTCTATCTGTCATAGATTCACATAAATACCTACATTGATTAAAAATATATTGAGATTAACTGAATAGAAATATAGATCAAAGGTCACTGTGACCCCCTGAAACACATTTTCCCCCACAACTCAAATTCATACACACACAGTTCAGCAGAAATATGTCATATAGCATAAAGATATGACATTTTGTCCAACTTCACAGTAATGTTCTGCAAAAACACTTGAGATCATTTGTTGATGCTGTAACTCAGAGGGAGCTTGTGACCATATTATTGAAACGTGGCTGGGTGGTGGATGTGTGTTAAGCCTGTATTTAACATTTTAACACGCTGGCATTTCATTGGCATTCAAAGTATCTTCAATGAGCTGTTTATGTCAGTACTGTTCATCAGCTATTAGCAGAGTCTGTTGCCGATGAACCCAAACATATACATTGCATGACTTTGATGCCATCTACTGTATGATTATTCAAAAATCTGCTCAGAAAGTGTGTTCAGATTTAAGATTTAACAGACTTTTTTTGGGGTATATTTTTTGGCTTTTTTCACCTTTATTTGATAGTGCATAGTGAGATAGACAGGAAGGGGGAGGCAGAGAGAGGGGGAATGACCAGAGGTCTGCCCAGCACGGGATTCGAACCGGGGGCTGTGATGCAAACATTTAGGAGAAAACAGACACTTAAAGTTCTCTTCATTTTCTTTATTTTATTAAAAATTGCAAAAAACAAAAAAAATTTGATCAATTATCTGAACATTAATAGCGAAAGGCTTTTAATATGCATATGTACAAACAGGACATAACGGAGAAAATCATAAATACTCTTTAAACAAACCAGAAATGCCTGCAATGTTAGAAGCAACCGTTCTATTAGAAAACAAGAGTGACGAGATACTGCTCTCATTCCTGACAAGCAAGTCTAACATCTGCCGTCACTCTATACAAAGATATACAAGCTCCTCTTTCCTCACGTCTCACACAAGTCCACTTCCTTCTTGCTGACTTGCACACAAGCCTCATTTACATACCAGCTTTGTTGTCATAGAGAGGAACTTTAACAATGTCCCTACTAACAAATCTCTCCTATTAGGAAGATCAAAATGCACCATTTCTAAGAAAGTATATCCTCTTGACAGAGAATTGTATATAAAGCACCATATTATTAAGTTTATGAAGTATGTAAAGCCAAAAGAGGAAGTGCTAGGCATGCTTTAAATCTACATCTCTCTGCAAGCACCATATCCCAGTAAGGCAACTTTATGTTTGTTAATCAGTCTGGCCCCACTTCCTAATAAGTCACCATCGGTGAAGTCTTGCTAAGTTTGCATGCAAGTGATTTATTTATTATTAATGTAAATAAATCATTAACTTTACTGGCATTTTGAGTTGCCAAGCTGTTAAAGATTTCCCTTTGGCTCCTCCAGCATGCCACTTGCATTTTACAGCTTCTAGTTACAAATTCAATCAAGCAAATCTGCAGTTAGTAAACACTGACAAGTTGTTGATAGATTGATCCAGATGCTCTACAGCTCCTCTCCAGAAGGTCAGAGGTCAAACAGTCCATTAGATGTCTGGATGATAAACTGACAAAAAAGAAGAAGAGCTAAATGGGGATAAACACTATAAATTACCTGAATTATTGTTCATATTTTTTTTAAAAGCTCTTGTTTACGTTACAGAAGGTGACTTAATAACAAGTGGTACCACTATTTTAAATGACTGGGAATACTCTGTTCTTTTTATGGCACCAACAGACAACAGCTTGGCACCGCATGAGATGTCAGTATGTCACTTTCCTATCATCTATTATTATCATGTATGGGACCAAATGCTGATTCACTGGTTGAGATTTGATTTGTCCACGCCCACAATCCTCACCTAAATTCAAAACCCCTCCCTGCTCAAATACGGGGAGCTGCAGCCAATCCAGCACCACCATCTGGTTCAACAGTGAGTAAATTTACAATCAGCGCTCTGTTAAGACGGCCCCTCAAGATGTCCCTCTTTACACCTCCCCTCCACCCGTCCGTTCCTCAGTTTCTGGGCTGGGAGTTGAACTCCTGGCAGATGTTGTTGATGATCTTGGGTACAAATTTGTAGAGGTTGTCAAACTCATCCACAAAGAAGGAGTGCTCCTTGTCGGGGTCTGTGGCGATGTACTCCAGCTCGTCCTGGGCTGCCCAGGCGATGCCGATGGAGTAGGCGATCACACCTGGATCACAGGGAGAGACAGCAGATTACACACACACAAACACACACACACACACAGGCCTGGCGTGTGTTTGTTAGATCAGCATGAAACCTTGCTGCGGACTGACACCTCAGCGTGTGACTTGAAAGTGTTAAGCAGCTAAAAAACGAGTTTTAGACTTTTACTCTTGAGCTTGTTCAGTGATGATTTATCAAAGTGAGTTCACAGTGTTGTGCTTGACTGCTCACCTTGACGATGGACAGCCAGTGCAGGCGCCCTGACGTCATCGTAGGATCGGCCGTCTGTAATGACGATCATGATCTTGCGTTTGTTAGGTTTGGATTTGCTAAAGAGCTGCTCTGCGGCGTAGGTGATGGCAGCGCCGGTGCTGGTCCCGCCGCTCCAGTAGTTGATGCGTTTGATGGCGTTCAGCAGCTCGGCCTTGTGGTTGTACTGGCCGAAGGCGAACTCCAGCCTCTGCTCGTAGGTGTACTGCACGGCCCCCACCCGGGTGTCCGTGTCAGAGATCTCAAACTCCCGCGTGACGTTTGCCACAAACTGCAGCACGGTGCGGAAGTTGCCTGTCCCCACGCTGCTGGAGCCGTCGATGACGAAGGCGATGTCGTTGGCGTTGAGGCAGGTTTTGCTGCACACCAAGCGGTCTGTGTCGCACACTCTCTTCACCAAGGGCTGCACGGTCTTCCTCAGGGCAAACCAGCTGGTCACGGGCAGAGAGTAGAAGCCGTTTGTTCGACACACAGCCTGCAGGAGGAAGGACACACTGAGTTTCACACTGGCGTCTTCTCATGAGGCACTGACACACTGTGATGATACTCCACCTTGTCAACAAAATTGGCCTCGACCAGGTTTTGTTTCTCGTTGTCATCAGGGCCCTCGATGGTGACAAAAAAGATATTGATGCCAGACTCCCGTGCGAGTCGAGACGCCTCCTCCACCTTGTCTGTGGGCCAGCCGTCCACCAGCACCACGGCCACGTTAGGGGCTCCTCCTCGGTTTCCATTGGCATCGCTGAAGTACTGCTTGTTGATGTAGGAGAGGGCCTTTCCTGTCAGGACACCAGAGGGCAGCAGGGAGATGGTTAAACTCCTTCAAACGAGTCAGTGGTTTAAGCACAGACATGAACTGAAGACACGCAGGAGGAGCAAAGTGGGTCACTTATTCACAAAGTTGTTACTCAACATATGAACAAAAATATACACAGACTGCAGAATATGAAAGGAAAAAAATGACCTACGATAAAATGTTTATTTTTAAAAGTGCTTATTATACACATTCAATGAAATGAGATGTTTTTACTGACCAGCACAGACAAGCAGACGCATCCTCCTAAAAAATACTGTATGCCACATGGAACCTTGTGTTGCTGCCTGCGTGTTTTATTAATAAAAATATATGTCTCACTGTAATAATGTTTCATTTAAATACTTTCACAAAAATAGTGCTATTATGTCATAGAATTGTTGGTGGTCTAAACAATGTCGGAGCAGAAGAGACTCTGTTGTGGGATTATCCAGGATTTTACAGCCACTCACTCTGTTGTATGATTAGAAAGCGCCTCTGGGCAAACACAAATAACGCATATTTGTATCACTATGCAAAATTTAGCAAGTCATAAAGACATATGTGGCAGCGGGTGCATGCTGACGCACTACCCGATGCAGAAAAACAGCACTTGCCCTCTGAAAGGCAGCCCCCATGGGCTGGTAAAAACCAAGAGCTGTTTGGTCAGAGCAGAGGAAAAACAGGGCTTACAGAAGCAGCACTGTAATTTAGCTAGCAGTGTCTCGCAGCAAATTTAGATTTAATTCTATCCTAGCATGTGAAAATGTGCCTGGGTAGTAAACCATGCGATAATTGCACCCCTTTCCCTTTCACACTTGTGTTTGTAGGCATTTACAGTAGCTGGCAGCAAACAGCAGGTCACTCACCCACATTAGAAAGGCCTCCCTTCTGCACAATCTTATCTATGGCTGACTTCAGCTCTCTGGAGTTGGAGTGACCCCTCAGACTGATCTCAGTCACAGGGTCATCCCTGCAGACAAAACAAGAGGCAATCTCAATATGTTTCCCTGCTCTAAAAATGGTGTGTAATAACACAACAAGAGAAGTGAGTTTACCCATATTGGATGATGCCCATCATGGGACCAGCTATGCCCACGTTGATGGTCTGAGCCACCTCAGCCAGGAAGTCCTTCTGGATCTTAAAACGCCGCTTCCCAATGCTCCAGCTGCCATCCATCAAGAAGGCCAGGTCCACTTTACAATCTGCAGAGACAGCACACAGTACAAGGTGACTGCAGGTTGACTTCTGGGTGTTGCTAATTTAATGCATCTGTGCAATCAGGAGTATTGCATCTTTACACTTCAACACAGCAAAGATCAAAGGCAGAGTGTGGAGTGTGCTGAAGTACATGGGCGATATTCCAGTGCCGTCATGCTCCTCCACTTGGGTTAAATTAAACAATACAAAGATGGACTGATATCCATTCAGCTTTTTTTTCCTGAAAGGCCCCGAGGACACAGTTCCAGCTTGTTAATGGAAATGATTTCACAGGGTACCTTTAATAGGGAAACATAAATTCTACACACAGTATTTTGATGTTTGGATGTGTGACGTACTTGTATTTCCCTGTGACACAGGCTCAGGAGCTCTGGGTACCGGTTCTTGCTCCTTCAATGTGAAACCTGAAATTTGTGAAATACATTTTTAAAGCAGAAATTAGGTAACCTGGACATTTCGAGGAATCATTTTTTAAAGTAAATATTTTATGAATTCCACTGGACATCTCTTGACCTTTTCAGTTTTCATATGCCATTGTAACATAGTTAAATGAGTTGTAAATCCAGCTAAATATGTTAGTAGCGCCCTCTGCTGTCTGTAGTGTGTGCCTCTGGAACGAGTATTGAGAAAGGGATTGTGGGAAATCCTCAGTGTAAACGAGGATTTGACAAAAAGGTAACGTTCCCACAAGCTCCTGGGCTAAAACTTTATTTACAGTCAGTTAAGCCATGTAAAATGAATATTATATTGTATACTGACCTGTAATATGTTACCGATGAGTTTTCCATGTTTTCCGAGGATTCGCTGTGTTTTTGTTTTGATTGAGCGTCGAGAGTAATAACTGTATTAGCTTAACACATGCTATTTCTCCTGTAGAAACTGACTGTGCCCAGAGAGAGGGAGCGAACAGCATTACTTATTTTATCCCTTCTTGTCACATGCAGGTATGTGTAAAAAAAAAACGTTCCATGACAGCAGATGTGTGCGTGTGTTTAAAATTATTTTGTGTTTCTTTTGTGCAACTACTGCATTGGTTTGTTGAGCATAAAGTTATATATAAAAAAAAAAAAGAAAAAAGGTAATAGCCAGAAACATAACATGTATTTTTGTATTTTATGTAAAAGTGCATTCAAATGTGCATTTAATGCACATGTTTTATTTTTATACATTTGTTAATTTTATTCAGATACTTGATACAAATCCCACTATACGATCACACTGAAAGTATTGTGTTTTGATTTATTTTATTTTATTTTTATCTGAATTATAATTCCTCAGTGTAAACGAGGATTTGACAAAAAGAAACTGACTGTGCCCAGAGAGAGGGAGCGAACAGCATTACTTATTTTATCCCTTCTTGTCACATGCAGAATAAACTGGCTACCTCCAACCTGAACATTGAAGTGTTTATTTCACGGAGAAGACACACCAACACAGGGGTTACACCATGGTGGACAGAAAATCTAAATTAAAGTGGTTTATGTATCAACGTGAACCCTCTTCCCTTGCTACAAATCAGGAGAAGAAATTAACATTGGCATAAGCAACTTGAAAGAGTTTCGCAGCTGCCCACTTTGCAAGGATCCAAACGTCAGTCGGTATTTGTTGTGGCAAATGTTATGGCAAACAACAGGAACTGATTTTACCCTCAAGCAACCATCCCATTTGGCTTTACCTCACTTATCCCTTCAATTACAGACTGAACAGAAACCCACACGTTTTCCTTGGATAGCCTCGGTTTGGTTGGTACTTACAGTCAGAAATGAAGAGTTACTGGAAAAAGTGTCTCTTTAGGGGGCCAGATAAAGGAGCATATTGCAGCGCAAGCGCTCTTACCTGATTCATAAATGTTTGCTTCTGGCTTCCAGGCATCCACTGGCTCCACTGCGTAGATAATATCATACAAGCTCAGTGTTAGCACATGACTACACAAAGCAGCAAGTAGCCTAACTACCAATGGTCACCATGGTAGCTATGCAAAAGGTTAGATTTCATGATAGTTTCAGAACAATGCAATTTTTAAAAAAGCTCTAGTCATTATTAGAAAGCTAAAGCAGCTGGCGAGAATATGAACTGATCCCTTGATAGATGTCCAAGGTGACACCTCCCTGGATACAAACAGGTGTCTGCAGCCATGGTCACTGCTCACCTCTAGTGTGGGTTGTATCCAGTGGCGTCTTACGGTTGACATCTGAATCACTGGATCTGGGTGCTAAAAGTAAAGACACTATCAGTGATAAAACACTGTGACACGCGACATGTGAAACAAATGTTAACATACCCTGGAGGTTTGAACCGACTCCCATTGACTGCAAGTTTCATTTAACTGGATGTGTGGTAGGATTTTTGTGGTGCAGGGTTGAAATGGTGCAACCACTTGGTTTTTCATATCGTATCCGTACTGCTTAGATTGGATTCTCTACCGTGTCATCAAACACATGGCACCACGGCCTATAATCTGCTCTTTGCATGTCCTTTTTCTGTCTTGTCTGTCAGCCATATTGTAGTGGTTTGCATTTTTTCAGTGTGAAGGCTGGACTAAAAACAAACCAAATGCCTTTTCCCTCCAAAGTCATTCAATGAATGAATTTGAGAAAAGCAGTTGCAGAAAGTCACATGAGAAGTTCAATAGCAATCTCATGTGTCTCTGTATCACCTGCAGATGGTTAGCATGGCTTAGCATGGTAACGTGAACCATAGGGGCAGATGTCCAGCACCTCTACTCAGTCTGCACACGCCATCTTATGACTTGAATTTCAATTGTTTGTTCTTTCAGTGTGAAGGCTGGACTTAAAACAAACCAAATGTATTGTCCCTCAAAACTCATTCAATGAATTATTTTGAGACATAGTTGTTTGCTTTCTTGCAGAAAGTCACGTGAGAATGTCAACAGCAATCTCATGTCTGTGTGTCACCTGCAGATGGTTAGCATGGCTTAGCATGATACCGTGAACCATAGTCCAGCACCTCTACTCAGTCTGCACACGCCTATGACTTGAATTTCAATTGTTTTTGACAAACAGCTATCCCCTGACCAGGGCATTTTTCCATATCAAATATTTAACTGCACTGAATAAAGTGATCTACGACCCTAATATTTCATCTCCACACTACTGCACCTGGAAACATCTTGTGTAGAGGCAAACAGAGGAGCCGGCCTTCACTAAAGCTGCTGCTCTGCTACATGCCACTGTTTGTGTTAACATTGTGTAAAGTTAGCTGACAACCACTTTGTATTTATTAAGAAAATTTGTACAAAACAAAACCCAAAGTAAATACAATAATCTGCAACTTTCAGCTATTTCCCACTGTTTCCAGTCTTTGCTAAGTTAAGGTAACCTTTGCTCAGTCAGGCAATCAGTTAAGTAGGCTATATCGTCCATGCTGTCGAACTATTCCTTTCAGTGTCAAGGCCCAATATTCAACTATATACTTTATGGATACATTCTAATCATTTTTTGTTGGGGCACATTCTCATAAATCTGCATTACAATATAAAGGTTAAAGAGACAAGACAAATCAAGGGGCAAAATGACACATATTATTTCATTTAAACACTAAATGAAACAGGAAAAAATACAAATAAAACAGTGTCACAAAATAAAACAGGAACATCAGATTGTGGTCATGTCTGGAAACATGTAGGAAAAAAAAGAAGTTTACATCTGAACACAATCCACATACAGCCTGGACCCCAGGACCTGTTAGTTCCCAGTGGTATAGAGAATAGGAAAACACTTACGGTACGGTCCAAAGTTATAATACCAGCGCTCAAACTCTGAGATATCAGGCCTGTGATCGGGAGCTAGAGGAGGATGTTTTGAAACCTGTTAGTTCCCACAATGAACTTCAGAGAGACAAGCACGCATTTCCATGGTTGTGATTGGTCACATGTGTTTCCCAACCAATCCCACACCAGTGAAAACAATGGCTTTGTGTAGAATCACCAGACTCCCTCTCTCACATGCCAAAACTACATTATGAAACTTCTTCCAAACTTTGAATTTCCACATATGGCAGGCAGATGGCATGTAAACACAGTGTCCTCAGAGAGGGTGCATGTACTTACATATGGCTCCAATTCAACACATATACAGTACATGGTCTGTAGATACCAAACTGTATCAATCATGCACATGCAACTTGAATGGATACTAGGTGTAGTAACCTTCCACTGTGAATGGGGGCGGTGCAGACCAATTTGTCTTGTGCTTGTCTTTGAAGGAGGTTGGCTTACCTGTAATCTCAGGTGTGTCAGTCTCGCTCCATGTGTATCCTGAGTCTGGAACTGCATAACTAATATCTGGATGCACAGCAGAGAAGGTGGAGGCATCAGCAACTTGGACCCCCTCAAAAACGAGATGATACATCTCAAGGGGTTTATCCAAATAAACAAATTTCAGTTAAAAAAACAAACAAACTACAAGGGTTCACTTTAAGGTGCTGAAATTAAATGCTTGCAAAGTGGATCCTCTCCAATTTACTCTAATCGATGCCCACAGGCAGAACACAGTCTTCCAAATAGTTTCTGACTATCAAGGAGAATTAATGAACTAGATGAACTTTATTCCTAAGGCCTCATTGTTGGCATCTGATCAATAAATTAAAAGCGAAACGTGGAATGCTTTTAGAAGAGAAAACCTGTCGTTGCAAATCTTTCAGCCATATCAAATTCACCTTAGTTCATTAGAACATTAATCACATCCCTTTGTATTAATGATTTCTTAAAAGACCAATGAGCAACTCTTGGATACCTGCTGGTCGTCGAGCTCCAGGGAACCAATCAGGGCGAGGGAAGGAGGGGGGCGCCCAATCCCTTCTGGGAAAAGCTGTGCAGGGGAAGATTAGAAAGCTGCGTTCAGGACGAGCACCAAGGAGAATCATACTTGTGACCTCCACTCAACCTGCCACGTTGTTGATGGGGTATGCACAAGATGTTCAGCCTTGAGACAAATACTGAACATACAATCGTCTACAGGTTTTAGCGAAGCATTTGTTTTTCTACCTGCATTTTAAAAAGACAAAGGAAATGTAAATTCTCTGAGACCATGTGAATGAGCTTCCACCTCCACTGTTTTCTACCTGCTGCAGTCAGACTCCATTTTTAGTTTAATCGACCAGACTGGTTAATTGAAACGTGGCTGAACTGCAGAAGCCCAAACAGCTGAGCAAAACCATAACAGCGCATTGCATCTGTCTAAACTGGCTGAGCCGTGACAACACACTTCAGTTGACCCCTCCCTGCGGTGGATGGGTCGCTTACACAAACACACAGCCTGTGCTCTGAGGTTCCCATCGAGTGGCAGCTATAGCGAGCAGGGTCTTTGTTGACTGGGACGGGCTAGAAGAGCCCAGCCAGTCGTCCAGTGAAGCGTGGGAGTATTATTCTAAAGTTGGTGTCAAACCAGGGACAGTGTAGATAGTAGGAGGCAGAGATTAGTCTAATCTGCTGCTGGTCAAAGTCGCAGCACCATAGAGCAGACAGCCGTGTTGTTTTATTTCTGATGAAACAGGTGCTTTAAAAGGATTGAGTTTAACTCTCCCAATCATAGCCACTTCGGTGGTCACTGCGGCCATAAGGTCACACCGAGCACAGGGATACTGATCCTCACCTTGGGTTGTAGCTTAGGCTTCAATATGTCTGCACGAGTGAAGGTAGTTTCTCTGAAATCTATATAAACCAAATTTGTATTTGTATAATTTGTAACTCTTTATCATCTAGCTTTAATGGTTATTTTCTTATTAATACACATTAGACAGTGTACAAGTTATAGAAAGAAACCTTAAAAGACAAGATGAATTAGAATGACACAGAGACCCAGCGATCAGACAAACTTTTCGTGGTTGTCAGGTAGGAACATCTCATCACAAATGTGAGGCTAAACTGCATCGTAACATTTCCAGAAAGCTCAGCAATAACTTTGAACATCTGTTTGGGGTAGCTGAGTGGCAAAGCAACAGGGGATAAAACCCTTTAACTCATAAATCAGAGGTCAGGACACTAAAGTCTATGAGCATTGACTGTGCTGGTGTGTCCTTGAGAGAGACACTGAATCGCTGCTGGCTCTGGGGGCGCTGCAATGCAGCTGATCCTGACCTGTGACCTCTGGCCTAAGACATGAAGAATTTCCCTGAGGCGATCAATAAAATATCACATAATTATCGACAAGATGCAGATCTGAGTGGCTGTTCTCAGCACTGATATCGCTACAGTAATGGGCCAGTCAGATAAATGCTGCACTGGTTCATCTCAGGAATCGTGTCATACAATCAGGCATCATTTTCACGGATATGTGACTGTCTTATTTTAGCGATGCATGGTTTTGCATTCCACAGAAGCAAAAACAGAAACGCATTCCTCAGTAAGCCAAACTTCGCCTGGTTTGAATGGCGAGAGCTTTCTATTCCTGACAGGACCCAGATCCTAGAGCGCTGAGGACTGGATCGGGCGTCTCTCTGGGAGCAGCTCAGGGCCACTTGGTGCTGCTGCTGCTTTCATCTCATTCTCAGCGAGCTTTTACGAGGGAGGGGAAGAGGCCAGACCAGATGGGATCTGTCATAAGATGTTATTACAGTACTGACAGAGCACGTTTCTCATCGTGGCCTTATCTAAAAGAGAAAGTTGAGAGCTCTTTGCTCTTTTAGAAATAATGGAGATATGGAACAAGATGAATTCTGGATAACAATGTCACATCATCCCTCATCTTTGAGGCATATCAACATACTTACTGCTCATTTCTTTCATATTCATAGGCCCCAGTGAAAGCCGAGCATCTTCTTGTGTTTCCGCCTGTCATTTATAGACGGCTGACTACGCATTGAACCACAGCATCCCACAGAGGGTAAAGATTAGTGCAGCTGTATAAAACATTTCAGCCAGGTTTTATTGGTCCAGTTTCCCCCCTGTTTGATCAGACCCATCTACTTCTCTACGTCAGTGAGTGTATTTGCTTGTGCAGTTTTGAGGACTCCCCCCAGGATCTGGCGATACTTACCGGGGTTGGACTGGCTCATGGTTGGAGTCCGCTCGGGTGGAGCTGGCTGAACCCTGTTAAAAGCTGTTTGTAGCAATGAGAAACAGGCAGATAGGAATAGAGAGGGAAAAAGAGAAAGAAGAGGGGCAGAAGAGAGCTTCAGGCTTGGGGCTGCATCCATAAATGAAGCCCAGCTGTTTTGCTTTGAGGGAAGCTGAAGGCATTTTCTCCGCAGCATGATATCAAAAACAAACGGATATATGCTGGGTGTGTTTACAGGCGTTAACTCATTTTCATTTGCCTCTTTTCATCTTGGAGAATGAAAACATGAGTAAGGGGCATGTGCCTGATGACAGAGAACAGCGATCATCATGAAAGGAATGTGAAATGGATTAGTAGCGACCCTGTGGTGATCACAGGGGCTTATGGGTGTGGACACAAGGGTCAGACTTACAGCGGCTACGTCTCCTGGATTCTTGTTCCAACAAAGACATCTGCCCCCCCCCTCATGCCCTTGACCTGCATTCCCTCTAAGACCCCCATCATCTGCCTGGTTGTTTTTGTGCGTGTGTGGATGTGTGTGTGTTAATGATGAGGCTGACCTGGGCCTACTGGAGAGGAGAGCTGTCTCCTGATAGCCGTCCCTGCCTCTGGCCTGCGCAGACCTGCAACCAAAGTATGGAAAACAGTAAAATTATGAGACAACATGCAATAACATTCATCACATTATCTTCACTGGCAGATGAAAAACTAATATATTATCTTCTGTTTTATGATATTCTTGACACATTTCACAGTGACATAGTGTCTTCATTTTGTGATGGCGGACAGCCGAGATGCCTCACTTGGGAAGACATGTGGAACAAAACTATTAATCAGATCTGTGCAGCAAATATGATCAGTGACAGCTTCATGATTGACAGACTTTAACAGCTATTGTGGATAGATTCAGGGCCCACACATGGAGGAGGAGGAAGAGGAAAACTGAGACTATGTTTTCACTCCGTCCTCCTCTTCAATCCAGGCTGAATCTCAAATTGATGAAAACAGTTGAATCTTGTATTTGAGTTGTTAAAGTCTAAAGAGAAGTTGGGCTTCTCCAGAGCGTTCTGATCCGGCCCTGTGTTAGCAGACTGTGCAGAAACAGAACAGATGCCATGCAGAGTTTGTGTGTATGAGTGCAGTAAAACATGAAAGGAAAAGCAAAGGAGACAATATCTGGAAATGAACAGTTAAAATGAAAAAGGACACATAAAGATCAAAGCTTGGTTTACCTGCATTGGTTCGATGTGGGAATCTATTCGGATAGGCACTTCCTCTGAATACTTTGAAGAAATGCCATGGTTTAGTTCAACATGAGGAGCTGTATTCGGTGTAAAGGACTTTCCAAGAGATTATTGACATACCTTGGCCGGGACCCTTTCCTTGACCATTTTGTGACTGTCCTATACCAATAACACAATGTGGGCAAATTTAGACAAAAATCTTGATTTATAAAAAATAGCAAATCAACATAAGTTTTGGTTTAAGCATTAACCAGTAGCACAGGCCATGAATTTACTGTTTTAAGTTGTTTTTCTTTACTTAAAACAATCGAACTGAATCGATTTATTAAAATACTTAAAAGTTGTGCCTCGGATTGTGACAAACTTTTGCTTTGAAAACAGGACCAACCACCTCTTTCATATAGAATACATACTCAACCCTGATGCACACCATCCCCAAAGGACTAACATGAAGCAAACACAACACATACTCCTGCACACCTCAAGTGTTAAGCAACACCGCAGCAGCCCTTTATGCCACCCAAAGACAAAAGAACATTGTTGACCCCTGTTTGTGTCGCTTCACTTACTTGCAGCTGCCACAGAGGAAAGGTACGGGTGACTGCTGCCTAGATGGAAGAAAAAGACAGAGTGCCAATATGGAGAGGAGAGAGGTAATGTTACAGATAATGAAGGAGACAGAAATGGTTGGGAGCTTGTCCGGCACACAGCCCATCTCATTTACACACATACCTTAAGATACTGCAGCATTGTCTACTCCCTGTGGCTGCATTTCTATCCAAAACGGGGCAGATGATAACGGTCTGATAATGTTCTCGTTTAATAAGGGTGACGAAAGGTCTGGCGATCACGCATACAGTTAAATCAGTCAGGCGAGCAACCCAACAGCAACGAACAAACTTCATCACAGAGCGTCTGTAATTTGTTATAATTGCAGCTGTGACTTGTAATTACCAGCCATGATTTTACCAGCCACAATCATTTATCTTCATCACTCTTCTCCGTGGGTTCATTCACACACAAATGAACACTTGTTCCGACAGAATATAAAAAAGAGTGATTTGAGTTACGAGCTGCCGATGTTGTTAGTGACATTAGCGAGGCGGCATGCTGGCTGCAGTGGATCTTCTGTGTGGATCAGTGTTACTGGATCATTAACTGCAGCCTGCATCCAAGTAAACACACAATCCTCTGCATAACATACATGGATCCATTGCTTTAGAGGAAAGACTTGGCTGTTTGTACATGTATGTATGGGTAAAAAAAAAAAAAAAAAAGGATGTTGAAATCACCTGCGTCTCTGACTTTGTGCAGAGCAGCTCGAGCTTTGGCAGTGGTGGGCGGTGGTGGAGGTGCTGTGGTGGTGGTGGGTGCCAGTGTGGTGGTGGTGGTGGTGGCCAGGGTGGTGGTGGTGGTGGGTTCAGGTGTTGTAGTCGTGGTGGGTTCCGGTGCGGTCGTCGTGGGCAGCACCGTGGTACCCACAGGGGATTTGGCCTCCTTTTGACCTGCGAGGAGACGACAGGTGGAGGCGGACGTGCAGAAGATGAATGGACGGGGAGGAAGAGCGTCTCCAGTAACTGCTGTCGTAATGCATTCTTGACATTCTTCAATAGACTACAGTGAAGCGACTCCTCGTTCAACCTGAGCGAAGTTCGACACACCAGAGCTGAGTGCAGGGACGACTGTCTGCTACCAAGAAAGATGGTGATGTCTCGATGTCTAGATCTGAATGACCTTTCACTGATTTCAGTGTTATTTGTCCGTTTTGAAATATTGTAAATGAAATGCTGTTGAAATAACGATTGTCTGTCTGCACATGCAAAGACTTTATCCACTAACTATCAAGATATTTAACAAATTAGCAAATAAATGCTTCACAGCATGTTAATCAGAAATGTCCTGTCATTTTGAAACACTGTTGTGTAAAGGATAAAAGATAATAAACAAATAATCCTCCTCTCACTTGTCTTCACGTAGGTTGGTCTTGAGGGGACGTAGTCCAGGGTAGACGGGTAGATGACTCCTTTCTTGGGCTTTCCCACTGAAACAGAACAGAGCCATCTGTTGGTTAGGGAGCTACTTCTACAGAACTGTGCTCAACATCATTGACTTCATTAATAGGCCTACCTGAGACGACAAACGACTCCCTCCACTTTGGCAGGGACAGAGAGCGCACCCCGTTGGAGTTGCTGCCTTTGTAGATGTTCTGTCCTGCCATCTTCCTCACGATCACCTTTCCTCCCGTGTTGGTGATGATGCCGCTTTGGGCACAGAATTTTTCATCAGATCAAATCTTCAAGAGACTCACACAAGCTTTTTATAGTCTCATCCATCTCTCCACCGTTTACCTGTGAATAGCTGCGTTGCAGATGCTGGAGATGGAGGCGAACACTCCTGTGCCGTAGACTTGCTGTTTAGTCTCCTTACAGTGTGCAGGACATCTGACTATGAACTCTGGGAGGTTGATCTTTCCCGCTCTGACATCGCACTCTATGTCTGGAATAGCTAAGGAGGGATCAGGGAAGAAGAGCAACGTGGTTCAGAGTGAGACAAGTTCATGTTGATATTAAGAGCTGCATACACACAGTAAGAGATGATGATAATAACAATACAACTAAGAAGTGTGGAGCATTTCATTTGTACTTCTCTTCTTCTTTATGACACTTAACTAAATATGAACAGTCAAAACAAGCAATCTCATAATATCCCCTTGGACAAACATTAAACATTAAAACACATTCATTTTCACAGTCAAAATAGTGTTATGTTTATTTTTTATATAATATTATAACATTTCTCAAATTATTAGTTTTTTGCCATATGCATAAATATCATAAGCGTTTGTACTATGGAGAATCGAGCATGGTGGAGACAATAACACTGGGACTGACAGAGATTACAGGCTTGCATGTTGATGATGTCTACCTTGCTTTGGTTTCTTGTTCTTCGATCCGTTAGGCTTGGCCCAGCAAGCACAAGACAGGAGGAGCGCTGCGGGTGAGGCAGACAGAGTTTCACATAATAGCAGACAAAGTAACATAATCATCAGCATGTTTACTGTACACACCAGACTCTTTCCGATGCCGTTTGATGGCGTGGACATAGAGAAAATTGATTGCGAAGGAGACAGCAGCCAGTGTAATTTTGGAAATCTAGCACATTGCAGTCAGAGGTGATGTATTTTAAAGCAGCGTACTCCTGCAGAGACACAGACGGGCGGCTCACCCAGGCAGATGGCAGTGAGTGATGCTCTGATCATGATGGGTGGTGTGCTGGTTCAGCAGGTCGGCCAGATGTCCTTGTACAACCTCAGAGGAACAGAGAGGGAGAGAAAGAGAGCAGAATTTTCATTGTCATCTAATGAAACCCTTTTCCTGTTTCCTGCTTACTCGCTCAAAAGTAATGCTGGACGTTTTTGTCAACATTTCTGAGTGTAACAAGTGTTGCAGAACCAACTGGAGGCGAGCCAGTGTAAACATTTGCCACTGAGATACACTTTCCAGAGATTGTTGGATAAACAGCAGGCAGGGAAACACACAAAGAGCTGCATGAGTCACATGTGACCAATAAGTGTTTTTAGTAACACGTGTTGTCACCTTGATTGTATTTCACTTTGGGTCAGTGTGTCTTGTTCCACTTGAGTCATAAAACACCGAAGGGAGTGTCTTCAGAAGTTCAACAGTAAACATCTGGGCTATGAGACAAAACTGTATGTCAAAGTCCTCCCACTAATATCTGTGGACCTGTGGAGTCAGACTCAATTAGAGAGCACAGACGGAACGGGAAACTGGGTCAGATGGGCCCTTTGTTTGACACCAACAACCACATCAAACTGGATCTGAGTTTGAAATACCGTCTATTTACAGTAGACAGACCACCTCTCTCTTTGTCTGTCAAAGGTTGTGCCCATTTTAGGACATAAATCAAAGTTGAGGCCTGTGTTAACAAGAACACAAGAAGGTCGGTGAGACGTCATTCCAGACGCTGCAGGTCTGTTGTGGTAATGACAACACTGCTGAGAACTACAGTAGATCAGCTCAGTCTGAGGCTTATTACAGAGGATGAACCACCACGAGCGCTGCCTCAGTCCCCGCTGGGGGACGGAGCTGCCTGACTGGGGAGGTGATGACTGAGGCCTCACTATAAACAGAGGAATGCTGCACCACCCACGAGGGCGGCGTCATGTCACTGTCACTGCCGTCGCACACCAGAAGGTTCAGTCTGATCAAGTGCAAACATGTGATCATACAGTGACCTCCGCAACGGGGTCTGACGTGATGCACGTCTGACTGACATTTACATCTTCACCTCCAGGCTGAAAGTTACATGACGACATGACATCAATAAACATGAGGCTGACTGAAACCGCAGCCAGCAGCTGGGAAGCGTAGCTTAGCATAATGCTAAACAAAGGTTGTGTTATTTCACTAAGGCGTTCTGCTTATTGGGCTCATGAAATCAGTCATCTCAAAATAAAAGCTTAGGCAACCTGATGGAAAATAATTATTCCTTTAAAAATCAGCCATGACAAGTTCGCCAGAGTATGAATGAGAACAACACAGCCAAAGCCATTTAGAAAAAAAGAAACATCTTGGAAAGAAGAGGAGCGTTTGTACGATAAAATAATTAACATGTTATGACTTGTTTGTTTCATCTTCACAAAAACTGAAGTGAACCGAAGCAGTGTGTTGGAGTGTGTTGCTTGGAAGTCACAAACAAACAGTCTTTTTTCTACCAGCTTCAGAGGTGCTGCTGGTGGGAAATTTTTACCTTTAAATGAGGCCAACTTGGCTGTTTCTGTCTTTACACTGCACTGCACTTCAGACAGGAGAGAGAGGACTCCATCTTCTCTTCCAACTCTCGGCAAAAAAGCAAAAATACTTTTTCCGAAATGTCAAAGTAGCCTAAAATCAAGAGCGAATCACAAACAGTCTCCTAAACAATACTATCCTGTTCTGCACCATCTTCACATTTAAATCACCACAATGCTGCTGGTAAACATTAGTGTGTGGTTTAATGATGAAACTTTGTGGGATTTTTGGATTACCTCTATTTCCAAACACAATTCTCTATTGTACCTTCAAACTTAGGTTTCATCATTTCTCATGGTAGCTTTATGAATAAACACAGCAAACACACTTATCATGCTGAGATAAAGATGACTACAGCAGCCACTGGTGGTGATAGGACTTCCCCTGATGCGGCTCAACATTTTTATCTGACATTCATGAGCACTGACACGATTTTTTCCACCGTGTTGTGCTTTGACAGGCAGCGAGATCACTGCTGCACACTCAGGACTACAATTTGTCCTCGCGGGGGAAGAAAGCTGAGGTTGGGAACAAGCTGGGACAGATATACGTCTACAGTACAGGAGTCAGACCTGCAGCATAGGAGAGGTGAGTCAGCGCGCTTCACTGGAGAAAGCAAACTACAACAGTGATCTGTCATTCACCTGCGAGGAAGTCTTAAAACCGTGAACACCATATTCCCCCCCGTCAGAAGGCTGTACTGCAAAAGAAGTCTTTGTTCTGAGCGACACTGAGGAGTCTTTTAAGAGCAGCCTGACATTACTGTAGGAAAAACTGAAATGTGAGGAAAAAAAAGACAATAATTTCAAGACGTCTTCATTTGTGTCTCAGCTTGAGCCTCTAAATGCCTCCTGCTACAAATGAATGCAGAGCAAATGATATCCTTTGAGAAACACTGTGGGGAGTTCCCTGTACAGTAGAGGGAACACACATACAAGCACACACACCCACATATACAAACACACGCACACACACCCACACATACATGCACACATTCAACCAAAGTAACCAAAAATAAACAGAGATCTGGGATAACTTATCACATGCTCAGATGGCTTTGGAGAATGTGAGGGCTTTCAGACTCACCACTTACCTCCATGAATCACAGACAGGGCGGGTCATTTACTGTGTGGGTATTGTATATTTTGCATACACCTGTGTTAAACATGAGATAAAAATGTGGGTCGTACCTATAGCACAGCTTCGGCTCTCCTCTGTGGTGAAATCAGCTTTATTTTACACCACGCTGAGCATCTCAAACATCTAATTTCAGCAGGGTGTGGACACAAATAAAACAAACCGACAACATGCCAGGAGTTAACCCTGAGAAAGTGTATAAAAGTGATTCCACAGCAGAGGATGAAAGGCTTTTTTTTTCTCTTTCTCTGCAGGGACCTCAGTCACTTTGTGGAGACCCCAGCAGCTCAGACAGGTCACATAGTTTCAGGAATTAAAACGCAACTCAATTCTCACTAGAGCGTGGATTACACACACACTATACAATGTTAACTGCGATTACACAGGGCCCGGCTGTTTGGCACGAAGAAGCCCACAGTGAAATGTACAGCAAGGAATTTCTTTTTCTGATGCACAAACACCAGCAATTTGATAATGCAGAGGTGAGAATCCCACCTGGAGTGTCTCAGGTATACTATGGGCTATAATGCAAACAGGATGTGCAGTAGCTGCCTGCATCTATTTCAAAGGCCAGCGCACAGTGGGTTCTCCACGCATGTAGACCACACACACCTGTGACTGCTGCACCTCAGTCTGAGAGGTGCTTCAGAGCAGTTTTAAATAATCACTGATAATTGACTGAAAAATTCACATTTGTAACCCCAAAACAGCTTCATGTGTTTCAAGCTCTCTGCCTTTTAGCAACACAGACACACATTCCTTATGTGGGGTGGCCAATGTAAATGCAACAGGGCAAAGAACCAAAGGAGACTGAGATTTATTTGAGTATCATAACCGGCTGTGAGTTTTGTTTCACCATGCTCCAGAGAGATGGTATGCCTGCCGAAGTGAGATGGTGTTTGCACACACCCTGTGCCAGAGAGTGTCAAATCCCAGCTTTCACAGGTGTAAGAATGGTACTGTAAGCACAGCAGATGTGCCAAGAGTTGTAACAAGCCAACTAAAGAACCACTGCAGAGATCAGACACAGCAGAGCCAACATGTCTCTACAAGGTCAGTTCTATAGCCTCTTGCTGCTGCTGCTGGGACACTATTTGTTTATCAAGCACAGAACAGGCTGAATTGCTTTAATTCTTGGCACCAGTTTCAAGTGCAAGCCAGAGCCTGTAGTCTGCTGCTGGACATACTGTAGAGGGACCACCTGTGCTTAATCAGAGCCCTTCAGACCATGTAGTAATGTGAGGGAGAATACACAGAGAAATGTCAAACACAATGTACAAGAAATTAAAGCAAAAAAAAAAAAAAAAAAAAAGTTGAGGAATTCAGCTCCAGGGCTTGTTGCTTATTACTCTTGGGAAATGAGTCATTTCAAAATAAAAGCTCAGACAACCTGGTGGAAAAGCTGGATTATTTTCCACAGGTCACTTAAAAAAATTAAAAAAATAAATAAAATAAATAAAAAAGTAATAATAAGTAGTAGCCTACAGTATGAATGATTATGACAAGGCCAGATTCATTCTGCGAAAAAAAAAAACTCACTTAGGGAAAGAGGAAGGTGCTGTTTACTAAAAGAGAGAAAAAGAGAAAATAAACAGAAAGTTGAACAAACACTGAATTTAAGCAACCCAGGTAAAAAAGTAATATACTTTAATGTACTAAAAATGTACTTAATTTTCTGAAAGTACATTTTTAGCACATTTTGACTTTATGTGTTAAAATAAAGTAAACCAAAAATATATTATAAATGTATTAATTAAAAATATATTATTTCCTCAGTAGTACTTCAGTTTACTTAGATAAAGTACACTATTAAGTACTAATACTTAAATTCATATTAAGTATATTCACATTAAGTATACTACCACTAAAATATTTATAAGTGTTTGATTAGTATATTTATTTATTATGTACTTCGAATGTGTTAAATATAAGTTTAATGTTAGTGTATTTGCATCTACTTTTATGAAGTGCACTTTTAGCAACCTTTCAATAAGTTCACTTTTATTACACTTTTTTCATATCATTGTTAGCACAGTAGTGTTAAAGTGCACTTAAAATAAGTGTAATAATAGTTGAATACTACATTAGTGGTAAATTAGTGTATTCTTCATACGTACACTATTAGTGCACTTTTAACAACCTTTCAATAAGTTTACTTTTATAACACTTTTTTCATATCATTGTTAGGACAGCAGTGTTAAAGTGCACTTAAAGTAAGTATATTAATAATTGAATACTACTTCAGTGGTAAATTAGTGTATTCTTCATAAGTAGGCCTACACTATTATAAACCAGAACAAATTCATCAGTATGTAGCCATTACTTTTTCTTTTTTTTTTGCAAGAACGTAGATGCCTGCGTCTGATAGACAGTTTTCAACGACGTTGAAAATTTGCATGTGGTCAGAGAAATTCTAATATTGAGTAGACCGGCTCTGATGTGGTGGACATTTTTCCAAAGACGGTTGATTTTTCAAATTGACCCTGAAGTACTCATGGCGCTGTGCTGCCGCTGATTGGTTACCCCCGAATGCAACCTGCTTGAATGTAGATGCTGAAGGAAACGTTGTCGCAGTTGAGTTACAATGGCGCAGTTCAAGTTTCGGATGTTTCATTTTAAGGACAACGCAATTCACGTCGAAAGTACTGACATTGTGACACCGCAGTACAGACAGCAGCTCGTTCAGGTCGTAAAACGGCCGGACCTTTCCAGTGAAGACGGATGAAGACAAGTCTGCTGGGGCACCAGGAAAGCACCTAAAAACAAGGTCACCGCAAAACTGCTCGCACTCGGAGGTTTGTATTGCTCTTGCATGGTGTGAAATATCTTTTGAATAAATATTCTTTCTACTAATGAGATATTAGGCAAACTTCTCATTCACAAGCTGCATTAGCTAACTAGCCAGCTAGCTGTTAGCGGCAGACGGCAGCTAATGCTAGCGTAAATGGTGGTATTAAACTTCACATGAGATTTTGTGTGAACATTTGTGAGCTTGTTGTGTGGACAATGTTTAGCAATATTGCGCACTATAAAGAAAATAACAAGAAATGTGTTATGCTAGCTGCCAGCATGCTCGCAACTTTATAGTCACATCACATGCGCGTTAACATCAAAGGGGGCGTCCGGCGTCATATGATTCTACTTCTGCACAAAATTGATCCACAACGGGCTGATTTCAGCCAAGAGGAGTGCAATTATTTTATTGGAGAAAGTACGAGTCATATAAAAAAGCAGGATCGCAGCCTGAAGCAACAGTGCTGCTGCAAATATGACAAGAGAGAAGGCTGCTTTTACTTTCTGACAGCTCTTGCGCTACTTTTAAATACGAATTAAGCTTTAAACTGGAGCAACATCAACTGTCATTTTAATTTGTGTGTTATATTGTTATATATTTCACTGATCGCAATTATAACGCAAGTGTGTGTTTCATTGGAAGTGAGGCTGGTGTGTGTATAGGTCACAGTGTTTTTTTTTAGGTGCTGTGGCTACAAGAAAATCTCATATTGTCTCTGTACAAAGACAACAAAGACCATTTAAATGTGAAAACAGCAGAGACTTATTCAAGATTTGCATTTTGGCAACACTGAAATATGACAGGAATTAATTAATTCATGGCCACATTAAGTGAAATTATTAATTTGACCGATTATCATCTGATCATCAGTGGTGCCTGACTGTATATAAAATAAAATATAGGCTATAATATATAATGAGCTCCTGACGCTCAGCTCAACGGGTGAGGTGAAAAACTGTAGGCAGAGACAACTCTCGGCGGAGACGCTCAGAGAGAAAGTCTACAGCAGCGATCAGCTGTTTTCTCCCTCCGCTCAAACGCTCCGTTCTGATCCAGATCCACTGGACTTACAAAGTAAAGCTGACGCAGCTGAAAATGAGTTAAATAGTGAAACAGCAGTGCTTTTATAGCCAGTTTTAGGATTAGACTCTGAACATAGCCTGGCCGGGACCAGGTTATGAGCTCAGCGTAAATTACCATGGTGATCTAGCCGAGTTAAAAGAGAGCCACTTTTGTAGTACAGGAGAGCCTGCTTTTAGACTCTACATACCTCGCTAACCCACTAAACTGGCTTCGCAGTACAGGCCTCTGGTGAGTCATACTAATAGCATTGTTTTCATTTATGCAGGACCTTGGCCAAGGGTAAAGTGAAGAGGAGAGTCTCCTGTTGGATCAGCTCAGATCCAGTGTTGACATGCAACAGGAAGTGATGGATGCTCTGAAAGGTATTCATACAAAGAAGAATTGTTTATGTTTTTTATGTCAGTAATTGTATCGATCTCTCATATATCCGTGACTTGTGTTTTTTTTTTTCTTCCTTAATGCAGAAATACCAGCCTTAGTCAAGTGTGTCATGGACACTGATAGTACAAGTTCTGGTTCTTCCAGTCCAGCTCCAGAAATGGTATGTTTTGCCTTTATACACGTTTTGTAAATACTGCCTTTTTATTATAGGAAACATTTAATCCAAAATTGTTGTAAACTACATGACTGTTAGCAGTTTTGTCTCTGTAGTCTCAACCCACATTCTGCACGTACTCTATTTGATAGAAACGTTTTTTTCCACTTCAGCTTGCAGTTGAAATGCATGTTCAGAGATTATACTTTAATTCATTGAAGACCACTTGCAGAAATTACAACTTAACTAATATTTGGCATTCGATAATTCGGCTTTGTCTTTTAAGAAGTGCATTCCAGCTAAATATTCCTAATACCATTTCTAATAATTGACTCTATTTCCTGGACACAGATTTCCGTGGGCAACGCGGGGGTGCAGGTCAGCAAAATCTGTTTCCGAAGACTAAACCGAACAAGAATGTCCCTGTTCACACAGGACTTAGCTGTGCTCGTCTTTGGGCGGGATGTTTTGGCATCCTCGACTCTCACAGGAAAACCAGGGCCTACTGGAACAGCGAAAGAGCAGCTAAATCCGGAAGAGCTGAGTGCCCTTGTTGGTAAGTATTGGTTAAGTCCATTTTTCCTTATTATCATTTTGTTTTTATGCCTCTACCTTGCCCTGGCCATAGCCAGAAGCAACATGTTTCAGATTGCCCTCATGTATGTATGCCCCCTTCTTGCTAATGTGATAACTCTGGAAAAGCATGATTTGTAACACCATTTTATTTGTCCTTTTCTATTTTACAGATACAGTTATTGCTGAATATCCAGGAACAAGTGTGTCTGATGTGAGGGCAGTGATTCGGAGAAAATGCAACAATGAGAATTTTGTGAGGAAAAACAAACAGTAAGCAGTAAAATCAGTAACGGTTTGTAATCACTTTTGTTTGTTTGTTTTTTGGTGAACATACATTTTGAATTTAAACAAACTGTGTCAATGTTTCACATGTAAAATTTTCTGAAGTCAGTTTAATGTTCATCCCTGTCATTATTAACTTCTCTGCGGTGCACAGCTAGCAGGGTAGTTATTTTCTTTTTTCTTTTATTATTGTTTTTTAGTTAACTTGTTAAAGAGTAAGACTTAAAGAATTATCTGGGGTCAGATGATCCAAATTTGAATAAAAATGTTACAATGAAGAGAAACAGTTTGAAAATGTTGTTAAAGATGTACTTAAGTGTACTTAATTATGCACATTTTCGTGCATGTGCATGTTAAAAATAAACTTTTTTTTCTCCTCAAGTATGTTCTAATTATTCTTTATGTTTACTTAAAAGTAATTTGAAATTCAAATTTATTATAATAAATATACTTTCTGTGTACTATTGAAGTGTACTTTAATGAAATACATCTAGTATACTTTCTGCACACATAATTAGTGTACTCACAGTATATTATTTTCGATGTGCTAACAATGTACTTAGTATACTAATGATATATCATGAGTGCTACTTTAGACATACTGAAGTACAACTTAGTGTACTTATCTGTACTATTTTGAGACACCATTAAGATGAACTATAATATACTTAAGTACAACTTTTTAATTTTTGTAAATATATTTAAAATGCAATGGCAACATATTAAGATTAAATTAGAAATACATTTCCAGTATATTCTAAATGTATTAATAGTAATCTGAAAAGTGGATTAAAGTATACTGTAAGTCGAACTAAAGAACATTATAAATAAGTACAGTATTAGTAGAGAAAAGTTTACTTAAGTATATTTAAGTTGATCTTAATGGTGTCTCAAAATAGTACAGTCAAGTACACTAAGTTGTATTTTAGTACATCTTAAGTATCAATAATGTAATATCATTAGTATACTAAGCACGTTTTTAGTACTCGAAAATAACACACTTTGAGTACAACAATTTTGTGCTTATGAAATACACTAAGTGTGCTTAAATTTAGTATGTTAAAGTATATTTTTTTTCCGCCTGGGAACAGTGGGCTTGTTTGGGCAGCCTGTCACATCTCAGCAGCTCAGCTGAAATGAACCAGAGCCACACATTTCAAAGGAGAAAAGTGAATCAAAGGTAAAAACGTACAAACCTCACGTGTCGTTGATGAAAATTCCTCAAAACGCGACTTTTACCAATAATAAGCGTTTATGCACCAATTACGCGCAATTGCGCACCATTTATAAAGTGAATAATTCACGCCACGCAGCAGCAAACACAGAGTCCTCCAGCTGACGCACGGCTGGTGGTTGCTTTGCTCAAAACCATCATCTCCGTGAGGCAGTGAAGGTGAACTTACCTCAGACGGAACAGTAATCCTCCGGGCGTTAGAAAAAGTTAATTCCCTGCGCAGTTTTCCCTTCACTCTTTCATAGAAAGCCGCTCGGACCAGCGGGTGTGTGTGCGAGCGCGGAGCTGTTCCACCTGGACTTTTACTCCTGCATGATCGGAGCGCTCATTAAAAGTGGAGAACGGGACGGGGCCAGAGTCCCCCCTGTTTGCCCGTCCCACTTCAGGCTCCCAGCGCTTCACCCAGGCAGAAGAAGATCAGTAACCCGGGGCCATCAGGAGAGGATGCGAGGAGCTGGCACACTGCAGCATAGCAGTGCAGACGTCTTAGTGTGCTTGACAGATTTTCTTATTAGGATAGAAAAACACACACATGCGCATACTTTCGTGGTTTGAAGTAGATGCCCAGGAGGAAGGTTTGCTTCGCATTGGCACTTGAAGCATCTTTTCCTGTTATATAAGGAAGGAAAACGAAGCTATGGTTCTGTTCATCTGCTCTAGCAACTCACTCATCCCATCTTCTTCACTGACAAATAAAACAAGCAAGAGGAGTGAGCGAAGTCTCACCACAGCAGTCTCTCCTCCTCCACCAAATAAACCAATAAACACCTGTTTGGGAAACAGACACTGAAGTCACATCCAGTGTCACTGTAGGGTTTGTGGCTTTAGTTTGCTGCTGCCGTGGTCTGCAGTGTGGACCCCTACAGCCTCCCCTAATACACACACACACACACACACACACACACACACACACACACACTTCCACACAACCACAACCACAATCCTGCTTCAACCTCCGCTGCTCTACCAGCCAGAGCCTGCTGGTTTATGCAGATTGGCACCCAAGCTGCTGCTATTATGCAGCGTGTGGATGTTTATGCTGAAGCTGCCTGCCATTTTGATTTAGAGGACTTAAGGGCTGCTGTAAAAGGAGCTCATTGTGTGTGCGATTATGGTCTTTGACCAAAAGCAAGAAAGAGGAAAGAAAAGAGAAAAAAAAACTCACCTCAGGAACTTTTTTAAAGATTAAACCTTCATGGCTCAAGTAGATAATTGCCTATTGGTGTTGCCTGAAAAAAAAGGATCAGGTGCTATTTCAGGGTTGCTCGTTTTTCTTTCAACAGTGCCATTAGTGCCACTGAAAGCTTGTCAAGAGAGAAAAGTTGTCCTAATTTACCACACCCATGGACTGATGGAGGAGTTTTCACAGTTTTCAGTGAAAATAGAGCGGCCCTGCCTCCGTTGCTCCAGCCTGCTTTTGGGTGACCGCTCTGACGGATGAAGATGTAAAATGGCACATTTCTACAGACTGATGGTGCTTGTGAGTTCACAGTCTGGCGTCTCCTGGCCGGTGTGGGATATATGGGAGATGTGATGGCACGAGTGCTCTGATGGGCAGCACAGGAAACGGTAGAAATCTGTGCCATGGCATACCTCAGCTGAGTCAAGCACATCTCAGCATTTCCAGATGTTATTGTGCATCTATTGTCTCGCTACATTGCTGGCTCCACATTTCAGATGGATACACAGGAAATGAAAAGTCTTGTCAACACATGTGAAAGAGAAAATAATTTATTAACACAAGTTACACAGAAAGGTCATTAACATGGGTAAGACCAAAAAATATAAAAAATACTCTCAATCTCCCCTTGTAATTCCGGTATGGGGACGGTCCTCAGAGCCTGTCACACCAGTACTCTGATGTTTCAATGTGTGAGGGCACATCAATGTGGAAGACCCCCTGTGGGTCAGCTGGAGGAGTCTGAGGAGGGCTGTTGACCCCTGAGTCACTGTCAGGACTGGCTTGGCTCAGCTGTGCCGCTGCGTATTTCGCTTCCAGCTTCTGTAGATAAAGTGGTTCGGGCGGGGGCGTTGTCTCTGCCTTGGGTTTGATGTTTTTAAAGTGCTGCAGACGCACAACCTCTTTGCGCTCTCGCGTGCATGGCAGCAGCACAGCGACGTCCTGGCGGAATTTGGAGCTCATGCCGAAGTAGATGAGCGGGTTGTAGAAGCTGGCAGACTTGGCAAAGAGACGGGTAATAATACTGGTTGTGCTTGGCACATGGAAACCCCAGGCCGACCACATTGACACCACTGCATATGGCGACCAGGCCATGATGAAAGCAGTGCAGATTACAATGGAAATCTAGAGAGGAACATGAGGGAACAATTATCAAGAGAGGAAATATGTCTTATTTTTTCTTTTACAATCAAGTATTTCCAACTATAACCTATTTTTGTTGCTTACCCTTGTGACATCCCTCTCCACCTTCCTTTGGCGGGCGGTGAGGAAACCGTCAGCGGACATGGCATTAGTGCTCTTCACTGTCTTGATAATGGAGACGTAGGAGAAGAGCATGATGAACACAGGGATGAAAAAGCAAAAGATCAGGATGGAGATGATGTAAGACTTGTAGATGGTGGAGTAATTGGCCTTGGACCAGTCCACCTCACAGGTACCATAACCTCGATCTGGGGGAAGAGAAGACACAAAAGTCAGATCAGGGCTTTAAGTCTTGAATGTCTCTCTTCTGTTAGTTCTGCTTAGTGTTTGAGAACAGACCTGTGTAGCTGCCCCAGCCCAGCAGCGGGGCAACAGACCAAAACATTGCTCCAGTCCAAATGCAGATGAGTGACACAGCGATGGTGTTTATGTTGACACAGAAAGCTGCAAAAACACACACAAAAACAAGAAACATGAACATATATTTCCATGATCATGAAAGAGTTGTTTGACTGTGTGCAGTTTAAAAAGGTTAAATGTCCTGACTTTGGCAAACATAGGACAGAAAAAGTGAGAGGCACTTAAAGATCCAGCATTCTTGACTTGTTATGAATGTGACATTCTCTGAACAATGAGCTCTTTTCTTATATTGACAGCCTTTGCAAACATCTGTGACTGAAAAGAACCTCTATTGAGAAGTTCACATAGCTTTGTGTTCAGGGCAAGAAAAAGAAATCAGTCACTCTGTTCTGTTTCCAGCGAGCGCTCCCATATCTTATGTCAATATAGCATAACTGTAAAAGCAGTACAGTTTGTTAAAGCATGGCAGCCGACATACAGTGCCTCTGTTGCTATTGGTTACAAGCTGCATATCTTATACTAGTTATTCTGATGCTAATCCTAAAAAAAAAACACTCACTCTGTTCATTATTTCTGCATGCTGATCAATATCTGCTGCGATTTGCAGTAGTTGCAGCTGCAGTGCGTAATACAGTTAATGATGTATCACCAGTTTAAGCTCAGTCTAACCAGCTCAATTTAACCACCAATGTGGGGAAAAAGAACAAAAAAACCTATACAGGTTTATATAGGTTTGTCTTTATGAAAAACCACAAACACTGTAAACATTCCTCTCGCACGCTGACAACAGAAGCAGTTGCTCAACCTAATTTCCATATAATTAAGACATTCTTGTTGCACCCAAAATAGAAAATGTCACCTCAAATTAACTTAATGACATGTTGGTGAAATGTAAATGAAATTGCTGGAGACAAGTGGTAGTTATTTCCACAGCTGAAGTCGGTAATAAGGTTTCATTAGCACTGGAAAACACACTTTTGTGTCAGATAAGAGCTGCAGGAATGTGAGGAGGGCAGAAACGCAGGTCTGACGTTTGCTACCCATACTCTCACTGGAGTTCAGGGGGGGTTTGAGCTGACCTTTGTTTGGGTGACATCCCTTGATGTATCTGGTGACGCTGATAACGGTCAAGGTGTTGATGCTGGCAAGGCCAAAGAGCAGCGTGAAGAAGCCATCTACCTGGAAGCAGACAGACAGACAGATAGAGGGAGAGGGAGGTTGGTCAATCATCACATGACGTTGTCACTGACTGGAGCCTCAGGGTGGATATTGATTGTCTCCCTAATTGTCCCAGAACGTTGTCTGTTGAGTTTGTTTTTGAAGTTTATCAGATGGAGACAAGATGGAGAACTCTTCCTGCCTTTCGGCCAACATGTCCAAGACCCAGAGCATTTCCCTTTTTTAAAAACAATCAACCTTAGGCTGCATTACAATGAAAACTCTCAGTAAGGCTGAATAGATTTTACTGTGAAATCCATAAAAACCAGGGGGAGAAAAAGTTGAATGACTGCCTAATACAATAAAACCAGGAAGCTTTTTAGCATTCAGTCCATTATTTGGGAAGACAATCTTTTAATACCAGCTCTTCTTAAAAGGAATTATGCCTCTTTGTTTCATTCTGGCTCTGAGTGTGCAATACCCAGCTCCCTGCTGTGCCATTTCCAGGTGACTTGGATCTCTTAAGGTCCTCACTGATTACTTTCCTGATCTTCCTTAGTCCTAATCCTATTACTGTCACTCATCACGTTTTTTCACCCTCACATTTGGCAGATTACTCGACCTCCAATGTCTAGACACATATGATAAATCCAGCGCTTTTCTCTGGGTCTCTCTTTTCTGTTTGAAAAGAATTCAGGACCAGCTGCAAACAGACGAAAGCTTTTTGAAATCATCGTGATTACATCCTAACTTTTCAACAAGTCTCATACGAGTTGTGGTTTCAGTTCAGAGCATATTTATACACCCTGTACAGTGGCCTGACTCTGTATTCTCCTTTGCAACATCAAAAGGTTGCATAAGGCTCTATCATAATTCAATGATATCCTCTCCCATTGGGTGCAAAACACCAGGATCTGGCTCAGCTTGCAACTGTTCATGTCCCATCATGCTCCATGCAGTAATCTGCTAATGCTTCTCACATGCCTGTCTCATTCACCTTCCTGTTCCTTCTCTTCTCTGTTCCTGTCACTTCTCACTTTTCCCTCTTTCACTTCCATCCCTTTCAGAGAGGAAGGTGAAACGAGGGGGACCCACTGCTATCCCAATATTTCTCCTTCACCTGAAAACCAGAGATTGGATGTCTGAGCGATGAGATCATCTCAGTGGCTGCACTGAAGTCTAAAGGTGGCAAAGCTTCATTTACAGTGTCTCCACCGCTCAGGCTTTCGAGTTTCGCTTCTGAGATTTAAAGTGTTTGAGTTACACCAGCTTGTTTTCACATGATTCCTCAGAGAGTTCACTCACTGTGGTGCGGATATCATGGTTTCCACCACAGCTAGCCTTGAGCTAGAAAAATACCCTGGATGAGTTCCAAGCTAAAGTATGACAACTATTTCATTTCAAGCTGAGGCTGCAGGAGGAGGAAAACACAAATGAACAGTAAATCTTAGTCATTATGCACAACAGCTCATCTATGAATTTGAAACAAATTGCATGTCATAATTCAGCAATATAAGAGCAGGTGATTCAATTATGTAACGAATTTCCACCCTGCTGCTCTTATTTGTTTCCTGTTTGGTTGATGACAGGTGCCACGCTGCTGGTTTCTCCCATTTAAAAGTCTCCACAGTGGTAATCTTATTATAGATTTAACCTCCAGCCCACATGGCTTCCAATATAATCCCTTGCAGATACACATTCACACGCATACTAACTCACATAAGACTTCCACAGATTCTTTTAATGTACTTCAGTAATTGGGATTGGCCCAAGAGAGCAGATGTGTGTACACATTTTTCTTTTTGCAACTCTGCACAGTCATCACTTTCAAACCATATCAATCCAAAACATGACTAGGATTTGACGAAGTATTGATGCTGCAAACTGCACCACAATTTAATATTTGGTTCAAAATTTGATAGGATATATACAAAAAGTATATATTTTGTGTCTTAGTGCAGCTTTTACCTGGCAGGTCCAGATCCAGGTGATCAAATATCCATCATCCTTGAGGATATTGAATATCTCTAGGATCCCTCTGGAGTAGCCGAATACTGAGATACTGGCATCAGAGATGGCGAGATTTAAAGTGAGGAAGTCTGTTGGCTGAAGTGAGGCCCGTTGTCTGTGCAGGACAAATATCACTAAACTGTTTCCAAACCAGGACAGCCATCCTACAGAGAGACAAACCACATATTAATTCTAATATAAAGGAACAGAGATGCACTGCAATGCAATGCAGCGCAAGGTTATGTTATGTTGTCTTAACGTTTAGTATTCATGAGTTGGCAAGTTTATCATAGTGTCATTTTGTATAGTGTAGTACAGTGAATATAATCCAGCAGGGTTAGTCAACACAGGGGAGTTTAGTAGAGGAGACTGCAGCACAGTTCAGCAGCGTGTCCCGTGTTAGAGTCGAGAAGATTAAAATAGTAAAGTAGAGTAGAGGTGAGAAGTACAGGTGAGAGGTAGAGTAGAACAGAGGTGAGAAGTGCGCATTACTATTATTAGAGAGTTAACATCTATCATTGTGTAAACTGTGAAGCTACTGGACAAAACCACCCATTGATATGTAACATAAAATATGAATGAAATATGAAATATATATTAATACAACAGAGACGAGAATAGAGTGAGCCTTAGATAACAATGGCAAAAAGCCAAGAGAATCCATTCCCCTTTTATAACTCAGTCTCTGTGTTAGACTGATTCCCACGACTGCACTGGGCCGACAGAGAAACAGTGTCTCCAACGCAAACCAAACTGTCTGAGTGAGCAGTGGACTGGTCTTTGGAGACGAGAGCAGCAGCTGTTTGTGTTGATAAGACTTAAATAATGTGCGACTTTTACTTGCTAGGATTTAAAGGACTAGGCTGTATTTTTTTCCCGACAGAATTGTGAGAGCAAAAATTTTGAAACTATGAGGGTAGATGTCATTATTTATTCATTTAAAATGTTTTTCAGCAGAATAATAGAAATTATCATGCTATGAGCTATGATAATTCTACTATAAAGCATAGACAATGTATACAAATAAAACTCTGCAACCCCACAGTACAAGTTGTATTGTACTCCAGTGTATGATGGTTGACTTACCCAACACTAACAAGTAGACTCCGATGATGGTCTCTCCTTGTTCGGACAGGGGAGGTTCCGTGTGCAGAGTGCTGAGGTTATTATTCCTCCATGGAATATTCACCACCTTCAGAGGAAAACCCTTCAATGTTATTTCCATGGCCTGAGTTTCGATGCATGAATCCGCTATCGTCTACAGTTGCTCTGCTCTCTTTGCCTTTCAGTAGACAAGTAAGGATGACCGGTCACTTCATTTTAAATCCAGCTTAGACACAGTCACTAATACGTTACCACTCACTGTGCAAGTGATTGCAGCTGTAATCCTATCTATTTCTTAACTACTAAACAGGCCGAGATTTTGGGTGGAAATCGTCAACAACCGGGAAATGTCAAGCTTGTTGTTCATTTAAATAAATTTAAGGCATGTCACATGAAAACACCTTAAGGCCCATAGCAGAGTTCAAAACCACAACAATGATGTACATCTGATCAAAATACAAGGTCTAATTGCTTTGTTAATCATTTGTTTTCCTATAGTAGTAGTAGTATTTAACATAACATTCTGTGGATCTTAAAATTAACAAAAGCACTGATTGAAAGACCCTTTGCAATCATTCACTCCCTCATTGACCGTACACAGACAAAAATAGTGCCAATATCAACAGAAAACCTGTTTTTTACATGTAGGTTTTTCAGGAGATTAAAGAAAGACCTTGCAATGTGTTAAATGGTGAAATCTAAATGCATGGGAATTTGGTTTTGTTTCATGAAAGGGCAGAAGCAGTCTATGCCTCCTTGTGCCCTCCCCATCTTGCCAAGCTGATTGGCTGAGTTGAATTGATCTTCTTGTCTGAGTCTCTGCAGGAATGTCAGTAAGTGTATTTCCAATTCAACACCTCACCAAGGCTGCCTGTTCAAATACAGGTCTAGTGTCAGGAATCATGTCACAGCATAGCAGCAACAGCTGTGTCTATCTACAACATTCAGTTGATCGAGGTATTCTACTGGAAAGCCTTTGCTCAGTGGGTGTAAATGAACAGTCATTAGGTTTTATGACTCTGAGCAGTAGCTGCAGACAGTTTCAAGTGAAGTCCCTTTAGTGTTAGTCCAGGGGTTCCACAAGGGTATATTCTTGGTCCTCCTTTATTCATCAAATACATAAACAACATTGACTCTGATCCAAAAATGCAAATACATTTTCTTTCTGATCTCCCTCAAAAGCCTGTTTTCAGTTATGCTAAAAGAAAAAGTACACAGTTCACCAAGCCCATATCCAAACCCTTCATGCTTATCAAATTGACTGTTGCCATATTTTGTATGGACACCAGGCTTTCTTTTTTGGAAAGAAACGCTATCAAGCAGGCATAGTTAAAGACAATTATATTACAGTTCACACTCTTCTAACTCATCATAGCATCTTATACTGAAAGCTGTGATGATCCTCCATGAAAAAGACAAGGCAGCTGCAGCATTGCATGTTGATTATGTTTGAGGCTCTAATTGTTAACAGTAGGTACTTATGCTCTCTGATTACCGGTACATCTACAATACTTAATATGTCACAGGACAGTTTAACATTAGATCTTGTTTACACTGGAAAATCTGGGCTCAAAGACAACTTCAATTCTCCCAAAAAGTTGTATTACCAGTCGCACCTCTACTCACATTTCATTAATGTGAAACTAGTCTCTCTGCCTGTGCATTACCTTAGTCTATACATAAACCTGATGGATTTTTTTCCACCCAGGTATAGAGAAAAGGATCCCAATCTCAATCACTCGACCTGCAGTGGATTTAAACAAAGCTGTTTGCAACAGTGTTGCTGTACTGTATATAGTCTGGTAACAATTTACATTACCCGAGCCATTCAAAAAAAAAAAAAATCTCTTTGTACTCTGAACATATATATTATGTTCCTTCCTTCATCAGTGACTATGAGCCGGCACCTCCTCTCCAGAGACATGTTCTAGTTTTCACTAATCACTTCCATTTAGAAAAGGTCCTGTGGGTGATGACTCCAGTCCTGACTGCACTTGCTTAAATGTAAAGCTCATTCATCTAAATGTACACTGAGGCCAGAAGTATCATATTAAGTATAATTAAGTTAGTGTGACCTAATTTGCTGACAAATTCACTGTGCTCTGATGCCAGTGTGAGAGCATCTTGCGCTATAACAGCGTCCCCTGTGACACACTTAAAGACTCTGACACAATGAAGGCAAACTCAGTCATGGGAATAATAACAACATACTGATGCAATTTTATTGATTAAAATCCTTTTGTTGTGTGCAAGTGTACACTAGCACAACATTCCCCTTCCTCCATCCTTCTCTTCACAGTGAGCTTTTCTGTGGCAACACACCTACCGAAGGGGTAACCTGAACCGCCCCCCTTCAGTCTGCGTTTAGATCACAGTGTGCACCTTGTTTCTCTCCTCTGGCTGCCACAGAGCAGCTCTGCTGGCCCTCAGGATGTGGAGGGAAGGGCTGCTCCTGATGCCAGATGCCTCAGTGCTTCCGAGTCCTCCTCATCAAGCCCTTTCTTTCAGCCTCTGAAAGCCAGTCCGGAGAGAGAGAGACGAAGCTGAGGGAAAATTGAACCCCTGACCTCAACTGTCACCCGTCCAGCGGAAAACACTGAACCCAGTCATCGCTAACCCCCACCTTACCCAGAGACGCCACATAACGCAGGTTCGGCTCAGCAGTGAGCCCTGTGTGTGCAGCCCGGGGTGACACAGAGGTTTTCTGATGCCTAGTGTGAGTCTTCTTGAAGTCTTGAATAATGGGATAGTTGAGGTAGGGGAGCATACATCAGTCCGACTGCCCACAGTCTGACGGCTCATTTCTCCGACTACTCATTCTACAATGTTAAGGTTAGGTTAGGGTAAGGTTAAGGGTTAGGGCTACTTAAGTCGGAGAAATGGGAGGTCAGACTAATTGACACAAAAATGAAGAAATGTGTGGTCGGAGAAATAGGTAGTCAGACAGACATCACGCGCCCGTTGAGGTAGGCATCATGCAGGAACCTCACTGAGCGATAGGATCAGATGTTAAAGTATTCACAGCATGACAAGCCATATTGTTTGTAATGCAAAGTCATGACCTTTTTGTCAATGTAATTTTCATTAATGGTGCTCCTTTCAGAGAAAGTCAGAAGATAAGACTGTTTTGGCAGCAGGTGAGTAGCGTTTGTCGTGCCATCAGTGTTGATGACAGCTGCTGCTGAGATTACACTGCTAAGCTGAGTGGTCGCAGTCCCAGTAAGAACCTGCATTCAGCAGGTTTGTGGCTGGCCGACTTGAGGAAAAGCAGTCTTACACATCTTTGTGTTATGAGGGTTGCTCAGCAAAGCGCGGCAAAAGCGGTGACGTGTACCGCGCACTGTACAATGCTCAGGTGTCAACACATCAGAGGAAGACATCAAGATTAGCTTAACTCCTGCTTGTATGCTTTGGCAAGTGTGTGTGTGAACCTTGGCCATCACAGCGGAGCCACACTAGGCCACTGTATCATTAGGCTTATGATGATTAAACTCTCTCCCCGTCTCTCTCTTTCTCTCTCTGTCAAGTGAAGTCTGGGATGTGAGGTTAAAAGCTCACAATTTTCCAAATGGAAAATCACAGACACAGATACTATTATGGAGGTGCGTGTTAAAGGCTACGATCTGTCTAAGGGCAACAAAGCCTCTCTTCACAGAGGACATACACCAGGTCAAGAGACCAATACAGGATCTGCTTAAAAAAAGGTCCACACACTTTCTCTCTCCCTGTCACTGAACGAGAGGCACAGGCACCTCTTGTATGAAGGCTCCACACAGTATGGAGGTAAATGGCTTGCCTGTCATTTTTTGGGTCAAACTGTGCGTGATTTTTTTTTTGTAAAGGACGACTCACTGCGTTACATTTTTCTATGCTTCCTTGTAGCCATTGCAGCTATTTAAAGTAACAAAATCTCAGCCAACTTGGTCTATAGTGTCTACAGGAAATTTAACACGAATCAGAATCTGAGCTTTTACATACGGTCTTGAAAATGGCTGGTCGGATTCGACAGCTAACAAGACACCCGTCAACTTTTTGCTCATTTTAAAAAACAAGGAAGCTAATTTCAAGGAGCGTCCAGCTGGCCGACAGGTGAACATAGCATAGGTCCAGTAACGATACTCTATAAACCACCTCCGCCCTTTGACTGTGTTCACACCTCCTTCTCAAAGAGTTTGAAACTCTTGGGTCTGTCAGTTCACAATAGTGAGAAATTCATTGTTTTTTGCCAGAGGGCAACGTGTTACTCTTTAAGCTTGATGACAGAGTGTTGCATGTGAGTCCATGGGAAAACTCTACATTCCAGTGATGTCATTTGGATGAGATATGAGGTGGGTATTAGACATGATGTGTCAAGTTAGACCAGGACAATGTGAGTGGTTTACTCCACAGATTTGTAGTACAGCTCTTCGATTTGTGAAATGCTCCTCTCAAGTCAAAGTTTTCTGAAATCCCTCATAGAAGCCCACAGCTCAGGCAGCGACTTTACCTCAGGTACAAAGACCGGACTGTTTTCCTCTTCCCTCTTGCACCAAAACAGTTCTGTGCCTCGACAAGGAGAGCCTGCAGCCACATATTGTTGCCTGAATGTAATTATTTAAAGCAAGTGCATGGTGTTACAGAGGTGTAGTTTTCTATCCAGCTGTGCTTTATGAAATTGCTCACAGGAAAAGAGCACTTTCTATTGCTGGTCTTATCTGCAACTATTATATTCAGGAGAAAGAGGCTGCACTGTTGTTTGAAACACTTTTTGGATAATACCTTATAATAAACCCCATAGGAACAGAAGATGAATGGTTCAGTATGCATTTAAAAGCAAGTGAACACAGCCTCTGTGTGAAGCAGTGTGGATTCGTTTTGTGGCTCAAGATCTTTGGCTCTGAACCACATGCAAACATTTATTTGGGCACTGGGTCCACTTTGCAATTTCTCTGCCAGAGTCTGTTTGTTTAAGCAGGTAACTTATGTAAGTAGGTCTCATTTAGAGTCGAACACACGCCTTCCCCCGAAGGGGTCTGTACATCAGTCTTGACACGAGGAGATATTTTGCCAAAATATAGACACGGAAATGTAAAATCCGCAAATGATACGCTACATCCTGTTGGGATGTGGACACAATCGGATGCAGAAAAATTTATTTATATATTTTCCAGGGGCAAACTGAAGCACACTCAAACTTTCGCAGGATTTCCAAGCATCTTTGAATTGACGCCCTTTCTCCTTGGCCAACTGTCTGATGTCTGAGAGTCTGTGGTTTTGCTTCCAGTGGAGCTTACCTGGAGTAGCTGGCAGTCTGTTTGGCACAGTGGGGAGAGTATTGGTATAGCTCTTTTATCCAAGCTCCCTGGTTTGAGTGAGTGGTCTTTGCTCTGGCACTGGCCCCTGGATACACTCACCGGGCCTTCTGGGGACTAAAGAGATTAGTGACCTTGCTCTCTGTGGAGCTGCAGCTGCAGGAGTCTGACAAACTGACAACCTATCAAACTACAGATCTCTTTGGACATCTCAAGGGAAGTCCACCTGTGCTCCAACTCAATGTGTTGTAACACATGGGGGTGTCTCTGGCGATGGTGGAAAGGAGTAAACAAGCTTGAAACTGTCAGTCAGGATCAAAGTCACATCAAACAAGCGTTTCAAATCTCTTTAAAAAAGTGTGTCCCTGTTAACAGCAAAGATGTTATGGGCTGCCCTGACAGCCTGTCAGGGTCGGTGATGTGACCCGAGTGTGACAGAGGTTAGTGTGCACCACCATTATCCTCTCCTTCAGCAAAAACTTGTTATCCGTAACATTCTTGCTTCTCCTGATGACCCATGACACATGACTGTTTGGGCCTCATTAAGAAGACACCTTTAAAATTGACCTGCTGCCTGCTGGCTGAATGTGACCCCTTGAGGCCCCTTTAAAACCCTTAGTTATCAATTACTGAATTTCAGATGCAGCTCTCAATATTTCAAGGATGACCATTAATTTGCATGTGTTCGCATATCCCTATGCTTCAGATGTAAGGCTGGAAATCACTGACTAACAGGCATTGCTACTCCACCAGTGAAAGGACTATCATGAGAAATAAATGAATAAATGTTCTTTATGAGAGTTTAGAAGATTGACATTTTGGTAAATAGAAAACTACAGCCAGAAATATGTTAGCACATCAAAACTACAAACAGCTATCGCTGGAGAAGCAGCATGTCCAACATAAACACAAGGAGAGTGGACAAGCTGTTCATAATTATTGGATGGATGCTTGGGAAAATTCTGGACACACTCAGGACTGAGAGATGAGATTGGAGATTTTATTTAATCCTTGAAGCAACCCAGGCCAGCTGTTTCCCACTGTTTCCAGACTTTATGCTAAGCTAAGAGAACTTTTTATTTGCTTACAGGCATCAGAGTGGTATCTTCTCATCTCATCTTACTTAAGTTGTACTAATGAATGCACTAATGAAAATCTGGACATGCAGACCATGGCGCCTTTGTGCTGCATCATGGAAAACCCAATATATTTTGTCCTGCTTATTGTTTCTGTTTATTGATTTCACAAGGCTCTACCGATCCCTGTGTAGAAAATAGGCCATTGTAGTGACAGAGACAGATGCAGGAGAGCTACAGACCAGAAGAACAAGTGGATTCAAGGTTGCACCACTAGCTGTTTAGATTGTAATTGTATCATGTTGTACAGACAGTATAGGTCTAATACTTGGTAGATGTCATAGACATGAAAACATGCAGGCAAACTTTGTAAGCAGATATACAAAGGTGCATTTTAAAAAAAAATCTTTTTAGCTCTTTTTCATTCCTAAGTACAATATGTATTTTCCCATGCTGATACAGTACATCTAATAATATGCACAGGTCATTTGAGCTTCACAGAGAACATGGTGGATGTTGTAGGGCGGCGACCGCAGTTTCAGCTGACACAATGCCATATAGTGCAGTTTCAGCACCATTCATCCAATTAACCATTTTTCTACAATTGCAATGAGTCTGGAAACATTATTTCAAGGCCGAAAAACTCCGCAATGTTACTTTAAAGCCTGTTTTCTCCAATGCAGTTCATGTGTGGGAGTTCAACCTTCTGAGGCCTGGTCTCACTTCAGAAGAGGGGCTTCCCTGACCACCTGGACAACATACCAGACAGTTCGTAGAGTGACTCACTCAACCATTCAATGTCCAGCTGCGGAACACCTGGGAAGATCTGGGCTTCCACTTAAAATACCATCCACATTATGCTGTGCTGTATGCCATCAGTTTGTGTGTGTGTCTGTGTGTTTCACAGAGTAGGCTGACTGAGCCAATAGATCAAACAGACACGATGCTGCTCCTCATCCCTGCACCCCATCTCAACCGTCTAACCAACTCTCATTACTGTCTGGTCTAAAACTCAGCTAAATTTGATCTGTCCCATTAATCAGGAAAATAACATCATAAATCTGCGTGATGAAAGGAGACTGAGGTATGATAGTACAATAAATTGACTCATCTTTTGAGGAGCCCAATGACATGTCCCATAAATAACTCACTTATTACGTCACTGTTAGCAACTTATTCCCCACATTTCCAGCCTTGCACACATGCTAGCAGCATACTAACAGCTTGGGCTTGTGTGCCGTTGACGCCAAGCACTGAAATCGGGCCATGAGTAACATTATCATCCAGACTTAGACTCTTAGAAAATATTTTTTTGGTTATCTACCAGCTGCTGCTGATAGATGTTAAATGCTTAATAATGACCTCAAACACTCTTCGCGAAGCCTTCCACTTCCAGTGATAAAATCGTTCACTTGACCCCTGTCACATTGTTTTCAAAATTCTAACTATCTTTATAAGAAAAACACCCACCTATGACACAAGTGTTCACTCTTTCACCATTTGGTTTTAATTGCATGGCTGTGTAATATCATGTCAGTTACCATAGTGCTGCTGTGTGCATTGCAGAGGTTAATTAATGACACTCCGTCCTGTAATTATACAGTGATTTGCACAGGATGCTGCAACAGTGCACATTAAAGTTTATGACTCTTGGTGTAGAGCTACCTTATGATACCTCAAAATTCACCATCTGAAGCATCTAATAATCACTGCAGTCATTTACTGGCTCAGGTTTTCTTCCGGCTCCATATGAGGTATAGCTTTTCAAAAATATCTGATGCAGCTTTTCCCACGGCTGCATACACATCCTGGGTCATATCAATGTGTACTATGTAGTTTTCTTACTAATGCATGCTTTGCAGCAAAGTTCAGGGTTTCAAAAAGGCACCATAAAAGCCGATGTGATGGATTTCCAGAACAATCCTTAGGGTGACACTCCCATCCCCCCCCAGTGGACTAGCCATGGTCCTGTTCTGTGGATGAAGAGACCTCTGTTTTTCAGGTCATGTAACAGAGGTCAAGGTCTGCTCCCTAACCAACTGCCCCCAAGCAACAAGTGCAGTTTCAGGACCCAGAATACACCACGGTACAACTTAAGCCATTCTGAGTATTCATCAAACAAGTAAGTATTGCCAGAATGATAAATATGTTTATGAAACTGTTGGTTATAAAAGTCACAGATGTTGACCCCAGAGGAATCTTTTTAATAACTTCAAGCTAGAGACACAAAATGAAATACAAAGCAAGGATTTTCAAAATACCACAAGTTGTGTGATATGTGTGTGTTATGTGGTAAGTAGTGCTGGGAGACCCTGTGAGATGCTGTAGGACACGGAGAGATGAAAGGAGCTCCAGGCCTGTTCCTGGGCGTGTGGCCAAGACAGTCTGTTGTGAAACATCCTGATGACACTAAACATCCCAGTAGGCTCATTACACCAGGATGTCTTTGATAGATTTTAATATTTCATAAAAATGGACTCTAATGTGTGATCAAAAGCTTCTCAACAAGATAAACAAGGGCATCCACCAGTGATCGCATTATCATTGACTTCTGTCAGAAGTTTTGGTTTTAATGTTTTGTTGATATTAATTTCAAATTGTATTAAGCAATACACATGTATGATTAAGTTCCCTGATTACACTTTTATTCAACTTATTTGCTGAAGGAGGCTTGATAAGTGCATGCCAACATGTTCAGATCTGCAAACCTACAACTCTGCAAACTGCTTCAGTCCTTTCAGGTCAATTGCTAATACCAAGACAGGAATGTGTGTTTTAAATGTGTGCTTAACGCTCTCAATACCTGCCATAACAAATTATATTCAAAAGCCCTACATTTAATTGCTTTCATCTTTGTACACATACCTATCCCACTGCACACAAAAGAGTGTTTTGATAAGAGCAGCTGTGTGAGTTTTGGGATCCTGTGTTTATAGACTTAGAAGGACATCAGCAAGAAGCTCTAAAATGATTTTATCAGGAAGAGCTGATTTATTGATTTATCGTCCTCCTATGCCAAATAGGAGGAGTGACAGAAAGCAAAATCATTTGCCGGGTCCACTAATGTGATCCTTATTAATGGCTATTGACTCAATGACTATTGAATACTGATTCACATGAAGTTTGATACAGAATTTTGAGAGGCCTTTGATTTTTTCTGGTATTTCTATTTTTTAGTGAAATATTGGTATCTGGAGTTCCTAGAGGATAAATTCTGATGAATTTCATAAACCTTTGACTTTTCATCTAGTGCTAAGATTATTTGTCCAATATTTAAATTTAACTACAAATCCCTGCAATGAGAATTTTACATTACTCTATGTTTAGTGATCATCCTACCAACAAGCTGGCTGAGATAGTGAACCTGGTGAGCATTAGCTGCTGGCATTTTAACACTTATATTACAAGCATGTTCTCACAGTCTGGTCTTTTTGTGCCTTAAATGGACATGGCCATTAAGAGGTGATAATTTAGGAACTGTCTTGTGTGAGTTCACTAAAAGGGCAGCTGAAGGTCATCATCACTGTCAGATAAACACATTTACAAAGAGACTATAACATATGGCTGCACCACCTTTAGAATAATATGTAATATGACCATCAGATCACCTGTTTTTGGTTATTAGGGTATTAAGTTTAATCCTGAACTCTAAGGGCAGTGTTGACACAAACCCAGTATAGCGAGATACGGGAACAGGCTGGTTGTCTGCACAGTGAACCTGACCGGGGTCAGAGGTGAAGCATAACCACTACTCCTGTCCTCACATGAATGACCCAAGGGAAGGGCAACAAAGAGATAAAAAGGGGAGGACAAGGGGAGTGGGGAAGCAAAGTGACAGACAGACAGACAGACAGAGCATTATTCTTGTGAAAATGCTCAGTCCTCACTGCACTTTCACTTTTCATCAAGTGTTTTGGCTGCACACGAGTTGAAGGAATGCACCGCGGGGCAGCCTGCAGCTCACCCTGACAGTGCACCGTTCCCCCACAGAATCATCTCCCCACCCATCCTCACATTTAGTCCACGTCCAGACATGTCCACCTCAGTCCAAATCCAATATGAATCCTAAGCATCATCTGGGGAGAAAATGTACCCATCACTGTTCTCCTCCATTAAATAGACGCGTTACGTTACTTATCTTTTCCATAATGCTATGTAATGTTTTCCCTCGTGCACCATCCAGACATGAGACCTTTTAAGAGACATGTTGACGAGCTGCAGTGAATGATGTCAAGACTAATACATCTGCACAGTTTATGAAGTCAAAGAAAAGGGCCTGGCTCCTGTAACCTCACGGAGGTAACTGAGATGAATGGTTTTGCAGGTCATGTGCGGGCACGACAGAGTGTTCAATCCCCTCTGTCCACCTCTGTCTTTTACAGCTTTGTGGCTGCAGGCTGTGATGGAAAAGAAAGCTTAACTTTGATCATTTTAAGGCATGCAGATATTAGATAAATCTGCTAAAGAACACAAAAAACTAACAAAAAACAACAAAAAATACACTCAGTCCAAAATCCCCCGTGGGCTCAAAAGATCATCTCCATCTGTTGATCAATCAGCTATAAACATGCTACAACTGTTGTTTTTCCACAAGCTGTTTCCTCTCTACACCTTGTGAAAAAGGTGATGGCCTCCCAAATTAGATAGTGAGGTTGTAACACCAGCTATTACCGTCTTTGCCGCAGACCTATATCTGTGCTAGAGTGAAAATTTAACAGTCAGGTGGTTACTGTAAACTCTCTCCACGAATACAAATAGGCAGCAAAAACAAACATATCCTTGGGGCTGCTGACGAGACTGAAGCATGCCCTCTACTCTCGTTTTAGGTTTACAAGATTTCATCTTGAGTCGAGAGTGGTTGGCATACTTTTACTTTGTTTATACAGTTCTGACAGCTTATACATGTCATATCTGACCATCATTTGGATCTGAAAATGATGTAGCATTAGTACAGAGCACCTGCTAAAAGAAAAACACCAATTCACTGATAAACTGTATTTGTAGAGCTACAATCTAAGAAATAACAACTGCTGCTTCCATGATATCTATAATCTTACATAAAGAAAAACAATAGTTAAAGGAACCATGTCATATTTTGGGGAAAGCACTCTCATTTCTGCACATACACTAGTTTACACTAGTTTAGCATTTAGATGAGAAACTCCCATAAAATGTCACGTAAAAACAACATGTTGTGATTTTACAATGAGTAATGTGGTGGTTGGCAACAGGTCTTGACCAAAAATATGTCTGCCAACCCTCATTAAATCATGAAGTGTAATTTCCATGCTTTAGTTTTCATATGGATTAAACAAATAAGATATGAATTGTTAATTACTGAGCTTTAGGAGAGCCGATAAGCCACTTTGTTACCTTTGAACAGAGCCAAGCTAGCTTACTGTTGCTTAATATTTACAGTACAGTCATTGATGTGAGGCTATTAGCAATTAAGAAAAAGAGCATGTTTTTCAAAACACTGAACTATTCCTTTAAAACTCTTAAGTGTGTAAACTTCACATGATATTCTAGATTTCCTCATCACTCCAAGCTGAGGCTGAAGCAGCAACAAGTCCATGTTCACCTATGTACATATCTAAACACCAACACCCCATTTTTTCCACTCCAACACACCCACTGATACACACACCATAAATAAACGGTGAGCAAGAAAAATAAATTTGCCCATAAAAGACAGATGTTGCCGTTGGATACATGATTAGACTTGGCTTCTTGCCTCCCACGAGAGAGAAAGATAACACTCCCATGGTAAATGAACTTATGTATTGGGTGTGCAGACCAGTGGAACAGTAGCAGCCAGTGCTGGAAAGTGGACACAACTCTGCCCTGAAGGCTTACCACTGTGTAAGCCCTGAATAACACTTTTAAACCAAGGTGATAAAAGGGCCAAATCCCAAATTTTGAAGGAAATCCCTTTCCACCAGCTCAACAATTTACAATCAGGCTTTTCTCAAAAATACTTAAGCTTAGAGCCAAACTCCAACATGTTATTAAACGCAGTGAAGTGTCTTTTTTTAACCATCTAATGTGATACTGCACAGCACAACAACTGATAAATGATGCCTGGTGTATAATTAATACCTCCACAAAGAGAGTAATCCTTGCAGGTCTAGCAACCTTACAGAGGGACACGTGCACTCAGTATAACAAAACCCTCTCATCCACACACTGTTTTCATAATGGGCCACTTGAAGAAACACTCACAGACTGTTTGCTCAGTCAGTGAGAGGTCCTGACTGTGTTGACTATTATTCTACTCTCTACAGGGTGGGCTATTTCACTGGAGGTATCAAATGATCACCTATTCTGTTTTCCCTCGAGTGGATGTAGTGGTCAGAGCATCAATGAGCCACTGTGGAGGTGCAGGACTCTGACACGCAACCAGAAAGGGAAGCTGTCAATCAACTTTCAAGGTCTAAACCACCTCAATATCACTCTGTCTTCTGTCAGCTGTAAAATTTAATGCATATATGGCAAATAACGTACCTACTGTAATTACAGAAATTGCTCGTAAGAATGTTGAAATGAGGTGATTAGTCCACTTTAAAACCAACAGGCACACATTTTACACTCAGTCATGTAGGTTGAAAAGTGGGAAAATAACATAACAAAATAAATGGCCTGTCATATAGACCATTTGTTGACTGTGCAGGATGCTCTTGGCAAAGGGTAAACAGGGGGAAAAAAAGGTGATGACTAAACTCTAACCCCCTAACGCTCTCCATTCCTGTCTGGCGTCATGAAAGAAACTCTTCAGTCATGACAAGTTAAAAAACACACTCCAGCCAACATCTCTCCCCTGAGGGAAAGAGAGTAGTCCAAGGTGTGGTTGCAGCTCAGGGATAGAGACTCGTGATAATTTCAAAGTTTGAGGACAAGCTTGAAAAAAAATGTTGCTGCAGAAAATGTTTGCATCTGCAGAGTCTGCAAACATCTGGAGCAGATGAATGATGCAGCTGCTGGGCCACATAAACCACAGGCAACACCGCCAGCTGACCATAGGAAGGGCCTTTGGGAAGGATTTCAGTGAATTTTTTTAGTGAGCGGAAATAAAGATCTATGTCGGACCACAAGCATTCGCACAGCTTGAGTTACCCATGCCCTCACAGCTGGTGACCCCTGTCCGAGCTGAGTCTCTGACCTTGACCACAGTGCTAACTTCACTTATCAAGACTGTTAGCTTTGTCCCTGGGGCTCTGCCTCAACCTCAACTAATGTGGTATACTCAAAACTGCCAGCTTAATTCGATCTGTCATTCAACTTGACAGTCAACACAGCAGAACATGGCCTTTATTCTCATTAACAGCAATTTATCGCATTCCACATATCTGTGGTTGCAGGCAAAATAATTTTGAAGGAGGTGCTCATCAAATGCAGAAAAAAAAACTGGACTGCAGCACCATCTGCCTACAAGAGGGCAAGGCTCTGAGAAACAAGTTCTCCCACTAAGTCTGTCCCAGATGTGAACCAGGAAAGATGTTTTAGAGCTTTTTTTCTTCATGTGTTTGTCTATTTCAAAATCAAGTAAGAATGTACTGTAGTTACTGTATAGGGCCTTTTATCTTTCCTTTCTGGGATACCCCTAACTTTAAAACTCTTACATATACAGTATATACACACATTAATTTTTTTGACAGCCACTAAGTGTCAACACAAAGAGAAGATGTTACAGAGTCAGAAATCCCTGCACTCTATCAATGCAGTATAACTAAAGTGATGTACTGTAGGTTGTGCATGACAGTTGGGTCTTCCCCATTACATTACAGTAAGATGAGACTTTTTATAATAATTTTTCTTTGTGTGTATTTTGCACAATATGACTGATTAAAGAAGGAGCAAAAGGCATCTTTCATTAAAGGAAGAAATGCAGCTGGACACATTTCAATTAATTTATTTATTGATGCATGTGGCGAATGGGAGGTCATTACTTCTGATCCATGAACTACTTAAACTAAATGTTATAACTCATTCTGAAAACAAAAACAAAAAGATGGGTAATAAAATTCAGTCCAACTTTCAAATACAAGTTTTGTATCTACAAACAAGAAGTGCAAACTTTAAAATACAAAAGCACCATGTGGCAAATATTCTCCAATTACTGTCAATCATGTGTACAAGTACAGAGAGCACTTGGTGAAGACCATCAATAAGTCTTTACATCAGGTAAGGAGTGGATGTGTGAGATGAGGTTATGACAGATTTACAGAAACTTGCTGCCCTCTTGAGGCAAGAGAAAGATCTTTTAAATTTTGCAGTGTTTTAGTAGTTAAATATTACAGTAGAGAAAAGCATTAGCAAAGCCTTCCCAGAAAACAGGAAAATTATCCATAATGCTTCCAAAATGTCACATTATATTTACCAACCTTCAAAGGGTTAGACAGATGTATTGTATTGATCCCAAATTGGGACATGTGAAGATTTTTTTCTGTGGGATCTTAATCATCTTTCATATGAAAGAGAGGAATCCACTCTTATTTTCAGTTTTTTGTTTGTTGTCTTTTAAATACAAGTGACGATGAACGATGAAGTTCAAAAGGCTGTTGTGTCGCCATAGTCTTTGTTCCATTTCGCATACATGTCAAGAGTCGCCGGGTTAGCCGTGGGCTTGATACGCTTCAGGGAATCCTCAAAGTCTTTCATCTTTATGTTGCGCATCTGTGAATGCACACGAGAGCACAATCACAAGAGATGACAAAATCATATAATGGTAAATAAGAATAAAAGGAGAAAGATCTGTAATACTGTGAGCACTTGAACAGTACTATCTTACCTCGTTAGCAGCCATATACCGGACCTGGTCTGGTGCCAACTCTGTGAAAGATTTCATATTTAAAATCAATCAGATCGAGCCCATCATGAGTATGTGATCAATACAAAAATGTGAAAAAGACATCATACCTCTAATCGGCCCCAAAGCAGCATCTTTGGCTAATGAGGTCAAATCACTTCCTGAGTATCCTGCAGTCAGTCTGTTGAGTTGCATATCCGGAAATTAATGCAAAGTCTCATTTAAATAAATTTGTAAAGGCTGTGTGGTATAAACAGGAACTCACTTTGCCAAAGTGGACAGCTCATTTTTGCTCAGTGGATTCCCATGCTTTCCCAAAAGATTTTTCAGCAGCGTGGATCTTGTCTGGAGGAACAAGAGTTACATAACATAACTGGATGAAACGAGATAAAAAAAAAGAGAAAAGATCACATTTTAAAGCTAACAAAAGAGTCAATGCATAAAAGACTTGTACTGTACTGTATATCATCTATATTAAATACCTGCTCATCTGGCAATCCAACATAAACCCTTTTTGCAAAGCGCCTGTAAATAAACACCAGAGGAAAAAGGTGGTAACCTTGTATCACAGAAGACAATGTTTGTGTTTTTTTCTGTTATTATAATGTATGTATGCTTGTATAATATACCTCAGTACTGCTTCATCGAGCTCCTGAGGCCTGTTGGTTGCTCCCATTACAAGCACCCTATCATCCCTTCCTGACTGCACCTAAAACCAAAGAGGTAGCGTTGTGAGAACACAGTGCTGCAACAGTAACTTGTGCACCTACAAGATGGTTCATTATGAATTATCCGAGGCTGCACTCACCCCATCAAACTCAATGAGGAACTCAGTTTTTAGTCGACGAGAGGCATCATTTTCTCCCTCCCTCCTTTCACAAAGCAAGCTGTCCACTTCATCTGCGTGTCAAATAAAAAAGGTGAAGTCTCTTCGTGAGCTGAAATCTGGTGGATAATTTCCATTTTGGTCACATGTAATCCATAAATGCAGTCATACAAACCCATGAAGATGACAGAGGGTTGTAATTCTCTGGCAACTGCAAAAAGTGCTCGTACAAGCTTTTCTCCTTCTCCCACCTGATGATGGAGATCACAAGAAAGATTAAGAAAAAACATGCATGCACACACACACACAAGACTGAATGAAGAGTCAATATGGTACTAAAAATGTTTTCTTACATATTTAGAGGTCAAACTGGCAGCCGTGATGCTGAAGAATGTCGCATTTGCCTCAGCTGCAACTGCTTTGGCCTTGTGAGAGGAAGTAAAGTCTGTGATTTGATCGCAGTCACTGAGGCAAGACTATCAAGAGCTACAGGCAAATGATAAAGCACAGTTTGGTCTGAGTGAGTTTGTTAGCTTACCAGCATGGTTTTCCCATTTCCAGGCGGGCCAAATAAAAGCAAACCACGTGCTGGAGCCCTCAGGCCAGTAAAGAGCTAAAAAGGCAAATGACACGTGAATAACAGTACACTGTAACATGAGAATCTGAAATACTCTAACTGATAAGCAGGGATAAAATGTTCAATGCTCACCTCAGGTCTTAAGGCGGGTAGGATCACAATCTCTTGTAGTGCTTGCTTGGCCAGATCCTGTCCTGCAATCTCTCCAAAGGATACAGAAGCTCCACTGCAACGAACAGAGGTACGACTTTAGTGGCCGCGTATTTCTATCTAATCAATGTCGGGAGAAGTTACATGCGTTTGTAACAGCACTGCTTCTACATACTTGTCAATAATTTCATTCATAATCAAATTGGCCAGTTTGCTGTCCACATTCTTGAAGTTTTTCATGTCCCTCTTTGGTGGCTGCTTCCCCGCTGCAGGTTTCCCATTTTGAGCTCTTGATGAACGCGGGGTCACCTTACCAGAAACAAAAAACATCCCCATGTGACTACACAGTTCATCAGAGGAAGACACACAAGTGGAAAAGTATAGGACACACCTTTGGATCAGCGGGTCTAGCTGGGGGTCTGACAGCTGTGGAGGGCCTGATGTTACCGGGTACAGTGGTGTGGCTTTTAGGTACAGGCTTTGGTTGTGGATTGAGCCTCCTTTTAGATGCAAGTGTTGCCTCTGTGAAACAAGGACAGTATTGATTCTCAGCTTGTGTAACATGATCAATACTCGCTTGGTCTACAGTCTAGACGATGGGATGCCAGACAACCAAAATAGCACTTACCTAAAAGGGCGAGTCTGTCTTTTGCCATAGTGAGATTGTTGACCATTTTGTCCTGAAGTCTCTTTGCTCGCTCTCGGTCCGGTGCTGAGGAAACACAGAGGGTTGAGCTAAACATAGCCTATATGTCAAAACTACACGTTACACATCTGGATGTTTGTTTTCTCTTGTTTACCTTGTGCCGTGAGCTCCACTGCAATACCCCTCTCAAGTTCCGCTATCCCCTTCTTGTACCACTGCACCGCCTCCTCCTTCTCACCTGTCAACACAGAGGAGTCGGGGGGTTTAACACGAGCCGTCACACACTGATACACATCAGCTAACACAGCGAAAACACAAACCTGTATCATCCTCGTCGATCCTTAGTGCTTTCGATATGTACTCAAACGCCTGTTTGTGGTAGTTTTTAATAACTTCGCCGCTATCTTTGGCTTTGCCCGCATTCATTTTAGCCGACATTACGATGCTGTCGCTTCAGACTCCGTCGCCTGAATACTGCCCTACTGCAAAAATCTACCTAGTCGGTCTTTCTGTCACAAATGTACCAATAATAATGGCCTCTCATCGCTACACAAACACAAATTTCCAACGCCAACTTCCGCTATGAGCTCGGTGACAGTCCTCTTGTTTCTGGGCTCATTAGAGGTTGATAAACGTTGAAGTGGCGCATCACCGCGACCTGCCGGTTGGAGTGAGAATTACAACATCAGACATTTGCAGTAGCCTACGGGGGGAAAGCAGCATGGATCTATTATAAGACTGGCTAGATAATATAATACATCCATGGGGGAAAGGGAAAAATAACTCGGTTCTCCATTAAGATGCTCTACTATTTCATAAGGTTAGAAGCCCAGAACATGCACTTCAACTGTTTGCAGCAAAGTCTGGTAGCTCTGAGTTTTTACTCAACCCTTGCTTTATTTTTGTATGTTTTTGTCATGTTTTGTCAACTGCTGATTAATGGGGTGCCATAAAGCTCACTGAATTGAGCAGACTACCATATGCAGAGGCTACAGTCCTTGCTGCAGCTGGCCCCGGTGCAAATCACGAATGTGGTGGAGACCCTTCATAGCCTATCCTTCCCCCTTCTCTACCTCCACATTTCCTGTCTCTCTCAACTATCAATTAAAGGCAAGAGGCTTTAATTGTCTGAGCTTCTCTTATTAAAAGCGGGGCAAGTCTGGAGGATGCCACCCTGTTCCAGCTGAGATATTGTCATGGTTGCTGTGCTCAGCTCTGTGCCTTTCCTGCTGTCAGGAAAATGTCAACACTCTGCCCAACAAAGAGTGATGATGTGCTGGAGATGTTGTGAAAACTCAGTAGACATTTTTTCAAATCAGTTTTAAATCATTGCTAGGATACAGACTAAACACCCTGAGGCATTTTTTTTATCAGGAGAATTCAATCATGTTTCTCTGATGGATTCATGTGGGGATGTGGTGGAGTTGAGAGAAGGGCACCCAAGATGGTAGAGGCCATTCTGAACAACTCAGATCATCCACTTCATAACACCTTGATGAACCAAAGAGCTGCCAGACAAATCAATTTCCCTTTGGGGATTAATAAAGTAATTTGTATCGTATTGTTTCGTCTTCAACACGTCGTGCCTGCCTGTATTGTGTTGTGTCTTGTTTTTTAATAGTGCACTGTTTAGTCCACCATGCGTCCTCTAAGTCTCCTTGCACCACATTTCGCCCACTTTTCTTTCAGCTCTGTAAAACCATTGTCCTAAAATGCTGTTGATTTATACTGCACCATTTTGTGTTGGGTGAGCTTGCCTTGTCAGTTAATCTAATGCAAATTAGTGTGTCCTCATTTCCAATAGCATGTCATTTGTTTCCACACATAATGCTATGGAGCTATTTAAATACACCTGTGCATAGTTTCAAAGCCTGTTACTGTCACATGTATACTCGCTGATCCACACACCAGACAACACTAATTGATCCTATTAATCCATTGTCTGTGGCCTTCCAGCTGCTTATCACCTAAAGAATAGTATAACCTAAACTAGATAGGCTACTACACTGAAGGAGATGAGACTGCATGCAAGGGCAGGAAATGGGGATGTGAAAGAAAGGATGTAAGAAACAAACAGGAAATTCTGGTTTAGAGCAAAGACATTTAAAGGCAGAGAGAAGAAACACAATGAAACACAAAGCATTAATATCAAAATGCCAAACTGTGATCTTCTCAGAAAACAAACAAACAGCAGCAGCAGCAGCAGCAGCAACAACAACAACAAAACTGCTAGCCTACATAGATGGGGTCTTATTTGTTTGCACTTTTGGTTGGCTAGATGATGTTTTGCAGTGGAATGGATCATTTAAATTTTCTTGAAGAGATTTCTATTTAGGTTTTGAACTTCCCTCCTATTAGGCTACACATAGGCTACTGAGATTACACCAATCTTGTTAAATGTTTCTCTTTCTTTCCCATCCTATTCTGAATACTTTTCATCGATTGTAAAAAGACCAAATTACAAACATCACAGTAAATGTGTTCATAGAAAATAAAGTAACAGAAAATAAAACTAAAGGAAATGCCTGGGTAGAGGTTCCTTTCTTTTCAACGGTGTGAAAAGATGATTTAGGGTCTTTCAAATACAGAAAGCAAGGGGTTATTTGTCTGGTTCTCAGAGCTACATTGTTTTTCTCCTGTACAGAAGCACACGGGTGATATTCGGTATCACACGGACAAACCTTCAGACTGTACCCGCTCACCTGACGGGATGAGCAATTTCATAACCAAACCATCATCTTGGCCACGGCCACGCCCCCTTGATTTTTTCAACGAATCATATTGTGCTTGCTAATCCAACAACCAATCACAACCCTCTGACGTGACAATGATTATCGTATCAGTGCCGCCCTTTACCTGGCTCTACAGACAACCCAGTAATCCTCAGATCCCGGCTGTGACAGCTCCTGATCTTGGCTCTATTCTCCTGGCTGTGCAGTGTTAGCACATAACTATCATTTTGTAGTTTGTGCCTTTCCAAATTCGCACCATACTTTCGCCAGACTGTCGAACAGACTCACCGTCAGCTGCTCCCTCCGGCTAACAGTTAACTTCATAACCGGTAACAACACTGAGGCCAGCTGACGGAGCACTGAGCTTGTTAGCCTGCTAGCCCAGCTGTCTCTCCAGTCGGACTGCCCTTTGTCTTTTACGAGCAAGAGTCCTGGCAGGCGTTGTTTATTCTCTTGGTCAACGAACGCCGGCTTTTGCTATTTTGTTTTCGCCTGACAAGGGTTAAGCGGACCAAGATAGGCGGCTTGGGAACCAAGATGTCGAACCGAGTGGTGTGCAGAGAAGCAAGTCACGCCGGGAGCTGGTACTCTGCTTCGGGTAACTGTCAACAGACCACCGTCGGTGTTAGCAGGCTGTGTGCTAGCTGGCTGCTGTTGTTTTTTTTTCTCATGGCAGTGTGTTGGGTTGTCTGTGTAGTTTTCATTTCGTGTAACCTTCAATGACTTGAGGTGAAAAACCGTCGAATGCACTGGTTGTCACAGGAGACGGGGGATACTGATCGTTAGAGTAGTAACGGTAATCCAGTTGATGAAAAGTGAGCTAGCTCACTGTTAGCTTGTACTGACTGCTTCATCTCTGTTATCCCATCTGGTGCCGGGTCGGTTTGAGCTTATTCAGCGTTTCTGCCTCGGCTGGTCGATTGAAATGTCCCTAAACAAACTGACATCTGCTGCTCAGCATGTTTTTAACAAGCAATCAAACCCATTAACTTACAACAATAGCTAACTTGGCTAATAATGCAGAACTTCCTGGCCTAGTTACCTGCTCTCTAGTTACTCAGATTATACATATCCTGATACAACTTTACAACCACTGTTGTAGCTGAAGCTGCTGTTATTGCTGTGGTCTCGTTGGTGTCAGATCCTGACTTTCATAAGTGCAGAAATACTCCCTGCCATGAAACAAAGGACTGAGAAGGGCAGGGCAGAAAACTGGTTCGTGTTGCACCCCTTCCCCCATTTCACTAGCTAACCGCTAGTTTATTTTTGTTGAACCAAGCAAGCTTGCCTGGTTTTCATTTTTAGTAAATCCATTTTCACCATAACACACACGGTAGTTAAAACATCACAGAAATGTTTGGTTAAACAACAATATATCCATTGACTCATCTGAAGGCTGAGCTAACGTTAATCCCCCACGATCTTCACCGTACAACACCACCGATAATGTCTGTGTGTTTTCCCAGCAGATTTAATTGTAGAAAAAATAAGCTGCTTTTCATTGATATAGACATGATTGTAGTAGCATTGGACAATGGTTAAGCGTAACAGCAGTGGTTTGTTCAGTATAACTAAGCAGTGTGTTTCAGTGCAACAACAGTGAGGCAAGGCAAGGCAATTTTATTTGTATAGCTGGTTTTAAGCATGTTTAAAATCTCACCCCCTTGGGAATTTAACATTGACATAATAATAACAAATTTACATGCATTCATTCACTGCTTGTGGTTGTCCTGTTTCTATCAAATCCCCTTTGTGTTGATCAAACAATTCTGTTTTTAGTGTTATTGGTTAGTGCTGATCCACTATGTCATTCTTAGTGTTGTGGGTTGAAAGATCAGTATGTCATGAGTTGGCTTATCTTTACTACCTCTTTAATGACCTGAAATAAGATAATTTTTTAATTGTTTTTTTTAACCTTATTCTTCCTATTCAGGATCCCAGCTGAATGCACAACTAGAGGGCTGGCTGTCCCAAGCACAGTCCACCATCAGACCTGCTAGAGCCATCATAGCGCCGTAAGCACATACTGACAATCGCAGGGAAAGATGAAATGAACATGTCAAATGGCATCTGTGATGCCATCTCATTCGATTTTTTGACATGTTTATGTTTTCAGGCATGCTGGATATACCTACTGTGGTGCTTGTGCAGCACATGCCTACAAGCAGGTTGATCCTTCTATTACGTAAGTCATTCTGTTAACTGTCTATTTTCCATACTCTAGAAAATGTTTTGTATGACTGTTTCTTATCTGACACTAACCCCCATAGAATGAACAGATGCTAGTTAAGATAGTAGTTTACAGTGCTGGTGCTGTGTCTTTTCTGAAAAGAGTGAGATAAAGTCCTGTTGCCCTTCAGTCGTAGGGTGTTCATCCTGGGACCCTCACACCATGTGCCCCTCTCCCGCTGTGCCCTGTCACCTGCAGAAGTCTATAGAACACCTCTCTATGACCTGAGAATCGACCAGAAGGGTATTTACTGTTTTCACTCATTAAATTGTGCAGCTATAGAGCTATGTGTGGCCCATTCTTTATCTTAATTGTTCTTGTCTATCCTGAAAAGAGCTCTAACACGCAAGCAGTCTTGGGAGGTGATACACTTTTAATGATCCTCCAGGGACCAGGCAGTTCCCTGACTCTTAGCATAACAGCTTTCTCAATGATGAGGTTTCACTCAGCTAGGCACTTTTTAGGATTCCCAATTTATATGATCCCCAATCCCTATCAGATGACATGGCTGTGGTAACATGCACTTATTAAAGTGAAACTCACCTGTGTCTTACAGTTTATGCTGACCTCTGGAAAACTGGGTTGTTTGAGCGGATGACTCTGCAGACAGATGAAGATGAGCACAGTATTGAAATGCACTTGCCTTACACTGCTAAAGCCATGGAGAGGTAAGGCACATACCAGTAACACCACACATGTCAAAGGAACTAGTTTCACAAGATGTTCCTATACATAAACCAGGAATCACATTGGTGCAGGCACTCATAGAAAGTATGCCATGCATAATTGATAAAGCCTTCTGTTAAGCTGGCAGGAGTCTGAGACATTTCCTTGGTTAAGAAAAGCAGAGATGAGGTAGTGTGAGGCGGAGCACGTTAGCCCAGTATACAGTATATTGTCCATACAACTTACACTAAAACCTATGGAAAAAAAGAATCAGAATATCGATGTTTCATGTAGAGTTTTAAGGTGCAACTCACTAGTGTCACTTATCATGCAACAGGCTGGAGTTTTACTGTACAAATGCAGATTTTTCATGCATGACACCATTTTTTTTTACCGTGCTCAAGTTTCTAATTCCATAATCTAATGTTGCAGCCACAAAGACGAGTTTAGCATCGTCCCCGTGCTCGTGGGTGCCCTGAGTGAATCCAAGGAACAGGAATATGGGAAGCTGCTCAGCAAATATCTGGCAGATCCAACCAATCTTTTCATCATATCATCTGACTTCTGTCACTGGGGTAGGTATTGACAAATTAAAATAACCGTCACTCTCTAGGCTATCCTTTTAATCTAAGTATAGTTTGTGATCTCATTCAGATCTAAATCGGACATGTTTCTGTCCAGCTTTGTTCTAATTTCATTTCTCCTCTGAAGGTCAACGATTCCGCTACACATACTATGATGAATCTCAAGGGGAGATCTACAGGTCCATTGAGCATCTTGACAAAATGGTAACCACAGAGATATGTTTGACTATCATCAGCCACATACACAGCTGTTGCGGTAACGCACTGCGTATTAATCTGACATTAATGTTACCATGACACCCATAATACTCCTATGAACAATAGTGGTGGCATTTTAAATATGTGATCTGTGTGACACAAAGAAAACTATTTTTCTTTTCTTGTGATAAGAAAGCTTGTTTTCTGGAGCTTGTGTCCTTCAAGTACTACTGTTATATCACCAAATAAATTTGTTGGAAAATTTAATAAAATATAAATTGCCTTCAAAATGCAGGTTGAAAATGCAAATTTTTGATGCAATTTCAAGTTTTTTTGTGTTGTTTGAGTATAATCATGTCTCTAGATAAAAATGTATAGTGAGGATGGCATATTAAGGTTTTATAACATTTGTTCCACCTTCTTTTCTGCCTGTGAAGGGGATGGGTATTATAGAGCAGCTGGATCCCATGTCTTTCACCAACTACTTGAAGAAGTACCGCAACACCATCTGTGGGCGTCACCCGATTGGAGTGCTGCTAAATGTAAGTAACCTACCACAGAGCAACAGACTCATCATGTGTGTGAGTACTGTAACATGTTGGTGGTGGTTCAGTAGACTGAACGTGACCAACATTACCCAGAATTCTTGATTATTTTTGATACGGCCCCTTGATTTCCGATGGTGGTCAACAAAGCTTCTTATTTGTCATTTTTGTCATGTTGCTGGCAGAATTGACATCTGTTGTCAGATTATTCCTCCAGCTGACAGCATACCCTACATTCTGCTAAAAGACTGAGGCCAAAACTGCATGTCCAAGGCAAAACAAATGTTGAATTGAGAATTGTCCTGCAGTCTATAGCTGGTTACTTATTTTATTCAACAAAACCGATAATTCCACAAAACCATATGTTTGTCAGTTGAGAGATGTACACACAGTGACCAAGTGGATGCTTCTGTTTTTCAGGCTGTGGCTGAGCTGAGGAAGTCTGGTTTAGAAATGAACTTCACTTTCCTGAACTACGCCCAGTCAAGTGAGTGCAGGAACTGGCAGGACAGCTCCGTGAGTTACGCTGCCGGGGCACTCATCGTTCATTGAGGTCGACATTGAGGCAGGGGCCACTGCAGCGCCGCCGCCGCCGCCCTGTCCTTACTATCTATCGCCATAACCTGACCCAGAGTCCCTCCCTCCCTCTCAACCCCAAGTTTCACCCACTATTTGCAGGATGGACCTAGACACTCGAAGCCAATACAGTCTTCTTTCTCTGTCTCTCCCTCAAGCTCTCCTCTGCCTTTCTCCATCCTCCTCTCAGTTTGAAGTGTGTCTCAGAGCTTTCGATTGATACATTTTGCTTGAAGTGCAGTTTTGAGAGTATATTGGAGCAAATGGTTTGAGGAGATAGTTCGAATACGCATTAATTTGGCTCAGCATAAGTGTCGGGAAGGGGGAAATCTCACTGGGGGTGTTTTTCAAGGACTGTAGCTGTCCTCGTAGTCCCTGTTTGTTTTTCCTCACAAACGATGGATTTGAGTTGTAATGCAATCTTTACTTTTGGACTCTTGGCAATCTGTGCTCATGTAATTTGCCTCAGAAAAGGAATGAAAATAAAACTGCAGATCTTAATAGAGAATACTGAAATGTTGCCAGATGAAACATGAGTGTTTTTGATTGACTGCTTTAAGCTACAGTACATGCAACTTAAATTTTCAGAACAGTGTCATACTACCGTTGCTAACCTATTCTGTAGTTGCTAACAAAGGGCTGCACCCAACGACGTTCACTAACCCCCCTGTACAAACCAAAAACATTATTACTCTCATATTAGTTTATTAAATACTATCTTTTATTCATATTCTATTCCTTTAATTTGTCCCTTTTTAGTAGTATTATTATACTTGATAGTATTTACTCAAGTAGTGTAGATTTGAACAGAGGCAGTGTTGTCAGTCAAGCTCTGAAGCCAGTAACATGGTTTGCCCGTTAAATTAGTGTGTGCAACACTGCTCCCAGATTCCAGTTACACGCTTGTAGCATTATAGATATATTTTGCTAGGTTCAGACTGCAGTTGTGGGATGCCACAGAAATGTAATCAAAGCTGGATACTGTGTAAATGACTCTGACACTCTAGTCTTTGTTTACACTGCCACCTTGGATCTCTGTAGTTATTGAATTGTCAGTGTAGGAGACTGATGCTAGACTTGTAGAAAATGTCTTTTGTTACGCATTCAGTTCTGTGAGAGCACAGAGCTTTTTTTTTTTTATGGTTGAGGCCTAGATGGTCTGCTTAAATTGTAGGAACTGTTACTAAATCTGTTCACTAGGGAGTAATTTACAGTTTTCTTTTTGTTTTGTTGAAACATGTTTTGATTTTAAAATGCCAAATGTTATTGGGAAGATATAAGCCTGCATCCTTCTTGAAAGATTCGTTTTCCCGTTTTGTCACGTCTCACTGAATGAGAATTCATTTCAAGACCCCCCTTGAGGCAGTAGAATAGTCAAGTACTGTATATGAGGTTAGCTGGAGGGAGTTATAGAGGGCCCACGTTTTAAGATTGGCGCAAAGTTGTAAAGCTGTGACACATGTTTCCCTCTCTGCTCTTTTTGGATTATTTGGATGTGAATCTGTTCAGAATCATAGAATATTTCTGTTACAAAATGTCAAGAAAAATAATTTCAGTTACCAACAAAACCATTATTTGCTGTGTGGTTCTGCTGCCAGAAATACTCCTGTAAGATTCTCATAGATGTACAAAACCGGAATGCTAAATCCCAATGATTCATAGTGGCAGTAAGACTGAGGCAGCACACAATGTCGGCTGTCCTGTCATTTAAGATTTGAACACCACTTATCCCTGATGGACTCCTGCTGCTGAAGTCAAGTGTTCCCATTGAAATGATGCAGTCCTTTAACATTGGTCCCCCTCTCTCAGCACCATAAGCATTTAAGCAGCTGTTAATATCTGGTTGAACCCAGTGAGCACAGACTGAAAGACGAATCCCCAGACTCACTTGACCTCTGATGTTAATTTAAAGGAAACTAGTAAAGCATGACACACTGTGCTATTGTGCCTTTTATCACTGTTGCACATATACATATTAAGCGTATTCTCACTTTTTAGTCTTATTTTAGAATGTGTACTTTGTGTTTTTCCACATGTACCCTCTCCCTTGACTAGTGCCCGACAATGTCTCCAGCTCACCCAGCACTCCAGGAGTGTGTGACCTGTCCCTCATCTGTTGGTCTAAAAAAAATGGCACCAACTGTTATCTCCTTTCTCCAGCAGGGAGTGGTGTTCTGTTTTCTCCACCTCGCCTCATTCCTGTAGAGAGAGAGACAATGGCTGAACCTCAACACTGTTCATTTTGTGTTTATGGATCTGTTTGTCTTTTAGAAATGGTTTTTGTATTATCTTTTTTTTCTTGCTTAGAGAATGGGAACTTACACGTCACAAACCTAAAATATACTACTTAACTACTCCCAAAATGGAGTTGTTTTGATCTCAGGTTCCACTGACAAAGCATCCCAAAAGGCTCTTCAGATAAGGCCGAGGATTCATGTTACAAAACAAGTAAAATGTACTGAAAAGCATGTCTGCTCTGGTGTTTTTGTTCTGTCACACAAAATACTGACTTTATTATTAAACCAAATGTATTTTTAGCACAGCAGCAGCTGGAACATGGACTGTTAAGTTTGGTTGGATAGGACAAGATATACTTTATTTTCCCAGTGGGAAATTTGTCTTGGACCATTAGTGAACAACAGTAAAAACCACATATATCCAGTCCAGTAAAAAACAGAACAGATATAGCGACACATGGAAAATAAAAAATAGTAATAACAATGGCATCTCTCCATTCCAGCTTAGGTGTTGTTGAGGGCTTTTATGCACAGGGGGACAGAGGAGTTTTTGAACTGTTTGTGTTTTATTTACTGAGGGGGAGGAGCCGATATTTTGGGGAGAAGAACATGAGTTGTAACCTAGTATACACTTCTCTACTCAGTGTCAGTTTATCTGAATATACACTTGGTCTATCTGAATATACACTTTGTCCATCAAAAAAAAAAGACATAGAAAACATGTAGAAATGTCACCAGCAAAGGGAGTTTGTGGCTGGAGAAATCTTGTTTTTATAATTTATTACACAGTACACCTAGGTAAAATTCTACAAAAAAAAAACAGCCCCTGCAATGAATCCTCTTTGCTGTTAACTGTTTTAGAGAGGTTTGATTAAGATGCGTGGTCATTTTGGAGGACGCTGTTAAAGGTGCTGTTGAATTGTGTTATATGCGTAATTGTGTGTTATATTTTTTTTTCTCCACCTCATCCATATCAGTGACAGTAAATATCTGTCACAAGCTGTAACAACTTGTTAACTAAACAGTTAACTTCTAGCCTGTCCACAATTTCACCTCTTTAAAAGAGCTGACCACTGACATTGAATGACAGTTAGGAAAGCAGTACACAAGCCGTCTGTGCATTACAATTGACTTAAATTAATGTTCATGTTCATCTCATGCATAAACACAGAGATTCTCTGTGATTGTGATCAGATTATGAGAGAAATGTCTGCACGTGAGGCAATTTATTCTTGTGTTTTCAGTGAGTAATTTGTGAAAAGCATGCAGTGCTCAGATCAGGATAAGCAGGTTGCCTTTTTGATGAGTGGAGCTAATATTTTTTGTGGTCCTATGATGACTTGGCTGAATCACACTCATTTCACTATTGTACTCTAATTGTGCTGGGCTATATATTTCAAACTGCAGACTGAGCAATTTAAAGACTGGTTTGAGCACTGTACTATACACTAATCTACTAATTATGCAGTGCACGCACATCCACTTATTGTTCCTGAAACCTGCAGACACATTTATGGTGATAATTGTAATCAGCGTTTTTGGCTGTGCCTGTATTTTGAATGGACTTTATTGTGAAGTTCAATCAGTCCTGGTATGTGCTTCCCACCCACTCTTTGGTTATGAGGAGGACTGGAAAAGCTCCATTTTTAAAGTTAGTGGCTCTGACTTGATGAACAGAGCCTCACAGTTTTGAGCTCGGTGCTGCTGCATGTCTTTAAACTAACAGGCACAGCAGTTATTCAGCAGCTGACTGTGGTTTTCTACAGAGCCAAGTATCTTATGACTGTATGCAGATTATAATCCTCCATGAAATTTTGTTCACTCCTATTGTAGCCCGAGGAAAATTCAGCATTTCCATCAGGCCTTACTTTCCAGGGTGGAAACGATCACCGTCACCTCACCTCGTTTAGTGTTTGTGACCAGGCTTTGAAAAAGGGAGCAGCCTTGTGTTTCAGCGGACTGACACTCCTCTGACTTTGCTTTGGGAGGAGTTACAAAGGCTTTCTAGGTGTATTTAACGTGATACAGACACATGTGATTAGTTTATAAGCAGAAAATATTATTGCAACACCTACTGGCCCTGGGGGGAGGATCTGCAAGATGCACTGCTATGGGATGCGGACAACTGTGGGATCGTCCTGATAGGACTCGAGTTCTTGGTCAGTCACAGGGAGAGACAGACCTCCTTCGGGCGCCACATGGTACTCTCTTCTCCAGCTAGGATAGTCCCAGCCAGATAAGTCGGGGTCCCTTCAGAAGATACCATTTGTCCTGATGCCTCTACCACTGATGCTCACCTCGCTGCTATCAGCTGCTTGAGACCTCTTGCATGCACTATTTTCAAAGGTAAATACTGAGACATGGACTTGGGTTGGGGTCATGTGACATTTACATGAAGAGAAATGTGAAGACAATTAATCAGTGGAGGCGTATGCATTAAGATGCACTCCTATAGCAGAGATTAAAGTGTCATTTGGAGTTTTCACATACAGTTTACTAACTCATCTCCTGTTGCAGTTTAACACACTGACTTCAAAAGATTCATAGTATTATCATATTCATTGATGTATTTAGTTTCATATTGTTTTATGTGAAAACAATTATGCCATATTCTCCAGACTGAGTTGCTTTGTATGTCTAAAACCTACTTAGCCTGTTTGATCACTATTTTTTTTGTTCATTATATACATTTTAATGTTTAAAACTCTTGTTTTAAATAGTAGTATAATAATGATTTAATTTGACAGAAATCAACAAAATGTGTTTACTGTATCATGTCTCCACAGTACCTATATTCAACCACTTTGTAAAAGAAGGAAAGAGCCCAACGCTTTCAGGTTGACATTGACAAAAGGAGCTTTGAAAATGAGATCTCCTGTTGTTAACAATCTGAAGGCTGAAACGCCTCAAGGAATGCACTGGTAACCACCCATGAGGAGTGGGGCTTAATGGTACCTTTCTGCCTGCACTTAAATGCAAAACGATGTTTTTGAGAATACCTCCACCTGGTTGGTCTTTGCAAATTCTGTAGAGCAAAGCAGGGAGAGCAACATTATTCCCTCCTTTTACCACTCACTCTATCTACCATTTCCTCACTAGTCACAGGATATTTGTCTATTCCCACTGGTTGTGATGGCAGCAGCAGGTTTCTTCTGTGCTCTGAATGGTTTCTTACAGGGACGCTACTTTCTGCACTGTGCTCAGTTTGATGATGAATGGTCAGCTCAGCTGACTATTGCTGTAAAACTGGTAGGAGCAGTGTTTATTCTTTTCAAAGCACAAAGACTAGAGGACTCAGTTTAATCCATGTCCTGTATGAGGTTCACACATTTTAAAAACATCTGAAATGTTTCAACTTCTCAAAAGGTTTAGGTTTTCTGTTGCTTTATGTTGGAATGCCTATCAGTGACTTTATTCTTAGTAACCTGAGGGAAAATTTCGATCTTACATTGGCTAACCACTGGGTTCTTGCTATATCTGCAGGATGTCTATTTAAATATGTGTCTGGTGCCAGCTACTTAGGAGAGATTGTGGAGTGGTTTGGCTTTGCTGTGGCCACCTGGTCCCTTCCATTTGTTGCGTTTAGCCCTCTTTTGTATACAGTCCTTGGTTTAGCCTGAGTTTCATGGGATCAAGAGCCTATTACCATCACAGGTGCCATAACATATTCCCCAAAGAGCTACACAGTCACGACACTGCACATTAATGTTCCCTGTTTACCTACGTTACTGTCATCAATTTCTGAGTCACAGTTATCCTAGTTGTTTCAGATGAACCAGATGTGGTCTGTCAGACTCCCTACAACAACATCACAGAGCACCGTGAACAGTTTAGGTGTTAGTGTGGAACATTTGATTGCCTGAGGTTAGACTTTATATTTACAGAGTCATTTGGCTCATCTATCAGTTTGTCTTAACCAGTCGGCGATTGGTATTGTGGATGTTGCAAAATATAATGGAAAAGGTGGGAGATCTTAACAGAAAACGCTGGTAGTGTTTTGGTGCTCTTTCAACAATGAAATATATGGCACGCAGCATGTGTTGCAGCGCCCCGCAGTGCTGAAGAAAGGCAGCTGCAGTAGAAACAAGCTGAATTTTACTAGTTTGGGTTTGATTAACTGTTTAATAGACATTGAAGTATTTTCATTCATTACATTTGCATGTCATTTAAGGGCCCATTTAAATCTTTTAAAGTGTAATCAGTGAGAAGTGGAGGTGAGATTGGTGCTGGATTAGAAATGTACTGCTTCGAATAACCTGTGCCGACCAAGAAATTCAGTCAGTAACAAAACACTGGAGTTAAGCGCAAGACCACACCGAAAAAATTGAGACAAGAAGACATGATAACACATGATGACAGTCTGACCTTATAGTGCCTTTGAAAAATAAAATGTCAACTATTCCTCTCTTTAAACCAGAAAAAAACCTCATCTAGTTCACATTCTGAATTATATATCTCACATCTAGTGCGAGATTAGCTGTTTCTACAGCCACTTGCAACGCATTGAGTTTAGCTGTGAAGGAGTCCAACACACATGGCTGCACAGTCATGTCTCTACACAGTGATGCAGGTGAGAACTCTGTGTATTTTGTGTTAAGAGAAGTCCACCTCTTACTTGGGCTACTTTGCACTGCGCCACAGCCACAGCAGCCTAAGCTCTCCTCCAGGCATCCCGTCATGACATCTGCAGGGAGCATCCAGTGATGAGCATGAGTCAGATCGATGAAAGAATTCCCACCGTTGTGCTCCAGTGCTGTGGCTACAGACTCCAGAGAGCGGCAGAATCCCTCCACACCACGAAGGTACTCTGTCTGTGAGCATCCCAACACTGAATCTGTCTCTGTTACTTCCATCGTGCTCTAAGATGAAAATACAACATCATCAAGAAATGCTTTCATGAGATCAGTGTGAAAATATAATATAATATGTATAACATACTGGATCTCACCTTGTGTCTGATGTAAGCAGCTAGGTGGGTCTCGGTACACCCACCTCCAAGTAAGGCAGAGGGTTCCCTTAGGGTGAGCCTCAGCACATGTTCTGTCTTCTGGCAAATGACCTTTAGCAATTGCACAGACGGACATTAATACACCACACTGTCACATTTGTCCCACAATAACTGACTTTGCAAGATATGTCTGCGTGTAAAAAAAAAAAAGACATCTGGGGACAAATATATTGAATTGAATTGTAAAGCACTTATAGGGCATTATAAAATAAGTTTGACAAAACATCTGACAAGTTAACAAATGGTTTTATGAGAAATTTTCTACTCTCCTCTCCTACGGATTTTGTTAGTGTAACAATTGACCAACTGTACTTTATAGGACCATAAATTATTAATCATATTTCATCTTTACTAAATAATACATGCCGCATCTTTGTGAAAGCAAGATATGATGTTATTGAACACCCTCACTTTATCTTACCTTCAGCTCACTGAGCATTGTCTCATTCCTGTGGCAGAGGACCATAGTGCAGATTGCTGACTCTCCAGAAGGATGTAAATGCAGCATCGTCTTGGATCCAAATTGCCTTATCGTGACATTCCTCACCATCCCATAGGCCTTGGCTGAGAGTGTGGTATGTAATGTGGCCACAGATTGAGCACCTATTTTTTTTAAAAATAGACATGATTGCACAATTTCAGACACAAAGCTGAGTAATTAGAGCACCTATTTTTCATGCAACACACATTCCCCGTAAAAATAGGAAATTTGTTTATTCCAGTGATTTTTGAAAAATAATAATTAAAGTAGTTTATTTTTGAAATAATATTACATCTGGAATATACTGCCATGTATTACTATGACATTATTATATACCAGTATATAAATCTGCAATGACAAATCTGCTGACAGGTCCATACCTAAGTGAAGGCCTACCTGTCAGTTGAATGAGTGGCTCCATGAGTGTGATTCCCAGTCTCTCAATCACAATAACGCCTTGGCTCCTCAGGTATTGCTGCAGGACTGGGTGAATGACCTTCTGGCATAGAAAGAGTTTCACCTCATCTTTAACCACCTGTTTGCCAAGCTCCAAGAGTTGATCCAGGATCTGTGAGTCTGTGTCTACACCTACATGCACCTCAACCATCCCATCTCCTAGTTCAGAAAGGTCTCCAGCCAGGGATGTACTGAACAACACAGTGCGCAGAGGGTTTGAATTTAGGTTCTCTGCCTTGTTGGGGCAAATGTCATCGCTGATGTCCACCAGTAAACCTGGAAACACTGCAGAGTTTAGCACAGGATGGCCCTCGATAGGGACAGTGATGGTCCTGCCCAGTGTGACTGTACCTGGGGTATCACAAGGAACAGTCAGCAAAAAAGCTTGTACAGCCAACTTGCTGATGAGGAGAGTCTCTTGCTCTGTTAGCACGCATGCTGGTTTGCTGGAGATAATACTGCGAGCCAGTGTGATCAGGCTCTGGCTGCTGCAGAAGTTCAGCTTCACTTTGCAACCACAGTCTTCTCCTTGGAGGTAACCGACGCACAGGCCCAACAAGTGCTTGTTCAGTCTGATGGCCACATTTCCCCCGAGACCAGAGCGCCGTACTTGCTCAATAAGAGCCAGACAAAGAATACCAGCAAACAAACCGAAGTCACTGAAACGAGAAACGTGATTGAGAATCGAGGTTTTAATCAAGTCAACAAAAGGCTGTGAGGAGGGAAGGGCTGGAAGAAGCACCGAGGAGGTGGAGGTGGTAACAACGTGCCCTCCGATGTTGTTATGAACCTGTTTTAGTCTACCTGTTGGACCAAAAGAAGATCTCAGCAGCCCCCTCAGCAGGTTTAGTTTGTTGCAGATATCTGTGTTGTCCAGTGGTAGATCCGTGCAAAGAGAGGGAGATTTCTTGACAACTCGAGACATTCTTTACGCAGTATTTTCCCCCAAAGCAGGCTGGCTTCCGGTCCACTTGAAGTCGCTCGACCTGACACATAGAGTCTAACGATATTTTAAATGAGTTATAAGCCACAATGGTTTCATTTTAGACTGTTCTGCGAAATGTGACATAAAAAGCTACGTTTCGTGTTTCCCTGTTAAGCGCCTTTGCCCTGATAGTGAGACTAGCAGTAGTGCCTGATCAAAATTACACATGTTTATTTGCATAAACCCCATGTGTGTCATACTAAAATACACGGTGCCATAATAATTAAAATGTATGGTAGTTAAATATTAAAGTAGTAATATTAAAGGTAAGATTTGTCTACATAAAACTTCGAAATTTATGAAGGCTTCTTCCAAACGCAACTCGTTTCCATGGTAGCAGTCAGAGCGTTGGGTCCTCGTGAGGGCCTACGATTAGAGTCGCATTTTCTAAGAAGTATGTAAAAAATGTTGCCGTTAAGACAGAAAACCGATGACTTCATAACAACAGGCTCCACATGGCATTTTTTCTTTCCTTTTCAGTGTTTGTGAAGTGTTTTTGACAGAGGCCTCCCGCTGAACACATCCCACTGGCTTTATAGTTGTAGGACTACAAACGGAATGTGACGTCATCTCCCGTGGCCCGGCCACTTGACAAACGTTCAAAACTCTTGGCGGTATGATGAAATGTTTTGATTATTTCAATGTTCTTACACAACGATATACCATGCATACCGTAGTTGTATATCATGCCATTGTAGTATAATTAACGTGTCATTTGCAGTTCGTGACGTAACGTTTGCGTACTTGTGTCTTTTATTAATAGGCGCTAATCATTCCGCTGTGAGCACAGCTCTGTTGAAGTGAACAGAAACATTTAACGACCCGATGTAACTAAAAGCTAATCATGTAGACTTTTAAGCTACTACTTACATCTAGCTAGTTGAAAAGGCCACGTGGTTCTGCACCACTTCACCATAGCATAACCATAGATTGATTCACTCTACTTGCTTAAGCATACTAACGTTAGTTTGTAACTGCCTCACCATACAAAGGACTAACAAACATTACAGTTGGAAGAGCCCCAATAAATATCTACAGGAAACTGAATACAGTGTCCTACTAGGTTATTACTGCAAACTAGAAATATGAATGGAGGTCGTTATACACTACTAGAGTTAATTGTGGAAGAGCACACGCTAGATTTGTCTCTTTTGAAACCAGCGAGTGTTACTGTAGTAGTAGTAGTAGTAGTAGTAGTAGTTTCTTTTTATTTAAACTTGGTGTCATGCACCATAGGTGCCCAGCCCTCATGGGCTTATAAGACACACTGAAACAAAACAAAGCACAGAGCACTGGCACATAGAAGAGAACAGGGAATGCATGCTCGTGTACTACATATTTTTCTACAGTAGGCTACATGCCCACACATGCGCACACATACACACATACTGTACTTTATCAGCAGGTGGTAAAAAGCCTAAAATTATTATTGATATACACTTGAGAGGTGTTGTTTGTAAGCTATCATGTGTAACCCACCACCTATTTACTTGTTTCAGGTGACAGTTCCTGACAGCTGTTTTTTGTGCAATGGCTCCTGTCAAATTTGTCATTAAGGTAAGTAAAACCAAGTAAAAAGTCCATTGTAGAGCAGTGTTGTATTAGATTGATAGAATGAAGTGTTAAATAGTATTTTGTTAAATTTAAATGTTCAATATGAATGTTAAAATATTTAGTGATGCCACCATTTGAACTGAGATGAGAATCAATAGGGGGCATTGCATTAAAAGGCTCAGAAATAGATTCCACAAAATATCAGTACATCTTTTTTTCATTATGTATTTATCATCTCAATCTATTTAGCAAGTTCCGTGTGATTTTTAAGTTGGGACCTTTTGAGATTCCATCTTCCCAGAACCTTTGTTAGAGTCACAAACTTAATTCTGTGGTCTACTCTTATTACATCATAAAACCTGGTGTTATGTTAGAGTTTATAACCTATTTACTTACAATTTGTGTGTCCAGTGTGCAGGGCTCCAGACTAACTTTTTCACAGGTAGCACTGGTGCCACCTAGTTTTTCATTTAGTAGCACCAAAACAAATTAGGTAGCGCCATATTTTTCTTTGTATAGCGTGTTATTAATACGTGACCTAAAACACAGAGCGGCATGTTTAATTAAGTTTATAAGGAGGCTGCAGTAGAGTGGGCTGTTGATGAGGTAAGAATGCTAAAATAATCAACTATAGACCAGACGGATGGAAGAGTACCAAAAAAAATCTACTCAGGTAAAAGTACTGTTACCTTGATGAAATTGTACTCAAGTAAAAGTAAAAGTACCGGTGTAAAAATCTACTTAAGTACAAGTAAAAAGTAGCTCATTTAAAGTGTATTCAGAGTAAAAGTTACTTAGTTACTTCTTTTGGGTGAAGGGCTATAATGGCCAGAGATTGGCTTTACATTCTCCGCGCATATCTCTGTGTTCCAAACTCGTCCCTTCTCCATCATCTTTCAGCCCCTCATGGCACCAACTTCTCTATTCTGACCTTCTGACACTGCAGTTGTCCAGAGCCAATCAGATGAACAGTTACTGGCACTAAGGTTGTCACTATCATGGTCACCATACTAAAATGTTCAACTCAATATGGATCAGGAAAATATTCAATAGCCTACTCAATACCATTTTCGATACCAAATGGATAAAAAAAATCACTGTCTCTCTCCTTCACTCACACAACTGCTTCTTTACTGTCTGCTCTCAAGGGAGGGGGGAGGGGGGGGGGGGTAGGTTCTCACTCACTAGAGTTGCGTCTTTACTGTAACTACTGTGAAGCAGTGGGCTGCTGTCTGTTCCTCTGAGCTCCTACATCACCATGCTTCTGTGTGGGCTCCTACATGATGTTAACTCAGCGGGCCGGTAGGAGTAGACCGAGAATGAAGTCGGGTCACGCCGGTCCGGACTTCAGCCCCGGTGTCTAGTTATTTAATCCGTCACGGTTCGCGGTCTCGTTAAAAACAACACCGCGGACATGTTTATGAGTTCATTAAAAAAAACAAACCCGGACGCCCCGGACACGACGTGAAAAGTGGACGTGTCCGTGCGAAAGAGGACGTTTGGTCACCGTAGCCTAATCAATAGATTAGCATGCCCGATAAGGTTAACATTAACTAGCTGCGGCTAATAGCTAATAATAGGACGACAACATTGTAGCGTCTTGCGCTGTGCATGTAGTGGTGGGGGGAGGTGGGTGGTGGCTACCTGCCTGCTGCTGCTGTGTGGGTGTGTGAAGGGAGAGAGAGGCGGACACAGTGCAGACACAGTGCAAGTTCATCTATTTATTTGTTTTACTTTGAAACGGAAGCTATTTAAAATGGGAAAAAAACATTTTCACTCGTCCTCCTGCAAGTAGCACGGGAGCGACCTAATTAAATTTTAACTCGCACCTTAAGAAATTAAGTCGCATATGCGACCTATTAGGTCGCACGCTGGAGCCCTGCCAGTGTGGCATAGACACATTTAACAAAGCATAATGGTCTAATCACAGAAAACGGTGTCCAAAACTAAAAGTTATCATCTAAATATTAATCATGCTCTTTTGTATATTAAGTTTCGTAAACATGCATATGTCATCCACTAAAAAATGTCTTTTGTCTAAGCAAAGGGGTTTTTGGATGCTTTTAACTGCCCACAAAACCTCATAATTACTTTAAGAAAAATGTTTTCCCACTTAGGATGCACACAGAATGCTAAAGAATAAAGAGTAAAATGAATCTGCATTTCATTAAGGCCTTTCAGTCTACGGTGGTGATGATAAACAACTATGTTTGTGCCACTGCCAAACAGTAGAACAACTTCACACACTACTTCCAGCAAGTTATTATGGTCTGTCTTAAACCATTGAAAAGCCTTTTATGCAGTTGGTGAATTTATGCTTGTTTCTCTAACATTTAGAGGTTTTTTGAACATTTTTTTGCAACCTCTTTCTTTTTTGTCTTCCTCAGTATCAAGTTATTTGGCCACTAGGGGGAGATACAGGCTTGTGTCAACTGTCTTAGCTCCACATTCTAATGTTGTTATTCATCCTTCAGGAGACATTTCTGGTCACCTTTTGCAAATCCCAACTGACTGCCTCCCTCAGAGCCTTTTGTCAATGGCCGCTGACACAGAACAGAGGAAACTCATTCTATTAAAAAGCCAAGCTGTTCATCCTGAGTCTGATGCTCTGTCAGGAATAATGTGCATCAGATGTTTTTGTTAAGTGCAGGGAAAGCCACTGGTCTCTCTTTTGTTGATGTTTCATTTATTTAGAGTTTCGGACGAGGGCTGCAGACATTTGCGCTGATCTCTCACATCCTCCGTAATGCCATGTGCGCCTAGTTGACCAAATATTGCATTCACCCCCTTTATTTGTTTCATATGCATGCCTTCTTACAGGCTACCACACCAACCCCCTCAGTAGGTTGTGGGAGACTAAAACCCTGGAGGTTCATGGAAGGTTCCTTCCCACTGGGCACATAATGATACTGTTGTGTCACGCTGCCTGAGAAAATGCACACAGCCTCTACCATGTTTAACCAGCTCACCACAAACAATTATGTTCGAAGGGATCATTCCAAACAATAGCATTTAAGGCGCTACCCTGGGCTCCTCTTTTGCAAAACAAACACCACTGTGCCCCGTGTTTTGTAATGAATGAATTAACTTCTCAGAATATTTAAGAACAGAAATCTGCACAGAGACACCGCTGTCACAAAGACATGTTGCAAACCGCGTTTGCCGGCTTACACACAGAGAGTGAGGATTATCAAAGCAATTATGAGTTATGTTCTTGGATTCACCATGCCGTGTTTAGTAGGCTGTTCAGCAGCATGTTTTATGATCCTTCCTCCTACAAAGTTTTCAAAGCAGCTCCCTCCCCGTTCTGTGAAACTGCAGGAGGTGCTGGTATGCTCCTCCTTAAATAGGCTTAGACTGTATAGTGACCTGCCACTTCTCAGACCTCCTGAAAAGAGCCTGCAGGTTAAAACACTGATCCGCTGAAGCGCTTGCTCTCTGCCAAGACATTACCGCTGCAGACCCCTGCAATCTGCCTTCTATTAGTAACATGCACTGCTGACTTTCTAACCATCTAATGTAGTGGGCTGAGACAGAGACCAAAGTGTTTTTAAGAATAAGAAGAAAGTTTTGAGGTACCACAGAGCAGTTTAATGTCAGAGGTTTATGTGCTGTTTAGTGTTGTTGTCACTGTGTAGATGAGCTCATATCGGACCACACATCATGCTTCTGTACAAAGTCATCGCCGTCTGATTGGAAACATTTTGACACTTTCTAACTTGGGGAATCTTTCACAAGAGAAGGTGACAGGGGTGTAAAGTAGGAAATGCTGCATTTCATCTCAGCTCTGCCCTATATTGCCATGCAAAATTCACAGGCCAAAAACATCTCTAAAGCCTGCTATTTCTGTCTGTCTACCAGTTTCTCAGGGTTTAACTGCTTGGGTTTTGTTTGCTGTGTGTGTTACCTGGAGATATTCCTGTCTGTTCTTGCAGCTGGAATTCCTCTCCTGGGTTGTGTCTCTCTTTTTTTTATCATCAAATAAAGAAGACTCAGGTGTGCTAACATTCACTTGAATGAGGGGAGCTTTGCACACAAAACACTTCCGCGCACTATCTGTAAATACATTCGCCTCAGTAATAATCAAGTCTCAAGCCTCACTGCTCAGTATTTGGCAGTTTGAAAAATTGGAAAAGAGAACTGTCTTTTTTTTTTTTAAAGGGGAAACCCAGGTGACTCACAGCACAGAGAGAGAGCAGGGAATGAGGCAAATAAAGCCTGAGAGCGAGGTTGTCACACCCACAGATCTAAAGAGCTCCCCTGGGTTCTTTGCAGACTTGCAGAAAAGAGAGAAAGTCAGAAAAGGGAGAGAGACAAAGGGAGAGTTGGAGAGATGCAAGTTTTATTGAGTGAGACCGCATCTGCTGCCCCTTCTCTCCCAATGTAAACATCTGTGGCTGGTTAGTGTTAGCCTCTGAGCTAAGTGCAGTCCGAGAAGGTCTGGTTCTTATACGGCGCGATAGCAATGGCAAAGGGCAGCGAGGTGGGGAGGCGAGTGAAGCTCCTCATAGAGTTTGGGCTCGGAGCCCAACTTGGAGCAGCACAGGCAGGAGGATAGAGAGCCGGGTCTGGGAGAGAGATAAGGGAAGGTAGAGAGTGTTTTGGGAACTGAACTGAGAGTGATATAGACCAGAGCCCTGAAGAAGGAGCCATCAGTGAGTCTGAGTCAGGAGTTGCTTATTTAGACAGGCTATATAAAGCTTATATGGAGGATTATTCTCATGTTGTGCTGTGGACTTTGGGCAACTTTTGTCTGTTATAACCCTTTTTTTTACTGCAGGCCATAGTGGTCAGATTGGCAGTGGGGAGAATTAGGATAGAGGAGTTGAGCTTAGCCTGCAGGAAGACTCGGTCCCATTCATTCAGTGTGTGACAGCACACAAAAGATGGCACAATAAAGGATTTGGTATTAAGTAGCACTCCTTGCTGCCTCTCATTCAGCCTTCAGCTTCTGTTCATAACTCTAAAAGCCCTGTGCAAGATAGAGAACAAAACAGTGCTGGCCCACTTTAGCATGTATGAAAAGAATAACTTCCTCTAGAACTTGGCCCTTTATCAAACCTTTCTTTCCAACAACAGCGACAGTTGCTCAGAGTATCACCTTAAATGTGTCAGAGTAAAGTACACAAAATAGGATACCTTCAATGAGCACGCTGGATTTTTTAGGTACTTTCAGATTATCTTGCTCAGGGAAGATGGGCTTCTTGTGCACCGCATTACTTCAGCTACAAAGTATTAGGCTGCCTGCAGAGATCTCACCAAAGAGGGACCATAGCCATAGTCTATATGGGTGGATACAAGGAGGTCATAGTTCATGGCAGAGTTCAGCTTAGAGATCCACTGGTCACTCTTTGTGCGGGGGAGTTGACGAATTTAGACCACATGATGTGAATGTGGTCAGAGCCTTTGTGTAAAATTAGATTGTGCAGCTTTTTTGTCTTATCTGTCACACTCAACACATATGTCCTTTGTAAAAGCTCTAGTATAGCTGCATCTAAACAGCGCAGCCTGGGCCCAGGGATTGACACCATACAGGGAAATTTGCACCTCCAGCAAACAGCAAGATTTGCTGGATAAATTAATTGTTTTCTCATTAGTGTGATTGCATTAGTTTGCATTCCTGACAAAATTCCCCATTCCCGGGAAGCGGAGGGCATCACATGCTGTTTTTGGGGCAGACCAATGTTTGTCATTTATGTTCCTTTCCCAGTCGAGTCTTGTCTGCTGCTCTAATGTGATAAAAGGAAGTTAGTCTAAGGCTCGCTAGATGTCTGGCTTTCAGCCCAAAACACACTCAATCAGAGACCACTTCAGGAGATTCACCCTGCTGTGCCTCTCCATGAGGGCTGCGCTCTAAACCTTATACTGCCTCCTTTGTCCCAAGATACTGATCAAATTAACATTGTGTCTTTCTTCAGAGCTCGTTAGCTTGTGTAATTTTGAGCCATCAACAGTACTCTCGCACACTGATCTTATGGCCAGAGTCTTCAAGCACGTTGGGAGCAGAGAGTCATAAACAACGGCCCAATGGCACACCACCATTACCTTGAAACGAACCCTTCCTTGATGCACTCTACAAAAACTGAAGATTACAAGTTAAGGGGCCATCGCAGGGTCGTTGTGCCAGATGAACTATTAACTCATGCATGGTGGGAGAATTCCTACTCCCACCTGTAAAGCCATCCGAATGTCCCAAAAGTCCAAAACTCAAATCAAAATACCAAAACACATCTAGCATGTGTCAAGTCCAACCCCACGAAACCACAGTGGGGCTCGTCTGCCTGTCCGTCCCCGTTTCGATTGACAAGGTCTTGACCCTCTGTTGCTAGGCTTTCCCACACACTGGTAATTGTTGGAGGCAGTCAGCTGAGGCCACCAGTCATCCGTGGACAGAAGTGAGACAAAGAGCAGGAAGATTGAGAGAATGCTGATGTATGAGGATGAGCTGACACTGACTGGCAACATGCACACATTTTATACATGAGCTGTCACATAAAGGGGGAAAACTCTGTTCTGGTCCATTGCATTTTTATCTTTGTAAAAATATGTTTGCGATACTTTCCATCACAGTAATCTTTATGTGAAGTGCTGCTTTGATTTGTGCACTGCAGAAAATATTTACCCTAGCAGTCTTTCTTCTTTTGTGGTTATCACATCTTGATGTTTTTCTTTTGGTCTGTTCTCTCGTATCATGAACAGACAAGTCAGATGATCACAGACTTAGTGCATAGTTTTTGTAGAATAGAACATTAATTTCCCATTGGTCACGCAGACACATCCTTAACCTCAGTAAAAGGTGACCTTCATCAACAGGTGAGAAATTGGCATGCAGAAGACAAAGTGCAGACTGTGCCTAAAACTTGACCGAAAAATTCACTCATCGGTCATATGGTGGCGCCCTCTCCTCTAGTTGACCTGCAAGTAGAGGCAAGGAAGAAACTTCACTTCAATTATTATTTACAGAAGGACAATGAGAAAGGGAAACGCTGCTATGGGAGAAAAAATTGATTTGCTCTGCGCCAGCACATAGCCCTTTTAATGCCAGTGAACAGCTAATAAAACCCTCTCAATATCCTGCTTTAGGCAGGGAGCTAACCTAACTCATTCCAAAGAAGAGAAGACAACTGCACAGCGTTAGGGAAGTATAGACGTCTGTCCAGAATTAGGACCTAAATAGCAGCGGCCTTCCCCTACACACCCTCCTCATTCAGTCTCTCGCGTCATCCCTCGGAGCGAAGCTGTAGCAACGTCCCTCAAGTCTGGGTTGTAGTCGAATTTAGTCATTCTGTCTGCAATGCTGCAGCCCAGGGGACGAGCCTGGCTCAAAACAAAGCTTTTAGTGTGTATAAGTATTCCCAATTACTAAATGAATAACCTCTTCTGTTTGTTCACCCTCTTTTCCAGTTCTACACTGTGAGCCTGAAATCAGTGCATGGCTTTGTCTTTATATGACTCTGTGTGTGTGTGTTGTTGTTTTTTTTGCCCCATTCACTTCAATGCTTTTTGCTTCATTATCATTCTGGGTTTTGGGGCAGTACTTGTTGCTCCTCTGTGTCATGTTGTGGGTGGTCTCAGTCCATCCATTACTTCCTTGTCCAGGGAGAGGCGAAGTTCACACGAGACCCACATCCATTTGCTCTCTGCAGCGGGCAGCTTTTGCACTCATGTGTAAACCATAATCAGGCTAGCCTGAGAAAGATGTAACAGCAACTTAACCAGCCGCGGCATTTCTGGCCTCCCTGTCCCTTGTAGCTTATTGTCGTTGACACGATGACGTAGTGCTTCAGGAATCCACTCTGCTGCTCCTCAGCTTTCTACACCACTCAAAAAGTTGTAGTGCAGAAGTGCAGAAACATGGAGTGCTTTAGGGTAGATCTAAGTTTTATCATTACTCTGGAACAAAGTGGCATAATCCTCATTTATGTGGTACTACAGACTAGAGTTTTTTTCTGTTCAGACCCGAGGCAGTGATTGCATCGCAAAGCTTATAGAACGGGAAAATAGTTTTTATGCTGAGAGAGAGGAAATTTGAGGAGACGGACAGGAGGACCATACTATTTTGCAAAGAGATTGGTAGAGAGATGGCTAGACAGAGGAACAGGAGGGAGGGGACTTGCTGTGAGAGGCCTGGGGTGATGTTTGGGGACATAGGGGGTCGTTGCGGTTTGTCTCGCTGTCAATCACCCACACTCTGATTTCCTTTGTTGTCTTTGAGCTCAATGCCCCTCAGCAACCTGTGGCTGTCCTTCCTCTTTGTGTTACAGTGTGGGAACTTTGCTGTGCTGGTGGATCTCCACGTTCTGCCCCTGGGCGGCCAAGAGGACGCCAGCTGGTTTACTACGGACCACATCGAGGTACAGACACAGGCAGAAGGGCGTGTGTGTGAATAAGTGTGTGAGTGAATATATGGCTTCTGTTCTGCTGGGGGCCTTTTCAAAAGACAGCGGTACCGTGGAATCTAAAATGACTTTGAGCTTTTTGTCTTTTCTTCTTAGGGGTGTTCATTGTTGTAAAACTGTTCCCATCTCTCCACCTAAACACTTGTGGAGTTAGTTGCCTTCCAGGCCTTTCATTTAGACCTTGTCCTGTTCTTGTCCTGTGCTCATCATTAGTATTTTAAGTCAAATCAAAACCTTTCGTCCTCTCAGCAGTCCAACATCATGTCATTGTATCAAAAACATCTCCACACTATTTGCAGGAGGTTACAGCCCTGGTTCAAGATACTGTGGACCAGAGGGTGAAGCAGTACAAAGAGTCCCTCCACAATAGAAGACTGCTCAAACAGAAGAAGGAGCTGCCACCTGCTTCTGCCTTTTCTGTCAAAGGTAACACTCGACTTTTTGACCTTCATTACACTGCACGAGTGGGAAATGTTGTGGGTATTTGTTACGATATGATTCATTGTTGTGTACAAAATTGCCTTCCTTTTGTGTTTACGTGAAGCATGAATTCAAATTGTTATTTCGTAATGTTTATGCTCTTTGAATTCACCGTTGCTCACTCTTCTGGAATGCAGTCATCTTTGTCTTCCCTTTCCTTGTCTTAGGTGTGTCTGTCATCAACTTCTGAATAAGTGAAAGGATTTACTTTGGCTGTGAACTCAAAACCATTATTTATTCTCTTGGCAGTCAGTGCAGAGATATGGCTGTGAACATGGAGGTCAGCCACTGAGCTCCGAGAGCAGGATGGGAATGGAGTTAAGAAAGAGTCAAAAAACATTTCAAGGCTCCCTTTTTCAGGGCAGTGTGGGTGTAAAGGCAACAGAACTAGTTGGGACATGGTGGCTATCTACGCCCAGGGTGTGACCTGTGACGGCAAGTGCTGATACAGGTTTTCATATTGTGTTGGGCTGTTTAACTTGGCATGTCTTAGATTCGTTTGTGCATTCACATATCGCCAATATGTGTTACCCATATAGTTAATGTAATGTTGGCACACCTGTGTTTATCTACTCTCGTATTTACCTGGATGACACTAAAACAATTGTCGTGATACATTTACACATGTAACCAATACACACACTCAAAGAAATATCAATAAGTACAATGGAAATTAGTCGATTCAACTTTTTAATCAATTTTTTTTATTTTCTGTATCGAATGAGACTGCATTCCGCAGCCACCCACGCACGCGTCTTTGAAGCACTGTAAGCCTAGCTTCAGAGGAACCCCCAGCTGCGTGTTGTAAGGCAGAAAGGTTTGTCACAGGTAGCACTTAAAGGCAGTTAAACAGGGCCCACTCAGCGGGGCAGGCATGACTGTGAGAGTGGGATTACAGGGCAGTTGGACTCATAAAGTTTCTCCTATGGCTGCAGCTCTGCCTCTCACGCTACTCCCCTCCACTTAAGCCCTCCTATCCACTTAAACTGTGCATTCGTGTTTTCACTTCACACACAAAATGCATGTGCACCCCAACTTGTGTCATTTTCCCGATAAACATATAGCGAGTATAAATAGTTCACACAGGCATGAAAGCGACCGCTCATACACATCAGTTCCAGTGAGAATCAAAAGCAGCGATAGAGTGTTGGAGAGATATATCCTCCCCCTGGGCTAGGTGTGAACAGGCTGACAGTGTAAGGTTACTGAAAAGCCTGACGCATATTCCGTCTGACAGACTGAGGAGAGACAGACATCTCTAATGATGGAGATCACAGACTGGGGCTCCACACACACACTTACACGCACATATTCACTCCACTGCATGAACAAGGGGACTATCAGTGTTTCAGCAGTGAAATATGCATGTAAAAATGATTAAGCTCCTTGCAGCTCTGCCAAAAAGAATGTAACCAGTGGAACATGACTCCATACCATATCGATGAAATTTCCCCTCCCGGAACATGAAAAGGTATAGTGCCTCAAACAGGCCTACACAGTTCATGTGTTGTAGTCCTATTAAAGGTCTTAAGTGAGTGTAATGACATTCTTGGTCTTTTCATTGTCCCATGTAAGGGAGGCAGCAGAGCAGTTAAGGTGGAGACTGTGGCTGTGAGAAGTGAGCAGGCAGGCAGGAGCCATAAAAAGGGGAGGACAGACTATAGGCTTAGGGAGGGAAGCCCAGCAAACCTCAGGGTGGGTATTAAGTATTGGGGTCGTCTGTTCTGCAAGCAGGTCAAACGCTAACCTGCTAATCCTCACAGGACTTTCAGACTGTCCATAGCAGCGATGGAAGCTGGTTTTTCCGTATGTATCTGCTTCAACACACAAGACCTTTTTGCATCTGTGTGTCTGTGTGTCAGCCTTATGTCATTTGAGAGCAGAATTAAACTTGGATATCCTGCAGCGAGACATGCATGTGAGGGAACACGTGTATGTCGTTGCATATAAAGAAAGGTGTCGGGCGGGCTAGCGCTGGGTGTCTAGGGCCAAGAATAGGCGGATGGAGTGTGGTGCTATGTGTGGGATGGTATGGGAGGAGGGGGACTGTGTGGGTCTTGTATGAGGCGGTGTTTGAGCTGGTGCCAGTGTGAAATCACAGGGGCTTCCGCCAACAGACAGCAGTAAGAACAGCGTAACAGCCTCAGCTGTTGGCACTTCAAATGAGCCATCAACAGCTTTTAACATTCCAAGGCCCTTCGGGGCAAGTGTTTGTATCTGAGTTATCTCTATGGGTTATTGTATTTACGTACTTATGATGTGTTGGGTGTGTTTGGGTATAGCACCCAGTGAACATGTCAGACAGCGGCTTATATCCCATGTCTTCTGCCAACATAAATCCAAGTCATTTCTTCAAACCTTAGCTGGAGAGGCCAATTTCCAACTGTCAACCCCCACCACTCCCCCTCCTATTTTTTTTTTTACCCAGGCTACTTGAGACTTCATGATTAGCTCATAGTGATGTGATTTATTTATGTTTTTAGAGAGATGAACAGAGGGAACTTTTCCCACCAAATATTTTGGCTCTGGACAAGCAGAGTGGACATGCTAGACTTTCGAAGCTTGGGAGAGGCCTCTTGCATTCTCCCTGGTAGACCGTGATGAACACACCCACATTTCTCAGAGTAATTACTGATTGAAAATGAGCTGATAACAGGTTCTCTATGCTTTGACAAATATACATTTTATGCATTGTGACAAAAAGAGCGCCATAATAATCTTGATGAAAATGCTTGTGCTTTCCAGAAGGCCTGTTCATGTGCGACATGGAGCCATTACAGCACGCTGCACAGGCTGCCCAAGAGATTCTTGTTTATTTCATTATAACCAGTATATACTTTCGCATTGGATTAAATTTTATGCGCTTCCAATGAGCGGTGGTTATGTTAATTTGTTCTTGTACTGCTTTATTTCAAGGAAATATTAAAATGGTAGATAATAATGGGCTGTGTATTTGTGTGTATGTGGAGAGTGTAAACCGAGACGGTCCATTTTACATGGATTCAGTTAAGATGCCATTTCAAACTGCCAAAGCACATTACCAGATGTCTTACGTCTACTGTTGGTATTGATACAGCCACATTGATCGTTCCATGTGACACGGGGCTTGGGCACAGTCGAGTCTGGGTTTTTAGTCCTCTTACCAATCCAGAGTTAGAGGAGCCCTGGCGAAGTGGTACCTAGAGTCGGTTTTAGCCCATGGCAGAGCTGGTTCCCTCTTCCTCTCCCTGCACAGGTGCCAGGGCTTAGAGGGAGGGAACACCTGCCAGCCTGTTTCCCCATGGCCACGGCAGGCTGGAGAGGCATTTTCCCAGGCTCCCCAGATGAATGGTCACTAATAGCCGTGGGAGAGGGCTTTGCGAGTGCTGCACAGTGTACCACTGACTCCTCTTGGCAGCCCCATGAAGGGGGCTTAAGGCAGCCTGGCTACGGCCATTGCAGGAAAAGCACAAGTGTTGCTGGATTGCTTTACCGTTGGAGAATGTGTTTACGAATGACCATCTCCCTCCCAGTGAAGAATGCGGAGGATGTGTAGAGACTAAAAGGGAGATGGTTAATTTTCGCTTCGTTGTGTCATAGATTTCGCCTTGTTTGGCTTCCCTGGCACTTTGAAGGCCTGCAGCAGCCCCCAGGCTAAAATGGTTTATCAAATTAGGAAAAACTGTTGGGTCAAATGAGACGAATGAGACTTTGCACGTAGAACATGCACAACAGCATACACCATTACACAAGTTGTGGATGTCCATTTTCAGGGAGAGACCATCATGCCAACTTTTGAGGCTCCTGCTGTGACACAGCTCACATTCACCTTCTGATGACATACAGTGACAACCTGTCTTAACCCACCTTGTTCTTTCTCAGTGCTACCACAGCTATTGCTATTTATGTGAGTGGCTGTTATGCGGGGACTGGTCTGTAAATAGAGAGGCATGCCTGTGGCAGAGTTACCTGCCCTGCTCTGTGTTACTGGGCGTGAGGCAGGCTGGGATTTAGGCGAGTGGGAAATGGAGACCTGTGACAGGAACAAAGGAATTCCAAGGCCCAGGCTGGAAATGGATCCTGATCAGAGTAGCCGCTCCAGCCAGCCTGCCCCTCTCCCCACTTGCCCTCCCTCCTCTTGCCCCTGCTGGGCAACCCCCTTCTCCCTGGTGCTTTGTGGTGTTGCTGTGGCTCTTTAAATCCTTGCTGTAAGCCCCCGGCCTTACTCAGCAGCAACACACAGGACAGTCTGACTCCACTGTTAACCCCCCTTCTTTTTTTTGTCCTTTACATTTGTATGCATTAATGCACCCTCTCCTCTCCTCTCCTCTCCTCTCCTCTCCTCTCCTCTCCTCTCCTCTCCTCTCCTCTCCTCTCCTCTCCTCTCCTCTCCTCTCCTCTCCTCTCCTCTCCTCTCCTCTCCTTTCCTTTCCTCTCCTCTCCTCTCCTGTGCCCTCCATTACTGCTCTTCTCCTCATGTCGCCTCTTCATGTTTTCGCACTTTCTCTCCTTCTCCCTCTCCGCAGGGTCAGCTGCAGTCTCTTAGGACACAACCGCAATCCCCGCCATAGCTGTCACACCACACTCTGTTCCCATATAATTAGGGCCTCAGCCTGAGCCTGAGCACGGATCACATTCATGTGACTGTTCCCCTTTACCACAATCTGGTCTGGGAGACGGCACACACTCCCTTGAACTCATGCTAAGTGTTCAGCATGACCAGAGTGCCTTGTTTCAGGAATTACTGAAACATTTCCGAGGATATTGTTGTTTTTCTCTGCCCTCTCCTTCACTTCAAAAGAAATGAGCCTTTGTCACATGCTCCTGAGCTCTATGGTTTTTCCTGTGGGCAGGTGTCTTTGTAGTCCAGTCTGCCAAATTTGCCATGTGTTGTCGGGAAATGCCGAGGATGGCAACAAATTAATGTCTTCCAGGCCTTTTGTTTTCTCAAGGTCAGTGTGTTACATCTTTTAAAAATAACAATAAAAATTTGAAACCTCCGATTTTTTTCCCCCATTGTCATAACCCATCTGTTATTATTAGACACAGGTAGCAAAGGGTAGATAGAGTTGCTGTGTGTGCCATGGTTCATCTGTTTGGATTTATAAACACAGGCTAGCAGATTTACAGAGGATCCAGCAAGCAGAGACAGCCTGCTTCCAATGAGACATCTGAGTTTTAAAGGGCCAGCACAGTGCATAACTCAAGTCCACAAAGTGCTCTGCACAACATTAATCCAAAGAAGCTCAATGCAGAATAAGCAGTTTGCATCTTCCTCGTTCTGAATGTCCTTTAATATAAACAGAGGCTGCACTTTGAGAGATTTGTGGCCTCTCGGGCTAATTAAGATATAATGATGATTAAATGTGACATTTTGTATTGTGACTGCATTCTCTCTCATCAGATTATGTTTCTGAGAAATAGATTTTTTTCCCTTGATAATTGTTCGCCGCTCCAAAATGCTCCCCACCACTTTAGTCACATGCTGCATTATGGGTTGGCCTGAGCTACCATGCTGCGGCGTATTTTGTAACTGCGATGAAGGGGTCACCCAAATGTTAAATTGAACACTCATGTGCAAATATTGTTTCAGGTGGACGTTGAGCAGGATGATAAGGCACAGTGCTCTGCTACGGCCGTAGTTACAGTTACACACAGAGAGTGATGTCCTTCCAGGAAAGCCCCCACTTACATATGGCTAACTTCCTCATGCGCTCTCATCCCTCACCACTCCACCCCTCTCTCTCGCTCTAAGCCCCAACTCTCCACCCACACTTGAGGACAGAGGGAGGGGGTCCACATCAAAGCAGGGATGTCAAAAGAGCAGAAGTCTCAGGCACTGATGTCTGACTGTCCTGCTGATTTGACTCCTGTTCATAAAGGGGTTTGCGTGGGAATTGCAGTTCTCCTGACATGGTCACCACATTTACTAGAATCACAGTTAATGAGAGAAGTGAGGTTACTGCAGGAAATCGGAGAATGCCTTTACATGCACTGCAATAACCCAGGTTACTGTAAAGTCTGAGTTTACATGCAGCTGGTGGGTAGTCAGATTTCTCTTTTTGTTTTTCTCTCCATGTTTTTGAACCAGTGCTGGCATAATTGTAGTGTAATAATGATATATAATACTGCAGCCCCATTTTTTTTCATTCTTGGTGGAAACATTTGCACTAACTGACTGAAAGGCCTGTCATATTTTCCTTATTGTACAGGAGCCTGCATTTGAAAAAGAATCCTCTCTTCATCTGTGGAAAGTCTGTCTTATTTAGACCTATTTACTGCAGTTTTGATTTTAGGCAGACTTTGGATTTAACTGTTTTGCATAAAAGTTTACAAGTTGTCATCTTTGTTTTTTCTGTTGCAAAGATATTTTCCTTTAGCCATTTCCTTTCATACCTCACCCTATTAGAGAAATCTGATTTCTCTTTGACATGACTTTAATGAAATCACGTCACTGCACTCAGCTTGGAGTTACAAGGTAATTTGAGTGCATATAAATACACTAGAGAGCACATCGTTTAAGGTCATGGACCCTCTGTGGTCAGACCTCTTCATTGCTGGGACGTGTGGAAGTCACAGCAGAAATGCTTATGGATTCCTGCATGAGTCACACCAGCACGGGCAGGAATGCAGATTGTGAGAGGCTCTGTTTTCTATGGCAGTTTTAATGATCTCCTCAGGATATGACTGAAGTTAATGAAGTCTTTTCCATGGGGACTTACCTTTGACCCTGGTCTGAATGCTTCTCACCCCTGTCTTTTCCATTTTACAGTCCTAGTGACTCTGGATGCCTTTTGGTTTGTTGACTTTTCTTTCCTCTCATTGTTTTCCCAGGAAGTGGTGAAAGCTGCAGGGATGTGTGTGTCTGTGCGTGTGTGTGTCCCAGAAGTACAGTATTCTAGCCTTGGCACCAGCCCTCTGGAGTCTGTGTCTTTTTTTTTCTGTCAGTTGTGCTGTGGTATTTTACAATATGGTAGAAGTCTCTCCATACAAGCAGTTACATTTTATCTACCACATTTCTGAAAACATGGCGTGCTAGCTTGTTTACTGTTTGATTTGACCTGTCATAATATTGTTGTGCATTGGGTTTCAAAACAATTAAGCAAGAACATCTTCTCCTGAAGATAGTACGAATGAAACTCTTGAAAAATTCTTCTCTGCAGTTTTGTGTACTGCACCACTGTGGGCCACATTTGCCACAGAAAGGGGCCACTCATTCCCAGAGGAGGCACCAGCAAACTGTTTGTTAGAGAGAAACATGAATGTAAGCTTAGCACGAGAGAACCTGGGCAGATGGCCAAGAGCAACTCTGTGCTGCGCAGGACGTTATAAAGTTGGAGCAACAGCTGATGTCTCAGGCCATGGTGTTGCACTGGTTCCCAACTCTGTATCCAGACATCCCTGTCAAAGTTGTCCTGGGAATTGGCAAGCTCAACCCACCAGGGAAAGCAATGAGAATAGTTGTAGAGCTAGATATGAGGCTAAAGAGTCCAACGGACTAAATCAAAGCTTCTAAAAACATAGAAAGCTGTGAGTGTGCAATGAAAGATGCTTGATTCCTGCACCCAGAATAGGCAGGGAATACAAAACAGAGATATGGATCTGCATTCCATATCCAGAGTGGACGATAGATGACCACTGCTCTGCTATTTAAAGAATGACAAAATATCAGACTTCTTTCCAATAAAGGAATGCTTCTATTGTTAACTACAACCATGCAGCACATACCATTAAAGTGTGTTTGTGCAATTTTCCCTCTGGGATTAATAAAGCAGTCTATTTAAAGCTTGTTGGCTTTTCCATTATCTTAACATGCTTCTTGTTCACTGAGTATTAATGGAACAAACTTCCACGGATGCCAGCTCTGAAGACGGATCAGGGATGTGCTACAGTAGCATAGCGTAGGGCCAGAACGGCACCATTTTTGTTGTTTGTGTTTGTGTTCCAGTCGAGTGGATCTGTAACAGGTTCTGCAAATGGATCAGGTGCCAACATTGTGCAGCTATGAATTTAAGGTGTTTACACACAGCTTTGAACAAGTGTACGGTAGTTGAAACCACTTTACGCTAATTGCCCTCCGGTTTTTACAAGGTCAAACAAATTGTGTAATTGGATGCTCCAATGTTTCTTGTTTTATTTGATTGTTATATTGTTATATTGATTGTATACATTTTTACATCTGCTGTTGTTGGCAGGACATTGATCTTCAACTTAGAGGCAAACAACCTTAGGAGTGGTTTTTAGAGCTTAACAGTGGAATGTTTATGAGTAGCTATGTCAATCACCTGACCTCATTTCAACATGTGTCTCACTCACTGAAGATCAGACTTAAGCCCCCAAAGCCCACCAAACAACTAAAAACTAAAGATGAGTGCATTGGAGTCCTGAATATGTCCACTAGGGAGTTACTAAGCTGATCCCAGTGTCTAATGCCCAACACTGCTAGGATTTGCTACCAAAATACTAAAAACATGAATCAAAAATGGCGTAAGCCCCCTCAAAGTAAAGCAGGGGGTTATTGTACTGTAGTACTCTGTCATTGTAGCCATTGTTTTCTTGCAAATCCATTTTGTGAGGGTACAAGAAATGATATGTTATGCTATTATCCGTGCAGGCTGCCCTATTTATACAGAGTTACAAGGTTACCTGGGGTCTTGTTTTGACAAAACACAGTAAAATTATTCATGTTTCCCATTTATCATCCACCAAACACCGTCACATGGTCTCTGTTGCAAAACAGATCCCAGGCTGCAGACCTTGGTGCCAGACTTATTTTCTGCCCTCGCAACAACGTAGTTAAATGTTTTGATTTTATATCCCAGCCAGAGTAATTAGCTTGCACAATGGAAAAGTGATGGGGCCTGAAAAGCTGGTAAGATGTGTCAACTGACACGTAATGAAACAGATACTCAGCAAATACAAAAACAAGCACTGTCATGGATTTATGCCAAGTCACATTCTTAAAGTTTGTATTTGTGATCACTTGATGTGTCTGCTAGATTAGGATTTTATTGTTGTTTTATTGACAGGTGTATGTTAACAAATTTTAACAAAACTATTGAACATACTTAAGCATACTTAGTAGCTTTTGAAGATCAAACACACTCCCATAGATGCTACACTGACATGTGTTCTGGCCTGTTAGCTGGGTAAACAAATATTATCCTGTTAGCTCTGCAAACATGTTGGATGTAATTGCCTTCTTTTATTGAAGTGAATAGATATTTCAAAAGCTTGATTTTAACGTGGTGCATCTTTAGCTGGCAGCCTGATTTCAGTGATTTATTGTTCCATTAATTATTTTTTCTTTTACTTAAGTCACTTACTTTTTGCAGTGTCCCTCTATTTTGGTCATTTGAAGTGGTGGCTGGTATCAAATTCAGCCACGAGAACAGAGAAACAAAACACTGGTGGTGTCATCAATCACTGGCCAGTGAACTTAACCGTCTACCTGTGACAGTTTTGTGGCAAAGTGTCTCTGTAATTGCCTGTCATTATCCAAAGAATCACAAGACGGCTCCTTTTTGAAGACGATAATTAGATGTTTCGAGCTGGAGCTGAGATGACATCAGCGAACGGAGAAAGGGGAAATGTTCACACAAGCCCTTTCACACTCTGTTCTGCAGCTCCCTGTGGTGTATGTTCACCTGAACCTACCACATAGTTGTACCAGTCGTGGATCAACTTTTGGAGGCGGTATTTGTAAAGTTTTCCAAGTTTTGCTGACAAGTGACTGTCAGTGTTGTTGCCGATGGGTAAGAAACCTCCCCTCTTCCAAACTGTCAGCTTTTCAGCAACAGCAAGACAGACTTTGACTTGATGACAGTGCACAATACATCTGACATTATCCAGAGAGTTCTGAAAGAGCCTCAAGTACAAAGGGTCAAGGTGTTCTCAAACTGTGGAAGCAATAATCCTTTAATTGAACTTAAAATACAAACCTCCCTATAGTTAACAGTTAATAAGGTTTTCACACGACAGAAATATGAGCGCACCAAACAAGAATAAGAAATAATGAAGAGGTGGTAAAGTCAGGTATAGTTTTACAGTCATCGTGTCAAGCAGGAGAAAAAGGTACAAACAAGGTACTGAATGGAGAGCAGGCTCCATCAGCTTCCCAGCGCTGTTGTGTTGTTTACAAAGAACAACTCAATAGCGTGTTAGCCAGACCCTTGCTTTTAGTCAACAAATTCCTCCCAGATTAGGCAACAGGCCACTTCTTCTGCGCAGCACATCTGACATACCATGACAAACATTCCATGACAAACAGAGCAGAGACTCGGGCCTTAGTTTCTCCGCTTGTGCCAAACTGGGAGGTCAGTCAAATTAAAACCGAATGAGCAGTTTCAGTGAGCTGGTTTGGTTTGTCTGCTGGGAACCTCACTGTGAACATTTCTGCAGTCAGTTTCCCTGTCCTACTTGTATGGCATGTGGTTTAGTGCCATATTGTGGAGCTCACATGAGGGGGCTTTAAACAAAATATTTGCATAGTGTGCCCTTTGATTAACCGCGTTATCTCTTTGTATGGAAAACATTTGCATGACCGAAAATGATTTGAATGCCAACAGCAGCTGTTTCGTGTCACAATGGCAAATTGAGAAAATTATTATCAGCGTATCAGGGAATGACGACAGCGCAGCATGCCATGTACTATCCACAACTAAGCCGGTGGTATCTGGTGACAGTGATCAAGCCTTTGAAAAGTTGTCACGTGTTGTGTAGTAGTTTTTGCTTGTGTGTGTGTCTTTCTGCTCTCTCTCACTGCCGTCTGTATTTCTGTCTCTTGTTTTGTTTATAGGAAAAAAATTCAGCTTGGTTGCCAATTTCTTGAAGCGACACTACAACCTCAGATGTATTGTCAAGCAGCTCTATGGGGGTAAGTAAGCGCCATGTTTTCAATGAATCAATTCCCAGTGAAATGAATCAGAAATAGACATCTCAATGGCTCGCGCTTGGCCAAATTTCCCACAGAAAGAACAAGTCATCTGTGGTCGGCATGTTGATTTTTCTCCCCCTCACTTGTTTTTATGTCCTGTCCCTACCTGCTCGGGGTGTTGTTGAGAACAGGCAGCCATTAAGTGGTTCCCTTAAGAGGCTACTGAGAGTGGGAGCGAGATTGGAGGGCTGTCTGTGTGGAGGGCAGTGAGAATCTATCTCCATGGCCCATCTAGTGCCTGTGACCCTTGGCCACCTCTTCATGGGACCAACATGGCTCCCTTCCTGTCAGTAAAGTTAATATCTGCTCCCTAGGGGCTTGGATGTTAAAGCAGCGCTGACCTGCTGCAGACTGAGATGATGGCTTCTCTCAGCAGGTCCGTTACACATCAAATTAGACCCAGTCTCCTGGGGTCAAAGGTTGTGTAATTTGGTCCACTGAGTTAGCTGCATGTAGTGGACAGGTCAGATTTGTATTCTGATTGAAGGCTAAGACACATTGGGACTTATATTTGGAATTCAGGTTTATTTCCTGTTTGATTTTTTTTATTTTATTTTAATCCACAACAAACATTTTTAGCATAAATGAACAGTGCCTTAGTTTACCTATTTGGAAAAGACTGTAAAGTTTGTTATGACGCTGACTACAAAAAGGGTCTCTGTTTCATCAAAACAGTGGATCCCATTTAGCGGCTCCATCTGCCCATTAGATTAGGAGATCTAATTTGTGTAAACCTCACATTTTTACCTGAGTGGGTTGGCATGAGAGTGCGTGGCGGAATGTAAATTTCATTGCAGCCTCTCTGTGAGGTTTGTATTCATCTTGAACTGTGAGAGTGAAACATTTGGTTTGATAGTGGCCTGAGGATTCATCTTCACAGGCCAAGAATTTCCGCAGTAAATTCCATCTGTCAAGTAGTTGTTAAAGAATCAGTCACCATCCAAACCCACCCACTGACATAGACATCTGTAGTCTTCCTCGGTTGCACACTGCACACAAGGTATACATACACTAATGCAAGTGTGTGGCAAGTTGTGTGCATGTGTTGGCTGTGTTTATAAACCACAAATCCACACAACTGAACCAAAACCAGTGTATTTAAAAATGGCCACTGTAGAGGAATATGAGCTTCTACAGACACTGCTGCAAAACATTTGAAGTGGTTTAAGATGCAAGATGAAGAATGTTTTCGTATTTTTGCCAACGCTCCCGTTCATTTGTTCCCATCTCATCCAGGAAGTTGATCCCTCATCAGTTATTTCTTCAAGTTGTCAGGGTATTGTTGGGAATTTTTGGATTTATTTTCATTACATATTGGAGTTCTTGTAACAGGTCATAGGTCAACTACTGGCCAGTGTGATTCTCCAGTTGAGATGATGTTTTAAGCTCAGTTCATCTGGAGAGTTTACGGACAATTAGATTTATTATAATAATTTAGTAGTTTTATTGCTATAAATGGCCCCTGCCTTTGAAGCCGTTGAAATAGTCATTCCTCCCAGGAGCCATTGTTGAAATAATAGTTTCTAATATTCCATGGTGTTTACATGGCTCATAAAGGTCAGCAGTTATCTGTAAACTGTCATTTTCTCTCTTGGTCTGAGGGATAGTAAATACTTGGTGTTTGTAGATGTACATTCAATCCTCCACCACAATTCCCACTGTCTGATTTGGATTCATAATTAGAGGTGAGCCCATGTTATTAACTAGCATGGCCTGGGCTGTTTCTCTGCTTGCCTTCAGATTTGCACGTGTTTCCTGAGCGATATGTTGTGTGTGTGAGCTGTCCAGAGGATGCCTCAGCACACCATGGAAACCCGAGCCTGGCCGTGGTGAGTGCTGTTTATACTCCTCTATTTCCTCTTCCAGTCGCCTGGCAAAAATTCCTGCATGGGTCTGTGTGTTATTATAGGGATGTGTTGCCAAATTGTGCTCTCACTGTATATATGCTGATCCTCTTTATATGAGGGGGTGGGCGCCTAGTAAGTGAGAGGGAAAGAGAGGATGACAGGGGGTTGGGTCAACTGAGGTGGGGTCCAAAGCTGCAGAGTCACCCCTGCGCCCAGTTTCTCCTGATTCACCCCAGATGCACGGTTTTAGCTCCTTAGTATCTCACACACACACACACACACACACGCACACGCACACGCACACGCACACGCACACGCACACGCACACGCACACACACACACACACACACACACACACACACACACACACACACACACACATATATATAATGATATATATCATTATATATACATACATCTATCAAATAAGCTAATTTTGGCTTATATAACATCATGGTTTTGATCTTTAATTACCTCACTCTGTGTAAACACAATTTAGGGTTAATGTTATATATCATTAATGTATCATATTCTCCATTATACAGCAGGAAAACTGCAACAACACTCTTGATCATTTTGTTTTGAGTATATTGTTTGGGTTTTTCATGTGATTGTTTGCAGTCAGATGTCATAAGCCTTGATTTGTTGGATAAAGTTGGAGTCAGTGGGTATTTCCCTCAAGGAAACCTTGCCGTGTGTATCATAGTGTCCTCTTGCCCATGTTACAAGGCCCACTACTGTAGTTCTTTTTTTCTCCATCCATATTACAGACAACTATCCTTTGGTCAATGCTCATTTGATCCCAAACTCCCCAGAGTATTCTGGGAAACAGTGGTGGAGCCTCTCACCTTGGCACTCACATCAAGGACAGACAACTCTCCCATCACATCCCATGATCAGTGACCCGCTGTTTTTCTATGGGGTTTTAGCTATTGTTTCCCTTTGAAATGTCTCTGCACTCTCCACAGTTTGGCTTCCAATGAAAGCAGCGATTGTAATATTTTTAGTGGAGCAACACAGTCGTCAGTGAAAAGTTCAGATTGTGTAACCAATTTTCCAGTTCAAGGAGGCATTGCTGTCGATTGCGTTCCTCTCCTCAGGATGTGGTTCTTTGGGCTCATACAGTACAAGCACTGGGAATTGGAGGGTGGGAGTCTTGTGGTGGAGCTCTCACTAGCCCAGCCTCGAGCGCGGTTTGTAAGGGAAAGATACCAGACGGCAAGGCTGAAGTTTTTCACATGACAAAAACAATTATTTGTTTACATCTCTTGCTCTCTTCTAATTTGTCAGATAGGGAGTTTTTGCCATTTCATTGTTGCCAAGGAAGTCAAAAATCGAAAATGAAAAAAGTCCATGTGAGTCACAGCTGATGTAAGTCATAATAATGTTGCTGTCTAAAAATAATGGGGTTTTTGGAGTTCTTTGTCAAAATTGGTCATATGTTAAAGAAGGGGTCTTTTATCCCACAACTCTTGACAGAACGAGCCTGCTGGTCCCAGCAAAATGCCACGTTTCCCTGTATTTAGGGAGGTTTCGGTTTTGTTGTTAGGATTCAGTTTGTGTGAGTTGTTGAGCAAAAATTCTTAACCGCAGTGGAAATGTAGACTCATCAAATTAGCGCTTCTTATAAGGTCAAGGGGTTATGTTTTGAGGGAACTAAGGTGACATCATGGTTGGCCTTATATCCTGTGAAAGCCAGTGTCTCACTCCCACACTTTGAGCATGCTGTATGTTTCTTGTATACTGCGTTTCCTTATTAGTCATTTTTTCAGCTGTGGTTCAGTGAGAAGAGGAGATGGTGAGATTTAGTCATTTCCAGTCCTGAGTGTAGAGGAAACTGGGATAAAAGTTATTGGTGAGATTCAATACTGAAACTTACAAATTGGTTTCTCCGGTTTTTTACCACATCTTATCTGAAACAGCATTACATAAGCTATGTATGTATAAGTTTGCTATTGTATCGTGTACAGCTGTTTGGTTACCAGTCCAGAAGAAACATCAAATTTCATTCTTTCAGCTCCAGCATTGGAAAGAGACACAATTGTTAACTCTTGTCTTTATCACAGCTTTTCATCTACAAATGTTGCCTGTTATGCTAAGCAGCTCTCCTATAGTGACTGTGTAGCTGCTTGAGGAGTGTTTTATCACCTGTCTTGTGAATGCAACAATGGCTAAAACTCTTGTAAAGCCACAATAATAAACACTCGTTCCTATCCTATATGTTCTCAGTCCGTTACGACCTAGACACCTGGTCAGTGCTGGTCTGCAGAGGTGAGGCCATTTAAATGACTTTGTTTGCACCAGACAGTGGGAAACAAACAAAAGGTAACTCTGAGACAATGTTATCTTTCGTTCTGACATTTGAAGATTCATGTCCTTCATAAAAAGCAGCTCCTACTGCGACTCAGCACCAACAGTGAGGAGGGCAGCATGGGAAGGAAGAGCTAGTGTTTAGGATTGTGGCCGTTGTTTTCTAGTCAGGCGCAGAGTGGGCAGCTGAGGTGAGTGGCGTGCTGGGCTGCAGAAGTTTGGATCAAAGGGAGAGCAGATGTGTTTCCAGTCCCCCCCCCTCCTCTGAGCTCTGGACAAGCCTGTGTGTTTACTCATGACCTCAGCACGCCTCTGTTCTTCACAGCTCGCAACAGCTAGCAGCAGCGCTTTCCCAAGCGTCCAGAGTGTCTGCTGATCTCCTCTGCACCTCAGCCAAACGCATGGTTATAAACTATAACAGTACATGATCGTGTCCCTTCACTTAAGCTGCTTTCACTAATTTGCACGAACTGTGTCAAAACAGTCGACAGCTCGTCTTTAATCCGTATACACATGGGTGGATCCAAAAACTTTTGTCATTGCTCATGGATAAGAACTGTCGTCTATTTTAGACAAGTATGTGCCCATGCATGTTTGTTGACTTTGTTGCAGGGAAGATGTGGTGAGCTTAGACAAACAGGGCATGTTTCTTCTGTGGGAGGAGGGTGGGTGGAGGGCGAGGGGTGGAATTTGTGGACTGGTTTCACGAACATCTCTGCAGGAGGTATTTCGGTCCTGACAGTTAAATAGAGTTGCTGTTTCTTGGTGCCTGTTAGAGGGTTTTTGTATACTCAGTTATGCCATCATAAAGCTGTTCAAAGGCTTCTCAGTGGAAAAAATAAGTCAATTTGTTTTAACTTGAGTAGTTTGAGGGATTCAGGCATTTCATGCAGTGTAAATCATTATATCTGTGACAGATGAGTCAATAACTGGCTGCATGGGAAGGCATCGCATTCTGTTTGTGTATTAGACAAAATACAAGGTGAAAGTAAGTCATAGGAACAAACAGTCAGACCTCCACTATGGCAGAAAATATGAGTTGATGGTTGATTTTTTTTTTTTTTTTTGGACTAAAGGTTTGTCTCCATGATGGGTTGAGAAAGGTCTCTGACCTGAAAATACTTGCAAAAGCCATTGGATAAATAGAAAAATGCACCGTCATTAAGCTGCTTTTGTTTTCTTGATTCCTTGGGGGGGACGGATTGTTTTCACTCACCAGTTGTTATTGTTTTGTAGATTTTATATGGAAAAACTCTTCTACATGCCAATAAAGTTTAGGATTAAAAATACAATCATCAACGTCTGAAAGAGTCTGTCATCCTGCAGCAGTTGAGTATTTAGGACCACTCAGAGACTGTTTGGCCGTATCAGTGCATTACTTTCAAGTGCAGCTGCATTAAAAGATAACCTACATAATCCTCCTATCTGTGTTCCTGCCTTATCTAAGATGGCAGAGGAGAAACGGTTCATTCCCTGTATTTTATGGAGCCTGTAGTTGGTTATCTTTTTGAAGTTGTTTCCAGAAGTCATTCAGAGTTGGGGCAAGCTATGAGATCCTGTACTGGTATCCTCTTAAACTAGATGATTCATTCTCTCTGTTCTTTTTGCCCTTTTGCCAGGCTTATCTCTGTAATCTGACATCCAGATGTGCTGTCTTGTTGCAGCTCCTGTGGTGGAGCCATGTTGTTTTGGAGGCTCCGCAGCCGGGGAGGGCACTGTTAGTCTACTCTACATGTTGCATCACGAGAAGTGTTTTGCAGCTTTGTGTGGGGGCGAGCAGACTGACTGGCGGTGGGGGGGTTAAATCCTCGTAGCTGAGGGAGAGGTGGTAGCGGTGGCGGGTAGACGTTCTCATTTACCACCATCCCTCCCTCCTTTTCCATGGGACTTTCTCCAGCTAGCTGGAGTTTGCATCATTCCATACAAGATTAGGCCACATCGTTCCCACACAATACTTAACCGTTTTATCCACATAGCTTGTGATAATACGTTGTTCATATACTGCCACTCTTTCTCTCCCATTCCATCTCAGACCTCTCTACTTCATTCTCTCCAGTCTATAGAGAATCTCCGACCCCCAGACCTCTGGACCCCCGGTGATAATAATTCATGCACCACTTCTTTCTATCTACCTTTCTTTTTCTACTAGCTATGCACATCCAGCCTCTCCCTTTCTCTGTGCTTACCATTTTCCATCCCTCTGTTCTTTCACTCTCTTTTTTGCCCTTTTGAAGTTGAGCCGACAGGAACAGAAAGGAACTAAACTTTCCCAGAGAACCTCCCATCGGCTTCTTGTTGATTTTTCTTTCAAGTTCATTTTCAAACAGCATTTATTCATATTAAACAGATGAAAAATACACCTCAAGGCATTACAATGCAAATGAATGGCACCCACATCTTTCTCAGAATTGTTGTTGTTGGGGGTGGGTGTGTGACTGGCGTAGGCAAAAGCAAGTTTGTATGTGTGTCGCTGTCCTGATTCCAAATGCAAGGCTAGCTGTGGCTCTGGGTATAACAGAGAGTAAAGACCGAACCTCTGCCCACACTCGAACATGGCTACACAAAGGGCGGCCTGTGGAGGACTTCCTGTGTGAGGATTCTTGTGTTTGTGGGCAATGCCGGAGAGACCGTTGAGGTCAGGCAGTATGACTCTGGGGGGTACCTCCTCTTTTGTTGTGCTCCCCTCTAAGCTCTCTCTTTTTCTCTGATTCATTCCGTATCTTGTCCCTTGTTTCTTGTCGTCTCCGCCTCCTTCCCTGCTGCCCAGCCTCTCTATTCACTCCCCTCCCTTAGTCTGGCCTCTTTATCCGTCCACCACACCACAGACCAGAGTGCTGTTTCTATGTCTCAACACCCAGTGCAAAGCCGCAATACCCCAGCTTGCCCTTGCAGCTTGGGACAATTACCCCTTCCGCCTTGTGTGTCGGGTCATACGTTGTCACTGGTATCGTGACATATGGAAGAGGATATTAATGATTTTCTCCTCTATGTTCACAGTAACTGGTGGATGCCAGGATTTACCACATTGGCTTTCCCCGACTTAGAGTACACATTGATCATTTTACCAACCAGTTTATAGAATAGTAATGATCTGAAAAATGGCTGATATTAAATAAACATAGTGGCCGCAGTCTCGAATTTTCCAAGATTTAACTTCTGTCTGGTTGTATTTCCCACTGCAACAGTCTATAGAGGTTTCAGCCATGCTAAGTGCATGGCTCTACGGATGGCAGTGTCATTCAGTTCACGCTGATTCAGACTGGAATATCTGAATAACTACTGCATGGACTGACACAGGATTTGGTATAAGCATTCATGGTCGCAAGATGATGAACCCTAGTAACTTTAGTGATCCCTGAATTTTTCTCTTGCACCACCAGCAGGGGTGTGTGGCTCAGGAGATAGAGTGGGTCGTCCACCAATAGACAATAACTTGTAATATAATAAAAGCTAAAGTTTAACTTAATGGCTCTGGGATTTTCTTGTAAATTATATTCCTTGAATTAAAAAGTTTCACAGCATTTTATTAGCTTGGTGCTTTTATTTTGACGGAAAGGCCTGTCTCTCTCGCCCTGGTTCCGGTTGCGTACCAGCGAGTCAACAGCCCCAGACTAGTTCCCCCCAGTCCGCGTGTCAAAGTGTCCTTGTACAAGGCACTGAACCACTTGCCCTTGAGTGGTCCAAGTGACTAGAAAAGCGCTATTTATCAGAAAGTCTCTAAAATTGACTAAAAGTGGCGATCCCCTTCCAGCGGCACCATGATGTTGAAACAAACAAATATAGTATCACTCCACACCCACGGGATGAACTGAAACTACATTTCTTCATGTCTCCCTGAGGCTCAGCTTAATACCTTCCCTTGTCATCCAGTGCCATGGTGACATTTTAATCAGCCTCACTTTTACTTTATTTGTTTTAGCCTGTCTAAATGTTGGTGATAGTATTTAGTAAACAATATGCCTACTAAATACACTCAAAAAGAGATCATGTCTCAATGCAGCATAGAGCCTGCAGCATCATGAAGCTCTTCGCCTTTGTGCTGCTCATTCTGCACAAGTGCACTTTGGCTTTGGTTCAGTCTCTGAACCGGGCCTGCTCTGAAAGAGCCGTACAGTACCAACCTTTTTGATGCAATTAATTTAGGATAAATTGGCCGACTCTCAACCTTTCGGCTCTGCTCAATTTACCACCAGCGTCTCTTGTTCTCTCATAAACCCAGAGTCAGCTCTAGGTCAGCCAAGGAAAAGACCTGTGATTAACCTTCGTTAGTGGCCTGTTGAGGGCACACGTTAGTGAGATCCAATCTTTTGCCCTTTTCCTTGTTCTGCCTCAAAGGTTCCTCTTAATATGTGGGTGTGTTGAAATTTCAACCTTTTAGCCAGCTTTTTACAGAAAAGCGTATAGTGGCAGTAAGTGTTGAGACATGAATCTCTCCACAGTCTCTTACTTGACGACATTGTCAGAACAGTGGTTGTTGAGAGTGAAGAGAGGGATTCTTCCTGTCCAGATTTTTCCAGTCTGTTTGTGTTTAAACCAGTGAACCTGGGACTCAAAGTGCTGCTGCAGTCTGCCAACCATGAGGCTACTTCTACTAACTTGTTTATATCTGGTCCTTGGTCTTCTGAGATCCTTCTTACTCTATTTTTGCATTTTTCCATTCCCATACCTCCACTGCATTTTCCTCTGCTTTGTTCCATCATTTTAATAATGAGCCACTCTTTAATCGCTGTTTTAACATGTCAACGTGGTTTCACCGTTTAGTAATTCTGCCTCAGGCTGAAAGCATCACTCCAAGCGTCTATGAAACACACATCACACTATGACAAGTCGGTGATTATGTTCTGAAGCCTTTGAGGTGGTTTCTCTGGGCAGTATTAAGTGGGGGACTAATTCTTTGTGCCAGCTGGGGAGTTACTAAGTGTCTCTGTATGCATTATAAAGCATTTTTCTTGTACAGTCTCATAGTTCAAATAGTGAGAGCAGTTGCAATTTGGAATTCAGGAGTGTCATAAGAGAATAAATGTATATCAATATCCAATTTTCACTATAAAATGTATTGATTATTGTGTGATTCTTTACAGCAGTCTGCTGATTGTTTTTATAAGTCCACTAAAGCCAGATGATGACAGCAGTCTGTTGTAGATCCAAGCCTTTCCATTGGATGCCAGGAATAATATTTTTTGTTTACACCGATTCTGTTTGTCCTCTCTAGACTGGGCTGAGTGAACTAAGCAGATCAGAATATTTTTCCAGAGCGGGAGAAACCCAAGAGGCTTTAAACAGCCCCACAAAAACAAAGAAGACTGTGCTTCAAAAGATGTAAGTATGATCTAATGCAGAACTTTCCAGCCCCACCAGTCAGAGAGGACACTCAAGTATCTGTTCATATCCTCTTCTCCTTTTAACTTTTTCAGAGCCAAACAAGCGAGTGTCCAGCAAGAGCTCTGTGGTTCCACTGTGGGAGAGCAGCAAATTGACCAGAGAGCCTGTGCCAAAGACCAAAGAGGGGACCTCAGATCTGCTTCGAGCCCAAAAGACTCCAGTTCTGAACAGAAAGCCCCCTCAGAGGCAGACTCTGAGGTGCCTTGCCCCAGTGTCTTAACTGAAGCCACGACTCAGATTAGGACTACTCGAAAGCATGGCCTGACTCAGGAGCAGCAGACTGAGAACAGACCTCCAGACAGCATCAACCCGAACGGGGCCTCAGCAGATTTCTGGCAACATGAAATCAGTCAGAAGACCAGCGAGAGCAAGAGGTGCAAGCTGAGCAAGGCAGGGGAAGACCCTCACCCACAGAGGGCCAACGGGACGTGCCTTGGAAGACCTCCAGCCACAATGCAAACTCACTCCACCGAGTGCTCCACACAAACATCCAAGCATGACCTTCTTCCTCCGCCACCCCTTCCTCCAGTGGAAGCCAAGGCTGAGTCCAAGGCTTTCCCAGTCTCCAAGTGTAAGAAAACCACACTGGAAGTAGAGCTGCTTACTCCAGGGAAACGGGCCCAGAGGCTCCCCCTCACAAGCAATAACACGGCACAGACAAACCAAAACAGGCTGGCCGCAAGTCTGAGGGGCCTATCTGTCAACCCTGCATCCTCAGGCTCCTCTATTAGTTCCAGATCCACACTCGGAGAGGAGGGGAGAGAAAATGTGCCCAGAACCTCTAGATTACGACGGCTGAAGAGGTCCTGAGGGGGAAGAGACGAGCTACAGTAAAGATGCCTGACGCCACAGAGATAGAGATGATATTGTGTCAGGCTGCATGTTTCCCCCATGTAGTCTCCTCAGATGACTTGGATTTGTACATGTCGCATATTACTACAATATCTGCTGTTTTCACATGTGCTGTGCAGACATTCAACACACACACACACACACACACAGATCAAATGAACACATTATGGCAATTGATACACAAGCGCTTGAGTTATGCTTTGTCAAATACTTGAAACAGACTTTGCCTCCACCCATAAGTAGTGGTGGTCAAGAGAGGCTCGCAAATGAAAGTCAAAAACCTTTAATTGGAGTTTAGATTTGGTTTTGTGTTAAAGATTGGGGATTTCAGACAGGCAGGAGCCATGCAGTACGTCATGGCTCTCAGTCTGAAATACTGGCTCCTATGTGTCTGAAAACTGTCCAGTTTCCCCGCTGAAGCTCTGGTGTGATTGATTGCTGTTTCCAGATTTATTTCATCACTCTCTTCTCAAATATGTCTTTTCGTAGTTAGATTTCATTCATATGTAATTTGCTCAATGCTCAGTTGCTAAGTACCTGAAATGTATATTTAAATGCGAGGCTATTATACAGATTTTATATTGAACTTGGACCAAATGTGTGCGGGTATACGAGCAGCATTGGAGTATTAGTGGTTTTATTTGGGACGTCTTCAGTACCTCAGGTTTAAGTGGAGCTGCTGTCGTCGCCCCAACACTCGACGGGACTGTTCATGTTTCTCAGTTGGCCCAAGCCTGGAGAGATCACAGGGCAACAGTCAATTAAAGGATGATGTACGATAAAATAGCTCTGCTCGAAAACATGACTCCTTTTTCGTTTTTAATTGTGATATTTTTATCCCAAGAATAAATGTGTTTTCCACAAGAAAAGCATCTCTTTGAATATTTGTGGAAATATGAAAACAGGCTCAAGATTTTCTGGAAGCAGCCAGCATGAAGTAACATGTCGATCTCTGAGCATCAGTTTGCTCATTCAGGCCAGACTGGCTGATGACAGTAAATGTCTGTCCAACAACAGTGATGCTGTCACTAATAGATTTTAAAGCAGCCTCTCTGTCACAGTTGGCTTGTGTAACCTGAGATGAATCAGCAGCAGAAGCCAGTTCTGTTCTTATCAAAGCTGAGACAACATGGTTGGTTTCTGGAACTGACCCTAATGTTTTAGGTCCTAATATGGTTAAATCAGTCTCAAGAGGTGTTGATATCTCGTCCCCTGGGTCTAATTCTTTTCAACAGGTTCTGCAGATGAGTAGATCTTCAAATCAGTTCAACTCTACAACTTGAAAGTTAAGCCTGCTCCTTAAACCTAACCAACAAGGGCAACATTGTCTAGGGATCATGAGGAGAGACGGTATTTTTGTCTCCTGGATTGACTTAATACGAGGATGGCTTGTTACAATGTAATTTGCTGTAAACACATTTGGACAGAGCCCTTGCTCAAATCTATGCTGCCTCTCCAGCAGCAGTTCCCACGCCAGCTGCATGAGAAACCTTTCAAATGCTCAGACTTGTTTGGCTTGATGCGTCACAGACAGACTCTGCACTCGCTCTCCAGAACAAAGACAACTTTAATTCTCTTTTCATACAAAATATTTAATAAATATGACTTTCAAAAATATATTGCCAGATCAACACATAATTCTCAAGTTCATAACACAAAGTCAAAAATAGGACAAAATGTTGCCATGATCTCAAAGGGTTAACAAATGAGATAAAACATGTTTGTCTTTAAGAGCCTCATTTAAAAAAAAAAAGAGAGAAACAAATGTGCACAGAAACAGAGCAGACTCTTGCAGAGCAAGGCAGTGTATATTGTCTGATTCTACAGTGTTCCCATTGCCCCCCTACTGTTCAAGTACTCATGGTCTAGCTTATGATAGTACGCTGACTAAAGCAGATGGGAATTCTGGCGTGTCTCTATTGAAGTGACTTGCATTGCAAGTTGGTGGATTGTGACCGCCTTTGAAATGTCAATGGGTTAAACTGAAGCTGCTGAAGGATTTTTGTTCCCTTACGTATTTATCCATTAGTGACAAGCAATATGTCTGCCACCATGTCCGTCCCTCGCAGCAGCCGTGATCGTTTGTTGTCCTAACCTCACTTGCCTTCAATCAAGGTCCTGGCAACAAGTAATGAAATGTCAGATGTGTGGAAATAAAACAAAAAAAAAGTGTTTCTTTCAGGCATCAAGTGCCTGTCTTTTGTCTTCTTTGAAATTTGGCTTTTATAAAATGTGTTGGAAAAAAAAATTAAGTCACTGAAAGAAATGGTAGGCTTCCACAGCTATCAAAACCTTCAAACTAGACATAAATAAAAAGGAATGATATCTTAAGGCTCTTGATTATTAAGTTAATAAATCAAATATACACAATGATTAATAAAAAAAAATGTACATATCTACATGTTCTAAATCGACACATAAATTCTTCATATCGGCAGCAACTGCTGACATTGAGCCCTTCCCTCCCCCTCCCCCTGCCCAACCAAAAAATAAAAATAAATAATAAAGTTGATCTTTTTTTCTCATTTGACAGTTGCTGAAGTCTAAAGCTGAAAAGGCACTTTCTCCAAACGGAACTAGGAAGAATTCAAACACATACTAAAAATAATTAGCTCTAGTGTTGAACACGTCGGGTAGTTTTAGTCATTGTACAACAATTACACCAGGAGCCCCTTCCATGTGTCCACTAAATTAAAAAAAAAGGGAAATGAAATGTATAGGAAGACACTTTTGCAGCTAGTTCTACAGTGAAATGTATACCAGTGCCTTGTGTTTCCAGCCAACCAAAGCAACTGTCACTGCCAGTGTAAGCCAGCTTGTCAAAACTTAAATTAACACGGGGAATATCTGAAAATACTGTGGGGTCTCGACTGACATGACAGTTTACCAACTACACATGCCAAAGCTCCCCTGTTTCACCCACCACCGGGGTGTGAAGGCATTAAGGCTTGGTTGCACAGCAACACAGCTGTCTGCTATACAATGTAGTCCATCCTGTTTATGCTGTTTGCTGTCTCCAAGTCTCTGTTGTCCTGTTTATTAGTCCAATTAGGATGTTTGGATGTGGAGTTGGGATTGGAGATGGGCGTCTTCTCGTCCCTCTCCACCAGTGTGTATGCTGGCTTTTTGGCAAAGCGGCCCTTCTGCAAGTGCCTCTCCTTGTCGTCCTCATCCCCCTCGGGATGATTTGTCCTTGTTTTGGCAATGATGGAGTTCTTGTTTTCGTAGTCCTTGATGGCCACCGTCAGACCCACGTGCTTCTCTATGGGGTTCTTGATCTGGTTAAGCTGCTCCCGCACGTTGTTGGTCGTATTGTCCTCGGAGCCGGCGGCCGACGTCCCGTTGTGGTTGCTCTGTTTCCGCCGGCGGCGCATGCACCACAGCAAAATGGAGACGAGCACGAGGACCCAGATGACGATAAAGACGGAGCTGAGGAGGGGCACAAGGTAGTCTGGTGGAAGAAAGTACGACAGTCACAGGTTAGAGGGATGCCTCGAATAATTTGGCCACTGTTAAACAATCCACGCTGGGTTTCATTATATTGCTATGTCAAGCCTGCTAAGTCATTAGCATGCTTTTGCCAGTGCAACCTGACCTCTGAGCCCTGAACAAGGGAGGAGGCTGCTTCTATTTGGCCGTGGCGGCAGTCTGCTGTCACCGTGTTGATGAATGGCGGACACATGCGGGAGTCATACCAAGAGTCCAGCCAGTCACAGTGCGAGCCAGTCTGAAGCCACGTAGCCAAGCAGCTCTGCTCTTTTCCACTGAAATCCTGGCTAGATTCTTTTTCAGCTCCATTACAACTGCCATGAGATGGCAGACCTGGACGGCCTCAGTTGTGTGGGAGGTTTTAGGATTTTTTTTTTTTCCATACGTGCACATTTTTCTCCGGTGCTCTTCTGTCATATTCAGACTGTGTCTCATCTGATCTTTCAAAAGAGGTAAAAAAACAAATCCTCCCACCTATTTCTACTCATGCAAGTGTGTGCAAGTCTGGAAAACGCTGCAACCAGCGCTCGGAGGTGGTTCATACCAGTTTTGCTGGGGCTTGGCACGCGCACTTCTGCGATGGCGGAGATGATGGTGTTGTTCCCGTTGCGTTTGCTAACCAGGTCGATTATCCTGTCTGTGATCTCTTTAATGGGGCTCCGGTCCAAGCGACGGTCGTCAGTGGACTGGAAGTGCCAGGGAGAAAAGAAAGGTTTGAAATGTGAAATCAGCTCAGGTTCAAGTTCCATCTTGCCTGCCGCTGTTTGTGTTTACACGCTGTCAAAACTGATGACAGAAAACAAGTGAACCTAAAAACCACCACACAACCCATTAGAGCATGTTAGTGCTGCTAAGAATGCACGCTGCAGGGTACAAACGTTTTAACAAGTGTGCATTAATAGAAGCAAACAAACATGAGGCAGACTGAGGGAGAGAGGAGACACTTACGATGCAGACGTGGATCTCGTTGCTGGCTGAGTATGAGGGGTCACAGGCTATGGACACAGAATGCTCCAAGGAGAAATTCTTCACTACGTACAAGTGTCTCAGCTGCTTGCACACTTCCTCCACCGTCAGGCCCTGGACAGGAAGGAGAAATTAAGCAAATGTTAGCACACATGGAAAAACAGAGCAGCAATCAGGGAGAGAAGGAGGAGAAGAGCTGGGCCTACAGTTTGGCAGTAGGTTTAACATGCTATCTGGTTTGGGATCCACCTCATTTAGATTAAAGACCACAGGCTCATATGCTTGTCACTATCTGCTGTCATGCTTGTTAAGCAACTGGCGAGTGGTGATCCTGTGTGGAGTCGCCAGTGGTCCTGTTTAGTTCAAATCCATATGATCTTCAAATTAATCTTGCAGTGCGGTGGGGTTAAGAGGGGGCTGGGTTGGCACGAGCTGCAAAGTCGTGAATGTCTGATTTTCCAGGGGGACCGGAATTTGGATGAAGACGGCAAAAATGCAGAGAAATATCCCCCCTTTGAGTTCTGGGAGCACATTTAAATAAATGTCCAAGTTGTTTGGGAGTCTGCTGTTTTCATTCCCTCACCGGCGCTGCTATAGGAGAGGCGTGAAAAATGATCCCGAGACCCCTTTCGATTCGACCCCTCCCTCCCTCCCTCCCTGGTGCCTAGGTAACTTACTCGAGGCATGATCTCCTTGTTGAAGGTGAAGGTGATGTTGGCGCAGCTGTTGTCCTGGTAACTGGAGCTCGGGTGGCATTTGGTGGGGGACGGGGGAGGGTTGGAGCGCCAGCACTCTCCCAAGTCGGGGCAGGGTTCCACAAAGCAGTGGCTCTCCTTGATGGGGATGCAGCTCTGACCTGAGGGACACCCACCTCGACCTTTGGCACCCAGTTTGCAAGACGCGGGGCCGCACCACATCTGGAGAGGAACACATGACGTTGTTGAGATAATGTCACAGACCTTTGTTTATATAAAACTCTTTGGCCTTTCAGCAGCATCATATATAGTGTGAAATCTCAGCAGCTCCGTGGTCCCCAGAGGATAATTCACCATCTCTCTTTATTTCGCCTCCTCCTCCTTTAGTGGAGGAGTGGAAATGTATTGACCACTGTTGGGGTTTTATTTGCTCTATTCTTACCTCCAAACATGACATGCTGAAATGCTAAACATTCTCACAACTAAACTAATGGTGAACAAAACCCACTAACACCAACAGGTTAACAATGTCACTGTGAGTGGTTGGCTCAAAGCACCACTATGTCCTCTCCACTGTGTCTTATCACCTTTTTTTAAAAGCAGAAAATAAGCAACAACTTCAAACATTACATATTTTCTATACACCAGTTGCCATACAACAACAACTTACTTGACAAAGCCTTAAGTCTAAAATTGGCAGGATTTTGATTCTAATTAAATATCTAAGGAAAAAAGATGTCTAACTCTCCCCAAAATGGTTAATTTAATAGCTCTTGTGTCTTGATTATTATGTGTAAATCCATCGAGATCTGCAGCCAAACACATTTTAAAACCTTCGACATTCAAACACACTCATTTGTCCAGAGATTTGAAGCCAGAATTTGCTGCTGGCAACATGTCTGCAGCGCTGAGCGCCAGAGATCCAATACCCAGCCCTGAACAGGACTGCAGACTGGAATGGAATCAGTGACACCGGTTTTTTCCCAGTCAAGGATATTAGTAGCTGTGTAAAGATTCATTTTTCTCCGCTGCACGTCACGGGACATGCTTCTATAATCTGCATGAAACACATACGTATTCCCACATCAGACTATGTTTAGCCTACACCTTACAGGCCCGGATCACTTTCACCCCCATGAAGCGTTTTCTTCCCAGGGGGGAGCCGTATCAGTGAGGCACCACTGTTCATGTGCTGGGTTAAACAAGCATGATAATGATAGCACTACTTCAGGCCTCTGCTGCAACTCATCTTCACTCGGAGCGACTTTGGGAGACTCTGTGGTTGGCATCTGACACCCGATTCAAAACAGTGCTATTGTGTTTCTTTTCGAAACAAAATGGCATCATCTCGGTTCGGAATCTGACACTCCCAGGCCAACTCCACCCTGTGACGGAGCGCTGTTGTGGCCTGACATGGCCCTACCTGAGCGCTCGGAAGATCAACAGCCTAGGACGCAGCCGCCCACGCAGCCTTTTGAGCTCGTTTCTGTTTGTTACAGTTATTCTGCACCACCCTTCACCCATTGGTAAACAATGACATCATGTGCTTCAGCCATCATAGACGCTACATGAAGCGTGATTATTTAGACGTACCTTTGTGCACACAACTTTCCCATTATAGCAGTGGCAAGTGTTGCAGTCTTCATCCCATTTGGCTCCATCCAGTGTGACTTGTCCATTAATGGAACAGGGTTTCCTCGTCACTGTAGAATACAACCACAGTCTTAGATATATACCAGAAAAGAGTGGCTTTTGTTATGTGGGTGTCTTTTAACACCTCGTGAAGACTTGTACCTTCTTGGCAGTGGGGCCCCATCCTGTCTGGTGGACACAAACAGCGATATGCGTTGATCTCATCCACACAAGTGGAGCCGAAGGCACATGGAGAGGACTGGCACTCATTAATATCTGTCAGGGGGAGAGCGCGAGAGGTAAGAAATGGCTCCTTCATGAAATGGAGAGCACAGCCAGACAGCACACAAATATTGGGTTAAGCAGTCAGCACACAAATCTAATTCCTGGGCTAAATTCACTGAGGTCATGTGTCATTTGAACAGTACGTACACATACACATGCCAGTTAATAAAAAACAAGCAAACATGCTTTAAATCAGCCCGGGACGGTTTTGCCCCATGCAGCTTTATTAAAAGCAGCATCATTAGCAGGTATGCAGGAGCTAAAGGCTGGACTTAGCAGAACAAAGGGTTTGCAATGGGAAAGAATGTGGCCATCTGAAAGCCTTTAAGAGGGAAAACAATCTGTGTAATCAGTGTCAGAGAGCATGGCTGATTAGCTGTTGGCCTGTTAAGCCGGTTTCCCCCGGGGACAGCAGTAGGGCCCAGTGAGGTGACACCGAAATGGCTCAGCCTGGCCCGCAGCCCAACACGCAGATAATTGGCCGACTAGACCTTCCATTTAGAGCCACTGGGACGGTCCCGCAGACCGGGCCCGCTCTAACTGACGGCTCAAACGGGGGATCAGGGAGGAGCGGGAGGCAGGGTTAATACTCACTGATCCGACAGTCTGGACCCGCGAAGCCCGGGGCGCACTCGCAGCGGTACCAGTTATCCCCGTCCACGCACGTTCCGCTGTTGTAGCTGCAGGAACAAAAGAGAAAGACAGAGCAGGACCTCAGTTTGTATCAAACACACTGACATCTATCCACTTTGGTTTTTTTCTTAATGTCAAGCCATTGCAGGCTGGAATTTTCTCACCAGTCAACATATAATAACCATTCTCAAAGGCAATTAAGGCAATCAGACTTGTTCTTTTTATTGGACAAGTGTATATGGGGCTGGGAGGGAGCTCCAGCGGTGTGTGGTTAAATAAGAGTGAAGCCTGGGAGTTCACTAAAGAAGGTTAGCCGATTGCATCCCAGGAATGACATGGAAGGGTGTGTGCTCGGTTCTCAGCAGAGAGAGACAGAGAAAGCCTGCAGGTGAGAAACCACCACACAGGAGGAGAAGCCTGTTTACATCTCTCCAACTAAATCGACAGGAAATGTTAAGCTTCCACTTACCAAGGGTGGGGACTGCAGTCGTTGGTATCTGGAGGAGAAAAAAAAATGGAGACAGAGTGCAGTCAGTGTGTGTCCTTTTCCCTGTCTCATGTCTGAGTGTTTAGTGCAGGTGACAGCAAAGAGCACGTCTGAGCTTGCGTGTTCAGAGGCGTGTTGGGCCGCTCGGGCCTGGGCTGATTACTCTGCCTTATTAACGACATAGACCAAACAACTCAGCCGACTTGCATACTTTTAAAAAAAAGGGGGGCGGGGGGTTCCAGCTCCTCAACAACAGCCATCATCCCAGCCACCCCCACCTACAGCACCTCCACACCCACATTCCCAGCGTCGGCTGTTTCTCCCCGAGAAAAGTCGGGGGAATTTATGTTTTGGAGAACATGCGTACAGGGAAATGGAGGAGGGCTGTAGAACAAGCCGACATGTCACTGTTTGGACAGGAATGTGACGACGAGAGGGGAGAGAGGGGTGTGTGTTGGATGAGGAGGAGGAGAAGGAGGAGGAGGAGGAGGAGTGGGGGGGAGAAACATCTGTCTCCACTTTCCTCAGCCCCTTTCTCCCTCCTCCTCCTCCTCCTCTCATGGCCGGCAGGGAAAGCAAAGGGGGAAAAAAAAATAAAAAGGTGCAGATTCAAGAGAGGATGAGAGAGAAAGTCAGATTTAATCAAATGCAGGACTTCACCTCTGCTTTAGGTAGCAAGAGCTTTATCATCATTTAATAGTAATAACTGTCTACTCTTATCCTCTCCATCAGTCTCCCTTAGAGTAGAAGAGTGAGAGCACTTACTCTGGGTGCATGTGGGACCTTCCCAGCCTTCCTTGCACACGCAGGTGAAGGACTCCCCGGCCACCACACAGGTGCCGCCGTTCTCGCATGGGTTTGGCAGACAGCTGGAGTTTTTGGCTGAGAGAGGGAGGGAGGGAGAAAGAGAGAAAAAGAAATAGTATAGCTTTGGTCAGTGAGCTTTCTCCAGCACTGCAGAGGATTATCAGAGCAATAATAAACCTTAAAACAGCCGCAGGAGACGGCTGTTGGTTTGGCTTTTTTCAGTCGGTTTTCCGTTTTTCTCTGAGGGAATCCACATTCCGCGACCTTCCACAGTGCATTGTCAGTGCAATCAGTAATTTTAAGCGGATATCTGTCAGCGCTCACAGGAGAGGGAGAAACGGGCGAGGAGGGAGCGCTGACAGGGTGAGGGGATAAAAACTGTTTGTGGACCTCGTGGAACTGACAGATCTGATTAATATCCGAGACGAGACGGGGGGTGGGGGGGGGATCTCCCACCGAGTCACCTTCTGTGTGTAAATAAGATGACATTAAACCAAAACAGAGCAACGGTGTGGCTCACCTATGTTGCACGTGGTGCCCTCCCACCCTGGAGAACATGTGCACTGGAATGTGTCGCCTTCGTCGTGGCAGGTGCCTCCGTTGTTGCATGTGGCTTCGTCACATTGACTTTCACCTGGAGGGAAATTGAAATCCTTAAGTTGCCTCAAATGTGCGTGAGTATTAGCACACACTTTGTTGGGTAATTATATACAGCACATACCATCAGCCTGCACTGACAGACTGCACACGTGAAAAACTGAAAGAGCTAAGTTCTCTTACGGGAGTGGCACGTCTTCCCCTTCCAGCCATTCTTGCACTCGCAGAAGAAATCAGTCACCAGGTCTCGACACGTCCCTCCATTATGACAGGGGTTGGTGCTGCAGTCATCGATATCTGGGGAGTCATCAGATGGATGATTTGCATGTGGCATATTTAATATTTATAATGAGCGTTTATGCTGAAACTACAACAAGATTCAACAGATCCAAGAAGTAAGAGGAGGAGAGGGGGGGTTGATGCTGCAGCAGTTGTACGTACTGATTTCACAGTGGTCGCCCTCCCAGCCGTCACCACAAATGCACTGGTACACGCTGACTTTGTCGATGCAGGTGCCTCCGTTGCGGCATGGGTTACTCTCGCAGTCGTTGATGTCTTTGTGAGAAGAGAAGGAAAAAAAAGTTAAACTGAGAATGTGTCCTGATACATTTGTGATGGGGTGCGCCTCGTATTCGATGCCGGGTGCCAAATCTTACTCTCATGACAGTAGGTGCCTCTGAAGCCCTCCTGGCACTCGCAGCTGAACTGGCCTCCGGCCTGGCTCCGGCACCGGCCGTGAGGTCCACACACATTCGACGAAATGTAGCGCTCTCCTCCCGGCGTGCTGTTGGACGCCACTGCCACCGTGCAGCTGTCAATCACTGCGGAGATGAGAGACAGTTAGAAACAACTGGTGAAGCCTGTTTGTACGCTGCGTCTTCCAGGCGATTAAGTGTGAAAAAGGATGTAACTCATTGTGTTTGCGTTGGGAGTTATGCAACCATCTACTTTTCATCACTAGATGTGGAGCGTGAGAACTAAACAGCGAGAGCAAGATCTACACAGTTACAGGCCCGTAAACATAATAATGCCAACAGGTATCAGTGCAAGAATGTAAAAAACACTCAATAGAATAAGCAGCGATATGCTGTTATGCTTTCATAAGCATTTCAGAGTGATCTTTTTCACTCTGCACTGAAATCCTTTCCTTTCCCCCTGTCTGATCAGGTTAACAGCGCAGGGTGAATTTTCTCCCCTGTAATCACTTAATTCTTGCCAAGAGCAGAGAGGATCTCACCGTCTGGTATCTGACTCCGTGGTTGGTCCACTCACTCAATTACACACACACACTTGCACACACACAGAAAAATGTGCGCACTCATTGAGGGGGAAAAAGAAGAGGTAGCCCACCAAGTCATTACCAAGGAACACACACAGTGCTATCAGCCTTTTGCCAGATTTTCAGTCAACTCAGAGGAGGAGAGAATCACTGGAAAAGCTTTGCTGAGGAGATGGAGTAGAGGGGGGGTTTGGGGGGTTCATCGAGGGAGCTACACTACAAAAAAAAACTGTTCGCTTTGGGCCAAGAAACTTCAGTGCACAAAACTAAAATATAGGTATTGCTCCCATGGGAGAAGTGTGGGCAAAATGCTCAGGCGAAATGGTGAAGACCTGGCCTTACTCAGCATTTTACTACAGCACGCAGCGCAGATCACCTTTCAGAAATGTTCTGGAAAAAGTCACAGAGTGAAAAGCTTGTGGCTGTTGCTTGCAGGGGGACGTACCTTTACACGTGGTGGTGCGACAGTGGTCTTTAAGGTGAGAGCAGTTCTTGCCCTCGTAGTCCTCTGGGCAAGCGCAGTAGTAGTCGGTGGCCAGGTTGAAGCAGGGAGCGCCGTTCTGACACGGGTTGGGGGAGCAGTAATCGATATCCAGCTAGGGCAGAAAAAGGTATTGAATAGAGAGTGGTGAACCTGATAGCTGACATAGTTTCAGCTACACTAAACAGAGCAGAACCCACAGCATCCTCCCTACAGGCTGTGCCAGGAAATAACACACGCACAGCGCTTGGAGGAAGGGGAAAAACAAGGCAGAGACATAGGAGCCGTCCTCTGAGTCTGGGCTTCAGCACTGAGGAATGTATCCCGCTGTAGCCAGGAGCAGCTTCAACAAAGCACTCCCTTTTAAGAAGGAGGACTGTGGAACAACAGCGATTTAAGAGGGTGGGGCAGGGAAACTTTACAACGAACCCGAAGATACAGCAATGCTGGCAGACGGGGATCTGGCGCTGGCGCTGGCGGGGGCAAGGGCTTAAGATGCTGACCGATAGCAGGGAGGACGCATGAATGTGGCCTTAATTATGTGTGTGGGAGGACGGTCGCCATGGGGAGGACGTGTCTCACCTGGCAGAGGTTGCCTGAGAAGCCGGCCAGACACAGGCACTGGAAGCCGTTCACCTCGTCCTGACAGCGGCCGCCGTTCAGACACGGCGAGCTCGCGCACTCGTCGATGTCACGCTCGCAGTGCTCGCCGGAGAAACCAGGGGGGCACACGCACCGGTAGCCATTTACCAAGTCCTGAGAGAGAAGAAAGAGAGAGAGAGGGGGGGGGTTAACCTCATGCGGCCACAAATTTAATTAACGGTTTTGACAGGGTGGGGTCCAAACAATAACTGTCAAACCAGGGAACAGAAGGACAGAATGAAGAGCGAGGCTGAGATGGGGAAGAGGAGGGGTTCAAGAGGGGGGGCACTACAAGTTATCACAGCTCTGCATTTATTTCAACACATTTTCCTGGCACGGGCTCAACACAATAATGTTTATGGTAATTTAATCTAGTGTGGTCAAGGAACTTGTGTGTCCCTCCCTCAGAAACCCCTCTGAACCCACTCCCCTCAGATTTGATTTCAGAGAGGAATTCCACAACAATTCCTCAGTCAGTTCAGAGAGAACAGTTTACTGCAGCTATTTATATAACCGCTGTAAAAGTCTCAGACTGCAACAACAACAACAACAACAACAACAACAAGAAAAACACAAGAACACAATAAAGCAAACAAACAAGCAGTGATATCAGATTAAGCCTGTTTGGTTTCTGACCCGACACGTACCTTGCAAGTTCCCCCATTCTGGCACTGGTCCTTGCAGTCGTTTATATCTGCACAGGAAAACAAATCTGAGGATTAATTCTGAACAGCTTGACTAAATAGTCTGTCTTTGAAAACAAGTCTTTGCTTTATGTTTCCCATGCTAGGGGCCTTTAAAAACATTGTCAGAGCTACAGAGCGCTCTGCGAGAGAGTTGGATAACGCGGCTGCGGAATCAGTGCAACACAGAATATTGAGCAATCCCGTCTGCTGCCAAGTGAAACTAGCGCTGGGATTGTTTTGAGCCGCCTCTAATCACTGCAGCCTTGGCCACACACGGGGCTAATAATGATACAGCAGATTTGCCCGACGGTTCGCTTCAAGTCGTCATGTTACAGCTTTAATTCAGGCTGCGCTGAGGGGACAGGGGGGAGAGAGAAGTGAAGGAAAAAAAAAAAAGTGGAGCTGGACAGGTGTCCCCGCTCCACAGCTGCAGCTGATGGCCTTCAACTCACTGGTGTCACAGTTCTGCCCCGTCCAACCAGGGATGCACTCGCAGAAGTATCCGCCAATCAGGTTGCGGCAGGAGTTGGCATTGACGCAGGGCTTGCTGTCGCATTCGTTGGCATCTAGAGAAGGAGAGGAGGGAGGAGGTTGGGGGTGAGGGCGGGGCGGCATTAGTGGCTTTTGCATGTGCAGCTGACAGCAGTGAAGTGGTGGGGAGAGATCGGCCGACTCACCTATCAAGCACGTCTTCCCCGTCCACTGCGAGGGACAGTGACACCTGTAGCCGTTGACCAGATCCTGGCAGGTGCCGCCGTGGTTACAAGGGTTGGGAGAGCAGTCGTCAACATCTGGGTGGGAAAAAGTCAAGTCTGGTTATTCTGCACAATACTTTCTGTGCGAGTGCTGCTGCTGACGTGTTCTGGATGCTGGTGGAGTCGGTTCTTACTGATGGTGCAGGACGGGCCGCTCCACCCCAGTGCGCACTGGCATTCGTAGCCTTGACTGGTTTCTGAGCAGCTCCCTCCATTAGAGCACGGATTGGACAGACAGGCATGTTCCGCTAGAAAGAGAAAGGCTCTTTTACATACAGGTCTCACGCACACAAACACGCCCAAGTGAGTCATTTTAAGGAGGAAAAATCCATTCTTTGATGCCTCGTCATATTTCTTCGGATGAAATGTTATCTGGAGGATTTATCTTGTGTTTTCTTTACAGGACAGCAAATCTGATGTTTAAACACATTTCAGCTTCTGACTCATCTCTCTCCTTTCCCCGGGACTACTCTGTCAGCAGACGACACCGAGAGGTCAACTCCTTCCCTCACCTATCACCTACCCCACCCTCCTCCCCCCCGAAAAAGCCCGCTCAAAATCCCCCCAGTCTCACTCACATTACCCGCCCGGTGGACCACACCACCAGGAAATCATCTTTCATGCTAAGTTGACCTGACCAACGCACCGTGACTTCCCTCTGACTCCCCGCCATTCTTCTTCAGAAAGGCGGCACAAGATGAGAGAGTGGCGGGAGGGAGAGGGGGAAAGGAGGGGGCGCTAGGCACTGGAGTTTCTCCTTTATGGATGAGTTAAGGATGAGTGGGTCCCAAATGAATCAAAAATGAATGATTGACTGGGAACGAGTAGGCGGTCGGTGGACGGCCCTCGGTATGCCGCGGGGAGGAGGGAGGGGAGAGGATGCAGTGCGGCGCTGCACCCATGGGCCTCTGTGTTACAATAGCCCCGGCGTATCCCCCCGGTCTGCAGACCTCCTGTTACGAAGGGCACGGTTTCCTGACATCTCTGCAGTTAAGCTGTCAGCACCCTGCGAGGCTCAGATTTAATGAGGAAAAAACCATCATCTCCATGGTAAGTGTTCACAGCAGCTGAACCTTAGCACCACACCCATATGTCTGGAGTGCCCGAGGAGTGAAGGGATGACCGGCCCCTGGAGATCACGTTGGTGGATTACCTGACTTGGAGGGGGGGCACTCATGCTGGAGTGGAAACCGATTATTGCCAAGTTACCACCTCCTCTGATTACAAACTGACGGCACCTCTGACCTTTTGTCTGCTGGCTCGGTGAGCCCACAACAACCTCACTGCAAGCATCCATCTGTTCCCCTTTGGGGTCAAATATTTTATGCAAAACATAAAGGGAGCTGCTTTGCACCATTATGTTTGACAAACTAAGAGTCAACCAGAACCACATGAATTTATTCAGTCGCTCACCTAAAAATTCAAGTGGCCTTGCACTTCCAAAAAAAACTGAGGCCTTGCAGAGCACTGTTAAAACAAAAATGTTTTAATGGGAAGCAGCATTGGCCGGGGTATCCAGACAGCTTTATGAGTTAACCTCTTTGGAACCTAAATTTCTCATAATGCAATGTGATGGCATCTTGTACCGACCCTCCACACCCGGTTACAGCAATCATTTTTCTTTCAAACTGCTGCTCATGATAAATCAAGCTCAATCAAGCCAACCTAGATGACATCATCGGGGCGAGACAATACACAACATGCTGAGTCAAATTCCTCATGATGTGAAATCTGAACATCTGCACAACTGAAGGCCCTGGAGCTTAAAATCATTAACCTACACTGAAACAGAAAGCCATGACTTGTCATGCAGAGCATCTCTGCCACTCACCTCTCTCACAGTTGGCACCGGAGTAACCTTCGGCGCAGGTACACTGGTATTTGTCAGGTCCTGTGTTGATACATGTCCCGCCGCTCAGGCAAGGCTGGTGAGTACCGCAGTAGTTCAGATCTGGGAAAAAAGTTTCACACAGGTTTAGTTTGTTTTGACACAACACGGGCCGCTCCCACAGCGCCTGCAACTGAAATAAGAGAAGGGAATGAACCTTTATCACAAAGGTGGCCGCCCCAGTTGGTGTCGCACAGGCACTGCCACGGCTCGACGCATGTGCCGTGTACGCAGCCCGGGTGGGGGATGCACTTGTCGCAGTACTGGCCCTGCCAGCCGTAGAGACACCTGCGAAACACAGAGAGGACGCGCCGTCAGCCTGAGAGGAAGGAGCCAAAATACACAAACACACTCCGCGGAGACACGTGCACAACATTCAGGTTAATGTGCAACAATAAGAGTGAGGTTTTATAATCCCTGTGGTCTGTGAAAATGCTAATATCTTAATCTGCTGTTTATTCCAAATTCCTTCACAGGCAGTACAGCCATAATCTCAACTTAATGAAGCACACATCGGTGTATACGGCATGGTGCTGCACAAATGACACAAACAAAGGGGCAGTATTCCTGCTTCTCACAACCGGGCTGCATCTTAAAAGACCACAAATGAATCTTAAGTAGCAGGGTGTTTATGCAACAGCATTTAACAATACTCGGAGACAGGGAAACAGAGGAGTATTTAGCATTTTACCAAACAGAAAAAAACAAAACAAAACACTAAATTACAGTTCCAATGGGACTTTTAGCACGGCTAACATTAGCATGCGGCCAGACGCTCCCTTTAACAACACTCTGCCTGTGGCTTGGCAGGAGCGACGGGCTCGGCAGAGAGAGGAGTGCTCAGCCCTCCTCTCGGCTCTTACGCTGCTGCTCATCCTGGTTCCCATGAGTCAAAACTCAGGCCTGTGCCCCGAGGCCGAGGAGGGGGAACGCAGCCTGCTGACCACTGAAATGTCCAGGTCCATAATTACACTGATAATGCTGCCCTTTTTCTTCCTGGGCTCCATAATTAAGACAGCAATCCAGCCCCACTGATAAGTGTGCTCTTTAAAGGTGGTGAAGTGGCGATACAGTTGCTGCGGTGGAGCCCAGCGACAGGAAACATCGTGTCCCTCTGGGGGAGCAGCGGGCTGATTAGCCCCAAGAAACGGATGGACTGTAAAAATAAACGCGGTGGTTAAGTAAACCTCAGTCTGTGATTAAAGAGGCTATTCTTAAAAGTGTGCTAATCCCCTCCATGAGAAGCAGAGCAGGATTCCCCAGCAGGATCCCAAATCATTTACAGTTATTACACAGCCAAATTACTGGGGAATGTGACATTTCATTTCATTGTGCAACAATGATGATGCACATGTAGATTTTAACCCTATATGTGCAAATAAGCCACTTTTAAGAATCTGTATGTCGTGGCTGTGCAGTTGATGCCTGTCAATGCAGCTCTCTGCTGTGGCCATCGTGGCCCACAGGTGCACTGTTATTACTCTATTAGTAAAAATGAAAGCTGTGGCTGATATTAAAAACTCCGGTTAGAAAAGGAAATCCCATGGAGCATCATTAGCTGTGGTTCCGCTGCCATAAAGTCAGCGCGGGCCAGCCACGGCTGCCCTAGGCTGCAGCCAGCGTTGCCATGTACTGCTGTTGTTTGAAACACTACAGCAGCCCAATGATGGGAAACTAACTCACTGACTGCAGCAGTAGTACAGCTTGCTTGGAGAGTTTGTTGGCAGACGACATATAAACAGTTAAACCCAGAGCTTTAAATATAGCCACACCTGTGCAGAGACTAAAGCAACTCAACCTCTTGTTCTGCCAGTGGCCACACAAGCACTTACAAGAAACCTGATGATGTCAAAGGCTTGGGAAAAACAACAAAGCTGGTGCACAAAATGAACAAACCTGATCGTCCCTGTGCTTGATTTATGGCCAAATCAGACAACTAAGAAAGCAACCAAAGCCTGAGCTGTGGGAAGAGTCGGGCAGTGCAGGACCTGCTCCAGGATGAGGATGAGATACAACTGTGACTGCACACAATGCCCCGACTCTGATATCCATCTGCGCTCGGCTTTTCCTCTGGCTGTGTGCATAAACAGCATTAGGAAGCCATTAGCTACACAAACAATACACTTTAAGACTCATCCGTACGTTACACACGATTTGACTGATAACACTCGCCTCATTACAGGGAAACACGTCGGCTACATGTCCAACATGGAGTCTTGGCAGTTGAGCCTCTCCTTCCTCCAGACTGGCAGCTCCAGTCAAAAGCCCCGTGAGAGATTTACAAGCAGCTCAGCCTGCATCTCCGCTAAAGCCCACATACTGATAGTCTCTTGGCCAGAAAACCAAGCACGTAGGGAAAAGATCTGTGCCATGACAGAAACGCTGCTTGGACACAAACCCCACATATCTGAATGATCCACACCACAGGCTTCTGGCACCGGCCGCCGTAGTAAGTGAAGGCGCTTGAACAAAACCGTGTTTGACATTTCACGGGGTGAAAATACCATAAAATCACTGATAACAGACTAATAAATCATAAAGAGTAGTTCCACTTACTTGCATTCACCTGGCTCCTTACAGGAACCGTGCTCAGTGCTGCAGCCTTGTCGACATATAGCTAGAAGAGGAGGAAGAGGTATTTTACTGCCTGGTAACTAGATTCAAACTTAGCTCCATTTTCTAGCACATTTTAATTATAGCAGTTAATGATATAATTACTACCCTCAATGACATTTCAGCCTGTGAGGATAAATACGACTTGGTGATAAACAAAGAAGCTGAAGCTGAGCTATTGGAGAAGAAATAGTGCAGGTCCCTGTGGGTAAAAGGTTTCTTCCTGGTCACACTGACAATTAGATTTATTTGAATGGAAAGAGGAAAACTTGAGAGTTCAGGAACAAAGTGATCCATTCAATGCAAGACACACAGACGGTGTATCAGCATGAATCAGAGATTACAGTCTGGCTGGAGGACTCATTCGCACAGACTGTCTCGGGCTGTTGTGTGATTGCAGCTGGGCTTTACCTGTGTTGCAGTCAGGTCCGGACCAGCCTTCCAGACATGTCTTGTTTCCATTGTAGTCGCACGTGTAATGCCCGAAGAACTCATCCCTGGGTCGGCAAAACTTGTTGCAGCCGAAGCCGTAGTAGTGCTCGTCACAGGTGACTCGGATCTGGTACTCGAACTGGGCCACGAGGCCGTTGTGAGTCAGTTTCTGCCAGTGTGGGCTGGGGTTGATCATGCCAGAATGAGAGGCTTTCTCTATCAACTTCCCATCTGCACCTGAAACATCAGGGTTTGACACAAATCAGCCTCGACTGAAACATTCTTGTCAGAAATTAGACAGACTTTTTTTCCCTCTTCATTAAATGTTTCAGCTGAGTAGAGAACAGTGATGCAGCATCCTGCGTTTGCAGTGGGAGTTGATGATGATGATGATACAGTGGAAAACCAAAAATGCTTACACAAATTGCAGAAGATCTCTGAGATAGCACATTGTATATAATTAAAATCAACTTTGTGTGCAAGAGAGGAAGAAAAGTACAAGGAGGAAATGTAGAAAAAAGGCTGCCTGTAATGAGTACTCTTAACTGCTTTTTTTCTCACGCTCCCTCTCCAGCTCTCCCTGGATGCTTTCTGATTCTCAGGTTTACAGCTTGAGGACATTACTGGTCTCAGATGCTGCCTTTCGCATCTGCTCAGGCGAGGACAGAACCGCAGCCACCATAAATTACAGTGTTGAGGACACCGATGCCACAGTCACGGCTGGGAAGCCTGCCAGTGTGCCATCAGCACTTTCTCTCAGGCTGCCTTTCTCACATACGTTCTCGTACTAACAGCAAGTCAACTCTTTGCCACACACTTAAAAGTATCTATCTATACAGATAGGGAGCAAAGGCCCCAGCTGATGCTGCAACATGGTGGGTGGGTGGGTGGGGGGGGCTTACAAACACACAGACTTAGACCCAGAAACTCACTCATTTTCACGTCAAACACGAGGAGGTCACGGCTCTGTCAAACAGACTGACCCGAGAGCCGAGGCCTGTGAGGAGCTTCGCACACGGAGCAAAGCGCGCTCCGAGTGAGCAAACGGGCTCAGCCCGGTCTCCAGACACCATACTGTACATATACATACAAGCCGTGCGCATTAACACCGCACATGCAGCGCTCGCTACTTGATGTCTAAATCTTCCACCGAGGAGAGAATGAAAAATGTGTCACAGCCGTTATTTACTGTGCTCACACGAGCAGAGGTGGCTGACCGCCGGGTGAATCGCCCCTCTGTGTAGTATGATGCAATGCAATGCAGTGAGGGGGATGGACCCGCTGTCATTTATTTACTGTGCTGTGGTGTGTATAGAGGGGTGGGCAAGGGGGGCGGCGGGCTGCGCTGAAATCACAGTGCCTGGTAACATTTCGCATTAGTCTGGAATCCAGAGCTGAACTGTGTGGCATTTCTCTACCAACTGCTGGCCTGCTGTGTCAGGAGTAGCACATCCTTACTACCTGCTGCCGAGCGGGGGCTCGCCATAAATCAGACGCGCTTTATAAAGATTAAAGAGGTCATTTTCAAGCAACAAATTCATTTTAGACAGAAAAAATCCAGACGCTGATAGAGAAGGAGACTGGGTTTCTCTAACACTCTGATGTACACTGATAAAAGTCTCCAGAGCAAAGCTTCAGCAATGTTAGTGCTGGCAAATTTACAATCAAATGGACTTAAAACTGTTTGTTTTTTTTAAACTTTAATTTGGAGTCGGAGTAAATCAAATATCAGCTAGGATGGTCACAGCATGTGAAGGTGGTGGAGCTGTGAGCTAGCCTGGTGGAGCTCAGAGGGGCTTAACCAGCATTGACTGTGTACATTCAGGGGGCTTTTCACACCAATGCCCTAATAGCTCTCTGGGGAGCGGCAAATACAGCAGAAAAGGCCGAAACCTTGCTGACCTCGGGCAGACCTGCATAAACAAGCATGGGATAAGACCCTCCCCTCAGCTGGAATCATCATGCTGTCGCCAATCCGAGCGCCGGGCCAGCGGGAACCCCGGCGTAGTTAAGAGTAGAAGCCAAACCTGGCAACCAGAATTTAGATTCAGCACAGTACCACCGTCCCCCCGTGAACTCTGTGTTTCACGCCTCGGTGACAGTGAGACGGTGTGACCCCGACCCCGGCCGGCAGCACCTGCCATCAGTCATCGGCCGAATGAAAACATTTTCATAGTCCTCTACCTCGCCACACTTCCTTCTCCGTCCCCCCTCCCGGCCGCGTCTTCCCTGTCCCCCGCTTCGGCCTGCTTTTTCCTCCCTCTCCGCTTCCCTGTCCTGCTCTCCCGCCTTACAGGCACCTGTCAACACGCTTTCTTAACACAGACACACGCCCCCAGCGGACCGTGTGGAAGAGGGCAGGGGGTTCAGGAAGAATAAACTTCCTTCTCCGACCCCTCGACGGGACACCTCCCATACGCTGCTACAATATGAGGAAAGTGAGGGGGGGACAGAAAAGAGAGAGGTGAAGGTACAGTCTGATTGAGACTCAATACTCACCACTGGTTTCATTGTTGAAGTCCATGGCTTCCACTATCAAAGTGTAGGACCTCTGAGGAAGACAAGACACAAGCGTTAGCTAAGAGCAGGACCATCGTGATGTAATTACTGCATCATAAAACAAAACTCTAAACATTAACAGTCAGTGATTGGGTGATAAATATTCTGTAAACTCTATTGACTGTGCAGAGAACGGCACAAGGGCTGACAGCTCATTGTTTGTCAGAATCCATCTACACCAACTTCCCACATGTTCCCCTTGAAACATAAACATGAATCACCTTATAAACAGTCAGTTTTGATGTTGCTGAGACAATAGAAGGGCAGATTTAAACAAAACAAAAAAACAAAATCCTCCCCCTTTTTCAGTGACCTCAGCGGCCTTGCCAGGGAGGTTTCATGTCCCCCTCATCGAGTTAGCTTACAAAGAGGCCTAGCACAGGAGCTGCTAACTGTTAACCTATAACAATGGTCCTGTTGATCTGATTAAGGGAGGATAAGCTTGCAGTGGGCCAGAGGTCTCAGCATCGCAGCGATTAGGATGACAGACACATGGGCAGTGGTGTGGTCTAGCTGGACACCCACCCAGCGGGAGGGCGTCTGATGCGCAGAAGAAGGAGCCAAACAGAGCCAGCCTGCACCGGACAGACTGTTGGGTAAAAAGTCTACAACAAAATCAAAATAAAGAATGGTGCATAGAAAAAGATACTCTCATCCCACAGTGCCAAAAATGTGTCTTCAGCTCAGCCACGGTAACCTTGCGCTCTTTAGAAACAGCCCCCCCCCTCTCCAAATACAGTTTTTCCACATGTTTAGAAAATGTGGCGAGTGAAGCCGGTGGATGATTTCCAACGTTCTGAGAAAGCACATAGTTGGTTTTGTTTTGCGATGTATATGGGATTTTCAATTTCATGCTAATTTATAAACTTCTAACTGAGAGCTATGGAACCTGTGAACGGTCCAGGCGGCTGAGAGGCCGTCAGGCAAATCGAGAGGGGCTAGGGGAAAAAAAAAACAACAACAAAGAACCGTATGTTGTGGATGGTTAAGACAGAATAAAGTTTGCAGGAAAGCAGAGACAGTGAGACGCTGAAGGAGCTCCACACTCTGGAGGGCCTGTCTTGATTTCAGCACTCCTGAAAACACTTTGTCTGATTCAGGGCCGGTAGCGCTCACACCAATATCAGCTTACACATTCACAGTGCCCTGTGCCACAGTCATGAGGGAGCAAACAATGTGTCTGCGAGAGCGAATGACAGACTCAGGGAGAAAGTATGCGATTGTGAGAAAGTGTACAGTGTCCGAGCGTACGCTAGAAAAACACCCAGCAGCTCTGCTTGAGAGGCATTTCAGACATTCTGCGTTGCTGCGATGCCCCCACTTCACTGCCAATGACTTCATGGTAAACAAATCCGCTCCAAAGGAAAACCCCTGTTCACTTTCAGCAGAAAGAATGAGGAGGGTATGACTCACTCCTCAAGCTTCTTTCTTTTTTTTTTCATGGCTTTACCTTGTTTTGTCAGCCATTCAACTTTCCATCTCTCCAGGAGCCATTTGTCTCATCCTGTGCCAGTATTTCACTGCAATCAGGGGCAGCTATTATTTCAGATGCAGCGCTCATCAGCAGCACGGGCAGGACAATACGTTCTGACTTACAAATGGCTGCAATCAGTTCACACAGAACCCGAGTACGTGAGCCAGTGGTAATGTGAAGCCTGATCATCTATTACTACAAACCCAACCCACAGCTACTTGCATTAACACTATTAACGCAGCAGTATTTGGAGGGGGTTTTGTCGAGCTGGGCCACCCAAAACAAACTCCCACATACGCTGTACGTCACAGAACATGAGCTGATCCTTAAAACAGGAACTCGACTGCAACATCACTGAGCTCACATGATCCCAGTGGATTATCTGTCTCTTTCTGAAATTAGTCATCAACGCAACATTTACTAGACGTTGTTGTGACTAACATGAGAACTTAGAAGCCAAAAATAAAAACTTGTGCTGTGTTAGTTATTCTCTACTTAACTTAAATCATTCTTCAATGACCTCTGGAACAATCTGAACATTTCTGAATAGGATATGATCAGCTGACAGGTGGTTTCAATACTGTAGGTGAAACAACAACAACAACAACTCCTCTGGTCCACCTGTTGCATGGAAAGACTTCACACTGCGTCCAGAACTGATGGGAAAAAAAAGCATCAATAAATCACTTGATGGCGGATTGTCGTCAGGAAGAATAAACTTTAATGACTTATTGGCCGATTAATACTCCAGCCCACAAAAACACAACAACACACCCATGTCTTGCATGATTTGGACTTGCCTCAACATGGAAGCTATTGCAGCAAAGTGATCATCATCACCACTGACTAATGATGCATTTGTCCTACATTCTCATGATTAAGGAGGACCACACCAAAGGCCAAAGGACATGGGGGAAAAAAAATGAGACACAATATTTTGGCGCGCTCATAATGTTCCTGTGTTATAGCACATTGAGAGTCTAAAATGTCATAATGGCTTGATCTAACAAGTAGCCATGCCATTATTGGGATGTTTAGTTCCAGACCAAATAACTGCTCCCAGGGAGTGAGATACTGCCTGACTCCTCATTCACTAACACTCCATAACTCCTCGGCAGTTATCAACTTGGAACCGTCTGCCACTGCCAGGTTCACTTTTCCCAGGCTCCCAGCTGACTCACAACTTCTCTTTGAACTACAGAGCACATTCTCTCTCTTTCTCTCTCTCTCTCTCTCTCGCACACACACACACCCCACACGCACGCACACAAACACACACACGTCCAAGTGCAATAAGTGTGGCCATATGTCTTCTTATCTTTCTTGGCCAAGTAGACACTGTCCAACAGACAAGCAACATAAGCGATAAAGATCATTCCAGTTCGAATCACAATGACTTGCCAAAGAACACTACTGAATCTTCTCAGTAGGGGAATTTTCCCAATACACACACACACACACACACACACAGGCCTCTCTCGGCTTGCCCTCGGCTGAAAACAGAGCCATCTGATGTATCATTACAAGAAAATCTAACAAAATAAAAAGGAGCTATGTCCCGCAGAATAACAGGCAAAAGCCAAAGGTCTAAATAAAGGCACGACAGCTTCGACTGGTCTCGGCCTCCACTCAGCACAGAGGAAATGTAAACAGTCTAGTCAAAGGGATGTTGACCTTCTGTATCAGTTTTCCTGAGTCAATCACTTCAATGGTATCAAACTCACATCTATCCAATGATTGGGACAGCCACAGTAAGCAACACACCCTGTTTGCCATAAAACCAAAGGCTCAGTCATGAAAAGACGACTCGCACAATCGCCTTGAAAACCACTTAATGCGCCGACGGACTGGAAGGAAGCAATGCAGCGTTTGCCAAGAGATTTTCATCACAACAAGTGTTGGAGGAGGAAGGCTGTTGTACAATCAACGGCTTATTAAATATCCTGTAAGAGGCACATCAGCCTGCTATACAGAACCTCAGCCCCAAGAAAGAATCTCACCTTTTGCCAACTAAAACAAAAGACAAAGCAAACAGATTTTGGATCCCTCACAAGGCAAACAAGATCAAAACATGAACCCGGGACAAGGAATGAAAGTCATATCAAGCATTTAACTAAACAAGCAGCCCCGTCATCTGCGCTTTGCAAAGGGTCACTGGCCATTAAGGGAAACAAAAACAAGACACAGGTGATCCCAATTAAATGTATTTTCGATGCATGTCGCGACTCCATGCAGCATGAAACGACTCTGATAAGCTGCAAAGCCTGAGAACATTATGTAACGTCACTGACACCACCAGCACGACGAGAAAGTCCTCGTTAAACGGAGCGCATTTCTTTTCCCTCTTTCGCTGGAGTGATTTGCACTTAACGGCCACATCAGAGCAGACTATATAAAACAAACATGTCATTACTCCCGCAGCTGCTGGCATTGCTTAGCGCCAAGGCTGAGCCGACTATTGTTCTGCGACTCACCTGATCCCGGTTCTCAGACGGCGACGACTTGTCAACAAATCAATTATGCCAACAGATCCGAGGTCAGGGAGGACATGCCAGCATTGTGTAAAGGGAAATTATGCTATAAAATATAGACATCAAACTTGGGAGTAAGCCCAATGGAGTTAAGGGTTGGGATGAAAAGAGAGGAAGTTGATGCGAGCAGACCATAATGCCAAGATAAATTGACCCAATCCAATTAAAAAAAGGTATTTTCTTATACTTGGTGTAACATGGGCAAAATGTGCTGAGGTGGCCACAGAGGCTAGGTCACAGCTTGCCTGGGAGCCAACTTCATCACTGCTGAGTCTACTACAACTGCTTCCTGTTGCTTGCCCTGCACTGGCATTACAGCTGCACTGCCTCCATTATGTTCTGTAATCCTCACTGTAGTCACTGAGGGCACACCATTGTCCCAGCTTGATACACTGCGAGGGCCTGGGTAGCCGGGCCCTCACTTCTCTTGTGGAATAAAAGCCACCACGAGCAGACATCGGCTGAATCCACACACACAGCGGCTCTAAAACACAGATGTGCTCGTGTAAAAGATGCCCAGCCGACGGCATTCAGCTGGACGCCTGGCTCTTGCCCTACCTGATCTGAGCACATGTGTGTAGCCTCATTAAGTGCAGCAGTTACTGTGGGTGGCAAGGTTAAAGCGATGAAATGCCTGGGGTCCAACCGAGCGTGACTTAAACAAAGCCCTTGGCCTGGACAAGAGGCCAACTTCATGCAGCTCACAAGAGAGGATGGTGGGGAGGGAGGGGAGGGGAGGAGGGGGGGCTCCATGAACTCGGAGTACCCAACAACCCAGTTGCACCACACTGCCATCTGTCCACAACAGCCAATCAACTTATGAAAAGGACAAAGAGTGATATCATACCTAACCTGACGATTGTTAATGTGCACTGAAGTAAAGCACTTAGAGTGAAGGATGAGAGAATTTAACGAGCCGCTCTGTCCTTCATCAGATCTCAGCCTGGGTCCTACACTTGGATTAAAATGAGTTAAGATAAGATATTTTAGCTGCTGAGCCACTATACAGCCAACAAATCTTTAACACTTTTATTAAATTAACTCCATGTTTTTCTAGCTAACTCTGCTCTTTCAATGCCCCTGCTGAGGACAATAACGTTGTTTAAAAAGGTCATTTTTTGGAGAGAAGTTCCCAAATTATCAGCGTGTCAGAAAAAAAGACATTTGAGTTAAGTTAGCAGAGACCTCAAACTTGAAATGGCACCAGTTTTCATTTCAATGTCAACAAGTGCTGTTTTCATGCAGGAATGATTTTCAGCTCGGTAAGATTAAACTAATCTGGTTGCGAGTGTCCATGCCAACTTCGTGTTGCCATAGTGTGAACATAAACAGAAACCTTTGTCTTTTAAAAAGGTGTGAGGCGCCAGTGTCTAAGTGCAGAGTAAATAAAAAATACAGACCATATCAAATTGCATGCTACCCTGCTGAGAACATTGTTTTACTGGCTATCAGATCATAGGAAAACCACACATCCAAACGATCTGCTCTGCCCCACAGGTAACACAAACACACAAATGTACAACGTGAGAGGAAATCAAATATGATCCTCCAGTTCTTTCACTCATTCTGGCTGTTTGATGCCACCACTGCGGTAGAAAAACTTCCATCAAGATTGAGGTAAAAATAGCCTTGATGTAATTGGACACACACATACCAGTGGACTGTGCCTTTCACCCATCAGGCACAGTGGAGGAGTTTGCGGGCCAAGCTGTGGGGCCAGTCAGTCTGTGCAGAGTCCTACTTTTTTCACTCCATCGAAATGTGCTCCAGCATGACAAATCATATCTCTTGCAGAGCTACAACACTCCCACAGGCCTGTCGGCCCAATTTATTTACTCTATGAAGAAGAGCTGACACTTGAGGAAACCAGAAAGTGGGCTTTCACTTTGGACTTACTGTCCTGTGCAACATGAGCAGCTGCCAGGGAGGCAGAGGAGGAGAAATCAGTGAGAACATGACCCGTCCAACTTTTTATCTGTCGAATCGTGCCAGGCAAGAGGGAAAATATTTATGGAGGAACATTTCAAGAAAGCTTTGTGTGAAGCAGTATCCAACAGAGTCACGCAGAACTGGAGTTTTTCAGGGAGAACAAACTAAACTGTATGTTGTTCTTGAAATGTTTAATTCTATTGACACTGATGAGTTCCTGGTGGTTTAAATTAACTGCAACTCCTAATTTATTCACTTTTTTTAAAAGTTCCCTCTGCCTCATTATACTGCTTCTGAAAATAGAGGTTTTATGATGGCCAAATATGTAGGCAGTGTAGTCTCAGCACATTATTTAGACAGAACAGACAGCTCTGGGTCTGATGGAGAAAAATGGAGAAAAATACCTGCAGCTGCTTAATTGGCGCAGATAATAAGGAGACCAGGGGGTCTTTCCTCAAAAGGATAATTCACAGAGAGCTAACAACCAAAAGAGAAACTCATTCTTTCTTTGTTGTGCTTTCTATCCGCGTTTTGGGGGGCGAGAGTGACTGACGGACAGTAATTGCACAGAATTGCCCTGCAAACACACATTTTCTCTCTTTTTTTTCCCATTTGGAGGAGAAAACAGATTTTTCTTTTTCTTTTTTTTTGAGTTAACTCTCCAACTCACCGGCCAGGCAAAACTGAAGGGCAAAACTATCCTGGATTTGTCATTCCTGTCAGAGCTCTTGAAAGAAAAGGTATTCCCTCCGAGGACAGACGTAGATCCCATTCCGAAGCTGCAGGGCCCTGCAGCAGAAACCCTCGACTGGTATTCCTTCAGGCAAACTTTAAAAAACGTATCGCACTCGTCCCGTGTGCATTTTCTATCCGCCGTGTTCCGCGTGCCGTCACAACACACGCCGTTCAGCAACTCTCCGTTCACATTGTGCATCGATAAGATTTGCAGCTCGAATTGTCCAGATCCCTCTGACACCTGTTGGAGACACGACAGTGAATGCAACGAACAACTTAAAAAAAACACACTTTATGTAGAGAAACAGTTGAACACTACGGGGGCTCCAGCCTGTGATTATCTGCACTTGCAGCAGGCTGACCGTGAACACAACTTTTGCATGAGGACATGTAATGTTAGCATAGCCGTGCGCGTATACGACGCTGCACACATGTAATCAGAGTACATCCACACGGCTCGAGCGACCCTTTCCCCCCGTCCTCCTTCCTCCTCCTCCGGGAATCCACGTACCTTGGCGAGAAAGCAGAGTAAAAAGGCAACGACGACTGAGCCCCGTCTCCACACCATGCCTCCGGACTGCTGTTGCCACTCGTTTGTACTAGTCGTCTGGCCGACACACGGCACCAGAGCTCTCCTCTGGTTTAAACATGCACGAGTGGGGAACAACACTGGGATCAGCGGAGCACAGGTTCCCGATTCATAGGAGAGCGCTTCTTCCTCGTTATGTCCCGCGAGCACTGCGAGTGTCTACTCTTCTTCCTTATCCGACAGTTTCCAACTTGTTGCTGGAAAAAGTTTACACAGTAGCCATGCGGCAGCGGAGCCCACTGCTAACTGACTGACTGACTGACTGACTGACTGTTGGTCCGAGCAGGAGCTGGCTACACAAGTTCAACAGAGAGAGGGGAGTGTCTGCGGAGCCATGTGCCTCCATATTCATGAGCAGGGCGCAGAGAGCCCGCCCCCTCGCACAATATGAGGATAATCATCATAGTCTCAAGATTGCTCCTAAAGACTCTTTGGCACTCATGTGTTGGAAAATAACAGTGGAAATAAACTATGGCCTGCAGTCATATTGATAATCATAAGTCATCACAACCACAAACCCAAACATAAATGAATTATATTTTAGGACAAGCATCAATTTATACCTCTCCCCTCCTTTAAGAGATCCCATCTTCCTGCATCCTGCATTAGTTGCATACTATACCGACCACAATTTATACTATTATTTTACCTCATAAAGATTTATGGCGGCTTAAAAGGTTGATAGACCAAGTGTAACGGGGTTTATTCTCCTCTACATTTGTGCCATTGGGTAACACACTAAATCATCTAGATTAGAAAATGAGCCTGCATCAAGGCCAGTAGTTGAGCCAAGGGCATTTTGTTAAATGCATGGTATGTTAGATATCTTTCTTCATGTAGTGTGAGCCTTGGAGAAAGAGCATTACGTTCCAGAGTCAGGAATATTCAATATATCTACACATTTTCTGCATATTTCAAATTTAAAAAAAACTTGTACTATTTTATTTTTGTTTCAATATTTGAAGCCTGAACTCAGTATAAATGTGAAAGCAGACAACATGATGGTGGGAGTGCACACAACAGTGCCCCAGAGTGGCAGACCTGCAGCTTTTATGCCTGCTTGAGGAATGTCACGCATTTTAAATGACTTGCAATCTACTGCTGCTTCTAGCAATCAACCTCTGGTTTACGGTTAAACATAATACACCCAACAGGATGGACACTGGTGTGAAACAATCACACAGAGCAGATTATTTTATTGATGCAGCCACAGAAATACATTGACAGACTGCTGAAAGATATTATGAACCCCCAGTATTCTTCTTATGGTGTCGAAGGGCAATTGCAACCAGGTGTATCTCTGCAAGAAGGTAATCTGTGAAGTGGATCAGTAACTGCACATACACGCACACACACACATATCCATAGGAGAGGATGAGAATCCCCTCCTCCCCTCAGCCCTTGTGGTTAGTGATTTGTGTGGACCAATTACACAGGTCATTCAATGGGTCACAATCAAGGAAACACAGTTGGGAACTGCGGCACTGTAAAAAGAGGAATGTATCAATCAGTAACTATCTAATGTTTCACCATCACACTTTATAGTTGTTTATGAGGGTGTCACACGTCTCACTTGTATGTATTTGTATCTGATAAGCAAGGTTGGACATTTTTTACCTTTATTTTTTGTCAGATGCCGTACAAGCAGCTGAGGGCTAGTTCATTTTTTTCACTCAAGCGGCAAAGCTTATCTTATCTTTAGTTAGGATGTCACAGTGAAACAAGAAGATGTAACTGTAGACTCTGCAGGGATAGCCTAAACATTCAAAAGCATTTTTACCTTGAGGCACCTTGTTTAGTAGTTGTAGTAGTAGGTGTAGTATTGGAGTAATATGGTATATTTGTAAGAGGGAAGTTACTGAGCGTTATTTCCACCATCTTAAATCACTGCTGCCGAAATTCAGACGTCACGTTTCCTGTGGTTGAACTTCAAGATGAAAGGTATAGCTTCCTCCTTGCTCGCCTCAGTCGCTGAGTTGATAGGCATCTCAGGTTACAGGCCTCACTGAAATGCTCTCTCTGGGTAATTAGGGTTAATTGGAGAATTTTTTTACCCAAGGGAATTTTTTTTTTTTTTTGCGTTGATGGCAAAAGCTACATTTGAGTATAGGGGTGGGGGGATGTGACAGGATCCTGTCTGGTGTGCCCCCATGACCTGCCCAGAAGTGATGCTTGTGTTGAGATGATTACTGAGGTGGGGGGAGAGCAGGCTCAGCACAGAAGAAGCCCAAAGATATATGGGCCAATTAGATTGATCTGATTGACATAACAAATAATTTTGACGTCATGTTTTACTGACAATATGGCAGTTTATCAATCATCAAATTATGTGCAACTCATCTTTTTATATTCATATATTCATACAAAATGTGGATGTTGTGCGTACACAAAAACACAGGTAACCTCTGTCCACATATTTGACAAAACACTGTTTTGCATTAGCAGACACCATGTAGGTGTGCCTCCTTGTTTTATGCAGCTCTTCCACTTGATTCCCCTCTCCCTGCGTATCGTACAGCTAATAGGTATCTAAGCAGCGTGATCACTGTTCCCTTTAAGCATGACCTATAGTCGTCATGGAGCACAGACAGGGTTTCTCCTCTGAGGCCATGGTGCTAATCTCCTGCAGCCTTAATGTGATTATGGTAATGATCACACAAATGACCCCTGGGCTTTGGGGGATCCATGGTTCACACATTCTCACACACAGGCTGCACAGGCACGGTGACTCCACTGGCCTGCATGCGAGACCACCAGACTGAGCCAGTCCTGGTGGCCTGCTCCTGTTCTTCTGTCCTCGCTGGGCTTGGAAGAGTGGAGTGAATGACCAAATAAATTCCAGCCGCCAACAAAAGAGCTGAGCGGCCATGAGAGAGATGGATATCTTTTGTTGTCTGACACCCAATGCCGTATTCCAATCCAATTACCTCAGCCTTTTGCAACCCCTGCTATCGCAGTGCATGGCATTGAAGCCTGCCTGAATTCAGACTCGGACCCCTAACAAGAATGTGGTGGATTAGGTGCTTAGTGAGCATTCCCTTCCCCCCTACATTTACTAAACTCTGTGGCACACTCTCCCCTAAAAAGATTTAGAACAACCAACCATCTATTTTGAATTTGATCCCATTTGTTTAAATGTCATTACTGTCTGGTTCCCAAAGACAGAACAGAACAATTTCCCCCTGCATTCTTGTATGGCCAAAAGTGACGTGGTTACGTAGTTTCAACAAGGACTGCTATTGTGGACAGTCAACAGTGAGAAATTAGAAAAACACCGTGTGACAGAGTAAAGATGGATTTATTACGCTCATGCTTCAGGACAAGGTGGAATAGACGTACTCATCAGCTGCCACACCTTTCCAAAAACTTATACCCTCACAAACCACAGGGGTTGTGATCTGTCTGCTTCCACTCAAAAAAATGGTGCCAAGTCTGATACAAGAAGGTTGTTCTCATTTATCTTAAATATATCTGCACTCACCTTAAAGGAGCTATTTGTATTTTTTTTCTGATGCCAAATAGCCAACAGCTGTTTACTCACCACTTGACAAGAAATGTATAGTAACAAATTTCATTCCTGTATTTACCAGGAAATGTGAAAGCAATGAGCTTGTTTTGCTTCTGTTTCTCTCGCTTCTTTTCTTCTACTGGACTTAGCGTGCTAAACAGCTAGCTCCGGCTCAGTCTGTCTGTCTCGTCGTCACTTTTCAATTACAGTGTCCAGTCTGGCCTGAAGAAGTAGCATTGCCCTGAGGGCCCATTATAACCTGCTGTAAACGCAACGATGGCTGAAGCTCTTCGAAAGACTAACGGCTTGTAATACAGAAGAACTTACAAATACAGCTCCTCTAATTTAACAACTAATCCATCCATGGTTTAAAAGCCAGTCATTGTCCAATATGCAACTTAAAACTTAAAGCCTGCTATGCACATGAACTGAGGGTGACGTTTCAGTGGAGATATATTGTATCCAGCGGTTAAACTTTTGAAGCAAAAACATTTTTATATTCATGGATTCTGGATCTTTCAATGAGGAAGAGGGATTAGATGTAATTTTAAGAAAACAAGGTCATTTTTTATTATTATTACCAAACCAGAGTATTTTTATATGTCATATATCATGTCTAGAGATCTTCAAAACACAGTACTCAGACTTTTGCAGTAATGCAGTGGTGGAAAATAACTACATACGTGTATTTAAACATCTACTTTTTCTTTGTTTGTTCTTTGTTTTAACATTATTTCCGTAATGGGCTAGGCTACCTAACATATTAGTAACAGTTCACACATGTTTTGTCCACTTTCGTCTCCCATTAAAGGGGAACTATGCAGGATTTTTACCTTAATAAAACAGCTAACTATCACTTAACAGTGATAGTTAAATGACTTGTTATGGGGGAATAGAGGCTCTCAGCCCTCCGCCTAGCGTCTCTTGGTCGAAAAACAATCTTGCGAGATCAGAGCCCCGACCCGGTGTCCCAGATCTTGTCTTGCGAGAAACATGAACTGCTTTATGGCACTACGACACAAACGTTACCCACCTTGGCTTTGTTGAAAACAAATGCACATGGCTCCACCAACTAACAGCAAAACTTACAATTGTACCTGTAATAGTAATCAGTATATAAATTGTTGAAGCATATCAGGAGCAGGCATTCTCCAAAAGCTGAATAGGATCTGAGTACTTCCTCTGCACTGCCATTTCCAGTAAAAGCTCTGTCCTCACCACATTTTACCTCTCTTATTAATCACAATGTGAATGAAAGAATGTAAAGGTTTACACTGATTGCACTTGGCCCTGTGCTGTTCCACCTATCTATGGTGGTGGCTATGTGTAAGCATAAAGAAGAATAGTGAGGTAATGAATTTACCTCAGTAAAGTTTTTCTGTCTGTGTGTGAGATGTAAAAGCACATGTGAGGAGGAGATGAGGGTTCGAGCCACCACAGAGCAGAACAGGAGAAGGACTTGTCTATAGTACCGTAACCAGCCCATTTAAGAGTATCACAATGTTTACATGGTGTGTTTATGGGAGCTGCTTTTACAGAACGTGTCACAGATGGTATCAGCAATCGTCACTCGGATAAATATTATTTTCCGCTGTTAAAGGTGGCCGCTTTGTTATTTTCAACATTTATTCCAAAGACTGGACTGTGAGGTGATGCTTTTTCGATGTCTGAGCGAGCATGTGGAAAGTACCTCAATGCGGTTAGTGCACAGGGAGTCCAGCTGCTATGTGGAGGTTAAGTAGAAATTGGATTATAGAGGGTTAGGTCGAGAGTATGGGTTTTGATTTTCATTGGTTCAAACTGTGCTTAATTGCTGTGGTGATGCTGTGGGTGACTCATTTATGTCATGTTTATTCTAGTTGTCTGTCTTCCTGTTTTTTTTCCTTCCCAGTGTGTATGTCAGTAACACTGAGGAGCTACAGGGATTTGTACACGGTTACTTTTCACGTCAACAGGATCATAAGAACCGACTGGATCAGCACTCTGAGAGAGCGCACATGTGTCAGGTTAAGAAGCTGTGAATGGATCATCAGTCTGTGTGTGTCCTCACACATCCTTAATGGCGAGGGAGGTGTTTGATCCTCTGAGGGGAGGGGAGGCCTGAGGGCTGCAGTCAGTGAAACAAATCAGATTATCCCTGCTTAGGCTAGGAGCCTACTACTCATCAGCGTAGCATTTCCACCTGGCTAACAATACCAGGTCTCATACTGCTGAGCTGACCCCTGTGATCATGTGATTAAGTGATTTATGTGTAAGTGCACAATATGTCATAGCGCAGGAAAGTCAGATCTGTGTTTGATTAGATCTGTCCTTGCAACGGACACGGCAGTCTGAGAATTGAGTGGAGTGGCGAGGAATGTCTACAGCTTAAATCATTGATCACTAAGACAATCTCTCAGGTGGGAGGATGCTAACTACTCAGGCAGGAAGATTAGATCCTTTGCCCATCACAGCATACGAGGTGGTCTCCCAAAGCTGGGAGGCCCCCAGGATCAGTGAGTTAGAACAGTGCCCTCTTCACAGAGGATATTGGCCCTCACTTGAGGTGAGTGCGGCTAATTACCTGAACTTCCTATGTGGAGGAGGTGACACTGATAAAACTCTTCCTCTCTTTTGTCTCTGTTTGTTGATCACAGTCCACTCCAGCACGATTACATAGACCAGATCACGCAGGCATGTGTCACAGGAGAGAATGATGACGAGAGACGATTATTCCCCTTATTGCAGAAAAATGACCCGTAGACATTTTGAGAGGAACTAGAACAAGTCCATAAGCCCAGTCAAAATGATGTCCATTGCCAGCCTTGAAGGAAAATATTGATGCTGGCAAAGTCTTGACGTCCCTTGCACCATGACGTAGCGTTTTTTCCATGACACATTTGATGATTGCTTCCAAATGGGCCTGTCAGTTTTAATATAGGCGACCCTGCATTTCGCTTTCCTCAAAAGTAAACAAAATCCACCAGCTCTCCCACACACACACACATACATGCAGAGTGTGTGATCACACACCAGGAATGAGTCTTGAGATAGAACAGGCATTTTGCTCGCTGATATATGTTTTCATGTTCAATCTTCTCACTCTTGAAGGAGGCAGTTTGAATTGATGTGGTTTTTGTAAGTTTGCAGATTGTGGGCCACAGTGTTATTTGAGGAAACTGGAAGTAAGTCCACGATATGACAGTAAAAACTAGTATGTGGTGGTCGGAAGTTTAAAAAAAGAAAAGAAAAAAGGAACAATATGAGGTTTGAATTCAATAGAAGTGGCCTGTCAGAATGTTTACTTTCCACTTTTCCTCACGGCAATAAATTAAAGTAAAAGTCCAAGTGTTCTCTGTTAATTTCATATGACAACAAACTTATTTCTTGTCATATTTAGTGCTGGGCTTGGACCCAATGCCAACATTTAGTGAGTCAATATACTGACAATTAGATTATACAGTGTCAACTAACAAGGGAAGGACAATCTTCAGTTTGTTTATAGACGTGTGTGTGACTGCGCTGCAGGAGAAGTGGGGCAGGCGCAAAGAGCACGGAAACATGTGGGAACAGCTCACTTACAAGACACACGGCAAAGCTCAATATTGGACGGGTCCACTTCACTGGAGCATGTCAACTACCTGTTAATGTTAAACTAATGAGTCTACTTTCATTTCTTATGTGAATGTGCTGCTAGACACCCAATGTAAATCACATTACACACAAACAGAGCTAACTTTTTTTTTTTTTCATTCTATTTTGTGTCCGCCCTCACACAGGAGTGAGCTATTAAACAAACTTGCAGCTGAATAATATGCAGCCTCCGCCAAGTTTTGGAAGCTGCAATACTAACGCCTGACTGTTAATTTTTTTTTTTTTGGCTTGGCCTGACAAGCTTCAACTTTGTCCTGCATTGTAGACAAATTACATATTTTTCAGACAGTTTGTGAGGAAAGTAAGAAAATGTTGCACATGTATTCAGACAGTACAAAAGAAGCAGAGACACATGATCAATGGTGAACCTCAGTATGGTTATATTTCACTATGCTTTAATAGGCAGCAGGAGTGTTTTACTGCCATCTTTTTTTTTTTTTCTTGGCCGTGACTCTCAATATGCTGTGTGAAGTAATCATAAAGCTGTCAGTGGGAGAAATATTTTCCACACAGCATGATGACAAATAGTATGTAGGCAATGTATGTGTGGGTGTCATACAGACAACATGGTGTAATGCGTAATACTTTTTCTAATTATCAGTTTGGCTCAGAGGATTGAACAGAGCTGCTTGTGTTGTTGGTGCAGAAATGGAGAGAGTAACAAATAAACAAATTATCTGCATAGAGTATTTCATCACTACATTGTTCTGCAAGTTTCTCTTGTTTTTCTGAGCTAAAGCTACATATTCAAAGGTTTTAGTGAGATCAAAAGACATGTGCTCAGAGTGTTCATTAATACAACCTAGTAAACAGAACGTGTTTGTTAAAAAAAAAATCAGCACAATGATGAAAGAAAAAAACAAACACATGCTGCTTAGTTTAGTTCTTGCTGTATTTTGAAATCGTGCATGTTGTCTGCAGCTGAACATGTTGGCTACATGACTTTATTTCCTACATCACGTGAAGGCAGGGAAATTCTGTGCTCAACAGCACTGCCTCCAAGAAATCATGAAAAGTGAGAAATGGGAATGTTCAGCCTCACAATTTCCTTCGTCTTGAGCCTCAGGGCATTCCTGTGGTTATGGGTGGGATTAAAATAGACATCCAGAAAAGAAGTTGCACAGGTTTGGCTGCTTACACAGGTACAAGATGATAATGATGATGATAATAATGTTATAAAAACAATTGCTGCTGTCCTGCTCTCTTGAATAAAGCCAAATATAGATGCTTGAACATGTTAAAAAGCCTTAAACATGTTGCTCTTTATTTATAGTACTGTCAAACTAAACATCCGATCAGCTTAAAGTGTGAGAACAAGTCTTGCCTTTTGAACTCAGGTCAGAAAGAGGATACCTCTGCATGGTTGGCAGACCTGCCGCCCTTTGAAGAGGTGTCGGTTTGCAACAAACTGGCATCTCTGCCTGGTTCTGTCCTCTCGTTGTTACTCCACATTAAATGGTCCAAAACAACAAAGCAAAGCGTTCCCATTAGCAACCAAAAAAATCATATTAAACACCTGATAAACAAAGGTAAAAGTCAGCAAATTCAAAGTCTGACAAGCCAGCACCTGCTAATAGAACGACTCCAAGTTTCAGGTTCCGCATTAAAACTTACAAAGTGAAAGTAGTTTTAGGCAGAGAAGCTAAAAGATGGTGGCTGTACGTCGTCACATAAAGGACACAAACCATATAAATAACTGCTGAAAAGGCTTGGTTGCTGTGTTGCCTTACATACAGTATTGCTCTTTTAATATATAGCATATGTTTTCATGTACATATGTGAGCAATGTCATGTGTGACAGTGTAACCGTGGCTCGCTGTAGGCAGTCTGCCTGGCTATAGGCTGGCAGAGGCAGACAGTGTTTTGACACGAGGGTGCCTGTCTGTCACTGGCTGAGTCGACTTGTGCTGAAAGAGAGTGAACCGCTGGCAAGTCTCTCTGGATCTGTGAATCAAGGTCAGCGCAGCAGAAGGGGCCCAGTGTTTTCTTGATTCACTGACAGACACAGCTAACTGTGTTTATGATGATGGCTAAACAAAAACAGTCTGGAAACCATAAGCTCCAAATCTTGTTTTAATTATTTTTATTTGATAATGTTTTTCATTGTGACCCAATCAGAATCCCTGAATGCATTTTAATGTGGTGTGCAAATCTCCCTCAGTGCATTATTCTCTATGTAAATCAAGGAGGAAAAGAAGGGAGATCTTTTGTGTCAGCACATCTGACACTCCTTTGTGCTAAGTTAAAGGCTTGTCTTGTGAAATCATGCTTCACGGCTATTGTGGACATGTGGTTTGTGCACGTTCATTATGAGGGGCTTGTGAGTGACATGATGTTAACTCTTAGGGTTGAAAGTGAGAGGTTGTGCTCATTAGCAGGCTCAGAACGAGTCCTGCTCTGGGACCAGTCCTGAGACTAACCCTTCACAATAATGTCTGTTGTGGAAAAAAAAAATATAATTAAGCACAACATCAGCATTTAGGTAATAAATGCTTACTAGCAAGTTTGCTTGCCAACTTATATTGAAAAAAAAAAGAGAAAAATTCAAAAAACTTCATATTAATTCTGGCTCAATTAATACAGAGTGCATTCACGTTAACCAGCAATCATTACGCTCCAGTGATCTAAAGGCCATTGTCAGACAGGCACTTGAAGAAGTCTTTTGTGTAACAGAAGAATGGCAAAGTGACCCCCGGCAGAGCAGAGCAGGGCCAGGAAGACGTTTCTTCAGCCCCACCACCCGCTCCTCTCAGCAGCCTGGAGTAAGATTTCAGGGTCCAAGTGGCCATGAGTGTTGCTGAGTGATAGGCGGAGAGAGGAGACCCTAAACCCAATAGCTTTGATGATTGAAACAAAACACAGAGTCCCCCCAGACTATAGCCTGGCCTGCAGGGCTCTGACTAAGCACGCCGTCATGCTTGCATGAGGGTTGCAGCCCTCAGACTTTGAATATACTGTAAGTGCACCTTTTCTTACTGTGTGTTTAGTCTAAATATGTGTATATGGAAGCTAGAAAGCTAGAAACAAGGCAGGCTTGAATGCATAATCTCCTCTGTCATCAATCAACATGAGCTGCCGTTGCCTCATTGACGGGGAGGGACAAGGGGAAGACCAGTCAGTCTTGACAATGACAGTGATTTTGTGAGGCTAAAGGTGAATCTGCTGGGTCACAATTCTGTGACCTTCGATGAAATAAAATGCTGTTTTTGTGGATCAGCTCCATCATCCCCATTCATACAGGTCCCCTCACCAGTCCAGTCAGTGTGAGGTCCGGGTGTCATGACTGCCATGACTGGGGTTGGTGTGGTGTCGCCACATGCTGTTAAGTTTAGTTTAAGCTAAAAAGGTTAGTCATGCGTCAAATCAGTGTTGACTTTCTTTCTATTTAACCAAGACCATGATCTTTCTCTAACTGCAACCAAGTGCCTCAACTTGATCATTAAAACCTTACTATTGAGGGAAAAGAATGAAACACAATTTGAAGCTTAATGAGAACAAAACAGGTTCCTTCATCGCTGTTATTTTGTGGGAGTCGCATAGAAACAAACGAGAAGCACTAACAGACCGTCATGATGCATGAAGTGTTACAGAAAAATGTGTAATGCTCTTTTACAATTTTGCTGCACCTCCCTCTGAATTTTTAACTGTATATTTGATGCATTTTTCTGGCTAAGGAAATATTTGTTTACTCAACACATGGATGTGAATAATGTTTCCAATATTTTGAGGCATAAACCATGTCCTGTGGGTGTGTTTCCTATAGGTGTGGCGACCAGCAGTCAGCTGGTTGTGGCTGTTGAGGCTAGTGGCCGCAATGTTGGGAAATCACAACACAATTAAAAAAAAAGAAGTACCAAGAAAGAAAGCAGTTATCACATGTGTTTTCTTCAGCCCCATGCTGCAAGTTGAGTCAGAGTTGACACCTTATCAAGATAGGTGTGAGGAGAGAGAGGTGAGGGGGGGGGGGGCCTTAATGGGAACAGAGATAAGGATCTTGCTGACTCAGTGGAAAGTTAAATACTCCTTATGTTGGCCAGTCTCAAAAATCATTGTGTTCCCGACACAATAAAAACACAAGCTATCTGTGTTTTTGAACAGTCTTTGGTTGTTTAAGGAAAAAAAGACACAATACACAATATAGTGTGTTAAATATTCGTACTTACATGGACTGACTTCCTCATAGAATGACCTCCAGAACGCACCTGATTATCACAATAATTATTTTATTACCATTTTATGATCACATTTAAGATAAGGCGAGCTTTGTTTAAAGGGGCCATTTGTGTGTTATCCCTGATGTCAAATGTTGTGTAATGCCAGAAGTCGGTGGTGGTGATTGTTGCTTGACGAGAGCTATCGTTGTCTAGACTATATGAGAAGTTATCACTGAGCAGCGCCACCTCCTCAGGGCAGATAGGAGGCTGCACGGAGTCGCTATTGGAAAATGACAAGAAGAGCTAGGCAGGCTAACTAGTTTGCATGCTAACTTCAGCAGAAGAAAATATGTGATAGGGAATGGCGTTGCTGCAGGAAACAGCTGCCTCACAACTGGTAATAAACAGCTGTTAATACCGTTGGCTATGTAGCAATTGCAAAACTTAAAGTTAGAAACAGACTGTGATCGATCTTAAGACTCGACAAAGGTTGACTGTTGTTGGTCAGTCAGTTGGTTGAAACTTTAACGTAGGGAGTTTGCAGGTGTAAAAACGCTCCGTTATACTGTAAGTTGTATGTGAATGAAAGAAAACATCTGGGCAGCATGGTCGCTGTTAAAACAAATGTTATCAACACAATTTTTCTCACAGGCTACACCAATCTGAATTTCAGTGTCTCTTTGACATTTTGCAGTATAAACGCACTGTTATTCAGTGAATAATGTTCAACATCAAAGGTTCAGAGAATCTGAATCTCTTTGATAGTGAAAAGGGAAAACAAGAGAATAAGTCTTTCAACCCTGCACGCTTCACGTCTCCAGGAAGTACGAGAGTGAGAAAAAATACTGGACGGCAAAAAAGCTCCAGGTTCATGGGCTGTGTGTAAATCTGCGTCTCGGTTAAAGAGCAGATAGCGGCTCCCTCTCTTTTTACAACCCTTTAGAAACATACTCAAGAGTATTATGTTATCAAACTGGGAAAAGGGAGGGAGAGCACAGACAGCTGAACAAAGGCAATGCAAACAGCTGTGCCAGTGCAAACAACAGTCAGATTATTTGCGAGAGAAAAGTTAGGCAGGCCGTGCTAACATAATACTGCCATCAAATCATAGCAGCCATAAAGTGCTCTCCAGCTGTGTCTGTATGTAGAGTTGGCTTCTTCTTCTTCTTCTTCTTTTTTTTTTTTTTTTAACTCTTTCTCTCTATTTTTCAAAAGTTGACAGGATTGAGCTTGGTCATTAAACCAGATTGTAGACCTAAGTAACAAACCCTGATTAGTTCAATATCCCACTCAGCTGAATGACAATGGCTTTGCCGCATGTCTGCTCGAATGCACTCAGGGGACGGTTTGCAGACTCGATAGTTTCTCACTTGAGGTGGCTGGCTGCAGTAGGAGGATCAGTGTTGATACAGCTGATCTCTGTTATTCCAAGTGAAATATATGGCCCTGTTTGTTTTCAGAGATAGACCCAATGCTTTGCTTCAAGTTTATATTTATCTATCGAGGGAAATATGTCAGTGCAGATCCAGTTTGCACTCTTTACACGTCCTCTTCTCCTCATTGTGCTACTAAAGAAGAACAAACCCGCATGTGTCTTCTTCACATACAAAGGTTTTGCTAAGTACCATTCTCCCTCATGGAAAGGGTTACATATCACGTTCTGTTCAAACCTCTTTCTTCTCATTATTTGCGCTGAGAACAGAGCCAGAGCGTCTCAATTACACACTGTTATCTCCCTCTGAACTACATGTGATTAGAGGTGGTGGATTTTATGAGCCATGTTTCAAAGATATGATCATCGTTCCGAGCTGTATAAAAATGACACCCCTTAACATCCCGAAGGTACTGAAAGAGTGCCAGTAACAGTGGAACGCAGTAATTTAAGAGTTGCGTGCAAAAGACAATACCTTGTGGAGCTGCTGCACACCCATCTGATGGATTTCCCCTTAAAGACGATTTGATTGGTATCTATTAGAGGAGCAAACATGAAAATGACTAAAAGCATTGTTCAGTGCTCTTGGCAGGAGTCAAGGTAAAGCTCTCTGCTGGAGGACTCTCAGCAGACTAATGTTACAACCAGAGAAAATGTTGTTACATAGCACCTTGAGATGTACTTAGATGCAACGATAAGGAATTGTGGGAATGTTATTGCTTTAAAATTTCAGCGGACAAATTGGTCTTTGAATTTGCTCTCACACAATGTGGTTTGCACACTTAACACGATATTCAGGTTAGGTTCTGGAGCATGTGGTTGAAGTAATGGTATTACCTCAGTGGTGCATGAGGCAATACAGTATTCCTCTACGTCTTTGGAGGGAAGGGGAAGTCCCCGCGTCTGTGTGCTGTTTGACTGGACTGGTTGAGTAATGCAGCCTGGGATTAGGTGGAGCAGCCTCACAGCAGCAAACCCTCCCTCACACTGATCTGTCTGGACCCACACTAGTGAACGGCTGGATCAGAACCACAGCTGGCCTGGGTCCTTCCACTGTGTGAAACCATTCATACACTGGTGTTAAAGCTGGACCATGCACAATTTTTTAGTGTAAAGAAGCTATAAATGAACAATAAACAGGATTTAGTATACATTATCAGCCCATGCCAAATGTGTATAAGAAAACACGCACTTGCCATGTGATTTATGATCACTGGCTATGTTTTGTTCTAATGCAGGAAGAGGTAACATTAATTTCCCACTGGGAATTCAGAGTGACGGCAAAATATGTAATTGTAGAGTTGTCAGAACAAAATGTCAATAGAAATTAGACGGTTCTGGGGAAAACTTTTAGGAAACGTGACATTAATACCTTGTTTTCCTGTAACTCCTGTGTGTACATTTCAAATTCCCTTGTCGACCGCAGCATGGCCTTCTCAGGAGCAGGTTTCCACCTGTTTTATGGGCATTTCAAATTTTGTGAGACAGAAGTTGAATGGAAATGCCAGTTGAGTTGAAATTTGCATACTACACAAAAGCAGTACTTTGTCGTAAGAGCCTCTGAATGTTAATCGGAAGTCAAGGGATTTTTTGGGGGCAGTGAAATATTTGTTTGTCCAAGACATGTATGTGAAAAATGCTTTAACATTCTGAGGTATAAACCATCTCCTGTGGCTGGATTTCCTATAGGTGTGGTGACCAGCAGATAGATGGGTTGTGGCTGCTGAGGCTAGTGGCCACAATGTTGGGAACTCATAGCGCAGTAACACATGCATAGAGCAGTGTGCAATGAACACACACACACATACACACACTATTGGCCTTTCTTTAAAGTGAGGCCTGATGCTAATTCAAGGTTGACAGCTCATCAAGATAAGTGGGGTGTTGGAGTGGGAAGGAGGAGGAGGAGGAGAGCCAGGGATAATAATGATAAAGATCTTACTGATGGACAGTAGAAGTTTGAACATTGTTGTATCTCAGTACGCAGTCTGGCTAATGAATGTTGAGTAATTTTGCTACCAAAAACTTACATTTACACATTGATGACTTACATTACATGTTTTGGTAAATGCTAGTATAAAAACCAACCTATTCATTACTATGACTGCAATAAAGAGCCATACATATTTAAGTGCACTGACTTTCTACACAGAATGTGCCCAAGCTTCACCATATCGAATCTAATACGACATGGAGCACTAATTTGGTTAAAATGAATTACAACGCTTCGTTGCATCAAAGCATCTGAATATATCAGTGGCAGAAAAACAAGTCACTGTGTAATATGTCAACATTAAATCATTAGACAGATGTTGAGGGTGGCAGTTTAAAAGCACACTTAAAAAATGATTAATGCTTGGATGTGACAGCATGAGAATTAATGAGCGATCCAATCATATACGTGGTTGAACAAACCACCAAAGACAGAAAACACCCTTCACTTAGTGTTGAAAGTCAGCAGCAAATATGTGACAGTTCCCTCCCATCCTCACTGCTATCTTGCAACATCTCAATGAGAAACATAATCAAGTTGCAATTTACAAATGCCAATTGTGTTGACAACACACTGTGATTACCCTGTGAAACGAAAGAAGTGAGGACAAAAGTATGCGATAATATATATTGTACCAGTTGGGCTTGTCACATTCTGTATATTTCATGAAGCAGGTCGACACTAAAAGAGACGTGAACTACCCCACTAACTCTGCACCAATCAGTTGTATGTAACTGGGTGGAAATTGGCTGTATATTATCAAAAGATTACAATCTAAGCCGAGCGGTGTGTGCGTGTAATACATGCCATATCCTGCGAGGGCCTCAAGTTAAACAGGCAGACTTATATTAAGCTACATGCAGGAGACTTCAGTCATTGAGGCCCCATCAAGATACAGAGGAAAACACACTGCTGGCAAGTCCTGCGTGAATGACATTAGTTTAGACCGGCACAGCGCAGAAATTATTGAGAAAATGTGTTTGCTACAGTTTGTCAGGTTGGAAGTTTGAGAGGTGTTTGGTTTAAGAAATCACATTGTTATTTGAGATTTTAGAGCAGTGTAGACTCAGGTGATGGATTGGGTGTGTGTGGCACACAGCTGGTTTGTGTGTTTCCTAAGGCAACAGCGGCAGCCTCTCTGGGGTGCCTACGATCTAGTGTCCTTGGAAAGGCTCAGCTGGACTCTCACATTCAGGTCCAGGCTTCAGTCCCAGCATGCAGCAGTGTAGAGTGACAGATTGAAATGCTGAGGAAAGTGTTTAACCCCTGCCACCCCTCAAATTAACCAACTTGTGTCCCATTTCCTAAAGGATTTTGAGGACATATTTATTGGAGCAGAGCTCTATTTGGGCATGAAAGAGTGAGAGCTTCCTGTCCCCACGGTCCCCACTCAGGTTTAGTCATGGTGTTAAGATAGTTTAGGGTGGTAGAGGGTTTAGGTTTCAATCTTCAGGTTTGGGGTCATAAAGAGGGGTCTGCTTTAAGAATGGTTAAAAGGGAATAATGTTAAACCACAATTTAAATTGTCATCTCCAATATTTAAACATATTTTTACTTCTTCATAAAAACAGTATAACCCTGTCAGCTTCTATGATGATGCCTCACTTCTGAAGGTCGTTGTTGCTAGGAGACACTGTCCTCTTTCATGATGTTACTGGACCATGTCTTAATAACTACTATTAACTTCTATGTGAATGCTTGCCCGATGCGGGACGCGAACCGGGGACGCCACGCCGATGCGGGACGCGTCGTCTGCATATACAGTGATGTTTTACCAATAAACACACATAACATTGGCTATAAATCTTTTAATATCATAACTATTGGAAACCTATGGGCTTTTACAACATTAAACCCACACAGCAGATAAAACCATGGCACAGGCAGATTGGTCAGAGGAACTGCTGCTAAAAAAATCGGCCTGTAGATTTCCACCATACAGTAGAGTTTTTACCGACTTTAGTGCCTTTCATCAATGTTACTTGTGCAACCAGCCCGAGCAGATAAATCAGTGGATAAGTTGAATTCCTTTCCCAGTCCCTCTCTAGAGCCAGTGTTGGTCTGGCTTTACTGAGATAGAGAACCCCACCAGCAGCAACGGTCTCCAACTTCATCAATCATAACTGCCTTTTCTCCTTCATTATATGTAAGAAACTTGAAGCCTACACAGTGTTAGATGAGTGTTTTCATTAGTGACCAGCTACAGCGGCCATGATAAGGTTAGCTAACCCGCCGTAACTGATATAATGAAGTTGTTCAGTTAAATGCTGCTATCACCAGCTGCCATGTCTCCAGCATTGAAGGGATGTCACAGCAAGTAAAAACAAGCCAGCTCGGCTGATTTACCACTAGGCTAGTTATTATGTTATTATGTTGAGTCATTAGAAGATCCTGCACATTCGCTGTTACATTTGTCCCGTGTTGCAGAAAGAATGAGGTCTAGCCAATTGTTAAAGTTTTCAGTTGTCTACTGTAGGTCACAGTTCTCTGAGAAAGTTGAATCTAGGTCAACTGGGCTTGGTCGTAGACTCTTGAAGACATTTCACCTCTCATCCAAGAGGCTTCTTCACAACCAACTCCAGCTGACCTAGATTCAGCTTTCTGGGAGATCTTGTTCCCAGGTTCAGATAATGGTCATACATGGCCAAACTGTCAAAATCCATAGCAACAAGTCATCCTGGAGCCTCAGCACCATGTACACTACATAATGATTTGAAATGCAGCACTGAGTAGTCACGGATGCTTTTTGGGAATGTTCAAATGAAAAGTGGGTTTAAGCAGCACCTAGGGAAATAGATGGCTCACTGGTCAAACTGCCTGTGTGGTGAAGCATTGGTGCCAAGCCACATTTTCAGTCAGTACTAAAGATCACAGACACTGTGATATATGTTAGTAAGTATTAGCTTAGGTATGCACCAAGAACATGGCCCTATGTGGTGATTTCTTAGAGAAAGAACTTTTAATTCCAGTCTGATTTTAAGAAACATAAAGTAGTAAATGACGGATGCATTTTCCCTCCAGGTGCTGCTGAACAAGAAGATAAGGATGGAACTAATCTTTAAACTGATCTGAGTGCCAACACTGACCACAATGAGGAAGAAATGCAGTGGTGTTCTGGTATAATGACCCTTTTCTCTACAGGTTTTCAAACCTCTTAAAGGCTCCCAAGCTGCCAATCAGCACCTGATTAACACCAAAGGCCTCTCCATTTCCCCTCCCTGCTTTCATCTCTACAATGATCTACCCTCTGAGTGAAATGGAGACTGCGGACTTGTCAAAACCGAGTCTGTGGACAGTCTGCATCTTGTTATTAGCACCTCAACAGGTTTTACCAAAGCCAAGAAGGAATAAAACTTAGACGTGCTCAGTCGTCTGTGTTTTCTTCCCCCTAGTTCTCCTCAAAGCTCACGACGGCAAGGAAATGATCATCATGCTTCATCAAAACCCCATTGCGGTTCTTTTGAAAAACATTCAAACCAGCTCTTAAATTCAGTTATTTCTCTGGACTTTTCTACCTACTCCACATGATTGCTTTGAACTTAAGTGTCAGAAAGGGAGAAATTCAATCGGATCCACTCAAATGCTTTTCACTGACGACTGAAGAAAATCCTCCCAGGTTAATGATAGGTCAGCAATGAATGGAGGACTTAGACATATACATTTACAGAGTCCCGAGAGAGGGGCTATCTGATGGTTCATCTGGTTAGCAGGTATAATAGGACTGGGTCACAGGTGAGGCGCAGATGGTATATGCATGTGTATCAATGTGTCTGGATCTTAATGGTCCCAGTGATTCATAAACTGCTGTTGGAGTTCTGTAGGTTTGTATTTCACTGAAACAGGTGGCTTACAGTTTTTAACTTACTTCTTTATTAACTTTTCTATTTGCACACACAGACTATACATTATTCACAATTGAAGGTTTCCCGCCAATTTTAAATAAAAACAGATTTAAAGTCTTTAAATATAGAATCCATTCAACTCTTTCAAACAAACCAAAATGAAAATTTGATTTGTCTGGTGGTGTTTTCTGTCTCTCTGTTATCTGTGGTGTCTCAGAGAGGAAAAATGTAATATAACCCTTGCCTAGTCAACAAAAATCTGTGTTACTGTCTTAGAAACTGCTGCACCACAATGGGTTTTAAGCAAGAATGTAACTTTTGCTGAATAGAAAATAACAATTACACAATGATGTTAAATGCTAAAACCTACTGTATGGTGGCACAAGTGAAGAGGAGTTACACTGCAATACAGTATCTGTCTCCAGTTTGTAGCTACCAATAGCTAGCAGTCATACCAGAATGAGTAAGGCTGTAGATGCAGCCTTGAGTTCATAAAATTGATCAAAAGTGCTTTTTATTCCTTGTGAATTGAACTTTCATCTGTAAGAGGAGGGCTATTTTGTTTCCTCTTTTAAATTTTACATGGTTTTGCTCAAAAGCTGAGAAACAATAGATCAGAGCTGCTACGGTCTGATTCCAGTGGCTCATTATTAATTACAGGTTTGTTTATGCAGCCCCATGCAACCAGAGTGACTTCAAAAGTTAAAAACACACATCTCTGAAGAAAGAAGTCATGTTTTTTATGTTGTCTGTATGGCAGTATTTCCATATGTGATGTCTGCTTCATGAGAACCTTGTCGAAGTATGCACAAGGATGAAGGACCACAGAAAAACACACACACACTGAGTGATATTTCTGATGACAAGGCACTAGGTTTCCCACATTCAGCTGTATTAGGAGCATGTTTATTTGAGTTCAGCTCAACAACACATACATGTAGTATTTTATTACTAAAGCATCGCCATAGGACTTTAAGGGGAGATTTGGGGTGTGCTTACAGGAAAACACAACCACTTATTAAAGTCTAGACGCAACATAAAACCATCAGAAGTCTTGGAGTAAGCACTCACAGGCGCTCGTGGACAGGGCTGTCAGTGTCTGCTAAACCACGCTGGTTTTCTGCTGCTTTAACGGCATAAAATAACTTTTGTTGAAGATTACCCACATTGACTTGTGCTATTTACAACTCTTAATGCATAGCTTTTTACTGATGGTTTCCTTCACTGCAGAGCCAAGACATTCCACAATATCCAGAGGTCTCCCACCTGCAGCACAGTGAAGATGTCCAAGTTAGATTTACAAGCTCTGAAACAGCATTTTCATGGCTGAATCTTCATGCAGAAGAAGATAAACCTGCAGGCAGAGCTCTAGGGAGAGAGAAACCTTCAGTTTGAAAATATTTCCTGCCCTATCATCTCCTACAGGTGAGGTAAGTATGAAGAGCTGTATCCTCCTCACAACAGATTCTCTCAGAGTTTAAACAGATCATCCTAATATCATTAGAATTAGTCCAGACAGGGGGAACTTATTTCGGAGTCTAAGCAGAGGCTGCTTCTTATGTACTGTAATGTAAACACTTAGTTGCCCTTTGGTGATGCTGGCACATTCCAACCTGAAGTTCACCGTACAAACGAGAAAAGAGATAACAACAACAAATAAATTACAATTGATGAGTCTGTACATTTGAAGTCTTTGAATTTTGAATCACCACAGCGATAACCATGACTTTGTGACCTTGAGCAACGGCGGCCTGAGCCCATATCTTGACATTCAAAGAGAAATCATGAGCACTTTTGGAATGAAAGCATTTCTCTAATCTTTTAGCAAGACATTGAGATAGAGAACATAGCAAGGTGAAAGGAATGGGGCTGCTTGTGTCTGTGCACAGGAACAGGTCTCAGGAGTCCGGAGGTCTGGCCCACTCTTCAAATGGCACAGTGTTTGTTGGGGAATGTGCAATTATGGAGGCCAGGCCTTTGATCCAGGTTTTCCATCAGGGCTAAATTGTCCTCACATTGAGCACTGCAGTGTATCCTTGGGCACTCCTTTATATTCTGCTGCTCTTTCATGTGAACCCCTCTGGAACTCAAAGCATCCCCTCTTGAAAAGTGAGCTTGGGTCCGTGCATGCTCCAATGCAGTCGGGCAAAAAGTGGCCATTGCATCTAAAATATGTGTGCATATGACCGTAGAAAGTCATCTTATAGAGAGAGCTAAATCAAAATCTAATTGTGAAAGAATCTCACTGAAGCTGGCAAGATGGTCTCACAAGGAGCCCCTCTGTAATGTTGGAGGAGGCGTTTTCTCATCTTTAATAGCGAAAAATATAAATTCTCCTCATTTCTTGTCTGCACCAGCCCAGCTAAAAAAAAGTTGTACGTAGTAATAACTTAATGATGTTCTTTAATGAAGACGTTCTATTAGGCACAAAATTCATCATCTGCTGTCCTGTATTGACATGTTTTACCATCAAATATGGGAAACTTCGGTATGGTTTTTCTTCCACTGACGTACATGAGCTTACTTCAATGATTTTCTCATTTAAACCTTAAACCTATCTCTTCGAGCCCGTCCTAACAGCTGCTTTAGGAAGATGTACCTTTACTTCTTTATGAGACTGATCAATCTGTCTTTATTAACAGGCTGTGGACAACAGTCCTTTGAACTAGCAGCAATTAGACATGTACAGTAATTAAAACGTTCATCAATAAGCCTATTGAGCCAGGTGATTAAGCCAACTATAGAGAAATCTATCCTCCCCTTTCTCTCCAAGATCCCTGAGAAAACAGTTGCCAATCAGATGCGTGACTTACTACAGAACAATCAGTTGGGATTTAGGATCTATCAGAGCACAGAGGCAGAGCTGGTGAAAGTTACAAATCACTCCCTAATTGCACCAGACAACGAACTTGTCTTGACTTGTCTTCTAGCATCTTAGTGCTGCATTTGATACCACTGGCCATCACATACTATTACAGAGACAGGAACATTTAATTGGCATTAAAGGAACTCCCCTAAGCTACTTAAAATCCTATTTATCAGATCGTTTTCAGTTTGTACACATAAACTGTGAATCCACATGCACACAAAAGTAAGTAACAGAGTTCAGCAGGGTTCTGTACATGAACCAGTCCCATTCACCTTATTCAGCATGTTGTAAGTCTACTATTCTCATGGTGAATTATATTAATCAATGAAGCCAGATGAAACCAATCAGTTAACTTGACCTCAAGTATTATATTAAAGAAATAAAGACCTGGATTACCCACAATGCAGTCGAACCAATGCAAAAGTGAACTCATTGAATTGCCCAAGAACACCCTATACGAAAAGTATTTACGATGTACTTTCTTAACATGGCTTGGACTCCAGCACAACTCTGAAATGACCTCTGAATTATCTTTGATCAGGATATTTCTGTAAATAAAACAAACTTGAAGGACTGCCGTTTTTCACCAAAATGCATTACTGTGACAATTAGGAACATCCCGTCTCAAAAAGATACAGAAAACAAAAGCATTTGTTACTTCTAGGATTATTGTAATTAATTACTGTCAGGTTGCCCTAACAAGTCTCTCAGGACTCTCCAGCTGATCCAATAGGAAACAGAAAAATAGATCATCTTTCTCCCATGTTAGCTTCCCTGTATTGGCTCTCTTTAAAATCCAAAACAGAAATCAAAGTTCCTTACCCACAAAGCCTTTAATGACTAGACATCATCATATCAGCTATAACCCCACTATTACAATGTGCTGCTATAGTTTTAGACTGCCGACCTTATGCACATTTTTCCTCTCTTTGTTTCTTCTGTCTGTAATGTTGTACTTGTCTATTTTGTCACGCTCTGCAGGTATTTCTGCCTCTGGGGACGTAGCATCTTGATCTGTGACTGCAGGCCACCTGTTGCCACACCCACAGCTAAAATGATTATTCTGATGATTATTTCTACACATTTCTATATGGACCTTGGATTGTGCAATGTTTTCTTTCCTCCTCCTGCTCTCTCTTTCAGACCAACCACCCAGAGCCCAGTTCTGCTCGAGGTTTCTTCCTATTGAAAGGAAGTTTTTTCTTGCTACTGTCACCAAGTGCTTGCTCATGTGGGAACGTAGGGTTTCGGTAAACAACACTGCAAAGAGTTCAGAATGGCTGCTCTATATAAAAAGTTTATGTCAGTTTCAATTCATCACTCTACACACAAAAAAAGACTTGACATGACTTGTTAAGGAGGCAAGTTGTGTGGTAGAACAGATTTGCTGGTGTATATGGTTATGTTTGAGTGGTTTGAATTTCATGTTGCATGCATTGCGTTGGGTGTGTGGAAGAAATGTTTGTGACAGGAAGTTTGTGTGCCTGTATTTGCGTGTTTAGGTCTGTGATTGTGATTCTTTCCACATGCTCTCATGCGTTATCTGCCCTCCACGTAATAACTACCACCTTAACCAGAGGGACTTTCTCTCCTTTTTTCCTCTAGTGACCTGAGTTACTCCTTTTTTCTTTTCTTTTTTTCTTTTGAATGCTTCTAATGCTTCCTTAAAAAAGATTCTTTCACACACTCAGAGTACTTTGAACTTACATCAGGATCCATCAAGACTATTAATACCCTGTGGAAATGCCAGATCACTAGATTGGTTCCCTTACAAGATGAAGATTATGTACTGTCCTCTCTGCGTGTTCACATGTGACTTAATGTGATACGACAGTGCAAGTAAGGCTCTATAATAATCAACTGCAAAGTGAGACCAGATGTTTTATAAGGAAGTACAATAACAGTGCCTGTTGAGGTGTTTCACTGGAATGTTTTTCACATGAGTTTTCATGAGTGTTGTACGCTTTCATTTAGAATCATTTGCGGTCTAAACTTGCTGTAACTGTGTGTACGTTGGAATCCTTTACTCTGAAGTCTACATGCATCTGTAGAGGAATAAAAACATTTCTTGAGTCCATCAAGCCGTGAATAATGCAGAGTTTTATCCAAAGTGTTCCTGAGAGAAATGAAGTATTGGTGTCTTTTCTGCATAAACAGTGCAGGAGAATGATTTAGTCTTCAAGGAAAACTGGCCAAAAGTAATAGCTCTTTAAGTGTTGAACCTAAAATTGTCCTGTCTCCAGACATACATCATCATCACAGCAAAAGCCATGAATCTAAAAGCGAAGCATCATCTCATTGCAGATATTTTAAGTCTTATTTTTGAGAACCCATGTTAGTGGCACAGCTGAGCTGTGTATTGGTCTGCTTATCTTTTTGATGGACTGTCATGAGATCTTGAGACAATCTGGTCTCCAGAGGATAAATCATAACAATCCTAGACATTTCCTCACCACCATGAGATCAGATTTTTTTTCCTCTTTTGTCACAGCTATAAGTCACCGCCATAAATTAGAGAGACTGGCATGCCATTGAGGACGAACTGTAATAACGTAATATCAGCAGCCTCAGTTGTACTTTGGGGTTAGTGACAAGTAGAAAATGGGCCAATCCCATTTCTACCCCTCCACTGCTCCAATACATACAACGAAGGGGTATGGCAGTGTTTTTGTTTTTCTGATTATCAATGCATTATGATGTACAGTATTAATCCATGGTGGTGGTATCTCATTTCATAGAGGAACATTTCTACCCCTATTCTTTGCCACTCTGTTGCAAGAGGCAAGGGATAGGTGGAGGGTATGAATGGGAAATGGGATTAAGCCTTTAATGCGACATGGTGAGGATGGAAACACTGATACCTTTTCACCTTTTCCTGACTTTCCTGTCTCTGTCACTATTATAAGAAGGGTTGAGGTTAGGGTTATACTATATAGTCTTACTAGGCACCTGTTTGTCTGTGGCGTTCAGGACGTTAGGCTCTAAAAAAAGATCAAAAACAAAAGAGTGAATCAAACTGTGTTTCTATAGGTGTGTCAGTATACTGTACTTGTACATAGCTGCAAGCTGAATAGACATGCTTTCAGATGTGACACGTTTCTACTTGTTATAGTCATACGAACTTTTAGGCCACCAGTCATACAGTACTGCCTACCTCTGCAATTTTAAGGAAGAAACTATGTAGAGGGGCAGCTTCTGGGTTTGTAATCATAGTTTCAATTCATAATAAGTCATTGCACCCCTGAATTTTCCCCACACTATGTTTTTGTAAGGAGCTGAAGGTGATAACGGTGTCTATAGAACTTGAATTCAAAGAGTTTGCCAGACTGCCTATGGAACAGAACAGAGGGCTTGGAGAAATTAGGTTTCATATTTCATCTACTTCCTGTGGTTAACGTAATAGCTTAATCCCACCGTCCTCCACACTGTGTCAGGCCCCTGCACCCCGACCCCTACTGGTTCAACTTGCAGTTTGGAAGACCTCAGCTGTTGAGCTGTGTTGAGCCGCTGTGTTAAATATCTGCAGGAATGTGTTTTAAGTGGTCTCCGGGTTTTGGATGAGGCGAGGCAAGGCTCCACACTTAACCCTCCCCCTCTCTTCCATCTTGACTGGCAAAGAGTCAGACTCTGCGACTCTGCTGGTGGGTCCCCTCTGAAGGTGATGGTGCGAGAGTGTGGGCGCATTACGAGCATGTTGCTGAGGGCCGACCATTCGTTGTGGCTCCCATTGTGGTGAGGCGCTCTGACGTGATGTCTCCTGTCTCAGAAGTCGGGGCCCTTTTGCAGCGTTCACTGTCACTCAACTCCGAAATAAACATGTAGAGTATCTTCTGTACACCCACCCAGAGACCACGGGTAACCTGCACCACGTCTCAAAATATCCACATGGCCCTTTAATATATTTTTACTGTGCTTTATCTACCGCCAACTGCTCATTACACTCTCCAGACAGTATACTGCAACAGAGGAGTCAAGATGAAGAACTTCATGTTTTATCACTCAGGGGAATAAGCCACCATGAGTATTAAATAACAATTAAATGAGTCAGACATCCCTTTTTGTCACACAAACTTCAAATGACAGCGAGACAGTCTCATCTTGTTTGAATTTACCAATGGAGCCGCAGACCAAAAAGAAATCCTTGATGCCTTTGCTGTTGCACTGAAGGTTTTAGGAAGCGTGAGTAGAAAGGGATATTTCAATCCTATGAGACACATTCCCGTCTGATAAAAAATGTATTACCACAGACAAAGGGAGGTGCTTGGTAGCATTAGATCGGACTGGGACTGGTGCCGATGAGAGCTTGGCTGGCTGCCCTGGAAAGCCACACATGAGTGTATTTAATTGCCAGACAGACCAGAATAATTCTTCCATAATCTGAATTTATACAGTTACTTGAGTGGGGCCATAACATGCTGACAGTGTGTGTTGGATATCAAGACAGAGTGCCTGGTGCACATCAGTGGAGGCAGAGACGGAGAAAGACGGATAATGTGGGTATTGTCAAGTCGGAGGGCCTCATCACTGTACTGTACCAGCGACTGTAATAGCCATGAACAGGCACTCCTTCAGAGCCGACCTTCCACGTCTCCGTGAGACAGCATCAGGGAGACATAAAAACGGCCCTCAGCCCTTGACAGAGCGCACTTGTCTGGGGACAGCTTTTCAATCTGGTTATCTAGTGAAACGCAGACGTGCGAGGGCCTCTCTGTGCCCTGCAGAGTCAGTGGTAGGAGTGAGAGTGGCCTTGCTTCCTCTCAAGGGTCTTCTGAGAGTCACATTCATTAGAGACCTCCTGTCATGAAAAGAGGATAGACAAGTGTGTGTGGGGGGGTTATTTCTTTGTGCATGTTCGGGCATCTGTATATATACTGTGTATGTGTGTGTCTGGTGAAGTGCCAACATCTTCAGTGAATGATAGATACCTCCAGTAAAGTCAACACTCCCCCGCCCCCAAACCGTCCCTGTGTTTTTCCTTGACCCTTTCAAGAGGTCGCCTTGCCTTGTTGCATCTGTCCCACTCTGGAGACACTCAAGGAGAACGAGTGCTTTTTAAAAGACCGGGAGCAAGGCTGGCCTTCTCTTCCAGTTGTAGATCTTTTATGCATGCATGGGCTCTGGCCTTGAAGAGCCATGAAGGATTATTCTGTGTGGTCTAAACTTTCCCTGATGACAAGTCTGTCAATGCAACCTTAATCTGTAAGTTCCTTCAAGTTCATCTAGACACGGCTCTGGGGGCAAAGTTTGAAAACTATTTAAACTAATGGCTGGATAAAAGAGCATGTTCCTCGTTTAGATCAGATGATATTCAGTGATAGTCAGACTCTCACCTTCTGGCACTTCCGAAAACCTCAAAGACTTCTCCGACCGCTTTGGAAACGATTTTATTTCCTTTTTAGTTTCAGTTGGGCTGCAGGAGGACATTTATGTTTAATAGTAAACAGTTACGTATTCCTAGTTTCGGTTCGTGTTGTATTTCATTTTCTTTTAGCGAGCTGAAAGGAAAGCAAAATGGTTTATATATTGCATAAATTACTGTAATTTGATTTGATTTGATTTCAGCTTCCCCTGCACATATTTGTCATGCAGGTTAGGTTTTCAGCCACTGGCATGAATAGATATGTTTTATATAATTCAGCCTGCCATTTACCAAATGTAATTTTACTAAACATGGGTTGCTTCACTGTGCAATTGAAAGTTTTGAATCTGTGGGTAAGTCTTGTCATCTGGAAAGTACATAATAGAAGTCCATCTGTAGGTCCATCTGCTATCTACATCCATCCCATGCACGACATTAGATACTATCTTCCGGATGAGGTGGATGTGTTTTTGGTTTTGGAGGCAATCTGATGATTTTTTGACTTATTGAATGTATTCTCTCCTTGACCAGGGGGTATGTTTTCATCCGTCCCTCTTTTCTGTGTGATGAGTGGTCTGGCCTCAAGTGTGCCGTAAGTTCTTGTCATTACCGAAGGAGATGCACGGTACATGCAGCAGAGCCCAGTCTAGCTGTTATTGCCAAACACCAGATTCTCGCCTGTCATCTGAAGGTGAAGGATACACACACAGATACAAACATGCATATACACCCCCATGCCCCCGTGCTTTATCAGTACTGATCTCTCCCATCAGTCCACTGCCTCAGGTGGCAAATGAGTAAAATAATCCCATCCAGGATCAGGACTAATTGAAGTTGGGTGACCAGAGGTGAATCTCAAGCTGAGCTTCTCCAATACAAATTAATTTAGGACACCATTAAGGCAATTGCATAATGAGAAACACAACCTTCTCAGCTCAATAACAAATTGAATTGCAAGCTTCCTATCTCAAAACATTAATGATACAACTCTGGAAATATCAAATATACTAGATATTCTTTTTATTCTATTATTATGGTTAGGCATGAAATTGCTAACTGTAACACAGAATTTTCCAGGGTTGTATAACTACAAGATAAATGTGGCTGACACATACAATAGCTTGGATCTTGGAAACTTGCAGCATGGAGCAGAAACTTGATGCCTCGGTTGTGAGGCGATGGGCTGGACGCTGCAGAGGAACCCCCTGCTTGGAAGCAATTTAGGCTAAAGAGATGCACTCCAAGTCATCTGTCTGTGGCCTGCAACAAAGGCAGAATGGGCTTAGCAGCGGTAGCCTTTCAGTGAACTAACACTCTCATCTCTGTTGTTAATGTTACTGACTTTCTTTCTCAAGCTTATAGTGACGCAGAGAGATTTCTTTATTCCCCGAATTCAGACTTTATGTGTCATGGGGCTGTGTGTAGTCTCTGAGTCAATATAATTATTCATGTCACTAGACGGTGTCGGGATTGCCAAACACCGAATGCAGTTCTCGTCTATGATGGGACTAATACCCATGGTGAATTACAAAAGGTCAGAGACAAGAAACAACAGCTCATGAAGGGAAAACATAACACATGAAGGATTGTAGGATGTTTTAATTACAGTAATTTGGATGAGGAATTTCATGCGGCTACTGTGCTCAGGGTGAAATGTACTGTATTCACTCCATGACTAGGCTATCATTAGTGAATGCGTGGGAGAGCCTTCTGAGCATGGAGCTGACCTCATACTGTAATCAAATGGATCCATAGGTTAATAAATATTCACTGCCTGAGAGCAAAGAAAAAAGACAGCTTGCAACCATATAATACTACCTCTGAATCCCTGCGTTATTATTATGGAAACTGTTTGGCTTTGTCTGCTGTAATAATTTTGCCAGAGTGTCTTACAGCCGTGATGTGTTGTATGACAGCGTCAGAGTTTAAAATCGGTCACAGGATGTCAGGCTGTGAGAAATCTGCCTATTGGAGAATACATGAAAGCAAAGTTGGGCACTGTGGTTGACAAAACTAGATATTGTGATAGAGATTGAGAGAATGAGGACACAATCGAGGAAACGGGAGAGAGGAGGGGAGAGTTCAAGATTGAGGGAGTTAGTGGGGAAGGCAGAGGGAGGGATAAAAGCAGGAGGCCCAGACAGGCTAGAACAAGAAAGCAAAGAAAAATATCTAATTGGAATCAAGTGTCCTGACAGAGTGCGTGGGCGACTGAATTCCGCAAAGCGTGCTGCTTTTCCACTTGCAAAAAAAGAAGTGCGAGTGTAAGACAGAGAGGAGGAACAAAAAATAATTGAAAATCCCCTTTGCATTTGAGTAATTTTATTTCTGGGCGGGTTTGGTTAAGACAAATGATAGAAGGGTGTGGAGGTCAGCCACAACAGCATTTCCATTTCAAACTCCTCGTTGCTAACAGGCGTTAGAAACCATACCGCCCGTGTGGTTGGCTTTCTCACAGAGGAAATGCCACCCGATGACACACTGAAACCAATAATCTAATTTACATGTTCAAATTAATCCTAATTGCTAATGAGCGTAAGGAGTGTGCGCTCTGTGCGTGTCTCAACGTGTGTTCCTGTGAGTAGGGATGGGAGGGGTCAAAGGGCACCGCTGCCTGTAAAGGGTCAGTTTCAGAGACAGAGTTTGTCTGATTTCATACTCTCTATACTGTTCATCTGGAAAAATACTGAGGTTTGATTTGTAGGATTATTCCTGAGCACATATATCTCTGGATTTAACTCATGACTGCAAGTGGGGGAGGTTATTTAAATGATGTGTAAAAAGAAGCATTTAACCAGAAAGTTGGAGGTGAATCGTAACTCACTGCATCCTAAACTATGAAGTACGAATGTAAGAATAACTTAACATTTTTGGATTGATTGTTTGCTTTTTTCTCAAGCAGTCCTCCAACCTGAACTACCACATACACACTGTATACAGTACATACCGATAGCCTATGTCTCCTGAAACACAGTGGCTAGACCTTGGTGGTCATGGTTACAATGATAAACATGGAGAATGTACCCACAGTGACTTAGCAGACCTTTGTCTGATGGCTCATGGTCATGGATTGGTTGGGTCCTGACTCACACAGTTATAGGTTAAAGGGATAGTTCAACATGTTGGCAAATTGGCCCATTGCTATAATCCCTATAGTCATAGCAGTAGGTTCGTTACCTTTAGTTGTAATGGCGGAGCAGAGCTGCAAGTTACTCAGAGCTACGCTACGGGGGCTCATGGGATTTCTTGGTTTCCCTCATCAAACTCATTAAATACACAATCCAACAACTCCAAAAGGCTCTCGTGGACAAGTTGTGACCTGCACATTCACCACGCTATGAGATAATATTTTTTCAAATTTAACCTTTATTTATCCAGGAAGGATCCAATGAGATTCAACAATCTCTTTCAAGGATGTCCTGGTTAGGAAAAAAATTTGTAACGTTACAAGACGGAGTTGTAACTGCACCCGACGGAACGCGCATCAGCAGGTTTGTATCAATTTACCTCGAAAACAACTCTGTCTCGTAAGTATGATGGTTGTGCAGGTCACACCTTGTCCAGGCGAGCATTTTGGAGTTGTTGGATTGTGTATTTGATGAGTTTGATGAGGGAAGCCAGGAAATCCCATGTGCCTCAGTAGCGTAGCTCTGAGCAGCTCGCGGCTCTGCTCCGCCGTTCTAAAAATAGCTCCCACCGACAATTAAAGGTAATGAACCTAAAACTACAGGGATGATGGCAATGGGCCAATTTGCCAAAATGTTGAACTATCCCTTTAAGAAAAAGATCTTTGAGCTAAAACCAATACTGTACTTCTTGAGAATTTGTTCTGTCAAGATCTTTGTTGTTCTAGTTAGTAGTACAGTAATAGCAATGTGGTTATGTTTGTGGATTAGTCATGCATGAGAGAGGAAAAATAAACTGAATTCACACGGGAATCGAAAGCTGGGCTTCTGTGTGAAATTCCTGTTTTGTCATGACATCAATCAATCAAGTCACCCACAAAACCTAACCCAGAGTTTCTTGCTTTGTGCTACATCCCCAGACTCCTCCCTATTCTACTGCAGCCCTAGATGACACCTAACAACAAAACATAGCTGACCTTTGGCCTCGTTTGTTACTGTCAAGTGAGATGAGCCAGACAATACCAATCTCATGTCTTTGCATCATTTTCCCAGACACAAGAGTTAAGAACATGTAAGATAATGTAGCATTTTTGTTTTGCCCTGCATGCATATGATACAGTAGATTGTCACTGCTGAGTGCATGATCTTTCATGCCACATTCATATCTCTTCACACATTCCCTCATGTGGTTAAAAGTAGATCAAGCAGCAGAGTGGAAACGATATCTCAGCCAAAGGAACGATCTCCTCTCTGTCCGCTGACCTTTGCTTGTCCAAGGTAAAGCTCGCAGTTTGTTTCCAAGTCTTCGTGAGGGACTCGGGCCCCCGCAGACACTCTGCCTGACCACCATGCACAACCACAGGATATAGCTTTACACATGACATATCGTAAAGGAAGCCAGCCAGATTTAAGCATGATATGCATGTCAGTGCTTTCCTTTTTTTTCCCTGGGATTCTGTTATAACTGATGAAAATCAATCCGTGGATGTTTTCCCATCACGCTGTACTGTGCTGTTATTCCTGCTGTGTGGGCTTCCCCTTCAGAGTCCTCTGGTGGAGCACCGTGGTTCTCTGGTTTAGGAGTTTAGGAGACACAATGCTCTCTCTCTCTGTCTCGTACTTGTTTTCTCTCTTGTTCTGAACACAAAGCTTCTTGAGAGGGAAGTTTGAGTTCTACTTTGGTGGCTTGTTGCACCCCCTCACCGAATAACACATGCAATACAGATGAGTGTGGAGAGAGAGAAAGTGGGTGGGACTGTACAATATTAATGTACGTACCCCAAGACCCCCCAAAGCAATATAGGGCCACCCTGGCAAATACCAACTGCAAGGTGAAAGAAACTGTTTAAGCTCCAGAAGAAGTGAAACCTGTTTATTATTCAAGAATATTTTTAAACTTACTGTATAAATTCACATTTGCAAAGCTCATCATAATTTAAACTTAAATCACAAAATTCAGCATCAGGTTTTGCACCAAGCTTTATATTTGTAATACACTGTAATGTGTGAAGTACAGTAATAGAAGCCAACTTTATTACTACTTTGGTTATGTTATGTTTTAATTAGTCCCACTACTGCTGTAATTAGTGGTTGGAAGAGCAGAGACATTGTTCGGAGTGACGCTGGTGCAGTGGTAGTCACATCATAACCATAAAACATTCCAAACAAATAGGGCTCAGAGTAAGTTTTTCCCACATATTTCTTAAATGGAACACCAGGTTTTGCCCCTCCACGTCCCACCACCTGTGACAAGGGGGGAGTGATCGGGGACCACTTTGAGAGTGTAATTGAAAACCTAAGGCTCTCTCTGTGGTGGACACGCTATTTGAGACTCACAGGGCACAGAGGGAAACTTAACTCCAGTTATTGTTCGCTGTATAACCATAATCACGGGAACACCCTTTCTCACTATAAAGTCAAAAATAGTGGAATAAAGTGAGAGTCTTCTGCTGGTAAAAAATGCATTACATGGAATATAGAGTTATTTGTGGACCTTGTGGTTAGTTGGTAAAAACATAACAAAAAGGAATGGAAACCTAGTGTATTGCAGCAGCTCTGTGGGGCCGCTTGTGCCCCGGCTGCAGACAGGAGGACATTTTTCATTAGAGACGGTGTTGTTGCTGCATTGTTCTGCAGCGTATCTACACTTGACATTCAACTCTAGCCGCGAGGCAGGGTGTACCTCCCTTTCTCTCAAAGAATCTCAGGCGAACACTCTCATCCTGACACACCCCTTAAAGCTAAACATTAGGAGATTCCTGGCTGATAGCTAGACAGTCCTTCTCGGGAACGGCCATCCTTCACAGTTTGTTCATCCTGTTCAGTCAAAGGTCACAGCTAAGCCTTTGGAGGCCGCTTGTAGGTCATGTAATTTTAGAAATGTCTATGCGAGGTGGCTGGCAGACAAAAGGCACCTATCAACTCATTTAATCCTTTTTTTGTGTTAATATTATTTGTTACTCTACCTGTACAATAGATCACATGACTTTGTTACAGAGCAACTTTTGATCAAGTACAATCTCTCTTTCTGTGTCTGAACACGCCCTAACCCTGTGGAATATGATTAAAAATGACATTTCATATAATTACTGATCTATCCACCCACAACAATATAAATATGAAAAAACTGTGTTCTTGTCACACACCTACAGTACGTATATACAGTAGATTCAACTGGAAATTTAGAGTTGTAATGATGCATAGAAAATCTTGCTTTTGTAAAGTCTATAAATTCATAATACGACATAATACAATCTAAATAGGTATTAGGATCTAGTGATCTGACTGACACTGACTTAAAGGCACATCCACTCACCATGAGGCCACCCAGAGTGTGCCCTCCAGGCATGCATAGCAGTCTGCCACAGCTCCATACACTGTTAAATAATGTCACCTGTGCAGTGATGACACATCATTGACCTGTCAATGTTCTGCAGCTTCTGAGGAGCACATGGGGTAATCATCAGATGTGTAACAGTTGAACGTTTCTTGTGAATCCCAATGTCCCTAACAGCGTAAATAATACACACTGTCGTTAATCCTTTTGTTCAGCATCACACTTCATTCCTTTACTCCGGTGGAAAGCCACCAGTGTTTACTCCTTAATTTTCCACCAGCACAATAACCAGCTAGGCCGGTCCAATCTGCCCTGGAGACATGGTGCTGTTCTGAGGGCGCCTCACACCCTGTTGCCTTGTAAACAGTGGGTGAAACTCTTATCAAGAGGCCATTACCTCCACCTGCCACCGACCTTTCTAGGTATGTGACAGGTATCACAGTCTTTCAGACAAGTTGGTGTACTTTTATTATTTAAATGACTTCATTGGCTCTATTGTAAAATGTACAAGCATGCTCAGCCTATTATACTGTATTTCCAAACACAACAACGCAAGGCAGTGAATTCTCACTAGATAATCTAATAGACTATCTTGCTTTTTGGAAGCTCTGCAGTATTTTTATGAGCAGAAAGGGCTGTTTGTAGCTTTTCAAACCATCCCATACACTTAGTACAACTTTGTCCCAGCTTATTAAACAGTCACGCATCACCTCTTGAAAATTGTTAACTGAGAAGTACTCGTTGTGCCATGGCACATAAACAAGTATAATGTTTGTTTTCTGACCTCTGAGGAGAGCTCTCGGTGTCTGTTACTGTAACTAATGGCAAAGAACTCACTCTGCCTTTGCCCCTAACCCTGTCCAGATGGGATGTCTGAACATCGGTTTGGAAAAGTTAAAAATAGTCCGCAAAGTAACACTTCATCTATCATTCTCAGCCCTGTGGCAACCAGCTGAAAGAGAACAAACCGTCACTTTTTCTCAACAATGAAGTAGATGCTGCAAGAGCTGTGGCATTTACTGAGATGTTGTTTTCTTTTTTGTGGAGAAAAAGCAAAAGAAATGTAATTTAATTCAGACCATTCCTCTTTTTAAAATGTCAGACACAGAAGCATTTTCTCAGTGTAGTGCAGTGCAGTGGACTTATTCATTACATCCAACATGAAGCCAGGATAATTCTTCTTTGCTGTTAACACTGACAGCTTTTAGGATAAAGCACTACTGCCAAGACGATTATATTTAAGTAACTGTTAAATTACATGATACTCTAAGAGGGAAAGTGAATCAGGAACATTTTAGTGCTGGACTTGGCTTGTAAGCTATTTCAATCAGGGTGTGTGTGGGTTTCTGTGTTTCTGCATGTGGGTGTTCACGGGAGTTTCACAGAGGCTCTGTTTCTGCTCAGGTGTTGTGTTGATATGTGCCTCGGGCCCACAAGTATTTTATTTTCAGCAGCATGCATGTTGTGACATATTTGTGGTACAAGGCTGGTTGGTTTTACATGCAGAATGGCTGTTGCAGGTGTGTCTGTGTTTTAGCGTGTTATCGTGCAGGGGGAGGAGAAAGGAGGACGAGAAAAAAGGAAGTGAGGGAGGAAAAGCCAGAGTCAGATCAAGCTCAACACGGTTCACCACAGATGGTTATTGTTTAGAATTCCAGGGTCATGATCTCATGCTGCGCTCTCCCTCTATCTCACAGACCCTGTAGGCTATGAATTAATCAAACGAAACACTAGCCTTGATATTGTAAGTACTCTCCTATCAGATTACCAACTACAGCCCCTGTCAACAGAAATCGGATTACTTCAGCAATAGGCAGAGACACTTGTGATTGTAGTTGTAGCCAGCAGCGACATGGAGGAGAACACCAGCCCTGCCAAAGTTCAGGAACTAATCTTTTATACATTGTAGGACATCTGCAAGCACCTCACCTCGAGTCTGTGTGACAGAGGTAGACTTCCTTTCTCTCTATTTCCACTGTGTTTACTTTGCTGTTAACCACAGGGGATATCCTGTCGGTGCACACTGTCTTTCTTCTTTCTCTGTCTCCTCAGCCAATCACAGTCACGGGTGCACCGAGGATGTCAGCAGGAGAAGCCTCTGATAGATAACGCTCCGAAAAAGCCTCTTTGTTTGCACAAGGCGACCGGCGCAAAAAAAAAAAAAAGCCTTTGATGGGATGAAGTGCCCCGCCTGTCACCCACCGCCTCACACCTCCCATTATCTCCGTCTCCTCCTCCCTGCGTGTGATCCCCGTGCACAGTGACGCAGCGGGCTGAAGCATTTAGCTGCTGTCAGTCAGCGAGAACAGGGCTGTGGAAGAGGACATAGAGGAGCTGTCTTGGCTGACTGCTGGCAAACGAGCCACAGAGGCCCCATTACTTTCCCTGCTTGTCAGGAAGGAGTTAACCCCATGGGGGGAGGAGGGGAGGCCAAACATTAGGCTCAATGGTAACTGAGTGTGTAATTAATGCCGCAATGTGTCCAGTCCCCAGGACCTTCTCAACCTCGGAACCCTTTCTCAGAGTCTGGAAGAGAGAGAGGGGTCAGCAGGAGGAGAGGGGCGCATCCGGGCCCCCCTTATGCCACTGCATCTGTCCAGAGAGGGGATATAGTCTCCGTCGGGGCCTCAGGCGAATGACCCTTGTCAGCCATGAAGTTATGGGAGACAACAGATTGGTCTCTGATGACGGATGTGTGGAAGGAGAGGGCATTTCACAGTCCAGTGATTTACATAGACTTGCTCTGAAATTATCGATGTTTTATAGAAACGTGATTCAACAGCTTGACCACAGAACATCTGACCCACTTAAATCACTCTGATAACTGTTTTCTTGTTGTTGCTCGTGAAACATTTTTTACATTCCAGCTTGTGTATTGTGTCAGCGTTAAATGAGCTCTGTTTCAAATAGCTGTTTTCAAAGGAATTTGAAAATGTTCGCTTTCACTTTGAATGATAGATCAATATAGACATTTTGGCGCAATTGCAGAGGATAACAAATTATCTTGGCTCCATATCTCTCTGGTCTATTGATATTAAAATAACACACGGCCCCATCACTACACTACAGTCAGGATGAATGTTTTTCTTATTAGTAGAGAGGCTGCTATAAAACTGTTCTGCTGTGCATCAATTAACACATCATAGATATTGCAGATATTGTCTGACTTGCTTGATGGAGTGGATGAGTTTGGACATGTTAAAGTCTGTTATGGCTTAGGAAGGACAGGTCACGTCCTGTCCACTCACATCAAAGTATGAGGAGAGGAGACCAATGAGAACTGTGTGCAGATAGCTGCTGAGCTTTGTATGTGTATGGGTGTTGTTAGTCTGGTTCTGGGTTTAAACGTCTTATTGATTAATGTCTTTACAGCTAAGACTGATATCATTGTGGCTCATGTTTTATTTGGATCTCCAGTCTGGTCCCTGAACTTCCTTACTTGTTCATTTTTTGGCCAAATCCTACACTTCAGGCAAAGACAGTTACGTCTGAGTTAACCCCAGCCTCATGGAGGCTCTGAGAGCATTTCTGAGTTGTATAAATAAATATGGAAAGACATTCATAGAATTACACTTGATCTGGAAAATGTTGCTGTCAGCCATGTCATTCCATGTTTGTTTCAGATGCTGGTAACTGGTGATTAAGTGCATTTTTGGCCCCAACCGAGATCAGTCAGCCAGTAAACAATAGTGTAATTGGTTGCTTCGTCAGAGTTTGGAGTAAACAAATAACACGCTTTAGTAAGAGACTTGAGCCATAAAGGAAACTGGCATCAGCAACCACGGCCTCAGTTCTTGAAGTCGAACGGCCTCCTATGTAGCTCTCCCCACCAGGAATCTTGATGACCAAAAGCCATCTAACTCTCTTGTCAATGGTGGTGAGAGCCGCTCCACCACATGTGAGCATTCCTGGGGCACCACGGCCTCACCACAAGCTCATATTTATCGTGTGTGGTTGAAACACCACAGAGGAGCCCACAGCCAACACATAGCTCAAGGAACACACACACTCACACACACATGCCGTATACTGTCTGGCCTCGCTCTGCAACGTCTGTCCAGCTCCTCTCCTCTATAACATATTGTAGACAGAATCAGCAATATTGTCAGTGTCAGCAGTCCAGCCCCTGTAAAACAAGCCTGCAAAGACGTCTGGCAGCCATGAAGTCATGATATGAGCAGTCTCCCATCAAGATCAGTGCGCTGGAACTCTCTTAAAGGGTGACCTACCAGGCTGGTACAGGGTAATTACTGCCCTTCTAAGTCTTTTGTGTTTTAATTAACCCAAAGTTAATGGAGTTTAATCACTAACACCGAAAAAAGTACCCTCTCTTTACAGTGTATGTAGTGTGTGTTACAGGAGATATAACGACTGTCAGATTGGTTGTATCTGACACACACAGGCCATTAGCAGCCAGTAAGAAGTGCGGGGAGTCCTTCCTCTGGGCCCTTTGATTGTGGACTGTCTTAGTAGTTTTAGTGGTGCTCGGCTATTATCATCCTCCAAGGTAACATGCAACGGTGCTTTTATGTCTTCCATGAACTTTGGACCCAGCTGGATGTGTTTAGAACTGTTATAATGTAGCAGAGGTTCAAAAGATTTCACTACCTTCCATTTAGCTCTCCTGCTGACACTGTTGGGCCACTTTAATATGCTTCCACACAGGGTCTGGATCTCATCAAGGCCATATGAGGGAAGGGAGAAAGGTGGGTGGGTTGACAGGGGGGCTGGCTTTACAAGGGGAATCAATGTGATAAAGTGCGGATCCATTAGCCGCAGTGGTGGTGAGGCCTGACAGATACAACTGGCTTGTGGGTTGATTAGTAAGTCGAGAGGGTGGCATTACAAGAGGGACATTATGTTGCGGTTATTCCAATCGAGGGGGTCGCGACCATTTGTTTTTGACTGGATTTTAAGGTGTGACATTTGAAAACAGTTACATTTGGAGTTGAATGAAAGGAAAAGCGACATCGAAAACCACACTTTCACAGCTCCGAGATACCTCACAGCCCCCCGACTCTACCACACCAGAGTGTCAGCCCAGGCATGAGTACAGAGTATTTTCCTAGGCTATGGCGTCACTTTCCCCTGGCCTCTCTGGAGAGTGTGGTGGGACGCTGTAAAACTTTACTGAGGGGAGTAGTGCGACATGGGAGTGTCTCACCTCCATTAAAGTCCTTGCCAGGGTGCTGTGGCATTTAAAAACTCATAAATAAATAACGGTGAGATCTACAAACCCCTAACATGTAGTTTCCCACTCTGAGGGGGACTAGCATTGGGGGGAACGCAAGGGGTACGAGAGAGAAGGAAGGGTCAGTGGAGGCATGCTGGTCTAATACCAAACTAAATGAGCCTCAAAAAAACTTTATACTAACCACTAATACCCACTGGCCCTCTGCAGTCGCACAGAGCCTCAGCCAAGCCTCTGCTCCCCGGGAGAACCAGGCCACCAATATAGTCATCATAACCAGGGTGTTTTTCTTACTCTTGTTTTACAGGCGAGGGGTTAAGTCACCAGCATCTGGAGGCCCATGCTGCAATTGAGGGGAGGTCAACGCAGGAGCAGGCTTTTTCAATACTGTGAAATAAATGGCTGAAATCAAAGAGCAACGTCGGAGTGGGCGAGGGCAGCTTACACAATGTAAATTTCCGTCAGGTGCAACATTAATAGGCTATATCCTGCTCTTGGCAGCGCGGGTTTGTGCCTGTTGTTGGGAAAGTGATGAGTGTGTGGTGGGGAGCCATGGATTAATCTGCTGGCAGGGCTTCCATTCAAAGCGAGAGGGCGAATTGGGAGAAAGTGGCAGAAAGCTGTTAGCACCAGAGCGGGCTGACATCACCAGAGCTGATACAATCAAAGTTCTGGTTGTAAACGAGCCCTCCAGTCCAGAGCGGAGGGGCTGGGCTATGTCAGCCTCCTGAGGTAATACGCAGCGCTGTAGAGTCCTGCTTGCTCTGCACGAGGAGGATTTGGAGGGATTTTGGGTGGGCCTTTCGTTGTGGCTCCCCTCTGCTGTCTAGATGGACAGTGCTGGTGAAGTCAGATTGATCTGCGGTTGGAGCCGAGCCCTGCGAGCCTGACAGCGAGCAGAATGGAGAATGAAGACAAATACAGGCCCCTGCAACAGCCAGTGATCTTCACTGGTTACACTGAGAGACAGAGAGCGAACAGGACAAGAGCGTGTGTTTACCCAGGTGTGTGTTGTAGCTGGCCAGCTGCTGTGGAACAATTTTTGAAAGCAGACCAAAAGCTTAGCTGTATGTACAAACCTGAGCAAGAAGAGAGTGTCCTTCACAAAAATGGAATGGTTTATTATTTTGAGGGAAAATCCAGGCTGGGCTCTCCCTCAGAAACATACCTCTCTGACAAACCCCTGCACCGTGTTCCCATGCTGCCACTTTTCTTATCTGGGAAAAGAAATGTTGTGATATGTATCGTACAAAATGAATCACAGCAAGTTTGCTCTGACTACATGAAACCTAACACGGGCTGCTTTCAAAGTATTCACAGGAGTGACATAAATGAATTGAAATGTCAATTAATCCAAACAGTTTGGCCCCTTGTTTTAGAAATGCTCCAACTGTGTTCTACTTTTCCACAGAGCATGTATTAACACTTAAAGCTGTTCAGTGAGTTAAATAGGAGCAGAAATGCCGAGGTGGTTTTGCAGAAAAGTTTCTGGCTTGCCTCCTTAGTGTATATCTGTAACACTGTGGATTCATATTCCCAACCCCAAATTTTCACTCTGCATGAGAGAAGTATTGCAACAGCTATTGGCAAAGGAGTCTGACTACAAGCTCTTTTTTCACTTCAGTGTATGAAAGTATTAGTAGGGTGCTCGTGCCAGGAAAAGTAAATCCTCCAATGCCGTGTGCATGCACATACAAATGCGTGCATGTTTCTGTGCACATGCATAAGTGTGTGTGTGTGTGTGCAGACGGAGACAAAATCAATCTCATCAATTCAGTGGGGTATTTCCAGCGAGTCCACTGCTTCTAATTACAATAGACCTTGCAGTCATTGTCTATGCGCTCTCTCTTTCATTCGTCTGCCATCAGCTTCATATGGTTGTAGTTTGCATTAATTCATATGTGGTCCACATTTGTGTTTGTAGCCTCAGTAGTTTAATCTCAGCCCAATCACAACAGAGAGGTATGTTCCGGATGCTTCTTAGAGTGATCCCATCCCTGCCCTCTGGATATAGAGGACTAACTATATTCTCACATGCCTATGCAATAAATAGCGTTGCTCAGTGTGGCACAGCATAATCATCAGCACCCTGTGCCAGAACACACACACACACACACAGTTATCAACTCTTTGCACTTGAAATGAGAGCAGTAAGGGTTTGCAAAGTATCCATATGGTACATGGATGCTGTCTTTGTGCTAAAGAAAACAATGTACAGAATGATTTGCCTTACAGGGGGGTTGAAAGCTGCACACATGGAAGGAGGTCACGCCATTCGCATTCAAAGGAAACTACAAACTAAAAGAAAACTTTGGTGGAGGCCGTGTATTCTCTGTAATATTATTTTTTAAAGCACTGAACTGTATATATACTGTACTGAATGGTTAGTTGTCCATATCCCTGTGCACAGTATGTGAGGTCCTGTTGTCCTTGTTCTACTGTTATGTCTGTCAGTATGTTCTGTTAAACTCTGTATATTGTCCATCTGCCTCTGCACTGATAGAGCCAAGACAAATTCCTGTACATTTATTTGTCTTGGCAATTAAAGCCCCTTTGCTCCTTTATTCAGAAAGTGGAAATCATTGTAGCGTGGTCCAAAAATGGAATTAATCCTCCGGCCAACAATCGAATCTGACAGTGAAAAGAAAATGCAATATCTGTATGATTGGTGGAATTGTAGGAAATCAGTTTATGTTATTGCTCTACTAATGAGGGCCAATCAGGGCAATAATGATTCTTACTGGAGCTGGTGTGGTGCCACGTGCTGCAAATGTGACAAATTGGGTCTCGTAGTCAGCGCGGTTTTCCACAGCGCTGATCTGACTTGACATTTGAGGGGTATTCCTCTTTTGGCAGGGACTGTGGAAGATAATGGCAGCCATATTACATCAACACAGTGCCATGCCAACTGCTCAACTGATGACACATCCCATGATGCAAAGCTTTAATGCACTTCCCGTCAATGGTTGTCATATGGCTTTCAGTACTGGTTATTTCTCAAGTCGTGTTGTAAGAGATAGTTACACAATGATTCTCTTTTATAGTGCACAGATCAGGCTCCAAAGGGATTTTAGACATTAGTAAGCATTTCAATTTGAATTTAAATTTGTCTTTGTTAAAAACTTGTTTCAATAATAATATGTCAGTCTTACAAATCTCCTATGACGCGGTCGGCACATCAAATTATCTCTTGTGTGGATCACAATGAAAAATAAAACATCAACAATGAGAGACCTAAAAATCTGCTTAACCAAAGCATTTGGAGAGAGTTTGTATTTTGCATTTGAGTTTTGACTCATCACTTCAGACAGAGAAGTATTCCCACAGAGACAAAGATATTACTGTATCATCCACAGTGGCAAATGTGTGGATTTTAGAGCGGGAGAAGGACATGCTCCTCTCTTTCATAGCCCCTATTTGGTTTAACACAAGATAAACTATTTGCAAATAAAAATGCTGGCGGAGAAGTTTATTGTTAATCTCGGTGCCTGTAAAGTCTCATCTGTTGTTTGATCTTAAACTTTGACCATACCCGACTCTGAATACAAGTAAAACACAAATGACAAACATTAGTTGGAGATTATGTAACAGTATACATTTGAAATTGCCTGAATCCACTGCAAAGTCTGTGCCAGATAAAAGCAGCAACTAAAGTAACTGTTCTGCTGTACCGTGGCAGAACAGAAAATCAGTGTCGAGGAGGGTTTATTCAAGGTCTTGTTCCACCAGAAGAACTATGCAAGAAGAAGATTATTCTATTTGCTTAACCACATTAATCATCCCTGAGCCCTTGTTGGATTTATTCTCTTGGAAACTATCTGTCGATCAGCATTTTTTCTTACCCCTTGAGCCAGACCGCCATATATTGTTTACTATTGTTAGAACAAAAATATCCCTCATACTCTGTGGTGAGTTGTTAAATAGGTATCCTGACTTTTCAAGATTGTGTAAAAATCAAAAAAGCAAATCCCTGTTCACTTAATGCCTGCATTTTTTTTTATTGGATATTTTTCTGGATTGTCAGGTGTGGGTGGGCTTGGCTGCTCTTTAGCCTATTAGCTTCAAGCCACAGACTCTCATCTTGCCAGTTTATAAGTCACAGCAAGCCAAGACAAGGTGGTGGTCTAGATTTCCAGAAATCAAAGCAGATTGTTGTAAATCGTGATCATCACTTCCTTTCTGCATCCAAGGAAAGCATTTTGGAGGTGGTAGGAGATTATTCTACCAGACGCTGTTGTAATGTAGTATGTTTGGCTTTACCTATCCATCTGGAACACATTAAACATCACAAGGTACACCGTGTCATGGCAACATGGGCAACATAGTCCCAGGACCACAGCCAGATCATCGAGGTCGACGGTCAAAGAAAACAACTGATGTCACTCAAAGTGTTGAGCAGAGACGTCAGGTCCGTATTAGATTAGTGAGAAGATCAGCACTTGTGCACGGTGGTGCCCTGGACATGCTCATACAGCGTTTGCATGAAAGCACAGCACAGTTGCACATACTAGTGACCACAGTCTTTTAGCTCAGTGGCTGTGGCGAGTAGACTCCCTGCTGGGTGCTGTTGGGAAGGGGCCGCTCTGTGGTTAATTAGCGGGCAGTGATTCGGCCCCAAGAGGGGCAGGTCGGCCCACCAGTGAGCTCACTTCCCCTAGTCTTCACACTAACATGCACGGCCGCTCCCCAGCTATGAGTCAGCCCGTGGAGAGCGGGAGCGAGAGACAGGAAGTCATTTTACCCGCATCGGGCCCATCTCCATTCTCATCGCCTGCCAACTCTGAGTAGTGTGATTACAGGCGAAACTGATTAAAACAAAACAACTTAGCCTTGAACCCCCCTCCTTCACCACACATATACAGTACACATGGATTGTGACACCCCCCACCAACCTCTCCACACACACACATACACACACAGTCAGGAGAAACAGGATGTTAGCAGGATCCTGGATGTGATCTTTTTAGACTCTAATGGCATCCTGATGGAACACAGGTGCCTCCTGAGAGTTAAAGCACTTACGCTGAATACACAAGATGAATCAGTGACTGCTTCCCTGGTTTAATCATTTAATGATTATTATGTCTTTAGGTATTTCCTCATGCTCATGCTTTGGTACCGCTCAGGAGCTTCAGTCTGGTTTCTTAAAGACAGAGTTAAAAGACTTGATAATAAAGTGATGAGAAAGCAGGTCTCTGTGGCAGCCACATAAACTGCCTCTGACTTTTAAAGGATTTTCCCTGAGACATCGGATGCAGGTGCTCCACCAAGATCAAAGAGTCCAAGTAAAACCTAAGTTTGGGAATACCAAGCTGATTAATTCAGCCAGTCCCACTGTAAAAAAATGTTCTGTAGTTTAGTCAACAACCTGCAGCTAATGATGTTGCGATGTATTCCCTTGAACAAGATGATGATTTTTTCACCGTGAGGAAAAGAAATCCTTGTGCTCGCCTCTTCTCATTTCCAGTAAGCGTATACGGTAATGCACCACAGTTTTGTGCATCAAATCCGATACCTTCCCTGAAAAGTATCATGACACACATGACTTTAAATATAGGCTGTGACTTACAGAATGCATACTTAAAGCTGGGGTATATTGCATCGTGGAAAGTTATAGGAATGCACTCAATGAGTGCAAAAAAAATGTCACATTATGTCTCCGGTGACCCAGCCACGCCAGCTGCATTATGTTGTTTTTAATATGGCAGTTAGGCTTACGTTGTAGACTGGAGAATTGGGTCAAAAAATGGACTGGTTCCAAAAAGCAGTGAACATTTGCTGTTCGCTCATCAAATTCACCGAACATGTGAGTCCAACCCAAGGCAGTGAACCAGTGAGGGTGAGGAAGCCATCCGGCAAACAAATAAGGCTTTCACTGACGAGTCTCTCCATTGCCATGGGAACTGTGTTTTTTACTGAGCAAATCAAACATAATAAAGAATAATAAAGTGGGCTATTACATGTGTACAGTGCTGCAGTAGAGCAGAGAGTGAATCAGAGCAGGGCAGAGAGGGGGCAAGATGAGCCAAGAGAGATTGGGTTTTTAGTGAAACGACAAGCTGAGGCTGCCAGTGATATTGAAAACATTGTAAATCAGGAATCACTCTGCACAGGTGCCACTTTTATAATATAATTGCTTTGCAGTTGCGTTATATCATGACTGTGTTATGAAAACAACCGGCCCTCTCACTCACATTCCCTGTGAAGTTGAACTGTAATGAAAATATGACGTCAATGCGACAAACCTTACTCATCAAAGGTACCCTGAAGTTAAAATGCCTGACATTAATTGCATGATGTGGCAGTTATCTCCGTCCCATCCCTGTGGTGATGTTGTCACTGCCAGAAGTGACTCCGAATTTTGGCAAAAGCTAGTGTGCAAGAATTTTTTGAGCTGTCGATACTTGCTTGATTTTTCAGTGAATAAGTGGTTTTACTGTCCCATTGCGTCATAGGCTGTGGGATGGCAGAGTGTTTAGCAACAGCAAGCCATGATGGTGAGCTGTGGCCCTGCTGAACTTATTCTTAACCAGGGCAAAGTGAAACTTAAAACTCTAATAAGCTACGTGGGTAACTATGATATTTCAGCACTGGATCTGTTTTTTTTTTAATTTATTGTGATGTCGTGTGTTCGCTTTTTCCATTACTACATGTTTTCAACCGACCACTCATTCACAAACTCTCTGCTTAAAGTGAGCTTTTAGTGTTTCTTAAAATATACCAAGCCATCTTTCTCATGCTCGGAGAAAGAGAAAGCCTTTCTCACTGCGATGTTAGGCAACGTTTTGAACCAGGGTTTATCCTCTTGCTATGTTTATGCCAAGTACTTGGCTACTGTGTTCACAGTTCCTGAATGAGCATCTGTCAAAGTGGCCATAAAACATTTATTCAGCTCTGACACAGCTTCTCCCCCTGGCAGAAGAAACAGCACATGCCGTACACAGACTCACACCTCCGAAACAGTGGCATGTACAAACACAAACACATATGGTATTCACACACACACGTGCACACTTGTATTTTCTACTTTCACCTGTGTGCTCTCCACCCAGCGCTGGGCTGGCACTTTTCACTCAGTGTGCTCACAAATCTAGATACACCCTTCTGCTCATATCTGTATAGCGGCGATAATGAAGCTGGACAGATTCCAGACACTCCTTCAACAATGCTCAATATTGTACTCAGCGCTACTATAGAGTGCTGTGGAGAGCATGAGGATCACAGACCTAAACAGTGCAAACATAAATGAGACCAGTCCCTATAGATGACATGCACCCAGTCATTATGGGGCTTAAGGATCAGAGCTTTGGCTTTGTTCCCTTGTCATGGTGTTTTCAGGCTGAAATCCTCAGGACTGTGAATTGTGACTACTGATGAGGCCGCCTCACCTCAAACACCACCCAGTCCTATATCATGTCAACATACCACATCTAATGGTCACCTCAGGGATGAGTGGATTTTCTGCCTGGTTTGTCCCCAATGCAGCCTCCTGTAACTGCTTGTATTCCCGCTGAGTGAATGTTTCACAGACATCCTCGTAGGGAGTGGAAACAGGGCGACGCGGGGCTCGAACTACAACACAGGCTGTTTTACAAGGAAGGGCGACCCAGAGGTGAAGCGCTGCTGAGAGCAAGAGAGGTAAACAGGGGACACAAAGCAGCAGCTATCGGTGCAAATAGCTGGATGAGAGGGAGGGGAGGCTCGCAGGACCACTGAGTGTCTTGTTTTTACATGCACCATACATATCCCACAAAAGAATAATGGAAACATGAGGGCAGTGTTGAAGGATGGAGTCATTGAGCACCACCATGTATGTGTCACCTGCATACACACTCAAAACCCTGTGCAGAATATTCAGTAGCCATCTTTTTCTGTCTTTTACTTCATCTTCATCTTCCCAAACTACAAGCCGTGCTATGATGAAAACTGAGTCCAGGTGTATGTTTTTATTCTGACTACATTCACAAAGTTTATTATGGACGTAGAGCCTGCACACCAAAATTCAGTTTAAGACTTTCTATTAATTTAAGCGAAAAACGTTTTGACCACCAGCGTGATCTTCTTCAGGTTTGAACAATGTCGTGTGCAGTTATTCCTGCATTAGAGAGACAGCTACGGAGGCTCATGGTGACCCAACACCTTTCTAAGACACTTCATGTTGGTTTTCCCATAAATTCCTCATCTGTCCACTCATTATACAGTAATAACTTCCTGTTGAAATGTACATTTTGAAACTGTAATATGACTACCGCTGTAGCGTGATATGGTGTATCAAATGTTGTTGCACCATCCGCTTGATACTAATGGTGTCATCTCCAGACATGATGTGATGTGAAGTCACATTGCCTGTAAATGTGTCATCGCAAAAAGGCAAATAACGCAACAGTGATTCTGATTCTGTGTCTAATGAATTAAACTGGTTACGTTTTGTAACCGGATTACTGTAATCCAGTTTCATTAACTTTAACAACTCTGAGAACGAGTATAAAGGCAACTCTATGGCCTGACTAGTGGCCTCAAACGGGTAGTGTAATGGTAAACACTCAAGCTTGTTTCTCGTGAAACACAGATCCTGAGGATGCAGACGTCAGATCTAATAGCTGCAGAGAGCGACTTGGCCACAGCCACTAATTTGTAGTATAGTGGTCGTTAGTGAGAGACAGCAGCCAGCTGTGGCGTACTGCTGCTTATCTGGAGGTAATGAGAGGTAACATGGGTGTTGTGTGGTTCCATGCACACATGTTTGTCTCCACATCCAGAATGACTCTCCCTCTTTCTCTCTCCTTTCTCCCTCTGTCAAATAAATCCTCTGTGGCTGTTTTGAAAAACCCCTTCACCTTCTTTTTTCCCTGCCAAACATTCTTTCTCCCTTTCTCTCTCCTATTCCTCATTAAACTCACGAAGAAGAAAGCGTGTTTAGTGCGAGCCCAGGGGCCCCCCGGGCTCAGTTGTGGGAAGGGAACTGTAATGGTTAATGGAGGGAGGTCTCACCCAGGGAGAGAAGACACACACATTCAAAACACACGCACACACGCAGATCAGAGGGTGGCAAAGTTTTTTTTTTTCGGTTGCTTGTCCAGAGCGGCAGATGAACGGAACATGTCTTGTAGCGGGGCAGCGGGGGCTCCTGATGGGACTCAGGTGATGGAGGGGAGAAGGAGAGAGGAATAGCCCAAGGAGACATGGCTCTTGTCTGGCCTGTTTCCCGGCCTCCCGTGTTGGAGCTTGAAAAGGAGCAGGTCGTTTACACCCCAGTGAAAAAAAAGCCACCATAGCCACAGCAGCACCTGGATGTTATTTGGGCTAATGGACTCGGGGCTTACTCAATAGTAATCAACTTGGGGGGGCTTGTCGCTTTGTTTCATGCGCCACCTTTCTCCGGCACTCTCATTCTTTGTCTTGCACAACTCTTTCCCTCCCTACCTGCTCCCTCTGGCTCCCTCCCCTGTCCTTATCTCTCCCCCCCCATCCTCTCCCTCTCTGCCTCCCGTGTGTTTATTTTATTTTGCGGAGAGCTGTGTTATGACAAAGACTTCACTCCCCGGATGTATGCAGTCAGTACTTGTGTCATGCCCTTATGAGGTATGGGGGCCCTCACATGCTCTGCCAGCCCCACCCGGCCTGCCCTTCCCAGGCAGGGCGGGCTGGGAGGAGGGGCTGGGCATGGGTGGAGGGGGTGACTCCTGTCCACACCCTGTCCCGTCCTGCCTGATGTTGATGGAAACCTCACACACACACACACAGCCACATTAACACATAGGATCATTAGGCTCATGTACTAAGATTATAATATATTTTCTCTCTCTTTTGTTCTCATAGACAGTTGAAAATGCTGACAAGAGACTTCCTGGCACAGTCCATTGTCCTCTCTCCCCGCTATTACCTCACTCATATAAGCTCCAGTACGATTCAGGATTGTTTACCATCCATCACTGAGTCCCAGAGGGCTAAAAACTTTAGCTGGAGTCATATAAGTCTCGATAGCCGCATAGCAAACTTCTCGCAGCAGACTCATTTATCCTGGCTCTTTTCATTCAAATCACCAGAGGGTTATTTTTGAGCGAGAGTCTATGCCTGCGCTGTGTGAGTGTTTCCTATTACAGCGGCTCACTCTCAATGTCTTTTTCTTTCATCCTCCTTGACAAAAAATGACAAACACATTTCTTTGTTCACCATGAAATTTACTTCATTTGTCATATCATGTATGAATCTCTCACCCCGCGAGACGGAGAGGACAGACTGGGGTTGGGAGGGGGGGATTTCTGGTCTTTTGCAAACAGCAGCTCGTGATTCCACTGGAGTGGAAAGTTGGGGTGAAATAGAAAGATAGAATCAATTCAGCTGTAAAAATATTTTGTTTCTGACATCTTCTTCACTTTGCTGGTGAGACAGCTGGTTGATCAAAACTGAAGATGCCACCCAAGACATAGCGCTTAACATGGACTCTACAGAGAGCTGTTTAAGAGGAAAAAATGGGGCTGTATATTAAAAATAAGCCCAGCATGATAAAAGTTGTCAAATGTGTTTCCATCAGTCTCATCTTCTCTCCCTCTTCTAACAGCTTTAAAGTGAAAAAGCCTTAAGCAAAATGTTACATTTCATCATTTTTCCATTCTTTAATTTTCACCGCAAAGCCTGACATGTTTTAAGAGGTGCAACCTAATATTGCCTGAACTCCAGGACCTACCACAAAGATCTCTGGGTAAATGGGAGGGAAGGAAGTGCACAGACAGGAGGATGGGCGTGGATGGAAAAGTGCGCAGTAACTTGGCTGCAGCACACCCTTAAGTAACAACACATGGCAGTGGAGGAATTCCTCATTCGCGGACAGTCTTCATGAGCAAGGATGGGAAAGGCTGTCCAGTCTGGTCGCACTGAGCTGCCGGCCGGTTCCGAATAGGAGGCTGATAAGACTCTGCCATACCTAATTCCTTTCCATGTTCTCATCCTGAGTAGGCATCACAATGGGCATGATTCATGGGGGTAATTCCGCCAGCTACTGACTTGGCTCCTGCCTGCATTTGGGAAGAATGTGACCTCACAATACGGCTCTTTCAGGCCCATCCCTGTCTGACTTCGACCAGCCTCTCCTTGAAGCCCTCTTCTGTTAAAGACTGCAGAGTGAGGACAAGGGAATGTAGCAGAAAGGCAAGGAAGAGAGGCTGAGTCGAGGGGAAAAAATCTTACAAACATACTCCTCCTTCCCCATCCTCCCTCTTCCTACATCACCCCCCCCCTTGTCTAATAACTAAATGATGTGCAGTGAGGAGGGGAATTTAAAACAATGAACTTGAAAGTCAACCACCATGACGACCACAGAGACGAGCCCTGATTGCGCAGGGGGAAGTTGTAGGTGTGATGCCTGTTTTATGTTTCCATATATCAGCCACAGCGACTACCACAAGTCTAGCCCAAGTGGTGATCTGAACAGGAGCACGTGATGCAAAACGGTGTTTTGTAACATGAGACCTCTGAGGCGCTCTTTATCTAGTGCTTAAACAAACTGCAATCATGATGGGTAATTATTTAGCTGTATTAGGCCATTTGAAGCTCGGTTAATTCCTGGTTACATTCCATCTGTCACAGACACAAAGGCCCTTGTCTTTATCTGCAGTCGGTGGTGAAATATAAATTACACTGCATAGTGGCTCAGGCAAAAGGACGCTTGCAATGGATGGAGTCTAAGGGAGTATAATCACAATCATGGCCAATAGTGAGTTAAGAAAACATCTGGTTTACATAGGCTTTATAAATGATAAGGATATAACGGGATTCTTTCGGAGCCTACATCAGTGCATTCTTCATCTCAAACAGGGTTAATTAAGTGGCCACAAGACATGATAATTGGAACAAGGATGTTTTGTCTTTTTATTGTATCAAGGCTTTACGGCTGAACGTGAGGCAATCACAGGCAAACTAGTTCAAACTAATGTCTGTGCTCGAGGAAATTTGACCCTCCAATGCAGACTGTATGCAATTCGAAAGCACATTAGGCATAACTCTGGTCATCGGCGGCTCATTCTTGGATAGTCTCCCCAAATGTGAGTTATTCTACCTCTTAAAAAAAGTTCAGAGAAAATAGAATAGTGCCTCAGTGGGCTAATAAATCTCTTTCTTATTCAAGCAATTCACCCCTACCCCATTTAACTCTGCTGCAGGGGAAAATGACTTTACGGATCTGCACCATCATCAAACACTGAACGCCCATGATCACAGACACACACAAGCTGGCACACTTAATACCACACACAAGTATGCCCACACTGGCACACACGCTCTCACACCACACACATAAAAAGGGCGTCGACACATGCATGTTCATAAGAGGAGGTGGTTTTTTTGTCCTGTCACCCTCTTTAACATCCTGCTGCAGACTGCCTCATAGGAGGAGAAAATACAGCGTGATGTCACCTCTGGCATGGCCGCCGTGTCTGAAAACTTTTCATGCGCCGCCCCAATGAATGAGAGGCAGACATTACTCAGAATAAGAGTGGAGACTATCTGTTCTCCGCAGTTAAAGCTGGTATTTGTTAGCGTGGACCGCTGCCAGAGCCGGGCCACTGTCTGTTGACTGCAGTTCAACACAATGCAGGATCAGATCTTTCAGACTCCACAAAACATCCTCAGTATGCTGATGTGCCACTCACAAGTCTTCCCTGTCACTCACGCTGGCGGGGTCGCACTGCTCCGCCAGCGTCACTCGCACTGTTAAAGCAGCCTGGCGGCACCGTCTGAAAACCACCAAGTGGGGTTAGTCATAATAGAGCTTCATCTGGCCATCAATCTTCATGCTCTCCCCCTGTGAGCAGCACGGACTGCGTCTTGTGTTGCAGTTAAAAGCTTTGGCACTGCCCTACCAGGCCTGTGATAAATTGATTGCTCTATGAAGCCTGTGGAGAATGTTTGGAGATCCCGATCCATCCTCGCCGTTTGTCACTGTGCATTAGCAGTGAATGAGGGGATTCCTGAACTCTGACTCATGAGCTCCCTGGGTAAGCACCTTTCAAATAAAATGTAGCGCCCCAAAAAATGGAAAACTGGAAGTGTAAATTGAACAGCCATTTAAAACCTTTGATATTTTCGTTTCTAAAGTTTGAGTGAAAAACTAAAGACAGAGGCATTCTGTGCAAACAATACTATATGTCAGCAGCCAGCAAAAGAAAGTCTGCTGAAGGACCAATAAAATAATAGATTTTGGGCAATTTATCAAATGCACAGACTCCCTGCTTTTCATCACTGGGAGAAGCAAAGGAGAATGGTCACCCAAGTTTGTTCACGTCTCGTCTTTCTGACATGAGTTTACTTCCAACTATTGTTCCCCTGCTAAGTAAATTCAGTATTTGGCAAAAATATCCACATGTTCACACACACAAAAAAATATTGTGGCTAGATTACAATTGCCTCGGATTTCTGATAATATGTGCAGAAATCTCAGTGGTTTATTTTTAGTTGTTTACACCTTACTTCAAAGCCTTTATTGGTGGGTTTTTGTGAACATTGCTTAAATATCTGAACGGAAATCAACATATCTCTTTCCTCAATACTTATCCCAGTTGGGTCTTGCATGCATGCCTTCAAATCTAGATCAGATATCACTGTAATCTCACCCATCCTTATGGCTGTATCAACATCCCTCTTCCAGCTGACAGGTCAGTTGAACTGTGAAGTCAAACAACAGAGCGGGAGAGCACTTTTTTTTTCCTCTCATGAGAAACTGCACTCATCCTGTGGTAAGACAGAGTTGACACTCAGCTAAATCCATCCAGTATTTCTATTTTTGTGCGACGTCTAGACAAAAAAAAAGCATTTTACTAGAGACCAAAAGCCACAACTGGGTCCTCCAAAGCTGGACTAAGACTTCAACCAGCCAGAAAACACTGTAAGACATGTTGGGAAAAAGTAAGAGTAAGGTACTGGTTTTCTGCCAGGTACCTTGCAGGGTGTGTATTTTAATTATAGCGATACTACAAGATAGATGATGATGTCATGTGTTGACTTCCTATGATGTTTTGTGCTGGTAAGAAGACTGTCTGCAGTCATAAAAGGTTTATATTAGTGTCTTTTATGGGATGTTCCTTGTATATATAATTGTTTGCAGCATTATAAAAAACAAGGCTTACAAAGTGCAAATTAAGGGGTTTGTAGGGATACTGACCACCTATTTTCCACACTTCAAGTCACAACATCTGTAAACAAAGTAAATGTGTTCAGCCATCAACACACACCCAAAATTGGGACCACAAATGATGTCATTCCAGGCTAATGAACATTTGGAGCTGAATAATAAAGGCTTTACATTCTATTAAAAGAAAGCTTTCTTATTAGGGTGAATGCTGAAAGCATTCAACCTATTGTTCTTCTAATCTTTATTATTCTTTTTCTTACTTCCGCCCTTTTTCGGCCCTTAACTAGTTCTTCATACTTCATACCATTCAAACAATTCATATATTAAAACGTGCGGCTTCTTCATGAGATTCCGGGTCACCTTCAACTTTTTCCATATCATTCATACTTTTCAAACTATTCAAACTTTATTGAAAAAAATTTCCCATAGGAATACATTGAAACGGTCTTCAAACTCTTCAAATCTTCTCCTTCTTTGAACTTCAACTACTTCAACATACTTTCACCTAGAGACTTCATTCCACTTTTAAAACGTTCATAAGACGTTCAAGTATTCAGGGTGTATTCAACTTTTTCATATCTTCTACCATTATTGATCAGTACCCTTCAACTGATCATGATCAATTTTGACAAAATTCAGATATAACATGGCAGTCTATGGGACGGAATGTTTAGAGCTTCAAATCTTCTCCTTCTTTGAACTTCAACTACTTTAACATACTTTCACCTACAGACTTCATTCCACTTTTAAAACGTTCATAAGACTTTCAAGTATTCAGGGTGTATTCAACTTTTTCATATCTTCTACGGTTATTGATCAGTACACTTCAACTGATCATGATCAATTTTGAGAAAATTCAGATTTAACATGGCAGTCTATGGGACGGAATGTTCAGAGCTAGAGTGGAGACTGGCAGTTGCTAGAGTGAGAGACTGTATGAAAATCATCTGACACTTTGCTCTCTAACCTGCCACCACGGCCACAAATTTCACTCTAGACAAATAATTTTCTCCAGGTTTGTAGACAAACTTGTCCTGTTTCTCACTGTGTGCTCAAAAACGCAGAGATGCTAACAGAGTTTAAACTAGGAGCCTCTGAGTGCAGCTTGTTCCCTCCCCTCTTCTCATTCACTCTCATTCAAAAAGTATGAGCTGATTTTCTGATAAAAGCAGAAATACCTCTGTTTCTAACCTGCTCTAGAAACAACAATTTTTACTCTAGAAACACCAAAAGAACATGTACTTGTTCAGCAAGGTCTTAGGATTTGGAAAATGTAAATCTTTTTGCTCTTACCAAGTTTAAATTAACCTTAAATTGGATGTGTTTGAGGGTGTCACACACCTCTTTCTCATCCAAGCAGTGAGACTTGTCATGGCAACAAGACAGTGTTCTAAATGACACACACACACAGACAGGCAGGCAGACACACACACACACACACAAACACACAGACGCTCTGGTTCACAGGTAATTAATCAGCCTCTCATTAATTTCATATCTTTGAGGGGATTTTTAAAAACATTTCTAATAATTTATTTGTCTTACATACATTTTAGTTTGTTCTCTTTATGGAGATTTCAGGATTTGGAGCTTCTTCATGTCCTGATTTTCGGCTTTTCCGCCATTTTTCAACCATGTTAGGAGTCACACTATTTTTTACACTTGATCTTAAACAACCCTGGAATTTGCATCTATTCCATATCATCCAGCCTCCTTCTTACAAGTTATACTTGAGGTATATTGGTTCAACAAATGCTTTCAAGCTGTTCATAATAAATTTATTCATTTGAGTAGACTGAAATGTTGATTTTCTTCTCACCAATCTTCAAAAAATTCAAGAAATTTTCCAAACATTTCATACAAATGTCCTTCTTACAAGTTCTACTTTTTAATCTTTTATCAGGCATTTCAGATTTCAACCCTTCTACTGTTACATGCTCTACTTTTAGCCTTCAGATATGATGTAGTTATTCTTCCCTTTAAAGGATTGTAACAACTTCTATATTATTATACTTTTACTGTCTTCACATGTCACACACAAACAGGCAGGCAGACACACACACACACAAACACAGTGACACTCTGTTTTACAGCTAATTAATCAGCCTCTCATTAATTTCATATCTTTGAGGGGATTTTTTAAACATCTCTAATAATTTATTTTTCTCACACACATTATAGTTTGTTCTCTTCATGGAGATTTCAGGATTTGGAGCTTCTTCGTGTCCTGACCTGAGACGTTTCCATCCCCTTCAACCGTTAACATTTTACTTTGAAGGACTTGAACTTTTTCTCATTAATTCCAACAATTCAAGCCATTTTTCAACCATGTAAGGAGTTTCACATTTTTCATTTATAAATCTATACTTTCACAGTATTTTTTTTCCATTTATCTTAAACAATTCTGGCATTTGCATCAACATCATTCAGCCTCCTCCTTACAAGTTATACTCATCAGGTATTGCTTCATCTTTATTTATATTTGTTCAACAAATGCTTTCAAGCTCTTAATAATATATTTATTCATTTGAGACTGAAATGTTGATTGATTGATTGATTGATTGATTGATTGATTGATTGATTGATTGATTGATTGATTGATTGATTGATTGATTGATTCACACTAATCTTCAAAAATTCAAGCAATTTTCCAAACATTTCATACAAATTCAACGTCCTTCTTACAAGTTCTACTTTTTAATCTTTTCTCACATATTTCAGATTTCAACCCTTCTACTGTTACATGGTCTACTTTTAGCCTTCAGATATGATGCAGTTCTACTTGCCTTTAAAGGATTGTAACTTCTATATTGTTATACTTTTACTGTCTTCACATATTGTTTCATCTATCTTAGTAATGGTTCAACAAAGTTTTCAAGCCCTCAGTAACTTATTTGAGTATACTCAAGCTTTTCAATTCATTCATACTATTCTTCACTACTTCAAGTAATTACCACACATTTCATACATCCTCCATTTTTCATCTTCTTCTTTTACTCTTCAAATATTGTTTCATCTATAGTAACGTTTCAAACATGTTTTCAAGCTGTCAGTTTTAAATATATTTGAGTAGACTTCAGATTTTGTCATCTCTTCTTCACTTAATTCAGCATTGATCAACAATTTATTTAGCTGATTCAGCTTACAACAATTCATTTTTTCATACTAATCTTCAACAATTCAAGTCATATTGTCACATATTTCAGATTTCAACCCTTCTACTGTTACATGCCCTACTTTTAGCCTTCAGACATGATGTAGTTACTCTAACTTATTCTTCCCTTTAAAGGATTGTAATAACTTCTATATTATTATACTTTTAGTCTTTACATATTATTTCATCTATATTAGTAATGGTTCAATAATGTTTTCAAGCCATCAGTAACTTATTTGAGTAGGCTACGTCAGAGAAGGAACGGAGGACTCTGAAAACTCTCACAGCTCTTAGTCGACATGAGGGGGAGGAGATAATGAGTGAAATTTGAATTTTGGGTGAACTGTCCCCTTTGTAAAAATAAAATAAAAATATTAATAGGCCTGATAATAATTAAACAATTTTGATGCATTAGGCTATTCGTTTTTGTGTAGTATCAGATTTACATTTTTTCAATTTAATTTACAGTCATGAGGGGGGAAAAAAGAAAGAGAAAAAGAAGCCTGCAGCTGGCGCACTGATCATTTGATTGTTTGAGAGCAACGCCAGCAGAGCAACCTGCAGCAGACCTGTATCAAAAGATCTGAGGAATATCCAATTGTCCCTGAACGTATCAAACAACTCCAACTCCGCTACGTCACCGGGTTGAAAGGTCATTCTACTCCGGACTCCCTAGCGGTAAGTACTACACAACGGTTCTCCCGTAACGTGTTATGGTCAAACAGATGTGATAATGTTTTTATTAAACTTCCTTGAAAATATAATAAAAGACCTGTGAGATTACGGTGCTTGCACTGATTTCTTTTAAAGATAACGGCTATCTACAAACAAGCTAATTGTAAATTACTAATTACATTGCCGTTAAATTAACGTACTGGGCCAGGCATAACGTTAGTTTATTCTGGTTAATGCCGACTTTGTTTTAAACCGATTGATTGTTCATTCATCATGTACAGTCACTTTGAAGGTCGATTAAATTAATGTTATTTCAAGACATGAGCTACAGTTAAGGTAATGATTGTTGTCGTTAAGCAAACGCCGTTGTTAAGGAGTCAACGGTTATGTTGCTGCTGAGAAGCCCCTGTGTGCACAAGCAAAGCAGGTTTGTGTTGTTCAGTTTGGCTCAATCACGATGTTTAAAAAGTTAATATATTAGGCTAATAGTTGTTATTTGTAGCCTGTGTTCGTAGCTATGTGTTGTTATCATCAGCTGTTTCCTCTCGCCTGTGATCGGGTGTGTGTGTGTGGTAGCGGTGACTGTGGTTGTCATGGTGATGCGGCCGGTCAGTGAAGTGGACTGTAAACATAAAGTCCTCCTCCGTTTCTCCGTTCCTGTTTGCCTGTTGTCCTGATCATCAATATATTTACCACCACAACACTTAAGAGTCTAAATAGTGATAGAGTAACGTCACAAAACAGCGGCGACAATTAACCCCGCTCCGCCGACCGACAGTGCTCTCATACAGGGGAGAGACGGGAGAGACGTGCTGAACTCGCCGGTCGTCTCTGTTGAAGTTGGCTTCATGTTGGTAATGTTGCTATCGGGAAACCCAGCATATTACTCTGAAATGTCCGGTCTCTGGTAAACAACCTGATCTGCGACAGGATGACGTTTTTAAAATGATCCTGGGCTGTCATGTTTATTATGAGCATGGTTTAACATATTAACAGCAACGTCACGCTGTTTCCAAAACGACACCTACTTCAGCAGAGACGTGAGTTTTACAGTGGCTCCTGTTGTTTCCAAAATATCATCATTCTGCCTGTCCTGGACTCACAAACAAAACCTATAGTATATTTTTCGTTGGTACTCTGCATTAAGTAGGCCTATGAGATGTTGAGGGGCTGTAGTCTGGAGGTGCTCAGTTTTAATATAGCTAGTCTACCAATTGTGATTGGCGATTAAAAAATAGCATTTAAATATGGCTGAGTGTTCAATAACAAATTAAACTGTGGTTTGACAAATTCAAACACATTATGCTTATGTTTAAAGGACCCAGGATCCTGTGGGGTAGGCTATTATACCTATCATGTGTAAGATAATTCAAAGCAAATTCAGTGTCCCAGTCAAAGGCACAGATTATATCTAATTACATTACAGATTACATTTCAGGACATGTAATCAGTAATCTGTAAAGTACATAAAATTATCATCACTTTTCTCCCCTATACAATGGCCCTGCAGATTATTAACGACATGAATCAAAAGGTGGTAAAGTGATGAGTTTTGTTTTATTTTATTCTTATTTTATTTTAACAACAAATGTTATGGCACTTTTGTTCATATGGCAGCGCAACATTGAAATGTGCACTTTACACTACTTTTCAATTGGATTTTTCATAATGCAATTAGCTATTTGTGATTAATCAGGGAAATCATGTGATTAATCGTTGCCCAGCCCTACAAAATAATTATTAAAATGTAAAACTCAATGAAAAATATCATAACATTTTACTTCTTTTCCCAGAGAAAGAGAAGAAGATTGTGCGATCGCACGTGATTGGTGAGTACAAGAAAATCTGAACTGAAATTAATGTTAAGATCAAGGAGACAAGGAGAAGTACTCATGTAGTGCCTCACAGAGACCAGAAAAAAATTGAACTAGAATGATTGACTTTCAAATGTAAAATGACACGTAATCTACTGATAGTTAGTGTAAATTACACTATATTGCTGGCTATTCAACAATGGTTACACATGGAACAATTTTGCTCTGTAAATTGCATATAGTAGAAAGATTTTATGTTTAATTTAAGATGATATGATACTGCTTCTGTGCATTTTATAAATTAATAGCAGGGGTGTCACTAGGTTTATAGGACTGGGGGGGCTTAGCCCCCAGTAGATGCACAGGATGTGAGCTAATGTAGTGCGCAAGCAGAAACTTTCACAAATGTTAACACACACGCACGCACACACACACACACACACACACAGGGTGCATGAGACAGAGAGAGGGAGACAGAGGAACACATAGGCTACATTATAACAGGAGTGCAACACAAAGGCTACATTCACACCGCAGGCCTTAATGCTCAATTTCGATTTTTTGGTGAAATCCGATTTTTTGTTTGGCTGTTCACATTACGTTTTTAAATGTGGCCTGTCTCTGGGTTGCTGTGTGAACAACTCAAGCTCCTGAAGTGACCCACATACACAGTTGATCTGATACATACGACTTTTGATGATATGCAGTCTGCCTGCCTGGCTCATCATCTGACAGCTCAGTGTGACGCTACAGCCAACTGAATTTATTTCTAAATCCTCCAGTTTATATTTACACATTAGCAACCAAGCTCGTCGTTCATTAGTTCATTTTCATCTTCCTCACATAGGCTACTGTTCTCCTTGCTGCACTGTCGGACCTGCATGGGTCTCTGTCACCGTTGCGCTGCAGCGCTTCACTCCCACTCTCTGCTCTGTGTCCGGAGCCCATTCGGGACCGGAGACGGAGCAGAGACCCAGGTCAGACAGTGCAGCAAGGAGAACAGTTAGGCCACGTGAGCAAGAAAAAGATGTCCCTCTCTGAAGCAGAGGATGAGGTGAGCTTCACTCCAGTCTTCACATGCAGACAGTCCACACAGTTCAAAGAGTTTCCAATCATATCGTTATGGGTCTTTCCAGACGACAGAGTTTCTTTTCTTTTCAAAAAGTTCTGCAACTAGAAGGGAGACGAGGCTGTTGCCAGGCAACACAAACATTTCTTAGCTTGCTACTAGTGGCCCTTTTTCCACTGAGCTGGTTTGGAGCCAGTGCTTGAATAGCACCAGAGCAACAGGACCAGCGTTAATATACAGAGGCGTTATCGATACCGTATTAAATTTGTTTACCTGCTAATAAATATAAACACAGTTGAAGCTAAGTAGCTGAGCTATGTGGCTAACAACAACATGCAGAGAATTATCGCAAATTAGATGGATCACATCAGCTCCAGCTTTGTAGGCAGCAGGGAGATGGGACAGCTCCTGAATGGGGAGTGTGGCTCTGACTTAGCTCCTGAACGCCTGAACAGCGTGATAATGTCTGCCAGTGCTGTTATATTGTATAATGTCTCTTGTCCAAATTGTTGTCATCCAACTGTTGTATAACAAGGATTGTCACAGACCTAACAATTTGTCCTTTTTTTTTAATTGTGTTTCATATTTTGCAGAACAAGACCTGCCTTCCAGAACGTCCTGTTTTGTCCCTCTCATCCCCCCATCCCCTTTATCCATCCATCCTGCTCTGTCTGTTGTCTCTGCCTTCTTTCTCTCTCCCTAAGTTTCACTCTATTGGCTTGCTGTGCAGCTGTACCAAGCCGCCAAGAACAAACTGAAGTACATAAGCTCTTGAAACAAGCTCTTGATACATCAGCTCCTGTGAAACAAGCTCTTGATACATCAGCTCCTGTGAAACAAGCTCTTGATACATCAGCTCCTGTGAAACAAGCTTTTGATACATCAGCTCCTGTGAAACAAGCTTTTGATACATCAGCTCCTGTGAAACAAGCTCTTCTTGAAACAAGCTCTTGAAACACATTCTACCTTGGGTGAGATAATATCTCATTCAAGGTAGGCATTTTGAAATTGTAACTATTTACAGTTATAACTGACCAGTCCCAAGTGGTTTCCCTCAATAAGAAACAGCTGTTATTGGTCAATTGCAATTTGAAAGTATACCTTGCATTTGAATTCAAGCAAAATTAAGCTTTTAAATTGAAGAAATTTCCCCACTGATCTAAAGAGGCATTTTTTCTGACAAAGTATTATCTGAATAATTTGAATGTGATTTAACTGGACACTGTCATCTGTCTCATCAGTCCTAAAATCTCTAGAGTGTTGGAACAGTTCCAAAGAGGTTCCCTATTTTTTCTGCTCCATATTGAGACTGAATTTCAATTTAGATTAATTTGAATCAACTTTTCAATCACATCCAGTCTCTGCTTTATTAAGCAACAAACCTCTCATAGCATAGTCTGTGTCATTGTTTGTCTGTATTGTGAGTATTTGTCTCCATCAACAATGCCCAAGAAAAACAAGAAGTCTCAAGCTAGAAAACTCCACTGGCAACAGCAGAGGGAATCTCAGTGTGCGGCACAAAGTGAACAAGCAGAGGGTACCAGTTCTCAGAGCAGCATGGTGAGTGACTCTACGACACTTGTAAGCGACACTGTAAAGGGAGGAGCACCTGATGGATTGTGTGTTTCCAATGCTGACATGATAAATAGACAAAGTCACATTGATGCTACATGCCCAGCAGAGGCTTCCAATGCAGACCTAGTAAAAAAACAGGTAGCTGCTTTAGAAGTGCCACAAGTTTCTAATGCTGACATTATAATGGAGCAACATCACAGTGATGCAGATTGTTCTCATGTGCACCAGGCAAACTACAAACGTAAGTATGGTGATTTAAATGTAGGACAAACACCTTGTGTAAACATTGCAAAAAGGAGACGTGGCAGTAATGCTCCATATCTAACTGTTCCTCCTCATGCTTACAGTGATATCCTGCCGCTTCAGCCCTTTGAGGAAAGAGTCTGCGCCATCCGTAGCCAGGCTTCTATAAGATATGGTAAATACAGAAACAAACAGTGTACCTGTAACTCTCTGACGTTTCTGGCCTTTCTTTATGAGAATGAAAACATCACAACAGAAGACCTCAATAACGTTTTGGACAAAGGTAATGCAATGTACACAGAGGCCAGGAAACGGTTCCCAGACTATATCCATTTGACTGCAGATGAGATCCCTGACCGAGTGACTGCACGCAGCCATGTGTACAATGCAAACATGACCATATGGTCACGGTATGGTACGTTAGGAGATCCTGACCCCAAAAGTGTTGATTACTTTTTGGACCTAGTGGGTGGACTGAGCTGTCTGCTGTCAGAAGTGCAGTATGCATTGCTGTTCATGTCGAGGTTGTGTATTGCACTGTTCAGAACCAGATCTGGTAGGTTTGGTTTCTTTGACCCACACAGCAGAAAAGAGGATGGTACACATATACCGCTGGAATGCCCTTTACCTGGTAGGGCTGTCATGGTGACATTCACAAGTCTCTTGGAAGTGATTCAAAGAATCCAAATATTTCACCAGAGGATGGAAACTCCCTCCTCCTGCAACTATGAGTTGAAACCTGTGACGTTTCTTTGTGCAAATGCAACCCACAACAACGAAGCCACCCCTGATGTGCTGATTACAGGAAACACTCCTGCTGCAACAACCTCCTCTGTTTCAGATCATGGTCTTCATAGTGAGCCGAGTGTAAGTCCAGTCACTGAGCTCTCTGATGAGATACTGTATGAACTGTGCACTGCTATGGAAACAGAAGCACAAACATTGAGCCAGCCCAGTGATCCTGTCACAGCCCAAGATATTACTTCATCTTTGACACAACAAGATCAAATCAGGTTGCTTGATCAACCAACTGAAGCTGCTCCACGTGTCTCACCCGACATCTCCATTAAACTGTCCAAACGCAATAAAAATGAAAAGAGAAAACTCATGAGGAAACTAATGCTCTCAGCAAAACAAACACAAAAAAAGGACAAAAAAACAAGAGAAAGAGAGAAGTATGCTTCAAATGAAACATACAGAGAAAAGAAGAAAGTTTACGTCGCCAAACGCTATCGAGACAATGCTGAAATTAAACAACAATACAAAGATTACATGAAGAACTGTTACATGATCAATCCTGAAACTAAACGACAGAAACTTGAGTATATCACAAAACGATACAGAGAAAATGTGACTGTTAGGGAAAAACAGAAGCTCAATCTAACAAAAAGATATCAAGAGGATTTAACCTTTAAGGAGAAAAAAAAGCTGTATTTGACAAAAAAATACAAAGAAAACTCCCAGTTCAGAGAACGGCAGCGGTCTTACATTACAAGGCGTTACAGAAATGACCAGAAATACAGAGCACGACACAGAGAGCTGATGAAGCAAAGGATGCGAGAGAAATATCACAACAATCTTGCTTTTAAAACTATGCACAACATGAGATGTGCTGCGAAAATAAAAAGGAAATACAGACGTCTCGATAGACAAGCACTGGAGAGTGACAACAGTGTGATCGCAGAGGCCATATCTATATTCAGATCGCACATAAAGTCTGGTCCAACGTACCCTTGCACCGTGTGTCACAAGGCATCATTCCCAAACCAAGTGAAACAGTGCAAGAGGTCAACCTATGTGAAAAACCCACGTCTAGTTGCAGCATGCCTAATGGGTAAATATGTTCATGTTTGTGACGAAGTCTGCAGAAATGAACGACAGTGCACGATGCCAGATGAGAGGAGAACAGAATGGATTTGCCATACGTGCCACGCGCACCTTTTACGTGGGTCGATGCCATCTCTTGCTGTAGCCAACAACATGGAGCTTGCTGACATTCCACCTGAACTGTGTGACCTCAACATTTTGGAGAGACATCTCATCGCCAAATGCATCCCATTTGCCAAGATCATTCCTCTTCCAAAAGGCAGACAAAATTCAATACGAGGTAATGTAGTGTGTGTCCCCTCTGAAGTTCAAGAAACTGTACAAGCATTGCCCAGAGTGAGGAGTGAGTCTCAGGTTCTGAGAGTGAAACTGAAGAGAAGACTGTGTTACAGAGGTCATCAGCTGTTTCAGACTGTAACCTGGTCTAAACTGATTCGCGCTCTGCATAAACTGAAAGAGATTCACCCACAGTACAACGATGTAAGTATCAGAGATGATGCTGAACTGTGTGATCCCACACTTCCTGACGAGGAGGAGGAGGAGGAGGAAGGTGAAGCAATGAATGATGATGACTATGATGAAGGCGATCTGTTGGAAATTGATGTGTTTGAGAATGAAGCGTTTCAGGAGACAGAGAACGAACCTGATGACAGGCAGAATGTTGACAATGCTGAGCAGCAGCCAACTGAGCAGAGAGCTGATGATGATGGACAAGAAGGAGACCTTCCTAATGGTGGATTTGCACTTGACTCGTGCCTTCAGCCAACTGATGTGTCGGAGGAGATATTAAGTTTTAGTGAGGGTATCTACTCTGTGGCGCCTGCAGAAAGAAACAGTCCAGTTGGTTTCTTCAAAACCCCCAGACTGGAGGCCATATCCTTTCCTACGCAGTTCCCAACAGGTCAGAACACACTGGATGAAGCTAGACTTGTTAAGCTGTCGCCCAGCGGTTATTTCAAAGCTCGGCTTTTCTGTGTTGATGACCGTTTTGCCAGAGACACAAACTACTTGTTCTTTGCCCAGTTTGTGACAGAAATCCACTTGGCCACAAACAGCATGAGCATTCAGTTGAGGAAAGCAAAGCCTATGACCAGAGACGGACGCAGAATAACATCAGACATGTTACTGGATAAACGTGAGGTGGAAAGACTTGTGAGGAATAAAGATGCAGTGAGGTTCATGCAGCCACTCAGAGGAACTCCAGCCTACTGGCAAAAAACAACCAGAGATCTCTTTGCCATGATCAGACAGTTGGGAATTCCGACATTCTTCTGTACATTCTCTGCAGCTGAAATGCGCTGGCCTGAGGTCATCGAGGCAATAAAAAGACAACAAGGTGAGGCTGTTAACTTTGACGAGCTTAACTGGTCCGCAAAGTGTGAAATACTGAGGAGCAACCCTGTGACAGCCATGCGGATGTTTGATAAACGAGTAGAGGCTTTATTCAGAGACCTTCTCCTCAGCCCGGCACAGCCTTTAGGAAAAATAAAAGATTATTTCTACAGAGTAGAGTTTCAGCACAGAGGAAGCCCGCACATTCACTGCCTGCTGTGGATAGAAGGAGCTCCAACATTGGACTCTGATGGGGACAAAACGGTGTGTGAATTCATCTCAAAGTACGTCACAGCTCAGCTCCCTGACCCACGCAAACAACCTGAACTGCACAGAAAAGTGAAGGCAGTACAGATGCACAGCAGAAACCACTCTCGAACATGCTTCAGAAGCTTTGGCTCTGCTTGCAGATTTGGATTTCCGAAACAACCCTGCAAAGAGACAATGATCACCAGACCTTTTGAAAGTGACACTGACATTTCCGAAGAAGTGGAAAAGGCCAAAAAGAAACTCCAACCGCTGAACGCGATCCTGCACGACCCTGACATTGCCGACCTGACTTTAGAGCAGCTCCTGGCTCGCTATGAACTGACAGTCAGTGAATATAATAAATGCATGAGCTTGATTGCCACATCCTGCTCGGTGACACTGAAACGTGACCCCAAGGACTGCTGGGTAAAGGCCTTTGTACTCAACGGTTACAGCTGTGTTCTTTATTTAACCAGCTACATCACCAAGCAAGAGTCCAAAATGTCAGACTATCTGAAAACAGTCATTGAGAACTCCAACAAGGAACACGTCAACGAATGCGACGAAATGAGAGAGGTCATGCAGGCGTATTCGAAAAAGAGAGAGATCTCAGCCCAAGAAGCGGTCGCAAGAGCATGTGGACTCAAACTGAAAAAATGTTCAAGAGGTGTTGTATTCCTACCAACTGATGACAACCCAGTTAGAATGAGCCGCCCAATGTCAGCCCTGGAAGATGCAATACCTGGCTCTGGTAGTATTTGGTTAAGTTCAGTCACCGATAAGTATAAAAACAGACCTGAGACACAAGAGTTTGAGGAGATGTGTCTGGCTGATTTTGCAGCAACATGCAGACTTGTTTATGGCAAACAAGCAAAAGGCAAAAATGTTCTTCGCTTGCTGAATGACTCGGGATTTGTTCAAAGGCGAAAAAACGACAAGCCTGCTGTGATCAGATTTTACCGCCCCTCGAAGGAAAAAAGTCCCGAACAGCACTATGGAGCACTACTGAAGCTGTACCTTCCCTACAGATCAGATGCAGAACTGAAAAGGCCATACTTACCAACGTACCAGTCTTTTTACGAAAGTGGCATCGCACGTCTGCCTGGCCGTGAGCACGGTGAGCTAGTTAAGTACATCGTGAAACGAAACAAAGACAAATACGAGAAAAACAGTGAAGAGATTGAGCAAGCTGTGGAAGAGTACGAACAGAACAGAGGAGTGATTGATGAATGGAACAACCTGGCACCCGAGTCTGAACTTGTGAGGATGGAGTGCATTGATGAACTGGAGCCAGATCACGATAATGTACAAGAAAATGTCCCAGACTACAGTCGCCAGGTTAACGCTGTAACAGAAGCCAGAGCCATCAGAGAGCCCCCTGCAATGGATCCTGCCGTGTTACGTCGAATGTATCGGAACCTGAACCAGAAACAAGCCTGTGCCTTCTATTTAATCAGAGACTGGTGCATTAAGCGTGTTTGTCGCCTAAATCCAGAGCCACTGTTCATCTATATCAATGGTGGAGCTGGAGCAGGAAAGTCACATCTGATCAAATGCATCCACGCAGAGGCGTCAAAGATACTGTGCAAAGTGCCCAGACATGCAGACGACAGTGACATATCAAGCCCCACTGTGCTGTTGACTGCTTTCACTGGAACCGCAGCATTTAACATCTGTGGAACAACTCTGCACTCTCTGCTGAAGCTCCCCAGAAGTCTGAAACCTCCTTTCGTGGGACTGGGTAACACACTGGATGAAGTCAGAGCAGAACTGCTCAATGCGGAAATTTTGATAATTGATGAAGTCTCAATGGTTTCAAAGGCTCTCTTTGCATACGTTGATGTCAGACTGAAACAGATCAAAGGCAGCCAGAAACCTTTTGGAGGAATGTCAGTCATCGCTGTTGGAGACTTCTATCAGCTACCACCAGTAAGACAGTCTAAACCTCTGTGTGTACACGACCCAGAAAACATTGACCTGTGGCAGGAAAACTTTCAGATGATCACGCTCACTGAGATCATGCGTCAGAAGGATGATGTCGCCTTTGCAGAGATGCTGAACCGGATTCGTGTGAAAGACAAGTCAGAAGAGTTGTCTGAATCAGACAGAGCTTTGTTATCACAAACCATCAGTGAACCAGATCAGTGTCCAACTGATGCCCTGCACATCTTTGCCACCAACAAACAGGTAGGTGCTCACAATACTGAAATACTGAGGAAGAATTACTCCAATGTCATCAATATTGATGCAGACGACTACAAAAAGGATCCGAGGGATGGCAAAATGACACGACAACAACAACCATTCAAAGGAGGTACAAGTGAGCTACCAGACACACTCCAAGTTGCCGAAGGCGTACGTGTCATGCTGACTAGAAACCTGGATGTTTCCAAAGGACTGGTGAACGGTTCGTTTGCTACTCTTATCAAAGTGGTAACCTCTGAACAACATGTCAAGAAGCTTGGACTCCAAATGGATGATGGAACAGCCTCAGGATCAGCTGACAACCTTGTTTACATCGAGAGATCAGAAGAGCAGCTGAAACAGAAAGGAGCAGTACGCAGACAGTTTCCCATCAAGCTGGCTTTTGCATGCACTATTCACAAGGTTCAAGGTATGACAAGACATTCAGCTGTTGTCTCGCTGAAACACATCTTTGAGCCTGGCATGGCTTATGTGGCATTGAGCAGAGTCACCTCTCTAAGTGGATTGCACCTGCTGGATATGGATGAGGGCAAAATCTACGCCAACACTGAAATCACTGAAGCGCTCGAGGCCATGAGACAAGTGAACTTGGACCCTATGATGCCACTTCTTGCACTAAGAGAGACGCTGAGCCGACCTGACACTCTGACCATTGTTCACCACAACACAGAGGGACTTCCAGCTCACATCAATGACATCAAGAGCCATCACGAGCTGTGTCTTGCGGACGTTTTATGTCTCACAGAAACCCACTTGCAGGGCTCCTTTGTTGCAGACAGCCTTCACCTTCAAGGCTACAACATGTTCAGACGCAACAGACACGTGTCCTACACCAATGTTCCCCAGATGGCCAACAGAGCTGGTGGTGGAGTTGCCATGTATGTCAGAAATCATATTCAAGTGCAAGAGAAGCGCTACATAAATAATGTAACTGACCTAGAGTTTGTGGCCCTGAAGATTGAAGCCCCAGTGAGAGCACTGATTGCAGCCGTGTACAGACCACCAGACTACTGTGTCAAGTCATTCCTGAAGAACCTGAGCAGCCTTGTGGAATCACTGGAGATCATGGCTATTCAACCCATCATTGTCTGTGGTGATTTCAACGAGAATCTTCTGTCTGAAGGAAAAAAGCCAATACTGGAGATGTTTCAGTCCAGAGGGTTTCAACAACTCATCACTGATCCAACCACAGAGAAGAACACACTGTTGGACATGGTTTTCATCTCTCAACCTCAGCAGTGTCTCCATTCCGGTGTGCTGAAGACCTACCACAGCTATCACGACCCCATTTACTGTGTATTGTCTTTTAACAGTTCATGAAACAGTGCGGTAAGTCCTACAGGTAAAGTAAAACACAAAAGTGACTCATTTGATAAAACTGTATTTTCTTCATGTTGTTATCACCACGTACATTCTTCAGTTTGCAATTAATAGAAAAATTCTTAAAGCATCAACAATATTGTGTAATAAATAAATAATTGACCATTACAGTCACAAAAATATATATATATATATATTTCCAGTATGTTTTGGCTTGTGCATTTACCAGGGAGGGTTTTGGGTTTTGGGTTGGTAAATGCACAAGCCAGAAGAGTTTCAGGAACTAGGGACAGCCAGTGTTTACAATACCAGTACTGCATGTGTCTCTGCTGAAGCTCCCCAGAAGTCAGAAACCTGCTTTTGTGGGACTTTTCATCAAGTTGTTATCACCATGTACATTCTTCAGTTTGCAATCAATAGAAAAATCCTTAAAGTATCATCTTGTCCAAAAAAATGAATAAATAATTAACCATTACAATTATAATTTAAAAAAAAAAATATATACATATATATATAGTATGTATGGCTTGTGCATTTACCAGGGAGGGTTTTGGGTTTTGGGTTGGTAAATGCACAAGCCAGAAGAGTTTCAGGAACTGGGGACAGCCAGTGTTTACAATACCAGTGCTGCATGTCTAACAGACACTGAAAAATGAACAATAAAATAAATTAATGTAAATAAATAATATTTATCATTGAATATAATATTTCCCATCTGTTAAATTATTAAAAAACATCAATACACATTTATATGCAACTGCTGTACATGTTCTCTGTGTTATGTGAGCTGGGATGGTCACCTCCCCTGCTGAAGGGCAGGTGGCCTGACCAGACACCATTAACTCTGTGTGCTTTCTGAGCCCTACTCAAAGTTCCCCCTCTCCAACCTTTACCACACAACTTCCACAACTGTGAGGATCAGCTGGGAACGGCCAGGACACGGTGGCTGTCAGTCTGCCATTGTCCAGGCACTGCAGCATCATCCTGTCAACAGTGGATCCACAACAACTGGGTTCCACAGAGTTCTTCTTCCTGCCTGCCCTGGCTGTTCTTCACTGAAGAGAATGAGACTGTCGTGGTGCTGCTGGTTGCTGAAGGTATGACAGACAATATGTGATTTATAGACTACAAGTTCTGCATATGTTTTATGCCACAAAAATGTACAACATCTTTCTCTTTTCTTTTATCAGGAGCACCCTCATCATCATTCAGCCACATCTGACCAGAAACAACAGCATCATCAAAACTGTCTGTCTGCAGAGCCCCCACTGCTGGACCGCACATACACAAGGGATCCTGCTGCCAGCTTCTATGCCTGTTCACAACAAAGCCAAAGGTATCGCTTTGTTGTTTTGTCATTAAAGAACTTGGATAACACTGTTGACAATGTAAGTTCACAACATCATGTCCACTGCCTTCTCCTTTCTGGTCTACCCCACTCTGATCACCGCACTTGACAGTAGAGACCGACAGGGCTGGACAGCTTTCAGGACCTTGTGATCTGTGTGACGGAGCACTGAGGGTGACAGGCAGATGATTCTCTGGCAGGTGATTACTTAAGGTAAATGATTATCAGTTTGGAAGGAATTGTTGAACATGTGGTTTATGTCACGTTCTTCATTTTCCAAAACACTTTTCTATTTTGTCTTGTCAGGTTCACCTACCTAATTCGTCTGTTGATCATCTGGCAAGTGATGAGGTGCACTGCTGCACGGACACACAGCTCAGAGCCACCAAGACATCGTGCTGTCACTGACCACACATGACAGCACCATCCAGACTGTGCAGCAAGCAGCAAATGGCCATGTCATATTTAAACCTGGGCCACTGCAGTCAGGACTGGTTTTATTCTTGGCTGTCACAACATCTATCACAGGTCTGCCCGTCCTGGGTGAGGGATCCCTCCTCTGTTGCTCACCCTGAGGTTCCTCCCGTTTTTTTCCCTTGTAAAGGGTTTTCTTGGGAGTTTTTCCTCAGTCGATGTGAGGGTCTAAGGGCAGAGTGTTGTAATGTTGCTGTGTCAAGCACTTGGAGACAAAATTTTTTAGAAATGCAATACACAACTGAACCTCCTTTCCTGCAAGTGCTGTAATAAAGGCAGATTCTAACTAAACCAAGGACAGTCATTCTTATGTTTACTTCACATTACTGAAGAAAGGTGTTGTGTTTGAACACTTACATTAATGAAATCTATTTCTACTGCTTTTAGACCTCAAACACATCTTTTACACATTTGTTAAACAATTCAGGTGTTTTTACACCAAGTAATTTAAATCAACCTCCTGCTCACATGTTCTCCCTCTCACATATTGCTTCATCCATATTAATAATGGTTCAAATATGTTTTTATAGTTTTCAGTTTTGAAAAATATTTGAGAACACTTCAATTTTTCAATTTCTTTATACACATCCCACACACACAAACACACAGTGGTGCTTTTGCAAAACCTCCTGCACTAGCAACAAGATGCAAGCAGTAGCAGCGGCAAGGGCATCAGAGCAGTGGCGATAGCAGCAGAAAGTGGCAGCAGTGATATAGCCAGGAATGAGCAGGTAAGATCAGGGACAGCATAATGAGTGATCAGCTGATTGTAATTTTAAGCTGTCAGGTCTCAGTGCTTTTTGCAACTTACTTCAACTCTTCAGCCTCTTCAACTGTTACATTTGGTAATGAAGAATTTTCTAACATGTTCCTGTTTTTTCAACATTTTTACCTTTGACACATTTTTTTTTACTATTATCTAAAACAGTTCAACTATTTTTTCACCATGTCATGGGATTCAGCCTCCAGCTTTCATGTTTCTTCTTGAGATATTTAATCTATATTAGTAATGGTTTAAATATGTTTCTAAGCTGTCAGTTAAACTTATTTGAGTAGAATTCAGCTTTTCAATTCATTCATACTATTCTTCACATTTCAAGTAATTTTCCCCCCTTTCATACATCCTCCATCTTCAATCTTATAATTTTATTCTTAAGATTTTTTTTTTTCATCTATATTAGTAATCTCTCAACAATGTTTTCAAGCTGTCAGTGTTATATACCAGTAGACTTCAGCCTTTCAATTTAATCATAGTAATCTTCAATAATTCAAGTTGAAATCATCTATTACCTGTTATTAAGCCAGGATTTTCCTCAAACCTTTTATTAACATGTTTTATTTTTACCCTTCAGACATGATGTAATTGTTTTTAGTTATTCTGCTCTTTAAAAAATGTTATAAATCTTCAACAATTCGAGTAATTTTCAACCATTTCAAACTCTTCATATTTTTTCATTTCTTCAAGATTGCTTCTTCAGTTTCTTCACCTAATTCAGCATTGTTTCAACAATTCATTCAGCTCATTCAGCTTACAGCTTGAAGCATTCACCCGTATTTCCTTCTTGGAAATGCATTTTCTAGTTCATGTTTACAACCATTGTTGCCATGGAATTTATTGTTATCAGAATAAACCAAATCTGCTAAGTCAACCCAAAGCAAATTGCTAATTATAAATTTCACATGCCACAAAGTGATGATGAAATAGTTTGGGTGCTTTTTTTAAACAGCCTCTGTGAATCATCAGTATGACAACTGCATCACTTCCCTTCCAGGGCTTCTTCTGCTCCCTGCAGCTGCCGAGTGAATCTCAAATGTTAGCATCTTCTGAGCCGCCACTCCAATACACACCCCCATTTACACAGTCATAAAGCAGTACCATTCATGCCTGATACGGGCCATGATAGAGGGAGGAGCATGGAATACATCAGGGCCTCAATTTGCAGCCTTCAAACAGTGGATGACTTCCTTCCTGTGCTCTTTTTTTATTATTTACATTTAAACCCTTCACATTTTGCGCATACATGAAGAATAGACTCGCTAAAAGTGTGCAACCAGATCCCCACTGTATGATTCACTGTGTTGATATACTGTATGTACAACGGGCTAAAGCCACAGAGTGTGATGGCAGACTTTTCACACTCTCTTTCAGGCAATGTAAATGCTAAAAGAGGAAAATAGCTTTAGTTTTGTTTGTTTGTTTACATGATGATGGTTCTAAATCAAAGGTTTTCAAAAGTTGTGACAATCCATCCTGACAAGGACATGGATGTCTGTACCAAATTTTATGGCAATCCATCCAGTAGGTGTCAAAACGTTTACTCAACCACATAGTGGCACTAGAAAAATTCAGAGGATCAAAGATACATCATCTGAGAACCACAAGTACAAAATTTCAGCGCAACCCATGCCACATTTCACTTGGACTGATCAACAGATGGCCTGTGCTAGCACCACCTTTTAAAAACATATCCTTAATTTATAATTGCTTTGGTTAAATGTGGTTGTTTCAGTGTTGTTCAGGGTCATTGTTGCTGCTGTCCAAACTCGGGACCTGAAAACTAAACTAATTACTGTATATGCAGGTCTCTGCTGCTTATATAACATCAAACACAACATACACTTTGATTGATTACTTTCCTCCAAGCGGACAAACTCCATGTTGTTCTAATCTTGAGGAAACATATTGTTGTGGGCAACCTGTTTCAGCGCAACATGACTGAAAGTCCTGTCTTGATTAAAAAAGGCTAAATTAAGCTAAATTCTGATACAGTAAATGGGAACAAAAAACACAAAGAGTCAGCAGGAAGAAAGGGCCTCCATTAGCCTTCACCGTAGCCGCTGATGATTGATATGATAGCAAGCCCATTCAAACTGCAAATTTTACACATGATTGAGGCTCTATTGGATGTAATGAAACGGCCTTCCTGAATACTGCACTTGAGTGACTGTGTGACCACCAGCACAATAGCTGCTATTATAGTTTTGGGCCCTCAACTCATTTTTTATTGTACCAGGTCCACCATGTTATTATTGCAGAACTCAGAGTGAACCCGAGGCTTTGGTTTCTTGCTGTTACGGATGTGACCATTCTCTCCACCAGGAGCAATACACAGAGTGTTAATTGACCACCGCAATCACTCAACAGATTTATGGAAAGTCTGAAGGCTCACAGGAGACTTCCAGGGGAGGCTGTCCAGGGAGCAAGGCTGGCCCCAGAGCTGTGACTGGGGAATTTCTGGCCTTTGTAACCACACTGCAGGTTCATAAACTCCCTGCCTTCCTGTGTTGACCTCAGAGGAAATGTACAATATAGAAAAATTATATTTAAATGAGCCATACTGGACAACTAAATCATCTTGTGGGTGTCACTGCACGCGGGGTTGTGTTGATTAACTTGTAATTAGTTCCAAATCAATGATCATAATGAATAAATCGGAAAAATACAAACTATACTCATAAAATACCATCTATTATCTTCAAATACAGGCATGACCCAGTTTGTGGCTCTTTGTCATCCACTCGTACAGATGTGTCTCATTCGCGGGGGGAGGAGCACAGCACAGACAGACTATGGGCACTTGGGTCCATCTGGCCGATTATAATCAGCTTTAAACAACAGCGCTACAGGCATGGAAACCTCACAAAGGCGCATGTGTAAAAACAGAGATTTCACCGTTAGCATTAACTACCATACAGTAGCTAGCATTTAACTACATTCCAACGCATCGATTTGTGAAGACACAGCATGCAAGCGCTTGTATGATACAGTACAGTGACGAGGTGGTGCCGGTGCTGAGTGAAGAGATAATGATGATGATAGTTGTGATCATTGTTTATCCCCCTGCAACGTGTGTTAGTATGTCATAGTATTAGATTGAACGACTGTGCATGTGGCCCTGCATCTGGACACTCTTAATACTGTTTAATCCCTTCCTGTAAGCAGGCCAGGCCTGTCCTCATGCCAACATACTATCTACAGTGTGTCACTTATCTTCAAACAGAGAAAGTGAGCATCCACTATTGTCTGTACTTTAACTGTACACAGCTGGAATAATGACGCTCTGGGACCTTTTTGTATTGGAGGTAAGCATGAACCTTTTCTACATAGATGATACATTCACCTTTTTTATCTAACCTTGTCATGTTGTATTGTTAACAAAGGATGTGCGTGGAGTGCTATGAGAAAGGGAGCCAAAACAATTGCAGCCACTTCTCTGAAGAGGCATGAGGGCAGTGCACTTCTCCTTCTAATAATCTACAAACACCGGCATCACTCTGAATTTAATGGATCGTTTTTGTGGACAGAGTGGTTCGGAAATTGCTCCTACAGTTTAACATGAACCAGTTGAGGGTAATTGCTTTAGACATGCCAATAATTTTACAGTGATTATGTGATAAGCTGTATCATTTCTTTTGATGAAATGTGTAACTGCCTTTTTGCTCGAGTTGCCCAGACCTGATGATTTACGAGTGCTGTAAGACTGTGTTTTGCTGCATGGAGCCTGCATGGAGCATGGAGACTGAATGCCATGCTCGCTTACACAGCAACGCAGCACTAATGGGTTTGTATTACATTGCTAAATCAACTCGAGCTGTGAAGCGGCTCCCAGCAAACCTTTATGATCCATTAACCACCAGGCATGGTTTTGCCAGGGTGCCTATGCCAGCTGGCAGAAACTGACAAGCCTGTATCATGAGCAGCCTCCGCCAGTGATAGCTTTACTGAGGTTTACAGAATTCCCCCCGTTCTCTTGAGCTGATTACATACATGTTGTTTTCTCATTAGTCGAGGCTCCTCGTGGTCCTGTCTTGTGGAAACGGTTGATGGAACGAAGGTAAACGCAGTGTGTACAACATGGTAGACTTGATGTCTGCATGCAGCTTGGGAAGAGAGACAAGTCTGTGGAGTGGTTTGAGTTTGGGTGGAGACAGCAGCATTTACTGTAGAACTGCAGACAAATATGTACGGACCCCACCCTAGGCTAGTGATCAACTCCTCTGTCATCAGTGTCTGTATCACACAGACAGAGATTGATACCCAAGGATCCGATTCCTCGGGATTCTTCCTGTGAAAGACGTCCCATTTTTCAAACGTTTGGAAACTTGAAAGATTTCTGCAGCACTGTTTGACTGTTTTATTGTGTTATTCATGGAGGCTGGCAGCGCTCCACAATATCTACACACAAATAAGCTCCCGATTTTCCGAGCTGCCTTTCGACAGTTGTCAGTGCACAGCTTATTTCTGAAACTTTTATGACATTTTTTGCAACCTTGTACTTACGAGGCTGTTATTGTTGAGCATTTCAATGGTATTTGCCAAGATTTTCTCCTGAGTGCGCTCGTATCTAAGCTCTCTGACGATGACTAATTGTCTCATGTTTTACGGCTCATGCTTCATGGGTGAGGAAAGGTGCAGAGAAAAGACAAGTGATCTATAAAAGGTTTGTATGCAAAAGGACAGCTGGATTTGTAGGCTTTTATTCACATTGTAATTGCTAATCATCTGGTTTACATATAATCCTATTGTTGAAATATTAAATCCCTAATCTTGCTTCTCCCTCAGATCTTTCTACGTACCCATGATTTTCAAACTGCATTTGTTCAGGTCTCCACAGACAGATGGCTATAGGGGAATTCCAAGTAGAAGTTTATCAGATTAAAAATACTAGCAAACCAGCATGAAGGCTGTTTAATCAGCGTGGACACAGTTATCTGGGTCACAGGTAGATGAGATAGACAAATCAGAACTTTCCTCTTCCTATAGAATGAGGCACTTTCACTAAGTTGGATATAGGCGAGATATCAGGAGCGGAGGAGGAGCAGAGGGTCATGGTGGGCATTAGCAATACAGAGAAAGAGACCAACAACAATAGTTCAAAGCCTCACAGTCTGTATTTGATCCATTGTCCCCGCTGGTCTTTAGAGACCACCACCAACAAGGCATCATCTTACTCAGGTTGACAGGGTTTTGTATGGCTAAGATGCCCTGAGAGATTAGGTTCAGGTGAAGCCCAGGTTTAGAGAGTTGTGGGAGGAACGGTATTTCATCATTGTTTAAGGCGGTTTCTGTGAGAACAAAGATAGTTTGGTGAAAGTGCACTTGTTCAAATGATAGATGATAGAAGTTTTATCTGCAACAGAAGCTGTAATTACGTGCATCGCTTTGGTAGATGGTTTGAAAAAATGTGTGTAATGAGAAAAAAGCCAGATAAGCAAATGGCTGTTTCTTTATCTGACAGAGATTGTAACGCCCTCGTGGAGTATTATCACAACGTCCTGTTTTATTTCTCATCAGATTTCCCTCCTGTGTAATTACCATTTGCCTCTATCTCCCTCTCAGTGGCAAAATTGATGGGTGGAATATCTTGAGAAATATGCAAGTAAAAACCAGAGAGGGAAACATCTCAGAGCCACACCACAATGAATGAGAATTTGGAGGATGCTAATTAAACAATGTCATGATTTATTGTTGGTAAGAAAACACTTACTGTGTCAATGTCCCAAAGGCTTGGCTTCCTGGAAAATGTATCATTTGGTCACTGTTCTGTCAACTTCTTTGCCTCAGTTCTCATTGTAACTTAGGGTTTAGAAAGTCAAGACCACCAAATGCGTCAAGAGACCCATGTACAGTATATTTATTTAAAAAGTGTAAGATAGATTATAGCATTTGCCCTTTCTTCATTAATAATCTTTATCCTTAGGCTATGTTTGGATGTTGAAGACCTAATCAAGGTAAGAAAATCAATCAGGAGACACAGAAATTCGGACCGGCCAGAAAGAGTTCTCGATTTCTCTGAACATGTTACTATTGGTAAAACCTCTGTCTAGTGTGACATATTTAAATCCAAAAGACTTCCTAGAAAGCTTCTCTACATCAACATGCGCAGCACCCTGGCTGCAGGACATGGGCTTTTGGCCGGCTCATGAATGGATGGGACAGAGATGTTATCTGGCCTTAGGGAGGATGTTTGGAGAGTGGGAGTGGAAGGCAGCGGGGCTTCAGCGTGCTAATGCAGCTAACAGCCAGGAAGGCAGAGTGTTGACTCTGCAGATTTCGGCTCGCTACTGATGACTATGGGGCTAAATACTGACCCCATGGACTAATAAAGAAAATCACCTCAGGCACGAGCCGCAGGGGTCAGAGGTAACGGCATGGCTGGGAAAAACACAGACTGTGGCTTCCGATCACTACTCTGCCTAATTGAAATGACAGTTGAAGACTGGTGGGGGTAACAGTGTTTATTTACGTCTTTGTTACGCGGTGAGCAAGCACAAAGATATGCCTGGCCATGCCAGGGATGACATCGCTCCCGTATGCTGTCTGGCTCCGGGATCTCTGCACTAGTACAATAAGGACTTCCTGTCTGCCATCAGATTCCCCTGCATTCCACCCGGTCCCGGGATGAGGCCAGGGGGCTGCTGGGGACAAGGTTTTGTGAAAGATTACAAGTCCTAATCAAACTGACAATACAGACCTGTTCCCTTCTTTTCAGCCCCAAGCTGACCCTGGGTCTGAGCTGCTGTCTGTCAGGGGGCTCAACAAGCTGTAATTTGCTGAAGCTGTGGTGAGGTTGGTTTCTTGCTGGTTTAAACTGATGTACAGAGGTGGCCTTAGGGCGACACTGGGTGACACCTCTGCACCCGGTGTTGTTGTACAGTACAGTGCAGTCAGGTATGATGCTGGAGGTGACTAAAAATACATTTTACAACCCCTGAAATAACCTTTTGATTGATGATTTAAACAAAATCTGTTCATGTGTCTAAATAGCATTTAAATGAATACCGCTAATTGTTTTATTTGGTATATTATCAATTAACAACAATTATATTTAAAACAATTGACATTTTTTTTATTTTATCTTATATTCAAATGAAATATCTCATTTGTTCTCAGATTTTCATTGGAGAACTATATGGGTGTCAGTCAAATAACGACTGGGTGGCAGAGAGAATATGTTCCCAGTAGCTCTTAATGACCCAAACGTATATTGCTGATACAACAAACAGTGGAATATAAGAGGGCTGCACTGACCCAGAAGCTTAACCCCCCCCTTTCAATAACAACCAGGAAAAACATAGGGAAGAGGCAAAGGATAAAAAGAGAAAGAATAGCAAATAATGTAAAATGACACACGCAAAGATAATGGGATTAGAATTTCTACAGAAGCAGTTACTTTCCGGTCGACTATACTGGTGAAAGAAAAAAAAAACCCCTGATGTTGCTATTTGACGACATGGGGGAAGATACTATTCAAGCTCTCCTGTTTCAATGGGGTCAAGGTGAGAGAGCAACCTTCAGCAACCTGAGTAACAAAACAGCCTGCTGCTGTCTGGCGGGACTAGACATTTGGCATTAATGGCCTCCGGAGAGGACCATCAGCACAGGCGGAAAAGAACACAAATAGTCTCCCCTCACACCCCTGCAGCACAGAGGATATAGAGGAGATTATATGTGTGTGACAGCACACTACAAGAATGTGGTTTAAAGGATTACAACGATTTTAGATCTACTGTCAATTCATTCTTCAAATTACAGCACAGCGATCCAAAGTAGATCACTGACCTAGATTCTCCACAGTGACTTTTTAAGAGAAACTATTGTCTGCCCGGTGCATGATGTTAATGGTTTCTCACACAAAAGAACCTTGATGTGATACCCTAATGGGGTTGTATTAATATACTGTACCATCAGACGAGTCAGAACAGTCATTTCCTGTGTGAAAAGACAGGAATGCCACGTCTCCAAATACGACATTTACAAGTTCCTAACAGGAACAGACCTTTGTGTCATGCAAATTCTGATAATGGCAAGAAGATGAATAAGCCGGTGGTCAACTCAAGTCTATTCAGAGCAGGAAATGAGCAACTATTGTGCTGCCTTTTCTAATTTAGCCGCTGAGAAGGTTCCGGTTTCCATCGACACCTCATTCTGTGAAATTAAAGGATCACTGCCTTGGTTTCTCAAATGTTGGCGACGGGTATGAACGCTGACAGTCGTCACAGGTGATTAACAAGTATACAGTACATTTGATCCCATTGTATTTGCAGGTTTTTGTCAAAACCATTCTAGGTGCTGATTACTTGTGATATTACGCTCTCAAAGGTGGCCTTTGTGCCATCAGGCATCAGCACGGTCGGACCCTCAATAAATAGTTTTCAGTGAGAGATGGAGGAAAAGAGAGGAGGGTGTGTGTGTGTGTGTGTGTGTGTGCCCCTTCCTCTCTCAGTGACTTATCAAACACAGATTAAGTCAAGTCTTTTGTTTGTTTTCAGTCATGAACTTCCCTCATCCTGAGATACATGCAGATAAGCACACACATAAAGTGTGTGTGTGTGTGTGCGTCTCTACTAATGTGCCGGAGAGGAAACATACAACAACACATCAGGCATCTCTGGACATGCTGTATTTGATGATAGGTATATATTACATAGCATCAAACAGGCAAGTTGGTGCAGTGAAGCGCGTAAACAGGCTCTACCATTTTCCTGACAAAGTGCATTTATTTTTAGATCTGGTCTGATTCCCCTCACATGTTAACAAAACATGCATTCATCATTCCAACAGGAAGCCCTCTTCTCACACACACACACACACACCACTGTGTGCAATACACACACATAATTTCCAGTGGTATTATTTGGGTTGAGATTACTAAAAAAACAACAACTTGCACATAACACATATACAGATTACTTTTAAACCATATTTTCAATAGATGTTTTTCTTAACTAAGTGCTCACATAGGAAGACTTGAATGCCAACCCCATCATCTGCAACCTACTGCTAATCTATATGCACATAAGGAGATGCGTGATACATCACCACACATTGACAATACAGTACCGAGTGATTATCCACAATAAGCTGCTGTCAGCTGCACAGGCTGCTGTTTATATTTCAGCCACTGTTTATTCCTCAAAGATTTGGCCTCACGTTTAAGACATGTAGAAGGTGAAGGGAGCTCTACTGTACGGCAGAGCTAAACACAGTATAATAGCTGCTTTATAAACGACTGTAAGTCACTTTGAAAGTCTACAGATAACTTGTCTGTTCGTGAATCTTCTCCTGCTTCTTTTTTTTTTCCTCAAACCTCTCAGTCAACAAAACTGTTTCAGGATTTCTCTCTGGCCCTCTTTGTTTAATTCATGGCTATTTCCAAAAAGTAAACACATTCCCTTCTCACTCAGCCATGGCATGAATCTAATTAGAAGTTTAGCCTGTGCTCCCAAAAAGGGTCACCAACCCTCCAAAAGATCAGATTTATGTAGCCTTACATGGAGGTGATTTATTTGTGTTAAAAAACTTGGTCGTCATTCAAATATGGTTCTCACTCTGCTCCCATAGTGGTAGCCAGCAGACAAAAAATCAGCCTTTGTCTTGATAAAGTTCTCCCATGAACTGTATAAACTACAAATTAGTCATCTCAGGTCCTGATCAAAGAGAAACCACAAACCCATATTAATTTGTAACTGGTTAGCCAGTATTTACATTCCTTTAGGTTTACAGTGAGAGAGGATATTTTTTTGTCTGACCGACCTACATGCTGATATCCTGTTGTGCAGAGTGAGGCTGTGCAGCAAAGCAGGTTACGAGACATTAGGCACATTTTCTTGTACAAAAAAAAACACTCTCTAAAGAATCAAACTGACAAAATGTGAGCAGACAAAGCAATTCTTTCACGGTGTTAGACTAAGTTTAAATAAAATATGCTGACACTTTAGACTGTCATGTTTTTTATGCCATTGACCTGTTGGCAAGTTTCACCTCCTGGTGCTAATTCTTCAATGAAAACCTCATGAGGCCACGGTAAATTTATCTCAAAGAAAAGACATCCATGAACGGTGCTGATTGTGGGGAGGCCCGTGACTATTGTTGCCATCTGCTCACTATTTCCTGCTACAAAGAAGATAATTGAATCTGAAATCACTTTTCTCTCTTAGTTTAAGAGTGAGGGCCACGTTTGTCACTGAAGTCTCCACCACAATAGTTTGGGCCCTTGTTTGTATTCTTTATATAGTTATTTCCCCCTGGTTGTCTCTTGCAACATCTGCCCCTAACCCTCCAGATCAATACGGACCATCTAATAACCTGCCACACTTAATTAAAACCCCATCACTTCCTTTATGAGAGGCATCAAAGGGCACTGTGCCCAAAGGGGGTCATGCAGATAAGACTTCAATGGTGTGCTTTGCAGGGCCTCTGCACAATAGAGAAAGCTAAAAATCTTTAAGCTGGTTTGGTGAAAATAGGTCAGTGTTGGCAGCTGTGGGTAATGTGTCCCAGGCCTGGCCTGTGGTCCAGCATGCTGCTCGCCATATTTAACACCCTTTGTGCCATCCTCTCGGCACTAATCTGTCTTTTCACTGAGTGTTAAAATTAATTTGCAGTGATTTCTATGAGGGCACAGGAATCGTTAGGAAACCTCAAAGGGGCTACAAAGTGGACAAGTTGCCAATAGAGTGCCTTTGTCTTTGGTCTGCCCCTTTCTAAATGCCCATGACAGCAGCTTTGAAATGCCTGCCTGATGAGGTTCAGATGCTCTGGCTGTGGACATCACAGTGACCATACTTGTCTGGCTGTGAAAAACATCTCATGACAAAGACAAATCCAGCAGGGCAAACAATACCACAGACCGGGTTCCAAAACTGCCCGAGCCAGAGTCCAGCCTGCATTGCTCAGTGATGTATCACGATAATCATTGTTGGCTCTGAAATTACAGACAAAACTTAATTTGATTTGACTTTATTTCATCAAAGTTATCTCAATAGTGCAAATCCCTAAGGAGAACATCAGTGAGAAGAGATAACCGTATCATTTCAGAGTGCTTGGCATCTACACAAACTTGTGTTCCCATGGGAAACTTGTAGACACAACTGTTTGGTTGAAGTAGAACTCATAACGCCAATAACTCTGATGTAGAAAGGTGTAGTTTTGGAGATACATCTTGTAAAGCAGATTTGTGTGAGCCTGCTGCAGTCTAATGTGCTGTAAGCAGCCAGTGCTTCTATCTTTACTTACTTCTATCTTTTATTCTATCTTTATCTTTCTTTATTTAATCTTTCTCTGAGAGTATATCGCTCTCACTCTCTCCCTCTCACACATAAACTGTCTGTTGCTGTCATGCCCCCGACCATTAAACAAGAGGGGAGAATTAATGACACAAACATTTCTGAAGTCTGCAGGAGAGTGGGCCCCTTTTCTCTGTCAGCCTCACTCTCGTTGTATAAAAAAAGATAAACCTATAAAGTTAAAAGAGAGAGAAGGAAGACAGAGAGATAGAGGATAAACAAGCAAATGAATAAAAGTGAGAGGAGTGCTGTTGTGGGTGGGTGTGGTGTGAGAGTTCCTCTCATCAAATTAAACTTCCATCACCGTCAAAGACATACTCAGATTCCAGCAAGCCAATCAGCCAATCTAAGACAAATGATTTTGTTGAGCTTTCCTGCCACACTGGGCGTGGGAACAGCGCAGATTCTCATAAAAAAAAGAGCCTGTAAATTATTTCCCTCCTGCTTCAAAGACCTGAACAACAAAAAAGGTTTGTGTTTATGTGCGGTGTTGCTGCGTTGTTGTCTCGGCTGGATTCTACTGTGCATGTGCGGGTGTAAACAATATTTGGGCTCTACAGCTGTCTGCTCACATGTGACAATCTGAGAGGCAAAATACAAAAGGATGTCGTCTTTCATTCTCATAGATAAATAAAACTGTTCAAGGGTCATTTAAACCGAAGGGGGATGCTGTTGCGTTTTGCTTTTCTCCAGGCAGCGTTTACATCAAAGCAAAGTTTGCAGCGCCGCTTTCCTCTCCTTACCCCCACGCGCCACTGTCCCAGCCTCCTACACCCCACACTCCAACCCCCAGACCATGTCTGCCTTGCTGCTGCTAATCATTGGTGGTCTCCTGACTGCCAACAGTAATTGATTAGGGAGCGGAGGACTGGCGGGTGAGGGAGGGGTGGAGGGGAAAGTTCACCGCAGAAGTTCTCAAGGTCACTGCCCTCTCCCTCCCCCTACTAAACTCCTTTTCTCATGCTATTAGGTATCAGCCACAGGGGAAACTGCAAATATTTGGCACACTCGGTCCAACTTCCAAGAGGTTTGGTGGTGGCGAGCACAAACAGGAAGGTCTGTGTAAGCAAAATGGATGCATCTGTTTAAGAGAAGCGCGGTGGCGAAAAGGCTCAATTTGTGATGTGTTGATTTATCTGTTGAATCAGGAACTCAACATCCTCGGTCGAATATGCTTATTTTTGCAGACCCCCCTCGCTGCTCTGAGAACGCCGCCGTGTTGTTTGGCCCTCTGCGGTTGCTCAACATCCTTGACAATATAAAGAGGGTTGTGGATGTTATTCTGAAGTAATAACTCCCTCCATTCCTCCTGGTTTCACAGGAAGAGGTGACATTCTTTGCCTCTGGAAAGTGACTCATACTGCTGTCTTGTTTAGTAAATGCAATTACAGACTGGTTGAAGGATTCTCCTCTTCTGTGAATTAGAGCAGAGAAAAAGCCTCTATTTCTTTCTTTTTGTTAGTGTGTATGTGTATGTGTGTGTCTGTGTGAGTTCTCCAAACAGGGTCATGTTCACCACAGGACAACTGACTAGTCCAGCCCATAGTCTGATTATGGACTAGACCCAGATTCTTGATGCCTATGGAAACATGACTGTCACAGGAAATGTTCTACATGTTTCACAGCGCTGCAACTGAGAAGAGGTGAGGGTGTTTCAGAAAGGAGCCCTCCCAGAGCCGAGGGCTGGTGTTGATGTTGGCTGCACGGCCGTCTGGGGGCTGTCCAGCATCTACCACTCTCTGGTTGGGAGACCAGTAAAAACACACTCGGAGCATGCTCAGATACTCACAGACCTATGTCTGGACATGTAGGCTAACTCACTAAGTGCAATGAAGCCTGGTGATGTAACTTTACGAATGCACGTAAAAGAAAAGTTACACAAACCCAAGAGGCTGCATTAAAGATAAATACTTGAAATGGAGTTTAAAATGTACATTGTCGCTCAGAGAACGGAGAGTAGTGGGCTTCAGTGTATGTCTCAGTCACCTCTCCCACAAATGGCCCCAGGCTATGGCAGCTGTGAAGCATTCATCTTTGTCTGCTCTGTCACTTACCCTGTCTCTCAACATTTATCATAAGGAACTCATTTTTCATAAATCTGCCAGTAAGGTCACAGATTTTCAGCTAATTTCAAACATAACCCATAGAGCGCAGATGGACCATTAATCCTACATATATCTTTTCGTTCCCCTACCGCTTATGTATATTCAAACAACATGTAAAAGGGATTATGACAAAACTTGATATTGTTGCAAATACCAGATCAAGATATCATGAAAGCCGGCCTCATTGGCTGCGAATGAAAAGCACTTGTGTGGTTTAACTTTATCCAGACTTGTGAATACCAGAGGAGGTTGTTCTGAGAAGTGGTGGGCTCTGTTTTATGTCCTGCTGGTGTTGTGCATCCGCTCTCTACTGCCCCCCTTTGTTGGACACGTGGAATTGACCAGGATTATGTCACAGACCCCTGTTTTCAAATTTCCCCCCTCCTGTACAATGGTTTAGCAATGCACAATCATCCAATTAACATACACTGTATGCATTTTTTTCGCTTCAGTGCTTGATTTCAGAGATGGTTTGCAGCTGTTTTAAAGTAAAAGGCAGGTTTCCTTTTTCTAATGTACTGTACGTCCTCCTTACCTTTCTAAATGTACTAACTCTCAGCTAGCTTTGCTGTGTCAAATCTGAGGTAAACTGAAACCAAATAGTTTCTTATCTGACACTTATTTGGAGCTCATGCTGTTTACTCCATGTCACCCTTTCTCCCAGTGGGAACCTTCATGTGGGTTTCTGAGTGACACGGGTATAAAAGCACTTTTCACTCAACTACAAAATCCTCATCCCCGCACTGAGTCTATCAATAGACAGTTTCCCTCCCACTGAAATCACCTTGATGTGCTGTAATTTGTGCCTAGCAACCAAGTCTCTCTGGAACGTTACCACCTGGAAAGCTGAGGGAAGCTAGAGAAACAGAAAGCTCTGCTTTTACCTCTATCTGGTGCCAGTGGGCAGAAAACACAGTGCTGCACGCCAACAAATTGTTTAGCCTAATTTGAGATATTTATTGTGTCTGAGGTCAGCTTTTATTTGGGAAAAAATAGTCAGCGTTATTAAATCCCCAATTAAGGCAACCTTTGTGGCAGATTTTAATTTAAACATAAGAGTTGAGTTTTCCATATGAATGCGGGCCATAGGCACTTGCTTTTATGGCAGAGAAAAGATATGTTGAATAATTTTAAAAACCTTGTTAATCACAATTTAACGCTGCGTGGGCAGGTAAACTTCTTGCCTGTTGAGAACCATGGAGGAAAGTGTAGAAAGTAATAGCATAGTTAAAGAAACAAACAGTAGCGGCTTCCTTCTCACTCCAAAGAGAGCACACATGGTGAGACACGGATCTTGCCTTGGAAGCTATTATCCCCCTCAGTCTACTGTCACTTTTGGGCGTGAGAAAAAAAGCATGGATATCATCTTTTCATACAAGCCCTCAATGTGGGTGGTGTGGCCAAATGGTTTTAAGCTGATGCTGGATGACTTATCATGTGGCAGAGAACAGGACCGGGCCTGTGGAATGAAGGCAATGTCATCCGATGCTATGGGGGCTGAATGAGCCAAGCATCCGCCAGCCCATATTCTCACCTGTTTTCAAACATGCCGTGCTTTCCCCACAGGTGAGCCGCAGAGGAACCGAACACTGACTTTATTAATTATTATCACATGCCCCAAGACATGCACTCATGCATAGACACAATGCTATATAATCATACAAATGCCTGAGTGATTTTATTTCTGGGCAATTTACTTATCTTGTTATTACATTATAAGGTATATTTCATTTTGGGAGGTTTTGCTGTCTTATTACAGCCCCTTGAAACCAGATCTCTATCTTCTCTGATGCTGCTTTACATATCAAAGCACGCTGATTAAGGCCAGCATTCATTTCAAGTGTTCACCTGACCCTGCAAGCATGAATTGGTCCATTTTTTCACTCCTCTCCTAAGCAACACATGAAGCAGATGAGTGTTTGTGTCGTGTGCAGATGCTGTGGCTTACATTGCAGTGTTTTTTTTTTCCATCCCAGAGGAGTGGATGGTTGTTGTATCTTCTGTTCTGTCTGCATGGATTTATCTGATCAAACTGAAGAATGGTGTGTTCAGCAGTATAGCCGGTGTATGATCAGACAGTCACTGCTATGGCAAGCGCTAATGGAGAGAAGCCGCGGCCTCGTAGACACCCGTGGAGAAAGAGCACTCGCTGTCTGTCACGTTGCTGCTCATGTTTGCGGGCGGAGGAGGAGGATCCTCTGCAGGAGCAGGAAATGAAGATTAATGGGGGCCCTCAGCATCCACACTTGGATCAGCGAGGATCAGGTGAGAGGGAGGCTATCCAGATTACCGTGGAGGATCTGGGGATAGTTAACACCGGCTTCAGCCTGCTTGACGAGGGCCCCTTGACCCAGAGAAGCAGCACGGCCCGCTCAGGCAGCTCTGCGTCTGCCTGCACAAGGGCTCTGATAAAGAAACGACTGAAGCCTCTGTCTTCGCTGCCTCTGCAATCGGAGGCCAAACCAGCCGCCACAGAGGATGATGACGAAGATGAGGAAGACCCACTGCTGTACGAAAGCGACAGTCACAGCACGTCGGTTCTCCTGGCAACGCCTGTCATCAATCTGATCCCGCCCACTCCCTCCGATGTCGTTGACGACGATCAATTCTTTGACATCAACTCGGAGGAAAGCGTGGCGCACACTTCCAGCAGTGATGGAGGCTTTGCTGCCGGCGAACAGGAGAGTTTTGAAGAGAAGATAGAAAGTGTGGAGGCAGAGGAGTCAAACGATGGGTTCACATTAGCCGAGGATAGAGAAGATGGTCCAGCTGAGCCTGACGATGGCCTCAGTGATCAGTTTGGGGAAGAAAGAGAGGCCGTGCCGAGCAAAGAGGAGAATAAAGAGAAAACAATGCCCTGGTTCTTGCGTAGCGCCTACCAGGTGGCTCCTCTTCCTGAGTACCCTCAGAGAAGTGAGTGCAACACTGATAACACCTGAAATTCACACTTACAGAAGACTCTGATATTCTAGGAAAGGCAGCAGTTTATTCTCTGACTGGGAAACAGATAAGAAGTTTAACGTCAAATTAGCTTTGTTGTGTCCTAGAGTGAGGTAGCTCTGTGATTTGTAGCCAAGTGCAGGGCATTTATAGGAAAAGCACAGGTATAAATATTGAAATGATTGCCTGAAAGCTTCTTTCCTTTTAGGGTCCTTGGTATTGTGCATGGTGGTTCACTGACACAATCTCTGTCAATGTTATTAATAATGTCTTATTGATAAGGCAATGTTTGTATATGAAGTGTTTGTTTCTCCTCACTGAGCCCAACATTAGCTTTTGTTTTTGTTTAGTTTTTGTTCTCCTCATTTGACTTCTTATTCTTTTTCACCAAAAGTGAATCTTCAACTTGATGTTTTGTCACAGTCTTGGTGTCTTTCTCCACACAGGGAGCTTCAACACTGGAATAAATCTTTTGTCTTTTACTGAGCACAACCTGGGTGAGTTGTCCTGAGGTAAATTAGCAAAGTGTTTGAATTTTAAACCACTCTGTTTCCATTTAGGGAAACTCTAGGTGAGAGGTAAATGGCACCAGATGATGGTTCACTTCATCCAGCTGTTGAGCTCATGTGTTGCCTCTTCGTTTTGATCTCGGTCCCCATTCAGATGAAATTGCAGTCATTATGTGACATGGCTACAGTACCTCCAACGTCTCCTTTGGGAGTTGCAGAAGTTCCCCTTTGTTGGAATCCCTTTTTAGCCATTGTGTGTATTCCCAGTGCGTGGCTGGGCAGGCGGTTCCCAGGTTTAGGGTTCCTGTGACTCAGCATGCTCTCCTCCCTCAGTCGTCTTTCAAAGAGCTTACTTTCTTTTCAAACCAGAGGAGGACAATAATACTGGAAACGATAAGCATCGCATTTGCCTATCCATTACAGAAATGTGCTGAAAAGTTCTGACTCTAAAGCTCTGCTTTGTCATTAACCCTGTGTGTGCGTGTGTCTCTGTGTATAGTTGTCAAACTTTGTCACGCACCGAACCGAGATTGCTCAGTGTCTCAGTGTATGTGTGCGTGCAGGGATGCAATGTGTTTGTGCGAACCAGTCGAAGCTGAGAGAGCTTACTCATGCTTTGACTTGTCCTGCCTGAGCCGACTGAGACTGGGAACAACGTCCATCTCTCCATTACTGGTGATTTCACCCTTTAAGGCAACATCAGACTGTGTCCCTTAGCCTGCCCTAAATTTCCTGTCCTCCTTTGTTTTGATTGGGCTTTTCCTGGACATGGCTGTGGCAGGGTGGGTGTACTGCTACCCTCCATTACCATTCTCAGACAGCTCTCCATCTTATGTCCCTTCTCCCATGCATGGTGAAAAGAAGTCACGGACCGACTGGAAGTTATTTTCTCAGAATTTCAAAGAGGTGATGAAGAGAGTGCCAGCTCGCTGCCCCCCTCCCCGTACTCCACTGTCTCTCCAGGACCCAGACAAGATTCCACTGCTGACACACATAAACCAATTACACTGTCTTATCTGATTCTGACTCCATCTAAACTCCCATCCATGTCAAACCAGCCTTTTAGAAACAGGCCTCTGAAATGAAAAACATGTGTTTAAGAAATTAGGCAGAATTTTTTTTTGCCTGTACGTTATTTGAAAAGACTACTGTTTCTTTTTTTGAAGGTGCAGGGGGTCCCAACGCTTAAATTTGTGATGGTACAAAAGTTTAAGTAGTCAGAAATGAGACTTTGCTCAGTGACACCGATGTTGCAGTGAACTGAAAACATTCCAACATGTATCACGATCACATAACAGCGCTGTGTTGCCTGAGAAAGCCGGGGCCTAGCTTGGATGCCATATTCTCAGCCTCATTCGTCTTGCTTGTTATGATAGCAGAAAAAAAGATATCTGCTCGCTGACCAAATGACATTGGAAAATGTAAGAATATGTGCTTTCTGTGGGAAAGAACTGGGATTGTCAGAGAAGTATGTCATCAACCAGACGAACGTTAGTGTGTCTGACAGGTTGCCAAGCAACCCCATCTAGCTGGGTCCAGTATCAGCACCGGCTAATGCGCTGCAAATAGACGCGGTGACCTGTTTGCCAAAAAAAGGCAGTTAAGGCCTAAAACCACAAGAACAGAGTGGATTAAATGGTTGAAAACAAGAACTTCACTGAATTGTTTGTTTTACCACAATAATTTAAACTCAATTCTTTTGCATTTGTTGACTTATTATTTTCTCCATTATCGTGCAGATGACCTGAACAACAGAGATGCGAGCTGCTCTGACATGCTGAAGGCTGAAAACCTGCTTCCCCACACTGCAAACATGGACACGTTTACTCACCACAGGGTATAAAGACCATGCAATGAACCTTTTTGCTGAAAAGGTTTTCTCATGATCTCTTCATACCGTATATCACATGCTCTATCTATAGCCAACAAGGCCCGCACAGGCACCTTTAATGTATTTAAAATTATCTACAAAGAGTCACTACACATTCCTGGAATTAATGCACTTTATCTGATTTAGACTGTGACTGTATATTACGACTCATGAAGTTAAAAATACTGACTGACTATAAATTGATTAGCCTGGGCTGGTTTCTAGCCTAATGTTGACTGAAACCTGTATTACATTACAGAGACCACTAACTCGCTCCTGCAGTCTTGGGGACACGCTGACCAGGAGCGCCACCTTCCATGCTCTAACCAACACCACAGACTATCAATACAAAGAAGAGGAGTTACCACAACAACGGCGAATAACTGTTGGTGAGCCTGTTGTTATGGACAAACCAAATTGTTCTAATTACACTACAGCAATGTTAAATATTTTCAAAAACTACTTGACGATTCTGTTTTCCTTTGTGCCCTTTTTTTGCAGCATCATATATGCCACAGTCTACGGATCAGAATGGAAACTTCCCAGAGAAGGTACTATAAACCATCAAAGCAAGGCCTTCAGGGTGGCATCAGCACACAGCCCAGAGCTGCTGCAATTACAGAATATGCTCTGTTTATATTTCCCAACTCCCTTGATCTGTCAAAGCAATGACTCTGCAAATAGTCTCTGGATTTTTCTCTTTGTGTCCAGGATTTGCCAAGCAAGATTGCTCGTATCCTTAGCGATCCATGTGTTAGCTGAAACACAAAACGGAAAGAAAAAGAAAACTTTTTTAAAGGCAAATTGCTCACGTCTTGCACTTATTATCTCCACGCATTATCAGCTGTCTTATTTTCCTCATTCATGCAACATGCAGTCAGCCACGCCTTGCTCCAAAACCCCATACTGGGATTCCAAATTAGACGAAATGACTTAAACTATGGATTATTCATGTGGTTTTGTTGACGCATGATCTAATAGGATTATTCTTTCCATAACTGTCTCTGTCTTATAACGTAATAGTGAAATCCCTAAGACAAGGAAAACCTCTAACCCCAATTTATCTAATCACTCCACCGTCACCTTGTAAACTCTCTACTGGCAGCAGGGAACTCTAGTTTTCTTCCCAGGAACACCATAAACAGAGAATCTGTGACTAAGGCAACAATTACATAGAAACCTGTGTTTAGACTCCCTGTTTAAGTAAACACCTCTTTGTCTTTTTTAAACATTTGTTTACTGTTAGACACACAAATGAGTTTATTTGCTGTAATATGTCGAAGCATGGATATCCAACACAGTCATACTTTCTTTGATGGAATCAGCGACACAGACAATGACGAATTGCCATGGAGTTTGATCATGTTTTGCCTTGATGTCTTGCCGCCTACTAATTGGGTTTTTTTCACAAAGCAGTTTCAATCTTAATCATCTTTGGGCGTTATGTCTATGCTCTATTTGTCATTCCCAGATCTTTAAAAGATACTGTAGACACACGCTATAGTATATGTAACCATACCACATTGCAAAAGTTAATACACATTTTAGTCTCTTGTGATCTTTAGAAAACCGTTTTCCCTATGGCACTTGTTTCATGCCCATGCAGAGTGTGGTATAAGCAGCAGGTATGTAACCGCTCCCTCTCCCCAGGACGTGGAGAGGCAAGTGGCCAAATCTCTTGGGGAGCTGAACACAGATGAGGTCTGCCAGTGGTTTACCAACATTGGACTGGAGAAATGCCTCCCACTCATCAGAGGTAAAACACATTTTTCTGTCTCCTCTCCCAGCCCTGTGGCTGCTGCACAATAAAGGTAGACACTGCCGATTTGATTTATCTTTAACAAATCAAATGAGCATTTCTTTTTTAAATAACTTAGGAGCAAAAGCATTAGGGTGAAATTAAACCTGTCACCTGTATACAGTAAATCAGTGATACTGTGCGGTTTGGTTTAAATTTGAGTTAATTCTGTTAGTTTCTTTTACAGTATTTAACATTGTTTCACTGATGTCTATTTCTACACAGTCCAGTCCTAGTGTTACTAATTCCTGACAACATTCAGTTTCACCAAGGTTTACAAATAATTTTACTTTTATCAAAAATATGTAAGATTGTAAAACAATGTTTCCCTCAAAGTTAGAAGTTAGATTTTAGTATTCCTGCTCATGTCTATGTCACCTCCATGTCTAATTTCCATTTCTCCCCCTAAAAACCTGAATTCAGTCAAACAAACTTTTGACTTTAGCATTTAGAAAAAAACAGCCTTTATCTGCTCCTGTTTATCATAAATAAGACTTACTGCCTATAGTGTATCTTTCAGATATCTTCACACAGTACACCCAGTAGGTGTGTGACTAAATCTTTCTCTTTCAGAGGCAAAATTGTGTGGTGGAGACATTGCATCAGTAGACGTGAAGACTTTGGACATCCTCCATATCACCACACTGGAGGACAGAGAACAGCTGCTGTCAGCTATTTACAATGCGCTGCACCCTCCCAGTACCGTCACCCAGAGAATAGACTCCTTGCTGGGTACACTTTTATCTTTACAACACAGCAACTTAACATTTTCTAGGTAATGTGGACATGAAGGATACTCAGGAGGTGTTGACTGGTGTTTCTCCTTTTGATGATAGATTCCTTGGGGCCCAATGATGTCGAGACATTCACAGCAACATTGGTGTCAATGAGCAAATCAAAGTCCTCTCCTCATGTCAGCTGCCTGAGCATGAATCGACGTTCCCTCAAACTACGGTACAGCCTCCGCTTACATGCATACACTGAATAGAATGTCTTGAACCAAGAACAACATTAACTATAGTTGAACTTTTGACTTGTTCATAGAAACAACAGCAACAGCTCGTTACAGAGGAGTTCTCAGCTGATAGAGATCACTATCTGTGGTGAGTGAAGTTAATATTCAAGTTTACAAGCAGAGATGTTGGACACACAGGTGTGCATGTGTTACACCAAGCACCATCGAGCCTGTGAGACAGGTGTAGGTTGTATAATTATGATGGACATGTATATGGGCATAGCTCTTGTGAGCGGTCCCTTGACTGTCATCCTGATGTTGCAGCATCAGAGCGGATCGTTCATCTCAGAACCCCGAAAGAAACAACAGTGGGGAAAATCATGGAATCAAGCATGAAAATGTTGGGAGTGATGGAAGAAAAAAGTCTATTCACACTGAAAGAATCGCAAGGTGTGTAGCACATCATTTCCACCACATAATGTCATCTTCATCACACAGAGGAATACTCTACATGTTTATGGCACATATGCTTTGATTTCAAGGTGCTTCAAAGGAGCTCTCGCCAGATCAGCAGATTGGGAGTCTACTGACATCGACACCGGAGAACAGACAGCTGGAGCTGCACTTGTGTAAAACGGTAGACTATATAAACGTAACATAACTGTAGACAATCATACTGCATTTTAGATAACAACCCACATAAAAGCTTCCTGCATGCTTCTGTGTCATAGGAAAAACCAACAACTACAGCCTCCAGTCCAGACATCAACAGCCCCAATGAAAATGGTAATATCAATGAAAATGTCCAGGGGAACCAGCCAGCTAAAGAGGAGAGGATTAGGGAGCTAAAGCAACAGGTGGACTCACTGCAGAATGTCATCTTGCAGGTAGAGATACGCAATGGATTGACACCGTAGATAAACTAAAAATGATCTTTTTATGAATTTAATAGTGAATACCATGATGTAAAGTTGATCTCTTTGATCCCAAAGGTCCAGGAGCTCCACCACGGCTTGGTGGCCTTTTGTTCAGAGTTAAAGAACATGGATGGAGACGTGAATGTCAACAAGCTTGGCTCTGCTGAGCTCAAGCAGAGGCTGGAGATGGTCAAAAGCCGCCTGAATGACACAAGGCAGAACCTGCAGACACTCAGAGGCAACATGAACAACTCTGCTGCTCACAAGAAGAAGTAAGTGGACTGTCTCTGTTTAGTAGCCTGTCCAACAATGCATGCACATTTTCTTCCACCTTTAAATTATTGAAATTAATGTCAAATCAATCAATCAAAATGCCCCCTACTCTTAATACTAATGTAAGCGATTGGCCTATGTCTGGCTATTTGACTGCTCTCTACATTTAATACATGAAGGAACCGTAAACCTTAAAAGTAGTAGTAAAACAATGCTAATTGAAAACATAGTTCTGACTACTCCCTCTGAAAGTCAAAGGTAGTACTGCTATCCAAAGGAAAATAAATCATATGCTTAGTTTATTAACCTCACACAAAACCATCATGTGTGCCAATGGAGTAAATGTAAGTGGAAACTACAGTTGAACACCTTCATGTGTAACTAAAAATTTCATAAACTATGTTGTACTGTATGTCTTTGACCTTTTCTAAAAGTGTGGTCTCTTTGCCATTTAGACAGTTGGAGGTTCGTCTCTTGGAAAAGATGAAGCTCAACTGCCAAGTGTTTAAGGAGGAAATTTCCATGGTGCATCTCAACCGACAGGTGGCCCACCTACAAAATGCTTTACAGGAAAGCGAGGTACTATTGATCACATTAAAGAGACTAACATCTTTCCCAGATTACTTGCACCAGTGGCAGAATTGAACTCACACGTTGAAGGCCTGGAGCTCAGTCAGCGGAGCTTAATCAGCAGCATGTGAAACACAGTTACACCAAAATGTGGGAAAGCTGTATGGTCTGAGTCAGAGAATGTTTTGATTGCTAAAAATACACAGTGAGAAACTAAGATTTGCACCAAAACAACGCTAGTTATTGAGAAAAGTATGCGTGGTATGGGCTACTAAAATCCTACTTCTGAAGAAAGAACAGTCAAATTTGGTAGTTTTGGACCAGGATGCCAAAGCAAATGCTGTTCTGCCTCTGACTTTAACCATATCAGAACAACTTGGGAAGATAAACAATATAACCAGAATCTTCATGACTAATGAAAGCCCCATGCTCTGGGTAAACTTAATCTACAATGTTCAGTTCCTGTTTTTGTTCTTCTAATTGTTCTGTAGTAGGTCTAACACCTGGTAAGAAAGATGCTGACAGCTTCCTAGGCCTTTACTTGACACCATTATGTCAATCATCTTTGATCTTTTCTTCACTGTTCGCCTGATTGACAACACAATGCTCCTTTCACTTACAATGTCCCGTTAAGCTGTGTAGTTAGCTCTGTTGTGAGAGTGGGCATACAAGGCTGAGTGAAGTCCTTTGGATGAACATGCACTTTTTCTGAGAAAATAATGTTTAGCGCTGACATCCGAGAGCCTGTGACCATACCAACAATGGAATGTGTGTGACAAAAGCCACTGGGAGAGTGCAATGGAGAAATGGGCCAGCATGTGTAAGACTATCTGCGTCTATCCCCGGAGGAGCCCACTTCTTTTTTAATGTGGCTCTTTTATCCCGTTGGAGAAGCCCTAACGAGTTGCCATGAAAGGACACACGCGGCTTCAGCTTTGAAAGGTGCCCCGTGTCACGTTGCCGCCCCGGGGCCACACTTTTTTAGGTGCTGAGTTTGTGGGAAAAGCAGCAGCGCTAATGTTTATCATATGACCTAATCAGAGTTAACACACAGGTCAGAGCCGAGGAGCAGTCTGGGAACTGATGGAGCTGCTGCTCTAATAAGGAGCAGACCGCCCTGTGTTTGGTCTTGTAGGCTGCCCTGCATTACAGACAATAAGGAAATATTTCATCATCGGCAGTCTAATCTCTAGGATCTATTGCAACTGGAGAGCATCAATAAAGGAGCTGAGAGAGAGGAGGAGAAAAAGAAACAGAGGCAGAGAGTGAAGGGAGGAGGGGAAGGACAACAAATGGCGGAAATGATTTTAAATAAGCGGTTTAGCTTGGACAAGTGAAAACTTCAGACAGACTATTAAAGAGGGGAAATTGGGAGAATTATTGTTTCACCCGCTCTTTAGTCTCACATGGTCTTTAAGGATGGATTGCGGTTTGAAGGTTTGAGGAAAAATCTGCCACCTCTGCCATGGCATGCCCCTGAGTTAAAGTGAGGGATAGGATGTCTGCACTTTTTATATATACACAGCCATGATACGAGTTGTGGTTGGTCGGTGTGGTCAAATTGTCGATTACCCTGTCCTCCATTTTCTACCCCAAGGTTGATTGTGTTAAAGATCTCTGCTCCAACAGCAGCCCGGGCATCAACATTAAGAGTGACAGCACTGACTACAGAACAACTAACACCCATCATTGTAACTGAAACGCAATCCCTTCCACTTTGCATCAGTGTTGTCTGGCCTGTCAGAGGATTATTTCTTACACTGGGTGAAACAGTTCTTCCAAAGATCATGTAGTTTCCTGTCATGGAGGAAAATGATTCTCTTCAAGACATTTGCAAGGGGGTGGGGGGAGTAACCAGTCTTTTCAGTTGAACTTAGATTCACTTTTCTCCTCTTGTCTGATGACTAGTTTTTTGTCTCACCCTTGTGATCTTCAGTAGCAGCGGTTTAACTGCCCATAATCAGTCCACCAGGATATGTGCCCTGTGTCTGGCCCAGGTAGGTTCGGATTTGACCGGATCCTGTGGATAAACAAGACCAATATGAAGAGAAAATTCCTTGGGCTCTTGGCGTGTGTCCAACATTGAGGCAAACTAAAAGGGAAAATGATGTGTATTAGAGTGGGCTTCTCAAGGGTCTTCAGCTGCGTTTCCGTAGATATATCCTGTCTGGCCCACTTGTCTGAGCAGAGAGAAGCCTTAGCTTTGACCCCTGACCCTGGCAAGGCGGCATCTATTGCTGCAAGGCATTCACACGCCATTCAGAGGGAGGAGGGGAGGGGGACTGGGGGGGTTATGCCAAGAGGCTGGATAGGGGAACATTGGAATTCAGTGGTCAGACTCCCAAGTTATTTCTGATCCCTGCAAGCTACTAGTGGTGTGATCTCTTCCAAAGCTAATCATTACATCTTGGTGGTCTCCTGGCTCTGACGCAGACCCGGTCTTATCTCTTGGGCACTGGTGGAATTTGTCATCTTTATGAGCTCACTCCAAATATGATAACTAAGATAATTCAAAGTTTAAAAGATACTGAAACACAATGTTGAAAGTTTTAAACATCGGTCAGACGTAACACCTGGTGAATTTTGAGACGATTGACGACACTCTTATAACTATTAGTCACACCTACAGTATTGTGTTGGGACCTTGTGGATATGACAAAGATCCTGGAAGTCAGTCTGTTTGTATATTTCAGTTTCTGTGAAGACTAAACAAACTTTGGGCTTCAGAGGTGATGATAGGTGCTTTTTTCTTTTTCTTTCTTTTTTTACCTTTAGACAGAGGCCAGTAGTTTCCCCTGTTGCTCAGCCAGAAAATAGAATTGGTGCATTACCAAATATATCAATGTATTCCTTTAACTTTACTCACTGTAAGTACTGTAGGTGCTGCTTTTAATAGTATGTTAATAAGGAGTATCTGATTCCATAAATAAATATGACGTATTTGGCATATGCTCTAAAGTCTGAATCATTTGCATGTAAAAAAAAATGTGAATATGACTATGTGTTGTTGTTCCTGTATTCAGCAGAGGGCTCGTAGAAAGAGTCTGGCTCATGGCAGTCTGAGCCAGCTGGTGTCACCACAGTGTCCGGCTATGCTGCTGGTCGTACAGGAGAACCAAGGCCCCGACGGTCAGTATGGCTTTGCATGTTGCTACAGAGAAGGCAGTGGACTGGTGGTGGTCAAGGTGGACAACACTCACCTCTGTGTAGATGACAGGTAAAACATGAAACACATGCTATTTTCTTTTCTTAGAAAGTTATTTATCTAGGCATGATGACAACAACCTTGTCCAATTACTGAAAGCAGTATTCAGTGTCTCACTCATCACACCCATGTCTTTCCTCACTCTATTTTTCTTTGCTTGGTAGCTATGGAGACTCATCAGATATTGGCCCCAAAACAAGCAAACACTGTAATGTAATACTTGGATGCAGAAGAGAGTGAAATTGAGCAGATAAAGGAGCTTTATATAATTAAGCAATTACTACATTACAACAAATACATGCCTAGATACCAAACCCTCTGTAACTCATGGACACACAAACATATGCACACACATGTCTTACTCTGTGGGGACCTATCACTGACATAATGCAATCCTCAGGTCCTCACTCTATCCTTAAGCTGTACAATGAATGCCTAACCCTTAACTCTAAACCCATGACTTAGAAAGCCTCAAAAAGCCATTTAAATTTGCGGGATCCAATTTGGTCCCCACAAAGCTTTCAGACCCCACAGGAATAATTGGCTCCAAGTTTTTGGACCCCACAATTATAGTAAAACCAGGCACTCGCACACTTATAGCTTTAGTGTGTGTTCACTTATCACACCTGTGCCAATGCTCCTTACACAGCGAATGAAAAAATACAAAGGTTTGTTATTTCCCTTTCAGCTCTGTCTGGGTGGCTATAAATAAAAACTAATGAAGGGAATATTTTAATGAGCTCTGCGTAAAGGTGATGCCTTCATGCTCTGCGATTTGTGAATTCTTTGATATTGTTTGGTGCTTGTTAAATAAGCATTACATAGGTTCCACCTTCACCTGCAGTGAGAGCCTTGGCAAATAAACATGATACTTTGAAGGCGTGGCGTAAGGTCACTCTTTATGTTTATGAAGATCTATAAATGACCTTTATTTAACTTAATGAATTGGCCTTGCAGGCTGGTGGAGGTGAACGGCATACCGGTGGTCAACGCTACACAGGACCAGCTGACCGACCTCCTGCTGCAGGGACCCAGTGCTCAAATTGTTGTCATCCGCCAGCCCCCACCCACCCTCACCTCCCCACAGGACCCTCTGCTCTTGCAGCACGTGGTCAACCCTGATCCCATGCAAACAGTCTGCCCACAAAGGGATGTGGTCACCATGGAAACCCCTCCAAGACGGCGAGTGATGGCCATCTGATGACACACCAGCGAGAAAACCACTGAGACTTAAAATTGATGTCTGTCTGTAGAATGACCTATATGTGAAATCCCAGGTCATCTTTTGTTATTTAGTTATATATTTCCATGTGAACATATTGTTTTGTGTTGATAAAAAAAAAAGTTCTACATACAGTAAATTGTTGACACATGCCTTTTAGGTAGGAATGTCAAATAGTAACATAACTGTTTTTACTTTGTTCTTTTTCAAAGCTTCACCATATGTATGTTGCTTTGTTCTTGGTAGATAGTAGCAATGTGCAATCCAAACTGTTTCAATGTAAGCATTGTTCATAGAGCAAATGTTTTCGGAAAAAAAGGAACAAACACAAACAAAAACTACATTCACTTATTTTTCTTTTTTGGATATCTCCCTGTTTTACATCATATTTGTGGCATGAGGGAAATTGAAAAAGAAAAAGAATAAACACGGCGGCAGATAGAGGCTTTGCTCCAACGGATATGTGATAAGCATTTCTTTCTAAGCCTTCAGCAACAATGCAAGCCTGATGAGGACTCTGCATGACTCACTTTTTTTTAAAGCACAGATACAACTGGATAGGGTCAGAAAATATGTGACGTAGCGTAAAGACACGTCTGCAAGTTTCCTCTTTGCAGATTAGTTACTGAGATCTGGTCTGGAACAGCATTTAGGGCAGAGGATTTCTTTAAAAAAAAAAAAAAAGAGTAACGTCTCCTCTTTGTATGTTGTAATGTAATCCACTGTGCTGCAGGAATAAACCCTTGGGCCCGGAAATGCCTCATTTCTCAGCCTTGTTCTCCCTCGTTAAGTGGCAGTGGATCATGCAAGTCTGACAGAAAAAACAGCACATACGCTACCAAACCCTGACCCAGACCCCTGAGGTCCAAAGAGCCTGAGAGGAGAAGTGATGAGACCAGTCTGACTTGTCAGTTTATGAGAAAGGTCACAAGTCAGTCACCAATATATTTGTACATTAATGGTTTTGAAATCAAAGGCAAATGAGCTCCATATAATCCAGACGAGATGAGAGAGATGTTTTTTCCTGGTTGCCAAACAGACCCGTGGGGAGGGAGGAGTATGATACTGGCAAGCTGGAGATTTGAGAGACTTAGTTGCAGACATGGGAAATTGAAGTCAACCGTGCCACAACATATTCATTTACCCACTGACACAGATGAACCATAATGACATACCTCAGGGAGTGTAACAATATAGTGAGAAGTTATCCAAAACCGCAAAAATAATGCAATAACAGGGTGTACACATGTAGAGCTTCAGAGAGAGGCCGAGGGAGACGGAGAGAGAGGAGACACGGAGAGGAAGAGACGGAGAGAAATTTACAATGATGATCATGCTCATTGTCAAAATAACCATGCAGCAGGGACCGGGGTCAATCCGGTCTATTCTTCCATTCAGCACAGAGAGACGGGCAGAGAAATTCATAGCTCAGCAAAGTCAAGCCACACAGAGACAGAAGGCAGAGGAGAGAATGTGTCATGGCTGCCTTTATGGAAATAAATTAACACTGGAGAAAATGAGACAAAATCCTATAAACACTGCCGCTGGCGAGAGTAGAAAGACACCGTGGGATTCTCAGTGACGAACACACCCCAGAACACACACCAACAGGCTTTGATACTCCGACTATAAACCGCTGCAAGTTGTCAATCTAAAAGGCAGAAGAAATCCATCAGGGTGAGTAATTGAAGTGACATTATGAAAACCTTCGAAACTTTTCAAATATGCTGTCGAGTCACGAGGATTAACCGCAGGATCCGACACTCTACTGTACGCTAGTGAGGAACATCTGCAGCGAGTTTTGAACTCTGCAGTGGCCTCTTCCTACACTTCCAGGACGCCTCAGGTTGACCCAAGCTGTACCTGACACATAGTGGCACAGAGCGAGCTACGCTGCATCTGGTTTGCCTTAGCAGCCTTTGTAAAGCTACATCCAGCACACACTGATAAGCTCTGAGGCCGGCCCGGTGTGGCTGGATTTCTCTCTTTCACCCTGTGAGCCCCAGCTTCTTACTCCTCAATCCCCCCTCCTCCCCCTCCTCCTCCTCCTCCTCCTCCTCCTCCTCCTCCTCCTCCTACCTCCTTCAACTCTCTAACCACCCCATGACATTTAAGGGTGCCTGGCATCCGTTTGAAGTGGGAGAGGGGGCATTAGCTCTGGTTTCCTGCCCAAATCCCACACAAGCCAATAAAATGCATGCAGGTCTGAAGAGAACCAAAAGAATTCCTGTCCACTGAACGTTAAACAAACAAGATTGTCATTTAGTTTTATATTACACTGTACGGACCAAAGGATTGTTGCCTGATGCAGGAGCTATTGTATTTTCCTGTTGTACATAATAATCCCCCTGTGCATCTGTGACTGCCTGTCTGCTCCATGGGGCTCTAAATCACAGTTAATGAGGTAGATAGTGAAATGTTAATTAGAACATAATAGCTATTAATATATGTAAATCATCTCACATTTGATTTCTCATTTAGCTGTGTAGCTGTTAAGCATTATGTAGTTAATAACAGGCACACACCTTCTAGCCTCTTATATTTCAGTAATCACTCAGCAGCAGTGGGAGCAGGAAGGTCAGAGTCAAATCCCAGGGGCTTCTGATTTCATTTTGCTGAGGTGGAAATGGAACTTCTACCTTTTCCTCTGGCAAATCTCACACTAAGCAGCGGCATCGGGCACTTGAGAAAGTCCCCAGAGATATTTATATATGTTGACCCCCTCCTGGTCAACACTGCTGTGTTATTTGACCTTTGTCCCTGGTATATTCACACTGCACTCACTGCCAGGTCACACAAGCTGGGGAAGTACTGCCATCTACTGGCACTGATGTGTACAGATGACAATGCCTCTTCGGGTTGGTTATGAGGTGGTTGTGATTAGATCCTGTTATTCATACAGAGAAAGGGAGAGCAATTATTACAGAGCAATTATCCACCATGTCTGGATCAACAGTGACAGGAAAATTCACAAGTTTCAAACTCTGTGTAGTGTAATTCTGTGGTGGATTTATCTGATCTCACACAGAGATCTGTTTTGTCAAGGTTGCTGAATCCAAAAAGTGTCACTGTAATTTAAGCCTTTACATTTTCTCCTTCATTACAGAAGCGGTTCAACGTACTGAAAGGGGCTCAAGTATTTATTGTGTTACAGCGTGTTCTACACAAGCTGTACGAAACGACAGACAGGATTTTAAATGACATTGTTTTAAATCCTCTTGTTTATGTCATTTTATTCATTTCCCTCCAACCCTATAATGCACCCGTGGCTGATATATATAAATGGTTCACCAGACTCCTTTTCATTCAGCAGGTTATTTACTATGTCAGACACTCAGATTAAAAAGGAAACGGAGAGAACATGCATGATTGATGACGTTAATGTGGGTTTAACAACCTCAAATTAATGTGTATGGGCTGGATCTGACATGTGGCTACTTTTCAAAAGCCGCTGTGAGACATTTTAACACTCGCTGTGCTGCTCAATTAAAAGGCTAATGAAAAGGCTGTTAGGATTAAGTCTAAGGTGTGCATTGGATGAGATAAATATGTTGGTGAAATTGCTCTGCATAGCCTTGCCAGCAGGCAGCGATTGAGAAAGGTCAGCATAAGGTATTAGTCATTTTCCAATCCATTCTCTCTGAAATATAGAGAGCATAATGGCCCATGTCTCTGTCCAATAAAGGGTTTAATTAAAGCAAGATGAAAATGGTGATTAGACGAATCATGGTGGAACACAATCTGCAAATAGTGGCCGGGATATTTTGAACTGGGTGGTAGAAGCATAGCACCGACTACAAAGAGAGAAAAATTCATAACAAGAGGAAGAAATCAAATGGAAAAATGAGGTGGATAATACATCAAAAGGGTTTTAAGCCTCTGATGATCCTTGGCTTTCTCTCCCTCTTTTTTTTTCTGGTAGCGGGTGTTCGGTTTACTTGTATAATAAAAAGAAAAATCTTCCCACACTCCGAACAACAAGTAGTTCATTTATAAACCTCTGGGCAATGTCTGGCACCAGGAACTGCTCTGGCATTACCTCTGTGAGTGGGATCGACTAGGAAGGAGGCGGAGAAGCAAAAGCAGAGAAGGAAAAAGTCTATAAAAGACAAATGACTGCTGGAGTAAATATTGCAATCAGTTTAAATAAATACATAGACACATGGGATAATGATAAGTAGTGACCTATGAAGTGAATATATACAGTTTGAGCTATGTGGCGTGATGTATTATATGCAAATCATTTAGTGCTATAAACATTAGTAGAAGTCTCCTCTACCCACACAGCTCTGCAGCTTGAACCGCCTGCGATTCCACTCTAGATGGCAGTACAAGTCTCGGTATTTTTCCCACCAGCCACAAACACACACTTGAAAGTCTCCGAGTGAAACCCAGCACTTGTAGGAAAGGATGTTTCGCAAGCATCCACGTTTGAGAGACTGCCAGGCAAATCCTCAGCTCGGGCTGATTATTTGCTCCTCGATGGTTTGGAAAGTAGGGCAAGGCACCGCTGAATCTGATTTGCAATAAGGGTTTGACACAAGCAACAGACATAAAATGTTTCCCACTGGAGAAAGACACAAATGTAACAGCCTATTTTGTTTTGTCTCTAATTTCCACTGATTGACAAGCACCTGCGCTGAGCAGATTTAGCCGGTTCCTGCTTGGTATCTGCTTTTCATTCATTTATTCATGTTTTCAATAAACACGGCAATGCAAATAACTTGTTGTGTCGTCGTGTCCATTATTACATTTGGCGTCCAGGCCAACCACAGCACAGGAACATCATCGACATCATGTCAATTCAGGATATTCCATTTGATACAATGTTTGTGGGAAATGAGAAATAATTAATACATCCCATGCAGCATAAAGGCTCTTCATCCTCTTGCTGGGCTAATTTATTCTAGAGACATTGCCAGCTAATGGAGCAGCTAAGAGTACAGTAAATGCTGTTTGCCCCTTTTCGGAGAACAAATTCAGCTGCACTCAAATTAGCAAAAAGGGAGCAAAGTTTTCATGGCAGAAATCCACGGTAAGATACTTGTTGCTTCCAACACATGATGCATGAAACAACAGCTAAAGCCACGATTTGCGTGATGGTATAGATTCAAGTGCTCACCTCTGTTTATTTTAAGATGACACTTTCTTTTTCTTCCTTAAGGCACTCCCTGTGTTTCTCTCTGTGATAATACCATGCACTGTCACACAGACACACAAACATGCCTGTAAACAATATGTAGGCTAGACTCCCTTTACATGTAATAGCTGTCCCTACATACAGTACAACACAATGAGGCACCAACACACATCCACAGACTGAAAGGGTTTATGGAGAGTGGTTGATGGTGAGTGAATAGGCCAGAGGAGATGGAAGAAGCACACCGGGGGGAATGATGAGAGGAAATGATGCGCATGATGAGTGCTGAATGGTTGGCCAGTGGGACAGACCCTGTTAGACTGTCTGCTGAAGGGGTGGAAGACAGAGAGAGAGATGACTGCAAGAGAGGACAAGAAGGAGATAGAGCATGAGAGAGCAGGAGAAAAACGATGATCAGTGTCAAAATACTATTACCCTGTGACAGCTAAGGTTTTCCCTGTCTTGTGCTTCATGACCGGCGCGCTCCTTTGTAGCTGTGCTGCCATGCAGCTATAGCCCACCAATGGATGATTACTAACTTGAAGGGTTCAGATATAGAAAAGCGGGCCAGCAGCATGTTTTATTCAGCTCTTATTACATAAATTCTGCGGTGCTGTTCCGATTCCTCCTTTGCATGAGTATTTCTGTAGCCCAGAAATGTCTAAGGCTCCCGGTGCTGTATTGAGCATCGTTTGCTCCTCTTGTCTTCAAGCTTTTTATCTGCAGAGCGGGCCCTCACACAGAAACAATGATGACCCAGTTCTGAGTTTGTCTCTGTCTTACAGCCAGTTCTCTTCTGTCCTAATCATAGTCCCTCAGCTCCGAGAGCTGCTGCGCTACCAAGACAGGGGAGAGAGAGGGGGGGGAGGAGAAGACAAGGAGAGATAAAAGAGAGAGGGAGAGAGGGAGGGAGGGAGAGAAAGAAAGAGAGACAGAAAGAAAGTCGGCATGAGAGGAAGGAAATAGAGCTAATCTCCAAGGAGGAAGAAAAGAAAGGATGACAAAACATAAGGATGGATAGATACTTCCACAGATAGAAATAGAAAGAGAAAGACGGGGAAGGTTAAACCGCTGCACCTTCTCTGATTCATTCCCTATAGGGAGCACATCTAAAGGCAAGATTGATTCCATGACAGGTTGTAGAAGAAGGGAAATGGAGGCCTGATGCACTGCGCTCCTTCATCTGCACAGATGTCTCTGGAGATACTGGAAATCAGGTCATTCTGTTCATCATCAGGTGTGACTATATGTTTGCTAGCAGGGTTGAGGAACCCTGTTGTGCTTATGTAATATATGATATAGGACCAGACATCCTCATTAGCATACCTGAATATTAAATTAGCATATCCAAGTGTGCACACAGACTGTTATTTTCCTGATGCACTGATCTCATGAAATTGAAAATAAAGCTGCCGGAGTGACATTAAAGATTGAAACATTATAACCCAGTAAAGCAGCTGATTGAAATCACTGGATTAGGGCTTTTCCTGGAAGCATTTAATGTGAAACACTGCGCCTTCAGTGAGCTAATTTCACAGTTTTGTATCTTGATAATCTGCTCAGATGGGTTACGTACAGTGTAAAAAGTCCTTGCTAATTTCACTGACATTTATTTCAAAGATGCCTGTGAGGAGCGGAACAATGTGGAGAGAAGCGGGAACACGGAGTTCCAACACTCCTGTGTTTATATGCTGCCATGTTTCGAAACATTTGGCAAGAGAAAAAATGCAAATCAACAAGTGCACTTCCAATTCCCAATTTGTGTCACATAAATTCTGAATCTAAATGCTCTTGTAAAGAGATTGCAATCTAGCTGTTTTGAAGGTCATGACTTGGTTTTAGAGCTGAAGAAATAGTTTAACATCTTGGGAAAAGCACTCAGTGTATTTACTTTCTTGCCCAGAGGTAGTTGAGAAGATCTATACAGGTTATCTTAGTTTAGTATAAAGATTAGAAGCAGTGGGAAGCAGCTAACTCTGCTCTGTCCAAAGGTTAAAGACAATTCCTCCAGCATCTTTAAAGCTCACTAATTATCACATTGTCTTGTCTACAAGCTTTAAGAACATCAAGCTGGGGGGAATTTGTGTAGTTGTGTGGTAGGCAATGTTTTGGCTGGGTTCCAGGAAGTCACTGCAGGAAAAAAGCCTAAAGCAGTCACACTTGCAGTATATACAATAACTTTATTAGACAGGCAGGTTTTGGCTTGTGGCCATAATCAGGGTTATGATGCAGTACTTACAGCTTAAGTACAGGCCAACCTAAATGTTTCCCAGTGCGACTGGTCTTCAAGCTAAGCCAATCAATTGTCACATCTAACTTTGGTGTGAGCATATTTCAAAGTTTTCAAACTACTCCTTCATACAAAAACCTTGGTTTACAACAGGGTTTAAGTGCAGAACAAATATCGTCCATGAAACATCTCTGCAATACAAAGACACTGTTGTATGTGTACATGCCAACACCGCACAATTATCTTGTGAAATCATTCAAGCATTAAGTTCAGAATTCGAGAGTATTTCAAGGATTACAAGAATGAAAATAAGACGAAAAAAAAAACGCAGTTGCACTCTGTGACAGTGGCTTCATGTTTATGTCACTCAGGTCTACTGTCGGTGATGCAAATGGACAGGAGAGTAAACAGTGGACAAATTGTGCATCCAGCCTGAAAACGTCGCCCTCTCCCAAACACCCTTGTCACTGGGGTTAGTGCCAGCTGGGGACTGTGGGGATGGATTTGACCTTGCCTGTCTCCCTATATCTGGCACAGCTCGCAGCAAAGGAGTGATATTTGTTGATCATAGAAAATGTGGTTTATTGGAAAAGGAAGGAGTGACTCACTGTGAGGATGATGCACTGTGTCCCTTGCTTGCATAGCCCTTCTATCATTGTTATGCACTGTATAATGTCACCACATAGGAGGAGGTCCATACACTGTCTGACTGTATCGTCTGTGTCTATATGGGGGGGAAGGGAGGTGTGAATGAGAGTCAACGGTCAAGGGTGCCAAAGCTGGAGAAGCACAGAGTTGGCATTGTGCTGGCAACAAGCTACTAATGGTGGGGGGGGTTCCTAGCCTGGCAGCGTCTGTCTATAGGAGTTGAGGGACCACATCTCAATGACTCCTAAGCCGTCTGTATTATGCTAAGACATGTATCCTTGAGGGAACATGGCTTGGAGTTCAAAGTCAAACAAGGACGGAGATTCAGTGGGGCCAATCAGAAGATCCCAGCTACAAGTCCTGTAGGATACGCAGCGCTCCATCTGCATACATTTGTTTGATTGGTTATTTTTAATTTGGTTGATATTACTTCATCTTATTAACTAATCAATACTAGATTATGCTGTTCACACCACTGCAGTGAGAAGTGAAATTTACAGTGTATGATTTACTGCCATAAACTTAGAATTGACAGTCTTTTATGCATGGTTTAATAGGCTCATAAATATAGACATCTGTGCTATGTTTGTGTTTGTGTTATCTATGAGTTTAACTGAATGTGCTTCGATTCCCAGCGTGTGATATATGCAGTATCTCTGACATGAAGAGATGAATTACAGCCTCAGCTCATTTCCTCCTCCTTCACAACCTTTACACAAGGTGACCTTGCATGTAACATGATTTACAACTGAATGACATGTTTGCTGCTCATACGGCTGCCAGGCTGCATCGACAGTCCTGGTGTTGTGACACATTGCCTAGCCACTCTGTAGCACTAAATGCTACGATTCAATGAGGGGGGAATTGTCTTTCCTTCCATATGCCCTCCATCTGCTTTGCTTACACTGATCCTTTCTTTCTACAGTGAGGCTGCAAACAGTTATGGCATGTATGGGTGGATAAACAAAACACAGATGTCATTTCGCTGTGATCAACAACCTCCAACTCATCTTTCCTGCAAACTGCGAGCTGAAATGCCGCAGAGCAGAGTGATTGAATGTGGATTCAGTGCTGAAACAGAGAATGCTCTGTGCTGATAGCGCGGCTTTTCATTACCTGAACAATTCCTATTGTACGAGTGTAAAATGCAGCCACTATAAGCTCTAGCAGGACTTCCTTGACTTCTCTTGCAAATCACTGACAGCATTGGCCACACCTCGTCATCCTGTCCCCATGCTCCACCAACCAGTGGCTGATGATGTGAAATATTGATTTGCATGTCCACCCATATCACCACGCGTTGGCTATGCTGTCAAGTTCATTTAGAAGAAGCCTCTTTAATGGCCTTTTTGATGCCAAGCTTGTGGCAGTAGCCAGTGCAGAGGTGGGGAAGGAGGGGGAGGAAGCCCCTCACACGATGCTCACAAGAAAGAAACAACAAAAACAAAACAAAAAAAAGCATAGTGCTGTGTAGAAATTCTAATTCTTTAGCACTGGGTTTAAAATGAATAATACACTGGCTGTGATAGTGTAAGAAGCTACACATAAGTAAGGTATTTAGGGCATAAACCTGCAGTTATTCATGCAGAGGGAATAAGTTGCTTGGTGCATCAAATGATGTTGTACACTATATTTCCCAATTAGTCATTTCAGCATGGATACACTCTTCTGCTTCATATAAACAGCCAACAGCCTTGCCTGGACTTAGACACACACACACACGCACATACACACACAGGCAGAGACAGACACATACATGGCTACACACAGGCACACACTGGGATAAGAAATGCTGGTTATGAGTTGCTTTAGAGACAGAATGGCCTTTGCAGAAAACACGAGGTAAAAGGTTACTCTCCCATCACAGAGCCTGGGTCAGCGTTACGTCCCTGGTTCAGTGGTCTATGGACAGATTTCAGACCCTACACTAATGCCACTGGAGACCATGTGAGAGATAACAAGGTGACCTTTTCGTGCACAGGATCTAAATGACAAATTGATGTTAATGCCTTGACTCACAATCCCTTTGGTCGTCTTCCAAACAGTCAGAGTTTTTGCTTTTTATTTCTCTTAACAAGGACGGCTGCTGCAGCTCGGGCTCGACAACTCAGCCAGCAAAAGTTTTGCACAAATCAGTTTCTGTTGATAGTTGATGGGTTTGTTTGTTTTTTTTCCACTTTCTTTTCTCTCTCAGTGAATTTTAGAGGCTGCTTCAGCGAGACATCGACAGTTCATCATGAAGCGAGAGAAACCAGTGGCCTTTATTCTCACTGCCACGGTCCCTGACATCTTCTGAATGGCAGAGTGTAGAAGGAATCAACTGAGACAACAGAAGGAGGCAGACAGAGGTGGGGGCGTACAGCGTGGGGTGGGGGGGTAGCTTGACGTGGGTTAAGGACAGAATGATGGAGGGAGGACACATCACCGTCAATGAGAGAAAGACTCCAAAAGCCACCTTGTGTCAACGTCGTGGCGTTTGAAAAACACACCGCTACATGAAAGCCAAAGTATTCTCTGCGCTCGCTGGACGTGCACGGAGAGGTGAGTCACAATGTTCACTTGAACTAAGGGAGGCCAATTCAGACATTAGCGCGATACAGATAGGCGGTATTGTGAGGTGGAGTGATGACGGTGGAAGAGGAAAGGAGTAGGTGAGGGAATGAGTAAGACAGGATTGGTCTCCATTATGCTCTCGGTGTGAAATCTGAACGCTTTATTGTTATAATGTCATTAGCTCAGTGTGTGTCCCACTTCTGAAGATTTGCATCATCCTCCCTAAACCCCTGTTTATTTATTTATTTTCACGGAAAATATAGGTCATGCATTCATACAGACCATACATTTTTAATAGTTTTGCAGCTTTAATTCAAATGTCTGCAATCTGCCCCGGTGAGGCAATCTGCTGCAGACGCCGAGTATGAATTAAGCACAAACAACACGCACAATAAGCAGCCGCGCAGCGCGTCTTCTCAAAAGCCTGAGGTATTTAGAAATACCCCTGTTAATACGTCTGCGGCATGATTAAAAACATCCTCTTTCAAACTGTGCGCTATGATATTCAAGGTGAAGAGAGGAGAGAAACCTTTGCTCATGAACAAGCCCAGGGTTCTTGCTCAGCACTGGACGTGTTGCACTTTGTGAGTCACCTCGGATGACAACAACAGGACGAGCTGCATCCTACGAGCCAGGCAAAAACCCTGTGATCATCTGCACCAAAAGATATGGGTGTATACTTAACAAGCACAATTTTGGGACACAGCCACTGAGTATTTGATCAGCGTTTGTGTTGATCAGTCGAGCTCCAGGCATAAGGAAACCCAGAGGCTGAGACTGGCCTTTTACCCTCCCACAGCACGCTCTGTCATTTTCACTCCTCTATCTATCACTGATGAGAAATGAAGAAAGGGCACTCTGTCTTCATCTTCTGTACCAATCACCACCACTGTGATTATATGTGTCTAACATGGATGCTCTGTCAAATAAGCACCCTGAATGTGCCAGGCTAATAAATCTCTGACGACAGTGTAGAGAACAATTCTTTTTGAACAAGACTCAAAATTACAGGTGATTATTGAAATCCTGAAAGTCCTACAGACTTCCTAGGGCAAGAGCTCCATGTACAGTGCATATGTCAACCATAGAGTAAAGGCAGGGGACAAAATGCACTGACCAAGTCCATTTGGTACTGTAAATCAAAAAAGGTAAGAGCTTAAGTGTGTAGAATATGAGCGGTTTGGATTTTGTATTAGCTCTGGATTGCTGCCACCACAGCAACATTATGTGGTGTTTCAGGGGAAAGAAAGGAGCAGGATTGATAGTCTGGTTGCACTGGTTTATTTTACAACCATTTAAATCTGATTAGACTGTGATCAGTGCCCCTCTGTTTGAGCATAAGGGAATAGTGTCTTCGTTTTTGAACAAGGTTCCTTCTGGGAGGCAACTAAATGCCAACTGTCTGTTGGATCTCATCAGGAGATAAAACGGCAGTGAGAAGATGTTAAGAACTATTTGATTCTTCATTTATTACTTTTCTCAGATCAGCAGTTTGCCAAATGACACTGCATTTCAATTAACATCATTTCCCCCCCAATGGTTAAATCCCATTGCTTTAGTTGTCTGCCAAATCACCATTGTCTGCCAAGTTTCTTGCTTCTGATGTCAGTGGTCTGGAATTGCATCTGTTTCAAACTTGTTTACACATTAGTCAATACCAATCCTTAATGCTTATATTGACCTGCAAATAAAGGAATGGGGGTGCAAACTCATCAGGGGTGTGAACCGGGAAGGTTTCTTATAACAACTCAGAAGGTGTGATCGCCATTTCCCCATAACACCATAACACTGTCATCCCAGAGTAGACCCCCCCCCACCTCAAACTCATCAGACCTACACAAATCACACAAATGACCTACTTGGACACAAAAATGATGATCTGCACTGAAGGGTGACAATTTTGCACCCCATAAAAAAGCTTTAAAGTCACCTATAATACGTAGTTGTAAGATGTACATTAACAATTTAACAGGCTTTCTGGTATCTTTATGCAGAGAGATGTGGCAACAATGCTCTAAATGAAATGTAAGCTGTTATTTTATGCTCGGTAAGATAAAGATAGACAGCTTCCTCAGCTGAGTGGAGCCGTAGTATTATATCTTGAATGCATTAAATGGGAAAAAATCAATAAATGTCTACACTGTCAGCTTGCCAGATCGGAAAACACATTTTTTATTTCAAGCTCTGTCTAAAAATGAAATTGCCAAGAAAACAGAATTAAACCATGGTTAAGACATTAGAAATGGTTATATTCACAGTGTGCCCACCAGTCCGCTGCTTACAGCCTCAAGTCTTAGAAGCAAAGAAAAGGAGATATACGATCACAAAACATCTGAATTACAATTGATTACCTTTAAATATACAATATAGAGGGTCAAGGCATATCAATCTATTATGGTACAATTTGCAACTGACAGATAGCAGCATGTACAAGAGCCACAAGTCAGAAATAGCACTGAGCACTGTGTTATTAATTCAAGAACATGTTTTCTCCTCTGGAAAAACAAACTAACCCTTTACTCATTAGGCTAATTCATATTGTCACTTAAATTACTCTATAGATGAATGATTATACTTCATTGTTTGTTTATATGCTTTGCCCCAGCTGCATGGTGGACGCCCAGTACATGGAGCATCCCAACCATTGTTAAATCAAAATCAGGTTCAGCCAGCTGTATTCACAATTTATCAGGTTACAGCGCGATGTCATTATATCATAAGAGTCCTGGGGGAGAGCGCACACCGCCGTGGATGAGGCTCTGACAACAGGGACGACAGACTGGCAGAGTAAAGTGATCTTGCACACTCGAAACTTCTCTTGAAACGTTGGTCTGTTTAACTTTATTAAATTAAGATTTTTTAACATCAAAGGCTTCGGGTGTGAGACATCACTTTACACCATCATATAAGCTAGCAGGAGCAGCAGCTGGAGAGGCGGCATCAGGAAAAGGGCAGGGGGAGATGGTACAGTGAAGCACAACAATAATGCTCTGGTGAGTCAGAGCTCTGATTGTGTGCACTCTCAGTTTCAGTCAGTCAACACAAACACAGCACCATCTTGTAAAACTCATTCACTGGAGAAGCATCCTCCCTGTCCTCACCTTCAAACTGCTTGAGAAAGAGAATTGTTTGGTGTGTATTTTATAAAACTAATATTTCAAATAAAATCAAACTCTTGGTATGCTAAATTTGGCATTTGTGTAATAAATGGAGACTGTATGTGTGAAGAATTATTGGCAAGAGAAGGAATAAAAGGGGAAGGGCATGCAAAAATTAATAATTGTATTCATTTTATATTGTTTAGTCTTATTAAAGTCATTACAGTCTCTTTGAAACCATAGGAAGTGTTTTCTTTGGTGATTTTGCATTTGTGGCAGCATGTGTGTCAGCATGTGTGACTGCGTGGGCAAGTATACGTGTGTATGTTTTCATCTGGATGAACACTGCAGTAAAACAGCAGAGCTGACAAGCACACCACCGGCCCTCAGTGGCACATCAGGGACAGCTGGATGTTGTCAGGCAGCCATAACACTGATGGAAATGGGCTGATTGCAGCTCACAGCCCCTCCCTCTTATAAATCAGCTTCCCAGCACTCAGGGGTGGAATACAGCAGCGACAGGCTGCACCACACCTACTGTACAGTACAAGAAACCCTGCAGTAAACACTATGTGCAAATGTTTATTCTAATCTCCTGGCAGATGGATGGGAGTTACTGCAGTGAGGTAATTTTAGTTGAGTTGTATTTTGGCAAATACCATAAATCAGAGTTGTTGTACGTTTTATGTTTTTGTCACTTAACGTATTGTCTTCTGTTAAAAACCCAAATCAGTTCCGTCATATTCCATAAATGAAAGAAAGCAAAATGCTAATCCTGTCAAATTCTATCTTGTGCTGTAAACTGGATTGATGCCCTTTTTTAGAGTGGATGAAAAACAAGCAAAGCTTATCCTCAAGGTTTGATGACAAATAATAAGTAAAGAAATAATTGAACATGTTGTACCATCTCACACTGTGAGGATGTTCTCTTATAATAAGTATGTGCGATCTTCTTCTGGCATGGTGAAGGTGAGCTGCCAGGCATTTGCACCACCCACATGGGCTGCACCATTGTCAGACAAATCTGAAATTAGAAAGCAAAACTGTAGCATGCAGCTCCAAAAGCAGCATCATTCTAATTAGTCACCTTTCAATCCAAAATATATGAAGAGATGTGAAAGGTCTGAATAGATTGTTTTGCTCCCATAGTGCTGTTTGCTTTGATTGACATCGGCCCTTTTGAAAATATAAAAAAGGTTTTTGAAACCACAAATACGACACTGCTTCAGGGTACTGTCATTTGCTATCCTGTGTATCTAAATTGGTTTGAAGTCAAGAGTATAAAAGAGTATTTGAATGTGCATCAGTGCAGTTACTCATACCTCGCTGACACGCATACAGCATGAGCAAACAGATCCATCCATTAGTTATACTGCTTATCCTTCAGGGCCACAGGGCGGCTGGAGTCAATCCCAGCTGACGTAGGAGCCAGAGTAAACCACGGACAGGTCGTCAGTCTATCACACCACTGGCATATGGAGACAAACAACCGTTCACGCCCACATATTCCCTTAATGTCTCTTAATGTCTTTAGACCTCATAGGAGTGCATGAGGGGAAAATGGGAGCACTTGGAGGAAACCCATGTAAGGATAGGAAAAACCATGATTGAGGTTTGTGGAGCATCATTCATTGCATCTCAATTACCAACTACAGTAAATACACCCAAAGTATTCAAAACCTCCTGCCAGTTAAAGGCTTTGCATTTGTGTTGACTTACTATCTCATTTTGATCACAGAAAAAACATCTTAATTAAAACAAGCCATAATCCATCATTCAGTGCTGACCTTTAAAGAAAGTTTACTCAAATTAATTGTGCTGAGAAATTACCAGATGCCCAGGGGCTTAGCACTCCGATAAAATAGCAAAGAAGACAGAATGTTTCCGCTGGCAATCTAATTGGCATGGCGAATATGTTTGATTTGGATACATGTACATGTAAAGGTTATAATCTCACTGTCCTCTCTGACACTCTTACCTTGATTGTTATGGAGGTTGGTTTGGTTGGGTCAGGGAATAATATACAGGTTGGGTCAAGGTGTCCACCACACCTAACCTGTCAAAAAGCTACTTTGACCATAGGTGGCACTGGCAGTTCATACACCTGACATACAGTATGAATATGTCAATGCATTTAGGAAGACCCTGACAAAAGATGTCATCCTGTCAATAAGGAAATCAACTGACAAATCACCTATTTTAGGATTTTGTCTGGAGGACTTTCTGCTGTTGTTGTTGTTGTTGGACTTGTTCTCCATCTGGGCATTCGGCCCTCAGGACTGATTAAGTGGCTTTAATAGCCTCTGTTTCTACAACTCCCTCAAGTCATCCACCAACTGTTTTGTTTATGGTGAATCATTTTTTGTTCAGCCACAGACATGTCATTACTGTACACCTTCCAGACCACCTTGCTTAATGACTGTTATTCCAGTAAATAAGTTAATATTAGTGAAAAAAAAATCATTAATCAAAACTTAAGTCTAATCTCTGTGGCTTCTCATCTTTCACCCGTTTGGCTCTTTTTTTTTTATCAAACAGTCACATTCAGTGTCATGCGGCTCTCAAAGGCACTCAAGTGCTTTTGTCTCAAATAGCCTTTATTTTGTCTCTTCTAGGAGCGACAAAACTAAAAGCTGTCCTGAAGCTACCAGTGCGGCTGGATGGATGGAAAAATGAGCAATCTTCAAAGGCAATCTCTGCAACAGGTTTAGTGCTTCAGCTGTTCAAACCCAGCGAATAAAGCACAGTGACAGGCTGCTAGAATATGTTTGAGACAAAGAGCCCACCACAAAGCAAACAGGAACATGTGTTAAAAATAAATTCATTGTCATGTACGGCTACAAATTGAAATGAAATCAAGTGCCTTTTTAAAGGTGCCAGCACATTAGCCTGATTAGTGTCATTTTTGTTTGTGATGCTGATAATAAAATTGGAAAAGGTCAGATTTTGCCCCTGTGGGGCTGCAGTTCAGCTTCACAGAAATCATGAGAAATTAGCTGTGAGAAGGTTAAACCATCCACTCCCATCCCAGCAGTAGGTAATTAGTATAAATGAATAAATCGAGGTGGTCGTGGTGTACACTAGATTCAAATTGCTGTGAAAAATTTAAATGTTAATGCAGTGTCAGAGATTAAACTGAGGGAAGGAGAAGGGAGGAGGTCTGGGGTAAAAAAGGATTAAGAAACAGCTTTGAAGGGCTTTTCCCGTGTGCTCCACAGAACCATATCTCACTTTTTTGCTTTTCCACGCCTTTCTATAGGGACTGTTTTCACTCAGTTGAGAAAACCCAATCTCCTCTCTGACCTTCTCTTGCCCCGCGGTTTCTGTTGATTAACACTCACACGTAGACACACAGACACACACACAGACATACAATTTCATGTTGCAATACAGAATATTGGGGTCACCAGGCAGCATCCATAGTGCACTAACCTACAGCGTCTGAGCACAATGCTGCAGCACCTCAACCACAGCATCTCAGCAGGAAGCTAAATGATGTGTAAATGTCTATGTTTTAATGTGTTTATTTCTGTTTACATGTTATTCTTTTCCACCACTGTAACCCCCCTGGCCCTCTATCTTTATATAAATGCCATGGATAGGATCTAGACAGCTGAGCACATCATTACTGTTATCCCACTGCCATTCTCCTTCTGCTTTGTTAAGACAGTAAGGAGACGTCCCCTCCTCTCTCTCTCAACAAAAGCACCCTCATTACAAACTGTTTCTGTATCTCTTTTCCATCTGGCTGCTATCTCTCTCGCTCCTTCCCTCCCTCTATCTCTTTGTTTTCTCCATGCCTGTATGTGCGTGGTCAGCACTCTGCTCCTCTGGGGCTCCTTTGGCACAGCTTGAACACATAAGGAGTCTGTTTAGATGCTCATATACATATTTATCTCAGTCCCGAGACAACACAAGTCCTGTGATAATAAGCAGTTAAAAATATATACAGCATAAGCCGAAGACACAGTAAGGTGTGCGTTACAACGCAGACTTCCTGTGTAAATACTGGCTCCTGCATCTGCATGGGATACAGACATGTTAAATCACATCACAAGATGAACCATATGGCCAGACTCTCCAGCATCAGTGGGACTCCTGCCAATGCTGAAACAGCTTTGTCAACACCTTGCTTTCCATATTTTAGGTACAGTGGAACATGGTGCTGTGCTGCAGGGATAGGCAAGCAGGTGCCACGTGGGTCTCAGAGCATTCAGGTTTTAGCTCCTAAAGATCACTAAGCTGCAGATTTTAGACGACAACCCACCTTCTGTCTGGTCGACGTTACTGAAATCACCTAGTGTGATATTTGGTTAGAATGAAAACCTGCTTGATTTAAAGCTCATCACTGACTTAAACACTTTGAGATACAAAGTAGTAAAAGAGTGACGGTGCAGGTGGGTTTATGACCATGAGAAGTCAAGAAGTATGTGACGACTTGATGTGCGTGCAGTGACCAAACCGCCTCCCCAACCCCCAATGATGTGATGATAAGCATATGTGAATACAGCGAATAAATATTTGACCACAACTGCAATGAATCGGGCACCATCTTTGAATAAGCTTTACTGAAAGCTGAATATTTTAAAGCAAAGTGTAAAAAAAGTGCTGGGTAGCTCCCTGCAGCTGCCCCAGCACCCATACATCAGTAGCATCTCCACATGGAGATGTGAGGGAAGACAGTCTTACACATCAAAACTCATATCCACAGAATATTAAGTATTTCCTCTGCAGAGCAGTGCCTCGCTGCTGCCTCACTGATCTACGTAAAAGGGGATAAGCCGTGTCCACACCGTAGTGGTATCACAGGTCAATCAATGTTGGTTATGTAATTTAGTACATTCCATGTCAGTGATTTTAATGAATGATATGAGCTCATAAATTGGTGCTTTATTACTCTAATAAATTCACGAAGAAGCATCTCCTGCCACCAGAAGTGTGTCTAATTTATGTAGCACATATTGATCGTAATACACAGCAAATGTGCCAGTGTTATTTTTTTGGTGTTGGTGTTAATTGACAGGGGTTACTCTAAATTTTACTCAGAATTGAGTTAAATCAACTCCCACCAGAGTAAGTTCCTGATAGTGTCAGTGTTAATTTCCGTCGTTATGAGAATCACTCTGAATTTACACTCTTGTCTCGTTAAATTGGCCACACCCACCATGTGAATTGCTTGCTGTGGCAGTGACTGGCACACAGTCATACTTGTCCAAATCTCTACTTCGGAAGAAGAAACAAGTTCTTTCTAAGGTAAGTTAAGTTTCGGTTGATGAAATTCTCTCTTTAGGATTGATATTAGTGTTTTTTTTGTTTGGTTGGTTTTTTTGGGTTTTTTGTGTGGTCGATTTGGCTGCTACCTAGCTAACGTTAGCTTAGCTCGCTAGCCCTGGCCAACACTGCACTGGACCAGGGTTTAGCTAACAAATTATTAAAAGTGTTTATAAAGGACATGCTTTTTAGTAATAGGAATGTATTGAAAAGGTGGTAAGTTACTACACGATAGAGTATTGTAACGAGACACAGGTGTGTAACGACCAAGCTGTGATAAAAAAACACCGGATCCGCGCCGGTTTACAGTATCCTCCTGTATTTTAGCCGTGTTGCTACCGGAGCTTAAAAAAAAAAAAACGGAGTTTCGGCTGCTGCAGCTGAACAGCTGACATGTGGTCAAGACAAGACAGTTTTCTGTTATTTATGTAGTTAAATACAGTAATCATCATAGTGTAGTGTCAGGAAAGACAATTTAATCTGTATTCTCGCTGTTCTCAGGTGAAATATTTACTGTATATGCGATTAAAAATGTGATTAAGTAATTACAAAGCCTATATATGTTTTTGTTTTTTTTTAACAGCAATTCACCTTCCTTCATCACTGTCAGTGTCATGTTGGCTGTTATGTGCGATGATGTAGTCGTGGTAATTGTACAGTGTTCAAATTACCCCCATCCCAGGAAACACTGGGTGTAAATGTAAGAAATTAGGAATAATAAATGATGCCATTCTTGTCTTTGAAGGGACATGCTGGTTCCTGTAGAGTATGAAGGAGTCAGCAAATGGGTCAGGGTACCACGGGCTGAGGACGAGTACAATTACTCCCAGTTCTTGCAAGCAGGTAACTGTTAGGCTAATTTGACTGTCATGTTTATTTGTGCATTTAGGGTTTTCCACTGTTTTTCCTAGAGACTACAGATGAAAATTAGTTTCCCTGCTAACTCCGGTGTATTTATTGTTCATCAGCTCTGTTCAATGCATGTTTGCCCCTCCCAAATCTTGCTTATCTACAGTATCTTATGTTTTAGTGCTGGCAAAATTCAATTTGCCAGGTTCTGCTTCCTTGAGCCTGAAGGATTCCTCTAACGTGGAAGTGGATTCAGACATATTTGATGAACTCCTGAAGTCATCTGGGGTGTCGTTCAAGGCCCAAGAACGTGATGGTAAGGGATTGCAGGCTTCTAATTTTAATTTTTAAGAATTTGACTCTGTTTTCTACAGAAGGTAAATTGAGCTGTTACTTGTTTCCTCTTGTGGTCAATTGTGTCATTCACAATGCAAGGCTGTGTGTTTTCTTAGGTAGCAATGCTGAGGAGGAGTTTTCAGAGGGCTCATCTTTATCAGACTGGTCACCATCACCATCACGTGCATCCGAAGGGTCATCATCAGGTTCTGACTCAACACTGATACTGGAATCTACCAAAGCTCGTAAAAGACAGCTGGTTGATGGACCCCTGGATAGCAACGTTGCAAGAGATGTAAGTTAACCACCTAATATTGATCCTGATGTGTACATTAAAATGTCACAGTAATATTAGTACTGCAGCTTTAGTAGATGTCAGATTGAATATTATGTTAGCTAACCAACTGTCACATCAGACCAGGGCACAGGCTGAAATACCTACCATACTGTACCTGCAGTGTGAATGCTATGCAATTGTCGTTTCAGAATGTTAGAGTTGCTCTGTATTCAAAGCCTGGTGGAAAAGAAATATTCAAAGAGTATGAGAAAACAAGCGCCATCAGTGATGTTACAAGAAGAAAGATGGTAAACATTCTTGTGGCAGATATGGTGGAGAGCCATGGGTAAGTGAATGCACTTGCAATAACAGGTGCACATAAATGAAATTTGCAGTTTTTGGAGGAATGATCTATTTCTTTTCAGGAGGGTTCCTCCGGTGAATGTGCGGATCCTCTACGCACTTGGGATTACAACACTGTTCCCTAAATTGAGGGATCCGGATTCCAAGAATGGCTATGTGAGTATAAACAGTAATGCATGCCCATACATTTTGTGTAGTAAACTGTTTTTGTCTATTGCAAGTCTCCCAGTACTGGGTGAGGGATCCCTGCTCTGTTGCTCACCCTGAGGTCTCCAGTTTTTTTTCCCTGTTAAAGAGTTTTCCTGGAGTTTTTTCTCAGTTGATGTGAGTCAATGTGTTTTTCTTTATCAACAGGAACATTTCTATGATCACCAAAGTGGTTCCGGCTACCTAGCGTGGAGGCTGAAAACTGTTCAGCGGAACTCTGCTCAAGAAAGCAAGAAATCCAGGACCACTTTCCAAGAAGGCCCCAAGACTCCACGCAGTATCTGTTCAGATGAGAAGCAGTTGAGTGGTGATGAATGCAAGGAAGCCATATCGGTGATGAAACACTCAAGTGATACGACCCTTGTTAAAAATAAGATGAAGGCAACATTCCAGCACAGGCAAAAGGTGGTTCAAGACCCGGATACTGCCTCGACTGTCCTGGATCTCTTTCCCAGATTCTTGGATACACCTGGCTTGGTAAGCATAAAATGAATTGCTGACAACTTTGTGGTTGCCTTATTTTGCTTGACTCTTTGACACCAATAGCGACATTACAATAGTTCACACCCACAAACATTTTCTGTTTAAGATCGACCAAGACTTCACAATGATCTTTGGTGAGGAGGTGTCTGGGAAATTCCTCTCCAAGTGGCCAACATTTTTCAAACCAAGAGTCATCGCAGATTGCTGCAAGAATCTAACCCCGAATCCGCATGTGGATGAGCTACTTCTGTCTGCACAACAGGAGACTGATGATGGTGGTAAGTGTGAATAGTGGACAAAGTAGATTGCACACACCTCTAGTGTACACAACTAAAGAGGACATTGTTGTGTTCTTTCATGTTTTTGGCCCCTTTACTACAAATCACAGACTGCACTTTACTGCTAACCATATTCAATCCATAGTTAATTTAAGAAAACTTTATTATAACTGATGCTGTAATGCTTATAAGGAAATAAAAGACATTTAATAGTGTCATTTCTAATTCTGCAGTGTGGCATTCTGAAGAGTGGGACTCTGAGATGGCTGCCATCCTTCTGCTACTCCATCTCTTGCCTCCAACAGTCAAAGGCAAGAAATCCAGCAAGATGAGCGCATCAGAGGCTGCTAGACGCCTGATCAAGTTCATTAAGGTATTTTCTTAGGACTGTACATCACTGATGCAAATATTGATTCATCAATGTGCGCAATACACAACGTATTGTGCACATCCATTCATACAGTCAGTCGCACATGAATTAAATTGACTTTACTATAAACATTTCATCTCTCTTTCTCTCTCTCCCTCTCTCAGGTGGGGTCAAGCATGGAGACCTTCCTTAAAGAAACTGGCCCCAAACAGCCCTTTCTTCTTGGTGTCGGAGAAAGGAGCAACAGCATCCAGGATTTCTACATCATCCTGGACCAGAAGGCCATTCCCTGCAGGATGCAGACCCCAGTTGCTGCCTTTGATGAGCTCTTCAAGGCGCATTATGCTTTTGCCGTGTCGTATGATGATGCACTGTCCAGCTTCTTCATCTTCATCCAAACCACCGTGTATGGCATCGACGTCGGCAAAGTGAAAGAGAGTCCTCGGGTAAAAGAAATCAGGGCGAGGCTTCTCCACTGTGAAGTTTGAAGACCAACTTTGACCATAAATGTACAGATGTTACATTTGCAAGGTACACCATTTCAGTTGTTCAATGTTATTTAGACATTTGAAGTTTGAGTATGGATTGTATCCCGGAAGGACCACTCAAACACATTTTGTGCATGCGATTTGAAAGAATTTCTTCAAGAAATCAGTTAAAAACTTCAAAAATATCTGGATTAGAAACATCAGGCTCAGTTAGCATTTCATTTTGAGAACTTTTGGGATGTATGTGGTTACTGAGTTTAAAATGAGATGCCTTTGTTCAGGATTGAGAGTATAATTGTTGAATAATGCCAATCTTGTAATTTGTAAAGTCTCAAATGTTTGTTTGATGATTTAAATGCATTTGATATTGAGGGGAAAAATTTGGTTTTTACAGTGATCATATTACAGACCTTGTGATAGGCAATTTTCATATGACACCGATGACCAAGTGTACCTTGTTCCATACTGTAATTATATGTGAATCCATGGAGACTGTTAATTGCTAATGTGGTGTGGTGGCCATTAATAAGACTATTTTTCTAATGAAGTATTTGCCTTGTGTATTTTTTGTGATGGGTTTGGTGGTTGGTTGTGGTGGTTAAGGGTGGGTGGATTTATTAGTCAAATTTTACACTCATTGGTGTGAATGCATTGGTAGTCAGTGTAGCATTTTCAACCGCAGTCAGTGTAACATTTTATTAAAATGACACTAGTGTAGAGTACTATTGACACTACACACACTAGCTAGTGTTAAGTTTTAACTCCTTACAGTGTTGAAATAACTATAGTTGAGAGTAAAAACATTAACACTGACACTACACATGTGTTAGCCAGTGTTAATTTTTAACTCCCTTCAGTGTTGAAATAACTATAACCGAGTGTAAAAATAGTAACACTGACACTATACATGTGTTAGTCAGTGTTAATTTTCAACTCCCTACAGTGTAAAAATCAACACTGACACTAGTGTAGTGTACTATTGACACTTAACAAGTGTTGACCAGTGTTAATTTTCAACTCAATACAGTGTTAAAATAACTATATCTGAGTGTAAAAACATTAACACTAGTGTTAGTGTTAAATTAACACTGAAAAGAGTGGACGCATATACACACTTTCTCAGTGTTAAATTTAACACTCTCAGAGTTGATTTAACACTGGCATTTTTGCTGTGTAGTGTTAGAATTAGAAAGAGGGAAAGAGAGACCAGATAGTAATTCCTCTGTGGGAATACAAAATGTAATAATCACAAATAATCTGGAGAGTCATCGGAATGAACTCACTTAAAAAATAAAAATAAGAGTCAACATATCTAGATATTCTTGCTAACACTAAATGCTGTTCAGAGAGGGGTTTTCAGTCACAGCAGGCTTAAGCGCTCCTTATTGAATGGAGGCCGTCTTTGTCAGGATTTGTTCAAAGTGTACGTTTCACCTTTTAAAAATGTCCCGAGACAAATTTCAGCATTTCCCCACCTCCACCGAGCAATATCCTCCCTCCTACAAATCTTTACAAAAACCTTTTAGGGGGGCAGAAATCAGAAACTAAAAATAATATTCCATTACCTCTCTGAACTCCTCTCACCGCTGAGCTGTCACTTCTGTAACAGTGGGTGCTTCGGTGTCTTTGCCTGTGTGCTGAACCAATGCAAACCATAACTCGAGAGCCTCCATTTCATCTTGGCGTCTTTTGCAATGGCTGGATTTCAGGCATGCAGGTCGTTCATTTTTCACCTGATGTCACCAACCTCCAGCACAATACAAGATAATCTGATTCAGATCCATTACACTGACCACAACCTAATCTACTGCAACTAGAACTTGTTCGCTACCTACAGTACCACCTCCATCTGCTGTGAGAACTCGTCATCACTGCTGTTCACTTCATTACTGTTGCTAAGCCTCTCAAGCTTTCCGTTCATGCAGAGCACACACGCAGGTTATGGCGATAACAGTGGCAGATTTACCACTTGATGTCAAGCTAAAAGCCAGCACACTCGGCAGCTAATGAGGCTGTAGAAGACATGTAAACAAAGGAGCAGCAGTTTCTTGCACTGCATCAAGAATATATACAGTATGAATGGAAAATACTGGCAGTTATTTCAATATGACATAATCCACAGGAATGGTATAATAGGAAATAAATTATTTTTAATGTTGTCTGGTAAGATCATACAGTAAAGGTAGAAGGAAAGTTGTTCTTCATGGGGCACCATAGTCAAACAATGGGGAAAATAGCACTAATTTTCAGTATTTCTTAAAGACATTTGCAGTGTTGCACTTGTTCACACAGAGAGTGGCAGACAGAGATGTGTGATTCTCAGAGTAGGCTTGTGGTGAGGGGGTTTCCAATGCTATAACACGCTGTCATAGAAGTTAAGCTTTAGAGAAGGTGCTAATATTTACACTGGGGCCAACACACTAATCCATTACTTCTTGTGTTTTTCACCTACTGTAGAAAGGCTTAAATACAACAATGGTTAATACAACGGTTCAGCCTACATTGAGAAATTCAAAGCTTAACAGATTTGCCATGCTGAGTTACAACAATTAAGCTGTTAGTTTAGTGAATGCCCAACAGTGATAGTGAATACCCAGTGATGATAAATAATACAAAAATAACAATTTCCATTTTGAAGTACCTCTTTACACATAAGAGTGGTACTTATTACAAAAGATATCATTACCGTACTTATAATCTGTAAAAAAAAAAAAAAAAAAAAAGACAAACAAAAAAAAAGTGACATTTAGTTTGAGCACAGCTCCTACTTATCAGATCCATCTAGTATTCCTGGTCGCCCTTATGAAAGTTGTAATCTTTCAGTATAACAGTAAAAATGACATACCCCTGATTAACAGTAAAATGTGAAGAAATTACAAATCTTGTCCTTTAATGCAGTTTCTGTTTTGGGCAAGCCCAAGAACATGAACCTGAATCCAGTTAGTTTGAAAACAAAAATGTTTAACTAATTAAACTGCAATGATGTATTTAAAAGTCAGTGTACTCTTAATTACTGAGATTCCATTCTTCCTTTTAACGTCTTTATTTTTCATGGCAGATTTAATGCTTCTGGGCATGGGTGGTACAAGTCTCTCACAATTCTTAACAAACCACTCTTTTCAACTGGTCTTTGCTGGAGGGGGTTTGTTGCACTGCTTTTTAACAGAATAAAAAAGCTCCAAGGATATTCTGTTGGACTACAGTCAGGGGATACAGGTAATAGGTTTCACTTTTCTCTTCTTTACAAACACTTCTGTGTTTCTCTTCACAAAAAGCCTCTTGAAACTTGGAGTCAATTCAGTATTTTTACACAAACTAAAGGTCATTGTTTGCACTCGTGCAGCGGCTGGTCAGCACACTATTACCTCCATGTTTCACAGTCACTGCAATGTAGACACTGTGGTTGTCCTGGCCAGGTCCAGCCAGCCAAACATGTTGCACCATATCCCATCCAAACAAATTTATTTTGGTTTCTACTGACCAAAGAATGTGCTGCCAACATTCATCAGGCAACATTTCATGTTTGTTTGGCAAAGTTAAATCTTTCTGTTTTCGTGCCGTTTTGTCTTTTCTTCTTGGACGACGTCTGTAGAGCTTCATGCAGTGTCCTCTACAGTACACTGGATGTATAAGCACTGACTGAAGCACCCGGCTCTATAGATAATCCAAGCCAAGTCAGAAGCACTTGCCTGTTTTTCAGTGCAAGGTTGTGTAAATAGTACATTTTGTATGGCATCATCTTTCAATCATGGCCACTGTGCCTTCTGTTATTTCTGATCCTTTTATTCTCTTTCTCATATGATGAAATTCAAAAATATGTAGTTCAAAATTTGCTTTAATGATCACATATAAACTAACTTGTTGCAACATGTGTTGCACTGAGGTAAACTTTTTTTCCGTATTTTCAACGTAGTCCAGCTAAACTGTATGTTTTTAATTATACACCAAATACACAATTATCGTCAGATTTCAAATCATTTTCATACAGGGGTGCATGCAGGGTTTTGCTGCATACTGTATGGAGTGAGAGGGTTAAGTAACATCAGTTGTGTAGGCACACACAAACGAAGACCAGGTTCAGACAATAACTCCCACAGTTAATGGTCTAAATAAGCCCCTCTACCACAAAAGAACTGCAAATGCTTTAGGAGGGCACCCAACTACTGTGCAGTAATACTCCAAACAAATAAACTGGTTTAACCGCAGTGCAGAGAATGTAATGTGCTCGCAAAGACCACATCACATCACGCAAAACATTTAATCACAATAAAAATTATGGCTATCAACTTCCATCCGACAGCAGAGAGAGGGCGAAGAGTGAGCCACGGTAGAAAGTGTGTGGGAGTCAGCATGTGAACATGTGGTGGGCCGGGGGTTGTAAGGTCTTCTCTACACTGTCATTACCGTGTCCACGCACTCAGCAGCACACACAAGCGCACATACACATAAGTACAGTACAGTATACACAGCTGCGGGATAAACGGACAGAAAGACAGGTGGAGCCATACATGTTTAGACAGATAAACCAACAGACTGATGCTGTATGTGTGGGGGACTGTACAGTAAATGTGCCTCCATTTAAATGGCTGCTCTTGTGCATGTAATCCAGAGAGGCTTGTGACTCTCGCAGCCATCCTACACTCTCTGGCTTTGCGGCACTCTCTGGGCAAGTAGAATTGCCACCATACATCTTCTGGCTGTGACAGACTGATTGTGAGGCGAAGGAGAGGGTATCACCTCATCTACTGTGTCGGACCATTCATCGGACATTGGCATAGTTTAAACAAAACCACATGACTGATTCTTCTAATTAAATGTTTATCTTGACATTGTTAAATCTCGTCATTCCTGTCAAATCTTGACGAGGTCATTAAATCTGAGACAACTGCTGCTGTGACGGTTCTTGTAAACATGCAACTAAGAAAAACAGACACAGTCCAGTGTCGGACAGAGTGTCTGACTAAAACCACAAGTTTCGGTTTTTTAAACGCATTAACTTGCACACAGGCATTTGGTTCCGCACACACACGCGTACACGCACAAATGTCACACTGTTCCTGTGTATGAGTGCCGGCTTTCTCCCAGACCCCGCTGACTAACGGTTCTCTTTTTCAGGACTTCTAAGCCCCGTCTCTGGGCAGACGCCATCACTTCCGCCCCTTCCACCTGTCAGGTGCCCTTGCCGGCTTTAATGGTGACAGAGGAGTGTGTGTGGGTGTGTGTGTGTCTGCCTTGTAGGGGAGGTCGGGGTTGAGGAAGGAGGGTGTGGGGGGGTGCGGGGGTCCATGGGGTGGGGTGGCTGGATGTACACTGGACGAGCTGCTGGATCGTGTCCCTGCCTCCATGTGCCAGGGCTGCATCACAGTTCATTTCCCATCCTCCTCTCTCCACCGCTGTGCTCAGCCAAGCCTCTCAGCAGGTGTCTCTCTGCACAAGAGTTCTGCCACTACACAGTGCCGCATCTCTGTGCTAAAACTAGGAAAGGCAAGCAGACATCTCCACAACATAACTACTGTACAGACTTGAGTGTTCGGTGGGTTTGAAAGCTTTCAAATTCAAATTGATGTTTTCCAGGTCACTGTGGGCACAAGCCAGTCAGAGCAATGTCTGAAAAACACTGAAAGTCTGTTTGTATTCCGTGAAGAAACTATGATGTAATTATCTAATAAGTAACCATGAATTAACCATCATGCAGTCGGCTGTTGGAATTTATTGTGTTGTCTTTGCATACAATATTTAGTTAATGGAAACAGCTTCGGCTCACTGACAAAAATGAGCACTGTATGTGCTGATGCAAACAACACCGATGGAGAGTAACTTGATTTATTTGAGGTAACTGACAATTTCTACTTTTTTTCCACCTTTTCTGACTCACATTATTTCGCTGCGAGTGCAGTAACTTCTTAAAAAGATGAAGGTGTCCTGGTAAAACTACTTTGAAGATAAAGGCGCTGCACTGAGTACTGTCATCAAGAAGCAATCAACAAAGGCACAGGTGGATTTCTGCTGCTTTTTAACTTCACCTTTTGAAGTTAATACACTGAGGCTGGAGAAATTGCCAAGCCCCGAAATACGAGGGAAACATTTTAACTGCGTTCTATGTACAAAATGATCTAATACCTTAGTGTTCACAGTTTTGGTTTTATTATCTCCAAATCATTAAAGATGACATTTCAGATATGTTGAGCTTTAACTATATCAAAACACTTAGTGAAATTTCTTTCATTTTTGTAAACACTCTCATCAGTTTACATCGTTTTTACTATTATTTGCACATTACCACAGAGTGATCGTGCTTTGTCAACCATAATGCTGATTTTTGTGCTACTACTGTCATGCTAATGTTTTCCTTTTCTATGAAAATGTGTGACTGCATGATGACAGTGTGAGACAAAGGTGATGTTGACGCTGTGACAACACCATCATTACTTCCTCCTCTCGCTCCCTACCTCTGAATGTGTGAATAACAAGATTACATTTTCTGCTGATGAATGGAGAGAAAATGCAATTAAAGAAAGCAAGAAGCCATTTAGGGTAATATAGAATGGCATCCTATTTATCATATTGCCTGCTAGACCACGATGCCAGATAAATCACAAAACTGTTGGTTTAACATATGTACTCTGTCAGTAGTTATCAGTGTTGCTTTTTAAACAATACCATCCAGTTTAGTGATTAGCAGGGACACTGAGTGGCTGTAAAATAGAGAAAAGTCTTTTTTACATTTCTAAATTAAGACTACTTATGGCTCACTGTAATATAAATAATTCTTAAGGCTGCAGAGTAATATTAGGGCTTCTCTTATACTATTATTGTTTCTATTCTTACTACATTTCTATCCCGCTGTTGCTTGTGGATGTGGTTACCAAGGTAACATCTCTAGTGGCCTGCAATTTGAGAGTACAGTATGGTGCCCTGTAATGTTGCCTCCATGTTACCATAGCAAATTTCTCTCTGTTCTACGGCACACACACTGTATGAGGAAGCTTAGTGTAAGCGTGCTAATGCTCCTCAGTGCAGCAAACACTAAGACAGTTAATTAGGGTTTATTGAAAAATCAATATTGTGACGGTTCAAGGAAGTCTTTCTAAATTTACCTCATTCTGCTCTTTTTGTCAGTCTGATTTTCAATCATAAAGTAATGATATAATACAGGATTAAATTGCCGCCATTACCGTGAATAGTAGAAATTGTGATCTTCATTTAGAGGCATGCAATGGTAGTTGTGATATTAAAGTACGAGTGTGTTATGTGTTCTTCAGCTCAGATTAAGCTCTTCATATCTACACAGGAAGCTGGTCTTCTTCCAAAGGGCTGCACATCCATGTTTCTACATCGGCTAGAGGAAACAAATGGCTCTGGAGATTACCTTTTAGTGTTACCTGAGGGCTATCACAGACTCCTAAACTTTTTAACCATCATGAAATTATTCCAGTGTCTGTCATCAGTGTATTTGTGATGATATATTTTAAGTTTTAATATGCACTATAGAATATTTATGTGCCATGGCATGGCCAGGTGCATGGGTACGGTGCTGGTGTGCATTGAGGCCAGCCAGGGCATTAGGGAGATGGATGATTAGGCAGCTACAACAGTAACAGTAGAATAGTGCAAGTGGATTAACAGCAGAAGGAGAGGAGCCTACCCATTCCCTCATGACCAGATCATGTGGAGTTTTCAAATGGATTGATGGGAACTGCAGACAAGAGACCGGCAGTGACATTAAGGCAAGTGCATGGAAGGAACGTCTACCAGTAGCGGCGTGACGGGAGCACTTATGGGGTGGATGTGGTGGAAGTCTGGGGTATGCTTTGCTGGCAGCTAAATAGACGGAGCCGTCAAGCAGCTTATCTTTTTTTTTCAGAGCTCTGACTCCAGGCGGTGGATATCATCCCTCAACTGTGAGTTAGCAAGTTTGCAGTCCACATGGAGACAGCTGGTTGTCAGTCCAAGTGTAACTCATAAAACAACACAAAGTAATTGAAGGCCCAGTAAAGGAACTATGTTAAAACGGTTAAAAGCTAAAAAGATCAGAGGCTAAACAAAACACTAGAAAGGTCATTAATAGAGATCAAAGAGAAATACGGCAGATTCCACATTAATATTTCATCCTGCAATGTTAGACAGTAGACTAAGGTGGGCCACGATGGAGGCAGGAAGGTTGTAACTTTTTTTTCATTGTGACATCACAGACTTACTGTACAGAAGAGTCTTGTCTCTATATATTGTCTGTCTACATTTGTCCATGGACTTTGATATTTTCAACATTTATATAACACCCTGACATGTGTTATAATCCAAAAAGACAAGGAAATCCCACCATCTACAACATGGGACCTTTAAATAGAATACTGGTTGTGCAGGGGCCGTAACAGCCAAGAGGAGGAAGGGAACTGTATGCATTATACATTGTGCAAAGACAGCAATACATTTATAGCCCCATGTTTTCTTCTGAAGGAATGACTTTACAAGTAAACTTAGGTACGACTACATTCTTAGTTGGAAACGGAAGCTGTTTGCTTTTCAAAAGAAAGTCTTTGGGAAAAAAGTGGATGGTATTACACAGCAGTTCTTATGAATTTGAAATGCAAAAATCTGGATGTTAATTCAAAAGAGAAATATTTAAAGAGACAGGAATATCAGCAATATGCTACATTATTAAATTCTAGCTGTATAAAAAACTGCTTGTGTATTGTGTATATGATGTACATTTTGATGAGGAATTGCATCTAAAAATGTTTTTAAGCAAAACTGTTTAGAGGTCAGTGGCCCAATCAAGGCAGCAAAGAACAATGAATTGCAAATGCAACTGTTTGTATACATTTATGCAAAGCTCATTAAAAAGGAAGTATGACTGTGAGAAGATGCACGGATTAGGCAAATTCTGCCCTTAAAAAGAGTATGTGCATTTGCATTGCCCTTTTGAATTACAGCATGGAGTCTGTGTTTGCTGTAGTGCAAAGTTAATGCTGTAGTTTGAGGTAAAGCAAAGAGAGCAAGGGAAATGGTCGAGGAGTATATCATTCTTATGGAGCGTGGCTGTCACTTTAATTGAGACGTTGACTATTGCATATTCAAGTATGTGCTGCACTAGGCTGCATTAGCCAATCACAAATGCTGCGCACTGCCATTGGCTGAGCTCCCGGAGAGAGCTGTGTACTGTGCTGTGAGGGGTGGGGGTGGGGGGTTCTCTATCTCCTCTGCTCTCTCCCATTCAACCTCTGTAGTCAGCAGAACGAGTAGCTGAGCGGAGCAACACAGCATCCACGGCTACAGCATCCTGCAGATGACTCCGCTCCATGGAGGAGAGGGAGGGGGGAAAAAAGAACAAGTGCTGGAGAGAAAGAGGTAGATCCACAGATGAAGAGAGACTGAGAGAAGCACAGTGGGAGTAAGAGTGGGAAATGAAAGGAATTGAGTAAATACCGCTGCCCGCCTGAGGACCACTGCAGCTGTACTAAATCTGGGGCTGTCAGGCCAACCCTCAGCAGAGCAGTGAGTGAGAGAGGCAAGGGAGCAGAAGAGAAAAAGAAGTGATTTGAAAAGCTGATCGCATCACTCTGGACAAGCAGGAATGGGAACCCCAGGAGCCTCCATGTCAGCAGATCAAACTTCACACAGGAAAAGTGCCTTCAGATCACCGGTCTGAACCTGCCAATTTAGAAGAGTGAAGAAAGCGGGCAAAGAAAGAGAGTTATTCTGTTAGTTCCCAAAAGGAGAAGCCTCATTCAGGACCTGAGTTCAGTTCAAGTCACTGCTCAAGTCCCTCCTCGGTCTTCCCTCGCACCTGCCTCCTCCTGGTGAATGTCTTCTCTGCATGAACTCCCACTGCTCGGCAGTTGAAAACACTCATGGTCGATGCCAAGGGAAGGAACATGAAATGTCTGACTTTCTTCTTAATGCTCCCCGAGTCAGTGAAAAGCAAGTCAAGTAAAAGCTCCAAGAAAGGGAATGCCAGTGGCAGCTCCAAGCTGCCCCCAGTCTGTTATGAGATAATCACTCTGAGGAGCAAAAAGAAGAAGAAGATGGCAGCGGATATTTTTCCCACCAAAAAGCCGGCATCTACCACCACAGTACAACTGTACCAGCAGCAGAACCTCAACAACAACAACACTATACAGAACTGTAACTGGCAGGGACTCTACTCCACTATAAGAGAAAGGTAGGTACAGCCTGCAATACACTGCACGCAGTAGAAATCATTATTGTTGAACAGGTTTTATCAATATCTCATTTCGGAGAGATGGAAATGAAAATTGTGTTTTGAAAAATTCCTATAAAGTTCAAATGGAATTTGCAATTTTTTGAACAGGACCTCTGTTGAGTTCAAAGATGTATCACAAAACGCTTCGTCCACTTGATTACTGTCCAAGGTCTTTGTGTGTGTTTGTGTCTTTGGTTCTTTTTGGGGACAAATTTCTGTCAAATTTCAACTGAGGACAGCTGAATTTTGGGTAAAGTGGGGCGGGTTAGTTAAGTGGTGGTTAGGGTTAGTTCCAGGTCATTAAATATGTCTGTGTAATGTTCCTGAAAGTGACTTATGACAACTTGTAAGAGTGTGTGTGAGTGTGAGTGTGAGTGTGAGTGCATGTGTGAGTGCGTATGTGTGCGTGTGTGTATGGGTGGTTCCCTCTGCCCTGCCCCAAATCTGCTGGGGGTATCTCTGTTTACAGCAACAGCTCCTGCAGACTTTGTCGCTCTGACATAACAGAGGGCGGACAGGCTGTGGGTGCGTTTGAAATACACAACAGGCAGAGGCTGCTCTGTACTAAAAGCTAAATATTTACCTTGGCCTATCAGTAAAAGACCCCAGCTGTCCCGAGCAAAATGTGTTCTTTCTGACCTGGCTTTGTTGTCTCTCCAGAACATCATGGGGCTGTTTACCCACCCCTGTGACATGTTCCACTACTCAATAATATATGAACACAGCTTCATTGTTGGTCCCATTCCTTCACAGTGGGAATTTTCCATTCAGATCATTGTTTCATTTGTCTTTCAAAGTGTTTAACGGAAAGATGGTTTGGCTATGAATTCCATGAGTGTGCTATGTAACTTTGAAACTAATAGACAGTCTTCAACCTTTTTGATTGGACAGTTTATCAGATCAAAAACTTTTCTTTTTAGAGCAGCAAAAAAGTAAAAAATACATACAAGTTAGTATTTTTACTTGAAACCCTGCTAAGGAGTCTGACAAATAATTGGTACTGTATGAGTCTCGTTATTTACACAAAACACATGAAAGTGAATGAATGTGAATTGATTTACCTTTAATCCCACTCCAATACCTTCAAGATATGCCTTTTCTGTCTAATTTTCTTCTTCTACAGAGTAAAATTGATTTTCTACTGTTTTTGTGCTTCTTTCCCTTCATAGAAATTCAGTAATGTTCAACAATGAGCTGATGGCAGATGTGCACTTTGTGGTGGGTCAGCCTGGGAGAACCCAGCGGCTGCCAGGACACAGAGTAAGAAATTTCATCAACCAGTGAAATCACAGTAGCAGGGAGGAAATTAACAAACAAGCAATCCACCAACCCGGGCCATTGTTGTTCATATCATATCAGCATAAAAATTATCTTCCTCATTGCCAGCAGTAATGGGACTGAAATCCTTTGTGCTCCACTCTCACTTCCGCACCATGTGTCTTTTCGAGACAGTCCTCAATTATTTATGTAAATGAGGCTGAAAGATAGAGTCAGAGTGAACGAAGGAGGAAGGGATATCCTCTTCAGCAGTCATATCACACAGGATGGATCGTCTTTGTCTCTACTTTAGCTCGGCTTAAAAAAAAAAACTCTCTGCAATTACTCAACCTTTAATCAAACTCATCCAAAAGAATACGCTTACAATGATAAAGCACATTCATTCAACTCAAGCTGTATCTCATACCCCCTAAATACTTTTTATACACATTTTCTTGATTAGCTTTTGAATTTTTGAATGATGCTACAATGAACCAACCATAAATAGCTTTGATTGTTATAATTGGGCCCATACTCAGGCTGTTTATCCCAACAGTAACCTGCAGTTTGACATCCTCTGACTTCTCTGGTGTGCCCACTGTCTGAACTCATTGCTCTTTCAGCATGTTTACATAAATGATTGATTGAGGTTTATAGTTGCCTGGACCATGTGACTCGTCTAAAAAGAAAAATACCATGATGTTGGCTCTATTTGAATAGGATTTAAACATTCACATCGTACGTATGTGATAACTGGTTTTGTAGCCATAGCTTTGGCTCAGCTATCTATTCCATATCTACACCGTCAGATGAGCCCTCTATGGGTAATCTTTTTTGGTCTTTTTATGGGGCCCAAATGTATTATCTGTAATTGGTAACTGCAGCGCACTTTGTGCATTTATAGAATGCAGTTATGGAAGGGCATTGTAGATCACTTGACTGCACTCTATGCCGAGACATTATGCCGATAGGATATGAATGACGTTCAGCACAGTAATCCTTCTTGTGTCCATTTGGCAGGAAGTCAGATAACAAAGTTGTATGTCTCCAAGATGGAGGATGCAACCAGCAGCTAAAAACAGTAATCCATGTGAACATGTATTAAAAAATAACAATGTGTCAAGAGGAGGGACTAATCTTATTCTAATAAGCATTATACAAACATAAATCCTCATCAAAGAGGAAGTGTACTTCAACCGACCTCCATTAAAAGAGAAACATGGATTTCTGTGCAAAACAATAACATCATTGTTTTAGGAAACATCTCCAAGCTTTACTTTAGAATAGGTTCACTTAATCACCTAAGAGAAAAGTCGAGGTGCTTTTTTTTTGGTGAAATTTATAACCACCTACACGTACTTGTGGTGCACGTACACACACACCTAAAATGTGAAATGCACGCGTATTATTATATTATTCAGAGTTTTGTATAAAAAGCTTATTATCGAAATTATTAATGGCCTTATGTTACATCTGATTTCATCATAAGTTCAGATAAGTCATTAATTTCAGTAAATTGAACTTCTGTTGCACTCTGTTCAGTTGCTTTATTAGGATTTTGTTTTTTGTGTGTGTTTTTATCTGAGGCAAGCTTGTTCATTAGACATTAGCCTCCCTGTCTTCAGGGGAAACAGTAACTGGCTGAGCACTGCTCATTATGTGAGAAATTCAACAGGGTCAATTTCTCCAGTGATTACAATTGAAACATAGTTCAATATCCACAAAGTGATTTGTGTTTTCATGTAAAGATAAAGAGCCACATCTGCACTAATTAGAATTCGTGTAATTCTCATTTTAAATGATATTGTTCCATTTTCTCATCATGTGTCATGTGGTTTCCACTGAAAACACAGAAACCATGACATGTTTTCTTTTCCCTTTTCCCTCTGTCACTTTGCTTTCTCTTCTTCTTCCAACAGTATGTTTTGGCTGTTGGCAGCTCAGTGTTCCATGCCATGTTTTATGGTGAACTGGCTGAAAACAAGGATGAAATCCATATTCCAGATGTGGAACCAGCAGCTTTCCTGGCAATGCTGAAGTAAGGATTGTTCTCAATCTAAACTCTGAAACACCCTGTGCTCCTTTAACTGGCCTTTTTCTTGTGAACTTATGAGGCCTCCTTAAAACAAATAATTTCATCTTTGGACGTAACCGCTATATGATGAAATTGCTCCGTGTCTATCGCTGACACATCTTGGACAAAACTGTTCTACACTTATCCTGTTGTACAATGGAACTGAAATGAGTTTTTCTTGTATCTCGGAGACAGACTCTATATCTGTCTATTTTCATCACGTTATACATTTCCACTTCCTGCTGAATCAGTTCATATTGTTCTCTACCTCCTCCTTCCTGTTCCTCCATCATTTTTATATACAGTATGTATGAGTTTTGTTTTGTTGTTTGCATGCTTGCAGGAGACGAGGGTGTTGGAAGAATATTATTTTGTTGTCCAGTTTGATTAGTATTCACTCTGCCTCAATTCCCATCTCATTCTCTGCCAACATGGTTTTGAACAGATGTGGGAATTCATGCAGTTTTACTCACACGTTACTCAGTTTCAACCATAGTCATCAAATTAAATTATCTGTTGTGTACAGGGCTTGAAGCAGGAAAAAATCCTGTGCCTGAAAATTATTTTTTTGGGGGGGGGTTTCGCCGCGCAGGAAGAAAAATTAGAAAATTTGCAATCTAAATGAATGAATCTGGTGCACTTTGCAGGTATCAATATCAAATTTTAAGGTTTTTAATAAGATTGACAGACCTGCAAACTCCGGAGAGTAAAAAAGGTGACAAGGTCCGAAAAGCCAAACCAATGTAGGGGGGTCCGGGGGCATCCCCCCCCGGGAGAAAATTTTTGTGATTTTAATATGCAAATTATGCTTTTTGGAGTGTTTTGACACTAGAATATCTGTATGAAAGTAGATACATGGCTAATGCTAGGCACATAGTATATCTATCCATCCCAATTACAATCCCAGACATGAAAATCACAGCACATGAAAGGAGTGTGTTTCTCTTCTATAATACTATACACATTCTACATCACGTCTGGCACAGGCAGAACTTTAATTCTGGGTGGGTCAGTAGCTACAAAATCTGATGGGCCATCTTTGATCAGAAGGACAGTGCATTTCATCTAGCAGACATCACTGTTAACCATTTAATTGCACAACTTTTTTTTGTTTTAACTTATTCTTGACCAACACAATATTTGATACACAGATGAAATGATCTTTCCTGCCACTATGATGATAAACTGTATCTAACTGTACTTATGTAAACAATAACACTCAGTAGGCTGAACCAATCACACAGAGAGCTCCATGTTGTCCCTGTGTGATGTTCAGGGACAGGTCAGAGCTGTCTGAGGACAGAGAGCTTTGAGGTTGAAGTCCTATAAGAATGAAATGCACCTGTGACAGTGACAGGTCTGTAGCTACGCCCTGACCACATGCCAGCTGATCAGCTGCAGTGGGAAACTCCGCTGTTCTGTACTGTGTTTTTTTTTGTTTGTTTGTTTTGTTTTTTTAATGAAGCTCTGATAGCGACCGGTTAAAATACGGGAGGATATTGTGAACCAGCGCGGATCCGGTTCAAACGGCAACACAGCACCGGCGGTAGAAGCAGATCCATGCAGCTGTAGACGATGCGGCGAACGAGCATGAAAAAACAAGGACGCCGACTGTGCAGCGCGCCGCGTATCTACATTGAAAGTTTGATCTGAGTGCACACACGCGCGCGCTTTATTCAAGGCTTGTTTCAAAATAGTCCGACATGTTTATCACTCCCCTGCCGGCCGACGGTCGGTCTCCGTCAGGTAAAAGTGGCCGTGTATTCCTGCCTCTCCGGTACAGTTATCCATCACTGCTGTTGAAATACCCGCTAAACTGCTGGACGCAAACACCGAGGGGGCCGTGTTTACAATTTACCAACATGAACGTACGTGCTGCTCGCACTCAATTGCAATGAGGTAGCGTAGCCTCCGCCACACACGGGCAGAAGAGGCAAATGCTGCCTCATCTCTGAAATACGACGAGACGGTGATTAGCACTATGGATGCAGCTGTGGTATCTACCTGTAGCCGCCGCATGCTATGTGACCCGGATCTTAAGCATGACGAGCTAATACTTTCCTCCCGCTGCTGCAATACACTAGTTTTCTATAGCGCAGTACACTATAACAAGCTCGGCTGGTTTAATTTTTTTTTTTTTTAACCACCAAAATATTCCTACGCCGGATTTCCGGCACCCTGCCGGAGGTCTTCAAGCCCTGTGTGTATATCCATGTATCACCTAACCTATCAAACATGAGCTCACCATGTCACTTCTTCTGGTGTTAGAACTGTTGTCTGAAAGTTACATTTTTATGTCCACAGGTACATTTACTGTGATGAAATTGACTTGAGTGCTGACACAGTGTTGGCGACTCTATATGCTGCCAAGAAGTACATTGTCCCTCACCTGGCACGTGCCTGCGTCAACTTCCTGGAGACCAGCCTGAGCGCCAAAAATGCCTGCGTGTTACTCTCCCAGAGCTGCCTATTCGAGGAGCCGGAGCTGACACAGCGCTGCTGGGAAGTGATTGATGCCCAGGCCGAGCTGGCGTTACGCTCGGAGGGCTTCTGTGACATCGACACGCAGACCCTGGAGAGTATCCTACAGCGAGAGACACTCAATGCTAAAGAGATAGTGGTATTTGAGGCGGCGCTCAGCTGGGCTGAGGCTGAGTGTCAGAGACAGGAGCTAACCTCTTCGACTGACAACAAGCGTAAGGTTTTGGGCAAGGCCATGTACCTGATACGCATCCCTACAATGGCTCTGGATGATTTTGCCAATGGAGCAGCCCAGTCGGGCGTGTTGACGCTTAATGAGACCAATGACATCTTCCTGTGGTACACAGCAGCCAAGAAACCTGAGCTGCAGTTTGTCAGCCAGCCCAGGAAAGGCCTAACACCCCAACGTTGCCACAGATTCCAGTCGTGTGCCTACAGAAGCAATCAGTGGCGCTATCGGGGCCGCTGTGACAGTATACAGTTTGCAGTGGATAAAAGAGTTTTCATTGCAGGGTTTGGACTGTACGGATCGAGCTGTGGCTCAGCAGAGTACAGTGCCAAGATTGAGTTAAAACGTCAAGGAGTACTGTTGGGACAAAACCTTAACAAGTACTTCTCTGATGGTTCCAGCAACACCTTTCCAGTGTGGTTTGAGTATCCAGTCCAGATCGAGCCTGATACATTCTACACTGCCAGCGTGGTTCTGGATGGAAACGAGCTCAGCTACTTTGGACAGGAAGGCATGACAGAGGTGCAGTGTGGGAAAGTGACATTTCAGTTCCAGTGCTCCTCAGACAGCACTAACGGCACGGGGGTGCAGGGGGGACAGATTCCTGAGCTCATCTTCTATGCTTGATAAGCCCTGTGCACATATTTGACTGATTTTCAATGCACTCACGGAAAATAGAAAATTATCACTCTGTGAATAATGTTACTTTTGGTTATTTATTTTTGTCACTACCGTGCAAAAAAATTGAAAAATTGGACCAATGAAAAGGTCTCATGTGGTTTTGATATTAGTAAAAAAAAAATAAAAAAAAGTCCGCTTGAAAATGATCAGATCTATTTCAAGATGATAGATTGTGAAAATATGTGGACGAGTAAAATAATAAAAAAAATATCTTGCACTAGATGTGCCTGTATATACTGTATGAATATATGTAAATTCTAAAATGTATATGAACCACAATTGTGGCCAACGCTGGCCACAAAGATATCTTATATGATGAATATGCTACAGTATGTTTATTATGTCTATGCTTGCATAGAATGCACATTTAGAGCAGCAATACTTCACATTCTATATTGAGCATTTCCTGTCATGACTCAGCCTGGACCATTGGCATCATAAGTTAAAAAAAAGAAAAGCTGTATGATACTCAAAGCAACATTTCAAGCTATGATTACAGTCAAAAACACTGTTTGTCCTATTGTAGTATGTAAATCCCATCAAGCATTCGTATTTGAGTGGTTTCAATTGAATCTGCAGCTTTTTGATACTTTGAATCTAGTAACGGGGCACTTAGAGAGGGCTTTAGGGGTCTTTAGATTAGGAAGCACTAAATATAATGAGACACACAACCCCTTCAGTATCTCCCTGTAGCATGTTGCTCTGCACATACACACATCTCAGTCACTCCAGTGAGGTACCCTTTAGATCAGTGTCATTATGTTTACAGTGAAAAGTAACTTTAAGTGATCACCGTTCACCAGTACAGGGTGGAGTGAAAGGCTTCTTTGGCTTCTTCTTGGATTCTGTCTGCATTGCAGTACTGACGTGTACAACTAAATGTTCTTGCATCTTGGTTTTGTTTACAGCGAAAAGATCAACGATTGATTCAGTGTTAGAAGCTGTTTACCTTATAGACATTTATTTCCTCGTTTAAAATCCTGTGCACTCTGAACTGCTGAGCACTCCCTCCCAATGTGATCATAAAGTATCAGTATTTGCAGAGGCATAATGTTTATGCTACAGAATTGCACTGATGTTGATTTGTAATTGAATTTTGTTTTTTCTTGTTACTTTTTATCAGTCAGATATTTTTTATTTAATGTGCTACTGAATATTCTTTCTGGTGTAGGATAAACATCCACGGGCTTGTCTGCCGACGACAATAGATGGGAAAACTGGTGTTCATGTCCTGTGTTTACGTGCTACAGTGCTGGGAGACCAACGAATGTGTATGATTGTTGATGATGCAAATAAACAAAGCAAATGGTACATATTGCTCGTGTACACCATCTGTAGAGAACAGCACTATCACAGGATACTGTACATACTCTGACTGAAATTTGGAGATGGGGACAGATGATGCCCTTCGGCACTGCAGTGATTTACAGCGCCAAGGAGAGCTGTCTGCAGTTTGATGATCCCTGTCTTGATGCCACTTACACACCCTGCTTTTTGTCTGTCAAACTCCTAACTCTTTCTGCGTCCCACTGAGCTATGCAACACTGTGCTTCCCCCTCCCTAATGAGAATTTTAATAGCCTACAACTCTCAAGTATGACTTTTTGATGTGCAACCTCAACCACCTTGACTTTTTTTAACAGACAGTAGTCGTTCAGAATGACTCCTTGACATGGCTATCACATGTTTTCAAGTTTCAGGAGATAGAAGGAGAATGATATTACAATCTCAAATGTCTAAACCCTGAAGTGTTGAAATCCCAGGATCCCACACTGTCTGTTTGACCCATGGTCGATCTCGATGCGTCTGTCTGCCGATAAGACAGCGAGTCTCTAAAGAGGATTTCAACTCCTGCTGGTATCTTTGTCTTGCAGACATCTTTTAGAAGTTGTGCGCTTGTGTTGTGGATGAAGTTAAAAATTCCAGTCACTGATACAATTGCCCGCACACTGACAAAACAATGAATTAAGAAAGACATTTTATATATTTCCGAGGCAACTTTATCTGAGTGGCTGATGTGCTGTGAAACTCAAAAACAAGGGGAATCATTTTCCGAATCTCAAGACGAATCATATCTGCTCATGAACTGTACGTTGAAAAAGATAATCACTCCTGGGAGCTTATGGCAGGTACCTGATTACCAAGGCACTCAATAATGCTGAGACCAAGTTTGACATCGCCAATGAGCATGAAGCCCTTGATGAATTGAACTCAATATGTTGGGGGACTTAGAGCTTCAACACGATTTTTCATGATTGTGGCGCTAATGTTGTAAGCAAGATCATTAATTGCACTGGAGGCAGCAGGGGACTAGAATGTGCCAGGAGTCAGAAGCAGGCCTGCTTCCCACAAACACACACTCACACGTTTTCGTTTTGCAGATGCAAGGAAGCAAAACTACAATGCACGTACAGCTCAGATACAGTGAGAGGTAAAAGGATGATACTCTTTCTCTCATTTTGTTCTCAGTAAACAATTCCTATTCATGTCTATTGAACTGACATTTTAGTGGTCTCGGTCACAGTCAGTTCAGAAAGCAGGAGGATTGCCAGAGGCTACCAGCTCACTGCCAGAACCATAGCAGCTCTGCTCTTCATGGAGCACATTACCAAAAAAAAAACACTGCTGAATCAATACCAAGGCTTCAATCGTCAGACGAGCTGGAAGCTCTAATTACTTGTTATTGCAAAAAAAAGTCTTTGTCTTCCAAAACCCTCTAAGATACAAATCCATCATTGACCTATTATGTGATGAGGCTATACGTCACAGAAGGGAACATAAATAGTATTACTAATGAAGGAGTCATCCAGATACCAAATATATGTAAATGATAGGCTAAATATCTCCTGCAATTTTTGGGATTGCTCCCTCAGTTATGGTATCCTGTCTGAAATTTAGCACTGAAATTATAATATATAATTCAAAGTGTTTACACACTTACATCTGTTTATCCGAGTATAGAGGAAGAGACATGTAATATTCATAATCATAAAAGCAGCTGTAAATTCTTGACAGACAAACTTTGGAATAAACATATGATTTAGTGTTGGAAAGGAAAGGAGCTGAACTGAAGTGGTGGATACTGACTCAGACGGGGAACATGTTGTGCAGGAGAATCACATTGAGGTTTTAATTACTGTTCAATAAGAATTAGGGATGAAAAGATTCAGTCTGACTTGAGGGAGGACTGTGGATTACCACTGATCAACATTCTTAATGCTCTCTAAGATTGATTGCTGAGGTGCACAGAAGTGTGAGAACAGAACCGAAAGGTCTTCAGTATAGGGAAGGTGTTGGTGAACATACTGCACACACAATCACATTGCTGACTAATAAAGTGTTGTAGGATTTAAAAGGATGGAAATGTCTAATTTCAGGCAACTAAAAAAGACCAGAGTCACAACTACAAGTGGAAAAAAAAATAGTGAGAGGAAGCTCATTCTGTTTTTACCATATTAAACATCAGTCTGCTCACTGCAGGCAATCACATACTCACTCCTCAACATCCTGATTATTTCCATCCAAGCAAAATGTCAATGAATTAATAATGGCCAAAGAGAGGAGGGAAACACAGCTGTGGGTTTAAAGAATTCATCAAAGAAAATAATTAAAAAATATGTTTTTTAATTCAACAAATCTCACAGGAAATCTCAAAGCCCCATTCCCCCCAATCTCCCCTTAAACCATGTGTTTCCTCTAAAGGTTTACATGGATCTGTACAAGAGTCCTGAGAGCACAGGTTATATTACATACTGCACTGGTGCTTTCTAAGTGCAAAACTGTCCAGTAAGTGTTATGGGTGCATCTGGCAAGGGCTGCTGAAGGTTAAAATGAATTGCTGTAATCCAGACAGATGTACGGTTGTCTGAGCCCCCCCACTATTCTTATGGCAGAAACCTCAGCCTACTGGCAGCCAGTCAAGCAGGAACAAGGCAGCGGGTGAGAGGAGAACGGAAAGGGGGAGGCAGAGGTATAAGCGGCAAGCCTGGCCTGACTAACATGCAGGTGACACTGTCATTCCCTCGATAATTATCCCACTGATTATTAGTGGACAGCCAAAGTAGCAATTAATCACATGAGAGTTTGGCAAAGGTCACGAGGTTCAGATGCAAGGTGCAGGTGGCGGCAAGGAGAAGACAGGCGTGTGACTGATAATAGTGACCCTCCTCTCTCCGTCTTCCCCATTCCCAAACCCTGTGGTGCTAAAGACCTGCAAAATCTAAAGGTTATTATTTCAAATAATCTCCTATCTCAGAGCTGTTGCCTCCAGACGCATGCAGTTGGGATGCTCCGCAGGATCAAGCCTGCGATTGTGTCTCATTTATCTATTTATTTATTCATTGCTACCAGGCAGAACTAAATCGTTTCAACAGGCTGGGGCATCGAGAGGCCAGCTTTTATGTTAGATTAGCCTGTTTATAGCGATGTCGCTCGGCTCCAGATGGATCAATATGGCTGGGATTTCTGGAGGTAAGCGCTCCGAGTATCAGGTGAATTATGATTGCTGAAAAGAGAGGAAATACGCTTTTGGTGGACAATGGATGCCGCAGAGCCTATTCAAAGCAGCCAAAACACAGACAACACAGTGACAGAGCATCAGGCACAAAGTGGAAGTAAATTATATTACCTTCCAACGGTGCAGAGGTAAATGCCCTGTTTACATAATTGTGTTTTTTGTCCTATGAAATACAATCCCAGAAGGTATGTGAATGCAGCTCTCGGGCAAAAAGTAGTTCTTTCACACACTCTGGAAACTGAATTTGATGGTGATGCATTATGCTAATCAAGCTATTTATTCGCACAACTGTGGTCTCGTATACCTGTCACCCATAGCCATTACAGCAAGGCTTGATCAAAACCTTGAATGTTGGCAGCTTCCCACAGAGAGAGGTGATGAGGGCTGAGCATGCTACTTTTTGTATATACTCCAGAGCCTCTATTCATACTGAAGCATGTCCTCTGAGGCAGCTCCATGGCTTTGATAGTATGGAGTGAGAGGTCCCTTCTCTCCCCAGGGTCTGATATAATGAGAGAGAGCTTACTAAACATGATCTGCGGCTCTCTACTTGAAACAGCTCGAGCCTGAAACAGTACAACAAACAGCACTGATTCATTTGTACACATGCTCTAGCTCACTCCCACTCTCTCTCTTGGAGCTATAAAGGTGGGGTGGGGGGGGCTAATGTGTTTTAATGTGTGATAGAGAATGATACAGAAATGGAGCAAGAGAGGCAGAGTGGTACAGGAGTCTAGCTTTGTGTTCATTCATTCAGAACTCCAACACAGAGAAAACAGCGACCTGCGTTATGAACAAAGAAAATGTGACGTGGCAGATTTTAAATGATTGCATTCATAGTTTGTATTTGTTCAAATGTGAATAGAAATGTACTGTATTCTTATTGTCTGAATGTGGCACGGTTTTACAGCGCCATTTCTCCCATTCAGTCATTATCTCCTCGAGGATCTTATCACATGGCAGCAGGGAAGTCAACACAGACATTATACTGGTAACAAGGTGTTTCTTTTGTCAAACAAATCAGAAATATCAACTAGACTGAGAGTCAGCAAAATGTAACAATGCTACAGGCATGCATTTCCTGTCAATGAATAAACACCTAAGAGTGAATTTTATTTGCTGAATGCCCAGTTTCTAAGTGACCGAACATTTTCCCACACTAGCAATTTGTGTCTGAATTATTGTAAGCAGTTTAATAACACTTATGGCAGTGATAGTGCGCCTGCCTGACTTTTTGTATGAGCTGTATGAGCCTGCTTTTCTGGCCTAATTTAGGAAGTGGAGCGCTGTCTCCTGTTCCTCTGCCCTTTTTTATGTCCTGCTTACCACAAGGGAAAACCAGTTACTGTTTCTAAAAGTCCACACAATTAGCACTGTTCAGAAAGCATTACAGTACCTCTGCGGTTCAGTGTCCAAACTGTAAAAGCTAGAGTCACACAGTTCATTATAACTTTGAAGCACAGGCTCCATGCTCAATCAAAGAGGGATGGAGTGTAATACACCTGCATTCACAGCAGATCCACACTTCTTCAATCTGTCTGCACAAACATCCCCACAGCTGCACGATCCAGGCCTAATTGTCAAGCTGATGATGAATCCGATGTTGGCGGAGCAAAGAATCTTTTCTCATCTTACCATTAACTCAGATAATTAGCCACAGCTGCCTCAACTGTCAGAAAGAAAGCCGCTCTCCGAGTTGTTCTAAAATGTCAGAAGCTCTTTCTTTATGTTGAATCAGATAAAGGGAAACACCAGTCAGGGTTTTAAATGTGCAGTAACATCAAATGGTTGCGCTTTTTATGATTGCACAATCAAATATAAGACAGATAACTTGTGTATTTGGCAGGTGAGGGTGGGAATTCAATGTTCTGCACCTTTAGATCATTTCAAAGATTTATAGCAGCTGCCATCTGACCTAACTAAAACTCTTTCTACCTATGCTTTTTTTGAGGCGAGCCACACACCATTCCCTCACTGCCCTCAATAATGGCCTCAATTTAAGCTTTACTGTGCCTTACCTTCCCCTTATTTTCGTTTCCCTTTGAGATACCAAAGCTGTTCCCGCTCTGAGCTGCTGGAAATAATCACAAGACATGAGATGAATAAAAGGGTTGTGTTTTGTGGAAGTTTTCAGGGTTTGACTTGAATTCCCGTGCAGGCAGTCAAGCTGTAACTCGGCGTATTAAAACATGCTTTGTACAGAGAAAAGCCAGGTGACACTTCTGATAAATGCAGCCGGCCTACTGCAGGTCCTATATAAATAATGAAATTATGTGTAAATGATAGATAAAAAGAGCATCATATACTGTATGTATATAAATATAGTGTATATGACCCCGCCCCCAAAAAAAGAACTGCTGTCTGTTTGATTTGCAGGTAATTTGTGTTTATATTGGCAGGCAGTCATAGTATGTGCAGGAGAAGAAGAGGAATATGCTTCATATGGCTTTTCATATTATCATAAAGGATGGATAATACCACACTATTGGATGATTGGCAATGTGTAGGCAAATGTCATCTCAGTGACATTTCCACTGAACCCATAATGCTGCCATGTACATGTATATCTAGCAGATAGTAGTCTAGGGATAACAGGTAAAATAATGTAATAATAGAATCATGTTAGGAAAACCACAACATAAAATCAGTTTTATATTTTTGCTATGGTATATTTCAGACTTTTGACTATGATAAAATCTGGGCTTGATACATTTGCTATATTTCTATCATTATTTAGCTTTTAATTTTAACATGATAATTTGTTTGTGTTAAGCAAGTCATGGGAGCAACAGACAGAGAACAAAACAGGATGAATCCTTTGGATTCCCTGACAGATAACTTGTGCTGTGGAAGATCTTGACCACCCCACGGCAAGAAACCATCAGCAGAGAGATGTAATATCAACCAACCAGTAATGCATCCTATTCCAACATATTTTCTTTAGCTATCAATCATTATGATGTCACCCAAGGCAGCACTTAAGGAAACAGAGCAAGAGCAGAACGTTTGCAAGCACCCACTACTAAAGCACAAGTCAGACTGCAATTCTTGCAGAATTAGTATTCATGAATAAAGGTGGAACAATAGAAAGTAGTTAAATATGCTCAAAATGTGCAAGGTCAGGAAATGTGCACTGTACAATAAGCAAGATACTGTGTGAATAATTAATACCTTTCATCATCAAGTACCAACAGTGTATGGGTTCACTGGAAAGCCACATCCAGTAGTCTCTCCTCTCACTTTCATATCCACAGTATTCTCAGTTCACTAGAAAAAAAAAATTGAATGCAAGGGTTGCCGGCACTGAACACCCCCCCTCCCTCTTCCATCCCTCTCCTTAGCATCTCCCTGCCCATCCCTCTATTGCATCGAGGAGGCACATAAAATATCAAAAGGCCAAGTACGTCAGAGCTCAACAAGATTGGAGTGGAGGGGATTTTCCGCCAGTGTGCAGAGCTGCACCTCCAGCAACACTCATGACCGTGGGGAGGAGGAGCAGCAGCTGGAATTCCATTTCTCAATGATGAAACTCTTTTCATCATGCCTCTTTTGCATAACAAAGGTGCATAAAAAGCATTATGTATAGCGACGTGTAACTGTAAACCACCACAAGAAGGCTGTCTTTCCAACACAGGGTCTCTCTGATTTCCAGGAATAGAGGCAAACTCTGCCATTGCCTTCGATAGGCTAAAAATATCACCTCCCACCACCATCTCAACATGACATGTGTGCACGAGTCACTAACCATACATCTAATGTGATTAGAGCGCTCATGAAATTTCAAAAGTAATTCACCCAATGACTGCAATATGTGGGGATTGGAGTCCTGATGTTATTCATTCCAATTTGAATACATCCTCTTAAATTGCTATATCATTATAGTCTCGTGAGGCAATGACTTGTTTCTTTCGACCCCACACAGTTCAGTGGAGCACACAATGGAGATGTAGGTCTGTGATATTTAATCAGAGGTGTATTATGCTGATAAACGGGATGGGATGAGAAGAAGGGCCATTACAGCTGAGGAGCCATGCCAGGTGTCACTCTAATTTAATCGAGCCGCTAAAGACAAAGAGGCGGCCTGAGGGAAACCTCTCAATAACAGGCCTGACTGGAGATGACAAGTGGCACAGTAACCTGTGATTGAAGGGACAGACAGGAGGCTTCGGGGCAGCCTCGCTGCACAAATGGCTAGACTCAGTGGATTTAGTAGCTCCAACACAAACTGTGTTTTTTTTCTGAATTACTCTAAATTAAGAATAAAAATTTCAGAGTAACAGATTTGCACTTGAAAAATGTATCAAGCAAGACGATGCAGATTTGTTATTCCCTCTGAAATCAACACATGCAGTGTCACAGCTTCTGAACAAAGAGAGGAGGCAGTTTGTTTTCATGATAAACATTAGGGCTGTGGGAGGCAGAGCATATGTGCCGGCTTCACTCGGCTCTTGATAAAAAGGAGGCATTTCACTTTCTTTGTGCCATATTGGATTTGTCTGTGCCTGAACCAACTGTGATCAATAGCTTTAGATGTTTCTCTATCTGCAGCTGTGTATCATTACTATTTAGATCAAACTAATCTCTGATAAGGTCTGAACAGATCAGAGGAGCCCTGGAAACAATAGTCTTGGCAAGCAGCAGCAGATAAAGCAACTCAGGCTCAAAGTTTCTGTGCCAAGGCTTCAGTGGGCACTGCAGCTAAATATATCCTGATGGGAGAGGGGTCGGCTGATCTTGAAAAATCACTGGGCACCGGTGGGAATGGATGTGGACACAGGCAGATGCATTACATAAATTATGCTTAAGCAGTGCTATCCAAGTCATTCAGATATTCAATACAGCACTTCAGGACCTCAAGAAGATTTGCAGGATTAGAGGTTGTAAGCCAGGCCAGCTCGATATATTGATCCCCCCCCTCACTGAGAGCTGCATTCAATTTCCCAACAATTAGATGCACCTGAAGGTTAATATGGTGCGTTGTTAATCTGTTGTGTGCTGTGTTGTTTAAAACTAACCCTCTCTCTGTCTTTTTCTATTTGTTTTTTTCCTGCATTTGCTGGCAACACTCTGTTTGGCTGAAAGGCTCAAATGTCTGCCAGGGCACTTTCCATACCAGTTTCACAGAGGTCATTTAGTAATTACAAATGCCATGATACTAATGCATCAGAGGAGAGGCTTCCTCACAGAGCACTGTAGGTAAGTACTCTAGATCATTTCTAGGCAACATTACTGGCCTGAGTAAATTAGGTTGGCCCTCACTGTGACCTTGTAACCACACTAACTCCTCCCACGACCGCAGTATGTTTTTAATAGGGATGCCTATTATACCCAGTGGCAATTTTGTTCCCATCCGTTCCTGCTGGCAGATTTCATATTCTGAGGATGTTGCGGGACTTACAGCCATGTGAGAATGAAATTTCTCTCATGGGATCTGGAGGATATTTCTCTGGTTTGGCGTAGACTGGGCTCTAAGAAAGTAGAAATGACAGCAATATTACATGGTTGAAATGAAACCCCCATAATGTTATCCATTTTTATTCATAAGAAGCTATGACAGGCCTCTCATTGGTTTCTGTATATGAATGCAGAGCGGCGGAGGGGATTTCGTAGCAATTTTGTAGCAATTCTCAGTGATAAATCACGGACAACTGAGAGTTATGGGGTCAACAGAAATATAAAGTGATAGCGTGTCTGTGAATGTGTCGCATATATGGCTCGATAGACGGCTCACATGTGTTCTTTTTATACAACTATAGCCACAGCCAACCCAATGAATTCATACATCCTAATCTCTGCTAAAAGTGAGCGGCGGAGCGAGGAAGGGGGCTGATACTGACCAACTAGGAGGGAGATTAGCTCCAGAGGATTTTGCTGCCGTCTGCTATTTTAGGAGGAAAGTAATGGCAACTGAAAAGGAAAACAATGACTCCAGATCTGGCATAAAAGCAGCTGAAGCGGATGTCGGGGGGGGAGCAAGCTTTCATTCAATACCTTTCCAGGTGAAAAGGTAAGATAATGCTTGTAGTTACTGTCAAAAAATGCAGTGGTCTATAATTCTCCTTCTGGGTACATTATTACCTTTAAACCTTACTTTTCCATCAAATAGCCCCCTTTCCTCAAAGCTGATATTTCAAGCAGTTGGGACTAATAGAGTGCAATAATTGACTTTTAAAACTGTTCGAGCACAGTAAAAGGGTTTCACAGAAGCCACGCAGAAGCCACAGTCATCTGGTGTTTCTGTAGCTGGGAAATAATGAAGAAATCAGGCCTGATGGAAATATATGATAATAGTAATCTCTCTTTTTTTGTTCTTAAAAGCCACGTTTTTACAATTACTACTATTCATACTCTCTTGTTCTGCTAAAAAAAACACACCTTCAGCCGTCACTCATTGCCGTTCTTCATCCAGAAGTGACAGTACTGCTAACTGGTGTAGCTAGTGTTCATGCCCCCTCCCCCCCAGAACAACATTAACCTCCACTCCAATCCGAGTGAAAAGGTGACAGTAAATCCAAATCACTCGTCCGCCCTCCCTGCCAGGTTTCAGTCATTTTCGCCTGCACCATCGTCCCCTCAGCACCATCATATTGTCACCTCTGCTACAGCTGATTCTGCAAAACTGAGAAATGAGATAGGGTGTGAGGGTGCTTTTACTGCATGTGTGTGTGCGTGGTAGTATTCTACGATGTGAGTATATTGCTGCAGATTTTACAAACTCAAATGTCTCTAATCACTCAATATTTCAATAAGATTGATCCTACCGCTTTGCCATTTAAAGGCCGCTGCCCTCACTGATGACTGATAATCCATGAGGTAGTCAATGACTCATACAGAGAAGTGTAAATCCCACAGTACGTGAATGTATGACATCTATATTTTCCCTCAAGGATACTGATTCACACTGTATCCTGCTGTAGCTGACGTCACACTGCCATTTTTAAGGAGCACAGTGCATGTGAGAGGTCCCCTCAGGGAAATATCTGCTGCAGCATACGTTTGTCCATGTGCATCAGGGGCTGCTAGGAAGAGCAAGGGCAGATAAAAGTGAGCTCTCTATGTGAATATTGCAGGAGCTACAATGCAGATATCCCTTACCTTCAATTATACCCTGAAGAACCACTAATTTAAACCATTAATTCAGACTCACACTGTTCTCAGAATGCCTCCATTTTCTCATCCACTCACACAATTTCCCTGCTTTCCCTGCTGGTGGCGGATGTAGAAGCAGTTGGGGGTTCTGCCTCAGTAATTGGAGAAACCTTCTGAAACATGCAGATGAAGTAGGGTGAGCAGGAGAGGAGTGAAAAGTGGAAAAGGAAAACGGACCAGATTCCTAATTACCCACCCCAATCCTCCGATTTCCTCTTTCTTGCTCTGACAGGGTTAGAGTCCTCCAGTGGATGCTCCTTATACGTTCCATGCTGGCCTCAGCATAATTAGGCAAACTGTACAGGGTTGAACTGGTTTTGATGCTGACATAAAGGCCTGAGTGAGGAGGGGGTTCAGAGGAAAGCTGGGGCTTTGATGCGAAGGTTAAGAGCACTGTCAGCACACTCACTCTTACACATGTTACAATGAAGCATCCTGTCAGCTGACACACGAGCGGCCTTACACAAAACTTGGACACAGTTGTAAATAAAATGTATATATATGCAGCATTAACAGAATATGATCTGAAACATAAAATACTTTTTTTTTCTTTTTTTTGCACTAAAAGGCATGATGGGAATCAAAGGCCAGTGCTGCTCAGTGCATTTTTAAAATGGGGGAAAGAAAAGCAGACCCAAATAGCAAATAGGCATCTGAAATAATATTACTCCTCTGCAATGAAAGAGAGCCATTTCAATGAGGTGACATTCATTTCCTTTCAGGTGGTGAGAGGAGGATGAGATAGGCTGTCTGCTTTTAATATATCTAACAGTGTCAGAGCCCCTGGTAGCACACGGCAGAGGCAGACACATAGATATACTGTCGGCGACTGTACTTTATGTTTATGCAAATGGCTGCAATTTCTGCACTGTGCTTTGAAAACCACAATGTGGATAAATATCACATTTTGGGTCAGATGATTGTGTTTCTGTATAGTGTGTTTTGGCCGCTTGTGCGCTCGTCGCCGTGCGTAGAAAATCTACTCATGCATACAGAATCTAACTGAATGTTAAATTCAGGATGTAAATTCTCTTTTGCCTTATGAGACAAGCGGCGTACAAGCTGTCGCTGCAATTCAGTGAGGCAGGAGCAAAGACTGTATATAAAGACAGACACAACCTCCATGATGTCACCCATAGACAATAGCTTTGAAGCTCAGAGTGAGTTGCTCTGCTTTCGCTGATTACATTTTTTTTTTTTAGATAATTAGCTTGTTAATGAGCTAAGCTAAGAAGCCAGGTATGGTATGGTATGTTATGGTGACACAACAAGACCTGCCAGTTAGTTCTAACATAGAAATAACACAACACTAGAATTTCACTCACATCAGCAACGAGGAGCACTGACTCTCTAGTTGATTAAAAACACAAATCATATTGGTTGTCCAATATTTGAATGAAAATCCTCCTGAAACCAACAACATCACAAACACATTCCCACGACACATTCACTGACTCTAATTAGCCACTAGCAGCCCAAAGAGGCTGTCCATCTGCGACAGCACTCATCTGTCATTCGCAACATCCATGCCCTCAATTATACATCAGTTTAAGCCTTGATAAAAATGTAAATGTGTGAATTAGAAAAAAATACATGTGCCATTCAGGGGAAATTAGTTATAGAGATTAAAACTATTGTTTGTACGAGGCTGTAAGCATGTTAATTTCTGACATTATGTTGGGCATATACACAAGTGGCTAGCTTTAACTGACAATTAAAGCAACTGCAGTTTTTGACACTTCAATACTGGCTTCAAATGCTGTTCTGTTTCCTCTAGAGTTGTCTTCTTTTGTCTGTTTATTTTCATCTTTTATCTCTAATGTCTATTTCAGTGTTTCTTGACTTGACAGCAATATTCTGGTTAATGTTTCTCCAGCCAATGCCATCTTGGATAAACATACACACCGCTTTACAAAAGCTAATTCCCAATAAAATGATGAGAGCGAAAGCTCTGTGGAGTATTCTTCCCATGATTAAACCACCTACCGCAGCTAAAGGAGGCTCAGCACTACACCTCTTGCAGGGTGCCGAGCTGCTCTTATCGCCCCACCACGAGGCTGTAGAGGGGTAATAGGATTGTGACTCACAGAGAAAGTGCCATGCTCACCAAGTAGGGGAGGGCTGAGGCACAAGTGTGAAGGGCCTGTGCGGCTGTCCAGCATCATGAAAGCAGAGAGGAGCAGGCAGGGAGGATGTGCTCTCCTCGCTCCATAAATAACCCTGCTAAATTGCAGGCTTTGGAGGGTCAGTGGGACACTGGTCTGCCGGTGTATATCTGAAGGCCTGGATATAACCAGTAATCCCGCAGCCCAGAAAACCAACAGCACAGCAGTTACAGCAAAATGTCTTTCCTGCAAAATGGAAGGAGGCCTGTTTATGAGCTTGCAGAGAGAGAGAAAGAAGAGTGAGTAAGAGAGAGTCGAGGCAGGGTGGGGGTGATTTTATAGTTTGCAGTCAGTGTCTGAGTGGTAGACTCCTTCCTTAGCTGGCTGGGTCGCAGCAGCAGCACAGCATTCACTTTGTACTCGGAGGAGGCAGATGAAAGCAGCACTGGGTCAAATAGGGATGGAAGGGGTGGGGGAGGAAAGGCAGATGCAGGAGGGGGGGGTATTTTACAGACAGCCGGATCGCTTTGGTTTCAGTTGCCGGCTGGATGTGACTGTTACCATTCAGTAAGAACTCCCAGGGTAAAGCAAGCGTTCAAAGATTAAACGCTGACTCTGAAAGTTGTGCTGATTCTCTGCGATGATTAGAAATCAGTATCCTGGGGCACCAAAGTGAGTCAATGTCTTTTTTTTTTCTCCTTGCCCCTCAACGGTGCACTCAGGGCTGCAGGGAAAACCATACCACTTGTTGGCAGTTATAGGCGAGTGGGTGTGTGTCTTAGTTACATTAACGCCCAGGCGCTCATGGGAGGGGCTGGAAAAGGCAGGCACTGCAGGTGGTTGGATACGGTGATGGCCATGCTGGTTGTTTTGATAGAATATAAGTGGCCTGAGGCAGCGAGCAGTGGGTGGAGCGCTACGGTGAAGATTTAAGGTTATTACTGAGAGGCAGGGACGGAGGAACACTCGAAGATGCGCACGGGCACGGGCTTGATATCTCTATCAGACGGGCGAGATAGGCGTCCTCCCCTGCAGGACACAGTACTTTATCTGGAGGTCTACACAGCATACAACAGATAAAGACGGTGAAAAGTAGAGTGATAAATCTGGCTAACACGACATTAAAGGTGTCACAGAGAGAATTTTAATTTTAATACAGCCACTGAAAATTTGATTTAATTTTACAAAGAAATCATACTTATCAGATAAGTATGATGGCATTAGATTGATGGGGATCGGGATTGGTTATTAAACATACTGTACATGTATATACTGGCATGCATCATCGGCAGACAAGTGAGTTTTTGGTTATCCTGGAGCGCCCTCTCATCTGCATGCCATATTATGCCATAAGCTGTTACGTTGCTTGTCTTATTTAGTTTGATTGATGGTACTGTTTACTGCCCGCACTCCCTTCAGAACAGTTTCATTCAGATCTCACACACACACACACACTGCATGATGGCAAGTCACTGCTGCTCAGAAAGCTAAAATCAATGTGTTGATATTCCCATCCTCACAGACTAGGGACTTTTTTTGGTTGTTTTTCTGAAGGGCCGTACAAAACACACCTCCCACAGAAAAGTGGAATGAACTGGATTTGTGAATGCAGAGACGAGGAGAAAGCTGAAGGGTTCGTTGCTGTGAGTTTAAGAGTTCAACAGCGTTGTTGACCGGGCAGAGTAGTGAAAGATCATGGAGCAGTAATTCAACCCAGCAGATAACTGTCACTGATGACTAATACATTCAGCACCTTCAGACATGTCTGATAACTCAACACTGTAAGGTAAGTGTTCAGTTGTCAGACATGTCCAAAATCCCACAGTTTAGGGATCTCTTTGACTTGTAGGTGACTCCGTTTTGATTCCTGTAAGGCAGTGATTCCCAACCAGGGGTACGATTTTGAAACATTTATTAATTTATTTCCAATATCATAAGTAAATATTCTCAGTCATTTCATAAACTCATCACTAAAATGGTATGTGCTGGCAGATTCTTATTTATTTTTGTGTTTAATTTGAATTTGAAAGAACAAAAATGAAGGAGAATTATTACTTCAAATAAAATACGTCTTTGTAAAAATTAAAGAGAGAAATAAAATGCTTTTCATTTCATAACCAGTTGTGTTACGGCCGGCGTTTAGCTCAGTTGGTAGAGCACCCGCCCCATGTGTTGAGGCTATAGTTAGGCTACAATCGACCCCGGTTCGAGTCCCGCGCCGAGTGGCCCTGTCCTGCGTGTCATCCCCTCATTTCCTGTCTCTCTGTCAACTCTCCTGTCCATTAAAGGTGAAAAAGCCCAAAGAAAATATAAATCAGCTCTCTTACGTTTTGACCACTTTTGGAGAATCATCAACATGAGTGAGAGGTTACTCATGGAATGACAAATAGGCTCAGAGGGTACACAAGACAAAAACGGTTGGGACCACTGCATGAGGACGCTAATAACCCATTGATAATCCATTACATTTTAACAGCTGCTTACACACCATAATCCTGTATGGTCTGACAGCCAAGTCTTTGACCTTTGATGAACAGTTACAACTACATTTTTTCTCGGGGTAGTGCGTGGAGCAGTGCGTGGAGCAGTGGGTAAAGCGGCCGCCCCATGTAGAGGCTACAGTCCTCACCGCAGACGGCCCTGGTTCAAATCCCGCATCGGGAAGCCCTTTCCTGCACGTCATTCCCCCTCTCTCTGCCTCCTCCTTTCCTGTCTATCTCTACTAAAGGCAAAAAGAAAAAAAAAAATACAACTAACTACACCATTTCTAATTCCAATACCAATCCAGTCTTTCAAGAAAGATTTAAACTGGTATGGATGTTTGGCGGAATCTTCAATTTTACTAAATATTAAAATAAATAATATTACTGAAAAAAAAACATATTTTCATTTGATTTAAAATCAATAGTTCACAAAAAAAATCAATATATAGTCAACAGCTATAGTCACTACAAAAGAAGGGTCTGTGTGTCCTTTCAGTTCTTCAGCCCTGCTAAATGAAATTGCATTGGGAATCACATTTGCAATGTGTGTAACATCAAACTGATTTGAATTTCATTTTTCATAATGTGAAAGGCAACAGCACTATATTATCAAACCAGATGTAATTACTCTCAAAATGCATGAAATCATCAAGGCAAAACAAAACTGTCAGCCAATGTCATGTGCACCACAAAGGACACAGCTTCTGTTTTGCCTGCGTTAGCTATACTCCACTTTACTTCTTGACAGGCTTGATGAGATAGAAGTGATGAGTGGTAGGAGATGGTTGTCAGGAGGAGACAGGGTCTTTCTTCTGGCTGTCTCTGGGTGGCTATCAGGGCGTCTAATCTGGCTGAGAGCATGCCTGCTGCACTGAGATGGTCGATCTCCCTCAAATCGCAACAAAACAGCTTTTTGTCCTGTGACTGACACTGACTGACCACACATATAATTGGTGTTAAGTGTATAAATGTCTTAATGGGGGGGAAAGGACTTCACCTACTGTGGATGACAGAAAAGAAGACTAGGTCAAGACATAGTATGTGGCTGGATCGCCTGTTGTTACGACCTGATTTTATAACATAGAGCTTACGTTGAGAAACCGGATCTGTTTTTTATTATTTTGTTACGTTTTTTTTGTTGTTGCCTTAGTTACAATTGTAGAAAAAAAGAGATGGAAAGATTAGTGAGAGACAAAGAATGAAAGCCACAGACCAGATTTGAGAAGTGGTAGAAGAACCATCACTCACTGGGAAAGTAAATAATACACTTAGCAAGCTGAGCTGGAAATGCATTATATATACAGGTAAACTGGGAGATAGCCGTCAATGTGACAATGGTAGAATAGGTAATATTTGAAGATATGCCAGTGTGCGATGGTGACACTGATTCAGATGCAGCCTGAGAGCTTTCTCTGTTATCTACTAACACACATGTAAGTGTATGACAGGGCCGCCAACATGGTGCAAGCAGTAAGACGGGCCTCATGCATATAATGCATCATAAGAAAAACCTGCACTACTGGTGGAATTTATAGACACAATTACAAGGAAGCCTACACATGCAAATAGTGTCAGTGTGTATTTATATGTATATCTGGATGGTTCAATGATAAGCTGCCATGTGGTTTCTATTATCACATGCTGTATTTATTCTAGTGAACAAAAGTTGACTGATTTTGTTGCATTTAATTTCCATCCCACTTCTCAGTTTGAATTTCGTATGTTTCTCAGTTGTTGGTCACTTGACAACAGGACAGATCTTCTTGTCATCAAAGGACTTGCGCAAAGATTTTCTCCCCAGCATTATTATGTATGGAACCATTTTCTCTTTTCATTTACGTCTCCCAACTTGTCACATGAAAGGACGTTTTCTCTTCCTCTTCTAAAGTTTCTATCGTCTAATGTCTGAATAATCCACTGGTCTGATCCACAGGGTTACAGTATGACTTTGACATCCTTTTTACAATCCGATATTTGCGCTTTATAGTGAGGTTTCTCTCTATATACTGCATCTTGCAGTCCACTTCTTTTTTCTCCTTCTGGTTTTCTTTTCTTGTCTGCCCTCTGTTCTCCCTCTTCTTTCTTGTGTGCAAGAAGAAGACATACTGTACTTTGTCACTGGGTGAGCTTATGCTTCAAGACACACAATCCTGTTAGGAGTTGGCACAGCTATGTCCATTTGATGCCAATCAAAATATTACAGTCTGTTCACTGATATAATGAGCTATGGACATGCAACCCACAATGAGGTTTGTTTATATGTCTACTTGGTGCAATCTGCATTGGAACAATGCCATGTTGGTTAAGCACCCAAATCTGTTTACCTTGTTTAACACTTCTGAGTGTGTACGAGCATGTGTGCATGTGCATGGCTGTTTGAACCTCAGCAGCAAGATGCGGATGCTATCATGTCAAAGTGATGAGCTTTACTAATATGAGCCAACAGTCTGATCAGGATTCAGCAGGTGTTCTGCGTGGAGGAGACTGACGTCTGTTTGGGACCATCTATCAGAGCTAAATGGCAGATGGTCCTCTCTGCGGCCAGGCAGGAAGTGCACTAACACAATCGCTGCAGAAACACAGGGAGCACTCTACCTGCTGATAATCCACTTACGCACAGACAAAGCTGCTTTAATCTGCCCGCTCCTTTCCTGCACACCCCCTCGCCACACGACAAGGCCAGGCTCCATGCTGGAGAATCACCAATGATCCACTGCACACATGTACGGTCTGAGCTCTGACAGGCCGTGTTATAATAGATCCCTAATCACACTCATATGTGATGGGAGGATCTTAGACAATGAAAGGAACTAATCAGAAGATTGCAAGTAAAGTTTTTCTTGCTGTTTAATTTATTCATTTTCTGCAAATTCTATATTTGCACCTGTTCAGGTAATAGGAGAACTGACAGTGCTGACGTTATCAGAAAAGAAGAAATTGGGTACAGCATACAGTATATTATGAACTGAATCCTGAATCAACTGCCCATCTGCTGTATGCAAGCAGTACACCCACGTATAAAAGATCAATGGAAAATTGTGTTGATTATCAGTCACAAAGGTTGATGCATACTGTGCTGGGTAGTTGTACAGTCCAAGAGCTGAACCTGTGCTTATACAGTGCTTTTTTGATAATCAATAACAGAATATATAATTCTGAAATATCAATATTCAATACCTATAGACAACAGTGCACATAATACTTAAATGCACTGCCATTAACAGCCCACTGCTCTAAAATCAAAGTGTAAACACAAGTAAGACCTGCAGTATTTGATCAGAAACAGAAAAAAAAAGTCCTCAGCCCAAAAGACAACTGCCTATGCTAGTGTTTTGTTTTTTCTGATTTAGGCCCTGTCCACACATAAACACAAACATCCGACACCGGATACTTTTCTATTCGTCGACAGTGTTTTTGGTCCTTAAAAACGGGTATGTCTAAAAATGCCTTCTGGGCAAATAGACTTTTAAAAATGCGTTTTTTGCATTTATGTGTGGAGAAGGAAAACCGTTTTTGGTTGCACAGGGGGCTGGGACTGGGGGAGTGACCTGCTGCTTGCCGAGAAACCAACAAGCTCTGGGGCCGGGCAGCAGGTTACCGATGGAGAAGCAAGTCGGCAGAGCTGATTATTATCATATATTATCACATGACATGTGGTGCACTTGCTGCGTGTGTATCACGACTACGTTGCCACATTGCATGCCTGACGTGCGTCTACATTGAAAGTAATGGATTTGAATGTGCAATATGCTACATCTGCCCCTTTCAACATACAGTGAAGTATAACAGTAGTCATGGATGTAGTAAACAAAGATCAGACAAGAAATATGCTTCTACATGTACTGTACGGTATGTTTTTTTTGTTTTGTTTTTTTTAAATGGGGGAGGGAAAAACTTTTGCACAAAAAAAAGTTTGCAAATATATCCAGGTACAGGACTAGGCCTTAGTGCCCTTTAATTAGTACAGATTGCTACTTCACATTAGGGGCCAGGATGACTATTAGAAAAGCCAGTCTTGCAGTTGGATTCAGAGGTGCGTCAGGCCAGGACCCAGGAGTCCCACAGGGAGTCATTAGAAAGGAAGATGAAGTTTGATTGAAATCCTTTGCCAGGTTGTTCGCACTGATTGGGCTTCATTAAACAACACAGACTTATTGAGAGCTGAGCAGGCTGCTACGTTTAGCATTCTAGCATCAGAGAGGTCTGCGGCACTGAAGGTCTGTCCGGATCGAAAAGGATTTATAGTGGATGTCAGTGTTTCTATATCCCAGGGTGCATAGCTGTTCTTGCTTATGAACTCATCTGTTTAACAGTGTGAATAACGAGTTGTCCTCTTTTCTCATGGCATGAGCACGGGAGCTCTGCAGGGAGGAGGTGTCAGAGTGGAATAAGAGGGAGAGAAGGAATGAACAATTATTGTGGAGCGGTGGAACAGTTCCACGAGGAGGCAGAGGCGAAGGGGGGAGGGAGCCCTGAAAGAGGCCAGGTGCAATATCGCATCCTTCCTGTCAGAGGGCTTAAAAGGAGAGCAGAGGAAGAGCATTTAGCTCCGAGGGACGCATGTAGAATGCTGACCACAGGTTGGGAGAATCGACTATTCAGAGAGCGTCTCTTCCATGTGCCCTATCGAGTCGGGGAGGTATCTGCCAAGTAAAAACTGTTGCCAGCGTCTTCTGAGGTGCTTGGAATACTGACAAGGAAAATCAGGTCTGGAGGATGAGAGCTGACCTTGATCACAGCAACTGTGATACTCTGCTGGGACTGCATGCTAGTCAAAAGAACCATAAGCCCATGAATTTGCCCGTTTCCTTTTAGTTCCCTTTATAGCATGAGAATGTCTAAGGAGATTTTTTCTTTCCTCTATACTGATCTCTCCCCCATGACTGTTTCTCTGTGACCACTACTGCTTTATTTGCACTGCATTTCATTAAAATCAATACAAATTATATTTCTAGTATGTCAGCACATACTGTAAACATTTTTTTCATGGAACACAACTAGTAATAGGAACAAGGCAACGCTGCTACACCTTCTAACATCTGGCCTCCGTCAACAGTATGAAAGTCTACAATTGGCATTCGCACACAAGTCAAATGATGTGCAGGTATTTACGGCCTAAGCTCTGTTCTGTAGTGATGTAACCATGACACCGGGGTGAACACTTTTAAAAAATTTTGAGTGCTTTATGTATACGTCATAAGACCGTAACCCCTGAGGTGCATAGACCTCCACTGTTAAAATGAAGCCTGTAAAACTGGGACAGTTATATAAAAACATAAATTTTTTACTGAAAATTTTAAAGCCATGGAGCTGGGGCTGTGCAATATACGTGGTATTTCCGGTAGACGGTAGAAAATTTGGCCCACGGTAGAGATTTGTGCTCTACTGTCCTATCATCGATGACGTTATTGCACCTGCCTCAGAGACAGCGGAGCAGGAGAGTTTGTTAAAGAAAAAAAAAAAGTTCGCTAGAGTTAGCTAGAGTTAGCTAGAGTTGGCAAGTTGACGAAAGTGAAAGTCCGCAACTTTATGAACCTAATAGAGAGAACATGCATAGGCACCGATTCCGGGGGTACTCCGGTGCTCGAGCACCCACTGACCAGGTTGAGCACCCACTGGGGGGCACGCCACCAGATGCACATTTCACCGTGCCGCTCGGCAAGCGCCTCGGCCCCTCAGCTATGTGTCTGTGGTCTCTATGTGTAGCTTGTGTGTGGTGTGTAGCCTGTGTGAATGTCTGTGTTAATCTCTCTTGCACTTTGTTAAGATGAATAAGCACAAATTGCTGCAGAGCGCGATCCTGGCACAGAGGTGCGCGCTCCGGCGCTTCTGACACAATCGGTTAAGGGCGCCGAAAGGAAACTGGCTCCGCTTTGTGGCTATTTCGCGTCCGACGTCTATGTTAAGCACACGTGTTTATTGATATTGTAGCATTCGATCCGACGTATACAACAACATAACACAAACTTATCTGACAGGTCTCACTTCTTCCTCTGCTCCTCCTCCATGAGAACACAAGATACCGGGGACTGAGGCCAGGTGTTTCATGAACACAAGATACCATGATTTTCGGTCATACCGCGCAGCCCTACATGGAGTTTTTCATAGTAATTCACTGTGTATATTGCTGTCAATAGTTTCACAGCTGTGTCTTTCGCAAATGTGTGGAAAATGCTTTTTTTGGCCACAGGGGATTTTTCGCTGCCATTGGGAAACCCTGGCTGCCAGGCTGAGCTGCAGCACTGTATCAACGTCTTTTAATACATCCGTAAAGCAGACCTGTCATCTGCTCAGCATGATACTGTTAAAGCAGAAACACCATGGCTACACCTTCCACTGGAGGGCTGTGTTCAATAACTTGTAAAAACATACAGTCATCGACCGAAGTGTCTAACACTGTGGCTCTGACTCTTACAGGAGCACCAACCTGGGGATGAGACACAACAGATTCATTTTAGCAGTCCCTGTGTGTGTGTGTGTGTGTGTGTGTGTGTGCGTGCGTGCGTGCGTGCGTGCGTGCGTGCGTGCGTGCGTGCGTGCGTGCGTGCGTGCTGTTATGACATTGCTCCCTTGTCCTCGACTGTAAGTCCAAATAAACATTCTTATAAGTGGTAATGTTGATGTACAAAGAGTGTTTAAGTCTCTGCTCCTATTTCCTGTTAGAGATAACATGGTGCAATATCCATTAAACGTTATTGTGTTATTTTATACATCACATAATCTGAATGGATACTGGTGCTACATATTCAAACCATTCACATACAGTACTCCCTGAACTTCTATTCTGAGAGTGGAAACACAGGGAGATCAGACGGAGGGTACGGGGTGGCACAAAACAACACAGATGACAAGTCAAAGCCGAAATCTTTGATTAGATATTATTTCCAAATGCCCCAATTGCTGGACAATTGTTTGCCTGATTATCTATTATCTACATCTCCTTCAGTTAGAGCTGTCCAATAGGGTTTTTGTTTTAGGCTTTAAAAGAAATGTGTCCTCATTCAGTTATTCTTCTGTATTTGAGTGTCTCTATGTACATTGCCTGCATCAACGGTTTAGTCTGGTACATAAATTTCAAATCACTGATGATTCTTTGACATGTCAGAGAGTAAAAGGCAGTTTGAAAACCTGACTCAAACATTCTTTATAATATTTCCCATAAAGCTGTACCTCACTGGCAGATATTAAATCTCTCTGCAATCCACTCTGCCATGGCCACGAGTCCAAGTAAAGGCTAAAACTTAATGGCCTTTTAATTTCTGATTGCCTGTCTCTTTGATTGGCCTTAAGTGCTACCCAATCTACTTTCAGTGGTGATTACTGTGGGAACTTGTCAGACTGGTTAATTGGTTCTGTTAGGAGAGTTTTTTCTGGAGAAGGCTTCCCATTTCTCCCAAAGGGCAGCAGGTGCTCAAAGAACAACACTTTAGCCCTTGATGCTAGGAGGACCGCTCCAAATTACACTCAATTCTCAATTGTACAATTACAGCAATTCAAATAAGGACACTTACATAATCATAAGTGATTACAGAACTCAAGCAAATTTTAGATTAGTAAAAAAAAAAAACCCAAGTCAAACTCACCACTACAGTGTTTTCAAAGACGACGAAGAAGATGAAGACGAAGAAGAGGAAGAAGAAGAAGAAGGAGGAGGTCAGTTTGTGCTGATATTGAAGGCACAGCAGAAGAGGTTGAGGGGCTGCTAGGCAGGGCAGGGCTGGTTGAGTGGCCGCTGGGTCGGGGTGGAGCAGCATTTAATTGTACTCTCAAGTGGAAGAAAATTTGAAACAATTTAGAAGACTTGTCCCTTGTTTGATAGAGCAGCAGTTCTGCTTTTTAATCACCAGTCTGCTCCAAATTGTGAGTGGTGTCTTTTGTTTCTGATCACAGAGACCACATGATGTCCTTGCTGTGTCCTTCTCTGAAGCAGAGAAAAGTCCCTGCAGAGAATTGGTGATGTTTGTTCATCATTGATTAGGAGGTCTGTTAACAGCGTGCACTAACATCTCAATTCCCTGGTTATGTGAGTGCCAGATTCAATAACCACCTTCATGCTCTCATAGTGACTTTTTAGTTGTCACAAGTATGCTGAGCATTGTCTTTCAATCTTCATTGATATTTCTATTCCAAAGTCAATATCAGCCACTTACTCACTCAGTCAGAAGTACAGCATACATCTTGTGGGTAAAAAAAAAAGCAAGGACACAATGTTCTTTAAAAGTTTTGCCTTTCAGGCAAGCTGAACAGTTCTTGTCATTTCTAAAAAAGCTTTTCTCCTTCCTAATAATCGTGGGTGAAAATAGAAAACACTGGTACTTTCTACAAAAGAAATGTCAGTTTCATGGCACCAGACAACTGCAGAAATAACAAGAGAGTGACAGATTAAGCTTGCCAAGTGAGAAAGTATACCGCCTTACACAGCTACTAATCCAGACAGACCCTTTATTCTATTGATCAGTACAGAGAGCTCAACCAATTCACCAATGGGGGCCTACACTGCAGAGGACATGTTCCTGGATCAGATGCTGAAGGACACACACATCTAGCCTTAATGCATCTCATTAGGCCACTCTTTTGGACAACAAATGTCCTGTCTGTGATGCCTCTGGGTGGCCTTGTTTGTCCTTGGAGGGCTTTCTCCTCACATTGTTTTTATAGCACACCACTCTGAGAGCTCTTTAGTTAGGATGGATGAACTATGGCCCATTAAGAAATTGAGCATATCACACAGACTTGTAATGGCCACACGGACTTGCAGTGGGATGAAATCAAAGCCTAGGTTTTTTGACAGATGGCTTCTTTTTTTGAAGAAAGCCTCGTTTTCTTTTTCTTTCCTTTTTTTGAGAGAGCAGGACAAAGCTTGAGCGTAATGGGTAAAGGCACAGATGTGTAAAGCCCAGTTATGTATTTGTAGTGACTAAAGGGAAAGTGAGAGAGCACTTCATATCCTCTGCGGGTAGGCTGGGAAATGCCTCTAAGACAAACTCGAGCGAATACCCTGCTGCTGTAGAATCTCAGGAGAGCAGAGAGAGTATTACAGAGATATACTGTATGGTCCACTACTGCAAAGACACTCAAACTGCACTGTCCGTCAAAACAGCTTGTTTTTGTCTATGCAGTGATTTCCACTGTGAAAGCCGAGTATGTGGCACAACTAGAGTGCAATTTGGTGCTGGATTTAATGAGTAGCAAAACATAAGAGACTTTTTTCCAGCAGCAATTGAGGTGTCCATGGATGTTCTTTAGGGCTCTCTAATGAATTAATGGCCAGGCAAATGCAGCTTGACTTAGGAACATGCTGCTACCCAGCTCCACAGTTAAAAGCCCAAAGTGAGATTAATCACTGCTGCTGAGGGGGATGATGTTCTTTGTTTCTGTTAATTTATGGTCTCTTTACAAGTGAGATCCTGAACTAACATCATGTCTCTCACATATTGCATGTACACTGCCACTAATCATCAACAGCTCCTGAGGCGCCTCTTTAGCAAATTTACACAGCAGCACCAAGATGAGTTGTACATAAACAAGATATCAGGGCGAATACACAGTTGCTTCCATGACAATAAAGGTTCTTGGAGCCGATACTCTGCCATCGCGCTATCTCTATATCCTTCTGTCTATACTATCCTTTCCCTCACCCATTCAAGACTTATCTAACACAAGATAAGAACTAGTCATTGTTGATGTACGATGGAAAGACCAAAGGCCGGCATGGTATGACAGTAGCGTATATGGAGCCTGCTTGGCATGGGGAGAGACAGCTTTTAGTCAGGAGGCCCAGTGGAGGATCAAAGCGAACAGCGACTCCTCTTAGCCAGGTCTGATCTGGGAACAGGATAGTCAAGCGCAGCTCTCCTTGCAGTCTGAACATTACTCATGGTATGGTGAATATTTCATGGCAGGCGTCACAGAGCTGACAGTGGTGCTGGCCACAGGGCAGCTCTGATAGACAGAAGAAAGTGTGTACAGTGGGGTTTTGGAAGGGGGGTGGATTAGTATTCAGAGGGATGAATCTGCCCCACATACTGTATGAACACAAACGTGCTTGCAGCATTGGAAGTGTGGATAGACACATCCAACTATCTACCATGGAGTGGTACACACAATCTCAGACAACTTAGTTACTTTCCTGTCTTCATAAGGCAGCTAGGACATTGAGTAGTGACTCGCTGATACACAGAAATACTCCCTCAGGTCTATTAAAGAGCTGCTCTTGACAACATTCCTCCTCCTGATGCACAACCTACACTTTGTATAACAAAATATATGCCATTTTTCTTTGGTTAATGACATGCCCTGTTATGTACTATTTAATTGTCACCCACACATTTTCTGTTTTTCTTTTAAACACAGAGCTTACATAACTGCACACACAGCATTAAGCAAATCCATTTAATGCATTGTTGGTCTTGCGGTAGTTTTAGAGGGCAGCGTTCAGCATTGACTGCACTGTGACAGTCTCTCTGGAGAGGTGAAATCATGTAGTCTTATTATAGAGGAGACAAATCAAGTATACCAAAACCCTCCCCTCCAGCCCTACTTTCTCAAGGTTATTTTCAAAGATAGCTCATGTCTTGGTACAGTATGTGGGTTGGGCTTTAAGTAAGCCCTGCCACCAGAGACATGGTGTAACCCTATGCAGTAGAAGTGAGGGGGCTTCAGAGGCCACAGAGAGACAGGGGTGTGACTAATTTAAACCCCTGGGAGGCCTGGATGGGCACTGGCTTTTGTCCCCACAGAGCAAAGTAGGGCCACTTTAGACCGGGGTGCGTTGTGCTTCACACGCAGCGCAAGCACTGCCGACTTGCATGTCAGCATTACAGCACGGTAATGAGATTTAGGCTTTCTGCATCATAAAGTATGACTGCCTCGAGAAACCCTTGAGACAATGGTGCCTATGTTCTGCCCAGGAGCACAAAACAGACTTACATCATATCAGAATCGCCACATTCCACAGTGAAATATGATTATGGACTCTAGAGAGGCATGTTCCTTCTGTCAGTAATCAAAGTATATCTTTCAACAGCATGCTGACTACTCCACTCTGCTCCACTTCCGCTTGCGGGAAGGAATACCACTTTTACAGCTCACTGAATTCAAGGAGATGAATCTCAGCAAACACCCTGCCCACTCTGATAAGGATGTTCTTATTTACTCAATTCAGGAGCATACATCAGTAATATCTCTTTTATGAAAACAGTCATATTCTCTATTTTTAAATATATTGTACTGTGGACATGAAAGTGAGCCGACTGCTGCAGCGCTGTATCCCCCTTGGTGGGAAGCCAGGCATCACTAACACTGATTTCTTTTATTTTATAGCACAGTATAATGAGCTACCTTCAGTTAAGACCTGTCATCATGCATTACCGTCTGACCACACCAAATGAAAGCTAGAAACCTGGCTGGATGACTACATGTTGGAAAGCAGGCACGGTCTTCATGCCGCTTGCATTCGTTCATCGCTGCTTCTTCATCTCATGTGATCAAGGTATAATGTTGTTTTATTCATTCCATATAACATGTATGAGGAGCTATTTTAAGCAGGAAACGGAGATAAGGAGTAGAACCTGAGGGTAAGTAAAGATGTACATGAATGTTATGTTTCCAACATTGAATCACAACATTTACTGTGGGGTTAAGGCTGAAGTTTTCCTACAGCTCTTCTCTCTCTGGTCCTGCAATGGCATCAAAGTGTGAGATCTGAATTTATTAACTCTTTATCACTTACAAACAAATTTTCACCTACTTCCCTCATTTATTTCTAAAGGTTTGCTTCTATCATTCAGTGTGTTGGAATCATGAAACTGAAGTTGCTGTAAGAGCAAGAAAACCAAATACTCATGATCTAGAGACAGGTGAATGCATTAGCATGTCATCAAAGCAGGCAATGCCTGCTAACTGAACCTGAATCTAATTACGAACATGACTGCACAAGAGGTTCGTTTTCACAGGTACAGTCCAGACTGGATATTCACACATGGTTCATGAGTTGACAGAGAGAGGAAGAATTGCCATTTACATTGTAATTAAGGAGGATGATATTCAAGGCAAACAAGAGCGAGAGAAGGTAGCAGGTTTGTCTGAATCAACAGTTAGGTGCCGTCTCAGAGAGCTAAAGTGCACAGGAGATCATGGAAAAAAACTTGGGGTGACAAGACCAAGTCTTGTGGATGACCAGAAAATCACTTGAAGAATTAAAAACCCACAATGAGAATGTTGTAATAATATATAATATGTAAGAATAATGTTCTCCTGGATAACGCTGGGCAGGCTTCGTGACCATAATCTCAGAGGATTCACCACAAGATGCAAACCCCTGGTAAACTCATTCACAGAAAGACAAAGCTACACTTCACAAACCTATACAAAAAGAAACTAGCAGAGTGGAACAAAGTTCTATGGAGAAACAAAAATCCACCTCTGTCAAAGTGATGGAAAGAAGGAAGCATAGGGAGAAAAAAAGAAAGAGCTCATGACCCAGAGCCACCACCTAATCTGTCAAACATGGTGCAGGGTCTGTGAAAGCTTTGCCATGTGCTGCCAGTGGAACTGGCACACTGGCATTTATTGATGATTTCACTGCTGTCAGAGGCAGCAGGCTGAATGCAGAGGTATACAGGAGCTGTGTTTGTGCTCACATTCAGCCAAATTCTTCAAACCCCATCTGACAACATTTCATCATCCGCCAATGTAACAATCTTAAACATACAGCTATAGCAACCAAAGAGGTGGAATATCCTCAACAGGCCGAGTCAATCACCTGATCTCAGTCCAATTGAGCAGCGCTCCACTTGTTGAAGACCAGACAAAAGGCAGAGAGACCTCACAACAAGCATGAGGTTAAGGAGGCTGCAGTGAAGACCTGCGAGAGAATCAGCATGAAAGATAAAATGTCTGCTGAGGTCTATGGGTGAAAAAGTTAAGGCAGTTGTTGACTGCAAAGGATTGAAATGATTTTGTTTGAATTGTGGTTTTGATTTAGAGGATTACTCAAGCTGAGACTTGACAGTTTAGTGCAGTGGAGAGTATTTTAACTTCTAGTACAATGGTGCACTAAAACAGGAGGTTACAAAACGGGGCAATGAGTATCATGAGTGCATCTGTTCTATAACTCTTACATAAAGAACAAAACCAAACTATAAATCATCTAAATTACAGCAGGGCAGCGCTTCACATCAGCCAAACCTGCCTGAGGCTGAGATGAAGAAACATCCAGATGGCCAGTCTTTCTCTCTCTCTACTTCTGCCTGTTTCACTGCTGTTCAAATCCAGCTGTAACTGTCTTCATTAATAATGATGGGTCACATGGACAAACGGCATCAATTATAATGCAAGTGCCTATAAGCTTCTCAGATCATCATCGCACCTAAGGAGTGTTCTGCTCTCAATGTCCCGCATTACTTAAAGGATCATACATCTCCCATTATTTCACAGTGACATGTGACACATGTGGATGACATCTACATTTGAACCAGCTGAATTACAGAGGCTGGAAAAAGAGACAATGCTAGAGTGCATGCTTGGGATGCATCTTGTCTGATGGCAGTTCAGTGGTTGATCCTTGTATACAGTATGTATGTAGTACACTGGTGAACTGAGGACTCGCAGCAGATGCACCGGCCTCTTCACGTGTATGCACAAGCAGGGGTAAAGAATCTTCATCCAGGCAGGTAATTGGCTGCTGTTTACATTGCCGTTGGCATACCCCTCCTCCTCTGCTTGACACATCTGTAGTGTTCATTAGAGCCAAGGAGCTCTGTGCTGCACTGTGTTATTAAATCTGGCCTCTCAGGCTGTTCACTTTGCAAGTGTCATCGGAGCAGTGCACAGTGCTCACATTCATGCTGGGAAAATCAAACATTTAAGCTAAATAGACCTTAAGTGTAGTTTTAGAAAAGCAGTGTAAATGGATAAAAAAGAAAAGATGATGTAGTGCTATTCAGAACCTCGTTTGTGAGATTTCTGTTGAACCAGTTCAGATATAGGTGATGCCTCATGTGCTTTTTTAAGTTTGTTTGGCTGTGATCGATGCATGAGGGTTGGAAATTAGAGGATAGTGAAGATGCAGAAGTAGACGGGAAGAAAAACAAAGTGCACAAAAACGTAAAATTGGTTTGCATAGAGAGACGTCAGAAAGGCGGGGGAAAGCAGTTTATAGGGGAAGACTTACCCCAGGTGCTCCAATGCCAGATGGAGAAACAGCTGAATCAAACCCTGGGAAATAGACTCGTCATCAGTTCCAGCCTCGAAATCTTCATTAAGACCGAAACTAAAGTGAAACAGAGACAAAATAAGGGAGAGGAAGATATAAATGCTTCCTGGAACAACAGATTTAAATTCTAAGTGGTTTCACGACAGAATGATTTGACTCTGAAATGCAAGGTTTAATAAATTAAATCACACCATTGCGTGCTTGCCAACCTCTCTATTAATTAGATGATTTCAGAACCTACAATTATTACACAACTACAGTTGGTGTTTGTAGTAATTTACGGAGAAGTGCTCTTTATTATTTTAGTTATGGAAGTTAGAATATTATTCAGCATATGCTCCCTTTAGTGAATTACCATGTGCATCTTATCACCAACTTCAGAGTTTGTAGTTACATATATGACAGCCTGAGTCAACATTATATTGGCTATTAACCTTCATTTAATATAAGAGATCAAAGGATTCCATTTATCTGAATCCCCTGTCCGCAGGCAGCTCAACATGTTTATTACTGCCATGATGTCAAAGAAAGGTATATAAAAGCATACAGATTACATTGAATAAATTGCACAGTGCAGAGCACAGATACGTCCTGTAACTATAATTTTCTTATAATTTCTCTGCATGATTGAAATTGAAATTCTATTATGCTTTTTTTAAATAAATGATGCATACATCACAGATAATTAGGGATATTTGACTAATTCGACCCTCTCTAAACTTTTGAATGCACATGTCCAACTTTTCAGTGTTTCAGTATGCAGAACACACTGTCCTCTTACAAGGTGAACAGTATATAATTAACCACAAAATCACAACTGTCTGTGGTCTGATCCATGAATCAATCACTAAATGTTCTGGCTCATTGACAGTTTGTATGTAAACAGTCATCTTCATCAAGTTTACATTTTGATATTGTCAATTGATAGTGTCAGAGAGAAGCGTCCACTGAGTTTAGAGTGTCATCAGCAGGTTGAACAGAGACACAGGGAGACTGGAAGCGTCACAGAAAGGCAGAGAAGTGGACGTCCTTTGGCCCCATACATGTAACAACTTATTGACACTGACTTTTTTAAAGTATATTTTTCAGGCGTTTTTGACAGAACAGTTGAGAGAGACAGGAAATGGGGAGGCAGAGAGAGGGGGAATGACATGCAGTAAAGGGCCGCCCGATGACATTTTGTTATACCGACCACTTTTGTTAGTTTTTGTTTCAATAAATAGTTTGAGATTAGGAAACTGACATTACATACTTCTACTTGCCCTACGTTCATGATATCATATGACCTTTTTACATTTTCCATAGATTTCAGCCGAAAGTCAAACAGTATCCCCAACTTTTTGTCGCGTATTTGACTCAGGTCTTTAACTCAGCCGTTAACATTACATTCTGCCACCTGGTCATACTTACATCCAACAATAGTATATCTACAGTATGCAGTTGGACAATTCTCCTACATAACACATTTACTGCTGCATTTCTTCTCCATTACAATCCTTCACCACTAACAGTGGCGTCTTTGTCTCCTTTGCTTCCCCTATAGATATAGTTTATCATGAGTATCTCTGCTACCTGGTGGGTGGCATCCCTCAGCATTTTGAATATGTAATTTTATATCATTAATGTATCTCCAATGCAGATACACTTGTATCTTGTGTTTTTTCTCTATACGTAATTTACAATCTGACCACAGGGTAATTTTACAGTATACTTTTAATCAAAAACTGAAATCCATACAGTTTCACGGTGCATAAAAATGATTGATGACAAGTACTTGCACAGAGTACATATTAAATCAGCGGACTAAAATCCTTTCCACAGGCAACACCGGCTTGAACCTGCTCAATTATGTACTGTAATAGTTATGTGGTGCACAACACTTCACCATATCTTTCCTGTCTCTTTCACTCTCTCTCCAATTTATGCAAAATTATATTCAACAGGCTAGTGGGAAATCATTTCACTTGTGGCTCTGGGAACTCAACAATGGGCTGTAATAACACATGACCACAAGGTGTGAGGTGAGAGTACATACCCCCTCCAAGGATGGCCAGCCACAGCCAAATCAGCAGGTGCTTGTGTGTGTGTGTGTGTGTGTGTTTGTGTGTAAATGTGTGTGTGAGAAAGCAGGAGAGAAAACAGAATTACTGCCTCATGGTTGCCTGCCGCCACCACTATTTGTTTGAGGTTAGAACCTATGAGATGTCATGTAAAATACTATTCATTTGTGTGAAATTTTGTCATAATTGCTGTCTTGAATTATGACTGAAACATATTTTGTGAGGTCACACTGACATTAATCTTGACCACCAAAATGTAATCAGCTCATCCTGTTGTCTCAGTGAAAGTTTGTGCTAAAGTTGCCTGCATCTTGACAACTGCAATTCCTCCCTCATACAGACAGACTTGTGATTTTGAATGTAACTCTGCAGTTTACACTGACTCACCATCGTCCTCTCTCCGTCTCTTCTTGTTCTCTACTTTTTGCTCAACATACTGCTACCGACTGTTAATACACTTTGCATCTGGCAGAAAAGTGCAACACATTGTCCTGTGATTATGGTTTGTGCATGCATTACTGTAAACACACTGACAGGACGTCATGCGAATTAGATTAATCGTGATAATAAACGTGGATGGATGCAGATTCTTCTGTAAAGAGCTCTAGTAGTTAATGAATCGTTTGATGAGAATGAAAATGATGTGAATTGTGTGCTAATTGCAATTAAATGTGTTGGACAGTTAGAAGCTCCTCCTTATGGTGGTTGAAAATCTTATAAAGGAAGTTGATGTTTCCCACATACTGTACGTATATTGTTTTATCCAACCAACCAACCAACCAACCATGTTGCTCATTAGTACTACTGTATCTGGAGACGCATTTGAGACAATCCTGTAGTGTAGACACAACTTATCAAATAGGACAAATCAAACCCCGTCCCTGAGATATGGTCGTCCATGTCATGGCCTGTACAGCCTCTTTCAGGGACCTTGTGCTCATTCCATTGCCTTCCTGATTGCCATGGGAGATTAGCTGACCTTAGGCCCTGAAAGGAGCTAGTATTACTCACCTTGGCCATGCCCTCTCTGCTCTGCAGTTTCCAATCAGATGTGGTGCCAGGCTCCTATTCCCCTGCAACCTCTCCTGGAGGTCATGGTTCTGTGAAACATCTGCTGTGACAAATAGTCGCTGGATGGTTGGCCCATAGAGACACAAGGAGAGGGTCTGTGTGAAATGGAGACAGGAAGAAATGGTACAGTATGTGATGCATGCTGGGAATCATTCCTCCAGGAACTACTTGTGCAAAATCTTTTCTTTTTTTTAAAATGGAAACAATGTCATCACTGTATAATAATAAATCTCAGGCTGCTAATTAAGTTTGTCTTTGGTTCAGTAGCTGTCTTCATAAAATGAAAGACTCCACACCAAGCAAACAGGCATATCATTTTAATGACATCAACAAGCACCGACTATCTTTTCGATGGTCTATCCTCCTGACTGTTTGCTCATACAGGCTTTGCGTACTCGCTCTTGAGAATTTCTGTACAGGCCTCTTTGATGATCTCTTACCTTCAGTTCACCTCAAAACTCAGAAAACACACTTGTGGAAAGATGCAGAGAGAGAAAGACAAAGTGGGGGGAGAGAGAGTGATGGCAAGTCCAAAGATGTTTTAAACATGAGCCAGTTTAGCTGCCTGTGTTTTGCTCTCAGCCATAATTAAATTCTTAATTAGTGAGCCCTCTGGAAGAAACGCATGAAGATGGAATTCAACTGAGAGCCCCGACTCATTTGGCCAACAGTAAAGGAAAAGGGAGAGGGGAAGTGGTGCTGTAGAGGAAAGGAGGCAAACCCAGAAGCAACAAATGCGAGAACCGTTTTAACTTTAACTCGCTGTGTTAGTGCCCTCCTTGCAAATAAAGTTGTTTCTACTATAAGAGCTCAGTGAACCTCTGTTGCTGATATCGCCTCCATCGACACCAGCCTGAAGATGGAAGAAAGACATTATTAATTTCTTGGTTTTGAACTTATCTGTCATCACAGTGCTGCATGGATGGAAGACTTGTCGAGTATCAAGTCTGTCTTGAGAGACAAAGAACATGGTTGAGCTGTTTTTTTTTTTTAAACTTAAGTGGGGTAAAAAGTAGGATTCTGAAGAAACCTAAGACTGTCATGCACATCTTATGATCCAGATCAACTCTCCTCATACCCTCCACCATGCTGGACCAGGAGACCAAGCTCTGCCCACAGGCTGGCCTGACAACTCCAACTCATCCAAGTGGGAAATAGAGAATCCATTTTTTAATATGTCTGCTCAGGTCTTTAGTCATGCCTGGCCTCTCCCTGCGCCTGTCTGGCCTACCCCTAGAACGGCTGTGACATAGCTGCGAGGCTCCGAGGAGGAGTGTGGATTTGCCGCAGCCCTTTGATGTGTCAGCAGTGCGTTGGCGGCACACCTCTGTGCAATATTGAAATGTGATGCAATGACGATAGGTGAGGGTGAAGAACTGCCAGCGGCTAATTGAATATGCTCTGCCCTGCACGATATTCCTTGGCTCTAGGTCCGCAATTCAGCCCTTGAAATTGCAGATGTGTGTATGCGTGTGTGTCTTTGCACATGTGCCAATCCAAGCATGTGGGAATTCAAGTGCAATGAGCAAAACACTAACTCCAACTGTTCTTCTGACCTGTTTTCCATCTTAAAATAAACTGATATGTAAAAATAGATACATAGGATCATGTGGAAAAATCCTCACTCTGAGCCAGAAGCTGTGCCCGACTCCATGAACTGATGGTGAGCTAGGGGGTCAACTCCCAGGTGATAGTGTGTACTGGGAGGCAAGCTGACAAATTTGCTCATGGTATGACCTTCGCAGATGCTGCGGAGCTCTGCTGATCTGGAAGTAAGCAGCCGGCTTCCTGGGAGAACGAAGGCCTCGTTGCCGGAGTGGAGCTGCGAAGAACGGGGATGATTGTGCAGTCAGATCAGCTCTGCAGCGCCGAGGGTTTAGAGGCTTTAACGTGTACGCAGCACATGTAATCCCCGAGCCCCAGGGTAGAAATGTGTGCCAGTAGGATTCTCAGGAGCGACGCCATTCTGATGAGAACCGAGCAAAGATATTTTATGATAACCATTTTTGTGTGCTTGATTACTGTAGGATGCACAAGTTTTCTTCTTCTTACTTATCGCAAAGTCCAACAGATCTTTCAGCTATCTCCTTCAAATAGCGCTGGACCTGGAAGTACAGTTTGTCAATTTGCGTCTCTCAGACAAACAGCTTTGCCTTGATTCATCAAACAAAATCAGCAGGTCTAATGAGTGTGTGTGGAGGTCCTGCTACAACCACAGTGTGCAGCTCTGCGTGATAACCCCATCCTCTAATCACCCCATTAGACGCACTATTCAGAAAAATCATGAGTGTTGGATGATTAATGCTTCTTTTCTTTTATCAAAACTGAAAACCCTGAACAAGATCACTGTGCTTATTGAAGTTCTGTGTTCTCCACCTCCTCTCTCTCCTGTCTCAACCCTTCCCTTGCCTTAGTTCACACCTCCCATAGGGAGCGTGAGGAAACCACGCATCAGCATTGCCGCATTGTGCAGGAACAAAAAAAAAAAAAGAAAAAGGCTCTTTGCAAAACTGTGCTGCCTTGTAAGACATAAGCATGGTAAGAGCTAGTCATTATTTTGTGCAGAATCTGTGACAAAAGAACTACTTAGTACGGAGGGTGAAGTTAGAGCAGGGCATAAAATCGCAAAATACTGAGTTAGAAGCGACGTTTTTTGGGTGATCTTATGTATATGGAAATCAAACTTTCAACTCACCCCAGTACTTTAAATTAATCATGTTTCTTGTAAAAGTCTTCTTGTAAAATTCTGCCAATTTCCACCTCTTATACAACAATATTCTTAAAATCTTGACAATCAGCCCCCTGGTTACATTCACTTTAATGTTGTTGTGTGAAACTATGCGAGAATTAAAAAATGTCTAACAGCATGAGAGTGCTGCTTGAAGCGCTGTGAATTTTACCCTCTTTAGAGTGATTAATCATTGTGAGGAGTTGATAATTTCCTTTTCAAAGCAGCATTACTTTTCTGCCTCTAATCACATCAATCATCACTTCTTGTCCTTGAATTAATTTTTCAGTTTTCTGACAAAGCAGGCTCTTCATGATATGTTGCGAGCGTGTGAGCAACAGATGATCTAACTCATAATTTATGCAATCAGATAGAGGCATGAGCTACTCAGAGGATCTTGATCTTCTAAGAGGTCGTCAGAGGAAATCAATCACAAGAGAATGCGAGAAAAAAAAACGTGACTGATCTGATCTGATCGGATAGAATACACACGGGTTAATGTTGGTTTATTACCACGATAACATCATCCATAAGTCACTCTGCCTTTTTGAAGAAAATGTAGTCAACACATACTCTATTCCCACACTGATGTGCATGAACAAATGAATAGGCAAATTAAATCAGATTATTAGATTAAAGGAAAAGTGTAATCAGGATCGTATGTGCTGCGGAAGATTCTTAAAAGCAGCGTGTGATGTGGATGCTCATTTAGCTTGAAAGGAAAAGGGAAGCTGTTTAGCAAACAGAAAATTACACCTTATGAAGTCTCATAAGAGGCTATCTGAGCTAGAATAAATGAAACTTAAATGTGTTGTACTGCCACAGTAGAGAAAGCCATGGTTCCAGGCATTAACTGATTTTCTGCTTTTCAGTAAGTGGCACTCATTTCAATGAGAGAAGGTCTCATTTTTTAATATTTATGTGTTGTGTGCAAAAAAAAGACTGTCAACCATGAGACTGCCATGAGACAAGCTTATTTATTCCATCACCTGTCAACTACATTTCTCTGAGCGCTTCCCTCGTGTGCCGCTTGCTTGACATACTGCAGGAAGTCTATGATATCTCCCTGTATTAGGAACCTGAGTTTAACATAGAGCGCAGCTCCGCGTTGACATGCAAAGCAGACTGATGGGTGCTGTGCTACTTTTAAATACAATTTTCTGCTGGTTTGAGGGGGTTAATTATATCTAGGTCACTGCTTTTTGATGAGATCTACCAGCAAACACAAGCAAAAAGAAAATGAAAAAAACTGCATATGAGCAACACAAAAAAGAATTTGCATGTGTGTACATATGTAGGCAACAGACATCAACACGTTTGTGCACAAACACAAATACGTGCGCCGTGCATAGTGAATTCACAAATCCTACATTCAGAAGCCTCCAGAGCAACTAAGCTACTGGATGGATGCCTGGAAACTAGGTCATCTAAATCCTTAAATGCAGTCTTTTTTTAAATTCCAAGTAATTCATTTAATCTCCAACATCTTGCATTTGCATTTGCATTCGTGTTCGATGCTAGGGAATATGTTGAGCGGCGAAACAAGCAAACAGTGTCCCAGATTCCAGTCAGAGCAGAACTGGTGGCCGTGCCCCCCAACAGTGTCACACTATGACAAATCCAAAAATTCTGACCAAGCAAAAATCTGATCAAAATATTACCAATAAAGTGCAGCTCAAGTTCGTAATGTACAGTACATCTAATGGAGGGGGCAAAAGACTTCTATTAAAGTCCACATCATCCTCTGAGTGATACAAGGCAATCCAAAAATACTCTTCTGTATAAAAGACTAACAGAGCAATCTGAAGTGACACAAGTGTGTGTGACCTCTCATGCTGCGGCTGTCTAACATCTCCACCTCTCCTTGGTCAGTTAATTAGGTCATTCTCAGTGGGGGTTGTTAATTCGACCCCTGATACTGTCACACTGTGTAAGATTAATACTTGCAATTGTCGGTTCTGTGTTAACCCTTTCCATCCACTTCCATGCAGCATTCCATTGTACAGGACTCTTCCTGTTGCATGTTCAACATTCTGAACAACCTGGGTCCATGTAGAGTATGTACAGTCTGACCTCTGCTGCACTGTCCTCTTGAGATTTGCGTGTTGTTCTGTCGTTGCTACACAAAAAAAAATATGCACATATTAGGCTTTGTGGGCTGCTGCCGTTTTCTTGCACTGGTGTCACCAAAATAAATCCAAGTACATGAGTAATTTTTAAAGAACGCCTCACCATGTGAGCAATTTTTAGACATTAAAGGATCTGTGGTTCTGTTTGTTGCAAGTCCAAATATAATCTGAAACATTAGGCAATGAGCTAATTAGGAGAGCCCTTAAAGCACAAGCTGTTATGGATATTCTGAGACAATAGACAGATACCCAGCAGCACCCAAATGTTTGGAAAACTTAGAACATTAAAATTTGCCGAGAGCCAACTTGAAGTGCCTTCTTAATATAAAGTACAGGCCGAGTATGCCAGGGAGCACATTTGCAAACTCCCTGAAAGTGCTTAACTGGCATGAACGGCGCAGAAGGTTAATTGAAAGTGCAGACAAATCAGTTTATCGCCTTTAACCACAGTTTAGTGCAAACAAAACAAACTGTAAGCATGATTCAGCCATTAGAGGTAAAGCCACACACTCATTCTTCCCACACAGAAACATCTCAGCATTAAACTTCGGAGCGACAGTAGCCATTTCCCAAACAGCGATCACCAACTTCATTAACTGGAACATCATTATGCAGATACTGTTCTGAATCCCTATCTGCAATTTGCAGACGCACCCTTGAGTGTTGCATTATTAGGTTGCTGCTCTGATTTATTCTCACTGATGCTGTAGATCAATCTAAATGATGCCTTTCATTTCATGGGTTGTTTGGAATGATGCATGTTACCGCTCTTTAATTGAGATGTTCAGCCCCTCCCCCGTGTCCCTTCCTGACATTTACCGGGGGATCCGATGAAAAGAAGAATTTGCATTTCAAACACTGGTTAAACTATTATCCTGGGAAATGTTTTTCTCCCATTTAGCACAGTTTTTTTCTGTTGTTTGTTTATCTATTATTTTCCGCATCATGATTATTTCATTGTTTTAAAGTGAATATGTCAGCATTGTTTACAGCATAAAGCTGGGTGACATGAAGATGGGGATGATCTGAGGGCCGCTGTTTTGAAGTTCACTCAATAATGTGCAACACATGTTAGGACGAGGTGGCTATTTGAGTCCAAAGTCAGAGGTAGAATTTAAAATCTACATCATAATATCTGAAAGGACAGATTCCACACTGAGAGCAAAATGACACGAGTCTGTCAACAAACAAAAAATGGCGAATGGACACTTCAGTGTTTGATGGTTTGTACATCAGTCAAATTCAACCCAGAACAGCTAAAAAGTCAACCTTTTCTCTTACAGTAAGAATGTGCCATCACATGTGGCAACATCCCCCTCTATTCTCCCATCACTGCCACTAGCCTTCATAAATAATTAAAGATTTAATCTGTGATATTTTCAAAGGTCAGATGCACAACAAAGAGAAAGAAATGCCAGTCCTTCCTCTACAGAAGCTCGTTTGGTAATCACTCGATACTGGGTTTTCACCTGAAACCTCCATCAAGCGGGTCAGCAGATATGACGGTGTGTGGAAGGGGGAGGAGCGGAGCAGGGTGAGGAAGAAAGGGTGGGGAAGCTGCCATAACCAGACAATGTTGAATCTACCATTGTCGTAGAGACACATCATGAATATTTCATCCTTTTGTCTGGAACTGGGCAGGACTGATGTCTAGGGGAGCTGCTGTGTCCCTGAGACCTGGGCCACTGTAGGTGACGACCTGGGGAGGACAGCCCCTTAGCCGGCCCACAGGTTCGGAGCGAGAGGCCACGGGTTCCTGCATGCATAAATGTCTGCTCCATGCATTAAATGGATGCGGCCTTGATGGATTTCTTCTCCTGATGCATTATCAATGAGACCCACTCTCTGCATCACAACCCTAGTCGAGACAGAAAGGGCTCTATCTTCTATTTCCCTCTTCAGTGCTTCCCTCACCTGAGAGGCAATGGGAGTTTAAACAGACACCTCTACTGTAGGTGAGGTTTGAATCTTTAACCAGGAAGGCATTATATAAGCAGTTTACTCTCTCGTTCTTATGTTTTGTAAGTCTGCTGTTCAAATAGTAACAAGAAACAATATCTGCCTCAAATCACAATAGTATATAATCAAAAAATAATACATAAATAACTGTTAAATAAATTACACACGTGAACACAAAGGCGCATCTGCTCTGCTGAATGTACTGTTTCCCTCTCTTTTGTTAGATGTACAGTATATTGTGCTAAAGTTGCAAACTTGTCAAGCTGAGTGAGACTTAAACTCACTGAATATGCATGAGCTCTTCAGTAGTGAGTTTTTCTTTCTTTCTTTTTTATTGAAATCATATTCACATTGCGTCCACTCTGTTAGTGCAGCTGACTCATCTGCTTGTTCTTTCCATCAGATTTCAGCTCAGACCCAGGGAGGTTTCGTCTCTTTATAGCACCCCGGCAGAAAAATGGAAGACTTCACTAGAGTAAAAGTTTCCCTCCACTTCAACGGTGCTGAGGGTAGCCTTTGCCTCTCTCTCGCATTTTGTCTCTCCAACATTCACACTTCATGACTCACTTGACTCATATTCCTTTTGTGCCGTCTCCTCCATAAAGCTGGCAGAGTGGGTTGCTGTCAGACAGATATGAGAAGCTGATTGTGTTTATCTTGCAAAGAGAGAGTAAAAGACTTTGATTTGATGTTGTTTGTGCATTAACAGTCAAACAAGGCATCAGCAAACTGATGGAGTTTGTTTTCAGGCATATTATGCAAAAAAGATGTATATACTACGTTTTTTTTTTGTTTCTTAAATCTCATTACAGTCCACCAACCGAATCTGCACCTCTACTCCACACAATCTCAGTTTCCTGTCAAACCCAATTATCTTTCCCAAGCTTCTTTTAGATTTGCTGATTTCTGAAAAGACTGCTTTTCTTGTTTCAGTCTTCTTTTGTGCTTATTTTAATAGGTTTTGTTACTAGAGTATACAAAGCAATGGAAGGCAGGAAAAACAAGAAGACAGAGAAAGCATCAGTGGATGCAGGCTGAAGACACTGTCGCAGTGACACCTCACCAGCAGAACATCCTGTTGTTCCTGTTCTCTGTACAAAGTCCTTCTCTCATTCTTTTCTTCTCCCATGCTTCTTCACTGTGCCTGAGCTTGTTATTTGTCATCCTGGCTGCCTGCATATGCATCTATTGTTCTTGAGCAACACTTGACAGTATTAATTCAGTGTTCCCCACAGGTTCAAACGGGGTCAAAGATCCAATTTAAGAGATAAAATGTGAGATCAAAATGTGTGCATGCGAGAGACAAAGTGAGAGTGGGAATTCGTGCGAGCCTGTCTGCATAATTCTATGCCTCCCTCATTTAATACTCACCTGCTTGGTCTGAGGGGGTGTTTACTTGTCAGAGGTTGTTTTTGGTGTCCTCTGTTTGTAGCACCTACTGTTTTTAACCTCCGCTCTGCCTTTGAGTTAGTATGAGTCTGTCAGGCTGCAAACATGGCTTGGCAGGCCCAAAACAGCCAGCCTTTCCATTAAACATTCATGAACTGCAGTGCAGTGGCACCAATGCAGAAAGGTCACTCAAGAATAATCGGTTTAGTCAGGTATAGCTCCGCACATCAACACACGCGTCTATAATAAATAAATATGTTCCCTGCAGACCTGCACCTGGTAGCCTGCTCCTTTCATAATAGAAAAAGAAAATCTCATTCGTGCATGTTGCCGCTACTGAATATGTTGCTGAAGCAAATAATTCCATGCAGTCAGATTCTGCTAAGAGATCATGGGTCTCCTGTTAGCTTCTCTGCGATGCCCCCCTGTAAAAACCTCCTCCCCATGTACAAATCCCTTAATGACCAAATTCCATCAACCTCACTGAGACCTCATCGAACCCTAACATTTCGCTTTCCAAATCCAGGTTTGTGGTTCCTGGAGTTTCACAGTCGAATGGGAGGCAAAGCCTTCAGCTATCAGGCTCCTCTTCTGTGGAACCAGCTCCTAGTTTGGGTTCAGGAGGCAGGCACCCTCTCTACATTTACGATTAGGCTTTAAACCTTCTTCTTTGATAAAGCTTTATAGGGCTGTATGAGCCTGGCTCAGGTGAGCACTGAAGCAGCCCTTAGTTATGTTGCTATAGACCAATGCTGCAGGGGGAACTCCCATTAAGCATTGAACACCTCCTGTCTCTTCTTCTTCCTCCTTCTCCTTCTCCCTGTCCCCATGAATTTATATCACACTATTGCATGTCATTAACTTGGTGTTTTCTCTCAAGTAGTTTGTGTTTCCTCTCTCCTACTTTTTCTCTCTGCCCTTATTCTGCAGGTGGTCTCTCTCTCTCTCTATCCACACATCCCTCTCTTTTTCCTCCCTCCCCCATTTCTCTGTTTTTGCAGACAGCTGTCCAGCCTGAGTCTGGTTTTGTGGTCTCCTCCTGTAAAAGTGGACTTTTTCATCTCCACACACAAACTGATGGGTTAATACTTTGAGGTCTTGATCTTACTCTGTAAAATGCCTTGAGATAATGTATGTTTTCATTTGGCGCTTGATACATAAAAGTGAACAGAACTGAACAATAATTCAGTCACTCCTAGCAGATGTGTATCTGAGAGATGAGGGCCATGATTGTGCCATTAAAGACTCAGTTCACCCAAAACTCAATGAAACTTTTTTTCTGTCAGAGTAGGTATGTGAGAGAAATCTACCCATCTATGGATTTGGTGTCTTTTTGTTTTTTGTCTGTTGTTCATTCTTGTTTGAATTTAGTCAGACAGGACTCTTGGAGTGTGTGTCCTAGGTCCTACAATGAAACGTCTGTGTGTGCACTCATCCTCACTATAAATGCAGATGCTTTTCTAAAGAAATATCTATGTTCACCCGAGGCAATGGTATTGCACCAGCGTCAGCCCTGTGGCCTCACATCTGCTTGACAACAGCCATTGTACTTAAGGACAGTTCTCTTACGTACACTGCAGTGGCTCTGTAAAGACAGATAGTTTAAACGGTTATTCACTTTGCATAGTGTCATTGCAGCATTAACCTTATCATTTTATCTTCAGCAGTTGCAGGTTGTTTAAAGCACACAGTGGTAGCTGAGGCCATTACAGAGTAATCACAGGGGATCTGATTCAATGGAGTGGGTAGGGCCGCTGGAAGGACCAGCAAAACAAATCACATTACACCTCAATTAACACCAGCGAGGCCTCTGGAGTCCAGTTTCATTCTCAGCAATAAAACTCTGTCTCTCACTAACACACTGTCCTCATCCAAATAGCCTAAACACCATACATCTGATGAAATGAGAGCAAGTCTGGAGCAGACAGACCACAGAGGAGAGGCCTTTGCTACACGTGTAAAATCACAGCTTCGGCAGAGCTAGTTACAGTACAGAGCTGCAGCGTCTCACTTGGTTAATTATGAAATGCTGCATCTGGCACAGAGGGCAGTGAGCTGATAAGTCTGCCCTGTGGAGCAGCCGGTGTCCCCATCACAAGACAAGGACAGTCCAACAGAGTGCCCACTGCACAGCTCAGGGCCAATTACCCACCTGCTTCATGACTGCGGCTCATGGGTGTCACTTCATGCTAATACCAGTCCCATAATTGCTGTTGTTTTCCCAGTTAGAGGGTTATGGAAATGAGATCTTAGCAGGTTTTAAAAGCCACTCAAATTAGACCATACAACTGATTGGCTTTGTTCGGATCGTTAGATTCAAGAGCAGGAATTACTGATAAGAGTCACGGCCAAATGCTGGTATTAAATAGTAATTTAAAAAAAGACTAGAAATTTTAGCGGCATATAAATCCAATTATCTGGTAAATTAAGCTTAATTGTACCTGCTGAAACTTTGCAGCTTTGAAAGCAACATTTAATTTGCATAAGAAATAAGCAAGAAAAATTCATTGTGTAAAATTAAATAATCTTAATGTCAAATAATCAACTCCAGCAACAATGTTATACCAAAGTTCTACTTGAGGGAGAATTCAAGTGGAGAATGTAGTAAATACATACAACAGGAGGAAGAGCATTTACTATTTCATTACCTGTTTTGTTATCGCTGTCACTATCTGTTTTTCACACTGGTTAAACAGCGAGCTGGAATAACGCGTCTCCCATTAATTTCACAGTCAGTTCCAGGAGCTGCATCCTGTTCTCCCTCTCGTTGGCGTTATATCCCCCAGGACATCACATGAGGGGTTTGAAAGAAGGGAACAACTCAAGGTCAGAGAAATATTGTAGATGCCGCAAGGCCAAGACCTGTATTTTATTTTGCCCGTCATAACAATCCATGACAATGCTATTACTATAGAGGTGATTAACAACTGGGCTTGTTCAAAAGAGAAAAAAATATCAGTCTTTATCAAGGCTTGGTCTCACAGGGTTGCTCTCCGAAAATGTCTTGCAAATTAAATATACAGATGCTCAATAATTAAAGGGGACAGCTTTGTGTTCAGCAGCACAGTGTGGTACCAGTCTAATCAGTACAAGAGCTATGTCCGGGAAAAAAACATTTATGAGTGGAAATGCAGCCTTCCCCTAAATCCTAACTGACTAATCAGTCAGTCAGTTCTATGCTTCATCTGGTTTTAGCCTCCAAACATATTAGTGAAGATGATGATGAGTGACATGAACTTTTACATCTAGCCCCTATTAGCGAGCCTCCCTTGTCCCCCCTGCAACATTCACTAGGAGAAGGCTTGACACATGCCCGTCAGTCACTCACCTCTCCTTTTTCCCCCTCCTCCTGCCTGCACACATCCCTCCCCCCTCGCCTGCAGACTCAGACAAACACGCCTGTTGCCACCGGTGTCACAGCCAGCTGCCATCACCCTCAGTGTCTCTTGTCCCCTTTTCAACAGCAGACTGAGACACGGCAAAGAGGACACTGAGAATAAAAATCACCATGTCTAATCAGTACTTTTCAATACTGGAAAATGCTGTGTATTTATTTGTTTACAGATATTATTATTAAGAAATCATTGGTACAAGGAATGATCAGAATATTGAGCCAATCAACATCTATCAATCACAAAAGGAAGATATAACATACACAGCAGGAATGTCATTTCTCAAGTGTGAGCAAGAAATGGGGTGTTACTAGTCAAACTACAGATTTTAGCACTCCAGCTTTTAGCACCAAATCAGACACAACATTCTGAAAGCTGTCACCTGATGGTGTGAATTTTTACTACTGTGGCTGTGACATGAAACCCTGTATCCCACTGACAAGTGACGTGTTGGGGGAGGAGAATGCTGGGTTGGAGCTGACATTCAAAGCTGTTCAGAAAACCTTTAACTAATTCAAACTGGTAGACTTCCTTCCTTCACTGAAGCCCAAATCCCAGTGTCTTCTGTGCTTTTTTTTTTTTTTTAAGTAGATGCCAGGCATTTGAGAAATACTGTGTTAAATGTGTCCATTTGTTTTATTGATTGCTCTTTCACAGGGGTGAAAGTGAACCATTAACTTCTTTCTTTGCTCTGAGAGTTTCCTGTATTGACCCATTCTTGTTTGGGAATCTTCCAGAGAGGGCACTGACAGTGAGGAGACAGTAAACACAGATGAGCAGAGGCCTCGGAGAACACACTGAATTTCATCTCTGTGTGTCATCCGGTTGAATAAATTAATAAATAAATACAAATAAACATCTATTAGACTGCCTGTTGCTTTTAAAGGAAATGTAAGGAGAATGTGTGGCCAGCCTTTGATGAAGCCTGGCAGAACCTCACCTACCGTCTTCCTTCTAATAATGAAGCCATCCTGCTCCAGCCTCTTCTCCACATTTCAAAGATTGCAATACATACTGGGTTTCAAGCTTATGCCCCCAGTTTGCACTACATTATACATTGCGTTTACACCCAGTTTTTCAAAAAATAAAAAGGCATGAGAGTCAAGCTCTCGCCGTGTGTTGCCTCACACAAGGCAGGATAAAACCTGCAGTGCAGTGACAGGGAGTCAAAGCTCTGCATAGCTTATAGGGCTTATTAACATTCCTCACTGACTGAAGCTGGAAGAATAACAAATATTGAATGGGACTTTTAAATACAGTAACTGTGATATTCCCGTTTGAGGACTGGCAGCATGTTGTAAATGAGTGGAACGGCAGTGTGTCGTAATGTGGATTGATACTCTCATAACAACTGTGCTCAACTAAGCAGGCTTTCAAAAAAAAGCCCCTTTGGCAATCTGTCTCTCTTGCTCTTTTTTTATTTCTCTTTCACTTTTCATAGTGTATTTGATAGGATGGCAGACCAGCTCAAAGCACAACTGGTCCCACTTTTCTCTTAGCCTGACACACTGTGATGCATGGTGGGGGATGGCTGAACATAATGAGTTGTACTGTATAGGCTTTATCATGGTTTCATATTGTGAATATTGTGCTCAGTGTCATTTTACTGTCATGTTTTAATCAACTTCTGTTTAGCACACAATGGTGGTGTTCCACATAATCAACAGGCCATTTTCCGCCCTATCAAACTCTGATTATTTCATTTGGGCTCCAAAAGCCATGCATTGATTTCACGTGTAATTTATTTTTGGAAAGCAACCTAAAAAACAAAAAACAAATCAATATTTCACACTCAGAGCCACTAAGAAAATCAACACCTTTCACCATCAGTCCCTCTCAGCCTATGAAAAAGCTCAGCGAGTTGTTTTAAATCTTATTAATTCATGTCCTGCAAAAAATAAAAACCTATTCAACTTAAAAGGAAGAACAACCTCCAAAACATCCTTATAACAATCAACTGAAAGTTTTCTCAGCCGTCTACCTCAAAACCAGACTGCACACTTATCACTCAGTCGAAAAGCAAACGGAATGTGAAACTTCCACATACCCATCAGACATAGATCTTGTTTACGTTCTACTATTGCCCTTTGTTCTAGTTTTTACCATTTGTTTGTGTATGAATTACTCCATATGGAACTGGACTTGCTGTTGTTGTATTAACTATTGTCTCCCTAGAATCATGGATCAAACTGATTATAATATACAACACCTGCACTGCACTTCACGAAGCACAAACAAAAGTACAATGCTAAACATCTGAGGTGTTATAACACCTGCCTCCACATTTATTCATTTTCTTAAACAGCCCAGCTCCAATAAACTTCTTCCTTTTACAGCAGGAAAATAACTGTCTGTATCCCCTGTGTGTCCAAAACACAACATTTTCTCCACCCTATCTCGAACACAGCAAACTCCCATCTATTCTCCCGGACACATTTGCCCACTGTGACAATGACTTCTGAAGGGCCCGGTGCAGGAGGAAAGACCATCCGTTAAAATCAGCCCACATCAGTCCATACATCAAACACCCTGGAGAGCGGCTCGCTTCTAGGAGGCCCGGCCTTTTCCTTGCTGTCCAGCTACCTATGTGGATAGCTGACTGACAACATCAAGGAGATTTAGTGCAGCATCTCAGCGGGCCTGGTAGGGACAATCTCAGTAGATAGGAGACAGTAATTACAGCTCTGGGGGTGGGGGGGTGGGGGGGGTACACTGGGACCCTGTAGCCTTGCAGAGATTCGATGTCATGAGGCCAATAGATTCTTGGGTGCCTGGAACAAATGGTTGCCTCAGTTGTCAGAGCAGAAAAAGGAGCTACAGATATGGGCAAATTTGACTTCAGAGGAGGTGATTTACTGGTTTAGCTGTCTGCTTAGTGACATAATTCTGCCCAGATGGGAATATTAAGACTTTGAGTTCAAATTCTGACTTATGTATGAGAAATTCAACATTAGTAATGCTTCAGCAAAGCCAATTTCACTTAAACTATGCTAATATGCAGGACTATGCTAATAACCCAAGCTTCCTATATTATTTCTGCGGCAAATAAATATTTCAGATCCTCTCGTGGTATTAATAATCAGCTTTTATGATCGGGACAGTGCAATAATGCTTGAACAGCAAGTCGATGAACGATGGACATATAAATGCAGGACATGCTCCAAGAAGATATTTTCTCTAGCCCTTCGGTGACTCATTCACAAAATCTGCAGGACTTAATTAGAGTCGCAGGCGATAAAGTTCTGACCGAACCTACAGAGACATTCATTCACAGCAAGGTCCACACTGCAGTATCATCCATTTCTAAATCTTCTTGCTTCATCTTTATTCTCCACCATCAGCCTGTTTTAACCAACAACTCTGTCATTCTCCTCTGTCATTCTGCCACTCGCTCTTACTTTAACCTTTCAAGCCACTCTCTCTATAAATATCTGTCTGTGAGTCTGTGCCCCCCCCCCCGCTCCCGCTTCTGAGGAGAGCAGGGGAATCTTCCATCCCCTGTGGATGTGAACACCCACTCAAGGTTAGGAGTGCTGCAGCTCCAGGAGCTAACAGACCAGGGTTTCTACTGCCACAAAGCACAGAGCTAACTCAAGACATTTGTCGAGTCCACAGCATTAATAGCCCACACTGTCAAACACAAACTCACTTATCTGATAAAAGAACCTCAAGCTTAATTGAATTTTACGGTCTGTAAGGTTCTAATACAAAGTGATGTTTCAGTGTGTTCCTTCTTCCCCCAAAATAATACAGCAAAACCCAATTAAAGTTTTATAACCTATTTAGCTGAGTGAAAAATACTTTCTGTATCCTTATCCACAGCAAAGCAAGAAAAACAACAATTCAACCATCTTATCCATGAACCTTTTATGATTCTTTCATTTCTCTCGGTGGTCCAAATGGATTGTGAGCTCTGCAAAACTAACCACAATTTTATCTCGCCCTCCTAGCAGCCAACACACAAACACAATATACGTCCCTATCACAAGACAGAATATCATGCTCCTGCCAGTCCAACATCCAAATGTAAGGAAGGCAGCAAAGCTTATTCTGCTTGTAAGTCTCACACTAAGATATTTGAAAAGGGGCTTAAACGTAGAATGTAAATTAAAGATAGCACAGCAGATACAAATTCAATATTCCTTTTTTTAATGTTTCTTCTTAATGCCGTCTGATGTGGGTATTAAAATGAGGTCAGCCAGGCCTGACGAAGAAATTACATGATTTAATGGCACCCCAGGGGAAGTTTAAATATAGCTCTGCATTACAACTGGCCTCCAACAGCACAGCATGACATGAGTTCATCCATAAACACTTAAATCCTGGATGGGTCTCACTCCAAGCACGAGCACTACAGTGAGCAAATACCACAAGTCAGAGAGGACATGGCTGTTTTTCTGAAGCAAAACCGATTTGCTTATAATGAAATGTCTCAAGCAAAACCTGGGTGAGGTGTAATAGGAACTTGGGATCATTTGTTTAATGGTTGACTGAGTTGCTGCACCCTGCACTGCCAGCAGGTGGAGGGACAACCCATACCTACTCATCAAAATGTTTTTATTGGTGTGACCATCCTGCGCTCTACAGAGTTTTATAAACACATACAAGTTTGTTAAATAAAATCCAAACACAGTTATAAATTCATGAGAGATAAAGAAAACATCCACCCCAGCAAAATTGTCAATCCAAGTATCAAAAATGTGCAAACCAGATCAAATATAGATTAGTATTCATCATGTATTTAACTAAAGTCCATTTTACACGACACTCACATGAAAGCAATGTAGATGGAGACGTCCCACTGGGAGCTGCGGGCAGCTTATTCCCTATATAAACTGTTCACCATTCATCTGTATTCAAGGTAGGAAATCTCTTTCATGAAGGCTTCAAAATAAATTCCCTCATCATAGCTTAAAAGGGAAACTGCATCTAATAACATCAAATGCAGAGGAGCAAAGCTAAGGTAAGCAATACAAAGATCAATCCTATTAAGAAATTAAAACATCAATCAATATCAAGCATGATAAATTTAAGCTAAGAAATTAAGTCAGATGTTCAGTCGCACTGAGAAACATTAAAGATGCTTGCTGAAGTGTAAAATGGAGAATCTCCCTGCAGAGACGAGCCTAATTTTGTGATCCTCCTCAAAGACTGATCAACTTTAGTTTATCTCACAATGGCAGTTTGTTCTGACACAAGGTAAAGTATGACTTCAAGCTCCATGCTGCAAACGTCAAATGGTAAGTCATAATTGCCTAAATATGGTAAATCAATACATGATTTGACAACAAAAAAAAACATTTGCGAAACCAGAATGAACAGTGGTATCCAGATTGACATAGCTAATGAAGCCTGGCAGATGTAGGTTACATCTGGTCCCACCGGTAGAAAGCAATCCTGCAGTGAAGGCAGGGAGGCACCAGGCGCTGTGACAGCTCCATTCAAGGCTCCAAGCTGAGCTAAGAGGAGGTGAGAGCTGTGAATACCTTTAATTAACTAAGACTGCAGTATGCTACCCTCCATTCAATCATTCTCTCTGTACCAGTCAGATGCAGGCCGACTAATCCAGATTCATGGTTCATAACATTTTCTCTCTGCTTCACTCAAACTGCAATACGCATGTCGTCTTCCCCGCTCTCCTCAGTACCGCCAGCCTTCCTAGTTTACCCTCATTCAAGTGTCAGCCTGCCCTCCCCCTCCCTGCCAGACATGGGTCTTGAGTTATTAGACAACACCAACCCTCATCAGTTAGTGTGAACTGAAGGCAGCTCTGAAGTGATGGCAGATGACACATGTCATCCCACGAGGCCTGAGTGTTTTCAGCCAAAACATCACACAATGCATTCAAAGAAGGCCTGTTTCTACCAGCTTTGCAATTTAAATTAAGACTTAAGACCTCTAGACACATGTCAAAGAGACAGCACAATTTCCGATTGTGGTGGGTTGGAAAAGGAGGAAATGATGTCTGTCAAACCGTGAATAGTTGTGAAGGGTAGTCTCGTACCTATAGTGATAAATGATTTGTGTTAAAATGGCATGGAGATGGAGGGATGGAGAATATCAGGTTGTGAAATGTCCATACTGCAGTCGTTGAGTCAAATGTGCACCCTTTTCCAACACGCACACACACACCAGCAGAACAGCCCAACAGAAACTAAGTAGAGAGTGTAGGCTGTAGCAGTCGTCCAAAGCAACTCGTAATCTCCCGGCATAATGTTCAGACATGCGCCTGCATTCCAAACTCCAACCACCCCCGAACATTATTCCCTATCATATCTGCTTCTCAAATTCTATTTGGGCAAAGTCGCTCTAAGACAAGCCCTCCAAAACTGCAATAGGTCAATGTCAATATGTAAAACCCTCATTACACTAACAGCCACATTGCCGAGCATATACTCCGATTTACTGTGCAACCACAAACTAAGTGCACCACAAGACACTGAATAGGCGTTGACCTTTTACTAACAAACAATCTCTTTGTGTTTGCCCAGAGGGGAAAATTTCAACAATGCATCTGACACCAAGTTGTCAACAGCCTGCATGCAGAAGTAAGTTTACAAGTCTATTTTGATTTGATATGCCAATAACAGTGTGTCTGATTTATGACATTTCAGTATCACTGACTACAGAGACTTGTTGCAGCAACTGCAAATTGTGCACACTTTTGTGCTTTAAGGAAGGAGTGTCTCTGTGGAAAGACAATACCACATAGCTAGAGGGTGTGTTCAGAGCCAGACAATGACACATACACATACTGCTTAAAGGTGTAATGTGAAACATAAATCTATTTAGCTGCCTATACACGTGGGGATTAATATTGTGTTTTGACTTACTGCATTTTGGACTCCAGTGCAACATGCTGAACATGGGTTCAAGCCCCCACGGTGGTCCTGAGGACTCCTTCAACCAGATACTGACACCCTCTCAGCTCCAGATGTAGCTCAGCCTGACCTCTGACCTGTGTGTGCATCAAAGACAAGTTCTGCATCAAGAACGAAATAAGTTAAATCATACAGCTCAATTTTCATCCGTTTATTTTTAACTTTTTAATGTCAGTACACATGGTTAAACAATCTGTAGCATTACAGTGAATACTATACTTTGCAATCATGTTACTTTCAACAGCAAAAAAACATACACACTAGACACTAGTGATGATGTATTGTAGTCTGTAGTGTGTACTGCTGCTACTGAATCACTGCTGGGCTCAGGCTAACTATACTTGATGATAAGGCTGCAATAAATCACGTCCACAAAGAAGTTATGAGCTCAGTAGGTGCTCTACAATAACCAACCAGTCTTTGTTTTAGAGGTCTGATCGTAAATAGTTGAGCAAATGACTATATGAACTTCCACATTCAGATGCATTTGCATTTGCAAAATGTTGTGCTCAAAGTAAAAGTAAACATACAGTATATGTATATACTGTATATACTATAGTATGTACACACAACTCACGAAAAGTTAGAGATGGCGTATTTGTCTTTTGGATGAAATTTCAGAATCCAATGCACTTGCACAGGTGAACTTAATTAGACCTTCTCTAAACTTTTGAACGCACATACAGTATAGGCTACCACTGTTCAAGTTTCAGTACTTATAACATGCTGTTCTCTAAGGTGATTAACTACAAAAATCACAAGTGTCTGATGTTTTGGTTCAGTGACAGCTTGTATGTAAACAGTCATCTTCTTCACATTCACATTTTGACATCATGAGACCAAGACGACATCTACAGAACCTGTCAGAGGGAAGTGTCCACTGAGTTAAGAGTGTTACAGAGTGATATCAGCAGGTTTAACACTGAAACTGGAATAGCCACAGAAATGCAGAGAAGTGGTCGTCCTTTGGTCACATGACCACTTACTGACACATTGACATTTTCTGTTGTGGTATTATACTAACCCACCACTGTTGTTAGCTTTTGTTTCAATAAATTTTTTGAGATAAATAAATTACTTTAACATACTTCAACTTAAATGATCTACTTTTATGATATAATAAACTTTTTTATATATATTTACTTTTTACTACTACTACTTTTTATTATTATTATTTATATATTTATATATATGCACAAACTTGATGCATTGTGAGTTACAAGCAAGCGAGTTAATATATTCAGTGCTCATAAAGTTTCACACTGTCATGCAGAAAAAAGAGGAAGTTGGTCCATGTACGATTTTGAAACAGATAACTGAAGTGATACTTTCTCAAGGCTTCACGCGACTTTCAAACAACAACTCACGGGAGGCTGAACCGTAGCAACAGAAGGAGGAAGTCACCTTTCTAAAGTTCAGCAAAGCAGTCGCGCTCTACCTGACAGTCAAGTGGAGGAGGCAGTCGCTGCTGAGCTATCAGGAAAATGTCAAGAACTGCTGCTAACGGCAACTCAAAGACGCATCTGAACCAGAATGGACTGAAAAGCGAGGACATCAAGAAAAATGGCTATCACAACAAGAGGGAGGTATGTCTGTCAGCGACGGGATTTATTTACAAAAATGTTGGCGCGTCTGCACCACAGACACAGGAGGATTTACCGCTTCTGTTTATATGAGTTTCATTGGGGCTCATTACCTGAATCGACCTCCGTGACGTAAGCAAACTGTGTAACCCATAGAGACTGCTCACCTACTGAATTAAGAGCAACAACATAGACACAGTATTCATCACTGTCTTGATGGCAATATGCACGGAGAAAAAATATTTCATTGAGTTTTTAAACTTAGGAAGCTGCTGTAGATCGCCCTAATATTTGGTTTGTGATATGTCTACCTGATGAAAACAAATACAGCTAAGTGTTAATGTTAACACAACTGTATAATGTTGTAGTTTTTCCCCAGAGGATATCTTAGTTCTGACAACAAAACCAGCAATAAATGTGCCGACAACCCCGCCCTGAAATTCTTCCTTTTTTGCCAAAGCAGGTTATCTCTGCCCGCAGGCTATTTAGGTTAGGAAGGTGCAGCCTGTGTGCCTTTGTGCATGTTCTCTGTACATTGTAGTTCATGCATAGCAACTTGCGTTGATTTGCATGGGGTTTGATATGCAGTTGAGTTACTGATTAGTTGGATGTAACAAGTGGTTGGTCCTTTCCTCTCTAGTTCTCTTTTGGATTAACTTTTATGTCACACAATCTGCAACTCAAATACAGTGCCTCTTTTCAGTTGGTTCAGCAAATTATGTTTTCACTTCATGTTTTTAATGCTCCCTGATTTTACAAATTCAGTACAGGATAGATGTTCTAGTTACATGGTGCACGTGCCCCTCTTGGGCAGACTGACCGTGATTAGGTGTCGTCCATTTTGGCCCCAAGTCGTCACTTAGCAGGGGTGCAGGTTTGTTTACAGGCTAGCTGGACCATTGTAGGGCTAATTGTTAGCATTAATCAGTAGTAGAATGTAGCTAATATTCAAAACCTGAGCAGCTACATTTAATGACACTTACCGCCATCCCAGAGAGAAATGTCTGTCCTAAATTGGACCAGGCTTGTAATCAAGCATCCAAATCACAGCTGTGTGATAGATATAACCGCTTTGCAGTAACGTGAACGTTACGACAAACATGGTAGCCGGAAATGACGATTTATGCTAGCTATTTTTTAAATCGTGTTAGTTTTTTTTCTTCACATCATTTACATTTTCAAATATAAACTGTTATTTATAATATTTATTTTCCTACTAATTCTATGGAGGTCTAATATATTTCAATATTTCCCCCTGCCCCTGAAAACAAAATAAAACTGGCTGCCATCTTGAAATCTAAAGTGATAGGGATGTTTTTGTTTTTTGTTTAAAATGGACAGTAATTACTCGGTAGATTGTGGAAACACCTTCACAAAACCAGTGAGTAATTTAAATCAAATAATAAATTATCTCTCTTAGCACCAGATGCTAGCTACGTGACTGTAAAAACTGGGGTTACCACCCCACACATCTTGAAATCTGCTCTGTTAAATAATGCAAGGATTGTGTGTGTGTAACGGCAACCAGGAATGTTAGCTGTTTCAAATGCACAATAGGTCTTTTCACACTAAGAAATATTTTACAATCTTTGTAATTAGGTTTATCATTTTCCAGAGACTGACTGTGCTCCTTTTGAAGTTCCATATGCTTATTTGAATATGTACAATGCAAGATGTGAATTTTTTGTGTACGTGTACAATTACTGTGCCCTTTTTTTGTTTAAAATCTGCAAGTGCATCAGTAGGTCACAGATTGTCTCCTTTATTATTCAGGTTAATTACCCTCAACCCTTCGCTTTTATTCAAATGGTATTGTTTTCGCTTGTTTCATCTGCAATGTAAGACAGCTTATGTGGGTCTCTTGTTGTATAGAAAAATTGCCCAGGGACCAGTGTTGCCTCCAGGCAGCACAGACACGAGTCCTTTGAACAGGCGCCCATGTACGTGGCTGTCATGACATACCTGGGCTTTGGCATCGTCACCCTGTTTGGCTACCTCAGAGATTTCCTCAGAGCTGTGGGCTTAGAGAAGTGCCACCTTGCCCAGGAGAGAGAGGAACAGAAGGTAGGTAAAACGTGCAATCAGCACAAACCGAGGTGTATTGTTGGCCATGCACACATACTGTACTGTAGACACACACACACATACACAGGCAGTAGGAGGAGGGGAGCATGCTTGCCTTGGGTGTTAACACATTTTGTTTTCCCCTAATTATTTCAATTTTTGCTCTTAAGCTTTCCCTCTGCTTTCTTCCTTCATGTTCATGTGCACCATAGTGTTGCCATGGGTGAGACAGGACACCACAGAGAATATCTGCTGAAGACCTAATTAAATCTCAGAGGATTCAAGTTCTCTCTTTGTTACTGTGCTTTAGATTCTAGATAAGGCCTGAACACTGCCACATAAGAGCCGTTGCGTTGCCATAGATTTCTTAAATCCAAAAATTGCAGTTAAAATAAATGTTCAGTTCATAATGTAGTTCATAATTTGTTTTGTGCAGCACATGTTCAAAAAGTTATAAACGAAATGCTGTGTCCATGTTTTGTCACAAGTAACTAACTAACTTACTAAAGCTGAACTAACAGGTTGAGACAATAAAGTCTCTACTGCAAATAAGGAAGCAGCTTGATCCTTGTGTTTTACAACAGTCACTCAGGATGCAGTAAGGATTAAAAGAGCTTTACTGTATGTGGACTCTGTTGTGATGGTGTCCCCCCAGATCAGACACACAGAGGAGATTGTTGAAGGTTAGGGCTCTATTAATCTTGGTTGACACCGTTGTAAGGGGATCAATCTGAAGATTGTCTCAAAGCTTCATGGACACACAGTTATTAAAAAAAAACCTACAGTACTGCAGATCTAACCTCCTTACCAAGGTAACAGCGGCTGAACTGGTGCTTTGAACAATTCTGGGAAAATAACAGAAGTCACCTGCCTTGATGTAGTGCAAAGGTGAACACATAAAACTTTATGGTCTTAGAAGTTTGCTTTGTTCAACCGCTTCGGTAGCTTTTAGGGTGACCAATGTGATTGGAATTCAAGTCACTTTGCCCACTCTTGTTGCCAGTACTCTGAAATTGTAGTTGTTAAAAATGTTTTGTTGTTTTTCTGTTTTCAGGATTTTGTACCACTTTATCAAGACTTTGAGAACTTCTACACTCGAAACCTGTACATGAGGGTACGAGACAACTGGAACCGTCCCATATGCAGCCTGCCAGGGCCTGTGTTTGATCTGATGGAGAGGGTGTCTGATGACTACAACTGGACATTCAGGTAATGTAATTAGGTCATCTACAGTATAGAGATATTGTAGATGAGACATACTGTTGATTAATAATTACTTTTAGTATGAATATTTACAACTGTATTTCCCGTTTCAGACAGGCAAGAAAATATTTTTGAGCATGATTATCTTTCTTCTGGAGTTAGAAACTAGACAGCAAAGATTTAATTAGGTAAATCAGTCTCCTCTCCTTTGGGCTAAAAGAGGAAGATAGAAAATAAAAAACACAAGTATTTGTCAACAGGAAGGATATGTTAGTCCTGAGTTTCTGGACCACAGTTGAAATTTCTCTGTGCTGCACAGCAGGTTCAGGGCATGTATTATGAATAGGAATATGAACAGAGCCACGGGGAGGGGAACTGACATTATGAATCAGGAAAGAGGGGTAAGCATGGATTACATGTTTAAAGAGGTTTAATGTGACTGGTAAAAGTAGAAATGGGGCAGCCAGCTTGTCTTTTGTCGTGGTGTTTGGGGAATGTGTAAAGAGACATGCAGATGGGTTTTGTGGTGGTGTGCATGAGCAGCAAGAACAAATAGGTCGGGTGATCAGATGGAGCGACTGCCTTCAAATACTTTTAAACCTCTGGTGATGCACACCAGCAACTGGCCATTTGAATTCAAGTCATGTTTACTTAAACTTGCTTTGTTGCAAGCCATTGTTGCACTCCGACTTCACAGCTATTCAGTTAATTTACAGTGGCGTTACATGTGCTCTTACACAAACAGTTACTTGATTCGGGCTAGAATTAATTATGGGTATTTGATTATGTGCATAAAAAACACCCAAGGAAATGAAAATGACAAATGCTGCATCTGCATGCAGGCACTGCTGTTTACATTAAATCACCATTGTTGTGATTGCACTTCTCATTTCCTAACTCCACTGATGAAGTAACAAGTTTATGATTAGCAGTTACATTTAATTGAATTTTGATTACTTTTTATAGTGTCTAATTAATTCTCTAAGTGCATGTATGTGTAGATACAATGGGAGGGCTAATTGATTCCTGATTTGTACATGCTTGCAGGTTTACTGGGAAGACAATACACAATGCCATCAACATGGGCTCTTACAACTACCTCGGTTTTGCTGAGAATGACGCGGACTTCCTGAAAACTGTGGCAGACAAAACACGCCAGTATGGGGTTGGAGTTTGCAGCACAAGACAGGAAATAGGTGAGATTGTGGTTTTCTATTTGCCAATACAACATGTGTGGCACATGCCCTTTTTAGTAACAGCATTTATATTATCGTGAGCAAAATGTCCACTTCACAAATGAAGTCAGTCGTATTGGTGGTGTCTCTTTTATTTCATCTCAGCTTCAAACTTCTGTCACATACATCTATTTTAAAAGACTCTGACAGATCATAGTGGTACTGAATAGGTCGAATCTGAAACTGGAAGTAAAACTCCATCTCCCTCATCACATATGCCATCATTTATTATCTTTCTTGTGAATTATACTGCCCACATATTTAATTATCTTTCAGTGGCTGCAATGTAAAATGAATTATTAAACTTTTGTTAAATTATGTACCATTTGGGTATAAGCTGGGATCATTACATACTAGTACACACCATGGAGTGCTGGAAATGTTATCACAGTGTAATGTAGCATTATGAAACACCCTGGACATTAAGAAAGATGCAAAAGTAACATATGTGATAGTAGTGTTGGAGCAGCAAGGATCAGAGCATGGAATTTGTGGCTTCAGATGAATTTTGAATGGCGTTTTATCCTCTGAACTTCAACCCGGCCTCTGATGGTTTTTAAGTGGCTGTGCATGCCAGCATCTCATGCTGCAGCATAGCAGTGGTGCAGCAGTGAAATGTAATGACTGGTCATCAATTGTGTGTGTGTGTGTGTGTGTGTGTGTTTTTTTTTTTTTATCAAAACATTCTGATTGATTAACACTATGGAGCAGGCCACACTCAAATCTTGCTCAAGAGTAGTTTCTCTTCTCTGTCAGCAATGTTTACCCAATTTTTTTGTTTATTTCTGACACCAGTACCTATCTACTGAGTCCAAGCTATAGCACAAGGTGAGCTGACAGGTTTTGAGTTGCGAGTTGAGTTGCAACGTTAGTTCTGAATGATATCAGCACTTTGACAAGAACAGAGAAAACCAGAAGAATTAAAGGGCATGTGATCATTAGTTATACGTATGTTTGTGAGAGTGTAAGCACTCCCCTCACACAGACACACTCCATACCATCCATTATTCATTTGTGTGATTTATTTATATGTTTATTTCTCTTTCAAAATGGGACTGTTTTTCCCCGGGTTTGTAATCTGTGTTTCAGCTGGCTCACTGAGAGGGTTAAGGAATAACAAGCATGTCTCCCATGAGACCGTACGAAGCATCAATTATTAAAGAGCCCAGTGTCTCCGCAGCAGAACTGACACCATCATCACTAGTGCCTTAGTTCACATGCAGTAATTTGTATCGGGGAAAATCTTCAAAATCAGAATTTCCTGGAAGTGTTTCTATTGAATTTCGAACCTCTTGCTTTCTTCAAAACAAAAATCTGAATTAGAAAATAATTCCTCTTTCACACTTCACTCTTTTGTACCTCTGACATCCTCCAAAGTTTGAGTTCAGTTCAGTCATGTTGAGTTCACAACTTTTGAATCATTTTCCCACAACCGCACAGTATGCAAGTACGCAGAGAGTGTTATTAAGGTGTTTCTCTTTCTTGATAGGCATGAGTTACTAGATACAAAGTGCACTGAGCACACCTTGTGAATAAACACGCACGTCAAACATTCATGGATTTGTACTAATGGATAGCTTAGTGTTCCCAACTTCCCTGCAATCATTAACATACTGTATAGCAAATTAGATAATGATGTCATGCTTTCAAATGAATGACAAATTACTAAGAAATTTTAAGCATAGCTACCAAGCAGACAGCTGTAAATATTTCATCGTAACACATATACCTGCAGCATGTACTGATAAAATTGTGCTATTTTAAATCAAAGTAAATGTGCTGTATTTGTCTAATGTTTAACTCTTCTCTCTCTTTTCTCATCTCGTTGTAAAGTCTTTGAAGACAAACCTCAGTAACAGGTTTATAATGAAAGTAACGAGTATAGCCAGGAGCACACTCTTTATTGTCTCTTCACATTCACACTTTGCATCCCTGGCAACAGTAATTTAGCTTCCTTGACAGCGAGCATTGATGATGGTGGTGTGAGGATGGTGACCTTCAGGGGACAGGTGACCACATTTGACGAGATGTATATGACTTAGGCATGATTTTATTTCAACTAACTGAACTAAGTGAGATCTATGAAGGACTCTTCCCTCACTAACTCGAAGAGTGTGTGGACCGACAGCTGCCTTATGAGGTTAGCATGTCAATAAGAAGGCAGGGCATGTCTATGAAGCCACGGCTGAGTAAAATGTTCTGTAGAGAGAGTAAATGTTCAGTGTGGTCTGATTAAAAAAGCTGCACGAGCCAGCAGGGGCTGTGAGTCTGAGTGGTTGAGGAAATGTATGAATCGATTTGACTTGGCATTAGGCCTGATGGAAAGCACAGAACGGGAATCACCGTAAAGACAGAGCTGCCTCACTGCATTATAGTTTTAAACACATCACTCAATATCCATTTTCCAGCTCTTCCTGAAACATTCAGTCTGTTTGGACTTTTTAATGCCCGCTCTCGTTGGTAACTGATTGATATCGATTAGGACTACAATTGTAAGTATTCCATGTATATTCAATTAATGCACCATTTTCTTATGAGGTTTGCCTCAATGACATCACCACAGTTCAATAGGGATGGTATCTGAATTGATGTGTTTTCATTCTGCAATTTTTCAAAGAAATGTGGATTATACTGTAGATGTCTGGTTACTGCCTGACATTACTTTTGTCATATTGGTGGCTGTAGTGAAATAATGAGTTTGAAGAATTCCCTGCCTATATGTGAGGCTTTGAGTCTACACTTCTACAGCATGATATAGTAAGTAAGTAAAGGTATGGAAATTTATTGAGCTCATACAGTATGTTATAGTATACTTCTACCAGAGCCAGCAGAAATAAAATACAGTATATGAAACTCTCACCGCCTTTCTCTCTGTGGCTCACAATTATGGTCATAATTATTTTTTTTTTATCAGCTGACCACAAGGGCAGTACTAAAGCACCCCAGGGATACCTGAAAATCTCACTTTTATTGCACAAAATAGAAAAACACCATGTCAGGTGAATCAATTTTCTAAATGAATTCTGGTCCCCCATCTGTCACATTGGGTTATAACCAACTGCCTCAGTCCCGAAATGTGGTGCAGAACCATTTTAGGACTTGCCTTGATATAACATGGGATGAAAAAAGGCAGTTGAAGTAAATTACAAATTTACCACATCTTGAATCTTTATAAAGCTCTTAAAATCCCCAGAGAGTGAGAAGGTGCTGACATTGTGTTTGCTGATAGTCCAGGCTTTTGTCTGTGGGTCTCTTATTTCTTCAGGAAGCGTTCGTCTCTGCAAAAAGCTGTGATTGGATGACAAAGACCAGCAAAGCCCAGGGACTGAAGGATTACCAGATACACCAACAGGTACAGTGATCCTGTCACAGGATGAGTGACCCTTGTGATCTCTGTCTCATAGGTAACCTGAGCATCCATGAAGAGCTGGAGAAACTTGTGGCCAGTTTCCTGGGAGTAGAATCCACCATGACTTTTGGGATGGGTTTCGCCACCAACTCAATGAACATTCCTGCTCTTGTTGGGAAGGTAAGTAATTTCTTTCACACACTAAATGCCACACGCTGTGCATAAAAAAAAATCCTATTGTATGTTGGTTTAGTTCTCACAGTGTAGTAGAACTTGATCTAATTAGCTGAGCTTTTGTTCCTTTCTTGCATATGGCCTCAATTAATGAATAACAGTCAACTAAACTCAGCTGCAAACAACTGCTGATCCACCCCCATTAATTAAAATCATAATTAAACATTACAGTAGCCAGGAGGACGAGGCTCTGGGCGTACATATCTGCTCTCAGACACATAGACAAGGAAGGGCAGGTTTTGTTAAGAGCACCACTCAAGGGGATGATTACCCATACTCCGGCCTGTTGGCACACCAGCCTGGCTCACACAGACAGCCACGGGTTATCAGGGGCAACACACAGCATGAATATATGTGATTGGACTGGACAGGAGGGAGGGGAGGCTGATGGTTTAAGTGATGAGAATGGGGTCATTTATGCAGCACAAGAGGTGTAGCAGCCCCTTAGGCTGCAGCCCCCATAGTAACCCTGCTGGGGCTGGGGTCAACCCACACTGCCAACTCTATCCTACAGGGACAGGCTGTGCCAGGACAGGCCTTGCTGTGCAGGCAGAGTGACAGCTGCTGGTAGACCAGGGACAAGGCCAGCTGCACCCCAGGCCAAACCGAGGGTATCTGTCACTGAGACAGTGTCAACATACCCTCTACAAGGGTTCATTCAAACTAATGCAGTCAAATGCTTGGAGCTTCAGTGTTAAATATGTTAATGTACTAGAGAATAGCTGAATTCATTTGCATGCTGATTTCTATGGAATGTGAAGTATCATATTCTCCATTATGAAAACTATGATGAGTCTGTTGGCTCAAACAGACAGGGTAGAAATGAACAACACAGGCAGAACATACAACTGTCAACAAACACAGATTTAAGGTGCCATAGATAATACATACCTTAAAAGGGCAAGTAAGTCTTTTTAGAGCACTAACCAGCGCACTAGCAGTACGTTATTAAAGGATAGAGACTAAAAGCACAAAATAGGCATTGAAATACATAAAACAAAATCTTTCAGAATACAAGTGAAATCACATGTGTGAGTAGTAGACTGTGCACTGCAATTATTTTCATCCATATACTGTTATACTGGCGAATGTGTTTACTGTTTACAAGCTAATTATTTTTCCCTGAACCCAAGGGAGAATCTAATTGGCCTCCTCACCAAACATAGACCACTAAATCCAAAATGCCATCATCCGCTATCTATTCTACGGTGGCCCTGAGAGCTCAACCCACAGCAACAGAAGAAAACACAAATAGAGGAAACACAAACAAGCTCTGAAAACATCTTCATCAATTTGACAACACGTGTGCTGCAAATGCAACACAAGCAAACGCGGAAACACACCACACATGCTCACACTACAAGTGTGCTGCAAATCCTCACAATACAACATACAGTAAGTGTGGTGAACATGCTACAGTACATACATGACATATCCATGTGCACCTTATTTAATGCTTTGACATTCACAAAGTATTGAATAACACTTACATCTCAGCCAGATTCATCACTTCACTTTAGTTGTCCCCTGGGAACACTTCAGTTGTTCTGCTAGTATTTGCAGTGCATTTGTGTATTTGGTTCTGTTGGGAGTATTTGTGGTTAACAGTCAGCTTGTGTTTTGTCTATTTGCATGGGCTGTCCTAGGTCGCTGTGCGCTGAGCTCTCAGGGCAACCGTGCTATTGTGTCTCTCTGTTACACTAGAATTGAAGCTATCGTAGGTAAATTTGAACAAAGTGTTCTCTCTGTTGGTTTTCAGGGTTGTTTGATATTGAGTGATGAGCTCAATCACACATCTCTCATCTTAGGTGCCAGACTGTCAGGAGCGACCATCCGGGTGTTCAAACACAACAGTAAGTCCAGAAACTATGTCACCGAATATGAGTCACAGTAAGTCTAGTTCCCAAAATACAGTTCATAGCATTGTTTAAAGTATAAACAACAGGAAGTGTATTGTTGTCATTTTCCAACATGTATGCTGGTTAACACTCAATGCTCCTGTCCTGTGCATCAGACACTGACTGTTCTGTTCTGAGATTATCTGATGAAATTTGAATTTCTCTCAGCACATCCACAGTGAATACTGCAGCTCATTTTTTTTCTTCTGTTCGTCCCAAACTTTTGCTAGTGTGAGAAAAACATTACTGTCTGTGCAGTACAGGATTTGCCTTAGGAAAGACCTACTTAACATTCAGTGTTGAGAGCAGCAAATGTAAAGACTTTAATGAAACAGGTTCAGTTTAGAGTCACAACTGTGTTTTATCCATCAGCAACAGAGCAACAAAAGGCAAAAAGTGTTTGGTTTTTATATTAAAATGTCATCTCACTTATACTTTCTGCACCCCTATTACAATATCAAATTACATATTGTGAATAGATATGGGAGATTTATTAAGCATGATAGTACAGCATTCATTGTGCTAGCACTGGAAACATCACCTGCTCTTGCAGGAGACAGGACAAATGAACCAGTTCTCCAGCAGCAAATGTGTCCTGACAGGTACAAGTAGAGTCAGTTATGGGTCCTCCGAGCACATCCCACAGGCCTGTCTAAAGGCAAAGAGCCCTGAGGCACCTGAGCAGTTGACCCCTCCCTGCCTTGTACTTCCAGCACCAGACTCTAACATTCTTTCATCAGTACTAAACCAATATTTACTTAAAGGGTTATACCAGTCAACTTGACACAATGAGGAATAAAGAAGAAAATAAACACATTGTGATTTTAATAATGTAATGATTATAGATGCAGTAGATGCAGTTTTTATTTGTACTCTAAAACGTCTGCAATCCAGTTTTTGTTTTTTGAAATGTTAATGGTGTAAAGTTGCAGACCTTTAACATAGAAGGAATGTAATATCAGAGGGAGAGGATGAACTGGTTTGTCCAGTCTAGCCTACAGTATGTAAGGAGTGTCAGGGTTGTTTTTGGAAATGCTTCAAATAAGCATGAAAGAGGAGTTCCTTTCACGGATTAGCATTGTTATTCTTTCAAATGTTATTTTGTGTTTATGAAGCTAGTGGCAGTTTTTCTGCAACTCACGTGCCCAGCGCAACGATGGGATGAAAACATCTCACGGATTCACATGTCGTGTGTAGAAGCAAAGACTGCCATCCTTCGCCTCACAGTCACACCATATCTCATATCAGAGCTTGTCTTATCTTAAATCAATCTTCGTCCTCTTGTCTTCGCACAAAGCCAAGTCACTCTGGATTCCGCTTCCCCCCAACAATGACATTAGTTACATTGAGTAATATTCAGTCGAGCTTGAGGAAGTGATTTTATCAGAGGAGCATCTTCAGCCTCTTCAGCAAACTTGTTTTAGTGTGAGGCAGTCATATCAATCATCTATGACAGATGATTAGCTTTGACAGGTTTACTCGCTGCTCAGCTGGAAATGGTTGGATTGCAGTCATACTTTGAATAATGCACCTCATTAGCTACACCTATTCAATACTGCCATCTGCTGGCGGGCTCACTAATGGTATCGCCCAGACCTGTTCCAAACACCTCGTGCCACTGGGGAAATATTTTATTGAAGCCAAAATTTAAAGCATAATCTTAAACAACCGTGCAGACTGTGCTGAACATACCTTTGGCCTCAGCCTTATTTGGTTCAGTCAGTAATCCTCTGTGATACAGATTTTACAGGTACTCATTAAAATCAGAGTGCAGAGGTATTTACCGAGTGTAGTTTGTGGAAGGTGTTTCTGTCAGATAAAATAGGTCCTTATGTACTCAGCCGTGCCCTGTAGGAATTATTCCTCTTTTTCTTGTTGTTTGCTTTTGGTCAGTTTTGTATAAACCTAAACTGTTACTTAATATGTTAGTGTGCATTTAGGTCTTTGTGTTTTTCCTTGATATGGCGTGGATTTTGATTCAATTGCTTAACTCTTTCTGTCTTTTTCATTTTTCCGTTAGACATGCACAGTCTGGAGAAGATGCTAAGAGATGCGGTTTGCTCAGGCCAGCCTCGGACTCACAGGCCCTGGAGGAAGATCCTCATCATGGTGGAAGGCATCTATAGGTCAGTTGCTGTTGTTATACAACCCACACACACCTTAGAATAGACTCTCCCTGACGGACACATATCTTGGGTCAGCTGAACTGGTGTATCAGGCTTTGTTAGTACTGTATGGGGCTACCAGGTGGTTTTCAGTAGCTTTGCACAGCTAGACTCAGGTAGAAATCTTAATTTGTAACCTGAGGAGAGCATTCAGCCTGTGTTTAGCAGTCCCTGTAATGGTCTCTTTTTCAATTGCTTCCCTCTCCACCCTTGAATAATAGATTGTGTGTGTGTGTGTGTGTATGGTTGGGTACCGTTTGATTACTGGAGAGAGGAGAAAGGTATTGTGTGTCTCTCCCGGCAGTGAGCCATCCCGATTCTTAGTGACCCTCTCCATCTGCTCATTAGCTCCAAATCAAGGCCAAGTGAAGCCACAGAGATCGACTTGGCCGGACCCGCAGCTCCAACTGTTTATCACGGCCATCCTCTTTTCTCCTTTCCTCCCTCTGTGTGCCCTCTATCACGCCTTACTTTTGACTTCTTCTTAATCAAATCGTGACACACTCGTTCTGCTTGTTTGTCAGTCTTATTTTCCTCTCAACATCATGTCATCATCATACAATCATATTCAGTCAGCTGTGAAGTTTATTAAAATCTTTTTATATATACGCCTCATCAAAAAAGAGGAAAACCTTTACTTTGTATCGATATAATAATTTGAGAGACAACTTAATTGCACCTCATCAGGCTGCCTTTATCAGGGAATAATGTCCAATGTCGAGCTGAGACATTAGAGAGAAATGCTGCCTTTCGGTGCAGCGCTGAAAGAGCTAATGCTCCGTCTAACATCTCCCAGTAACATCAAAAAGCTTGGATAAGGAGTAAGCATGCTTTAGCAAGATCCTGGGCCTGCCTTTGATGTCCACATTGGTCCTGGTGAAATCCTGTCTTATGTCATTTGGACTGCAGACGTTCTCAGCCATAGCATGGATAGCAGGTCTGGGATTGCTCCATTCCCCAGCCGTATACTCTCTCATGCTGTCTATTTGTAGCCTTAAAAGGCTTGCATCAGAGGGGAGGTAGAGTTAGGAGAGAAGTGGGAGTAAAGCAGAAGAGGCCAGCAGAAAGATTCTTGGAAATCTGTGGCATGTCAAATTATGTAATATGCATTTACAGACGTGCAGTGCAATGAGTTCAGGGTCAAAATCCTTTTTTTTTGTCTTTGAAATTTTATCACTTTAGGAGTTTAGTTTTTTTTTAATAGATAAAATGTGTGACCGTGTTCTCCCTTTTTAAGTGCAATCTCTATGTGATTCTCTGTCATTAGCATGGAAGGCTCAGTGGTGCGGCTACCTGAGATCATCGCTCTGAAGAAGAAGTATAAAGCGTATCTGTACCTGGATGAAGCCCACAGTATCGGAGCAGTGGGACCGTCAGGCCGGGGCGTGACCGAGCTGTTTGATGTGAACCCTGCTGATGTGGATGTGATGATGGGCACCTTCACTAAGAGCTTTGGGGCTGCTGGAGGCTATATCGCAGGGAAAAAGGTTCCTGTGGATCTTTGGATTTTCTATCTCAGTTTTATCTGCCCACATTTTCTCATTTTCAGTCAGCAGTTCAGATACCCAGTACATCGAAATATCTGCAATCCAATTTTGGTTTTTGAAATCGTGTGTGTTACATGTATATAATTATTTTATACCTGAGACATTTTTAGTTCCTTTTCCTTCTTTGCATTTACTATCCAGGCAGGGCCACACTGAACCTCCAAAACGTCATGTTTTGTGCTTTTAGAGACACAAGGCAGAATATATACATTTACACATATACAAAGGATGAATTAAAATGCACATGCACAAAAGACAGAGACAGTAAATGCCCACCAGATGTGGAACAGCAGCATCTTCTCAAGAAGTGTTATACAGTACCTTTTTTCCACTCCTTTGTTATACTTATAGTATTTTCCCCGTTTTTTTTTTAAATACCATCTATCATTGATATTTTCACTTCCCCTCATATTACCGGCTGGTAGCCAAACTGTAAAAAGAACTAGAAGTTGACCAGTCACGCAGAAACGAGTTGGTTGCTATGCAAAATTAATCCTCCTGGACCAAAACAGGGTCAAGATAAATTTGAAGATAAACGTCAGTGGGATTAATCACATTGAAACAGTTCCAGCAGCCCTGGGTAAGTTGCCATTCTTAGAAAGTCTGAACTGGCTCTATGAAACTTTCCAGACATTGTTTGAACAACCTGGCAACCAGCAACTGATGTGTAACAACATCAACGTATTTGGCTCCAAAGCAAGTTAAAATACATCATACAGTATTTTACCCAGGACCAATTTAAAGATGTTTGGGCCTCAGTCATACATCCCACCTCTCTCATAGCTCTCATATGTCCAACAAATGTTCCGCAGGCTGTTACTCCGAGCCTTTGTAATTCCTTTTTACTCCATTAAAAAGTACACTTTAGTACATAACCACATCGGTTTCGTGGCAGTTGATTAGAAAGCAACAGAGGAAACGGCCATGATGTTTGAATTAGGTATTCAGAGAGGGACCCTTCCTGCTGTTGCCTTATGTTGGTTCAGCCCCGCTCTGCCATAATAAGAAGGTAAAGCTGGCAGAGGGCCAGCCCCTTCTTGTGGCAGGCGTCGGAACTGCGCTCCAGATTTAACAGGATGACTTTTAACAAGCATGATAATGTTTGAAGTATGAACACTCTGCCTGGTTTGACAGCTGGCTGTAGTAAACCGCTGAAAGGAACAGGCAGGAAAAGAGAGAGAAAGCCTTTAGATTTGACGTATTTGTTGTTGTGGCAAAATCCCCCAAATCTTACATTAAGTAGATTCGGGTTGACCGACGAGAAAACTCAGCAGATGTGTTCTGGAAAACAGTCATGTTATAGCTATTTTATGGGAAAGCCAAAAATAAATACCCCCAGTAAATATACTCTGAGTTCCTTCTAACTCACTTTGACCTGTTATTCATTCAGCCTTGACTTAAAGCCTGGATGGCGCTGAGATAAAGTTATTGAATACATCCACCGAAGAACCAAGTAGGAGCAAGTGTGTGCTGCTCTGGCACGGCTCCAGTTCTGTGGCGTTGTGGACATGTATCACCACATGAGTGCTGCAGCCACAGTGCGGCTGAGGAAACACTCTGAGCTGTCACTCCACGGCCCAGACGTGAGATGGATTTCGGACATGTTCTCTTAACTGGTTTATCTTGGTCGCACTGAAATCCTGCAGGGCCCTAAAGCGGTGAAAATCCCCCCGCCTTAAACGAAAACAGATGTCAGGTTGTTTCAGGGTTCTTATCCTACGTTCGAGCATTTCCCCCTAAAATCCCTTCCCCTTATGTGTGCGAGGAAGCCACACAGCCGCCGCCCAGTGGGGACAGATGGCAGTGAGTGGAAATGGTGGCCAGACAGCATCTCCGGCTACGTGTCATCACCCCGCACCCACTGGCCACCACGCAGCCACTGAGCAGCAGCCCCATCACAGCTCCAGGCCCGCTCCCCAACCTCAGACCACTTACGCACGTGCTCAAGGGACCCATGACTGAATCGGTTTTCCCAAAACCCAGCTCTTCTCTTGACAACCACTAGCAGAATTAATCTCCTGCTGACATTTAGGAATAATGAGCATGACAGTCTTCATTCTGGCTCATTTCAGCATTGGGTCCTATTTCAAATTACAGCAGTGGCTTCCTCAGAGTGGAGAACAGGAGATGATCCAGGGCTATTTTATGGTCAATGACAAGATTGTCATAATGACAGAAGAAATGACTTGAGGTATTTTAATTGATTCTCAGGTGTTGTCTGTCCATGAGCTCTCTCTAGTGGTGCTAAAAGAAAAGTGCAGGGCCACACTGTTGTATCGCAGAAGCACTGAGGTTAAGCTTATATCTGTACTTTCATATACAACTAACACAAATACATTGTGAACATAATTGTATAATATTTCTAATTGTCTGTATTACTGTACAGGAGCTGGTGGACTACCTACGCAGTCATTCTCACAGTGCAGTGTATGCTTCAGCCATGTCCCCTCCTGTCACTGAGCAGATCATACGTGCCTTGAAATGCATCACGGCAAAAGAGGGGAGCTCAGAGGGTGAGTATCAAAGCACACCAGGTCTCCATCCTGTGAACGTCACCTTCAATCTCAGTCTGAATAACCACATACTCATCACGCCTAATATTCTTCACACTGACAAATATTATGTCTGGCTTATAAAAAAATTCTACACCTTTTATATAATCTTTATGGAAACAATAGCAAACCAAATCCAGAGGACAGTACCAATGTTAACACTAGGAGTAAGTCCAGACCTGCGAGGAAAGACAAACAGCTGCTTGGTCAGAAAATGTGGTAGCAATTACAGGGGTCTGCAGCGGTAGAGAGAAAGAGGGGGGACGTGCAGTCCCTGAGCACACGTGACCCTAACACAGAGGAAATCATTTTCATGTGTGTGTTGTGAGGAACGCTGTACCTCTGAAAAGTTTCTGCTTTAATGGCATCAGACACAAGGGCAGGGAAGTAGTCATTACCAGACTAGTCCTGATACCGCCAGCACAATTCCTCTTGAGCTGTTGTAGCTGCAGCAGCAACACAAAGACGATCGCCGGCGGTAACATTAGTTCACTTCAGCCAAACCCGTGGGACTTAAGGTGAATATACTGTATGCAGCCATGTAAACTGTGTGGCATACAGAGCATGCCTGTGGTGGAGTGCTGTAATTGGTTAATCACTTTAAGGAGTAAAGCCTGGTGCATTATGGTTGAGGTACACGCTCTGGATCTAATGTAGCCCTGTGAAATATCTGTTGTGAAAAAATCAGTCTTGACCTGTGTGATAGAGAGGAGGGACACAGCAAACAGTGCAGTCTTTCAAAACACCGGCTCCAGGGTGCATCAAAACACTATAAAAGCCCAGTGTGACAACAAACGTCACACACTGTTTACGCACAGTATTTATGATAAGTTCCTCCTCTGTTCTTTGCTCACCAGCCACTTTCTCTTTGATGGTGGATTTAGCGCGTTATTGCCAAGTGGTGGCAACAGCTCTAAAATAGGGAAATACTCAAAGAGACGGTTGCATCCACGCATTCTCACCTTCTCATATGATTTGTGCCTGACAGCAGGTTTTTGACCTCCATGCCCTCTATCTTAGCAGAGAGGAATAATTTACAAAATGAGGCCTGAGCTTTTTGGCAGATGCCCGATTGTTATGTTTTTTTCCCCCCTGTCTCTCTCTCTGCTGAGATAAGGGGATTTAAAGTGCTCTCTTACATCCCTTTGAAAGAACTGCCAATCTGTTCCCAGGTAATCAAAGGGAAACAGAGCTGTGCTCCAAGGCCAGGCCCAAGCCACACTCTGCTGCCACCACACAGAGCAACCAGGTTCCCCAGTGTTTCTCATTGGAACGCTGGGAGTTAGCACAGCGCACCCCCTCTGCTGACATTGATTTGTTTTCTAATGTATGTGCAATAGCTGTTCTACATGTGATGCTTAAGCATTATTTGTTTCAGTCATGGCTACGCTCCAGTGGCAGTCCACAGTCACTCATTTTGCGCGAAATCCATTGTATCCAATTTGCAAAGCCTCGTTTTGGCAACGTGCAGTTGCATATACGATGCCGTCAGGCAGACAAAACTGAACCATCTGCTGGCACAGCTGAGATGTAATCATGAGCAAGTTCATGGTGGAGGCTGGAATGGCCCAGATGGAGGTGCAGGACTGAGGATGAGATGGCAAAGAACACTACACACTACATTAGCCACTACTGACAGGTGATGTCCCTCCATGCAGGGGACAGTGGAAATGTGCGGAAAAACAGCAGTGAGTGGGTGCTTTGCTTATGTACATCTGGTGCTGTCCTTTTTTTTTAATTGAAGGCATTAGAAGGATCCGCCAGCTGGCAGAGAACACTAGATACTTCAGGGCCAGACTGAAGGAGATGGGCTTCATTATCTATGGCAATGATGACTCACCAGTGGTTCCAATCCTGCTCTACATGCCAGGCAAAGTCGTGTAAGTACCTTTAAACTTTCACCAAAAAATCTCATCTCCTCTAGATTAAAATTAACTGAATATTTATCATCCATTGATTTATTCTGAATTTCAATAAGTATTTACTTCACATCTGTTGTTTTGAGGAGCACTTTCCAGCCAGCTCACTGTGTACCATCTAAATGATTTGGATGGCTGCCATCTTACACACTTGAAACTAGCCATAAATCTGTAGTGTAAACCCTGTTGGTGTAGACTGGGTATCTGTAACCACTTAAGAGGCAACACCAGGTATTGATTAGTTATGACCACAGATTGTTAGAGCCACTCAGGTGTAATCAATTGGATATAAAGAGTCTTTCAGTGCCAGTCACCATTAATATCAATGGAAAGGCCAATCCAGCCCAGTAACCACCATAATCTGAGGCTCCTATCATAATTTGCCACAGTAGCACTTTGTGGTTTGACATCACTCACGTTTACACGGGCAACTGTAAAAGGCTGAAATTCACCACCTTTGTACAAAGATATTACTTGAATAGACATTTCTGAAACAGTTTCAATGTTGCTTTTTGTTCTTTTGTGAATTTGTGGATGAAATTTCAAAATGTATGGAAATTCAGACCTGTAACACTGGACTGTATTTATAGGCATTTCAATAAAATTACATAATAGTAAGATCTGTATCTATAGCTACTCTACTCTATATTAAATCTACCTCTTGACTTCACATTGTTAGCCTTTTTGGATTGCTATTGCCCCAATGATATACAGTAGTGTCTTAAAGATAGTCTTATCTGTCCACTACACATGCACACACATCAACATGTCATCCAGAAAACATCGAAATGATTTTCAGATCACAATTTAAGAAATAAACTCGCTGAACTCTCCGCTCTGCCAAAAAATGAGGAATCATTTATTACTGGACCTCAGTGACGTAAAAAGGCATCGATGATATTTCCGCTTTAACCTCTAAGAAATGATAGTTATGTGTAAGTGTGGGGTTTTTTGTATTTTATAGAGATTTTTAATTTATCGACCTTTGCAGAAATTATCACAAACCACTCACACTTAACACCCAAACCCCATGATTAAGGACTTGGAAGGAGCAGACAGCGCTACATTCCTCTTGACTTTTAATGTGATGAGGCAGAGCGGCTGACTCTGAGGTGGCTTGTGAGGTCACTGGTTTGTGAGAAAGTGTGAGATAAGTTGTTGTACTGTTTTGTTAGAATGTGGGTGTGACTGATGCAGTTCTACAATCAATGGCTCTTTGAACTGACACATGATCAGTGTACGGATGCGTGAGCACATGAGCTTACAGGTTGCTGTGGATGGTGAGACGTGATGTTTGTTATTGTGAAATGTTCTACATGTTAAGCACAAGTAATAGAGAGTTTGGTGTTCTGTTCAGGATACTTGAAATTAGTAGTTTTAACTAACTAACAACAGTTACAGACTCTACTGGTATTTCTGTACTTGAATGTATAAAAAATGTTCTCTTTCTTCTCTGACCAGGGCGTTTGCTCGAGAAATGCTGGAGAGGAAAATTGGTGTAGTGGTTGTCGGCTTTCCAGCCACACCAATCACAGAGGCCCGAGCTCGCTTCTGTTTGTCAGCAGCACACACCAGAGCCATTTTGGACCAGGTACACATACACAGAAATTTACCAGCATGAAATTCTTCTCTGTGGCTTAGGAGGGTCTTGTTTTTTTCACTTAAATCAAACATATACTTTCTCTGTGTCCTCAGGTGCTGCACCATCTGAACGAGGTGGGAGACGCTCTCTGTCTGAAGTTCTCACGGCGAAAATATTCCTCTCGGCCTGACCTCTGCGATGAGACAGACTTTGGGCTGGACAGCTGATATGACCCTTGACACCTTCGCTTCACAGTGTCAAAACTAAGTCTAAGTGTCCATGACACAGCAGACCCATAAATGCACAACTCAAACTAACACCCACCTCTCACTGCAGAAAAGGGCCCAAATGTTCGGCAGCTGCTTTTTATATGTTTGTAAAACATTGTGATTTAATGGAACACTTATTAGTGCTTCTCAAAACTATGTCAACTCTTGAAATAGTTTTATTACACATATTTAATTATTGCACAAGAATTGCTGTATTGGTCTCAGATGTGGAGTTATTTATCTCTTTATATTGAGACAAATAACATACTAATAGTTCAGTTCATCTGCACATTTGAAGACATTTTAGATTAAAACTTGTGCTTGTTATATGTAGTTATTGTAAAAACTTGTCTATATTTAGACGTTAAACGCCTTTTCATAGAAGCATTTTTTGCTTCTCATCAATTCATGTTCGCGACCATTTATTCACAAAGCTGGTGGTAGTAATCGCTAGAGACAGATGCACATTTACTGTAGATGTAAGAATCCCATTTGTCTCCCAATAGCAGGAAATAGAAGTTTAATTCAAATAAAGCTCCAGTGCACAGATGCTTTACTAAAAAATCAAGTTTGCTGATTTTTCTTCTGTTTTTCTTTTCCAATAAAACACCAGTACTACACATGAAGATGTCCTAAATGTGTTTTTTATGGAAAATTTGGCTGATTTCTGGAGATCCTTCCTTCTGGAGCTGTGTTCATCTCGTGACACTTGATTATTTACTCAATTCATGGCTGAAGAGATTGAGTGAAAATATGACTAAGATAACTTCATTGTGCTCCAGAGTGATCTGTTTTCATAAAAGTTTCCTCAGTGTAACACCACTTTGATCTCAAGAGTAAATGATAACCTTCCTGTCACTGAAAGATCATGCAGCAATTACTCCTCTGACATGCCTTTAAATCTCAACAACCCGGGTGCAGTGTGGTGTTTCGGCTTGTTTTGTGGTGAGACTGCTCATATTCACCAAGTCTCAACAGATTAATTCTTAATGTTTTAAAGACCCTCTGTTCTGTTTCACACACAAACTGCATAACAGTTGTGAAGGTAAGCACGTCGAGTATGCAGCACCTGAGCCAACAGAAACCTAACCTAGCAATTAGCACCAAACTCTAAATTCCTGTGGTGTGGGGTAATCATTTGATTAACACAGAGAGGATTTTAGATGGATGATAAATGTGTTTTCACAATGTGTCAGAACGGGTCTAGTCGACACTTGTTTGCCCTTAGGACGTTACTATGTTTGTGTTTATATCTCCCTGTAAACAATATAGGGATTTCATGTTTTACATGATGGGATTAGAAATACAATATGCAATCCTTGGGGGAGAAAAGAGTGGTAAATGAAGCGCAGGCACACATTTAGGAGAAAATAAATTAAGAAAAGTTATAAAAGGGAAAAAAAACAAAACACAGACCTTATTTTCCCCTAAAGGAGAAAACTGGTGAAATGTGTGCTCTATAGTGGATCACTTTGTTCTGTAAGTGAATATTCACATCTGGCTTCCATAGCCAGGAACAATACAAAACAGTTTCTTTAATCCTCAAATCTGTGATGTCATACCAGTGTACTGTTCCATGCAGATCTGGATGAGATGGGGAAAGGTGGCCTCAAATGTTGCATGGGGGTGCACCAACGCCCTCAGGACGTCTGTTATTAATTTGTGTTTACTTTCACCTTTAGTCTAACTGTGAACATTGTTAAATTCATAGCAGGTTTACAGCAGAGGACAGATGTGTGTATAGAGAAACTCCAAAGCTTGAATTTATTCTCAAACATAACTCAGAGTGTTACAAACACGGAGTGTTGAAATACTAAGCTCCACTGTGATTATGCAGAAAGGCAAACTCAAACTTGCTGAGATTTACCAGCTACATTTTTTCGCCGCTTGCACAGCCAGAAAAGTGCTGCTTCACAGAATCTCGTATTTAATAATGAAATTAAGTTTAAAGAAGATATCATGTTGATGTCACAGATTTTTTTGTTTTGGATTCATATCAGTAATCAGACTTAAAGTCTAAGTAACTGAACCACAGTTAAGTATAGACAATGGATCTGTATGGTTAAAGCAGAAGAGGTAAGACTGTAGTGGTTGTCGGCACACACAAAACGGACACAACTGGTCAAATACTGTAAGTCTATCTGTACAGGCTCTGCATTTTATAAACAATCATGCTGGCTTTGCTCTTAATCCAATTTAGTCTTTTACTGTAAGATAATCATTAGATGTAATTTTAAATATATTTTCTAATGTATTATTACAGGCAGAATTGTGACAAAGTGTGGTACTGACTGTCAGGCTAGGTGGGAAGCACATGTCTGGCCAAACCCTCCAGTCACTTCTAGTTGCCCTCAGTTTCAGCAGAAGTGGCAAATGGTCTGCGCTGGCATTCAGAACATCTGTGCAGTCAGACTACTGGTGGCAAGGCCCCAGAGACCTGCCTGCATGCACCAGCCTCTTTTGAACTGCAGATCCAAATACACTGTGCTTATTGGAATGGCATGTAACTGCAATTCTGAAGGGGGATCCTCTGCTACGCCTTTGATGTCCACCACTGTGTCCAAAGCCGGCGAGCCATTCTCGGTGCTCTCTGTTTTCCATTTAGGCCGAGATTTTTCTATTCTGGAAAGAGATTTTTGAAGTGAGGCAGACAAAAGACAGATTTACATGGTTTGGACAGATCTGCTGCCACTGGAGCAATGCTGTAACTGAACACGGCAGCAAGGCAGCACACTGGGACCCACTTGTTAACAGGGAGAATAATGAAGGTGGTATATTTCACCAGTGTATTTACATGGATATCTTTAGACCGATGCAGACATCGGCCTTATCAGATATCTGTAACATGAAGTTTTATCCAACATATAGAGGTATTAATTAGGGATAATCTCAGTTCAGGGCCTTCATATCATCAGAATAGCACTGGATGAAAAGAGTTGTTTTGGGGTTTCAGAATTCCACATATCCAACACACAGAAAGTCAGTGGTGATGGGAAAATAACATCTTGCTTATTATTTTTAGGATTTAGTGTTTATTTGTTGTTGTTTTTATGAAAATATGTTGTGACACAGGCATGATCCGGCCTGAGCTGTGATTTGAAGGTGCCCTGACCTTATCTTTGACATAAATGATCCTGTTCACTGACACACAGCCCCTGACCCCAGGTAATAAGATCTCCTCAGTCATCGGGAACATTATTGTTCCACTTGTTGCCAAACTGAACGTGTTGACTTCAAAGGTGACAGATGTCATTAGAGGCACTGTCGGTCTTCTCCGAGCCTCGGGGTGGTGAGGTGTGGTGTCGGGGTCTTCAGTGAACTCACCCATGCTGAGGCAGCAGCATCCCTGCTTGGCGCATAATTTCACACAGCGATCTGTCCTTTGAAGCGGACAATAAAAAGTCTCCGGACGACTAATCACATTACGCACCATTTGTCTTTCAGAAGTTAAGTGTCAAAGCACCTTCCGTAGTGGTGTTTCAGTCACAGTCTGAGAGTGCTGCTGTACACATGTCGAGGAGAGCCAGACCTCCTGTAACGCGCCTCCGGGTGTCTTCCCCTGCGCTGTTGCGCCTCCGGGGACCACCAAGGTTACTTGAGGTTGTCTCCTTATCTCATCTTTTTTTCTTGCTTTTTTTTAACTTTTCATTTGCATCAAAACTTAACCAAAAGATACAACACTGATATCAAATTGTAATTTATGGATCTCATGTAAATTTGATCCTACTTGGAATAACTGTGACTCTGCCAAGTTGAGTGGAGAATAATAGACTTTTGGGTTGTTCCTCACTCCAACTTCCTGAAGCGTGTTTGGTGTAAAACCCTGTTGGACTCCAGTTTGGGGAGGACCGGTTGAGAGGGACGAAAGAGTTAACCAAGGGGAGGGCGCCTGCACAGGGCGTATAGTATAAAACCACCTCAAGAGCACACAACAACAACAGCATGTGTGTGTATGTGTGTGTGTGATATGTGTGTGAATGTGTTAGTAATCCTGTAGATTGATATGGTTTGACTTTTTTTTCTCATCCAGCTGGACTCCTTTCTGACACACACCAGCCCCGCTTCCCCCTGACGGTGGGCTACAGTCCACAGCAGAATGGATGAAGATTAGGACAGAGCTCCAACGTGAAGTCAGAGCTGAGAAGAGACACTTTAACTACCTGTACTTGTTTCTTCTTCTGAAGGTAATCTCGTCGAAGTTGCGCGTCCGACGGCACAGAATGTGGACAAAAACAGAAGTGCGTAAAGCGGCTGAAGTGGACGTGAGGGAAAAGTGAAGTGTGAGGCTGAGAATGTGGCGGGGACACCACGGGGCAACTGGGCAGCAAGTTTCCTGAGCTTGGAGATTTTGGCGAGGGCGCAACAAGAGCGGAAAGTGTTTATGCTGCACGCTGGATGAGCCCCGCAGTTTTCACCACTGTGGATCTGCACATGAACTGAGCACGTATTTTGGGCTTAGACTCAAACTATATAATCGATGTGTTTAAGTGGATACACCTTAATTTAGAACAAACCCACCAGAGTTTACAAAGAGAGTCCCCTGGGTCCAGATTCACCCAGGTTACCTCAGCACTTCTCACATTATTCGACTTCCCCCCTCCGATCCTTTTCCCTTCACTTTTTGCAATTCTGATTCCCGAAGTGGCTCCGAAGTGGTGTTGCGGCTCCTCGTCCCCGGCGGATCCGGAGATTGGAGTCTCTGCACCGGGTGGAGGCGGAGTCGGAGCTCCGGCCACACCGCAGGCTCCCAAGAGCGGCCGCGTCAAGAGGATGGTGCGACTCGCGGCGGAACTGCTGCTCCTCCTGGGACTCCTTCTCCTTACCTTGCACATCACAGTGCTGCGGAGCAGTCCGCTGCCCCAGGGGAATGTAACTCTGAGCCTGGACTCAGCACTTACTGAGGTGAGTGGGGGAACCTATTAGTGGTGAGGGGGCTTTTCAGAAGGGACATTTCTGAGGGGAAACTTGATGCAGAAGGGGTCTCGTTTGGTCACAGATGGGTTTGATAACATGCTCACATGAGCCAACGGCCCAGGTAATATAAATCACCCATTCCTGCGAGTCTTTAGAGATTGTTGACATACACGCGGATGTAGTCTCCCCAGGGTGCCCCCCTCCCCTCTCCTCCGGGAATGGCAGGGAGCCAGTAGAGAGACGGAAGATGAGGCAGGGTCAGAGATCAGCCCCCTGCGCCAGACACACCTCCCTATTGTTGAGGGTTAAATGCTAGCTGTAGGCACTGCTCTGTCATCAGGGGCTCATCACTGTCATCCAAGTGTTCACTTGATGGGGCTGAGGGTCAGAGCTGAACCTCCGTCAGTGCCCACCCCCACCCCCCCACCCCACCCAACAGCCATCCGATCCACCACCACAGTTGTACTTGGAGAAGCTTCTGGCACATCACTGACTACAGATCGAGATTAATTTGAACCTGCACTCACATGTACTCACGTGTTGTGGGGAAGGCCACATGAAAAGATCAGGATCAGATACGCCTGTTGGTGTTAGTTTAATTGCAGGTAATGCATTAGTGAGGAGTAAACAACAATATAAAATAAAACACGTTTAGTTAATCTTTTGAAACTGGTTAAGTCTGGACAGGACAGTTTTAGTGTTGGTGGTCCTGTTTAAATCTTGTTGCATCAATGCACAAGGGAGGCATTTGTCAACATGACACCACTTAAGACAGGCTTAATAGTTTAACTGCCCATTTTAACATCAGCATAAAGCACGCACTCTCCAGCAGAGTCTCAAATCCTGACCCCAGGGTTAAGACAGGTCTGGGATCAACAGGCTTTTTTAGAGAGTGTTAAGCATCCTTCAGCTGCTTTTTGATGTATATTTAGCATGCTACTGAAATGCTGTCTTCATGTCCCAGTGATAAATGGGTATTTATGTCAACTCCCTTCATAAATGCTTTATTGGGGCTTGGGGAGGCTGAATGGAAAGAATGTTTACTTCAACAGATGATGATGGTGAGGGTGATTTCTCTCATGACCGCCATCACTATAGACTGATCTGCCTGTGTTGGTGTAGGATATTAGGGGCATGCAAAGCTGAAGAAGTATTTCAGGAATTTATTGCATATTTGTCACACGGCCAAATGCTGGATCGTACAAGCAGGATAAGGACCAGGAGGCATTTTCTCCTGAAGGAATCACAGTGAAAAATACTGAACGCATGCCACCCATTCCAACCTCCATGCTGCTTTTGTCATAAGTTCACATAGAGATTCTGGCCTGCGATGAAAGAGCCCAGCCTTGCCACCCATGCCCCATGTCAAGGCAAGCGGTGAATGGATTTTTTTCTGCTGCTCATGAATGCTCTGACTATGTGCAGATATGCCTCACTGGTTTGCCACTGAAGACAGTGATGTCATCTTTTAGCCGAGCTTGTCACGGCCCAGGGGATGTATTGTCATCCCAAGGTGTCATATTTAAAATGGCATTCACAGAGAGACAAATGACAGGATGCGGCTTCATGCACCTGTAGTAGAGAGAGAAGACTCTTTGGTCTGAGGCAAATTATCATCAGCGACACAGGAGGGAGACTCATCTGCTGTTAGACCAGATTTTAAAAGTGCTTGTCAGACCAGAACCTACAACAAAGTTGTGCAAATTATGGTTTTGAACTTTTATGAACTTCTACTTTTTAACTTTTGGAGTCTTATCTAAATGGTTTGCCTTTTGAGCTCATACCTGCTTATTTCAACTTGATCATGTAAATAAACACACACATACACCAAGTATGAGGCGAGTGATGGGGGGAAGGATAGTTTTCTCTTCCACCTACCTAAGTGCAGTGTTGAAAAGCATCTGGCACAATGTGCATTGCCTTCATTTCCTGCCAGCGTCCCTGGGGGAAGGACCCCTGAGTTGCTCCCAATTGAAAATGGAGTCATGCCCCTTTAAGCAGCCCTCACAAAGTGAAAAAGGGGGAAGCGGGAAAAGAAGAGCAGATACTGTGAGGAGGGAGAAGGGGGTGGCTTGTGTAGTGTTCATTCATGGCTTTGGAGAGTGGGGGGTGACATCCTGGGAGGCCCCTGATGAACTGAGGAATGGTGTGTCACTTTTGATCTTCAAATTAAAGCATTTGCCTCATTGAGGAAGATCTCAGATGAGTGATTGTAAAGCAGCCGGCCATCAGAGAGAAACACTGATGATTTTTGGTGAACATTTAATTTGTGCACTGTTACAGTCTGAGCAGTATTAGTGAAAACTGCATGTTTTTCTCATTATGTTGTGTTAAAAAACTCCACTGAGAGTCGTTTGGAAAAGACAGAGCGCGGTGTTTATGTCGACATTAGGAACGGAACAGACTTTACACAACTGATACACAACTGCCATTCCTTCCTGATGAGTAATTCCTATGTTCCCTGTGCATTCCTTCCATCATTTCCAGCTCAACTGACTGTCTTCGATCTCTCCTCTGAAATACTGATTGAGATTGAGAATGTGGACGTATAAGATTTCGTGGTTTGTCCTTCACACTGTTAAGATCCCAGATGGAAAATATAGATTTAGTGAAATCTCAGTGCTTATGAGAGAAGAAAGCAGCCTATTTTCCCCCTCTTCTGTCCAGTTGGTGATTTTCAGCAGCGCTATCTGAAGGCTTTAATCAACAGCGAGTTATTTAAGGCTGATATTTCTCTGTGTTTTGGCAAGATTTTGATATGTTTACTACAGGGAGAAAATCAGCATCAACGTCCTGTTGGCACTGGAGAAAGCCAATACACGATGACAATAAACGATGTGTCTCTGTGCATTCCTGTGGCAGTCATTGTCTAAGCTTTGGCTGTTTTGTGACTGAAAATGAAAATGTTGATTTGACATAACATATTGACTTTGAGAAATTCTTGACAAGTAAAATTATTGTGCCTTCTAAGGTCCCTTGTGGATGATGCTGACTCATAGACTGGAGAAATAACCTCTACGTTCAGTGTTGCATTTAAGATTAATATTGAGAGTTGCTCTGGATGAGGAAAGTGGATAAAAGTTTCTGCCTTACCTTAACATAACTTCGCTGGGGAGCTGCCATATTTAAATGTTGGTATTAAAAAAAAGAGGGATTAATTAATATGGTTCTCTACCAAGACGACTGGTGTCACCTGGTCCAATCATGGATAACTTTTTAACCTGTGTAGCTTTTTGCAGCCCATAGCAAACTGTTACAAAAACTTTTATTTTGAGATCTGAGTTTTACAAATCATTTTAAAATGGAACTCACTGCAGAGTTTAGCTAGTGTCTGGACTTTATTTTAATGTTTCTGTTTACAAACTGTATCTCTATCCCACCATCTGCTACATAATCAATGCCCTAAACTAAATCACATTCATGCTTTATTCCTGCTTTTGCCCATAAACTGACACAGTCCCTGTGTTTACAAGCAGGCTCCAGCTCCCAAACCTGAATGAAACATCATCATAAGTGCAGCTCTGGGATTAGTTGGAATACTTTGAAGTTTTCCTTTCAATAAACCAAATTTATGTCAGGATTAGATGATCTTCCCGCCATGTGCAATACAGCATAATATGACACAACAGAAGATTCAGATAGGATTAGACTGGATAAGGGAGGATTAATCTGCCAGCAAACACTGTGACTGGGTTTCCTGACCTAACAGTTCGAGTGTTGTGAAACATTTGTGTTGGCATCTGCTTTTTTTTATTAGACCAACGCATGGAGAAAGTCGCAAGTCATTACTCAATAACAGTTATTATCGTTCTAATCATTATTATCATTTAATCAGTGGTCTAAACATCCCAGGAGGGATTTACTTAAATGAGAGGCTTTGTGGATGAAATGTCACAATCTTTTGATGCTGAATGAAGAGAATTTGTTAGTTAAATGTTTTCTGGCAATGGATTTAATATCTATCAATATCATAAAACAGTAATGTCTGGAATGAGAAGCAACTTGTGTGGTCTGAGGTTGATGCGATTCATTGCGCCTAGCTTTCAATTACAATTACACATAATTATAAATGTATGTACTGTGTGTCTTTACACTGTGGCTGAGGGTTGTGTTGGAGCTGCTGCCTCAGTGGAGCTCAGTTACAGCCACTGAGTGACTTCTGAGGGCTGGGAACTTGAAAGGCAGGGTTATCACATGGTCATCTCAAAGCCCCAAGTACCAGCGATAGAACCAAAGAGGGTCCTGTGATGTTCACATAAAGGGTCGATAGCCGACGATCTAAACCGCTGAAATGATTTCTCTCTCTCTCTTTCTGTACTGAGCTTCCTGTCATAATTGTTTGGTGTGCGGTTTTAATTGGAACCTTTTTTTTTTCTTCTAAAACCCTTTATATGATTATTATTATTATTAAATTCTCAATTAAAAAAATCTCATCATCTTATCTGAAGTAACCTCTCCCTCATGCAGAACCATTCCCTCTTCCTTTTCCAAATTATGGGTCATTGTGTAATGATTGTAATTACAGCGGTAGGTTGCCCACATTAAGAAATGTGATTTTTTTATATTCTTTTAAATGCATTATATTATCACATTAACTCCATATGGCCTCAGGAGGAGTAAGAAGTAACTGTAAATGGACGAGGGGAGTCTCTCTGTGGCTGAATTCAAGTAACATGTACATTTATAATCTTTCTTCTCGTGCTGTGCAGCTCCATTTACAGCAGCTATATTGTCCCAGAGTGCACCTTGGCTGGACACAAACAGCTCCACTGGGGGCTTTTATTCCCACCACAATGTGGCTGAGCTGACACTTTGTCTGCGACTGGCCACCGCAACTGTATAGCACTGCTGCCATATTCTCAGGCCTCAGCCCGGCCACAAAAACACTAGGGAGGAGGAACGGGGACATGAAAAAAGGAAAACAAGGGACATGATTGATGTCTTTCTTTGATCTTATTTTCTGCCAACCCAGAATGGATGATTGCGGACTACTTTTGGCTATCTGTCGTATTGAGGAGTAATTGTTCCTTCTGTGCATACCTGACAGGGGACATATGCCCTGACTGTCCTTTAGGGACAAATTTACCCCCCCCCCCCCCCTCTATTGCTGAAGGACCAAATGTTTGTTTTTTCTGTCTACAAGAAGGCAGATGTAATTATTTTTCAATGTTTGCTTAGGTTTCTCTGTATAACCTCAATGCAGGAAAACCATCAGTCTCACATAGCTGTTTTCTCCCAGCCAGCACCAGGACACGCTATATATGCCCACATCGTATTGCTACAGTAAAGCAGCGGGCATTCTGTGTGTCTGGTAAAAATGGAAACATATACAGTCTTACTGTGAGACTGGCTCTGAATGCGGGCTGGAGACGTGTTATATTTTGGAGCAAGCAGACAGACGCCTAGGGCTCAGGGTGATGTTTGCCTCAGTGTGTCAGTGGCTCCTTCTTTCTGGGCTCCGACTGGTCGAGAGTCCACTGTCTGCAGGATTTATGACAGAGGTCACTGCCGCATGAACCTCTGTCAACATGAGAGGTCAATCTAGCACTGCTGAGAGTGCACACCACGTAGAAATGTCATTAGTTTTAACGGTAACACAAATTCTAATCTAGCGAACACATCAACAATAGATTAATATGTTTTAATATGCTCTGTCTTGTGTCTCTGCAGCAGAACAACATAAATGCAAAAAGCAGCTCCTCTGCCCAGCTGGCTCCTGAAGACCGGAGGTCTGGTCCAGAACACCGGCTGGCCCTGCCCTGGGCCAAAGGCAGCAACGTACACAGAGACGGTCCTGGCACCTTCCTGCTAGATCTGCACAATTTCCCCGACCTCTCCAAAGCCGATATCAATGGACAGAATCCCAACATACAGGTGATGATGTGTGTCTGTGCACCTGCCATTGCGCTTTGATGCTTTCACCCACTTGTAAGACATGGCTACTCAAGCACATAGGACAGGAAGAGCAAACAGGAAGAAGGAGAATAGTTTGGTGCACATCACTACCCCCTTTTTCTGCCCCCTTCCTCCTTCCTTCTCCCCCTGTTGCTTTTCACACTCTCTGGTTCATAGCAAAGCTTAAGATAGATGCTGAGGTCCCACGTCCATCATAAAGACAGCTAAAAGGCAGGCGCTAACCAGCGGAGCCTCACTGCTAACCCATGTGCAGGAAGACAGGCGGCGGCGGCGGCTTATGTAAATGTGTGGCAGGCCCTTGCCCAGAAGTCCCTCAGTGGTGCAGATGGCCGAGTAACCGCTGCCATGTTTAAATCATTCTCCTGTCTAATCCAGCGAGGGGGTCTTTCCATTTCTGAGAGCATCACTGCTAAATCCGAGCACGAACAAAGTGTATTAACATCTCAAGATGTGGTAAGAGAGCGGAGCAACCAATTGAGCAAGGGCGTGAGGCTGTGGGAGAAGGGGAGGAGGGGCTGGGTTGTGTCTTTGATCCTGGGATTCATCTGGCTTTCATGGTCTGGAGGAGGCTGAGTAGCCCTTTGAACTTTGTGTTTAGGTGGAGAGGGCCCGAGAGGTGGGAGGGTGGCTGTGGGGCAGGGGTGGTCGTCCCCCCTCATCTGGGAGGCACATGTGTTAGGACAGAAAGGGGGAGGGGGTAATATTGTGTGTAGGGGTATCAATGAGTGTCACCTCACAGCAGCCCATTGTCCAGCTCTGTCCCACAACATTACAGAATTAGCGTCTGTGCTGAAAATCGATTTCAAAATGATGTTGTTCTTTACCACAGGTGACCATTGAGGTGGTGGACGGACTGGAGGGTCATGAGCCGGAGAAAGGCCTCCGCAAGGAAAGCAAACCCAGCTGGGCTTCTCCCAACTGGAGAAACTGGTGGCCTCATACCTCTTCATCCTCCTCGTCCTCCTCCCCCTCCTCATCCACCACGCATCAAACAGAGGAGAACGATCGCTCCTACACGAGCAACAGCGAAGACAGCAACTTCCTCAGGCCGCCGGCAGACTGGGACAGGAGAGGAGGCACCGGGGGAGGAAGCAAAGCCCAATCTGAATATGGTGAGAGTGACAGGAGGGTGGCGCTGGGTGTTTTGCACGGAAGTGAGTGCATGGAAGTGAGTGCACGACGCTGCGCGCTGCAGAACATTCAGCTAGGGATCCATGGGCTCTTATTTGCGCACTGGTCCATCATTTCCACAGATGGTCATAGTCTGATGTGGAATCTGTAATTTGCAGATTTGCTGATTTAAGCTGTCACCATAATAAGTGCAGTCATCCCAGGCGAGCCTCTGGGAGCCCCTGATTGAAGCCTTTAACACTCTTTTATGAGATGGATTCCTCTGTGGTGTGGAGCGAGCTACGTGACACAGTTTAAACGCCTGGCGACATCAAAGTTCAGCAGCAGGAATGGGGCCAGGAGCACTGTTAGGCTGCCACACCATTCTCACAACACTTTCCAAAAGTAACCCCACAGATAAATCTGCCGGGGGAAGAATTTACACTCACTGTCATACAGTGTGCGTCGAGGCCCGTGTTGTAGCATGCCTAAACCAACATGGTCGAGCAGGAATGCGTGCGCTGTGGAAAATGTCATTTCATCCACTTGCACTTGCTCTGCCGTGGTTAGGAAGGCGATTTTATAAACTTTTTTTTTGTCAGACCATAGCCAATGTTTAATGTTCCTGGCTTATCGCTGCAGTCAGCTCTCAGTCATACCACACAAATAGACAAGGAAATATTTTATCATCATTACTGTCCTGGTTTTAAACCTAATAGTCATAATTGCGGACAAGTGGTGGGGGTCATTCATCACAAGCCATTCGTAATGTATTCACTTGCGGGCTGAGGGCAGGTTATTATAAAGTTCTCTAAATTCAGAGTTTTGTCAGAGTGGTCACCATCAGCTCTCGGGCTGTAATAAGCTATGAGATGGGGAGGGTGGGAGGGGGGGACAGGAGCAGAGCTAGACAGCTATCTGGCCTTTATTCATATAAAATGCTCATAATGAGGGGCAGATGGCAGTGGGGGGAATTACTTCCATCCCAACATGCCCACATTAATTCTCCTCATTGATGGTGTACTGCTTTCAAGATGTGTGTGTGTGTGTATGTGTGTGTGTTTGCGTGCAGTATTGATGGCGGTGGTGGTGGGCTGAGGTGGTCATAGAGGCTGCTGAAACCGTTTCCATGTATACCCATTACAGCGATCTGCTCAGAGATAATTGGAGTTAAAGAGGATTTCTCGCCATTTCACTTCCTATTTTCGAAGCAATGAATCACAGATAGAGCAGGCGGATGGTGTCCTGTGCCACTGAGCCTCTGATGCTCCGGCACCACTGAAAATTTCTATCTGTAAATTGCCTGCTGGATCCCTGGGAGCTTTGGTGGAATTTGCAAAATGCTGCCCCGTTACTCCGCTTTCCCATCACAGCATGAACATGTTAGTATGGGCAATAAAGTGCATTGCATGTGTGTGTGTGTGTGTCTGTAGCCTAGGTATCTGCTTTGTGGGGCAAAGTCAGAGAGAAAGAGACTTGGAGCTCCCCTTCTTCCCCTTTCATGTCCTCCCCCCACTTATTATTAGTGAGGCATGTTAACAGGCTTGAGTAAGTTCAGCATGTGGCCTGCATCAGAGCTGAGGATCTCTCTCTGTCTGTCTCTCTGATCCAGACTACATAGATGGAGAGGGGGACTGGAGCAACTGGTCAGCCTGCAGTGTAACCTGTGGAAATGGCAACCAGAAGAGGACCAGGTCATGTGGCTATGCCTGCACTGCCACCGAGTCCAGGACCTGTGACATGCCCAACTGTCCAGGTAAAGTCTTGACTTTGAATCTCACAACAACAACAAAAAGTTTGAAAATCTTTTGATCCACCGTAGACTGATAATCTGTCTCTCTCAAGGTATCGAGGATGCCTTCAAGACAGCAGCGACAGAAGTCAGCCTGTTAGCGGGAACAGATGAGTTCAATGCAACGGAGCTCTTTGGTGTTGGTAAGATTTGCCGTGCTCTTGTCCTGCTGCAGACTATCCCTCATTCAGATGTTCTTACATTATCAAAGGCAGTTCATCCATCTGGCAGCAAAGTTCCTGCACACACTTAGCATTCCTCATGCTCGGGCTGCGGCCCATTACTGCGCAGAGATGAAAATGTGCAGCAGGGCAGGAAGAGCACAGTGTCCTGCTGCCCACTCCATCTTCATCTGCCTGTTCTTAATCAGCCCAGTGAAAACACACCTTCATGTTTAACATCACTCCTTCACACTTCTGGGCTCATATTCTAAAGATGCAGCGTTTAACAGTGTCTCCATTTCCTCCAGACACAGACAGCTGCGAGCGATGGATGAACTGCAAGAGCGACTTCTTGAAGAAGTACATGACCAAGGTGGCAAACGACCTTCCCAGTTGCCCTTGCTCTTACCCGACCGAGGTGGCGTACAGCACGGCAGACGTCCATGACGCCCCCACGAGCCGAGATTTCCGATGGAAAGACGCCAGCGGGCCGAAGGAGAAGCTGGAGATCTACAAGCCCACGGCCCGTTACTGCATCCGCTCCATGCTGACGCTGGAGTCCACCACACTGGCAGCACAGCACTGCTGCTACGACGACAACATGAAGCTCATCACTCGCGGCAAAGGGGCCGGCACTCCCAACCTCATCAGCACGGAGTTCTCAGCCGACCTGCACTATAAGGTGGACATCCTGCCGTGGATCATCTGCAAGGGGGACTGGAGCCGCTACAACCAGGCCAGGCCACCGAACAATGGGCAGAAATGTCCCGACAACCCCCAGGATGAGGACTACTACAAACAGTTTGAAGAAGCAAGGGAATTCTAGCCCACTGTGGTGTGAGAGGAGGAAAACAAACACTGCTTAAATATTCAGCTAAACCTCATAATTGGTGCTGAAACAATGTTTTTTGTTTGTTTTTTTTAAATCTCTTTAAGGTCAAATAACAAATGAACTTTTAGGCTCTGAGGAACAAGACTCACGTCTCCAAGAGGAATAAAAATCCAGAGTCAGAAGCCTCACTCGGTCAAGGAACATTTCTTGACTTAACCAAAAACAGGCACAAAATGATGCTTTGTTTTTAATGTTGTTTTTTTGTTTTTTTTTAAATAAAAAATGCCTCTGATATTGCGCCAGTAATTGTGTTGCCAATTATAACTCTGTCAGATTTGGTCACTAAAGGGAGAAACCGACTTTGTATTCTTAAAAGGGAAAAGTGTTATTCTAGAATTGATCTTGTAGATTGTGTCCGTGTTCGTCTCCATTATGTTGTTTGTGTTTGGTGAATCTGAGAGGCCTGTGATAATAGAATAATGAGATCCTTCAGGAATGTGTTGGGCTGGGGGCTGCGGGTGGGGGGGGTTAGGGACATAGGACAGGGTAACAAACATATCCCATTTTCTCCATTGCAATATCCAGGTTCCCATGTAAGCTTGTGAGTATGTTTATTTAGCATGCACATTTAAATCTCTACCAGTAATTTACCACAGTGTCCCTTTGTGTCTCTGAGGCAGATCACCTTTGTAAAAAGCCTGCATTATTTTTGTAAAGTATTTATTAAGCTGTAGCTGTGTATGAGTTGGGTGTCTATGACTGTGCTTTCAGATTCACAGGCTGTATGGCTCAATGCTAACTTGAGATTCCTCCCCAGATCCGACTCCTCCACCAATGTGCGTGTGTCCCTGTCTCAAGTTAGGATTAAACCGTAATAGACCGTAAAGAATGTGTGAATTCAACTGTATGGAAAGATTTTTTGAAATATAAATCTATAAATAAATTTTTTAAAAATTCCAATGAATGTGTCGCTATTAGATTTCCCTCCTGCTGTCAGAGGAAATTCATCTGCAGGAAAGAAAACAATAGCATCTCATCAATTAAACTCCTCCGCCAGGCTTAAGCCAGCGCACAAGACTTCCATTAGTTCCATCCAGTGTGGCTCTCAGGCCAGGCCTTTTGATGGGATTGTGATATTTCTTCAGAGGGCGAGGAGGGTAAGATTCCCTTGAATGTGACTCAAATTATTTGTCTTTGGCATGTATCCTCACATTCCTGAGTAATTTCTCAGTGTACACACACTCTCTCGCACTTTCTCCCTCGCACTCTCTCACACATACTCAAAGCTGCCTGTCCATAGCAGGGACCTCTGACCATTCCCTCCGCTGAGTGCTGCAGTCATTGTCACACAGAGAAAGCCATTCATGGTGCCCTCATTCCTGCAGTCTTGTGTACGGCACAGCTGCCTGGGTGCAGTGCTTGTCTTCATAATGAAGCAGGCCCCAGCACGTTCCACACCCCTGAGGCGCTACTTGCAAGCGCCTAGTCGCCTCACTAGTCATACAAAATTCCTCCGTTTGCGTCCTTCCATCCATTTATCCCTAAAACGGCCTTTTATCACTGACCCGCCCTCTAATGCTCACTGTAAATCACCAAGATGCTCCTTTAAACTGCTGATATACTGTATGTGTCAGAGCTGCAGCGTGTAAAGCTCTTTTAAAGTCCTCCGTCTGTGTCTCTAGTAAAAGCATGTTCCCGGGCTAAGATTACAGTAACTGGTGTGGTTATCTTAGTAGACCGTCTGCTGAGCAGGCCATGGAGATCAAAGCAAGGTGTTGGTCTTTTATTTTGAAACATTGAGGCCCAGCGCAAATTGATGACACCACCCTCCCCAAAAACCACCTACCCCTCCCTCTTTGAGTCCTGTATCTCTTCTCCAGACAGGCTCCACGTGTCTCCAAAGCACGCAATTACTCATATACCCTCCTCACTTTTCATCTCTCATGTCGCCCCCCCCCCCCCCCCATGAAATACTAACCCAGCCTCCAGAGTGACTGCCAGTGCCAAGGTGCAGGTAAGAATACTGAGCCGGGGCGTGGAGGGTGTGCTGGTGTAATTGGTGTTAAAACGCATGAGAGCGCAGACATACTGTAGACCAGCGGGTGCAGAGAGCACAGGGAAAACTTGTTGCGTTGGCTGTGGGACATCTATGAGGCCTCGCTTTTGTGTTACTATTTCCAGGACCCTACTTTGGTATGTTTCAAAGGATGCAAAGCACCATATTAGTGGTATATTGTCAAGGATCCGAAAGGGCTCATTAAGCATCACCAAGATATGATTGTTGGTATTTTGCCTCTATTTTTGCTATGAGAAGGAAATTATGTCCAACGAACTTACACTGTTTTAGACCCAGTTTGACAGCACTGGCTCTGTGATTTCTCAGCAGATCTCCACATAAGAGCAAACTGTGGGAATATGAAAACAAGGGGAGCTGAAAAGGAGAAGAAAGCAATGGAAACTTGGATGAGTTAATGTTGTAATAAATGAAGCGAAAGCTCAGCTGTTCTCCACCTCTGTTCTTGAGAAATATTTCACGTTCAAGCGAGTCCAGGTGGTTTGTTGTGCGAGCTGGAGCTCACTGTGAGGATCGTTGTGTAAATATCAGGGCGCATGGTGGCAATCAGGCATCTCTTTGTTTTGTGGCGTAGTGCAGATGTGGCAGAACCGTATTTAGCCTCTCACTCCCTCACTTTCTTTCACTCACTCACTCCCTCTCTCTGCTACTTTATGGGTGGTGTAGCACAATGCAGGAAGTGTCTGGGCCGCAATACCACAGGGCCCTACTGCACGGCAAAGCTAATTAAAAGGTTTTTCTTTGGTCTTCTAATCTGGAATAGCTGACCTGGACCAGGAGGAGGCTGCTTATCTAGTTGTATTGCAAGTCCCCCCCCCCCTCCACCCTCTCCTTCCCTCAGTGTCCTACCAGCAAAAACAGGCGCAGGGCCACTGGCACTCTGTTCACCGTAGGTTTGCATCTTTGGCACTGAGAATCAGGGGAGGACGAGGTGGTGGGGGCAAACATGCGCCTGAGTGTGCAGCTGAACAAACAGGTCAAGTAGCTGTGGAGCATCCGCGAGGGCAGAGTGCCTCACTTAACCCCTGCTGCCAAGAAACAGGCTGAGGTGCTGCAGGGATCTACAGCTACACCATCTATAACATAACTGAATGCTCCATTTCACTTGAATATACTGTGTATCATCCCTTTATGAACAGCTGTTGTTGAACGGCCTTCATATCTTGAGAGGTACCTGACCTTTTACTCCTCCTCACTTCAATGCTAGCTCAAACAAAAGCTAGAATAACACGCTCCCCGCTCATAAATTCACCCAGTCGAAGCTGTCTTATTAATGAGGACAACATACCTCATAAAAGTGGAATTATATTCAGTAGTGCTTTTCATTGAGCTAAACTTATGACTAATGTACCGCCACATTTTACACGCTCTGCTAGCATCATGTGCTGATAGAAGTTAAGGAAAGTCAGTTTCAGTCAAATGCAAATGGCCTTTTAAAGAGGCAGACATTATCTAAAATCCAACGGATCATTACATCGAAAAATAACATCCATTTTCAATCACATACACAACATCATTGATTTCAGTGTTTAAAAGAAAGCAAACGCAGGCTCAGTGAAATTCTGCACCGAGAGGCAGGAGTGAATAAAGTGCTGACATGCTCCACTGTTTGGCTCTGATCATGCTAAGAGCAGATCCTGATGTGGATCAGTGTGAGGGAAGTCTGGCTCCTCTGTGTCCTCGGGGTCGGCTCTAGCTTCGTCTCACAAAGGCAGCTCCTCACACTGTCTGGCTTTAACCCTGTATGTGTGAGAGTTGATGTTAGACACTGGCACAGAGAGGCTGTAACAGTGTCAAGGGGGTTGGTGGCTCCGGGGTGGTGGTGGTGTGTGTAGATGTGTATATGTATATGTGTGTGTCTGTGTGTGTGTGTGGTGAGGGGGTAAGAATGAGCATGGAAGCTGCGTGGCCGTGATTCACTGTGACAGCACCGCTTGGCATGTGAGGACAGCAGGCCAGGCAGGCAAGGCTGCCGCCTTTGATCTTTATTTGCTTCACCGTCTGTTTTGCATTTAAGAGCCTTGCTGAGCGCGAGGCATTGGATACACCTTGAATGGCTCAGGACCCCGTCCACTTTTTTAAAGACCTGGGATCCTTTTTCAAAGCTAAGGGGATCCAGGACAGAGAGGGATGATGTTTGAAGGGGAAGGTCCTGCGCTGAATAGGGCACCAAGGGTCTCCCAGCAACACAGATTAGCTCTGAGGGGAAAAAAGAAAGAGCGCTCTGTAATAACACATAATCAAGCTAATGGAGAATGGTGTGAGCGCGGGTGAGGGGCAAGGTAACCTGCATCTCCTTTTAGATGGACCCTCAAGATCAAACCGGGGTCAGGGGGCTGTGGAACAAAAACAAACATGCACAGCGCCTCCGCAGCCAACCTTCTGCTGCTCCTCCTGACCTGTCAAATTCATTTTGCACGTTAGTGATGTCGAGAGACTGTGACATCTTACACCTGAGAGGCAAAGCAGCTGGAGAGCATCAATACTATCCCACAACCAGACCTGATGCGCTGACAGCGAGGCATCCCTCTCCTCAAACAGCAAATATATTTATCTTCTCCAACATCTCTATTGCACGTTCCTCTCAGACACAGTGGCCATGGTCCAGAGTCAGCAGCTGTGCAAACTCTTACTCTTCAGAGTGATACGAGTGATATAAATAACTGCTCCGTCTAATCAGAACCTTTAAAATTATATTAAAGAGGAATCAAATCATCACAAACACTGGAGAGTGAAAAAAAATGGTTTGGGGTTTTTAAATGAGAAGAAAAGCTGAAATGTCATAAACAGAAGCTCAGAAAAAGAATGTGTGTGTGTGTGTGTGGCAGAGATGCACATCGCATTTTAGAAGCGACCAATTTTCCTCAAGATGCACAAACTTCATTCATTTCTCCTCTCAGAGTGAAATGTTTCAGTCCTCCTTGCAGAATTCTTTCTCCACTCCACTTACTGTCCAGCATGTAATTTATTCCCAGACTATACATTTTTGGCAGTCCACAGTTCAAATGATGATATTTATGCTGCCTGTCGGGGTTCACACACACACACACACACACACACACACACACGCACGCGCGCGCGCACACACACACTCACACACACACACACACACACACACACACACAGCTCTCTGAATAGCAGTGTCTTTTTGTGAGAAAGATACAGGAAGAGCATGTTTCGTGTGATGAAGGCAAAAAGACTAAAGATAAATGTAGCAACATAGATTTTATTTACTTTCTGAGCACTGTAGACAGATGTGCACATATTTACCATTTCCATAGCTTATACCATTTTATATTAGTTGCATTTTCAAGTAAAGAATATTTGTGGAGACTCTTAGTAGTAACTGAATGAAACAGCGAAACCAGAGAAACTGATTATCCTAACAGAAGTATCAATTTAGGCCATTTCTCCTTTCAAGTACAATTCTCAACAGCACCATTTCATGGGCTTGATGCATAAATTAGTTCTTAGCTGTCTTTTTCAGCAAGAAAATACATGTCTCTGTCAGCGTGACAATACAAATATAAATTGTTATCTTTAAATGATGACTAACAGTCATGTTTGGCGGTGGGGTCAGATGCTGCTACCTGAGCACTATATATATATATATATATACAGTATATATATACATATATATATGCCTGTCAATACATGCCTGTCAAAGAACAGAAAGTGGCTTATTGTATTTGTACATGCAATATCTATGCATTCACATTTCAAAACAATCAAAGAAAGGCGTTCTATGGCTGAAATGATTATAAAATTCATCAAAGATGCACATGATGCTACATTATACAGTATGCTGGAGGATTAATAACAATGGGCCTGTAGGAATACATAAATTCATAATTATTTTGTGTAGCAGGCATTCCACAAGGTGAAATCTGACATCTTCTTAAACATGAAAAGTATTTAAAGAACAAAATACAGTCTTGCGTTTGAAATTCTTCAAAGTTTGAAAATAGTCACATCTCTTGAGCGATACAAAAAGAAATAACATCCACCCTGTTTTCCTAAATCATAGCTTATATACAAAAGAGAGGATGCCACTTTTAGTTGGAAAAAGAGTAACAAAGAAAAAAATGGTGCATCAAGTCTAATCCAGGTGACACTGCAGAGCCTGGGGAGTTAGATTGGCATAGAGTACATGCTGGAGGCAGACAGTGGCAAAGGGAAGTCCTGTAAGTGCACTAAGGAGAACCTAACACCCCTCCATCCTTCCCGGACACCTGTTAACGCAGCTAAAGCTCATTTACTTCTGCCATCAAAAAGGTGGTGGCCCGTAAGGGTGTACGTGCGAGTACGTTTGTGAGTGGGTGGAAGAGTATGTATTGGAGTATTGCTGAAGAAGCCCAGGATAAGGGGCGAATGCGGCTCACTCCACTACGCTCATCAGTCGGCATACCCCTCCCTCGATGGCCAAAGACTGTCCAGGAACTGTTCCGGGTGGTAATCTGGATATGTGTGTCTGAAGGTAATAAAAGAGCACACACAGCACACACACAATGAGAAAAACATCCAAGCAAACATACACTTAAAGAGGCAGGGCCACATGGGAAAAACATTAATAGGTCACTAATCTCTGATTTTCACAATATACTGTATGTGGAGCAAATGTAAGGTGATGCATGATGATGGGATATGATCTTTTTTATTCATGTTGTTAGTGGGAGTTTAGTATGAGAAATAAATACAATTAATATAAGATTCACCAGATCCACTTGAGGGAAAACAACAGTTTAAAGACAGGATAATTGTCACATTACAAAATATTGTACTGGTGATCGTTAATGCACATATGTATTTAGCCAATGCAGAGTGTTGCTGAATGTTGTTTATCTGCAAAATCAAAATTACTCCCATCTAGAGTGAATGAATGGTGATGGTGATGGTGATGGTGATGGTGATGAATGGCAAACTCAAAACTTACCAGAACAGTTCAGTTTGTTGAATGGGGTAATTACTAATTAATGAAACACAATACTTTTGAACAAAATAATTGATTTGTGTAAATAGACAACAAGAGAATTTACACAATGCCCCTTTAATATTTTTTATTTGCTACAGTTCTGTGCATTGGGGATCTCTCTGTGCAAAGTGGGTGTGTTTTTTGTTGCAGCACTAATGTGAGTTAAACACAGCATCAAAATCTTATATCCAGGGTGCTGAGTGGCCACGAGGCTAGAGAACAAAAATCTCTATAGAAAAAATCTAAATTACTTGAGCTAACCTTAAGAAAAGAATTCTACATTATGTAGAAACAAACTGCTGCCCTCACTCTGCTCAGGCTGACTGCTCCTCCCAATAATCCTGCTAACTGTTAACAAGTAGCTCCACCTGGGAGACAGGGCCGGGAGCTACTGTATCTGAGACCAACAGCTCACTGGGGGGCACTAGGGCCGCCTGAACACCACAAACTATAGCAACATTTTAACTGCTTGCTTAGTAAACTGATTGTTTTTTTTAACTATTCCAATCTCATTTCAATAAAAACAAATAAAAGGGTGGCAAATAAAATGCAAACCACGGAACATTCACAGGACTAACTGCTGCAGCATCATGAGGATACACAGCTGAAGTATGAAGATGCCAAGTGAGCATTAATAGACAGAGAACACACTGGCTGTGTGTTGTACTTGAGCGGAGACAGAGGGGAGCAGTAAGAGGAGGAGGGCCAGGGGCAAACACAGCTGTGAGGACGGGAGTGATACTTCCACTGGGAGATCAAAGGTGACTGACTCTCCCTGCGCCAATAATGGCTGTCATCCTCCTTCCTCTCTCTCTCCACCAAGGGCCAGCACTGGCTCCAGCCCTTCGGCGGTGGGAGGGGGGGGGGCATTCCATCCACTTATTGACCAGACCACTGAACTGAGCCTGACATCACTCCTCTCCTCTTCACTGGCAGGAGTCTTCATCACCACTGGGCTTATTTTTATGTCGGTCTGAACTCTGGCCCCCCCGACACCCCGAGGGCAACTGCTGTCACTACAGAGGGACAACAGCCAGACAGGGACACGCACACATGGCAGCACTCTCAGGGCTATTATGCCTGCAGCACCGCTCTCTGTGTTCATCCTCTCACCTTCATCTTCTGCAGATGAGATTAAAGAAAGGCGCTGTTTAAATTGTATTGAACGAAGGTCCATAGCTGAGTCATAGCAGACTAATGGTGACATGCTAAATGTTTTCCTTCTGATGTCCGGGGGAGAGAGCTTTGCAATGTTCTTTTTAAATTCTTACCGCATTGAATACACAGCTGAAAACACACAGCTAGGCACAATTAGTGGCCAGCTGTATGACTTCACGTATTTAGCAGGAAAACTGTTTCTGACAGTGACACCGATGCACCCTGAAAACCTCAGCCCCTTCATGAGACCTTCGCGCCAAACGCCAGGACTTCTTGGTTTCAATCCAACAGAACGGACAAGTTGAATGAGCGGGCAGGAGGAGTTAAAGGCTTACTAACCCAAACGAGTGGGTAAACACGCCACCGCAGCGCTAACAGCATCGCGTGCCTTTTACAAACTGTGGCGCCGGTTCACGAGGGACACAGCAGTGAGGATGAGTTTTCCCCAGAAGTCACACAGCAGATGTCGTAACACTTCTATGACACCACATAGTCTGGTCAGCATCAGACAAATAACACCACAGCTTTATGTGTAAACACTAAAAAAAACAAAATATTCACACAGTTTTTTGGTGTGAGTGTTTTTTTTTCTCAGAATTGATGTTTGGATTGGAAAAGTTGCTGCGCCATTCCCAATATGAAGTCAACCACATAAAATGCAGCTACTATTTGAACATTAGTTTATACTGATTCTTAACTCGTCTGTCAGTGTTTACACAAGCAATGTAAAATCATTCTAACTTTAGTGGGACGGAAAAAAAGGAGCAAAGAAATGAAGAATTAAATGATAGTTGGGTTAGATCAAAACAAACAAAACAAAAACCAAAGACACGCAAACCTACAGGGAGTCTGTTGTCAGCTTGTTACCCAGTGACTGAAGTGACCACATGACAGGACTACAGCTGAGTCAAAACATAACCTGAAAAAAACACTACCATTGTATCTTTTAGAGAAAAACAACATTCTTTGGAGATATGAATGTGTTTAGGGGCTGGAGAAGCCACACATTAACACCACAGTGTAGGCCAACGGACTATTTTAGCTCTATGACTGCGCTGCCGTTTTTGTGTTGTGGTTTTGACATTCTTTTCTTTTAAAATAAAAAAAAAACAATCATATGCTATTTATTCTCCACACGAGATGGATAATAAAAACAAAATGTGCCATAATAAAAAGCATTTATCATTTAATGTACACAGCAGACAGTAACTAGAAGGGGTGAACTCCATTCCATATGATCTTTTTGACTAACCCTAACACCGGGAAAAAGCTTTATAGTGCTAATGATGTCCAGCAAGAGGAGAACGGAGCCATGGTGCCAGTCCTGTGGACCGCTACACTTCTCTTTCATCTATCTAATCAAGACAAACAATAGTCCAACTGTCTTTGAAAACACAGCTTGATGCTCTGATGTCCTATCCAGTGCAGACACAGGTGAGTGTTTGAACAAAACCAGATGCTCTCCCTTTGTGGTTTTATATACTGTATACATATACACAGTGCTGCTATTTTACAGTAATGTCAAAAGGATTTGGACACAGATTCCACTTTCTCCAGAAACTACATGTGATTGAAAAGTACAATTCCAGTACAGTCTGTCTGGAAAAACTGGCCTGACATCCAGCAGCAGCATGCTTCGGTTTTCTCCTGGAGTTTCACTGTCCGAAAAAATACATACAAACAAACAAGAGAAGTAGACGTGCTTCAATACGAATCCAGGCTGACCTCTGTCCTAAATACTCCCGCTCGCGTGTATCAGCCCTTTTATGTTCTTATCACAGAAAAGCAGTGGAAGATGGACTCCGACTGGCTGGTTAGAAACGCCCAGTGGGATGCTAATAGGAATGGGAGGAATGTCTGTGGAATAACAGCTGAGGCGCTGGATGGCTCTCTGGCTCTGTACGTTTTGCAATCTCTGCAACTCAGTGTGCTGCAAACTTGTACATGCTTAAATGTAAATAAATTATTCAGACATCAGTGGGGACACTAATCCACCACCATGTGTTTATGACAGCACAATCAAGGAAGTCCTCACTAGCAGAGCTGGTTCATTACAGCCTGTACCGCTGCGGCAGCATGGTCACCAGCATCACTCCTCAATCTGCACTGCTCCGAGTGAAGACAGTGATGATGAAGGCAAGATGACAAAGACTTGAAACTTCTCCAGAGGATGCCAGGTGTCACATCCATGGCTCACAGATGACTTTCATAGCAGATGCCATGACTGGAGGACAGGTTCTCATCTTGTGAACATTGTGAGAGAAAGCAGATGCTCTGTTATAGTGTCCCCTAAATGAGCGACGTATAGTAAATGAGCTGGGGCCAAATCTGTGCCCCACCTGGGAAGTGATGGGTAAACCATAGTTTTGTACCCTGTCTGAGGGCATGAAGAAGAGAAGAGCCAAAGTCTCTGGCATGCAGATGGTGTGAGCCACAGAGGCAGCCTCAGCCCCACAACTAGCTGCTCCGTCTCTGACAGAGCAATGTGGGGTTTGGTGAAGCAGCTGTGTTCTTGGCTGCAGTCTCGAATATCACTGTGTCACCACCAGTGCCCCCTCCCAAGAGGAAGTGGATACCCTATCAGAGGGGATCCAGAAACCACTACCGACAGATGAGTTCCCTGGATCTCAACCCAGTGGGAATGTTCATTTTATAAAGAACGTTGTGCATCTTAATGAAGTGATGTTGGGTGACTAGTTTGCCACATTAGAGGTGGTTACTTTAATGCCTCAGTGATGCCCAGACCAAGATGTTTCAGCAGTTTAAATTTAGGGGAACAGCCTGCCATACAAGTAGATCGCTGTTCTGCTCCTCCCCAGCTCTTCACACCGTTTCTGTGAGGCTGTGAACAGAACAGCAGCTCGAACCACTGTGGCAAAATGTCTAAGGTCTCGTCCTCCAGTCTCCATCCTGTGACAGCCCAAACTGTCACAGGATGGTATTTCCATACAAAGCACATACCACTGAGATCTGTATTTGTCACCATCACTACGATTCACTGCTGGTACCTACCAAAACTCCAAGCGTATATACAGTACATATATAAGAATGTAAACAACAACATACAAATAAAAGCAACATTTTGGTGACTGAAAGTGCTCTGGACTGTATACAGTTCACTGTGTCCTGCTCAACACTTTCCAGTGGCACAGGCGTGAAAGGAGAGCCTGCATGCTCACATTCCTCCACAGGGCTCAATACACAGAGCACATCTGACAAATATGCAAATTGATACTGATATCCCCAGTGGACATGACTTTCACTAAACTTTACGGTGCTTTAGGAGCAGGTAGGGCCGGAGAAGGGGGGAGGGACCAGAGGAGAATGAGTGAGGGAGAAGGGGAGGCGGGATGGAGGGGAAAAGACTTTGAAATCTGAACCAGGCTTGAACAACAGTGCCCTCTCTTCATACAGTGACAGCGATACATTGGACAAACAAATCAGTCTGAGCAGAGACTCCATTTAGAGCCAGGAGACCAGAGTATTTAGGTCTTGTTGCTAAAGAATACACAGGCTGCTTTAAAAACCATTTATGTAGTTTTGCTAATTATCTTATTAAGCTCCTGGAAGAGCATCCTGAAAGCAGCCTCACATATTAATGATGCAGCTATTTGCTGACAAGAGAGTGCAATGTCTACTTAGAAAACTTCAACTAAAAGTTTCACTCCCATAATCCAAAAGCCAAGGTCACCCGCAGAATTCATACCAAACAAGACAGCAAGCACAGGTGGTGCAGGGGAAAATTCTTGCCTATGACCACAGGGACCTCGAGTTTATCTTGGATGTGACTTCAAGTGACACAAAAGCCTTCAGTGTTGGCAGGAGGGAAGACTGGTTTAGCACTTTTAGCTGCATTAGCAACTGTATTGGTTAGGAAGGAGTGTGACCTGATGGAGATAGCATGAACCTGCACATTAGACCGCTCTGACAAAGCCTATCACCAACAGGTGAGAAGCAGCAGCTGCTCCCTGTGCATCATATACTGTGTATGTCATAAATTTGTCCACCATGATGATGATTAACTACAGATACCAGTTAACCGGGTAAACAAAAGTCATCAACTAATAAAAATAAAAAATCCTAGAATGTTTTAAAAATGGAGTTCTGCTTTTGCAAATTAACTCTTCAAATATATAATAAATAAATCCAGTGACAGGAATAAACCAAAACAAGCAAACATATAAGTTGAAATGTCAGAAATGGAGAATTCAAAAATTTCAAAATTCAAATTTTTGAATTTAAAAAGTTTTTAGTTCCAGGTGGATGGTTGAATCAAAATGAATAGTCAGGCGTATAATGAGTAAAGCAGATGCTCACACTCCTGAGAAGCATTAAATTAAACACCCTAGTCTACAGTTTAATATTTATTGGCCACAAAGAGTGACCTGACCATTATTATTATTATTATTATTATTATTATTATTATTATTATTATTATTATTATTATTATTATTATTATCATTATTATACATCCTAACATGAGAAACTGAGTCATTCCTGGGAACTGTCAAACAACAGCCTACTTACTCTAACACACTTCTATTTATGCATTTAGAATTATATTACTGCAGTCTGGCAGAGTTTACAAATCTGTCATGTTATTTAAACCTGGGTTTTTAATGATGTTTTTCCAATTATCATTATTCATGCTGGAAAATATGACGTGGAACTTCCTCATAAAAGTCAGATCTATGGCTTTAACTTGAAGTGAGACTGGGAGACAAACTAGAGCACATAAATTACCACAGGAGCAGATTCAATTTTAAGCTGCTGGCACTGGTCACTGATGCATAAATATTATACAGTGCATTTTACAAACTCTGTAATACAGTATGATGTATGTGCTGTGTTAGGGTTTTGTTAATGAGGTAATGAAGGTCATATCCCACCCTCACATCTCTATTTGAAACTCAGCTCCAGACATTTTGCATAATTGGGAAGCTCACCTTTGCTTTACTATCTTGGGCAGACATGTAGCCAACACACATGCTCTCTGTGGTGTGACTCCATAGGAACTCCACTGTGAAAATATAGAGATAGAAAGGTTCATTATGAATATACATCATGTAAGTGTATTCATATAAATGTTAGAGGGAGGGGTGGGGAGGGAACAGACTGTGTAGCTACAGTTCAGTGGCACAAAACAAACAGATAAACAGTCTTTCCGTCTGCCAGAGGAAGAAGTCTGGCAGGTGATTTGGTGTGCTTAACTGCAGTAAACGCTCGAGCATGCCCATTATTATGAAAATATATGACTTGTGGTTGTGACATAACTGTAGAGGAAGGTAGAAGTTGTGGGTTGGATAAGAAACTCAATTACAGCAGCAAAAGGGATGTGGCTGACATGCTGTTTATTCTTGTACATCAGCACAGAGCCCTTCGCCGTCCACGGTAATGGGAGGTAGCCCACGGTCTGCTCATGGGCTACGCTCAGGGTCAACAAACAGGGTCTGTACATCAGCATTTTGGAACATTTTATTATACAGGCTGACATAATGTATAACATAAACAGCACCTCACCTCACATTTGCCATCATGTTTAATTTGAAATCAAAACATCATCCATTCCTACACCGGGGAAATATCTGCTCTACTGCTCTACTGTCAGTGAACTTGAACTCATCCACTGGTTTTCTTTGGAGCTGAAGCTTCCATACATATCATGTTAAAATTAACACCAAGGGCAAAGGCCACTGGCAAGTCACATGGCCCCTGAATTTCCATGTCAGTAGGCTTGGGAAGGCGAGAAGCATTCTCAGAAGCTCCAGGTAGAGAAACCAGATCCACCAATACAATCAGCCAAACTGGGCAGTATTCAGAAGGCCTCCACTTGTCTGAAGATTAGTGGTTGATTCCATAGTGGGAGGTCCCTGTTTGAATCTGAGATGAAGGGTGTGAAACCAGAGCCTGATTGTGCAAGTTAAAACACAGACCACCCGTGAGGAAAGCCGCAGTGCCTCCTCCCCCTCTCCCTCCTGATTATCTCAGGAAGGATTTTTGAATATTAAAGAAGAAGTAAGTGGTCCGGTCGTTTTCGCTAATGCTGCGTTCCAGGCAGGCTTTTGAAATCGTAAATTACAGCTTCAAGTCACAACTGATTTGTCTTCCAGGTAAGTGTTTCTCCGACCTGTTTTACCGGTGAAAGTCACTAGAACAGCCACTCGTAACTTCCGACCGGTGAACTCGTACCAGATCGAACTGGTACCACTTCACGGTCGGAAAAATACGAGTTTCCTTGAACGCACCATAACAGTCCTCGTCCCTACGTCGCCACATTCACGGCGTTCCTTGGCTGCACACACAGCCCTGCATGCCGTTCTCTCTCCTCATTGGATAAAAACTGTAGGATACGATAAATGTTTTCTCCTCGGCTCAGAGCAGAGCAGAGTGACTGACAGACCCGTGTTTTGGTCCAAACACTCTATGTAAGTGATTGCTGTCGGAAGATATAACTATTTAAGACTTATATTAACACAAATATATCACTTACTTCTGCTTTAACAGAAAAAAATCTTTGACCACCGTCAACTGTAGCATGAACGTTCGAGTGTGATCGGGCTGGAGATGATTGATGTCTTACCCAGTATACCCTGAATATTTTGAGATGGCTGCGCTTCCACACATCTGCAGCACCGCAAGACAATTACTCCACCCAAAACACGATCCTCACTGGCCAGGAAGGGTGAGCCTGGATACACAAAAGAAAACACAACACCATACTTGACTAAAATGGCATAAATATGGTAAAACATGGAAAGTTTCCTCTCAATCAATAACAAACTTTCAGTTTTTCTCTCGGACACGTTTAGCAAAGTATAACACATGAAAAGACTAGATAAACACAGCCCCATCAGATGGAGGTGATCTATGAGACAAAAATCCTTCCATTTGAGTTGTTTGCCTTTTTTGGCCAAGTGAAACAACTGTAAGCAATTATTCTATGTTGATGTATTTACTTTATTTAGCAGACTGTTAAATCTAAATATTTCACTGCATGTGGATGGGCAAGTTTTAGCCTATAATAGCTTGTTGACAAGTACTGTCATTTTTAACTTTCTGCAAGAATATTTCAAGACTACTATAAAAATACATTGTGTGAAGTGAGAACCTTTCCTGCTCCCTGACTTAACTTCATAAGAGGCAAACTTGAATGAGGTGTTGTCTATACTAAAAAAGTTGGATTGGTTGATTAGTGTGAGCAATAAAAGGGTTTGGGTTTGGAAAAGAACAAACTAAAAACAGCTCCGACATGTTTTGAAATGTCTCCTCAGAGCAAGTAAAGCAACGGGGGAAAAAACAGGACCAATTGATGAAAATATTGTTGTGTCTGCATGCCATTGTTTCTCTGCTGCATTTCACAGATTTTGGTTCCATGTTGTAATGTTCCTTTCACTCTATAAAACACTTTTTAAGTGTAACTTGGACAACATTCACACAAAATCCTGGTATTGTTCTACATTTTCAAAAGGCTCTTGGTGTTTTTTTTGTTATAATATTCAGTAACAGCTCAGACACACACTCACCAAGCACTTCATTAGACCATTAAACACCATGCTAATATTGAGGCACAGCCTCAATTGTTTGAGATTCTGTTCCATGTTGATGCGATAACATGACATCATTTCTGCAAATTTGTCAGCTCCATGTTCAAGCTATTTTCTCTCATCCCAAAGACATTCTGCTGAATTCAGATCAAGGGAGGCCATTGAAGTTCATTTCATTCATGAAGCCAGTCTGAGATGACTTTTGCTTTGTGACATGTAGCATTATTCAGAAGCATCTGAAAAAGGGGTTCTATGTGTTGTTTGTTCAGAGGCACGGTGGTAAAGTGTTGTTATCTGAGGTACTGTAGCATTTCTCTCAGCTCCACCCAGTCTGTCCATTCTCCTCTAACCTCCAAACATAAGTAAAAACAGACTGTGTGTGAAAATCCCAGGGAGTCAGCAGCTTCACACATACTGTAATCAGTCATTTATTCCAATATTCACATGTTTGATGTGAACATTTAATGAAGCTCCTCACCTGCATCTGTATACTCTTATACAGTGCAACATGAGTGGATAACTGCTTGAATCAGCAGGTACACTGGGGTTCTTGATTAAGTGCTCAGTGGTTGCATTTACCTGTTGTAGAGATGAGAGTTGTTCATCATCATCTTGCCCGTGAAAACAAGTACCAATGAGATTTAACTATCACTAAAAACAGGTGTGTGTGTGTGTGTGTGTGTGTGTGTGTGTGTGTCTTTGGCAGGTGTACCAATACAATAATATGAATATGACACAAACAGATCTAAAAGTACTGAAGGCATTGTAATTAAAATATACTCTTCTATTTAGAGAACCTGACCCGGATGTATCATGGAAGTGAGTGAGTGGCCTCCACATCACAGACAGTCATCATTGCTCCTGCCAAGGCCGAATTTATGGAGCTTTGTTTAACTTAATGTGCACCTTGAAAGGAAACAAAGGAAGAATTAACTTCAAATTGACTTCATACAGCCAGTCCAAATGTCTTGGTGTTACAGATGTCCATGACAAAGCCAAATTGGGACGGACTTCTAAAGGAGGCCAGAAGAAGGCAGAAACCACCACATGTTTCCATGTGTCCTTTCTTCCTCTGCTGTCTTCTCTGAACTATCCAGTGGTCATTCACAGGCACAGCAAACACAGTTAACAAGACTTTCTAAAACTGACCACTTCAGAGAATATAGCAAGAAAAAAAAAATTACATCTTCACATGAACTTTCAACAAAACAACCAACAGCCACAAAATTATCTGTGGCTGTCAGCTTATAATGTGTGGAACATTTGAAGGCCCTGTTTAAACGGCGAAAAAGATCCATAAATCAAAAGCCGTCTCTTCTGATTCTATTATTTCCAATGTTTCCAGTTGTTAGCTAACCTTAGGTTATGCAACATCTGTTTGTTCATTTTACTCCCTCTGTGTGTAGCTGTTTCTTGCGAACACGTTCTTGGCTGTAAGCTCTATTTGTGTGAGAATCAGGCAACATGTGGTTGACTTACTGATGAACTTGTTTTGCATAGCCTCCAGCAGTGCTTGGTGGGCATCTTCAGACTGCATGGCAGCGGAGCATTCCCGTGCCAGCATGGTGCGAATTAGATGCTCTCCACAGCCTGGCAAAAAGACACACAGACACGGCTGAACCTCTAACATTAACTTGCATTACTTCCATCAAAGCCTTCCTCCCTCCATCACAACTGCATGAGGTAGAGAGAGGTGTAGCACATCATAGTACACACCATTTGCACCCAATAATCCGAGGCATGTAAAAAGAAAAAAAGTCTGACTTTTCAAACTTCAGTCGTGTATGGTATTAATCACATTTTGATGTATCCCATCTTGATATTTAAGTGAATCTTGAACAGACCAGTATGTACAAGCACTTCCTGATTAACATTTGTAATACTATGCTTTGATATTCAAAACCTATTAAAAAGATCATCTTTTTCCAATATATCTTATTAGGTTTCATAATGGAAAATATTGCAAAATGAAAGGATTTGATTTTTCAACTCATACAACACATCTATGCTACTGCAGTCACTTTGGCACCTTCCTCTCAGTGTAATTAACTTTTATTATTTCAGGTCAAGTTGACAGGCCCTCAGGGCTGCCAAGTGCAGCTGCCTTGCTCAAGGGCACACTGACAGTAATTGCCAAAGGAGGGTTTAGGTTTCACATTCAGCTCTCCTGCCCAGATTCCCAGCTGGTCTGGGAATTTGAAATAGCAACCATCCAGTATGAAGTCCACCTCTCTAAACTCTGTGCTGGCTCACTGCACAACTGCAGTGTGTGTGTATGTGCATACTTGCAACATTTATCCATCAATTTCATGTTTATTAGACTGATATTTATATAACTGTTACCATAAGTTGTATTTTTAGGGACAAAATGTTCACAATTAGGCTTAATTGGCCAAAAATCAAAAATATGCGTGGATTCAAAAAGAAACTATATTTATGCTGGCTGAGTGAAAACTTGAAAATGGTTGGATGTAACTTCATGCCAGATGTAACACAAACTATTTTATCTTAACTTCAAACAATACACAGAAACAACGCTACAGTGTAAAAGTTATGTCTAAACTCATTTAAAGTAAAAGTGCCAGTGCATGTGCTCCAGTGGACTGAACCTGAATCAGTCTGATGCTCTTATTCCGCAAGTGGTACATAGAAAGCTCCATGGAGAGAAAGCATTTAACCAAACCAGGAACCATAAAAAGTGTGGGCAGCTTCTACAAATGTCTCACCTTGCCCTCTCCCACTTCCAAGTCAAAACACAGCAGGTGTGCTTTTTTATATCTTAGATAATGTGCTATGCAATGCTTAAAGGACTAACATTAAAAACCAAAACTTCGTTGTTGCTAGGGAAGTGACAGATAATAAATGTATACTGCATGCTTATAGAATGATCTTTCTCAAAGACAAGAAATCCAAAAGTAAAAATAAAAGACATCTGGCAAAGGGTCCTGTGAAAACCCATAAAGATTTGTTGTTTCTGTAAACACAAATCAAGGACTCATAAAATGTCAGGTAACTACAACAAAACTGAATGCAGTTTTGTAACCGTGGAGAACAGATGCCTGGAGCAATTTTAAGTTCTCATTTAATGAGAGCAGAATGTCCGACTGGCCAGGTACTGCGCGTTTTTCACTGTGTTTACCATGACCAACGTTGTCTCGGGAGAACTTGGTATTATGGCAGCACAAACACATCTGAGCTGGAAGTGCAGCGAAGAAGCCCAGACCAAAGGCAACGGAAGAGAAATGTAAAAATAAAGAGGCCAACAAGCAGAGATACTGTATGTGACAGCCAACAGCTCCATGAGTAAACACTGAAGTTAATGGGCTGTTCTCTGACTGGCCACAGCAAAGAAAAGGCCAGATGAAGCAGTCAAAGCATATAAAACACCGACCCACATGAGCTGCACATTACAAAACAGACGAGAATGAGTGGTGGGAGGGAGGGAGGGCAGATGGGCAAAGTGGTGGTGAGGCGAATGAAAGAAGGAGTGACACATAGGGTGAGGATCATACTCCACGTGTCAGGATGAAAATGATTGTTTTTCAGTTTCTTTTGATGGGAATGCCTTTCATGTTAGGAAATTAAAAACAGGTGCTGCACTGGAACACACATTATGTTCCCCATACCCATAAGGAAATCATCTTTTTTTTTTGCAACATCAAAGGCAAAAGCCACAATATAGGAAGAGAGGATGAGGTGAAAATACTTACAGAGAAATATCTACACTTCATCTACTTGAATAATTGATGAGCAACAGACTACTTACAAAGGCAGTGGTCTTATGCTGCTTGTTTAGTGTAATACTGTACATAAAGGAGAGATCAGTTCAACTCAGGCCTTACTTATCACCTCACACTGCACACCACAAGAAAGTGACAGACCTTTACTACAATGTTATCTGCACACAATGCAATTTACTATTTACAATATCACAGTTTACGTACTAACCCTCCTGAATGTTTTCCCGAATGTGAAAATGAGCCAGAGAATGCCCATAGATTGAGGCATATATTTTTCTGGGCCTTCTAAACAGTGCACGGTATTTTTGGCAAGTCAGAAGACCAGTTGTTATTATGGTACAAAATCCTATAACCCTATTATAGCTTAGACTAAATAATAGGTTTGGTGTGACTGTTTCTGTTGAAACACATGCCAAGATTTCTCACTGATTGCTCATCATTTAAACAGACAAGCTTTATGGTGCAAAATGTTGCTTATATTAGAGGTCCAAGTACATATGACTCAAACTTCAGCCTGTCTGATCAAATCAGCTCATCTGCACTGAGATGCATTAAGCTTCAGATCCACATCAAAAGGTTTTAATGTACCCCAGAAGCTATGTCACAAACGTCTACACATCTTACAGAAGTGGGCTAATATACCGTAGCCTCGCTGCCTCGCATACAAAAAACATACAGCGCAAAAGCAGCGACACTGCTTTCAGCTAAAAGAAAAATGCACTTTATTTTTGGATATAAAGCATGGTTGTATACACAAATGTTCAAGAAGAAAGCAACTTGTTTTTGCTTCCAGATTGATCCTGGGAGCAAAGGATGCCTTTGTCTAATTAACTCTCTGTATTAGTGCTGGAAGACACAGGCTCCATGATCCTGCGTGTGCTGCCAGCAGATTACGGGTGGAAGGAGGAAGGTGGCTGCTGTTATTTCTCCATGTCGACTTGAAATGGCTGAATATTTTTAAAAATCACTTCACAAGTGCCATAATACTGCCATAATTTCCCTTTAGACGGCGAAGGGAAGGGCACATTTTAGGCATTACAAGCACAAGCATATGCTTTTTCTATGCCTTGATTATGTATGTACCCTCGCCCATTCTCCTCTGTATCATTTTTCACTTCAAAAGCCCCTGTACTGTAATTGTTTACATTAAAGAATAGGGCATATTACAGAGGGAGAATGGTCTTCTCATCTTGAGATGCTGACAATATAAAAGAAAAGTCCATTTGAGTCATTACACCTACACCTGTAATGGTATGCACATCTACATGCCTCTATCTTTAAACACAATTAAATCTGTTTTTATTAATTACACAATCAGATCCCGGCCTGACTTTACTGGATACATTTAATATCTAATGAAGTCTCAAAAGTATGGAAGCCCTAGAAGGCAAGCAAACACTTTTGACTATTTTTTATTCATAAGTAAAAACACCACAGGGAAGCAAGTGATTTTTTATTTTAAACTAAAAAAGAACTAAAAAAACCACCACAGTAGATGAGATTTTTTTTTTTTTTAAATCACGGAATAAACCACTTTCAAAATTAAAATGAAATGTGTGAGAACTTCACTGTCAGTAGAACAAGAGGAATATTAAGATTTTTAGTCAGAGTTAGATTTTGGTTGTGGTGCACTTCACCCTGTTATTGCTGAAATCAGAATGACAAAAAGAAACACACAAAAAAAACTGCACAAATCCTACGTTTTATTTGAATATTATTCCTATATTTTTTCTTTCTTTTTTTCCCTCAGATAACAGATGGAAAGTAGAACATAACAAAATTACAAACTTCTGTTTCAGAGCAGAAAAACTAGCTTGCCTGTCGCTTCCATACAAAAGACTTAAGGGTAAAGGTAAAAATATCTTCTTAATATGAATGTAATATGTATGTCTTGACATTCAAGATAATTTTATTAAAGAGTCAAGACTGATAAAAAAAAAATGTATGTGCTTATACTTTGCCTTACAAGGACTTCTTTGAATATGAACTTTAAAAATTGTTCTGTGTGATGAATGCGATGCTTTAAAATGTAAGTTGGCCTGGGCTATCAAAAGAGTTCTGATTGATCATTACTACTACTTAAAAGGGCAACCCAGTAAGACTGCCAGTTGGCTTAGCTCAGCTTTTCCGCATGAAGAGAAACAATAGCAACCACCTACTTCCTCCCGTCCTCCTCCGGAAGCTGACACAGCAGAAAGAAAGATCAGTAAGTGACAGGCGACGGCTATAAATCAATACTATCACATACTGTGCCTGAGGTGGGAGGGTAGTGAGGTGAATATCAGAGGCTGTCTACAAAATGAACAAGTGACTGTGCAGAGGATCTGAGTTAATTGCTTACTATGCCTGAAGGTTAATAATTTACTTTTTCAACATCTGTTTACTGTAAAACGGTCAACAGTGCCTAAACGCAGCAAAAAACAGAAGCTCGAAGTATCCTGTAAAATCTGCATGATGTTTAAATTTGTATGTTTAGTTTGACAAAAAGTTTTGATTGATTATATTCAGATTTAAAGCCCCACGCACTGGCACAAGTTTAGCCATTTTAGAAATATATTTAAACATAAATAACAACATGTGTGACAAAGGAACAAAAACACTGCATGTACTGCAGAAAAATACTATCTGGCTCGAGATAACAGCACTTGAATGTTGCAAATGTGCCATCTTCTGCTGCACTCCCAGCAGTTCTCCTTGTGATATCTACAGCAGGTGTCCCATGTCAAATGTCATTGCAAATCCAAAGAGCTTTGCAATGCACCTGGCATGCAGCTGACTAACAAAGAGCAGGGGCTGATGACTCAATCATCGGAGGAAGTGACTGATGAGGATCATGCCGCAGGAATGGTTGGAGGTCATTGGAAAGTATTATCAGGCTTTTTGAAGCTTGACTCACTGAGGCTAAATATGAGGCTCACATTAAATATCTATTTCTGATTCGTATAATCTCCATGACAAAGGGCAGGCTGGTGGTAAACATGAGCGGGAAAAGTCACATACACACAACTGGGAAGTTTGTAAGAGAATGTGCTGTAGTATACCTGAGGTACTCACTGCTGTAGAGTAAGGATTCATGTTACAAGCATTTTCAGCCCAGCAGCCACATCCGTAATGAGCAGCCTGAGAAAAGAGAGAACATTTTAAATACATGACAGTACTGTAAATACTGTGAATTCTCAAATAAAGACTGGGAGTAAAACTTGATAATGTACAAATAAAATCCTTAAAAGACTAGAGTAAGCACTGAGGTGGTCATTTCAGCCTAATTTACATTTCCACATCATTAACTACATTTGAACAGCATGCCATACACGCTACTCTTGCTCTCAGCCTCAGGTTTTTAAAAGTGTTAATGAGGTTAAGGCAGTAACTCCCATTGGTTCATTCATTCCACTCAGCCCTCATTGTTAAGTTGTTGATTTTTTCTTCCAGTTAAGCTGCTGTTAATGCAAACTCATAACTTCCTGCAGCTGCCACAACGTAAAAGACTTCCAGCGCAGAAATGTTTTACTGGGGTAGTTGAGTTTGGATCACCTTATTTTTTTAAAATGGGGTACACAACATGAAGGATGATCAGAGTGAATTCTACTGTTGGCAGATAAAAGGAGGGGAAGCTAAACTTAAGTTGTGTTATTTACATCAAACAGCAGCAATGTTCGAAAAAACAGATATAAAGCCGGTGGAGTTCTTTGGTAACAGATGTTCACTGGCAAATCTTATCTGCTGTTTTCAGTCTGTTTAAAGCTGCACCAACAAATTAATTTTGGCCACTAAAAAGCATAAAACACTCCAGAACACAGAGCCCCGGCACATTATCACCTAAATAAATCATTAGCATTAATGTGTTTGCAAGAAATTGCCAATAATCTTCTCACTGGCATTGTGTTTACGGCCACTTCAGGACAAGCCACATACCAAGCTTTTTTTTTTTTTTAAAGCTTGTTTGACAACACTTAACACTTGCTTGTATAATGATAAAGTTCTGTCTGCATGCACGTCACCCCAGGGTTCATTTGTGCTCTGAGTCTGCTTTCTCTGGCACACCTTATACAGTGTGATTCCCACAGACAGCTGCTGAAATTACCCAAATCCCCTGTGGTTTATATGTTGTGAACTTCCCACTTCCCAGTAAGACAAATATATGATGTGGCCTTTTATGGTTTCTACCAGTACAGTATGTGCTGCTACCTGAAATTGTCTGCCTGAGGAAAAACAGTAGCCAAAAAGTAGAGAAAGGTATGGCAGCATAGTGATACGTTTTTTTGTTTTGTTTGTTTTTTTGGCTGCTATTATTCCTTGTAGCATATCACTGGAATTTAACAGAACCCATATATGTAGACTGAGAGAATATATAGAAATAGTGCAATAATAATTGTGCTCTTACTATACAGTACAGTAGTGTATAGGCTGTGTTTACAGATAAATATGAGAGATTATACATTATGGTGCTAAAACTGACTTAATTTCAATTTAAATGACACCCTGACATAAAATCATTACAAACAAAGCTAAAACAAAGGCCTATTGAAAAAAGTTGTGGATAAAGACATGGACAGTAGACGGGTGAGAAGAGGATCTGACTACCTGACCAACCCTGCCGGAATGTTTCATGGCCAAGCCTCCACTGGACACCGCTGCAGCTACATTCCCTTCCAGGTCCACCACCACGGCTCCCACGGTGTCCAGACACCCTGAACCATTTTCCTGGATCACAGTAAGTGGAGGAATCACATGAAGACAAAAACAAATTCATACAATGAGATCATTTCAAATGAGAAATACTGTGATGTGTAAAATACAGGGTCAGAAATCCAAAGGTTCACAACGTCATCTTTGACCAAGGACAGATTACAAACTATAAATAGTGCCAGGTTGTTGTTTGTCTCCATCAATCATTCAAGTTGCAAGAAATAATTTCACAGTTGCCATTTCTTTACCTAAGTCACAGCATTGAATAATAGTGAGAGCTATTAATGCAGAACATTATGATGTGAAGTTGTGAAGTCGACCTTTGACCACTAAGCTGTCAACAGTATGGCAGTTTATCCAATCAGAATTTTGTGCGAAATTATAACGACCAACAAATTCCTCAGCCATGGCCAAAATGTCACATCGACCTTTGGTCACCAAATTCTTATCAGTTCATCCTTGGGTCCAAGTTTACGTTTGCACCAGATGTAATGAAATTCTCTCCAGCTGCTCCTGATATATTGTGTTCACTTGAATGGGACACACATGAGGTCATAGTGACCTTGACTTTTGACCACAAAAAATAAAATCACTTCATTCTTGAGTCCATGGGAACATTTCTACCTAATTTGTGGTAATTCCCTTAAGGCGTTACTGAGATATCGTGTTCACGAGATGGGAGAGACAGACGGACAAACAACCTGAAAACATAATGCCTCCAGCCCAGAGTGACGCCAGAATCAAGGAATAATCAAGGCTGTGCTGCATGAATTTCTGTGTCACTCTTACTTGCCCTTCATATTTCGGCAAAGACTGTACGTTTGTGATTTCAATCAGCTGTTTCCCTTCCCTGATTGCAGTTTGCTTTGGAAGTGACTTCTTTGTGAACCATCATGACTCAGACTACATGATAAATTCAGCTCCACAGAGTAAATATGCAAAATGGCATCGTGTTACATGATCAGAGCTCCTCTCCTACCATTAACTGAAGTAGTTCATTGAACCTTGGACTAAAGAGGCAGAGTAAAAACAAAGCTGCAGCATTTCTCATCTGTCTTGTGCACTCCTAAATCAGTCCTGTCTCTAAGATTTTGAGGCCAAATAGGACCAGAGCCAGACATTTTGAAATGCTACAAAGACCATCTTGTCACTCCCTATCAGTGTCCTTAAATGAAAAATAAACAGCAAATAATGACTGTGAAACTTAAGGGCATCTTTGGAATTACAATGATATTTTTTTTTATTTTCCCAAACAATACACCATCACTAGACAGGTGCCTGTACTGCACTAAAAAAAAGAATGGAAAGACTTTATTGCTTGGCAAAAAGACACAGGCAAATAAAAGAGCCCTGCATATGATAATTTAAACCAGATTTATTGCAGTATGTTTTTTTTTTGTGCTAAATCCACAAGTCAGCAATTCATGATAAAAAAAAGCTTATTTCCGCTTGTAAAAATGAAACATAGGTAGATGCCAGTGTCCTGTTATATGATGTATAACTCTGAGCACATAGGCACTGTGTGAACACTCGTAGTCTCAGTAGTAGTCCTGTCCAATTCAGTGTGAGCTCAACAGCACAAGTGGTCACATATTATTACTGTAGGGTCAAGCAGTTCTTTATAAACAAGTATGTGACAGATGAGACCAGAGGCCGAGTCAGACCTCAAACCCTAATTTGGCAAACTTGTCATTTGACACAAAAATCAATCATATATTACTTGAACAAGCCTAAATCAACAAACAGTCCATCTCAGTTGTTAGTCTGTCTTTTATGTCATTAATACTGAGGATTGATGTGAGTGAACTAATTAAACAATATTGCTGTACAAAAACAGCTCCAATGAAGCATTAAGGGCTGTGGCCATTGATGTGTTTTACTCCATTTAACACAACTGACATCAGAACCAAGACAAACTTGCCTTCCCTTTTCTGTGCTGCCGCCACTGCTTGTGACTTCAGTGCAGAGTGAGCTGACTCAGCCGCTTTCACCTCAGCTCATCATCAGGCCACTCTCCACCTCTGCTGCTCTGGGCACTGAAACTTAGCACTACCTCTTCTGAGAACTGTCTCTATCTATGCAACTGAGTAATGCCATATCTGTCAAAACACATACGGAGTCTACTTGATCTTTTTTTTTTTAGCCTGGACCAGCAAAACATCTCTGAAAGGCTGTCACCGAGTCAGTGAACTGAGTTTGTGATGAACTTGCACCATTGGTCGCTAACTACCATGCTAATTAGCATATTTTAGTAACAATGTGTGACTTTCTCATCTGCCTTTAGCTACTTACCATTGCAGCAGTTCCTCTAAAATACTAGCTTTTGACCTCCTCTGGTTAAATTCAATTTGGTGCTATATTTTCTCATACAAAGTTTAACATCTGGTTTAGAACCTGCCAAATGAGCTCCATGCATCATAAAACTGACTGAGCATCCAAATTTCATCATTAATAAACGCTTCTATAGATCGACTGATGCCCCACAGTAATGATGAATTTTGAGTGAGGCATGTGTCCCTCCAGCTGTCTCCCTTCTTACGCTTGTAGTCTAATATTATGTGACGAACGTTTGAACAGGTAATAACTCTCATTAGCACACCAGCACACCATCCACATAGGAATGTGTTGCATTTCAGGGTTATTATTGCATTTACTACAGTAAGGATCAGTTAAGGGGTGCAAATCCCCATTGCTTGCTTAAAGCAGCATAAGAATTAGATGAGTATTAGACCTCATCTGATAATTCTGTGATTTCTGAATAAGATTTAAGTCAGAGCGTTTTAGATTTTATTTTGCTTGTCCAAGCAGCCAAGTTTAAGACTAAAGACTAGGTTTAGCAAACATGCTGCTATTTGCTAACCAGTACAGAATATATTGAGTTGCCTCTGGTTCAATGGTCAGGTGTCAGCCCAACTTTATACAAAATCAGCAGGAAAAACTGGGTCCATTGTTACTGAGGTCCTGCCGTTGTAAAGGAATCCAATTAAAGCATCAGTTCAGTATTTTGGCAAATCTGCCCATTGCCATAATCCCTATAGTCTTAGGGGTAGATTCATTACCTTTAATTGTTGGTGCAAACTGTTTTTAGATAGAGGGGCAGAGACGTGAGCTGCTCAACTAACACGGAGGGGCCGCGATACTTTCCCCTTTCCCTCATCAAACTCATCAAATACACAATCCAACAACTCCAAAACACTCTCGAGGACAAGTTGTGACCTGCACATTCACCATGCTATGAAATAATAATGTAACATTACGAGACAGAGAAACTACATCCAGACATGGCTGATGGGTGGAGTGATTTCAAAACACAAGTAGTTCCAAGTATTTCCTTCATATATACGTTATTATTTAATGGTGTGGCGAAGGTGCAGATCATAACTTCTTCACAAGAGCATTTTGGCGTTGTTGGATTGGGCATTTGATGATGATGATGATGATGATGATGATGATGATGCCGATCTAAAAATATGACACCGACAATTAAAGGTACTGTAATGAACCTACCCCTAAGACTATAGGGATTATGGCAACAGGAGAATTTGCCAAAATGTTGAGCTATGCCTCTAATGCAGTTTAAGTAAGCACTCCTACGAACAGTGTAGTACTCACATTTTCACTTGATTGTCTCCTTTTCTTTGTCTGATTATGTCCTGTGTCCATTTTCTCTGCCAGCTCCATCTTTCTCTTGTTCCTCTTGTACGCAGATAAACTGAACTCTGCGTGTGACAAAATATTCCTTTCTACTGCATCTACATAACTTCATGATTCTTTAAACAGATTTTCAGCTACAAAATATGCATTTCTTCAGAGACTTATTTCAGAATCAGTGCAGTAGTACTCACTGGTGGCCATTTTCTCTGAAGGGCATGGTGGTATTCCATGGCTGACGGCCCAGTCATGCGCTCCTCGTCCCACTAAAAAGCTAATAAAAAAAAAAAAAATTAACAAGTGGATACAGTCACATTATTACAACATTAATTAATAACCATGATAATCACCAGGGTGGTATTCTGCCAGCTGATAGTTTCCCTTTCTGTGCTTCACTCAGTAGACGGTTTGCAACTAAGACTGGGTTCTTAATACCTGAAGGAAAAGTGAGAATTATCCAAGGGCTAGCAGTCAATTTCATGTGCTTTATTATCATATAAACAAAGCAAAACACTCATCTTACATAAAGTTTTCCTTTAATCATACTAATATGAGCGAAATAATGGATTTAAATTGGAAAACAGGAGTCGTTAAAAGACTAAATCAGGAATCTTTTGGTGACCTGTTGAGTTTCATTGTGCAGGTGAACTGAATGTGATGTGTTTTGAATAAATCCAAAATTAATTTGGTAAAAGGCATTAAGGAAAACTAATCCTGAGTGTGACATTTGAATTAATTGAATGACATTTACTTATTTCCTCAATTAATGGTTGGCGTCCAGGTAAAAACAGAAAGGAATCAAGTCTAAATCACTAAAACATATAACAGATAGAGACTTGGCCCAATGCAATTACATTCAATTGACTGAACTACACCGTCACAACAACAGACAAGTGTTAACCCTAAAATCAAACGTGTAGTTACTCACCACTGATAGCTCCGACAGCTCCATAATGCAGCGACTTCCCATCCATGATACTCGCATCACATTCAATTTCTCCTGACAAATTAAGGTTGGATCCCATGCCCGCGTTTGTAAAAGGAGAATCCTGAGAACAGTTGAGACATGCAGCTACAATTGAACTTTATTTGCAATGAGCCATGATGTCGATGCTGAATGAAAGCCATTCCTTTGCAGATAGTTATAACAATAACCTTTTAGGATCCTAAGTCTGAATTGCATTTTTGTTCAAGATTTAAAAAAAACAAAAACAAAACAAAAAACAGTATACATTGTAATTACTACTTTTTTTTATAATCACTGATATCATTTTCAGGTTCCCTGGGTGCAGACACTGCACAGATTTACACTGAAAAAAAAAAAATGTGGCCTTTTATTTTGGCCAGCCTAATGCACACCTGTGCAATAATCATGCTGTCTAATCAGCATCTTGATATGCCACACCTGTGAGGTGGATGGATTATCTCGGCAAAGGAGAAGTGCTCACTAACACAGATTTAGCCAGATTTGTAAACAGTATTCGAGAGAAATAAACCTTTTGCGCACAAACGTTTTAGATCTTTGAGTTCAGCTCAAGAAAAATGAGAGCAAAAACAAAAGTGTTGCATCTATATTTTTAGTTCAGTGTATGGTTAAAAAAATTGCACTGCACCTACATGCATGTACATGTCCGTCCATCATGTAAAGTAAACACATACAAACACATCAGTTTGTCATTCTTGCATGCATTTTGGTTGTTTTTTTAGTTCAAACCAAGCTTAAAATAATTGTTCTGTATGTGTATTGGTGGTGTTTAGGAAAAAAAAGTTAATAATGGTTTATATTGTCAAGCCTGGTTCACAATCAACTCACCTCAAGTTCAACCAGTGCTGCTGCCACCGCTTCCACTGCAAGAGCCCCTGCTTTGAGCTGGTCCACAGCCTGTAACAGACAGATTGAGACATCTTTTTGAAAACAAAACTTTCCTGTCAAAACTCATGTTCATTTTGGTTTCTTCCATTACGTTCTTTCCCCTAAGTCAGTAAGATGGACAGAAATGATTTATCTTAACTTTTTCCATGAGACTTACTTGTTGTTGTTATTCTCTAGCCCCTACAAACACACAACTATACCTTTATTTACTGCCATTAAACAAATACAACAAAACGTGTTCAAAAAATGTTTTAGTAATTGTCCTTAGAAATTAAGTACCGTAGATTGAAGCTTCAACAAAAGTTCAAACTGGGAGACAGATTTAGCCTATTTCAAAGCCAGATTGACAGCAGTGGAGTTGTTTTTAAGTGTTTTAAGGATGGAAGGAACTTGAAACTACGGAAGGAACAATGAATAAAATTAAAGTGAAGTAAATTTTGAGAACCTGCTTTAGAGTGCCAAAGAACAAAGAGGTCCTTCCAAAAGCAAAATGACTACACACAAACTTATACAGCCAAATGAAAACTGGAAGGACTTCAAACCAAGAACCGTGGAGTGCTTGAGTGGTACAGCCAATACACAAATTGGAATCCCATTGAAAATGTACAGAATGACATCTGTTCACAGATGCCCCTCATCCATCATTTGCAAAACATTTGCTGCATGTGTCAAGAAAAACTATACCCTTTCCAAAGACACAGGACCCATTGATAAAACAAGAACAGACCACATCTGTGTGTAAAAATGTAGCAGAGAAAAGTTAAACACACTTCAGAATCAAGCAGTTTTCAATTACCAATTGGTTGCAACACCTGACTATATTTTATGGTCAGAGGAAGTAGATCAACTATCTGGGAAGTCTTCATTGTATTGATGAAGGCATATTCACTTCATATCTCCCACATACAACAATTTGTTTGATGCATGTGTGTCACAGCTGAATTCTTTGGTAACGGGACATAACACCAACACACTTTTCATTATTATGAAATAGCCATCAAATATGGATGTAATACTTTATTCTTTGACAAAAGCACTGAACAGCTACTTTATTTTTGACTAATGTAATTGTGTCCTGTTGCTCTGAATTCAGAAATGATCCTTATAACATGAAATATCCAAATAATATGAAAAATCAAATTATTGTGGTTGAAATGAATCAAACTTTACTAACATTCAGTTTAAGAACAACAGATTGTGCGCACAAGGAGCGTAAAGTTATGTTCCTTCGTTTCCAAACATTCACATACAAATTACAATGGTGATACTCATAAAGTAAACTTACGCGCTGGCAAGCTCTTTTGCACACATGCTTGTATTCCTTTGCCTTAGACTCAGAATGGTATCCTGCTCCTGAAACAGAAGAATGGGAAAGTGTTGAACCATTTCTAAAGTGATAAAAAAAAAGGATTATTTGACGGTCTAATTGTTTATGAAGGTGTGCATAATTACCTGCATGCACTAAGACAAATCCACCAACACCTTTTGTTTTTTGAGGCTTGCTTGATTCCTGTTTTTTGGACCATGTGTTGAGCAGGGGAGAGGAGGGTTGCTGCTCTTCAGCAGAATTTATTAGACTTTCCATAACCCCTGCATAACTTGACAAGCCTATCATGGCCTATCAGACAGAGGTAAGAAAATAATTTTCATGGCACACCTATGACAGAAAAGGAAATTCAAAAATAAGTCACAAATAATGTAGGACAAGATGGTTACAATTTTGTACAACATAAAAATAGGTTGCTTTTAGTAGTATGGTTGGATTAAGTACAACTCTATACAAAACAGGGCTGCATGATATGCATATACGTATGGTAGTAACAATGCACAGCATTGTTTTGGCAAAAAACCTACTGCTTGTGCGATTTGGATATTCTTCTCGCCCTACTGCAAAGATTTGGCCACCCTTGCACGGATGTTGTTGTATGTATGCAAATACCCCTGTCTGAAGCAATCTTTTCAATTCAACAGTAAAGATAAGTAACACCACCGCACCACCACGACCCTTAGCTGGCAATAAGAAAACACTTTCAAGTTGTGACATCTGCCAAAATAACAGACTTTAGTCGCTAACCATGTCACGACATTTACATTCGTGTCTTCACTAACAGAAGGAACATGTTGTACCCTAACACATGGCTAACCTTGTGACTAATATAATCTAAAAGCGCGTTAATTCATGATCCACAAGGCTACAATTGAAAGCTTGCACCAAACACTTTATTTCAACATCAATGGTATCCTCCACCTCGTTAACCTATTATGACGTTATCAACTTCTCAAACAGTTTCTGTTGTCAATGCACCGTTAGACGTGTCCAGTTAAAGTCTACGCTAGTAAACACGGTTTACTTGATTTGTGTCGGGCTTTTATTTAACGAGTAAACTGTGTTAATACAGCCAGTCAAATGAGTTATTTCAAGTCAAGCGAACAGTGTTGTCGTTAGCTTGTTAGCTAACCGCTCGTTTATCAACAAAACAAGCTCAACTTACACTTTGCGGTCCTCTCCTGTCAGCGACACAACTGCCCACTAACCACGACGTGATCCGACATGTGTTAAATGCAGGCGAACAGTAGCTGGACTCATAAATCTAACTAAGACAAACTTTGCTGTCTCTCACTTTCACCCCACTGTGCTACCCATAGCTAGTTAGCTACAGCGTACACAAGTACTTCCTGGTTCAGATACACGTTGCTAAGGAAGTGCGTTCACTGCAAACATTGGCACACGTGGATGAGGCTGCTCCATAGACTGTGGGCTGCTCTTGCAAAACATAGGCTACCCTTTTTCCTGCGGACGTACAGACTACATGCACAAAAATACAGGCAAACCCAGTACAGAGGATATAGGTTACTGTAAAACCATGCAACTAAATCATTTTCAGTTCACGATTTAACGTTTCCATTTATTAGGCTACTGACTTCCATGAAATTATCTCACTCTGCCTACCAACTTTTAACATGCTTTAATATTAACTACACTACTTGCCATGTTTTTGTTTACCAGCCTCTGAGGTGAGTTAGCCTATTATCTGACTTTAGATGTGAGTGAAATAGCCTACACTATGGTGCTCACAGCATGGAAAAAATATTGTATTTGTTTGTGTGTGTTTTCTGTCTGTTTTTAGCCTACTGCAAGATGACATTTACATTTGTTTATGTCCTGTTTTTCTATACGATCAATAGACTTTGTTGTGTGCAGTTTCATTAGATCTGATTTAGACAGTGACATAAGCACCTGATTCATTGGCAAGAATTATTAAAATGTGCCTCCAGACTGCAAGAGAAACCATTAAACAGTAGGTTGAGGATCACTTTTGTAGTAGGCTATTTTTAATTGATGTAAATTAAAAAATAAAATAAAATAAAATTTGTGTTCTACTCATGACTAAATGTCTACTGACCAGCGCTTTGTATTATTTTATGACAGATTAGGCTACTACGTGTTGGAATCTAACATCTTTTTTCTTAGCTGTTTTGTTTGGATAAAAGAGGCCCAGGACAAAAGTCTCAAAAGCTCAAGAGAAAAACTTCCTCCAACTTCAAGCATAACCAGTCTAATTAGGTCATTGTAACAGTTCATATGTATATTTTTGAGTACACTTTAATTCTGAGTTTCATATAGTGATGGTTCACTTCTACAGGTTTGCTGCACATTTCTGGATACTGCCTGAGAATAGTCAACCCAGGCCATCTTCTCAGGAGATATTTTTAGTTCAAGGCTAGGGCCTAACTGCAAATCAAGTCAAGTCAACAGTAATCACTTTGCTCTCTTTTAACAAGAGCAGGAAGATGAGGAAGAATAGGATTTACTTGTAGTAGCCTAGAATATGGGCACTCTGAAATGTTGCACTGAATTTGCGAGGCAGCAAAAATGACTCAGTGTTTTTCCAGTGTGGCTGGACCTTACAATCGGCTAGACACAGATAAAAGTGTGAGATATAGACCACTCAGTATCGTATTTGAATGACCTGAAAATCAGCTCTATTTCTTCAGAATTTATTATTATTAAACCACACTGTGAATCACCTCAGCATGGAGCAACAAATCAGCTCATAACCCCTGATGATCGAAAATCAACAGAAAACCTATATCATTATTGATCTGAAACAGGCGCTTTCATGTTTATGACCTGTGCAGTGGTTGTATGGGTGGACCAAAACAAGCACATTCCTTAATCATAATGTGCAGCATAATGTTATTTGTTTTGGATCAAGTCAAAGAAGATGAAAGAGCGTTGAGCAATTAATGGAGAGAGAGCTGGGGCCAGAAGAGGGGCCAGCAAGCCTTTAGGGGGTGGCTTTAGTATCGCATGCCATCAAATCTCTGTGGAAACTTCTCCTTGCTGTTGTTAATGGTGTGCAGAGGAAAATTGCCAGTTCAGCTTTAATAGAGGTGTTATCTGTTATGACCACACAGGCGGCAGACATGATTCATTTGAGGCCCCCTCCTCTTCATCTTGAGACAAATTTACCCTTGCATAGGCTATTTGTGAACTGAAACAAGCTATAGGCCTACTGCTACAACATGACCCCACCATAACCTCTGAAATTAAGCAGCTTAACAAATTACTTTCAGTATACTACATACCCTGATGTGTTAAGATATCGTGAGAAATTACATTCCTTCCACAAAGGAAATATAGATAGATAAAGTTCATTTGCCAATTCTACATTTGTTAAGGTGCATATGAATTCTTGTGCAGAGGACACTCAGAGAACAAACATAAAAAAGGAAGGCAAAAAAGAAAAAGATTAGAACCAAAATACCTTTGAAACATAAATGTACTGTTAATGGGCATATTCTTGAAGCAAAGTGGCACTGTGTTGAGCTGGACTGTTGCAGTGTGGCTGTGGTGTAGATAGAAGGCCAGAAGCAGAAAGGAAGAGGCTAATAAACCTCTGTAGCATTAAAACAGCTAGCGTCTATGATGGTATTTTCTCCGTGGGTTGTTACCTTCCACAAAGCCTCTGGCATCTGGCAGACAAGGTAGTTGCTGATTTGGGTGAATAGCTCTTTCCCACTGTCTTTGAGTATTTGCATAGTCACAGGGAACACATGATATTTTGATTTGTTTAAGAAGACTGCAGAAATGGATTTAAAAAATGTTTCAATTTTTTCATTATTCTTTAATCTTTTGTTTGATTACCAAGGAGGAGAACAAGTCAAAGTTTAAAACACCATTAAAGTATATAAAATGAGTTACTGTGCTGGAAAAAAATGGAAATGTAAAGCTACATATCAACTAAATTGTTGATATATAGACGCCACATAAGTTTGGATCACTTATGTGCATATGCTTTGAACATCTGAACATCTATCCACACTAAATCTATTCAGCTTGAGTTCAGCCAGCGATCAGGGAGGAATTCCTGCTGCTTTGAGCAGGCAGAAAGCAGGCGTGCTCTGGTGTGAAGAGACATGCTGGATGGGGGCTTTATTAAATAGACTAAAATAAACAGAGGGAGCCGTTGCAACACATTTTGCCAAAGCTACAACCCACAGGAATCCTGCAGGAAAAGAATACTCTCAGTGTGATGCTTTTTTAATCCAACCCCAAACCCATTCTAAGGATGTAGACTAAACAAAGTACCATTCAGTAAACCACCATATTCACATCAATACATCACAATGCATTTCATGACAAATTGCTCTTGCAGTTGAATTACAGACTAGTAGACAGTGTGAACTGTCAGAAAATCACAAATAAATCAGATGCCAAAAGCCAGGAATGTGAAATACTATTGGAAGATTAGAAATATAAGACATTAATATCAAATCCTGAGATAATAACATAACAACAGGAAATCAGGAAAACAGAGTAAGATGAAAAAAGATGATATTATTGTGCATAAAAACAAATACATTTGTTAAACACTCTTTCATATTCCCAAGATGTTACTGGAGCTATTTCTTTATACTGGTTTGGTCTAAAAGTAAGATGGAATTTTTGTGATTATTCCCTGCTCAGATGAGTCAGAACTCAGGAGGAGCATGCTTCAAAATCAACCTGGAAGGCTATTTCATATGTTTGTCAAAAACATAAAAGATGTGCAGTTTTTGTGATTCTGAGTAAAAGCTATTCACAAAGTGTCATCAGGGACTTTCTTGTGCACTGCAAAGTTGATCATTTATTCTCATGAGGCACAACGTTTTCAGACACTTGTGTATCAGATTGTGTCTATGCACACATGTCTTCATTGAATTAGCCTACTTGATGAAAGTTTTTGTCTCTTTTTGATCAGAATAGTGAGCCGCTGTTCACATCTGTGGAACACATGAGCATAATGTACGGCAGGACACAGTGAATGGCATGGGCAGACAAATGTTTGATTGAGAAGGTTGAAAAGAACCCACACAAACCACCACACTATACAGTGTTTTCATGTTCAGGGTAGATATTGCGTCAAAGACGGTGCTAAGTGATCACAGAATAGATTCTCTGACAGAGTGGCATTGCTACAAATTTCCCCCTCTGTTGACTGTAAATTAGAGCCATTGCAAACTTTTATATAAAAAACCTGTGGTATGTCTACATGTGAGTGTATGCAGATTGGCCGAGGAATTATTTTGGTTCCCAGAAATCACCCTCAGCAGGCTTTAATGTGCTGTGTGTGCACACTGTCAAACTTTATCTCAGGCTTTTAGTAAGAGATGTTTTCTGTAACTTTTATTGTAATTGGCAAGTTATGAAAAGTTCTATAAACATTAAGACCACTGCAGAAAGATCTAGTTTTTCATCAGAGATTCCCCATAGAATAGAATAATTGTCTTCACTTGAGGCTTGAACTATGACTGTAAAAATAACTAATTCTTTAAACAAATCATGTGTTTTATCACCAGGTACTGACTGCAAACAGACATGATGATGTAGTTTCTTCACAGAAATGTCAAAGGGCTTACATTTGGTGAAAACAACAATTGCCACAATTATAATTCCTATAGCTTCCAGGCTGACTTTAAGTTATTGATAATTTTGTGTATCTCTCTGGAGATAATTGCATTGCTTGCTGTTAGTATGTTAAAAAAAACAAAAACCTATCAAGCCAACAACAGATCAGACAATGCAATGCTCTTACATGTATGCACAGCCACTAACATAATCTCCTTGCGCTGTTACCATGACAATAACTATAGCCTACGCATGCTTACACAAATAGATCCTCCCCAGTTTGGAATATACAGATTGCCCAGCAGAAAATCACTAGTCACTGGGAGTAGCAGCCAAGTTTTCTACTTTTGTTCAACGCAAACAATCAAAACACTTAAACCTCTGTGAACTGTATAGAAATATGGGGTGGTGTTTAGCTCAGTTGGTAGAGCACCAGCCCCATGTGTTGAAGCTATAGTCCTTACTGCATGCGGCCCCAGTTCGAATCCAAACGGCCCTATCCTGTGTGTCATCCCCCCTCTCCTCCCATTTCCTGTCTCTCTCTCAACTGTCCTATCCATTAAAGGCCAAAAGCCAACCAAAATTATACTATATAAAAAGAAAAGAAATACTGTAAATAGGCCTAATACAGCCCAGACCCTACAAGAATTTATTTCCGATTTATCGCGCTTTGAGTAGCCTAACCAAAAAAAAAAAAGAGAGACTGAATCCAGGAATTCAAAACACTTTTTTTTTTAAACACGCATTAAGAGTTGTTCTACTACTGATTTTAGAGATCGGCTATAATTTTAAGGTTGAAAAACTGTTGCTTTAAGGCCACCTATACCTACACAGGTGTTTTCAGTTACTCTAGCTGATTAGACCACCAATCAAGTTAAACTACTGTAGGCCTACAGTATATTAGGAATAATGTGATGCCTAAATTGATCATTAATGACAATGACAGGGTATACTGGCCCACCAACAGGCCCACTGTAACAAAAGTATACACATGTCAATGAAGACTGGATTGTACTGTACACATCTCAAGAACAGGACTAATCACGCAACATAAGTATACTTATGTTGTGACACACCTGTGTGAGTGGACTACGGGTGAGTTGGAAGCTCATAACCATAATTACAGTATAGGCTAGTGTAATATAGTATAGTGGACTACTTCAGTATATAATGTACTGTATACTGCAGTTAGCTTCGTTTTTCAGTTTTATAAAGTGTTCAAAGCCCAAGGCCCAACAATAGGTTAAAATAATCTGGACCAGGACCCTCAGATAATTTAACATATTTTGATTATGTATATGTATATTATGTATTAATATTCACTAATTTGGCTTAAAAAGTACCAACCTCCAAATGCCTCAGTAAAATGTATCCCAATGATTATAAGATTAGTCTTGAGTCATAAACCTCTCCCAAGCTATTACATGTGATGCCAACTATGACCATTGCTTGTGACACACACCAGTTTCCCATATCACTCTCACTATGCACTGATGTTTATAATACTGCAAGATCGACATCTAGTGGCTTAGTTTGAATAGTGCAGGGACAAAACTGCAATGACCACTTGAGTCAAATTACTCACCTTGTCTAGACACAGCTCACAATAGTTTAGAGTTTGTTATCCACTTGTGCATTATGGCCTCATGGCCATAGACTAAAACAAACAAACAAATAATATATCACTTTTATTTTTAATCAAACCAACACTGATACTTTATTCTACTGTTTTGAACATACAAGTTTGATGGTTAAATTGAAAATTTATTAAGATTTTACAGGAACAAATGATGAATTTCTGTGCTAGATATGAGAGCTGATTACTTTGTTTTAATTTCCCCAAAAGGGCAGCAGCTCAATGAGATAGAGATCTTTAATTTGACTGCAATATGGGATGGCTGATGAACATTGTAAGAGAATTGTTCTGCCATGAACCAAAATGCAAATCCTTTTGCCCTTTGTAATATGAGTTTTAGCTATATTAAGCCCAACTGGGTCATAGCTCCTCACTATAATGGCAGTTTACAGTCATAATTATTGATATGGCCTATTTATATATACATCAACCAGCTGCAGTGACTGAAGTGTTTCAGTAAAATAAATCTCAATTTTAAAAATCTGGATCTGGATCATACCGAGCCTTCAGCTTGGATGAAAGTCATTTTCCACTCTGAGATAATGTCAGCGGTTTTGGGAGCAGATGGGTTTGGACCAGAGCAGATCTAACACAACAGATGACAGACGGTAGTCTCTGGAACCAGGCTCACACATATGACAGCCTGAGTTACTAGTCTGATCCGGTCTATCCTGTGACTCTCCTCTGCCATAAACAAGGGTTGGTTACCATGCATCTGTGTCCATTTGTGTTCAGAATAGTTTAAGTCACACAATATTTTATACCAGATACTAGATAATATTTTATACCAGATACTAGATTACAGTGGATCTTAGAAAAAGTCATGTTGCTTAAATTCAAATGATTACACTATTACAGTCCAGGGTTTCAGCATATTATCAACTAATATTACTAAGAGTATTTGCAACCAGTTTGATTTTTTTCATGGAATCAAAAAAGGCTACAATAATAGGCAAATAGGCTAACTCAATATTTCTTATAATATTTCTATTTTGTCATTCTATTTTAGATGTAGGCTATGATGCAGGTTTAACGACTGGTAAAAGGTGTGATATTTATAGCCTAAACAAATTATTAAAATAATGGCTTACGGATAAACATGTTATCACCACTACCCCTGTATGCACCTGTGTACTATAGCTACTTTCCTTTATAGTAATGAGATCATAAATTAACTAAATATTGTAAGACACGCTATAGCACGGGAGCAAAAATAAACCTATTATCTATATACCCAATATATTTTTAAAATAAATGTTAATGACGGTTTCCGTCCAGTAACATGAAGTTGACTTGCATGTATGCAGTCTGCATCCGACTAGCCCGGCGTTACCAGCCCACTACCTCACACGCCAGGCGGATGACCCGCCGGAAACAGCCTAGCTTGCTTCTCCAGACTGTGGAGCTCGTGTGACTGACTGGACAGCTGAACCAATCAGGCGCCGAGTTCTTCGTTTTCGCCAGCCAATCATTTCATCAGGATTTGTACACATAATTTACGGCGCAATCACGGTAGGTTGAGCTGACTGAGGTCCATAGAAATTTGACAGCTTCACAGGTGAGACAACCGTCCAGAGGCTGTTTCACTTTCCATTTCAGTTTTTTCCCGGAACACTATTCACTGTGAGCCTGGGGTTGCCACAGTCAAAAAACAACCTCTCGAAGTCTAATCATTCCGGCAGCATGAGCAAAAAGAAAAAGGACTGGAAGGCTGAAAAAGGTAAGGCTTGTTTTGGGGGGATGAGGCTATCATCATCTCCATGGCAGACAGCATGAATCCTAAGCATGCCAGTGGACTGACAGCCACTCTGTCTGTTTCCTCCCTAGCTTGTGGTACTACTTACTCTCCACAGACTGCTAATAATCCCCCACAGTGACTGGACAGATGTTGAAATCATGTTGCGACTCTGTTTGGCAGCCGTAATGCATGTTTGACATCGCAACAGTACTGTTCACACAGTGTCCCTTGCCTGCTTATTAGCTTGCATTTAAGGTGCTAACTGATTATTGCATTCACCTGTTAGACGAGCCTGGACTAACTGACATGTCCTAGCCTCCACCTGTGTGATAGCTTACTTATCTGCTGTAGCCAAACAGCAGTCACACCTCAGCAAAACAAAGGAGCGGAGTGTCTTAATAGTTTAAAACGCGGTTGTTCATTATGACAGGGCGAACACAGACTGTTTCTGCGTTTCAAAGGCGCAGTGAAAGTTGCAAATGATGCAAGGGATGAAAGTTGTCTATTCGACTATGTGGTGCTTTGGGTTTCTGAACAGGCTGGACCCTGTGCGCAAAAGGGCAAACAAACAAACAAACAAAAATAAAACGTAACCCATTATGCCCATTACCCCGTTTTGTTATTCAGATGTAGTTTATTTCTATAGTCATATACAATGATAGCTTTTTCATGCTAGGTGATTTCACTTCCCATAGCAGGCTAGGCTACTGCGCAGGTGTAACTAATCAAATTAATTAGTGATGGCTCTATTAACGGCACCTTGTGCGTTTATGTCAGTGAGTTAACCTGCACAGTACCAGAGCTGCAGACCAATGAACCCAATGTAATGTAGTCATCATTAATGATATTGATCACACCCGTGGCCCTCCTGGTTAGACTGCCAAACTGCACGAGTGTAGCCTACATCTCCATAAATTAATCATACTGGCTGTCAAGTCGACTATAATACTTGTTCACACAAATTTGAACCGCTGACCTTTATTTTCTCAAAACCTGGTGAAAAGTGTATTTGTAGTCATTGATACCACTGTTTCTGTAGTTAGTTATTCGTCAGAATTTATGGTGGTCATTCCTTTGAGAAATAAAAGTGTAGGCTACTGTAGTTGGTAGTCCCCTGATCTACAGTAGCCTATTCCTGTTTCACTAACTCAAGACTTAGCATATTTCTTGGGGTGTTAGGAAAACTTTGTGTATTTGTAACTATTCGAATTCTCTGATAGGATGTAATAATTAACTAACTGTAATAAATAACAAGGCATTTGCAGTTTTAGCAGGTACTAGCATCGAATGAGCATCTGATAATCAGGCTTCATATTCTGTGCATATACCCCTCTAGCTGAAATTTAGGAGATCAAGACAAGTCAAAATGTGACAGCACTTCTGAAACTTGAGGAATTTAATGTGATTATTTTTTGAAATAGTGATTTAGCCCACGGCTAGTACTGCCAAAGATGGATTGTTGTAAGTCAAGGTGGCACTTGGTTTGGTCTTTAGCAATATCAGTCTTATTTCAAAATGGGTGAAATTGCAGCATTCCACTATGTTGAGTTTGTGAAGGTTGAGAACCGTGTTGAAATTCAATAAGTAGGCTAAGGCCACTTTTGGTATCAGTGTGGTTCAGGGATGTTTGCTGCATGTAGTGATAGACCTTTCCCTTCACAACTCATGCAGCATAGAAAAAATCACATGTGCTTCATACACAACTTTGTATGTAGACACTGACATTTAATAGGGCACATGATTTTGAACCCATCCTGTTTTCATGGCAACTAGGCAAAGATGGGGTTCTTCAGTGACTAAAAGTTCAGCACAGTAATGAAGCACTTCAGTGTAGAGCTTTGCTGTGTTCAACCTCAGAACTGCCTTTTTATTCATCCATGTAGAATAAAAGCAGCTTTGGGAATGACAGGAGTGGGCAAAAGGGAGAGAAAATACAGGAGGGATAGAATGGATACCTCCCGTATTTCAGAGATACCTTTGATGTAAACCTGACCTACAGTGAGATGTTACCAAGAGATGACCTCAGGAACCTTGTATTTTTCACCAAATCCCTACTGCCTCAATATGTTAGGCTTTTGTTGTGTTTAAGTGTGATAACTCAAGCTCCTTTGAAAAACAGTCCTAAGGTCCCATGATGGAAGCTAAGTAACAAAGCCCAGACCAGTGGAAGAAAGTGCCTCGTTTGGTTCACTGTTATTCGCTTTTTTGTGGTCATATCACATCCAGTTTACTTAAACCGCTCGAGAGAGGAGCTGTTTTAATAGACCAAAGTTTTCACCGTTCACGTTGGTGAAGATTTCACAATGGAGCACGTAATTAGGATGAAGCTTGTTTTGCAGAGCAGTCTGGTGCTGTCTGGGTAGCAAGCTGAGGATCTTTGAGTAAATGAGGATGAACATGAGGACACACGCTGTGAGGATAAAAGAGTGATACAGTAGTGCTGGGTAACCATCAGTCTACGAATGTCAATCAATTATGTTGGAGTTAGTGCTTACACAGCACAGTTCAGTTCAGATTCCTAGGAGTTTAAATACAGTTGTTTTGACAAAATATCTTGGTGTTGAACACCAAACAAGATGCAGTTCAAACACTTGGTCACTGTGTGATTTTAACAACTCATTTAGGTTATTTACCAAGCTACTGATAAATAAAACCACTTAAACTTTGAGTAGAGCAGCTCAGAGCACATCTTTGAATGGCAAGCAGCTACAGTACCTTACTGATGTATACTCAGAAACCTACAGTAACCTACAGCTCCAGGGGTGCTCTTATGGTGTTAACACCGTTGTTTGACCATGGAAGCCAAATGGAATTTTCAGTGCATGAAGCAGGATCATATTGTCAAGGATCACATTATTTAGGATCAGATTTGTCATAATGAAAATTTAGAGAGCTGAGCAGGTGAGGAGGAGCAGAAAAAGTGAGGAGCAGGGCTACTGGTGTTTATGATTGTTGTAGCAGTGGTGCACTCTGGAGCACCAGAAGAGGAGTATAGTTGGATGTGAGACCTTTGACAGCTGCTAAGCTGGATGGATGGCAGCATAAGGAAAGGAAGGACGCTGGTAGACATTTTGTTGTGATGTTAAGACACGAAAATAAGCAATGGATTTAACCAGAAAGTTTGACCTTCACTGGAAATGAATGTTAAAGTTATTTATTTCCATTGTAGTGCATTTCCATTCTAGTGCCAAGTTATTTCTCTCTTTCTTACCTCTTTTATTCTTTAAACATGGTGTACCAGCATTATTTGTATTGAAATGTATGCCTGCTTTCCTCCACAGAGAGACTGCTCCGTCTAGAAGGGGAGGAAAGACGCAAGGAGTATCGTCGTCAAGATTTTATATCTCTGGACAAGATTCCAAGCTGGAGAGAGGAAAGCAAAGGTAAGATGGCTTACTGTTTGCGTGTGTATTGTCCATACAACAATTTTTGTATTTCAACTGAAGCATTTTGTACATTCTTGTGTTGTGTGCATGTAACCACATGTGTATGTGTGTGTATATATATGTATATATGATTCACCAAGTTCCTCAGGAAATGAAGCAATGAACTCAGAGAAAAGGAAGTAGAGAAGTGTCACAGGACAGCATAATCCACAACTGGAGAGGAGCACAGACAAAACAATGTGTCATACATTTCTCTTGACAACCAAAGAGAATATACAGTAATACAAACTTTCATAAAAAATAAAACAAAGGAAACATTTTTAAGCCCTGAAAACAAACCTTGTTATTGCTGTTTTTTACTGCAGGAAAAAAACACAACGTTCTATTATGTTTTTATTCCCTAAATAGCTTATCATATTATATTATGTCAAGGACATTATGTAGATTGTTAAACTCAGGAGACCTACAATTAATTTGGGGGGTTTAAAAAGTAAAATTAACATTTCTGGATTCAAGTTTGTGTTGAGAATCAGGTATGGGGAACTATCCAAAAACATGTCTCTATTGAAGGGTAATTCTCTAATGGAAAAAGTTTGAAACAAACCAGGACTTCACCTTGAGCTGGCCACCCAGCAAAACTAAGCAATTGAGAAGAATGAACTTGGTAAGTGGGTGCCCGAGAACTCGATGGTCACTCTGGCTGAGCTCCAGATTTGTGTGGAGACTGGATAAACTTCTAGAAGGACAACCATCACTGCAGTCCTCCACAGATCTTCATGACAGAGTAACCAAATGAAATCTCTCCTTAGGGAAAGTTTGCAGAGCACCTAAAAGACCGAAACTCGATTCTCTGATCTAATGAAACCAGGTTTAACCTGTTTTAGCCTCAGGTCTAAGCGTCATGACTGTAATAACCAGGTACTGTATGTCACCTGCCCAGTGCCATCCCAGCAGTGAAGCTTGGGCATAGCAGATTTGTGCTTGGTTGTGTTTTTGATGGCAGGGAGTGGGAGATGTCAGGGTTCAAAGCTGAATGGAGCAAAGTACAGAAATATCATCAATGAACATTATTCTGAGTGCTCAGAACCTCAGACCTTCCAACGCGACTATGATTCTAAACCCAACTCCCAAAATATGTAGTTGTAAGTTTCCCATTAATCAGAGTAGGACTGTGACATTTTGTCTAATGTAATAATAGCTTGACAGGCCTGTGCTTTAAAATATTGAGCTAACCTCAGGTTTAAGGTACTGGATTGCAATTTTTTTTCAAGTTCCTGCGTGAAATTCTGGAAGATTTGTCCATGTTTCAATCAAAAGTAAAGCAATTAAAGTTACTTATGGGGAGCAATAATCAAAAGACAGATATGAAGTCATTCATTGAGTTGGCTTGACATGTAATGTGAGAACTCAAACAGGCTACAACTGATGTTCAATGAAGTGAGGTAGTCTGGCAAATTGTTTAGGAGTGCTTGGTGATGACATCTGCTGTAGTGTTTTTCACTACATTAGATTAATAACTTTATGAGACTCTTAGCTGACAGTCTCCTTGGCTCAATCTGCAATAGAGGAAATACTCTACAAAATATAGCCACAGCAAAACTATCTTCTCTAACCTTAACCCCACAAACTACTAAATATAAACTGCTCATATTTCAACACACATTTTTTTCACTAACTGTATGAAAGAGAGAAGATAGAATGCTTTAATTGATTCACAATATCCAGTATAAAATACTATCTGGACTATAGCCTGTAAAGAAGGTACAGTATTGTCTTCATTTATTGCATCAAATGGATTTCCATAGGGAATTTAAATACTGGACAAATGCATTCTAAACCTTTTTATATATGGTGTATATATGGTATACATTTTATTATTATACATTTAAGTAAAGAGTTTGACATTGCAAGTACATATTAGAAATGTTCATTTACTGTTACTGGTTAAAAGGAACAAATGTTTATTTGACTTTCTGCATTAATTTAACAAATAAAAAACAAACATGTGGAGGCATTACTGAAAGTTGTTTTCTTTTTTCAGCAAATGATGAGGAAGGGCTGGAGCTGACAGGTGGAGGCGGGCTGAGTGATAAAGTGTCTCTCTACAAAGGAGATATTACTGTCTTGGAGGTGGATGCCATAGTCAATGCTGGTAAGGATCCTGCTCTTCAACCTTTTGGAGTGTTGAATGTGTTTTTTGCTTCAAGGCAGCTCAGCTGTTAAATTGTCCTTGGCTGCCCTCTACTGTTAAGATTTGGAAATACTTCCCATCGCCTTAAATCCAGTGAATATTCTTTTCTGAAATCTTTCTTGCTTATCCTTTTATGAAGTTGTAGTTCCAACTCTTCCTCTTGCCTTGTGCCAGTGACAACAAAATGTTGATGACCAAATTAATTTTGATTGGGTTTAAAGTTCTCATCTGTCAGTAATGTGGAATATGTTTGTACTGTAGTGACATATCCAGTGCTGTTTTGAAGTAAAACGGGAGATGCATAAGTAAAGAGGGTGAGCAGAAATACAAATCTTTTTCAGAGATTTGTGCCACTCTTACGTAATTTCTGCAGTCTGCTGACATCCTACACACACAGTCAAAGGTGCAAATAGGTTGCTTCACCTACTGCTCCTGCAGCTGATGCATAGAACTGTTTTGCAGCTATTGTATACAGTTGACTTTCCCACACTGTATATGCACAGTATAGTAGCACTGTATCATACCGCTTCTGCAGTTGTATTTCATAACTTTTACTTAATTGCACAGTATATATTTTTTAAAAACGTGTGTGTCTACATACTGTTACTGAGCAGTGTACATCTGGTGTGGAATTTAGGCTCTGTAATTTATGAAGATTAATAGATGTGAAAACAAAGCAGCCTGCTCTGTTGGATCAGGCTAATGAATTTAATTTATTATGTAAATACCCATCCTGCTGAGGACAGGGTGATATGACATTCTGAATCATCATCAGTATCATGTAAAAGACAGAAATGTGATGCAGTACATCTAACGGAGACCTGACACACCTAAATGTCACGACAATTGTTTCACTACATCAACATTTTGACCTTTCCTAAGTGAAACACTTGTAGCAGTTATTATGCAGTTTTAGGTCATTTGTTGTTTGCACTGTGTTTGTAATAACTGTATGAGTTGTAGTGCTGTATGCATGCTGCTGTATAGTACATTTGTAAAATTTTTAGACACCTTCAATATTTTACATTTAGTTTCATTGCAGCCTCATGCACACACACACGCTACAACTAGTGGGCTGCATGAATAAGTTTGGATAACCAGGACTCTCGCAGCCTGGCTAAAAGAGGTGACCAGAAGCATGTTTATCACTCAGGCTGAACTCCAGGGATCTTGTGTAGAGATCTGAGAAACTTCCAGAAGGACAGCCATAAGTGTAATGTCTGATTTCCTCAAAAACTGGAGCCAGACAATTCAATATTGTTTTCATCAGACCAGAGAATCTCCATAGTTGCCTTTCTGCAAACTTTGACTGAGGAGAGGCTTTCTTCCAGCCATTCTGCCGTAAAGCCCCTACCAGACAAGTGCCGTAGTTGGTGGTCCTTCTGGAAGTTTCTCACCAGATGGTATAAGGCTGAAACCTGTCAGAGTCTGAAAGGTTGAAATAACTGCTGAACCCTTTTTTTAATTTCACAGGGTCTCAGCACTGCTGCTCTAGTCATATTGTAGAAGTACTGTAGCTGTCTTTGTGGTTGGACTGATAAGAACATTGTGGACTTGTGTTGCCCACTGTTGTGACATCTCTGTTCAGCAGTAGCTACTACTGTATATGAAGTTAATGTGAATGGAATGGCCCAGGCCATGTTTTTGAGGTCACTGGTAACAAAATACTTTACAGTGTGGCACCATGTTCCATGAAAACTATTACAGCAAGTATTAAGTATTTATTAAGCTGGCTGGCATGTTCTGGCTGTCGTGGCTTTTGTCCAAATTTTAGTGAGTAACACAGTTGTGAGCTGCATGTGAACAAACATAGCGGATGTTAAGCAACATACACTGATAAGATCTTTTGGACAGTTTGTTCAACTTCTTCCCTTTCATCTATTCACTGCTTCCAATCTCTAGCCTGCAGTACTTCCATTTTCTCATGCTGTTTTTCATTTAGGCCTGGCACCGGGAGACTGCTGTGTAAAATGTGGGACTTTCTTCCTTTTTTTTTTTTTTTTTTAGCAATGTGAAAGCATTTTTTTTTTAAAGCTTAATAAACTGTCAGAATGCCTTTTTCTCACGGGTCAAACATGAACTGCAGGCATACTAATTATGCGTAATGCAGGTAAATGTGAAGGTTGGCATGTAAAATGTATGGAAATGAAAGACTCTTTTCCACTCGTTACATATTTAAGCTGCTCATTGTAACCTTTTGTGTTTTCCGTGGACATGAATTGAATAACAACCACTAGCTGAAGATGCTATAATCCTGTGCTGGCCTACCCTCTGGCCGCTAGCACTGAACTAGTTGGTCCTGCAGCTGACTTCAGGATGGTAGTAGTGATGCTGCTGTAAGAGAATATTGACATTTTGTCATCATGTATTATGACACAACTAATTGCATTAGAATTACTGTTTTCCAGATGCACTATGACTTATTGGACTGAACAGTGATTACAAATGTAAAATTTAGAAAATGAGAACAGATGCAGTATTCTTGCTTGTTTGCTGTCACATGTGGTTTTAAAATTAATTATTATTATTCTACTTTATCACATACAGTAACATTTTATAAGCCAAATACACTGAAAATGTGCAAAACTCGTGACAGCAGAAATATGTGGGTTGCAAAGGAGAAATGTCCATAATTCTCAGACCAGATCAGTGCTGCTGTTATAGTGGCTGCCTATAGCTTTTAGGGGATGTCAAGTTGCTTTATGCCCTCCATTAAAGTTTAATTATTAGGCTCATTGAGTTTTTAATTCTTCCTTAATTCTGTTTGGCTGGAGGTTGGAGAGGAGGTGCTCAAACTGTCACCTGGGTGAGAACCTATAGAGAGCATGGCAGGAGGGCCGTGGTGACAATCGGTAAACTGCAGGGGTAAAGATTGGCTATTTCATGACAAGGTGGCTTTGACGGCAGCATCCAGTGCCAGCAGATCGGATTCAGACTACTGTTTCGATTGAGTGTGAAGTCGTTTTCCACTGGTCTGCAAAAATGTTAGACCCACCATGCTTATGTTCTTTGTCTTCCCACAGTTTTAATGGATGGCAGCAACAGGAGAGCAACAACTCCTTTGTCCTGGTTTTTGATTTCCTAAGTATGGAAGACTTTCTGCCAAGACCCTTGTGCCGGGTGCATTTTTTTCCTGTTACTTTGTTCTGTAACTTTGACGAATGTCAAGCATTTCTCCCTCATTGCTTATAGTAGCCCATGTCTTTGGCATGCATCTTTGAATCGGTATCGGACTGTACATTGAAAGAGCAGACTATCACAGTTTATAAGGACATGTTTCATAGAAAATAATTGCAGGGTTCACTAAAAGTTGAAAGGACTCTCTCATGCTGGGTTTTTAATTTAATGTATGTCATTACTGTTGCATTTACATGGTAAACACCAGATAATGTCTTCCATTTTTCACTTTGTCTTTGTGTGGAGTTCATGTGAGTGTCACCATTCCTCTGATCAGAATGAGGTCGTAAAGATAGCAGTGAGAGGTGGAGAGGATTTCTCTTATCATGATGACTGTGCAATTGATTGTTATGCAGAGGGGCTGACTCCTAATCCATTACCCCCTGTAAACCTTTTCCTCCTTTCTGTATTAGATGTTTTTTTTAGAGGAGCCATTTTACTGTGCATAGGGAATCTGGTTATGATCACTGTGAAGAACCTGAAGGGGAGTTTAGTGGGAGAGGAAATTTGTAATCAGTTGTATGGAGTCATTCGTACTGCAGTCATCACAGGTGTGATGAGAGCGGTGACCCTCAGAGGGCAGAATACCGTGATCCCCATGGAGACTGATTTTTATAAGTTCTCTGATATGCAGTTAATTCAAATGGTATTTGCCTGCAGGGTTTCTTGGCCTGCTGGCAGAATTGTTTAGCTTCACAGTCATTCATGCATAATGTTCGGGACAGAAGGCTACATGCCCTGGTCTAGTCAACACTGATTAGAATACAATATTCTGTAGTCAGAGCAAGGTAAACATGTAGATGTCCAACTGTTGTTATGTGTCTGGTAATACAGTCATTTTAACATTCAAAATTTAACTCAGGAAATGGTTAGTCCTTGAACTGGCAAGTAAATTGGTCTATGTCTAATGCGAGGTGAGTATTCATCCAGCTTCTGAATGTTTGTGCTGCTGTGTTTAATTATTTGTGTAAATGGAACAGTTAGATTTTTTTTTCAAATTTAAAATCATTCAATATCACTCATGTGTCTTGAAAGACATCACCACAAGCAAGCATCTCAGAGTGTTGTCGGGATGAGGGAAGAAGATGATGGTTCTGGCTCATCCTGACTCTTTATTGAACACCTCAGTAGTTGTAGCAGAAACAGTGCAGGATAATGGTATATGATGTCCAGAGAATATTATGTGGTCTCTCTGAGTCACAAGCCTTAATGGAGAACATTGCCTTATTTATTAGGGAATGACTCTGAGTGCTCTGGTAATATTTTAGCCTGCAAAGCAGAAAGCTTTGGAGAATGAAAAGTAGATGTGCCATTTTAATTCTCTTGCTGAGCTCTTGTCTATAGCCATACTCTAAAGTTGGGATGAGTGACAGTGAACCCGTTTTTAAGCGCTTTTAAAGGTCCTGTTGTATGGCAACATAGTCCTTTCCTACTTTGTGAAACCAATACTCTTGTGGGATTGATTTGCTATCACAATCCTTGTTTTGCTGCATTAGTCCAAAAAGCTTTTGGGAAACCAAATTGCTGTTAAGAAACTGAGACATTTTTTGAATATTACTAAATAGGTCATATGGGCTAACACCAGCCTCTGGCATGACATGCCAAGGAATGGTGTCAAATTTACAATTCAATTTAAACTTATTCATTTCCCTTAGTGATTGATAAAGCAGATGGCTTTAGGTTTGGCTTCCTACTGTATGGGGATCTTGTCAGTGTCAGCTCTTCATTAGATTTCCTGTCAGGCCAGGGATGTGCTGCACAATACACTCAGCCCCTCAAGAGTCTGGCTCGATCGGTCTATCTGTCTCTGCAGATTCACACCCTGTACCATAACCTCCCTGAGTGATGCAGCCATGCTCCCAGCAATATGACTGCAATTCAGGGGCTCTCGCTCTCTCTCAGTTCTGTCTTTTTCTCTGCTGCCAGTTGTGTATACATTCAAGTACACATTGACTGACAGCTAGTACACACACGCACACGCACACACACACACGTACACACACACACACTGTACATTGGAAACCATGACAGAGGACTGGTAACTTCTTGAGCAAACTTGTGATTGTTGCACTGTCACACCAAGAATGAAAATCAATGCCCCTGGCTGAGAGAACTTGCTGCTCTGTTGAACAGTGAAATGACACCGGTGAGTAGGTTGCATTGGGTCCTGCACTAAAAGGTCCAGTTAATCGTATCAGCTCTGAGAGATACAGAGCAAGGACACAGTTTTCCCAGCCATCAGGGTGTAAATGTTAACTGAGGTGACAAACCAGTTGGAGAGCTTATCCTTCCTCCGATTTCAGTTCGATTGCTCCCCTCCAGTGTCCAGATTGTCAGCAGCCTTGCAGCCGGCATTGGTCAACATCAAAGTTGTTTACCTAATCTCCTTGGTCCTATGTAGTGCCAACATGACCAAATAGAAATAATTTTTCACGAGGTGTGGCTAATGGAAAGTAATCATGGGAGTCTTTGCTGTCAGTGTCTATCCAGCTGGCACTTAACAGAAATATCTCCCATTGCTTGCACTGCTAATGGTCTATGACCATATTGAGTGTTTTGGAGAACGGGTCTCCTCTTACTTCACGGTCACGCATTTTGTGACCCAGCGGACACACTTACTCTCTTTCCAACACTCACACTTGAAAACATTAACACCAAACACACAAAGTGGTGTTTATGCCATGAATCTGACTGTGTATTTGGAAACAGGTAATGAAGAGGCTCGTCATTCAGGTCATGTTCTCACTCGTCTCCCCAGTCAACAGAGAACTCAAGTCATTTTTGTCATTGTTGTCAAGGTTAGAATGTCGCTGTTTGCATCCCTGTTTTTCTTCCTGCCCCTTCCTCTCACCCCTGTTCCACTGGCCCCCCTCCTTGTCCTGAAACAAACATTTCAAAACACCCAACCTTATGCCGCCCGCACATGCCAGATCCCACCCATCAGGTCCGTGAGTAATTGTGAAAGAATCTTTCATCACCTTCCGTTTCTGCTTCCTTTATCCCAGACAGATTGAGGACCTTTTGATAACACAAAAAACTGTAATTTATTGGACTTTAAAATAAAAATGAATTGTTAAAAACAAGTGGTTTTGTGTTATCATCTGCCCCATTTTACATTAACCCGATATAGTAATGTCTTAAAGAAATGTCTTCAGATTTGGGGCAAAACTTTTGATAAGGATCAGGAACTCACAGGACAATTCATGACCATAAAACAATGCAACCAATCACGGTTTCTGAGTAAATACTTAAGAATGTTGGTTGGAAGATGAATCACATCCTATGAAAACAATATGAGAAGTGTGTGACCCTCTGATTCAGCTGGATAAGATGTTCTGAAGCAGCATAAAGCTGGTAAAGCTTTCATTTAACAAGTAATGTAACAGGTGATCAGATGGATAAATTCAATGCTCAGAAATCTTTTTTATCTATTGACCTGTAGGAGGCACTGTGGCTCTATCTCAGTATCATGGACATCTCAGAGTATGTGTGAGAAGTGGAATGACTGAGCTGGTTCTGCATTTCAGATGGATAAATTTCTTTTTTCTGCCTCCCCTTCACAGATGTTTCTTTTGAGCTGTTTGCGGTGACAACTGGAAATTCCAAGGCATCTTATAGATTGTCAGCATCTGCTTCTCCAGTAGCCTAAAAAAAAGTGAAAAATATTGTGATGTTTTTGGAACAAAATGAAACGGTTTATAAAAAAACAGTGATGCTGATCTAGAAGCTCAGTACAAGGTTTCAGATGTTACGGTATTATTATCATAGAAGAAGTGAGATTTGGCTTTGTGCTTCGTTTTTAGCTGGAGATGTAGAGATACAGCATGTGTGCGCTTGTTGTATGCACAAAAGAGGGAATTAGCTCTTTTATCTGTAAGGGAGTGTGGGGAGATGCTGGTCGAGACTGGCCCTTCACTAACAGAGTGAAGTGTGGGTGAAAGGAGAGGGCTGAAGAAATCAAGCCCTGACTGCTGACCGTGTCTCTGCACAGTCCATAGGCAGTGTGCTCTGGCCATGCACTGGTCTTCACAATACCCCACTTTGAACACCAGTTCATTTGCCCTACTCTTGTTTCCTTCAATATTTTCCTTCGCTCCCCCATTCCTCTCAGCTTTCAGTTTGTCTCAGTTTATCTCTAGTCCACCAAATATTGTAAACCTTTGTGGGAAAAAAACAAATGCAAGCCATGTACCTAGAGCCCCGAAAAGTGTGCACCTTAGCAGAAATACTGATGAGCTACTCGGTTACAAGCCTGCAGTTGCAAGGTTTTCTATAATGGCTTCCTATGTATAATGGCTAGGTAATGGTAATGATGCAGGTAATGAGCAACATAATGTTACAAGTAAGTAAAGGAATATAAAGCACACATTTGGCGAGGGCCTTCTCTTTGAGGGATGTAATTTGTTTTCACCAAACACTCATTTGATAATTTTATACCTTAGTGTCACAGTACCTATTTTTTTTAGAGAAAATGCAGAGCTTAAAATAAATTCATACTGGAACATTAAGTCGTGTTGAAGCAGAAATGAAATAATCCAGTGCAGCAAAGTCTTTCCACCTAGAACATCAGTGCCTTATGGAGATATGAAATTATGTCCCCTGCACTATTTTCCTGTTTGCTAAACACAAAAGTCACCCCATGTAAAAAGACCTCTGAGCTACTGAAATGAAAGAGTGTGATGTTTGCTGAGTAGCTTTAAATGAGAATACAATTCCTATAACCCAGGGCAGTTCATTCAATATTTGTGAGCAGTTCAAGTTTGTCTCAGTGCTGTGGAACCAGAGGCTGTGTTTCATAACAGTAGTTCACAACTGGCCATTTTGAATGCATTTTAGAAAAACTGATGTTTCTCCCCTAGTTTTAAAAGTTTTATTTAAGAGTAATTCTCAGAGGAATGTGGTGCTATTACATTTCCAGAAGCGTATTCATAAGTCCTTCTAAGGGGAAGATTTGCTTCTAACTAGGCAATTGGGGAATACACACTAAGGAGATGCCATTTCACTTCTAAACTTCAAAATATGTCTCTAAGAACTTTGAAGGGTTAGCTGAAAGTACTCAAGCATGTAGGTGACATTTTGTCAGTGTGCCTGTGCAATAATAATCATGATACTCAGAAGCTTTAAGATGTTGTGCTTAACTCAGATCATGCCAAGATTTATCTGTCTCTAACTTAAACAACATTCAGGTGACATTTAGTTTTTCAGTATTTTATTTGAAGTGTTTAACAGCCTGCTCATCAAAGGAATTTGTGTTAAAGGTTATTGTGTTGTTTTAAACAGGAAAACATAATTAATCAAACAGTAATTATGGATTTGCATTGACTGAATGTAGGTTATTATGTCTGGCCTACTATGTTAACTCCTAAAGATATGGTAGACTGTAGACGTGTACTGTAAAGAAACAGCTGCATCATGCTTAATAAGACTATGAAAGTATTTTTTATTTTGCCATTGGTATTTTATATTGGTATCAATTTCAAAGCAAATTATGAGAAAAAAGTTCAACCTTTTTCTCATATATTTGCTTTTTATAATATTTATTGAGAACCATGTGCCATCCACAAAAGTATGTTGAAAATTGATTTTCTTCATTTCTTGTTAAGTAGCTGTGTATGAATAAATGTTAATAACTAATTAACAATATAAGAGACACAGATATTATTTATGAGGATAACATTCAATAAAAAATCCTGTTTTAATTTTTAATTTAGGCTGTGGCTATGTTTGTTATAGAAACAAGCTGGACATAGTTGGACACAGACAGTAGGTGTCTGCTGCATGATCTGTTTATTGGTCATTTTACTGAAGATGTTTATAGACTGTATATTTTAGATTGGAAAAAGAGGGTTTAAAAAAACACATTTTGTTTAAATAAACAACATAACTTTTGAAACCTTGAAATTGTGAGAAGGAAAATGTGTTGTTAAAACAGGCAGGAGTTGGAAATAAGTTGCAAAAAATAATTTAATGTTAAGGAAACAGTCCACTGACAACAGACAGAGACAAAAAGCTTGTGAATGGGATGGCCCTGACCTTAAAGGAGTCATCACCTGGTTTTTTACGTATCCAGCCCCCCTTGGATCGCTTTGGATCAATTTGTAAAACTTATTAGAAAAAAAAAAAAAAAATTTAATCAAACATTGAGCTTGTTCTGAAGCGACTTTATCACGCGAGATTACGCGCGAGGTTTTGACTGGTCCGGATGTGCACTGTATGAGGCACGCGTTGATTCGCCGCAGGAAGGACAGAGGGGGGGGGGGGCTTGCCGGCATGCAGACTCCAAAACATAAACAGCCCCCTGGTACCGCTTCGGCGATTTCACGTAGAAAGAGGCAAGTAGCCTCCGCCGGTGAGGTCACCGTCGGAGCAGAATCAAAATCTCGTGCTTTAGGAAGGCACACCATTGTGTGCTATTCCTGTTCGGAAAAAGAGCCGAAGCGAAAAAACGGCGCCGCTTTCAAAGTCCAGCTTTTCAGGCAAGTTTCAACTGAGGTCACACACCAATATGCATGTTTTAACAAGAGAAATTGCGATTTCCGGGTGATGACTCCTTTAAAGAACAGTGCTGAAGGCTCATTAATAGAAATTAGACAGTTCTTATACTATTCTTATACTTGTATACAGCTAAATGGCTGATAAATGATTTGATTCTGATGATTAGCCTATTCCATGTAATCTGGATCTTCTTGACATGATCAGTTACCATAACTCTGAAACACGTATTCATGTTGTGGTGTCAAGAACAGTTATATGATAGAATATATCATAGTAAATGTATTGATATATGATGTATTAATTGAGCATCCTTTATCTTTTGCAGTCATAATGAAAAAACTCTCGGCAAACATACTGACTGACAAATATATTCTCAGAGGCTTCGTGGCGGCACAGTTGTTGCTCTTGTGTATGGTAATGAAGCACTGACTGGACATCCTGATGAAATGGATTTCCCTTCTGTTGACACAAGTGATTGTGTGGTTACTGTAGGGCTTAGAGAATGTGAACTCGTAGACAAAGACCTTTGTTCAACAGAATAGCAATGAAAACGCGGCATGGTCCTGTTGGCTATGATGAACGGTGAGCTGTATGTGAAATGTCTTGAAGATATGATTCTATTAGGCATGATTGAGTTATTATTTTTGACAGGTCTTACAGCTTACAAGTCAGTGTTTGATGTAAGTCCTGTGCAAACAATGAGTACTAATGAAGCCCATTAGTTTTCCAAAACCAGGACCCACTTGGTCTCATTTATGACGAACGTTATTCTCAACACAGTTCATCGTTACTGTGTTAAATGAAATGAAATCCTACATTATACTGTAGAATACCTTCAGTAATACAAAGGTAGCAAGGCCTTATATTCTGTAAATATTCATTAAGCTGTCACCATCTTGTACAGTGAATTATTCTCAAAACTAACCTATTGTAAGCCACTGAGGGGCTATACTACTGGTAGTAGTTGATGCGTTGTCTTTCGGGTCCAATGAAACACATGAGCGTCGTATGCAGTCACCAAACACTGATACTTATATGCAAAATCAAAACAAAGGCTCACATATTTGCCACAACGTAATAACCAGAAGACGACGACAGTCAAAAACTCGGTGCGTCTGCAGCACACCTGCTGAGTAATTACCTGCTGTTCTATTAAACAGTTCCCTGCACCCCACAGTACAGAGTGCCACCTAATCTGGCCTCCAAGTATTACACAAAAATGAACATTGATGCACACATACAGTAAACCAAAAAATGGCTCTAACAGTAACAAATTCCAGTAAAACAAATAGATTTTAGGTTGACCACAACGTTGGATTGGATTTTTGTAAAGTAATGGACTGGTACAAAGGGAGGAATATTTGATAAGAGTAAACTAAAAAGACAACGTTTATTCTTGAGTGTCAGTGAGTGAAGGGGTGGTTAATGCACTGGGGTTCAGGAGGTTGCTTATATAGAGTAGTTATAGACAAGATGATGATTTGTTGTGATGTACAGGAGGGAGCAGTGAGACCTGACTTGAAGACTGCGTGACCTCAGACAAACTGCATTTGTTTAACCTCACTCAGCTGTGGAGCTATAATGGGATGATGGCTTCTGCCATTAGCATGATGAAATGGACAAATAAGTGACTTTAGCGAAACCCACTCAAGTAAGGGCTGCAATTTGGTTGGCCTTTGATGCTTCACTTGGCTATAGAAACAATTTAATCTCTTTAATAGAATCTTAGCCCCCTCCCCATCTCCTCCTCCACCACATGCACAAACAAAGCAGATTAAGGTTCCCAACAAGGCAAAGTCTTTGTGATGCAACAGAGTTCCCTTATGTGGGTGGTATTGGGGTTTTTGTCTGCCTTGTGTAGTCACTGGCGTGAGACACCCTCAACACAAACCAATGCCCCAGTTTTGCTTGAGTAGGGTTGTTATGATTGGCACATCATACATTATATTAAGCTATGGAAAGCGACCGATAAATAAAGCTAGAACAAATGACAGTTGAAGTGATAGATAGAAACAACGATAGGAACCTGAAATGAATTCATACAGATATGATAAGACATGGTGGAGCTATGAATCTCCCTGTACTATAAAATATATCTAGGTTACTGCATTATTGTGTTGTGCTTTAGCTAATTATATCTCAAGTGGCTGAAACTCAGGCTGTTGTAAATAGTAGACTCCTAAGCTGCTTCCACACAGTCCTGCATATTGATATGAGCTAAGGTGATCCGCCATCCTCTTTTTCTTGCCTCTCTTGCCATGAGCAGGTGTTGATTGATTTAGAAGAATTATAATTTGCTCTAGATGAATGTTGAAGAGGAAAAGGTAGAGTAAAGGGGGGGATCTGGTGTTTGTCATTTATTTTTTTTTCATGGCAGTGTCACTTAGACAAACATGAAGACAAGGTGCAAAGCCACTGTATATTTATAGGTATACTTTGAAAAGCTGACGGGTGAGGGGAAAGACACGGAAGGAAGAAGGAAGTTTAAAAAAAGGCTGAAGACTCAGAGGAGAATGTTGTGTTCTCTCAGCAGATTTGATTTCCCAGTTCTCTGGGTAATCACGCACCACATGGCCAACCTCCAGCCACCACAGTCCCCCAGGGGCTGTACCATACTGTTGATGAAACACATCACATTACTGCTGTAGGTGTGTTTGTCATGAGTGGGTGTCTTATGAGTGGTGATAAAAACAAGGTAACTTCATACTATATAAAGGCTTGTAATGATTTTGCTGCTAGACACAATTGTTTTGTTTGTATATTGTATGTATAATTATACCTGCAGGTTAATAGAAATTTTCATTTACTGCACTGACTCAGTAATCCTTTCATCAGCTGCCAATATTTCTAGACTTTTACAACTTTATCAATCTATTGTCTTCTCTCTCTCTGTTGCACTCTCCTCCAGTTTTATAGAACAGCCATGAAAATACAGTCAAGGCCGGAAACCTTGGTGTCAAGCCTAAACAGAAAATTACATCTGTATTGTTATTTTACCATTTAACTTCATGAAATTGACTGTTGCCTCTTCAGCAAACATTTTTGTTGGATATGTGCTAATGAGCTTCCTTGTTTGTCTCTGTTGTTTTAAGTGTGACTTTATTGCAGTCTATTATAGATAACTGTAGCTCTAGGGAGTTGAAAAGGTGACATATGGGCTGCTTGCATAGAGATGGAATGAATTATAAAACATTGTACTCGGTGATGATGACCACAGTTTTGAATACATTTAACAACAACAGCAACCCTACTTTTGAATGCGGGGTCCAGGGGTGTGTATAACTAATTTAAATGTTTGGTACAATAAGATACTGTACAGTTATTTCTAGCACTTGGCTCTTTCCACATTCATAGCTGTAAGTTCAGACATGGGCATTTAATTAGTCGCTTAGAACACACTGGATTCACAATCCACACTACACTAAAATGTAATTCCATAGACCACAAAACCAAGTTATCACAGGGAGAGTATATCATAACCCTTGGAGTACATTTTCATTGATTCATAGCAAAAAGCAATTACTTCATCTCACTTTTAAAATATATTTCACTACCAACTGTAGACTGTTAATCTCACTCATTGCCATATCACTGTACTCTCTAAATTACTCATGATTTACAAATTGAAATGTAACAGTTAAGATGATCAAAACCAGGATAAAATGTTTTCCCTGTCTTGTGTTTAGCAAAATAACTTGTCAGAGCTCACCATGTGATGCAAGGCATTGCATATAGTTACAGAACAGGTAAACATATTTATAGAGTTTATCAAACTTGACAGCCCTTTGAGCTTGAATATTGCAAATTACTTATTCTGACATCTACCCTCCCTCCGCTCCTTTATCCTTCTCAGGATAGTTATATATTTGTAAGCCTCCGCCAACAGAATATAATATCAGTGTGCACACTTGGAAATCAAAGTCCTATGGAAGGTATCACATTAAAAGAGTGTTTTCCTCCTCACCAAAGGCATTGTAGGTAGGTCAGTTACACACACACACAACATAATGCTGAAGCACTAAATTTTTACAATCTTTACACATCCAAGAGATGCACTGGAAACTCATTCAGCACTATGGTTTGATTTGATTGAATTATATTGAACATCAAATCTAATATTATGTTCACTTTACTTGCATTAGTGGCCAAACACACAAACAAGTAACCAGTGACCATTTTTGTTGGTGTTTTACATTACACAGGGATGGAGTGAAGTCTTAAACTGCTGCAAGTGATTTCCATTTAGGAGACAACTCAATTAACTGCAGGCCAATTAATGCTGCCTATGCCTCTGAAATTAATGAGGAAGCATATTGGTGCAGACCAGCAGGATGGAAAGAGATGCAGAAGGTCAAGCAGCATTTTCATTGATGATTTTGACCTGTGCAGTACTTTGGCCATCAGAAGCAGGAGATGTTTGATTATATCTGGTTTTAAACGTTTACATGTTGAAAGGCATTGTAACATTAGACAAGTGGGGTCAAATGCCTGTGATCCTGCAAAGTAACTGAAAGTTTTCAGTTACTCTCTTTTCTAAATATGCTCAGATTCTTCTGTGAAATGTATTAATCCACGCAGACTCTGGATGACTTAAAAACAAATACGGCTTCTTTTTACTAGTAATAAGTTGTAACTTTTCCTTTGTTCTTGTTCTGGTGTGTGAAACAGGATTCCACTGTTTGCCTGAGGCAGCTGATTGCTTTAAAACCAACTCTGACTTTTCTGTGAGATACTGTTTGGGGATTTGCCTGAATGAAAAACCACAGATCTGGATTTGGTGTCCTGGGATGCTTTAACTTTTAGGCATTTAAAAACTTGCTATAAGAAGTTGAGTTTGACTGACTGGTGGGCTATCCTCCAAATGAGAGACTTTGCTTTGTTTGCCTTATACCCTGTGATGAAATAGACCTGAAGTGGAGAAACGCAACAGTCAGAGTTGAGAGGCAAGTGGAGGTTGTCAGCTGGCAGAAGATTGATGTGATTCAAAACAATGAGAAAAGTCCGCTGTCCCTTTGTGGCAAGTAAGCACAACCTAGATTCAAAGTGATGATGTCATTAAGGAGAGAGAAGAGTAGGACACCATTACTCTATAACAGGGCAACTATGATGTTGATAATTAACACATTTCAATTCAAAAATTTGTTGTACTTTAAGTATCGTGGAACAGATGTCCTCTCCCAAAGAAGCAAGCTACAAACAAACAAATAAACAACATCCAACATAGAGAGGGCAAAATTATGTTTACCAATCCTCAGACAGCTTGGCACTCCAGCACAGATTTTTGGGTGTTTTGTTAGACTCATATAAGTTGGCATACATCATTCTTCTTTTGTAGCCTGGGTTTCTCAAGCTGTATAAACACAACCAGTGCCACTATGTTGTAGTGATCAGGGAGATCTTATGCTTGTCCCAAAAATCCATGTGCTTATGTTTGAGGTTTGGAGGTGTTAAGAAGCCAAGTAAAGCAGCATGGCATGAGGAGTGCATTGCCTCCCTCGGAGAGCTTCATTATGGTAAACTAGGTTTAGGCTTTCACTCTAAACACCAGCTGGTGTCTCAGTCACAACCGTCTGCTGTGGTATGTCAACATATTTAGATGTTAACAGTTTCTTTTTTATGAAGGGGCTTTCAAGGCAAGGAATGCCTTGTAACGAGGAGGAAATTTAATCTGCTTCATGGGTGTTTTGAATTAAAATTGTGGAGACGATAGTTTTATATGCTGCTGTATTTATACCCATTATCTGTTTGGAGTCAATGCCAACATTAAGTGCTATTTTTCTAGCTGGTTTGAAAATCAACTTCTGAAAATACTTGTGATGCTTCACATTGTCAAACCGGTTACAGTAAGTTGATAGAAAGTAAACCTTTTGGAATGACCTCGATTTATGCTTAAATGTTGGAGAGATCTTCATCCAAGTTACAATTATGAACAAATCAATCACACACAAATCATTTCATTGTTCTTATCTATATTTAAAGGGGAAGTCAGTTGGCTTTTCTGCCGTTTCTGTTACACTCCTCTCGCCCATGTACATCTGTTTTCAATGAAGCCGGCAAAAAATCAATAAATGGAGCGGTGGAAAACGTTACATAACATATACAATGTTACGGTGCGTGTGTTTGTGTAGTCTGTACCATCATGAACAAAAGATTACGGCACGTTTGTGTTGCGGTGCGCATAGACAAGAGTTGGGACACCGGGGCGGCGGCCAGGTACTACACTGATGGATTTTCTACTACAAGAAGGATTTTCTGATGTGGACCACGCTGCACAAAAGATCTCAGAAGACCAATGGTCGAGAATTGTTTATTGTTTTATGAAAGTGATCACACAGCGTTTGGATTACTCATTAATGTAAATGAATGATACCTGTTTGTTATATTAGATAGATCAATAATAGATAGATAGATAGATATAATAAAGGCATGAAAAGCCAAAAAAATATACTTTTAAAAAAAAGAAGATTAGCTGGTTTGCTTCGTTTGACCCAGAGCTGTGGTGGTGAAAGAAGTCATCTAATGTTGGTTCTGCTGTGGACAGTAAAGCTGTTGTTGGAATGAAAATCCTCCTGTCTCGTATCCTACTTTTCTTGAAGGGTCCTGCCATTATCGCTGAAATTCTACAGGATTCCTGTATCCATGAAATGTTTCTCATCATCAACTTGGCAATATGATGTGCATTTGGGATGTTTTAAAATACCTATAGAGCACATGAGTAGCCCAGATTAAATTCTATTTTACCCATCTCTCAAATCTGTGACAAGGTAGGTGTTAGGAGAGAAAAGAAGCATGTGCACACATTGCGCAGGCTTATTTGTGAGTTCCTGCAAACAGAGAAATGATGGAGAGGTCTTGAAGACCTGTGCACTTGGAGATTAATCATCATTAGAGACAACAGGCCATGTACTTTACACTACCCAATGGTGCATGGGACAATGCAGCACTCCTGTCTGCATTCTTTGGCTGCCTGTTTAATTTTCACTTTGTGTCCTTTCCTACAATAATACATTTGTAAAAACAGCCTTGTGGATTTAAAGTTATCATGATAATCAAAACAAAGGAATATGTTGGCATCTCACACCAGCAGCTAAAAAGACCAAGCACACATTCCCATATGCCCACCACACAATATTTTGTGCATACACATTAGAGTCAAGACTGGGCTTCATTAGGGAAATGCACTCAATTGCAATTAGTGGTAAACATATTCTTCCATGCACTTACCCTTTGATTGTGTTGTTATTGCACAAAGGCAAGATGGACGGCTGTATGTTTGACGCTGTGTACTTTTTCAATTAGTAAACTTTTCTGGGTCTATGGCTATGTTTCCCAAGGGCACAGTACATGAAGCAGGCAACCTGAGTAGACCAAAGCTGAGTTTGAATTCATTAACAATTAGCTGAACTTAAAACACATTGAATGTTACAAATGGAGATTGGATGGTGCAAATGGAGTATTTTGTGGTTTCTTGCAGTCACTTTAAGTACCAGATTCACCATCTTGCTACATAACCAGCATCCAGGTCTGAATAATTTAATATACAGACTTGTCCTTCAAGAGACTGCAGTGAAGTGGCAAATGTGACAGTTTTTGACAAATGTGACATAATTATTTCATCTTCCAGAGCATGGGAAGCAGAAAGAATCCAATATTAAGCAATTTCAGTGGTGGCAGTGCTAATAAAACTATTTGGAGTAGTGGTGGATCGACAGGAGGTTTTACCCATTCATTTGTGCATTTATGACTGTGAGGCAGTGTCCTCCCAGTCAGGGCCACAGCAAGAGGCCAGGAGGCGGAAGATGAATAACTGATAGCTCTACTCCCCAGATATTACTAAATGAGCAAACTGGCAGTTTACAGCTACCTCTCTACGTAACCTGCATGTTTTATAGATGAGAAGAATCTCACTAACTGTCAGAGAATGAAAGCACATCTCAGGACGGTACGATAATGGCCTCTCACTAAAATGAGACAGGGCTTTATGGGTGTTTATCATTGCACATTTCACCAACTTTCTTTTATGGCCCAAAAGGAGATGACAACAAAGCTTGAGAGAACGTTGGAGCTTTTATTTCATTAGCAAATATGTCAGATTGATCAGAGAGCACAAGAAATGTTCCGGTGCTTCATCATTCAGACAGCAATTAAAGTGAAAGCACTACTGTAAAAAGATCAAGTAAATACCTGCTGGTGTCTACTAACTGCTCCTTTCCCCACAGGACTTTTAATGTTATGCTTGTTTCATGTGCTGTTTACGTGTTTGTGATGAGGAGCCATTGTGTCTTTCTGTTTAAATTTCTGTTTATCAACCCTGTCATCCGGGGCGGTGTTTAGCTCAGTTGGTAGAGCACCCACCCCACGTGTAGAGGTAGAGGCTTCCTCGCTGCAGGCGGCCCCCGTTCGAGTCCCGCGTCGGACGGCCCTTTCCTGTGTGTCATTCCCCCCTCTCTGCCTCCCATTTCCTGTCACACTCTGAACTGTCCTATCTAATAAAGGCATGAAAAGCCCCCCCAAAAAACAAAACCCTGTCATCCATTGCTTGACTTTGCATTAGTCAAGAGAAAAATGCAAGCACCATTGGTTTTTAGAGGGTGATGGTAATGATGAAAGTGTTTTAGACTAAATTCAGGGTTTTGTGTCAGTAATTAAAATATTTTGATTGATCTGTTTGCATTTTAAATGTGAAGACTTTGTCTCTGAGCTATTTTCTCGTTAGGGTGGAAAAAAATGAACCTTGAGACAAGACAATGATAAACTCTGTCAATCCAAAAAAAAAATGATTTTGTGGTTTGCAACTTCCTAAGGCCGAGCATTTGTAAAAAGTATTTTCACAGAAACCAGTTAACTCAGTAAATAAAATAAGTGAAAAAATCTAATTGTATTTTAGGCTTTCAAGATTGATTCAAGAACTGAATATGACACTGAAAATAAGAGTTTTACAGAATCTTTCATAATTTACTGTAGAGATTTAACCAGACCCTGCCTGTTTGAGAAACAGTGCATGAAGTGAAGTGAAATGCATGAATCCAAAGGTTACAGGATACATGGTCATAAGTTTCAAATCACAAATTTTCCCTTCTCCTGACCACTGGGAGGTCATCAGGATCTCATATGCCTGAGAAATGCTGAATTAGCATTGAATGGACAAAGATGGAATTAGCAAGCAGGTAGAACAAAAGGGCTTTCTTGGAAGTTATTGGGGCTCATCAGTTTTCTCAATTAGATGGCTGCTAGGAGACAGCAACTGAAACGACTTTGGCAAAGAGGGTTTATTAAAGTTACTTAGAATGGATGGCTAAGAAAGTCGAGTCTTAATAATTCCCCAATTATTGGACTGTAGTATAATAAAAGCCTAACGAGTAATCAGTTTGATGATTTTGCTGTATTCCTGCATGTGCATCTGAACAGGACACCTTATTTCAGCAATTAGCTCTACTTTCTATCATTTAGCACTTTTCCTTTGTCTTCAGACTTTATCCGTTTAGCCAGTACAGTTGAGGCGTGTGAAAACTGTGATTTTGATCTACATTTGTCCTTAACTGCTGTCTGAGAGTCAGGTGTGAGAGGGCAGATGTCACACGCCTGATACAGACCAGGCACCACTGGGAAAAAGACTATAGCTGCTGGCCCTCTTATTGCCTTACTAATGCCTCAGGCCATCAAGCAAACGTGCACCCATCACAGTAACTCAATAGCTCTCTCCACACTACCCTTCAGTGTCTCAACACCTTTCCAAGGTTGAAAAATGCCTCACACCGGTTAGCTCCCTAGGATGTTGACCCGGCAGTCCAGGTCATCACTCTGAGACAAAGAGATTCTTATCAGACCAGGCGCCCTCTCCTCACCCACTTCTACCCTCTGCCCCTCACAGCGTGAGCAATGACTTCTGTGAAACTTAATATCTGTGATATCATCAAGGTGCTTCTTTACCCCTCTCTTAGGATTGAGAGGGGTGTTGTGAAAAAAATACCATCAGGCATTTGGCTGATGAAGGGTGCCTCCAGGGAGCGTCGGTCAGTTTGGTGCCATTAAGTGGTGTGTAATACAAGACTGAGAGAGAGACAGGGAGAGAGAGGGAGAGAGAAGCAGTGGGATAATTGTGAATGAGGAGGTTAATGCTCCATAACTCATTTTCCTCTTTTCTCCCCCCAGTAATTCAGCAGCAGGAAGAAATTACAAGTGGCTCAATCCATTATGTTTCTCTTTGAAACTATTTTGCATTTTTAGCGAAATGCCTAGTCCTCCCACTCTCGTTTTAAAGCAAGATGGTTATGTGCATGTTTCAAGGAGTTCCCCATGTTGTATTGTAGAGTACGTATCCTTCACAGCCAGCTATGTTTTCATGCTCATAGTAATTGGGGTGGCTAGTATGGATTCCTCTCCAACATATTTGGAGACATGATTAAACAAAGTTGTCAGAATATTACCATGAGATATTAGCAGGGAAATCAAATTGTGCTCATTATCAAACACAACAGTAAGTGGGCTGAAGTGTTACATGCCCCACCAGATAATATCCCTGCTCCTATATTCAGGCTTCCAGCAACTGGGATATGATCTTAACTGGGTTATTATAAACAGGATGTGATGCTTGGCATACGTGAGCATCCTACATATTGTGGAAACTCTGCCATGCATGTAAATGTATCCACAAAGACTACAATTAAGTAGCATATTTACAGGGATTTCCCCCCTGTGGTAATGCTGAAATGAAATTATTTCAGTTGGATTATTATTGCATATGACTAAGAAGAACATGTGTGGATAAAGAAATTCTTTTGATGTTGATAGTGATGGAATCTAATGCTAATAAAAATGTTTATTTTCATTCGGGGCAATGCTTTCTCTTTTGGACTAAACTCATGCATTTATACTTGGCAAAAGCAAAATGCACAAGATAAGATGTGTAGGTTACCTGCCACAGGACAGTCACATTTCTCTGCCCTTCTTTAAACAACAGTATACTGCACATTCACCTACTTGCACTAATTAAAACTGGAGCTTGCTCCTTTTATAATCCACATGATGTAATTGTGTTAATTGCAAGATAATGTGTAAAACCCAGGCAAATAGTCAACAGCAATATTTGCACAGGGATGCATTTGTCTGCCTCCTCTGTGCACTATACTTCTGCAGAATATGCACATTTATATTCAGTCCCTCAGAGTGTATTCATAAAGTTTTCATGAGGGGTGAATTAATTTGATCCCTGAATGCTTAGCTATTACAACTCGTATTGTGGCTGTCAACATGCATCGAAAGCCTGGACAGAGAAGATGTCTAAGACCCAGACAACCTCACTACAAACCGCTGAGAGCTCCATTCAGTGATAGTGTTTTTATTGCAGTCATTCTCATTCGCAGTGTGAGACTCATCTTTTTTATGCATTGTACCAAAATGCGAAAATGATTTGATAATAAATCTCTGCGATTGTCAACTAGTGGAAAATAATGAGATCAAAATGAGACCCTTTTTCATCCCTGTGCAGAACCACTCACCTAATCTGATGAATCCAGTGTCTTCTAGTCAATCAGCCAAGCTCAAACAGACTGTGTGCTCAATATTCACTCTGCTTATCAACTAATCACAACAGAGTGCTATAATCAAATAATCAATGAGCCATTTGACCAGGGACAGTATCCCACCTCTCAAAGCTGCCAATTTAGGTTTCCATTTATCAGCCTGATTTGACATGTAGGTCAATAGAACATCCTTTTATACTGTATAGCCTAATTGTATGATCAGTTTGCTTTAAACCAGCTATGCCTGCTAAATGAATAACTGTCATTATTTGACCAATTTGTTCTCTGGAGAGCTGGGAAAATTGACTCTTTGTAAAAACTGACAGACTTTGCTGTTTGGCTCCCATTTACCCCCTGAGTATCAGTGTAATGTGTGGATTGGAGGCTGAATGGTTTACATTTTGGCTGTCACACTTATCTAGAGTGACACACAATGAGGAAAACAACAGTGTGACCTTAGCCGTCTTGTTTACTGACGTAAGTAACCCAGGGTAATGAGAGTGCCCTGCTCGATGTTACAGCCCACAATCTATAGATGTGGCACATACTGTATATCTGTTGCATTGTTCTTGTTTAATAGTACTGGGGGAGTAAAAAAGGGCTACGCAGAAAAGTGATGTTATTTATTTTCTTTTATCTGTAGTGATGGAGAGAAAAGTGGCACAGGACATCAAACACATGGCTATTATGTCCCTGAGGCTGTAGACAGCTCTAAAATTGAGGAAAAATAGCGGGCGCCTCATCTCTGAGAGCTAGCCTCAGCTGTCTTTTCACATGGCAGGTCTCGACATTGGTTTGCTTCCACTCCCCTGTAATGAACACAGCGTTCTGCTTTCGTTGCGGGCCAGGGGTGGTGTGGCGTGGATTGGGAGCTGGTTTCATTAGCAGAGGTGAATAGCCAAATTTTAGGTCTCTGATGAACTGTGACATGGTAGGCTGAGTTTTTCTTTTGGGCAGTACATGGTCTGAACTCTGTGGAACTAAGCTGCTGCCAGTCCAGATGGGGTCTGGCCACAGCAGATTACGACTCCTTCACTAGAAGGCTATTGGCTCTGAAGAATTATTCAGAAAGTAATACAGTGTAATCCCTCACTTCAGCATGACATTTGCCATTCAAGGCACACAATCCCTTTGACACCTGTCAACAGTCCCCAAAACATGTCACCAAGATTGTCGAGCAGACAACTGAAAACACAGAAAGCAGTCTTGACTAATACACATTTTTCACTTGTATATAACAACAAAGGGTTTTCAGTTTTGGATATGTTATTAACGAAAATGTAAAGAAACAGAAACACTCAATAAGTTATCTTCCGAATAAAGGCAGATGGACAATAAAAAAAACAGCTTCAGAAATTTGATAGAAATCTTTTAGATTTATTTGAAGTTGAGTTCTTTTCTATCTTGCTACTTGTGGGTTACAGACAAGTCGACATGATTACCCTTTAGTTTGCAGTTTGCCACTCATTCGTTCAGCTCAGTCTACACAGCTTAGGCAGAATGTGCCAAAGTAAAGTTGAATTATGAGGCTATTAATTGATCGCACGTGCAGGCACGCATGTACATGCCAGTCTAATGCTCAGTTAAGTTTTTCTAGATTCTCTGGAGATCCGGCTGAGTAGCTAACCAGTGGCGCTCCCGCTAGCCCAGATGGTTTGTTCACCCCTATTCAGTGCAGAGTGAAACAGGAATGTTAAGACATATGGCCCTTGTGTAGTAAATGCACTAAGCAAAGATTGAGGCAAGAGTTGGACATGCCTCATTGTTAATGGCCCTTGTTTGGTTTTTCTTGTCACTAAACACATCCAGACAGTGGAAGACTTTCTGAGGTTAAGCTCTTTAAAACAGATGGCTGAAATCTGCTCAACTCTAGGGTTAAATACCTTCTTTATTTCCTCAGGTACTCTAAGTGGTATTTGTGTTTTACAGAAAGCTAGTGACATCAGGGTCAAACTATTGATGAGTTGGGTGTTTGTAAATACCTCGCTGCCTAAACTTAATCTTGGCATTTAGTTCCACATCTCTGAACTCCCAGAGCCATATGGCTGGGGAGAAGCATCTGAACCAAATCCACATAAATAAGTGTAAGGATGTCTATACCCTAAGTAAATGCCACCCATCGTCTTGTGATAGGACTCATCTTCAGGGAATTGTGGGAAAGCATCTCCTCCTTGCACAGGAGGGGAGCACGGAAGGGTGAGCAGCTCAGAGAGCGAGAATGGGAATTGTTTGAGGGGGTTAGTGCACAAGGGAGGAGGGAAGTAATGGAGGGCGTGGATGGACTTTTTTACACAGCCTGGGCTTAGAGAAAAGAACCTGGTGGATTTCAAAGAAGCTCCTCCACATTGATCGGTTCAGTGCCTCTCACTGCATCTCCTTGTCATTCACACAGCAAAGCAACTCGATGGACAGCTGGGCTTCGGCTCAAGCAGTAGCTGGGAATGAGATGGGCTGTGAAAGTGATGGGATGAGTGGAAGTCATGCTGCAGTACTGGGAAGAAAGGGAAGATGAGTAGGAGTATCAGCGGATTTGTAAGAGTGGCCATTAAGCCCAATTGAACCTTTAGATTGTCAATAATCATGATTACTGGCTGGACCCTTGAGTAATGTGGAGTGACAGCGCAGTGACCTGCTCACACTTCCTGTCTACCATGGGTTGCATTACAAGGAAAGATGGTGCACATTCAGAAAAATACTTCCTGTTATAAAGGACAATATTTATATTGAAGTTTTCTTCTACAGTTTGTGTGTATTGTAAGTTATCTGTCTTCTCATTTATTTATTTATTTTTTGTATATAAGCAGAGTAGGTTTATCGAGAACTAATGCTCTTTGTAGCAAACACCCTCCTCCACTCTCACAAAAGCACACATGCCCACCGAGTAGCAGCAAAGTAAAACCAGGGTGTTGGTTGACCACTGAGCAGTTTGGGGATTAAGTGAACAATAGTGGTAATCCTTGCCCAGATTTATCCTTCCAGACAGGGATCAAACCAGTTACCTTTTGGCCACAAGACCACTCCTTAAAAAATTCTGCCATTGAATGTCACCTTTGTGAGTCTGAGAAGACAGCATGCGGTTAAAACTGCAAACCTGCGGTTTTAAGTGAGATACTAGAATGACATTGGTAATCTAAAATGTCGCAGTGATTCGTGTTTGTATGTTTTCATCTATGTTAATTCTTTCCTACATGTGTGTTTGCTTTATCCATTCACAATTTGTCCATCACATACAGTATGTCAGTAACATTCAGTGGGAAGTGTGTGTGATGTGGGTGATGCTAATGCTTATCCCCCTGATCAAAGCAGACCCAAGAGAGTGGTGTGAATGATGCAGGAAAGTAGTCTGTCATGAAACATACATCATGTCCAATATGGACCTGACGAATGTCAGACTAGCAGAGCTCTAGTGGGAGAAGTAAAAGGTTGTCAGGAAAGGTCTCTGCCCGGTGAATTAAATAAATGTTTCATGAATTTTAAACAGCTTGCTGTTTGTCCGCCTGCAGTTTTAAAAGACCAAAGGTTTAGAAAAAAACAGAGTACAGGCTGATAGAAGGAATCTGCATACATTTGCATTAATTTTGAAACACGTTAATTTGCCTCCTTCTCTTAGAAGTGCATTTACAGTGTATGTGTCTCTTGTGCGTCTTACTCCACCTTGCCTTTATATTGGAACAAAAGAGCCTTTCCAGCATATCATTTTCTGCTCTTAATCTCAGATCTTTTCATGTGGTGAGAAAATGAAATCTCCTTTCTCTGCTGTTTTTAGAAATGTAGCTTTCTCTTTCAGTCAAGGTGAAATCCAGTTGGTCATGGTAGAGGTGAGAGAATCTTAGTCCAAATTTATTTTGTTGTATTGTGTCTGATTATTTGTAGCCATCATTAGAAATTGGCTGTAATTAGTTCAGCTGGAGTCTTTCGTCTGAAACAATAATGAAATTGTAAAAAACCAATGTACTGTTCATTGGCTTACAGGTACCATACAGGCAACCAGTGACTCAAACAGATGAACTTTACGCTTTGTACTTACACCCATAGCCTCCTCCATCTTGCTTGTCCTGGCCTTTTTGTTCATGCATGTTGCTTTTAAAGAGCTTCCCATCTCACCTTTGAGGAATTCGAGCTAGTGACCTAGTTTAGTTTGAAACATTGCGTGTCAGTGGAGTGTTATTTCCCTCTAATTCTGAGGCTCTATTCTTAGATACTCAGTTTAGCCATTCATTCACTCTCTCAATGGTGGGAGCTAATGAGATCATTTTTTTTATATTATTCTTTTAAAATACTAAATGAACCAAGAATGTTTAGATAGTGAGTGGTGAAACCTATCTCGTTTGATTTGTTTCCCTCCAGACTGCAGAGATGCTGTTTTACTGTAAAGCTCTTACTGTTTGACTTGAACTGGACAGTCAAAACCCGAATAAACACTATTACATCAATGTATGAAAATTATTGCATGAGAAGTCACATTATATGTAAAGGCAGTATATTGTTTACTGCTTTCAGTGGCAGTAATGGGCATCCTTTCATGCTCCAGAAGTTCGATGGGCATGACCATGTTGACAGCAGGGACAGGCAGGTCCTTGAAGTTCATACTGATTGCTTCTTGATTATAAGACCTGCAGCAGGTGCAGATGAGTGTGCTCATTTTCTGCTCACTTAAGTCTCCTCACAAACTGCTTTAATGCACAATAGCTATACTTACATGCACAGAGGATTCAGATGCCTAATCCGGCATAGGATGTGTTTTTAGTTCACAAGTACAACCTGTGGTGAGTTGATTGTTGGACTTCATATACTATTACAGCACACAACAGGAAAATTAAGACCTTTTTGTGAGTAAGGTGGAAAAAATAAATAAACACCCCCCCAATGGTTCCTGTTTCTGGAAGCTATGCCAGCTGCACTTATACCACATGAACACAGTAGCTAAGGTTCCAGAAACACTTAGTGTCGCTCCATTTTTGTTGTCTTTGGCAGTAGTTGTTTCTTTTGTTTAAAGGGACAACGAGGAGTTTTGGAGAAGCGAAGTGTTTTCACGCTGCCTCCGCGCGCACCGTAGAATTCCTCCACCGGCGCAAGACGGACTCATGTTTTCATTCATCAAGGATTAAAGTCAGAGGTTCAAAGAGGTTCAGTTACCGTCGTAGTTCCGACCATAACGCCGCCCGAATCGCTGTTATTCTCATTTGCGTCCGCGAAACCGAAAGTAATAAGTGCTGGTCGGCTCGACCAGCATTTCCGCCACCACTAATAATAACAAAATAATGATAGAGACAAAACGATATATTGATCGAAAATGGAGCCATTAACAAGTGTGGGTAGCGTAGATTCATCCACATTAACGTGAGACTGTTTTATAACCGAATAGAAACTCCTCGTTGGCCCTTTAATCTTTGAAAAACATATCAAGTTCCTTTAAAAGTAGAGTCTTCAATGCAGTTTGTAAACACAATTTTCAAACTGGGCCATGCTAGGGCTGACCCCCCAAAAATCAAAGCTTTGTTCGTTGCCATGGTAATCGATCATGAAGTCTGTGATCGATTTCTTTTCTTTCTTTTTTTCCCTTTTTGACACTGGTTCTCATTGGCAATTGTTACATTAAAATGAGTAGGCTACTTGGCATCCTGCCTGATTTTGGAGATTTTGGAGAGTGATTGTTTGCCATACTATGACTTTCATTATTTCTGCTACGATCACACCCCAGGCAGAGGGTGGAGCTCTGCAGACACAGTCACCACCACACATGAGTGGAAGCCCATTGATCATGATTAAGCAGAAAATCCTACAGACTCTACCTTTAAGCTCCTCTGCTCTGGCATAAGCGGGAAAGTACTGTGAGATTCTGCTACTCATGAAGTACTTTTCAGGGTATGATAACTTCAACAGAGGAAAACTCCCACACACCGTTTTCACTTGCATATTTAATCAGAGTTGCAACGTTTCGGTCGCTGGGACCTTCATCATGCAGGAAACGTTATGGTGTGGACAGAGGGAGCATCTTGAATAGACTACGTGGGCCAATCAGAGCCCAGATATAGGCCATCAAAATAACTGTAGGACATGTATGTATACACAAGGATGACTGAATCATGGTTAGAGAGGATATGTTGCTACCTGGACAGAAAAGCAGTGAACATGCAACCGCCACTACCAGGTCACAAAGGATTGAAAATTGGAGAAATGTTCTCACGAATAACCAAAAGAGGTCTGACTTTGTTCTTTGCCAAATTGACTGTAATGTGAACAAATGCAAATGCAAAAGGTGATATCAGTTCAACATGACAAAACATTACCTTGGACTATGATATCAGAGGCACAGCATGTCCTCATAGTCATAATGCCTTCGAAACATTCATGTGCATGACGTTCTTAAATTGAACTTCTGCCCTTTGCTAAGTTCATTCATCTGATAAGATAGAACATTAATTCAGCTTTATAGTGAAATTAAATTGAAACTAAAATTGCTTCATATGAGCTCATAGACTGGTTTGATTTAAACTCTCATTCTTATCCATGCCTTTTCGTCTGCTCGAGGGACATAGGATAAGTCTGAGGCATCAACACTGAACCCTGACACATCCTACTCTTACTGGGTAATGGCTTGAGACAGGCCTTATTGACCTGCTTGACTGATGCAGTTTTCATTATAAACCTTCAAGCTTACTAAAAGGTCTTTTATATTAGCAGGGACTCTGTCTCTATTTGAGAGACATACTTGTAATACGTATTTGAGGGGAAATAGCATTGCTTTATTGAACCATGGGTTAATTCAGTAGCCCACAACCTGTTACTCCTGTGTCTGCTTATGACCTCAACCTGAATATGCCCTAATGCTAGCCTTCAAGTATAGATAATGTAGTAGCACAAGAAGTAGTTAACCCCTTCTGTTGGTCTTTCGAGCACTTACATTACATATGATTAGATTGCCTCAGTTTGTGTCCCAGCACTTATTCTCCAGTGGATTCATGCATGAGAAGGAAACTAAAGCTAACCCCGAGACTCAATAAGTTTCAATACTGCCATCATTCAGAGAGATGAGATGAAATATATTGTGATACATCACATCATGACATAGTTAAATTATTCTCAAACAACCTGTTTCCGTTGTCATACTCTTATCTGGAATGGTTGACTTGAATAATCTAAATTATATATTTTTCAAGTCAAAGATATAAACCATTGTTGTTGACAAGTCAAGACAAGTCTTTTGACAACTTCTGAAGTTATTTTCCATTTAAAGAAATAATTCATAATGAAATAAAGCAAGCTTTATTAAGCAAGGAAATTTAGAGATAATTAGATGTTTACAACAAATCGTTCTCTTCAGCATTAGATATTACACAGCTTCTAATTTGTCAATTTGTATATACAGTAGTATTTATAAGAATTCAATTTAAAAGTGTAAGATTAAATGAATACACATTTTTCATATCAAATATTTTTGGCAATGCTAAAACAGAGAAACGCTTGGCCCCACCACTATTAATTTTGCACAGTCAACTGTCTACAGTTCAAAGAGATGCAAAAGATTAAAGTGAAAATACTTCTGGGACTTATGGCAAAGAAAGATCAGATGTGAGAAAGGATAATAGTAGAGTGCATTTTCAGTGCAAGTTGGGGTGGAAGCTCAAGTTGACGAGATGGGGTATTACAAACTAATGCGTAGTTCAATAATCTCTCTTGTAGTGTTAGCAAGTCTTATAACCGACTGTCAGTGTGATTTCAGCTCAGCTAGTTTTGACATCACTTTTCTGATCAACTGCGAAAATGCCCTTATTTGCTGTATTTGAAATGAATTATTCCTGATATGGGGTGATACCTCAATGGGCGTCAAAAGAATTCTACTTAAACAGTTTTATTTCCCAGTGTACTTTTCAAGAACCATTAAATTCAATACACGGTTAATCACTGCATTTCTATTAGAACGCACACAATAGAATGGAGATAAGTAAGAGACATGCTAGAAATGGCATACTACTGGCTACTGTACCTGAAACATATGTTTAAAATGACTTGGACTTTGCTAAACACTGTTAAGTGAATAGCTTGGAAGATTATAGGCATCAGAAAGTGCTCTTTTCAATGAGATAGAGTAGCACTCACTTTGTTATGAGTTACAACCGTCAGCACAGCATGAAAAGATTGGAGACTGCAGTCACTGAGTTTTTCTTGAGAGGAACAGCTACAAGAGGAGATGGTGTTTTAAGGCCCATTTGATAATAAAGGTGAGAGATGGCAGGTGTTAATGAGACAGAAATGTGTCTTGTCTCATTTGCCTCTCAGCGCCGTAATTGTAGGAGGCCTTTTGTTGACAATCCCTGGAGGAAAACTACAGGCACTCTCTGACGCCTGGGCAGTCTGATCCTATTACCTGACTCCATGCTAACATCAGTTTCAATTCAGCAGGTAGAGTACCACCACATACCACCCTCATTTAGCTGCGCTTTTTGTCTGAAAGGCCTGATATTCTCTGCAGAGTAGCAATGGCCTACAGTCAAATTATAATTTACAAAACCCAAAGCTAAAGGTTTTCACCATGAGGCATCAGTGAATTCCTCTTTCTGCATTTTTGGCACATACAATTTTGGATAATTTATATTTCCCAGACCAACTATCTCACCAAATTCTGGAGCAGTCAATGTTGTTTGATGTAGTTTAACATGAAATATTAGTATTATGAATCATTGTTGAGTCTCCTAAACTCTTTTTGTCTCTGAAAGATTTTAATTGGTGTCTTTCATGATCCCATTTTAAAAGTCTAGTCCACTTTTTTTTAAAGATTAGTCGGATAGCAAAGTTAGAGAAGTAACTCAGTCGCCGGACTGCATTTGTGTTTGATGACATTTTGCCTTATTTTCTCACGATGCTGCCACATTCGATTTGTGAGAATGCCCAAGAAAAAAAAAATCTCAAAACGCTCAAGTTTCACTCAAGTTATGTAAAGCTTATATAATAGGTGGATGGAAGACACTTGTCAGAGAAGGTGACTCTGCTTTGGGATGGGGAACAATTTTAAAGTCCCTCCCCATGACTCTTCCAAATCCCTCCATTAATCATGAACTCCTTTCTATAAAATATTAAATCTGGATGTAGTTGTGAGTGTTGGAGCAGAACTGTCTGGCTTTCCCTTGGCCCTCTCCTTTGTTATCTAGTGCTTACTAGGCATAGACGTCCAAGATGGTTTAAGACAAATGGACCAAGAGGGAGGCCAAGTAATCAGCCATGAATTTCAGGTTTGAAAGAGTGAGCTCTAATTAAATTTGACTTGGCCTGATAAGAAGTTTGAGTCCAAGGTTAGCACTAAAAATAAAAACTCAATTTCTCTCTAAATATAATAAGGCTACAACTATTGGAGATGTTTTTCTTCTCATCTCACTTGATATTTTCAAAGTTCATAATAATAGCAATGTAATGAGCTTGATGCCACACATTTCCTTTGAGGAATATTGTTAATATACAGCCTTCTGTTGACTATGTGTACACATGCATAGGCCCATTCAGCCATGAAACAAATTGCTGCCTTGCTGATATTAGCTAGATGTGGTGCTGTATGTCATCTGAAAATGCATTTCTCAAATGGGTTGCCTTGGAAATATATGGCTTCTTTCTCTTTGTGCAGCGATGAGTCAGTTAGAACAGTAATGAAGTTATTTTTCCACAGAGTGAGAAATGGGAGAAAGAAAGGGAAATCAATAGTGATATCTTGAAGCTGGAGTCTGCCATCTAATCTCTCAGTGGTACTGGAAGTGCTTCATTTGGCCTTTTTGATGCTTCCCCACCCACACTGCTCACAAAACACCTACTCCCCAGTGTTTCTTATAAGTAAACATGCATAAATGGACCTCCATACAAGCTTGAAATAATATCATCTTACTCGTCTTCACTTCCCTAAATTTCTACTGCACAAGTTTCAAATAGAAGTGCTGTAGGAATTCAGTGCAGACTGGGTGCTAAAATATGGATTATTTTTTCTCCTCTGTTAATCATATTTTATTCATCTGCCGTGTTTCCATTTTTCCCAGCTGCAAACTTACTTATTTTGTATTATCAAAGGATTTGTACACATTCAGAAAAAGGGTGCTGAGAAGTTTGACGGCAGAGGTAAGTGACCTGGCACCAACATGTAGGTCTTGTTTCTTGTACGTTGATTAACCTCTTCCTACACATTTTGGTGACTGCTTGTGAAGAATCTTCCCAGCTCCGGTTACAGCACTGCGTTAGCTGAGGAATGCAAATCAGGAGTAATGGATGAGGGCCCATAAAAGCACCTGCACATGTGATGTTAATGCTCTGCTTCACATGATCCAGCATCTGAAAGGGTGAATCTAAAGGCCATGAATAAATCACATGCTTTTCAGCAAGCAGATCTTTTGCTTCTCATATTTTCTTGCCTTTTTCATTGCAAGAACAGGCACAGTTGTTTTGGTTCTCTGCCCTCACGCAAACCATAAAGCGGAACCACTGTCTTGGTGTGAATGTCTGGGTTGAGTTGAGGCAGGCAGCCATCACCAATGTAGCCTTTGAGTAACATCACATGAAAGACTAGCAGATCTTCTTTTAATCTTTGTGGCACGCTCTGCTGTTGGAAGACATCAAGCACCATATCATAATAAGAAGGCTTTCTGAGAGGCTCTTAGAAAAGAAGCCCATCCCTATTGCTTACCCTTTCCCTTCAACTCGGGCACTTCTACCTCTAAATTTCTCTCTAAAGTCTTTCAATCTATTTAGTGCTGTGGTAGGCCTACATCATTTGGCATCCACTACACAATTTAAAATTGTTCTGTATTTAATCATATGATATAAGCATTACACAACTTTGGGATGCTCCCCTTTCAGTCAATTCACTCGCATGAAACACTAATCTTAAGGGCTCATAACCATTTGTTGATGTTATCTGAACAATTCTCAGAGTCTGGGTCATATAGATCAAGGTATTTTTCTCACTTTTTTTTCTTGTACATTGTGGCAGGAGATGGAGAAGTGAAAATGTAGTGGGATGTTGCAAGTCAGGGAATGTGTTTGAAAGAAATCCTCCTCTTCTGTCTGCTGACCCTGGAAAATAGGACAGTGATTTGTTCATTTATGGTGATTCATGCACACCTGTGCCAAACTGTGCCTTACCTGTGAGTGTGTGGGCTTACAAAGCATAAAGGTGGTGGATAGGCTTGGGCACTGCTTTGACAAATAAATTGACAAATAAAACTCAGAACTGCTGCTTAGTGACAGTATTACCTGTAGCTTTGTGAAACATAAAATAAGACAATATGAAAAACATAATTATATTGTAAAGAGCATTCCCTCCACCATCCTATGTTTTAATATTGTCTAATGTGACATTTGGATTGGACTGTATCAAGATATTACATTTTGGATATTGACTAGGCCTTGTGGAGGATAACACACAGGTTTCCCATCATGAAGCCTATACAAATCACATGATCAGTCAAAAAAAACCCTTAATGTGAGCAATTAGACAAATTCTCACTTGTTTTACTCCTACTCCATCTCCTGGCTCTTGTATTGGTCATCATCCATTCCCACTCTAAATTCCTCATTATTATCCTAACAAGAAAGATGCACCTTAAGGCAACAGGAAGGCATCTGTGGACAAGGAGGGTTTTATCTGCTGATGATATATTTCACTGTGTGTGACAAATAATTTACATTGAGACAGAGACAGTTGGTGACCACTCATTCATCAGGGGGAGAGCAAAGTGAAGGATATCAAGCTGAACCCTGAGGAGGCGTACTCCAATCAGAACAAAGGCAGCCTTCTCATTATAAATTAAGTTCACAAACTGGCAGCTACAGGCCTTGTCTTTTTGGCAGAGGGAGGAGTTGGTGTTCACATCAGGGTGAGACTAATATTTCCCATTTACCCAGTGACAAATACCTACCTTAACCACATTAACCACATTAATGGATACAGTATGTTTACATAATTATTTTACAGTTGCTGGAAGGCTTCAGGGCTTTACCTTTAAATAAGTTGACAAGTTAACTTGGGCTGCAACTGTAGAGAAAGAAAGGATGTTGGATATGTCTGTACCTGTTCCATAAATCTGTCATATCCTGCTCATCATTACTGAGTATATAAGCTTTTTGTGAAATTGTCAAGCCTTGTTTTCAAATCTTGGAGACACATCAGTGGCAGTGGAAGTTCTTTTCTTCTCTTACCTACTTCTAATGAATCAAACAAAGGAAATGACTAGATTGCAGAGCTGAATACTGCCCTTAAATGCATGCTGGTCCTTAAAACTCCACACCCAAGAGGAGGTTTCAGACACTCAAATGAAGTGAAGTTTTCAGCCTTTCTTCTAAAGCTCCCTCCCTGTCTCCCCCTCCTTGGCCCTCTTTCTTCTGAAACTTTCACCCACTCCATCTTTTCTCTTCTTTGGTTGCTTGCTGTCACAAAGTCTGCAGATTCAGGTCAGAGGGAGCTGACAGTCTGCCTTTAGCAACTATTAAAGTGAGGTTCAAAGTCCATCTTGGGCTCTCATTAGAGAGGCGTGGTTAGCAATGACAGTGAATAGAATTGTTTAAATGCTTTGACACCCAGAATTTAAATATTTCTTCTATTTAAACTCCACATTTTTCCTAACAGCCCCAACCCAGTGGACTATACATTTAAATGTCATTATGGCCTGATCCACTGAGCTCCACATCCCCGTCTCCTAGGGGCTATATGCTTTAACTGGGGTTCTCGAGGACTTTGCAGCTCTACCCAAGGGACCGAGGTGACTCCTTCTTTGGGACTGAGGTGACTTCTTCCTCTTTTCCTTCAGGCCACATGTTAACTCGGCCTCTCTATCTGACTAAACTCAATTTCCTCCTCCACTGCCTTGAACTGCATCATCAGAATAGGGCGCAGCAGAGCCAAAGTGTATTCCCAATGGCCAGATTTGCATACGTGCCACTGTACAAAAATCCACTCTCTCTGAGAGTCGTTTCAGAGGCCTGTACCTCTGCGTCTTTCATTCCACTAAGCTGTCTTTTTCCTTTGCGCCTTTATTTCCCAAGTCTACAGATTTATCTTATGGTTAGCAGATTGTGAGCTTGCATTTTTGCATTTTTTTTGTGTCTGAAGGCAGTCCATGACGGCATTGCAATGACTACTGTAACAGGAAGGAGACTGGCAAGCAAACAGCAAAACAGGATGTCAGCCAGTATGAGTATAGTTTTTACAGGTGCCACATTAGACTGACGGTGTCTGTTGGCCACATGCCTGGGAAAACCCCAATTAACCACTTTGTTTCGTGTGAGCCTCAAAGTGGCTAAACTCTACAGACCTTTCATAGAATAAAAAAAGGTCAGGTCAGTACCAAAAGACACTTCATAGATGAGCAGTGATTCAGTTAAATGTAAGACTGCACACACTGTGGAGCTGATCTGACAGCTGAACCTAAACAACTCAACTGAATCTTCATGGATCATTACATCAAAGTCTTTTTAATAAGCTTTTAATGGACAGGAGATCAGATTAGAGGGACAGCTTTTCTTTTGCCAATGCCATTTGCACTTTTATGTTTTGATCCTCTCACCTGTATACTACACGTGTTAGATGTCAAAAAGGACATTGCCTTTCCAAGAGGCAAAGAGGCATCCTTTGAGGCAAAATAAAATTTGATAAAGCATAAAGGGCAATGTGATTTCTGCTTAAGAGCTATCAATTGGTTCATCTCTCTGAGACCTGGCAGATCTAAGCACCCTTTCAATGGCTGAAGCAGAGATCTCCAAATAAAAAGGCATACATTGTGCTTGTGACAGCACAGAATGTCCGTGGGAAGCTCCAAGTATCCAGATGAGCACGAGTGATGTGTTGGATCCTTGATGTTAGACCTCACAGAGTGAATGTATATCTGTATGCAGAAGCAGGGAGGAGGGGGTGGGGATGGGATATGGAGAAGGCAGCAATGGGATCAGTCTTTGACTAACACAGACAAACACAGACACACACACACAATGCTCACTGCATGGGTGGCAGTTCCAGGCGCACTCATATTTTTACAGCTGGACCCACATCCCATGGCTTCCACAGATGCTTCAAAGCACTCAAAGCCTCTGTTTAGGACACAATTGCATGTTTTACTGAGGAGGACACCTTTTGTACAAGCCACTAGACAATTGGAACCTCAATGGTTATCATTTTTATTGTTAGTTGCTGAATATGACTAATGAAAACACACAAAACCTTGTCTTGGCAGATTTTAGATGAGCATGATCTCATGTGAAACAAATACTTAAGCAACTGGCTATAGGCTAATTGCTTAGCAGCGCAACTTGGAAGGACGGATTTGAGCTTCGACTCGCTCATTGATTCCCCTAAATAATTATGCTGTATCAGGCTCTGTGTGTATCCTGGTATGTAGGTACCTGGACGTGGCCTGTTGCATTTAACAAACTCCTAGGCCTCTCCCTCAATGGGATTTGAGTGCAGACAGGGGAGACTGAGATATGAGCTCATAAGAGATTAAAGTTTAGTATATTTGATTGTTTCTCTTGTGTGGTGGGTTTTTTACAATGGGTCTGGCCAGACGATTCAGTCTGAATTAGCCTTAGCAGGAGGGAGAGAAGGGCCGCTGAGAGGGGCCACAGCTAATCCCAGGATATTGAGCAGGATTCCTAGGATGACGCTTCGCTCCTTTGCTTTCCCAAGTGTGACGGTGGGGAGTGCGGGGGGATGAGGGAAGACGGTGGATTTGGGGTCTCTTTCTCTCCTCAGTCCCTATTGTGCAGAGAGTTTTCACAGTTTAGGGGCACAGTGTCTTGAATTCTCTGCCCACTGAAGTGAGTCTTTTTTGGGGGGAAACAGCCAGGCAGTGCCGGTCTCTGAGGATTAGGCCCACTGGGATAATCAGGATCAGTTCACAGTGTCCTCGAAGGGGGTCTTAGTCTATGTCCAACAGAGTAGGAGAAGGGACGCCACTGTCCTGTGTAGTTGCTGGCTCTGCCCACATCCCCCTCACACCCTAATGACATCTGCTTCCCTCTTTTCCCTTTAACTCTGCCCATGTCCACAACAGCACCCGTTCAGATTCCACATGAAACTAATCCTGTTTTGGTTTTACACCCAATATTGGTCCAAGTATTTTTAATTTTAAATGAAGGAATTTTCAAATTTTTAGCAAAAATTAGGTCTTTCATCTTGACTGAGGACGGTGAAGTTCTGAATGTTCAGAAATTGATATCTTTTCCTTTCCTTCCCCTTCCCTTCCTTTAATTGTTATTTTCCTATGGACCTGTATACATACAGGTCGTACTGTATGTTGTCTTGACGTAAAAACAAAAAATAAATTACGAGAGTAAAACATACCATTTTGTTGGCAGGCACATCTGTTTTTCATATCTATCCATAGTTTGTTTTATCCTCTATGACAAACTCTGCTTGAACAAAAACCGGGGGAATGGGTGGAACTGAACAAGACAGACACCCAGCCTGTACAATAAAGGGAACACTGACGCAAACGCATACCCAGGTGGTGCAACCATTCTTTCTTCATGTTGCACGCACATCTAGAAATAAAGCAGGAAAGTACACCTTTTTGTATAGCACGATTGTTTGTTGTTCTAACCTGAATTTTAAACACACACTGTGCACAAACTTCACAAATGTGGTGTTTTCAGTGGGTTTTATTTTCTGTGAGATAGACAGTGAGCTTAGTTCTGTGGCTCTGTCATCCCCTACTATTTCTACAGTAAGGTCCTTCCCAAATGTTGCTTGTCTTGTGCTGTTACTAAGATACGAGTTCGAACAACTGCAAGCATGTGGGTGACTGGTGAGCAACTCCAGCACGCGCACAGACAGAGCAGTTCACTGCACAAAGGCCAACAAATAAGTGCTTTCATATCTACCCTCCCCCTCGTCTTTGGGACAGTTGAGGGGTTGAATGGAAAGCAGGGTTTGGGGTGTGGGGGGTCACTGGGTAGTATAGGGAAAGCAGTGTTAGGAACATTGTGTTGTTGGATTTCATGGCTCTGCGTTCATCTTCTCTTTTTGGCTGCATCTCTATAATGATGAAATCAAGTTGTCTGTGAAATCTTATTTATCTCTTCTACATCCTTGTTGGCATTCAGTTGCCATCATTATTCAGTGTTAATCATCATCTCTCCAAACTCAATGAGTTTATGTCGTCATGTTAAATGTTTTGTTTCTTTGTGAGGGTGACAACACTCTGTGACATTTAGTGGTTGTTCTTATGACTCCCATTTACTTAACAACAGTGATACTTGGATTAATTCTACAGTTTTTGTTGTATTGTATTCTAACTCAAAGCCCCAGTCGTGAGTTTTGTGTGATGTGAGTATCTTACAGTAAATTCTGTGGGCAGATATTTGTTAATAGAAATATCAGTGAAGACAAATGCATGAGACTCATGATGTCATAGTTGTGGTTTAGGAAGACTTCATTTGCACAATTCTGACAATAATAAAAGACAGTTTGCCTTTTTAAGGGTCAGCAGACAGAGGCCAGTGGTCAGTGGCCAATGGCCACCAGGGAGAAAAAACAGGCAAAAGGTGAAATTTAAAGATGGGAAGACTGTTAAAAAGAAGCAGGCATAACTGAGGATAATGAGTCAGAAAGGCTGGAAAGCTACTCAGCTAAAAGCACAGTAGACACGCTGGCAGAGAATGAGTGGAAATGAGATGGTATATATATGTATATATTCTAAGAGCTGATTAGGGAATTGGGAACAGGTAGTAGGTGAGCACGGAGGAGTGGGGTGGAAGAAAGGCGGGAAAGCTGGAGTTACTGCAGGGCAGGAGGGAGTGATAGGGTCTGAAAAGACTGGAGAGTCGGAAATATGGAAAAGGCAGGCAGAGAATGAATGAATGCATGAATAAAAACAGTTTAAATAACACTGCACCTGCATCTGCTTGTACATTTAAATCAGAATGATCCATTTAAACATGCTAAAATAAAGTTATTCTATATATTTCTAATTGATACACAGTACATCACACAGTGCACAACTTGTTGCCCTGTCAGCTTGTGGTGCATGCTGTGCTAAAATGTCTCAACAGCACATCTTGTGGTGTAATTTCATAGCAGTATGACTATCCTTTGGGGCAGGTGTAACAATATAAGCAGAAATGGCAGCACGCTATTAGTCTTATGCTCTTCTGGCAGGCACTCTGTCTCAATAGACCCCACTGCAGTCAGACAGTATAGCTTATGCAGCACTGAGAAAAGGGTTGGTGCTCCCGTAACACACCACATACATTCTTCTCTCTCTGCTCACAAGACCAGACCCACTTACTGGATCTTGTCAACTCGGAGCATTGCAAGTTTTTAAATGTGGTACTTTTTCACACCTCTTCATGATAATAGCAGGGCCCTGGGATTTGATTTATAATATATTACTTAAATTTAAGTGTAATAAATTAAAAACAGATTAACCACAATTTCTTGTGAGAAGTATTTGAGTCTTTCCTTTTTTGTCGCACCTAAGAAATCATACAATATTGTTCCAACACAAAGCTGATTCAAGATAATGTTGCATACCTGCACCCTTCAATTGTTATCACTGCCGTCTCTGCCATTTCTCATCCTTTTCATCTCATTGTCTCATGTCTTCTTTGCATCCTCTGTTGTTTGTGCTCATGTAAACAGGAATAAGATGAAAGGAATGCACAGCCTACATAAAGGTGTTTTTCCACGTTTTTTTTTATAGCAGTAAAAATTAATAAACTACAGAACAAATCAATGGTGAATTAAAGTTAGTCTGTGGCTGAAATTCGATTGAGCTGCTGAAATAGAAAAAATTATACAATTACACATTCTTCTTTGTGTCTTGTTCCCCCCCTACACTGATAATAACTCTCATCACCACAATAAACATAAATCTTCTCCCTTCCTTTTCTTTTCTCCCACAGCATGAGATGTCTTATTTTTCTATCACTTATTTCCCACATAATATTTTTTCAGTTTATGTGTGTGTGGTGTTGGAGTCCTCCTGTGCTGAGTACATACTGAAGGCAGCACGTTGGCTACATTTCATCTTGTAAAAGCAGTTGTGGTTTGTCATCCCCGTCCTTTCTCCCGTAGTGGAAATAACAGAGAGGGCCAGCGTTGGCTGGTCTGTGATGCACAGCTGCTGCACTGCCACTTTATTAATGGGATTCAGGAGCTCATCTGATTGTTCCAATAATGGAACAATGGAGGACCCTGCTTTGACAATCCTTCATCTCTGAGATGCAACAATTGATCACCAATTCAATTGCTAACTGTAGAAAATTGAATTTCTAGCCCTAACATTGTTCGTTAACCACGGTGCCGATGAGATGGCCATCCAGATTAATGATAATGGGAGGCTGAGATGGCTTCTGAGACGGCCTGTGAATTTGATTAGCTCCAGACGGCTGTGGAGACAAAGAGCAGCCAGTCAGACTCTTATGTGGAAGTACTTAATGAAAACCCTGCATGGAAGGTAATTGGGAAATGTTTGTCTGGCTGCACGCTTCTCAACTTACTGTACACAGTCTTTAAACCTATCTCGCTTCAATCTCTCTCTGACTGTTGCTTTTAAACATACACATACACACACAATTCGTCTTGCTTATTAAAATGAAGATGGCACTTTGAAAATGATACTGCGCAAACAAAATGGTCCAGCTTTTTTAAGCTCTGGTGCTGTATGATTTTGGTTTTCATGCTCTGTGGCCAGATTAATTATGGGGCTCTTAAAATAGATTCACAATATCAACATCTCATCTTTTACAACCTAAAATGTTATTTTCTTCAGGTTTTAAACAGACCTATAAAGCAGCTGCACAGTTACATATGTTTTCAGCCCTAGGGTTTATTGAAACTCAGTCGATTTTTTAAAAATACCTGACAATATGACTATACTTTATTCAATGTTACTGTAATTAAATGTTACAATGTTGTTTTATATGCATTTGTCCACTTCACTGCTATTTGCAATTTTCCGCTCTTAGCCATGCTGTCTGTCACTGCTGACTTCCACTGTTTGCCTGGGGATCAACACGTCCTCCTCCTGAGCTATCACCTGACAGACATCTATGCCATATACGTATATCATAATTCTTGTGTTCAGGTACAGTGAAGCCTTATGTTAGTCTTCTAACTTCGGCCAAAGAATGAAACAAATGCGACTTTTAACAAATGTGTTAGTTGACTTAAATTTGCACTTTTCTTGTTTTTGTGTATTTCATGTCATAGTTTTTACACATATTTGTTTGACACATTTTGCTTACGTATTGCAGAATTATCTTTATTTATATATTCTTTTTTCAAACTATCAGAGCACGTAATGGGAAGTGTTTCCCTGCTACAGTTTAAGAAAAACACAGTTTTGTGGATTTGCTTCATTTCATATTATCTTGTGCATTAATTGCTGTTAAAATTGTTATGGCTGCTCAGGAAGGGCATAAGGGCACATAATAAAATATGTTCTAGTTCACAATATTTCTAACTGTGGGGTGGGGCTCTGGAACCAAGTTAATATAGTGGGGAATTTACTGTAATAATAACTCAACACATTGCAACCTCAGGACAGTTGTTCATGTGTTTCTTTGAAAGCTTACTTGACTTTATTGTCTGAACTACTTTGTGCGGGTTCATTATAAAAACATTTTCCAGTTACACCTATTAATTTGTTTGTTATATTGTGTGTGTGTGTGTGTGTGTGTGTGCGCGCGCGACAAAAAGAGGAATGACTTGTGACCACAGCACCTTCACACCTGACAGTCCTGCTCATGTGTCTCAGCACTGAGTGGTCTCCCATGGTGTCAGTGGTGGTAGTCAAACACTGCCAATTAAGCACAAGTAGAAATGGCTCATATTCCCCTCCCCTCTAATCAAAATGAGACAGACCCATTTAGACTATTGAACAGAGGCGTAGTGCTTAATATGGTAATTTTCTACCTCTGTGTTTGACAGAGTAGAGAACATATTTCCAGTGTTTTGATGTAATCTCAGTTGTAGAGTGCCATGTCATGGTTTTGTGTGTTTGAGAGGAAGAGTGTTTGACTGACTTCCGTTCTTTAATTTAGTACAAGCCTAAAGTCTATAAAAGAATGACACTGAATGTATTTCAACACAGACAAACAAGTTCACAGCCATGGCTGTTACTTGCTTCTTTGACCCCATAACCAAAGACTTCTTGGATTAATTACACCTTGGTGATTAGAGGAGGGAGGAGGTGAAATCCCTGTTGCTCTGTACAATGTATGCACCCCCAGAGTCAAAGCTTGTATTTTCAAGGATTCTGTCCTTCTATGTCTGCACTTAATGGACAGAGACAAAGCTGCAATCAGCACCTTTGAGAATCAGGCAAGTACGATAAATAGTATGTGGGTTTATATTTTACATGATGACATGTTAACTTTGTGTGGTGATGTGGTGATGGAACAGGACATTGTAGTCAGAGTTTAGGTAGGAGAAGGAGAGGGTGGTGCAGCTGTGCAGCAAAGACCCCTCACTACTGCTGATGAATGCTTGCAGATAAATGGGCTTTGTTTACAGGCTTCTTCCAAGATGGGACGCACTGTATATTGTTGCTGTTCCTATTGTTACAACTGTCTCCATTTCCTCTTGCACAGGCTGCACGCAAACTGTGTTTTGACCACGAGGTCATTCGATCCAGGGGCAGAACCAGGGGATCTGTGTCCTGACAGTTTCTGAAAAAAGTGTCTTGTGGTTTGGAGATAAGTGTATAGTGTATACTGCTACTGTGTAAGCAAAGCAGAACTCATGTTGAGTGTCTTTCTTCCCTAAGCTTGTGAACAGTGTTGTACAGCCAAAATTGATTACAAACCTGTTACAGTTTGGGTGCAGAAGGCAGCCAAGGTTAATTTACTGGATGAGGAGGCCGTTATATCCCTCCCTTTAGCAAGTCTCTTCATTGGCCTATTTTAAATCCCTCCTGAAAACAGGAGTTAATTAGGAACACCAACAGAAGAGAAATCCAAGGCAGGACACCAGCCTTTATTTCTGACTGAAAAAGCACAAATGTGTTTGCATCCACACTCAATTACTTGCCAATACATTTTGAAGTGTCTGCCTTGGACAGTGTGTTTTTGTGCTAAGTCATTTACAGGGGGGCAATATTATTAAAAGTAAACACAATAGAAGCTCTTTGTGAGGTTAAACCTGCTTCTAATTAACAAAGAGCAAATTTGAAACGGGAATTAGTCTGTGAAAGGGAGCTTGTTAATGAAGTGTGTGAATAGAATGAAAGAAGAAAGCACGCAGCCTTCCCTGCTGGAAAAAGGTTAATGACTCTATGGAGCAGACCAGGAGTGTCTTTCCTCTCACTGTGCTCTGGGTCCTTATCCTCAGGGCTTCCCTTCTTGTTCTGCTTGAAATCTGGTTTCAAAACATCCAACTATGTCCAGTTAAATGATGAAATGATTGTTATGGTATTGTTTTTATATGGATTTACGTACGTGTCATACAGAACTGAGAGTGTTACAGTATCATGACATGCTGGCAAACATGCAGCACTATAAATGGAATACACATCTGTGTTTGTATGCGTTGAAACAGCTGCCCTCAGGACAAAACCCCAGATACCATATGTTGTTTACCATGTTAGTTTTCTGTGGATGACAATGTTGGTCAACACATCACTTTGATCAGCCTGAAATATGTCAACTGGGTGTTTGTAAAAACAAAAACAGAAGAAGAAAACATTCATAGTCCCCTGAGAATGTGACCTCTTCAATTCACTGACCTTTCTTTGAGCACCACCATAAGGTTAATATTTTATTTTATTTTATTTTATTTTGTTTTATTTTTGGATTAAATGTCTTCATGACTAATGGCTAGCTTACTGTGAATGAATGATAATGACTTTATCATTGTCTCACTTATTGTGTAGTGCCCTCATCAGGTCAGAATTTTTACTTGGGTTTATGAGCACAGAACAAAATATAGTCTCATCACACTCATCACACTCATCTGCTGCAATCTGTATTTGGTAACTAGCAAAGTATGCTTATGCTGCCTGCAACTATTGTGTGGAATGGTATTCATCAGCTATCAGCATCCATGTGGCCAGGTTAGCATGCTGGGGTCAGTACAGTTGAGGACAAAATTATGAACCCCCTATGACAATTTCGTAGATATTTCCCAGGTGCTTCTAAACAGAGCAAAGGATTTTAACACAGTGTTCTGAAACATCATAGTTTAATTTTGGATACTTGCATTCATTTTGTGCATACAGGAACATAATTATTTCACAAAAACTACCAGGGTCAAAATTATTAGCCCTGGTTGCAACTAGTCAGTTATGTATCCTTTTTGCTGGAAAACAATGTGAAGTGTTTGTTTAAATTTTCTGACACGTCTCCTGTGGAATCCCAGCCCGTTCTTCTTTGGGAAATCTCTCAAGCTCCTCCAGATTTGATGGCCTCCTGGCATGGACCTTGGTCTTCAATTCACTGAACAGATTTTCAATGTGTGCAGGCCAGTCAATAACATTCAGTTTGGTCCTTGACTGGGAGCGGCATATGTTTTTGTTCATTGTTGTTGAAAGAGATAACAACAACCCAGACCTAGTGCTGCTAACTGCTTACTGATGACTGCTTAAGGATTTCTTGTTCACTGAACTGAAGACCAAGGTCCATGCCAGGAGGCCATCAAATCTGGAGGAGCTTGAGAGATTTCCCAAAGACGCATGGGCTGGGATTCCACAGGAGATCTGTCAGACTTGTTGAAACAACCCTACACTGCAGCAAAAATGATACATAACTGACTATTTGTATTGGGGGGCTAATAATTTTGACCCTGGTAGTTTTTGGTTTTTGTGAAATAATTAGATTTCTGTATGCCAGTTAAATGCATGCAAGTATCCAAAATACAATGATGTTTGAGAACACTGTTAAAAGTCCTTTGCTCTGTTTAACAGCACTTGGAAAATATTTACAAAAAAGTGAAATTTTCGAAGGGGGGCTAAAAATTTTGTCCTCAACTGTAGCTCAAAAGACTGTTGCACAGGCTCACAGAGGCACAAATGTGGCTGTAGTCTTGTCTTGTTTCAAATGTGAACTTCTTATAGAAACAAAAATGCAAAAGAAACCTGTGACTGTCTGCAACAGTTTGGCCCCAAACAGCTGCTGCCAGCTTTTGAGAGGCTCCCATCTGCATCATATCAGTCTTGCCTCACACAATCACATTCACCTCATGACGCAAGAATGATCACACACTCACTCTCCCTTGAGTTGAATATGCTCAGTTTAGCCTGTAACAAATTGTTCTGAGTTCAATGTGGATTTCCAATAATATGAAAGATAATAATATTGCTAGAGCTTTTGAATAATATCAGCATCATAAATTAATTACCCGGTGGTTCTTGCAAATATTGTAAAACACTATATGAGGCAAACCGTAGTAACACCACTTCCTCCCACTTGCCTCCTTCAAATACTGGGCTGATAAAAGAGCCATGTTTGGACAGGGAGCTGCATATGAATAGTGGCCCTGATAGTGATGTTCTTTGCTGTCACCTAGAGACTAATTGGGTGACTGGAAGAAGAACCAAGAGAGTGTTTTAGGAGTATTGTTGTTGCTTTTAGTGACAGACAGTTGGGCAGAAAAGGTAGAGGAGAGAGTAGGGATAGGGAAGACGTAAGGCAAGTAGTACCCATCCAAGCCATAGCAACAACGGCTCTGCCATAGGTGTGCACTAATTGATGTGAAACGTATGTGTGATAAAGTTTTTTCAATGTCTTCTTAATAACATGAAAAACAGAATCATATCAACCTATACCCTTCCACTGTATTGAATCTACATTGCTTATTAAGTTGTTACAGTCAGTTTTTAATAAATCCTCACTGTCTAAAACTTTGCTCGTTTGACTCCACACTGTCTGTAGTCATCCCAATTGATTTTAATTGTTCCAGACTCTGAACTCTTAGCTGAACACAGACAAAATATTGAATTTTCATCCTTCATTTCAAACAATATAGAACCTCTCGGACGGTGTAGTTTTTATTAGGGAAGTGACTGATTAGGGCCAGGTACCGTTGGCATATAGGCAGTGGCTTGAGTTCTGCTGTCCAAGATTTTTTGCATACACTAATTAAATTTGGAACAGCAACACAAAAACATGAGCCCACATCTGGATTGTAGTGACTTCCAAATTATTTTATACATCAAAACTGCAGCATTAAAATGTCAGAAAGGTCATGTGCTATACTGTACCATATCATTATTCACCTATAGGCCTAAGATAAAGGATATCTGATTGATTTACTTTTTCAATCTGTCATGATTTCATCGGAAAACTGTACTGAACAAAATCAAATTCAGATGCAATGATGAGATTGCAGATAATCATGGTTGCAACTTTGGACATAAAGTAGTGAGTTTCTGTAATGTACCCCTAATAGAAACAGCTCCACTCTTGTTTTTTTTAAATCTTTTTTTTATACTGTGCATTTGCCAGTAGGCCCAAATATTTCAATTTACCAGATGTTAGTACAAGACATTCTTGCACATTTTCATAATCCCCTGATGATAGATCAGTCCTTTACTGGTATTTTACAATTTTTGTCTTGTTTAACATCTTACTGCCAAAGCCTCCTTTGGATTTTATCCATGTAAAGAACTCTTGAAATCTTCATTTTGGCAACTTGTAGCCCTGAGCTTAGTTTCTTGTCAGTTTGAGTTTGATGTGCATAGCCAGTCACTGTAGTCCTTATTACTAAGGATATTGTATCCATGCTGATGTGATCCTAATACTTTCAGAGGAGTAATATGCTCTTTAGTTGAAAGGATGATTGAAGGGTTTTTGAACCCATCAAAGAACTCTTTAAGGACAATTGGTTTCCGTGCCAGAGATTTCATCTTGAAATTGGCACAGTCTCATGTTTGTATTTATTAGTTTGGCTTTCATGCTGCATTCATGCTATTCCCACAAACTCAAATGCTATGCATGTAAAAAGTCATAGTGTTAGAGGGAACACCCGTGAAGCTTTGCTCTGGGTCTTTTCTTTGTCGTCTGTCTCCCCTCTCCAATTGGCCTTGAGGCCCTTGCTGAGGCCAGGCACACTCATGGTTTTTTAATGTTGGCAGGAACTTCTTACTGCTTGCTCATAGGCGAACGCACTCTTAAACTATGACTTCTGGGCCTCAAAGCTTTTTGGGTTTCACTTGCATCTTGGCCCACCTCCTCATCAACCCTATTGCAAACCAAAATAGACTCGATAATTCATCCCAGCCAATCCACGAAGAATGTAAATAATGAACAAAAGTTGCCTGTTCTACACATATCAGAGGGCCTCTCTGGGAATAGAGCTTTCTTAAAACTGATCCTGTTGCAGGCTTGACCCTAGACATGTCTCTCCACTCCATTTTCACACAGCAACAGTGCAGGGCAGTGCGCCATAGTCTTTGTGCTGTCCTTATCTCACATTGGCAGACACTGGGTCTCCCCATAGTCTGGATTTCTGTCTGAGCCTGAGCTCTTGTGGCCGGACTGTTCTCTCTCATCTTCATGGCCATCTCCTCTTTCAATCTCCCTCAAACTAATTGACTTTAATTTGTCTTTTTTGCCCTCCTACAGCAAAGTGGACCTTATGAATTCATCAGTATGAGCAAGTGTCAATTAAAAAGGCATCACCCAATAAAATCTGTGAACTGATATTAATTAATATTTGAGGTGTGGCACAGGTCCCAGCATGGCTCTAAGCACTTGATAACCATTTGGCCATGCAGTTTGAGTCCCATATTGGAGGCTTGGACTAATGATGCTTGTCAGATAACATGCAGCCAGACTATGAAATGGCCTCATCAGGTACAAAATCTTAACATTATTTTAGCATTACCACTTTCATTTGGACAAAGACGCTCTTTCACTGTTTGACTGACAGTAAGATCAGGGCACACATAAAGATATAGAACATGAAGATTGCTCAATCCAAATGTAAAATAGGAGTACTGACTGCTGCATGTATTGAAAAACCCTGATTTCTAAAATACTTTCTTATACTATTTATTAGCCCTCAGTTTCTGGTCAGTGTCCTAAGAGTCATATTTCCATTTCGATGCTGCAAAATATTAAATATGAATAATTAAGTCTACTGCTCATCTTGAATAATTGAATAACACAGTAATGTATTACACAGTTATAATGCATTTAGGAGTTACAAAATGCAAACTATACATACAGAAGACTGGAAAGTGAGCATGTTTTTATTTAATACTTTGTTTTGAAAACTTTTGATTCCCTGTCTTGTGTAGACATTAAATTTGTATAATCCGGGCAGACTACTTTGCATGAGGTCAGTTAACTCTCCAACATCTAGAAAGGTTGTGATTTGAACTTGACCCATCCATTGAGTGCTTGAATCTTTAAGTTGTATTTCAAAGATAATGTTTTGTAAAATGAAAAAGCCACTATTTACCCTATTTACACTGTTGCATTATTCTGAGTTGGTTACAAATTTTGAACAGGGAATATTCATTAGAGGTTTGTACCTAACAGATGCACATAATACAGTACTTTTTAGTAAGACTGTGAAAGTGTATTGTTATGCATCCAGCTTCACCAAACTACTTGGTGCAGCTGGTACTACAGATATCACTCGTGCTCAATATAACACAACAGCTTAATAGTGAATATGGCAGCAGTAATTATATGTTTCATTACTCTTAGATTATTATGATGAATTATGAATCAGTCACTGAGAGCATAATGAGTGAGTACACTCATGAAGCACAATGTCATCCATAGAAACAAGGTCAGCTGTTTTTTTTTAGCTGGGACTTCTTTCTACTCTGGTAAAAGTTGATCTCAGCAGCTCCTTGAATAGGTCAGAACAAAGAGGAATAATAGAGGGATAAAAGAGGGAACTCTTAGCTAGGAACTTGCCATTTAGGCGAACTCCTAGTGGTAAGATAAACCCCTGGAGTTTAATGTATTACCAGCTTAACATTTTGATGTGTGCATGCCTGGAGGGTGCAGTCAAAATGACCATCACTAGGGACATGTGGTTTTTTTCTATTACTTCTTGATTTAATGTATCAGTCTTTGCTCGTTGGGCACATAACCATGTGTGTGTTTTCAAAGCTTTATATAAGTACTGTATTGCAGCCATTTTCACATTGTGGTGCGAAGAGAAGATGACAATAGATGCTGAGTAAGTTTATTTTCACCCAAACACACCCACGCAGAAGTCATGTACAAAACTCCCTGATAGGCTGTACTGGTCTCTCTTATTGACAGGCAGCGAACCTGTGCATGGTTGTAAAACTAATCTACCTCTATTTTCTCCTTCTCTCGTTTTTCTTTTCATGCTGCAGTATACTGTTTTCAAGTTTATCTGCACTTTTTTTTTACCATCAGAGAAAGAAACACTGCTCTCTATAGTTTGATTTGAAAAGATGGGCAATAGTCTAATAAAAAGTATTATTATGTCCAACCAAAGTGGTAAAACTTTACCATCATCAGCAGATCAGCAGAACTGTCTAACCATTAATTTATTTGTATTTGTCAACATTGGAAAAACAAGAAATCTGGATCCTTTCCACATAAAATATCACAACCATAACTTTGGCTACCCTATAGCAGGACATCAACAACAAGAAACTAAATCAGTTCTGCTTGTTGTCCTCTTGTAGAAACAACATATGTTGTGGTTATACATTGTAAAAACTAGTCAGGAAATTATTGCAATTTCATTTTAACTCCAAAATTGGATGAACTGTTTTTCTCCAGTCTCTGTGGCTCATCTCTCTTATGCACTAATTGACCTCTTTATTTTTACACTCAATTTCCATGATAGGCCGTGTCAATTTCTCTTTCTGACAATTAATTAATTTTATTTTCTCATCTGCTCTGTGTCCATATGTTTGGCCTCTCCATTTTTCATGTTCTTCTGATTCTTTAATACTGCCATCACCTATTGCTGGTAGCATGGCAGAGACACTCTCTCTATGTTGCTATAACTCAAGCACTTAAGCCTCAGAACAAAAAAAAAAAGCCCCACTCTGTGTCACACTTATCAGCCAGGTGAGGAACCATGCTCGTTTTCACCAGCCTTTGTGATCTGCTATAAAATTTGCTAATTGCTGTCTCTTAAATGACAAGCATCCAATGACGCCCTTTGTTGTGGTCGAGCTTAGAGTCAATACTTCTGCCATCTGTCCTGCTGATTGGCAATCTCTTGGAATGTTGCCATGTGCCCTATAATACTGATGTATTTTTTGTCATAGTGTCTGGTCTCATTGCACAAGGCCCCTGTATATTTCAGTCTGACTAAACGCCAGCCAGACCACAGCCTTGAGGGCTAGAGGGCATGTTATACATTTAAGCACCCAATGTATTTGGGAGAAAAACGGCAATGGCATTCATGCACTAAATTGTAATTGTGGCACTGATGTGCAGATAAAGCATACAAAAAGGGCAGAGACACTTCAGAGTAAGGTTAATGTTGTTGTTCATAGGTCCATAGTGGATGAGTATCCTGTTGACCTCACACTGCGTTTCTGTATGTGCTGTGAAAACTTGCAATTTCTCATTTCTCCACACAGAGAAATTTGTCACCAAGACAAATTCCTCCGCATTTATTGCACTTATCGATTAAAGAGGTTCTCATTTTGACTCTGAAATACAATTTTCTCATTGGGATGTGGTCACACTGTTCACCTTCACGGTGGTTAGTATTGTGGCCAGACATGATTTGGCATGGACAAGTCAGCCCACAGTTTCATCGCCGAACTGCACAGTCACCCACCCTGGCCCACTCCAGGGCATTAAACAATGTCCACCACATTAAAAGTTTCAATTAATCATCTTCAAAGAAAATTTGCATTTCTCAAGGATTTCTTTAGATCGTGTAAATGTATGGCCAACTTTATATTCAAATCACACTTTGTGTGAAAGAGCCCAAATGGTCATTGAAATGACAAATTTCACTAAGCAAAGAAACCAATGGTGATAATACATCTTCTACGCTCTGTCAAATACACATTAAAGCTGCTCAAATTAACTGCACCTCATGGACAAGACCAGGAGCCAGGGAAACGAACAGGCAATACACGCAAGCCACCAACTTACATCTCTTAATTGATATAGAAAAGGCTAAAATAAAAGTAAATGTTTGGTTTTCTTGTACTCATTAAAAATTCATAACATTTACCAAAGTCAACTCTGGCCATGTGTTTCTCCGTTCCTGGCCATGTGGGTTGGATTTGTGGTGACAGACGGCTGCTTTGTGTGCTTAGGGAGTTGGCGGATGACCCCAGAAGGAGCACCTGTCCAAGAGTGGACCTGCTGCTCGCTGTGTTGTGCCTTTGGGTGGGTTTGGCATTAACCCCACTGTCATGTTCCTCTCTCCTTCCTACCTCTCACCCTAGCCCTAAGACATACATAACCTGCCAGAGCCACTCTGTCATCATGGGATTAATTAAAATGCTACACACCAAAGGCACTGAAACACTTGAAGGCTGTGGTACATGCATGAATGACATACACACATGTAAGTGTCCACATGCACACGGAGCTTGTGCAAGGGCTGTTGTGTTTAGTCACCTCAGGGGACATAAAGCCAAATGATCACCTCCAGTGATGGATGGACAGATCTTACCTCAGCATCCCTTTTTCCATGCGTAGTCCTATAACACATTAGCCATATTTATAATGGGAGACATTACTTATGCCTGAATTTGCCCAAAACTATGACCATCTGGCTCAATGCTGATGATTTGCATTTGCATAGTTTGTCTTGCAGTGACAACTATGTCGTCAGAGGTTCCAGATCACCCACTCTCGTTGTTGTGTTTAATTCATGCCTCTCTCACAAGGCATGCTATTCATTTCAAGGGATTCAAATAAATTAAGAAAGAAAAGGGGGTCACTTATTTACCCCAGACCCCAGTGATGCCCCAGCAGAGAGACAATAGAGGTGAGGGATGAATTCAGTTGTCCTGTGTGCTATCCTTGGCTATCAACATAATTTGATTAGTGACCTGGTAACTATGAATGGGTGGGACCTCTTCATTCAAGTCCATAGGGGCTCCTGGGGCAAGAGTCCATGTTACAGGGCTCAACCCCCTTCCATTGCAACCCTGCCCTCGTGTCATGTATGCACACAACCGGGGAACTCAGTGATTAATGACCAAGCTCGTGGTGCCATTGACAACTTCTGGTGACTCTACACAAAAGCCATCACCCTTGTCACATTAGCACCAGTCTGTGAACATTTGGCCTTATGCTGCTGGCCTGAGATCTAGGAAATATGCTGTAGACAGATGTATATAAAGAGTGCGTCTGACTCTTGCTCAGCATTGCCATTGTAAAAAATAAATAACATGGGAAAATTTTTCAAAAATAATGATAGATTCAGTATTTTTTTTGGTTTTTTTCCCCAGCCTGGAATTGGCTTCTGAACCACAGACAGTGAAATCATTTCATAATACCATCAGCTGCTCAACATGAATTTCCTGGCATCTCCTGATTTCATTAGTGCGCTCCTTCCATCAATGTATGTCTTCTTTGTCAGTTGTGTCTCTAGCTAATAATAATCCAGCATAATTAGAAAATGAAGAATGGGCCTGCCAGCGTTCCCAGCAGTGTTTTCTGAAACTGGAAACTTTCCTCTTCTTCCTAAGTTTTTGTTTAAATGAAATGTCTGCATATTAAAGGAGATGAATAATTAGTAGCCTTAAAGCTTCTGGTTATATTAAATTTTCATCTGACTCCTGAAGAGCTGTAATTTGTGAGGTGCTCATGATCTTTGGTTTGTGAGGTGATGGTGGGAAGCAGTCTCAAAAGTGGAGAAAAAAGCAGGTATCATTTAGTGAGTGTGATTATTTTTCCCTGATGAAACAGCTGTCAAACTGAGATCAGGTACATGCATACAGTAGCTGCTGATTTTCCAAACTCCCAGAGTGTTTTCAGATCTATCTGCCTTTTAACAGGAAGTGAGAAGTGTGAATTAATAAGCACAATTGCTGTCTTCCTCATCTACAGTATCCTGTTTTCACCACAGATATCACCTTTAATAAGAATTGTTGCTAATGACAAATGTGGCTGTGGTGTAACCTTTAGCACTCCAACCTGACTGCTGTATGTCTCACTCTGACAACACTAAGAGCAGGTGGGATGTCTTTCAAAATTTCCCAAGATATATATATATATATATATATTTTTTTTTTTTTAACTTTTCAGCATTCAGCGTCACAACTACATCCACTGCATCTGCAATTAAACTCTTTAAAGAAATGCAGACAGAAGTGCGAGAATCAACACAGCATGTAGTATGTTAGCTGACTGCTTCACCTGAATGTAAGAAGAAGGTGAACTATTTATTATACAGTTCAACATTGCTTTACTTGCTTCTCTATATAAGAACAAATTATTTTTAGTGCTTCAGCCTATATTAAACCCACCATGAATAAATTTGACATCTTATTACAGCTTAAAGTCACGCACAATTTACTTTTTTAGGAGTGATGAGGAGAACAAGAACTTGTACTTAATACTGTGGATTAATGCATCTGATAATTGTTGTGATCAACCATTTATCTATTGAATATATTTTCGATTTATTAATTAAAAATCTATTTGTTACATTTTCAAGTTTTAGTTGACCACTGGTCCAAAACTGGAAAAATCTTCTTCTTCTTCTTCTTTTTTTTTTTTTTTTTTACATAAAACAGAGAAAAGCAGGATATCTTGACATTTTAGGTGCTGGAGTCACAGAATATTTGACCGTGATAATGAATAATCAAGAGTTGTGTACAGGTGCTGTGGTATTTAGTGATTTGACAATTGTTTCAATATACTGCTCACAACAAAGTGATTGTTGAACATTCCAAGAAATAAGTGTAGAGTATATCGTAACGTTGCCAGATGTTAGCTTAAGCTGCATGACTGTGATAGTGTCCATAGACCCACACACACATATCACCCTGTTAACTTGAGCAGGTTTTAAGCAGCTGCAAGCTTAGGATTACAGTGGCTTAGATCCTTTGACCTCTCCCTCCCACCAGCCCAGTGTACTACTCGATTGAAATAGATTCAGCAGACATTTATTCAAAAACAAAGGAATTTCTCCTCATCCTTCTTCCTCTATCCCCTGCTTTTTCCTTCCTTTTGGATCCCAAATTCCTCTGAATGAAAAATGGTTCTCTCTCGCTTGGTATTTTGTACAACAGACGGTCCCATTTTACTCCCCCCTCAGTGGGGAGGAAATGAGTTGTGGGAGCAGATTCTTCTCACACAGAGATCTCCGTAATCGTGTGGCTGCGTGTCACTCGCACACCACAGTGACAGCAGCTTTTAATTAATCCCACATCCCACCACCCTGCCCTGCCCATTGGTGGCTTCTCCCCCAAACTTTTTCCTCCTAACTTCTTTCTGTGTTCTTGACTGCATGTGTTGGGATGCTGCAGTTGGGAGGGATTTCTATGACTGCAGTGTCTCAACCTACTGCAGCGTTGTGTGCAGAACTTGCATAGTTACAAGGTGACACTGCTGTCATTTTTCCACACTTCTGAAAGCGGGAGATAGCCCGCTTAGCGCGTTCATGTCTTTAAACCCTCTGATGTCAGCTCCACCAACTCCTTTTCCAAGAGTTTGGTAACTGGCTAGAACTATGTAAGTACACCAACTCCACATGAGATGTTAACAGCTTTTTGTTGGCCTACACTGGGTCACGGATGTTACTGCTTTTGCTGCACTGCAGTGATCTTATGTCAAGGTGCTTGAGTACAGCAACATAATGAGGCCTTGAAGTGTCTGCGTTCTCCTTCTGGTGCCCTGATAAATGGTGACAGATTGTATTTACAAGCCTAAAAGGCGCTGACATTGCTGAATTCTGCATCTCTTGGAGAAGTACCAAAACATTGCTAACGTTGAGCAAAGGTAAATGTGTTAGCACCGGCTGTAGTGTGGAGGTGGCTGTCTGAGTGAATGAGTGGTATGGTAGACTTCTCTGGAGAGATGGACTGAGCTTTTGCCTGAAGGTCAGACTGTCAAAAGGATAATTTCAGACCTGCTGAGTTCTGCCCTGCTCAGTCTTCATCCTCAAAACATCTTGGGGGACCAAAGTCAGTGTGTGAACAGGAGAATCAAAGCCTCAGCATTTAACTGATGTAATTTAAACTGATCTTCTTGTTACATTGGTGACATGTAGAAGGCTTGGTTAAGACAGTGCTATTTGATGGTCAGCATGGCACGTTTCCCATCATTACCGATGAGCTGATTATGCAAACTTGCTGTGTTTTCTGCGTTCCTGAAAGTGTAAGTGAATAAGGCAGCTGCAGACAAACACAGGAGATAAAAACTTTGGCTTGCTGTTCAGTATGACTTGGCTGTAACAACCATTAGGTTAGCAAAGTGGGCTAAACTTGCATGCGATTAGGCTGTCAACATCTGAAAATAATGAGCTGCAGACAGAGCCACACTGGCATGCAAATACTGTACTGACATTTAAAGCTGGCTTAACATAAATGAGAGAGGAGAATGGATCGAAGAGGAGCTTTGGCCTCCCACTGCAGAGCTGCAGATCTGCTGGGGGTAATGGACAAGTTGGACCCTTCAGAACCTTTAGGGATAAAATAATTATTCCCCTGCATCAGACTTCATGGACAAATGGGACTGAGGGTCGATTAAGTTCTAAGGGGGACGTGGTGTTGATCTCATAAAGGGCATCAGGAGATGTATGGCCTCTTACAAGATCATTTAAACCACTTAATGGAGGACAGGAATTAATGGCTGCCATAGAGCCGAGTCAATTATATAGATATTTTCATAACATATTGTGTATAATTCATAGTGTAATGGCACAGACACCAACCAGCCCTCTGCTTTTGTTTTGGTTATAGCTTGTTTGAAATGAGATTATTGAATCTGCATTTTGGGGTGTAGAATAAGTTGCTGTCTTCATCCAGTGATATAGATGCACTGTCATTGTCTGCTATTTGGGGTGGCACAGTCTTGATGGTGGTGACTCTTGTTAATTTGTATTAATGTCAGATAATTTAGAGTTGCCATGGATGTATGTGCACGCCTTGTGCTCTCAGGCAAAAAATTGGATTCATTAAGAAGATGGAGGAGCTGGTTAGATTTTTTTTTGTCCCCGTGGTTTCAGGTCACTGAGTAATGTGAAGAGATGGAGAGGGTCCTGGCCTGGTGGATGGGGGGAGCTGGTCAGAGACAGAGGGGAGAGGACAACACCCCCACACAGGAGCACATCACTCACATTGACACGTCTCTCACTGGACACACAGTTTTCACCTCTGTCACTTTCAGTCACAAGCACAGTCTGTTGTAACTGTAAAAGAGCACAAAGTCACATGGCAGTCTTGGGACAACTCTACGAAGAACAGGAGATGGCGGTTTTAGATGACTCTGCTTTACATATCAATCAGTATAATTATCTATTTGTGCTAATTATGTGTGGACAGTATGCACTGGTTCACATGAATGCCCAAGTAATCACAACTGCTAATACACAGCGGTTGGACAAAGCACACTAGGACATGAAGCCTCTTCAGATGCAATCGTGAATGTGTGTGAAGAGTTTAGGGATAAATAAGAACAGTCAAGTAACTGTCAGAGTTCTCCTCCTTAATCTATATTTCCCACACCTAGACTTTCACATGCAAATTCAAATTGATAACAGAACGTTTGAAGTATAAATGTAAAAAGGCAAAGAGGTTCAGATGTGTTTGACTGAACTGTACACACGATACCAGCGTATAAATACAAATAGCAAGTACTTCACATCATCATCAGTCATAGGTTCTTAACTTTTTTTTTGCATCTCACTCACTCACACACACCCACACCCACAAATATACACTTGATGCAAATTTTATGTCCTGGCAAACCTGCAGACTTTGTGGGAGGCCCTGAGCCTTGGTTTTGCGTCTGACCTCAGTACTGCTCTGCTCAGCATTTCGAAGCCATTAAATCATGGGTCTGTTTGATGTGCAAGCTGTGTGCAACAGGATGTGAGGGAGAGGGAACAGCAAGCTCCATTTTTATTAATGTTGAGTGTGTGGTTGTTTTTGGCATACTGGTCTATGTGTTGATGAAGCAAACTTTTCTTTTTACAAGAGTTGGAAAACAATGAGTTTGTATTCAATGGTAAACCCTCCTTTAGAACACAATGTTCAGTATGATAAGATGTTGTAATACATCTCCTTTGACTGCACATTATGACTAATTGCACCCTAGCCTCCATCTCATCTGAAAAAAGTCAAATTGTCTCTCTCTTTATCAACTCATTGGCTTAACCTTATGCTGTGAGCTGGCTGTATGGTTCTGAAGGCAATTAAGCCATTAGCTAAACATCTGACCTTTTCTTCAAAGTGTTTTTCCCCATGATTTCTGCCGTTCCCTCAAAGAATGCTCTGTAATGAATGCCAGGGGGTTTCTCCTGAGCAGAGCATCCTCATGGCGGACAGGTTGCCTATCAGAGTCTCCGATAACTGACTCTATTTTGCTGGCACTGATATGCATCCGTTTTTCATCTCTTGAACTCCTTGAACTGAGTATGACCTGACTTCACTGACCTCTAATCAGTCAAAGGGTCACATGGCCTCTGCTTTTTTTGATTTAATGGTGCTGACGGAGAAAAACCGTGCCCAGCTACTGGCCACAATGAGGTCATCCAGGAGTGCTTTGATACGAGCATCTATAGGAATGCAAATGTGACCGGCTGCCTGACCAGTACATTACAATGGGAATAACAGCAGCCCGGGGCAGACAGTGCAGCTGCCCCCATTAGTTTTAATCGGTGGGTTACATAAAAGACAAACATAATTAGGTTCTGTGTGTGTCACACAGGAGACAAATGCTTGTAGCATCTTGTGTTGTTTAAAGACTTGTCTGACCCCTGTGAGAACATGAGAGTGATTAAGGAATTGTGTAAAGGGACTGATGGGTTAAGGGTCATGAGTGATAAGTGAGGTCACACAGGGTCTTCAGCAGTCTGGTTCATCAATTTTGCCTCATACTTGGGTCAGCCAAAATGCACAAAGCCGCTCCGTTTAATGTATTACTCTCAGTGAAAGTCACAACAATAGCATGCTCCTTTCAGCATTTAGCTAAGCTATAATTTATCACAGGTGAGAGAATATGTGAGAGCAGCATGCTCCTTTTCAGAGCTTTGAAGCGGTCAACATACTTGAATCACTGCAATCCCATGTGTGTAATTTACTTATTCCAAACGGCCAGCAATGACACATAAAAGATCATTCTCTCCTAGGAAATTAACATAATCTAATAGATACTTTATGTATCAAAAGTAACACTCGCAGTTACTGGACATGTTTGTGTGGTGCTCATGAATAAAAATATTTTTCAATCTCTCATAATTTTTTAGAGTCGACAGAGATCTCTTCCTATTCATTCTCACCTCATCTGACAATATCATGTACAGTAGTTTAATTTACCTACCCTACCCATGATAAATACAATCTCTTATGAGGATACTTTGCTCATGTCAGCACAAAAGAAAAATAAAAAAAATTTGACCAATTTACCAGAATGTACAAACATTTTGCTTTCCTTTCCCCCTCAATATTCTTTAATCAAATAAAATTAAAGCCAAACAGTAAAGAACAAAAAATAGTTGTCTACCCTCATATGGAAACTATTACTATTCAGTATTCTAAAAGAAGATCTGCTGTTTACTTTAATTCCAAGTTAATGTGATATATATTTAGTGTTTGGGGCAGGGTTAGTGTATACTTAAGGTTTGGATCACTTGTGCAGCTTTTAGCGGCTCCCCTTACTGTAATTAAAGCTTTCACTGTGTTAAGAGCTTGTGGGTGTGTGAAAGTGGGTATGCAATATTTTTTTTTGTGTGATCCATACTGAATTCTTTTATGTGCTTTTGTGTAGGAGTATGGTCAGTGCAGGAGTATAGAGAGTATCATCTGAAATGCATTAACTCTGTTAGTTTTCATGAGATATTCTGTTGGATGCATTTGTATGTGTACCTTTTCATGGGCCCTCGCCTGACTGAAACCCAACCATGTCATTAAATGTGCCGCTCGGAGCCCAGAGCACTGTATATATACTCTGTCCTCTGCAGGGACGGGCATCCCCAGCAGGGTCTGTCTCTACCACCCTCCATATGGTGGCTCGTCATTAGTTTTCTGTTGCCCCTGGTGCCTGAGAGGTTCATCAAACCCAAGAGTCCAATCTCTCAACAGCCCCATTTCTACGCTACTGTGATATTTCTCTCTCTGGCCGATCGGATAAGTCACACATGGCTTCACTGCACGAAAGAACAACAGCAGCCCCAAGCAGATGTTGCTCCGCAGACTGCTCATGGAGTGGAAAACTGGGTTTCAAGAACAGTATCTGAGTTATTGTTAAAGAGTTCACTGTGTCTTGAAAGGGGAGTTGTGGTTTTAAGGCTATGAGCTACAGCCTCACAGTTTAGATTTTTGAAAAGGATAAATACGCAATAGGTTATATTTTCATCTCCAAGCATGTTTTTAGATTGTGTGCCGAGACAGTAATTTGAGATATGAGTGAATAAAACACGCTGCCTGTAGCTGTCTCTTTTACTCCAGGGCAGTTCACATTTGTGCAATGATAGAATTCTCTTGAGTAGCAAAAACTAAATTTGAGCAATGACAGCAAAGCATGATGGGATGACAGTAATTGAAAGGAACAATAGATGTATAATTTTGCATTAGATAAGAAAGAGCAAAACTATTTTTGTCCACTTTTATTCTGTAATATGACCAATATTTTCATATTCAAGTGTGTATGAAAAAAAGTCACTGGTTTCTTAAAAAGCTAAATACAATAAGCATTGGATCAAGGCACATACAAGACTGGCCAAAGGGCATACAATGCACTTTGGTTTTCAATTGTAAAGAACAGTTAACTTCAAATTGTGGCAACATAAAAGTGTGTTCATTTGAAAAATAATACAAAATAATACTCATTAACAAGGAGTTGCTGATCCTCTGGTAAGTCTAATGAAAGCCAACATGTTTTGTCTTTTTGGCCTGGTGACTAGAATGACGTATGGTACATGGTACTAAAGAATGCCGCCATTGTCATTTGGCCTTTGTTGGCTTGTACAAATAGAGATAGTGGGGGGTCCTCTGTGTCAGCCTGTCCAGTCTTCTTTTTTTGAGGAGCAGAGAACTCCTTCAGGTTGGTGTGCTTTATCTGCCCTGTGCTGTGTGCCTATCGTAACACTGGAACCTTGCTTGGACTGTTTTACTGTGTTTCTCCTTGCAAACCGAAAAAAAATCACACACTGAACAAAGCAGAGAAATAAAGCATGGCACCTCATCTTTAGTTATTTGTAATCAATACCAGGTGAATACGAGAGCAAGGCTCTTGGTCTGTACTGCAGTATGTGGAGACAGCTACCGACTTCTCAGTCTTTTAGAGGGCAACATGCCTGCTTTGCAAATTAGTGAATAAACTGTGCCTTAGTTTATGTCATGTCATTTTTTTTTTTGCCTTTTTGTTTTTCAGACGGCCACAAAGTTAAAAGAATGACCTGTGCTTATACTACAAGGTTTTCTAAAGTCTGATTGTTCAACACAGCAATGAAAACCCACTTTCACAGTTGACAAGTCATCATATCTCAGTAGAACACAGAGTTTCTTTTAGTTGGTCGATAACCTTAAGCAAAGGAAATACAGTACAAATTACTACAAATCCCTAAAATATAGAATTGCAGTTAGTTACAATACCCACTGATGATTCAGTGATGGCCTGCAACTGGAACGTTCTCCGTCTTCATAAAATGTCCTTAAATATAAATTATATGGCAAATGTACAGAACATTGCTTCCTTAGTCTTATAGATCCAGTGTTTTGTGAAAGTCTTGCCACTCTGTATAAGTAATGCACTCATCATGAATGTCCATGCGAAATATCATGAATGGGAATGGTCTGAATCTGGTATTCCACTGTCTCTGTAGCTCCTGTTGTTAATACTGTTCTCGCTATGTGGGCTTTTGTATAAACTCAGGCCATTGGGTGGGAAAATTGTGTGTATCATAAACTCCTCCTTGGTCACAGGCAGGTGATTTATAGGTATCATCTGAAAAGAAGTCTCTCGTATTTCGAGGATAGAGTTGTCCTTCTTAGTGCCAGCCTCAGCATAGTCATCCTTTCTCCGACGTCCCTTGTTGTAGGTGCAGTTCCTCGAAAACAGTGACCCGTTCCTGTGGACATACCAGCACACCAGTGCCAACATGATTATTGCTAAGAGAGCCACAGCCCCTCCGATTATAGCAGGCAAAGGCAGGCTAGAATTTTTGAAAGGCTCTTTCTCCTGCTCTCTGTTTAAAGTTGTAGTTGGGTTGTATGATTTGTGAGAACCAGTCTGTGTCTCTATGCACACGGGAGTCTCATCTGACAGGTAAATGTTGCTGGTCTCCATGGGAACCATGCATATCCTGTAGGAAGATTCTGGCTCCAGAGCCGTGAGCAGGTACTCCGTCCTCTCTCCCTGCACAATGGTTTCAGTGATGGAACCAAAGGCAGGGCTGTGCCCCAGCTTTAACCAGCTAAGCCGCAGGGCAGTCATGGGTTGTGACACCCTCCATGATATATGTATTGCATCTGCGCTACTTGACTTCACACTGATGGTGATAATCTTTCTGCCCGAAGAGGTGGTAGTGCTATGGTAATTTTTACCAATGTCAGGCCCTTTTACTATTGGCCTTTTAGTCACAAACAAGGGCCACTGGGGCTGTGAGGGGCGCAAAGTGTTGGAGACTGTGCTTGTCTCATGTGTGGGAATGAGTTCTGAATCTGAGCAGCCAAACATGTCTGTGGTTAGGTCTTTAATTGCCATGCCTTTCACCTTATCGGGACCCTGGCACATAAAGCCACGTACATTCACCTTAGAAGGCAATGACCGCAACCAGTCACGCACCCATTTCATCCTGCAAGTGCATTGCCAGGGGTTGTTGCGTAGCAGGAGCTGTGTAAGGTTGTCCAGGTCTTCAAATACACCCTGTGGGAGGCTGCTCAGGTTGTTACCAGACAGGTCCAGGCGATACAACTGCCTAAGGAAGGCAAAAGCCCCTGGTGGGACCCGATTAATGTGATTATCTTGTAGGTGCAGCTTTTCCAAACTGGTACCTGGCAAGTTGGCTGGCGGCGATGTCAGGGAGTTCCTCACTAGTGAGAGCTCAGTCAAGTTGATTAGGTTGATGAAAGCCATCTCCCCAATCCCACGGTTGTTCAGCAGGTTACCATCCAGGATTAGTCGCTTTAGGTTGATGAGATCTTGCAGGGACTGTTCTGAGATGGAGGAGATGCGGTTGTCATCAAAGCGCAGCTCCTCAATGCTCATGGGTAGGCCTGAAGGGATGGTGCTTAGGTGGTTTCTGGAGAGAAAAAGCAGTCTGAGGTGGTTACTGTCTCTGAATGCCCCCTCCTCGATACTGACTGCTGATACAGAGTTATCATCAAGATGCAGCTCCTCAATGTAGGGAATTTGAGCTAAAGAAGTATGGGTAATCATCCGAACGTTGTTCTCCTGAAGATGGAGCTCTTTAAGCCCAAGAGGAAGGTTGGTGGGGAACTCATCCAGATTGTTGCAGTAAAGGTAGATCTTCTCCACATAGGTTAGCCTGCTTAGCTCTGCAGGAATGCCGGAGCTCTTAATGCGATTGTTTTGCAGAAAGAGAACTGTAGCATCCTGGGGCATACCAGTAGGGATGGAAGTCAGGCCACGGTCATTACAGTAGATGAAGGTGCCATCACAGCGGCAGGCTGAGGGACAGGAGGCGGAGGTCACCAGAGGGTTAGCAAGACCAAGCAAGAGCCCAACCCTGATGAGGAAGAGGATAAAGATCTTGCATTGATGCACCATCTTGAAGCTGTGTCGTCTGGCAGTCTAATCACTCAAGAGGCCCTGGAGAGAAGACAGAAGGGTACATTTAATACACAAGACCTTTAAAGGAGAGCCAAATTCTTGTTTCTCACAATTTCTGGGTGTTTAGAATGCTGCCTGCTATAACTCCTGAAAGAATTTACTTCATATTTCTCCAATAAACTGATAAGAATTAATCTTTTGGATTACGAGACAGTTGTTTATTAAGATAAACTGCTTGGCTTCCGAGGTAGCTTTACATCATCTAAAGGTTTATAGATGTCCTGCGATTTTAAGTTTAAAAACTAACCTGCATTTGATAAGGATTTTCTTTCAGCTTCTGAAAACTGTGACTTGAATCTCTGTGCTTTTAGGCACTGACTTGTGAAATATAATAACATTCCCTGGTTGTTTTACACATTTCTGTACCCAAAGACTGCCTTTCATCGCGGCAGACCAGGAGGGTGAACAAAGTCAGGCTTTGTCGATGAACTGTTGTGGAACTGACATGCTCTTAAATCCTTTTGGATTATTTCCTTTGCCTTTTACCATTCAAATATTTGGCTTCAACTGGCTTCTTACAAGATAGGATAGAAATATTTCACAGAAAAATGATTGATAAAGTCTTAAGCATATTAAGATGCAAGAAGGACATGTTTCTGTGAGTCATTTATCTGAGTGTATCAAATTAAATTTGTGATCCTCATTCATCCCTGCAGAGCACACTTCGTGTTTTTGCAAAAAAAAAGAAGAAAAGAATGAAATTGTGTTTTCAATGTTGTACTTTTTAACTGTTTTGAATTTATGATTTAAACTAAAAAGATACTGAATTTCATTTGTTTTTCACAAACATACAGCCAGTAGCCTTCAAATGAGCAAGGTAAAAACAGGTGTCAACTGGTTGTCTGTCACTTTCTTCACTATCAGTGTGCAGTTCCCCTTTAATTAGGCTAATACTGATTTATTGCTTTAATTATGCATTCCTGCCATGACCTCTTCCTGCATGTCTCATTAGAGATTGTGGTCTGGTCAGCGAAGTGAAAAGAAGCAAAGCCATCCGTATTTGTCATACCTGATTTATACGACGTGGTAAATCCTTTCCAGCCACCAAAAATCCAATCAAGATTTCCTCTTGAATTTGCTCTTATCCTGTCTGAAAGGAAAAGTTTGTCCAAGGGGGTTCTAGTGATATCCTGACCTGGTCAGTGTTTGCTGAGCTGATCCTTGTTTGGACGATGACCTCCTCTGTGTTGTCAGAGGCTCATGCTTTCAATGCCTTTACCATGGCAGATAAGCCTGTAGAAAAAGCATCCCCTCTCACTGACAAAGCATGCCCTCTCAGGTAATATTAAAAATCCTAATGGGTGTTGAAATTGTCAAGCTCAACAGCCATAACCGCAAATTAGATTTTTTGGTTGTTGTATAGTGATCCGTGTGAGGACGGGCTGAGCTTTATCAAAGGCTCCTTTCTGCAATCAGGCCCGACAGGCATGATGAGTTGACACAAAGCTGGTCTGAGCCATGCCAATCCCCTGTGCCACAGGCTCAATCCAGGCCTGTTCACTCGTGTACTCCAGGTCTACAGGTAACCCAGAATCCTTTGCTCCCTCGTCGAGCCTGTATACACATTAATCCAGGGCTTTGGTCCCTTTTCCTGAAGCAGATAACCAGTGTTCTCTTCTCTTCGAAGGGGCAAAACAGGGCAAGTCGCTTATCCTTCTGGGCCCAGACTCCTTCACACATCTGCAGCTTGACTCATACTGCCCCTTCCACACACCTGGGATCGTGTTCTGAAAAATAAGCAGAGACAAACATATTTAGTGCCCAAGTTCGGCTATTACAATGTCATGACTAAGGAACAATACGGCAGTGTCTAGCAGATATTTATTTTACATTCAGATCACTACCAGGTGTAATTATGAAATTAAATTTATTTTATTATAAGACTTGATTTCTGGAGAAATCGACAAGTCTAGGAATGTTTTAAACTTTGACTTCTATTACATTGTGAATATCTATTTCGAAATGCCCTTTCTTTTAGGCTCTGATTTAGCCTGTTGACCTTTTGCAGCCCGTTACTTTAATAGGCCACATTTCTTTTCTATGGTGATACAAGAAAGAATGTCTTTGCATACGAAAGACAACAGTGATCTAGGCCCCAACACAATGGCTGAGGGTGGAGCCCCTATACCCTTCTCTGTCCAGTTCACCGCTTAGCTGAGCCTTCGGTGTTTTACAAGAGAACTAGTGATTTTAACAAAAATGCTGTCTGTGCTGGTTTAGAAATGGGGTCTTTCCAGATTCCACGTGTGAGAGGAAAAACAGATCCAGTTGGTACTTAGTGAATTGCTCACATAGTTGTAAAAAAAACAAATTACAAATGAGGGCCATTTGAATTGCGTATGGAGGAGAAGATGGCTATTGGATACATCTGCCACTCCCAACTCCTCTCTGTGACCCCTAACCCCCACCCCATTCTGCCTTTACACTCTGACAGCTACCTCTGTTTGTAAAAATAGAATTTCCTTTGCCAAACAAAATGTTACGTTTCCTCTTACAGCACAATAGCTTTGTGTCCTTATATGTAACCAGCCATGTGACCTGCTGCCAGTCACAGAGTGCTGTAAAACATGGAAAGGTAAATTAGGAACAAAGGGCCCAGCCATTTAACAGTTGTAGTCCATGACAAGGCGAAGATTAGGGAATTGAGAGGCTTGTAACTCGATTACAACTCCTGAGATGCTGTCTAATAATAACGCCCCCCTCCTTTCTCTTCCATCTAAACACGGGCCCTCGGTCCAGTATTACATTAGTAGTAGATTAGAGTCTGGGGAAAAAGCACCAGATGTGACCTCTACCAACTTCTGGAATAAAGGAGTCTGACAAGGGAAAAAAGGATGAAATTCAGTAATGGAGTTTTATAAAATGGCAGAATGATGGAGGGATATGTGCTATCTGTCTGTTGGAATGAACTTTTAATGCAGCACTTAGTCAAGCTATTTCAATTTTAAATAGCCCCTTTCACCTCATTTTGTAAAGTTCTCCATCCTCTGAATATTGTTAAGTATGTAGTCTTGATTTGAATCTCTGAGTTCTTAACATTACATAAAAGAAGGTAATTGTCTCTGCATTTCTGTCTTAGCATGAAGACCTTGTGAGAACTATCTGTGTTCAGAGTAATACGCTTAAAATGTTGTCAAGAGTGTGCTTTTTTCATTAATGGCCCTATATATGATCTGTTGAAACATTTCTGGTCAGTCCCTCTATCACCTGCTGAAAGACCAGACTCTGTATGTGTTCTGCAAAAGGAGCCAAGTACATGGTTATTCATTTATGAATGCTTGTGTAAATATAGGCTGGACAAAAAATGTAGCATATTGTGTAATTGGCTTTGGTGTGTATGTTATATAGATGATTTATCAGAAGTCTGCTTTAAACTAAACACATCTTGCGTATTTTATGAGGAGCACAATCGGCATAGATGCTTTGCTATTTTTTCTCCTTTTCTTTTTCCACGCTCATCGGATTTCAGGAGAGTGGCCCCTCTCTATTGTTTGCTACAAGGCAAGCATGTGGACCTTGAAGCCTCAGCAGAGGGGGGTTAAGGTACTGAAATGTTTTTATTCAGGCAATTTAGAAATCTCTCTACTCAACACAGTTGATTTTTGCACGATTTTTCTATTACGTTAAATATTAGGTACTCATGCAAACCCACAAACACATGCATACTATGTTCATGTGCACACCATCATTTTGAGAGCAGCAGGGGCCGAGTTAAACATTTTTAGTGATGGATGTCTTTCTCCATCGTTCTAATAAGCTCCGCTGGCCAGACAGGAGATTTCTTTAGCAGTCAAAGTGGCTTCTGCTTCATTTAATCTGAACTGGCAAAGTTAAATTGAGCATCCTGGTAAAATTGTGTGTGTGTGTACAGCTTGTTACCTTTCAGTGGAGAGCGTGGGAGGCTCACACAAAGCTGGACACCGATAGCCATTGTGCGCTCAACACGCATAAATGCACATTTAGTCAGCAATAACAGAGCCTAAGACTTTGTGCCCCCTAGTCATACACTGCACGAGAGAGGCTTTGGAAAATCTCAAATAGAAACAATTTCATGCCTGTCAAGTATTGCAGATTATAATGACTTTTTGTTCCGTAAATACAGAATAATATTACATGGGCTGCATTTAGGGGGAAAGAGCTGTAGAAGTAGTAATGGCTGACTGTTAAATTATTCATGAGCCTTGAATTAATTTTGAACCACAGTAGAGTTCTCCATTGGGAAATCAATGCTGTTTGTATCTGCTGTTGATTATTCCTTCAAATTTGTAATATAGTTTTTGAATTGTGATTGATTGCACACAACATAGTTGTTGTGTCTTTTATTTTTCCATATTTTGGTACATTTTATTTGTCTGCCACTGCACAATTTGCAGGGTTTTAACAAAACACTCAAAACTGACCTGTTTACAGTTGCAGGATCAGCGAGATAAGTGGATTTAACTAACCTGATACGGAATCAAAAACAAGTGTCTCTTTTTAATTTCTTGTATTTCTTTTTTTTGTTACATGTTTTTTCTGCTCTTAACTGAGGTGAGCTTTTGTAATTTTCATGTGCACTGAAAACGTGTGTCTGCCATTCATTCACATGTAAGTAAGTTGTATGTCAGGCCACCAGGCAGCGGCCTGCTGTGGTGCTGACACACAATGGAACATTCATGGTCACATCTGACTTCACACAAACACAGAACACGTTTCAGGCAAATAGAAAATGGTCAAAAATCTCTCATACTTTCACAGATTTGGTATGTGGCCCCCTGGCACTGTCTTTAGATGGACTGAACGGATGATACATTTGCTGGCCCATTAAGAACACAGAGAGGCCTGGGACAGACGGGGTCTCTCTTTTGTAACGGCCTGAAAGGAGAGATCTGTAGCAGCTGCAGTGGTTTTTCCCCACATGGGGGTGGTAGGCACTACAGATTTTTTCCTGAGTCATATTGCTTGCAAAGGTTTTTCCTGCAGTGCTTATGCTTTGCAGCCCTGTTTACACCTTTACTTTTAGTAACCATTCTGAAATAAATTATTTGTTAAAGCATAGATGATTAAAAAAAAAAAGATTGTTCATTGCTAAATAAAAGGAACTGGAGTGAAATAGGCCTCGTCAAAGTACAGTGTTGAATCTGAAAAGTCTCTTTGTAATGATGAATGCCTTATTATTGCCTTTTTCCTCACATGTCACTCATTTTATGCTTCACTGTTTCTGCCAGCAGAAGATTCTGTCTGTAGTGACCTGGTTAGTTGTTAATCTGCAATGTGAATTCCCTCTGAAAGCAATTGACTGGGGACTTGTGCCTCAGGCAGTCATCAGTGAAGACAATTGGGTCTGTCCTCATGTCTGCCATGTTTAACAGGCTATTTATTTTTTTAGTCTCTCAAACATACTGAGCAAGGAAGAGCGACAATATAGAGCTTGACCACTGAGCAGGTTCACCCCTACTAAAAGTAATTTACTGAAATCCAGCTGTAGGCTGTGTATATCAGTCATTGTTTAAAGCCTGGATGACCCTATCATCTCGTGGAGATAACAGGCTGTGGTAAATTGGATTAAAAACAGTCACTGGCCTTGTGTTGCCACCAAAACACACACAGCTTAAATACAGTGCGTGAGTACTGCAAGGCCCACTTTATTGCACTGATCTAAAGGGATAAATATCAGGTCTGTGGAGGGAGAAACGAACACGAAGACTTTGATTCATGCGCATCATAGATTTACATTGGAGTGGAGCTCCTGTATGAGTAGAAAGTATTATTCTAATATAAGCGGGTTTATTTCTAGAGGCTTATTAACACGACAGTCACAACGGGGCTGCAACTGCAGACAAATGTCAGATATTTGTTTGAGGCTGCTGTGGTAACGTACAGTCGGCTATGTTGTGTTACGTGAAATGAGCCGCTGCTTGTGTGCGAACTGGTGCGTGTCAAACTTCGATGGATTTTATTTAGTGCATTTTTGGGGGGACCTTCATGACTGCGCCCCTGCAGCAAATAGCTCCCACATCGTTTGATGGTGTTTTTGTATTGTTTTTTTTTCTCATGGGTTGACGTCCGGGTGATCGACAGACGAGCTTACAGCCGCACACAGTCAATTTCATTGTGGTGGGACATGCATAGGAGCTGTGGCTGCGAGCAGTGCAGACAGTGACGCTGGAGACGCATTTAGCGGAGTTTCTCCAGCTGCCCCTTCATGTCCAACTCCGCGGGATCTGCGCTGCAATTTCAGCTGCACGCCGGGGTGTCTTCTCAGGCTGCGACACCGAGACTAAATCACACAGTCCCCTAATCCTATCAAGTTTGCGTATTTACATCAGTTTATTTTCCCACTGCTTTAAGAATATCGAAAGCTGAAATGAGGCAGAGGAGATTTGAAATGTCCCTGTTGCTCTCTGAGTGCCTTCACATGTGTTTTGACATGGAGCTACTGAGCCAGAATATGAATGTGACGGAGAAGGAAATTGAACGTGTGGCCACGAGAGCTTCATCACTACGGACAAGAGTGGAAAAACGGCGGAGAGAAAACAGATCTGGTGTTTGTGGTCCCTGTTAGACACGCAGAATAACGAGGGAGTCAGCAGAGGATCGAGGCAGCAAGTTGGAAACACGCGAGTGGCTTGAGATAACGAGACGGATGAGCAGTCTCTTTTGGTCTATTTTTTTTTATCAGCCAGGTTGAGCAGAGTGATTTGCCGTGCATAAACTCGGGGTAGAGCTGAATTTGGCTATTCGACAGGGAAAGTGCACTGACGGGCTCTGCGTTACTGCCGCTCAAAGCGTCTCTAACCTTGCGAGACTACCACCTCAGAGAAACTCACATTTTTCGGGCAGAGTGATTGAAATTTAAGAAAGGGAAAACACGGTAACTAATTACAAGCAACTCCTGAGGATTCCTCATGACTTAAAATTCCTTCTGGCAGTAAGAAGATCCAAAAAGATGAAAAGGATGCACTCCCAACGGGAGTGTACCAGCAAAAACACACTTACCTCTATAATCAACCAAAAAAAGAAAAGAAAAAAGAAAATCAAAAAAGGAAAGTAACAGGTATCCTCTTAAAGTGGGGTTCACAACGGGGATAAAAATAATAATCCAATCCAGGCTATGAGGATTTAAATTCAGATCCAAAAAAAAGCTCCTCACTCACTGGCGAGAGCTATTAGGAGTTTATCTGTAGCAGCACTGCTGTGTTTGCTGGTGACCCCCCCTCAAACACACACACGCAATCTGTAGGCTGTGGAAGGACATAGGTGCACGGGTAGATCTCAATACAAATGTGGAGTTGTGTTTGCCTCTAGCTTTGCTTCAATAGAGCACTGATGTCATCTGGAGGAGGGGTCTCTCTCTCTCTCTCTCTCTCTCTCTCTCTCTCTCTCTCTCTCTCTCTCTCTCTCTGTGTTTGGGAGATGCACAGGGAAGTTGCAGTGTTAAATGGATACACTAGGGGGAGTGGAGGAAAGGAGAAGGGCACTCACATCCTTGTCAGATGTGTGCACTTATGATGAGTGAGTGTAGTCACTGTTTGGGAAGCAATGCTCAGTGGCAGAAAAAGAGCGAGTGGAATAAAAGTGGAAATGTACAGTATGTTTGTGTCTGTTGGCGAGGGAGACGGACATGCAGCATTTTACACGGGATGTTTTCTTTAAGGCGTTGTGTTGGTGTTGTTAGCTCTCACCATTTGCATATTTGTTTGAGATGAGTCAGAATAATTTATAATTTGGGTTTTGCATCAGGGGCTTCATCATTACATGTTGTGATTCATCAGCTATCTGTTGCAGGTGGTCTTTCTATACTGAATCATTTTTCCTTTCTGAGAGGAAGAATGAAACCCAGTGTTTAACAGTTGTCAACCAAAGCCGTTTTCATCTATGTGGAATTTTAACATTAAGTTTGCCTTTTCTTTTGTGTGTAGTACGTATACCACGCAGTCTCTCAACAGGTAGCCTAATTAATGTTTGATAATGTTGTTGCGGTGCAAATTCCTATATTTTTCTGAGTGTCTGTTATAGATATAGGGGCGTGTGTCTGTTTATTGATTCAGGACAGACACGTGTGTCACTCTGACATACCGCAACCATACTGACTTTTGCCCCTCCTGCTTTCTGTTTGGACCTCTTTGGTTCCATGTTTAAATGAAGCCAAACAGTGGGTTTACTCCCTATCAGACCTAAAGCAACAGTGAGTCACCCTGTTAGTCAAAGAGTTGTACAGCAAATATGACCCAGCCGACACTCTCCTGCTCTGCGTCATCTCCAGTGTCTCCCCCTCTGGCTACCTGACAGGGCAGACACCACAGCCTGGTGCACTGAGCTGCAATGGAGCAGCTCTGTTTATCTGCTGCTGAATATCAGCTTCCTGTTGATGCCAGTGGGTCAGTGATCAGAGCTGTGTGACGTATGCAGCTGTCTGTGTAATGTGGACACTTCTCTCTCGCATGTCACTCACTATTGCCCATACTACTTTTTGTTAATAACATCAATCCTGTTATGCTCCTCTGTTAGGAGTGCCTGGAGGGTGTGCATTCATTTTTCAATAAACAAGCAGGTTCACTGAAGAAGTATTATTCACTTGTTCTGAGGTTAGTAAAATATCCAGCAGAAACGTATCATGTTTTCTGTTTTTCGAGAGCAGCTGCTCTGCAATAATTAATGACGGTAAAAGAAGCAAAACAGAACCTTTTTGTCAATAAACTACAGTGGCCAGGAAAAGTGAAGTGCTCATTTATGAATTTGCCTTAAAATATAGTCACATTGTCATCTTAGTTACATTCATGAAAATATAATTTTACTGTAACTAATAACACATCAATCACGGTGCTTTTCTTGTTCATATTGAAATTATAATTTAAACATTTACAGTGTATGCAGGAAAATATATGCAAACCCCTCAGTGAATGGCATTAACAAAAGCTAATTGAAGTCAGGAGTTATCAAACTTGGAGTCCAACCAAGAAAACCAGATTGGAGGTGCGGGTTAGAGCTACTCTGACTTATAAGAATTACTTAGGCATTTTGAGTTTGCTGTTCACAAGAAACATCTGCTCAAATGAAATATGCCTTGCAAATGAAAGATCTCACAAGACTAGTGGCTAAGACATGTTGATTTGCATAAAACTGAGAGGGTAACAAAGTCATCTCATTGAGTTTAGATATTCATCAGACTACAGTTACACAGAAACACTATTTTTTGGGATGATTTAGTTCTATGGCTACTCCTGCTTAGGTGACCAGTGAAGATGACCATAAAGAACCTCAATTCACAAATTCACAAATCATGGTGCATGTTGTCCTGCCATGGACACCACAGAGGAAAAAAAAAAAAACTTTGCTGAATCTCTAAGAGCAGCGCATGAACTGACAGAACCAAGGGTGAATTTGGGAGAGCAGGCAGCACTATATATGTTGTAAAAGCAGTGCTGGATACCAATATGAAAACAAAATCCCGAAGGTGACGCAGGCTGGAGAGAGCATCATGATTTGGGCTTTGCTGCCTTTGGGCCTGTACAGCTCACCATCATCAAAGGGACGATGAGTTCCCAAGTTTATCAAGGTCTCTTACAAGATAATGTCAAGGTCCACCTGCTGAAGTTCAGTAGAAGCTGGATGGTGCAGCGGCAAAAAGACTAAACTTCAAAGTGAATCTACAGAATGACTTCAGACAAAGAAAATGAGTTGGAGAGACCCAGTCAGAGTCTACACCTTAATCCAGAAGAGATGCTGTGGAGTGACCTGAAAGCTGCTTGTACCAGACATCCTAAGAATATGTCTGATCTGAAGCTGCTCTCTAGGGTTCAAAGTGGTTCAAAATTACTCCTGAAGATGGTGCAGGTCAGGACTGACCCGCAGCCACTGCAGCTTTGAGGTTTTGGGAGCCAGGTGGTTCAATCCAAGAGGTGACTTTTCTGTGAATGTTTATTCAATCAAGATACAGTAAAATTGTTTGCACGATATAAGGGATGCTGTGTTTGGCATTAGTAATCCAATAAAATTTTACTGAATGGTAAGCTGGAACAAATGACCCAGTCTACAGAGTGATATGATTTAGAATGGTCTTCATACACCTAAACTGCTGACATACAAATAGCACAGGTCATTTAATAGCCTTTAATATTTGTACAATACCAAACAGACCATTAGGTCCAAGCAATTGTTATGGCCTGAAAATGGTGTATACTATGCAGGAGAGACTGAGTTTGAGAGTAGCTGACCACTGCTGACATCTCACTCTCAGTTATATTTCCAGGACAGAATGTGGTTCAACTCCAGCCTCAACTCATCAGCACGGTTAAACCACAATTGTCATCTCAACTGGAGTGTCTAATTGAACAGACACTTAAGCTTAGAGCATCTGCCAAAACTACTTAGACCTCTACTGGGGTTTTCAGATTTGTTTGCTTTCCAGCTGGAGTGACTCTCACTTTTGTTTGAAATCCAATGGCTTTCTGAGACAAATATATGTTAGTTTCCTGGCAAATCAGTCTGAAATAACATTTCTATTGTACTGCAGGTTTTTCAATGAGGCTTAATATTTTGCTAGTGTGTTAATGAGCTTAACTAGCTTGTCGTATTAGTCCAGGTGTTGTATGCCAAAGACTGCAAGGTGAGAAGAGGTCAATCTTGGACATCCTGACTTGATCCTTGTCTTCTCTCCAGAGAAACAGAGCAGAAAAACCTGTGCCTGACCTCGCCGTGGCTTCCTTTCCTAAATCAACTGCAGACACATCTGTCAGCGGCTGCTGATTGACCCTCTCTCAGACATACAAAGAGCCCCACTGGAGGACAACGGTGTTAGGTTTCTGTTATCTCAAGACCAGGGAAAATCTGTTGCTCTGTTCATCTTTTGTTCCAAAGGATAGGCGCGCTCCTTTGCCAAGGATGCACTCCAGTCTGTCTGGCCAATTTCACTGTGACAACAGACAGGTTGTTTCCTACTCTGTTGTGTGTGTTTGCAAAGAAGGACAGCACAGCTAAATATATTAAGCCACTTGATTTTGCTAAGTGCGGGCTAAAGTGCCTTTTGGCTCTGGTGGCAACAAAACAACTGTTAAGTGTGCACTTGGTCTTGTTCAATATCAGACTCTCCTGTGCCCAGTTTTTGGTCTCTCATGACAGACATTCGACCAGATAATTGATTTATTTCTTTGCTCTTGCTGTGGTCAATACATGCGGCTTACAGTTGGCAGGCTGTGCGCCCTACTTTCTCAACTGTTTGCCAAAACACATGGACCCAGTCCGATTGTTACTATGTAAGCTAGGTGTTATGGATACTATTTTATCCTGCTCAATTTTCCGTTTATCTGTCACTTAAGCTTATGTGTGCTCACTGAAAAGCCGTGAAATACAATAGGCCCCAAAAATGCTCAGGGGCTCACAGGGGAAAAATGGAGTCTGATTTGCTCTCATGTCTCCTTCCTCGCTCTGACTGGAATTCATTATTGATAGATTCTCCGTGTTCTTAACCAATGCCAAATTAAGGGGAACATGTAAAAGGCTCCTGCCAAAATCCCTGCTTTGTTTTTCATTTACCTTCTGCTTTATTTGCATATTCATCCTCTACAGGCAATCAGCAGCGATCTTTGCTGTGGGCCTTTCATCTCCGCTCTGCCATCCTGACAGGCAGCTTTTCAGTATCACAACAGTTTAACTAACTAGGATTTGTGGATGAGAGATGCTGTTGCTGGAGTATTCACATTTTTGATTTGCAGAGGATGTAATGTGTGTGACAGGGAGAGAAAGAGGGTTTTTAGAAGGAACATAAAACAGTGATTGGGAAAATACGTCGCCGGATGATGGATTTCATTAGAGTAGGTTTGTATAAATGTAAATGCAGGCACCATGGTATTTCCTAAAATGGAAGGCTTTGACTGATGATCGCTGATCTATTCACTATCCAAATGAATGCAGATGCCAGGTTTGTGAAGCATGGTCTTGCTAGAGGCGTGATTACTGCAAGGCCATGCAGTAAGGTACTAGTCTTTTCTGATGCAGATCCCAGATGTTGAGGGATAAGTTGACCCTATTCGTCTCCGGGGACTAGGGTGCAGCCCAGAGAAAGAAAAGAGCCAACAACAACAGAGACTAAAGGGGCCGACATCCTGCTGCTCAGGCAAGCCGAGGGGCCTCGGTCAGTAGTCATTTAGGCCGTGTGTTTGTGGAAGAATGACAAGCCATGCAAATAGCTCCGTCGGCTGTTTTTCCCCTTGTCTTTTGTTTTCTTTGGTTGTTTTTGTGGTTGCTGTTGTGTTGTCTGTAGAGACAGAGGAACTCAGGGATGAGCGAGTTCCATAAAAAAGGTAGAGGGGGGTGGGAGCTGACTTGTCAACCTTAGGACCTCCCATAGGTTAATGACGCAAAACACAATGCTCTGTGATCAGATTAGATAGAGCACTCTCCCCCCTACTGCACTAATCAGCACAATAAAGAAGATAAAAGATAGAATTACCATACAGTGTTTTCACAGTCCAGCATACATCTCTAATGTAGCTAATTGAAGTCCCTCTTTCTTGCTTTGTTACTGGTTTACTATTCCTACACTAAATCTGTAATTAGCCAACTTAGCATCCTTTCTCCAGCCTTAGTTAAATGGTTGCATTTATCCCTACAATAGACTCAACATGCTTGTGTAAGCATCGGCAGAACCTTTAAGACAAATATGCTGCTTTCTGATTCCTTAACTCAGCTGCAAATTCCTTCACTATACGGTGAATAAGGTCTGGGTCATTTACTCCTTTAAGATCAGGAGCTTGAGTGTCTTGTGAAAAGGTCAGTCAGGGTTTAATGCTTAAAGGAGAGGAAGTTGGGGCTAATGTTATCTCATGAAACAAACCAAGTATTTGCTTCTCTAAATAAGATAAGATAGATACGCTACCCCAATGTCCGTAATGGCCCTGTTGATTGGACACATACAGGAAGTATGGTATTCAGGCAACAGCATTTTGAGTTGAGAGAAGGGGGGGACTAGAGAAAAGATTTCCTGTCACACAGACCTGCCATCATCATGATCAAAGTGTTCACTTATCTGTGTCAAACACTAACTCTGATGTTGTTTTCTCTGTGATCTGAGTGACTTTGTTTATTCTCATGAGTCATATCTAAAAATTGCCTTTTGTAATGATTTCTCAGCTCAATTCCACTGCTGTACACAACGAGTAACTGTTCTGAAAGTACAAAAACAATGGTAGATTTTTGTTCATATTTTAAAGCAAACTTGGCACCATCAGCACTCTCAACTCAGAACCAATGCTTCAATCGCTTGCCTAAAATACATTCTCATTTTTCAGTTCCTCCCTTGTATATGCTTGTCTAGAGTGGTATACTCCAGTTTGCATCATTATGTTGTTATCTATCAAAACTTAGTGGAGTCATGTTGATATTTTGTCATTGTAGGGTTGAGAAGTGTCTGGAGTTTAAAGTGAAAACTGAATGAATTGGAGCCACTTAATTGGCATTAAACTCTTCTTGAGGGTGTTTGGTAACACCTCCAACCAGCCAAATAACAGGAAGGTGTCTGCACCTCAGCGTCTGACACCGCTGCTTCAGCTCTGATCCGAGGTGACTTGGATATTGGATATCCTATTCCTCTGCAGCTGGGAGCCACATTCAAAGGAAACCTATAGGGAGTGATGATGGGGGAATAAAGGACTGCTTGAGATGAGGGGACGTTTATGACTTTCATGAAAGAAGTGTTCTTAGACTGCCCGCCCACCTATTAGCGCAAGAGTGTAAGGTGCTTGTGGTGGAGTTGTGAATGAAATGTTTTAGGTAAAACTGGATGTAACTGGAGTAGACCCTCTTTATCCCACTGTGTTGCTGGGGTGTTTCTGAGGTTAAACCTCAGCAAGAGAAGACACATGTGTGTATAGGTGTGTATTGCATCAGTGATGGGGATGAGGTGTGGGGTTATGTGGTGGAAAAAGATTGTTTACATTTATCTTGGACATTGACATGCTCTCCTATGTGCACACAATTGCAAACTTATGGCTTTCATCACTGCCATGTGAATAATGAATATAACGTTAAGTTGTAGGTAAAATTCAGTTAAAGGAGTTTAAATACCTTTAAAAGTACAAGTCATGAAACATCTCTACACACGTTTTAGAATGAACAAAGAAGAATACACCAAAACTCCTTTCACTGGAGAAATGCAGGAAAACCTTGCCAGGGGCTCACAGGAAGGCTTACATCACTTGCATGCTGATAGATGTCAGTGGTACAGCATAACAAAAAGCAGATCAGTGAATTAATCATGAACCAGTATCATTTAGTGATAATCAACATTAAGAATATTTATTGCTTGAATGCTGGGCATGTTTTCACATGTTAAAATTCTGCATTTACTCCCGCAGACCTTGAAACATGTCTTTCTCCAGTTTCAAAAATGAACAATACAGACAAAGCTGTGACATTTCATAGGCCAGTAAAACACCTTAAATCTGACCCATCAAATACAACCAGTAAAAGGTAGAGGAAGTCAACCAGCAAATCACCGATCTAGGAGATGGGTAGATGCATTGTGTAAATAGAAGTAGTGTGATTATAACCAACATCAATCACACAAGCAATAACAGAGATGTGAATTTATACGTGGTGATAAGGAACAATGGCGTCAGGAGCTGACTGACTTTGGTGGCAGCTGACGCTGTGTCAGTGCTTGTGTGAAAATGACTGTGATTTGAAATAGAAATGGTCCCTTTCTGTGGCAAGTGTTATTGGCAAACAGTTTTCTGCTGATTGAATTGTATCTGCCCGCTTCAAGTTTCTGCATAAAATTGCTATAGGCTCTCAAAAATGCATTCCTGTCTTTGTAAAGGTCACTGTTTATGCATAAAATGCCAGCATTTCATGTTTGGAGACATTCATCATAGTGACTGTATCATTTGCAAAACCTGTTCTTTCTATACCTGTTTAAGCAGTTTGCAATTCACATTTTCATTTCTCTTTTATGATCATGGGAACTTAAAATATGTTTTTTTGCACAGCTGCACACAGTCTGTTTTTATTGTTTTACAGTAAATAATATTATGAACATCTGTAAACATGGATATCAGCTATACTGACTGTTTTAGATCTTCTACCCTACAACACAGTTACAGTACAGAGTTATTTTTCTTTTTCTCCTGCAGTCCCCCACCACTGTTATTGTAGTCTTAATGTGAATTGTTTTGCATTTAATTCTCAGTACTTTTTGTTTTTATCTATAACTATCTCTGTTGCTCCAGTGACCCAGTTTCCCCCACTGTGATCATTAAAATTTCATCATCATTATCACCATCAGCCGCATTTCTCTGCTTCATGCCTATCACCTGACTCTCTGCCATGGGAAGCCTTGAAATTAAGCACAGACAAACCCCGCATGAATTTTTTTTAATGATGTTAAATGTTTGAATGTTGCCTTACTGGATTTTGAGCTGCATAGTTTATAAAACTTGAGCCAAATTTCTGCTAAATACATTAAAGTTCAGTGTATGCTGCAGCAGCCGCCCCCAGCTCTCTCAGGATAGGGAAACCCAGAGGAGGCTCCATTTAACCCCTAAGGATTAGTGCTCATGCCTACTTTAGCATTGGTAAAAGGGAAAATGTCTCAGCACATTGAGTCAATAGGGATTCAGGCCCGCTCTGCTGGCTTCCCACACAAAAATGGACAAAGAAAAAAAGTGAAGCTTCAACTCAGAATTCAATAGGGCTAGATGTTTGCCCAGCCTGCTTTACCATTTGCCCTTCCGCTGCCTTCACAGTACATTACCAGACCAAAAATACGAGGCTGTAATCTCAACAATGTATTCAATGCGAGTACCTGCAGCTGGCCTTGAATATTTTGTCTGCATCAGTTATTCCACTAAAAATGGAAGAAAAGTTTCTAATTGTGTTGTTTTTTTAATACTGGGAGAGTATGGAAATGGACGTATTTTGGTTGTACTTGTTCAGTGGTGTGTTTGGACAGTGTCAACCTTCCATAATCCTCTATGCTGGGCTGACTTGCTTCTGCTTAGGGAGAAAAAGGGTCAAAAAGCCTGGTGGTGGTGCTTATTTATGAGCTTGTATTTAGTCTCCTCTCTCTGTCTTCGTCTCTCCCTCCGCCCCCCTCTCCTTCTCTGTCTCTCCGTCTCTCTCTACTTCTCTCTGATTGCTAAGTCTCCTCACATGTCTTTGTAGTGTATCAGAGGGTCTTCATCTGTCTTGCTGGTGAAGGCTGCTGGAGAGACAGTCCGGTGGTGGTGTCAGAGGGCGTGGCCTCTCTCACAGGGATCCCTGGCAGAGTCGAGGCTCTGTCTGTTGACTTTAGTCCTCGGTTGACATTCCCTTGTGTTTGTCTAAGCTTTCATCACGGCTCCGTTCAAACAAGCGCCAGCAACTGATAAAACACATGCTCTCACTAACTCACAATGAAGCACTCGCACATCACACACACACATAGCGACACATGGACAGACTCCGATTTGACTTCATAGCAACAGGTGATGCCCCAAAAAGGAGTCCTAGCTGTAGCAGCTGTATTGTCTGTTTCCAGTTCAGTTCTTGCAAAGATGACATTATACTTTTAAGTGTAAGAGCATTAACAGCTGCTCATAAAGCGGTATGATATTTGTCTCCCGCAGTGTCGCCTGCTGCCAGAATACAGTAGCTCAGTGTTTTTGCTTGTAAATTTGATTCTGGAGAGTGCTGGAGTATAGAATATCATAGGACTGGTTTTGTCTTTCATTGTCAAAGAGGGAAAAAAAACACAACTGTGTTTTCACATTTGGCCCCATTACGTCTGAGTTGAAGAGTTGGACCCAACCGGCAGGAATTTATCTGCCAGTCAAGCAGGAAGAGAGTGTTCTCCTGGTGTGGATTGCCGTCTGTTCTCCTGTGGGGATGGTCTCCCAGCCTGCCAGATTTCACGCCTGCAACTGGTGCCTCAGAGGTGCAGCAGGAGGAGGAGAGGACACGGGGTGACGGGTTGGTCGCAGTCAGGGTGTGAGAGGAGAGTGACGTCACGGCCGCAGAAAGGGAGTGTTATCATCCCAGAGATTCAGAAACCAGGTGCAATACACACCTGCGTGTACTCCTTCCACCTTACGTAATTAGAGTTCAGTATCCTCCTAATAAATGTTCTCTCTCGTCTCCTCCGTGTTTGTGTGTGTATGTGTGTGCGTGTGGGTGGGGGCCGATGGGCTCAATTGGGAATTATCTAGGATTCCCTGGAGAAAGCCTCTTTTCCCTCCTCTCTGTTTATCCACAAGAGCATACTCGCTTCTCAGTTAGTCGTACAGACTCAACAGCCCATTACTGATCTCCTGATCTGTTGTTTAAATTGATTCTGTGTGAATATGTCTGCACGTTTCCTCTTAATCTTACTATTCTTGTTAAAACCTTTATGTAATCTCAGACTATATTGAGTGGCTAATTAATGCTTGGCATAAGTGAGTTACAGTTGCATAGTCTGAAAGCTTGTGACTGTTGAGTGTTGCGTGTGCCAGCAAGAGATTCTTATTCCTGCACAAGCGCAAGACCGGAGTGGAGCAGTTCTTTTCTGTCACCAGATCTGTCAGCAGGTTGTCGAGGGATCAGTCACATCATTCGTCAGATCTGAAGCTGAATGTGGCAGAAGTAATAGATGAGTATTCATTGTCCCCCTTACTTCTGTGCAGTCATCTGCCGGCTTATAATTGGGGCTAAGGCTGCTGAACCCCTGTGTGGATCGTCTGAACGCAGTGACATAGAATACTCCATAGAGACGCGTTGTGTGATTTTTCTTATAGTCTGACAGGCGTTTGAGGCTTCTCACATATCCAGCAGTCAGTTTACCTCAGCCATCCCTCATATCTGTACGTCTGTTTTTGTCATTGTGAGACTCGTGTATGTCTGTGGAGGTATAGGTGTCGCATCAGTTTACGCCACTCGAGGTCTGCAAGGTGCTCTGCCCGTAATGTCGGTTAACTACAACAAAAGGAACGTTTTCTACACTGGCTCCTCGGCTCACATTCAGTCACAGCAACATAAGGTTATAAAGTCAAAGCAGTTCTTTTATTGGTTCCATGCAACCAGTCTTCCCCTTACTACCCACATCACATGGCCAGCTGACCTTGCCCCCGTCATGTTTAACAAACTCTCTGCCTTTGTTCATTCACCCATGTTTCCATGGTGACCAGGCTGAGTCAACCCAAACAGCATGGCCAGGCAGCCTCAGAAGGGCTAGATGGCCTACAAAAAGTCAATGGTTTCACAATATTCCTGGGACATTGTATGAACGTGCTCTGGATGAAATGCATTATAGCCTTGTAGCCCAGTCTTAACAGCACAGAGAGATATCCTTGTGTGTTTGATTGCTATCTGGAGACTAATATGATGGTCAGTGATGTTGTGAGAGAAAGAAGAGTAAAAGCCAGTTGTTTTTATAGATCACCAAGTGAGCAATTGCCAAGCTGTTTGCTTAGAAATGTGGCCATTTCTTTGTTAGCCAATGTTGCTTTGGTCATTTGAATGGTGCCTCACGGAATATGAAACAGATCGCAGTATGAATTTAGAGCCCCACCGGCTCATCTATTTACCCTCTGCCAGTGGGCTCTTTTCGCCACATTGAAACACACAGCAGCCTGGGTTTTTCCTGAGCTGGAACTCCCAGTGCTAAATGAGGTGTTGGCTGGGGCTGTGTCAGGGGAGCAGACTGTCGCCGTAAAAGCCTTGATAAACCCCAAAACAGACACCGACATGGACAGTGGATGCACATTAAGTCGTGCTTTTTATATTTTGGGAGTCTGCAGACATGCACATCATGTTCACTTAGTGGTTGCATGGTCATAAATTGTAGGCTGTGTGGACCCTTGCAAACATGGGCAGATGACAAAATTTATGTCATGCACATTCTCATGACTATGTGGACATGGAAGGTAATTTGAGGTTAGTGCCCCTTTGAGACACGCTTCTTAAATGCAACAGCAACTTCATAATAAATCTCTGCATCATGTTAGAAAAAACTAAATAAAAAAAAAAACCTTGTTGTATAGCAGTTTGACATGCAAAGACCTTTCCACTTAAACACAGCTCAAGTCTCAGTTGCCTCATTAACAGAAGGGTGACAGGATGCACAGGATTACACACATTAAAGAGATATTTAAAAGGCTAGTTTTGCCCTCATGCCACAGGACCGTGAAATATTTCTCATTTGTTATAATTTGGAATTAAAATCAGTTTAATAAACCATGAAATATTGTAAGTGAACCAATTTTACATTATAGAGGAGACACTCCTCTTGGATCAGGTGAAGCTATTTTAAAAAATGTCATTTGACTTTTTTCCTCCCATTTTTGAAAAAAAGGAGAAAGCTTAAAAAAACCTCACATTAATCATACCCAAGTCTCTCCGAATTTTGACACTTTGTTCATGCCAGCTGTGTTCAAGATATAACTCAACTTTATATTCATTGTGTGAGAAAGTATAGCAATTCACACAGAGCCACAAAGAGCACAAACTGAGCACTGTTGGATTTGGTAAAATGGGGCATGTCATAAGTAAGAAATGATGAGAAGGTGCACTGAGGGATCTACACATCTGCTCCAAGTGTAAGGGGATGTGATCTTCCTGCAGTGCTCACATTGATTGTTCATGGAGATAAACAGTAAGTTACAGTAGTCTATCACTTTGTGCAACGTTAAAGAACTTCCCTTCTTTGATATGGCTGTTTTCCAACTGTCTGCTGTTCTCCATCACTGCTGCCAGTACAGTGAGGCCACAAAGGGCTTAAGATCTTGGTCTGTCTCACATGCTAGACACTAAATATCACATACACACTGCAGCACTCCACATTCAAAACGGCTTTTGTGAGCAACAGTTTAGTCTACATCTGGATCCTTCTATTTTCCTCTCTTAATGGCCCATTCAATTAATTGAAGTGCTGATCAATGAATTAAACCAAGTCCACTTACGAGTTGAGTAGATAAGAATAATGGAATAATATAGTCTGTATGCTAAATGGTATCAGTCCACTTTAGGTGATGCAAAGTTTGAGTCCAAAACATGCACTGACGTGTCGAATAAGTATAAAAAGTAGCTACATTTATATTGCTGACAACAGTTATTTGTTATTAAATTCATCAAAATATATAAATAAGTATTTTAGATATTAGTCAATATTTTTCACAGCTTAGGCTCAGTCATCAGATAGAGTTTTCCTTTCATTTCAAGTTACTTAACAAAGTCAATTAAGTAAGGAAGTAGGGGATATTTTGCTTTGATAAGCATATTAAATAGTGAGATCAGATTTGATAAGATTGAAGCCCAAGCTCTCACATGCAGACAGACAGTATGATGACTGAAGAAACTAAAAGATTTTCCATTCTAAAATATACAGATGCTGATGTACTATTGAGTATTTGCGATTGTTTCAGTTTTAAACTTTGATTGTGTTACTGTCCATTTTAATTCCACTACGTTTCACATGGAAATGGCAGATAAGACACTTTTTCTCATTAGCTTGTTGGAGTTTGTGCACCACTAAACTAGCTGTTTGTTTGTAGCACTTCTGCAGGTGTGTCTTTGGCTTCACGGTGGCCATGGTGAGATTGGCTGTGTGAATGTAATTACTAATTTAGCTAAAGTGCGGGGAAAACAAACAGAGTAGGAAAAGCTGGAATGATCAGACGATAGCTCTCTCCAGCTGCCTCCAGCTCTAATCTGCTCAGGTAATTCTCCTCAAACCCATTGATTCCATGCAAGTGATAGAATTTCAATGCATCTCTGATGAGATGGGAAAAGTAGACAACCTACCTGAGCACTCAGATGGATTGGCAAGCAGATGCTCGGTCAAAGTGACAGGTGATAAGTGCTTTGGCAAGCTTTAAGTGAAATCTTTATGCATGTCTTGCTGTATGTCGCCGTGCTGTCACTGCCCATCTCTCATATGGTCCCTCTCATTTGCAGTACCTCTCAGAGCACTTTCTCAGCTACAGAACAAGCAGCCCTCACAGCCTGATAAGCACCTGTGACCTTTCAGATGAAGTGTTCTATTTATTTAAGTGACTACTTCACAACTGTTTACTGCGCAAGGCTGTGTGCACTGAAATGAAATAAGAAACTCCTCCACTTGTGGTACTTCAGACGTATTGACCCTACTGGCCTCATATGGTGATTTCTTGTTAAAATGGATTTTAATATATACTTTTCATGCGTAAGTAATAACTCTAATCAAAGTCTGAAGCATGCAGTTGCTGTCAAATTAAATGGAAAATGTAAACTACAGCTGGATTCAGAAGTTGTTGCATATAGTTGCCAAAGGTGAATATAATGTAAAAGCCAATTCATGGTTTCTGCATGCAGCCCAAACTTTGAGCCCATGTGGCACTGGCATTGTGGCGTGAATCAGACACTCATTTAAAGCACTTCAATATATGTACTGTTTATGTTCCATCCTTGGTCCTTTTTCTGTTTTAAAGGTCACACACTGTAATGTTTTCTTTTTTACTTTTTCAGCAAAATACTTCACACAAAGAAGCACGTCTTACAACTAGAGGTTACCATCATGTTTTCTAGTGCGCATGTGTGGAACCGCAGACCACCTGCGTACCATGATTACTGAATAAGGGCAAAGAGAAACACAGTCTTCGGAAGAGCAAAGTGCTGTTTATATCATCAAGCATATAATTCAGTAATCACAAAGGTTCATGGGACTTGTCCACGTGTGGAAATTACAAAGCTTCTGGGCACATTACTCTTGCAAAACCAACAACCTTAATTTGTAGGTGCCCTTAGTTTTATTTACTACAAGGGGTAAATTCAACCCTTTATCTAATACTGGTGCAGCTTTACTACTTGTGCATATACTGTACCACACTGTGCCTCAGGACTATGTGTGGAACAGGCTGGGTTTTATCCTAACTGCTGCATCCTTTTCATTATAATGCAGTGCTCCTGCCAAATTTCACCTCTCTTATAGAACAGTGGTCAGTTAAGATAACACTTCCTCTGGAAAATAAACAACCATGCATGTTCACTTATTGGCATGGCAGCTATAATCTTTGAGGTGTAATGTGCTGTAGTGTATATTCAAATAACCAGACATGTATTAAACAGTGTTCTTCCTGTCATCTTAGACCATTACTTTTCCTTGTATCTTTGCCTTCCCTGGTTGTGGTAATAGTGAAGCGTTTCAAATAACCGTACTACCAGAAGGCTCATTGTGAAATACTTAATCACCTATCTCACTGTACTTGCCATGGAACCAGCAGGCTATGCAGCACATACAGAGAAGCTTAAAATGCTTTGGCCTGTATTTAGCCTATTGTGTATAGCAATTTAAAGCCCTCCTAATTGGAGTCCAGGGGAGAATCTCTGGGAGCGCTCTCTAAGTACTGCCCCACAATTGTCTGCAGGTCAGAGGGCAGCTCAGAGATTTGCATGAAGTTCTATGCCAGAAACAGCATTTAAGCTGAGCGTTTCGTTTAAAGCAGCATCCGGAGCAGTTGGAATGCAGCGCTATAGCTCTTCATTCCCCACACGAAATGGCCTCAGCCACCTTCATTTATTTCCCTCCTCACTTCATCTCACTGTATGCGTTTCTCATCTGTGGATCAGGAGCAGCCGTGCTTTCAACTGGAGACCCCCACACCAATCACATCATAACAAATCTCTGCAAAATGGACGATTCACAATGCTGTCCTAACATCTGAAATTGATGGCAATCAGCAAATTGCTGTCTTAAGTGCAATGGTAATGCATTAGTAATGGGTTGTGATCATAACCAGAGAGCTGTGGATCAGAGCAGCTAAGCCTATTGTCTCTAAGAACAAAAGCAGGGGTTGGAGCAGGCATGGGTGATTCCTCTAACTCTTTGCACCTAAGCCCACAAAGTTGAAATTCCCTGATCCAAGGGTCTAATCCCCCTTTTCCCAGTCTAGCTCTCATTCAGTCAGCCATCAGCCCTCTCTTCTTCTCTGTGGACACTCGCACTTGCGTAGCATCATTAGCCGAGGCTCAGTCCTGCCCTGTCTTTAGCCCCCTATGTAGTCTCTGTTGCTCTTTTTAGGAATGGTCACTGTTTCCTCTAACATTAAGTCTTTGGCTGCTGGACTGTAAAACTCTAATACCAGCATCTTAAGATGTTTTTAATCCTCTTGAGCAAACTGCCTATATCCCCAACTGTAGCAGCACCATTATTAAGAAGGAATGAAAACCTTTATATTTAAGCATTTTTCATGTTTTGCATGAATGTTACTGTCCACCCAGTTTTGTTAACCTGTGTTAACCTTAAAGAGGAACTGTGCAGGTTTTTTACTTTAACTATGCTACATTTTTACCTTAATTAAACAGCTTTGGAGTAATTGTGATGGTTAAATAAATGACTAGTACCTTGTTATAAGGAAGATTGGAAGCTCCCTGCCTCCCACGTCGTAGCATCTCTTGGCTGAAAAACAACCTTGCAAGGTCAGCACTGCTGCCCCAGTGTCCCAGCTCTCGTCTCTGCGCACCATGACACAAATGCACCCCATAACCCGTAATCTCTTGTTTATGACAGATAAGACTACACATATTGTATGATATATAACGTTATCCACCGCTTTGTTGATTGATTTCTCCCCAGCATTGTTGTAAACAAATGCACATGGCCAGGAGGAGGGTTAGCAAAACAGCGTAAAGGCCAGCAGACTTGCATAGTTCCCCTAGTAAGACAAAGTCTACCCACATTACACTAACTGGACTGTCAATTTAAATTTTCCTTAAGTGAAAGACATTAGAAAATTGTCAGGTGACTGCAGAGGAATTATGCATGTGTTTACAGCTTTAAGTGTTCATCATAGACAGTAGCCATAATTATTTTAGTTTATGGGACAAAGATTCAATCAACAATTAATATCTACTTAACAGTTTGCATAAAACCAATGTTTAGATGATGGAAAATTCATATTGTATAAAAATGACCGCTGTAGCCTATATCTCACCCACTGCTCTGGATTTGTCTATGTGGCTATGATGTTCTTTACAACAGAAAGGCAGGATCCCTCAGAGGGCATTAATGCTAAATAGAAATTGGATTTAACAGCAACACATAGACGTTCTTTCAGGACGATTAGGGCTGCAGCCAGGCATGGTGTTCTTCTACACTTGCCTGTTTAATGTGAGATTAAGCCACTCAAAACCTGCCCATTCACGTTTTCTTCCTCTAGCAGAGTGTTTTTGGAACACCTCCCTTTCCTTTCCTAAAGGGTGAGGTTATTCAGGTGCATGATGCTATCCAAATACGAGTGGGAATGAAAAGTGCTCCTGGAAGTTTAAAGCTACTTCTCTTGAATTCGGTTATCAGATTTGGGTACTTTGCAAAGTGAGACTCTTAAAGCTGCCAGGGGTCACGAGACATATTATGATATAGGCACTCATTTAATGGTTACCGGTTCTCTCTTGTTTGTTCAGGTTTGTTCATCTTCCCTCTGGATTGTTCAGGCAAGGCAAGTTTATTGGTACAACCTGTTTTTACAAACAAGGGGCATTTTCAGTTAAATCTAAATTCAGTTGTGAGTCTAGTTTTACACATTTAATTGCAGTAAATTAGTTTTTACTGGTGTCAACAGCTCTTGCTTCAGTGCTGTGGTTGGGAACATGAGTTGTTCTCATGAGGTGGCACTGGTCACATTTTTGCATCTGTTGAGAAGTTAAACTGTGAAGGTGATGCATTTACAGTGAGCTGAGCTGTAAATAGCCTGCTCATATTGGAGGTGGAACAAATGTCCTGTCGTACTTGTCGTTCTAATTCGCAGTCTGGCCTAAAGCATTATTTATGTAATGTAATCATTTGGGAAACAAGGACATGGAACAAGCAGGTGACTGCAAAGCTGTTAGCCACACAAATAATCACAATAATATGGCATAAGCTAGTTAGCAAGAACTTTAGAAAAAATCAAAGGCATGTTGAAAAGATGTGTTTGCCTGTTTAGGATGTAGCAAGTATCACATCACCAGACTAAAAACTATGCATCATGCAAACAACAGTGTATGCATACAACCTAATATTAATGAGCTCTATGCACAACTTCACTACTTCCTGAACATAAGGCAGCTCCTTTATTTCCTGTTTTACATTACTGGACAAACTGATTAATCCAGGTGTGTCTGACCATTATGACTACTCAGACACACCTGGATTAATCAATTTGTCCAATTATGTAAAACAGGAAATAAAGGAGCTGCCTTATGTTCAGGAAGTGGTGAAGTTGTGCATAGAGCCCATTGATCATGAATCAATTAATGGAATACTGTCTGATTTTATTATGGTAATACAATTTATGACATTTAATACATTTTATAGTATAGGTTATGTGTTTATATTTTAAAATTTGCTCTCACATTAAAGTAAGCAAGTTGTAGCACATCACACCTTATATCCATCTAAGCCCCTTTCATTGTGAACAGAAACAGTACAAACAACTATTCACTCAGGAGATGATGTTTATTACTGAACGGCCCCATGGTATAATTTCCATCTGAATGGAACCATCTTTTCTCTTTTATTTAATTTTATTCTTTAAATGTTCTGTCTTTATGTAAAGCACATTGAGTTGCCTTGGTATGAAATGCGCTATATAAATAAAGATGCCTTGCCCTGCCTTGCCTTGCCTTTCCCGTGGACATACTACAATCAACGGCAACACCATTGATGGTACAAAAAAGTTTATACATTACCTCAATTTCTCTTAACAAATATGTTCTTTTGCATACAGAGAGGCTCTTGACTGTTTTTTTTTTATGTGTTGAGGTTTCTTATTACTAGACTAACTATCCCTTTGCCTTTCTGTAATAAAGACATCGCATAAAATGAATAGACACACAACATTCAATTTCTCAATTTTCTATGCTTTCCCATAGAGGGCTATAATCAGTGGGTCACTGGGTGGAGTAAAGGCGAACACCTCTCTTGTACATCTTACTTCTGTGCTTCTGATGGGAAACAATTTAAGGTGGGTTTTACCTTTGAAGCATGAGGCCCGCTACATCTCCAAAAAGACCTTGAGTGAGAGTGTCTTTCAGAAGTTGAACCTGATGCAAAGGGAACAAGGAGTAGAGTGAAAATACCTCCCATGTTGCCCCATTTTGTCAAAATCCCATCATGATTTTAAGAGGCAATTAATCTCGAAGGAAATAATTGAGCTTGTTCTGTCAAGCAGGACTTGAAAGATGACACAGCGTACTGGAGACAACGTTCCACATAGTAAGGTAAACATGGATGCTGATGGCTTGTAAAGTCATTAATTAGTGAAGTTATTCTTACTTTTCAAAAGCAGAAGGCATCTCACTGACTTATTTAAATTCTGAAACTAAACCCAACATTTTACAACATTGTTTTTGATTCTGATATCTGAGAGCGTGCATCTAAAAACAAATAACAAATGACTAATCTACTTAAAGAGCAACATGACACTCTGTCATAGCATGAAGCCATTCCAGACATTGTTAATCCATTTGAATGCCTATAGCTGTGTCTCTGACTTGTTGAATTCTAGTTATCACACATGTGTTTTGGAGCAGCTTGCTTTAGTCTAGCCAGGTGAAGGGTGTAAATTTGCCCCAGACTCTGTAACACGATGATTCACACAGAAAACTAGAGTACTCAATTTCATCCTTAGTCCAAACCCGACCTAAAAAAGCCTGACCTGACGGGCTGGGTTCGGGCTGATAATTGGTCGGGTCGAGTTGAGTTGAGTCAGGCTTTGGAAGAAAAAAACATCTTTGACACGGCACTGTGTTGGCAGACAGTGATCGTCTGCACTGAACCTGTCCAAGACTTTCCCTGTTTGTGACCAATAGAAGAGAGAGGGCTCTTGATTTTTGCATGGTGACCTGTATTTTGCAGTTTTTGCTGATTTTCTTTATGGTACATAACTAGCCCTCTTGTGGTGCAGGTTGTGAGCCTGTTGGACTCCGTCTCGGGCTGGGGCTCAATATTGTATGTGATGATCTCGGGTCTGGTCAGGTCAGGTTTGGATTTTCTGGCCTGTTGAGTACTCTACAGAAGACTACCAGCTTACATGTAGCAGTAAGCTCATAGTTCAACAATTGAAATGAGAAGGTCACAGAAAGAGTTGTATTTTAGGGACAACAGAGAAGGGGAGAAGGTTAGACTTGTTTCATTTTTATGGTAGTTTAAATTGGTATTAAATAAATTAAGGAGAAGAATGAGATAATTTATTTTGTGATGATAAGATTATAAACAGGGAGCAGAACTAAATGAATGAATGTAACAAAGTTATAGAACACATTATTTACTAACTCAAAAAGGCGAGTATGAATAAATTGTCATTATACCTTATCCTTTGTGAAAAAATGATATACATATTTAGAATCAGAATCAGACTACTTTATTGATCCCCAATGACACTACAGCATATTGGTTCAAGGTTGTTTTCTATGCACTGGTTTGGAAATGCATGCATACTGCTGACCTGCGCAGGGCCAAATTAAGTTAGCTGGAAACCACAAAATGCAGAGTAGACATGGGTTGTGATGAGGTTTACCACATAGATTGGTTGTCTCTCTGCCAATCAGTCCCATGTGTTGAGTACCACATGAAAAATCTGGAATTAGCTCTTCAGAGTACATCGGTGATCATACCATTTCAATAGGGTCCTTGTTTACAAGTAAATACTTATTCAGTTATTACCCCTGCTAATGAGCACAATTCCACCAAACCGAGGGAATGTTTAGCAGAGAGATAATGATCTGCTGATTTTTGTGTTTAAACTATAATTATTGACTTAGTGTCAGCGGCACCCATCCCTAGAAGCTTCAATATATTTACCTCCTCTAAATAAAAAGGGTGTTGAGTACTGACTAGTGGGGGCCTATCAAAGATGTTGACATATTTAAATACCAACAAACTCCAGTCAATTTGCTTTAGCCAGTTTGATGCCATATTTGACTGACTCCACCTCCTACATCATTACCATCATGTTCTAATTTGTCTTCACAATGTCTCTTCAGTGCTACATTTTGGTGTGTTTTTATATAAGCTGTGAGTCAGGTCCAAACACATGGATATTGCAGGTTTGTGTACTTAATAAACTTGATTACCAGTACTTCTTCCCTAATATGGGCTACTTGAAAGCTGCTGAGAATGCAAACTGACCAGCTGCTTTCTGCTGTTGTTTTTGATTAGTCAGTGCATGTGTACAGCTGTGATAAATCAGGCCTATGTATTTGATAAGAGTCTCTACGCATTAAGTTGAAGTACACACACAAAATTGTATTTGAGTTAAGTATAAATCTGGTATGTTCTTGCTCCACTGAAATTGAACCTGGAGAAATAGATGCTTCATACAAGAAGCCAATAGAGACTTTCTTTTCAAGTCACCTAATGATTAATTTTATTGTCACAGCTGCTCCATCTACTCAAGGTGAAAGCTTGAAATAATATGGGAACAGTGAGATGGGATGAAAGCAGAACAAGCACACATGCAAAAAGTAAAATCAATTATATGAAATTGTCAACCAGTGGCAGACAATGGTCCATATGGGGATGCTGAATAACGTAAAGACTTTTTTAGTGGTACCAAACCAACTATCTTGTCAGTACACCAATTTGGATTTTGATTTTCAATGGTCTCACAATAACCTCATGTCCGAACGAAAACAAGTTGTGAGTAAAGATTGACTTGTAGTACTTCACTTGTAACAGGACAGATCCTTTGGGAGTTAAAAGAAGATACACATATTTTGCCATTATGATTTCATTTTATTTATTTATTTATTTTTTGGCTTGAAATCATATTTATGTTCTCAATTATGTTAAGATTCACACAAGATCAGTTGGAAGTCATGGGAACACGTTTTTGGGTGACAACACAATTTGTTGTGAATGTTAAAACAGAGTAATTTCTGGAAAGTGAACTCCTAAGCTCTGTGACTCTCCAACTGGCAAAATAATCAGTCAGTGGTATTGATCAGGAACTCCATCAAGTCTCTGAATATATTATCAGATCATAAGCACATCAGAGCAATATTTATATTGCCCTCATGTATGGAAGTCCCAATGTCTTTCAGAAGTCTTAAGGTAATTTTAGCATTGTATGTTAAGATTGGTTCTGCACACAAAGTCAGCATGGTTCTAACTTGATTATGAAATAATGTCGTCGAGACATGACATAATCAGTGTTTACAGCTCATTTTGAGTGATGACCATGCATGAGTGTACTTCCTGTTGAAAGCCACTGAACAATAGAATTATCTGATCAGATTTGCTTAAGTGAACATCCTTCCTCTGTCTTCCCCAAACAAATGTCATTTCATTTTTACTGGACCTCCTGCTCTCTTACTTGGCAGCCCATTTCCTGGCTGCACGCTCTGCTGTTTCCTGTTCCTTGAGTCAGAACGAACAGTGGTGTGTTTCTGTTGGACTGACTGCAGACAGATCTGAAAGGAAGCTACAGGCCACCAGTCCTGGGAAGTTGAACAAGTAAAATCAAATCACAGCTGAGTTAATTTTAGGAAATCACATGCTGTCATACACATTGTTGACTCAGGCTCTCTTAGTCAGTCCTGTACAGTTTACCAGTCTGATGGCCTCAGGATTTCTAAAACCTGCACATATCATTTACATGTGAATATTAATCATATACACTAGGTTATTAACTGTAAAAAACTTCTATCATGTAATTCAGTCAGCTTTCACTATGATTTGGACAATGTTGTTGCTGCTGAATGATAACTCGTTGAACATATTGTCTGTTGTTTACTGGGCCTTGCACCTCCTGATTTTAGAGTTAAGTTTGCATTTTCAATCTTATACCTAAAATATCACAATCAATTTTTTATGTTCAACTCAATCAATTCATCAATTCATAAAAAAAAACAATCATCTCTTTGACCTTGTTCAAAGTTCACTAATTATCTAAAGTCAAAAATGTCCGCTGTGTTGAACGAAGCAGTTTGAGTGCCAGTCGATTGTGTGAGTCGTGGACAGAGTGTTGCTGCAACGCTCCAGATGGGCAGGGTTGTATCTGCTGTTAGTGGGCTCGGAGGCATGAGGCCTGCATGGAGCGTAAACAGATGCTGCTCTTTAAACGAGACTTCTGACATTAACAGCGGTTAGTGCACTCCTGTGAGGCCTCCCTTTACAGCTGTTCTGAGGCCATTTCGTTTTTTAATTGGGATGGGAGAGATCATAGATTACATTAGTCGAGCAGGAGACACTGCGGGCCAATGGACTCCCACAATGGGAACCCTGCCTTTTTTCTTGTCCTTTGGGTTGCTAAAGCTTGAATGTAGCCTCCTGCTTAATCAGCCATCCATATGGAGCATTGGCCCTCATAGACCAACAGAACTATTAGCGTACAAGACACAACTGTTTGAAAAGGTTTTGCAGTGAGAGCTTGTCTGTTCACTCCACATGTGTGTGTGTGTGTGTGTGTTGGCACGAGGAGAATGTGTTTCTTAAAAAACATTTTAAAAACTGGAATTTTCTCAAAGCAGGCATGTTGCCCGTGTAGACTGGGTGGCTATAATCAATACCTGCTGTCTGGCCAGAAGTGACATATAATATATTTTCAGGAGACAATCCCTGTATTTATGTATGAATTAAATATGCCCAAGAGACACCACTGGGGATTACATCTGCAACCAGTGTGCTAGAAAAGATTGACACACGGCTGTTAACTGAATTCGAACTTGATTAGGCCAAACTGAAGAATGAATGTTCCCTCTCTTTGAGCAGCTAGGGAGAGGAAAGGCAAAGAGAGTTATTGACAAGGTGTTGGTGCTCCCCAAGCCCACAGAGCTTGAAGAGTATATTTTTATATCTCACAGGCTTTGTGGAGGGGTGTTAGTCTTTGTTGTTAGAGATTGTACAGTACACTCTGTTAGTCGAAAGTACACTCTGTTAGTCGAAAAAAAAATACAAAAACCTAAAATCATGTCAGGATATCAAATCCCATTAGTCCAGTGTTTCTTACCCAGTTCTCTTTGACATGGTGCCAGAGAGAAGTGCACAGTTGCCCAACTAAGCAGACATGCCAACACAACAGGGAGCACTGACCAGTGAACAGAGGACAATGAATTTGGGCCGATCCATTTAATTTAAGCACAGGGTGCTTGGATAGGTTAATCCTGCACTACTGGCATTGCTCTTGAGTTTCCACCTCCCCTGTTGGTTTGCTCGTTCTACTTGAGTTGGTGCTCTGTGGCTGACACAGCTAACCACAAAAAATAATTTGATGCAGTCCTAATGGTTTGTCTATATCATACTATCGCACAGCATCTATTGCATTACTACGTGCAGCTTGGTGGGCCTGCACTGTGTTCTAGCTAGCAGCTACCACAGGATCCTGCTTCATCCTGCATCAGATCTCATTAAAGATGGAATTGAAGATTAAACCACATCCTCTTTTGCACACTGCAGCACTGGGCAGGAGGCATCCACTTTCCTATATCATAAATAAGACAGTCAGTTTCTGCAGTGGCAAAATAATACTTATTGGCTCCACCAGTGAAAGGTTTACATCATCAAACAAGCTGACAGATGGTCTGGACACCATTATCAGGACTTTCCTGTAGCAACCTAGGAATGCAGGATATTTTTCAGGAAGACAGAGTGGGATAAGCTTTAGGTGGGAATTATATGAAAAAAAGCTTTTCGAGAGGTATCATGCATATTGCACCGCCTCTCTAAATCACACTGTCCTGAGCCTTAATAACATTTTTTGATGTCTGTTGCCTTATGTTTACATGAATGGGCCTTTTTCAGTCAAAAATGAATATAATGGTAACCAAGCCCGCCTCGCTGATGTGTAAAGTATGTGACTTTGCTGTGAGACACAGACTTCTACAAGTTTGTCAGGCAGTGTTCCTCTGAGTGGGTCTGAAGCCATGTTTCTTTTGTGTCTCTGTGTAGCAGAAGGAGAGATAAGACAATTAACTACTTTGGGTAGAAACTGTAGTCCAGCTTCATAAATGATGGATGCTGCGAGAGTTAGCACTGGTCCTTTACTGGTGGCTCCACAGTAATTAGAACTTCCATTAATGATCACAAAGTCCCTCTTCTTTGAAGTGGTGCCTTAATCTAGACAGTGTCACATTCTTCCAGCATATTCGGGGAGTAAGCTCAAAGACGCTAATCTGATGCCAAATCTGAATTTAGCAGTGTGACGCTTATTATGCTGTGGAGGGACGCCTCCATCTTGGCATTTAATTAAAAAGACTGAAAGAATCGGGCTCTGCTTTTAATAATCTTGTCAGGTTTCGTTAATATTTTGTGGTTTCTGTTTGTACCCACATTCTGCATGTACAATGTGGTATCCATACATAGTAATGGCAGTTTTGGCTTAATCATCTGCTTCACTTTTTTTCTGATTGTTAACTGGTGACAACTGTGATATTGTGGGACAAATAAAAACTCCCCGATCCACACCACTTTAGTCAAACTTACTCTACCTGTGCAGCTGCCGATTTCATTTAGGTCATTCATCCATCTCACCCTCCTAACTGAATTGCATTTTAATCATGTATGCTTTCAGCCATCTGTGCCTTCAGTTTTTCTCTCTTCTCCACAATGCACTCACATTTACTATTTGGAGACACACGGACAGGAGCCCTTTTGCTCACTGTCTGGAGTGCATCATGGTTGAGGTAACCTTGGAATACAGATAAATCTCTGCCTCTAATAGAGGTCACTCAGACATTTCCATCCTTCACGTTTCCGAAAAAGACTTTTTCAAACAAATGTTTCACAATTAGATTGTATTTGTCAAACATGTGGCTGACTGACCTGTGAGATCTTTCAAGCAATTTGTCATGTTTGCCTCTTGCCCTCAGCTGGTAAACGCACCATAGGCAACCCAAGAAGTCCTATGTATTTGTGTGTTGGGACTCGGGACCTGTCCCTACTCATACTCCCTGATTGGTCGGTGACAGGAAAGACTAGCTGAGGTTAATTCTGGAAAAAGGATATATCACAGCATTTGTGGCACCCAATGCATTTCAAATGATGTGTCCTTGGGATGCAAGGTTACTGCTGAGTCCTTCTCTCACTACGAACAGCCTGTGTAACTATAGGTATTATTGAATGGGCCTGACAGTGAAAAGGTCTTGTTGACTTGTGCAGAGTGTGTGGTTACACAGAAGGTCTGTCTGCCCTCTGACATTGTTATTGGGAGGAATTTTCCAAAGCTCATTTCTGTGTAGTGATTCACCTCATTAAGACTTCCACTGCAATAGCTTTCATGTCGCCCTATAACAACTTTCAGAGCAGCATACTTTGAGACATTTGCTTGCTCTTGGCTTCATGTGGCCACAAAATACTGGAGAATGACTGAGTTGTGCACTAGTTCCTGGCAAAATCCTCATCATATCCACAATCAAATCTGTTTAATGCCTTATTTTTCCACTTCCTTCGAGCTGTCGTAAGGCTTTACCTGCCTGATTTGTCTCTGCCTTTTTGATCTTACAATCTTAAATAGAGTATGTTGAGTCACTGGATAACACAATTACATGTTACAGTAGTCTTTTTTTGGTAAGTTGTTCAGAAAACTTGGCACAGAGTTATTTTCTGTATCACAGGAGAACTAATCTTCTGCTTCTGTCAGTTTCTTTCCTTCCATTCTTGGCCTCCCAATCTGAATTACAAACAAAACCTGCTCACCTCCCCCAGCTTTTATTTTATCACTTCTTATAAAATGTATTTTATGAGCTGTCTGCTGATGTCATTTCATCCATGCATGCCTTTTTTCGGGCCAAATTCAGGTTTTGTCCATTTCCAGACTCCCAATTGCCAGAGACTTTTGTTAGCCTGGTGTGAAGATGATTCAGATTGTTTTACACCAAGATCTATGTGTTCAGGAAATGTCCAGTCAAGACCATTAAAGTTGAGTGTTAATAGTAGATCATTCATGATGTCATGCTGCATATCTGGCACTTTCCCATCTATTACACAAAGTGCTTGGAGAAGGAACTATAAAGAGTAGCAAGTTAAAATAATGTCTGAAAGGAGCCTCTCCTTGTCTTTTGTTCTTCTTTTAACGTTCAGCTCTGCACTCTGTCTCGTAGTTGGTGTCTGTTTGTGTGCTTTTCTTCATCATGTGTAAAAGCCACATAAGTTGGCTCTGCTGCAGTGACAGGCCTCTCACAATGTATCTAGTGTGTTAGTGTGATTTAGTGTTTGATTGGTGTTTTGAAGCTGACTAAGTGAAGCAGCCCTGGTCACTGCCCCGCCTCCTATTGTAGAGCCTCTGACACAGGAACAACAAAGCTGACAGCCACATGTAAAACTGGACTTGTCTGGCTACATGTAACACAGAGATTCGCTTCCCACCATTATCCATATTCTTTGGCTGGTCACATTTAACAGTACTTGTGAACTGTTGTGTCTGTGCTCTTTGAGAAGGACACATTGAAGTTCTTTACTGGACCCTCCTGACAAAACTGTTGTCATGTGTTTGTCACTTAAACTGGTGGGGAAACTAGAGACTTTCAAAGCTCCAACGCCAGTTACTTTATTTTCTATTTTTATACTCTTTAATTTAAAATTTTAAAACAAGAACAAAGAATATGAGATCATCATGGGTGTTAATTTATTACCCAGTTAATGTGTTTTGTATCATCAGAGCTCCCATAGGAGAGAACCTTGGGTTTAGATAACCCAACATTAAGATGGCTACATTGAGTTTGTAGATGGGTTCAAAGATGAAATAAAGATCTTGGATGTAAGCCAATTAATGGCTGCACTTAAGTTATCCTGCAATTTCCTCTTTCTTCTTTCTTTTTTAACTGTTGTCAGTCTATCCCCTTGTTAAGTATCACTAAAATAAATATCATGTCAGGCACAGCTGCCCATTATTCAGTTTGATAATTGGTTATATGACCAATTCTCCTGTGTGTATGGAAGGTACCTACATTACCCAGTGAAAATGATCAGCATTGAGCCATGCCCTTAAAACACAGATGTTTGAGGAGTTTGGCAAATATGTCCAATACATGGTTTTGATGATTCAAGCTCATGTGAGTAAAATATTACCCATAGAGACACAAAAGGTTTTATGGCACCAAACCAAGTTTAAGTATCATTAAATAGTTAAATGGTGACTTCAGACTAAAGAAATGTATCAGCCAGCCTGGCAGGGTATTTTCAGACCAGTGAGAAGTAGTGTAAACCTGATTTGACAAGACTGATGGATTGAATCACTTCAGTTGACATAAACTGAATGAGTCTTCAAGCAGAACATCAAGACCCACAGAGGAAAGGAATCCTGAAAGATAGAATATTTAACTCTACTTTGCTCTTCATTTCACCAATTTGATGTTTTATTCAGCTCGGATTTATTTGGTGACACTGCCAAAAGGAAAACACTCTGTCTGACTGTATAATTCTCATGGTGTCAGCACTGTGCTTTACTATTTCATAGGGTGTGTGTGTTTTTTAATCTCCTCGAATAAGCAATTGAAACAGGTTGTCTTTTTGTGTTGTTGTAACAAAAGGCTGCAGATACCAGTGAGCAGGAGATTATCCGTGGGGATTTTGTGTGAATGTGTTTGTCGGAGAAAAAAAACCAGATGCTGTTTGATGATACACTGAAGTGAACATTGTGTGATCCATATGTGATACAAAACAAAGAAGCTCAAAACACTCAAAACTTTTGTTGCAGACCATGACATGTCTGTATGTAAGCTAATACCAATGTTGTTCAAAATGGGAACTATGAGGGAATAGCCTATGCGAAAATTGCATATTGCTTTTTGTAATACTGTAAATGCTGTAATATCTCACAGATATTGTGTAATGGAAAATAATAGCAAAACAGTGTATTCAGTCCACTGTTGAGAAAATCAATAATAGCCACTCCAACTTACAGTACATTCAAAAATCTGTTTGTAGAACTGCACTTTTTCATGCAGATGTTGAGTCTGACAATGTGGACTGCAATTTGGGACAACTGTGACTTAGTGATGGCACAATGGAAAATATCTTTGAGGTGCAAAACTGTTTTATTTCCATTACAAAGTATAGAAATAAATAACCATCTCAGAGTAAATACCTCCCATTATGATCAAACCATTACAACTGTCTCTATTAATATTAATACAGGGATGATTATTTATGAGATCATCTCTCATCTAAGGATTGGCCTATCTTTGTAACAGCTTTCATCATGCACTTCATTAGACTGGACTGACGTGTCTTCATTTCGATTCGACTTAATTTAGGAGCAGTTTCTAAGTGTTGCGCATTTAGGCTCAAAAATGTCTTATATTTTTGCGTTAAGATGTAAAACCCGACAATCTGCAGTCTACTGTCAGTTATACAGTAATCAGGTTCTCTCTGTTACACACCATGAGATTGTTATTTGTCACTGTGCATTACTGAATCAATGGATCTTCACAAATTGCCTGGATTAACACTGGTATGTTCAGCAGATAGAAATGTCCATACAAGCCCAAGAAGTATAGAAGTCTAAACCATTTTGATAAACTGCCTCCTTTAATTAACACACAGCCCATTTTCCTCGGCACGCTCAATAAGCAGAAAAAGAGGTGCCTTCGTGGACACGTTTTCTCTCCATGGTAACATGCATAATGTGGTGTTTATCCTGGCTGTATGATTGAGTGGCTCTAGTCAGGCTGCTGTTGCTGCTGTAGGGGGATGAATGTGTGACATATAAACGTAGTACTGCTGGAGCCAGGGCTCACTTCACATATCACCTCAACACTTAGACCACTGTGATCAAATAGACGCTGGTGGGAATGGATTCTCTTAAGTGCCGGTTAAGTGCATTTTGCTAAGGAAGTAAGAGAAGTTAAAATACATTTAGTGGTTAAAAAAGACAATGCACTCTTCTTTAATGCAATGTTCTGCACTTAAACCATATGGACTCTAACCTCTAAAAGTGTGCATATAACTTCACCTGACTATCAAGGGCAAGAACCTCATTTCCAGACTTCTATTTTCTGCGAAGAGAAAGCAGTGATATGTAAAAAGAAAGTTGATTCAGAAACCACACTTCAGTTGCTGAGGATCTCCAATTTAATGCTGGCCTGGCTCTTCCATCTGGAGAAATCCCAGCCATGTTATTTTGGATAGTGAGGGGAGCTGTCTGGCCGCCTGGCGGGTACCTAGCTGGGAGAAGTGGACTGTGAAGGCCCTGAGGAGCCATGCAAGTCTTTACCATACCAACAGGCCTGATCAGCAATAAGGAAGAGGCTACATTATTAACACAGGCCGATAAATCCAGAAATGAGACTGGATAAATCGGTAATATGCAGCTGCTGGCCCAAATCCTCCCAGTGCGCTGTAGTGACACTGGGCCGTGTGAAGTTCAAAACCTATTTCTTCTCAACCCGAAAATGACGGTGTCCCTTCAAAGTTGGCATAGACGCAGAGACTTTGTGAAGATCAGTTGAAATATCTTGGTGTCTTATATAACATGGTACATATTAACAGTTTGTAGATGACCTATTTCATCTCAACCAGAAAATTACTATGCTTATCAGTTGAAACATCTCGCTGTTATGTAACATTGCGCATATTAAAACTGCATTTTGTCATGTGAACAAAGCTTTGCAATAAATTAATCATCAGCAGTTACCCACTACAAACGTCTTATGTGTTTTTAGTGATCAGTAGGATCGCCTAAGGCCTGTGCGGGGCAAAGAGGTGTGGCCGTGCATACAATGAAATGTGTGACAATATGATGCTGTAAAAAGTTAAATTTTTCACTAACTGACACAATTTGTGTACTTTAAGTATCTGTGTGAATATTTTGTGGTACTAGGCACTTGAATATTTCCAATAGTCTTTGATATTATGATTTAGAATGTGAGGGAATTCCTTGCAGGGCTCTCAAAATCACTGCCTTATTGATAACATGTGGAGCTCAGTTTCATATTTCCAAAGTCTCTAAATTCCGTTTTTCTGTGGCTGAAATGTAATGGACCAAATGAATAATCTAATGTTTTCTTTTCTTTTCTGTGAATGATTCTGTGGTTTCTCACAAGCCGATATGTTTGTGTTGTTTTTCCCACCACATTCGTTAATAAAAAAGTGGGAAAGGATTGAAACATCTTCATTAACAGCCCTACTCTCTCTGCTGCCCCCCTGCCTGGTGCCTTCAGAGACCTTGCAGTGTGTCTTTCTTCTTGAAGTTAGTAGGCTGTGTCTTCGCTGTTGAAAACAATTATTAAGTAACACATCATTCATTAGAAAGTTGTTTTCTCTGTCTAACTTTGGTGGCATTGACTTTCCCTTGGTGTCAACTTCAGAAGAAATACAAACTCTCGCTTTGCAGAGCCCACCTACAGCTTTATTTTCTTGTGATTTCTCCAAGCTGCCTTCTTAGGGTTGGGGGTTGAGCAGATGCAGGTAGATGTATATTTATGAGGGGGATGTGTATTTCAGGGAGAAACAGTGTTGTGAAAGGTGACCTTGTTAGATAAAAGGAGGGCTCGGAAGCCAAATGATGAAAGAGAATGGGATCATCCTGGGCTCATTAATGTGGATTTGAAGGTCAGGTAATTATAACAATAGATGTGTGGGCTGGCTTTGGCATCTGGTATTGTTGCTTTGTTATGAGGGTGACAAGTCTGTGGAAGAAAGGGATTAATCACTGTGACACCAGCCTGTTGTCACATTGATACATTCAGACATCAACACTACAGCTGTAGTTCTTTTTAAAGAAGCTCCAAAAACAACATAATTTCAACCATCAACAGTCAAGTACAGGTAAAAACATGAATAGGTTTAAGGAGCCACACACGGTTCCTTGATATTTTAACGAGTAATTCAAAGTGAAATGGAACCAAAATAGAAGTTCCTTTTTTCTCATTGCATTGATTTTAATCGGTGATGCCTTGATTTCTGACACACAGACAAGTCCCTGCAAAGCTCGACTCAAATGCTGCTTCACAAAACAACAAATCAACATGGTTGCGGTTGTCTGCCATCGGTGGTAACACAGAAACCATTGTCTTCAGCAGTGACAGTAACCAAGGAATCACAGCCCTTGACTGAATCTTTGAGCTTCATGGTGAGCTTTGAACTGAAAAATACAGAGCAGCTGAGAGTTCAACCCATCATGTAACTTAATAGAACTTTTGTTTGTGCTGGATGCTGACAATGTCAATAGAGATGAGACCTGCTTTATCAAATCAATTCAAACAACAACCAAATGAATGGAAAGAAAGCTTTACAACAAGTTTACAAAGCAAAAACACCCCTGCAAATTACCGTAAACAGGGGTGGGTGACTGGAGGAATAGGACTTTCAGTAAACTCTAAATTACATTTGATATGTTCTGCTGTCAGACATAATGTCGCTCAATTTTTCAAGTTTTCCTGTAACAGCAGAAACAAAAACAACTTGCAAGTTCATGAAAACAAGGGGTAAAAATAGATTAAAAACGTACAATTTCCACATTTCCCACACATTTGTTGTCCTACATGCAGCCTAGATTATTAGAACGAGACAATGTGACTGAACAAAAATATGACAGCTGAAAGTCAATCATGTGACAGTGTGTCTTAGGAGGCGGTGAACGAGGCTGTGAAATTCCATCTGCTCAACCTGATACACACACACTAAAGCTAAATAGAGTGCTTCTACTCGCCGTTCTTCCATTGCTGAAACGCCAAATTTGATTAGTTTGCAGTGGACCTGAAGATTTATGTTGCCATGCTTTCTTTTAATTTGATGCAAAAGCTCCATATGTAACTGGAAACTTCAATCATTTCAAGGAAACACTGTGACATGTCAATATTGAGATAATGCTGCTTCTAGCGTGGGACACAGCCTTGCTTTCTCGTTTCAGCCACAGCTGCATCATTTTGACACCACTTCATTTTACCGGTATTCCACATGAAGCATGAGCTAGGCTTTAGGCTTTCTTTTGTATGTGAATATGCTGCTGGGATTGTGCCACCTCTACCACAAGTTTGTCTGGCTCAGTTAGGCTCCTCGGGGACCACTAGAAGCTATAAAGAACAAAAATGCCAACCAGTATTATCAGGGAAGGCAGCATGTGTGGTGTAGCATGCATTTTTAATGCGCCACAAATAAGAAATACCACTGTTGCCTCCCCTCTCTTGTCCCACAACTGGTCGCTCGTTTAAGTTTTATTTCTATTTGTGCGAATTTCGGCAGCTACTAAAACAAAAAAGAACAGAGCCTTCACTGTTAAAGGTTAGAACAGCCACAATTTAACAGAGCTCCACAGACATGAGATTGGTTGGTCCTGATATCAAATCCTCGCCTGAATATTTCCAGTTGTCTTGGTGAGTTCAGTGTTGAGTAGTGTTTGTGCGCATGTCAATATACATGCGGGCGTGTGTCTGTGTGTGAGAGAGTGTGTATACGTACACAACGCTTGTTAGGAAGGCTGTTGAAGTGGAAAAGTCTCTGTGTGTAAAGCAGCACATTATTCCACTCAGAAAGAATTTGCCAATGTCTCTTCCTCCACTGACTCTTTGAACATGGACATTCAGAGCTGACATGTTAGACATCACAACACTATGCAGAGGAACATCTAATCACCATCTAAGTGTCAAACATGTCTTGAAATGACTGTCGTTTTGTTTCCTTCAACTATTGTCTTCATTATTTCAGGCCTTCCATTTGCAGTTCATTGTGCAGTAGATGCTAATTTGTGCCACTCAAATTAGCTGCGAGTGTGAGTTTTAATTAAAACAGAATAATAGACGGGGGTGGGGGGTGGGGGGGTGACTTACAAAGCTCTGGTGACCTAGTTTGTGCGTTTATTTGGGACAGTTTGTATGTGTAGTCGCATTTGCTAAAATCAGAATTCCATTATTGTCGTCAGGTAAGGCACGCTTGAAAAGCGCTGGTGAGTTGATAGTGAAATCTGCTGATATGGAGAACCGTACAGCTGCTATACAACATCCCCATCACAGTTAAATTGACTCGGGTATATTTACTGAAAATCCTGCTAAAATGCCTCTAAGATTTGTCGACACAGATAGGCTTGGTAGCATTATATAGCAGTGGCAGCTCTGGCTGATTTGAAAAATTGCAACAAGATTTTTTTTTTTTACTCAGCAATCTATCTGTTTGGAATAGAGCAGGCAGCCTTAACCATGAAACTTTTTTTTATTAGTTTCTGTGGCACACCTTTTATTCTAGAGTCACAGTGAAGCACAGCATTAACCTTTGAGCTTCTTGTGAAACATGTCCGCTAGGGATAAAGTTAGTGTGTATTCAGAGGAGCTTATTTAAAGGGTCTCAGTTGAGGGGGCAGGGACGCGGAGGGAGACAGTGGATCTGTTTACTGTCTTGAGGTTTTGTGGTCGTGCACTAGCACATTTAACTGCATGATCTTGGGCTCTGCTGACGACACCAAACACGCAGCCCACATCCATGCCTCGCTGCCTTCTGCATGCAGGCCTCACACAGTGAAGTGCACACAAGCCACCTTTTACGAATGCTCTGCAAATAAATGGTCACAGTGAGACAAGGGGCTGGTTTCATCACTATATCCACTGTGTTTGTGTCTGTGCTGGCTTCTTGACGCAGTGCCACGATTCATAAACTGTGGCTGTCACACTCTCTGGCAACGGTTTTGTTATCAATATTTTCTGGCTGTGCAAATACAGAGTAGTGGCACCACTGCATTGTCATTGGCTGAGGGATATATGAGGTTGCTGTGGAGGGGGGGTTAAGAGTTCAAAGGGCGGGCAGGAAGTGGGTGTTCTGGCGGTGACAGTGCAGGCATGTGTTTGATGGGCCAGCCTAATGCCGTGGACCAGCAGTTCCTAATGACCTGCCATCTCTGGGCCGTCTGGGGAGCCCTTCCACTGAGATTTATGACCCATGTTGTGGTTACTACTGGGACGACTCTCAGCAGCACTCCTGACAAACTCCAAGTCATAGCCTGCTCCTTTTGGTTTTCTCTTTCCTCTCATTAACTGGGTCATTGGCAAACCTTCAAGGCTCATCTTTACTACGACAAGAAATATTCTGCTTCTCTGAAATATAAAAACTCAAAGCTCACTGCAGTGTTTTGTTTTAAGTGATAGATCCCTGTAGTCGTTTTTAAGGTGTAGATGTAGTCTATTCTGCCCTAAAAGAAATTAAAAGAATGATTCATGAAATCCTCTCGAGGTCACAAGCTGGCAGACATTAGAAAGAGGATGGTAAAGTCAAAAATCCATTAAACACGTATTCAGAGAGACAACTCCACATGTAAGCACTCAGACTCTGTCGAAGAAAAAGATAATGGTCTTCTGATAATACTAATTGTTGGCTCTCCTACTGTTACCCTAAAGGCACAAAGAGTTGATCCACCGCAAGATAGCCAGACTGAGCACAGGGCAGTCACAAACAGCGAGCAGAGCTAGTTTATAATTAATACACACACTATAAAATATGCATCATTCAAGACAATTTAAGCACTTTTCAGCCAAAGACCTAGTGACTAACCTCACAACCTTTGGTAACAGGAGTGTAGAGCTGCTGCTGCTGTACGTTTGCTCCTCCAGCAGCTGTTTCTTATTTGTCTCACGCTTTAAGACAGATTGTTAAAAGTAAGTCCCCAGACATTTTTGGATTTAATGTCTTCCATGATATGAATCTCTGTGGGTTGAGCTCAGTGACTCTGTAGGTTACAGATATTTTGTGTGCATAAGCAGCGCAGTGTGCCTAAAGATAAACTGCCAAAACATGTGTCATGACAGTCTGATCATTAAAAGAGAGGATGAAGGGAGAGGGGAAATGAAAAGGCATAAAGCGGAGTTTTTACCCATCCCCAGCTCCATATTTATCAGAGGCATCACAGAGATGAGATGACTGTCGAACGCTCTTCATCTCCCAGTGGGCTATTGCCGTGATCACACCAAGTCACATGTGGTTAGAAAGCATCTAACATCTCAACCTACAGACTACTCTGTTCACCACCACCCCACCTTACACACTCACACACTCGCACTGGAGAGTAGACTGATTAGCAACCACATCTCCAATCTCTGATTAGATGTGGAGTAAATGAAGCGCCCCCCTCAGGTATACATTTCCATAATGTCAGGTAATTAAACCCCAGTGTTTTAATAGCTCAGGAATAGGAAGACTCCCCAGGAGAGTAGACAATGATGATCGACTTTGCTGAAAACTAGCATACTATCAGCTTGCTTTGAACTGGCACCGAAAGTAGTGCTTTCATTCAATTGGTAATAGATAAATGACAACATGAATACACGATAAAAATACGGTTGGGCATATATTTAACTAAACATGTGCCTATTTACTTTTGAATCAAATCTACCATGTGGTAAAAATAAATAAATAAATAATATTCCACTACATTTTTCCATTGTTTTAAAATATGAGCAGGAACCTGTTTATCAAAGCCTCTTCTGGAGATGCTGCACATTTGAGTTGTGTGCTTGCCGTTGATAGCTGACAGATTTCAGAGCTAAACAAAGGCAGGGAGTGCAGGAGCATCTTTTTCATCACAGAAAAACCTGGAGAGATGCTATTGTAAACATGACATTGGAGTGTCAGTACACCCCTGTTTGAGTTGCTCTTTTTTGTGTGTGCATGTTATGCTCATACTGTATACGTACACACACACGTGCATAACAAAAGCCCTTTGATGAAACAAATGCTGCAGCGGGAAAGCTGTCTTTGTCCCCATGCCCACTCATATGTGTGGTGCTTAAATGAGAACAATACAAAGCCATAATGGTGCCACAGAAAGGTGTGGAAAAACTGAGTGAACTCCAAAGGTCCCCGTCTACACATAATCAGGCAAAAATAATAACAGCCACAGGACTGTGGTGTGATTGGAGAGCTCTCAGTGATGCTGCACGCTCACCGTTTGTTTCTTGTGCACCGAAATGTTGTAGAGAAATAATAAGCTTTTAACAGGAACAGTGCTCACTGCTAATGATAGCCAGTGCTGTTGCCGGAACTGAAGATCATTAAAGGAGTGTGTTGCAGTGTATGATTCCTCCAATGCCCTCTGTATGAACTACACTTCAAACACATAGGGTACCTACTTTCCGTAATACTGAAATTAACAGCTGTATTTTAAATCCCCTCTAATCACTTTCCTCTTATGTGTAGTGGATGTCACTAACTGTCAGAACAAAATGAAAATTGTTTCATTTTTAATCATGTGCCCTCCACTTAGAGGAGTAGTTTGACGTTACCTTCGGTTGAACTGTAAACTATGCTTAACGTTGAAGATACACATAAACTTTACAGGGGCAATGATAGTACATGAAGAGTGTTTGTAAACTGCAGTGCTTTTGAGAAGTATTCAAAATCCTTTGTGTGTTGCACATTTTGTTATGTTGCAGCCTTGTACACAAACAGTCTACTGTCAGAAGACTTTCCAGACCAAATGTGAAAACATCATTGAAATATTACATTGACATAAGTATTCAAGCACTTGATTAAGAGAGGTTTCTACATCTTGACGGGGGACAATTCGGGTATTCATTGGGTATGATTTAGAAAGGCAAACAGTTGTCTATTTAAGGTGTCACACCTGCCATGACATATCAAAGTGAAATCCAAGCCATGAGGTCAAAGAAGCTGCCAGCAGAGCACAGAGACAGGACTGTATCGAGGCTCAGGTTTGGAAATGTGTTCACAAGAGCAAAACAGTGACCGAAATTTGTTCCATTGAAGAATAATAGAGGCTGACAACTCAGCCATTTACTTTTTAGTAAAGGAGGTGACCACTTACCAAGAATCTAATGGCTGAGCTCCAGAAATCCTGTGTGGAGATGGGAGAAGAATTCTTGACAACCTTCACTGCAACACTTCAACAATCTTGGAAATGTTTATGTAGCCTTTATCAGATCAGGGCTCTATGCAGCACTGTCTCTGAGCTCTACAGGCAGCTCCTTTGACCTCATGGCTTTCAGTTTTTGCTCTGATTTGCATTGTCAGCTATGAGACTGTGTGCTGTGTGCCTGTCCAAATCATGTTGAATCAATTGAATTCTCCTATCACGGTGTAGAAGTATCACAGTAAACTGTCTCAAAGCTGACAGCAGAATAGCAGCGAGCTAGACTTTACTCTCAGGGTGTTCTACATAGCTTTGTCACATGTGAGAATGGAGCCTCACTCTTAAAGATCACAAGCTTTGCACTTTGGAGCTTCTCTCAGATCATGTCCACTAGTTTGTGTGACATATTTCCATTTAAAAACACAACCAGACCCCACAGAGGCACGATGGAATTTGGATTTCCCTGTTGTACAGCAGCAGATACAACTGTCGTAAACGACAGGCCACTGTTAATTGTTTTTAATGAACCACATGTGTTATTGAGCATAACCTTTGTCACATTGCCAAGGAAGAAATCTGCCAAGGAGTGTATATTTAAATTAGCTGCTGACTCGCATGTTTGTTGCCAAGTTTCTAATTTAATATTCACAGAGAAACACTGCCACACACAATGATCGCGTCTGTGTGTTGGAGATGGAATAAACAAACTATTGGATGACGTTCTTGTTACTGTTGGATGATGGTGGTGTTGTTGGAAGCTACTAGTGAAATGCTAAATCTTGTATCACCGGTTACAGATATTCAAATGTGTGATTACACATTTAACTGTTCATGAATCATTGGGCTCTGTTAATCTCAGTGACTCTTACCTCTATTCATTAAGTGATATAAATGACAGCTCATAAATTATGTCTGTGGATCTGAAAAATAACAGGTCTATCTGTGAAGAAAATGAGACGTGCAGTAAAAGACTCCTAAGTAAAATGGGCTATACTGTACGTATTGATGACTGCTTTGAATTATCCATGCATGCTTCTATTCTTTGAAGTTTACTGACTCTTCTCTCTCTTTTCAGCAAACTCCAGTCTTCTGGGAGGAGGGGGAGGTGAGTGAGCATTGTTTTTCATTATATCATCTCACATCTCGTTGTTTGTGCTTTGATATTAAAGCAATTACAGTCGCCTTCGTCATGTCTGGCATATGGCACATATATATTCTTCTGTGGGTTCATGGAAGACTTTAGTATCTATTTAGTTTCAAGTGTCTTTGTTAAATGTGGCTGAACATAAGGCCAAAACATTAGAGCGTAGTGCAGAGCAACCTTGCACTATGCCACACTGAGAGATGGTCATTACTTTAGTGGCCTGCCGAAGAACATTATCATCAAAGTAACGGAGGAAATCTGAGGCAGCCGACCGTGGTGTGAGAATAATGGGCAGGGAACTCCAGTAGAACGCTGCCGTTCCTCTTTTCTCAAATTTGACTTTTACAGTGACATGATTGAAATGATCATTCTTCACCACTGTAAGATGAACTGGGCTAAAATGCGTCCAGTTAGACATGGAATGTTAATTTAAAATCTATTGTGGAATAATTGATAAGTGAGAATGGTATGACAGTGAAATGAGGTCACTGCATCAGCCGATCTGTTTATCCATCTGTGTTGGCTGTCACTTTGAATGTGCCATTGTCACCTGACTGCCTTCAGCTGCACAGGATGATCCAAACCAAAGCATTAGAAATTGTTACAAACATTTATCTAATAGCCTATATTTTATCTACCATAATCGGTAGATCTATCAAAGCATTGTCCATCCTGCGTGTTGTGGATCTCTATCACAATTCTTATTTTAGATGTTTGAGACATTGTGTAGATTTCTTTAACATGTTCAGTTACTTTTTATTTATGTGTCAAATATTTCCTGTGTATGCACAGTGTATCTCTCACAGTAGCAAAAACCACATAATGATGTGGGTGGCTGGTTAACATGTTATACTGTGTATCATCTGTCACATTTTTCTTCTGTGCAGTACTTGAGGTTTTTTTATTTGTCTGGAAGGACAGAACTATACACTTGACTAGATGGTACTTCTCTCTGGATCTATTTATTTATCTAGTTATTAAAATGTGAAAAGCTGATATGAAATGTGAGATAGCAGAGGCAGTGGCTCAGCACACAGCAATATCTAAGCCACAGCTTAGTAATCCTGCATGATGCGGTGAAAATCTGCAGTGCTCGATAACACTGATCAATATGGTGATGGCAAAATGACTTGTGACAAATAGACAAACATTGGAGTGTGCTTATACAGGTTTGCTGAATGAAGAACACAAACAAAAGTCACTATCATTCACGTTATCAGTCCGTTTACAGTACACTACGTTTATCAAAGTTTGTTGGAAATGAAGCTGCAGTTTAGAGAGACAAATTCCTCTTGGCTTGTACATGGCAGTTCTCTTAGTATTAACAGTACTATTACAGTAGCTTGTCATTGGCTGGCTGCTACTGTATAAAACAAACTGCGGTCTGTGGGTGAATTTAAGAATGTAAAAATGATGCTGACTGCTTTTTTATTCTATTACTACGACCATAGTTGTCAGTTTATTCTCCAATGGACTCCACCCTTGCTGCCTCTGTGTTTATGTGTGTCAGAAAAGAAAGCAAGCAGCCTAACACTGCAACACAGTTGTTTTATTGCAGTTAGTTTGGCTCATGTGCTGCACCTTTACAGCCCAGAGTGACAGTATGCATAAAACTATTTATCTCTCTTTTAAAAAAATGTTTCAGTCTTTTACAATGTAGTTATTGCACATAAATCAATGTTTCAATCATGATGAAAGTAGGATTCATCCTTTAGCACTAGCAGAGTTAACCGCTCCATGTGCATAGCATCCATTAGAGCGTACACAGAGCTGTTGAAATCTTATTCGCATCTAATCACGGAGCCTGGAGTGGCCCTCATCTTGTCTGGAGACATGGTTCAGACTGCAAACCTTCCAGTCATTCCTGCGTAGAGTGGTGCGGCATCCCAATCTGAATAAGTGACACAGAGAGGCCCTCAGCGCGCAGCCATCTAAAGAAGTTCTGTGATTGAGATCAGAGGTCATGAACATGCATCTCCATAACCAAGCCTGGCCCTGTAAAGTAGGGTATACTGTCCTGATTGCTGTCTGTCTCTGCTGCAGACAACTCTCTGTATTGATTTTCCAAGTACAGAAACACAAGAAGCAATTTTCTTTGCTATTATGTTTTCATTATTGTTATTTTGTGGCAAATCACCTTTTTACAGTTCTCTGAATCTTAGAACAGGCAGCCTTGATGATTGATCCAGGTTCATCTTCAACTGATAATAGGTGTTAGGGTATTACAGGTTGCTCTGTTCCAACACAACAGCAACAGAGATATTGTTGAATTTGTGGCTGTCAACACTGGAGTACGAGGTCTCGTGTGTCAATTAATGTCATACTTTGCATGAAAACATTTCAGTTGATTGTGACCTGCAGCTGTGCTTATTAACTCCAGAGGAATTCTAATTGTAGCTGGTGCCATTTTTTGAGAGCAAAGCCTCCTTTCTTTCTTAATTGACTTCCAGCGATGCTATTCCTGCCAAGTTACTGGCACAAGATCCAAGGTCAGTTAAATCTCAAACGTTAGGACTCATTTTCTCATATTAATAATGACCACAACAAATCTCTGCTGTTTTATTCTGGCTTACGTGTGCATTCTTGTGCAGTTTGTTTTTGTTATTTTCTCCATGCGAAAGAACGAGGAGATGATTATAACCAGGGAGAGATAACTGCTATCTACTAGAGAGCTGGAAATGTTATTTTTTCCTCAAAACAAAGCTCGACACCGTTTGTCTTTTATCTGCACGGGGCCAAGAAGAGTTTTATCTTCCAGTGTCTTTATCACTTGAAGGTGGCTGCTAAACCTACAAAACTGTTCTCTGTGTTCTCACCCTGGCCCTCCCACTACCCCTATCTATGGTTTGGCATGTGAAGACCTCCTGCCTTGGTGGCAGTGAGGATCGATGTGAAGAGGAGATGTACTCTCATATAGGGCCCTTCTTATCTCCCAGCTGTCTTCTCAGGGCTCTGCAGAGGGGCAGCCTCACAACAGGATGATCCATCATGCTGGCCTAACGCACCTGAGCCATGTTTAGTCCTCACAGCTCTGGAGGTGGGCCTCCCGCCAGTTTGTGAAAAATGGACAAAGTCTTCAGTTTATGTATGGAAAGTTAGTTTACCACCTACTCACTTTTAGAAGTTCTCCTGACCTTACATGGCTTCGAGGATTTTTTGTTCCTCTGCCATATGTATTGGTATCTTTTAAGAGAAACATTTCAAATGTATGCATAGCTTAGAAATTCAAGTGACAGGTGATATGTTGTCACAGTAAAGCAATTACATATTTTGTTGGCTTTCTGACTACTCACATAAGTGTGAGTAGTGTGGAAAATAAGTGAAAATATAAAGCTCTTGGTGATATTTGTCCCGTATCCCCCTCAGAAAAATTATTATATTCTTAGCTTAGTTATAGAGGCAAAAATAATGATGTGCCCTGATGCTCTATTAAATCCTTAGAAATCACTGATAGGAATTCTCTCAGGGTTGTCTGTCTTCAGCATTATGTACGCAATGGGGTTAACTAAAATAGCACTGTTATCAATGTTAGACATGTTGGTCTCACTGGGATTCCATACACACATAGAAGGAAATAACAATGATCTCTGATAATAGCACGCTAAATGAGGCCTCTGTGGATAGAGGGTAATTATGAATGGTACCAGGTTGCTCATGTGATGTGTGTCACTGCATGGCTGGATGGTGGCACAGTCCCAGATGAATAGACCTAATGTAAACATCATGTTGTCTGTCTCTCCTCTCCCCCCCATTTACTTCTTTCTCACACACCCACTGACACGCGCGTACAGACACAAACACAAGCGTACGAGCACACATTGAGCCATGTAATGATACCATGAAGCCCTGTGTAGCTATAGAGAGAGGGAGCTCCACTTGCCTTTGATGTCTCCATCCAGGAGGGGAATTGGCTCATTAGCATTCTTACCAGAACCATTGCCCATTTAGCACTAGGCTTTAACTAGACCACCCAAACAAATCGCTCTTTCCAGGTTGGGCTTCCTTTCCCTGCTCCAGTCAAGCAGCAGGGCACAACACAAGCATGGTTGTTTTGTACATCCTGACTCGGGCTAATTTAGCCATGGGCTGCTAACGCTCACTGAACTCAGCAGCCTTTGTCATTGCTTACATAACATAGGCTGCGGCTCTGTGTGCTCCCAGCTCTCCCCTCTCGTAAGTTTCCTAAACAGTGGTGTGAGTCATAGCAAGTACCAACACATTCTAATATATGGGGCTAATTATGCTTGCTGTGATTAGACTTGGCTGCGGTGGCTCTCATGTGGTTCTTTACCGCAGCTGAAGATGTCATCGGATGTAGAGTCACGGTGACATGACAGGTCATTGCTCAGTGGCTCTGTTGAGAAAATGATGTGCCCACAAAATGCTTGTGAATTACAGATCTAATTAACAGCATTATAACGACCTAGGGCGACCTTTCTGTGGGATGCGAGAATGTGTTTATCATAAATTTATCTAATCATATGACCACAACATCAGCATTTCAATCACAGCAGAACTATGCAATAGCTGCTGGACTGGCTCTTAGTACACCAGAGTAGTCCACCATGCTAAACAAAAGAAATGTATCCACTTTTGGACGTTTGGGTAATCCGTTATCAAGATTCCTAAGTGCTTCTCTGTGCTTATCTCTATCACCATTCGTTATGCAAAGAGCTCTGTTTTCTTTCCCTGTCACCTCCAGGTGAACCATTATCCTCTGTCTCGCTTTTGCCCGAGGCTTGTTTATTGAGTAGATTGGAGGGGGTGGGGGCATAGCTCTCTGTGCAGGGGGAGGGGAGGTTGAGATATAGGACAGTAGTTAGGCTGCCCCAGGTCCAGGCTAGGTGGCCTTTTGTCCCAATGACAACCGTCTCAGCCCCGTGGAATCACCAGAACTCCCCAGTATGATTAATCACTCAACGATGACATATTATTCTCATAACTCAGATGGCACACTATGTCTGACTGATGGTCCTCAGTTCACAGATGGTAGTAACAGCCATTAGCATAACTTATGACAGAGATAGCGTATTTCCCAGTGGAGTAGCCTAAATAATGTAAAATGATAAATTGAATGCAAAGATTTCCCACTCAGCACAGTACTCTTGGGATTTATTTATATCCTCATATTTAGTAGGCAGTCAGTGACACTCTGATCTAGGTCCACCATATATTTGTACTGTAATGTTTTGTGTGTTTTTGTGGTATGTTGGGGATGGCACTCACCTAAATGTGTGTCTGTCCTTCTCCTTGGGAGAGCCCTGCTGTTAGGAAGTATTCAAGAGGTATGTGCTAGGTTCATAGCATAAATATGTTTGAATTCATTCTCTCTGTCTTTGAATATATCATTTGAAATACACTTCAGTAGGTTGCAGTTGTACTCTTCACAGTTTCTTTTACTGCCACCCAAATATGGCATTGTGTCCTTGAATTGGCTTGAGTCAATTATATTCATTTAAATAATTTTAAAAAATCCTTGTGTGAATTTGCCTCGTTCTTGCATAAGCAAAGAAGTCATTTTGCAAATTACTCTTAGTAAAATTACAAAGCAATTTATCGCTACACATCCCATGCAATGCTTTTCTAAGAGAGTTCCTTAACACTTCACTGTAGTGCTGCCTTGCCTTTATGAAATGAGTGACCAGTTTACTAACTGCAGGAGCTTCAAGAATCCATATCTTCCGTAAGTAGACCTATTTCTAGTTTCTAGCTACAGAAGTTCGTTGTGTGTTTCACAGGGAGACTAAGGTCTACAACATTGACTGCATTTTTAATGGAATGTGGTGAGAAGTGGTCATGACTATATGCAATTATGTCAAGCACAGTGACATCCTGGTGGATAGCTAAAGGGAAACATCAGTCATATTGAAAAATTATTATGTGGGAAGAACCCCCACGCTGTCAGATCATTTCACTCAATTATTACAGAGATGACGTAATTTAGAGGGCATCTCAGTGAAATTAGCAGCACAAGGTCATTGGGTGGACTGCAGCATGCGGCACCTAAATAGTGATGGAAATTGCATTTCAGCGTGAAAGTGCTGCCACCACAGAGAACAGTCACAGTCACACACACACACTCACACAGACACACCAAAATCAGCGGTGATGGATGGACTAATTGATGCAGAAAGAGTGGCCCATTCATTTTTCCATATTTAGGATTAGCTTTGTATAGGAAAGGAGGAAGAAATAGTCAGGGAGTGAATGAAGACAAGAGGGAAAGGGGACAGTGTGAGGAAGAAGTTGAAAGAATAGAGAGGGAGGGAGGGAGGGAGGGAGGGAGGGAGGGAGGGAGGGAGAGAGGGAGATTAACAGTGGTAACACGACTGGTCAGTTGTGTAACGTTAAGCTTATGAGACATCAAAGAGCGCTCCAAGGGATTTGTGGAGAGGTGTGTATCTGTGAACAAGAGAGAGCGAGAAGGGCATATACCTGCCACATGTCCTGGTATCCCTCTCTTAGCCTATGAATCATTCATTTCCGTCCCCATGTATAAATCAAGCTGCCGGCCATTGCCTGCGGCAGTCATGTCATTAGGTAGTTGACGGCATCGCTTGATCTCTGGCACAGTAGTGTGGGTGAGGGCCCAACTTTAAGCAGCACACATATCAGCATATCAAACTGCGTGTAGCTCTCTGTGTCCGGCTGTGCTGTAGTAAGCTTTTTGGGACTGACCAGGACCACGCAGAGACATGCTTAAAAGTTGTTTTTTCTCTGACACTCACTTTTCCACTTTGCTGTCAAATGGACAGCTTCCTGGGAACCGAGAACTCGAGAGAAAGTGTCGGCATACTGTAATGCACGTCATTGTGTTTGAATTTGCTGTTGATTGCACTTGACAGCTGGGTTTTCCTGCATGTGTAAAACAGTTTTTACACTGTAATTTGAATGAATTAGTGATAATGTGCAGTCCAAGTGCTTTTGATTTTAACTACAAGGCTGCTATTGACAAGGTAAATGTGTACTTTTCTTCCCCTTAGGCTTACGGCGTATTTACACATGCAGCTTTCCTCCTCTCTTTGCCTGTTGTGAGAGTTGAAAGGGGGTTGTACGAATGTGATGGAGAACTGCACCAGACGTTCTCACTACCCTACACTTTTTCTTTTTTAGAGTGACACAGAATCTCACTGCCTTTTGCCACTGAGGGGTCATTTGAGGTGTAGGACTTCTCTCCTCTAGAATCTCTCCCATCATATATTGAACCACAGGAGTGAGAAAGTCTGGAGCCTTATCAGTTTGAAACGCTAGCTCTGTCAGCTGCAGCTCAAAACCTTGGGGCAATAGCCAAGCCTCGAGGCAACTGAGGCTAGGGTGTCTGTGTGAGTGCTCTAACATCTTGGCTCACTGTCTGGGTACAAAGAACAAAGACTGCAAAATGATCATAAAGCTACTGTATGGGCGGGTTCCACCCTGTACATTTGCGTGTGTTTTTCTGCTTGTGCATGTTTTTTTCAAGTTTGCCTGAAAGGGAACAACACAAGCACACAGTAGGCCATCGTGACTTCTCAGGATCATTTAGTTGAGAATAAATATACGTGATGTTGGCGTCCGGCCCTCCCCTTCCCTCAGGGCTGCTGTTATAAACATATTGCAGCTGCTTGTTTTCCTTTGTGTTTGACCTCTGCAGCCTCTCTGTGTTTTGTGCTCTCTCACCTGCTCTCTGTGCGAGGACATGAAAGTGGGCTTTGACTTAAGTCAGGGGACAAAATGAGTGATATTCTGCAACCCCCCCAACAATGGACTTCCACCCCAGTTTAAGGATTGTCCACCTTTTTCTGTCTCATACGCAAATTGAGAGTACCACCACAGGGCACGGAGAGTGGGCAAGAAAGTGTCAATTGAGTTCTCTTCCACATTGCATCACACTCGACCCCCAACCACCCCACCATTCCCTCTGTGCAGCAGCATTTCTGGGTCAGTTGTTGAGATTTTAGACAACTCAAAGCATTACCAACCCCAGTGTCAGAGCACATTTGTGTCTAACACGGGCTTTGTCGTGGCTCTTTGGGGGTAGATCGTGCATTTGGTCTGTCCATTCTCTTTTGCATGCATTTGTCGGTGTCTATCACGTATATGTGTGCATGTGACTGTGTGTTTGCATGCCAGTGAGTGTGTGTGTGTGAGTGTGAACATGACTGTGCATTCAATTGCTCGCGTGATGGATTGTCTATGTGTCTGTCTGAATTTAAAAGTGTGTGTGTGTGTGATTCTTATTCTGGGATAACTGGATGCTGAGCTGTCTTGTCAGTTGACTCAGTGGTCAGTTTTGGTCCCGCTGCCCCCAGCAATGCTGGATGGAGTGATGAGATCTGACAGACTGGGACAGTTCTTAGGAGGGTACTACCCCATTCTATAGTCGCACCAATCATGGCAAGGCTGCCACAAGGACATCACAAGAGGCTCAAAGAGCTGGGCCACATGCTCACAAACAATTCAGAGGCCACTGACACACCAATATACCAATCATGTGAAACCCTATCATTTTCACAATGTTTACTCAGATTGTACTGTGGATAAATTCTTGCAAACTATATATTAGGAAGATGGGACATTCCAGTAACAGACAGGTAGATCGGACACAGAAGTAGGAAAGGGGACGCAAACGGAAATGGAGACATACACACTCCATCATTTATCTAAATCTGCATCTCTGATGTACATCTTGAACTGAGGAGAGAAACTCAGAACTGAAATGTGACAGAGGTTTAGCATCAAAACTACTGGTTTTGTTTTCCCTGAAGTTAAATGGAATTAAGTTCCCTAACACAAAAGTTCCCTCCATGCCATCCACTCTGTAGATCTAACACCGGTGGAGGTAATTTAGGAACCAGTGGAGATCAATGGAAGAAATTAGCAGGACCTTGCCATTAAGTAGAGCCATTCAATCAATAAACAGCCACCAGAGCAGGCAGAATAACCCCGTTGCAGCAGCCATTTAGTTTGGCAAACACATAATTTGTATGAATACTGTATATGCAGTGCAGAAACTCATGTTGTTGGGTTATCATTAGACAGTTTAGACATGTGTTAGAGTTGCTTACTTTGGACTCAGCAAACTAGTTCTGTGAGACCACACACAATTAGCGGGAGAGAGGAAGCCGAGCTGACTCTTAACACCACACAGGTGTGGCAGCGTGTCCCTGGTTCAGTTACAACAATTACTAAACTGCCAAGTTCTGTTTTGCTTTAAATGTACCATGAACCAGTCTGGCATGTTAACTGTAACTTGCTCGACAGCAGAGATGGATGTTCACACTTAAGAGCTCTTGGGGTTTTGTCCTGTCTAAACAATGCTTGCCATAATTCTACTAAGCACAAAGCATCACAAAGCAGAAATGAGAAAACGCACACTGAGTGCTGATTACTCTCGAGTAACTCATATTCATGGCACATGGATCGGAGGTTTGAGTATGTGGCAGTGAACTGATGGGTCTTTGAACTTGCACTGAGTGTAGGGGAAGGAGAATATTCACGCAAGCATCTGGTTGTTGGTTGATTAGTGGCACCTCTGTGACATTTTCTGTGCAGAGACTGACCTGTTATTTTGGCCTTTTGCCAACTAGTAACAAACTGTCAAGCATTCTGCATCTCTCATGGGGCAGCCTAGTTAGCTGTGTCTGACAGGCCACTTGCCTACAAGTGAGGTTCCAGCCCAGAGAGGGCAGAGCAAGCTCCAGAGGAAAGCTGTCATCTTTTTGTCAGACCACAGGGAAAGGGAGAGGTTTCTTTCCCCCTCTCTTCTCCCATCTCTCACCCTCTATCTATCCTTCTGTCTGTGTCAGCCTGTTCCCCTGGTGAAGATCTTCACTTTCCCAGCGCCTGTTATGCTCCTCTCAGCCTGGCTGTGCAGAATAAACATGCGGGTGTCAGAGGATGAAACGGCAAGCGTCCCCTAGGAGCTGGGCCCGTCGTTGCGTTAACCCCCACACTGTTCTCTCCTGAGGGCCACAGCAGCCATCCCAGTATGCCAGCTGAGAGTGACACAGAGACAGGCAGTTGGACTGAGGTGAAAGACGCTCCATGTGTTCTTCCTGAGGGAGAGATGAGCGTTTATACCACAGGGATGATTCCCACCACTCCACCTAATCCTCTTTTCCTAGCCACTTCATTATCACTCACACTCTGCAGCCACAGTATGTGTGTGAAGAAAGATCTCTGTGGAGAGCCACAGTGTCTCACGTAAAGGTGGAGAGGGAAGAAGGAGTATTGAAAAAGGTGAGGAAAAATGAGGGAGGAAGGTGCTATAAAGGGACAGAGGGATACGCAGAGTAAAAACTATGGTGGAGGTGGAGAACAGATGTCAGATGTAGTGGGTGGTAGTGAGAGGAACAGTTTGTGTAATGTCTTCTAATTTACCTTTGCACATTCATGTGTTTTCATGACAGAAGCAAGTAGCAGGAAAAACTGAAAAGAAATGAGGACAACACTCTCGTCATCAAACACCTCTCTCTATACAAATACACAGGCTGTGATCCATATACCAGTAGGCTGACAGTCTAATGTGTATGTCTTTTCAAGGTGAAACATATCCGTTCATATAAATTTGTAGAACCCAGTGTATGCAGGGAGCAAATCTTTAGGAACACAAAGATGTTTCAGAAATTGAGTTTTGGACAAACCAATTAATGCTTGTATATTGTATGTCTTCCTCCCTGAATTAGGCATGTGCAGAGGTGTCTGCTGGGAAGAAGATTAATTTCTGAGTGGGAGAGTGCAGCAAAGCTATTTGAGCCCACTGAAACATGTTGGCTCTTCACTGTGAGACTCGCATTAGCATGTGCCATAATTGATGGAGGAGCATACTTAGCAGTAATAATGGGCATTATAGGGTGTGGTATCAAGACGTTATTTTCAGAAAGCTCTAATTAAGCTTTGTGCTGTGGCTTTGGCGAATAGCAATGACGGTCCAGTATCATTGGGAACACTTTCTAAGCCTCTGATAAACACACTGCTTGCCAATCAGTTTGTTCTCGGCCTCCCATGTGCAGGGAAAAATAAACAAGTTCATCAAACAGTGAGAGACAGAGCTCCTCACCACTGACTGGTCCTGGCCCTGATGAAACGGCAATCAGCTCAGTACCATAGGGAGCCATTGTGTTTACTGTCGGTGGGTGGATAGACTGCTGCTAGCAAGGGGAGATTAGACCTCTGAGACCAGCTGGGACATTCCCACCAACAGCCAATCACACCTGTGAATTTGCAAGCAAGACCCTGTCCCTTCCCGTCAACCTCCACGGCCATTGGAGTGATCAACACCACACTGACACTTTCCCAAGGCACTTAGGGGGTTAGTGACTCAAATAAGACAGAGGGCTGGGATCCATGCAGGCATGTGACTGTCTTGGTGGTATAGGGACGTCAAAGCACACACAGCTGTGCTGCTGATCTCTGATTGTATCTAAAGGTCGAGATGTGTGTGGGATTGGAGTGAAGCAGAAGAAACAGTTGACCTTAATGCCACCTCTACAACAACTTTACCTTCACCTCCAAAGTTCACTTCCCCCTTTGACAACAGTTTAAAATTCTGCATTGGCTTCTTCAGATTTCACTGTCAGCGATTAGACACATGTTTCTTCCACAGAAGCTGTTTTCAGACACTGTGTTCTGTGTACCACATAAAAAGTAAGCCTCAAGGAAATACTCTAGGATAGAGTGTGAACGTGAGCCTCAGCTGACAGCCTCTGGAACGTGTTTCTCCCTCTCGGTGGGCAGTGGAGAAAACCTCACCAAGCGTGACAATAACAGAACGCCAAAACATGGATTGGGCCAAATGAGCTGTGAACAAAGTAGCAAATTTGTTCTGTGGTGTTTTGGGTGGACATGTGTCCCCTCAGCATGTTAAATACTGCACACAGTCTTACTGACAGAAATGCAGGCGGTGAAAACGGAAGAATAATTAAGGGAGGACAAAAGACAAGGCAGAAAGACAGAAGGTAAAGAGAGCAAAACAAAACAGTGATCACAATGTCTGCCCAAGAATCTGTGTGTGTTAATCATTGTAGCGCTGCAGTGTTTGAGAGCTTTTGTGTGGGATTGCTATCTGTCTGGATCCCACCTGAGATTTGTCACACCTTATGGTAAATCTTTGAAGCGTGACCTACACTATTGAAGTAGCTCTTCTGTTTCCTTGTCCCCCTGAGATTCCGTCTTTTCTTTGGTCTGTGTATAACTTTGAATTTACACATGAGTATTTACGTGACTTTTGGTCTGCTTGTCTCAGTCTCTGTGTGCCCTTTGTATTACTCCTGGACGCAGCAGTATGTCCACACTGTCTCTGCAATCTTGAGTCTAGCGCAGCTGTTAAATGTTTTATTTACTGAGCCTTGATGAGATAAGAGCCGGGTGTTTTGGAATGTCTGTCTGAGGACATGAGCATGCCCCTCTCTCTCTCTGTGTACGCTTCTTTTATGTGCTGATTGGTCATTTGGCGTCGGTCCCCCAACACCTAAATGGACTCTTAGAGCAACTCAGGAAGGCCATAAACATAAGCAGCCGATGGCAAGGCCAGTCTGAAAGGGTGGGGTGGGGGGTCCTAATAATACACTGTTTTGAATTGTTCCACTGGGTTATTCGACAAATGTGTTTTCAAACTTTTAAGTGTGCTGCTGTTTAGCTTGGAGCCTCACTGCATTGTTGTGTACATTGCATTGTTTTACTCCTCTTCTTTCTCCATCTGAGACTGAGGCTGACCAGTTCAAGAATTAAGAAGGCCAAACTGCATGGAAAATGGATCTGTGCTGGGTGGCTTGTTAATTCCTCGGCGTGCCTCCTGAGGTGAATCGCTCTCGATGCGGACGCTGCCTTTGATCATTCACAAAGCATGTCGCAGCAAGGTCTGCTCCGGCACCCAACAGATGGTCATTAAATCATGCGTTTTATTTTACTGGAGCCTTTTACATTCCTGCAAGATCTGTTCGCTTTTATTGCTGCCATTTAGGATGTCTACCATGCTGATTAGAAACATGCAGAGGCTTTTGTGAGTATGCCAATAGACCTGATGGAAAAACAATGTGCATACCAAAACTTCAATAATTCAATCTCAACACCTTTCACAATTACAGGGTTTATTTTACTGGTAGACACAGGCATAGGTGTTAGACAGGAGTAGCCTGTGATTTTTTTGATTAACGACTGAAGCTGCTCTAAGTACTTTTTTGTTTTTGTGTGTGTGTGTGTAAATGTGTAAGGTCGGCATCACCGGTTTCAACACCTTTGAACCCTGAAGAACCTGTTTCATCATCTGGGCAATATAGCAACATATTTCTTACCTCCGGCCAACTGTGGTCCACAGGCTCGTTATTCTTAGTGTCGGTCAGCGTCATGGAGACAGAAATGCCTAATTACCTTTGCATGATTGGCTACTGAGCAGAAAGGGAAATCCACCCTCATGATATCATCTGGTAGGCATGTAAAAACCCTGACCTCCACCAGCTTCTTCAGTAAGGAAAGAAATAAATGATCAAATGCCCTTAAGTCAGATATTGTTTAGATCTGTAGGTATAGCAATAGGAAAGCCTATAAAACTAGGACAGTTATGAGAAATAATTAAAAAAATGTTTATACAGAAGTCATATGCAAACTGAGACAGTGGGTTTGTGGTTTAGTGGGATTTTGGTGCTTATAGGATCATGGCAATGTTTCTTCAACACAGCCTTTTATCTCATCATATATCCATAGATTTGTTTGCATCTGCTCCTGACTATCACGGAAAAGCAGAATTTAAAACCCAGCATTTTCTGTCTTCTATTCACAAGGTATTTGAAATATTTAGCACTGGCATTTAAATGTGTGTATTTTACGTTCTTGCTTGTCTGTAAGACAGACACATGTGCAATTCCCTCTTTTATCCTACTTAATTTTGAATATTCATTCATTTACATCAAATCTAAATCTTTTTTGCTATTCAAACTGAAGCAAGAACCCACACAAACACCTACATTGAATCATATTGCAGTTATTTTATAGTGAGAAGAGAATTGGGCTGCACTATAGACCCTTTGTGCCTCCTTTTATATTAACAGCCGAGATGAGGGACAAAGGCTGTGTATTATATTGGCATGAGGGCCAAAGTTCCTGACATGGCAATTTGCTATCTTTTCTTTTGGGTGAGTGGTGACAATGGGCCGCTGTAGGATCATTCAGGTCCCCGTGTACGGCAGTGCGAAAGCAGCTTGGCTTTTTGCCCCAAGGGTCAGTGTGGGGATCTCAAACACTACCACTGATGAGCACTAATCTGGCCTCCTCAGCAAACATGGGCCCTTTCTCTGTAACCTTCAAGCCGTGAAACACAATTTACAGAGGTGGCAGGGGGTCGAGGAGACCATGGTGTCAACAAGCAAGCGGGGGAGGGGTTTTAGAGTGTACACAACACCCAATGCATTTGTGCATGCACTGTTGCAATTGAATAGTTTCCTGCTTACAATGGCAATCAAATTTTAAAAATGCAGATGCAAGTGAACATTTGTTCTTCTTCTTTTTTTTTTTTTGAAAAGCCTTCTAGGCCACAAAATAACTACTTACATATCATACTGTGTTCACATTGATATGAAGAAGGAGTGTTGGAAAGTTACTTTGTAGTGCATCTCCCAGTATCACACTATCTTGTTTAAAGTGCTTGCCACTGCTAAAACTCAATAGTTACAGAAGGCAAAGAGACAATCCGTTTTGTTTGTCCACAGTTGTTCTTATACTGTCAGAAAGATATTGCTTCATCTCAGTTTGCAGCTCATAGTGATGCTGCATCGTTTCACATTATATAAGATATTTCTAATATCCCATATGCAAATGTGAACAACCTAAAAGCAAAAATGTAGAGGCTGCTGTCCCTGTGTGAACTATGAGTGGTACTGTATGTAAAATATGTTGTGGCTGCAGTGTTGAGGAGAATAACATATCAGGGAGAAATTGAGCAAATAGTGTCACTGCAAATATGAGTAAGTGGTGTTTGTGAAAGTTGTACAAATGATCTACAAATGCACACCATAGTTTTGTTTTTCATAAAATTAATATAAAAAATAGACTTAAAAAATAAATAAATGTATGATTGTGCAAAGTGTTTGGAGAGGGATTTATTTAGGACTTAAAAGATAAAAAAACATTTAATTTTCTAGGTTTTATAGCTATTGAGGTAATATAATTGTCAACTGGCTATCAGAAGTTTAATGTCAGTCATGTTTGTTTACTGTTTTGTTTTAATAGTAACCATTTTGGTGAGGTCTTTGTGTTAACCCCTTATTTGATATTCATGGAAATCTCTGCACCTGCTCCATATATCTGATCGGAGCAGCACTCTCCTCACGCAGCTAATGCAGAAGTTGATTAAAGAATTTAAATGGTCCATTTAACCCCTAACACAGGCGAAGCCTACCTGTGTGATAGTACTATTACTTTGCAGTAATTCCTGCAGGCAGCAGTTGGAATTGATCCCTTCTCAGCCATCAGGAAGTTTTAGTGCTGCTATGTGTATGTTCAAAGCCCAGTTTAATAAAGCTAGCTGGTCACGAGCCGTTAAAGCAGAGGAGAATAATAAATAAACAGACCAGCTCTGTCCTGCTCAGCTCCTTCCCCCACCTCCTTCTCCACACACCTCCATCCAGCTACACACTGGATTTGTTCCATGCAGAGTTCAAAATCTCTTCATGACTGGCTTACAGCTGGAGGCAAGCACTGAACCCCTAAGTGCTAGCATTCGGATAGATCAGCAGGGTGCTCACCCTGTAAGAGGGCTGGATTGTCTCTTGGGAAAGACGCACACATCATTTTATAAAAAAACAACATTTTTTTAATAATCTTAAATGACATCCTGCTTACATAAGAACATCAATGTTTTTTATTTTATTTTTATCACAGTGCATATGCAGGGTGGTAGAAATGTGTTATGGCACTGCCTCCACCACACAGGCCATCAGTAAGGCAGATTGATGTTGAGGGGCCTGGCCGATGGAGATAGAGTTTATCTGCTGCAGGCTGGGATATGAAATCTAATCACATGAGTGCCAGGTGAGGAGGTGCAGCCACAGATGAGCCACTAACGCACACCATCACACTTGTATTTAACAAATGGTAAGGAATTTCCCTCTGCAGGGTTGAGACAGGCGATAAGACAGCCGCAGACAAGAACTCGCTCGCACCATAGATCTGTCTTTAAGGGACAGCAAAGAGAAATGGAATGAAAGAAGTCTGTGGGAGAAAGCATTAGAGAGAGAGCAGAACTAAGAAAAGGTTAGCTGCAATAAATCTAAAAGAATTCTCTGAAATCAGAGCACTTAAAATAAACTGAGCAGTTTCCAATTCATCTTTTTTCCATTTGTGATTCTTCACATTGTGTTTTGAATGTTGATCTAATTATCACTTTTTCCTCTGCTTTTCAAAATCACAACGCCATGTAAGATAAGCCAGAATTAGAGCACACTTCTCACTGTTGAATAATGGATTTTTGTTTTGTAAAGAACATCCCCCTGACAAACACACAAAACCGCCTATATATGCTGTAACCCAAGGTTCACCCACAGCTCAGCACCACTGGAGCTGCAACAGCCTCAGCCCTTCACTGGTATTGACAGAAACCACAAATGAGAATTTAGTGCTCTTCAATCTCTCAAGTTCTTGTCTAGCCTACTCATGTATTGTGTGAATCAAACAATAGGAATCATCTCATTTTTTTCTAATGACATGCACTCCCTGCTACTGCTTTATTTGAAAGACACAGAGGTTTATCTTAAAAGTATAACCCACTACAACCCAGATTAATGCACAAGACTAAAGGAATTGGTTGGGCTTTTGGAAAAAGGCAATGTGGATTACTAACTGACTAACTCCTGTACCAGAGCATGAGTATGCAGGTAGTCCTGTCATTGGGAGTCTGATGCTTTTTTGGACAGAAATGAACAGCATACAAAGACAAGTCAAACCGTATAGAGAATGTAGAGAGATTTTATCATGAGGTCCTTGTGCACCCAGAGTTGCACACTATCCTCAATATCCCACTGCACAGGTGCTCTGACTAACCAGTGAGAGGTGCCGTGAAATGCCAAGAACATGATCCCTCGCTGGCTTCCCACCCACAAACACTGCCAGCTGTGTTTGATGAAAGACCCGGCCAAGCCAGAGGCAACAAACTCTGTTTTGACTGCTGATCCTCGGTTCCACTCTCAAACCTCTCTATATCTTGAAACTTCGTTATTTCAAGCATGCTAATTTATTACCACATACCGCACCTTATAGACCTAATGGTGAGGTCTGACAGGAAAGTCAACCTCAATGCAGACTCTTCTCTCTCATGGATTTAGAAAAACAAAGCTCAAAACATTTTTGTTTGTTGAGGTTATATGCCATTTATACTTGATATTTGGAGAGTATACCTAACACAGTACTGCCCATCTGTCTTCCATGAATACATTTCTATGATTAATGGTCAACAACCTGCAACCTGTCTTGTGCCGTCAATGTATTTTGATACTGCAGTAGTCTATTTGAAATGTGTAGCCTCATGTGTAGGCACCACCACTGGACCCACAATCACAATGACACCTGTTCATGCATTAGTGCAGTAAATCATGTCAAAGCTCTCTGTAATTTGATTTTTAACAGTAACACAACTAGAAACTGTCAATAGAGGCTTATGAAAACCAAGTAGAAGACATTATAGCGAAACATATTCAAAGTCATTAGTTCAGTTATACCCAACATGTTTTGGGTATGAATTTGATAGTAGGACTGTTAATAGGTGGACAGTGAGGCTATCAAAAGGCTGCAAAACACTTATTTGAAATAAAATAGTTTTTCAAAAACTTAGCTGACTTAGCCGTGGGCTGCAGAGATGTTATGTAATAAATATATGAATATTCAGAGAGACTGAGCAATCATTTGGACTGGGGTTTTAGACGGAGCAGGAGGAGTGACAGATACAACGCTGAGAGAAACACTGAGCAGATGAAAGAAATCAGCTTTAGAGACAGAATTTAAATTTCTTAGACCTGTAATTTCATTTCATGAAGCTTTGTGGTTTAAGCCTTTATGATGTGTGAAGAATGCATGTAAAAGGAATTATTTAAAGTTCAGTAAAATCTATTCTAAAACTAAAATAATCGGATTTCAGAGAAGTAACTTGTGTGCATAGCTCTGAGTTGTGATGTTTAATGCTATAAGTGGAGCATCTTTCCTCTTTGTTACCTCCTGCTCAGCAGTGTTATGTGCACAGTTATAAATCTTTACAGACAAAAGGGCCGAAAGCCCCTTGTCCACCATACTGTATGTGTCAGAACATTTAGTAGGGTGCTATTTTGTGTACTATTTGCTAAATGTTAAATCCTGCTCGTACTGTATTTATAGTGTACAAAGTGAGGGAGTGTTAGAGGGCATGAGAGTGACGATGACCTCTTCACCTGGTCAGAGATAGAGTCATCCGATCTCCTTGGGGAAAACCGGCTGGACACATCTCTATTGCCTCTGCCTGCCCGGCATTCCTGCCCTTCACCACCCGTCCACACATCCCCCAAGCTCCCGTTGAACTGACGACCCCGTAGTCGGGCTGCTATGCCATGCATTCGCCAACAGGGATATTGTTTTTCAGCCCTTGAAATTTTAGCCTAGAAGATCAATGTTTCAGTTGGCCTGAAAGTTCAGGGCGCATAGGGGCAGTGAGGAGCGAGGTCAGGGTCTTCTTCTGAGCTCCCTGTGGAGTGTTTAGGGAAACACAGGAAACTTTGGAAACTCAGTCTTTTGTCTGACACCTGTGGTTTTTGTCTTCAACCACTTTAGATCCTTTTTACTGTAGCTATCTTTTTCTTTTGGTCCTTGGACACCTCAGATGGCATCTTACCATTTGTAGTGTCATATAAACGTCTTTTTTCATGTGTCTAGGCTGGGTAATTCCCAAACTACAACACTGTGATGTTCCCCTCCCCCTCTTATTAACTAAACCGTGTAGTTGGAGGAGATAATTTGGGGGAATCTGAATTTGCTAGGCCCTCATCCAAACCCCCCCATCGCCCCATATGTGCTCTTAGTGTGCTCACTTACACACACACACACACATGCACACGCACACACATGCATGTTTTATCTGCAATTATAAAACTGGACTGAAGCAGAGTGATTTCATGCTTTTAGCTTAGTAATGGCATTATGCAAAATACCATTACACTGGAAAGGACACTCCAAAGTGTGGAAGCAGGTCAGGTGCTCATTTTAAAAGAGCGGATCTGTTGAGTTGTACAAAACAACGCAAACAGCCATGTCTTCTCTCAGCTTTAAGAGTCATTTAGGAGGGAGACATTTAGAATGATGGTGAGCAAAGGCTCCCTCTGATAAATGGTCATTGTTGGTTTTTGTTTAAAAATCACACTAGATGGAAACTTCTGGAGCTCCCATACAATATTTCCCTTTCTTCTCTCACTCTCCTCCCTTCTCTCAGTCTCACACACTCAGTGTGTAAAGGTGCTGTTGAGATTTTGGTGAATATGGCATAATGGAAGCTCTTTGTTTGCTCAGGTGCCGATCCTTCACAATGGTTGGATAATTGAGAAACACTTTAGAGACAGATGTTCCCTTTTCATCACACTCTTCAGTGTGACCCTCTTAGGAAGCAAAGGGAGGGAAACAGAGCACAAGATCACTTTAACCAGCAAGGCTGGCCTCAGTCTTTCTGCACTAAAACTAGCTGTTTACATGTGGAAGATTTAATCTGCTTTGGTTGTTTACATTTTCCAAGGGACCAGGAGACCTTAAAATGACATAAGACTGCCTGTTGTTCATGATGATTGCACAGATTTGTTTAATCAATCAACCTTTGTTTGTTACAGCAAATGGAAGGTCTCCCCATAGCTCAATGAGTATTCAATAAGCAAAAGCAGCCATATGCCCAGACAGCAAACAAGCAAACAAAGGCATGTTTTTTAGGTTGGTTCATGGCACACTTCTCCAGGAGTGTTTATTAGTTATGGGTCACCTTGAAGGCAGAAGAGTGGATGGAGGGCAATCAATAGCTAAGCCAATAAGGAAGCAAGAGGCTAAGGTTAAGAGGGTAATCCTTGATGGTAAAGCAGGAAATCTATAAAATAAATGATTTCTCCACTCCTGCGGGGTGGAGGAGGCTATTTATTGGAACAAGTTTGGGCACACACACACTGGGTTACACCAAACTGAAGACGAAATAGACAAAAACCATGCAATTCAACCTGAACACCTGATAATTTGCAGGAAGCAATACAAAAACCATCACACCACGTCTTTCTAAATCTTTCACAAAAGTTTCAACAACAGCCATAAGATAGTCAGATAGCTGAAACTGGAGGGAGGTTTCCTGGAGTGATTTGATGTAGGACACACTGTGTGTGATTCACGAGGGAACGATTTCAAGCTGCATATCAGCTTAGTCACTTTCCACTAGGCAGAAGTATCACAATGAAAAAGAAAAAGTTTTTCTAAAGCAAAACAGTGAGCCTGATCTGCTTCTGAAATGGAATCTTAGCCACAGTTTTTGTAAACTGATAGTAAACGATAATGCGTATGTGTCATAAATGTAAGCAGAAAAAGTGATAGCGGTGCTTCTGGGAAATAGTCTTTTTAGTTTAAAGTGGCTGTAATTGATATTAATAATGATTCTGCAGCTCTCCTTATTGGCTTTACAGAGCCACCAGGTTTCAGCTCATTGTTTCGCTGCCTACTGCAACTTAACTGCTCTCATCACTTTTCATATCTTGGTTGTTTACCTCTGACCTTGAATCTGCTGTCTGCCATACACGAAAAATGTGTTTTTTTCAATGTTTTTAAGCGCCTGTGAGCGCACATTTCTAAAGACTGTATTTTTCCACAGAAAATTAGCAGCAACTGACTTGTGGTTGTGTATCATCATATGAATCAGGTTTAAATATTTCTGGTCCCAGACTAAGGTGTTGTCTTTTTTCCCTAGAAGGATGTTGTTATTTGTTATACTGAGTTTTTAATTGAGCAGCTGGGATGAGGCACTAATGTTTTTTTCAGCAGCAGCATACGTTAAGTGTCTGAGCATTTGAAGTCTGACCTGTCAGTGAAAGCAACAGGGCAACATTTTCCTCAGTAAATAATTAACATCACCATTCTCCCTTTCGCTGTGCTCGATGCATATTGATACAGGCAATTTGTTCCCTCATCTAAGCACTCAGGTTTCTTCTGTTACAGGAACACATGGCATACCCAATGCATAATGGCCACAGCAATTGCTTGTTAGAGCAGCTACAGAACCCGTTTCCCCCTGTTATCTTATACAACACCTTTGCAAACGGTCTGTGACAAGTGGATATTTTAGCCGTCATTACTACAGCCTGGAAACAACATTTTTAACTGTGTCTGGACAAGCTTTGTGCTAACAGTGTTGATATGGATTGGCCACAGGATGACTAAAGATGTGATTTTAAGTAAGCAGAGAGACATCATGAGTCACAGCATCTAATAATCGGAAAGGCACAAAGATTGCCATATCTGGACATATCAACGCAGGCACACCAGATGCAGGGTCCTGCACGTCAGAAATGATTCATTTCCTTTGATAGGGATAGAAACATAGAAACTTTTTTTTTTAACATCTTATCCTGTCAACATCCTACAATGGCACTCTGAGAATTACTTCTGCCATTGACATATCCTGTAGCTGAAAGAAATCATTTGATAGTAGCAGCATGTTGGCATCGATTTCAGTTCTCTGGGTAGTAATTAACATCTCTGAAATTACAACTGTGGCACAAAAGAACTACAGCTTTCTTCAGTCTTTGTCAGGAAAGCATGACAGATGCTAGACAGGCCTTGTCTCTCTGTTGTTAGAAAAAAAACTCTCTTCCTCGACGCTCGCATGTGTTTTCCATTGTGCTCCTAAAGTATTGTTTCGTCCAGCGGGCTGAGTGGCCAGTCTGGAACTGACTGTCAGCTCGTGTCAGTCGCAGCATCAGTGAGTGGCTGGATGTCTTTTCGTGCTCCAGTCATCTCACTGTCTGAGATGGCTGCTTCCACTCCACAAAGCCTAAGCTGTCAAACATCCTATTAGCACCTGCTAAGTCAACCTGAAACTTTTTGAGGCCAGTCTGACTTTGTGCATGTAATTACTCTCTCTGTTGCTGTTTAAACCCAAAGACCTCTTATTCCCTGTAAAGGCAATTGGCGAGGTCATTGAAGATTACTGACTTAACTTTCCCTCACATTCATTAGCAAAGTCATTCACATGGTACTACGCCTTACACTTAAGGTTGGTGCTACTTCTTATTTTATTTTCCCAGTCCCTATATTTCTAAAAATTCAGTGTTTGATTTATTCAAACGGGTTATCTAGCGCTTTCACAGCTTAAAGCTTAAATATAAACACTGTGAGGTGTTCATCAGGATACCTAAGATGTTGTGTCGACTTGTTCGCTGATATTTTTTAGTTATGTAGCTCCTTTGCAGCACTACAGTGGGAAATCTTCCTCTGCAGACCTTAGGGATTTGTACCTGTCAAATCAGCCTCTCTGTCAATTGAAAAATGATAAGATGGCACCTTGCATAGCTGTAACAGTAGATATTTATACCGCATAGGGTACGCAGGGTCTGAAGTTGTCAGTTTCAATGTTTTATAGACATGCTTGAGCTACATCTGACAACCCACATTGTAATGTAACTTGCTCCCTTTAAAAACGAATGGGCATAGAGTTAACTAATGTCCAAACATATTTTTTTGCTTGGTGAAATAAGGATAGAATTGAGTTCAGATTTTGGAAGAGGATTAATTATTTTTAGCATTATCTTTATTTACTGTGAAACTGCTCAGTTCATGTGACTGAAGATTGCAGTTTGTATGCACCAGGAAGTTTTGCTCACCCTATCTCTCCTGAACGTCCTTCTGAACCACTGATCTTCTTGCTAATTTTCCCTCAATTCTAATCTCATTGAAAAAAATGCTTGCCAGATGCTAGCTGTCTTTTAACACATGATTTCAAATGATGCTAAATGGCCTCATGGGCTGATGTGTCCAGGGGTTAAGCAGGGTTGTCCTGATCAACCTCTGACACTGGGGTCATTTATAAGGTTGTGCTCCAGGCACGGCTCCATTGATAAGGGTCACTGAAAGGGTCATCCCCTCTCCCTCTTTAGTTCTATCCAGTTAAAGAATCAGCAACTGAATTGGTGCCTGGTGTTCATTGGAACATTAATTGTGCTCATTGATTGGCATGTAGTTCAACTAAGTGTCCTCTAAGCGCCACACGCCGTTGTTTTCTTATCTTGGCCAACACTTCTGTTGTCAGCTTTGATGTGAAGGTTTGTAACATTGCTTCTATAAATTACGCTCTAAATCAGGTGTGTGTCCATGACTGCAACATATGAACACACATTCAGCTTTGCCTCTGCGCCTTTAGCCTAATATTAGGTCCCATATCGTGGCTGTGGCTCTTTCCTCAGTGAGGGAGAAGGGTTGTCTGGCATCATTTTGGAGTGATTTCCAATCATCCACTCGATTTACAGGCCATGGGGGAGGCACAACCTGTTATTGTACTCTTCACTGGAGCACATGGAAAAAAAAAGAAGCTAGAAGCATAGTCTTTATTTTTTTGTCAGCACTTAAAAAAAGAAAAGAAAAGCCAATTCAAACATTCTGACTGTTTTATAGATTTCTATTGATTTAGTATTGGATTTGGAGCCTAAATACTGTTTGTCCCTGTCACTCCCCAAAATATATTTGTCTATTTTCAAATGAATAAAACGAAGAATAGGATAAGTTCATAATTATTTCTTCATAAATAGTGTTAAAACTGTGCTTGCACATTGTTCCTCAAGTTGTGTTTTTTATGTAGAAAATCCTAACTATTAGAAAAATTGATGTAATAACCTTAATTATTACCATACTTAATGTGCATAGTGGTGTATCTCGATGTTCATCCTGATGGGTTTTCAGCTTGTTTTGCCCCTCGCTTCTCAAGCTTATTAAAATGCACAGTTATTATGTATTTCAGAGTAGCCTACTGTATGCACCCGAGCTTTTGAATGCAACTTCACAAAGACTGTTCAGTTTCAGAACTGGGACAACACCCCCACCCATTTGAAAATCTAATTAAACTAAACTAGTTTTTATCTGTTCTAAATGACTTCAGAGAAGCCATTCATTATGCCTGCCCTCCAGTCCTGTCACAAATATACTCCAATATTACATTTATTTAATAAATAGGTTACTAAATGTTTTCCGTCTTTTTTATGTTGTTGTCTCTTGTGTGTGCTTACGGTAGTTGCACTGAATACAATATTTTAGCCATCATAAGGACATGGGAAGTGGAGACTCTCACCCTTGATGTTACCGTTTTTATTGAACCTTTTAATCTACCTTGTTGCGAGGCCATGATCCAGCCACATTTCACCTTATCCACTAGATATGATGAAAGTATAACCAAGTGATCGGTGATGGGATTTACACCTTACCTCCCATTTTTCCCCCGCTGCACTGCAACCATAGCAACGTGACCAGGATAAATCTACTATTTAGTGAAACGACACAAGAACCAACCTTGGATTTGATCTGTTGCTTCACCCTATTCCTCTTTTTCCCATCTGCCAGACTTCAGCAGAAATGATCTGAGAGACAGATAGGAGAAAAAGAGAAATGAATCACATGCTTCATACCTGACTTTAGTAAATGCAATGTGAATGGAAATAGGAAAGATTACATTTAGCCTGTAACCAGGAAGCCTAGCTCATCTTTAGCTCTGCTGAAATGGAAAAGGCTACGCACACCATTTCTTGGGATAAAAGTCGGAGAGGTGCTTCAAATTTGTTATGAGTGGCAGACACATAATATCCCACTGAGCAATGAAGGAGATAATAATAACAGGCAAGAAAATGTGTGTGTAAATGAACATAAATAGTATTTTCTTAATTAAAAGCAAAGAATTTCAATGAATTTTAAAAGCCAAAAGTGAGATGCACAACTGATCTGATTTTGAGCAATGCACACTTAATCCAGGTATTCAAAACTCATCAAAAGTCTCTATCATGTCATAGTTTGTGGTGATATGCAGTTTTTCTAGTGACAGAAGTTTGGTTGTGCTGAACTTGATAAAAAATTCCTCCCATACACAATATTCAGGGTTTTCTTTAAAACTATGGTTAAGGCACTGTTGTTTCTGATTTTGGCTGTGCAGTCAAACCTATTCAACATTGTGTCTATCATCTGTTGCAGTAAAAAAATATGTTCTAATAAGAAGTCACCGTTTACAACTGATTGAGATGATGGTATATTGGTGTTCCTGTCTTCCATCACGCTGCCTGCTCCGGGGATCCCTGTCTAATTAGAGCGACAGTGATGAGATGGCCCCGGCACCTGACAGAGAGGGATGGCTACTCAGGAAAAAAGAGATTATTTCAACACTCACTGCTCACAGTCAGGCTGTTCTGTGCAGTGCTGCTGCCCTGGCCACACACTGTTGATCGATTTGCATTGCAGACTGGATAGACTTTGAGAAGACCTGGCTAGCTTTCCCGGTCCTCTCTGTCTTAAACCCACCATAATCCCTCACCTTTTTGTTAACATCGGAGTGCTATACACCTGGCCACCAGACAAACATTTAAAGCAGCCACAAATGAACTGAGTCAGTCAGAGCATCACATGGGTGACATTTGTTCTTGTGTGTTTGTTTTCTTAGTCTCCACAGTAATCATCTTTGCTGTAAATTGCCCAAAGCAACAACATAATAGGTGGCAGAATTATTGGCTACAACATCACAGTATAACATATCTTATGATACGACTACTTCTACTGTGAGTTTCATTTTTTTTGAGTACATGTATATTGGGTTGTGATATTTAGGCAGTTTTCTTAGGTGTAGTTTGTGTAAACTGAGCTGTCTAAAGCTGAATTGGACAGGGACGGAGGTATTCCTGGAGAATGCATGATTGGATACACACACAGTGTCTATGTTGGTATGTTCTGTCTACATTAGTTATTACCAGAGCAGTGTCAAACTACTCATTATATCTTTTGTCTAATATGCAACTGCTGGTAGTCAGAGAGAACAACCAGTGTTCATTAGGCAGGGCTGTAGAGCATTGGAATTGCAGTGAGATGGATATTTCGTGTCAGTGTTCCTCGTTATACATATTTCAAATCAAAGTAATTGCTCAGCTTGTATGTCACCTTGGACGTACATACTTAATAAAGAACCTGCTGTAGAATATGAAAAATACAGAGTTTTAAATTTATAGGAGCATCCACTCCTATAAATTTACAGCAGTAAATTACAGCTGGCCACAAGTTATTTGGACTTCTTTTTGTGATCCAGTTCCAACACACATTTAATTTAATGTAACTGTAATAATAATTAAAGAAGAAGTAAGTGGTCCGGTCGTTTTCGCTAATGCTGCGTTCCAGGCAGGCTTTTGAAATCGTAAATTACAGCTTCAAGTCACAACTTACGACTTTGTAGCGTTCCAGGTAACCCACTCGTGTTTTTCCGACCTGTTTTACCGGTGAAAGTCACTATAACAGCCACTCGTAACTTCCGACCGGTGAACTCGTACCAGATCGAACTGGTACCACTTCACGGTCGGAAAAATACGAGTTTCCTTGAACGCACCATAACAGTCCTCGTCTATACGTCGCCACATTCACGGCGTTCCTTGGCTGCACACACAGCCCTGCATGCCGTTCTCTCTCCTCATTGGATAAAAACTGTAGGATACGATAAATGTTTTCTCCTCGGCTCAGAGCAGAGCAGAGTGACTACAGACCCGTGTTTTGGTCCAAACACTCTATGTAAGTGATTGCTGTCGGAAGATATAACTATTTAAGACTTATATTAACACAAATATATCACTTACTTCTGCTTTAAGTTATTCCTTGACCTAATTTGTTATTATCCGAATGAATGAAAGAAAGAAAGAAAGAAAGAAAGAACAGTTGAAATACAAAAGAAATGTCAGACAAACAAACTGAGATATCAAATGCTTTACAGCGCAGTAAATAATTCAGTCATCTTTAGTGAAACTGACAGGATTCATTTCATGTCATGTTTCCAAGCAATTTAGCATAAATTGTCACTTTTTCATTTTCCTCGCTGATAAATATAAAACAAATTATATACTTAAAAATAATACCTCAGAAATATCTAATGGTCACAGCACTGATGGTCACATCTAAGTAAATGAATGTGATTTCCAGGAGACAGGAGGCAGTATGAAGGAGAGAGTTGCATGTAGCGTTTCCCTCATGTTGTCTGTAAAGTGTCACTGCTGAAAATAATGTAAATTGCTCCCAGTAAATCAAATTTGAGCAATTTTGAAGGATAACTGTCTGAAATTGAGGTTTATTATCAGTCTAGTTTGAAGGTGTAGCTGACTGGGATGCCTTTCTTTGGCCTGCACATTAACTAACCAAAAAACAGAGAAGCTTGATATCAGCATTGGTGTTTCTACAAAGTGCTATTGTTGAGCTTTCATTCACACTGCCTAATTAACTGCAGCTACCGTACTGTATCTGGAGTCAGTGCCATGTTGAATTGAATGAGACTGAGACAGCACATGATGTGTGGAAGCTGTTCCACCTTCAGTGTCCTTGCACAGTAAGGATCAAAGTTTATCTGTGCCCATCCAGAAATTATGCATTACAGCACCATCATGGCTCATTTCTGAGTTTTGTTCATGCCCTCCATATGGCTTGTTGAGAGATATCACAAAGAAGCGTTACTGTGTAATTAGTGTAAAGTTGGCCAACACCTCATTGTTTTGACTCAAAGCCCAATTTTTGAGCTGTAAAGCTCTTACACAGGTGGTCACAGAATCTCATAATACAAGCTTGTTTGAGCATGACCAACAGATTTAGTTGATTTTGTGATCAGAGATTTTGTGTAGCTTGGGCACACCTGCAGTGAGAGGTTGGATAATAACACATCAGGCCGTGTTGTTGTGTCTGCCATCAATTATGACCAATCAAATTACATCCAGTCATGCCCTTCAAAAGCAGGGCACTCACCACATGCATAATTTGTATTTATACCCCTGCACAATTACTATGCAGTCATAAAAAAGAATAAAATATTGCACTAATACAGGTGAGTATAATTGTACCCAGCTAAACAGTGCTTTGTAAGAATCTGACCCATATCAATAGTAAATGACCTTGCAGTCCAAAGTATCGTTTTGTAAGTGCTGTATGAGTGCTGCGCTACTTAATGAGAATCAAACTGTCTTATATCAACTGAATGAATTCAATAAGATATGTGAAGATATTTAGTGCACCTTCTGTCTAGGATTTCTAAAGAGAGAGGAGCCAAAACCCCTGGTCTCTGTGAGCTGCACTGGCACTCCCAGCCTGATTGGTGTTTACCTATACTGTGCCAGGTCTCTGTCCTGGCCAGCTTTCTGTTTGCCCCTTTCTCTATTGACTAAATCCTCAGTTTGTAACGCTAAATTCCAAGATCATGCATCACAAGGGCTCATTGCCTTGGTTATAGGCAGCAGAAGCACTATGCTGCAGAGGACTACACATGGATTTTATTGTGAGGGAACTGAATTAAGAATCCAATTACAACAGTGCACCATTACCATTGTCTGTCTAATGTTTGATGCTTTGAGTTGCTAATGGAGATAGGTTTCACATCATTGTTCTGTTTTCATGTGGTACATTAGAGATCACATTGATTGATTGTGAAAGCTTGTAAATATAACTGTAAGGTTAAATCCCTTTTAAAACCCGGACTGCTGGATCATGTCCCAAGGTTGTAGAGTTTATGTTGAACTAATACTCTTGGCAGGTATATTCACACATGTGGAGTCTTTTTCTTTATGAAAAAATATCATGAGTCACTGCAAAAGTTTTTCATGCCTTTATTAGATAGTGCAGTTAAGAGAGACAGGAAATGGGGAGGCAGAGAGAGAGGGGGAATGAGTTTTCTCACGTCAGATATAACCAGACTCATCTTTTATGTCCCTCACACCTACATTGACTAAGTATTAGTCTTGAATTTGGTCTTTTTCTTGGATTACAAAACACTGACCACAGATTCAACCTAAACTGCCTCATTCTAACATAGAATTATACAGTTTGCGTCAATAACATTGTGCAATACATGTCTACTCCCAGATGAGTAAATCAGCTCATGTGTTTCCCTTTTTCTCATCCCTTGTGTGTGTCTTATTCTTGAGGTATAGTCAGCCTTGATATGCAAAATAATCTGATTTTAATAATATCTTAAGCTCTTCTTTAATGGCATCAGCAATTATGCTATAAATGGATTTAATATATCCTGTCTTGGTATGAGACGTGAAAAATGGATCATAACCTGCTTAAGAGGCTGTAAGGAAATCATCAGATTAGCTCCAAAACAAAGAATGTAGCCCGCTATTCATTTGACATCCATCACTGCTGCTCCAGCGCTCAGATGACATATATGCTGACCTGAGAGATTTAAAGTCAGAATTGATAACTAATATTCTCAGAGGTGACAGTGCACTGTATTGTAAGTCCACATATCATCTCTAGAAGGTCAATGGCTTCTATCACAGCCTCAATAACTGATATCCCGTTCTGCTGGTTTGTGATACTGCATGATGGTGTACGTTGTCTGTGTTTTTTTCCTCTGTAATTCATAGTCTTGATATGGAATGTATTCCATTATTTTAGCTTTTTTTTTAGTTTGAGAGCAAGTATTTGTACAGAAGCAGAGTTGAAAATAGGAATTATTATATTTGAGTCCAAATGACCATATCCACTGCTATTTCTTCCTCTCAGTATACATCATAGAAACATTTTGGGTTGTGTTAGAGGGGGGTTTACAATTAATGGGCAGTAAGCCAAGCTGTGAACAAGCAGTTATCCTGCTGTCACTGTAGAGGCCATTATACCGTTCCATTTGAATTATAAAACCTCTCCAGAGCAAGGTGGGTGCTGCATGGGTGCGTGACTGCCCACAGGAAAGCAGAGATAGGTCCCTTCAGTGAAATGGTTGAATGGGAGGGTGACCAGGCATCTCCCTTGTTATTAGACTTGTCACTGTCATTCACAAAGGTGTGAGTGACAGAAGACCCTATTATCCTCCAAGATTCACCCTTATCCTTCAGAGACAGGGCAGCTTTTACATTTACAGAGGTGATGGTGGCAAAGAAAACACGCCAATGCTTGCATTAACACAACCCTCCATATAAATATTTTTTGTTGTCACATGCAGCTCTGGTTTACACCCAAATGTGACATTTTTTATTAATTCAAAAACAATTAATTGTCTTTACGAGGAAGATCTTTGCCAGTTCTGAGAAAAGGCCGCTTTTGAAATAGCCGGTAAGTATGTTAAAGCCGGTCTTCCCCAGAGAAAAATTATCTACTTAATTAAAAGGACCAGCAGGAAAGGCCTGGAATCATGACGGTATAATTATAAAAGCCCCATTTCTGTTAATCCTTGGCTCTGCAGCAAGGAGCCTCACATAGTAGAGCCAGGCCATGGTCACTAGTGAAGTACTGAGACCACACAGGGCTTTTACAAGTAGAGGCAGTAGGAGGACGACAGGCCTTTAACTCAGGATGTGGGGAGCTGAGAGCAAACCCAGAGGTCTATGGAAGCTTTTTACTGCAACAGAGCCTGGGGAGAAAAGCACAGCAAGATCATTTATGAAGGACAGGGAGTCAAGAGGTAAATCATAGGCATGCTTATAAGTCAAGTCTGTGAAGGGTGTGCCAAGTGCTGATGCATTGTTTGACCCATAGGGGAACACTGAACTACTGCAGTTTGTAGTAGTTATAGACCTACAGTATAAGGCAAAGCAAATATTCTCTTATATTACAATTGATCTGAATCATCAGGAAAGTGTCAAAATCTCTCTGACTTGGTCAACGGTCATGATCTGGCATACTGGAAATATTTGCCGGTTAATCATGGCAGGACGTTAGTGCTGAGCTTCGCGTCTGTAAGGAGGTGGGCTCTGTGTTTTGCCGGTTCGTTTCAGTGCCGAGGCCTTTGATTTGTGTCTCACAGCTGGGCCTGGGGAAGACGTTTCAGTGGGCAGCTGCGGACGCTTAATCTCCCCTGTGCTGACACAGGCTCAATTAATAGATAGCACACTTTGGGAGTCTGCAAGAAAGTTGTCAAGGCCCCGTCAGATAAATCACTGGAGAGGATTTCACGCTGGCAATCGCAATCTGTGGCCCCAGTGGCCTGTTTCCCTTTGTTTGCTTACTTTGAGGTACAGAAGGGTAATGATTTTATAGCAGTAAGGCACACTTGGGATTTTTTTTTCGCAAGTGCTTTGATTTCTTTGAATTGTAGGTTACAGTTCAGGGAATCTCCATAATTATGTTTTTGTTTTTGATGCAAAAGCAATCGGTGTAATTGCTGAAAAACCTGACAACCTAATACATTTTGAATTTAAACTTTCTCATAGTCACTTTAGATATTCAAACCTCAAAAGTCAACATAAATCTGTGGAGATCATAAGATCCACTCATTCCTGAAATAACTTTACTTGAGGATCAGAAGACAAATAATCATTCGCACCCACCTTCAGTTTTTACTGGTTTGATTCAATTTTCATTCCTTTTAATCATCTTGTTTACAGTTTCACCATAATGGAAAATGGATAATCATCTGGAGAACCGGTAATCTCCTTTTGAAAGAAAAGAAAACACTTACAGATGATTGTATTGATTCTGAGGCTTAACCCTAATTCTTTCAGGCTTCTTCCTTTTTCAGGAAGGCATCACAGTGATGTTTACAATGATAGGCCCACATAATTTCACTTGTACTTTTCTCTCGCCACTAGATAAAAATTTATTTAAAGACTGAGCCCCACAAAACAACTAAATAGATCTGAACAGGTGTTGAAGGAACACATCAGTCCACTGGTTCATGAATATCTTGTTTTTTTTGTGCCAGATGATTTAGATGAGGTTATGCACAGATATTGTCAGCTGCATAATGGTGTTGAATAAGCACATTTCTCATATCAGATTATGTATTATGTCTTTGTATATCTGTATTACAGTAAATCTTCAACATGTAACTGATATTGATGAGTTGCTGGATCAAGATACCAAATCCCGTTCTGGTATTAGCTCTTCTACAATAAACTCTGCAGAGTTAGATATTTCTTTAATTTAACTATTAGTGAAGCAGCCAACTGACCCATCATCCTGAAGTCAAGCTTTAGAAGACATTGAAACATATTAGAAAGAAATGATGAATACTGTAAATGAAGCAAATGATTCAAAAACCTGAAATACATTTAACAATTTATGTACCAAGAACCTAATTAACATTATGACAATCTTTCAGTAACTACAGTAATTGTTTGTTCAGGTGATTAAACACAAAAAAGATATTATGGGATGAATCATACATTTAGATAATGCATTGAAGATTAATGTGATGCATAAAACCTTGCTAGACATTGGATGTTACACAGTTTATGGTAAGAGAGCAAGCAGACGAGACTGATGAGAGTAACTATGCGTCTATGCGTATAGATTATTCATGTAGGCTATTCTATACCTTCAGTGCCAACAATCAAGAGCAAATGGCTTTGACATAAAAATCCTATTTGGTTTTTACTGTTGTCCAAATGTTTATCGGTCCTGGTTTAATGGCTGTAGAAATAACCATAGCCATTGTCCATAGTCACTTTGTCATAGTCCTTTATTTACTGTGCTTGAACAGAATTACAATTCACACAGCTTCTGTTTTCACAGATAAAAAAGGTTAATGATCAAAAAATGCAACAATACAAATCTATGATGATTGGCATTCTTCATGTGGTGCTTTGTAAATGCTAATGTATTGTACAGAGCTAAAAGCTTTGCTTAAGAAGTACCTTGCACCAGCAAAGCCAACCGTGCATAATGGTAACAGCTGTTCATGCATTTTAATCCAAAGCAGTGGTCTTTCATTGAATGGTTCCATCTTTCTTCATTTCCGCAATTACGAACCAGCCAGAGAGTTTGGCCTGAAGATCCAGGAGTCTAAAGCAGCAGCCACACTCGTTTTCTCTCCTCTGCAGCCTTAAAGCCTGCTATTCAGATTGCTCAATAATTACATGCATTTGTCTACTGCTGTCCACAGTTGTTGCTACTCAGAGCAACGCATGCATCGAACAAAGTGCCTCTGTTCCAACTCTCACCTCAGCCAGGTTGTTCTTAGAAAGTCATTCTTTACCGTCCTGCAGCAGGCTCTCTTGGGTGACTCAAAGTTGAACTTTGTGCAGGGAAGTAATTTATGATGAAATTGGCCAGGATTCACTCTGGGGTTGTGTTTTCTCAACATTAGTGTGTCCCTTATTAGCTGGAATTTTCAGGAGGCGGCAGTTAATTATGTCTGTGTGGAAATGTGTGTGTGTTCTATTGATTCCAGAGCGTTCCCTGTGTTTTAAGGAAGAAAACGATGTATCTGAATAATACAGCTATACCTGTAATTAATATAATGCTGAAAACACACAAAAACATGAAAGACTCGTGTATGATGGAAGTGGTACTGTAGGTCTTCATTAATGTTAAGTAAAAACATGGTGCGTCTAATCAATAATTCACATGTGGTTCTGACTCTTGATCTAGTCCAAGGGGAGCCCTTAGTGGTCAGCAGCAGGATTAGACTTTGAAATGAGAAAAAATGCACACTTCATGTTCACTGGCAGCTGATTTACTCCTCACCCACTGAGATAGGTGCCAACCTTATTAATAGAAGACACTTCCTGGTGGTAGGGGGGTTACATGTTGACTACCTGTGTACCAGCGATGTACTGCTCTGGTAAACCCCCGCCATGAGTGCTCTTTGATGTCAGAATCCCTCACAGGGAGGAATTAACCGCATGTCATGTTGTTCTTGTTAATAATGTTTCAAGTTGTCCAGAAATGCTTTGATTTCTCCCATGAACCCAGAAGAATGAAAAAATGCATTTAATATTATAAACAATTTAACTTCAAGACAATTATGACATGAAACACATAAATGAAAATTTAGGCTTTTTTTCTATTTCAGTTGTGGCCTGATGCCACTTTTAGAGGAAATGCCTACTGTAGGCTAGGCACACCCCAACACAGACAGTCACATTGAACTTCATATTGGTTATTCTAAAGAAAAATATCTTACAGTCTCTCATACCATGCCCTGTCTACTAAGACTTCCCTTCACTCCATCTCTTTTTCCCGGCAGTAATAGTAAAGCTGGGTGCCAAAGGTAATCTAACCTAGGAGACGAGCCGATAATAGCCGCATTGACAGAGTGCCTGTTTGTAATGAGAGACTGGATGAGGAGTCAAAGGTGAAAAATGAGTGTGATATTGAAGGAGGGAGAGGAAGCTGTAACAGGAGGTTTGTGTTTATCTGTGATTATTAGTGCACCTCAGAGCCAGAAATGAAAGAAGGTTCTGAGACCTAGATAGAGGAACACACAAATGGTGGATTTCCATCAGGCAGGATAGCATTCTGTAAGCAGCTGGGGTCACAATCTGTGATATGGGGACGATGCCAACTGTACTTCCAAATGACACGCCTGATATCTCGAAAGATGTTGCTAGCACTGGTAGTTTGATGATGCTGATGTCCTTTTGCTGGTCACTTGTGTGTCCACAGATATTGTGAAGTCATATTTTGCTGTGATATGAGTACAGTCTTGTTTAAGGCAAAGAACATCATGCAGTCATGTCCAAACAGTTTCCATGAGCTGTAAGGAAATACAAATCTTTTTAGCTGAAGCTGCCAACTACGAAGGAGTCCTGGAAACCAAACTGGGAAGCTTGTCACACTTAATTTCAATAATCCTTTGTTGATATTCTATGTCCTTCCAGCACAATACAGTTTTTCACTAACATCATCAGAATCCACAGTAAAGCTCATAATTGTCTGTATACATAGTAAATGTCTTGGCTCGTTTCATTTCAATGCTCATTTAGAATTCATATGATGTCATTTAGTAGTTACAGTAGAAAAAAGCTTTTATTGGACATTTCATCACTGTAAGGTCAGAATTGATCTATCCAAATAAAGTGAGGCTAACCTGCCTGGAGTAGTTCAGAAGAACAAACAGAACACTTAAAGAATGCAGACAGTGTATTTAACATTGTCTATCGGACAGAATGACTCCACTACCTCAGACAGAGAACCCTCCAACAACAAGTCGGAGCCGTTAAAACAACATCTTTAAATGTGACGTCCAGGGTCATCACAATTGTTCCAGAGACTTCAGCACGGCTGGGGTTTGGCACCGAGTTGTCCGCAGCTGTCAGCCTACAGGTTTCCTCCGGCAGCGTCACATGAGCTGTTGTAACCTAACCTGGGACTCCTTTATGGGCCTGGGAACAACAGCATGACGACTGTGTGTTATGGCTTTGAAGAGCAGGGGCCGAACTTAGACAACTGTGGTGCAGATAAATGGCATGAATACAGTCATGAATACACAACCTCAGTATTTTTTAACCTCACTGTTAGATACTATTTTGAATGGTTTAAAAAAAAAAAAAGAGCAAAATCTGAATGCTTGAAGGCTTAAACACGATAAAAAGATCTGCATATGGCATGAAGTGCAGTTTAGAGAGGGTTAGTAACTCGGTACCATGGTAACATTAATACATCTATCTTTAATTTTCATTATTTAATTTCAAAGTAACTGTTATGGTAGACTAAAATAAATTCTGACTAATACACAGTTGGAGAATTAATGTCAGCAGGAGGTAGACGGGGCCGTGAGTGCTCTCAGGAACTCTGTTTTTAAGCAACTGCAATAATCCAGAGTCTTTCAGTCTAATATCTACAATGTGATGTAGGAAACATGGAATCAAAGCCATGATTTGCCATGAACTGTGATGCATGATAATCCTCTTTTAAGTTTGTTTTTAAAGCTCTGCAGCCTAATTAAAATCGCCATTTTTTCCTCTAAAGTCATTATGGTTTTTTTCTCTCAATCATCAGCTTCAAGCTCACTTTTCTTTCTTCAGCTGTGTCTTGTTGCTCGTAAAGATAGACACATTCACAGCTGAGAGGTGTGCAGTACACTCCCTTACAGTGGGTTACTATGCTGGCTCATTAAGCAGCTGAAGATTTACTGCCTTGCTTAAGGGCAACTCAGCGGCGGTTTCTCTTTCACCACTAACAATTTCTGAGCGCTAAATTAGGCACAAACTGCTCTGTTGATATGTCTTACCGTCTGTTCTCATGGTTAAATCTGTAACTCTGACCTACTGGGTTTCTTAAGCCATTTTCAGAGAAAACACTTACAGTCGTAGCTGACATATTTGTCAACTTGGGCTGAAGCGTAATAATAATAACAGCAGGGTTTCCACTGTGCCGGTGTGGAACCTGTGATTGCTATGTCATTTAGTCTGGTTCCTGCTTACATACTTGTGTCAGGGGAATTGTGAGTCATGTAAGCCTGAGGTATTTTATGTCACTTTGGAGAGTAACATCTGTGACTATCTGTCTGGCATTCTATTAGTCCAAATCCCCTGTTTACCTGGGTATTACAGGTAAAATGGAGATTATTATCCATTTCCTAGGAACTTGGTTACAGTAGAGAGTGAGCTCTGGCTCCTGTTGCATTCAAAATTACTGTGATTAGGACACATAATCCGCTATCACAAGGGAGTAACCACAATAGTTTGAACATATTCCACCTGACATTTAGTTCAGCCAGATCTCTGATTGGCACTTGATTAGCAACTAATCCATGTCATTATCTCCTTCACTGAAATTAGTTGAGTAGAAAATGCTGTCGTAAATCACAGAGGTGGAATTGCGGAGGGGCTTTGATCAGTGCACAGCCCTGAATGTGCTGTGAGGAGAGAGGAAATATGTTGTTGCCATGGATACTACAAAAAATAGGTGATCAGGAGTATATGGCTTAATAGTTTGAGGGATACGTTTGCTTTTGTGCGGACAACACAACTCTCTGTGTGAGACGGTACAGTACAACCTTTGGTTCCTGCTGCCTGACCTGCCCACAGGAAGACCTGTATGAGATGGCAGTGGTTCAGCAGCAGTGCCCACATAGGTGCATAGGTCAGAGTGTAGGCCTACCTTTAGATAGATAACTACCTATTCCCCTCTGTTAGATTATGGACTGATATTCAGACTTGTGAATATCCAGCCAGGTAGAATCCAGCTCAACCCTCCCCTCTCCTTCCTGCCCACCCTGTGCTGCCTCCTCTGGCTCCAGTCCTGAACCTAACCCTCAGAGGAGCGGAAAATAATTAGGAGAGAAAATTGCAGCTGACACTATTTCTGAAAAGCAGGGTATTGTAATGAGAGCAGAGCAGGTATTCATTGTGTCTGAGGGAGCGATTGAAAGCCCTTGGTTTTCGGGCTGCCTGGGAGAAGCCCAGGGAGAGTAAGCAGAGCTTTGCTGAGTCCCTTAATACATGTGGGAACGGAGCCTTGAGAGGACGAGGCAGAGGTGTCTTCAACAATGGCAGGAGCCAAGGTTACAGCTGAGTAACTAATTCAAACTGCTCCAGACTGACACACACTCACGCGCACACACACTCGTATTCTTTGTCTCTCTCAATATGTCTCTCTCTGTCTTTCTCTTTCTCTCTCTCTCCTTGTTCCCATTATGAGTACAGAGGGACACCGTCCAGCCAGCGCTCAAAGTTATCTTCATTAGCTGTGCAGACTTGCTGGAGTGGCTGCTCGGGGAAGCTTTCTCTGAGCAAGGCACTCGGAGAAGATGAATACATGTTTGTCCCACATAGGGCCAGCCTAAAGCAGTGGCAGGGTGTAAGGAGAGATAGATGAGGTATTAACTTTTATATTTTTCAACGGGTGCTGAGGAAGCCCAGTAGTGGGGTGGACGTAAGCAGAAGTTGCTGCCTGAATATTAAGCCTGTTAAATGAAATGTCCTCCATAAAGAAGCTGGAATATACAGTACTGGGTGCTACCGATTGTGCATCAAATTGTCATGCGCATGTTCATAGGGTCTAAAAGGAAGGTCGATTTGATCACCTTTCAGTTTCAAATTTGCATTTGAATATCATTGTTGTTTCTTAGTATGATGGAGAAGGGATACATGTAAGAAGGTGCTGACATTTAAGCACATTGGGTTATGGATAATAACAAAACTTCATAATTAACATGTCATTTTCTTGCTGTGTGGCTGCAAACTTTCAACAATTCCAACAATGTCTTAAATAATAACCTATGATCAAAAATGATACAGGCTCTGTTAGGTTCAGTGTAAACAAGCAAAGCTGGTATTTAAAGTCTTTTCTCATGGTATCATAGCGCGATCTTGGTTTTAAAAGGCTCCTGTGTGTGAATCTGCATACAGTATGTGTCTTTTCCCCCATTCTAGCTCTCCCTTTCACATAGACATTGATCTGGCTCTGTGACTTCCTCTTCTGGCAGTTTAATATGAGAACACAAACAACAATGCAGCCCCCCCCCCCCCCCCAAAAAAAAAAAAAAAAAAAGAAAAAGAAAAAGAAGAAGAAGAAAAGAAAATCATGTTCATACTGCACCTTTTGTAGCAGAAGGCGAGGCAGAACAGCAGTTCCACGTCCCTGCTGTGTAAAAGAGGCTTTAGTTCATGAGTGTCTCTCTTAGTAATGTTGCCAACAGCTATAATGTGGAAACCTGCAGGGAATAATTCTGATATCCGACTTAAACAAGAAAATTAATTGATGGCCAAATTGCATGTGGGTCATATTATCCACTTATGGGAACTCAGATCTGCTCTTAGTTGCCTAAATAATAGACATTAAAAAATATATTCACAATCAAGTCTCGATTGCCTCATACTCTGCAATTGAATTTGAAATGACAAAGTAGACTTTTCTCTGCCTCTGTGCTTCCCTGCCCCTCTCTATATCTTTTTCTAAAAAAAAAAACAGAAATACTACTGCCCACAATGCATTTGTCGCACACCACCCTTTCTGTGAAGCAGTCTAAGAAAAGCAGGTAAATTAAATCTGTAGCAGCAGCAGCATCCAAGACTCTGGCAATCAGCCAGATCAGTTCAGCATCTTCCTCCCTGTTTACGGGCACTGTGAACAAATTTCCAGGCTTGTAGGGACTCGCTGACACTAGATGCACAATGACACACAGAGCAGCATCAGAAAAAGAGCTTCACGGTCACAGTAGGTTATGCAACCATGAACAGGAGAAGTAGCGAAATGGAAGCTGAACTATTATCTACAATCTCAGACTTCAGCTACTGAGATGAAACACAGAACCCATATGCTTTTGCTCACTAGTTTCCTAAGGTGCTCATAGGTAAGAGATCATCCATGCTTGGTAATGATGAGAGAAAATGTCTGGGGAAGATGGACTCCTTGGGGAAGACTGCAGCTGGAGGAGGGTATTATTAAATTTTCCTAACCTGGCTGGCTTTATATGGCCATGAAAAGATCATAGTTTACTTTCCCCCTCCTCACTGGAAGGGTTTAGGATATTTTTCTGCTCTTGAACTGTCTTGTGCTGCTGATCTCAAGTTGTAATAAGGTATTTTTCAAAGTGCACTCTAACTGAGATATTAGCTCAATTGATCGACCCTCAAAGATATCATCTTTTTTTCTCTTCTTTAAAAATATATTTTATTGCTTTACCAGTATATTACATCTCACTCTTCTATATCTTATTTTCACATTAGTGCACCTAAAAACCTCCATTCCAACTTTGTTGAAAGACTGATTTTTGTTGGCGTGTTTAATAAGCAGATGAGTTGTCTACATCAGCCAATAAAATGACTGAGGATCACAAAGTAATTAGCACTTTAAAATGGCCAAATTGTAATCTGCAGTGTAGCAGCCACAGGATACGCAACCCTTAGTGTCTGAGATTTTCATATTACTTTCTGTGTTTGCTCCTGTTTACTGGTGAAAGTGTCATGAAGTCAGAAAATACAAGGTGTACAGTATACTCACAGGAGCAAGCCTCTACAAAATCACTTCTCACAATGTTACAAAGGGCTAAAACCCACACTCCAGGTACATGTTATGGCTTTATTCTAGCCCTCGTGTGAACCTTCTGTTAGTGCCTTGGGACTCTTTTTCAATGTTCCATGTCACACTGGGACGGGAAACTGCATTTAGACGATATTCAAAAGCACAAAAATCTAAACTCCAAATGTGTTCACATAGATAATATTAAAACAAAAATACAGCATGCATTTATTATGCAAAGTGCATGCAAAAGCAGATACACAGAGAGGAAATTTTTAATTCAAATTTCCTTCACATGTAGGGTCAAACTTGAGTCACTGGGAGAAATCTGTAGGAATGGAGGTGTTTGAAAACCCTGACTGCCCTATAGTGCTGTAGTGGGACACATGCTATAACAGGTGAACACATTACTGAAGCCGTAATTCAGTTGTGTAATAAAACACAATGGAAAAAGACTTCGCTGTATGGGAGGAGTATGTTTATGCGTACATAAATGAGCTGCAAGCTTACAGTCCCCAAGCTTTCAGTTGAGCCTGTGCATTAAGCAATTCATGTTTGCGAGATGTTAAGAAGCAATTATGATGCAAATTACTGTGGCTGATGATCATGGACAATCTTGTTTGCACAGTGGATATTATAAAAATTCCAAGCCCACAGCCAGCACTACATCCGCTGTGTTGTGTTAAGTAGCTTTCATTGTCACCAGAGCGATCCCTCCTCATATCCACATCACTGTCAGACTCATGTTACTTTTTCGAAAAGCCATCAGGATTCGTCTCTGTCAACTGCCTGTCCCTCAGTCCATTAAAGATGATTGATAGAGCTAGAAAATCTTCCGCCCAGCTGTTGTCGTTGACGCATCCCTGGGAAATTGAAAGGAGCTCAGAAAAGGACCATCCCTCATGAAAAGACCTTTTGTCTGTGTTGATGATGTGAAGCAAACTACATTTTTGAAGATAGTGTAAAAGCAATCTGCAGCCTTTTTTCACCCAGTTTTGTGTTTCTTGGCTCCATATGTGAATAATTATTACATTACAGATGAAGACAGCGATTAAAGTCTCATTTTGTCTTTTATCAGGAAAAGTACATTTAGATTATTTTATTTTAATCTGTTTCTCTGCTCTTTTCTTTCATCAGTTCAAAGTATGCAAACATTGGTTATCCTGCAGGCTATCTTAACTCTCAACCACTTTATCTTTGACAGATAAATCTAGTCCGGGGCTCACTCTCTCCATTGGCTGAGCCATTACAAAGAGAAACTAAGGAAAAGACACGTCTGTTTGTCCAACTGCTACTGTTCCTCCTGCTGGCTCTGTTATCCTCTAATGGCTTGTGAGGATTTTTACAGGACAACTTGAGGAGGATTTTATGATGTTTCAGTGTGATTGATAACATGCTCTTGGAGAGATGTCAGGCTTTCAGAGACGGATAATGTGGATTTCTATCTCTCTGCCTTCTTGTGTAAGACTTCCCATCAATCAAGTGTATCGCGGCCTTAACCCGGTAAAATTAAAACCTTAGGGGGGGCGGGGGCTTGGGGTCTCCATAGAACCAGGACACACACATCAATAGGGAGTGCGACAGAATCGGAACACAGATCCACATCATAACAGGCTCACCGCAGAGAACAGGACAGATATAAGATTCTCACCAGCGGGCAGCCAATACAGTTAATGATCTCTCTGTATATTGCTGTTGACAGTGGAGAGGGATTACAGGAAGAACAGTCTCATTTTCACTGTGTGTGGAGGCGGCATTAGATCCTAGCCCAGCTAATTTCATTCCTGAGCATGTCAATATTTACCAGCAACAGGCGCAGCACACTATGGCAGTCCCAATCTCCCTACAGAGAGGAGATACAGAGTTGGGGAGATAATTTGAGAATGAAGGGATTCAGTAACCAGAGGCTGCTCATGAAAATAATTTTCAGCTTGTTCTTGGTCCTGCTCCTGTCAATGGTTGTCTGTTTTGACATGATAAAGCACACAAAGGCCTAATTAATCCAACTGGTGTCCAATATGTCATGTGCCTGCTTTTGTATTCTCTTCACATAGCTCTGACCTCTCTTTGTACATCTGTTTGTGTTTCAGTCGATGGCTGCATACACAAAGCGGCAGGGTCCTGTCTCTATGATGAGTGCCACTCACTAAATGGCTGTGACACCGGCAAAGCCAAGATCACCTGCGGCTATGATCTCCCTGCAAGATGTGAGTATTAGTAATTAATATGTTTATTGTTTGCCCTATGATGTGTGCACCAGTGCCTTGCAGGAATATTCTCTAATCAAAAGTGCTGCCATGGTGGGCTGACCGGCTAGGGAACATTAAGATTCAGTGGTAAACATTGAAGCAGTGAGACACTGTATAATCCAGCATTAATCTACATTGTATCTATTGTATTGTATGAAAAAGCCTCATTCATTCACACCTGAATCCTGAACCAGCCCGGGAACTGCACTAGCATTGCATTGATGCAGAAAATCACTGCTAATGGAAAAATATTTTGTTTATAAAGATGATTTTAATTCATGTGTGCACATGCACTATATTATAAATTCAGGTAATATTTTTCTATGAAGTTTGGATGAACATTATTAAATTGCAAATGCTCACAGGTCTATGCACACATGTCCACACATTCCCTTGCACACCTGAGCATAATGACTGAAGTCATTGGTGTCCAATCCAGCAGAGTTAGATGCTTTTAATGTCCAAAATAAAAACACTTTAATAATAATTTATTGGTTCTGAGAAACTAATTTGTAATAAATGGGGAGTTGTTATTGGGAGGATAATTAATATAATTGGTGCTTGCTGTATAGCTGAATGGGAGTGTCATCTGCACACAAACAAAGACATTAAGAGAGCTATTAGTTGCCTAATTTGATTGATTTTTCATCCCTGATTTATTCCATTAGCAGATCACATAACTCTTACTGTCATGCCAAAAATGATCAGAAGAGGAACAGCACTGCTGTCTTTGTTTTCTTTCTGTCATGGATGTAATGCTTTGCAAATCAAGTCTCAGAAAGTTTTTCGTGCGTACATGTGTGTACAGTATGTGTGTCACCTCCTCTCAGAATTGAACACTTTTTGTCATAAAGATTTCTGAGCTAATTTCTTGTGGTAAATGTCAGGAACACATGTGTCACTTTTAAAGTTTGACACAAGCTCCTTCCCTTGCAAACTTGAAATGGAAAACATGATGGGATGGAAGAAATGTCACTTGGTGTAATTCGGTCGAGACAAACGTCCCAGCAGTCCTAACCTAACCCTGAAGGATTTCCATGAGACAGCCAAGAGAAGACATTGAGGCCCAGATGAAATTAGGTTGTGTTAATACGGTATGTCGTAAAGATGTCAAACAAATGGAGCAGATAAACTGTGAGTCAGTCTTGTGGGCAGCCAGTTCAAGTGTCTGCACCGCCAAAACAGGGTGCACCATGACAATTTAATAACCTGCAATGTCACCTGGGAGCAATCACACTGCCACTGGGTGCTGTTATTGTAATTATCTCTGGGCAAAACACCTTCTCTGTGCTGATAACTTGTTATAGATTGTGAGGTTCTTCACCGGGAACAGTCAGTTCTTTTTTTGAACGTGATGTTATTTCATATTAGAGCTATCTTTACTCCCAGCCGGTATCATCTTCTTATCTTCCAACTCTGATCACTGTCATCATCAGTATTGTCTCTCTTGTCTGCTCTTGGAAACTGACAGCCGCTTGACTTTTCTGTTAGTACTCAGCTCTGACAAGAGATCTCACATGTTCCCAAAGTCTATCCACTGTTTGGATTTGTTATTTTTTCATTAATTTCCATCTCTGACTTATTTGTTCCACCTACACACACATTATACTGAACAGAGTAAACAAACAAGACAACAATGTTTCATATTTTGAATTTTCCTACATCCAGGGATGTTAATGTAGGTATAACAAGAAGGGCTAAAGGCTTGTAGTGAAATGGCAGTGTTTTATTGAAAGTTAATGTTATGCTAAGAGCCTTTTGCTGTGGGTGAAGCCAAATGCGGAAAATGATTAAAACTGACATAAAATTAATTTTTCTATTTGTATAATCAAATAAACAAACAGCGTCATATCATTATTCAGAGTAGATGGATTATCATGATTACTGACAGAGGTGAGTACTGAAACTATGCAAAGCAGTGTTATATTCATAACAAGCAATTAAAATGCTACATAGCAGCTTTTCTGCTCATAAACAGGAATTGAATACGCTTTGAGAAAATCACTGTCTAAACTCGTAGCTACATTCAGAGTTGCTTTTCACATCTCATTGTTCTGTCTGTCAAAAGAGTTAGACAGCTCAAATATTATTATGGTCATAGTGGGTGTTTGGAAAATAAAACATTTGGTGATGTTATTACTGCTTTCACAGATTAATTTCTATGGGTTGTCAGATGTTAAACACAAAGACTTTCACACTGTAAAACAGCAGTACCAAATCTTGAAACCTTAAAGATTAAGATTATTCTTTTTTAAATGTATCTACATCATGTCATGAATGTGAGCCACTCCGTGCGTATTCTCACTGGATGCAAAACTGCCCTGCTGACGCATTTGCAGATGGTGGCTCATCCACTCTTCCAAGTCGGAGAAGAACACAGCCAGATGGACCATTTACTGTTTACATCTTGGCAAAACCCAATATTTCCAATATGGGCATTCTCTTTCCAGTTTTGCCTGAGAATTAGGCAGCTTCTCACATTTTTTATAAACACAAATTTCTCAGAGGAACGTACTCTACTTAGGGGACCCCCCTCTCCGGAATTCATTCCTTTGCTTATAATTGGAAGTAAGTAGGTTTCAACCCAAAATAATGCAGAGCACGCTGTAAATCATTTTGCTTTTAATCAAAATTTTGAGATATAGGTTGGACTTCATACCGTACCTCCAGCAGTCATCTAATGACACATAGCCAACACTGTGCGAAAAAACAAAACAAAAAAACATCCATCACACCACAAACTTGGCCATTTCTTTTGGTTATCCAGGGGTTTGGGGGTCTTAACTGTTATTTGAAAATATCAACCTTGAGTATCATATGTCATTTAACAAAGGATTGCTCTGGTAGGTGTTGTTATTTTTGTAAGAAACTGAGAAATTGCAGTTTAAACCTAATACTCAAAATAACCGGTAAGCAATAAAACGCTTCCTTGCGTCCTGGAAAACTACTTACTGCCCACAGGGAAAAGGGGAGTTGATCTGAAATCAGAGTTGTCCTTGTTAGGAGATTTGATGTGCTGAGGCAATGGAAAATGACCCACCCCATCTCAGCCTTTTTTTTTTCTCAAGACAAGAAAATTGCTCTCCATTACATCCCACTAAGCAGTTTAGGCTGTGAATCCCAGTGGCAAATGAGCTTTTCCTTTAAGAGGTCCAAGCACATGTGGGACTGATTATTATGGGGCTGGCCCAGGATTATTAATCAATGACAGTAATTACCCACCTACCATAGCGGAAAGAGTCAAAAAACCTGTCTGTTCTTTCAATCTGACAAGGAAATTGTCTACTTGCCCTCATGTTAGACAAGTTACTCATCTGTTCATAGATTAATGATGAAACAAAAATAGAATGTGAAGTGAAGTCAAGTATTTATGACGTGACTGCTGGACGATGTGTTGTTGTTTGATTGTTCCATTATAACCATTTACGTTTAAGTGTGCCCAAATACTGACCGATTGATAGATTAGAATAGGATTTCCCTACCAAATCACATGCGCAAAGGGACTGAAATAGAAGAGAAACTTAAGGCATTGTACTGTAACAGCAGCACACAGGACTAATGACTGCTTTACCCTCCATGTCCTTCGAATTCATACAGTACTCAGCTCAAAAGACCTGCCTTTGGCTCCATCCACCATCCACCTGGATGAACTCACTAGAAAGCACTTTAAAAATTAATTTGTCCGTCTTTTTAAATTCCTAATCAATAACCTTTGAATTTATTTTAGTGCCTGCTTCAATTGATTTTTGTTGTTACTGTACATAATTCATTTGTTGATTGACCTTCTTTAACAGTATGATAGCCACTGACTAACTTGAGTCATAGCTCCTTAAGTAGTTTTTTTTTTTTTTTTTCTGTCAGTGAATGTTCGGTATGTCCATAAGTGTTGTGGCTGTCCACAGCAAATACGCTTGTCCTTCTACCACCTGCAGTTGTTTTGTGCCATTTAAACTGCTTGTGTTCTTTATACTGTGGCTCAGTATTCTTACATAGATACGACCTGTGAGCATTTGCTAGAGACTTTTTTTTTTTTTTACAAGATTCATAATACACTAGGATAGTGCTGCATCTTGTCAGAAGATATCCAATAGTTCAAATAGCATCTTTATAGCTTTCACCTTATAAGATGCAGTGAATGAGCTGTGTGAATGACTGTTGAACATGGTTGCTTCGCTGGCTCAGTACTTCAAGAGCACAAAAACCATTTTGCATGACGTTTATACTAGTGGCATTATATCCATTATGTATTTTCAGGCCAGATAGAAGAGGCCATTGAACAAACAGGGAAAGTGGACATGTTAATAGTGTGTTATCACGGGACCCATCTTTTTTCTGAAAGGGGAGTAAAGTAGAATCAAAAGAAGCCTTTGGAGGTAGTTTTCACATCCTGAGTATCAACACAACTTTCAACCTTTGAAATTTATCATCTTATGTTAAACATGGCTACTTTTATATACACTATACAGTGGGAATACAGTACAGTATACAGTTTATTTTGAATGATAAACTTAATGCCTTTGCAAATTGATATGTTTTAAGCCTTTAGGCTTAGACTGAATAAGAGAATCTGCCCCTTGTCCAATGAAACAAAAATGTGTCACTGAACTGCAGTAATCTTAATTTGTATTCTCAGTCTTGTTTATTGTACATAGTAAGACACCTTATTTTCTGTGCGTAACAAGGTGTTGTTGTATCTGAATGTGCGACACATCCAAGGATGATCTGCAGTGACTGCACTCGACAATTGAGTTGTCTGAATCTTATCGTTATTATGCTGGTCCACAGGTCCACACTAATAGCGTTTAACAGAGACCTTGCAGGTTAATCTGCATTTGCACATTTCAGCCCTAGCTGTCACAGTAGACCTAGAAGGTATTTAGAGTTCAAACTGGAGGTCTGCTTGAGAAAGTAAAATCCCACAGGAACTTTTAGATAGGCGCCGGTTGTTTTCACTCCATAGTTTCATCTGAAATCTTCTACCCAGTTTTGTTTTCCTCCCCAGGGCTACTTTAGATTGACAGTTCAAAACGTTTGTTCTGTTTATTGTTTGTGTTGCCTCTCTCCCTCCTACACATTATTGCTTGAGTTCTAAGTTTATGCTTTAAATAATGAATCATATTTGGATACAAGAAAGAAGGGCCAACATTTTGTTTTATCATGTTGCTGTCATAACAGTGCATTAAAAGCTCTGTTAATTACACATGATTTCCTCTTTCTTGAGCTTCCGCCTTGCAGTTACAAGAAGGAATCAGCTATACCTTCACATGTATGAATCAATTTCCCTCACGGGCACTGCATGAATTCTTTATCCATTTTTATCTCATAAATGTTTTCTCTACTAACAGATTAGAATCTCAGTTAGTAGAGAAAATATCTGCTGTCCCTTCACAGAAATGCTGCTCATTGGGATTCATATGGAGCTGCTTTTCACGCTGACTTATCAGTTGTAAGGTTATAGATTTCAGCCTTTGGAGTACAGCCTCCACCCAGCCCACTTTGATAGTGTGGAGACACAACCTCATCCATGCGGCATCGAACCGCTGGCAGACTCTTTGATTACTCTCTAATCTAAAACTGGATGTTAAGTGTTTTGAGCACACTCAGCTGGCTCTCTGTCTCTACAATGACCGGGCACTTCCCTGCACTTCTCCAGTGTACACTCGGGCTTCAGTAGAACAACACTCACTCATTTTATTTATTTTTGGCTGCAACTGCCACGGCAGGGTTAGCAGTGTGTCCGTGACTGCCTGACTAATAGAGCTGAGTGATCATAGTTCCGCCATTGTTCAGCCAAATGTCACAGGATTAAGGTGGGATTTCCCCATTGGCCATTGTTTGTTTCTGTAAGTGTTGCACGAACAGCGTATAGTCCACCAACGTAATAGTGGGTTTGACCTAGTATGGTACTGTATAGTATAGTATATGACTGCATCTGCTGCCTGCCACACAATGCTGCTGGCCTCCTGTTTTTACTGAATCAGGGACATTATGTGTAACCATTTGCACTAAAACATTACGTATTTATAGTTTCATGGATTTGGAGTTTAAATATAAATCAGTATATATTTTTCATTTATCTTGACACCTCAACATACACTGTGATGCGTGTATTGTTAGCAAGTCATTGCAATAGATATTAGTGTCCTTCAGCTTTCTTTGCTCAAGCAGCTACCTGCTCACTACGGCTATCAAGTTGAAATTAAGGTTATCAACGCTTTCAATCAAGTTCATGCTCATCCACTCATATAAAGTGATATATTAAGCAATGAGTATCATGAGACCTCATGATATCAGATTTACCAGGTTCATTTTCATAATTTCGTAGTCATCATAACATTGTCATTGTTCAACCTAATAACTCTTGACCTAATTGAACAAGTGCAGGATAGGTTTTTTTCTTTTTGGTACTAATCAGCCTGATGGCAAAACTGAATAGCTTTAATAAATATGGCAGCTGTGCTCACGCAGCAGAGATCCAGCATTGTTAGCGCAGCAAAGTTTTTGATAGCTGCTTCAGATGTTTATTTAAGCATGATTTTTTTCCCAGTATTTTTGGTCGCGAGCTCCAGTGGAACTTATGGGACCATAGTTAGACAAAACACCTCTGGGAGATGCACCATAGTTCAGTTCACCTCCTTCTTTATCTGCTGCTCTCTCTCAGCTGCAAAACGGGAGTCTCTGGTGTTTACTGTAACTGCACCTGTGCTAATAATACTAATCATCAGCCTGTGATAAATTCTTTCTCCCTGATAGCATGAAGAATCTTTCCCATGTCCTATTTAATCGGGGAGACCAGGCCGTCTGTTCCGTCTCTCTCCACTCAGCAAACACAGATAAATCACAGCAAAGTACCCACTATTAGTAAGTGACATATAGCTCATTCTGATTAAATTACCCCCAGAACATTATCATTCTGCTGTGCCTGTTTATCAAAGCAGTCTCCGCCCCATCATCATTATGCAGCGCGGAGCCATCGGACAACCCATAATTTGTTAATTTGGGTAAAATTTGTTGTCTGTGACGGAGGATTTAGCCTTTCTGTGGAGTTGTTTCGATGAAGATCTCTCACTCTTTACATCAAGTTTGATGCCATTGTTTTAATACATTTTAATGAGCCCTGAAGCATCAGCAGTAGAGATATAATCTGAATTGTTATAAGTTACTCTTGACAGTTGAAGTCTGAACCTGAGACCTTTTTAGACTGACCACTATAAATTTTGTACTTGTACATGGGATTTTAAAGGGTCCCATAATCCCAGGAGTTCATTTGAATTGTCAAGGACATGACTGTAATCCTTCAAACCTAAAAAAAAACCCCCACATATGAATATATTAAACATATTTTATAAGATCTCTGTGCAACAGCAGTGCATTTTAGACGTTGTTATTCTTGCTTTTCACAAATGAAATGGCTAACATGGCAGACAGCTGAACAGACTGTACTTTATCTCAGCATAATGGATCAAACAGGCACAGTGTGACTGTTACAAGGTGCTTTTTTCCCTCATTTTGGATTCAAGGCTAGAGTGAAAGAAATCCTTTGTTGTAGTAGATAAATTAGTTGGGCTTAACTCAACCCTGGTGGCCATCACAGTTTCAGCCACACACACAGTGCTAAATCAACATCTTCTCGACTGCTCACTGTTAGCACTCACGTCGTAAATGTCACTTCATCACTCCATGCTCACTCCATTTACCAGACGGGGTATACCTCAGACTTTCTCAGACACTTTTGATTGTTTTAGTGTTTTTGTCTGGTGCTTCAGTCACTCAGTCCATCACTTACTATAATATTAAGAAAACATAGTTTTAAATATAAAATTTGTAGGCTAGTTATGTTGCAATTTGATGATTATCTTTGATCGTCATTATTAGAATTGCCAATAAAAAAGTATTAGTTGGAGGAAAGATGAGTAACATTTCGCACATAAAACTAATGAAACTTGGATGCATAATAGATAATGGTCAGACCTTGCTTTTGGGATGTTTGTGGTTATGCACTCCAAGAAGAATTAATGGTTGAATAAATTATGAAAAGGAAGATAGGATATCAAGAACAGGCCAGATGTTTTTTTGTTTTTTTCCCATATTATTTATGAGAGAAAAACACCTTCTGCTTCTCCAGACTAATCAACTCCCTTTCTGGCTTCTCACCGGGTGTAATGGGTGCACTCTTCAAGAACAGAACAAGCCTAATTTCACTGCTCATCTGTGAAGGCCCAAGTAGTCCTCTATGTTCCTCTCTTTTCAGATATTTGTGTTTCTTTTGTTGGCTAGCCTGTCAGTCTTCCGGGCCTCTTGAGGACTGGAGTAATTTGGTAATTTTGCCTAAACGGTGATACTGTAATTATGTGGCATCAGCTGCCTAGCTGTCAGTGGGACGGCCAATGGTCATTCATCACCAGGAAACTAGAAGGGGGGGTGGCATTGTGAGTGATTGGGTAAACACCAGCAGAAAGAAAGTGTGGTGGTCTTACCCCCCAAAAATTGCTGAAAATAGGAGGTGAGAGGCCTTTGGAATAATGGGGTGCAGGAGCAGCTACAGCATGTGTGGCGGGCTGCTTGGTTGGTTGAGACAGGGAGGCAGCAAGGTGTGCCTGAGCTTCAGTGATGCATCAGGAGGGGGGTTGTGGGTGGCAGATGAGGTGGGACCACTGGAAGGTCAGGTTTGAAGTAAAATGTGGCAGCGGCTCTAATGCATTCCTGCCTTCCCATCACACACTGCTCCCATCTGTCCATGAGGTTTCCCAGCTTAATGAAGGCTGTCGTTATAAAGGGACCCACTGGTGGCACATTTACACAGTGAGAACCATCACTGCTGAAGTGATGCTGCTGCCAATTCCTTTATTATTTATTTTTAAAATAATTATTATGGTTCTTTAAATTATTATTTTTATTTTAATATTAAATTGTATTCACACTAAAAACAGTTGGGTTAAAAAATAACCCAATTTTAACCCAAATGTTGGGTTGAATAAGGACCAACCCAACATTTGGGTTATTTTAACCCAACAGGTTGAGTTATTTTTTTTTACCCAACTTTTGGGTTGAATTATTTAACCCAAGAGTTGGGTTATGTTAACTACAATGTTGGGTTACTTTTAACCCAACTATTGGGTTGTGCATAAAGCGCTTGCTCGACCCAATAGTTGGGTTAAAAATAACCCAATGTTGTAGTTAGCATAACCCAACTCTTGGATTGAATATTCAAACCAAAAGTTGGGTCAAAAAGAATAACCAACATTAACCCAAATGTTGGGTTGGTCCTTATTCAACCCAACATTTGGGTTAATGTTGGGTTATTTTTTATAACCCAAATGTTGGGTTGTTAAAAACTACAGAGAGTGCTCCAAACTTTTCTACCAAGTGACACCACTGTCACAGAAATAAATGGCAGTGGTGTCACTGGTTAACAAGTTTGGAGCGCTCCCTGCAGACCTAGATTGAAAAGTGGTTAACTGGTCCTTCAAGTACAATTACTTATCATTAGTACCTCTTTAAAAGAGAAAGGAAACTTCCTCGATTGATTATCTTCTGTTTTAATATAAACCTATTAAAAGTAAACGCTTGTAAAAAATACATAAATAATATACACTTTTAACATAATTACAGTGTAAAACAGGTAAAACAGTATGATATAGCACAGCACAGAATTTTATTGCAAAGTTAAACTTTACAGTAACTTACCAACAGCCGTGGTTGCCAGAATTTCACCATAACAAATATGGTACAACAACACATGAGGAATCACAGTTTGTCAGTATAGATTTAACAGGCAGCAACTGCTTATCCTTAAATGATATCACAAACTAAGACCATTGTGAACCAGAGTAGAACATCATTGATAAACTGAAAGAAACTCTTTTTGCATTTACACATTCTGTGAAAAACAGGACTGCTCCAATACCTTGTCCAGTACAAAGTGTTGATATCTTGAAAAAACAGCACGTGTCCATATATGAAGGATAATCCATGGTGAAAGAAAATTAACATCATAAAAAAATTAGCCACTTGCCCTTGGTTGATCAAGAGTAATGAGTCAATAGCGCAGTCTTGGCTGTAGGGTGCTCAACACGGTGTTCTGGGAAACTGGAACTTCAAGGATTCACCAGTCACCAGCTCTGCATGAGACTCCTGTTGTTCATCAGGTGTTTGGACTGGCATGATCCTCTCTGCAATCAGAAAACAGAAACATAGCAAAAGTTAGATTGATGCAGTACCTTAGCATGATGCCCACACAGAGATAAACTCAGCAATCTGTTGCTCCAATGAGCTAGCTAAGCTAACCTAAATACAGATGCATCTCCTCAAACGATCAGACAGTCACCACATTTGGTTCAACACTGCTGTATAAACGTATTAAAAATGATTTTTTTGGCATTTGGGAACTAAACCACTGCTTACCTGTGATTAACCCTGACAAGACTGGTGTCAGAGTCATTGGTCCAGACTTGACTGAAGACAGGTGGGACAGTAGCATGGTGCGATGTTCAGGAAACTGTAACTTTGAGCAGGTGCTGAAGACAAATCAGTTTGCTGGCCATGCCACATTGCTGCAAAGTTGGCTGCCTTGCATTCTCCAGCTGCACCATGCTGTGGAGAAGGTGAAATTATTTTGTAGTGTTAAAAAGGTGTACAATGAAGGGATGGTACAAATTTGTATGTTCAAATAGACAGTGGTTGAACACAAAATTGCCGTAATGCTCTACTTCATGGATATCGGACCAAGGACATTTTTAGCCTGGTGTATTTTCCCACTTCTCCATAAACAGAGTAACAAATACCTTTTACAGTAATGTGTGATGTTGGCCTCCGTTGGGAACTTCTGGAGGCCGCTCCTCCAAGAGAGCAAGGCTCCTCTTCAGACTGTCTCTCTCCATGTGCTAGCTTCCACATACTTTACTCTGATTAGAAAACACAAAAACAGTATAACATTAGGCTACAGTACACACAGTTTACTCTCTGGTCTGGTCTCTCATGCTACAGTAGTTGGTAATACAGAGGTAGTAACATCCAGACATACACACAAAAAACTGCCTGTTTGCCAAACAAAAGCTGAACATAAAACAGGTTTTCTTTTAGCACAACATGCTAACCTGAGTGCAACAACAACACATAATGCTGACAGCAGAGGACCAGCCATGAACGGTGCTTCACCACCGGCTGTGAGCCACTGACCCACTCTCCACGGCAGGTGAGCCCCCGTGGGGTCAGTGGCTTATTCTGTGAGTGAACATCAGTTGTGAACCCTGTTCGCATTTAGCATCAAACACAGGCTATTTTAGAAGGAGGAAATCTCCACATCTAACGTTAATTGACTCCAAACTTATCCATGACTGCTGCTATGATAAACTACTAGCGTTGTTAACTCTTTTCTCTTTTTTTTTATTAACATGCGGCAGCAGCATGTAGCTCATCCTCACACATCCACTGTTAGCGTTAGCCTAGCTCATGCGCTAAAGGCCAAAGTAACACAAATATACTCATTTTAAAATACTTACAGGTTATCTGTAGCTTTGCCACGGACAGTTGGTATCGATCCAGCCTGAGAAAGTCCAGTCCAGCGTTCATGGACCCTTGTAGCTGAAGTAGTCAGACTTTGCCGACTGAAGCTGGGGCAAATAAAATTAACCCATGTCTCTTTGGCTGGGGGCAATATGATCAAGCGTTTTGTCTCCAAGCTTTCCGGTTGTGATAACATTAAATAACGGATCTCCACAGGTAGCTGTGGTGGTGGGTGGAGACAGCATTTTTCAAATGAACTGGCCGGTTATGTCACAGAATTACCCAACCCTTAACCCAAAAAATGGGTTACTCAATGAAAAGTAACCCAATTACTTGAACAACCCAGGAATTGGGTTAAATTCATAGCCCTATAACCCTGAAAATGGGTTACACCCTGGAAAAATAACCCAACAATTTAACCCAACAACAATAACCCAGAAATTGGGTTACAGAAATAACCCAACATTTTTTAGTGTGTTGTCTCATGGCATAATATCACATCACATTCTTATTCAGATTGTGTTTGTAGATAGGGTTAGGGTTTCTATATGTAATGTAATGTTACATCACCAAATAAAAGGGCTACTAAACAAATACCTGATAACCTGATATTCATCTCTGCTCTTCCAAATCCTACAGTGGTGGAAGCAGGACTTCTGATCTATCCATTTAAGAATGTGTCATTTGAAACTGGTCTGTTATACTAAATACCTAAGCACCCCAAATCTACAGAGTCAGTGTATTCGAGATTGTGTTTATTATGTCAAGTAAGACAAAAGAAAATAGTTTGCACTTTAACCTTAACGAGATATTTCAGTTACATTTGACATTTTGTTTATAGCCTATAGGTGTTGCTGAGCAATTTGATGTTAAATCGATCAATAGCAATGTCTTTCACAAATGGCTGCTGACTCAGGAAGCATAATATGAAGTCCCTCGAAATAGACATTCAAGCCAATGTGTTTGTGCTATTTATTCAGTATATAGGTGCAGGCAGACTGAGGCCACATACCATTAAAAAAAGGAATTATTTGTCTTTTAGGTGAGGGGCTATTTTTTGTGGGACACTGACAGCAATAACTCTCAATATCTAGCTGTCCTTAATCATATTTAATTAAATGCTCTATTTTGACTATTGGATGTCTCGCTATAACAGCAGCACTGTGGTGTTGAGCAGGGCTTCAGCCTTGTTGACTGAGACTAGCACCAAACACTGCCACTCATTCCCTAGGCATAATTGTGCTCAGTTTACGGGTAACACTAGCATGTCTCCACTGTTGACAGTGTTGTTGTTTCAGGAAGAAAAGCAAAGTTTCAATCTGATGGCTTTGTTTACCTTTCATCTAAGACTAAGGATAAAAACTAATTAAGAACAGGGAGTAACAAACTCCTGTAGTGCCATTTTCACAGCTAATTATGCATGAATACAGCCTGCCTAAATAGTTGCTCCCTAGTCTTTGATGTTCTTTTCACTAAATTGCTATGGTTACTTCTGCTCATTAGGCTTTTAAGATTGTAAACGTTGACAGGTTTTGTCTTCTTGTTTTTCTCTTCCCTTTGGTGATTGCCTCTGCTGAAGATACAATGGGACAGCCATTGGTAGCCAGTTAGTAAACTATGTGCTGCTTTACTCTTAAATAATATCATGTGACCTGTGTGTATCCCAGGTTGCCATTCTTGCTTTTAATGTTATAGATTTAGATCTGTGCTGTGGTCCTTAAAATCCATTAACCTTCCCATAAAAGTGCATATGGCTCTCTATAAACCCTAATGGGGAAAGAGACCAATACACGGGAGCATATGTGTGCTTTCCGGGGCACCACTTGTGAGAAATACGGAAATGAGACTCAATAAAAACGCAAATAAAACTTTTTTTGGATAACTTTATGGTGTTGGGGGTTTTCCCAGATTTCGGTCCACTTTGGTTTAAGTGCTGTCTCAATCAATATGTTACTAGGAAATTAAAGTCTGTATACCAGCATGTAGATTTGATGGTTTGAATTTCTAACCTTTTCCTAATGTTTTTTTTAAAATTATTATTATTTTTTTTATATTGTTCACATAAAACAGTTTTAGGCTACATCTGTACAGCTGTATGTTTCGAAGTATAGCTTGTTTTCAGATTCATTATGTATATTAAGATTTAGTTTTTAAAATTATTATTATTAATTAAGTAATATGTTTTATTGATGACTCCGTAGTGTATCATACTTTCTTGTGAATTGTTTAAAATAGATTAGATTTCATATCTGGAAACAGTAAGAGATCTTCATGGTGGTATTATAGTATGTAAAGTGTTTAATCACACGTACCAATAATCAAGGGAAAAATTGAGAAAATAGTCCATTTTCGAAGTTGCTATTTGCCTAGAGCAATAAAACATGTAATTGTTTCTTTATATAATCACATATATCAAGGATTCATTTTCCAGTGACTTTAAACTGATTATAAACCAGGACATGTTTGCTCAGGCAAGCAAAAGTTAGAAAAACACGTGTTATGGTGTTCTTGCTATCATGCTGCCTCTGTTACCCAGGTTGTTTTAAAGGCATTGCAAGGTGAGAAATGGCCCTGTGGCAAGTAGTTTTATGGTGATCACCTTGTTCGTTGCTCTGGCCAGGAGACCAGTGAGTGTAATGGATCTTTTGGGAGCCCTCAGTATGGATTTATGAAAGTGCAGTGCTAGAGGGAAGGATCAGTTACCTGCCTCTGTTTTCAACAGACCAAGAGACAGCAATGAATAACATCAGAAAGCTAATCCAAGATGACATGTTTCTGATAAACAATACAGATTGTTTGTGGCAGTTGTTGTTGCTCTACGACATTTGCTCACCCGGCACTTCTCTCAGCTTTAAATGTCGCATTTTTAATTGGGAACAAAGCACTGCTGCATGTAGTATGAAAGTATGAAAGTTTGCCATCTTCATCCCAAATAATTGTGCACGTGGATTTGCACAACCACAGTTCATCATGATATGCAGCACATGACTGTGCACTGCAGGGAAGCAGGACGTGTTGGTAAAGGTCCCCTCCATGTGTGTGGTGGTTAGGTTGGCAGGGCAAGCAGGGGAGCGTCCGGATCAAGTTTCCCCCTCCTGCTGTCTAATTATTGACCCATCTGGTATTGTCTTTTCAATTGTTTCAATTATGATGGCACTGGTGTTGCTCAGCACCCTGGCGTCAAGGCATGCATAATTCATGCCCAACACCCTGGACTCCACTCAGAGCTGTGGGTTTGAGCTGAATGTCAATACTGCCTCATGCCCCCAGTGAAGCAGAGGGTTGTCTGTATTGACAGCAGGGCAGATAAGGAGAGCAAAAGCAAGTGCAGCCAAAGACAGTGGATACTGATGCTATCATTGAGTGTACAGGGGAAAGGAATTTATTCTCGACTGTGCGTGTTTGTGTTTGGGGACATAATTTCAGACAATAGACCAGATATTTGGGGATGGCTTGTCAAATTGTGTCAGCTATTGGAAAAACAGTTAAGTTCAGGGTTATCTGAAGATTATGGTTAGTTTGAGATTGGGTCAGATTGGGTCAAGAGAAGTCATTGTTAGGGTTAGAGCATGTCTCCAGGAAATGAAGGCGAGGCTCAGTGCTGTAACGGCAAAAGAAGAAAGCAAACTGTGTGTGTGAATCTGTGCTTGTCGTTGAAAAGTAAGCTGTCTTCACACCTCGTGTTTGCCGTCGCCTGATATGTGACCTCATTATCGTCACCCTCAGACCTTAGAATCAATAGTGTTCAATTACTCATGGACCACAGACACAGCACTGTTTACTAGGAGATCAGAGCCAACCAAGGGTTAACTCTCTCATCATGGAATGACTTCAGCGCTCAAACCACCCCTCCCATCGCACTACTGTACAGAGGCTGAGAAAAGGTAAAAGTCAATCAAGAGGAAAAGGTTCAGGGAGTGTGACTGTTCATTAAGAGGTGTGAAGATGAAAGGAAGAAGGGGTCACATTTTTGACAACCTGCTGTAATGGAGGTGCTTCTGGGAAGGCAGTACATGACATCTCTAAAATGTGTCATTACTGGATGCCACTGGCAGTTGTTTACCCCCAGATTGGAGCTGCAGATGATCAAAAGAATCATATACTGTTCACAGTAACAGGCTTATCCACCACTATCTTGACAAGACATTTTGTTTTGACTCATGACATATAGGAAGTATTCAAGTTTATGCAGTGTACATGAGCAGTCAAGTCCATCATCACATCTGTTTTGTTTTTAAAATATAGTTCAATAGCATTATAGATTTCTTTCTTTTCCATTTTTTTCATTCTCATTATCATGGTGGTGAAAGACCTAATAGATATGGTTCAATCTGTATTCATACAGTGACCTCTCGCAACAACTCCCCTTCAATTGCAGAGGTGCTCTCATTCACACTGGCCTACTGGCCTTCAGCTCCGTCTCTGGTCCCCCTGTAGTCATGGAGGATGTGCACAGAATAAGCTGTCAGAGCTATAACAAGACGGAGATTTCACTCTGCTAAATGCATCTCTCAAGAGCTCAGCCTGCAAGAGCTAAATGATGCCCCTGCCTTTAGGGGACAACTTCACACAGGGAATATTAACCCTTTGCACCTCATTCAAGGACATTTGTTTAAGTGAAAAAATCATCTTCTGGGGTGCTGACAATCCAAAAATTTAAAAAAAATTATAAATTTATTTAAAAGCACATTTAAAAACAACCAAGTGCTGTACAATTCAATGATCACAATTACAAACAAAGTGCTGTACAAAGTAACTGTGGCTAACACGGCCAGGAAACCTGAGATTAAAACAACAGGACATACATGGGGAGCTGGCACGTGAGACCATTAGGGACACTTAAAAGCCTGGGAAAACGTAAAAGTTCAAGAGAAACTGGTATCACTGGATAAAAAAAGATGCAAGCTGATGTATTTCCACCATTAATAAGGGGTTTCTGCAGTTTGTAAAATATTAACAATTGTTTATTTGTAAAATTGTTTCTCTAAAGTCCATATTTATCTGACATCAATCATGCAATTAATGATGCTAAATGAACTGCGATTGATGTAAAATGTGATCTCCTCAGTTGTTTTGTTGTTTTTCACACAAGCTAACCAGTTTGCCTGTGGGGGCTTTGTGGCTACCACTGCACAGTCATGTCAGAGACCCTTTCGCCCTGAATTAAACTTCTCTGGCAACTGTTACTCCCAAGCTGTTGGCTTGTGGAAGCGACTCACAGCCTGAGAGGACACGCTGCCTGAAAGGTTACTACTACTGTACATTCTCTGTAGTGTCTATTATGTTTGAGAAATGAGACGACCCAGACTGAAGCGTTGCCATGACAAGGAGGTGATTTAAATAGGTAACATTGCCAAGTTAGTATTCAGCATACTGTATGGAAATATGTAGGGAAAACCTTTAGTTTATTATTATTTTTTAGTTTTAAAATAAAAACAACAAAAACTTACAACTATTTCCCATTTTGATTTGTGCTGATGTTAGTCAGGCAGTGTCCAGAAGCCTTAAAAATGACTTTGTTCATGTTCTGCATTGCTGATAAAAATTCTTTTCTCGTCCTCTTCTTTTCTCCTGACGTTGATTTGTAGTGTGAGATGTCATGATCAGAGCTTTGTCTTGGTTCGCACTCACTGATGTGTGGATGTTTTGATATGGGCAAAAGCTAATAAGTATGAATTTCAAAATTTAACTGAGGCTCAGTCTGTGTATTATCTGACTCAGGGGGTTGTTCTGTTTGACTTTGAGGTGGCATGGTGTCTGAATTGTAAGAGGGGAGCTGCATTTTTGTCTTTCCTTGCATCTGAGAATTCCCCTGTGATATTTAGGATGTCTACAGCCGGGCTTTTTCATAGATATGTGGGAGACATGTACTTTAGTATTTGTGACATTTACAACATGGACTGTGTGTACGTGAAAGAAGCGGCATGAAAACATCCTGTGTGTGACGGACGCTTCTGAGTAGATCTGCCAGTGAAGACTCTAATAAGCTTTACCTCAGTAGTTACTTGTGACAGCGAGGCTCAGACATCCTACAGGAAGGCAGAAATAGATAAAATATGGAGACAAGGCAACCATTCCTCATACCATTGTGCTCACTCCTGTGGAAACATTATTTGTCTGTTGATGTAGGACACAAAACCAGGCTGTTGTCACCCTCTCCTGGCATGGCGACACACACACACAGCTGCACGGCCCACCCCTCCGCTCATCCGCCTCCTGCTCCCGGGCCATCGATCCAGAGCTGTCATGCTCTCGAGGGGGGTGGGAGGGATCGTATGGGCTCCTTCCCTGGCACAGCGCTGCATGCCCTTCCTAGGTAGAGTCGCAGAGCAGCAGGGGGGCAAGGGGAATGGAGGCTGCAGTGTGTTGTTAGGGTGGAGAGGGGAGTGGTGTGGGGGTGGGTGGGGAGTGGTGAGCAGCTGCTTTCCTATGGATCACCTCATTAATATCCCAGGGCAGAAATTTGAGGGGCCGCTGCAGACTAATTAGCCCTGTCTGACCCTCGCATCTCAGAGAGGTCGCTCCTCTCCAGTTCCTGCAGAAGCAATCCAAAGCTTTGCAACCCCCACGACCCACCCAATACCCATTCACCATCACTGTCACTTTTTTTTAAGAATATGGTACAGAAACTGAAGATTTTACCCCACCGTCGTCTGCTGCATTACAACCTGTTGGACGTTAACTGTTTTGGATGCTTCTTGTTTCACGGTGAAGCATCATTTACTCTATTACACTGGTGCTGCCGAACTGTCCCGTGTCACAGCGTACCTGTCTTTGTCCATCACTTTGTGTGTGCATGCCTGATGAGCGGTGTCTGTGTCTCCCAGGGGGCAGTAGGGACAGTGTAGCACAATGGGAGCAGTGTGTGTGTTTGGTGCCAGGAGACAAGGAGCCATCCCTCATTAGTGTCATCTGTTTTCCCAGATGGCAGGGTCAGGGTAAGAGGGAAGCGTGATGAAAGGACTTGTCCTGCAGGGTGACACTCATTCTGCTGCGCAACACTCACTACGGCTCCCGAAGCCAAGTTCCCAGCTCTCACAGGTGATACTAGGGCTTTAGTGGGATTCACAGTCGGGGAGAAAGAGAGCTTCATGTTCTCAATCCGGCTGCACAGCCTTGTACCCATGCTGCAACTTGATGAGTTAAACAGAGTGTTATTGAGAAGAAGACAAAAGTTAACTCGACAATGTGACATTTTAACTTGAAAAGAATTGCAGGGGGAAAAAAGGATGCAGTCACTTTGACTCCTGCTATTCTCAAACATAACTTTACTTCTCACCTGAAATATTTCCCTCTAACATGCTGTAATGATTTTTTCAATGGCTCATTAGAGTGGAGCCTCAGTCCAACAAAGAGTCAGGAAGCCTTGTGTCATGGCTCGGCACTGTGAATGAAGGCGGAATCTATCTCTGCCATGACCTGCAAGGCAGCAGCAGCTTCTGCAAGAAGGAAAGGATAATGAGTGCGTTCACTTTTTAGCTTGAAAACTCACCAAATGTCCCTTATACCAATTAAGAGATTGTTTTCCATTGGAGTGGCCATTATCAAATCTGACCTTCCAATTATTTCTCTCATTTTCCTCCTGATTCTGTCACCCCAGTGTGCCTGGTTGGCCCTCAGAGCCTCAGAGGATGGACAAGGAATTGGTAATGGTTCTCCAAGATGAGATCCAAAGACCCCAGACACAGAGGCAGTGTCACTGTTGGGCTACCATTTCCCTGCCTTGTTATCCTCGTTTCCTTACCATTGTTAGCTGAAGGAAATACACTCCACTTATATTTTCACAGTCCATGTCTGAATACGTTGGGTTGATTTTTTTTCTTGTTCAATTAATTTTGATATGCTTAGCTACACTCAAGGTTTGACTCACATATTTGGAAAAGCTTCTCTCAAAGTGAAAATGTAAAGCACTCTTCTCTAACTGTTGGAAATGACTTCTTGTGTAGGAAGCGTTTGTTTTAGATCTGCACTTTTTTTTCCATGTACGTCTTGTATCTAGAGCCATGTTGATGTGCTTCACCTGACAGTTGTTGAACAGCTGCAGCGGGGTCACAAATCCTCTTATCTGTCATCGGATACTCCCTCTTAGCTGCCACACAGAATAATGCATATGAGTCTACATACTGGCTGTGATGGAGAGGGGGCAGTGGAGATAAAGCAGTTTACCGTAAACAGGGTCAAAGACACCAGGGTTAAATGCAAGCAATACACATATTGTAGTTATTTGGCAAAGATTTTACTCTCCTTCATTTTGATCAAATGACACACTGATTAATGCAGAGTGTCATGCTGAGGCTTGTTGCCACCTTTTCATCTCTGCTTAGCTCTTCTGCCAATCTTACAATGACATCCACAGTTATTTATTTATTTATTTTAGAAATGGGAAATACAAATTAGAAATACATGGAACACAAGAGCAGTTGAAATTGACTTCATTTTTGAGCTCTCTTGACTATTTCATACTTCTCTTATGTATATGTAGGGATGTATAGATATACTGTATGAGGTGTACAGAATGAAGGTTGAAAATGTCACTGATGTAATAGCACCTCCATACAGTAGAAGCTATACACCATGCTTTAAATGTGACAACATGTGGGTTGATATATGAGAAGAATGATGATTAAATGCCACCATTGAATGAGATGAAATCGAAATGAATATATTTGAAGATCAGTTGAGTAAAAAACAAAAAAACAGCCCTTGGGAACAAGGCTGTGAGAACTCTATAGGAAACGACTGTAAGCCAGTAATGACTTGGCTGTTTTTGAAAAGATGCGATTAAAACTCAAACACAAAGACTGTCATAAAGCCACACTAACCACCCCCAGTTTAATTCAGATGAAAACACAGAACTTTTTAACTGTTCTGTCACCCAGCTTTGTGAAATGAGATGGTAAATTTTAACTCAGGTAAGCGTTTAACCCCTGGCTTTGTTTCTAATGCTTCAGAGGTCATCTCAAGTCCCTCTACAAGAGAAGACATTGTTTAATTCATCATCTTTGGAACATTGTTTCTGTCAGACTGCAAGTAATGGCTCCATTAGCATTTTCAACAGAGCGGTAGATACAATCTGGGACCAAAAGCATAAAACTGAGATTCCACAAAATGACACACAGTAATTGTTAAATCTGCAATCTGCAAGAAAATGGAAACAGTCATCATAGGCAAAAACATAATGTGAATGTGAAAATTAGAATAGTTCAAATAAAAACAGCTATCATGTTCGATATTGGTGTTGAGTTTGAGCATCATGGGCAGTTTCACAAAATAAATTCAATTTCATGACAAGTTTAGTGTCATTACACATTTATATGCATAACCCAGAATGACAAAAGACTTCAAATAGTGTATAAGCTCTCTGCACACATTGTCACTGAGGATGTGATTAGCTTGTCTTCAGTCATTATCTTATAGCCATCGAGGTTCAACAACCAGCAAAGCACTGAGCATCACTTCTGAGTTCATACCCCACCATATTATTGACTGTATACCTCAGTAATTACAAATGATGTACCACAGACGTCTATGAAAAATGATGCCTTTAATCAACTCAGCTTTCACAACCATCATTTCTCATGTTTTTCTTATTAGTTTAAACAGAGATTGTATAATTCCTAATACCTCTAAATTGCTTATCATTGGAAATCCAAAAGCACAGACTGAGGACAGGTAATGGAATTAAAAATACAGTCAGAGATGTCAATTCTCTGCAGCCCAGTGACTGAACACACACTGGAAAAGAATCAAGCAGCTGCTGGTGAGATGGCTGCACAGTTGTGATTGCAGTGTGTGGGATGAAGAGGAGATTAAATAAAAAGATCTTAGGGTATTGTCAGACATGTATGCTTTAGGAAGTTCCTAGAGGTGTTTTATATTGATTTCTCTCAAAGCGTAGAGAAGTCTCTTTGGGCATGGTTACTTGCGCTGACTATTAGATAGTGTAGGAAATTTAGGATGGGCAATGTGTCATGTCTTTTGTTGATCAAGAGGAAAATTTTAATAAAAGCTGAGCTCTGTGTGTGAATTTATACTCTCTACAGTACACACTGCTCAGTGGAATTACTGTATACAGTGTAAGCATGCCTCACTCATCCTATTCATGCCACCACTTGAACATGCAGGACAAGTCTTGCCTACACCAAACAAACCAAACAGGTCTAAAGGGGATACAGAAGTTGGCCTTAGACAGTAGCACTTATCTGTATAGTGTGTAGTAGAACACATGCAGGGAAAGATAATCGAGATCAGATGGATGCACAGTAGCAGCAGCTGAGCTTTTTCTATTGTATTTTAAAGGAAGAAATGTGGCAGCTCCTCTCTGGAAATCACTGTGAACCATCTGCTGTAGCAAAAGTATGAGAGAATAAAGAGACATTGATGGTACATGTGTTGGGAAGACTAAATAATCATCCTTGTTGGAAGAAGGTCCATTGCATTCCCAATTTATTATCTTATTTTTGTTTCATTTTTGCATTTGACAAAATCCCACTGAATCATTTTTGATTAACACTTGAAATATTTAAAGCTGAGCGCCCAGATTTGGGCATCTTTATAATTCTGTTGCATATGCAACAGAATTTCAATTCAGTGGAGTACATTATAAAACAGATGGTCCCTAGCAACCAGCCACTTTGATGTGAGATGATGTCTGGTCTCTGTCTAGCTATGTCATTTCAATGAATCTACTGATGTAAAATGCACCAGGGCCCCTTAACTACCTCAATCAGAGGAATTGTACCTTCTTTTTGACTGAGAAAATAAGAAGATCTCATAACCAGAGAATAGACGTGCACACTGCACATAATTAGTCCTGTAGTGTTAGTCGATTTTTACAGTCAGAATACTCATTTGCAGATACCATGAATATAACAAATCAGGTCAGAAAATGATTGAATTGTAGTTCTTCTCTTTGTAAGAACTTGATTTTCTAAGTAATGAAAATCACAAAGAACACTGTGAAAAACTGCAGCAGCATTTTCACATCAGTTTCTAAAAAACTACAAATGTGCAAGCAAAAAAGATCATGTTATATTTAATGAGGCATATCCGTTATTATGGTGTTTAAATTTCACTCTGTTGTGCCATAATTGGATGTCAATATTTCTATATCCGCCAAAACTCATTTCAGGTATTGTCAGTGAGACCTCCAAAATGAATAAGTGTCTTATAGAAAAACAATAAAATGAAAGAAATGATGTTCAGTAGGCTATAGATTGTTTTTATTATCATCTAAGTTGATATTTCATACTGCTGACCGGGCCTGCAGCCAGTGTGGAGGAATTGTTCCCAGATGAAATACTTCAGGTGGCCCTCAGCTTGTCAAGTATTTAGCAGTGACAACATTAGCCCTTTAGTAAAGCAGGTGGATTGAGATCAACAGTCATCTCACTCCTCTAGAACTGTTATTTCATTTCCTTTCAGTGTTATTGTGTTATCGATGGAATTATATGAAGGTAATATCTCTCCCTGACTCCTTGTGAGGTCTATGTGAAAGATGAGATTCTGGCATTAAACCCACCTGTTTCGTCTCAAGTCAGAAGCGAGTGTGTGGCGTGGGTGTGCGCTTTCACCGCTCACACACACATGCATGAGTATATATTTGTATGTTGGTCGACATTATAGCAGGCAAGAGTGTGAAATTGACCTCAACCACAGGGAGCTCAGTGTGGATTATTTGCCCCTGGAGAGATGGAGTGGCCACCCACACATCAGCCAACTTCAGTGTGTGTGTTTCACTGACAACAAAATTAGCTTTTTAGCTTCATTCTCTGACTGAACACATCCACTTTGCCCCTACCTTATTATTGATTTGGGCTTGCTATTGTTAGAAGGGTTTATTTGTTTAGACTTTACTATTTTTTCATGAGGGTATTTTTAGATTTAGTACTTTTTCGCCTCCCTCTCCTCTTTCACAGAATCGTCTTTATTCTATTGCTTTTCAATTAGCGCCATTGATGAGACATCTGAAAGCTTCTAAAAGTGCATCAGAAAGAGAGAGAGAGATTGAACTATGAATAATTATTTATTTTCCCAGTTACTCCCAGTATATGATTCTTCATAAACAAAGTCAATCCTAAATAATACATAAAGAAACAAGCCTGACAAGCTGAAACGTCAAAATAGCTCTTCATGTTTCTGTTGACAGACGTGCTCATTGACCGTGCTCTGCTGGTCATTGTTTTCACACCGTTTTGTTCTGTTCAGCTCTGCAGCTCAAGACAAAACTGGCATCAAATTGATTTCTTTCACATGTTATCAGAAAGCCCCGGTCTCAACTGTCAGATGGTGGATGTATTGGTTATACGTTGAAAGCGTTTTCTAAGTGGAAACTAAAGGAATAATGTCTCATCCACAAGTTCTGCTTCCTACACAAAAAGTCTCCAGTGTCGAGACATCCGAAGCTGATCTGAATGATCAATCCACTCCTCTTTTTTGTAATTAATGCTGCTACTCCTAGCTGCAACTGAAATGTTATAGAACACTGAAGCTCCAGCATGTGAAGATACTCTGTGAAGTCGCCACTAGCATGCGTGGATTAATGTCAAACGTGTGCAGTGAAGTCAGTGTGTTCAGTCATAGAAGTGCACTGGAGGTGTGCATCTGTTTTCTCTCAGTTGATTGCATGTGATATTCATCAACTGTTAATGAGAAGGTGTTGACCTTTTCATTAATTCCTGAAATTAAACATTTTTCCTCAAGTGGTAGGTGTGGCCTTAAGGAAGTTATTGTAGTTTTCATTTTAATTTATTAAATTCAAAATGAAGCTCCTGTTATGCCGATTTGGACACACACACACATGCACATACACACATATATAGCTACATGAGGAAGAGTTTTACCAACAGCTCTAGTGAGTGTTTCAATTATTCATCATCTGGAATGTGCCTGGAGCAGGGTTATAGTCTCATTTAGAGAGTATTCATGTTCACTTTATATTTATTTGTATCTGCATGCATACACTTGCACGTTTGTGTGTGTGTGTGTGTGCTCATATATTAACTGCATGATACAGGGCCCATGTGATTTTAAAAGTTGTGTTGCATTTCCATTTCATTTATGTATATGTATATGTGTTAAATGATTAATGCATAAATGTTTCAGATATGTGTTTTTCTCACTTCTTGACAAGCCTCTTTACAATTTTGATGGAATCTACTCCATTGCCTTTCACTTCAGTGCCAACAAAGACCACCTTCGTATTCATCACTGTGGTTGCAGACTAGTTTGACTCTGACACCTCATGTCTGGCCTTAGCGGTTTAGTAAAATTCTGAACTCAGTTTCCATGTGCATTGCTTTGAAATTACATAACTGGTTGTCATTGTGGGCACAGGATATCAGCAACAATGAGAAGAGGTATTCAGCTATATTCTGGTAGATTGCCGTGAAGATTATATATTTTTCATCAGCAGCTCTCATGGAGCATATTAAGGCAATATCCCGGAGGGGTGGAATTGCTTATTTCTCTGATGCTATTTTGAACACAGTAGGATTGGACACGTGGCATGTTGCTGGTTAAAGAGGCGGATTACCCGTGGAGGAATTTCTGTGTTGATTTCTCCTCCATGAGAAGCCATTAGCCTCCGGGGGCAGCGACGAGGTCTGCCCATTATTCAGGGACAAGGTGGTGGAAATGGAGAAGGATAAGACACAATGTGCTCAGGGCCAAGCTGCTCACTTCCCTGACCTGCTTCTCAAATGGCTTTTCCACACTCTCATAAAAGCCATTGCGCTGCATTTTAAAGAATAATAGAATCACTGCCTCCTCCCTGAGAAACTATTTTAGCTTTGTAATTCCTTGGCACTGGGGCATTTCTTTGAAGGTGACTTCACAGCAAGTTTTCTTTTTACACCTCACAAATGCCTATAAGAAAAATCAAATGCTCCCTTAAACAAGGGCAGCGTGAGCATTGCTGCTTTTGTCGCTACATCAAGCCATGGGAATGAGGCGGTGGAGAGAAGGAGCTGAGTCTGTGAGGGCCATGAAGTGGAGTCTCTGCTCTCTTTGGGATGCTTTCATCACTATTGCACTTTGTCTTTCTGTTCCCTCTGAACTTCAACACATTTAATCCAGGCTATCTTAACAAATCCTCATTCTACTTAAAGGTGCAAGAACAAAATCTGAAGCACAATTTAAAAACACATAATGCTCTGGGATTTTCAACAGGCTATATGAAAATATTTTTTAGAGCTTATATGATTTGAGAAGCTAAGCAATGCTTCAGTCACATTTAATCTGTTTTTAAGACTTACCTGTGTTAAAATGACTCTAGCGGCAAGTACAACCAGAGACAGTTTTGTGATGGGATCACACCAACTGTCACTGATGTCATCGTGTTGACACTCTAAACCCCAGTGCAGTTTTCATTACTGCATTATTGATATATTATCATGTGAGTTGTGGTAGTTTTGTGATAATTCCTGCCACAGTGAATGTCTCCATGCGCACTTTGCTATGACACTCTTACAAGGTAAAAGCAAACAATAGCATTCAGCTGGTACCGTATTAAGAGTCCCTGCTGTAGATTAGACTGTAGATTACATAGATTAGCTTTGTTTCAAGAGCTGGTGCTGTGTCATGATCCGCACATTATGCTCCTCTCTTTCCTGTGCTAAATAATTAATTCTTGATTTTTAAATGGTGCTTTGTGTGTGAAATGTTTGGTCAAAGCAGAACTTGGGCAAACATTTCCCTCATGGCAGGTTGACAACAGTTAGAACAGACCACCACTACATCAACTGTGTGAGCCATTTCCTTTGGGAAGAATAACATTTGGACTTTGCCTGTTTCATGGCATCATCTGCTGCTTACCACTGCTGACCCGAGCTGGCCCGCTCAGGAGGGAGCAGGGGAGTTGAGCTTTTGGGTCACCACAGGACTACGACAGGGAGAGAGTGTCGGAGAGTATTGACAATACTGACCAAGGCTGGTAACAGGAAGAGGGCTGTCTGTGCAGAATGGCAGGTCCTGTCATGTTGTTAAGATCTGATCGTCAGATAGTGAAACTCTACAGTCTCGCTGTTTCACATACTCCCACACTTTCACACAAATATCCGAGCAATTTTTCCTTGATGATTAAGAAAGGGGACCAATGTGTTAGTTGCACTGCACTTTAATAAAGCTCAGTTGCACCATCTTCACAAATAATGTCATACAGCCATGTGAAGGCATGTAGCTTTTCATGAAGCATCTTGAGCCTGAGTGAAATATCTCATACCTACAGTAAAGTTGAAATCACTGTCAGGTACAGGCTGTTCTCAACCAGTTCCTGATCATAGAGATATGTTTTCTTATTTATTGAGAAATTATTGTAAAATCCTCGACCCCTTAAGCTGGAGGCACTTGGATAAGGAGCTTAGGCAAATATCACCTGCTGCTTTCCCTCCTTCTTTCTATTCTAAGGAGCACACTCGCTGTGTTTAAAACAGAAAACACACCACTCCTTTTTTCCCCTCTAATACCAGGGGACCCTGAAATTGCTCTTATTAATCAGAGCAGTGATAATGAGCAGTGAATAATAACCATGGGTGGAGGCCTACTGAATGCAATGAGATGGAAAAAAGGAGGGGAAAAAAATCCCACTTCCCTTGAGAGGTGTTTATTTGAGATTTGAGGATTTGAATGTTTCTGCAGTCGTCCCCAGAGCCTCAGTGTGGGTATTTCTGCCACTGACCTTATCCCTCTCAAGTGTGGTACCAGCTGCTCCCACCCCCACCCCCCCAACCCCTTGTCCTCCCACCTTTGTTGCATATTCTGTAATGCAATTTCTTTACTCCTGTGCCAGAGAAAGTAACTTAAAAGGTTTTACAGTAAGACTTTCATGCCTTTAACCTTTTAGCCTTGGTATACTTGCATGAGCCTGCATTATGGAGGTCTCAGAAAGAAAGGAATGGAAAACAAACAAAAAACGTCAATATCCTATTTATAGTTCATTCATGCAGTGATGGCAGGATCAGGATATATCTTATTTAAGCCATGGTAAGAAATAAATAACAATGTAAAATGAATAAATACTGCATTCCCATTGTCTCCTGTGCACATTGTTCATTTCATCAGTCATCAGACAAGCAGTCTAAATCTACTAATGGAGTTTCTCACTGAAAAGGATTATATACAGTATACCTTCTCTTTATGGTAATAGTGTGGTCAATAATAAAACCCGATGTGTTGTTACCTATGAGGCAAACCTTGGCCCTTGCCGTCGCAGATTGCACTTGTGCCAAATGTCCTCACAAAGGGATTTATCAGTGTGGAGTTTACTTGGCTTTAGAGTTCAGGGGCACTTCCTGAGTGTGTGGAATAATTGCGTTACTTATGGATGATGTTTGTTTTTGGCCACTGTGGCTTCATAGCAAAAACACATTATCCTCTCTATCCAGCTCAGTGTGAGTGGGTGAGACGACTTTTCAATTCCGTTTTTACTGTCCTCGATTTTTTTTTTTTTGACAGTCATTGTAAAAAGAACAGAAGTCAAACTAGAGAAAGCTCTGCCCGCAGTGTTTTTATATGTTTGGAGTAAGAGGGTCACGCAGAGAAGTCATACAGTGCTCTTGTCTGAACTATTATTGCAGACCTTGACCTGAGTTTAACTCCAACTCGATCTCATCTCCTTCAGATTGGAGCTTTAGAGCCAGTAATTGTTATACACTGTAATAGCCACTACTGAAAAGCAGTAGTCATGAACTTTGAGAACTACTTTCTCGTCAGCAAAATATTCTACCTTCTCCCAGATAAATGAAAATCAGCAATCATGCATGCAGAAGATCAACTAGTTACCTGATATTTATTTTGACTAAAATTGCTTTTTGTACATTATGCACACTTGCACAGTCTATGTAGTCCATAACAATACCTCTCCTATAATTCTATATCTCTCTATATGAAACTCCACTTTGGTGACATGGAAATTTGTAAATTCAACTATGTGTTATTCTATAATGAGTTTTTTCTTCCCTCATACAAACTATGACCTCAATTCTCAAACACATAATTTAATGTAGCAGCATGTGGTTGTTATATGATCACCTGAGAGTGACTAGCATGTGCATGCACCACACACCATATCAATTTTTGGTATATTATATTTCTTATGGGTTATTTTATAAGTCATTTTATGGCTGTTAAATTTGTTTGGTACTTTCTTCTGTAGTACTCAGCAGTTGGGCCTTATCTTGTCATTTTACTATAGTTTAGTTTATTTTTGTTTGTTTATTTTAGTATGGGCTGCTTGTGGTTTTATTCACCTGTCCAGGACTTTTTGTTATTACTGCATGTCATCAGTGCATGTGCTTCTTATCGTTTTGCTTCAGCGCTTTATCATCACAAATAAACTGGGACTGAAAATTTATTGGAAATGTGGGAATATATGATTCATATGCTTATTTCTTTTATGTTCTCCTCATCCAGTCGTCCGCCTTGCTCTGCTGTCGCCTAAACAGCTTCATTCCACCGACTGCAATGATGAGGTTTAGTAAACTGTAGTTGTTGTGCGGAGCGCCGTCTTCATCCTGGCAGCCTATTTGTTTTTGATAGCACATGATTAAACTTAGCTCAGATTTGCAGCGAGTCTCCCTCCTTTCACCTTTCCCTCCAAGAGCCAGAGAGCGTGAGGCTTTTTTAGATGCAAGTTGTGATTGATGAGCTTTTGATTGGAATCGAGAATGAGACACTTTCATTACTGTCTGTCGAAGTGCATCCTGTTAGGGGCAGTAAAGTCTAGGGATGCCTGTGTGTGTCTGTGTGTGTGAGAGCCAGAGAGAGAGAGCAAGGGAGGGAGAGAATGGCATCACTTGATGATGAGACCCACTTAATGACACTTCTCATTTGGTTTCTACCAGAGCCACGGCTGCTCAGAGCCTGGGGATCTGGAGGCCCAGATCACTTTCGTAAATGAGACGTCTGATGGCTGAGCTCTGACTAGCTTTTCCTCTCGCTTTTATAGACAGAAATCTGCCCAATAATCTCCCCTTCACTCAACATGAATAAAACCATTAGTCAAAACTGTATACACAACAGGTGGATGGGTGGGTACCAGGTCTGTATGCTGGCTGTGCAGAGCTGAACAGCAGATTGCAGTAAAGGATATTGTGAAGTCACAACATCTTTGATGCTGTTGCCCTTGCTACAGTATGTTATAAAATCTGTTTTGCACTTTAATGAGTTCTCTCAGATTTCTTTCTCAGGAGTCATGGGAGATTATTTTGACTCACGCGCACCAAGTTGCATGACCGTATATAAAAGTAAGAGTTGAGCGACTGTAATAAGATGAGTTTCTTTCAGGTCTAATTTGACTGTGCTTTGTAATTAAATTAAGCTTTAATGCAAAGGTCCCTTGATATACTCCTTGGTTTGTGTAAAGCATTTATTATGCCCCCTGCTGTGATCAATTATGTTGTCAAGACAAGTTTTATGAGATGTGCTCACCTCATAATCACCTCTATGGGAAACTGTTTGCATCTGCTCGCTCATCTATTCAGAGCCCAGAGTTGCTAGTTAGCAATGACAGAAATGCATTGTGGGAAAGCTATTGATTGTTTTCCACATTTTTAATAGTAGTGGTGCCAGATTTATTTGCAAAATAGTGCTCATCATTTCCTCATATTGAGGAAGTGTGACAGGCCATTTTGCTCCTGGCAGCGGCCCTATTTCATGTCACATTATTTCGTGTTTTGTTCGGGTCACCTTGGCACTAAACAGCGAAGCAGTGCCTGCAGCAGCTGTGATTAGAAAAATGTTTATCAGCAAATGATGTTTCTTCAACAGAAACAAACGGCACATCACGATTACTACTCAATTAGCGAGATCCAACTCATTTATTTTCAGGTTTCGCCTCAGGTTCTTCTCTCCATCGCATATTAAAAAAAGAGAACAAAACACTACAACCAGAGTTTAAGAAGATAATAAGTGTGCCCCTACTCCATGCTTTAACATAATACTATTAAGTATCATCATATTATGGGCTAATATCCATTTCGGAAGTTGGTATCCAAGAAATGAAGGTATAAACTACTGATCTGTGATAGGAACTGATGCAATAATCTGCTGTCAAACTCAATACCAAGCAAAACACTTTTTGCCAAAACATAACAACAATATAATTATCTGTGCTGCAACAGTCACTGCATTTCGCAAAGTAATTTAGTTCATTTGCTGATATACTAGCTAAATTAGCTGCCAAGTTGAGATTGGCTCTAGTTGGTTTTTCTTTGTTTTTTTTTGTTTTTTTTTAACTTTTCCTCAATTTTCTAATGTGTTACTGTGGGACAGTGTCCACTAACACTTCAATCAAAAATCTGGCAATTTCAGTACAGACTGTTGGCATTCTAGAATTGACTTATCTCTCATCTCCATGTGCCTAAACCCTGCATCCAAAATAGAAGTTGAAATGGAATATTAATACTATTAATATTGACTAATATAAATATTACGAACATAACTCGCATAAGTCGCTCACTTTGCAGTGAAAAATGTGCTAACACTGAGTAAAAAACAAATGTGATTCCCATTTGTTCTCTGAGCAACTGATAGAAACCACCTCTCCTTGAACAGTCACTCAGTTAATGATTGTCACAGTTGAGATGACTAATCCCTATTGTGCAAAATAAAGATCTTTTGTTCAGATGTGGTAAAAACCGGTGACAGCAGCAACATATGTGCCTTTTCAGTTCAGGCTGCATTGAGAGTTGGTTTGAAGCTTATGTGGACCAGTCAACAGAAGATTTCACATCAGAAATGCACAATGCCCTCGCTTCTAAAAGATACCTGCGGCATGATCGGATCTGTTGATTTAGATTAAACTAATCCTCTGGTTTAAATTACACACACACACTCATGCACATGGACCTACTTGCAGTCAAACATATTCAAACATACACACTCCGCCCTGTGATTCATGTGAAAATGAAATGGTAAAATATGACTGACATTTTCATCTCAACCTCCCCTCAGCCTGCTCTCAGCCCTTTTCATGAAGTAGGCTTTCCAGACAAAGGCAGTGCGCTTTGCATGAGCGTGTGTGTGTGTGTGTGTATGGCACAACATGCATTATTTAAACTGGATTTGTGAACTTGGCATCCTGCCATGTTTGTCTGTGTTGGATGCAAAAGTGTTTGGGGGGATTTGGTGATTCATTTTGTCAAAGGGTGCAGTGCACGACCTGTATCTTGTGTCTGCAAAACACAAGCAGCATCCCAGTGGTTGTCTCATCGCTGCCATGTTCTCTATGCTAAAAAATGAAGGCATGTCTCTCCTGCTATCACTCCACAATGACAGAGCATAAGGTAATCCCTGTTCATGAATGCTAGATCCCCTTGCGTCATGTGCATAAAAATGATTTCATTCTCCATTTTCCCCTACCTTTCTCCTCTGATGAGTTGTAAGACTGCAGGCTTCTATATCTGCCTCTTGTCGTGTTAGAGTGATGCAATTAGATTTGTATTTTCTCTGGTCTCTGTTCTTTTACAATAGTGTCGCCTATAAGCTACCTTATGAGTTGACACTGGGGTTGCTTTTACCAGGTTGTTTTTTTGAAATAAGCCATCTCACCAACTCTCTCAGTAGTAAAAAGTATGGTATGGATGTTTAATTTGGGTTGTAAAGAGGACAGATTATAACAAGATGCTACAAAACTGAAATGTACTAAAGTCTCAATATAGCTGTGTCCCTTCTCTGCTCCCTCCTTAAACCAGCCTTATCAGAGGCATCCTACCAGTGGAGGTCAAGGCTGAGGGGCAGAGCGCCAGAGTTTAACTAGCTCATGTCGTAATGGGTCTTCTGTGTGACTTGACCTTAGGGTTTTGGTGTGTTTAGCATTCAGTGAATGTTGGGAACAAATCCACCTCCAGAGCCAAAGAGGCAGCACAGTGTAAAAGATAGTGTGCTGTCAAAGCACTGCAGGGTCACTGCCAACATCGGTGTGCGGAGATAGAATGTTTGCGGATTACTCTGTAAATAGATGATGACATGACATAGCCCATGACAAGTAATGATGACAGGAAGACAACTGTCTTCAGAGGTTGTGAGTTCACCTCCACTGTGGCTTTGTAAAATACCAGCTCTGACTGCTGGAGTAGCATTATTCTTGACTGATCTACAGTACAGCAACAGTATGACTTGTAGAATTGTTGCACTCTACCTGAACTACTGTAGCAAGAGCAAATATTTTCTTTTCCTTTTTTTTCTTTTACCAAGTGGTGATGTATTATACAACAAGAACAGCATTTGTGCCCCTGCTGATTTTTCCCTATGACTCTAATTCTTCAGATCTACAGGAGGCTGGTGCCCACTGTGAACCCTCTCATGCATGTGAACTTTCTCTCGTATGTGTCCTCTGCCTTCCTCTTCAATCTCTCTACATTGATCTTTCTCTCCACACCTGTATGTGGCACAGTCTTCCTCTTGCTCCATCACACTTTGTCTGTAGGGTTTTCAGGTGAATCAAGGTGCTATTGAGTATCTTGTTGTAAATCAATGTCTTGCTTGTACATGGCTGAGTTTTGTACAGTTACTTAAACTGACTTAACAGCACCCTGTTGATTTCCTAAATTAAATTAAAGTATGCATTGGATCTGGGCTCTTTCCCAATCCTGAGCTACAATCTGATCAGTTGGAGGATGCTTCTTCACTGTCCACATTACAGAATAAACCCATGACCCATATCTCCTAAGCTGGCTCCTACTTCCTATCTGACATTACAGACTTGTGCTCCAAAAAGCCTCTTTAGTGTTGATTCCCCTAATTCTCCAAATGATATCATCTTGACTGGCCCCTTTACAACCTTTCTGTCCTGGTCAGCACATTGCTCTTTGCCCAGAGTGGAAGAAGCCATTCTGTTGGCTGTCACCTCCCAGACAGATTCTCTGCCGTGCTTGTCTGGATGATGGATCTGGAGCAGTCAAAGAGTGCTGACTCCTCACTGACCACCTCTCCCTCACCACCACACGTCAGCTCCTTAGCCCACCAGCAAGGGCCACCATGATGGATAGGGCATCCATCGCTCAGGCAAGCCCCCCTCCCCTCCTTCATCCTGCAGGGCCTTTGTCAGTCAGGCCTCTGGTGGCAGCTCACAGCTTGACACGGCAGGAAAAGACAGACAGGTAAACACAGCAACCATATTGTTCTCAGTTTGCGTGCTGTCATCCCTCTGAGGTCATTTACAGTTTACTGGTATAGGTTCATTGACAGACTTACAGATGCCTGGTGAAAGACACAGTGTTTCATCTGCATATTCTTCATTGCTTTTCTAATGATAAAACTAAATTTCTATTAGTTTTATAATATGTCTCTGAATAATGCAATGTTAAGATTGAAGGCTTAATGAAATTGCATTGTTCTGCCCTTGTCGTGCCCTTAAACTGAGTTCCTAGCAAACATCAACTCTATTAAGATCAAACCTTTTTTCTTTATTGTCTCAACTCAATGAAGACACGCATCAAACACTCAACCATGCTAGATGGTGAATTAATTCACGTTGTTCCGTTTCCATCAAGAAAGTCGGAAGAGGCAAAACACCAAGAGAGGCCCAGATGAAACAAACCTGCAGCAATTAAGTGCTGCCGCTGGCCTGATAAGCTTGTTGAAGTGGCTGATTTCCATTGGAATTGGAGAAAACCAGCAGCCACCACAGTGTTTGCAACAGCTGCAGAGATAAATTCCTCACACAATTCTTCCGCGGCCGAGAAGAACTTTGATACAATACCCGCTCTTTATTTGGCTGTGTATCATTTCAATACTGGTGATGGGAGCCAGTCGTCTTACAGAGAACGTTCAACAAGTCTGCTCTCGCGTGTTTCGAGTTTGCACGTTACCTCTCTGCTGACTATTTTCCTCCCACATGTCTTCATCTAAATGTCAGGTACTGTATAGAATACATCAGATCATGCTACTCAATTGTAATCACATTTTGATACCTTCCATCTCATGGTAAGTCTCCTCCACCCCCTTTAGAGTGTGTTCTCATATTGTTTTCTACCATGGCTTCAGAGAGTATTAAGTAGGCTGCTATTCATGTGGACAGGAGAGGCTGTACATGTGAGCTGACTTTACATGAGTCTATCTGTGCTACAGCGAGACTACAGATCTTCCAGCATTTGATGAATCCTGAAATAGAATTTCAACTAGTCCACACAGTATCGAAACCTTTTAATGCATGGAATAGAAAATTCAATAATCTTTCTCTGATTATGTGGTGTTACTGCCTTGTTCAGAACTGACGTTAACAAGTGTCTTGGGTGAACTGATCACAAGTGCACAACTCTCATCACAGCACTGAATGCACCAAGAATACATTGAGAGCTAATCATTTTTGGCAGACTAGCTATGGGAAAGACACAGCTTCCTCCTCCGCATACAGTGAACAAATAAACAAACAAATAAATCAGATCTGATCACAAATGGTCACAAGAGACACGGGTAGAGAAACAGTGTCAGACATGAACTAACATACTAAACTGATCACCCAAGACACTTGTTACTGCCAGGTCTCAACTGGGTCAAAGATACAGCCACTACGATGTGTATCTCAAAAGTATGCACATTGTTTATTTGCATGTTCGTATTGTGTATGTGCACATATGTTTGTCTACAACAGGGTATATTTTCTGTCCTCTCTCAGCCCAACTCCACTTGACATACCACTTGATTTCTTGTCTGGCCATCAGTTGAATTAACCTTGGTCCAGTAATGAGTACTGGATGTTGGAGTACTGTATAATAAACTACAATTTAAGTATCAGCACAGCAGCAGTCTCCAGCCAGATCAGACATTTTTGAAATGCATCTTATATGCACTTGAGATGTGTCCCATTTATAGTGTTAAGATGGTAGCATGAAGCAGAATGTCCTTTTCACTTTGACTGGAGCCCCTCCAGAGTGCCTCTCCAGGAGATGTTTTTCTGCCAAGGCGAGGTAATTCTCACTTGTAGCACATCCAGTCTCCCAGTTTTATTAAGGCAGCTAGTCACATTGGTTATTAAACACGTAGGAGGTCTTATTTCTCTGAAGTTATCATTTACAATAATTAAAAGTATTAAATTGATGTAGACGTTTAAGCGACACTTAACAGATCTGCTACCCAACTGCTAATTCATGGCAGTCAGAGTCAATTGCAGGCAAGATTCATGATTGATTGGTGCTCTCTTTCATTTTTTTGTGAAACAGTCAATGATAACTGCATTGGACTTTTTCGGAAAATGAAAAAAGAAAACACTCCACATGTAGCAGACTTACTAGCAGTGAGTGTGTAGTGTAGAAGAACATCGCTCAAAGTTGAAGAAAACTTTTTGATGACAAATTACCACAGAGATCTTGAAGTAAACATTATGATATTGAAGTGAAAGTGGCTGTTCTACAGAAATAATTAGTCCCATATTTAAAAACCTAAAGAATAACTCTTTGTGTTTTCAGCCTGAATTGTATTGTCCTAGATTTTGTAGTCATGTTAATAGGGTTCACTGCAGTCAATTTGTTAACTTTAAAATTGTAAAGCTCCACTGCAGCTGCCATTGCTCTCCAACACATGCACACACACAGAGAATTAATGCAGATTTCACCAGCTTTACAGGGAAGTTAGTGACCAAATGGTTGGAGGCTTGATGGTAAGATTTAAAGAAAGAAACCTCTGCAATATTTAGGTCACACAAATTAACCTGTGATAACCTATTCCTTTACATGGTCTTACCAGGCCGTAGCTAATCTAGTCTGAGGGTTTAGAGAGATACAGTAATAACAGGCAGAAAGACAATCTGCAACCTCGTCAGTATTTTTTCAAATACATATTTAACCAGTTGATATATTATGAGTAACAAAAAAAAAAAAAAATCAACTTCAAACCTCCTCAAGATCTCAACATTCCATACTGAATAAATGACACCCTCACTCAACTAGACGATTTCAGCAACTGTTTTTATGAAGAAAGGAAGCCATTTAACAGCAGATATAAAACCAACCTCTTCAAAATACAAATGTGTATTCACTGTGAAAGCTGAGTGGATCCCTGTTGATGTTCATTTGATAGCCTTGCTGTATTTGCTGTAGGTTAACTATTACCTTGAAAAGAAAGAAAGCCACAAAAAAGGAAAAATCATATTTTTTTATGGGACAAAAATTATATTAAATACTTTCCGATGACATTGGTGGTCTACAACAGCAGAGTGTGTAGGTTGTTTTGGAGTTGCCCTGGTTAGCCCAATCAGGGACGGTAACATTGGAAGCTGAAAAAGTCTATGAAGTGTGTAATGAGGTGACACCTGATATTCTCTTGGGTCTGTGTTGCATCGGGCTGTAAGGCCTCCATCTGTCAGGGGCCACCAGTGGCTAATCTCCCCCTGCATACTAGGAACTGATCCCACTCACCTCCAACCTGAATTATTCATTATTCACACACAGACTTTAGCCCACACTGAACTCTATTTAGTCAGAGGAAAATGTCCTGTTCTGCAAGACAAACAGGAAGACTTACTTAAGAGTGAGGTAGCTGCTCAGCCCGTCCCTGTCTCACTGCACCTCTTTACTCCTCTTTGATAATTCACACCTTCTGCTGCTCCTTTGTGCTGCTCAGATGACTAAGTGGGGAAATGGGCTGTGGAAAATGATCATCAATGCAGCTGGCCCACTGACAAGAAAGGAGCATTTTCTCTTCTGCTCTTAAGAAAAGGAACATCCATTCAAGCTCTGCACAATTCATTGCGCTCTTTATTCATTACTTTACATGCTTCTCTCAACAATTGTTTAGATGTCCAAAGATTTTGTGATTTTTCATCACAAAATGCATATTTGTTTGTTGTTTCTTTTACTTTACTCTGCAGGCTTTAATAATATAATGTTTCATCACTTATTCAGAGACTTGGACAATGCAGTACTTCTCTTAGTCGTAGAAAAAATACATATTGTCAGGTGACTCTGGCAATGAATCACGCATTATGTTGCAGAATATACACCCTGTCCATTGTATTTACAGATCTCTAGTGATTGGGCAGTAGAATTGAGTGTGTTATGGGGCCACAGTTATGCTGCTACTACTGTTCCCTACCAGAAACAAAAGGAGCAATTTAAAATGATAATGAAGCGTTTATTGTCTTATGGGGATGGGAAATGTGGCGTGTGGTACGCGCTGGCTCGTAAATCTCTGGATGTCACCCGCGGCGTGTAGATGGATCTCCTCTCCTGTGCTTGTCTGCAGCCCCATAGAGCGCAGCTTCGGCAGACTAATGAACACAGAGAGCCTTGAGAATGGTAAACAAGTGCCTGATTAATTGACCCTCAGTTTCCATTATTTTAGCAGTGGAATACAAAATGTCCTGCAATGGACCATTTCCGATCAGTTTTCATTTCTTGTTATATGTATCTGCCTTACTCCGGCAGAAAAGCGTGTGGCTTCTCTGAAGTACTGTGTCCCAGTACATTCTGCCCCACTCTAGAGGACTATTTCTATTCAATTACATTACCAGAACATCCTTGGCATTTTAAACTGCATGAAACTTACCCCACCTAGAAAAAGAAGCAATCTCAGAAAACAACCGATTGATTATAGCTAATTTTTCAGGAGTCCTCAGCCTTTTTTTTTTATTACAAAGGCCGCACTTGTTACTAAATTAAGCAAAGAAGAAATATGTGAACCCTGAAATCCACAACAATTAATTAATATATCAGTCAGGCTCAGCGACTTTGAAACAGTTGACAGAGACATGAAAAGATGAGCCACACTTCATGTCTTGAGCTGTCAGAAAACTCTGCATTGTGATTTATTAAATTATCTTTTGATTTTCATCTTATGAAAAATATTGTGGCCTTTTTTCTTCTTCAAAAAACCTAGACTTTTGCTTGTAGTGCACATGCCTTACAAATATAACTCCATACACATAAGCATGCACATTAAAACCCACTGACACACGGGAAATACTTTAAAAAATATATATTTTAATATTTATTTGAGCAGGTGTTATTATAAGAATACATCAGTACAACCTTTTACAATGCAAGAGTGGCATCAGAATGCAACTGAAAATATTTTTGGAGCTAAATCAGTTGAATGCAGTGTGGTATTTAAAACCAGTTTCGTTTAATGTGAACAAGAGGTGCATCTTAAGGTAAAATGTGAGACTTGATGTGTTAAGTGCTGCATTACCACAGAGCAGAGAGTGTTGAATACACAACATATAATGCTACTCCCTTCTAATTGTTGAGGTGGCCCTGTTTTTTCTATTTTTTTTATATGATATGTTAAGTGTAACTGCACTGTGATAGACAGTCAAGAGATTTCAATGTGGTGGAAGAAGCATCATGCTTTTCCCATACACATCATCATCATTGGAAAACTCTGGTGTTTGTCCATGGCTGGTGATCTGAGTGACTTTGGATGCTGCCACTTCCGTCAGAGTTCAGATTGAAGAGGTGAAGGCTGTGTCTAGCCAGACCTCGATGCTCCAACTGCTGCTTTAGTTTACTGAAATTTTAAAAAGGCCCAAAGAGCTTGAGTTCCTGGCTGCCTCTTCCCACACGGCTCGCTGAATCATTGAACGGCCACTGGATTATAAATGCATGAGAAAGTCTTTAGTACCAGCACTTTCAAGAAAGCTTAAAAAAAATCATTCAATATCCAAACAAGTATGATTCCACTGAATACGTCTTGAAGAATACGAGTGTACTTCTGTGAGCTTTAAGGGTGCTTCTGTGTCACAGTGATCTGACAGCGCCTGTCAGTGCAAAGCCGACATCATACAGATATTATTCCAGAGTCATTGCTTGGAAGTGCCTCTTTATATTATGTGTCCTTGGTTATTCTTTAAATGTTATTGTTTTTGTTTCTACACAGGCATGGGTTACAGTAAATTATTGATCCGTTTAACCTACTCTGGGGTTTATTTTTGTGTTCTTTTTGTTTGTTTTTTGGATGGTATGTTAGTGCCTGTGAAGGCAGTTGAGGTGAATTGGCTTTAACATTCGTTGGCTTTTTGCTTGGCTGCGACAGGTGGTCAGGGCTGACCTCTCTGCTCTACCTCCAAAATGTTATGTCTTCATCTCTGATTGAAAGAGAATGTGAGCCTCTTCAGACAGATCATTTTTCAGCGTTGTGTCTTGACATCCTAGAAATAGAGTAATTCTCAATCTCTTTCATATGGACATGTGAACTCTAAATCTCTTTTTTTTCTCTATTCAGCAAAAGCAGCTGCACCGTTGTAAATACTTAACAGGTTGTCAGTGGTACAAAGGATTGATGTTGAAAGAAATAATGATCAAAATGCAGGCTTATGTTCAAATCGCTCATATTAATTTTGGCAAGGATATTTTGGCACAGAGGAGACATTGTGTTCTGAATGCGCTGCTCCCCCTTAACATTATTACACACTGTTAGAAAAATCCACACTCTCCCACCCTCCTCCCCCCTGTTGTTGCAAAGACTGCTCTACCTCTTTTGATTATCAGGCATCTCTTCCAAGCGAGGGAGAAAAAAAGAATGGATATTAGTCTGAGTTAAAGGAGAAGCTTTTCACTACAGTGATGCGCTGGGGAAAGAAGCCTGTATTTATATCTCCTTTACCTATAACTGCAAAAGCACTGTGGGCAGGCTATGTATATCCAATGTATCCAGCATACCCTAACGATATAATCATAAATCTCCTCAGGCTTGTAGATAGCCTAGTTAGGCAGCAGTTTGAATTCCTTTTGTCTAGGGACCCATCCGTCTTCAACACACCTTACTACGCCTCTGTCATACTGAAGACTTCCTTGTTCACAGTGAGCTAAACATATTGTAAAACACTGATTGTTTTGTGAACTCCTGGTGGTTCTGTGAGGTTGAGAGATCTGCAAGGTATACCACACAGCTCAACAAAGCCAGCAGAAGAAGGACTTTTTGAATATGTATGGTTGTTCTGTTGGGATTACTCTTATCTTTTGTGGAACCACGGTAACATATTCCCCAGGGGATCTGTCTTTTCATGATCACAACCAGCATCTGAATGTGACACTGTACAGTATGAAAAGGTGAAGTCTGACTGTAATGCAGCGGTTTTGAAGCAGATATCTCGCATGGCACTTCTCGACAAACACAGTTTGTGGCTGCTGAAACATCTCTGATGGATGAGGAACAGAAGGCTGAATTTCTCTCTTGCTTCCTCACTCTTTTTCAGAGCGTTTGCGAGCAATGTTTGTAATGCAAATAAGGACTCTTCAAAGAATGGCTTATTAGCATTTTCAATGGGAGAAATGTTCCATTGTGTGGAAAATTTGATGATTCATTTTTTTGTATGAAGCTTGAGTTTTCATTTTGCCTATGAATCTGGCAGAGACATGTACTGTCGTATATGTCTTTGTTGGATGTTAAATATATGACCTTGTTAACTCTTATCTCATTATTTTGCTCATGCACGAGTATCAGTGCAGCAGGGATAATCAGCCATGGCTGATGTGGAAGCACAGAGATTGATTGGTGCTGTGTTTTACTCAGTGTTTTGGCACCTCAGGCCATGTCTCTCCCTTTGTGCTGAGGGATACTGCAGCCCAGGCCTAGTATCATTATTCAGTTCTATATTAAGACTATTGATTACACTGTAACTGAGGCAGTGAGGTTGAAGCAAGTGACAGGCTGGTGGTATTATTGTTTTGTTTTTTTGGTCAGGTGCCCTTGTGTTATAGACCTGGTGGGTGAGCAAATAAAACCTTTCCTTAGTTCTCCACTTTCTATAAGTGTGTCATTATTGTATATGAATATATGATAATGTGACACTGTACTGTAGTATGCAAGCATCCTCTCTCAAACCACTACGAATGAGTCAAATAACTCAAACATTTGGCGTAAAACTGCTGTGATCTGTGTGGAATATTGTGCATTGACAGTGATGCCTTGTCCGCCTGTGCTGAGCAGATGCCGATATTCCCTGCAGCCCCGTTGATTATGACTGGTATCATAGTAATTGAGTTGCTGCCTGTCACTCTGTTGCCAGTGCTGAACTCCGGGGCCTGACTGGGGCCTGCTCTCTCAGAGAGCCTTGGGCATGGGGGTGACAGCTGACAGAAAGACCAGAGCAACCACAGCAGAACATCAAAGAGCACCAATTAGATTCTTGTGAAACATTTATGATCCCTATTGTTTTCTGAGGAAGCTGGAAAAGTCCACACAAACACTTAGCATCCTCTCCGCTGTAGTTTTTCTTCTTCTTCTTCCCCAAGTTTCCCGGCTGCTTCCAGGGAAGGTCTGCAGGAAAAATGTAACATTAACGATGAGCTCCTCTCTTGTCCCTCCAACAGGTGCCTGTGAGTGAGTCACCCTCTTATGTGCTAGAACAAATTTTGAGGAGGCAATAATGGCTGTTAAGAGCTTCACAAACATATGCAATGCAATTATGCTCAATTATGGGTGATCAACATTTGCATAATCTTTATCCCAGCTACTCCTTAAAAACCAATCAGCTGTTGTTTTTCAGCATGAAAGTGACATGAATAATTTATATCAGTAAAATATATCTATTCTGTGAGTCTCAGTGATCTCAGCGGCTATTCGCCTCCTCAGTCATCTATCATTTATGATGGAGAGAGTTGGGAAGGCTCCCTGATTGAACTAATGAATGCAAATGCACTGCGAGTCTAGCATGGGTCAGTAGCCACACTCCGTTCTCCTCGTACCTGTTTTCTTCACTATCAATTCACTCTAAGCCCATAAACAAATCTGGCATGTCATTTACTGTGGCTGTGAAACGATTAATTTTCATAAAGAAGGGAAGAAATGGCCATCTCTTAGGTACCTGGGGCACCTGATTGTGTTTTGACAGTGATGATGAGCGTACATGGCAGCTCAATTACGTTCTCAACACTCGTTTTCTGTTTTATTTAGGCGATGGGAATCCTCCCTGTGAGGGACCCTTGTGGTTAAATACATAGAAAGCTGCATTTATGATAGCACCTGTGCTATTGCTTTGTTCATTTGACACACACAAAAAGAGCAAAATGGAGGGTGCTTGGACACACTGTACTGCGGGATGCCTCATGCATATGCTTTTGTATCTGTTTATTGACATGCATGGCTCAGATAAAATCACAAAATCCAGTCGTGAAAAGAGAATTATTACCATTAAACAAATGGGAAGGAAACAATTAGGGCTGACCTCCAATAGTCGCTGATTCGACGATTCGATTCGGAGAGGTATGATTCGACTATGAACCTCGTAGTCGAATCATACCATTCTGACTATATGGGGGTGCCCACAGCTGCTGAGCATTAATTGTTTCACAGAATGTGGTTTTTTTTTTTTTCATTATAAAAAGCCTATTTTGATACAAAGTCCGACTACTTTCTGTTAATAAAGCATTCAGAATGAAATGTGCGTTTAAACAGTAGTTTTAGCTTCTTACTATGTGTTAATAAATCACCCACTGCAGTTGTAATCAAATGCGCGGAGGTGAGGTGAGCAGCGCGCAGGCAGAGCGATACCGCTCTGCTCTGCACACAGGACCGTCAACGTCACGGTGAAGTCACTGCAGACGCTCACTGAGCGGCAGAAAGAGGAGAGGCAGAGCCGCCAAAGTTTAAAATCAAGTATAATCAAGGCAATTTTCTCCGAGGCCACAGCACAGGCTACCGGTCTGACATCTAACTTTGTCAGCATGCAGGTTACATACGGAGGATGCGGACTTTGACCAGGTTGCATTCAAGATCCTGCTTTCAACCACGGAAATTGGAAATCTCGAGCTGTAATTGTTTTTTCGATGGATCAGCTGTGTTTACCGTTTCATGTGTCGTAGTTCTGATGTTTAGACAGAATAATTAGTTATCTAACACATCCTAAAGTTTGACATGTCAAGAGTTTTTCAGAAGAGGATCTCGTTTTATGCGACTTCCGAGTTGTCATGAACGCACCATTAGCGCAGCTGTGATCTCGTCCCTCTGCAGCCTGTCTGTCTCTCTGCCGGTGTCGCGGTCACAGTGTTGATTAAGATTAAAACACACAACGTAATGTACGGATTGTTGAGTCCTTGTGACCTCCGTTTGTTTTGTTTTACCCATGGATGTATTGGTTTTACCCGGTTTATCTGTGAAACGGGAAAAAGTTGCAAATACGATCTTGCTGCTATGTAAAAAAAAACAAACAAAAAAAAAAAACAATTAGTTTAGTCGACTATTAGTCGACTACGGCAAAATCTGACGAATCAGATTCGACTATGAAAATCCTTAGTCGAAAACAGCCCTAGAAACAATGCATATTAATGTGGATGAATCTACGTTACTCACCCCCGTTAAGACTCAGTTAATAGTTTTATAGAAATTACATATTCAGACCAAAAAAAAATATCAACAACTGTGTTTTGTCTCTTAAGAGTGGGATTTTGGATTTGTTCTGTTCCACATCCATGCAGTGTATCTCTTGTGGCTTCATTAATTGGTGATGGATCACACTCCTTAAATTCTGAATTGCCATTGCTTATTTTGTCCTTTTTTATAAAGTAGTTTTTCCTGCCTTGTTTGTTATGGTGTATCCTATAGTGATCTGAACTGCTGATTCTGGACAGGAAGACTAACTATTGTGTCAGTAATTGGATGGCCTGTTATTGATCTCAGGCTGAGGTGAAAATAAGGACGATGATATTTCTTTTTTTTCTTTTTTTTTTTATCAATATCTGTATCCAGTGATTGGTGTTTTTGGTGAGTTTTTGAAACTAATAGAAAATCTGAAAAGCCAGCAGGACATCTGCTTGTTGACTCTTGTGTGTCTTGTATTACCTGCATCATACTGTGTGTTAGTATGGTGGTGCTCAGACCGTATCTAATTGTTATACCATTTATTCATTGTTTCACTAACAGATGGTCATGACGTTCAATACGATACGTATTAGCCAGTCCCTTTAGTTTCCAGTGAGTAAACTACTAAAAATTCATTTTCATATGTGTCATTGTTCTTCTTTAAACCTTGGCACTTTGTTTGACGCTGAATTAACCTCTGTGTCAGATAACACACAGGCAGAATCAAAGCTTAGAAACACAGGTTGACATAGGTCTTGTTGCGAAATTGCATCTCAGATGGTAAATTCTCGGCGGAATCTGGTCAGTGAGATCAGACTCAGTCCTGATCATTACATCCCACAACACTGTCACCACAGTAATATGCCTCCTGTCTGTTTAATATAGGAATGATCATCATGAGCTTTGAGGTAATGTCTGCTGTCTTTCATCTCAATCTTTGATTTAGATCAAAGGAATGATCAGAGAATCAAAAGCTTTGTCTGGTACAGCGATCACACATCTAGAGGCTTCTAATGGACACTGTCTTTCCAGACAGTGGAGTGACTGGTTTTATTCTCCCTGCTTATTATGGTAAGGACACATAATAGACAACTGGAGGACATTATTTGTTCAGTCTACACTTCAGTGCATTTGTGCACCGTATTCATGTATTTTAGCCGGTGCTGAAACACCCGCTCCTAAATACAAAGACAGTGACATTATCTGCTGGCAGTAGTTATATGCTTTTTTCCATAACAAGCCTCCACAGCTTTGACAGCACAAAGCACCCCCACTCCGCTCAAAAAAACACACTACCATCTCCTTTTTCACACGTCCAAATGTGAAGCTCTACCAGGGTTGTCAACTATTGCCAACATGGCCCTACTTTTTTTCCTCAGCAGGCGGCCATCACAGCCTGTTCTGACAGCTCTGCTTTTGATATTTATATTTCCTCTGAATTTTAATTACTTTGCACTTCATCTTTCATGTCTCTCCATTGTTAGCGTGCCCATGGCCACGTGCAGTTATGCTGTTTTACAATGTGGTTCCCAGATATTGACTTTTTCTTTCTCAGACACACGCGTCTCTAAGTGTTTTCCCCTGGGCGTTAGCACGTTGTCTTCACCTGGCTAACAGGAAGACCCATGGTTTACTGGAGACACAACACACGCGGGCTGCTCTTTGACATTTTCAAATGTGACTCATTTCCTGTCATGCATGTAGATGCTGCTACCACTGTGCACTCTTCGAAGCAGCAGTGTGTACCTCTGTTTTTATCTACATTTGCAGCTTTGTTTGTTGGTGAGGGCCTGACTCAGAAGTGTGCATTAGTGCTTTCAGGAGGGGATGATCTAGGGTTTACATTAAATGCACAACAAGTGAAGCAGATTGTGCTTATATGGTATTGCATCTTTAAGTGCCTTATTTAATCCTAAACATGTTTGCCATATCCTACTTAAACCCTCGTCAATTTACCAAAACCAACAAAACCATTATTTTTATTGAGTGTTTAGACTCAAGAAAAAAGTACAAAATAAAATTTCTATTTCCAGAGCTCTACATATTTGCCTCTATCACAACAATATACGCCACATTATCACAGTGCTGCAATCAGCATAATTTTGCCTGAGCTTCAGTGGAAGGAAAGAACAACAAATAACTACTAAGTGTAATAAGTAAGAGGACATAATGAGGAAACAGTGTTCCTTCACAACAAAAATATCTGACAAAGAACACATTTACTGTAACACACTGCCATGTTCACTACAGTTAATGAGTATAGGCAAATCAATTTTGATATGGAAACATCAGTAACCTTTAATGGTGATTTTTTTTATGGCAGATTTTTTTTTTTTTTTAATGCTAAAATGTTTAATTTGAAAGCATACTCTTAGTCAATAAAATAGCAAACTGTGAACTGGATTGCCTTTTCCCACTGCAGAGCCCCATTCATGTCCAAAAGGCATCTGTGACACATGGCAATGTTATGCAACACACAATATGCCACAAGGACAGCGCCGACCTTCTGGAGTGTGTGTTGTAATCTTCCACCTGATTTATCCAAACATCTGAAAAGCATTTTTACTGTAGCTCGAGTGTATGCGTGTTGTGTGCCTGCGTGTACTGTATAGGAGCGTATCACTGTCCTGATAATGTGTCCTTAAAATAACACTGAGATGCCGTGCCACTGACTGAATCATCAGACCACACCTTATTGTAAGAAAAGCACTTCCATGGGTGCTAAGCCTTAATGGGCTGTCAATATTTTACCTAGTTACTATTTCAAGCTGGTTCAGACAGAAACAGAAACAGGAAACCATGTAAATGAGAACAGTGTCATTGGAAATAATAAGGTGTAAGCACAGAGATAAAGGGCTGAAACCAGCTGACACTAGGAAGAGTACAAATACAATCAGATGTCAGTTATTTACAGCCGTTTCATCCTTTTTTGTGTTGTTTTGTTTGTTGTCATAGTCGACTCAGTCTGACAAAACAGATTGTGAAGTAGTTGTAGTCGCAGAGTTTTGGTCCCTTCTGGAGAATTGTTAGGAAAATATGAAACAGGAAAATCAGCATCAACAAAATTGTAACAAACATGCACATCAAGTAAAAATAAAAATGTGAGTATAAACAAACAAATAGCAAAAAGTGCATTCCAAACATGTAAACTCAATGCCAATTTTAGAATACTGGAAAGACATAAAAAGGAGCCTTTTATTTGAGCTTTATTTTGATTGCTTCACTTAACTGTTGATATGCAGTTTACAGTTTGTTGAGTTCAACTCTGTGTTTTCAATAATTGCAGCAAACTGTAATCACAACAAACCACTTTCAGTTTTTTCTCAGATGCCTGTGTGCTGATTTGATCAATCTTTGCTCTTTATTAATGAGTGAAAAACAAACATGATTGAACCAACACTTGAGGAGAGCATCAATTTACAGTACGTACCTGTATGAAACCATCCTGTTATTTTTATTTTGTCACCGGTCTTTGTAGTTTTTAGTTCATTTAAGTTGAATCTCATTTTCTAGCATTTTCACTAATGTTGGAAAACAAGTGAAAATCAGTTTAAAAATGTAAAAGGTGAACTGTACAGTATTTTCACTTACAGTAAACAGTGTCCCCCAAGAGAGAGACTAGTGTGCTTTTTTCCAAGCTATTGTATTATACATAAAGTATATTTCAGCAGTCATGAGTTGAAAGTATGAGTGACGTTTTCAATAGAGCTCATTTGCCTGGCTTTCACAGAGACTTATATGGTGTAACATAGGCAAGAGGAAAAATGTCTACCTGAAACATGTTTGGGGTATTTATCTAATCACATGCACAGTTTAGAAATATGATAAGTTTGTCAGGCAGTGATGATGTGATGGTTTGTTTTTAGATACTAGGTTTCCTGACAACCCTGTCGGGTGGGCATAATGGGCGCTCATACCAGACGTGCATAGTATCAGGTCTGTCATGTCAAAGAACATTGTTTGTGGCAGCTCAGAGACAGACTCTTACTCCACTTCCCCTCATGGCCGAACACAATCCTTCACTGAGTCCCTGGTGAAATGCTCCTCCTGCAGTCTGCCTCCCATGGGAATACCATCGGGAGACTGTTCAGCTTTTCCATGGACTTGCATTCGTGTTTGAAGCAGGGCAGTCGCACTCCTGACTGTGTTACTATACTTGCTTCTACCTCCTTGTTTATTTTTCATGTGACCTGTGAAATTAGTCAATTGCTAATACAGGAATATCCGAGTGTATAATAGCTTCTCGGGTTTTGTTTACTTAGTCTTTTTTAAAACTGCAATTCTATCCAGCAAACGTTCCCTTTCTGCACAACCTTGTCATCAGGTCACGGTTAACTCAAGCAGCAGAAGAGATCACATGTGGTCTCTCTCTGTGCTTGGCACCTGGGCTCAAGGTGATGAGATCAACATGGCTATCTCGGACATCACTCTGGTCCAGCTTAATGCAGAGGCACTCTGTATTAATGCTTTAGCATCAGGAATATAAGTGAAGCCATTTTCTCTTTCCCTGACAACTTAAGCAGAACCATTAAAGATTCATTAACTATACTGTCAACTTGCAGCTTATTTTAGAGTGGCACTCTGATGTCTCTCTATACAGCTTCATCTTGAAACCGGTTCATATTCTCCTCTGTTCCTCTGTGTCATAGATTGAAAAATATACTGTTCTGTAGCTGCATACTGAGAACCAGATGCACTCCACTCAGCACTCCAGTGTGATAAAACGCTAATCAACCAAAATGTATTCTGCACATCAAGTCCATTTGCACTGTACATACAGATGGTGTGCAATTAAATTTCCCACGTAAATGATTTATTCAAGGCCTTTTTGTGTTCATCCACGTGACAGTTTAAAGCTATGGGCTGACTGCACGAGAACAGTCAAATACACATACACATTTTCATGGAGTGTTTCTTTGATAGGAGTTGTGTTGAAAAAGAAAACACTTGTGTTACTGCATCTCCATAACCTCATGTCCTTCAAAAAATATTTAGAAATTCGAGGCATGCATAAGCCCAGCTTTTAATCACAGATGAAAACTTTCTTTTTTGATTCATGCAGCCAGCTACGGTCAAGATCTTCTCATTATTCAGACAAATGAGGATCTGGATTCAGAGAGATGCTTTTTATTTTACCGGCTGTGTTACCAGTCCCCATCCTGTTTACCTTGTCTATAGATAAATCTTTTTGATGCTCCTTTTCAAAGCCTAAACCTCTCCTTTCTTCTGCTTTTGTCCCTTACAGATAATGACTGAAACTTTTTTTTTATATTGGTGTTGCAAATCAAAAACCACTATCAGGCGATTAATTAACATTAACATGAAATGGAAGCAGTTTAGATCCAAGCCCGTGTTCACAACAAAATCCTTGTTTTATTATTTGGGATGAGATTTTTATTCCCTCTGAGATGTAAGAAAGAGATGTGTTTGTTGGAAAATGAAAAAGCCACCCGAATTTTTTATTTCAAACTATTATTATTTATTCTTTTTTTATGTAATAGCTATGCAATCACCAAGGCACTCTTTTCCACTTTGCGGCTATAGAAAGCACCGACCTCATCAACACCTGACAATATAGAAAAGGAAACATGGAAAGACTTTTGCCACCAAAACATCTCATCAGCTGCTCCCTGTCATCCAAGTCATTTTACATCTCGGGCCTCTCGGGTCTGCAGAAGAACACACTTTGCATTATTTAGATGGGCAATCACTCAGAAATCCCTCAGTGTTTGGCCCGGCAGAAGAGCACGGGTCTAAAAATATCACTTCAGCAATGTGTGATTTTCTGTGTCATATCAATGGGACCTCCAGGTATGTGCATTGTCTCTGAAGCCATATTTCAATGTGAAGGTGGCAAAGGGATAAATGTTGGTGAGAAGATTTGCGCTGTAGGTTTCCTCAGGAGGTGTCCTAGATTCCCCATTATTCTGCAGTCATTTGTTTGATGGGCAGAAAGACAATTACCTGTGAAAGAGTAGTCATTTTGCTGACACGGTGAGACGCAATCATTTGCGCCAGGTCAGCATTATCACATGATCATCACCGTAATTCACCATCTGTCTTTTGGAGAAGAGGAATGAAACAGTAAAATAGCGTCCCAGATATGTAAGCACAAGATGATTTGGGAAAAAGAATGTGCCACAGCTAAATGTCAGGGGCTGCATGTTCGCTCAAGAATTTGTTATCCTCATCAGCATCATCATCACAAAGCCATTTTCCTGGCATGTTTGAATGCACTCATGTCACAAGAACTAATAACTTGGCAGGATAAGTCGCACAAGTCGACCAAAATTCATGATGTTTCCCAGTGTCGTCTGCAATTCATTACATTGGAAACACTAATCCAAACCCCTCAGGAATTGAAGCTGTTTGAGCTGGATGAGTTCAGATAGATTGCTGCTAATATGATTTATCAACAAAAAAGTTTCAGTTTGTATCCAGATTTTTTTTGCATTACCTTATGTTTGGTCAGTCATTTCAAGTATTTCTCAGAAGAAATATGAATTCCTTATTTTGTCAAGTAAAACGTCAGTCCTTTAGGTCAATATCATACTTTGCAAAATATACTGGGTGTTGAAGGTCCTACATAATCAAGGAACAGGGCCCATTTATAATGAAATATCCAATTTGTTTCTTCAAGACCAGCGCATCAGATATTCTATAGGGTACTACCTTTTTTTTTTTTTTAATAGGAACCACACCCCCACCCCACACACAATCCCAGTGTTAAGTGACACGGGGGGGATACACAGAGCCTACTGAAGCAGAAGTGTGCGTGGGTTTAGAAAGAAGCATGTAGCCTCCTCTGAGTAGTGTTTTTTGCATGCATAACAAGCTCCACAACTACAGTATGAGGACCACATCTCCAGACACCGTGGAGGCTTTCAAAGAACAACCGTCAGCCTCCCCCACCCCCACCCCACCCCCCGAGCCCAATCTGGCCTTAGTCGTCAAGACATGTTTCAGCAACATACCCTGTGGCAGGTCCCCTGCTGTTTCAGCCTCCTGCCATCTCAGTGGAACCATTGCCGCTGTCTCCCACTTAAATGTTTGAAAATAAGGAGGAAAATTTAAACGGAATGACTGTGTACATGCAAGAAAGACGAAATGATCATCAGTCAGAGACAGACTTGAAATAAACAACATCATTACTGCTCCCTGGGCTCAGGCCTTGTGAACCGGTCCAAAGCGTTTGTGTTGATGGTTGTTACTGTAGTTTTTTTTCTTTTAGACAAGGTAATAATGGCTCACAGCTACAAACTTAGTTAGAAGTCTTCTGCCCAGCACGCGGTCCTGATGAAGGCTGGAGTATAAGAGGATGTTCTAGTTTACAAACACATTTAATGCCTGAGCAGCAGGATGGTAGAAATTATCATGTTTCAGTGCACAGCCATCAACCACGTCGCCGATGATGGCTGTGCAGTGAAACATGAATTTCTCCTTCTGCTGCTCCACTTTTTACAGTATCATTCTGTCATTTATCATCAACACAAGTGAAATCTGAAGATGCATTGTAAACAAATAACAAGGGTGTGTCTACATAGCTTCTGGCCACAGACAAATGCATATTTTTCTACTCCTCAGACAGAAATTGCGCTAGAGAAAACGCTAACCTTACACAAAAATGACAGCAGCCCTCAGAGAGGTTAGAGTGCAGAGGCAGTGAACAGCGATGCCCTCGCAGCTCGGGCGGTTTCGGAGTCTTTTTCAAAAGTTATTTCACAGTGATGGTTTTCTTCAACCAAAAAACAACCCTAGAAAAATATCTGGATGAAACATGTCTTGTAAAAATTAATCTAGTTTTCATCTACACTTACAAAACCCAATTATTTGTCTCAGTATTGTGCTCACTGTACAGTTGCTCCAGGCTATGGTAATGTAGCTTATTTTTTTCTACCAGGGAAAGATGAGACAGATGCATCTGATCCCCAGTATCTCATCCGGGGCCACAACAAGATATTCTTCTGTGTATGGGTCACAATTACCATTGTAACAGTCTTCGAGCCCCTTGGTGTGGGTGGGCCCGTTTAATGTGACTTTTTAATTAACACAAGCATTTCATGGCTCAGCTTAACATTTCGGGTGCACTGTTCAGGATGCAGCTTGCTGCCTCTTCCTTACCCCTCGGCCACCAGGCAGATGGTCAGTTATTAGCAGTAATTAAAACTCCATCATTGATCATGGTTTGTAATTGTATTTAATTTGAAATGTATTAATGATTAAAAGCTGCAGCTGCATGGTGTGAATGTTAATGGGGTTGGGGACTAACAGAGGGATGCAAAGTGTCAGTGGAAACATCTCATAGGGCTCACCCTCTCTGTTACCGGCAGACTATTCCAATTACATGTGCAGGTAGTCCTGCACATGGCATTACTTCTGTTTCAGAGACAGCAAAACTCGTTAGCCCGAGCTTGTTTCATCACTCCTCATTTGTTTATTTGTGTAGCTGATTTGGAATTAAGGCGGTAAACACATTGTAAACAAAGCTAATATCATTTGGAGGCAAACTGCATGCAATGACATTTTCTGGATCTAATGAAGACAAAATGGTGTCTTTGTTGTGGAGGGGTTCTTGAGGGAGCTGCGAGACCTTACAGAGAATAAAGTAGGTCAGCCGACTGACATAGGGTGCCTGTGGACATATTCTTTATGCTGCTACTGCTTTGCACACAGCAGCCTTGCACAAAAAAGAAGGAACCATTGTTAACATTGGTAACAGCTTGTCATTAGCGGAAAATAGCCTTAAGGTATTTATTTGATCATCCGAGTGGATCTTGTCCATCACATTGTGGAGTAATACAGATATTATGACAATGTGCTGAATTTATGATGGTGCGATGAGTAGTTGTGTACGTGTGACTGTGTACTGAGTATCTGTATTGGCATGCGTCTTGGCTTCTGAACTGATGCAATACTTTGCAGGAATTACCCATCTGCATAGACACAATATGATAGAAGTACTGACAGATGTGTTTCTATCCTCTCTTAACTAGTGTTATGAAGAGCATTGGTTTCCTGGTTATTTCAGAGACTTTTGTTTATTTGCAATGTAATTTTTCAGCCTTGAACTGCCTTGAATAACTCTTGCTCTGTCTCTTTGGAAACAACAAACACAAAGATTTTAAACCTTCTTGGCCTTGTGACAGATGTTTTGAATGAGGCTTGTGCAGCTCAATGGAAATATATCTGCTAATATTAAAGTAAACCAACAAATAAACTTTTTTACCACCTTGAGCAACCCTAGATGCCATAATCATTCATATCGCATGTTGACAAGTTTAAGCAGGAAGCTACAAAAGGTTAGGATGCTACCATCAAATGTGTCTTGCCACCACTGTCAGTGGGAGGAATCTTGAACAGAGCCCATTGAAAGAAAAGACAGATTGACAGCTACAGTTAATGGCAGGAAATCTCTCCTTCTGCTCATGCTCTTGTTTATTGATTTGTTGTCAAGAATATTATAAAGGAATCTGCAAAATCCGCGTGTTACTGTTGACCGCATGCAATGAGTGACAGTCAATTAAAATAGGAATAGAATCCTTGGAGCGACACCATCCAGATGAAGGCTCTGTGTGCCAGGAGCAGCAGTCTCCAGAGTCAACAACAAAACGGTTACTTTGACTCTGTCTGAAACCGTTAAAAGAAAGGAGCTTAATTCCTCAGCAGCAGAAATGTGGGGGATTCATTCATTATCATTCCATGGTAAACAATGATTACTCGCAGTATTATATTCTTACACTCTCTACTCAGCCTGAATTTTAGGTTGGGACTGACATAGAGCGACCAGGGATCATATTGACTGTGAGATGTATTGTTATGCTGTACATAAATCAAAGCTGATGGGGAATTATTACCTTGTTTTCAGGAACATATTTTTTTTGTACCTGTTCAGAAAGGCTGTTCTGGGAGCAGGTTGTCTATATGCTAACACCAACTGTCAACATCCACCCACTTTAAGTGCTCAGCAATGGAGTTTGGTGGAGAAAGCAAAGTATCCTTTCACCCTTGCGGATTTCTGAGGAGAGGGAAGGCGAACGTAATGCAAGCCTTTTCTCGTCTTCTGATATCTCTAACAGCCACATGTTTGTATTGAAAATTATTCGTTTTTTTTTTTCTTCCTCTCTCAAAACACTTGCTTCTGAAAAGCAGCAATCCCCTTTACAGCCTAGTTCTCCACAGTGCAGCACTAGTGCTTTTGTGTGTCGATAAGAGTTTGTGAGTGCATGCGTCTTTGATCTGCCCTACCGGAGAAGATGTTGACGGTTTAGTGGAGAGATGCTGGTGTTTACTGTTGAGCTTAGATATCACCCCCCTGCGTACTCCACATGCTGCGGCTCTGTGCGCTGCTGTACTGTAGTTAGCCCTTTTCAAGCATGCTTCCAAATTCTGTCGACTAGCTTGTTCCCCTTTAAAGAGACGGCTTTAAACACAGGAAGGCACATCACAAGTACAAAATGATTCACTGCAAAGTAATACCCCTCAGTAATTGAAAAGTGATGAGCCCTTTCCAGCAGCCTCCGCTGGTCAGTGAACTTTGAAAGTAGGGACACAAACATTGAAGTCCTGATTTCACACCAGGATATTAATATCTATTTATACTCTTTTTTCTGTAATTGTTTGCAAAGAAATGGCAAACTGTGAAACTAAAGCATAATTAATGTTTCTGAGTAAAAGTAATTTGATCTGCCAGTGAATGTACAAGAATCTTTATAGTGAGTATACACACGCTCATTGACAACAATAGAAGTTCACAGGGATCAATGTGGAAGCTTCATAGGATAAATACCTGCTGCTTGATTTTATTGCCATCTCCAGTCAACTGCTTTTTGAGTATGACAGTAATACCACCCAGTTACTCATGGGTATTATACTGTATTGATTACCATTGATAATTTCCTGGTGTCCCCTCTGGTTTGCACCATGTGACCTTTGGACAACTCAGGCACACACAAAGACAAAGGGCGCATCCCTACAAATGAGATATAGATTCTCAGCAAATGTGCGCAGCATAGCATAGATTATTGAAGCATTGAGCCTCATGTAGTTGAAGTTATCATGCCCATTTTTGTGGAAAGATTACGGACCACCAGTGAATGTGACCTTCGCAAAGATTACAGAATGAGGAGATCAATTGTAACAGTTTGATAAGTCAGTTTGTTATCGTGATTAATAAAGCCATATGCCGAGAGAGATCTGAAAAGCTCTCATTAAAGTCATGTCAACGTTCAGCAACAAGTAAATAATATCTGATACATCATAGCCACCATGTCTCACCTCGACCCATAGTGTTTTAAATTAGTGGTGGTATTGTTACTCTCCATGTTAGGTACTCAATTTTCCTGCCTTCTGAGGTTCACAGATAAGGAGAGGGAGATGCAGCAAACTTCCTTTGCACTCATTTTTGCTGTGCCCATGATAATCATTACAAAGAAGCCTCAGTAGTTAAAAAGTGTGCCCATCTGGTAAGAAAACTGGGACAAAGTGTACTTTAGAGGGAACAGAGGATAACTCTCCTGCCCTTTAGGGCTGGAGCTAGGGAAAGCCAAGTGCTCTGAAATACTTTAGTTAGGTAAAGATGCTTATTTTTATTTATCCATTTATTTTTAGGTATGCCTCTGAGGGGTTACATTTGTGTGGTTGCAAAGGTCATTAAATTAAGTTTCTCTTTTACTTGTTAATTAATGCTTGGACTGTGACGTGTGACTTTACATATCTCTGCTCAAGATGAGAGGACATTTCCTGAGAGGCTGTACAGGGCCTGGCTGGATGTCAAGCGTGTTCAATACTAATGACGTCTTGGTGTCAAGAGAGAGGAGTCCACAAATTGGCTTTTCAACTTTTAGCCGAGTCCTGAACTCCCTCTCTTGCACTGCCCAATCTCCCAGGATGCGGGCCATCCCAGCTGAAGCGTTCAGAGCATCATTATTCTCGCATCTCTTATCTAGAGAATGGGATCAATAAATCTATGGATCCTGCCCTGACTGGACTCTGGTGTCCACCGGCCTCCTATTTTTCCTCTTGTCAATCCACAAGAACACTTATCTGCTGGAACACACTGATGCATTGTGTGACGCCTTGGCGAATGTTCATTAAGTTGTTTTTCAATGAGGAGCAGGGATCAATATCAGACCGTGGTGATTCATGCATACCTACCCCTATGGATGTGTGCTGATCTCTCCAAAGGATTAGCATGCCGGAAGACAAAGATATTATGGAGTCAATTAGCAGCTCATGAAATATAAATGTTTATGAAGGTAAAAGCTCAAATTGCTTTTAGAATGTTCCCTATTGCAATTAAAAGTTTCGTTTGCACAGGCGAGAATAGCACTATACTGTAATAATAGTCTTGCAGTGTTTGTTTGTATACAGTATGTGTATTAACAAATATTGTACCTAATGTGCTGTAAAGGCTTGAAACCCACATGTCCTCTGTATTGTGACCAGCTTGTTGTAAGCTCCTAAACAACATTCAGCTTCTGCTGCTATCAAATGTCTAACAGAAATATAGTAGACAGTTAATTTACAGTCTTGGCAGGCTCAACAGGGCTGTCTCCTGATGTTATAAACACAGCACAGACTCATGGGACATTGAACCAAAATAACCACATCCTGTGTTTTTTTTTTTCTTTTCCTCTCCTCTTTCTTTTGAAATTACATTTGAAATGTTATAAAGGAAAAGTAATCAATTTTGCAAACCCTGTCTCACAAATCTTGGTGTAGGGTGGTTGGTCTGAGGATTATAACCTTGTGAGAGCCCAGAATTGGCAAAATATGTGCTCTTTTTTGTCAAATAATAAAATGTAGATTTGTGTAAATGGTTAGAAAAACAACAGTTATATAGAGCCGTTTCCAATGCTATCTGACTTTGGCTGATACGATCCCATATTCAGCACAAGTATGCACATTGCGCACATGGTTGGAAATTCCCTCATTATGGATGGAGGCCAATTGCAATGTGTGTATTTTTCAGACGATGGTTTACTCCATCTGTCAAATTGCATGAATCTGAGACGTTCTGCTTGCTTCGCGGTCTGGCATGCATACTGTGAGGTGGAGAGTTCAGATCAGGCCATGAACCTTTGGCATAATGTCATCCCAGTCTCTGATTTCCCATGTTAGCTGTACCTACCTACCCATGAAGATAATCGTTAAAATGTCATTACTCTTAATTTAGATTACTTTAATACAGTGTTGTGTTACAGTATCGTGTATGTATGAAGAGAAGGATACATACAAGGATAAGGATTTTTTTTTTTTTTTTGCAATAATACAGTATTTGCAGTTTGCATATTGCTGGCTTATTATCTTGTAGTTATTGCACACTGCACATTGCATAGGTACACATTTAGATTTGTATTTATAGGTAACCTTTAAAGAGAGAGAGAGCGGGAAAGAGAGAGAGAGGTGCTCAAAATGCAGTCTTGTTTTGTTATTTTGCTGACCATTCTTTCACATTCAACCCTGGTGCATCCTGGTGTGATGGACCTGCAAGGTGGTGATGTATGGCACCAGGGAGGCTGCTGGAACAGATGGGCCGTCTGTATAGCATAATGGACCAGTGTGGTGGAGATCTACAGATTTCTCTTTGTTGCAACATGGGCGTGGAACTTCCTAATCTAGTGTAACTGATGACAGAAGACATCTTTCTCAGCTGCTCCTTCTCAAGGGCTTATCATCTGCTCCTTCCCTGTATCAATCACCTGTGAGTCAGGCCATTTGGTCATGGCTACACACCTCCCATGGTGTGTCCAACTGTATGACATTATGCTGTATGTGGATTTCGGCATAAATCAAATATCTGTCAGTTTCAAAAATCTATGCAGTTTAACGGTGAACAGAAAACACAATAGAATGGCAAAATGGGAAAAAAGAGAACAGCAGGTGGAAGTTAAAGAGTCCAGTTAATACGACTTTCACTTGCATCCTGCTAAACAATGGACATGAAGGATAACCCATTGTGTGATCAGCTCTGCTGTCGTCGTGCGTTTCCTATTCATGCGTTAATTTCTACACCCCACTTACCTCTGGTTCAGTTTAGCAGGAACAGGAAATGATCGACCTCCCATTGCTAATCCTGTGGGACACTGCTGACCACAGCACTCAGTGCTAACCAGCATTACAAAGACATCATTATAAACAGCATATGTGTGACTGATGGAACCCAACTGCCTCTGCTCAAAAGAAACATCACATGGACAACTAAGGGCATTTTTGAAGGAACATTGTAGTTGTACAACAGTAGCGGAGGCCCTGTGGGGGAAAGCCCAAAGTGCTCTTAAGTGAAAGGGATGAATGCAATGGAAAGGGGGAGAATAGGACATAGACTAACAGCATGATCTAATACTCTGTCAATTTATGGATCTGGCTTTAATGGAAAAGCTTGACTTTTTTTTTTAATCTCACAGTCAGGGTAACAAACACATATAGCTGTTTTTAAAGGTGATTACATTTATATACCAGTGGCATTTTTATGTGTTGCCTAGCAGAGGGAGGGACTGTGAGAAACTCAAATATGGAGTCTAACCTTTGAATGAGAACCTCCTTGCCTTCTTGCAGGTGGCTGTTTAAGATTTATGAGTCTCTCACGAATCTTGTTCATCATGAGTAGTTACTGACTCTCAGAGTGAGTGCCAGCAGTGAGAGTGTGGCTTTTGGACCACAGCTTGAGAAGCCTGTCATTTTGTAAATAATTTGTGGTTGCTGACATCTGATGAAATAAACTATTAGACCTGTCTCCGATAACAGGAAGTGATATTAATATTTAGTTCCAACCAGCGACACTACCTTTTCTCTTAAAGGTAATTCTAATGTTTACCATACTCAAACACAAATGTTCAGCCCATCCATGCCTATGCTTGTGTAAAAACACAATGCTATTAGAAAAATTTATATTTTGTCTCAGTGCAATGTCCTGGCCTCAATCAATGGGGTCTTTTTCTGGAATCACTCAGCGTATTGGAAATGTCAAATCCATCTTGGTGGCCTCTGTAATGAGTAGAGGGTTGCTGGCTTAAGTCATTCATTTTGTTTTATTGACCATTGAATTCCATAAGGAAAATCACACTCTGAGGCCTCCGTCACATGTTAATGAAAACACGGTGGACCTTGAATATATTGCTAGAGGTCCTTCCAGAGTCATAGCCATAGAGCATATTTAGACATGGCTGAGCTGAATCAAATCATCAGCAATGTCATGTTCCGGTTGTATATATTCAGTTTTTCACAGAAATCCTTTCATTCGATTTACCAGTATTGATGTCCCCTAATATATTCCTAGTTCACAATTTTTTTTGTCTTGTCAGGTAAAAGCTTCACTATCTGTAATTTCACCGAAAACATCAAATACATTTCAAACACAGTTGCAGGAGCTGCTACTGTAGGGGCGGTTGGTGTCAATGGTGGGTGTACACATTTCACAACTGGTCACACAAGACACCAGGGTTCTGCCTGTGGTTAGCTGTTGGCACTAAAAGCACTTTGGTTAAGATTAGGGAAACATCAAGGTTTTATGTAAATGTAAATAATTATGTTAAAGGCTCTGTGGACTTATTTTTTATTAAATGAGACTACAATATTTCCCTTAGTGCTGTGAGTGCCTAATGCTGTTTGCTTCTAGATACATAGAAATATAATTTATAGGGGTTGGGATTTGTGGTTTGTATGTGGGCTGTCTCTCCACAGAGTCTTGATTAAAGGTAAATATATTCAAGTGGCCGCGGGTCCAAAGACTTCATTGGACCAAAGGGTAGGGATTTCTAAAGCTCACTGTTGGATCAGCATATGGTTTAGGCATGTGGAGAAAGGAAGAGATGTGCACACACTGAAAGAACGAGGTAATTCCATTTGCAATTGGACGTAACACTTTGCAACAAGATACATGGGCAGAGAGCGGCTTGAGTGTGTATTCAGCTATAATGCTGGAGGGGGGGCAAGAGAACTCAAGCTGTGCAATTACCAGAAGAAAGGAACAACACAGGACTCTTCACATCTGCACAGAACAGCACAGTTATTTCTTAATTTCCTAATTCAGCACAACAAACAGGCTCAATGTGCCCTGAAGAAAGACTTTCCTCCTGGCTGAATCATTGCTGTATGTGCTTGTCCCTCTGATGCCTCCAGCTCTAGGCTAGATAGGTGATTTGACATGCTGTATGTACAGCCTGTTGATTGGTCTCAGCTTCATTTAGTGCAAAAATCACACTTGTGTTTTGAGTTTGTGTAGCTTTTACTGCTCAGCCAGCTATGTGGCAGGTAAACAACGACGTTGCCGTTTGCCTTTTCCAGTGACCCTGTTTTCTATAGCCTGAAGCAAAACACAGGCCGTCCCTTAGATTTGATTTTGCCACAAAGGAGTCTAGTCAGGAACCTGGGACCCGGAGGGGAAGCAGGCAGCAAGGCCTAATGATGAGAGGAGGGGATTTGTGGCCAGCAGTATCAACCCTACCCCCTCATAACACACACATGCACGCATCTTTGTGTTGCAGCATGGTGACAGTAGGAAGGCCCTGGAGTGTCAACCCAGTTGTCTCTGAAGTGTGTCTACAGAGCCATGGATACTGTATACAGGTCAACATGGCGGCTGCAGTCTCACTCATGATGCATGCTCTTTCATCAATTAAAAGTGAATTTGTGGGAAGACATGAAAAAGACAGGAGCTACACCAAAACATATTTTTTAACATTTTCTATAGTACAACATGATAATATAGAGTTGGCAAAACTTGAAGCAATTAAATAAAGATGTAACACTCCACACTAGCAATATATAAATTTATATGCATAATATGCAGTATATGCATTTCCAATAAAACTGTATTTTATTCATTGGAAACACAAAAGTGTTTAATATCCTTTATTGGCCAATAGCACACAGGCCAGTGATCTCAGCTACTGGATGTATTTACAGTAGAATACAGCAGCTCTGAGACTGCAGCAAATGCCAGAGACATATGGGTATACAACCACAAATTTGTGGATGTCATGTCAGTGTTTTAGGAGTTTGGGAGTGAAAATGTCTTCTGCATGGCTGTCCACACTTCAGAGTTGTAAGCAGATCTGCCCATGGACTGGCTCCTGCTGTGGTTTATATGCATGTAGCACATGGGGTACAGGTCCCCTCTGTCCACAGACAGACATGACTCACAAGGGTGAACCAGGCAGAGGCAGACAGTTAAAGCAGAAGTAAGTGATATATTTGTGTTAATATAAGTCTTAAATAGTTATATCTTCCGACAGCAATCACTTACATAGAGTGTTTGGACCAAAACACGGGTCTGTCAGTCACTCTGCTCTGCTCTGAGCCGAGGAGAAAACATTTATCGTATCCTACAGTTTTTATCCAATGAGGAGAGAGAACGGCATGCAGGGCTGTGTGTTCATAGAAAGTGTTAGCCAAGGAACGCCGTGAATGTGGCGTAAGCAGATCTGCCCATGGACTGGCTCCTGCTGTGGTTTATATGCATGTAGCACATGGGGACTGTCCCCTATCCACAGACAGACATGACTCACAAGTTGAACCAGGCAAGGCAGACAGTTAAAGGGATATTTTTTGGCCCCATTGTGAAGTGGTCACCAGTTCGATCTTTAATTGTAGGTGTAAGTTTTTTAGTACACCTGCACGCTGCTCGGAGCTACGCTTGGAGGCTAAGTGGCTGTTTCCTTCAGTAACTTTCACCGGTAAACAGGTGCGGAAAACACTATGAGATGGGTTACCTGGAAAATTCATACAAAGTCGTAAGTTGTGACTTGAAGCTGTAATTTACGATTTCAAAAGCCTGCCTGGAACGCAGCATTAGCGAAAACGACCGGACCACTTACTTCTTCTTTAATGAAGTGAAAAATCTTGAAGGCCTAAAGCATTATCAAGCTCTAACATAATATCTACTTTTATAGTCTGTAAATATTTCTTCATTTCCCTCTTAGCAGTTTTTGTTCTCAGGTTGCTTTTCTTGTATTTTGTTGCCCAGTATGAATTATGTCCATTTATATTTTCTTAAAAACGTATGACATGTTTTAGGTCACAGGAAACCCAAATGAGAAATCTAAAATGGCCATGTTTTGCTTCATGCAGGATATGTGTGTCCCTCAATATATCTTATCCTTTTGCCTAAAACCACTATAAATCACAATACAGAAAGTAATCATCAAAAACATGTTTGTTTATCTTGAAGACGGAGGAGCAAGATTTTGATTCTTTTGCTTTTGCTCACTGTACCAGAGATTTAGTGCAGCAGTAAAACAAAAATATATATATATATACAGTGTGTGTCTGTGTGTAACTATATATATATATATAGTTCTTGTTCATAAAATGATGATTTATTTAGCCAGGTGATTGTGAATCTTTGGCCAGAGAAGGTTTTATATATACTATAAAACAGACACAACAATATGAGTAGTCCATATGTTAATGTTATGTTGCCAGGAGGAAGAGTCTATTAATACTGCATATAATAAAATTTTATCGGTCATTTCACCAACTTTCTGAGGGAAGATATCACATATGTAACATATATGGGCTGGATGTGTAGTTTGCTTGTTTGTTTGTTTTCAGACTGAGCCGTCATAACCAGTTATGCTGTTGAAATCCCCAACGGAGTTGTCAGTAAATATCTTAATATTCCCATAATTAAACTGAGTGCGTTGGGATTATACTAGTTAACAGACAAGAACAGGCGAGAATTCTTTGTTTCACATCACTGCCACTCTTATTCCTTCAGGCAGTTTGACAGCATCTTAGTGTCAGGATTTCAAGAGTCCCTGGCTTTTAACCATCTTAGCTGACAATACCTCAATTTCTTGACAGCTTAAATTTATCCACCCCGTTGCCGTGTGACAACAGGAATTTTCTCCTGCCTCTTTCTTTTCCTTTTCTTCTCCTGCATTGTTATTCCTTTCGACATTCTACAGTCAATTGTCTTTAAAAGCATTTGATGGGCAAAATGATGCATGCCAGTTTTTACTTTAATTTCATCTAATTCCAACTGTAAACTGGAAAGAGTTCAAATTTCAGCTGTCACCGAGGAGGGACAAGGCAGGATTTGGAGGATGGCAGGCGTGGAGGCATTATTATGATTAAAGTCCTTACAGAGGCTCTCCTGCCTATCTGTGGACTACAGTCTTAATACAGGCTCTGGCAGTTAGTATTGTGCTCACACGAAATGACTCACTTGGCATCAGAAACAAATGGCCAATGCTGGGAATGCGTAATGGTGAGAAAATATTCCTCTACTCCCTCTTTTCACCTCAGCTTGGTTCATCCGCTGACACTTTTCTGTCCATCATTAAAGCTCAGCGTCTCTCTGTTTCTCTGCCTCTGTGGGTGTATAAAATTCAGCGGAGGAACAAGACTATTTTGAATATTGCCTACCAAATGCAATGCAGTGTGGCGTCAATATTGCTTTTCAGGTGTGGAAGAGAGAATGAGAGCTTCCCCGCAGATCCACGACTAATTGGCACACTCCATAGTTTGTCGAGTCCTGTCCTGTGGCTGTTCTTCAGTGTCCATTCACACCTTTTCCCAGCATCCCCGCAGGTGGACTGTGAAATCCATTTGTTTCAAGGCAGGAACCAAAGCGCTCTCTGCCCCGTGACAGGCCATTTTATCTGCACCTCCAGACAGTTCCTATTGAGCTAAACAGGTATAATTCAACGGTATAAGTCAGGCGGCTAATAGTGAGTCATTAGAGAAACTTCAACCTGAACCCAAAGTGAGATTTTCTGCCTCGGTACAATGGCCACCCATTTTTCCCATGTTGTTCTGGTGATAAGCAGACAATTAGTGGTTCGACTAAGCATCAGCAGGGGTCATGAATCATGAAGTCGCATCATGTCAACCTGGTCCAGCACTGGGCAGTACAAAATTAACCCCTTAAGAAACCAGTTTATTAGCAGTGTTTCCATTGTGTCTTGGCTTTTTAGGAACTTCACCATTAAAACTGACATAAATAGGTCTTTACCCAACAGTGAAGAAGGGGCACTTAAGCACTGTTCTGTTCTTATGGCATGGTTAATGACTGACCTTTTGAAAGTGTGTACAGGGATAGCCCTGAGAAATGAGTCTGCCATGCAGAACCACTGATAACCTGCAAGCTGACCTTGACTGCAGGTAAACACCAGGTTTGTTTGTGACTTTTTGTAATGGCTACCACTATTAACATGTTTTGAAGGCATTTGGGATCTGCCATTCCTCAGAGGCTCTGTGTGAAGATTTAGTGCCTAGTGCCACAAAGTTTACTTCCTGACTGAGGAATAGTACAGGCTTAATGAGAATGAGGAATTCAAAATGCTAAATCACCACAGTTAGGGCACCACCTGTCTCTGGTGTGCCCTGGTAATTATCTTGCATCACTACTTTCTCATTTCTGCCCACCGAGATGACATTAGCATAAAACAGGAATGGCTCTGCATACACTAGATGAGGCACTTGGTTGATTGCATGCCTGTCCTGACCCCCATGTCCAACACACAACTAGCGGAAGCTCTCCAGATCATAATGAACCCATAGGATGTTTTTCTGGCCTCTCACAAATAAACAAAGGGCTCAAATGTTAGACTTTGTATAAATTAGCATTAATGACTTCATTATGTTTCTGGACACTGTTCTGTTGTCACAATCAGCACTTCATTAAGTGTTGTTGGACACTTAATTGAAGTTCCTGTTCTGTTTAAATGGTAGTTTGACCCTCTCACTTAATGTCTGTTTGTCTTTGGCCAGTGGGAGGAATCTGAGAATGCAGGTGGGAAGGGTTAGGGGGTCGGTGAAGGTTGGGTAGGAGTTGATGGATGTCGGGGTTTCAGCGTTGGTTCGTGTTATTGTTATTGTTTATCCGTCTTGCCTGACAAATCAGAGACCAATTCATTCTGACATCTCGGATATGTCATTGTTCATTGTTGCAATATTAGTGTGGAAATTAATGAAAAGAAGTTTTGAGCAAGAAAAGGTAGTTTGATAAGTTGACAAGTCAACACCTGGACCCACTGAGAGCAGGCATAGCAGATCAATGTTTATGAGCACCACGTTCCAATTTGATTATTTTGAACTAAAGTGAAGTCTTTCAGCTCAATTGGAAATATGTCTGTAATCTTATAATATAACTTTTTGATGTTGACTACAGAGTTGAGTGTATGTGTTCCATCACAAGACACACTGATTTGCCAGAGGAGCGAGCGATGCACATTAGATGTTAATCTGTTTTTGGAACAGATTATATTTAAAGGTGACTCATAAACTTGAAAGGTGGTAAAATTTGTTTTGATTCTGTACCCTATGCTAAATCATTACATCTCATGTATGTCGGCTATTTTTGTATTAAACTAGAAAAAGAGCATGACAGTTAGGATACTGTATGCTTAAGGATTGCCACTGAAGATATATCAGTGTGGACTGCCATGTTTTGCTGGCTGCCAGTGCTGTTGGCATTAGCTGTCAACATTAGGAAGTTGTCAATCCCACACCACTGTGAAACAAATCATCGTGTGATGGTGAGACAGCAGAGAGTGAGGTGGAGATGAGACAACTGATTATAGGAACACCTGTGATCAGAATACATTATTTGACAGGATTTATAAATAGTGCAAAAGATGAGTAGTGATACAGCACATCACAGCATCATGTGTCGAGAATGAAATGATAGAAAATAAAAAAAAAGTAAAGCTTTTAAGGCCTCATCACAGCTATTGTACAGTATATACTGTAATATAATTACCGCTCTCTTTGTTCTAAAATAAAATTAGCTTCATAACAGTCTCTGCACATCTACATGTTTGGCTGCTGTCAGAAGACCCTGCAGCAAAGGAAGAGACAAGAGACAAGCTCTGTTACTATGGAATACAGTAGGCAGCTGTATGGGACCAAGACAATTCATATTTGTCTATTATTTATCCTGTGTTGACTCTGAATGAATTACCTTGACATTTTTTTGGCCTCTTTAGTCTCTGCTGTGCCTGGGTTCTGTCAGATGTGCCTTAGGGACTTGGACCTAATAGCCTTTATCGATTTAGGCAATAGCTATATGAAAACCTGCTTTTTCCCAGGTCTCATTTTAATGTGGCTTTTGCACCTATGCCCACCAAACTGTCAATTGGTTTCTGCCTCTTTATGAGCTGTAGGGGTGAGTTAGTTAATGATATCACCACAGTGTGGAGATTAGAACTTAATTATCTGCCTCTGCCATGGACCTGGGTTCTGGCCCAACATATTAATCATATTTCTTGATAGAGTAGCAGCAAGGTGGGAATGAAGCTCACATCCACATGAGAGAGAGGCTGCTGTGCATGGAAAGAATATATGGTGAAGAAAAACTTCACAAGTCTATCTTTTGCTTTTTCCTACAGTACTGTTTTTAGCTTGCCTACATTGCTACATCCTTACTTACTGACATTCAGTATTCACCCCTGTCCTTGGCATTTTTAAGCTTAAGCATCAAAGGCTTTCAATTATTGTACATTGTCTCACGAACCAATGTGATCTAATTGAACCCTGTAGTCCATAAAAGTTTCATTTTATTATTCAAATCACAAATTGTGCAAAGGCTCTTCATATAGCTCATTCACATTTGAGTTGTGTTGGGAAAGGAGTCTGAGAAAAGAAATTCACTTTTGAAGCTTTAACAGCACTTGCTCTGATGAACTAAACAGTAACATCTGAGCTGTGCTGAGTACCAGGGGACTCAGTTGTTGCGGATATTTTCCTAGAGCACTGCAAAGAAATCTGTTTAAACCAATCATTTATGGTTGCACTTCCTTCGACTTCCAAAAATATGTTTTTTCAACAAACAACTGCGTTGTTTGAGTAGAATAATAATTTAATCTATTTTCAATACAAATCAAGCTGAGATTTTAGGTTTCAGTCGAATTAAATGTCATTTATTCAGTGAGTGCAGAAAATGTGTTTACTTTGAGATACAGTATTGACATTATCAGTGTCATCATAAAAACATGCAACCTGCAAACCTGGGATCTAGCTTGCTCCAATGGGAGACTTTCCTTTAGCAGGGAAAATGTCCCTTTATGGCAGAATATTCTATTAAAGCAGAAGTAAGCGATCCGGTCATTTTGGCTAATGCTGCGTTCCAGGCAGGCTTTTGAAACCCTAAATTACGGCTTCAAGTCACGACTTACGACTTTGTAGCGTTCCAGGTAACCCGTAACTCGTGTTTTGCCATCCTGTTGCCTGTGAAAGTGCACTATAACGGCCACTCATAACTTTGGACCCGTGAACTCGTACCAGATCGAACTGGTATGACTTCACAGGTCGGAAAAACACGAGTTACGGGTTTCATTGAACGCACCATGAGTTAGCAGCCCCCGCCCTCGTCATGCATCTATTGGTCCTCGTCCCTACGTCACCACATTCACACGCATCCCTTGGCTGCACACACAGCCCTTCATGCCGTTCTCTCTCCTCATTGGATAACACTTGTATCCCACAAGGAATGTTTTCTCCTCGGTTTACAGCAGAGCAGAGTGACGGAGAGACCCGTGTTTCAGCTGAAACACTTTACGTAAGTGATTGCTGACGGAAAATAGGACTATTTAGGACTCATATTAACAAAAACATTCCGCTGATATCTGCTTTAAGTGACTCGCTAATATGTATTTTAGTAATTTATCCTAATTGATATTATAATAAGCAGTTGTTTAGAGTAAAAAAATAACAATTTGTTTTAATGCAGTGTTCAATAGATATTCCACAAATTGTATTTAAAACAGAGTTTAACATACACAGTATAGTGCAATGGTTTAAAAAGGAGGATGGTTTGTAAATAAATGTTGCAATATTTTATAAGGCTGTTTTATTTTTCAGTACTTTGCACAATCTCCTCATTTTATTATAGAGTAAATAGAAGCTAAGATGCACAAAAAGATTTTCAACATAAATTTGGATTTCTAATCTTGCTCTGTTGATTCTCATTTCACCTCTGGGTAAGGCTTCACCTTGTGTTTTTTTTTTTTCTTTTCTTTCTTTAATCATTAAAGATCATGTAGAAAACCTTCATATCTTCTGAAGGTCAGTGTCTAGCAGTCTGCAGTCAGAGTGTGTGTAATAGAGGTAGGTTTCATCAGACGACTCCTGTACTTCCTGCGAGGCACATACAAGATGCACTTTTGATGTGGTTTTCTTTTGAGAAAAATACAAGACTGGTGATAGTAATGACATCGCCTGGAGTCCGCTGCAGACACTGATTGAAGAGTCTATTTTGGCTTCAGGAGCTCTGTCAGTGGGACGCACACTCCTGGAGCAGGTCACTGTGATCTTTCTGGCATCCACTGGAGCTCACAAATAGGCCCCCCTCCCAGTCCTCCACCACATGTCCTGGTAGAGGGATGTGAGTCCCCAAGGGAGGCTGCTTCCCAGCCAGATGCCAGCCTCCTACTGCTGCAGCGCCTTCATTAACATACTGGCAGAACTGACAAGGATAAGAGAGCCTTATAGAGCAATCATCCCACTCTAGACACCAACAGAATTGCTTCTGTTGAGCCTCAACAATTCCAGTATTACATTACTTTTTCTGATGTTTTCTTTCTGATGTGTCCACCCTGCCTCCCTTCTTCTGTGGCTGTGATGAGATCAGACAGGAAAATCAATAAAGAAAACATTGTGGTTTGACAGTGACATGAAACACCCAAACTCATGCACGTCTGTAAAAGTGCCAGTTGTCAGAAGAGCTTTGGTTGATGAAGTAGCTGTTTTTTATTTGTTTTTTGTGTTTTAGAGAAACAACTCCTGTTTAGTGAATCACAGTGGCTGGACGAGTCACAGATCAACTGTGATGTTTATGTCAAATAGGGATTGATTATGTTTCAGATATAATACATGTAGAGTTTTGAAAACACTACAGTACAACACTGTAACACTGCATGATGAGAACAGTTTGACACTTTGACAATTACATTATGCTTTGCATATTATGCAGCTGTCAGCACCCAGGGCACGTCACATCACCCAAGTCCTTCACGCCTACAGTGTATTTAACCCATATTCGTAGATTTGTTTGTCACTGCCAGTTTGTTAATTTTCACACCATAAACTAAAATACTGCAACTTATTAGCATTTCTGTCTTGTTCTAACAGGTATGCAGTGAACTGCAGTGTTACCAACAAAGAAAGTAAAAGCCTCCCACCCACACAACAGGGTGACTTTCAGACCCACACTGCTTTGAAGTCAGATTCAAAGCATTAAACACAGAGGTTGGGAAAAGATAAGGAAGTGATTTCCCCTATTTTTCAACCATCCTTTCTCTGTGTGAGTGTGTGCAAGTTCACTCTCTTTTGTGGTCAGAACCAGTTCATTTTTTCATCAAAAAGGCACTATTGTCTCTCATCTGCCAGTGTGGATGGAAATGTTTAATATGGAAAAATAAAGAACCAGCAGCCTAGTTCGTGTTGTGTTTCAGTGCTTTCAAACTGCCCATAATACAGTGAGTTTTTTATTTCACTATAGAGCTGTGCAGATAACACACATTTACTCTGAATGTGCAGTCACTTTATTGTCCAGCTTAAATTCAGTCTGACCATCTAGCACTCACACCGTGCTGGTTTATATTCAGCTTGAGTGGCTGAGTGCCTCTGTGTCAGGAGGTGAGGACAGTAAGAGGTTTGTCAGGAGGAGAGCACCTGTAAATAATTTAACTAGTCAGGGAGGAAAAGGTCATGACTCCCGCATACATTGAAAGATTCTGAAGACACTGTTGGGACTGCGGGCGGCCGTCATACTTTAACACTTGCCTGAGATATCTAGACTGAGAATTCTTTCTCATAGACACATGCTTACACAGGTTTGTGTTGTTTGTTTTTCCATTATCCTCAAATAAATATGATTAAATTAAATTTGTGGACTGATCAAACCTATATGTTTACATTTATTTGAGTAATCTTCACATTGAAGTTGGTCTGATGGGCCACAAAAATGTCCTGTTGAGAAGAAGGCTCCTTAAAACTATACAATGTTCAGTGTTTTGTCTGATGTATCCAGTTACCTATATGCAGACCTACTGATGTTTCCATTATCTGAGTAATTACAGTACTTTAGATCTACATGTTTAATCAACACATTACTGCTTTGGTAAAGTGTTGCAGAAAGCCTTTTGAAGGCTATTATTAGGCAGCTATAGTCTACATTAGTGGCATCTGTTTTCCCCATGCTCTCATGCTTCTATCTATGCAGGCTAATAAATCACATAGCAGTCTACAGCAGCGTGCCTTAGGCAGGGGTATAACAACACCAGTGTTGATACAGACACACCTATGTAGCAAGCTCCAGCTCCCTATGATCTCTTTCATTTCACTCCAAACCTCTACCCTGCAGCACTCAGGCTTACACAGAGGAGATGAGCACGAGCACATATATTTAGGAAATGCTGCAGTGTTCAGAGCTGTGGCAAATTGCTATTGTTACAGTTCCTCATTTTAGTCTGCTCTGCTTCACTGTGCCATTGCCCTGGTGGACTTTGATGGTAGAAAAGAAAGGATGAGGCTGGGATTAGTTTAATGCTACTAATTAACAAAAGACAGAGGAGAGGAACATACTATCTGGTGCTGGATGTCATGCAGCCCTTCAGCACCTCCGCTGCTGTTAATTACCTCTGGCGTTTCCCAATCTCTCTCAGGAATGGACAGCGCTTGCATCTCTTGAGCTGCTGCCTGTATGGTCATTAGAAAGAATAGATTTATCTGAACCAGTGTGTTGCACATGTGCTGTCCTGTTGGCTGTCAGGATTAAGGCGAGTGTCAGTGCATATGGTGACTGTTAGAAAGTTGAAAATAAGAAATCTCTAATTACAGTATCCTTATTTCTGTTTTTAGTGTGATTTTTCTTGACATTTCAGATTTTTATTGAATCTTTTCAGAGTATACTTGTGAATTATTTGATGTGTTTTTGACGCAGAATGTCTCCACATGCCCATCATCTCAACTTGACTGATTTAGAGCCAGCCATGACAATTACTCAATTTCTTATCAATGTCCCTCACATTTATTAAATGAGTGATCTATCAGGTGCTTGATATCCAATTTAGATAGCATTTGTATGGGATCAGTTGATAGTGGAACCAGCAGCAGTAGAAGCAGCAGCAGGCTTTTGTATTCCTTAGCTGGGTGAATTTAAGTCTTGCTGTTCAGTATTTCTGCTGTGTTGTCGACTCTAATGCTACTTTTCTCTCCTGCTGGTTAACCAAATGGAACTATTCTCCAATAGCACTTCCTCCATCTATCCTTTAACAATGCTCCAACAGCAACAGACGACTGCTTACACAGATAAGGTAGCAAAGAACACATTTCTTGAGTGAGTTTCTACAAAACTGTGACAATAATTTGTGCATAAATATGCTTCAGGTTGTACCCTTTTTAGTATGTGTTGCCATAAACATGATGTACTGTATTTACCAGTTGCTCTTCATAGCCGCCATATTGTTTGACAGAGTCAAGATTTTAAAATAGTCTCTGTGATAATTGGTGGTTAAGGCATTTGCATCTGTTTCTAAGCTTCATCTGCTGTGCCAGGAACAGGAACATCTGACTTAAAATAATTAGTGAAAAACTTTCTAATCACCACCTTCAGAAGTTTTCTTTGTAGGTGTCACACATCCTTTGCAACATGATGCCAGTCTTTCACAGCTCTGACTCATATTTCTGTGACAATGAATTCTTTACTCGCTGACCTCCAGAGAATATCGTGTGGCCAAAGGGCCTAATCCAGTTACAATGTGTGCATCAACCGTACTTTATCACAGTCAACAGTATCTACCTCTCCTCAGGCTCCGAGACCACACTCTTGAGAAAAGATGCCTCCGAGCTCTACTGTAGACTTGGATCACGTTGTCCTAATCCATTCCAAAGCATAACCACTACATCCTAGGAAAACAAAACTTGCCCTTGGCCAGAGCTGAGGGGGAGCTCACACCTGTCTTTTTGGTACGGTTTCTGTTCTCGTGTGTCTCCAGAAGGGAGAACTAAATAAACAAAACATATACGTCATTTCGCCTTGACTTTCCTAGGATCCCCACAGAAAGAATTCAACACTAGATTTATCTTATCCTTGTGAGAAGCTCTGACATAACTGGTGATTAGAGGCTTTTATCAATTAATGAAATACTGATGTACACTGTCTCATCTGCCACTCAGTGATTAAATGTAATGAAATGTATTATTCTAAATTATGCTATCCTTCTTGAGTCATAACTTTAAGATTAACCTTTAATGTCAGCGTCTCTCACTGATGCTTATCCCTCACTTGTAAGTTGGTTGGGGTAAAAACTTTCACTAAATGAGTAAATGTGTTTTTTCGCCTTAGTGAAATTATTATTTAGTATTTTCTGTACTATTTTTTTTCCTGTAATTGTTCACATTCTCACTGATTACACTTCAAATTATTGATTTTTCTTATTGAATGTTCCTATGGATGTGACACAGAAATCAGCTTGCATGGATAATAAGTCCCAGTTTAAAAGCTAGACTGGTCTCAGGTAACAGGAAACTATTGGAAATTAAGGTCAAAAAGTCTGATTATTCCTCCATCTGTGTTGAATTTATTGCTTATCAGAGTGGATGTTGATGTCAGTGTCTGTGCAAGCCAGACACTGCAGGGTGGATGGTACTTAATCAGATAGGCTCATTTGGGGATTTGTTTTTCCTCCCTCGGGCATCTGGTGCCAATTTTCAGAAGGCTTTGGACAAAATTGTGGCTGGAATGTGGATTATCATTCATTGTGCACTTATCTGACCATTCATATCTCCCCCAAAAAACAACCTGTACAGTACATAATGAAATATTTTGCTCTGAACTGCTGTAATGTTAAGTATGATTCACACTTTTCTAATAACCAGTCAGCACCTATGCCTTTCTTTTCTCTTATACAGTAGGAACCACAGTGACAACAAAGGACCATATCAAAAAGAAAAAACACTTTCTTCCTCATTTTTCTTCAGTGTCACTAACGTCTGTCCTTCTCTTTTCTTTCATGCTATCATCCATTTGGCCCAATCAACTCTGTTCTGCAATGACATCTCTCAGGTAAGTCATATTTGAATTTTTGATGTCTCATATTGTAGAAATGATCAGAGGAAGTGCTCTCCTCCCAGAGCTGTCCTTAGCAGGCTGAAACAATCTTTTCTGTTGCTTCTTCGTTCCTCCTTTTTATCGATTGATTGTCTGTATGAAAAAATACAGACATTTCGTACAAAAATTACCTGCGCTAGAAGATACAGATGAATTAAAGGCCAGGCGTCTTAGAATATTGCAGTTGCAGGGAAAAGCAAAAAGTCCTCTCCTCTCCTCTCCTCTCCTCTCCTCTCCTCTCCTCTCCTCTCCTCTCCTCTCCTCTCCTCTCCTCTCCTCTCTTTTCTGCTTCAGTGAAGTTTTGTAATTAGATTGTCATAGCACACACTGCTCTTGGGCTTGCCACTGTTTTAAATGCAGATGACTCAAATGATTTGTCTCATGATTTCATTGTCCCTGTTTACTTGACTTTGACAATGTTGATGTGGCAGTGTTGTGGCTCAGGAGGTAAAAACAGGCTTAGGGGAAGAGCAAGTCAGAGAAAAATAAACAGTGTTTACACGAGAGTGCTCTTGATGAATAATTAGTCCTTTTTGTGTTCGTGGAAGATAATCCAATTAGAGTATCCAATAATGATTTACTCACTGTATATTAATCAGCTGCTGACACGATGGCACTCCATTTCTTAAACTGATTGCCACTGGGACTTGTAACATATCATTGTGATATATGTAATGTGACTGTTTAAGAGTTGGCATTATTATATCATGAGATATACTGTATGAGTAAAAATTTATTCTATCACATATATTCAACTTAATGTTCTTACTTGTGCATTTACGGCCCTGTTATTGCAGAGGAGCATCAGAAGCATAGTTCTCCAGGGGAAGGTCAAAAATAGAGTTCATTAGTTGTAAATATCGTGGGAATGACCTTTTCTCTGTTTTAACCATTCCACTGTCCAAAGCCCACAATTCAAGTTGCATTCCCACATTTAATTGCTGCCGACAGTACTTACAGAAAAGTCCTGTGTAAAGTGGTCTGGCTGCTGTACAAGCGTGTTTGCTAAAGCCCGGCCAGATCTGGTCCAGAGGAGTGGGCCAAAACCAACAGATGGGTAGAGCAGAGGAAACGCTGCTGCAGTGTTTGTCCCGAACACCATGCCGAGCGGGTGTCCCTCCTCAGAGACTGACCACTTGGCCCTGCATCCACTGGGCTGATGCCAAGCGAATCAGAGACCGAGGGAGAGAAAGGGAGCAAGGGGCAAATAATAGGAAAATAAAATGAGAGGCTACCCCACACCTCAGCAATGGCAGATAACCTTGTGGCAAACATCTCTAACTGCCCACACCTGCAAAAATATGCAGACATATGGTGCTACACACACACACTCACACACACAATTCCAGTCAGAGAAGCTGCAGATTTTCCCTCACAGCGTTTACTCACTGATGTCATGACGCAGCCTCTAGATAGTGTGTCATTCTTGATCCACCCTCCACGGCCTACTGTTAGCCACAGTCTGCAGGTCAGTGCTGAGCCAGGGGCATGCTATGCTGTCAGTGAGTGGGTGGAAGTGTAGTGCAAGGGGAGCGCTAATGCTTAATATGAGCTGCCTCCTTTCTCCCTGTAAACAGGATATAATATCTGCTCTTCATTAATGATGCAGGGCCCAGCCCTGTGCAGCAGAATGCAATAGAGCTTTAATCAGCAGATATGATTGCTTTGTACTCCGTCTGACTGCACTAGGGGGCCTCGTGGGGTTTGGTGGCGGTTTATGACAACTAGCTGTCAACAGAAGAAATGAAAAGAAATAAAGGGGTTTAATGATATTCAATCCGACAGCGCCTTAGAATGGTTTTAAAGCAAGAATATAATCTTGTTTTTTTTTCTTTTCCCCACAACTTTTGGATTTTAATGCACTGGTGTGAAGAATTGCTTAGTCAGGACTAGCATCTGTTTATTTCCTTCACTGGTAGGTGCACTACTATTTTGGCCAGAGAAACCAGAATTCATTCCAAAAGCAATAAAAGGTTGACATAAAGAGTGAGTGAACTCCTAGTGGTGTCTTCAAAGACTCCTCCCAATTTACCCATGTGGCTATGTCCTGCTTGATTTTAAAGCCACATTTAATTCTTCTTCTTCTTTTTCCTTCCATTAATTTTCATGCCAAAATAATCAAACACAAATATTTCTCCTCAGCTCCCAGGGAGCAGCCTTGTCACTAATTAGAGATAGTTTCTGGGATGTTACGAAACCAACAAGGGACAGGATTTTTTCTCCCTTTTGGGACTTATCTGGTTCCCTCTGTTATTCTTGTATGGGAGTGAAAGATGACTTTGATGTGTGTTTTTTTCCAGCCAAAATGTGCCCCAGCTGTCTTTGCTGTACAAAGATGGTATCTTTATCATATGTTTGAGGCACTACTATCCCTCGTTATAGGATTTGACATCTGTTTCCAGATGCTCATATACTGTATGTGCAGGGGTGATAAAATGGCTTGGGTGGAAAAGAACTAGGTCTTTAAAACACATCACCCAGCGCCTCATGTAGTTGTTTTTATCCACTGCTTGGTAACCGCAGAGCTAACAGTTGATTGACACGTGCTTCATAGTTACTACCCAAGTGTCTCAAACAAGGAAATTAACATTTTACGAGGTTTAAGTGGATTTTTTCAAAACTGTAATTCGGGAGGGAGTTTTCAGTCTCTGTAACACATATCTTCATATAATTGGCTTGTGCAGACAAACCTCCAAAGATTGTAGGAGTTGCTCTCTGTTTATTTAAATTGATTTATGCTTTAATTTTTACTAGCATTTCATAATTTGCTATGAAGTTAGAATGATTCCACAAGAAATATTCACTAAATGATTTTCAAATCTTGTCTACAACTTTGTTAGATATTTTAAATCTTTCACCATTAATAAAACAGAGAATTACTTGTAAAAAAGTCGAATAACATGACATGCCAAACTGAAAACACATTAGTATAAATGTTGATCTAGAAGTCTGCTGTGTCGCTCACAGTAAAGACAGTCTGTACACATGCACGGACAAACCTTATACTGTTTGTGGGATTCTCATTATGGGCGAGACAAACACCATTATGAATCTGCCATCTGCTGAATGTGTGGGGATACTCTGTTCGTCATCGCTCTTGAATCCCAGTCAAGAAGACTGGTTATGCAGGCGTTTTGGCACACTTACATCCTGGCAGGAAAAAAACTGCTGAAACAGTGAATTGAGTCAGAACGTATCTCACCAGACTGGGGTCTAAAGCCTCCGTCCAAGGTGAAGGATCAAGGCTGCCAAATGTGGAGCTTTTACACGTCATATCGTCTTAACACAGCTCAACCTCGCCTTAACCCTGTCAGTACACTTCCTTTTCCTACTTTTGTTGTCTTTATTTTTACCTCTACTTTTATAGTACCAGAACCCAGTTCTATTAATTCATGGTATATCTATTAAATAAATCCTGAGCCAATCTGAGTTTAATCATTACACCTCTGTTGATTTGTAACAAATGAAAGAAATGATGTTCTGAATGCTCTGTCATTTGTCAGACGTGTATCATGATTATGCCCATTGATGAAATATTAATGAAATATATTTACTTATCGCCAGATTTATTTTCAAAAGCTCGTAGACATATTGGACACAACTGGAAGACAGAGTGTGGTTTGAAATATAGATGTTAATATTTTATAGCTGTAGTGCTCCCCGTTGTGTTTGTGTCAGTAGAAAAATCCTCCAAAAAAGGTAAACTCCACATTCTCATTAGCACACAACCCTGGAGTAGTGGTTTTTAATCATCGGAGACAGAGGATATGTTCAGTCACTGGCAGTGGAGACGTCTGTATGAATTAAAACTCCACCACAAATGCCACATTCCAATAAAACACAAGCTAACGCAGGATGGCTAAATACGAGTAAAGTGTTTTTTTTTTTTATTAAAGCCTGAATTTAGGTAAACTTGAAGTCACAGTTATAATCTCATTTATCAACCTTAGAGAATACTTTTGATGACTACATTCAGAGAAGTCTTTGACACCACAGACAGATTATCACAAATAGTTATCATCTGTAAGATGATTTAGTGTCAGCTGGAGATACAATTGTATCCAGAGGGTGTGATTGTGTATTTGGTTAATCTGTTGTTATTGGATGGCTCACAGTGGGTAATTTCAATCTTCTTGGTAAACTGAGACAATCTGTTCCCTATCTTCCACTCCATCAGGATATCTCACCTACTGTAGATAACAATATCAAGCATTCCAATATTTCAGAGCTTACAGTCCTCACTGCAGCCGAACATACTGCAGGTATGACAGGTATACTTTTAAGATCTGTTTATTAAAATCTAGTATATTACATGCATTTTTTAAATATTATTTTTTCCAGTTGAAGCAGTGTATACTCTGTCACGATATCATTATACATGACTAGCCTTGACATTCAAAACATGGCTGTCTCCACACTTGAGGCAGATGAATGATGCTTTGTATTTATACTAGCCCTATCTGAGACATTTGGTATCAGGTAGAGGACATCCTCTTCTTCATCTTTTAGGATGAAAATGACCTGGAGTAGCTGTTTTGATTCACTGCACAGGTCTTAGTCCATGTCAAGGGGCTGGATAGGTCAAGACACTAATGAACACCCTCTCTATTGTGTAGGACATGCTTCATATTGAGATATCACCCACAGGTGAGGTTATAGTCGCTCAAGGCGCCCCTCTTAAACCTTTCTTCCTTCCTGCTGTCAAGCCTGCAGCTTTAATAGCACTTCTCGACAAGATTCATAAAATATCCTGAAGTTTTTTCATTGGAATCATTATGTTGCAGTGTCCTGATCTCACTGTGGTCGTCCCTTTCAGGTGATCACTGAAGGTGTGAGGTACAGAAGCAAAAGTGAAGTATATCACACTATGTACTGTATGTATGGCAGGGCAGAATTAGCAGTCACACACACATGCATTGTTTTGGCTCAGCGATGTCAGTTAGACCTTTACAGAGATGGCAATTTGCCTGGCAACATAAAACTGTGTTTGTTTAAGAGCTCATCTGGGATTATTGGCTGTTATTATGTCAGTGGAAATCATCAGCCCAGTGTGGAAATTGCCTAAATGGATTTTGTGCTTTAGGCATGACGGGGGCTTTATGTAGTTGATATTTGATAGGTATGGTCAACACAATTTTAACCTGTCTCATTAGAGAGCTGCCTGCAGGAGTTCAGACAGTAGTTAACATGGAAATCCTCCACTTGTCCCCACTCTCCTGTCTTTTGTCTTTTCTTTGTTTTCTTTCTAATAGTCTAGTAGCCATTTGTGGACAGAGTTAGGCTTTTACTGTTTGTTGTCATGCGGGCTTATTAATTGTGACAGCTTTGGTCTGTCTCTGTGATTTGGCCTGGGGAGGTTGCAGTGTCTGCTGACTGGCCATTCCTTTCTTTACAGTAGCACCACCGGCCTCTGTCAGATGTTCATCCATGCTGAATGTGATGTGACCCTTGCTTTCTAGTGTGGAAACTAATGAAGGCATGTGACTTCCCTGCTCTCAGGGTTGGAGAAAAAAAAAAAAAAAGATGGTATAAAACTAAATAATGCCTGACGCCTGCCTCCCACACATTATCCATGTTACTGTTTTCTGCCACAGGTAGAAGCTAGGCACTCTTGAAGGCTGCAACACTGAAATAGGTTTCACTCCCTGTGTGTGCCAGTGGTGCCTTCTAACAACCTGCCAATCAAACTGACGGAAACATGTTCCTAAATAGTGGTTTGGACTTTAACTGCATGGGTCACTAATAACAGGCTTTTATGAGTGGGTGCGGGGCCAATAGCACCATGCCCTCCCTGTAATTCACCTGCAGAGACCCAGCAGAGAGTTGACTCCTTCTCTATGACGTCACAGCTTTGACTGGCAGGGAGATGTACTGATGTGGAGTTATAGCCAGAATAAACATGCACAGCTCACTGAACACTTGAAGCCACGCGGGGCTTTCCTACATTCAGAGGAATGAATGTCAATCATTTTGTCAATTTAAAAAGCATCAGTATTAAAAAATGCCTTTGGAGCCCCCCTTCCCATTTGCTGTAATACAAACACCCGAGAGCAAGCTATCTCTGTCTCTCTCTAACACACAAACACATAGAAATACGCACACACACTGGGTATTGTACAATGCTGTATTATATTTATTTCTGTTTACGAGACTCCTCTGAATTGCTGAATGCTAAATGTAGATAAGCTAATTTTCCTGAGCTGATTATCAGCTTCAGAAACAAGTGGGCAGACCACAGTGAACATTCAAACAGAGAATAAATTGAAAGAGCAGTAGAGAGGGGAAGAGGACTGTTTAGTTCCCCTCCTACGTAGCTGGAAATGGATCTCAGCAGTGGCATTTCTCTCTGGCTCAGTCCTGAGATCCGCCTTTAAGAGAAGCCGTTGTTTGCCATACTAAATGCCCAGAAATTCATTTGTCCTGTAACTCAATAGGAACATGGCAGATATGATGGCTTTTAGAGAACTTCACTGTAAACAAAAGGAAAGTCCTCTCTTTGTGGGGATTTGAGCAGTAACCTCAGCTGCTTGGATCAACAGCCAGTTCCTCCTCCACATACTTTATGCCGCTGGATAGGTGCTCTGTTTATGTATGTAAACCATTAGACTGTTGTTGTTGAGCAAATGTTTTTATAGCTTGTGTATACAACACAATTTCCAGTCTGTAGAGACTACAACTTGTAAGGCAACACAGGAATATTCCCCTAACTTGACTTATTAGATTAGGCATTAAATGAAATGCTAGACTTTACTCTGACTGTTGTCATACGCTTCTCTGTAAATAGGCCTTTGTGTGAGCTGCCTATCTATGCAGGGCTACTCTTGAACTTTGTGACTCAGTTTTTCTCACGAGGTGGGCCCACCACTTTCACATTATATTGCCTGGAGGTCATCATGACCTTCAACTACTTTTGCAGAGTAAGTATTCAAATCTATGCAGCACGGACGCAAATGTGACTCAAAATGGCTACGCTCGCCTGTTTTCCTGTCACAGCAAGGGTATGCCTGACGATGACTTCATCCAGGGGACATTTACATTAGTAAATAGCACAAAACTGACAGGCTCTGCTATAAATGAGCTCGTATGCTGTCCTATCAAACGCCAGGATGGCTGCTGGTGGGGAAATGGGACGTGTTAGGGGCATATGAACTGTATATGCCTGCTGACAATGATGAATGTTGGCTCCAAAATACTGTATAAGTGATTTTCTTCAATTTATTTATTTATATACCCGCTGAAATTGGGGCCGTTTTTGACCAATCTGAATAAGAGGCCGCTGTGTGAGGAAAGAAAAGAGGGGAAAGCTACAACGAAGGACACTTGCCTCATGCGATAGGTCTTTTGCAAATGGATATTGGCTTCAGTTAGACTGCCTCTAACAGCGCCAGTAAAGTGTGAACAGTGACCCACTGCACAGCATCAGGCAAACTCCTCTAGAGTTATTACATGGAAAATGTTGAGTGTGGAGACACTGTTAAACTGCACCGGCTCCCAGTGAACAGAATAATAACTGAGTGCAGTGTGTTCAAAAATGATTTAGAAAAGGACATTAACACACATAAATCAACATTCTCACATTCATGCACATCCACGTAGCCTATGTATACCATGCGATCATTTATTAGTGTTAGGGCATCCAGACCAACTATTTCCCCTGTAAACAGATCTCTGCTGTGGATTTCTGGTGGAGGCATCAGCAATAGGCACATCATGCATTTTAGGAGCCATAGTACAAAACCTGTAAAGTTGCCTCTTTACTTCATAAAAGTGTTTTATAGGCCCTGATGTTTTAATGGTGTTTACAAGGTTTGGATTCTGTCAGAGACACATGGCTGGTGTTGCTGAGCTGTCACAGTCTGGCACTCAACTTTCTTCAAAACTGGTTTATGCCTTGATAAAACATAGCAATTATTCACATATTGTGCAGTTTGAGAGAGATTGTAGGTAAGGCAGAACTGTGAGAAAGCTGTGGTATGGTAAGATCCGGGTTGTTGTGAATTAAAATATCTTCCTCTACAAACCCCTCTCATTTTCTTTTATTTGCCTGTTAAACTGATGGCAAATAGGTTTCAGTGTCCCTTTAGAATTACACCGTCTGTATGTTTGTTGTTCTTTATAAGGGAGTAATTATCAATAGTCACTTGTTTATTTCCTCATTTCTGCTTTAGCTAAATTTAAAAATCAAATGAAGAAAGCTAAAGTGATTCATTGAATCTAACCGGTAGGTTATTATCTTCATCTACTGTGATATTCACTCATTTAAATTGTATTTAATGATTCATTAAGATATGTTCCGATTAATTGTGTGCAATAATTACTTAACCAACCTTTACTGAGTTTGTACCTTTCTGAATCAAAGGTGCAAACATAAAACATTCTTAAAGGGACAACGAGGAGTTTCTCTATCTGCAGAACGAAAAATTCCGCAACAATAAAAAAGTCTCATATTAATGTGGATGAATCTACGTTACCCACATTTTCGATAAATATATTGTTTTGTCTCTATCGAGAATAACGCTGCTGAATCGCTGTTTATGGTCGGAACTACGACGGTATCTGATCGTCTTCAAACCTCTGACTTTAATTCTTGATGAATGAAAACATGAGTCTGTCTTGTGCCGGTCAAAGAATTTCACGGTGCACGCGGAGGCTCATAAATGTAGTGTAAAAACACTTTGCTTTTCCAAAACTCCTCGTTGTCCCTTTAAAGCTGGCAGTGGAGATTGGGGAGGTATATTCACAGGCCATGACAGGAGTGGACAGACAACAAAAGCATCCAAAACAATGACAGGTTGTCTTAACGGCGGTATAGCAGGGTCTATGTGTGAAAGAGGATTATGATTTTCAACCAACTTTGTGGCTTATACACCTACTTTATGGTGGAAAAAATAGTGCAGCATTTCCTCCAAGATAGCAAGCATGCAATAAACAACAGGTTCAGATATTGCACACTCACTGCTCATTGCTAACAAGCAAGAGGTTTTAGTATTGTTTAGTTGCCACTTCCTCCCCAAACAAGGCTCAAATCAACATTTCAGGGTTCTGCTGAAATTGCATTATTATTTCTGAGTCCAAATAAATTTGTTCTGCTCTAAGGAGATTTACAGTTTTGCTGTTAAGATCGCACATTTTGAGCAATAAAATAAACGACCACTGTGCTCACTGTAAAAGTTTTATGAAGTTAAAGTCTTGTATCTGCATCGGTTCCATAGATTCTTTTGGCCAAAGGGTGCAGGAAAACAATGATAAATCATTTGTATAGAGCAAAACAAATGCAATTACTGCACAATCATGTCCACATCCATGTAGCCTAATGCCTAAGGCGCACAATGACGCACATGCACATGTGTTGTGTGAGTTTCCACAGTCATTTCCTTTGTATAAACCTCAACTAATTTATAGAAAGAATATGAAAAACACAGCTAACATTGTAAAGAGCTTTGGAAATGATGGTACAAGAAGAGAAAAAGAAAAACTCTAGAAACCTGTCCAGAGATGATTCGACTATCCTTTGAAGTTCTCCTTTATTTGGTCAGACAGAACACTGCTGCTTTAAAATCAGACCAGGTATCTTTATGCCTTCAGGGTTTCTTTGATATAGAATTACTTCCTTTGTGTCTGAGCCATTCATGCTGTCCCAGTCGGTGTCTGTCTTACCTTAATGACACTTACAGGCATCCACGTTAACCTCCACTGGCTGTCCAATGTGTCATCCTGATCAGCTCTGATGACCTTTACTCTTTCATTGCAGCACTGATTTATGTTGCCGTAGGATGAGGGGGGGGTTGTAGTATTGTATCACATGAGGAAGTCAATACACACCCTCTGTATTTGAGGAATGTAAATGGAATTAATATTTATCTAGCCTTGGGCACCTGTGTGCTGTGTTAAGTGAAAGTTTAAATGTTGCACTATTAATCATTGTGTCAGAGTTGCTACGTCTGTTTGTGTAGTAGAATGGAAAAACACACTGGTCACACACACACACACACACACTGTTCTTAACATTTCTCCCCTATCCTGATCCCTGCTTTCCCGCTGTGCTATATTAATGTGTCTGTTTGTGAAGTGCGTCACCAGTGGCCTATTCATCCTTTAACAGAGGCTGACACCGGGCCCTGTGTTTATATACATCCAAAATGCTGTCAGTCTCTGTGATGATGTGTTATGCCGCTCTGAGAGACTGCTATGGAGCATATCCATCCTGGGAATGGGGCTCCATACCTGGGATGGATATGCTCCATAGGCCCAGTCCATTAACACATCTACCACTGATCCATAAATCACTGTCCAAGGCCTCCTCAGACATTCCCAGCCTGTTGGAACATTCTGGCCTCCTCCGCTATCCACAAATGAACCACTGCAGATAAACCAGGTCCTGCTCTCCAGCAACTTTCATTCATTTTTCCCTTCCCATATTCATCTCCTCATCTCCTCAGAGCAGAAAATTGTTATTTTCCCACAGAACATAATTAAAGGCTACTGTTTTTTGTTGTTTTTTTATATTGCTTTAGTCTTTGTTTGGCTTGCATGTGTTAAGAGACACCGACTTTACTATTAATCAAGTCATTTTCTAAAGCTGAACATTTACACAATGTTTTCTAAAACAAGCTTGGTGATAATCTGCATGATCGGCTTGTTATGACACACAGACAATTAGGACAGGAGTGAGAATATATTGTCTCTAGCATCTCTGCTTAGGCCTCGGCAAAGAAAGCAGGATGCAGTTAATTACTGCGCAAGGTTCACAGTCCTGGTGTCAGCATGTCTCTTGAAGTGCTACACATTCTGTTCTCAGACACTGAGGCTGCTGGACTCTCTACACTCATGAGGAGGCAGTCAGCCAGCCGCTCCCCAAAGTCTGCTCTCCCTGTCAAAGAGATGGAGTCGTTGTGGTCCGTGTGATGGAGCTTTATCCCATCCCCTCGACAAATTAACTCATTAATGATTGATTTAGATTGAACATGTATGGAGAAACCATTCATCTATTCATGGAATCTCATTTGTCCTGTTTTATGGAGTGATGCTTTTGACAGGAAGTAGCAAAATGGAAAAACCCAATCGTGCAGGAGAGATAGGCTTTTTTTTTTTATTAATGCCATTCTCCCCATCTGCCTTACAATCCTCCAACACAAAGAATTAATTTCTGCTTTTTTACAGCAAAAAACGATGATGGGTCCTGATTAGAACTATTCTTGTACTTAAATTGAAATGCAAGATATGCCATTTTCTATGATTATCTTTTTTTTTTTTTTTACATATTCACAGGTCTGCGAACTTCAAACTTCAGTTCTCAAGCTTTTATTAACTCCATTGTTACTCCCACTAAAATGTAATTTTTTTTCTTTGCATACAGTACCTCGTGGCTTTGGCTTTGAATGTGGGACAGTGAATGTTAACACAGAGAATACGAAGTACTATAGTAGAAAATGTTTCGTGATAGTAAAGGATGATGGTGTTCCTCAGTCCCTTCTGGAGCACTGTTAATGCCAGCAGAAAGAACACTGGATGAGGAAGAAATGGAGAGACAAGAGAAAGTGTGTGCGGGCATAGAGGGGAAGTGGTGGAGAGGATTAGCGTGTGAGCGTGTGTGTGTGTGTGTGTGTGGAGGGGTTGATATAAAAATTGAAAGAAAAGATGCCAGCTCATTAAACATGTACGGGTGAGAGACAGAGAGTGAAAGAAAGGGGCAAGAAAAAGGAATAAAAAGATTTTCTCTCCTGGGCTTTGAAACAGCATGCCTGGGTATGGCCGTACCCCGTTGGCCTCATGCAGAGCAGCAACCCTCTGTTCTGTCAACACGAGTACACAGCGTGTCATCACTGATAAACCCTCTGTGAAAACGAATACAGTTTAGTTCACAGGAAAAACCGATAATGTGCTGGTGGCAAGATCAGAGAAAGAAAGCTCAGATTTAGAGTGTTTTCATGCAGTGGCACTGATTACTTTTCTCCTCTCATGTGTTTCTAAAACATACATTAACAAGAAATGCAAGAAAAGCATTTGGATGTGGACTTTAATGGAGAGGACCCCATTATTTCTTTCTACAGAGGCAATGTGAGATAATATCAGCTATTACATTTTCTCAGAAGTCATAGAGGCCTCTGCACAAAGAAAAGTGCCTCCTTTCTGCAGCCTCTGAGTGGCTCTGTGAGGGCGTTATTGTGCGGTCTTGGTCCTCACAGCAGTGGTAGCAGCAGACAGGGAAGCTGCACAAAACGATTTAGTTCATACCGAAGTTACGGGATTTAAGTAGTTTTGTAATTCTTCCAGTTTGTTAATAGTCATTTTCGGTGTCTTTCATTTATCCTTCCTCACTCTGAATTTATCAAAGTAGTATTAGTGTTGTGTTCTCTGATAGTTTGCACGGACAATTTAATCATTATAATTTTGAGGATTAAAGCTTGATGGCTATGACAGTCTGAAGCCAGTTTAATGGCTTATTCAGAGAATGGAACAGGATCTTTGTGAAGCAAAATGTGTTCTCATAAGTCTGTGAAATAACTGCCCTGATAGGACTGTAATTACATTACAGAGCCATTATCAGCTGGCAGGTTTCCTAAGCAAGCAACTGCCCACTGATATGATCCACTATGTTGCCCTGTATTCCAGCAGCACGGTGTTGTGCTTGGCTGAAGACAGTGTGGCAAACATTACATCACTGAACTGTATAGATAAGTGTTATTCTCGTCAGACCAGTGTAACTAAGTATCAAATGTTGTCAGCAGTTATTAATGGTGTAAAGGTCTGATGTCATTAGTTACCCTCAAAGCACTTTTCGTCTTGCAATAACTAGATCAGTGAAGGCCTCTGCATACTGGAAGTAGAAGCAAACAAAAAAAGAAAAGAAAGTAAACTTGTGTGTATCAGGGTGAGTGTACTGTATACTTTGACAGTCACAGCAACAACAAAAAAAGCCCAGAAGTTGTGATTTTTTTATTTATTATTTCTGTCCTGATCGTGGTCTTTTTTGATGTGTTACAAGTTTCCTTTGTTTTCCTCTTATATTCCAAACACATCTGGATCAGATGAATTGAGGACACCAGTATCCATAGAGTGTGTGCTGTGTCTGTCTTTGTCTGTGTTCCTGTCGCGTGATGGACAGGGTGTTTTCCTGCCTTTTACATAATTCATGTTGAGACGGGCTCCAGTCCTCCCATGACCCGTGATGAGCAACTTGCTGCCATGCTGACTGACTGCTATCATCTATATCTGCATTTCTGGCACTGGCGTCTCCCTCCTCTGGTGCTGTTTCTGTGCTTATCATAATGAAGGAATGAGCAGGAGACAGGATTCCTTGTATCCTTGTTTAAGCATGATATGTGGCTGCATGGGCTGAAGAATGTGTGTTCGAATGAGTTTTGACATTCGCTTTGCTGCATGTCCAAACTGGTACCATAGTGCATTATTCACTCATAATGCACTCTTTGTGTAATTCTAATGCCTTCTCCCTGTTCCAAATGCCAACAACATTTTAGCACACTTGTCACTGCATAACCCAATTTAATGCCAGTCGACTTGCCAAATACGAATGACAGTCAAAATATTGTTGCTCTCTTGCAAAAGAAATTGTTGCTCATAACATTAATACGTTTTCAGTGTGTGTGTGTGTGTGTGCTTGTGTATGTGTATGTGGTCTCTCTCATTTTCGTGTACTGGGAAGAAAAACACTAAAAACTTTAGAGTAAATATCCGTAAACCTCCCTTAATGAACTCCCCTGGAGAAATAAACAGCCATGACTATTCACTGTCTTCCTGTGAATTTCTGTGACACGTCTTTTGCCTTTCATTACATCTGGGGCAGTTACCAGGTAAGAAATGTTGGCCATGGGACATAAAGTTTCACTGGTGACTGACTGCTAGGTCAATGATAGCCATGCAGGGAGCAGCAAACAGATGCTTGGCCAAGAAAAGGAGCCAAGGATTTAGTGGCCAAAAAACTCCAGGATCTCACATTGTGAGGAAAAGACTTGGTCTCACATTATCAGCATTCACATTACAGGCTCATTAACAAGAATAATGGAGCTCAATAAAAGCAATCAGGCTCTGAAATAAACTACAATTAAACAACCTTATTTTCCCCCATTAGAGGAGGAGCACCCCTCTGGGCTGAAGAAGAAGGACATTGCTTCAGTCTTTTCCCATCTGCTGCAGACAGACATTATTGCTGTGCACCCATGACAGCCACATACTGTAAACATCAGACGAAAGCAAACAGGACAAAGAGGATTTTTGAGTGTTCCTGTTGTTTGAGGGCTCCATAACGCTTCAGCCACGCTAAACAAACACATCCCAAAGCTTTTAATGTGTAGTTACGCTGCACAAACACATTGTGTACTGTTGTCTTTCTGCAGAGTATCATTCCCTCCATAAATCCATCCAAAGCCCCAGCATGAAGTGCAGACTGTAGAGCGCAAACATGTCGCAGGGCTTTGCTTTCGGAGCTGCAGCGCCAGGAAAGGCCTGTCTGCTTAGGAGCTATAATTTAATTGAGGGATTAGCATTACTGTGCAGGATATAATATACTTCTTTCAGCACCTGCCATTTAACCTTGCTGGTGGTGAGCAGGACTTGCAGGAACAGAGAGAGGGGTTAGCTTTAATCGTCAACATGCTGGAGCCCTGAACGGTGGCTGGGGGTTTCAAGCCCCCCTTATTGATTCCAACAGATGGCAGAACCAAAGAGAGAGTTTTTCCGCTGACTCGATGCCCAGATGAACAGCAGTGGAGAGCTTGCCGTGGCTTCATTAAATATTCACTCGCAGCGACATTAAGCACACACAGACATGACACAAAAGAACCACAATAAAAGTGCTACTGTGCAGCTATCAGAACTGAACACAGAGCCATACTCAAGGAAAAAGACACTTACCTCATTTCATGTCTTTTAAAATACTGAACAGTCAGCAACAATGGCTTCCATAGCTCAGTAAGCTAGATAACACAGGTTGGAATTATATTAATTATTCATGCTGAACTTCTTGCTTATCTCTTTTTTTTTTATTTTAAAATACTTGCAAGGTCTCTGCTTGGGAGGGATCATACATTTGTCATCGGGGCTCCAACAATTATCGTTATCAATCAGTCTTTCAATCACGCTGTTTCAGAAAAGCTGTAATTTAGCACTTCATGAAGCAGCAGTGGAAACGAGTTGTGACGAGTCTTGGGAGGATTTGACGGTCGTTTAGTCATTGCTGTGAGACTGCCGTTATGCATGCAAAACATTCCCTATGAACTTGGACCACCTGAGGATTTGTTTATGTTAGCAATTAACTGGAGGAAAGATGATTGTTGGGCAGGTCAGGGAAATAATTACAGGGCTTAGGTAATGTCAGGCATCACATTAGGCCACATCAAGACCTGTCTCTGCTGTCCAGAATTAAATATGAAAAAATGCAAATGAGGCTTCAACGCTTTGCAGGGATGCACTTCCTGTAGCACTGCCAAACTCATTGGGATGCAGTGCCACTCGTACGTGATAGCTGCTATTTCTTCTTGCAAAATGCCTATTTTAATATGGACTGAGATTTCTAGACCTGCTTCTTCAGAGGTGGCAAGATGGTGTGAAAGCACAAAAAGGTTTTTGTTGCAGTAATTATTTGAAATCTTGCGGGGTTTGTTTGAGATCAAAGAAACCGAGTTTTGCATTTCAAGTTTACTGTGGTGAGAGTGAGGCAGCATGTGTTTTATACTGTAACTGAACAGCATACCATTAACACTATGGGTTAGCAGTTTAATTCCTGCTGGATCCATGCATGTTGAGTATTTCTTCACTTACAGTGTAATAAAGCACACTGGGTGAGGCCACCCACCAAAAAGCACAAGAGATAATGTGAGTGTTCACAGTGTGTGTGCTATCCCACAGATGAATACCCAGTATTACTCTGTATTGCTCAAATAATGCTATTCTTAACATTTAAGAACAGCATGTCCTTGAACGTAATTTCTATTCAATGATCTTATGGGGACAGGAAGATGTAAAGTTGAAATTTTATGGGTCATGTTTTTTAATGTCTTTTATTTGGCAGATGCGGTTAACCAGAGCTTGGAGCTAATTTAATTGTGCATATCTGTTCATGCTTGATTTTCAATGTGTGTTTGAGAGCGCGAGAGAGAGAGAGAGAGACAGAGAGAGAGCGAGCTTTAGGAGATGCAAGCTTTGTAAACACATACAGCTGTATCCTCTTAAAGCAGGCCCCGTGGCTGTCCCCTCTTCTTCTCTGTGTGTAAGCGATCATGTATTCCTGTCATGAGGGGCAATGAAACTCAGACCTTGAACAGCAATTACTAGTTATGTTCCACTGTTTCCTGTCTGTCTTGCCCTCTATTTCTGTCTCTCCTCGATTTGTTTGTTTGAGAAGGAAGCATCTTCTATACACCATTATTGTGGTTGAGGCTGAACATGATTAGTTTCTGTTTTGGGTTGTGTTTCCCTAAAGTAGATTTTGTTTCGCCTTAAACCCATTGAGCTGCGCGAGCAAAGACTAGACCCAGACCCACAAATCAATATGTTATATTGAAATGTCCTGTTGATGGTTATGGTTTGATGTTCATTATTTTATTCTGTGTTTATTCAAAGCCAGGACTTTGTCATGCTGTACTGGATTTTGTACAAGCAGCGTCAGTCTTGGGGTAGGGTTCCTCTCTTTCCCTCTTTATCTTTGTTTGGATGTCTCCCTCTCCGGGATCACCAGACTGTGCAGCATAAATCTGACTGGCAATGCATCACTGCGGCAAAGTGTTTTTCTTTCACGCAGAGATACTTAGTGTAAACTGCTAACAGAGACACACTGAAATGGCGAATTTAAGGAAAGAGATGGACAGAGATGTTAGAATTAGTGGGGAATCTTTGAAAACAGTTGCTCCGTTCACTGTCGGCAAATATTGAATGTTACCGTTTTGCTGTAGCTGGTTTCACGGTGGGAGACAGGACAACATTTACACAGGAAGTCAGCTCAAAGACCTCAAAGATCAAAACCTGAAGCGCAGTCTCCACTGTGCTGGGGTTTCAGAAATTTTAATAGCAAGCAATGAGTCATTTTTAAAGCTGAATCTGTGATAAACAATTTAGTCCTCTACAAAGTGAAAAAAAATATCTTGGCAACGGAGCTGTTATTACACAATGGATTTATCAAGTTGTTATCACCATACTGTTAGCATCTGGCAGATAGAGAGTAATTTGTTTGAGCCCACTGTCATGTCAAATGATGAATTTAAGTGTAGTATTAACTTTCTGCTCTGGGAATTTATGTGCCACATTTTGAGCAGCAGTCCTCTCGTATTAGAGCTTTTTGATTGAAAGTTAAAATCTCAAATAACACTTTATGAGGCCCAGTGTAGAAATAATTTATTTTACAAATCTCTATCAGCCATGAGAACATCCCTGACTAAGTAAATTAGTTACATTTAAAATGAGTTGTTGTTAACATTGATTGCTGTCAGCACTAGGTCATTTATGAAGTATTCTTTAATTTCTAACTTTACTATGGTCATGTCAGGCTCAGTAAATGTATTCTCCAAAGCCATGAACCTGCCATAAAGGACTTTACAAGCTATAAAACATATAACACCTATCTTTTGACCCTGGACAGTGTGTTCTGTAGTGGCTATAGCAGATTTTGTCTTCCACAGATGTCCTCTGTGAAGGCTACTCTGGGTTTGTCCAATACTCTCCTGGGCAATTAACCCCCCAACAGAGCCCAACAGAGCTACTTTTTTGCATGGGATCCAATTGTCTAACACTTTTTTCTTTCCCTTTTTTTATCCTGGCTTAAATAGAGAGATGGTGTCCTCTTTTTCAACGCTTCATTTGTCCTAATGCTCTTTTAAATAGGCTCTAGCTATGGAGATGGACAAGTATTCTTGTGGAACTGCTATGTGCGATAAGTAGCCTCTCATTTGACCGCCCTTGCAGGCCAATTATAAAGCTGTAACAGGGCAACACCTCTTCAGTTTTTCAGTTATTGAACCTCTCTGGTCTCACCCTCAGTTTCTCTTTTTGTCTCTGTCATTTGCCTCCTTTCCTCTCCCTCTCTGTCTTTCTCCCTCTCCCTCAGGCAAAGAGTAGAGAGGGCAGGCGTGGTGATGGCCGGCCCTAGTGTCCTTTAGTGTCCGATAACAGAGCCTTCCCATCAGCTGCCTGCCTCAGCCAAGCAAGGCCTGGCTAATGGATTTGGCTGGCAGGCATACATCCCTTCATCCCAATTCAGCCACCCTGCTCTCTCTCACACCTCTCAATTATTCAGTTTCCACTTCTATGCAAATGGTTTCCTATTGAGGAAAAACCTGCCATCATTTTCATCTGGTTGTTATGTGTGCTGATGCGTGAGACTCCAGAGACTTGTCGACTGTGACATATGGTATAGCTGGTGAGATGGAGCATGCTGCCTGCTTGCCGATCCCTCATCTCCTTCTAGGCGAAGCTCCATCAGACCTTAACCATTAGAGGCTGATATATCGAAGCGCCATTCACAAGTGGTAACACTCTCTAGCAGTTCCCTAGCAACCGCCGCAAGCGCTGGTCTCTTTCACTGTAATGCTCAGTTGCTTAGCTACAGAGGCTGACAAAACTACACATGGCTGATCTCCCCATGGAGTCAAGGGCCAAAAATCGGTGGTATCATTCAGAAACTGGATCAATGAATAGAGGCACACAGGAATAGATGGCACAACACACCATTCTCTAGCTGTCTGAGAAATTCCAATCTTGATATTACAAACATGTTGGATATTCTCTGTAGCTGAAATGCCACCAACTCTCTCATATCAATGTGTTACAGTGTATTAACACAACACCTGACATTTGAATGGAAGAGATTATGGTGAAAAGCTAGTATGTGCTTGATTGCATTTCTGTATGTGTGTGGTTCCTTGGAGTCAGAGGGTGAATGAAGGGCAGTGGGTGCAGGGGAAGAAAAGATGAGGGTAAAGGTTTTGGAGGACTGTGTAATTAAGGCACATAAAACAGCCAGCCTCTGCGGCAGCAGGAAGGTGTGCTGCTGATTTAGCCCTTCCCCTCCATGCTGGCCACCTGTTAAAGGATTTATTTCCCAGGTCAGTGGTGGGCGCCTGCCATCATCAGGCAACCTGCTTCTTCCCATGGCACAGTGGGAGGCTGACAGAGGAGAGGGAGAAGAAAGTGGTTGGACTTACTTATAGCAAGAAAACCTAAAGCAGTTACCTTTGTTTCCCACCTTTTTGTCATTTTGGGCTCTGACTATAGCAGTTCAGTAGACTTCGGAAAACAAACAATTTTTGTCTTGAGATACATTTTGAGAGGTGCTCTAGGATATATTGATTCCCACTACTGTTTTGTGATTGTGTGGAGTGCAATGTGCAGGAGAAACTTCCGTCTTTAGTCACCTGGGAGACATTGTGGCCTTCCAGTAGCCTACCTCAGCAATGTCACACCCCACCTTAGCAGATGCTTAAAGAAAACACCAGCAAGTGCATTTACCCCCATTTCACACTCTCATATTTCATTTTCACGTCCACTGAGGTTACCTTTCCATTTTCTTCTCCACTGCAGATACTGAACAGTGAAAATGGTATGTGTTCTCTTTATTTATGAGGACTGCAGTAAGGGCAATATATTTACCATAGCCACAGATCTGTGTGTATTTTGAAGTTGTCTCAGGGGTAATTTCATGAATCTGTAGTTAGGTTTATGCTAACAAGGCCGGGGTAGACACACCCCCAGATGGCGGCATGTCTGTGCCCCCCTGAGAGGCAGGCACCGCTGGGCACCACCAGGCAGTGGCAGGGCCTGCTACAGCCAAAAATAATTAAGCACGCTGTCACAGCCTTTTTGCTGTATTTGCACAAAATTTTCATCCAAGTCTCAACATGGGAGAAGGCCCTGCCTCCAGTCTTTTCTTTCCCATTGACTTACACACACACATAACACAAACACCCACGTACGCCCACTGCAGCACTCACTGTTTACACATGATGTCACTGCCAGAGCAGAAGAGATACTGTAGTCTTTGATCAGATCTCTCAGAGGAACAGTACTTTGTAAACAACCAATAAGATTAGATCCTCATAGGGCTGTAATAGTAATTTATTATTGTCTTCTTTATCACACTGCAAGAGAACAGAAATTATGATTATACTTGTTCAACCTGAGAGTGCTGAACATATATTCATATTATTGTCCACGCATATGTATATGAATACTCGTATAGTTACATCCTAGCAGCTTCCTTTCATGCAGTTCTATATTGTTGATTATCACCCACATGAGGTATGAATCTCATTCTTAGTTGTATTTTGGCAGACCGTACTTTCTGTGGCCACTGTTACTATGACAACATGGTAATCAGTATGAAATAGATCATGCAATTTAATGCTGAGCAGGTATACGTTGGCATGTAATATTTATCTTGATTTAAATATTCGCCTGATTAACTGTGATGTGTACGATGGCTATAATAAGTAATAGCAGCAAAGGAAACAGGAAACAGCCAGAGCTTCTATACTGAACTGGTGAAGGTTGCCTCGAGCCTCTGGGTGTATTTTCATTGCTTATTCTGCATTTTTTTATTGTTTAAAGACAATACAGCGCCACACATATTCCATGTTACCATCAAAGAGCCTCGAGCGAGCCTCCACAGTGCTCAGAATTCATGACAAGAATGTCTAATTTGTGCTGTTTCAAACACAGAGCAATAAAACATGATACAGCAAAGATACTGAGTAAAACATGGGCTGAGTATAGAAACCCAGACTATTCCTCATAGGTAGACAGTTGCTTTGACAGACTGAGGTTTGGAATATGCTCCAGATATCCCGCAGACAATTTACACTGCCAGTAACTCTTAGAGTTTAATGAAGTTAAAAATGTATCCACATCTTACCCTTGCATCATCTTTACCTCACCGTACTGAGTTATATAATTGTCAGCTGTGAGGCTTTGGAGTGTAAAACTCATCTGTATCCATCATTTATCCTGAAGTGTGCAGGCAGGCCGACATTTGCTGTCCATCCTGTAGATTCTCTCTGTCTCTCCAGTCAGGTGAGGAGAACTATTTTCAGCTCTGTCTGAGCGGCAGCACTGATGTGTGCAATGTTTTTCACCTGCTCTTCATCATTTCATTTCATATCCTGAGCAGGTTTACTTTGAAGAAGTGCTATCTGGCTGATGTGTCTGTGTGTTTTTGGCTGCTTTGCTGTGGATTTAAGAGGTTGTTTTTATGTTTTTGCCTCTCTGCTAGAAGAGAATCCTCTCTGCTTTTATAAGCTTTCTCCTCAGTCCGACTGCCCAGACTAGACCCGAATGGAAAACAGTATTTGTTCTGATGCTTGAAAAATAATTGTTTCTATAAACTGCTATGTTTCTGTTTTTAAGGAAACATTTTTGTTAACATGAAATGGGATTGCTTATCATTTAGATTGGAATATCAGTGACAGCTGTTCGCAACGATATAGCCTGAATAGTTTTTTTCTCTTTTTTTATTTTATCATTTTTTCTCTCTCTTTCTCTGTACTTATCTCAATTGGTTGCTCTTTATGTTGGGCTTAAAACTGAAATCAGATGGTGAGGCATATTTTAAAGGTCGCTGTGGTAGTAGCAGTCATCTGCTAGATCTGGCAGGAAGGGAGACCTGCTTGTGTGCTTCCAGGCTAAGTGATTTCTCTTAGTTGGGGTGAAACTGATGGCTGATTGCTCAGCTCACCTTGTGCCACCTAGTTCTGAAAAACATTTCCTGTTATAGTCCTACTGTGTCTTCCATTCACTACCAGTCCTTGTGATCATTTCTCTCACCGTCCTGTGCATGCGTCAGCTGAAAGAACCAGCCTGTGCCATTTATTGTGCACAACTAACAAGCTCTCATACCCCTGACCTGTACTTTGCTTATGTAGAGACCACACATTGAAGCTCTTCTGCCATGTCAATCTAGCATCGTACCCCAAATTACCTCATTAAGCCCACATTTTTGTGAAAGTAAGATAAATGTTCAAGCAGCATGTGGCTCTGATTGCCAAAATACTCAAGAACAAGAGACTGTTGTGCAAAAGGCTGGACTGCTATGAATTACAGGGGCTGGGGGAGGGAATAGGGATAGTCTCCCGTCCATCATTCTGCTCCACTCGGGCCAACAGTGCTCAGAGTTCTAGCTACAGGGCCTCCCATGTTTGTAGAACATATGGAAACATCACCCAGCTGCCTGTGTCATCGAAAGCTCACCCTGAAGTGCACTGCACCATTAGTACCATTAATGCAGGCCTGCTGAGAGATCTAGCGGCACTCTCTTATCTCCTGTTTGCTTTCCTTATCTGATGACTCCGACTGGTGCTGCTGAAAGGCCAACAAGTTACTGCCCCCTTCTCTTCACCAAAGATGGGACCACTCTGGAAAATGTTTCCTTTTTATGTATAAACTTCTCCTCTAAAGTAATTTTTTGTATTAACTTAAATCTTTTTTGTACCTTCTGTAACACACCCTGCCTGATGACATGACCAGATATGGGAGGCACTCTACGAAGAGGAGCATTAATTATCCATTGTTTAAAACAGTCACTTGAGCATTTTTGAAAAGCCTGTGCGCAGTGGCAAGGTCAAACTCTTGAGTTTAGTATAGCGCTCAGAAACAGACCCCATAAATGTATGTATTTCAGCATTTCCCATGCCACTAAAAGGCAAGAATTTATACGTGCTCTACTAAAGGCTTCTCCCTGGTGAGGCATTTCTGTCTGAGGTAACAAAGTGCGTGTATGCACAGCATGCCACAGCCCTCGGTAAAGAAATGGCTGCATATGTGATAAACACACACAGCAAACAAATTGCAGTAAAGCAGGTGGGGAGCCAAGTGATGCTACACACGACCTTGCCTTTTCTAGACATAACCTTTGCTAAATTCAACAGTTCAACAGATTTCATTTACAACACCGCTGAGAGCAAGATAGACAGAGAGATACAGGAAGGATTGGAGGGAAGGAAGAGAAAAAGAGACTGACAAAGGCAAAAAGACAAAAAGGAAGGAGAACTGAAAAAGAGACGGTGCTGGGCCAGGTTCCAACACACAACCTAATGAGATTTTACTATACCATCAATCCAAAGAATCAGCACTCGACGCACGTGCACTCACCTTGTAGCAACTTCAACTGTTTTCCAGAATGTTTGATCTGTACAGCGCCATGTGGCCATGTGTAATACTATGGCTAATGTATTCCCACAAGAACGTCTTTCTTATACCTTTTGGTTGTGTTGCACAAGCAGCCACTCAGCACACTGTGTATGTGTGTTGTCTGTCCTTTGAAGTAGGTCTATTATGTGGCAGGTGTACCACTGCTAGGTAGGTGCTTTTTTTTTCTTTGGACTCTGGCTCCCTGGAGGAGTTTGGCTGTGGTTCTTCTTCATCCACACAGGTCCCCGAAACTGTCTCCGTGGGTGTCTGAGGGGAGGGGTGAGGAGGGCTGAGAGAGGAGAGGAGTCTGAGACTGACCTCTATTTATTTCAATGGGGCAATCTCACAAAAGTTGTCAGTTCTGCCTCACACTGATGGGTAAGTTTTGATGCTGTTGTAGATAATCTCTCTTTGAATGTTAGAGTAGGAGTGCATGGAGGAGTGTAACTTGAGGGATCCAGGTCCTGTGAGACGGCGCTGGCTGAATGGCTCCTTGCCACAGCTTCCTCGGTGGAGCTACCTGAAACAGGCACAGATAAGAGGATGCTCTGGCTGCGCTGTAATAAGGCCATACCCTAGTCCCACTGACTGAGCTCCTTGGCAAAAAATAAGACTGTCATAGTCATTCTTCTGTCATTACCAGGAGGTCATACTGAACTATCTTGAGTATCCATGAAATATGTTTCTGAATACTGTTTTTGTGCTGACTTAAAGAGGAATTGGAACTTTACTCCCAGTCCTATCAATAAGGAGGTTATTAAGCTGTTGTTCCAGTATTTGCACTGTTTTCTTCTTGCTTTTGCTCGTTTCCTGTTGACTGATCACCATTTTGAAAAAGAGTGGCTATTATAGCTTGTTTTCTTTCTGCTTGATACACAGAGAAATTGCATGGATGGTTTTACTTCTCTTAATATGTTTTGACATTGTTTGTCAATATTAGGTGATATATAGTATCGAATTCCATGTAGCTGCAGTGGTAATCCTGGAGAAAACAACAAACATCGCACTGATTAGCTGCATTAAATCCCTCAGGCCCACAGCTGGTTGAGTCGTGAAGGAGATAGTTTGTTGTGATTAGTCTTGTAATTAAACTGCAGAGGCTATGAATACATGAGTAATGAGTGGCATGCTGGATGTGAAAGGAGTTGATAAGTGGGCTGTCTATTTGGTGGAGCTTTGGGCAAAGAGGAACCTAAGTGTTACCCACTCCAAATGGACAGAGTGCAGGAAATAGGAAAGGGCTGACCATCTTGGTTTGACTCAAATGTTACTGTTGAAGGTCACTGCCCACTGCCTCCATGTGACACACTTAACTCTGCTCTTTGTGGAAGCAGTGTCGAGACACCGCTCACCAAATGCAAGGAGTTGTTCTTCAGCCCACATCACAGGTAACAGCTGTATTAGCACTGAATGACACTAATTGATAATGTGTTGTCCATAAAGTAAGAGCACATCTTAAAAAAGATTTAATATATATTTGTTATAGGTTCCTCTCCTTTTTCTACTAATACAGCGCCAACAAGTATTAAAGAAAACGTTATTTATACAGAGAAGATGCTGGAGTGCTTTACAGAACATTGCAGATTCACATTCACATGAAGACAGGCCTGGGTCCAGCCCCAGGGAGAGAGCAGCTCTTTCAGCTTGAGATGATGCAGCCCCCCTGTAGTTTTTTCTTATTGCAGCCTCATGAATGTCAGCATGTTAGCAACTGTCTGACAATTTTTTTATATGTCGTAACAAGATTTCCAAAAGCCTTGTGGCATTATCATATTACTTTGAACTCCAAAAATAAAAGAAAGCAAAAAAAGAAGTCCTCCTTCTCAGTGCTTCAAGGTCCTACACTTGCCAAGATTGCAGGGTTCATCATGCACTTGAAGAAGCAGAACGTCAAAAGTTATTATCTGATTAACAAAAATATTTATTTGCTTCAGGCAATAATATAAAACATCCTGCTTTCTCAAGACGCAAAATAGGAGCAGAGAAGTCAACAACGTGGAAAACACAATAAAGAGGGAGCAAGCTGGTGGATCGTTTTGATGATTTTCAGCTCTATTTTGTATTTGTAAACAAAGTTGTCATTGGAGAAAGGGTCATTTCCAGTTGTTATTTTGTTATTTAAGTACACACACACACACACACACACTACGCAGAATAGTGTTTTTTCTTCACTTTAATTTGTGGCACTGAATAACATCTTTAAATTAACTTTCATTTTTTAATACTCAACAGAAAACATGCAGAGCAGATTTCTATATAAAACATATTTGTGGTAGCCCTGGTACTTTGCCCTGCAGATTTATGTCCTTGTTGTATTAGTGCTGCTGTGTTGACACAGACAGAAATAAGAGACTTTATTTCTCTGTATTTCAAAATCCCTGGTTTCAGCTTTATCTGAGATAAATCTGTCATTTATTTTCTGTTACGGATCACCTGTCCTCTGTTTACATTACAGAGTTGTTGATTTATTTATTTTCCTTCTTGTCTTTTATTCAAATCAAAAACACTCCCCAGAGTTTAGATTTCTTTATCACCATTCATCAGAGTATTAATTTGCAAAATATCAATCTGTGGTACATCGGCTTTCTTGTTTTGTAGGGGAATTAAGGATGAGAGCAAATCTTGAATTAGCAAAACGTGTTCTCTGCTCCTGTGTCTGTTAGTATAGGTGTGAAATACAGTACACTAGCGCCAGACAATTCTATTTATTCCCATTTCCTAACTCTTACTTACCCAAACACAGACTTGAATGTGGCTTTGTAATTACTGTCATTAAGATAATTTGGAGAGTGTGAGGCACATGTTGCTGGAATGAGAGCGTGCTTAATCTCTCCACCCACAGTGTCTTTCTCCATCAAATCCACATCGGGCACATATGTCTTAATTGAAATGACGGGTAATAGCATCTGTGAAGGCCACATCACTTTCGGTCTTCGTGCAGCTGTGCCTCCACCAATGCGTGTATCAATGTGTACAACTCTGTGAATGTGTGTGCGCAAACCATCCTGACATTTGAAAGATTCATGAGGCTCGGCTCACCAGCTCAAGGACCAGCTTGCGCAGACCCCTGTAGAATTAAGATGTACTACCTGGGCTATTTGATGCCCTCATCAGAGAAATGATGAGATGCAGTTGAAGTCAGGTAACAAGATCACAGTCTAATTCTCAGTGACAGAGATGAAAAGCCATATTGAAGCCGTGTGTGGTATATTTTTGACATTTACAAACAAACCAATCTTTAAAAGCAGGGATCCTTTTAAAGCTCTGACATAACGGGGCACCTTGCTGTATTGAAGCTGAAAGGTACAGTAAACAACAAATATAGTAGCTCTACTGTAGGTGGCTCAGTGGTGTTTATACAGGGGTGTTTGCTATAAAGGAAAATCCAAAATTGTATTTTCCTCACAACATGAATGCAGTCGGTTACACAGCAGGTCTGCGTCCTCTTACACAATAGTGACAGTGCATGCTGTGTCTGGGCTGCATCAACACAAATGTAACCATGTCGTGCCTGCAGAGACACCACAACCAGAGTCACACTTGTGATGCTATTGCTGTAACTTGTAGTTTAGCTTTTGTGTTCCCAAAGCTCTGGTTACATATCAGTTGTAACTTCTGTCTATCTTATATATTTTCTTTCATGTTGATATCATCTCCTACAATGTAATTAGTAGAGTATACAGGCCTGTTCACTTGTGTAGTTTACTACACGTTGTATTGTGTTGTTTCGGAAGATGCTCTTTAAGTCTTTAAACTTTGGGACTTGTTTTGTGCATCCACAGTCTCACCTCAGGCATGGCAAAGCTACTCTCACAGTTACAGTGTATTCAAAACATTCACAGAATGCTTTGAAAAAGTGGAAGAGGAGCAAGCAGCAGAACTAGAGAGCTCTACTGAGAACAGTGTCACCTGGCAGCTCATTCAAGCTTATAGCAATGTTATAGAAAGCCCAGAGCAGTGGAAACAGCTGGCGGTGCCGCTCCATGACTTTCTCCCCGTCTTTACCCTGGGCCTGACGTCCCTGTAGACACAACCAGGGCCATTCTTACAGCATGTGTACAGCAAAACAATCACCATGCCCCCAATGTTCCTGTCCTTCACCATGAGACCAATGCATGCTTTCTCTCTCACACACACATGCACACACGCTGTTTAGTATTTAGTAGAATAGATATGTGCCTGAGAGATATGTTTCCAATTAAGTAGTCTTTTCTCTCACTGGAAGAGCTTCTTGACATTTGAAGACGGCATGGAATGTTTTGTGCTGTACTTTATGCATTGGTGTGTGCATGTGCACGGATGTCTCTGCTGTGCTTCATGCCTCTTAGTCACTCAAAAAGTCGTCTCACAGAGAAAAATATAGCACCGAAGGAGCATCTGCACACCAAATCTGATTAATTGATGTAACGCACAGTAGCATCTATGTCTTAAACAGTGAAATTCGAGCTTTTCTGGGTCCAAATGAACTCCTGTATAAAGGAATTATTGGTCACAATCAGCAGGAAGATGCCTGTGATATTGCATGTGCGCATGATGCTCTGTCATCATCCTCTGTAACTGCTCCTCCCGTGCTCTTTACCCCTTAGCCTGTTTCAAGTGTGACAGAATCTCAGTGACACTCACAATGGAAAAGCTCTTTGAAAAACCCAAGTGTATGAATAATCACTAAGATACCCTTAATCCATTTTTAAAGAAGGGAATATTAATGCACTAACAACTGTATCAGCTCGGCATGAGGCAGATGATTCCAGGTCTGCGAAAAAAAAAAAACCCTCTTTGAGACCGGAGCTTCAGCGAGCATTAGGGGATCACTCCGCACTCTCTGTCACCATGACAACACCAGTTTCCATGTCCGAGTGGGTGTACACACTTCATTTAGTAATCCTCAGCGACCAACATGGGAACAGCTGTGTGCATGCTGAGAGGGTCCAGACTAGCAATCACGTCGAAATACACTTAATTACTGGAAATGTGATCAGTCTTGTGGGCATTATGGAATTAGCGTGTGAGTGGCAGCGGCTGGCATCCACTGTATACAATATCATACACTTTGATTGGGAAGTTTGGGGAAGTCAAACTCTGTCATTACTCACTTTTTACAGCTCCTACTGTACAAGGAACAGTATGTACAGAGGCATTTACAAATACACTCACCTGGATACTTTTGAAATCTTTTACATGAACCATCAAAGAACCTTCAGGGAGCCATGTTAACCAGCCGTTTACTGCCAAGGCTTCGTTTCTGTCACACACACAACCCAATGGAACGCATACACATTCCGTACAAACACACATACTTCACACCATTTACCCCGTACAGTTTACTTACAGTCTTACATTTTTCTTGTAATATGTCACTCACAACCTTTTTTTCTTAGTTTTTCTTGTCAATGCTACACTGGTACTGTGTGAAAAAAATACAGTTTTAAGTGTTTATACTAACATCTGAACAGAATTTCACCAATTTCCTGTTTATCTTTTCAAATTTAACAGAGGCTCAAAGTTAAGTAATTTAGTATTACACCACTTTTGTATTTAGTAATATATCCCCATTCCCTCTCTCTGAGTCTTCATGCTGTTTACTATTTTCTAAACTGTTGCACTCAGTTTATGCTCCTCTGTAAATCTACATCACAGTTGTATAACCTGTCCTTATGGAGACAAATCCTCACCTGACAACCTTGTTAACATGCTGTCGTACTGTAGGTACCAGATGTTATTGGCCTGCCAGATCTGGAATGTGTATGGTTCAGAGTAGACACACACACACACACACACACACACACACACGCGCACACACACACAATCACCAATCGTAACATGCTACATCATCTGTAAACGCTGGACCCCGAGCAGATTTGGCAGGCTGATTACATCTGTTACCTACTTGTGTAGCGTACACACTGACAGTCAGCTACACATGTGGAGACGAAGGAATGAAATCACTGGAGAGCCCTTTGAAGAAAGATGCCATCTCTCAATTTTTTAGTTTTATTTTTTCCAGGGGCCACTTAACAACTTGACGCAACAGCTTCATGACAGAGTAAAGATTGACAGTTCCCCTCTGTTCACAATGACTGGTGTACTGGGCCTTAAAGGAGGCTACTGTATACCCCAGCATTTGGTATCATGTTAGAATGTATGGAAGGAGTTGTTCATCAAAAGCAGCATGTGTAAGAGGATTTGTGTTTTAGTCTGATTGGTTGGCAGCACTAAGCAGTGTTTAACAGAAGCAAAAAAACCTACACAAAACTGTTTATTGTGCATGATGAATACTAACATGCTAATGATATATGTATCTCCCTTAACAGCTACAGATAGATGAGGGTGTGGCTGAAAGTTAAACTGCAGCAACAGATTTCTGCATGTATTATTATTCAAATCTGTTTCACTCATAAAAAGGGGCCTCTGCAAAAAAGACCTTCTCTGAAAAAATCTCATGCCCCGCCATCCCAGCCAGCCACTGTTCACTTTCCCCAGGGACAATTTTAATAACAGAGCCAGTGCTCATTGTAATGGTGCTTTTATCAATATTATTATGCAAATAACCCTTTCTCTTAATAAGAAAAATTATATATAAGGATATATTTTAGTCATTTTAGTGTTTTCATTCTGCTGACTCACCCTTAGAAATTAGAGTTAGATAGTGATTGAGCTACCTCTTGACTTGAAAATAATTTGGAAACAGCTCAGCCACCACAGTCAAATCAAGGGTGCGGGTTGTACAGTGCAGTCGCTGATTTTCAACATCAGTCATAGAACTTTAGAGAAACACTTAATTCTATAACCAGGGCTCTCACAAACTAATAAGCCCGTGAAGTCCACTCTCCATATAAAATGTGGCCCGTAATAATTGTGACTACACATGAATTCAGTTTTGGCTGAATTCCTTAATGGGCTGTAAGCCATTATGTGCTTTGTTGATTCTTAAGTGTAGGAGGTAATTGTCATGGGCAGCACAAAACCAGTTTGATTATTACCTGCTCGCTCTTGTGAATTGTAATAGATTTTGATGAGGGTCCCACATCTAGATGTTTGGTACTCACACTGTTAGTACTGTACTTTTGGGGCTGTGGGCAAGAATGTGAGCATTCAGGAGCAGCCACACTACAGTAAACCTGTTCACCTATTTTCAGCCTTTTGGATTGTTATTACGTGCAATACCAAAGCAGCCTCAAAGTCAGTTCGGGCAAGTAAAAATTAAAGATTGATTAGTCTGTAGAGTGCTGGTCCCTCTCTGAAATACCACAGCACTTCTCCTCTAAATGAAGTCTAGATATTTCAAAAGAGTTTTTAGTTGCTAAGAAAGTGGCGTCTTTGAAGTGAGCGTGTCCCCTTGGTAGTTATTCCTCAGCTTTCCCAGAGCTGAGGAATATTTTATTAGGCTCATCTAAGATGTTCACACACTTGCTCTACACTTGGTGTGTTAAGGGGTCATTTTGTGTCCAGTACATCCTGAACATCCCAGACATACTGAAAATCACTTGCCCACTAGAAATGTCTAGATCAGAATTTTTTTTCCCCTTCAGTTTTTGCTCCTTAGCTGAGGGACTTTTACTATTAAGAATGTGCCAATACCTACACATCTGATATTTATATTTCCTTACATAATGTAGCCTCACAGCTCACAGCTAGCCTCTGCAATTTTGGGTAATATCAAGATATTTTCAAGACATCTGAATAGGTCGACATTGAGAAAATATAGCCTGTAAAAAGTCTTTCCGTGCCTTTCTATAGTATTTTCTATAATATCCTCAGTATCCATGTCCACCTGGAACTGGTTTGAAAAGGATGTAGACATCCTCGCCTCCTCCCCATCTAGCTGATGGCTACTCTCTGAAATTGAACGATGCTTTATATGAATAAACAAAAATCTGGTTAAACGTACCAGTACAACTGATCATTGCACTCTGATTTAGGGGATTCCTGTCTGAATCATGTTCCTGTGAACCAGATGAGTTCTACATGATCTCTTCCATCTTTTTTTTCTGACTGGACCAAATTTATATGTTAACATCTTGTCACTTATTGATTCCTATTATTATTATTATTATTATTATCAGGGCCCCTGTGGATGTTTTTAGCGTTCAACCGTGTTTAAAATTATCAGGATTTTGATAACACTACCAAATTATATTTATTTTAGTTTTACACAAAGTTTTATCATCAGTCTGACTTGAGAAGTGCATGTGAGAATTATGTCTTACACTTGCACTTCTGTTGTTATCATAGCACTCCGTACCTGATGGGTAAATATTTAATAGCATCTTTGTCTTTATACAGTTATTTGCCTCATTATTCTCCAGAGCCCCATGCTGCGATGCTCTCCCTTACAAAATAAGGGGAAAATAAGTCACACTCTCTGGTGCTGAGGGTATTCAAACAAAGGCTCTGTGTGCTCTGAATATGTGTCTTTGTAATTGTATCCAGTAATGCATTTCCCTGTGATTTCCTTCAAGGATGATTGAGCTTAGACAACAGTGGTAGCACTAACAGTCTCTATAACATATTTTCTTGAATAGTGTTTGAGTTATTGTGACCAAATAATTTGTTGATGTGATAGTCCTGAATAAAAAAGAAGAAAAAGAAAAGAAAACATAAAAGCAACAATTTTCTGTGGACCGTGCAGCCTGCTACACATTTCCCCATTTCACTGCCTTTTTATTGACTGTAGAAGTGATGGGAGAAATGTGCGCTAATCAGGGCACATTAGAAGCCCAGAACAGGCAGCAATAATGCATGTACTACGGTGCATTTCCTCCATTCAAATTAAAAAGATTGAGCAGACTGTCAACAATTAAAAGACTCCACTGTCTCCCTGTTAAAAGTTAAATGGAGATTATGGCAAATCTGTCCTTTACTGAGTGGACATTTAACAGACAGGATAAACATTCAAACGTGCCGAGGGAAAAAATACTGAGCATGTTTCCCTAAGTAGAGTGTCATCACACCACAATACAAGGTGTCAGTCAATATGAATGTGTATGAAAAACAATAAACCTGTACTATTATTATGTTGCCCTTTTTTGTTAGTCTCTGAAGATCTTGGGCTCTCAGTGAAAGAAAACATGGTTCTGAATGGCAATTATCAGTCTTTCCTTTTATTGACCTTACATCCCAAAGCAAGAGACCACAATAAACAAATCCAGTGGACATACTTGTGGCAAATGCTACTAAAAAACACTGCTGGGAATGAAGCTCATTAACTACTGGTGAAATTGGCAAGACGAGGGTCTTGAAGGAAGTGTGTGCAGTAGGGATTGATAAAGGAGAGTGCCTTAATGACTTATTTTGTATGCTCAGAGCAAACTATACGCTCTATCGTGTCTAGTAATTTGGCTTCTGTAGTTCAGTTTCTTTTACGGGTTCATTTTGAAATTACAGGCTTTTTTTTATTTCCTATAGTCATCTGCATTTTTCTTTGTTTTTCTTGAGCAAATTCCCCTTTTTTTACTGTACTGTAGGTGTGAGGATTTGTATTTTTCCAGCTATTGACTGCCTCATTTCTTCTCAACACAACAGAGCTTCCGTATAACATCAGGACATTTCTCTTGATGTTTTCTGCATCTGTTATCATTCCTGTAATCAAGCCCAGCCCCCGCACTGCAAGAGAACTGCTAGTAATCTTTTCAGCCCCTCTCAGATAGAGATTTATGTGGCTCTTGTACGAAGGTTGCACGGAGATAATGATAAACATATGTCGGTATCTGCCTCTCAATAACGGAAAAAAAAAACAAAAAAAAACACTGATACACTTAAATGTGTCTGTCAGCTAATGGATTTAAATTATAATAAAGCTTAGGGTTCTTCCATGGAGAAAAACAACAATGTTGATAAAGACCCATGTTGGATGGATTATCTGCCAGAGCTTTTCAAACTTATTGCAAAGAGCATTTCTGTATAATTTATGTATTGAAAAACAGTGTGGTCATAAATAACCATTTCCTCAGTCTTCAAGCACTTTGAAAAATCGAGCATTTTTATGTATTTAGAGGCTTTTCCTTAAGGCAAGAGGATTTTCAAGGTTAACCTGTCCATAGCTAAAGCACTATACTGACAAGGTTAAATTTGTTATTATTACAGAACTAATTATTTAAATTTGTTCTTAGCTACTACTGCAGAGGACTGGGCTGGATTCTAAGTGGATGCTAACAAGTCTTGAAAATTATGATTCAGAAAGATTCCTATAATTTTCAGCAGCTTATTGGCCCATAACATCTCTCTGCAAATAATCACTGGGTTGTGTGGGGTTTAGAAAACGACGGGGTTTTTCCACTGCACAAAATAAATAACCTCAGTTCCTCGAGATCCAAGGGTAGAGAGGTCATCTGTGTTTAAGTTTACAGAGATACCGAAGCAGCTGTTGGAGGGATTTGAGCTTTACTCCAATTGACTGGCCTTCCTGTAGAATACCTCCTTAGTTACAAAGTGAGATATGTCTTTTGCCTTACAGAAACACAGCTGTATAAATATTTATTTGATGTGGAAGTGGCGAGGATGCTAGTGGAGACATCGGTACTGGTGAGATAAGAACTGTTTAAAATTTCATGAATTCACCAGTAGTCTGGTTTTTGGCGCGTACCCACACTCTAATTGGCGTGTTGCCGTTCCTGTAGTGAAAAACTGCATGAATTATGCACGAAAAACAACTCACCACGTGTCCCATTATAACCATATTGTGCTAAGCAATTTTCAGCCTGCTATTCTGGAAAAAGACAATACCTCAGACAGCTCCATTCTCATTACAGCCCAACCCTAGCCTCGCTGGGGATCATTCAAACACCCTGTTTCTTAACTTTCCCAAACACAAAATCTCATCCTTTTAGCAATACCAGTGAACGCCACTTGATCATAGCAGTTCCCCATGCATTTTATCTTCCTGACCTATAAAGCAACCAGACATACAACTGAAAACTAAATTTAATCTATAAATGATTTATGGTGAAGTGGAGTAGTAATATAGCTTACATTTATTCTGTGGGAAAGGGAGGCTAAGTGTTTTACATTAGAAGTAAATGGTGAATTTAGGTGTAAGAAAACACATGAGGTTACTGTATTTTAAAACACAGGCTGCTTTGTTGTCCCAGCATGCCCCCACCCCATGTCTCAGTTCTCAGTAGTTGTACTTCAACAGGGTGTAATATGTAAGAGCACAGAAACACTGACTTGATGTGCTAAATATGCCTATAAGAGCCATGCTTGATCTAGAACCGCCAACATTCCATGTATACCTAGAACCGCCAAGAGGTCATTTTGACCTCCATTCACTCTAATGCAAAAATGGTAAATGGACTGCATTTATGTTGCCATATATATTATAAACCCAGCCAGACACACAGTTCAAAACACTTTATAGTAATGCTTCACATTCATATACATACACATATTTTACAAAAAATAACAAAAGTGGTTGCTAGGCAACCAATATAGACGACTCTTTATTTTTCTATTTTTGAACAGTGTGTGTATGTAAAAATTTTCAAAATTGTTTCAAATTTTTGAATTCATGTCCATTTCTCATGAGAGCAAGGGATTGTCATTGTTATGTTCAATGTTTATGAGTAATATTGGTTTTTTATCTGTTTGACCTGTTTTAACTGTTTGAAAACTTTCTAGTATCTGAACTCGTGTTGTGTTGTGGGATGAGGTCAAAATGACTAACTAACTAAATAACTAACTAACTGGCAAACTGAGTGATTAAATGGAAATTATTTAGCCCAGATTGCAATGATTGGAAAATCAATTTTATACATTTTTATATACACACACTATTCGAACAGTAGAAAAATTAAGAGTCATCTATATTGGTTGCCTAGCAACAACTATTGTTATTTTTGGTAAAGTATGTGTGTGTATATGAATGTCAAGTATTACCATAAAGTGTTTTGAACTGTGTGTCTGGCAGGGTTTATAATATATATGGCTATATAAATGCAGTCCATTTAGCATTTTTGCATTAGAATGAATGGAGGTCAAAATGACCTCTTGGCGGTTCTAGGTAAAACCACTCTTTTTTTCGCTCTCTTTTATATCAGAATCACGAAAACGCATAAGATGATGTAGAACACACTTTTAGGAAAAGTCACCAACTGGGAGACATAGGGGTTTTACGCAAACAGAGTTACGTGCATTTTAAGAAGCGAGAGAGGTCAAAATGACCTCACGGCGGTTCTAGTGTTAATGGGCAATTAATTGAGATTTTCCAGTCGTGGCTGTTGAATGGAGTAAAAGACTTTGGTCTGCTTTTAATAAACAGAAAAACATTCATCAATCATGGCTCCATGACTTAAAGTTCACAGGACCTGGACCAAATCTTAATTACATTTATGAGGAATTATTATGAATATATAGTCGTAGCATATTACACATAAAGAAGTATTATGCTGTTTTTTCATGATATTTTGTCTATTATTACAAGTAATTAATTTACGTTTTACTGCAACACTGAAATGCAACACCTGTGGCAGCCAATCTGTTAAGCTCTGTGGTTGATGCAGGAGTTCTTGCGTACTGATTTTGACCTGTTCTGTCCAACATTGAGAAGGCCAAGGGTAATCAGGAGGAATGCGGCAGATTTCTGTCTCTGTCAAGTCACTGCTTACATTCTCTTATTTTCCTGTCATCACTCCTATGATTCAATTAAGAAGCTGCATTCCTCTGTCTGGCCATGCCAGACAAGGAGACCAATGATTGACAGGTAAAGACATTACTATGCGAAGGGAAAGAGAGTACAGGGAGAGATATGAATATTTGAGTAGATGGCATAAAAGAATCTTGTAATTGATTTTCTATCTAAGCTGCCGTTTCATTTACTGAATAAATGCATTCATTCCAGTGCAGTGGGTTGTTATTGCCGTCCCCTTTGTCTCATTGTGGAGACAAACTTTATTGTATTTTGTATTTGATGATGATTTTGCAGATTCTGAAAACTTTGCCTCAACTGCTCAGCTGCATGGGAGACCGCTGAAAGCTTTTACACAACTGTGCTTATCCTTAGGCTCCATTGCACTACTAGAAATACTGCCAACCGAGTAACTTTGCCAAAAGTAGGCCTCGCTGAAATGAGCTTTGTGTGTTGTCCCCTTCCGACAGATGTGATCCACACCGTGGGCCCAGTGGCCAGGGGTCATGTGGGCCCTACTGAGACCAATGACCTCACCTCCTGCTACCAGAACTCCCTCAGGCTGATGAAGGAGCATGGCTTGAGCACTGTGGTGAGTACAGTTCGCTAACTCAACCTCATCTGAGGAGAAATTAGTCTGTAAGGTGCTGCTTGAAAGAAAACAATTAATAGTGCCTGTGTTTTTGTTTGACAGCAAGTAAGCCCTCAGTAAGAAAGCTGTTTTTTGAATTTTTTTTAGGAAATTGGGAAAAGGCACAAGAACAAAAGGATTTAGCATCTTTCATTTTAGATACAGTTCTGAAAAGCCTTAATCTTCTTTATTTAAACAAAAGCAACAGAGAACACAACAAAATGGAGTTGTTTCATGTTTGTCAAATGAAGGCTTTTCATGTAGACTACTTTGGCTTGTGATTAAATGCGAGGCAGGTCTTTGTGTCCACCTCTACATATTGCCACAGTGAGTAACTACACAGGTTTGCCTTTGTCATTGCTTAGGAAGCCATTTTTAGGTTAGACAACTGTGACCTGTCTTCAATTCTGTAAATGCTTTGATAAACATGTGCCATTTTTTATTTTTCATTTCCAAGAAATTAGCACCTCAAGGTATTTTCCAGTATTTTGATTCTTACGTGTCTCTGCCACTTCTTCAAGAGGCGTTTTCATCTTTAAAACACAGGAAAAACACAAGGTTTAGTTAATGTGGCTGAATCATAAGGGCTTTAGATAAAACAATACCCACAAAATACCCACAGCTGGCAGCAAGTGATCATTCACACGCTCTCCAGCTTCTAGCCTGCTCTGGACTGTATGTTTCAGTCTAGTGCACACAATATATGGATTTGCCCTGCCCACAGTGGGTAAACAATCAGAAGCATGCCAAAAGGCTACAACTCACAGTCTCTGTACCAACCTACTGCCAATTAGAGGAGACATAGATGAGTCCTGTTTCCATTAAAAATAATTCCTGCAATGGGGGTGGCTTACAGTATATTAAGTGCAGCAGACACTTCTAGCAGGGAATTAAATGGAGAAGCAGTTATGGTAAGTGTTTTAAGTTACTGTATATCATACGCAGCAGCATGCCTGCTGATCTTTAAACTTCTCTAATAACTGTTGCGTCCACTAAGATATGATGAGCCCCAATAATATTACATTAGGCTGTCATTTGCACAGTGGAATAATTTACCCTGGTGGCTTTAAGGCTTTATGGGCAAGGGAACAACATGCATCAGGCCCCTTAGGCCTCATGAAGGAACCAGCTTGTCTGGTTTGCTTTGTTTCTGGCACATTACAATGATGTATTTAGTTTAGGCCTATCTCTTGATTTATTTATCCAATAGTCTATATATTTATAAGAGGCAGAGTTTCTGTTTTTACAGGGAGCAGGCTGGATCCTGTCTGATGTATTTATACAGCTGAGAAGGCCTTCAGTGAAAACAGTGGAGTACAGCGATTGACTGGCCTTGTAGGGCTGAGCCTAGACATTACATTATCTTAGCCACAGTCCATTTCGTCTCTCCTTGCTGCAAGGACAACTGAAACCCTTTTACCACAAATAAAAAGGAAATAGCTGTTTCTTTTTTCAAGCAAGGATGTGGCCTTGATTTAGTTTTACTCTAGCCTGCCTTGATATGCAAGACTTACTTGAAGAGAGGCTCTAAGGGTTCTCTAGTCCTAATTCTTTGTTAACAGACAGTCTTGCAGTCTCTTGGTGCAGAGCACAAAGAGTCCACGTTTTTGGTTAGCTGATCAGCTCTAAGCTCATTTTGACTCATCTGAAAGGGTCTCACTATGAGCTTTGCTCTGCGAGAGAAACAAGAGATCCCACCGAAGACGGGCTCCCCGCCAAGTGGGTCTACAAAGTGGGCAAAAGAGGGGAGCTACATTTAGGAATCCTAGACAGCTGGCTCACTAATGGGGATTCCAGGGCATTATGGGGGAATAGGAGTCAAAACAAAGCCTAACACAAAATAAACTTGAGCATGAAAGATTAAAAAGAAGCAGAGCCTGGTAGTTAATCTCTGTTTCTTGGAGCTCAAAGCCAACCCTCAGGCTATGAAACAGTACAGCTACTCTAGTCATCACATCAAAATCTTCCTGTGACTGTAGCATGTCAAGACAGAGAGTTTACAGGGAATACTACTGAGTGTCACCACTGCGATGCATTTCCTTTACCTTAGGGTAACTGAGTGTGTATGAGTGAACATGTACCATTATCCCCAGCAGTCAGAAATTTGATAGAAGAGCTTTTCCTGTCCCTAAGTAACGTTGCACTGATTTATAGCTCTACTGGGACAGAACTAGGGAAGATAGAATATGTGACTTTTAGACAACCCAAGGCAATTCCTGGCTGAGTTTTGGGGTTGTTTCAGACTTTCTAGGTTGTATTCCTACCATTATCATAAAATTACTCATTTGGAAATAACAGCTTGAATGAATGTCCATAAAGTCATAAAGTCTCCATTATGGGGTGGCTCAGACAGCGCTCATGAGGGCATTAACATTAGACCTCTGTTACTTTGGTTTAGTAATAATGGGGGTAGAATTTCTTGCTTAGTTATGTAAACTGCCTCAGGCCTTCAGTGTTGCATAAGCAAAACATAACCATCTATACACTAGATTGTAGTAGCTTATTGTTGATCTTTATTATGTTTATAAGTCATAAAACCCATGCTGGACACTTTGCCAAGCCCATATTGGCTGAAATGTAAAGGCAGATGTGCACATTGTGTTTATATGACTTCCCCTGACCCACAGGAAAAACTGTAAGTATTGGATGCAGTTCCAAGCTTTAGTGAGGGATGGCCTTCAGATGAAAAATGACGATCAACCTGAGCCAAGAAACCTGCCGTTTAACCCCCACACTGAAGTTGAGAGCTATCTGGAACAGTCCAGGCTTTAACACCCTCACTCTGTCTTAGTCTCTGGATAAATATCAGAAGGCTGGATGGCCTACTGAGTTGTGTTTTCCAAATCATTTGGCTGCTGTGCATGCTGGAAAGTGATAGCGCATACTTGTGCCCATGTGCATACATACACTATATGCCTTTTACGTGAGCCCTTCCTTAGGCATATGAATGTGCCACTGTTTTTGCAGTGTTCTTTGCTCATTTCTTCTCTGCCTAGAGGACTCTTATGCTTCAGTGCATTTTTTTTTTCTGCGGCTGAAAGAGCAGCAGGCTGTCACGGCTCCCTGGGCTCTGACTGACCACAGCCCACAGCCAGAATGCCAGCATTGCCGGCTGGGCTTTGCAACATCACACAGGGGAGCCGTGGGAGCTGTGCAGCCTGTAAGTAGAGTTGCAGCTCTGGGCTGATGAGCAGCCGGTTGTCAAACAGCCCCCTCCTCTGCTCACTGCTTGTTATACTACAGTATGTTGTGTGCCTCTAAAGGAGGCTCAGGTGACGAGCCAAAAATGAAATACAGCTAGAAAAAATTAGATACTTGGTGGATTGAGTTTAGAGTGAATTGTGGTAATAACTGTGCATTTCAAGTCTACAAGAATGAAGACGCTCTAGCGGGCTATCAATATTTTCTTGAGCCAGGATGTATTAAATAGATCTAATCATCGTTGCTCTGATATATGGACCATGTCATGTTGTAATATTCCTTTTGGAAACAGCTGAGATCACTGGGGGAAGTTTGTTCCTCATCAGTACAACAAGATTACAAAAGTTCTGACAGAAAACAGACAGAAAAAATAATTCCTGTAATTAGGATGTGTTTGAAGGTGGCATGCAGTGCTGAATACATGCATATTCTTCACTACTAAGTGAGAGATGACAATCATCGTGTGATTGAAAGAATAATTTCCCGCATTCACAATCAGGTTTTTATTATTTGGTGAAAGAAGAATTATTCATCCATGTCCCTGTGCTTTTTAACAGTGCACTCTCCAGTATGTGTCTACTGTATCTGTATAATGTCAGACCCTGGGGGACCTCCTCTCCATAGAGCAGAAAAGCCATACAGTACATGGAGCCGAGGAGACGGTTAATGCAGGTCCCCTGTCTTGGTTAGTCATGGAAGGCTGCTCAGATTCTTCCCTGGAAGCAAGTGCAGCATCTGTCAGGCAGAAACAGACAGACTGTGTGGAGGGGGACGCCACCATCTGGAAGCCATTCAGCCTTAGACTTTCGTTTTTTAGAGACCATATTAAACAACCCTTAGACTGTGACCTTTAGAATAAGAGAATAGCCATGTTTACCCAAAACATCATTATTGTTTCATTTAATTTAGCCTTTCTTTTGAGTGTTTGGGGAGTGTTCTGTCAAGACAAAATAACAAGCATTTCAGTCTCAAGGGGGATGTGGCATCAAGATACGGCAAGTAGTTTAGTTGTTGACTAATGATCTTATGGCCAACTGAGCCTCCTTTTTGTTCCTAATTTGACGCTGACAGGCCACAATTTGATGCTTTCCGAAAGTATCTGTCATTAAGCTATTTCTGGCAGCAAGCAGTGGGCTGGCAGCTGTCAGTGTGGACAGTGACAGGGTCGCAGACTGCATTTAGTGGCCTCCTCTCCTGGTCCCATGCAGCCCTGGAAGTGTTTTGTAGTCATAACACACTGGCTTCGAGGAGATCCAGCAGGGAAGCCACAAATTGCCCGTTGAGAAAAATGCTGAAAGCCAAGTGGATTGGAGATGAATGGTGTAGAATGATAGGATTAGCCACCCTTCTCTATGGGCTCTTTCCAAGGCTGCTAGGAGCATTAGCTTCCATTCCTTTTGCCCGACAGTGTTCCCAAAAAGCATAGCATAGCCCCTACGAGATGATCTGTTTGACATGACAAGGACAGCAGGCAAAGAACAAAGGGATAAGCACCGTGCCCAAAGGTGTCTTTGAGAGAGGCAACACACTGAGCTTTGGGTGGCAAATTGACTTTAATCTCGTCTTACATTATGTTTTGGCCGACCAGTTTAAAGGCACCTCCTCTGTCCTCAGGAACAATACAAGTTACGCTATAAATAACTTTAACTGCTCCACCTTTATTAATGTAGGTCATTGATGATGTTTGAAAATGTGTTTTTACTGCTGTATTTAAGTGCACTGGGGGGTCTTTGTCATTATTTATGTTTCCAAATACTACCATATCAAATTTAACTACTTTGTACTCCATCCTATTCCATTTCGGTATGCCGACTCCCCAAGTGATTAATTAATTCTCATTTATGTACGAACAGATCGTGTGCAAACTTTTCCTCCATCCACTTGTCTCCCCTTACTCATAAATTATTGTCCGCAAGTGCAAGCGACTCCAGATTTAATTATATAATGGCTGAGAGAAGTATAGAGGCCTGATTGTGCATGTACTTGGCTTGTGATCATAGCAAAGTAAACTGTGCCATTAATTGGGATAGAAAACTGAGAGGCTCCCCGTGGATCTGCTTACAGAACGCAGTTGGTCTTTTGTCTCTATATCACACAGTATTTCATTTAGTTCTTGTACTTTGAATTCTTCTATAATAGGATCCAAGACCATTTTCTTTATGGCAATATTTGGTTAACTTCATTTGCAGGTTAACTGCAGGTCAATTGTAATTATGTAGTCAAGTAAAGGGGGGAAAAAAAAAGTTTTACTGGATTTTATTTTTGAGGATTCAACGAAAAAGCAGTTTTGAACTGTCTGCCTCTCCTGCTATTTTGCTCTGGCTGCTGTACTCCGCTGCATGCACCTGTGCTTTATAAAGATAAAGCCTCATATGTCGCAGAAGGGTACTATGGCTAAATGCTGTGACAGGAAGAGATAATACTAAAAAACTATATGCCTCTAATGTCAGGTGAATGTATTTTTCTTCAGCCCATCTTTTGTCTCACATCTAGAAGTGAGCATATTGCCAATACATTTTTAATGCTCTTCTCTCTCCTAGCAGAAATAGTTTATTTATGAATTTGAAATTTAGCTCTTCCAGTTGAGACTCTTTCTCTGTTCTACCTGGACGTAATTGCTCCTTCTGGCAATGTCTATCAGAGTGTTAATCCATTTGAAGATTTACTGAAGACCCAGACACTAACTCAAACGGGGGAAAGACAAGGATTTCATTGGGTATCATTCCCCAATCAGTAATTATCTACAATATGTGATTATAACTCGGCCCTGTCTGTGCCCAGTGGTTGCTTGTAACCCACTTCCACATACAGTACCTGCGTGCATCGACAAAGGTTAATTAGACTGAAGCTTTAAAAAGGTCACGCCGCCATTTAAATTAGTCAATGCTATTTGTCTGATCCAAATCATTGGCAACACCAGGCCAATTAGATCCAATTACACTGATAGTGCTTGTGGTGGTCTGCCACCTAGTCCAAGTTAATGACCATTGGAACCCCAATTACCCCAATGCCCCGATTCAGAGGGAGGCAATCATGGCAGGAGGAGGAGCTTCAGCTCTGGGCCCTGTCGCATCATCTTCCCTTGACATTCCCCTCACTCCAGGGAAGACTGCAGAACTCCATGCAAGGTGAAATATTAGGATATGTAAAATGTGACATTTCTACACACCTCAAGAGGGCTAATCACAGTTGATGGGGATTGAAGCAGTAATCTCCAGAGTGTCCATGTGGAGTGGCTTGATGTGAGCATGCCGACGTCTTGATTACAAGCCCAGGAAGCCTATAGTAATCATCAGGAAGACTAAACCCTATCTAGGCTACTCTACCTAGATGTTCTGTGAGGGAAATGGCGGCAGTTTCGTTCTAGATTAATGTGCTCTGACAATAATAAAGGCTCTTCAAATAATTTAAGTACTAAAGCACAGTCAAGCAGTATAAGACTCAAGCTCAACACTCGGGCTGCTTTCGCTTCGTCTTTTTCTCTGCTGCCGTATACCTGGCTGTGCGGAGCTCCAGGAAACGGCCTGCTGAATTTCTATGAGGCTCGTATCCCTCTGCGGTGCCGTCTGAGAATAGAAGCGACAGCTCACACTCAACTGAGGGACTGTCAGAGGAAGTTGTTGATTAAACAGACGTCTTTCCTGCCATCCGCCATGAGACAAGAGCACCATAATAAACATGCATTATTTAAGCATACCTGAAGAATGTGGGCAATACAGAAGAACAAAAGGCGTTACTGTCTATCTTTGTGACTGCTTCACAACAGGAGTGAGAAAATGGCTTTCTTGAACAGGAGTGAACAGGAGAAAAGCTTGAGGATCTACCCAAGGAAACAATTGTTTGTGACAATTAGTTTTGATTAACAACATCTCATTTAGACAGCAAATGTGGTGTCGGGATGCTGATTTTCAAATGAAGTCCCAAGTCCTTTGCCTGAGGGAGGCTACCTTTGAATCACATTGTTTCAGACAAGAAAAAACCTCAACTAGAGACGGTACATGGACACCGGTGTCTTGTTTGCTTTGAAGCCGCCTCAGCCAAAGCAATACTTTATGTACAAAACAACAAAAATATCAACAAAAATAACCTTGTCCTTATTGTACACCTGGAAGCCTGTTTTTCCGCCAGCAGGCTCACATCTTTGTAGAGTTGTACTAGAGTCTGAAACACTACACTGTCATCATACATTTCCCCCAGCACCTGATAAATGCTTCTGCTTTGATCTAAGGAGCTGAGCAGGAAAGAAGGATGTGAAATACATTACATGCAGAGCAGGCGTCTCTCATAGCTCGACCGCTGCTTTTCAACTAGGTAAAATCTCAGCAATCTCACTGATACTGTAACAGATTGGTGTTCATCAGCAGCGGACATCGGTGGAATGATTTCTTGTTTACATCATTATGGTTAATTACCATGCAGATTCAACCCAGTCAACAGCGCCCGCACCGCGTGTGTGTATGTAGGCGTGTGTGTGTGTGTCAGTGAAGCCAGACAGAGCTGTCACACTCTCAGTCATCTCATTACTAATGCAGCAATGTCTCCAGTGTAACAACTCATGCTGCTCTGGTGTGTTTGGTCATTCTTGTGATCCCTTTGAGTGCATGCCAAAAAATGGGGCCATCCAGACAGTATGTGTAAATTAATAACCAAAGAAACCCTTTGTATGTAGCCATGTACAAATTATCCAGTCACCTTTTACCCCCAACTGGTCCACTAATCTGGGTGGCACATTACTGCAACTGTGACACGCTGGGCAACATTTTCAATTTAACACTCACAGATGGATGTTTTAATTATTATTGAAAGAAAGGTAATGATGATGATGAATCTCCAAGTTCCTCTCAAAGCCCTTGATTGAATTTACAAAGCAGGACAATTACAGTAACATGAGGATGAGTATAGGAAAAAAAACATGACAAAGCATGCAGTTACTGTCAACTTGTACATGATGTACATATTTGCAATAATCAGGTTAGTATCCCAACTATAGGCTAGATGTGAAACCCACATTCATTCCAGTGTTGAATCTTGGACCTTGGCCTCTATGTCTTTCATTTGTGGCTTTGTGAAGCCAGGTGTTGAACCCCGTGTTGACCTTGTCGGGCTTGTGTCCATGAAACTGGAATTTTCTAGTCTATCAAAGGGTTCCATTTCAACACACTTGCACCCAGTTATCTTTCAATCATAGTCCCCGCTCCTACAGATGTGTTTAGTTGGAGTACAAGGTCTCTCTGTCGTAGTCTGTTACACGGGGGGACACTCTGTCTTGCTGCGGTTGTAGCCTGCACATGAAATGTTTTCAAGGGAAGAAATCAGGTGCCACCTCAGATTAAAATAAATATCACCAAAACAATAATTTGTTTTGTTATTTGTAACTTTTAAACTGGTTAAGTAGCAATTTTGACAATTACCAGCATTAGCACTAAAAATTAAGATACATCAGATTATATTGCATTAACACATTTAGACATTTTAATAAAATGAATAGTCTGCCAAGTTGCTAAAGGGTGTGCTAACCCTGCTAACCTTTGTTAGAAATGTTTTTTGTCCTCATATTTTGTTGGTGATGTTGGTGGTGTTGAAGGTCACAAAAAAAGACAAGAAGGCCCTCCTATAGTCCCTAATACATCAATATTAACTGATACCTGTTTCCAAAGAAAACAAGGCAGTTGTTGCATTTACTGTACACAATTAAAGAAATTGTGTTACAGATTGAGATGAGAGTGTGAGATATGTGGTTAACTGTGATATTTTTCTCTTAATCCTATAAACCATACAGTATACTGTAGGTCTGTTGTCCTTACTCTCAGACAGGACCCACAGGAGTGTACTTCATGATTGTAGCAGTGTAAATTACTGTAGGTAACCTTCTTGGAAAGGTCATGGTTTAATTAAGGTGACTAGGTTTTGTCTATAGACTATATGGTTATGTCATGTAAAAAATATATATAGCTTTGGTTAAATTAAATACATAAGTTAGGTGTGAAATTTCTCTCTGTGTGGTGACATAGCAAAAGGAAACAGGTTTGTCTTGTTTTTTTTAAGGACTTTCATATTTTGTTGTTGTGTTGAGCAATGATAGAATAATTGAATGGGAAAACTGAAGGAACAAAGCCTTCTCTTTGTTCTCTTTGAAAGCAGATGAGGTAATGCTTTGTTCAATCATATCTCAATAAATGTATTTTCATCCTCTTAAACTTCATGTTGAAATTGGCATTCTATTATGCTTCAACTCATTTTGACTACTTTCTTTTTTTGTAACATATTTTTGTTGTGCACAAATGCCGAACAGCTATAGTTCTTATCTCCTTGCTGAGATTTTCAAGTTCTTCCCTGCAAGTTTTCCTTAGATTTTTCACAGTCGGTCTTTGCCTACCCTTTAAACCTTCTGAGCACAACTCTCTACTGTGTTTTGTTAATGCATTGGTTCCCGTGTGTTTTATCAAAGAGAATGCATAAGGAAGAGAGCTGACAGGTATTGGGAGCCTTGGGAATGTTTGTAGTTCTTTGTGTGGTTCAGAAGTGCACAACTGCATGTCTACATCCAGGATATGTATAAATTCAGAAATGAATATTTATAATAGTCCCCATCTGCTTGGCACATTTTTATGATCAACATTGTTTGGTTTGACGACAACAAACTGAGAACACTGGAAACAGTTCACGCTTTGTTGACCAATTCACCAGTCCATAGTCATGCATAAATATGAGAACATCAGGACAGCTATGAGACTCAGTACAAAGTTCTTAAGACTAAAACTGTATACACAAATGTACACAAGTTACAAGCCTTGCCCCCCTCATCATTTTGTTATCAAAACCACAGCAGTGTTCCCGCAGGCTTAGGTGAATGATTGTGTGCATTGGCAGACACGCCAGTGTTTATGCTCTCCTACATAATTCTTTAATCATGGTGCTATTACCCCACACATACACCCAGTTTAGTGACATTATTATCTCCCAAGGTCACAGCAAACGAAGGCTGATGCACTGTGCCTGGCCTGAGCTGATTGACTCACAATTTCAAACTGGCTCAATCTAGGCCTACTCAGCAATTCAGGAGGCAATGCAGCACCTTGCACAGGTTTATGAGAGAAATATATTAGCTCTAACACTGCAGGATTGCTGTGCTTTGATGCTGGAGATTGCCACAGAGGAGTAAGATACTTCTTTTTGGCCCAGCAAATGTTTTATCTTGTGTACTGGCAGTGACATTTGTGTTCAGACTGAGATTATTTCAGACTAGTTATTAGTATTCTGGAAATACGAACGGCCTTGTTGTTGACCGTACACATAACATTTACTTGAATGATATGCACCGTTCAAGAAACAGGCTATTTCTCTGTGGGTGTGTATTTTGTTGTTGTATTCTGTGAGGTAATGTGTGATAGAGAAAGTATTTAGCAGCTGAATATTGGCCATCTGATTGTGGATGTGAAACTAGTCCTTAAGTTACACCCCCACCTTCCACATTTTCTCCTGTTCCAAGTTAATTAAAAATTATACACCATGTTAGCAATAAATCATTATGAAGTAGGCCTACTGAAGTAATCATTTCATGGGGTAATTTAGCAGATTAAACATTTCTTTCATTGTCAAGCAGTGACCTTAATATCGTAAATGTCACACTCGCCTTTTATGAATGATACCGCAACTGTCAGGACCATAGAACAGATTTAAATTTAAATCAGCTATTACTGTACCTGTGCCTACAGTATCTTATTCCTTTCACGTACAGATGAAACTAGAAAGCCCAAAGATTTAGTCACCATGCCACATGCTGAATGAAGTGCCTGCCAGAGCGAACACAGGGGTGAATCCTGTTTCATGGTTTGACTTTTCACTCGCAGCTTGGAATGCCAGATAACCTCCAAATCTCACCCAGCTTAATATCTAATGTCACATCCATAAACCCCTGGTAATGACAATATGCATGAAATAAAATCTGGGGCTCTTCATCATTACGGTCTTAGTCCCCTGAAAGGAGAGCGGGAGAGTGTGAGAGAGAACATGGAACAAAACAAATGTATATACAATCATTTTTAGATATGTCTAGTGGGAAGCAAGTGTTTAATGTGTGTTTTGGTGTGTGTGGCTGTGTGTGTGCGCACACAGTACTTGTAGCACAGAGGTAAACATAGTGGGTGAAATGCACTTTTTGATCAGGAGAGCATCAAACTCTCTGGAGCAAAGCCAGAGGCACACCAATCAATTTGGATATTGAGAAAGCACTTCAACTGATAAATTCCCTTACAGGAAGTTTTCTTTTTTATCTGGACTCAGCACAGCAAAGTCACTGAGCAATTAAAAGACCAAGCACGCAACAGAATTTCCCATTGGGTGATGCAGTGAAGAGGGTCTATTATGAAATTGGAGAGATGGGATTTTAGATAAAGTAAGTGTTCACATCAGATTGCTTTGACTTAATCAAGACCATCATGGCTCCAAATTCCTAACGTGAGAACTCAACACCTCCCAACCTGAGCCCAGTTTTTCAGGAGTCCTTTACTTCTTTTTTTCTCCAGAAACAGGCTGCATCACAAGGAAATGTGAGTTTGGCATAGACCTCCGTCAGGCATAGTGATGATGACCTGCATGATGGTCTCTTACTCAAGACTCAATATGATCCACATAAAAAAGGCCCGAGTTGTTTGTGCTTTTATTACATTATTAAGAAGGTGTTATAGAAAAACAGACTCTATCCTGCCCTGCTGTTCCCTCTTTATTTCCTGAGTGACAGAATTGTTTGGTTTCATTAATTATTGTAGTAAAACATAACTCCTTTTTCCGATGAAGTGAATGAAATGATGCAGTACATTTTTGCTCCAAAAACATGTGATGTATTTGGTGCAGAGAAAATGGTTTTCCAGTTTTAGTAACTAATTAATGCTTTATCAATATTCATGATGAACTCCACATTTAGAAAGCCGTAATTAGCTATATTATCCTCTGGCCATTTGTGAAAATGTTATCCATATAGTTCAAATCAAACCACAGCAACAACTCCAGTTTTGGACCAACTGATAGACTAGAGTTAGTTGTTACCTAGCATGGAAATCAGATGTCATTCCTTTCCATTCCAACAGCACATGACAGAGCCACTTAGTCCACATGGTATATAGAGAGACCTGGATGGACGGTGTCATATTTCACCTTTGCCACCCGGTGATTCTCTCAGTCACCTTCCTGTTTCCTCTCAGCCAGCTGCTCCCTAAACTTTCAATCAATCTGCAGAGCCACCGAAGCTGCAATTCACCATGACCTTGAGTGGCATGTCACGTCCTCCTTGTTTGGGGTGTTGGTGGGCTTTGGGTCCTTTCTCATTCCTCCTCATTTAGAGTTGCACCTGTGCTCAGGCTGAGACAGGACCACTTTGCAATACAGCTCAGGGATTTGACTGCGTTTAACAAAAAATCTCATACACACAGTTAGTAGCATGCAAGCACTGCACTGCTCTTTTTGTCGTCTCTGCCTTGTGTCGCATAAATAAACTGTGTTAGAGTAAAAGTAAAAGCTAGAAAAAGTCAGACTCAGTTTCCTAGTTTCTAATAACACTTTCTGTTCTTCTTTGAAGTACTTAAATCAAGAAACAATTTAATTGTGTTCAGCATCAGTTTTAGTCTTTTTTTTAGTATATTTTTTGGCTTTTTGCCTTTGTTTGATAGCACACAGTAGAGATAGACAGCAAAGGGGGAGGCAGAGAGAGGGGGAATGACATGCAGGAAAAGGCTGCCCGGCATGGGATTCGAACTGGGGCTGCCTGCGGTGAGGAGTGTAGCCTCTACACGGAGCGGCCACTTTACCCACTGCGCCATGCACCGCCCCGTGAGTCATAGTTTTGATAATAATAATTTTGGAGCTACTTGTATGTCTCTCACCGCACATGGAAGTACAATTTTGTGCTGAAACTCTGTCAGACTCTTTTTTTGTTTTTGTTTTTGTTGAAGTCTGGAGGAGGTGGGGGATTTGTTGTTCTGCTTGGTTGAACATAGACATGTATAGTCTGGGCGAGGCCAGGGTGGCAGGATGGCTCCCTGCAAGGCCCCAATGTGACAGAGCTGTCTCTACATGAAGGTGACCCTCTCCCTGGACCCTCCACTCTGCACAGTTTTTCTGTCAGGTCCTACAGGCGACATGGTCTATTAAGCACCTTAATGATGACCACAGCTTCATGCACTCACACACTAGACCCCTACTCCTTCATACAGTATATCCGTATTTTCTGAATGCTGAACATATCTCAGTGTGTCAGTATGTTTTCTCAGTACCAACATCTTTGTACAAAGGAGTCTAACTTGTATCCAGCTAGTGTCTGAAGGGAGATTTTGATTAGACCTGGATGCTTTGTGAAATAAATCTCCTTTGGGATTTAAAGGTGGATACTTTGAACAGGCAATCCTTCACAGGGCTTTTACACTCAATAAATCCACTAACGCCCCAATGTTTCAAAACACTGCTTTTACAGCCTCATGCTTTATATCCATATCCACTGCACTGTGGTGTAAAAGTGACAGAACTGCTTGAAGATGGCAACAAGCCTTAGGGAGCACTCCTACCAACACTTTCACATCTGTTGATCCCCCATATCCCTGTACCTGCCATGAATAAAGGAACTTTCCAACGTGACAAGGCAGATATATTATGGACTCTCCCCTTGAGCTTGGCAAGAAGAGGCTGCTACCGGCTCAGTGTGTGTAGATTTTCAGATCAGGGAAAATGTGGGGACAGGGGATGAGATTAGGTCTCCTAGGGCATGCTTGCTGAAGCTTATCCCATCGTAATTACCTTCATGCAGTGTTTACATCCGGTGACCACTGGGAGTCTGCGTCCACTTGATTTTCAAACAGGGTGGATTAAGAGCAGATGGGGAGCAGACAGTGCTGCCACCTTAATGATATTGTATCCCAGAAACTAAAATGTTCATTTGACATCTAGTAATTTAATTAAACAGTAACAGTGGAATCCCATATAATTTAACCTTGACAAAACCATCAGGTGGTCATTTCACATTAAAATGTAAATACTCCTCTGTGGTGATCTATTTCTATAGGACATTATCAATTTCATATTTGTCTGACACTGAGATCACACAGTGGCAATACAATTATGGGTAACAGCTAAAGCCAACATTAACTAATGGCATAGCCCATGGGCTTACAACACTAACAATGCTAAACATTTGCTAAGCAGAAATTTTACGTAAATTATATTTCATTTTTTTGATTATCTTAATCATTAAAGCAGAAGTAAGTGATATATTTGTGTTAATATAAGTCTTAAATAGTTATATCTTCCGACAGCAATCACTTACATAGAGTGTTTGGACCAAAACACGGGTCTGTCAGTCACTCTGCTCTGCTCTGATTAATCCTAAGTTTTTATCCAATGAGGAGAGAGAACGGCATGCAGGGCTGTGTGTGCAGCCAAGGAACGCCGTGAATGTGGCGACGTAGGGACGAGGACTGTTATGGTGCGTTCAAGGAAACTCGTATTTTTCCGACCGTGAAGTGGTACCAGTTCGATCTGGTACGAGTTCACCGGTCGGAAGTTACGAGTGGCTGTTATAGTGACTTTCACCGGTAAAACAGGTCGGTTGTGACTTGAAGCTGTAATTTACGATTTCAAAAGCCTGCCTGGAATGCAGCATTAGCGAAAACGACCGGACCACTTACTTCTGCTTTAAGTTCAGAGTTTCTGAGGAGACTGTAATAAATGCACCCAAATGAGCATGTTAAAAAAAAAACAAAGTGTTTGATATTGTCTGCATTACTGAATTTATGTTAAGTCTGTCATGATAATGATTTCCGAGACAGCTGTGCTTTTATGTAGCTTCATATGGTTCAAGACAAGCAAAGCTAAAAGCTCATCAAAGAACAACGCACAAAACTGAAATGTGCATTCACACTGTCACCTTTCAAGAGCCTTTCATATGGAGACAAAGAGATGCAAGGCCCTTTTGTTTTTGCCGTAGGTGTGAATATCATTAGATGTACCGTGAGTGCAATAAATGCGAGTAGGTGCAGTAGCCTTTGCCCATGAGACAATAAAACACATATGGAAATGAGCCGACAGCATGACTAATAGCTTGCAGTTTGAACCACGCCACCATCTCAGCAAAATGCCTCTTCTCTCAAAGTGAGCCATTATACAGTTATCAATGAGCCTGCTTCCCCTTTGATCTCTCTTTTTAAGTGTTGAGGATTTTACAGCCAAAAAAAGAACACCTTAGAGAAGCCATTGGTTTGCATGCTGTCTGCTGTTATGTGGATAAAATGAATACAAAGGAAGCTGTCACTCTCCACGTCCCTCCTGTCCCTAATCCTCCCACTCCTGAGTCTGCCTGCTACACCATCATCAGAGCCCAGATCAAAGTATGAGAGAATGGCCCAAAGGTTTGCACAAGAGGGAGAGCTGACCTCCTCAGAGCTTACTATGTCCTTGGACCAAAGTCCTTCTAAGGGCCGGACATATTCATGGGAAACCGATTCTGCGCACTGTGCCCAAATTGAGCTTCACTTTGGATCAGTGGTCTTGCTTTTATGGCTGTTCCCTGAGGCAGCCATCATAGCTATAGAGTCAGTTGTATAAAGACAATAGTTGTCTCATTTGAAAGCCTGCATGTTTATAGTTGTAATAAACCGAGAATGAACACATGCATTATTGTGTGTACTTTGAACGTATTTGTCCATGGTGTGCTGCAAGCTTACAGTAAGTCTGTATTACTTAAAGCCCACCAGACCAGTATGGACTGTAAATTGAAAAATAGTGTTTTCTCACGCTAATACGACACAGGCCTTGACCTCTCATCCCGCTACTGTTAATTAGTGTTGGTTGCTCTTACCTCTGGGCAAGCTCAGATTTATGGCTTCATGTTGGGCAGAGCTTTAAAGTGAGAGTGCACTGCTGGTGCAGAGGCTGCCCACGGACTGCCTGGATAAACAGACTTTCATACTCATTTCATACAGTGCTCTGGTATACACATGGATTCCTTAACTGCATAGGCATGTGTGATACTGAAATATACCTGCTGTTTAGCAAATGGGTCACATGAATTTATCAATTGGTGTAGTTTGACATAGATTTTATTAATATGGAAGTATTACTGCTATTTTTGTGCTGTACTATGCAGTCCAAGCCCCAATATATTTTAATACATTGTAATCTATTATATGATTTATTCAATCTTCAAAGGCATGCTTGAACATTTTGGGATTATTGCCAATTTACCAAGCATTACAAAGAAAGATCAATATCAATTTCATTCCTTCACATTCAGTGCACAGATAGATCAGTCACATGTTTAGCCTACCCTAGCACAAACACAGACAGCAGAGGGAAATAGCCAGCCTCCAAAAGGGAGAAAAAAAAGAAATTCTTCCAGTTTTCAGGGTTTCAATATATCCGTCTGCCAAAAGCTTCAGCCTTTTTTTCTCTCATGCCCATTTATCTCACCCCAGTCTACCTTGGCTCACAAACATGTAGCAGCCTTCCTCCACAACAGTGCATCGCAGGAGTTCACACAAGCTATGTATCACTGGAGTTGTGCAAATGGGATGAGTTATCATCAGTGTTGCGGAACTGAGTGCGATGAAGGCAATCACAGAGCACCCTGAGCTTCCGTTAACAAAGAGAGTTCATTAAGTCCATTAAAATCCCAGTTGACAAAAACATCCCAGGCTTCAAGTCGAGGAGTAATTATTCCTAAAGCACAAGGTCGATGAAGAAATCAGAAGAAACAGACTTACCCAACACCATACTGTATGTTTTGACTTACAGTATACAGGAAAAACACAAACATTCATTCTTCTAATTGGAAAATGTGTCCCTATGATTCAATAATAATTATGTACTTACCAAGCTTCCAAGAGGTCACTGCTGCAAGAGTGCAGAGCTCTCAGTTCGATTTGCAGTTAATGAGGTTGGGTCTCTTAACGAATGTTAGTTTTTATTTTGTATGTGGTGCTTTGGGAAATGTGGTTATGGCCTATTTATCATCCCTTTTGAGTCAATGCAGATCTCCAATCTACACTCATCTGGGTAATATTTTACTTGGCTTTTCCATTTTATACCGTGACACTGAATTTTCAAAAAACTTATGGAGTCTCTGTATAATGTAAGTTTAGCAAATCTGTATAATAATTGTATCAAGTAAATCTTAAAGAAATTTATTTAATTACTGCATTTGTTTTGTTAATTAAATATGACATTGTCATCATAGCTCCACCAGTCGGCTTAAAAGGCTGTGTACAGCAGTTAGGATGACAGATGGAGTTCATATCTACTGGGGTTTCATTGTACAAATCCAAAGTCCTGATGCTAGTGAGGAATACCCTTCAGTGACTCCTCTCCACTGTTCTGGATGATCATGGGACTCCAGCTAAGAATAATCTGAACTTTCACATCAACCATATTAATTCCTCCCGCCTTGCTGACTACATGCTAATGCCCCTTTCCTGCTTTACCTTTATACTGTACACCAACTCTGCAGTAACAATAGCTTTCACCCCTCTACAAGTACTAGCAATACATTAGCATACCTTTAACCACACTCATCAATAAACCTCTAATGCTATAAATAATGCAGGGCAACAAAATAAAGGTCGATTAAAATCATCAATCATCTAAGCTCTCTTTACATGGTACCGGTGGTTGCTTAGTAGCTCAGTTCAAACGGCCAGGCTGCTCAGTCTTAGTATGGCTATAGGCTTTTTTTTTTTTTTTCAGTGGTAGTCCTTACATGCAATATGCAGCAGACAAGACTTTTGTCTTGCACTGGTTCTTCCATAGAGACAGAGGCCATGCAGCAAGTCACTTGTCCTCATATGTATGCTCTTTCTGTCATGTCAAAATTCAGAGTGGGGTTTTGACTTTGAAGTCCCTTTTGATATGGTGCTTTTGAAATGCTGAAGGACGCCTTGAAAAGAAAAAAATGTTTAATTAGTGGCCTTACGTGGGAAGGGTACCATAGGCTGGCTTTCACATTGCAAAACCAAAACCCTTTTTTTTTCCTTTCTCTGATTAAATGTGCCATTGAAGTTAATTTATGAATGGAAATTAAAGTAATGTCTCATGAAAAATGCTCCATAATTATTATTTTACTTTCATTTAGATCAACCACATGGGAATATTCTGCTCTTGTGGTACTAATCATGTGAGCTATATTTTAGGATTACTGATAATTCTAACCTCCCAGCTACCGCTAATCTCTACAGAGACTCTGACATGGCAAAGGGATGTTTAAGAATCCATACATGGCCTGGTTTTACCTTCCATAGAGGGATATTTGGCTTGTCTTGTCTCTTTTGCTGCATTTTATCTTCAGTATTTCAGACGTTTTCTCACTTTGAGTTACCTTATGAAACAACAGCTTGATGGATTCAGACAGAAACCTCCTGTTCTGCTTTGATCATTTTCTTTAGGCCCACCTGTAATTCAGGCCTCCAAAATGCAAATGACTTGTGATGTTACACACTATGCACAGGTGCTCTACATTTCTTAAGCACTCATTGGAATAATCGTAGGCTTTAGAAGCCCTGAGGCTTATTGAATGATGTCTCCTACACCGCTGAGTGTTGAGGTTCTAATATTCAAATATTTTCTTCTGATACATTTTTCCTTTAGTTGCTGCTGCCACCCTGGGATTCAATCAAAATGCCTCCTACAGTTTATAATGTCATGGCTCTTGTGATAAATGCAATAAAAAAATTCATAAGACCATTATAATCATGTCAGGATGAGGATCTTAATCAATGTAAAGTTCAAGGCCTTAAAGGAAGCGGATGTTAGGTACTGAAAATTGTCAAATAAAAGCGGGTGTTCAAGTACAGTAATAGTTGAGACTGTGGCCTGTTGGAACAATTTGTTCAGTGACATAAGAAGAAAAAAGAAAGAAAGAAATTACAAAAATGTTTTGTTCAGTAATGTTTTCAGAAATTAGAAATTGTATGTCCATATTTTTTGTATATCTTAAAGGGAAGTTTTGTTAAGTTTTCATACAGGAAACAGGAACAGAAAAAGCATGAATGAATAGAGATTAGACATAAAAGTCTAAGTCTAATAACAGCTGGTGTCAAATAAAGTCCATGTTCTCTTCCGCTGGCCACTATTTGGGAATGGACTTTCGCAATGATTTTCTGATCAGACAACAAAACCACAGGTCTATTATCCAAGCTGTCAGTCTGAGGTCTCTGCACTCCGCAGTCTTTCAGATCAGACCTGCAGACCAGTCTTGATTTCACCTACCGCAAGCATGCTAAACTAATCAATAAGCTCTACTTTAAAAAACAGAAATTATCTGACTAGAAATCTGCCTGCAGACTGCACAGACTGGTGGGTGAGTAGCAGGAATACATATTGTTATTGAGTTTACCTGACATGTTCCTCGCCTACTCATTTGAATTCTGTCAGTCATGTGCGGGTCATGAAGCGGTCAGTCGGTTTGTCTCACCACTGTGGATTTCTCTCTTTTGTCTCTCCCTCTGTGTTTCTCAGTGGTCAGGGATATAATTTCAACTGATACTGAGGAGGAGCTCTCATACATAAATATGAGCAGACGTCTGGTTGTATGTGCCCTCAGTTCAGAGCACTATCATTTCCACACCAGTCTAAATGCTCCCTCTTTAACACTGAGGGAATCAGTGTCAGCAGTGGATCTCTGCAGGAACTGGCATTGATATGGATAATTAAAGGAAATGATTTCATCTGCAAGTTGAGTGTATTTATGCATTCAATGTATAATACTGTATCCTTCAAGAGTAGCAAGCGCTTCACATTAGCATTTTGTAGCGTTACAGTGTAGCAGTCTAGTTCCCCATGAAATGACTGTGTTTTACTCACAAAGACTTCTTATTGTACCTACACACAGTTCAGCCTTGGGCTTCGGGCTCAACTGTGCTTGATCAACCATACTGCTGGTCATGGACCAATGAATCAAGCAGCCATCAGTTCAGTATCTGCTTGTATTTGCCCCACTGCTCTGCCCTATCCACAGGCTGCAGCATTTACACCTTTTTTTCTGCCCATTCATCTCACCCCTGTCATATGTTTGGCCGACGGACATGCTGCAGCCTTCTTTTTTCCTCTGCAACACTGCATCCCGCGCATGCACACATGGGATCAGTACTGTGGCACTGAATGCAATCATTGGGCATTCTGAGCTTTTCACCCAAAGATGGTGAATTGTGTCCGTCTAAAGTCATACTGTAGTTCTGCCTTTGGTCCAGTCTCAGTGTATGTCCTTGTGGGCTTCAGATGAGTCAGCCAGGCTTCAGGGTTGTAGAAGTGGCAAGTGCTTAAAGACTCTCTTGTGAACCTTTTTGAGCCCTTTATAGACACAGCGCAGTCTTACTGAGTGCTTGACCAAATAACCTGTGTTTTTTTAACATTAGACTGTAGTATAGTTTGAGACAGGGATGAGAGATTCAGCAAACACTTCACACCACCTCTTTATCTAAGTTTGTTTACATGCACAAAGAACTGCCTGATAACAGTGAAAAGATGGATTTTCTTTTTATAATTCTATTAGATTAACCCAGTAAACCTCACACTATGATCATAAAAGACCAGGTTAAGATGGCTGGCATCTTTCCGTATTAAACGTTTTACTGTGTGAAGGGGATGTCTCACCTATTCTACAGTTTGTTTTTTTATTGTTGCTACAGACTCACACTCACACAGTGCAATAGATACTTGTTGATGTCAACAAAATATTGCGGTAAGCACTACACCCAATTTCTATAGTCTACCTTGTCATTTCCCTCTCTCTTTATTAGATGTCACCTACCGTTGCTTAGGGGAAGGATTTATGTGGTGGCGGTGCTTTCTCATACTTTATTGCAGACAAGACCCTTGAGGAGGATAGGAATGTTCTGTTCTGGTTTATTCATAACAACAAGGATTTTCCATCACAGAGTAACAAAGGTGTTGGCAAACATCTTAAACCAAATAAGCTGTTTTCCAGAGCGTCATGGCCAGTAAATTACTCCCTGCATGTAAACACAGCCAGTGCTGTTGAGTCCTTAATAGACACTCAGATATTATTGTGATAATAGTTACACTTCATCACAGCAGATAAAAAAAAAATGGGTGGTGGGACTCAGGCCATTAGGTTCCAGGTTTCTCACCCTCTGCATTTCTCCATCCTCCATTTAGCATAATGACACTCAAACAATCAGCGCTCACATTAGAATATGGAGTGTGGCATTATGCAGAATAAAAGGGTGTTAACGTGTCATATTTGAATATCCTGATCTGTAACCATGACATGCTCTTTCCAGCAGCAGCAGCAGCAGCAGCAGCAGCAGCAGCAGCAGGTAGTTGATTCAGACAGAGAGACCAGGCATGACCTACATGCTTAAAGAATTACAGCAGTCAACAAAGAGGATTGTGTTGGATTCATGTTCTGATACTGTGATATAAGCCCACACTGTGGTAACAGTGGTGAATAATAACATACTTCTGGTCACATTTGCACAAAGTCTCCCCTCTCTGCTGTGATTTATAAGCCTAGCTTCCATCTGCAAACAGGCTAGGAGGCTTCCAGCTACGGGGGAAGCACCCCGGGTCCAGTGCTATTTACTCAGCCAGCCGAGACCAGGTTCTCCCTTGGCAGGATCCTGCAGTCACTGTGCCCGTGGTGGCTCTCTTACCTGCTCATGGCTACTCAGTAGTGGCCGCGGCGCGGAAATGGGAGGACAGTCGCATCTTGCCACAGGTTGAGCCATCTTTACTGTGTCATTTCCTGCTGTTTAACAAATGAGTGAAAGCTGCAGGCTATCGCCATCTCAGCGGAATAACAGTGAATTAGTTTTATGAGCACTGTCTTAACACAACTCTAGTCACACTTTGAAGTTAATAAATCATTGTTTTAATAAGCTTTAATAAAATATTGTATTATACAATTTCATGTGTAAATACAGTATAACAGTAAATTTACACTTTATGAATTATAATTGATATGATGCCTATATTAAAAAGGAGAATTATGGTATTGGAAGACCAAAAAATGACACTGTGGCCAGTTTTTGCTGCATTTAATACACTGTGAGCTGAATAAGTGTGCAGAGACACTGAGAGGAAAGGTGCTCCACTTTAAAAGTATGTGATAGATTAGGGAGGAGTTCCAGCAACAGAATAATTTCCCTTGTGACCAATTTCTGAACACTCCCTAAGCAAAGAAAATCAGCAACAAGCCAACATGTCAGGCACAGCCGCATGCCAGGGTGCAAGCAGACATGCTGACTCACTTCTAATGAGCAGCCAGAAATAATAACCTAAATTAGGAATCATAGGTCATGACTGCATATATACCGCTGACTGTCCTAATTAACACCAGACCTTATACAGTGTAAGCCGATGTACTGTACAGGTATGTATGCTAACAACCATCAAAATAGCTTCTACGGTGGCCCATTGTTGATGGTGGAAGAACAAGAAAAATAGGCTCTGCTTTACTGGGCTTAAAGAATTGCATGCTGGGGCTGATTTGAACTCCAGTGTAGCTTTTACTGCACTCACTTGGCATATTCCCGGCTTACACGCTGTCATAAGAAATTATAGGACACTGGCAATCATTTGTTTTCTGTCTGTAAAAGAGCTGCAGCTTGATTTGATAATGAACAGGTCCAGTGAGACTGACCATCACCTTTCATCTTCTCTGCCTGTGAAATTAAAGCAGGTTCTACTGCACTCAACAAATACTTTAGTCCTCCCCATGCTCACCCTTACATTATGAAAGCATCTAAAGCTTTTGATGATTATAATAAACCTAGAAGGAAATTTGAAGCCTATATGAATAAAGCGGGCATATTGATATTTTCTGATTAGAATTATCAGCAAGGTTTATAATTTTTTAGTGCAATTTATTGCAGCTGAAAAGGAGAAGTGTGTACCAAGATGCTGTCCTGGCGTTGCAGTTTTATTGGACATATACATCTCTTCACTTTGGGCAATAACCGTCCTTTTAAAAAAAGTAAGTGTCATCTGCATGTGCCACAAAGGTGTCAGGACTTTACAGCATCCTGTTAAGTGATTACCTGATGCAGTTTCACACTGGATCGATACTCCTTAATGGATCAGCCAGGGAACTAATAAAAAAGATTTTAATTGATTATGCTGATGGCATGCTATTGCCACAGCCACAACCTGTGATGTGTTAAGGTTTGGTTGCAGATGGAGCAGAAGTTCAAATTGAAGAGACTGACATCATGGCCTTTCAGCTGAGACAATATAACAAGGCTTCTGGCTCAGGATCAGTTTGGCAGCTGCAACTGGCTGGAGGCACTGACAGGAAATAATGCTCATCTTATCTGAGGATTCAATTTATTTACTTTCTTCTTATTATTACCCCACTTTAAATAGATTCCTTCTGTCAAAGAAACTGTTGATGCTTATTTGTAAAACTGGCATTATTTAGAGAGTAACTAAAAGTATTGAGCTCCCAATGTAAATTCCAAGTTGCTACTAATTAGGACGCTTACATTAATCTCTGCATTTCAGTTCTGCAGTTTGTATCTTCTTAGGTATCAAACACAAATTTGTCCTTATCCAACATTGTTTAGTTTTCATTTTAATCCTCTGTTTTGGATATTTGAGCATTTTGTGTCTCAGTCTCAGCGTGCCGCTGTGTGTGCCATGGGCAGAGCTTGGCACAGGCCTAAAAATGGTCATGCTTTTCCACGCTTCATCATCTATGGTTTGTGTCAGACCCAGACAGTCATCTGGAAAGGTCAGAGCTTCGGTAAAAGATTTAAATCACCCTGCAGAAGAAAGATTCACCTTGACAGGCGGAACCTGAGAACTGGTAAATAAGAATACAAACACAGACTCGTTCCTCTTCACTTGAAGCAAGGGCAAGGCGACCATGGCACTTCAGAGCAGGTGTCATAGGTTGTGACGTTTGCTTAATTTATCCGTATTTAGTTAACAGAATATGTGAGTTATGTTTATTGCTGCTGTCAGTTGATAAGATCACACAGAGCCACACAAGACTAGAGCTCTGACTACTTGTTTGTATAATTATGTGAGGATACGTGCATTTTCTATCTTTCACTTTCAGGTCTATTAATTGTGTTTGTAGCTCTAAAATGAAGTAATCTTGGCACAGCTGCTGGCAACAGCATGTTTCTAAATACAACTTGACAGGGTCAGTGTGGCAAAACAAACTGTTGGGCTTAGTTTTGGCACCAGGAAAATCTGATTTAAGGTGTTGTTCTTTGATGAATCTCTTTGTTGTTCTATATTCATACTGTTGTGAGCTGCTACAAGAAATGTTTTCCTTTTTTTTCATTTGTCACCTCACGATATTAATGTTGTGGCCACGCCTTTTGATGAATGCTGGGACTAAAGCACGTATTCAGCTGCTTTTGAGGACAAATGGGGCCTTTGAAAAAAATCCTTTCTCTTTACTGTTTATTAATATACTTAAAAAGATGAATGTGAAATAGGGAAGCTTACAACATGGCCTATGTATCATAATATATTTGCTCACACAAGTAAAGAATAATGAAACTATTTTCAGCTATAAAGCCATGCTTGAAAAATATGTCTGCTGCAAAGTGCTACAAAGCAAGAACTATTACAAGGTTGTTACTTTTTATAATCTTTTTAGAAAAGACAACCATAAATACATGCAGGATGCTCTTAAGCTCATGGAAATATTTATGATGTTTATTTTGATTCTCCATGTATGTTTTGTGCATGTGTGTTTCTGCACTTTGGTTGTGTGTGGGGTATTATTGATTCCTCCTATTGATCATCATGTGGCAGCAATGGCTCTGCGAGTTTGTGTTTGGTTTTCTCATCATTTGAATCACTTGAGTCAAATACACTGAAAAGCCAGCTGCTGTGATGTTCTTGTCGCTTTCGAGACACAGCAGAGTCGCTGCTGGCAGTTTGCATCAACCTTACACCGAATGAAATCTGTGCTATCTAGCTAACAAAATTCATAAAATTAAAGGCATCTATCAATGGGTGAAACAAAATTTGATGAGGGGCGTAGCCTCTGCCCTTGGGTGAGCTCTATAAACATTGATAGAAGAGAAGGTCTGCATGTAAGTTTGGGCTGTAGGCAAAAGACGGGATCAATCGACCTCATTTGGATATTCATGTGCTGCAGATTATTAAGCAGCGAGCTCTAGATCTACCTATGAATTCACCACAGTTCCCTCGGGCAACATATGCAAACTACGACTGTTATGGACATCAAGTACAGGCATTAAGTACTAATAGGGCATCTCGTTCATTTGAGCAGTAATACATAGAATTATAGGTAGCCTCCTTAACACTGCAGTGTTACCACGATAATCCATCTCATGTGTGTGTAAATCGTGGTGTTTATGTGCAGAATGGATTTAATGTGTCTGTTTTTGGAAGTCAGCAGAAAAGTGCACAGGACATAAATGTGTGTTTGTGTTTCTGCATTGTACTGTATATGAGAGCTGGAGCACTGTATGGTTTACAGCGCAGCGGTGCATTAGCATTGCAGGGTTTGGGGCAAATGGTATTGCAAATTGCTCCTCTTGGGAATGAATAAGTGAAGCAGTAGAGATAAACGACAAATATACAAAGGTGAGAAGTAGGTGTCCTACAGTGGCTATAGTTTAATGCAGATGTATGCAATATTTATTTTCAGTTGTTGATGTTTGAATCGCTCTGCTGTGGATTTTATTATATCTTGTTAAATAAAAATCACAGGTGGAGTGTGCTTTGCAGTGACTTGCACTGAGGCAATATAATAAGGGACCAACAAAAACCCTGATAAAATGTCAACATCATGGGTGGAGAGAAAAGATTGTTGTGTTGTGTACAGTAGTTTATTCAGCACTTCTCAGCCCACATTCATTTCTTCATGAGACTGATTTAACTTACAGTACTCATATCTCCACGCCTGACCGTACTCTTAGACCACTCTCTTCCATTAATCTCATTGTACCGCCTGCCTGTCTGACTCTCACACTCAGAAATTCACTTCCACAACCTATCTGAGAGATTGACTCTCTTTCTACTCTTCATATGTATTTTATCTAATTATATTTACTCTAACTTATTTTGCCTTCTGACAGCTGTAGCTGTATATTTGACTGTGTGTTTTAAAATGTCCTTGAAAGTTAAAAGGCACCTACAAAGATGTATTCTTCTCATTATTATTATTATTTCAATTATTATTATCACATACTTGCAATCGTTGTTTGACTGTTCTCCTTCTCTCTCTTACTTGCACAGGCCTTCCCATGTATATCCACAGGCATCTATGGTAAGCTTAATCTCTCCTATTTTACTTCTTTACCTTATTGTTGTATTGATTGTTTTTTCTGTGTAAATACGTGTCATCATGTGTACACATTATCACTGTGTATGTGTATAATTTCACAAATCAACCAGGGAAGTGGGTACACAAAATAATGTAAGATAGGCTATAAGATATTCACAAGGCTCTGACTTTAAGGAAGAGCACAGCATGAAGAAACATGCAAACAAGTTCACCTTATGCCACGTTACACAAAGACGCAACCTTGTATAAGGTGAACAAAATGTAGACCCTGAACAATGCTTGTGCTCCCTTGTGGGACCAGATATGCAGCAAGGAATCGCTGGCAAAGAGCTGGTGTGCTCATTAGACTTAAAGTCACATTGAGAACATGCAAAACTTGTTGACAGGCTTCGAAGTTTTCGTTACAAAAGATGCGGGAAGCAGGGAAACTGTTGGATTTTACAATATAGACGATATAAGGCACTATTTCTGAAATAAAGTAATTCATTTTTCCATGGTTGTGAAATGTGAAAAGGTTAAAAGAGAATTCCGGCCCTTTTCTACAGTAAATAACACTCTACAGCTCTACTGTACAGAAGGTCCCTGAGTGCCTCCATAGGAAAAGACCCAAGCAAAATATGGACCTAACTCTCCTTCTGCTAGCTACACAACATTGCAGTTAACAGTGAAGTACTGGGGGCAGAACTTTAAAACTGTGACTTTGGCCTCTATTATGCTCAAAATATCACTATCCACCAGTGCCTTACCACACAACACTGACTGTATAAACTTAATATGAGAGAGCAGTGCTCCATGTGTGTTTTTGTCACATGCTGGCTTCCTTGGTAGACCGTACTAGTCGACTGTCGAGTGCATGCCCAGTCTGCCTCAGTGCAGAAAGTGGAAGAAGGAGAAAAATTTATAATAATATTAATTGTATTCATATAATTAATTAATAATTTATTTATATTATGTGTGGATCTGATGTTGAAGAGATGGAGGAACATTTTGAAGTTGATGGTCATGTGTGTTTATTCGAACAAGAATATACAGATGAGGAGCAGTCTTCATTGATATGGAAACAGTCCTGCAGCTCGACAGTATACTAGTAAGGTCTACCAAGGAAGCCAGTGTGAACAGAGCTACGTGGCAATAACACACACATAGCCCTGCTAGAAAAATACCAGAATTATCCTTAAACTAACATGATGACGCCCAGTGGCTGTTGCTGACAGGTAACCAGCATGTGGGTCCATAAAAACACTCATGATTCTTATGAATATCTATGAATACAGTAACCTCAAATGACCAAGATTCCCATTTATGTACCCTGGTTAAAACAAAGGTGACTGTGAGCTAGTAAATGTTGATACAGTAGATGTGTAATTGCCTGGGCAGTCATCTCTTGAGGGTCATTTCTCCTCCCTAAAGGTATACTGTAACAGCCAAGAAAATTAAGACCATTTCACAAGATGCTCCCTGTGGCGCAAACAGTGTTTCTTTTAAATGTTTCCATATACATGTACAACACCCCTGTGTACAGGCTAAAAAGTAATTCAGATGTGATTTCTTGAACTCCAAAGTGATTTCATAACCCTGGTATGGCCCCCTGCATGACCAGACCTAAGCATTAAACCTTACTGTATGGTCTCCAGCAGGAAAATGATGACGTAATTTACCTGGTAAAACACATTGAGACAAAAACAAGAGAGCTTTGAAGCTGCTAGAGCCAGAAGGTGATCCTACTTCTGTCCATGTGATTGACAGTTCAAATCTTACGAATGGCTTCCTTTTGTGTTTTTGCACCCCGTGTGTGTGCTGGATTTGGCTGTGTTACAGTTGCTTCCCCAGTAGACACCAGATGTTGCGATTTTCTTCACTTGTTAAATATTTGAGTATCTGCTCTGTTCTGAGTCGGCAGCCTCTCTGAATATCTAGCACCTTGGACTCAATTAACTAAACCTACTGCAATTTAGAGTCCTGGCTGCAGAATATTACCTAACTGCGTTTTCTTAGTTAAACTGGGTGTTCTCCAACACCGATGATGTAAATGAGCAGAGCCACAGTTGAGTTATTCAAATGCGCTACCGCTAATTAAGACCTGATGCTGGGCTGTTTAACTCTACATGCAGACATCTGCAGCTGAATTGCAAACTACAATTTTCATTCAGTTTTTACAAATTCCATACACAGTAAGTAGCCTAACTTTGGCTCTGAGTTGTATTTTTCCTTCTGGCTAGAAAATAGCAACATACCTTATTTCTGTGATGCATCTACCATGTCTGGGCCCAACGTGAAACAAAACTGCAGTCTGTTTATGAGAAATAATTGGAAATCAGTGGCAGTCCAACACCTGACTTGTGCTTTGTTGTGCATTTCAGCCACACATGTCTGCACAGTTCTGAAAGATGGGTTTTTCTTATATCTGCAAATGTTCTGCTGCCAGACATGATATATTGGTTAGAGGAACGAAAAAAGATATTTTGGAAATCTAATCATACACTCCTCTTCCAACAAGGACAAAATAAAACAAGGTTTCGGTTCAAAAACGGGTTCTTGAGTGATCACAAACCCACAGACCAGAATGTGCAGATGAAACACTGGAACACATGTTGCTAAATCACCTCACATCGCTATAAGTCAACATCTGGTGTCCAAAATCCATTGTATTACTTTTCTCTTTACACAGAAAGTAACTTATAATCACTTGTTAACTGTGTATGAAGAATTTAAAAGTATACAATAATTAATTAGCTACAGGAACACACTGACAAAAGCATCTTTGCTTACATTCTAGTTAGGCGGCTTCCATCCAAAGCCTTCATCATTCCTGCATTAATACTAACTGGCAGCTGTCACCAAGTTGCTCACTGAAATATTAAACATCCCAGCATACAGTTAGTGATTTGACTGCACTGATTATACAAGCTGACAAACTGTTGCTGTGCTCATTAAACACGCAAACAGAGTGATTTCCCTTAAATTACTATCTTTTTTTTTTCTTTCCTACCCGGATTCTGGGCTAAAAGCACCCACCACATTATTATACTGTAATCTAGGGTGCTGATCTGATCTCTAAGTAGCTGAGACACAAAAAATGAATAGCTAATTATGGTGCAGTAGTTAGGAGTTCAAAAAGATGTCCGTTCATCCATCGGAAACCACACAGCTGCAGGTCTCAACACAAATTTCTAGTCAGCACAGTTAAACTTCTTTGCATGTCTATGGATAAGAGGCTAAACATCCTGATATACAGCGTAGTGCACACTTGTCAGTGAAGCCCAGTGTGTGTAGTAAAAGGAGCCTTTATGCATATAAATCACTGGATGTTTATAATTATGCACTCTGTGCTGGATGGAACACGTCCCTCTTGGGATATTGAACATTTTCCAGCCATCACTTTTGTGATTCACACAGTTTACTGCACAACAGCTCCTCATCATTTCCTCTCACCATCTCTCTCAGCAGCATTGTCTGTTTTTCTGCCACCTGTCTATAAACGTATCTCAAAATGGCTATTACTGAAGTGTTAATGACGCAGAGGGCTGAAATTGTAATTTCTCTCATTCTACTCCCCTCTGTCTCTGTCTCTCTCTCTTTCTGGTTGCTTCCCTGCAGAGTTTTTTAGTGGGTGATGATAAGTTCAGCAGTCATTTCTGTAAAATGAATTTCCTCTTCTCATATTTTCTTGTCTTACACGGGAATTTACAACAACGCGTTCTGCATTCATCTGAACATGTGTTATTCAGCTTTCTGTTATTTTACAAGCACTACATTTTCATGCCCCCACAGCAATTATGAAAACTGATTAGTTACTCATTAGTGCTTAACTTAAAAACTCATGAAACCTCAGTAACTTAACTGAACTAATTATGCTAAACAGGGTAAAAATTCCAAAGATTAAAGAAATCAAATTAAGAATGTCAGGCATTCATACAGTATAGGCTGTAGTGACAGTGGGAAAGAAGGAGGAGCCGGTCACAGTTTGTACTGTATGCTGCTGACGAGGCCACAGCATATTGCTGTTCGCTGTGGTGCTGTGTGCTGCATTGCCAGTGGGAGCCCATCATAGCGCTCCACCAGCAGCCCCTCACATCAAAGAGTTAGGCTGTGCAGAGACAAGCATGCAGTGGAGGGGGGGTGGTGGGATTAAACAGCCTGTTCAATAAATAAACAGCTTAGCGCTTCCCATAACTGCATCTCCACAGAACAATGCAGCTGATTAAGACTGAAGATCTTCACACAACAGAGGGCAAATAGAGGAGGGACTTTTTAAAGGAACTTAACAGTGTTATTCTGTATGACTCGTCCCTGTGCCCCCTGAGTCCTGCCATGTTCTGAAAGGGGCCCTGCTCTCTTGTCAGGCATTTTGACATTTTCTGTACATTTTAGATAACCTTTAAGGTCAGCCTCCATTTCAGCAGAGTAAACAAAAGCTTTTTAGTGTGAAAGGCGCATCTTCCCGATCGCTTGCTCTCTGTCTTCCTGTGTGTATCTCTCTATCTCTCTACCCACAGATACAGCCTTTGTTTTATAAACATGTACACGGTCATGCACCCGGCGACTACACTTACGCACATGCGCTTGACCCATTTCCACTCTGGTAGTGCAGTCGGAACAAATCCTGTGCCACTAACATTGTGACAGAGAGGAATCAGGAACAAGTTATCCAAGGCCTTTGTGGAGAGAAAAACAGATTTGTCAGGAAAGCTAATGCTAATTGACACTCTCTCTCACGCCTCCATATTCCAGGAGACTCAGTCACCACTGACAGATGATGGCAGAGCAGGGAGGCTGGGTGCAGAGGGGGTGCACAGGGGGTACCTTAGACGCTTGAAAAGAAAAATGAGGGCTCACACTGCGCTGACAGTCCAATCCCTCAGTCCGGCCCATTAGCCACAACAGAATTTCTGCACGGATAGTGTGTCGGAGGTACCACCCATAAACAAACTGGTGCCCACCGTGGGCCATGAGGTCACCCAGCATGATAGAGGTTATTAAGTGCTGCTCCTGTTTGCACATCAATCACAGCCATGCGACCCAGGTTTAAATGGATTATTCCTTCCAAGGAGGAGACACCTCTCAATGTCTCACAAGATCAGTGCCAAGAGTCCAACTACCTCGACTTAGAGAGGTCATTTTCTCTTTTGTATCCTTTTCTCTTCTGTCTCCCCTCCCATACATCCCCTTGTCTCTCACAGACTCTTTTTTTCTCTGCTGTGCATCTTTCTTACACTTCCACACACGCACATGCAGGCTCACACACATGGGCAGAGATACCTGCTCAAGCAAAGCCACATGCATAAAAATCCCATTTTATGATGCAGTGTGGACGATTTAGCCTTGTGGAGATCACATCTTTGCTGGCGCTGAAAGAGCGCTATCCAATCGCATTGTAATGAGCTGTACAGTTTAGGAAGAGTCTGCGAAGATCAATCTTAGCACGGAGCAGAGGGCTTACTGGCATGATGCAAAAGCAAGGACATGGGCATTAAGTGAACTATTTACCTGACAGATGACATTGAACACACACATTCATAACCCTATCAAAACAATCAGAGGCCCTCAACACAGCAGGTGCTCCTTCGGAAAGATATCTCCCGATCTGCTGCTCATCTCTCCCCTTTAGCTCAGCTGTCTCTGTAACGGATCTGAGGATTGTTGACGGGGGAGTTTTAGCACTGACTGGTGGCTGTGGGAGATATGCGGATGTAATCCACCAAAGCTCTACTGGTATGTCCACACCACCATCCTACTGTACTGTCCAGATCAAAGGTGTCAAGCAGCTAAGGTTTTTTTTTTTCCTCCAGCCAGCATCATACTCTGGCTCTCTTCATCCCTGTCTGGGATTATGAAGGTTGGAGACATTCATGGCACCTTATCTCTCAACAGCGATGGCTTGAAGCCAGAGATGGCCTGGCAAGTTCCCGCTTCTCTTAAAACCTAGGGTTTACCACAGGGAGGCTTAGCCCAGCTGGGTTGGGAATTTCAAGGTACATAGGAGCAACGTACTGTGTCAGTGGGCAGCAGAGTGTGTGCTCAGAGGGAACAGGGGCTTCGTAGCCCATTTAACTGAGTCACACAGTGTGCATTGTACTCAACACTAGCCTTGCTCTACCATTTTCATGGATGATAAGCCAAATGTAAAAATACTTCCCACCCACAGGACAATAGATTTAGGCCTTTGAGAAACTTGGTTGAGCATTAAACTTTTACATATCATACACTCTTCAGGATATTTTCAAAAGTAAAATGTCAGGTGTTAATTTTAGCATGTAGGACAAAAGTATGGCATCACCTATATGGAACGCTTCCAACGAAGGTCATCATCTGTTGTGCCACGGAGGCTGCTCTCTTTCTTCCTGCCTCTTTTCCTGCCTGTCTTCCCCACACAGCACCCTCCCATTCCTCTTTGTCTCTGTCTCCTTCTGTGGGCTGCAAAGTCGGTCATGGTCACAGCCCTGCCGTGTCCCACTGTTGGTGTACAGAGGAGCTCCGGGCCATTTGACACCCACGCTTTGGCATCTAGAGTCCTGGGGCACTCCTCTGTCCTCCACCCCGGGTCACCTCACCTCTCCTCTGGGCCCTGATGGGGTGACAACCCCTCCCCACCCCACCCCCATCCATCCCCTATCCAGTCAAACGAATAGCACTGCTGCTCTGAACTAGAGCAGCCCTCAATTGCGCTACACTTAATGACTCCCTCTTGCTGCCCAAAACACAATCAGCTAATCTACTTCGCATCATAATGTACTTAAATGTACCTAAATAATTCATGTCTGCCCTTTACAACAGTCTGTAGGGCAGCAATCATATTCTCTATATTAAGATTTTAAAAACACCATATACAAGATATTTCTCCACAAAAAAGTATTTTCCTAACAACAAAAAAAACAAAATAATATTTATATTTATAAATGCAGTGTGACTAAATGACCTTTCAAACACAGACAAACATTAGCATTTCATGTTTTTTATTCAATATTTTTTTCTATTGCAGATTTTCTATGTTTACTGTGCCATTTCAAGACCTCTTGTGAATTTACAATTGCCAGATACTACAGCCTCGGGCTATACGCTACTTCAAGGTAGACAGCTCATCAAAATGAATGACGAGTGTTGAGATGTGAACTTTACCAACTACAACTGAGGGGAAGGAAAGAAGGACCGACAATACCATTCTTGCCTCAAGGGGGAAAAGCTGTACTTTTGTACTATTTTTTTTTAAGAATTCAGGCCGCATGTTCATCAAAACCTCGGCCACAAGCTCACACACGCTATCATTATGTGCTCCAAATAAAAAAAAACTGTAGAAATGATGAAGCCTGTGAATAACAGCAGGTTGCGGTGTATTCCTCACAATATAAGCTCACTCAGGAAAAACAAAACCGGTGTGGTCTGCACTATATGCCTACTCATATATTTTCAAACAAATAACGGGAATGCATCATATCACAGACATGTATTCAACTTGTTGATTTACCTCTACTTGCTTTATCAGGTGTTGCAGCTACTTCTCACTCTGTCTCGCCCGAGAAAAACACCTTAGCTACACAAGTTTGTTGTGGAAGTTCACTCTGTAAATTCAGGATATGAAAGACTTGCCATGTTGGCAAAAGAGAGAGCAATGGGCTTTGCTTGTTCTTAAAGCAAAAACTCCCCCTAAGGCAGAATGCACATTTATATTATTTTTCCAACGCTCCAGTTCAGTGGATATTTTTGAACATGAACTTCTCTTTCCAGCTTTCAGAATTGAGGCAGGGTTGTTTGTGATGTAAACTGGGAGCTGTTTCATTATGAACTAAATAACCATCTATTTCTGAGGTTAATCCAAACAGTGACTTTCCTCAAGTTTCATTTAAAATACATAAAACCATATTCCTTAAAAGTCACCCAGACTCCTGTACAAGTGTTCATAAAGGTGTTTTGCATATGAGTAAGAGTGGGACTGGAGTCTGTGTCTCTGGGTTGCATCAGAGATTAGAAAGGGCTCTCTTTTTCTTCATATTAACAAAGGTCTTACATACCAGAGATCATAGGAATAAAATATGTGAATTCTGTTTTAAGATGAATCTTCCCTTTGGCGTATCTCACTGTGCTGACGTGGAAACATGGATGAAAATGTACCTTTAATTTAAAAAGGAAATTAAATCTTTTCTCAGATAATTTGATCATGCTTTTTAATTGTGGTTTAAGATTAGTCATACGGATGAAATGATTGGAGTACTACTTATGGAAAAGACCCGGTTCGCAGTCATCCTAGGTCAGATTTAGTATTCTCTAACTTCATTCTCCCTCATCACAAATCCAAATTTGTTGTGGTGACTGAACCCATAACTACTGTTGCCCCTGACTTCACTGGATGTGCAAATGTTATGTAAGCACACTGTAACCCTTTGTTCACGTAGCACATGCCAATGCCCCCACCACCCCCCTGCCCCACCACACCCTCCATCCCCCTCCCCTCTCTCTCTCTCTGGATGCTGTGCTCCGCCTGGTGATGAAGTAGAGGAGCCTTCAGCAGAAATAACACTGCACCACCTGAGTCCTCATCAGCAGCGCTGCGCTGCACATATCCCATCAGAGCGCCTCACTAAGACAAATCTCCCTGAGCCGGCCATGTTCCCAGCATAAGAGAGAACCAAGCCAAGCAGTGCAGGGACCCTGGAGGGCCCACCATCACTGCTCCTGACGCCAGCTCTCCACCCCCTGACAGATTAGCTTTCATTGAACCCTCCACACAGCAAATGGAGCAAAAGAGAATGAGGAGGAAGTGTTGAGGGGAGTTGATGTAGAAGTAACGCACTGAACTTTTTCATGTTGTGTGTACTTGAGCATAAAAAGGAGCTGTTCACATTCTTTTTTCTAACGATTCTTTTTTGAACAAGTTCATTGTGTTTTCTGCTGCTGTGGCCAAGACAGCTGGTGGGATGGATGATTCAAGCTAGTATTATTAGTAGTAGTAGTAGTAGTAGTAGTATTATAGAATCTGTTTTTAAGCATATAAACATAGTTGGTCAAGCTGACAGGGGACACTGAGAGGAGATGCTAGCTAGGAGAGGTAAAGGTAGAGGGTACCGTGAAGGAGACAAATGATGAGAGAGAGCTGCTGATGAACTTCAGCTGCTGCTGCTGACCTTGGGCCATTGATGTTGCTGTCGACGGCGGGCTGCCCGCAGGTGCACTGACCCCCTTTTCCAGTTTTCAATCTAGCTCTCTTTCTTTTGTATATATCTATCATTCTACCTTCCTGTGTTTTCTCTAGCTCTATAGCGCACCCCTTTTTCTTTCTCTCTCCTTTCAGATCTGCTATGATTTATAGGTTTTACTCTCAAATCAATAGAGCATTTGTAGAAACTCTACACTGAACAGATTAAATGTACTCAATGCCATCCAACCACTCCCATTGAACGGAATGTCCTATGATTAAGACCTGTTTTTAATGTGCCCCTCTTCATCATAGTTAAGATGGCATAGTTAGAGCACATAAGCAGGTCCTTACTTCTTTAACAACTTACTAAATTTTTTGTTCATGTGCTTACTCCTTTGACGCCTCCCATTGTGCACACTCTTCCTTAACAGCTGGTTCTATCTCCATGGATCTACTTTTCTTCTTCATCTTCCACACATCTGTTTGCCTATGTTACTTGATGTGTGAGCAGGAGTGTCAGTACGCCCGCATATGTGAGCAAACGGATTTCAAAAAGGAAACATCAGCAGGCAAAGTGATATCACTGAAAAGGTTAAGTGTGTTTGGGAGACAAGAGGAGTCAGGTGACCTGCAAACTGATTTGGCATGCTGGATTAGGTTCTGAGCACACAGCTCTTGGGGCAGCTTTTGAAGGGCAGAAGCCGTGAACGGGCCATGCACTGTCTGCAGACACTGCCTAACAGAGCCGTAGGAACAGACTGGCTGTCACTGTCGGCTGGTATGCAGCTCACATCTCGCTTCACCCAGGGCTTGAGCGGGAGCTCAGCTCAGCTCAGCCCCTCTCTTCTCTTCTCCTCTCCTCAGTGTAAGTCAGCCGCTCCTGACAGGCTGAAAAGGAGGAGGAGAAGAAAAACAGAAAGAGAGAGACATCAACAGTAGTCAGATAGGTGAGAGCAGTGGGAATAAGGCTACATAGGGTCTATCTTGACTGCTGAGCCAGTTGACTTTAAACATTTATAGAAAAGTTATTGAGGGGCTTTGACAGCAGGTGGTCTGTAATGAAATAATTCAGGAAATATATGGTCAGATCTTTGTAGCTTTTCATTTTCCTTTACATCCAGCTTTAAGGGTAGAGGTTGTTGCAGTGCTTGTAAGCCTGTTACATAGGTCATAGAACATTATAGTTGTGGCAATGACAAAAAAATATCTGAGGATTTGACCCATGCAATAACCAACAGGTTACAACTGTGGCACGGCCCTTGTATCATTTGATGTGGGTTGAAATTGAGGTCTTGACCTCTGTCGTTAGAAAGAGACAGTGTGTGCTGCAACCCGCGGTCCCTTATGGGTGTTGAGGGTTATAGTGTGGAAGAACGTTGGGCTTTAAACCCTGAACCAGGTCAGTCATGACCGAAAAAAAATGGTCTGGTCTTCCCTTTAAATCGGGCATGCAGTGTGAAGGTTATATTTGTAAGGCGACTTCAAACCTACTCCAGGATTTGTACAGAGGCTTTAGAGTAAAATGCTGTCATCAAGTTGGCACAGAAGACCAGACTCAACTATACTTACTTTGAAATGAAGACAACTGAGACACTACTCTGTGACAGAGTAGCAGATTGTCAGCACTTTGGGTAATGGCATATATTCTCTCCAGTTGTAGCAAGGCTGGCCTAGGCCTTTTTAGTCAATAGCTCACTCAAAAATGTTGGCTCTTGGAAGTTCTCTACTACGGCTGAAAATGATCTTGAGATTAGCGCCCAGCAGTCTTTCCTTAGCTGAAAATTCATTCCAAGGCAATCGGTATAAGTGTGTAATTGGTATGTTGTGTTGATGCTGTATTAGGGTTCCTGAACTGGCACAACTGTTGCAGTTAATTCAGTCATTAGCCACATTGCCTATTAGCCACTCTAGTTTTCCTAAATTTGATTCTGTGAAACTGATAAAATAATTTCCCTACTAAAGCAAAAATATTATTTCATTATACATGTGGTGATAATGAGCAATGTTTTAATTACAGATGTCTATTTATATACATAGTTCATATGAACACTTCCCTGACTGTACGTGTGTTCGATCATAGTGTATCTGGCAACACACGTCAACAGCAGTTAATCAGACAGCTGGTCTCATCTACCAGACATGAGCAGCTTGTGCTGCTTTCCATTGATTTAGGAGAAATGCTGTTACCTGTGGAGATATCGGTTTGTCTGTCTATCTGCCTGTCTGTCTGCCTGTCTGTTTTTGTCTCTCCCTTGTATCTGCATGTCGGATGAAAATGGTATTGACACTTTTTTTTTTCCTCCACTAGGCTTCCCCAATGAGCCTGCAGCTGACATTGCTCTGAAAACAGTAAAGAGCTGGATCGAAGAGAATCCTGATAAGGTAGGACATGTCAGGGTCATACAAAAAACAGCTATCTGTCTAAAGATTATGCATTTTTGCAGATTCAGTTCATTTTGCTCTGTGTTTTGAGTGGAGATTATTGGACCATGGCAAAAATGCAGAACACTAATTCCAATGCTTCTCTGTATCAGATACACGTCTGATATGGACACCTGCCTCGCTTGATCGACCACTTAGTCTGTGATCTGCATGCCTATCAAATTAAAATCCAGTCTGAGACTAATCAGACCTTAAATGGTCTGTTGGCTGTTTAATTGGTCTATGTTAGGGAGCTAATAAACCCAGAAGAACATAAACACATCGGATGAGATAATCGGAAATTGTTTTTTGTGTAAGATAAAAAGTAATCATGCTTTCTGAGAACTGAAAGCTCATGTAATCTAGAAATATAGTCATTCATGCTTGCTGATCCGTTGTGCCATCACAATTTATTTGGTGAAACACATACACAAACACAGTCATCTTGTCAGTGAAAAGGAGAAGAAATGGTATGATCGGACAAACAGACAATCATCCTCAATTTTAGTTATTAGGTGAGTAGCAAAATAGTCATCATTTGAAATAACCATCACAAAGAGATACTGTAATACACCCATCTCCCCTGTGGGAAACTGAAATGGATGTGGACATTTTAATTTCAAATCCACTTTTGCTAAAGATTGAGCTGCACACTGCTGTAATGATCTTTACCAGAGTGAAGTCAGCATTACTGCCTTATTAACCAGAGAGAAAAACAAGCAGTGGTGTGCTAGTTCACAAAGCTACTTCTTTATTATGGCTTCTCTATGGCCTCGATGTCAGGTTAGATCTGATAATGAAATATTCCTCTGAAGCTGTTGTGACCATCTGGTACTACGCTAATTCACCAGGTCAAACTCCATGTGTTAAAATGACCCAGTTAAATAAAGGGTTAATTTAAATATGGTAATTTACAAGTTAGTTACATAAAGCTTCCACAGCTGCATTATTTTATGTAACATGCATTGAAAAGGGTACATGTATGTATGACCTTGATGTATTTTTATTGACAGTTCATGATGGCAGAATTTTGTCCAGTTGTCACAAGGCAGTTTCAGGCTGTACACAACATTTATCAGTTTGTGAGTCAGTGAGTGATGGTAACCTTCAGGGGTCATCTCTGTTTACTGTGGCACTGTTTATATCTGTCACTGTGGATTGAGGTGTTTTATAAAGCTCACAGCTTGATGTGCTGCAACATCCCTCTGCTGGTGTTATGGATGTTGTGAACAGACAGCCAAATGATACCGAGCTGCTGGATTACTTTGCAGTTGATGTGCTATGTTTGCCGCACTTGTTCTCAGCCTGATGATTGCTGTAACATGTACTTGGGGAATCCATCAACACTCTGGCGTAAAGAAGGTTTTATATAGCTTATTGCTCACGGTAAATAACAAGCTAATGTGCAAAGCTGACTTTTGTGGTCGTGTTGTTCCTCATGCGAGATTGCTACTCGTCTTACGGAGGCTGCACTGTCTCACATAAGAGACAAGTTTTTGACATGCTGACTGATAGCGTTCTTTGGTGTGGGTAGATCAAGTGGAAAGTATTACAATTTATGGAGAAGGATCGACGTCTACAGAGGCTTCCCTGAACACTGTTTGGCAAAGCTCCGTCAGCACAAGCAGTGGGTCCTCAACTCTAACTAGACTAAGAGTGAGTAAGCTTTTAATAAGATCAGAGAGAATAAAGTGATGCATTTTACCCAGCAGCACAGCGGTATTTCCCTTACATTGGAAAAGCTTCCAGTCAAACCACAGCACAGCATACACAGAAGTGGGAGGTTCGTCTCTCCAGTTTTCACTTCATTCACTGTTGCTTGGTGCTTAATGACTTTCGGTGCAAAGATTCTAAAGATTCATGAGGCAAATTTTTATTTTATTTAAGCATTTATGTCAGTAATTTAGGCAGAATTCAAATAAAAGTCTGACTTCATAATGCCTGGAGGAGTATGATGCCTTTCTAGTCAGCTGTGATAGTGTTTCATTGCATGTTAAATGTTAAGATGAATGCCCCCTTTGTCTGATATGTTTGCAAATCCAATTTATGACTATAGCATTTACTTGATTGACACGCCCCGTGTCAACATGATTAATAACTGACAGCTCATATCAGCTGATTCTTTACAGCATGTTCTTGCCTAATGGAAAGCTTACACATAGCTAAGACACTCAAAATACAGGCCTGGAATGTACAGTGCTGTGTGAGTGGATGTTGCATGCTCAAAAAGCCTGTAGAAGTTTAGTATTGCTGCAGTGGCTCGTATCACAGATTGCACGCAGCTTTCCAAAGATAGACAGAGAATGAGAGGTTTGAAGCCCAGTTTATCATGCATATAACAATAGGAGTAGATTGCTCTGCTCGTTCACCTCCAGCACTGCACTCAGCCCTGCGGAGCCTGTGTTGTGGGCGTCCACAGAGGCGATTCATTTCAGGGCCATGATAAGGGCTCTGCTTTGGGGAAGATACTGTGCTATTATGGCTGAATTTCAGCACAATGGGCTGGCTGAGGATCTAACACACTGGGGTGGCAGAATACAGACCCCAAAGCCCCCCTCTGCAACAACCTCCAGACACGCACACTGACATGATGGCATTGTTTGTGCGTGTCCATCTGTTAATCTGTGCACGTGTGTTATCCAGTGGACATACAGCACATGTGAATCTGGCAGGGTGTAGTAGTGCACACAGCAATTGGAACTGTAATCGTCCACTGATTGAAATGTGCTCACAAGAGCGTCTGAAGTCTGAGGACACTGTTGCATCAAAGGAGAGGACTTTGTGGGTATAGTATGTGCATACGCGAGATGGGGAGAGAGGATGGAGAGGAAAGAAGAGGACACTGCGTGATTGATTAGCAGAGAGTTTATCTCCCAGGCCAGCACATTGTAGCCCTGATACACTCACCAATGCTCAAAGGGCCCCAGTGCCAGCATGAAATTCACTCTTAAAAGCACCTAGACTTCCATTGTCGAAGAATAAACAGCCTCGCTGTGGTCAAGGAGAGCAGATCCTTTAATCTAGGGAGCAGGAATTATCCTTCAGATCACAATAGATGAAAGAATAAGGGAGGTCAGCCTCTGCTTTTCCTGTATTCCCTGTCAGCCCCACCCACACGAATAAATGAAATAGAATATGTCTATGTGTGCAAACAACAGACCAGACCAGAGCTCTAATCTCTTCAAAAATCCAGAAGGAGGTGCGGACACAGAGGCACTGACAAACCAACACAACCAGTCCTCCATATGGTATTGGATCAGTTTCCACCTGGTTGCTGCACCCGCCCCTCCGCTCATCTGGCTTTGGTTTATTTCTCATTTTCAGATCTAATTTGGTTTAATTCGGGCTTACATAGGTTTAATCTGCAGATGAAAAATGCAGTCTGACACTTTATTTGGCCGCCACGGATGTGCTCTGGATGGCCAAGCTTTTTAATGAAGCGTTTCAAGGGCCAGGCAGCCCTGCATTACTGACACAGACTGAACACTTGAGACAGATTGGGAGTCTGTAATAAGCTCTGCTGCGCTGTGGTGCTCAGGACAGAATTGATGTGTAGAGATTTCACCTTTCAGCATCACTCTGGTTGGGGCTTTACTATTAAGCACTCCACTGTGCTGATGACGCTCCCAAAACAGGTGTTTACATCGCTGCTCCTGCTCTGTAAATTATCTGTTTACCTTTGTTGCATTTGTCATTTAGGATGCCAGATAAAAATAAAAAAAAATCATCTCAAGCCAAGGCTGGAGATGTAACAATGATTTGTGACAAATGTCAAGTGACTATTAGGAATAAATACAGTTTGGTATATGTTTTGTATGATTGTGTTTTTCTGTGTGAATGGATATCAGTTTTAGGAGGCTGTCTGGGTTTTGGCAGATGGAGCTATAACAGGACAGTATTGAGGCATTTATTGTCATACAGCTGAATAAGATGGATGGCTGCTGTTATCATGGCTATATTGTGCAGTTCACCTTTGGAAAATATGAAATACATTTCTTTGTGGATTGTGACCAGGTTTATCTCACAGGCATGGCAAGCAGACAGCAAACTACACATGTGTTCCTTATGCTCGGTTATCACCTACCATACATGGTGGTTAAAATGATGCATTGCCTCGGAGAACACAAAGAGAAGAGAGGTTCAAAGTCCCACAACGTTTTCAAGCCTGTTCTTTGTTCTGTTGGCCTCATCCAGACGGTGCATTTTCAATTAAAGCTTTATTTTATTAGCCGTTTCCAAAAGCATAAAACATAATAATTAAAGTGTTTTTTAACTTAATTTTTGAGGCAAATATTTACAGTAATGGATATTTCACTGCATTGCACCAAAAAAATGTCTCGACTACATCCATCTGTGGAGCCCTGTCTTTAAATCAGTGCAACATTAATAAATACTATTTGAAGTTTCCTCTTAAGTCCTGAAGTTCTCACTGAACTATCTTTCTATTTTTACAAAATAAGTAAATAAGAATAAATATTTTGTTGGAAACACAGTTAGAAGTACATTGCAAGACAGATGGTAAAAAATGATCAATTACTCTATGTCTCCCAACTGTTTTCTTGATTAATCTGTCAATAATTTCTTCCCTAATTTGTCAGGATCATGTAAAAAGAAAAAGTGCAACATTTGTTGCACATAAATTTCAGTTTGGTCCAGCCAACACGTAAAAACCTTGAGATATTTAAAAACCAACAGTCACATCTGAGAGGTAGACAAAGAGAGACATTCTTAGTTTTAATTAACAATTATCAAAGTAATACATTCTGTATACAGTAGTGTTCTGATATTTCAAATGTCTTCCTTGCCTTATTATTTTATTTTATTTTATTAGTAGCTGTGTTGTTATAGTTTATATTACACATATCCTCTGAAGGGTGTTTCACTGTTTGAACATGGTTTGTGGGGACTGAAAACTCCAGTAAGTTCAATTTAAAGTGATGAAAGAAAGCCTCTGTTGGGTAACAGACAGCTACTGGAACAGAAGCTAACGGTAAGTGAGACAGTACTTCAGCTCTCTGTAGCTGCGTTGCCTCTTCATGGTGTTTTTGTTGTCTAGTATCCAGTGAAAAGTCTTTGCCAAGTGTTGCATCTGCAGCCGAGAGAGGCACAAATTTGCTCTACGCATGCCTCGAGGACGCTGATGTGCCACTGATGGTTTGTGCGACTGGCATAGTGTTCAAAGCCAGCACTGGTCTTTTGAAGTCAGTGTGTAGCCTCTTTGAATCGTTTGCTGTGACTGAGAGCATCAGGGAGATACGGCCTGATCAGGAGCTGAGAGCATGACTAAACGCTTGGCTCTCCATCCACATACTGTATTGTCTCGTGTAGATGGAGATGCAGTTTGACCTCAGAGAACTGTATGCTGTCTTCAGACGCTGTCACACACTGGCAGATTTGGCTGTAGATATGATTTTGAGGGAGTGTGTGAGTCCGTTCTTAGTTTTCCCTGTGAAAGAATAACTTTTCTGGTCCAGGTGCTAATGCATGTTATGTAGTCTAATACATTAGTGGCAGCCATTTGGCCCAAGGCAGTAGGATGGGGATTTTATGACTTTTATGATCTGAGGATTTTATTATCTGGCTCACTAATGTGATGTGTGCTCTTTGATTCCCTTGACCTGAGTTTGGTGTAGTTAAATACTACTAGTTTCAGTGTTTAAAGAGATGATATAGGTCCGATTTCTGAATTGACACAAGTGAAAGTTATTTCTTAAATGTTTAACGTTTAGCACTCTATGTTATCTATAGATGGAATAGCAGATTAAGCACTCATGCCATAATGAGCAGTAAGGCTACAGTATTTTCAGTGTTTATCTGAATGATTTGATTGAGCTCTTGCCCTCAAAGAGAAACCCTCTCTGTACAAATGGGGATTAAGCCTATCATCTTTCTATCTTGTCCAGCAACCAGGGTGTTGCTTTACTCCTGGTAATTGCAGAATGATCACCTTATTCTCTGATGTAAGGTGACTTTGAGTCCTCTTGTGAGGGGGCAAATATTGAATTTTCTCTCAGTGCTTTGTCCCTACTCGGTTTGAAAATAATTTAGAAGGAGGGAAATAAAAGTCTATTAACCTGATTGATTAGAGAAATAAATGAAAGATGTGTGTGATTACATGGCAGAGTACTAACTTAGCTTTGGATACCATCATTATTGCTGTTATTGAGGATTGCAGGGCCAATTTACACCTGCATTATATACTGTATGGTTCATACAGATTTTGGGTGTTTGCTTGGGACCACGTTAAAAACCTTTTTCACGGTGAGAAAGACCCTGATGTTTAGTTCGTTAACTCCTGTCTCCTGTATCCAGGTGCTCTTGTACACATGCACTGATCCCACCAGTAGGTACAGCCTACTGCACTCTAACACATGCACACCAAGATATGATGCCCTTTGCGTGCAGCTCTTTCCGTTCGTACAGATACTGTAGTCCCACCTCCATGCTTACTGTGCTGGAACAAGCTATCTTAATGACATGCTAATTGATTTAGTGTAGCACAGATAGCACTTGGCTGGCACACTGTGATAAAGCAGTAGTGGGTCGAGCTATTGGTTCAGGAGAAGACAGGAGACTCATCAAACTCCAACCAGCTCAGCTCATTCACTCTATATGAGCACAATTTTACACTGCAGTACCGCATGCTGATGCATGGAGACCTTTACTATAGAGACGTTTTTTGTGTGTACAGTAGGTGTGTGTTCAGACTGTTTAGTGTTTGCTGCTTTAAGTGTAGTACATGATGCAGTAAGCTCATTGAAGACTGCTGCAAGTTCAGCGAACACACACAGACACACAAAATCTTCTGCTGTGTTGTCACAAGAACATTCATCACAGCCATTAATTATGTAGTCTATCTATGCCGCCTGCAGAAACAGATAGTGATGAAAAAACATTATGACCACTCCACTGTCCTCTCACTCACTTGTGCTGACATTAAGCCATAAAGTCTGGGGCCTGCAAATAACCTTGGCTACCATTGAACTTCTTATTGATGGGTACAGCAAATGAAAAACATTTATGAACTGAATATGTATGAACTGAATGTGTACAGTTGAGTATAGCTTTCAATATTCCTTGTGAACCTGTATCAACTCTGAAGTGCCACCAAATAAGCTGTTTCAATACCTAACTGACTGTTTACATTTAAGTTTAGATTTTTCACAGTTATAGAGGACAAATGCCATAAATAACACATACTGTTATATGTACTTTGTCCTTGTTCTGCTAGGAGAAATAAATGTTTTAGCATTCAGCAGGCACAGTACAGTAATTAAGAGGCAAATCATGTAAAGACACAGATATGCATATTACATTCACATAGTAATCAAAGTGATATAAGCAGAAGCCCGTTTAATGTATGGATTAGTAACCAGAAAAAGTAGCCGACATGTAGTCCAAGCTTGTTGGAGACAAGAGTTTCTTGTTTCCTTCCTAGTGTTTTTCTTTTCTTGTTGTTTTTACAAACAAAAGCTCTGTCTGACACCTGCAAAATGAATAAGAGACTGAGTACATTCTCAGTTTTCTAATTCTCTACAAGTCTTACTCAAAATATTGCTATATTTCAAAAATAAAACTGAAGATTGTCTGAATTCATCATGTGGGTAACATATGCAGCAATGGGCTCATAACATAATGAGAGGCAATAGACTAAGAAGCAAAAAAAAAAAGCTCCATCTCCCTGTTTAAATATTTGTAGTTGAATGAGATCACTATTCATGCAGTGACAGCCTCTTGCAGCATTTGGTCATTATCACTCACCCCATCAACAGACTTGCCTGTAGTGTAAATACTTTGCTAGAGTGCTACAGTCTGTCTGTTGCTGTATGGAGAGTACAAACGTAGGACTTCCCTTTGCTGCTGATGTTGTAAAGTTGAGGCTTGGTTCAAGAAGGACGGGTGGAGGCCACTGTAGTGATTACTTAAGCTGTTGCTGTGTGATTGCATGGTCTCTGACATGTGATTAGGGGGAATGGGCCGTATCTCTCACCATCTCAAAGGGGGATCAAATCAGCCTCAAAGCCATGGCTTTAGGCAGCGATGCATTTGAAAGTCAATGTTTTATTTCTAAGCACAAATCACTCATCAGGGCACCTTTTGCCCAAGGTTGCATTCAGAAGTATGGGTTTCCACAGTTAGAGGGGTGAAAGAGGGTTCACTGTTTGAATGTCATGTCTCCTAGGGTCCCATCAAATTGATGTTTTTTTCATCACATGGATTTTAAAAATTGTCCAAAATTTCACTCAAACATTTTGACTTTGCTTTAACCAAAAATATCCCATATATGAAGCTACACTAAACCATATAAAAAGTTGTTAAAATCATCCATAGTGTCCGTACAAACCAGAGGTAGAAGGCTATTCAAGATGAGACGAAGATATTCATATTTCCAGTGGTAGCCTGTTGATTCAGTGAACCATAAAAGGGTGTAAATGCTCTTCAAAGTTGTGTTAAAGGTTAAAGCTGTGGTTCAGTTCAACTCATGCTGAGTTCTGAAGAGCTAATCCCCCATGCTGTTTGCTTAACCTGTGAGAGAGCTTTCTATTCAGCTGAAGGACGAGAGATGTTTAAAGCAGTGAGTCATTGTGCGTCATTGCCAGATGTGATTATTAATTACACATAAGCAAGACTATCTCTCACAGCTCTTGCCTTACCACTTCCGTGTCGAATAAACCTTTGAATTACATCATTGTTTGACTGTTATCTTTTACTTCACTAATGAGCTTTACACAGGTGACTGATGAGTTCACAGGCAGCAAGGCCAGTATGGACGGACTGGTACATACTGTAACTCAGCAGGGCCTCAGAGAGAGAGGGCTAGGGACTGAGGTCAGTTACATGGTACTGTAGAGCAGAACCATGGATCGAACAGGAGTCATTCTCTGTGTGAAGGCTGTAAGTCTAGAATTTGGTCAGTGCATGCTGCATCTAATCTGAAGAGATAACAGACAACTCATTCTGTCACTTGTTGCATCAAAAGTTTGCTGTGCAGATGCAATATAAAGTGTGCAGCTGATGTTAGTAAAGTTGGTAAAGCTTTAGGCAGGGGTGACAAGCCCTAGAGACAGCTAAGAGCGTTTATTCTGCATTACTATGCAAATGCAAAAATAATTAAGCAAAGCGGCTTACTTTTTCCGACGTTTGTAATGGCTATGTATGTTAACACTGTGGCCCAAGCTTGAACCTTCATCCGAGCTGTCTCCTCTTTGCCGTGCGCGGCGATCCTGCACTGGATGCTATCTGCTGACCTGCTGTATCCCCAGGCTGTCTGAAGTAATCAAAGGAGGGCAGCATTAATTGCTTGACCCTGGCAGGAAGCCAGGTGGTCGGGGATGGGTCTTCACCTGCCCGAGGAAAGGTCGCCCCTCTTCCTCTCATCATGCAGCCTATTTTCTTTTCTCTCCCTTCACCTTCTGCCACAACCAAGCACTAGGAAGTTACAGTCCATTCTCTGAAGGGATGCTGTAAAGTCACCCCAACCAAATGCCCATCTTATTTTCCATGCACCAATGCATCTAGGCTAAAAGAGTAATAACATTCCATTTGAAATAATAGCCAGGATTGGAATTGGGCCTGCTCGCTTTCCATAAACCTATTTCACACAATGGTCCCATTCCTATTGCACAATGTCTGTCTCTATACCTTGGCATAAACATCTTAGAAGGTGCTGTTCCAGGAAGGGCAGGGGTTTGTCTGACGTATGGTTGATACATTCATCAAGCTCGTGCCAAGCCAATATCACACTGTCAGAAAGGACCATGTGGCATTCTATCACCATGAGAGGCTGTGACAGAACAAGTCCTTTTCCATTACACTCTCTCAGGGCAATCTCTGATATTGCCTCTCTGCTCCTCTGTAATGCTGTTTATTTCAGTTGTTTGCACTAGTGGATTTCATATTGCTGGGTTTTCCTCTTTGGCCCCTAACCGGTGTGAACCTAACCGAATTTGAGCTTTACGATGTCAGTAATGTATTGAAGAAGGTGGAGTTGCTCCCCTCTTTTTTTGGTCTCAATAACTTTGAACCAAACCTATGCTGCATATTTATTTATCATCTCTATTTTTTATGTGAATGTTTTAATATATATAATAAGCAACATTCCTGTTTCAGATTGATAAAAAGCTTACATAAATTTGTGTACATTCACCTGCTTTCTCATTACAAGAAGGCTGCAGTGCAGGGCTTAAGGTTCTTCGATCTGCAACTGCCTTAAATTTCTCTTTCTCCTCTAATAGGCTGACAAAGGTTCCTTATCCCACACATATTAAAGAGAGCAACTGATGCAACCAGCCTTTCTTATCTCTCTGTATTTCCTATTTTTTATTCAGTGGAGGCCGTTAAGAAGCTGTCGTCCTGTAGAGTGGTCCCCAGTACGCTCCTGTGTTCTCCTCGCCTGGAGCACTGAATTACTATTTATGTGCTGAACTTTGACAGTACACCAGAGTCTGTACCTGCTCAACCAGCATAGCTAAAGCAGTGATGCCATGGAGTTTTACTTGTCTTCTCCTTTTATGAATTCCTCTTGACTGAGCTAAAGGTGGATTTGAGTCAAGTAAACTGTAAAACAACATTGTTGTCAAAACATTATCAGAGGCTTTGGATGTGACAGAATATCTTCCACTTTGTCACAATTGAACGGTTTCCGTCTGGGTTCTAGGACAGTCCAACTCCTTGTTTTCAGCTGCTTCCATATGTTGCATTACATGTTACATGAAATTACCCTTCCTGGGTAATTTCAAATTAAAAGCTTTATAATATTTCAGTGTACAGTACAGGAAAACTTACAGGTGACCTCTCTTTCCGTCTCTCTCTTCATCACTCTCTTGCTCTCTGATCAGTATGTGTGGTGCTTAGTTATTCCCCTGTCTCCTTTAGCCCTGTGATTAAAGGAAATGCAACTTAGTAGTGGCACAGTTCCCTTTCCCTGTTGCCAAAGTGCAAGTAGAAAGCAGGGGAACTGGGTGACTGACAGGCATAGCCCTAAGCCCACGGTTGGCAACGATGGACCAACTTTGGACTAAGTTTGTACTCAGTCTTATTTTGGCCAGTGGCATTCAGCTGACCAGTGGTGAATTATGATCACTGAACTGTGATCACTTTCTCACTCTATTAATCACTCACTCACAGACATTTTTCAGTTATGGGAAAGGCGTCTCTGTTGTGATCCAGCCTGAAAAACTATTTTTGGTCTACCCTTAACTTTCTCCCACATTTTTTTTTATGGTTAGATAATCTTTGAATCTGAAGCCTGTTTCTTCAACTGATAATATCAACAGGATTTGTGTCTATATTTTAATCACTGTTAACAGTCTCTCCTGAGTGCTGAAATGAAAATGTAGCCTTTCATGAAGTCATCGGATTAGATTTGTTCACAGTTAGGTGATAAAAAGCACTCTGACTCTGTAATGTGAACACCACAGATAGAGTTTTTCATAAAAGCTTTGATGGACATCAAATCTAATCTGAAGGATACAGAGCCAAAGTATTCGGGCAAATCTGGTAAGATTTTCTGTCTTTGATGCACAGTAATTCTGCTTTCTCATCTGAAGAGGGCAAACCTCAAACTGAACAGACAAAAAAGAGGTTATGCTGCAGACGTTGATTCTCCAGTGAGAACTCTATTGATTATCTTACTTGTCTGTCTGGCATTTGGTTTTTCAGTACTTTTATACTGGAGTTTTCAGTCAGATATTTGTCCTTATTCATAAAACCCAGAGAGTTCATGGTGCAAGTTGAGAGCGTTGATTGCTTTTCCCTTGTTGCTCTGGTCCATTAATGCAAAATAGCAGAAAACCATCTTTTTATCCAGCTGTCTCATAAATTTTGGAAATGTCACAAAAAATAAAATGTAAATTAGATTAATTCCATTAAAAAAAGAATAAAAAGCCTCTTTAAATATGAGAAATAACAATCTTTGTGAAAATGGCAGTCTTTAGAGAAAAGATATTCTATTAATTGCGTTGGGCAGGCTTTAATGAAGGTTGAATGTATTCATTTACATACATCCCATCAGAATTCCCAAAGACACATTGTAGCTGTTCTGCATTGTGATTTTATTTTTAATTCTGATCACAACTATTATAGTCCTTAAAAGACTGAAAAATTAGAAAGATTTTCTGCCAAGAGTAAAGGAGTAAGATAAAACAACATTTTGCGATGAATTGTGAATTATCAGAAGGCAGGACTGTGCCGCACTGCAGGCATACTGAAGTATCAAGTTTTAGATAATGCAGATTCATTATGACAAACAAAGGCAATTGTTAAATCCACTGAGCCAGTTGGAATAATGAATTATCTTGCATATTCCGATCATCATACTGATAGCGAGGATTAAAATAATATTTCATTAATAGGGCTGTGGTGCCTGAAGTCAGCAGGTAAAACCTACTCACAGGATGGTATGCTCATGCTGTACAGTGAAGTCAGTAAGCACCAGTGCTGCATTATAATGTAACTGATGTCCATAAGGAGTGTATTCAGCCATATGCATGCGTCTAATATTGTTATTGAAGTGCAGTGAAGATCCCTGTCAAGGCCTGTGCTCCTGTATGTGAGCACCCTGGTCTAATGGCTTCTTAATACAAACTGACGAAATGCTCAATCAGGTTTAGCTGAGTCTGGCCTCTGGCAGGAAGGCTGAATGCTGCCTGTACTGTACTTGAAAGCATAACAATTATTAGATATGCTGTCAGCCAGGCTCTCACATTCACAGCTAAGCTGTTGGTCCGATATGTTTCCCTGTACATCATGACCCAAGATGGGAATGTAATGAAGATCGACAGACTGTCTGAGCCATGACCTTCAGAGCACACAGAATACACTTGAGCTTTCTTCTCTCTCCAAATACTGTTTGGAACAGCTCCTCTGTCTCTGACACATCCTTCTGGCATCTAGTATCCTCAGATGTTTTCAAATCATGCTGTTTATGTAACACCGACTCCAGACAGTAGGGAAACAATTTGCACAAGCCCAAAAAAAAACAAAAAAAAACATCAAGACTACAATGGAATATAATTACCCATTTGGTGTCTGCTGCCGTCAAGGCAAACTGAATGACATTAAAGTATGAGCGCTGGGTAGCCTCAGCATTGGCACTTTTCATCCTCATCTGACAGACAGATTTAGAGAGATCTCTGGAAGGCTTTGAGCTTTTTTGCCATTTTAGTTCACTCAACACGACCTGATAAGACCCCATTCATCCCATCTGCCTTCATCAGCCAGCCAGGGGTTGGACCAAAACCAGATTCAGCTTGTCACATCATCCCCAAGACTTCAGACGCACTATTGTCTAAACAGTGGCACATCACCGTCTGGCTTTAGTCAGGAGATGATTTCTTAATGGAGCTAACAAAAACATCTTTCAAGGTTAGGTTTAGGCATGAAGTATGGCTTGTATGTAATGTGTGTTTGTGTGTATGCGTGCATGTGTGTGTGTGGCCTGTTTGTTTATGTACAATACAGCAGAAGAATGGTGTATTACATTACATGGCATTTATTGATCTCCAATTGCACTCAGAGTCGATTCTAAATTGGTTGAGGCTAGTTCAGCGTTAGTTTGAATCATATAAACAAATTGTTTCTTTCTAGGTGCACGCTGGGCCTAGTTGTGGGCCAGAGAGGGCTGCATCATCTGACAGCTGTGTGGTTTTTCTCTGACAGACTTCTGAGTAGACTTATTTATGTCTCTCATCCTGTGTGCAGCCTCTCTGAAGGCCCATGCAACAAACCACAGAGACTGCACAGCCTTTGACAGGGTATCACACTACAAAGCCCTCACATACATTTTGACTGGCAGCAGCCAACCTCCGATTTCCGTGTTTCTGCCGGCGTGAAATCTGCCTCTTAGCAGGTTCTTGACATGTTTGATGTGGGGATTTTATGGTTGTATTATGAGCCTGCAACTAGTGTGGACTAATGGTCCCGACTGCGCCCTTGAATTTAGCAGCGGTTGTATGGATCAGCAGGGGACATTGCTTTCCAAATTAACTTTGCAAATGTGCTCTTTAATTTCAGTTTTCCTCTAATGTTGACTTTACAGAGAGGAGAAAAACAGAGGCTATTAATGCGATCTTTTGCTGCATCAGAGTATTGCTAAAGTTATAATTCTGTGTTGGCTGATAGGGTATCAAAGTCTCAGATTTCAAACAAAACAGTGGCTTTGTTGAAGTGTCGAATATTCCACTAATGATGGAGTCATAAAAGGGGCTCCGAGATGACACACTGAATGACTTAAGAATAATAACATTCGTCTCGCAGTCACACCTCAGTCCACTATTCATCTTTGGGTTGCAATTCCGGCAGGGGTTTTTGAGGAGAAAATTAAAAAGAAAATTGAAAAAATTTCAATTAAGTGATTTGCTGAATTGGAGGGAAAATGGCAGTGATGTGGAAAAGGCTTTTAATCTTGGTGAGCCACCTCTTGTTCCATTAAGCTCATATCCCCTGCTTATCTCACTAATCATTCCTCCCAATGCCAGCAGTCTTGATTTTTAATGAACCCATTATGTCCTGATTCAGTCCACCAGGACTGGCAGGAACACCATACACTCATGAAATGGGCTGGAAACAATCAAAGTACAATCAGGCCCTCGCAATGATGCTATAGCCCAGTTAGAGATGAGGAGAAATTCCACAAGAAATGCCCAGTGTGGCTCTAGGGAGGTCAAGAAGCCTGCAGCCAGGACAAGTAAAATAAACAGTGTTAAGAAAACTCTATAGACTTGTCTGCCTGTGAGAGGAGGCATGGCCTCCGAGTTGTCTATGTCAAGCGGTTTGCATCATTACAACGTTGTTACTGGAAGATTGTCAGTGCTGAAGAGTCTGCAGTGAATCATCTCTGTGAGTGAAAAAGATTTGACTGCAAGACAGTAGCTCAGAAGCACAAAGAGAAGCTCCAACTAAATGTAGCCTTCAGAGCAATATCGCCCCTAACTGTGTAAAAATAGTTTAGTGTGTCATGTAGAAATGGACAGAGCTGAGATAACAGTAGTACTACTAAAGGCCACAAAGAGAAAGGATTGGCTGCTGGTTGACAGTCAGGGAAGATAGTACTTAATACTGTACAGAGTTTACATTGCTCTTAAGGCAGATGATTCAGGCGTTTTGTTGACCAATAACAATGTGCTCAAAGTCAAGGTCAGGAGTCAAAGACTCAAACATCAGTGTGTCTGTTTACTGAGCTAGTCTTTTTCAGTTCCACCTCTGCATAAAATATTTACGTTTACGGAACGTTTAGAGATTTTAGAGAGGAAAATGTTAAAATTCACAAAAACAATACAACAAAATTCAGACACGCTCTGAGTTTAAATTGGTAAATTTTCAAGAAATAACTCACAAATGTACCCCCAAAATTGAATATTCTCTGACATTATAAACTCATAAATGCATGATGAAAAACTTCCAAAAAAATCACATGGCTTAACTTTGTAAGTTTGAAACAGCCTCATTATCCCACAGTCAGGTGCACTGCCCTGTATAATGCTATAATACGACTGATTAATATTATAACTCTCAATTAACATTTTGCGTAAACTAGCATTTCATAAACAATCTCAGGGTTTCACGTATTCTTCTCTTAGTATCCATTAATTTTCCACAGTTGTATGTGTCATTATATACTTATTGGTTGGTGATGCATATGAGCTCAGCAAAGATAATCTATAAGTATGGTAACACATTACAAGCAGTGACCATGGGATATAAATGAAACAGTTCCTGTCTCCCAACTGAGAAGCCACACAACAGCCATCAGGCATTGACACTGTGCACCAGCCATCGATACAACACTCCCCTTAAAGTCAACTGAACTTCATAGTTAATGTCATGTCCAATAGCAGCACCCAAAGGGTAGGATCAACATTCACTTTGAACCAATTCCTCTATACTGAGGCTGAAGGCAACCCAGTCTGTGAAAGACAGAAACGCCTATAGCCTGCCTAAAAAAAAAAAAAAAACTGTTGACACTTTACCTTGAATAACCCACCTAATACTGCAGGTTTTAATAAATGGCATGAGTCAAACGCTTTAGGTGATGCTCACTGTCTGGACAGTGCAAGCAAGCACACACAAACCTTTATCATGGAGGAGATGATAAAGCCACCCATGATCCCACCTCATCAATTGCTATGGTAATAATAGTGTACATATGTAAAAGCTATTAAATCTAAAGGGAGCCTCTGTAAAAGGTAATATTTTATTCTTACAATGGACAAACTTTGACAACAGTAATTCTGTGGTACTGTTATAAAACTTGTTTCCCTGTCAAAAGTTTAATTTCAAAGGTGCCTGGACTTATGTTGTTGAGTCACACAAATTAAACTCATCTCTTCCTCTGGAGTTCAATCACTTGAGACCAAATTACATGGGACATTTTATTTGTATATTCAAAAACGATCTCTGATCACTGGCATTCGACAAGGCCAATAAATTGCTACAAATGTTAAAAAATAATCTCATGTACAGTGTTCCAGCTTGTGGTGCAGCAGAGTGGTTATTTGCTGTGCCACATATTGAGAATGATATGCTTTTGGAGCTGTGATAAGAAGTGGTGCTGCGCCTTTTGTCATTATTCACGCTTCCCAATCGATTCTCCACTATCCCATCCAATCGGGTGACTTGACTTTTATTCATAATTAAAGCTATCTAGATGCAAATCAGGGAGAGTCAGAGGGCACATTGAGCTATATGCATATCAAGTCATACCATGGGTGCATCATTTTTTAATTTTTGTTGCAGACGCACACTAATAAAACATGCACATGCCCACACATAAATGCACTCAAGGCCCATTTACCTTATTGTCAAGAGATGACACAAGCATACTGCTGATAAAGACTTAATGTAAACTGCAAATGTTATTACTTTTTAATGTACGATCATGTGTTTTTATTTTTCATTTCCATGTTAAGTGTTTTTTCAAACACTCTGTCAGTAATTGCCAAGGTGTTTCCAGAGGTTTCTCTGTTAACAACATGCCACTCTGCAATGGTAAATATTATCACTGTTAACTACAGTACCGGATGTCTGTGTCACTTCCATGTCAGGGAATGACAACGAATTAAACTCATCAGCTGAAGCTCACATCTGTTGCTCGGTGGGAGAAAGGTGTGGATTGAATAAGGCAGTTCTATAATATCTCTACCTAGACAAATATCACAATGATTAAATTAACCTACAACAATTCAACAATAATGGAACGAGCCCTCCTACATGATGGTTATAGGGGTTAGGGTATTTATTGCTGAGCTGTATAGTATTAGACCAACTTATTAAAGCAGAAGTAAGTGGTCCGGTCGTTTTCGCTAATGCTGCGTTCCAGGCAGGCTTTTGAAATCGTAAATTACAGCTTCAAGTCACAACTTACGACTTTGTAGCGTTCCAGGCAACCCACTCGTGTTTCTCCGACCTGTTTTACCGGTGAAAGTCACTATAACAGCCACTCGTAACTTCCGACCGGTGAACTCGTACCAGATCGAACTGGTACCACTTCACGGTCGGAAAAATACGAGTTTCCTTGAACGCACCATAACAGTCCTCGTCCCTACGTCGCCACATTCACGGCGTTCCTTGGCTGCACACACAGCCCTGCATGGTTATTGGATAAAAACTGTAGGATACGATAAATGTTTTCTCCTCGGCTCAGAGCAGAGCAGAGTTGATTTTTGGTCCAAACACTCTATGTAAGTGATTGCTGTCGGAAGATATAACTATTTAAGACTTATATTAACACAAATATATCACTTACTTCTGCTTTAACTTGATGACAAGAAGCTTCTATTTGCAGGCTACTTACGGTAGTACAGACATATTTCCTATACACTCATAAACACATTCATTCAATCAGAAGATAACAGGGAATAAGAGCACAATATCAACTTCAGCCATCTTTTTAATACAGATCCGGTTTGTAAGTAGGCTGTGTGAAAACAGACTGTGCATGAATGAGTAGATAAGTCACATCAACATGATGATGCTTTGCTTTTATAAGACATTATTCTTGTTTGCAATATAGAGCTCAAATAATTGATTTCAAGATGCAATCTGTGTAGTGTTCAACAGAATGAACAGATTTCTCATAGACCAAGTGTGACCGACAAACAATAACCACACATGCCGAATTGTGTCAATCCTAATAAACCAGATTGATTGTTGATTATATACTGGGCATAGTACGTTCACGTGGAGAATATTCAACCTCCGTAATGGAGAATAACACACTTATCATGCAATATGTTCCATCTTCCAAACCCCAGATCCATTAAGTGTGTCTTCCTCACATGAAAACATATGGCCACTCAGTTACACCATGAAACAACTTGTGAGGCGACAGCTGTGTTTTCAGTTTCCACGTCAGCGAGAAATGCTGACCAACATGTTGATGAGAGACTGTTGACAGCAGTAGTGAAGAAAGCAGGGCTATACTGTAACACTCAGAGATGTTTAAAACTTATTTGATGCTTTCATATGTTGATGCAAAAACTAAGGAGAAAAAAGATGTTTTTCCTGCCCGTGATCTAATGATTGAGGGAAGGGAATAAAAACCTGGAGCCTTAGAAAGATCTCCATTGTTCACAGTCCAATATAGTCTCTGTATTACCTGAATAGTTTATTGTGTGATCTATATCTTCCAGGGTTTGTGTATGTGTGTGTGCATCTTTTATATTTTTATTTGTTTGTCTGCCTTATCAAGTGTTTACTGTCTGCTCTATCCATATTAATTTTTGGGAGCTGTTATTGCTGCTCATTTGAGATTGAGTGTGTGGCAGGAAGGAAGGTGCAGAAGCCAGTTGTGTGTGTGTTTGTGTGTGTGATGTGTAGCTCTGATATCAAGTTTTGTCTGCGCACAACACACACACATCATTAGAAGCATCCAAATAGCACAACATGAGTGCAGAAAAGACTATCATTAAGTGTGAGACATGAATAGATTAATGAGTCATTTTTCCTTGCCATTGAGGTATTCTAATTATTGTGTCGATCTGAAACCTGTCCTCACTCAAAACTCTTTTCACACACACGCGCACGTGCGCTCATCCACAGTTGACACGGTAACAAGGCGATGCGCTCCACCAGGCAGCAAATACAGCGGCCTTTAATTCAGTCATTTTAAAGACACAGTGTGTACTTGTGAGGTTTTTGTCCACACCACATCAGTGTTTTCAGCAACTGCAAAACTAGTGTGAAGAAATGTTCCAAGAGGCTCTGACCTGAGATGAATAGCTATAAGGGGCCTGAATTAAAAAGGCAAAGGTTAATGTTATTGTAATTTTCAGTGTGGAGTCTTACGGGAAATGATTTCCTCATCACTGGAGAGGCTGTGTGATCACATCTAATGCATTAGACTAATAATTAGATTCAAACGCAGCCTTTTTCATACTTTATTAATACCGTTGCCACCCAGTTTGTCACTGTTATGCCTATTTCAGGGGTCAAAGATGGAATCAGCCAGCTAAATGGGAATTGAGTAATGACAGACACATCAACACAGATACATCAACATGCATGCAGAAGCGCTCTGCTTACTTAACAGTGTCCCTGCAGCTTGTTGAGTCACACATAATTATCATGCATGGTTTGTCTCATCAGGCCAAGGTGTCGAGGTGTAAAAATGGCCTTGGGTGAGACATAGCAGTGAGGCAGAGTTTTCCCAATTGCCCAAGGGGAGATGGAGAGCAACTAGAATAGCTGTCCAACACAATACATCATCTTGTTATGTTTACCTTGTTATGTGAGTGTGGTTTTGGACTAACCACTAACCAGTGGACTGTTGCTGGACAACTCTGTCACTGCCAAGTATTTGTAGCATGGGGATCTTCCATAGGAGATGGAATGACATTTTGATCTTTTCTCGAGCATGAACAGCCCTAGAGGTACATGTATAAATTTACGTCAGTCTCAGGATAGGAGTGTTACTGCCCCCCTGGCATCGCCCTCAGTGCCACTCTCTGCAGCCAGATGGGCAGTTTGTGTTCATCAGGAGTGTTTCTGTCAGGGAGATGAACCCTGACTGCATGCCTCATAGTGTGTTTGCAGCAGATGCTCTGACTGGTGCGTCCATCATCGCCTCCCCTCCCCGAAGGCAATTTAAAATGCAGAGTCTGCAGGAAAAAAAGCCCTGCTCTGATCCAACGCTCCAGACAGAAGCAGCTGTGATGAATGAGGCCTGGGGGGGCTTAGACCTCAGTGGTGACCAAGTGCAGACCATTGCTCTGGACCTTCTGCTGGGATTATGTGACTGAAAATGTATGAAATGCATGTGTGTGTGAGAGTGGTTCAAAATTCAAATCAGGATTTCACTCGTGTGATGGAGTATAAGAAAATGTATTTGCTGTTAGACAACAATCCTATTAACAGGCGGCTCACCAAGCATCTATCAGACAAGCTCTGAACAGTTTCTGTGCAGGCAAATTTATAGGTTCATAATTCAGTGGTGGGGGTACACTATAGTGAAAATAATCTCATACACTGTTTTAATTTGCATCACACTGGGATTTGTCACTGTTACAGATGATACCGTGTGAAACCACCAGAGCCTTGTTAGGTAGAGTTGTGTGAGGGCTGACATGATTTGCATTATTCAGAGCATGCCGCATAAGTGTGTGTTAGCTCCTGTCACTCCACGACGGCCCAAGGTGCTCTCCCACAGTGCACGGGGGGTTCCCTGCGAAGAGCCTCCGCTAAGGCCTGTTCTGTTCCAGTAGACAATTAGAGGTGGATACCGTTGCCCATAGAAGGGGAAGATCAATCCCCCTGCTCCCTACAGGTCCTTTCTGTCATTGAGCGATTGGATGGAGGAGAATGCCCACAGGTGATTCCTCAGTGCTGCTTTCATTTCTATTTTCACTCATCATAGAAAGTGATTTCCACCTGTTCATTTAGGCCTATTAAGTACTAGAAATGAAGCTAATGGCAGAGGGCAATTGTTTCATCATTTCACAATTATTATTTTTCAAAGGGAAAAAAAATTAAAGTGGGAAGGCAGTGTGCTGGCATCAACCAGTCTGTCTTTTCTAATTGAATCACAACATTAGCAGGACATTAGCAGCCAGATATTTTTCACCTCAAAGACAAAGTGGTGATAGAGGAAGGAGCTGGTGGAACTCAAGCTGTCGGTGAAAATTGCGCTGTTAACCAATCCCAGCCTCTCATCAACATGACCCAGGTGTCAGCGGTGGCCCCGAGGCTGATCAGACCTGGGTTGGTCCCAAGATTGTGACAGAAGGTGCTGTCTCTACCTTGCTGCGTATCTAGCCATTGACACCATCTTCTGCTCCACCTGTTCACACCCCTGGCTGCAGAAACATATGCCAAATCACATCCCTGCAAATTTGGTGAGAAACTGAACCGATCGGGAGGTGTTTGTGTGTGTATGTGTGTGTGTACATGTGTGAGAGATCTTGAGTTGGTCTTTTTTCCACATGATGCCTACCCACTGAGCATGACTGAATTAAAGCAGTAACCAGAGCAGAGCGCCTGCCTTGATGTGACTCACAATTGATAGTCATAATTACAACGACTAGAAATCAATTAGTGCAAATGAAAGTGATTTGTTGCTACCTTTGCCTCACTAATTGCATTGTTAAAAGGCGAGGATCCAGCCAACATAAGCATTAACCCCTCTTTGAAGAAAATCTATACAACTATCAGAGGAAATAGGTTAAAGCAAACATGTCTTTTATCAATAGTGTAGCATCAGCTGTTTTAGCACCAGCATCTGTGTATAGATTCTCTAAGGAGTTAACACAGCTGCTAATGATTCATTTACCAATAATTCTTCTGAACTAGAGCAGCTATGAAAAACATCCCACGACGTCCCATATATCTAGAAAAAGGTTAGTAGTTGACCAAGGTCACTCCCATGTGAGATTCCACTCAGTCTATTTGCATTAACACTCTGTAGATGGCTTCACTGCCTCATGTCTGCATCATACTATAGCTGCTTGTTCTTGTTTCAGCTTTGAACTTTCTCAGTTTACATCTAACTCTCCCATCCTGACACACAGAGGGGAAACAGGCCTTAAAGCACTGCTGTTTCTAATTGGACCACTAATCAAATGTCACTGTGGAAAGCCACAAAGAGGCAGATGGATTAAAGTGTCCAGGACACAGGTGAGACTGAGATAAAGAGAGGGTGGCTACCATGGCAGGCAGACCTGCAGGCCCGTGCTTGTCTTGTCTTTTACCGTTACATGCACTGTCTCCAGCACAGAGCGCAGAATAATGCTACCTGAGTGCTGTTAGTTTACACAGTGTAGGATAACATGAAGCAACACTGACTTCACAAATCCCTCACTGAACTTGTAGTTGGCTAAAAACTTCTCTCTCTTCCCAGGCTGCAGTCAGTGCGTGGGTGTTCTCCTCATATGGCTCCATGCTTCATCTGAAACCCCCTCACAACTGTAGACTGACTAACATGACTCAGTGACTGCAGACTAACAACCTACATAATTAATTGTGAACAATGAATATTATTAGTAGTTGTATTTTCATTCAGTTATTAAATGTAAAACAATATTTTAAAAGTCAGTTGTAAAGCACATTCATAATTAGCTCAGTATTTGAAAACCCAAACCAAATTACACATTAGAATTTATATTAGCATTGTGACATAAAATAAAACCAACAATACAAGTACATTTCCTTTTAATCCCTTTCTAGTTTTGTGTATAGTAATTTGCAGACCTCTCAGATCTTAGTTAGAAAAAAAAATTCACTGGCTGGGACTGACTTTGATTAACTCTGAACATTATTTGCATTATTTTAAAATTAAGAAAACTATTAAATTCCATATGCCAAAAATAATAAGTGACTATTCATTAGAATAGTCAATTAATAGAATTCATACAGAGCTCACACATAGCAGATAGATAGATAGATAGATAGATAGATAGATAGATAGATAGATAGATAGATAGATAGATAGATAGATAGATAGATAGATAGATAGATAGATAGATAGATAGATAGATAGATAGATAGATAGATAGATAGATAGATAGATACATAGATAGATACATGGATAGATACATAGATAGGTATACAAAACAAACATAAGTGTTGGTACATTGGAGGTGATGAATGGTAGAGATATTTATAATTTAGGTAATTTCCATTTGAGAAAACTGTTGCTAATACATATTCAGCAAAGTTCACACATGTGGGGGGTGTTTGTTCCTAGAGTTTAACAAACATGTGTTTTTGCATAAGTATTTGTATGGTAACTAAAGATAAATCATTTTGCAGTGAATGTAACAACATGCCGTATGATGAATTGGATTTGCAGTCATGTTCCCCTGCCAAATAGAGAGTGTGTGAAGTCCTGTTTTAGAATACAGCACACACTACATTACTGCATCTCTCGTGCATGTGTTCATGAGATTAAGCCCTGGTTTACCAGTCACTTCTCTTTGAATATGCAAAAAACATGCCTGTAGACATGATGTTATTTCACACAACTATTTTGACACCAAGCAGTCAGAATTTCACTCCACTTTTATATCATTTAATGGGCAAATTGGTCAAAGTGGGCATGTAAAAGTCAGCCCCAAGTTGAATGTCAAGAGTGACAAATGTGATTTAAAATATCATCTCCTGCCTTCATTACACAAATGCTTTCCCTGTGAATGTCATTTTATTCCCGAATATTGCCTTTTCCTGCAGTGTGACTTGACAAAAAAAGATTAATTCAGTGCTCTTGTTGTTCTCCTCTCTGTTGTCCTGGCACGGAGCGTGGGCCCACAGAGGGGAAGTTCAACTGTCTGGGGAGCTGAGCGTCTCCATCAGCCAGTACATTCCTCCCGGAGCTGGAGAGTCTGTTCAGTTAGCATTACTGCTGATAACTGTATGAGAGCCACAAGAACTGCTGCTTAATCGCAGATAGAGTGACAGACGACATCGTTCACTGTCGCCCTTTGTTGCTATACAATGTCTGATATAGTGTCAACGAGTCTCATCTGCTGTTTGCTGGCAGGATACAGTTGTTTTTCAGCTTTCCATCTTGATAGACAGGAAATAATAATTGCAAAAAAAATGTCCTCTTAATCTTCAGTTTATGATGATATTTTAGAAGGATGTTTTTTCACCAAGTGTATCTTAGGAAAACTCAGCATAAAGACATCCCTCCCAGATCAAATGTTCATGGTAAAAAGCAGAATTATGATGAACTACAGTACCCTCAACCAGAAGGGAAAAGGAGCATCTGAAGAATTTAAAGTTTTTCTTTGAATTTGGTGAAGGTAAGGGACCTGTTAGTGATAGAAGTCTTCAGATGTATTTTCTTTCCTGACATTTCCCCTCACCTGTTAAATTGAAAAGCAGTGTAAAAAGGGTTTAAATTCAACACTGTTTTCTTAGAACTCGTCAGGTTGTTGTTAAAAATCAATATTTCTGACCATGAAATGATTGTTGGTTGAAATATTAACATTATTTGGATGTTTATTAAGGAATACTGATTTCTTTACTCAGAGTAGGCAGTAAATAAAGTGTGACACAAATAACCCATCCACTGCAAGGTGCTTTATTCTAACTACACAAAGCATAGACACATTAAAAACAGCAGCTAAACCAACTGTATAAGAGCAGAACTCCGGCAGCATTGCAGTATCATCAGAGCTGACCCAGAGTAATAATTCTCCAGCCCTCCACAGCTACGAGATATTAACAAGCAAACAGAGTCTGCAGTTCAAACCATGCACTGTGGTTCAAATTTAATATTCTCACAACCACTTGAAAGCATAGATGTGTGTAGGTGTGCAAGTTTCTTTAGCTGTTTTTATCCTAATAAAATAATAAACCAAGTGGAAGTTCAAGCAGTTCCACTGCATTAATGTGTGTTGTCCCTTACTCTACATTGTTACTGTAGAAACCTGTTTCCACAAGAAAAAGCAGTAAAGTAACACCAGGGACAGTTTGAACCGCAGATGTTTAAATATTCTTTCCTTTCTTTTGGCTGTTTTAGTTAAACCCAGTCGTCGCTACCCTGCTTCCATGTTTCCAGTTTAGTGCGTGGAGCCTCTTTTGCCCTAGCACAGTTACAGATGAGCTTTTACCACAGCGATCAAGGGACCAGCAGCTTGGTCCTGCTGTGGTGCCCTGGGCGACATGGCAGTGATGATTGCCCCTTCAGCAGCAGCAGCTCAGCTGGGGACCGGTTTGCCCGCTGTTCCCTGGACAGTCCACACTAGTGGCTGGCGCTGCCCACAGCCTCAGAGGGGAATGAAAGAAGAGAAAGTGGTTCCGCAGGCAGGACAGGCCCCGTGGAGCATCTGGTAGAAAGTGGGGCACCATGGTCACATCTGCAAGAGTCACTCTGCCTACTAATGTCTCGTGCTTCTCTCCTGCAGTGGTCGATTTCAGTTCAGCATCAGTACAAAAGCCGAATCACTGTATGGCACGTATTCAGTGCAGTTGAGTCAAATCCTGCTGATCCCCTCTAGTCTCAGCTCTGTGACAATCCCAATGCTCTCATCATCACTTCACCAATTCGAAGGTGCAGAGGAAGAAGTCGAGATGATTCATCCCTGTTGTGCTGTATTGTTGTCGTCCTCTGGCGGGCAGTCCTGTCAGACGGTTGTAAATCTGCGACTGCAGGGAGAAGGTTTTTAGGTTGTTTTTTTTCCACAGTGACTGGCCAGATCTGTGGACTGTGCTTGTTTGTTGATGTGGTCTTGAATGAGTAAATCAGGAGGTCACTGTGAGGGGACACAATGTCTGGTGGACTTTGTGGAGAAGCTTTGTTTGGGGAGGAAGTTTAGGTCGATTATAATTTCTCGATATAATCCATTTATTTGTGGTGGCTGCATTTGGACTCTTGTAGAAAATGGAGTAAAGATCACGACACGAAAAACAAATATAAAGTGAAACAATAAAACTTGTCAAGTGTGTACAATCAGAGCCTCAGAGTGTTCTGATCCCATATAGACACACACACACATATATATATAAGAACACAGCCATCTCACAGACAGGCAATTGCTTTAGTCACAGTCACATTCCCCTGAAGGTCAGGCAAAATGGCACAGATGGCCTTTTACACTAAATCAGCAACTTTTCCAAAGTGTGGTCCGACACTCACACATGGAGTTCATTCACACACTGCAACCCACTTACACTTTGCTCTTTGGACATCATGTTCAGCTATACACATATATCTAGAGACCCCGAATAACATGCACCCAGGGATACAAAGCCCCACACAAGCCTGTGGATTTTTAAAATTTCATGATTTTTTTAATCACAAACATATGGACAGTTTTCATGGGACCAATTTTGAAGAATTTAATTTGAAAACATGAAAACAAAATATAAAAAATAACTGACAAAGAATTGTGGATGAATACTGCTGTGATATTTGCTCTTACCATAGTTAAATTATGCATGTTTTATCGACTGTTTTATTAAAATTCTAACTTCTCAATTTCACACTGACTACAGATAAATTTATGTTACTAGGTGTCAATTTAATTTGTCTAGATTAAATTGTTTCCATATTTTAGCCACTTCTTATTGTGAATTTTATTATAATCAGTGAGTATTAAAGTACTATGATGATCTAGAGGATTTAAGATTGAACAATTTCTTAGCAAAACATGGTTGTGGCCTACCCAATAGGATTTGATAGAAGGATAGGGGGAGATATTAGAACAACAATATTTAAAATACAAACAATTATAAATATGAGTAATACTATAGGTATAAGTACCAAGTATTACAATGTTTAAAGAGGACTTTATAGGGGAAAAAAATGCAGTAACATGTCGACTCAGTTATGAATTTGTGTTTTTGTGATTCATATTGTGAAGACATGTTTTTTTACCTTTTTCCTACAAGGGTCCAATGTTCAGTACAGAGTGCAGATGATTCATGAATCACAAATGAGCATAAAAATATATCTGTTCAATACACACCTGAGTAAAGACTCGAAGGTTCCTCCTTATTGTTGTGCTCGGTCTCAGGCTCCACCCATCTGCCACATAATTATGATTAAACAAACCGAAAAATTGCTAGTGCCATTTCAACCAAACTCGATTGTCTTGCCGTCGGCAGAGTCATGTGGGTGTAAATAATCAAAGGGTTTTGATTTAAACATGCTCAGTCCTGTCCTATGAGGCCTGCAGGTGCGGAGCAGAGGCGCTGCGGTTGAGTGCCGGTGTCAGGGGAACTAGCGTCATGGCATCATGGCGGTAAAGTGAGGTGAAGAAATAGAGTGTGACTTGGTGGATATGACAGAAAAAAGTGTCACCTGGGTCCCTGAGGCCCAGCTGCTCCACAGCCGGAGTTTAGAAGACAGAAACAGTCATTAACCCTGTCACAATGATTCAGATCTGTTAGCTTGTTTCTTCTGACCCATGCTGTGGAATAAAGTGACTGAAGTGCTGTAATGATATCCTCTTAACTGAAGCTGCAGTGTCTAAACACTGTTTTGCTCAGTGTGCTTGTTTATTGTGTCATCAAAAGCCCAATATATGGTGTTTTGTTGTTACTGTGACATATTTGATTTTCTCCTCCCTGCATGGCTGCTCAACTGCGTTTTGATTTTCTGACACCTGGGATTGTTAGGAAATACTGATAGGAACCAATGTTGTGTGATAATGAACGAATGTGCTGCCAGTCAGCGTTAGATCTTTCCACTTTTGTTGTATTATATGTCAGTCAGGATGTGTGCAGCAGGCACACAAATGCGCACGCAAGAAAACACAGTTGTGCTTCCTCTCTCTGAGTCTACCGTTCCCCGTATATTTTGAGAATGCTCTCCATTCTTCCTACCTCTCCGTCTCTGTCCGCATGCTGTTTGTTCATCAGACAAGCCATCTGCTGAAATTGTGTGTTTTTCTCGGCACGCCGTCCCCTCGGCACACTGCTTCACGTGGTGGTGCTCTACCAATTATCTGATGTGCGCGGGATGCCCAGCGTGGGCCAATGCCCACTGCACGGGCATGAAGTCTGTGTGTTCACACCAGGCTGCCTCTCTGCACGTTGCCGGGTAATGGGCAGAGCGAGGGGGTGTCTTCAATTCAGCACTCCTCATCACTCATTTGGTGAGCTGATTAGCTTCTCCCTGTGACCAGCAATAATCTACAGACCTGAGTATTTCATGGCCCATTTCAGAATTAGCGCATATTTATATGTCCAAGCCAATCTACACTTGCAGCAGTGTTTGTGCTGTGTAATAAGCATTGCCCCTGTGTGCAGTGTACCATGTAAAACAATGAGGCTGGTGCTGTGAGCAGTTGTAGTTACACTCATGCCTTGTTGTTTTATTGTGTAACGTTTGGGTGGCTTCAGTAATAATCTGCAAGAGGAAATGTGGCTGAATTTAATGAGATTAAAATGATCAGCAGACTCTTCAGGTCATTGATTTATAGTGAATGATAATAGTCAAGTACAGAAATTTGATGTGCGACAGTCTGGTTCAGTCCCACAGAAAAAAACTGTTAATTTCATCATAAAGAATTCATATGCCAGCGTTAAGATCTCTTCTGTATGACTGCAGTTGAGCGGCACAGAAGAATTTCATAGTTTCCTTTGTCTCAGGAAATTAAAAAAACATCTCTGCCTCATCATCTTCTGCAATACTTTCGTATGCCTTGTGTGAATCAGTCACCTCCTTTTCCCCCAACTCCATCCTTATCAATACTTGATCTAAATTGATTTAGATTTTGCTTTAAAGCAGTGACAGTGTGTTGTGTCAAGCCTGCCATACAGCATGTCAGTAATACTTTTTGGATTGATCTTTTATTTAGTAATAATTGAGGAACTCAAATGGGGGGAGATAAGCATGGCCGTGTTTTTTAGAGGCTTTATCTGGTGTGCGGCGCGGCCCCAGTCCCTGCACATGTGGTAAGAGTTAGAGGAGTGAACCCATGCAGTCTACTGAACACTGACTGAAACATACAAGTGTTCCTTCAGGGGATGGGGGATATTAGAAAAAAGCCTGAAATTGAGAAATGTGATACGGGGGGCTCTGTGGAAGAAAAACAAAGTTATTTAAGCTGCAAGCCTTTCCTCTTATTAAAATAGTATCAAGCTTTTATTGAATTTAACATGTTTATGGTAGGGGCTATATAAACGGCCTGTGTGAGTCTGGATTTAGCTGCACCTCTGAGATAGCCATCTTTATCACATTTTCATGCAAAATGTGACTTGCCAAGTGTGGGTGTGCGTTCATGACTTGCCGTTGTCTGTAAGTGTGTGAACATATGTTAGCAAAGTTCTTTTTTATTTTCTCCCCGAGTACAGGCGGCAGCACTGTGTAGCATTCCTATTATTTGTTGGCATTTTTGAAAGTGTTAACAGCGAGCCCTTTATTTGGCACTCCATTACAGTCTCACTCTGTATCTAATAATCTTGTCATTTTCCACCACATTTCCTCTACTAAGCAGTCAATTAGTGATGCAATACTTAGCCGTCTTCAAAATCCTCTGAAAACTGTGTTTAAAAAGGTTAATGTAATTTCAGAAGCATAAAGTGGATGGAATAGCTTGGATGTAAGTGTGTCAGAGATCCTCTCCACAACCGACTATTCCAGAATGAATTTGATTGAAAACAGCCATTGAAGGAGTCAAACCAGTGTGAACTAGATAGCGTTTCTTCCATGCATAATTTATATTCAGAGAGACAGAGATGTAGTAATTAAAAAACATAAAAAATGCACCGTGGGTTGTAAGAATACATGTAGCAGTGACAGTCAACTTGTGCTCTTTGTCGCTCTCATCTTGTTGGGATGTGTTGTTCCAGCAGAGCCTGAGCGACCGCAGCCATTATGTTCTTTGCAGTTTATGTGACATTTATCAGCATTATATCTGACAATAAAAGTTGAACTGTTATGAGGATATATAATTGAAGGGTTATGAGGGAACACACCAGAGAACCCATGTTTCATATCTTATTTGGAAGTATCTATCAGTAGTGCGATATCCCTGCCAGTTGCTACAGTTTACAGTAAAAGCTTTAGGTCCCTGAAGTCTCTGTGTCTGTATTTGTTATTTTTAAATTGGCACGGATGCTTCAACCAAGTGGGACCATAGATTCAGTTTCCATGAAGGAAAATGTTTATTATTTTCTGTTGCAGTAGACTTGTTTTGCTCTCTGCAGTATATGTAATTGCTGTCAGATTCAGTGTAATGTCAAGAATGTCAATCAGTCTTCAGACATTCCACATCGTCACATACACTCAGAGCCATCACGCAGGATTAACTGCTACATCCACAAACCACACATAGGTTGTAATTACCCGAGTCTTGTGCGGTGACACCCTGCACCATTCCAGTCACTTCATTTTGTTGAAGAGCTCTTATAAGAGTTCATATAGAGAGCACTTGTTTAAATGTTTTTCAGATGGCGAATGCACTTTTCAAGAGGTTAACTTTCAAACTGAGTTTAAAAAGGTTATTTTCATAGAAATCTATATTGTACCGTGCGAGCTGCACTGAATGAACAAAACCACATGAGCCGCCAGCTGCACATATTTACATCAGGTTTCTCCTCAATCCACTTCTAAGGACTGCGCTCATGGCCATAGCATACAGGAGGGATCTAAAGGACAACTTAAACATTTCAGTGAGAGACAGAGCCTCTCTGTAATGTTTAGAGTCGCTGCTTTATGTCTGAATGTGACAGGTCACAGAGCCTGAGCCCAGACTGACTCGCTGCATCCAGCTCATATTATCATCGGTATTGATTCATCCCAATGTGTGTGTTTTTGTACTCCTTCTGTGATCCCATTGGTTCAAGGGCACTGTTACTGTAGGAAGAGAGTAAATATTTTCATCCTTTGGGATCAAATGTATATCCATCAGTAGAGATAAAGCTATAACATTAGTGATGGGTTACAGTGTCAAACAAAAACTTATACTGTAGTACTATTAACTTTTCATTTGGTGTGCTCTAAATACATCTTAAACTTTGACTCACTGTAGCCCTCTTGCTACCCACTTTACAGGGGATTAACAATTAAATGTCTTTTCTGTTGATGTTTAAATCAAAACCCTTCAGAACTACAGTTGCTTTGTTAAATTTTACAAAGAGCAGGATATTACAAAATGCACCACTTGCTGCATATCAGCAAATCAGTTTGTATCATTGTTCATCTCCCACTTGTGATTAGACTGTTTTGGATACAGTACCAATTAACCTTGCAAACTGATTTGGTGGGTGGGGCGGGGTGGTGCTGGAGGGATGGCTATCACACAGATGTTTCCCAGAAGGGATGCTGAGATTTTGGTTTGAACTGCTGCCATCTTAATGAGTTCCCTGATGTACTTGTGTCCGAGCAGATGAAAGTGACGACGCCATAGTTCGTCCTGCAGTAGCACGAACCTTAAAATTCAGACTGCCACTGACAGCGTGAGTTATTTCTCAGTGCTCTTCATATCAGAGCTGGATGTTCAGCTTATTAGTATTTCTTCTTGTGAGATTGAAGAGAAACATCAAGAAGTAGTTCCATTTTGATCTCATGCCTACTGCAGCGAGTCACTGAGGCAGCCACGTGGGGGTTGCTCTCTCCTCAACAGAGCAATATAGACTGTGTTACATCCATAAGGCGTATAAACTGATATGAGGCAGAAGGCCATCCCAGATAAATTAGTTCCCAAATTAACCCTTGTAGTGCTCACACTGGATGTGTGATTGATGTGATCGCAGGCCTGACTTCTGACCTCCTAAGCCTGAGGTTGTTGTAAGGACTGGGGCTGTAGATAGGACTTCTTCCTTTCATCAGCCGGCAGCCAATCACTGGGAGAGAGCCAGCATCAGTACCTGCCTGGTACACCTCGCACTAAAACAGCGTGATGGCGCTTTTATTAGCTTTTAACGGATTATAATTGTCTGTTAAGTACTGGTCTGTCCATCACGCAGATGGAGTTTGAACCTTAATCCTCATTCTGGATGCCTTCCTGCAGTTTTAGGTGGTAAGGTTTTCATGCACATTTTCTTGTCTATTCATGAAAACTTCCAAATCCTCTTTTCACTCTCAACGCCTGTTGGAGTCCAGTAAATGTCTCCTGACACCTGGATCGCTGGGCATTTTTATAACAGGCCGTAACCTGGGATGTTTTAATGACACTGTCCAAAGCACATCAACCATCAACTTTCGTAATACCTTACAGATTTCCGTTTTTTTTGTTGTTTTTTTCTTGGGAATGTTGGCAAGTCCACTAAGCTCCAAGGCTGAACAACTCTGAAGTGTAAAACATGTGAGACGATTTATTATTCCTACAAAACACACACAGTCGCACATATGGGCTCACAGCCTTATGCCGATGGGACATCTACAGCTCTTTGCACTTAATCTGAGCCTCTCATATAAACAGCTAATTAGAATTAGTTTGACTACACTTAAGCTTGTGAAAAGCATATCATGGACGTTTATCCAATGCTTAATTGACACCGTAAAAAAATACATATTCATAAACACACACCACTGACTGCTCAAAGCCGCCTCATACAGAATGTCAAATTTAATTGGGGCATGCTGAAAGATAGATGTGCCTGCTGATTTGAAATATAGTATATCCTATGGTTGCATTGTTCATTCATATTCATACAGTTGCCACAGATTACTAAACTGTGCCAATTATAGCATACCATTGAGGAAAGAGGAATTTCAATAAGTAAAGAAAAATGTAAATTTGTGCAATCATTCAAGGTAGTGAGAATTTATACTCCATGCAGTTTCATATTCATGACATCGTCAAGTTTCTCTCTCAATGTTGGATTACACACACAGCTCCCTGCCTACTTTACTGTATATACAGACGTTACTTTTATCCATTTCCTTTTTGGTTTTTCAAGTACCACTTCACCAATTTCTTTGTCAATTTTGCGTGTTTTAGAGGTGTTTTATTTCTTCAAAGTGAATATTCTAAGGAAAGCAGGGATTTTTCAATCTCGTCAGAGCAGTGCAGAGGAAGAGGTGAGAAATTGTGTTTCTGGATTTAAAGATGAATGAGAAACTAAATTCTTTCCTGATGGTTGCCCTCATGTTTATAAAAAAGTTCAGTTTCATTTTGCAGCAGGCTGGTGCTACAAAAACAGGAGGACTTCAACGTGTCATATTGAATGTCAATTAGAAAAAAATACAGTGAAAAACAAAGGGATGTTATCCACCAAAACCCATTAAAGCCCAATCAAATGAAATAAGTAGCAGAAATGAAAGTGCTGTCAGGCTCAGCGCCTTATCTGGGTAAGTGAAAGCAGGAGAGATATACCTCTGGGTCTGCGTTCCTCCTGCGCTACTCTGATCTTTTCTCAGCTGCTTTTTCAATATGTCTTGGTGATAAAAGAGTGACCCGCTCTCTTCCTGTGTGCGCAGCATGGGCTACAATCGCAAAGATGTCTGTTGACCCTGCTGACCCGCAGTCACCACAAAGCAGGAAGTGATGTCTATTTGAAATTCTCACATGCTGCCATCTGCCTGATTTTTTTTTTGTACTTATAAATGCATCTCCAAACCGTCTTACACTTCTATATCAACACTCCTCACCCCTCCACCCTTGTCAGACAGGCGGCCATCGGCCAAAACATGGCCCAGATAGGGACACAGCACATGAATTAAAGATTTGGTCACAGCACACGGGATAGGATGCACACAGGACGGCATGTTACCACTGCGCGTGCACTATTGTCAACATGTGCCTTCATATGTTCAGGTCGCAAAGACAGTAGGACACTGATACACTGTATGTCAGAACAGAGCCACAGCCGCATCCCTGTGGAGAGAGACATATCACAACACACCACTGTTACTCTGAGCTATAAATATCTGATGGGGGGGGCTGCCGTCATTTTATGCCCATCGGAGTTCCACTATTTATTTAACCTACTTAAGTTTTCTAGAAACCTCTATTTTTAATCATTAAAATGGAATTGCATTGTGTTCCTGTCTTGGAAGAATTAACAATAAGATTGGAGGGGAGATGAGCAGATGAGATAAGGCAGGCAAAACAAAACCATTCCAGGAGAGAAAGGATATCAGACTGCAGATGCAGTGGAAATAATTTCATTTTCCCAGTGCAAACAGATAAAGTCAGAGAGTCTTTAGACTACAAATGTGTCATAGCCCTCTCATTAGCTTGCCATGGTTCTAGTAAGTATCTTAATTAGATTATTGGAGGAATTACGGGGAACTTGTGGCACTGTTTGCCTTGGGCCTCTTTACTCTTGGTTACAGAGTGTTTCCAGCTAATTGTTTTGTTTTGTTGCTAAATCAGGGCTGTCTGATATGATGTGGCCTCTACTGGTGTCAGCTGTAGCTTGAAAACAGGCATATTAAAATATATTTTACTTGTCTGTATGGGGGTGTTCTATTAAAGTGAGTTATGCACATGGCTCTGTGGTACTGGAAACACAACTACTTTTATTCACAGGGTATTGAACTAGAGGCTGGTGATAATTGCAACACATGTAAGAATATATTCTTCTCTGAATGGTAAACCATTCATTGTTGCCTCTGCTTTACAGCCTTTTCTGAAGTGCCTGTTATTCCAAAGCCACACTCTACAGTACCTGTCATCTTGACAGCTTCATTCATGATCTGAAAACATGAAAAGACCTGAGGCTGAAGGGTCGTGCTCCTATAGTTTAGACCCTTGGGTTAACCCTTTAGCCTCAGGCCTTATTGCTGGTTTGGATAGCAATCTTGCTGTCAGCACACTATCAGCATCTCGGGTCGGGTGTAAGGGTTCACATAATTTTTCGATTGAGCATTTTCATTTTCATAATTGTTGAGAAATTCTGCACTTGTGTTCACAGGAGAAAATTATGAATGCAAATGTAATACTCAGTTTAAAAAAACACACTGACACAGCTCCATTGTAATCAGCCAGCAGTCATGGCCTGTATTAACTCAGACCTCTGTTTCAATGGCCCAGCACAGACATATCACAGACTGATTAAACTTTAAGTGGCTGCTGAATACCATTTTCACCTCACAAAAGCAGCCCAGCGATAGGCTTCCTTTTCAGAGATCCCTCGAGCCAATCATGCCTAAAAAGCTTTTCAAAGTAGAGTGTGGAGGACTTGATTTTGAGGAAGGGTTATGTTCTTCATGCAGCAGGTAGAACCGAGTGGTGTGGCAAGCGGTGATAAATATGGTTCTTTTAATACAATAGCTTTGTAGGTCACTCTGTGGAGACTGGAGAGGCAAGGTGTGCTCAGTCCGCCGGCTGCTCCAGCAGAGCCCTCACAGCCCACAGACACAGGAACACACAACCTTTAAAGAGGGATTTGAAAAGGTCAAAGCGCAGGCATGTAGAATGGTAATATAGGAGTGTGCTTTCAGAGGTCACAGGGTCAATGTGGACTTGTTTCTCCATATTCCTCTCATTCTAGGGAAATGGCTGTATGAGATATGTTGACACCATTTTCCAGTGCTGTCACAAACACAAGACCATCTTCCTTGCTTGCATTATCTCTTGTATATGTACTGCACTGTGTCTCCTTGAGAGCTTTTTCCCCTCTCCTGTTAGTTGACCCACTTCTGAGGATCTGGCACTGAAGCGAGAGTCCACCTGGACCTGGTTAGAGGTGTGGTTAAGACAGGCTTACTGGGGGCTGGTGTGTCCCAACACACCACCCCAGTGTTTTTCTTCACTCCCTCCAAGGCCCTGTTCCTGCTCCTCTTCACAGCTCAGCTGCTGTTTTAAGTGGCCGTTTTCCATGTAAAGACGAATCACATTTCATTATTCTGCATCTGGCTCTCCTGCCCATTGTTACTTATGGATCTCAAGGTATTATATTAGCCCTTGGTTTCCTCTTGATGGAGCAGAGAGGATTTCCTTAAGACTGAGCCAGCTGGGTCTCCAGCACATGACAGAGTGGGTGCTCTCCCTCTTTACTCGACGGTCCCATGCGATATCGCTGCATGCTTAGCGACTCTTCTTCCACTGATATAATTAGTCCCCTGACACATCTTTAACAGTGCGTATTTATCAGGAACATTAATTAGTACCTAGACTGGATATATTACTTGAAAATAGTGGATGTCCTTGTTTATTAAAGTATTAACAACAGGGGGGAAATACTCTCTCTTATCCCCTGGTATTAGTCACTTAGTGAGGCTGCTCATTCATCATACCCATGCTACAGTGTGTTTTCCTCTCCTACTTATCCTTGTTTGTCTTTTTTTAAGAGCACATATAAAGTGATGTTGGATTAGTATTATTAATTACAGCAGCACTCTGTGCCCCATGTTACACAGTTGTCGCATTAACAAAGTGTCACCCCTCTCCTGTGGGTGGATAGCCGCTTAGGTAGGAGGCTGTAAGATATCTAGCCGCTGCTTTGGTTCCAGTCAGCTTTAAGGAAGAGACAGAGTAGAAAACAGTGCAGAAAATAGAGGGAGTCCATTGATTTTCTAAGCGACAGCTAGACAGATACAGATACAGTATTGACTGGATGCTTCCTTGGGACAGTAGTAGAAAGCAGGAGGAGAATGAGTTCAGAGGCAGGGAAACACTAGTCTGTGGAGCTGTGCTCTATGACTGTCCATCATGCAGGACACTGACTACCTCAGCACATTCTGCTAATGTTGTTGCAGCATACAGTAGAAGGAAAGCATCTTCTGCTCTTTTCCCTGCAGTAAAAGTATTTTGCCATACTGTACTTAATTTGGAAGAAATGCTTCATGAAAGGTCATCGTGTCTCGTAAGCTCACACTTCCAACATCGTGTCTCGTAACACTTCCAACATGTCCAAAAATATGGAACGTCAAACAATAGAATATAATGTTGTTGTCAGCTTTCAGAACACATCTGCAACAGCTCACATCTTGTTTAATTCTTTTTCATTTTCCCCACAGTTATAATGCTAAAGTCAACAAGTCACTGGATATTTCTTTTTTTTTTTTTTTTACTATGCTTTTATTTGATCTGCCAACAAGTGAATTAATTTGATTCATATTCAAGAGTGGAGCACAGAGCTTTCTTCTGCTAACCATGCTAATTAGACCCACTTTAGCAATTTTATTGTTACTCGAGGGGAATCTTTTGAAATGCTTTTTTGTTGTTGTTATTGTTGCTGGTTGGTGTTTGAAAAGCACAGTGCTGCCTATTTTAGTAACACGCCACACTCATGAGCCCTCTGATCAGTCTGACTGAATTGTGTCTCTGGCTAGAATGACCTGAAAGGCCCTTACAGGGGTCCCTTGTTTTTAAACAGCCAATGTGGGTTATTAGCAACTATACCCTTAGGTGCAGCAAAGAAAACACGCATGAGGACGCTGACACTAATATAGATATATTACTCTGTGTCTCAGTGAAATCATGCAAATCAGGGAGACTGGGGAAAATTACCTCCCCCCGTCCCTGCTGCACTGTTTCGACTCTGCTAGACTGGAGATAATGACAAAATCTTAGCTTTTGTGTGAATGGGATAGTTCAACATTTTGGCAAATTCACCTACTGCCATAATGCCTGTAGTTTTAGGAGTAGGTTCATTACCCAGCAGCCATGCCTGAGATGTAGTTCTGGCTACGCATTTGCCTCGAAAATAACTCTGTCTCATAATGTTAAATTATTATCTCAGACCGTGTGTGGTTCACAACACAAGAGTGTTTTGGAGTTGTTGGATTATGTATTTGATGAGTTTGATGAGGGAAAGAAAGTACCGTGTGCCGTGTGGAACTCGCATCTCTGCCCCGCCGATCTAAGAACAGCTTGCACCAACAATTAAAGGTAACAAATCTACTCCTAAAACTATAGGGATTATGGTAATAGGCGAATTTTAGGCGCTATAAAGTCTTCCTACACTAAGTTCATGTAGTACACTGAAATGTGTATTGTTCCCAATGCTTCCATCAAGCCAAAAGCCTTTTGAGTTTTGTGTTCTTTTTTTATGTGTGAGTTTGACAGTCTGGTCTTCTCTTGTCACAGGCCTCGGTTAATTAGAAGTCTTCTTCCTCCTACATCAAACCTTAATCCTTATTTAGATGATCTTTCCCTTGCATGTATGTCTTGTTTTTTATCTTTGTTGCACCTCACATCAACACCAAAATGGATAATCAGATTATACTTGGATAGAGCAAAGACGCAGTAAATCCATGAATGAGATGAGGGTTGATCTAGAGACTGCCAGCAACATATTTGGTTACACGGAGGAGAACGTCCAAATGACATTTAATAGCACCTGTAACTAACTCTACACTTAAGCTTTCACATGTAAATCACTCAGGAGGCAGGTCGTGTGGGCAGTAATGTTGTCATAAGCTCATTCACACACACAAAGGGAAGAAAATGACACAAGGAATATGAACAGAGGACATTAGCCTTGAGCGGTCTGCGTTGTGCTGAGGGAAAGGTACATTAGATTTCAAAGTACATTTTGGAGTGGAATTTTTATTTCAGGTTTACTCTAAATGGTCTCCAGATAGTCAGATAGTCAGATGTGAGATGTGCGTGTTAAGGCCAGCTGTTGTGTCATGATAATATAACAGTCCGTAAATGGGCCTTTGACTGGCTCCAATGTTCCACAGCTGTTTGTCATCAGAAGAGAAAGACTTACGTGGGTGACACTCATTTACGCAAATCTCCATGGTTTAACTCTCCTTTAGTTAATTTACCTGCCATAAACCTTGAGCCCCTCACATGTACAATGTCTAATCAGCTTCCCATCTCCTGAGCAAACACCTTCAGGCACCTCCTATCGTCTAGCTGCTGCCAGTCAGTGCAACACAGAGGAAACCAAAACCAGACAATTTTTTATCTTAATCAGTGCTTTCAAGGACTCTATTTTGGGTGCTTTCTGTGAGAACAGAATTTAATTTACAATCCAGTTACTACATCAACATCTGTATCTGTACTACAGTTGGTGAGTAGTGATAATGCCATTTAACATGTCATAGTTTCCAGCAAATAACCTGATGTGTTGTTTCTATTATTGATTATTTACACATCATATTATGTTAGGTAAAGTTTTTCTCCACTTTCATGGTTGTCTAAATCCCTTAGTCCCTCACAAAGCATGTACCTCCTCCTACTCTCTAATGGTAAATAAATAGCCTGACACTGTCTACAATTCACGTTGAAGGAAGGACTGTAAATTTGCGGGATACATCTGACAAAGTCCAGATCAGATCTTCATTCCACTTTGTAAGTTATGTCAAACAGCACCTCTGCTTTGAGGCCTCCTTCCCTGTTTGATGTCACCCACACAACCATATGGTATCGCTCTCAGGATCAGTTTTTCTGTTTTTTATTTCCTGCTTGTTACACTCATCCTGTGCTGTATTCAGCAGTGTGTAAATCTGCCACAACCCCACAGTGGCTATTCTGGCATTTTAATGTGAACAGGCTCACCTTTCTTGCTGTGACAGATGGTCATTGATATTTATCTTTTAATTTGGAGGGTGTTTCTTTATCCTTATTTTTATTACGTTGTACGACGCCTGTAGACACCTTAAACCTCCTGTTTGTTTTTTTAAGTATAACGAGGGGATTTAGGTTTTAAGTGTGTCTCTATATGAAAAAAAAAAAGTCCACTTCTAAACTCAAGATGATATAATGAGAACTATTCAGCTAATTGTTGCTGTTTGGATTTGAAAGCAAAAATGGCTTTAATGAACCCTTTCTGTGAGGTTTCAGTGCCTAATGCAGGCCTTGGATAAGCGTGAAGAAAAAATAAAACATTCATATTTCTGCCTGAACATTGTGTTGGCATCTTGTATGGGCTCGGTTATAAAAGTAACAAAGGGGTAATAGCTTTTAGCTCGAAGAAAGTGTATGAAGCAGAGTACTTTCTAATGAGTGTTCCTCCTGACCTTATGGCATTAAGCTCCATGGGAAGAAAAAAAAAATCAAACACCACATGCAGGAAAAACCTTAGAGTACCGACGAAGTTATTAGCATTTACGTGTGCGAGGGATAGTGTGCGGCCCACACACATATTCACTCATCTGCATTATCTCGTTCAAGTACTGACTGGGTTACAAGGCCGGAGATCATGGGTTATAAGAACACACAGGACAAAGACACGGTTTACTAGCTGCTGTATAGCAGAAACACTCTCCTGTAGAAATGTGGACGTGTTTGTTAGATGAATTGCTGGTCCTTCGGCGCCTCCTGTGTGTCTCCCCCTGGCTCATGTGGTCTTTACATACATGACAGCCAGATCCAGGCTTGTATGCAGTTAGGCAATTTTGCCATGGGAAGCTGTGATTGGATTTCCTCTCATCTGGCAGCTTTTGTGTAATACTCAAATTGGAGAGGACCTGGCTGGATCACATCACATATTTCCTCCCAGGAAACCCCCCCGAGAACCAGTCAAGCCCAGACAGGGCAAACATGCAGCTGTTGTGCGAAGACTGTTTCTATCTGACAAATAACACACATTGTGTAATGACTTCATCAATATGAGCCGGGCATAACAGGTTCAGCAGAGAGGACATCTATAACTGGCTGCACATCATCAGTTTTCCTCAGATAGGGCTGAGTTGGCTCTTACTGGCCTGCTCCCACTGACTGAGAAGGGTTTGACTAAATAGAAACAGGACAAATTTAAATACGAGTGCTTTGACAACCAAGCAGGATAACCCTGACATGATGGTGGAGAGCAGATGAGCAGACACAGAGCCTGACGCATCCACACAAAGCAGCAATCCTTCAACTTGACACGTAGTACTGCCTATTGGTGGTTAATATGGGAATTGAGAGTGCAGCAAAGGTGTCAAGGGCCAGTCGTTGCTTTAAAGGTGAACTAACACAGGAGAGAGGCTGATATAACATGCAGAAAACATTGTGAGGTAATAGCATGCAATGTTCCTAGTTTGATTAGATCATTTTTATGTATGCAATTAATTTCAGTTTTGATCAGGGAGGCCCCACATGACTTTATGTGACGTTTCACCAGAAAGTTCAAGAGACCACATGCAGGCCCTGAGCATGAGGTGACATGCTATAGCATTCCTGTAAAAATAGACCAATTTAGAGGGGATGTCATGCTTGCGTTACCACAGTGCGTTGTGGTGACAGAAAAACAGCGGAAACTAGGCTGCGGTATGGAGTAAAATGGGTGAGATGGGCAGAGTGAGGGCTTGCTGTGTGGTTAGATCTCAGAGCAGGAATGTAAAAAAGATGACCTTCATGTTTTTTAGAACACCATCATTGAAGATGCTCTTTGAAGCTAAATGCAGACGTTTATGGTTGTAGGCCATGAAACAGACGGACTGGACTGATGAAAACTCCACTGTTGATCACACACTAAGGAAAAATCAATGATGTAATTTATACAGTAATGTTAAATTAATAACAGCTACAACCACCAAGTTGGCATTCTCAATAGGCCATTTCACAAAGGTAAACATCATTGACCAATGTTAGCAGCATTGCCATGTAAACAGAAGTAGCAATTAAACAGACTGAATTGCTCGCAGTCAGTTCAGCCATAACAACATTCAATATTTATGCAAGCATTTCATGAATGAATGGGCCATACGGTAAGATTATGTCTGTGATGACATTTACATTATGCTATGACCGTGCACAAACTTAGCTAAGCCCAGGGACCAGATTATCATTGGTGTTCGTTCTCACATAATGACTGAGGATGTCTCACAGGAAAGGCATCCATGGATCCAGATCATCTATCTTTGATTGACCAGATCACTGTTTACAAATAAGATCTATGCATAGGGACACAATGTATATTAACAGTTGGTGGGCCATAAAACTGAGAAATGAACCAATAAAAGAGTAGTAAAGAACTGCAAGCTTTCATAACATTCAAACAAAGGTTTTATGGGGTGGGAAATGCATTCAACATGTTTATCCCTTTAGGCAGACAAACAGTATATTTTTGTGAGAAATGTTTAATGTGCACATAACAGGGATTGTTGAAAAACAGGATACTGTAAGCAGACAAATTCAGTAATGACATTTTTATGTCTCTGCGTGCAGTTTAAAGGTTGATACTGTACAAGCCTCAGTAGCTTTACTCAGCTGGGGGATACCTGATTGATCAAGAAGCAAGATCTCTTAAAGCTACAGTACATAATAGACCACTACATATTTCTGCAAATTGAGGTCCACTATTTCTGTACTTCTTAGAGGATTTCCTTGTTCTTCTACAAACATTTAGTTAAGATGAGTTAATTAAGCTTAACATTCAAGGCAGTTTAAGATGCTCACAGAGAAAGAAGAAAGTCACAGAATTTGTCTCTGAGCAAGAGAGAAAATGCAGTATTTCTTTTTTTTAAGGCCAACACTTACATTTCTTGTATATTTAAACAACTTATCCCAATATCCCTCTCCACACACACACACACATACTCTGCCTCATCAGCAAAGGTTGTTATAGACCAGTGGCTGTCCAGAGGTCAGATCATTACCAATGCAGCCATGGATCATAGATACAGCCCTTATATTAGTCCTTCCTTCATCATTCCCCTCTGACCTCGTCCGCAGCTGCACTACCTCTCATCTTTATGATCAGAAAATGGCCCAATCCTTCTCCTTCACACTCACACTATCCCCTATAGGCCTGACACAAGTATTCAATCATTATAATTATTTGACCATCCATATTAATTGACAAATTTGTCAGTGGAGTCTATTGCATCATTTGTCAAACGCTGTGAAGATGCTGTAATACTGTGAACCTGAAATCTCTGGAGGCTCGAGAACTCTTCCAAGGGACTTCCAAGTCCTCTTGTTGGCAGGGAATGATTTTCATCACTGCCATTTCTTATGTACTACTAAACATTTAGTTGCAGTCAAGTGATGTCACTTACTGTTCCTGTGGGAGGTTATTGACATTCTACTTTACTCTAGTGGGGCAGAGCTGTGGCAAAACAGCTACCTTTGAATATTTTCAGCCATCGTGTTTTATGCTGTTATTGGAATTGGAATTTAAAGTCCATAAAACCTGGCCTTCTCTTTCAGAGAGATGAAATATGAAAACCATACAAAATACAAGAGGTGAATTATGAGTTTTTTCCAGTTCAAATTGCGTCTGTCTTTTTTTAAATCAGATAGCACAGTGCCTCTGCTGCTGGCAGAGGAAGCTGGCAGGAACAGCTCAAAGCTTGTGAAAGTCAAATGCTGTGTTTTCCAGTTTTAGAGAACAATTTTCGAAAATGTGAGCTAAAATGCAAGATGCCTCAAGCATGCTGTACTCCAATTTCTGTCTACAGTACTATGCAGCAATGAAGCCTGAATAATACAGTATGAACTATTTGTTCAGCTGTAATGTGTAAAAAATGTGAGGCATACGCAGCATTTGTTGAATTAACATACAAATTGCTGATACATTATCTTATGGATTTTTCCAAATCTAGCAAGACAGCATTTTCCTGTCAAAATGTTCTATATTCTACACTGCATACAGCCTCAGAAGCAGCATGGTGATGCTTTACACTGATGAAATAACCAGGCAGCTTACCAGAATGTTATCACTTCTATTTAGTCACACTGTGCTGAGCACTCATACATAATCGTATATATAACCATTCACTAAAATCTGTTTTCTGTTTTGCAATATTAATCTGACTGCACCGTGTATTTTATTGCATTTATCATAGTGGACATCTGATCCAAGAAGCTTTGGAAAGTAAGAATTTGAGCTCAGCACTTTCCTCCTGGCTTTAGTTGTTACCATGCCTCCTCAAAGCCCAGTGTCAGGCTTCTTCTTTGATGTATGGATGGAGGTGTTTTGTTCAAAGGGATAACCTTTTCTGGGCACTTCTTTGAAATGATAATTCACCAGCTTGCTGCAGGTGGAGCTGCAGCTCTCTCCGCAGACAGGGTCAATCAAAGTCAAATGGAGGAGCCGCTCACAGCTTCACCCGAGTGGCCGGCGCCAGTGTCTGGCTGTTGCTGTCAGCCCCGCCACCGACATAATCTCTACCTCAGCTAAAGACAGTGGACAAGAGGGACGTCACAGCGATGAGCACATTTTAAGCAGCGGAACGTGGACTTAGTGCCTGTGCTGTCCCAGTCACGCAGGATTGAGGATATGTTTATGTGTTTGACTGTGTACACAGCTCTGACTGCAGATGCACGTCCGACCTAAGCTGAGGTTTTTGCTGCTTTTCCAAGCTGCAGGCTCTGTGTACTAGTTGTGAGGGGGACGCAGGTGTGTGTAATTACATCAGTAATAAGGCCTGGATATGGTCCACCTGCCTCAAAGTGAACCCTCTATCCAATCCAGTGCTGCTGACAACAGAGGAGACAGGCACTCGCTGATTATGGCTTTGATGGTGCAGCTAGAAGCCTGTGTTTTATGGAGAGATATTTCTGGCTCAGGAATAATTTGCTGGAATTATTCAATCTGTCTGGAACAATGACATGTACTATCAGTGCGTGATCACACACCGCACTCGTATTATGTCATGTATGTCACATCAGGGATGAGTATATCTGAAACAAAACAAAAACATTATGATTTTACATAGAGCGCATGATGTATACAATTCATTATGACCAGCTACTGTGATGGATTGGTGACCTGACTAGCTTCCCTTCCATCCAGTGCACACTGGTGTTTACTCACTATGACGCTGAACATGAGCAAATGACGCAAATGAATGAATTATTTCAGCCAGTGTTAATATTGTATATCCGTCTTCTGTTCCTGTCGTCCATCTGGATGCAACCATTCAGGATCCTGCATCAGCCGGTGGCTCAGTAACGAGGCAGCACAGGACACATAGACACAGATATCCCCTGGGTTTGGGCTCCAGCTGGAGCAGACTTGCTAGGGCAACCTGTCCCTATTATTGTTTGTGACAGAATCAAGAAGGAAATGCAAGTATAAAAAGTGCGTGTGTTGTGCCTGCACGTCAGATTCTGCTGGCAGTGCCCCCAATGTAATTATGGGCATGGGTGGCCAGCTATGACAGCTCATCTGTTAGCCAGGCAGGAGGAGTCTGGGGCACCTGGTGAGCCCTGTGCTAGAATGATGAGCCACAGATACACACAAATTAAAAATCACATGAAGTGCTTTGCGAAACAAGAGATGTGAGTAAAGGATGCTTTTATATGGAGGCACACAGCTCATTAACATTGCGACAGAGGCATTTACCATAGACTGACAGAGCCGGCCACGCCTACATCTTGTTTGTCCCCATGTCATGTCTCCTGCAAACGAGTTACAAAGGCATAGGTTGAACCCCTGGCATTATGATTTTAATTAGTCTCATCTTATTATATATTCAAAACTTAATTACAACTAAGAGGCATTGGCTTTGAATTGATTAGGTAAGAAGAGCAAAGTGTCCTGCAGAGGGTTTAATTTGAAATTATTGAAGTTGGATATTTAACCTGCATTATTACAGCACAGCATTGGTGTTGACAAATGTCTGCAGTATAAATTAATGTCTTTATAGTGTTTACCCTCGTCACACTGCTAAAACTCAGCTGAAGAAGTGAGTGGCTCAGCTTTTCACGGATGATATAATTAATTGGAAACATTTCAAAATATCACTTTGATTTGTATTTAATTAAAGAAATGCATATTTTCTCCTAAAAATCATATTAATACGCTGATGCACAATATCTGAATAATGCAGTTTATACATTTTAATGTTTTTTTGGAGGGGGGGGCGGGGCATACAGCTTCCTGTCAAAAACTTTTGAGTCCACTGAACTCTTAGCTTTTCCTTGAGTTGGGAGGGTCTCCACCAAATACAGATCAAAGGGTGACAGGTCAAGCCAGCTCCAGAGTCTTACATCTTATCGTTCAGAGCACGTTTCCGTCAAGACGGCCATCCTTCCCATGTACAACCAGAGGACCCAATCATATTGTCCTCACCCTTTGGCAAAGGCCCTCCAATCAGGGATGAGTAATGACTAGGCAGGCTAGCATGCAGTGATCCCAGCTTTCTAATTAGTCTTCCATTAACTTTTTCAACCTTGGCGGCTGCGGGGTGCACACATACACACACACACACACACACATATCTCACAGCCTCAGACTTAAATATTGGGCCTCCTCTCCTAAATCTAAAATCTAAAATAAAGTATTTAGTAGAATTTTCTTCTCTGCAGTGCTCATTTAAATTGCACTTACTTATTAGCCAGAGGAGTATGTTCTGTTAGTTTTTCTTTCCTGTTACTGATCTATACCTTCCACCTTTAAATGTATTCAGGAAGATGTCAATCTGTGTATCATATTTTCTCTTATTTCAAATGTGAAATGCAAAAACACACATCAATATAAAGCGGTTGTCTGGCATCACATCATTAATAACTAAGTATTAAGTATTCTAAAGTGTATATAATTGAAAATGGCTGCATTAACTAGTGTTTAGGAAAATGTTCATAGATCTGTTTTCTATATGACTCTGTGGTTCTTAATGTGTGCATATGCACAGGAGATAGGCTGACTCTGCTTGACATTGAAAGAACGAGGTATTTTAAGTATGGGCTTGTAGAATTCACTTTAACAAAGAAAAGTCACAGATCACCTTCTCTGCTGTATTTGATTTATTTTACAATGGTGTGGAGCCTTGGCCAACTCTGTTTGTTTGGATACAGACAGAATGTCAATGCTCTACACTGGCACTGGTTTCATTTGGCATCCTGGACTGGCTGATATCTGTCAAAGACCATACGATGTCTTTCTGATCTGTAGAATAAAAGAACTTGCCCAAGCCTTCTGCAGAATGTGGAAGTGCTGTAACAGAAACTATACAGAGAGATTGACAGAGGAAGAGGGAGCCAGAAAGAAGAGTCTACATGACTTGGATACTAAGACTTTCTATTTGGCTTTGTTTCAGTACAAATTGTCAGTCAAATCAGAGAAATGTTTCTTTGGTCGTTTTATCACGTCAACGCATGGCTTAGAAATGTAATCACCATCACTGCTATCTGTATATGTGTGGGCACACTGTGTGTTTTAGTGGAGGCATGAATTTGTGATTCATCCTGTTTCACAGTGGGCAGTCAGTATGAGAATGGAGCTCCATAAAAGAGTAATGGAAATTCCTGGGGAGCTGCTGTCCTGTGGCCTTCCAGCACCCAGTGGTATGCACTATCTTGGTGCATTATCACTTTTCACACAATCTGTTTGTCAGCGAGCCCATGGCTTCAAAGGAGACTTAAAGCTTTTTTTTTTTTCATTTTCTGTGGGGGTTGAGAGGTTGAGAGAGTGAGTCTACATTTTATGAACAAAGCCTGCCCCAGACATCTACTGAAATGAAATGTTACCATCCCGAATGCAGCTCCTAACATTTACTCCAAAGCATGGATCATAAACTATTAATAGTTATATGTCTGTATGAGCTACAGAGGGGTGCCTCTTTGAGTCGGATCCTTGTGTTGGGCAGGGTCAGTAATGGGGCTAAAGCTGGTGAGCTCCCTTTATTCCCCCATAACATCACTATCTTGGATGGAGTAGGATGGTGGGCAGATAGCTACCATTACGGCAGTTGTGTAAAATTGCCATTATTCAGTCAAGCGATTATCTGCTGCCATGGTGTGTAATGCATCTTTGTGACTGTGACTGATGTCTGCACATCGAAGTCTCCACTGGAGAAGAGTGAAAGTGGAAGAGGTGACCTCCTTTTCTGTACTCTTTCAACAGCTCAGTGTGTAACTCTTTTCAGACCTATTATTATAGTAAAGAAAGTGTAGGCCTACTGCATATAGTGCAGAATGAAATACAATATGAAGAGATTACGACGAAACAATGTGCCCTACTGTATTTGCCTGGTCATGATGGTCTTTGTTTTAAGTGGCATGTTTATTAATTATTTCCACATTAAGTCTAAATGACTTAAGGCATAGAGGCTATGATGTTGTCCTGGTTGATCGTTCTCTTTTTCATTAGAGTAAATGCCTCAGTTTAGTACGTATTTTACTTGAGGGTGAAAAACACAGTGGTTGTCAAATATCAACTGCACCAAAGAATAAAAATGAAATAACTGAAATATTCTGGATTTAATTAATATTGAATAATTTGCCATTCTCAGAGTGAGAGAGTTCAATGTTTACTGGTTTGTTAAACTGAATGACCTTCTTCACTCTGTGGCCGACTGACTCTTAGTTCAATGTATCAGCTGGCCAGTTTACAGTACAGTGAGTTACTTTAATGCTAACCCTTACTTTCAACAGTAAGGAGAACCCTCTGTTGCAGCTGTGTACTGTATATGTTGTGTAGTAAGATGTCACCGGCATCAGTGAATGTCTAAGGACATAAGACGATAATTCCTTTATTGTGTCCATTTTGAGAAATGATTGAATATCTTATTTATGATATTTACAGCTGCACGCTCGAAAAGCACAAAGACATGTTAATTCAATCACTGTTATTGTTTGTTATATCACTGAAACAGAAAATAAGTTAATTTCTTGTTTTGTATTGAAGGTTTTCATTTTCTCAAATTGTCTTCATGATTGTTGTTTGAGGTTTCAATATCAAATCTACTAAATGTATTTGTTGTTTTTCAATCAACATCTAATTCTGGCTTTATTATCCTTAGTGGTAGAGTAAAATCATTACTTTGCCATTTTCTTTTGTAATTTTCAATTTGAATGACAGAAATTTCCATTGCTCATCGTTAACGTCGCAATTTCATGTTGTGGTACTTTGTGTGATAGTAGGCGTATTGCTCTGCTCTAACCAATGCAGCCATCCAATAATGTTTCTGATGTAATGTGCTGTAATATTCTCTAAAAGCTGTCTCACAGGGTATCATTTGGGTGGTCTTGACTGGGAGGGTAACAAATTAGATTTTTAGATTTCTCAGCAGCTGTGTCCTGCTGATGCAGATTGCTACTGTCACATCAAAACATGTCCACTAAGTTTTCCTGTCGTGTAGTTCACCAGAGAGACCTTTTTGCAATGAGCTTGTACAATAATTGCTTTTCCTTCTTTTTCTTTTTCTTTTTTAACTGCGCAGATTACACGGGTCATTTTCTGTGTCTTCCTCGAGACTGACTTTTCCATCTACAAGAAGAAGATGTCTGTCATTTTTCAAGGTATGTGTGTGTTTACTTCCTACTGGCTCTGTATCATTATAACTCCTCTTCTACCCTTTGCTGTTTTGGGTTGAACCAGCTAATGGATTGATGAATGATTAACATGCTGCGTCCTCTGATGCCTCCCTCAAAGATCGTGTATCTTATGTGATGTCACCACCTACTTAATTGACCATCTGTATAGAGCGAGGTGGCTTTGATTCCTTGTGTATCCCAGGGAACATCTGCAGCCGGAGATATCTTGTTCCTGGGAGCAGTAGTATAAGGACCTGTCAGAACGGAGTGACACCTTCTAATGTAAACAAAATCAATTCACCTGCACAGCGATTTGGGAGATTACCAGTGAGAATTGATGCTGACAGTTGCTATAACAAGTGTCAAGTTCTCTATGGATTTTGCCGTAATAGTATTGGAATAGTTAGACTGTTTGTCAGTGAACCGGCGAGCTGATATCTTGCATAATTTTTGATATTCTGATGAGACTTAAATGTCAGATTTGATTGACTGTAATAATGCTCCTCAGCAGTAAATGTCTTCTGCAAGAACTAAAGAAAATTCACGGATGCATAGCAACCACTGATCATCCTTGGTTACTGCTCCTCAATTCTGTATGCAACATAAACAAACATCCATTATCTTCAACTCCCACTCTCCTTTCTGTCTCTCTTCTCTCTCTCCTTTCCCTCCCCCCTTTCATGTCATCATCTTTTTTCGGGGGCCAAGAGCAGTCACCAGCTCTGATGGGGGCTCCACCGAGGATTGAGTTGAATAGCCTGGGAGCTGAGAGAGGCTCGCTGGCTGCACAATCCTAGCATTACCTCCCATTTACCTCACTTTTCCCTCCCCACGCCCCAATGGAATACCAGCTCTCAGGCCTTCATCTCGCTGCTCCCAGATGGAGAATGTTTTGTTCCCCCTGCGCTCCCGTCATCTGTCCCGCTGCCCGCCCAGGCTCTTCCCTGAAAGATTACATTCTGGGGAGAGACCTTAATTATATTGCCTGCCCCCATCCACCCAGCACCCGTCTCATCATATTAGCGCGCTGAGATGAGAATCTGGAGCTGTTGTTCTCCAGTTATCACTCTCGCCATTTACAAGTGCTGTCAGTGGATAAACGCCCTACATCTCTCCACGGCTGGCGATGGGGACGAAACAAAACAACAGGCTCTGCGTGTATCGCAAAGGGAAAGCAGAAAACTTTTGAGTTACATTATTAGAAGATAACTCCTTAAAAGCTTTTGTTTACCAACGTGCAATGAGTCGCTAATGAGGACGCCAGAGGTCAGCCTTTGATTTAATGTGGGGTCGTTCCAGAAGGCGGCCACAGCGCACACAGAGATGCCAGCCGAAGTGCTTTTCCTCATCACAGTGTCTCGCCTGTCACATGCCCTCTGACCTCTGGAGTCAGAGCCACCTTTATCTCTGCTCTGTATGTATGAGTGGGCTGGAGACGATATTAATCCCATTATAGACCAAGTGGCTAAATAAGTGTCATATTACCGCTTCGAGTCGTTGCTTGGAGTATAGCAGGCACGTGTTTTTACACAACAGCCACATACTGCACAGCTCCAGCCTTTTCTTCATGTTCAAAGCTTTTACCAAACCATACACTATTTTTTTTACTTTTACCAGTGAGGACAACATAATTGCTGGTGCTGTGATTGTAGACTACATTCTCAGGCAAGCGAATGAATATGTTTTATCGAGCCTGGCTGCACAGTGTAGATGAGTTTGCCAGTGGTTGATACATGTGCTTTAAAGAAAGAAATGTTGATTTGTATGATTGCACCACGTAGGGAATGCATAACCTCATGGTGCGAAAAGACTTGCATTTAGCCTGCACAGAATGGTAGTAGTGAATCAGAAGATGTGAATTAGCTCTGCAGGTGTGCTTGAGCGTGCTCAGAACATCTCATCATCCTCACTGCTAGAGACAGACAGTCAGGTATATCTTTTGGCAATGCTCAAAGCACCACACAGAGGCCTCAGCCCATTCCGTCTCCTTAACATCCTCTCGTTTTCAATAACCCTTTGTCACGTCCCCACACCCCACCCCCTCCTCTCACTTATTCTCACTTGTTCCCATGCCACCCATTACCTCATCCCTCCACTTTCTATCATTCTTCATCATTATATCAAGGAGGAGCTTCTTCACCACCTCCTCTATCAGTAAGCTGCTGCTGTGTGTGTGTGTGCACACGCGCACGGATGCGCGTGTGTGGGGTCGTGTTAACCTCGGGATCTTCCCTGTGACACCAGTTTCAAACATATCTAGAACTGAGAATGGGCACAATGGCTTCTTTATTGAAGTCTTACTATTCTCATTTTTCATCTTATAGCTGCTTTCTTCATATTCAGGCAATCTGTCAAGTGACAATGACTGGAGCAGGAACATGTAAACAGGGCATTTGCATACAGGAAATTGCTCTATCACAGTGTGCATTCCCACAAGCTGACGCTATGAGAGAACCAAAGCAGGGTAACGTCTCTATAGACGGAGCGAACTGAAAAATAGCCTGTGTGACAAGAATACTCATGCACACCTGCACACAGGCACATCAAGAAGAACTCACAAACACATACATGTAAAACCTGAAGCTGCACCTGGTGGAGTATTTCACATTAGAACATTAGCGCTATGAAACAGTAGAAGAAACGTGCAGCACGTGTTCACATTTTCCACCGACGTCTACTGGGGCCTCACGTAGGAACGTTGCATACACCATCTTTCACACTCACTGTCAGATGTATGAAGAGTGAAATGGGTGTGAAAATCTGCATTCCTGTGTTCCAACAGCATGTCTTGTATGTTTGGAAAGCTTTTAGTCAATCGGAGACACTTACAGGTGATGCAGTGTTACGAGTTAGGTTATGACAATAACCTTCCATAATTATACTAGTAAGTGCAAAAGCAAGCAATATACAACAATGACAGCCTTAAGCTACAGTGAATGGAGGACACAGCAAATGGTAGAGTTAGAAGGGGATGAGTGTTTGGATGTCAAGTACCTTGTACCTTGAGAAGTTCTTCATCACCTGCTCCCTCACAAGCTCTAGAGTGGGTTCCTGGGCAACAAGGAGGAATCCATGCTACCAGCTGTGTGGAATAGGATCCTCTATATGTCAGCCGGGTACAAACTGTGCAGTAAAGTTCACATACAATGAGGTTGGCCAGGCTGACATTAAAGCATGAGTTGAAGCCAGAGCCAGTATTCCTAATGTAAATCAGGGCGATCAACACACACCCATCAAGAATGCATATTCCCACCTTAATAGAAAGTATTTTTATTCTATCAATCTGCAAATGATGTGACTAAATTGTAGCAGGTGGTCTCAGCCCAAGCACAATTAAATTACCCTAACCAACAACAGGTAGGAACAGGCTGTGTGTGGGGTACAATTCATTTAATAGTTAAATCAATTCAAAATCTACTCCTCCGAGGCCTATGGGAGGATGTACTGTATGCCCTCAAATATCAGACCATCTGTAGACTATCATCACTCATCCAGTGGTTTCAGTCAGAGACATGTTGAGTGATTGCTGTTAAACTGCACAGTCATTCCCCAACAAGCCCCAGTTTATCGATGTGAGCCATTTACTTCCATCAATAAACTAATGCAAGTTGGAAAGGATGTGGATAGTCTCACACTTTGCATGACACATTGCTTCATTCCATCTAATTACAGATTATATTATAATAATAGATACCATGCAAAATAACCCAAATACAACGGAAAACCCTTTTAGTCATTTTAGTCAAGAGAAAGTGTGTAATGTTCAAGGAAACCCCATTCTGGACCCCATCACATTAACAGCCTCTGCCACACTCTCCCACTCCATTTGTTTTCTTCTATTATTAATACCAGACAACAGAGTGCTAAATAATATAGTTTTTCTTTGAAAGCAGCACCTCCACCTCACACCCTCTAAAGTCTCTGTTTGGCTGACTGGCTGCTTGTGCCAGTTTTCCTGATTCTTAAGAGATGGGTAGCCCAGACATATTAGCATATGAAATTTAGGCTGCATAGAGGAGTGTGGTGCTGCATATGCACTCAGTTTCACATGAACTGGTGTACAAAGAAAAATATGCTGTGAAAATCTGGAATTTCTGCAGCAAATGCTTCTTTCCAACATTCGTGCACACACTGTGCTTCAGTATGAGTTCTATGCAAAGCTTTGTAAATGAGGCTCCAGAGGAGCAGTTGTCTAATGAGTTGTGATGAAGTTTTCACAAAGGTATTTTTATGTAGTGCCGGCTCAAGGAGCACTTCAGAGTCATATAATTTGTAATGGAGGCCACTCAAACACACATGCGAACAGACAAACAAGTTAAAACACAGAGCAATATACATTAAGAGTTTTGCCTCTGTAGTGCTATTCACCATCCATAACCCACCTCGTCAACTGAGCTCATAACCTGTGATATAATGACCTATTCATTACTTTGCAAAGCTATAAACTGTGCATATCTCTAAGGTGCTAGGACAGTATTGCTATCTTGTTAAGAAGACCATCCGTGTTTGAATGATTTGAGGATGTAGGCTACACACCCCCAGAAACACAAACCAGAAAAATTTAAGTAATTCAAGTTGCCATGGTTACTTTTTTAGAAATATATATGAAGTGAAACCATTAATTGATTAACATATAAATCTCAATCAATGTAATTAATCATATGACTTGATTCAGATTGGTTCATAGATCATGATTGACCACACGCTTGCCTTAGAACATATTATTTGCAAGCATGGGAGCAGTCAGGCAGCTGTGGTTGTAGAGAGTGAAAGCATGTTGAAATTGATTCTGGGTACACTCCTCCACTAATATGATCCGGGTGGCTGCCCACAAGCTGGGCTCCATCTCTTCTTCTCCTCAATCAGCCACAGTGCTGACGATATTAACACAGCCCACAGATCTACAGGGGCCGCTGCATTCTCTCCAACTGTTTCCCTGACTTTCCAATTGACATTTATTTACATGGCTGTTAATACACTCCATACACCCAACCCCCAACCCCACAGCCCACATATACCTACAACCAAATGCCCATAATAGAAGCATCCCCTCGACCCCCCACTGCTTCAGAAGACGTGAAGCTGTGGTATGCGCAAGCTTCCATCACACACATGTAATTTGTTGACAGAGGATATGAATGGCTACAGGAACCCTGCAAGGGGTGAAAATGAAGTCTGTGTTGGTTATCCCTCGGGGCAGGGAAATGAGGAGACCATGGTGTGTTAGCGTTGTGACTGCCAGAAAGCAAACGGGCTCAGAGCGTCTCAGTCAGCTTGAGCAGACATGAGGATCAGCTTTAGCCGGTCACATGTAAAGATGTTTACATGTTTGACCATAAATCACAGAGTAGAAAATGTGCAAATGTATATCCTGACTACCTGCTTATCAAACAGGGACAGCCCTAGCTGCACATGATTTTGACATGTTTGATAAGGCAGTGGTTTAGGACTTGCTTGGCTTTAGTCCAGTTCACTTCAAACATCAAATCTAACAATGTCCTCAGCACCTTGCACATGATAGCAAGCTATTCTCAAACAAACATCAGGATTTATAACAGTTGGATGAGAGCCTGTTTTAGTTTAGAGAGTTGAAAAAAAAATCTGCCTTTTAACACTTTTTAAGTTAACTGATAAACACATTAGCCTTTATCTCTTGTCTTTATTTCATCCAAGTATTAAACGTACAGTTTCATGAAGACTCTGGGTCATGTAATATGTAAATTAATGGTGTTGAAATCAGTGCTCGTAGTGTGTTTTTTTCCCTTCTGACATTTTTTCCACACTTTGTGCTAAGCTACAGTACACTAATCATCTCCTCACTCTAATTTTATATTTAGTGCACATGCAGTTATGAGAGCAGTATCAATCCTTTCATCAAACACTCAGAAAGACATCAAATGAGCAGTTTTCCCAAAATGTCAAATGATCACAGAGCTGATATTTTCTCCTCTATTAAGTTATGAGAGAATATTTTTGCGTGAATTTATCCCTGGTGTTTTCTTTACCCAGAGGAGGAAGGAAGGAAGGAAAGAGAGGTGTCATATATTGTTAGTCTTGACCACATCACATGAATTCCCCACGCCGAAAGCAGTCTTGAGCACCACTAATAATGTTATAGGACATGGCAGTGGCTGAGACACGCCATGTTTCCATTCCTGTGCCATTGTTGTACAGTATCTGTGGGCCTTTCCTTTGTTTCCCCAAGCAGGGTTAGATTAATGCACTGTACCCTTTTATTCAGTGTTATACAAAAGAAAAGCCTGTCGCTGGATCCACAGGGAGCTCTGATGGTTACAATTCTACAGAACAGATGACAACAGCCTTTCATCAAGCTAACACTTGCTTTTCCTTGTTAACCACAGTGCAATCATGGCTCAGAGTCATGCACACAGCCATACACACAATTATATCACATACAGTATATGCCCACACACATACAGTACAGAGTCCCCCAGTCGTACCGTATGAACTACACACGCATATGTGCAAAAGCCTATGGTGGCATGACTCAAAGCATTTTGAGGCATGCTGCGCTGTGCGGGGTTCTGAGTTAGTATCAGTGTATTTGTTGTGTGATGGGAGCCAGGAGCCATGAACAGGCATCCACACTTTCTCCCACCCCATCTCTCACTCTGCGGTTCCTTCTGAAGCAGCATCCTAAGTGTCCGTCTCATGTCACACTGTGCATCTCAACTCATCCTCCAACACATTTGGTTCATGCAGACTCTTTCACAACAGGCCTGTGGAAAATTACTTTTTATAGGTAAGCCCGCAGTGGGTTTCTACCTCACCTTTCTTTATTTATTTATGTATTTATTTATTTATTTTGTTGATTCTACAGTTGTCCAAATTAAACTTAAAAAAGAAAGAAAAGAAGAGAAAACATTTTTTTGTCCAAGGTGGAGTTATCCACCCCAGACTTTAGTCCTTGTAATTTTGAGGAAATGGGAGGCTTTATGTCATTTATGCTGAGCATACCAGTATAGGTTTAATTGAAACAGAATGTCTCATGAAACACACACTCCCACATACACAGTCATTTGGCATAATAACTCTCTAGATCCAAGGCCGTCTGCTGGGGGAATTGAGGGAATTGAGGGAGGCTGTGAGGGTTGTTGGTATGATTTTGGAGCATGGCAGCTGGTGTGATGAGGAGGGAGGAGGTGAAGGAGTTTCAACAGCCAGCTTTTGGGAATGTGAACTGGACTACTTCTTTCTTTCTGTCTTTCTGTCTTTCTTTCTTTCTTTCTTTCTTTCTTTCTTTCTTTCTTTCTTTCTTTCTTTCTTTCTTTCTTTCTTTCTTTCTTTCTTTCTTTCTTTCTTTCTTTCTTTCTTTCTTTCTTTCTTTCTTTTATCCCAATATATATATAAATAAAATCAGATTTCAATCAGAGTTTTTTGGAAACACTGCAGATTCCGCTTTCATTGTTCTCTGGTGTAAGTAGACGCAGTACACAGCAGCATTGAATACCGTTGAACATTATAATCAAAGAGATGAGTTGTGATGACTCATTGTATCATACATTATAGAATAGCATGGTTTGACATGCTGTCTTTCTCCCCCCTCTGCCAGACAATGACATGGAGGTTACAGAGGAGCAGCAGAAGGGAGGTGAGTGACAGAATATTTCATGGTTGCCTTTTCACCTTAACACCTCCATTAAAGCACACAGAGGCTGAGTGAGTGGCGTAGCTTCAGCTCGTGACAGTGATTTGCTAGGTTTTATGCAGCCGATGAAATTGAATGTTTAGTCATTTGGTGACAAGTTGAATCCAGGGCCTGACACCGCGCAGTTAAAAATACTTCATGTGAGGTGCATTACTGAACAACAGCTTACATCCACAGCTAATTCCCAACACTGTTCTCTTCATCTGGCTTGCGGGCACAATGCCTCCAGACCACCGAAAGTGAGTGACAAAGAAACAGCAGAGCAGCGTCCCTTCGCAGCGTGCGTCAGGCGATGGCACAAACACAACTGTCAGCGTATAATGCTTTTATCACCACACAATCTTGGCACACGGCCTGAAACTCCCAGATACTGCTTATCGGGATAAACTATTGACATTTGTCTGTGCACTGTTGTCCTGAATAAGCAATAACAGGAACAGAAAACCTCATGGAAGTGTGTGTATTATTTGAGTAGCAGGAACAATAGATCCAATAGAGTAGCAGCAGTGGCTTTTTTTTCTCCTCGGCAGACAAAAAAAAAGTCATTTTATGAAATGTTTGATAAAATGTACTGCCTGTAGCAGTTTTCTCCAAGGTACAGTAGGTCTTGGAAAGCACTTGATGGTGAGTTTTCTTTCCAAGTGCGTAGGAGTTTGGACCAGGGGCTTTCCAGGGTCTAACTGCTGCGTCCCTCAAAGGCGTCAAAGTACGCGTGCAGTCAACTAGAGAACAATGTTAGTTTTACTGTCTGTCAAAGGAAGTGTTCAGATTACCATAGATGTAGAACCCAGGGTGCTATCAAAATGTTTTCATCCCAAAGTCACCCCTATGATTTGCCAATTACACGCATCTGTGTTTTCAATGAGATTCTATTTTAGTTGAACATAAAAGGGCTGTTTTATAAGTGCACTGTAAAATGTGATATTCCAGAGTGAAACAATGTGCGCGTAATGGCTGAAGAGTTGGAGGAAGGACATTTGTGTGTTTGCCCCATCGTTAGCGCCTGAATGATTTTGTTGTTTTCTGTCACGATTCTCACCAGCGATTTTTTACTGCATACAGTGTAATAACATAGCATCAGACCATATCAAGCCAACTGAAATAACCCTGATAATTCCTAGCTCTGTTATATCATCGTGCCAGCCCTGCCCCGGTCCAGTTTGGCCTTGTTTGATGGGCCTTGGCGCCAGTGCCAAGATCTGGCCTTTTATTCTGCTCCATCAGCCAGAGTTTGAATCAGTGCAGCCTGGAGCTGATTCAAAGGTTCAAACGACTGCCATTCTCACATGGAATAGTGCTTTTGTCCCAGAGAGCTCTGGACTTGGTCTCATAGCCCTGCATTCTTCCCTTTCCTCTCACAGGTGTTATTTCTTTTCTCAGGCAGGTATAGAACCAAACAACGCCAAAGCCATGGAGTTCTCCCACAGGCTTTTATAGTGTGGTCAGTGGAGACTCAATGGCCAAGTTAGAACAGGAGCTGCAATGAATGCCATAAGCCTTCTTTCCTCACACCATCAACAGTTCAGACTGACAACATCCACAACACTGCATCCTGATGAGAATGTTTATTTTGATTCATATATTTATATAACCCTTACTATGTATTTTTTCTTAATCCATAGATAATGCATCACCATCCAAGAAATCTACACCCAAGAAAGAAAGTGAAGAAAACAGAGGTATGTCTGTGTGTGTGCATGCGTGCGTGCGTGTGTGTGTGTTGTCATCAACGAGGATTACATTGTTCAAACATTCAAATACAGTGGAAACATTGTTTATTGAAATGTGTGCGCAGAAATATTTGTTTTGTGTGTATAAGTAATGGAGTGTGTTCTTGGTCAGTAATCTCTTGCTCTCTGGTACCAAGTTGCTCTTTGGGGAAATGAATACAAGATGAAGCTTGGTCTTTTTTAAAAGAATGTTTTCTTAGAGGCAAACTTGTTTAAGAAGCCATTATCTGGCTATTCTGCAGTTTCAGCCCCTTTGGATGTGTAATATTGAAACAATTATAGGCTTCTCCGATACGATGGACCAAAGATAATTAGATTCTTACACTGGAGGGTGTTAGTAGGCAATTAAAATCGTACACCATCCATTTGTCTTCAAGCCTTAAGGTTGCAGGGAATTTTTGAAGATAGCAGTCACGGTTGTTTTCTTTAGGGAAGCGGCTCCTCTCGCTGATTGAGAGAGGCTGGACTAGATAGCACAGTCACTTCAAGGGCGTCAATACACACTGTGTTGTTAAACAAAGCGCAATAAGTCATTTCTCACTGCCTATTCAACATACCTTTCCGTAATCCACAGCAGTAATTCAATATGATTCACAAATTCAATCACCAGCATTAGGAGGGCATAAGTATTTTGTAATAATCTTTATAAATCCTAATTTATCAGGCCCGGCAGCTTAATAGTAACTAATCCATTCACAAAAGGCCTTGGCACAGCTTTCTAGCATGGGAACACTCAGTCCTTGAGACAACCTCTCTCGCAGGAGGAGAAAGGAATGGTTTTGTACTGCCTGCACTGTTAAGGTTAGGACTGGTTCGATATAGCACATAGGACGGATTAATCATAGACAACGCTCAGATGTCAGGATAGCACAGACTGGAGGAAACACGAGCTGCAAAAGCACACTGTCAGCTACTGTACGTGAGACGGACACAATGAGACGCTTGAGAGTCTCATCCCACATCTGTACAGCTGTGTAAGATCTTGTTTGAACAAAAAACACACCATTTTTCACCATAGTGTCTGTAGAGCCAGCAAAGCAGGTCATCTATTTGTGATAGTCAATATGTGGAGCACTTTTTAGAATAAATTACACTGCAGCAGAGTTGGTGGAGTGTGTCTGTCAATGTGCCTCGGTGTGATCCATCACATCCATCACACTCCTCGGGGGGATTCGCTCTCCTCAGTCCACAGGTCAGGCATGAGGGGCTTTTAGCCACAGCACTGATGAAGAGAGAACATTAAGCTTAAGCCCTTCTCCACTGTTGTGCCACGATAAATACGCTGGTTACAGTGAACTGAAGATAATTATAGGTCTGCTCTGCCCTACACACAACAACTGCTAGTAAAAAGCACAAATTGAACGCAAGCAGCCAACTGGACAAAGGAGCACGTCACCTGCGGTATAACTAATCATTCAAACAACACAGCAGCCTCTGTGTCTTCTTTCGAGTATCAGGCAGCAACAAAACATCTCCCATCATACCTTGTCTGACTGTGTTAGACTTACTTCATCTTGTTCCATTTTTTAGTGGCATTTCAATATTTTTTAATTTTACCATTATTTTCTTTTCTATGCACTTAAGGTCTCATTCATGTCTAAATGAATACACCTCATTCACAAAACTTTCATGTCGATGTTAAAATGCTGTGTAAAGTTAAAACTTTATTGACTCGAAAACAAATGTAAGTGGTGACTAAGGGGAGGATTTCAGATGTGAAAGAAAACAGCACATCGAGATATACAATCTTTCATCAACTACAAATAACCCTGTAGTGTGTTTGCACAAAAAGGGGTCACTGATTAAGTTTGTGCGAGTGTGAGTGTGTGTGGGTGATTGCATGCGTGTGATGAGCTATGCTGTGATGTAATCCACATGAAACAGAAGCACAGCATGCGGATGCTGTGAGCCATAGAAGGAAAAAGAGACGCGGCAGGAGGGGGCGAGACGCGGAGGTGAATGCTGGCATAGAGGTCCAGGTTGGAGTGTGGCCTCTCGAGGGCACACCTGAGTTGGCAAACAGCCCCACAGTGTCCATTATTTGATATCAGATTGGTATTAGGAAGATTAGTGGATGTCACAGGGCACAGTAAAATGTGAACATTGAGCCAGAAATCAATTCCTGGCTGGGTCTGTTTGCCTGGCATGCTTGAGCTTTTTTTTTTCTGGTAAAGACCTGAGCAGGAGAGGGGGAGACGGTGAGAGACAGCACAGAGCATGGATGGACTTTCAGATTAATAACCATATGTGTGGACAGACAGTGAGCTTCTCCATGGGATGCCATCTCTTACACCTTGGCACCCTGTCAAGCATCGCTAACAAACGCGCTTGCACCACGCTTGCCAACACACATTTCACATGCAAAAGGTCTTTGAATGATAGCTGTTGGTCATCTCGGAGCCTTTTTTTCCTTACACATGTCTCATGAATTTTTCAAGTTCCCCCTTTTTTTCTCTCTTTTTCTTTTTTGTGCTTTGCTCCAGTTGGCTTTAATGGAAGGAATAAGAGAGACAGGGCTGGGGGAAGAGATAGCGTAACTAGACTGAGTGTGTGCATGCGCGTGTGCCTGTGTGTGCGTCTTTGTCCGTGTGTGAGTGTGTTTCCGTATTTCTCTTCACTACCGAATATGAAATACTGCTTTTACTTCCTACTAAACAGAAATACAAAACATTATCTGTAGCTGCTGTTTACTCAAGAATCATGCAAGTAGGACACACGGGAAGGTTGAATATCAACATCTAAATTCTTAATGACTTTGTGATACTGTACCTCTGAATCTGATGTTGACATAAATCATTTATGAGTGTGAGACTGAGATTTTCTTTCAACAAAACACTCCAAGAGCTGTCACTCCTCCACTTCAAGTGCAGCTAATGCCCCCACTGTCCTGTTTTTTTCACCCTATGCCTTCACCATATTTCTGAAAGTGGAATTCATGGGAGATTTGACACTAACAGTGCTGAGGTGTGGACTTTGGCTGGAACTCCTCTGTGTGAAGTATGTCAAACCCTGATTCATGGTGAAGACAGTTTAGTACAGTGAGTATGAGGGAGAGTAAAGTTGTGACAATGCTGCCACCTGCTGTTTGCAGCACATGAGTGAGCGGTCCGTTGGAGACACTGGCTGGTTTTACTTAGTGGAGAGACCATGTTCTAATTGAACTTCACTTGAAGCCATTATAAATTACATCTGCCCAACACAGAATCTTTTGTTATCCGCTTTGTGCACGTATCTGTGTGTTTACCCACAATCTGTCCCGTAAAGCATCCTTTATCACAAATTGAATACTGCTCCATTCAATAAGCCAAACACGAATGATCAAATAACAAGGAGGAAATTACATTCAGCCTTTTGTCGTATCTGATATATTGTTGTTTGGAATCACTTTAGACAGATTCAACAGCCACAGATAATTTTTAAACGCAGAAGAAAGGTTTAGAGTGACCTCATAGCGAGCGAAGCATTCATCTTAAGTTGTTTTTCCCAATGAAGTATTCTTTTCAGCCCCCTGTCTGTGGCTCCATCTCAAAATGCCAGTCATGATTAATAGAAAGGATTGCCATCTACTGTGTGTCACCAGCATTCTCTGTGACGGACAGAGGCACTTGAGACAAACATGCAGCACTGGTAGAACTGGCCTTTTTCCCATTTAATAGAGGCTGGCATTTTTATTGTTCTGAGTGCAGGGCAAAATTGCATAGATATGAAAAAATGGTTTCTCTCTGCAGCTTGTTAAAAAAGCAATTATGGAAGCTGCACACAATAGCCATTGTAGAGCATGTTCTCTTATTGGTGTCATGGCTTTCATTTACTCAATTTGTCCCAAATGTCATTTGTGTGTGTGTGCGTGTATGTGTGTGTGTGTGGGTGCGTGTGCGTGTATGTGTGTGTATGCATAAGAATTACTGAGAGTGACAATAACGTTAAAGAAGGTGGGGATAACAGATGTGATCCACGGTTTAAAGTTGTTTTATGTCACAATTAAAATCTGTCTTTTGCACATACAGTATTCTAGACCATTTTTACAATATTGTTGTATTACAGTAGACATGTTGGTTGTTGGGTAGATAAGTTTCATTATATCATAATGATACTACTCTAATGTACAATACTACAGAATAACATTATATCATTCGATTATCGACATTTTGGTTCATGACCAAATAACCAAACACAAAGGCCATTCCTACAACAGCTTAACTTTGTAGCCTAATTACTTCAAGTAACACTGTGAACTACAATGGTGAATGTCAGTACTTTTATGTTTAACACCATAGTAATACTACCTTTTCACATAATTCCACCTTTTCACTGTATTCATGTTAGGATGCTAATGCTAGCGTTTAACTCAAAAGCACCGCTGTGCCTAATTACAGCCTGACAAAAAACTGCTAGCCTGACTACAGGCCCACAGCTACACATCTGTTCATTGTAACAAATATATACTTTGACAATTATCTGTTTTTAAGCCTTAAAAACTGAAGCTTAAAACTGATTACGTTAATGCTAATGCTAACAAAGCAAACAAACTAGCGTCACTTTCTAAACAAAATAAGAATTTGTCCAAATGTTATTAGCACATGGACAAGAAAAACATTCTAATGTTTGAGCTTCTTTGTTTATCGACATATGAAAGAAACCCCATCCATGTGAAATTACATATTGGAGGTGAGGCTGGTGAAAAAGGAGCTAGACAAGACGTTGCTGTTTTAAAATGTGATGCCAGCTCCCACAAGATGAATCTTTTGCCGGGAGTTGAACAGTTTGTGATCATTAGAATGACTGGTAGCTTTGTTCTTCAGAATTAATGGCTGGCGTTATCCCCATGCATGCTTGTGTTTGGTTGATGATTCCTTTCCCTCCCTTTTCAGGTACAGAGGAAACAGGTGATGAAGAAGAGGGTGACAATGGTAATGTAGCTCTACGGACCATTAACACATGTTCTGAGCCTCTCGGCGCTACCAGTGCTTCTTGATGTCATTTGTCATCAAAAATTGAATTTCCTATTCGCTCCAGTTCAGTCTTTCCATCCTGTGTGCCACTACTCCAACTAAAAAACGTACTCTTATCACAGAGGCTTGGAACAAAGAAATCCCTCAATTATGTATGGCTTTAGAAGTGACATTCTTTTCCCCTTCTTTTCTGTCACTTAATTTATGCATGTCTTTGTGGTTCCATTGCTCTCATACTGCAGTACAAAGACAATGCTACACAAAGAGATAGAATGAAAAGGCTGTTTGAGGTGATATCAAAAGCCAAGTCAATTCAACTCCAGGCTCTGGCAATGAACTCAAATGTTTTCCACTCTTTTGAATCCTTTCTCTGTTTTCCTAGATGCTGGTGGAAAAAAAGATGTGGAGATGGAAAGTCAAAACCCAGGTACAGTAACAAGTCAAGCAACATCATTCACTGCTCAGACAGGAGGCGTGCAGATTGATCTTACTGTTATGTTACTGTACATGAGATGGGAATAGTAGTAGTAGCCGAGCGACATGCAGCTCATTGCTCTGGTTTTCACTTGAGCTCAGAGTTTGATTAAAGATCTACCCCCATCAGTGTTGTTAGCAGTAAAGGAGTAACTAGTAGGAAAAAAAAATCTAAATGCATCAGTATAACAAGTCCCGAGACTCTGATGTGTTTTATTGTGCTGACAGAGAGAGCCTAAAGTGAACTGTGTGTATGTGTGTTACAAAGGGGCAACCATTAACTTGGAGCTAGGACCATTTTTCTTTCTCTGAATATCCTCTATGCTGCTGGTATATAATTAAGATTCTGAATTTGCATACTGGCAGTGAGCTGCGCCTCGCTTCTCCTCTGTTTTTGTTTTATTCAAATCCCATCCCATTGACAAAGATTTGACAGATAAAGCCTCTCTGAACATGAATTTTGTAGATATTCTGTGAGAGTTATAGCAAATGCAGCCCTGGGATGCTATCCAAGACCTGAGATATGTAATTTCTTTCTCATGAGACACAAACAGAGAGGTAGCACCTAGGAGGAGCAAAGATATACAGTTTAAAAACAACACCTGCAGGCTAATTCAGCCAAAAATGCAACAGTTGCATCATTCTTGTTGTGTGTGCGTGTGTGTACGTGTGTGCGTGTGTGCGTTTGTGTGTGTGTATTACAGGTGAAAACAGATCAATATGTTGTTCAATTATGTGGTCTTGGTTACTTTGTAAAATATAACCTTATAACCTACCCTGCACAGATCCTTTATTAGCATTTTTATTTACCAAAGACTCCTTCTTCCCATTCTGCTTTGTGCTGCTCCTTTTATGGTCAGGTTTGTTATTTTAACGACTAATACCTAGAATATATAACCATTGTAGCAAAAGAAAAATAATTTCCCTTTAGACTTTAAAAACCACACCTCAGCAAATAGAAGTTATTTACTGATAAAAAAAAAGGCACCTTTACAATATCAACCATTACAGGCAGGTTTTATATCCCAAACTGTTTCAGACAGAAGTAATCTCCAGTTGATTTTGCATGTAATAAAGCCTAAATAAAGCGTTACGATTAAGCGAAGGTGGATGGTGGTGTCTGGGAGTTTTTTCTTCTTTCCTGATGATGTCCATGTCTTAGAAACGAAGCACCTGTTGGTGTGAAAATGTTTCTGAGGGATTTCTGTCTACAGTAATAAAGTAGGGGCTTGTTTTTCTGCCATGTTACAGGATTTAACATGAAGGTTTTAACTCCCTGTGTCAGGATTAATGCTTCAGAGTGTACCTCTTTTTGATATTTTAATGTTTGTGTGTCTATAGAGGAGAATGTAGGAGAGGAGGAGCCCAATGAAGAGAAGCCTACGGAGCAAAAAGAAAACCAAGAGAAACCAGATGACATGGATGTTAGCGACAACATAGCTGAAGATAAGGGCATTAACAATGATAAAAACAACGAAGAAGAAGAAAAAGAAGGTAATTTGCATTGCAAGGCTACATGTACTTCCTGTTACTGTTTTACATCCAAAAGCCTTGAGCACACAAGTTGTCAGTCACAGATATTAATGCTAAATTTAAAGTATTCAAGTGATTGTCTGATGTTTTGTCATTATATTGTTCAAAAGATTCACTGAGCAAAGGCAGACAAACAGGAGCAAGTCAGCTTCATTCGTGAAACCCTGATGGTTGATGTAATGTCAGCATAACAAAATTAAAACATACTGTAGATGTTTGCACTTTTCTTTTGGTTTACCAGCAGTCTTAAATTACATGGTTGGAAGATGGAACACTATAAATGCACAATAAGGGTTTTCAATGCTAGTGTTTGTTTTTTTTTCTTCCTGTCAGTGTTTTGAATCTATGCAAATTCATCTCTCTGCACAGAATAAGCAGAACCAAGTGAGGGGGAATTGGAGCTGAGATTGCGTGCAGTATTACAGATTGGACATACAATATTATCACTGGAGCCTCACAGTCCACAGCACATACACACACTGAGACAACCAGACTCACACATAAACACATTAACAACGCTGATCTAACCGAAGACAGTAGGTCAGGCTGCTTTTCTAGCAGACGTGTGGGTGCGATCACCTGTCTGCAAAAGCACTAATGTCATGTCAATTTGGAGTGTAACAAGCATCACAGCTTTGCTTTCCTTTCTCCAGCAGAGGAAGAGAAGCCTGTTGCAAAGAAAGAGGAGGACGACACAGCCAAGTCTACTGTGGAGATGGAAGGCAAGATTTGATTTGCTTGGATTTGATTTGATTTGATATGATTTGATTTGACCAGATTGAGAGTCCGACTGACTGGTTTTCAATCAATGCAATGTTTGTGTGCAGTTTAGTGTATTTGTATACTTGTGTATTAAATTAGTGTGGTCAGCATTGTTTTTGCCGTCTGCTGTCTGCCAAACTAGATTTCCTCTGGAATCAGTTTCGGCCTCGGTTCATGGGATCTATTTTATCACCCATGCATCACTTTGAACAGGCAGTCCTCAGGCGTGGCAGGGAGACTCCAGTGGCATCACACATGGGCACAGGAAAGCAACATCACAGCTGATTCTTAAATTAACTTTTTTGTCAGTTGTGCCCAGTGAGAAACTTTCATAGGAAGGAATTCAGTTCTCCCTGATACATCCATCCTAATACCTTATAGGCCTGTGCAGCTATTTTTTTTGTCTCAACTCCATTCACTCTCTCCTTTTGGAGAGAAGCCAGCTATTCTTAATATTACCTAACCTCTACTCTTGGGTGTGTAGCCCTCATTTATGTTTTTTCCCTTGACCGCATGGAATAATCTGTCTTTATTATCCCCATTTTTTGCTGGCTCACACAGTCACTGATTAAGGTTGTTCTCTGGAGAAGTTGAGGGCTTGATTTGTGAGCCCCTGCCTCTCTAACCCCACTACTTCACTAACACAAAGGTTCGAGCCACTCTCTCACCTCTATTTCACTTTCTCTTTGACTGACATTCAATTAATTTAGGGAGAGAGTGAGCATTCCAGATAGATCTATCTCAGATAGCCTCCTCCATCCTCCCGTGAAAAGCCACTGGAATACGTCCTACAAACACTACAGGCTTTCCATCACTGGAAAGCTTCACTCCAGCCTGTTGATTGTGTCTTGCCTGTGCCCGCCAGTGCCTGTCACTGTCTAGGGTTACCATGGGCCATGTGCTGTGTGGTGGCACTGTCAAGCGGTAAACAGCAGTGTCATTCCTGATTGCAGGCAGATTGCATTTTGTATAGAGGAGCAGGGCCTTGGACAGAGTGCAGACCCAAACCGTCTCGGATATTGAATCTCATGCAGGCCAACACTACCCGGCTCAGCCATGCGTAACCAGTTATTCAGAGGACAAGACCAAATGATTCCAGAGCCAATACCCATTATTAAAAATAATAACTGTAATCAGGCTGCCTGCTCATGGCCATAGAGGTTAAATCTGCTTCATTGAAAGGAGTAATAAAATGGCTCATAATGATGGGAGGAATAAGTAATGAATCAAACAATCTGAGGACAGCAGAATATTAGGTTTCTGCACACACACATACATACATGCATACATACATGCATACACCTACTCCTGAGTCTTATACAATACCTTATTTTACAATGTGTTGTATTCACAACAACAAGTTGTAATCTGCAAGCCCAAATAACTGAGAGATGGTGATATATATTTTGGATTCATTCTTAAATTCTGTTTTCCTCTCTTCACACCCTCTTGGCAGCCTGGTGTTGTCTCTGCAGAAACAACACAGGAGATGGGCTTTGTCTCTTTGTAGGATAAAATCATATATTTAATTAAAAAGTAGCCAGTCATTCAATTTAATAATGAATCTTTGAGTTACTGAATTATTTTCCCTTCTTTGTCAAGGGCAGACTCCTCACATCAGACATCACCTTTTTTTTTTCTTTTTTCTTTTTTTTTTTTTTAGAAATGAGCTAACGTTGCCAGCATGCTAACAGTGGCCAAGAAGTGTGATAAATCTGATGCTATGACAAAAGAGTGTGCTGTCTCTTGGAGTCCTCTCTTTATAATCTGGCAGTAAATTGTGTTAGGTTGGTGCTTTCTAATTTGGTATTTGGTTAATTATTCAGTCATGTTACAGCGACACTACACTTGTGGCTGTGGATGCATGTGATTTCAGAATTACCAGCTTGAAGCCTTCCTGTCTTGTGAACATTGTCATAGCAGCAGGCTTTGCTGATTAACCTCATAATGAGCAGGCCACACTGTACATATTAGTGATCCCACGTCGCAGGATGTGATACTGACAGATACGTCTCTACAGTCGTCTCTGATATCATCCTTTGCATTTGCGCATTTATATCCACGTGCTCCCAGTTGTCTGCAATGTCTGTTGACACCCCGCTGTTCTCACATAGCTCAGTATTGCACATATGGAAGTGTGTTTCGCAGCTAAGCATCGCAGTCCCAGCTCAGTCACACAAAATAACATAACACGTAGCTAAGGAAAACAGCTTTATGTTTTATTCATTTCCACTCTCATCATTATAACTTGTTAATGTAATAATTTATTCAGTCTACACACATCCTTATAATAGATAAAGTTCTTAATACCAAACTGCGCCATCTGTTGTTTACATTACAGCTCTGTTCATGTAAATATGCTTATTTTGAAATATTTAGTAATAAATTCAATTATAAGCAACCAAGACCCATAAGACCCAAACAATATATCACAGCCATTATTTTCTAGGGATTTTTTTTAGCTCCTCAGAATGTCTTTGTAGAGCAGAGATATGTGAGGAGGAAGACAGAGGAGTGTTTTTGTATTTTAAATCAGGCTGTGCCTCCACAAAATGAATCATATGTATTGGATATCTCCTTGCACGAGAAATGAGATTCTCTGATATTTGGGATGTTATAAAGGCTCCCCAAATTGAAATGGGATTCCAAGCAGCCTTTATTTATGAATATTCATAACCTACTTGGTAATGGAAATAGAGGCAACAATATGTTGTTATTGTATTTGAAATATCTGTCCGGCAAGCCTGATTCTGGTGACTTGAGAGGGTGGGCACCCGCTTCAGTAAGCTCACAGAGCACCCATAAATTAAAATAAGACTGTCTTTGCCTAAAGCTACGAATAAATAAATCTGAGTTGTGAACAGAAATTGTTTTCCCTTCATGCAGTGTGATTCAGGAGTCAATAGCTATTGTCTTAGCTCCAAAGGTAAGATTTAATGGCTGCAGAGCTTCAATGCCACTAAGTAAACAGCAGCTCTTCCCATTCACTCCAATCAAACTTTGAGGAAGGTTGAACTGCGAAGCATTTCCGATGCCATACAATGCAATGCACAAACACATGCGCTGTTCATGATGGCTATGTTCTATGATTTCTTATCCCACTGCCATTCAGTTTAATGTGTCTATATCAACAATATGGCAGTCCTGTTCTTCTGATTCTACTCTTCGACATAAAGCACACCTGTATACACAGCACAAACAACATCACAGGAAGCCTGAATCTTCAGTACATCACTTTTGTGTTTATTTTTCTGCCTTTGATTAAATCGACCTCCGCTGGAGGCCGGCTGTAGGATGAAAGCAGCACCGTTACTGTGGAAAGATGCTACAGAGAATACTTTATAGGGGTGGTCTCCATCTGAACGTCTGTGGGTGCAGACCTGAGGACCAGACAGAGGAGTAGGGGGCAGACTGTAATAGCATACTAAAGTCAGGCATGAGGAACCCTGCAGGGTAGATGGAGAGAAAGAGGATGGAGAGACAGACAGACTCAGCAGGCCATCACAACAATCTCAGTCTCAACACAGCAGAGAGACAAGTCACCATTACATCAGCCCAGAGGCTGCTGGAGCTGACACTCCCACTGCTCATCTCTCCCTTGATTTTTCTTTGTTTCCTTTCTCCTCCTTAGACCTGTGGTGAAAAAAACATCACAGCATCTCAAGTAAACTGAGATTCATCCTCATTATCCACCAGTTTTCACTGCTTTACTATATGGTGATATGATTGTCTTAAATTTCATGGCCTTCTACTGTATCTCGAAATGTTTTTTTTACCCTGGTGGCCACGATATGTTAAGTATTGATGGTTGCAACTGCTTTATTTAGCACTGTGACTCGCAGCCTGCTGTACAGTATGTGAGGCTGTGAGCAGACAGTTGTGTATGATGCCCACTGCCCAGAAACCACGTTGCATGTTGTGTAGGCTACCTCTCTTTCTTTTAGGATCTACAAACAATCATAAAGATATATAGAAGTGAAGGTGCAACAATTTCCCTTCATACAACTGTCGAGAGAATTGGTTTTATTCTCATATTTGCAGGTGTTTTCAGAGGATGTGATTGATTTCTATGTATTTTGCTCCCTGTGGTATACTGCTTGTGTGTACCAGAACAACACACTGACACAGATGGTGGCTCTGAAATATAGCAGACTTGCCATTGGCTATGATGTGAAGGTACTCAGAACTATCACAGCACAGTGACCCTGTGTGGTCTCTGTTTTGTTAAAGCATCAAGTACAAAGTGGATTTTTTTATTACTCCATTGCATTTCAAAACTTTTTTTCCTAGTTCTTTTTGGCATCTTGAATAATTTATCCCAGTTTCCAATGGTCGGCTCCATTCAGAATCTGTTGTTGTTGAAGTGCAGTTTGCATTTATATTCTTTCATCTGAAATTGCAAAGAGGATTTGAAGCTTTGCTTAATTGGTTGTTTTGTGCCTTTTTGTCTTGGTCTTTTGTGAACAATGGAATACTGGTGGTGTAAATCTAATTCTGGAGAGAAATGCAGTCTTTCCTGTGGCTATGAGTTGTCAGCATACAATTAACTTTTGGCATAACATTGTATACTATAACACTGAGTGGCTCCTCAGGGAGCAAGCTGCCACTGGCTGAAGACATTAGGCTATGCTTGTGTTTTATAGCTTTTTACACTGACTGTGAAAGTCCAGGAACAGAGGCTACACCAATCACAACCCTGCTGAGGCATTGTGTGTGAATGCAGAGAGGAGACTACTTATCTTTATCTCTGTTAATGCGGCCTTATTGTTGAGTTCCATTTGGCTTTGCTCCTCACTCTTAAACGCATAACTCTTTTGACTTGTTTTGTTGTTTTTTAATTTTGTCTGGATATCAAACTGAGCCTGTTTCCCTGGTGTCTTGGCTGAATTTGATTCTTTGCCATCATTCTTCAGCACATCCATCACTCTGTTAGGTTTTCCTACTGAGGAGTGAATCTGGTCAGTTAGTTGGAGATGGGAATAGACCAACAAAGTCCATTATGTTGGTCACCTCTGGCCCAGAGGCCAGCTTCAAAGAGGGGGGCCTCATCTAACAGACTATAAGGGACAGACTTTTTCTGTGCTCCTTTGAAGTTCTTCTTTTGATCAGTTCTCTTATCCTGTCTCCACCCCTCTGTTTGGTTCACAAAAACAGCAAATGAATCAAATCGGAGCAGAGTGAGAATTCGTCAGCCAGCAGAGATACAACAAATGGGTGTTTGAAAAGTCTCAAACACACTTCTGTCTCCATCTCACATACACACACACACAAAGCCTTTGAAAACACAGACACTGTCTGAGTGATGAGTGATCTCTGTACAGGTTGCTTGTCTCTGGGTGGCAGTGAGGAAGACTTGATGGTGACTGCGCTTCAGTTTGAAAAGGAAGCAAAGCCAGGCGGGATCCTGACAACAATGGTCTTTGAGACTAAAACATGACAACTGGGACCATGAGTCTTAAACTCTTTGGACTGCAAATGTCACTGTGTGTTTAATTCACTGGAATTGTTCCAATATTGACCCTTTCACTCCTTTCACTCAGAATCCACAGAGGCTATGATGCAATAATCACAATACAGTGCAATAACTGGACCATGAATTGATTGGTAGAAAAAAAAGACAAAATATTTTGTCACCCGCTCTCTGTCATTAGGGCAGCTGGGTGCAGAAAAGCCAAAACATGCCCCCAATGTATCATTTGTGTGTGAATGTGTGTGATGAAGTGTAGAAAAAGTGCTATGTGAATGGGTGTAGATGGCTTTTAGTGTAAAGTGCTTCAAGTGGTCAATAAGACTAGAAAAGTGCAGTCCAGCAGAACCATTAAAAAACTCATTAGTTGCAGCTCTAACAATATGACATAAGTGAGTGTATTATCTCATGCTCTGTGCTATGATTGGAAAATGATAGGCTACATCAGAACAAGTCATCAGAGAAATGCAGTACTGGACGACGCAATTAGCTCACAAAGGTGAAGTGAGATCATGGGATATTGTTACAATGGGGATATCCGATTTAACTTCCTCATTCTCCATAATTTTGACTCCATTAGGCTTTCAGCACAATCCTGACACACACACACACACACACACACCGCTTCTACTGAGGTCTACCAATCAAGCTGCTCTCTAACTGACCTTTAAATAATAGACAGCTGCTCTGCTTGGTTTTCACTGCAGTCTAGACGAGCTCTGTGATTATATTGACCGGTCCGATCCATGATCGCCTGTGGAAAACCTTGAGCTGCCCAGAAGAGGCATTGCTTCATAACTGCAAATCCGTCAGCTGGCCAGAGCCGTGTCCTTGGTGACACAAAAACATCCAGGCCTTCCTCTATAAACAAGCTGCTTCTACCACCTCCCTCAGCCACGCTGTTCCGTTGGCCAATGGATGGCGACAGGTTAGCCAGATCACCTTGTGTCAGATTCACCAGGTTTCTGCAAGACTGTCCGTCTGTGCCTTGAAATACTGTAGTAAACCACAATAGGTATTGAAGACAGCGCGGGGCAGCTTCCTGCAGCAGGGCTGCTAGCAGCACAGAGTCTAAAGATTATGTAAAGTAATTCAGCGAGTGATGAGAGAGGAGCAGGCCACCACTGACAGCAGGTTTAGCAGGTATGTAGGTCACACAGGGGGAGGCCTCTTTTGCATTTTTTCCTTCCATGTCTATTTTTGTGTTGTCTCCATTTCTCACTTCTTAACTTAATCAGTTATTCACTTACTCCTTTCATCTCCGCGTATCTGTGTTCTCGCTCTCCTCTTATCTTCTGACAGACCATGGTGACCGTCTCACACTACCTTGGACAAAGTGGGGAATATAAAAAGACTAAAAGGAGAGATCAAGAGTGAGAGACGCTGCCAGTGGAGACAACTTTTTTTCTTTTTTACTGGCTCTCCTGTTTCTTTCAACCTTATGTCTTATCTGAGGTTTGCCAGTGGTCATTTTCCCTTTCATTTTTTTTGCAACATATGTTGTCAACTGTGCCCCCTCATCTCTCTAGCCGTCTCTGCCTGCCTCTAATCATCTTCACTTTCTCTTGAGCTGCAGCTTAACCCCAAAGCAGATGGTGTCCTGTTCTCTGTTCAGTCATTCAGAGTACTTTGTGTTTTCTCATCTTGTCAAGCATGGCCCAGGCCTGTGTAATGAGCTTGGGCCTTTTCAGTGTGTTTAGAGAACCCTGACCCAACGCGGAGTTGCCCCACCGCATCCACCAATGCAAGGTTACCCAAACCCGCAGGGGAGCACAATGATACTTAGTGTCCACAACCCCTCGGCCTTTTCTTAGAGAGAAGAAAGGCGGAATATTAATGAAGACTCTTGGCTTTTCAGGAGGATAGCAGTATAGAGGGGCGGTCACAGTGTTTACTGAGCAGGCTTGTTTTCGTCTCTGTAGCCTGCAGGTCACAGCTCAGTGCTCTTTAATTGGCTCAGATTGTCAGACACTGTTCCATCTCATAGCAAAGAAAAGTCCAGCTATCGAATGCTGACCCACCCCTCCTCACAAAATCCTTTTTTTCCTCCTGTTTTTAGAGTGGCAGCTCATGCAGCTGAGGTATTTCCACAAGCCTCTACTATAAATTTAACATTAACATATGAAAATGGGCTGCTTTCTACATTTACCAGCTCATTAGTTCTTTTGGTTGGGCACTTGTTGAAGTCCACCCGCTCTTGTTTTGCTTGAGCAGGGAGATGTCTTTAATTATCTTTGCACTAGGCATGTCAGGCCCACAGCTATTAGTCCATGCAAAGTTCAATGAGGGGCGCTTTGATACTTGTTTAATATACATGACCCAATGCAGACAAGGCCCAAGTCCCTCATAGACCACCCAGTTTGTATTCTAAAATGAATTCTGTTCTCATCTTTTGAAAGGAGATGGAGCTTCTTAATAGATACCGTTATTGACCTTGACATTTTCCTATCTCATTCTCTCATGAAGTGCTGTTGAGCGAACAGTGGCCCTCCGTCTGCCTCATGAAAGAGACACAAACCAAAGACCTTTACCAGATATGTAATCAAATCAAGAAAAATTGAAAAACTCAATGCAATCACTCACAGTGATTTAGTCAGTAAATGATTTTCACTTGTGATGCATTCACAGAAGGTACCAGGCAGCTTTTGGGAAGTGAATGTAAGGTTTTTGTGGTTTTCATTGGCTCCTGCACAGAGATTGTGATAGGTCATGTCCATTGTTTGAGTGGGAGCAGCTGGACACCTGTGTGGTGGCTGGGATCAAAGGTCCAGAGCCTGTTCAGACACAGAGGACCAACTCCCCATGCTACGGTTTGGGGATCAAATGAACAGGAGAAACTCTCCTGGGGAATTGACACTGTACAGCACAGACACTTCTGCGCTGCCATCGATTTTTTTCTTCTTTTTTTTTGCTTTTTTCTCCACTGCTCAAGAAAAGAGGGAGTTGTATGAAAGACTGAGAAATGTCCTGTGGCTGAGGGACAAAAGGAACCTCCTGTTCTGCTCAAGGCTCCTGTCTGGAACATTAAGCAGAGACGGTTCCCATGCTGCTGTGTGGGTGACCCACAGGGAAGGCAATCCCCGTGGGCTGACTGAGCCGGAATGACAAGAACATTAAAACTGGTACGGAAGCAGAGCTGCTGTAGATTGTGACAGATGCTGGTCAAGAGTGAAGTGAAATAATGAGAAAACTTATTTTACAAAAGCCAAAGCTGATCAAATGGTCTCCATCGGGTTTCAAATCTAAACTGGCCATTGCTGTTCAGCTCATACACATTTTCTCTGGCTGAGTACTGTGCTGCAGTACACTAATGCTGACCAACAAAACGCTAACTACCTCTTGTCTAATAAATGAATTGAAGGTGGGGGGATGTAATTTTCTGCTTGTCTGCATACAAGGGTGACTTATGCCCAACTCTCTTCCTTCCTCTGCCCTCTCTTATGTGCGTAAATGTGAGCACACGCACACATTTGCTCATCCTCCCTCTTGATGGGTTTTCTCTCAGGGGTGTTTTCACTGAGCAGCCGAGAGGCCGAGGAGACGGGAATAGTTAAAGAATGTGAACGTTTGACAAACGTTTCCGATGTTTTCCATCTCCTGCGCGACCTCTGTTCACTTGTAAATTAATCTGTCACCACTGAAATATTATAACTTGAAGGATAACACGAAGTTAACCTGATTACTGCTCTTGGATGCAAAAAAAAGAAGGAAAAATGCAGATTAGAAACCCATTTAAAATTTTGATTACCGGCCCCCACATGCTGTTGTTGCCTATAGAAATGTCATGCAATTAGTGTAAGCTGTTTTATTCCTGCTTTCTCTAGACCCCCACTCCTTATAAAAATGCTCTCACCATGCATGCAGATGAACATACACACCAACAGGGGGGTGGGAGACACTGTCAAGGACCCCTCAGGGTTCTAGGTCCCGGCTTTAAAACCACTGGTGTAAGCTGTCTAGTTTCCTGCTGAGGGAGTCAATTCAGTCTTCTGTTTTTCTCCTCTTTTCCTCATCAGCTCTCTGTGGACTCTTTCTCTCCTTCACCAGAACCTTGAGAGCCCCCCCTCGTCTCCCCCCCATCTTGTTTATGTGTTTACCACAGCACACTCACATCCTCCCCTAAATGATCGCCCCTCCACTGTCAGCACACAGGAGTCAAATTAAAGAGGGAGACAGACCGGTGGTGCTGTGCCCTCCAAGCTGCAGGCAGGCAGGCAGGCAGGCAGGCGGGAGAGAGGCTGGAGCTGCAATCAATTGAAATTCCAAGCTTTTGGCTTTGTTTTGATCAGTGCTGGATATTAGAGGAAGAGGACGGCACCCTAGCACCGAGACTGTGTTGTTATTACCTGAGAGAGGGGAGGAAGAAAGGAGCATCTGGAATGAGGCCAGTGCTTCTGTGAGCTCCTGCTGCTGCTCACAGCCGTGCTATGCTGGTTTGTATAAAGAGGCAGACATGATGAGGGCTCTGTTCCAACACCAGTCAGGCACATTTCACGTGTCCCCCCGCCATCAGCTTCGATATCTGCAAAGTAATTATGTGGAAAAGTGTTAATGCATGGTATTTCACGGGTATGCATAATTTAGTCATCACTATTGATGACATACACCTGCCTCTCGTATGTGTGCAGTATGTTTCTGTTTTCTCCCAATTTATTCTGCAGCAGTGAAGATCTGGATGTGGTGGTGAATTTGCCTCTTTGGTGTATAAAAGCGGAAGACATTAAAGGACTTTTTCTTGCTTATTACAAATAGTTTATTATTCTCTCGGTTTAAGCCATTCCTGTCAACTCTGATGTTTGTATTCAGAGTCTCTGCTGCATGCACAATGACATTACGATGACAAAAAACACAAATTATAAACAAGTTAGTACAGATTATATTACCTGATATCATTTACAGGTATAATGAAAAGTCATTGCTGTTGCCAGTTCTAATTTGTCACTGCAGAGGAAACTGAGCAGCTCTCTGTTTGTTTACACAACAGTTTTGACATGTGTGGCCCCATGGAAAGTGATGTTACTGTGTTTCTAGATCTCACCATTTTTTTTACTCTTGTGAGGATAACATTGTATTACTGATAGAAATCAGGTATGAAAATAGGATCCCAGTATAAGTAAATACCCAGTTTGGCATGTAAAAAACAATGTTATTTCAGCCCCTGGACAGTTCCTTGCCTCAAATCAAAAACTGATTAAAGAAAAAAGAAAACGAGTGAGGGTGAGATCGTTGTTGCTTCATCCTTCCTGCTTTTCACCAGTCCTCGAGTCCCAGAGGTGTCTCGGGGTGGAGAAATTTCTTTCCAAAATGCTGCAACAGATTAAATCTGTAGAAGGAGAGAAGAGTGTAACACAGCGTATCCTCCATAGGTTGCAGTCCACAGGTCCAAATTGAAGCAAAGGTGATAAGTAAGAACCTCTGCAACCTGACACGTTTATCCAAAGCTGCAATTACAACCAGGGAAGCAGTGTTGCTGGGAGGGATTAAATGACCTTGTCAGCAGACTTGTTGCTGTAAATATACAGAGCAGGGAAACCATTTTGGATTCCACACGTTCTTCTATCACGCCTAAGCAGTTGTATTTGTTTACATCATCACTGGATCGCCTGGGGAGAGCGGTTATTTTTATGGCGTGCTTTGTTTGGATGATTGTTGTTGGGGTGTGCGTGTGTGAAGGGAGGAGGTGTGTTGGGGGGGAGGGGGGGGTCTCAAGCTGCCTTACAGGGCTAGCAGTCAGTAATTAATTTTGCATGCGTCTTCTCTCCCTTCTCGCGTTTGTTTTGCTGTTTTTTGAAGTATAACTCTTTAGGAAGGCGCCGTATTTCCAGGCATGAGAGACTGTTCTACATCACCACAGATGTAAATGTAAATGCAGGGCCATGACGCTGCCTTAATTCCAGGGCTGGTTTGGGGATGATCTTTCTTTTTTTGCAGAATTTGCGTAGAAAAAAGAAAAAAAAGTATACCAAGAATGAGAGGTTTTTTAAAAAAAAGAAGCTGAATAATCATGTGAAAACGATAACTTTTATGACGACAGTACCTAAGCCTCTTTTATCCGGTGAAAGTGCATGTATGAATGGAATTTCATGATGGATAACATGTCTATGTCTCTATGTGATCTATTTTACAGATGCCGCTGAGATCAACGACACTGGCACCAGCAATGGAGGTAAGTTAAGATCGCGTTTTTCTCTCTGCTCTTGACACTGACGCATCAGGAAAACCTGTCAGTGAACAGAAAGCACCCTGCCGTCTGCTGCCCTCATCCTTTCCTCCATCTCTTCATTTCCTGCTTGTGCTCCTCACAGATGGATATTTCTGTCAAGATACCTGCCTACATTTATAAAATATCAGAGTGCATATTTGCACTTTGACATTGTATCGAATGCACTTAAATTTCAGTGGTTAAAGCTCCAGTCGGCACCAGTACGTACTGTACAGCAATGTAGATTCTCCTTTTGTTTAAATGCAAAAGTTTTATTAGACACTTTCATGTTCACTTCCAGTTCAATCTCGATGAAGCTACGTTGTAACTGTACTGTAAACTCTTGGCATTGCAGAGATAGCACATGAAGAGGGGCAACACATTTCTTCATTATCATTGCCTCTGCTCATATTTTCCCCTCTCTCCGTCTCTATTCTTCTCTTTTTCTCTCGCCCTACACTTGTCTAGAGGAGATGAAAGATCACGTCGAGAGCTCAGGAGAACCTGATTCAATTCCAACTGACAGCATTCAGTCCAAAGGTAAGGGCGTGGAGGAAGCACTCACACCACGCACTTATCTCGCACTCATCTCTATTTATAAGCAGATTCTTATTAGTAGCCGCAGCTGCTGAATTAAAATTCACTTCATCCGGAGAATCCTCAGCGCTGTGCAGCCGAGTGTTACTCTGCCTCACCCTCCTCGTCTCATATTTTTCCCCTGTCTGTCTCCATCTCCTCGTCTCTGTAGGGGCAGGTGGCAGGCAGGCAGTTTGTACGTGCTCCTCCAGGGCCAAATGCATTTGTAAATTCTCTCCACCCGTTTCAGAGCTGCAGTTCTGACCCTGATATTTTGGTGTAAACGTGTCAGCATGTCTTTGGAGATGGAGTGTGATGAATTACCCGCAAACCCAACCATCAGACATTTAATAAATCAAGTGTGTAATGTGTATTATTTTAATATGCGGCCAACACGGACAGTGGGTGCAATAATCATGCCAATAAATCATATTTGATAAGGATACAACATCGTTGTTATTCTCAGGTCTCCATTGAGATTTAGAGTAATAAGACAGCATGTAATTTGAAAGTAGACGTCTGTGGAGAGTGCTATGGCTGTCCATGTCTGCATTTGTTCTCTGCGTTGCAGTGTAGAGTTGTTGAGCCAAAGAATAGGATTTAGATTTGGGCATCATATAGTTTCCAGGTAGAAAAAAATTCATTAAACAACTGTTGTGAACAGATTGTTAGGGTTGAATAAATAGGACAGGCTAGCAGCAACATTAAATAACTTGGCAGAGACTAACGGCTTGGTGTAGAAAGGAGAGAGCTTAAACAACGGCAGACAAATCATCAGAGAAGAAGCAGCTTGTTGTTGAACAACAATATAGCTCACGGCTAGTGTGGAGTTGTGGGTGAGTCTGGTGCACGTGGACCTGCCTACCTGTACTAACCTGTCCTAAATGACTTTAAAAAATATATTTCCCTTTGCAAAAAAGAAAGAGCGCATTTATTAGGCTACTGTAACAGGATGAGGTTTTTGACGGCAGATGATGAAAAATCTATCCAATATTACAAAATGCAAATGTAGTTTCTACTGAGGCTGCAGGAGAATGTAGAAACAATGCAGGCAGGATGGGTGGTAGAGCTGAAAACTCCTGCATGACTTGATTGTCTCAATATTGCTTTGAAAGAATAGAATAGACCATTGCTGTTGAGACAAGCTTATAAAACGACAGAGCTGTGGCCCACTTCCTCTCTAGCTCAACCTGCAGTCGCTCTCCCAGCAATTGACTACGGAATTATAATAGCATTGCATTGCATTGTTCTACAGTGAAACATAAACATCAGCATCTACCCATTGTCTACACCGCTCATCTGTGCAGGGTTGTGGGGGCTGAAGCTAATCCCAGCTGAGATAGGGCGAGGGCAGGATACATCCCGGACAGGTCGCCAGTCCATCACAGGGTCGACGCATTGAGATGAACAACCTCACGCACTCACATCACACCTACAGGCAATTCAGAGTCTCCAATTAACCCAGTGTGCATATCTTCAGACTGTGGGAGGAAGCCAGCGAATCTGGAGAGCCCACACAGGCACAGGGAGAACAAACTTGAAACATAAAGATGATAAATGGAATATTAAGTTTCGCTTTCCACAGTTTTAGCAATGTAACCACATGCCACTTGTGATTAAAAAAAAAAGTTGAGGCTGAATCAGCTATGGAAATGTCAAGCATCATAACCAACCACACACTAATCACCACCAGGCATTTAATCAGTCTTCTCTGTTTCACTGAGACCAAGCTGAAATTGAAGGCATGCACCGTGCCTGACTCAGGGTCAGATGTTTTCAGTACCACTATTGACCATTGACCTAATATTTTCCCTAGCCTCTCTCATCACAAATACATGCCTAAAAATTATAAACCTTAACACAAGTCTTAACCATCAAAAAGCTGTCTCAGTGAGGACCTCACATACACACTTTCATAGAATCAGTGACTGACACACTGAAAAGTGAGTTGGAGGGTTGTAACATGTTACTGCTTTTATTGGCTTTTATAGATGAATATTACAAGTTTGGTTTATTGTCAGATATTTACTGAGAGGCGCTAAGAGGTTTACTAAGAGGTCTTGCTGTGAACCAAATCTCAGTTGATTAGTTGCCATGACATTTATTAAAGGTATTGATCCCACAGAGAGTGCTGTCTAATGACTTCAGGTGACTTCTGTGCAAAGTTAAATATTCCCAACCTTTACCAACTTTTTGGTACACGACAGTTAAAATCTCTGGAGTTTCATGAAATTTGCAGATGTTCATAATATTCCTCGTCTTCATACATATGAATACCAATGCATTCAGCGACCTGCCTGAACTTCTCTGCAGCCAGCATTACATGAATATTTCCACCTCGGCAGCAGAACTGATGCCACCCTCTGGCAAAAAAGAGCAACATTGTGCATTTGCGAGTCTATAGAAAGATTACTGTGAAATATCATGATGATTTTCATGGAGAAAATCCCTGTGAATTAATGGATCCATGGTCTGTCTCCATCGCCAACATTTGGATGAACTCTTTATTTACCCTGAGAATAGCAGGGTCACATAATTGTCTCTACAAATAGCAGTTATTTTCACCAATTGTTTCTTTGCTCTATAGAATGTCAGACCAGGGTGAAAAAATATCATCCACATTTCTAAAAGCCCATGGCAGTGTCATTATATTGCTCTGTATATGTGAGCAGCAGTCCAAACCTTTAATATGTGCAGTAAACTGTCACGTATGACAAAGAAACGCAGCAAATCCGTTTCATTTTGTGGGTGTGATGATCATTTCAGCCGAGCAGAGCTTGTTCTAATCTTCATTTCACACTAATCTCCTCTGCAAAATGTCTAGATGTAATATTAAACGTGCAAATTATTAATTCAGACTGTGGGGTTTGTTTTTTTCCCACCCAGACACTGTTGAGAAGAAAGAATGACCAGCTGAGGGAAAGGACAATCAACCTCATCTGACAGCCAGCAAACTGTGCGAAGGCCAACCACACTGGTGTCAGACTGGCCCATGTCAGTATGGGCTCTGACACTGGCCCAGGGCAACCAGTTACTCACAAGATGCTCACATTCCCAACTTTAATTTGCCTTTTCCTTCTTTGTTAAGAAACTATTCATCCCTGAAGTATGTATGTACTGTATGTATATGTATGTATGTACAAAACCTTACTATAGGACTTGAACATATCAACCAGAAAAGATGAGCCATACCTCACTGTGTGTTAGAGTCATACATCATTTAGCCAGCTGGGCGCGATGAGATAAACCAGGTTCAAGTCTTTGTTTGATCTAAACCCACTGTGAGAGCATGGTGAAGCTGTCACAAGGACAACAGCCACAGCTCCTTCATGTTGACACTCCAGGCTGGGTGATGCTTAACATCAACCATGCTTTTGTTCTTACAACTGAAATACCACCACCGCAGCCCTGATGACATCCAACAGTGGAATACCTGACAACACAGAGCATTTGTAAGGCTCTTTGGAGTGCAACACACTGACACCTGCCATGTCTCCTCATGCGCCACCGCAGCTCGAGCTCCATTGTTTAGTTAAATCAGTCAATACGTTGATTCAGTAAGGCGATGTGCCACTCCCAGGCCTTTCATCTACCTAACATCTCTGATAAAGTCCCATCTCCGCTGCTGTAACTGCAGCTTAACTCCTTTTCCCAGGAAAACTCTTCATCAGCTTCCCACGCACACTAAACAGGATGCGTGTCTGTTAACAAATCGGCTACTGACCCTCACCCACCCCTTTCCCCGCTCCCCCTTTTTTTGCCATTTCCAATGCATGCCAGAAAATTGCTTTGACCCTCACCAACATAAACAGGAATTACAGTTCTCTTGGCTTCCGCTTGTCTCCTATCCAGATTGTCTATAATTGTATTGAAGGAATCTGCCTTATTTCGTATCAAACTACAAAATCACAATCACAGATGTAAGGAGGTGATCCAAGTATGAGTTCTTGGTTGTGTATTGCTTGCTGATGATTAGTAATTTTAAGTACATCATGTAATGGCTAATACCTGTTGTTAATGGTTTCTTGGGTTTTTTTCTCAGTTGATTTTAAAAATTGGTTTTGGTTACTTTTAAATGTCGGTATAATTCATGAATTACTTTCAGTGGTGCCATACTATAGATCAGATGAATTAAAGTTCTATGAAATGATGCCTTCATACTTTGATGTTTGCTTTGCTAAACTATAACTGAAACAACTAATAAAATTTAAGGTGGAAGCCATGTCTCAGCTTTTAATGTCAACTATTGTGTATCTCGTTATTTACTTCACTTCATTTTACTAGCAGCTGGTTCAGTCAATTTCCACTTGGCTCATATGTGAGAACTTGAACAACTTGAACAGAACGATCAGCCGTGTGTCTCTGGATAGACAGAAACAATTAGTGTGTCCTGTGATCTCCAGCATGCTGCTTCTCTGGCCCTCAGGCTCCCTCCTGTATCAAATGAGAGGAGGAGATATCTGGCAGACACTCTCACCCCAGAGCCCCCTCCCCTCTGAGTAACTCACTAATGGCCAGAGACCTCACAAGGAGTTTGTTATCAAAGACTCAGAAGCTCTGCAGACCAGAACCTCTCTATCTCTCACCTCCCTTATCAGTAAAGAAATGTTATCTTTGCTCCTTCTTAAATCTGGTGAATGTTTATTTCCCTTCACAACTCCTGAAGTCAAACTCCATGAGCAGAACAGCCACAAACACTACTGTACATATTTATACAAGTAGTCATTAAAGCAGCCGTATGCACCCTGGCACCCAGTGGCAGTGGGAAAGAAAAAAACAAAAAACAGCCAGTGTTCTTCTCATCTGTCAACAAACAGAGCTGCATCTACACTGTAAAAAAAAAAATGCTTTTTTTACAGGAAAACGCTGGCAGCTGGGGTTACCAGAGTATTCCTGTAAAAAATACAGCACCACGGTAGATAACTTTACGGTCACAATATGTAAATTGATTTACAGTGAATAACATTCGTCTGAATCACATTAAAAAACTGTTAAGTCTACAAAGAAACAGTGTTAATTTTGCATAGTGTTGTTGTATATAAACAGACTAATACCTGTATTTTTTACATGTAATTGTTGCTTATTGTGCATCAATAAATGATAAAATTAACAGGGAAATATTGAACAAAAAATTAATTTAAACTGGTAGAACAACAGTAAAACTTTGCATTTTAAATTGAGCTTTTCTGTATATTCTACATAAAATCTATTCATAATATGCTGTATTTTTTATGTTTTATTAATCCAGTTATTATGTAAAATTTAACATATAAACCTGCAAAATAATGTCTACTATGTGTACACCAAAACAAAAATACATCTTGATAAAAGACAAGAGCAAAAATCATTTTTGGAACATTTATTTAACATCCATCATTAATAGTTCACAATAATTAGATTATTTTTTCCCCTCTTCTTTTAGCCTCTTTAAATCTGGACATTTGTTTAAGTACCAAGTGCACAACAACTGACACTCCCTGTCTGGAATGTTCAACAGTATACGGCATAAAACACTTGGGAGCATTTTTACCTCCAGAAGATTAGGCTCTTTAAATCTGGACATTTTAATCTCAAATGTTAAGTGCTTGCACAACAACCCAGTTCACAACAAGAACAGGCTAAATTACAGGTATTTTTGCAATAAACAGTTCTGATTGAATAAATGTAAGACAGATAAGTTTTGTACCATGGTGTGGAACATTCCTGCCAAGAAAGACCATCTTCATGGAACAAGCAGGTGGTAACATAAAGTAACATAGTGTGCTTTAATTACAATACACAGTGGGTTTAACCCTCCTGTTGTCCTCCTGGGTCAAGGAAGAAAGGAAGGACAGAGGGAAAGAAGGAACGAAGGACAAAGGAAAAGCTGGGAGGAAAGTAGGAAGGAAAGATAGAAGGAGGGAGGGAACAGATTGTGTCAAAAAAGGAAGAAAGGAAGGGAAGAAGGAAGGGAGGGAAAAAAAGGATTGAGGAAATAAGGAATGGGAAAAGGAAGGAAAGCAAAATGTAGGGAGGAAAACAGATTTGAAAAGAAAGAAAGATGGAGATATGGAGAATAGGAAGGAAGGGAGGAAGCGCTAAGAAGGATGAAGGGAAGGAAGAAAGGAAGGAAAGAAGGATTAAGGAAAGGAAGGGAATAGATTGGGTAAATTTGACCCAGAAGGACAACAGGACCTCTTCTCAAACAAACAAGAGTCCACAGTTTTTAGCAGAACCAATGGAATTCACTATTTCAAATGATTGAAATGTTTCTAAGATACGACTGACTATCATTCTCTGGCATGCACAACAATGTTCAACAGTATATGGCATAAAACCATTAGGAGCATTTTTACCTCCAGAAGATTAGGCTCTTTAAATCTGGACATTTTTATCACAAATGTTAAGTGCTTGCACAACAACCCAATTCACAACAAGAACAGTCACTCTCCCTGGTGTTCCACAGTATGGCATGAAACTTATCACCATGGAGACCAGGCAATGCCAACAGGCCAAGTTACAGGTCTGGTGAGGTGAGCCCCTCACAGTAAGAATTTAATGTGGTTTTTTTTTTGGTTCGTTTGTTTTTGTTATTGCAATAAAACAGTTCTAATTGACCAAATGTAAGATAGATAAGTTTTGTACCATGCGGTGGAACATTACTGCAAAGAAAGAACATATTCAAGGAACAAGCAGGTGGCCAGAAAAAGTTACATAGTGCACCATTAAAACCTGGAGATAATTACAAAAATACATATGGGTTTAACAAAGCCTACCTCTTCTCAAACAGAGTCCACAGAAAGAGTCCATATTTAGGCTCAACGACGCCACTCGTGATCGGAGAGTTCCTGTATCAGGGTGAGGACTCGTGGGTTCACGCTGAGAGCACGCTTGGAGTTTCTATTCTCTACTTTGGTTCCTTTTTCTGGATTTATGGAGAAAAAACATCTGTAGAATAAAAGCATATAAAAAGCATATTAAGCATTTCATTCTTGTAATTCCTTGCATAAAATCAAAGTCTTTTGCTCTGGGAAGACTGCTTGTCTCACTGTTAGTACTTTTTCCGTGATGACTTTGATAGTTTGAGAGCTACAATATGCTTGCTCTGCGTGTATGTTCATGTGAGCTGCGCAACACCATAAATGGCAATGTGAAAAATTGAGGTGGGCACTACTCAGTAATATTGACAGATAAAAATAACCAATCATGTAAAAAAAACAAAAACTTTCCAGACTTTGGACTTTTGATTGGATAGGTTTTAGTAATGATTATAAAAGGCATATTTTGTCTGGTTAAGTTTCATAACTACAACGCCTTAGTTCCTGGAGGAACGATATTTGAAGGGACCTGCACCAAAGGGTTACGACCAGGACCTCAGAGCCAGACTCCAGGTCCCAGAGTCTCAGGTCAGAGAAATGAGTAAGACATGTTTACTCACCGCTGAAGAAACTCCAGAGTTGAAGCCAGCTCAGATGGGTAGTGGATATTGAAACAGTAGTAGCTCCCAAACATGAGGCACAATGCAGGGATGAAGGAGGAGATGTTTGTGTTGGTGAGATTCCGATCCAGACTCAGCATGTACCTTGTTGAGGAAAAGCAGGTCTGTCCTATTGACAAAATATTTAACAAGTTACATTAATATTAATAGCACTGCACACACATGACAAAATCTTTAAATACTGCAATAAAAAAGAGAGAGATGAAAACAGACTTACCACAGACAATAACAGCAGGTGTCAGAGGCACCTCCTCCAGTTGGACCTCTTCTGCCAGACATGTATCTTCGACATGGAAGAACATGGACTCCTCCTTCTCATCAAAGTAGCTGAGCAGAAGTAGGAGCATCTCTATCACATCATCTGAACAGCCACTCTGCGGTCCCCGCATCCTCTGAAGTCTTGCATAACTCTGAAGGAACTTCTTGCTCTTGTTGACACAAACTGTGGTCAGGTAGTCATGAAGCCTTTTTCCCTTCAAATCCAAATTTCGTGTGAATGTCTCTTTAAGGTCAATCCCAGTGAGTTCCATGAAGTGTACTGACATGCCAAGTTCATCAAACAAAAACGGCCACTCCTCTCTCAGGCACTTGATGCTTTTTCCCTGGTTGACATGCTGACGCTGCGTGTAAAAAGTGGACTTCATTAGACATTTTACCTCCTCTGAATTGGCATCAGAGTTTTGGAACATCATCTTGAGTTTTTCCATCTTTTGCTGCTGGCTTTCTTGAGTTTCTTCAAGTGGCAGAAATTTCACATTCCATTTAATGCAGCCGTAAGTGTCCTGCATTGCTGCTCTCTCTTCTATTGGGATCTCGTCTGTGTTGTCCGAGTCATGCTGATATTTTCTTTTTCTTATTTTGGGGGTCGAAGTGCGCCTCACATTTTCAATTCTGTTTTGCAATTGTTTTACGAGGGAATGGTAACCTGCTCCAACAACATCACCCTCTATTACATCTTGCAGAGATTTGGGAAATTTTGCTACCATTTTTTTTGCAACATCAGTTGAATGCTTTTTACCTACATGAGGGCATTTTTCCATCATCTCAGTCACAACAATACGGACCATTTTCCTCCTCAGTTTTGGGCCTGGTCTGTTCCCCCTCTCCAAAGAATGCATCACTTCCTCAGGAAATTTACTCCATGGAATTTCAAAGTTGTCTTCCCACTGTGTGTCAAGTGCTGGGCTTCTGGAGGAGGTTGACGATGAACTTCGGGGTGAAACAGAGAGTGATGACAGCGAGTGGATAGGTGAGGCATCCACAGATGATTGCGAGCTGTTCTCTGGAGTTTGGTCTTTAAATGACAAAAAAAAACAACAACCCAAAACCCCATTATAATTCAAAGTACAATATATTCCATTGTCTGCTTTTGATTTTAAATAGTTGTGTGTTGTGTGGTGTTTGTACTTACATTTCTGTTTCCAAACAGAAAGAAGCTTTCTGGCTTGGATAGGTCTTAATGCTGTCATCAAATCAGTCTCTGTTACAAAGCGTAGATCATCATACGTCTCGACTCCAATGGACTGCAAGTGCTCTTCCAGGATGTTTTTGTTTGCTGCTTGAAGTTCTGGTAGGACTTCTGTGATGGCGACATCTAGGAAGCTTTGCTCCGAGTCACTCATACTTTCACTGAAGGAGAAATGCCACCTTCAAACAGAACAGAAAAAAATATAGTTTATCATCAGTACACACACTTAACAGAGCAGGGAGATGCATCAGCTAACACTATTTGCAGTGAGAAGTAAGTGAGCTTTGATTTGACTTTATTTTTCCACAATGCTGTGTTTTAGTGGTATGACTTGGTATCCATCAAGAATGTATGATACCAAAGGATAGAAATCGGCCAGGTCATTAATGTTGATACACTGTAACCCAAGACTGTCCTTTGTCACAGAGTACAGATGGTATTCTGAGAGGAAGATGCCTTTGTGGATATCCATCAAAACATACACAGATGTGTCATTTTTAATCAAGATGAGTAGAAGTTCACCAAACTCCATATACTCATTATTTCTGTACACAAGAAACTGTCCTTTTTTATATGCAGTGCCCTTGTACTGAATGTCTGTGGTAACTGTGGTATTGCTTTCTGAAAAGGCTAACTCCCTGACGGCATGTTTAATAGTGTCACTGTAGAGGCTGGGATAAAACACACAGCTGTCCTTCACTTGCAGTAGTTTACTGCATTCTTGTCCAGCTAAAAGATATGCCTGATACATCTGATGACGCTCTGACAAAGTTTGACAAATGTTTTTGAAGTTTTTCAGGTGTCTTGCACATCTTTTAAAATAACTGTGCTTGCTTTCGAATCTAAGCGTCCATAACCTAATCAATGGACCAAATTTTAAGAACAGTGCTGCATAATGGCGCAAATAGTGGTGCTTGGGTTTTAGTTGATTTTCAGGAAACATCATCTTTCTCAACTCCAAATATTCCTGGATCAAAGTGTCAAGATATGCTATCTGGGACAAGGAAATGTTCTGAGCACAAATAAGTTCCATAATGTCTTTTAGCTGAAGAGTTAACTGCCATACTTCATCTTCATGGTTTTGCACTTTGTCACCTATCAAAACTGGTAGCAATCTCAACAGGTTCCAGTTTTGAACGGCTTGCCCTGATAACTTGGCTCTGTCAGGGTTCACAGTACATGGCTTTGTCTGTGCTTCGGATCCTTTATACTTAAACTGTTTGATGCGCCTGTTTAAGAGTGAGTATGTGAACCATTTTTTCTTTTTTATCATGTTTTTCAGGTACAGTGGTAGGTCATATGACATGACTCCCTCAAAAGGTCGTGACCTAAGCAAGGCGGGAGACCAGGCTGGGAAACGTGAAAAGACTCAAGAGTATTAAAGATAGAGTTTACCTTTATTCCTCTGACGCCTTGGAGGTTTTCAGCCTGAAGATCAGCAACAGCCGTATCATACCTCTCCGGGGTGCGTGGAGGACCACAGGCATTCGGATCAGCCTCAAACTCGCTTCTTGTGATTTCACAGTACCTGCAAAAATATTTAGAGCAGCTGAAATTCTCGGTAAACCCACCTATGCAGTGAGAACCCAAGTTATCCCCAGCAATGCAGAAAAGACCACATTTTACTGTTTCTCCATCTACATTTATTCCGTCTGTCTCCAAGGACTTCAGATCTTCCAACAACTGTGAGAAAACTTTGGCTATTCCAAAATGTTTCAGGTCATTCTCAATACATAACATGACTAAAAACATATTATCAGTGTTTGAACGCAAATGAATGGGTAGATTTGCTACTGAAAGATAGACTGCAAGAACTTTGTGTGTCTTTTTAGCAGAACCAAGGGGATTCACTATTTCAAATGAATCTTGGTACAAAATCAGTTTCAGACTTTCAGGGTTTTCATTAAAGAACTTGTGAAATTTGAAATTTTGTCCATCATATAAATCCCTAAAAACCTCTCCATCCGGATCTCCAAACTGTTGTGACTGTGCATTCCTCCCTAAATGTGACTGTAAAAAGCTCTTCAGAGTTTCGGCCACTGGTATGTAGTAGGCATATTTTTGTGTCATGTTTTCATCTGTTCCCAGTGCCACTTTTTGGGGTTCTGTGTATTTAAACATTTTTGTGTATGTCTGATTTCTGGAGTATGTTGTTCTTAATGGTCCCTCATGACAGGCAGAGAACAAATCTGACTCTTTAATGCAATCACAAATTTTAGTGATTGCTTCATCTGAAAGGCTCATATCATTTTTTAACAAAGAACTTACTTTTGTTATTGTGTAGGCTTGACCTAACTCATGCACATTTTGCATTTCCTCAACAATAGTCTGTATAGTAGAGGCGGGAATAAGCAGCTGACCTTGCAGTTTAAGGTAAAAGAGACACATGTTTCTAAGATAAGACTGACTATCATTCTCTGGCATATCACTAGCCGCACTAGTTGTTGGCATGGCTTCATGTCTGTTTTCTGAATCATCTGTAGTGTCAATGACATCTGAGGGATGAGGGCGAGTTTCTTTGTACAGGTCATCAATACTTTCAGAGGCGCATGCTTTATGTTTCCTACACATGTGAGAAGTAAATGACGACTTTTTTGTAAACACCTGCTTACAACCACTCACTGGACAGGACACAGACCTGCCCTCTCCTATATGATCCTTTAAGTGAGACACTAGCTCTTTCACTGTATGAAAATGGCAGGCACATAAGGAGACTGCACATTTGAAATCTGCAACAACAGCTTTAGCAGCTTGCGGTGCAGGTGCATTATGCACACGATAAAAATGGCCCTTGAATGCTGAGTAAGTAGTAAATGTTTTACTACAGTTGGCGCCAACACATTTGAAAACACAGCGTGGCTCATTCCTATGCACCCTGCAATGTTGTACATATCCCTTCAATGTATTCAATTTCTTTTTACAAAAGATGCAGGTGATCATTTTCAAGATTTAAAGTGTTTTCCTGTGCTTTTTCAGCAGTTATCACGAATTGATTCAGCTAGCAGTTAACATTACTGGTTTTAACTGGTGCTAGCTTAATGTTACACCATGTGCTTTTAAGCTACACACATTTCCCTTGCCCAAAAAGTAGGCAAAGCTTACCTTGCAAACTTCCAATTTTCCGCAGCAGGCCCTCCACAAAACTTGTTTTAAAAATCCCAGGTTCGTCCTAAAAAAACTTTTTAAATGACGGTCCGACGACTTCTGCTCTGCTCCGCTCCTGTGCTCTCTCCAGCAAGCGCCGCTGCCGCTCTGGCTCGCTCGTTAGTGACGTCAGCTGCAGCCGCTAACGAGCAGCTTCTCCCGCTCCTTCCGCCCTCGCGTCACTATCCAATCAGAGACGAGCTTCAGCTGCGCACTTGAAATTCAAAATGAGGCGGACTCAGAGAAAAGTAGCCTACAAGTCTGAGGTTAGAGGTTGTTTAGCCTGTGGTAACGACACAATGCTTACATTTTTAATATTATTTTATCAATCATATTCAACAATAGCTGTAAGGTGATGAGGGAAACAAAAAATCTTTCAAACTAATTATTGTAATTGTAGCCTATATTTTTGTATGAATAGGCCCATAGAACCTCTCGGGTTCACAATGATTTTTTTGTGTGTGAAAACATTTTTATTACCTCAATTTGCATTGTTTCATCAATCATGTTAAAAGTACAGCATACACTTGTAAAGTGACTTCGACTTTTTTCCCGTATTTTTCCAAAATAAACAGAATAAAATTATAGTTTTTACAATATTTGCATGTCAAATTAACAAAACTGTTTTATTATGGGTACTACAGTATTTCTCAGTTTTTTCTACCAATATTGTAGTTTTCACAAAAAAATATGATTTTAATCACATGTTGTTGTTGTAAATACAACAAAAACATTCTGTTTGATAGTTTATAAAAGTTCACTGTAAATTAAACAAAAAATATATGTCTTTGGGTTTACAATAATTTTCTGTAGTGATTTTACATAGTTTTTATGTAAATTTCACGGTCATTTCTTACAGTGTATCAGAACAAAGCTGGGAGCTGACGATGAGCCAAACCTCAACTACATGACAACTTTTACTTGCACCAGACAGATGTTTCCGTCTCTACAGCCAGACAGGAGCACATATAGTCGTATCTGATGTACACATTGAAGCCACGTTGCCAGGCAACCACCACATATACCCGAGAGGACACAAATACCGTGTGTGTTCCGCCAAAAACAGACATGGACATTCATGTTCGCCTCACCAATTTATACCATTGGATGGAGAGAGAACAGCAACACCTGAGCTAAACTTAGATTAAGATGTGATGTCCCGTTTCCAGCTCTAAATATCAAACATGATGATACTGAGATGAGCAGCAACTAGACCAGAAGGAAATTAGAGGCTTATTAGTGAACTAGAGGCTCACTGGATCGTTTTTCTCCTGACTTTCAACACTAAATGATCCAGACTGGACAAGTCGGACTCCAACTCCGTCCACTCAGTCATCAAACCCACATCTTAATTACATTTCTATTCAAGCAACAATCATTGTGTCCCCACCTTCACATTCAAAATGTAGATAACCTGAGAAAGGAGGGGGTGGGGGGAGGTGGAGCTGGGGGGGGTCATACGATATTAAACTACCACGACAGCCCAAAACTTCATTCACAACACTGCAAAGCCAGTCAGATCCAGAAAAAAAGTAAATACAAGGAAAATTATTTCTTTTCACGAGAGAAATATCAATCAGATACAAGAACACAATGTTTTCTTTTCCATGTCAATAGAACTGTTTGTAATTGGGTTATAAAGAACAACATACAGGCCTTGTTATCATCTGTGGATAATATACTGGCAGAAAAAAAAGCATCAACAACATTTTTTTTTCTCTGCTGGTGTGAAAAGCCAATGAAAAACAAGTTTCACATTGCCGTAGCAGCTACTATGTTTACCTTCCATTAACTTGTCGCATGCCAGGCGGATGTCAGGAGTGATTGTCCCTGGAATGGAGACGGTTTAAATTTTAATGACTTCATTTAAATGTTGCATGTCGGAGCGGTGGGTTCCCTGAACCTGAGCATTAGGTAGTATCAGGGAAAACAGCTTCATCACACAGACTTGCTGCTATGCACCGGCTCCTTGGCATACAAAAACACTTTGCTGCTGAAATAACAAACCCCCTATTCAACAAAAACAGCCTGCCATCCTCGTTTACACCTAACCATGTTGGATTTTCTGGCTTACATCAGAGTTATGAGGCTGGAATTGCTCAGTCGCACTCCTAAACAGCACTGCAGCAACATCTCCCAGGCACTGTATGCATAATGTTAATATCACAGATGATAGAGTATTTATGTATGTGACAGTAGTATTGATTGACCGGTGTAGTAGCCATGTTTCTGTCACTGTCTGTCTGACAGGTCTTATCAGGCAGCTGTGGGCTGATATGATGCGATGTGCTGCTTTTATCCAATTTTCCAGATGAGAAGCCCAGTGGACCTGTTCTTATATAAACATGCATTACCATGTTCAGTGCTCGCCTGATGCTGACTCCTCCCACTTTCTTCCACCCTCCTGCCACACCACGGCGACCTGGCACCACACACGCGCTGTTAACACATCTCTGACAAATTGGAGAAAAATAATTCCAGGTCTAAAGCTTTAAATCCCAGGGCTAGATAAGCTGTTTTTTATCTGAAGTACAGTGTTTGTCCTTCATGAAAATTCATCTCTCCCACAAGAGGCAAAGGCAACACTATAGGTGAACTGAGCCGAGATAAACACTCTAATTGGGATGAAAATTGACGCCATTCATTATGGATGCTTGTCTTCAAAGGCAGCGAGAGCCACTGAAATGTTGAAAGGAAACTGACTCACAGCATTGCTGGTTGGCTTTGAACAAATGAGGATACGTCGATTAAACTAGCACAAGACGGTTATGCAGATTACATTTGTTGTCTGACTAAAAAAGCCCGTTTGTCTCATGCTGATGGCCCCTCATGACAAGAGAGCTGTAGAGAAGGAGGATTAATAAACTTCCTCTATCTCCCCTGCTCTCTGTTCTTGTTCTAATTATTGACTTGATAATGTGCTTATTCAGGTGATATGGCAAATTCTCTTCATTATTGTAGCTATAGCACAGATAAGGCCAGATGGAAACTGTTTAGTGTGTCTAACATACAGCATGAAGTTATCAAAGCCTGCCTGTTTGCTTCTTTTTTTTAATCACTGAGCTGTAAATTAGGGTTGTGAAGAGCAGGTCTTAAATGTTTTTTCCCCCCTCACCAGCTTGCTCAGAATAACAACTTAGAAATATGCATGAGTGACATCGATACCTGAATCCATTTCACTGCTGTTTTCAAAACTCAACTTGGTTCAGACATTGCAACGGCTTGTGCAACTACAAGTGTGCTGCCGTGGCTGTGTCGCAGTAAACCTATTTTGCTACTTTGTGGGTGGAACTGCTCATCAGCAAGACTGATAAAGAGCATCTGGAGACAAGACAAGGACCTGCATTTATTTAAGCTGGAGAGCCATCAACAACATCTGCTGATAAACCTTGGTTAAATTGGCGCCATTAGTGGTGAACTGTCCTCGTTATTTATTATTACAGGTTGGAGCTTTTATCTGAGCGAACAAGCCTCCATTTGGATTACACCTAAGTAAATGCAAACACTGACGGAATAAGGACTCAACATGTTGCTCCCTTTGCTAATGAATTGACTTCAGAAATCATTAAAATTTTCCAGTGTTGTTTTTGCAACAGAAAAGCCTAATGAAAGAAAATGAAAAAGCAGTGGCTCTGAAATGCACAGTAATTAAATTCAATATTAATAAATGCATTTGCCTTATTTAGCTGTAACTTTGCACAAGCATTTCAGTTATGCTGATGTTCTCAAACCTATTAGAGCAAAATGAAATGTCACCTGGATCTTTAGTTTCCAGGATTTCGGGGGGAATGAATCAGCAATGCATTTAAAGATCAAGAACTTACAAGTCAAGCTGAGGGGAGTGCAAGGTTTCTCCTGGAGCCCTGCTGCTTTTCTCTGCAGCTGTCTAATTTGAATGCACTTAACTACAAATACTGAACAGAGGAGAACAGTAGCAGAGCAGTAGGGAGGCTGGGGTCAATTGTAAAAAGGTTTTCTTTTCTTTCTTTTTTTTTTTAGGAAATCAGTAGGAGACTCTTTTCAAATAAATGGCATTATGTAAAGATACAAAATAGAATATGTATTTGTAAAATCACTGGTTTCAACAATAAGTTGCCGCAGCCTAATAATGCAAATACTGAACCTTTCAACACCTTAAGAATAATTTCCACTCCGACTATTAGCTGTTAAATGATGTTTAATTATTATGCTTAACCACTGGCTCTCTTACACTGATAATAAACCGTTGAAGGATATGCCAACAGTTTGTTACCACATACATAAAAGTGTTAATTTTCACTTTATTAATTACTTATTAAGGACAGGAATTCCTCTTTAATGGTTCCTTTTGCTAATGTTTCTCTAACTTATTCTATCAATGCTGAAGATATGTTCAGCTTCAGAGTCAGCAGGGATGAATTATGTGCCTGCCGATCAAAACTTATCACTCATTTCTGCCTCTTTTTGATTGATGTGTACGCACCTTGACACGCTCATGTCAAGGTACACCACTCCTCATCCACTCAGTCTCTCTTGCTGTACAGACTTGACTGAGGGCTTCCCCTGATGGTCAGTTAGAAAATGTAACTATCATTTTATTTACTCAGGCTACAGGCTTCGTTTCTGGCGTGGCCAGTCAGTCATGCTGTCTGCTCTCACCTTACTCTGACCTCTCATGAGGAATAAACATTCAGTGGTTGTTTTTTCCCCAAATACATACAACTATCAATACAGTACTTATATTATTCACAGAGGCAGTTCATAATGAATACCAAGTCTGTGTGAATAACGAGCCCTCACACCTAAATCAAACTACAACATCATGATTTATCCTTCTATTCTTTTTCTCCTATGCTGTGCATTTGTTTGTGTATTTATGCATGACTAAACACCTTGAGGGGAAAAACTGTAAACATTATTTACATGTGAATTTTTATCTATGGGCTTGTCTATAAGTTTCAGCACCTACAATTTTACTGCCCTTGATTTCATGCCTTTTTTTTCCCTAGCAAGTCAAAAATAGTCAATAAGTGCTCTGAGCATCATGGGAATTTAATGCCATCTATTTGGCAACACTATATTCCACTTAGTGTTTCTCAGCTGTCACAAGTTAAGGGATAGGGTTTTAATGGATCGTATATTTGCCAAAGCTTCGCAATTTGCCAAGGACCCTCTGGGAATGACTCATAGTGTTTTAAATCGAATTAGCATTTGCGAAATGATCAGTGCGTTTTATCTATTGCGAGATTCGTACCCTTTGATGCAGGGGCCATGTTGAATACAGCTTTACTAGTTTGACAGTATGTGTGTTTGCCGTGATAACATTATGTGTTTTGTTTGCAGACGGGCTAACATACAGCACTAATCAACAAAATGACTCACTGTCCTAAGAGCTATTCAAATGAATCCTGGCAGCACCCCCTGCCTGTGTGATTAACCCAGACTCTCTAGGCAACTTCTTGGCCACTATTATTAACCACTGTTGCCAAAAAAGTTGCCACCAACTTCAAGTAACAAATGCAACACAGATTACTCCGCGCTATGCCGTATAACACCCTGGTTAAAAAAAGAGATGATAATCTGCAGGTAGGTTTGCCGCCGTCTCCTGATGTTGTTGCTGCTGATTGTTGCACCACTGTGAACATTTACATGGGCTTGATTATTTTCCCAAACAAATTTGAGATCCCATCTTCACGAGAAAAGAGATAGATAAGCTTGATTGCTTTTGCATTTCAGCATCTTGCCTGTCAGTGTTGACGGAGCCTTTGGCGTCTTCCAGTGCTTTGGAGAATTGTTGCCGTAGCAACAAGCTGTAGTAAGTGATGCCCTTGTTTGCATTCACAAGCAGGTGAATGGAGTTGAGCCGTCGAACAGAGCGAGGCGAACGGACCTTACTGTTCAACAACGTCCGTCCAATTAAGCTGCTGTGGAAGCATCTGGGGTCAAGTTGATGAGTCGATTTAACAGTAAAATACGAAGAGTAGAAAAAGATGTGGAATGCAGACACTTCACATTTCACAGGTGAGCCACAGCACAGTTATATCTCCTCTTGCTGATCATAATGCTTAGCTGCTGGTCGGTGGTCTTCTCACTTAAGCTGTTCTGCTTTGGCCATTGTGAAAGCAGAGTACATCAGACCATTAGATGGTTCAGATGACACGCTGCTCACATCTTTCTCTCTTACACGTGTGTCATTACATCTATTCCTCACTGAGGAAAGGCTTCAGTTAACTATGTGTAGCGGCCATCAAGCGTGGCAAGTGTGTGCTGCACGTCACATGGTGTGACCCTCGGGTGCATACTTTATGTGTGTTTATTAATTCACAGATAAGGGTGGAGAGCGCTGCTCCTTCTCACCAGGATTCATTATTTTCTGTTCTGAGCTCCTGCTGGTTATGTTAATGTATCATGAATTTCCATAACAAAATAGGCATCAAGGTAGGCAGGAAAATCACTTCAACACAGCATGCAATTTAAATGTGCCATTTCACAACCAATCATTCAGTGGTGAATTGTGGATGGTTACAGTCAGACACGCTAGTCATCTCTGCTGCTGCCACTGCAGGGCAGGTGGAGGCTAAAGGACATGTAAGGAGATTTTGTTTGACTCTTATCACTTGCTTTCTTTTGTCCTCTTTGTGCCATTTTAATCTCATTACGCTGAATAACTCAATGTTTATGTCACAATTCATTAAAAATCAAGAATCTCCATTCTTTACAATAACAGTGAAGGAAAACAGTTCAGAAAACATAGCACTGTTGTTGATTTGAGGCGGTCCATAGCTATATGAACTCCATTAATACATATGATTCATTTAGCATCGCTGCCAAATTGCCTGATCCTGCTGGAGAGGTGTTAACGACTCCAATGAGCTGATAGAGACGATTAAAATGACACCGAGAAACACTTTTTAGGTTTTCCTGTCACAGAATGCCACAGCCCCTCTTCAAGATGCAACTCACGAAACACCTCAGACTGTAACATACAGGGAGATTTTCTCATTCACTGTTAATTGGCTCATTTATTCCTGCACGCGGTGAAAAAGAGAAGAAAAAAAAGGCGGCTTTGTTGAGCTTAAACTTGACTAACAAAGTTTCACTGTGTGTCTGAGACGAGTTGTGCGGATTGGAACAGACACTGACATTAATGGAGAGAGGCTAGAGCGTCTGCAGACAGTCCATGCCACCCGTCTGTCTCTTCTCCGGGCTAAACGCCTCTTGTCACAGCTGACAACTCCTGCAATTGATTAAGTCAGTCTCACTGACAGGAAGACACGAGGTCACAATTATGATGAATGCTCTGTTGATTCTTTTGATATCAGGGGAAAAAAGTGACTTCAATTTACTTCTGTTGAGCTTAAAATAATTAGATTGGCCAGTCAACATGGACAAATACTGATGCTGGGAGTGAAGTTGAAAATTGATTCCTGTGAGATTCACTCGGATGAATCTCAGACACGTCACTGAACATTGCAGCAACTTTTCCCACCGGCTGTTGCAGAAACGAATTGAAATTCAATGTCTGGGCCTGAATCAGTTTATTCATCGCACTGTTCCATTGTGCATCTATCATTTCAGCAATCTATTAATGTAGCCTGTGAGATCTAAGCTGAACTGCTTCTCACCTTCAGCGTCAGAGCACCTCAATATCTCCCATCTCTCAGGCTCTTCACGGCTCAATACGCTCTGCTCTAATATATATGACCGATCCTTTCAGAAGCCAATTCAGGAGCTAACCACCACATTCCGGACTTCTATCAGACCCTGATAACGTGAGGTTTGACCATCTGTCAGCGCTGTGACTGTTGGCTATAAACTTCACACTCCGTCTTTTTATTCATCTGTTTTTTTGGAGGAGAGATGCAGCCTGAGAGCCACGGGCGGGATCGGAGGGGGGAGAGAAATCAATTACTGCCTCTGCCTTCTGCCTAAAACAAGCCATGTCGCAGACCATCTACAAAAAAGGAGGACAAAAGCGGGCTGGTGGCCCTTCAACCTCCCAAACCTCTGGAGACGGAGCAGAGAGCATCCTGTCATGAGCTCTGACACGCAGCCATCACTGCCACCAGTGCAAAATAAGACCCTGTCACACCTCAAAATAGGATCCAGCCACTTCATGTGCAATCAGGCCTTCATCAGTGATTGATGAGCACAAAGTGGAATATGAGGGAAGATAACACAGAAATGGCCAAGACAGAAAAGTGCAACCATTTTGAGTAGTAACTAGGCCTGGGACGATAACAAATTTTGCTGGACGATATATTGTCCTACAAATAATTGACGATAAACGATATTATTGTCGACATTATCGAGACCAAAATTACGGAAGCTTATTGCATTCATTCAATAAAAAAAATACAGATCCTGTTTTTAATAATTTTAGTAATTTTTTCTGTTTTTCTGAGTAATTTTTGGGGGGGATGAGTTTTTCTGAGTAATTTTTTCCTGTTTTTCTGAGTAATTTAACTGTCCGGCATGATGGAAACAAAACTGTTAGCGGCTAACTAAACTGAAATCATGTGTATCATACCCTGTGTGTAACTTGCCTCACCAGAGCTACCAGTCCACTAGCATGGTCTCTGTCTTAATAAAATGTAATGCAGATTTATCAGGTCATGGTAAAACATTTATTTATTGATGTAAATGTGGTGTTATTAGAACATAGTCTATACAGATCCCAGTGGCAGCGCTGCTCTCATGTGAAACATGAAGCTCCACTTTTAATTCAAACAAACTAGTGAACCTCTGCAGCGTCTGCCCCACAGCTAACTGCCGCAGCAACAACTACACCGGCAACAAAACTGAGGGCCGCCGCCGTCAGCAGCAGGGGAGAGCTGCAGCTCCGTGTCTGCCCTGTTAGCGTTAGCTCGACGGCTAGCGTTAGCTCCGCGGCTAACGCTAGGTCCGTTCGTCCCGTGCTGACGGTGGCAGCCCTCATTGTTGTCGCGGTGTAGCTTTCAAGGCTCCTCCCGTTGCTGTGGCGGTGAGCCGTGGGTTCGGTGCTGCAGTGGCTCGGCTGGACTGTGGCTCGGGATGAACGGGGCTAGCCGAGCCGAGCTAACGCTTCGTGTGTTGACAGCAGCGGTCCCAGCATATTTCCCTCACTCTGTGTGTGTGTGCTTGCGGCTCCGCCTCCTCCCACAGGTACAAAGATCCTGAATGACTGACAATATGGTTCACTCCTTTCATTTCATTCCGCTAAGCCACAAATGCGCCCAGGTGCTGAGACCAATGTACAGAGTGAACCCTCTTGTCATCCAGCGTGTTTGGAGGCGAGAGACGAGGAAAACCCGTTATAGTCTATGAGGAAAACAAATACACGCATGCACATAGGGATTTATCGAGGCCGGAAAAGTTACCGACTTCATTTTTATTTATCGTGCGATTAATTGATTTATTGATTATCGTCCCAGGCCTAGTAGTAACCTTTACAAAGCCGACACTCCAGGTCAATAGTCTGTTGAAACTTTCTGAACTGAAACAAGTACATATACTATAGTATATATACGGTAAAATATGGTGCAATGAGGACTGTGATATGACCACTCGCATAGTTAACAATTCAAGCCACAACGTCTGATTGCTTAAAAATATATCTTTGAAATGAAAAACAGAGTTGCATATTTTATTTGGCAGCAAAGCAAGAGCTCTTTCATATGACATGAGTGACTCTTTCAGCTAGTGTTGTATTACATAAGACACAGAGTCCCTGAACTGCAGGTGAGAAGTTGAAACCATGTGAAAAACAGTTGAAGCCATTAGAGAGACAGAAAAAAAAATCTGTCTCACTGAAAATAATCCCTCAAACTCACGAAATGACTTTGGGCTGTCGCTATTTACTGAAAGACTTTCCCGTATCATGTTCCAATGAGCGATAATGAATGCTAAGTGAGCAAATATGAAGCCAGACTGCAGAACTATTTCAATAATACAAGAAAACGAAGAAATCAAGAAAGTGAATACTCTTATTTCACAGTCACTAGCGAGCTGTGATTGCTCCAGTCATTTTCAATGATACCTCAACTCCTGCTGCCACCTTGTCTCTACATTCGAGGCTATGCTGTGAGAAGGTTAGACTGAAGCAGAGTCGATCTCCCTGTAGTTCATGAACCCGATAACAGACTGCTTTATTCATGTGGTCCAACCCAGCTGGAGAGGCCGGAGACAAAACACAGCATCTGGCGGGGGGAGAGTGTGTGGACCCCTCACCACATTGAGCATGCATGTGTTTGTCTGCTGTGGTATGCTCGAATGCAGTAGCATGGATCTGTGTGCGTGGCGTCCGCAGAGAGAAGCCGTGTCACAAATCGCTGCTTCCATCCCACGCGCCAGGGACAGTGTGCCCATCAGCTTGGCATGATTATGGGCGTGAGAGAGGCTCTGATTGTGGGATGCTGGAGCGTGAAGCCACTGGAGAGGAACAGAGAGGGATGTGGCAGGGCCAGAGAGGAAGAGAATGAAGAATGGGGGGGATGCCCAGCTGGCGGCGGCTTCTAATTGGGCTGAGCAGGTTTCCATGGCTGACCAGACCCATATGCAGCGTGGAGCTAAAGAGAGAGGGAGAGAGGGCCACAAGCAAAGTAGCAGGGCAGGCCAGGCTGCAAGGGTAGAGGAGTGGGGAGGGGATGGGGGGGGGGGCAGGCGAGAGGCTAGTCACACTTCAGCAGTCACAGCCTCTTTGTGACAGGGGGCAGAGAGAACCAGCTGTCACCCCCTGACAGGAGTACACACACACTCCTCCATGTGTACTGATAACACAGGCTCGGCGAACACACAAAAACAGACGCGCAACAGAAAAGACACTTATGAAACAACTACTTTAATCAAGGCATCCGGCTCTCGCTGAGGAGAGGAATGAATGGCTCGAGTAAGAAAGAGGAGAAAACAAAACATGAAAGACAGAAAGGGACCTGATGAGAGAAACCAGGGGGTGAAGATTGTATTGCATCCTTCCCGCTGGATATTTGCTTCGTGCCATTGGAAACAATTAGAGGTGATTAAAAGGTGAACTGACAGGGGGGAGTGCAGATTCCCCCAGCCACCCCCCACCATGCCTGTTAGATGGGGGTGTTAGTGCGTGTCGTGCTCAGGGGGCGAATCGATTCACTTCACACTCTCGGCAGCATTAATTAATGATCTGTTCTCTCTATTGTACAGTGACTGGCTGTCACACTACACTTTCTTTCCAAACTTCGCTCCATTCTTTCATGCACAAGTCTCCTGAGCCCCATGCGGCTTCCTTGTACGCCCTTCTTCCACAAGCACAAACACACAACACAACACAGATGCACTTAAACATAAACGCTGACACAAACAGTAAATGTACCAATAAGGATTATAATATTGAAACAGAATATATGTTTGCATGGAACATAAATTCTTGGAACGTCATTCATAGGCTTCTGTTTTTATTTATTCATTGCATTTACAACCAAGCAGATGTCTGGAGGGCAGACCACAATCCTGTTTATGAGAAAAGAGTGAGGGGGAAGAGAAAGGTAGGAAGTTGGAGCTGATGTGCAGCGTTCAACCCGTGGCTCACTGCTGCCCCCTACTGTGGTAACAGTAGTACTCCACAACATACTGCACTGCACAGGTTTACCCTTAAAGAAGCTCTAAGGTTGCCAGCAGAAAAATTGCCCCAGGTCTCATGTTTGATTTCTCTGTGCAAACTAAGGCGTTTTTAGTGAGACACTACAAATCCACAGAAGATGCACGCCAACAACAGCCACTGCCTTTAACTTCTCTGCTCTGTCTTCTGTATCATGCAGCAATTTAAGATTTCCATTGCAATTCTTTAAGTGCCACTTTTACGAGATAGCTCAAGAAGCTTAATGATATGTAAAACATCTGTACTACACAATCCTTATGCCCACTCACACTGACATGTGTACAGGAGGGCAGTTAGAAAGATTGGCGTAACTGCAGGAGTCTCCAGGGGGCCGAGAGAGACGGTAAACTAAGCCATGAGAAAGAAAAAGGAAAAAAAAAATCAGATCACCTTGAATTTGCATAAACAGTCTTCAAATGGCTGCACAGAGGGTGTAAGTGTTAGCAATCCAAGCCTGAATAACTCCCAGCCGCGGATTAGTATTGGGTTCACCCAGGTCATTTAACACTTAAGACAGTCTCCAGGGAGCCTATTCATGTTGGACAAATTGTTTTGCCTTTACGGCAGCTCTGCTCTGCACAGGGGTGTTAGGCAGTTCTGAGGAATAATTTGCCGCCTGTAGTGAGGGACACATTGCACCCTGTTCCTTCCGTTCGGAAAGCGGGGACATATCAAAAATACTAAATGGTAACAGGAGCAACATCAGCACCAATTACATGGAAGTAGTCTCTGTCTGGGTTAAGGTCCCGAGGATGGGCTAAAGATGTGGAGGATAATGAGCGAATACTCTTCTTCAGCAGAACGGGCACACAGACGAAATGTGGAACACAGAACTCTGCCAACCGGAAATATAAAAACTTTGCAAAGGTGGACATAGCTTGTCGAGATATGAAGGGAGTCAGAGGGTTATCAAGAAGCCCGGTGTGTATGTGTGAGCTTTTGTGTGTGAGAGAGACCCAGAGAAAATTGCTTTTGTTGGCGAGGAGTCAGTCGAGTCTGCCTCGGTGACACTGAAGAAGAGAGCAGGGGCAGACCTCCCTACTGCATCCTGCCAAGTACATTCTCCGAGAGTAAACATCCTTCCTGTACATGACGCAGTCATTTACAAGGACGTCTGAGGAAGGAAAGAGATGCCTGGTCAACAATGTCTTGTTCTGTTTCTCTGCTTCTCAGTGGCTCCTCAGGGGCTTCCAAACTATTTTCTGGTATCCTTTGCATCAGGTGAGCCAACACCACCTCTGGTCCAAAGCAGTGATTATTATCCCTGCTGAAAACCAATTGGAGCAAAATGCATCCCCAACTGAATACAGTATGACTGTAAAATAGATTTGTTGCTAACTAATTATGCATTTCCCATGCAATTTATAACACAGCAATGCCTGCAGTAACACTTAACTTCTGGAGCTTGATTAATGACACCATGCTAGAAGCTGGAAGCTTAGAAATAGGAAGTGTGGAGAAGGAGCTCACATCGCCAGCATCAGCAGTCTGGACCCGCTCCGTCTGTCACCGCTCTCGCCCGCTTCCCATAAAAGTAAAATGCAGCAGGTTTGGAAAACAGCCTTGTCCTGTTTGTCAGAGAGCTTGTCGTAAATATCGTGTTTCTCAAGCCCCCAGAGGTGAAAGCTTTGGTGATAGCACTCATCACCACCCTGGCACTTCATCTGCTGGTGCCAGCCACACTTAGTGCAGAGCATTGTTTCAGATAACACTAATCTGTTGTGCGACAAAGTGATAATCATTTACTTACAGCTTCAATGAGTTAGGTGTGTTTTTTTTTTCCAGTCCTACTGCACAGATGACTCTGCTGTATAAGCAGAGATTTGACAGGCTTTTTGATCAATAGCAATTATGAACGATTACAATTGGTTGTGGGATTTCAGGCTTTCACTCAGTCCCACTGTAATTCACCTGGCCAGCTATGGTGGATGGTGCAACAGTACAAGCCAACAATCAGCATTGTGAGGCATTTAGTCAAGCTAAATGACAAAGTGCTATTATTACAGTATATTGCATTTGTGATACATTGCCTCCATTTCTCTTGGGTCTCTAATTAAGTAGCTTATTTATCTCTATGGTGAATATATGGGTTTGTTATTTGTTTCAATTACAGGACACTAAGCCATGGCAGAGATTTATCTGTGTTGTTGTAATTGTGTGGGTGATTACTTAATGACCCTTAATGATTTTCTCTGAAATAATAAAAATGTTCTCACCATTTAAAAACCCTGCGTTGAGAGCAGACCTGATATTGACCTATAGTAAAATAAACAGTCTCATGTTAACTTCTCGGACAACCCTCAAATGTAACGTGACAATAAGAACCGAAGACAATGACTCTGATTGTTAGTGAAGAGAACAAGTCAGATTACTCTTATTAATCTAACTTAACTCTGCTCCACTGACCTGAGCCCAGATGGAATCACCATTAACATGACACAAGTTAAAAGCTGCTACTCAAACACTGCAGCAGACATGATGCGCATGAGTAGTGACACCACTTGACTATCAACTGTACACTACTTATCATTCTGTAGTCCCTCAGCCAATTTATAATGAGCTGACTTTTTGACTGGAGCCCAATAAACAACAGTCCAGACTGAGGTTTACTGATGCACATACGTACTAATATGAACTGCAAAACCTACACAGGTCAAATGCTTTCAAGAGCTTTTTAAGATTGTAGCAATATGATTCACAGAGACACAGCATGCTTCTCTTAAACAGAATATGTGGTCTTTAACTCCTTCACAAGTTTATTTTAAATATTAATATGTAGAAATCTCTTCTGTTAAGCACCACTTGTGTTTGAAGTTGCATCCTTTTCTCCAACTTTTTTCGTCAGTCTTCAGAATATCATGTAGAAGCATATCCACTTGCAGCAGCTCCTCATCTATGCATCCTGCTACACAGCACCCCTGTCTCCTTTTATTAGAATGCGATCAGAAACACTTGAGGTCTCAAAGGACTGTGGTACACTGCCAGCAGCACAAATATGAGCCGGGCTGCTTTTTTCAAGTCGTCAGCTTGTGTGCTACACATTCAATTAATGAATCAAAGAATTAACCACACAAAAAGCAGCCGCATAGGCAAGTATTAAGTTGGAAGCTAATTAGCAGTGAGTGTCATTGAAACAAAGGTAACTAACAAAGCTATTTAAAAAATGATATGGTTGAATATCTTAACTAAATATATTTAAAGCTGTTCTTCAGTCTTCCGCCTCCACCACTCTTTGATCATCATGTCCTCCATACATTTTACCATCACCCCGTGATCACATTCACATCAGAATTCAAGAGACATCTCCATCATATCATCAAATCAATCCTATTACCCACAGGAGCCAATCATTTGACAGTGGGATTTTTATTAAACCAATCAGCAGCTCACGTGTAATAGCTCACCCCCACGAGGCCAACACCAATCAGCAGCACCTGCATCAAGACCTCCTCTACAATCCGAACAGTGATGGCCAAGCTTGGGAATTCATCCAGTGCACAGATAAAAGCGGTTTTACCCTATCATCAGTGTGAAGCATAACTCAATATTACCTCCGTACACACCGGTGAACAGCTGTTTCACGTAAATTGAACGTCTTCATTCACCTGCCCTAGGGCGCAACATGAAAGAAGTTTCATGTCCAACATCTACAGTAACTTTTTAACCTCAATTTCTAGGACAATGTTCTCTTTCTTCATTTCTTGTTTAGATACCAGAATTGTCATAGGACTGTTAGGAAGGCAGCCTCTCATGAAATGCTGGGTACAGTCACAATCAACAGATGGTGAGCACTGCCTCTTCCCCCCAGGGCAACAGTAAAACTGAGCTTGTGAAATCTGTCACAATCCATGGTGGTAAATGTCTTGCAGTTCCTGCAAATGCTAATGAAGCTCAAGTGAGGTCCAAAACTGAGCAGGGGTGGGCAGGGAGAGATGGAGTCCAATTTAAAAATGACACTGTGTGACAAACTCGTCCTTTCAGAGGGCAGAGAGTTTTCTCTGGCCTGCGGACAGACATCCACAAATGAGTGCTGCTCAAAGATGCCAGTGACATTAAGGTTGCCATTGTGTCCGTCTCCTTTGAGGCTTGCTCCCACACGTTTCATCAGAGGCCTGGATAAAACCTGCCATTGCTGGCAAACACCAGCTTTCATTAGATAGTCTATATACTATAGTAAAGAAGTTAATTACAATGTGCTGCTTTTGAGTGAAATGAGTTTAAAACAGTGGGGTGCACATACTGGACATTCAAAAGACCTCCACTCAGCTGGAACTCAATTTAAAAAAGTGCCCTTGACATGAAGCCTTCAGACAGAGAGTACTGATGTGACATTGGTTTTTATCTGCTAATGAACACATCCAGAAGTCCCTCTGTTTCACATCACACACAGAGTCCACTCTTTAATAATTAGCGCAGTCTTTTACTCACTACTTCAAAGTTTAGATTAAAGTAGAATGGTTGATTGAATCCTGTCTCTAAATACAATCTACATCACAACAGATGAGTGTGCACTGTAAATGTGCACACACAAACACATTTTTACATACCGTCACCCTATTAAAATAATGGCCTAAGTCATTTTTTCAAGTTTTCGGGAAAACACAAAAAACTTTGCCAAATTCAGAGGATATGATATTCATTCATCATTTCAATCAAAAAGGCCTTGACAGTGGATGACTGTTGACATACATAGAACGTTGTGTGTTAATTATGTAACATTAAAGAGTAAAGTGACTTAGGCAATTTTCCGAACATTTTCGGGTGACTTAGGCAACTTTAAACCTGGCTTAAAGTGCCCTAGCATTCCATAGTACAAACGTTAAATTAAGTTAAATTAAAGTTAAATTAACTCCTGTGTCGTATTAGGGTCAAAAATGACCTGGTTGGCACGTTTAAGAGCAGAAAAAACCTAGTAAGCAACATTTTTTCGACTTGAAATTCGATGGCCCAGACTTCCCTCTCCCCAGACGCTTTCTCCAGCTCTTTTGGGAGGATACCAATGTGTTCCCAACCTAGCCGAGTGACATTGGGTGCGTTCGAGATGAACTGCACCTTGCCTGGAAGGTTGGTGAGAGCAGGCGGCAGCAGCAGGGGGAGGTGACAGAAAGCTGCAGTCAAGTCGGACGGTTTCCAGCCATCGTCAATACAAACAGGAAGTCACCGAAATATTTCTTATGCAGTACTGCAAGTGTCCAAGAAATAACCAACATAGTTCTCAGAACAGAAGTTTGACTCTGTGTGAATATTTTCTGGCAGTACAACATGAGTTCCATATAAGCTAGCATTATACAACAACACGTAGTGTTCACAGACCTAACTAAGAACCAACCAGCTCATGATCCGGTGACTTTCCCATCATGCCTTGAGGCTTACAGGCGGTTGCAAGTCGGGAGCAAGTCGGACACAAATCTAACCGGCATGCATTGTGTGCTGGTCACTGGCGATTGATTCTGCGCAGGCCTGGATCATCTCAAACGCACCTATTGTCACTACTATGTGTCCTGGGTCTTCCTCGGGGTCTACTTCCAGGGGGGCATGGCCTTAACACCTCTATAGGGACGCGTCCAGGGGGCATCCGATACAGATGCCCCAGCCACCTCAGCTGGTTCCTCTTGATGTGGAGGAGCAGCGGTTCTACTCCGAGCTCCTCCTCGGTCACAAAGCCCCTCACCCTATCTCTAAGGGAGCACCCTGCCTACCTGCGGAGGAAACTCATTTTGGTCGCTTGTATCTGAGATCTTGTTCTTTCAGTCATGACCCAAAGTTCAGGACCATGGATGAGGGTAGGAACGTGGATGGACTAGTAAATCAAGACCTTCTTTACCACACCAGACCAATACCACGACCGCATTGCTGCAGCCGCTGCACCTACCTGCCTGTCAATCTCGCAGTCCATCCTTACTCATGAACAAGACCCCAAGATACTTAGGCCCAGTCCCATTTCTTTTCCCTTAACACTAGCACTTGGTTCTGAGTGGCCTCCAAAGGGACCCCTTGACGATGAAGAGTGAAGTGTTAGAAGTTAAGATCATACCCTACGCAATGGGACACCACTTAGCATAGCCGGCGTGGTCACCTATGTGACGTGTATAGCAATGATGTAAGAGCACTTCCCCTTGCTCTTGAAAGAATGGGGTCTTTGCACAGCTTCACTACTTCCTGAATTTAATGCTGCTCCTTTGTTTCCTGTCATACATTATTGGACAAACTGATTAATCCAGGTGTGTCTGAGTAGTCACAATGGTCAAACACACCTGGATTGATCAGTTTGTCCAATAATGTAAGAAAGCAAACAAAGGAGCAGCATTAAGTTCAGGAAATAGTGGAACTGTGCATAGAGCCCATTAGGACACACTACCCCTACATGAGAATGTGCAAAACTGAGTGCTTGGGTCAAAATCAAGTGGAAGTGGGTAAAGTGGGACAGGGCCTTAAACTCCTCCACTAGAGACAGAAGGATCCCAGGTACTGAATCGTAATATGTATATGATAATCCATTGATCCACTGATTGATTATCAAAGGCTTTGTTGAAATCAAATGCACACAACCAGGAGGGAAGTTAGCAAAACAGCGGAGAAGTGACCAGACTTGCAGATTCACTGAATGATGCAATTTATGAATCGACATAAGTCGTAAGCTATGTAATAAGTGGGATAATGAGTATATTAGATGTTACATTTATTTTACTTGAAATGTTTGAGTTTAAAATGTTCAATATCAATTCAGTGAAGCACCAGTGTAGGCAGGAAGTTAAAATCACACAAGCGTTAAATTGCCTAAGTCAGACATTTTATCCTAAAGAATCAACATTTTTTGACTTAGGCCAAGAATATAATGGCCTAAGTCACCCTCTTGACATAGGCCATTGTCTTATAGGACATAAAAACCATGATCCTCTCAACTAAGGATTAAGATTTTTTTACCAGAGGTGGCCAGCATAATCAGGAGATGATTTAGGCCAAAAACTCATTTTTGTCAAAAAATGACTTAGGCCATTATTTTAATAGGGTGACGATACAGCCTATAACAGATTACTATGGAAACATGGTAAGAGTTGTCACAGGCTCACCTGCTTACCAATACCTACCACATATCACTAACAACAACAGATCAGAAAATGATAACTCGGTGCAGAGTCAGATCACAACTATGTACCAACATGTGAGGGTGAGTCCATTTCCCAGACACCCCCAACCACTAAGGGAATATTACCTGAGGGGAGATGACAAAGCCCAAACAATCCACCTTATATGCAGGATACATCAGCAGGTACTTAGAGTATTTACTTGCACATATTAAAATTACAAATTAATGGGCTGGAACATATAATCTCTCCTTGTGAAAAGTTATGTTGCGTGATAAACAGATAACCATTAGTACATGGGAATATAAGCTTAAATTGGTACTGGGTGCAGCTGAGTGTAGCGGCAGAAGCAGAGACCATGAACAGGAGCTCAGCAGTTTCTAAAAGATGTAAATGAGGTATGTGAAGGAAATGTGAATATAACTACATCATCTCTGACAGAGGGCATGATGACTTCTCCATGCAAGTACAGGGAAATAATTATGTCAGTGGTTTGTCAGCATGACAGCAATGTGACATCACAGTCTCTACAGGAAATAACGTGCTATGTGACAAAACCAGTGCATATAGATGTAACCACTAGGCTACGTAGGAGCGTCATACCGCAGATGGAAACCCAAGGGAAAGGATTCTGTCAACAGTAGCTACTATTGCGCATAAAACCAGCAGCCAGGACACGAGAAGCAAGAACACTCAGCAGCTTCAATTAATTAACAACACATAGATGTGGCAGTGGAAAACACGACCAGGTGGGTTTGATTTAATTACACAATTAAGTCGAGTACCATAGCCAGCAGTGGCACAACTGAAGGCTACATGTGAGATAACAGACCTGTTTCCTGGCCGACTCCGGGGTGCTGAGCGTCCCTTCCATTGAGGAAATTCCCGCTACACGTGCCTGCTTAGTGACGTAAGGCTAATTTTACTAATTAAACACACCTGTGCTTTTCTGCAATAGTGAATCGAGGTCCAATCAGTTGGTGGTATGAGGGATGTAACTGCAAAGACAGTAGGCTACAGCAGTAACCGGTGTGGTAAAGCTTGGATACACATCCCGGTTATTAGGGGCACGTTTGATTACGTCTTTAGCAGGAAATATCACGTGTTAATGCGGCATTGCCTTTTCGGTGACTACTGCCCTCTGAGAACTAGTTGCGTTCAAGACTTAAAAAATATTGTACACTTCCAATTTGTGCGTTATCACAAGGGAAAAAAAGAAACGTAGGCCTGGCCAAATTTGCATATGGCCACAACTCTGTGTGCTAAACTTCAAATTAATTTAGTTGCAAATTGCCAGCTTTCAAACTTTAAACTTCTAGTCCACATTATCACTTGGAGTATTTGGTCCAGCTCTTTACAAATTACCTTTATCCACAGGTTGGTCTGCTTTTCCAATTTAGGGCAAACTCACCACCAGCATTATAAATGTCCTGTGCTGATCTGCTGGCCTCTTTTCCAAAGGCCTTGCATTGCAGTTAAATTGGGAAACCAGCCTCTCTGCAAGATTACTTCTCAACTTAACAAGATGTTTTTTTTTATTTTTTATTATAAAGCCAAGATTCATTTGTAACTAGGAAACTGGCTCAAAGCATCAGAAACTAAAGGAGATGGGGTAGTTTTCAGTTTGCAAATCCAAAATTGATTTAATTATAAAACATTACATAAACATCGTCAGGAGTCAGTTTACACCAATGGTTGTAGATTTAGCCTTCAAAACCCCAGAAGAAAACATAAATGAAATCACTGCATTTTTGTGATTACTACTGGCTGCCAGAATGATAAAGATTGACATTAAAAAGACATCCACAGTTAAGCAATGAGAGAACTGACGAGGTCACGTTCACATGCTTCCAAAGCAAGAGGTAAACAAATTATCTTGTTATATGCCATCAATGGCTGTACGTATTAGGGCCGGAGAACCCAGTGGGAAATCACACGGAGTAATGATTTGAGATTCAGAGCCTGCCAGTGGGTATTTATATCTGCAGTCAGAGAGTGAGCATTTCCCCTTAACCAGACTGTGCCTAAAAGAGCTTGGGTCTATTTCAGATATAAACCAGTGTGCTCAACATGAGAATCAGCGGTTTTCTAGTTTCAAGAGAAATAAATTCAGAAACAAATTTACCACTTTTATCAAATATTACTCAACACTTCATTGTTTGCATTTCCAAAGGATCACTCACAAGACACTGAAAGCATCAGGTGTTTCAAAAGAAGCAGAAAAGTTATTGAGATGTTGGCCAGCAGCCTCAAGGAGGAACTCTCCACCCCCCCACCCCACATGGCAGCAGAACAATAATTCAAATTTATAAAATCAGTAATAATCAGGGTTTCGTGATGGAGAAGCCTGCAGAACCCTCCGTTTTCAAATACTGCCAGAATGTACAGACTTATCTGCATGATGACACTCTCAGTCTCACATTTTGCAGTTGATATTAAACTATTCATAACCTGCAAAATATTTGCAAGACATTAGCCTTGATGTAATCTGAAAATGTGGAAATCAACTCATGGAAAATTAAATCCATAATTTTAATCTTTTTTCCTGCAGACGACCGTCTTCATTTCAATGCATCTGGTTAAGATTTGTCTTGTCTGTGTTTTATTCACAGGAAGGTATAATACACAGTTGCTGGCTTGAATGCTAATTAACCATCTTGAGCAAAAGAGAGAAAAAAACTACCTTTTTACATCCCTCAGCTTTCATTCTGGCTCAAACCTCACTGCTACCAGGTGTGATGTGTTTCTTCACTCAAGGCCAAATCTCCATCCTTCATGCTGGAGCAGACAAGAGGACTGATTGCACTATATTGCCCCTGTAATTTTCCATGCTGGATGGGGTCACTCAGTCAAGTTAAGGAGCAGACAGTTTCTCGCTCCATCTCTTAAGATGTGAATCAAACTTCAGTTTTCTTTTTTTTTTCTTGGATGCAATATGATCAACCAACCCAAAATTTAAAGCAGCCCCTCCTGCAGTGAACAATGCTGACTGGCAGGAGTGAATCCACTGAGCCAATGTGCAGATAGTAACGGTGTAGTGGAGGTTCAGCCTGACCTCAGACACAAGAAGTCCATCTTTGTAGTGAGGAGTTCAGAACTGTGAGTGGAATACAGATTCGAGCAGAGACTGAGACAGTAAGAAAGAGACTAGGGGTGAAAAAGGCGCCTATGCAAAAGCTAACATCACAGGCGAGGGTAGAGAGAGAGGAAGCCTGGCAGAGACGGAAGGAAGACAAAATATTAGACATTAGAGAAGGCAGTGAAATGCATCAGACTTTGTTTTCCCATCTTAAAAGCTCAACTATCAGCTCATCTGCATCCTAAGTGGTAAACACAGCTCCCGAACAGCAGTGGATTTACCTTTGTTTTATTTTTACAAAATATACACAGATCAAAATAGATATTTTAAGATAAAATATTTGAAATCAGCAACTTGACATACATATGACTTACATTATATACAACCATGACAGTTAGATGATATTTAAAAAAAACAAACAAAAAAACACTACAAAAATATTACAAAACATTTTTTAGCTGCTGAATGCTAAAAGTTCAGCCCTTAATTATTTAAAACATTGCACATTAAACTGACAAAGTCTTTGACACAAATAATATCAATGGATGTGGGGGGTAGTGGGTAAAGAACAAAAACAAAGCAAGAACAAAGAAATTCAAGTGTTTTCAAGATAAAATATTCAAGTGTTGAAGCCATGCAACATTAAAATGACCAAACTTCTAGAGGAACGAATCAATACACAAACTTCAAAGTTAGTCATAGTTTTCCCTGTCATTTAACAGTAGAGTTTTTTCTTTGAACCGTCTGAGATACACTTTTGCCGTTGCTCCCTGTGAGTGTGGGTGTTCAAGCTGGGCTGTTCATTACTAGCTGTTCAGTTCTTGATCAGACATTTGACAAGTGATTAATCAGGCAGGCGGCCTCAGTGGAGCAGCTGAAAGTTAATTTCCACACTTCTGCATGTGGCAATGAATTTGAAGCATCTCCAGGCAGGGTAGCTGCCTCAGTCACGCTTTCAGGATGACCTCTGCCCCTCATGTTTAGGATTATATCCAGTCTGACAGCTCCATGCTTGTCTTCGTCGTGAAGCAGCATGCAGCGCACATCTGAGCGCAGACGAACAGTTAGGTCATGGAATAAGGGGCGACAGGGGTCTATGGTGACAGAGTGTGGAGTTGGGTGAAAGACAGCATCCTCCTGCACGAGTCCAAGGTGGGTGTCAGTGAGTAAAAACTTTGCCAGAGGCTCGGGGCATGTGCTGGGACTGAGGCACACCCCTACATTTGTGTACATTAGGAGCTGTACCTCTCCCAGACTGACTGTTTTCTGATCCATGTTACAATGCAGAAGGTAGACCAGATTGGCTAGACTCTTCTGGAACTGGCAGCAAACTCTAAACCCAGCATCCAGCAGGAGGTCAGGTACACAAGCCTGCCAGTCTAGAGACAGCTTCATCAAATCTTCATGGAGAAGTGGGTGCTGAGAGACCCTGGCGTCCCCAGGGCAGATCACACCAAGTATGGCCCAGCACAGTTCTCTAGTAAGCCTCTGGCTATAGGTGTAGACACCCAGGATGCTCTCCTCTGTAATGCCCATCAAACGCAAACTGTGGCCTGCTAAGCCTATATGCACCTCCTTCAGCTGCAACAACGGGAGTTGATGGAATAAAACCAGGTGCCCAGAGTCAGAGGTCAGTGTGTAGAGGCCAGTCTCGGCCAGGATGAGGAGGGCTGGACGGGGTTTAGGTTGGCTGCATTTAGCCACACTGAGCCAACAGAGAGCTACAATCTTCTGGGAGGGGGTTGCTGAGGTGGAGATGATGGAACGTAGAGCATCAATCATGACTAGAAATGGCAGAGTTTGGAGGCTCAAAAGAGAACCGGAAAATGTTATCAAAGTTTGACTTAAGACTTTGACATCCTCTTTGGTTTGTAGAGCCCTCGAGTTCTTCAGTGCCTGATCTTTGTCTTCAGATGCACGGACGAGCTCCACTCGACTGACGTTCTTTACCGACAATTCTGTGATCCGTTTGTTTCCTTGTTTAACATGTACACCAGCAATGTCTGGCAGATCACTTACATTCCTGTTCAAACTGTTTTCTTGGATAAGTGGCATGTCATCTAGCATTTTTTCTGCCTTGTTTAGGAACAGGCTTGGTGTTGGGACAAGGATGTGTGTGCTGCAGCCTTGAATTACCGGAGCTGCCTCCTTGGGCTGTAGGTGCTGCGTTATCTCCATCTGAATGTGCTGTATTAGCGGTAGTTCTTTCACTGTGGAAAAAATGTGACTGTCCTTGATAAGAGAGAAGACAAAACTCCCTTTAACCATGGAAAAGACCGGACTGTCCTTCACCACAGACACAGCACTGCTTCCACTGACCAGAGACACAACATGACTGGACCAGCGGGCCCCGACAGGCTGGAGGCCCTCTTTCCTGACCTGCTGCAATACTGCACGAGAGCTCCAGAGAAGACGACCTGCATCCTGGACCATCCAAGAAACTCTGCTGACCCAAGAACTCAGCCCTTTGTTTTGAACTGCAGCCACTGCAGTATCTGTAACACACCCTTTTGGAAAATCCTCCAAACCTTCGGATTCATCCATTTCTCCACAGTTCAGCTGGCCCTCGAAGGCAGTTTCCTCAGGTGGACAGCAGGGCAGTTCACTACTGAGAGGAGTGCTGGTCTGTGGGAGGACAGACATGGAGCTAGTTCCTCCACTGCTCTGCAGGTGGGACATGCTGCCTAATGAGCTCCCTCCAGAGCCAGGTCTCCCCTTGTAACAGTCAGCCACGACACCTTGGATCTCGTTAGCATTCCCCTCTGGCTTCATGCCACATCCATCACACAGGCCCAGGACACTCGTCTGCTGGAGGCTGGCATCCCCTGACCAGATCTCCTCCTTCTTACAACTTGCAGCTTGAGCCCCAGTCTGAGCTTTCCTCCACGGCCTCTTAGACATGAGTCCTGGCCTTGATTTATGACACGCGTCGCTCTCATGGTCAGGGCCGTCCCTGGTGTTTACACCACCCTGGAGTGCGTTTCCATCCAACTCAAAACAAGAGTGAATTCCAGGCTTGGCCTATTTTATATATAAGGAGAAACAATGAGAGAAAATGTAAAAAACATAACCGTTTTATACCGAGTAATTGCAAAACCCTGTTTTATGGAATTTACAGCAAAATAATTAAGACCACTGCTGAGAAGGAACTTAAACAACCATTTCAACCATTGCCCTTTAAAAACATTACTTTATGTATTCAGTAATGCTTGAATACATAAATATATGCAGATGAAAATGGAGTGAAGAACGGCAAGGTAAATGTCTAAACAGAAGTATTTCCACAGTGCTCCCGTTGCAATATGCTTTCACAAAATGAGTGTCATTTCCTTGAAACCCCTACAGGAAAGTGTAATAGGGTTTAAATATGTGCATAATAAATAAACAGAACAAGCCAAGGGAAAAAGTATTTCATGCCTCATAAAAATCTGTATGGGCCTGGCTGGGGGTGGGGGGGTACTGACATTTGCTCTGGTTTGCAAAGACAAAAGCGACTAATACTACAGTTGTATTGTGTCTTCATAAAAAAGCAGAGCAAAGTCGTCTCCCTGCCTCACTACATAGTGCATATGTAGCTCCAATCTCTAAAAAAATGTGTGTGTATATATATGTATATTTATTTAATTAATTGTACCCGTAGCTTATTGATTAAATCCTTATTGTTGCTTTATTTGAGAATAAGTGTGGCTGTTGAAAAATCTGAATACATACTGTAGTCATGAGCCTTTCTGGTGTGGCAGGAGTGAGACAGCTGCTTGGCACTGTGAACTCCTCTGTGTCTGCAGCCAACATATTCAGCAGACTGAAAAAAAGGACACAAGAATGAAATAACACAAGAAAACAAAAATTGATTCTTGATATGAGGAAGCATATGCACAATACAGCTGTGGTTATATGCCTATGCATACTGCCAGGCTCTTTGTTTTCAAAAGGCAAATTTAATTATTTGCTGCGGTTTGACACTGGAGACTTCAAAACTGTTTGCAGGCAAAATACAAGACTGCAATAACCCCCAACCCCCCTTCACAAAAACCATCCATTAGATTTGAAAAGCAAACAGCCCAAATGGCTGGATGAGATTAGAGCCACTCTACTAGCTGTGAAATTAAATAGAATCTGTGCATGTTGATTTGAGGATTTACATACACTACTGAGCACTCTGGAGGGGGGAGCCGAAACCAAATATACAGCTCAGAATGATTTCTGACAGTAAACAGTGGCTTCGGCTGAGCTTTGTGCGTAGCAGCAGGTTGACGAGGGGGGAAAGAGTGTGCACTAAAGCATTAACATCATCAACAAGAGGGACACAGTGCAAGTCCTCGTGACGCTTAAAGGATTTTTGCAGATCCTGAAGATCAGTGCAGAGGATGTCCTGTACTCAGCACTGTTTGCCTGCTCGCATGAGTGAATGGAGAAATACTGATCTGGGATTCCCAAGCTAAGACCCTGACCACGTTTTCTTAAAACTATGTTTTCCTGTGGCAGGCAAGCAGAGGTTTACAGTGTTCTTGCTGCAGAGTGACTGTGAGAACAAAACTGGTACACAAACAAAGGACTCATTAACATCACCACAGAGAGCACAGTTCGCCTCCCTCTAACGTACCCATTACCAGTCTCTTCCATCTCTGCCCCCTTCGTCTCCTCGTCTGTTCTCTGTTGATGGGGAGTCCCACTGCTTTCCTTTGGAAGTCTTTTGATGTCTTGGTTGCGTCTGTTCAGGCTTTCTTGGACCTGCTGCCATGCCACCTCCTGCTGGTTGAGCTTTTCTTCCATCTTCCTAATCATCACATCACACATGCACATCCACAGATTGTACAGATGAGATATGCCATAGAAATTATATAAGAAGTCCTACCTCCTTTCATACTGTATGCATCCCTTAACACATCCTTCCAAACTTTCAAACCAATTCCAGTTCATTTTGTGGCTGAAGAAATGTCAAAACTCCCAACATTCCTAGAATGAAGACTAAAAGCTTTAAGTAAAGTGACAAAAAAAATCCTTCGGAGGTGGATACGTTTGCAAGTACAATCTTTGTAGCTGCACCAAAACTTTTGGTAGGAGGTGTTAAGTAATGGCTGAACTCCTATTAACAGCTTTTTGGTGGTCGTCTGTAAAAATAATAAATGTGCAGTTGGCCTTCTGGCCAGAGATGGAACATCAGTTGAGGGACTAAAGGTGGCCATTAAAAGCAGGGTGGGTCAAACACTAACTGACCTGCTATAACAGGGAGTTTCAGGTTTGTTGGGTTTCAAAGAGCTGAATTTCAATATACAGTCTTTGTGACAGCCTGACGAATAAATCATTTATCAAACACAGTGGACTATGATTCATTTAAAGCAGAAGTAAGTGATATATTTGTGTTAATATAAGTCTTAAATAGTTATATCTTCCGACAGCAATCACTTACATAGAGTGTTTGGACCAAAAGACGGGTCTGTCAGTCACTCTGCTCTGCTCTGAGCCGAGGAGAAAACATTTATCGTATCCTACAGTTTTTATCCAATGAGTTGTGTGTGCAGCCAAGGAACGTTGTCAAAGACGAGGACTGTTATGGTGCGTTCAAGGAAACTCGTATTTTTCCGACCGTGAAGTGGTACCAGTTCGATCTGGTACGAGTTCACGGTCGGACGAGTGGCTGTTATAGTGACTTTCACCGGTAAAACAGGTTGGAGAAACACGAGTGGGTTGCCTGGAACGCTACAAAGTCGTAAGTTGTGACTTGAAGCTGTAATTTACGATTTCAAAAGCCTGCCTGGAACGCAGCATTAGCGAAAACGACCGGACCACTTACTTCTGCTTTAAATGAAAAAAGCAGGTGCTACAGACAGTCATGTATACACACAGCATGGGACACCCCAGGAGTATATTTATTTTATTCTAAATATAACATAATGAATATTTTTCTCAGACCCCCTCCCTTTTTTAACAATAAAAAAAAAATTGGAATTCTTCATGGTCTGTATTTCAAATCAACACATTTATGGCAAGCAGCAAATGCCATATTCAGTGACTCAACTACATTGTTAGAAGTGCTTCTCTCAGACACTTGTTTACAGACTGTGTGTCATAACTGAGGAAAACAACTGCCTCATATTTAAAAAGGAGAACATTCAGAGAGGGCTTTAGGAAATGATTTACAGTCAAAGGATTGTTTGGGATTCCACTTTAATATTACTGCATTATCTTCATCAATGTGATTCTTAGAGCAAGGCCAGGTGAAAAGATCTGCATTCATAAATGCACTTGGATTTTACGTCCACACAAATGGAATCAAAGATCTTGATGAATACAGAAATGTTAAGTGGTCCCAAGTCTTCAACACAGGTCAACCCTTTTGATATTGCAGTTAGCCTCTTCCCGTCAGAACTCAATTGAGAAATGTTTTGATCCAACTGATGTAGCTGATAATGGGCAGGTTGCTTTTGTTGCTACAGAGCACCCCCTAAAGCAATTGAAGGTCAGCTCATTGATGTCTTGTGTTGCTCCCAGAGCTTAGCTTATATCCACAGCCAACATTAGAATTCGAGTTATTTGCTGCCATTTACTACAGAGAGTTATTTTTTTTTACAATGATTGAGTAAACTTTAAGATCACTGCCACACTTGCTGTGAGGGTACTTGCTCTGTGAACAACGAGCTGAACAGATGATGGTAGAAGGTAAGAAGAGAGAGAAAAAAAATCAGCTGAATGCACAGCTAATATTTTATGATGCATAGATTCAGGAAAGATTACCATAAGACCCACACCCAATAAACTGCCATCCATATTTGCCTTGTATTCTACACACAGGTCATAAATTAAAGGGAAAACCTGAACAAATGAGGACAAGAAGCACAAAACAAATGTAGATGCTTCGCACATGGTGAAAAGTGAATGGCCCAGTTGACTGATATTTACTGTTCACAGCTAAAATCAAATGCATCTTGCGTAATCTTATCACAAGTGGACAGCTTGTACATGTGTGAATGTGGTTCTTATAACAGCGTTGTGTCTGAGGCTACATTAAATGGCCACCTACTCCACTGACATGTCTAATAGTCCAGCTGCAAATTCATAAGTTTCCTATTCATTGATTTATCTGTGGTAGCCTACTACAATATTATTACTGAATCGGATCCCACATAATGATTTTTCTCTCATTCACAAAGAGTCTGAAAATATATTCATTCATAGATTCAGCCATAGTCAGGCTGGTTAAAAACAACCACACATTTTGTCCTTGCAAGTGGGAACATTCTGTGGGGTCCATAAGCAGGTGAAAGACATTTGAATACCAGGTGTGAGCTTCGAGTGGTTCATTTATAATCAGATCACACATGTGTTTAAACCAGGTCTGAATAAAAGCAAAGCCTGAGAAAGATATCATAGGAATGAAAGTAGGACATTCAATAACAAGGTGCACTGAGCTGTTCAGCTCATGGTGGAACATCACCTCACACAGACACTTAATGTTGATTCTTCCGTCAGTTTTTCACCTGTCCACTTTCTATACTGTACTGAATAGTTGACAGTTTTGCTGGTGGTTCGTTATCAACGCCCACAGAGGCTCAGTCTCTGTCCACCTCTTCTCTATCTTCCACCCACTCTGCATCACCACTTTCAGCTTTTAGCTGTGTAGTCAACCAACAAGAAGCATTGTAGCAATCCTCTATTTTCACAAACACCTGTATTCACCCTTTCACATCCAAACAGCATCAGAGTTGCAGAGGGCTGCAGCTGTCGCAGTGAGACAAATATGAACCATCTCAGCCAAACCAAAGTTGTTGTTTTTTTATCAATACAGCACTGTGAGGGAAATTACATGTCAGAAAGCTTCACGCACTCTAAAACATCAGGGTTTTCATTTGGTTTTCATTTCTCAAGAGACCATGGGTTTGTCTCAAATTGCTCAATACGACTTGAAGAGGCGGTGAATCACTAGAATGGGACTTGGATTTTGGACACTAATTCAAAGACTTCTGGGACACTGACAGATCAACGACCTGTCACACAGTTCCAAGGCAGTGGCAGGAGGTATAAAGATGTAACATTAGCATAATGTCACTCAGAGTCTGGTAGGGTGTAGTGCAAAGAATCTTCTAAATCATTGCAATGGCACAATTTTACAGAGGAATTAAACAATGCAGGTGACAGCTGGTGCAGTCCATACATTTTCAGTGTCACATAGTAGCAAATTTACATGAATAAAATGTTGCCATTACCCATTAATTGCTATCATCTAGCACTTGTCACTGAAGGTCTACTTTAATACAAGCAATTATGGATTTGAACTTCAACATATTTGTAAAATAATTAAATTCAAAGTTAACTTAACTAGCTTTCATGCAGCATTCACCTGTGTTCAGTGTGAGCTGCATCCTCATTAAAATGCATATTTACAATAAAACACAATTAAGTATACACTTCACTGGCCTTCTTCCAATCTATGTATTGTGGGAATTTTCTGGGGAGCTGAACTACACCGTGCACTGTGGTGATTTTGGAAATGAAACACGGGGCAGTTCAATATGCCCACTGAACTAGAGGCCATTTTGGGACGTGCCCTCAGCTGTAGGAAAAATACCTCCCGTGACTTTTACTGGCTCAGCACGAAGCACTTCTGAATGGCTTTTTGCATGTTCCCACCTCTCCCCACAGAAATGCTGCCATGATTTATGGCTTTGATTTGGCCAACGCATACAATGAATGCTGCTCAATAAGCAGGCATATTGTGGAGATTGGTGGAGTGGGTTCAGTTTCGCTTGGGTCATAGGGTGCACATGTGTCTGTGCAAGTCTCACCGTGGATTCTGCAGCATCACCTTGGACAGATTCTCAGTAGATTTGGACACGTCAGTCAAGGACAAGTTTGGAGGAGACAGCAGCCTGCTCTGCAGATGACAGAATGAGACAGCACCATGAAATGAAACTCTGTGAGAAACGAGTGACAATATGCCTATGGAACATTTGCAATTTCACTGTGGTTTAATTACAGTTTATACTGCATGTAATGAGTATTCATTACACTGTTTTTTTACACAACATTAGAGGAAAGATAAAAGGATGTTGACATCAGTTTTGAAGAATTCAAGAGTAATCTCATGTGAGGCAGTAGCATGAAACCATATTAAAATGCACTTTGGCTGGAAACAGACCAGCTATAATGCACAATGTGGTTCCACATAGTTTATCTTTTGCAGAGTTCTTTCCACACTGTACCTTAAAGGGAATGTATTACACTTTGCTACTGTTGGAAAAGACCATTTTGAAATCCACTTTTTACAAAACAGTTACACACTGTACTCTGGGTGTGCTTGCTCATATTCAGACTGAGCGAATGTAGAACTCCTGAGACCATCTCATTTGGAATCGATGTTAAAAATGAATGGCAGAGACTCTTCTCAAAACCGCAGCGGGGCTTGAATTTCTGCACTTTACTTGGCTGTAATAATGTGCAATTTTCAATAATGCAAAGAGCAGAGAGCTGTCAAAAACCAGAAGTACAGCTGTGTTTATACAATTGTGTGTGAAGCCATTTCACAACATGAGATGTTATGACTCAGGAGTAATGTTGTAGGGCTTAAAGTCTTTTTCTATGCCAGAATAACAATTTAATTTCCCTGAAAATATATAGGACTTAGTATTTCAATTATTATTATTATGCAGAATTCTGGTATTATAAATGTTCATTTTCAAAAGCCAGTTCCACAGTTTTAAAAACAAACATCAAGTTTCATCTTAATGTGTATTGTTCATAATTTCTTTACCAGTAATTTTTCTACCGTGTTACTTCGTGGCGGCCGCCTTGGGCAACATCATCTGTATGCATAATGTTAAACATCTCAGGAATAGAAACCTGTAGCTCTCAGCCCAGACTTAATTTCTCACACGTCCCATTATGACTTGCTCTGTGCATCTTTTCATCTTTTATGACCAACCCTACTGTACTTTTCTTATAGGAAATAAGGGGACTTCTGTGTCACACATCCGGCTCCATCCAGCTTATACCGCAGCTTCTGTGATTTGATGTTTTAAAGCAATAAAACATGACAGTCCTGGGAGGCAAATAATTTCATAGCCTCGAGACAGTTCATTGTTGAGGCAGCCTTGGTATGAATTTACTGACTTTGTAGATATGGATAGACATGACTGGAAAAAGTACATTTATATTTTCTACTTTATATGTTTGATATTTTCAACTATATTTACTTATTATATCAATATTTATTCATTTCTAAGACTGATTGAATTCTTCCCAGCACATAAATGCTTGGGTCTTAATCGATTTACTTATGCATCTATTCTATTATTCACTCAGTTTCAAGTAACCCAAAATCTAATAACATTTAAACATGAACAGTTTTGGAGAGGAACAAAGACTGTGGGTTCTTGAGGGGAAATGGTGCATTCTCACAATACCTCTTTAAAAACACATGAAAGTTATTAAAGCCAAGAGGGAGTTGTTGCAATATGGACATAAAGCAGACAGTTTTGAAAGGCGCTGCACCTGGCCTCCTCTCAGAGAGCGCAGAGTGCTTTTTCTAAGGTTGAAACAGTTCAGCCTTGTGAGGGGATTGTTCATGATGTGCTGGTGTACTGCTTTTTTTGAGCCAGTTAATCAGAGGCTCATGCTCAACAGGCAAAAACAACCTGTCGTTGCTGAGAAGCAGGCAGAAGTTCTTATTCTCATCAGAACAGATTACACACTGATCTGATTTGTGGAGCTTTTGATGTGCTGTGAAATTTGAACAAGAGTTCAACATAAGCAATGTTTGCTGAAGGACGCAGCCATTACAAGCTGGTTTTTACAGAATTACCTGTCGAAAATGTAATTGGGTGAGCGTCTTCTCTGAAAGATGCTCCTTGCATTTACGGCATTTTTGTGTTAGGCAGCTTCACAAACACAGAACAGTTTGAGAACACAACAAGTCTCATAGTGGTGGTGCTACTGTTTGTACCTGGTGTTTCACTCTTAGCTGGGCAGCTTCAGTTGGGTGGTTAAACCTCAGGATGGTCCCTCTTCCTAGCTGGATGATGGCACCTGGAATAAACCAAAGAGGCAGAGCATGAAAAGAAAGAAAAATCACAAATCATGAACCAACTTCAACTTTGGTAGAAATGTTACATAAACCACTGAATTATTCATCACACTGTAAAGACGAGTGGCAGAGGAAAAACGTGATGTGTTTTTAAAGTGACAGTAATGGTGCTGAAATGATGTCAAATTATGGGTACTGGGTGTGGCACAGTACCCATAATGCATAGAGGTGAAGAGCAAGATGCTCTGACCATGGGAATCTTGTCACTGTGGGATTGCAGTGAACTTGGGCAAACTTGACAAACAACACAAAAGTTTTCCAACGTTCTCCTCTGCTGTGGTGAAGTGAATGAATTGCTATGAGGAACACAATCCCCAATGTGATTGGCAGTGACCTGGGCCAGGGGGATGATTTACCAGAGAAAATGGTCCAAGGAAACTTCTGAAGTCTTGTAAAGCAATAAAACTGAAGTGATATTAGAGTTTATATATCACACTCGTGCTCATATTGCCATATCCACTGATTTTCTCGTGGTTTCTCTCCATTCTCCAGCTCCATTCTCAGCGCTGCAAATACTAATCTTGCTGCTACTAATGACTTCTGACGAGTGACAAAGCACCTGAGAGGGCAGTCTGTGATGGATTCCAGCTGCTTTTGGACTGAAAATTACTATCATTTGTTCAAGAAAATAGCCTCAGATGCAGCCGTTTCTGAGGGGGATATTGGATAAATTGAAATGGTTATGAAAGAGACTAGCGTAGCCCAGCCCTGTGCTGCCTGGCTCTGCAGTGCAGTTTTTATCTCTGGAAAAGCAAAGCAGCGTGGATGAGGAGGCAGTAAGCAGTGAAAGCTCCCAGCATCGGCAAGCAGGGTCGGCTCAGGGGGGCAGAAGTTTCAGCTCGGCTTGGCTCTGTCCTTTGAAAGGTTAATGATCTGGCCCACTTCAAACCTGTCGGCCCTATCAACTCCATCTGCCAATTAAATGGAGGGCCTGGGGCTTTGTCTGGAGCTTTGTCCAGGGCCTCTCGCCCTTCAAAATGTTTAGTAAGAGAAATGGCATCTGCCCTGTGGAGAGCTGTGTTCACAATCCACTCATGTCCTGAGTGCGCTGCCACTGGGGAGCCAGGGACATAAAGTGGATTCCATTTGCAGATGTGACGCTGTGATCTCATAACTGCATGCAAAATGGATGGAAGTGTTATTGCATCCCACTAGCGAAATAATTGTGAATCTTGGAGACGTAATTCTTCTTTTATTATTACTGATATGACTCGCTTCCTCCCACCCGTTCATTTGAGAAAATCGCAAGCATGTTATCTTTGCACAGATGCTTACCTGGAGTCAGCTGAGAGGGTCCGGTGACCACAGAGCCATTGACTGAACACAGTGCACCATCCTGAGGGATCAGAGTCACGGTACCAGCGCGGTTCTCGATTGCACAGTGTTCATCAAGGAATCCGTGATGCTCTACAATGCCATCAAATATGAAATCATACAAAGAAATGCAATGAATTTCACAGAACAGCTGGGAGTATACTACAGTAACCTTGACTCACCAGTCTCCTGAATGGATGATGCTTTTTCACTCCCAATCAGGGTTCTCCCCTCCTACAGAGGAGATTCAAAGGTCTTAATACAGAACAGAACAAGGTGGTACTGACAATGAGAGCAATTAACAGAAGCAGTGGACCTAGGTTGGTAATGATTTCTGAGAAAATCACAGGGCAGTGTGTGAATTGTGTTAAGTTCAAACGCTGCATTTACCTTCAGGTAATAGAGGATGACGCCAGTGCTGAGAGGATTTTTTTCAATGCCAATCAGATGAGGTAGCTGGCAGTCCAGGACCACCCCACTCCCCTCTGTCCTCAGAGCCACCGTCTCCTCCTATAGGACACAAAAGAACGTACAGTGTGAGGGTGAGAGAAAGAAAAAAAAATTCAATAGCCTGTAGCTTGGATGGCACACAATAAAAAATAAAAATGCTGACAGACATTTAATGGCAACCAGCAGAAAACTGAATTCTTTATGACTGCTCTTCCTTGCCTGAAGGCCACGCAGAATAGCGGCGTTCCAACCATGTGTCACCATGAAGCAGTAGAGTGGCTAACGGCAAGAGAGACACCATAAATCATTCAGATTATCATGGTGAGAGTCAAACTGTACATTGTGTTCAGCGAGCGAAACAGACGCAGTGCCGCCACCACCACCACCCCCCCACACACACACACGCACAGGTGGGTTGTATACCATGCGCCATTGCCTTTATTGATACATAGCTATCAACACTGTATGTTGCTATTAAAATACTCCCGAGCTTGTAAAGTATGCCAACTTCAACAGCAACAAACTTGAGCTAGTTCGATGTCATTTAGAACGTGTCTGAAGAAGGAGTATCGAGCTGAAGGTCAAACAAAAGTGAATTCCTATGCTGGAGACACACATCAAGTGGAAAGAACGCAGAGGCTTAAAAATAAAGCTACAGGGAAGTTTTTTCCTGCATAAATAGTGAGTTCAGTGAAAAACTGTGATAAGGTGAGTCATTGTTAATTCAATTTTCATGGAAGCATTTCTACTATACATTCCAAATCTCAGCATTCAAGCTGTCTATTTCATAAGTCAATTGATAAACTACACTGTAGTGACACATATTTAGATCACAACTCAAAAATAAGAAAAATAGAACAACATTCTGCTTGTCCAGCAATCTCCGCTAAATACGTATTTAATGGTGTTGCAGCTCCTCTCCACAGAAATGCGATAAGAGGTAGAGAAATTGATTTAATCCTTGAAAGCCATTTCTAAAGCGCAGGTTGGCTACACTTAAACCTCTGATCTGCTCCATACACCGCTTCACTGCCTCCAACAATTGTTGCTCAGGAATTTCAAAGCAAGAGTCACACCATCTTACATCATACGTGTCTGTCAAGGGGCAATCATTCACAACTTTATATAAAACGTCATTTTAGTTTCATTCCTCAACTTAAGTAAAAAGAAGTGAAACATTAATAAAGACCAGACAAACTGCAGACAGAAAGAGTTTGTTGTGCAGTTAATTAAACACTTAGACTTGGATATCATGCTAGGTTCAAAAGACACTGTGAATTAAGCTATGCGGTGAAACTTAACTCTGTTTAAGGCCAGTAACCTTTTCCTCCCGAGGCAACGGCTGCGGTTCAATAACCCAGAGCCTACCCAAGTATGAGTGGTCCTATCAGAAGTATTCTTCCTGTTAAGCTGGCGGACTAATGCTTCACATTGCCATGGATTATCTTAAGTACCTCCCCCAAGAGGCAGAGCAGAAAATCTCACATATGGAGGATTCAGAACCAACACGCTGCATAAACTAGTTTCCCTCACTTTCAACCTCCTCCTGCTCCCCTTCCTATAGATTGGGGGCTGAAGTGAGAGATGTGTCCACCACTGGCACCGTCTCACTCATTGTGGGATGGGAGAAATCCTTTTTCTAATGAAGAAGGAGAGGTATCGACCCCAGCCCCTGTACTTAATTAAAAGGGATTTTTCACAGACTTCATTAGAGGTGAAGAGCAGCCTGGCAGATTAATGCACTGTGTCACTTTCCTCAGACACCAGGAACAGATGAGATCCTCTTATTTTATCCCCACATTCACACACACACACACACACTAGAGAGAGTTGCTCCTTGCCACACCCAATCAGTATCTGTGTGTGTGCTTGTGTGTGCGTACGTGATGAGGACGAACTAAAGTTTGCCTTCAGATTGAGGCAGCTGGTGAACATACTGTAATTAACTGTGGCCTAGACCAGCAGCCAGGCTCGGGCAGCATTTAGGCTTCCATTAAAAGCCATCATCTGTGGTTGGCCAGAATTTTTAATGGATTTTTCTCAGCACTTTGACGGTTCAGGTTCCCGACTTGGTTTCAAAACACTGCATTACTGGGCCAACCTGTGATGCTTTCCTGACTGCCCATCAGCCTTGTCGAGCAGATGAACCTGCTAACCGAACGGACACATGGGAACTGAACCCAGCACAAGAGAAAAGGCTCTGCATATGACTCACTCCTTATATAAAAGGTTAATTTCCTTAAAAGCTGTATTTATATCCCAGATTGTTGCTCTCTATAAAAAGTTGAAAGAATGTGTAAAGGACAAAGGCAATTACATGGTCAGTTTTCAAAATGGCATGACACCTTTCATTTGAAATGACTGGTTACATGCCAGTAAGTGAAATCACAGAAGAGAACAGGCATCTTATTATGAATTAAGATATGTCCTTATGAGCCCACCTCTTTGTTACTTATGTAATGTTAAAAGCTGGTTCTCATCCAGAGAGTTGTTATTTGGTTGTGATGTGAATTTGGCTTGATATGCACTCCAGCAAATCAGCACCAGGGTGCAATTTGTAGTTGAAAACTAGAGAGGGATTCAACCAGATAAAAGCACTTGTGGAACACTACTGCTTCGTTTCCCATTGCAATTCATGTCAATTAATGGTTGCCTTGATGCGCAGGTGGGCTATGTATGCTTTACATAGTTACCTTTTTTCCTTTGTTGTTTAAAGAGTGTGAAATCAAGTGGTAACAGACCCCTCTGATGCTGTTTTTTTAATAATAATTATTACTGTCCCCGCAAAACGATTTTAATCTGACCCCTGTCCCAAATTCCCTAACATAGCATATGTGTTCAGTCCATATGTTTTTGAAACAGCCACATAAAAACTTTAATTATTTAAATTAAAAAGAAAGTTTGTGTATTTTGGAGCAAGATTTGCATTCTGGCATGTGAAAAATCAAAGGCAAGAATGTGTGTTGGTCATGAAAGGTTATAATGACTAACTATGATGTAAAACTGCTGACAGTATAAGGTAAACTGACATTGAACAGAACAAGGCTCAGAGCATTCAAAGCTTAAATTGTGCCTTTGTGCTGATTGTAGCATGTTGGGGAAATACAAAGACTACTAGGATCAAAGAAACACCGCGGTTCATTTTATCTTAGTGAAATGGAGGTTCCTCCCACCACGCTGTGTTACATGGGGACCTGTGAGGATGGCTGGGGGAGCTGAATGCAACTCCACTTGTGAAATAAAACTACTCACAAATCTGTGTGTGCGTGTTTGTGTGTAACTGTGTATATTACTTCGTTTTTATCATATTATATAAATACACACACACACACACATACACACACACACAGACCCACACACTACCCTGCAGTAGAACAACATTTCACTTTACTCTCTTCCTGCCTTTTTTGTTCTCTCAATCTGTTGCCGTCTCTGTCTGGTAAGAGGCTGCTCTGGAATCCATCTTATATTAATTACTTTCTCTTCCCCACATGCCCTGTAACCAATCTGGGAAGCTGACGATGAATAACTTTGCATTCTAAATCTGCTTTGAATACAGAATTCAAAATTCTGTTTACACCGCTCTTGGTCAGCTCGTCTCTCGTTCTTCTCTCCTTACAGCCCGAGCAGAAATTTTCATCTAGCTCTCAGCAACAGAATCCAATGAATTAAACACAAAATATATGAGATTTGAAGCATTGGAGAGGACTGCTCTCAATTTAAAATAAACAAAAACAAAAAACAAGCGACATGTGATGTAGAACATGCAGTGTGTGTACAAACATTTAAACATGAATGTCAGGCCCAATCATTTTAAACAAAACAGATTGCAGGCCATTTGTTAAAAAAAACTTACTACTACTACTACTACTACTACTACTACTACTACTACTACTACTACTACTACTACTACTACTACTACTACTACTACTACTACTACTACTACTACTACTACTACTACTACATGTCCAGTAGGCCTACATGTGCAGAATTTTGAAATGGCCAGCTACAATCTGAGGCTGGATGTGCCTCTCTGTGCTAAACAAGACACCCCCTCTAAAGTCGGTGCAGGATTCCATGCAGGAATCCCACTTATCATTTTTCACCCAGGGAGAATGCAAATTCACAGAAGACAAATGCCAAATCCATAAAGTCATTCATCAAACACTTCAGCTCCGGCAAGACCAGCGTGCTCGCTGGTCACCAGTACAGTGGCCTTTTTAGCCTAGATGTCACATTGAATCATGCATCATAACAGGTGCATTTACATGGAAGGGCACGGGTCTAAATAAGGCAGATTTGTCAGCTCTGCCAGCAGAGATGGACGATGTTGCCTCTGAGCATAAAGTCATCAGCATCTGGACATGCAAACAGATTTACAATATAGTAACTCTAATTAATATGCCGGACAGTCAGAGACGAAAGTGCCATATGTCAATAATCAAGACCTCTTAATTAGGAGCAGTGACAGCTGGTAATGAGTTCCAATACACTGTCATGAATAAAGGGCCGTCAAGCCACTAAATGTCACCTGCTAACCACCACACACACCAGAATGTTAATTACTGCGAGCACATATAACCACTGTGTTCATATATAGCGTATTCAAAATTCTCAGACGTTGTCCTCTTAAATTTATAGCTTCACAAAAGCAATCTGACATCCATCTCTGGTAATCTAGTACAAGGTCACAACACAGATCTATTAAGAGACTTCTTTTAAAGGCCACAACAACACAACAGCTTAAACACATGCAAAAGCTGATGCATAAAATGTACTGCTAGCATGTATAATGGATACAAAAAGTCAACTCCATACTCTTCATGACTGGCACGCTTCACAGTTCAATGCATAATGCAACAGGCTACTTGGCTGAACACGATGAGTCCCAAACAGATGACATTTGGTGTTATTTGGGAGGTTGGGCACAAATTCAACATAGAAAAAGTGTTCAGTGTAAACTCTGTGCTTGGCAAACTGTGGCATTTTTCTGTTACAGCTTGGGGTCTTGTAGGGATGTTGCCACCCTGTCCCAGCCTCAGAGAGACCATATTGGGTTGAAGGAGGAGGCATATCTGTTCTATTTCTCTCTGTCACACTCCCCAAATACTGCCACACAATAACTTCTGTCATTACAAGAGTTCTGCTTTTGGATGCCATTTAAATCTGAATAGATGGAAAATTAAATTTAAATGCCAGGTCGTCTCTACTGCTCATTACCATTTCCAGTCCATGAATCAGGCAGCGGCTGTTCATAAGACTTGCAGTGACACCAGCTGGTAGGATGTCTACACTGCAGGCAGCAGCATGTATGCCAAAACTCCTGCTGGGAGCTGGCCGTTTTGTTGATTGTTAGTGGTAAAATTAATGAAGCCGCAACAGTCTGTGTACTCATTTGCCTTCTATTTTACTTGTCCTTCTGTACCAAGTTCCAAATTGCATATTTTTTCATTATTAGAGAAATACAACTTTAGACAGTGGACTCAAATAAATACACAGATTTCTTATTATTAAATTCAAAATTATAGCACTAAAAACTAAATAAGTATAAATAAAATATAGCAATAAAAATACAAAATGTAGGGATAAAATCACCTGACAAGCTTTTTCTTTGCAGAGAAACAACACAGTTCCACAGAAAGTAAGTATAACTAAGTTCAAACACTTCCCAGTTATCCTCTAGCTCATGTCTAAAAATCAAACAGTACCGGGCCTTTGTGAGCCAAACCAATCAATGTTAAATTGGCTTTAGGATATTTTTGCACAACAGCTCAGTTGGGCTTTTCATCAATGTATTGCAAGAATAGTTTATTTTAACAAAGTGTTAGATGCAACTCTCATTGCTCCTGGCTAAAAGTACTGTGGAGTTTGCTGAACATTACAGGATCAAGCACATGTAGGACAGCCCGTGGGCTTAGTTATACATAAAAGAGACAAACAAAAACAACATTTATCAAAACAGTAATAAAAAAATAAAAAAATCAGACATAGCTTTGTAAAGTTTAGTTGATCTTTTCATTGTTTAGTGTTTTGTGTGTAGGGCAGTGCGCAATTTTACTAAGTTTGAAAATGGTTTGAATGATTTGTTTTACCTGCAGAATACTCTGAATCTCACTCCATTTGCTGGTCCACTTCTTGGTCAGTGTGAGCACCTGAGGGGAATAGCAGGAGCAACAGGTGTATTATTTATTTCCAAAGAAGAACATTCAAAACACTCGTTCCCTGTTTGACAGTGGATGACTCACCTTTTCCTCATTGTGATGCAACTCCTCCTCTACATTCACAGAGGAAGGCAGCTCCCCACGGGAGACCTGGAGTAGTAGTGAGAAGACAGCCCAAACTACAATGTAACCTTTAAATAAAAGACTGTCAACATATATATTGTTGTCTCCTTGATGGCCTATATTGCAAACTATGCAGGACCTGACTGGCTTCTTCTAGTAGACTTCGGAGCCTGGTAACTTCTGCCTGCAGTTCTCTGATAACCTTCACACTGCCATCTTCATTCACTGTGGGTGAGTTCAGTATGTTTGTAGCTCGGCTGGCATAGCGCAAAGTGCTTAGGGTCTCTCCGTAGTTCACATCAGCAGGAGAAACAGCTGCCAGATTACCAGGAAGAAATACATGCAGGTTGACAACAAGTGGTGAAACATCATGAAAAACAAAAGTGGATTATGTGCTTAGCATCATCTTCTGTTTTTAAAACATTTAAGAAGGCAACAAGGAAGCAGCAGCAGCCATTTTCTAGAAACAGTCTTGACTATGTTTACAGTACGTACTTGCTATCATGGTTGTTACGGAGTTTCCACCCAGGCTGTCTTTTAGTAGCCATGTCAGCACAGAGTCTCTGTAAGGAATGAAGATCTGCTTCTTCTTGTTTGTTGACTGTCCTCCTACACCAAGGTCAGCTGGGGGGGTCACACAAAGTTTTATTTTATTTTTTTCTGAACACACAGGAAGTTTGACCTCTGCATTTAACCTGTCCCTGAACAGTGAACACAGACAGCAGCAGTGGGCAGCCACAGTGCATACCCAGGGATTAGATGGTGGGGAGTTAGGCCTTGCTCAAGGTGGCATCAGCTGTGGGTGTTGAATAATGGGGGAAAAAAACTGTCATTCACTCCCCCAGATCACAGTAGTTCAGGGATTGAAACCAACAAATCATGCCTGAGGGAAACTAAAGAAAACAATATGAAATGTTTCATCCTAAAGCTCTGCAGATCCATTTTGTGCGAGCAGGGGTCACTAACTAATATAAGTGTGTATTAAATATCATTAGTTTGCACTAAGGCCTTGAATTTCATAATTATAATCCTACATAAAATTCAATAGTCAGTTTAATTTCAGCCATTAAACACTATGAAATAGAACTAAACATCAAATGACAAAATATTTGATAAAAAAAATTAAATTGGCAGCTTAAAACAGACAGACTCGTTATTTTTTAAAACAGACACCAAAATGAACTAAATCACAGCGTAACCACATTTCTATTATTGAGCCTGAAAACTCATTACAAGATAAAGACGTGTTGTCATTTCGTGTCAGTATCTGTAACTGTCACTTACCCAGAGCTGAGATCACACTGCCCAGGGTGACCAGGGATTTGTTGATGTTGGCACCTTCCTTCAGCCTCGTGCCCGTGGTGCGTGTGGCATCAGCTCTCTCACTGCCTGCCAGGTCCACCAGGTGGATCTTACTCAGCGTCTCACGAGGCAACTCTGCATCAAACCACGCCTGTGACATGAAAAAAAAACATTACAGAGAAATCATTGTTTTGTTTAAAACAAGCAGCATCACAGAGGAATACTTAGACCATAATGACAAAAAGTGCTACTTAAGATGGAAAAAATTAAAAAACCTTTGAAGATGAAAATACATGCTCAAAGTTATCAGTACACAAAATGAATACAGAGGACTAATTAAAGCTCGAGAAATGGCCTTTACCAACACCAAAACAAGTTTCAGACGTAAAAAAATAAATTTATGCCAATTCAAACTGACAAAATATGACATGGATACATGGAGAAACTGCTCACTGCAGCTCACCTGTGTGAACATGATGGTTAAGATGGCATGGGAGCGGCTGCTTAAGTCATTCATGCCCGTGCTGGCTGTGGTGCGGTTGGCATTGCCGAGAAGGATCACATCCTCCATATCACTGTGCTTATGTATCAGGTGCTTGGACAGATCTACACATACGAGGCAGTGATTTTTAGTTAGATTTTCATTTATGGCACAACATTTCACATAAACTCGGCCAAGATTGGTTTGAGATGGAGAATAAAAGTAGCTTACTCTCAACATAGGGCCCGTCTCTGGGGTGCTCTCTCACTTTCAAGCATCCACCATCTGTGGGAGTAGTTCTCTTCTTCAGGAGGTCCTGCACACGTTCGTTATAGATCTCTAAATAGCTGGTGCCAGGACAGAAACACAGAACGCTAAATCTGATCCAAGATTGCACCAAGGCTACAAAGGCACAAATTAACAGAGGGTTTTAGGGTTGATATGTGACTGGCAAAGCACCAAGATGAGAACAAAACAAGTTGCTATTCACTGTGAAGAGAGACACACTGCAGATTTACAGCCAAATTATTGTGCTCACATTGTTCTGCCTGCACTGACAGTGAATCAACAAACATATGTAAAGGCGGTTTTGGCAGAAACCTTCAAATCATACGGTGGTGTGTGTGTGTGTGCGTGCGTGTGTGAAAAGCAAAAGGACTATTTTTTTTGAGAAGCTTACTCAAAAATGATGCAAGGCATGGAGCAATTAGGCTTTATGAGAGTGTGACAGTAATGACATGGCAGAGACCATATCCTGCAGATGAAGCCATGCAGTCTGTTTTCTGGCTCGATGTTAAGAACTCAAACAGGTTACAATATCAGATAGTTTATAAGTGACTAGAGGCATAACTGCCATTGTTATAATAACAGAACTGGGAGGATTATTAAAACAGTTACATGGCTCTATCTATCATAATCTTATTACAAAATGTATGATGATGTCCTACAATGCTGAGATGAAATGGCTTTCAAGGAAGCTATCCATTCATCCAGCACAAACTAAAATCCTCATTCTTTTTTCCTGCGGGCAGTGAAAGCAAGGACCGAAAAACCTGACAATGTGAAATGAACTATAAGGTTTTACACAGAAACTATTTATTTAATACCATTACTTTACTCACATCCCACCTGAATATTCTTGTCCGTTTCGATTAAAATTGATTAAAATTATGATCATGCACCTCCACCCTAGAAATTGGATTGATAAAGGAAATCACTCTATGAGCCCATGAATCAAGACCATGTCCTATCTACTACACCAAAATTGTGTGATTTCAACATTGCTTGGTGGTAAAAAGTGTTTCCTGTAACACTGATGATATTAATAATTTACTTCTACTGATAACACACGTACATTTTATTTGAACAAGCAATAAATATGTCACAGTGTATCCCAGTACAGATGTGTCACTTACTCATTTCACAATATTCAGTTTACCTATAGAAAGGCATAGCCAAGCCCATCAAATGAAAACCCAATTTTGGCATTGAATTGAACCCAAATAATGTTCCAGCAGCAGAGATTACACCAAATGGCTGATTAATGGTCTCACAGTAGTTTGACAGGCTGAAAATCCTCAATTTTATCTCCAAACATAATCATTTAAGAACAGAGCTGAGACATGAAATGGATATTGATGTGACTAGATACCATTTTGGACTTCAATTACTTTTTGATTATAGTTATACAGCCTTCATTTTGTCTTTTTCTGGTTTTACAAAACTGAATTACAGTTCGGTCAACAGAACACAAGACAAGAACAAAACTAACAGTCTTGCACCCTGACTTTAAGATGAGATGTATGTATACTGGTTGCCTACCTGACCTCTGTACGGAATGACACACCATCACTTTTACTTCTTTGAGATATCTCTGAGAACAAGCCTTCACATATCCGTGGGATTAAACCTTTATCCTCCTAACACAACAAAGAGAGAAATGTTGGATTGAGAACTCTTACAGATACAATACTCACACACAGTGTACTGCTAAATGACAATTTCATCTTCCGCTCATTATGTTCTCTTAATTTGAGTGTCTATATGCTATGCTGTGACCACAGTTCAGCACATGCAAAGACTGCTGAACAACACAAATAACAGCTCATCTGATATAGAGTTACTGAAGCATAAAAGCAATTCCACTCTGAGCTGCATGCCCTCTTGTTTTAATTACAAAGTAACAGATAGTAAGCTTTAAGAGGCATATATAATTATCTGGGATGTTGACAGAAGCTCTGCTGATGACCTTGCACAAGTCTCCTGGTAGACAAGCAGAAACCTCAATGGTAATGTGAAATTTCCAGTGCTGTACAAGGTGGGTGGGGGCTTTGGGTTGCTGCCCTCATCACATTTTTTGATTAGTTGGGGGAAACATGGAGATAAATGAAGAGAATGGGAGGAACCTCTGATGAGACTACCATCAGTCAGTTTCTAATGCTGGCTGAAACCTGTGATACGTGCACACTGGGTTAGTGCTACTGGGGTATTCTGCAATCTAAGTTTGACACCGAGGGGAATATTTTAACATCCCTGACATAATGATAATTCCTTCTGATAGAAGGGCACATTTACAGGGCGTGCTTTGCTTTTCAAATTCATAGTAACGTTGTTCATAGCATGGCTACCCAAGAGGGTAAATTAAAAGTTATGCTTCAACTGTACAATGCCGAGGGAGCTGACAATGCCATACTTACAGCATGGCCCATCATGGTGTAGGACTTCCCTGACCCTGTTTGGCCATAGGCAAAAATACAGGCATTGAAACCATCAAATGCAGCTTTTAGTACATCAGACCCCAAGTCCTGGAAAATCTAAATAAGCAGAAGGAGTTAGTGAAGTTTTCAGGCAAGAAACACTGCATTTAAAACACAAGACTCTAGGTTTAAACCAAAAACAAATAGACCTACCCTCTCCTGGGATGCAAATGTGGGGCTTCCTTCGTCAGTTGAATCATATGAGAAGTCAAAAGAAAAGGTCTTCACCTCTCTCTTCTGCTCGTCCCCTCGAACAGGTGAAGGCTGACATTTCAACAAAAAAAAGGGGGGGGGGTTCTTTTAGAAAACTTCATGAACTGCCGTGCAGTGCATTTTTATTTGGTGATAAAATACCTTGTGAATAGATGTACTGCTGCCGTTCACATGAATTATCACCTTCGAGGACAACTGTTTTTCTCTGCGGGATCATGAACGTCAAAATTGCGTTTTTCTTTTGAATGCGTGGACAAAATAAAAGCAGTAGCACCATACCCACCTTTTATTCAGAGGACGAACACGGACCGCTACTCTCACTGAAGCCATAGTTAATCAAAATCACACAGTACACATCTAACAGCTAGCTCCCCCGGCCTGCTTCTTTGAAAAAGCAGTGCGCGTGAAGGCGTCTGCGCGAGCATCAATGTAAAGTACTTCACACCTAATTACCACACCTGGGGCCTGTCCTCACTTTTTCACAAGACAGACACCCCGCGGAGTTGTATTAAGAATTGATGTACTCCAAACAAAACTTTTGTTTTGTTTTGTTTTGTTTGTGTCAGAGAGTGCACCCTGATAATATTCTACAAGATAAAACTAAGTCTCAGATTTGTTGTCAATTTAATTGCTGCCCAAATATATGGAAAATGAGAGATACTTACCTAACATTACAGAATAGTGTCTTCAATTCATATTTTTTGTTCCTATCATACCAATGAACCACTTTACAGATGCAGCATGCAATAAACCCATTGGGCAGTCAACGATGCATTCGATACATGCAGGAAAAACATTGACCGTATATAAAAGGGGGAAAAAAGAACAGATTACCTACCAGTTACACCAATTTCAAAACGTAAAGTAAGAAGATAGCTGAACAGTGTGTAATGTTGTGGTATTTGTTTTTACATTTATTTAAACACGGCCGCGGCCAGATCCGACGTTTTTGTTTGTTTGTTGAGTTATTATGAAATATAGAATTTAAGTCTGTAGTGCTTGTATAATATTTAAACGAGTAACTTAAAAAAAAAAGTCTGTTAAATCATGGATCAACAAAAAAACAAGTCGCTTTTATTTAATTTTGTCAGCACAGAAAGGAGCCGCTTTTTCTTGAGGAAGTTCCTATTTTCGAACTTTTCCGCGTAACGTGAACGCAGCTTTGAAGTCGACTCATCTTTCCCATGATGCAACGCAGCAAAGAGCCGGCGGCGGGGACATTCAAAACTATGGCAGGAGTTTCGGATAAACCAACATCAAACTCAAAAGATGCGGAAAATACGACTAAAGTTACTGTTAACAACGAAGAAAGTAAGACAAGAAGGCGCCTCTCATTTTCTTCAGAAAAAGTTGGTACCACTCAGGAGACGAGTAAAGTTTTAACATTTCAAAGTGTTCCCGACAATTCGGATCCAAGCCGACCCTCTGTGGAAATCGCCGAGCAGCTTTTACCACCGGCCGTGAACACATGTTTGAAGACGAAGAATATCGCTGAACTGAGTGATCTCTCTCTTGAAAGTCCACTACGTTCAAAACAACACAGTGTAAATCATACAAAAGACAAGGAAAACACCGCTACGCCCTCTACCGCCACCACCCCAGGTAGGTAATGCTAAGACAAATGGTGTGTGTTTGTGTACAGGGGTTGTGTGTTGTACATCCATGGTTGTACGTTAGCAACGCTGTCTAACGTTAGTTATGTGTCTGATATGCACCAAGGAAGATGAGACTGTTCTATTTTGATAGTGCGTGAGCTTAGAATTATAGGGTTCTATCTCCGTTTTGGGTTGTTCCGAGATATTGAGCATCAAAGTTCCAACTCTGCTTGTGTTTTGGTTGACAGAACCTTTTTATTTTATGAATTTCTAATTTAAAAATGTTGAAAATTTAAAAATAACACCACACAGGCATTAACAGGCCACTAATGGGTGATATTATGCAAAATACTCAATTTTGAAAAAAACGGAGATAGAACCTTATCATTCTAAGCTCACAAATGTTTTACCATATTGACTTTAGATTCGTTGCTCAGATCTGAATATGTGGGGGCCAACAATAAAGGAGATCAACTTTGTTTACTATTAGCACTATAGAAAGTAGTTCACATTAGCCCAAACTTGAGTTAGCTGCATTAAAATAACACATGCATGCACATGAAAACATCACATTTTGCTGATAATACTAATGCACTAAAGGAAAAATGATGAGTGTGTTAACCACACCCAGACAATATGTGAGATTTAATAGGAGAAATGGGACAATGGTTTCACTGGGAAACTGGACATATTCGATTTAATTGAATAACGTAAGCGTGTTGCTCACCCTCATGACTTGATTGTAATTGTGGTTCTTATTTGGACAGATAATGCCCACAATGAAGACACTTCTGGGCAGAGAAGTTTCCTGGATTCCGATGTGATTGACAGTAAACAACAGAGTAACACAGAGGACAGTGATGCTGAGGTGGTGAGAAGAGCACAGGAGGACGGCTGTGTGAACGTTGTCTTCCCTGGCACTGTAACTCAGGAGGGCTGCTGCCGCTTCGTCAGTGAGATCCTCAAGTGCATTCTCTATCAGAGACAGCAACTACCCATGACTTATGACCAGCTGCTCTATTCCCAGAAGAAACAACAAGCTTCCATGCAGGTGAAATAGGAAACCTTATTGCCCTGCTCCTCATAAGTTCATACATAAAGGAAATGTTGTTTTGAGTTAAACTGTATGTGATGTTTTGCTTTTCAGGATAAAGAAGTGGTCAGTCGGAGACCTGTGCAGTCTGCAGACATGGACTCGCGGAAATGTCAGCAAACCCTTCAGGAGCTAGAAGAGGTGCTGCAGCAGCTGGAGGTGCTATTTTCCCTCAGCAGGGTGCCCCGCATGCTTATCCTACTGGGCGGCTCTGTAATCCTGCCCAAAGAGCTGTATGAGATCAATATGGAGGCGCTGGTGTTGGCTGGTGGCGATCAATGTCTGCGGGTGTCCTCATGTTTAAGGCAACTTTTCCGCACTCTTTTTGTGGCTGACCTTTTGTCTGACACCAAGCCTGTTCGGTTAATGCCCACCACGGTCTTAGTGCTGGCTCATAGGGATTGCGGTGTAAGTTGGTTCCGTCCCAAACTACAATTTAAAGTGCCAACTCGTGTAAAGAACAAGGTTATTGCTCTGTCTACTGATCCCAGCTCCTGTAAGGAACCCTGGACAGAGGGGTCAGAGTGGCAGGATTATGTGTGGTTTCAGGCACCCACGACAATCAAAGGCTTCAGCAATTGACCCACAAATTTGCGAGGTGTATATTCTAGAGATTGGAGCTCGCTCTGTAAACTACAGTGAAATTTTATTGGCAGTTCAAGTGAATTACAAATTAAACTGTGTATATTCTAATGAATTATGAGTTTAACTTTTACGGCTTATAATGTAGATTCAAACAACATTGGTGTTTTTGATACAAAGAATATGATGTATTTGCCTTTTTTTATTATCTTCTGAAATTCTGGAAATCTGTTTGAGAGTGTTGTGTATTATGGTTTATATTTATAAAGGATGTTTTAAATGTTTTAAAATACAGAAAAGCATACACACTACTACTTTGATGTATTTTTAATGAGCATAACTTGAGAGGTTTGATGCATCATGTACTTTTCTCTGTGGACACCAGTAACAAGTATGATGATCTGTCAGCATCTGTGTATGAGACACATCAAGTTAAGTATTGTGGTGTGAGGTGGATCATAGAAACAGGGATCGGTTTGCATGTTAAATTGGAGTGATCAATCAAAATCAAACACTACAAAAGGTCCTAAAAGCAGATGTATCATTGACGTCATGGGTCTTCTTCACAACTTCTCCACTTTTCTGACAAACTGGATGAAGTCGTCGGCTAGCAGCTGGGGCTCCTCAAAGGCGGCAAAATGACCACCTCTAGGCAAGAAAGTGTAGGAGTAGATGCTTCGAAACCTATTTTGTGCCCAAGATTTAGGGCAGTGCATCAACTCCCCAGGGAAGGCAGCCAGTCCCGTGGGCACAAATATCCCGGTCCTAAATCAAAACAGGAACATTTTATGAGGGTTATCACATCATAGGACATAATGGGTTAGATATGCAAAATAGAAGAATATGCCATACTGCCATATCATTTAGACAGTCTGAGCACTCGGCCACATACTTTGCATCCACTCTATTGTCAGGATTACTCTTGAAGTTTTCTTTGTAGAAGCGCATGGAGGAGACTATGGAGCCTGTGGTCCAGTAGATCATAACATTTGTCAAGAGGTCATCCAGACTGAACTTCCTGTGGAAATCAAGTCATTTATAAAACATTACACTCAGCCACAATCCCATATATAACCTGTAGAACCTACTTGTTTTGCTAAAAGAGTGAGAGGGAACACCATAGATGTACCTTTCTAGCCCGCCATCGGCCAGATCTCTGTTCCTCAGATCAGTCCAGGTGGAGAATTTCTCCAGAATGTAAGCAGCCAAACCCACAGGAGAGTCATTAACTCCACAACCTGTGTGCACACCAATTACACTGTATTAAGAGCTGGAGTAATAAAATAATGAGACCATAAAATATCAGTTACACTTGGAAGCGTTTTGGGTAGTTTCTGATAAATGCTTTGAAAAACATTTCCTGGGTGTCCCTCACCTGCAGTGTCTGGTTTAGTGGCCTGAATGTGAAAGTAGCCTGATTCCCTCAGAATTTCCCAGACATTTTTTTCAAAGAAAGGGAACAAACGGCGTACATCTTCCCGACTGAGTCCCACCAGGAAGGGTAAATAAGGACCAATCATGAGGGACAACATCACTTTGAATCCTCGTCTTGACTCAAACATGTTTAAGTGAAGACCTTTCACACACCTGGAAAGACAGATTTTGAAATGGTGATGATGCCATTATTAATTTTAGATGACATCATAGGTCAGCATAGTTATCAGTCTATAACTAAATGTTAATCTTTTTCTTGTGACTAAATGTCCTTCACTCATTCCAGTCTACGGGAATTTGTAGTGTCAGGGGTTTTTGGTCATTGTGCACTTTGCACACTGCAAACACTGTTTCACAATTTAAGATGTCACAATGGTTGCTTTAAAAACAAGTACTTTGTGGACATTCCACTGCAATGAGAACTTGTTTTCCGTCAGGGCTTGTTTTTGCTGACTGTCTTACTGAGGCTTCATCTGTGCCATGTTGGTAGTGATGAGAGAGCCCCAGTCTCCTCCCTGCAGATAGAACTGGGAGAATCCTAAACGCTCCATCAGTGTCAGGAAGACACGGGCAGCAGCGAGACTGTCAAATCCTGAAAAGTCACGGGAAGCACAGCTGTAAACATCTGGTGCTCAGGATGACAATGCATGTATTTAGAATAATCTACCTTGTTTATGTGGGGCCTCTGAGAAACCGTAGCCAGGAATGGAGGGGCATATGACTTCAAACACAACCCCATTCTGGTTTTCTGTGAGAAGTGGCAGAATCTTGTAGAACTCAAAGAAAGAGCCAGGCCAGCCGTGAACGAGCATGAGAGGAAAAGCCTTCTGATTCTCACGGTGTGGAGGCCGTACGTGGATGAAATGCACATCCAGTCCTGATTTAAAGCAACAAGCAATAGGAGCAAAGAAAAGTAAGACATGCACTGATTCTCAGCCAACATCCAGAGGTGTTTTTACTGTGAGGCAGTGTGTACCTTCTATTCTGGTTTTAAAGTGTGGATATTTGTTGAGCACTGTCACCTGACTTTTCCAGTCAAACTCATGTCTCCAGTAGGAAACCACTTTCTTCAGATAAGTAGAATTGAAGCCATAGTGGAAGCTGCAATCTTCTAAAGGATCGGTGTATCGTGTTTTGTCGATGCGCTCGTGAAGGTCCTGTTCAATGAAAGTACTTCAATTATTCAAATGATTAATTCAACTTTTATGACTGTGAGTTGGCCTATTAGTGATCAAAGTGTAAGTTACTTTTTTTTTTTAACCTCAATCTCTTCATCTGAAGTTTGCACTTGAAAGGGATAGATTTTATCATCCTCTATCAGTGGTTTTTCGCCTGCTCCCCACCACCCTTCACCGAGAGGAATACTTTTGAGTTGTCTTCTTCTGTGCGCTATGTATGTCAGTATCCCCCCTGCTGCCACAGCCGCACCTATTACCAGCTGTCGCTGGGCAACATCCAAACCAAAGAAAGTTTCCCTGCAAGGTGTAGAAAAATATAAGAAACGATTAGGTCTGATCTGCTCAAACACATTTTACCATAATAAAAATGTGAGTGTTATTCAGTGAAAAGACAAAACTTACTTCAAAAGCTGCAGTCTTTGCATTGTGTTGGTCCAAAGGTGAGCGCCCACAGGTGTTCCTTTTTTAACTGCTCCAGGACAGAGGTCAACAATGTCTAATTTATCGCTGTGCACTTTAAAAGTTGTGAACAAGCACACACCATAGAAAGATCACACACAAAAACTATACCATACCTTGTTTTCCTATCCCTAATGTCCACCGATGGAAATAATGGCTACAGGATTAAAGGGTGTGCAAAATGAACACACTTCGAACAGAGAAGTTGAACCGAACCATAGTCCGAAACCCAGATCAGGCGAATCAGGTACGAGTGCGCGTTTCAGATCTCGCGAGATGTGCCACACTGAGGGCGCTGAATAGCCGTGACGTCGTTGTTTATATAATAGGGAGGCATCAGCTGCTCTCTGCTTGTTTTCGTCGTCGTATTAGCACGGACACGATGTGGAAGCTCTTCTTTGTGGTTTTTGCGGCTGTTTTGGCCGTCGGGCTTGGTGGTCTGATCGGCGGACCCCGAGACATCGATATCAACGATGCAGGAGCGCGAGAAGCGATTAACTTTGCTGTCGTTGAACACAACAGACGCAGGAATGATATGTGGATGAGCCAAGTGTCGGAGGTGGTGAAGGTCCAGAGTCAGGTCAGTATTGTTTAATATGGGCTTATGAGGGTCTACACTACAGACTGTGTTGTAAAGAAAATGATTTTGGTAAAGTGAAGGTAAACCTGTGCATATTTGGGCCGCGGTGAAACGAGCAGAAGGCCCGTAGGATTGAGTTAAATCCCTCTTACTTCAAATGTATTCGTATAGGCACGTCAAAGCCTACGAATACAGCGCTTCACCTATCAGTTATGTAGCCTATGGGTCCTAATGGCAGTGGAATAACAGCGACCCGAATACAAAAATACATTTTAGGCTATCTTGTCCGTCCAGCTTCACTGAGTGTATAGTTGATGTGTTTCTGCATGTTCACGCAGCTTCAGGTCCCTCTCAGGATTTTCTAGGCAAACAATGGAAATGGAAAGCTATTTTTCCACAAGGATGAAGTACTCTATGTGAGATGTGAGGTTTACCATGATGAGTAGTTTAACAATTTCTCTACATTTTATCTCTACAGGTGGTTGCTGGCACCAAGTACATCATAACTGTGAAAATGGGCAAGACCCCCTGCAGAAGTAACGGTGCCAGTGAAAACTGTGTTGTCCACTCAGACCCACAACTGGCTCGGGTAATGATGACTGCTGATCCAGTCTTCCTTCTTTTTTTTTCTTGGTTAGGTTACACAATGTTTAAACATCATGTATAAACACTTCAACAGTAGATAGCAGTGTTTCATTAGATTGTGAAATGGCTCGCATACTTCCTCTCTGAGCATGCAAGATTTGCTCGGTCTTGTTACCATAGGCTAGAGAGAAAAGCAGCAGGGAGAGATTCAAACGGTCTTGACCCACAATTTCCATCAAAAACATAATTCCAAAATGTTTCAAAACCCATTTTACTTACATGATTACACTGTGTATATGAATAATTATATGTATTTTTTTATTATTATGTGAAATCCTAATGATTTTTAACCAGATTATTAAAAGTGAAGTTAAAGAAATAATAATCAATCTATTAGCATTAGTGGCAGTCCATTGATAAAGGTTGCGTCTTATATGAGGAAACTGTTGAATAATTAAATTGAGCATAGTAATTAAATAAAATTTTATGTGTTTTCTATCTTTCCCCTACAGCCTTACCAGTGCACATTTACTGTGTGGAGTCGCCCATGGATCAATGATATCCGTTTGTTGGATGAGAAATGCTAGACAGAGAACTACACGGCAACTGAGTTTGCATGTGCAATATATCCCTTTCACAGAAGCAATATGTTTCCCACTAATCAAACCACAAACAAACTAATCTTTCTAATTTTTCTATGCTGTTTGCTAAATCGAGTAACCTCAGTCGCTGGTTTCTGACTTTGGACTAACCATGTCCAACTCCAGTAGTAGGAGGGGCTCACTGTAATCATTAAATCCAAGGCATCAAATACAAAATCATGCAGTGTTTTATGATGAAATTTAAATAAACGAACAGATGAAAGGTCAATCACTGTGTCCATGTGTCAACTTATTACTCAGTGTAAGCATCTCCTGGTGTTGAGATGTGATTTTTTTCTATTTTGTTCTGTTACCTATTGACCACAATGGTGTGCATAGCCTACTTTTAAAAAAGGAAAAAACGTCAATTAACTACTACCAATTATTTGATATCATGTTTCATTCATAAATGAAAGGGCTGGAGAGAAACACTCCATTTCATTCGTGTTGGTTGATCAGTATTATTTTGAAAGTCCACGTACACAGCATGTTTCTGAAGCTATAGCTTTTATTTTATAAAGGGCCGGAAGTGGTCAGCCATCCAGTCCAGAGCAATCCAGTCTAAGCAGACATTGAAATTTATAACGGGACAAACAACTCGAACTGCCATGACCGGACTGTCAATGATTTGTAAAGGCTGTGTTTAGTGGGACACATGACTTCAAAGCGACAGCAAGTTGCAGCAAAGTGCGAATCGGTTGAGAAGCTGCTTTGACCAAACATGAAGGTCCTCTGCAAAGATGAACTGCAGATCACCGAGGGAGTCTTGCTAAAACACTTACCGAGGAGTCTGAAGGTAGGCGGCTACTTATTTTAAACAGACGCTCCAGTATGTCAGCAACTCTTCTTCTAATTTCTCCGTCTGTCAAGGTCTACGGGTTCATACATGGCATTAACAGGAACAAACCCACTACACTGGAGATCGTCGTTGATACGTGGCCTGACTTTAAAGTTGTCATTTGCAGACCAGATCCAAAGGTTAGTTTATATTCCATCGCAAAAACTGTTGACTAAGATTTTATTGTTCCACACAATTTAAAATTTTGAGTATACTTCACAGAACAAGAACAGCCAGAAATTTAGAAGAAAGGTGTCATATTACTGCACAGACGAACAGGTGTTAAAGAAAATGCTGACAGAAGAAGTTGACTGGAGCACTTCTTTTGTCATTGGAGGTAGGTTAGAGCACTGCAGATATTAAACCATTGTAGGAACATCAACATTGTGTTACTAAATCTAGATATTTAAACCAGAAATATCACACTATAGGCTGCTACTATAATATTTCTATGCCATACACTTCTCAAGTATTGTAGCTTTTGCTTCATAACATATAACAGCTGCATGTCTTTTTTGTTTTGGAAACATAGAGGATGTATGAAATATGATGTATAGTTACTATTAATGCATCAGAATGAAGATGTCTGTCACACTTATGTGAATAATTTTTATTCAGGGATTGACGTTTCTCATGGCCCCATGCTCAAAGAAATATCTTCCCAAAGAAAAGTTAACACCAGATGTCTAACTTCGGTGTATCTTCTCTACCTGCCAGACATCAGCCATCTCTTCTCTCCAAAAGTTGACAGGTATATGCTTAGATAATTGAAATGCACTGTAAAGGGTTGAATCTTGATCAGCTAAATGCAAAGACATTTTTTCTCCTCTCAGATGCAAGGTTTTGAATAACATTTTTCTCAACAGCGAACTTGAGTCGAGGATTGCACCTCTAAACCTTTCCCACGTTGACTTGGTGAATAAAAACTGGAAGTTTGGAGGGGATGAGCATGGTTACAATAACATTAAAAACCTCATCAGCAACTTCCCATCATGTTGCATCACTGATGACCAGGGTCAGCCGCTGTCCTGGATTCTGGTGTATGACTACTGTGCCCTGGGCATATTGTACACTCTGCCAGAGCACAGAGGGAAGGGCTATGCCAAAGTGTTGGTCAGCGCGATGGCCAAAAGACTCCATGCTGAGGGCTACCCAGTCTACTGTTTCATAGAAGAGGACAACATGGTCTCACACAGGCTCTTCAAAGACCTGGGTTTCACTGAGGAACCCTCGTACAGGGCAGCATGGTTTGAATTCAGCGTTTGATTTGCTGTGATTTCTAACATGTTGTGAATGCACTAATCTGTCAATGTGTTCGCACAAACTGTCTTTGCATATTTGGAACATATTTTTAATGTAACTGTAATTTCATTATATTGACTGTGGTATAAATGTGGTATTACAGAATTCAAATTTCACCAGTAAATCATCGCACCTTAATGTGGATTGTCATAACAGAGGTATAAGTGAAAAAGGCACATAATAAAAAAGATAAATAAACATGTCAATAGCGTCATCTTTTAGATACAGACCTTTAGAAACCAAAAAAATTAACAATGTTGGTTGTAATGTTGTTCAGTGTAGATCATGCATAGGGTTTATTGCATATAAACCAATGCAATTAGTAGCCTACAATTCAGCATAAAAATAAATATATTGTCTACTCTTTGATTTTGTATCTGCTATTGTGTCTTATAATCCCATATGGGATGGGCCACAGTGGTGGCACGACACAAAAATAAAGAATTCATTCATTCATATATTAGCAAAAATATTCATTTCTGTGCAGGGCCTACCAGACGTAAATCAATTTCTGGTAGGTGAAATCCCCTGATTTTTTACATTGCAATAGCCCTTTATGCGTTTTGTGTTTTGTCAAGTGGTAAAAAGCAGTGGTTGAGGTCAAATCTTGTAAATCATTTCAGTGCACTTATTGTCTGTCTGTCCATTTATGAATGAAACGTGATGGCGCGAGTTGTACGTAGGTTGGACTTAAACTTATGTAGTGAGGAAGTTATAACTTCCTCACTATCATATGATAACACATTGTTCTTGGGTCTCTCTGAAAAAAAGACGTCAGCGTTGATCAATAGTCAGTTTCTTGCCAAACATGAAAAAGGTGTTGATCTAATGTGAGTAGGATTTAAACAATTTTGTCCAAGTTTTTTTTAACGTGTCGAAAGTGCGACTCAAAAGTGAAAGTCGACTGACTGTATGTATGTACTGTACAGCTTTTTTTCCCTCTCACTCTCTCACTCAGACTCTTAGAGAATCGCACGATCGATCTCCCGTCCTGTCCACTGGTCTTGTTCTGCTCAGGCTTTGGTCCAGATTGGAAAACCATGGAGCTGACCGGAGAACAGCTGAAACAGGCTGAGACACAGCTGAAAATGTATTTACCGCGGTCACAGCCGGTGTGTGGTTATAGAAAGTTTGTGGTCACTGCATTGGCGTCAGTTTGTAAGCGCCTCTCTAATATCCGATTAAACTATGAGTGGGATTTTAATTAAAGTCGTTTGTTTTATTTTTAAGGTGTACGGCACTTTGGTCCTGCGAAACAGAGTCAAATCCGACTCTATGCAGATTTTAGTAGACAGCTGGCCAGAGTTCAGGGTCATTGTCTGCAAACCACACTGTCAACAGGTATGAATGCCTATATCTCTCTGCTTAGCCTATAATATTTATAATAGGCTGCTGCTGCATAATCTTAATCTGCATGCGGTAATTTAGTATATCACTTTCTATTACAGGATGGTGATCACTTCAAAGACATTCTGGTTTATGCAAACGATGAAGCTGTTCTAAAGGAGACCATAAGGAAGTCTTCTGTTATTGATTGGACAAAGTTCTTTTGTGTTGGTAATAGCAACCGCTTTGTTATTTTCACTGTTTCAATAGTAATGGAGGTCAGTTCATTTAATTTTTTATTTTGTTCCTTACGACACTGCTCTTGGATAGGAAAACAGTGTGAAAGTTAAGGGTTATTGAATTTCTATTATGTTAATGCAACCATCTTTGCTCTAACATTATTCACATTTATGCAGGAATTATGGCACTACAAAAAGTTATGAGGGTAAAGATCACGAAAAAACAAAGTAGTATGAAAATTAAGCACGGAAATTGAGATACAAAGCATGATGGCTTCATAAGGGAACAGAAACTCCCTATACCAAGATGGACATGTAAACACATGATTTATTGATGGTAGTTATTCCATTGTAACATTTTGAAATATTTAAACTTTTACAGTAGGGTGAATTCGCCTAATGTGGGACACTGCCTAATGTGGGACACTTAAGCTTAAGTGGGTGTAGGTCTTCCTATAGCAAAATAAAGTTCATGTAAATGTGGGCTAACACAAGCTGTAATATTGCCTTATCAAAATCACATGACATCTCAAATGTCCAATGATAGGTTTCGGAGGGAGAGCCTTCAAATGGGAGACACCCTTTGTGAAGACCACCAAAATGCTAGTTACTTAGGGTTTGGACAAAGTTAATGTTAAGGCCATAATTTATTTAAAAATACAATATTATTGCATTTTTTTGTCCAAATGTGTTCATAATATGTTGATGCATTGAAATATATCTTAATATGGTGTAACCATTCTCAATATTTTGATTTTTAGTCAAAATTTTACTGTCCCACTTTGGGAAACATGCCATCCTAATGTGGGACAGGTGTTTTTTCCTAATGTGGGACAGTGCTTTTTCAGGTAAATCTATGTAGTTGAATGGGTTAAACAATAACAATGGTTGTTTACATGGTTTTATTGTTTTAATGCATTATTTTGGATATTTTACAACAAAAGAAAATCATATTTAATAACTGGAAGTGGTCATATTACTGTTAAAGGGGTAAATGGCTCTGATTTTTTTTCTTGTTTCTAAATCTTGTCTTTTTTGATAATGTTTGATAATTGTTTGAGTTTAGTAATCAAACAAGTAATCAAAGGACAGCACATTGAATTAAAAGGAATGTATTTTAGATCACAGTGGAAAAGAAGAATTAGGAAATCAGACAAAACCAGGGAAAGAACAAATGGGAAAAGAAAGGGAAAAGAATTAAACAAGAGAACTCAACCAGTGGAAAAAAGGTAGCATGAGGGGAGACATTAGGTCTATACTGAATATAGGGAGATCACTGAGGATGGTGTCCCACAGTTGAGGTTGTTGACCAGGGCGTAAGGTTAAAGGTCACCTCCATCACACAATTGGTATAAACCATAATATTAACAGAGGACAAGGCAGAACTAGGACAATAAGTGATATTATTGAACACTAGTTTGCAATCTAGCATTTGTAATGTAAAATAAAATGACTTTTAAACAGACTTTTTAGTGTCCCACATTAGGAGCATGACTGTCCCACATTAGGGAACAGAAATTGTCGGAAAAAATTTTGCAATCAGAGATGAAATATGTATGGTATTTCTTTTACGAGTGTGATATCAGAATTTTCTCTTTGGATTTCATTAGTTCACAACCTAAGGATTTCAGAATGGTACAGGATGTAGATTGAAAGTGTTTGCTTCATATCACAATATAGACCAAAAGTCAGAATTTCACAAAATGTCCCACATTAGGCGAATTCACCCTAAGTAAAAGTAATGTAAGTAATGTGCAAATCATTTCCGACACTGTTTAAACAAAACAGTTCATCAGTAGCCTACTCAAAACAAACACACATTGTATTTTTTTTTATTATTGTTAATAGGTCCGAAACATCTTTGTTTCCTCTGTTAAAGGAATCAACCAGTTCCATGGAGAGTCATTCACAGCAGTGGCATCAGAAATAAATGTACCCAGTCATAAACTGGCAGTGTGTCACATGATGACTCTAGAGGATGTATCCAAGCTCCCCTCAATAGACAGGTACAGGTGTCTATCCATGCAGTTGTATCTTAATTCTAGAGTGAAACAAAACCGTTGTCTCTGGTTCAGTAGTTTGTTAATATAATAGGATTCTGCTCTCTGTCCACATCAGCTCAGGGATCTGCCTAAGTTCTCTGGATGAGTCTCACATTGGCTTGGTGAATCAGACATGGAAGTTTGGACAGGATGAGGTGGCTTTGAGGATGATCCACAACATGATTGCAAACTTCCCATCCTGCTGTGTGCTGGGCGCAGAGAGAGAGCCTGTGTCCTGGATCCTGACCTATCAGTCATGTGCCATGGGGATGTTGTACACTCTGCCAGAGCACAGAGGCAAAGGCTACGCCAAAGCCCTGGTCAGCACCATGGCCAGAAGACTCCATGCTGAGGGCTACCCAGTGTACTGCTTCATAGAAGAGGAGAATGTAGTTTCCTACAGTCTCTTTAAAAACTTGGGCTTTACTGAAGATCCCTCATACAGGGAAACCTGGTTTTCATTTGATGGTATTTAGCTATTTCAATATCTTCTCATTTATTAGAAGATATAATATGAAGTAAAAATAACTGATTAGGCCTGCATACTAACAAATTAGGTCCAGAGTTTGAGCTGATTAATTTACATGTATAAGACAGAAAAGGGCAGAGATGAAATTTAAATCTTCTGCATTAGAGCGTGTTATATTATCACCTCAGATCCAGTTGCCTTAAAGGGCATTTCCAGTCATAATCATTTACCTCAAATATCAGGTCACCTAGTTCATTTCATACCATCCATACTTCCAACTGCAGCATGTGGACATTATATTTGTTTTTGTTCAAGAATCTATTGTTTTTTTAATGTTCATTAATGGGAGTAATTTTAAAATTGTTCTGTGGTCGCAAGTAACATTCTTTTGACCATCATTTACATTTTAAAATTCGCTTTACAATTAAAGTAAATAAAATTCAGACCTACCGCGGTTTCTGTATTGTTCCTTTTCGGGTCAGAGAACACAGAGGAACAGTAGAGGGACTCTTACAGATATCTATGAGGGACTTTTTATTTTATTCAATTGTAAAGCAAATTTTAAAATTTAAATTGCGACCACAAAATAAATTCAAAATTAGTCCGGAGCCCATTAATGAACATTGAAAAAACGGTAGGTTCTCAAACAAAAATGAATATAAACGTCCACACGCTGCAGTGGGGAGCATGGATGGTATGAAATGAACTGATCATAAGTGATCTGATATCTAAGGTAAACATTTATTACGACTGGAAATGCCCTTTAAACTGAAATAGCCTGCTCAGTAAATGGCCCCTCACAGATGTGTCTTCAAACATCGACTCATCTCTTTTCTGAAAAAGCACTTGACAAATGACAGGATCTGAAACAAAAAGAAGAAATCTTAATGTAAATTATGTTCCTATTTAATATACTAAGTTTAACACTAGAGGTATAACCTGTAGTAGACACAACCAGTGTTGGTTAAATAAAGAGTAACTATCGTAACGCTGAACTACTGCCTCATTAATCAACAAGGTCACGCCAAACTCTGTAAGTGAGATCAGATTTAAAACTCCACAATGAAATGCACTAGTTTGTGAATAATTTTCCTGATTTAAAGAAAATGAAAAAAAAGAAAAGAAATGAAATTTGTATAACTTTGAAAAGAATAAGAAAAAACTATTCTGAATGTCACCTTTGTTGTGTGAAGTCTTCAAGGCGTAGCAACCAAGTTTTCCAGTACTGTAGCATCAGCTCTGAGTTCAGCTGGTGAGCGTGGGCAGGTGAACCGTCTTTGTAGGCAACAACAATGAGTCCATTTTCAACCTGCAGTGAGACATAGCTGATGTTGTAGGAAGTATTGCCTGGGTGTGACACACTTTGGCAAACATACAATGGTTAACATACAGTCTTCCTAATGAGTTGTTTGAAGACTCTATAATCTATCTTTTACATTAAGAAATGTGACTTAAGACTCAAAAATGGTTCAGCAATCTCAGTGAATAAGAGGTCAGGGTCACCTGGTATTTGTAGTTGCTATCACTGTTTAAAGCCCCAGCGTAGGCTGCAACTTGAATCGGGTTGTCATATGTGTTGCTCAGGAATGGTTTGGGCTTTTCTGAAGTCTTCCAGTCAATAACACACAGTACACCTCTGTAGACAAAACATGCAGAGTGTATTAAATGTTGCATGAAAGTCAAGCCTGAGCATGGAAAAATTAAAATCTACATGTCTGTAAAGTTCATCATATTACCTGTAGCGAGCAACACAGTCCACTATTCCCAAATAGTTCAGGCTGTCATGCTGTACGGTGCTTTCAGTAGCTCTCACACCTCTGACATCCTCCAGTATGTGAGAGACGCTCTCCATGTATCCACGTACATCAGGCGGACACTCTGGTATCTCCAAAGGATGGCTTTCCTCCGATTGCGCACCTAACATCAGGACATCCTCCAAGGCTGAATGGAAATTCTTCCCTTGCCTAAATAAATCTATGTAAAAAAAACAAAACACAACAACAAAAACACACATTTTTATATGACTTTTAAGCATGTATACGTGATGGTAGCATAATTACATTTGTGTTACAATACTTACTCTGTGAGTATTCTTTAAAACCATCCTCTCCGAGCTCTGCTATCATCCTCTTTTTCCATCTCTCCAGGTAGAAGATCTGCTCTGGAGAAAGTGTCTGCTGAAGAATGCGGCTCACACTAGGCACGAAAGTCCTTCCTGGGCCCCTGTCTAACAAAATCCGTGCTGGAAGTCCTGATTCTGGCTCCTCTGTTTCGAGAGGCTTCTCGTTGTTTAAGAAGGGATGCAGGGTTTGGGGCGTCCTCCTCTCTGGTCTGGTGGAGGTGGAGGCTGTCTGTCCTTGTACAATAGGTCCATAAATGTGTTCGTCTTCCGCTTGAAGGGTCTCCGGGGTCTGGGAACTGACCCTTGAAGACATGACAGATTTGACAAGTGAGGAGTAGCGTTCACTGTTAGATGAGCTGTATGTGCTCTTTCGTTTGGGAGCTCTTAGGCAGTGACAGGCAGTGAAGTTCCTCAGGGGGAGGGAGGTGCATTGCGTGAGCACGGTGCCTCCGACAGACATCACCCGTTTGATTGTTAACATTCTGGCGATTTTCACAAAACACGTTCAAAAATGAAAAGCTATAACTTATTAGCTTGCTAACTGCGTACATTTACAGTGACTCTGATGTTTGTTTGTTTTTACAGTACAGTGCAGTAGCGCCGGTACTTGCCCCAACTTGTCCCAGATTCGTTATAACACACGACTGTTTACCATGCTGTTTACAAACGGCGCGCCACTTCGGTACATTTATGGGTTGCACGCACTTCCGTAGCTGGAAATTTAGGTTCCGGGTGCATTCGCCTGCGTTTTTTTTTTTTTAAATTTATGAACTTTTCCACAGCTCTTAATTTTTCATCTGTATCATTGTCCTCGTTGAGACCTATGTATTTTTCAATTGGTCCAAAAAGGGGGAAAAGAGCAGAGCAGAGAAACGACGGCCTGCTGCCGTTTATACGTTTCATGGACAAATGTTATGATTTTCTCAACATGAGAAAAAAATATGAGACCAACTAGTGTTCTGTACGTACCGGTACGTACGTACCCCTGTGAGTATGTACGGTATGTACAAGTTTTGTCAAGTGTTCGGGGATGGGGAAAAAAAAAACTACATTACCCATAAGGCGCAGTGTATCGTTGAAATACGTCCGTGTGGTCTTTTCCTAAACTAGGTGGGGGTGTTCATTGAAGTGACTGTCACTACTAGCCTACCTTTTTTCACTCTTAACGAAAAATCGCATTACTGTTTGCGATAAATCATCACAGACCAACAGTATATGAATCCACAGGTACAGAAATGTAAAATGACTGATGGGGTTAAAATCCAATCGTGGCTTTTGTAAATTTGACATTGTCCAGTTAAATTCACCGTAGGCGGGGTTTAATCTCCCATCATCACAGGAATGGGGACGAAAAGAAGAAAAGAAAAAAAAACGATTTGACAGCTCGTCAGGCAGCTAACCAGTCAACGGAGGAAGAGCTTCCTGCATATAGTTTTGTTATTTGGCCTGCTCTTTCGATTCCGTCGATTTCAGACCCATCATGACGTCCACCTTAGACGAAAACAACAAGGAGAAGGTAAAGTGAAATTGTCTTGTCATGTGAACTGCACGACGAGTCAGCCCCGGTAGCAAAGGGGTTGCTAACAATAATGGTTGATTTATGGCAAGTTATTACCGCTAACTTTTCTGCCTACACAACGCTAGCCTCCAGCTAAAGCTAGCTAACGTTTTCTTTTTAATCGATAAAGCTATCAATAGTTGTGCTAGCATTAACGTTACCCGAGTAACGTCAGTCCTCGCGTATGCAAACAATGTTATTTGCTGATGTTACCCAACTTACTGAACTTGTTAAAACATGCCACTGTTAACGACATTTGTTTGTTGCAACGTATGATTTTAAAGCTACAGAAAACTAATATACCTGTAGTAGGCTAACAACTAGGTGTCTTGAAAGTACGTTTTATTCTATTAAAGTGCAGTAATGCAGAGCTGTGCAATGCACTGGCCTGTGACTGCTTCATGGACTGAGCTACAATAATTAGCATTCTGGCTGAGACAAATTATAGCATGATCTCCTTGATTTAATTTAGCAGCTCTGCGATAAGGAAGTGTTTGTTCAATGCAATGCTCATTTTGCAGCATGCAGTCAAAGGTGCATTTGTATTGAATCGTTATACTAAGCTTTTTTTTTAAAATATACATTTTGTAATTAGCTGTGTGTTGATTAAGTGATGATGAAATCTCAAAACACAACAACCTTCACCTTTTACCAGTTACAATTACAATTTAATGTATGGTGTGCTCTCAAGTAAATGGTCTCTATGTCATGACATAACAGCACAACAAGAGTGTAGGACTCTCCTCAGCTAAGGGACTGGAAGTTGTACTGCTGTCAGTATTTCTCCCATCCACTCATCTTTAAACCTATGGGGAAAAAATATTTTTATTCCTGTGCATTTCTGATGCTGATTGTGTCTAATGCCAAAGCTCAGTTTCTCTTCAATGTGAATTTACAGCCAGATTGCTCTGATGGGTACAGTACTACGGTAAACCAGGTAGAAGGTGGTTGTGACGGTGTTGTAGATGCAACACTCCTCTTAACTGCTTATATTCAAGCTAGGACTCAGTTACTGACAAACTGTCACTGACCAAGATTTGTTTGATATTTCACATCTGTGAAATATGATAATGGCCTTTAAATGACAGTTATTAGTGTTTCTACTACAGGTACATGCAGTCCCACTTCTCACGTGTTATTCAGAGAGGCAATAAGAAACAATGGGCCCATCTGAAGATCAACTGTCAAATCGAAGTGAATCAAGTGTCATTAACAATATAGTCCAAAACGGTGACTAGATACTAGCACTTTGTGTTACATTGTTTATGTATGAAAAGTGCTATATAAATAAAGTTTGATTTGATAAGAGATCTGTTGGATATTGCTGTGAAAGCAACATTAGCAACAAAGTGACCACAAGCAAAGAAATTTTTTTTTTCTATTATTTTTTGTTTTTTATACACAAGCTCAGTCAGCTGATTTTTTTTGTAGATAATCTTGGTGTTTTCTTTCTCCTTAGATGCGCTCTGTGTCTGTGGATCTCAACAACGATGCCTCTCTTCTCATTGACATTCCTGATGCACTCTGCGAAAGAGACAAAGTCAAGTTTACTGTCCATACAAAAGTAAGCTGCTCTTTCCGCTCTAGTCTTAACCTTTAAAATAGTCCTAGGGGAATTTTCTGATGTGTTTACAGTTTCCTTACAAAACTCCATAATTTTAACTCTGTTTCCAGACCACTCTAAGCTCCTTCCAGAAGCCAGACTTCTCTGTTCCCAGGCAGCATGAAGACTTCATCTGGTTACATGACACTCTGGTTGAGACAGAGGACTATGCTGGCCTGATAGTGAGTTGGACTACTTGTGGACATGACTCACATATGTAGACAGAGGCTGTAATACCACTGTTTGTCTTTGGCGTCTGTGTACTCAGTGAAGGAAGGAGTTAAAAAGGCAGCAAACACTTTTTTAAAATTCAACTTATCTCCTGTAACTCTTATTTGCATCCTTCTTTATCATTCATAGATTCCCCCAGCGCCCCCAAAGCCAGACTTTGAGAGCCCAAGAGAGAAAATGCACAAACTGGGGGAAGGTGAAGCCACCATGACCAAAGAGGAGTATGCTAAAATGAAGCAGGAGCTGGAGGCGTGAGTTTGACGCTCTTATCAGAATATAAAGAAATTGTATTGTATCTGTCAGACAGTGTCATGTCACAAAAGCCTGTTTGTGTGTGTAATCTATGGTGCTTTATTTTCTTCTCAGTGAATACCTGGCTGTGTTCAAGAAGACTGTCCAAGTGCATGAAATCTTCCTGCAGCGATTGTCCTCTCACCCCATTTTAAGCAAAGACAGAAACTTCCAGATTTTCTTAGAGTATGACCAGGATGTGAGTTCCTCATAATGCTGACTTCCTTTCCTGAGTTGTCTGTTGGAAAGAGAGGAAGTAGGGTTTACTGGACTTGTGACACATTGCTTACATCCTGCTGGGGTCAGCAGTTATGCTTATCAATGTAGACTTTGTCAGTCAGTTGCACTCTTTTTGTTTGCATAACTCAGCTAAGTGTTAAAAACTCAAATATGAAAATAGAAGTCTGAGAATAGAGTACAGTCTACATGTATTTGTGGAGCATATTGGGACACATAATACTACAAAAACAAGGAACCGTAGATACAAATACAAGCTTTACTTTAATTTCTACACTGCAGAATAAACTTCAACAATATGTATGCTTTTTTATTTCTGTCATTTTAGCTGAGTGTGAGGAGAAAGAATGCCAAGGAAATGTTTGGAGGATTCTTTAAAAACATGGTGAAGTCAGCTGATGAGGTCCTGATCTCTGGAGTAAAGGTGTGGCTTCTGCATGACCCGCTTATAGCACAGGATGACAACATTACATTTTCAGTCTTGCAGCCACTTCCATTATTACCTCTGTTTCTGTGTGTGTTTCCCTCACAGGAAGTCGATGAGTTTTTTGAGCAGGAGAAGACATTCCTGCTGGACTACTATAGCAAGATTAAAGATTCCACTGCGAAAGCAGAGAAAATGACCCGTGCACACAAAAGTATTAACAATATGTTTACATTTACCATAATGGACTGGATATTGAGCAATATACAACTTTTGAACTAATTTTATTTGGAATTTATTTAATTGTCATTCTATTTGTTATTACAGATATTGCAGATGATTATATTCACATCTCTGCCACTCTGAACACTATCTCTGCGGATGATAGTACAGCAAATAAGAAGTGAGTACAATGTACTGTGCATGAGTGTACTATTTTTCTTTGTGTAAATATATACTGTGTTTTGGATTGTATTTTATATTGCATTATAAGCACTGTTTCTGTTTGGCTTTATCTTGTGGACAAACAAAGTAATTTTCAAGATGTTGGTATGTTATAATAATTACATGTTATTTGTATTCATACTTTTATCAGAGACATAATTGCAGAGTTTTTTCAGTCATGCCTGTAATCTTTTTGACAGACACCTGGAGAAGTTGTCAGACTTGTTCGAGAAGCTCAGAGTAAGTAGAACTTAATTTACCAACAAACTGAGACAATTTATAAAATATTTGCCCTAGTTTATGAGGACAGTGTGGTAGCTGCTTTATGTCTTTATTTGCTTCTCCACAGAAAGTGGAGGGACGTGTGGCGTCTGATCAGGAACTCAAACTGACAGAGCTGCTAAGATACTACATGAGAGATATCCAGGCTGCTAAGGTGAGACCTGATCTTATTTATGCAGTTCACACATCGCTGTGTCTGAGGTATAATAGAGCACAGTAATAACAAATGCTGTGCTATTTACCACAGATCAGTGCTCTGCATTAATCCTCGTTAACTTTCATAAACAAATCTTAATGACTGAAGGATAAAGATAAAGAGAAGATGCATTACTGGTATTTAGAGCAGTTAGCTGGTTATTTTCCAGCCAGTTATAGTATTGATGCTCATATTTGTTATGTTTGGGGACTAAATGATTATTTATTCAAAAAATATGAATCATTACACCTGAGCATCAGCAAGAATCCTTTATAAACAAAACAGAAGAGCACACATTTCTTGATGACTCTATCCAGTTGAGCGCATGTTCTGCTAAAATCTTTTACAGATGTGAGATTAGATGTTGAACTGAGTGGATTGGTAAAGGTTCCCCATTCTTGTATTTCTGATGTTAAATTATCTGAAATGTATCTGGCAGGACCTTTTATACAGGCGAGCCCGGGCATTAGCCGACTACGAGAACTCTAACAAGGCTTTGGATAAGGCTCGACTGAAAAGCAAGGACATTCCCCAGGCAGAAGATCACCAGCAGCACTGCCTGCAGAAATTTGACAGGCTTTCAGAGTCTGGGAAGAAAGGTTCGTGCATCCATATGCAACAGACGCAGACTCATTCAGTACTTGTTTCTTTCTCTGTAAAATGGTATGCACTATATGAGCCCTTTTCAGACTGCATAATGTCTTCCTCCTAGAGCTCACCAGTTTCAAGGGCAGACGTGTTGTGGCCTTCAGGAAGAACCTCATAGAGATGGCTGAGCTTGAGATAAAACACGCCAAGGTGAGCAGCACAGTCAGGCACACAACCATCCTTTCATTACTTTGTGACTTTGTGAGTCTGGTGATGTTTACACTAATGGAAAATCATGACTTTTCCATCAGAACATATTCATTACCGGACTAATGCTGTACAGTGCCTCCCCTTTGCTCTCAAAACAGCCTCATTTGTTCAGATGTTTAGGACATTCCTGTGCGATTCTGCTTCATGTTGACATGATTGGCGTCGTTGCATCACATCATTTCTGCAGATATCTTAGGCTGCTAATCTCCTGTTTTACCAAATTGCGGAAGCATGCTATGAATTCACATCATCAGAATTCACAACATTCACATTATTCACATAGCTATACAAAAAGTGCAAACTTGGCCAAGATGGCACACACAAAAGTTATCAGATTTCTAAAAGTGTGCACATGTGCATCCTCACAATTATTTTAACTATTGTTTCTCCACCTTATGCTCGACGCCAAAGAGATTTGAGTGGAGTTCACAATTAAGTTTTATTCTTATAAATCCCAGTTTTTCCATGGCAACATTACAACATTACATTACAACACCACCCCCAGCAAACCAGACCAATGAGGCAAGGCAGGTTGGTCCATTAACTCAGTTATTGGATGCCAAATTCTGACCCAACCATCTGCTGCTTCAACACAGATCCAGATTCATCAGGTCTGGCTAATTCTTTTAGTTTTCAACTGTCCAGTTTTGACAAGTGTCTGCCCACTGCAGCCTTGGATATCAGGAGTCAAAGCTCACGTGGTCTTGGTCATGCTGCTGCAGACCATCTACCTGAAGGTTCTACGTGCTGTTTGTTCAGAGATGCTTCTCTGCTCACCACAGTGATACAAAGTGGATAGTAGAGTTACTGTAGCATTTCTCTCAGCTCTGTCCATTCTTCTGTAACCTCTCGACAGCAAGGAGTTTCCGTTCACACAGCTGCTCATTGGACGTTTTGTTTTTGTTATTTGCCTCCAGTAAAAACTCTAGAGACTCTGTGTGAAATTCTCAAGAGGTCAGCAGTTTCACTCATACTCAAACCTGTCTGGCATCAGCAGTCATGTTTAAGTCATGGAGATCACTTTTTCCCCCATTCTGATATATGATGTGTACAATAACGGAATCTGCCACATGATTGAATGGCTGGAAAATAGCTTAAATAAGCAAATTATTATAGTTAAAGGAATAGTTCACCAAGAAAAATGAAATTCAGTCATTATTGACTCACCCTCACGCTGATGGATTCTCTGGAGTAGTTTTTTATTCCTCGAAAGGCATCCTTAGATGAGAGTGCCCGACACAAAAAGGTCCATAAAACTACACAAAAACCGTGTAATATTCCTCCATACTGCTCATCCACTGCAACCCAAGTGTCCTGAAGGGATATAGTCCAAAGTTTACTTGTAACTACGTCGTTGAGGACATTTTTAGAGCCTAAACAGTCCTATTTTGAATTTGCCTGGGGCGCCTCTCACTTGTGAACATGAGAGCGAAATACAGGACTGTTTGTGTTGGGCACTATTGATTCTCATATAAGGAGATTTCATTGGAGTACCACCCCTTCCAGATGCACTTTGAGGAATAAAGAAATACTCATCATGCATCAGCATGAGGGTTAGTCAATAATGACTGAATTTCATTTTTTGGTCAACTATTCCTTTAAGTGCTTGGTGAGTCCAGATAGCATTTTATAACTGTCAGATACCCATTGAGAGTAATGTCTTATACAGTGTATAGTGAGTGTTACTGTAGGAGTACTAATGCTGTTTTCTCCTGTCCCTGCAGAATAATGTGACTCTACTGCAGGGGTGCATTGACCTGCTCAAGAGCAACTGACATGTTTTCACGTGTTCCTGTCCTACCACCGCCAAGTGACCAGTCATGACAAATGGAAACCTGGTGTCCCCCTGGGGCCTTGCATGGACATGAATCTAAACCCTCTCTCTGCTCCCACCCAGGGGTCTGATGCCACTTTAATACCCTGCACAAGATAAAGTGTCTTGTAAGCAGAATGTCTCCATGTTTACAGAGTCCTTGCCCCCTGGTCTGTGCTCCATCCTTTTCCATTATTTATGGAAGCCAAACACAACATTAAGGTCTTCCATGTTTTTTCAGCACCAACAGAGGTGACTTTTCTATTTTGGTAATTTCTTGATTTCTCATTCCTACATTATGCACAGAGTAAAAAACCTTGCCTTTTGATCATATTTTTTGCCTCCATTAATTTTGAACCCAACCTACTCCCTTAATGTAAATACCTTTTTAAAAAGGCTTAAAGAATGTTTTTGCTTCACCATAACCTAAGTTTTATTTCATATACTTAATCTGTTGAGGCTTTTACATTTGCTAATGGAACCGTTTTACAGAAGCGCAACTAGTGCCTGGAAAAAAAAAACTCATGCTCTGCATTCCTGGGCTCTGAGATTAGTGTGCAACCAAACCAGCCCTCTAGTAATGAAACTCATGACTGACTTCGAAGACAAGACAGATCATTTTCATGTGTTTAAAAATAGCCACACTTCACATCAGGAATGAGCAGTTGGATGAGTCCCAGTATTCCTGTTTGTCAGAACAGAGGTGGCCTCAGATTCCACAGTTATCAGAGATGCTGAAGAGTTTTGCCAACATGAATCAATCTCAGAAGATTTCATCAAGTCATAGGGAAGAGAGTAAGTCAAGCAATAGGCTATTTGAGAATTAGCAATTTTACCCTAAGAAAGTGAGCAGTGGAGATTATTACCAATTAGCATTTTGGCTCTATTTGCACAGGGCACAAATAACATCCATGCACTACATGTATTGTCCTCAGTAGCTTCTTCACCCCAACCATCACTGCCCATTCATATTTTCCTTCTTCAATTTGTAATTATTGTTTTTCGTCTTTATTTTGCCAGGCTCTCATGCATAGGACCTGATATATTGATATATTTTACCAGATCCTCTATGCTGTTTATTGAAAACAGTCAAAAGAAGGTGCACTAAAAAGATGAAAAATACTTTACAATTTTGACCATGCTCAGTGGAGTGTTCAAATGCATTATAGTTTTTTAAGAAATGGAATGTATTTCTAATGGATTCCCACTGTGTGAATTCCTCTACATGATGCTTTTCTTACAGATCATTAGCATTTTATAAATTTGTAATAATGGCATTGAATAAATCCTACTTTCCCAAATTTTAGTGTTCTGTATTCATTTGAAGGGTTTGTGGCTCATCAGTCTAATATTAGTAGTCCATCATACCAGTAGGTGGCAGTGTCCATCCTTCCGCTACACCCTGTCTCCACAAAGATTTAGTGTGTGGGCCCTTGAATTTAAACACAGCTGTATGCATGTTTGTGTTAAATCCATTGACCACAGAGAATCCTGGGAAGGGACTGTGCGGCGTATTAGGTAAGCTTTGAGGAAATGCCAGAGCGCTCATGGGAATCACCACCACCTAAATGCACATTTCATGTCCTACTTTATGAGCAGCACTAAGCAACATGGCCTAAACAAACAATCAGCTGCAAAACACTCCAGCCTTTGTGATTCCTAATATGTTTCGGTGCTCCAGGTTATCCATCAAACACTGCATGCTCGTCAGTACCTATAATGATCATGTATTTTTATGTACAGTATTGATATCAAGGCCTTTTACCAGCACTTACATAATTCCACACAGCATTTAACGGTTATAGGCTACCTCCCTTGTAGTGACTATATGGACAGACTATACTGTACCTGTCCTAATGGATATGTCGATACTGTCATCACTGGTGAGGCAGACAGTAATCTGTAACGTTTGCTCAATTCCCTAAATGGATGAAACTGCAGACTGGAGCCAATGAAATCATAACACATTATCAGTACAAACAGATCAGTTTGCCAACTGTGATCAGAGCAAATAGCATTTGAAAGCATGGCATGATAGAAGTGGAGGATCCAAAGAAAAAGGGCCTCTTTTTGGAGCATGGAGATGATGAATGTGAAATAAAAGGCCCATGTTTCAACCAGAGGTGTCTCTTCTTAGGTGCCACCGACGATGCATTTAGTTACAGAGAGCTTGTTTCACTCTGTTGTCTAGATACCGATCTTAGCTTATCGGTGTGAAACAGAAATGTACCAGCTCCCAGTTAAGTCTTTTTCATGTTCCTTTTGCGTGGCTGCTGTGCTATTGTGATAAAGAATTTCCTTAGCTCTTGCTCTAATCACAGAAATAAAACTTGTTAGGCAATGATGCACTGTGTGAAATTTTTCTGCAGTGGTGTAAGACAACAAACCAGAGAGGTTCACAGACTTATTTGGCTTAGTTCCTGATTTTGTGAATTTCCTCATCCACCCCAAGGCACACTAATGTAAGATATACATTAGATATGTGATTACTTCTTTAAATGCAAGATAAGATAAGAAGGCAGATTTTATACTCTTTGAAAACATCTGGAGACACTATCGCAGATTGGCCATTTATAGAATCTTACACCATGTTTATGTGCCCACATTGTTTTTAGTGTTGTGTCAAATCATTAATCATAGAGGCCTACACAGTGGAATTAGTATGGAATTCTAACCCTGAACTGTATAATGGAGGAGAAGGTTTTACAGCAAAAAGTAATGAAAGAACACAAAGTCAGGTGCAAGCTACTTTCTTCTGCTCTGCTCTGTGCTGTCATGACAAACAACTGTTTCTGAGCCTTCAGTTGTGGTCACGGTTAGATGAACTGCAAAGAGTCAACTTATTTATGCTGACTGCGCCTGCGAAAGCACCTGTCTTATGTCCCATAGCTGTCATTGCTCAACTGGAAAGACATGATAAGTGCACAAAAGGAGCCTAACAGAAGGACTGGAGGCATAAAGTATGACGTGTAACCCGGACAGAGACCGTGTCCTCTCACTCATAGAAAAATGCACCTGGGCCTTGCTGGCCTGACTGAACAGTCAGCTCTTCCTTAATGAAACACAACAGGATGCTACTTCCTGGTGTGCATTAAGTAAATTTGCACACAGCTACAGGTTTTAAAAATCCCTCTTGTTTCTTTCTCCCTCCTGAGATGTAAAGACACTTTTCTACTGCTGAGGCTGTGGGCCCGTATATCCTTATGACACCCTATCCACAAAGGTTTCTTTCAACATTGTTCTTCAGTGTGAAATGTTTCAGATTGCAGATTTAAACTTAAGAAAAACAAATCGTAACACTCTAATCATTTGCATCATTCTAGATTTAGCAAACAGCAGCTTCCTCGTGTTTGCCATTTAAAGTCTCTGTTATGTTAGAGTGCATTAAATGCAAATTAACATTGAGGTAAAACACCTTTTTTTCCAGACTGTCATGATCAATTTAATTTTAAATTTGAGTTTGGTTTTATTTCAATCAGCAACATTTACCACTATGAGAAAAAAAACATAAAGAAAAGAATACATAAGGCTGACCGATTTCATGGCCAAAAAGAAAAAAATCTTCCATATCATAATTCTGTCACCAACAAGGCGGTAGGTTTGAAGCACCAAATGGTTTTGTAAGTTGTATGCTCTGGCCAAACCTTTCCAAGGTTAGTGTGCCCTGCCCTGCTAAGGCAAGTATTTACTTTTATGCACACAATACAAATACATCCTCTCCAGTTCTCCAGAGTAATCAGAAACAAGTAGCCTATTAGATCTCACCACACAGCATCACTTTAATTGTACCTCTCTACATTTCACACTTGTGTTATCCTGGGTTGTTGAAGAAACGATCACCTTCATTATCTCATCATGCAAATACTAAGGCAAGAGAGAGAGCTGATACAGCAAATATTATGGCCAGTGCTGAAGTTTCAGTTGCTGAGAAAAAGCAGGCAGTGTGAGAAAAGGGAGTGAGAATGCTACACATCAGTTACAGTAATGCAAAGTAAAGGCAAAATTATCAACTCTGCTTCATGTGCATCGGATAAAAATACATGAGCTCCAAGCCCAGAACAAGAATTGGTTGGTTTGTAATTAAACAACAAGCTGCAATCCAAGGTGCTGAGGAAGACAGTGAACCCATGCCCCGTACTGTAAGCTATATTGATCGTATTACAGAGAGGTCACTGCACATCTTCATCAACATCTTTGCAGTTACGGATCTCACTAGAAATTGGAAAGAAATTTATACAAATACAAATTTATGTATTGATTTGGTGGTGTTGTATGTGTTTTGCAATATGACACTCACATACTTTGTTGAAGTCTGGCTGGGACATCTGTGACTAGACTTGAGCAACAAGTGTCTCCACTTAAACAGTTGTATTAAACAGTTTGTGAAGAATGCCTCAGTTTTCAAATGAGTGACAGGGAGATGTGGACAGAGAGAATTTCCACCAATCATTCAGGGGAGTTCCACATTTCAATGACTGAATTTCCTGCACTTAATTAAGAAATGAATACGTCAATGCAGTACATCATCATTAGGCCTATAATTTACCTGAGATTATTATTTTTTGTGTTGTATAGGCTATAAAAACAAATAATGGAAGGTGTGATAAACAATCCTTCCAAGGAGTGTCAGAACTTGAACGTCACCAATGCTAACAATGTTATCCTGGAACTTGCAGGTGTGGCTAATGACGAAGCCTGCTGATCTGCTTGAAAGGCTTATATTTGAATGTGAAATGATCTTGATGCTCTGGTCTGTCTAGTAGCCAAGTGGAAAAACAAAAACATGCACGCAATAGAAATAGCCTACCTTCAGAAGGCCTGTAAAATATGCTTCGGAGATAAAGCACTTGAAGTGTTTTGGGGGCCACAAACAAAATCTTATATTTAGGGCCACCAAAATCCTAGGGCTGCCCCTGCCAATTCTGAATTCAGTGAAGACACAGACCCCTACTTTATGGGTATAGCTACTGGACCCTATGCAATATTTCCATTTCACACTCTGGTGCAAACAGAATCCTGGGATGTGTGTATTTCTATAGTGTCTCTCGCTTTCTCTATAGGCTTCAAAGAGCAAGACCTATACAGACAGTTCGGGAATAATGTCATTTTTACAACCTTAAGATTAATAAAGACAAAACAATGTGTTTCTGCCTTTTTATACAGTCCATGGTTTCTGCGCACTAAAGTAGGCTACTGCTCCCTTTTAAGTGTAGCCTATGTGGCACAATGTCTCCCAAAACTGCAAAAAACACAAAAGAAGACGGTCGGTGATTTGATTCCACGGGATTCACCTCAGCTCTTAATTTGAGTATCTGTACGTACTTACTTTCCATTTCATAAAAACTAGCCTACTTTACTTTGTTTGACTGGATTGGAAACTTGACCGGCTGAATGAGCCCTTTCAGACGCGGAGAAGACTACAGTTCCCAATGTGCTCATTTCCGGCTTGGGTGCTTTCCAACCAATCAGAAGCCTTCTGGATCCATGGTAGCTATCTGGGGCACGGGGCCAGCACGTCTAGCCAGCTCGAAGTGCCACGACTTCACAGCGGACCACGGATTCTCCAGCGGAGTGGGGGGAGAGCAGTTGAGAGAAAAAGCAATTTAGCTACATAGCTGGATAAAGAGGTAGCTTTTCTCAAAGGTCACTTCATCTGCAACGCAAGGTTTTTTGCCCTCTCCCTGTTTTATTTGAAGAAAACACACGCCGCTACATCATCAGCTAGGTAAGTCTGGGAATGTTGGAATTTTTTATTCATTGAGCCACCGTTAGCTAGCATGGAAAGCTAACTCCTGCTAACTATTAGTACAGAAAGACAGTCGATTAAAGTTTTCTAAAATTATTTTAGATGGGTTTCCTTCCCTAGCTAACTAGTTTGCCGTTTTGTTATCGCCTTTGGAGCGCAGTTTTATCAGGCAAATCCACACTTTATTCTTCTTCTGTGCAGGACGTTAGCCAAGTTAATTGATTCATAATGTTAGCTCTACTGCTAGCCTTTAAATAATGATAAAAAACAAAAACATATCACATAGAGTTAATTACAGAACTACACACGCTGTTTTTACTATGCTCAGAATAGTAAATGCATACATGTAGTTAGTGTCTTATAGATCTCACCAGTGATGGTCTCGGTGTAAAAAAAAATCTGGTATGGCTTCATATTAAATAAACTATCTTGGAAGTTATTAGAAGTAATTGTTTTTGTAGTAAGGTATGAACAGTGGGTAATTTTGTTCGCCTATTGCTTATGCTTACAATACGTTTAAAGTGAGGCGAAATGAAAGAATACCTTCTATCAAAGAAATAAGATGTATTTGGCACATTTTTATCTCCCATAAAATCTAAAAATCTGACGACTGTTATATGCCTTGTGCACCCCCCCTGTTGGTGTCCAGTTACACACGATGAAAGCAAGATATTTTGAATTGTAGAACCTTGTAATTTCTAGTGGTTACATAATAGCAAGTTTCATCTTATAGCCTGGAAAAGGGACCCTGAGATATACTCAGAGCCACCTAGAACCAGTATGCTTGAAGTTATCTCTCTCGGTTCAATCTGAGTGGAGATGCAGTGACGTGTGACATCACAGATTAGGAGGCAGTACAAACTCTCCCCTTTCGTTTCCAGCTTTAGACCCTGCCATGAACGGGGACTCTGGACTCTTGTTTCAATTATACTAGAGCAGCTCAGCACTTTTCCTCTACCACGTCACAGTGCTGGTTTGTTGTAAAACAATAAAGCTACACATTGTATATTTACTGAGGCATAATATAAACAAGGATATAACTGATTGTGCCGGGGAAAAAAGAAAGAAAAAAAGATCAAAGACGTTTTTGTGTCCCTCATCTGTCATCTTCTCCCAGCCAACTTTACTCCCCTGCAGGCTAGACATTCTCATTTATGACAGGAGCCTTTAAGAGCCTTAAAGGGATTGTTGAAATAGCCTTGAAGGTATGTTTTTTTGTAGGGCAGGAAATTAACAATAACCACCAGCCAATGGCTGGAAATCTTGGCAGTTGCTACCAACTTTGTGTACTTTACCTACTTTTGTCTGTAACCCTTACTGTCCCTATGGTTGGTTGGTCTGTTTGTTAAATACTGTTTGAATCGTCTTATATGCACATAACTCCATAATAATTGGGATAATTTTAACATAAAATGTGGAAAAAGCAACAGGAGTCTCTTTTTGTCTTTTTTTATGAATAGCATTTTGAATGCACAATTTGCTAACCTTTCTGTAACTCTTTGCAGATGGTTGAATATGAATTATATTATCAACATTAGTACAAACAGATGTGATTTCTTTTTAATGTAAATATAGCCAGTATCACCCATAGGCCTACTTAGTGTTTTCATTGTTTCTAAAACATTTTTTTGGGTTTGAATTATACACAACATAATGATGAGAGAAAATGCATTTCAAATCATTTATTTTAAGTGCACTTTAATTACTTTAATATGCAAAATTGATTTATTAAATAACACACTTGGGCAAATTAATACCAAGAACTAGATACTTAAAGTTGAAAACCATGTTTTTTTACAAAATGTTTTCTGTACTGTATATTACAGGAAAGGGGGTTCTTAGCCTGGTGCTGGTTTTATCTGTGTTTACTTTGGCTTTGTTTGCTTCTGTGTTTGTAGCACAGAGGGCTCAGTGCTGGACAATAAGCAGTGTATGAGATTTAACTTTGAGCTGCATGAACATGACACGTTTTACGACATGGGGGGTTTGTTCAGCTGGTAGTTGCCACGCAGTTTGCTGATAAGTAGAGCTGTTCTGCATTATGTAGTCAGCCTAAGGGCAGAAGTTTGTGAGGAGAACAGAGACACCTTGAGGCCGTTCAAGTTAAAGCTTTTAACAAAATTCTCTCTCGGCAGCTGTTGTTACTGCATCAGCTTTGAGCTGCATTTTGCCAAGGCACAGAGAAATGTTATCATCAGTATTACAGCGTATGACCTACAAGATTAAGTTATTTCTCCCTACATAAAAATTCCTGTTCTTTAATTCTTTACAGCTGACCAGTGTTCCACTCTCTTTTTAGTTCTACTGAAATTGAACAATGGATATCTACGACCCCCAGACCCTTGGGATAATGGTGTTTGGTGGATTCATGGTGATCTCGGCTGTCGGGATTGCTCTTGTCTCCACCTTCTCCATGAAGGAGACTTCTTATGAGGAGGCCCTGGCTAAACAACGCAGAGAGCTGGGCAAAATCCAAACTGGTCGCTCTGAGAAAAAGAAGAAGGACAAAGTAGCTGAGAAGAAGAGCCGTGGAAAGAAGAAAGACGAAAAGCCCAATGGAAAGATCCCAGAACAGGAAAAAATGGAAGAGGCTGCTGAAGCTGACGAGGTCATCGAGTCTGCTGCTGCCCCAGTTGTAGCTGCTGCTCCTCCTGCTGCTGTCCCCGAGCCCGTCCCTGCTGTTGAGGTGAAGCCAACTGCAGCTCCATCGCCAGCAGACACCCAGCCCAAGGCGGCTGCTGAACCAAGCCCTGCTGCTGAGCCCTCACCCGCACCCTCCCCTAAAGAGGAGAAGAAGAAGAAGAAGGTGGCTAAGGTTGAGCCAGCCTCAACTCAGGCAGCCCCACTTGTGTCTTCCACTGCAGCAGTCAAGTCCTCTGCAGCCCCCGCATCGACCCAGGCCCCTGCCCAAGCTAAAGCAACTCCCCCAGCTAAGGCCACCCCTGCATCAACTAAGTCTGCCCCTGCACCTGCAGCCACTAAGTCCACCCCTGCACCTACATCTGCTAAATCTGCTCCCGCCGCTGCCAAGTCTGCTCCTGCATCAGCCAAATCGGCCCCTACCACTGCTTCTGCTTCAGCTAAGTCTGCCCCCGCCCCGGCCAAATCTGCCCCAGCACCAGCGAAGGCTGCAGCGGCCCCAGCCAAGTCTTCACCAGCTCCATCCAAGACGGCTCCAGTGCTGGAGGCTGTCACTAAAGATGTCCCAGTGATGGCAGTGCCCCCAGTGGGATCACAGCAGGCTCCTGCACCAAAGGCACAGGAGCCCAAAAAGAAGTCCTCCAAGAAGAAGACGGAGCCCGGTAAGCAAATACATTTTAGTAATGGTCTACTTACTATAAGTGGTTATTAAAGATGAGAGCACAGCCAGGACAGGGAAATCAGCATAACCTCAATATTGGAGGAGAATCATACGAATACGTCTCCAGTCTGGTGCCACTGTGGAAAAATCACTGCACAGCTCTAAACCATATTTAGATGGTCAGGTGTCCTTCTGTCACTATGCTAACTGTCACTGTTTGAAACCTGATTAAAGACACATTTCCACCAATAATTTTACAACATTTTAACCCGACTGCTAGATATTCCTCATTATTTGATTTAATCAAGACTCTCTGTAATCTACACTTGCGCCTACTCATTAGTCGCCTCATCGCATATTAAAAATCAAAGCCACTGAAGTGTGTGAATATGTCACACTATAAACATCATTGTTAAAATTAGTCCTCTCCATTGAATTGATGGAAGTGGTGTGTCTAGGCAGGAACTCTGTTAGCCATAACACTGGTGATAGCAGTGAGACTTAAATGTTTAGAGGTAGAGTGGAGGCGTGTCTGCACAGTCGAGTCGAGTCGCAAACAGACTCTCAATCTAAGGCAGTATTACCCTGTCAGTACTGATGAACTTCTAGCTGTGTATCCGTAGAAAGTCGTGCCAATGGCAGTGGTGGGTAATGTCTGGCAATCAGGCTCTGGAGGGCATAGCGCAAACCAGCTTGTCCAAACACCACTGCCCTGTTTTGTTAACTGACAAAGGCTCTCAGTGCCCTGACAATGGGTAGCAAAGGGGAAGGGAGGGGGTTCTCCCTTGCCTGAGGCTTGTCTGTGACTGGTGCCACGGTGCCCCATCATTTTGCCACCCGAAGCTGCCCAGGGCCCCCAGATGCAAAGGATAAGTCACAACCTTATCCCTTTCCTTCCGAAGACCATGTAGGAATTTAGACTTCACTGTGACATCCCGATGAGTCTTAAAACTGTCTTAAAACCATTCAAGAAATCATCTCTGAATTCACTGTCTGCGTTTTATTTGAAATGATTTGTTTGTGTCTTTAGTGGTGGCGGTGGATTCTGCTGATGCTCCGCTGTACCTGCCCTACAAGGCTCTGGTATCCACAATCAGTAGCATGGTGTTCAGCGAGGGGGAGGCTCACAGGCTCATCGAGATCCTGTCTGAGAAAGTCGGCATCATTCAGGACACCTGGCACATGGTATGAAATCTTTCTGTCAATGATGAGGAAAGACAGCTGCTAGACTTGCTGAGCACATAGACGCCAATTCAACATCTGCATGGGCATTCACCTTGTTGTTGTTTTTTTTCTGTTTCTTTCTGTGTACATTTCTGTTTCCAGGCCACTCAGAAAGGAGACCCAGTGGCTGCGCTGAAGAAACAACTGGAGGAGAGGGAGAAACAGCTGGCGGCGGAACAAGAGGACGCCTCTGCAGCAAAGAACCGTCTGAGAGAACTCAACAAGGTTAGAGTCTGAAGTGTTGCAGATGTGACCAAATTCCTACCACAACACGTCATCTGATATCAGGCCATGCTGGCAGCCCTCGTTCCTTTGGAAAATCAAATAGTTGGCTGGATGAAAATTTTACTGCCAGTGAGGTGAAAAGTGTAGAATGGCCTGAGGGTGGCAGCAGAGGGAAGAGCCGTGTTGTTAAAGAGTTAAAACTCTTAGAGGGAGTGTCTACAGACATTTAAACTGCACTCTTGTATCTTTTGTCCTAAAGCTGGGACTAAAATGAACAAGGTGATCATGATACATCTGCCATGAAGCATGGGCTCAATCATTTCGTGACATCCCACCTGTTACATAAAATGTTCCTTGTAGAGTCTTATGTAGTATCGGTGTCAGCCTATGTACAGCCTTTGGGTAGCAAAAGTGAAAAGGTCAAAGTCCATCCCTAGGCTTGCAAGATTATGCGCAGCAAATGTCATGGCAGCCCGTTCTGTATATTTTAAGATATCGTGTATACAAAGTAAACACAAAGGTCGGTGCTCAAGGAGAGGTCAGGGGAGGGTTATCACGTGGACTTGTCGTCGACTGTGTGTGAAATATAGTGTTGTGTGTGATGGTGTACTAGAGTAGAAGCAGTAGTGTCCTTGCAATATTCCTCCAGGTGGTGACGTTTGTGTTTATTTCTGTGCCATAAATTCACAACAGTAGTTGTGGGAATAATTCATTGTATAAAAGGCTCCTTGGCCAATGAGTCGGGATCTGCCATCTGATTGCACCACCCTCTGTTTTCCAGGAGCTGTCTGCTGAGAAGTCCAAGGTGGCCGGCGTGGAGACGAGGCTGAGCTCCCAGCTGAGTAAGAGGGAACAAGAAATGATTGCTCTGCAAGCTCGCATGCAGGCCAGTTACCAGGACCATGTGGCCCAGACCCAGAGGCTCAACGCAAAGGTTAGTTCTCATATACAAGTATTACATTTTCTTGATCAGGACACTTTAGTCCTTTATATATGTCTGGTTTATTAAAAAAAAAATCCTCCTCCAGATCCTCAGCCTGCAGGACCAACTGGAAAAAGGCCCCAATGCCCAACTTGCACGTCTACAGCAGGAGAATTCCATTCTCCGTGATGCCCTCAACCAAGCCACTAGTCAGGCTGAGAGCAAGTGAGTCTTTCCCCAACAAGCAGAGATGCATGATGGTGTGCTTTCAACACTCTATATCGATGTAGTATGTAAACGCTCTGAGAACCAGATGGTGGCCTACATGTGTCCTTACCCCTTTTCTGTGTGCGTGTCTCTCTTTTTCATTCTATCTTCAGACAAAATGCAGAGCTGGCCAAGCTGCGTCAGGAATGCGCAAAGTTAACCAAGGAACTTGGAGAGAAGACTGAGAGTCTCCTTGCTGATGAGAACATCAGGAAAGGGCTGGAGGCCAAAGTCGCTGCAGCTGAAAAGCAGCTGTCCCTGCTGCAGGTTGGTCTGGCCAATGGGGACACCACATTGTCTCTGTCATAAATTACACTGCACATAATCAGTCATCATAAGGGCAACAAACTTTTTCTAGCTTCTCTTTTTTAAATGTACTTTCTTATTTCAGAAGCCATTTAGTTTAAGTCTCTACAAAATTCAAGTCTAGACCTTTCCCCCGACCCTCTAATGTTATGGGAAGTTTAATTACCTTGTAATCACAGAGCCCAGGGCTGGGCTGGAATGCAGCCATCCAATAATGGGGCTGCAGGGGAAAATGCTTTACAGCACCAGCTGGAATGTGTGTGTGTCTGAACATCTCTCCTCTCCAGCCTTCTGTAATTGGCTGTAAAAGAGCAGGAACAGTCTGATGCTATTTACAACACATGACTTTCAGATGCGGAGTTCCTCCCTGTTTTACATTATTTTTAAGACCAGGGATATCTAATACTTGCTGGCCTCACACATACACTGCTGCCAGCCCACGCTCTCTTACTGATGGAATGCTGTTGGTCTATTACGGGTAATGTGGAGCAAGTGAGTCAGCACTTCCTGACAGTCAAGTGCTCGTTTAGTTGAATCATTTACTAACGCCCCTTCCAGCACTTTAACATGTTATGCAATAGTTCAGGCCTCCAGTCAATACACAGTCAACATGCCCAAATAAAACACTCTCCTAATTTGACTTGACTTTTGCTGTCTTTGAGAAACTTTGATGAGCTGACTGGACTGTGATCAGTATTCAGTGGCTATCAACAGCTGGCTGCTTTAATGGGAGCTTTCATAGAGGCACATGCAGGGTAATCATCACAAAATCAATCAATTTAAAGGACTAACTACCACACACTTACAAACAAATAAAACAAATGCTCAAATTGCTGTGGTTAAATTTTTTATTCACATGTAACACCAACCTCAAACCAGATGATTTCCTGGTTGTCCCAAAGGTGGATTTTCTGTTTCTTCAGTCATATCCTTCTTCTTTCAGTGTGTGGAAACAGTGTTGTTTTAAGGATTCTTTATAGACATGGGGCACAAACAACATGTGTTGATATTATCCTGTGACTAGACACTTTATGAAGGATCGTTTGGCTAGTCTTTGCTGCCCTCTGCTGACACATTTTAATCTCTTTTCAGGCCAGCCACACAGAGAGTGATCAGGCGTTACAGAGGAGGCTGGAGGAGGTTTGCGAAGAGCTCAGAACAACACAGAGTAGAAACAGCAGTCTACAGGCTACACTGGACAAGACACAACAAGAAAGCAGCAACCTCTCAGGTGAGAGACTGGTTAGACAAGTTTTTGATGGAAGGCATTGTTTGTAAGTTGCTCCCTGATTGTAAACATGCATTTAGGAAACAGAAATGACATATTGGATATTTATGGTGTTGAATGCACTGTGATTGTTGTTGTTGTTTTTTTTATTTTATCCATGAAGAATTCCAAGTGCGTACAGAGAGATTGGAGGTTGAGATCAGGGAGCGCTCTGCTCAGGTAGATGCTCTCACTGCCCAGCTGGAGGAGACACAGGCTGAGAAAAGCCAGCTTGTACAGCAGGTGGCCTCCATCAACTCACTGCTGGAAGCCAGTCAGAACAAAAAGGAGGAGGATAACAATCAGGTAAGGACACACTTTATCAGTTTGACTTTTCAGAAATTGGTTCTGCAGCTGAGACCCCACAGTCACCCTAAGGATTTTTGCCATTTTCACAGGGACAGGTGAATGACGCAGAGGTGGAACAACTTAAGATCAGGTAAGTGTTTGAGCTTTTTTTTCAGTTATCATCACACATCCCATCATAGCTGTTGCATTGATTGGATTTTGTCTGCAGCCTTCAGGAGAGAGACAGTCAGCTGAACACACTTCAAGAGGAACTGAAGCAACTGCAGGTGAAGCAGCAAGCTGCTGTAAGTGTCTTAAACACATTATGGTTAAATATATTACCAAATGACATCATTTGTCATGACATCATTTGATTGAGGCGGTTTCATGTAAACACACAAAATATGGGCCGTGTCGTTGCTAATCACAAATCTTCTATTTTACCAGGAGAACACTATTGTTGAACTCGAGCAGAAAAATAAGAGGTATGTTGCTTTTCATTATCCATCTCTCAGCTTAAAATCTTCTTCACCAGAGGTTTTCAAAGTGAGAGGCCGACCTCAGCATGGGGGTTGAAACGGTTTCAGAGGAGCCTTAGTGTAAGAAAAGTGTTAGAATTTCAGGCAGAGATCCTGCTAGCCTATCAAACCAGTAGGACAGGCATGTCCAAACTATTCCACAAAGGGCCAGTCTGCCTGCAGGTTTTTGTTCCAACCAAGCAGCAGCGCACCAGACTTGACTCATTTAGTCAACTGAGCTCAATTTTCAGACAGTTGATTGGTCAAACTCTGTGCTCTTGGCTGCAACGAAAAGTGGCGATGTAATGTTACTGTAATGTTATCTGCACTATTCATAACTCAATGAAATTAGAAATTCCTTAATCTATTTGCATAATGTTACTATAGTGTTACTTTCATAAAACTTAGAATAACGTACAATATTAAGTTAATCAGGACTTTAAGTATGCAGTATCATAACTGCAGTTCTGATGTTCATAACAAACATAAAGAAAATTGGCAAAAAACTGAGCAAGTTCTGGTTATTATAGTAGAACATGCACCACAGGCATAATGCTCTGAGGGACTAGTTGACCGAGCCAAGATGGCGGCCGTGTGGTCATGCTGTGTCATTAGGCAGCAGCGTCTAGTGAGTAATCTCGTCTTCTAATAGATATCTATCCAAAATCCTGCAGCCACAGGGCCCTTTGAGGAGCACTTTGGACATGCCTGCATTAGGACAAATCTTATTTATGTATTTGGTTTGCCAGACAGCAGTACTAAGTTATTTTGGGTGTATGTGGCATCAAATAACATGAACAGGATTATACAGGTCCTTAGGATTTGGATGAAGCGAAGCAAGTAAATTTTATTCCAAGGATGGAGTGTGAGGGGGAGGCCACAATCTCAGACTTGACCAACTTCTGTCCCACATCTTTTGTGTGCCTTTCTCATATTTTTTTATTTTTCATCTATGTCTAATTCATGTGTCCCCCTTTTTGTTTTTTTAGTGAGGATGCCGGCCTTATCACGGCACTTCAGGATGAACTTAAAAACCTCAAAGAAGAGATGGTGCAACTCAAAAGCACACCAGTAAGTGAACCTCTCAATGTGCTGCGTGATTCTACTTCAATTTAGAAAATGATCTCCACTAATCACTGGCATATTGTCTCTGTTTCAGCAATCAGATAGCACTGCTGAGGTCGGACAGCTTCAGAGCAGGTAAATCAGAGTGACAAGTGAGGAGATCAGTCTCACATTCTGTTAAGTCTGTTATTCAGATCTCTGACTTGTCTGTTTTTGGTTCTGTTGTCAGTCTGGCTGAGAAGGATGCCCTCATCACTTCACTTCAAGAGCAGCTGAGAGAAAAGATGACCACAGATGCAGTAAGAGTCTCTTCACACACAAGTGTCTAATCAGTTGAAGACCGCTCTTGCTGTTAATCACCTTGTTAATTATGTCACTCATTGTCTTGGCAGAACACTGTGGCACAACTGACAGCTTTACAAACTGAAACCAAAGAAACTCTCCAGACACTCTTCCCACAGATCCCCCTGGAGACAGAGCAGGTAAGAAAATTGCTGAGATACATAGTGCAATGATTCTAGTCATTACTGTGTACACAACTTTTTAGATTCATCTGTATGTTTGTCTCTCTTCACCTAGTCAAACTGGCTAGAAGTATTTACACAGAAAGCTCAGGAGACCCTCAGCCAGCAGTCTCAGACTCAGTCAAGCACAGCATCACCGGTAAGCCTTCATGTTACCATGGTGTAATTAAATACTGGTTTGAGTTGATATGGCAGAAGATCTGAATGAGTTCTGGTTGTTGCAGGAGTTGCTTGAGAAACTGAAGGAGGCCGAGGAAAGCCATGGCTCCCTGCAGGCTGAGTGTGAACAGTACAGGACAGTCCTGGCTGAAACAGTAAGTGACAGATCATGGTATTCATATAATACAATAAAGAAAAACTCTTGTTCTCAGTTTGGTTGTAGAATAATGTGAATATGGAGTACGCTTATGCAGCTATTTATTCCTGGTTTCCTACTACTTTAGGAAGGAATGCTGAAACATCTGCAGAAGAGTGTAGAAGAGGAGGAGTTGGTCTGGAAGGCCAAGATGGCTAACTCAGAGGAACAGCTGAGGCTGGTAAGTCAGAATATACCCTTAAAGTCACTGTGATACATCACTTTGATTTTGTTTTATCATGTGTACATCCCTCCCCCTGCATCCTTTTCACAACCTACCAAATGTCCCACACTTCCAGGCTTTGGAGAACGTCAGCAAGCTGGAAGCACAAAACCAAAGTGTAGAACAGGTGGGGATGTTTATTTCATAAGCACAAGTTGAAATAATTCCCACAGGAAAGCAAACAGATTAGTGACTTTGTTTTGTTCACTGCAGTTGAAGGAGCAGATGATGCTTCTGGAGGCCCAGCTGGAGAAGCAGGCAGACAACCAGTTGACCTCAGAGGAGACAGAGCAGGTACGTGAGCAGGTCAAATCTAAGGATTACAGTAACCTCACACAAGGTTGTTTTTTTTGTCATTTTATGTACAAGTGAAAGAGCTAAACTCTAAAATTTAATTGAAATTTATTCTTGTGTTTGAAAAGACAATTTTCAGTAAGGTGGTAAATTTGGCTCTTTCCTTATGTAATGTAAAAGTTTGCTTTTGATTAGTGAAATGTGATAGAAGTAGTGTAAACTCAATATAATACTCTTTTTTGTGTGGAAAAAACTTGGATTCAGCTACCAAACCTTGTGGTGCATTTAAAAACATTAACTGTCTAACATCTGCTCATTGCTGTGCTGTGCTCTGTGTTCAGCTGAAGCTGCAGCTGTCAGAGTGTCAGAGCCAGCTGGAATCGGCCCAGAAGGAATGCCGGGCACAGAAGGAGGAGCTTGCACAGGTGAATTCAGCCCTAAACTGTTTCCCCATCCCCCAGACAATAACATTTTTCTCATTCATAATTTTCTGAGATGGAGACTTTTCAATTGTGAGATGCAATGTATGAAGGAATGTGTTTAAACCCCTCCTACAGCCAGCTAAGTAACGTGTCAGTGACATGCAACATAAAGGGGATTCAGAGACAGAGGTTATTTAACCAATGGCAATGACTAGCGACGGCTTCCTGTTTCAGGTCAGAGAGCAGCTGGGCGAGATCACGATGCGGGCTCAACGCGAACAGAATGGCCCAGCTGAGGCTCAACCCAGTCAGGTCAGGGTGCAGAGGTCACAGGGCACCCTTAACTTCCTGTCAGAGAGCACTGGGCAGCGCTAGGACACTTGTCCAAACATCTGTTTTGGCTGTGGCTGAATTTCACAAGTCAGCTTGGTTTCAGTTTAACAAAAAAAGAAAATCCAAAAGACACTTTTGTCATTGGTGTTGTTGGTTTACACCTGATTTAAACGCACAGTTTCTTTGCTGTGATGCTTTTAGAGGCTACGTGCAGTCATTTAAGCTATGTCCTGAAGTTAGAATATGACCATCAAACACAGGCGCCACATAACAGAAGATAAAGAAGTGTTGTATTTCCAGTCTGTCCAGTTCTCCTCTGACACAGAAGTGTGTTTGTTCTAACCATTATTTGAATTGACTGAGTGGATATGACTCTAACACCGCTCTTTCTCACCTTTTTTTCAGCATGCTCACCTCTCCTCCTTTTGTTTTCAGCTATTTGTTGTAGGATTTCTAACAGCAACAGAAACCTAGCATTTAACTCCAGCCTCTCACCTGACATTGTCTGAGGAGACTAACTTGGCTCGCAGGTCGAGCAGCTTGTGTGTGTATGTGTGTGGGTGTGCTACTGCTACGGCACAAGAATGCTTGCATACACACGTATGGTCGTGCAAACTCTGCGTCCATGTGTGTTTATTTTGCATTTGTGTATTTTCAGGTCCAGAATCAGTTGAGCCAGACAAGTGAGAAGCTGCATGACGAGGCGGCTCAGAGGCAGCAGCTGTCAGAGGAGTTTGAGCAGGTATTACCCGTCAACAATGACCTCTTTTTTTCAGTCAAGTCTCACCAGACACACTATACTGTTTACTGTCAGTGTATGACGTCAGTGAATGTTGTCAAACCACCAGGCCCAGAAAACTGTCACAGAGCTTCAGGCTCAGCTGGATCTTCTGAAAGAAGATTCACCACAGACTGACACAGAGGATGTTGCTCAGCTCAAGGTTTGTAAAGAAGTCAGAGAATCCAAACTTGACTGTTAGATTTATTTATTTTTTGTATGACTTCTAGGTTATTTTAAATTTCTCACCCTGCGAGTATCAGTGGTAGCAACAGGTGGTTCTGCTTCAAAAAGAAACCATGTGTATTTCTCAGATTTATAGATGATCACTTTATCAGAGTAGTGTTTACTGATTTACTGATCACATTGAAAGACTCATATTTCCTTCTGCCATCAAACAGCTCTTATTCTCTTCCAGCAGTTCATCTCTATCCCATCTCTTGGTTTATATTGACCCAAGTTCAATATTTATTTTGTTACACATTATGAAATAATCATATGAGTAAATATTGACATAACCAACCCCTATTTAACCAATAATTAGAGCAATAATCCAGCCTCAGATTGGTATTAGTAGTTTAATTATTTTCACAATAGCAGTTTAAATTTAATTTATGGTGTGTTTGTTTATTAAATTATTTTCTCCCGTGACAGATATTTCATAATGTTGCATGTTGTCAGCCGATGAGTGGACAGCTGGTTACATAATAGAGTGCCATATTTGTCTTGACTGATCAATGAGACTTTGGGATGAAAAGAGGGGGCTTATGAAACAGCCAGAATGGTCATGGGGAAAAGCAGTGTGTAGTAATTAAGATTTAGAAAGCAACTAAAACTGACTGTTGTGAAAAGACTTACAATGAAGTAACATTTCATAATAATGAGCTCAGTTTTACAAGGTGACTAAATTATTTCACATTTTGGGTCTTTATTGAGTGTCACATTTTGCTTTGAAGTAACACTAAACGGTGTTGTTGTCACACCAGGAGCGCCTGGAAAAGGAGAAGAAGCTGTCCAAAGACCTGGGCCAAGCAGCCACCAAGCTCCAGCAGCTTCTCAAAGCCACTCAGGAGCAGCTGACCAAAGAGAGAGACACAGTGAGAACACTACAGGAGCACCTGGAAGGCAAGGTGAGGCAGCGTGCACCAGGAAGACTACACGCCAACGTTAAGCACATCAAATTATTTTAGTATGCATGTGTGTTCTGACACAAATCTTCTTACTTCTGTTTTCAAGGGCGATTACGTCGAGCTGAAGGAAGGAACGTCCGTCTGATGGGAAGTTTACCGCGGACACTACACAAAACTGCCAAATATGCCTTATGATTACCATAGTTATGCATTCCAAAACAATTTCTTTCTTGTACTGTAGTATATTGCATTTGTTGCAACTGTAGGAATCATGTTTGATAATATAAACATTTCAAAGATTAGAGGAGAGGATCCTGCTGCAATCTTTACTGAAACACATTCCATCAAGGATTCTGGCTATGTCAGAAGTTACTTATCCCCCTGCCTTATAGTCCAAACATTTCCCCATAGTTCAGTGTTAAAAGGGAAACCGATTGTACGTCAAACGTACATCAACCTGTGCAATTACTTTGTATGTCTTTTCTATGTGGTTGAATGATGGAAACATTTTATGGTTCAATGATGCAGTACCTTTATGGGCCTGCTGTCCTCTGTAGCTGGCTGCCAGTAACACATCCAATTTGACTTTGTATGAATGAATAAACTACAGTGTCACTCTGTCATTACTGATCAGTGTGTGTTTGTGTGTGTGTCATAGTTGCTGTACAATGGATGTGGACAGGAAGCAACAAAGCAGTCTAGCTGTAGTAGGTTACATTTTGTCATAGTTTCAGATCCGGTATGATTCAGACAGCAATTCTGGAAGTAGGGGCATTGGCCCATAATAACTGCACAGTCATTTTAATTTCTGAACCTTCCTTCCTGGGTAAAAAGCTCGTCCCAGATCTGCTACATCCATGCTTTGTTAAGAACAGCCCTGGTTTCTTACAGGAAACATGACTACACTGCAACATCCTCACACTAGATGACCATACAACACAATTGTATGGAATTGTGTTGTCTTATATATCATTATTATGTATCATTTTAAACAAGAATAGATACATATAAAATGTGTTCAAACACATTGTGTAATATTACTTATCTCCAGCTGAACAAAAGTGACAGACACCAGGAAGAATCTTCAAAGTTGGGCCTCGTGTGTTTTTTTTCAGAGATGTTTCTCTCTCAGGCCTTCCAAACACTTGCACTACTACTATGAGAGAGTGAGCAAAAGGGGAATCATAACTAAATTTCATTGTGGTCACTTGCAAAACAGAACTATAATGACCACACACTCAGATTGATGAGAGGAGTCTGAAAAGCCACAATGCAGCTCTGAAATGATCGTATGATGAAGGTATGCTGCATTTGGGCTGGTTTGCTGAACCTGGTTTAACATTTGGAAATATGCCCATTGGCTTTATAGGTGAGAATTAGCAAAATCCACCTACTGACATCTCTAAACGTAACAGCAAAACTAATTTGCACAATATTATTTTTTATGGAAGAATGGTAATATGTCATTTTATGCATAAACATCTTACCAAAATCAGGGTGTTGAGTGGCGCAGGAGGTTAAGCAGGTGCACCATGTATAGAGGCTACAGGCATGCTGCAGATGGACCCGGTTCAAATCCCGGTTTCCTGAATGTCTCCCCCTCCCCATTTCCTGTCTCTCTCAACTGTTCTATCCAATAAAGGCATGAAAAACCTATATAAAACATCTTAAAAAAAGAGATTGTATAGTTTACAAAGAATTGAAAGGCTGACCCAAACCTATTATACATCCACGTGCTTTGACTGATCCCCCAGATATCTCTTAAGGCCTTATCCATCCATCACAATCTTGCTGCGACATGACGTTAACCACCACACACCCATACAGTGGCTTGTGCACGAGACTATTGAAAGATATCAGCTGTAAAAATGGGCTGTAATGTCTGCCTTGAAAAAACAAAACAATCTCATGGCACTAGTAAAGGCCAGTATTAAGTAACTTTTTGTCAAGCATGAAATATACAAGTTGGTTGAACACAATCAGTTACACTGAATGTAGATGTCTATACTCAGAAAGTGCATTGGCTGCTGCATTATGGTTGAAACATTTGGTTTATTCTTTGTAATAAGTCTTTATTCTTTACAGGCCTCTTTACAAGTGTAACAGTCACAAGAACACATTAGTTGAACTTGAAGTCCAAGTCATTTCGTAAACTCTAGTAAGGCGTCCAGGAAGACACATGGTGTATACTGGAATATACAGAGACTTAAACATGTGTGTACATAAAAATAGAAAATTACTGATATGAGAAATATAAATGTACCAGAGGTCATGTGATACATGATGGTATCATTGTATATTTATATGTAAAATAGATTTAAATCCATATGAGTCTGTTTTCACAGCCAAACTGGTGTTGGCTGAGAGCCTCCCAATTTTATATTTTTTGTTTTTTTATTTCATTTTCCTCCACATCTTTAGTTTGGCTCAAAGCAAAATTGAATTGGAAACTTTGGTGTCATTTCAAATCCCTTTAAATTGACCTTGATCAAGAAATCACAGAGGATGGCCCTCAAGTGTGCGTACGCTTTTCCCTAATTCAGCAGCAAAGTTTCCCCTCTGGCGGTAGTCTGCAGGGTCATTTACCTGCAACTGGTGTTTGATTCCTGTTGAAGACATCAGAGTTAGATTTTTTTTTAAAGGAGCATTTGAACTTGTTAACATCTTCTCAAATTTTTACAAGATGTGATTGTAGCATCTGGTGCTCCCACCACAATTGAGATTTGACAAAATAAAGAAAGAGAAAATACATTTACCTGTCAGGACCTTCCTAATGGATTCTTTCGAGCTAGCATAGCTCATTTTTTCTTTGATTGGTGCAGTATCAGGAGCCCTGACGTAAAAAAAAAACAAAAAACAACAACATTGTTGTTTTGTTGTTAATTTTGGAATAGAGGGACACTTAAGTGCAGCAAGATTGTTCTCATACAGTGAATACAGTGAGGTTGGCACTTGAAGACAGTTTTAATCAGGGAAAATGGATTACACTGTAGCTGTTATGTAAAGGCTTACCACATCAGAAAGACCAGTTCTTCCTTTTTAATTTGTTCCTTGGTTTCAAAGTGGCAGTCATACAGCATGTAGCGACATTGATCATCCGTGAGCAAAGTCATGGTGTGCTTGAATACATCCTCTACATTGACCAGGTCCTTTTGCCGGATGGCTTGTGCAATGTTGATGAAACCATCTTTGATTTCAAAAATGGCCACTCTTATACGCTCGTTCTCATCATCCTCATTTTTCACCAATTTCATCTCATTGTAGAGGTCCTTGACTTCGTCAGCGACTTTTACTCCAGACGTCTGGTAAGAAACACAAAATGCAACGCTGTAATTAGTCAACCATTTTGTTTTATCAGTGTCCTATTTTATTAGATGTGGGCCAACTCCTTCAGAAGGCAGCAACCCTACAGGTTGGTGTATTGTCAGTTAGGGAAATAATTCAGTGTATCTCATGCTCTGCACATAGCTAAACAAAACAGAGGAAAACACTATGACAAATAAAATAAAACTATAATTGCTTGTATATCCTGCATTTACTTGAACCATGCAGTTGCAACTGTGCAAGATCCTGAATTTTGAAAGATAATTGTTTGTGTAAAACATGCAAACTGAATTTCAGTTATTTCATACATAAACAAAAAAGGTGACCAAGCAAAGACTGCTTCCTTGTTGTTTTATCACAGGATTTCCACTAAGTTTAGCACCAACTCTAACAGTTATAAAGTTCTGATGACAGAGTAGGAACGCTGTGGAAGATTTGGGCATTGGCTCGTACAACAAATAGATGATGTTCACTCGCACTTTGTTTCTTTTTTCTAATAGACAAAAAGCAGAACTGAAAGATGAGGAAACAGGAAGTTCTTGAACTACACTTTGGAGAGAAGTGTTTACGCGATTTAGTTGGTTTAAATGTGCAGATAGATACTCTCCGTGTCTCAGTCAGTAATCACACACTACGAGAGGAGCTTCCCCCTGAGTGTTCACAGCCACAGCTCTGTCACATTCCAGTCATTGTGGAACAAGTTCGCACAAGAAAGACCGCCCCAAGGCATTCACTCTGAACAAATTTCAAGCACGAACAAAGCTCCCACCATCTTGGAGGCAAAACCACACCTTGAAAAGTCCCTTGTAAAAACCAAACTCCCTTTTTCAATCAACCAACTTCTTCTCAAACAGCAAACATCAATCTCAGACAACTTTACAGCTTCAGCGTCATTCATTCATTTCCCCCCCAGCAAACACTGTTAGGATGAGTACATCAAAACCCTGCTATCTGTATATTGCATGTGCAATGCTGGATGCTAATCTCACAGAATATATTGTTGACTGACACAGCCAAACTCTTCAGGAAAGTTACTCACCATTTTTGCTTGTGGTCTGTGAAGGAGCAGGCAGCAGAGAAAAAATGGCAGCAGTAGTCACAGTGCAGAAGGGGTCATAAGGAAGGAGAGCAGGTTGACTCATGTAGGAGGGGCTGTTGTAAATGAGACCACCTCCAAAACCAGGTCCACCCCTTTCTTCCCAGGTGTGACAGTTTCAGCTGCAACCTCAGCATAAGCACTGCATTACATTACATTTGACGGCTAAATCACAATGATATACATGCTCCATTGTCCGGTGCTGGACAAATATTTTTCTTGCTCTGTCCGTTTGTTTTGGTTGAACATGGGCAGAGATCTTCCTTTTTTTTTTTTTTGATTTATTTATCCAGAAGCCCCAGGTGAGCTCAAGCGAGTCGTGGGTGGGAGCTGCACACAACACCCTTATAAGGAGAACATACCTGTCCACATTTTAAACTCAACTGCTGCTCAGATGCAGCTCAATGGCCTTATAAGGTAAAAGGTGGAAAGAGTTCACTGACGTACCAAAAAGAATTATCTATACCTGTGCAAAGAGCTGTGAGGATTCCAATAGTCAGGAGTGTGAAAAACTGGTTGAAACACAAGACACATTACACACATTTACCACTAAGGACACGTCAGAACGATTTCAACTGAAAGAGGAAATTTTCAGTTGTTGGTTCATTTCATAGCTGGTTTTCTCCAGATTTGTTATGTGAGCAGTCAGTGCAGTTTATGTGACTCACAAAAAAGTGATTCTGCTGTGTTCATAATTGGATAGCTGTAAGATTGTACACAGATATCAGGTTCTTTGCTGAAAACGACACCAACTGTTCAGGCTGTAAAGGAGACAAAAGTTGATGACAATCATGTTGCCATCAAGTAAGAAAAACAACAACTTTTGCAACTTTTCCTTAAAATCCAGGAATTTACCAGCGATTGTTTTATTAGTGAGGAACAGCTGACACATATGGGTGTGACCCAGGTGTGATGACAGAAAGAAGCTAGATACTTATATAATGTCATTCATACTGAATGAGATCTCTTTTTTAAATCTGAATTGAAACTATTATTTAAGCCAGAGGCATTTTCACAGACAAGTAGATATTTACGACCCATGTGAATAGGTAGAACTCAGCGGCGGAGCTTCGGGGGGGCTGGGAGGGCAGTACTTGTTCTGTGTTATTTTATATAATATCATTGCTGCATTACAACAATTTATATTTAGGGTTCACACAAACACAGACACAAAGATTTCTTCAAAGTCCTGCTCAGGCCGAATGTGTAATCCAACATTTGCAATACAGTGTTGCTGTGTGTGCTGTAACATGCCTTTGCTGGAAAAATACAAACACTGACAAAAGGAGTCATTGAGTCATGTAAACTGCTAAACTGTCTCATTATCAACAGTCTTATGGAGGTCATACATATAATTTAGGTCAATTGGGTGGAGATTCTGTGCATAATATACTCCTCCTCTCTGGAGTGACTATTTTTAATACAGATACTCTGCTTCAGCATCACAGTGGCCTTGCTTCCGCTGCAATGATTATTAGTTTATAGAGTCAGAGGCCTGCCTCACATCCTGCTGCAAAAAGGAGGAGTTGAAAATGTTGGCATATGTCACAGTTTACCAGCCACACTGGAATCTGTGACCGGTAAAGAAAGAATCACCATTTATGTAGGTCCACCTTTTGATGGTCTTCTGGGATTTTTTTAGGCCTGGCTGCCAGAACTAACAGCAGCTGGTAGCGTCTTTCAGAGTCATAAAAGAGGAAATACAAAAGTGAACCTCACAGGACAGGAAATAGCTGCAGCATAGCTCTGTGTGAGCTGAAAACTTCACGCTGCTGCAAGCACATTGCAGTTTTGACCACAACCCAGTCAGTTGCGTCAAAGCACTGAATCTGACTCTATGAGAACTCTGACCTCTACTGGTAAATTACTGAAACACCACATGATTGAATTTACCTTGTCAACGCTTACCACCAAAAACAAGGACCAGCATATGGAGACTTCAATTTGTGCACAAAAGGAATGGAAATCAACACATTCTGAATTAATAAACGAATCTTCATAACAGCACTTGATTTTCTTCATTTATCTAATTAACATACAATTATTTTGAAGGACCTCCTTTTTTAAATGGCCTTCTTGAAATTACTTGAGATTCCCATATAGGTCGATTACATGCATTAAATGCCAATTATTGGACATTTGCTGAATCAAATAATTTTGATTAAATGAATGAAAATTAGTCTTAATTATGTCCAAGTGTGTGTGAACCATGAATCACCATGACACCTTTTTTTTTTTTTTTTTAAGACGCCCTGCGTACCGCCTTCACACAGAATTGTGTTAGTCTGTAGCTAAAGAGTAACTTGGATACAAAACAAAACAAACCACTGTTGTTCTCACCTCTGTTCAAGTTTGTGTTGTGTTGGACTATTATTGGGTGTGGTCAGTTGCATTTCATTCTGCCACCCACGATGACCTCAATCAACAAGCTTGTTTCAGTTTAGTAGATGTTTGTTTTGTTTTATTGTCATTGTTGAGTGCAGGTTTCACTGCACAGGGGTAATTTATGGTTTAATGAACATTGATGTGTGAAAGCATCCAAAATCTTTTTCACTTCTTTGACTGCAGATGTCAGTGGCATCAACACCCTTGTCTTGTCATCACAAGAGAATTGCCTTCTTGCTGTCCTGCTAAGTATAAAATAACCATTTTCATGTCTGTATTGTAAATTAGAAGTTAACAGAATAGGATTATGGGAATAGCTTCATTTAATATTCATAAAGAGTGGTTCAGTGGACTTGATTGAAGAACACAGCACACACAACTGGTATATATTTGTTTGTGTTTGTATTGTTTAATAAATAAACCCATTATTATTTGAGGGAGATTGTGGCTTTTTGTTTATGGATATATTCACACCATCATTTTTTCCCCTCCCAAAATGCATCCCTGTTGACTATTATTCACTCAAAAACATCCAACTAAATATTCAGATATCATGACACTTCAACCGCAGCCTTGATTCTTCAATTGTAAACAATCGGCGCTCCTCTACACCATCGCCAGACTCAGCCACTGTGGATGCAAACACAGACACAGGTCACAATAAAGTAGCCTATCATCACTTCACATTGTTGTTTCATTTTACAAAACAAGCTTTTACCTCCTTGAATCCCAGTTCTACCTCGCCAGAGCCATCCTTGTCCAGGGTATTGAAGGTGTCTGTTGTAAATGACAGTAAACATCACAACTCTACATGATATTGTCATCGACAGCTGGATGCAAAAATGTGGTGACAAGGAAAACAGCTCACTGAAGAGTGACTCTAAGCGAATCAGGCAGCAGACAAAGTTGTCAAAGTCAATGGTGAGGTTTGCGTCACTGTAGCGGGCCACGATGATCTGGTGCAGAGGGTTGTTGAGAGAGAAACCTGTTGAAATGTAACAAGATGAACTGAGAGATCAGATGTAACAACACACAGTACAAAGCTGAAGGAATGCAAATAAGTGGCAGTTTATCAATAAGAAGAAACGACATACAGTAGTGACACAAACTTACCAGCATCTTCAACAGCCATCCGCATCTCAGAAGAGCTCATGCAGCCACTTTGGTCCACATCTCTCCCTCTGTACAGGTCCTAATGGAGAGCCCAACCCCATTGACATCTGTTATAACCTTCCTACTTATAATCTAGTGTATGTTACATGTGGTATTGTTAATGCCAGGACAAATCAGGGACCGGAACATACCAAGAACTTCTCAATCTTTGTCCACAGGATCTTAAATTCTACCAGTCCCAACTTGCCACTTCCATTTTCCTTTGAAGGAATGTTGAGGAAAATTACAATGTGCCATCACACAGAGTAATGTGCAATCCCCTGACATGACTAAAAAAAGGGAAATAGGAAGGATACATCCAGCAGGTTGACCATGTTGTGGCAAGTCGACAGGCTAAACCCACTGGTTTTGATGTCATCTCCTGCAAATGAAAAAAAAACCCACAGGGATACATTGCTGTGAGTGTCTGGTGTTCATGAATACAAACACCGAACATGCTTGAAAGGGGGAAAGAGATGGGTTTTCTTACGCTTCGTCACCACTCTGTTGAGGATTTTCTGCAGCTCAAACACAGAGATCTCCACATCCTGCAAACCACGTGACACAAACACTGTGTAAGTCAGTTTGGGACTGAAGACTGGAGACTGTGAGGCCGGGGAAGGAAGTGTCAACTTCAGTGTACTCACATGTCCAGCAAGCTGTCCAAACAGTCTCTTGAATCTGTCACTGATGTCATCTTCATCGATATCAATCTGGAGATGACAAGGTTATGATTTATTTCATTCTTCTTAAAATTTCAATTTAAATTTACATATTAGAAAGCGTACATCAAGGGGTGTGACTTTACCTTCTCAACATGGCACTCCACAGGATCATCAATCTCTCTGAAAGGCAGATGTCACAGTTAAAATGGCAATTAATAAAACTCTCCTCTCGGTCACATGACAATTTGTGAAACAAACATACTGGAAATCAGCCTGTTTCTCAGAGAACACGCGCACGTAGAAGTCTCCGTTCTTGTTGGGCTCAAAGGTGGAGGGGACGATGAGGTATTCTCCAGGGGGGAGACAGAAGCGGTTGGACACTTCCCGCAGGTTGATGAAGGTCTCAGAGCGCGCTGCCGAACAGTTGTACAGGAAGAAATTTTTCTTCAGGTGCACCTGCCTCTTGCCAGAGAACTGGGAAATGACACGTACAGTACCATGTAAATGTTTGCATGACAGTTTGGATTTAGAGCAATGGTGCAACAGCTGGATACTCATTTGTCATGAAAAATGAAGGCTCATCTACAGTAGCTCCTTCATCTTGGCTTACATACCTCCTCGGGCAGCTAGAAAAAAGATGAAAAATGTAAGAATAGGTGAAAATGCTGAAAATTCTCTACTGAAGTTTGGTCACTGACAGTGTTGTCTTTAAGGCAGCTTCTTACCTCATAGACGGCAAAGCCAATGGTTTGCATGTCCTGCCCCATTTTCCTCATTTTCCTCCTGTTCTTCTGCATCAAGCCCACAATGACGGTGCAGCCCTCCTCCTCACCATCGTCAGGGTCATCATCCACATCATCCAGCTTTATGACAAACTGAGGATTCATCCAGAAGGAATCTAGAAAAGAGAAGCAAGGGTTTGTTCATGACACACACACACACACACACACACTATAGTGCAGGGTTCAAATCTGGAACAAAAGATGGGGAAACTGGTTGTACTTGGATAGTTTCTGCAGCCACCAGCTGACACGCCCCTCCTCCACGTGTCTTCGAACTCAGTCTCTGCCCATTTCTTGAACTCACTGCCCGTGAGAGCATCAGGGGTGAGGTTGCAGATCTCAAGGCGTGAATATTGGCGCAGGAAGTCAGTAAATGACATCCTTTGGGAAAAGCAGAGTATGGAAAATGGAAAATGACACATCTATACCAAATTCAGAGGTTCACTTTATTCAAATACATCAGGCGAATATTCATAAACTTTTGTTCGGTGTGTGGATTTTGTTGGAGAAAAGCAGATTCAGTGAAATTTACCAGAACTCTCCATCCTCAGCACGGTTGGTCAGTCTCTGTCGATCCTCAGAGCTCACATATCTCCATTCAGAAGAGCTAGAAAAAAAGACAGATATGGAAGATAAACTACAGGGCGTGGACAGATAAACAGGCCAAACTTGGACAGTGGTGAGAGTTGGTTATAGTCCAATGAAAAAAAACTCTTAAGGGCCCATTCAGCATTTATCACTATTAAGTAATATGACACCAACTAAAAATGCAGAAAATCTGAGCTTTTTTCCTTAAAATGTCAAGAAGTCAGCATTTGTTTAATTTGGAAAATTAATAATATAGACATGACAAAACATGTTTTTAATGCAAATATAAGGAACACTGAGAACCTATAACCCATGCAGCCCCTTGAGGGAGGTTTCTTACTGAGTGGAGTTAGTGATCATATGTGCAGGCTTTAGGACTGAAAACTCTAGCTTCTGGGATGCGGCTGCAAATGATCAGTGGATTTATGTTTGTCAGCCCTCAAGCCCCAAGCAGTTTCCTGCCCTGCCTGCTCACAAGCTGTGCCTCTGCCCTGGGAAAAGGCACTCAGGACATCGTTGTCAGCTGTTTGTATGACCAGACAGACATGCTCCTCCACCCACAGCACAAAAATAAGCTATAAAGTCAGAGTCTGTGCAACAACATCCTTTCACAACAGGATTTACCAGCCACTCCACTGGGTGTGTCCACATGTCTCCGTGTGTTGCATGCACAGTGATATAAAGAGACCTACTTTACTTTATATATTCTATTGCAATTTGACTGGAAGGTCTTAACGTGTATGAACAAGAAAAGAGCGGTGAGTTGAGAAAGCATGTTAATAAGAAGTGTGAAGCAGTAAAATAACATTTCAATTGTTGATTGATTCTTATTATCATAGCTCAAACTGACAAACCACAAAACACAGCTGAAAGGTTGGAGGATTATAAAGTTATGGCAACGCTGGAAATTTCAGAGTCTGCACACATGGCAATCCAACCAAACAGTGTAGAGATATCCCACTCAAAACCACAGCTGAGGAGGTCAGGTGATCACCAATGTCATGAGCACATCATGAAGGAACCTTGGATGTCTTTCCCAGATTTGAGATACGTGTTTGCTGAAATCAGCCCCAGCTCTTAATCTTGGATTTGCACTGCAAGTCCTCTTAATTTTAATACAAATTAATATTTCATGCTGCAAACTCCTATTTTATGCTCTATTTTAGTCTCAGGCTGTATGTAATACATACAGCCTGAGACGAAGAGTTCATTTGCAAAAGCAGATAAGTGCCATTTTGAAAAAAATGAGCTTAGGCTATGTATTTATTCCTTGCATAGTGTTGTTTTCAATAAAACTTTATTTTTTTGAGATATGTCTTTTTTGTTATTCACTCAACTTTTTTTACTTATCATCCTATGTAAATTTTAAAAATTTCTGTTTTGCAAAAACGGAGTTATCTGTTTTGTGAATGTTTTATTTTCCCCTAATTTCTTTTATTCTTTTTTGGGTTTTAATTTTCCAGTTTGTTTTGGGTTTTAATTTGCATGTTTTTTTTTATTTATGTAAAGCACATTGAGTTGCCCCTTGGTGTGAGCTGCCTTGACTGGCGTTGCCTTACCAGTGGAAACTAATAGCTACATAGCTAGAGCTAATGAGTTTATTGGATTTCGTGTCATCAAAACTCTCTGAAAGTGTTCAACACTCACTTGTCACTCCAAGCTCCATTCCACTCCACCTGACCCCACGGGTTTCTGATCCTGATCAGTTTCTCCTTGTCTCCTCTGTACTCCACCTGACGCAGAAGTATGGGTCAGTTCTTTCAATTAGGAAAAACATAGAGGAAAAGGCGAACTCTAAAAGCAATATAAATACAATAAAGAGTAGTAATGTAACAATTTGTAGCAACTATTACAATGGCAAAAGCATACATATACAGTACTTTACTCACCTGCTCTGCTCCTGTCACTGAGTAGGCGTGACCCTTCACCAGTTTGCGATGTGTAACAGCTTCAGAGTCAGATGCACTAGTGATCTGGGATGGAGAGGAAAAACTTGTTAGGTAAAAATAACCACATTTCAAATAAGTTGAATGCAACAATGCTACATGAGAGTAAGAAAATAAACCCAAACTAACATCAATGGAGCATCCGAGAAGGGAGCCTCTGTCCAGGGCCTTTCTGATGATTTTGAAGAGATGGGGATCTGGCCTGCTCAGCTCATGTCTCTCAGCTATACCTCCCGTGAAGTCCTCGAAGCCTTCAGTGGTGCTGCCCCCAGAAAGAGCCTCATAGCATCCATTCAGCCTGAAGGAAAAATGGATTAATGAAAGACCATACTCTAGAAGGAGACACTGGAACAGACAGAAAGGTATCCATACTTAGCGTAGGCCTTCTCCAGCAGGGCACTCCAAAACTCTGACCCCTCCTCAGAGTGAACAAACAGCAGCTCTCCATTTCTGGTCGGCAGACGGTCATCGACCACCACATCCACCCACTCCCCAAACTGCCAGAACTGAGATCCACAGAAATCGGACACAGTAAAATCAAACCTGTCTCTTCCATGTTATTTGTAAATGAATGCAGCTGTGTCACAGTGCTCTACCTCGAAGTGAAAGATGCCAGCGTAGTTGTCCTCGAAGCTTTGGTCATGGGGTACAACCCGAGACAAAACCTGTTTGTTGAGAGTCAAGGAGGCGATAGCTGCCAGGAGCCAGCAGTCACCTGAGCACAAGCACACAGTGTTAGAATAAAAACAATTCCTGCTGAAGAGCTCATCTCTCATACACAGGAGATTTCATGCTCTGACATGTTGTAATCACTTTTAGTCCCTGGCTGTGACACATCTTCAAAACACAGCAGGTATGTGGTGTGCACAGGTATGCACACACACCTCAGCTGTGAGGTGGCTCTCTTGCATTACCCACATTGCTCAGCAGCAGCAAAGATAACTTAGTCTCACCCACACATGCATCTATCATGCAGGCTGGGTGTAGAAGACTGATGACAGTCGTTATAAGGCGCTTTGTGCCCAACGACAGCTGAAGTCAACTCACAGGAATTTTCTCAGTCATTTTAGCCTTTTAGAAGTCATTTAAATGTAAAACAACAAAAAAGATAAGCGAGATCACAGAGGGAGGTCAACATGAAGAGCTGTTATTGTACTTATATCTACCAACTGTCACATCTAAGTCATGCATGCAAAGTCATTTGAATATTTTAGGAATGTTTGGAGATGGAAATATAGGGAAATACAGATACTGCAATTATCTGATTGTGCCATCAACAGGCTTTTGTGTGTATGCGTGTGTGAGTTTCTCTCACCCAGTGCTCCTTGACAAATATCAGTCCTGGTCGCATTTTCAGCAATGAATTTTGGATTGGAACAGAGCTCCTGCAGAAAAATGAAGACATCTATAAAACTCTCTCACCCACCCTCATAAAACTATGATGGGACATTTTCATCATTTGAGAGCTGACACGCTGCAGGAAAACTGCAATAAATCACATTCACATTAGGTGTTGACAACACAGGACTATAATACTGTAGTTAAAATCAGCAGATGTTTCCATCCACCTTCTGTACTCACCGTGGGTCTCTTCCAGGTGACTCCCCGAACTTTATGTGAACTGGGCCCCAGTTCGTCGAAGCCTAGAGATGAAGGCTCAGCGTCAAAGCAGTCATCCTCAAACAGCCGTCCTCTCTCCAGACAGCTTGTCCTCAGCGACTCATAGTCCTGGTTCAGGTATTTCACTGCATGAGAGTTTGTTCCGATCCCATGTGCTCGCTCTCGGTTGTGCTGAAGCTTGGCTGCGATCCCTGACATTTTGCACTGGTGCGACGTCCACTCTGCCTCTGGCTGTGACAGGTATGTCTGTGTGGTTAGACAGGCTCTGTCTTATGTATGCAGATTGACAGTCTCCACACCCTCGCCAGACCAGACAGTTTGCTCTGGCTCACCTGTGTCATCCAGCCCTTTGTGCATCTGGCTTTGATTGTCTACCTTTAACTGGACCAGATGTAGGCCTAGCTCACATTCTGAGTACAGAGCAGCAGGTGGAGCGGTCATATGGGTTGCTGTAGTGGTAATCAGGAATGTGCTGCAGTCAAATTGTAACACAAAACAACAACAAACAGGTTCCAAGGCGACTCTTTTCTGATGTATCAAAGCCTTTATTTGGCAGCTAATTCATATTTGAATATTAAAAACAACCAACATGTGTCGACCCGCAGGGCCTTCGTCGGGGTATACAACAACAATGCACACAGGTGGCCTAAATTGGGACCAATCAGGCATGGGTTAAGTGATGAAGTCTGTGTTCCAATTGGTTGTTTTTAATGTTCTAATATGAACTAGTGGCTAAATAAAAGCTATTTATTGATACATCAGAGAAGAGTTGCCTTGGACCCTGTTTTTTCACAGTGTAGCTGTCATTCTACTGAGCTGAAACCTGAGCTGGTCCACAAACATTTGATGGGGTTAAAACTCAGCAGGCAGTATACACAGTCTGAACTAGTACTTGCCACAGTTAACTGCAAAAATGATTACTACATTTACTACTAGATTTACTACATTTTTAAGCAGTGAAGGTTACTATGAATACTATTTCATAAAATATTTCATAAATTTGTTTAAATTTGAACCAGATAATTTGTGTGACCTGTGCAATATTTGATAAATAAGAATAGTCAGTAGGCCATAGTTTCTTAGTTTCTTTATTATCATCATTATTTTTATTATCATTTGACATCTTTTTTTCCAAGTACAGTGCTGTGAAAAAGCATTTTCCCCCTTCTGGCTACTTCACTTCACGCAAACCATTTAGTAATTTCTTGATTCAACTGCTCTGGTAGTGATCAGGCCTGGCTGTGGACAGTGAAATTGAACTCAGCTTTCCAAAAAAAAATTAGGTTTATCACAGTTAGTTTGTGATTTAACAAGCGGGCCAATTACTTTTTCACATAGGGCCAGGTAGGTATGGATAGCTTTTTTCCCTTAATAAATTAAATCATTATTAAAAAACAACAACATTATACTTACTTGGGTTATCTTTGCCTAATATCAAAATTTGTTTGATGATGATTGTAAACAACAAGTGTGACAAACATGCAAAATAGGAAGAAATCAGGAAGGGGCAAATACTTTTTCATGGCACTGTACATGTTCAGCACACCTCATTTTGTGCATATGAAACATAATTGAGTTGCAACGCATTGATAAGTAACTGAAGTTTGACGTCCCGCTGATGGGTCTTTGTGTTGTCTGCATTGCTAGTTGATCGCCAGGCACAGCCACTGTAAAAGGAAACACATCGGTGAGATGAAAAAACGAGGAGTGGCATCCAACCAGCAGCTTTTGTTATTCTCTCACGCACCTGCTGCATGTCCAGCTCAATCTTCCTGGAGTCAGCTTTTTCCAGAGCCTTAAACATTTCTGGTTGAAGGAGAGAAACAAAAATACTGGTGATGAAAACGAGCCACAGCCCTTTGATACAGATATGAGACGCAGTGTGGGGAAAGGGTGTAGCTGTGTTTGCTGACACTCACTGAAGAGCATTTCCAGTTTGATGAGGCAGCCCACAAAGCTGTCGAAGTCTATGGCGTACTGAATGTCAGCGTAGCGACTGACGATGGCCTGCAGCACAGCGCTGTTGACATGGAAACCTGTGATTGACAAAAGAGCATCATTTCCTGTTGGTTTTTTGAGTCAGTTTCATAAATGTGGATTATTCCTGATCCTGGGGGAGGTTTTAGTTTTTTAAAGGGGTGTTGGGTATTAGCTGTGTAATAATGGAAGCTTTGCTGCACAGCCTCGCCCACACGCTTGTATTGTTCCTGTGGCAAAGTGTAGATGAATGACACCCATGTGCAGGGAGGGAGTCCTCTAACTGGCTTATCCAGTCTCCCAGTAACTGGCCCCAAACATGTTACACATAATAACACACCATCAGTTATGCCAACATGCTTTTGTTTGCTTCTGTTCAGTTGTCAGTATTCAATGGCTACTATAATGCCTATGTCTGATGATGAACACTAGTATATCAGTGTCGAGGCTGATTGTATTATTTGTTCAGATGATGGAAATGACCAGTGTTTGTTGCATTTTACTGTAGGAGATTCCTCACATGATCCTGTCTGTTACCTGCTTGAATGGCAGCGTCTCTCATCTCGAGGGAGCTCATAGTGCCGGAGTTGTCCGAGTCGTGAGTCTTGAAGATCTCCTACATGACCCATGAGCAGCCGTGAGTTGTGTTTACAGATGCAGACAGATCTCGACCAAAATTCATTTGAAGCCATGTCAGTTAGATCTTACCAGATATTTCTGGATTTTGTTCCAGAGACGGTGGAACTCCATCAATCCCAACCTGTTACTTTCATCTTTCTGGGGGAACGTTAAGGTTGATAAAAAGCCCAGCATGTTAGGCCTGTAATTAGTCATTTAAAATGTCTCTTTGAGGCTGTAGGGCAACTAGATCAATACATTGTCATCGAGTGAGGGTATTTGCAGATTTTAAGCACTATTTCTCACAATAAGAAAATGAGTGTCTTAATTTTTTCATGTGTAAAGAGGATACATCCAACAGGCTGACAATAAGCCGACCTGTGTCAAGGCTGAATCCATCAGTCTTTATATCAGACCCTGCAAGACAGTGATAAAACATAATGAACTAATTGAAAGTAATATGTCAGCGAAAATTGTTTAGACTTCAATGAATCAAATCTACTCACGGTGAGAGACGACATTGTTCAGAATTGTAACCAGCTCAAAGGCAGACACCTCCATGTCCTGTTTGATATAAAAATGTCAGTATTAATTTGTAATCCTCATTTAGAGCTACGTAGACCTCCTATCTGATATCATGCTTATACCTACATTGCCAGCAATCTGCTTGAAGAGATGCTTGAAATGAGGATCCACCTCATTCTCAGATATCTCCTCCTGTGAGGAAGAAGACAGAGACATCCATTTCCAAGTAAAATAATATGGTCTTTTCAATGTCATTTTCAGGCACTGTGAAATAGGTATAGATGTTGAATCTATTTTTTTATTTTATTTAATATGACCAGAAAATAACATTTTCTAAAAGAATAATAAAAAACATATACATATATAAAATGACTCACTATTTCAAAGTGAAGGGCACACATTTTACACTTTACAGTGTTTTGTTTTGATGTGTTGATCCCTAAGAAACCAAATCCTGCATGGTTGAACAGTGGTTCTGGTTGGACTGAGCTTCAGAAAATGGGTTTGTGTTTCTCTGTGGACTGATCACTTTGATACTTTCATAGTAAAACAAGCAAAGGCAATTCATCATCCTTTGGATTTTCTTACCTCCTCTATTTCAGCATCAATGTCCTCCTCCAGTGGACTAAAAATAGAAAAGGACAATTTGAACACGTTCTATTGAAATGCAGAAATAACAAGCAGCTACTCGGTTATTTAGTTAATCTGAAATCGGAGCCTATTCTGAGCTTTGTCCACTAGATGGCTGTATAAACCAATGCTCTCCATTACCCTGCAGCTGCATGGTAATGTCGCACAGATACCTGGTTGCAGCCTGTTTCTCTGAGAACACCCTGAGAACGAAGCTGCCGTTCTTGTGAGGGTGAAAGGTGGAGGGGATGATGGCGTATTCCCCTGGAGGAAGTTTGTAGCGGTCGCACACTTCACGCGTGTTGATGAAGGCACTGCTCATGGCCACAGCTCTCTGTCGCAGCAGGACGTCAGGGCCCAGATGAATGTTGCTGCGGCCTTTGTACTGAAGATCAGCAGGAGGAGACTTTCATTACTGGAGTGCCAGCTAAATTCACAATACAAGCAAGTGACGTGCAAGCAGGAGATCAATCATGTACCAGGACAAATACAGACCATATCTGGAACCTGTGAGAAGGAAACAAAGTTTTAGAGAACATCAGTTAGTTTTTCAAAAAGTCAAAGTGTACATTTTAATTTCATAAAAAAACATCAGATTATTCTGAAACACCTCATAAATGGCAAAGCCGATGGTCTCAAGCCCTTTGTCAAGCTTCTTCTGCTTTCGCCCGTTCTTTTGCATCAGCCCCACTAAAAATGTGCATCCGTCCTCCCCGTCCAGAGGGTCATCGTCCACATCCTCCAGACGCACCACAAACTGTGGGTTGGACGAGAACGTGGCTGGAACACATTGGGAAAAAAAAAAACATTTATATGGATTAGTGTGAGTAAAGAGCCTTGCTCAGACATTATTTATGCATGGTGTCTCTCTTGCCTGGGTTATTGCGGCAGCCGCCAGCAGTGGAGCCCACCCTCCACATCCCCTCAAACTGGTAGTGATTCCAGTGGCTCGTATCATCACTCTTGAGTGAGTCTGGGGTCAAGTTACAGATCTCCAGCCTGGAGAACTTCACGATGAAGTCTGAGTAGGACATCCTGAGGAGAGGAACATACTGTTTGTCTCCTCAAAGAGAACACTGTTATCACATAATGGAAAGGTTGGTTGTGGATTTACCAGAACTCTCCATCTTCAGCCACATGGTTCAGGTTTTGTTTCTCTTTTTCACTGACGTATTGCCACTCTCTGGATCTAATTTAAAAATGGGGGGAAGAAGAGATGCATTTTGAGGAAAGCCCAGAATTAACCACGAGTAGCTGGTGGTTAATGAATATAAAATATATAATATTCACCCATCACTCCAAGGCCCTGTCCACTCCACCTGACCCCAGGGGTTCCTGATGCGAACCAGCTGAACCAGCTGGCCTTTGTAATGAACCTGTAGCAGAGAGCAAGGGTTGGCAAAGGAACTTGCATGTCGTATCATGACAAGAGGAAATAAAGTTTAGGTGTACCTCCTCTGCGCCGGTGACCGAGTATGCGTGTCCTTTTACAAGTTTGAGAGCTGTGACTGCCTCTGTCTCATACTTACTGGTGATCTGAATAGTACCAAGAACAAATGTTTAATCCTGATGCCATCAGCACCATGATTGTTTGTTTCTGTTCTAGAGGATTGACATGCAAACATACATCAATAGAGCAGCCCAGCAGTGAGCCCAGACGCAAGGCCCTCCGTATGATCTGGAAGAGGTTTCCTGGCGCTTTGTTTAAGACGTATATTTCTGCGATTCCTCCTGTGAAATCCTCAAAACCCTCAATAGTGTTTCCACCTGACAGAGCCTCGTAGCAGCCGCTCAGCCTGATAGACAGAGAGGATGTTGGGTGAAGAGATTCAACATAGGTTGATGTCATTATGTAACAAAAACAAATGCAGGTATAATCCATACTTAGCATAGGCCTTCTCCAACAGGGCACTCCAAAACTCAGAGCCCTCCGCTGAGTGGACAAACAGCAGCTTTCCATCACTGGTGGGCAAACGGTCGTCAATCACCACATCCACCCACTCCCCAAACTGCCAGAACTGTGAAGAAAACATTCCCATCAAACTGTCATCACATAACACTGTCTGCCTGATGTGTTAATTTATTTTGGATACAAGACTAAACATAATGCTCATCTTTGTGTTGTTGAAGAAAACTGGCACAAGTTGCTTTCACATATTGATCAGAGGACAACTAAGAAATATCATCAGAACTTATCTGCACATAACAAAGAAATATATCATTTGTTGTGTGGTATACTGGGGTCTGATGAGTGGAGTCTGACCTGGAAGTGAAATATCCCGGCATAGTCTTTTGTGAAACTCTGTCCAGGAGGCACCACGCGAGCCAGCACCCGGTGGTCTAGGGTCAGAGAGGCTATTGCAGCCAGGAGCCAGCAGTCACCTGCACAACAAGAAGCAGGCGTTTGCATTGAGACGGGGCAGCGGCGTGACGCTCTCACCACAGTGCGACAGCGCCGTAAACAGCTTGTGCCAACTAAGCTCTTCCTTTTGCAATCAAATGGGTGGAGGCTTTCCTCCGCAGATATTTACACATCGCTTCTAAAAAACAAAACACTTACTCATCTACTTACCTAGAGCACCCTGGCAAATATCCGTCCTTGTGGCTCCGTCATTGATGAACTTAGGGTTTGAACACAGCTCCTGAGGAGAACAGTAAATACAGTCAACATTTTTCTTAATTTTTTTGTCTTTATTAGATACGACAGAGTGGGTGGTAGGAAAGCATCTAAGTCCACAATGATGTTAGACATAACCTAAACTAATTTTTCTTTTGTTCTGTGTCTGTGTCTGAGCACTTACATCCAAATCACCTTTGTTTTGACTATGCACAGATAATGCAAGATGATTAATAACCCTCACAGAACACATAACACTGCTTTGATTAAAATTTACTTGGATTTTAACAGTGATTTTTCAAGTTCTCTGATCCTGATACAGTCAGAAATGAACAAGTCACACCTCCTCTTCTAGATGTCTTTTAAAGGACTTTGCTTCCTCTTCCCAAATTCCTGCTCTAACAAGACTGACAGTAAAGTAGAAACTGTGTGACTTAATTGCATTGCTTTGTGTCTCTTCTCAGTGGCCTCCTACCGTTGGCCTCTTCCACACCACACCCCTGGTCTTGGATGAGTACGGCCCCAGCTCGTTGTAGCCCAGTGATTTCCTCTCAGCTGGAAAGCAGTTGTCCTCAAACAGACGTCCACTCTTCAGACACTGCTGATGCAAAGTTTTATAATCCTGATTTAAGAACTTGACCGCATGCTGATTGGTGCCGACGCCATGTTCCTTCTCCTGTTGATGGGCCAGACGCGTTGCCGTGGACGTCATCCTCACTTCCTTACTTGTGCAGGATTTGGACCCTGGTGAGCTCTGATGAGTTGGTTTGTGAGCTGATCCTCCACCAGCTGAACACAATCCAGATATGTCTTTGTCTCAGCCTCCTTTATAGCTGCCACAGGTGATGGGATGACAGGGTGGGATCACAGACAGGGAGGGGCCTACAATGGACAGGTGAGGTGCACAAAGACAGCAGGAACCCTAAGCAAATCTGCAACGAGATGGTTGTGACCACAGCTGAAATACAAACAGGGACACACCTAAAGGCAAATTAAAGCACCATTCTCAGTGCCTCACTTTTTTTTTAATTTAGGCTGTGTGTTTGTGATGGGCAATGTCTTGTATATATTGTCCTCTATTTCAAAAGCAAAAGAAACAAACTAGATTTATGAAAAAAATCAAAGTGGTCATCTGTAAAGATCTTTAATGAAAAGACACTTTATGGATATGAGAAAAGGTACAGGTGTTTTTTTTCCCCCTCCAAGTTGTTGTTAAGGATTACAGTACATTTAGCACAGAGCCGAGGGTTGAGTAATTGAGACTTAAATGTATGTAATAAACCAACATTGCAGCACTAAGCCTGGGAGATAATCTGCATGCCGTCTGCTTTGGAGCCCATCATGTTCCAGAGTGTGACTTTGTATCCTTATTCTTTTCTTACATCCTCTGTGCAAAGTAAAGTAAAGCTGATCTTTAGTCAAACAACCTCAAAGTCAGTTTCAACTGGTTCAAGCAACTCAGCTGGAGAAGAAACATGAAACAATGTTTGTTTTAAATGATGATGAGTTGTATTTGAGTGTCAGAAAGTAACATGTACACTAAATGAGGGTTTGCATAGTTGGAAACTCATAAAAAAAGACCTGGTCATGTTTAAAGGGCTCACTAAACTGCAGATCAGTGCTGGGCTTAATGAGATTCTGTGCATAAATACTACACATACTGAAAGTTTAAAAAAAAGGGCTTCATTAAATAAGTTCTCATAGTCAGAAAGTTTCTTGTTTGAGAGGCTGACTTTCCTCTGAAGTGTATTCCTCTCTGCCAGCCTTCCACACCCAGCGGACACATGGACTATCATCTTAGATAAGGTAACCAACAATGCAGCTGGTTGAAGGGTGTGTCAAAAACCACTGAATGAGTGATGTGTGTACACACAGTATTGTGTGTGAATATCATAGGATGAGAGGATGAGTGTCAATATTAACAATATCATTACATTATGGTGCTGAGTTGAAGTACTAGCAGAACAGTACATTTGATTCAGTGAAAGCAAACTCAAGTAACTTTGTTATAAATTGTAATTAAGAATAAAAAAAAACACATTTATTTTCATGGTTATTGTTTAGCCACTGTAACTAGTGACTCTGATGAATATATATATATAGGCCTACAGTATAATGTCATACAAACCAGCATGCTCTTAACTGTCCAATCATGGTTTATGTCTCTCTGCTTCAATATAATTAAATACCAGTATTGATAGAATAAATTATTACTAAATTTACGTGGCATTACAAAAGATTAATTATACATTGAGGCCTCCAGTGGTGCTTTTACCAGCTGATACACATCACCCATTGTTACAAAGTAAAAGCTAATGCAACATTTAATTGCAACATCAATTGAACTTCTATATTTGTTGCCTATTCTAAGTAGTTTTGATTAAAATCAGAATAGCAGGACATGTAGGGAAACATTTACTGAATAAAATGTTCAATTTTTCAGTTCACAAGTATTTATAACTTGTGGTATTTGTTGTATGGGTTAAATCATTCAAAATGAAATATCAGCCAAATGCACCTTTGAGCATTTCTGCATGTTATTAATCTGTTTTAGGGATGAAAAGTTAATAGGGCAGACGGAAATTCTTAAATTCAATTAGCCTATGTGAAATTAGTTTTTTTTTGCACACTTGAGAGTGGCTCAAAAGGCAGGCACAACATCTCATAAATCTTACTTACATCTTACACTTTAAGATCAAACATTTTTATTTATTTATTTATTACAAGGAGAACAAAAAGACACTTGCAGGACAGACTAGCAGAACACAAGTACAACAGAGGGACAAACCTCCTGACCTAGATTTGACTGCTTTTTTTGTAAACATCAGTTTTTCTCTCTCTCTAATGGACTCTGTGAACTGTTGTTAACATTGTTGTTTGTAGTGAAGCATTTATGCAGCTTGATGCTGACTTGCGTCACAGTCTGCTGGTTTTAAGGTCTCACGTGATCATGGAATTACAATAAAAGATTTTAAATAGTTATAGAGGTTAGTTAGTCTGTTTTTGTTCCTGTGCAAAGACCACCTCAAACAAACACATTGTGCTTCTTCTACAACATTTTTTGATCGATGACCTATAAACACACACAAGGCCTGTTCTAAGAGCATATCTCTTGTCATACAAAACTGTTTGCCACCTTCTACTCTAGTCAACCTTACACTCATTGTCAAGCAACATGCATACATTTGATTTATATTGAATATATCTCTGGATAGCTGGTGATAATGGCCACTTCTAATGCAGCCAAGGAGTTCATTATAACCTAATACAGAGCAACAACATTTGTGGCTAACTGGGTTACATACTATGAATAGTTGTGGTAGCTGGTGACCTTTAACCTTTGCTATGATTTACAGCACATTATCTCTCTCAGGTGACATTCAGTTGTTTAAGGTTGCAGCTGAGGCTTTATCAAGATGATTGACATTGATGAGGAGGAGTTTACTCAGGTAACAATTACATATGAGCAAAGTTTACTTTTACAGTGAATATTTTGACTAAAACCATTGTTTCTACACAGAGTGTATTCAAAGGGCAGTTGTTTCTCTTGAACGCATTAACGTATTGGCTTTATTTTTACGCATGGGCGTAGGTATGTGTAGCTATGGACCTTTTTTTGATGTAGGCTAGTCTACATGACATTTTTTTCTCTTTCTTTTTTTAATGTAGGCCCGACACTTTCTTTTTCTTTTTTTGGTGACGTGACAATTTTTTTCCTTTTTTTGGTGTAGGCCCTTTCTTTTTCTTTTTTTGGTGTAGGCCCTACGTGACATTTTTTTCTTTTTTTGGTGTAGGCCCTACGTGACACTTTCTTTTTCTTTTTTTGGTGTAGGCCCTACGTGACACTTTCTTTTTCTTTTTTTGGTGTAGGCCCTACGTGACATTTTTTTTTTCTTTTTTTGGTGTAGGCCCTTTCTTTTTCTTTTTTTGGTGTAGGCCCTACGTGACATTTTTTTTCTTTTTTTGGTGTAGGCCCTACGTGACACTTTCTTTTTCTTTTTTTGGTGTAGGCCCTACGTGACACTTTCTTTTTCTTTTTTTGGTGTAGGCCCTTTCTTTTTCTTTTTTTGGTGTAGGCCCTACGTGACATTTTTTTTCTTTTTTTGGTGTAGGCCCTACGTGACACTTTCTTTTTCTTTTTTTGGTGTAGGCCCTACGTGACACTTTCTTTTTCTTTTTTTGGTGTAGGCCCTACGTGACACTTTCTTTTTCTTTTTTTGGTGTAGGCCCAAGGAGGCAGTTGTCGGTCTGAGAAGTGAAGCTCACTTCCACGTTCCAAAAACTGCAATCCCCGCCGATTCCTGTGGGGGCTGGCTCCAGAAGGGAGCAACTCTCCATAGACCCCCATGTTAAAATCGCCGACTTTACAGCTTAAAAAAACATATTTACGGCCTGGTACATCTTATTTTTTTGGTCTCAATCGATAGTTTCTACCCCCGCACACACTCTGAGGGGGGTGAATTTTTTTTAACGCTACCGTTTTACTGTTATTAGATTAGATTCTGGCCAATCAGGGCGCGGAAACGTTCAGCCACAGGTCCTGAGCGGGCGTAACATGGCGCTGTTCAAACCGCCATATTTGAGGCACAAAAACGACTGCACAAAACCAATGGGTGACGTCACGGATGCTACGTCCATTCTTGTAGGCCCTACGTGACATTTTTTTCTCTCTTTCTTTTTTTGATGTATAGGCCCTACGTGACATTTTTTTTTCTTTCTTTGTAGGATAGTGACACTTTTTTTCTCTTTCTTTTTTTGATGTAGGCCCTACGTAGTGCAGCAGATTAGTGAGAGAATCGTTCACTTTGGTATAAAAGCATGAAATTTGGTACAGATAAGGGTCACTTTTTGGGAAAAAGATGTTGGCCACGCTAAAATTAAAAATGGCGGCCATTTTTTTCAAGATGGCTGCTATTTCTGTCGAATGGTCATTATGTCGATCTTTCAAATTGTGATGTAGGCATAATCTTTTGTGAAAATACTCTCTCAAGACTGCTTGCTGAAATGAGCTATGTTAAAAAAGTTGTCAGAATGTCTCAATAGGCCTATCATTTTTATGCAAATTAGTACCGCCATTATCAAAAAAACCTAATTTCACTGTATCTCAGCCAATATAGCAGATATCTGAACAAATAAGGTGTCAAGACCCATGTTTTGAGGGTCAGAGATCACAATAAAACTATTCATAAAGTGATCACATGTTGGTGGCATGCTAGTAAGCAAACCTAACCCTTTTACCAATTACAAGACACCAGTATTGGAGATACCTAGACAGAGGTTGTTGTGTGTTTAACCAAGTTTCATTTGGATCAAACATCATAATAGAACTCTTGTTGATGTGACCACTCTTCTCTTTCCCATGCCAGATAAACAGTCCAGTAAAAGGTTCTCCACTATGCATCACTCATCACCGTTTTCACTGAATTCATCAGAGTTAAACTCATCCTGTCCTTCCTCTTTCTCCTCTTCTTCCTGTTCATGCTCTCCAGTGTCATGGGGATCAACCAGTCAAGTTGGTAGGATAGGACTACAGGACCACACCGGTTTCAACACTCCTTCATCAGTCTTCATCCATCCCTGCCCCTCATCATAGGGTTTTGGTTTTTCCAGAATAGGTTCATCAGCTCACTTATACAAGGTGACACTGTAGTTCACACGTTGGGCATGTGGCTTCAGAGCAGAGTGGCATGGAGGAAGGCCAAGTGAGCACGGACAACAGCCACTGAAGGCTCCCAACTCCAGACATCAGACAGGTGAACTGCTCCAACTGCCTCAGCATTTCAGGCTTGACCCTCGAGCAGTCACTGAGTTGACTGAATACGTGAAACCTAGGATTCTTCTTCAAGGGCCCCACCTTCCTTCTCCTCCTCCTCCTGCCTGGCTTCTGGTGCACCTGTCCCCATTGATGTTGAGATTACAGTACAAGCAGAGGCTTTGGGCAAGGCTGCTAAAGCTGACTCCATCAGACCCCTACAGTGTGAAGATCCAGGAAGCTTCTCAACATCTCTGAGCTTGGGGAATCCCTGGGAGAAGACTACCACACCACTCTTCTTGGGTTCAGTGGAGAAGACTGTAGGCTACCAGTGCCATCAAAAGGAGAAGGAAGGCTGGGCTCTTGAAGAAGAATCTCAGGTTTCACGTATTCAGTCAACTCAGTGACTGCTAGAGTGTCAAGCCTGAGACGCTGAGGCAGTCGGAGCAATTCACCTGTCTGACGCCTGGACAACTAGGTGAACTACCGTGTCACCTTGTACAAGCGAGCTGATGAATCTATTCTGGAAAAACCACTGGTTGATCCCCATGACACTGGAGACCATGAACAGGAAGAGGAGGAGAAAGAGGAAGGAGAGGATGAGTTAAACTGTGATGATTTAAGTGAAAACGATGATCAGTGATGCATAGTGGGGAACCATTTACTTGACTGTTTATCTGGCATGGGAAAGAGAAGAGTGGTCACATCAACAAGAGTTCTATTATGATGTTTGATCCAAATGAAATTTGGTTAAACACACAACAACCTCTGTCTAGACACCTTATTTGGTATCTCCAATACTGGCGTCTTGTAATTGGTAAAAGGGTTAGGTTTGCTTACTAGCATGTCACCAACATGTGATCACGTTAGTTTTATTATGATCTCTGACCCTCAAAACATGGGTCTAGACACCTTATTTGTTCAGATATCTGCAATATTGGCTGAGATACAGTGAAATTAGTTTTTTTTTTATAATGGCGGCACTAATTTGCATAAAAATGATACTTGAGACATTCTGACAACTTTTTAACATAGCTCATTTCAGCAAGCAGTTTTGAGAGAGTAGGCTATTTATTATGCCTACATCACAATTTGAAAGATCGACATAATGACCATTCGACAGAAATAGCAGCCATCTTGAAAAAATGCCCGCCATTTTTAATTTTAGCGTGGCCAACATCTTTTTCCCAAAAAGTGACCCTTATCTGTACCAAATTTCATGCTTTTATACCAAAGTGAACAATTCTCTTGAAATATACAATTAATCTGCTGCACTATACGTGACATTTTTTCATTTTTTTTCTCTTTCTTTTTTTAATGTAGGCCCTATGTGACACGTTTTCTCTTTCTTTTATTGATTTAGGCCCTACGTGACATTTTTATATCTCTTTCTTTTTTTGATGTAGGCCGTACGTGACATTTTGTTTTCTCTTTCTTTGTAAGCTACGTGACACTTTTTCTATCTTTCTTTTTTTGATGTAGGCCCTACGTGACACTTGGCCAGAGACGTTCTAATATAGCCTAGAAGGGCTTTGACTTGGCGCATGTATTGCAGAGGACTCTGTTGAATCTGGTGCAATTTGGATGCGCACACAAGAAAAAAACAACAACCGATCGCTCAACTCATATGATGCCACTGTAGATGGAAAAAAAAATGTTAGTGTTTCCCTACCAATGTTGAGAACAAACCTACGGCTATGCATATTTGATACATAATTAGTCAGACAACCACAGGATATTTGTGTTGGTGGCACAGATTTGACACATGATAAGTACATCTCAATAAGCAAAGATTATTACAATAAAAAATGTATAAACAAATTATTAAGTAGAAGAATCCTGTCATCACTTTGGATTTCAATTGACCTTTGTTGACCAAATATTTCTGCCTTTCACTAAAATGTAGTTGGTAGGCTATCCCACTGAATGGTATACTGTACATCCAACAAGTTTGTTGTATACAAATGACAGAACATAAAAGATGTGGTTAAAATAGCATCTTGTGTACAATCTCGTCAGTTCACACTTTTCAAGCTTTATGATGAACACTTGCCCTTGTATTGTTATTCATTTGATGAGCTGAATTGCTCATATAGCAATATAGAATTTCAGATTATTAAAAAAAAGTCTTCCCTTTCATTTTGATCTCTGATCTCCCATGTTGTTCTCTTGTGGTCTGTTTTGGTTTATCAAACGTGATTTTGGTGTGCAGAGGATGCAGCTTACAGTCAGCACCTGTAGGGGCAGCGTGTGGTGCGGTAAGTGAGCGGTGGCCCCGCCTACAGTAGCGGATAGGGTTTCCTGCAGTGTGAGCGTGCGTGCGTGCGTGTGTGTGCGCGCGCGTAGCGGAGAGGGCTGGACCTGCGCTCCTGGCTATCAAACCACTGCCCACCCCCTTTCCCAGATTTATACGAAAATCACCATCCAACTGACACAGCAGGAGCAGACAACGCGCTGGTGAGTACAGTGTCTTATTCATCTTGATTCAATGACTTGGTTGATGTGACCGGCTTAAGGTTAACGGTGCCTCGTGGTTTTATTGTAACGCAGGCCTCCGGTGCGGCGTGTTTGCTTTAATACAGGCTCCTGCAGGCTGTAGCACTAATAATAGTCCCTGCTGTCATCTTCACACGCACCGATTCACTTTACCTGTGACTCCCAGTGTGTGATCATGGCCTAAGATCCTGTGTTAGAGGTCTTTGTAGCTGCAGTGTCAGTGCGCATAGAAAACCAGGCCTCCCTTAACAGCTGAAACAGGTGCTGGGCTCAATACATATCTGACATACTGTGACTGTATCATAGTAACAGGCCTGTAGCCTTCTTTTTACAAAGTAGTTCCCATATGCTCAACCTATAGTGTATAATTAGAAGAGACGCCTGTATTGGCCACTGTGCAGTGTTTTGACTCAGATAGTAGTAGGTTGGTCTGGATTATTGCTGGGGTTGAAGTCCTATGGATGACATCATTATCAGGACTGCACCGATCAGCTTTTCTCTGTGCATTGTGGGGAAGAAGAGATATCCTTTTGGTCATGAGCCAGCAGGCGCCTCTCTCTAGCTGTTTTACAGAGCATGCATGGGGACATTCCTGCAGGGTCTACAAGCATATGGGGCCACAGGGTAGAGGGGCGTTGGGGGAGGCCCTATAGACAATGTCCTTGTCTGCAGGATTGTTTTCTGTTTAAAAGCATGGTTTGTTTTGCATAGCAACACGTCTGCAACATGTCTGCAACATGTCTGATATTTCTGTATTTCCCCCCCTAACTGTACCACTGCAGTGCCGTCCAGATTTCTTCTTTGATTATTTGAATGCCTGGACTGTTTACTGAACTCAGCTCATTAGGATTCCTCTCCTGTGTGTGTGGAGCAGAGCAGCATAAAAGACTGTCCCATGTCCCAGATATTCCAGCACCGGTTCAGTCCGGCATAGTCCAGTAACTGTGGTTCATTTCTTGGTGTATTAAGTTCTCTTATCCTGTTGCTTTGCCCTCAGAGCTACAGTATTATGTCCTCTACAGAGACTAAACTGACACGTTTGAACTTCTGCAGAAAGTGCTTTCAGCAGGGACCCCCCCCCCAACTGCTTTGTAAACACTAGTGTCCATTATTGCCTGCATTTCCTACCAAGGCTACACAAGCTTCATCACCCTGAGGGAATTCAGATCATTTCAACTAACACTTCATCTTTTACCACTGCTAAAGCTTTACTGAATGATTTGATTTGAATTTTCTCTCCTTTTTGTCTCATTCTTCCTCAGCCTACCTACACAGCCAAGGTATCTTATTTCTCACTTGTATTGTTGTTGCTGGGTTTGCTGTGTTTAAAGAGGCTGTTCTCATGTTTCTCTTTTTCAATGTTCATTCTTTCTCTTTGTCTTATATTTCTCTGCTGGGCTTTTCATACTCAACTTTCCATTGCAGCACATTTACTTGCATTTATGTGTCACCATTACCATCCACACACCATCACTGTGTTGTGTTGTTTTGACTCACTTGTAAATTCACACAACACAGAAAAGTTTAATCAGAGACCAAAAATTAAATGTCAGTTATTTATTCATTTATTTTTACTCTTACTTACTCACACATTTTCTTATTTACACACTCATGAAGGTAATGAAAGTCAGGAGGAAAGTTGGGGAGGGAGGCTGAATTATGTATTTATGTATTCATCTGTTGGCGGAAGAGTTGTCATATATGAATGTATTAATCCAGAAAAAAAATTAATGGACTCGTAAAATATTCATCATGTGCTAGACTTTAATTGGAAAATGTAAAATGTAAAATCCTCAGATTGCTAAACTTACTCCAGGACCTGACTTTAGCTTCCTCCGTGGGAGCAGTTACATCTTTTCATTGTAATTTTTCAGCCTTTAGCGTTTTACTTTTCTGCCAACAGCAGAATGTAAAAGGCCCATTTCAGGCTAAATAATTGAAGGCAGACTGACTTCAATCAGTGGGACCAAAAAAAAAAAAAAAAATCAGCATCACTAGTATAAACAACTTCTCTACAAATGCTCTCTCACCTGATTGGTTCGCTGTAGCTGTCTGTGCTGCTGATTAGCTTGATGTTATTTTTAGACAGCACTGTGCATACCCACCAGTGACATTATTTTTATCTTGCACCAGCATGCATCCATCCGGGGGGATCTCTGCAACAATACACGCCAATAGGCTGCGGGCAGAAGGCATGGGCTCCACGGACCAGGCTGTTCCCTTCAACAACCAGGACTACGAGGCCTTGAAACAGGAGTGTGTGGAGTCGGGCTGCCTGTTTGAAGACCCCTGTTTCCCAGCAGAGCCTCCATCCCTGGGCTTCAAGGAGCTTGCCCCCTACTCCTCCAAAACAAGAGATGTGGTGTGGATGAGGCCAACGGTGAGGATGCCCACCAGGAGAAATAATTACATGTAACAGATGAATGGATGTTTTAAAGACACAGACTCCAGATCTAAAGCAGGAAACACCTCCCTTGTTATTCTGTGGACCCCTCTCGTAACATTTCACAGCAGCAGTTTGTTGCTGTTTTGAAATGTTACGAGTTGACAGAGACTTAACAGACCAACATATAAACAGACATATCAATGACTCTATCTTATTTCATGTCTGCAAACTCAGACAGAATACGACAAGTATGAACAGGAACTGCAGACCAATGTCTGCAGCTGTCAGCATCGCGTGGCATTCTCCGACCACTCCCTGCGGTGACATGTGTTTACAGTGCCGCATTAAAACAGGAAGTTAAGATGCCAGGGTAGCAGCTGTTTCAAAGTTGCGTCACCTTAAGGTAAATCCTAAAAGGGGTTGTCCACACCAAACTCTGAGCACTTGATTGATTTGTCTTAATCCAGACATTGAATTTTCTTCACAGGAACTGATAGATGACCCTCAGTTCATTGTGGGTGGTGCCACCAGAACGGACATCTGTCAGGGAGCGCTGGGTGCGTCCTTATTGATCAAGTCATTAATGTCAAAATTGTCAAGAAAAAATAGTTGAAAGACATGATTGGATGTCGGTTCCTAAATGCTTCCTCTAATTGACAGGAGACTGCTGGCTCTTGGCAGCCATCGCCTCCCTCACCCTGAACGAGAGGCTGCTCCATCGGGTCGTCCCACATGGGCAGACCTTCCAGGACGACTACGCTGGAATCTTCCACTTTCAGGTACATCACCTTCAAACCTTTGGCCATTCATTTTTCAAGACTAAGACAAGCAATTTAGATTGAAGGCCTTCTTGTTCTTGTTTATTGCTCCGTGTTGCAGTTCTGGCAGTTTGGTGAGTGGGTGGATGTTGTGATTGACGACAGATTGCCTGTCAAGGATGGAGAGCTGATGTTTGTCCATTCAGCTGAGGGCAATGAATTCTGGAGTGCACTCCTGGAGAAGGCTTACGCTAAGTAGGTATTGAGTCTGCCCAGATTGTTAATTATTCAGCATGGGCGTGTTTGGTGGAAAGCTATAAATCATATCCTGAAGCACTTATGCCGAAGACAAACAAACTGAGATATTCTATAATTTGCTATCAGGCTGAACGGCTCCTATGAGGCTCTGTCCGGAGGAAGCACCACTGAAGGATTTGAGGACTTCACAGGTGGTGTGTCTGAGATGTACGAGCTCCGCAAGCCTCCCAGAGATCTTTACAGGATAATCGGCAAAGCACTGGAGAGAGGCTCCCTGCTGGGCTGCTCCATCGATGTGAGTGCTGAACACACTGGCACACCGCCAAGACGTGCAGATCGGTGGTAGACCATCCTGAGAAAACCAATTACATTAAAAGCACTTCTATTCATTTCAGACAATTGATCTTCATACTCACATACAGCTATCATGTTTTCACAGATCACCAGTGCCTTCGACATGGAGTCTGTAACATTCAAGAAGCTTGTTAAGGGCCACGCCTACTCAGTCACCGGACTGAAGGAGGTCTGTCTCTGTTTCCCTCTTGTCTTTAATAAGTTGCCATTATGATTGATAGCTGTGGTCGTAAGTATCCCATCACTGTGATGTTACTTAGGTTGATTTCCGTGGCAACATGGAACGCCTAATCCGAGTACGCAACCCCTGGGGCCAGGTGGAGTGGACGGGAGCTTGGAGTGACAAGTGAGTGCACCAGAATATAAACATTTGTGGTCTCTATTATAACAAAAGATAATAATTACTTTATTAATCTCCAAAGGGAAATTCATTTGTAAGAGAGAGGAGCTGTCCACCACCTCTGTTTTTTTAGTCCATCAAGGTGTTATGAACTGGACGATCCGAGTTGTTCAGAATTTGTCCAGTACTATATATTGGCATTTATTCCAGTCTCTTTGTGTTGTTCTGTGCAGTTCACCTGAATGGGATGAGATCGACCCTTCTGAACGCGAGGACTTGCATCTTCAGATGGAGGATGGAGAGTTTTGGTAAGGTGATTTAACGTGGCTACTGTCGCTATTTGTGAGGAAAAGTTGGATTGCTCATTCCCCCCGGGAGTAGGTTGAGAAGATCGATCCAGCTCATCAGCTAGCTGTTTCCCTAGATTCCACCTTGTGCTCAGCTCTACTACCCACTTCCTGTCCCTAGTGTCAGAAATAACCCACAGATATGAGAACTGTCAACCACAACATTTTACGTCAGAAAGCCTGAACTCAGGATTTGACTCCAGGCTGACTGTCCCCTTCCAGGATGTCCTTCAGCGAGTTCACCAGGCAGTTTTCTCGGCTCGAGATCTGTAACTTGACTCCTGATGTTCTGAGCGATGACAGTCTCAGCCACTGGAACACCATCAAGTTCTACGGCACGTGGCGGAGAGGCAGCACCGCTGGAGGCTGCAGGAACAATCCCAGTGAGTCCCCACCATGTGGTCACAGGAAACAAACAGGTTGTGTAGTGTTACTGTGACTTTGACACAGGCGAACACTAATCTGTGTCTAATCTGTCTGTGTAAGACACGTTTTGGATCAACCCTCAGTATAAGATCACGTTGCTGGAGGAAGATGACGATCCAGAGGACGATGAGGTGGCGTGCAGTTTTTTAGTAGCTCTCATGCAGAAGGACCGCCGCAGATATCGTCGCCAGGGTCAGGACATGCACACCATCGGCTTTGCTCTCTATGAGGTAAGAACGCCTCCTTGCTGTTCCCCTGGTTCAATCACCTGTTTAGAATTTTCCCTCTTTTTTTACATTTAATTTTTTTCTTTTTGTCTTTTTTGCAGATCCCAGAGGAGGTAAGCCGAGCAGTAAATACAACCAGTACTGCTCATCCTCAATATGTTACAGTATGCTGTTGGCAGTCTCAAGAAGGTGAAATGTGCAACTGCATCTTGACACATGTATGATTTCCTACTGCCCTTAGTACAGAGGCTGCCAGAATGTCCACTTGAAGAAAAATTTCTTTTTGAGCCATTCGTCATGCGCGCGCTCAGAGACCTTCATTAACCTGAGAGAGGTGAGCACGCGGCTGCGTCTGCCCCCCGGAGAGTACCTCATCGTCCCCTCCACCTTTGAGGCCGGTAAAGAGGCCGACTTTGTCCTCAGAGTCTTCACTGAGAAGCAATCAGAAACTGAGTATGTGTCTTCTGTATGCGATGTTAATGTCAGTCTATGTGTCACATGTAAAAATGTAAATCTCATGCTAATACCGGTATTTTTTTTATCCATTTAGAGAGTTGGATGACGAAATCTCTGCTGATTTAGAAGATGATGTACGTATAAGTGAACACATGAACTACACTGTAGAGGGATTTTTTTTTTTTTTTTACAATGTTGATATAATGAAATGTGAAGTAGTTTGTTTATGAATCAGCTTTTTCTCCTACTTTCCCTCAGGAAGAACTAACTGAAGATGATATTGATGACTCCTTCAAATCCATGTTCGCCCAGTTAGCAGGAGAGGTAGGCTCTGAGTGCTACATAAATAATCCTTATAGTGATTATACTGATAATATTGTTATATATTCATTCATGGTATTTTAAATATTATCTAAAACTTGAAAGAACCCTTATATTGTGGCCCTGAGTGCTCAGTGAATCACAACTTCAGAAAAAACATCCAAATCTTCATCAAGTGAGAGACGGACAGGAAAGTGAGGGTGAAAGAGAGTTGATAACACACACAGTTGTGTCTGCAGGGAATACTTCCTTTGTGTTGTAGGACTTCAGTTGTAATGTGGTTGTGTATTTGCATGAGTTTTCCCAAGTCCCAGTTTGTTGAGCTCTCCGGGCCACTGTAGTAATTGAATAAAAATACAGTTGATCCATGGTAGTTGAACTTATAGCTTCTGTGTTAATGTCTCTTCTCTCTCTGTCCACTGTACTTTCCAGGACATGGAGATTTCTATTTGCGAGCTGAAGACTATTCTGAACAGAGTCGTCTCCCGGCGTGAGTTTTATATTTAGACACGTGCTAAAAAGTTTACATCTTAGTCATACATCTGCCATTACTGTATTAGATTCCACTAGAGTGTGCACCATCCATTTGCCAGGTTACTCAGTCTTACTGAGTCATTGTGGACCAGATTATTTCAGTAGAGTGTTTTTTCCTGTTTCAGACAAAGATCTGAAGACTGATGGCTTCAGTATGGAATCATGTCGGACCATGGTCAACCTGATGGATGTATCCTCTGAAGTTATCAGACATGAATTGACCAAAACAGTTATGAAAGTGATTTCATTGAAATGTATTTAGCATGCAAGTAATTGTCTGTGGTCAGTTTCTCTCCTTGACACTGTTTATACCAGAAAGATGGAAGTGCCCGTTTAGGGCTGGTGGAGTTTCAGCTCTTGTGGAACAAGATCAGAAAGTGGCTGGTAAGAAAGACTTAAAGGAGCATTATGTGGACTCTTTGTACTTTATATGTATTCATATTTCTCTTCCGGTTCCCTAGGTCATTTTCAGACAGTTTGATCTTGACAAGTCAGGGGCCATGAGCTCATATGAGATGCGTCTTGCTGTGGAGGCAGCAGGTATATTGCTCTTCTGCATCATTTTCACATTTATTTACCAATTCACACACTCACAGACTAGACGTGCAGCCCTTTCTTTGATGTCTTTTGTCTTATTTTGTAGGTTTTAAACTGAACAACAGACTGAACCAGGTCCTTGTGGCCCGGTATGCAGAGAATGAGATGATTGACTTTGACAACTTTATCTGCTGCTTGGTCAAGCTTGAAGCCATGTTTAGTGAGTATTATTACTGTATGTGAAATATACACCTGATATTATTCAAGTGGAAATTACAAGATGAAGGAAAAATGATGAAACCTCAAATTATTTTTTCACAGGGTCTTTCCAGCAGTTTGACAAGGAGGGATCAGGAGAGGCTGAGCTGAATCTCACAGAGGTGAGTTGTTGTTTTAAAAGCAAGCCTAAGTACATTGTGTCACTCTTTTCTCTTCATCTAACTTTATTTTTCTTCATTACTAGTGGCTATACATGACAATGTGCGGCTGATGAGTCATCACTGGAGGAGATTTTAGAGTAAAGGTACAGACTGCCACTAACCAGGAGCCCTGAAGACCCCGCAGCCTTAGACACCTGCACATCTCTTAACATATTCCACCTCAGCAACCAAACTAGCAAAAGAGCTGTATGACTAAAAACCAAAGTCCTACCGAGACATGTATTAGAAACTATGCAAACCCACCGTATGAAGCAGTCCATGTGCCACATTAATCTGTCGTCTTTGTAAAAACAGCATGTGTCTGTGCATGTTAAAAATCACTAGCTGTAATGTACATCGTAACAGTTTTGTTTATTTTTCCACATTTTGGTTTGGCTGTCTATAAGAATAAACAGATTTACTAACCTTTAAAAAAATCTTATTTGCTTTCACAAAGGAGGATGAAAAAGATAAGATTTTATTGAGGTTTTAAGTCTGTTCTTGTAGTGCTTTGAAGATTTAAGTCTTATAGTTTTCGTAATCATTCTTCACATATATTTCCACTTTCCCCTGATTTGATCTTTTAGCAGGAAATCTGTGTTGTTAGTAGTTTCATTCTTGAACCTGCAGGTGGCAGTGCAGACCAATCTGATTTCTGAGTATTAGTTTTTTTATATATATATTTTGGCATTTGATACTGAAATTTTGCCTGTTTATATGTTGCACCGGACATTTTAGCTGAAACTGAGTTAGAGCAGCTGACCTTGGTTGGCAAATTTTGCATTAGGATTTTATCTGAAGGAAGCTGCACATAAAATTGCATTACTATAGTGAGAAATACAGTTAACAGCCCACTTGTCACACGTGATACTGAAAGCCTTATACATTGCACCATTATGTTATGAACGGCGATGAAAAATGTGCCACTCATGTTCCATGTTGTGAATGTATGTTGTGCCTTCAATAAATATTTACCTCATGGCTCATGCTTTCTCCGTTTGTTCAGTGTGTTCGTGATTACATGAACACATCCCATATTTGGCTGCTCAGACTTCACCAGAAACTCATATCCTTTCCCAGTAAAGGTTGTATTTATTGTAAGCATAGAGGCCTCAGTTACAGCATGATGACAAAGACCTGAGTCTGTTATAGATATTCAGTATCAATGGAATATTGTAGAGGGATGAGTGCTTCTTAAACTTTACTGAAGAAAAAAGCAAATACAAACAATCAGAACATGTTCATATGCGCCCCAGGAGAATATACAATATACAGAGTATATGTGTTTCACATAAAGAAAGTTCACAACTCAGTGATGCAGTTATCAAACAAATGTACTGGCAATTGCCAACACTTTAGAGTAGTCCCCCTCCATCTTCCGTAGATGTGTGGGCAGAGGAATCCTAATCCTTGTTCCTGTAGGGTTCCCATTTTCCTCAATCAGAACGACATTGTTTGAATCAAAGCGTGGAGTCATGCGATCTCCAGGCATTTTGTGTCCAACGATCAGCGCTTTCTTCTTCTGTCCTTTGATGGCAAGCAACACTTTGTCACCCACTTTCCCGACACCATTCTTGGTGTAGACATGGATCACTCTTGGTGGACGATGATGTGGTGTATTTCCAAGGGTGCTGTTGTCTACTACACGGACTCTGGTCATTTTCTGAATGGCTGCTGCAACCGTGGACACACTGAAAAGACAAAAAGTAAATGGGTGATCTTCAACATACAAGATGATTCACTAAATATCATAGACCAAGCTGGTTTTGCTTTTTCTTTTATACTCGGTGATATTGAAAATTCCGTTGTCCAAGTACTTTTTCTCTAACATTAGAGGAGGAGCGGATATACATGTCACTGTCTGTGTGAATTGTTTAAACTTATTTTGGATGATCTAACAATGATATTTCAAAAATATATTTCAAGATGGCGGTAGCCCGGACAACACAGATTTAACATGTTAGCTGCCAAACCTCAAACAATATTTGATACTAAACTGTTTTTTTCTCTTACCTAAATGTCCTCTGATGAATCATAGATGGTGTGTCAATGAGTAGTCCAGTAAGGGATCTTGCAAGCTGAGAGAGAGCCATAGCTACAGCGAATTACCGTGCCAGCTACACAGAGAGGGAGAGAGCATACAGGTTAGCTGCTAAAAAGCTAATTGGTTTTCTAATAAAATCGCCAGCAACATATTAAGAATTTCAACTCCTTATAACAAAGCGAAATCATTTTTAGTTTATAGTCGTTGTCCCCAATACCAACCTGTGTATCTGAAAGCGTCGAAATACAAGTTTACAACGTCTGTCTTGTCTTACCTTTCTATCATGCTCCATGCCAATGTCAAAGATGTGACGTCAGCAACATGCGACAAGCTGTCTTTGCTGAGCTAGCTTGGAGCTAGCTGATAAACATCATCATCATTCGCTTATCAGAAATACACTCAGCACTGGGGGAGGGGAGGGGGGTCGGATGTCTCTAGTTAGATTATTTTTGTTGACTTGCAACCATGTGTGCTCATACAATCAGCTATATTTTAAAAGAAACTGCAAAAGCGGGTACCGACTTCAGTTAGCTTGTTTGTACCATACGCCATAGACACGCGCTAAGGGTGATGGCATAGAAATAGGAGAACCTAGACAGTGGAGATTTTGCGTCACGGCGTAGTACGACTTCTTGCCTCTTCTATGCGATCTTCTTCTATGTACGTCAAGCTGTAAACCTGAGTGACTGCGCCTGCTGGAAGACTGGTCGGGTTAGCGAGAGTTGTTCAACCGGCTGACAGACACCAACGAAGCAGCGGAGAGCTGCCTGCCATAACTAACAGTTTGACGGCTTAACTGACTAACGCTATTTGGTTAGCATTTGGAGCTGTGGCTGGGGAAGGACAACAAAACCCCAGTTTGATGCGGGAATTAGCAGCCATTCGTTAGACAGCCTCCACCTGTTATTCGCTACATCGAGGGGCTAAGTTAGCTAACTTCAACGTTCCGGCTGACTGCTAGCTCACATTAGCTAATTGTGACAGTTTCTGCCCCTGCTGCGTGTCAGATTAAGGTACGTGTTTTTTCAATAGTTAAGTGTTTTCTTTTTTGCTGTTTTACGACAGATGTGTTTGGTTGTTCTCTACAGTTGAGACCGCTAACTCCCGATAACCGTGCGCTATGTTTTTGGTGACTTTAATAGTTGTTGTGAGAACAATAAACGAGTAAACATCCCGTTACCATTAGCGCTGGGCTAAAGTTACCCAGCCTCAGTAGGATCGGTAACTTAGCTGTGCGGGTTACTCACCGATAAAAGTTATTCTCAATAAAAGACAACAGGACTGTCAATTCTTGTATTGTTTTGAATTTGGAGTTTTTGCTTTATACATGTATTATACAATTTTCCACACCCAGCAACAACCTCCAGATTTAATTCTCCTGCTGGTTCACACCATACCCGGCGATGTTCAGTTTGTTGTTGTTACTTCACTGTTCACGACGAGGTAGTTCCATAAAGGCGAGATGTGTTGTTGATTTTTATTTTCATTAACTCTCTTGAGGTCAGGAGACTGCTTTTGCTCGGATGTTATGAACGTTTAAAGACGACGTAGCGAAGGTTTTGATCTCTCTTTAGCTGTTTTGACACACCTGTAGATAAACAGCGGAACATCAGTAATTCCTAACATATCTCAGCTGCGTAGCTAACTTTAGTGGTTGAGCAATGTTGTATTGTGAGAATCTTTCTATCAGAATTAGGTTAACGTGTTAGGTCCACTAACATGGTATTCATCATGGGCCCGTCTCAGCTTGGCTGTGACAGTTAATGCCCTAAGCGTTTCTTTGTGCCGAGCTTATAAAGGGATAAACATGAGCTGGCTGCTAGGAGTCTTAATATCAGCCACACTGTGGTCTAGTGACATTGATGCATGGAAAGCCTTTAAAGGAGAAGTATCAGTCTAATATAACCCTGCTCATTGTGATTTTATACAAGATTTAGTTTTCAATAAGATCTGGCTTCCCTATTCAAATAAAAAATGGTATTATTGAACACACCTCACTCTTTTGAAAAACCTATATTGTGGAATTTTGATCAATAATTATTGAATATGTCAGCTGGGAAATATATTTTATTTTAACTGGCACCTCCCTCCTTGTTTTGTATTGTGTGAAGTCATAACAATAGTTAGCATTAGAGTGCCAGACTTGCATGCTGTGACATGATTATGAAACTGCACAAATCATCATCTGTGATAATGAAAACTGCACTATGCGGCTGTCAATTATTGACTGGCTAATAGCATTTTATTAGTTATTGCATTAGCACTGTTGGAGTTTATGGCAAGTTTGATGTTTTCATGAAGCGGAATGAATATTTATGCAAATATAGCCTAAAGCAGGTGTATGCCTTCACATGATCAGGGCTCATAATATAATTTTTGATAGCCTACACTTGATATGCAAATAGTATTTGAGTACATGTCAATAAATGGAGTAGCTAAGTGTGGACAACTGTAAGTAATTTCTGCATTGTCATTGGTGCTTACTCATGTGAGGTACGAATTCTTTGCTTCTAGTTATTCTAAGTTTATAATTGTCCCTTAGAAATGTGATGGTGAAGGCTTAATCAGGATCAGACAAATGATTGAGGTTGGCTTGTTAAAGTTTTACATTTCATCTTCTACAGTTGATACACCTATGACGTGTTATGAAAAAAATAATGAACAACTTGCTTATGGTTTGATTGATTCAGTACTTGTAAATACCTGTCACCAGGTTGCTTCTGTTGTTGCAGTGGTTGTAAGTGGATTTCCCTGAGATATGAATGGAAGTTGAACCTTTAAAGATTGCCCATATCTTTCCTGCAAGAAGCACACAATAGTTGGTTGATTTTTTTCAACCAGAAGGTTTCCATTCATTATCTGAATTACAGGCTAGTATGTATGAGTAGAACAAAACTAATTAAAGTTAGGCACCGAGCATCTTTCCCTCCTTTGTTAAATTTGGTTTTATTTAATTGGGCACGGAAGGCGGGACATTTCAAGTTGATGTTGCTTGTCCACTGCTAACCTCACTCATAACCCATGGTTAGAGTTGCACAAAGCCTGTTTAAATATTTAACTTATGAAGATTAAATAAATAATGACTCACATACTGATGGGGAGCAGTGTACGTATAAATGCACAAGGTCAGTAATATGTGTGCACTTACTATTTAGGCGAGTGATGTATGACGGTGTATTTGCCGTTTAAATTTCATTTGTGTATAGGTATAACAATAAGTAGGCTATGTGATGATCAACACACAATTGAATAATGCACTAATGGTACAATACATTTGTTCTTTCATTTGTCCTGGTAGATGTTTGCTTTGTCTACCTTGAAACAAGAAGACATATTGTCTCCTAATAATTGCACAGATTTTGCACGCTTAAGCTCTATAGCAAATGGCAGACTCACTCAGATTGGGTTTCATATGGATGGGCATGGGATTTTCTCCCTCGCTGCTTGCATCCCTTTATGTTTATTTGTACTTGAGAATGCGTGGTGCCAGTCTGATGGAACCATGGCAACTAGCATCAGGTGGAAGGGTGGCACAGCATTTCTCTGCTGAGTCATGCTGTAATCGAACAGTACCGGTAAAAATGATGTCATTAGGCTAAAACATGTTCTAATATAATTAGTTTTAGCTTTAATTGTCACATTAAAGTCATAATTTTTCATATTAAGTTATACATTTGAAATGGATCACAGAGAGGAGTAGTAAAATACACAAAACACACCATCTGGGTGTGATTATATATCACTGACAAATATTTTCATATTGAACATGTTGTGCTGTGTTCATTCTCAGGTTGCTGCTACGGGCTACAATTTGTTTACAATACAGTATTGCAATGTTTTCTCCTTAAAAAGCAGCAGACATTCTGTCTAAATTGTACTTTCTGTCAGGAGTCGTGGTTCAGATGTATGCACTGCACATTTAGTAGCACTTTGAAAAGCTAATGTGGCTTCCTGTTTTGCTTGGATATTGCTTGTGCACAAGGACATTCTATGGTATGCGAGCCAAAATACAAACCATATTGTAGTGGAAGGTTGCCAGTGAACAACATGCATGCAAACAAAGGGTGATTGAAGAGATATTTAAGAAATGAACAGAAATACAAATGTCCTGTGACAATTGAAATACCTCAACACATTTGTGAGACCTTGAATATGCGGTGTGCAAAATGTGTTTAGAGGGAAACACTGAATGTAAATGTATAGCTATTGTTTGTTTAAAGGAAACCCCCACAGGGTACTTTGAACAAAGACAACAGGTAAACCTCTCAAAGCAAGACAGAATTATTAAAGCAATTCTGCATAAATTTAGATGTTTTTAAATGTTGATGTATTTCATTGTAAGGTGTTTGTGTGTATATTAATTATACGTAGCAATAAGACATTTATTGATGTATATTATGGCTATTTAAAAAGTAACAATAACAATGGAATTATGGCCAAGATGAGGGCTCATAATGTAACATCTATCACTTGATTTAAAGTTGGTGTTGAAGTGGGTTTGGGCCATTTTTTAAGATGTTGGTGTAGAATCTTAAACAGCTGGAGCTGTGGAGATGGGTCCAGGATCTGCAGCAGTGTTTCTGAAGACATAGGGGGGTATGTTGTGTCCTCCTTGGGTTGAGACCGGGCCATTTGAACCCTGTGGTCTCTATCGGCTTATTGTTCAGCTCTGGCTGCGTCCCTCTCCACTGATGTCACAGCATTCCAGGGAGCGGATAAATGAGTTAGTGTTAGGGCAGATGAGCAGCATCGTGAATGCTGCTGGTAATAGTGGGTCGAAGGGCACAAATATAGCAGTGTAACTGTGCAAACACACTCGCCAGCACTCTCTAGAACACCTACGCGCCTTCTCCAAGCCCTTTGTCCAGTCTGTGTGAAATATGACACTTTTAAAACAAGATAGTATTTAGATTAGGATGTTGCATATGCTTTTATTGATATATCATTAAGTAACCACAGATAATGATTGGAGTGAGTGTTTTATCTAAGCTTTACTTTTGCCCTGCCCCCACATTACTTTGGGGAGTGAGAGGTCATCTTAGTCTGTTTCCTGACCAAGGCCTGTATAGATGAATGTGACCCTTGGTGTTGGGAGGACTCGCCAAGATGTCACACTCCATTTGTGCTGTGTGCCTGGGCAGGCGAAGGAACTGTTTGGACTTACTCAGGATGTCAAGATACATTTTTCATGACTCATTCTCCCTCATGCACTATTTATGTCTGGTCGATGTTTCCATCATTGACCTTTTAGGTAGCTTGTGATAGCCACTACTTGTTGTTTCTCATTGAAATACATCAGAGAGTAGGAGGGTAAAGTTACAAAATTTAATAGGCTACATCTATCATGTCTGACTTGTTAGTGTTAGGCACACCTTACCTCTAAACCTGCATCAAGAGTTAAATGACCTTATATAATGAGAGTGTATCTGAATTTTCAGCCGCTCTGTAGCTTTCAGCTCATTGCTTTGGTCCTTGAAATCCAATTTGGCAAAGCAAGCACAGACCTTACTGGGCATACACTCTGTATGCTATTTGGAAAAAGCAAAGGGTGTGACAACAGTTAAATATCTTACAAGCAGTTATTCATTGAAGTATTAGCAAACAGAGTGAATGCAGGACTGGAAATGTGTCATTTTGCTAGCAACCTGTGTCCAGCATGGATGCCAGTAATGCTGGTTGGTTGTTACACTTTGATTCAACAAAAGCAAATTTTCTTCAGTTCAGCTCAAAGTTTACTATGTGTCATTAACACATATACAGGCCACTGAGGCCAAGCAGAAGGAACAGAAAGTGTACGGTGATAACCCACATTTCATTCGTCATACATGTGGTCAAAAGCCACAGCAGCACATTTGACAAATGACTCGACAGAAGTATCAGCCACAGTTGAAAAGCTCCACCTTGTCTGCGTTTGTCTACTGGTGCGTGATACCATTCAGACTGACATGGATAAATATAGTGGAACTAATATGGCTCAAACGGAATAGTGCTATGTGTGTTATAACACTTGCCTCTTTCTTCACAGGTTGTCAACATGCTGCAGTAGAGTGATGTACCGAGCATTGATATTAATAATGGCGATTTGGGGAGTGGAAGGATGCTCCAATTCAGAGAGCTGCCCAACGCAGGTGCCCAATTCCACCAGGGACTTCTGCTACTCAGCCCGAATCCGCAGCACAGTACTCCAGGGCTTGCCCTTTGGAGGGGTACCTACAGTCCTTGCCCTTGATTTCATGTGCTTCTTGGTGAGTAATTGTCCGGCAAATGGAGTGCCCAGTTATGAGAGACGATGAGTATATTTTTGTACCATTCATCAAAACATCCTATGATGATCCATCAAGCCGTTATGTAACTGTTGTTCAGTAGGTTTCTGTACTGTAAATAAAGGAGCTAGAGGTGTTAACAGACACTGTTTTGTACTTCTAGGTGCTGCTGTTTGTGTTCTCCTTCCTGAGAAAAGTAGCATGGGACTACGGGCGCCTTGCTTTGGTGACCGATGCTGACAGGTAATTAGAACATACAAGTGTTGAATTCATGATACACTTGAATTCATGATACCAAACTGTTTGGCTCACAGGCTGAAAAGATGCTAACCTAAATTACTTCCTAAAATAGTATCCTTGTATTTGTGTCAAACCATTGTTTATACTCTGTATTAACTTAAACTATACTTTGAACAATGAATCAGTGCAAAAAATGATTTATCCCGGCAGAGAAAGGCAACACATCACAACCTTACTAATTACCACGTGATGTCAGGTTAGTTACACCAGAGACAACACTTTCTACAGAGGCAGTGTAGCAGACAACAAGTCCAGAGACGGTCTAATTCACAGCCATTATTATACTACATCTATACTAATATGTTTTCTTTTTAAAACAGCATATTAAAACAAACAAACAATTTCTGTTTAAATGAGTGTTTTACCCTCATGCCAGCAATTATTCCTATTCATACTACCACACCTGAAATGGATATCACATGACCATTCATCAGCACTGGGCATGCACAAGCCATGGTAAACACAAGAAGCAGACAGTCTACTGTGCAGATAGCTACACAACTACTACAAACAAAGAGCAGCAAAGACAGCTGAAGCATTATTAAATGCAGAATTTGACTGCTCAACAGCTACTGGCAAAGACAAAATGGTCAGTAAAGTTTCACAAGTTCATATCAGATGTTGCACTAACGTATGGTAGTTTTAGCTGGTAAGACCCAAACAAGAGGTTCATGTGGGTGTCTCCGTCATTGTCTCATCCTGTCGTCATTAACAGGCCAATGCAACGACTGAGTTTTCAAGCATTACAGTGGCGTGGTCACCAAGAGTAAATGTTGCAAAACTGAAAAAGTTTTAAAATGTATTAGTGTGAAATGAAGCTTTTAAGTTCTGTGTGATTATGGTCAGAAAGTGTCAAGGTCAATGTGACTAAAGCTTAACACTAAATAAAGGGCGTCTAGCGTTCAGCTGGTGGATTTCAGGAGGCACCAGCTGTTGTGGATGTCAACCAAGTTTGATCAGCATCTGGTGATGAAGTCCTATGTTCTTGCTCTGAGGGGGGATTTACGTGGTTTGCAACAGAAGCAGACATCACAAGGATGGAACTCAAGACAGGAAGTCAATGTCAGACATTTTCCTTGTTATAGCAATCAAACACACATTTTCATGCTTTGTCATTTGTTAAGTTGTTCACTTTGAAATAGAGCTGGTGGAATAACCCTGAGAGGGAAGAAGAAATGAAGAATGATGCGTCATTATCAATTTAAAAATCCCTTCAGGTCCATTTCCCAGACCACTTTAAAACCACGGTCTGCAGTGTAGTTCCCCTCTATTGTATGATATTTCTGGATAATTTGAGATTGATATCTGCACTGATTGAATTTAGAGAAAAGTTTGGAAACCGCCCATCAACAAGGGCTCATTTCTATTCTCCTTTTTAAACTGCTTCACCATGTGATGAAACAAAAAGACTTATCCAAGTTGAGAAAGACAGAGGGATGAGACATCACTACAGACCAACTTGACTGTGAACTCGACAAATACATGACACAGTGCTCCATCACCTACATCCTCCTGCTGTGTTTGTGCGATGTTGCAGCTACACTATTTTTGCAGCTGCATGTGAGCAGAGGATTGGGGTTGCAGCATGGTGGGAGGATGGGGAGGGGGTGGCAGCATGGGACACTTTTGTAACACACAGGAAATGTAGTTTGTTGTCTCATGATCCTGTGCTGACTTGAGACCATTGTCTGTCTTTTAAACTTCTTCTAAACTATAAGTGAATGTTCCATTGCCAGGAAACGTGGCTAATCATCTGACATGGGTCAGTATATTTGATGTGTCCACCACTGTTCCAGCTTCATAAGCAGTAACTAAAAGGGTGATTATCAAATCATAGGTCATCAGTGCAGTTATGTGGCTGGATAATGTATACCAGAATGAACAGAAACCTTCATTGGTATGCCTGTGGTGTAATATGCTTCCCCAGATTTTCTTTGACCTAGCCCCAGTACTGGCCGATGGGGCCATTTCCTCCTAACTGAGCTGAATGGCTTTGTTTTGCTTCTCTTTTCTACCAGACGAAGGGATCAGCAGTACAGTCGTCTGGATGATCGGGAATAGTATGTTATTTCTCCATATTGTAGACTCACTGCATTCTCCTTTTCTCCTTTCCTCTCTCTGTAGCTAACCTAACCCATAACTCTTTTCCTCTCCACCCAGGCCGCTGTGGGTCTCTGAGTCTGTTTTTCACTTTTGACAATTAAGTTTTTCTCTTCCTTCTCCAGGCGTTTCCCAGTGCCAGACTCCTAATTATTCTCCCTCTCACCGCCACTCTTATACTTCTGCTGTTGGGTGTCCCTGTCCTCTCTCACCATCCTAATCAGATCTGTGTGTGCTAATCTGTGTATTGACCTCTTTATGAAGCAGAGACTTCTTCTTCTGTCTGAGCGCACTGTATGAGCCGCGCAGACAGGATGCGTACAGGGAGAGGTAATGCTTCCCTGATCTATGGTTGTTCGTAGACAGGCCCTAACATGGTGCACCTCCAGTATATCCTGTCTAGTAGAGCTGAGCTATTCCTACTTCTCAGAGGAATGTGGGAGAGGAGGACTGGTGGTGGCTCACAACCACAGGCTCTCTCCTCATTCCATTAAAGATCTCTTAGAGCCCTGGCGACGTCATGCGTTCATGTACTCAACTCTGAACCTGTCTTGGAACTCCAGCAGAGTCTGGCGCCTCTTCATATATTCCAGTTATGTATAATTGAACAAACATGACCTTCCTCAGGTCAAATATATATACAGTGATAAAGTCTTGATGTTTTTATGTCAAATGGCACCCATGGCTCTGCTGGACATTCTCCATAAAACTTCCTCTTGACGATCACTGGGTCTGTGTTGTGGTTATTGGTGAATACTCTTTTGTGTAGACCTCTGCCCTCGATCTACGTCGCTCCCTTTCCCCTGGAAGTGGTGGTGTAAAGTAGACTCCTTACACTTAAAGCTGCATGAAATGTGGCTGCAGAGAGTATTCCTGCGGTTGTCTGGTTAACCAGCACAAATCCTGTGTGGATCCCACGCAGGATAATCATAGGTGACTCTCTCCAGTCCATTTCAGGGCGTGTGTTTGTGTGTGTTTTGTCTTGTCAACGTTCCATACTGCTAGTAATCCCACTGTCATGAAGCACAAATAACCAACATCCCCTCGTGGTTCATGCCGATGTTTGGTCGTTGCGTAACATCATGCAAATACAATCTGTTGTGTTTTCTGCGTGCAGTGTGGCCTCTGCTATGACATCAGAGACACCTGAGCGCTACGAAAGGCTCACGTCAGTCTCCAGCTCTGTGGACATTGATCAGAGAGACACAGTAAGTGTGTTATCATTCTTACAGGATGAACTCTGTTCTTTTCATATAGAAGTACAACCCCTTGAGTTTCTCCACTGTCTTCTCTCTTAGGGTTTCTGCTCCTGGCTAACTGCCATTTTCCGCATCAAGTGAGTCAAGCTACTTACAGCATGTTGGAAAAGGACAAATTGGTGTTACACAGATTGAAATGGATATTACGTTTTTTCTACTTCAAATTCCTTAAAGTAGTTGGCTTGATTGCTGTGTTCTCTCTCTAGGGATGAGGAAATAAGGGAGAAGTGTGGTGAGGACGCAGTGCATTACTTGTCCTTCCAGCGACACATCATTGGCCTGCTGGTAGTGGTGGGCGTCCTCTCTGTGGGCATCATCTTGCCTGTTAATTTCTCTGGAAACCTGCTTGGTAAGTTAATTAGATTTTTTAACAGTAGATCCTTGTATGTTTGTTCTAGCTGTTTCATGTTGTTTTCACCATTCTTTCTTTTCATTGTCGTCTTTTCTTATCCACCTTGATGTTTTCCTGTTCTATAAATAAAACTACACTGCACACAAGTATACAAATCTTTGTCAACTACTCAATTTACTCTTTTCCAATGTGACTAAATATTTGATCATAGAGTCAGAGAGTTCATCTCCTGTCTGCAGCAATAATCCAACATTTTTACTTTCATATAAAATTACTTGCATCACACCATCATTTATCAGGCATTTATTATGGCTGTCTCCTCTCTTTGTTTATCTTCTGTCACGAGTTGCACTGCCTACTATGAAAGCATACTTTTCACTTTGTATAATTAATGGTAAATTAGTCTTAACAAATACCCTTTTGTTTCTCTAACAAAATAAACCATGTTCCACATTCCCTGCTGAATTATGTACGGTGGCACAATATAACACTTTTTTCTTTCTGAAACAGAAAACAATGCATATAGTTTTGGGAGAACCACTATAGCAAATTTGGACACTGAGTGAGTAGTTCTTTTAACTTCACTTTATTTAGCATAATGTCTTCTCTAAAGCTTTGTATTTTAATTCACTTTCCACCCCCCTAATTAAACCTTTTTTTTTCATTTCTCCAGTAACACACTACTGTGGCTACACACCACCTTTGCATTTTTCTACCTGTTACTGACGGTGTATAGCATGAGACGGCACACTTCCAAGATGCACTACAAGGAGGATGACCTGGTGGGTGGCATGCTTTCAGAATATCCTCCTTTTGGACACAAGTCTGAATGTTGTTCTTAATCCCTTTCTTTACTTCCACACAGGTGAAACGCACTTTATTTGTGAATGGAATATCCAAATACGCAGAGGAGACTGAGATAAAGCAACACTTTGAGTAAGCACTTGTCACTGTTCTCCTAGTTCCAGAATTAATGTCTTCCAATGAATGCTTAAATCTGTCTTTTTATAAAAAGGTTTCATCACACTGTCATCATGGGTTTTTAGCTGTGCTGTAACTAAATTAAGGTGTATGAGAGCCATGCCTTTTCTTGTTAAAAGCAGCTGTTTTGTCCTCGTTCTTATGGCTGGGATCAGACAATGATAGGCCTATATGTGTAATCGTCCATAATAAGAGCCAGATGAGCAAGGGTATGCAAGTCATGTGTCAAGAGACCATGGAGGGGGTGTTTGGCTCAACTCCTACTCGGCCAAATAGTATTAACTAAAATTTTATCTTTGCTCCTGCACTGAGAAAGAGCCTTCACAGTTGAGCAAATTCAGCTTCACTTGCTTTTACCTTTTGTGGACTTGCCAATGTGAATAAAATGTGGCACAGAGACGTCATCTACTGTAAATACACACATACACACTGCTCCTTTCGTCAAGAATGTGAAAGTATTACACAACGTGTACATTGGTACTTCTGTGACTGGATCCAATCTGTCACCTTCACCCTCCGTTTCCTTTTCTCTTAGGCATGCATATGAAAACTGTGTTGTCCTGGAAGCTCGGATCTGTTATGACGTGGCCAGGCTGATGTATCTTAACTCTGAAAGGTAACAACGCTTTAACCTTAAGTGTGCGAGTGTGTGTTTACAGTTTTTATAGCTTTATATTTGGGTTAATGCCTCATTGGCTCCAGCACCTCAGCCTGTTTCACTGAAATAGTCCTGCAGTCTCACACAGCTCCTGTTTTGTATGCAGGAAGAAGGCAGAGCGCAACAAGAAATTCTTCCTTGACCTGCAGGCCAAGGAGCATATTACCACCATGATCAATCCAAAGCCCTGTGGACACCTTTGCTGTTGTGTCATCAAAGGCTGTGAGCGGGTCAGACTAACATCTCTCTAACTTTATCTCAGAATTGCACACTATTAAAACTTGTTTACAAGCTCGTCAAACTAACAGCATTTAAAGGGGAAGATAAGAAGACTTTTATATGAGTTGTCATTTGTAAAGAAGCAGGGCTAAGCAGGAATAATGTAACCCATGTAACATGCTGGTACCAGCTCCTAGAATAGCTAGTTTCAAGCAAATGTCATTATAATGTCAAAGCTTATCCTGAGTATTTTGAAAAATAGACTAAGGTGTCACATATTATAATACTATCACTCTACTACAGCCAATGCAAATACAGCTAAGGATATGACTGCTCACACCTTATTTTTGTTCCTGTCTCTAACATATACTGATAACACCTCAGTTTGACACACACTAACTAAGTAACTAATTGCACAAAGTTTGGTAAATAAAAAAGCAAGTTATACCATAGTTTGATATTTAGAGCATAATAATTAAATCTAATGCAAGGTAATAGCAACAGGAATTACCATAGACTAAGATAGAAGATAAAGATCAAACATCACAGGCTCTGACTTTATGTGAATGCTTCCCACAGGAGGAGGCAGTGGGCTACTACACCAAGCTGGAGGGACAACTGAAAGATGACTATAGGAAAGAGAGAGAGAAGGTCAACAGGAAACCTTTAGGAATGGCCTTTGTCACCTTTCAGAATGAGTCCATCACTGCCATGTAAGTACATTTACACATGGTAAAATAAGTAAATGTGTACCTGTGAGATTGTTTTTGTGCCTGTGCGATGCCTCTTGAGGCACCTCATCTAATTGTTTGCTTCTCTGTCTATTCTCAGAATTTTGAAGGATTTCAATGCTTGCAAGTGTCAGGGGTGTCAGTGTCGTCGGGAGCCCAAGAGTTCTCAGTTCAGCGCCAAACTGCACACACACAACTGGACTGTCAGCTACGCCCCTGATCCACAAAATGTCTACTGGTGAGAACACATTCATACTTTTTTACCATGATCTTAGTATCACACTGAGCTATGATTGAACTTGAGTCCAGTGTGTAGAGTCTTTCTTACACCGAATGAAAAACCAGTTTTTGAGGTGCAGTATCAGTTTACTGGCCAGCTGTATCCATAACCGTGGGTCATCACCCAGTGTCGGTCTAACTGCTACATAACCTTTATCCCACAGGGAGCATCTGTCATTGGGAGGATTCTCTTGGTGGATCCGCTGCTTGATCATCAACATTGTCCTCTTCATCCTCCTGTTCTTCCTCACCACCCCGGCTATCATCATCTCCACCATGGACAAGTTCAATGTTACCAAACCAGTGGAGTACCTGAATGTGAGTGTTCAGGCGCTCTGACAATGCTGAAGTAGAATGATTGCAAAAGACACCGAAGAGGAATAAAAAAATAAACGAGTAGTGTTGAAGTCAGAGGTGGCATTAGTCAGCTTATGCAGGAATTCACCTCCTGTGTTTCTTGACACAACATGTCTGTGTCTCTGATCTGTCCTCCAGAATCCAATCATCACCCAGTTCTTCCCCACCCTGCTCCTGTGGTCCTTCTCTGCCTTACTTCCTACTATTGTCTACTACTCTGCCTTCTTTGAAGCCCACTGGACCCGGTATGAGTCTTACTTTCCACAGACAGTAGCTCTAGTATTTTCCTGTCCTGCTATCTTTATTGCCGTTTGAGGTTTAGTTTGTTTGTTTTGTGTCTGTTTTAATGTATGTAAATTTAATCTGGCCTTGTAGCTCAGGAGAGAACAGGACCACAATGCACAAATGCTATACATTCTTGATCTTCATGGTCCTGTTGCTGCCCTCCCTAGGACTCAGCAGGTATGGCACATTTTAATTTATTGAATGAAATACAATTACATTTTTGCATTAAACCATTTTTGTCAGCCATAATATTTAAGTTAATTGCTTTCTTTTTTCTATCTTTGCAGTTTGGATGTTTTCTTCCGATGGCTATTTGACAAAAGATTCTTGGCAGATGCTAAAGTTAGATTTGAGTAAGTAGCAGATGTTTGGGAACAACTGTGACTGCAACTAGCGCTTTTATACCATAACTGGCTTAAAAAATCAGAGTCATTTAGAAATGCTCTAGCTAAGACTTGTATAGTTAAACTGATGTGGAATTAAATTGGTCTCGGCAGTGATGTGTTTTCAAACTTTCAGTTTCAAGTGATAATTTGAAAGTTATATTGCCACAGATTTTCTGAATCGATTGAGAATTCAATCATGAGATATCATTTCAGTTTGATTGGGTTCCTAATTCAATTACATGTGATTCAATCAGAGATGCCTCACTTACAGTAGTCATTTGCTGTGATGTAATGGTGTAAATTGTAAATCTAACCTGGTGCATGATTAAAAACGTCAATATTTTAATATATAACATTATGCATCCAAGGCAATTACAAATGCACTTTTCTATTTACCATGACCCACAGTAGTTAAGACCTGCATCTCAAGAAATGACTGATGTACTGGTAATTGTAGTGCAGTAGCTAAACTGTGTATGAACAGGTGCTGGTACTGACGGCTTCTTCTTACACATCATCTTGCATAATAGTTTTGCTTTAATCAGACTCGATGTGATTTTTAATTCACTTAATATGCTTTTGAATTTCAAATATAGCCACACATCTGCCTTATCACTTGCTGATGTAGTGGTGTTTGTTTGCGTACCAGAGCACACCTATAGGGCATGGTTACATTGTGGTTTGTTTTGAATGTTACAAAACTGAAACAGCACAAGCTCCAAGAGTTTGTCATGTTTCTGTGTAAAACATGGTCACAGATATACAGTAGAAACTGTCAGAAGAGTGAAGAATGATGAAAGGATGGAGAAAAAAACCCCCGTTCCTTTTACCAATTCAATCACTGACACAACCGGCAGCTACTGAAGACTTTTAAGGTGGAATCTTTTTGTGTGCTTGATTGACGTATGGAAAGAATCAGTGCATCCTTAAACTTTCATCCTTAAACTTTGACCATTTTGTCTTCATTAAGTATCTTGCATGAGATGCACTGTAGTGACCAGATATTCTGTAGATACAATTTTATTTTACTTTATTGTAATTGTAATGTAATTTCATAAAAATTGGAAGATCATCGTTCTGATTACACTTAGTAAAGACTGATCTGGGGTTTTATGAACTGATTCAAGTGAAGATCCCGTTTTAATTGTAAAATTGAACTCTGCTTCAGTGATAATGACCTTTTTACTTTGCTCTTTAGGTGTGTGTTCCTTCCTGACAATGGAGCCTTCTTCGTCAACTATGTCATTGCGTCTGCATTCATTGGAAATGCCATGGACCTGCTGAGGATACCCGGTCTCCTCATGTACATGATCCGCCTCTGCCTGGCTCGTTCTGCAGCCGAGCGGAGGAACGTCAAGAGGGTTAGTCCCTACTCGGTCACCGAGTGTAAACCGTTCATGGGTCCAAGAGAAATATATTAGTTTAAGTCTTACTAAGCTGAATGGGGGAGTAATGCTTCCATTGTGAGCATGTAAAGCAGCTGAAAATCAGAAAGCCAAGACTTTGATCTCCTACTGTACATAATTAATATAATTACAGAGAATCTGTGTGTCAGGTTTATCAGTTTGTGATGTAGAGATTGAAATTAGGATGTGTGGATTTTTAATTTTCTTTTAATATCTTGTCATTGTGTCTCCATAGCACCAAGCCTATGAGTTCCAGTTTGGGGCGGCTTATGCTTGGATGATGTGTGTTTTCACTGTGGTCATGACCTACAGCATCACCTGCCCAATTATCGTCCCTTTTGGTGAGTGCTACCATTGAGTATCTGTGCTGGGCAACTGCTGTTTTACGTCATGAAGTGCACTGATTAAATGATTGCAGGAGAAACATGGAGGGCAGGCAGCATAGAGTGGTTCTGTTCTTGATACAGAGGCTTATCAGCGGGCCTAATTGGATTATCTCCACTGATTGTCTTGTGTGTGTGCAGGACTGATGTACATGCTGCTGAAACACCTCGCAGACAGGTACAACATGTACTACGCATATCTGCCATCCAAACTGGACAAGAAGATCCACTCTGGAGCTGTCAACCAAGTGGTGGCTGCTCCTATTCTCTGTCTCTTTTGGCTTCTGTTCTTCTCCACCGTTCGCTCGGGTAAGAGGAGGACTCCACCTGCAGGCCACAGATGTCCTAACATGCCCAGATTCATTTACAGGATATCGGCCACTGCAAAGTATAAGCACCTGTTCAACAAGTATCCCTCTGTGTCCTTCAGGGTTTTCAGCTGCAACATCCATGTTCACATTCATAGTTTTGATCATCACAATCATCATCTGCCTTTCCCACGTCTGCTTCGGACATTTTAAATATCTCAGTGCTCACAACTACAAGGTAACCAAATACCCCCCCCCCTATTTGTTTTCTTACTTTATTCCTACATACCAGACCAGCTTCATATTCAGCTGCTTATTGTGATTGTGCCTTTTCTGTCCCAGATCGACACCCAGGAGCTTGATGGAGGGGAGAATGGACGTCCAGTGCCGTGTGCCGCCAGCAGGGCAGCAGTACGTATTCAGTCATGTTTATTTGTCATCAGCAAGTGCCATCAGCTTCAAAGAGGGTATAAGGGGGAATGGGATATGATTTATGTTAAAGACTGTAGGTGCTGGTCATAACATGAAAACAGGAAATCATAGGTTATACACTTTAAGTTATGCAAAGTGTTGACTTCAACCATGTCAAGGCACGAAGAACAAGGTCAGTCAGATGTCAGGTCAGTCAGATGGTCAGTCAGATGTTCCATATGCAAACAGAGACACAAAACACTCTATTCACAACAAAGATTCATTGGAGCAAAAGGGTAAAGATGAGTCAGAATGTTATATTTTAAAGAAACATGAATTTGTTTTTGTATGTATGTATACCAATGTGTTGTTTAATGGACCTAATTTTTATTTTTGTATTAAAAATTATTTAAACTTAAAGGGCAAAACAATGCTGCATTTGATAAGTTGTTGGCTTGATTAATTGATAACCAAAAAAGAAAAAGTACAGGATATGCTAGAGCCAATAATCGTCTGTTTCAGGAACATGAACTAGTTTTTTGACTTTCTACTTCATTTCTTTTTCTCCACAGCAAATGTACATTGCTCAGGTACTTCAAGACCCAAATTCAGAGGAGGCGGGGTCAGGCAGTGGCGAGGAAGATGGCCAGGGGTCCTCGCAGGACGAGGAAATAATCAATGTTGAAAATGGCCTAAATGAGGACTTCCAGTCTGGTGAAGACAGCCTCATTGATAATGAAGTGCACCAGTGATACTGCCTGGAACTGAAATAAATCCCCTAAATTAACTTGAGGAGTGCACTGAACATTTGAATTAAACTAGGAACTGAACAGCAGTTCTCCAAAGCATCTCAACCTCCATCGAGGGACTTAACACTAACCTAAGCACACTGTCTACTAAGGATTTAATGGATTGTTTCTCAAGGACTCTGTGGTTCCTTCACTGGGTCTCATCAAACCACATCTTCAGTGCACCACCTGCAGAAGGGATGTACTCTGACGACATAAGGGCAACAACATCTCTCTGCTCCAATGTAGCTGAGGCACATCCTGAAACACTGCACATGGACCCGGGAAAAGAAGGACACAAATGCACAAATGAACTTTTTTTTTTTCGCCTTGTCTTGTAAGGAGAGTGATATTCTGTTTGTATTTCCTTAACATTATTGCACTTCAAAGAGAGGACCTGTCTGATAAGCTCAAGTTTCACTAAGGTACTGTAGTACAGCATGCCTTCAATTGCAAAGGGTGTAGGGTTTTTCCCCATAATCCTTTGCCAGTATCTCTAATTATCTGCACTAGATGCTTCCCCTAAATAAGCAGCTTATGAGAGAGGAGAGCAAGAGTTTTCCACACCAGCAGGTAGCCTGATCTGTGCAGATACGGTGGTCTCAAAACAAGTTCTTCCAATTCCATAGAAGCCTTTCAAAAAACAAAGAAGGAAAAAAAAAGTCATTGCTACTAACACTCCTGGACGCTTAAACACTGTACCGCTACAAACCTGTAGATTTGTGAAATAACCTTTTTTTTTGACATGGTATTTATTTGTAGGAATGGAATTTTAAATGTTAATAAGCTTGACACGTCCCTACACTGTGGAAGAGGATAATTCATATCTCGGTACACTACATTGGTAATGACCATTTTTGACGTTCAGTCCCTGAGCCTTTGTTGGTACTGCTGTTGGACTGCTGCTACTGATGCTGCCCCCCTGTAGGGGTTGATCCTTGCATGGCTGACACAGGAGAACTGGAGGTCCAGACCCTGCAGATCTTTCTATGTGGCTCAGAGGATGGAGAGAAAGGCCTTTTTGGGGGGGTGGGGGGTTTCTGAGTCAGTTTTAGATTATTCTAATTGTGACTAGTTCTCTTTATCTGTTGTTGTCATTGTCGTCTCTTTTTCACATATGTTTACATTTGTAGAGATTCTCAGATTAGCAAACAGTGTAGGTGGCTCTTGCTAGTCTCATGAAAGAGGTGATCCACATCTTACCACTCAGCCCTCTGTCAGGTCCTCTTTAGTGTTTTGTGTAGATACTTCACTGTGTAGTTAGCATATTGTAAGTTCCAGGTATCACCGAGCATTGTTACAGTATCCCATTTTTGCCACTACATACAGTAGTGCTGAGTTTTAGATTGGAGAGTTTGAACAGCGCAGTTTCAGTGATAACATATCAAATCCTGAGCTCAGCCACACAAGAGTTTATCAGTTACATCAGTGCACGAGGTCCAGTTCTAGTAAATGTCATTCTCATTTTCAGACCTTATATTTATGCTTTTGAATACTGTCTCCACCCCCACTCCCAACCAGCCATTGATGGCAAAATTGAAAATCTATCCATGACGTTGTTGATATGAAGTACTTGTATATCCCACCACAATTGTACATTCCATTTGCAGATCCACAGACGAGCTCTGTGAGGCCTGTGGCAAAGACATAGTGCCACACTGCAACATTTTCCTGATCTGCATCAGCCATATGAAGCAGCTTCTTCTAAGGTTCACCACCACCCAGACACAAACATTTGCTTTAACAAAACAACCACCAAGTGACAAGTACTCATGTGCTCATGCAGTTATAACTCAGGATTTAAAAAGCCTCTTTTTTCTGTACACTGTGAGCTGCCCCATAAGACATAAAGATGATTGTTGAAAAAGCAAGGCAAAGTGCTGCAGACAAAGTACCACTACAGTCTGTCAATATGGACCAATTATTATTACTATTGGACCATAAGATTAAAAAAAATGTATTATCCAGCTGCTCAGAGAGCCATTGTGGGAAATGTGCACTAATCTTACTTTCACTTATATGACTGACAGAGAAGGGTACAACCCTCGTGGGTGTGACAACAACAATGGTGAACCCAAACTGTTTCCATAATTTCTCCATGGGTATATCAACACTACATATGGATCTATTATTATGGTAATGATGAGAATTGTCTGACACCATTGAGTCCGGTGCTCTTCTAGTCATGATAGGGTGATTTTATTTTTTATACCTCTTCATTTTTATACCTCTGAGATGTCTTGAAATCTCTGAATGTGTCCTGTCAAAATAACATATACTGTCCAGCTCCGAGGGAGAGGCTTAAAAAAATCTCATCTTGTCTAACAACTTCAGTTAAAAAAAACAAACACTGAATGTAGTTTAATCGCTCAACTTTTTTTGGTAAGTTGAATGAAGGTGAAGTAATTAAAGTGTGATGGCTGTATTTACACAGCTTTGAAAGGACAGTTCGCTAGCTAACCAGAAATTATTTTACACTACAATAGAACAAACTGATGTCCAGTCCCATGTTGCGGCTTCTCATTTAAGTTCAGATCTACATTTGTCAGTCTGACGATTGCAGTGTAGTCTTTCCAAGTCTACCATCCTCATGATGAATGAATTTTTATATTATCTTCATAACATCTGCATAGATAGCTGGACTCACTGGAAATATATGCATTGTTTATTACTTGTTGTTCTTTTGGTCACCACCTGTCAAAGACTCTAACAGAAGCTATCAACTGTGTTAAAAACGGGCAGTGAAAATGTTTCTGTCTCAAAACTGTGCACAGTTAGAATGTGTTTTGTGAGCTTTGCCTTTTTTTTAGTTTTTACATTTTTCTAGATAGGAAGAGTAACAATAGCAGGTTTCAGCATTTGACTGTCTCATTTTTTTTTCATTCTTTCCAAAGGGCCGTCTGTACAACAGATATACTGTATATCTGCTTCCCCCAGCTCTTTGAACAATAAATCTGTATTTAATCAACTTTGTCCAGTATAGAGTTTTGTTTAAGAGCAACAGCGTATTGTCTGGAGGAATAAAGAACAGCTTTCCCTCTTCCCATGTATAAAAGTGAAATTGATACGGAGGAAACGCTTTTACAGTTGAGTTCAATGCACTCGGAGGTTTTCAGCTGCAGCCTTACTTGGTGCTGAGGAACGGAGGTGGATGATTGGAGGACCCGAGGCTGGAGGCGGGGGTGCAGTTCTCAGCGTCCACACTGGGTGCTGCCTGGGAGGGAGGGAGGCGCAGCTGCTGTGTAGGAAAGGGAGAGAGAGGGAGAGGTGCGACGTGGAAAGGCAGAATGGCTTCTATCACCTCTATGATCCAACAAATGAAAGCCAGAGTCTCCATGAGAGCAGACTGTCAGATTTCAGAGCGATAACATGTAGCACATCGACCAAGCGCAGAGTGTTAACCAGAGGCCGTCGCCATGGACGGAGGGCTGGCTGTTACTTTTATATCCGTTGCGATGTTTGTAGGATGTTTTTTCCTCGGATTCATCCCACTGTTGTTCAGACTGTCTGAGGTAAGTCTGTCTATGCTGTCTTTCAGTTTTAACTCCTCGTGGGTTTAACAGTCTTCACTCACGAGACCTCGTCCCGTCAGTGACTGACGCTGTCAAACTTTTATGTGTAAACCCATACACTTGGCTCAACCAGCCTGCACTGACGTTCATAAGCAGATCGTGTGTTATAATGAGTTCTGATGAATGAAACCTGCTGCAGAATCATTATTATGACTCCCCTTTCCACTGTCTGGCACAATCTGAGCGATTGTTTTGTCTGAAATAACTGTTGCTATGGGGAAGGATACTGATCAGCTGGAGTCATATGTGCATTTGTAGAAAAGCCTGCAGTTTGTCTCCATCCTGGGGGCAGGACTCCTGTGTGGGACAGCACTGGCTATAACCATCCCAGAGGGAGTGGGTTTGCTGGAGGAGTCATGGAGAGGTGAGCGCATACGAACATGAACATGAGCTGAATGAGGACCTGGCAGCCTCTCCCCCTCCATCGCCTTGCCAACTGATCAAACACAATGCACCACATCCTCACCCACAACAACATCCGTGTTTGATTACAACCCTGTGTTGAGGCACATGGGGATCAAAGTGGCTCAGTCATTTAAATGCACGCCTTTCTATTGAGTACTCTTTTATGTGAGTGGGATCAAAAGCTCTTCTCCTTCATCTTCTCTCTCTGCAGCATCCTCCACCTCTGACAGGCCGTCCAGTCTGAATGGCAGTGAGAAAAATACAACTTCCACAGAGACGGGCCCTCCACCCCGCTTCCTCATCGGCGTGGCTTTGACCCTCGGCTTCACCTTAATGTTTGTGGTGGATCAGATCGCAAGCTACATCTCTATGCGTGGCAAGTTGGCAGAACTCTAATACCAACTTCATTTAACAGAATGTCAACTCTACGCATGAAGATCACCTCCATTTTGCCAGTTTTTACTGACATTTACACAGTTTCTGAGACCAAAACACAGAGATTTTAATTAATCAGTCTGTTTTCCATTGTTACTCGCTCCTGCAGCACAGTATTATCCTAACAATACATCAGATCCAACACTTTCTTTGTACAGTTATTAACCAATAGGGACTGTTAGCATTAATTTCAGGCTTCTTTTTGCCTTCTTTCATTGCTCAGTGCCTTAACCCCGTGAAAAAAGTCCTTCTGCTTATATATTTCATTTAAAAAAGGAAAATGCACTGCAGCACATCTTTACCACAACATGTCTACTGTCTCATTTCAGGCCAAACAACTCCTTTGCCCAACAGCGTGGGCATCACTGCCACTTTGGGGTTGGTTATCCATGCAGCAGGTATTTACACTGTGTAATAGTTAACTGCACATTTTCACACATGGCTTGTGTTTTCCCAAGGTAAACAAGATGTCTCAAGGAATTCCAGGCTACAAGCACAGAGAACTCCTAACAACAAAGCAGTAGAGCTGTTCAAGTCCTCATGTGATTCAGCATGTGATTCCCTCACTGTTGGAGTCTTTTATGTTTCCAACGACATGACATGTCTGAGTTGAAATCGTAGCTTGGAGGCTTTTCAGAGACACAAACATCCTTTCAGGAAGTAGATAGCTGCCACCATTAACAATCTTTTTTTTATTATTTGCACATAGCTGATGGGTTTGCCCTGGGTGCCGCTGTGGCCACGGGTCAAGTTACAGTGCAAGTCATAGTGTTTTTTGCTGTGATCCTACATAAGGTGAGGCTCCCTGAGAGAGCACTTCAGTGTAATATCCTGCAGCTCACACATAAGAAGCGCAGACCTGACCACCCTTCTTTCCTCCCAGGCACCTGCAGCCTTTGGTTTGGTCTCCTTCCTGATGCACGCTGGTCTTGAAAAGAAGTATATTCAAGGACATTTACTGGCCTTTTCAGCAGCATCACCTGTTGTGGCCATCACCACTTACTTCATTTTACACGCAGTAAGAGAGCAGTTGTAAGATTACGTCTCAGTATTCTCCCAATTTCACTCAGTGCTTTGATATGATTGGGTTTAATATATTTGTGTCTGCAGTCTGGCAGTTCATCTGAGAACCAGATCAGTGCGACAGGCGTGGGGATGCTGTTCTCAGCTGGGACGTTCCTCTATGTGGCCACAGTGCATGTTCTCCCAGAGATCAGCAGCAACAGCAGCAGAACAGACCAGTCCTCCTCCGACCTGCAGCAGCACACTGGGGCTGAGGGCCACCAGCAGCGCTACCTGGGGCTCCTGGAGAGCCTCACTCTCATCCTCGGAGTCGGGCTCCCGATGGTGCTGGCTCTTGGGCTGCAGGACGACTGAGAGGGGAACGTCAGGACATTAGAGCACGATGCCACCACACCTGAAAGGAAAACTGTGAGAACCTGTTTAACGTAGTCTACAGTGTAAACTACCTGTCTAGAACAATGATTGAAGTACGCCTTGGAAGAGAGTTTACTTTTGTGTGTTGTGATTTCAGTAGAAGTTCCTTTGAGGCAAGCCATTGTTTGAGTATAAAGAGCTTTACAGGAGGTATGAAGAATGTGATAGCTAATTTATTGTCCTCAGTAGAGTTTGGCATGGCCAGTTGTGAATTCCCAGTAACTGGATAGATTTACAGGAACAGGTTACCCGAACAATAAGAGATCTGGGTCATAAATTTTTTGTACAGTCAGGATCTTAAACAACGGGTCCAGACTCTCAGCGTATTAATGTGCAGTAGTCCAAATTACCAGGAGAAAGGATGTGAAATATCTTGGTTTATAATTGGTTTTATAGGTTTAAAAGTGAGAATTTCTCTGACGGTTTTGGTTGAAACATCTGTGGTTATCTACATTTTAATCATTCCTATCACAGGTGTTTATATGAAATAAAAACATGTCTGCTCATGTTCTGATGGCTGTTACCTTTTTTTTAAAGTATATTTTTGATGGCTTTTTCACCTTTAATTGACAGGAGACAGGAGACAGGAAATGGGAACCGGGGCCACCTGCAGTGAGGACTATAGCCTCAACACTTTAGGCAGGTGCTCTACCAACTGAGCTAAACACTGCCCCGATGGCTGTTGCTACCTTAATGTTCTGCTGTGTTAAGTTTCCCAGACACATTGTGATGCACCTGCCTGTTGTCTACTTCCTTGGACACAACATGCATCAGTTGTGGTAAAAGAATGTTGAGAGCAAGACATTTTGTGTTTTAAAGTATGATTTATTAAAATACTGTGAGGTTAAAGAAATGATGACATACACATACAATACACAAGTTATTCTATCTATCTCATCATCACACCTGAAGCAATAGCAGCGATTAGATTCTACTTAAATTCAAATTTCAGCACTGGTTCGGCTTCAATCCTGATATTTAAGAAGGTTTAGTTTAGGTGCTGCAACTCATGATTATATCATTATCATTAACCTGTTGATTATTTAAACGATTAATCAATTAGTTGTTTGGTCAATAAAATGTTAAAAAATGTTGAAAAATGTCAATCAGTGTTTTTCAGTGCACAATATGACATTGTTTTGTCAACAAACCAAAGTTTATTGTCATAAAGGAACAAAGAAACCAGAAATATTCACATTTAAGAAGCTGAATATCAGTCAATAATTGTTGCAGCTCTAGTTTAACTTAATCTGCCCTGATTAATACACAAAACGACAAAAAAAAAATAAAAGAAAGAAAGAAAAGCCTTTACTAAGAGGTGTTGAAGTTAGTTAGGTTGTTAGTTAGACACTGACAAGTTAGAAGACCTGAAAGTAAAAGACAGCGAGCCAAACATGAGCCAGTACCGTGGCCTCTCAGGCCCTCACTGCCCGTCCACAACTGCAACTTGGCTCATCTTCAGCCTCCTGAAATTCTCCCCTCTGCCCTCCTTTCTTATCTGCACTCGCTCGGCTGCTTTTATCAAATTCAAAACACTGACGTCAGCCTGCGAGTACCCAGACGTCTGCAGACCTAACAGCTTAACCCCTCGCTCTCTGGTCAGCGGCCTTCACCTCCACTTCTCACCATTCCCCTCCTGACCTGTTGATCTGAACCCTCTTTCACTAGTGAGATTGGCTGTAATACAACACGGAGTCATGTTGCTATGATCCTGGTAGGTCACAACAGGGTTGTAAACTTTTAAAGCTTAGGCACAATTCATCACACCCCCGACATCACTTGACATTCTGCACATCCCTTGTCGGGCAGGAAACGTTGACCCCTGTGTGAACAGCTGTGATGCCGTAATGATTACACCCCTGTTGTAACACATTCACACGCTCGCGTGGAATTTCCTTACATTTTCAGATTGCTGACATGAGTGGGTGTTTCAGGATGGGAGGGGAATCGCTCATGTCATAGTTTCATGCGGCTGATGGAGGCAGCCAGCTGAGCATCCAGAGCCATCCGATCAAAGGTTCGACTGTGTATCTGCCGTCTCACTCTCTCCCTCATGTGAAAGGAGGCCCGAGCCAGCGACTGCGCTTCCTCCTGTATCTGCTCTCTCTGTCTCCGCAGCCTCTCCCTCTTCCAGTCTTTCATGAAGACGTAGCTCTCTCTGACCTTCCTCGCCGCCTCCTCCTCTCTCTGCATCCTCTCTCGGAGCCTCTGGTGGCAGAGCCGCCTGCGTGCGTTGCGTTGATGCGTCTGCTGAGCTCTGTTCCTGTACTGGGCCGAGGCGTGCAGGGCGGCCTTCTCCATGCGACGCTGGCTCAGCTGCGCCAGGATCTGTTTGTGCGTGAGCTGCTGCACGCTCTGCATCTTGGCCCTCAGCTGCGCTCTCTGAATCTGCTCCTCCTCCCTGGCTCCCCGCTCGTGGAGCTCCCTCAAACGCGCCTCCACAACCTGGGCATGTTTCTTGTAGGAGTGCTGCAGCTTCCTCTCCAATGTGCTCCTCATCTGCTCCTTCTCCTGCTCCACCTGCTGCTCCACCTGCCGTTTGAGCAGGACGTGTCGAAGCAGCTCCCTGTCATTCTCCTCCTGGAGCCTCCTCCTCTCCTTCATCTCCAGCACCACTTTGCTCCTTCTGGCTCTCTTCTCCTTCTTCGCCGCCACCTCCACCCCCTTCTCTCGCTCCCTTTCCTCCAGCTCCTGCTTCTCTCTCAGCAGCTTCTCCTGGTAGCGTTTGCGTTCTTCTGCCTTTTTCAGTGCCGACTCCATCTTTGCTCTGCGCTGCACCTCCACCTCCTCTTTCAGCCTCATCCAGCGATCTTCTTGGAGCATGACCTCCTGCTCAAGCTGTCCCGCTTTCTCTTTCTCCTGATGCTCCCTCAGCCTCCTGCGGGCCTCCAGCTCCTCTTGCCAGCGTCTCATACTGTGCCTCAGCTTCTTCCTCCTCCTTTTCTCTGTCTCAGACCTCTGGGCCTCCTCCTGCTTGCGGGCCTCCTCTCGCTTGTCCTCCTCCTGCTGAGAGAGCTTCAAGCGAGCCCGCTCCTCCTGGTGCTTCACCAGCATGAGGGCCGCTATCTTGCGATCTCTCTCTGACACTGTGACACACATCTCCTTCTCAATGTTCTCGATGAGTCTTTGCAGTATTGTCTCATTAGCTGGGGAGTGTCTGAGCTCTCCCACGCTGTAGCTGCAGACCGTGCTCCTGTCCGGGTCTCTGGGACCTCCGCTGGAGGCCGAACAGGAGGATCTGCTGACAGATTTGCCTGTCAGGCATAGATCTGCATATGGAATGGACTGTCTTTGCACAGAGTGATCCTTCAGTTTGGATTCCCGGACTGAGACTTTGCTGCTGCTGCTGCCTGGCCACCTGTCCCCTGCCGCCTGGATAATCCTCTCCCTCTCCTCTCGGCACATTTGTAAAAGCTTCATTCTCTCTTTTTCGTAGGATTCATGCATAACTCTCACCGCCTCGTAGGGAGCATCCTTCTGTTCAGCAACCAGCTCGTTGAGTGATTTAATCAGAAGTTCAACAGGTTTGACTCCGAGCCTCGCGCAGGACTCCAGGGAGCGGGGGCTGTTTAACACATACCGGCTCCTCTCTGCTTGGGCCAGGTCAAAGTTGTCTAGGTCCAGACGGATCACAGGGGAGGTGGGCCTCGGCTTCGTCATGATGACACACCTGCACAAACACCCGCAGAGTTCAGGTGCTCGAAGTTTCCTCTGCTGTCCAGCTCCTGTGTGTGTGCAGTCCTTCGGCTTTGCAGCACGGAGAGGTCACGAGGGGATTAAAGCCGCGTCTCTACCTCAGACCTGTGACGATGACAGAGAGGGAAAGACCTGAGATGTTCTCTCTTTAGTCCTTTAAAAGACAGTTTAATTCATACTTGTAGGCACTGAACCCCAATACGTACGCTATAGCTAAAATGGATTATGGGATTACTGTTGTTATTACACCATTATTTGTAACTGCCATTGAAACTGGTCATGTAGCCTAGCTTATTACACTGTCTAAAAAACGCAGGCTATTTTAGGCTGGGTGGTGATACAGCGTGATAAAAACAACAACAACAACAACAACAACAACAACAACAACAACAACAACAACTAAGGCCGTTACAAATAATGACGACACAAGAAAGCAGTCCAGACAGATCCCGAAACTTTTTCCCTCTAATCTTTTAAACCTCTTAAGCCTCTCTTGCTTTTATACATTAATATTTCAGACTGGCTGTGTTCGTATGTGCAAAAAGTTATTTTACTTTAAAACACTTTATTTTATTTTAAACACGTTTAACCACCCTGGATAGAAAGAACAAAACATACAAAACTAAATCATCGAAACAAAACTAACAAAAATAGAGAATAAATGAACACAAACCACTTTTAACTTGTCCAAGATGGTCCTCCATGGTTGAAAAGGAACAGCTGGAAATGACGGGGGGGCGGGGCAGAGCGGCGGGGGTACTTCTGATTACCATGGCAACAAAGGCCTCATGCGTGCCCTCTACAGGTCTGCTGCGTGGATGGTCTGCTGACTTGATGTCGAGCACGACTGAAGTCAGTTTTTCGTTCGTCAGACGTTTGTCACAGCAGTTAAGAAAACATTACAGGAAGTTTACCATTACGATTTAGCATAGCCTACTACATCAATATATCATCAATATACTAGGCCTATCTATTAAATCAATTTCATTTTAAAACACAAACATTGACGCAACGAATCAAGTAATGGGTTTAGCTAGCAGTTTACATAGTGACTGATTAGGGTTAGAAAAAAACTTTTAAAATTACTTTAAAAATTTGTTAACCATCTAGTAATGTCTGTGGCACTGTGACAGTGTCCATCATCATCATCATCATCATCATCATCATCATTATTATTATTATTAGTAGTAGTAGTAGTAGTATTATTTCACTTCGGAGTTTCCGTTCTTTTCGATGAGGACCGACCAATACAAAACCAACTTCGCATTCCCCCATCATTGAACATCATTGAAAAGCTCCTGGCGCGCCTTGTGTCAGACTGAAGCAGGTATGTTGAGGTTGTTGTCTATAACCATGTGTAGACCTTGTATAGCAACATTATACACCATGCTATGAGTTTACTGTCAGCTATGACTTTGCTCGGACGCGATCGTCAACAGTCTAAATCCTCGATGAAGTTAGAAACACTGATGTTGTTAGCTAACAACAGCTAGGGTTAGCTCGGACCAATGATGCGGTCAACAGAGACGAGATGGTGCCTGTTCAGCACTTCCGGTTTGGCTTTAGCAGGCGTTTGCCTTTGGATTCGTCAGTGGTTTATTGGAGGCTGCTCTAATATAGTTGAAAATTTTGTCTTGTTAACACTTTGCTATTTTGCCGTGCTTGTGAAAAAGTAGCACCAAGACTGAGAGTTGATGTGATGGTAGCTAAACAGTGTGCACCTGCTTTGTAGCACTGTCGTTTTGCAGTGAGTGACTTACCTTAGCTGTGGTTAGTTCTCATTTAGGGCGTGTGTAGCACGACACCGGCCCCTCTAGTGAATAATCAGGCACACTGTCAATCAATTTTCACTTAATGGATACAATCAGCTTTTTCCGCTCGCTCTGTCCGTAGAGCAGCTAGAGTGGCCGATTTATATCTTGACTTTTCTAACGTCTTTGGCTACGAAAATCACCATGTAGCAACTTGACATCACCGTCCTAGATCAGACTTGTCTTTATGTTTCTCAGTAGAGAAAAGTTCTGAGGAGATTGTTTATCAGCTAACACTGACGGACTCAAACGGCCCCTTGTTTACACCGGAAGTGTTTCTCGTCGACGTGTTTCCCTCTCACTAGCTACTACAACACTTTGCTCGTTCACTCACTAAAGGAAGATGAAGAGAGCCAGAGGCGGCGGGGACGACGAGGCTCCCAGGCAGAACGGCTCTGTCGGCCGCAAGAGAGCAGAGCAGCAGCAGCAGAGCGATGGGGACGATGGAGACACCTCCTTCGGCCCGTCCGACCTGCAAGACGACGACAACGACCCGGGCCTCAGAAGAGAAATACGGAGCAAGTACAGAGACCTGATCAACTCTGTGCAACGTAAGTAACACGTATATTGAGTGAGGTTGTTGTTGTTATTGCTGTTTCTGTGTTGATGAGTCTGATATGTGTGTTTGGTTTACAGAGAACAGAGAAGACATGCTGAGTCCCTCCAACAACAAACTCACAGAAGTTTTAGAGCAAGCAAACAAGCTTTTTAAAGATGGTATGTATGATTTAAAAACAACAAACTAGTTGATACTCACAGATAAGTATAAATCACTTTTAATGAGCTTGGTAGCAAACAAGAAACAGGTTTCAACAGGCCTTTTCCTCTCACAGGTACAGTAGGTGTGAACCTTATTGAACCCCAACTGTTGACCTGTCAGTGGAAAATAACCTGATGATGAAAAAACTAAAGTTGATTGTTAGAAAAAAAGACATGAGTTTTACTTTACAAGTACCTGTTATATTGTCATTGTATTGTATTCATAACACTTCAGATCAGGTCAGTCAGATTTCTCTGTGATCTCTTACAGTTCGGCAGGCGAGGGAAGCAGCTCTGGATGCTCAGCTCCTTGTCGTGGCCACGGACCTGGGAAAAGAGAAAGCCAGCCAGCTGTTTGCCGAGGGCACCGCTTTCGATCCCACTGCATATGCCGAGAATCTTGTGAGTAAATTAATGCACAAATGTGTCACATTAGTACACCAACATGCACCAGCGAGTTGGCCTAGTGACTGAGGGAGGGGGGGTTGCAACTGGGATGAAGATACCCATGTCACTCCAGCTTTATAAGTATATTTAAAAGTATAAAAGAGTAAAAGTACAAGATCTAATTACCTTTCTAACATAAACTCTAATCTAATAATTCTGTAATCCCATTATGTTTGGGTTGTTCTGTTGATGCTCCATTGTTTTTATTAAATCAGTGACCTTCAATGTACAAACAGTACAACTGGAGCAGGGATTTGTTCATTGCGGTTGACGACCAAAAAACAACATAACGCAAATGTCACTGGATAGTGTGCTTGTGTTTGTAATGTCAGCTCCATGGCATCATGTAAAGATGACTCTGCCTCTCTGACAGTTGTCCTTCATGGGTCTCAACCGACTAGAGGATGGAGAAGACGAGCAGAACGGCGTTGACGGCTACTTGCCCCAGGATGCTTGGCACAGAGTGGCCAGGAGGGCGGAGTGCTGCTTCAGGACGGCACCCTCCTTCCATTACATGTGAGAGCATGTTCTGCCCAGCCACATGTGTCATGATGGCTCTAAAAAAAACAACTGATGTTAATCAAATTCTACATTTAAGTTAGAACCTCCTCATCTGTAAAAAGTGTATTACTGTTGATCTCATCATCTTTGCATCTTCTCTGGTTTAGTTTCTGTGTCTAAGTCTTTATTTATTTATTTTTTTCCTATGGTTCTTGTGAGCAGGATGGGCTCGTTCCATGCTGAACCACCTCCACCAAAACAAAGGATTGAACGACAAAGGAAGGCACCCAGTAAGGAAGCTAAAAGGATAATGCCCACTCAGGTAGCTAAACCTCCAATTACCCTCACTGCACACATTTGAATGCGAGGGTCGAACATATGGCAAGCTGTTTTAACATTTGATAGTTAGACTGGATATTAATCATTACTTAGGAGTTGTGACCAGTCAAAACTAGTTTACAGATATTTCTAACTGTTATTGTGACCAGTCAAAATAGGATTAAATTAGTCAATTTTAGCCATCAAATGTTAAAACGGCTTGCTACAGCAGCATCTAATCAAAGAGACACCACACCACTCACTTCATTATGTTCATCTCTTTTGTCAGCTGAAGAAAATGGAAGAGTCTCATCAAGAAGCGACGGAGAAAGAGGTGGAGAGGATCTTAGGGTACCTGAAGAGTTACTACCAAGATGATCGTGAGTTTGAAGTCGACATCAGGGACATTAACATTTCAGCGTTATTATGATTTGCTCACGTGTCTCTCATGTGCCTGTTTCTCAACCTCAGCAACATCACCAATATCATATTACGAGTTTGTCATTGACCCCAAGTCGTTTTCCCGGACTGTAGAGAACATTTTCCACACATCTTTCCTGATCAGGGTGAGTTACTTTGCTGAGGTTCCATTTAACAGACCTTCTCTGCCCTCTAGTGGCTGTTGGCAGGTGTGACAGCATTGTCTGTGTCTTTTTCAGGATGGCCTGGCACGGATGTATATGGATAATGCCAAACTTCCTTGTATAGGTGAGAGAATATGACATTTAGCTGCATTATTCACAGCGTAAATGTCACTGGGTAAATAATTGTTCTTCTGATTGTATGTTTTTCCATCTCAGCACCTGTAGAGGAGGGGGAGGTGGAAGCTGGAGGATCATGCAGCCGTAAACAGTGCATTATTTCTATCAGCCCAAAGACGTGGAAGGTTTGAACATAAACATTTAAATCCTGCAACAATACAAGAATACCTGCTATAAATACTTTATCTGCTCATTTTATTTTTATAACTGTTTGTTCTTTCCCAGGAGCTCATAGACGCCTTTGACATCAGAGACACAATGATTCAGCCTCCCAACACGGAATGAGAGGAGACACACACAGGAGGAGACTGCCACGTTCTATTGGCTGAAACCAAAATAGGTTTTTAGGTGTGATGCTATTTTATTAACAGTTCAAAGGAGTAAAATCTAATTATTAGACATTTTCAAAGGCCAATTTTTGCTGTGCCGCCCTTGAGATCATAATTTCTCAACTGCACTTTTATTTTAATTTTTTAATTTTTTTTTACTGTTTTTAATAAGTTTGAATAATAAAGGCAAAATAAGTGAAAGCTGGTATTATGTTGATTTATTTTAAATGTGTAAATGGGAAGGAACTGAAGATTACTGATCTGACTCAACATGATTAATGTCATGACTTCAATTGCACACTGAAATGTTACAGCAGTGGTTACGATAACTGAAATCCTGAGCAGGAGAGGAAAGCAGCAAAAAAAAACAACCTCTTCATAGGAATGAACTCATATTTTCTTTTCCCCCTAATTAAATGACTAGAATAACCAGATAAAACCAAGAAAGAGATGTAACTGAGGAAAACTAGTGAAGGGTGCTAAATTTCTGGGGCTCACATGCTTAAAAGATTGGGAGCCACTGACAATGTGTTTGTGCTCTTAAAGCATGTTCTGCCCAGCTTTCTATTTGTTAGGTGATGTAGTGTTACTGTGCAGAAAATGTGGCAGCAGTTTTGTCATTTTCATGCTCTTAGGTGGAGGGAATTTGAGAATAATCATGTAGACATTTATTTCATTAATGTCTCTGTTTTGATGAGCGAACTGTGGTCAGATTTAATTGGATGAACACTAGTATCTTCATTTGTTCTCTCGACGATGTACCACCATCCCAGCTGTCTCCTGGGTCTTTTAAAGACACAGGCACCCTCTCTGCTGCCTCCCATCTCATCCTCTCTCTCCTTCTCTGAGCGTTTCTTCCCTCCGTGGCGAAGCTTCACTTCACCAGTGCAGTGGCGCGAGACCCAGCTCCCGCTTTCCTTTCTTCCCTCATTTGATTAGGTTGGATTTCTTATGTAATGTAGATTTATTTATTTATTTTTTTTTACATAACAATGGCATGAAAATATATGTCACAGGCGCACCACAGGCAATGCAGTGCGGAGCTTTCATTAGTCACTGAGGCACACACTCACACAGACACAGAGGCGTGCACACACTCACTCTGTAGCTCCAGCAGAGATCTGCGATGCTGAGTCTGACTGATAACGATGCAGTTCTGCAGAAAGGTGCTCTGCCAGCCGTGTAGTGCCAGAGTCACTTCACCAGAGGAGGACATGGAATACAAGATGGGGAGCTGCATCGGAATCTCACACAGCCAGGTAAACAGAGGAGTGGGAGTGAACTGGGGGGGCGGAGGGGCGGCTGTCTGCACTCTGCAGCATAGCATCGATGCCTGAGAGTGTGCAAGAGGAGCCAGAGCAGATTTTACTGGTCAACGGCAGAGTATTTCCTCAGGTAGCCCGCAGAGAGAGAGGTGTACTCCACTGTTGGAGGAGGGGTGACGTCAGCAGGGAGAAGCAGCTGAGGGGATGGAGAGCGCGGGGTGAGGAAGGGAGGAGCTGAGTATAAAAGGGTGAGAGCTGTGACTGACACTGAATGGGAAGTGAAGGAAGATGAAAGGCACGTTGACAAATCCTGAGAAGAACGGATGCACGTGTTATTAGGCTATTCCATTCATTTCAGACATAAAGCCCGAGTGGCAGCTGAACAAAGAGAAACCTGCATGACAAAACGAAGAGGGATGTTTATGCTGAGTGTGAGAGCTGTGATGTGTCAGAAACAGAGCTGATCAGATCAGTGTTATTTATAGGGATGATAAGCCTACTCTCTCTGCAGATGGCCCTCAGCTGAAGCTGAAGGTGGCCTGCGATTGAGGCAGATAACAAAAGGGATAAAAATACATCTTACATTAGATGTTGTTCTTTTTAATTGCTGGTCTGTAGGTAGAGTGTGAGTGTCAAATCTACAGAGAAAAGGGAGAAGAGACACATTTCCGAGGCTGTAGATGAGATAATGGAGATAATTAATGTATATAGGAGGTTTGGAAAGATGTGAAGCACGTGCAGCACAGCTACAGGTGGGATGAATATCACAGCAGTATCTGTCCCTTTCTCCAGGCGCCTGGAAGCCTGGCAACTCCTCCTGCTGTTTGTTTACAGTGTTGACATAAAATGACTGCCCCAACCAGCTGACTGCCCCCCACCCCACACTACAGTACCACTACCACCCTCAAACAGACATGGCTTCCCCGGCTCCTGTTCGAACTCCTCCCCTTCCCCTCGGTCCCGTCCCCTCACTCGTGCTCCTGTCCTGCGTCCACCCCTCCGTCCTCTCCTCCCACCCAATGTGCAATGCAAAAATAGCAACGGAGAGGCCGGGGCTCCTCAGAAGAGAGAGGACAGACACAAACATTGGCCTTGAGTACGACAGTAAACAGATTGGAGGGGGGTTTGTCAAAAATCTTGAGGCAGACACTGTGTGTGGAAAAGTCTCTTGTTTGCCGTGGTGAGTAGTTCATGAGCTGCAGCATTGGCACGGATCTTGGATTATTTGTTTGCTTTGTAGTCGCCCTTCAGGTGGAGGGAATATATGAAAATGGAGGGTGAAAGGTTCAATGGCGTGTTGTTGCATAAGCTTGTATTGGAATATGTGTGAACATGCTTTGCTTATATTAATATTTTGTTTTAATATAGTGTGATGATTTCAGTGTATTTACTTCATAAGCCTCAGGTGGATTTCTCCACTGCGTAGAATATTCACCTGCTTATATAGTTTTCTGACCTTGCTGATTGATATATTTTATATTATCTGAGACAGTATTATTAAAGAATGACATTAGAAAGACAGCTTTTTGTTTTGTTTGGATGTTGTGTTCCTGCCTGGGTCTCCTGCTGTTGCTGAGGTCAGATCCCGGGCAGGAAACAGTAACCTCATCCTGTGGGTGTCCAAGCAAAGGCACAAAGTGCTCATCCAAACCCCCAGGGCTTAAAAGACGGATCATGTTGAGTGATGGACGAGCTGATGATGAGGTGAGAAGAGACCTGGCAACAGTCTAATCATATGATTTGCCCCAGCGCTTGAGGTGCCAGTTCAAGGCCTGACACACTACTGCCAGTTGAAGTGCACAGTGCACACTCGTCCACAGTGTTGTGCAGGCTGAAATTACACCCCATTCACACAAATAGCAAGCAGGCAGGCACGGGAGATAAGCTGCAGCTCTACAGATAAAAAGGAGGAAAAAAGATATTTGTTTACTAATTGCATGATCAGTGAAAATCCTCACAAGCTTCAGATGATAAAAGAGTAAAATAAAAAGGACTTCATAGCTGGAATATAGTGTATACATTTGAAATGAAGTGTGAATGACAAATTGTGCACAAGACTGGAATAAAGTCTTAACAGCAGTGGACCGGGCAGATCTCTATTTATAAAGTCTCACATACTGTATTCAGGTCAGTGCATTCTGACTAAACACAGTCCCTACAGTCAAATGAGGAATTTACAAACAGCCTCTCTATAGCACAGTAGTTTACTGCTCAGCCGCGCTGCATTCACTGAAGAGATATAGCGTATGCAGTTATAAAAGCTGCTATTGCCGTTCTTGATTGGATGCAATTGTCTTGACGACGTCTTTCCAAAATATATACAGAGATCGCAAATAGGATTAATTTTAGTAGCCTTGTTTTCAGTAACAGAAACTGAACACTGCTGGAAGCCAAGAGATGCCACAATCTGTCATTTAGTACAAGGATTAAGTTAGGGGATTACCCAGCCTCAGTCACTGTGTCAGTATGGTGCAGTCACATCACACGCACAACACCGCAGGTGCAGATCTGCTTATTCTAGACCGTTCAGACCAGAGTGGGGGCTGCTGGTCATGATGATAATGTACTGCAGCAGAATTTGTATGTGAACGTACCATTATAAGGAATCTGAAGTAAGTAATCCACTTTTATAAGCACATGATTCTGTCAGTGAAGATGCTGTTTGTCCACACCAGCAGAGGTAGAGCCTGCACTTTGGCCCTAGGAGGGAGGGGGGAGCCGGGGGTCTTGCCTCACAGGTCCCTAATCTCCTGAACAACACGTGCATTTACTATTCTCTCCCCCTGCTAGTTGGACCCCATACCAAAGACCTGTAATCCTGTGGAGCATGAGTCTGTGACTGCTCAGGGACCAGGGCTCCCCTATTCACTCCGTCCCTCTCTCTCAGTCTCTCTTTGTTAAACCTGGGGATGGCTGAATGCTGATGATCCTTCTGTGCTGGTGTCTTTCAGCCAGCTGATGTGAGGGGCCGCTGCTTTGGTCAGTTGTGGCCCTGCAGGTGGCTGAGCCATGGGGAACGAAAACAGCACGACTGATGTGTCGGTAAGGCCAAGCTCGCGGGCACTGGATGGCTGCGGCTGCTACTACTACTACTACTACTTTGCGGTCCTCTGTGTGCTGCTATACGCTTTTTACATCCCTTCAACTCTTTCAAGCACGGACGACTAACAAAACTAACACTTCAATCGCATGATTACAACCTGCTGGTTTCAGTAAAACACATGGGAGCTGCAGACCTTGTGTACATTCCTATGCTTAATTGAGGCTTGTCTAATAAGCATTCAGATAACATGCTTTGTTCTCTGGCTCTGTGGTTATAGACCAGAGTGGGGGCTGTGGGTCGAAGCTCAGCATTACACGCTTAATGCCATGACTCAAAAGATGTGCCATTATCTATGTTGACTGCTCCTCAATCCAATATTCCTGCCGTTGTTAGATCTATCATCGCTGTTGGAAGGCCAGTATTTCTGCCTCCAGATTGCATGAAGAAAAATTGTTGTATTTTCTTTTTTCTTTTTTTTTTTTTCAAAAATAGATAACTGTAGAAAAAACATTTACACATGTGACTGCAGCAGTGGAATGCAGGATTATACTAATAGGATTAACATAAACATTTGTCCCAGGAGCTATAGACTACAGACAATGCAAACTATAGAGCTGATTGGATGTGTTTGCAGAGTGACCTTTAACATGTTGTTGCTTTTGCCTCAAATAACGATGGTGATTTGTACTCAGTTCATTCGTGCATACCACTGCAGGTAGCCTATATACACTTAATCCATAAGAGGTTTTCACTTAAAAATAATGTTGCTGAACTCTGTCATTCCCCTTTACAGCCAGAAGAGGGCACTCCAGAAAATGTTGTTCTATTTCCTCCACAGGAAAATCATAATGACTCCTTTCAGGTACAAATCTGTGTGTGTGTGTGTAAAAGAGAGTATGTGTGGAAATTTAAAGAATCTTTCATGTGTTTTTTCTAAGTGAACATGAAGCTACACTCTGATACCACAATTCTCTCTCTGGTTGCTGCTGCTGATGATGTCTCTTTAACATGTCTCGTATGATGTGTGCAAAGCCCAACAGTCAAAAGAACAGATTTCAAACCGTAATCATTATCTCTCTGGGAGACATAATAGGCTGTACAGGTGAGCCATTAGATGTGGTTTAATCTGTATTCCCTTTGACGTCATAGTCAAATGTGACTTGACATTGGACATTATGTGCTTGAAGTTTGAGATTCATCTGTTGAGTACACTTGTCTGACTTTATGATCTGGTTGTTTGCATAATGTAGCCACACTGCCTGTTTGCTTTAGAGGAGGAGATACAGATGCTGATCCTGTTGAATCAGCCACAGCAGAACCATACTGTTTGTGTTTTTGACCTGAGAGCCAGTTGAGAGCAGGTTGTTCAAACAGATCATGATGATTGTAGTAGAGCTGCCAGGTGCCTGCTCCCTGTGTGCAGGTGTTGAGATGTAGAGATACAGACAGAATTAGACTGAATAATTTGAAAACAACAACAACTGATTTCAAGCTAAGAAAGTGTTTGTTTTGTATGTGACAATATCGCCTTCTTTATAGTTAAACACTTAAGTCATTTTAGTTGTTTGCTGTAAGGTAAGCTTGAGTCACAATACTGGGTTAGTTTCAAGGTAAAACTAAATTGTGTTGAATAAAAAACTTTATTAGATTTTTGTCCTTACATGAACTAACCACTGTAGCGTGAATTTTAACACTTAACTCCTTGTGTCTGAGACCAAACCAGACATTTTTTGTTTGTGTTAAATAAACCTGCACCATTTAATAAGTTTGACAATTTGAACACACTGGCTTAAAAGAGCTCCAAGATACAGACAGGAATGTGAAAAATGTTACAACAATCCCGGGTCTCCCCTTCTGGTGAACACAGTAATGATGTCACACGACACATAGGTCAGAGTCAGATGAGAAAGGAGCTTTAATGTTGCAGAGGATGTTGTGTACCTTTGTGTGTATGCGCATGTAACCAAACCGCCGTGAAGTGTAATCTGATCCTCTCCGAGGGGGTCACTGCAGGTCCGACCCTTGGCCTAATTCCCAGCATTCACCTGCAGAGGCACTGTCAGTCAGTGCAACCGCGCCACAAGGCACAGCAGCAAGAGGAGGAGGAGGAGGGGTAGTGGGGACGGGGGGGGGCGGGAGGCTGGAGCAGAGGTGGATGGGGAAGGGCTGAAGAAAGAAAAGAGGGAAGGGAGATAGAGGAGGAGGAGGGGATAGAGAGAGAGAGCTGAGTGGAAAGAGTTTACAGGAGAGGGGGAGGAGAATCGTCAGCACTTCCCTGTGGCCAGCCCAGTCAAGTCAGTCAGTCCGTCCCAGCAGCAAGTTCTGTGTATGTGCGTTGTAGTGTAGTGTTTCTAGACTCAACACACACACACAGGCACACTGCAAAAAACAGAGGAGGTTCATGGAAATTTAACAGGGGAGCGGCAGCAGCAGCAGCAGAGGACAGGACAGGACCGGGGAGGAGGAGGAGGAGGAGGAACTTAGCTGAGTCAGTACAGGAGAGGACGAGGAGCGTCAGCAGCATGTGTTGCAGCATGTTTGTGTCGCCTTCTGCCTCCTTCAAAACACAGAGGCTGTCGGCACACTGAGCGAGGTAGGAGGGAAGCAAGAGGAGCTGCAGTGCACTGTGTAGAGTCACCTTCAGCTCAGTGGAGCACACTGCTGGGTAAGTGCAGCACAGAGATGGTGGGGTGAAACTTAAAAGGCTGTGTAATCAAGGAAGAGCTGTGTATTATTTTACACAGCATAGTCAAGAGCGGAGTGCGCTCAGTGTTTGTGTTGTATGTGAGGGCCTGCTCCTGCTTGGAGCTGTCTTCTGTCTGTTTACAACAGTCATGTGTAAAGCATTAAGGCTTTGTTAGCACATGGATACCGACACGTTCAATTAACATTAAGTATTGCTCACTGACAGTTTCCAGGCAACCTCAGTTTGCTTTCTGTTTTGTTTCCGTGGGTTAATTAATAACAGGCAGAGCTTTGTGTGTGGGGGTCAGAATAACCAAAACGAAGCCTTACAGCCTCCACATGGTTTTACTATTATGACCCCAGCTAATGACCTTTTAAAGGGCCAAGAATATGCTGAATGAGTGGGAGCTATGAACCTGGACCACGCTTTGCTTACTGTTGCTGCTGCTCATCGATCATCACTGTCCGTCTCAAGTTTTTCTGAGTGAAGAGTTGAGTCGGTTTGCTTTCTGTGTCATACATTCATTCTTTCCTCTCTGTTAATGTGAAGGTTCAGTCAGGAAACAGGAAACCTAGGTCACGTCAGCGTACAGCCCTCATATGATAAAACATACAGCAGCGTGCATGGCGGATTACTTATTTTTATCTGATTATGTAACATTAATCGAGAAGATAAACAGTAAGCAGATCACAGGCACTCAGAGTAACGCTCTTACCTGCAGAAGTTCTTTTTCTTTCTTGTTGGGTTCAGTTTCTTTCTCTCTTTGGGTCTTAAATGTTTTATGTTTTTCTCAGTAACCAAATGTGTGTGCAGGTTTTCTTTGAAAGGGAGAATGGCACCAAAATAGTACATTCAAAAATAACTTCATGTGACTCCAGCTTTACAGATGTGCAGAAGGAGGCTGCACATCATTCTTGTAAAATCAGCCTGGAAGGCCGAGCGCACACTCAATTATACACAGTCAGTTATTGTTTTTGTGTGAGCAGAGCTCATGAATGTGAGGAATCAGAGAGATCCTCCATCTGTGCTGAATGTGTCACACAAAGGAAGCTCTTTGATGCGGTGGCACAGGTGAGGTCAGTGACTCGGAACCTCCCTGTTATACACGCACAGCTGTGCCCGTACATCTGTGTGGGGCTGCACCCAGGAAGTGCATTAAAGAGGTGAAACTACAACAAGAGGTGTTTATGAGTCATTTATAAAGGGAGAGAACACTTTGTTGTTTTTTCTTTTGTTTTTATCACACTGAATCAGTTTGATTAGTCGAAAGAATGCTCTTAAAATAGTTTATAACATGTACATAGCAAAATATTCACACATTGTCACACAAGATTTTTAAAAAGAACTGAGCTAATCTTAATGTGCACTTGACATGATAGTCAGCCCTGCTTGTGTGCAGCCATGCTGTCTACTACAGGCTCATAAATAATGAATGAACAGATTCAGTCCTGAATCTCAGCAGACTCTTGATGGACAGCATGGCCTCTGTGCTCTCACACCCTGATTCACTCAAAACATGCCTCTCCCAGATGTAATGCAATGAATGTTAAAGGGCAGCGTCACATCTGGATCTTGGCATGCGTTCTTGCACGTGCAGGTATTTTCCCCCTGCACATGAACACACCTCAGTTTTATATCTCAAATGGTGAGTGGGGTTAAAATGAGGTGAAACTAACTTCCTCTGTCAACTGTGGCAGATCTTTATAAAAGAAAATGCATCTCATAGCTGGTCCACAGTCGAATGCTGTCTGTTTGTTGCAACATGATGCCACAGCCGAGTGCTGTCAAAGAAAAGACAGATGATTTCTAGATAAAGTTAATGTTTATTATGGGTGTTCATTTCAGGCTGTTTAGGAAAGTTAGCAGTTGAGCTCAAGAGTCATCTTGTTGGTGTACTCGATACAGGAAAGGAAAAACTGAAAATGCCATCTAAATGTCACGACAATTGTCAAACCACATGTGTGATTATGCCTGTCACAGTCTGGCAGGACTGGTTTGTCTGTAATGATTATTTGTGCACGCTTGGTTTAAAATGTTTTGACACCCTGAGAAGAAATATGATAGCAGATTTCCTCATGAGGTGTTTTAAGGATGAAAACACCAAACAGCTGATTTAATGAGCTGCATTTTTCCTTCTCTCACAACAGCAGTTACGTGCAAACAAAGCTGCAGAGGCGAGGCTCATGCAGAGAGCCTGGCATGAATTCTGCATCTTGGAAATAATCTTTTAATTTCAGAAGGAGCCTAAGAAAAACAAACAGAGAGACAAACTGACAAGTTTGAATAGAAAGGGCACACTTCAGTCTATATGAGTTATGTATCAATATGCAAACAATAAATGACTTAATAGTTCAACACATGGGTGGAGTTATTTGTTCATGATGTTTGGCTTTGAGCTTTAAATCGGTTGTTGGGTTAGGGTTAGGGTTGTGTTTGCCCACAACGTGCTCACACTTGTTTAACACTTCATACACTCTTTCATGCTCAGCACAGAAGAGACTCTCCAGCGTCCAGCTCACTATGTTTCATTGTCCCACAGGCTGAAGCTCACAGTGAGAGTCTGGCCCAGAGGGACGACAGAGCGCTGCTGACGGAGGCCTCGACCAGCCAGCAGACTCTGTCGTCGCAGCCGGTGCTCCCAGACGTCCCGGTCGTCACGGGAGTGGAGGAGAGCAGAAGTACAACTGGAGACCAGGAGGACAAGGAGGAACTTGAGTTTCCCCATGACCTGCTGCCCAGTCTAGACTTCAGCAGTGAGCTCAACATCTGGGAGTCCTCCCTGGGGTAAGTTGAGTGGTCACACACATACACATCTGCATTCAGAGTGGTGGTGACATTCCACAGTTGTCACATTTTTCTCAAAAAGTTAAGTTTAAACCATGACTCAATCACAGCAGAATGATGACTTGCTGTTTGTCTTATGGGGACTGTTACAATTCCGGGGAAGTGCGAATCATCTAAACAACTACAGTTGTTTGCATTCCTTGTCGACTTCCAGAAGAAAAAAAACACTCGAGAGAGGAAAATCAGGATGTTTAGTTTTTTTTTTTTCTAGTTTACTTCGCACCAGACCACAGCAACCAGACAGAACAAACTACAGACACCAACATACCAATACAGCAACAGCATATAAGTTGATGGACGAAGCATAGCAATAAAGTTGATTTCATGGTAGCAATTTTAAAGACCTTGAATCAATCAAATAATCTTGAGCAATGAGGTTCAACATGAGCCTACACTGGAATTGTTCTCTTGTTTTTTTATGAAAGTTTCAAAATGGCTGGAAAAAGTGCATTACATTATTTTTCTCAGTCAGTGTTTAACAGTATATAGATCAATCTCATTGTCTGACTGTATATTAAAAAGTATTCATGTTGTAGAGAAATACACAGCATTTGATACTCACATTATCCACTGGCAAGTGGTAATATGTCAGAAATCTGTCAGACTCATTCCCAGATAAACCTTACAATTCTCAGTTGGGGACTGCAGCCATCCCAACATGCATTGGGCACACCAGTCAATTGCAGGACTAACACATAATGTGACATACCCAGCTGGCATCAACAGACTAACTTTACATTGATCATTAATGTTTACTTTTCCATGGCAAAAAAGTATTGTATTGTCTTATATAGATATATCATATAATGATGTTTTATTTAGCTTGGTTCATGGCTGTCAGGGAAGTGATTTGCACTGTAATTACTCATTCACGGTGAAAGAAAATCTGATATGGATTTATTGCATCATGTGTGAATGTGTGCAGCATTCACACAAGCTCAGGTGAGAGGAAATGTGAGCAGGTGAACCCCCTGCTGGTGGGCCTGCAGCATCACATGGACGTCAGTCGACCACCGGTGGTCCTAGAGACAAGGTACCATGTGGACCCAGCATGGTGGGGGGCGGGGGGCTTGTGATGTGTCTGCTGTGGGAGTGTGGTCAGCAGTGGACTGCTCAGTAAAGATTGAAACCCAGTAAGCATGGAGTGGAGCAAAAATGTGTCAGGATGATGGAGTGTTTCTAACTCATACTCGAGTGTGATGGAGCTGGAGAGGTTTGGGTGCTGTTTGTCTAAGCAGACTTGGCTTGGTCATTTTGTTGTGCTTCATGCTTGAGTGAATTATCTGCAGACTCACGTTATGCCCTGCTGCAAGTGCTGCCTGCTGTTCTGTTTTTATCCGAGTGCAGAGGTTAATTTGTTCTGACGTCCTGACTCACTGCAGAAGTAAACTTATCAGACTCGTGGACAGAAAACGTTCACTGGATGGGTTAAAATTCTCAACCTACAGAAACGAATAAAACCGACACAAGACACAACTCTCAAAGTAAAAGGACATACATGGTTTTGAAATGCAACAAAAGTATGAAGCACACACTCTATTCTTACTCAGGTAGACAAGACAAGTAACAAAGTTGCATAACAAAACTTGCCAGTTGCAAACAACAAACTAGTAAACTGGTCCCTTTAGCAAGGAGTGCCACATGATTAGACAAGCTTGAGTGACAGGTTGGTTAGGCCGTAGGTGTGGGTGTTGTAGGTTGAAGCTGTGTTTTTATGGAAATTAATTTATTGGAAAGATATGTGAGGTCTTTATTAACCAATAATTATTATAAACATATGCAATTTCTTTTTATTAGCAGCCATGACGATGACTTTTGTCTGTACTGAGAAGCCAAGAAGGACGTGTGTTTTTCAGATATCAGCTTGTGACTTGAGTAGGAGTGTACTGTAGGTAGTAATGATGATGGATCTACACACTTAATGGGACTTAAAGGTTTAGATAACCTCACTCCGTTTTCCTCTACTGCAAGCTAATGGCTTAGCAGTGACTCAGCTGGAAGGTGAACAGCTAGCCTGACTGTTAAAGGCATTTATTCCAAGCACACTCATAATGGTAACTGTGCATTTTGGGAAGTGTTGTGCCAGGCATTCTCACTGCTTTGATGTCTGATTTATGAGGCAGCATTAGTATACAGCATGAGCATGGGTAAGGATTTAGAGGAAATCATTTTTACAACACAATTCATGTAGCACTCACAGTCAGAGTTTAATAATCACTGTCCTTTACATAGAATTTGTATTGTAGAGATTACACTGAAAGCGCATTTGTTTTTATGATTGGGATGGAACAGACAGGTTTGCTATACACAAAACCACAGTCCACAACAGGCTGACTTTCATAGCACCACACTAGGACCATAGGCTACATACATTCTTCAAGGCATAGCTCTAATGCATAATTAATAAATCAATTTGAAGCAAACTACATTAACTTTTGGTGGGAATTTGAATTTGAATTATTTATTGTCACTGTCATATGATGACATTGGGGAAGCAAATAAGATAACTTCAAATTATATATGAAAAAACAACATTCAGCAATATGAGGTTAAGTGTATAATTTGAACTTCAGGCAGCCACATTAAGATAGTGAAATTATGTTGGAAGGTTTGTTGCTCTGAGTTAGCATTGAGTGTTTAAAAACTGCACTAGAAAGCTGCACAGATTTACAGTATGTTGTATGAAGTTTTGCTGTGTATGAACAGACCTGCATGTTCATTAACAACCATATGTTTTAGAAACAGCGGATTGTATTTCTTATAGGGGAATGCATTTCTCAGAATAGGCATGCTAAGCACAGTTGAAGTTTGAGTGCAGTGTGTGAGCATGGGCCGCTGCTCTGCCAATAGCAGCGCTCTGTGGCATCGTGGAATGACCAGCTGTCTGCCTGCCAGGCCTAACTCCTCAACTCTGTCACCCTATACCCTCGTCTCAGGCCTCATGACAGTGACCCACTTCTCACAGATGCCCAGCCCTCACCTCAGCCCACCGCCACAGCTTACACTGGTGGCTCACCCCTGACCCCCACCCCACTCGGGCTCTTAGACCAGGAGCTCCAACAGGCCTTCCAAGAATGTGAAGAGCAAATGGCCTCACTGGGCATGCTGCCTCCCACAGAGCACCACAGCAACACGCATGAGGTGGTTCATGATGTAGCGGAGAAAACTGGAGACGTGATGGTTAACAAGCCCAGTGAGTCATTGTCATTGCCTCCAGTGGTAGTCCAGCCAGGACATAGCAACGGGGGCCCTGGAAACAAGAGTACACACGGAAACAGTGAGGCAGCAAGCAGTCAGAAGGATACAGTTTTGTTTAGTTTCAGGAATTACATACTGGGCTATGAGAACAGCGCCGGAGCGACCAAAGCAGACGGTGAAACAAAAGCAACAAATAATCTGGATAAATGTCCAGAGATGACGGCAGAAAAAGAGACGGAGATAGAGCAGCAGACGGAAGCACCCACGCATACACAATTAGAAACCACGACAAGGACAGATCCACTTACAGAAACCCCAAAAGATGCAGTGTTCACCGAGCAGAGACACAATCTGAGAGAGGAACAGGTTGAATTAGGTGCAGCCTGTGAGGAGAATCGCAGTTTAGATTGTAATACAGTGATTATGGACAAAGGCAAAGAGGCATTAACAGAGACTGCAGACATTAAAAAAGAAAATTACAATGATGAGTGCAGTATTAGTGTTGCTGAAGCAGAAAATGAAAAGAAAGATGATTCAGTTAATGAAGAATCAGGCGGCGATAATCTTCAGTTAAAGGATGAAGATGCATTATCAGAGCCGAGGGCTGGAGCACAGACAGAAACAAGCAAACATCAGGATCAGCAGGGACAGTCAGAATCAAAAACAGACAAAGAGACCGATTCAGTAAGTGATCAACAGGCTGGGCAGGACAAAGGGGCAAAGAGGAAAGAAAAAAGGAAACAAAAGAAAAAGAAAAAGATGGAGAAGAAAGCAGAGGCTGATCAGAAAGCAAAGACGGCAGAACAATGTAAAAGTGATTTGCAGGCTGAGTCACTCGGAGAGGCTAGCGTTCACGCAGACTCAGAGGCAAATGTCCAATCAGCGTCACAGGCAGACGCTCAGGCTTTGATTTGTGAGGAACAGCCTGATAATGGGTTCGATTACAACCAACAGCTGAGTCCCACGGGAAAGCCCAGCTCCAGCCCCCCACTATCATCCTCTCATAGTGGGGAGGATCATCTTACCCACTCTGCCTGTTCACCTGCGCCCGGCCAGGCTCCCACACAAGGGCCTCATCAGTCAGATAACCGCAACCATACGGACGCCCCATGTGGCATGAACGAGCGGAAGCAACATGCAACCGGAGATGTCATCAATAACCAAAATACACCCAAGACAAATGTCCAAACTACAGCTCTCGATCCGTTCGCCTCTGCTGATCAGAGATCAGATGCACAAACACAGGAGGCTATAGTTACCGCAGAAGCAGCTATACAGACACAGGAGAATCAGAGCCCACTCACCAACAGCCAAACTTGTGTGGGAGAGAGTTGCGTGGCGAGTGCCCCTGAAGAGGCTTTAGTGGTAGTTGCTGCGTTGCCACTGACAACACCCACGATGCCAGAAGTGATGGAAAGCAATGGAGAGGGAGAAAGCGTGAGGTGTGATTCACTGAGGAGAGTAGCTACTGTAGAAACCGGAGAGAGTGAGGAAGCAGCAGGAGAGAAGGGTTTAGGAGGAATAGACGAGCGCCTCGGCTCTGCAGACGGAGCGAGAAAAGGAATACTGGACAGCCCTCCTCGGCTCTCATTAATCTGTTCACAGGGAAAATGCTCTTTTGCATTCTCGGCCAAAGAGGGACCGGCTACGTCTGAGAAAAGCTGCAGCAGCAAAATGCCACACAACTCGGTTGAGGATGAAATGAAGGGACAGAGAGACACAAGCGTTCACAGTGTAAACGCAGAGAGCCCACCAGCTGAGGAGGGAGACGGAGAAAAGGAGCCGCTCCGGTTAGAGGCTTATATCAATACTCCTTCCCTTGGGCTACTCATTGGTCCTGATTGTCAGGCTCACAGTGCTGTGGGATTGGAGGCAGCCAGAGAGGGAGGAGGAGGAGGAAGAGGAGGAGGAGGAGGAGAGGAGGTGGGAGAGAAAGAAAGGCTGGCTAGAGAACACAGTTCATTCAGCCAGCCAGAAGGCTCTGTTCGCGGGGTGTCATCAGCTGAGACTGAGACGTGTCCGCCCACCGATGTTGCCGAGTCACAGCTGAAGTCACAGAGCTGGAGTGAGCCGATTGCTACCATCACTGAGAGCATCTGCACTGAACAGGACCGTCTCTCTCACCCCTGCCAGGAGCAGCATGGCGCAGCAATTTCACCTCTCCCCACCCACCCAGAGCCGAGCTCCGGCAATACAAATGCAGGGGTAAGGGCTGATCTCAAACAGAATTTGATTTCGGAGGAGGCACTGTCTTCGGGACATGCTTGTGAGGAGTCGTCCCCCACGGAGACAGAGAAAAACTACAGCCAAGACTTGGACTCTTTGATCAAACCTCAGCCTTTGACTTCACAACAAATCGCAGTCGAGCGGCAAGAGAGCAACAATCAACAGGTCCAGCCTGAAAGTAGCACAACAGAAGCCAGGACAGCCGAAAGTGCAGCTGAGATCCAAGTCCAAGCTCAGGGCCAGAGCAATTGTGGTACTATGCCTGGAGTGGGTGTGTGTGCGAGCCGTGGAGGCAGTAACAGAGTTCACTTTGCAGACACAGTGAAACAAGAGGGCACTTCCACTGTGGCTCTTGGGAAGAAATCAGTGTCACCGATGGACTGTGCCTCCTTGCCTCCGTTGACTGTACATGAGAATCTGCATTACCCTGTTGTTGAGGCCAGCTTCATCTTCCCAGACTTCCTCAGTGTGAAGAAGCCAGAAATCCCCATAAATGCAGCTCCTAGCAAGAATGAACCAGCAAAACAGAGCCCAGCCGACTTTCCAAAGCCAGAGAAAGATAGCCAGTTGGATAAAGGGGGATCGGAGACCAAGAGCATCGCCGTAGATCAGTCAGGTAACAACATCTTGGTGACGAACACTGCGGATTTACAACTGGCTACAAAGGCCTGCATGAAACAGCTTCCAAGTCCTGCAGAGAAGAATGAGACTGGTAACAAAGAATGTATTGACCTTTCACAAACAGCAGGAAGTGCCGTCACCAGCGCTGACCATGCAACAGTTGAGCAGGTGTCAGCAAAGGCCTTAAAGCAAGAAGAGGAAAAAACAGAAAAGAGTCCCATAAAGCTAGATTTATCAAAGGAGAAGGAGCTAAATAAGCTCCATGCTGAGTCTACAGACTCAGTCAAGTCAGACCAGCCCCAGGAGTCTCCTTTAATAAGTGCCGTTCCTGAAGAAAAAGAAGGTAACCAACAACCTCTCTCTTCACGTCCTGAGCTTCCAGCCGATGATGTCACCTGCAAGCCTTTAAATGATGTCACAGGGCTGTCTGCTGGGCGGCCCTCTGGTGCTGACCTCAGTTTGACGCCTGAAGTTGTCAACTTGACCTGTACAGCCTCTCTTCAGACGGATACTAGTGACCCCAGTTATCAGCTTCCCACCCAATCAGATCAAACGCCTCCTTGTGGATTAGTGATTTCAGATCCGATGAAAGCTAGTGAAGGGGATAAGCCCGCAGTTCACTCTGCTGATCAGACAATGGATGAATCGGTGACTTCAGAAGTGAAACCCTCTGACCAGTCAATGCCCGTTATCGAGCAGTGTGCCAGTAATCCTACTTTTGTGCTGCAGCCTCCCGGCCCAATGTTGACTCACTTGGAGTTCATTACCGACTCTGATATCTGTCCTCCTGAGCAGACGGATGAGCGTTGTGCTGATGGCGACAGCACCAAAGTCTCTGGAGAGCTTGATGGCAACAAGAGCGGGGAAACGACACAAATGTCTTCAGTGCAGGATGTAAAGCAGACTAATGCCAGCGTCACAGCAGATGAGGCTGATCCTAAACCGGAGGATAGAAATTATGCTGAGAAGTCTGTCACTGGGCTTGAGAAATCTGCGATTAAGAATGAAAATATTCTATTTTCACAAGAGGAAAATTTGTGTGCACCGGTTAAGCTTCCTGCTACGTTGGCTGTAACCGATAATGTAATTTCCCTGTCTCAAACTGAGCCAGATTCTATTGCCATTAAACCTGTTATTTGTGAGACTTCCATTAGGGATGGCCTCGTAAATGAGACCTGCCCACTCAGCTCTGACCTGCCTAGCAATGACGATGAAACCAAAAAAGACAATATGACAGAGAAACAGAAAATGGAAGATGGGCAGAATGGACAGACCTGGATGCAGTTTGAAGAGGACAAGAAACAAAGTGGAGAGGCAACAATGGATAATGAAGAGAAAACAGCAATCAGCAGTAAGCTGCAGGCAGGAAAGAAAAGCACAGCACCACAACTGAGTGATGAGCCCGATAAAGAGGTCACGGGAGAATTTAGAGACCTACTGCAGCCACCACATGAACATAAAGTAGAAAAGAGTGAATCACCAGTAAGGGATGAAACAGAGGAAGGAGAGGGGAAGAATGAGATTGCATCTAAAAGTGAGACAGAGACATCCTCCTTATCTTCTCCCACCAGACCTGTAGGGTCATCTGAGGACACAGTGCGGACCGAGGTAGAGTCTGGCAGTGAACCACGGACTGTTTATGATCCGAGTTTGAGCCAAACTCCAACAGCAACACTGGAACGCAGCTCCGACAGCAACACGGCACAAGATTTGAGTGCAGCCCTCAGCCAATCGCAGCCCACATCAGATCCAAATTGTTTTGCTCAGCAACAGGAGAAACAGCAGCAGCAGGAGTGCCTGGGATCCAGACATCCCACAGAGGAGCTGTCAGGTGGTTGTCTGGAGGGGGTAGATGAGACCCAGGCACTGGTTCCTGGGGTAAAAGGGATAGCAGTGGGATGGGATGGCTCCATTGGGAGTTTGCAACAGTCACAGGGCAGGGATGAGCTGACGTGTGATGACAGTGACAGAGTGAAAGGTCTGGAGAGAGAAGACAGAGAGGGAGCAGGAGCTGTAAAAGGGGCTGACGAGGTTTATGTGCCGTCTCATGTCGGCAGTGATTTAAATGAGAGCAGAAAGGCTGCTGAGCAAAACGCCTCAGTTGACATGGTGATAACAACAGCTAGCTCTCATGTAGGTGAGACAGGACAGGCGATGGATGAGATTAAAAGCCCCGGGTTAGGGCTTGTTAGCTCAGATGCAGAATTAATGCCCGGCACTGAGTTCGCAAGTGATATGGACGGTAAAGGTCAGCAAAAAAGCAATGTGTCGGCTGCGTGTCAAGACCAACACGGACAGCCAGAGACGTCAAAGAACACTGCTGCGTCTGTTGAGCCGGCATCACAGGAGCATGAGACTTCACCCTCTCAAATCTCTATTTCATCAAAGGCCAACAGAGATAGTCAAGACATTCATGCAGAAGCTCTTCCAAGTGCAATCCAGTCTGAAGAAATCCATCAAGAAAACGTCAGCGTCCTGCCAGATCCTGTTGGGCAAGCTGAAACTGTGGAAAAGGATGTTAGTGTTGCTTTGGCTGTAAAAAACAGCAGTAGTGAAACTGAGGAGTGTGAAATTCTGGATACAGTGAGCGAGCCTCTTGAGCTACAAAGCCCCAATAAAACCTCAGCCACACAAAGTGGCGCAGCAGCTCAAACAGCCATAAAAGGCTCTGATGTCGAAGAGATCACAAGGGAAGATAAAGCGGCTTTAGATGAGGAGAAAGCTAGCAGCCAGGGGACAGCACAAAGTGAGATAAACAGTGGAGCAACAGAAAAGCAGGGGGTTGAAAATCAAATCCTCAGTTGTAAAGACAGTGAAAGTGTCGTGTCACATAGCAGCAATGAGCAAACCAAAACAACAGAAAATGACAGTGATGTAACAGACAGTATAACTCCCGATGTTGTCACAGTCCCAGCAGTTGTTTTGTCCAAGTGCCCAGAAGATTTAGCATCGCTAGAGAAGCCGAATGATCAGGCGTCTTTGTCAGAGCCCGTAGATGTCATTGTGGTGCAGGCCATTGTTGCTGCTTCTCAGCGTGAAGGAAAGCCACTTGATGAGGCCCCAGCCTGCGTGTCTCCTACTGAAGGGCCCTCCGTGAACATAGAGGCTGCCAATGTGTCTGATAGCCCCGCTCCTAAACCAACGGCCCAAGAGCCAGATACAAACTGGATTAAAGCTCTAAAAGAAGCTGCCTCCCAATCACAGGGTGAACCAGTGCAAACAGCAGAGACCTTAAGGTAAACGCAAAAGCATGTGTTTGAACTTATCAATTTAAGCCACATACCTTGAGAACTGTTGATTAGCAGAGCAAACATGTGAGACACACACGAGACACAAGATGTCACTTTGATAAAGCTGTGTCAGTGGTAATGTAAATAACTGCCTTGCGGCCTACATGTGTGACTTAAAGGTCAGTGGGGTCATCACACCCCCACCGTACTACCCCTCCCACTTCTGTTTTTCACAAAGTAGCATGTTAGCGTGCTGTCACATCTGCTCAATGTACGTCACATAGAGAGAGAGGTGCTTGTGTAGTCTGTTTGGGGTTTGTGTCAGCAGACACAGCCGTCAGTAGGCCTACTCCGACTAAGGAATAATGAATATCTTCACTTTCATTAATATTCTGATGGGCTGTATTAGCTGCCATGTTTGGCCTATTTAGCAGTCGTTTAGCATTCATGGATTTCTGCTTTTTTTTTTCTTTGTCGAAGTAGCATTCCTGTAACACTATGTTCAGAAACTTGTTTAGGGTGATATTACAGAGAGCTGTGTGACAATGAATATGAATGAGGTAAACACAGAGCTGCACTTTGTATTGACTGGAGCTGGGTCACATGGCTGTTGAGGTCTAATGGAAGTAATGCAGCTCTTTATATTCAAAGGATGACATCAGCTGTGACATCGTCCCTGCTCTCCAGGGCAAGAATGGGCCTTTTCTCACTCAAAACAGACGGCCCAACACAATGCCACAACAACACAAACACATGCATGCTGTACAAACACAGACACACATACACAAACCTTCTTGACACCATAGCCACACCAACAGACACATTTGTCACTTGTCAGTCATTCATTGTGCTTATTCTGTTAACTTAACAACAAACTCCCCCAACCCCCTCCCCTTTGTATTGTTTTTCCAGACCCCTCCCTTCTCTGGAGTCTCCTCAACTTGAGTTCCATACTCCGACTGAGGAGATAGCTTCTCCTCTGAGACAGGAGGAGATCCCACCGCTGGAGCAGGCAGTAGAGAAGACAACAGAGATCCCACCACCGGAGCAGGCAGTAGAGAAAACAACTGAGATCCCACCACCGGAGCAGGCAGTAGAGAAGATAACAGAGTTCCCACCACCGGAGCAGGCAGCAGAGAAGACAACAGAGATCCCACCACCGCTGAAAAAGCCAGTGGATCTTCCTAAGCCTTTAAAGAAGTTAGCAGACCTCCCAGAACCAACACAGACCACAAGAAAAGAGCTCTCAGAACCAACCAAAGAAGAAGAGGAGCCTCCAGGAGAACTCCCAGAACCCGAGGGGGAGTCAGTAACTTCTTCAGAAATAGTAGAGGAGCCAGCTGAGCTCCCAGAAAGCACAGACGATCTCCCGAAACCAACAGAACATGAAGAACCAGAGCCAACAGAGGTGACAACTGAATCGCTAGAACCAGAGAAGACGCTGATCAGTGAGGAACTGGTGGAAAAACCTGCAGAGATCCCACCTGAAGAGCCGTTGAAAGAGCCAGCAGAGGGAACAGAGACAGTCCAGGATCCTGCTGATGAGATAGAAGACAGCGGGTGAGTGTTTCTAAAATCACAATTAAATGCAAAATTACTTTGTTGTCAATTATGTTTTAATCATGAAGGTGGGAAATAAGGACAACGGCAAACAAGACAATTCCAATCAGAGCTCTAATGGATCATTTGTTATTGTGTTATGGTGAGGGTCACGAATTGATAACTACGGTTTCCAGTGAAAGACGATTTTACCCTTGTGAATGAAGTTATGTTTCTCTATTAGGCTTCTGTCAGGGGTCTGGTCCCCCCTCAGTTAGAGTGTGCATGTCCTTTTGAATCTTGAATCCACTAAAACCTAAGGATTAAAGCCTTTTACCATTAAGAACAACAGGTTTACTGGCAGCATGGTAATTTCGTGGCCAATTGGTTTTCCAACAGGAAACCAGACATCAGAATGATTTGTACTATATGACCTCCTAGACCTGATAGTTTCCTAAAACCTATCATAACATTTCCATTACAGTGATCCATCAGAGACATTTTATTGCAGCTCACGTATTTATAAAAGGGGGAATCTCAGGGCTTGGTGGTGGTGGTGGTGGGGGGGGGGCATGTGCTTTTCAGCTCAGCCGCTCACACATTGCCCTGCCTGACACACATTTAAAATGGATTTCCATGCACTTAGAGAGTCCCCTTGGTGGCTTTGTTTGCCTTTTAGACACCTCGAGGGCGTCTGGTAGGTTGTTGCTGTCTGCGGCGGTTTAACAGTCTCTCATTGGACGAGTGAGAAGGAGTCGCACAGATTTGCACTGGTTGATGTAATGGCAGTGAACCCTTTATATAGTTAACATTTCTGACTAAGTTAAATACACATTGTAAAGTCATGTGCTGTGCAGTCTGACCTCTGTGTGGGCTTCCAATGTTTATTTAAGCATTGTAACAGCGCTAGCCAGACTCACTTTCCATGTATGTCTTTCTTTTAGCTTCCTGTGTCACTAGTGTTCGCTCTTTGACCAAGGATGTGTTGTGAAAGTACGGAGAGTCACTCCTGACTCCTTCTCCTGCTGTTTGCTGCATGCCCAGGAGCCATCCCACATGCCACAGTAGCACTTGCTGCCTGTCAGTCACAACACTTGTCCCGTCACTGCTGTTGGGGACATAAAGGCTTGTTCAGAGTGGGTGAGAGGAGGAGTGACGGTGCTATTTCCACTGTAGGTTTCATCAATGGCTAAAGTTACACTTGCATATGTGTGGCAGACACAGATATGTAGACTGCCTGGTCAGTGAATGTGTGTGCGCATATATATGTGTATGTGTGTGTGTACATGTGGTTTTTTCCCCGCCCCCCAGAGGCAGTCCTAGCTGTCAGTCCGGCTCAGTCTGTGTGGCTTTGTGAACTGAAGCCTGTAGTGGGAGGAATTTGGGCAGGCACTCAGCCCCACTGAAGTCATTTGCACAGACCAGACAGAGTGGAACAAAAGCCAGAGTTCAGAGAAAGACTTGGGCATGTGCTGCGGTGTGTGGAGTGTGTATGACAGAGTCAGTCAGAGAGAAGGACCAGGACGTACACTCATTGACTCTGGTGTTTTGGATTGGATTGAAGCAGCCACTCAGCTGAAGTCGTTTCCATCACTCATTGTAGCCACCTCTGAAGTAGTGTGATGGAGTCCTCAACGACTGGAATCAGGGTGAGTTGGCAACATGTAGCTGTTTTCTTCTCTGCACGTGTTTACAGTCGGTGTTTGGGGCTATAAGTCCCTCCAGGTGGATGCAGCAGATGGTCCGTAGGTAACCAGCGCTTATTAGTCTGACCTCACCAGATGGGTGGAGGGGAGGGGACAGATAGAGAGACGAACGGACAGACGGTGGAGAAGAAGGAGCGAAGTTATGAAATCAATGTTGCACTTCAAGACGGTGTAACAGGTTAGAGCATGTTGAGCTCTCCTCCTCTAAGAGATTGAGAAATCTCTTCAGCAACGGTAATGTTTAACCACTGTCTGAGTTTTATAAAAGTCTTGTCTGCATGGTAGACTTTTAAAAATGTGGATGTGAATTAATAAATGGTTTGAGGCCTAACCATGAACCATTTTTTGAAATGACACACAGTTTGTATTATGTAAAAAAGTCCAGATGAAAGCCTTTTAACTCATCAAGCCTTATGCTAGTGACTCTTTAGCTTGGTATGTTGGATGTTTCGCTTGCATGTTGTCAGAGTAAAAGTGAAGCAGGATGTACTATAGCCCACATTGTACTGTAAATAGACTAGTTGCCATGGTGATCGTAGTCTCATACGCCTTCGCTGGCTTGAGTGGAGTGGATAATCTCATGTCTGTCATTTATTCAACCACGCTACACTGTCTTTAAATATAGATCCAATCTCGGTGCTAAGTGAAACAAATTAGTACGTAATTTATGATGCCTGTGTCCGTAATATATACAAACAATGTTCCTCGCTGTGCGGCACATTCACAGTGTGTGTGTGTGTGTGCATCAGGACAGTATGAGCGTGCTGCTGGCAGAGAGACAGAAATGGTCCTCCCATGATTACAGCACTTATAAAAAAACCCTGTCTCAGTACCTTCAGCTGGTCTTTATTTACTGCTCTCTGTTTATCATCTGACACCCTGCCTGGACTTTCTGCCTTATGCATCCAGCTGTTTCCTGTAGATTACACTAAGTATGCACATGCATGACTTGATTACAGTTCAGGCAAAGTCACATTTGTTTACTCAATACTCAGTCATAAAAGATGAGCTTTTGAGAATTAGGTCTGTTATCTGAACTGTGATAGAAAAAAAAAAACGACTCTATCTGTGGACCAGCCTTGTGAAGTCCTGATTCTTTTTCTGAAGCACTTCTCCTGATGTGCCCTTCAGTAATGCCCTGCACACTGCCGAATTATCAGCGGTTAAACACTGACCTGGACAGCCTCCAGGTGTTAATTCCAACTGTAAAACTGCACTGACGTGAGGAGGCGTGTTGCTGATAAAGAGCACATGTGCTCACTCACAACTTGTTGCTTTCATTTGTTGTGGTAATAAAGCCTCCTCTGGTTCACGCACATCATGTCTGGTGGCACGCAGGAAAAGCTCCAGTTGTTAACCTAAGTTGGTCAACAGAAATGGCCACTACACCAGTAAATACTCACTTCCCCAGCGCCTGCGGGCTAATCTTATTTTCTACAAATTGTCTCTCCCCTCTCAGCTTGTTTCTGTCCATCTTTGGAGGCAGCAATCAGTCTTATGACAGTTTCTCTAGACTATGTTGTGACTTGGCTGTTTCTATTTCTAAGCTGCATGTGCCAACTTGGCAACAGATGCCGACACGTGTATAGCTCCAGCCTGCTGCTTTAGCTCACTCACTTTGTAATGATTTGTAATGAGAGGAATGGAACAAAATAGAAATCAATATATGTTATCGTGGGATGTATTTGTCTTCATGCCCCCATCCCGCATTGAAACAGCTCCCTACCTTATAAAGAAATGGTAGGAACCAGACCTGTGTTAGATGTGAACTAGAACTTGTAACGCCCTTAAAAAAAGCACATGCCCTCATTAAAGGTTATTAAGTTCTGACTTTACTGGAAAGAGGGAGGTGGAGAATAACATAGCTGAGTTTCAGCCTGAAATGAGCTGGAAGGGATGTCTGGAAAGTGCAGCTCAGCGGACAGTTGACTTGATGCTTGACTACTCTGAATGTGCTTTAATTGTTGCCGGTATTGTTGCAGCTCTATTCTGCGAAAGAGGCTGCAGGGGTATTTTTAGAGCTAAACAGGAGGCATGCCCCAAGTGGGGAACAGCTGCATGGGTGTACATCGCATTGCCTGTCAGATTAGAGAGCCTACCACTCCTGATAAGACTGGCCTGGATTGGGGCCAAATCCACTCCACCAGGTGGCCAATGATGACGGAGTCGGACACACTCAGACCGGCTATTCCACAGCAGAGGACAAGTAGAGCAAGTCAATGAAACATGAGGGAACTGAGGAGTGGAGTGACAGTCTCAATTTTGAGTGACTTTAATGACAAGGCATTCTTAGAATGGTGGAAGTGAGCATAATATTTTTTAAATCGTTGCTAGGTTTAGGGTCAGAGGAGAGTGCTCCATCTTTCTCTGATCTGAGGTAAGTTTCCTTCATGAGTTCATTGAGTTGTGTCGAGGGGCGATGAGGAGTGTGTCCTCAGAGCTTTTCCAAATCGCTGTACTTGGCTGCCTTGTTGATGTTTTGCATTCCCTCCCCTGCAGGCCCATCCTCACTGAGCAGGCACAGAGACGAGACCCTCCCCCTGCCTCTCCCCTACCTTCTGCTTCCGAGCACCACCTCCCGCCTGCCCCCTTTGCTCATCTCCACGACAGCACAGAGTTCCCCACTCCTCCTCCCACACCCCCAGAGAGGCACGCACCCGAACTTCTACCAACCCCACCTGCATCCCCACCTCTTCCTCCTCCTCCAGCACCTTCTGCCTCCCTCTGTGAGGACCCCTGCCCTGCTCCTGCGCCCCTTCACCCTGCCTTAAGGTATGAAAATGATCTCTCTCGAACTGTCTTTGTTCCCAAACCTGTTTGTTATGTCAATTCCTATTTCACAGTGAGGCACTCATAATTTGTGATGTTAAATTATGTGATGCGTGTGTGTGTCTGCCTTATTTCCAATACCAAACAGTAGATTTATCAAGGACTGGCACTAATTAGGCCAAGGAGGCCTTTTAGCCTCCTTGACGAAAAGTGGCCATGTCTTTATCCTTTCAACCTGAGTGCAGGTCGAATTAAGGTATTAAATCGACATCTGGCACACGGTACATGTTGATTCTCAGAGCTGTTTCTCTGCTCTAACTTAAAGAAACAGTTTGACATCTAAATCTACTGGTTGTCTTTCTTGAAGAGAGTCACATGGAAATAAATTGTTACCACTCAGGCAGGTGGTGATGCTAGCTAAAGACTGGAAACAAGTGGAAACAGCTGGCCTGACGGTCTAAAATCTTCTCGATTTACTGTCAACCAGAAGCATATTTCCTTAAATGCTCAATTATTCTTAATTGCAAAATCTCATTCTGGCTACATCTCATCCAGCCTTAATACCGCAATGGAATCAACACAACTGTCTCTCCAGCAGCCCCTCCTATGAAACCTCTCACAGAATTACAGATTAGCATTGCTATGCACATCCACCACATGAACTCAAAGGAAACAGCATTTGCTAATGCATGAACGTCGTGGTCATGGAAACTCAAGTGTATGCTGTATAATTGTGGCCTGTTAATGGTTGATATAGCAAAAGCGTAAGGGTCAAATGTTTATGTGGATCTTTTCGAGGATGAAGTGGAGCACTTACACACCATGATCTCTCACTTATAGCACAATCTGTGCTCTCATGACCACTTGACGATGGCCATACAATCATTTTTATTCATAACACTGATTCTGATTACATGTAAATGCCCCTCGTTACTTTTCCTATCAGCCTAGTTTACTTCCTTATATTGCCAAACATCCCACTGCAGTGCTTTCTGGCTTTGCATTTTATTTCACAGACTTTATTTTATAGTGGGTATGACTCAGCCACTTTCACAGTGTGGTGCCGCGCTCAACCAGCAGAGGGTGTTTTCCCTTTGCAGACTCCACTGTTCATGTTTTGCTGTCAGCCTGTGTCTGCGCTCAGCTGTCTGAATGCTGCAGTCACCTGGTGCACGCGTGAATGAGTGAGCACAGGGAGACACACCAGCTCCACTGTGGCTTCCTGTATGTAAACAGAGTCTGTATTGTTTTCTAATGTAAAACGATGCATATTTCCTTATGACTCTCTGCTGTTTGTCTTTCTAACTGCCTCCTGTGCTCAGAGAGAGGACCAGAATTTTGAGAGGGCTTGGCTGGCATAGTGGTGCTATATTATTTATGGTATCTGAGAGGACTGTCAGACAGCACTGGAGAGGAGTGGAGTACCAACACAGTAACACGGACTCAGTGTTCTGATTGGACGTCACTGATTGTGCTTTTTGCCTGCAGACACGCAGAGGCCCCGCTATATGTGCAGGTAAAAGCTGATACTTTTAATCAAGTTAGCTTTGGTACGAAGGTCATATACAATATGAAGATATTATCAGTCTTCACTGATAATAAAGTGTTTATATATCAGTCCGTGTTAGAATTCAGCACCTCCCATGAACCTGGCAGACGTTTATGATCTTGCTTAAAGGTTCCTTATGGGCTGAGGCTTTAACTGAGAATTTCTCCTTCACTATGCGATTATCACAGTTAGTCATCCAGAGGCAAACATATTTTGTGTTTTTTCCTGAATGATTCATTGAGAGTTGGATGAGTAATAATTAAATCCCTCTGTGAAGAAAAATAAAAAGAAAGACACAGGGCTGCCTTCCTTTTATGAATGAATATTTGTCCAAATAATGAGTCCGTCAGTGACTCCCACACAGTTTTTATACGCTTCCTGTGGTGTAGAAAATCCTTCACATCTGGAAACTGAGGATTCTATTGTTTATTGGTTTCCTATAAAAGCTGTCAAAGCCATCGGGCTCTGTCCTGTCTTGTTGATTTGTGATTACGCTAAGAGCACTCTGTGTTCTGTCTGAGACTGTAGAGGGAGCCAGATGTAAAGCTCTGCGTTTACAAGCTACAATGTTTAAACAGCTCAGCCTCCTCATTTGTTTGTGACATCTCCCTATCATCATATAAAACCTGCAACTGAGACTATAGGTCAAAGGGAATGTAAGCATGTGTTTTACTTGACCTTTATTGTTGGGGTCTCCCATTGCTGTGCCCCGGTTACACCATTGTTTGCTTTTGTCATGTTCTTTGGCACCATATCCCTCAGTCTCAAAATAGAGTATATTATTAGAAGATATATTGTAAATGCTGCGTAAGTAAGGTTTGTAGACACTGTCTGAGGAGATCAATTCCATTAGTGATTGTTTATGGGGGCTATGCAGCTTTTTCTTGGCAAATGAAAAACAATGCTTCTGGGCAGTTCAGCAGCAGGATGATCAGAGGAGCCGTACAGATGTCTAAAATCAGGATTTGCCAAAACATGCAGTTTTTTGTTTATTTGTTTTTTTGTTGTATTTTTTGCTTATGGGGTGTTTCCACTCTGTGGCGTCTTTTACACACAGTGAAGTCTATCTTGCAAATTCTTTTGTTTTGATCCTGGATAAACAAATCAGAGCTTGTTTTGATCTGTTGCACTAATCAGAACCTCTGTACATTTATTCATGAATCATTATCCCAACATGTATTTCATATATCACCCACTTGATCCAACTTAAACTTGAACTTGCTCCAGCAATAGCAACCCGAACGTTTCACCAGACCCTTTAAAGATGCTCCTTGTCAGCATTTTGAAAACAAAGCCAGGACAGCTTGGATAAATCTGTGACTGAAAAAAGAAGAAAGTATTCAAAAAATAAAATTTACCCCTGACTCCAATAGATGTTTTATATCTAAAGCACAAATAAAACCTCTTCACAGACACAAAGAGGCTTCCTCTTGTAGTCTTGCAGGCTACACATCTGTGGATCCTAGTGACTCTGACTGCTCTCGAGCGCCTTTATGAATCTTTCAGAAAAACTGCCACAGCCATTTCTTCCAGTGACTAGGTTTACTTTGAATTTTTTATTTCTTCCATTTTCTTCGTCTTAAAGTTGAGGCTGCAGTGGAAAGGCCAGACTGTAAAGCAGCAAGGAAGAAAGGATGTTTATGTTGGTCATTCAATAGAATAGGAACTGGTACTGAATGTACTTTGCTGCCCTAGATACATCTTTGCCCTGCTATGGGGGTCTGGACCACCACAGAAATCAATATTTTTGCTTCAGCAGAGGTCTGTGTCAGGGGGTTTGTCAGTGGGCACATCGATATTCTTTGTGAACAGTTAATGGACTTCATGTTTACATGCAAACGCCCCCTTTTTAAATGTGGTGTCCAGTTGCACATGGACCCTGCAGGCTTCTGTGGTTTATATTTTGCAGTTGAACTCCATTTCATTCAGTCATTTTTGTCCTGTCAGACAGAGGTGTGACACCTGAACCCCCCCATACAGCGAGTATGTGTGGCCCCCAGTCCTGAGGGCTGGAGTCTTTATTGTTGTCAGCCCTCATTTCCTCACTTTCCCAGGAGTCTACAATAGATTTATTCTCCTCATATTTCCACAGGTCCCTTTCCCATTGCCCCTTGACAACCAATGGGAAATTTGTAGAACCTGTTCCTGCTCATATTTCCATCCCACAGGACAAATTCTCGGTGTATATACTGTGTCACACACATGATTAAAAAAAAGAGCAAAATTGGAAGACTCAACCAGACAGAACATCATTATTTCTCTTCCGGTATTTGATGCAATTCAAGGTTTAGTGAGAGATCCAATAAAACACATCACCATCCCAGTGTGCTGCCAGGGATTCAACACGTTTCATTTAGTAATGCAGAGGAAGAATATATGCCTGTCTGTGTCTGATCATGCATTGTAAATGTTTAGGTTGCCGTCTTGCTGAAAACATGATGCAAAATCAGTTTTTAAGTCTGTTTTTTCTGGTCTCAACATATTTTTTGTTAATGGATTCTGGGACAGAATGGCTTGACAGAAAGGGTCAGAGTTGAATAACATATACACATTTTCTCAGAACCTATTGTTTACCCCAAACAACACTGTGGTTGGCTGAGCTGAGTGCTGGAAGCTTCCATTGTGGGGAAAAGGAGGCACAAAAAGAAATTACATTTTCACTGTGCAACTCTCAGAGTAAGAGATGGGGAGATCCTGGCAGGACAAAGGCAAAGTCGAGAGATGCGGTTACTGTGGAAGGGAGGAAGAAGGAGAGTGACAGAGTGAAAGCGCCTGTTAATCAGTGCGGGTTTGGGGGTCTGCTATTGTCTGGCTCCCCTGCATAGTCGCAGTAGCGGAGAAAAAAAAAAGCTGCTTGTCTTTTTAAAGGCGCAGGAGGCTGGTGTCAGGGGAGAGAGTAGAGGAGAGAGGGGGGAGGAGGCAGCGAGAGCAGCAACACAGCTCAGCGATATCAGCAACCAAACAGAGAGGAGGCACCTCAGACACTCATGCAAGACAACAAGGAAGCAGGATTGTTATTTTACCCCACTTTTTGTGGATTATTCTCTTCTTGCTGTTTTGCTCTTGGAAATTTTGTCTCTCTTGGTGTTGCATCATTTTGTCACCAGATGAGACACAGGAATATTCACAGTCTCTAGAGGAGCAGAGGATTGGGGATGCTGTGCATAAAGTGAGGAGCCCTGAATCATCCACAGCTTCGCTCCTGATGCGAACAGGGCTCGCTCATCCTCTGCACTGCAGCACAGTAAGCTCAGCCGCTGGTGCTCACCTCCTCTGACACAGGCTGCCTCCTCTGCAGCGATCGCACCGAAAGGAGAAGGAGCGTTTTTTTTATTTTTGAGGGCAGGTGGATGTGGAGGGTGGCTGGAAAGCAGGAGCAGGCAGGGGGGGCAGGGGGGGCAGAGCTAGCTGAGGATGGGAGCCAACGAGTCCATGGAGCAAGGAGAGACCCCCTGTCCCTCTCAAGAGCACATGTGAGTTGAACTTAACCTGCGTCCCTGCTCCGTGTTGTGTCTGGGAATGTTCAGACTGTGATCCAGCAAATTAACAAGCAGAGGAAAATTACTTTAGACAAAGCTGAAGGTCTGGAGAGCAGCATAAGCTGCTTCTGTTTTGCTCTTGTATGTAGTGTTTTATTTATTCATGGCTTTGCATTGGCCTCCCATGCAACATAAATGTTGATTACGGCTGCAGGGTTGATTTATCATGCAGAATATAATCACCTGCCAGTAATACTGTGGCCATGCTTGGCATTAGTGCTGCCGGTTATTTAAGGCTTACAAACACCTCACTGAGATACTGTGTTGTGATTTTTAATATGATTTTGCTTTCTCTCATTCCATCTTCATGTCTTGCATCATAAAACCTTACCATACGTATAATCCAGTGTAAGCAAGTGAGTGCTTCATCATTGTTGTTTGCTTTTGTGATGTAAATAAGGATAAAAGAATCAGCGCATGTGCGCACATGTGCATCCGTGCGCCTCAACTACAGTACTACAGTATACGTAAGAGTAAAACATCATAGTGCTAGGGGAGCCTGTGGGAACTGGAATTAGGCAATGAGTACAGTAGGTGCCTCTGGGAGGCTGGTGGGGTGATGTTTTGTTCCGTGTGAAGGAGGACGCGTCTGGCGCGCTGGGATCGGGAGCTGGTGACAGTGTGGAAATAGAGCACGCTGTGTGGGGGTGGAAGAACATAAGTTAGGAATATCAGCGGATGACAGAGAAGGAGATGAAGAGTTAAAGCGGGGAAGAGAGGGAGCAGAGTGCTCCACTTTGCTGCGTTTTATTTATATCTCCAACACGCCACTGCACAGGGGAAGGAGGGTCGGGAGAGAAACATAGGAGAGGGATAAGGGAAATGGAATGTGTGTGTGTATGTGCTGTGTGTAATGCAAAAATGAATGATTTATAGCATAATACAGCCGTTTTTCTTCTCAGAGCTCCACTAAATTCAGAGCTCAGAGGGACTGAGTACTTATAAAAATGTCAGCAAAGTACAGGCTCTCATTGCAGGAGGGCTGAGTTAGCAGCTGTTTTCCTACAGGTGTGCACAACAGAGGCACCGTGCCCACCACCCCAACCATCACTAATAAGGCTTTTTACCCAGTTCACTCCCTCAGTTGTGTAACACCATCAGAAGCACTTACAATGTAGCAGCCATTCATACATCAAAGCATCATAGAGCATCTGGGAGTGTTCAGCGTTCTGTAATAATGGACCAAGATTGTGTTTACACCTGAGGGAACTTTTATTGTTCCAGTTCAGACTGAAGTCAGTTTGTGTTGTCTGTATTTGAGGGCGGGGATAACCCCATGTCTTTTCTGCAGTGATGTGTATGAACCTAGCATCTGATCTCATCATCAAAACAGAGATATCTTAACCCCCTCTCCGCTGGTGCTCTGACTCACAGACCTGTTGTTGTTTAATGTGCCATCTGCTTGCGGTCAAAGTCTCAGATTAGGCTCGATGAGGTTTTACACATGGAGATTATCTTAGTCTGACACTCTATTGTCTTTTGTGTCAGTGGCTTCTTTGTTTTGAAGCCGGACTTAGCCGATTTCTTGGGACAAAAACGGAATACCAGACTCCAGAGGGGGAGGTGTCTCACTGATTGAGGTTGACACCAGTCTGGATGGAGATGAGACACAGACACAGCGAGACATCTGAGGAGAAAAACACAGGTTCTGTTTATATGACCTGCAGAGAGAGCAGAGTAATTCTCCATAAGATCTCATTTCCTGGGATTGAAGAATCATTTGCTGAGGACAGAGCTGCTTTGTGCTGTTGCCCCATTACAAAGCCTCTACAAGCTGCCCTCCTGCTCCCCACTCAACATCTGTGTAGGAACTAGTGAGGCTCTTGTAAAATCATAATAGGCTGTTGTGGTGATTGGGCTGATTCACAGGGTGTATGGTGGCTATGATGTAATACTTTAGATCCCGACTCTCATTCATTGTGCAGATAAACGCACAGGAGCTCCCTCTGTTGGTACCTTCAGCTCTACCTAATGGGACTATAGGCTGCATACAGCGTGTAAAGAACACACTACAGCTTTCTTTTCACAAAGACGACGTTTCCCTTCATAAATACACATCTATTCATTCAAAGCATGTCACACAGCACAAAAGCCTCTCTTCTTCTTTCTACCTATTCTTCAACAGCAGATCAGAGATTAACCTAATACTGAAAGCTCTTAAGGAGATGAGAAAGCAAAAAAAAAAAGATGATAATGTATTGTAGCTGAAGAGCAAGAGACGAGGGAAAGCGAGGGATTTTAAAGGTATAGGAGCAGTGGAATAGTACAGAGATAAATAACAGTCACTATGTCCAGACAGGGAAGGGTGCTTAAAGCTGTTTGACAACCGAGAGACGATGGAGACGGAGTGTGCGGCAGCTAATCCATTGAGGCTAATCACACAGCTGCTTGGAGACCAGCAGCCATTCACCCGTTCCTCCTTCATCTTTTTTCCATCAGCTCTCATCCAATCACATTCACCTTCGTATACCACGCTTTAATGATGACATCAAATTTAGCCCTTTTTTCCGACCTTAGTTTATGATGCCAACATTCATTTTTTTTGGAGTGATGTGTATACATTGGCTGCATGAAAGTAGGACAGACAGGTGGTGTTGGGTTCACATGGCAACAGAGCCCAGTTTCCTCATCTTCCCTGGGGCTGCTGGTGGCTCTCCTTCTAGCGCTGTTAAAGCTGTTTATACAGCCTGAGTTGGACTTGGCTTTAGGAGCAGAGACACGTCTGGCTGTCTGAAAAGCAGCGTCTCCCTGCCTCACGCTGCAGAGCTGCTTCTGTCTCCAGGCAGTCATTTCAGCCAGTGATAGGCTGCTATTAAGCGCTGCTCCCTTTGTTTCTATTCGCCCCCGTACCCTGACTGCTCACCCACACGCTAATCTTCCTCTTTCCATGTTTTGTCTGCTGCTGGGTAACTCTTAGTAAGAGCTGCTGACGGTGTGACGCCATTATCATAAAAGCAGCAGGTTTTTGTTTACCTCGCTAATTTGTTTCATGTCTACTCTCTAATACAATGTAACATTTAGCAGATGACTGCATGTCTTAGCTGCTTGCTTTATTCCTAAATTAGGGACATGTAAGACCACAGATGATTGATTCTGGGAGGAACAGAAGTGTTGAATAAACAAAAAAAAAATATGCCAACTTTCTTTTTTTTATTTAAACCAGTTGTGGAGATGTGAGCAGAATGATGCTGATGCTGCATCTGCCAGCCTCATGAATTTGCACTTTGCCTTCATTTTATCCTCTATGTCACATGATACACTCCTCAACATCAGTTGCGTGTGTTGGACTGAGCGCATCCAACCACTCTGTTGTTTTTCTTTTTCATCCATCGTAGTGGAACATATGGTGGGGGACAAACCTTCAGTTACCATAGCAACACAGAGTTGCATGAAAGATATCCCAAATGGAGCACTGATGTGAGCTAGCATTGCCTTCTTTCACAGTGTTTTACCCCACCTATTCTCAGATAAGCTACTAATTATATGATCAACATTTTTCCCTCTTGTTGTCATGTATGCTTATTTGTTCTTTGTATACACAGTATGACTCCTGTCCTTAGAGTAGCAGTCTGTGTCACCACCTGACAAAATGATCCTGGTTCCTGGTGACTGATCCAGATGGATCTCCAGGCAGAGCAGTCTTATCCTGCTGGGACACACAGGGTCCTTCCAGAGATTACCACCCTGGCTGCCTTCTCAGCCATGTGCTGTCTCAGCTCATACACAGCACACTGAAATCAATAGGACTGCTTTTATGGCTTTTGGTGTGAGCAAGTAAAATGTAACAAACACATCATTTTTATGGCCTACTGGAGCTTCTATATATTGTCAAATATTTGTGCGTAGCCTGATTTATGAGATTCATCAGTGGAGCAGATGCTGCGACTAGACAGTGTTAGTCCTGCCATATTGTTGGCTTAGAGGAACCTCCCACCTCTGCTGTGCTATAACCCCAGGGATAGTGGGCATGTTGACTATCACAGCAAAAAACATTTACTGCTGGTCGCCTTCATAAACAATAATACCTCATAGTGGATTGGCCATATTGTCTGTATTGATGATGCCATATTTTACAAGGTTGTGACAAAGAAGCCCTGCAGGATGCTGCATGGCCTCAGTAGTGCCTTGAGATGAATCCCTATAGATTAGCCAAATCAATATAGTGTATGGACATGAAGTTGTCATTTAACTGTGGGGGTTAAATGAATAAGGCTGTGTTTCCTCTGGCATTTTTCAATACCATTTTTATTGTCTGTTTTAAAATAATCATTTAATGAAACAGTATATGCCAGAGAGGCTTTTACTCTTTATCTCTCTCAGATCTGGATTTGTTAAGCAAAATCAGTGTTTTTCATTGCAATGATCAATAAGGTGTGTCTGGTTGCTAAAGCAATGTGTGCAGAGGAGCACGAGAGACAGATGCAGTGGTGATACATGTACTGAGCAAGCTTTATCGAAACAGGTCTGGCTAGTGGGCAGCAGACTGCCTTTTCTTCAGTGTGGATACAGCAAAGTGGCTCAGAGGCAAGCGAGACAGGGGAGAGGAAGAGAGAGAGTGAGGGAGACAGAGGCAGAGGCAGAGAGAGAGAGAGAGAGGGGGAGGCAGAGAGAGGACCAGAATATACAGTATGCAGGCGGTGGGCTTCTGCAGCCAGTCTCATTTAGATTTGGAGACATCATTTCCTACTGGGGAGGTGTGGAGACGCACTGATATGGATACAGATAACAAAGAAGAGGAGCAGAAAAGGCTTGTATATTGAAAACAAAGAGCTGGACATAAGACAGTAGAAAAAAGGCAGAGGAAAAAGGAGGGAAGGTTAGATCCCGTGGTTTTTAGACATCTGAGAAGGAGGTGGTGGGCGTCTACCTGCGTGTCAGGCAGTAGCATTCTGGTGCGGAGAGGTGTAGCCCGCCGGCAGCCATGGCAGTGAGTGCGTGGCAGGCGCTGTCTCCACTGCAGTGGGCTCGCTGGGGCTGGGACACGCTGCTGGGAGGGGCAGGAGACGGGGACAGCCCAGACTCAGACCCGGCTCTGGGCCTCCTCCGGCGGCTCTCTTGGGGCTCGCGGCATGACAGCATGATCAAGGCTGCCTTGGAGCCGGTCAGACAGAGGTGAGATGGGACGTGGAGGCTGGGCCGATACCATCTGATAATTCACCAATCACTGAAGCATGGAGCCTGGTAGTCAGGCCATGTGATGAGCTTTGTGTGTGCGCATGGTGTTTAAGGAGGACCAATCAATATCACCTTGTTGAGGATGAAACGTTGTATTGTGTGAATTTGCAGCCTAAATGTCATTGATGTTGTCACTGGTTTGATGATTTCCTCCATCTGCCACTGTCTGTGTTCTTGGCTGTAACATCGTTGGATCTGTGTGGATGGTGGATGTGTCTGGGGGGATTTCTGTGTCTTCGATGTGCTGTTATCACCACAGGGCTGTTTAAGTCCACTAGAAAATGAACAAACATATTACAAGAAATAGATCTTGCTGCCATTCATAGTTGATGGAATATAGACATACAGTAATACTGAGACTGAGAAATTGATGATGTGATTGATATGTGACCTGCTTGTTTGGAATAATTGTGTCATACGTCAACCTGATGTGGAGGGAATTTTAGCTCGGTGTCTTATGACGTCATTGACTCCCAGGAACTGGTTCAGTTAGCTCACAGCTAAAGTGATGTCAGTCAGATTCACAGCAGACTTACTGTGCCCTTTTTCTTTTGTTACAGGAGCTCAGACTCTGATGGAGCGTTTGAAACCCCTGAATCCACAACTCCAGTGAAGGCTGTTTCCCCTACAGATCCCCAGATCCAGCAGCTGACCTCTGATGACAAAGGCACAGCGGGAGGTACGTCTTTAATGATAAGTGCTCAGCTCAATATATTACTATTTTACACTACTACTGTATGAGCTGAACATGAATAAAAAATAGATCAAGGTAAAACAAAATCTTCTTGCACCATCTAGTGGAAAAGAGCAGTAATTCACATCTGACGTTGATTGCTGAGACAAGCATCCTCACTGCACAAAACTGGAGGCTTTTTTTGGATATCAAGGAAAGGCTGACCATTTACTGCAGCCTTCTTCTCTCATGTAGCTTTTTTCCATGACTTTCTGTTCAGCCAAGATATTTTCTGAATTATTTATGTCATATTCATCTCTATAATTGGTTCTGTCAGAAACCAGCTGCAGCTTTTATCACCCTTCGGGATTTCTCGTTCACACCGAGACCCACCCTAACAACAGCAAAAATATATGAGTTACATGTCAGAATTTGTTTTGCTCTGATTTTGTCTGTTTTGCTGGATAAAATATCTCTACATGTCATCTGTCTGTTCATCTCTTGCAGAAGCAGACACTTTAGTCAGTGATCCTGCCTCTGACTCAAATTCAACCGAGGCACTACGTCGTTCTCCGTCCCTTGCTTTTGATGAAAACAAGCCTATTGCAGCCAGTGGTACATACAACATTGACCTTTTGGCTGCAGAAGCAGCAAGTCACGCACTGACTCGTTCCCTCAGCCTTCAGGGAGGAGAACTAGACAGTTCTGGTCTGTTGGACGGATCCACTTCAGGAGGTTTCCGACCACATTCTGAATCATTCAGTGTAGGTACTGAGAGCGCCCCAGGCACACTCCACAGGCCCAAGAAAGGCCGTCCTGGGTCTTTAAAGAAAAAACCTCTTCTCAGACAGAACTCCAACCCAGAGAGCCCAAGACCAGCCTCATCCAGCAGCACCCCGGAGATCAAGAAGCGAGCCAAACCTCGAACTGCAAGTCCTCTTCAGGTTCAGGAGGAACCAGAAGCAGGTTCTGCGACCCCAAGCCCTGGAGGAACCCTTAGGAGGACCAGGAAAAACCGTGTCGAAACTCCACCCCCTCTCCCAGAAGAGACAAATCAGACCAACCAAGAGGAGAGTCCTGCCATTCCTGCCTTACCCTTGTGCCAGGAAGAGACTCCTCTCCCTGGTAGTCCAACGGGCATAGACGAATCCCCCATCCCCCCTAGTGCCTCCTACCAATGGGATCCAGATAATTTTGAGAATATCGACCCTTTCAAGACTGGAGGTAGTAAAATTGCCAACTCGCCTGTTCTGGGTCGTAAGGATCCTGTGTGCGCCCCCATTGCTACCCCTGTAGAGAGTGCACCTGTCACTTCTGTGGAACCGCCTAAGCCCAGTCCCTCAGTTTCTCTTGATGAGCCAGTCATCAACCCTGAAGAGCAACCCATCATCCCCAAGCGTCAGTCAGTAAGGCTGGAGTTTGATTACTCTGAGGAGAGCAGTGAGGCATCACACCAGGCCTCTCCCCCACCCAAGAAAGTGGGCAAGAAGCCCGGTGCCAAGATGCCTCTCAGGAAACCAAAGCTGGGGTTGAAGAAGGCCCCTCCAGTGCAGACTCAGCCGCTGGACAATGACCCTCCAACAACCCATAATGGCAACGAGGATGAAATCCCTATTCCTAAAGCAACCTACAACTTTGAAGCTGACAAATGGGACGATCCAAATTTCAACCCATTTACTTCGAAGAAAGCAATGTCCAGCTCTCCTAAACTGTCCAGACCGTCTTACACATTTGACCCCAATAACTTTGATGACTCCATAGACCCTTTCAAGTCATCCAATAAGATGGCCAATTCTCCTCCTAAGGCCTCTGCATCCTTTGAACAGTCGTCCAATGACTATGACAATGAAAATGACAATGACAACATTGGGGAGCTGGAGGACCAGAATCAGAACAAACCTGCCAAAAAGAAGAAAGCTCCTATCAAATCGTAAGTTTTTTTGTGGCAATACACACTCACAGGACGTTGTGTTCATGTGCAGGAATATCTGAATCACTGTCCGTGTGATTTCTGTGAGGCTAGTCTGTGTGTTTGTGGTCGCTTGTCTTCTTTGCCAGTGTCCTCTGTCTGTCTCTCTGTCACCTGTGTCTGTGTATTTTCATATGTCACAGGAAGTCCAGGGGTGTGTCCTCTCTATGTTGTCTGTTGTAAGTACAGGGGCAACATGATCATCCACCCTTTTTGACCCTTAATTCCATGTGGCTCCTTAGCATGTTGCCCTGGGATCACTCTTAACACATTAACAGAAACATCACAATCCATTGTGCTCATTATCAAACAACCCTGAATACATGTTTCTTTTTAATTCTTCCCATTTCAACTGGAAAACAAATGTGTGCAGTCTCATTCATGAAAGTGCTGAGAAACATTACATTTATTTTAATTGTCATCAGAATGTGAATTTTATCATGACAATCAAGGTGGTTGACCTCAGGGTGAAATACAACCTAGACAGATGCTTCACGGAGCTGAAGTGCTAGTCCTTACATTATCTCACATCTTATTGAAAGCTGTCCAGTTGTGAATAGGTACAGTATCTCCCTTTAGGTTATTTATACCTTAGCGCTCAGTGACTCAACTAAGTAAAACAAAGTAGGTGACTGGCATGGAAGCTCACATCGAAAGTGAAATAGATCACAGCCACAGAATAGAAAGTGATGTCAACTCGACAGTGATGTTAAAATGTGTCACTATAACAACTAATCCTCTCTTCTCTCTCTGTTCCTGACTGAGCACCAGACCATATATGACATTTGATTTTACATTGGTAATTAAATGCCAAGCCAACACTGGAAATGGAAAGGGAAATGAAAAACAGCCAGCTTACATTAATAAGTACATTAAACTGTAAATATTTGAAACTAACATTTAATCAGTTAAACTGTTGGAAACTAGATAACATCAGCATTCATCTGTAAAAACACAATCTAATGCTGAAACCCTGGAGATCAGATAGTTGAATGTATTAAACAAGCTAGATATTTAGCTGCTGCCACTACCTAAAGTGTCTCTCTCTACACATGGTGGCAGAGACCTGAGGACAAATTAGCTTGTGCTTGTTGTTTTGCTGCCTTACCAACCTTGAACCTGTGAGAGTTTTAGTTGACATGCCAGTGTGTAAAGCTGGTGCTTGTGCTCCCTCTTGTGTTCATTATTGGCTACTGGTCAAAAAAATTCAAGCTTTTTATAATTATGGTTATGCACAGGGATGTGGTTGTTATTCCAGTCATATTCACCCATAATTGATTCAACATTACAAGTACGCTCAGATTGATGAGATGTATCTATCAGATCAGATTCACAGAGTAAAACCAGATGTTTCGTCCTTGAACTTATTGTAAATTTCTATCTATGGTCTTTACAACTTACACATTCACTGAGAATCCATAGGTAGTAAACCTATATAAATAAAACTAACAGTTTATCCACAGCAATACATTATCTTTTCATCAATCTTCTAACTAACACCTACTGCATTTCTAAACACATTCCTGCCTGGGACCAATGTTTGTGAAAAGTAACTATTCACAACATGACATTAATGTACCACTTCTTCTCACTCTTCAGCTACTAAACATATTAAAGGCTCTTTACAAACATGTCACTATTTGGTCATTTCAGCGATATGCAGACTACAGTAAGTAGTGCTGTTACACATATAGCATAGTAATGCTGCTTTATTATGACTTTCATTTGAGACAAATGTGTTATTGTAATTTCTAAATGTACCCAACCAGTTTTAAATTGAAGACTTTGTGATGATTCACATGTTTTGAGATTTATAGCAAATACAACATTTTGACATAAATATTGCTGACTGAGGATGATGAGTGACTCTGGATCTCAACTGATGGTTTTTTTTTTTTCTTTTTTCAGTAATACTTTCAGAGTGAAGAGGTCGCCAAAGAAATCACCAGTGTCTGACCAATTCCAGGTGTGCATTCTGTTCTGTACTTGTACTCGGCCAATTTTTAAAACTTATTTCTTCCTGTGGTTCTCACTGACTGTCACCACCCACTCCTTTGTGTTGCAGGATTCCACGCCTGGCGATGAAGCTCCCTCCCTCCACCAACAGGACGACCATGCCACAGACGAGGAGAAGCTGGCCTCCTCCACCAGTCACAAGTGGGCAGCCCTGCATGACATGGATGCAGACTCTGACCAGCAAGAATTCCCTCAGCCGTGTGACCTGACGTCCTTTGTTAATGAGAACAGTCTTCCTCATCAAGATCTAGGTGAGGCGTTGCTGTTTGACTTTTCTGAAATCCTTCTTTGTATCGCCCACACCCTGCTTTCAAACAAATGCTAACTGGGATCAAAGCATACCACAGCCAAACAGCGCCGAAAGGAAATTCAAAGCGTATGTCTGGATCAAGCCACATGTACACCAATCAGCTACTTTAGTTTTTATTCATCTGGCAACATTATTGATTTTTCTCATAGCTGTGTAAAAGAGCCTGTTGGCCCAGTTCTCCGCTGCCCTCTGACCTCTACAATCACCACCTCTTCCCAGAGGCAGTCTGGCTCACAACCCATCTGGGTCAGAGATGAAACTGAACAGACAGCCGTGCATCATCCACTGATCGTATCAGTTCAGAGATCAGCACTGGCTGAAATGTCTCTCCATGTGTTCCCCTGCATTTAAAACTTTGGTTTGTCCCTCTGCTGCAGTGCAAGACTATGAAATCGAGTACATGGAGAAGATTGGCTCCTCTTCACCTGTGAGTATTACTAAATTAAATATTTTGTCTAATACTGCTTTACTTTCTTCATTCATAGCATATGTCATTTTATTTCATAGCCACTGCCTGTGAAGAAGCCATCTTTATACCTGAAGCTGGATTCAGTATCTGATAGTTTAACGAAGAATTCGTGTGCTCATGGATCTGAGCCCAGCTCCCCCTGCACCGGGTACGAATCACACCATTACTACCTTACTGGACTGGACTGTGTTTTTTTAAAACCCTGTTTTATGTTGTGTTATATGTTATTCTTTCTTCCTCTCTCTTTCTTCTTTCTTTGTCTTGTTCTGAACAGGAGTTTTGAGGAGATGGAGGCCCAGATAACGGCAGGTATGAAGACGCCAGTGCTGAGTTCTCGGTCTGGTCCTGAGGGCTCCGCTGGGGACAAGGGCCGGAAGAGAGAAAGCGAGTCGCTCAGCCGAACACAGAGCACCGAGATGGACGAGCAGGTGAGCCAAATGTCTTTACGAGGATTCAAAACCCAGTGGGCGGTTCCTGCACATGTCATTCCGATGTCTTGTCACCATCATGTGAAGGGAATCTTGTCAATTTTGATTTTACAACATTCTACACCATGTCATTGTTTAGTCACAAGGGGGAGACAGAGTGCTGCACTACACATGCTTTACTCTAGGCCAAGTCTCCGACATGAACCATGAGCATCAGTCATGATTCTCATTAAAGCCACATCAGATGACAAGTAGCCAGTTCGCCACACCCAAGTTTCCAGCTTGAATTCAGTGATTCAGCTCCCAGTGCTGCCACTCAAACAAACACTCAACGCTTGCTTTGCCATGCTGACCCCCTGCCCTCCTCCCTGCCCTCTGCCTACCCCTCCTGGTGCCCATAGTCCCCTAGCCAGGGCCCCACGGAGGCCCCTGCTCCGGCCCTGGCCATGCCCCTGTTAGAAAGGCTGTCTGAGTGTGATGACCCCCTGCAGTACCTGGAGCCTGACCTGGCTGAGACCAACCCCACCGCATTCGCCCAAAAACTACAGGTGTGTTGAAAGACCACACATGAACCTCTCTTGGTAAAACCTCTGTAGGCCGCACCTTTAGTGGCCCACTTGTGGCCCAGATGTGTGTTTTTGTGTGGTTTTCCCGTTGTGTCATCCTGCCTATTCATTTTTCCATTTTTTTTTCTCCACCTATAACTTCCATTCTTTGGTGTGAAATAGATCGATGGTGTGTGAAACATAGCCAGCAGCCAGTGTGTGTGCTCAACTTTCTATATGTTTTCCCTTTGCTCTCTCATCCTTGGGCCGCAACCCCCCCACCCCTTCCCTTCCCCCTGAATTCCATCCACCCCCCCTTCCCCCGCCTCCCATGTGTGCGGCCCAGGAGGAGCTGGTACTTGCTGCCCTGAGGATAGAGGCTCTGCAGGTAGCCAAAAACATCTCTCAGTGCCCCTCCCTCTCCACTGTAACCCCCCAGGTACTGCGCTGAGTCAGCCTGCACCTGCTGTATGCGTGTGTGTGCGTGTGCAAGAGCAAGTGCATCTTGAGTGAGTGATTACATAGCAGCAGGTGTGTGTAAAGGCACGTGTGTTTGAGTGTGTGCATGAGTGTGTCTCAGCCTGCTTTGCCCCCTCTCCCTGAACACACCGTTCTGAGTGTGACTGTGTGAACCCATGGCCTTTTCAACATGGTGGCTGCACCACTACATTCGCAGTCCTCAGTCCCCACATAATGAAATATCTAACATGGCTTAATGCGTTCAGCTCCCATCCCCGACTAGCAGCAAGCTCTCCCAGGTTGGTCTCTCCTCGGGGACATAACGCTGTGCCCTTTTTAGTCTCCCGCCTTAATTATGCATGTTGGGCAACATCCATGTTGTCTGTTCTTGAGAGACGTACATGAGCATGAATGTGACTGGGAATGTCTCACGCTAGACTTAACGTCAGCAGGAGTTATATGGCTGTAACTCCCCCAGATGTATTTGTTGATGCTTTGCTATCATCATGCTAAATCCCAGTCACATTTGTGTCCTGTGATTTGGTCCTTCTCCCAGACTAACAGCACTAACAAACAGCTACATCAGGTAGGTGCCAGTTCGTTCTGGATACACGTAGGGAATTTTGCTGGTTGGAGGAATAGGGACACAGCGTTAAATTTGTGACATACGATTAGTGGTGGAGCCCTTGGGCAGCAGGCTTCCCAAGTCCTCTTTCCTTCCATGTCTCACGCTGCTGTCCTGCACATTTTACAGTCCCGAGTAAAGAAACCCAGCACTCGGAGGTGGAATATCAACGGTTCGCCCTTATTCAAAGTAAGAGGAACACTGTGCTGTACCCCTGTGATGTGTGGACACTTGATCCAACTACAGTGCAGTCCAAGAATTTGGTTGTAAACACATTTTTCATTGTTTGTGGCTCAGTGCTCACTGGATATTAAATAGCTCTCCTGACTTTTAGCGTAGAGCTTTGAAGATGTTCTCACCTACCCTGGGTAGTGTGTGAGTGTGAGAATCACAGCCCTTAAATACAAAATAAATATAGATAGCTATAAATACCCCAAATTTCTGTACCGCCCATTAAACCATAGTGCTCATCCCTCCAAATAAACATGCTGAAATAAAAGCAGAAATTCAGCACTTTACCCTCCTGCAGGAGTACAAAGCCAAAACAAATGTCCAAATATCTGCAGACTGCACTGTTTCCTCTAGCTCCTGTAGAGCCCAAGTCCAAGATACAGGGAAACCCAGTTTCTTCTTAAGGTCTCTCTACAGTACATCGACCTATAATAGCTGTACTTTGTGCCTCTGAGATATTTTGTCTGATTTAGTATCTGTATTGTATTCTTTATGTACCTACTAGTGGGTTGTTTTTGTGTTTGAAGTAGTGTCCGTCTTGTTGCTTCCACTTGTTTCTTCAGTTTGTCCTGTTTCTTTATGTTGTGTTCACACTGAGTAGCTTTTCCTTAACATTGCTCCTAGACTTTGAGGTTTTCTCTAAATGATCGCCTTTTGGTTTATGGTTTAACATCATTGAACTGGGAAGGTAAGCCCAGTCAGTACCTGAGAGTATCTGAGAGGTCCATGGTTACCTGAACTTGACCAATGTTCACCTGGAATAATAGAATTATTGCTCCAGAGAGACCAAATACTTCACTCTCTTTTCCACGTATTAGTGGATCTCGGTCTACTTGTCTCCTCTGAGCCCCGACCATTTCATTAAATCCTCCCGTAATCCGTCTCTCCCAAGGATGACTAAATCCTTTACAAACTAGAATTTTAGGGGACCGGAAATGGCACCACAGCGAGGATTGGTTTTTATATTTTTAAATAATTTTTTTCGGTGAGAGGAGCTGTTTTCCGTAGAGAATTGGCATGGTGCAAACACATGCATACACTTTGATTAGTAATGTCTTTCCGTTGCTTTCACACCATATCTAGAGTCTTTCTAATGACACATTCTGTGAATCTCACACCATAGTTAACTGTAATAAGACTTTGATGATGATTGTAGCGCCGACAGGTAAGAACAGTTTAGTGTGGTGTATGGATGCTTTAACATGAGACTAACATCTTGTCCCCATGCTGTTTGCTACCCTGTCCCCCGTCTCCTGTATATGATGCAGTCCCTCTCTGTATCAGCTGCTGCCCTCCTCCCCCCTTGCCTTGCCTGGACCCAATCATACTCAAGCTACTGCAATGAGCAGGTGATCATGACCGCTCAGCTGGGGGCAGCATCAGCCAATCACTTGGCTAATACTGTAGCAATGAAGACTGTTTCATCCAATCATGTGGCGGCTGACCAAGTCTTCAGGACCATCACTACCCTGCCTCATTTACATATTGATTTTGCCGTGTGGTATATTTTAATATAGCTTGATGCTGCCTTGTGTTTTGGATTCAGGAATCCTGTTGAGAATGTGCGTGTGGGCTTGAGGGTGAGGGTGTCCCATCGGTAGCTCAGTCTGTTTTGTAAATGGTTATGTTTCCTCTCCTCTCCCTGCTCTCCTTTGCTTCCTCGAAGCAGCACAGAGATGTATCATCTCCGCCTGACAATGCTGTGTCCAAGAGCTCCCTGTACGCCAGGACCACCACCACCAACTCCGGCTACATTGATGGCGAGAGTCCCCACCTGCCCAGAGAACTGGACCACTCACTGGGAATTGCACGAGAAGAGGTACAGTACCCTAGAAATGTTCATAGTTACTACTGTAGTTTAACTTGTATAGTCAGTTCACACTTGACTGGATGATTTTTCTCACCCTCCGCAGATTGTTTCGAAGGAGAAAGAGGTGCTGGAGTGGCAGAGGAAGTATGAGGACAGCCGACAGGAAGTGGTAGAGATGAGGTGAGAGGTAGCACCTTGAGCTGTTATCTTTTACATCACAGTGAGTTCACGCCTGTACACAAACATACACAACAGAACGGATTCAACACCTTCCTGTTTCTTTTAAACGGTTCTGTGCCGTGATGCTTATCACCATTTAACCCGTCAATTGGTTTATCATGCTTAAACTGACAAAAAAGCCACGCAAGGTGCTTGAGCCATTCAAACACGTCCATCTTATTACCTGCATTAGAGTTAATGGTGGAGAACAGAGAAATAGATGCGGTTGATGTGATGTGGTCTTCTATTTTAAAAAAACAAACATTTTTAATGAATTATAAAAGTTCGACCTTTACGGGAGGATATTGTAAAGAGGCTTTGAGTTGCTGTTGTTTGGATCATATGGCATTAACTGTCTGACAACAGCTCAAAACTGATACTGAGCATCTGCCGGTGATCAATCTATGTCTGACAAATGGCCTTTTATGGCTAATGGGGGCTCAAGGAGAGAGATGCAGCACTGAAACCATGTTCTCTATCAGCAGGTGGTGGGTGTGGGTCCAGCTGGCCACAGCTCAGTTTGTGTGTATAAGACAGAGCTTAGTTCATTTGACTGATAGGGCTCAGGATAAGGAGGGGCTAAGAAGCTAAGGGGGGAGACATGGCTAATCAATCCTCTTACCTCTGGCAACCCGCTTTTCCCAAAACAAGGCTTCTTATTGGGCCTCGCTGGTCGTTGGCTTGAAGGGGAATTCTAACAACACAGAGCAGATCAAAATATAAAATACCGATTAGAGGCAACTTCACAGAACATGGCCTTTTTTTGATGTTACAAGTTAACTGACTAATATCCACCCATTTCCAGCTACATATTAATCCTGTCAATGAGCAAACACACTGATGTCTCCGTTCACTGGTGATAGAAAATATATGAAAGACATAAAACAAGGTTGTTTTTATATTATGTAGATTTCTACTCATAAAAATCCCTCCATACTGATGATGTACAATTTCTCATCCATAGGAGAATCGTTGCAGAATACGAGAAGACAATTGCACAGATGATAGGTGAGTTCAACTTTAACACCTAGAGTTGCTTCCAATACCAAAAGTGGTGCTCAGAGAACCACGCTCTTTTCAATGAATGCACATGATTTTCTTTTTCAACTACTTTTGGCCCCCAACCTCTGTCACAGCCTTTTTGCTGCACTTGCTTATTTGCAAACTGAGTCAAACTATGTGAAGTCTCTATGTCCCAATCCATCTGCCACTTATTTTAAGAGCAAAATATATATTTCTCTTATCCTCTGACACAAGCTAGCTTTGCTGTTTGCTTGCTTTCATATTTGACTGATGTGAACTGAATCCTGATTTCAGTAGAGGGGGAGGTGCTCACCTCTGGCCACCCGTGTTCAGCTTCTCTGGACCCATTAAATTCCACCGCAGGCTGACTCCCCTGCTTTATACCTGCCCTCACCGCCACTTCTGAACATTCTTGAAAATTTGATTTTTCGCTGCTGTATAATTTCATTTTCTACTCTCATTTAAGCACTGTCACAAAAAAAAGAGAACAATCTGTCTCTGCTCGTGTCTTAACACTCAGCTCTCTCACGTGTCTTGCCCTCCCAGCTTGACTTAACACAGTCCCTTCTTTTCTGTTCTGCTCCCATCTTTGCCCCTTACTGTTTGATAACACTGACAGGCATGCCAGGTGAGTAATGAGGACTTGTCCTTCACTTCTTTGTGTCAGCTCACATCTCTCCATCCGTCCGTCAAAGAGAAGGAGCTGCTGTGCTCACTTTCCTCATCTCATCCACTGACATTTGTTAGTCCATTTTGTTACATTTCATCTCATATGTTGAGACTATGTTTTTTTAATGGGTGGAAAGGAGAAAAAAATTTCGTTTTCAAGTGCGCTTCCATTAACATCGTCTCTCAGTTGCTCAAAATTATACAAATGTGATCAAAACCGTCAATATTCACAGTGAAAACCTTAACATGCACGACGACACTTGGTTCTTACTGTACAGGGTTGCGTCATTCATGCAGAATTAGTGACTTAAGCGGGTTGATCATCTAAGCTTGTCATAAGAAAGGAAAGGGAAAGCTTGGAGGAGGGTGAAATACTGTGGGAGCTTTGTGAGAATACTGAAGGGTTTAAATGCTGCTTAAAGGAAACCAGCTCTGTCCCAATGGTTTGCAGGTCTTTAATTTTCACATTGTCCAGTGTTTTTGTTTGCATGCTAAACTGGTTAAGGGTAGAATAATATGCCGTTAAGCCATACTGTACCAGTTCATGAATCCATTTTGTTATATCATCAGAAAAGAAGTGTTTGTGTGTGTATGTGTGTTGGTTTGGATCTTTTAACTGTATGTGCCAATTACAGTAGACTCTTCAGTGTGCAGAATGATGATCTGATCTGCAGTGTGTTTGTGTGTCTATCAGAGGACGACCAGAAGGAGAAGTCTCTCTCCCACCACACCATCCAGCAGCTGATCATGGAGAAGGACCAGGCCTTGGCTGACCTCAACTCTGTGGAAAAATCTCTGGCTGACCTCTTCAGACGTTACGAGAAGATGAAAGACGTGCTGGAGGGCTTCCGCAAGGTGACTGGCGCACATACGCCGCACGTACAGTAACTAATTCACAACTAATGAGTGTTTTCGTCATGACCGGCCTTGTAAGTCATCTAAAATTTAGTCTGTCAGCCTTATGGCAAGCAATTAAATGATGTCTCTCTGTGTTCAGAATGAAGAGGTTTTGAAGAAGTGTGCTCAGGAGTATCTGTCCAGAGTTCGTAAGGAGGAGCAGCGCTACCAAGCACTGAAGATTCACGCAGAGGAGAAACTCGACAAGTGAGTCTGTGGTCTTTCTTTATCGCACGTGTGCTAAAACTATTCAGTGGAATCACCCCAATAATAACCGTAGCCCTGCTGTGTTGCAGTATTTGAATATAAAATGGAAATTAAATAAGTGTAGCACACTCTTGGCTCCACATGTAAGAATCTTTATGAAAATATAAATATGAAAATGACGTTTCATCCTTGAGGCCTTCTTAAGAAGGCCCCAGGGCTGAAACATCATTTTCATATTAAAAGACTCTTACATATGAAGCCAAGAGTGTGCTACATTTATTTATTTTTCAGTTGACACTTTCAGTGATCAGCATCTCCCTAAAGATGGTGTGCGTTACCACCTTTTCCAGTTTTTGGTGCTTCTTTAGATCAAACTGTGTCTTATTTGAAGATGAATTCTGTATTATTCTCTACAAATATCAGGTTTTGCTTTCATAAGACTCCTCACACTTGCGGGAGTTATGGAAGACATGACTTTCTTCTCATGGCATCACTTGTATGTTTCACAGGGCCAATTCAGAGATCGCTCAGGTACGAGCCAAAGCCAAGCAGGAGCAGGCCGCCTACCAAGCCAGTCTGAGGAAGGAGCAGATGAAAGTAGACTCTCTGGAGCGCACTTTGGAGCAAAAGGTCAGTGGGTTGAGATGTATCAAGATCTGACATCAGAGGAGGGGAAAAAATCCATGAGAGCAAGAAGCCAAACAAATTGTGTGATTTTCCTTTTTTTTTTCAGAACAAAGAGATCGAGGAGTTGACAAAGATCTGTGATGAGCTGATCGCCAAGATGGGGAGGAGTTAGCGGCTGCGCCACCGCCAGGCTGAATCTGAAAGAAGTCTGAGTGTTTGTGTGAGAACTACTTGGAAAAGATTAAGCAGATCAGTAATATTTATCACTCTTTGAAGGACTGATGGACATTTGAGGCCAAAGTGGCCTTGGGATTTTCTTTCCTACTGACTTTGTGTATAAAGGATCCACGGGAATGGCTTCCTCTTAATCACTCTGTACATTTTTGATGTGTAAGTGTATCGTACTGTATCAGGGTTCTGGTTTAAAATTTTAGAAAATTTACCATATCACTAATGAGCGTGTCTGAGTGAATGGGTGTGCGCGTGTATGATAATGAGAAAGTGAGAGCATTGTTTGTGGAATAAATTATCTTTAATGATGTTGCCATGACAGCCATTGAGGGAGAAGACTGTTTATCCACTCCTGTTGTTGTCTCCTCTTTATACAAGAGAAAGGTAGACTTTGAAAAAGAGAACGAAAGAGAGTTAGTTTCCTTCATAAAATGTTGATACACCACTAAGAGAACACACAATAGCTTACTGCATGAGAGAGAGAACTTGTAATGTTAATGTTTGTATATAATGTAGGAAATCTCCAAGTATCTGCATTTTTGATAGTTATTCCGTCATCTTCAGTCCGCTTCCCTCATGTAACCTTGTAGATATTTGTCATACTTGTCATAGCTTTCTCGATGAAATCGTGGGACTTTATTTTTTTGGATTTTATTTTGATATAAAGCAAACTAATCGTGACTGTATTCAGTTGTGACCAGGAGTAATTTCATTTTGGATGGATATGTCCTAGTCATGCAATGGTCGTTGTGTCACACTGAGGAATAACTTCTCTGCACAGCTACTGTACAGCATCTGCTTACAAAGTGCAATAAAAGATGGCAATACAGCACTCTGGCTTTTCTCTGCTTCATAACCTACACAACACGCTTCGCCCCGAATTCTACAGTAGATGAGCCCCTAATGTTAAACATCACACTACAAGATGTAATGGCATTAACACGTTAAGGATTATTTGACAGTATTACAATCAATCAATTTGTGTGTTGGAAGAAACAAAGATGCTAATTTGAAATAATGTAATTGCAGTTTTGTAATATATTCTATATATTGGGAGGGAGAAAAAGACACAGGCAGAACTGCAAATTGCTGTGAGGCCGATCTTGAGTATATTATTACCCATCTACAGTCACCTCAGTGTGCCAAGTGTCGTGATTGAACTTCCAACAGTTCCCACACACACCGGTATGAAAGAAACACTGAAAGCATTTCCACTTTGACATCGCAATTGCTCTCAAATAATTTCCAATTAAATATCCATTGGACAGAACATATTTCTTACGCAATGAGTGGTGTCACCGAGGAAGTGCTTCATCTGGCAGGGCTGCTGACGTACATCACACGCAAATGATGTTAGGAGCCAAAGAAGAAGAAAGAAAAGTCATAAAAGCATCATTTGGCAGCTGACAACCAAAGATGAAATGATTCACTGCAATCCTTTAAACTGTCCAACTAAAGTACCTGCAACATTCATCAAGTACATAATGGCATGTCTCCATTAAAAGCAATAAAATGTTGCTTATACAGACCGATCAAATCATCCTGTGAACTTTATCCTGAAGAATCTAAAAAGACACCTGCAGAGTTCAGAGATCAGGTGGTCAGCGCAGCAGCGAGGCAGGCGGGGACAGGGACGGTCAGACTGGGAATGGGTGTGGCTGAAACACAGTAGTAAGGTGAAAAGTGCAGGGTGAATCTTACTATGCCTGCTGGTCAGTGCAGGAGGGGGGATATTAGCTCATCTGATAGTTCAGATTAAGCTCAGGGGGCTTTAAGAGCAAACAACCTGCTTTTCATTGTGTTTTAAGGACGACCAAGGACCACCAGCACCATGAGAGCTGTCCAGTACTGTCTGCTGCTCCTGTTTTCCCTGGTCCTCCTCGCAGCAAACAGTAAGGACTACATCTATAACTCTTCTTTTATTTTCTCTTTATCCTCACCTCCTCCTACTCCTACTCCTCCTCCTCACCCTTCTCTTCACTGCTCAATCCGCGGTCCAACTGTCATCTGAGGTTGGCCAGCGTCTCCTCCCCTGCGGTTCCCTCACCCTTTACTACTCTTGGATTGCCTGAAATAGTTAACACTTATTGCCTGTGTTGTAGCCTTTTTGTGAGAAGTGTGGTATTTCAGTCAAAACCTGTGCTTTCAGATATCAGGAAATGTTCGGCAAAGCAATACCACAGTTCGTCATTTCTCCGAAATTTTTTTTTATAACTCTAATAAGACGACACTATTTATGCCAAGTTTTGTAATTGCAGTTAATTTCCTTGGTAATTCTTCAGCATTTTTCCTCCCTTCAAACTGTAACTAGCATGCAGTCCCAGTAGTTAATCTCTTAATAGGCCTGGAGGCTAATACTCATTGCATGAGTGTAGAGCGGCTGTGTGTGGGGATAGATTGGGGTCAACCTCAAACAGCGAGGGACGTTTACATGCCATGTCAACACAAACAACCCAGAAAACAGAACAACTCGTAGAAAAGTAGTTTGAAAGCTGTTGTTGACACTGTTTTACTGTGAAACATGATTTTATCAGTAAAAGTCTGACATTTAAGTCATTTGATTTGACTTGATTTGCATGTCCGATTAAAAAACAAACACCTTTCTTATCTATAGAAACAACACTGTGTGTCTGTGCAACTTTTTCTTGTTTTGCTGCCATAACTAAATGATAAAAGACACGGGTTAAAGGATTTTATTTTGATGGCCAAAACAAGAGATGTGCTGCTGTACAGAATGTTTGAAGCTTTCTGTGATTCCTATAAGTCCAGCTCTGTTTGATCCTCTTAGGAAGCAGCATTAAAGGCAGTTTCTGAAGGACCATTTCAGAATTTAGGAGACGGATAGAGGTTTTCAAAAGGAAGCGCTGAAGTGATATTTCAAAGGTCAGCCAGTGCTTCCTCTGGAGAGCTTTAGAAAGACATTGAAGTGTTTTATGTGCTGAAGTGCATTCAAGCTTTAGCTGAAGGTTAGAAACATGTGTTTCTAAATCAGAGGGAGGGCACCCATTTAACTCTTTGCTTATTTGGCAAGATTTGTGTGAAGAAAGGCAGTAATTAGTCCCCTCTCTTCACTTTACTCTCATTGCTCCAGTGGAACATCGTCACACATCAGAGCCAGCCTGATGTGAATTTTTCATGCCTGTCTGAACCTGCCCATCAAACCCATACGTCCTCCTGTCTTTATAGAGGAGCTGGGGCTCTGAATTTATGACAAATGGGACTTGAGTTACTTTGCAGTGCTTTTGCATGTCTGAACAGCTGCAGCTGGATGTCTTAAGACCCACCTGCACCAGAGTCTAAAAGTGGGTCTTTAAAGGACTAAAATAGCATCAGTGACTTTAGCAGCATTAGCTGGAAAAAAAGAAGTCAAGACATCTGACATAGGGCATTTTGCTCTTTGATTTTTACAGTCAGTGAAATATTTGGTGACAAATCCCACTTTAGCATCATTAAAATTTTCCCATCAACTGCAGCAATTACCACAGATGAGTACAAGAAAAACACATGGTTTTATTTGACTTCCAGTTTTCATGCTCTGTCTTCTCATCTCATGGTGACCTGTTCCTGTTTTAACTGAGGATGCATTTCTGATTTGTTGAATTGATATTAATCATTATACAGTATACTGTTATTTCAGTCTCAGTGTTGGCCATTGGCCTTCTTACAGTTGTTCCGGTGTATTAACATTAACTGTGGTTTGTCCTTTATTTGTTATATTGTTGTTGACTTTTTTGTTTGTTTGTCTGTTTGTTTTCCTATATTGTTGAGAACATGTTTGTTTGATGAATTCATATTTGTCTACATGTTTGGACCCCCTCGAAAAAGAGATTGTACATCTCAAGGGGTTTATCCAAATAAAGAATTTTCATTCATTAAATGTTTAAATTAGACACCATGTTCCCCAAACAGTCCTCTGCCCTCATGCTCATGCCATGATGTACTGTATCAGTCATTGTGTAGGTTCTGCTATACAGTAGGAGTATGTCTGTTTTGTTTTGTTCAGGTGATGCTCTGCGATGTTTCACCTGCATGGGCTCCAATAATGAAGACTGCAACCGGCAAGGCTCCAAATCCTGCCCCAGCTACTCTGATGCCTGCGCTGTGGTGGTGGGCCATGACAGTGAGTCCAGCAGTGACAGCGTACTGTAGTTGCTTTTTCTTTAACTGGTTTACTTTCCTATCATTTTGTTCTACCAAGGGTACACGATAAATCAAACACAAAACTATTTTCGTCGGTATGTGTGGGTGTGTTTGTATGTGTGTGTTTAATGGAGGACAGGCTGCCGTCTGGAGACACATCGCAGACAGCGGGGGGTCTGAGGCTTTTAAGGGAATGAAGAGCTTTGTTACTCCTACTCGATCAATATCCTTAATTAGGACGCCATGTGTTCATAGCACCAATCCTTCCTTACAAAATTAAGTTAACTCATTTTCCAAATTTAAACCTGCACAAAGCAGGAGTTCTATAATAATCAACTGTGCAAACACCCTGTCTGCATATGACACTTCATACAGTAGATGCACCAGTTTCCTCACATGAAGTTTTGATGTTTACTGCATACCTGCCTCAGCAGATGCCTCTGACAAAATTGAAAATTTCAGTGAAAACTATAGTCTGAAGCTTTATGAGTTTTATCATTGGAACAAGTTTATTTAAATGTATATTGATCGTTTGTGTAAGACAGCAACTTAAACCAAAGTAACTGACTTCTGTCTCTCTCTGTTTTGTCAGGTGGGGTCATGAAGTCGTGCTCCTACAAGTCTTTCTGCAGTCAGGCCAACAGCCAGGGCTACAGAGCACCAGGTGTCAGAGTTCACTGCTGCTACAGTGACGACTGCAATCTGACAAGCCTGGCTGCCCAGCTGCCAGGACTCAGCTATCTGCTGCTGTGTCTGCCTCTGTTCCTCCACTGCTTATTCAAGTAGATGCATGACTCCACTTCAAATGCAAAAAATGCCAGTTACTACAACTACTCCCGTTCTCATTTACTCCAAAAAATGCCAAATAACCCTGCCTAATTCAACGCTGCATACTATTCTACTTTCTCACACTCCTCTTCAGTTCACCGTGTCTACAGTATGTAAACATAAACCTCAACGTCACCGGAGTGACTGTACACAGAGGAGCTCGAAGTGCTAGGTGTGACTATGTGGATTATATGCACCATATTGGAATCCATTAAGCAGCAACTCAAGTAGATGTGACTTTCAGTGGATTTCACTAAGCCAATAAGTAGGATCCTAAGGGAAGTGCTGAAATAACAGGCAGAGATAATTTATTGTTTGCTTCCGACATTAAAGAGGAAGAGATGCGGTCGGAGTGCTTCAACATTTCACCAACCTGCTTTGATATTCTGCATGCACTTAGTAATTACACAACAATAGGATAAAGACTATTTCTTTCAATTTCAATTTAACTGTCTTTTTTTTTTTTTTTTTACTATGCACTTAACTGTTTCAGCGTAGCTCATGGTGCAGCAGATGTTACTGCTAAATATGGTGTATGTCATTACGTCATCGGTCTGTCAGTTACACATCTGCCGAGCTGTGGTGTGAAAACACTTCTCACACACTCCAAATCCGCATAAGCCTTGTACGTGTCCAGGTGCGTTACACCGATGAGGTTAATCCACTGTGCATGAAGTCACTTAAAGAATTACCGAGTTTATGAACAGAGCACACCTCACTGCAGAACGGCCGACTGTGTAAGTGGAGGAGGCTGTATATATAGTGTATAAATATGACTCTGCTTGAAAACCACCAGATAGGTCAGCACTGTCTATTGTGTTGTGTTTTTGTTGTTTGAAACTCATTTTGTAACATACCTCAAATCCATAACCTGTGCTGTAGTCTGTATACACTATAGTTATAATGTTGATTAAAAATATGAAAAATATAATGTAAAGTTACAGTAAGTAATATTAAGTAATATAAGTAATATAAGTATTAACACATCTAAGATAAACTGTGCACTGAAACTACATTATGTGCATTTCTCTACTTGTTTTATGTACATGTCTGTCTGTCGATTTGAAATATAGATGTAATTTAAACTCTCCATCTTTTGTTCATTTTATGTATTATGTTGTGGGGAAATATATTCTGCTGAACAAACAATGGAGCGAATGTTGAATGTACAGACTAATAATTCATTATAATGTCATGTATATACAAATTATATAAATCCTTTTATTACTGTATCTGTGTGGATGTGATTCTTTGAGGGCTTTGAGGGTTTTTACAATTAATGTAATCTATATAATGAATCATTAATAATTAACAGTTAATTGATAATTAATCATGTATATTATGGATTCTGATGGAGCAGTTTAAGAGTCAATACCTTGACCTATATGCTTCTTGTCTGCTTATATCATTATTTAATCAGTGGTGCACTTGAGAAAAATACAATACAAGACCAATCTTCATACAAAAATAACCATGATATTCAAATATTTTTATTGAATTTTCAGTGGCATAGATTGTGAATCACAGACATCAGAACTGCAATTATTAGGCTAAATACGACCACACACTAACTGAAGGGAACAATAATTCCTTATTGAAATAGTCCATAAATGGCTGCCATACACAGAATTTCTTAGTACAGCTTTCAGAGGAATATCTGAATTTCTCCAGCTTTAAATGGGCCAGTACTTCCTCTAGCCAGTGTTTGGGGCATTAGGGCTTCTTCAATTAACAAGAATTAATTTCCTGGCAAAAAGTGTGACAAAAGCAACCATATTTGCTTGACTTGCTAAGAGTGTGATCTCTTCCAATTGGATTGGGGCTGATCCCTTTCTTACAAACATAGGAGATGCCATCAAATATAGAAAGTCAGAAGGAACTCAACCTCGGGCACATGATGATATCATCATGGATATATTGATTGAATTTATTTGTTATTTATAAATAACAAAATAAGGATAAATATGTAAAAATGTACATGTATATGAAGCCACTTATTAGAAATTAGAACAATTCTGTAAATTAACAAGTATGTCTACCTCATACAAATAAATATATTCATATATCAGGCATTGTACACTTTCCATATAGGCTACATATATTAAATATATAGTTTTATAGATATGTAATGAATGTTACAATTTTTCATATGTTACATATGATGTGTGTGATGGTGTCATGTATAACATGTCTGTATATAGCCATTCAAATTTAACATAATTTATAATCCCCCTTTCAATAAGGCAGGATATTGTGTGATGTGGTTCTCTACTTCTTCTGTCCTATAAATTTGAGGTAGACAAGACGAGAAGATCCACAACAGCCTGCGTTATAGAGCAAGCAGGTATTCAATTATTTGAAGTATCTGGCAATAATATGAAGAGAAGGTCTATGTGAGATGTGACTGGACTAAAGCAAGATTAAATCTAGAAGTAAATCTAGTAAAAAACATCGGCTGTGTTTGAAGCCATGAGTCTGGTTTGCTCCAGTGAATATGTTTGCATGCATATTACCAAAGATGGAGCTCTTATACTATCATTTACATAAGCCACTTCATTTACATGTGTCTTGACACAATCCCAGTATTTGCAAACCTGGATTCAGCAGCTGGATGTAGCAGCTGCTCACACACTCAACCAGTGTTAATATGTTATAATCATACATGGAGCTGACACTGATAACAATCAGTTTTTACAGCTTAGTTCTACACACTGGTGTAAAGGGTACAGACCTCGCAATAAACATGCAATTACAGTAACATGAGCAATATGCTCACAACACATTAAACTCTTATAACAACATAAAGAATACTGCACTGTGCTGCAGTATGCTATGTGTGAATACAGCTAAATGTGATTAACATTCACCATATGCATTCTTGTGTGAACGTGTGGGCTTAGATGGCATCTGTCTCTCAGCATGGCTGCTTGTAGTTCACGCTGCCCTCACTGAGAGGCAGTCTAGTCACACTTTTGTCTTCAGCAGATGCAGTCAAATCTATAACTGTTGCTATTCCTACTGACCAACCACGCCTCATGGGTACTGCTGAGACTGGCTTGAGTCAATATTGATAATAATTGTACAGTTTTATTAGCGTCTGCTGGGGTTTGTACTTTATTCAAAAATGTGAAAACTCTCTCCCTCTGCCTCTGTCTCTCAGATGATTTCCTGCTGCTCTCTCCTTTGACAGGCAGGTGTGAGAGTGTGAACAGACTGCCCCAGAGGGGGATAGCCACTGACCCCAAACCGTGAGTCTCCTGGCCTGTGCCTGTTCTGGATGCTCACGTCCACAGACAGCCAAGAGAGCGGCCCCACGTCAGCCCTCATCAGCTTTTGTTGAAAGGCTTCTTTTGCTTTAATTACAAAGGGAGGGGAAGTTTTGCCTACACTTGAAGGGTTGATAGAGGGTCAATGGGTCAAGGTGCGGCCGAGGTGCAAGTGGGGGTGTCTAAAGTTTGTCTTTTGGGGCTCATAGTTCAATTCAGACTGTTCAACATTGTTATGGTCATGATTCCCTGAAGTGGGACTGTTTGTGCACTGTGCAATTTCTTCACGGCAAGACTTCTGCGTGAAATGTCACCTGCACTTTCCACCAGCCGACATATTCTAGGACAGAGTTTATAATTTGATGGAGGATTTGAAAGCACAATCATGGCCAAAGCTCCCGCTCAATTGGAATGTCTCTGGACAATAAAACCAGTCAGTGTATTCTCCGTGGGTACACCACCTGAGCTAAAACTGAAGGTCATCGCCATGGCAACTTTGCTGTTTAAATTGGAGTATGTTTAATCCCAAACCTCTGGCACCTGAAGACATTATCACCGCAAATCCCACTGTCAGTCATCAAAGAGATGAGCTGGCTGCCCTTTAAGGGAGGCTGCACGGAAGTAACAAGACTGCAAAAAAAGCTCATGTCTACAGTGGTTTCCAAAGTAAACCAGACAGGTTTCACTTCTTGAGAATGCCACCAAATGTCCCACACACTGACATATCTGTGATTTTTCTTTTTTTTTATGTGTATGTGTGTGTGCGTGCGCGTGCACGTTTGTGTTTTGCTGTTATCAGAGAGGATTTATCATTTGTTGAGTTTGTTTCTATTTGGCAGTTCTCAGGAAAGATTGACGTCTCAGAGAAACTTGCCTGCCATCGCACACTGTCATGATTTTCCCATGGGATTGTTTGTTAAGGCCCTCATTGCATTTTTCCAATAATATTTATTTGCCTGGTGTATTGATTGCATGACCAGGTTGTAATAGCAGCAGGCTGTAGCAGGACTGATTAGACTGGTCAATATAACAGGTTAGAAAAATCTTGTTTTCTAAAGATTAATGTTTGCCTGTATTCAAACCACTCCTATACTGTATGAACTGGGATGGTGGCAGCAGGCAGACAGGCTCCAATTGGAGGCTCCTACCAAACAGGGATGTGAACTTATGAACCATTGGTGGAATCCAGGTCTGGCCCACATAAGCATCATCTAGGACAGCTGCCTCTCTGGAGAAAGAGCAGTTTTCAGTTGTCCCAGGACGGGTCACACTGCCTTGGCAACGCTTTTGGACACAGTCCCTCAAAATAACCAAAAGTGAAAGAAAAACAACTTAATGAGTTGTGTGTCGAGAGCAGTGGTCTACCTTTAAATCATCAATCAGCCGCTCTCAGCCCAGTGACAGCCAATACCGCTGCCTCTGATGGACATGATGACCGGTGGCTGCGAAAACAAACAAACACATCCGAGCTAAAAGAACACACACTGCTCCACATCAAATACTTGTACCATTGTGGGGAGGGAACAAAAGCGCTTGGGGGGAATGGGAGCGTGTGAGATGATGGCTGTGTTTACAAGCGTCCGGGTCCTGGCTGGTCGGCCGGGGTTCACACACCGGTCACCGGTTCTGAGGTCTCCGGGTCTTGGGTCTTTTTGAAAAAGATCTGTGAAGCAGAATTAAAGTGATCTACCTCCGGACGGAGGACCGTGAGGGCTTTCGGTCTTTGAAATAGGGAAGAGGAAAGATACAGAGAGGGACGGGGGGGGAGTGGGGGGCCAGCGTGAGGAGGGGGGAGGGGAGAGGAGAAGGAGAATTATGTGTAATGAGTGTGTTCCCCTGCCTGAGCTACTTTGAAATGTGACTAAATGGCCCACCTTCTGTGAGACCGGTTCCCGGCTTGAGGGCAGCGAGGAGCCCAGTGAGAGAACTGTGACAGGAAACAGACTCTAGCCCGTTTATCCAAATGGATATTTCCTCTAGTGAACCTTTTCATGAAATGTAAAACAAAGTGATTAACAGGGAGGAAAAATTACTATTAGGTTTCCATTCAGTGTGTGTGTTTCCCCCCCGTAAACTCCTGCAGTAATTAACTCATTTCACATACAGAGCCACCAAATGCAATAATGTCAAAGACAAACAAGTTTAATTGAAAATAAAAACAGCAGCATAAAAAACGTGTTCTGTTATGTAGATTTCATGAACAACATGGGCGATTCTCCTCACAAACAACATATTTCAGATGTCATGTCTATTCATTAGTGAATGAATTCCAAGTAAACATGCTCTGAGCCAATATACAGCAGCGAGCGACTTCACCATATGTTCTCTGCAGTTTTCACCTCCTTCCCCATCTCCTCTCTCGAGAAGACAGTGTTTGCACCATTTCTGTTTCATCTATAGCTGTGGTAGAGGCTGTCTATTTTTGTGATCCCCCACAGGATGAACAAAGAAGCAGGATTATATAGAGAAAGGCTCTATGATGAGCTTTTTGTAGAATTACCACAGTTCTGCTAATTCTGTGTCTTACAGGAGAAACAAGATCTGCATCTATGTTAGGGGCATGTAGAAAATATGGGACAGGACAAGTTTTGGAAAATATACACAAAAGGTCAACAAATGATGGAGAACTGTAGAAAAGACTCATCTGTACTCATATGGTGTAGGGTTGAGTGTGTTGAACGGGCATAGAGGGAAAGGAGGACAATAAAGGAGAGGAGAGTGAAAGCAGACCTCGGAGCCAAAACCAAATCACATCAGTAACCGCTGCACCCCGGGGTGAGGGCAAGCTCAGTCAGCCGTACCATGCAACTGGGATAATTAGTTTTGGAAAGGAATATCAACTGATATAATTGAGCATTCTCCACTAATGAAGATCCTCTGTGTTGTCACTGGTGAGGCGCTAATTGACGGGAGAGGGATGGGTTGGGTAGATGTAGGGAGGGAGGGAGGGAAGGGGGGGGTGTGCAGGATATGATGGTGGAAGTGCTCCCTGTGCTGGCAACCGAAAATGTTTCGGGTTCGTTGATCTTTATTAGAGAGGCTTTATATAGTAGTCAGTGACTTACTGTCTGCTTTCAATAGCCTGTTAGTTTGTGTGTGTCGCAGGCTTTTTCACCACCCGTTCGCTTTATTCCCTCTAAAGCTTTGCCAGGAAATTGGAGAAAACTTTGCTGTAGTGTTTCATCAGATAAGAGTGGTACAGAGGAGGGCGGGGCCTAAAAAAAATCACAGGAGTCCACAGTGTGGGGGTGGAGGGAGTTTAGGGGTTGAACAGGTCGTGTTGGGAGTTTCGATTGAGGGAAGCGAAGGTTTGAGGATTTGTGGAGGGAGGGCTGTGAGGAGGGGTCATGGTGAAATCAGTTGAGGGAATAATAGGAAAGCAAATTGGTTTTGACAAGTCTGGGGAGGTGGAAGTAATGCAGTCCTTTTAAAGGGGAGATGAGGGAATATCCAGCAAAACTATGAGATAATCAGGGGTACCATTCAGGAGTGGGGTGAGGGGAAGGACCAGAGCCAGAACACAGAGCCTGCTGATGACCCCAGGGCCCGTGGAACCGGGAACCGGGTCCATGGTGCTGTATCGCCTACAGGGGGCGACAGATTGAAAGCAAAGTTCAAAGCAGCGCATTTATGGAAAAGCAAGAGTTGCGTTGAGGCTTTCACAGTTGGTGTAATCCTATACTTTCTCATAACCTCCAGTCTTCCAAGAAACAGCTTTCAAAACAGGAGCAGAATTTGATATTGATTAAGTATGTTTTCAGTCATGAATAAATCAGTTAAAGAAAAGTTTGATATTGCTTTTTATCAATATGCTGCTTAAGACAGGCTTGGTAAGGCTGATGCCAGCAGACACGCGGACAGGTGGGGAGACCAACCAGGAGATGCATGCAGTCGCAGACAGGCAGATTGATATTCAGAGAGACAGACAGTGAGGGAGTCAGCAGGGAAGACGGACAGAACCGATCCGCTGTCCGCTGTCGCACATCTCTGGAAATAGGCATCGTCCCCAACAGCAGGCTGCCTGCCAGATCAGCTCCACTGGCAGCCAGCTAGACAGACTGCTCACAGCAGCCAGTATGGAGACAGACTGACGCAGAGCAACCAGCTAAGGTGTTTGAACACAAACAGAGGATTAACAGAGTTCTGGGCATAGAGGTGACGGCAAATAAAACACCAAACAGGCCCACTCTGCAGGACAGCAGGTCCAAACAGACAAATGATTTCACACTCATCTCAAATTAACGTCAGGGGATAATGGAGTCACGGTTCAGCTTTATGCTCTCCAATTTGCTGGGGCCGATTTAATATGCAGAGTGGGAAGGAATGCATCCTGTTAGGGTCGAGCTTTTAAAAAAGTAAATATTGTACTTTCTCCAGCTTGACAGGATGAGCCTTTGTTGGGCTGAAATTGAAAATTCCCGATAGGGTCATAGGGAAGATATAAGTGAATGGTTGAGATAAAGTCAAATATCCTCCCTGCGCCTGCTGACACCTGCATGACTCTCTTTTTAGATAACATCACATATATACAGCAAGAAAAAAAAATGACATGCAGGTCTGATACAGAAAGGCTGCCCCAACCTCTCAAACCATAAGTGTCTGAATCAGAAAGCTATTTGCTGCCATTGTCAACCATGACAACCACGACAAAACAAAGCAACAACGGCCTCAAGAAGAAAAAAACCCAAACCTGATAGTGCTTACACACACACACACAAAAACACGCACACACGCACACACCTCTTTAACATCCAGCTTCATCTTCTTCAAGATTCAGTCAAATATTTGCCAAGTACCATTGATTGAGGTACGGCCCATCCATTTAGTATGCCAGGAAGAAAATAGAGGACTTAATTGAAATTATTTGACCCAGGTCAGCATTTCAGACCGCTACTAAAAGCTCAATATATTATCGTGCAGTTGCAGCCATGATGACTATTTCTGCTAGAAAAGGTACCACGACTAAGTCTGAGTTTTTTTCTTTCTTTCTTGCCAACAGCCAATTCTGAGAATAAAGATTCCTTTAAGAGGCATTTGCATGTCTTTGCAGTTAGGACAGGATATGATTAGGAGCCTTGATACCTTGGCTCCGTAGTCAGGAGATATTTGCTCCATACTACGAGGGCAACAGCCCGGCTTCTCCGTGTTTTCCATGTGACTCCATATCCCCTCACATTAGTGCAGTCCGCCGCAAAGTAGCTGCAAGAATCAGCACGCGGTCAACTGTGGCAGGGAAAAAAGAAGGGAAGAAAGAGAAAATATTTAAGGCCTTGCTCCCTCTGTCAGCTTTCACCTCCTTTCCCTCCTTGTTCTTGTTTTCACAGCCCTTAATCCTGGCGGCTCCAATGCAGAGCGGTCACAGGTTTTGACAGCAGACTGTAATGACCTAAGCTGTTCTCTGCTGGGGGTGAGGAGGGCAGTTGGGGTAGGTGGCTTAGGAGGGGGGAGTGAGAAGGGACAGAGAAATGTTTAATGAGAGGTTATTTGGCATTTATTTTTAGGTGTAATGCAGTGTCATGCCTTGGCCACTAGGGGCTGAGCCTGGGTCAAAACTTTCACTTCCACTTCGGCCATGGTTCTTCCTCCACAGTCCTCAGGAAGGTACGCAACATCATGTCTGAGCAGTAAAAGCCATCATGATCTACGTAAATGCATAGCGTTGTCAAATGTTATCTTCATTTTACTGTGCAAGTTAATGATTTAAAAATATATAGCCTATTAAATGAGTAGAGATGTCTTTCCATGACCTTTGTGTTACCTTCTCACAGTCTCAGATCATGGTGAAGAAAAGGTTGAGACTAAAAAAAGAATTCAAAATGCCATGTTGGAACATGTTAGCATATCCATCTTGACTGGTCTTTTAATTAATAAAAAGCTACATCAGTTTTGTATCACCTGTTAATTATGAGCTATCTGACATAACAACAGAACTAGAGATGGATAAATGGATTAGGTTTGAATCATTAAAGCTGAATTACATTTATGCAGGACCACACAGGGGCAGGAGGACAAACCGTTACTAAATTGTAAACTAATTCAGCAACTGGTAATTTGCACACACACACAGCAGACCACCGGCTTCCAGACAGGTCATGTTTTTGGGCAGTCGATGAATGTAAGACCAATTCCTTCGTCACTTGCTCACTCTGTTGTTTAATATTGGACAGGTCTCCCATAATAAACATATCTGCGCTAATTTGTGGAAAGGGCTTTTCATCAGTCTCATATAAAGAGCTGGGAGACGCTTTCGAGGTCTGTCATTCAGGGCTAAACAATCCAGACATTTAAAGGAAGGTAAATGTGGTAATTCTCAGTGGGTTTAGCACAAAGAGCAACTCTTATATGCAGAGTGTTTTGATTCACACTGATTCAGACACTTGATAACTGTCTGTCTTCTAAGACAGTTTTCTTTCAGGAGATAACTACGGTACTTAAGTGCTTCTTCAGTCTTGAATAAATCAAATAAAGACAACCTGCAAAATAAGCACTACTTCTCCTGAAGATGTCTAAAACATCCTGGTTGGCTAGATGCAGGCAGACTGGCGCGACAGATATTCATAAAAACAAACGTTAAGGCAGGATTTAAATTAATATTAATATCTTGGGAGTTTTTCTTGAGATTGGGTTCTAAGACAAGACAATAACTCCAGGTTATTTATATATAAAATCGAGGATCCTTTAATACATAAATTTAGCTGGAGTTATTGTCTTAAATCTTTTTACAGTTGTTAATAACTTAACTTGATGGCTGTGCCAGTGTTCACCTATTAGGTTTTTTAGCATGTTAAATCAAATTCATACAACTTAAATCAAAATATAAGACATATAATTCAATCAAAATACATGTCACAGCTTGATGATCAGCATCATCAATGATACTAAAGGATACTGATGCTCAACTTTTTTTTTTCTGGTATCAGTACTTCTCTTAAATGTTCACTAGACGTTCACTAGACCACAAGCTTTTTTGTGTTCTCTGGTAGCAAGAGGTTATGAGACCCAATGAAAATATACAGAGCAAGAAGCAATGAGGTGACCTTATGAATGAAAGCTAGCTCTAGCAACACTTGCTGCACACATTTATAATATTGATAACAGCAAGTAAGTGAATATAACCATGCCTTTGGTCACTACTGGGAACTGATATTAAACATTTACATCAAGTCAGTTATGCACTGAGGAGAAGAAAAGCCAGTCTCGAGTCAAACTGGAGCCTTTTAGCACCTCTACACTCCAGACTTATCTCTTTCCTTATGAGGCCTTTTTAGACAAAAACAGAGTTTTCAGTGGAGGGATTTCTGGAAGGTCACTTAACACCTAAACGCTATGTTCAGCACTTAGCCGTCTCATCTGAGGACAGTTCCTGTGTGTCTGTAAACATGTGGAGGCCAAACAGTTCATGAGGGGGGAATTTCATGGGCCAACATCCACACGCATGCACCTGCTGTAACTGTAACAGCAACAGGTATGAAACTTGATCAGGAACCAAGACAAAGAACAGAGAGGCTCAGGAGAGTGACTTTAATTTTTTGGTGACTGTGCACATGAAACTCATTAAAAATACTGTATTAGGCTACAACTACACGGAGAACGTCAAAAATTGTATAATATTTATAAGATAGGTAAGTTCTTGATCTTGAAGCCATTGTTAATTGAGAAAGGCTGAGTTTTATGTGTCCAGTATAGAAGACTCGTGAATCCAGTTAGAACTTGAAAATACAGTTTAAGGCTGTAACCATGTTGGATACCAGTCCCTCTCTTGTTGAAACTTAAGGTGAGGAAGTAAATGTCAAGGGGAAGTCTGACAGCTCATTTGGTGCACAGCACTTGGTTGCCATGCAACCACTACCTCAGTTGTTGCAAATGATAAAGCTAAATTCATATAGTCATATTTCTTTTTATGTTGAAGGAAATGCTGCTGCTCTAATCCCCTATTTTACTTTTGAAAATGCTGCACTTATGGCCACACTTGAATGAGTGATGTGACAGCAGGAATTTTCCATCAACTCAAACCGACAAAGCACAGCCACCTGTGGCCAAAGAGGCATGTTGAAAAGTTTCTAGAACAATTCAATAACAAACTTTGTACTCTGGGATTTGATGTTGATTTAGCTTTTAACGTTTAACCTTTAGATTTCTCACTGAGAAAATGAGTCCCTCACACAGGGTGTTACTCTATATGACAATATAGCCTACATGTTTGAAGTTACAGGTATTCAAGATCATTGTGTTCTCTTAAACATAGCCATCAAACCTGTGAATATGAACAAATGACAATATTTTTGATCAATAACGGTCAATTTAATATTCCTGTCCTAAATAAATTGTGTAATTCAAACATTCAAAGTATATTCACATGCTCCTCAGATGATAATATTTCATCATTTGAGAGGCCATGTAACTCTGCATGTTCATGCATGTGCAGCATAATGTTACAAAGGAGGTCCACATAATGTTTGCCGTTGCCAGTATTTGCATTCAGTGGTGTTGTGTTACCTATTGTATGGATTACAGCCAATGAGGAACTAATAACCACACATTAAATATAACAATTTATACACTATTTACTCCATCAAAGGTTGCTCACGATTAACCAAACTCATACTTCTGCTCGCCATGTTTCTGTATCCTGTATATCACACCTCAGCAAGTCATGTTTCACTGACTTTCCAAGTTGTTGCTTTGCCTTCAGGGGTTGTTTGCAGGAATTTCCCCAGTCATGATGAACAAAGTTTATTGATTATTCCCACACCAAATGAATACAGGGTTACAGTGTAAGTTGGAAAAAGTATTTCATCCCCTAGGCTAATGACATTAAGTTCTGCTAACTGGAGTCAGAGGTTACAGTATGTCAATGAAACCAGATTGAAGGTGTGAGTTCAAGCGACTTTGACTGAAATACTACATCTGCTGATGAACCATGACCTGCAAAAATGAGCTTTCAGAAGGCTTTGATCAAGAATTATTGATTTGCATAAAGCTGAAAAGGTCAAAAAAAGAGTTTAGACAGCCAAAAGATCACACTTAGACTAACTGTCAGTAATTTGTTGCTTTTTGCCACTAGAAGTGGGCGCCTGACGATCTGTCTGTTTAGACTGCAGACACATTGGCAGATATCTGATTTGTATCTGATTTATTTCCGCAGTGTAAAGACAGCCTAAGAAGACTCCAAAGTCACAACACAGATGCTAAGTTAAGAACCTGAGAATAAAATGTAAAGCTATTACTGGAGCTGGTTAACTCCTCTATTCCTGAGTTCACATCATGGTGCATGGCGCATGGTGTCCATCACAGGACAGCAAGGAGGCTCTCAAATGATGTTTGGTTTAAAAAGAGCACTGGATACCAACATGAAAACATCACCCTAAAGGAAAAGCAGGCTGAGCATCATGATTTTGGGCTTTGCTGCCTCTGGGCCAGGACAGCTCAGCCTCATCAAAGGGAAGATGACTTTCCAAGTTTATCAAGCTATGCAGGATAATCCTATGTGATATCATGAGATAGCATGCCACATTTCAGATTTTTGTGTGTCATTAAATACTGTTTAGTCATCCTAGACTTCCATCACGAGGGGGTGGCTCATGACAACATATTTAAAATATTTCAAAGGGCTTCTCTATTATTTTGTCATCCAGGTCCTGAGCTTGAGGCAAGATCTTCCACCAGGACACCAGAGCTCACCTGAGCAACTGCCTATCTGTGTTGTTCAGGCTATGCTGACAGGATTTTCAGAATAGATGATACCTGCTAAAAATATATATCCATGCATGTGTACTACCCACAGGCTGCAGTATGTCCTTGCCACATGGATGTGATTACGCACAACAAAATGAAAGACTACTTTAACATGCCAAATTAACATTTCAGTACCACGGACAGCGACAGTGAAATATTCAACATAGAACAATTTAAATTATCTCACACTGCAAAACAATATTAATATTAACACGGCATTAAAAAAAAGTATTTTGTATCAGGAGCATACATTGACAGTGATCAGGGCCTATTTTATAGTTGTGTGCACTGGTCTAGTTTCACATTTGTACTGCCCATCAGGAGCACTAGGAGAAATCTTAGTGAGCTGCCACATCGATGGGCTGGTCAAAAAATCAGACACGCTAGCAACCGTAAATGAGACAATACGCTTACCACAGCATGTCAGCAGAGCAATAAAAGGCCTGTTAGAAATAAAGGGTTTCTGTGCACTGAAACGCTAAAGGGCTTCTAATTTGAAGAGGATGGGAGCAGATCAAAAGGAGGCTTAGTGCTAAAATACCATGGAATTAGAAATAAAGGCATGCCTCAAATACTGGCCTGTTAACTAAAGAAGCCTGTGGCAGTCCAGCCAAATATCTGTTGATTAACTTATTTTATAAATAATGTTAATGTCTTAACGACTCATACGCGGCAGGAACTCTTGCCCTTGATCCACTCATAGAAGGAAAGAGGGAGGCATTAAGTAGTAAATGTTTCTCTTGCTAAGTTTAAAGAAGATACATGTATGACTTGATTTCAGAACTTCCTTAGCCAAGCTCAGTCATTAAGTATTTACACCACACTTCTTCTTTAAGAAGGCCCTGATGTCTTAATTTGCTCTGGGATGGGGTGGTGCAGTGATTTTGCGTGGGAGTTCTAAGGGGATAGGACCTTAGCACTGCAACCCCCCCACACCCACGCCGCAGCTTTGATCACTGTTCCAGTCTTCCCAACATGCCTCATCAAAATGACAGCGCTCATCTTTGTAGTACCACACCCTTCACTCGAGGATGCATCAAGATTTACATACCATAGCTTTTAATTTCCCCTTTGGATTAATACAGTATTTCTGATTCTGAAGGTAAACCTTAAAACTAATTTCATTTGACTACTCACCTGGGCAACTTTACCTTCATCCTCTCTCATTAATGTTGATGTGTGATGTGATTTTCTATCCCATACAAGCTGAACACAGCAGAAAAAAATGAATGTACTAGTTTGTAGCTTTCTGTTTCCAAAGCAAAGACTGAGGCAGCCTCAATAAAACAGAACTAGTAGTACGGAGTAAGGAGTACACCTGCCTTTAATTCGTCATGATCACTGAAATGAGACTCCACACTTTCTTCATAATTTCTGATGTAATGTGTAAAACGAGTAAAGGTAAATTAACTATGTCAGCTTCACAAGGTGATAAATGTTGTGTTTACACCTTGTTGCACTTAACTCCCTTTTCAATAGATTCAGTTGTGAGAGTTATGTAGAAGTTTTACATTCTGGACTGGAAGACAATCTGTGAGCTCTTACTGTTGGAAAAGCATGACAGCCAAAACCAAAATGAATTGGGATGCACATGGGGAAACTGGGGAGAAGCTATGTCTGCAAGTCCAGTGGCAATTTTGTGCACACACAAAACAACATAAGTGATGATGACGATTGATGCATATTTTATAATGATCCTAAAACATCTAAATGAAAAAAATGCATCATCCAGCTCCCAAGTGCTGAGCAAATATTCCAATATGGAAATCCAGAGTTGTTCACCTTCAAAAGATTTGTTCTTCACTGCTGTTAGTGTAATTGCTTTCTACCCCCCAGCTACTGATATAAAATGTCCAAGGTAATGTCTGCTTTTTCTTAGTCTGCAAGTGTGACAGCGCTGTGATTCAGCCCCAGACAGATGCACTTTTGCAATATTTCATCCAATAGGTTAAAAAAAAACACATGAGAATCTTTATCAGGTCTGAATTACTCTGTTTTGTTTATCACTTTCATTCTACCTCCTGTTTCTCTGTGCTATCTTTACTCCCCCTCTGTTTCGCAAACCTCTTCTCATTATTTTCTATCCCTCCACAGGACGACTAGCTGTCTCACCTCCTCATTATTAAGCCTTTGGCTTACACACCTATGCAAACTATACCACACTGTGGGCCTGATGTTCAGATTATAAAGACCTATTCCCTTGGGGCTGAGTCCCAATATGAGATTAAGAATCACAGACTTAACCCTGTCCTTTCTTATATACCAAGCAAGTAGATAAATACAGGTTTAATTAAGAAAATGCTCCTCAATGGGGTTATTAGACTTGGGGGTTGGTGAATGATGGGTGAGGGGGATATGGAGAGCCCTTTGGACATGAGAGGCAATATTTGAGCTTCACCTATAGAATAAGGCACAATAAAGGAATATTTATTAAATACCTAAGAGCCCACAGTCTATTGGACATCACAGACACCATAGGCTATTCATAATGGAAAAAACTCCATTAAAAACAGAAAACCATTACGGCTTGGTCATTACAAAAATATATAAAATAATCAATCCAATTATTTTCATTTTATCACCTCTCCCTAAGAGCAGAATGCATCTTATAGGTGAGGCATCAAGATTAATTGCTGTGGAAATTAATTTGGAGAGTAATTCTCATCATAAACAACATTACATTTTGCTTTATCTGGATGAGTCAGAGCAGCGGTGTTTGTTGTGCAGATGTCCTCTCTGTGCCGCTGCTGCGTCTGTGCTGCTGCCACTACTACTCCGCAAGCAGAAAGACTCAGAGAGAATCCAATCTGTCATAAGCTCACTATTAGTTTGGATGTTTTGAAATGCCTGGATGAAAAATTCATCTCATTCAGTCAGTCAGCCACATTTAATGAAAAATGCAGAAAAGCAAACAAGCCAGAAGAAGAAAAAAAAAATCCTGTTTACAAGCCATGAAAACAACAAAAATTTAGGAAACAAATCACAGACATGTTGTAAATGTTCAGCATCCAGCAGGTGATTCCATCTATGGCTGGGTATGATGGTGCTAATTTGCATGATGACAGACGTCTGGCTCTCTACTAAGACATACTGACACTGACAGAACCTCGAGATGATATTATCAGCAAAACATTACCCTCATAAATGTATAAATATAAAATGACTTTATCAAACCTGCACGTCTCCATAAAACCTTGTCAGGGTTATGTAGCAGGTTTTGTTTATTAATTTATTTTTCCATCTCCATATGGGTTAGCATGGCAACCATCTTATCAAAACTTAATGGTAGACTTCACCAGCCTCTCTGCCATTATACAGTACTTACCATAAGTAGAGGCTTTCTGCTCTTTTGTGCTCAGTGATTACTGTGCCTGTGTGGTGACGTGCAATTGGAAAGATGTAGTTCTTTTCTACTGATTTAACTATTGACTGCTGCTCAAAATTGCAACTGAAAAAAAATATATGTTTTTAAAGTGCTGTTCTCTGCTGGGAGTAGCCGTCCTCCAACTTAAGTTGAGAACATGCATGTCAGAAGTCTGATGTGTTACGGGTCTATGTATCCAAGGTGAAAATAACTTCCTCCTCACATCTCCCATCTGAGTGTCCTCGCCTATTTTCTGTCGGTTTTTGATAATACACATCCCTTTCCTGTCTGTTTTTCTCTCCCTCTATATCTCTGACAGACAGACACATACAGTACACACCATAATGTTTATGTGACATGGGCTTGCTTTTTATTCCCATGAAGAAGTCAAAGAGGGGCGCAAGGGGAGCTGAATAATTAATCAAAATTAATATTCTAATAGCATGACGGTCAAGTGCAATATTCTTTTTAAAATTTTACATTTGTGAAAATGTATCACACTGAGGGCATAGTGCTGCAATGATTTCCCACTATACAGAACATGTTTGTTTGGTTCTGACCCCAACAGAAATATCTTTTTTTTTTTCAGGAAAAACACACAGTACAATCATAATAAAAAAAAGATGCCACTGCAAATGAAATAGTGACTCACAACTGACTCATATATCAATATACACAAAAAATAATCACAAAAAGGTATTTTTTAAAATATATATATTGTTCAGCCTTTTGGACAAAGATCCCCAAAACATGAGTCATACTGTACCTCGACACTCAATCAATTCAATTACTCAAATTGTATTGTGTGGTCAGATCCCACTGCTGTGTGTCACGCAGTTTATGGGTCTGGTAGCTTTTAAGTGGCTTTTTAAGACGTTCTTCTGAGCCATTAGTAGCACTTTACCATAAAACTTTACCATATAGGGAGCTGACTCGCTGAGTTGTGCTTGTGCCCTTAAAGACTGAGGTTACTAGTACAACTAAAAGTAGGTCTGTCCTTTCTGAAGTAGGTTTGTGCCTTTGCATGCAAACTTGTTTCTGAATTTATGTATACTATATGTGCTTGTGTGTATGCTTGCAAATGCAACAGAATAGGATATATTTTATTTATATATTTAAGAGTAGAGCATGTGAACAAATGGCCTGGCCGGCCTTTGCCTGAGGTAACTATGGACCTCCATATGGAGCATGCCCATCTCTTGGCCCTCAGTCCCCGCATCATCTCCACCAGGGGCCCCTGGGGTCTAAATGACCCACCTCCATCCTCCATCCTCCATCCTCCGTCCCTCCATCTCCGTCCACAGCAACGCTATGTGTAGCACGCTCCTGCCCCAGGCCACAGCTGACTTTCTCTGTAGTTTGCCATGATGTAGCACGCAGTGCAGACAAGCCTTATCCCCCTCTCCCCCTCTCCACCGTCCCCTCTGAGAGGGAGGGGTACGGGGAGTGGGTGTGTTAGGGTTGACCGATTTAACAGCTGCTGGGTAATACACAGAAAGTCATTTGTTAAATTCTAATTGATCGCTCCATTTCCACTTCTACACTTGGTGGATGTTCTCTCCGCTGCATGAGCGTGGCTGAACAACAGATGCTGTCTCTCCTATGGAAACAGGGAGACAGAGTGTCGCTGTGCCAGGGAAGCAGGATAAAATGAGATGAGACACTCTGTATATTGTAATCTTTTCATGATTTCATCAACAACATCCAGAGCTCACAAGTATGAGCTTGTTTTTATGGAAGCAATAATACAGGTGATGCTGAACAGCCTCCAACAAAATCCTCGTAGGGCCTGGTCTATGGTAAAACAATAAAATAAAACAATAAAAACAGCAGATTATGATGATTGCACTCATCTCTGATGTTTTCTGTTTTATCCTGCCATTTCTTGTAGCACTTTATTTGATCTTATTCATATAGTCAACAGTGTTTCTGTCGCTCTATTCATTGACTGAGACATTTCCTCCAGGGACTGAGGGAAGTGCCCTCACTGACCCGTCCTGGAGAGACCTTTCCTCCCTGTTTCATTTTCACCTGCTCGCCAGGACCAGACCCTTTTGTCTGGAGGCATTACCTAGAGATGCAGCCAGCAGCTGAGTTCTCACCCGCCATAACACTAGTATGTACCAACAGCTACATCGGCCCCCGGCCCTCTGGACCCTTGGGGACGCAATGTGGTGCATGCAGCACCGGCCAACTTAAGCCTGGCTGACCATGTGACCACGAGCCGCTTTAAACACAATCATTTCACATCAAAGCAATCAGCCACCGGCCCCAGGCACAATTCTCACCCGCTGAGCGGTGAGACGGCGAGCGCTATCTACACGTTCGAAGACTCTGCCCGCCTCCCTCTCTCTCTCACCTCAATCCAGCCTGTCACTCTGACCCCAGTCAACTTATACCTCTGTACACCTACATCTTATCATCAGCGGTGGCTTGCACACGCTGAGTGCCTGCCAACCATACACACTCACAACGAGGCTCTTGCTCCCTGTACATTAGTGGCAGAGAGCAAGCAGCTAATTATAAAACCACTCTGGGTGCCTGGTTGTTCCTAGGCGATGCTGCTGCACTGCTCCATGCAGAGTGGGGAAAATGAGCCTGTCAGCCCGGTCCCAAGTCGCTGTGATGAGTGCAAATGAGGTAAGGCCTTGGAAGCCTCTTGGGGAGCTCCACAAGGGGAGGTGGCACTGAGGGGTGAGTAAATACGCGCACACACATATAGAGCACAGACCGATGTCTCTGATTTGTAAGCTGTCAGGCAAAGTGGGTCAGTATGTGACAAACAAGAGGGACTCTCAGATCCTTGTGCCAGCCAGCACAGTGTGATCGACCAACAGGTCCGCGGCACACTGGGGCTGGGTTCAGACACCCAGATGCCCACCGAACATCAAGTAGTTCCGTTGCTGTAATGAGATATGGTCCGCTCTTTGTTGGAATGTGTGACATTAACATCCCTGCTGAATGCCTGTCTTGTGCTGCTTTTGTTCACAAAAGAGAGACTGAAATAACAGCACTTTGTCGGAGTTCCTGTGTGAACAGTGGTACATGTCATGATGGTCAGGTGCAGCTTGTCATTAAGGACACACACGGGAAGTGGCAACACCGTCCCACTGTTCTGATGATGAGGAGTGTCCTGGCACCCCAGCCCTTCCTGTCATTAACTCCTGTCAGTGTCTGGGCTCATTTCATGCAAACTGCCTGAACGCCTGCCATGATCACAGCCTCACGTGAGCACAGGCCGGTCCGCTTTGATTCCACATTGCTTTCATTTATCCTCTCTACACTTACCTCCTCTCTGTCTCTCTTCATCTGCATTCCTGTGCTCCTCCCTCTGGCAAGCCATTATTAGCGGCCATATAGAATTTTTTATTTCATTTTGATGACTGACAACCAAGGTGATACCATCCTCTCATTTGCATATTATGCCGTTTACTCTCTATACCTGCCACTGATGGTGGTGATTCCCAGACTGGCGTTCATGCATTAGTATGCTCCAGCCTGGGAGTCAGGGCTGCTAATCAGAGGCTGTGGGGAGAGGAGAAGGACGGCTTCAAATTACATCCTTCACAGTCAACAGGAGGTGTACATGAAAGTGCGACGTCCCGCCGTTTTTCTCCGAGTTGAGGAAGTTTGCAGATCGACAGTGACAGCACCCCGCTTACCTCTGAGACACCCACTAGAGCATCTCCAATTAAAAGCCTCCTATGATTTCCTCTATTAATAATAAATGCCTGTGAGCTTGGTGGAGCTGTGATTGGTGCGTGTCTGTGAGGCTTTTTGTGAGATGTATTGTATATTTGCAAGTGTATGTCTGTGTGTGTGTGTCTTTATCTTTTTTCAGGGGAGTGTTGTCCATATGCTGTGCCTTTTCATGTACATTTGCTGCGGTGTTTCGTTTCATGTGGTCTACACCTCCTATCTGTGGTGGTGGTTACCTCATAATCATGACTGAAAAGCCATAATGTGCCTCTCTGGAAACTGAAGATGCCACATTGGATTTCAGCAGGAAATCCGAAGAGGTGTCTCTCTCTTCACTGCTGAGGTAGATGCCGGGAAGCCAGAGACAGTTTTCCAGGAAAAATGTGTTGCTGCCAACACTGTCTGTCCCCATGACTCCTGCACAAACATTGATCAGGTTCCAGAACACCTGGAGTGCTGCAGCGCTTTATTAGACTGCGCTATTGTAACCACGATTACAGATTATGGGCTTCATAACCACCTCCGACCTAAATAAAAAGGACATCATACAGTAGGTGGAAGCACGCTGATAGCGGCAGCACGGCACACCTCATCATAATAACAGTAATTGAAGAGACACTGACATCTAAGTGGAGGCCGAGCCCCTTTTTTCGGGGTAATTTGCAAAATTGAAGTGAGCCAATGAAGTGGATCGAAACTTCCCCATAAATAAGTATAGAAAATGTTTTCACTGAGGACAATGAGGGCGTCTGGAGAGGGCATGACTTCAAAATGACTCATCCACCTGGTTGCACTGTTTCTCATTTAGCAAGCGCAGTCCATCAGTGTGGTGTATCGTAGCTACTCAGGCTGAAGCTAATGCATCCTGATTGCTGGTTTATTTACATCTCCTATCACTACGGCACAGCCCTTTGTGTTCAGATGCCTTTAAATGTCTTTCACTCACTGTTGCCGCAGCATTCACAGACACCACCTCCCCATTCTGCAGATTCAACTGATTTTGCTAATGCCTCCAGGACTTAATCAATATGCATGACTTAAGGTGTCAGTTATCAACACATGAACGGTTTTTCAGGAAACATTATCCTTCCCTGTTTCCTGATTTGTACCTGAATAATGTTGTCTATGGATTGGTGGTGAGTGCATGTGGCGGGTAATCAACATACATTCACTGTGGCTGTCATGCTAAAGGAGAAATTCATTCCAGGGCACAGGGGCAAGATGCACATTCATGACCATACCGCTCTATAGGACATGCTGTGACAAACACTGGTGATGAATGGAGAGGGTATGACCTTGGAAGAGGTGTTTCTGCCTCTCTTCTTCTGCTCCATATCGTCATCTCTCACACAAACAAATCTGTGACCTAGAAAAACAAGATTTCCTTCATGCTATCATTTGCTCTTAGTTATTCTTGCAGATGCACTTAAAAAAAGTGACTTCCCAGACCTCAATTACAGATTGATGTTCAGAGAGTAGGTGGATAAAAGCAGAGAAGTGGTGAAATTGAAGATCAGGCTATTGTTGGATGTGTTTATTACCAGACCACAGACAGATTTAATCCCGTGTGTCACTGTTGATCTGTGTTAACAGGGAAATGCTCTTAGCAGTGTGATGCCACAGTCAGCTGGGATCTTTGTCTGTGTTGGGCTGGTCAAACAGCCATATGTGGACATTAGACATGATTGGACTGCAAAGTGGATTGCACAAACAGAGGTCACTGAAGGAACCACAAAGACTCAACATAGAGGGAAAATGCTGATAAGCTTCAACTCGGATTAAGATGTTTTCAACAAAAGATTTAAGATCTCAACACGATCATAACACATGGTTATGCATAAGAGCACATGACACAAATATCAGATTCAGCCAGAAACATTTATTAATGTCACTCCTCCAAATTTCCTTTTCACTGATGTCAAATGTCCTGGTGCAGCTGTCGACAGCTCACTAATTACACACTACTTAAATCATTAGCAATGAAAGTGAGTCCCTGCAGTCCCCGTCCTGCTACTGTATGACAGGTACATACACACACATGTACCATTTAAATACAAATGAACAAACTACATTTTTAAAATTTATAACCAATTTTTGACAAGTTATTTGAAAATCAGAATCAGTTTTGGTTACTACTCACCGACAGTGTGTAGTAGCCTAATTACTTTTGTCACTGCACAGCTCTGACAAAGGAGATTTTTTTTTTTTAAAGTTCTGGCATTGCTATATACTGTAGCATGGTAGCAATTTAAGATGCAAAGTGTAGTCAACATGTACATGTAAGATTCTTCAGAATGAGATTTGTTAAAGTGCATTTGAGTCACCACCTTGCACTGTAGGCTACTGCATGGCAGAAACCTCCATTTAATGGTCCTTACTGTCCACTCTTCCCAAGTTAATTAGCATTGATAGTATTTTCTTAATTTACAAACTGGACATTTGTAGCTGATGGAAAATCATATTAAAAATATGTTTCAGGCTTATGGGGCTCATTTTGACAATAGGGAAAATGTGTGTGTAGTTATTGGTAAAAGTTGTATTGTAAAATGTATTGTAATGAGCAGAGGAACATTTCCTGAGCTGAGAATCCTCAATAGGCCAGAAACAGTGCAGCTACAGGACATGAGTAAGAGCTCTCACAGCAGCTCTTACTATGACCTACAGCTATAGTATATACTCTGAATGCATCAGGTTTCTTCTCAGAGGATGGTTTGTCCATCACTGGGTGGAAAGAAAGAGTGCACCCAAGAGAAATAAATTACAACACTTATCATGAAATACAGTATCCCCTAATAGTTTAGAAATTGACAATGAGAGCATTATCTAGGACAGATTTCCCCTGAAAGTCTATTTGTTAACTTTCACATACAGTACTGTTATTATTTGGTTGCAAAAGTGATTCTAAACTTTCAAACTTATCTTTTTCCTACACAACTCAATAAGGAAAGTAAACTCCACTGACATAAGAATGCCACAGGTTAACCAGCAGTATATTCAGTATAACAACACATCACCATAAGCTTTGTTTGGATGACTGAGCCTTCAAAATGCTGCTGGGTTCCCACAAGCTACAACAGATTAATTGAATTAATTTCATTTCTTAATTAGCTCAATTTTCCCCCTGCCCCGATACACTAGAATGTAAATGTCAAAAATTAAAGTGTGCAGATTAATCTGATGCTCTTCTGTATCGAACGCTGAAAAGTTTCAGGCAAATGTGCTTTCATTAACATCATATTAATTTGTCACCTTTTAGTATGTACGTCAACAGTCACAGACAGCAAACAAACACAGATGTGCTATAACAACAAAATAGGCTAGTGAAAAAAAAACAATTATAAAATGACTTCACACATATGATTTCAAAGAATTCTATTCAAATTCACACCATGTTACATCATACACATTTAGAAAATGGGAAGAATGCACTGAAAAACAAAATTAGTATCCCCCTCAATTTAGAATGGATCTTGCAATTGCAAAATTGCAAAATCTTCAGGCTTTGTTTTTACTTTCAGGTATGTTTGCAAAGCCCTAAGAAGATACCAATAGGTATTTTGAAAAGACATGCGGTGCAAGCTGTGATTTAGTCATTATCAGAAAAAATTGGTAACCTGCTGTTATCTTAAAAGAGTCATTGTCAAGTACTAGAAAAAGAAAAGAAAAAACAAATAAACAGGGGAAAAAAACAGAGACGTGAAGTCAGAAATAAAAGGTGCTGAATGGAACTGAGCAAATCTAGTGACTCTAACCATGATATATAATGGTAAACCTATGCTGACATTATCTTGTATTCTAAAGCAAAAATAGCCTAATTTGTTTTCATTCTAGCTGATGTCATTTACTTTCCACAGCAATGCTCATGAGATTTAAAGGCTGTGCTGCAGATCGTAATCAATTCAGTTCAACTGAATTTCATTTATACAGCAGCAAATCATAACATGCATTTTCTCAATGCATTTCACAGAGTGAGGCCAGGACCTAACAATATTATTGACAGAAACCTGACTGTTTCCTCAATGAGGAGGACAGAAGAGAGAAAAATAAACATCCAAAAGAACCTATGACTGTAAATGAAGATTTGAAGATTTCGCAGCCTCAAACCTATAGGTTGTTATAGAACTTGTTGAAGCTCAGAATGTGCTGCTCCTCTGATGCAATCTTGGCAGTCAATTAATTATTATTATTTTTTTACCAGAATATCTATTTCTGCTTGGTAAATGTGGGTGTCCATTCGGAGGAACTGGTGGGTTTGTTCTTTAAATGTTAGCTTTATTTTTGGAAACTGGACAATGCATTGACTGGTGAGGTTTAAATGGTAGTAATGATAATAATGGTCACACAATCATCACATGGTGAAACATGACACAGAAATTCATAAATTCCATGATTTTAATCACTTCCGTGCCTGAAGGACAAACCTTTGTATCCGCAGAACTCAGTACAGAGAGAACTTACTGTGAATTGTGTATGACAGCATGTAGTATAATAGAAGTGTCCACTCCTGTGGCCCTTGTTAGATGAAGAATGGAAGCCTCCACACAGAGCCCTTTGCCATCTTTTTGTCTGCAGGAGGGTAGTATGATGTGACCTTTAATGGCTGGTAGGCCAGAGGAGAACACAGGACTTATAAGAAATGGCAGATCTGAAGCTGACCTTTAAAAAACCTCATATTGCATTAAGACCCTTTGATCACTTGGATTATCCACTGCTGTCTGGGACCTCACTGGATCATTTTGACCAGCCAGACACAAGATGCTGTGAAAAAAACACAATTTAATGTATTATGAAAAGACACAAACAGCATCTTATATGATTCATATTGGATTTGCAATGTGTGTTGAAAGTACATTCAACTCATGCTTTTTAACAGTAACCCGGACAACAATGTGCAATGTCCTATATTATCTGGGTAAATGGACAGTTCCAAGGATTAAAGATTGTTTTTTGAAGACATTATTTTGCATCTCTGCTCTCGTAAGCGAGTTTAAGTGGTGACAGTCGACAGATGATGCAGTCTGATAACACCAAAACAGCTGTTTGAGCCCTGTCAGCGCAGCTGAGAGGATAATAGACTATTATGCAAAAACAAAGTTAAAGGCCATTCTCAATAACGTTTATGTCAACCACTCAGCTTTCATGGAACTGAATCAATTAACTCAAAATCTGCCCAGTCTCCTTTTATCAGAAGAAAACATGTCAACCTTGTCAGTGACATTTGTCACATGGATTATATTTGAAGTCCTACTCAGTATATTTTTAATGCACAGAAAGAATAATAATGTCAGTTCAATGGGATAGCAAATGTCATTTCAACTCTTAATAACTACTGTCATATTTGAATTGATAATGTATCTGGAAGAAGAAGAAGAAGAAGAAGAAGAAGAAGAAGAAGAAGAAGAAGAACAAGAACAAGAACAAGAACAAGAACAAGAACAAGAACAAGAACAAGAACAAGAACAAGAAGAAGAAGAAGAAGAAGAAGAAGAAGTGTCAATGTCTTTATGTATTCTTTCATTGGAGAAATCCACTTAAATGTGGGGGATAAGCATCCAGTTTTTTTTCCAATACAATAATTAGTGAATTAGACTACAGTACCTTAATAATATGTGCAGCTATTCTGAGCTAAGATAGAGTACCTTGATTCTTCTTTTGTGTTCAGTATTTGTATTTAATGTTATTATTCATGTGATGAATGTAAGTCAAATATTCATTCTCCCTTTATCTCGACTTTTGGTTTTTCACCAACTCCTGAGGGACCTGGCTGTTCTCTGCTAAATGCTGTTCACCATTCAGCCTCTAACTTTGTTTGTCCGCTGTGGTCAGGTAGCATACAGTGTTTTTTTTAAAGAACCCTCCCCCTCCTCCACCACCACCACCACCACCACCTTTTCCTTTTGCTGAAAACAGCTGCCTGCTACGTTCAGAGATGACACTATGACAGCATGCAAGCATCAGCCAAAGCATAAAGCTGCAGGCTGGAAAACCAAAACAGCGAGCAAGTGAGTGAAAGATGCTGTGATGAAATCTGGTTATACTGTAGGTTCATCAAGAGAGTCCCCTAACATTACATGCAGTATTTCCATTTGATCTAGTGTTATGAAATAGATAGTTATTATAGCCACGTTAAATATTAACATGAATACTGAGGCTTTTTACCCTCAGAGCCTTTTCAACAATTGTTGCCTGATACTGGAATTAAAATGAATATTTTTTCCTTTAAAGTCACACATATCGTCATATCTTACTTAAAAAGACCCAAACAACTAGCATTATGTTTCTTTGACACTGCAGCATGTGAATGTATATTTAAAAAAAACATTAAACGTGGGTGTTATTATGCTGCCAGACACAACAGTGTTTTTCAAAGGTGCTATGAAGTGAATCTGGTGCTAATTATGAGAATCCCTGGAGACGTTCACATTTCTTTTTGGACCAGGTGCTCCATCTTCCATCTCATCTCAACGTGCTATACCACTGCCGAGGTTATCGCAACCAGCGCAGCCCCGAATCAGAGTCAGTCAGGTGTTCATAAGTATAGCCTTGAGGGACACAAGATAGCTGAGGGAGAGCCTTTTGATACAGCCCCTTCACTCGCAACTCCGCCTGCCTTTAATATCCAAATCACTGCTGTCCCATATGGACAAGGTAATTGACTCTGTGATTTAAAGGCAACCTGACCACCTCCATTCTCTGCGTGCGTCTCAGAGATAAAACATAAAAGATTATTCTGTTAATTTGTTCACAGACCTCTTCCCTCTCACTGCAGAAGTCCAGCGACCCGTCAGCAATTCTATATTACTGTAATGTGAAAATCTTCCCATCTGCCATAATTACCATGTTACAAAGGGCCATCTTAAATTACACCAGGAATAATGGCTTTGTGCAGTGGGAGTTACAGCCCCTATCTGCTACCTGTCTGTGTCTGTGTGTTGCTGTAGTGACACACAGAAGTACTGAGAAGAACACAATGATGATTTGGCCAAGATCGATTTATGGGTTGTTGAAGTGTTTGAAAAGGAAAGCACAGAAATAGCATATGTGAAGGTCAGTACGAGACTTGTTGTATTTGCAGAAATCAAACTTGGATATTTTGTAAGTAATGAAATGAGAGAATGTGAAAATGTAGTGGCACAATAAGAAAAAAATATATTATTCATCACAGAACTGAAATCCTGAAAAACAGCAGATTTTTTTGTCTGTTGGAAGTCTGATCAACAGCATATATTGGGTATCATTTAACTGATCCAAAAGCAGCCCTTCAGTTAATAAGAGGACTTGTCACAGGCCAGTTGATTGCATTCAGCCAGACCATTGTTTGTGATGGAGAGATAGACAGACAGATGGACAAGGAGAATGACTGACTGTCCATTTAATTATTGGGGCACAATAAGGTTTGCGAAATGTAATATATTTCAGAATCACTTTAAGTTATGTCTCACTACTCCTGATTATGCCTTGTAACTGTAAAAAAGTGTCATCTGCCACTCAGGTCTGTCTAATTTTAATAAGAATCCATTCTTCTTCAACTGAATGCCTGTGATTAGACAGTCCCCATCCATCGTCCGTCCTTCTCCAGTGATTTATGTGCTCCACATTTAATTGCAGGTTTGGGAAATGCCCAGTGCTCATGGCAATTGGCATATTCTGACCTGGACAGAAATTGCAGCCATTCAAAAGCAATGAATTTCAATCACCTTTCTTGTCCGCTCTCAAGATTGGCTCTGCGTCAAAATGTCATTAGGCTCACCCAAACATTTCACAAAATGTGGGTGTTGATATCATTCATGAGGACATGATTAATCAATCATTTAATACAAGGTGAAATAGATCGGAAGCACAGATACAGATATGGTGATGCACACATAAATTTACCATGAATAGATATACGTTTACACTGTGTAAGTCAGGGTATATCTGTGTGCCTAAATGCATGTAATAATGAGGCACGTGTTTATTCTTGTGATATAAAATATGAAGCTGTGTGATCTAAAAAAATATGGAAAGAAACCATCAGGCATTTTTCTTCTCAGTAGACGGTCTATTAAAAATGAATCTAATTATCTAAGACAATCAAATGTGACTTTTTTTAATATCCACATATTTATACAGCAATGTACAATAATCATGAAAATAAAAATCTGTAGTGAAATGAATTGACTGTAATATTTTCACATAATAAAAAGTCCCCTGTTGCCATGAGACATGCTGTGTGTTGATTTAGGTGGAGTTACTTTTGCTTTACTCACTGGTTTACAGTCATTGTGCAGGTTTCATTCCTACTGTATAGTCATAATTCTGTCAACATAAACATGCAATAAAATCTACTGGGGCTAAATGCCATCCTCTGAGAATCACCAGCTTTGAGGACCATTTTGTTTTATCTTGCCTTGGAGAAAGAAGGGACTCCTGAGATGTGACTTCAAATACAGAATTCTCCTTCATTAAGAAATTGTGTAAACTCACTGTAGTAGAAAGCACTGTGTGATGTTTGATACAATGAGATGTGCAGCTTTTTTCAACATCCCTGGGGAATTTGCACCATGTACTCTATTTGGACTGTATATTTCACATGCTAAAAAAAGAAGAAGAATCAATTTCAACAGTGGAGGACACCTATAGCATTCACAGGTTTGAATCTGAGACCAGTGTGCATCAACTCAGCTTGGAGTCAAACCTCAGGAATAAAAGGACAGTCTAGCAGCTCCAAACTTGTGTTGTTTCTGCCGACCCCCCACCTGCGAGCTTCTGCCCAACACAACAGAATAAACCTGGCTCTAAGCTGTTAATATATCTCCCCCCTGCTCACAGATCTATGTGGAAACAATGACCCTCGGTGCACAGTGGGCAGTAAAGCCAGGAGGGAATCTCTGCTTCGACTGTTAATGACACTGCTCAGATCAGTCCCCTATGGAGCCCCATGTTTTTCTCCCTCACTCCGTCATTGTATGTTCTACTCTGTCTTTCTTCTCTTCCTTTCCCTCCCTCACCTTGTTCCTTGTCTATCAAGTACAGCTCACTACAAAAATGTGTTCCCACTGAAAATGTCCTGTTGACCCCAGCTGTCCGTTTTGCTGCTTGCAATTCTTTACAATCACACCAGGTCCGTCTCTGTCTCCAGACAAATCGAATGGGCCAGCTTGTCTCTCTGACTGTGTGCAGTGCTGACCGATCAATGGGCATCACAGTTAATACCCTCTCTTGTTTTTGTCGATTTGTGGAATGTTTGGTGCTGATAGACACGCCCAACGGCTGCTTTCCTCTCTGCCCGATCAAGGCTGCGCTCTGCCTGGGGACGGCTTGTCGATCCCAGGCTGTTCAAAGTGATCAGAGTCACTGTCCACAAAATCAATACACTTCTCCTACTCTCCCTGCTTCTCCGTTTACTATCTTCTTACAAGAGTGGACAAAGTTTTCCTGTATGTCTTAATGGAAAAAACATTGGTTGATCAATAAATCAAATAATCAATAGGCTCAGGGGAGCACAGAGGATAGAGTCCCGGTGAGGACAAATCCGATTGGATTCAAGGGTGGGGTTATGTTTTTGGAAAGACCCAAGGATAGCAGGTCGACTCATCAGAAATAAGAGGATTCTTATTGGAAAGCAGAAAAAAAAAGTTTTTTTCTAATTTGAAGTTGACCAATTATTCAAAGGTACTGAAAGTGAAAGAAAACACATCCATACATATCATAATGGTTTATTCACATGCCCATGCACAGATGAGATCATTTTTTTCTCAAACAGCACTAATTTTCACTGCCCAGTTTCGAATAAATATTTGACAAATCATTGTTACAAGATTGTAATTACATTTTTGAAGGATAATTCATCAACTTGTGATGACGGCAACAATATTACAGGCGAGCATATCTCCAAACAACCGGCCCACACAAACACAACAGTTATGTGTTTAGGACGATGCCAGAGAGGCCGTGAGGCAGGGGGAAGTATAATGGCCTGTACAAAAGTGATATCAAACATAAACGGGCAAAGGTGGTGTGACCTCTCCTGTTCCCTGTGGCCTCCCTGTGTTGCTGCGCTTAATCTCATTTTGTCTGAATCCTGAAACGCCTGCAGAGATGTGCCGCATTGATTGCATTATGAGTGTATCTGGTGTGAACCTGTTGCAGTAAGTATTTTGCTTAGTTTTCTAACAGACATCAAATGCAATGAATAGGGCTCCCTGTATGATGTTTGTGTTGCATACGAAGCAGAACAGGTTCATTGTGTTAAGTATACACCGTTAATCAAAAACAGCAACACCTTCCATTGCATTTTCTTTGCAGTCTGAAGCCCTGTTGTTGCAAATCCACGGTAAATACCTCAAACATCCATGGGGAACATGTGATGCCCCAAGGATGTATATGTAATTAAAAGTGAATTAAGAGACGGAATGAAAGAATGTGTATTTATTTTATTGGAAACCTGAATCTTTTTTGAATTTCCATCGGGTCCTTCTTGCTACAGCATCAGGCTGTAGCAAACAAAAAACAATCCAACCCCAATACTACACTTGTCAACCAGGTGACCTTTTGAGAGTGTAACTACCACTAATAAAGGGCTTGTTAAGAGCCAAATTAGGACCTGAAAGCTTCCAAATCAATAAGTTTGCACAATGAGGTATGTGGTGAAACACTCAGCAGTCATCACGGGGGGCCAGTGACAGCTCAGGAGAGAAAAGGCTATTTTTACGCTGAGGATAGAAAGTATTGTCTTACTCTTCGAGGAATATGGAAACTGGGGCGGACTCAGACAAAAATAAAGAATAAAGGTCTTGGAGACTTTTTGTATGTTTACATAAATATGTATTTTATGCCAATTTACCAATTAAAATTGAATATTATGGTTCAAGTGTACACTTTAGCCTGTGATGCCAGAGAAAGGGTCCAGGAACATCAACATTTAACAATTTCTGTTTACAATATTCCAATACAGTACAATCTTTAAATTTTTAAATTATTTGTTCAACACCTTCCTCCTCAGGCTCCATCACTAATTGTGCAAAACATGTAGACAATACAAGAAACCAACAGTAAACCAAATACACAGAATGCTGTCTGCTGAATGGGCCTCATTAAAGTGATCAATATCGAAGCCATTTCCATATGCAATAAAATACACTCTTTAAAAATTCTCAGTTCACTTATTGTGACGGCCCTCAGTCTATCTCTCTGACAGTCTGGCTGTTTCCCATCAGGCTGCGCCGGTACGCTACTTATTATGCAGCAATGAGGGTGTGGAATGGCAGGTATGACACTCACTATCAGCTAACAATCAAACAGCGGTTGGTAGAAAGTATCACCTTTCATTTTCTTTCATCTCACACTGAAAAGCATAATTAGCACCAATGCATTGGCAGAAACACACAAAACATCCCCTGTTTGGATTCAACAACAATGAGTCATGTGAAATATGTTTGTATTGTTTACAATGATGTGGTGTTTTGATCACTTGCCGCAAAGTGCTGTTGATTCACCATAAGCTTTTTTTGTGTGGTGAACTGAAATGGAGGGAAGGCTATGCAGGGATTTTAAATCACAGTCACTGTCTGCAGGGGCTGTGAGCATGGAGTCAGGGGTTGTAACAGAGAACACTGCTCACATGGTCTGTACAAGATTTCTCTGAGTTTAGGTTCAAAGGTGAACTTTCTACAGTACATATTCCTCATTGAGTCATTAATGCAAATAAACTGTACTGTATGCTCCCCAAAATTTATGTATTTGGCTTCAAGTGCTGGAAAAATAGAAGATGTTTTAATTTCCACCTCCAATACTCTTACAGCTGTCGTGGTTGAGATCTTAAAATGCTGGTGGCAACTGTGGGTTTTCTGTGCCCAGAACTGCCAGTCTGTTAGTTTGCATTGACTGTACTGTTGCTGTTTGGCCTACACATGACCAGCTAACAGAACTGCCTTATGATTTCAATCGTGTCATTGCTAAGTCATAGTGACTGGGATTTTAGTTGCAGTTTTGCTGCAGCAAGACAGAGCCATGATGGCATCATATTAATTAGAGTAAAAAAGTTGCATTGCTGGACTTTGATCAAATAAAACATGAACATTACAGCTACAGCTGTGTATGTTTTTACTGCTGCATCATCCACATTATAAGCTGTTTACATTTCAGTTCAGATGAAATGTTGTGAATTCAGCAGCAAATGTCTTAACTACTTTCTTTAATCAAAAGCTTTCAACGGCTGTGGGAGGCAACACTGACAATAATGTAAGAATGTAAGTCCTTGTTATGCCTCTCTGTCAACACTTCTTTTCTTGTAGTAATATTAGCAGTCAAGTCGTCTCTTGTCTTGTTACTTTCCAGAACTGTCTGCCCAGAAAAGGCAGCACTGCTGGGAGAGTATTTATATTGTAATCTTTTGCATAATAAGTGAAACAATATGGCTAAAGCTCTTGGAAAGACTGGTAGGCAAACAACTAATCTTGGTATCAAAACTTTAAAATAGCTCAGTTTATTAGTTGTGTCACCTAACAGACTGAGACGCCATCAACATGTGCACCCTTGTTAGGTGATAGTAAAGAAACAAGTTATAAAATAAAACAACACCTTACAAATTAGTAGTACGTGTAAATTAGTACCTTTATGAAGTAATGTTTGCTGAAGCTCCCTGGATTATCAACACCTTTATATGACATTTTTTTTTGCTTTCTTACCATGGTGATGGTCACAACATGGAAAAAGACGTCACTAAAGGTACCTATGATTAAAATATTTATCAGTACACGTAGTGCAGTGAATCTGTCTGAAATTGCACACTACACCGGAGTATAGGCTACACAACTTATCTGCTTTTTCACGGTGTACGGCTGACTACATTATATGAATAGAGGTGCTTTAATGTAAGGTGCTGGATTTAAAAAGTCTTATAAGTCTGAGAGGGTTGACAAGAACACAGGACCTCTGTGTACTTATTAAGGATCGCTAATGCATCAGATTAAAGAAACCAGCGGAGCCTGCAAATGCTCAAGGATTTAGGGCGCAAACTGAACTTTTACTCTGCAGAAACACATTATACCTTTGCAAACAAACAGCGAAACAACATAATACACATCAGTCTTTCCTACTGGATTTTCTCTGGTTATTCTTTCATCTCTTTATTGGACTTTTACATCTGAGCAACTTCATTTGTAGTGTAAAAAGGAAATCCATCTCTGGTGTTTTGGACGTGAAAAGCAATGTGGCTCATGCGGCTTACCTTGTCTCTACCTTTCCCACAATAAAACATTACTCACGCTAAAAGCAGCTTAGAGAAATTAAATCACCATGTGTCCTGACAGCTCAATAGATTCGCGTCTTCACTTGGATACACAAGAAGACGCGATTAATCCTCTGGTGTTTGGGTGAGCACAGAACTCTAAATCACTGTAATTACTATCATCTATGCCAATTTACACAACATGACAATAGAAATCTGGAATAAATAAATAAACAAGTCAAGTAATTACACAATAGTCCTATCATGTGCACAACTCCTCAGCATTCTGTTATGTTTTTTATAAGTGCTTAAGCTTGTGTTTGAGCCAGATTGCAGACCATATTACTGTCTGTGATTTGCTTTGGTTTGTGTGCATGTGTTTGTTTCTTGTGTGTATGGTCAGTCACCCTCCCTTAGTGGCTTTCTCAGTGTCAGTGCTGTAGTCACTCTGGCTACAGGCATCCTGTCGCTGCGGTGGATTTACTGGCAACATGCCCCCCTTCGTCCCCGGCCAGCTCTTTAATTACCCTGGCCTATTGATCCTCCCAGGGACACGGCACTCTGGAGCTGAAGCTGGGCCTGCACCAGTTAATGACTGATTATTCCTTCATGGGCCCTTGGGAGCAGGCAGCCGGTGTGGGGACAGAGCAACGGGCCTGTTCCGCTCTGCAGCAGCATTCGTACTTTTCATCACCTCACCTGATCGCAGAACTGGCTCAAAATAGCATTTTGTACTTCCCGTCCTGCCAGATTGAGGATTTTGTGAAAGAGTACTTTGTGAAAGTTTGGACAATGATCACAATTTATCTGTGAGTTTCCCAGTGTGGTAAACATATTTTACAAAGCCACATCGACAGTTTTCATTGTCCATATTGGTATTTAAAACAGAATTCTGGTATTAACTCATACATTTGGTAAAAAAAAAAAACAATACAATAATAAAATAACAACTTACTTATCTGTCTGTTCATTTAGTCTAAACAGATACAGACTGTTGTATTTTTGTAGCTGAAGGCCAATGGGGAAAAAGTGAAATAGAGTGATATGGAAGCTGATGATGACAGGAAAACGTGAAAGGAACGAAAAGAGGCTGTGAGACAGTGAGGTGTGGATGCAAATGTAAAGAGTCCTAAGAGGCCATATTGTTAATTTGGTTTTTCTTGACATTCATCTCACATTCTGTTCATACCCTGACACCCTTCTTATTTGTCTCCCTCCTCAGCCTATAGACTCGCACAAATAGCATGGCAAACCAGACAGAGAGGACTAATCAAGCATCTAATCAGTGCCATTAAAAGGCTTACCTTTATGTTCACTTCCTTGCCAGTTTTCTCTTGACAGTGTGTCCTGTAATGACTATGTTGAAGCAGTAAAAATAAAAAGGCCTTGGTTTTCTTTAATGAGGGTTGAAGATGACTTATTTTTGGGCTATGTGCCACCTTGAAGCATGTCTTCCGAGGAGACAGTTGTTGGGTTTGGTGAAGTTGATGTTGCACTTTTGTGGCACTGAGAGGAATGTGGGTGAATGACTGACTGACAGCACAGACAGCAAGTTCCTCTCTTTTTGCTCTTTTCCTCATCTCTTTTTCATTCTTATTCATCTCTTTTACTCTCTTACTGTAGCCCAACAGCTACCTCTAATCGGCAACTTGGGCTTTTTTTTTTTACCCCCTCTGAGAGATCACCTGAGGGGAAATAAGGTAGTGTTCATGAGAACTGATCTTTACGTCACTCCTCTGACAGTGACATATGAGTCAAGAAGATGCAGGGATGAGTGGTGAATATTTTAGAAGAGAAGAAAGAGACAGTGACATACTCAGGTTAGAAGAAGGGGGGTGGGATGAGCCAGTTGACCTGATCGTATTCTCCGTAACCTTTGACCACCATTATAATATCAGGGACTTGAATGCTTGAATGATAAAGCTCCCAAGTGCTTGTCTCAGACTGCATTGCATCATTACAGTGGTACATTCAAAACATGATGTTTTTGTGCATTTTATTTATTTTGTCCCTTCTTCCCATATTTGATATCTTAAGGGGTTTCACAAAGGTTAAAAGAACTCAGCAGGATGGGGGTCATTTACTATATTTCAGCTCTCAGTCCACCTTTGATCTCACCTCTCAAAAACACAGGGACAATGTAAAAAGCATGTTTGGTTCTGGGTACTTGGGAACAAAGGGAAGTGCTCTTTAGAAAAGTCTGAATGTCTGTTCAGCAGGAAAGTTACATGTTTGCAGCCCAGCTAGCATCAGCCTTGCCTACAATATATTTCTTGACACAGAGCAAACTAAGGGAGAATTCAGGTGCATGGTGTCTTGTTTATATTCTTATAGATAATAATGAGATGATGAAACTGCCTGGTCGCCATAGTTCAACATAGCATCATCCACTGACATCCTGTCATCCATTGCTTTTACCACAGATGGCTGTTAAATGATAATTACCTTTTTTTTTTTACAATCTGGACCTTATTTCTAGAATAAAATATGATCATTTACTCACCCAGATAACTTTGGTGTCATTACAAGTCGTTCCGACAGAATTAGATCCAACCGAGAACCGCATATCCGTATGCGAGTACATGGGGCAGCGCGATGCAGCCGCCAAAAAACACATTATCCGCCCTGTAACTCGTTCATTTCACCAATATTTTGTAATGATACACTAGTGCTATTGAGGTGACCTGTTGACCTGGATGATGTCGTCTCCGACCGGTGCCCGGCTCATTCTGATAATAATCATTCCGCTTCAGCATTCGGGTCCATTTTTAGTGCAACTAACTTGAGCTTCAGTGAGTCCAGGTCGCGGAGAGGAAGCCTGTGGAAGCTGAACTTCATCCAGCTGTTCATTTTGTTCTGATAAGTGTTATGAATGACACACACAGGGCTGACACACCCACTCAGGCACATCTTTCATTGGCTGGACTGGAAGAGGCGGGGTTGGGGTTCCTGGGGCGTGCGTATGCCTTTAAGTGATTAGTGCACCTGTGAAGAACGGTGAGAGAAGACAGAGAACAAAGAAGAGACGACACGAGAAGACCGGAACGGCGTCTCGTCTCCCCCGTTTTGGTTTTCGTTTTGGTTTTGTGTTATGATTTAGTTTCTCACCTACGCTCGACGAAAAGAAGCTTTTAATAAAACCTGAACGCTGAGCCACCGAGGCGAAGCAACCCCTCGTGCTTGGGCTCGCCATGAACGTGTGTGATGAAGAACAGGTGGAGGCCTAGAGTCCGGTCCCCGTTCCAGCCGTCTACCGTGAGTACTCCACCCTGCCTCATTGATAAATGGTCCAGCCATCCGCTACATTACACACACTGGCTCACACCCACACACATGTAGTGAAGTCGTAACACAAGTCAGAAACATGCAGAAACAAAACAATAGCATTAGCGGTAGCAAGTTAGCCGTGCCGTGTGGTGGTTGAAGATCATCCAGGTCAGAGGTTAGTAGGCCAACCTACAGACCCCTGATGTTGATAACAGGTAAACCAGGACTCAGAGGGGACTAACACTAGCGTATCATAACAAAACATTGGTGAAATGAATGAGTTTTGCGGCAGATAATGTGTTATTTAGAGGCTGCATTCTGATGCCCCGTGTACTCGCATTATATGGATATGCGGCTCTCGGTTGGATCTAATTCCGTCGGAACGACTTGTAATGACACCAAAGTTATCTGGGTGAGTAAATGGTCGTATTTTATGCTAGAAATAAGGTCCAGATTGTGAGGTAAGGTTAAGGTAAGTGGTGTGCTGCACATGCCCAATCTGCCAGTGACTCTGCAGGTGTCAAATAACATGAGCAAAAATGTAAAATCGAGTAGAAATGACTGCTAACATCAAGTTATACCTAACTGTCAGAAATGGTAGCCACCTAATCTATTTTATTAGCTTTTACTTTCTGAGTGAAACTCAAATTTAACATCCCAGTGGATCCTCCCAATTGTTCAATACTGATGGTTAAAAACGCACAGTTTAGTCTTACATTAAAAGGCTAGATGGGTTTATTTGCACTTTGAGAGGAAAGCAGACCACCGAAACCAGCAAGGTATCATAAGTTATTGATCATGTGTCCGTCATGCTGAGTGGCAACAACATTGACATATGTAAGAGGCATTTCTTAGAAGTCACAATGATGGTCGCCTGGGGTCTGGATATCATGAAGACATCAAAGTCAACCCAGGGAGCCAGATAAAACTGAAACTACTGTCTATCTGTCTATCTATCTATCTATCTATCTATCTATCTATCTATCTATCTATCTATCTATCTATCTATCTATCTATCTATCTATCTATCTATCTATCTATCTATCTATCTATCTATCTATCTATCTATCTATGAGTGTGAACATGAATGCTCTGTTGCCTAGCAAGTTGCTGACTTTGTGCGTTGCTGCCCTTGTTTCGCTGCACCTCCGCTTGTCTGTGACTAAGAAGCAAAAGTAAAGCAGGCATAGCAGCCCGGCGGCACAAACGGAAAGAGAACATTTTGCAAACACATGCATATGATTAATGTTCCCACACATATCATCCATCCCTGCCTCCTGCCACAGTATGCTGTATTAGGGGGTGAAAAAACAAGGCCTCACAAGATGGAGCATTCTGTAGAGGAAATATATCTTTGAATCATAGGCTGCACACAATATTATTAGAGTAAAGAATTAACAACCTTTAAACATCATTTAAACACTCAGAGATCCACAACTTTTTCATTTAGTCTTACTGTAATGCACAGGGATATGAAATACATGTTCTTTTCATCAGCCGGCACAATTTGTTACCAGTGCATTGGGCAGCAATTTGAATTATGTGATAAGCAAACAGAATTTTGCTGTGCTGTTAATTGTTGATTACAAGATATATACTGCTGTGTTAATATAGTTTGTTTGCTCCCATGTCTATGAATTAGTAATTATTGTGCACTGTTCCTAATTATCATTAGTCCCAAACAAAAATAGAGATTAAATAATTAGCTGTCTAATCTTGCCTTTCTTATCTATCTCCTGCGCTCTCTCTTTCAGTCTCTCTCCCTCACTCTCATTTTTTTTTACAACATCATTGTAGAAAATATTCATTCAATTCAAACTACTGTTGGTTCAGCCAACTAATTTAAATGTTTGTTCTTACAACCCCCTTAATAATACAATTGCATTGTAAAGTGAATTAAACAACTTGCAGTACAATTGCTTATGACATGGTATGCTTTGTGTCCCATAAAATCTATTTTCAAGCAAAGAGAAAGAGTAAAAGAATAATAATAATAATTTCAAACCATATTGCAATTCTGTAAGAAAAATATATATTTATGTTTGTGGGATACATACAGACATTCAGTGCACATCCAATATAATACATTCAAATTGGATGTAAAAACAAAGCAAAGGCAGACAGGCTGTCAGCAGAATGATTAACATATACGAACATGAGAACAAGAGACACAGAGGAACCTGTGGGAAGTAATGAAAACAAATCTTATTGCAGTCAAATCATGGTTTAAACTGAGAATATGTTGATATAAAACATCTATTTCAAAATCAAAAGAAAAAAGGTCTAACCTTTGGAGTTCTGCCTAGAGCTCTCATAATAAAAACAATAGAGTAGTGTGTTATTTTTTTCATTTTATTTTATCTTATTTTTTTGCAGTATAATTCTCAGTGTCTGCCTCTCTCTCCATCCTCAGTGATTCACAGTGACCCGTGGGGGAAGAGACAGAGACAGTCCTTGCAGATGGATGGACCTTTAACAATGCTCTGCGTCTGCAGTCTGAGGAATGATGTGCAGCTCGACAGTGTGTTCAGACGACCAGACTACAGTAACTGGACTGGCCTGGGCCACAATATGTGTCAATGCTCATTGACAGCTGTCAGCCTGCATTAGTGCAACCAGGGGTGAACAGAAAAGTAGAAACATTTCATTATGCAAGTTTTTTTGTTTCTCTCCTATAAACAAGTGTTTGTATGGGTGCCAGTCTTCACCCTTACAGCACTAACAAAAACATACTTGTCACTTCTCACTTCCTCTGATCCTGCTCACACCTTCGCTTCCCTTGTTTGTCTAATTGAGGAAAATAAAGTTTATTCTTTATACTTGGAAGTGGGTTTGCTTCATAGAATAGTCTTTGCCATCTGTGTAATGCAGTCCTTGGTTGATCTGATAAACAATAGTGTTCTCTCTCTCACCCACTCACTGTGGGTGCCTGATCATCTTCAGTCAAAACCATCTGATCACAGGTTTCCATCCATGCCCCCCACCAGCTGCATTCCTCATCATCACCACCACTGTCTTGACTTAGAGAGAAGTTTGCTCTTGGAGGAAGCACCTTTTTCCTACAGATCATTCCCCATGATCCACATCGTTCCAGGGTCTAATCTCTAAAGTCGATCCCCTCCATTCATAATCAGTTCCATTTGGATTCAATGTTTTCATATATTCTGATACACGTTCTCCGATTAGTCTCTTGTAGTTGTCATTGCTTTTGATCAAAATACGTATTTATCTATTCATTTATTTTAATTTACAGTTTTTCTCAGTCGCTTTGGTGCTTTTCTCAGATCAGACCAAAAGTTGAATTTTTGAACATTTAGTCATTTGTGCACATCATATAACTTCTCCTTCCTCTGAACAAATTGCAAATGCTCTTGGGCATGTATCAGTTGCTTTCATACAATTATATGCTCTTTTATAACATTATCATTTACTTAAAACAAAATGAACTGTACTTGAGAATGTTGAATAGTCATTCCCTATAAAACTAATAGTCCTCATTTCATTGCTTGAGTCATTACATACAAAACTGTTGAACTAGTTGTCAAAATCTGTCAAACTAATGTTAAATGTTGGGAGAACCACTGTGAATTCACTTATTCAAACATTTGGTAGGGAGAACAGGTATTGGACAGTAATTCAGCACTAAACAATCTGCATTGCTCGTTGTGTCAGGCATTAGGCTGACAGTGGGACAAGAACCTTTTACTTTTTACATTTATAGACTTACAGCTTTACTAGAGTACAGATCTACTGTATTGTAGTGTACAGTATTACAGCAACCTACTTACAGTAAAGTAATTTTACTCTGCACCTCACAGGATTGCAAGATAACCTCACAGAGCTGGAAGAGGGCGTTTTTTTTTTTTTACTCTGCAACAAAAGGAAGCCATTTGTGCAATGGTAACTGCAAACAATGACATAAAGTTGAGAGAGATACAAAGCAAGGATGATAATACCTTTGGAAATATTGAATCTGTTTCAATCGTTACAGTTGACAGAATGATGTGGATGAAAATATGTGGCCAGACAGACAGGAAATGTCTGAATGTGCAGGAATGATTTACAGTAATCTGTATGTTCAGTTACAATATGAACTGCAATATTGTTTAGAGTTGTTCACAGCTTTTCCCAAAGGGTGTTTCTATGACTGTAGTGTATTTTTCTTTTGCACAATTCTGTGAACAATTTAGCACTGCAAAGAGCAAAAATGTGAAACATACGTAGGCCTACATTGTATTGTGCTAGAGAACAAACTGTCATAATCAAAACATGACAAAGCCATTTGACTATCTTGTTCATAAACAATGGTGTCAGGGATTCTCATTTTAATGACACTGACAGTTACTACATTCTGTAAAGAGAGTTGTGATGTACTTCAATGTACCCTGCTGTGACTCTTGCATTAACAGTTAAGAGAGCATTAAGACTGTTTTGAGAAATGGGCCAAAACATTTGAGAAAAACTGTAAAGCGTTCCTGTGAGTCATGACCATGAAAGCCTGAGCCAGAATGCACAATGCCAAAACCTTAAGACTGAGGCATGTAAACAAAAGCCATGTTTTTTAATGTGTTTCTTATTGTGACATGTCAGAATGTCATCAATAAAGGCATTCATCAACCTTCAGTCTATTGGAGTAAATCATCTCCTTTACTACTTCACTAACCGAATAGACAGGACACAGCAGTTTTTAGTTGTGCTGCATGTTTCCTTCACACCTCGGGTTACTACATTGTTTTTGTTTTATATATACGTATGTATGGGCCCCTATAATGAACCAAAAGCTATCAGGTCATTTATGAATCAAACACAACTTTTTCAAGGTAGCAGATATGAATATTAAAATCATCAAGGATAATAGCACCATCAGAGCAATGTACAATAGAAAAAGCAAAATAATCTTTTTTTAAAAAATCAATTCATTAATAGGCAACTGGTATGGTTTTTAATATTACCTTTATTTTATCATTCAGTACCTTAAATTAAATAGACTAGTTGTGTACTTCAGACACAAGATTGCAGCAAAGATATTTGCAGGAGGATATTATACAGAGATAATAAATGCATTACAGACAAGGACACATGGATTGCACAGAATAGTATTACATGAATAGCTAAATAATAATTTCAAAGACAGGGGTGAGACATATAGTCAGTTCAATGCCACCGTACAGTACATGCTGCTTTAAAAAGGAGAATAAGTTACTAATGGGCTGAATAAACAGTTAAGGAAAATTATTTTATGTGTCAAGGGAATATGTCAACAAAAACACCAGATATGCCAGACATGGTCAAACACAGCTCGAGACTCACAACATTAGGCAGATGCTTCATAGTCCTGCAACCTTGAACATTACCATAACAACGCCCAAACACTCAAGAACTGCACACTGGGATTTTCACAACGCTGGTATTTTTGGCATCATATGTGAGTCCAGTAAATAAAGGCTCATAACCTGCTGTAAAGCTGAATCTTGTGCATCAGCAAGAAGCAATATCTTCTAATGAGTCATTTTTCACCCGCTTTGGAATCGGAGAAAAGCTAAACGGTGCTTTCGACCCACAATGTCTGTTGTCGACTGTTAAACATGGCAGCTGAGCTGTAATGGTAGGGCCAGCCATCTACTGGGGATCATTAGGTCTGATGATTGCTCTGCATGATTACATAACAGCTAAGGAATATGAATCCATTTTACAGTTATCATTAGTGCCCCCTGTGGTGCAAATGCTGTTCCCTTGTGATGCTCCCAAACTAAAGATGATAACACCATGTTGCATGCTGCTAAATAAATGGTGGTAAAAAGTGGTTTCATGAACACAATGAAGAAGTCACAAATCTGTTACTTTAATTAAAAACACGCATTTGAACATCACTGGACCTCAGGTAATTTTGAAGAGCAGTGAATGAAGTCCATTTTCACCTGCTCATCCCTCAAAGACTGGACCCTGTCACTCTTGAAGGATGGTTTAATATTGCACAGCGGTGTATGATGCAGTATGACACAGCTTCAGGGAAGAGTTAAGCAGTTCAGTTGACTAGCTTCCCTCCTTAAAATGTAGTTAATTTCCATTTGGTGTTTCTTTAAGTCTTTTCTACCCCTTGTGTGTCAGAGGTATGTTGTAAATTTAAAGGGATAGTTCAACATTTTGGGCAAATTGGCCCATTGCCATAATCGCTATAGTCATAGCAGTAGGGTCATTACTTTTATTTGTCAGTGATTTCTTGGTTTCCCTCATCAAACCCATCAATGACACAACCCAACAACTCCAAAGTGCTCTCGTGGACAAGTTGTGACCTGCACATTCACTATGAGATAATAATTGACCGTTACGAAACGGAGCCGTTTTCGAGAAATACAGAGACTGCTTGCTGAAAAACTGTCCCTGACAGCAACGCACATCAGCAGTTTTGCATGAATTTACCTCTAAAACAACCATTTCTCATAATGTTCCATTATTGTCTCGTAGCATGGTGAATGTGCAGGTCACAAGTTGTCCACCAGAATGTTTTGGAGTTGTTGTGTATTTGATGAGTTTGGTGAGGGAAACCAAGAAATCCTATTAGCCTCCGTAGCACACGCAAAGAGTAACAAACCTACTGCTATAGCGATTATGGCTATGGGCCAATTTTCCAAAATGTTGAACTATCCCTTTGAGTCTGGCCAGTTTTATCCGCAAACAACAGCCTTCTAAGCCCCCCCCCCCCGAGTCTAAATATGAGAAGGTACCTGTCTGCTATTGGTGCGTGATTTATGAAGGTGAAGTCTCATTTGTGCTCTCTTTGCAGAACAGGTGTGCTTTGTTTGTGCTTCTACACTTTCCTGGACTTGTCACTTGGCAGTTCTATTCTTTCCCTTATTTTCCATTAAGCCGCCACTCTGCCTATGGAAAGCTGCGAGTCACCGAGCCGTTTCATGTTTCTTTTCTCTCTCTCTCTCTCCCTCTCCTCTGTCAGGAAGAGCCTTGGGGATATTCATCCAGCTCTTTGATTCATTTTTTAGTGTAGTTAGTTACCTGTTAATGTAAATGTTTAAAAGCGATTAAAATAATTCACCACATCTGAAGGCTAAATACACGTCTCAGTGGCAGCAACAGCTCAGTCTCCTGCTGTTATGTTTGAAAATGAAGTACAGTATGTGTAGAAACACGAGGTGTCCAACCAATGAGGTGTTGGAAGCACAAGGTCTGACTGCTACTATCAATCACTCCTAGTCAGGTGTGTTGGGATGTGAGAAATAAGAGATGTATCATTATTTGTGCCACCTGTTTTCTTCATATTACCACCAACAGCAGAGTGATCATCTAGATTTAGACCATTGATACGTCCTAAATTTCCATATTTGTAATAGTCCACAAAACCCATGAAATGATCAAAATGAAAAATCACATTTTCGTCAATGATGTGTGTAACCCATGTTAAAATATGACATAAATAAGAATAAATAGTTGAATAAAAACTGCATAAATAAGTTTGAAAGTTAAATGTGATTTATTTTATGTCAATTAATCATCAGAGTTGATTAAAAATGTTGATAAAGCAATCATTTAGTGTTTAAGGTTAAAAGTCTGATGACAGAAAATAATGTCGCTGCCCCTTTAAGGGACCAGCGACACAGACGCAGCACCTCGGTGACGCTGCAGCAGAAACCTGAGGGAGAAAGCAGAGGAGGATTCAGAGGAGACGGAGCGGTAAGATCAGAGAAACCGCTCCGCTGCCATTTTGAGTTGGGAAAAACCGTAGCAGTAACGTTACAACTCCGGGCCTGTGAGGTTTTTATTTATGTGAATTGAGGATTTAAACTTAGTTTTATTTGTGTTCATGGCCTGTTATGCAGGTCAGGTTTTTTGCTCGGTTGGAAACACGATTGGAGCTCGGTCGGAGCTAGGACTGGTCTACCATGTGCAGGCGTGCACATACAGACGGGATTCAAGATGGCGAGCCAGACCCAGACTTCAACTCATCTTCTCATCGCATCGCTGAGGACATCCTCCTTGTGTGGTAACTCGCTGCCAGAGTGGTAGGAGTAACGGGAAGTAGTTTGAACTGAATTAAAAGGAACTGAGAACCTTTTTGAACTATTATTTTTGAACTATTATTTTCTTTTCTTTTTCTCTTTTGTCTCGAACTGAGACTTTGAACTGAACTGAACATTTGAACTGAACTGAACACTTGAATTGAACTGAATACTTGAACTGAACTGAATATTTGAACTGAACTGAACATTTGAATTGAATTGAACACTTAAATTTACATTGCACTTAAATTGAAATTTAAAGTGACATACTTTTATTTTCTTATGTTTATATTTTGAAATGTGATTTAAGTGATTGTGGTTCACCTTGATTTTTATTTTGTTTTGAAGGTGTTTCTTACCTGTAAAAGAAAGAAAAACGAGTTAACTCAAGAAGACAAATAGGAACCTTAAAATAGGTGTAACCTAAAGAAACAGACTGGTCTACTAATTCAAATTAGTCCGACAAAAGAAAATAACCTAGGAAAAGACTGGTCTAATTAAATTAGATTAGCTCTACTAAAATAAACTAGGTAAACTAAAGATCAAAAAGAAAGGGTGAAATACTTTTTCATTTATACTTACCTTATTAACCTGCAGGGGTATTTTTTTGGTTTCATGTACTGTGATTTTATATGTGTTTTGCATCCAGTAAACTGCCGGCGTTTTCTACTAAATCAACGGTCTCTGGTGTATTCTTGCTCCCCACTCCTTAGAGCCTAGAACTGGTCCAGTAGCGCAGTTAGTGGTGCGATACCGGTGCTACAAACATGGCGAGCCAGCCACGAGTGGCTTAAAGCATTTAAAAGTAGAAACCAGAGACCGTCTAATATTGTTGTCAGTTTTTCAAAATGGATGTCGTTCAAACGAGTAGTGTAAAAATCCCTAACTCAATCATAGTTAGCGGTTTAACCGGTACAGAAACTGATGAAGAACTACATGACTTCCTGAAGCAATATGGTTCCATTCAAAGAGTGATTCCAGTAGATTTCACTGAACAAGAGCCAGGCAAACAGGTTATTGTAGAGTATGTGTATGGTACAGCTATACAGGCTCTCTTACCTTCATTGCCACACAGACTAAACAGTAAGACTAAAACTGATGTCACCTTCCACATCAGAGCTTTAGCCAGTGTTTACACGCCTGTAGCCAGCAAAACAGCTACACAAACTTACCTCACAGAGTTAAAAGACATTGCAAAACAGACTGGCAAAGACTTCGCAGCTGTTCTCAGAGAAGAACTCTCTCTCATCAGTGAGACTGTTGATCTGGATCACTCAGAGACCCAAGATGAAGATGCAGAGCAGAACTCATCTGATAACCCAGAGCAACATGACTCCGAAAATGCTGCACAGGTAAGCCCCCTGCCCAGCACGGCCCCAGAGCAGCATGTCCAACATCATTGGTCTCCACCACCGACACCATCTAAAGAAAAGACACAGCCTGCTCTGAAACTTTCTGTCGTCAATCCACCTGACATACAAAAAGTAATCGTTGAGCACATAGTGAGAAATGAAGACTCTGCTCTGCAGGTGCACACTTCCTTGAGACTGAGACCCTTCTCTGGGCGTGTCCCACGTCCCAACAATGAAGTGGATTATGAGACATGGCGCTCCAACGTGGAACTTCTTCTTAAAGACACAACACAGTCTGATCTTTACAAGTCACGAAAGCTCCTTGAAAGTCTCTTATCACCTGCCATCGATATTGTGAAGCACCTGACACCTGAATCTCCTCTTAATGTGTACTTGGAGATCTTGGACTCCGCTTTCGGCACCGTCGAGGACGGAGATGACCTCTTCGCGAAGTATCTCAACACGATGCAGGATAACGGTGAGAAACCCTCAGCTTATTTACAACGGCTGCAGGTGATGCTGAGCACCACCCTCAGGAGGGGAGGTGTAACTGCAAGCGACCTTGACCGGCATCTTCTCAGACAGTTCGTCAGAGGCTGCTGGGATAACATCTTGATAGCTGAGCTCCAGCTAGAACAAAAGAAACAGAACCCACCTACCTTTGCTGAACTTCTCCTGTTGCTCCGCACAGCTGAAGATAAGCGTTCTTCCAAAGCTTCACGCATGAAACAGCACTTCAATGTTTCGAAGCCGAGAGTGTCTTCTCATTATCAGGGTATCTATGTGCAGAGTGAAGAAGACTGCAACTCATCTCAGCCAGTTCTTGATCACAGGTCTGAAATCCAAGACTTAAAGAAACAAATAGCTGATTTGCAGTCCCAGCTCACACATATCACACAAAAAGACAGTAGAAAAGCTAAACCAGCTGCCAGACCACTAGCCCCTCAACAAGCTAGCACACATTCCCCAGCTATCACTCACACATTTCAAAGGCTGCAGCCCCACAGCCGAGATGTAAACAACAACACAAGCAATAGACCAAGGCCCTGGTATTGCTTTAGATGCGGGGAGGACGGGCACATCAAGCCTCAGTGTGAAGGTGAGTCGAACCCATCTCTTGTAGCTGAGAAGAGGAAGCAGCTAAAAGAAAAGCAGTTAGCATGGGACAGTCAACATGGCGCTTCAAAGCCTGATCCTTTAAACTAGGCCCAGTTCCGGTTGTGGGACAAACGGGGACTGGAACACAGACAAAGTGTCCCAAAAAGAAGCTGCACAGAGCCCATGTGTACTCACACACACAAAGACAGTCAGTGACCCTGCCAAAAGGTCTGATTGGAGCCAAGTGCACCGCACAGGTGACCATAGCTGACAAAGACTGCAGTTGCTTGTTGGATTCAGGTTCTCAGGTAACAACGATCCCCAACTCTTTCTATCTGGAGAACCTGTCTCACTTACCTCTCAGTTCTTTGAACGACCTGCTTGAAGTGGAAGGGGCCAACGGTCAAAGCGTCCCTTACCTTGGCTATGTTGAGGCCACCATCAGATTCCCAGAGAGCTTGCTTGGAGCCGACATCGAGGTACCCACGCTGGTCTTGGTTGTACCTGACATGCGCTCCACCTTGTCATCAGTGCTTATAGGCACAAATACTTTGGACGTTCTCTATGAAAAGTATGCAGACATCGCACCTCAGAACTATGAGTCTCTTCCTTATGGCTACAAAGTCGTCTTAAAGACCCTTGAAATCCGGAAAAGACAGTCCGTTGATTCCAGCCTGGGAGAAGTAAGGCTTCATAGTAGAGATTTTGAGACCATTTCAGCCGGACAGACCAAAGTCCTTGAAGGATCAGTGAGCTGCAGGACGCTTGATGTTGGAAAGTGGGTGATGGTCGAGTCACCAAAGTCATCGTCCCTTCCTGGTGGCATCCTGGTGACAGATAGCCTGGTAAGTCTACCACCAAAGCTACCACGCTGCATACCAGTCACACTCAAGAACGAGTCACACCATGACATCACCCTGTCTCCAAAAGCTGTCATTGCAGAGATACACGCTGTCAAAAGTGTTCAATCTGTCAAGACCCCTGATTCAGACTCAACCACAAAACCTGACCAAAAACCAAATCTCGACTTTGACTTCACTGACTCTCCTGTACCCAACGAGTGGAAAGAGAGGATAACAGAGAAATTGAGTTCCATGCCGGAGGTGTTTGCACTGCACGAGCTTGACTTTGGCCGCACTGACAAAATCAAACATCATTTAACACTCAGTGACGAGACGCCATTCAAACATAGGCCGAGACCTATACATCCTCAGGACATAGAGGCTGTGCGTGCCCATCTCCAGCAGCTCCTTGACGCAGAAGTCATCCGCGAATCGGAGTCACCTTTCTCCTCGCCGATTGTCGTCGTCAGGAAAAAGAATGGCGACGTCAGACTCTGTATAGATTACAGAAAATTGAACACACAAACGGTAAAGGATTCATATGCCTTACCTAATCTGGAAGAGTCCTTCTCGGCATTGACCGGGTCCAAGTGGTTCTCGGTGCTCGATCTCAAGTCAGGCTTCTATCAAATAGAGATGGAGGAAGCAGACAAACACAAAACTGCATTCGTCTGCCCACTAGGATTCTTCGAGTTCAACAGGATGCCTCAGGGGATAACCAACGCCCCTAGCACGTTCCAGAGGCTTATGGAGCGTTGTATGGGAGAGTTGAACTTGAAGCAAGCCCTAGTTTTTCTGGATGACCTCATCATCTTCTCCTCGACGTTGGAGGAGCACGAGGAAAGGTTGATGCGCGTGCTCAACCAGTTGAAAGAGTTTGGCTTGAAACTGTCGCCAGGGAAATGCAGGTTCTTCCAAACCTCTGTAAAGTACCTCGGCCACATCGTGTCTGAAAAAGGCATAGAAACCGATCCTGACAAAGTAGCAGCATTAAAAACCTGGCCAAAACCAAACAACTTGAAGGAGCTAAGAACCTTCCTGGGTTTTTGCGGTTACTACCGCCGGTTCGTAAAAGACTACTCAAAGATCGTGAAGCCTCTCAACGAGCTCACCGCTGGCTATCCGCCGCTGAGAAAGCACGCTAAGATCACAGTGAACCCTGCGAAGTACTTCAATCCAAAAGACTCCTTTGGTGACAGATGGACGCCAGCTTGCCAGGCAGCGTTCAACGCCATAATCGAAAAGCTGACGACCGCACCCATCCTCGGGTTTGCTGACCCTAAGCTCTCTTACATTCTACATACAGATGCGAGCACCTTGGGCCTCGGTGCTGCCCTCTACCAGGAGCAACAGGGACAGAAGCGCGTTGTTGCTTACGCGAGTCGAGGGTTGTCGAAGTGTGAGTCCAGGTATCCTGCGCACAAATTAGAATTCCTTGCCCTTAAGTGGGCAGTAACGGAGAAATTTCAGGATTACCTGTACGGGAACACATTCCTTGCTGTCACAGATAGCAACCCGCTAACATACATTCTTACCTCTGCTAAGCTCGACGCCACGAGCTACAGATGGTTGGCCGCTCTGTCGACATTCGATTTCCAGCTACAGTACAGAGCCGGTAAGCAGAATCAAGACGCGGATGGGCTGTCTAGACGTCCTCACAGCAGAGTACCTGATGACACATCATCACGAAAAGAGTTGGAGAGGATACAACAATTCACAAAAAGACACTTGTCAGAGGCTGATTATGCTCACCTGAATGAAAACACCATCAAAGCCATCTGTGAGAAGCACTTGGTCCATGAAGTGATCGACAATCACTCTGGGGAAACGTCGCCCAGCACCACTTTGGTTGTGTCGCTTGCCCATCATCCAAAGGCTCTCCCACAAAGCTTTGAAGAGGAGGATCAGCTTGGTGGCTTACCTGTCGTCTCCTCGTTAATACCAGCTGAAATAAGGGACAAGCAAAATGCTGACATCTGCATCCGTGAAGTCCTCAGGCAAGTGGAGTCGGGAGAGAAACCCCCACCATCCTTGAGGAAAGAACTTCCAGAGCTTGGTCTCTTATTGAGAGAGTGGAACAAACTTGAGATCTTAAATGGCATCTTGTACCGCAGGCGGCAAGAGGGCGCTCAGACTCACTACCAGCTTGTGCTCCCCGGAGCCCTAAGATCCTTAGTCCTCAAGAGCCTCCACGACGACATGGGCCACATGGGCACAGAGCGCACCCTAGATCTTGTCCGGAAGCGATTCTATTGGCCCAAAATGTCAGCAGAGGTGGAAACCAAGGTCAAAACCTGCAGTCGCTGCATACGACGTAAGACCATGCCCGAGAAAGCTGCACCACTCGTCAACATCGTGGCTACGAGACCACTCGAACTCGTGTGCATGGATTTTCTCAGTGTGGAGCCGGACTCCAGTAACACAAAAGATATCCTGGTCATTACCGACCATTTTACGAAATATGCAGTGGCAGTCCCCACCCCGAATCAGAAAGCCAGGACGGTGGCCAAGACCCTGTGGGACCACTTTTTCGTCCATTATGGCATTCCTGAAAAACTCCACAGTGACCAAGGTCCCGACTTTGAGTCTCGAACAATAAAAGAACTGTGCGAGCTCATTGGTACTCAGAAGGTAAGAACCACACCTTACCATCCGAGAGGGAACCCTGTAGAACGTTTCAACAGGACCCTGCTCAACATGTTGGGAACCCTTGAGAACCAGAAAAAGAGTCACTGGCGGGAGTATGTCAAGCCGTTAGTACACGCTTATAATTGTACTAAGAACGAGACAACCGGCTTTACCCCTTACGAGTTAATGTTCGGGCGTCAGCCAAGATTGCCAGTTGACCTAGCCTTTGGCCTACCTGTCAATCATCAGCCAGGCTCTCACTCGCAATACGTCCGCAACCTGAAATCCCAACTCGAAGACAGTTACAGAGTAGCAACTGAGAATGCTAAAAAGACAGCCAATCGCAACAAAGCAAGGTTTGACAAGCATGTTGTTGACTCCACCTTGGAAGAAGGCGACAGAGTCTTGGTTCGAAACGTCCGTCTTAGAGGCAAGCACAAGTTAGCCGACAGGTGGGAGTCCGACGTGTATGTTGTCCTGAGACAGTCTGGAGACGTCCCAGTGTATGTTGTGAAACCTGAGACAAGAGATGGTCCACAAAGAACTCTTCATCGTGACCTCCTACTGCCATGCGGTTTCCTTCCTGTTACCCTAACTGAAAGTGAAACGAACCCGCCAAAGGCAGTGAGGCGACCAAGAACTCGACAACATCCTAAAAACGACACATCAGATGGAGCTGAAGAGGATGAATCCCAATCTGATTCCGAGGAATATCACTATCACGGAAACCTAAGAGTGGAAACACTAGAGTCCGATCTGACCTCTGAACCCATGGAACACTTACCTGAAAGGAATGAACCGGAACCTTCTAAAGAGATGACTGCTGTTGAGCAAAATCCTTCAGACGTAGCCAAAGCTTTTCCTGAGGATCCTCCAGTAGAGACTCATGACCTGAACTTACCTGAATCCAGAGAGAAAGACTCACCTGATCCCGCAGTTGATGACTTGACTGACCCTGAAAGGAAAGACTCACCCGACCCTGAAAAGAAAGACTTACCTGTTCCTGCAGACGACGACTTACCTGTTCCTGCAGACGACGACTTACCTGTTCCTGCAGACGACGACTTACCTGTTCCTGCAGACGACGACTTACCTGATCCTGAAAAGAAAGACTTATCTGTTCCTGCAGACGACGACTTACCTGATCCTGAAGAGAAAGACTTACCTGACACTAAAGAGAAAGACTTACCTGACACTGGAGACAAAGACTTACCTGATCCTGGAGAGAGCAACTCAACTGCTGGACAGGAAACTGGAAACCTACCTGAGGAAGATCTGGAAAATGTCCATCCTTCTACTCAACCTGCTCAGGAGAGCAAAGGAGACACAAGTGATATGGACCAAGTGGACAACCAAAACGAAAGTGACTGTTCAGGAAGACCTGTCAGAGACAGAAGAGCGACTAAAAGACTGACTTATCCTGAGCTAGGAAACCCGTTGGTTACGATAGTTCAGTCTTTATTTCAAACCTTGAGTGATGTGTTTACAGACTCCCTCGAAGAACCTAGCTTTCCAAAAACTCCTAGAGTTATGACAGTATAAATAAAAAATAAAAAAATGCACAGGGACGTGCATTAGGTAAAGAGGGGAGGATGTAACCCATGTTAAAATATGACATAAATAAGAATAAATAGTTGAATAAAAACTGCATAAATAAGTTTGAAAGTTAAATGTGATTTATTTTATGTCAATTAATCATCAGAGTTGATTAAAAATGTTGATAAAGCAATCATTTAGTGTTTAAGGTTAAAAGTCTGATGACAGAAAATAATGTCGCTGCCCCTTTAAGGGACCAGCGACACAGACGCAGCACCTCGGTGACGCTGCAGCAGAAACCTGAGGGAGAAAGCAGAGGAGGATTCAGAGGAGACGGAGCGGTAAGATCAGAGAAACCGCTCCGCTGCCATTTTGAGTTGGGAAAAACCGTAGCAGTAACGTTACAACTCCGGGCCTGTGAGGTTTTTATTTATGTGAATTGAGGATTTAAACTTAGTTTTATTTGTGTTCATGGCCTGTTATGCAGGTCAGGTTTTTTTGCTCGGTTGGAAACACGATTGGAGCTCGGTCGGAGCTAGGACTGATCTACCATGTGCAGGCGTGCACATACAGACGGGATCCAAGATGGCGAGCCAGACCCAGACTTCAGCTCATCTTCTCATCGCATCGCAGAGGACATCCTCCTTGTGTGGTAACTCGCTGCCAGAGTGGTAGGAGTAACGGGAAGTAGTTTGAACTGAATTAAAAGGAACTGAGAACCTTTTTGAACTATTATTTTTGAACTATTATTTTCTTTTCTTTTTCTCTTTTGTCTCGAACTGAGACTTTGAACTGAACTGAACATTTGAACTGAACTGAACACTTGAATTGAACTGAATACTTGAACTGAACTGAATATTTGAACTGAACTGAACATTTGAATTGAATTGAACACTTAAATTTACATTGCACTTAAATTGAAATTTAAAGTGACATACTTTTATTTTCTTATGTTTATATTTTGAAATGTGATTTAAGTGATTGTGGTTCACCTTGATTTTTATTTTGTTTTGAAGGTGTTTCTTACCTGTAAAAGAAAGAAAAACGAGTTAACTCAAGAAGACAAATAGGAACCTTAAAATAGGTGTAACCTAAAGAAACAGACTGGTCTACTAATTCAAATTAGTCCGACAAAAGAAAATAACCTAGGAAAAGACTGGTCTAATTAAATTAGATTAGCTCTACTAAAATAAACTAGGTAAACTAAAGATCAAAAAGAAAGGGTGAAATACTTTTTCATTTATACTTACCTTATTAACCTGCAGGGGTATTTTTTTGGTTTCATGTACTGTGATTTTATATGTGTTTTGCATCCAGTAAACTGCCGGCGTTTTCTACTAAATCAACGGTCTCTGGTGTATTCTTGCTCCCCACTCCTTAGAGCCTAGAACTGGTCCAGTAGCGCAGTTAGTGGTGCGATACCGGTGCTACATGTGGTTAATATATGAAGTATTCCCAGCCTTACTCTTCAACTGTAGAGACTGACCAGTTCATGGAATTTATTAAGTTATGTGTATTTTATATTTGAAGGTGCTGTTCGCCTGGCCTGAGCACCCAGAGGTGAGGCTCCTACTGTAGCACAGTAACGATCTCTAGAATCTGGAATGTATTGGTTGATCTATAAATAAATATTGCTGTCAGCATTGTGGTAATCGTTACTGAACAGAGGATGCCACCACAACACTGTTGTCCAGACATGCGGGACTGCTTTGAATTATGGGACTCCATTTTGGAGGTCTCTGCTGCTGTACATTGCAGTGGGCGTGGGCTCTACCACGGCAGCGCTAACAGGAACTTATCATGTTCAGACAAAGTGCTGCTGACAGGCAGTTCAGGGTTTAGCAGCAGCCTTGCTGTGCCAGGCCTCCCCTGGGGTATTTCATCAATGCCTCCCGTGGAGACACCCAGTGCCACACAGGCGATCCCATACTCTAATGATGGCACACACCGCTTCTGTGATTGGCCGTAAGCGGGCTGAGGTGAGCCTGCCAAGGTCCAAGATAGAACAGCGTGGGCGCGGTATGTGGTATGGGGGGAGGGGAGGAGGGGGTGATGTTGGGAGTGGGCATAATTAGACTGCTGGGAGCCATGGTGATAATGGCCGTGCTCAGAGCAAAGGAGCACAGGGAAAGCACTTTAATTGAGATATAAAAGACTTGGTTCCAAGGGCACTTCACAAGAAAGGAGATGCCAGCTACAAATGCTTGCTCAGTGTAAATACTGAACAATGACGCACGGCCTTTGGTCCGTGTTTAGAGCACTGTTTACAAGTCGGTATGTAATTAATTCCTAATTGATGTCAACTAGAAAGAACAAACTTTCTTACCGTTTCAAGGGGAGAAGGAGACAAACGCTGATCCAGAGATTGTTTGCATTATGACGTTTCCCTGCCTTCTTAATCACAATGAAAGCTGCCAGTTGTGCGCTGTCACGCTGTGCTGCTCTACAGTATGTTTCACTGAGGAGTCATACAGTAACACGTGAACCAATCAAAGAGAATATCAGTGTCTTTTCTACTGGAGGTGTGTGCTGAGGTGGCAGGTGGCGCCTGGGGCAGCGAGAGAGGTTGGGGTGTGGTACAAAAGAAACAACTTCCCCGTTCTTCCGCCTACAGACACAACTAGTCAATGACAATGACGCATGACATAATAGAGGAGGAGATGAAGAACCACCTTAGAGCGGACGTACTGTATCTGCAATCTCAGTTCATCTGTAATTCAAAATACATTCAAATCAAATTATTCTGAAAATATAAATAACAAATATTTGCTTAGTTTGCTGGAGATTTCCTGTGTTTGTCTTTAGGCTCGGAGAAAAGAATCATTACTATGTCCTGGTTAACATTTTCAGCATTTGCATCAAATATTTTCTTGTCCTGCCTCTGCACACTTTTTGGTAATCAAGGCTAATATTACTTAATTCCTGAAATGAATGTAGTCTAATGTATTCCGGCAGACTTAATCTAGACATCAAAACACTGTGGACAAATACAGCTGAATATAGTGTGAGCTGACAGAAAATTTACATGTTGCTTAGATACACACATGGAGGTTGGGTACGTTGCCATACCAATTTAACAAGATCAAATCTGGTAGGAATTGTATGTTACTGTCTGTGCCTGCCTTTCTTTCTCTCTGCCTGTGTGCACACACACGCACACACTGAACACCCCCCCACCCAAAAAAAACAAAAAACAAAAACTCAAGCCCTTTTAAACACTCATTAGCACATGCAATCACCAGCTCTCAGCCACTCTCTCTGTACACACACGCTTAGCCTCACTTTTCTCTGAGTCACTTTGGTTCAGGACTTTGTTGTTCCATTGATTGAACAAGGCCATCAATAGCTTTCAAATACAGCAACCTGTCTGAAGAGGAGCTATGGAGCATGAACAGCGGCACCTCAAAAGATTTCCTGCTAATACTCTTCTTCCCTGGGTACCAAAGGAGTCCTACTATTATTTCCAGCCTTTTGCCTTAGGTGATTTCTCTCTGTGTTGAGGTGAGAGGGCTTTGTCGCCAACGCGAACATGGGGCCATCAAGACACCTTGCGGAGTCAAGGTAGAAATGTTTCCATGGTACCCAGCCCAAGGTCATCTGGACAACGATATAATGTTAGCCCTCCTGGGACTCAACCTCCTCTGACACCTTGCTTACGAGTCCCATTTTGCCATTTTACCATTGCTCTTTCACATTTCTGTTCCCCCTCCCACACGCATGGAAGAATGGGGTTGACTGGATGGATTTTTGCTCAGTGGTCTCCGTTGGGATCTTGCAGCGCGGAAGAGTTGGCACCTGCAGGGGGAAGAGAAGAGGGAGGTGGTGGTATAGAGGTGGACAGAGTAGTGTGAAGCTTGAAGGAGAGTGGAGCAGCTTGGCAGTGGTGGCTGTGCGGGTCTCCCAGGTTTGGTCTAATGGCCCCACTTGGCCCAACCTACTGCTGGTGGTCAGATGGCCTGCTCCACTATGAGGCGACAAGGCCAGGGGCACGCTTTCACATTCACTTCAGCCTGTCTTTGTCAAAGACTCTCAATGACTTTCCAAAAATAGGCAAGAGGGAATTCAACAGAGGGGGAGCAGAGTGTGCAGTAGAGGGAGAAAGGGTGAAATAAAAGCCAGTCTTAAGAGTCGAGGTGCGAGGGAGCAGCATATGTTGTTTTAATGTGCTCATTTACAGACCCTCTATTCTTTCCCCAGTGCCCTCAGAAGGGTCCTTCAATTTACAACAGGATCCAAAACGACAAAGCGGCCTGGTTTAGTGTGGGCAGCGAAAGGGAGCATTTACCTACAACACTTTCAACAGCAGCATCTGTGACCAGCGTTGTGTCCAAGGATGCCGAATGAAACAAAAAGAGATAAGCAGCAGGGTATTCTTAAGCCAGTCACATGAAACAAAAATAGTCGATGCTAGGTCTCAAACTGTGCTTTTTAACTGTGCATTTTGAAACATCTGACGGCTTGCAACACATTTGCCTGGCAGGCACTGTTTATCTCAATGTGGCAGACCACTACTCAAGATGGAGACATTACCCTCGTGACAACCAATGCCTGGCTATCCCCCTCCTCTGCCTCAGGACCTCCTGTCCCCCATCAGTCCCACATCCCTGGAGTACGAGTCTGATAATTGTCAGAATTCCCAGCAGGCAGTGGTGCTGGTTTAATCTAGTGTGGGTGTAATCCTCGTGCCCTATCTGGTACTGAAAGGCCCTCCCCACACCTGGAGCACCCCAGAGCATTCGTGAAGAACCACAGGAGGGAGAAGACTTTCAAGTCAGACAGGAGTGTGAATCCACTGTGCGTGTGTGCGTGTTGGTGAGCAATGAGAGACAGAGGGAAAGAGAGAGAAAAATATGATGATAAATGTAGTCATGACTGGAAAAAAGGAGGCATTGGGGATATTGCAGAAAATGAGGATACATATTTTGTCTAAGGATATGGGAGATGGGATGTGACCCGTGTTAATGCCGGATCCCAGCCAGCTTGGAGCCAAGCCTCCCCAGGCTTTGCCCTAAGGGCTAGATAAATGTTGGCTTTTGTGGGCTCAGTGGATAGAATTATCTTGGGTATCACCGGATAATGAGTGACTTGTTAGAATAGCAGCCCCCCCCCTCACCTCCCCTCTTCTCTACATACGTCAAATATTTGAGACTTGTTTTTTCTTCTGTGTGTGTGTTTGCATCGCGGTGCAGAGCCCCTCACTGTGTGGATAAATTGACTGCTGGCATGGAAATCACACAGGCTTCACTTGGATACACATGCATACACAGCCACCTCAATCAGCATGTCTGTTTCCTTCTACAGTCAAATTTGGTTAGCATTAACAAGCATGACGGAACACATCTCCACTCCGCTTAAACTCTAAATCTACCACAGCACAACACATTCTATGGAAATGACCGGATTTTCACAAGCCGTGATTCGCTATCTGTTACAACCTGTTTTTCTTGTTGACCTTCAAATCTCCTGTGGAGACCCTGCACCATCAGTGTGTCCGTGTGGGTAGGCATTAGTTGGACTCTTTCCTGGATTCTGCTTTTCTAATGAGGGATATCAGCACTTTGGCACAGCTTACTGGCAGCATGCATAAAAATGGATGGGGATGGGGTTCAGCTCGACAGACCTGTCCCACAGTCTTGGTCCAAGAAAATGGTGCCCAGAAGGATTGGGTTGCATTATCAAATTTTAAAATATGCCCATTATTTTCGTAGTTATATTTAATCCAAAAGCACCTTTGGGATCCTGGTTATTTGTAGATAATAGGGGCCACATTGTTTGCAGAGAGGTAGTTTTTACAGTGTCATGGTATGTTGTTGGTTGTAGGTATCATTTTCTGTTCTTTTTTTCCCCTACTCCCTGTGTTACTAGGTACAGAATATCCACAAATAGCCTCTCTTGGTTTTTGGACATCACATCTAAAATAGGGGTGTCTTTGAATGGACGTGTGGTGTCAGTGTTAGCGGGTGAGTCTCGAGAACGAATACAGTAACACTCCTCCACAGAAGGGCTAATACACCCAAGGGGGATATTTTCAGGGGTGCAACAGACTCATTATCTTGTCACGTATCATAAAAAAGACAACATCCCTCGGCATCAGGGGGTCTACTCTCCGTGCATGTGTGTCCTCACTCCCCTGGCTCTTCTGCGGCCAAGCTGTGCAGCAGCCTCCCTCTCCACGCATAATGAGAGAGGGCTGTAGACACACCACCTTGGTGAGCAGTATTGATTGTCTCCCCAGCACCTTCTGCTGAGAGGTCTCATTCTGTCTGTCACACTCCCACACACACGCACACACACTATGGACGAACCTGCAGGATACACACAGCGAAACACACACACACGTAACTTAGACAACATATGCCACCCCGGAGGGCTCTGCTGTTTGACATCTCGCTCACCGAGTGCACAATTAAAGTGTGAAAATGTGGCGTTAATGCCCTAAACCATTAACAACACTAGATTCTGTCAGTGAGGGATCACTCTGCCTGCCTCTACTTTCTGTCCTGCATGACTTTGAGTGTCTAGAAGGCCTCTCTCTGGTGCCCAATCTTTGTCAACACAGAAGTGGAAGGCCATAAAACATGGTGGCTTTACTGGACTATGCCACTCAGAGTGAGAGCAAAATATCCCCCTGTTAAACAGAAAAGAATGGAGATGATGGAAAGTTTACCACCCATTTTCTCTCACTCTCATTTCATTGGTCATGGGCCTGTGCATACGCTTAAGGGGGGCTCTCAACTGATGACAACTGAATCACTAGGATTTTTTTTCTCTTTTTTTTTATTAAATCTTCGTTTTACCATTGAGCATTTTTATGGCTTTTACACAGCAACAGCGTAACCTCTCAAATTAAGCCTTTATGGCTTTTGTGGCCTCATATTTTCAAATATGTCACATTGAATAAGTATGAAACGCACACTGCTCCCTTTCTCTGATATACTAATATCCGGCAATGTGATTAGCATTTTGCTAGTGTGAGCAGACTAAATCATGCAAAGGGAAGAAATTAACACCTTTATGAATCACTATATAAAGGTACAACGTAAACACGTGTGTACAGATCCAAACACATGTGGGGGAAAAGTGTTAATTGACCAACCTGCCAGGCAATTATTGTCGGTTGACCTCATAACCAAAATGTGTTTCTGATTATCATGCTTCAGAGGGTCTGTTGTCAAGGAAGCCATGTTTTAAACTGTTTAGACAGCACCTTCCACAGTCCACAGGGGACTGTTCTCAATCAGGCGAAAATGTAATCCAAGCTGCAAACTAATGAAAAATGAAAATGAATATTTTTTATGCTTTTTTTAGTATTTGAATTTCATTACCGAATTCTAATTACATAAAGCTCAGGGAATGAAAAAAAGATGATTTGCATGTAACCAAATCATTTGCCTAGTGGACCACAGACCTCGGCAGGACTCGGAGATATCATGTCTAGATTTTCATGCAGAACATTTCGCTGACTGTGAACTGATTATTGAATTTTTCACACGTCTGTGTAAATGTCTAAACAATGGTGCGATAAAAGTGAATGAGATACGACACGGTCAAGAAATGAAACTGACGGCTCTGTCTTTATACTTTCTGTGGTAATTTATTCCCAGCATAAAGGAAGCCGTTCAGGGCGGTGGCTCCGCAGCATGAGCAGAAATGTCAGCAGCCAGACAGGCAGGGGTTGAGCTTTGTAAGATGAAGATAGCTCCAGCGGAGTAGGAGGTTACAGTGTGTTTGTCCAGGAGATTATTATCCACACATACACTCCCCAGGGATAAACACAGCCGTGACAGCGTTCTAATAATGTTTCACTTTTATCAGGATGCACAAATGTGCACTTTGTGTCCATTTGCTTTGCGAAGTACAAGCCACACCGTGAATGAAGACAAACATCAAGTGGTGCAGTAAATTGGAAATTCTTTTTTCCGGTATCTAAATCCTTTGAATTCTCCAGGTCCCCAAAGTAATTAGAGTCTCAGGCGAGTGGGGCTCATAGGGGTGCCCAGAGTCCCTCTACTCAAATAGAGGGAATGCCCTATGCCTGGCCATAAGAAAATAATGTCCCAGCCCTCCTCCATCAATTACCCCCTCACAACTTAAATTTACATTAGGTGCTGCAGCAAAGATTTGCTGTCCTGTACTTGCCTGCGGGCATAACCACCTCAACAAAATGCATGGTTGTATATTTTCAGATCAACATCACTTTGCAGATAGTTGATATAGCCAGCAATATTACTGACTTGTGGTGTAAATGCTGATGATAAGCCTCATACAGCTGTGGGCTCGGGCCAACTGATTTGTCCGGACTGGAAAAACAGTAGCCAAAATCAGGCTGCCTGCAGGGTGAGTGTTATCTGTTGGGCAGTATAGGCGGGTGTTTAACAGGACCCTGATAGCCTCTCCTCACCTGGCCTGAGGCACAGTATCAGACTCCCTGTCAAAGGGAGATGGAATCAACACGGGCAGTTTGGCTTGGGTTAATAACACCAAAAGTGAGGGTCAGGACTTCTATTATGGACTAGTACCTTATCAAAGTTAGACCGGTCACCCGTCAATCACCTGACTTACCTGCTATCCATCTGACCAGTCTTCAATTAACAATGACACGTGTTTGAAAAAAGAAAAAGAAAAAAAAAACACTATCATATCATACAGATGCAGCAGGGTGTAATGGAAAAATTATCAGAGTAAGATATTTCCCCAACATTGTCTGAGCAAAAAACCCCAAAACAAAACAAAAAAACAAAACAAAAAGTAAATTAAAAATATATATTTCTCTCTTGAATTATTCTGGCCTCAGCCACTTCACCCCTCTCATCTGTTTTGTTGTTTCTCCATAGATCACACTGTTATTAATTCATTGTTCCTTCCATGTGCTTCGTATTATCTCCAGCTGCTTTTCTTTCCATAAGAAAAAGCTCAATGTACGTTCAAGTGGACCATGAGCATATTTGCTTTCTTGCACCTCTTTCATCCTTCCTCCATTCTCTTCACCCACCCCTCCTCCTTCGCCTCTTTGTTCCTGTTTTCAATTCTTCCTTGGCCCCATGCCTCTTTTCCTATTTTTCTGTCAATGGACTGATTTCTTTTTATCCAGGAGCGCAGCAGATTAACAGATATTGTATCATGGCCAAGACAGGCAAAACCCCTCTCTGTCCCTGACATCTAATTAATGGTAATCCTTTAATCTGCTGCTTGTAGTGCAGACCCCTTGGTTGCTGTCCCATTTGCAGCAGCAGAAGTGAGTCTGAAGAAGGGACAGAGATAGAGTGGGGAGAGAGTGGGTTTGCTCACTCAGCAGGTCGAACTGCTGGGCTGCTTTGGACAAAGACGCATGAAACACAATGAGAGACAATGTCTTTTTCATCTCTAGCGATTGCACATATTTCATTTGCACAACATAACTCCGTTGCAGCATATACCTTGCATGGGTGGCACTGATATTTAAACCTGTGCACATATACATCATGCATACTAACGTGCACATGCAAACACATACTGAGCTTAATCTCTGACATTGGTGTGCACGGATGACATCTGTATTTACTGCATCAACCTTGTGCTGTAGACATAGATGTAATTAACTGCAGGGGCGAGGGAAGCAAATCCTTCCATCTCAATTAACTTAATTAATAGATATAAATAATCACCTTCAGCCTGTCTTCCTTTGTTAAGCAATAAACCCGGGTATTAAAACCTCATCTTGGTTCTGTCATAAACAATATGCAGCCTCTCTCTCTGATGGTGACGCCACAGATGGTGTTTGGATATCGTGTAATGAATCCGTAGTGTAGCTTTAATATGGCGGCACTGACTCGGACTTCCAAATAAGAGGCTGGAGCCACAAACAGCCATGTGACCAACTTGTGTATAACCAGACTGCAGTGTCAGCTGTCATAATGAGCTGCAGAAATGTTTCTTACTGAAATAAATATGTTGCACTTGTGCCATCTGCATCGTATTATTCATTTGCTGAGCCAACAGGGCAATCCCCATCCTCTCCAGAACGCAACACACTTTGGGGGTTTTTTGGTGCTCGCTCATTATGTGCCAGTTTGGATTAATCAATTAACACCAAAAGGTAATGATCAGTGGGAGAACTGATTCTTGTATTCATGCCAAGTCCGAGCACAGAGTAATTTACTGGCAGAGCCACAAAGGTGGTGGACCGTGTCCAAGGGCAAACACGGCAAGGACAGTAGCACCTTCACCACACATGCTACAGCTATTTCCCTAACAAATGCACACACAACCGCACGCACAAACACCGGTCTGTGTGTGTCCGTCTGCATGTACAAACATGCAAACGTCCAGCGCATGCTTGCACATACAGAGAGGGATCAGATACCCGCAGACAGTGGATGTGATTAATGCATCAGGCGCGGGGCCCTGCTGTAGTAGGTGTCTGTGTCTTAATCACTCTCACAGTGTGTTTCATTAGCTCCTGATGGTCTCTGATGAATGGGCTTGCCCTGGGTGTCCCGGCATCTCTGGTGGTGCTGTCACCCAACAGGCTCCACTTCGTTGGGTTTCGATTGATCCTCCCCTTAACCACCCCCGCCCCCACTGAGACCCCCCCCACCACCACAGATTGGCAGGTGCGTCTGTCAGGTTGTTAAAAGATATGATGCTCATGAGCACAGCCTGCTCCTGAATTCATTAACCTACATTTGAAGGATAATTCAGGCAGCAGTCGCTGGCCATATGTGCTTTGATTTGCTGGATTTGTTCCCATTGTTGGGATTTAGTGCAAGGTGATGGGCAGTTTATTAACAAATACAGATGGCCTGCAGTGTTTCTGCATCCTCACTACTAGTCTCTTATCCTCATCTCATGTGGTAATGCTGAACTCGTGTTGCACTCCTAAGTAGCTACACTTCCTTCATTTGTAACAGACTGTAAATCCCTGCAAATATGGCACCAGATATTCTACTAAAGCCCTAGCATCCAATTACACAGCCTGTTGTTATGTAACAGTGGTAAAACAGTTGATTACTCTGCATAAAATATAAAGATGTAATCCTGAAGGGTCAAATGGATGTATTTTGTTGCATTTAATTTTACCTGTGTGGGCTGCATCTTTGTATAATACAGTATTTCCTTACTTTCGCTTCCTGATTGTAAACATGGCACCTGAGGACAGAGACTGTGTCAGCTAAAACACAGAGACCTTAAGGCGACAGCAGATCCTCAGATGGTAAATGACTTAGGGTATTTTGAAATCTAGAAATAGACAGAAAGACACGTTGATCTGTTGCATTCAAATGTGCCATTATCTGAATAAATGCAGCGTCAGGGTATGTTGTGGGCTATTACCTCCTGTTCTAAATGCTGTCGCAGAGATTGTTGCTGAGACAGGCAGTGCAGTGTTGGGGCTTGGCGGTGGCTTATGGGTGGTAGAGTTTGCCAACTCTTTCTCTCCACAGTGCATCATGGGGATGTGAGACACCAGAGCAGGGATGGAGGAGAGGGGACGCTGCCAGTTGAGGCTACAGAGGCTGTGTGCACGCTTCCAACATCTAATTAACACAGCTCCGCCCTGAACCCCTTCAACTACAAGACCTCCAACGGTCCAAACTAAGTTCAGTCTAAAGTGTTTGTCACTACAGTCACTGACTCGGGCTGTATGAGAGGTTCACTTGATATCCACTTGGCACTTCACATTACCTGATTGTACTTTCTTAATTTGATGCTATAGAGCATTCTTTAATAGGTCAAGACATAAGCATCCAAAAGAATCAAATTCACACTGGAAGATTCGGCACAATTTATGAGCAATGCCCAAAGTCATTCCCAATTTAAGACCTACTGCTCCTTTTATTCAGAAGGTAGAAATGAAGGTTGTGGGGTTCAGAGTGGATGATGAATGTGTATTCAGACCATGACCACAATCTTTCCTTAACCTTAACCAAACATTTAGCTTCTCAGTAATACAAAATAAACCATAAACCTAACCTTGAAACTGCAATAATCAATTTGTCAAATTATACGCGAGACACTGGTATCTGCTAATTACCATTAAAATATGAATAAAATAAATGAACACTCACTTCTGAAAACAGGATTACAGACTTCAGTCTGCCACACAACAATTTACAAATCATTTGTCTGACATTTGCATCAAAATCCTCCAAAAGGCGGAGTCAGTAACTCCAATTAGCTGATTAGTTCATGAGGAGGCACATACAGTGCACATGAATGACTCGGTGCAGTCGTGTTGATGGTTATTATTATTATGTATTTACATCATTTCAAGGCAAAAAAAAGAAGATAATTCAACACATCTGTTAGACCTCAAGGACAGAAACACTGAACTGAAACCACTGAGCCCCTTTAGGTGGTTTCCTTGGCTAGAGACATGATAAGTGGATACTGTGAAAATGAAATAAATAAATAACAGAATAGTGTGGAGGCAAACATTTTCTAAAGTGATGAGGTAAAAAAAACATTTCCTCATACTCTGCTAACTGCTAAAAATACCTGCAATTGTCATGACAGCACCTCGGGAAAATACAGTAGGGTACAAATGCTAGTTTTAGAGTTGTGCAGTATACAGGCTTGCAGTATTTGACATCAGTAATTATTGAACCATTACTGAATGAAAAAAACATAAATCATATGTTCATGCGAATGTCCATTATTGTCGAGGTCGTTTTCTCTCACCTGCCTCTGGTTGTTGCCTTTCATTAGCTCCTCGTGTTGTCGCAAACCCTGGCGCTCCCTCTTGCCCTGCAGTTACCTCTGTGCACCTGCCTCACCTCATCTCCACACCCACCTGCATTATCATGCCCTGTTATCCCATTTTTGCCTGAAAATTAGCAGGTATAAGCATTTTGATGCAGGTGACCATGCAAAAAAAGGGTTATTGTCACTTTTGCACGTCAGCCACAGGGAGGGAAGATGGAGGGAACAACCATTAGCTGCTGTGCAGACTGGTAAAATACATTCATCATCTCACCCTTTAGTTGATTCTCCTGTAAAACTATTGCAGCCTCCAACTCTTCCATCAGAGACTATATTTGTTTTGAAACTTGTTTTGAGGCTGGAGAGAAGTGCATAACCGCAGAGTTCCAGGTTTAGCAGCACCGCGGCGGACAGGTGACAAGACTGTCTACTGCGTTTATGCTCTGAAAGATCTAGGTCTGTTCCGTGTGTACATCTCTGCTGATCAGATTTGAAGCAAGTAAATACCGGTGTTTACTGTAGCCATTTTCAGAGGGGTGTAAATGCCAACTGTACCCTTTTCCATTGCTGATAAATGTTGCCTTTTTGATTAGTATATCTTTGCAGGCTTTTTGACAGCAAAGGTGGATGGAGTTTTAGTTTACATTCTCAATGTTAGGAAAGTTCCCTTTCTATATAAACTAGTTCAGTTCACAAATTTTCAGTTCATACGGTAGTTCATAATTAAAAATTTTGAACTAAGTTCACGGTTCCTAAAATTAACTAGTTCATAGTTTTTTTTTATTTTTTATTGCCACAGCCCATATAGAACCACAGTTTTAACCAAAACTATGTAGAATCCTTATCCAACCAGGGATTACATACACTGTGGTGGCTGGTGTTGCTGGTTACATATTAAGGCCTGTTTTCGTTATCAAAATGTCCTCAAATCTTAAAACCTCACCTGCTTGTGGCTTTTTCTAGCTTTGCTCTTCTTTTATATTCAGAATCAATTTTGTGAAGGACCCAGTAATTATGATAACTATGTAAGAATTCTAGTGAATGTCACTAAGTTCAGTGCCATTGAAGTCTGAAAAGATCCATAAAGTACAGAAACACTTCACAATAAGACAAAGCGAGCAAGAGAGAGAAGTGCTGTATCTTAGAAAACGCATTCAGAGGGAGGATAGGCTGATTAAAAACTGCCTTGTAAAACGCTCTACCTCACCACTTCCACGTGTCTCCTCACCCCCACCCCCCACCCCCCATGCATTTCATGTTCTCCCCTGCTCTCTCGGCCCCATCACTCCCCATCTTTGCTCATTTGCTTCCTCCTTCTCTTCCTCCCCTCCCTTCCCCTTCTGTGCACTCTCTGCTTCTTGGAGTCTCACCAATCCCCTGTGTTGTTTCACACCAGACTGTGTAGAAAAGACTAAAAATATATGTGTTTGGTCCTGGCGTCCCTAAAGGCAACTTTATTGAGAACAAAGGAGATAGCAGGATGGCTCAAATAACTCACGAAGAAGAGAGCGGATGCTGCTCCTGGGGCTCTGTTGCCCCACTGAAGAACATTATTACTAGATTATTGATTTACAGCACAAAATGGATAGAACGTAAGTAGGGTTAAGCTCATTAATCCCCCTCCTGCCGTTTTTATGAAAATGGACTTGTTATCAGTGATTATTCTAATGGATTGTTATGATCGAACACTTACTGTACTGTGCAGCGGCTGCCTTCGCAAGAACTCAGAGCACAGGGACGGCAGAGGTGAGGTTTGGGGACGCGCAGATAGGATGACAGAGGCAGGCCTGAGGCGAAGAACAGAGGTATCTACTAAAGTTAATGCACCAAAATAAAAGCTCAAAACACAGACTGTGGAATTGCTGACATTCTGGTGACATTTGGTGCATCAGTGGCATTTCGCAAGACATACGAGCAGGTAGTTCAGTTCACATCACTCGTAGCATGAGATGAGAGCTTGCATGCTGTGAAATATTCACGCTGCCACACAGAGGTGCACATTAACATATCTAAAATGACTGTTTTTTACCTTACGTGTGCTGTTCTTACAACCAAAATGATCTTCGTTATCCATCGTTTTGACGTTTTCTCTTATGAAACTCAATGAGTGGTTTAATTTACAGTAACGAAAACTGTAAGACACCCTGACCTCAATCCTTGTACTCCTCACTCTTGCCTTCCTTGCCTTCCGCTCTCCCTCTCTCCTCTCGCGGGTACATGTACATCCATCAGGGAGTGCTCCAATGGAGCGCAGCAGGCCCGACGATTGTCCTCATAAATTGTGTGTGTGTCGGGGTGCAGAGGGGCTAAGTGAGCAGTAAATAACAAAGGGTCTTGCCGCCATCCACTCACCATCGCCACATTTCCGGCCATGCAAGAATACCCAGGATGCCCCTGGAGGGGTGTCTTCTTCCTCTGTGTGATGAATGGACATGAGGAGGGAGGAACAGGCTTCGCCACCCGGTGTCTGACAGAGAAAAGGTGAGGTCCAGGAACCCTGCCGATTTAAATTGATGAGTGTCTTCATTTCGCTGTAAAAAAAAAAGAAAGAAGCTGTTTGTCTCTCTCTTTCTGTAATAACAGATTGCTCGGCAGATATCTTTAACTGCCTCCATTCTTCACTGTCACTCCCTTTTTTCTCTGTCCCACTCACTTTCTCTGGCTCTCTTGTGTCCCTTTCGATTTTTTCTCCCTTGCCTATTCTCTGTCTCTCTATTGACTGTGCATTCATAACTGCCTGTGGTCACTTATTTCTACTCTGTGTCTCTCTACTTTTCTGCAACCCCAGAGCATTTTCCATCCCTGCTCCTTGCTCTGATGCTCCTCTTCACTTCTCCTGCAGGAATGGGCCAACAGGCTATCAAAAACACCATCAAACCTAAGAGTGCCACTCATAGCTGTCTTGTAGATGAAACCTCTTCTTTCACCTTTGATTTATGTAACTATTCCTCATGTCTCATCCCTGCATGTTTTTTTGCTCTCACCTATTATCATGAAGCTATATTTTATCCTAAGTAATCGCTTTATTCTGGTACATCTGTACCTGTCATTTGACCAGTTCTGCCCCCTGCTTCTTGACTTTTTTTTGCCTTGTCTTGAATTTAAATGTGCCTTTTACACGCTGTACTTTCACCTTGACACTCAGTATCATCCCATTCATTCATCTTGGTCACCCTTCCCTCCCCCGTTTTCCTTTTTCTCCCAGTTGCCAGATTTACACCTGGCAAACTAAACTCTCCATCCTCACCAACACCTGCTTTTGTTTCCTTTCTCATTTTCTTTCATTCCCCATTCCACTGCTAATACACATTGTGACAGGTTTATTGTACATTTTTTGATTTCGGCACAGCTGCTCTGTTTAGTTGAATGGTATGCAACTGTCCCATGAAAAAGAAGTTAATGTTAGGTTTTGAGGTAGTTAGGTTTGATGAGAGAGATGCTTGTATGGCTGCCTCAGCCTCTCAGCTAGAGAAGCTTTCTTTCCAAAGGTTGACAGCTGTAAGAAAGGAGATGAAAAGCTCTGAAACGGGATGTTCAGCCTGTTTTCGGAGATATTCTTAACGTAGCTTATGTAAGTGTTGAGTTATAGGTATAGCCCCGCTAAATGTTGTCTTCCGCCTTCCTGTTTTTGTATGGGAGAGAACATCATGTCAAACTCTGCACCACAAACGTTAAACTGTCAAATTTTGGCATTGAGTTTGACAGGATGTTCTCAAAAGAGAAAGAGTGGCAGTTATCAAGGCATGTGGCCAACAGAATGAGAATTATTTGCCTCTCTCCCACACCTGCTTTGCCATGTGATACCTCAGGAAATCAAAATAATGAGGGATATTTCTTCCTTCTGCACCACAGGACAAGAGTAACATATCTATGGATTTCTCTATAAGCAGTACATATCGCGTATAGATCAATAAAGTATTTAATAGTTTGACGAGTAACCTTTTTAAGAATATTGATCTGTGCGGTGTTCTGCATGAGGGCTCAATTTGGAGTGTATTGACTGTGGTGGTGTTGTGATATGGTGAGGTAGGGCCTCGGGCTCCGGGCAGACGCTTTCTATGCCACAGTTATTGACCCTCTTGACCTTCTCCCTACTAAGACAGTATAGGCATGTCTCCAGTGTTCCCATTATATCGTATCAATGCTGCAGTGATATAAACAGAACCAGGCAGTTTATCACATTTTTTTTAGCTTAAACTGCTTCTGCTCATACTTTCATATAGGTTAGTGTTCCCAACAGAGTTGGGTATCAGACTTTACTGATACTGTTGCTGTAGCAAAACGTCTCAAAACTATAAATTACACCAGATACTTGCTTGGTTTCTGATTTCTTATTGCTTACATATCCTTTGACAAATAAGCAAGTTTATGCAAATTGAAGGAGGGTGCTCTCAGCGGTATAACCCGCTGCATTTCAGTAGCGTTTCACAGTTGTACAGATACATATCAAAACTTACTCATCATTTCACAGAGAAAATATGAGCGCAACAAGTTAAAACCGTATGACTCTCGGAGTCACGTGGGTACGCCGAGCAAGATGGCGGCGCAGTAGAGGAGCTCCGTTCACCCACCGATATTTATAACGTTTTACTGCATGAAAAACCACAACTTTTTTGCAAAACAACAATCTTTGGCGTTCACGATTCGGGCTTGAGCAGACCAGTGTGTTTTTTGAACCTCAATGGCGACCACATCGAAGTACTTCAAAGATACGTTCCGCATGGCTACCAGAAATACACCGCCGCCTGAAGTTAAGCTAACTTCAGACCCGCCGTTGCCGAAAAAACTGCAAGCCTGGAGAATCTGTTTGTCGAAATCTCCAAAATGAATAACACGCTACAGGGAGTGGCAGCAGACATAATAACTATTAAAGAAACAACAAATGAGCTAAAAAACACCGTGAGCGGCATCCAAGAAAGGCTCGAGGAGGCGGAGGGGCGGATTTCCCACCTGGAGGACACGACTGGCCGGCTGGTGAATGACGGAGAAGACGTTGAGAGAAAGATGGAAGTTTTGTGGGATCGCATTCAAATGCTTGAAAATCACAGCAAACGAAACAATATAAGGCTACTGGGGCTGAAAGAAACGTACGGGACGAACGGCACAATGGAAGAATGTGTGAAGAAAATGCTGAGAGACGGTCTCGGTCTGGATGTCGACGGTGAATTTGAAATAGAGCGGGCACACCGAGCACTCGCCCCCGTCCCCAATGAGGGCCAGCCGCCAAGACCGGTGCTGGTCAGATTTCTGCGCCAGTCAGCGAGGGAGAAAGTTCTGAAGGCTGTCAGAATGAAACGAGGTCTCGAGTGGGAAGGAGCGAGACTCTCCGTGTTTCCAGACATGTCGAGGGAACTGGCCGAGAAGAGGAAGACCTTCACGGCCGTGAAGAAAACACTGCAGCAGCTCAATGTGAGATATACGCTGGCGCATCCGGCAACACTACGATTCACTTGGAAAGGGAAAAACCGGAGCTTCACGAGCGCAAAGGAGGCGGAAAAATTCATCCAAATGAACTGCAGTTCAAATGGGTAAGCAAGCACGAACGCTTAAAAACATAAACAGTGCACAATACAAGATGACGTGGACATTGAGAAATAGACTGATCTAAAAGTGGACAATATGTAACAGTTATCGGTGGGGGTCTGGGTCTGATCCTGTACCGCCTGAGCAGAAAGCCAGACTGGCTAGAGGTGTAATAACCCACGGACCAAAACGTCCGTTGTTTTTCTTTATTCTTCTGTTTTTCTTTTGTTTTAGAATGGCTGGAGAAAAGCCTGGCGCCCCAGTTAATGTTTTGCGGGGCCTGTTTAAGTTTGTTTTTTTGTATTTTTTCTTTTTCTTTCATGAAAGTGTTAAAGTTTACAACGCTGTTCATAAAGTGGTTTATACAGAGTTGCACCTGGTGATGACAGCTACTGATAGAGAGGAAAGTGAGATGTTGGCATTACATGATGCATTAATAGGGGACATAGCATCAGAATTTCACAAGACGTTTTCTTTCATACTGAAACATGACTAGGAATTATGTCACATGCATGAGCTGGAACATCAATGGATGCGGAAATCCTGTAAAAAGAGGGAAGGTATTGACTTATCTAAAACATAATAATACTGACATCGCTTTTTTACAAGAAACGCACTTTGTAAAAGAAGAAGCACTCAAACTGAAACGGAGCTGGGTCGGACATATTTTTCATAGTTCTTTCTCTACCAAACGGAACGGGGTAATCATATTGGTGAATAAAAATTTGAGTTTCTCTCTACTTAAGGAGGTTAAAGATGATGAGGGCAGAATGATATGCGTACAGGCACTGATAAATGGGACTAAGATGACGCTTTGCAACATTTATGCCCCAAACAAGGGAGATCCAAACTTTTTCCATGAAGTAAACAAGGTACTGGGTGATATAGAGGGCCAGATAATATTAGCAGGAGATTTCAACCAAGTTTCAGATCCCTTTTTGGATAGGAGCAAATTTAGTGGTCCAATAACGTCTAAGGATAGAGCTGCGATACATATGATGAGTGAGGATATGGGATTGGTGGACATATGGCGGCTGATAAATCACAGTGACAGAGAATATACTTTTTATTCACACTGCCACCAATCCTATTCCAGGATTGACATGTTTTTGATAGCCAACACAATAATAAAACAAGTTGTTAATTGCAAGATTAAAGCAATGGCTCTCTCAGATCATGCGGCAGTCGAACTTAGCATTGACATAAATACTGACACTGAGAAAAAAGGTAGATGGAGGATGAATACATCTTTATTACAGGATGAATCCTTTAACCTGTCTTTAAAGGACGATCTTATATCCTTTTTTGAAATTAATGCTGGCAGCGCAACCTCAAAAGCGATGGAATGGGAAGCATCAAAAGCGTACATTAGGGGAAAAATGATAGCACATTCATCCAAAAAGAAAAAAGAGGATATGAAGAAAATAAAAGAGTTGGAATCTGAAATCAGCAGTCGGGAAATAGAATTATCAAAAAACTTCTCAGATAAATTATATCGAGATATATGTAAGCTTAAATTCCAACTGCAACAAATTTATAATAAAAAAGTGGAATACGCTTTATTTAGACTGGGCACAAATTTCTATGAAGGGGGAGAGAAGACAGGTAAGCTGCTTGCTAGACAATTAAAACAACAAAACTCCTACAGTGTAATACCAGCAATTAAGAAGGGAGATAAAATAGTTTCCTCAACAAAAGAAATAAGTGAGGTCTTCCAACAGTTCTACAAAGAACTATATACATCAGATATCAATCCCACTCAAGAAGAATTGAGGGGATTTTTTTCTAACATTAATCTGCCGAGACTGTCACCTGAACAGGTGGAATTATTAGATAACTTAATAACAGAAAATGAAATCAGGAATGCAGTTTCAGGTATGAAATCAGGGAAATCACCGGGCCTTGATGGATTCCCTGTGGAATACTACAAGCAGTATATAGATATCCTGGCCCCAATATTGCAAGAGATATACAATGAAGCTTTCAAAACAGGAACTCTTCCCCCAACATTTAATGAGGCCTTAATATCAGTGATACCTAAAAAGGATAGGGATACCACAAATCCCGCTAACTACCGACCTTTAAGTTTGATAAACCTGGACTGTAAGATCCTGACTAAAATCCTGGCTACGCGTTTAGAGAAGGCTCTGCCTAATATTATACACTCTGACCAAGTCGGATTTATGAAAAATAGGTCCTCGACCGACCATATGAGAAGATTACTACACTTAATCTGGATGAATCAGACAGGAAAAGAACCGGTCGTTGCCCTCTCGCTGGATGCCGAGAAGGCATTCGACCGAGTTCAATGGGAATTTTTATTTGCAGCCTTGTCACATTTTGGTTTTGGACCAACCTTTATTAAATGGATTAGAACTATATACAAAAACCCTAAGGCAGCGGTGATAACAAATGGTGTAATCTCGCCCTCTTTCAACCTCACCAGAGCCACTCGACAGGGTTGCGCTCTGTCGCCATTGTTGTTTAATATTGTACTGGAACCATTGGCGATTGCCATCAGAGCTAATGCAGCTATCAGAGGAGTGGAAGGAGGAGGGAAAGAGCACAAATTATTATTATATGCGGACGACATTTTGATGCTGATAAAAGACCCATTAAACTCGATACCACACCTGATGAACACGATACAATCTTACTCTAAATTATCAGGATATAAAATTAACTGGACAAAGTCGGAAGCTATGCCTATATCTGGTTTATGCAATTCCAATGTACTGACAAATTTCGGCTTTAAATGGATGTCAAAAGGGATGAAATACTTGGGAATCAAACTCAGTAGTGAAGTGGAGGAAATACCTTCACTAAATTTAGAACCTTTACTGCAAAAAATTAGAACTAATTTGGATAAATGGGGGAAACTTAATCTTACATTATGGGGAAAGGTCAATGTGATAAAGATGGTGGTCTCTCCGCAAATTAATTATGTGCTTATGATGTTACCAGTAAATGTATTGCCTCAGATCTTTAAACAGTATGATACAATAATTAAAGAATTTTTATGGGACGGGAAAAGACCCAGAATTAAATTCAGTAAAATGTGTTCTCCTAGAGACAGAGGAGGCCTTGGGTTGCCGGACCTGAGATTATATTATGTCTCCTTTGAAATGGCCAAATTAGCCAAACACTGGAATAAGGACAACCAGCTAGATTGGGTTACTATTGAAAATAAGATATCATCCCCTTTCACTCCTACTGATAGATTATCTCAGCCTACTTGTAACGTAGTGAACCCTATTATGGCTCACTCCAAAGAGATCTGGATCAAAATACATAAAATGCATAAATTATCACATTGTAAACAAAGTTATTCTTCTCTGTGGCACAACCCCATGATAAAAATTGGGAAGAAATCAGTATATTGGAAGGAATGGCACCTCAAGGGACTATGTCATGTTGCTGATCTGTATGAGGAAGGTGTGTTTATGTCTTTCCTTGATATAAAAACGAAATACAACCTTAAGGGAAAGGAGCATTTCTGGAAATATCTACAGATCAGAGACTGTATTACATCCAAGATTCAGTATAAAGATGGAAACCACATCACGGACTATTTCATGCTGCCTGTGGAGCATCGCCGAGCCTCTATATTTTATAGAACAACAAACCAACTGCTCAGCGATAGCTGTCAGGGTCTGAAAACGATATGGGAGAGAGACCTGGGATGTCTGATGGACGAGGAGGAATGGATGAGAATCATATCTAACAACGGGAAATTCATCAGAGAAGCTAAAGGGAAATTTACACAATACAAAATAACACATAGGTACTACTGGACTCCACAAAGACTAAATAGAGCAGGCATAATGAACAACAACCTGTGTTGGAAATGTCAGAAAGACATAGGTACTCTGTTACATTGTATCTGGGAGTGCCCTGTCATTCAGCCTTTTTGGAAAACAGTCCTGGACAAATTGAGTAATTGGCTGGGAAGTGGCATACCGTTATCTCCCAGGTTATGTCTATTAGGAGACAGAAGCCAAATGGTTAACATATCAAGTGGAGAGTTCTCTGTAATCATGGCAGGGACTACAACGGCTGCCAGGGCAATACTTAAACTGTGGAAAACACCTAAAGCCCCTGAACTAAAAGAGTGGATAAACATTATGGTTAAAACAGCTTCATATGAAGTTATGCTCGACAAGATGAATAACAAGAACAAGGTCAAGGCACCAGTCTGGGACTTGTTTTGGATTCACATCACTATGACTGATGACCCCACAGCTTGAACGCCGTTTTCTGAGTGTATCCAATATGTATGTATCCACCTATTGTATGTATATGTTTCCCAGCTATGTGAATGCATCAATATGTCCACTATCATTACATCATCGCATCATTTATATCATTTACATAATTTAGGTGGTATTCTTATTTTATCTTTGTTTTTCTATGCCACTGTCACCTCATGTAACGTGCATAAGATGTCTGAAAATGTAAAATGTTCTAATGTCATACACCAGAGATAAAAGAAATAAAAACTTGAATTACAAAAAAAAAAAAAACCGTATGACTCTCAACTGCACTGATAAACCTTTTCAGATATTACAGATAGACCAAAATCTAAGTTTATATTTGGGTTTCAATTTACAAATGAAACTAATGAATTGTTTAATATAAGTTCATCTCTGTTTTATGCAGCAAGAAAAATAAAAATACTTATTATAGTTTAACATAGAGTTTGGAAAGGTGGTACTTTTAACTGTAACCATACATGAGCAGATCTGTTAGCAAGATAGCTGTAATAATTTCAACCAAACTGAGGTGTATTTCTCTAAGCTTTCTGAACAGGCAGCAGGAGGGAGGTTAGCTCTAAAAAAGATCTGACAGTTTCTTTAGTTTGACAGGTACACATTAGCATATTGACAGTTTCTGTCAGGCAAAGTCAGAGTTTGTGACTCATGGAGTAGCAACAGCCTTGACAATGATGTATTGATTAATTGGCATACACTGACCAATCAATATTTAATTCATACACATTTTCTATACTGAGTCAGATAATAATTAAAGGGATATTCCGGCGTAAATTTAACCCATGGTCCAGACTCCACTGGCAGCTCTCCCTCTTTCACTTTTCTCCTCCATTTCCTTGAGCTTGTCTTCGGTAAACTTGGTCTCAAACTGATAGGGGTGCCCATCGAAATGAAACCAGTCGTTGTTGTTCTCAAACTCCATAAATTCAGTCGTGTTGTCCCTTCTGATGTCCGCTTCACTATGTTACAGGCAGTCTCTTCCGGCAACAAACTCTGTCCTGATCTCGCGTGTGACATTGCATCTAATCTCGCGCATGTTTACGTGATTCTCTCCCGCACATATCTAAAGTTAGGCTAAATAACCAATTCTGTTCATGTCCCTGTGAACACTCGATAATAACTTTAATAAACTGATAGGAACTTTGACTGCATTGTATGGAGTAATAATCTCACATTTTCATCCTTGAGCTGCGGGACTCTACTTCCCTCGGTATGTGCTTATGCCAGCGGACTACCTGTAGCCATGGCAGACAGTCTGTTGGGCATGTAAACATGTTAACGTTTGAAATAACTCACCATTAAATAAAAGTAAAATACAGATAAGGTTACTATTAATTCAGCTCCATCAAATTGGCTGCACTTATTTTACTTTCATATACTTCAAATGTAGATAATTATTTAAATCATTATTCATTGTATAATTATTTATTTACAGGGTTGGGAGGGTTACTTTAAAAATGTATTCCAGTAGCCTACAATTACAAATTACCTGTTAAAAAAAAATGTAATTAGTAATGTATTCTAAGTATCCCAAAATTGAAGTAATGTAACTGATTACTTTTAGTTACTTTTGGATTACTTTAATGCCAAACTTATGCAACATTATGCAAATTAAGTCACGCAGCCATCACGCTTCAATTCATGATGACCATGGATGTATTCTACATCCATACAAAGACGGTTTAAGGGCTTTGTCCATAGACAGACTAGGAAACAGGAAATGAAACGCACCGAGCATCCGGTAATTTTCAAAATAAAACACAATGGAGGGGAGGGTAGCTTATCACAGTTTATCACGCAAGAAAGTCACAACAGCCAGGTTTTGCACAATGGTTTGCACTTTGCACAGCCAGACAAAGTCTTAAAATTTGTGCAACACCTTCTCATCACAATCCACGCCATCTAGTAGCCTACACAGAACAGCTGTTATTAAAACCCAATTCATCCTGATATTAATCCACACTCAAACCGAAGCAACAATAATGTGAACTGTACTCAACAAGCTATTATTACAAGGTTTACAACAGGTGTGACACACAAGCTGGCAGTGCGTGTGTGTGCGCGCGTGCGTGTGTAAGAAAGAGAGGGGTGGAGAGAGAAAGTGGGTAAAAGCTGCTAACTGTTAGCTGACCGTGCTACCGTAGCTCAGGCGTCGGTCTCGTCAGGTAAAAGCTGCCGTTTATTCCTCAGATGAAGCTCGTTATTGGGCCTCTCCGGTACAGTTATCCATCACTGCTGTTGAATTAGCCGCTAAACTGCTGGACGTTAAAACCGAGAGGCCGTCTGTGTGTTTGTCTACAATTCACGAAAGCAACGTAAACGTACGTGCCGCTCACAATCAGTAGAGTTACGTAATGAGGCAGCATAGTGTGCGTAGCCTCAGCCACACATGTGATCCAACCAGAGACGTTCCCAGTCTCATAGGAAAATTCTACAGCCGCTCTACAGCATGTGGTTGATTTAAAAAATGTTAAGTAATCAGCTAAGTAATCTCCGTTTTTATCAAATGTATCGGTAATCTGATTACAGGTTTTTTTTTCTGTAACTGTAATGGACTAGTTACCTTTTTTTTGTATCCTGATTACGTAGCGCCGTTAGGCTGTAGGCCTAGGCTATTCCGTTACTCCCCAAGCCTTTTTATTTAGCACCATTGTCCACCATTATTCCACGAGTTGTATTTATTCACTAAGATATTTGCCTGTGGGCTATCCAGGCAAACAAAATTCAATCTGAGTCAATATTTATCCAGCCTACTTTCCATTTTGTGTAAGTGCAGTTATACTAAAATGATAGAAGCCAGCAAGAGGCACACAGAGACCGGGGTTCACCCAGGGCCCACCGCCCTGTTGATGTAGGTCAAACAGTCACTCCCACTGTCCCACCAGAGAGGAGAGTTACCTGACTGCTGTTCCCGCAGGTCATTGTCATGCTGTTTCTTCCTCCTTTTTTCGTTCCCCGAGGGATAACTCAGCTTCATCTTGGCGTTTTTGACACTGTCTTGCAAGGCTGATGCGCTGGGAATCTGGGACACGTGCGTGACGTTCCCCCACCCCCCCCACGGTGCCTCTGTAGTTTGCGGGCCCTACAACGTGTGTAGTGTGCGTATTGGGTGAACCGCGCAGTTTGAGACCGAGTGTACCGAAGACAAGCTGAAGGAAATGGAGGAGAAAAGAAAGGGAGATCTGCCGGTGGAGTCTAAATGCTGGGGAAGTGGTCATGTGTGGTCACTGCCTGCCCGTCTCTGAAACTGAAATGTTTGTGCTGCCAGTCGGATTACGAAGTTGCTGCATAACGTATAACTGGAGCAGAGTGGGTGAGTTGTTTTCATCTCTTTTCAATAGAAACCAGGCAAAGCTAACAGATGTTCGATGCCTCATATGTGCTGGGACCCTGTTTGTAAGCTACTGTTGATGAAGTTTGGTGCCGCTCTGAGCTGCTCAGACCAGCATGCTCAGACTGAACATTATTTGTGGCTATGAGTGGCTTTTTGAACATGGTTTGCGCGTGGAGAAATAGACTGTGCTGTTTGTTATGGTGTGGTCTTTGCTAAAGTTGCTAGAGAAGCTAGCAGTCAGCAGACTTCATCTCTCGGTGTTGCGCTGCGTTGGACCATGGGTTCAATTTACGCCGGAATATCTCTTTATTGGGACAGAATATGATAATGCGTTGAAAACCACAGTCGGCCTAGGCTATGACATTTAATTGGTCTGAAAACTTGACTGAATTTAGAAACCATAGGGTACGAGGGCCCCGAACAGTACTGCTAGCAGAAAAGGAAAGAAGGCTTTTCTGCTCTGCATGCACAACTGTGATCACGCAAGCTCTCTCTACTCCCTTTATGTGTTCACATGGTCAACAACACCCAAGCTGCATTCTTGTCTGGCCCTACACCTCCTTACTCTGTCATGCCATGTTCGGAGGACTGTCAATGAAAGGTGATTATGAATAGTTAAGGTAAAGCAGATAAAGCAGAGAGACATACGCAGCAAAAGGATCAAAAAAAAGTTTTGGTTTCAGGTTTTTCCAATATCCATAAACTTTTTTTCTTTCTTTTTATTTTTTATTTTTGACTAAACCCATTCCCATGTCCTAATATTACTTTGTAAATGTTCCCTTAAGAGACATTGAGGCGAGATTGAGAAGAAAATCGTCACTACTTGACCATTTCGCACCGTTTCTCTGCTTGTTTCAGCACTTCATTGAAGCTTTATTACCTTATTGTGCATATTGAGAGAAATATTCAGAGAGAGATTGAAAGAGGACATTTTTATTACTGCTCTGTTGTGCATAACAGACCGTCTGAATGTTCGGTGCATTATATCAGACACATTATCCTGTAATTTTGCCTGACACTCATGATGTCTTTAGAGACCTCGACTTCTTCCCTGAGCTCCGTGGGTTTCCGTAGTGCTTGTCCAACCAACATAAGGCAGTGATAATGTATCCTCCAAGATGTCTGTGTGGTTGAAATAAGGCAAATTTCTGGCTTTATTTCACCAGCGTACCCTGTTTGAACTGTGCAGCTGTGAAACCACATAACAATTACTTTTAAAAGATGACCAGCTGGACTAGGTGGGATGGGAGAGCAATATCATATCTCTTCAACTCTCTTATCCCCTCTCCTCCCATCTCTCTCCCTCTCCCTCTGTCTGTCAGCCTTCATGCGCTCCCTCCACCCCTCCCACTGCTGACTTCGGTATCAGTGCAGAGGAAAGCAGTCTCTCTAGGTTAGGGGTGAGCCCCCGGACCCTATTAACATCACACATACTCTGAGTGGCCAAGACACACTCCCTAAATGAACTCTCTTCTCCCCCTCAGCCGCCACCGCTTCCAGAGCCCACCACTGGGTGAATTAGATTGCAGGCTTTTTAATATGGCTCTTAATGGTTTATAAATTGCACGTAATGATTCCTCCTATCCTCTCTCTCGCAGTGCTTTTTATGGCCCCTCGGCTTTCTAAGGGAGTGGGTGGGATTTAATATGAGGTGGAGGAGGCAGAATGAGGAGGTGAAACTAGACCTGCACAGTTCTCTGCCTGCCCTTAACGCTTCCCCTGGCTACAGAGAAGGGAGTCCAGGAAATAATGCTGGACACTGATACTATCTGGCTGTAACGTATAACGGCTGGGATGTGACAGCGCCGAATGAAGAAATGGTCACCAGAGACGTGCTGATGTGTTTGGAGCGCGATGAGTGGCGCGATAGGTGGAAGAGGCCACACCTTAGGGTAAGACATATGCAAAGAAATGTGCACATTCCAACTTGATGCACACCTTGAATATGAAAAAGGAAGAAGTAGCTCACTGAGAATATCACCCCAGTGTACATGTTAATGTCTGTTAGCCTACACCTTGCCAGTGCAGTCCAAGCACCGTAAGGCTAAATAAAGTCATCTAATGGTGCAAACTCATCTTAGCTACATATGCTTGTCCTCAGCGATGTAGCCAGCAAACCTGATCTCCCTGAAGTGGGACAGTGGACGTGCTCCAGCTTCACTTTTCCCCAAAAGTTTCTTTGCAGTTGCAGCATCTGAAAAGTCAGCATACACTGTGGGTAAGAATGATGCCACATGGAAATAAAACATCAAAAGCTTAAGGTAACAAGAAACATAAAACTTGAGTGATCAAGTTGTAAAACATCTAAATTAATAAAATATTTATCACATTTATTAAAACAGGCGGGGTCTTCTAATTGTTTAATTAATTCCATCACATCTCTGCTCTGCTTGCAAACACTCTGCCTCTCAAACAGTCTTGAGACTGGTAATTAGAGCGGTGTGGGAGGTTTTCAATTCCTAATGCAGTGCAGTATGAACAGCGGCCAGCAATAAGCCCAGTGCCTCACTCGATGGTTCTCTGGGACTAAGTGAAATTACAATTAACTTCCCTAAATGTCTGCAGGGAGTGTTTGTCTGAGAGTGTGGTGAGAATGCAATTATGTTTTCCATCTTGTGCCTGGCCGTCATCAGTGTAGTGACCAGCAGCACCGGCAGCTTTAAGCGATTTCACCGTGTTGTTAAGGTGATTTCGTAGAGCTTTAATTATTTTTATTTTATTTTTGTCACTCAGCCATTGTGACGGTGTAAAATGTGGCTTATTGTGCTTTTCTGTAGGTGCGGTGAAGAGCAGAGCTGAGGTAGCACAGGAAAAGGAATCATTTACATTGAGAAGTGCAAGCCCTGAGGGTCACAAGGATCAGCTGAACTCCCTGCTACAAAGCCATTGTCACCTCGAGGTGCAACCTCGGGAACAATGACTTACAATCTAAGAGTCTCTTAGGAAGCTCGACGCCGTGGGTAGTGATGAAAAACCACCTGCCACCAAACTCCACTATCCAGCTGAGAGCAGGTGGGGAGGCATTGCTCTGTCACTGCCCCACGCTGTGCTTTAAAGAACTGTTCAAACAATTTAGTTTGTCAAAGAGGGACTCCTGCCCTACTTTCCACAGCTTTCTGCAAAGCTCCAGCTATTCCCTTTGCTGCCTGCAGACCTTTGCTGGGATGAGAGGATGGCTCCAGAGAGAGTTTTGTTTATATAAATAAATGTGTTAAAATACTCCGTTGGTTGGCTGATTAGATTAGAAAAATATATTGAATGTGAGCTTTATTCTTCCTCAGCTATTGGTGCCACTTGTTCAGGCACGGCAGAAATGTGCACGCATAAAAAGAATGCAGATGAAGGGGAGAAGGATTTTTTTTTTAAAGGCAGAGGAGGATGCGGTTTCCTGAGGGCAGACAGAGTAGGGAAAGGTTAAGGAAAATAAGAAACACATGAACACACAGGCACACATGAAAACCATGAGGAGATAAGGAGTGGTGTAGGAAAATGCTGATCCATGGTTCCTGTCTGGGAAGGCAAAACAGAACATTGATTCTGCGAGATCCACAAATGAAAAATCCATGGGGGCAAGGAGCTCTTCGGCCCTGCGGCAGAGACAGGGCACCGACGGTCAGGCTCTTGTATCGCAACTGACACCAAGCCTGGGGCCGCTCACTGGGTGGCAGTGGGCAGTGCTGGATCAGCTGGACACGGGCCAAAACCAACCGAACCAGCAGGAACCAGAACGGAGAACGTTTCATCTTTGGTCGTAGAAAAGAAATCTTTCTTTGTTGGAGACAATAAAGTGGTGCAATTCGTTCAGAATACAACAACAAAAATGGCTCTGTCATTTTTTTACTCTTGTTGTTGGATGTGACATTTTGACAGCATTAATCCCTAACTGCATCTGACCGTTGAGCCTAAAACTGAAGAAAACATGGTCACTCCCTCCACCTGAAAAGAACAGATAAAGAAGCCCAGCATCTCTATCTGCAGTTCCATTTGAATTCCCTCTATTAAACTAGGGGATTGGGGCTGGGGGAGGGAGGGTCCTTTTTTTCTCATTACCACCCCCTGTCAGTACATGTACACACAGAAGCACTAATCTGTAGCCTCCCTAGCCCCCCTTTCTCCTCACAACTCGTTTTTAGATGGCAGCCACACCTAAATGCAGAGTGGGGGGGGACAACAAGAGGAAGTCATTAAAGCATGCCCTGCGGGGGCCTGCCTGGGCCTGGGCTGGGTGAGATGGGTCGGCAGCGGCACCACCACTTGGGGTGTGTATTCACTGGGGGAAAAGAGTCTCCCGGGAGAGGTAGATCGGTTTGGTCACCATGCCCCCGCTCTGGCTCCTCCGTGGGCTGGTCCCAGTGCCCAGCGGACAGGATGATAATCAGACATGCAGGGCGTGGAGCAGAAAAAATATTGCAGTGCCACTGGTGGGAGTATGTGTTTGTGTGTATGTGTGTTTGCATGTGGATTTGGGAGATTAAAGGTGACAGTCGCTGCTTTGCTTAGACCTGCTCACCTGCCACAATCTGTCAGTAACCAAAGCTGCTCAGTGAAGCGCACTGCACCTGTCATCAGTGAGTGTGTGTCACAGCAAGCGCACGTGCGCGTACTTCGTGGGCGCATGTCTCGCTCCTTCTGTCATCTCACCTGCATTTAATATTGATAGATATATATTCTCAAAAGAGGTACTTGCAGCGTCCCTGTGCAGCTCTCTGGAATACATCTTCCGTCGGCCACGCTGCTTTTTCTGCTTTACGGCCAATAAAAAACACCATCACGTGCAAGGTGTGAATCCCAGCGTTATCATTTCAATTCATGTTTTGTGCCACTTCAAAAATACAGATTAACATACTTTTGAAAAACATGTTCTGGCTGGTTATTTATCAGTGTTTGTTTGCATACACACATAGAGATATTTGTGTTCACATTCATGTGGGAAAGTGAACAATTGATGATATCGTTTGCAGTATTCTTTCCTCACAACTTCAAAAACTGCAGATTAACATAACTGAAAACACACATACACACATAAGTGGTTGGTGTTACAGTGAGATCAAGAGGGGGAGGGAGAATAGACAAAGTCAGACAGACAGCTTTTCTCTGCCTGAAGCACCTTAACTGATCATATATGTCTCCTATCAAAAGCTATGAGCTGTTTAATAGTTTGAATATAACCTCTTCATTTGTCACAGGCAATAATCACATTGTAACTCAGCTTTAATGGCGATGTGCAAAACCATAATGAGAAATCATGCTGATTACTGTGTGTGCATGTGTGCGTGCATGCGTGGGTGGCTGAATTTCTGTGAGACAAGGATCTCTGCACATCCCTTATTAAAACTCGATATTGTGACAACTCAGTTTTTGACACATATTAAAGACTGTATGTCATCTTTAAAGGTCCTCTGTGTTGTATTTTTTATTTTGGTTTTTTTTTTGTAGAATGAAGCTCCAGTTTCTGCATCGTAATCTAAGAGTGGATCCTTAGAGGTGCAAAATTGCCAGACTAAAATTGCACTCATGAAGACAAAAGGAGAAAAAAAATGTTTAGATGAAAGCTGTGCAATACATCCCAATGAGCTAACAGGAGATGAGCACTGCATTTATATGCCCAGTGCATTCACATCCCTGGCTCATAACTGCATTTGTTGTAAATAAATATGAGCAATCAGCTAAGAACGGCAATAAAGAGCCCATAAAGAGCCGCAAACAGTGAGATGGGAGGAAATTGCATTTCTACGGAGGCAGACAGATGGACAGACAGACAGAGGGAGAAGAAGGGAGATAAAACATACAAAGAAGAGACACAATCTTCTTTCTTTGACCTCCATGTCTAAAGACTGGGTGGAAGGTCAGGAAAAAGTAAAAATGTCATGGTATTTAGACCATTTGAGCACAACCCTGCCAACAAAGAGCCGACAACAGGCAGCGGTAGTGGTCCTGGAAACAGAGAGAAAGGGAGTCACAGAGAGGTTAAAAAGAAGTGTTGTATCCTCCGCTCCCTCAGCCCTCCGGCATGGGGTCACCTCAGAGACTGGAGACTGAATTACCCAGCAGCCCCGGCCGCTCGCAGGATCAGGCGGACAAGGGGAAAGGACGAGGGGAGTTAATGAAGGGAAGAGACAGTTCAGGTCCCGTGGGGGCCTCGAGGCACCTGCCTGGCCAGCTCCCCACCAGCCCAACCTGCTCTGATTGGCTAATTATCAACATGGATTTAGCCCAAAGTCAAATCACTGATTGATTGGAGTGTTTCAAATCTGTCTCCTCTCTCTATGCTTCTCCTTCCCATCTCGCTCCCTCTCGGTGGAGGTTCTCTGTCGCTGGAGTCCTGCTGTTGTGACTCGAGCAGCGGCAGCGTAGCAGCAGCAGCAGGTGACTGGTCCTTCTGCACAGTGTTGACACACGGACTCAACTGAGGTGATTTTGTACCTCGGTGGACATGTAATTAATTTGTTACGTGCTCAAAAAAAATTTTTTTACTCTTCAGATAGTTACTAATTACAGCCTAATAAGTGACAGAGCATTTTTCAAATGGGAACAAGGGAAGAAAGGCCACAGTCTCGCTCATATTGGGTCAACATAATTCCAGTAATAGATGTTATTTGCCACCATGCAGGCTGTGGAGGTGTGATTAAATAAGTGTTGCTATGTTTGCTTATATTCATTTATCAGTGATTAAGTAGCTCCTGGTCCAGTAGGAATCTGGTTCCTGGTTCATTAGACTTTACATTAAAAGCCAAAGGGAATTAATGCTGTGCAGCTTATGAGTCTTAGCATTAGTCATGCCTGTTAAAGTGACTGTTGTTTCGCTGTACAATCCTTTCTTTTCTTCCCCACAGATGCGAGGAAACTTGTTGGATTCAGCTTAATCGTTCTATGGCTGATATGGCTTACACAAATTTCCCCTCTGTTAGAATTAAAAGTCATTAATTCCTACAACATAAGCTGACACAGTTAGTATCAAAGCAGTCTAGGAGAGCACAAAATAGGAGTTTAAATTTGGTTTTGCTGGATATTTGAGCCCCATACAAAAACGTAACAACGTGGGCGTGCATAAGAAAAGGAAAAGCTTCTCTTTTGTTTCCTTATCTGCCTTCAGTTCAAACTGAGTGCATGAAACGCTGTGTTACTCTTACTGAGAGAGCAAGCTACGAAGAAGCAGCAAAAAACAGGCTGAGCACATGTTGCTTGTAAAAGGATGCAAGTCGGTACGTTCCCCTGTTTTTCTAAGTGTCAGATCAGTCAGAACCTGTTCCTTCTCTTCTGGGGGTGCCGCCGCAAAGTGTTTCTCGCTGTGGAATAGAAAGTCTCTGCTTGCACACAAGCTCACCTCAGAGCTTTACTGGGACAGCGGAATCCTGAATCTCAACCTACATTGGTGGAGAGAAGGAGAGCGGTCTCCTAAGAGAGCAGATTTAGCTCCATGATGACAGTCCAGACTACTGTTCAGGATGTCTCCCTCTATTTTGCTGCAGTGCATCCTGGGACAGGACATCTATAGCAGTCCAGGAAGCCCCAGGGGAGGCTGGGGGATTAGCACTGGCCTATCTCTTTAGAGCTGGGAATTAATTAAGTAATTATGAAAGCCAAGCGGGTGGGGGGATGAAATATGCATGAGCCTTGATTGGGACTTTTTGTGATTGTATAATCTAATTTCTACTGGTGGACTGTCCCTGTCAGCCAGGTAGAACACACACCACAGGGTAGCACATGCACACACACCCACACACACATACACGAAACACAATAATGCGTTCTGGGCACACAAAACATAACCAAAGATCGCACCCACTGTTGGCAGAAAGGATATTTTGAGTGTTTCATTATGTTAATTAAAATGAGGTATTCAGTATGGATTAATCACCAGAGTAATGAGGATTGAACAGCAGATTATGTTGTTTCACCTAATCCATATAATTGTATTTGTAGAAGCATGAGATTAATATGCTAGCATCCAATTAATGATAAAATGATTGATTAACAACATCACTTTGGAATTCTTCTGCAGAGTGAAAAGTGGACTAATGCTTTTGTCTAATGTCATCTTTGTTGTTGGAGGTGTTTCTTGGTGCCACAGGGGTTTTGTGTTTCACTGCTGTTTCTCTCCCGGTCTCCCTTTCTCTTTATTGATGGACTGGAAGCTCAGCGCTCTCTCCCCACTCTCCTGAAAAATACTTCCTGCAGAAGACTAACCGAGTCGATAGCAAAGGAGAGATCAGTAGCCACGAGCTGCACCACAAGAAAGACTGTCACATTCTCAGAACACATGTGCTGCACAGCCACACAATATAGGTCTTAAGCGTAACCGCAAACGCGCACAGGATTTAAAGCGCACGCACAAGCATGGGCGCGCACACAAGGCTCCCATTTCCTCTCAATCACCTGCTAGTCTATCGACCCAGGTGCATCCTCCTTCCTTTCATTTATTTTGCTTTTTTTCATCTATTGATTTGCTCATCGGAGTATTTGGAAAGCTGCATGAAGAATATCAGGTTCTAGGTTCCAGCATTTGTGTCCTTTTGCTTCCATTCAGTTCTTATCTGCTCTTTAATGCTCTCACATTAAAAACTTAACATTTGCAACAGCACTGCTCTTAGTGCACTTTAATTAAAAAAAAGAGGAGACCATTCACATAAACGTGTGGATAGACAAAAAAAAGGAGGAGAGATGAGCAAAAACCTGAGCTTTTTACGTTTCACTATATGCTCTAGTTCACTGGAGTACTGCAGTGGGAACCTTCAGTATTTAAACTGGTCCCCAGTGTTTGAACCCTGCTTGGAAAGCAGAGCATAAAGCAGCGAGATGAGATACTGAGGGGAGCAGAGATGAAAGGCTGCGGTGCGTCCTCCAAAGGGAATATGGGAGCCCGGGAGCGCACTTACTCACAGTGTTAGTTGTATGATTGTTCCTTTGTCTCTTTTAGTCGCTGAAGGAGATGCTTTAAAGCCTGAACACAGGAAATGTGACAGGAGCAGGACCGCAGGTCTGAAGCTTCACCAGCCCACAACCCTGCTGCCCCTCACATAGCGGGATTACTTTCTATAGGCATCGTTGAACTTTGTCAGATTGCACTACAAAGGAGGTCAGCATTCACAGAGGTGGGTTTTTTTTGGGTTTTTTTCCAACTAACACCCACCGCCACCTTGTGATCCTTCAAGTCCCAATCATGTAGAAGATGAGAGGAGCAGATGTGTCTCCGATGTCACATGTCCACCTTTTCAACCCCTCTCTGTTCCCAATAAGCAGGTGCAATACTTGCTCATTAATTTCATCTCAGGTTGTGACCTACCTTACTGTATACCGGTGCTTTGTTTGTTCTCTTGTCCGCTTCCTGCACTCTTTCTTAAGAGAGACCTTTTTCTATATACGACAGGGAAAAGACAGACCAAGTATTTAAAGATTTCCTGTCATTTTGATGAGAACATTTTGTGTTTCTCTCCATGTAGCATTAGAGGTAGCTCATAGTTTGTTTCAAATCTCTGCTGAGATAGCCCTAAAGTTTTGGAAACTAAACATGCTGTGTTATACTTTTTTGGAGTTATGTACTTAAAAAATCTCAATTTCCAAACCTAAAGAAATATATAGTTTTCACTTGGTCATATACATTGGTTTTGTGGTTGTCAGAAGCATCAGACACTGACTTTTTTTATATCCAGTTTTAAGGCACATTTTTTAAAGACATGCTTCTTAGACTCTGCACATTTTCAACTATTCATTTTAAGAGGATGAAAGATTATTGTCATTAGACATCTGGATCTTAACTATCATAGAAATAATAGAAATAAAGGTTTGTAGTTTTAATTTGAGCCAGACCCTCCCTGATGTCCTGTGCCCACTGAAGGGCATCTGTGAATCACTTACTTTAAATGTGAAACTGCTGATTCAGCGCTTTGACTGTTGTAACCAGGAGGTCTGTTTGATTAGGAGAGGAGGAACTCTAATTTGACTCCCGGCAAAAGATAAAAAAAAAAACCTCAACAATATGACACTGAAGAAATCCTTACTTGGGGAAGATAGTGGTAATAGTGGTGACCATAACGACACCACTTCATAACATCACCAAATGCCAGCTTTTATTGTTGTTTTGATAGAGGGACCACAAGCTAATAGAGGCGAAAAGAATATGACGTCCACATTTTGTCCTTTGCCACCACAACAATGTGACCCTCTGGCATTTTGTGTAATATCCACTTCCTGATTGGAGGCCCAGTCGACTCAACCGCAAGTTGCTGCTTTGCAAGGATTTGACTGCACCACAGCGAGATTTACATCCCTCAACTGCCACTGCACAAAGGTGTGAGAAAGAAAGACATACAGTATGAAAAACTTATGATTGCTCCCTCTGATCCCTATCAATTCATTGATTATTTTTATTTTACAGCTTCTAATAAAATAAGTGGAGAGGTCATAATACTTACTGAGAGTACACTCTCCTTAAAGTTAATCTAATAACAAACGTGAAATTACCACTGTCGAGTGCAGCCATATTCATCAGAGATATTTAAGACTGGAAAAGTTTTACTGACTCCCTTCTGCCTATTTTCTCTCGCTCACTCTCACTCCTCCTCACTTTCCCTCCCTCCCTCCCTTCCTCCCCCATCTCCCCCTCCCTCCGGTGTTGGCTCCCACCTCCAGAAATGAGGTGATATTGGTATGATGGGAGACCATGTCCAGGCAAACAAAGCACACCCACACCTGAGCTTTTTCTAGGCTAATAAGATCACCACTGGCTGTCTGTACTGCGGGGTCAGCTCCTGTGTTATCCATCCTCGGTCTGCAAAAGTACAACCTCTTATTATAAGCTTGATTGGCCATCTAGTCAGACACCTAATAATAGTGTCCGTTCAGCTTGCATGACGAATATGAAGAAATTGTCACTTTGCTCTATTGACTTTTCTCTGTCTTTGCCAGGAAAAGTTATTCATAATGTTCCATTTATTTATCTGGCTGTTGCCACCCCATTGTACTGTGTTGCATCATGGGATGCCACCAAATCCTGCCCAGGCTAGCCAAACAGTTCATCATGCATTTCCAGAAATAAACCTTCAGTATACCTTTCATTGCTGAGATATTAGTGTAGAGGTGATATATCCTGTTTTTGTCACCACATCTTGCAGTTATGTTTTTTTCCCCTAAAAGTGTGAAACCCTTTTGTTTTGTTGTGTTGCTGAAAACCACCAGTACAGCAGGGCGGAAAAACACAATTCATTTCATATTCACAAAGATAGCTGTATGAATGTGAATGTTAATGAAAGCAGAGATTGTTAGGCAGCACATACCCCTACAATGTGACACCAACATTTCAAATCAAGCTGTATGTTTTTTTTCAAAGCTCACACCTCCAAATATCGAGTACTTCTTCTGCAGCATGCTAACTACATCCTGCTCTGTCTCACTAGCAATAAGCTGCTTGTGCAATTAGATTAATCACAAATGAGACACACATCAAGCCAAGACAGATTTTTTCCCCTCCTTTCAGGCGAATGTTTTGCCTCCACCCATTCTCTGTGGTGGGCAGAAGTGCGGTAGTGGCAGCTCTTGAGTATTATTTCCATCCAGAGCTGTCAGCCTTTCCTACCAGATCAAGCCTGTGATTAATAAAATGGGCCTCCTGGTTCCCTGCAGCATTTTCTCGCCTCCTCCCTTTACACTATACCTTTGCTTTGCAGCACATGCTTGTCTTCTCGTGTCTGGACCTCTGTCAGCTTCTCCCCTCATTCTCATTCTCTCCTTATTCTCATTTTCTCCTTCTGGTTCTCTCTCTTTCTCTCTCGCTGCCTCTCTGGAACCTCCGGTAAATGATGCATGGTCGACTCACGGCCACTGAGCAATCATTAGTGAGGTGGCACAGGTGAACAGCAGCAATGGATGATGAAGAGAGGGAGGGATGGAGGGAGTAGCAGAGGACAGCAAAAGTCATGTTTCCACCCTGAGGCGTTTCCCTGTATCGTCGCAAAACTAGAAGGTGTTTGTGTAGCCTACAACGTTACTCAGTGGCATTTCTTACGCCAGTGGTCATTAATCTAGACACACACGCACACAGACACACACACAAGTACATAGAAATGAAGCTATAATGTTGTTCTAAAGTCTGGACTTCACTTGTAGCCTATAGCAAATGTGCTGATCTGCCAATATCATAAAATATAGCTACATAATGCTTCCCTTATGAAATATCATCACTCTACCTTGACGCCCCTCATCATAAACAAAATGTGGGTTTATAGTTCATATCAGGGCTAATAAACTGAGACATTACCTGACAGAGGCCCACAGTGGGTAGGAAACTCCCACATGTGAAGCGTACTGCAGGAGGGCTTCAATGAGTGCAATGTCGTATTTCCCCTCCAGCCAGTCGGATACATGTCGGTCGTTTGATAGAATAAAAGCAACACTGTAGCTTTTATAATAGCTGATGGTTTGATTGTCAGCTCAAAAGCTGCCACTGCCTTCACTTTCACCAGATGTTATGTTTAATTAGTGTTCACACCCACTCATCACTGCGGCTCAGTCTTACCCCCTTAGAACACTTCCATTCACACGGATATTTCCCTCTCCCAACAGCTTGCACTGCATAAAGGCTTTCAGGGATTAAAAAAAAACTTTTTCAACTCTGTCTCTATAGGATAGTCAAAGTGCGTAAAATAACATGCACACACTCACACTTGCACAATCTACACTTGTGCTTTGATATCATAATAATACAAACTGTAGCCACATGTTTGAGCCTCAAGCTAAAGGCTCTCAGCATTTAGCAGACATATCAGAATAGTTAGCACAGTTAACATCTTTTATTTGTTTATGCTGTTCCATGGCTTGTAACTGGCACTAGCTGACACAGTGTGAACCTCTCACTCTCTATACTGACAAGCTTTCAGGTTCACTGCAGTTCCAAAGTGGAAATACTTAGTTGTGGCATTGACTCCTCATAATATTGCACGACACACTGCCTAACATCATATGCACATAAGATTTGATGTTTGATAACTTTTCCATCATACAAGACTTTAAGCTTCCTATTCTTGCGGGATATCAAAATCCAACAGAGAAATCATATCCTCTGTGACATGATGTTTTGAAAAAAAAAAAGAATATGTCTTTATGTAGGCTGGAACTTGTAAATCACCTGTCCCAAGTTGAAATAAAGTTGGATAAAAAGTGTTTAATTTACTGGTCTGTGACAGAAATGACCTTTCAGCATATGAAAATCATTTGATTTGTTTGTCGAAGTGCTGTGTCGGTAGAGCGAGATATATATTAAAAGCAGCTTGCAGACATATTCTCACATTTTCCACATTGTTTTGTCACCTTTAATTTTATTAACTTTTTTTCCCCCAGAAGCAGAGGGTGAGCAGAGTTTCTAGGGCAACAATCAGTGTAATTGTCCTAAGTCTGACACATGCAATCTGCTAAAAGCCCCGAAGCCCAAAGGCCCAGGTGTACCCAGGGATTACAGTGGTAGAGGACAGGTGAAGTCAATGCACACTGACAGGGACATACACACATATAGATTCTGTGTTGCTCTCAGCGCGCACAGACAAAGTACACACACAGCATGAACATACAGTACAGTATAAAAAAAACAATTAAATCAAAGTATCACTGATTTCCACCATAGTTTTTGATACTTTAAACAGCACAAAGACAAATTAATTCACCTCAGTTCCATAATGTTTAGAGGAGATTTCTCTTCATTTCATGCAATTTGTTTTTTGCATAACTTATGGAAATTTAATAATAAAATAATAATAGTTAGATGACCTGAAAAAGTTCCAACGAAACTGACCGACACCACTCTTACAAAAGCACATGATAAATGTGTGATCATCCTCCTCCGCGCAAACTGTAATGACTGGTATTGTTGATCTCTCTATGAATGATGTTTTCTTGGAGCAGAAAGCCTGTAGATTGGCTGCTTTATTTCGCCTTATTCACTGCAACCAAATTCTATTAAACAAGTTCTCCTCTGGCCTGCAAGAAATAATTAGTCTACTGGATAGGTCAACTTAATCATTCCTGAAAATAATATTCAATTATCTCCTCAGCAACTTCTAGAGCATGCCTCCTATTTTTAGGCCCCCTCTGTTTTACAGAGATAGGCAGCTTGATCCTTTTTATGTCACGCCTGCAACACAAAGCAACGGAGAGTCAGCGACGCTAAACAGTCCTCGGCGGATAACCTATTATGCCTTAATAATAGCCCTGGCTTCCTCATTGTGTCTGTTTCTGTATAGTGCACCACATATGAGTTCCATCCCACTTGATTATGGCGCTGCTCTCCCCCAGCTTTCCTTTCTAGTTTTCCATTGGGTGCCCTTGGCCTTGACTTATATCTTCAATTAGTCTAAGCAAAGGGCAGAACAAAATAATAACTAATGGCAAGTTCAATGCTGTCATCAGCTCAGTGATAATTGGGGAGAAAAGACGAGGGGGTAAATTGTCTAATTAGAGCTTGCAGAGTGTTTACATCCTGTGTGACCTCATCAAGGTAGACGCGGCGCCACAGTCAGTCACATAACAACTGTCAAACAAGCTCCTCGTGCCAAAGTGTACTGAATTACTGCTAAGTGACAAGATTTGAAAATGACAGGGGATAATATGATACAACTACATGCTCAATAGAGTTATAATGTTGAGTGCAGGGTTGTTATGTGAAAAACAGACAAGTAAAAATGGCACCGAAAACACAATCAGAAAGCATGGCATGCGCAGACATGTAAACAGAAAATGCATTTGCAGCTTCAGGAGGCAAATCTGTCTCAAACACAACCTGCGAACTCCATTTCACGCATAACCTCTCTCGCTCACACTGTCTCCATCAGTGTCCCCTTTCTCCGTCACTCTCCTCCCACCTCGGCTGCTCTCTCGCCAGTCACAATAAAGACTTTGAGAATAAATAAATAATCCTGAACGTATTCTGTGCTCCAGGAAACAGCGTAATTGTCATCAGAGGAGGGAGGCATTGGGAGTCATCACTTGTCTGGACGGATTATGACCTTTGAAGTTGGATTTGAGCAAAATACAGCAATGCTGTTCTGTTGCCAGATACTGTCACATCTTAGAGAAGGGCTTCGCTTTGGGCTCAGCAGCATGCGTGTGTACATCCTGGCTTTCTGACAGCCTCACCCCATGCTTAAAACTCTGGGCTTCACTCTGTTTTTACTCTAAAGTCTCTTAATAAATCCCAAGCAGTTTACACACAAGTGTTAATCCAAACTCAAGGTGCAAGTCATGCAAGGACGAACCTTCCTCTCACTGACCATCAGCGTGACTCAGCAACAGAAGGAACAAATGTTAGGTCGTGAACACGCTGCCTGCGTGGCGTTGAGTGTGGCGGATGATGTTGCTGAACTGCTGCAGCTGCATCTGTGCTGACGGCTCTGTCTGTCTCTCTCTCCTTCGTCTCCCTTCATTGAGCTTCCTGAGTTTTTTAGGTTCCTTCATCATTTATTCATTTCTAATTAGACAAAGACAGCCATAGTGGAAGCTGTCAGCTTTGTTCAATGTTGGTGCATGATGTGACTATGACATCAACAGGTCCTCTCTCTGTCATGCTGCAAATCCAGTCTGCTCCCCTTAGACTCAGTATGAATCAGACTGATGATGGCCAAGAAAAAAACTGGAGAAAGACAAAAAGTAAATGGAAATATAGACATGGAATTCTGCTTTCATTCTTACCATTATCCAGTAGGAAATAAAAGAAATACCAACATTAAAGCTCCCATATTTTACACTTGGGCTACACAGTGTTTGATTTGAAGAATTCAGGAAGATATGTCTGTCGTTTACAAACTTTATGTACTTTCACATTTCCTCTCTCAGGCTTCTCTCTGGAGGTCTAACAACAAAAGGTCAGAGAAACAATCAGAATCTGACTGCCTGTTTTCTGAGTAATCAAATAACAATATAGCACGTGTCAGGTAAACACTCCCATATCCCGTAAGGCTGAGGGGTGGGTTCAGGTAGACAGGGCTTGGAGCATGGCTGCGATAGTGACTGTTGTGACATCACAAAGTTACAGAAACCCTGACAGCTTGTTTTAAGGCATAGTTTCTGTGTCAGGCTGTGTGGTACTTTCACAGTATTACAATAGCTTGACATGCAATCCATAGAGACAACATGGGATCTTTAAGTTTACACAACATCCTCAATGCTCTTTAGTGTAGAAAAGATGCATGTACGCACTGGAAGTACTTCCCTCCTCTATTGTGTACAAGACGGTCTTGAGCCTGCAGTTGTTTCAAGATCTCCCCGAGGTGTGCTACTGGGTTGTGGTCTAGCGACCATGAAAGCTGACAATTTGCATCATTTTCATCCTCATGAAAACATTAATAAACCTTTGTGCACTGTGTGGAGGCATCTGCACTTGTGATCATTCTCCACCCATTATTTTTTTCTTTTAAAGTCCTACCCATCCACACATCATATGCCCAGTTAGTGAATGTGTTTGCATAAATTTGTTGCTTTATGTAATCCAGTGTTGTGTAGGTGTCTCACAGGGAAATCTAAGGGATGCGCGAGTAATGAGTCGAGGACGATCACCTGAAAAGACTCTGAAACACAGCATTCAATCAGGCCAAGTTTTATATAACAGCTAATCTGTGCTCCAACTGACGCCTTCAGCAACATTAAAAGCAAATTTCCTCCATACTTGCAGGAAGCTGAACTATTCAGTTATACTTACCCGCTCAATCACCGCTTTAATAAAAGAACAATCAATATTCAAGCTTCCACAGCAATGTTCAACTCTTCACCATGCCCCCCCTGTGGTGTCCATGCACTCACCAATCAGACTCGATCAGCACCATCCAGTCACACAGGGAAACAACTTCTATAATGAAGGGTAGCTGCTGAGGTTCCAGTCAGCTCTCCTCCTCATTGGAGACGAGACTCGTTTATGAAAGGGTGCTCTCTTGTGGCCACCGGGAAGAAAATGTGATCCAGCTGGATGCTGGGAGGATGGATTGACAGGAAATAATATGCTCTCATAAACCAGGATTGGTGCCACTGGACTCCTTTTATAGAGTCAAGACTGCTATTCATACAGCAAAGGAGAGGGAATTGTCTGTTATTGCACTTGAGGTTAGACTACAAGATCTGACAATAAGATAGATAGATAGATAGATAGATAGATAGATAGATAGATAGATAGATAGATAGATAGATAGATAGATAGATAGATAGATAGATAGATAGATAGATAGATAGATAGATAGATAGATAGATAGATAGATAGATAGTCACAAAATAAACTCATAAACTGCAGCGAAACCGAATCCGGAGCGGTACTGTGCGCTCTATAAGTCCGGGTTTTCTGTCTCTCCCCTCCCATCTATTTCCTCCTTGCTTGCTACTAGTTTACCTTCACTTGTTCAGCCTTCACTCTGAGAGGAGGAGGAGGATGGTGTATGATTGGCCAGGCGGGGACTGGTAGTCCGGAGGCTGGCGTTGAGCTCCGCGTTGATTCCCGTGTTCTTGTTTACACCTTGCGGACAGGAACAAGACAAGACGCCCAGGAGGGGGAGGTCCACTGCGCGGCTATCTGACAGCATCAACCCGTGGTCATTATTTCTTTTTTTTTTGCATGGTCGCAAACCAAGTTTCTGATTGCTGGGAATCGGACCCTCTCTCGTCTGTTTCACGTCGTTCCATTCACAGTAACGATATGCGTCAAACTTTTTGGTGACTTTTGTGGCACCGCTGCTCTGATGGCCCCGGGGGACAAGTAGAGCTGGAAATGAGACCCTCCAGGAATAGCCCTGATCAATTGTTTCTTTACATTCACAGGGTGTGATCTCTCCGGAGCTCCTAAAACTTGAACGGGCGGAAATTTCACCCTTTCAGTCTCAAACACTCTCAGGCGCTGGGTGATGGATGTGTTTTAAGCGTTGCAGCCTGTTTACGTCAAGAGTGAACTATTTACCAAATCACCAGTTACTGGGCTCGCAAGTATTTCCTGACGAATCACTCACTGTTTAACACTTTGCTGGCACGAGAGCCACTTGGTGTGTCAAACGCACCGCAGGTTAACCCTGAGTGGACAACCCGCGACGTTTCGCAACGGCGTAGCCGGAAAAGATGCTCTCTGCTCGGACGCAGCGCGACCACGGTCTCCGTCCTCTGGTTCTTCTCCTCCTGTTGAGGGGATATGTCGTGTCTGGCACGGGTAAGTCCTGAAATCACACAGCAGTTTGGGTCAAATGACAAATACGGTGCACATGTGACACTGCACAGTATTTACAAAACACACACTCACATGTGCGCGCATTTTTTTAAACTCAAAAAACAAACTTATATAACAAAAATTATTTAAACTTTCTACTTTTAATTAAAAGTCACCTCCAGACCGCAGCTATGGTCTGTGTATGAGAACTGTCCTGGTTTACAGCTTCCCTCCAACAGTGCAGGGGTCTGGGTGGCGTGCTGACCAGCATTTCTTTTTACCTAGAGCAGCAAAGTCTTCAGCTTTAGACCCGAACGCAGAGCACTCTTTTCTACTTGGAGCGGAAAAATCAAACTCCCCCGGTGCGCAGGGAGTAATTAAAGTTTTGCTCCATGCCTTCTTGGCCTCTCCGAAAAGAAACAGCAAAGTCTTGTGAAAGTAAGACTGAGCACTTCAAGTGCTCCGGGGGAAGACAGAGAGAGGCTTCTCATTTTTTCTCTCATTGCAAGATGCAACATCTAAATATAGTGACACTTGCTTTAAGCTTGAGTGTACAAATTGTTTTTTTAACGCCGAAGTCATTCAGCTGAGCACGATCCATTAACACTTTTCAAATAGTCATTCTTTTATTCGGACCAGAATCACAGTGGGAACAGAGCAGGCTTTGATTAGTGAATTGCCTAGTGTTAATGCCATCAAAGAGTGCGGCCAGCTCTCAGACAGATGAAATCACTTGGAACACAGGGCAGGTCACTGTCACTGAGCTGATGGGACAAGACCTGGCCACCAAGGTGACTCTGCCCGTCTCCAGCGTTCGATTAATGGTTTCCCTCAGTGTGGCCTGTTGGTCGCCAGGACATTTTTCCTCCCCTCCCTTTCTCCAGATCAGATTGAAATACAAGTCTGAAATCTGAGGGTTTAGTGGATTGTGGATTAAACTCGGTTTACAGTAGGAAAAAAAGAACAATGTGGACAACAATGTGGAGTGCAGAAGCTACACAGGCTCTGCTAACAGACCACTCCAATAAATAAATCTGACCGTCTGCTAAAGAAGTCAGCTTTTTTTTTTTTTTTTTTTGTAAATAAATGACAACTGTAATCTTTTGTGGGACACACTGACTGTTTGCATAGGTCTGCTGCCACTCCTCTGAATGCCAATAAGAACCCCCGCTGTACCTACCAAGGTCCTGTGCATGTATTATTCTCTGAACAGTCAGAGCAGAAAAGCAGCTTACGTTTATTAAAATTGTGGACCGTTCTGAAATCCTTGCATGAGAAATGAGAAACGTTGATATAAACAGTGGTGGATTGCAGGGCTGGGGAGGGGTGGAGGGTGGGGGGGTGGGGGTGGGGGTGGGGGGTGTAGTTGGGGGAGGAGGAGGGCGGGCAGCATGGGACAATAGCTCAGTGTGCCCCAGTAAAGTTTCTGTCTGGGAGAGAAGAAGATATATTTAGTGAATACATGATGGGACAGACAGATTGCATTTATCTTCTCTCCTGTTGTCTGTGCACCCCCCCACCCCACCCTCCACAACCACACACACACACACACACCTGGCTCTCCCAGTATTGTGGATGTGCTGAGCTCACATTTCTGCTGTGGAGCTCCTCTTTCTGTGTTGACATACACATTAATTACCAGGACTGCCAGGAACACTTGTCTGGAGTAACCGCCCTGCCGTCCACTGTCTCTCTCAGCATGTGTCATTATTAATGACTTCATCAGAATTAGAAAACACGACATACGGGAAGTGTGTGTGTGTGTCTGTGTTTGTGCGCTGTTTGCGACACATCAGGATTAAATGGAGACGACCAGGTGCCCAGTAAAGCCTTTGACGGGTGGGGAGGGGCAAGGGACTAGTGTCCAGACCGAGGAGGTCAAGACGGGCGGAGAGCGAGGGCGACGGTATAGCAAAGGGGCAGTGGAGTGTTCAGAGTTAGGGAGCGTAGCATGTCAGACACTCCCAGAGAGGACGGGATGAATAGTGACACTCTTTTAAGATGTGCTGTCTCGTTTGTGTTAAGTGTGGGAATCCTCTTGCTCCTGAATGACAGTGCAGCGGATGCAAGAAGACTTGCATTCTTTAATATTATATGTGTGCAAGTAAAAGGCTGCTGAAATGTTTCTTGCCCCTGCTACACAGTTTAGCCACAATTCGGCAATTTTGCGACAGCTTAGATATGATTTTTTTTTTTTTTTTGATGCATGGAAAGAAAGGAATGTGGCAACAAAGCCAAGCTCAAACAAACACCAAAGTAGATTTGGCTTCAAAGACACTCAACAGATTGAGATGTCAGATTAGATTAAAGTGTCTCTGAAACATGTAGTCATAACAAAAGTGCTGCCAGGCTGTTGCATCTGCAGAGATTTGGACAGGTGGTTGGGCACCATGATAAATAAACAGACAGACAACTCTCTTTAGGCCAGGCCAGGGGCCAGACTACTTCCTCAGGCAAGTCCTGCTGGCAGACCCGAGCAGGCCACATTCTGTCCTGGAGCAGTGCATTAGTTTTATGGCCGTTCGGCGGCAGGGGATGGGATCGCTGGCCAGCCACTGCCCTCCCTGCTGTATTATTCATATGTGCAAAGTGGTCTTTGTTAATATTTAAAATGTGCTTATGATGCTCAAAAATCTCAAGGAGAAAGAGGTGGGAGGGAAGCAGCTGCTCAGCTCTTATTGGAGTAAGTGACCCAGGTGACTACAGGGGGTAGTGAAGGATTTTAGGGTACCAATAGGCATTTATAGACTAGATAAAAGAGTGGCAGTTCCAGCAAGTGTGCCAATTGCAGTCAGGGGGCCGTTACAGAGGATGTGTGTGAACAAAACAAGTAGAGGGGTTACGCGGGGTAATGCTATCCATCTAAAAGTGAGGAGGAAAAAACAGAAAGAGGAGATGGAAGAGAAATGAATCCGTGAGAGACACATTGAGATAGATTGATCTCGGGGCATGGCTTTTAAATATCCTTTATGAGAAAAGAGTGAAGAAGAAAACTCCATAGCAGTGGCATTCAAGCGTCATTAAACCTCTGGCACAGGCCAGAGAACGAGGGGGCGCATGTTGACGGGGGGAGGTGGGGGCCGGGGGTGGAAAAGAGTAAGAGGGAGGCAGGTGATGTGCAGCAGAATCGGGTTAAAGTCGCGAAAAGCCACAGAAGGAACAGTGGCTTCAAAGCGGAGGATATGTCGAGTGGGGAGGTGGAGGGTGGAAAGTGAAGAAGAGACACAAATCCACCAGAGGGATGTTTTTATTAAGGCTCTTATCGATGGAGAGCGCTCACAGTATTAAGAGTAGACATGTTTAATGCTTTGCCAATACTGTGCATGTTAGATTGGGCCATAAATCTGCAGCAAACAGCAAGGGCTCTGTAGGAGGTCAAAACAGCGAGGTAAATGGAGGAGGACGCTGACTATAAAGAATGGAAAGCCGAATTAGCAGCAGAGCAAAGTTTCAAGCAGAGGTTGGTAGACTTGAGATGAATATGGTTTTAAGCACAGGTCATTATTTTACTCTGCAAAGAAAATATGTTCCCAAGGTATTTAGAATGCTGGGTGATAATGATTTAATCGATACCGTGTAGAGCATGTTGACTAATTCAAACTGTGTGAGATTCACAAAGGAAGAAAAGAATCTGTAGATAATTATCAAGTGAAGGTATTTAAATATCTCAGGTATAATGCCTCCTTGGATTCTGGTTAAAAATGCCTTGTTTATCTCACACCAGATGGTCTCTCCTACCTGCATACGTTTGCAGAAAAAAAACCTCCAAGTAAAATACAGAAATGCTTCAATTTATTTCAGACATTTAGAGCGATTGATGTTTGGAATTTGAAAAATGTTTTCCAGCGAGCTGTTTATCTCAAGGTCGGACGAGTCTTTTTAATAGCAATCACAAAATTCATTTTATTCTGTCAAAGACTTTTGAAGGTGGTGCCTGTAAATAAAACATAGGGTTTTTTTTATTGTGGGTCTTAGAGTGAGAGTGGAATGAGAGAGGGGATGGATGGATGGATGGATGGATGCAGAAGGTGGAGGAGGGAGAGTTTCAGTGGCAGATGGGAGCTGAAGTTGCTGCTGGGCCGGCAGGACAGGGTACCCCCTGCCCCTCCATCCTGCCCTGTGGGGGGAGATGGGTGGGGCAGACAGGGAAACAGGAAGAAAACCTCTGTGGGGTTCCATTGTGCTTTAGATGAATAGGAGACTCGAGAGAGCTTTTTCTGCCCCTTTGTGTGGGGTAAAGGGGGTCAGCAGCAGAACGAACACACACACACACACACATGCACATGCACACACACAGACTCATTTACAACTTCAACCAGTTACACTTGCACAAGTGTGTGTGTGTGTGTGCATGCTTCTTTAGAGGAGATGTGTTACTGTTGCATAACCTCTCATGCGCAGGAAAATACACATCGGCTTGCTTTAGCTACCAAAAACAAAACACTGATTCACTCGGTGATTGATATGCTAAGACAGGCTCAGTGACATCTGACATCAAAAGGACAACACCCACCCACCCACACACACACCCACACACACACACACATATGCAAAATGCAGCCACATCCTACGATGAAGAGGTAGCATTTACGTTTATAATGGTGGAAGACCTGCTGGGTCACTCGGGAGGAGTGAGTGAGTGCAGGAATTTTCATTTAAGATCTCAGCAGCACTCTGAGCATCGTGACCAATAGGATCAGGATTCACCATGGGGGGTCGCGTCAGATCCAGAATAAACCCCCCCTTTACCCGAAGATACACACGTACAGCCATACACGCACTTGGTAAAAGTTGCTGCGCTGAGGTCTATAGATCATAGGCAGTGTCAGCGTTTGATTGGCTGTGCTGTGGTCCAGCTCTCTGCATGTGTCCACATCTATAAAAAAAAAAAAGAAAAAGAAAAAAAAGGGCTTTTTCAGGGCATGTAGATTTCCCTCATCTTCTTAGCAGAGGCTTTTTTGTCTTCAAAAGGCAGTTGAGCCAAGTCCACTCAGAGCTTAGAGTCTAGACCACAGCCAATCTGTTAATGCCTGTGTTTGTGTCTGTTTGTATCTGAGTGTGTCATGTGGGTCTGTCAAACTGGAGGAAAATTATGCTCTCAATGTGTTAATAATGCACCCCCCCCACACACACATACACGCACACATCAGGGAAAATGTGCTGCATTAGAAAAGCCAATGGCAGTTACTTTTCTTTCATGACTTTGGCATATGACGCCACATTCCTCCACATCCACGTTAATAAATTGCCATCACTTTGTCGCCATTTCCTCTTCCTCTTCTTTCAGGCTTGTGATAGTCTCATCAGCTGTATTTATAGTTGCACAGTCTCACATATACCAACCTCTGTCATCTATATCTCACTCACTCCATCATATTTTTTTTCTCTCTCCCCCAGCCGGCTCTCTTGTGGAGTTTGGGAATTGCTCTTTAGAAGGCACTGTGAAGAATCCCATTTCTCTGAGCGTAACGCTTATTAGGGTCCCATCTGCCCTGAGGGGTACTTATAAATGTGGTCCTGGGGGGTGGGGGGTGGGGGGGTGTTTGAGTTGTCATGAGTAGGTAAGGGAGGGGACTGAGGGGAAGCTTTGTCATGCCTCCGTGTAAGTGGATGTGTGTGCCACCGGGGGCTTGTGCGAGGTGGGAAGGGGCTCTTAACACCACGGAGCGCGCACACACACACACCGAGCAGCTGGTGTGTGTGAAGTGGGGGAATGACCTCCCCGGAGAAACAGGCGTGTTGAGCATATGCGCACATATCTCCGGCTGAAGGAGGAGGCGACGGAAATGATCCTGCATCCTTCTGTCCGCATGGCGTGCAGCTAGGCAACAGCAGGACTTTCAAACAACTTACAGTTTTTTTTTGGTTTGTTTTCCCCTCCCTCCATCCCTCCCTCCCTCCCTCCCTCCCTCGTGTTTTAAATCAAGGCGAATGATGCTTAATGAGAGCGTTTGAGAGTGTGTCGGAGGCGGGGAGTGGGGCTTATGTGATTGGCCGCGTGTCAGCGGTGTGATGCCGTGTTATTCAATGTAGTGACTGTAGAGTTAAATCACCATGTTTGTCTCTTTAGCTCATTATCCTTGTCAGTAACAGCGAGTGATTGGACACTTAATCAGAGGTTAACAAGGTCACCTCCAGACCTCTCCTCATCCTTCCTCCACCTCCTGTCCATCCCATGCTCTTCCTTTTCCTTGTTTCTCGTTTCATTTTCTCTCCTGTCTTGTCAGTGTGAGCTTTAAAGATTGCGCTGAAGGGAAAAAAGGTCTGCTGGTATCTAGCTTCATCCCCAAAACATATGCACACACACACAAACACGCTCAGTAGGGGATATAATCCCTGTTTCTGCTCAGACTCTCTTGGATCACAACCACAGCAAAGAGAAGAGTGGAAGAATGAGATCTGCCCTCGTCCACCCTTTAATTCCTCCACCCGTCTCCAGCTCCAGGACTTAATTCTTATTTCTCCTCCAGAGGCTTTGACTGGGAGCCTCCGAGCGCACAGTAAAGATCCTGTTCTCGCCTTGGACGCAGGTCTTAATCAAGGGCTTGACAGGCCTCCTCTTGGCGCTGTGTGTGCGTTTGGTGCGGGTGTTTATGTGCGGTGGGTGCGCGCTGATGGGAAGTCAGCCGTATTGCTTCGCTTTTTACTTCCTCTTCTGCATGGGTCGCAGTGGGGTCACGCACTCCCAGTCTCAATCAGCACACAGCTCTCGTACGCAGCCCCATCTCTCTTGCTCTGGCAGCCCGTTCCTGATTGCACAGGAGGAGACCTGCTCTCTCCTCCCTCCGGCGCATTCGCCGTGCCAGGTGTACGAGGCAAAACGCCCGCTGCAGACGTCAGTGACAGAAGAGTAATAAGGAGGAATCATTTTTTAAATGGGTGCCGTGCGTGAAGGAGCGACAGGGAGACTTCTTCTTCTTCTTCTGCGCTAATGTGGCAGATGTACCTGCATGTAATTAAGGTTAGATTTAAGTGTATGAGCTCACACACGCATGAAGTGTGTCAGCGGGTGTGTGTTTCAAGCCTCTTACCTGCTGCTGACCAGATGGGCTCAACAGCCGACCTCATGCTCACCTCTCCCCGCCATTCCGCCTAGATTAGCTAGTGAGCTGGGCTAAGGCACACAGCCATGATAATAGACACATCAGCACCCCACCTCCCCCCTCCCTCTACAACACCCAATCAAACACATAGGCACACATAAAGCACATGTACAGTGCTCATTCTTCACGTATGACGATATTCTGTGTGTGTGTGTGTGTGTGTGTGTGTGCTGGTTGGGCAGCACCCGTGGCCTGCTGTTTATGGGGATTATGAAAGCAGATGGACAGCCATGCTGACTGGTGAGGGTTCATTAACTCTGGGAGTCTCTGCTCCTACTCTGCCGCTGCTGTTGCACAGCTTCACTTGTCTCCAATCCCCTCAGCAACAAGACGCTCTGTGTGTGGTGTGTATGTGTGTGTGTGTGTGTGTGCGTATCGATGCAGCAGGTAGAGAGAGCACCTTGCACAAGCAAAGGAAAGTTTATTGATCAAGGATGGATAAGAGCTTGAAATTTGTGCCTGATTGGTTTATGTGGAGCTGATGCAGCGGCTGCCACTTTTCTCGTTGTTGCACTCTCTGGCGTCATTATGCTAAACTACTTCTAGATTAACATAGTTTGTACTGAAGCGTTCTTTGCACATTTTTGTGTCAAATGCGCTTTTTTTGTGCGTGAAAGCAAAACAGAAGAAACATGTTTCATGTAATCTGGTTTCCAAGGAAAGAGTTGGCTGAAAACATATGATTTAGCACGATGCAATATCTCCAGCAGAGGACCATTTCCATGACATTTCACTGCTCTGCCAGGGGAGATGAATAGGTATAGTTATAGTGGGTCATTAAACACTGAGCGGTGTCTCTCCTGTATAGCTTCAACCTTCACGCTGCAGCCAGCTCCTCTTCCACGGCTTAATAAAGGAAACATGGATCATGCAGGGACAGATAGACATACCTGTGGAGAGGCAGACAGATCGACAGACGGCACGGCAGATTCCTGGGCACATGGGGGGTTTGGAGCCCCCCAGAGGCTTTGGTGCCATCAGACAGACAGAAGAACAATCAGTCACCAGGGATGAGGACCGAGAACCAGTCACAGTTCAGAATAATCAGAATTCTGTGTATCGATTTCTCAACAAGGAGGGTCATGGCGTAGAGGACGAAACGATACAAAGCACGGGTTCAAAATGATCATTTCAAATGAGCATGGAAACACCAACAATGTGTGGAAGCATCTTTTCTACACAACGTGGGCTTAAACTCCAGGTGTGCCGTGTGTTTGGTGCTCTTTGCATAAGTGACACTGCTTTCTTGCTGTGCAGCATTTCTCATGCTCTTCTTGGGCAGCCCCACTGGGTAGATTAACTCGCTCAGTTTCAGTGGAGGCAAATTTTACATTCCAATGCTGTATTTCTCTCTTTTCTCATCTCATTTTTGGCTACATACCTGTCTGAGCTGTGTGTGCTGCAGTAACTAACTGAGGAAAAGAGGCTTCTCTGTGTGCAGCGGCTCAGCTACAGCCTGCAACACAGAGGGTAAATATCCCATGTTATATTAACATTAGCTCCATGCTGTCTTGCTTAGTAGATGTTTTTTCTCTGACTTATAAAACCTAAATGAGAACAGCAGCAACACAGTGGAGAATTGCACACCTGAGGCACACACCCGCCTCTTTATCTACACTAGGTTGAGGCTCAGTGATAATAAAACGGTTGCATTGATGCTGAAAACTGTGTACAGACCTTTTTTTCCCCCCACACAGGAAATTGATCAGGAAGCATGAAGGGAATCGATGAAGAATCAGACTCATAAGCAGAATTGATAATGGCATTGGGCTCAATAAAATCCCATCCCTATCAATCACCCAGGGTCACGCTGGCTCGGCAGAGGTGTGACCAAGTGTAAGAAAACAAAATGTTGAAAAAAAAAAGAGCTAATGATTATTCCAGTTACAAATAATGATAATTTTTATTCTGATAAATTAAATGTCACAAAGTAATTCGAAATGCTCATTAGTAATTTCCGGAGCTCATTTAAATAGTTTGTTTTGCACAAAATTCAAAACATGATGGAGGGATGTGATATAATAAAAACAAAGAAATGAAAGCAGCAACCTGTCATAAAAACATATGCCACCAAATTACTAATGAAAATGACACAAAGATAAGAAAAGAAAACGAAGCTCATCAAGTCAGCAGAGGCTCATAAGGAGCTGCATTTCCTGTGTGTTGCCTCTGGTGCTCTTGACAGTAAATAATGCCTGTAACAGAAAGATCTTTGCAGTCAAACAGCAACAGATTGTAACTTCACTGCAGCTGCTAAAGCCTCTGTGATGAGGTAAGGGAGGCTTTGTATTCGATTTAGGCCAGGAGACTGTGAATGGCAAAAAAGAAATGGAACATTTACGTGTGCATGTCAACGTCCACCCACACCTCTGCCAAGCACTTTGTGTGTGCGTGCGTGCATGCCTGTCCTCAAATGCGCGTGCACGGTCTGCCGCGTGTGTGCGCTGAGATGCTGTCGCTCACGGCGTCCCTCTTCATGCTCTTGTGAGCGTGAGTTTGTGAGTGACAGTTATACAGTGGTGAGGAGTGTGTAAATCTCCTTCCCTCCAAAGCGCTCAGCAGTGGGCCTTACATTAGCACAACAATTTACACATCTGTCCTGAGGCGAAGAACAGGCAACTCTGAGAATAATGAAATAGAGACCATGTGTGTGTGTGTGAAAGGGAGGGAGATAGAGAGAGAGAAATCGGTAGAGGTAGGAGAAACTCTGTAAACAAGAGACAGAGGAGGTTTATTAAAACCCCACCACCACTCACCATCCTTTTGTCCTTCTATTCTCTGTGTCCCTCACCTCCTCTCCCCCTCTTTCAGTCAGAGAAGCGATTACATGCCTCTGTCTCTCTTGTCTTTCATCTCTCTCCGTGAAGAGGAGAGGAATGAAGGTCCTCTGTGGCGTGTAATTACACAGAGACATCCTGGATGAGGGCGTCTGTCTCCACAAACAAAAAAGCAACACCCCCCCCCTTCTCCTCCTAAATACCTCTTGATAAGGGGAGATCTAAAAAGAGACATTTAAGTGGCTTTGATCCACCACAGGGCCCCTTGGCTTTACCTGCCACTTATGGACGCCTAATAAGTACTATCACTAGTCTATTTATTTCATTAGAAGCGCTGACACTAACATATGCGTGGCTGGGCTCCAGCACCATGGGAATGATGTACACAGCTCCTCCATTCATTTTAAGTGCAGAGTCATAATCATGACACATTTACAGGACGCTGTTCCAATCTCGCCCATGAGTCATATTGCTGAATGATTATAGAGGGGCGGATTTTTACTGGCTTACATTGGTATTGGCTCAACCTTTAATTGGCCCACAGCACATTTGCATTCCAGCAAGGTAATAATGGCGCTTTTTGGAGGCACTTTAACTAGAAATTCTATGCACTCTGACTTAATTCTGGTCATAGAAATGATGATGCCTCCAGATGGCTTTTTTACTGAGTGTGATATGGTCATTTTATGTACACGATCATATACTTACCCATTATTCTGGAAATAGCTAACTCGCCAGCAGAACCCTTGGTCCCTTGTTACCCGCTTTTGCATTTAAGTGTTTTTATTGCTTTGCGTTTCAAACTCGCAACAGAAGAAATGCAGAGAAATGCAAATAGAGCTAAGACATGCCTCCAGAAATAGAAATCACAGTCTGTATCGATGCTGGTCAGACTGGTGAAGAGTGAAGTGAAGTGAAGAGTTTCCCTTTTCTTTTTTTTTCTCCTTCTTAAGCACCTTTTTTAATTTGTATCAGAATGTATGTTTGGGCGTCATGCTGGGAAGCAAGCAGAGGTCATACAGTGTGGTTTGACACTCTGCAGAGGTCGCCGAGGTCAAGCAGCGCCCTGTTTGAGAGCTGGAGTCGGTCTGAATGTGTTTAACGTGTCTTTTTTACTTGTGTAAATCCGCCCCCATTCACCGAGACTTAACTGTTTCTCTGAACTCGCTGGGAGATGAAGTGAGTGCTCTGGTGCAGCTCAAACAGACTTGGCGTCAGACAATGGACCAGGGTCTTCTATTGCACTTAGCTGAAGCTGCTGAATAGACTCTGAATAGACCTGTAGTGATGTGGCCACGCAGCTGCCGGACAATAGCCTGCTCAGCAGAAAAGCAGCCGGTGACCTCGAGGTCTGCTCCGGCCTTGTCCGCTCTGATCCCTGAACCCTCGGCACACAGTCAGCACCACACGGACCTCGCAGTAAACACAGCAAATCAGCCACAGTCCCAATTTGAAGCTATAAATGTGCAGTTCAGCTTCTTGTCGTTGGCAGTAAAGGCATAGGGCTTTCTCTTTGTTTTTCATTACTTGGGCCAGGCGATCAATAAAAAGCCCTGTCATTTCTATAGCTACACTGGTGCAGGAAGAGGCGTATAGCTTAGTTTAGCTGGTTGAATTTAACTAATTAACACATGATACTGTATGTATTTCTTTCTATGGACAGAAATGCAGTTGAGGATAATAGAAAGTTTCCAGAATTTGTTAGCCAGGTGCACTGACTTCCTACTGTGATGTTGTTGAATGAAGTAGTCCAAAACATTTCCCAAATGGTCTAATTTAGACTTAAAGTGCATGTTTTTGCATGTTCCTCTTCGTCCATAAAGCCTGTCACTCTGCTGTATGCACTGAAATCTTGTTCTTCTGGCTGCACTGAAAACAGCAATGTTAAGGTGCTTATTTTGCATTGGCAGTGCAATCAGAAAATTGTTAGCTCCAAGTAAAAAACTGACATCACAGACGAACAATTCTGCTTACTCACAATTGCGGTCCTTTCTCCCATTTTTTCTGGTTTTTCGAGCAGGCTGGTGGCAAACAAAATGTTCACACACTTAAAACTATGTAGCTGCACCCAAATTGGATAATGGGTTTTAGGTTTTTGTCTCACTGGGTGGGGGATTTATTTTAAGATGTGTGGATCCCATTTGGAAATGAATTGACTCCGTTTGGCTTCAGGAATCCATCAGACTGAGAGAATCACTATTTGTATTTGAGCCGGGAATGGGAAGCATTTTATTCCACTTTAATAATAGCAACTCTTCAACCCTCAGACATACCGTCATTTCCCAAAATAAACACCATCATCGCTCTTGCACTCAATATCAAACACAACTTCACACAGATTCCACTATCAGGAATAAAAACATCCACACACATACACACACACAAGCGACACAGCTCTCTGTGTTTGATCACAAGCAGCCTCCCCTCCTCCCCATTTATGTTTATTCTAGGGATTATTCTGACCTAATCTCTTTAGAGCATAATTCAGATTAAATTTTGTGTTATTATTATTGCTATGTCCATTCCCTACTGTCCTGCTGAGGATTTCCTGACTGCCGTAGTGCTCCTGTGTTTGGAAAATTGATTAAAACTGCTGACCACTGCCCTAGATAGCACAGGCTCCAGAAAAGTGGATGAAAAAAATAAAAGCAAACACAAATGATACACTACTGCATTTTCTAAAAAAAAAACAACAACAACAAAAAAAAACATGGCAATGTGGGAGTGCATGCTGAGCACAGTGGCAAGCAAATGTAAAACCCCCCTTTGATTCAATTATCCTGCATCAATCTACACAGGAGCAGCAGGGATAATCTCATTCATAAATGTTTAACTGTACACTGAAACACAACTTTTGCCTTGACCCACCAGTTACCACGAGTTTGCTTTGAAGTTCAAATAGCCATAAACCCTGAGTCTTCTCCTAATTACCTGAAGCTAAACCCTGTATGTGTGCAGTTACAACTGGAGCTCCATCTGTATCTGAGCTTCCCGAAAGTCACCCAAACAATTTGACATTCAGACATCATGTTGCATTTTCAAGATAATGTTTAAACGCCATCTGCCTTTTATCTGTCTCTGAGCGCAGGAATGCGAACAAGAGAAGCCTTGAATAAATTACAATAGATTTTGAAAAATCACAGTGAGTGCACAAAACTAAATGCGTTCCCAGTTCTTAATTAGCACAGGATGTCCAAACTTTTGTGTGTATTTTCTTGCCCAGAAACACCTTCAGAAAAGTGGTGCGAGAGTAAGATATATCAATAATTGCACCAAATCATTACATAAAACTACTTCTTATTATGTCTGCTTCCTGCTTCCATTATATGTTTTTTTTTTTTTGCTTAATTGAGAAAAACACATTTTCTAGTGACTTTTGTTCAAAAAAGAAGGTGGATATATTTCTGAATAGTTGCAGCCATAAGTGCCGACATTCACCTTTCGCAGACGCAAAACATACACCAGATCCCTCAGGCCCAGAAATACACAACCTGCACTTTCATCTTTCCATTGCCTCCCCTTTGCTTACTTGCTTTTCGCAATTAAGATGAATTATAGAATTGCATTGGGGAGCAGGGACACGGAGCAGTTAGCCCCGAGGCACTCAGTCAATGAGTTGGAGAGAGAGAGAGAGAGACAGAGTGCTGTGGGTATTTTGGTCTGTGTGCCTCACACCCCTCAGATTCCTAATGGACCACACGATATGAACCGCTCGCCAAACATATGAGAGCCCATGCATCTGTGTAAGCAGGAGGAGGAGGAGGAGGAGGAGGAAGAGAAGGAGGAGGAGGTGAGGGTTTATTGCTTATATGTGGAGATGGAGGAGATGAAGGAAGTGAGGCTGGGGAGGCGTGGGGGCTGTGTTTGTGCTGGCTGTTGGGGACTAGTAAGACTGGGCTGCAGTGTATATTTCATTACTCTTTCCTCCTTCAGAGACCCAGGTGTGTGTCACAGCTCCTTCTGTTGGCAGCCGAGCACCAGATGATTAGATGAGCTGCACCTCAGTAAATGGATACTATTGATCTCCACACCTTGTTATATGAAAGACCTCAGAACGTGATGAGTCTAAGACAAGACGGCATGATGAATCTCACGCTGTCCAAAATTGCCTCTTCTGCTCAGCTAACTTTCTCTCTTTTTCATCTTCACCCTCCTTAAGTACACAGGTAGTTTCACTTCATCCCGTCCACTTTGCTTCCCCGTGTCTTTCTATCCCTGTTTCCTTCTTTTTCTTATTTACCTCACTGATTGCTTTTAGTGTCTCACCAGCCATCAACATGATCGGAGGCTGTGTAATGTATATTAATGTAATGTGCTTGTATTTTCAGAGTAGTTTTGCCATGCATGCTATAATTTTTCACGGGGAGAGCCGGCCCATGTGTCGGGCAATTAAATAGAGATCGTAATCTGTTGTTTTCCCCCCGCATTCAAATGCAGAATAGTTGCAATGTGGCTTAGAGCCACCTGTGGAGAGTCTATCACAGATGGAGGGGAGAGGTCAAGGGTCACAGAAAGGTGAGGCTACAGCACAGGGTTAGAGACCTTTCATTGGCACGTGCATGAAGCCTGCGCAGGTTCTATCAGTGTTCTGCAGCAGGACTGCTGCGTTATTATAATAAAGAGCACTGAAGCTTGGGATGTGGAATTAACAGAGGGCTTTGACCTCTGATCTAAAGATTTGTACATTATAATTTGCAACGTTGTATATTGATGTTATGAGGGCGCTGGTTTGTGCTATAAGTGAAGCCTCAACATGAATCCCGACTTGATCGTCTGTAATGAATTTTACTTAATATTTACACAGAAGCCGCACACGGTGATTCATTTCATTCACACCGATCCTGCTGTTTGCTTTTTGGCTTGTAACTAGCTTGTTAACTATTCAAACAGGCCCTGTCTTATTATTGTGCACGCTGAATAACTCAATGCTGAGTGAAAAGCGCCCCTGTGTCGCACGGATTCTGCAATATCAACTATAAACACGTTCACCTGTGCGTTTTCCACTGCACATCCACAATGCTCACTTGCACACAGCAAAAGCTGGTTCTTTGTTGCCGTGGAAAATAGATGTTGTGAAGTCAGTCGTGCTGAATAGATTGTAAATTGTGGGAAAGATATAAACACCTTTATGTTCGCGACCGGCCATTGTGCTCCACAAACGACCTGACTGACCGCAGCCATATGGGGGTCAAGCAGTTCTATTCTTGCGGTTTCCAGCACAGTATGGCCATTCAGGACCTGCACTGTTGTTGCTCTACGGACCATCATTATTAGGGATTTTCTATCTCAGCACATCTGGCAAGAGAAAATACAGACTTTAGAATTGGTACAGCCACAGCACCTGCATGCTTTACACTGAGGTAACTTGAAGTTTATCTATTCAAAGCAACTTTTATCAATATTTTTATATTGATCGGATGATTTGTTGGTTTGTTAAAGGCATCAGTCATTTTGACAAACCCGCACAGGAAACTATCACCTGTGTGCACTTCCCTTTAGCTTTAACAGAGCACATCGTCCTTAAGCTTAGTATCTCGGTTCCTGGCCTTTAAACTTAAACACCTTGGCTCAGTATCAATGTTTTCACCAGTGTCGTTTTCAGCTTCAGGAGTAAGCTGCTTTCATCAAGAAAGCACTGATAAACCCCACTGTATGCTACCTGCTCAGAGTCAGCACCAAACTGCAGGAAGGATAAAGTCTGTCACAAGCTAGTGAACGTATAGTGGAACATTTAGCAGCTAAAGAGCCATGGATGTCCCCCAAGAGGTGGTGAAAATAAAAACAGTTGAAAGGAGAGTGAACAGTGGCTAGAGACATGGGGCTACAAATGAACACTACTGAAAATAATCAATAAATGTGAGTTTAATCTATCCAAACACCTCACAGGAGTTTGTTTAGGTTCCTTAATTTCTGTCAAGTCTTTGTGCTTAACACTTGGCCTTTGTCAGTTTTGAATTGGAAAGAAGCGTAAATGCTGGTAATGTAAAGATCTTTCGAATTAACGTGTCAGAGCAGAGCTGGCGTTCATGTTTTCTAGTTCATGTTTTACCTGCGTTTCATTTGATTTTTCTTTGAGTCTTTGATGCAGCGTCTTTGGGTGGCGTCAGTGCTTTGAGCTCCGAATTCCCAAAGCGATTATACAAAGTTAATCTACGTGAAGCAGAATAATCCAGACTACTAAAGGAGAGATGGGCCTCTGTATTTGTGCGGTTTAAACCCCCCATATATCGTCTATAAACATACCATAGATGGACCCGTAAATCCCACCAAATAAAATCTAATCAGATCAAGTAGTTTCCCATATGCTGCAAGTGTGCTGCTGTTAATGCTGTTTGTGTGTGGATCCAGAGTTCCAGTCCATACCTGTCACACTCTGTTCTGCATCACAGCTGTGGATGAAGCATCTGATTTCCTTCCACCTTGTCAGATTTAAGACAAAGCAGATTCGGTATAGTGAGGTACCTTTTGTTACTTTCACCCACTTTTTTCTTCCCAGGTCTCTGTGTGCGACTTCATTTATCTGCACTCAAAGCAAAGCTCTTTCTTCAGCTTTTTCATCCTTAAGTAATCAATACTGGTCCTATGAATCCAGGTCATCTCGGCTCCTGTGGCTTCTTCCCTGTCTCCTGCTCTCTCTCCCACTCTATCTTTATTAATCTCTGTCTCTCTCGCTCCCTCTTTTCTCCCGTACGCTCCATCTTTGTCTTGTCCCTCTCTATTCCTGTCTCTTTTTTTTTTTTCCTCTTCCGTCCTCACGTTCTGTCTTCTTCCTCCTGCTCTCCCTCCTCCTGAAAAATGACTTTGCCCATCTGGACGGAGCCCTGCGCGGCCGTTACACTATTAGTCCTCGTGTGGCAGTGATTAAAAATAGATCAGAGTGGCGAGTCAGAATTAGTCAAGACTTTTCTTCCTCCGCAGCCCCTCTTTTGTCTCCGCTCCTTGTACGATGAATTCTATTGGCTACTGTTAAAAATGGATCTGAGATTGAAAGTGAAAAGTTAGCAAGAAAATGTCTTCTCTTTTTCCTCGGCTCAGAGTCTGTGCATGTGTGTGTGTGTTTGAGCAGCAGTGTGTGTTTGTCAGAGAGTATGCGTAGCGCCTGCGGACCTCTTCGCTGGGTGCTGTCTCACGTCGAGCGGTGTGTTTGAGAGGCTTGTCGAGGTAAAGCTCCTGTCAGCGCCTGGCCAGAGGGAGTGTACTGATGAAAGGCCTCTTCATCATCCTAATGGGATACACAAACCTCTTAACCAGCACTGCTGCCATGGCTTCAACTGGATGAGGCTGAACCGAGAGACTGAGAGAGGGAAAGAGGGAGAGAGAGGAGGAAGGAGATCTGAGTGACTAGCCGGGGCCACACACACACACACAAACACACACACACACTGAGGACCACACTGAAAACATACACAAGTGCACTGGTCATGAAAATGAACAGTGTAAACAAAACAATGCTGTCGGGAGTCGGTGCAGACAGGGAATTGGGACTTTGGTTTTTGAGAGGTTCAGTGGGCCATGGCCATTAGGATCTGGGACAGGGAGTTAATGCCCTTCTGTCCACTAGAGCCATAGCCATGTGCCCCCTCCCCTCCCCTCCCCCCCACTGGCAAAGATCCATAGATCCAGGGAAATGGGAAAACGGCCAGAAATATGTCAGATTCATGTCAGTCTGTTTTTATTTATTTCTTTGCAAATGTGAATTTAGCATAAAAAAGCGAAACGCTAGGCACAGAACAGGAATTATTTGTCACATTGATGGAAATGTGGTCCAAGTCTTCCCTCTCCTGAGTCACAGCATTGAGTAATAGCCAGAAGTGTTTTTGAAGAGCGTTGTGACATGATGTGACACATGACAAAGGTCACAGTGAAGTTGACCTGTGGCCATTTGGATGCAAACTGGCATCACTTCAGCATTTTACTGTGTTATATAATAGATATTTGATATAAATCTGTGTAAAATGATGGCATTTGACCTTGACATCTGACCTTTGACCACTGAGCACTGAGGTTGGACTTCAATACACGTACTCATGCCCCCACGGGATTGACAGCAATAAACACGACTCATTATTATGAGCATCTGACAGTTTTGTTTATGTTCAGATATGTGAAGCTATGCATTCTCCTTTTACCTGATAAACATCGGCATGTGGGCGTTGTCATAGTGAGCCTGTTGCTGATGTTAACTCAAAGCGCTGCTGTGCTTCAGTGCAACTTCACAGAGCCAGAAGCCAGGCTGTAGAGACATTTTGGCTTGTTAGATAAATAACAATTTTCTAGAACCTGGTTACACTTATTTTGTTTCCAGCCTCACTCATGACATGGATGTTCTGTTGCCTCATCTCTCTCTTTTTTAATATTTGCCTTTTTGGATATTTTCCCAGTAAAATGGACGAGAAAAAAAGAAAAACTTTGGGGAGGGAGGGGTTTATTTCTGTCTTTGCTGATGCAGTTTGACCTGGGCCAGAGGAGGACACACACAGTGAGGGGTGTGGCTCAAAGACCGAGCCTGCTGCAGGGGGGAGACAGACAGAGGATGGAGGAAGAGGAGGAGAAGAAGATGAAGAAACCAGAGAGAGATCGGGAAAGAGTCTCTCATCATTATTGTCACAGTGTTGCACACTCTGGCCACTCAGTGTCACCATCAGTCTGCGCTGGCCCTGGGCGTCTGGTGGGTGACACTCTGCCTCTCCTTCCATCCATCTCTCCCCCTCTCTGCTTGTTGTTGCGCACATACACAACACAAGCACGCTTCCTCTCTCATTCACAGCCACTTGCTGTATTTGCTTACGCCGAGGGGATTTCGTCATGCTCTCTTCATCACCGCTCTCCATCGCCGCCATTCCCGCCAGTCCAGTCATACTGGTCCTGGCCTCAGGCGCTGGGATGTCCTCTTTTTTTTTTTTTTTCTCCGCTCCAGCCCAGTCCCACCGTCCCTGTCCCTGGGTCAAGGACGCCTTCCTTGTAGCTGCACTGAAGAGCCAAGAAAAACTTTAGACATCAGACAGGAACCTGCCTCATGAATGATTGATGCGCAAAATGCTGACTCATCACTCCGGGGAGAGAACCAATATTTTGACCTGAAACATAACAAGATTTACATTTGCGGTGTAGAGCAGAGACGCACACAGGCTGTCCAGGTTGAAGATAACTTTGCAGTGATGCTACCGTGTCCCTTTGTGCAATGAAGAGTTTTTCAATTCTCAGTGTTTCACAATCTGTTAGCGGCTGAGATTGCCAAGATATGGAGAAGCTGGCCTGGCCTCAAGTGATAGTCTGTGAGATGCCTGTGCTTTAGTTATTACTTTTATGTTTTGGTGCTGCACTGTGCTGAGATTACCTGGCACTCAGTGTGGTATGTTTTTCCCTTCATATCTTGAACTGCACATTTCAGTCTGAAGTTTGACTTCCTCTGGGTTTAGTTCCCCCCCCTCTTCCCCTTTTTTTCTTTCTGTTGGATTGGAAAAACAAAAAAGTGTCACAATAACTTTTTCAATAGTTTGGGGGATTTTTCCGGAAATGTAAGGAATAATGACTTAAGATCAAAATAGGACAACAAACGAGCAGCGCAGACCCAGATTTGGTTGACTGAAACAAGAGGTCTGGGTGGAAATCTCATCTTTCTCCTTTTCTCCTTTGGCCTGATTCGAGTGAGTGTGTCTGAGTTGAGGCGGGGAGGGAAATTTATTTTGAGAGAATGATGAAGTGAGGTATAAAGGGAGTGAAGGAAAAAAAGATCAAAAGGATAAAACAGCCATTTGCTTCTGCACAGCACCACTTCTGCTTACAAGCCCCCCACATTCTGCAGGGTGAGGAGGTTGAATTGCTCCTCTATCTTCTGCCTCTCCATTTGTCCTCCCTACTATCGCCACATCACCTCTCATCATCTATCACCTCCAACATGGATTTTCTTCCTATTAGTGCCCTAATCTTTTCTGTCCCTTGCCTCCTTCCCTCCTGCCTTGCTATCTGCCTATTTCTATCTTTTTTTAAATTTAATATCTTGTTAAAAATTGTGCTCGCTTTTAAAGGATTCTAGTTTATAACGTCACCCAGGCTGTTTGATTTCCAACAGTTTGCATTTTGCAAATGTTCTTGCTTGTAGCTTGTTTACATTGAAGGGTACATTTCATAAATTTCCAACGCTCACAGACCATATCTCCCTCTTACATAAACACACACACATGAAGGCTAGCCTACAGCATGTTGCTTGTTGTGCGCTGCATCTAGGGATTTCTCTGATGCAAGGGGACGCAATGAAGGAACAGAGTGACGCCAGTTGACTGTGTTTGTGTGTGGTGTAATCATGTGTCTATGCATGTATATGAGTTTGGGTTTTTTTTTCGTCTCATTTTGTTGTCTTGTCACCTCTGCCACACTGACTCGGTAACTAGTTATTTGTGAGTTGAGACGCCTGCATCATTGTGCCATGTGGTGTTCACACAGACGACAGCGCGGTCTGCTGCTGTCTTCCTATATCCTACCGTCCCACACTTTGTGCTTGTGTGTGTCTGTGTGTGAGGAGTCATGTGCATGGCCCGTCGATCCGCTGTCAATCCGGCTCATCTCCTCATCTGTTCATTAGCATGACAGAGGAGCTCTTCTGCCAAAGCAGTTAGTCACAAGAATCAGCCCCTGTCACAACACATTACAGAAGCAGGCATCTCTAATAGCACTGGCAATCATGGCAGCCATAGCCAATGCCCACAGTTTTTGCACACACACAATCACACACACACACGCACACACACTCACACCAATCAAGAGTTGCACTTGATCTGCACCCAGGGAGTGTTTCAGAGTCTCTCTCCATCGCTTCCTCCCTTGCTCTTTCCGTCCACACATCCTCCCTCCCTCCTTCCCTCTAGTGTGGCTACACACTTACAGCTAGAGAGGCACCGATCCAGTTTTTCCGATCTAATCTGATAACCGATACCTAGGATGAGCGTATCAGCCAATACCCAATTCTGATCCGATACTACTGTTGAATGAATGAACCGTACACCTTGCCATATGAGTGAAGGCATCAGGCTCGACATAAACATTAACCTTGTTAAAAAACAAAGTAACAAATGAACACAGATGTACTTAATGTTATTTATTAACAAATAACAAAGTGTACAATAGCAGCAAAAAGAATAAGTAACACTAGATATAATAATTATTGCTGTGTAAAGAAATGACTGGACTGGAATGCTGGATTGGCCTCATTCATCTGATATCCGATCCAGTTATTGTCAGTATCGGAGCCGATACCCGGATCGGTGCATCTCTACTTACAGCAAAGCTCCCAGCCTCACCTATTCCCCTCTCGCTCCATCCGTGCCTTACATTAGCTAGGTTACCTGTGCTTACCCCTTCCATCTCCCCCTTTTCCTGTCTTTCCCCTGACGTTCTCTCCCCGACTGGCTCTATTTCTGTCTCCCATCCTCCTGCTCTCTGTCTTCATGGTCCTTGAAGAGATCGGGACTTTTCATTTTTAATCCGTCCGTCTTCTTCCCTCGCTCTTTAAGCCCCCACCCTCCCCCTCACCCTCCTCCTCCCCATCGCTCTCCCCTCTCTTCATTATCACCTGCTCGGGGTGTCTAATGTGATTTGTACAGGAAGTTTGATCTGGCCGTCTTCCTGTCTCAACGGAGCCGGGTTGTCATATCAAATAATAAAAAACACATATGTTTTGACGCCTTTTGCCGACGTCTCTCAAGATCACAGTTCATGCTTGTTGACGTACTGTAACACACCAAACGCATGACGGCACTCCTCAACGATGTCTCCAACATAAAACCAGGTTTACAACGGATGATCTTCACATTCAGTGAGCTTTTCAATTAGTGAACTGTAAATGAGTTCCCTGCTGAATATGTGCTTGAACACAAATTAAAGGGTTGCAGCGACTCAAGACTGTTGTGCTTGTGGAACAAATGAAGGGTATTTGGGTTAAGGGACATGTAATTTGACTGTCTGTGTGTCTCCAGTCTTACCGGAATCCTTGACTGGGATGGACTTACTGGTTTTCTCGTGGGTTTGTGTATGTGTGTGAGGTCAGGTACACAGCCCCACCCTGTGTAAGTGTTTGTGAGGGAGACAAAAGGTTGATGAGACAGAGCCTGTAGGGCAGGAGCTGTCACGTTTCAAGACAAGACTTAAGGGCTTTTCTGCATTCAAGAACATCAGTGGGTGAATTAGTGTTTTCTTTAAGAACTAACCGATATTTTCATGAGAAGTGCACACTTTATAATCCAGGACACTGTCTCTTATTATTCCAAAAAATTCAATGACAAGATGCTAAGTGGCCTCTGTGTGTGTAATCAGTTCAAGAAGCAATAAAGAGGACAGAGGAGTGACCTGGTGAGAGCACGGAGAGGTTAAGTGTTGCAAAAGTTAGGTGAATCAGAGGACTGGTATTGTGGTGGTGCTGGTTGGAGGGGACGGGGGGGGACGAAGACAGTGCAGTTACAATGCAAGTGTAGTGGGATGGAGGGAGAGGCACATGGGGATGGGAGGGGGGGGTGCAGGGTAGAGTAGGTAATTACAGGGGCCCAGAGAGGAGAGGCCTGTAATCAGCCTGCCCTCAGAAAGGAATGCAGCTCATCTTCTCATGTAATTACAGCCATTTAAACGGCCCCGGCTTCCAAACACTCATCCCACTGTACCGCTCACCTATCCACGTTATGTATGTGCACGCTGTGCGCTCGCTCGCACACAAACAACTTACAAACACTTATTTCAGCAAGACTTACAAATGGAGGGCGTGAGGTGGCACAAGAAAGAGTGATGGAGAGACAGACAACAGACAGTGTGTGTGTCTGTGTGTGTGATGGTTGTGTAGACTGCAGGCCTCTAGAGGAAGCACCGGCTCCATGTGAATATACCTACCATGGCAACCAACCAGCCACTCTGCTGGGTAGATTTGCGCACAAACCCCTCATGAAGCAGCTGCACAGTGGTGGAGCAGACAAGCAGTGGCGCCTTGCACTCAACACGTACAGTTATGTCTACACACACACACGCACACAGACACACACTGCCTCATTCTACCATATGAGTTTGACCTCCTCCAAGTAATAGTTGTGACATTGGTCTGTAATTTCGAGAGGATAATAGGGAAACAACATTGTCTCACCCACTCTGTCTCCTCTCCTTCCCTGCCCCACTGTTACCCCCCCCCCTCCTCCCCTCCCCTCCTCTCTCTCTCTCTCACTCCGATAGTGATTGATAGTGGTGCTTGTGTGCGCCTGTGTTCCCATGCAGTAGGTGGTCGTCAGGGCGCACACAAACAGCACAGGGCCACTTTTTGATGGGCCATGATTAATGAGCGCCGTGGGGGGGTGGCGCCCCCTAGCTGTGACAGAGCACACGTTCAGCCCCCGACGTAGCCGCTCCCCCCCCACCACCACCCCTCACCCCCCCTCTCTCTCTCCTGCTGCCTATTCAAATGCACCAGTAGCAGCAGTGGGATCACAGCTACGAAAACACAAGAGCAAATCCTCTTAGCGCTCCCACTCTCACAGTCACACTCACCCACACATTGAAAAAAACACAGTCAAAGAATCTCACTCAGAGTAGGCTGTCCCTTGGATACACACAGTCGGTAAATATAATCCACAGTCTGTTACAAACACGCCCGCCCCTACCTCTCTCACATGCACAGTTTTGAATTGTGTGGGTCCATGTGAAACAGCCACAAAATTCTTCACTATTCACCCAGTTATCAGTGGAAAAAACACCGCTGACTCTCGCCCTGTCATTGGGCCGTCAGCGTCTGGAAGCACGTAGCTGGATGGCATGTTTACGTGCGTGCGTTTGCCCCCTGGCATACCCTACAACAGGGCTGATTAAATGTCATCATGACACCAAGGGCTTATGAGAAAACAAGATAGAAGATGAGTCCTTTGAAAAAGGGCAGGTCACACTTCATTTACAATTAGAGGGTTGCAGGGTAACACACCTTGCAGCTAAGAGTGTGGGATAACACTCTATTTACGAGCAGATCTGCAAAAGAGGTCTTCCAAACCTCTGCATTTGTTGCGTGCATGTGTGTGTGTATGTGTGTTACCATGTCCTCAGGCTTGCTTTCTCTCTTCCTGTCACCCAGACATGCTGGATGGACAAGCAAAGCATTTCTGTCACTCCGCATCTCCATCACCAGCTCGGACTTCTCCCTCTGCCAATCTGTTTTCCTGCCTCCTGTCACCTCCCTCTTCTTTCTCATACACACACACACGCACGCACACCTTTTCTGTCCCATTTTCCGTCGCTCTCTGACTCACACAGATTCCATCTCGCTTACTCACTTGCACAATCAATTACAGCAGTCTCGAACGTGTTCTGTTGTAACTGGGGTTGCTTCGAGCTCCGTAGGAATAGTCGCTCTGCGGGCGTCCTCATTAACATGTTGGAACCAATCAAAGGTGCGATGTTTCCACAGCCATGATGAACTTCCAACAAGTCGCAGCTCATGAGTTCCTATAACGAACATGATCACATATGTGATTCTTGGTCAGGAGAATAGGGCCTTGTTGAAAATCCTGGAAAGTCCACAACTTCAGCCCATGTTCAATAAACGATGATCTAGGATGTATTAACCTAGATATAGTCCATGCATGAGAGGAAAATAGGTAATAGAGGAAAATTTCAAAAATAAAATGTCTTATTTTTCATTTTGTGTAACTGCTGGGCTAGACATATTGGAATACAAAAGTAAAATTATAACTTTGTGCTGATGGAGTTACAGTGTCGTCATGCACAGTTGTGTTTGCTAGTTAATTAACGAATGAAATGCAGTGAGGCTGCTATGACCGGATTTTTAAATGTAGCAAAGACTCCTCAAGAAAAAAAAGTTTTGAACAACTAAGTAGCAAACAGTTAATTATGAAACATGACTGCTGTCTCACTGTTTGTGCTAGGCTAACACATCCATGACCTGTTGCTATTCTGAAAACACAAAGACAAAACTAACATTCTTTTTTTTGACTCTGCAAACTGGAAATGAAGTGTATTTCTTACTCATGAGACTCATTTCCTCTGCAACTTGTGGGTCTTGTTTAAAAAGTAAAACCTAGAGTGGGAAAAAAAAACAACAACTCAAAGAGCCAGTGGCTGAGAAATAAGATACGTAAGACTTAAGGAGGACCTGAGGAGGAATGTGTGCTCCTGCTTGTATGAGAGCTGATGTCTGGTAGTTAGAGAGTCACCATGGTGAGTACAAACAAACAGGCTGCGGAGCCATGCGGAGCCGCTGCAGGTGCACATCTTGGTGGTAAGCATCAAAATATCCAAACAAGAGCTTTCAAGGCCGACGTGTCGAAGCCTTTATGAGAAAGCACACAGAGTCGTGTCTGTGTCCCTCATAGCAGGACGTCAGATTCTGTCTCCAGCCTCCTGTCGCTTCACAACACCCACCACCAAGAAATGAAAATAATAGCGTTTGTTAGTCACTGGTGAATTAAAGGCACTGCAGCTTAAAAAGATGTCCAATTTTACCCCCATGTGGTGCTCAAAAAGGGTTTCTTCTACTGTAAGTGTCTGTGCCAGTGTGCGTGCGTGTGTGCGTTCAGTCAGATGGGTGAACTGCATGACTCCTCACACTCCGTCTGCCTTTGTTGATGAGAGAAGTGTCGCTCCAACCTGCGTTCATGCCTCATGCCCCGCCTGATGCCAGTGCACACACACAAATAGACGCACACGCGCACGCACACACTGTCCCGCTCGCACATTCAGTGATTTTCCATCAAACATCTAAACCACACGTCTCTGCACTTCATCTTTTCCGTCACTCGCCTGGTTCTTCTCTCTCCTCGTGTAGCAAGTTGTTTTCAGGCTGATGAGGACGAGGTCAGTCTGAATATCAATCACTCAATGTAATTGTCCTTTAAGGAAGGCAAGGAGAGACTGTCTCCCTCCATCCATCTTTGTCTCTCGCCGACCTGTGTGCGTGGAGCGCACAACTCCACCTCGGAGCTTCCCTGGCAAGAATGATGATAATGAGGTAAATTGGGTGAGGATGATGGATATATGGTCACCCAGTCGATGTTGCATAATGGCTGCTGATCACTCTATTTATTGGCCTTGTTTCCCTTGCCGGCGGCATTGTCATATTTGACGGTCTGTCCTCACAGCTGTTTGTCCTTAGTGGGCTCAGTTGTGCTTCATAGCTGCGGGCTAGAGCGCTTTCTCTATGTGTGTATGTTTGCATTTAAGGCTGGATGTCATTTGAAGTCAACTGGAGCTGCACAAAGTGCTTTGAATCCAGCAGGCAGGAGGGAAGGAGGATTGGAGTCAGGGGAGGGCAAGAAGAAAAGCACTCTCATGTTAGACACCGAACTGGAAAGAGGAAGGGAGAAGGTGGGACGCCGGGCTGTTATTTGTTTGTTTTTGACCTCATAGGACACAAAAGGAGAAGAAAAAAAAGAAGAGATTCCTGAGCTCGCCCAACACAGCCCGTCCCCGTGTCTCTTACAGTGTGTCTTTGTTGTTTGGCTGCTAACAAGTATTCTCCCTCACCCTGTATGCATTTTATCCCCCCCCCCCCTCACTTCTGAGAGCAGTGTTGGGATAGTGAGGGCACTGGAGGGGACAGTAATGACTAACTCTGTAAAGGTAATGATAAAGTACAGACGCTTTAGACTCTGCTCTGGCTGGAGGCACTGGGGCTAAGAAAATTACAGTTGTCCTGTGTGTGTGTATGTGTGCGTGTGTGTAGGAGAGGAAGAATGAGAGGCAACAGAAAAGAGAGGGCGGAGACAGACAGGTCACAGAAAGAACAACAGAGACAGTCTCACTTATAGGCTTGAGACAGACATTTCAACATCCTTTCCACTTGTTTCCAAATGCCTCTTGACCTGTCTCTGTCCAGCCCTCATGTCTTCCCATCTTGTCACCTCTGTCCAGCTCCATGCACTCTGCGTCCCATGCGCCGTTACCTTTGCTTCACAAATGTGGCCTCGCTCCACCACTCTGACTCTCGGTCATGTCGTGGCGAGGCTCTGCTGCAACTCCACCCGTCATCATCAGCGAGGAAGGGATCTCCTTCAGTCGCACCATTTGAATTTAGCATCGGCATGCATGGAAAAAAAAGAGTCAGTGAGAACTGCATGAACACAGGCTGTCATCTTCGTGTCGTATAGTTTAAGTGTGTGTGTGTGCGATTGTGTGCTCCAGAAAAGAATACCCAAAAGCTTGTGTTTGCTTTCTAGCTGTCTGCTGTCTATCATTAGAGTAATAAAAGACTTGCTGTGCTGCACGGCAAGGAGTTCTTGTCTCTGAGGCTCCTCCATTCTGCACAAATTGCCAGCTGCTGAGTTCTGATGGATGTTTGTACGCTGGCCCAAAAACACAGGTTCCACTTTAAACCCCCAGCTCCATTATCTCAGAGAGGCGGAGGAGAGGAGAGGAGAGGGGGGGAGGGAGAGAGAGAAGCTGTCTGTTCGTCTCCTACCTCTGTCATGCAAAAAGTGTTTTAATTAAACTGCGCAGGCCCCTAGAACACACGCACGCACACTCGGCACTGAGTAGAGAGGTTTACCCAAATATGCAGCAGGGCTCTCCTCTCCTCCGTCTCTGTGTTTGCCTGTCTCCGCTGCCATTCTTCCTCTGGCTGCCTCTCTCACTCCCTCCGTGCCCCCCCCCACACACACACACACACACTCTCATCTCGCCTGAAGAGTGACAGGCTGTGTTTTTCAGCCCATGTTTGAACACCGAGCGATCAATGCCGGACAAAGGGATAGAGCGGGGGGGGCGAGAGGGGCGGGGAGGGGCAACACAATTGGTTATTGACAGAGAATTCAAAGTCTGAAAGTCTGGAGGCGACAGCTTCGTACGAAGAGAGTAAGAGGATGTGAGCGGAGGAAAAAACACAGGCAAGACGTGGAGGAGGGGATTGTGGGAGAAGCGTTGGTCGGCGCTCATGGTTAAGCATGACTTTGAGACGCGTTAACTATCATTATAAATACTTGCTTGTGTTTACCTGCATGAGTAACCACTTGCAGTGTTTTAGGCGGTTAATTGAGTGTAGGTAAGTGACATAAAGTGTGGCTCCTGACAGGGTGTCACCTGTGGGTGCATATGTGTGTGCGCGCACGGATTCATGTGCATGTTTTTGTGTTTATTATTCTTCCTCTGCTTGCTCTGACTGTCCCAGGTGTTTCTCAAATATGCAGGATGATGCAAAGTTTGGAGTTCAAGTAAATTCTGTTTCAGGGCAGAATTGTTCTAATCTGTCAATCAAAACAGAGAAACATATAGCAGCGAATACAGAACCTCAGCAAACGTGATCAGAGATAAGACGGGCTCATTATTGCTACTTGAAGATGATGATGACAAGTATGGTATTTAATTACACAAAATCATTTTTCACTTTTTTTGCATAATTTCTGAAAGTGTGATCTTGTGTAATTAATGATTGGGTAATTTCTGGGGAATCTCAAGTGCAGTGTGGATATCACAACATTCACTATGTAAAATGATGTGCAAAAATGAGCAAATCAGGCTCGTATAAAAAGAAGTCAGGGTGTCATAACTTTTTTTAATCCAAAAATTTAATGATCTCGAGAAATGATTCATTTTTGCACCTTTTGTTTTTTGTCTTTTTTGCTGAATATCAATGAGAAAGACAAGAGTGGAAAGAAGAAGGGAGGAGGTAACATGGAAAATAAGTCAAACCAAGAGGAAAATAACTTCCTTTTCCAAAACTTACAAAAAAAAAATCCAGACTTTTATATTTGTAATCATCACCAGGAGAGCACAGCGTGGGCGGGGTGGAAGCGTGCAGCAGCGAGGGTTCAGTTGGAGGTCACGGGTTAGTGAATAAATGTAATCGACATAGAGTACGGATGATGTGTGTGTGTGTGTGTGAGAGAGGCAGAGAGAGTGATGGACTGGAGGCAGGCAGAGACAGACAGCAGGTGACAGGTCGGTCCTGGATGGTTGTTGGGCCTGGAGCAGCTGTTGCCCTTTCTATCTGTCCTGTGGCAACGGTGCTGCCAAGCTGGGAGCTGCTGCCTCAGACTCTCCTGTCCCCGCTGGCCCTTTCATGGTGGAGCAGGTTTAGGTCAAGAGATCCCTACACCTGAAGATGGCATGCGGGGAGTCTGCTGCCTTGAATCACGCCGCAATTTTCTTCTCCCACTTCCTCCGTGCCTCTGTGTTCCTCTTTGCTTTCCCCTAATGTTTCAGACAGAATCTGTCAAGGGAAACAGCAGGATGGGGGTGGGGGAGCGCTCATGTTCCTAAAATAGGAGATGGTATCTTTCTAAGTAGTTTCTCTTGTTCCCTGGTTGTGGCATAAATGATCAAGTTGGGCTCGATTAATTTTGAAAACTGAACAGTGCAAATTAGCCTGGCTTAAATCGCATTGTGGAAGAAGCTGCTCCTCTTGCCCCGAAACCTCTTTCTCCTGCATCCACTGAACGAAGAGAGTGAGATTTTAACATAATGTAATGCTGTGTAAGAAAAAGCACAATTACCCACGAGCTGTGTTCATCTGGGTGTGTGTGTTTGTGTGAGTAAAGTGCATCGGGCTGGATGTGACCTCACTGTTTGGGCATCTCCCGACTGCAGCCAAGTCGACCCTGACAATCCTGTGCACTCCGCTCCAGTCTTCCATTTAATGCATATTGAATTCAGATCATTTTCGTAAGCAGAGCAGAGCTTTCTATTGGAAGGTCAGACCCATTAACAATTTATAAGAACTTGAATTTAGCCAAAAGTCAGTAGTGGAAACGCTAAGAGTTTGGTTGTTAAGACACCGCATGCAAAGGGAGAAAAACATTTGGCTTTTGCAACAACAATTTAACACAGCGTTTTTGATTTATGCTCCGGGTTTCAGGCCGGATATTATTTCTATACTCTGGATATTTTTCAATTTTTCTGCAGCCCTGCTGTTTGCAAGCGCTATGTCACCTCTCCAGTCTGCATGTGCCTCAGTGTCTGTGCTACACAAAGATACAATCAAGCTGATGGACACACAAGTTATGCATCATAGTCTGCTGCCCTGTGGTCCTGTAAACAGACTAGTCTGACTGACAGAATGTTTGAGTCTGCTCCCAGTACCACCGGCTGGAGAAAATGATCAACCATAAGTGATGCGTTCAGCAGTTTATGTTGTTGTATCATTAAACATCATTATAACACTCTTAAAACTGTCAGATCAAGTCAGTTTTATTTACGTAGAACAAAATCACACATTCCCCTCAGAGGGCTTTAGCGTCTGCACTGCAAATGTGCTGAGGCAGGATTTTTTTTTTGTTTTTTTTTTTTGGTAACAATGTAGTGCACGGCGCTGGCATCATTGCAGACACATAAATCTGTCTGCTGCTGCAAAAACAGTGGTAACCAATAACGTCGCGGCATTGATATACTGCCCGCGATCTATCCGTCACTATTAGAGTAACAAGTCGCAGTGAAGAGGTCAGAAATATCGTGTCCTTCCTGCCAGGAGAAGCTCTTTGCAGCATTGCCAGGAGGGATGTGTCACATCGAAAATGTCAGGGGATAATGTGCGATCAACGGGACCTGTCCGTGGAAGGTCAGCTGCTTCCCCCCCCGCGCCCCCAGCTGAGAGGCATGAATTCTTCGAGAGAGACCAGAGCAAGGAGGCTCGCACTGACCAGATTACTGGCAATAACGTTGCTGTGCCACTCCATTTATAGTGTGAGCTGTCAACACCTTAAATGTCTTGGTGATATACACCAACAGGGCTGCCTTAATGTATGCAGTCAAGCACTGCTGACAGAACCATTCATACATGCCCTAAAGTTGCATTTAGATACACAAGACAAGTTGTCATGCATACACACACATACACACAAACCCCCTCTATTCAAGTGATAACACATTGATCCCCATAGGATGAATTTGTCATTTCGTTTACTTCCCAGACAATGAGATTGGCCAACAACTGATGGGAACTCGGTGACAAGCGAGGCACTTTATCTCAGGTCAATCATCCAAATTGCTTCTCTTGTTTTCAGAGAGCAGCGACTACAGCGATGCCGAGGTCCTCCCCGACTCCTACCCGTCAGCGCCGGCAGAGCCTCTCCCAGAATTCCTGCTGGAGCCCGAGGACGCTTTTATCGTCAAGAATCGGCCGGTCCAGCTGAGGTGCCGGGCGTCGCCGGCCACGCAGATCTACTTCAAATGCAACGGAGAGTGGGTCAATCAGAACGATCACATCACCAGAGAGAGCCTGGATCAGATCTCAGGTGAGACACACGCAGACGTCGCACTGTGAACACGGTGAACTACACACACACACACACACACACACACACACACACACACAGTAATGTCACCTTATATTTCACAAACATAAACATCATTCTCAATTACAAACATAATTTTCAACTACATAATCCATTAGCTCCTATAGGGTTTTATGTGCATGTTAACTGGCTGTGGCTTGCAGCCAGCAGATTGTTTATGATGCACTGTGAAAAATATGCCTCACTCCTCTGTCTCTCTCGTTCTTTTACACACACTCACCCCCCCTCTGCCCTCTGCACAGGTCTGGTGATGAGGGAGGTGGACATCTCTGTGTCGAGGAACCAGGTGGAGGAGCTGTTTGGGCCCAACGACTACTGGTGCCAGTGTGTGGCCTGGAGCGCAGCTGGCACCACCAAGAGCAACCGCGCCTACGTTCGTGTCGCATGTCAGTATCCAGGCCACGTGGATGTGCCAGTTTTTGCGTGTTCAGTGTGAGAGAGAGAGAGAAGAAAGAGAGACAGCAGAAGGGCAAATGTCTGGCGACTTTTCTTTCCTGCCACATGTGTCAGCTTAAGTATATATGCAAATACATCTGCTCCAGCACTCCGTTTCAATCCCCTGTGGTGATGTGTGGCGTGCTGTGATTGACACTGTGCGTGTTTATGAAGATACGAAGGGGGGAAAACACACACACATACACAGCGATGGAGGCTTTTTGGGGCTTTGTCTGGTGTGTGTATGTGTGTGTGTGTGTGTGTGTTTTGTGACAACCAGTGTCACTAAGATAAACAGGGTGTCACTCTGCTGTCATGAGGCAGCCTTCACTAATTGCTGACTACATCTGTGTCACCCGCTGTAGACCTGAAGAAGAACTTTGAGCAGGAGCCGCTGGGGCGGGAGGTGAGACTGGAGCAGGAGGTGCTGCTGCAGTGTCGCCCCCCGGAGGGCATGCCTGGCCCTGAGGTAAATCGCCTTTTCCAATCTTGTCACATTTGAGCTTAAAGGGACATTCTGTAACTTCTCCTGTCATCTATTCACGAAAATCGATTTTTTCGTTCAAAAGTATGTTTTTCATTAATCAGTAATCACCCCCATCAACAAACTGAAGCATTCTGGTAAGCTCTGAATTTGCCGATCGTATCATGCATATTGAGCGGGTAAGCTCGGTGCTGACTGCCATGTCAGGTTGCCATGTTTCACGTGCAGTCGGGCAGACAGCCGTCGGTAACAAACCAGATGTCATTTTAGTCACAGAAGTCGAGAGAAAGCAGGTAAAACGTGGGTCAGGTAAACAATATGTAAATAATATCGCCATGTCTATGTTTTGCCTGGTGCTGACGAACAACTTGTTTACATAGAAGCTTGTTTATGCCGTTACGTGCAGCGGCTGTCCGTCTGCCATCTGCCCAATTTCACGTGAATGCAGCATGAAAAATACGATTGTTTGCGATATACAACCGCAACGCTAGACGGGAGTAATTCCTACACAATGTACCTTTAAAATTCTGTTCTTGATGCTGATGGGCAATAAATAGCTCAAATCCTTTTTTTGTTGCTGTTGGTGTGTCGCGAGTCCACGTGACAGCAAAGCAGAGATGTAACAAATCAATAATTAATCATACACATTTATGCGCCTCGGTCTGCAGCAACATAAAGCACAAAGGAACAAAACAAAGGGCGAGCCACTGAAGTTTGAGAGATTTAAGTCTCTTCAGCTACGTGGCCTCATCAAGACAAAAAAACACAACGATCCGTGATAATATTCTTAGTTATTCAAGCAACAAATCACGAAAAGGCTGCACTTAAATCCACTTTGTGTCATGTTTTTACACTCAACTGTACAGCGCTACATCACAGTTTTACTCTGCTCATAAAACAGCCGTGCCACAAATTAAAAAAGAAAACAAAGTATTCAGAAATGTATGATTTTTATGACTTTGTAAATATTTATGTTCTGCCTTTTTATCGGCTTAATACCAGGGTTATTATGCGACATAAAAAGCGTGAAAGTGTAAAAACATGATATGTGATCACAGCAGAGCAATAGACTGCTCTTTTATGTGATAAATTCTAATTGTTTTATTTGTGGTTGTTTGTTATGCTATATTATGACCATTAGAAAGGAGGAGGATGTGTCAGAAATAAAAGTGAGTTTGGCCAAAAGATTCCACAGATGATGTTTTTCTAACCTAAGAAAGATCAAATATTGACAGTGTCTGATCAATAGCAAATGCAGCGTGTGAAACGTGTTGCTATGGCTTACTGTTCTGCAGACTTGTTGTGTTTGCTGAATGGGTCTGCGTGTGGCATGCTGACTCATGTTTATGCATACACACCTGCTGATTTGTACGATGAATTATGTGGAGAAATATCTGCCAAGAGAATTAAAGGAGTCCATCATTCAAAGTTGAATTAACACAAACAGTCGCAAGTTTTAAATTTTCAATTAGTTTCCTCCAAAAAAGAACTTGATTTTTATTCCAGCGGTGTATGTGTGTGTGTGTGTTTGTCTATCCCAGGTGGAGTGGCTGAAGAACGAGGATGCCATTGATCCGTCTCAGGACTCCAACTTCCTGATCACCATCGATCACGATCTGATCATCAAGCAGGCCAGGCTCCTGGACACCGCCAACTACACCTGCGTGGCTCGCAACGTGGTGGGCAAAAGACGCAGCAGCACCGCCACGCTCATTGTTTATGGTAACACAATATGTCTTACCTCACAGCTCATGGTGAGGTTAAACCTCCTGCTCTTCACCATGACGTTGTGCCGTGACGCAGAAATATGAACGGTCGGCTGTCTGTCTCCGTCTCTCTGGCAGTGAGCGGAGGTTGGTCGTCTTGGAGCGATTGGACAGAGTGTAACGCTCAGTGCGGGCGGGGCTGGCAGCGACGGACGCGCAGCTGCACCAATCCTACTCCTCTGAACGGGGGAGCGTTCTGCGAGGGCCCGCCCTTCCAGAGAGTCACCTGCAACTCAATGTGCCCAGGTGAAGATCTCAATTATTTACATTTTCAGACAAAGTACTAGGAGATTTCCAAAATGGGCCGTCTTGCAAGATTGAATTTTACAAACTTACCTCAGGAGAAAATAACATTTGTTCACTTGATCATGTAACTGCTCAGATGTAATCATGACAAGTCATACACAACAGGAACACAGAACATTTACAGTCACACGCTGTTCTGGCTCTTCCTGCTTCACACACAAGGTGTCAGACCATCCTGACTTTGAAGTCATTCAAAAACAAACTCCAGACTATATTTAGAAAATTTGAAATTATGCGCCTCGAGCTGTTGCATACAGTCTGCATCATGCTGCATTATGTCATCCCCAGTTTCCGTCTACCTGGAGTGATGCAAGTATTTAAAATGACTCATGTCGCCGCTGTCTCATTTCAGTGGACGGAGGCTGGACGGAGTGGGCAAAGTGGTCTGCCTGTGGAACAGAGTGCACCCACTGGCGCAGTCGTGAGTGCCAAGCCCCCCCACCCAGGAACGGAGGGAAGCACTGCAGCGGCAGCATGATGGAGAGCAAAAACTGCACTGAGGGTCTATGTACACGAAGTAAGTCACCAGATCAATGTATCTGAGCTGGGGTAAATGTCAAAAGAGAGTAAATATGTGGCTGATTTATATTTCCTGATGCAATTCATCCTAATTCTTCAGTCGGTCGGGTACAGATCAACATCTGTGAGGTTTAGTCGACTGGTGAAAATAGTTCAGTCATCTAATATCTGAAGGAAAGTGGTGTTTCTGTGGTTCCTATAGGGGTCAGTTCCCTAACAGCCTATTTGCTGCCTCAGGTGGATGTGGAATTGATAATAGTAAGCCTGGCAGGAACAGATCTCTGTGCTCACAGCTCATCCCTATAGGGTGTGTTTTAGTTCAAAGCCATATTGTAAAGAACGTGTAAAGAAAGTGTTTTGCCATTGCAGCTTGATGAGAGTACAAGTGATGTAGAGAGAGCTGGGAAGAACATGTCAGACAGATGTTTCATGAGGGAGGATTTAGGTTCACAAAGAGAGAAGGCAAGTGATCCACATCTAAAAAGCACAGATGGAGAAGGAGAGAGAGACGGAGCAAGTGCATGTTAGGGGAGCGCATGGAGTGGGAAGTAAGCATGACACGACCAAGTTGAAAAATTAGCACAGAGAAGAGCATATGAGAGTGAGTCAGACTCGCACTGACACCCAGTGTGCAGCCCGTGATGAGCTGGGAGGAATCCAGCTGACAGCGCATTAGAATCTCAGAGACGCACATCCACAGAGGCAGCGAGATACATTCAAGTACACACATTAAAAAAAAAATACACACTCACATGCACACACAAGGCACTATGCAACTCACCCAAACATGCAGGCGAGCCTCATGAATGCACGTGCAATGGGTGGAAGGGGGATCATATCCACATTAAGTGCAGCACCGTGCTCCGGCTCTATCAGACCCACACGCGAGTCCTGACATAAACAGGCTTCCGCGGAAGCAGCTAGATTAGACAAATACACTGCCTGATTTGGCTGCGGAGAGCTGAGCGTTCTCAGGAGGCCGTCAGCAAAACATGCACTCAAGCAGCTCTGACAGAAGAGGCAGGGATGGGAAGCACTGTGCCGGAGAAAATCTGTAAAGGTGTCGTTTGGCAAACCGCAGGAGACTGACTGACTTTTATTTATTTATTTTCCCTTCATGTAAATAAGACTATCCCCTTGACCTGACGACATTATGACTCCTTTCGACCCTCACGTCATGTGACAGGCACTCGCTCGTTGCGGATCCCTCCGAGAATCTGCTAAATACCCCAGTCGTAAATGTACAGTAAAACAAACCATCATCCTCGCTGCATCCTGGTGGATTCCAATAGTTACTGGAGCTTCCAGCAGACCATTTGGTGTTTTGATGATGCTGTATCTTTCATCTGCATAATGACTTAGACCACCCATTTTCATGTTTTGTGTTTTTTTTTTCCTTTTCTTCTTTCTCTTGTTTTGTCTCCTGTTCAAACAGATAAAAAGATTTCTATTGAACATGCAAGCCATCGTAAGTTCACCTTCCCATGACTTCACTCCTTCACTGCATCGTTCTGTTTGTTTACTATTATGTGTGCGCGCATGTGTGTCTGTTTGTGTGCTCACTCGGGAGAGGAGTCCTAACATCTGTGTTGGCACGTGGGTTTGAATGTGTGCAGCGTTTTGTGTCGAGTCCGTCCATCCACACTTTGTTGTCATATCAGATCAGAGTCCAGCGAAGTCTCGCCTCACCTTCTTGTCCAGCTGGCTCACAAGTGTTGTTGTCCCGTCTTATCTATTGTTGTTGACTAAGTGTAGCGTAGGTTCCTGAGCTGGCTCCATGTTAGCACATCCTTCACACGGCAGCTTCCTGCAACTATAGATGAGGGAAATACATATAATATATATAACCACAGGAAACTGATTCATAAATGTCACTGTAATTCAACAAACTGACCAAAAACAGTTCAGCTGACGTCGCCCCAGCATGACAGAAAGGAAAAGTGTGCAGGCTCAGTGAGGAAGTTGAAACTCTTTGATCCACAGACTGTGCAGGGGAAGCAGCGCTTGCTGGAGAAGAACAGTTGATTTCTGTATGACTTTCAGTTACTCTGTGATATAGTTTACATTTGAAGTGATAGTAATTCCCTTAGCTGGATGTGACGTGGGCTTAGGGGAGAGCAGCCACGGTAATGCACCTAATTCGCTATTGTTCCGTTCCTGGTAATAAGTGCGGACGGCTGTCGGATTCGGTTCCATCGCGCCACGTGAGCATGGGAGCTCTCCTCTGCCAGCCTGTCTGCCTCCGGCTTTCCTCTCCTCCACCCTTTCTTACACTCTCACTCACTGCTACTCTGGAGTGTCTGTAGCTCCTTCCAACTTCTTCCTCCCTCTCTCTCTCTCTCCTCCTTTTCTAACATGGGTCCTCTCCTCAAGCACTGCTATTCTTATCTCCTCTCCTCCTCACCACACTTATAATCCCTCTGTCCTCTCAACAAATCACAACCTTATCTGGCTTCCTCCTATCCCGTTTTCCAAATTGCCTCTCCTGTAGCTCTCCTCTCGTTCGTTTATCCCCCCCCTCCCGTCTACTCCCGTCTTCTTTTTTCTCTCCTATTTGTCTCCCCGCCAACCCTCCACCCACCAGCTCGCCTTTCCTCTCTCTTCTGCCGCGGTGTGCCAGGCTCACGTGTCTAGGGTTGGGCCTGGCTCTGCTAGTGTTGGGGAGTCGGGGCTAAGCAAGGCTTTGTCGAGCCCGCTGACCAGTCACAACCAATCACCCGGCAGGGGAAGAGAGAGGGAGGCCATGGGGAGCAGGTGAAGTTAGGGTCAACCCTCTCCCCCTCCCCCCAGCACGCCCCACTATGAGTTGTTTATTGCAGTTTTCTACAATTGTTTTCACACTTAACCGCCACCATGTCCACTTCTCAAAAGCCTTTAAAGTGTGCGCTTTTGAAACACACACCTGAGCACAATCAGTTAACCTCCAAAGCGCTTGCTGCCACAAGACTCCAACTCCCATAAGACCACTTTATCACTCAGTGTACAATGAACTAAAAAACATCTCGGGGCATTGCAAAGCACAAGCTTTTTTTTGTGTTTCCCTCTGCTCTATTTTTACATTCACAAGCAAGAGAATCCTTTGATCTGTCAGTTTGCCTTTTTCACAATAGACGTGGTAAATTCAACTAAACGTTTTACTCTGTCAGAGACCAAGAATGATGATATTTTCTTTTACTGTGCAATGATGAAGGAACAAGTCAAAAAAAGCAGCTGTATTCTTCAATAGGCTCCCATTGTGTCATTTGTTCTCACGGTGCAAAAATACTCTTGTTAAGAAAATGCAGTCAATTACAAAAAAAATGGCAGCCAGGTGTGCCAGCAGTACATCTATAAAATCTCCACAGTGACATCTACAGCCACATTATATCTTCATATCCTCATAACTTGAAATAAAACCAGAATCACCTGTCTTATTTCGAATGTGGAGTTTCATTCATCGGTTAAAAAAGCAGCGCATTCCCTTTCACAGTCCTCTGAATTTTCTTAGGTTAATACTGAAAAATCTCTGCATGTACGGATTTAGACAAGTGTGAAAACGATTGTAACTAAACTTGATCAGGCTGATCTCTTTCAGCCAAAAAGATGTAGCTGTAACCGAACCACTGGTATGTCCTGCGGGCGTTTCAGTCTTAAAACAACACTCGCATACTCACCAGTACACTCAAAGAGTTAGCGTCACTGTGATCATGTCTCCTTTTCCATACTGGCCGTGACGTGATCCCCCTCCCTAATGCAATTCCAGTGTAATATCCACAGTCCTTTGCTTTGCATAAAATGCACGATAAGGTTCAGCTGAAGCTCATTTTATAGCCGACCTGCTTCTTTCTCTCTTGATACTTGTGCCAATACTTCAACATCTACAGATGCACAACTTTTACTATTGTACGCCCCACTGCATGGGACTTTTTTTTTATGTCTGTAACTCCTGAAGATACACTCCTGATTTCTGCTGAAGCCTCACATTAGTTTCAGCAGAACACCACAACTTTTTTGTAGATTTTTGCACTAGTCAACTTAGGGAGCCCAGGATGGACATAAGAGGGAATTTAAGCAACTGTATGTCACACATTGGCATCATGTCAGTATTGTTTTCAGACAGACAGAGATATGAACCTATTTCAATCTTAAGCCTTGATAAATTGGTTGATTATTTAATGAATAATCAGGTGGTAGGACATTCAGACAGTCAGAGGAAGCCTCATCGAAGTTGAGCTGACGATACTTGTTCCATCTGATCGGTTCTGATTTGATCATCAGAGCTGACGGTCAACTAAGTAACTAATCAACAAATCTTTTCAGCACTAACTCCCATTGCAGTAACTAATTCATAGCGGCTCCTGCTGCAGTGGGTGTGTGATATCTCATAAATGATTGAGCTTCCCTTCTCCCTTTTAGTTTGCCTCGCGTCTGTGTCTCTGTCTTCGCATGTCTCACGCGTTATGTCTCACCATGTCCCTCGTTGTGTCCTTCAGCTCTGGCCCCAGGTATGGGTGTAGCGGTCTACACCGGTCTGGTGGTGGCCCTGCTGCTGTGTGTGATCCTGGCGCTGTGCGTGGGAGGCCTGGTATACCGCCGCAGACGGCGCCATCTCCACGGAGATATCACAGATTCTTCGTCTGCTCTCACCACCGCCTTCCATCCTGGCAACTACAAGCCTCCCAGACAGGGTGAATTCACACACACTGTCACACATACTCCCGGTAACACACACATTATTCAATGCACATTTCGGTTTTTTTTTTCATTTTTTATCATTGTTTATTTTCACAAGTTTGCTTGTTTTTGCCCGCCTCATAGGAGAACTTCATTCTATTATCACTCTGCTATTTATAACATCATATAAATTAATTCTCTTTATACCGTTATCTCCTCTCGCTTTAGTCAGTCCTCTGTTCCTCGCCACATCACTTCTTTTTTTCATTCCAAGCATTTGTTATGGTATCCCTTCTCTTGTTCTCGCTATCAAAATTTAATTAGCAACATTAATTCATTTCACTCGCATCACTTTTAGCACTCTCAGCCCTGCATGTGTCATTTTTGGTGATAAGAGAACAACTCCTCTCTTCTCCTGTGTCTGCAGATAACCCTCATCCTCTGCATCCCTCCGCTCCTCCGGATCTGACCGCCACGGCGGGGGCCTTCCGCGGACCCCTCTTCTCCCTGCAGCACGGGGTCAACGACAGCCCCCACAAAATCCCCATGACCACCTCTCCCCTGCTGGACCCCTTGCCCAGCCTCAAAATCAAGGTGTACAACTCCTCCACTCTCTCCTCCCTGGAGCTCCCCGGCGATATGGGCTCACGAGACGGGGAGATCCTCAGCCTGAAGTCGGTGGGTACGGTGGGCAGAGAGCGGGATTACCACAGCCACACCCTGTCCAGAGAACCCGGGCTGAGCACCAGCGCCACCCTGGGTAACCTGGGAGGACGCCTCACCATCCCCAACACGGGTAATAAACACCACGCCCTGTGGCACCCGGCTTTCTTTTCGTGCACGCTTTGAAAAAATTAGCATGCTGCAACTGTGAAGCAATGACACGGCTCTGTTAATCCCATATTATACAAGATAAGTCATGATGCCTTCGCCCCTTAGGTGTGAGCCTGCTGGTCCCCCCAGGCACAATCCCCCAGGGGAAATTCTACGAGATGTACCTCATTATTAACAAGTGGGACAAAACAACGTGAGTGCTCCGTTCCTCTATTTCACTCATCTCCTTTGCATCCACGTAGCAGGACCGACCTCATTCTCACCTCAATCAGAAATGTTCCCATGCTTACTGCGAATCACTTGAAGGTCATTAGGCGGCGGCTCTCTTCACTTTTTCTTTAAGATAAAAAATGTATCAACTTGACTCAACTTCTACACGAATACTAGAGTGGATTAATTTCTTGGAGGTTTTTTTGGAAGTCTGATATTCACTTTGCCCGAAACACATCAATACCAGAATGATCCGAATGTAGTATTCATGTGTCGCGGTGGACGTGATGTTCTTCTAAAGTGTGTGTGTGATGTTTTTTGGGCACTGTTGCAAATGTGTGTGTGTGTGTTATGTTTCAAGGCTACCCTCTGAAGGCAGTCAGACTGTGCTGAGTCCTGTGGTGAGCTGTGGCCCGTCTGGTATGCTGCTGAACCGCCCCGTGGTCCTTACGTTGCCCCACTGTGCTCAGCTGGATACGCCCACACCCGACTGGACCCTCACTCTCAAAACCCAGACGCACCAGGGGGCGTGGGAGGTCAGACTTAGTCAGACAGACAGCAGAATATCAAATAGCTGAGACGTTTCGCTGGATGTGGCATCGCTGAATCCCGCTTCCATCTTGTTTTCAGGAGGTGCTGACGGTGGGCGAGGAGACTCTGTCGTCTCCGTGCTACCTGCAGCTGGAGGAGGAGTGCTGTCACGTTCTCATGGAACAGCTGGGAACGTACGGCCTGGTGGGCCAGTCCTGCCCCCCGCAGCCCGCCTGCAAACGGCTGCTGCTGGCACTGTTTGCCCCCCGCGCACCCTGCCTCTCCCTGGACTATAGCCTCCGGATCTACTGTATCCATGACACCCCACATGCCCTGAAGGTGTTTATTGTGTGTTTATTGATCTCTTTTGTCTGTCTGTTTGTGTGTGCCAATGGCCACATCTGAACTTGTGTCATTTTACCCTGCTGTTTACCTTTTCTTCCTGTGTCTCTGTTTCGGTTTTCTCTTGTATTGACTTGTTTACTTCTTTCTCTCGGTGCGAGAGTCTGGCAACCCTAGTTTAAATATTAAAAGAGCACTCCTCTGACTTAGCATTACACTTCTATAACTCTGTTGGGCACAGACAAAGAATCTAAATCAATGCAGCAGAGCCAGGGACATTGTCCTCTTTATTCCTCCTCCTTGTTAGAACTCGGTACCCACTTTACCCACAATGCAACCTACCTGCTGAGACTTCTATTTGAGATTTTGGTATGTTTTGTCAGTGACAGCTTATGTAGCAGTCTACAAATGTCTGGTGGGTTCACCTCCTGTTCAGCCTCCACTCCCACAGATTTTGTAACTTCAGGCCCGATCACTGCTGACTCAAACACATCAGCTAAGACAGTTTAGCAGGTTTTTTGCAGCTCCTTCTGCAGCCCCAAAAGAATTTTGACAACTCTGTTTTTCAGAAATGCACCAGACACTCACCAGTGAACTGTAACTTGACTTGAGATCTCTTTTCAGAAATGCAGGACTAGTAATTTATTTAAGCATTTTCTTTTAAATGAAAAATTCATTAATCTTATCGGCTGTAGTTGAAAAAAAAGCCTCTATATGAGAACAGAGATTGGCTCAGTTCTGTGATGCCTATAATAACCCAATGTTTGTTTTTATGATGCACATTGTAAAAATGCCAGATTGTAGCAGTGCTATAGTAATTCTCATTCATGGTCCCTATAGGCAGGCAAGCTTGAAGAGAAAACCTTACAACTGACAAAGCACAAATAAATACAAAGACATGCAAGGTTGCCCTTGTGCCAGTGCCACTGTCAGTCCTCTGTTTAATCACTTCATTCAAAGGTAGTGGGCCACGTCCACGTCCAGGCAAACCATTATACATACAACAATCTTAAACTAATTTTTCCAGTGCATTTCATTGATGAAATCAATACAGTTTTCTGTAAGATATGTTTTATGAACAGGGATTATATTGATATTATTGTTGTTCCTCCTTTAAATGACCTGCTGGTAAGACAAGACTCAATCTCAATAGTCGGTTTAAAGACAGAGTGAATCATGTAGACTTAATTAAATAGAAAAGAAATAGAATACTTGAAATAAAACATTGTCAAGCTGTCGTGAAATCAAAGCCTGACACACAATAAGAACAATAAGGATCAATATTACGGAGAAGAGTACTATCCTTCCTGAACTGATCCTGCAGATCTATCTTGTTTTTTTATTTTTTATTTTTCATTTTTTCATTTTACATTCTGGATGCTTCGCTTCTGTTCCACTAGCAGCCATGCCTCAAAATAGTAAGGTACAATACAAGCTTCCTCTTCTAAACAGCAAGTGAACAGAGCATCAAGAGAAAGTTGGACTCAGTCATGTTAAATATTTTCCTCCCTCAGTCCCTTGTTGTATGTTTGCAAGTGTTCACAGACCAGACAGGGTAGTAAACACGAGTGTGCTGTATGCAGTTTGCTGGCAGCACATAACATGATTTCTGGCTGCTAAAGTTCAGACAGCTTTCAAACCAGGCAGCTCTCACACACTTCCATTTGGGGACACAGAATGCAAAACACATTTTAATTAAGTATTTTCCAAAGTGTAGCTCTCAAAAGTGTCATAATTATAAACTTATAATGATCCAATGAATGTCCCTGAGCCTGTCTTCTCCCCGTCTCTGTGCAGGAGGTGCTGGATCTGGAGAGGAGTCTAGGTGGAGTTTTGCTGGAGGATCCTAAGCCACTGCTGTTCAAAGACAGCTACCACAACCTGCGTCTGTCCATCCACGACATTCCTCACACTCACTGGAGAAGCAAACTACTGGCCAAGTACCAGGTGACACAACACAGCAGACAGTAGATACTAACCATGTAGGCGTTTTAGACAGAGGTCTGCTTGTATTTGAAGGCAGAATAAATCATCAGAAGCTTACAAGCAATACCTCACCAGCCACGGTCTGTCAAACTTTAGAAAGATGGAGAACACAGCTGGTTGATTTTCTAGTATTCACTAAAACTCTCTGCTGCATTTTCGTGCAGCACCGAAATTGCAGTCTGAACGACCAGGAATCTGATAGTGGTTCTAATTTATAGACAGTGCACTTTAGAAATAAATTGTACTGCAGTGAATGCTGCACACCCTCCTGAATGGGAACTGTGTTCAAGATAATTCTTGATTGTGATGTTCAGGAAAAAGAGACTTTCAATCAAGCTTTTAGGTTTACGTTTTTTTTTTATTTGTGCGGCAGGAGATCCCATTCTATCACATCTGGAGCGGCAGTCAGAGACCGCTGCACTGCACCTTTAGCCTGGAGCGAGGCAGCCTGGCCGTGTCGCAGCTCGCCTGTAAGATCTGTGTCCGACAAGTGGAAGGGGAGGGACAGATATTCCAGCTGCATACAGACATCCAGGAGGTAACAGTGACGGCTAAAAACTGGCTTGTGCACACAGAGATAACGGCACTGCGGAAGTCAGAATTTATTTATTTTTTTAATCACAAAGTCTCCATCTCTGTCTCTCCAGACTCTACCGCCACACTCGCCCCTTCCCTCAGGAGGAACCTGCCTTCCCTCCTCACAAGTGGGACCCTATGCCTTTCGCTTGCCTGACTCCATCCGCCAGAAGATCTGCGCCAGTTTGGATGCACCCAGTGCTCGTGGGTGTGACTGGAGGCTACTGGCACGCAGTCTTGGCTTTGACAGGTCAGATCAGCCTCACATGTTAATGTGTGAACAGCAACTTGGCTACACTTTTAGCTGCGGACTCCAGCACTGATGCTCAGTTTCTTATTTCCACTGCGGAGGGATAAATCTGGGATTGTGAGTTGAGGGAGGGTGACTGTGAATTTAGGTTATGTGTGACATTAGGAGCACAAATTGAATCAGACAACTGTAAACAAAGTGTGCAGTATCCTGGTCATACTCAGGAGAACCTTAAAATCATGACCTGAATATTAAGTCCGGGGATATGATTAATGTACATGCTTTACTTTTAAGATGGTATTTCATCTCGTTAACTACCAAGTCCTGCTTTGCTGTGAAATATGATGGTTAGTTGGGCATCAATACATGCCTGTCATAATGAAGTGTTACCAGCAGCATTTGCAACATACAGTATTAATGACTTTAAGTGTTTGTAATTAATAATTCAGTGCTTCCTTCACTCTGTCCTTTTCTGTTGAGAATAAACTTACCTTGTCTCTCTTTCCCTTCAGGTACTTGAACTACTTTGCAACAAAGCCCAGCCCCACAGGTGTTCTACTGGACTTATGGGAAGCCTGTCACCAAGGTGACGCAGACCTGGTCTCTCTGGCGACCGCGCTGGAAGAGATGGGCAAAAGTGAGGTGCTAGTTGTCATGACAACTGATGGGGATTGTTGATTGGTCTAGGGACAAGAGAGGAAGCAAGACATTTTCCCCCCACCGTGATGAAAATAAGGATACCTGCCTATGAATATGCACCCTGGCGCACATCAGAAGCCCACAGAGCAATTTTTTTGGTTCTGTCACATGCACTGTATTACCTCTGCCTCATCTCACGTCTCACTGGTCCACCTATAGTTACATCCACTATAACCATCTCCATGCGAGCCATTTTATGATAACTGCTAACCCGATTCAGCTCGAATCCTCCAAAGCAATGTTGCTGCTGCAAGATGTGAAAGCATTTTGATAGACGACAGAAAGTGTGCGTGCGTGCAGTTGACTGGCTTCTTCAAAGATTGAAAATGATGCTATTCTTGTATATAAATAACAAAGCTTTGGAGCAAACAGGGGGGAAAAAAATCCATGTATTCGGCACACACAGAAAGGCAAACACCATGTTTACCCATGTTTCGGTGGCAGCATGAAAGTGCATGATTCAACACCATCTCACCTCATGGCAGGGGCTTTTGTTTCCTCCATTGTCATTCTGTGTGGGTGAATGACAGGCAGCCCCAACCCGTCTGCAACCTCCTCAGGCTACAGACACACTCCAACACACATGCGGACAGACTGGTCATTAATCGGCTCCGAATCAGACAGGCTAGGATTTCTTGTGTAACTGCTTTGACTGCCAACAAATCATATGAGGACCCAACTCTTAAGGTTTCAGGGCTTGAGCTTATCGCTTTGGGCTGAAGGAACAAAAAAAAAAACTCATAAAGCTGCCTCTTCTTTGTGGTGGGAGGGTGAATTGTGAAGTTTGTTTCAGAATTGGTGGATAACTACACCGACTGACTCTTTATATTGTACCAACAAATGCCTCAAAGCCTTGGCATATCTTTCCGACTCACAGGGGTTTTTCTCTTTCATCTCTCCTCACATTCCTCTATCGCTCTGCCACACTCCTCCGATCTGTTGAGAATGAACTGCAGGAGAGCTTTCTGGTCATCCCTTAAAAGTTTCCTTTGGGGAACGCTCTTTAAGTTATTATCCATATTTGTGGATTTTTTTTTTCTCTCTTTCTCTCTTTTCATTGTCATTGCTGTTACGATCGTATAGAAGCAGTTTTTTTTTATCATCTGTGCTTGTTTAGGCTGCTGAGCTGCTGTGCATTATTTTTTGATTCTCGTAGAGCAGGCCAAATGGGAGGCTTAGGTGCACAACAGTGGATGTCTCAGATGTGAATAACAAAAGAAAAACATGTTTATTTGTTATTGTGTATCTACTCAAAATGTAAAGATATGAACTGTAAAACATGATTAGAGGTGGCCAGATGTCCTGGTCAATACGCTGTATGCTGTATTTCATAGGCATCCGTTGTTTTGCTGTAACTGAGGGCAGTTCTCACTGTTCAGACGTGAACACTGCAGAATAGATTATAGCCTTGTCTTGAATCAACTAGGCAGCAAGGGACCATCAAATTTACCTCAACACTAACTGCATTATGTTTCGATCTATTCTCTGTCCACCACTTATCTGTGTGTCCATCTGTCTGTCCATCAGCGTTAACACTCATTATATCCTCCCCCCCTCCCCTTACTCAATTTGATAACATCGTTTTTATTAAGCCGCCTGCTTTGTGGTCAGGGTTCCTCAAGCTATTTGCATTATCAATATTGTTCTGTCAGACATTGTTAGACGGGGATTGAAATGCTGTCATCTGTAACATTGTCTTTACTTTATTTGCTGTGTTATTGAGTCGTTTTCTCCCTCAAAAGCGAAACAAAGTGTTCATATCTTTGAAACCACAAAAAAACCAAAACACAGGCAGTATCCCTCCTCTTCAGCAGTGAGTCATGTCACTGTTTTGTGTGAATGAACTGAGAACTGTGTGAGTGTGTATGCGTGAGAGGGGTAAGTGGGTGTGCAAATAGTGTATGTGCACACGCTTAAGGTCTGTCATTTCTGTTTGTAAGTGCTATGCAAGTACAAAAGAAAAGAAAAAGCATTTTTTGACTTCTTTTGTTTCCTTGAAGAGTAATTCTATTTTTTCAGACCAGGGCATTGACAGGGTTCTGATTTTGTATCCTCAAGTGATTAAAGAGTGGCGATGGTAGTCTCTGTGAGAATCCTTCATTTGGATCAAAGGGATTAGATCAATGAACAAGGAAGCGACAACCAACAAGCACACGTGGAAGAAGAAAACTAAAGTACGATGCAATGGCTCCAATACAACAGGTTGTGACTAACGTGATGAACTCGTGCCCTGCAGATCTTTTTGCCTGTGAGGAAAAACCCACTGAACTTGAACAGTTCAGTACTCTGGATCCCTGAACACCACAGGACTATTTTTCTTTCCTTGAATCTTGTGACAGAGACTGGCTAGCTGTAGACTACAGTGTTTAAGTGTCCAGATTTCTTCAGTGTCTGTTGGATCTTTGACCATAGCTCTGGATCATTTGTGCTGGAACTGGAGCGGATTCTACTTTGCTCCCATCAAAGAGAATAAAAAAATTTAGCCTTTTGTTCAAGAAGTCAGACATTTTTACAAAAAGAAAAAAAACAAACAAAACAAACAAAGCAAAATTGATTCAGTGACATTATTTTATCTCTGTAAAGTACCAATTGTAAATAAACGTCTAGCCTTCTTACCTGTAACTAAATATAATTTTTATGCAATAAATTATATTTCTTAGTTTAACATGAGTGCTCTTGTTGTTTATTTTCTTAACCTATTACTGCAAAACCAAACAATGTAGAAGCAGGCTTCATTAAATCCACAGACCAAATTACAGGCTTCTTCGGTGACAAAGTCACTGTTAATTGTATTAGTTCTTTTTATTTTTGTTATTTTTTATTTCACAGAAAACACAAAGCTACTCAACCTCTCCCTCTCTTCCTCACACTTCAGTGGAAGATTCCCTTTAGGTCCATTTAGCTTTGGAAGCTTTTAACAGTCCAGCGTCCAAATTAACAAGGTTTTAGAGCCACTAATAGTGGCCTTTAAGGATCGGCCATGGGCCTTTGGATCTAACCTCATCTTTTTTATGAGTGCAGGATGTGTGGAGATTCATCAGATTAGGCTCTTACATGGAGAACAAATATCCCAGTGAGTCAGCTGAAGTGAGAGTGTGCTGCACTGTGGTCTTAAAGGCAGGCAACACTTCGCACCTGTTTCATTAGATGCACTGCTAATTGAGGACTGATATGCCACCCTTCAGTGCATAAGTTAATTGAACCTTTTATAATGCAGAAAGTGCTGGTATAAAAGCTGGCTGCAGCGTCAGCCTCACCCCTACACAGGATGCCTGGTCGCCTTTTAGTGAATGAATCAGCAGTGAGAATATTGTTATTTTTAAAGGTGTTCTTAATGTAGAAACCATGCTAAGTGCATACTGCTTGTAATGCCTGAACATGCGTTCACATAAATGGCATTTGACATTCACAACACATATTCCTTACCTTATTAAATGAAAGATGGTCATTTTTGAGCTCACCTAACAGATGAAAGAGAATATATGACTCATTGAGACATGAGTATCTAAGGTTTACAATGAATTACTGTGAAATCTTTCTTTCTTTTTTTTTAAATACACACAAGTGCAGGACCATCACAGAAAGAAATGGGATCATGGGAATCTAATTGATGCTTATACTTTAACAATCTGTAGAATACTCTAAGTACAAAGATGTGTTAGATTTCACCATCAAAGCAGAAAGAAAAGACATTTCATTGTAGATATTTGTGCATTTGCACAATTTGATCGGTTGTTGCCAGGGGAAAACAGCGGTATATGAAGCTGTGAGTTGGACACACTCCATATTTCAACAGTGACTCATTTTGATAGTGATTTGTCTTATCCGGTGATGTCCGCTCATGTGCCACAGAGAGCCAAGCGTCTGCAGGTTGTCATTCCAGTCAAAGACACAAAATCAGTAGGTGTCATCACGTTTGACAGCAGAGAGGACTTTTAGTCTCTTTTCTTCTCAAAGGTACTGTAATTGCTTTCACATCCCAGTGACGTGCATTGACACACTTCTGAAGATGCTGTCCTCTGGTGCCCTCTAATGGGAAGTAGTATAGGTAGTTCACAGTTGTCAACATTTAGGGTTCATAAAGCACTACACACAAGGGTGCAATAATCAAAACTGTGCCTGTAATATTTTTAATATACACAGAATATTTACAATGTGAGGGAATTGTCATTATGTGTGTTGGATTTAATTAACTTTCTATGAATAAGAAACTCTCACAATTCAGTGTGGAGTTTATCTGATTAACAAATGTGACTCATTATGCAGCATGACTGTTGTTGGTGCCAAATGATTACAGTATGTCAATGGGAATTCACTGAATTTCCTACTCACCGTCACCGACGATGACTTTAAAAACTTCGAGAGAATAAAATAGTCTTGAAAGTGTGTGTTGAGGCTAGTAAAAATCAGTCAGACAGTCTTGTTGCTGGTGAGTTCCATGAGCTATCTGAGCATTATAGGTTCATTTTTTATTAAAGTGTTCTACAAATTGTGTGATATAGGCGTACTCCTAGATTTTACAAAGGAAATGCTAAGGGACTCAAGCATTCTTACTATTGTTGCCCCTCACTCAGTTTGGGCAAAAAGAAAAAAGAAAAAAAAAATCAGCCAACTAATTCATTCACTAAACATATATGACCTGGATTAATTAGTTTGTCCAATAATAGACTATAAGACAGAAAATAAAGGAGCTGGCTTAAGTTCAGGAAGTGGCGCTGTGCATAAAGTCTATTGTGTGCATGTGTGTTTGCCTCGACTTTGACACTCAAATGTTGCCAGAAATTAGTAGCCTGCTGGATATTGGTCGAACTTGGTTTTACTTGATGTATTTTCTTTTATTAACCACATGCAGCATGCTTTTACTTTGAAAAGCTAGCCGGAAACAAGTAGGCGGCCATCATAACAGGACTTCAGTGGGTCTGACTATCAGAATAACAGCATGATTTGCGGTTTTATTTATTTCTATCCTGATATTCAGCATACATTTTAAATGAATATCACTTGAATGTACATTTTTGTGTAATGTATAATTGCCTCAGCAAATATACGTCTCGGGCTTAGATATGAGTAGGTAACGCTTTTATTCTGAAAGTTCCAAGGAGGAAGTAAACTTGTTGTTGCTGCTCGTCGACATCAGCCAGAGGAATGTGGTTTTATCAGCTGACCAGAAATAAGTTTGCTGTGAAATGGATTGTTGTGTGAGTGGTAAGTCTTCAAGACACCACAGGAGAAACAGCCGGAGAGTCTGCCACAGTCAGGTATGTTCATATTTCGCTCACGTTTCTCTGTTGTTTGTGCATAATGTCGCCCACGGGGTGGAACACACGCTAAGCTAGCTGTTAAATTAACTTTAAATTATCTCATTAAGCTAATAAATGAAAGAGAAGTTGGCTAACGTTAGTTTATGTGTTAACATGCACCCCAAAACACCCCAAAGTCTGCAGAATTGATATGAAACTTTCGACTGCAGTGAGTAGGCTAACATAATACAAACAACAACGAAAACAGCTGCTCTCGGTCACACACGTCCTTGAATGAAAATGCACAGTGTAGTTAGAGGTTTCAATTGTTTGTTTCTTTTTTCTCGGGGTCAGCATCATGTGAATACTGGTTCCTTATTAGCGGCACACATGCTGCTTTAGGATGCGGTCAGCAAAGTGCTGTCAGATCCGTCTCTTTTTTTGACTCACATGTCTCAAAGACATGGCCACTTCATGTGCAAGCAGCAAGTCTTGCTAATGAAGGCATGTTTTCCTGTTTGTGTCAGTGCTTTTCACTTCAGCCTGATCCTGTTTTCGTGCATGCATCATTCACTACAAGGCTAATTTTGAAACCTGAGACTGCTGTTTGCAGAACTCTGTGTGATGAAACTGTGTTTGCTGAAAGTCAAGTCAGTATTAATTGGTCAAACAATCACATGTCTTCAGAAGAGACATGCCGAGACATGCTGAGTAGTTTAATCTGAGGGGGCATTTAACTTTAAAGAAGCCCACTGTGTGAGGGAATGTCCAAGCCGTGACTCCAGTTACCTAAGATCAGGAGTGAATCCTTCTGTGGGAAGGCAGCGGGTTCATATCAACACGCTCCTGCCAAATAGTGAAGTCACAGTGAGAATAGAAAGGAGTTGGCATCACCTGAGTCATAATGATGGTGAGTCACTCTAACTACATTACTTTTCTGATCCCCAGTTTGGTACTAACTTTCCAGTTTGCCATATTCGGTATATTTAGCAGAATGTGACTGACAGGTCCTGTATTATCTTGTCTGTTCATAAGGATTAGATTTTGGAAAACAGCCGTTAATGTGCCCAGAATAAAGTGATGGTTGAGGGTTAAATTTGACTCCTTGTGTTGCAGCGTCACAGGATCTGGATTGGACTGATCTCTAACAACTACAGCATAGAAATCATGAAGCCATGATTATGGCCTCAGAACAAACACACTCTGTTGTTCCCCTTTTGGATGAGCATTAGTGAACGTAAGTTTCATCCAAGCAAATTCCCATTGATACTGCAGTAATGTTGTAGTGTTTGTTTCTTTAACTTGTGTTTTTCTTGTTCCCCACAGCTTTCTGTTTCACACCTCCTGTCTGTGAAGTGTTCTTTTACTGCCTCGACCTTCCCCGTTTTCTCTCACCTTTACTTTTTGTGATTAGTCTGTGAAAATGGATGGCACAGAGCCCGTACAGCCCAGCCTCAACTCCTCCTATGTTCCGAGTGTTTTTGACAACCACAATGACTCTGAAGACGAGGAGAACGAGGACTCTGCGTCCCTGCTGCCCAAACATTCCTCTGTGCCTCTGGCTGAACGCTACAGTCCAGAGGACTCTTACAACTTGGTGTACATCATCTTTTTTCTGATGGGCATCGGCTCCCTGCTACCCTGGAACTTCTTCATAACAGCCAAACACTACTGGCTCTACAAGCTGAGTAACAACTCTCATCACGGCGACAGCGAGGATCAACGGTCAGATCTCAGCGTGAGTGAGAGCTCACAATGCTATATTTATCGTATGTGTGTGTCACACGGGAGGATGCACGTTTGTGCCATTCTGCATGCTTTCCATGGAACTGGCGACCCTGTGACAGATGTGAGGACTGAGTGTCCTTTCACGTCTGACAGAAATCCATTGTAACACAATTATACAATTAGAGACACTAAAGGCCTGTTGAGGACAGCAAAGTTGAAGTAAGATCAGATAAAAAAGAACCAACCAACCAACCAAAGTAAGTTGAGGGTTTAAAACTGCATGAGGTCATTGTTAAATAGTCTGACTCATTGTAGTGTTGTAGATGATGTGATGCACAAATAAATCCAAGATGACATGTAATATATTGTAATTCTTGAGCAGATAACATGTAAATGTATTTCCCAAAGAATTTTCATCAGGATTTGTCTTAATATGTTAGAAACAATAATACTGATAAATAGTATTGATTAACAAATAATAGAAGCTGATTGTTTCAGTTCTGATCTGATCTTGAACCAGCTCTGTAGATTTCTTCTATTCTGAGACTAATGCAAATATAAGGAAGAGAAGAATAAGTTTGGTTTTTATATTTCTCCCTAATTATTTCACTTCCTCTTTCTCTTGGGTGACACCCCGTGTGGTTTCATGAGTGTCTGCCCTTATACGTCTTCATGAACTTGATGTTAATCTTTTCCATTTCTAACTATTCACAGGACTACTTTGAGAGTTACCTGGCCATTGCCTCCACGGTGCCGTCTGTGCTGTGTCTGGTACTCAACTACATCCTAGTTAACAGGTTGATGCACATGCATACACACACATCAACACATTGTAGTCTGGTCACAATGATAGACAGTGGGTGTACATTTAGTGCACTTTCACATGTTCTGTGTTGTTTGTCTCTGGGTGTTAGGATGTTACAATGGAACATTTGTCCTCTGTTTTGACCAACAGATTACACTAATGTAATTTACCACAGGATCTTAAATGGTGTGTCTTTCTTAACATTCTCTCTGGTTTGAGATAACAGGGAGCAAAAGGGGATGTTTTGTCACATTGGAGCAGCAGAACATTTAATATTTATCATCCGTGTGCGTAACTGATAGCTTACTGTCTTGTATTTGTGTCAGTGTTTCTTGCATATTTATGATTTATACAGACTGTGCTGTTTCTGACTTCAGCAAGCGCAGCACAAAACATCTCCTTTTTTGTGTTTATGCTGATCAATTCATCTTCCCTGTGCTGTGTCCCGTAGATTGTCTCCAAACGTGCGGATCCTGTCATCCCTCTTTGTGATCCTGCTGGTGTTCATTCTGACCACCGTGCTGGTGAAGGTGGATGTGTCCGACCGCAGGGTGGAGTTCTTTACTGGCACGCTGGTCAGCGTGGCTGTCGTCAGCGGAGTCTCCAACCTCTTCTCTGGCAGCATGTTTGGGGTCAGTGGGCATTTCCCCATGAGGATTTCCCAGGCTCTGATATCAGGTATAGATGCTGTTCAGGTTTCTTGTTTACATTACCTCCATAGCATTTAAACAGTAGCACTGTACAAATATTTATCCTGCTGTCCTGATCTCCATGGATTATGTACTGCATAGACATGTTATATTTCACATAACAGATTCCCACTGCAATAGAAATGATTAGGGATCCTAAAGCAGTCTTCACACAAAATAAATTCTTCCGTTGCCGTTTTATGACAAACTGCTGACTTTTTGGCATGAAACACAATGTTTTAATTAGGTTATGGTCATATATTTTTCTCATGACACAATTCAATCAGATCACGAAATAAAATTTAGACTCCCATTCACTTACATGGAATTTTTTTTTCCCATGGCGAGTTTCTCTTCCACTTCCGCTTAGGGTTTCTATATCAGTCTTGCATAGACTTTGGAAAAGTTCCACACTCCAGACAGTTCAGATGGTTTTATTGGTGATTAGTGATGAGAAGTATTGATTCAGATCGAACAAGTGTTTTTAAAGAAAATAATGATTGGCAACCTCATCCTTTTTTTGGATCTCATTTATTAATGAGTTAAGGGGTTGCTATAGTACCAGTAACTTTAAATCTCTAATGCGGTGAACGTTAAGTTCACAACTGGAACTGGAATTGGAATTATCCATGTCTCATATTAGTCTTGCATTATAAAATATAAAGGAGGATATATTTTATAATGCAAGACTAATATGTGACCAATATATTTAATGGGTTTAATTATTGACTTTATGAACATAATTGGTTAAAGCTATTCCTCTTGTGCAGTGCAGAGCAGATATGAGCAGGTACTAAGTGAATGAGCTAATGAGGCAGTTCAAAGGTTTTTTCATATCTCTTCATAAAAAGCCCTTTTTTTTGTCTCAGGCCAGGCAATGGGAGGCACACTGAGCGCAGTCGCATCGGTAATCGACCTGGCTGCCGCAGAGGACGTGACAGACAGCGCTCTGGCTTATTTCCTGACAGCTGACGTCTTCATTCTGCTCTGCATCATCGCATATCTGCTGCTGCCCAAGCTGGCATATTCAAGGTCAGATGCAAACAGAGATATTATGGTTCCCATATAGATACAATTACTACCTATTCAACTTATCCCACAGATGTATTTGCTGACAACACCTCTGTTCCGTAAAGTTCACTTTTACCTTCTCTATATACAATAGACCACAGATAGTTGAGCACAGTCTGCCGGTGTCATTCTGCAGGCCACCACCAGATGGAGCCAATTCGAAAAATGTTGAAAAACATTTTTAATTCGCTGCTATTATATTACCAAGATCAGACAGCAGATAATAAAACATTTTTTTGAATTTAATTTAAATGCCTTTAACTAATTACACTGATAATCATCTCAGTGGTCAACAGACAGCATCATGGCAGTCTGAAGACAACATGCCTGGTTAGGGGACCGGTTCAGTACTTACAATGTGATTCTCACTAAATTGTGCAGTAGATTTAAAAGATGTTCTGAAACATGCTACACTCTGTTTCCCTCTTCTAGACACTACATGCTGTTAGCAACATGCACCAGCACAGGAGCGATGAGTGACGGTGGAGGCGCTGCAGGGACAGCCAACAAAACGTCCGTCCCACCTCTGCTGCCCATCCTCAGGAAGACGTGGGTGCTCGGCCTGAGCGTGTTCTACGTGTTCTTCATCTCTATCATGGTGTTTCCTGCAGTATCCTCAGGGATCCAGTCTGTCCACAAAGACAGCGGCACCCCATGGGCGACCACTTACTTTGTTCCACTCACCAGTTTCCTCCTCTACAATGTAGCAGACTTCTGCGGCAGGCAGGCCACGGCCTGGCTGCAGGTGCCGGGTCCCACCAGCCGAGTCCTGCCGGCTCTGGTACTGTGTCGCTCCATCCTGGTCCCACTTCTCATGTTCTGTAACTACCAGCCCAGAGACCACCTCCACACCGTGCTGTTCACACACGATGCATACCCTGTGGTTTTTAACTGCCTACTCGGTCTCTCCAACGGCTACCTCGGCACTCTACCAATGATCTATGGCCCTAAGGTGGTACCACGGGAGCTGACTGAGGCCACAGGAGTGGTCATGTCCTTCTTCCTTACTCTGGGATTGGCTGTCGGGTCTGCTTTCTCTGTGCTTCTAGTGCACTGTATCTGATCAGGATGTTTGGCAATAACCTTACTGAGTGAAGTGGCATAGTGGAGCTGGACAGTAAAGTCAGTGCAACTGCTACTGAGCAGAACCTCAATGCACTGTGATGCAAAGTGCACCAAGAGTGCCGTTTTCTTATAAGCTCATTGCCACTCTTGACCAAAAGGCCTTACCTCACTAACAGGTACTGTTCTCAGATGTTGCTCATGATGAGTCTTAGCTGTGTCCCGTTTCTACATACAGCATTTGAAAGATGGAGGTGTTTGGTGGCTTTGAGCGACAATCAGTGTAATCCATAAGGGACAGTTCACTGAACGTCATAGCCTTCATAGCCCATTTTAAACATTCAATTTGCACAAATGTATTTCAAGTGTGAAACATTTGGGGTTGGGGAGCTGCTATGTTACAAGCTTCACATTCACACCGAGGGATACATGTGGAAAAATATGGGTACTTGTGGTCAATAAAAAGATTCTTGATTTACTTATGTGAACTTTGTCAGTAATTATTAGAGTGAAGAAATTTCCTCTAACAACTTGTGGATTGCAGTCATTTTTAAATGTTCTACAAGTTTAGAGGTTAGTAAGTCAACCTACAGACTCTGGATGTTAACAGGTAACCCCGGACTCAGAGGGGAATAGCACTAGCATATCATAGCAAAATATTGGTGAAATGAATGAGTTTCACAGCAGATAATGTGTTATTTCGCTGCCCCATAGACTTGCATAATAACAGGCTCTCGGCTGGATCCAATTTAATCGTAATGACACAAAAGTTATATCTGGGTGGGTAAATGATCATATTTTTGGCTAGAAATATGGTCCAGATTGTAAAAGTTGGATCTTCCCCTTTAATGTAGAGACATACTGCTACAAATTAGGAAATGGTCACTGACAGTTTATAAACACCAAATTCTCTTGTTTTCAAAATGTACATATTGACAACAGAGTTTCTCTTCAGATTATCTGGTTGCTGAGGCTGCACAAACTTGACTCTCAAGGTGTCAGCTTTTTCATGAAAACCTTGATAAGAACACACATGTTACTGCTTTCAGCAAAGGAGGAGGAAAAAAAACAACAAACAGATTGGATTGGGATCATTTTAATTGTTAAAAATGTACAGATCAACTGACAGTTGGCTCAGGGGTTGAAGCAGACAATTGAATTCAGGATGCTTTGTATGTTAGAAACAGTGATTCACAAAGAGTAGTAAGAGTGCAAACAATGGGAGGTCCACTCTCAGGCCAATTACCTCCTGATCAGCTCCTTAAAACAAAAAAACACGTTCTTTCTACAAAATAGGTTTGTTTGAAGGATCTGCTAAAATCGTTGCCAGTCATTCTGAACACTCTGAGCTGCATCTCCTATCAGGACCGCAGCCATCTCAAGCTGTCAGCATTATACCACATCTGAAACTGAATTTGTGTCTTTCTCTCACTCATACGTACACACACACAAACACACACACAAAACTAGCAGTTTTTTGGGGGAAACAACTTATGCAAATCTGTGAAGCTTTGTGACTTCTGCTCAGTAAAGCACAGACAGGCTGAGCTGCAGGCCGCTATACACATAATCACTCTTTCCGTGCCCCCCCACCCCAGGAAAAAAAAAAGAAAAGTTAAGTCCCTTTCCACCATGACGTTGTTGAAAATATCAAAGTTAATTTAAACATAAATCGCAGTCATTTGAGTCTACTACAAAAAAAAAAAAAGGAAAAAAAAAAGGGGCAACAGAACAACAATTAAAAGTGGAAAGCAGCACTATGTGGTTTTTCTTTTTATTCCCTACAGGTCAGTTTGTGCTGGTCTTCCTCATCTTCTATACCCACACATGGCGTTTGCAGTGAGCCACAGCCTAAAAGACAGAAAAACATTGTTTAACAGGCTGTTGATTGCAAAATTGCCAGTACATGATCTTTTGGGACAGCATTACACACTGCAGTTTAGAAATGACAATTTTCATGCGAGAGTCTTCTTTAAATACAGTTCATGTCCCAAAAAGAGGCTGATGAATCTCGCAGCTGAGACACAGTTTGGCATCAAAATAGAACTGAAACACTTACATTGCACCGAGTTGCTGTCTCCATGTTCTTGCACCAGAATGCAGGTCCCCAGCTGCACTGCTCTGATCCCAGCAGCCTGCGCACACCTTCAGGACAGGCTCCCACTTTCTGTTACACACACAGACACGCACACAGTTCAAATACTTAACAGGGCAGTAGGTGCAAGCCAAATATCCCATTTATTATCTTTCAATGGGTTATGGCAAAAAAAAATACATTATCTGTAAAAGTGATAATAAATTGTGTTCTTTACCATGCAGACAAAGTCTGGGTCCAACATCTGGAGCAGCAGCTGGATAAGCATTGGCTCATACTGCTGAATCATCTGGTCACACTGTGGTGGCACACAAAGGATTAATGTAAGGCTGTCACGAGTATAAAGTTACACAAGCTAAGCAGATGGGATGACTCACCTCAGTCTGCAGAGAGTCCGGCAGGAAGCTGCACACTTTCCTCACAGCCTCCTCAATCTGAGCCTCGGTGGCATTCTTCTCCAGAATGCCGTCGATGTAAGTAACGGCCATCTTGCACACATCACAGTAGCCACCGGCCTTGAAGCGAGCCTGATCGAGTGCAGCTGAGAAGAATTAAAAACAGATATTAGTGTCGTTACCAATACAGTATGTGAGAAGTGCTTTTGAGGCAGATTAAGACCTGACAGAACATCGTACCTTCTGTCAGCAGAGCTAATATTTACACCGAGCTTGTGCATTAAAGAGTTGTGGACTTACGGACATATGCGCGGCTGGCGTCGTTGCAGAGTGCCAGAACTGTGCAGACGGTCTTGGGGTCGGCCTGCTGCACCAGCAGCTCAATGATGGCCTGGCCGTAGGTCTCGATCAGGTCCTTGCACTGGGCAGACAGACTGGAGGGCAGGAAAGTGCAAACCTTCTCCACAGCTTGAATCACCTCCTCCTGAGACAGAGACAGACGAGTCAGCTTGACATCAGTTCTCCAGCTTTATGGAAGTTTTTGTTTTGTTGTTGGCCATAGTAGGATACATCTAATAGCACATATCCCACCTCTGTTGTCTGATCCTCCAACATACTCTCCAGCTGCTTCATCACAAACTCGCAGATGGCACATGTCGGGGAGTCACGAACGCGCACCATGGGCTGGAATGCAAAGAGGAAGTGCGTCACAAAATGTTAATCTTGTAAGAGTATCGCATGCCCATGAATAAACAGTCACTGCCACCATGACTTACCTTAGCAGCCTCAACCTTGGTGGCAGGGAAAAGCTTGAGGGCAGGCACAGTCTTGGGAGCCGGCTCGGCCTTTGCAGCAGGTACGGTCTTGGCGGCCTGCAGGCTCATCATGAGAACGGACTTCTTCATAGCGGCGGTGCAGAAGCCGGCGAGGACACAGATTTCCTTGGGTTGCTGAAGATAAGACACATTTATTTTAGGATGCAACGCTAAATGTGGACAACACACCTGCCACACTGCATGCAGTTAATAAATTAATAAACCATGTGTTTGTAATCAGCATCCCAATCCACAGCATGACCACCCATGCATGTTACCACCCCCCTGTTACCACCCCTCGAAACAAGGCAGCCCGCTACAGTTTTACTTTTACCAGTACCAAACACAGAACACACACACATTTAGATCTTCAGCTCTGAACCTGGTGTTTAAAAAAACAACAACAGCCATGTAGAGAACAATGGAGATCCAAGCTCACATCACGACATCCAAACACACGTTCAATATGCCAGTGCTGTAGGCTCAATTGTTGCGCCCTTTTGCAGCAGTGTCAAGTGTCAAGTCATGAACCAAAACAAGCAGAGTGTTCGGTTTAATTGAAGTAGTTTTGCTTGTAATTAGATCACGATTTCACATGCGTCTCTACAGTGTGAGGTGAGAAGCTCTAGTGAAGTAGACAGCACAAAAAAAAAGCAAAAAAAAAGAAGCAGGAGCTATGGGTTAGAAGGCTACGCGGCTGAACACAGAGAGACCTACCTGTTCCTGGGTAGCAGCACACAAAACCCAAAGCAGAAGAAAACAGAGCAAGACAACATGAATGGGGGAAGTAAAAAGGAGAAACACAGACAAAACAAGACAACAGAAATTAAGAAAATAAAAGAAAGTAAGTGATTTGAGGATATGAATAAATTCAGTCAGCATGCCACAGGGGGCTGAGTATTGATGTAGCACCACCAGAACATAGTATTTATCATAGTCCTTAGCTTTGATGACTAGTTCAATAGGCTCATCACTGAATATTAGAACATAATAGCAATTGATGTCACAATGTAGCTCATATACACAAAACACAAAAACTTGAGATGCACATCACACTCACCATGGACATGAGCTGCTGGACTACGAGGGTACCATACTGGCCTACGTACTGCTTGCACTGTAAAGAAGAGAAAAAAAAAACCTTAATATTCAGCTCTTTCAGAATGAAAAATATGTACGAAACATAGCGCTATGTCTCACCATTTCAGACAAGCCTGGTCCCAGCAGATCACACTGATTCTCAATGTTGGCAATGAGAGAATCGATAAATGAGGAGTTCGCTTTAGCTTCGGCCTGAGCGTCGGTCAGGAACTTGATGCAGTCCTGGCACACCTCATCGCCTTCCTACAGAGATGGTAAGAATTCAGAGCAAAATGAAGACAGTGCCCGACACCAGAAGGAGAATTCAGTACTGTGTATGTAAAACAGGGTACCTGCTTGGGAGCCTCCTGTTTGGGAGCCTCCTGCTTGGTATTCTGAGGATAAAGGAGCTCGGGCACGTTCAGGAGGAAGGGAGCCACTTTCTGGGAGAGGTCAACCTGTGGGATTTCGTTGGACATGAGCTGCTCCTTGGTCTCAGCCTGAGCCAGTGCAAACTGCTGAGACGTACACAGACCCATGGCGCCACACACGACACTGGGATCCTCCTAAAATTTCAAAAACACAACTTAAAGTTAATTCAATTACGAGCACATTTTGCTTTATTGTGAATTGGCGAATTAAAAAAAACAAAACCCTGCACAAGTAATTGAATTAAAACAGACTCAACCTGCACCTGATGTCTACAATACAGTAGTTATGTGTATATATTTTAACATATTAACACATACATATTTGTATACGTGAAGAACTGTCCCCTCTGTTCTCACAGTAGCTGTAGCAGGTGAGAGTTGAAACAAAGAAGCCAACACCAAATGCTCTCCCAGTCACGGGGTCAGTGTTACACAATGACTACTCTGTTCCCATTTAGACACGGACTCACTTCCTCATCAATGGCCCTTATTTAGCTTCCTGCACTTTGCTCACAGCCACGTCTGTGTGTTCTCCCTTTTTTCAGACCCAAAGTGGCAGACAGATTATTTAAGAGTCTTAGATTAAGCCGAGCAATAGACTGACAGCAGAGGTAAACAAAGATCTTGTTCAAGCTTATTTGAATAAGTTTGCCTATGAAAACATCCAGTGTGACTACATGCAGTTTAATTACCTGGTAATAGGGAAAATTGAAAAGAGTCATCTGTGGTGGGCATAGACTAATGTTATTTCAGCTAGTTGGACCTTTCGCTGCTCTCTCTGTGTTTAAAAAGACTAAATAGTGCTCACCAGTTCTCCTTGGATGATTCCCATGATGATGGGGTAGTATTCATCCACCATCTCCTTGCACTCTGCTGTCAAACTCTGATCGGGGATGAGCTGGCAGGCCTTCTCCAGGTATCCAAGAACCTCACCCTGCAGTCACAGAAGACACAAGTCTTAAATACAGTAGTTAACTCATTTTCTTATCGTTCAGGGATTTCTTTTTCCCACCCCATCTTACCTCGGTGGCGTTGTCCTTCAGTATCTGCTCCACCACCATCAGTACCTCTTTACATAAATCGCATGGCACTGTTTTCTGAAACCACAGAATTAAATGTGTCATATAAAAATGCATTTGTCTCATATGTCTCAGGGCACCAGAATAAACAGGAAATTATATGAATAGCACTCGTCACTTCCATAGAAAAAAAAAAAAGTAGTCTCACCATCTGGGGCTTGTTCCACACATTCTGCTGGCAGTGAGTCACAGCTCCACACAGAGATGCCGTCTTTACATTCTTGCACCAGTAGGGGGGGCCACGAGCACACTGCTCAGTGCCCAGCAGTGGGGTTGCTACAGCTGCAAAGGAAGCAAGAGTCACATTTTGATTGTGGGAATCAGGAAGAAACAAAAGTAACAGCCTTATGCCTGAACATAACACTCCCATGTGAAGTGGAAAAAGACACTTGTAGGAAAGGGTCAAATTTCCTGATCCCTGATTATCAAATTTAACACTACTTTTGCCAGTTTACACCTTTACACATAGGCAAGTTATCCTGATGATCATTGATCATCATGAATGTGGAGCAAGCAACATCCTCTCTGTCCACATTTCTGGTCAGTTAAAAAGTTTGACAGTTTGTTTTACCTAATCTTTTGTCAATCTGCCTGCTGGAAGAAATGGAGAAATCCAAAGCTCAAACTTCCTCAATACATTACAAGAGGAAGCCAATGAAGATAATGAATTTATGTTTGATACAAAATACAATATAGATTAATTGAACTTAATACCTTGGAGGCTAAGAGTCTGATCAAAATGAACTAAATCTAGCACCAAGGAACCCAACTGTGTTGAAAATGACTCAACCTAGCAGGGGTCAAATAAGACTTTTTCCAGAACAGCCGTTTCCTGTTCAGGCATGACTTTGACGTTTGAGCAAAGTGCTCAGTCACCAGATTCAATCATCCGCTACGTCATTTTGGTCCAGGTTCCTTAAACCAATCAAACGCGACCCAGACCAGTTGTTGAGCAGACAAATCACTGTGCTTGCTCTGTGAAACTAGAGCTCCTTAAAACACTGAGTACTGTGGGTAAACAACCTGCTTAAGTGTTTTATAACTGCTATCAAGAACAAAAAACACACCAAAACTACTTCAAACTGCTAAGTAGCATTAGTATTAGTCTACCCCTCTAAACCTGACACCAACACCCACAAGTCACACTGAGTGCAACAGACCAAGGAGAAACTTTAAGGGGATTTCATTACATTGCATTATGCATAACCACTTATGACATTTACATGTCATTAGTGGTTATGCATGTAATAAAAAAATATCATATTTGGAGTCAATGCAAAATCTTTACTGAAGTGAAAGATGTGGCATGGGAAAGTACCCAGCACTGGTTCCAGTTTCCTGTTTTCTCTTCTACTTTCTAAACCCTGCTTTGGCCACAAAAACAGGAATCTATGTACATATGAAAGACAACATTTTGGAAATATGGTTCAAATGTCTGACAAAACAATGTTCTGAGAATAAAACCGGATCGGCACCAGTGCTGTGAGGGAGTGCCCTTAGGTAATAAATGTGAGGCTGCACTGACAAAACCTTCAATCACTCTCCACTGTGAAGCCTCTCTCCCTCAGCACTCATACCAGTGGATTTACAGTAGTTATAGGAAGCGCGCTCCCACCCACCACTGCATGAGTCACATGAGCAGTCAAAGAAACAAACTGTTCCCTTACAGACCGTTGGTACCAATGAGGAAGACATTCTATCTACTTTCATACTACAGTAAACCATTTACAGTTAACAAGCTGTGGAAAATCAATGTGCTACATTTCTGTTGACTTCAAATCTTGGCCAACAGCAGACAAACAGGTCACAGGTCAAGAGTCTAAGTTTTACAGCGAGGTAAAATAATAATAAAAGAAAAAGAGAAGAAAAAGAGGAACTAAATGTAAATGAATCAATATCACGTGACACAGTAAACAGAGCAATCTGTGAAATGTTTCAGCAAGAGCAGGCTATACATCAATATCACACAACAACCAAGGTAGGCTACAACTTGTTGAACAACAACAACTTGGTTAAGCCCTAAAGCTCAAGGCATGCAACACTGAGGAATGTCTGGAGCAAACACATGCAAGAACGTGGAAGCACAAACAGTGTTTAATACAATCACTTTTGGGGAACCACAAAACAAATTGAAGATAAGTACTGCACACAAAGTGCTAGTGTTCTGACTTGAAACAACCAATATTTTTTCAGTGAGGATGTGGTAAGCGGGGATTCTGCTTTGATAAGAGAAGTAAACACATGACATTCATCTGAGATCCATATTCCAAGTGCCACAAAACCAGACCAAACAGTCTTGGAAGTTTATGCATAGCATTGCAGCAATAACCCCTGTCACTGACCCAGATATTCCACCATATAAAGATAAGGTGTCAAGGCTTTTCACAGAGGTGCTAAAGAAGATAATATGCAAGCACAATAACAGAGCGATGCTAAAGAGGAACAAAAACTGAGAACAAAACTTGGTAAGATACTGACATTTTACTAAAAAGTTGAAATGAAAGTTTCTAGTTGAGTGGCTTTAGTTCAACTTCCTCGTCCAACCTTGGTTCAAACAAAGGACCCCAAAGGTCCATTACCTATCTGTTGACTGTGCTGTTGTTTTGTTTTCCTTCATAAATCTCCTTAATGGCTTTGCATTTTTATACTGTAATTTGTCACCAGTGTTATCATTTATGTTGAAAGTTTTTGTTTTTGTTTTTAATTACCCAATAAAAACAAAACAAAAGAAAACAAATCTGTTAATGGTTGATAGCAGGTGGGGCAGATCAGCCCCGGCCCCGGACTGTAACTCTGCTTCGATGAGAAAACATTAACCGATACTAACATACAACATCGCAAAAACACCATCAGAGTGACAGTTATCTGGCTGCTATAATAACTACTTTCAGCAAAATGTCCCCTGCATGTTTACAACACAAATAGTGACGTAGGGCTAACGCTGTGTTGGTGTTTATCCATCTGGTCAACTGACCTGAAGCTAATGCTACGTTAGCTCGGAGTTAGCCGAGCCGCTGCTACAGTACCTGAAGCGAGCGGGCCAAAACAACGCGTCTACATCAGAGACAAGACGACCTACATTCACGAAACACGACTTCTTTGCACATTTAACACAATTCGTTTGCTGAGAACGGACGCATTGTATGCTTTTTTAAAAGTCGTACTAGTGCGAGTTGAAGTTAACATTAGCTAATTTGCTACTGTTTACCAAAGCTAACGCTGCTTCATGCGTTTCCGCCTTTTGATGTTGAAACGCACTTAGTTACACAACCAGAGCTACAAAATATGAACCGACTGAAGACTGCACGGCATTCATTTCTTGAAAGAGCGTGTTTACCTGATGATACGAAAAGCAGAGTTAAAAGCAGCATGACTGCGCTGTTTTCCTGCTCCGGATCTTCTGTTTGTGTTTCTCTGAAGTACACAGTGGAGGGTAGAGCACTGCAATGCAGACGGTGGGGCTTGTTGATGCCTTTATGATGTCTCACTGTCAGCTGACTACTGAGCAGCACTTCACAAGACATGTGACTCAGCCCCGGCCCTGCTGTGTCTGATGTGATCATTCGGTATCGAACATCAAGAATCTTTCACACGGCACTTTTTTGTTTGTTTCATATAAGATGTCTTTCTGAAAACTATTGCACAGGTGTATTTAGTTTGTTCAGCGTTTGTAAGATAAAGCCCACATGACGACGTTGTTTTTAAATAGTCTTTTGGAGATTGTAGGCCTACAAAGAAGCGTGATCTTAATGTTTTAAAACAGAAAATCAGACCACAGGCTATATATAATATAAACTTTAAAAAAAAAAACGAATTCATCCATCTCTCAAACAAAAAAATATATGATTTTCTTTGTTATCAAACTGTATCAACAACAACACACTCAAAACTGTGAAAAAAATAAGTAGCCTAACAATAAATAAAAAAATCACTAAATTAAACACATTTCAAGTGTCTCATGTTTTTGTTGTTTATTGTTTGTTTTTTTAGGGTTCATTCCTCTCTTGTTGTTCATTTCTGTAAGTGGGCTCTTTTCATGTGTAATAGTGCACTACCCCAAACATGCTTGCCTTGGTTTTATTGTTTGAATAGTGTGTGTGTGTTTGCCCGTGTGTAAAAATATAGATGAGATCAAAATTTCAGAGTTAGGTTAGGCTACAAATATAGGTGTGCAGGCTGCTGTTGTCGGCCGGTATTTAATATAACATGCATCAATGGTTTTATACAAATGAGGTTCAGATAAAGTGAAGTGAAGCTGTTCCGTGGTCTGAAGTTGTTGTTTCTGTATTCTACAGAATAAAGTAGATATGTTTGCATTTTTAGTTCCCGTCATTCATTTTCCAAATATACAGGCTTTTTAGGCTTCAGGCATTATCAAAGTTTTGTTTACAAGTCTGTGGTAAGTTACTTTATGGTGATAGCCTATTGTACCTAAAACAGATAATAGAATAGGTACATAGAATAATTCTTGCAGTGAAAGCTCTCTCTAAATTCCTCCCAAATGTCCAGATTAGTGCTCAGTGAGTCCTGCTATAGCTCTCTAATGACTATACCCACAAGCAACAATAGACTTTATTCTATAATTTCACATGCTTCCCAGGCTATCAACATGCATTGATACATAGGCTACCTGTATACTGTAAGTCCACAGCCCACATTAATACTCAAGATCCTATGCAAACTATAATGTGTCAAAAACTGTTCAGAAATACACAGCGAGATGACTGTATGTATGGGTTAAGCATGGCCTTAATACAACCTCCCACTTCAATGAGCAAATCAAATTTAACAAGCATGAAATTGTCCCTAAAAAACAGAGTAAACTACAGAGAGCTGTGTAATTCAATCAGGTGAGGATAGTACACTCATGGCTTGGTAGCTCAGATGTCTTAACACCAAGTCAATCTGAACAAAGCTAACGCTAAGTTATTATGTATTCAAGTAAATGAATTCAAAAAGTGATATGCTAACATAATTCAGAACACAAAGTGGGCTACATAAATGATGTCCAAGACATGAATGCAAATGAGAACTGAAAATGCTGTCACGTTACTCAAGATCATGTGAAGCAGAATGAGTAAAGTCAAGATAAACTTGCAACTAAGATAGAAAAATAGTTGCTTATTATGACATAACATCCTAATTCAGGCCAACAACATATAGAACAGGTTAAAGATTACCACATCACACAGTGAGCTGTGAAAACCTTCTTTTTACAGTCTATGGTGAAAACTAGGATAACAAAGTGAAAACCATTACACAAGGATCAATTACAGCACAGTCAGCAGAGCAGGGTCTCTATAAACAGAAGGTAGAGGACAGGACAGTGCATGAACACATTCATGACCACATTTTAGAGCTTGACTGATACAGGATATTTGAGGACATTACCAATATTGTCAATCATTTTTACCCCCTTAATCCATGACTAAATCTTGGTCTTCAGTTTTAAATCTTGTTCCACTATGTATTGTGCTGGCATTCATTAGTCTCTACAGTGTAACTATTGCTTTGGCAAAAGGTTTTTAAATAGCCTAATTCACATGCAAGAGTTTACTCAGTTTGTAGCCTACTTTGTAAAAGAAAAAAAAGGTCAGCAGCAGCACCATTTCTTTCCATGTCTTTTATCTAATTCAACTTCCTCTATCAACTATTCACCCTAGCAGGATCAATACAGCAGACTAAGCCTTTTTTTCTTAATGTCCAAGAAGGAACACTTGAAGGCAACACAGCCGTTGTTAATGTCATGTATCACCCGTGCTCTTTGTTAAGTGAGGTTGTCCATGGTGAAAAAGGGAAGTCGGTCAATTAAAAGGTCATGGGACACCCACTTTTCAGTGATCCAACAGGTTTTACACAGAGTCATTAACTTGTTCTGCTTGCATAAGCAAGTGTGGTGCCTGTTGTTCCTGTATGTTTTTCTCCACTGCGCCCTCATGTGGTGGAGGATTGCTACAACATCATAAGGGAGGAGAGCCAAAAAGGAGAGGAATTTCTCTGACTGAGAGAAATGAAATTAGTCTGAGGAAATGTGGATATTAATTTCACTCAATTTCTTCATGATAATTTATCTTCATGATGGAATATGTCTACATCTTTGCCAAATTGATCACCCTGTCATCCTGCCCTCCATGCTAATCATTCACATATACGTGGTTCCCCCAAATTCCCATCTAAAAACAGAGCAAAAATAAAGACCAACCAGCACTGTTCTGATACTAGACCAAGACTGCCAACACCCATATTTCCAGTGTGTTTTTCAATGGGATAATCTAATTAAACATAACTTTTCCAGGACCACCAGGTTGTCCAAGAAAGGGGTGCACCAGCCAAGGTCAGAAATGGAGTAGGTCCATACACCTCAGAAGTGGGACGGTGTCCGTGAATAGACACTGTGGTGCAGCCTGAGTAATACACATATCGTCAACACAGGCAGTCAAACGTCACAGCTTTTCATGGAACAAACGCTCTACAACATTATTTATTTATCTTCTTGGTACTATTGAAAAGAAACCAAAGTTTTGTGGTGTTCCTACAGTACCTCCACCTGGAGAAGAGGAGCATATCAAACTTTCCTTTGCACACATCAGAGGGAGCTAATGCGCTTGCTACATTATCCACCTATGTGCTCTATACACCCCTGAAGACTGAATACATCAGAAAGTCAAATACCTTTATGACTTTATAATAATAATGAAACAATACCCCAAATATAGAACATAGGGAAGAAAAGCAAGATTAGGAGACAACCATGTTTTAGCTACCACCATGGGCTTGATGGTGATGAATCATCAAAAGTGGTTCTGCTTGGCAAACCAGTGTGCAAGAGGAAGCAGCATCACTGTTGCGGTTTGTTTGACCTCAGAATTGTCCTGTATGTCATTGCAGACCCAGCTCAGTTCTCAAAAAGACTGCGAGTTTGCAAAGTGCTATACATGCATGTGTCATGTGATGAACGTTTTAAGAGGAGCTGTCTGACCCCCATATCCTCCCATGGTTATGTAGACTACTTTGGTTGTCTGCTTAGCTGGATAATAGAGACTGTGTCCTGCAGTCTTCAGACCAGTTTGACGAGCACACATCTAAGTGAACGTTTGATAAACTGGAAACGTCTTAATCGTCTTAATCTTGATTGTCCAGCTTCAGTCCAGCTGTGTTATGGTAGAATTCACATGATGGGTATGTGGACTCATAATAAAAGCACATCAATATACAACAATATCGATGTGAATTAAATATATGAGCTGAGTTACAAGCACCACTGTGACTGGTACACCAGCATGGCTCCTTCATCCCCCTGGGGCCAAATATCTTCTCTTGTTTCTATTTAGAGCTAGTTTGTAGAGAGTGGAAAATAAAGGTTAACAAGAACAGTTTACCACAGCATTTACCGAAGGTCTTGCCACAGAGTTTGCTCTCTCTCTTGCATAAAACCATAGTGTAATTTTGAATGCTACCACAAGATGGTGCCAAAGCTGCTGAATAGTTTTTGTCCACAAAGCAATGAACTCTCTCTGTTCAGAGCCTGTGAGGTTGGTAGGAGCTGCTTATTGTCTGTTGTGTTTGGTGAAGTACATATTAAAAGCACCACATATGAAGCAAATATTCTCATAAACATAGTGGAGAATGTAAGTAATTAATTGTCTTTAATTGAAAGCTCAACCAACTCATACTAGTAGCTTTGTCTTTTGCTTATAGTGATATTTTCAGTTGTGTTTATACCTCAGTATATTACGTGACAATAACATTAGGGAGTCCATAAAGTACACAGTTGAAGGATGATGGTCTGAAAGTCATTTTGTGGAGAACACCATCTTCCTTTGAGTCAGCGAGGAGCACCAGATCTGCGGAGGAAAGCCAGAGAAAACTGTCATTATGTGGGAGAGTCATACTGAAATTCAGCTCAGGTGGATTCATAATGAGTAATTCTACTTGATATTATTTTCTCTTGGCAAATAAATACAAACCTCATACACAGAGAAAAAGTGAGTTATACATTTCTGTGATGTGCAGATAAAAGAATACTGAATAGACTGAAATCTATTCACACTACCTAGAAATGCAATTGTGAAGCTAAATGAGATATATATATATACAGTACCATGTGATCCTGTAACCTTGTGGTGTGGTATCTCTGAGCCGTTCCCTGTCCTCAGGGCATGGATGGTCTGACCAGAGGTTTGTTTGACCCTCAGTAGATCTGCAACACGGTGATGCAGAGTGACAGTGGGTGTAAGTTTAACGTAAAATAATGATAAATGTATGTACAGTATATGTGGCCAAAACCTACTGTCCAGAGCAGTGGCCATGTTGTGTGTGTTCTGCTGAAGGCTGCTGTGCCACTGATTGAGGACAACACAACCAACACCAGCCAAACTCAACAGCAGAGCAGTCTCCAGGGGTTTCTCCAGGGTAAGCTGCGCTGCGCTGGAGAGGAGAGAATCGTATCGTTGTTAGAAAAAGGAGGTGAAGCCATGTCTCTGTAAACTACTATCAATCGAAGAGCCTATATGCTTCCAGTGACAAAAACATCAGCTGTCACTACTGTAACGTTAATCCAACAAAGCCTGTTAGGAAGGTAAAAGTGAGTGAGAGGAAAGATAAGTACAAATTTGATAAAGAGGTTTAGTTACCTCTTGTGCATGTCAAGGACTGACTGGCGGAGAAAGCTTTTATTGGTCTGGGCCTGCTCAAAGACCAGAGCTATGCGGCACTCTGAAAATAGGAGACACATTATTAAGATCTGGAAACAGAGAAAATAAAACCTATAATAACTGAAATATTAAACAGACAAACAAACAAACAAAATAAATGTAGACCTGCTGGTAACTGGACACACACCTTTCATTTCTCAGTGAAGTAGCTTTATTTTGCCCGGCTGTGTTGCAGAAAACTAATTTTGCTGTTCACAGTGTGAAATAAGATTGCTATGGCTAAGAGCATGATGGGAAAACAATCAAATACTGACAGACCTCTTGTTTGGTTGTGACAGTCACATGAGATGTTGAAATAGTATGGATTAACTTTAACCTTAGAATATATATCTTCTTTTATGAGCACTGTAAATCTTTGTGGATGAAATCTGTTTTTCAAGTGTTGAAATTTGGAAATAAAGAAAAAAAATACTGATAAACTGAATTTGGTATGATGTGCATCAGAGTAAGAGGTGAACCTATGATATACAGTATTTTTACTGACCAAAACATGACATATTTGCCACGAGCGTTCTATGAGCAGATGAATGTCTCATTATACTTTACATAGAAGCAGATGGTGCAGCATGCTCTGTATGACACCTTTTTTAACCCGCCATCCCACCATATCTCAATGGCCACTTAGGTAGGAACAGTCCAGTATTGTGAAGTAACAGCTGAAATTCAGACCATGGTGTCAGTCAAACTATAGTTAGCAGCAATAATGCCAGGCTGGTGTTGGGTGGCACATGGGTCTGGCCTGGGGTGATGTGTGAAGCCACACTGATGCTATGTCAGGCACAGAAGTTCACCCATTCTCAGACTACCTTTGTTTGCTGGTGAAGGAGAGGACAGGGTGAGGATGAATACCTTCAAAGGTATTTCACAAAAGTGAAAAACCTTTGAAGGTGTAAAGAGCTGAAAGCGATTTGGGGCAGGTTATTATTTATTTAAACAGTTAGGAAGAGGGGGAAAGGCCTCCTCTTATAATTGAGAAGTGGGAGACAAGCTTTGACTACTCTTTTACCTTGAGTGTAAAAAAATGTTCAGCAGTTCTGTCAATCAAAGGATTGGTTTAGGTTTTGTCACAGAGGTTACTTCAGTGAAACTATCCCTAGGAATTCTTGACTACTTTTATTTCTCCACTCCTTTTACATTCAGAGTAACTACGATAAGAATCCTTTCTAGCTTTTTAAAACATTACACTACATTTCTCCTATAAGCAGTACTATCCGTTCTAACTGAGATCATGTGTAAGTAACCGCGGTTACATTTATGTTATGAGAAATTAATTAAATGTCAATCAATTCTCAACTGCTTGTTCTGCTCAGTATGATCAACAACTATAATTCCCCATCATTAACTCTGATTTGATTTTCTCTTCAGTGAAGATGTGGCAGTGTTATATAGCAAGGGTCTGACAGTAAAACTGCATTGATTACTCACTGTAGAACTGTAATATCTCTCTATCTACCCGCACAGGAGAAGAAAGATTGATGTTTTTGAGGAGATGAAGCCCACTGATCCATTTAGTGCTTACATAACCCTCAGCTCTGCTCTAAATTCATTCATTACAGTATTTTTCTTACTAATTTTCAATTTCAAATGTTTCAGAAAACAAATAACGTGATGTGATTTAATTAATTTTATGACATCAGATGCTTAAGACATTTGATGTTTCGAGAGACTAGTTCTCTATTTTATGGATAGTAACATCTGCATCAATTGTTATTTTTAAGAGCACCTACATTCAGTGATAATGGTAGAGGGTTCTGAGCATCACACATTGTACAATTAAGATACAGACAACCCCAGCTGACATTTTTATCTTCTGTCAGCTGATAACCACAGACTGTTTTCATTAATAGTAGATGCAGATAGATTAGCAGTAGATTATACTTTTTTGTGAGGTTTCCATTGGGGATTTACCGTACAATAAGTACAGTTGTTTGTGTTGCTGGTGTCATCTCTGAACAAATCAATAGCTATTACTACTAGTAGTATTCAGCATGCTGTGAATTGTTTGGCCTCACATCTCATATTTTAGAAACAAACATTCATATAAAAGTGCTCTCAGCTCCTTTTAAGAACCATGCAGGGAAAATGCAGTACATTGTTGTACAATACCTGATAGACTGAGGGAAACAAGTTTGGCAGGTTGGATGTTTGCCAGGAAACGCTCCATCCCCAGGTAAATAAAGGCACTACATCTGTTAAGCAGCTGCTCTATCTCGGGCAGACTTGATAGATAGAAAAGTGATGGCAGAGCAGAAGAGATGAGAGGTTAAGTGTATGGGAATGGAATAAATTCAATGGAGGTTCAAAATCCAACAAGAGACATGCTTCATTGCATCAACTTACTCCACTTTAACGTTCTTACCTGGGTGTTCGTTTGCTGCCCATGAAGCCCTCCCACAGATTTGTGAAATGTTTAATGTGGGTTTCTAAAATCTCATTCATCCTCGTGCTCAGACTGGTACCTTCTGTGTAACACACAGACAACACTGTACACATATCAATAATAAAACTGTGTGAAGGATATTTTTAAATCCTGAATGCAAAGAAGATCCTGTCAAGAAACCAGCTAGAGTGCACAGGAAAGAGTACATTTGCCCCTGCAGAACCAGGCTGAGTAAGAGACTTCCTGTGGAACCACCCATTCGGCCACAGGAGAAAAAGCAGCTTGAAATATACTGTATTGTAACTCATCATATGTAACAGCCATTTATATCAGCCACCGAGCAGCACATCTCCATCCCTCCATACATTTACTCACCAAAGATTCCTTCATTGTAAGGGTCAACAATATCTTTAGGGGTGTGTTAAGATATACAAGAAACTCTATGCAAGGACCCAAATTAGATATAGTACTTGACACAAGTTATTTTAGAAAGACGACCTCAAAAAAAGATACATTTGAAGTTTCGTGTGTCAACTGGGATGGTGTCTAAAGTTGAGGCACGGTTAGCAGGTGTCTGGAGATATAAAGCATATTAAGTTGTTACAGTTCAAATCAAGCATCGTCTCAAACATGAGCTATACGAGTTGAAGAATGAATAAATACAGTGTCTCTAAGACATATAAATAGCAGATGCAACAGAGATATGAGAGTGGATTTAAAGACAGAGGAAAGAGAACAAAAGAAATTGAAGCAGAGGAAAGGGTTAGTGGAATAGACAGTGATGTATGATGTATGAGCTAGAAATATGATTGTTATGAAAACACATAATTTACTGAAAAAAAATACAGTTAAAAGAAAGGCATGAGGAACTGAAATAACTGCCGCTGCTGTCAGCAGGTAAGTCATTTTGCTGTCTGTATCTAGCAGGCCCAGATTAATTTACTGAACTCACCACTTTGATGGCTTGGCTTTGATCTGCCTTCCCCTTAGTTCCTTTACCGCTTTTGGTCTCCTTTTTGTTGTCATTTTCAGCTGCCACAAACAGGAAACAGAGTTATTTTGTTTACAGCTGTTGGTGGGGTAGATTTCACGGCATTTGGACTGAGAACACACATTCTCTATATCTGCAAATTTATAGGTAACTGAAAGATCTAAAAGTTTCCTCATGGCCATAACATCTATTATCTCATGGAAATGAAAGCACTGCCACTGACCATTAATTAATGAGAAATAAGCCAGTCAACAGTGATCTTGTCTTATGGTAAGTGGAAATACGCCTATAGAGCTTTGGAAATACCACAGATAATTTTTTTTGTGATTTTTTAGGTTATTTGTTTATGTTTTTGTTTATTTACTGTACTTTATACCTTTTTGGATGCTGATGCTTGGATAAATCCTCTGATACACTTTTGTTCTCTTGAGTCTGTTTTGTTTTATTTCTCTGGCTGACAACAAATGTGATCTTTGGCCACAACATACAATACTTAGGTTACCTGGACAATGAAAGCTGCAGTGTGTTATATATTAGACTACAGTCTCCACAGATGTCCACATAAACCACTGCATGGTACCAGGATGTGAATTGAACTGTCTGTCCTGAACATGCCATTTATATGGATGGCTGCCTGCAGTCGTAATCCTGGCATCAAGATGCTTTTGCAACAACAGGTTATTATTTAGCTAAATATGATGGGGAATTATATGACACAAACATCCAGTTTCCCTTCTCTAATCCTTAGTAGTTGATGGATGAGACAGTAATGCTCTCTTATCCTTTCCCCCATGTTTTACAGGACCTGTGACTTTGGGGTCAGGTATTTCAGCTCTGGCTCATTCATAGCTTTTATTTTATCAGCACTGGGAAGTGCGTGTGCACCACTGTGCCTTCACCAAATGCTTTCAAACCAAACACTTGTTTAACAACAGTTGAATCATTCTTGATCATATTTCAGTGCACAGTCAGAACAAATGCCTCATTTGCAGGTACAAAGTGATTTCCATTTGGAACAAAGCGCCAACCTGCTTACCTCTGGTGTAGAAATGTCAAGTGTCTAGGATTTTTTGTAGTGGGCTCATTTTTCTTGAACATCTCGTCAGTCTATACTGTATCTATTTAAACTATATAATGGACTGTATAAAACATTGACACCAAAACCATGAAATGACATGAATTATGCAAAGACCAGGATCAGTAGACTGCTCGATATTGGTCTTAAAGAGGAACTCTGCAAGATTTTTACCGTAAGTTCGCTACATTTATTTATTTATTTTACCATCAAACAGTTTTGGAGTAATTGTGATGGTTAAATAAACTACTTCCACCCAGCATCTCTTGGCTGAAAACCAACCTTGCAAGATCAGTGGCGCCACCCCGGTGTCCCAGTTCTCGCCCCTGCGCATCGTGACACAGATGCGCCCCGTAACCCATAATCTCCTCTTGTTTGTGACAGATAAGACTATACAAATATACATGTTGTGACTGGTGTATGATAAATAACATCAACCACTGCTCAGTGGATAGCTTACTTGCCAGCTTTGTTGAAAACAAATGCACATGGCCGAGAGGAAGGTTAGCAAAATAGCGGAAAAGTGACCGGACTTGCATAGTTCCCCGTTAAGTTGCATGTTCATAAGGATGATTATGAATTTCAGATAATTGTATGTGTCATTGTTACCTTTATCCAGTCCTTCTCTGTTCAATCGACTGTGGAGAAGCTGGAGGGAAAAGTCTCGGGACACAGAGCTTATACCTTCCTCCTGCAGAAATGACAAAGACTCCAGTGGCAACTCCATCAATTTCTTGTCTGCCAGCAACACTAGGTACTCTCCTGGTTCTGGCAATTGATTGGTAGTAGCTGCATACACACACATACAAAAAAGTACAATGATTTTCACATACTTTGCATTTTGAAGTCAGTGTCAGATGTTGATGCACAAATGTACAATAACTTTAAAGGAGACATATTATGTGCCTTTTCCACAGATTACAATAGTTCCCAGGTGAAATTACCCCAAGGATCGAGCGTCACATCACTTTTTTCATCCACTCAAAACAGCCCTGTTCAGATTCTCAGAACGGCTGGCTTCAGTATCTGTCCCTTGAAATGCAAATGAGCCACTGCTTGTGTGTGAAAGCCAAGATGTTTTACTTTAAATCACGTGTAGTAACAACATGTGCTTGAGGGGGATGAGCAGTGGGTTGCATGAATAGAAACCAATGGGTTGTCAGATATAAACAAATAATAGCAGACAGTCTTGTTACACTGTAAAGATAACCACAAGTCACGAAGAGTGTTACAGACACAAGTAAGGGCCAACTCAACATTACTTACTTGAGCTCCCTTTTTCATCTTTATCTTTGGTTTTGCTCATCTCAAGAAATGGCATTGTTGCAGCTTGGAGCCTGGAGCAGATGAGGAAAGGAAAGGATCAGTAGGGTGACAATATTGCCATGAAAATGTCCCTTTCAGCGGCAGATTTCTTAAACTTAAACCTCTTCACATCAAAACGGTAAAGATTAAAGTTTTCTTTTGGTGAGGGAAATGAATGAAATTACTGTAAATGTGCAGATTCTAATGATATGCAATACTTTACCTTAAGCATGAGAAGTCAAACTGTGTGAGCAGTGGACTCAAATAGTCTTCCAAATCTTGTACAATTTTCCTGAAGTGATATGTTAACTTTTCATCACCAGCTGTTTTCTGTGTTGGGGAATAAAAAAAACAAAAGCAACAACAAAAAAAGGAAGTTTCAGTAGCTGTGGTGTGGTATTTATTGTGTCAGGTCATTCATTACATTCATAAACAAATAAACAGCGGTGCCTCTGTGTGCTGAATAAGTAAAAAGAAAAACATGAAATGATAATTGCAGTGGAGTGAGGTGATTTATCAGACTCACAGTGGGCAATGTTAATGGAATGGAAGAAGGGCAGAAATGTCAATTGGACATACACAAGGAAAAACCTGATCAGAGGCCTCCATCCTGCCCTGAGCACCATGACAACAGGCGTCCTTGAGGAGGGCTTGTCTTGTCTGCTGTCCAAAGGCCCGAGTCTGCTCCCTCAGTGCCAGAAGAACCTGCGGGCAAACTGAAACCTTGGCCACCCTCGTGCAGGTCAGGGTACCTGCATCAACGGAACAGACAGACAGATAATCAGACATACAAACTCACAGACATATAGCCTTTTAATTGGTCCCTATGAGCTCCTCTGCCTCCTCCTGCTTTTGTAAAATCTCCCTGTCTCTGTGTCCACCACCTATTTGTATTCATTATCTGGAAATGAGTCCAGATACTGTTACATGAGAAGGTAATACACATTGCTTAAATTCAGTGATGATTTATGACAGCTGGTCGTTCAGGCCAGACCAGTGGCAGAGTGGTCAAAGTGAGATGTTACATGATGGGGATACTTCATTCATTGTGCTTCATTTACATGCTGACAACAATGCTTCATGCAGGCTGTTTGTGTGATTAAGGCCATATTCTCAAGAGCTGTGGAACAAATTAGATGCAGGATAAAAATACATAAATGCAGTAATGTTATGTTTGGAATTATCCACACCTCTAATAAATATCATAACAGGGAGTCTGAATGATCATTGTGTTGTAAACATGTACCAAGTACCAAACCTGAAACTTGTGCCTTTCCTTTCTGATTTTCTGTAGTTTTGGTTTCATAGAAAGCCCCAAAAAGGTCTGACCTAAAAATGACACACACCAACACAAAGACTTTTACACTTGTATACTGCAAAAAGGTATACGAAAGTGAAAGACATAAGGACAATATGGACATTACCCATCTTGAGAGTGCTGAAGCAGCAGGATTTTCAGATTGGATGGCAGCTCTGCAAGGATGTTCAAGTGGTTGGGATTGATGGTCAGCTGACTGAAGGCCTGGAAACCAAAAGGGTATTTCAAGATGGCAACATTTCAGGAGAAAGTAAAATAATGGTCCTCAATGTTTGATTACAGAATGAAAAAAAAACAGTTGAAATGATTTTGAAAAGCGAATTGTAATGGATTAAACCAAAAATTATTAAGTACGGTAACTATTATTAAAAGGCTTCAGTCACATCCATATTGTCAGATAAAATGTTAATAATCCATTCTTTGGAATATAGAGGATATTTTCAATTAAATTGCTTATGGAGAGTCAGTTGTTTGTGTTGACACAAACTGAAACAATACTGAAACAAAAGTTTGCCTGAAGACTATAATCTTATGATCATATCAGATACAGTTACTTCGCCTCGATCAAAATCTGTAACATTAAACATCATAAGAGGTCTGTCCAAGTTTAACTCACCAGCATCAGTCTTAGAATAGAATGAACATAGTCTATGCAACCAACATGTCCTTGATACCATGACAGACACACAGACACTCACACTGGTGATATCATACCTTGGAGAGGTTGCCAAGGGAATCATTTGCTCCCTTCAGCATGCTGCTGGGCCGCTCTTCCTGAGAGAGGAGCAGGTTCCTGTGGAGGCTGAGCAGAGCCGAGAGCTGGGACACACCGGTGTCAGCACAAGCAGAACTTAGGACTTTAGATATCATCTCTGCAGTGCAGCAGCTCTGTAAAAACCACAGAAGAAGGATGAAGAAGCTAGCAAGAACGTAATAACAGGAACTACAATCGGTGGATGATATCTTGAAGAACACCGTTTACCAAGTGTTCTGCATGATCTAGGTAAGTGGCAACATACTGTAGCTCATTATTTGATATGGCCAATATATTGAACTTTCTATATAGTGCATTATAAGCATAACAATAATGAGACCTAGTGTAGAGTAAGCAATGTTCTAGCATATTTAAGACTGTGCCTTTTGTTTAGTTAGAGATGTTAACATGTGATCTTGATGCATCATACCTGATACAGAGCCAGATATTGACCTGCCGCTGCAGGTTCAGACTGGCCATGACATTCCAGCATGTTGACAGAAGCATCAGCCAGGATGGACAAAGGTAGATTATGTTGGAGACACAGGGTAATGGCTTCAGTAAGAGCTCTACTGGCCTGTGCCAACAGCTGCTGGGCTTTACACCTGCTTCCCTGTGCATGAAACAGGACAAACACACACTCAGGTGGGACACTTCACACAAGAAGTAACTTTATAGTCAGTTCACAAGAAGCTGCATATTGTCTTTAGAAGGCAATTACATACATCCTGATTCCCATCTCTTCAGCTGAAATGATGTGAGCAATCTCTTAACAGCCTGAAATGCACTGAACAGACTATGACAGATTCATGTCATGGAAGTTACAGAATAATGATTTTGCTATAATTTCCACACACATGTGTAACTATTTGCAATTGTCCTTTTATTATTCTATTTATTTTAATGAAATTGAAAGGAGAATAAATCTTGTATTGGTGTGTTTTTATTTTAACTCCAAATTGGGCCCCAAACCATTTTTTTGCCAGCCTGTGTCCACATCAGAGGAGACCTTTCTCACACCCACATGCTATTCAGCCTGGTGTTCATTTCAGCAGTCTTTTTAAAGTCTTTACTGTAGTTTAAGTGGTTTAAAAAGTGGATTCTATTTCACATTTTTCATTTATGTTTCTATATATGGCTAGACAGCTCTAAGCTATTTGTAAGTGGGCCATTTTGTCTGGTTTCATCTTCTGATGTCTCCATTATCAAAAGCAGAAGCGATTAACTGTTTGATGGTGTCTGTGAAAGCATTTGCCACATTTTTTTTGGCACCTGGACATTAATCATAGATTTTGTTTACAGTTAATCTCAAAGCAGACACCCAGGTCAAAATTCAATCTTGTATCATCCCCAAAGAATTGTATTTGGTATTCTAAAACAATGCTACATATAATAACAATAATCCATTGTCACTGTTTTATTCTGCACTACATTTGATGTGGACTCTTTGCTCTGACATTCAGTATGATAACAGTGCCTAGCACCTTGCGACTTACCTCTGGGGGCTTTTGACATATGAGAACCTCAGAATAAAGACCTCAAATTAGATATGAATCAGGGGGTCAGGCTTACCTTGTTTCTGCTTGATTCTCTGTCTCTCTCATTTTCTGAATTCCCCTCCACAAAAATGGTTTTAGGGTCAGCCCAGGCCTCCTTCTGCACAAAGAATTTTCCAGATTACAGAACACTGATTGTGATTACAATGAAACACCACAATGATCACAAAGTATGAAGATTTATGTCTTATATTATGCAAAAGACATCCATCTCTCACTATAAAAACTAATCAGCTTTTCACTCTGTTCAGGAATCTTCATTCAGGTGATTTGCCTTTGTACTGTATACATGTGCATGCGTATGCATGGGATATCCAAAATCAATTGAGTAAAATTCCTTTTATTATTGTAACTGTTGGGAGAGCCTTCATGACATTTGTGTAGTATTTGTGTTGCCTACATGCTTGTGTTTGTCCCAGAGAGCACACAGATAAATGGGGTCCTCCTGCACAGCCAGCAATCTCAGGTACTTTCCCATCAGACTCAGGCAACAAGCTCTAGTTTCCATGTTTTCCGAGGAGTGAGAGTTGACTGCTGTCAGTTGGCCCAGAGCCACTTGCCCCAAAGTACTGCCCACACTCACCCATTCCTGGACAACACACAAGGAAGTTAAGGTCAAATGAGAATTTGATCACAAACAATGCATTCATTTGAAAACACAATACTCTTTAAATTTGTTTGGACACATTGATTAATGTTCAGAAACTTGCTGAAAATGAATTCATTTGGGAGCAAATACTACCTCAGGTTTAATCTATTTCATCAGGATTGTTTTTTACCAAAGTAAGAGGAGAGAAGAATATTAAAGAATCATGAATTTCTAGTAAACTCACCAAAATTCACCAAAGTAAAAGTGTTCACCAACATAAAACTTAACTTAGTTTAGGGATTTTCTTGTAAATTATAGTTTTTACCACATTGACGGAAAGGCCTGTCTCTCTCGCCCTGGTTCCGGTTGCTTACCAAAACAGCTTGTCAACGGCCCCAGACTAGTCTGAACAGGTGTTCACATATTTGAAAAGGTGTATTACATGCAAGACAGAGTATGGTTGTGTTGGATAATTATTAATAGATCATACTAATGCAGCGATGCTGACTTCATGTGGTCTGAAGGCGCCATCGACGTGTTTTTACGCATTCTTCTATCGCAAAAACTATCTCTATTAATGTAGAGATAATGTCAGTAAAGTCCCGCTTCTTGGTCAGATTCCATGTCATAAAAGGGGCACAACAAGGCCTCTGAAGTATGACTGGATCGGTGCATGCCATTTAAATTATGATTGTCCACAGACACCAGTTTTACACCATATAACAAAATACACCTTTCGTAAATAGCACGTGACACCAGGATGCACCTGGATCTATACAAATCCTACACAAGTTTGTTAAGTGAGGGCCAAGTGAGACCAGCACAAAGGCAGAAAATGGCCCTCTTTCTCGACAGTTCTGCCTGTCTCAGCCTGGGGGGCGTCTATCGTCGTGGCAACCCCCTTAAATTGCTGTGGCAACCTCTGAGCCTCAGGCCGGAGCCGCAGGCTAGAGCCACAGCTGAGACCAGACTCCTCTGATATTGCTGCAGTTTATCAACTTCTGATCCCTATTTCCCATATATAAAGTCTCTGTCAAACACACACACATAGTCACAAACAGGTTGACGGCTTCTCAGTGCCAGTGCTTGGAGAAAAATGATCATGTGTGCCAGATTAGCTCTGTCTTGATCTTGAGGTCATGGGTTTGATTCCCTACAACCCTGGCAGCGGCCCCTGTGGTAAAAATTTCTGAGGAAATTTTCTAGTTACTACTGTAATGATTCAGCTTCACCTGTTTGTATTTTTCTGTGCTTAATGAAGGAAAATGTATTGTCCATATATGGTGAAGAAGCCAAGTAATCAAAGAGGCCACCTATGCATGATGCTTTCATAGTTACATGTTACTGTACCAATCAATACATGGCCTCCACAGGTGATCTCAAAGATGATGTAACAGATCATAAGGTTGCGTGTGCACTGTGTAACCTGTTCTATAGAGTTGGGCTCAGGTGTGCAGTGTGTAAACTCCTCCAGTGCTATTTCAGCAGAGGTCTTCCTCTCCCGGGACAGAGCGTGGCATTTCTTCTCATCACAGTGCTCCTCCAGCATGGCCAGACAATATTCTGCTAGAGCAAGTCGCAGGCGCAGCAGCCTCCGCATGGCTGCCAGCGACACTCCATGACTCTGGCATAGACAGAAAGAGAAAATGCCATGGAACATCTAAATTGTAATTGAAAACAATTCATCTGTGACAGGTTAAATTGAATGAGTTGGTTGTATTGATTGGTTGTATTGAGTTCACAGACAAATATCCAGATGTGATCAGAGACTGCAAGATATGAGAAATGGGAATCAGGCTTCATTATCTGAGATTGAAGAGCACTAATCTGATCATGATAGAACTGAATATGGAGCTCATAGATGTGAATACATGAGAGTGGCCTCTGTGATTTACGTTGCTGTCTCTTGTTTACAATGCAGGCTGGATGTCAGAACTTACAAGTGCAGCAGCACCATCTGCTGAAAGTATGCAGCTACAATCCAGCCTCCAATGACAGAGCCAAACATCCAACTAAGATTTATTTAATCAGATAGAAAGAACAAGTATCTGCAGCAGGTGTGGGAGTTGCTCAATCAATCTTTATAACATTACTTCTTTGTAAATGAAGGACACACTCAGTGTTATGCCAGTTTGTCTCTGGCTCTGAAGCCCTCTGATAACTTTATCTGTAGAAGAAATATGACTTTGACACCCATCTGCTGTTGATCAGTAGTTGAGGCTTTATCTGTTTGTGTCAGAACATTGTTAAACTGTGTTGTGAGATACAAACATCAACACACACACATATGTGTGCATACAAAAGCATGCACACATATATTTAGCTTACATAGAACAGCCAAGAACTCACAGGTTTTAATAATTTCATGTGGCAGCTAAATTGTGATTTAGCTAATTAAATTCCTTAGGAAATGAAATTGCTTATGATACAAACAGTGGGAAAACGGCTTTCTTCTCTCAACAGTGAAAAACCTGCTCAGATTCTAAAAGTGATCAAAAGTTTTGCCATCTGCACAGGTCATTCATGGGCCAATAATTATAGCCAGAACTCAGCGTCTGAGCTGGAGTAGCCAAATAAATGGACTTTCACTGTTGGTCAAAGTGTGTATTTCACAACGTAACACTGTGTAAGACTTCCTGTGTCTGTGCACTCAGTAGCCTCGTAAACCAGCCTCCCCCGGAAATGCATTCAATTCATTTCTCAGGGAGAGTCTGGCCTCATACCCGTTGAAACCGTTTCGCCAGAAATCGGCCGTCTACCGCGCCAATCAGCGTCGCCGCTGTGGATTGACACAGCACGTTGGCCAATCAGGGCCTGAAAACATCACTACATGGACTGGACTTACCTACAACAAACATGGCGGAGCGTCAAACAGCGGCGTAAAAACAGCAGTAAGGGAAGTTCTAAATGAAATACCATCAATTACAGAACTTAAACTAGAGCTCGGCGCTTGTTGAGTTTCTTGGAGAAAAGACTTATCGCTGTTCTTCTTCGGTCCGTGATTGCGTGCTGTGTCAATCACAGCACGTTGGCCAATCAGGGACTGATTGGCTCGGTAATTCAACGGGTATGAGGCCAGACTCTCCCTGAGAAATGAATTGAATGCATTTCCGGGAGAGGCTGGTTTACGAGGCTATGCACTCAGAGGATTCCTTCCTATTTTTTTCATGCACTTACCTCCTCCTTTGGTGGTAGTAGGCTCTGAGCATTCAGCACTATATATTCCTGGACTGTGACAGCTTGATGCATTTGGGAGAGACCATTAAGCAGGAAGCGCTGTTTCTCCTCTACATCAGTTGAATGGTTGGCTAAAATCCTATAAAGGAATTATGTGGTGGATCAAAACAGAGAGCACAGATTAATATTGTTTAAGATCTTTATAAAAATGTATTCAAATTGTATACTGTATGATTTGTAGAATATTCCAGTCAGGTCTTGAGTAATTCCTGACAGACTTACCTCATGCCATGTGCATACTCTGCATATGCTTCTGCTGCCTGTTGTCTATAGCTGAGATTAGTGAAACTACTGGCACACTCTCTGATTGTGTCACAGGCTGCCATTAGCATCTGGGCAGCCTCAGTGCAGAGTGTCTCTCCAGGTTCACCATCACCAATGGCCCGAATATATTCCATGGCACCTCTGGAATGTAACACATCACATTTAAACATGATTATATAAATATGTGAGTATGTTAGGGAAATGCCCACACACAATTTCATTCAGTGTGTTTGGCTTAAGTGCTTAGATTGCATCCTGCAGTTTGAATAATATGTTCCATTTACAAGCAAAGTGCTCTTTAATAATTCATACAGATAGATTTCATTGGAGTAAATGATCAGTCTTTAGTATTCATCAGGCCCTGCAAATAGATGCATACCTGGACAGTCTTCATGACAATAGACATAAGGAAAGACACATGAAGAAACCTTGACCTTAAATCACTATAGTCTTAAGACCAAGGGAAAGTTTGTGCCAAATGAGACAAATTTGAAGAAGTTCAATGAAGGCATTATTGTCACTCTTGTCCATAAGAAGTGGACAGATAGATGGACAACCAAAACATGACTTTTGCATGGAGGTCGGTGACAGCCAGAGCTGAAGGTCAGTAAACAATAAACTGAGTTTTTTTAATTTTGAAAAACTCAAGAAGTGTCTCTGAGGGTTAGGCAACTTTGTGCCCAACAGCTGATTTTGTAAATACATTTAAAACATTTTATGGTGCAGCTAGAAAATGTTAAAAATCTTAAAGAAAAACAAAAAAATAGGGTTAGGGTTAGAATTAAGTTAGGTTAAAATTCATCAGTCTTGATTACATGGATTTGAGGTTACCTCATCTCTAATGAGGTGATAAAGAATGTGATCTTTGGGACTCTGTTTATCCGCTGCTTCAGAACGAGCTTCAGAGCCTCACAGCCTTGCTTTATTATCTGATCAACCTGTGAAAGAAAATGAACACACTGACAGTGTACAATGTATTCACTAAGGAAAGAAACTGGGTGTATTTGTATTGTATATGGTTGTTAAATAATAGTGATCTATACCTTGGTTTGTGCACCATCAAGTCTCTGGCCTACTACAGCTTTAACCTTGGTGAGGGTAAGCTGATACCAGAACTCCTCATCCCCGCCCAGGGCTTGGGCCTTATCCAGCAGAATCAGAGCTTGGGCATGGTTCTGCTCTTCACAAGCCAAAGTGGCCTTAAGGAGAAAACTTCTTGCCATTGATTTCTGATCTGCTACCTCCTGGACAGAGAGAATGTAGAGAGGATATGAGCTAAACTAATGAAACTAAATGACTAAATATTTAAATGGCTAGGATAGACCATCAGCAAAAATGTCACTGCATAACAGATTGTAGGATAACACTGTCTTTCAAATTACTTGAAAATATGTGTCACCATATCAGATATAATGATGGTTCTGTCTGGTATGGCATGACAGTAAAACCATGTTTTTTAAATCGAATCGGTGTTGCTCACATTGATATGATTTAAAAACATGATGACATTTCTTGTCAGCAGTTTTTTTCTTGTCTTTTAATTCACCCTCACCACTAAGTCAGCCTTGGGCAGGAGCTCTCTGGCAGGTTGATAAAGCCCAACGCTGAGGCAAACCTCAGTTTTATCCAGCCAGATATCCTGAGCACGTGCATCCATACTCTGTTGTCCCAACCCGATGTTTTCATCCCCCTCGGCTTTCTGATGAATGACAATAGGACAATAGGACAATTCACTTTCTTTCTGCAACAGAAAAGAAATGCCAAGATCTTAGACCGATCTCAGCTTTAAGTTTATGAGATGAGCCCAGTAGACATCAGTATAAAATTCACACCATTAAGTGTGAACACTCATTCTAGGTTTATGACTTATAGATGTCCTGAACCTCAAAAATTAATCTACCATCTATCCGTGTTACATTAAAAGTATAGAAGTAATTAGAGCATACAGTATGGTACATTTTCTTTGCTGGTATTGACTATAGTTAGTTACTTATGGTCACTTGACATTCATTGTCTATGAAGTAATAAAATGGAGTTAATTACAAGTTGTAGATCATTGTAAATGCCTTTGATACAACAAAAAAATCATTTTCTGATTTTGTGAGCAGCTGGACAACCTGGGTTTTGTGAACACCTCTCATCTCCTGTGAAAAGTCAATCACTTTATGGCACCTAAAAACAAGAGTATGATTTGGTTATTAAAGAAAAAATGTACAGCCATTAAATCTGTATTGCAATGTTGACATACTCCATCTGTTCCTCTTCTTGAATTCTACACAAGTTGTTGAGCTTCTCCTGATATGGTGAAAGTGTCTCGAAACCCAGCTGACAACAGGTCCGCACAATTCTAGTTTGGCCAGAAAAGAACAACAGAAAAAAGTAACTACACAAAAACTGATTCATTTGGAATTGATTGAATTTCTAAATGTGAATGGTGTTGAGTTGATGCTCAATCTCTCCCTTTCCTGAATTTTAACTGTTTTAGCTGGTGTTAGTCAGTTCACTCTGGTACACAATTTAAACATAGTGGATTGGAGCACACAGACCAAAATACACTACACATCAGTACTGTTCATTTCAGTACCCACCCGATTTAGCACTGCACCTGATAAACATTTTCAGACTCACAACAGTTGAGCTGAAAGTCTGAGTATGTGATACTTCTTATGGCAAAGTCGCCTCAGTTCTTCAGAGTTCTCCTACCTAAGTCTGTAGAAGTCAGTGAGGCTCTGCCTTGCCAAAAGGTCATGGGCAATAACTTCAGCTAGATGCATTATGGGCAGGGTGAGGTGATCCAGTGACAGTGAGTGAAGCTCTTTTTCCAGCAGGTCAAGATAAAACAGGCTTTGAGTCTGAAACCAAACAAAAAAATTATAATAATAACAAATTAAATGAGGTGATACAATGGTGTCTGAGCCTATGGCCAACTGCATGAGAATTATATATTATACTTGCCGTATTGAACAGGGTAACAGTAATCCTACTGTTGTAACATATACTGTACAGTACAAGATATTGATCATTTGGATAATTTTTGTTCAAATACAGAACAGAAAACTGAGTGACTGGACAAAGACAGCCCAATCAGAAGACAGACACAAGATGGGTAATGGGGTATAGGTTTGCATAGATACACAGATAATTACACATTGATGCTTTTGGCAGCTGAATTTTTGATCCGATGGCCAGTGAATGCAGTTCACGCTATGTTGAAAGCAATGAAATTAGAGATAATACCTGAAATAGTAGATTGTCATTTAACTGGGAACTGTGACAAAGAGACTTGCCTGCTTGGTGATGCTGTGTTTATTGATACAGTGGGGGCTACTGTTGGTTCTAAATATCTGCCTGGCCTGGTCAGGACAGATGTATCGAGCCCAGTCTTTTGGCGATGAAGGAAGTCCCTGATCCAGGACAACAGACCCAAGTCTTTCTTCTGCAGTGGTTGGCTAGCAAGAAAGAGGTACAGAAACACTATTATTCTTGTTATTACTGCTATGCAGAAAAGCTTTTAAATAATAATATGTGAACTTACATCTTTCACTTTTACATCTTTCTTGCCTTTGTCCTTGCCCTTGTCTTTGCCTTTCTTTGATCCAGCTGAGGGAGGAGGCTGGAGCTGCTGAGTTTTTGACATTTCATTGGAAATCTCACAAGCAACTGCCATGGCAACCTGCAGCAAAATACAATGCACAAATGCATATTCAATTTTCAACTTGAATGTAATTTGTGTTGAGAAAACGGACTCATTAATATTGCCAAAGTGGAGTGACATATAAGATTGCGGTAAAGATGTAGTACCTGCCAAATTTGAAGTACAAAGGTGTAGGCTCTGAGCAGGTTAAGCTGGTGCTCAGGTGAAGTCCTGTCTGCCATGACAGCCATCAGAGTGTGTGCTCGGACTAAGTAGTCGAGGCATCGCACTTCCCTCAGACCGGACAGATTTTGGATGAATGACAATCCCTGGACTCCAACCAAAGACTCACATTCCAGTGAACGTAAACCCCTCTTTTTGGACTCATGTTCTAAATTCAAGATAGAGAGACACGCTTTACTGTGACCAGACAGACTGATAGACAGGGAGATAGAGGCACATATAGCATCTCTGTAATTAGTTTCAACCTTTCTTCATGTGAGTGTGGCAGTTTTGTTTCCACATGGGACTTGAGTCTCTATTCCTCTAACGGGTTTATCTTTGCAAGACAAAAGCACAAACACTGTATTCCAGTGCTGATGCAACTATCAAAAAGCTTTGACATGGGAATATTAAAGGACTTATAAGCAAGTCATACCACAGCATCACCTCTCTGAAGAAGGATTCAACGTGTCCAGAGGACATGGGACTTGACCTGAAATCTGTCCAAACAGACTGGTACTTTGTCTGGTCAGCTCCTATTCCTCTTCAGTCTTTTTGGAAGAAGTGACAAAAATTATTTCAAAGGTTCTATGTTTTAATATGAATTGTTCACAACTTGGTTTGGGTTGATTCTTTTCTTTGGCAAAACAAAAATGCACAAACATCTTTTGTATTTGTAAAACAATTACATGTGCTAGATGACAATTCAATCATCAAAAATCTAGGTGAAAAACTTTGAAATGGAAAGACATGGCCCATTTTTATTTTGACCTGATTAGACAGAAATTGTTCAATGTTTTGTATTTGTTTTTTGTCCTTACTAAAAGATGAAAATGACTAAAAAAAGTTTAAAATATCATCACACAGGAATTTTTTCCCCTTTGACCTAAAAAAATAAAAGTGTACTGGCAAATGCGCAAAAGCACAACACAACAGCTGAGCCTATATAGCCTTTGAGATCTGTTTCATGCTCACATCGGCACCTCGATGCAAATCTGTGACGTGTTTCTCTTAAGTCTAGATTGCAACATGGGATAATTTAGAAAACAGGTTATTCGAAGGCTCACCTGCTCCCTCCACTTGTTCAGGTTCCAGCTGTAGTATGACGTCTATAGCCCACTGAACCTGGTGCTGGGCCCTGGCTTTAGGGAAGTTGTGACAATACAGCCACTCTCCAAATTCCAGCATAAGGTTGACCTTCTGCCATTTAGTCTTTGTGCTCTGCATCGCAAACACAAAAGACAAACTCAGTAGCCTATTCCAACATTCTGACTATGCTTTGATCAAAAACAAATTGACGCTGCATGGTGCTCTAAAACAATGTGAGCAGTCTGCACCATCCAGGCTACAGTTCAGTTAGACTTGGAAAGAAGATGAAGTAACATTTTGGTCCCACTAGATGGTGCTTGAGCATCATGTTCAATCGTCTTTGTTTCAAACCAAAGGTCTATAACTGAAATAGTAGATTTAATGAGTAGAATCACTCATATGACAGATTTCAAAAATGATCTGTCTGAATTAATCTGTGGATGGATCCGCTTTCTGGTAATGATATAAAACAGTAGCAGAACAGAGATATTACCGAGAGAGATGTGATGGATGTCTGGTAGCAGGTCAGCTCCTGGGTTATATTGCCAGCATACAGTGCCACCTGATGCCACATAAATGAACAGCACTGTTCTCCTTCATCTTGAAACTTCTGCATGTCCATTAATATGCTTTCCCCCAGCCGTGCTTTCACCAGAATACGATGCTTCAGCAAAGGTCTGGTTAAAACACAGAAGGCATTAAGATTTCCCTTTCTCTTTCTGTTTTCTAGTATTTTTTATTTCTTCCATTTTTACTTACAATCTCTGTTTGCAGCGAGGCATGTCTCTAGTAGCTCTGTCCAGCAGTTGGAGAGCACTTTTCCAATCTGTTTTATCAATGTGGATGTGGAGCAACAAACTGTAAATGGCTGCTCTCAGGTTTAGGTCCTCTTCATCTATTATAGAGACAACAAATTATTTCCAGGAGATTCATCAGTAAACCCGTGAAAGAAAGCTGTTCATAATACAATTATCAATGCAGATGTTACAAATGTAATGTTTCAAAAAAGAAGTCCAAATGGAAATGATGCAAAATTCATTGCCCATCCCTCTATGGTCTATCCTGAACTTATTTTTGTGTTATTCCTTATTTACAGCAGAGATACAAAGAATGATCAGAGCTGTAGCAGGGAGTAAAACAAAATATAAAGTCACCTGTAAGAGGTGAAAGCTCTTTCTGGTCCTTTTTCAACTCACCTGTTGCTTCATGTTTAGAACTCTCATGTGACAGCGGCGCAGTCAAGGTCAGCAAACCTTTCACTTTGCCCTGTTTCTGAAGTAGAAAACAGAATAGATTAATATGCTGGAAGAAGAGTAATAGATGGACATTGTTGATGGTTGTTGTGGGTCATTGGTGGCACTTAAAGCTCACTGATGTATAAGATAAACTGTTGTTTGACCTTGTCCTGTGTACAACCCTGCCCCTTGTATCTGTAAAGATCCCTCCACACAGCTGCATTACTGGCTGTAATTATACTGGTCATCTCTGATATTCACTCTTTGAATCCCATAAAGAAAAAAAAACACAAATATGTCAAAACAAGACAGAATAAGACAGTGTAAAATTGGAAAGAACATCACAAGCGGAACTGTTTTCTCACATTTTAGCACACCTGTCCTTCCCCTCAAGAATTATTTTCAGCAATTTCATCATCAATTATACATGACAGAGCATATTTAAGCCATTTACAGCATCTTTGTTTTTACTTTGATAGCAACTAAATAAATGTCATTTGAAAAATTAGGACAGAATGGAAAAATAACAAGGCATCATAGGTCAGTTCTGCTTGTCATTCATCTGTCATTTGCTCCTACTTTTTCGACTTTGTATGAAGCTGTTTAAATGTTTGATGATTATATCTGGTTTGTATCTCAGTTCTTTGCTCATATATATACATACAATAAGACATACAATAAAACGTTTTTCACTATGATGGTCATTTTCCCAATGAAGACTTGGAAAGACACACATGACACCAACATGACAAATGCCATGGATGGATGGATGGATGGATGGATGGATGGATAGATGGATTACATTTGTCTGTTTGGTGGTGGTATGGATCAAAGCATTCAGGATCCTCTCCAGGGGATCTTGGAGTTGCCATCTTCCCTCAGGAGTATGTGTCAGTGGTAGACAAGTGTTCCAGTAATGTCTGGCAGCTGTGACACACAAATCTGGATTCTTAGCCTTTTCTGCATAGCTGTGGAAAACAATAGAGAGCAAGCTGATAAGAAAGAATAAATTAAGATAAAAAAAAGAACTAATTTCTTTGTAGTTCAACATAATAGTCTATATAAAAATGAACCATGAACAGCACCTGACACTGGAGAGAAGCATCTCCATAGCCTCTTTGTATGTCTGTAGATTTCCATTGGACTGATGGACTAAGCTCAAACCCCTCAGACAGGCTGCACTGGCTAGCATTTCATTCACTGAAGTCAGATCATAACTGGGTGTAGGATGACATTTAATACCAGTCAGTAAAAGCCAAACTCACATTCTCTGAACATTGCAACAAAATACAAATTTTATGACGTGAAAAGTGAACATTTATGAAAATGATGCATTTGAATCACCTGCAATACATATGAATGTGCACAAGATGTCACCTGCCCCTCAGAGAGCATACATCTCAACCCCCCCTTACATTCACCTCTAACGATTTCTAAAAGTCTCTTGATGTTTAAATAAAGTGTAATCATCAAGTACACTTACAACACACAGGACATGGTGTTGAGGCTCTTTGCTGCTGCATCTTCGAGCTGCAGAGCACTCTTGGTGCAACACAACACCAAGTTGTGTTCCTTTTCATGATGGCAGAAGGTAGCCAGCTGGCACCACACCTGCATCTCCACCACAGCGTCTGTCCAGCTGCATTCTGACGCCATGCTCACCAGCTTTAGGAAACGAGAGAGGAGAAAGGGGGCAGTGGAGGCATGAGTGGAGGTGGTGAGGGAAAAGGATGGAGGAGGAGAGGAAGTGCAGACACATGAGAAGTGGGAGTGTGGGAAAAGAGGGGAGAAGGTAAGAGAAAAGATGAAAGAAGAGGGTGGGCAGACAAAACAGGGGAAGCAAGTGGAGAGGGAATGAGAAAAAAAGAGAGAAAATGTCGAGAAAATTGTGAAATTAAATAATATAAACAAGGAATGGGAGAAAAGAGGAAGTGTAGAGTGAAAAGGGGATGAAGGAAATAGAACTGAAAGGAGAATAAAAGGAAGGGACAGAAATGCAGCCAGGACTGATGAAGGCAAAAATAGCAAGTAAATAAAAAAGACAGTGCTAGAGTTAGACAAATAGCGAAGGCAAGCATGGGAAAAGAAACCGAAGAGTAAGGGAGTTAAGGAGGCAGAAGAAGAAATTATCAGAGTGAAGAAAATAATGGTGATGTGCAGATAAGGGAATGTTGGTAGTGTAACAGAAAAGAAAAAATCATGGAGAGGGATTAGGGAATGGCAGGAGGGATGGAGAGAGCGATGGAGAGCGGGAAGCGTGTATAACTTAAAAGAGGAAGAAGAAGGAAAACAGAGCCATGGGGTGATGGATGGATGACAGACATGGTGAAAAAGGATAAAGGTGTGGAAAAAGACCAAAGGGTCTGAAGTGTCAGAGTGAGCAATTCTCCACAGAGAAAATGCACATCACATATCATGTCAGAGAAATGTCTGATGACTTTATCCCAACCAAAGAACGATGAGGAGGAGAGCTTCAGTATCTTGAAGGTGTTGACACATAATGAGACGTAAGACAGGCTCTGAGGCTCATGGGTCATATCAGCGGCTGTTTGTTTGGCAGCAGCCAAAGCAGATAAAATGTGAATAGTAAAGTACATACTGAGGAGAGACTGGGAACAGAGAACTCCATGTGCCTCGGGTTCCTGTTGCACTGGAGCATCTCCACTCCAACCAGCACGCTTGTCATCGCCGACACTCCCTCATTCTCACACTGAAAACAGCAGGGAGAACAACGCATACGCATAAGCATTTCAGTGCCAGCCTGCTGAATATACACTAATCCCTTAAGTTCAAAAGATATACATGTATTACTACTTGCTTATCAATTATGAATGAACCTGCAGCATGATTATCATATTATATGTGTCCAAAATATTGCAGATGGCCTCGTTGATAATGTATAACTTCCTGCTGTGTGGAAAATTAGTTGATGAATGATTTATCGATAGTAATAAGAAATAATCCCCATTTATATTACCGGTAACCCTGTATTCTTTTACTTGCATGGTAAGAAACAAACCTCATTTAGTTGTGACTCAAGTCAGATCAGGCTTAGAGGCCAAAGGAAAGTATTGGCTAACAAATGGTGATATGATCTGGGTGAGGAACCAAACAGCCCATTTAACTGACCTCAAGATACTATATCTATATGTAATAGATTAGGTAGCGATAACAGCTACAACACCAAAAAGATGAATGAAAAGGCCAGGCACAATGACTGCAAAATCATTATCACATTTTAGATGAATTGCGAGTAGACCATAGGATACATTATGAATGTGACATGATTATATTGTGACACAGCCTAGTAGTCTCTAACATGATTCATCCTCTGAGCCATTGTTTTAATCTTACACACACAGATGATGTGTTGAAACATAAATCTATTCTGTAGTAGACATTTTGTTTTCAGGCAATGCATCAAAGCAAGTCACTAACTACATGAGAAAGAAATAATAAGTGGCCAAGACACTAAGGTACTAAGATTATACTGAAATTAAGAAATTATGTTCATGTCAGATCCAAAACTTCAATTGCCAACCAAGACTCTAATCATACAGTAGTTGAGTATTACTAAAAACAACCAGATTCAGACTGACATGGACAATGGTACTGTACCTCATCTTTAGTGTCAATCTTTGAGCCAATCTGCTGTTGCAGCAGTCTCTTGATCTGCACCCAAGTGGCCACCACTTGTTTCCGTGCTGCAATGGGGACTGTGTCCTCTGGGATTTTGCAGCTGGACATGTGGAGGGCGTAGTCACACAGCTGGAAGGAAGGAAAGAAAAAGGTTTAAAATATACACCACTTATGATGCTATCTATCTATCTATCTATCTATCTATCTATCTATCTATCTATCTATCTATCTATCTATCTATCTATCTATCTATCTATCTATCTATCTATCTATCTATCTATCTATCTATCTATCTATCTATCTATCTATCTATCTATCTATCTATCTATCATGTATATTACATTAGAAATGTTTATATCAAACTAAGTGCTTGTCAGAAAACTGCCTTTTTTGTAACCCCATGCCTCCTGCCAGCCTGTAAGCTGCAGATGTGAGACACATACAAAACATTCAAATTCAGTGAGACTTCCTTTAAGTCAGACACTGTATCTGACCCTGCTGTGGACTACTTATGAAAAATGTACTGGAAATGCTCTTTTTTTTTTAAATCTTCTCTTCAAAAAGGGGACAGATATGATGAAATTTTGTTAATAATTCACTGATAAAGTGACTTTCATCTGGAGTTAGAACTGATATTCATGGTGGATCCTTTGAATAGAAAAGGAGAAAGGAAACAGGGCTTAATTGGCAACTGCAGCAAAGAGAACAGAGATATCAGACTCCAGTGGTCGACAAAGAAACGAAATGAAAGTTATACTGTATGTGAGTGTGTGTGTGTGCATGGTCAGATGGATTATAGGGGATGAATGGGAAACAAAAGATGCCTTAAGACTCTTCAACTTTTCACCTGTGATGTTTCATGTCACAATATCAGCTAAAAGAGGAATTACTGCAAATGCTCCTGAAAAGGCCAGTGGTTCTTAGATACAAAAATGCAATGTCATACAGAACTCAGTGATGTCTGTGATGTCTTGGTCTATGACCCTTGCTTCGAGTGTGAAAGTCTCAGTATATAAAGTGGCTCTTTTCTTTGAAATACATTTCAGGGGATGGCTGTACTTAAAGCTGACTTCCCAACCACATCAAATGGAGGATGAAAGCACAGCATCTGTATGGTATTGGCTTTTTTCATAATTCCTGATTTTATAATTCCAAAATTTAGAGAGCATTTGGAAGGTTAAAAGCAACATTTATGGTTTAAACTATGGTTTCAAAGGTGACAAAATGGGACTGGAAAGTTGAAAACTTTCAAAGAGTGTGTGTAAACTGTTCCATACATAATGTTGGCAGTGTGGTATCCCTACAAAAGATTAACATTTGAGTTTGTGATTATCATATCTCTCCAGAGATTCAACAAACTCCATTTAAAGATTATACACACACTCTTCAGCACACTCCTTTCAACTCCTTTCAGAGATTCCAATCTGTTCTTAAGCTTTGAATGCTGGGATTTCAGAAATTGTTTTCACAGTGTAAAGATCAGACAGTGAAAAAAAGAGGAGCTGAAAACACCACAATCAGTCTCTGAGGGAGTTGGCACAAGGTCACCCATTTTCGCCTCAAGAAAATAAAACCAATCAACAGATATCTAGCTTCACGTGTTTATATTAATGTACAGGTAGGTTCCTGAAAAGGTGGCTACTGAGTGGCCATGATTTCACATTGCATGATGCTTGAAGTTTCCTAAACCCTGAGGAAAGTATTATAACTTTTTCACTCACTCTCATTCAACATAGATTACGTCTTATCTTCTTAGGAGGTTTTGGACAAAGTCAGTGAGCAAGCAATTGTCTAAGATTTTGCAATGTAGGGACTTTTAATACAACAATGGTAAAAAAAAAAAAAAAAAAAGAGGGATATTTTAAGGTAAAATAAAAAAAAAGAAGTTGAAAGTTTTGTGTTAACATGGTTATCAATGGATCAGCAATACTCCGTATGTTACAGAGGATTTTATGTAGATAATAGACAAGTTTTATGAACTTGAATATTGATATTTTATTGTGTAATGTTTGTCTCGCTTGGTCGTTCTTGTTCTTGTTGGCTGTTCTGGTATTTGCTTTGTTTTTACTATGTGTCTGTTCTATGTGAATATGTTATTCTGCTCTGGTTTGCAATAAATTATGAAAAAAAACAACAACAAAAAACATGTTGGTATACCTGAATCTGTGTGGTGGTGCTTCCTACCTCCACTCCAAAAGCCTAAATGCTTCAATAATGTAAATAAAACCTCCAGATGCTGAAGAATTAAATATATTCGTAGAAACATTTAGTCATGCACACATGCAAATCCTGCTGCCACACAAAAACTGACATACCTCTAATGCCTTGTGGACATCTTGCTGGACAGCAGGGTCTAAAAATACAGTAGCAGTGGCAGCCTTCTCTGTCCCCTTCTCAGCTCTGCCTTTACCCTTGTCTTCTTGCACTGCTTCCTTGGCATTGTCAGGTTCACACAGAGGCTGGATCAAACCGCGGGCCACAGTGTCACACAGCAGCACAACGAGGGCACGATTCCTGATAAAAGCAATGCAAAGGACAATCACAACTGACATAATCTGGGAAAACGAGGACAGGAAGTTGCACTGATGGCCGTATATCTTTGTTTTATCTTTAAAGGTAGGAATGTTTGGTCTCCTATTATGAACAATAACTGCTTCTTTCATAGCCAAAAATAACAACAAAGCTTAAACTGCTTTTTATTGCATGAATTAGTTGCAGTGTTGCAGAGAATACATTTACAAACATTTTTCTGAGGTCAACTTTGACCGTGCCTAAAGTGATTTTCAGAGGACAAGTGTACATATTGCTGTTATTAGCTGAAAAGGTAATAATTTTCAAAGTTCACCTGAAATTGAGTGACTTAATATCCACAGTAGTCCACTGAGGGTTGAGAGAGTGACTGCTGGGCTGATGAAATTCTTTGAAAACCCACCAAGTAATCTTAAAATATGTACAGTCATCAGTCTGAGAACTGCTCTGTTTAATATTTTCGTGAATGCTGACATATTATGAATGAGTTTTCATCAAACGCATGTTATGTTCCAGTTCTGACCTGTTTACAATGTTCACATCAACATCACTTCATTCATCAGAAGAGCAGCTTGGCTCATTTTTTTTCACATTGGCCTTTTGTTTTTTGTAAATGTGACGAAACACGTCGACAATTCTGTCGAACAGAATGATACTTATTTAGAAAGACCCAACCTACCCAGTGTAATCTATCTTTCGTAGCATCTCCACCAGACTCTGGAAGGAGGGAAGCAGGTGTTGGTACTCGCCAGCTGCTAGTGAGTGGCTGCTGTAGTTCCACAGGTAAATGGCTGCATTTGCAACCACCCACGGCTCCCTGATCTCTGATCCCAGCTCTGCTGCCCGCAAGAAGTTGGAGGTGGCGTAGGCAGACAGAGCCTGGATCCAGTCCCTGGGTGAGAGAGATAAAGAAGAACAGTAGAGAATGGGAAGGTCTCTGAAAGTGATTGTTATTGAGAGAGAAAGCGTATAGCAGTATAGTAGCCACACATTGTCATCTTGAATGAACTAAAGGTTAAAAAGACAAGAAAGTAAAAGAAAAAAAAGCTAGGTTAAACTTGTAATGCATAAGGTTTTTACATGAATAGTTCCATTTGCTTGATAAAAGTGGCACACTTTTCTGCATGATGCAAAGGGAAGCATGGAAGCCTACTCTGACAATGTCAGATAGGTTATACCTGATGAGGCATGCAACAGCAATTTGTTTGAGCACCTGGATGCACAGTCATAGCTCTCAGCCTCTACATTGTAATGTGTTGTTCAGGCAAAATGTCAAGCAAAGCAGAGTAGTGCAGTAGTTCCACAGCTGAATGTGAATATGTCAGTTCTTGTGCATTCAACAAAGGCACCTTCTTTGTAGAATACAATGATGACTGTGATCCAGGGAGAAAAAAAAATGCACATAGAAAGCATTTTGTGAGACACACACTTTTGATTTTTGGTACAGATTTTTTATCTTTGTTCTCTGATCTGGAAGTGCATAAGGTGATGGGGCAACAGTACAATACGGGTAGTGACTGATCCTGGAGCTTCCTACAATGTTTTGGTCTTCATCTTTTAGAGATAATCACATTATTGATGTTCATAGCACATGATTCAAGAGGTGTTGGCTTTAGATGGTGTGAAGTGTGCAATTTTATTTTAAGAGATTATGTCATCATTTCTGACCAGTTATGCAAACCGTGAATAGTTTAAAAGACTACTGACTGCATGGTTAAAAGAGCCACTTCTAATGTAAGTATGAAATAATCTCACTTGGATATTTCTCAATGATTCTGTTAGTTTCTTAGTTTGCTGCCTATTGTGCTGGCATAGCTATTCAGAGTTATAAACTCATTCATAAATCAACACAAATGTGATCACATTAGGACCTTATGAAAAATCAATAAATTATGTATTTAATGTATAATATTCATATAATGAAGCAGAAATATGTAGAGCACCAAATGGGCAGATGTGTGTGGGAGCACATTGTGTCTTTACCTGTAAATAATCCATTGTGGGTCTTCTTCAGACACAACTTCCTGTGGAGGGACAGCAGGGCTGTTCAGCTGCACACCCTCTGTTAGCAGCTTTTGGACGGTAGCCTGAGCAAAACAGAGCACATTCATTTGACTACCTCAAAAGATAATATAAAAGTTGACTTCCTGTTTTGACAATTTCATAACAAAAGGAGATGAGACCTTCCACTTTGGGGATGACAGCTTCTCTAGAGCCGTTCAAGCTCATCTACAGCAGATCAAAGAAAAAGAAACTACCGGTGGGTATTTCACTCCTGCAGCAGATAACTTGGGTAAGACATGAGGAAGCTGTCTTCATCATCAGAATGAGAGGTATGTATATTTTAATTCAATAGATTACGACCCTATTCCTAAAAAAGAAAATATCCAAACGTCACAGAACAAAGGGAACAATACAAGAGAGGCTACAGCACAAGTCAGTTTTGGCAAGGTCATGTGGTTGCTGCGGATGGTTGTCTCCATTTTCTTCAAAGTGCTGTCAAGTTACAGTAACATCTCTATGGACTTAATAAAGACCTGAAGCTGCAGGCTTGATAGGAAGTGTGATTACATAATAAGATGAGCTCATATCACAAGCACAACAATTTCTGCCTCCGACCAATCAACATGAACATCCCGGGCTTGTTAGAAATTCGTATAATGCTTGTCTACCTCTGAAAAGGGTCTTCATCTTTCAAAAGAGGAGTTGAAGACAAAACATTAATATTCCCATTATGTATTTGTGAAAATCAACTTGTCAAAACAATAAACAACTGCAGCTAAATTAGTTTGAGATAAAACTGTGTAGAGCAGCTCTCAGCAAATAATGTCTATTAACATAATAAAGGTTTGTGTCTGATTTGGGAAACAAAACTGATGAATTGTCAGAGAGTGATAACTTTTTAGGAGGTAGGAGTACACACCTCAGCACTGATGAAGTGGATTTCAGCTAAGAGGCGCAGAAAGTCCCTCACACCAGTTTCATTTTCATTGCTGCTGTGAAGACATTCTGCACGGCTCTCCTCCTCCGAACATGTACATTCTGCAGAGAATTGACAAAATCCGTGTTGGAAATTCTCCCAAGGCCTCTGCTCCCTGAGTCTAACAATGTTACAGCCACTACTGCACTGTTTCATGTCTGTCGTCTTTTCTCATTAGTAATAGCAAATTATATCTTATATAAACTAGATCTATATGGATCTAATTTACATGTGAACTGTGGGCTGGAGATAAAGATAAAGTCTTAATCCTGCTAATGATAACACAGCAATTACATATCTACTGTACATTCATAATTTCTGTTTAACCCTCAGCTTTAGAAATATTTCTGGTATGTAACCGTCAGTCTTAGGATTCATTCATTATCTTACTGTCAGCCTTAGAAATCTTCCATCTCCCATCATCGTAAAGCAAACAGAATCGACAAGCAGCTCGGCACACATCCCAAACTTCCTGTTTCCTCGCTGTCTTCACAAGTGTTGCCCACAACTTCATCCTTGAACAAACAAGAAACAAAGAAAGCTTATTATTTATAATTGTGGAAGCCACAGTCATGCTGCATAATGATATAAGGTTGTTTGTTTACAGGACCACGAGCATTAAACTTCTGCTTTGGGGAATCTAAAAGTTTTGAAAGCTCTGCCCTTCTCTGACCATTAAGTCTGACATTTGTGATGTACCTACTTTTCAACTGCAATGATAGGAGCAGACATGGGGAACTCAGCTTTGTGTGCTGAATAAGGAGATGTAATAGAACATTGCAGATTCTTATAACAGCAATTTTAACTGCAAAGAGGAGCAATAGATCACACAGTCAGTAGTACTAATAATGTTCAGTAAAATTAAGGAGTAATAAATTCAACAAGGCATAAAACAGCTGATTATACTGTAAAGGCAATTTTCCAATTGGGTTTGTGGGAGGTCTGACAGCAAAGAATAATTACAGAGCAAACTCATTGTCAAGATGAGAAAAAAAAGGCTCCAACATGTATGCATACAGATACCATACATTTGAATAAATATATTTGAATGCATGTGCACCTCTCTGTGTTGTCGCTGTCTCCGGTTTGTCTGGCCAAGTGTCCATTCACCCTCTGTAAAGATGTAGAGTGATGCTGAGCCTTCGCAGAAAGCTGAGCCAGTGGTCCAGATCCAAGACTGCCTGCAGGAACTAGACAGTTGTTAAAAGTACTGTTTGCATAAGCCAACTCAGTTGAGTTATTATTACAGTGGAAAAAAAACATCTTTATTTATCTGAAGAACAAATTAGTAAAAGTTTCTTGCTCTTGTGCGTACAGTAAACAAAAGGTCTAATCATTGTGTTCCTTAACTTAGACCTAAATGATCCTTCATAATTTATAGAACACAGGATAAATCTGCACTCATGCATCCAGAGAATGTTATCCTTTTGAGGAAGTTACATAATTATCCTTATTATGCCATGTCCCTGTAAGCAAATGGAAATCCATCTCAGGGGATACAGGAGCAAATGGCCCATATCCAACTCTTCCAAATCTTTCTAACAGGGCTGTTATTGACTGCAGTGTAATCATATTAGACATGTAGGACTCAACAAAAAACAAAGAAACATGTTCCAAATTTTCATTCAAATCCACCTAGAGCAATAGGGGTAATCAAGCATTTGTTTAATGAATCGAATTATGACTACATGTCCGTAACTTAAGGGTTTTAAAGAAGCAAAAAGGCTCAAACGCCTGTGTGCTCACAGCAAACACACTCTCATGCACACACCTCTCACTGATGAATGTCTGAGGAACAATATAAACATGTGGAAGCAATATGTTACAATTCATTAAGTCCTCTGTCTCAAGGGTTCCTTGGTGTGCTGGCTTTGAAGTTAAGAACTAAGAACAATTAAATGTTATCATCTAGGGGATGGTTAAGATTTATAGATAAAAACAGGTGGTGTCTCTAGGGACTAAAGCTTTTACTCATGCCTGCAGAAACCGTTATAGGCCTGTTCCCTCGATCATTAGGACTGCTGAGTGTTCATTTGATGCTGCAGACCAAGGAGCCTGGTTTGAATCTGAGATCAAAGGCCCTCATTGGGCTCAAGCCCTTCTGCTCCATGATCCACTGCACGCAGCCGACAACACTGTAAACTACACTGGAACACACACTGATTTGAAATTGCATACAACCCTGAAACAAAGTTCAACACTGCCACTGAGAGACTTTCTGTACAAATCAAGTAGCACATTTTCGTGCCAGACAGCCCTCTGTCATTCATTCAGTTTTCACTCAAAATCTGTGAGTAATCGAAAGCTGCTTTACTGAGAAAGCAGTTCATTACACAATCAGTGCAGAGGACTGCCATTTTATGGTTGAATAAATTATAATGTTACAAAACACTGGTGCTTGGCTCTACATTGTTTGATGATATGAAATAGTCAGATACTTTTACACTTCATCCTTCCTCCCTTAAATTTGTGCATAGAGGAGTAAAGGCCACTTACCTTCAGGCAAAAAATACCTGGGATCAGAATTATACGAGTTCTATTATTATATTTATTTATATTTTTTATATTTATATTTATATTATTAGTTTAATGAAATGTTTGATCCCTGGTGTAGATTAAAGAGGCAAAATGTCCCTACAAGATAAGAAGATATTTCAACTCAATGATGCCTTAAAGAAAGCCAACTGTGTCTTTGTGCAAAGTGATAATAACAACAAGAAATCCTTACTTGGACTATCTCCATCCAAGACTGTCTGGAAATCATCAGGGCCCAGAAGGAGTCCCACAGAAACCAGAATGGGACGGGTGTCTGTCTTATCTTTGCTTTGAATATCCCTGACCTGAGGAAGAGAGAAAGGGGATGTATGTCAGACTTAACTTGTTGGGTAGTTAATCTACAGTTTAGACAGTTTGATGCAGAGGGAATTAAAACCTGCTGCATAAGCAGAGCAGCTTTGTCCTCCATCCGGGAGGGTGTTTGGTAGATGGTCCCTCTGAGCTGCAGGAGGCGCAAAGCTGACGACAGGCGTTCTTGTTGTCTCCCGTTATCCAGCAGCATGGCTTTCTGAAGGTGGGTCAAAGAAGCCTCCAGGCGCCCCTCCACCTCTTCAATCATGGCCAGCTCTAAGTGGACTTGACAGCGCATCTCCAGCAACATACTGTAAAAATAAAACATAAAGGCTTCAAGCATACACTAATGTGATCAAAGTAGAGAGTCGGGCGGTACTGATGATATCTAGTTGCATCATCTTCAGTCAAGTACCATAATAAAGGTTCTCAGCAATTATAACAAAAGCCAAGAGTGAAAGAAAAAAGGCTTGTCTTTCTTACTATAAATCATGTCATAGAGCATAAACTATCATGTTCGTATTCATCTTGTTGCAAATGTCAAAAAAGTGCTGTTTTTCCTAAAACTGGAAAGTACTCATTGGGGAAAAAAACTGGCCAGTCAGTCAAAAGACAACTGTTACTGCAAATTTAAACTGTGATATAAAAGGCCTTTGATACTGCACACTGTATTTCAAAACAAGGCTGCATTGGATCCGTGAACTTAGGCCAGTTCTCTGTGAGTAAGTATGTTTTCTTTTTCTAACTAACTAACCAGTGAAGGGCAAACACACCAATAAAAAATAAATAAATGCCCTAAGACATGCACATAACATTGTATCATTATGAATTAGAAGAAGGTGCTAACCTCTCTATGTCTTCCAGTGCTTGCACTACTCTGAGCAGAGGTGTCTTTATGTGTTTCCTGAGGTTGTGCTGCAAAAGGGGCAAGCAGAATCTCCACTGAGTGGCACACACTGCCTGCACAGCCTCAGGGTCGCCCTCTGACACTGCAGTCTGCAGCCACTGATCCAGCTTGCCTATCTCCTTCAGCCGTGCCTGTGGAATAAAAGCCACAGAATCTCTAAATCTCAATACTCCTATGGTCTCGGCAAGTGTACTTAGATTAGATTAGATTAGAAAAAATTTATTGTCCCGCCAAGGCAGGAAATTCATCTTTGGTCTCACTTGGACAGACAAACAAGAGACAGACACTTGCCAGCAAGACTTACATATCACATTACAGATAAAAGTAGAATAAAAATAATAAATAATCAGTGGACAAAACGTAGAACATAAAGCATAAAACATAAAAACATCCCCTTTACTGTGTCTTGTTTACTTGTTTGTTTTTACTTGTTTTGAATATAATGAGAAAGTTTTAAAGACTAAAGTTTTTTCACAAGAAAATACTATGTGGTATGAAATGAAATTGCAGGATCCCACTTCCACAAAACTTTTTTCTTGTCAGAGGAAAAAACTCAACTCTACTCATCTATTAAGATGATTGTCTTATATAAATTATGGGATTATATAAATATCATCCAACAGTGATGTAAGCTTCTCCCAATGGGTCCAACATGCAATAAAATCACATGGCTGATAATTCATGTCTATGATTTAATACCTCCACACTGGCTTTGGAATAGACATTCATCTTCGCCTTGTTCTTCATTAAGTTGATTTCACTGTTGACACATTCCATTATAATGCGTTGGGCAGTACTCTAAAAAGACAAACACATGTGTGCTTTCAGAAGGCAACATTCAACAATGCATGGAAAAGAGAATGACACTGCAAACTGTTAAGTCCTGTTTCATGGCAACATGCAATGTCGAGTGAATATATAATTGTTTCACCTAATTTTCCAAGGAACAAAAGGGGAAAATGACTGAAAAACCTACACACCTCTCTGTGAAATAAATTCTACGTGGTTGAAAGAAATCAAAAAACTGCAGCAACCTCTTGGGCATGAGCTCTGCTAATTAATCCTATCTATTGTCAGGAGCCTACTTAAGAGGGGATGTCAAATTCCATGCATAAATTTGCATGTTTTCATAGTATGTACAGTTACAGCATGAAACCACACTCCGCCTGAGGTTTTAAAAGAATATCGGACACTCACAGCCTCTCTTGCCGACTTTAGCTCTTTCAAACAGTCGGCAGCTACTTTCTGATGCTTCACTTGCAAGGCCAGCAGAGCCAACTCCAGGAGGAAGGCAACTCTGCAAATCCCAGATAAAACATAATTTATACAATTCACAACACTGCAGTACAGTAATCTGAGTCCTGTACTGCCCTCGGGATATCCATATGTGGGTTTACGTTGTTGGAAGGTTTAGGAAGAGGACAGGGAGCAAGAAAGGTAAGCTTGCTTGGTAGGTGATTTGATCAGGCATTTTGGGTCACAGACCTGTCAGCTGGTTGGTTGGGGATTGGGCTGTGGAGAGGGCTAAGGTTCACAGGAGCACCGGATGTTTTCGAACAATCCACCAGGAGATGGAAAATCTCTTCAAGCTTGGCAGAATCCTCTCTTGTCAGCTCGCTCTCATTTTTTTCTAGCAACCTGGTGCAGACAACAGGAAAAGGTGTTGCATACGTAAACATTCACTCATATACAAGAGAATGCAGGCATGTGTATTTTCATTTGCCCTCTAATATACTTCCACCAAACTGTGTATAAAGCTTAGGCAAAATAACCTATATGATGCTGACGAACGCTGGGTCGGCTGAGTCACACTGTCAACGTTCATAGCTGAGCCGAGAAGCCTTAAGGAGCACTGACATGTTGAGTACATGCCCGCAGACAAGTGGGGGCTGGGTTCATTCTATACGATGCCACACCAGAAATCATGAGCCATATGTACACAGGCAGACAGATAAACCTTTAAACCTCCACTACGGGACGCCACATACTAAGCTGACAGCCAGTGGATGACTGGACTATTGTCTCAGGTTTAATTTTCATAGAGCTTCCGTGTTAGCTAAAAGCAGTAAAGCTTTAGGAATACAAACACATCGATATCCCTCTGTAAGTTCTACAGCTTTAGAAAACATAGCATATAGAAAAAAATACATTTTCTAGGTTAAGAAAATAGAATGGTAGAGATCAAAAAACATATCCTATAACTTGAATATAAATACATTCATAAATAATAGAGCCAGCTTGTCTGTATTATTAGCTGAAAGCGTCTTAAAGAACTAAGCATACAATACATCACTAAAACACATGCTTTCAACCACAGGTTTGTCTCCGATTGTGAAAAAAAAAGAAAGAAAGAAAAAGCAAACACTATTAAAGAAGATCAAGGGCTTCTTTTCTTGGACAACTCCAGCACAACTTGTTTATCTTAGCTGCAGATAAAGGGAATTGGTTTTTATCACAACATGAAAAGGAATGTTTTCTGGGATCCTGCAGCAAAGTTACAGACGAAAAAAACACAACTTAAATGTAACAAAACAGTTGCTTACTTTTTAAATTCCTGTAATTTGTAAATAACAGCTAAGATGGTATTCTGGCCGCTCATTTCAATGAGGACATCACCTTCCGTCAGACTGTGTTGGACCTAAGAAGAGAGGAGTAAAGGTAGACATCATTGTATTTCTGTCACTATCAAGTCTCCTGTATTCTATGAGAGACCCCTGAAGACACCATTAAAAGTCGATTTATTGCATTAAAAGAAGCAAATTAAACATAGCTAGTAGCTAGACCAGTAGATAATTACAAATAGTGGATGCAATAAATTAATTTCTATATTTGATGATGTTTATATATAAGGTCACACATTATTTTCATTATTTGATGAAGAAAAGTGCTTTTTACCAATAATGTAAAGAGTTTGGGATAAAGATGTGGTGTATGTGCCTTGATGAATTCTTCTGTGACTTTGGTAAAACTTGCAGCATCCTCCATCTCCCCAGAGTCAATGAGACATTTGATCAGGTGCCTGAGTAGGAAGCCAAACATAAAAAGGATTCATGACATTTTTGCAACAGTGTCTTGCAAACCTCAAGGTGGTTTCCTGGACAATTTCCACAAAATATAGAGATGCTGCCATGTGTTGCAACTGGACTTAACCTCAAGTTTCCAGTTTTGTATTGTGGTACTGTCTCACTATTGTACATGCGGGACACATTCTGAGACAAAGAAACATAATAGTTGGTGAAGCTTGTAATGTTTTGTTTTTTTTCTTTTTACAGAAATTCCACTCTTTAGTAGATAAAAAAGGCAGCTAATTATAACTGGTGAGCGAGGAAACCAGGTCATAAATGAATTGTATAAGACTGGACAGAATCAGGACTGGACTATTTCATGAAATGAAAGTAAGAGAGCATTGTGGGGTCACTTGCATCATGAGTTCAGCCCTCCAGCTGTGGTCTTGGTCTGCCACCTCCTCCAGACTTTGGACCACCTGCCGGAGAGAGGGCACTAGGTAGAGGCACCGCCCTTGTCGCAAGAGGGGACGCACTGTCTGGAAATATAGCACTGATGCATTGAACACCATGAAATGGTATCTGTAAGACACAAACCCCATGCAGAGGAAGTAAGCACACAACACTGAATTATTTATATAATGCACATGCAAGCCATTTCATCTCTTAACAAAACTCAATTCAGACCAAGTGTCAACTCTTTATGGCGTCGTCCTGTGAATTGCAAATGTGTGTGGAATAGCTATGGTCCAATGAGCCACAGGAGAGCATCCTGCATAAGCCTTTCTTTATGAAATAAGGGAAATTTATGAATTCAAGGCGCTGTTTAAGAGAAAATTGTGTGAACAGAATGTTTCAGTGCTGCTAATTTATTCACTAGAGAATGTGTTGTACAGTAGTCTGGACTGGATGCATTGGATATGTATTCTCTTTGGTGTTAATTGGGATTGCTCATTCAGCTCATTTATTGACAGGTTATGGGTTCATTAGCAAAGGGATTTGGTGCTGATTATTAGCAAAGGCTACTAGAGTATCTCCAAAGACATATTTCTGTGCAAGGAAACTATTTCTTCATAGCGTGAAACATTAAATCTGCAGTTAAAATGTAGAGAATGGACTAAATCTCATACACTTATAAATAAGAGGCTGGGGTGAAGAGTGTTTCTGTGCAGCACACTGAACTCTCATAACATGAATTATGTTCACTTTGGTGATTCGTTGTATTTTTTTTTTTCACAGGCATGACTGGCAAACTTTACATATCACAGATGATCAACTGTACATGACATACATTGGTCCTCAGCTGTCTTGACAAGCTGAGCTCACATCTGAGAGGTTACATACCTTGGTTCATGCTTTGAAATTTCTATTGCTTTAAGGAACCACATCACAGCCTCTTCAAAGTCCTCCTGAGACAGAAAATAACGGGGGAAGTGAGAAATGTCACATCAGACAAACAGACAAAGATCACACAATTAAGTAATTCAATGGAGGCCACAGCTTGATAAAAAAAACAAAAACAAGAATAACTTTAAACTGTACAAACTGTTCAGACTGTGAAAAGACAAAAGGGCAATATGCATTAAAGACTGAATCACAGTGTAAAAAAGATGAAATCACTGGAGCTTGCTAATGATGCTGGGATATTCGCTCCATCCATTCTAACTGCAAAGAGAAGCAGTACATACAACAATTGTATACCTCATTGGCACATACACACAAACACACACAACCCCCTTGAGGAGATGTGTCCAATTTACTGTCCTCACCACACTCCCAGTGGCCAGCGGAGACTTCAGCTGGCCCTGGCAGAGGTACGCTTGACACAGAAATTGATTAGCTGGCGGATTCCCTTCAAAGTACATCTTTAGACACGCTGCGCTTATCTCCAAACAACCCAGCTGAAAACACAGAGGAAGAGATACACAAAGGCCAACAAAATAAATATTTCAACCTTATCCACCGTTATATCATGTCACAAGCACTTCTCTACATTTGATGCATTATTAAAACTATTCAGAAATGGCTTAATGTACAGTATGTGAGATGCCCATTCATTTTATGCCTCATAAAAATGTCTTAATTGCATACTGTTGTCAGTGCTGTGTTATATACTGTCTCCAGCTACATGTAAATCGATAGATAAATAAATTCACACAGGGTAGCTTTCATTGAAGGGATTACAGCACTGTCGGAGGAGATAATTTCCAAACAGAAATTAAAGTGTAGGCCTATACCGTAAGGATTTAATTGTGTTATGATTATTTTCAGGTAAAAAAACAAACAAACAAAAAACAAGTTAAACTGAAAACTGTAATGAACTTGTTGGAAAACATCTTAATGCAACAGGAATATTCATGGTTCTTGAGAAAACTAAAGAATGTGATGCAGAGGATGAGGACTAATTCAGTATTCACTTAAGCCTGAGACTTCAAGGCAAACTTGCTGTATGATATAAAGAAGAGAGAAATCACATTATGGAATAGCACTGTGTTTCATTATTCAAATATGTTTCCTTTGCCCCAGGACAGTTCAGTCTACAATAGTGAATATTCATTACTATTCCCTAATGGGAGAATCTGCAAACAAAAGTACCTATACAAAAACAGTGAAATATTAGTGATAAGTCTCGTCTGTGAGAGGGTTCAGCAGAGGTTTCTTTTTTCCCCTTTTCATCAGAATTTGTAATACTAGCAAAGCATTGGTATTGATTTACCATCAGCCACAAAATGATCCAGATCCTACTTTATTTACCTCTCTGCATGTTAAAAACATCACTAATAATTCAAGAATCTCCACAGAAGAAGAGATGCATACACATCCTCACAGTAACCTAAAAACATCAGTAAACATATTTCACTGTAAGATGTAAATCATTCATTCTTGAAGGTTGCTTGAAGTCTTGTGTCTTCATAGCTCATCAATATGGCAACATTGTACTTTTTGATATGTCAAACTTTGTAAATTTGGTCTTCAGCTCCTACAGTACAACTGTACACTAGCCTGTTAGTTTTTCATAGTAAATGAGACAAAGCCAGTACCTCTTCTTAGAAAGGCAAAGCCCATTGTGCTGTCCGGAACAGTGAAATGTGTTATCTTTATGGATTTGATAAGACTGATATGGTGTTTTTCTGACATTTTTCCTTGGAAACGACTGTCTCATCAAATCTATTTGACTCGGTTGATTCAGAGCCTGTTATCCTTTCAAATTAAGGTTAAAGCCCTGCTATCACTACTCTAACGATGTGTATAAAAGAGCCATACACTAAACCACTAAGTCTGCCTCAAGCCTCACCTGAAGAGCTACTTCCGCGCAAATGACGTACAACTCCGGGGCACCGCGTGGACATCCTCCTCCGCCGCCTCCAGCTGCTGTCATGTCCTTGATTAAATGGTAGGCCGACTGCAGAGCTCCAGAGTCTACATGAAATACCCCACATTGAACATAGCTTACTGTCACAACTCCTTTCAGCTGGGATTACCCTCGAAATATAACACAAACCTTGTTGCTCTTTTGCCTGGTTTAGGTACTGACGAATGTCCAGGTCCATGTCTTGTTTCACCGTTCATCAATTCATTCGCCTACAGTATGTACGTTACCTTGTTATCCAGTGGTCAAAAAACGTCGAACGATTGGATAACCTACATTGTAATTAGCCAAACTTGTTGGTAATGGGAATATGTCACTCATTCGTTGTAAGTTATTACTGGAATGAACAATTTAGCTCCTGTGTTGACCGCAAAACTATTCCGCCATTCGTGTTTGTAGTTGGGGGCGTTACTTAGCAACCAGAGACCTGGTTTGAACTACGGTAAGCGAAAGGGACAAAAAGGGCTGCCGTTGTCTGCAAAATTATTATGATGGAATTGGCCTGACTACCATCTAGAATTGAAATATGTAGTATCATAGTCACGTAAAATTATGTTAGTTGTACTTTATTCACATTATGGCAAATATAATACAATAATAATAAAATGAAAAGACTACGAGGAGACAAAATGACAAATTACATTGCTCCCTCCCCCTCTCACTCTGTCTCTCTGCCTATCTGTCTGCCTGTCTCTCTGACACACACATCGCCTACATACTGACATGGGTACAAAAGGCACCTCTTCATGCTTGTGGTCCCAACGCTTCTTAACTTCAAAGTGCATCATTAGAAATCAGGCCACTCAGTGTGCAAATATAATTTACTTGGTTAAACCAAGTACCCTTACTGATGTGACAGGGGACAAAGTAGTCAGGCAAAGCAAACTACTGTGGCTCTCTCCCTAATGGACTTGGGAATCCTAGTTTGAGGTTCAAATGACAGAAACATGTATTACCTGCCAGTATTTCAAAGCAGCATAGATAGTTCCTCAGTGGCCCTCAAGCAAATTTGTTAAGCAGTTCATTGTAGGATCTGTCTAAAAATACACACAAAGAGAATATTCACCCTTTGGAAGGCTTTAAAAGTGAATTATATAATTATTTTCTGCAAGAGATTTTTCCTCTGTCACTTGACCTACTTAATAGTTTGAGTTAGTGCTTTTATTGTCATGTCATAGGGTAGTTTTGCGTATATATTTAGAGCAAAATCTTGGTGGGTCATGTGGTCTACTAACATAAAACATACGGATGTCATATGTAGGAAGAAGTAGGCACTGTATCAGTGCATCACACAGTGCCTGCACTGCAGTTACTGCTTTCAAAACTAGTGACCATACACAATACACAGTTTTTTTTTTTAATTTAGCCTACAGAGCAAAATTTTCATAGCAAATAGGGTGTGGCTGCTCACAAATCAGTAGCCAGGCACCATGGCCAACACAGATGGTGCTGTATGATGATGATGAATAGGCGTTAAATGTGCAGATCAGCATCCAATATGGTATAAAAATGCACCTGTCCTGCAATACATATAGCCTATCTTACAAGAGTTGTTTCAATCCTAATTGATATGATTGGGTTCAAGTAAAATAAAATCAGCAACTACTGTAGGCTGTTTTACTGTCAAAGAAAGACTTAATATACAGTATTTGCATAGGCTATAACTTCATAGGAAACTTACATGAGTAACAAGCCTGCACTCTTTCTCAGAGTTTAATCTTAGAAACTGAAGAGTGAATCCAAGTTCACCACAAAGAATAGGAGTTAATCTCCAGTTAGCTCAATAAAAGATTTTAGTTCAATTCAGCCTCTGTTTACATAGTCTGTTTTTCTGAAATACAGCATGTTTGGGTCATGGTCTCTCATAAAATTAGAGAGGAAATTGAAATGCCATTAAGTGATGATCCATGAGCTGTGTCTGGGAGTTATCTTTGGACCAGTGCATAGACACTATCCACTTTTAATAACCACAATCTTGTCACCAGTGCCGATGCACACCAAGGTGGAGAACAAAGATAAACAATACAGCACCAGCACTGAAATTTCATTAATCATCCTTGTATTTTCCAGAGATGAATAGAATCAAAAACCCAAAAGGCCTGCTCCTGTGTTTTGCACCAGGAGGCTCAATTGTAAACATGCATTCAGATAATCAAGATGAGTCAGGACAAATTTGTTTGCTGTTTTTAATTTATTTTTAAATTCAACTGCTTAGACGTTATAATGAGACTGTTTTCTGGGCAAAAAAGAACAAAAAGTGTAGCATGCTGATTAGTCTAATCCTTTAACAAGCAGGCTTGCAGTATTTGGTATCTCAGTGTGTTGATCTTCCTCAATTCCAAAGACAAAACTAATCGCCATTAGGCTATAGTCTTAAGTTATTGTTGCTAATCAATATCTAGCACCCAATGGTAAGCGTTTTATATAGTCCAACAATAATTTACATATCAAATACCCTATACAAGTGAACAAGTGTACAATGCATGCACCATTCACCTTTCATTCATTATGAATTAAAGCAGTTCTGTGGAGCAAACTCCTTTGCATTATCTGGCCCCCTGGTGGGACAACTTTCAATGTCTTCGCAAAAAACCCACAACACCAGCATATCATTAAGATGTTAAATCAGCAGGGTCAAATGAATTATTGATCAACTCTCAAATTGTGATCAATTATTGAGCATTTTACACATGTGAAGTCCACATACACATGAATGGCAGCAGCCAAGCAGTGATCACATGAGCCCAAATCACACAGGCTGCTTGTTCTGCTGCATACATGCAAATCCCATTACATTTTACTATTTGGACACATATAGATGTACAAGTTGTCTTCCTTTTGGATCCGGTCCCACACCACTTAATTTATGATTAAAAAGGGTTTACTGCAAAGTTGTCAAGATTTATAAAACATTGTGAGAAAAAAAGCTTTTTCCTCCAGTGTTTTGTTGAGTGTTAAAACAAAATGCAACTGCAGAGAGAGACTTGCGAAATTTTCCTAAAATCATTAGTCAGTGCCGTATCTTTATTATGCAACATGCAGAATTCCAGAGAAATTCAATCAAGATTCTAGCTGTGTCCCATTTTAGGAACCATGTCTCTAGGACAATGTGAGTTTTATAGCAAAGGTCAAACTCGAATGATTTTCTCTCATCACCATTTTCTCTCTCGTCTTTGTGGTTGTATCACAAAATGTGACTCCTGTTGCTTATCAGCCATGATTTTTTTCACAAAACATTTAAAGTTTAACGGTCACTGATTGTAACAGATGTACCATGTAACAATTTAACTGAAGTTGAACCCAGTAGCCTACTTTTTTTTGGCTCGGACAAAAAGGACCCACCTGTTATGGTCAATGCCTGGGTAGAGATGGCTATTTCTCTGCCCCATTTGAAGAAGCCAATGGTCCTGCTTTGCCATGCTGATGTGACGCAATGCAGCCTCCAAAGCATGTTGTCCTTGGATGGGACACAGCTTGTGAGGGTGTATTTAGTTACAGTGGTACTTTAAATGTAATGCCAATGCTTATGCTGTCGGCAGGTCTGGTCAAAGTTTTAATGGCAAACCCTAACATTTCAGAATGTTTCAGATTTATCCTTATGAGGACCATGAAGATCCAACCCAAATTTATTGTCAAATTACCAGATCATTCCACTTGCCAATAGTCCAAGACATACATAAGGCCTATATAGGCTACAGAGTCTGCATAGCTTTTCCGCACTGCTGTGGTGTCTGCATCTAAACAGCAGGACCACCCACATAAGATTCATGTCAATCAGCATAGAATTCTGAATAGATGTAGGTGTTAGTGATCTAAATAAATGCATGCAGAATTCACTGTGCATATGCAGAAATATCCCACGCTGAAACGGGTATACGTACTTTCTGAAGAACCAAATCCCCCCTTAAAAAGTCAAACAGTAACAGCAGTCATTGATTGGATAATGGGTAATGGACTGAATTCTAAGCCCTTCCCAAATGTCCATTTCAAATCCTCTCAGGCAATGAATCAGTTGGTTACTGATGTGAAATCAATTGACTGTCCAAACAAAAATGGAGCAAATGTTCTTATGATGTCTGTTTTCATTTACCCATACGTATATCCATTTCCTTTTGAGAGGAAGGTTCTCTATAGACTATAGATGTAATTAGTGGGGTGAATCATGCTTTGGAGCATTTGCATGCATTCATTACACGTCATAGCAGTATAATATAATAAAATAATACCCCCCTCCATAAAAAATGCTGACTCATTGTGAGCAATAAATAATTTACATGTTGTTTGCTTGGACATTGATTCCCTCAAGATTTTTGTAATCCGATTTTGTAAGACTGCACTGGTTCATGTGTAGCGTCTCCATATTTGGTCCCAGTATCTATACTGTACCCGAGTGTCCTACTTAGCGCGCAACACACATACAAATTTTTAGGACTTGGTTTCCAGATCCACTATCTTAAACAACTTTGCACATTTGAGAATAATCTGGCCTGTCAGCACTGGACCATCACAAATACAGTTTCTTATCTACACCAGCATGTGTTCAAATGGCTAATTAGGGTATTGACTCACTGCTCACGCTCTCATCGGAGATGACGGATGTCACTGATTTGTCTAAGCATCATCAGTGTGGGGATTGGATTTGGTGGCACCCTGGATGCATACTTAGCAATAACTGACATGATGCCCAATCCCTCACAGCATGTATTTACTGATTTGGTTGCACTCCATAGATTAGTCGTTATCAAATTGAACGGAAGCACTGCGTTACATTCAAGCTGCATATATTTTACATGCATGCTGTAAGTAACACATTCATATATTGTGAGCCGAATGCACATATTGTGTAGGTGCCCTATGCACTGTAAAAAAGAGATACAGACATGAATACATGATTTTTTCACAGTTTTAAATTCTGTTGTCTATGGGATTACTGTTCTTTGCATTTATGTCCTTACTGGTTATTTTATGGTTTGTGGTGTGATTATTCTGTACTCAAGCAAACATAAAAATGTAGTCTCAGACAAGGTCTTTCCTATATTAATCATCACTAGACAGTTTAAGTGTTTAATTTTACTTCAATTACTCAACAGACTCATTAAAAAGCACTAATTTATCTGATGGTGGTTGAGAAGTGATTTATCAGTGGCACTCAATTGCATGGAAGATAAACAACGCTGCTCACCAGAAGTATTAATTTTTTTTAGCAACAGATGTGACTCTTAGGATTGAAGTTGTGCTTGGGCTGTCCGTCAGCCTGCTGGTCTATCTGGTTCACTCATGTATCTACATTTCATAAATATTGGAGGGACTGAGGTGGCCAAAGAATGAATCTTACAAAAACTAATTTTAGTGTGATCTAATTTACAGTAGATGGGTACTTCTGAATTGCTGCCCACATTTCAGATACAGTCAATCAGGCTTTACACAGTTATGTCAGTGAGTCCAAGCCAAAAAAAAAAATGGCAGCAGAAAAACTGAGATATCGTGTGAAAAGAGAACAGGATTAATGAACACCTGTTTAATCTGTGTCTTCCCAGGGGAAAATATAAAGTAGCCTATGTAGGCCTATGCCTCTGATTTAATGGTTTGATGACACCATCACCACTTATTGAAAATAATGAAATGCAGTAGCCTTTGCTATCTGCTGGTTCACTGTTCAAAAACATTTAATTTTCAAAAAAAGAAAGAAAAGAAAACACACACAAAAAAAACATAGAAATATGACAGTAGCCTAATGTTTCTATTGAAGTTATAGAAAATAAATCAGTTCCTAGGAAATAAATAATGTGATATCATGTGGTAGCTGTAGCCTACAATATTTTGTTTACCAATTTTGTTCTGTTGTTTACAGATGTCACGTGCAGTGATTGGCTGAGGTCCAGGAGGAAAAGGTTAGAGAGGAAGAAGGAAGAAAGAAACCGGAAGAAGATAAGTGGCGCGCGAATGTTGTAAAAAAGTAACGCTAACTCCATAAAGCGTTTCCCATGCAGAGTTTTGCGACTAATGTTGTGTTGTTAAAAAGTTAATTCGAGTAGGCTACAGTGAGCCGCCCGCCAGCCGGTCCGGACGATCGCGTGACGGACTGAAACGAGTAGGCTAGGCCACTCAACTGCTGAAAGAGCTGCCGCTGCTGTTGTTCCTCATGGTGCAGGAGGAACGGAGTCTAACCTGAACAGTGTCATCTGTGCTTCATCAGGTGAGTGTGCTGAGTAGGTGTTCCCTTGTTGATTGTTTGACATTTAAGGACAATTCCAGGGAAATTCAACCAGGGGCTATGTCCTAACATTTTAAGTCTAAAAGATGAATCTGAATATTTTACTTTTTATTGCTCAATTTGCTCCTGTTATGCAGTAGTTCTTAAGTCTGTCTCTGCATCCCCACAGCAGCATAGCTATAAGCCTAATGGGAACAGAGGATCTGTTTAGGCTAGGCTATTTACATCCCACAACTGCTTTTGTTGTTGTATGGCCTGGGACAGACAGAACTACTGCATAACAGGAGCAAATAAAAAGAAAACCTTCAGATTCATTTTTTAAAGACCATTAGCCCCAGGTTGAATTTCCCTGGAATTGTCCTAAAGCCAAGCAGATGTAGATAAGATAAGATTACACTTTATTGTCAGATCACTCTGAAATTTGGATAATTGAGGGATATACATTTTTATTTTGAAGTAGGCTACATTTCAAGGTCATTCTAAACAATGTAATGCTATCTAATGTATTATTATTATTATTATTATTATTATTATTATTATTATTATTATTATTAAGAGGATTATATTATATATACTGTATATTGTTTTTTATAATAATATTATAATATTAAATGTAAATACGTAAACAATATGTCTGTATAGGGAGCTACCTGACAAACCCAAAACCCAGCCCACTGGTTGACTTGCAGCATGTAGGACAGAGTGGTGGGAGTGCTATAAAACTTATTCCCATCACATTTTTCAAACTGTTTTTAAAAATGCTTAGGGTTTGACTAGTGCTCATTTGTCCACTTCATCTTCAGGATTTTAATAGAGCTGGACTGGATCATTAGCGTCATCACGTATATCATGAGGCATCCAACTCTTAATAATCACAAAACTGTAGCATTTACTGCATTTTCTTTTGCCAGTAGAATTTGCACTATATTTCAAGAGAAATTCGCTGTCGGTATCAACTGCAATACAATAAATGTTTTTGACCCCTCTAATTGTAACAATCAAATAAAAGAAAAGCTGCAGTAGATCTATACAGTCTGGGTCTTGTTTCCATTTAGATTGCTGGAAGGATATGCCAGGCTGAGTGATCTTACGGAGGTTTCCTCACCTCCCTCTCAAAGGCATCCTCACAGCAAAGAGACCGGGTGTCGGTTGTGATTAGCCACACTCTGCTTCCCCGTCGACAGGCATCAATAAACCACTTAAAGACGCATCCTGGTTGCACTCTTAGCTTCCATCTTCCATCGCCTGACAGTACTTCAGTACAGCTTGACCTGAACGTAAACCAGATCTCATATTCATAGGCATAACTGCACCTCGAGTCACTTCACCCATGGGATTATAATTCATGCTCAATGACATAAATATTCTGTGATGTGCCTCTACCATCTTCCTGATGGTGGGCCAGTGCTCTGATGCCAGGAATTGCCCTTGAATTATTTTGTTATCATTGTATTGAAATTGCAAAGGAGAAAGGAGGGTAAGAAATGACAAGACCCCAAATGTTAAACTGAACTGCCATTACCTACAGTAAAATGATATCTGACTGTTGTTAGTACAGTACTTCTTAGCAATCATGCAATATTAATCTTGAACTAAATACAGAGCCAAATGGAAACAGATGATGCTCCATCACAGGACTGACATGCTCACAGTTTATTATGAATAGTAGCCTAGTAGTTGTAGGGTTAGTAGCAGCAGCAGCAGCAGCAGCAGCAGCAGCAGCAGCAGCAGCAGCAGCAGCAGCAGCAGCAGCAGCAGCAGCAGCAGCAGTACAGTAGTAGTAGTAGTACTGTATTGTTGTAGTGGTTTAAATCCCCACTACAGTATCTCCCACATAGTGGTCACTACAATTATAAAAATTGCAGTCAATCAATAAAGAAAAAAAAACACACAGACATTTTTTTTTTTACAATATTTATATAAAGCAAGTAAATTATGATGAAAAACTCAAAACAATGAGAAAGAGCGCCTATTTTAGTCTGTCTGGTAGACTATCATACTAGTTTGTTGCTGGACCAGATGACCAGTACTCAATTGATGTGGACCCGGTGTATTCCATGTATTGTTCTGCATAAATGACAGAAAACAAGCTTTTTAATTTTTTCCTCCACAAGCAGCCATGTCAGTCATGAATCTTACGCATTAGCATGTTGTGAGTGATGCGTTTATTTTCATCTCCGTTGGTAGTTTGACTTGCAACAATGTTGGAAATGTATTTTGCTCACCCTCTGCATCGTGCAAAGCCTGCTAAAGCACTGTGGATGTTTACACGACATGTTGGTTCAATGTCTAACCAGACAGGGTTTGGGCACACTAGCTAATATTAACTGACACTTTCTTTGCTTTTGCTCTAACCCGGACATTTTAACAGTGTCATCTGAATAATATGTGAAGTTATATTTCATTGAAGTTTACCTGATTGAGTCTATTGCCTTCTGCGTATATGAGAGATGTGTTCATTTACAAATGAAAACAATATGAATAGTGTGGTCTGGTATGATGTATGGCTGTGCTGCAGCTGACATGAGCTGTTTTCCCACCTTTGGTACAATTATTTTGTATGATTCAGTGCACCATGTTTAAAGTTACTGATAAACACACTTTATGTTTTAACATCGCCCTCACACATTCATTCATTGTATTCATGCTGATATTCCGAGAGCTGCAGACGCCTCTTGCATTGCAAATTCCTCACAACGGGATGTGCCCTAGACATTCCTGGTTCCTTTGTAAGCAGGACAGATAATGTTATAAAGTGACAACAAAAAGAAATGTCTATGCACACTGTCATGGAAATGACATTTCCAAATTCCATGGATATCTGAATAGACTTTATCAACTGCCACAAAGTCTGACACCATCTTTTCAAAAAGATGAAAATAATACACCTTCATGAATATTTCAGGAGGAACGTGTCATTCTCCGAGTGGTGCAACTGCCTAATGAGAACCTGTTTGTCATCATGTGGTTATGTATTAAGTTCTGTATCCGTTTGTGTTACTGTGTCTGACTGTTTCTTTCTTCTCTGGTGGCTGATGTGTATCTCCAGCCAGGTGCCCATCCTGCCAAGATGTTGAGGAGGAGCAACCTGCCTCTGGAAGAGTTGGATCAAAAGCAGAAAGACCCTCAGTGATATGTAATACTTCAGTAACATCGCTGAGCTCAGGTACCATGGTAACCAGCCAGAACCTCCCCCCTCCCTCTGCTATTTTCCTATTTTAAGTTCTTTCCTATTCCCCAGCTCCCATGCTTTAAAACAGGCCGTACTCCTTTAGAAACACATGCCATGTGGGAGCAAGCAGCTGGTCATCTGGTATCAGACCAGTGGTTTTACAGCCATAGACTTCCCAGAGTTGTGGACATGTCACATTGATGACAAAGTTCATTTGGCGGTCACATTATGAAAGCAATTTCTGAGGGAGCTGCTCCCTCCTCCCTCCCTCTCCACTCTTTCTGTCTTTTTTTCTCTTTGATGATAAGAAAAGTAACATGTGCTTGAGAAAAAAAAAGAGAAAACTTATAATGCGATGCTGTCACAATATGATTGGGAAAGAGAAACATCGTCAGATGTGCTAAAGGACAAAATTTAAGAGAGGCTAAATTGGGACAGTCACAGATTAAATTTGTTTTTGAGAAAGATTTAGGAGTATTCTTGTGTGAATCATATTTTTTCACACAGCCTGGTACTACGGTATGTCTTTCCTCAGTTGCTCTTTGGCTGTTTGCCCAACAGATTGTCTCTAGCTTCAGGATATGTCAGAGTAAGGCTCCCTCTCCTCTGGCCCCTCTTGACATGGATTATTCAAACTAGAGCGACTCAATATTTAAAACAGGAAAGTTAGTAGCCTACATCCTAATTAACTGAACCGACCATGGGCCCTTTTTTTGTTTATTTGTTTATGAGTGCACTGTGTCAAAATATATGTCAAAAAGAAACAAATAGCCTAACAATTTTCTACTTAACTACAGGGAATATTAATAATGTCCAATAAATAATAATGATGCACTAGGAAGAAACTTGAGAATTAAACCGACTGTTCAATAATCCCACCCCCCGTAGTGCTGCTAAGATTGCTAAGAATCTTGTTCTTGGGATGATGAATGTTTACATAATTTCAGGCAGACAAAGGCTGCTGAAATGAAAATTCTTTGAAAATATGGGATTTTAGCAATTGTTAGCAAATGTTTTTTTTTTTGCATTGTGATATCCTGTATTCCAAACTATTGTCCAGGGTTTTGGTGTCAAATAAAAGCAATAATCTGAAGGAAATAGACTAAGGCGATGGCATGTTACTTCAGCGTTGCAGTCAGTTGGTGATCCATGTCAGTGGAAAACAAGTTTGCCTGAGTAAAAACTTCGATTTCTATATTTGACAGTGCAGGTTGAGGCTGCCAAGGCTGGCTGACTGTAGGACGCACTTTGTGTTAGTTGTATTTCTCTTTTTTCTTTCTTTAAAGTAGCATATGAAATTGGTCTTGGGGATGATGCTGGGTTTGGTTACTGCGGTGACACATAACATAACATTTCTAACTCTTGCTTTAAAGCAGATTAGGACACTTGTGAATCCTTGTGGAGAGGGAGGTCTGGATAGACTTGATCATGTGGAGAAATCCAGAGAGACGCATGACTAGACAACCATTCAGGAGTCTTTACATCACTTACTTTGTGTTAAATGTTAAAAGCCTAAGAAAGGATGTTGGTGGGGGTAAGAGAGTGCATATGGGGGTGGGTGGTGCACCATGGTACCTCTGTCTTATTACATGCCCTTTAGGAAGGATGGTCCCAGCTTTTTTATGGTTCACATGGCTTTTCTTTCACCAGACTGAATAGCGCAGATTAGGGCATTTCCTTCTCAATTCACAATCCCACATGAGGGGAAACACTTTACGTAAGGGCACAGATGGGCCGTTATGCTCCTGAAAATCTATCCGCTGTGAGCCAAGACATCAAGTTCAACGTTGTGCAGGCTATCCCCATCCCCTCTCTCCTCTCTGCTCTCACTCATACCGCCTCTCTCTTCACGTCAACATCTTCCATAACTCTGTTGCTGAATTGACTCTTGAGTGGCCTGCAGGGTGTGAGTGTTCCGAGCCCATGCACACACACAGCCCGATTAAAAAAAAAAAAAAGAAGACTCCTCCCTCACATCCTCCATCCTCCTTACAACGCACTGACCTTGCCACCCAAGCGCTGACTGTCTGTTTCATCCCCTGACCCTCACAAATCTCATGTCTGAAGGTCATTCTGTCACTCTGTCGCTTCTTCATTCAGCGTTTCCTTGGATCAGAGTCACTCCGGCCTCTGCTGTCACTGTACTGTCATGTAGCCAGAGAAGTCTGATCATGACCCGGATGTCCTGCAGTTTCTTCTCAGGCTGTTGTCAGAGGCTCCATGGCAAAAATGTACAGGCTAAGATAAGATGAATTGTATAAATCCCACATTGCTGGGAAAGTCACTTGCCACAGCAGCACAAAGAGTAGAATAAAATGCACAGGCATGTACACACGCACCCAGTAGGGGCTGAAAAAGCTGCGTTATTGTATTATAATAGCTGCTGTAGATTAAAAATATGTACTGTAAATTTAGCTCAAATATGTACTGCACTTTATTAGAATTTGTTCTGCAACTCACAATGCATTGAAAATTATTCTTCAAGGAAATATAGCCAATAGTAGCCTATAACATTTATGTGGTTTGTTCATGGTCCCATATTTCACATTTTCCTTGTGTTTTATTTGAAGTGTTGATCTCCATTCACATCATATTTGTTTTTGAGAACCAAAAACCATTTGAGTATATGTTTTCCATCTCCTCTTTCTGGCTTCTCTCTGGAGTCCGGGTAGATTTTAAAGCTGGCCAACTGTTTTCTGAGAGATCAAGTTAAGATGTAGCAGATTAGAGTGGAACCGTTAAACAGAAGCCATATACTGCGTGTAATGTAGGCATATAGGGTTAGATGGTTGAGTCCAGATGGCCGGGGCTTGTGGCATGGCTGAGAGTGCAGACCGCTTTGTTGTGACTTCGCAAAGTTTCAGAGGTCCTGGCTTGTTTAAAAGATTCTGAATACAGGCCCGCAAGCGTTTCTCTGTGGACTGAGGCTTTGATACTTCCACAGTATTGCTGCTGAACCTCAGCCTGCTGTATAATAAAAAAGACATGGAAGTCTACCTTTACTTTATATGGGATGTTTAAAGAATAAGTTCAGATCCTCTCAGAATGGAAACCCCACAGACCGTAGGGGCTCAGATCTCAGCTTGATGTGTACGACGTGGTGGAGGGATACTGCAGACACCTCTTGTGAACACACAGTTTCTCTTGCAGCTTACAGCAGCTGTGAAGACATCAAACTGAAAACACTGCTGGCTATAGCCTATTAAACTTACATTGTGTTTTTTTCATGTTGTGCTAGGTGCCATCGCAGATGTTCCCTCTATTACGACTACCGACAAAGGGATGTTTCGTGCGCAAATGCTGAGATTGACGACGACTATAATAGGTACACAACCCAAGATTTAGTTCCAGTATGGTCTGTGTTGGGAAACAGTACAGAAGCATGTCCTTGCGCCTGCACATCCTGCATAGATTAGGTTCATTAGTGATGCACCACTTCACTTGTGCCAGAGACATGGTCTACCTGTCACCTGGTGTTTACATCAATACATGTAAACTCTTTGAAGCTCTACAAGCTTTGCAGCGCAGATGGCAGAGTTGTTGTGGAAGCTTGCTGTTTATTTGAATCTGAATCAGCCAATATTACCTGCTAATATATGCATACAGTGCAGTTTGGCATTACAAATGGATGTTAGTTAAATCAGGAAGAAGAGTTAAGGAAGCTCCATGCAGTAGCCGACCCAGAGCTCTAAACACAGGACAAAGAACAGAGGATCTGGAAACGTGAGATTGCACATGGTTTAAAGTAAAACCGTAACAAGGTTTCACAAAAAAAAGCCTAAAAGTATATTCTCTCTCTCTTCTGCTCTCTCCGTGTATTTAAATAATTATTTAAAAACTTATATATAAGTTTAAATAATTTATTATTTAAAGATTTTCTTTTCCTAACTCCAACTTAATCAGCTGACGAATGGTTTTCACACTTTCAGTCCAAGAAAGTATTTTGTCCTGTCATGTTTTTCAGGTAGCCTGTTCAGCATGACTTGAACAACTCCAGTCTATCCAATTTGAATAACAATTTCTCCCTCTCTTTTCATATTTTAATATTCCTATTTCTTGAAACTCTCTTTTTTGTGTTTTGCAAGTCTTTTGCGAAGCACAGTTTTTTCTGCATAAATAAAACGGTATTATTGGGGCCTGTTAATATCACTGGAATGCGGTGTTATCTCTTTAAATACAATAGGTTCCAGTAGTGATGCGATTTTGAGGGGGATGTTGAAGAAATGTCCTCTGCAGCACAGGCACAGCTCCAGTGCCCATCTGTTTGTACAGTGTGTTCCCGACAGTCACGTTTTTGTCCTCTGTATCTTCCCTTTGCATCGAGTTCTGCTTAAAATCGACCGATACAAATAGTTTTTTAGATGTATCTCCTCATGGGGGAAGTTAATTAAGCTCGGGAAAGCACTTTCATCATAAGTTATTTCAGCTTTTGACGATTGACTTTGTGTTCAAACAGCAAACATACTGGGATAACATCACATGAACTATCCATGAACGAGGCTCTGCTAACATGCCCTTCCCCCAGCCGCCCTTTTCATGACAGCTGCCATAACACAGTGGCAAACTGAGTGTTGTTCCCAAAGTGCAACACTTCTTTGAGTCATGCATGATACAGTAGGACATGATGTGTCACACAAACCTCAAGACACCAGTGTTGCATCAGCATCTCATGCCAAAGTTAGCTACAAAGGACAAAGATCAAGATCGTGGACATCATGTCCTGTCCTGGATGCATATCTGCCTCAGCTATAGAAACATTTGTAGCATATTGTATTATGACACATTCACATCACTGCTGAATGCAGCAGGAGAAAAAAAACAACCCAGCAGCACATACTCTACCAGCCTGTGTTTTTTGTAAACATATCAGCACAAAATATTTGCCATGCAACCCTGAGCAAATTAGAATTTCTCGCTCTCATCCTCTCCACTCTCTCCACCCACCCTCTCCACCATATGCAACCCAAAATGATCGCTGGATCTCAGCTCCTGTTGGTGCCCGTTCTGCTCCTATTTACTCGCACACACACTCACGCGTTTTCTCCCTCCCGCTTGCTCGTCTCACTATTTCACACAAAAACACACACGATGCCGCTCGGTAATGGAGTGGCTGTGTTCTCTTCTGCAAGTGAGATAGCTGTGGGCTAGATGATATTAATATATTCTGGCACTGGGCAGTTGGAAGGCAAGTTTCTGTCCTACCTTTCTTTCTGTGGATATGCATGATATAAATATATTTTTATGAGAAAACTGCAGCTGTGTTATCTCAGTTGATCTAAATGAAACCACAGCATCTCACTCCAGATAAGACAAAGCCAATCAGATATCACAACTCGTTTTGTCCTCAAATGGCTGTCACTCACTCTCCTGCAGTCTGACAGCAGCTTCTAGTTTGTTGAAAGTTTCTTTAAAATCTTTTTTTCAGTGTACCTAAAAAAAAACAAAAACATTTTCTCTTGTTTTTTTGTTGTTGTTTTTTCAGTGCTGCAACCCTCTGCTCTCCTTTTTCGGTCAATCACCTGACACACACAGGAGGAAATGGACAGAAACAGTTTCTCAGAAACATATTCCATTTCAAAGCCTTGTCTTTGTTTTAATTGAAACATCTCTCTTTGGTAGAAAAGGAGGTAATTTCAAGGTAGGCTTGACACTGTACAGCCTCGAAAGCCCACTGGACTGGAAAGCACAAACATGCTATATGAAGTAACAGCTACTTCTGGCTTGTCAAATATGTAAAGTTTCATTTCTGTCTTAAAGTGACAGGGTCCCATGTGATTATAATGCTAAAGTTAGAGCTGCACTGAAGACTTCCATGATACTAACCAAGTCTCCACATGAATCCAAAACTTTCAGCCTTTGTAGTCGCCGTCCAACAGTTTATGTCTTTGATGTTGTTTGTTGCTTGTGGCTTTGAGTGTCTTTGTGCTAATTTGCATCAGTGTCTGTCATTGTCCAATATGTCTTTTCATCAGTCAATTTGATTGACTTTTCAATGAGAAAATACTAAATGGTCACTTCCAACAGAGTCTGTGTCCAGTTTGGCTGGCCGACAATTCATCCATCTGCGCCCCACGTGTATCAAGGGACGGCGATGGACTGTGGTGCTTTATACTTTACTGAAAAAGAACACAGTTTGCACCACATTAGAGATTTTATCTTTTATATAAAGAGATATTTGGGGAAGTGTGATCTGCTTTCTTACCAAGAGGCTCTATGATATGATGTGATGTGATGTGATGTGATGTGATGTGATGTGATGTGATGTGATGCAGCGAGAAGATTTTGTGTTGGATCCTTGGGCCTATGTGGATGTTTCATGTTCTGCGTGGGTTGATTGGTAGCTTGACAGGTGATATGATAACTACCACCAACATTCACAGCATAACACTTCGATTTTGATACAGTATTTGCCGATTTTCACACTTTGTCTATTCATAACAAATTAGTTGTCACATCTTTAAAAAATCAGCATCAGTGAATCAGTTCACCACAACAACAACAACAACAACAACGGTTAAACTACAAATTCACCTGATAAAACATTTGAGAGGAGCTGCTGTTTACTTTCGTGTCACTGTGCATGTGACCTGTTTGAGCTACCGTTGTTTGGATCCGACTGCGGTCGCGGGGTTTTCGTGTTTTCTCCAAAAACCTGCTGAACTGTGTCAGTTTGGCTCCGCTATGTTTGGAGGAGCTCGGACAGGGCGAGTGGGTGGCTGTATGTGCACTGACAGAACTCAGTGTGTGGGTGATGGGGGGGGGGGGAGTGATTATTTCTGAGTGTCCGCTGGCGATTTGCCTTCCTCCACTTCTTTCCCCTCCTCAGGCTGCGCTGTGTATTCCTCCCAGTTACAGAGACTACAGTCTGCTGCTTGCCAAATGGCCAAGGATGCCTGTGTAATGCTGGAGGCAATCTGTGCTCATGGGCATGCTTTTGTGTTACAGTACACTCACACAAACGCGCACACTTACTCTAACTAGACCGATGCCCTGAGAATCTAAACACGGCATCATTAAGAGACGGGCTTAGCTCAATACTAGTTTGGATTTTTATTGAAAACTGGACTTGAAAAATGGGTCATGTGCTGCTTCAGACTTTTGGCATCAGCGCTGTTTGGATTAAAGCTGCAGAGTCTTTAAACTCATAGTTTCGATCCATCAGGAGAAGAGAAGTAGAGTTGGAAATCCAGTCAGATGCAGGAGAAACAATAAGAGAGGGGAAGGTAAAGCATCAGCTGGAACAGTGACCTCGCATGCCCTGTAATGGCAGAGGTGCAAGTTGTTTGTTTGCCAGAGAAGGATACTCAAAGAAGTTGTGAAGCAACATTTTATTTTGTTTATTTCATTTTTTTGTTTCTAACTTTGTTTCACATCTTATCTCACCATTTTGAATTCCACTCAGACTTCAGCTTGGCTTGTGTGTTGTCTGAGTTAGGGACAGTAATGGAGTTTTAAAAGAACCTGGCTGCTTCACCATCAGGTTATCCTTTTTTTTTCTCTTTTCAGTGGATTGGTCCCCCATAGTCTCATGTTATCCTAATGCCTTCCTACACAGTTGGAGGAAGACAGCAAGAGAGCGAAGAATTGTCAGTATTCTGCTGTGCATGAGATAGAAAGACAGACACTTATACCACTTATGCAATACACTCACAGACACACAAACACACTCGCGCACCTCCATCTGGGTTATACATAGTAAACATCTTTCACATACTAACAAGAGATATGTTCTTGTGATTGATAGCTACGGTCTAATCCAATTTGTATATAAATCCTCGTGTTAGAGAACAACTCATATCATAGCATGGAACATGTCTGTGAGATTTTACTTTAAAAAATGCTTTAAAGTCTTTTGGATGCTAAAACTCCAAGTCAAAGGCATGTAAGGTAAGTATTACTTGCACTCCAAAAGTTCACATTGTTTTAGTTTATTCTAGTTGGAGCCAGTTTTATCCACCATAGCCATGGTAACCAAGGTCGCTTGCAGATGAATCTGTGGAGAAAAGCAAAACTTAGAGGAGATGGCACAAATCCAGCCAAAAGTATTTGGCAACAAGCAAACGCACAACATTAGTTGGCTAAAGATAAATGTACCTTCTCTGGTTTACAAATGCCCTGTTGGTGAAGACATCTTCAGAAATAGCTGCCGTACTACTACAGTATGAGTCCCTTGTTGGCTCCATACTGCTAATGATTTTGTTACAGTAAATATTTGAACGCGTGATAATCGTCTTTTGCTCCAGTCCACTAGGATTTAACAGTTGAAATAACCCCTCAAGTCTTTCAGAAAAACAAAGCAATCATGGCAAAAGTTCCAATTATTAGGCAGTGTGGTGCAATGGTGCATGGTACAGTAGATCAGACTAATGTAATGGTACAGTACATTGCACTAACACTGCAGTATCATGGACAAACCAAGAGGTTGTATGTACTGTACAGTATAGGCATGCAACAAAAACAAACAATTATAACGGATTTAACATTTTAATAAATATCAGAGTAAATAATAATAAAAGTTTAAACTGTGTGGCTCGAGCGCTGTGCTATAAAACTCATTAAAACTTCAGATTCTGCTTTCATATGGTCTAATTTTGTTTGTTCATCTTCTCACACGTCCACAAGCACCAGATGAAGATGTTTTAGTTCCAAAAGATATTTTGGCAAATTCAGTGCCTCATTTCACTGAGCACTGTTTACCTTCACATCTACATTTAGCAACCAACCAGTCTCTCTAGGGCTTAATTGTAATTTCACAATTTTTTGCTAGGCCAGAAAGCATCCTGGATGCAGCTGCTTACCAACAGAAATCTGCATGAGAAGTCTTTTACATTCACTGTACTATTTAGCTTTATACTGGCAGCTGTCATGACATGAAGGTCAAAACGTAGTTCTGTTTTATGGGATAATGTCGCACATGCAGAACAACACCTTTAACATTGGGTTGCTAAAGAAGAAATTCAAATTTGTTGTTTTCCACATAGTGACTCATACAAGCTGCTTGGTTGTCATCAGGTAGTTTGACTCCATTAATCAGACAAATGTTTAGTAGCAGATTGTTCTGCGTGTTGCCAGTTCTTCTGCCACCATGGATGTTCATGATCTGAGAAGTAATCAGTCATTGTCTTTGTGCCTGACGTGCTCACGTTGCTAATGATGCCTCCTGTTGGGATTCAAATTAGATTAACTGGATTTCACAAGACTCTCATATTAAAAATTTTTAAAGCAGGCTTTAACACATAAGTTATGCAGAGCAGAAGTAGTTTGTATCACATATTAAGATTACTAGATGTCATTGAGACACTAGTCATAACATACCGTGAGTTTATATTCAGCTCTAAGGCTAAACTACCCCTTTAATTCCTCAAATGTCTTCCCTTTAGCATATTTCCATCTGTGGCAACAGCTCTCCGTTTATCTGAGTAATTCATGTTTAACTGATCCTGAACCCAGGACATGTATTAATCATCAGTCAGAAAAAAAGAACAAATACCACACCGTCTGTGTACAAACGCCCAAACTTTGTTCAGTTATTTTGAGATTTCTCGTGTTTCTTGACCCACTTAAAGAAGATGCAAGTGGGAGACATAATATAATTGGCTACACAAAAGTAGGTCAGCCATTGAGCTTTGAAGAGTCAATTTATGGTGTTTTGGAGCCGTGAAAACCAGCTCCTCTTCATCGTGAACCATCTAGATGTTCTCGTGCGGTCTCTTTGGTTTTGATTAGGCCATGTTTTGAAGGGAGAATCTCTTCTGTGGTGTTCGTGGTGTCAAAGAAACATCAAGTGCGCAAATCTCCCTGGAAATGGACTCCCCAGCAAGATGGATGCATACTACTTGAAAAATGTTGTGAGGAAATAGCTTACTGTCTTCAGTGTGGTGTAGCCCATTAGCATCAATAATTTGCCAACATGTCTGGCTCGAAAAAAAATTATGCAATGCTGCAGTAGTCTAAACTAGATCTGCCCTGCCCTCCCACAGGAAGGATTTGTCTAATAACAGCTGCACCAGCTAGATGAGACTGAGACTTTTGACTCTTTTTGGTGCCTTCTCATGATAGTCTCTTCTCCTCAATTTTTAATCCTTTGCAATCACTCTGTTCGTGTGCTACAGTTTTATATTGTGCATGACTTAAAAAACAACAACATTGCAGACTACAGAAACACAAGGAATGGACAAACTACGTATTTCACCATTTCTACATTTTAAAAATTGAAGGGACTATTAGAGGATCCTACAGTATAGGGGATTAAACCAAATTTATAAAAAGAACAAATAGACGATAGTTTGATATCAAAGAAAAATGGCAGCTGGAGATAAAATACAGGGAACTGTTATGCAGAGAGGCACATGAAAGAATATTTGGGAGGAATTCCATTGCAAAGTTAAGATTAGATTTTTTAGGGTTGTATGCTGCAGGGGCCATGGCCTGGCAGGAGACCATGCACACATCTTTCAATTATCAGGACATTTTTAAAATGTAGAAAATGAAATCAAATGTTTTTATGTAGAACTGAACCACCAGAATATTACCAGAAAAAAAGGAGAACATTTCAACTGAGAGTCTAACTGATAATCCCAGTCTCCAGACTACAGTCCCAGATACAGTCACCAGTGGCAGAAAGTTGAGGGAACTATTTCTAACTTTTTAACTACCGGTATTTATTCTAAGTTTTGCTGTCAGTTTGCATGCAGTCAATAACCATTTCATAATAATAATGAAAGGTAATAATAATCAAAACATTAGTAATAACCCGGTTGTGCACATTTAAACACCAATAACCCTTTTTAAAAATCCCCAAATGAGCCCTGAGTTACTCCTTCTCTAGCCCGAATATTTGGTCATGTATGTGCGGCTGCGCCTATCGAGATACCTGACATTTGTGCATGTTCTATTTACAAGGAATCTTGGTCTTGAGTACAGGAACTACTTGTTGTAAACATGGCAAAACGCAAGAGAACACCACACTTTTGGAGTGAGGAAGAAGTTGTTGTTGCTGTTTTTTGATACAGGAAGAAGAAACAAATCAAAAACAAATGTGCTGAAAGACATTGTGTCTTTTTTGCTCATGCATGTAAACAGGTTATTCAGAATGTTTCAGAAACTAGAATATTATCTTAACCCGAATGTTGATTGCATGTAAATGCAGTCAGTGTTTGTAACAGTTATTTGTTGTTGTTGTTAAAGTTTACTATGTTTACTATGTTTAGTTGGAAATAAGATAGTTTTGTGGGAAAAGTATCTTGGGATACTAAATACTAATACTAGATTCTGCTAAGTCATTCAAGGTAGGTGTCGGAACAAACAAGACAACAGAGATGTGTTAAATAAGATTTTTATTAACTCTTAGACACACAATAAAAGCATCCAGATGATTTCACCTGGTAATAATGCATCACTGTTTTTTAAGGACCGAAACACTGGGATAAAATCCCAATTGATTAAATTACAAAAGATAAGTTTAACACTCACAGCAAAACAAAGATGTAAATAGGCCTATGTGTCTGTTATTCAGAATGTTTCAGAAACTAGAAAACAAATAAAGCAAATTAACTCAATAAATAAAACCAAAAGGCCCGCCCTAACAAATTCACGTCAGCGACAGTCTTAATGAACAATTCCTGTAAATAAAGCAGTTTCAGTGTTTACGTAACAAAGCTATTTGTATACAATGTTTAAACTTACCTTTAAGTCAATAAGACACTTAAGCATCAAACTTACTCACCCAGAGCTGTTTCCAAACTCAATGGTTTACATGGAAAATACTGTTTAAAACTTAATAACTCTGTCCTTTTAAGGACCTGCGTTGTTCATTCAGGATCAACACAGCTTACTGTAGCTAAAGGCATTAAATAATTAATAAATACATTTGTCGAATTTGTTATACCTGATAAAATACAGTGGCTGAGGACTTATGGCCGCGTGTCACCTCAATGATCTGTGCTCCAGAGGGTTAACCATCTAGCCCAGGACTTATTGTCACCTCTGATCTGTGCTCCAGAGGGTGAATTATAGCCTTTTGTCTAGTAAACATGTTGGCCCTCGCTCTTGTCAAGCGGCCATCACCACCACCTGCTTGTGGCAGAAAATGTCTTCAGCTGCAGAGAAAACATACAAATATCCTCACATGTAAAATACCCACAATATTGGAAATGAAACAGACATATTCTTGACTAAAATGGTCCCCAACCATTTCTTATTTTTTTCAGCTGATGTGGGAAAACAGAAAATTCATGTGAACTTTTTCCTCCTGGATGGGGACTATATACACGTGGACATTATGAGGACGGGCCCTGAAGATGTTTGTGTCTGCTCTGTATCACTGAATATGTGACTACAGAGTACTGTATGATTGCACTTGACAAAATAAAGTGAAATAAAAAATTTATACTGAAGTAGCCAAACCTGATTGGACCAAATGTGTAAGTTAGGTATGGCCCCTCTCCCTTTTTCTCCTCTTTGTGGCATTGCAAAAAAACAGCTGCTGTGTCCCGCGGCAGAGTTTGTACTGGGAGATTATACAGTGTGCCTCTCTGGCACTTGACAGGGCTTTGTAGTCTCCCACACATTTCTGGATAATATGGCAGACTTGCTAATCTGACATGGTGTACACCCCTGTCACCTGATCACTGGCAGAATCCTGATATTAAAAAGTCAGGTTCCCAGTGTGCGGGAGACAGACGGCGAAAGAGAGAAACAATACATTTGAGGAAAGAGGGAAAAAATGAAATGAATCCCCCAACCAGATGGTGCATGCATGATAGATGAGCAATGCAAGGCAATACATTTTACTCTGGGTGCAGGCTCAGACAGACTTAAACCTATTGCATTGAAGTGATAAGCGTTATATTTAACTCTACTTACAAGCCCTCATAAACTTTACATACAGTATATATTTCATGATAAACTCTAAAACGAGCAGACAGGAGATTCTATCTTGAGGCTCAGGCTTGTGGAGGGTTAGATCAATTGATTACAGATATACAGCACATGAATATAAGGTTTCCTATTCTCTTTAGTTTTTTTGCCTTGAAAAGCTACAGTTGCTGCTAAGAGAAAACTGTAACGATGCTGTCTGAGTTAAATGGAGTGCTCAGAAGGTCATTTCGGGACCTTATGCCTCTGGGTTATACTTTGCAAAACATTTCCCCTCTGAGCCATATTTCTGTGAGAAAGCTGTGGTCTGACAGTAGTTATGTTCACTGGCTGGCTACCCCTGGTTGTGGGTTGGATGGATGCTCCAACTCCACTTGAAGCCATGGCCACATGTGGGTGTAGATATCACTGTGCCTGCGGTTGTGTGATTGTTTCTATGAGCTATATCAGACCCATAGTGTTACACTGAAACCAGCTCTAGCTACGGCTGTGCCTATACATTATATCACAGATGATAGCAGGGTCTATGGCAGGGGTGTATCCATTGGTTGTGGCGATTTATATGGCTGTGCATAAACTTATAGCTATGGCTGTTTGTCAGGCTTTAACTATGGCTGCCCTTTTTTCTTTGGCTATGCTAAGTTATAGCCACACTGTGACCATGGTTGCAGCTGTAGCTAATGATAACAAGGTCTGTGTGGCTGTGGTGTATAGCTATTGCTGTATTTATAAACCTATAGCTAGGGCTCTTTATATGGCTTTAAAGTAGTTCAACATTTTGGCGAATCCACCTTGCCTTTGCCATAATCCCTATAGTCATAGGGGTAGACCTATCTAGGGATGCCCCGATACCGATACTGGTATCGGGTATCGGTCCGATACTCTTGTAATATACTTGTATCGGTATCGGTGAACTTTAGCGAGTACAAGAACCGATACCAGTGCATGCAATTGCTCTGCATGAAGACCGCGATCAGAGGGTGGCTTTGCATCTTTGTTGTATTTTTTTTTTTTAGATCAAACAAAATAAAATGTGTCTTCCAATTCATTGCATTTTGCCTAATCGTGGTAGAAGGATCGGCATCGGTACTTGGTATCGGCAAGTATTGGTATCGTGTCGGTTTGAAAAAAAACGGGACATCCCTACCTATTACCTTTAATTACAAGTGCATGTTGTTTTGAGATCTGCGGGGCAGAGACGCTCAGCCAACACAATGGAGGTGAACAGTAGGCCTGTCCCTCAAAACTCCAAAACTCTCTTGTGGACAAGTTATGACCTCCACATTCACCACACTATGAAATTATGAAAAAATAATGTAAGATAATGAGACAGAGTTGTTTTTGAGGCAAATGCATAGCTGGAACTACATTCCAGATATTTGAAATCACTCCGTCCAGCAGCCATGTCTGGAATGTTGTCCCGCTATGCATTTGCCTCGAAAACAACTCAGTTTCATGCTACATATTTCATAGCGTGGTGAATGTGCAGGTCACAACTTCTCCACAAGAGCTTTTTGGAGTTGTTGGATTGTGTATTTGAAAAGTTTGATGAGGGGAAGGGGACTTGTACAGTTCAGCTCCATTGTGTTCGCTGAGCAGCTCATACCTCTCCCCTCAAAACAGCATGTACCGATAATTAAAGGTAATGAACCCTTATGACTGTAGGGATTAGGGAATAGTAAAAGGCGAATTTGCCAAAATGTTGGACTATCACTGTTACCTATGGTTATGTGCTTGCAAGATTTAAACACATTTCCTTCAAATCAGTCAGATGCATTATGCATTCACCACAGGAGTTTGGAGGAAATGTTCAATCAGCCCTAATGCCTTACTTAACTGCTGCACCAAAAAAAAAGCATGCCATTAAAAATATGTATATGTGAGTCATGGCCCCTGTAATCCTAACAGCCGCAGCCATAATCATAGACCACCACTGCCATAATTACAGCAATAGTAACATCCAGTACTCACTACAGCCACAGCCTGTCAATGAGAGGCAACAGACAGTCAAAGAAATAACTGGCCATTTTAAGATTTAGCTGTGGCCACATTGAAGGGCATGCGAACCACAGCTGTAGGTCCCTCGGAAAAATAAACATCAGGGGGTAAACACAAGAGCAGTCAGATAAAAGTAAGCTCATTTGTCTACCGCTAGTTTGCTCCGCTGTTGCAGATAAAGACGTTATGTGTGGAAGACAGGATGTGATTTAAAATGCATAACATAGCATAGGTCAGAGGGAGGCTATGCACTACTTCACCCCCCCCACCATGCCTTAGAATTCATATGCTTACAGATCTTGTTGCCTGTTGCATATTTTTCAGTTCATTAAGGCCAGCTCTACAGCAGCGTGCACAGAACACGTTTATATCTGAGCCCGCACAGCTGACACACTAAGCATGTGTGGAAATGCAGTTAAAAATCTGCAAGAAACCTTAAATTCTTGATGCACTGCAGCTCGGTTTAAATCTCAAATGTTCTGCTACTCAAGAAGCTGAGCTGTATTTTGACCTGCAGCTAGTTTATAGCCTATATTATATTTTTTTGCTTGTCTCAAGGACAGTGGCATACTGTATGCACAGTGTTAACGGACAAATCATGACATAAATTAAGCTTCCAAAGAAGAGATAAATAATGGCAGCGTAAAAAAAAGTGATCTTGACTGGTGTTGACTGTAATCTTCTGTATGCAATATTTTCATCATATTTAACAACATGAATTTCCATTATTTAAGGTTTCATTGGCTGGCTTTTCATTTCCAACTGAAGAATTAGTGCCAACTGTTTACAGTGTAACAACAGTCTTCTCCTAATATTCACATCATTGCACTGGATGGAAATGCACATTAATTTAATAATTTATTTGTTTTAGAAAAGCCATTTGTGTATGGTCTCTGATTCCACTGCCTGATGTTATGCAAATAAAGCCGTTTCTTTTCTCTTGTGATATAATTCCAATTAAACACGGCAAAAGATTTCCAACATCTGCTAACTGTTTGGAAGATTGCATTCACAATAGCAGTTGTACAATGAAATCGAAGACGACAAGGGCATCTGGTGCATGAAGGCTGCTGCTGGATAAGCCAAACCATTTATATCATTCTGGAATTTTGGGAGATAAAAATCAATGTACTCAAGTCATGTCATGTGACTTACATGTGGGGGGAGAAAATGCTTTTACCAAAAAAGTAATTTTGCAACAACAGAGATTTTCTCAAACTTCATGTTTGAATTTCTTGTTTTTCAGTTTGCAATTTCAAATGAATTATCACGGTTAACATTGCAAATGATTAAATGTAGAGTCACTGCTATGTTTGTCTTTGGAAGGTAAATGAGGACATGGAGGCAGCATAAATTTTGGATGGAAGTATAATAGTATAATAAGTGTAGGCAGGGTGCATCAGAGCCTCTTAAATAGGCTAATTTCTTGTGCAGCCTGTCTTTCAGGGGTAAACAGCAACTGCATTTTCTTTATTTATATGATTATGCTCCACAAATAAACCAGAATTCGTAGATGAGCTGCATTGTCGACATGTGAGACAATCAGTTATTCAGAGTTGAGAATCATTTAGTCAGGATCACATTGTTCATCCCCCCCAGTGTATTATGGGGAAAAATCTGGCACATTTAGGACATTTAGAAAAAAAATAAGACGGAGTTTGTCTCTTGAAGTCAAGAATTCGTTTAGTGTTGTCTCCTCCCCCGTCCTAAGGGGACCTCTCAGATTTAAGTGATCACAAAATGATACAATGTCGAAATCTGAATCTCTCTCGTCTTAACAGTTAAAGGAAACTTTTGAGAGTGAGAGCAGCAGATTGTCTTTCTTTCATCCTTCCTGCCATGATATTAATTGTGTTTGTATTAGAGAGAATCCCAGGGACTTCATACATAAATTTAGCTTTGATTAAATGTCATCATTTAACTCAGTTACTTAAATTACTCCTGAGTTAAATTCATCATCTTTGTAATTGGACCTGTCGGATGAAGAGCAGAGGAAAGGTGCAGGATTCATTGGGCAAGCTGTGAGATAAAAGTGTCACTGATTCATTTATCAACTCGTGGCACTTTTAAGAGTCTTTGTTGGGCTTAGATGAGAGCGTTGACATTATAATACCATAGATACACAACTCAGTCAGCTATGGTATCTCCTACCCTCTCAATTGACTGCCACCCAACCGCTGTAACCAAGGCCTATTGATTTCAGTGGCCATGAATCATTAAAATCTCTTTGTAATTGGGTATTGGTGTTGTGTGGGAATCTCATTTACTGATAAAGTAATCAACAGCGTGAGGAGGTGTACTGTATTGTCTATTTCCGCTTGTTGGACATGTTCTGTAATTACCTCCAAAGCTACAAAGACACCCTCAGCAGAGACTCTCCTCCACTCATTCCATTAACATGTGGGCTATTAATCATAAGTCACTGACGTATAGACAATTTCTCTGCGGAAATGTCTCCCTGCAAGTTGCCGATACTTTATCGACTTGAAGCGTTCACATATGCACGCAATGAGAGACGCGCAGAGATCATGCTACCTTATTAAAGCCAAGAAGCTCTACAACAAGACTTTAATTGTTCACATTTGCTTTGAGCATATTTATATCGTTTCCCACACTATTTTAGGAAACTTTGAACATTTTTAGCCACTTTGAAAAGCAACTTCAAATACATGGTGTAGAAAAACAGCCCACTTAGACTTTCTCTGGTGTACTCTGGACAAGAAAGAAAGAAATTCAAGCTGTGAGTCTTGAGGTTATCAGCTATTTATTTGCAGTGTGTTAGTTAAAACTCAGTGAGTCATTACTCACATATGTGAATGTCCATGTGTTATTCATAGATGCGAATATAAAGCACATTTGAGATGCATTGCTGGAGTACATTTACTAAATCTGGCACATCTTTGTGCCTCATACATGGCTAGATTTGCTTATGAATATTTTCCTACTGTACCAAATACATGGGTGCTTCCTTCCTGCCGCCTCATGGTGTGTTTGTGTTGACAGCGTACTGCCACTGACAGTGTTATGGATTCTCCCTCATGGTGACACTTTATGTAAAAGCATGCCCTAATTACAGCCATAAAATGTGGAGCAGAAAGTTCCTTAACGCAGGAGAGCTACGCTGTGGCAATGCATGTAAATAATTCTGTTATACCTACAACAATCATCCATCATCATCTGACAGCCGCTACACCCAGATCCTTTTAATCCCTTTCATGTCAGTCGTATTGCATTCTTTAATTTCCTCAGATCGCATGAATCTTAAGTCATTTATTTATTTGGAGTATACCATCAGTGTGTTCCAGCATCCTTTTAGCTGATGGCAGTTGACACCCTGGAGAGCTCACCTGTCCAGCACAGCGCTAACGCAGATGAGCAATGAGCATATAGAAGAATATTGTCATGTCTAACTCACAGACTTGCTATGTGTAAGCACTAAGCAGCATAAAACAACATTAATTAAGACTATGTAACACAAAATGTTCTGCTCTCTTGCTTTACATTAACATAAACACCCGCAGCCTCAGAGTATGTTTGCTCCTTTAGTGACTTAATTACAGCAGGTTATTCGGGAAGAATACAGTGAATCTGTGAAACTAGAAAAGAAAATACAAAAAAAATCACTTAATCAACAAAACTTTGTAAGGAGGCTCTTAACAGACAAAAGGGGAATAGCAAAGCTAGTGTCTTTATCTTTGACTTTAAGCCATTATTCCCATACAAACTTAGATAGCATCTGCAAACATCAACTCAACAACATACATATTTTAACATGAAAAGAACTTGTAACTTCCAGCTGTTGCTGTCAGAGGGATGCAAATAATTAGCATGACAGTCATGAGTAAACATGTCTTTTTCAAAATAAAAGCTCCACAGCAAAGACCTTCCACATCTGCACATGTTACTTTACAACAATAAACTTGATTGTGTCTGAAACATGTAAAACATATTCAGGGCAGAACACACAATAATGCAAGCATATGTGTCCTTCATGAAGTATTCATAGACAGTGTATAAAAAGACAGTTAATTCATGATTTATAAAACACCAGAACACCATTGCAATATGACATATTATACATTTGTATTCCATAATTCACTACACCTTGAATACTGTGCAGATTCTATCTACTAATAAAGACCAAGTGATGCAGCTGAAATGCCAGTCAGAATTAGAATAAGGGGGTGGGAATTGGACTATAAAAGAAACAGTCCACAACCATGCGATGTGCTTCCTGCATTTTAACCATAGCCTACTACCAAATTTTAATGGCAGTTCTTTCAAAGACATTGTTAAAACAGCCATCCCATAACACAGATCCTTACAAGGTTTGTGAAATTTAGAGGCACCAGTTAACAAGCAGAACATGCAAACCAACCCCACACATAAAGACCCAAAGCCCGGAAAACTATTGCTATTGCTGTGCTAACCACTGCAACACCAAGCTGCCACAAGACACTCCACCAGAAATGACATAATGTCATCTTAATGGCGGAGCTTAAAAACATGATACCTTATTCATGAGGCCAATTCTTATCCCAAGGTAAATAGTGTGGAAAAGACAGCATCCTGTAGTCTGGCCTCTGCATGCCCTCAGCTGGAATAAATCATTTGTTGGACAAAACTGCAGAACAACATAATCCACCCAGCATATACTGTACAGTATACTATAACTATTCTCCTGACCTCAGCTCACCTTTCCATTTTTCAGCCTCCAACCCACTCCGGCAGTGTCTAGCCAGAGCATGATCCTTTACCAGCGTAGTGTGACTGACCCTTCAGCTAACAGTTGGTTGAGCATGATCCCTTCACTGTAGCTGCTTATTTTAGTTGCTGCAATCGCACAGAAAACCGAAGCACTATAGCAGCAAACTATGTGCCAGATACAGTACCCGTCAGAAAATGATCGCTTCCCCAGGAGATTAATGCACCAAACTTTTCTCTGCAAACTAGCAGTGATAGAAATACTCATATTTAGAGGCAGATGCTCTTTGAATGTGTGAATTGAATTCAGCTGCAACTTTCACTCACTAAGAATAGAGGTATTTACACCCAGGCCCCAAACATGGCTTGAGTTGAAATATGTATTTTCTAACGTTTTAAATATTCATCTTTTTTACAGATACATGTCAGTTGGGGTTTTATATTTTTGTTTGTTGTTGGAAACTTATTATTTACTTACAGGCTCTCCACATTCAGTCCAGCATTGAGTACTATGAGGTTGATTTTGCAATATCTCTAAATATTGTACGCAAGTTTGAGCTTGTGGTCCTGCAGCCTTCATTTCGTCAGCTATCTCCGTTTGAGCCATTCTTTGACAACCCTAATTTTTTTTCACTTCCACACAAACATTTGCACAAAGAGGTGACAAACTGTTCCACTCTGTCACAGCAATGGTGCTGTGGTGCAAGAATTTGCTGAAATGCGAATGCTTACCCCAAACAATAATCCAGGTACAGCCAAGTGAGACTGTCCTGTGGAGCTGAGATGTGTTGTTTTAAAGCATCTTTAAATCCTGTTCACTTCAATCCCTGCGGGCCAGACCATGTTACCATGGAAACACAAGACACCAGACATGGGCAAACAATTATTGTACATGTTTCACTAAATTATATCATAATTGCTTTCTTTATCAAATAAACAAACACATAGGCAACAGTACACTTGCTGCTCTAATGAGCTAATAGATGCATGTATTATGGGATAAAAGTATGTTATTGTTGTTGTCGTTTACATATTAATTCTATGAAGGAGAAAAATCTGAAGACAAATGGAAAAAAAAAACTCTTATTCTCATTACCCTGCAGCTAAATGTGTTGTGCAGGGTGATTAGTTACAGAAGTACAATAAGGAGTTATAAGTATGTGATGCTATGTTGTTAAAGCAAAGGCTGATGAAGGAATAACTCCAATAAATCCTCAAATAGCCTACAAGCTTTTGGAGAATTTAAATCCATAAACTAGTAGTATTTTTTGAAAGGAGCCCCTGCATCTTTCAAACCTCCTGCAAAATTAAAACCCAAATCCACTATCCTGTAAGTCTGCTTGTCACATGTCAGATGTTAGATTAATACTATTCTGTTAAAAGAGTCAAGACTCCTCTGTTTGAGAATTGCACTGCTATATCACTGTCAGTTGAATTCACTGTGGAGAGTTTTTTTTAATCATAAAACAAAAACCACAGAAGTTTTTTTTCTTTTTCCATCCCATATACTTTTTTTTTTCCTTCTCAAAATCACTCTCAGCCGTTGACAACCTCCGCCAGACACGACAGAGCTCACATTAATCACACTGGAAATAAATCCCTGACAATTGGGTCGATGATTTTTGGTTGTATTATGCTACAGTCGCCTCACACCTCAGGCAGAGATGAGGGGCAGGCAACAGTGGTGTAGCTTCTTTCTATCTCCACACTGCAGGACTGTTTTTTCATTTTAAAAGAATTACTGTGACATCATTTGTGGCAATTTACACAGCCAACTTGGAGCCACCAATTTTCTTTCTTCACTTCTGCAGTAGTACTCCAAGCAAGCCCTCCAACTTTAATGACTGTATAAATTGTTCTTAAGAGTAATGATTATAAAGGGATAATGGTGTTCCTCTCTGCAGATATGAACTAATGGGCAAACCGTTGTTGTAAACACAAAGTTTCTGGAGCTTGTGTTTAGGTTTAAAATAATATTCTTTAAGGTTTGAGGACTTGATTAAGTCTTTTGTTTTGTTGAATCTCCTCCTAACATGAACTTTTTCATTCTTAAACCAAGTCACCCAACTCCCTTGCAAAATTAGCTGCTATTACAAGGCCAACATAGTCAGTGGTAGCTGTTATTAACCAGACATGCTAAGAGTTTCAGTCATTGTTGCCTAATACAATGATTTATGATACATCCCGAGGATGGACTGGGTGTAACAGTGACTTGCTATGCAAAAGGGAACAAGATGACCCACCTAGACACAAGAGACACACTTGCACTAAATAACAAAGTAATTTATTTATGAAAAAGTTGCCAAACAAACTAATGGGTAAAATCTGTAGAATCAATAGTGTATGGGATAGCTGAGTGGAAATGTGCTGCGTGGGTGATGTCGTGCTGTAAAAGCACAGAGAAGTAAGCAAAAACCCCACAATGCAGAGTTGTGTGGATTGAGAAGATCTGCCCACAGACCGACTGGCGACTACTCTGGGTTATACTGTATGCATGGGACACACTGAGCCCAGGTGAGTCTCATGCTGCTGATTACACCCTTAATTGGTATGCAAAGCGCAACAGCTGCAGACTGAGGGACCGTCACAGCATGCTAACTACAGTAGGAAAAAAGAAAAGAGTTTACATCTTGGCAAGTAAAGGAATCAAGTCGTAACCTTTCCTCTACATTGATAAAAAAAAGAAAGAACTGACTGTGTAGCTACAGCAAAACTTACAAATAGCTCCTTTAAGTGTGTAGATTGAGGCAATCATCTGAGCCTTCTGTAAAACCTGAAAGCTTCGGGAGAGCTATCGTGGACTCATCTAAAGTCAAACATGCCCTCACTGACTTGTGAGTGGCCTCTGAAAACATACACCTCTTTGAAGAAAGCTCAGGTGATGCTATGGCAGGATGAATAGGTAAAACAAAAGGAGGAGAACAAGACAGATCAGAGTTGATGCACAGATATAGCTTTCAGAGAGGAATCCATATATAAATGAGGAAGATGAAACATGTTCCCCCACAGCATCAGATAAAGATTGTTTCCAGTGCATTCTCAACCAGATAAGACAAGCCCAGAGATAGAAGTGCATCAACTGGAATGACATGCTCTCTAGCCAAGAGGCGCAATAACTCACTTACACTGAGCCCATTAAAGACACAGTCTTAATGACTTTGTTGTAACCCCTGAATCACATGTCAGTCACTGCAGTTTGTGGTAGCGTATACCAGTTTGGAGTAAAGAAAACAAACTGAGTATGGGAGTACTCTAGGTGGGACGGTCTCCGGTGCACTCAGATGACTCACAGAAACATATTTTCCTACAATAACAGCACGATTCAGTTGTAGGTGTGATGTTTGTTCTCATATTTCACAGCTCTTTGTGTACTTTGGTCTGTGGAATATTGTTTGCACAGTCAAACAATGGATGCACTTTTCATAATTTGTGTCATTTTTCTTCGAAGATAAAAATCTGACAGGTGATGAATTCTCAAAGTTGCTTTACGACAAAATTAGATAAAACGTTGAGAATACAAAAGAAAGTTTTTTTATTTTTTATCTTCTTTTACTTTTTAATCCACGCAGATGTACATTTTAATTAAGTTAGTCTATATTCGTCACGTCCCCACCACGATTCTCTTTCCGCTCCATACGCAATGCTAAGGTTTTCCTGGGTAAGTGTGGGCAAACCTATATGTGAGTCAAACAAAGACGGAGAATGACAGAGAAAAAGACAAAGATAGCGTGTGCAGTGGGATGAGTGAGGGATCAAATGGGGGAAATATTTACAGAGGGGAGTGAGAGATAAATGATGTGACAGGGATGGAGAAGGAGGGAGAAAAAAGGAAAATGTGATGCGGGAACCAATTACACGGAGTACGCTTCCACCTGCCCCACTAACATTTAAATTGGTTGCGTATTGAGTAATAACTTTAAAAAAAAATGATATCCCTCTAATCTCCCCGTTCGTTTAAAAAAAAGAAAACAGTGAGTAAAACATGGTGCAAAATTCTTAATGACCCAAAAACCCTTGCAGCTATGAAAAATAAATGAAATGCAGTGGGAAACATTATTTAGCTGTAAATTGACACAATTCTTTAGCTCTGTAATGACTTCCTCGGCTAATGACACACCATTGCAACACGCATGTTTTGATTTATTCATCAGCCTAGTACAGCTGTTTTGTTAGACATGGCTCTGTGCTGTACGTGAGGCTATTCCAGCCATTTAGAGTGTCAGCGTTGGTGTCAGGAAGCACTCAACACAAAAACTACTTAATATGAATACGCCAGTGAAATGAAAGGATGAAACCTCAGGTGGAATGACAAGGCAGTCTCGCTCCCTCCGACATCTGTTCCTGTGAAGGCAAAGCAAGGACGCCACTAACAGTTTACCCCAGATACCGCAGTCCCCTCTAGCGAGAGCATCTGTCTAATGAGGGTGCACAGTAGCTCCTGTGAAGCCAGACATAACGCCGCTTTGATATCATGAGGATTCCAAGTCCTCAAGAAGCCACAATGTAATGAGGATGAAAAAGACATTTTTTATAAAGGCAACGTCAAAAGATCCAGTTTAACCAATCTGTATCCAGATGAATTATCTAATATTTCACTTGCAGGGATCTTCAATGATAGAGTACCTTAATTGCGTGTTAGTATTTTTGTGTCTCGTTTTCATAGAAGGCACCAAGAAGTGGGCATGTAATGAATCTGACACAGTAAAATATTGAATCTAGTTGGGTTTTCACTCGCTGCCAGTTCAGGGCTCCAACCTGACACAGTTGTAACAGGTGGAGCTGAGAGCGAATTGCAAGGAACTGTGACTTTGCTTCATGATGAGGTTACATGATGTAATGCAACAATTTGAAAGCGGCACATTGTGTTGTTGTTGTTGTGCTGAAACATGAATGAATCATTTTCAATATAGCCTCAATGTAAACCTAAAGTTTCTTAAATATTAAAAAAAAAACAAAAAAACTTTAAAATGTAAATTTACAACAGGTAATCAGCACACTGTCATGTATTTAGATTTACAAGGCTGCACCTGCTCCCTGGCTGGTGAACAGCCCAAGCAAAAACTAGTCAAAATACAGTAGTTTGTACATCACGTATGCAACAGTGTATCTAATTTAGGCTGTTTATCTGGTCTGACTGGATAGCATGAAGGCAAATCACCCACCCTCCTGAGATGGAATAAGAGGGGATTTCCAGCTCGTCCCTCTTTGCCAAGATTGCACAAATGCAGTGGATTAAAGGAACCACACAGCATTCGTTTTGAACATAATCACGGGATAGATTATACGTTTCTCATACAGTATTAACAGTGACTCCTCCCCGCAAAAATTAGTCGTAGAGTTCCACACAAGTTCATGTCAGGAGTTCCTTAGGTGATATTATGAAGCACTGTATGAATTTCTGTTGTTATGAACCAGAGCTGTATCTAAGAACTAACCGGGAAGTCAAATTTCAGGGACGTCTTAAAGAGAGGCCTGGATGATCAGTTTCTCAAAGTTCAGGTGAAACAGGAGTCAGTGTATTTAACCCTATATTGATTTGTTGCCTACCTTGCACATAGAACAAGTCTCTTGAGTAACCTTCTTCTACAATTGCAATAATGTCAGATAAGAAGCATCCTGTCTCCTGGGGATCCTGAAAAACACAGGTTAACTCTAGACTGGACTACTGTATTCTTAGGATGAGCCAATAATTCACAGTGAGAAAGTCTCCATCTGATCCAAAATACTGCAGCACAAAAAGAGATCTATTTCTCCCAAGAAAGAATTTCAACCATTGACTGCCTGTAGAATTCAGAATACAATTTCAAAACCCTTCTCCTTATGTATAAAGCCTAACCAACTGAGCTCCATCATATCTTCAAGAGCTCATACTTCCCCATTATCCCAACAGAACACTCTGCTCTCAAAATGCACATGTACTCGTGGTTCCTGGAGTTTCTAAGTGCCGAATGGGAGGCAGAGCCTTCAGCTATCAGGCTCCTCTCCTGTGGAACCAGCTCCCAGTTTGGGCTTGGGAAGCTGACACCCTCTCTGCATCTAAGATTAGCCTTAAAACTTTCCTCTTTGATGAAGCTTATAGTTAGGGCTGACTCAGGGGAGCCCTGAACCATCCCTTAGTTATGCTGCTATAGGCTGGGGCTGCTGGGGGAGCTCCCATGACACGATGAGCACTTCTTCTTGCCCCACACCCCCATGCATATATCACACTACAGTAGATGTCATTAACTCTGTGTCTTCTCTCTCCATCGCCCTGTCCTCATTCTGCGTAGATCTCTGACTCAAGAGCCTTGGGATCTGGATCTGCCACTACCATGCAACACTATTTTATTATTATTATTAATAACATTCTTTCACTGAATAGTATTCTTTCTATTTTATCCATTCTATCTAGAGCTGTTCTCCCTCTTGTCTCTTTCCTCTTCCCCATGTTATTCATTTTCTGATATACTGAGAAGCCGTCATTACTCCTAGATGATCCTTGAGGTCACATACGTTATGATTTGGCAATTTTGATAAAACTGCCAGATAGCTCAATAAGGTTGCTAATGCTACTTGTCTAAGGCTCTAAGGTAAAAACCTCAGTTAGTGTGTTGATTTGGGTTTAGGGCTCAGTTTGATTTTCAGTTTGTTGGCTGAGCATTTGTTAGTGTTTTTGTGCTATAGAGCTAACTTTCAGAGCAGTAAGTCACTTCTCCTTATGTGCCCTGACCTTCTGGATAGCCTATGCCATAAAGCAAGTTAACAAATGGTTCCATTAACTCTTGGTTAATCTCAGCTTTTACTGTAAGGATAAGCCACATCATCAGCCTGCATAATATCGCTAAATATTACATGAGAAGAAATGCTGATACCTGCATGTAGTACGTATGTAGTACGTGTACTCTTTCCTGATGATGAAACTGTTAGGAACATGTGCGGCAGGTCAAATAAGTGATGAAAAAAGCTGAAACAAAATGAAGAGAGAGAGCAGTCGTCCATATCTGATGAGTGGACCTGACCAAAATAGTAATTTATAATCAAGAGAAATGCATAACTGTGAGGATCATTGTTCTAATCAAAGATATTCAGTTTTTATTTTCTGTTATCCTCTCCTTGTGTTATTCTGAGCTGATAATGAGGAAGACAATAAAGGCATCGTCGCTGTCAAGATGAAAGAATCCTAGTTTCATTAAAATTCAGTGATAGTTATTGTGACTTGTTTTTTATTGTTGTTAGAAGTTTTGTTTCTGACCAGAGTGGACACATGGAAAGAAGCAGGAAGCTTTGTTTTACAAAGCTGTGTACTGCTTTACTCACTTTCTGTCACTTAATTGAAAATGAATGGTGGCTCACTTTACCACTGATTTGGTTTGCCAGTAAGTAGTTTTGATCCTATGAAGTTGAGTTAACCTGCACTGGAAAAGTTTTTTGTTTTTGTTTTTAAATTAAGGACAAATTACAGAGAGGATATTCAGGAATAATGGCAAACCAACATTTTTGAATAATGAGGTGACATTTAATCAGTTCTTCAAACATTTACTAAATTATTACTTCATGTTCATATTTTATTCAACTCTGAACTACTATGGAACAAAGTGGACCTCCAAACAATCAGGCTCTGCTGTTTGAACAGATGATAGACACTGGAATGGATAAGTGTTCGCTCTCCATGGTCCTGAATTATCCCAAATAAAGGGTGACTGACTGAGGGCCAGTGTTTGGCCCAAAGATTATGGTCCTATTTTAAATAAGTATGCTATCATGGTGCAGAAGTTGCTGCAACAGAGGCTGTAGATTCCATGGTTGACAACGTTGTACCTGCTCTCCAAGTCCACACACCTGAGCTTGTGCAATAAATTTTGGATGAATGAGGCTTTGCGATGAAATCCATCACCCAGATGGCGGGAGGGCAAGGTCAGCTGACAACTGTTTGAAACCTATATCTTCAAATAGATGGATTGTTTGAACATTATGATGATGTAACGTGCCACGCTAATATTCCAGGACAAGACATTTGACATCTGAGAGCAGCGGAGGAACCACACAAAGACTTACTTCGCTGCCACTTGAAAAGATATGAATATTTCCAACAGATCTGCACATACAGTGACTTGTAACATTGAATAATGAATAATGAATTATGTATCAAACACTTGACCCCATGAGACCTCGAGAGATCACTGGACAAACGCATGAAAGCTTTGGTTTGAGGGTGCAGCTTTAATCTGGCCTGCTCTGGTGACCTAGGTCTAAGCGATGGAACTCAAGAGAGCACAGCACACATAAATCATGCATAAAACATGCACATGGCCCTATAACCCTGGGTGAGATGGTTCCTTGAAAGCAGCAGCAGCAGCAGCTGCAGATAAATGAGGGCTCAGGTATAGACCTGGTGAAATACCCCAGCAGGATTCGAATGTGACAGCCAGAGATGTGATGGGGAATCCATCACAGGTGGGCTTGGCGTTGGAGGAGAAGGTTGAGATCCGAGTGGCCTTCTAGTTCTTCTCGGTCCCCAACTCTCACATGCATAAATAATGACATGGGGGAGGGTCCCCTGCTGTAGCCTCAAGGATATTCAGAAGATATTAATGTAGCAGAGGCTGAGGACAGCAAGACATGGCAGGTGGCATCAATTTTTGCACAGTGAGGAGCACAAATATAAAGCTACAGTTCTGTCAACTGGAGGCACATATTTGTTGCACCAGTGTACAGATTGTGTTTTAAGCAGTAAAATAAAACCATGGCAAATAATGTTTTTAATATCCTGCAGTATCAGTTCTTTCCTTTATTTGTTCATAAAATGGGGAAATTGCTTCTGCTGCTCAGATACTACAGTGTTTTGATGTGAGGCGTTGAATGAAGCGATTGACAAGAGAAATCAAATCACAGATAAGAGGGGAATTTAGGAAACCATAGGGAATATAGTTATAATTCTATGACAAGTGTTTTTCCCCTACTTTTTCATTTTGTTAGCACATAGATGTGCTCCCACCCTCCCTCTGCCCCCAGGCTGGACACCAATTATACATTTATTTTCCACAATATTTTATTTGTATAATGCCCCTTCCTGAAGCTCAACCGGAGATGTGGCTGAAGAGAAGCTCTGCCTCCGTGGCTTCCAGTAAAATACAATATGTAGAGTTAAAAGCTCTATTGTGCCAATGCTCTAATGATCCCCACAGGGGAGCCATCTTTTTTCTTTCCTCTTCCGCACTAAGGTCAGAGGTCAGGGTCACCAACAGAGCAGTCTCCCTGGAGGTGGAAGCCAATACATCCATGTTTGTAAGGGGCAGACATTGTTCTATTGAGGCATAGATGGGCTGAATGGCTGTTTGCCAACAGAGGGGTTTTAACCCTCTTTCCCGCTTGAATGGTGGTCCCTGTCACCACTGTCTCCTGCCTTCCCATACACCCAGTGAACCAACAGTTATGGCGCACATGTTAGTTAAGATCGGATCATCTGCTGCCTGAGTGACCGCCCTTCACTCCCCTTCGGGCGTTTGGAGTGGAAGTGGTTCACCGCCCACCAAGAGGAAAAGTGGTCAGGGCCTGAAGGTGGGCGACCTGTGTCCACCAGAGACCAACGCCTTCATTAATTAATTCGTCTATCTTAAGGTGTAGGCACTGAGCTCTGCAGACCAACGTGTTTGTCTGGGACACTGATTAGAAAGTGTTTTGTGTTGCTTAAAGTGCTGCTGTGAAGCGTTAAACGTGCACTGACAAGATTATTGTCACTTGATTTCTTCAAAGTACCAAAATAGAGATTGACTGATCACACAGTTCATCTCCTTTGTGTCACCATTATTACATTACTGCAAGATGATCTGTTTGATTTGTAAGAGGGGCAATCGCTATTGACGGGGACAAGAAATATTCACTAAAAACCTCTTCAAGTAAACCTTTGTCTCGCGTGGGGAGGTGAGGAAAACGGGGGGGAAACACACCCTCATGTTTTTAGATGTGCCATGAAATAACGTTTTTTCTCTCCAATACTGTGCAATAGCATCGAAACACGCAGCAGACACCATCATGACAGACTTTCAGGGCATTCATCTTGGGCAGCTTTGGAGACTCCAAATCAGCTGCGAGTCCATGGCGTGCGTCATTGCGCAGCAGCGCGTCCAGCCCATAGTGGTTAATGGGAATCCGCTGACAGAGCACAACCAGTTGTTTGTGCAGGCATATGTATGCGCGGATCAGCAGGTGCCTGTCCTTAACAAAACTGAATGGAAGTCTCGATTACAGCCACAGCGATCTGAGAGGAAAACTCCTGCGTTACGGACTCTTATTTTGCAGGATGCGCTGATATCTACATGACATGCACGCGGTGATCGGCAGTTAGACTACAGGTAAAGTTCGTGTTTAAACTTATTTACTCTGTGATTTTATCGTTTAAAATAGCGGTGGCACCTGTTCATCTTTGCTGCGCCTCAGATTGTTTTGTTTTCTGTGCGCTTCTTCTTTTCCTTACCAGCGCGTCTCTGAATAGAGTGTGTGTCATCCACTGCAGGCTGGATACCAAAGTCCGCTGTGCATTTCAACTTTGAAGTATGGAGTGATGTTTTATTTAAAGTGCGACAGTCTGTTAAAAAAAAATCTACTGCGTATATTCAGTCTTATCACTGCGCTGCCAGCCAAACGCATGTGTGTGTCAGTCCGTCTGTATACGCGCGCGCTTTACTGCGTGTGCATGAGTGTCTCCTTCCTAAATTGTGTTGCTATCAATTAATTTTGCCAGTGGAAGCTGCTGGTGCGTGGATGATGTTCTTTCTTAATGTGAATGCGGGGTTAGGAGGTTAACAAGTGTTTACTTGACCATGCAAGCCGCTTTAATAGTTGATTGATTTTTCCCCAAGGCCATTTTTTTTGGACACTGTGCCCAGTTTATAATAGGAAGAGCTTTCATGTCTTCCAATTGTGGTCAAATTGCAACCTTTAATTGGGCACAGGGGTGAATTTTAAGGATGACAGTTATCTGAATGACAAGAAGGTGAAGGTCAGGGAAAAAATCAATACTCCCCCTTAGGGTGCTGTGTCTCTATAATGGGTGTGACTGGGATACATAAATGAGGAATTTATCAAAGTTGACCCATTACAGCCTGTATACTGTACGTTTCCATTTCCAAGCCACCGTGTCTGTGTGTATAGGTGCCTCTTATCAATGGAGATGCTTGCTTGGGCCAATATTTGCCCAGCAGCTCTGGATCAGATAAAAACAGTTAAGCTGTCAAGTCAACAGACAAATGCTCCCAGCAATGCTATGACTCCACTGCGATAAAAACAGTAATTAAAATCACGCTAATGCGCCGTGAAGCCTTATGGTGAGTTTCGCTGAGTCCTCCTCTAATTTGTCGAACTATATTTACCAGGGCGATAATGCCTGTAATCAGCGGAATAAGCCCAGATTGTAAAGCAGAGTAAATTTCTGCAGATTTTTGTTCACTCGGTGGCTATAAACTGCCAGCTGTCTTTCAGATATAGCTCTCAGCCGTCACAAGAAGGCAGAGGAGTGATATTTTCATAAGTAGGGTTGTGTGGAGATAATGGAAAGGCTCTCTGTTATCATCAAAACTCCAGAGCAGTGAATGGTATTTCTCTCCCCCTCTCACATGGACAACATGGAGGAATTAAAGAAATGTCAGCCTTAAACAACAAATTGAAGTATTGGCGTGGCTGAGCCTCGCTGGACAGGTGCCAGCATTGTCTTGGTTTTTCTGCTTTCTTTCACTGTATTGATTTTGTCACTCTCCATTTGCTTCTTTTACCTGCTTATTGACTGCTTTCTGTGGTCCAGCTAAATGGGAAGGTTGCCCTGTGTCATTGAAATGGGCCACTGGTGATTCATCTCAGTCGTTTGACTCAGATTTTCTGGAGCACATCTCTTATGTCAGACCTTATCATCTTATGACTGATTTTTTTTTCCTTCTTTTTTTTTTGCACAGTTACAGTTTAGACTGGATGGGTTTGTTTGCCACGCAGGTGCATCCTGGCAGCAGTATAAGTGCATTTCTGGCTCATGTCTAATGGGACCTTGCCTTGACTTAGCAGCACAGTGTCGTGTGTCATCAGTAATGTAATCTGATGGCACAAGTCCTTCTGGTATTGTCCCTTCTCGGGCTGTCACAGTGTCCAGATGCATCTTTAGATCAACTGGTTTCCCTCAGGCTTTACTTTTCAAGGATCACATGTGATAGAAATATGGCCAGAAGCCCTGAGGTCTGGTGTGGCTGAACCCTCACTGGGTCTTGAATGAGTCCAGTGCATTAAAGTGTCTTTAATGTAATCCACTTGTCCATACATAAACTAAAGTCGGTCAGCAAAGCAATTTTTTTTCAAATCAATTCCCCACTTCACGGCTCCACATCGAGATCATCATTGGTACAATCTCCTCCCATTCTTGATGTATGAAGCATTCTATACCAATATCCTCATGTCTTTGAACCACCCCGCCAGTGGGACAGCCATCAATATCAAACTAAAGATTTTATCTGTGTGATACAGTGCACAGGTGTAGTATAGTACACACACACTGAGACATGGCATCACATAGGAGCTCTATCAAGAGGAATGATATAACTTCTCCTGTGGTGAGACATTTCAATGAACTGAAACATCCTATTTCATCAGTTTTATATAAGCAGAGAAGCCAAAGATGTAGTGATGCCAATTTGTACTGCAAGAAGAGAGGAGGATTTTGGATGTCTTTTCTTTCTTTTTTTTAAATCTCAAAAGCTTATTTCCTGGAGGTATAAATGAGAAATTTCAATTAATGAGTTTTTATAGTGGTGTTTTGTGAGCTCTTCAATATGTCCAAATCCTTTAATTATGTGCTATTTTAATGACATTGCTGGTTCTCTTTTCATTATATTCCATCCCAGCCTACAGCACTTTAGTAGTATGGCATGATAGAGTGGGTATTTAGGTAATGACCCTCAGCTTGGGCACCACATCCTCTGTTTGTGTTATATGAGGTCACTCATCCATCCATAATTATAATTAATTATTATCAATTTCATCAATGAAAACAGTAATCATATGTATTTAACAGCAGCCTTCATGAAATGAGGCTAATGTTGACATTATTTATACAAAAAACATTCGATTTTTGCATCACAATTTAAATGTTCTTTATGATGTGTTGTATGATGATGACTTTTCTTCATAATGCAAGTTTGGCTTATCTGTCTCTTCTGACTCCATAATTCTCATTGCTGTGATAACCGCTGTAATTGCCAGCCTGCATGTCCCCAGTGTATATTTGAGCGTCAACATTGCTGGCTCATCCCAGTAATAATGCAGACTGATGGACACCAGAGACCTGTCTGGGATGATGAGAAATAGAAGTCACTCAGAGCCTGAAATGAAGCTTCTAAACCCGTAGATGAAAACAGGGGAGGAGAGGCCCTCGCCAAGATGAAATCCACAGAGTCCTTAATGTTGCTGTGAGACACTGCCATGGTGTGTTGAAAAGAGAAAAGGAGACGGCCCAAGACAGAAAGTGAGATGGGGAGGAGGGGGGTCCACCGGGAGGTGAGCTGAGGAGTACACAGAGTTACAGATACTTTTACATAATAGAAATGTTGGTTAGACTGTGGCAAGATCCTTAAAGGCCCTGCACCGACAACATCAGCAAGAGATTTTGATAACAAAGATGAAACTATCCAGCACAGAGTGAAATGCTCTATTACTCTGTTCCATCACTCTCACATTAGTCATTCTGTTAGAGCTATTTTTTGCTTTAGTGTACTTGTGGAATCTCGAAAGAAATTTTGAAGATGCTCCAAAAAAAATGTTTTAAAAAGCACACTGGACTGTTTGAACGGACTGTGTGAGATGAAGAACATGTTCTTTTTGTGTTACATGTTGTCAGACTTTTGTTTTGACAGTCGTGATCAAAGGTTGTTTTCATCCTTATTGGTGCAATTGTGCATTTTTGATTTATTCTCTTTCCTGTTGTCTTCAGTCTTCTTAGCGTCTGGTTGTAGGGTACAGTACTGTCTCTACAACAGCTTCTCATCAGACCTAAGGGGTGACACTTTGAATGTACCATGATCACTTATAATAATTGTAAGAATGTAACAAAAGGTCCCCATGGTTTTTAAGACCATTTTGTGTCATCTCACTTGCCCTGCCTGACTGGGTCAGATACATGTGGAAAATAATTTGTCCGACATCCTATCATAAAGCCCAGTCACTGCCTCATTACCAGCTGAAAAAGAGTCAGGCTGAATGAGCAAAAGCTGTTTGATGATCCAAGATGACTTTTGATGGAAACTGCCTAGTTTATGGCCCGATGCTGTTAAAATCAGTTTGTAGATGAGACAGGATGGTAATGTTCTCTCTCAAACAGAACATCCTGCCCTCACTGAAAAACATGCGCCGAAAACCATAAGCTGATGGAGCCAGCTTATAATGAACACAGCAGGATATAACTATGAAAAGGTATGCTTATATGGAGCGTAATACTCAAATTATACAGTAATCAGTTTAAAAGCCCAAATATATCAACAAAAACATCTCCATCTGCAGAGGGGTATTTTCAATTTTCACGAACCAATGAAAGTTAAATTGCATCACATAAACAGACGAAAACAGTGGGGTTGTGCGTAGCGCAGTGGTTAAAGTGGGGCGCCCCATGTAGAGGAGACCCCGGTTCGAGTCTCGTCTCTATCTCCCCCTTTCCTGTCTATCTCACTGTGTGCTATCCAATAAAGGCAAAAAGGCCAAAGATATACTTAAAAAAAAAAGATGAAAACAGTTTACTTTCTGTCCCTATTCTTTTTTTTGCAGACCCTCTTCTTGATAGCGAGATAAAACTTTTGGCCCAACATATGCCTGGGTCCTCAGGCGTGAGTCTGGCCTGTACACCATGCTGTTGGCTGGTTTTGATATTTTGTGCACGAAAGAATTAGTCCAGATGTGGAAGTAGCATCTGACAGTCATGTTGTACATGGGCCAGATTCAAACCGTGGAACCAAGCCAGAGGAAAACATGCATGGGCCAACAAGTATGGGGCGCATTTATTTTTGCCCTGTCACTTTAGCTGCTCTGATCAAATGTGTTAGTTCGTGTAAACACCATCGAATCACTTCTCATGTAAAAGTTTGACCCAAAATCTTCAGTTGGAATAATTAAAATAAAAAATATGCACATAACCGCAGCCAAAGGCAACTTCATCAAGCCGGGAGCTACAGGGATGCACAGATCCCATATCATAAATAAATTTAGCTGCATTCTACCATAACAGGCCACAGACTGTGTCAGAGCAAGATGTTTCTTTACAGAAAATGTTCCCTAAAAACTCTTAAACTTGGGAAAATGAGAGCACTGTCAGCATATTGCTATTCAGCTCTGGCAGCTAAACTAAGTTATGGGATAAGTGTCTGTGAAGACAAAATGTTTTTCAGACTCCAAAACTCTGGACTTACTGTGACGAAAACTCAGAAAACAGGTAGTCATGGACTGACTCACGCATCACTTCTTATCTGTACCTGGTGCAGTACAGTAGACTGTAATGCAATGTAGTGCATTAAGGAAAATGCACAAGTACATTTTAGTAGATGTGTAAACAGACCTTTTCCATCAAAAGCATTGGTATCATCACAGCAAAACAAGCACAAGTGTTGACATATTATGCAGAAAAAGGCCCAGAGGTGAATTCAGATTTAGATTCATTCAGATTCATTCTCAGAGGGAAATGTTTTCACATTCCATATTGCACATGTAAACATACAACAATATGAATAGCAAAGTACTACAGTATGACTAAAAGTACTATAGAACAAAGACATGGTGAATGTGTTGTCTATTTTGTAAGTCTGAAAAACCTGTTCTTAACATTAATTGCTTCCATTAATGACTTAACGGCCACTCGTAACTTCCGACCCGTGAACTCGTAAAATTAACTGAAAATTCTAGGAAGGAAAATCAAAATATGTTTCATATTAATAGTTAGCAGCCCCGAATGTCAGATCTGTTGGTCCTCATGCTAAACACATTCAGTTCCATTGGCTGCACACACAGCCCTTCATGCCGTTCTCTCTCCTCATTGGATAACACTTGTATCCCACAAGGAAAATTTTCTCCTCGGGTTACAGCAGAGCAGAGTGACGGAGAGACTCGTGTTACGGTTGAAACACTCTATGTAAGTGATTGCTGACGGAAAATAGGACTATTTAGGACTTATATTAACAAAAACATTCCACTGATATCTGCTTTAATTGCTTCCATTAATGACTTCAAGTACTTTAAGTAAGCTACTTAAAATTCATGAAAATCTAGCTATGCTAATAAAATATGTTTCATATTAATATGTGGAATGTCAGATAATGGAATACAAACACAGTTTTGTGTTTTTGTGAACAGTGATGAGCTAGTCAGATTATTAGGGATGCACCGATTGTGAAATTCTGGGCCGATGTCGATGCCGATGTTTAAAATAACAACTTGGCCGATGGCCGATGCCGATGCCGATGTTTTTTCTTTTTGCTATTCCGTCTTTGGTGCCACAGAAACATTACTGAACTACTGTATTTTAAAAGTCTTTCAGCTCTTCATCATATTATTCAATGAGCACAAATTCAGTTAGACAAATTCATGAAACAAAAACAATCTTTAATGTCAATTTTTAGTTGACATGACCTTAAAACACTTACAGTGGCCAAGAGTTAGAGTTGCTACATGGTAAAAGTAATTAGTTACCAAGAAAGGTAACTTCTCTCCCTAACCCCATTTATCTGCAATTAACCAACTTGCTCATTAACACAGAGACAGAATGATAAGAGTTGTTGTGGTAATATGTAGCCTATACTGAAAGAGGAGTTGAGCAGGATTTCTCCAGTGGCTACGCTACACTTTTACCTCAATTAAAAAGCCCCAGAGTCCTAACTGTGATAATCTACATGACTTGTGACTGGTTACAGTGAGAACGGAGGCTCTCTGCCTTTCACCTGAGCCCTGTGTAGCATGCAACCACGCCACTGCTCATGTTTGTGTCCCAGCTCTTGTCTCTGGCAATAACAAACTAGCAAATTTGTTACGTAATCCATCGCTTGACATTTATTGATTTCTTGGCTTCGTGTAAACACATACACGTGGCCAGGCGGAGGTTAGAAAAAAAGCGACCAGACGAGTTTCTCTAACGGTGTTTTAAGCCCATACAGAGGATTTAAATGCGAGGGCGTTCAGGCTCCTCCGTTCCTCCGCTCAAATGACCGCTCTGCACTGAACAACCGTGTTTACATGCGCGCAACTTTTTTTCTTTCTTTTTTTTCATAAATCAATCCGCGGATCACATGTGTGCTGAACTGAAGATATTAATCCGAACAGATCACGGATCAATCCGGTGCACCACTAGTATCTTCCCCCCAGAAAAAGGAAAGAAGAAAGGTTCCTCCCAGCACAGCTGTTCATGCGGCATTTAAACCAACATAAACATCGGCCACTGCCATCGGTGAATGTCACGTTTTTTTTACCGATGGCCGATGGCAGTCAACGAGCCGAACATCGGCCGATGCCGATGGTCGGCCGATGCATCGGTGCATCCCTACAGATTATTCTTTTCCCCTTTTTTGACAGTTTAGGTGCAATTGATGCAGTGCAAGCTATTTCATTCGGTAGCTTTACAATATTGGTTAAAATGACAACTGAAACAATCGCCAATCAGTCCGTCAAAGGAAAGAAATGAGAACAAATGACTTGGTGTTGCATCTTGAAGGCCACAATGGTTGACATGCTATGTGACTCATGATGCCGGGGATAAGTACCTTGAAGAGCAACAAAGGAGAGAAAGGCCAGAGAATTAGATGACGTGCTGTTTGAAATATCTTTTTATATTTGCTGCTGCCCTTTTCAAGTCAGCTTAGAATCAAATTGTCAGTAGTTAGAGTCACAGCTGAAAGACAGGCTTCACTTTCGAGGACTGTTATCCATCCTCCCACACTGGAGCCTCCTTCATCAGGATGGTCACTGAGCTTGGTTGCATGCCAAGACAGATTTAGCAAACAAACATGGGCTGAAGAGTGGAGATATCAGTTCATGAGCCCTGCTTAACCCGGGGAAAAATCATGGTCTCATCTCCTAAAATAACAAACTAGCAAATTTGGTACTTTGAAGACTTGGGTTAAAATAGTGATGACTAACCGTCAGGTCTGAGGGTGTTTACTGTATAAATGCAGTAAGGCTGCGAGGCAAAGCTGTGTAATGAATTTACTTGGACAAAAACTCAAAATATGTTTCATTGACAGTGACAGATGAATCCAATTACATCTGATACACAAAAATAAATTACACTTTCCCATTTACTGTCTGACTCATTGGTCATTAGATAACCAATCGAATGTTCAATAGTTTCTTATAATGGCACACAGTACCCCAGAGCCCCTGAATGGTCCTCCAGGTTACTGCAATGTGCAGCATCATTAAATTCTGTTGAGCTGAGAGGGATCAAAAGACTTACATGTATTTATAGAATTGAACATTCAAATGATAGTTTATGACCTGTATTTGAATGAGCAGGAAAAATGTTAATGTCTTTGATATTTAGCAAACCAAAGCAGCTGGACTTCTGGCAGCTGAGAATCCTTCTTGCCAGAACCCGATCAACTTGAGGCTAAACCACAACAGTTTGGGCCAAACATCCACAGGGGACTGGCAGCAACATAGAGGTGGCTGCTCTGGTATTCATAAGAACGCCTTCTGCACCATTTTCTTCCAAAGACAACACAAATCGTTTGCTAACCAGTCTTTACTCGCTAAGCTAAAGCTAAATGGCTGGTCCCCTTTCAACCATTTTCCAACAAAGCCCTCCCACGTATATGTGTAAAAAAAGATCAGAAAATCTGTACTTGTCTTTTCCTTTAAAAAAACAAACTTTTCCACTCATTAATTTGCTTAGTTACTATTTGGGCAGAGCATAAACCAGTGCATCAGACTGAAAGTAACAGTGTAATATTCTGGGTTTTTCTCTAACATTCCTTATTGAGCTTGAATCACTCTGAAGTGGTGTATATTCTGGGGAACAAATGGAGCAGACTCACACTCATTTGCTCATTCTGCTGTGACAGATCAGCAGAGAGGTGTGTGCACAGTGGAGATATGATAAGTGATGTGTTTTCTTCCTAATGTGAAAATAGAAGCAGTTCTAAATTTAAAAGGTTTTAAATTATTTCCATGATGGTGAAGTCCTGTATTACTCATACTCCAAGAAGCAAAAGCCAACAGTTGGACTCGTTGCGACTTACTTTCTGGCAGGACGTTAGATGAGAAGATTGATAATGCTGCCACATCTGTCCTTAAAAAGGAGGCTAAACAGCTGGCAGTCAGTGGGCTTAGCTTAGCGAAGTGACTGGAGAGAGAGAAACCACTCTGTCTGAATAGAATTCACGTTTTGCTCGAAGGTGTGGCCACTGGAGAGAGATGTAAATATCTTATCAACTTCCTCTTTCGAAAAACAAAGAAAGAAACAACATGCCACACTGTTCCTTTAAAACATTTGGTTAGAAATAACAGTCCTACATGTTATATTTTAAGCCAAATAGCAATCAAATCCCAATTTCACTCATTCTTTTATTTACGACTGTAAAATTGTTCAAACGTTTAAGACTGAAAATTTTTGATGAGATAAGAGCGCTTCTGTGTTTGTATGCATATATAGTATATATATATATATATATATACTGTATATAGTTTCTTTCATTTTCTCATGACTCATAAAGCAGGGCAGCTGAATGAGCATGACTTCAGTAGTGAGTGAAAACATTAAACATTCCTGCAGATCTGTCAGGATCAGTCATGTCACTCACCGCAGTCTGTTCAGCTGTGACAAAACTGGCAGAAAAAACAGCAACCATACTCTCTGTACTATCTGTATTCAATCTTTTTAATGCTTAGTCCATTTATTATTGTCAGGGGTGGAAAGTAACTAGTTACTTTTACTCAAGTTACTGTAACTAAGTAGCTTTTTGTGTATTTTGTACTTTTTTGAGTAGGTTTTAAAGTCAGTACTTTTACTTTTACTTGAGTACATTTTGTTGGAAAAAATTTACTTAGTTACATTTTAAATAGCTTTAGTTACAAAGTAAAAAATATATAGGTATGAGCTTGCACTGCGTCTGGGTTGTCAAAAGTACTACGCTGCTGTGCTGCATGTCGGGGCTTCAATACAAGAGGGACATTACAGACGAGCAGTATGGAAGTATTTGAATGTGTTTTGGTGTGTCTTTTTGGACAAAGAAAAGTGAGCACCATTGACAACCATTAGGACAAATAGCTACTGCTGCGTGGACCCCCGTAACTTAGAGAAGGAACGGGGGACTCTGAAATAGAGTTGAGTTGAGAGATTTTGGGTGAACTATCCCTTTAATATCGATATTGAGTTGAAAATTTTAGTATCATGATCATGATGGTGACAACCTTAGTGCCAGTAACTGTCAATCTGATTGGCTCTGGACAGATGCAGTGTCTGAAGGCCAAAATCAAGTTGGTTCCACAGGAGCTAAAAGATGATGGAGACCAGTGTCTCCATGGAGACGGGACAAGTTTGGAACACAGAGACATGCATGGAGAACGTTAGGCCGATCTCTGGCCATTATACTGTGAAGTAACTTTTACTTTGAGTAAATTTTAAGTGAGCTACTTTTCACTTTTACTTGAGTAGATTTTTACACCAGTACTTTTACTTTTACTTGAGTACATTTTCATCAAGGTAACTGTACTTTTACTTGAGTAGATTTTTTTGGTACTCTTTCCACCCCTGATTATTGTTGAATTCAGGCACCGATTCAAAGCAGACATAATATATTATGATTAATCTCACTGTCAGTTGTCGATGTCACCATGTGGAAATTTTCCCATTCTGGGTAATGAACTTGTGTTACCAATTAGACTGGATGTTTTTTTCCGGCGATGTGTGTTGGCTCAATATAGATTACAAGTGTTACCTTCAGATGTTGCAACCCTCATTAATGTTATCAGGTTCCCTGTAGACATTAGATTTATATTGCCCAATAGCTGTTTTTGCTTTTCACTTTTACACAAAATCTTCTGCCACTGCCTTGTCGGTCAGCTCTTCTGTTATCACACGATAAAACGCAGACAGTCTGTGATGCAACTCTGCTCTGCTGCTGCACAGAGCCGACATTTTCAGTGCGATAAGTATTGATACAGTGACTAGTCTTTTACAAATTTGATTTTTTTTTCTCTTTTTTTTCCCATTGGATGTCCATGGATGTACCACTGACATGTGGAAAGTTTTATTTCTCTGAATGCCATGTAAGGCTAGGAACACAGACTACCACAATGTTTTGTATTCAATTTCCGCTCAATGATAATGCCCCATTTTCTCTGCTAAAGGGCCATGCAGTAGGTGTTATGTAACCAAAGCTGTAGCTGTATAGGTGACATCACCTTATTGCACCACTGTGAAGCCACTTTTAACACCACAGCCAGAGAAGTTTGCCTTCAACTTGACATTAAATATTTCCTCAGCCCAGCTTGCCGTCCACAGCACTCAGGGCTCCTTGTTTAAGTCATTCTGGTCTCTGAAGGTATTCTGCCTGCTTTTATCTTAAGAGAGGCAACGAGGGAGAGAGCAGAAACAAGAGGTCTCTCTGAAGGAATCTGCAATACGCTTTATTACTTTTCACCCAACTCTGTGCCAAACTTAGAGTCGGGGTGAAGTCATTAACAAGAGGTCATTATACTGTTGAGAAAATGTCTCTCGGGCATGTCAGTGCTGTACTGTAACTGGCTGCAGTGTGATTCAGAAATACGTCTCTGTGTCTGTGGAAAGAATATGTGAGAGATAACCAAGCGGCACAGGGTAAGTTTTCGTTACCTTGGAGATGGATATCTTCTCAGTTAAAAAAATATTTGTGGAACTGCAGACTGTAAAGATTAAAAATAGGAAAGGGGTCACAAACCTTCTGTGATTCCTGCCAGCTAAGGAAGATTTAGAAGCCGCCGTTCCAGCACGAGTATAATGTTGCATCCTTGTTAAGATGCACTGAACAATTTTGCTTTCAAAGGGAACAGAATCCATATCATCTGAATCTACTATCATTGCTTGCATCCATCTATACTGAGTGCTCTCTGTGTACCCTTGTTTCAGATAAGTTTCCACCTGGTGTCTCCGCTCCTTTGGCAGCCATGGCTTTCTTTGCATCTGGAGGGACCATGTTCACCATCCTCCTCATTTGCAGGTAAGAACGCTTACAGTCGGAGAAATACAACCGCTGGGATCGGAGGCCACACAGCTCTCTTAACGGGCAAGAAGCGTAATCAAGTCGTGTCAGATTCTAATTTGTAACAACACCAAAGCGCTGCATGAGGATAGAGAGAGGTACTCGCTTGTATCATTTTCTCGCGAAAGCATCGATACCCAATAACAACTCCCCATGCATCAGGCAAGAAGCATTGAAATTCCATTGCCACGTTCATGACACCGCTGAGCAGAAGCGATGAGGCAGGATCCAGCACCACATGCATCAGTCATTGCATACAATTGGTGTTATAATCCCTGCAGAGGTCATACAGAGAGAATGATGGGATGTTTTGGTGCACATTTGTCTGTTACCGTGAAGAGAAGCCTCTCCTCTTACAGTTTACTTTCAAAGCACAGAATGCACTTTGCACACATTAGATGAGGCAAACCCTCTGGGTCCCACCGAATCCCGCTATAAGATATTCTCTGTATAGTGCAGCGCCTCTTTGCACAATCAACTCTGGCATTAATGTGCTGTAGCAGGTTGCCTACTACACTCGTACTGTATGTAGCCATATGCATCTGCTTTCAGTGTAGATGCCATATGCCAGACATGGGTCATTCAAGCATGAAATGAGTTAATTTCATGAATCTGTGAGCCTCCAAAGATTCCATGCAGACTAGTTTCACCCTGATCATTGTTGTGTTTGAGCTCTCTCTGTGTAATGACACTGCCGCCCCTGCAACGCCGACATTAAAGCACGTCAGTCAAAGCTTAGAAAGCCATAGGAATTTGACATCTCTGTTTCCTCTTTGGTTATAAAAGAAAGAACGACTTTAAATGTACCCAGTAACTTTATCCATTAGTCTCTTTTTACTCTTTTTTCTAGATGCTAATTGAGTCCCACAGACTCAGTACCCAGAGATATCTCAGAAGCAGACATTGTTTTTGGGTCCTAATTGTGTTCAGTCTAATGAGCCAGGGTAAGTTCCCAGTGACCATATGTGTATATGACTTACATAATTCAAGCCGTCCCTGCTGTCAGCACTGATGACATTCTACATAATAACTGCATGAAAAAAAGTGGGGGGGCAAATTATGTGTTTTGCTGTTATTGAGCTGGAGCATAATGGGCTTCTGTCTGTATTTGGGACTGTTTGGGTTGTTCTGTATGGGTCCTAATTATCCTCTGACTATTTACACAAGGTCTGAATGCCCCTCCATAGTCCATTGTTACTCTGAGCATGTTAACTGGATGATTTTGGCTTTGAGTTTATTAATAACAGAACTGCACCTCTGTAAAGTTTCACAAAGCTTTTGTAGACTCTCCGCCTTTGCCCATGAAATTCTTTATTCATGAGTCAAAATATATTTAATATAAATAATGTGAATGGGAAATACAATAGAGGCAGCTGACAGCCTCTCCAGGCTAACCCTTCATGCAAACCGTTATGGTTGAGACACACAGGGAAAAAAAAGAAGCTTCCCCAAGTGTCAGCCATTGTTGACTAAGAAGAGGTTTAGTGTGCAGCTGTGCCTTGTGATGCTCAATCACTTCAGCTTATGTCTAGAACTGGTCTGGAAAATAGAACAAGGTAATTGTTTTCTATTTGTCAGTGTAGTGATGTGCAGCCCAGCATGAAAGAAGTCCAAGACATATCTAGTGATGAGTGACCCTAAAGAGAAAAACCTTTCTTTTGTCTTCTCTTTTTTTAAATGTTGACCTTACCTATGTCATGAAAATAAGTGATTAAATAAAGCCCCTTCTTTGTGCTATGGCCTGTTTCATTTTGTGCCTGATTAAAAATAATCTAATTTAATAATGAAAATTAAAATGTCCAACGTTTGCAAACAGCACCAAAGAGCTCAGTATGTAATTGGTATGACCTCCATTACATTGTGTATGAAGACCTTGGAAAGTTGATTTTCCACGCTTAGCAGCCCATCAGTGAACGCTCTCAGTATGAGCCACTTAGACGCTTTGATAGCTTTAGCATGATTAGGAAAGACTGCTTGTCCTCTGCCGGCTGAATACAAACGTCTTACGCCCATTTTCACCAACATGCATAGGCTACATTGATCCAGCAGCTTTATGAAAATACCACACGACCTTGGAAATGCTGTTACTGCTAAGACCCTCACCTCTGGGCAAATAAGTACCTTGTTATGGGTCACAGGTTGACATAACAGAGCCTCATAAAGGGCCATGAAAGCCACACATTAATCTAGCAGAAAATGCTCACAGGGACATGAATGGCCTGTAAAGTCTGTGGAAAGACTGATGTTTTGCTTCATGTTGAGGATACACTGCACCAACGTAGATGAATTCCACAGTGACTAATTCAGAAATGCTCGAGTGTCAATCCAGCCTCGGACTCCTCTCATTACTCTCCCGTGGCCCTAACTGAGAAAAACCCTTGCAGCACTGGAGCATTGTTCTTCTCCTTGAGTAAAACCAATAAAGCACAATAGTCAAGAAGACTGATAAAAAGCAGTCACTTGAAATACATAAAAAAAGAAGTGCAGAATCTATTTCATGTGAGACACTCAGCCATGGCTTATGTGAAGTATTTAATTCACTCATTAATGACTAAGTATGGTAATGGTGCAGATCTTCACAGCTTCAAACTCACCTAACGCAGTGGTTCCTTTATTCTTATTTTAACTAATTGTCCTTTGCAAGAGTCAATCAGAAAAAAACTAAGGTCATGCAAAGATGTAGCATAGTAGGCCTACATACTAAAAACAAATTATTTGAAGAATATTTCATCGCCTGAAAAACAAATTATTTGAAGAATATTTCCTCGCTGCATCCCGCATCGGACGGCCCTATACTGCATGTCTTTCCCCCCATCTGAAAAACTTAAATCTTTAAAACAGTATGGTTCTTGTACTGTACATGTCGTATGCAGTTCACGTTAATAACAGCACCCAATAATCCTTATTAATATTTGCTCAACTGGATCATTGCTCATTGATCCCATCATTGAGCAATTAGCTTTTACGCTAATTGAATCAGGTTGCTTGTTTGCAGTTAGCAGTGAATTGCAGGCTGAAATGACGACAGCTGACACATTTGTTCACCACTAGCTAGCTATTAATCTAACAGCTCCTTGAATACAGTGAAAACTACTCTAGCTAACTATGTATTTAATGTTTACAGTAGGCATGCATTCAAATAAGAACGCTTAACATGGTCTTAGCTTTTACAGCCAAAAGGCTAAAGCTAAATCTACCTTGCAGAATTTACTGGTAACCTTGGATTTTATACTCGAGGGGAAATGGACTTCTAAACAATGGGCATTCTATTAATGACTATATGTAACCAGGACAGGAGTACCGTTAATCCATTCGTTATATTTGCCGTTGTGTTTTTTCAAACACTTTAAATGTCAAACATCACTATCAATAGCACAACCTCAGCATCACTAGGAGGATCTATTGCCCAATTAGTAATAGGTAATGTACGACAAGTCAAACGTGAACAAAGAAAGTATCCCATAGAGATCATTTGATTTACAACTATTTGATTAACTGTGATTTTCTTTGTTAAAAACAGCTTTATGGTGGAAGGGATATATTTATATTTTTTGTAAGCACACTGCATCACTCTGCAAGTAATTTAGCAGCCCACATTTACAAACAGAGGCTGCAGCATCAAAGCAGTCATGCTTGATTTCTCATTTAATCTCTCTCAATAGAGGCTTAATAATATAAAGTAGCACGATAATACTGCATATAGGCACCAATGGTTTCACAGCACTGGTTACAGAAAGCATGGATAAAATTTTACCGAAGCCTATTACAGGCAGATTAAAGGCTTACGCTATGCTTTTCTTGCTTTTACTGGAGAGACATGACTTACTCCTGTATAGAAATCCATTTCATGTCATCTTTCTTTATTGATTGTCGCTGGAGAGATTAGTGTACCCATATGCTTAGATAATTACATGACCGGATTGTCTGGAACCTGACATCACAGAAAGGAACATTTCAGAGGAACCCGAGGGAAATTTAATGGCTTGAGTTGATTGTACCATATTCAAATTTAATGTTAAAAATCCGTGTCGTAGTTTCATAAGAGTTGTTCAGATTATGGATTAAAAGAAAAAATCAACTGAAACTGTATTTTTTAAATTCTTAAATCCGAAGTAAAACGATGTCACTGGATACAGTTTGAAGATATGTTCAGCAGTGAGAGAATGAGATTAGACTCAAACAAATGCTTTGGCACATTGATTTGGAAGAGTGATTCTCAATGTTACTGCTTTTGACAAGTTAATGCTGGAGGCGCTCTCTCTTGTCACTTGTCAAGGGTTACCAAACTATAGAGCCATTGACGTTTCAGAACTGATGCCACGGCCCATTTAAAGTTTGACTGAAAGACAAAAAAAAACACATAAGGTCAGAGTTTAGTCTTTAAACAGAGCGACCCAAGACTGCAACCAGAGATGCTGCAGTTGTAACCATAGAAACGCATTACAAGATACAACTGTTTCCATCAGTTTGTCAGTGATTTTACTAAAAGCTTCCAGGATTTTTGCGATGAGAGGGCTGGTTAGAAATGGGTCATCAGTAACTGACAGCTGAATAACCCTGACCTTTTTGTAAAAGGCTTTCAGCAGCTTTTTCCAGTTTCATCAAATACCACCACTATGTTTTATGTGGTCATATTTTTATGGATGAGCATTTAGCACCATTGGAGTGATGTCAAATATCTAGTTCTACCTCGAGTCAAATCTCTTGTGTCACAGGAGACAGGTCGAGGAATTCTTTGAATGTGAAATATTTTCATTTTTTAAAAGAACCTTGGTGCCTCATCTGCTCAGAGTTATATAATGAGGCAATTGAAATTCTTTTAAATTACACAAAATCCACTTTTCTCTTTACTACAACGGCTGTTAGTAATTGCCTTGTCTTGCCTATTTGAAATTCATCGTTTATCATTTTCTGCAGCATAGAGAAGTGAAAACCAGTTTTTCATGTTCATTAAGTTTAATTGTAGGTCCCCTATCTGGAACAGTATCTTCCCTCTGTTGGGTTTCTCTGCCATTTCTATTTTCACAGAAGTTAGTCATGCTGCCATTGTCAGTGAATTTCCTCCATAGACCTTATTATTCTACAGTGTTTGACTCTCTGAACCACAGGGCTGGATGTGCTGCACCACTTATATTTCTGTGGGATCACTTCAGCTCGCATCAGATTTTCGGGAAACAGTACAAACACTTAGCACCACTAAGAATTGTGAAGTGTTTGTGAATTTAACATTGGTTGTTCTGAGTCTGACCACAGGGAGTTTCCCGAAGGAGATTTAACAATTAGATGTAGCTCTTCTCTTTGACCAACTTTGACAGGGTTAAACTGGTTCTCTTAAGTAGTAGTTCTTTAACAAATGATTGATGTTCAATTTGCATGAGGAGCTGATTTGAAACCCTGCTACAGCTAAAAATTACATGTTCCCAGTCATTTGAATGTTAGGAAATTCATTTTAAAAGTTAGAAACAGATTTCATATTTTTGTTTTTGTTTTCTCATCCTCTAACACTCTTTTCTGAGTTCAATGTGTGCTCCAAGTTGGATTTATTGAATTCCCTTACCTGGACTGGGTGAAAATCCTTCTTTGGGCCTGATGAATGCCTCCTGTTCCTGAGGACGTTGCTGGAGTTCATCATTACAGTAAATTTTATTCTCATATAAAACTCCCTGTTCCACTCACATTTTGGGCAAGTAAAGACTTCAACATTTCTATATTTTGAAGCTGTCTATATACAAGAGATTGCTATTTGTGTCCTATTCTAAACTGATAATCAGTGTTATTTCTGCCATCCCTGTTCCACAACCTTGACTCTATTTTTTACTAATGTAACCATGACAGAGAGGATCATCCAACCCTAAGGAAATACCAGTAGCAAACCAAACTTGTGTCTGTACCTGTGTTTATTATTGTAAGCATTACAATGAGAATCTGTTATGCCTGCTACTGGTTAGCTTCTATAGTTTGTAGGGATGAACAGGCTACAGTAGTGCTTTAAGTATACACTATGTAGTTTTTCGGCCTGCAAGTAATGTTTCTAAACTAATTTCTAAACTCAGTGGAGGGTTAATAGGACCAGTCGTGACAAACTTTCCTGTTTGGGTAGGAAAACAGAGCCACCATCCTGTTACACCACAGTTAGACTAAGCTCCAGAGACCGAACTCAAGCCCAGTCTCTCTGCTCCTCTCACTTACACATGAGCGCCCTGTGCTGGGCTGCAGGGCTGACCAACCTCCCCTCCAGAGCTCCAGCGACACACAAAACCCTCTTTGCTTGGCACCGGCAATGGCAAAAAATTTGGCGCGACCCTGCTCAGGCTGCAATGGTGGCACGATTCATCCTATTACTGTAATTGTTTTTCTACCACTTAGATTAGTTTAGAAACTTTATTTTAAGGCCGAGAAACTACATAGTATTGCTTTTAATAAGCATATATGATATAAGAAAATACTAACTGTACGGCTGTATTGTAACAAATAAAGAGCAGAAAGGAAACAATAATCAAATTGTATAGTTTTTCTCCAATTGTTGCTTTGTTGCCAAATCATTCTCCACACTGCAGGGAAGGGTACATACCCTCTTGAGTTCAAAAGTTGCCACATCTTAGAAAGCTGCATCTCTGGCATAAGGTTAGCACTCTATATCCTAGACAGCATTAAATCCAACTATGTCACTTATACAAAACAAGCTCCTATCCCATTGAGTCTGGATGTGACTGGTTCTTGAATTTAGACAAGTGACTCAGTATCAAAAGAGAAGATTAAAAGAAGTAGGCCTGTACAGTATGTACAGTATCTATTCATGAGCTCCTCCAAAGCTCCAAGGTCCATTTGCATTAGAGACTACAAAGACTACAAAGCTGAAGACGTGGATAAGTCTCTTATTACCAAGATATCGCTTTGCAGTGTCATTTTAATTAATACTAACCAGAGATTTTATTTCAGCTTTTCCTTTGAGCTTCTAAAATCTTAGAGCTCACGTAAAAGAAGATTTAATAAAGAAGCCCTTGCTTGCCTTAAGAGGGATGTTACTGTCGCTGATAGCTTATCCCATCAGACAGAGGCTCTAAACTCAAGGTCATTGACGTTTACTTCGGATCTCCCTCGCCAACAAAACCATTTTCTCAAGGTTAAAAGCCACTCTAAACTGATTGTCATGCATCTCCTTAACTCAATCACCACAGCTTTTCAGTCTTCGCTTCCTGTTGATCCCAGGATAACGCTCAAGAGTAACACTGTAATTGAATCATTATCTGAGTCCACAGAAGGTTCAGAATAAGATTTCCCCAAATCTCTCCAGTTTTTACAAGTTGGTGACATCCAGTTCAGCTCTCCTCAGTCAACACTGTCCATCACTCATGTTCTCTGTCCTGTCACTCTCCTGATGGACACTCCCTGGTATTGGTGATGGGCAAGGTACATCAAAACTGCAATCAATCATGGCGACATACCAGCCTCTGACATAAGTAATTACGATCCTGGAAGGTAAGCAGGTACTTGGATGACAGACAAAAGTAATTACCCTGTTGCAGCATCTTTAGTATTTTACAGGTATAAACTGTCCTAATTCAGAGCCAGCACATCATTCAGCGGCTGCATTTGAATACTGAATGCATGACAGTTTCCAAGATTCCTTCAAATGTGACAGAAACACAGCCTTCTTTTCCTGGACAATTGTGATGCAAAGCATTTATCCCCCATGGGCCAGACCATCCTCTTTCAGTTTGTCCTTACTGGTCTATGACGGCAATGCCAGGACCACATTGACCGTGTCCTCCATACTATGGCCCCTGAGATAGAAGATGGTTTTAAGAAAAGAAATGAATACATTGTATTTGAAGAAGCTGCCACCCTACAGTTTTTAGGACAATAGATAGATAGATACAGTAGACAGACAGACAGACAGACAGACAGACAGACAGACAGACAGACAGACAGACAGACAGACAGACAGGTTGAACTTTCTCTGCAATGAAAAGCACAATGGAGGGTAAACAGAGTTCACTGCTTTATTCGTTAGTTTTCATTGTATTGTTTTCAGTTGTGAACAATAAAAGGATATCATTCAGTCCTATAATCATCTCAGTCACTTGAACCCTACTACACACTGTACCCGAGGGAGTTTTATCAACTTTTTAGCTGATGGCATCAAAAAATGTGAGTTCTCCCTCTCGTTTCTAATGCCTGCAGTCTGCCGATTTTTACTCATCAACTCTAATCACTCTCTATTTCTCTGGTTGAGGTTGTGTTTTCCTGTGAAATGAGGTGGTAAACTGAAATTGCTTTTTTGTAGAAGGTGCAGTGGGTACAACCTTTAGGTTGAGTGATAAAAGTTTTGATGAATGCAGGTGCCCTTTAACAGGAAACCCAAACAGTCAGATCTGATAAAAGTGATACTAATGATCAACACATTTCCAGTTCATTTAGCAAGATAAAATGTAACAGGTGTCAGGTGTGCTCTTTCAGTGCTTTTCCTTCAGTGAAGGATTCCTTTTCAGACCTATTGTCACTGAGCAGGTTTTAGCTCCTAACCCCCAAGTGTTCTTCTTTCCAAAAGTCTTTTTTTGCAGAATAGAAATGCTTCACAGTCAGTTCAGTGTGTGCTTTCTGCAGTGTACAGACTTAATGCAGCTCTATCTTATTTTTATTTTTCTATCAAAACTTTAAAAAAGAAGCTATCTTAAATAAAATTATGCATTTGAAAATCCTGCCCAAGAAATTAATCTGCACACTGATAGCAGATTGGCGACTTTCTAGAATATAATTAGACTTTTATTATACTTGGAATTACATTCCTCGGCAAAATCTTAAAGAACTCTATTAAATGCTGCTTGACGAACCCTGGAATACCCTGGGGATCTGATTTAATGTGCTGCACTATGGATGTGACAAAACTGCTGCCAACTTATTCTTAACTGTTCTTTGTCAGCAGCTTAACTGTATTCTGACAGCCTTTAATTGGAGAGTTGAGGGTGGTGAAGGGGCCGTTTTTAACCTGGACAAGTTGACAACTATTAGGCTGTTTAAACATCTACAGTACGTGTGCGGTTGATGTTCAAATGGTTCTGGCCTGACAATAATAACATCAGCCATGTTCATGAGCTTGGAAATGTACCCTTATAATTCCAGTGTTCAGTCTGCAGTGCAGCGTTGGGTAATTACACACCTAAATTCTGGCACAGGGGCTCTTATTGGCTGTTTGCTTTTTTTTTTGTTCATCTAAATCCAAACACATATTCCCAGACTGGAATAAATTAACATTCACTTTTTTCTTTCTTTTTTTTTTTTTTTAAATGAATTCAAGGAGCCTCAACTATTCCTGTACTTATGTGTGGTAACACTGTTGTTTACACCATGACAGCTCTGAATGCAGCATAAATTTGCATGACTCTTCCCTCACTTAAGTGTGGACATGTTCGGTGGAGGCATCCATTAACAAGCTTGTTACTCCGTTACATCTGGCGTTGAAAGGAAAACACAGTTAATTACTCTACTGATAGGATTTTTCTGGATGGTTAATTTTTCCTTCATAACTAATCTTTCTTTTCTTTTTTTCATCGGTAAAAGCATTACTCTGCAATGGACAGGAAAATGTGGAGTAATTATAGTTTACCCACAAAGGCATAAAATCTATCATTGATTCCTCTTAATGAAAATCTAACTTGCTGCAGATGACGTCTATCGTCTCTGTCAACACAGCGTCAAGCCTCAGTGTAATCTTTCAGTCCATTAGATCCTTTAAGCCAAAGATTTGATGTCATTAAATTTCAGATTGTGCACATACTTCAGTTTTAATTAAAAGAATGATTTTTGTTGTCAAGAGTTTGAGTGAAAACAATGGAAAAGCCTCTAATGAAATTCATTTTCATACTTTAGATTGATTCTGTTCACTTCATGATACATCATGATACATCTGTTTTGCTCTGACCTTACATGCTATACCTTCACTGATGCACCAAAGCTGTTTATTTTACCCATCTATTATTGATACTGCAGTTGTACACTGATTTGCTTTCATGCTGAGTTACATGATCAATACCAATTTCATATCTGACCATTCAATATGAGGCTTGGTTGGCAATATGAGGCTTCCTTTAGTCTTGCTTTTACTAACCTAGCTTCATATTTAATGGTCAGATATTAAAGAAGTGCATGTATTAGGAGCAATGCAACCCATAGGTCAGTGGATGTTAAAGGTCCAGTGTGTAAAATGGGGGGAACCCGTGACATCCAACATTCAGATTGTAGCGCTCACCCTGTCATCAAAGTAACGATGTACTCCAAAGACAAAAAAACATGGTTGTTGTTTAGATAGATAAATATACTTTATTGATCCCAAGCTGGGAAATTACAGCAAACAATTTTAAGATTATGTCTGCTGTTTCCCACTCCTTCTTCTTGCCTTCCGCCTTCTTCTTTTGTTTATTTATGAATGTGAAACTCGCGAAACGTGCTCTCTGGCTGGCTGGACTTTCCGTTTGGGCTGCCGTACAAACGTGACGGCACAAGATGGCAACCCTTAAACCTTGCCTATTATTACACACTAGACATTTAATTGATAAATAGATCTGATGTTATCAAATTGACGGAAAATTAAACGTCCTTTCACAACACACCAAATGTACTGTCATCCTTTGGGCCCTATGTATGGCAGTCCATCCTAGAGCTGTTGCAGTGTCACCATCATGCTGAGGTGAGAGGATTATTGAAGTCATTAGGATCCATTGTCAGCTACCATGATTATCTGCACTTAATCTTGTAGCAATCTGTCAAGTTGTCGATTTTGCAATATTACTCATGATGAGCGAGGACATCACCAAAGTACCAAAGTTCAAGCAGCAGACCAACCAACTGTGGGATCACCGCCGACCATACAAACATTTATTCAGACGATCCTCCGTTTCTTTGTCACCAAAAGAGAAATGTGAAACTATGGATACAATTCTTATTCTAACACACGTAGGTCCTCTCAAAGACGGACATCCTGCCAATATGACACTGCCACTAATTAAAAGAGAAAATTCTGTCCTTTAAAACAGTCACCCACTTTACACACGGCATTTGTACACTTGATTACAGAGCTATGTACAGTAGGCTCCTGAAAGTCTGACTTTCTTCTCAGTGAAACTGCGTTCCCAAGAGACACTAAAATTTGCATCAGTGTGTTGCAGTCAGTGGAAATTACATTATCTTGCAGCACTGGGCATAATTTTCTTTTGCATTAAGGAGAGGAGTAAGGGACTTTCTCTCTTGCATGACAACTGGCAACCCACTGAGGTTGAACCCACTCAGAAGGCCGTGCACACACTCTATCAATTACTCACGGCCGACTCTCCGACCGCTATCTCACCACAAACTACGCGAAGAGAGGTGAGCAAGAATTTGGATCTATAAACATCAGTCTGAAAGCAGGCCATCAGCGACGCCGCCTGCCTGCTGGAGTTGTCTCGCAGCAGGTTCACAAAAAGCTGTGTTTAATCACTCTAAAAAACTCACTGAAGAAGAGTAATGCCGCGTCGAATCCCTCTTGTCAAATCATGCAGCGTTTATTGTTTAGACAGCCGTACGTGTCTCTGTTTTCTCTTTTGTCAGGATGCAGTTTGCCAGAGCAATGATATAGTCGTAGTGTTCGCACACAGAACAATGTGCTTTCACAGTTTTTGGAGAGCAGCCTTGTATAAAAGCAGCTTTAACAATAGCAACACAATTAGCACACAAACATGCTGTAAAGCTCACAGGAACAGGCCTGTTAAGTCAGTGTACAACTCAGGACTCTGGTTAATTTCAGATTGTGCCGGTGCCGTAATTGATTGAGCGCTGTGTGGATAGAAGAGAGCATGACAAGTTGATAGTGCAAAGTGAGCAGTGCTTCGGTTTAATTGGCAGGGATGATGGATAGGACTTCATTGACAAGTCCCTCTCCATCCCTTCATTATTCAGCAGAGGTTTCCTTGCCTGCATGTATTATTAATGAAAACCAGGTCATAATAATACATAGCGCTGTGTGAAATTATTAGGAAAACCTATTTTGATGTTACAGTAGACCTGTCACATTGCTAACGATACAGTGTGAAGCTTTATTATAAAGGCAAATAGAGGTTTGTCCTTCTGCTGGTTAATTGCAGTCTATAAAGTAGATTGAAGTTGCTCCATCTATATAAAATGACATAGAGGACTTTCAGATTTGCCAGAAATAGTCACACATTCTCCATGTCACAAGTCACATTTTTCAGATTCAGACTTCAGTGGGCTTATGAAGACAGTAAATGTTCTGTATTTGGCAGGAGGGAGTGCTTCTATTCTCCTATGTGGAGGGGCTTAGAGAGCTGCCTGGGATAGCATGAAAGGGAGAAACAGCTGCTTTTATCCACAAAAGCCTGCGACACGAACTCAGGAGGACTTTTTTTTCTCTTTCTTTCTGCGGTGCCTGGTTGCCTGCCTCTGCATCTCCGAGCCTGGAATGGCTGAGGGGTCTGAGGAAGCCTCGGAAGTCCCTGATGAGTGAGAGATTAATCTCTGTATATGAGAGCAGCAGCGACTTTCCTCAAATCCCATTTCACAGCAGCAAAAAATGAATATTCTCTGCAAAAGAAGAAAAGGAGACATTTAATACAACTTGACAGGCGAAGCATCTCGTATGGGGCTCAGGTTTCGAGCACACCTTGGCAAATGAGCTAATGGCGAATGTTTTATCTGCTCTTCGCATCAGCGTGTCTCGAGACAATGGACGCCTCGTCTATCTTACAGCCTACTGTACCAAGGAAGTCATGAGCGTATGCTGCGTCGGAGAAGCAGTGCAATTTCAACCTTGCATGAAGGGAAATGAGGCGATTACTGTGCCAGTTTGATTGGGGGCTGTGAATTAAGACACAAATGTCATTAGCTGTAATTTGAATATGAATGAGCTTGATTCTCTGACTTTGAAGGTCAACCGAGGACCCTGTTTCACATGGTGTGCACAGCAACTGATCTTTTTTGTTTCATTTCATTTCATTATTTATTCCAATCCTGTGATCGGAATGGAGCAGGATGAAGAAAACATATAATACCTGCCCCCTTCCTAAAACAAAAGAACACTTACATCAGATGAAATGCCAGTTTACAGTCAACAGTATACAAGGAAAAAAAACAACAATACATCCACAACCAATACCTTCCATCATGATATGTTTCTATATAAATTCTCCGCCCTTCTTGAACTGAAAAATATTTCAACTCTTGTTAGTGAATTCCAAATATACATTTGCTTCAACTTTGTCCTCGCCATTTGATGTTTGAAATTAAATTTCCTTCTGTGACTGACATCTTGTGAAACTAAAACAAAATACTCGTGCAAATATCAAAAGTCAATATTTTGCTTCATATTCAACTAACAGCGTTCCCAATTCAGTCAATTCTCTGAGCTTCAACAGCGCTGTTTTAAAAATATTACTTAAAGCGTAATGCAGCGATGTTTGCAACCATTCCATAATTAATTACATCATAGGTTTGAATATATGCTTTTTATTATGGAACATAGCAGAGAATCAAATCCCATTGTGCTCAGCTGATTTGCACATGCTTCTGAATGGGAGATATTCAGTCAAATTGCTCCCTGTGCGTACACAGAACACACATGTTGTACATCTATGTTTCGCTCAAGTGTCACAGCATCCCAGTGGCAGCAGGGATTTCTGTAGCGAGAAGGAGGCCAGCTGAGGGAGGCTGGGAATGAATGGGAACGGGAATATGAATCGGTAAAAGAAGAGTGAGAGAAACAGGCTGGAGTTTGAGCGTACTATTTGAGTAGGAGTAAGCACTGGGAGAAAGGGTTCCACAGTGAGTTACTCAACTCTCTGTAGGGGTTATGTTCAACTGAATTAATCTGTTGTGAAATGTGCAAGTGCTGCCTGGACTGATGCCTTGTGTGCATTGGAGATTGGGAAGGGAAGTAAAAAGGGGAGGGTGGGGGGGTGCTGGTGGTGGTAGCAAGCTCTGTGGGGAGGCTGTGTAATGAAACAAGATCTGAAAAGGCAAACTCCCCCACAGGGTTTGAGTCCTTCATTCCAAGCCACGCTGTCACCCCTGTATTACTCTGTCTGAACCTGTTCCTCCGCCCACACACATAACATCAAAACACAAGACACATGAGCAGCCTGTGGGCCACAGACTGTATGGAGCACAGGGGCCATGCTGTTGGGGAGAGGCTTCTTATGGCTGCAGCTGGCCAGATGTTCAGGGAATATTTCATATTACACACACACAAACAAACATATAGATATGGATATATATGTTCCTCTGTAACTGGGCAGTGCTATGAAACTGTAGGCCTTTTATGTACATCCCTTTGTTCAATTCATGTCGATGCTGATCTGCCAGTAAAATGTTCACCAGCTTCATTCAATAAAAAACAATAAAATATAAAATTGTTCATACCTATGTTTAGGTTCTAGATAGATAGATAGATAGATAGATTTACTTTATTAATCCCGAAGGAAATTCAGGTGTGTGTGTGTGGGGGTGGGTGGGTGAGAACCATAGTCTAGACTTTAAAGGGACAACAAGGAGTTTGTTGGTTTTAAAAAAGTCTCATTTTAATGTTGGTGAATCTATGTTACCCACACTTGTTCATGGGGCCATTTTCGATAAATATATTGTTTTGTCTCTATCATTATTTTGTTATTGTTAGTGGTGGAAATGCTGGACGAGCCGCCATGGTTCATGGTAATAACGCCGCCTAATCACCGTTATGGTCGGAACTACGACGGTTTCTGATCGTCTTCAAACCTCTGACTTTCATTCTTGATGAATGAAGACATTCTTGGCAAGACGTCTGTCTTGCGCCAGTCCAAGAATTTTACCGTGCACGCGGAGGCTCATGGGAAATGTCGTGTGAAAACACTTTGCTTTCCAAAACTCCTCGTTGTCCCTTTAAATAAAGATATACAGTATAATACTGTACACAGTTGCTGATTCTGCTGAACTCATCCAAAAAGGGCTAAAGAGAAAGGGCACGTGTACATGCTGTCTTGTGGTGAACATATGCTCACCCAGCTGTCACTCAAAGTGGCCACACACTCAATTATGCAGAACTTGAAGCCTTAAGAAAGTCTGAATGAGTGAGTTGTAAAAACATTAACCCAGATCTAGCTGTCACATACTGTAGGGACATTAGCACAGATTAGACACCAAAACCACTTTTGTGTGATAGTTTTATGTTGTAGATTGCCACTTCTTCTTAATTACTTAACAATTAAGGTTGGGACTTTACAATAATAGATACCGGTATTTTAATTAAAAATTAGATGATATTAATAGTTTTGTTATATATACCGCAGATGACACATTTGACTCCTTGCTTTCACAACTTTCACATCTGCAAATGAGGTATTTGAGATTTTAGGCTTATTTATTGCTAGGGGTCATATTGTGGGTGTACTATTTAAGCTAATTAGCTTCATCATGGTGCAGTGACTGAAGTCAGACGCTGACTATTAATTCTGTGAAAAAGAAAGGGAAATTAAAGCAGAGAGCGGAGAAAAAATATCAAAGAACAAGATTGAGACAGGAGCGAAGAGGAGCAGAATAAGCAAAGCAGAGAGGGCTCATTACTGAGAACAGTGGAGGATTTTGATCATGACAAACAAGGACAGACTGATCAGTACTTCCTGCTGGCACTTCCCTTTTCACCACATTCACAGAGCGAAGAAGTGATTACACGTGGCTGGTCAATTAGCACATTAGAAGGTGTTGTTTACATCCACAGTGGCATGTGTCTGTATTCATAATATCACTGCAACATGCGCCATGACAGATTAGGCCCTCAGAAATAAGATGGTGTCATGCAACTATGACATCCATCTGAGTGGAAAACTGCTGCTGCACCTTCGCCGTGATACACTCTGCACTTGGCAGAGATCATTGGTCAGTGAAAGACAGATGAAATAATCAAAGTTTCAATCATACAGTAAGTCAAAGAGGTTAGGCTGTGGACTTTTAATATGAAACATTTCATGAATGAATCTGCCTTAAACTAAAGTGTATTAATTCGTGCTGCTGATTTGAGTTAGATAGAACTTTATCCCGACATCAGGGGTCCACCCAGGGCAGGTTGTCTGTCCATCACTAGGCTAACACTTGTAGACAGGAAAAACAAATTCTCACCCACAGGGAGGAGAAGTTGAACTTCAGTGTGTTTGGTTTGTGGGTGGAAGCCCAGCAGGTGGGCTCGCATGATAAGATGCTGGGTCAGAGTCTCCCCTCTACATCATTATACCAAACCACATCATCATTGATTTGTTTTTCTCTGCTGTATATACTGTAGCAGTTTTCAAATGTTCAGCCTGGAAAACGCCGAGCTGAGCTCACTGATGAAGCTCCACGGCAGCTGATGCACGACCTAACAAATGGATTTTTAAACACATATTTATGAATCCGCAATTGCGTCGAAGCCACACAGCCGTTTGTGACTTAGTATGGTGGAGGCCATCTTCAGTTCAGTTGTGGGCATTCAGTGTGTCATCTTGTTATCCCTGACAGGCAGCTGGGTGGGCAGGTGTGTCAGGTCTGTCAGCAAGCATTCTGGGAAAATGTACACTCCACAGACAGTGCTTTCATCTGGAGAGAAACTACATAAAGATGAGTGATGTTTGTTTGTGTGTGTGTTTTTTTATGCATGGATGCCACTGTGGCGCACAGCCTAAATATCCACTTTTCTTCATGATAACATTTCATCCAGCGATAACAGAGATAAGTTGTGTATATTGGCAGCCGGTGTGATTCTTGGCACATTCTCAGGATCTTTTTCCCCCTTTTTTTTCATTGTCAGGGCTCAGTGAGTAGCATCTGTTTGGCAGGTTGGAGAACTGAGGTCTCATCCCCGTCTTGCAGGTGAAGGGTTGGACAGCCAAACGTTACGGAGTCTGGGGAATTACAGAGATAGATGGGATGAGAGAAGCCGAGGGCTCTTAGCACAGATTCTGGTCAAGGAAGCAGTGTTTTATTGTCAGTCTGCAAGATACCGTATCTGTTCACATCAGAGACAAATTGCTCTGTTGCTATCAGTAAGTGCAATGTCACAGGAAATCACCTCCAGGATTTATAGCACCTGTGGTTAAGTGTCCGCTCCATCTTCCGGGAATTCTTCTCCCCCTTTTTTTTTTTATAATTTATATAGATTTTTTTTTAAACTGGCAAATTTTCCATCTCTTCAAAACATCTCCTCTCGAACATATTTTACTTGCACATTTCTTGCTGCTCATCTGTAATCACAGCAGAGACATGGATGTCTCGCAGAAACACACCCATCTCCCTCATGCGGAATCAAAAGCATTCGTGAAGGTAACGTAGGTCACGCAGCGCGACCCAAATTGATAATGCAGTGTGCCAGAGGCAGAGCGCTGTCACTTCTGTCACTAACATGGCTTTCCCATCCAAGATTGTTGGCTGCTTAAACAACAGGCTGCAAGCCATGTGAGTGAGACTTCATGCAGCATAGCAACAGTGTGCTGGGAGCGAGCTACCCCACTGTCTAAGCCGATTCGACACAGTCAGGTGAAACCAGTTCTGAGTTTCATGGGAGGACTTTTTTTCCCCCTCACCTCTCCTGCTCTTCTTTCTCGTAGAAACCTTTCTGGTCCAGATGTTGAGCTTTCAGGTCATGCGTTGGATCCACAGGAGGGAGAAACGAAAAGAACGAGGGATGCTTTCAAAGACAGATGTGGACGCTCACTGAGAAGTGATCTAATGCAATAAATCTGTGCAACTTTGTAGTTCTCTCCATGTCTGTGCTGTCTCTCTTAGTCAGACCTGAGCAGGAATTCAGTCAAACCAAGGTTCAAAGCTCCAAGCTGCTCAGATGTTAGAAGTCAGAGGTTCAGACAGCCATGTTGACTAGAAGTGAAGGTAAGAGAAAAATGTTGATATGGCTGTTTTATTGTTCATTCAGTGCGGTCAAACTGCACTTTCTGACCATGCAAGTATCATGGCCATATAAGAACATGTTGGTTGATTTCTTCATCACTGAAACATCTCCACAAATACTGAACTGGATGGAGTTCATTCATTCATTCATGAATTCATTCACTTAACAACAACTATTAGATCGATGAGTTAGATTCCAATTTGATTCCAAATTATTTCCAAGGACAATGTCGTTCTGGGAAAGTATTTATGTTTGTGTTCTGTGGTGTGTGTTGGCTTAACAACATCTTAGATTTCATCTCAGCACCCATGTTAAAGGTACAGTATAGTAGAGGTATGTATATATATAGGTAGTAGAGGTTGGAGATCCTGGAAAACTGAATGTTGTTTTTACAGGATTGTCTGTTCTACAGGTGACTGACTTTTCTCATTTTTGTGAAAAAGCATTCAATTAATTTGTTGCAATTGGAGTGTGAAGAGGATTTCAAATAATTTAGTAACAGATGCTCCAGAATAGGATCTCCGACCCTACCTTTAAGGGGTAAGACATGGCTGTGTTGCACCATCTATGAGATTCAGCCTAGTTTTCACACAGAACTCCCAGCAAATAGACCTGTTGAGAGTCATAATAACTTTTTACTGCCAGCATTTCAATCTGAATATGACACAAATATATGAATATTATGTAATTGTAACGATTTCAGCAACTTTTCTGAAGAAAACGAATCATAATAAAATTGAATATCCAGCATTAGCCTGCTGGATGCTGTTATACAATGCAAACTCTATGTAGAAAGACAGAGGGATAAAATACACACTGACATCAGCCTTTTCTGTTGCTGTACTCTGTGTTTCGGGCACAGTGACATTGTCATTGCTAGCATGTCACTATGCAAACATTAGCTTTTAGATTGTTGTTACTTAAGCACAGCAGGGCGAAGCTGTTAGCATTGCCATTTATTTTTATATTTTCGAGTCTAATTTCACTGCAGACCAATTTCATTCTATAAAGTATGCAATGGTTGTGTCTGCCTACAGCAAGCGAGCTATAATGGGGGACATGTAGCATTTTATCATCAATAAGTCATAGCATTCATCTAGAGATGTTTCTATAATTAACATACAGCCTATATATACAGTATATATATTTATATAAGAGAGAGCGAGAAAGAAAAACCTTTTTGGAAGAGGCTGCATCCCAGTGGGTCAGAGGTAGCAGGAAAAGAAATTGTTTTGTGAAACAACAGAGGGATGTTGTTTTAAACATGCAGCATATATCACTTTGACAGAAGGCAACAGGGTCTAGGAGGACGCCGTGACGCAGGCGTGAGATTGAAACTAATTATCCAGGTCAGTTCATCTGTTTCCTGCAATTACACAGAGGTATCAAAACGCACTTGTTGACGTTTTTGAAACATCTTCACCACAACGCTGAACGTCGTGTGGATATTACTTGCTGATGGTGTGCGATAACAAAAGCAGCTCATCTCGCCTCTGTGCTCCTTCTGTCTTTGTCATACATTTGACTACAGCAGCGTTCAAGTGACAGGGGGGTGGGGGGTCTGAAATGCTGCCAGTGTATGGAGATGAATGTTTTCTGCCTCTGCACATGGCCTGATCTGTCTTGCTTCAGCCCCTCTTACATCATAGCACGTGCCTCGGGGCTTTCTCTCTACAGAGCAGGCGTTCTGTATTTAGAGCCTGATTTATACGCAAACGCACACACACACACACACACACACACCACTCGGGAAGGCGCAATGAGTATTCTTTTTCCCCTGCCGCAATTGCCAGCAATATAATCATCTTCCCACACTTGAGTGTGCCTTTAAGGATAGCATTCAGAAGGAACGGGAGAAGAGAAATCTCATGAAAGCAAACAGTAATTTTTAAAGCCACGACTGAAAGGAGATAGATGGTTTAAGCATCCTCAATTCAACGTAATCTAATAAATTTTCGAGAAAAAGCTATAAACATGTTTTTCTTTTGCTCCTTTCTTCTACTTCTTCCTGCTTTTCCTTGTTTTCAGTTTTAAGTTGCCACTTCAATCCTCTCCCTTCTCTTTGACTTGGCACGGTTTGAGAGATTTGCTGTAGAACTCAATTGACGCCCTGCAGATTCTGTGAATAGGGGAGGCGGTCGTGTGAAGGAATCCGCCAGGTAAACCCAGGACGAGAGGAAAAATAATTCTCTTTCTCTGCCTTTCTCCCGCTCTCTCTTTCTTTTCTGCCTTTGTTCTCAGGTTGTTAGAGAGCTCGCTGCTCAACGCAGAAGTGAAGGAAGGAGAGATCCTGCCGCCTACCATTCAGAGGCTGATGAAAGGATACAACAAGTACCTAAGGCCTTTCTTTGACAGTAAGGAAACTGGAGACACATGCAGCCATGGAAATGACAGAACACTCAGGGGAAATGTGTGTTTGACAGAGAGGGGCTCGTTTTGCAATTTAGTGCTTGCATGTCCCTTCTGAGTCACACAGGCTGACATACATATATTTGAATTTACTGCATATGTATTTCGTAATATGAGATGAAGTCAAAGTTATCTTTGAAATTACTTTGACTATAATTACCGTTGGTGTAATGAAATCTCAACAAGGAAATATGTGCAAAAGAAAACACGCACTGCCACTGAGTTCAGGCAGTTAATAAGAATATGTGCATACTTAACTAATACAGCATTTTGACATTATTAAATCTAAAGATACTGTATAACGTTGTCAGTAGTTTAACCAAAATAAGAGCTGCGCATATTTTTCACCAGTCGACTGATTTACATGCCATGAAAAAACAAGTCACTCTCAGTGTTCACTTTCAGAGGAACAATGTTATATCATTCCCTGCAAATCCTTCGTCACTGTTATTGTTCTGAGCTCTGGGAATCCGTCACAATGTGATTATGCTTTGTTTACCCGCTGTTTGATCTGTAATAACTCCGTGAACTTTACCAAGGCGAACGCTGTGTAACATAATCACCACTCCTCCTGCTGCCCAGGAACACAGGTGTGGCTCACGCTGATCAACACAAAACACACGGGTATTTACATACGTGTGTTTGAGCACACACAGATGTAAATACATATATGGATTTTTATTAAGCAGAAATGTTTCACTGAAGCGTGCAGCACCTCCATCTTTTTTTTTTTTCAAACCGCTCATTCAGTAGAAGTGAAATTATTTCCAACATTTTGGTGCACAGTGCAGGGATTCTCGGCTTGTCAGTCCCATCCTTATGCCAGACAGCCTCGGGCACAGCCAATAGCTTTGCTTATTGCAGTCAGGCCAAGGTATGTTGAAGCAGAATGTACCCTTACTCAAACCTGATCATTATTTTCAAAGATCAAGTGACCTGAAAGTAATAACTCGACATTTTGGGTAATTTGCTTTCTTGCTGTTAGTTGGACCAACCTGTTAGTGAGCTGTAGAGGAGGTGGAAGGAGGATTTCTCCAATGTTTCCAGTCTTTAAGCTAAACTAACCGGCTGTCCGTATCTACTGGACAGACAGGGAGCAAATTAATGATCTATCTCCCCATGAAAGCCAATAAGAACATTTCCCAAAGTCTTGAACTCTTCCACTAGTTAAACTCCTGCAGAGGCATCTAATGTTCTGTTTAAATTACAACACAAACAGGAATACATAGATGCCTGCTTATACAGTAGATGCATGCACTACCTACACAGCCATGCCCACACAACTACAGTCGCAAACACAAAGACTCGTAGGCTGTCTGCGATCTGACAGCGAGCTCATTACTCGCTCTCAGAGAAATGAAGATTGATGAGAGAGAGAATCAGACTGGAGAGATGAAACATAGCAGAGCGGCAAAGTTAAAGTTACCCCTCTTTGATGGTGAATCAGGGAGAACTAATTCCCTCAAGGAGGTTCAGACTCAACAGACTGCAGCTGTTTGTGTGCTGCTATGTCTTCAGCATTTCTGAATATTCAATCCTCCAACAACCTTTCACCATGCACCGCTCATGCAAGGCGATCAGCAATCTCTGCTCCTTATGTTACATAACTTGTACATGTACAATTTGCATGGGCGTTAGTGGAAACACACTTAAAACTGTGGGGATAATCCAGCGTGTAGATGCCAGACGTAACACTCAATTACTGGTTTCCTCTTTGTTTCTAGATGGTCCTGTAACAGTGGGAATGAGTCTGGATATCGCCAGCATCGACACCATTTCAGAGATCAACATGGTAAGACGCACCTACAACCTTAATACCATTAGGGCTATTGTGTTTTTACTACCAGACCAAGGTCACCTGGTCAATGTGCTGGATCCGTTTATCTGCATCTGCGTCAATCTTCTTAGTTGGGATTTGTGTTGTCGGATTAACTAGAGTTGTTTGAAAATGAGGGAGCAATTGATATGAAAAGTTTGAGTTAATGTTTGCCTTGAAAAATTAATTCATTAGAATTGCAAACTGGTAATTAGATATTAATTACCCATTGAATTCATTACCCATAACTGGAATGAGATTGCAACAAATTAGCATGAAAAAAAAGTCTCACCAATCTTTTTACCTAATCTCCCCAAAGAAAATCTAGTCTTGAGGTATTTTCTAACTCTATAAGCATAGTATTATGCAGATTATGAGGATTTGTAACAATAAATATAAAAGTAATTATGCAATATCTGAGCAATAGTTTTTTTTAAAGAGTTACACTGGTTGGATTCTAGTTGGACAAATTGACATTCAAATCATTGGGAAATCATTGTCTTAACTTAATTGACTGTAGTTTTGTTTAAGTATGGCACAAATTGGTCTTTTTTTAATTTTAATATGTTATAACTTATATAGTTGAAGTTTATAGGGCTATTATTATGTAATTGCTGGGGCTGGTAATTAAGTGGCTTGCCATAGTGTGAAGGTGTCCAATATGATATGACTGCAGAGCAGTAATGGTTATCAGTGAAATTGCTGAGGTTTTTGGAGTGACTGTGTTTTTTTCAACAGCATCTTAACTATTAAACAACACAAGACAGAATTGATCAACCACAAAATAACCTTCACAAAAAGTAACAGGTATGACAGTATGTTGTTTAACCTAATACTTTAATCATATACTGTATATGAATCTACACATCTCTGACAGTGTCCCAGAAAAACCCATTATGAGCCAAAGATGGATGTTATGGCAGGGCTGTTAGATTGTAGAGGTGTAGGTAATAAAGTGGCCCCCGAGAGTTTACTGTACTCACTACTCTAATTAGTAAGAGCTACACAAAGACAGTCAGCGTGTAAAGGATGTTGCAGTTCTAATTTGGAAACTATTAAAAAAAAATTGAGTCATAAACAGCAAAAAAAGGGTCACTGTTGCAAATTACAGTCATGAACATGATTTTTTTTAATAACACAGAAATATCAGAACCTTTACTATATAATTGTAAGAACCATTTTCCACTAATTCCTCCAAGATTCTGAGATTGAATCTCAATAACAACATTCAAGCAGAGATTTTAATCTAATTATGTGGCGGCTAATTCTGCTACAGTAATAAGGAGTTGGACTATTGATATGTTAACTAACACCAAGATCCACCAGTTAGTTCACATTTAAGCCTCATTTGAACTATTGACACAACACTGGCGGTCCTCTGGGACTGACGGTGGATCCCTGTGTTGCTGAACATGTGTGTTGAGGAAATGACACGCTCAGCTTGTTGCCAGACAACAACAGGGAGTGATTATCTAGCTACATACGATACAGAATCAGGACTTTTCAGAGTGGATGTCAAAAAATATGTTCAGTGTCCTAAAAACCAGAGCAGCGTTGCTGACTTAAGGCAATGCTGAGGATTACTGTTGCTTCAGGCACAGAAGGGCTTAGGGACTTGACGCCATCAATACCCAACAATGCAAAAGAAAAGCACCGAGCTGACTAATGAAATACAACTGCGCAGGGAAAAGCTTGGTTTGCAAAAACCTCAACCTGTCAGCGTATTATTGATGTGCTTGTTAAAGTAGCCTATTAGCCCTGTTGTGACCTTTGGGACCGATCCTCCAGGACTACACCGCCACCATATTCCTTCGCCAGCGGTGGACGGACGAACGCCTGGTGTTTGAAGGTAACAAGAGCCTGAGTCTTGATGGGCGGCTTGTGGAGCTCCTCTGGGTCCCCGACACCTTTATCGTGGACTCCAAGAAGTCCTTCCTCCATGACATCACCGTGGAGAACAGACTGATCCGCATCTTCCCCAATGGGACCGTTCTATATGCGCTGAGGTGAGATAACGAACATGAGTGTTAGTTTATTGCGCATTGTATTTGTTTTTGTCTGCTCTGACAGACAATGAAAAGTAGGCCGGGGAATGGGGAAGAAATTGGATGAGGGAGGAAGTGTGGGTTGAATTCGACATAATGTGATCGCAGAGCGGGGAGTTGTGTCAATTCTGTTACTTGGATATTGAATCATATGATTAGAGGAGGATGTGATCTGTCAATGCAAAGAGCTGTAGTCTATCAAAGCAACATAAGCCCCCCACCCCCAACATAGAGACTTCTCCAACAGATATTGCTCTGTGTGCAAGGGTTTACCAACTGACAAGCTGTTGTCGACTGTCTGAAACGTAGTTGATTGGATGTCGGGCCAAGCAGAAAGGTTGTAATGTCGAAAGAAAAGGTTATAAATGATGCAGCAAATGAATTTGTTCAGCTCTTTTAAGCCTGCGATGATGGGATTTATATGTCCTACTGTTTGTAGGCCACATACTTTAACCTCAGCTCAAACTGTATATGGATTGTATAATAGCTGTCTGTGGTGATTTCACTTGACTCAGTCAGTCCTTTAGCTGAGTGGTGCTGAACCTCTTTTCATGCATACTGTATAGTCAGAGTTGCACAATGAAAGGGAAAATTGGTCACATGGGGGAGAGTCTTAGTGTTATAATAACAAATTTGTAACTATTACAAGGGGAAATGCATGGAGTTGTCATGTTATAGGAAATAGTATCACTGCGGGAGGGTTGGAGGGAGGTATGTTGCTCTTTTTACAGGGCTGGTATGCGAATGTGATTGTCTGTGAGTTTTGATCTTTATGTTTTTATTTATAACATCAATTATTACAGAATGTGTCAGTGTTCTAGTCTTCTTGTCTTCTTGTAACCTCACATGCACCATTGCACCACAGCTGCACCACCTCTGGACTTTTGTGTGACAGAGGGAATGAGTATGAGGATAGAGCTTCACAGTCAGAGAGCAGGACTAGTGAGCGGGCATGAAGTGAAAAAAGAAAAGATCTCTGGGACTTTGGGCAGTGACAGAAAGATGACAGGCACATGAGGAAGACTTATTCTATGTTGTTTTACGGTTAAGGAGGGTCTTCATATATTTGTGGTGTAAAATAATCACAAAATCCAAACGTGGGCACGGAAAAGAGGTGGGAATCTTATCGGAGAGAAGCTGTGCGGTTGACTGCCTGGGTGGGTTTTCTGAGGGTATGAGTGATCGTTTGGCTCATGAAAAGAAACATTCCTAAAAATGCTACTACATAGCAGATTTCTTAGTGAAAAGAATGACTTTGAAGTCTGTACTGCATAAAAAATCCTATTGAGTTAAGAGATGTCGGATTTTAGGTGTTGGAAAAACAAGAACTGCAATTATATCAATCAAAAACACCTCCCACGTGCACCTAGTCAGCCAATAAAAAGCCTCCAGAGGCGGTGAGCCCTCACATCAATCATGAGAGCCACAGAAACTTCTCATCATGGTTACAGTACGGCCATCATCACAGTAGATGCATGCAACACATACATAACTCAATATGTCGATGCTCGTGAGAATAGAAACATTCATTACCCTGGAAACCCTTTACCCTTCTGTCAGCATAGAAGATATTTCCACAGTTTCACTGCGTTCAAACACTGTGCTTGCACTCATGCTGAATCCATCATGTCAGGAGACACTTTTTTTTGTATATTTTATCACAGAGGAGGAAATCTATGTTTCATATAAGAAAACAAAGCAAAGAAGAGCAAAAGGAGAATATAATTGGACGGCATCCAACATAAATAACAGCCTGCCCTTCTCTTCTGCTCAGTACCTGTAGTATATGTAATGGTTCCAGTAGAACAAGGTGATGAGGATTTTTATGTTGTGATTGGGACTTTGGGATCTTTTATCAACTTGTCTTCATATGTTTCCATTATGTATAGCAGCAATTCCCTCTGCTACTCACTCTTAGCTGATTTAAGAGACTCATTTAGATATGGAACCAACACTTCACTCAATGCTAAGGGATACTTATGCATGGCCCTTAATCTCACTTCTAGAAATAAGAACAGAAATTGCATCATTATATACCCAGGGAGGCTTTAACCATAATGGCCCAGATTTACAGCCTGACAGCAATGTAAAGTGAAGACTTTATTCTCTGTTACCAGTGATCGCCAAGCTCCATTCATGCCTTATAAATCATATACACACATTCATTTACACCGACAAAACCAAGCCAGCTGATTCTGATACAACAGCACAACTTGAGCCAAAGAGCCAGAAAATAATTCCCAAATCTCCTCTTTTTGTTTGTTTGAATGAACGGCTTGCAATGTGTTTCAACCGCTGACGCAAAAAATAACATCAAATGCAGGTATCCTCTTTCATGGAATCCCTTGTTAATAACATCATCTCTGCTTCTTAGGATTACCACCACTGTGGCCTGCAACATGGATCTGACCAAGTACCCCATGGACAAGCAGACCTGCACGTTACAACTGGAGAGCTGTAAGGACACTTCACACTCGCTAAAGAAAATCAGACGTCTGCAGCTTGAAGCTGCGGCAGGGTTGGTGGGTGTTGGTGGGTGATTTCAAATGAATCTTGATCAAACCAAAGGATCAAACAGATCACTGTCTCTCATCTTCTAAACTAACTGCTGGCGTGTGTATGTGTCAGAGTGTGTGTCTGTGTCTGCATCTGTGTGCGTGTGTGTGCATGGTCCAGGTATTCCTCATGTTGTGAGGACCTTAATGTGTCACATTGTGGGGACTTGTCCTAAGGGGACAAAAACAAGTCAAACGTCATTAGAATTAAGGTAAAAACTTGTTTCAAAGGTTAGAGAGATGGTTTGCCAGCCTCTTAAATGAATATTTCAACAGTTAGGGGAACACACAGTCACTCTCTTGCCTAGTGATAGATGAGAAGATTGATGCCGCTCTCATGTGTGTCCGTCACGTGTGAAGGTGGCAGCAGGTGGCTATTAGCTAAACTGAGCATGAAGAAAGCAGGGGTGAACAGCTAGTCTGACTATGTAAAGACTTCACAATGCATTTGCAACCGAATAAGACAAACATACCTTTTCTGTTTGTTTACAGCAAAGTTTATTCACACCAGGAAAGTCTGATAGTTCATTTGCTTTGGTGTGGACCAAATTTCTTTTTCTTTAGTGCAGTTTGTGTTCACTTTGAAATTTCTTTACAAGCGGACCAACTTTGTAATCAAAAGCATTGGATTGGCAAATGATTGGATAACAATTATTGGCAAGATCTTGCATAAAGTAGTGCTATGGAGGTCATGCATGCGTTTCTCACTGCTCTTTTAATTTGGTATTTCCAGTCGCATCTATTGCGACAGGTAATGAGTGGTGATTTCCGCATTTTCTGACAACAGTCGAAGCCTGTTAAATCCAAAAAAGTTGCTTGGATTTTGCATTTGGTTGGGGAAAGGTCTGGAGTGCATTCACACCACAAACAAATTGTACCAGGGTTGGTTTCCGATTCTGAGTGGATTAAACAAGTGAACCACCAGCTGAAGAGATGGTCTCGGCTCACTTGTTTGGTCTGCACCAGAGTTTGGTGGTTTGTATTCACACCTACCCAAAAGGTCCGCACCATGGAAAAAGTCAGTTTAAAGTGAACTAAACAAGCCTGGTGTGAAAATGCCATAACTCTCTACCAAAAATGAAGCATCCTTCCTTAAAAGTGAAATGATCACATCAGTCCAGATATGCTCCTCTCAGCAGCCTTTTTTACAGGAAGACCCTTCAGCACCGTTTTTTAAGGGTGAGCCCGTCCTTGACACCAAGCCCACCTAATCTTACAAATCCTTTAAACCTGTATTAATATCTTAGGATTTCAAATCTCTGCCAGGAGGACTATCTTGATACGAATGATTTCTTGATAAAATTCTGGGATTTCTTGGCATTGCCTTGAGGACAAGGGGAGGTTTGCCTAATTTAGAAATATGTTCAGTGTTTTCAAGGGGGAATGCGCAGGCAGTATGTTTATAATTAAAGCAAATCATTATCAAGATTAAATAACAGGACAGAAAGGATTTATGATGATTATTATTTTGGCTGCACCAGGGATGGAAGGAAGCGAAAGTTCCCCTCTCGTCTCTCAGCCTCCCTCGCTCTACTGCCATCTTGGCTTTCCAGCTTGCTTTTGCTCCATGCTATTAAATGACAGGCAGTCAGGCTAAGCTAAGTCTGATCCCTGCCAGAAGCCCACCAGGACATCAGTGCCAAATAAAACATTTAACGGTAGCTCCAGTCCCACTTAGCACACAAAAAGACATCTGGAGGTTAAAGTTAGGTAACCGAGCGGATGATGGATCCTTCCTCCACCGCCTCAATAATTCCGGGCGAAATATCTTCATCTTTCTCTCACTCTATCTTTCTCTCTTTTTTAGCCTCTCTCACAGCCTCTCCCTCTCTTATCCTGCTGCTCTGCCTCTCCTGTTTTCTCTCTTGTCTCTCTCTTCATTCCTCCACTCCTTCAATCTCTATTTCCCTCTTGCTATGTCTCTTTATGAAGATGTATATTCAAGGATTTATTTCTTTTAATGCTGTGCCAGAAGTGGATCCTCTGCACAGGAAGAAGGTTTAAAGAGAGTGTTTTTTGTGGGAGGGTGCAGGGCATTTAGAGCACTCTGACAGCAGAGGATAGTCACAGTATTTACTGATCCTTTGTGATCTTTGCTTACATTTAACTTTTGGTGGCCCAATTTAAATACTCTTTAAATTCTGATTATTAAAGTGGCTATTTGTTTTTCTTGAGACCCCAGAGCACTGGAAGTTTTTATGTACCCCATGCACATCTTTCCATGCTATTGCACTCTATGTCATTGCCAGCCTCTGTCTGTTTCCTAAGCTACTGTCAGAGCTTTGGTCAGGAATATAATGAGTTCTCCCAGTGAGGGTCTCATCACAATGAGAGAGGAAACGGTGCATTTACAGGACCTTTCAGCATAAATGTCACCGCTGCCCTTCATTAGTGGACTTTGCTCTTAGCATCATGCTTCACGCTGATCAATAACATACAGCACTGCGTGGTTTAAATTGGGAAGAATGATAGCGCATTAACAAGCAGCCTGTGTATGACAGATTAGGTGTATTCCAGCTTCAACCCACAGTCCTTCTTCTTAGTTTTCCTGTTCTCTTGCTCCCTCTGCAGATAACTGTGGAAAATACACCACAGAGGTTTTGCCTTCTTTTCTATTACTGTACATCCTCTTGTCCTTAATAAATTTATCATTAGAACCACACCTGGTATTATTTTTGAAACCATTATGCTTACATTGTTATATCCAAAGCACCGCCACATTTAGCCGTGGTATCTTTGCCCATGTTAATTTTGCATGCTTTCTTTTCCTGAGTTTTATTTGGGTTATCTGGGCTCTCTAGGGCCTGGTGCAATATGCATGATTAGTCTGTTATGGTATGAGGCAAGAGTTAAGCTCTTCATCAAGACTTCCTTTTTTCCCCCCCTTTTTCGCGACCCCCTTTGAAGAACTGGATGAACAACACAGATGCATTTCCATTAGCAATTCCTGTTGGATCTCTATGTGTCAAACTGTGTTATAGTGAATAATGGGGGAATCTCCGCTTTCCACTGTGGCTATAACTACACGCATGAAACATTAACATATTTTTAAAGGCGGGCTGTTGCACTTAGTATGCCAAATTTGTGTCCTGTTTCAGTGGCATATATTTTTGAGGGTTGCACTGTGCAGACCTCACCCATTTGCTTCTCTGGGGAAACACGATGCCTTAAACTAGCTCTTCAAAGGTCTTTTCACATTCCCTTTGGTTCTTGCCAGATATCTCTCTTGTGTTGATGTTTAGCATTAGAGGGAATTTACCACCCACCTCAGGCTGCAATCCCAAACAACTCAACCGTGAGAGGATCAGACTTTAGCATAGCTTTAGCAATTAACATTCCCAGCTGTTCCCACCATTGCTACTTTGGGATTTAGTTTCAAAACACTACTGAAATGATTTCCATGTCATCATCATCATCATCATTGTTATAAATGATGGCAGTTTGCTTGTTAATTTCTAATGTGCTGTTAATATCTCCGTCTACACACTGTGTTAACCATTTAAGGATTTCATCCGTCAAACTGCTGTTGCACAACCCACTGAACGGTAAACTGTTCAAGGTATGAGACTTAATGAGCTATAACATTAACATTTACATATTATCACCATATAAAGTTTTATGGCGAATGTGTTCAGTAAACAGTCGTCATCTGGAGTTGTAGCGGGGCAGGTTTTTATCTGATGGAACATATATTGCTCTTTAGCTGTAAAGTGCTCCACTGTAATCACCAGCCAGCAGCTAACCTGAGTCCACCTTCTGTTAGGTGCTTGACAGGTTCATACAGTGGGTTTATCGTTTTTATATCTTCACACCATGTGACAGCTGTGGCCGGAGGCATTACGTTTTCAAGTTATCCATCTGACCTGTTGATGTGAACACGATATCTGAGGAGCGCCTTGCGGTGTTTTTTCATGGATGATACAAACGTTCACTTGGACTCAGATATGAGCTGAAAAAAGGGAAGGGACACCAGCAGCGCTCCTGTGATTCTGTTTTTTGTCAGATGTGAGCTGATTGTAATCAAATGGCCAAAGAAGGTCAATGTGGCCTCAAAAAACATGTTTTTGACCCAAACTAAAAAAAAAACTTCACTGGCACTGGCTAATTAACTACAACCGGCTTGGCTGGCAGAAGCATGCGACCACACTTTGTCAAAAACAGCTGCCTACTGCAGCCAGAAATAAGATGAACACTATGAACAGCGACAGTAAAGTTGCTGTTGAACCAAAACAGTAAGTTGAAAGCAACTGTGCGGAGATGAAAAGAACAGAACTGGGTAATGACTCTCTGTGGGTTCTTTACTACATTTTGAAACATTGTAAATATATAAAAATATCGATTAGCGGCACTTTGAATTATTTCTTGTGATCTCACTGAGACAGTCATACTCAGTCTCTTTCTTTTCTTGCAGGGGGTTACAACATTAATGACGTCATGTTTTACTGGACCAGAGGAAATGAGTCTGTCAGCGGTTTAGACACTCTACAGCTGGCTCAGTACACAGTGGAGGACCACTACACATCTGTCTCAGAGGCCATCTATGAAACTGGTAATGATGAGATTCAAACCACTCCATAATGTTCGTCCCGGGGCAATCCTAACGATTAACCAGCACTGCAATATCCTTAAACTTAATAGTGTCCCTATGGGAAGATTTTCTGAAGTGCACCGCATGTTTTCTATACAGTGACTGACTTCTCCTCTGCTCCTACTCTTAAAGGCCATTACCCCAAGCTGGTCTTCCACTTTGAGCTGAAGAGGAGCATTCTGTACTTCATCCTGGAGACGTATGTCCCTTCAAGCCTCCTAGTGGTCCTCTCATGGGTTTCATTTTGGATTTCTCTGTCCTCTGTTCCAGCACGTATTTGTATAGGTACGGGCCAAAGCAATCTTCGACACATATTGCTACACTGCACCAAATCTATGTTTTGTGCTTCCCGGTCGATGCTGTGCACTGATGTCACAGGAAAAATAATCCAACCTATTTCTCCTTTTTCATCAGTCATCACTGTTTGTTTACTGTAACACAGATGTAAGAGATGTTTGCTTTCCTCTGAGCACAAATGTTAGTTTGGGTTTTTTTTTCATTTGAGAGGACTGACGGTTGAAGAGAGCGTCTGTGACACTGGTGTTATCTAGTGGGAACATCCCAACATAGATGTTGTGTTGAATTAGATCCACCAGTCCTCCAGGGGAGACTGTTGGATTTGAGTTCTCAAAACAAACACAACTACTATTTTTTTTAACCTTAACTGTGAGAGTGGGTGCAACTTTAGCATCTCATTTATTCAATCCACAAATTCTGTCATCACTATGACGCTGACCAAACAAGAGCTGGAGGAATATTTTTAACTTTGGAGAAAGTTTGTCTCTTTTCTTCTGGGCCAGTCTAACCCTCAGCAAGAAAGCAAATTAACATATTTCCTAAAAACATGGAAGTACTTCCTCAAACTTTTCTTTTTCAGAGGACAGATGGCAAGCTCCAGTGTTACAGATTTTGGCACAGAAGTGTCAGCACACTCATCTGCTGGGTGTGTTTTAATCCAGTTTCAAGTCCTATTTTTTAGGTACATTTATTAACACCTTGTTCATTTCCAACTTTTTCTTAACCAGAATTTGCTTTTTAGTCATTAAAGAAAAGATCCAGGCCAATGAGACAGTCTGTGTCCACCGAGGCACAAATCACTGATTTTTAAAATAAAACTTCTCTATTCTGCTTCCATCTGTTTGAACATCCTGATCTGTTTGTTATGGAGAGAAGAATACCCCTGTGGATAATTCAAGAACTGGTAAAAAAAAAAAAAACAACAACTTCTGAATGTCTGGTCAAAAGTTAAAAGAAAACAAAAAAACAAACAAAAAAAACTTCACCTTCCAGCGTCTCTGAGACATCTTCTATCCTTCATAAAGCTCAGGTGAATCACTGATGTTTTAAGTGAATCCTCTTAATTCAGCGTTTGTAATCCACTGGTCTATTTGTTATGGAGAGGAAGACTCCTCTGTTGATAATTGTACCGCTGGAACGTCTGGTTCGTTTGTTTATTCGTAAAACAACTGAAACAAAGTTTAGCAGTGGTCTCAGGTCACAACCCGTCTCCAGCGTCTCATATCCATTTTACAGCATCAGTAAAACATTGGCCTCTGTTGTAATTTTTTTCTTGTTCTAATCACTGGCTCTGTCTGACTTTGAAATGGTGCTGCAGTGAATTTGAATTATTTTAACCTGACTGAAGGAATCTGAACTGGAAGAATCTTAGGGCGATGGCGGTGAAGGCGTGAACTCCGATGATTCCCATGTTCTTTTTATTCAGAGATGCCTTAAAGGCAGAATTAAAAAAATATGCTCAGAGCAGTTTGGGAAAAGGAATATTCTACAGAATTAAATTCCATTTAGTTTGGGCCGGTTTACTCTGATTGAGGTGTTTATATGGAGCATTTTCATTCAATCTGGACACCTAAACCGATTCTAATTGGAACATTTAGCTCCATGTGAAGAGAACTAGTGTTGAGCTTATCTGCTCATCTCTTCGGTGTCTGTTCTGTGACAGGAGTGACCACGGTGCTAACCATGACCACTCTAATGATGGGAGCCCGCACGTCACTGCCCAACGCCAACTGCTTCATCAAGGCCATCGACGTGTATTTGGGAATCTGCTTCAGCTTCATCTTTGGAGCGCTCATCGAGTACGCTGTGGCTCACTTCTGCACGCTCACATACTCCGACTCACACATGCTCATGGTGAGAGCCTCCTGACTGTTCTGCTCTTTTGTGGGTTGTCTTTGATGTTGTGGTTGGTCACAGTTCATGCTATGGTGGTCGTTCTTATACACGTCACCACCATCACTGTCATCGTCATCATCATCATCATCATCATGTCATCATCATGATTATTCTGGGGTAAGTTGAAGAGGTTTGTCAAATTTTCAATCATATAATGGTGGGTGTGTTCCTTTTTATAACTTGCCGTTTGTTTTTCTCACGCTCCTGCAGTACCGCCACCACATGCACGACTTCGACGACGAGATGAACGGCATCGTCACCACCATCTCCACTCACTCCAGAGCCAAGAGACGCAAGGAGCCTGCCGCGACTCCCCCTCCAGCTCCTCCCGCCACAGAACTCACTGTCACCCCCTCCAGCCCCTCGGGCAGCGAGCCTAAGCCTGAGGCGTCCCCCCCGGAGCCAACCAACTGGTGCCTCACTGCCCTGGCAACCGTCCGCAAAGTGCTTCGCTCCTTAAACTGCTGTCACGTGGAGAACCCCCACCACATAGACAACTACTCCAGAGTCACCTTCCCCCTGTCTTTCGTCATGGTCAACCTCCTCTACTGGACATATTATCTGTACTTCTAGCATTTGCTCGAGTGCAACGTGTCCCAGAAGAGTGCGAGACAGAGAGCGTATGTAGACAAGAAGTGTACTTTGCTATATGTGTTACTTAGATGTGTTCTGAGGTGAGTGTGTTTAATTACTACATTTGGATTTATGAGCAAAGTAGCTGGGGTTGGTTTAGGGAAGAAATAATGCTTATGATTACAGCTCCTTTTTTTATAATAACATGTATAAGTCATATATAAGTCAGATTTTATACATCTGGCTTTATTACAGAGACTGGGTCTACCTGATATCGACTGGTAAGATTTGATAAATTCTGATATGCCTTGGGATGAAAAAGGCTGTGGCTTGCAAAAAAAACAAAAAAAAGAAAGGCCAATCTGCATCTTTCATGCGATAGTATCATTGTACAGGATGTAACTGTCTGACACGGAGAAGATGGAGCTGTACTTCAAAGCTTTACGACAGAATTTACTAGCACTGTCGAGCGAGGGTCCATGCCAGATTTGATGGATAGATCATTGATACTTTACAACTTAATTTTCCATCTCTGCCTGCAGGTACAGTACAGTACAACATTTAAGGTGAAAAAGGGAAAAGTAACAGATTGCAGAAAAGGTGTGAAAAAGAGAAAGGAGGCAGGTCGAAAAATAACTCAACAAGAGAGTGTATTAATAACTATAAACCAGTCTCCCAAGGACGATCATTTCTGCTCACTGAAATCTCACTTTCTTCTGTGTCCTTCTGTGAGTTATTTTTAATTCCGAGAGAAATACTGTCTCTCTTTGCCTGGATTTATTTTTTTCATAGACACTATAAATGTAGTGGCCTTTGATCCCTTCAGTCGAACTCTGGAAATCTAGCCACCATGGAAAGTCTTATGGCACTTGTCATCACACAAATCTGCTCTGCTGCTCCTTAAGGAAGGCAACTTGCACACATACTGTAATAGTCATGGAACTACACAGTGTTCAAAAGTATAAAGATTTTTTAATGATCATAGGCTATTAATAAATGGAGTGATAAATCATAGTAACATTATAACTAATACCAGTTTATGCCTCTCACCTTTCAGACAATTTCATCAAATCAGCTCATAGGAGCTCAACGACTGCTGACAGGACCAAACTTTTAAATATCGCTATCTCCTGTTCATAAGCAATGACGATGCAAAATAGATTATTATTATCCAGCTAATGATGAAAAATATGTAATAACATTGTAAATAGCATCTCTTCCTCCATTTAGTTTAGTATAACACAACATTAAGTTAGCATGCTAAGGCTAGCGTAAGCTGTGAGATTGGGATAGGCCAACATCAGCAGCTAACTCGCTAAATACACAGTCGCCCATAAAGTTGGAATAATTTTCTTTTCAGATACATTCCTCTATTTAGTCCTATTATAAAGGTTAATTGTGGTTTATTTTGAAAGGGATTGATCAATAAAGGTTTTAGAAGATATACATGTTATCTATCAAGAATAAATAACATTCTCACAATTATTTCATGAGAAAAAAATGTATCCCAGCTTTATGGTCAACAGTGTAAAAGGTGCTTCAGTAAGTTTGTGATTCTTATTAGTTTGTGAATATGTTCTGCAGTGAGACACACACTTTTTTGAGCATTTAAGTCTTCCCAAAGTCTCACAAGAAGGGGCTGTCTAGCTTTTAACCTTGCCCTGGCAGGTAGGAAGTCATAGGTGAGGTGTGGGGCGTGTGATTGGCTGAAAGGTGAGGAGGCCACTATTCGTAAAAAGAACATTGTCATTGAAAAATGCATTACATTATGAAATATAGTGTCAATGAACACTTTGTGGTTCTTTCCCAGCTGTGCAAGGGATGGGGGGGTACACACCACAGCTACACCTTAACAGTCATGTATCATTATGCAGTTATCCTATGCGTTTTTTCTCTCTTTATGGGCTGCAGGTAGTGTTTCTCACTGTGCTTTTGTAACACAAAGTAGTAGGCAGACCTAGATGTGTTAGACATTGTAGAGAAATTTGAATATGAATGAAAACTATTAACAGGATGTCAACATCTGCCCAGTATCCAGTAAACGGTAAAAAATGTCTGGATGTGCTGCAGTCGAGATGTCACTCCCCTTCTTAGTTTTTTAAAACTGTTGTCATCTTCTGCTTTTGTGAGTGTCAAGTGTTGAAGTTCAGGTGATTCAGTATGTTTGCAACCAGTGAAGTGAACCAAAGAACCAAAGATTCCTATTTGATTTCATCCATCCTCTTGGTTTCCCCTCAGTTCACCAACTAGGAGATTCGAAATTGCATTTTCAAATGTTAATATCATACTTGTTACTCACGGGAGAACTCTGAAGTAGCATGCTGTCAATGAACAGATGGCATACTTCATACTTCAGATGAAGAACAGGATTCATTTGAACCAAGAGATGCATGTTTATTGCTGTATTGAATCTTGCTGTTACATATTCACACTCATTTTTTTTATGGAAGCTGGATTCAGTAACCCCTTCAGCCATAACGCAAGAAATAACCTTTCAGTGTGTATTGAACATAATGGAAAGCATCAATATCTATTTATGATTCATTGCCTTTTAAATCATTTACGTTCATATTTTAACTGCACTGCTTCTCATGATTTTTAACTATTTTAAAATATGCCATCCACCACCAGACTTTCTGACTGCTCTCTTTGCCTGCCAGTAATAGAAAAGTAGGAATGACTTTACTTTCTGTTCTTCCTGCATGAATATCAAGTGCTTTTGTTTCTTCTGCTTCGTTTGATTTTGTTTCGGTTTAACATGATGGAGGAGAATCATCATAAAATGGTCAGCTGAGGCTACTGAGAGGATTAAATGTACATTTTGATTGCAAGTGATGCCACTTTGATTTGGGGTCAGTGCAGGATGTTCAAACTCCTATTCTCATTTTCAGTTATTTGAACTTTTATTCTTTAAAAGGGTGAGTGATCAGTGTTGATTTGCCACTCACTGAGCTGTGGATGTCAGTGAGCGGTGACCCATTTGAAAGGGTCAGTGTGATATAACACAGACTGTCAGGTTTTATACAATATTGCACCACGGTTGTAGTTTTGATAGTTATCTTCTCAGTCCTTACATAGTACAAGAGATGGATGCCATTATGGAGCCAAAGAACCACAAGAGAAACCACTAAAGCTCTCTGTCAGTGTGGATGCAAATAGAACATTCTTTTCTTTTTTTCACTTGGTGATGAATTCAATTCATACACATGGCTGGAAAGCATCAGTTGTCCTATGGCTCCACAGTCACAGCTACATAATCAGGGCTGGTTTGCTCTGAATGGACAGCATTTTGGATGGCTTCCCAAGTAAGGCTCGAACATTACAGAGAGACACAGAACATTACGGCAACAGTGCCAGGACATAAGCAACTTTTTCTGCCACTTTGGGCAGGAGAGAAAATAGGGGAAGATGGCTACCGTTGGACTGCCCTTTCTTTTCCTGTTGTGACGTGTAAAATGACGCCTCAAGGTGACGTTGGCTACCAACCTCACAGTTCCTTGGACATCTTCATGTGTATTTATATACTGTAATACCATGTTAATATAGGTATCAGTTTGCTTAACCTGTAAATAAATGGTAACACTATGCATGTTTATTTGGTGTATGAATATGAATGATAGCAATAAAAGACGTTTATCGTGTCTCGTTTATAAATTTTACTTATTGGGGTATGTTGATGTAATTGAAGGAAGCAACTTGAAAATATGGGAAGTTTCCAAAAATTAAATTAGGGGCAAAGCAGATGAGTGCAGTTTGCCTGCAGACATGCAAATGTGTGTGTTAGTGTGTTGCAGATGTTCAAGCAGCAGTGTCCCAGTGGGAGTGGTGGAGAATGTGAGTGTTAATTCCCTGCGGCACTGATAAGTCTGAGTCAGCAGAATACAGAGTAAGGGGATGATCTCAGATAATCATACACACACACACACTCACGCTTTTTTATGGTAAATGTAATGTGCTTTCCTTCAAAGATGTACCACTTTGCTCTCTAGTGGATGCAAGGGGGGAAAAGTAACAGAATTTTTAACTGACTTCATTACCAACAACCATGAATATGAACTACATTTCTTATTATTAATATCGTGGAAAGGGGAAAAAAACAAACATTTTTCACATTTTGTTTCAGCTCTGGAAGGTCTAGTAATTTGTAGTTGTTTGTGTCTTTGGTCAAACTGGCATAGTGCTGATAATGAATGCAGTGGACATAGCTTGTTGTTTTACAAGATAAGTCCGCTCCATTCATTAGGTTGCGCTATAGGAACCACTACAACAATGCATTATGGGAACATTAATTCAGTCTTTCATGAGCAGCAAATACATTGTTCCTTAACTTACATAATATAATACATGTATTACAAATTACAATCATTTGTGATCATTAGGGTCATTAGGCTGTAAAATGCCGGTACCTATATAATACTAATAGATTATATTATTTTGATGAGTAGTTTATTTATCTGTTTTTAACATATTACGTATTCAAAAAAAAAAATACTGATCATAAATATATGATATTAAAGACAAATAAATAAAATCCAAATGGGGAGTCAGCCAATACCTGCAATAAAAACACTGGTTACATAGATAAGCTTAAGTATGCATAGGAAAAAAAATAAGCTAAACAAATGTAAACATCATAAGTAATGCAGTGTATTTATATTTGCCTCTCTGGCTTAGCAATATCTTTCGCTGTGTTATTTTGTGTTAAGATATAATTCAGCAGTTTTGTACAGTATGAGAGGCTTGTCTTAGCCAAAGAAGAGATGAAGCTATAACTGGGCTGTTGCTTATGAGTCCACTAGTCTGTAAAATTTCTCAACTTCAGTGTCAAACGATGGTGAAATGTACAAATTAGATTATTTAAAATCCACAGTTCTTACACTCCCATAGAATGACTGACAGAAGACATTGACATAAACCCAAGCATCTTTTCTTGCGGTTGTATGACAAACATAAGTGAAATGATGAGATGAGTCATATTGCAGAGGCTCTCACTCTTCCTGCTGGACATCGACACTGAATGTGGTTTAAAGGAGCATGGAGGGGAATGTTATGTCAGCATCAAAACAGATCAAGAGTATGTCAGTGTGAGTGGGGCCAATACTCCATTTGTCACACCAGAAAAATCCCACTGGAATTTGAAATAATGTGTGCAATCATTTCTCCTCACAGTCTATATGGGATATCAATACTGGTGTAATCAAATGGACAGTAGCAGGAGGTAGAGGCTGTGGGTAATTACAATTAAGGCAGCAGACGAACGTCTAAAGTCATTGAGATTATTGTCACAGAACTGATGAGACCTTTCCAAAGCAGGGAAAGAATTGATCTTGGTGTGCGATTGTGGATGTTGGTAATGGATTCTATATGGCCATCAATAATAACACGTCGGTGTTCTGTCTTGAGGCCTGCCATACTGTCCACTTGTTTCATTTGCGTCTCTGCACATCCAGCCAGTCATGTTTTAAAGCTCCACATGTCTGTTTGTAGCATAATACAGTAAAATGGTATGACATGTTCGTGGCTGGCTAATTCTGTCAGCGGTCACACTGCTAATTTAAATAAGCTGTACTGGAACAGCCAGCAAGGCATCGACCTGCGCTGCTCTGAGTGACCACAAGATGGCAGTATGGAATCACATTTCACCATCAAAAGCCACTGCAGTGCACGGAGGCTGCACTGTGCAACAAAGCGTAATGAGATTCACTCACATGTTGATGCACCGAGGAAGAATCAGCTGCTATCTGAATCTATTGACAGACCTCTTTAATGTTTTCCGCTGGAGTGTGTGTTTGTGCGTGCGTGTGTGTGAGTGTCTGTTTGTGCGTGCATGTGTCTTTGTGTTTGTGCCTGTGTTTGTGTGTTTCTTTCCTGAAGGAGCCAGCTTACATACATGTGGGAGAAATGATGCTGATAAAAATGAGGTCAAATGAAAAAACAGGTTTAGTCAGAAGATGAAAATGTTACATTAATGGGAAAATTACTGACTCAATGAGACTCACATACTAATTGGGTGATTTTTGCTTTATTTTTCTTTTACATCCATTGTTAATGTAAGTGCAGGGACTGAGCACCTTGGAACACCTGCTTATCAATGCAATTATCCACCATTATCAGCCAGCCATGTTGCAGCAGTGTCAGGAGCCTCAGCTATTGTTCACATCAAATATCAAAATGAATCCCTGTGACTTTGACCGTGTGTGATTGGTGGAGTCAGAGGGGCTGGTGAGAGTGTTTCTCAAACTGCCGATCTCCTGGGATTTTCACACACAACGGTCTCTGGGGTTTTTACTCAGAATGGAGCAAAGGGCTAAAAAACAAAGCTAAAGCTAAAAACAGAAACACGCTGTTGATGAGAGGTCAGAGTGAAAACGTCTGCGTGTCAAAATGACTGGGTTGAGCTGGCAGAAACTCTGGTAACTCAAATAAACGTTCTTTACCGCCGAGCAGAAAAGCAGCTCACAGTGGACGTCACATGCAGCTTTGAGGTGGATCCTGCTGAAAAAGCAAAGGAGCCTGTCACCCCAGCTCCCCAAAACTGGTCAACTGAAGACTGGGAAAAGATATCCTCGTCTGATTAACCTGAGGTAGTGGGTGTTAGTGTCAGAATTTTTCAATGGCATGAATTCATGGTCAACGGTATTGGTGATGAAATGGTGTGTAGAGGGATTTCTTGACAGCTTGGTCCCCTTAATACTACATGATTATTTCTTCTCTCTGACTATGTTTATATGTGCAACTCGTTACAGCCCCACTGCGTCTACTGGCTACTATGACTTCTACTCCTGGTGGCAAGCCGTGATGATTGCACCATGCGTGTTGCAAAGCAAAAGTCGTCTCGAAATGGTTTCATGAACATGACGTTGAATTCAGTGAACTTCAGTGGCCTCAATATCTGAAATCAGCACAATACCTTTGGGATGAGGTGGAACAGGTCATTGGTAGAATGAATGTAAAGCTGACAAACTGCAAAAAATATGTGACACAATCACATCAACATGGAGCAGAGTCTCAAATGCATGTTTCCAGCATCACCATCCATGATATGAAGAACTGAGACTGTTAGAGAGCCTGTCCAGTATTGGTATATTGTGTTCTTGGCTGGTACAATGTTCCTGCTGAAGCGCTCAGTTATATATCACAAAGTCCATATGTGTCTCAAAATGTTAAATACAAAACACTTATTGACTGCACCTTGTTGTAATTACATGCACAAGTACAGCCTGAGCTATTAGGAGTTATTGTTATGCATTTGTCCCTATGGAGGCTCAATAATTCCCTTCATACTTACTACCTGGCACCTGTCGACAGCACAAACTCTATTCAAATTCCAAATGGTTCAGCATTGCACACTGAGCCACTGTGTATAAGCTAATTATGATGGCACATACAGTTAATGAGTTATTTGGAGTTATTTAATGCATTCAAATCTGTGGAGGCCCATTGAGTCCAATTCTATTTATAACTGTGCAGCTGTATAGGCCTGGAGTGGAAACTCCATTCAGATTCCAAAATGCTCGCTGATGCACACTGATCAAATGTAAATGAGCTCATTATGATGACTTATACAGTTTTTTGTATATGCTGTGATGGATTCAGACCTATTGCAAGAATCCATCTCTGCTGCATAACTCAACCAGTCTATCAAAGCCAACTTTCCATGTTATGATTATGGTAAAAAATAGAATATAAGAAACATCAGCGCTCACAGAAATGACTTCTTTTCATCAATGTCTCTCCATAATTCTGTCTGACATATGTTCTAAAAACAAAGTCATACTATCAGTAACTGTGGTTCACATATCGTGACAGCTTGAGACAAAGTGGTTGACAGAGAGATTGGCAGGAGAAGAGAAAAAAATAGAAAATATGACTAAGTATTTTTACACAGAAACTTAAAAGCAAGAGGAGTAGCCTAAAACTGCAAAGAGTTCAAGAACAGAACTGCACCAGACTGGATCAAGCAGCTACAAAACCTGCAAACTGCTCTCAGCTGCAGCACTCCAGCTAAAAATAATATTACCCATTTCTTATGGCCCATTCCGTGTCAGATTTCCTTGTAATTTGCAAATATGGACCACGGGGACCATTACCCTGCAAATTGAATTTCAATCAAATCTTTTAAGTTCAGGCCTGTTAACCTATTATGTTAAACACAGCCCCCAATTTTTCATGACCGTTTCTGGTCGTGTTCTCCAAACTGGGGTCTGGGGCCCTCCATAAACAGCTAGAGGGACATTCCAGAGGTCCCCGCGCAGAGTTACTACAGACACTATAATGTACATTATAGCACTTCATGTAAATGTCACCCCAGTTACAGTACGTTGGAACAGCCAAAAACGAACCATTTACCAACAGAAATTCAATCCAATATCAATCCTGTACTTACACCTAAACTTTCTAATCATTCACCTTATTACTGTGTATGTTCTGTCCTATTTTGTTCTACATATGACATTTTCACACCTGCTGTCTTTATAATTCAATTAACACGTTGTCTTTTATACCTTCCCTTTTTTGTCCAACACTCACTGAAAAAAGACAATAACAAAGTGTTTTAACCTCTGAAATATCATCTACGTAATTGAAGACACATACATGTCTTTGAATGACACACTGTGCAGAGTGTGGTGTCTGTAGAAATTAAAAGTGGCAGTGAAGGTGTAGACTTTTTTTCTTGACTGATAATGTTAGTCTGACATTTCTAATTGCTGTTGAAAGTGAAGAAGCATACATTAATTGATGAGATGAACGCCCGTCAGACAGGTGCTTCAGGCCAAATGAGTTTTGGCTTCAAATCATATCATTTGGAAATTTAAAAGGAAAAGTGAGGTCAGCCCTCTCCTGTTATAAATCAGTAGATTTATATCACAGTGAGTGCAGCTGAGCAGGACCTGTGATTCTTAAACTGTGCCGCCATATACTGTGGTCATATAATCACATGGAAGGGTGTCCAGTGGGACCTACATCCTGTACTGACCTGTTCACACAAGACACTCTGTTTTTGTTTTTCATTTTGAGTTACCTTGATTACAGAAGGTTCTGCAGCCACAGTGACAAGAAGAAGATTGAATTTAAAAAATATAACTGCAATGAAAACAAATCCATAAATTTGTTTTTGGATGTTCGTAATGATGAGAGCATGACTTGCACTTAAGTTAGTTGGGTCTATGCTGGGAATGACATCTCATCATTAAAGAGCACGTGCAGCACTGGTGAGTACTAGCCAAGCTGTTATTCAACCAGCCTCCCCACATTGTCCCATTACTTCTGTGTTACTCACATGTATTGTGAACAATTATTTTGTCGTTTTTAGTATTTTTATACATAAAACAGCGGAGCTAAGCCCCCTTAGAACAATACATCCCTCCACACTAGTCAAATACTACAACCACACACCAATTGTTGGCAATGTGAAAGTGTATAATTGGCCTTCACTTTTGGGTCAAATGATTCACAGATTTTGTCTCCAGCTCTGATTGACAGTGATGTAAACTTGACCCAATCTGAATAAAAACTGTCGCCCCATTTTTGTGCTGCGACATCAGAGCACAAACTCTGTAAACGGACCTGACACCTGCCCAGCACGGTGCTGTTAAACCAGAAACACCACAGCTACATCCTCTGCTAAGAGTAAGCCACAGCCCTGAAACAAGTTTTAGAAAACCTAAAATGAATGACTGCACCATCTCACACAGACACTTTTGCAGAGGCACCATCCCAGGGATGAATCACATAGATCCCTTTCACCAGTCTCCATGGCAGGTAATAGCTCACTGTTTGAATCTCAGTCCCCAGTAACCAGTTTAAAGCTTTTGCAAAACAGCATAGTAGCATTCATAAAGGTGTTTACACAAACACTGTCGCTACACACCTCCACAATTCAAATGCTCAGTTCATTTCACAGAAACCAGGAGTATTAAAGTACACAATTACCAGCATTTGAAACCAACAAGATGCAAAAAAAATGCGACTTTCTTCTTTGAGAGCAGTCATGAAATACAAATAATATTAACCCTACCCTAACCCTAATCCTATTATTATTCCTAACCCTAATCCTATTATTATTATTATTATTATTATTATTATTATTATTATTATTATTATTATTATTATTAATAAGAATAATAATAAGAATAATAACAAAAAATTCAACCCTGTGTTTTTGAAGTACTTCCTTTCCTCCTCATAACCTCTTCATTCCAACGGCGCATACTCAACAGACTGTGGATAGCCACAGTGTGCACATCTAGCTGCCAGATGAGCCTGATTGAGTCATGTACATCCTATCCTCAGATGGGTAATGACAGCCTCTTCTTTGTGGTTCCTGTGCCACCTCCCTCCCTAAACCACATGTTTCTGGATGTCATAAAGATGTCTTCCTCTGTTATTCATGTCACAATATTCTTCACACTGTCGGGCCATTATTGTTCAGTGTTGAGTGGTGAATTTCAAATAAAAGATCTTGAGGTGACTGAGGTCTCAGATTAACACACACCCAACAGCTTTGCCCATTTTGCCGGTCAGTCAGTCAGATCAGGTGCCACCAAGCAGACCGGCCTGGAGTTCACTTTGAGATTTGGCTTGACCCCTGACAACCTGTGTCAGTGTTAGCTGCTGGTTAGCAACTGCCATTTGTTACCAGGGGTATAAAAACATTAAATAAATCAGGACTAGATATTTGCTCTTGTATTTTATGTTATTTTTATGTCTCAAAACGTCAAAAAAACCTCCCACTTGCCATCTAACCAAAAACCCATTCACACCCATGTCACAATTTATGTCAGTTGTTTGTTTGCAGTTGAGGAGACTTTGATTACCAAGGTTTTTGTCAGGCCATCCATGGGACTAAACAGCACTGTGCATACAGAATCCTTTAAAGGCAAGGGAGGCAGAAATCTAGAAAAAAGCTTTGAGTTGAGTCCACATGGTTCTCATCCCCTCAGCCAGAGCAGCGAGTAGAGAAAAAACGTCACTTTGTTACGTTTTAAAACGTCCAAATAATACGAATAAGGGCTGCTGCTCTGTGATTGGTGATGATAACTTGATTTTTTTCATTTTCATTTACATTATCCCCAAGGTTAGTGCGTAAGTTTTTGCCTAATACTGTCAAAAAAAAGCTGCCTCCCTAGCCTTTAATGATGATAACTTGTTTATTTTGGCTGAGTATATGTTACAAAATCCACGGGATATACTGTAGGAGCAACTTGTTTCCTGAGGATTACTGTGGTAAAAGACTGTCTGCACCTTTTTCCTCTATAGCCTGCTGACTGTTCAAAGTCAAACTTAGCTCGTGACACATTTTTTTAAAAAAAAAGCCTGAGGAGGATGGAAATTAATAGCAATGTAACCAGAGCAACCCACAGTGAGAAAATGCCCAGTTACTGCACGCAAACTGACGAAGCACTTTCATAATATGCGCCGTGGTTATCGTGCTGCCTTCGAGTCATTTGCGACACAATCGACCACGAGGGTCTTATCGGAGCTTTCTTTACCACAGGACCTTGTCAAATGTTCTCGTCATGTGCAGCCCCCAGAACCTGACCGAATCTCATACCCCTGCTTCTCTCACCTCGACACATACACGCACAGATCCACACATACATGCCTCTATCTGCCTCCCACTTTGCCCATCTGTGAGATCACAGCAGAATGGCAGCATTTAGCCTCTATTGAGGGCCCCCTGTGCTGGAGTGATCCCTAATCTGCCCTGAGATCTGTGTTCTTCCCTATGGCCTGTGAGCACCATGTAATTGGGCTCAAATTGGAAGCAGTATCTGAGCTTGTTTATGTAACAAGCATTTTGTGTGATAACGCCATGGTGCTGTCTGTCGTTCAGATTGTCTGTCTGTCTGTCTGTTTGTCTCTGTCCTCTGCTGACTTGCATCCAAAGCTTCAGTCGGGCGGTGAGGCAGCAGCATCAGCAGGAGCAGCAGCCACAGTTCTGACTCTGGCCAAACAGGACAAATTAAAAACAAGTTAGAGAAGAAGTTGTTGTTGCCGTGTAGCTTTTTGACCCTTGTTCTCTGCAGCTGGTGGATTTCAGCCTTTTACGTCCTTATTAAACCTGTTTCTCTCAGCGTCTCCATGTCCCCCCTCTGAGTGTTCCGCAAGCCCACGTTCACATGCTTGTTAGGCTTAGCGTTCCTCTCGGTATGTCTCTCTGCTTCCCCGGCACTGCCTTGTATTCTTTTGTGTGTGTGTGACCTCGGAGATCTCGCTGGCGAGTCCGTGATGAGTCATAGCTGAGTCTGGAGTCTCTGCATCACAGCGGGGAGTCGGGAATACAGAGCAGTTTTTACCAAGACACACACACACACATGCACTGGAGTGGACAAACACATAGCAAATAACACAATCTTTCATGAATGTGCAAATATTGCGTGTAGTGTGCTACAGAGCCACTGCAGTAAAAAGAGGTGTGTTTTCAAAGGTGAACACATATTACAAGGTGTAAGCTCATGAGCCATACCCTCCAATTAACATAAAAAGAATATTCATGGACACACACTCACACTCTCTCTCTCTCTCTCTCTCACACACACACACACACACACACATTTACAGACATTGTTATTCATAATAATGCCTCATCCCCGGCAGCAGATTATCTTATTGTCTAACCCTGATCCTGTAATATGCGGCACTGTGACGTTCCTGTGATGTTATTCACTTTTGCTGGAATCGTCAAGAGCCCTCCACGTCCCTGATTAATTTCACTCAGTGCTGTGATTGAAATTCACGCTACTACCTAACACACCACTACATTAAGACAGTTTCCGCCCGCTGTATCCCCACCATCTCTCGCCGTGCAGTATTTGAGTTTCATCTCTCTGTGACTAAAGACCGTATTTTCTATTCTCCCACCCCTGCACCTCCTGAGACTGCAGTGGGATCTCAAAAGAACAGCATGCTGTGATGTATATTTCAGCTACTTCCTTCAGCAAACCCTATCTTAAACCCCCCCCCTCTCTCTCTTTTCCCTCTCCCACTCTTTCTCCTCGCTCCTTTCCCTCATGTGCTGCAGTGGCGGATGTGTAGTCGTGACATCGACCCTGGAAAATGTTTAGTTGGGAAGCTCCTGCGTTGGCGAGGCTCTTTTCTCGTCTTAAACAAGTTTCCGCTGCTCCCCTGATCAATGACTTGCGTTTGAGCTATGTGATACCTGAAGTGAATAAAGGGGGAGGAGAGGAGAGAGCTGTCTCCAATTTACCCAGGTGAGCCTCGTCGGGAGCTCGGATGCATTTGGCCTCCAGAGAGTGAAAAGTAGAGAGATGAGTCATGGTTCAGACACATTCTGGCTAAAGAAAATACGCCTTATGTCCTGTAGGAACACAAGACAGCCCATGAATAATGTCAGCCGCTCAACTCCCTGATGCATTTACAAAACACATGAGGTGTGTTTGCACATGCAGGTCCTGGGAAACCTGTGGAGACTGCAACACAGCAATATGACTGTACAGTCAATAAGCTTAAATCTACTTGGATTTGAGGCTCCACCTGCTTTTAGCACATGAACGCAGTCGCACACACACACTACTGCAGAACATGTTACAGTACAGACACACCCAAAAGAATCCACGTTTAAGGACAAACTGGAAATTTGGTTTTGCACTTTTATAACGCAGGAGAGGGACTTTACTAAATCAGAGCCCAACATAATCTGACTTTTATTGTCCAGAGCGGGTCACGCTTTAACAGCAATGGGTGCTATGTTTCTATCATGATAGACGGGATGTTTTATTTGACCAAACTAGAAAATGTTTGTCTTTCTAACTCCAGGCTTCCAGTTCATAATGTCAAAGGCCAAGCTGAGAAACATACACTGACATGACAACAACACAAAAACACCTATTCCAGAGCTGCTCATGGCCTTATCCAACTGTCACATGTGCACGGATCATAAATCGATGATGTACCATTAAATGAGCTTCTCTTGGGTGCATAGGCAGTCGGCGAATGTCCTCCACTTCACACGGTTCTCTGCAGTTCTTTCGAGGTCACCCCAGTTGAGCCCACTGCAGCCATTTATGCCTCTACACTTCTTCTCCAGCTGTTCCTGGGTCGGCCTTGTTTCCTTTTCCCTTGGGGGTTCCATTGCAGGGCTTGTCGGGTTATGTTTGTGGCAGGTTTTCTTAGGGTGTGGCCAATCCAGCTCCACTTTCTCCTTCAAATTTGTAAGTCAATGGGATCCTGGCTTGTTCTTTTCCACAGGCCCAAGCTCACTTCGTCTCCTACCAGATGTGCAGTGTTCTCCTGAGGCAGGTGTTGATGAATGTTTTCCAGCCTGTGTGTTGTGTTTAGTTGTCCTCTAAGTCTCAGATTCATACGGCATCACCTGCTTAGTTGAAAATGCGTATTTTGGTGTTTGTTGAGATGTTTTTGGAGCTCCTGAGCATGTTGAACACCTTGCCTTGTTGATTCTGCTCCTTATGTCAGCATCTGTCCACAGCACTGCCTACATGCAGGTAGGAGAATGCTTCTACCTCCTTTAAGTCAGTGCTCTCCATGTGGACCTTGATGACCTGTGTTTTCGCTGTATGGGTGTGAGACCAAGTTTTATTGCAGTGCGTGAGAGTTTTTCTGTCTTCTCTTGCATTTGTGTCTGTGTGTGTGATAGGAGAACAATGTCAACCGCACGATCAAGATCATCCATAAGCTGCTCCCACAGTGTCCACTGTATTCCATTTCTCTTCCCTTCATTGGTTCCCTCAATGTCCAATCAATTGCCAGGAGGAATAGGAATGGTAAGAGACACACCTGCTTGATGCCTGTGTTGATGTTGATGCTCTAGGAAAGCTGGCCTGCATGCATTACTTTGCATGGGGTCCCCTCGTAGGAGTTCTTAATGAGGTTTATGATCATGGTGGGGATGCCATTAGTTCTGTCTAAACTATCAAAAGCTTTTTTTTAAATGAAGGAAATCAATGAAGTTGATGTATAGGGATGTGTTACATTCAATAGTCTGTTTAATGATGATGCGTAGTGTTGCTATGTGATTGTGCATCATGGGTGGTCTTTCCTGAAACCTGCTCTCTGAGCCTATTTCCTACAGCTTGCTGAAGTTGATTTAGGATGCCCCTGTGATTTTAATTCCTCTGGTGAAATACATTTTCTGGAATATTACGACAGTGCCAGAGAAAACCAGTGCAGACAAAAAGCCTGTGAGACCTTGGTATCACCGCATGCTCTTTTTCTGTTTTACAAACTACAATGTTTTAGGGGAAAAAACTATAGAAAAAAAAGGCAACAACAAGAACAAGAGATTCTCTTTTTGTTGGCAAATGCAGGAGTGGACAGAGAACAATAGCATAAGAGGTGCAAATATTGATTTTCTTTGACATTTATACATAACAACTTTTAAACACCAGTATAATAAAAAATGAATGGGGTCCCAGAACAATAAACGAGTGAATAAGAATAACACATCCAGCTCTCCAGTGGCGAGTACCTCCCTCCAGACAGACAGGGCCAAATTAACCTTCTAGACTGGCTTCAGGGGAAGAGAGGCTGAGAGCTTCTCTTCTGATTGGCTGACTGTTTTCTGAGTGATGGAATAAAAACAGCACATTTCACTCAAAGAAACCAAACCACTATGGCAAATGGGCCTCGGGGGAATCCCAATGGATTGTAGGGCCAGATGAGTAATCTATAGTAAACATGATTCCTAAAGCATGTTTTGGGTCAAATCCAGGGTCTCCTCCCAGTCCCAGTCAATTATATCCAGGGGAGGCAGCTTGATGAAATACCCACACCACCTCAGTTGCCTCCCTCTTCCTATCCACAGGCAGATATGAGGCTGGGAAAAAAAAAAGTTAGGATGTAGAGGTAAAGGTAGGAGATTTTAAAATAGGCCTTGTAATTCATTATTATTAAAAAGCCATACAAGGAACTCATAGTACTGTCCATTTTATGAAAATGCAATTGAATTTTAATACTAGAGCGCATGTTCAAATGGATATTTTTCGGAGTGGGTTCGCACACACACACGCTCCCACCACACACACGGACCTGCACTTCCCATAAAACATACAGTCATCGGCGTCTATTTTCTGCCTCTGAGTGGTGTTCCCATGAACCATGAGAGGCAAACTGAAGGATAAAAACAGTCCAGATGACTGGCTTCCAGTGTGTGGTAACCTCCTCCTCATAGATCGTCATCTGCTTGATCCGCCAGCGTCACCAACTCTCACAGTTTGTTTATGTTTAGCTAAGCTGAGGACTCTTAAGGTACACAACTACACAAAAACAAGGATGATCGTACTCACTGATTAGTTTTTGATCCTATTTTTGGATTTTTCTCTTTATTATGTACCAACGAACTAGAATGCAAAACTGTCAAAGATGACCCCCGCTTTTATTTCATGTTATAAAAAAGGTTTTATACATATTGTGAGATGTGAGATGGAGATCAAGATCAGGAGTGTTTTTGTGGGATTTTGAATTCTCTTACTCTGCTCATCTTCATCTTCTTCACACAAATATTTAAGACTACTGGGGGTGAGGAGCTGTATTCATTTTTGAATATGTGCTGCCTTTAAAATTGGTTCTTGCATGTGAGACACGAGAAGGAGTGAAAATGTCAAAAGCCTTAAAAACAACAACAAAATACACAGAAAGCAATTCCACACCTGTGAAAACCATATGCTGCCTTTGTTGCTCCATACACAGATGCGGTAAAATTGCATTCAGCAGGCAAAGGGGCAAGGGCAAAGAGGGGCAGCAGCAGCAGCTGCAGGAAGAAGAAAAAACAACAACTATGTTCTTGAAGTTTCTCATATCACATTTCGTCTGCATGTGTTGAACGGGAGAAAATGGAGAAAGTGGGTTTTTATGGCATACCCCTGTAGAGTAATCAGAGGCAGTGGCTAAGCAGAAGTGACAGCAGCGGTTTGGGATTAGGGTCAGTAGCTGCACACGGCTAGCTGCTGAGAGAGGGGAAGGAAAGGGAGGGGGGGGCGAGGAGTCGGCAGGGGCCAGCTGGCAGAAGGACGGCCTCAAGGCCTGGTTTAGATCAGAAAGTTTAGATCCTGTACCTATCAGATACAACACATCTGTATAGCTATAAGGCTGATTAACCACCCACTCGGCTGGAAAAGGGAGGTGGTGTGGTTTCTGACTCGTGCACAGGGCTGTGTTAATTAGCAGGTGTCGGAGGGGTTTTTATAAAGTGAAGATTACGAAAAGACCCTATTTCAATCTGGACTCTGTCTGACCTCTGTGCTCATTAATGGGGTGCTGCAATCAAATGTTAATACTCCTCTGAGGTTTGGGATAACGTTCAGCCTATAATCAGGTCGCTCATGTAATGCAACCATAAATGCTAATATTTGGCTTTCAGTGACACTCGTGATGGGTCTAAATCCTTTTGCACTCACTTTCTGTTTGGACAGAGAGGGTACAAGTTTGACGGAAAAGAGAGTAGGACCACACCGCGATTAGAAACGGCTCTGGCTGGTATTAGATGCTTCCTCCTCCACCCAATGCATCTCACAACATCTTTATTTTTGTTGCTTATTTCTTAATTAAATCAGGTTAGTCCCACTGTGATTTCCTAAAGAAGAAGAATAAACCCTGTTTATACGATGTAATAGGCACAATTGGACAACACAGGGGAAACAAGAAGAGAGTCCTTATAATGTAGTCTGGGTAATACATTTATGCAGAATAAACCTAACAAGCAGTTCTAGTCGCTTTTTCAGTCATGATGATTTTTATTTGTTGCTTTGCTGAGTGTTAGAAAAGGAGGATAAACAGCAAAATATTTTGAGTATGACAAGTCAAAGTACGCTCTGACAGAATAGTGCGAGGTCATTGACTGTGTATAATTAGTATTCATTGGAGATGGAGCTCATTTGAACAGTTTTCCTTCATCTTATCAGACACAAGGGATCATATGAAATGATCGCATGTAGAAGACTAAAAATAAACAGGGCTATGAAATGGAAATACTCAAGCACTGTACATCAAAAATTATGTTATCAGTACCTGAGTAAATATTGCAGTAAATAAATATATATCAGAACTATCAATCACTGAGCCTGAATTTAAACTATGGTACAGTATGCACCAGGGAACACAAACAGTAACTAAGTAAACTCCAGCAGTAGCTCCTTTAAAGTCCTCCTCTATTCACTGTTTACTTGTATGTTTGACCTTCACTGTGCACAGTGAAGCATGTGCAGTTTGAAACGTGATTCTTTTCACATTCCTCTGCTGTAATTTGTGTTGCTACTACATGTACCTGCATGGATTTGGTGACATCACTATCTATTGGATGTAGAGGACTGTGCAGGGAGAGCTTGAGTAAAATAGAAATAAAATAAACACTTTCAGACAACACATGGATTATTACTCTGCACTGCTTTTCTGTATTTGCATTATGGTCCATAGGCAATGCATTATGTTCTATACTGATTGATGATGCATTGTGGGAATCCACTATAGGGTACAATAACTCTCATTAAATATTCAGACAGCACTAGGTAGTAGGAGTGAGTTATTTTGGCTGTTTTGTAAATTCCAAGTTCTGTGTCTTTGCTCCAGATCACCAGCCTCCTGCCTCCCTGGTCTTCCTGCCTCACCTTGAGTTTCCTGTTCTTATACTCCATGGAGTTGCCTGGACACTGCAGTTAATCCCAGTCTATACGGTCCACCAGTAGACTGCCTGCCCCTCGGTCTCCACTGGATCATCAGTGCAGCTCTGCCTACCTGACTTCAGCCATTTCTCATTTCTGCAGTAAACAAACATGATTGAAGTTTCACTCATGTCTGAGTCTGAGTTCTGATCCAGTGGTCCTCAAAGGTACCACAAATCCAATGGCTAAACCCCTTATCTGTGCTGGAGGAGGCTGGGTATGGCCTGCTGTTTGTCTATGGAGACGTATGGAGTTAAAAAAAACAAAAACTGTGCTCTCACTGTTACCTTATACCTACAGTCAGTTTTTGAATTATCACTAAGGTTATTGTTGTGGAAAAAACAGTCATGTACATTACATACCTGGAGCATAAGTAGTTGAAGAGAGCAGGGCTTTCATGCTGACCCAGAGTCTCCGAAATAGCTCTCACCTGGACAGAGAATGTATAGATCACATCAAATTCCCACTTGAGTTTGAACATGGAGCCGTACAATTAAACTATAGACTGTGAATTAAGGACACAGCCTCCATGACGTCACCCATTTGCCATTTGGCACTTCTGTGTTGGCGTCATTTTTCAGCCCTTGTGGGTGTCGCTTGAATTAAACACAAGTTTATTAGATGACATACCAGGTACAGTAATACTGGCACCCCTGAGGGAATGGCAGGCTGCCGAGGCACATGCTTGCCAAAACACCATCCAGAGACCACATATCCACCATCTGAAGATGGGAAGGCCCAGAGTAACATCAGGAGAGCTGAAAGGGAAGACAATACAATTATCAAACACATGGAATTCAGCACAGCTCCACACAGAGCTCGTTTTAGTGGCTTCACAACATGAATTGTGTTTATTTACTAAAGGTTTATGACAACACACATGTGTTGCGTGGTGATGCCAAGCTCGATGGAACGACATCAGTGTGTCTCGCACTCTGAGGTTGGAGGTTTTGGGTCTTTTTGATGGAACAACAGGATGCTGCTGTAGTATTATGTCTGAAGAGACTTGAGTGCAGTAAGCAGCTGCTGGAAGAAAAAGGAATAAAGACACAGGGGTTTGAATTGTATTGTCTATGTGTCGGCATGCACACAGCTTGCATCCTGCTTTAATTGAGAAGTATTATGTAACTCAACATGTTACCACTACTTGGTGATGGGACAATCCAATCCCTATGTCTGTTGCCATGTGTCTTTCTCAGTATAGCTTGTGGAGCTGGGTTTTGTCTTCAGAACCAAGAACACAGATCTTTTTCTGCATGGCTACCTGGAGAGAACGCACAAGGTATTAAACTGTTGATAAAGAAGTCACAGTTAGTGTCTTTGAAGACACAAACACATCCCAAAGATATGCTTCTCTCTTGGGCTTTTGGGAATCATGGGCTTGTTTCTCAGGATGCCATTGGCTTCTGTGTCATTGCACTCTTCAGCAAACTTCAGCAAAGCGGCAAAACCTGAACCTCTGAAGCTGAGATGCACTGACACCAACATCCGGTCAGGATGATTCTATGAGTTGTGGAGTTCTTAAACAGAATCAGATCGTGAAAGACAGTGTGTAAACGTAACTCATCATACACAAACATAAAACCTAAGAATGAAGTGAAGAGGGTAAAGGTGATGTAGCCTACTGGAGACTGAAACATCACTCAGCACTATTCAACAGGCTGGTCACAAGCTGAAGATGGACATGAAATAAGAAAAGAAAAACAGCATCAAAGGACTCAAAGCACATTACTGATAGTTTATTATACATAAGCTGTGTCTCTGTCAAGGGGTCAAATCTCTCAGAGGATGTGACCGACAAAGACCAAGTACACAATGCAGGCTGACCTGAAATGAGATGGTCTTGTCTTTGGAGAATTTTTTGTTTGTTTGTATTTGTGGAGTCTGTGATGTTTTCTGTTTGAGTGTAGTGATTCATCACTGACATTTCACAGAACTGTACATTTTTGGTTTACAGTAACTCTGTCTCCTATGAATTATATCTGCAACATCTAATACATTTTGAAGGGAGCAAAAATTGTTTGTTTACACACCACAATCATTCACCTTAACCAGAGTGTTTCAGCTGCCTGAACATGCAGCAACAGGCGGGACTTCCACAGACACTTTCTACCATCTGCCCCGATCACCTCCTGGAGATTCAACTGCTGTTAATAAATGTGCTTTAGTCATTTAAAAACAATTGGCCTCTGACCATAATCCAAGGCTGTAATCACACAGCAACCACAAGCTATTGTACTGATACAACCACATGTTGACTGCTTCTGCTTGTGTCTATCTTTATTTTCTATGGAAGATTATTATTGTAGGGCCACTCATGAAAAGAAAAATGAGAGGAATAATTTTTTTTCATTATTCACTTTGAGAATAAAGTTGAAATGTCGAAAATGAAAATTTCATTGAAAAAATCTCCCAATTTTTTCCCCATTCTCTCTTTTCATCAGTTACCCTACTGTAGCCTAATACTCTTCCACAATTTTCTTTTTAAGTTCAGTGTCACTTTTCTGCAGGTCATTGTTTACTCTGTGAAAGCCTGGTGTGGAAAAGCAATGTTCATATGAAACAGGTCGGCGTAATTAGTTGTTGCACCTGTTGAAGTGAGGATCATTTAATGGAACTTCAGATCATGAGGACACAGGTGACCACTTCATTCTCATACTCACTTCATGCAGGAAACAAAGAAAAGTATCAAATTCTCACATTTAGAAAGCTAGAACCAGGGTAAACCACTAAGGGTTGGACATTTTTCTTGTAAACAAACTCCAAAATGTATCATTAAAATTGTTTTTCATTAACTTACCAACTAATGCATTAGTCGACCAATCACTAAGTTTTTTTTGTCTTTTTGTGTGTTCAGTTTTTTTTAACAATCAGAGCAGGATTTTTTAATTTTACATTCATTGCTCCTTCAAAAAACTGATGTGAGACATGTCAGAGTTGTCTCTGCAGCGTAGGATCATGAGAGATATGAAATTGCCTTGGTTGGAATAAATAAAAAGAAAGAAAGAAAGAGACACACATAAAGGGTCCTTCCAGAGCCAGAACACAAGAATTTAATGATGCATGGGGGCAGCGTGGGCTGTGGAGGCCGTAAAAACTCTGATAGGACTTCCATAGCGGTGGCATGCTTTGCCTTACATATTTCCAGCAGCAGCGGCTGCTTATCGCAATGGCTAATAACTTTACCAACAGACATGTTGTTGTGTTTTTTTCTTGGGCTGCAGCAAACAAAAGCCAATTTCTTCTGAAGGAACAGGTTGAAAAAAGAACTAATCTTCACACTTTCAGGAATGTAAAACAAATTAGCATTTTGAGATATAACAGAGCTGTTCCCATTGCAAACACTGCCAATGCTGTGATTGTCACTTTGTGTGACATAGTGAAAACTTGAGATACAGAACATATGCACAGCACTGCCTAATAATACACAACACATCCATCATGTGTTCCAGCCATGCTACGACAGTCGGTGGGTTAAATATGTGTCTGACTGCAGTGAAATGAATAGCCCAGTGGGTATTGGAGGAAACAAATCGTCTGAGCTTTACTCGATGCTGTAAACAGAATTGATTTTTGCTTCTATAAATACAAGTATAGCTTTAAAGCTTACAACAACATCCAATGCATCTCTTTGTGCCTCTATGCTTGATCTGATGGTACAACGTGGTAGAAAGTTCACGAAAAAACAACTGTGTGAGAGATGACTGATGGAAAAACAGAAATGTATAAGTAGGTATAGAATATGATCTGTTAGTTACATGGCAATATATAGGCTACCATTGTCACATTCTGTGTTTGTTGACATTTATGAAATCTATTGGCTGAATATCTATATTGTATTAAATTACTGAGTTCATATAGGTTAAGCCTATGCAGGTTTTTCAAAACATCCTAGCAGAGATTAGTCTATTTTGTCTTTCTAATTTATTTCTTTTGATTAGAATTTAAGAGGTTTCAGAGACACTGCACAATTAAAATATTAAATATAATATAAATAATTAAATACCTAATTAATAAATAGACTACACAAGTAGGCTAGTCTACAGTTAATGTTACAAAATGTAATCTCTGAGTCTGACCACTGAGAAATCTGTGAAGACTGCTAAAATAAATCATATTTAATTTATTTTGGCTAAAGTGATTTGGCTTTGTGGAGTGTCTGAGGGAACATAGGTCCTAATTAAAAAATAAATAAATAAATAAAATAAAAAATAATAGCCCAATTGTTGCGCAGGCGGGGATTGGGTGATTAAGGTGAGGCGGAAGTAAGTGAGGAGAGGTTAATGAGGCTAGCAGTGAGAGCAGCCGGAGTTTAGCAGAGGGAGCCCACTGTAGCCATCTCGGATTATCGACCTGTTAATTAAAATGAGATAGTTTGTATGCAAAGTAGTAGGCCTAGGCTACCACAATTTCTACTCGAAGTTTGCTACAGTACCTCTAACCTGTTTGGACTGTTCCTTAGACCAGTGAGCAGTTTATTAGCAAAGCACTGGGGCGTTAGCCGTTGGTAGCTAACGCTATGGCTAACGCTGCTCACCTGGACCAGGTAGTGCTCAGTTTCCCTGGTAAGATTGCCGACACAACCGAAGCCCGTGAACCATGGATGTCAATGCCTGAACCGGACACATTGTTGACACATGCTGCTTCCGGACCGACGCCTGTGGACTGGTAACTGCTGATGCACACAAGACTTTGACACAAGGTAGCTACTTGTAACTAAAGTAAATTGAAAGCCGAGAAACAAACAAATAAACCGGGGAAAAAAGAGCATATAGCCTAATTGGTTTGGTTGTGAAAACTGTGGCGTAGGCTAATATTTTGTGTTGGTAATAATGACCCAACTAAACACCCTTAACGTTTTTTTGTTGTTTAACTGTGCTTTTTAATTAAAGTAGGGTTTTTTTTTTTTTTTTTTAACTTCCAGGATGAATTTATTATTACGCATGCTACGCACAATTAATTTTGTGGTCACCAAATAGCCTAATAAGTGCTAGGTAAAATAAATTACATAGACTCAATAACATTTTTTGATTGGGATTTTTCACAGAAGCTATGAAGAGGGACCTTAGCTAGGCTACATATAAAGGGTAGACAGGTGACACACACACTTTTTTGTTTTGTTTTGTTTTTTGTTTTACATAGTGGGCTAACTATAGGCTATAGTTTATAGTAACTTTTATTTCATAATGGCCAAACTGTTTTTCTTTTTTTATGATGATAATGAACTTCTGATCTTATATAGAAATTCAATATATGCACATTATGTTTGCATATTGTCATTTCTAACAGGGATAAAATGTTGACAGAGTGATGATAGTTAAACCTTTTGTTTTTCCTCTTGCAATAAGGAACAAACAACTGAACCTGTTTTCAGTGCTGCAGTATTGTCAAAGTAAACGGGTTTAGTTTTAAATTAATAATTACAATTATTAGTTGCAGATTTGTCAGAAACGATTGCTTTAAGAGAAACGGGCACCTAAGACTAAGAAAATGATTAAATCATTAGAATTCATAAGTGTTTGACAATGTCATGTTTAGCCTACATGTAAACCTCTTTCACCCTCGTGGGCTCTGACCTGCAGAAACAAAATCAGTCACCACTTCCGCGTTGACTGTGTCGCCCTCGACTGTTGCCATCCCGACAGCAATCTAAGTGAGATTTGGCAGCTGCTATGCCGCGCTCGCCTCACCTCACTGAATCATGATGTATGATGTTTACATAGCCTGAAAATCCCCTCCAGAACTGCAATGCTCATTGCTTCCCCTAATTAAGAACAAGTAGATGTAAACATAGACATAACCTATCTCTCTCTCTGACACACAGGTGGGCAGATGCACAATTCAGACTGAGAAGTTGCGCATCATAAACAGGTACAGAATATACACTGACACACAATCATTTTATATATTACTTTAATATTTCTGTCTCAGTGGATGTCATGTGTGAGATCTGTAAACATGAACATGATGAGACGCATGTGTCCCTTGGTATCCTGCGTATTCAGATTATAAATCACATGCAATTTTCATTGTATGTCCTTTCCACTCTCACTCGGATCTTTTTACCTGCTGGTTTCTTTTGACTTTGTGATGTAGGAAAGTATCTGAAGACAGTAAACACTGGGTCAGAGTGATATTTATAAGTGGGCATGAGAAGGTGTTGAGAGAGTGATGATTTTATTGTCAAGGTTTCCAGTGAAATGTGTGTGTGCTCCTCAAATATCTTGCACACACTCAAAGGAATAAGTCCATCTGAGGAGCAGCCTACGCTAGATTAACTTGTCACTGAAGTTGAGGGCCTCAGTCCTCAGGGTTGTCTTATCCCTGAGCAGTTTGGCCTGCAAGCTGCTCCTTGTTATTTAGTGAGCTCTTATCTGCCACTCTGGACCCTGGCAAGTCAAACGAGGATAGGCACACACAGCTGCTGTCTCCAACACCCAGAGACAAAAATGCACTCCAAGACACATTCAGTCTTAAAGCTTTAATTGGAAAGGTGCAATTTTTTCTTATTTTTCTCCCCCAAAAGGGCATTAAGATAGTCTTAAAGAGTTTCAGAGGTGTATGTTACATTTTAAGGATTTTTTTTCATAACCTGGATGTTGGTCAATTTGTTCAAATTCGCAAGACTTGGGAGTCATTTTACTGTCACTTTTATCCACCATTTATCTTTCCATTGTAACTATTTGATTTTTGTTTTTATCATAATGTTTTTTTTAAATCCCCAGTTTGTTACTTATTTGGCTTTTTATTAGCAAAAATCAAATATTGCTTTCATAAATACGTATTTCATTGAAGTCGAATCACACCTGGATATAAATGAAAGCTTTCTCGTACCTTAGAATGAGTTGTTACAAGTCGTTACAAATACACATGGGGGGAGGGGCACACCGAACCGAGCCTGCCATGTTGCATCGCCATTTTTTTCATTCAGTGACAGCGTGACCTAGCCTAGAAATCTAGACGCACCCTGGCGGCAGCAAATATATTGGCTCCATAAGGTCTAGAAACGAGCCATAAGAACTTTCTGAGTCTTGAACACCGTTTGTGTTCACCGATCACAGCGCTTTATCTGTTTAGAGAGTCGTTGGGCGGACTTTACGCGATGACAACATACATATTAATTGGCTTGTCGTCATGCTCTTTGCTCTGATTAGTCGTAGCACTCAAGCGCTGCCCTATTGCGTGCAGAGGCAGTTTGAAAGACAGCCTTCATCCCGCCCCTTGGATTGAGCCGAGGTCTACCAGTCGTTGCCAGACTAGACATTTTAATGATATAGTCTGGCTTGTCAGGCCAAGCGTGACTGTAAGTAACCACAGAAACTCACCAGAGCTGTCGGCTCGTGGAGTAAGTTTTCCACATAGCACCTGTTAAAACTGTCACCTGTGTGAGGAAGACCGAGGCACTGATGTTGCATTCAGGTGCAGTTGGGCACCTGAATGACGCCATCGGCAAGCATTTTTTTTACCTATTAATTGAACTTATCGTACTCTTTATCTGAATGTTTAGGCTACATGTGTTGGGCCATATACTGTAAATTAAGATGGGTATAGCCTGCATTAAATCAACCATTGATTTTCATCAGTGATTTGAGTTCAGCGTGGGCAGTGAATGGCAGTGACTTAACCCCTATACTACTGTACCTAATCCAAAAATGGGAATGTGTGCAGAGTCTTTGGGGTGTGCAAGTATGTGGCAAGCATACGTTCACCCACCTGTCACTCACTGCAGCAACACCATTGATTATGCAGGGTTTTAAAATTTGAATGACTGACTAATGCAGGAAGAAAGCTGCTTTGAAGCATCATGGGGCAACACATTCAGAGGAAACATGCTCAGAGAGACATAAGAGCGATGGGTGGTATAATAATGTACACCAACAACACTGAGTTGGAAAACTATAAACCACAACCTCTGGAAAGTGACAGGTGTCTAAAAGCACATGCATGACTAATAAACACTCACATTTCAATGGATGGTGTGGAGCCGGAGAGAAGGTCAAGCTAAAATTGTCATTGCACAAGAGGTAGAGGAGAAGCATTACAGGTGAGGAATACATAATATTAAAAAAAATGAGGTTCTGACCTACATTCAGCCAGAGGGAACAGTGTAGCACAAAAACATTTTACAGAAGGGTGTGAGCACTCAGGAAAGACTTTAAAATAGGCAGCTGCTACCTTGGTTCCATGGACTGGAGTTATCCAGTATAGTTCATCTTTATTTATCAGCATTGGCCCCCACACACAGCAACATGTAAGCAGATCCGTTTACAAGAAGGAGTGGTGCTGAGCACAGCGGAAGGCGGGAGTCTGAGCTGTAGATCAGACGCATATCAAGACTGATTGTAAATCACTGTAGATCTCGTTTATTCAAACACACTGTGGATACGTGATGATTCAGAAGTGCGGCAGGACTTCATTCCTCTAATTAATTTGAATCAGCAACTTCTCTGAGACACGGCCCATACTTGTTTATCCCCGATGAGTCAGAGCCGGCAGAGAGAGTGTAGGAGAGAGCATGTACACAGCTGTGGAGATTTTCCTCAGCTCAGACTGTTTCAGTTGAATAGGTTTTAAAAGCCTGTTGATGTAAAACTACACACAAACAAACAAAGATTAGAAACATGTCTTAGGATCAGACTTGACTTTTTTGCTGGACCTCAACAGACTGACTGATCATATTTCCACCACTGGTCAGCTGAGTATCACATGAGTGAGTTTGCGATTTGCTTGTTGTATGCTGCTCTTAATCTGAAATAGGAAATTGTTGAGTTTTTGACTAATGCAGTTTATAGTTTAATAAACAAGGGCATCTTGAAACAAAGGTTTGTTCTAAAATACCACTATGGCCAATTATACTTAGAGATTGGAAATAAGGGACTTGTCTTTGTCTCTAATACAGGCCTGCCCAGATAAACACATATTAGAATTAAAATGCATATTAGCTATGTAATATCTGATCTTCTCTGAGTAATCATCTTACATCTACATGCAAATATTGATATCACAGAACAATCTTTTGCTTGGCGTTTTTGTCAGACAACGTCATCAAGTCAGGGTTTTAGTAGCAGCAGCTTGCAAGTGGTTTGGAGGAACACTGAGTCTTACTGTGATGGACCAAATGTATTTCAGTCACTATTTCAAACTCATTGTCATTGAACGACATGACAATGAGAATAGTTTTGTGAATTCTGCCGTATTAAAATACCATGTTTAGCACAAAAGTAGGAGAGAATATAAGCCACCGTGTTCTCAGTAGTTGACCAGGTCTTGTTTATTATCACTCACCCTGCTCATCAGAGCCTTGATGTGGCTGCTGATTCCCCTATCAGAAGCCAAGTGTTGCCAAGGTGGTGCGACTGCAGTTTTGAGGCCAGTAGCTTTTATGGCCATCTGGTGAACAGAAAGTCAGCTTCAGCAGCAATGAAATTGGAAACAAATGTAATATTTTTATTTAAGTAAATGAATTAGGGCTACCATTTCCCTGCAATGCATCATCTTTGTCATTAGGTCTGTCTTTGTCATGAATCAAAAAACAAAAACAAAACAATCAGAGACAATGGAAAGAAGAAAAGGAAGCTTGAGGAACAAGCAGCTTGGTAAAACGTCTGTGAGAAACAGAAGTTGTTGTCAAAAAACAGAATGAATCAGGTTTATGGAGGGTTAAATGAGCTAATGTCACCAGATTGTTCCAAAGCAGGGTAAAGTTGATATTTACATCCCCATTATTTTTAGTATTTTGCACTGGAATAGGATTGTTTCTGTGTTCCAGGCCATTTGAGGATAAATTGGCTTTCAACAGTTGCAATTAGTCATATAGTCAAAATGCATTTTTCACAGTGTTTGCCAGCACGACAGAAACAACTGGCTGTTGTTTAGCTATTATCTCCTATGACTCATGCGTCTGGACTAAAGTCTGTTGTTCTTCTTATAGCTTTCCTCTAATTGTAACTTCTATTTTTCTTGGTGAAGTGCAGGCAGCCAGAGACTTGATTGGGATGTCACAGGCCTCAGCTCCACACAATGACAGGATGTGATGTCACAGCGCCAGGCTTCATGCTGTGGGCAGGGGCCTGCCAGCGTTTGACATTGCAGTGGTGACCGGTTACCCGCAAATGAATCTATTGCGGGTTTGTCTCATTTTAAACCAGATGGAGGGAAGAGAAGGGCTCGGATGATTTATTTTCGTTCATATTCAGAGTGTCTGGGTACTTCTCTGTGAATATGCTTGTAAAAGTCGAGTGGACCGGCTGTATTTTTGAACATCTTGTGATTTTTTAAATATGATTTTCATTGAATGAGGGGAAACTGAGTGTGCTCATTTGGTGATGCTGAATTAGTTTTTTTTCCACAGGAGGTTCTGAGAATAGCTTGACCCCATGTTAACCAGAAGGCACATTAGACATGTCATGCCTCTTTGAAGATAAATCCTGTTGGACCGTCTCCTTGGAGACTCAGGGACAGACAGCCGGGCGTTTTCTCAGAAGGTAATATCAGAAAGAGCCTCGAGCCTTCTCAGGCTGAAAACACACTTTGACTGCTAAATTTTGTCCTAGTGCATCAGCATATTCTCTTAGGTGTGCGTTACGCTACCTGTTGGCTCTCCTCATCTACTGTAACTGTAGAGAGGCTGCTCATGCCTGGAGCTGAGGTCCTGGAGAAGCAGCTTCACAAGTGACGCCAGGGAATCAGGGTCAACATTTTGCTTGGCATGCTTCCAGTGTCATGAACTGGAGGGAGTGAAAGGGAAGGGAAAGGAATGAGGAGGAAAAAAAAATAGAGAACAGGAAAAAGAGCCAATATTTTTAACTTCTGCAGTGCGTCACAGAGATGTATGGTCCCATCTGCTGAGGATAAAGGCAGCCAGAAAGAGGAGGGATCCTCCGCAAGGATCTTTCATCAGCGTCTGATGTCATTCACAACATACAGTTTGCCTCAGGTTATGTTTCCACTATGTCCATAAGAGCTGGTAAATATCTCCTTGTCTATTTTTGTAGCCATATTTTTTATAGCTCTTCTCTTTTATGTATATATACAAAAGCGTCCAAGATGCTGAGCGCGCGTGTGTGTGTGTGTATGAGTGAACCATTCTCTGTGCAGAGACTGTTGATTCAGCTGGAGCCCCCTGAATGCCTGACAGCTAACTGACATCCTCTGTCACTGGGCGCCGCTACGCAATCATGACTCAATAAGCCCAGGAAATCAGGGGAGAGCGAGAGAGTGAAAACACACACGTCAGGGCCCGGGCAGAGTGGAGAGCAGCAGAGCAGAGGTTAGCAGGCCTCGGGGGTTTGAGGGCTCCGGCACTCAGCTTCAAGTTACATCCATCTTGTTCCAAGACCTCCCTGGAGAGTACAGTATGTGTGAACATGAGAAACCCTTTGGGGTGGGTTGACTTGAACCTGAGTTAATCTGCCCTCCAACATGATACCACACAGAGTCACACTACAGACATGTTTTTGGTCATATCTAAAATTTAGGCACATTTTTATCATGTAACATATAATATTACTTTATGCCATATTATGTAATACCCATTAAAACATAATGTTTGATTTTTATTACCTATAAAACAGAGTTGAAAACCAAGGCAGGCCACAGTCATTGCACTGTGGAGTTACTACCCTTCAGCTTTATATTGCTGTCCAGGCTCTAGTAGCATAGCCAGACTGGGCAAAGTGGGCGACTACCCAGGGGTCCTTAAATCCCCTGGTTTTCTCCACAGACAGATCTCAGAACAATGACAGGATGTGATGTCACAGTGCCAGCCTTCAGGGACCTGCTGGTGTTTGGCATTGCAGTGATGAGTGGTTGCATGTAGGGTGGAAAATGACCAGAATGAGGGTTTGTGTCATGTTAAACCATGATGGAAGGAAGAGGAAGACTTGGGTGATTTTATTTGAGTTAATATTCAGAACGTCTGGGCTCTTCTGTTTTTAAATGCTGTGAAATTGAATGGAGTGATTATATCAAGGCTATGACGAAATTGTTTTCACATCACTAAGTTTGAAAAAAAATATTTTCTTTAATAACAGATTGATTGTTCAGTGTATAAGATGGCAGAAAATAGTGAATATAAATATGACTAATTATTCTGTCTGATTTAGTTCATGAAACCAGGAACCTCATGGATGTTCACCTTTTTTTGCCCAAAACAGAAATGATTATGGTAATAATTTATTGAAACTGTTGCTGTTAATTTTATGTAAATCAACTAAGCATAATTGTTGCAGTGAACTATTTCAGCACAAGTCTTCCGGTTGGCTTTTTAGTGTCTGAGTAAACTAATGTAACATCAGCTCAGTCGAGCCCTAGCTTTTTGAAATGTAGTTAGTATTTCTTTACCTCTGCCTGTTTTTTGTCACTGATGTCATGTAAAAGCCATGCTGTTCCGATTATGTGTTTCCAGTACAAACACAAAGCTAGGGAGGAACTTACTGGTGAGATTGTCGGTGCACTCTTCACCTGCTGCTGTGGAGCATTTCTCTCTCACTCTCACTCAACTCCACCTCCCCCTGTCAACCTCATTGAGGAGTTGGGCAGAGATGAAACGTGGGAAGATGATGAAAACAGTGAATACGTTTTGGAGTGAGACCACATTGTTGTTGCTGTTTGAGCTAAGAGCTGAAGATAGCATTCATGCTAGTGGGGTAGAGACCACCAGGATTTATAGTTTGGGGGAAGGATGTAAACATTTTAGAAACTTTTTGTTTGTTTGTTTTTGGATGCAATATTATGAACAGCCTCAAGTGCAGGATGAGTTATTAAACGTTATTGTTTCAGAGGAAGCAAAAATACATTGATTTGAATGTAAAAAAAAAACAAAAAACTAACTCAACTCAGGTAACAAGAAGACAGGATTAAAGCTGGGAAAATACATTCTCAGTATGATGAGGCCTGTAACTTTGATAAACAAACATCTTGGAAATTCAGTTTCTTATTCAACGTGACTTTAGGCAGTTGCTGAATCTAGTTACAATAGAATATAAAGGTCACTAAACTTCTGCTAAATCCTAGCAGAGTAGCAGTACTGTAGCTACAGTACCATCCCCTGCTGTTGGCCTTGGAAAGAAATTTCAGCCCTGCACTTATCCGCTGCGATGGCGAGGGTGTGCACGTTCATGCGCATCTTGACTGACAGGCTCACAGAGGGGGCAGATACAAAGACTGACAGGGCCGGTAAAAACATTATGGATTTTTTCACGGTCCAGCAGCCCACTAATGTGGGGATGGCCAATCCAACCCTGGCGATCTCAGGTTCAGACTTCTTTGGAATTCACCTGACTTGGTGGGGTCCGTTCTTATGTTTACAGTGAGTTTAATATTGATTGAATACAATGATTATATATGATGGGCACTTAAAGTTGAATCAACCACTGCAGCAAAACTGATACAATGGTCCAAGTCTGGGACCACATTAAGTCTCTAACAATTACAGTATGAAGCTGGAAATAAACAGGAATTTTGAGGATTCAGTACATTTCAAAAACACTCATCATTCCTGTTGCTAGGTTTGCGGTGAAATTTAATGCAGCCACTGTCCACTGGCTAGAAATAAGCAGCTGCAAGTTGTCATCAGATCAGGGCTAACTGCTGCTAAGTAACATCCTGATAGAACCCAGCCACAGCCACTCTCAGCATGTTAGTGTTGGGACCCATGAGTTCTCAGTTGTCAACACCACACTACATTACATGTGCTCTCAGGACTGGGATCTTAACTTCCATACCCACACACACAGACATCCACGCACACACAAACACTGAAACACACACAATGAAAACAATACTTGTGATGCTGTCGAGGCTGGTAATCAGGACTAAATGGAAAGTTGTTATTCTAAGGGAAGAGGGATTTTCTCATAGCTGGACTAAATGTTCCTAAGGGGGCAGGTCCTAGAACTTTAAAGCACTTTGCTGCACAAACTGGATCGTTAATATCCGAAGCAGCAAAGTGGGCATCACTTCAGAAGCCCAATACATTAAGCTTTATCCCCCTTCAACTTCATCACAGAGACAGAATTTGCTCTGTAGAATCTCAGCATTTCACAGTGGATGACTCAACACACCTGACTGTCTCCCAGTCAGGTGTGTTGATTCATGGCATAAGATAAGGAGGAAAACAGGAGAGGGATTCAGCAGGTTATCAATCCCAGGGTGAAACATGGTGGTGGGAATATTCAGATAGAGACATGCAGAGACGCACTTCACCCTCTGTTTTGCATCTTTGTGGAGAAGGATTCATGGCAGCAAAGCATTCTAGGATGTCAGATGAGGCTCTCTGTAATATTGTCAGATCATATTGAGAGGACAAACTAAATAGATGTTATGGAATTCATAGAAGAAGTTCAGCTTACTGGTTTTACTGCATGTACGACCACTTACGAAAACAAGACTTTGTCACAATCTAGACTGGACCTGTGGTCAAGTCCTGATTTTTTAAATGTGACATCATCAACTCTACAGCAGGTGAATTACTGAGATGCTCAAAGATGCACTATTTTTTATTTTGTCTGTCACACAGCTCACATCCTCCATTTGGGATTCAGATACCCCAGAAAGTAGAGGCAGGTTTTTCTGTCCAACACTCTCCATTTGATATGTAGAGCTGGTCAAAGAGTATTGTCTTGTTTCTGTTTAGCTGTGTTTTTATTGTTTATATGTTATCCAGAGGTATTTTAGCAGTTACCTATGACTTATCTCCTACTCTCTCTGTTCTGTGTCTTGTGGTCAGTTATCATTCTGCCTCTATTAGTATTAATAACATAATTAAAGTAGTTTAATGACAGTAACACTGGCTGTAACATGAAGCGTAGCTCCTAACTTTCATACACATCTCAGACAGGTTTCTAACTCAGGGACATGGCAGATTAGAGGACTGCCCCCCAGCGATGCTTTGCGGCTAAAAACAGCATCACATTTGAAACAAACAGAAAGTAACAGAATCTGGACGAGTTATCTCAGACTTTCGGACCCCGCTGTACATCTCATTGTTTTAACAGGCTAAACTGTCTGAACTTGTGTCGTTTGCAGATGCTGTATCTTTCACTCCGATTCTTTTCTATGGTAACGATTTAGGGGGGCGAATAATCAGTCAAAATACAGCATTAATTGAAAGAGTCACAACTTTTCTGTGTTACACAGTTTTGCCAGCCGGCCTGAAAATAATGAACCGTTTTTGTGTGATGTTCACTGCTTCTTTCCTGATCTCTGCCTTTGTCAGGCCGTAGACTGCAGAGGGACACCGTCAGGTGCGCAGCCTCTCCCCTGTGCAGGAAAGGCTGTTGTTCTCCAGACCTCACTAACCATCTCTTGAGGCTTGCTCTTGCATTCCCTCCTTCATTAATGCCAAATGCCTCCATGCTTGCCGAGAACAGGGCTGAATTAATACTAATTTTCCTGTGTGGAATGAAAAAAAAAAAGTCATATGAGCTTGTCTTGCAAAAATACGCTTATTTCAAACCTCCACAATTAACGAAAAAGTTTCAGGCAGGGCAGAGAAAAGCTGCTGTGCTCAATAATTCCAGCGAAAACAAGTTGTAAAAATCCTGCAGTTTCTCAGAGGCCCTCCGCTAACCTATCCAAAAAGTTGGGGGACTGAGAGCTTTATAGCCTCATGACAGTTGAGTAATAAAGCTAATAAATTCCCTGCCTATTCATGTGTTATACTCATGTCACTATTTTAACAGTAAACATATCCATAAAGTCAGAGCTGGTTCAGATTTGTATTTAAGTGAAACCCTGCCTCTTTTCATAGCAAAATGAATGAAATGGCATGCCCAATAAAACAAAACAGAAGAAAAAAAACACAGAACCTGGCTAAAGTGCTTGTTGTACCTCAGTCAATAAATATGTCAGTGGTCCAGTTAGTGAAGAATGAAAGCACTGTGTCCCAGATATGAGTCCATAGCAACTGTAAATTAGTTAATGGAGACAGATATGAGCAGGTGACAACATGCTTAACACGGTGTGGATTTTCTTAGTTTGGTAAACATCACGCGGCTGATGCTTCAAGTAGTCAAAATGAATTATTCACAACTGTGCACAAGTCGGATTTTACCTGGATCCCGTTGCCAAATACACAGCACGCCGTGAATGCAGTGATGTGGGTTAGCCTGGAATACACCCATCCACTTACAGAGCTGGAGGTGGATTTATTTTGTTCTGCCAGTTTGGATGTTAGTACAATATATTGTTATGTTGGGTTCCTGAGCGGCTTTGCCAACAAGTAACACGGCCAACAAATAAAATGCAGGTATGATAGCTGTTCTGCTTTTCAGACGCAGACATGCTTGTTTTCTGTCGAGCAGCCTCTCCATATTCACACAGAAGCCTTCAGATTTACTGAGCTCAGCTGTTCAAGGCTATCTGCTGTTTTAGCTCATCTGGGAGTGCTCCATGTATGACCCTCTGGTTTCCGAGGCTGTGGTTTTTTTCCCTTTTTTTTTTCTCTTTCTCGCTCTCTGTCTTGGCAGTGCCAGCCGCGCCCCTCCTCCTTGTGCCCACAGCCCACTGCATCCTCCCAGTCTTTGCTGTGGCGGAGCGGTGGTGGAACATTCTGCGGGGAGGCCCAAGCCACACGGGCCAAATAAGCAGTTTTGACCAATTAGAGAGTGTTTTGAGCTCAGCGTTGGGGTTTGGATGGCAGACTGAGGGGTTCACAGAAGTGTGAAAGCGCTGGAGCAGTGTGGGAGACGGGCGGGGAGGGGAGAGGCCACCAGCACGTCCTGACCGTGACATGTCCATGAGGATGTGTCACCGAAGAAGCACAGGGATGCTGCATTCTCAGCCGAAGGTTCCCGTGGCGACCGACTCGCTGTCCTCCTCTCCATCGTCTTTGATGTGGAGAGGAAACAGAGTAGAGATGTTTCTGAATGAAGGCCATGTCGAGGATGATGGATTTGCAATGAATTAAGGATAGTTAAAAAAAGGAATGCACTTTCTGGGAGTGAAGTGCGGTTCAACGGGGATGAACTCGGGCCTTGATATACTCGTACCAAATTGTCCAGCTGTGAGCGTCTCCCTCGGCTATGAAGAAGAAGATGTCTGCAGAATGAGCCAAAGCATGTCTTTTTAATAGAGAGGGAGGCCCGAGAGAGAGGAAGAGAGATCCACCGACAGGCGTGAAATGTCTGCTGTGGGAGAGCTCCAGCTCTGACTATGCGATGACCTATCTCACCGCTCAGAACAAGTGGCTATTATGGTATAGAAACGGGCATGATAAGGCAGGCTATGGGAGCCGTGCCTGTTGCCCCATGCTATTCTAGGTTTACAGCAAGAGAGGTCAGAGTTCACATGCAAGGAACCCCTCGGGGCTGTTTTTAGATTCATCCCATCACACAATACATCTCTGTTTGAATTACATCCAAAATAGATTCTGCTCCTCATTTTAAACATGCTTTTTTCTTTTCTGTTTCCTGCTCATTGTTTGTACTATAAACAGTGAAAAGCCAGTGAGGCAGTATATGAAGCCCTGTTGGTTTTCATACCTCATCTTCTTAAGAACAGCACACTGAAGTGTAGTGTAGTGTAGTTTCCTCCCTTTCCCCAATAGAGCCCAGTCCTGTCACTTAATTCCCATAACCATGAATGGATCACACATCACACTGGTAGTGCATGATTCTTGGTGTGTGTGTGTGTGTGTGTGCATGCGTGTCTTTTGCCCTTTCCCAGCTCTGTGAAATAGACAGAATCGCACATAACCCAAGAATAACTCGGATGACAAGTACAGGGCAGTGGGAAACTGTTGTTTTTATACCGCTGCAAAAACTGTCAATAGAAACGAAGCTGTTATTCTAAAATCTTCAACAAGTGAAAAAGCCACAAGAAGGCGTATCTTTACACCTAAAAAGTCAGCATGGTATGTTTGGAAATCTTGTTCTTTGTTTTATTAGAGAACTGAGATGAGGTTGAAGGTGAAGTGCATTTTTTTTGCCTAACCCTGCCAGGGAGATGTTTTAAGTGTTTTGTTTTATAAAAGATCTTACTTTAACTTTTACTTTGGAAACATGATAAAATAACTTGTTGAAATAGGACTCCTTTTTTTTTTTTTTGCAGTGCCCTTCCCCTTTGTCTTTTCTGCCAGAAAATGTTCCCATTTTACTTCAGCTCCTCATTGGGTCTCTGCTCACGCAGGCCGGATTATGAATGGAGGCTAGAATACTTATAAGGCCGCGTTCGCTGCTTCGCCACAGACACAGCCTGGGCGACGTATCCTCCGTCTCTCCACCGATACCGCCTGTCAAAACAACAAAATAAACGCCACAGTAAACGGTGTACACAGCACCCCGTTTCTAAACAGCTTTTATATGTGTCAAACTTATTGTTGGGGATCAGCAGACAGGAGCTGAGCAACCTCTATCAACGCTAATGATGACAAACGAGCGAGATGATGAAACTCCACGACGATCGTATTGAGATGTGAAAACAAGAGAGGGGTGTGTGTGTGCACTGTGTTTATGAGACTTGAGGGGAAACAGTGATTACAAATGAATATACTTCACTTATTGTCTGCAGCCTCCCTTGAAAACAATATCACTGGAAAAGCTGTCATGTGCCCCGTTTGCAAATGAGGTGAAAACGACTGGAGCTCAGACTCACTGTTGGCATCTGGTCGGCGATACGGTGCTTTACTCTCAGGCGAGGGAAAAGCAGAGGAAGGCTGTGGAGGCAATAACAAATCCACACGCTCATGAAGGGGCCTCAGTAGATTAATTCCAGTAGTCTCTGTTTAGATCATTATACATGCTCCAAACCGTTTCTGAAGCCCTTGTGCAGTGCTCTGGTGGTTGGTGGTCAGTGGGTCCACCCTGCATGGCAATGAACACGCCAGCTCACACCACACTGTCCCTCATTCTCCAGTTTAAAAGTAGCACTGGTTTCCCAAACCCTCTTGGCACCTTATTATAGTGAGTCTTGGTTTATTGATGGTAAATTCATCCCAGGTCCAAGGAAAGTAGCCCAGATTGTTCAGTGTGTAACATGTAATTAGATTTTCATACTGTGTTGTTGTTTCACTTGTTGCTCTTTGGTTGGAATTAGCATTATCACATTTCTGACTGTGGCAGCACTGGCTCAGACGCTAACCACTCACAGAGACTTGAGTTACTAGATTTCAATCTCTTTTATTCTTTACAGAGAGCGATGAAGGACTTTCTTTTAAAAAGCACTTTCTAAATAAATCTGACTTGATTTGACTTGACTTTTCCTGACTGAAATCCTCCGGGCTCTCTGGTTAAAAGCCATGGGCTGATGTTGGTGTTCACAGTGTCACAACACGCCATCACAGGTGCCCGGTGCCTGCTTGCATTTTCATCAAACGTCCACAAGCACATGCTAATACACTGGAAAAGAAGGACTGTGTGTATATTACATATTGAGCATGTCAGTGGCTTATGATTCTACATGAACCTGCCTCACTTCTCTTAGTCCAAGAAGACTAATTAACACTTATTAACACTAACATTAACACTTAGCCTCTGAAAAGAGGCTGAGGAAAGGGCACACTTTAAATATTTGTAGAATATTCAGAGGTTTAAAGGGTCATATGAATATGAATATAATATATAATAATATAGTTTCTGGTCAGGAACAGTTGGTGAATATAATATATATTTTTTTACCTGTGTGCCCGTTTTATTACGATTCTGTCGGTAGCATTTTTCTTAATGTAAAGTTCTTTATAAATAAAATTAACTATTATTAGAATTCTTCTATTATATTGTTAGGAGTTTATCATAATTATGTTCCTAACAGTGCTGTATCATCAGGGCAGATATTATTGTGACACTATTTGAAAGTCTGGAACAGGCTGGAGCTACCTGGCTAGCATGCTAACGTAAGTAGAGGGAAAGTAGTGATAGAAACTTCAAGTTGAAAGTTTACACCGCAAATACTGCTGTCAATGCTAATGTTAGCTATAGTAAAACTCACAAATAGCTCTTTTAAGACTCTACAATTCCACACAAATTAGACATGGTGGGTTTTTGATACTTTTAATGACCTTTAAAACTGTCGTAGGGTAAATGATGTTTTGAACAAGCTGCAACAACAAGACTGATGAAGTAAAAGGCAACAAAATAGCGGCAAATAGTTCCATAATATGTTTTTGTGTTTGCATATACTGAAGCTCAGTTAAAAAAAAGAAAGAAAGAAGTAATATAATTAAGTGAGAAAAAATAGCATTTCTTCGCTCCAACGATATGAAGTACAACATTTACAGAATATGTCATTCAGCAAATACAATAAAAAACAAATTAGACTGCACTTAATACTTTTACACTTAATTATCTTCCGTCATTGTGCATTTTAACTTACAAAAACAAAAATGTCTAAAAGTCATTTTACTGTACATGCAAACGGACAAATTGATGAAGATGATCTAGGCTACATAAAGTGAAATTTAGAGCGTATAGGCTAAATGAAGGTTTTTTTTCACATGGTTAAAACACTGAAGGAGTACTATGGTATAACTTTATACTGTAATATTGTAATACTTGTAAATGTCTTATTAATGAGACCAAAATCAACCCTAACCAATCAAATTTGCTAAAAGCAAAAAAATGAGCTTTTTTTTTTTGCACGTATGAGCATCACAATGGGAACTCAGAGTTAAGCTTAAAACGTCATCAGTATTGTACCAAAAGTCATGGAGTAATAATGAGTCTGTCATCCTGGCCTCGTCAAGTGGAGCAGGTAAATATTTAGTGAGGACTGTGATTGCTGCCGGCCGTGGCCTATTCATCTCTGTCAGCGAGTAATAATGGAGAGCTGTGAACACTAATGTGAGAGAGGGAAAACATGAGAACATGCCTCTGCAGAGAAAGACTGTTTGCATTGCTTCAGTACAATTGACTCCATTCCTCCACTGTGCACTAATGAGTCTTTATCTTGAGTTAATATTTAACTGTAAACTCTTTTACAGTACAAATAATGCTGTTTGTGCTGATTAGTGAACCCATTCAAAAGGGGCTGTTGGTGTGAAAATATAAATGCTGCCAGCGAGAAAACCTTTATGGAAGGGACTCGTGTTAGTGGGTTCTGTTTTCCATTAGGAGCACACAAGTAGCTCAGTGAACAGCCGTGGCTCTCATCCAAGGAAATGTTTCTCCAGACTCCATTAAAGATGGATCACTTCAGATGGTGATGTCGGCCACACCAGGTGACTTTCCTAGTGGCTCTCCAGGGGTCAGCAGGCGGGAGGATCCCCCTGTGCTCTTACAGGCATGAGGTACAGTAAATACACTGTACATCTGTGTAAACAAGCACGAGTGACAGTTGGGGGCGTCATGGGAGCACAATATAGAGATGTATGTGGATAAACACAGAGCCGGGAGAATGGAGTCCATGTTCGTCTATCAGACAGAAGAATAGGAAACACGAGCTGAATGCGGGGTCAGTGGGAGCGGCTTGAAATCCTCCTTTGTGCTGTCGGGCTGCGTCGGAGACAATGTGGATAATGAGGGAGGAATTTTTGGCGTGGGGCGCAGTGCACACATACACATGGGGGAAGCAACTTGGTCCGGCCCCGGGGAGTCCAGCCAGCCAGCTGTCTCAGCTTCTGTCTCCCCAGGGCCAAAAGTCTCAGCACAGATGATCCACCATCAAGAGAAGATGATTGATGGCACTGGATACAGTGTGTGGCCTGTTCAAACTCTCCATCCTCTGATAAGGAGGAGTGTAAATTCAGGGATTATGAGACAGATCACAGGCCACTGTGTCAGAGTGTCAGGAGGCATCACAGGATTTGTAACTTTCACTGTATTACAGAATAGTGGGAAAGCTGAAGATGATTTTTTCAGTATTTATACCTCATGTTTTTTATTTTCAAGTCACATCCAATTCTTCAGGCACTAGCTGCTTAAGAAAAGCAAAACAGAAAAAACAGCTAAACCTCACATTTCTCCTTAGTTCACTCACTTCACTTTTTTATTTTTTTGAATTTTTGAAATATTTAGAGTTCAGCTATAAAGAGGCGAGTCATTAATCACTTCCATGAGTCCAACACTGTGTTACTGTGTCAACCTGGTCACTTTCCAGCTCATATTCTTTATTTATTGCCATCATTTAAATGAATGTCAGGTTTACAAGTGCCTGCAGCAGCTTCTCGTGCAGCTGCAATGAAACCAGAGCAATATGGATCTTGGCATATTAACAAGACACACGCCATGTCTACTACAGAAAACATATTTCTAATGGAAACAAAAACACTGTCAACTCGATTACCAGAATAATGCAATATTATAATAATAAAAGAAGAGTATGAGGGAAAATCAGTAGCCTAGTTTTAACCTTTTTTACAAGATATTCTAGTGATTCAGAAGTAATGATCATCTTCTGTTTCTGTACAGGCCACAGAGAACGGATACACAGTTCCTCTGCAGCTGTTCCCAAGTAAATGAAGAGAATAAAACAAGCAGGAGCACTTTTCATCAGGCTGTGAAATACACACATAAATCCCAGGGTGGGGGCCGAGGGACCTCCAGAGACCTTTTGACATGGCACAGTGAAAAACAGTTTAATTTCATTGTTGTTTTCATCCAGTGATGATTGTTTCACAGGAGAAAATCCACTTCTGGGACAACAACAATAACAACAACAGTAAACAGTAATATGAAAGTTAAAAAAAGGAAAAATAAAAAATGACAGATTATTGATAGTCTATTAGCTGCTAGCTATAACAGAGGGATGTGTGGTGCGTTCAGAGTTCTGGCTGTGATGAGTTCAGGAGCCCACGCTGGAGCCTGTCAGGACTCAGCGGGGAGGGACTTTCTGGACACTAACATGCGCAACAAGTCCAAGGTCGAAAGAAGTGCATGATGAGAGTGAGTGAATGACAACAGGGTGAAGTGCACGAGCTCGGACACACGACAGCAGCGGGGACTTATTTATTTATTTTTTTTCAAGTGGATCATGAGGAACAACTTTTTCACCACGAGACTGAGATCGATTCCCGCGGCTCCTCGGAACAAGGACGTGTCGCAGTAGGAAACATTCATCCGGATTTTAAGAGCGCGCCGCGGCCGCTGGAAGTTTTCCCAGCACGGGGGGGAGAGAGACAAGAGTGGAGTGGACTTCATGTGAGCAGAAAATGGCAAAGATGCAGCGATTCAAGTCCAACTTCACTCCTGGATTGAGTCGCAGAAGTGGCGCCGAAAGTTTGCAGTTGTTGGGAGACGCAGCAGGTGAGCGGCAGGGCATGAGATCCGGACTGCATGCAGCTCGAGCATAGGCTGTAAGAACTTGAACGGAACGGAAGGCGATGTGAAATGGTCCCGACCTGTCCCACAAGCTGGGAGGACAGGAGCGCGCATTTAAAGAGAGTCTCCGTCCACCACCACCACCATGAGGGCGCTGAGTTTGCTGTGCGTGGTCGTGGGGCTGTGGGGGTCCAGCCTGAGCAACAGAAACTGTCCCGACCTGATCGTTGACAGCTGTCACTGCACGGCGGAGCGGTCGAAGGAGCTGAGCAGGCAGCACGTCCGAGTCAAAGTGGTGTGTGACGATGTAGACCTGATGGACACGCTGCAGCCCAGCTTCGTGCCCAACAGAACCGTTTCCCTGTGAGTAGCAACAGGTCTCATCTATGCTGACAGCATCTTTCAAGACACACAGAGTGGGGAGGGGGAGGGGGGCTCAACATGTGTCCCAGACCATATTCATAAAACATGACATTGCCCCAGTAATCTAATTATCTAAACTGGACTGCCAAGGAAGAACCACACATCATTTTACTCAAATTTAATAATAGACTCTATAAGCAGATAGTATTTTTTCTTGGGGGCTCAGAGGAGGGGTCTCTAAAGGCCCCTTAAACTGCAGTTAGGGGACCTGAATTATAGGATAGCAGCAAGAAGTGCAATTAATTGATTCTGCAAGGTTAAGCAGCTGTGACACAGTCCATCAGTGAACCTGCTGAGTGAGTTTTAGAAGAAACCACATTTAAAATCAGAGCAGTCTTATAGAAACATCACGTTTTATTGATAAAAATTGAAATATTACAGAGCTCACTAAACTCAGACCAGATGCACTTTTCTAGTGACATAGACATTTTGTCATCATATTGCAAAAAAAAGCGCAGAAACATCAAGTGAATTATGTAAAAGTGAAAACATTTCCTCGTTCCAGCCTCATGAATGGGATATTTTACTTTATTTTTTGGGATAGAATTTCAAATGTTTCATCTTTTAGTTTGAGGCTGTTGTTTAGATCAAGAGATGACAGGAGAAACTTTTTCAGTTGATATAATAGGGATTAAATGATTGATTAAAAAATAATCAACACATTGTTCGATAATGAAAAGGATCGTTATCACGGCCTTTGTGTAATCAGCTACTCTCGCCGAGATCAAGATAAGGCCAAACAAAACACAGCCAGTCACACATGAGCGCACACGTCTCCATCTCTACAAAAGGTCCAAAAAGGCCTGTTGAAATTCATGCAGTGGGATGAGACTTTCAAATTTTAATGTTTTTCCAAGTTCACCACTCCGCAGAGTTTAAGGAAGTCACCCTTTCCTGGTCGGCTCTGATAAACTCTAGTGTTAAATTTGAGATGAAATGTGCTGCAGCCTCAGTAGGAGACATTTATAAAGTGAAATGGTTGTGTGGAGCTCTCCTCTTGCTGTTAGTGGTGAGCAGCCATTCGTTCTATAGACCGATGAACACAATATTTCTCTCCTGTAGTGAAAAATAATGATTATTTGCAGCCATACTGTTCATACTGTAAGAGTTGGCAGGCAGGAGCAGCTGCTAGCCACTGTAAATTTTCACTAACTGAACCACTGATTGAAATGATGTCAAGAAGGCCGTTCCTCGCGGTGCTCTTGAACACACCTTTGAGACCTACTGTCCCTGTGTGAGCCACATTCCAGCCTCACCTGTCCCGTGTTGTTACACATCTGCCTAAATCTTTTGCCTTTTCGCTCTTCAGGGATGTTATTTGCATTGTATTCAAACATAAATCTTGCACTTGGACGGGGGGACTTTGAGAAACCTTCCTTAGTATTCATCCGTGCCTCTCTCGTAGATGAAATAGCACTTCAAACACTCAAGGGGTTGATAACTTCCCCCCTCTCACTCTCTCCCTCTCTCTACAGGTGCTCAGATTGACTGCTAGATTAATAGACGGTTTTATTCTTAGAAACTTGAGGTCTGCTTTTAGGGTGTAAAAGCAAATACTAAATGTAAAGGCCCTTGACAAGTTACAGCCATCCACTCGTTCTGAACTACGAGCGCTGTTGATTAATGGTAGCACTTTGCTTACTGCAATTTATTTGGAGTGGTGTTTGTGCCCGTGTAGGCAGGCGTGCTTTTGTTCCTTTAAGTGGAGAATGGTTAAAGGCTCTGTTTTGTTTTTCAATGTGCGTCAAAGGCTGACCTGTTTTGTCGCTTGCCGGTATTGATGAGAGTTTGGTTTTTAAAGGGGCCCACACAAATAAACAACACCAAGACTCCATGTTTTCCGTTTAAAAAGAATGTAGTAAGTGTCTGACACAAACTAACGACACCTTTTCCTCAGTTCGCTGGAGGAATCTGAGGTAGTGTGTGTATATGCCCCAGTACAAACGCCTGTTCCTCCGTCAGCCCTATTCCTTGGTGAGCTAAATCCAACAGCCGAGTTCTCGCTGGCCAGGAACGCCAGGAAGCAGTTTTCCTGCGTTAGGAAATGTGACCTTTGTCGGGCTGAAGTGGCCTCCCTGCTCGCTCTTTTGTTTAGATGTGCTGTGCAAATAAACAGATATATCAAGGGAAGTATGCACATACTGCCCCCCCCCTCCCTCCATAGACCGTCACACTAATCTCCCAAATGTCTCACCACGTGCTCTTCTCATTTGCTCCTGATCTTACCTTCTGTCTAGACAATGAGCTCCTTGTAGAGCCATTTCCATCATGAAGACGGCGCGTTACGCTCAAGTACACCAACCCGCATCCAAGGCCGCGTCTAATTAAAGCACAGACCGGACTTTGTTGCTCTTCCTTTCACCCTTTTATTATTTTTGTATCTATGAAGGTATCTGCCGAGCCAACCCTACAATAAAGCAGCATCTCACAATCAATTTAGAGGCAAATGAAAGAACAGCGGCATAAATGAGAGACGAAAATGAACCGCGTGCTGCACGGCGCCCTCGATAAACACCTCTGCCTGTTTTCCTTATCGTTCCGTGGCGGGGGTGGGGGAGTTGAGGAGTTTAGGGCTTTGGAGCACGGTCTGACAGCTCTGTTGACCTTGGGACCTATCTGGTGTAATCGTTTCAACGCCGCTGAGCAGCAGAGGCACCGTCTCCCTCTCTCTCTGCAGAGGGTAGCAGGCGAGATTGTAGCCGACACCTGTCTCTGGCGCTGCTCGAACAGGAGGACGCACTCCTCCTCCGCTCATCCGCTCATCCAAGGGAGAAGGGGGAGGGGGTACAGATCATGGAAGAGACAAGAGGATTGAGTGAAGATGGGAGATAGACATGAAGAGGCGGTGAAAGAGCCATCGGAGGAGCAGAAGGAGTGACAGAAAGGGCGCGGGGGGATGGGAAGCATTTGGTAAAACGTCGCTTGATAGCTGAGACTGAGGCTGATTTAGATGATGTGACTGCTGCAAACTGATTGTTTGGGTGGAGGGGCGGGTGGGTGGGTGGTGGGTGGTCTTGTCTCAGCTGATTGTGACTGAGCCTCCGAGTCTCCTCGCCGCTGGAGACTGCATGCAAAGAGATGCACACTGTGAACTTACATAACTGAAAACTTCTAAAGTTTGTAGTACAACTGCTGCTGTTGCGCCTCTCGCTGAGCTGCGGTGTCGTAACCACACCGGGGTCACACTCTATTTGCATATTATTCTGAATATTTATTCTTACCTGCTGAGTGGAGCTCAGTGTGTGTGTGTTTGTTTTCCCAGAGTTGTTTAAATGCTACATGGACCTTTTCGGGAGACCATCCTGTGTTATAGTCAAACTTTATTGTTTAGGGTCACCCTAAGGTCACTATAGTCTCTGTTTGGGCCTGATAGAGAAAATAACTCCAGCCCATGCTTGTTTTTTGAGTATACACCTGATTCACCGACCCGAATCCTGATGCCACATGATTATAAGATGTTTTCCTCGCGTTTAGACAAATTCTGGTGCAAATCTGTCATAGAAGTTAGATGAGGAGTTTCATTCTGCCATCTCAAAAAGCTCTGATTAACAGCCCAGTACAAAATGGCAGAGTTGCAGTTAGCCATTAGCCGTTAAACACGGTGAAGCATTAGCGAGCGTGTACGTACCTGAAACACTGCTGCTAATCTTGCTCCTCTGCTGTATGTGTAATGAGGCACTAATTGCAGCACATTATATTTTCAGGAGGTGATGGTGTGCCAGTGTAGGGTCACAGTTTGTTTCTGCTCAGTGCAGGCAGCCAGAAACTGTCACTGCAGTCTGAACTCTGTACGCTTTGCTTTTTTACAAGTGGTATCCTGCCTTTTTCAGTTTTTTCCTGTATTTGTTACATTAAAATTCAGCTGTTACTTTGGTAGCACTAAGATGCTAATTTACTGCTAACACCAGTTGTTGCTAATTTGTCTTGGCAGGTTGTTCAAAATTTTGCATCAAAATTGCATTAGTTAATGCATCCACTTACTTTTGATTTGAGTTTCCATCCTCAAATGTAACTTCAGTCCTGTAACAAAAGCCTGTCAGGGGGTTTTTGCTTTTGAGGTCTTTGTTTTGACAGCCCCCCCCCAAAAAACTTTCCACTGTTCTGTAATAGTTTAAGTTAGAGACAGCTTGAATTCATAGAGGAACCATATCAGATTTTTTTTTATTTTTTATTTTATTCACCTAACTGTTACAGCACTGCAGGAGCTTTCAGCTGCTGAAAGTGATCATCTTCTTCCTCTGGGATAGTTTACATTCACTGACAGCACCGCGCTGAGCTCCTATCCCGTCTGAGTGGGAGAAAACAAGGGCATTTAACTGGGCTGGAGGTGTTTTTGCCGTTTCCGTGGCTCCTCCTCCTGTTCCTCCTCATCATCGTCGTCCTTTCGGAGGCAGACAGGAGGGGCTGTTTGTGGTGTCTAGAGGGAAGCGATCAGGACGAGGCCGGAGCGAGCTCCAAACCACTACAAGAATATGTCAGTCATCACGCCAATGTCGAGAAAGACCCGTGAGACACCGCAGGCCGTAAACTGTTCTGCAGAGTTTAAATACTCTGCCTCTCCGCTGTGCCGAGACAAGCTGTCATGCCACTCCATACCATGATCGCGGGGTCAGAGGTTTACGTCGCTCTGAGTGCATCCTCGTGAACAACCGTGGCGCACGCTTAATTTTCTCGTTTCTTTCTGCTAAAACGGCTCTCTGCATTTCCTTGACTTATTTTGAGTGCAGCTATAAATATAATTCTCTATATTCTTTTCTCCCTTCCTCTCTTATTCACTCCCTCTCTTTTATTTTCCCTTGCTGTTATTCCTTGGGGGCTTTTTTTCTCGTCTGCCGAGGTGCTGTTTGTGCTCTACCCTCTTCAGAGTTCTGAGTACTTCGACATGAATATTTCATTGACATGCACACATAGCCCGTCCATATTCTCCTGTGCATTTACTTCACTGACAAACTCGGCGATCAGGGCGCTGCATGGAGCCACTCGGAGCATAAAAAGCCTTAAATGATATGTCACACAGATAACGCAGGGAGCCGGCTGTTAATCTTAAGAGATGTGACCAAAATGACCCTGATACAATATGTGGAGTCCAACATCTGGCACTGCGGGGTGGGGGAGTCATGCCAGTCACTTTCACTCTACTCTATTGGCTTCTCTCGTCCTTATCTCCACTGATATGGAAGATTCAAAAAAAAAAAAAAAAAAAACAGAAGCAAAGGGTTCATCTTTAGATGAGTGCTCTCTCCAATATCAGTCGTCTGAGCCCCAGAGGGAGTAATACTTTTAGATGCCTGGCACTGTTTTTCCTTTGCAATAGCTCAAGTCAAGAACAATTTGCCCTTGTGTTACAAACGTGTTTAGTATCGACAGAGTCGGGGTGAACTGTAAAGTCGCTGCATGTTCGAAACTCCTCTATAAGTAGCCATTGATTAATGTCTTTGTCAGTATGTTGTCAAGGTTTCTTTCAGGTTTCTGTCGATAGTTCACTCTGAGATTGCGCAGACCTACATGTACCGTCCTTCAGATCCTCCGTTCACTTGGCGCTCTTTAAAGAAACAGTTGATCACTTTCGCTTCAGACATTGATGATTCACTGGATGAAGAGGTCACGACTGCTGGGGGAGACAAGGGTCTGTAAATTGTGCGTTAGTCTTGAAAAACCAAGAATGTGTCGAAACCCAGACTTACCATCTAAAAATATTAGGTAAAGATAAATACAGCGTCTGCCAAGGATACTTCTCCACTCTGCTTTCCCTGCCTCCCCCCTGCACCGCTGAGTAAATACTAATGTTACTTAAAGGGTCATAAATTTGAGAGAGCGGCGGAGGCCAACTTCGAAGCGTGTTGTCTTTTCCTTGTTTTCTGGCTCATTGTAAAACAAGGTGATTGAAACCCTGAGGTGTGCTGCTTCTGTTCACAGTGGGAAGCATATTAACTCTCCTGCCTGTCTCATGGGAGTCTTGGCATGCCTTTACCGGCACTGTGGTGGTGTGACTGTGTGTATTTGTGCATGCTCATTGTGTTTGCATCAAATAGTCACGTTGTATATATCTTGTTAAGTGTCAAAAATGTATTATTGAAAATCAGCTCACCTACGTTCATCAGCCAAACACTAATGTAGATGAATGGTTTTCCAAAGTATACTCAGGTTGGCTACCAATGGAACTTTAAACGTCCGCCGTCTATATCTTTGAAAAATTAATGATTAGACTTTAATTACTTTGACAAATTCAGAGACAGGATGGGAGTTTGGTCACATTTTATTTGACTGGAATCCAATCAAGTCCATTTAGCTTTATCTTCCACCATTTTTTGAGTAATTGAAGTTATAAATAATAGGGATTTGAGGATTCACTTGAGGCCTTTTACCACCTTTTGTTGGCCGAGGAGGCGTTTGGCGAACAGCACATTCACAACCTGTGGCTAAAACAATGTGAGATCAGCTGCATTGGATGTGAAATGTTGTTACTATTAATAACAGATGTAGATGTAACTATGTTTTCTTATTTTTACTGAGCTACTTCTTTGAAATACTGGAAGTCTCGATGCAGAATTATTAGGTTGTAATAAAAACAATGATAAGGTTAGAGAACTTGACATGGCCCGTGATTCACTTTTAAATGCATAGATGCACCATCAAGAGACTAACCAGGGACATGCTGAGGGCAGTGACTATTACAAATCCCCTTAAACCCACCATAAGGCACTAAACGGTGCTTAACTGTTGCCCTAACCTCCCTAAGTGAGAGCCTGGTGTCCATTGCTCAGTAAGGTGTTTTGGGACATCTGTCTCTATGTTGGAGTTAGTGTATACTTCCATGGGCTGTGCTCGGCTTCTTTGCTGCTGGTCAGAACTAGACTGGGCACCTTTAACCAGTCGAGTTTCATTATGTCAAGTTACACAGGGAATTACTGCTGATTGGCTGCAGAAACTGGGACCTAAGATGCTTATAATTTGAATGAGGAAATCCAAAAGTGTCTGCACTGACTAAAAACTAGAGGCCTGCTAACGGTATGTTAATGATCTCTGCTCTGCTCCGTGATTGCAGAGAAGAGTGAGGAGATAAAAGGTTCAATAAGGGAACACTCTTTGAAAGTTGGAGTGTTTTACAGACTCATGGAAATGTTACAAAACTCTTCAGGACTATATTTCAAGTAGGCCCGTTGCTTCCTGTTAAGAGGATGTCACAATGTGAAGTGAAGTGTAGGTCAGTAGAGTTTCTACCTTCTCATGATGACTGAGATTTTTCTATGATTGAATATGACATAATAATAAATCATAGCCTTATTTCCAGTGCGTTAATATTAAATCCTTAAAATGCATACTAGCAACGACCATTTATCAGGGTGTAATCTCTGTTGAGAAGGGAAGTGTCACAGACGCTGTCATCTCGAGCCCGGGTGAATCTCTGTTCATACGTACATCTGTTGGTAACCCCCAAAGCAATGTCTGTTTCCCATCCAAGGTCAATGTTAGTAGATATGAAATATGTTATTTTGGTTAGTCAAGTCAAGTAACTCGATCTTCTAAAATAACAAAACGTTTGGCCGCGTGAGGAGAAGTGGCCAGAAACCTCGAGGCCAGTGGATCCACATGTTTGCAATAGTTCACATTGTGATCTTTACTCCACTTGGTCGTCCGGACTGGTGTGTTGGAGGGCATCTGCTGAAGCTATTTTTGTTTCTCCTCTCCTATAATAATATAGCTGGATGTTTCTGGTGCATGGCGGCCCAGCTACACTGTGACTTCTCCGCTGGACCTCACAGAAACATTCCAGCTGTGGAGGAAGAACGAAAGCCAGAGCTCCTGTTTTAGGGAAGAGCTGATATGAATCTCACTCGCCGTGTTTAATCACCCCGATTGTTGCCTCGACAGCCCGAGGAGTGAATCAAACTGTCACTGCGGAATTATTAGGTTTAGCTGTAAATTATTTTTTATTATTGATGAACTGCTTGATTACTGTGTCTCTAAAATGTCAGAAAATAATGAAAAATCCTTTTGCTCAAAGAGCTGAAGGGCAAATTATCTGCAAACAGAAGATGTTGGTTGAACTTAATCAAATTAGTCTCAGATTAATTGTCTGTTGATTTAACTGTAATATTTCTCAGGTTTTTCAAACAGGGGGTTATTGTATTGCTTAAAATATTACATTTATGTGAAGGTTTTTTCAATTAAATTGCAATTAAATGATCAACCTTTTTGAGCGGTTCTGCCTTGCAGTGTTGAGCTCACAGTTTTCACACGGAGAACCCTCTCTCCCATATGGGAAAATTGCAAAAGTGCAGTATTTACTAGATATAATCCACACGTCTGGCTCTGGCTGGCGGAGGAGCAGAGTAAGCAATGACATAGACCATTTGCTGCAGCCCACAGAGACAATAGGGAATCTGTGCTCTCCTCCCTCATTGAAAGCAGCTTATCCACATAGAGCATAATTGATAATGTAAATAGAGAGTTGGACGGTTGCTCCAGAAGTTTGTCATGGGCTGTTTACATAATGTTCAATTCTGTTTTTCCTGTGATTTCCTGGACGTTACACAGAGGCCTGAGATAGGCATGCAGGGGTCAGCAAGCAGGCGCACGCACGCACACACACACACATGCACGCACAGGCAGCATAGAACAGCACAGGATACGCTTGAGTTTTCACAAACAGAGGCTGCCTGTCCCTTAGTGGGGCGTCCCGTCCGCAGAGGGAGGTGTATAGCGTTGTGGGGGGAAACAGAAGAGACATGGGACAAAGCCCAGCGACAGCTTCGGTATCCCATGATCTCAGCAGTGACTAGCGTCGCGTCATCGCTCCGTCCGTACGTGGCTTTAAAAGGAGCTGCTGCTGTTTTGCCACAACTTGGAAGCGGCAGCGTGCAGAGCGAGGGCCTGGAAATAAAAAGGAATCAACTCCACTTGGCCTCTGAAACTGAAACTATTATGAGGGCTTTGGTTATTTGTCAATAAATCTGTGTGTGAAATATTGCGAAATTGACCCACTCAGTCTCTCTCACCATGTCCGGCCGACTGCACGCTGGCTTATGTGTATCTGCTGCACTTTTCTGCTCTCAGAAAGCTTTGTGTCAAAATGAATCCAATCTGACAGAAACCCAGTAGAATATTGATGTCTGGATCAACAGCAACAATAAAAATCCATATGAATTGTTGCTTACTCACTTTTGCCTGCCTAAATGGCTGCCTGCAAATCTCATAGTCCATTCCCACACAGCCCAGGCCCTCTGATTGATCTGTGCAGATAGAGAAAGTATTTTTGCACGCCCAAGTTTACAGGCTCCCACCTGTTTGGTTTATGGCGTGCTAAATCCCTCCCCTAAGGAGCCATTGTCCAGTAGCAACTGTAACTAGCCATGACAGGCCTGTCAAGCTCCATGGGGCTCCGACAGGTAAAGAGAGTATCATATATCTCTTGTTGCGCTGATTATATCTGGCACTTCTAACTCATTCTATTCGATTCTGACTGATTGTCCCATTTGGGAAAGGCCCCAAATGTAAATACAATCTTGGATGTTGACATAAATTTGCTGACACTAGTTTGTGTCCATCCTGGCTGTTTGCTGAGAGGGAACTTCCTGTCTTCATTCCTTCTTTTCCTGCCAAGACAACTGTTATCACTCTGGGGAAGGATGGGTACTTTCCCCAAAGAGTATGCATACTATAAGCATGCTTGTTACAGGAGGAAACAAAATGGGCTGGTGCAAATGAAAAAAGCATTTTTGTTGATGTATCATTTGCACACATCCCTGTGTTCAAATGTCAAATGTTAGTTAGCTCTCTTTTCTATTGGTTTATGCAGTGTGTGTGTGCGTGTGAGAGTCTCTACCGTGATATTTTCAGTGCACACACTCTGCTCCCCAGCAGTTTGGCCGAGCAATTCCGCCTGTTCAGCACAATGCATTGTGGGATCCCACTGCTTAATCCTAGGGTTAAAATTGAGTATACGTTCCCTGCAGCCATAACAAGTGCTCTGTCGTCACCGAGGAGACCAGTGACACATCCCAATTACCCCTCTCTCTCTAAACCCAGCCAATCACTCCCAGAGCCCACCTTATTATAGAGGATGGGGGGGTGATGGTGGAAAATGACCTTGTGCAGCTGTGTGTGTGTGTGGTCATACGCTGACAGGAGATGTGCAGAATCACACATGCAAAGTAGAGCTCTAGCCGGCCGATCACAGGGACGTGCACATATCCTCAGCATCACCCAGACAGAGCAGCCCTGCAGTGGATGATTTAAGAGCTGGCTCCACAAATCAATATTTTAGCAGATATGAAATCCAGAGATGGCGTCCAAGGTGTGTTTAAAATGATGTGAATCTGGGCTGTAGTATAAGCGCAATATAAATCATTAGCCGCTTTCACTGCTCTGTGTACGGGTAAAGCAGGCTGGCGATTTTTGATGTTGTGATTGAACTTTTTTTTTTGCAACAAAATAAAGAACCAACTGTTTTTTTACTTGAGCAAACATGGCTGTAGGGAGTTTAAATTACACATATTATATACTTCCTTTTCTAAAATGTTTTGTAGTCCCACTACCGCTACTGCAGCTACTTCCAACTATCATCACAAAATCATCAGTCAGTCAAAGCTTCACTAAAGCCCCTGAAACTATTGCGTTGATATTTAAAACGTACAAATATGACTATAAAGTCAGCAACAGTCAACCTGTATCAATTATTGATAATTGATTATGAAAACACGAGGCAGCAAACACTATTTTCAGAGCAGGACAAAGAGCAACACATTTGAAAGTTGTTCTCGCTGCACCACGACCGCAAGTCCAAGGTTTGTTATACTTTTGTTTTTCAAAGTTTTTTTTTCATTCTTTGTGATTTTTTGCAGACAGTACAGAAAAGTACATCAGTTTCACACTACGTCAGAGCGTCTGCATTAGAGAGGAAAAAACCCCAGTGTGAATCCCACTATCGCTCCCAGCAACCCATGTCAGATGTAGTCACAGTAAACGACTAAATTAATTATTTACTTATGTTGGTATATGTTATGTAATAAAGTATAGTAAGGAAAAATAGAGTAAAATATAAAATGATTAAAAAAAAGAAGAGAATAAAATAAATAAATAGATTGTAGCTCTGTTTTGGTCTCCGCCAAACATCTGGCTCTGTAGCAGCTCACTATTCCAGCATGTTTTGGAGCTTATTGATAACTTTCTGTTTGTTGCTGTAGTGAAACAAACTAACACAATTTAAAGAAGGAGTTGACAGGATATTGACAATGTGACAACCAGCAACACAATCTGTCTTTGCAATTTGACTAAAACAAAAAAGAAAATACTGCCACATATTTGTTAAGGCATTGATGTTCGTGACATAATCTATTTCCAGCTCAGCCCCGCCCACTTTAAACCTTTGAAATTTGCTTCAACAAAATACCACATACTGACATTTGCCAACTGGGAAAAACATCTATTCTAACAAGTCTAACATATTGTGTTTGTGATGCCATCACCTGCAGTGTGAGACTGATCTACAAAGTATGTGTCAAGGCTGTAAAACTTTTCATACTTATTATTTAGAATGCTTATACCGAAACTGTAGTAGTGGTGTTGTAGTCTCTATTATTTGCTGTGTATGACATGGATGGATATACAGTACCTTCCTGTAACCAGAGAAAATTCTCCCATTTCATCATGTGGTGTTCTGCACTACCTGTACTGCCATGTTCTATTACTGTGCTTCTAGCCCTAACCACTGCATCAAAGGTTTGTGGTGGAGCCAAACACAGTAGAACTTATTAGCCGAGTTGTTGAGCAGATTTGATTCTGTGTCTGAAATGTCTGAAACACAAGGTGGCGAGTCTTAACACTGGACTGTGCTGCGTGGTGGACGTGTGTGTTTTATTGGTGTTGTGCTCCTGCTGAACTACTATTTTTTTTTTCAATCTCATTCACAATGTTTGTGATGGCTGGCGGGCATTTGGTTTCAGCTTACAGGGTATTTGATATCTAGATCAGTATCCCAATACAATTTTTAATTTAGAAGAATATCCTTCCTTTGTTGAAGCAACATTACTGTTTGCCACTTTCTTGTTGTTGTTTTGTGTGATTATGGTCGTTAGTCATAAAGGAAGTGAAATAACCTGGCTACACATCTTGACATCAAAAAGTAGAGTTCAAAGGACATGTGTCCTGGGAGGTTAAATGAAATCCACGCATGTGCTCTTGCAGTTAAAATACACTTGAGGGTAGATTAGATTAGATTGGGATATTACTGTTTATTTTGCATAGTCGTTAAATCGTTTCCATTTACTGGTATAAAAACATCTGGATGAAACTAACAGAAATGTCATATTTCCATCATGTTTTCCACCATTTGACTGGTGGTGTTTTAATGACATCATCTTCTGTTATGGTTTAATGCCACATGAGTGGAGCGCCGCAAACTGTTTATCTCAAGACGCTTAATTTCTTATATTTGACGACTGCATTTTGATGAGCATCTATTGACAGCAGCATCCTGGATTTAGTTGCAAAGCCTAAAGGCAAACAGATGTGCTTTTTTGAAATATGTTTAATGTTATGTCTCTTCTTAATAAGTTGTAATGTGTATTATTAAACTTTGTTTTGGCTTGCAATAGTTACCCGCAAATTATTTGTATGGTAATTCATTTTATTTTAAAAATAATCATGATTGTGACATTGGATATTTAAAGCTTGGGGCGAGACCAAGCTCCCTGTGTGTGACAGATCCAATATCAGTAGCTGGGGAATCGTGCGCAGGCTGACGTATAATTGGTGCGCCTGCATTATCCAATACAAAAGAAAAACTACCACACTTTCATCCCGGATTTAATCAAAAATAGAATTTTGCACAAATTTGGCCTACATCGTCTGATAGATGAGTTATTACACTAATTTTATGACCCAGACTGGGCTCAAATTCAACTTTCTTTTCTGTACAGCATTAACATGTCCTGTACCTGGTACCAGTAGAAGGGGTGGGGCGGGGCAAGTGGCTGATTCTGCATTTAAAGGGACAGGCACTGAAACCAGCCGTTCTGAAGAGGACTGTTTTGAAAAGAGAGCCGTGATGTTTGATCTTTGTGGTATTTTGACCACAGCATGTCACAGATATGTCTCTAAGACACCTGGGAACTATTTGAATTTGTGGAAAAGGTACTTCTGAAATATTTCCCCAAGGTTGGCAGCTCACGGGAACACACACTCAACAGACCTCACATGTATAGAAATATGTGTGTGTGTTTGTGTCATTGTACTCTTCTCTGTGTTTTCTCTCTGCTGTGTTAAGGTTTGAGGGAAAGCTCAAGGCCCAGTGTGCTGAATAATATGACAAGATTTTGAGAGGGTGCGTTTGTGCCTGCCAGTAACACACTCGACAGGACGTCCTGTCCAAGCAGCGCTTTTCTCTCCTCGTCACAGAGACGCATCACTCGAAGGACATATAGTTCCTCATTTCACAGATTTATCTGAAAAGCAGAAAAATAGGAAACGCAGCACAGACTCCCGCTGTCACGACCAACTGAAGGTGCTCCATCGCCTCTGAATATTAATTAATCATGTAAAGATCCCTGCGGTGCTTTTCATTGATTTGTTTACTGTTGTAATGTGAGCAATGGGTGATTGAATTGTGCTGACCTGGCATTTCTTTAAGCTTTTCTATTAGGCTGATGTTTTGACATGGAGGGGTGGGAGAGAGAGGGGGGGTGAGGGGGGGTGGGAGGGGGACTGGCTTGGATCATTACCTATCTCAACCACAAACGGCCATAAACTAGACAGAAACGTGGCCGGGATGAGTAATTTACAGCCGCAATCTCATCAGAGATAAATCCTCTTGCCGTCATATTGACAGTGAGAGGATAAACAATTTATCAGCCATTTGAATAAGTAATTTCCCGCAGCTTTATTTTGGTGATATTTACAAATGTACCTCCCTTCTCTTGTTCTGTATGCTCACCTTGTTTCCTCTCTCTCTCTCTCTGTCTTTGCTCTCTTGCATATTTTGCTCCTAAACAGAAACCTGAGTAACAACAAGATCTCCCTGCTGAGAAACGGCTCCTTCTATGGCTTGGCTGCCCTGGAAAAACTGTGAGTACTTAAATCAAGCGCTCTCTTAACTGTTTTATCCTCCCCAGAGTCTTAATAGCTGTCATCACAGGAGTTGTATTGCTTTATAGCAGGGTGGGAGGAAAGGCACATGCGGGGCATGGTGCGAATTAGGAGATCCTTGTCGGGGGAAGTGGGAGGTGGGGAGGTGTTGGTTCACCCTGCAGGAGTCTTGCCAATTGTTTTCACCTCCCCAGCCCTCATGCTTAACCTCAACTGCCACAGTAAATGTCTTAAAAGGAGTAATATATGGCGTCATATAAAACCCCTAATGCAGAGCCACATCCTGGAGCTCAGATGGCGTGCGACTGCTGCGTCCACGGCCATGATTTCTCCCAATGTATGCAGCGCTCAGAGCTGCTCTGCATGCAGCTTGATGATGAGCTCTACGACGGCCTCCCTGGCTCCTGAAGCCTCCACCCCCGACCTCCTCCCTCCCTCTCCCCCTCCCACCAGTCAACTATTGATTGCACACGGCCTCAGTGATCACTGCTTTCCCCCCTGATGGTGACACTGACATTGGCTGATGATGAAGAAATCAGACAGGGGGCTGAAATCACATGCACAGGATGACTTGATAACTGTCTCCCTTTCAGTCAATCATCCTCAGATGTATGTGTGCGCACGTGGAGGCACACATATTAATCACACGCACACACACATGCTACATCAGTGACTGCTTTGAATATCATCGCAGTGAGCTTGGCCCCCTGCCTCCCCCCGACTGCTTGACAGTTAAATTAAGATTGGAATAATGTCAGCGGAATCATTTTGCAGCCTCTTCCGCTCCTTTTTGGGTGGCAGTGTTGCCAGTCAGGATGATGTCACCTGTCTCCCCGGGCCTTATTAGTGCCATTAAACCTTTTTTTTCTCCCCTCGTCCCTCTGGAGTGATGGAGAGATGATTGCGAGGCTTTTAAGGACACTCATCCAGAGGTTCATTATGGCTGACCTCTCGGAGCAGCAAGTTTGCGTGCCCTATCCTTTCCCTCCACCTCATGCTCCGGGTACAGCACGTCCATCCGTCCGTCCCTCCGTCTGTCCATCCTGCCACATGCAGCATTTGGCAGAGACGTGTCTGTCGCCGGCAGCTGATGCCAAGCCAGGTAGCCTAGTGAGTTGAAAGTGGCGGCCAGCTGTTCTCTCGTCTGGCCCCGTCCGACCGACTGCCTGCCTGCACGGCTGGCTGACTGACTGGATCTGAGGCTTTGCGGTGAAGTGGCAGCTGATTGACAAGCTTAATAACGTATGTGTATGTGTTTGCGCCACTCCCGCTGCAGCTGTGGACTCAATGTACCTCGACAAACAGAGCTTTTGGGGACGGGAGTGGAAACACAGTAAATCCCAGTTTGTTTTCTTTTATATGAAATGGAAATTTTCATTAAAGAGTTATTTTATCCAAATTACACAACATATTTTCTTATTCACCACTGCTGGGATTTAACCATGCAGATAATTTGGCTTGGATATCGCCTCCTGGTTTTGAGACATTTTTCTACCTCGACTCCAAGGCTGTGCAGGTGAAAGGACTTTCAATGCTGCTCACGCAATTAAAAAAAAGTTGCTACGGCCATGCTAATAGCTCAATGATGTGCAGAAAAATCTGAATTTTCACCAGACGATGGCCCTAGATGAAAACTTAAAGGACCACCACGGATGTTTTATAGCATCCCGAGGCAAGCATGAGGGTCTGTACAGAATTTCAGGGGAATACACCCAACAGTTGTTAAGACATCTTAGTTTAAAGCAAAGTGGTGAACAAACTGACACTGACATCCCCAGAGCCACGCAGCTAGTGTGAATAAAAAATCAATAGCAATGTGTTTTTCTAGTGAGTCACTTTGAATAAAAGCATCTGCCAAATGACTAAGTGTAAATGTAAATGTGTTTTTTCAGTTATTCCCAGTTATTCTAGATAAGTCAGTTTTCATAAAGGAACTATATGTTTACTTTGGTAAAGTAGCCACAGAGGAAAACGTCTACAGTGTTTCTCCTCTGTCGGCAAATTGTGCAACTATGGTGAAGATGTTCTGTTTTAGCCCCTAACATGGGTTAAATTTTTTTTTAAAAGAGCTGGATCCTTATATTTCCCACAATGCAACAAATAGCTTCTTTTTGTTAGATTCTCCCTGCATTCAATAAATGCCCATATCCTTCAAACCCTATGCTCCAGAAGCTCCTACAGAACCACAAAAGACATACCACTATTTTCAGAGGCTGAGTAACTCTCCTTGTGACGGATAAACTGACCTTTATGTGTAAAATCTGTGGAGTGCCTCTTCAGCTGTAATATTTCAGCACTGTGAGTCCCACAACTGGAGTCCCATCCACTCTCACTGCATTCAGCAGGAAGCTTACATCCAGGGCTTTTTTTTTTTTCAGCAATGCAGCTTACCAAACCTCTGTAGGTCCGCCCGGATACTTATCACCATCACCTTGATGCTCATGTACTACTCAAAAGATAATTAACACGTGTATTAATTCCAAAATGAAAACACTTTACAAGTGATTTGCCTCTATAGCCTAGATTGCCTCCTCTTAATGGAGGCTCCCTGTATGTTGGATGATGACCTGAATCGCCCCATATGGACACAAGCCCATTACCATCAGCAGAACTGGGTCCCACGGGAGGAAAAAGCCGGAACAAAGCCCATCACTGTTCTCCGGTCAGGACACTGAGTCTCGCTTTTGCCTCTTCATCATGAGTTTCCCACCGCAGGAAAAAAATCTCAGTGTGTGAAGAATCTGTGTGAAACAGAGGAGACTGACTCTCAGACTGATTAGTCTGAACATCCGCTATCATGTTGTCATTGTATTGAAAATACATTAAATTGTGCTAAATTAGATTGTTATTATTACTAGACCTAAAGAGAATATAGGCACAGCCTGAATCATGTAGAATGTAGAGGGTGCTGCACACTTTTCACACCTAGGATAAAAAAAACAGAGGATTCAATGAAACAGATTGATTTTACTTTAACACAATATGACTTTAACGTGAAACAGAATTATGCAATATAACCATAAAGTACAATTATTTTCAGTCTGTAAAATTTACTCACTGCTTGAAATGAGCAGGCGACCAGCACACAGTGTATGACTGGCTTCGGAGACAAACTGACTTTACAGTAGTGGTTATTTTTACAGTCACAGTGGTGGATGTGCCAGTGCTTATATTCTTAGCAGACTCTCTAAATGTTTTTTATTGAAAGTAGTGGGTCTGTTTTTTCATCTGTTTGACCAGACGTTATTTAGCCTGAGGAATGTGGGGACAGGCTGAGCAGACTGAGCGGACCTCGGGCGCAGGACGCCATCAGAATTCAGAATGGCGTCTGCAATTGCTCATTCTGAAAAGCAGATGACAGGAGGCGTGAGGAAGGCGTCCTTTAAAGTTTTTGCAACTCCTGTTGTTCCCAACAACAAGTTGACGTTTATTCAGTCTTGAACGCTTCTCCTTGGGAGGTGATTGATGAGGGTGTGGCAGATCGCCGAAGGACGCATCCGAGTCCCGCCTGGTTGTGCATGAGAATGGGTGACGGGGTGAAGTCCAGACTCGGGAGAGCAGAGTGCAGCTGACATAAGCTCTATGATCATGTGATCATAAACCAAACTGACCCCGGGGGTTACGCTCAGTCGTTCAAAGGTCAGAGGTTAGTGGCTGGGACATCAAGAGAGAAAAAAATCACAATATCATTGATCAATAATACAATATAAAACCGAGCACTCAGTCCAAGAGTTTAAATGCGTATCAGTGTGTCACTTCTGTCAATATCCTTATGCAATGATGTCAGTGTAAAAAATAATGTTCCCTTCTGAGACATCTCATTAGAAACAACAGGAATTAAATGTAAAAAGAGGAGTTTTTTTCCTCTCATAGTCAAATTATGAGCCATTTTATTTTACATCCTTTACAATCAGCATGCACATCAGTTAAAAACACTGAAATGATGCAGTTAGTACCGGGGGTGTTTGGTCATATAAACTAACTACCTCCTCTGTCTTTTGTGCACAATTAATCTATAATTACATCATAATTCTATTTACATTGATATTCCGCTTCGGTGCATATACTGCAGCTGTTTGCCTTCACGACTGTTTGTTTTTGTGGCTGTTCGTTGAGGTCGTCTACATTTTCCAGATTTTACTTTCTTACATAAAACGCGTAGTTTTTTTTTATTTCTGTTTACCTAAGACAAGACACAGACCAAGATGAGGCCTGATAGAGATCAAAGCGAAGCCTTGAAATATGAATGATTTTATTGTTATTTTACAGAAGGCCATTGCTGGGTCACCGTTGAGGCGAAACATGTGCGCGCCATGGGTGTGACCGATTTACTGACCAAGTTTGGAGAGACGGAGGAGACGCATTTCTCCTTCTGTCCCTCCTCTGCTTCACTTCACTGACGCCGTTTAGTCACGCATCGTCTCCTACAATTAAAAAAAAAAAGGCAGATGGATGCTGTAAACTCCATCATAATTTAAGAGAAACATTTATGATATTCATTTGCGGCTTGGGAGCATTGGGAGTTGTTTCTTTTTTTGTTATGTTATGCTATTTAAAAAATAGCAAGAGAGCAGCAGGGCTCGGATCAAAAGCGGCTCTTAGAAGAATTTGTTTCACACTCTCCTTGACCTTTTGCTTTGTTCTGATAGAAATATCTCACACTGATGAGAACACTTGCTCCAAAATAGGATACAGTTGCAGAACTGCTAACAAAGTAAATCTTTGTCACAGCGCAGGCTCCTTCAGAGCTTTCTCTCACCACGCTGTAAAACAGTGTCTGTTGGTTTCATTTGACTGTTTTAATTTCGTCAGTGTGGGCTGAAATGAAGGTGTCTTCGCGTATGTGACTGGCGTTGTGTTCTTCTGAGGCAGATGTGAAGTCTAAGAAAATCACAGTAAATACCCTGTAAGCGCTGCTCATCCACCCACTAGGAATAGCTCGCACTCCAGAGGTATTGATGCACGATTGCTTAAAGACTCATCTTTGCTTTAAAAACCAGTGTGGTTTTAAATATACTGTAAAGATAAAAATAATAGTAATAATAACGTCAGTATTTATGCAAAATATCCCCTGCATAACACTGACGAGTGTTGACTGTTTCAAATAGGCTTTTTGATTGTGCTGTGTGTCTTGCCAAGAAGGTTGAATAATTAATTTATGCCCACAGGTCCTGTATGTAATATTTCCATAATCCAGACGCACAGAGAGGAAGGTCCGTTGCTGTTTGATGCTCTGGCAACAGTAGCTACAAGGCTGTCACAATGCCTGTCAACACATATTTATTTACAACCCAGTAAGTGGTTATCTGTCTCGGTGAGTGTTTGCTGTAATTCAGAGTGTGTGGCCAGGCCTTCCCTCAAAGCATCTGCAAACTGACCCATGAATATTTAACATGTGAATAAATGGTTTTAATAAACACATCCCACATTAGCATCAGAGTTGGTGCCAGTGTACATTACATTTAGTCAATTTCATGACAGAGCCGGTTAGAGTTGTAACTGGAAGGAGGAGAGAGGTCGAGGAAGGAATTTGCTGCATCATTTTCAGGTTTCTGAATGGTGAGAAACATCAAACTGACTAATGTCTCGAATATCTGGCCGAGCCAGGTGCGCGTACGTACAAGCAGTTCAATATGACACATAGCTGCGTTTCATTATTAGGTGACCTCAAGTTGCTTTTGTGATTATGGAAGGATCAAAGGAGGAAGTCAGTGACGTATACAAATCGTCAGGTCGTGGAGGTGGATGGATTACTGAAATGTACTGTTTCCCTTTTGAAAGTGATATTCATCCCTAGCCATGTGTTTATTGTAGTAACCATGGCAGTGAAGGTCCTTTAACCTAGCAGTATTTATTGTCTCCCAAACCACAACCTTTTCTTGAACCTAGACAACCATACAACCCAACAAAACCATGTATTGTTGTTCCCATGAAGACAAAGGTCTGTTAACCTGAAGTATCTATTTTAATCCAAATCACAACCTTCTCCGAAACCGTATCCAGTAGCTTTTGGACTTAGACCTAACAAAGCCAAACTTGTCGGAATATTGTTAATGTGATGACAGTTACTGTACATAGACTATAAATGAAGGTGGACGCAGCCTCCCATACAGTAGGTTTCTGAAGAGCAGGTTTGAAGGTCAGAGTGAGCCGCTCTGTGGTTGTCCTTTGGCCAAACATTTACGGGTGAAAACATAGAGCAATTTTTCTGAACTTAAGGCCTTACAAAATTTTAAATGGTGACTTATAAAAATTTATTGAGACCACAACCATTTTTTTCTTAGTATTTCTGCTGTAAGGTTCTGGGCATTTTAACATTCGAGTCAATGAAGAATTAACATGGCTTTTGGAGCAGCTTCAGATTGACATATACTGTACAAAGCGCAGCTTCTGGCACCTCTGTACTGGTGTCATTTTCCTAGGACTGGAAGTCGATGTTTGGTCTGGAAATCCTGCTGCTCTTAGGCTCCTATGGGTTGTATATCTGAGATGTTCAAAGTTGTTTAGATTGGTGCTGGTTATGGTATCTCCACTCAGGCTTTGACTACTGCTTATTTTCATTGTCAAATCATCTGTGAATTCCTGTCTTGAACCATTTAGTCCTCACGATTGTGATCAAGAGTCTAAGGCCAAACTAGCGGCAGCGTGTGTTAAACACACAGCGCAGCTGAGCTTGATGGAAATATTATTAGTTTAACCATCCGTCCAATAGGTTTTGAGACATTTCACACAAAGCCACAAATGTGAACATCATGCTGGCATAAAACTCAAGAGGGAAAAGCTAGTTAGAATGAAAGTGAGTTGTGCTTATCCTCTGGCCAGTGGCCACCATGAATGTTCGCGCCAAATTTCATGGCAATGGTAACTGAGATATTTCACAAACAGTGTTTCCTCATTGCTCTCACCTGGTGGTTAGCCCTCCGACACGTTGTTGGCGATAAACAAGGTGCCTTTGATGCACTGATTTCAACAGAACATGCTGCTGAGAAACCTGACGAGTTGTACCAATGAATATATGTCATCTTCTCATTTCAGTAAGTGCGCATACAATGGAATTCATCATGCAAGCATCACTTTCCATTTGGATGAGTGCCCAAGCAGACGCAGCAAGCGTCGCTTTTATTTGCTTACGTACATGATGTGGAATTTGACCTTTAGTGAATCTGATGGTATTTTGATAATAATATATCAGCATTGAGATCCATTTAATGAGACTGTCTGTGATTAAATAAAAAAACAACAACAACAAAAAAAACAGTCCTGTCTACAGGCGGTGCGTTGAGCTTGTGTGGTCTGGCCACTGTCATCTTTTCGCAGTTGTGCTCAGTGAGCATATGTGTGTGTGCACGTGTCCATATGAGTGTGGCCGTGTGATGTGGTAATAATCATCTGGATTCAGGGAGGAATCTGCCCATTAGTGTCACATAGTGAACAGGCTGATATCCTGAGGGTCACATGGCTTGGGAGAAACTGAGCCTGCAAAGATATACAGTGCAGTTTAAATTAATTGGGAAGCACTTCAGTAGCTTTTCAAACATTAACCACAAATGGCGGAGTTTATACTGAGGGTTGCTCCCGCTCTTCAAACACACAGGGCTGGGGGAGTAGAAAATGGTTATTGTTTAAACATTCATCTCATTTGAGCTGCTCCAGCTGTATCTACAGCGGATATGTGGGGCAAGGCTCCCCAAAGGTAGTTATCATTTGTTTGTATGTGTGCGGAGCATAAATTCTCAAATTGTGGCCAGGGCCTTTGTTTACCTCAAGTGAAGAGAAAAGCAGGTCTTTATTTTAGACAGACCATTATCAGAGTCAGTACTCTCCCCTGCCCTCCGCGTATATTTAATATACTTCAGTCAAAAGACTTACTGTTTTTTGATTTGCACCACTTTACTCTACATGATGTTTTCGCTGTTTTCTTGCCACCATACTTAATGTACATTGAGCCATACAGTTTCTTTATCTGTTTCATATTAAAAACCTCAGGTGAGGTGGCACGTCTTGTTTCCGGAGGGACGATATTGAGAAACACTGCGAGTGTGTACACAGGAAGCGTAGAGCTTTATTACCAGCAGCATGTCACAATACAACTTAACAATCAGACTGGGAAACTCAAACCATCTGAACAGGTAGTGTTGGCGGGGGGGGCATTTAAATAATTTGGAGCTCTTGTCTGTGAGACTGCCACTGAAAATCACACAACCCCTGCTGGTCAATAATCAACTTAACAAGATAATACGTCTTAACTGGGAAAATAGAAACAACCTCTCAACAGCAAAGTGGTTTCAATGACTTTGTGAACACATCTCAAAATAAAAAACACAGATTAACTCCATTCTCACCAACGTGACTAACATACACACATGTTGGCAACTGGCAGAACATGTATACTGTAGGTTATCGTTATTGTTCACAATACCATAGTCTCTCTTTTTTAATCATAATATTCCATAAACCCCACTATGACTTATCCTCAATCTTTCATAAAAAGATGTACCACTGAATTGAAAAAGGAATTGAAGATTATGCTAAACGTTAAAGTTTAACATATTCTCTAGGCCGTATTTGAGTGCCTATACATATATTTCTTTTTGTGAGAATTCATGGCTTGTACGCATGTATTATACTGTGTGAGTTTTGACGGACAGGTGAAATATGGAGATCAGTCGAGGACCACCCTCGCTCAACGTCCACTGGGATGTCTCCAGCTCCTCGTCACCTGTAGGCTACGCACTGAAGAGAATGGATGAGTGGAAATACACCTGACTGAGGGTTCTGATAAACGATGTTGAGGATTTTGAATGTAATGACTGAGAATAAAGGTGCATGCCAAGGTGAGAGCAGCTGCTGGGCACCGCTGAATAGTGTATACGCCTGATCATGTGTGTTTATAGAGGTTTAGAGAGGGAGACCTCTTGAGGTCATGACTGTCACTGCTGCTTCTTCCTGTAGTGGGTGTTGCGGATAATAAGTGTTTTTCTATAATTGTTGATTGTTGAACCAATCACGAAACACCACAGACAGGTTAAGTTTGAGGGTTAAGATACAGGTTAAAGACCTTAGGGTTATGGTCATTCAGTTGTGATGTCTAAGGTTAAGGTGAGGCTACGCTTGATATCGATGACCCCACAAACCTCATTGGTCCTGGAGAAACCTGTAGTACAATCTACGAGATCCATGAGCACTGAGTGTGTGTAGAATGTAGTAATGACTACTGAGCACTAAAGGGTCGACATATTTTGTTGAGGGTCCACATCAATACAGCAGTGGAAAATCCACTGAATCAAACAGGACTCCTGTGCTACAACAGTGCAAACATCACACTATGATGTATGCTGTGCAAATAATTTGCGCAAATGAGTTTGTTTCATCCTGTTTGGAGTGTGGATGTGTGCAGCTCGCTGACAGAGGACACTGGCCGATTGTGCCAGACAGTTTGTCACAGAGAAGGATGCTAAATTCACTTTCAAATAGCTTCCTCTGATTGTTGAAACTTTTTGGCACTCATCCTGTCGTATTATGTAGAAGGCCGCGCCCGTCTGGAGCCCCAGCAGTTTAACACACAATCATAATTTATGACATTTATTCACAGATTCTTGTTGGCTCAGGTCTGGTGACTATAAAAGGTTGTCGTGTGGCCCAGGATGCCATCATTTGTTTTATCCAGCTTTTAAAAATTACCTCATCCATGGCCACAGTGAAATAAACAATGATACAGCTGACACCTAATAACAGGGCTGGAGTATAATCGCAAAAAGTCATGAATCGAAGTTATTCAGTGAATATTATGACAACAACGTTCAAGGTTGTCTCTGCTGGTGCTTGCATGTGCTGTAGAACTGGATTCAGCCTGTCTTGATACATGTGCACTGGCACATTTCCTGTATGTGGACTCCCTGAGCGTTGACCTCTGACCCTTGGTTAGGCAGTCAGTCGATAAGGTGGAAAGTTTTGAACACTCAGCAAATTGAGAGACTGTACAACAGCAGATCTGCAAGACGGGGATCCAGGATAAAAGGAGGTGCTGCCGGCACAACGGGTGACCTTTTGACCTCCACCCTCCAACCGCTCCTTTGTAGCATTTTGCTCATGATCAAAGACGAGTGTGGATGAGAGAGTGGAGGTGAGAGCTAGCCACCGACTGACCCGACTAGACCAGGAGGTCAGTCTGTTAGAAAGGCGGCGTGGCTGCTCCGTGTGAGGTGGGCTGCACCTTTTTTTATCGTGTGAATCACAAATCTTGGAAAGTCTCATTAATAAATCTGATTGTGAAAATTCAACAGAAATAGTCAGTTGTTGGTTCAGCTCTTCGTTCAGATGATGAGGTCAATTAATTCAAATACCAGATCAAGATAGCTTCTTCAATCGGAACAAAAGAAAGAAAAAGAAGGAGGTGCATAACAATTACACATTTCCACATTCCACTGGTTGGAGTGCCGTGTTACATAGTCCTAATGCTGCAGACAATGTGTTTTAACTATGTAGCAAACAATTTAATACAGGTCGCAGATCATTAACTTCAGATGGGAGTCATTTGTCTGCTGCTAATGATGGCTTGTCTTCTGTATGTGTAACTAATGCTTTACATCAAGCAAATTAACAGCAGTTACTGTAACGCAACCACAGTTGAGGCTTTTCAGACCATGTACGAGCTGCGCTGATTACTGTAGGGCTCCTGAACCTCTCATCCTGTCGTGAATGTGGTATGGTGAGTTATTTAGTCTCTGCATTGTTAGGTAAAAGGGAGCATTTTGTAACCAAACTGTCCCACATGTCGAATAAACAGAATTCATTACTTTATTTTCACTTTGGGACAATGACTGTGGTGTTGATAGTTATATTGCTCTTGTTTTGTTTCTGTTGGCCCGGCCTTGATTCGGCCTGTGGGACTGTTAATTTAAATAACATAAAAAAGAAAGAGGGGGGCGGGTGTGGGGGATTGGGCAACATTGTTGCTCACATTTTGGAAACGGTGCTACCTTTCTTCTCATTCTGATCACACTGGACATGCAGTGCGGAGTTAGAGGAAACCAGGGACACAATTTCAGGAAGTTTTCTTTGGCTTGTAGAGAAAACCAGAGAGGAGATTTTTCTGAGATCCATTTTTAGTAGCGTCAGAGGTTTTGGGGTATAGGCAGCGGGGGCGGACAAGGAGTGCCTGCCTGAAAACCTCAACATGTGTGTTTTTGCCTCTCGCCTGGATGTGGTCTGGGTCTTAAGTATGCAGGAAATAGTTTGTGCTGTCCAGCCAACAGGTGCAAGCTTATTCATCAATGAATGGCCCCAGAAATATTTGAATAATATATGAACAATGGTAATGGTTTTAATTCCAAATTTATTCAAGAATAAGGCGAGCTGGTGGTTGGAGTTCTCTTATTTTTTATATTCAGCTCAAAGCTGTGCTCATGCTAGACTTACATTTTCCTCTTTCCTGCAGCTAGAAAAACGGAGTCGTTCTCTTTATTCCCAGCTGATAGTGAACCATTATTGTGGAGACTGCATGCTGTGAGCAATATAAACATCCTCATGTGCGTTTTGAATCAATCGCGTTTCCTTGGAAGGCGCTGGTTTATACAGGCAGCAAAGCATGAGCTCAGAAACAATGTCTTCATGTCAGTACAGAGGATAGAAAGAAAAAGGTTATAGATAGATAGATAGAGATGGATAGATAGATAGATGGATAGTTAAAGTTAACTGTTGCTAACTTTCCTTTTCTCTGTCTCTCTTCTCCAGGGACCTGAAGAATAATTTGATCAGCACAGTGGAGCCTGGGGCCTTCCGTGGTCTGCTGGCTCTGAGGAGACTGTAAGTGTGATGAAGCCTTGTAATAGGCTTCTCCAGGGGACACGGGGACAAGTCCTCTGGTTTTAGAGACAACGAGTAGGAGTGTCTTAACTGCAGAGTGAGGAGAGTAGTGAAATGTTTAACTGAGGCAAATGTGCTGAAACTACTACTTCAGGCTTTTGTGAACTTTCATTATCCAGACATATCTAAGAGGAGCCCTTTTTTAAGCAGCACCTTCCATCATGTTAATACAGCCAGACACATTCACAAGTGGGAGCTGCCCGCTGTGATTTGGGAAGGTTTCATGTTTTGCCAGAGGGCACATCAGCTGTAGAGGTTAAGGAAAGGGAGAGGATTTGTCATTCACTTCCTCCACTCAGTATTTGGGGATTAGAACTACTGACCTTCTGCTGCGGCTATAGATATAGCTCCATCCACTTGTTTTTGTGCACATTTTTAATTTAAGCATAAAAAAGTTAGAAAAAAAATCAATAAATATAAACTAACACAAAAAAGTTTTTAGCTTTGGCTGATGTTGGAAACTTGGTGTAGCTATAGATGAAAGTTTAGTATGACAAAATGCAATGGAAACAGATTCAGTGGATAAATCATGACGTAGGCTAATGAGGCATGTGACTTAAATGACCGTTGAGGCTCCCCCTCCACAGAGGAGAAGGAAAACAGTGGCAGATGAAACAGACTGTAACGTTCCTCAGAATTAATGAAACCGTTTGAGGTTTGAACGCTGCTCTTTTAATTATGTCATCTTGTTGCGCCAGTTTATTACCACCCAACCAGAAAATTAGCACCAACAGCTGTTTATCATTGCACCCCAACTTGTAATAATCACATTATGATTCTGTACTCGGTTGCTTTAGACGTAACCATTATGTGACATGACAGTTGGTTACTGTACATAGCTTAGCTACTCTTTGCCAACATTAATACCACAGGGAGACGCCCTATAAACTTTGTCACAACCCTCAGGGTAAGAATCACAGAGTTAGAATTAGCTGAGCTAGCACTATTGCTAGTGACCTTATCTGCTATCATGCTGACTGACCACTGTTGGCTTACCCACAATGTTTTATGAGGTAAGATGTGTTGTTACTTACTGTAGGTTCAAATAGAGTTTTGGACTGGGACAATTGTGTGTTGTCCCTTTTTCATTTTTCACTGCACAAGAATAACTACAGCAAATGAAAATGTGCCTCCTTTGGCCTTTGGCTGCCACCATTTGCCATGTGATCTTAACCTTTGCAGGCTGTAGAAGGTCAACCCTGGCTATCATTACCTGCCAGTCAAACCACTTCAAGCCAAAAACCTCAAGTGTTTTGAATTGAGGAAGGCTGTGTTTTCTTGCTTAACAATTAAAGTTTTATTTGTAAAAGGAAGCAAGTGTAGCTTTTCTTGCTTTCTCTCTGTGTTTTCTAATTGACAATATACAAAGTTGGCCTTTGAAATGACATAGAACATTAAGCAAATGTATTTGCAATGCAAAGCGTTTCCCCCTTCATTTGATAGACTCTTCTACTCAAGTGATTTTTTCAATGATTACTCTCATCCTGTTTTCTACATATAGGCTTCAGAGTAAGTGACATGATGCAGCCTGATAGTTAGTGGGATCAGGGCTGGCAGGGATGCAAGCAGTGCGTTATCCAAGCTGATTCGGGGCGCGTGTGCGCCAGGCTCGGGGAGCAGCAGAGTGCTAATTTAAGTGCTCCCCAACTGGTCATTACTCGAGTGCTCTGCTTATTTTCCCACAGCTGCTCCAGCAAAGCAGCTCTTTAATTACAGAGTGCGAGGGCATGGAGCCACGGACGCGACAGCGCTCAGCTACTTGCATACGGAAGCCTGCTGCGTATGTGTGTATGTTGGGGTTTGTGTGTGTGCCAGCAATAGTTATGTGAGGAGGTAAAGGTTGAAAAAGGTCAGGACAGATATTTCTGGAAGTTGAATTGATAAATGAACATGGCACTGGTTTACTAACACATCATCGACAGCTCTTTAAGGTCCCTGTGTTTTAAGAGGCCGAGCATGCATGAAAACGCACAGAGACACATTTTTACTGATGATTCCTATTTTGTTCTGTCTCTTGTTCTGACAGTATCAGTAAGAATTTATATTTACCACATGAACAGCTGGATGTTCTTCACATTTACCTTTTCTCTCCTTATAGGGACCTATCCAACAACAGGATTGGCTGTCTATCCCCTGATATGTTTCTCGATCTGGGCAACCTCTCAAAATTGTGAGTAATCCCTAAATTGAAAACATGAATAGCCTTGCTTTATGCTCAATTTGCACGGTATAGAGAATATGGCGTTTTTTGATATAGCCTTAGTAATGCATAACAAAATACACAATTTGGTTTTGGTGAGCGGTCTGTTTCTGAATGAATGTCTTTGTGTGTGTGTGTGTTCTCTATTTTCCACAAACAGGAATTTATCTGGAAACATCTTCTCCACGCTGACCGTGGGACTTTTCACGCACCTCGTGGCTCTCAGAGTGCTGTAAGGAAACATATACCTTCTACGCACATGTAACCATAATATATTCAGTTATCTTAAGATGTGGTTAAAATACAGTAGATAAATCAGAATTAAAGCACATCTGTTATTGGTCACTATAGAGAGGCCAGGGTAAAAGTCCCAGTGCTGTTGTCACTGCAGAGACACCACAGGTGTAACTAATGACATTAACGATGGCTCTGTTCCGCCAAGGTGAGCCAGGAAGCCTGGGAACTGGCACACACGTTCTAAGAAACCGTCGTTAATTTTCATCAATTACACCTGTGTTTTCCTGCAATCACATGTCAGACTGCCTGCTGTGACAACCACCTACAGAATTACAGTAATCAGTGTCGGGTCGCTGAAATATGGTAACACAAAGGAAAGCAAGCTGTTGTCTGACTGTGCGCTGGTATTTCAGGCACTTCCACACTGAGACTTTGTTCTGCGACTGTCAGCTGAAGTGGCTGCTCCTCTGGGCTCGGACCAACTCGGTGAGGATCGGCAACGACACGGTGTGTGTGTTCCCCACCCACCTCCACGGCCTGGAGTTTCGCAACCTACGTGAACAACAGCTCAGATGTGGTAAGGAGTGGTGATGATGTGTTAGCTTAGCATAGACAACAATTTGTTTTCCTGTTGTTACATACAGTAGCCAGCGTTGGAATTAATAGCTTTTTACCCACCAGTCTAGAAGAAATGTGAGTTTAATAGTTCAACTAGTTAACGTTGTTAACTATTGTTACAGTTACATTGTTGCAGTGTTAACATTGTTAACTATTAGCCTACGTGTTGCTGAAGTTAGCGTGCTAACCAGCTAGCAAATCAACCAATATCTGCTTCTGGAAACAGAAAACTTTCCAATAGCTCCATACAGATGTAAATTTAAAGCAACACTATGTAGTTTATCGGCCTTGAAAATTTGTTTCTAAACTCATTCAAGTGGTAGAAAAACGGTTAACAGGATGAATCATGCTGCCGCTGCAGCCTGAGCCGGGTTGTACCAACCGCAACAGCACTATGCACACAATCTGCTATGAAGGTGAATAATGCGACCGCTTTACGAGCATCCCCAGGGGAGCGCAGTATGTGAATTTGTTGATGGAGCTGGTGCCGGAGGAAAGCAAAGAGGGTTTCGTCTGAGGAGGCGAAGAAAAAAAAAGCGAGAAAGTGATCGAACATGAACCTAGACAGAGTTTTGTGTGCTGCCGGAGCTCTGAAGGGGAGGCTGGCCAGCCATTCGTCCCAGCACACAGTGCTTGTGTCTGGAGCAGGGAGGCATGGCTTCAGCTTGAACAAAATCTGACTCCCCCTGTAACTCTGACGAGGGGTGTGAGATCTGATGGGGAGTTAGAAACTTCTACAACACCGGTCCGCTACTTGGGCTATCCGTGTTCGGAAACTATATAATGTTGCCTTGAGGAAAAATTACCCACATTATAAAACAACATGCATCCTTACTGTTTCTCCTGCGTTAGACTGGATTTGTAGCATCAGAAATGATACTGTCCACAAACAATGCTCTACATAATTAGCATTTTTGTTAATTAGTTAATTAATTGATTCCACCTGGCATCCCAGATGTAAATTAGTCCTTGAATATGAGGCTAGAATTATTAGATAAAAAAATTAGCAGGTCTCTGAGTTCTGAAATCGACTCTCTTACAGACTTTGTCGGAGGGGAAATATTTGAAAACTTATTTCCCTGGAGGGGACATATTCTCACAATGTTGATTTTATCCAGCAAAACAATGGCAGAATACAGTAGGAGACATCAGAATTTTTCTTTCTGTCTTTTATCATTCACAATAGGCTGCAGGGGCATCGTGATTTGTCTGATTTGAAGATAAGCAGTGTGCAATTGTCTGTTTTGAAGAGAAAATAAAATACTATAATGAATTATGAATGCAGTAGGGAGAACAGAGTAACTGATAGTGAAGGCAGTGCACCATGCCTATGTTTTTCTATTGGGTGTTTGTAGATGAACTGCATCATGTGTTACCTTTAAAGTAAAGCTTTTTTTCTTGACCCCATCTTGGAACCCAAATTCCGAATCAGAAGAGAAGTTTAACAAAGTGTAGCTGAGGAAGTTATTGTAAACCCTACTGGAGAGAGTGGGATTGGCAGCAGAGAGGGTAACTGTGCTGGACTTGGGAACAGACACTGAGCTGTCTGGCTGCTGGATGTCAGGCTGGAGTTCATACACAAATAGAGCCGAGCAGTGCAGGGTACTGGCATGCAGGCATAGGTGAATCTGGAGGACAGGAAACAATAGTTTGTAGTACAGAATTGCGTGTGTGTGCAGGTGGTTTGGTCTGGAAGGCCTTAACCAACAACGCACACACGCATGCACACACACACACACGCACAGAGGGAGGTTAAAACAGCAGGAACACAAGGGGGAATGAGGCAAAGCTGAAACCTAACCATGAAATTCCTGCATTTTCCAATGATAACAGAAAATCTCCATAGAAGTCGACATGTCTAAAGATCAATTCATGCTTTGATTTGCTAAAACAAAATGAGAAGTCAACAAACCTCCAACCCATAAATCCCTGATTATTATTCTTTTTTTGATTGAGCACATTTTAAAGGGAAGAAGCTAATGTTTTCAGACCTCAAGGCTAGATTGACTGGGCATTTTGCAAAGCTCTGAAATCTGCAAGATAAGGGATATCTTTACACTTTAAGAATGCCTCCTGAGACTTCTCATTAGCAAGAAACAGTTTAATGTCACTAACATCACATTTTCAAGTGGTTAGCACAATGAGAACGTGATTAAGTAGATCTATGCTGATAATAGTTTCCCTATTCACTGTTATCTCCCTCCTGCTGTGAACTGTTTGACAAGTCTACTATAAAGCCATGGTTTAGTGCAGAACTGCCAGCCAGAAAACTCCAGGTTGCATCAAATAATGCAGTCTTGTGTGATTGTTTTCCCTATTACAGTATGTAACACCTGTGTTTGGAGCGTATGCTACAGAGGTTGCTGGTTCAAATTCCTAAACCAAAAGGTACTTTAGATATCTGTGCAGGGAAATTAATTTGCTTTGCCCTCCCAATTCCTCTGTCAAAGGCTTTTCAGTAAAGCACATAACACTTGAGCTGGTGGTTGTTCTTCTTAAGTATCTCAGTAGCCAGTGGTAGAGGACTAAAGTTGAACTCGGCAGACTCCAGGTGTAAAGATGTCTGAATATGCAGCAGCGAGCGGTTGCTGGAGAAGATCAGGCTCGCTCAGCAAAAACTTCCCTATAATTAGAGTTTTGCATAGTGGGGGGTCCTCCATTTGAAAACTACACAGCATGGTGTGTATTTGCCCTGACCTACAGCAGAGGAGCAGAAAAACAAAAGCAAGAAGGAAAGAGGGAAAAAAAAGAAAGATGTTTGGATTGTGAGACTAAAACTTTTGGATCCAGTGTTTAGTCTTGAGATGCCAGTGGAGTTATGTGTCTCTAAACTAAACTAACTGTAAACTATGATTACAAAACTATATTTATATCATTTACACAACTGGGGCCAAACAATATCTCTGCTAGTACTGGTTAACAGCAAGTTGCCTACAGTATGCCTACAGTTGCACGTCAGTAATGAAAACAAACACACAACATAATGTAACAAGGCTCTTAACACATGAGAGGAAGAATAGCTGGAGGCCTTTAGCAGCTCCAAGCCTTCTCCATCACAGAAAATCCAAACCTAGACTGGTGAAGAAATTGAGACTTGGACTTATCTGCTGGGACCAGATGCATGATTGGCAGGTGTAAAGACACTGATGGAGAGGGTAAAAAATGGCCAGATGCCCTGGTTCCTTGTCAAGGGGTCGCCTTTACCTGAATAAGGTGTTCTGCACTGTTTAAAATCTTCTGAAGAGACCACATATAAGTGTGAAGACTAAAAAAATTAAAACAGAAGTTGTTGCAACATGGTGTGTATCGGCTGTGGTTGCATCAAACTGAGTTTTTAAGCAGAATAAAATGGCCTCTTCCCTGACTAGAACCTGTAAGCTTCGTGAAGAGAAATCCAAGAGTCTTTACTTTCTTTTTTCTGAGAGACTGGTTACAGACAGGCAATCTCCCCCTGTCTCCCTCCCCGTCTCCCCTCCAATGCTCTATCTCCATGCTCTGTGCCGCGGTCCACAGGGAATTGTATCTCATATGTGATAGAATCATCCTCCTCTTCTCCTTACATCTGGTTGACGCAGGGGATATTGCTCTGGAATGAGAAAATCATTGGTTAGTGGTGGAGAGGGCCTGTGTGTTTGTGCATGAGTGTCTGTGTGGAGTGAAGGGATCTTATGTGGTGATGCTCAGCATGCATGGTGCTAAACCGTTTGCAGAAAACTAATGAGGAGAAAGAGTCTCAGTCTGCTGCTTGTACATGTTCCACCTCCTGCGGTTTGTGTGTTTGAATACACAGACGGTGTTGTCCTGAGATGTCTGTACCTCAGACTTTTCAGAGTTATTCTATGTAATCCTAATTGTGTGTGTTTTTCATTTACACAGAACAATCCAAAGCAATTACAGGGTAATTCTGTGCAGTGTGTGTGGACAAAGAGCCATGAGTGGAATCCAGTGGCAGGACGAGGAGAGCTGCTTTCAGGCCTTAAAGCATCCATTATGGGATTACAATGATAACGTTCTGGGCTTCCTGCTCTTGCCATGCTTGGATCCATCTGCCTTTCCACAGCACAACTCCACCTCACAATACCTTATTCACTCACTTGACAACAAGCAATTTTCAATTGGATACAGAGTGTGGTGCTCTAGCAACCATATTTCTAAATGTTATTTGATGATTGTTATTTCCATATGGTTTCACTTTGTCATACACTGGCTGAGGAGTGGATGGGTAGTGCTCAGAACCTTAGTCTAGCTCCTCGTTATCAAGAAAAATGATGGGATGGGATGAAAATATCCCTCTTCCCCACTCACATGCCATTGAAATGTTAATATTTCTTCGTTCAGATTTCGCTCTTTGTTTTCATGAGGCTGTGTCATAGAAGATGCATCTGTTTCTTTCTCCAGCGGCTTCAGTGTGATGGGTAGCAGATGTCTGCACCACACATTCCAGCGCTGAGCCCTTGTCCCTCTTCTGATACAGGTCAGGTACTGCCTGCAAATGAGGGGGAATGGAGGGGCGCTTGCAGCTTCCTGCCAGGATCAGGTGCTTCCTGTGTTGAGGTTAGAGCAGGCGTCTGTTTTACTCATCTAGCCACAGCCCTCTGGTTCTTTAACACTGCTGGGACGAGAGCCACAGAACAGACTTCAAGTGTGGAACTCACATGACATATTATACGCTGCAGGACAACCCTCTGCTTTCTATAGCACTATTTATTGCATGATGACACAGCTGTGCAATTGCCCTTTATCGGCATTGTGTCATTAAATTAAATTTCACGTGCAGGGCTCAATTCTTTTAGCCCGTGGTGTGCCTCTAATAATTTAATGATATAAAAATATCATCAAATATAACTCAGCACAGTCTGTCATATTAGTCTTTGAAGTTCAGCCACACACCTCCTTTTAAATAAGGTTCTTTGAGGAAGGGATAATGAAGTGACTCTGGAAACACATACAGGAGACACTGAGCTCGAGAATATCGGCTTGTTTCATTTCATTAGCTGTGGTGGTTTGGATCAAAGTCAGGATTGAACAGTTAAACCTTTACCATGTATGAGTGAAGAATGAGCAGAAAATAAACCTTATAGCAGAATATTCAGTGATAAACTTTATTGTAAAAAGATGTAAGTTGTTATAGGTACCATCACAATAGGCACAGATAAATATTGAATGCGGCATGTACATAATAGTAGAATTCATTACTGTTATTTAATATGTTAATAACTTAGGAAAGATTTTATAGATTAATGATTTGAATTTGCATTTGGCCAATCAAAGTCCCTGTTCTCTCTCTGTGGGCTGGCCTGTCAGTTTTTAAACAACACACTGTTTACATACAGTTGCATTTATCAATGGTCTCGTTTCTTGTATTGCAGAAACATCTTTGATGAACAATAACAGTTAATGCTAATCATGGAAACACATTACCTTTACTCTTCAGTGTTTCACAATAAGAGCCACCATGTGTTTGGCCAGAATGAGCTTCAGTGAATCAGGTTCAGTGAGTCTGTTTCCAATGATAAGAAATGGACTGGATTACTTGTTGTAAATGATTTGTGCAATGGAAATCTGAAACCAAAGAGATTATGATGGGTATAAAACGGACCTAGATTTCATTAAAAAGTTCTTAAGTATTTAAAGAACTTCATATTTGATTGAACGTTATTGTAATGATCATGGTGGGGATGCACTCCAGGCTCCATTTAAATAGACAACTTGCACCAGCTAGCTGTATCCTAACAGGGCTCTGATAGTGAGTGTGCATTGCTGTGTTTCACAGACTGAGCCACGCTGCTAATGAACTCTCCTACTTACACACACACTCACACACACATCATCGTCATGCCTCTCCCCCCGTCTCCATCTCTCTTTCTTCTATAGTCACACACACAACCAATAACTGCATTTTGCTCTGGCACCATCCAACAGCCGAAGGCAAGCAGCCACACTCTGATCCTTGGCTCAAAGCGTTGTTTCAACAGTATCAGCATCAGCCAAGTCAACAGTCAATGGCCCCCATGCTGTTTCTGCTGTGTGTCACCCGCAGGAGATAACAAAGCCTGGGCTACTGTTGCTGTGGACTATCACAGTCTTACCACTCTAACAGGGTCAGCTCTAGTAATTACACAGAGATGTCGACAAGGAAGATCCAATATTAGTGACAGACTTTTAATGCTACTCTCCAAAGCATGGCACTTTTGATTATGCACCTGTGATTATGAATCACTTGTATAGAAAATTGAGGTCAAAGCCCTGCATGTGTTAATAGCTGTGACTGCTTTACCGGCTTCTTTAATACCATCAACAATCATGCAAACTCTCCTGCTCACTGGAAGTGTCCCATTGTGGACCTTTGACGTTCAACCACATCGCCCAACATGGATCAGTGTATTTCCCTCTCAGACTGATGCATGAAGCAATAACAGACTTTATGACTCTTGTTTCGAATTGCCTGTCAGACGGCAGCGACATCCACAGCTGATTGGAATACAAGCGAAGGCAAAGTGCTCGCCTGCGCTGCTCTTTGGAGCATGTCCAAGGAAATGTCTGGCCTGGTATGTGCAAACATGCTCTGAAGGGGATTCTGTTAGCTGGCAAGGTGCTGGGCTCATCCTGGATCCAACAAAACCACATGGCCACTCCACACTCACCGACGGTGATACAGCTTCACGGGTTCAGCATGATCGAAGATAATTTAATTGTGTTATATATCCCGCATATATACCTACAATGTGATTAGATTGATTGGGGATTAAGGGATTTTCACTGAAAATCAAACTCCCCTCTCATGTTCTGGCACCAGACTAAAACACTCTCCCTTGTCTTCTAATCTTATCCATACTGTCGGCGTATTCTCTGGCAAAAAGGCTCAAGGACTGCTAGGTAAGTAATCCTATCACTGGTGTTGCGGCAGGCGTCCACTGTGAACATGTAAGGAGTCAAGGAGAGTCCAGGAGAGCGCTCAAGGCTGCTCTCCTTTATCAGCTGCTGTTCATCTCGCTCAGCAACAGCAACAACATGTGGGAACGACGGGGGAGGAGTGCGACCTTGACAGAATGGATTTGTGCATGTTTGTGTGTGTTGACAGTGTTTTCGGGGCATGCACATGCGTTTGTGCGTGGAGGTGCATTTGGTAAGAGAGTGTGTGTCCATGCCAGGGTGTGCAGGCGTGTTATGAGTTTCATTTGATGACACTCCATGCATGTAAATGCTGCGTTTCTACACGTTAACACTCCTGGCAAAATGGACAGAATCATATTGAACGCCCATCCTGTAAAACCTCCGTTCTTTCTCCCCCCTTTCTCTCTCAAGGATGGAAGAATGACCTCCTCACTCTTCCTTTGCCTTCCCACCTCAGGAAAAGCGGGGGGAGGGAAGGTTTACAAGCTGACCTTCCTGTTTTATTCTCTCCTCATCTTCCAGATGGACCTCTGGAGATGCCCCTCTTCCAGCTCATCCCGTCTCAGAGACAACTGGTCTTTCGTGGAGACCGGCTCCCCCTGCAGTGCACCGCCTCCTACATCGACCAATCGGTGGACCTGCGATGGCGTCACAACGGCCACATCGTGACCACGCAGGAAGACCGGGGCGTGTATGTGGAGGAAACCCTGCTTCATGACTGCTGCCTGCTGACCAGGTACAACACTGAGGCGAGAGGAGAGAAGGAGGGAGGGAGGGAGGGAGGGAGGGAGGGAGGGAGGGAGGGAGGGAGGGAGGGAGGATGGATGAATGGATGTGAGCTGGGAGCTGATTAGCGGTTGACTGGCCTGTTGCATGGACACATGTAAACACATGCTGAAGGATGTTTGTAAAGCGCACAAGCAAATGAGCGGCTCCATAAACAGCTTCATCATGGTACAAAGAAAAACAAACACACGTGCTGCTGCAAACAATCTAGAATATACACACAGACGCACGCCTTTTCATTCATTCAGCACAGGCATGTCTGCGGGGGGCTAACGTATACACATGGATACACCCGCCTGCCCGTCTCTCACTCGCGCACAGGAGCTGTGATTTACCTTTTGTTATTGCCGCCCTTGATAAGGATCTGAAAGGACGGGACAGAATTGGCTTGGCAGCGTGCCAACACCTCAGAGCAATCTGCGGCTCGTCTCTAGAGGTTGACTGTCCAGCCACTCCCTCAGCGCCGGTGCAGCGCCGGCTGATCACACGCTAAGAGGAACAGATGCTGAATCATAATTGTGGTGATAAAGTAGACCGGCAACACGGGGCTTTCGCACATCTTTGTGATAGAAGACGTTGCCGCGAGCTTCCATCCTCTTCCTGTCTTTGTTTTCTCAGTGGTCTGCGCCGCACATGGGCGTCTATGTGTGTACTGTATCTGCGCGTGTGTGTTATAGTACATGAATTTGATGTAATGCAACAGGCTTACAGGGCTCAGATGCAGGAGCACATTGCTGTTGATTAGTTTAACTGCTGCCTGTTCTGACTCAGCCTCTCTAACATAAATATTGATGGAGTGCTGACAGAAATATGTTTCCCTGTGTCAACAGGGCCACAACGCCTCTTGTTGTGTGGTTTATTTGGCAACACGGATGCCTGCTACTTTTCCGCTCCATTTCTGGGAAGGTATACCGTTCCCCTGACTGCAAATGCTACAAACAGTCAATATTTTTTCTTTTCATTATGTACCGGCTCACTGTTTGACATTCTCAGTGATCCCTGTGGTGAATGCACGGCCTTGAATAATTGGATTACAGGGTAGAAAGAGATCTTTTAGTGATGAGTCAGTGTCTTTGTGTCGCAGCAGTGATGTTTCTTGGCACAGTTTATGTTTATTGAGGTATTCATCAACAAGGGTCAATATCATTCTATTGTCACTAGCCTCTCATTACTTACCATTATCAGCAGAGGTGGAGACCAACCTGCTGCATTTAAAGGAATCACATGTGAGCGTCCTCTGCTATGTAACAAGGTTTCTTGTTGGCAGTCATGCCTGTGGTGATAACGCTGCGGCCGTCTTTGTTTTCACCAGGCAAGAGGTGAGAGTATGGCCTTCGAGCAACCTGGCTCTAGGAGAATAAATGAAACATCCATTGTGTTGTCTGTGGAGGACATTAAGAGCTTCCTCTTCATAACAGCAGCTACATAAAGGCTGTGCTATTGCTGTGGTTACAATTTTACAAGAAGGATATTCTGCTGTCAGGCATCATAGTAACTTTATATCTGGCATCCAGTCACATAACACTATTCATTTCAAGTGGCTCTGCAACATTACCAAACACTAACTTTTTTTTTTATTATTACAATATATTATAACCTTTATTTTTACCTTGAAAGACCATTGAGGTGTGATCCTCATTTATAATGATGTGGAGAAATTTAACATCATAATAAACATTGTGAGCATTTTTTTCAGATGATTTTCAAAAACCAGCCAAAAGTCACCTGAGCTGAGCCTGACAGCAACACTGCCAGCTGGTTTGGTTCCAGATAAGACAAGGAAACTATGAAATAGCACAATTAAAATTCAAAAATATGCCAAGAATGTTACATTTTGCGTAACATGTGACATGTCGGACTTGATATATTCACAGAAATCCAGGGCAATGCCACGCTGGGCTACTTTTTGAACATCGAGCTGCGGCAGCATGTGAACCAAATATACCCAGTGTTCTTTGGCTTTTGATGGAGAGCTGGAAGGGACCTGGATAATGGATAGGGGGGCATTGACCCAGTAATAGTTGAGAACCACCGACTCCCAGAATACATGCTGTAACATCCACTAATATACAACAGCACTGAGAAGTCACTGACTTCATACCTAAGTCCATCAGATTCCTAATGGTCATTTGTTGCATCAGAGTACAGAGAACTCCTTATAGAATTGACCCTGTGTTATAGCTCTGTACCGGCCACATCTGTCAGCTCCTGGTCCAGACGGCTGCTCCACCAATCTCCCCCACAAACTGTAATGCTCCCTATCTCTCGTCCTTACTCGAAAACTAGCCCTCCAGGGTTTTGACTTAACTATTCCAGCGCTGTGTCCCAATAGAACATGTTCCATTTCTTGTTCCTCCTATTCTGATTAGAGCCCCTGCTTGCAATTACCCACCGCTCTCCTCTTGTGTACACAAATAATGCAATTTTCTCCCTCAAGTGGAACAGTTCAGGTCATGTTGCTCTTGGCACCTGAAATGTGTCCCTCCTGTAGAAAACCTGCAAGAAGCAGCCATCATTTCCATAGCTGATGAGTGTATAACAAGGCTCGGTCCAACAAAAACAATCTGCTCTGCTCGCGCTGAACTTCACCCTTCGCCCTGAGCTGTATTTGGAATTGCAGTGCTGAGAGACGTGTGGGGGAAATTAAGTCCTGTGACTTCATTCATTGAGCCAAAAAACCAAAAGAAAATCAAACTAATGTTCTGCCCTTTGACATGCCAGACTCTGTCAATGCTAGTTTAGCCACAGTGGACAATATATGAGTCATTACAGTTGGTGTTGATTTCTTTCACCTTGGATAAATGTCCTCTAAATTAGTCGGCCTCGGCCTGCATGCCCCATCAGAGGGGAAAGACTGAATACACAGGATTTAGCGGGTGGCTTAAAGCCCTCATCTGGATTTGTCGCACAGTGTTGCAGCAATGCGAGCGGAGATGCCAGAGCCACAGTGAAATGACCTCTTTGAAGGTGAACCCAAAATGTTTTGTGGCTATTTTCTCAGCTACATTCTGCTTATCCTGCTTTCGGCTGTATCAGGCACAGAGCCAGTGTACACATTCAAATAATGACATGAGCTTTTGCCTATTTGAAACAGGCATTAAATCATGAAATAGGTTTTTTTCTTTGTCATTTTTTTTCTAGTGTTGTATTATGTTTCTTTTCCTGCTTCCTCCCACTTTTACGCTGTGCTCTGTGTCATTATAGGATCTCATTTGGTGGCGCAGGTGGGCCGATAAGCTGATCCGTTTACATAGCTCACAGTGAGCAGCAGCAAAAAAGAAAAGGAAAAAAAAAAGAAAACAGACCCCATGAGGCCTGATGGCTCTGCGATGCGGGCCAGACTCCTGCTGAGTAATGGTGTCAGGCCAAACTCCTGGTGTCAGCTATGCTAGCAGCAGCAGTGGGACCAGCCTGTGATTCATGTTTCATTAATCAAACATTTTAGAGCCCTGTAGCTAACTGGAGCAGACACTTGGATGTATCTTTCTTAATCCTCTCCATTTTTAATCAGGCTAATCTTGCACAAAATGAAGAACCTGGTTTGGAAATATTACTGAAAGCAAAGGGAAAAAGGAAAATGTCTCTTCTGGCTGCCTCTTCTTCCGTGTCTCAGCTGATGATCTCTCTTAAGAATAACAAAAAGAAGGCTTATCTAAAACTCTCTCTGCTCTCACTTGCAAACATAAACTTTAATTTATTTGAATTCAACTCGCATATCTTTCCTCCTGTATTGCATCTACTGTGTTTTCTTTAAATCCTCATGTTTTTTTTTTCTCCACATCTTCTGTCTCGCGTTGAGCTTCTGTGCATCAGTTGCTAAGGACACCAAATTTGATTATGTCTGCACATAGACACTTTTACCTCTGGGTTCATCACCTCGCTGCTTGCCAGTTTCAGTCAATAAAGAAAAACATGAGCTCTTAGTTGCACTGGATGATGTTCAATAGGAAGAAAGTGAAGTGTAAATTATTAACAGTCTACATTACACACTGTGTAAAGTAATGGATACAGTGGGTTAAGATAAGGAGCTGCATATTGGCAATAGCATGTTCATTAAGTCAGATTACAACCATGTGTCAGTGTAGATATTATACTGTGTATGGAAATGTGCCTTTGTGTATTGTATGTTTACATGCAGAATGTGTTCCCCTAAGCTGAAGCTTAGCCTCAGAACATTTCTAATGCAAAGCTGTCACAAGTTCAGTAAGGGCAATCAGCAAGTTTGAATTTTATTTGCAACTTTAGCGTCACATAAGCAACATTATGTAAACAAATTGTTAAATATCAGTGTGCGAACATAAATGCTCTTAATGAGCCCTCTGGGAGCTGCACCACAATGGTGCAGTGTTGCCGTGGATGTAGGTCAGTGCTTTGTGTATGACTTATGTGTGCCCCTGCCCTACTACTTTCCACATACTGGAGCAATTTCTTCATATGTTTGTTATGTGGGGGCGACCTTTTTCTCTGAGAACCGGCCTCCTCTGCTCCACTTGTGCTGTCTGGGTGCAGCAGGTCGCTGAGGACGTTTGTGATGAGACTGCAGGAGAAAGTGATGTTTCTCCTCTGAGAGGCGAGCGGTGGGAGAGAGGGAGAGGTGGGCTGCTGGGTGTGGAGTGGGGGGAGTGGGGGGTGTGGGGGCGGTGGTGGTATTTCCCTGTGTATTTCCCAGCATTCAGACAGTTGGCCCGTGTTCAGCGGTGATGTAACTGTCCCCTCTACAGACTATTCATGGTGAGAGAAAACAAGTGCAGCAGCCCTGTCACAGACACTTGCATGCATGTAATCACTCAGCATACACACACAAAGCACCTCCTCCACCTCCATCATCACCACCATCACCATCACAATCATCACCATCATCATTCAGCTGTAATTTATTAATGTTCATCGAAAAGTAAACAACTGAGAAGGTTTAATTCCACACCACTGGCTGGTTTATTTTCTAATACAAAATGTTCTCATACAGTCATAGTGACACAGCGATAACACTGATTCTGTTGAATCACTCCATACACCAGGGGACATTTGGTGACTTGTGAGTTATTTTAACTGGCTACAAATGGTCCTTTTTAAATGATTTGTCATGCAAAGTCAGAGTGTTTTGCTCTGTCTTTCATAGACTGGGGCTTGCTGGGGGCGTGCTAATTTATTGATGAGGCTATCACATTTTGTTAGCATCCTGGAAACGGGGAAAAAACAACAGGGTCCTGTGTGAGTTTCACTGACCATTAGTTCATCCCGACATCCTGCCTTGGCAGATTTTGTTACTCTATAATATCACCTGACTACCTCCTTTGCTGCTGTCTTACCTATGTCATAGATGATAATGTTATGAGTCATTCTATCGTGCAACTAGCATACAAAAGCATGCTGAGTAGCAGATACTAAGGCGAAAATGTTGCACTTGACATGAGCACTATAAACCTCTGAGTTGTTTCCTGCAAATACTTTATGCATACATATAATTGCAAAAAAAAAGAAAAAAAGAAAAAAAAGTGGACATTATAGCACACACATGAGAGTCAGGCAAGTTTATCAAACATCTAGGTCATCTCTTTGGTGGATATGTTGAGCTCCATCTAGCCTCAACCTGTAGCTCCCCATGGTGAAAAACACCTCCACTGATTCAGTGTGATTTTTTTCTCATTTATTTAATCAAGTGGAATCTATAGAGAAGGGTCTGGCTAAATCAATAAGCAAATGGGGAAATTTTGGCTTTAAATACAGTAATTGTAATGAGTCTGAGGGGTGTTCCATGAATCACTTTGGGTCCCCATGTAATACTAGTCCTGTGCAAATAGACTGATAAGCATGACTAACAGATTTGGTCTTTCACTTTACCTTCCAATATGTTATCTATATCATCTGTTTACATTAGGGTTTCAGACAGCGCATGTCCTCATTGTGGTATGTTATATAAGTGCAGAGAAAGGCTGCTATAGCTGGACTGAGCCCAGAGGGTTTCAGTCTGAAGCCCATCCACACTTTCAACTCCACTTGTGTCCCGTGGAAGAGGGAGGATGTTTTTTTAAAGGGGTGGTGAGAGAGATAGAGGGGGATTGTGTGAATGATAATAAGCAAAATACATATGTGAAGGAGAGGTCATGGTTTGGGTTACAGTTCAGAATCTCTCCATAAACTTTGTAAAATTGACACACAGACGGCATATAGTCATGTTCGAGTGACTCACTCCTACAGGGAGATGCAGTAAAGCATCTTACAAACTATAGAAATCTGTCTTAATAACAATACTTCAAAAGAAGCTGCTGTTCAAACGATTAAATGACTGGTGCTAAAAAAAAAAAAATCCTTCTGAACCAGCTAAAAATGCCCACAAAAGCTTTTCAGACAACTGCAAATATATTTATGCACATGTAAAAACCTTCACATGTATTCACAGACAGTTGGACACAGACATACGCACACATGCACGCATGCACACACATTGCTCTCCAGCCCAGAATGTCATCATCTCAGTCAAGCGTTCAAATCTGATTTAGGGCCTTTTAGAAAAGCAATCAGAAAAGAGAGCTTTAGTGGAACACAGAAGATGAAATCAGGACTTATTATATTCCTTTTCATAACTCGCCCACAGAAAGTCACTGGAGCAAAGTCACGGGTCCGTTCAGTGGAGAGAAGGTTCTGTTTTCTGTTTGCTTTCCCTCACTGAGCAAACAGTGGAGCTGTAGAGATGAATTTACACCAATGCGCTGTGATGTGGAAACATTAGAATATTTTACCGTTTACATTTTCTGGTGGATTTAGGTCAACTTCATTCTGACATTTTTACTAATGACCTGTCATCATTGTGTTCTTTACCTCTTCTCCTCTGTGCTTGCATCTGTTTGCATCAACGCTTGTGTATCAAACACTGTGAGATCTCTCCTTTAATCCTATTAGTCTTACTTGTGTTTAAGGGCACATTCACACCTCAGCAGTTTGTTTCTTGTTTTACCTTCTGAGTTCACTGAGCTCTGCTTAGTGAGAGTACTTTCATCCAGTTTATCAACCATTAAAAGGAAATGTGAGACATACCTTTGGTCTTAGTTGTTTACCTCTTCAGGAACTCCCCTCTGTAAAAAGAACACTGTGCCTAGTGGGACATCAATATTCATGATTTGTTTGACCTCCTCTTTTATGTTCTACCAGAATCTCATAAGATAAGAGAATGATCCACTATCATTACACACTTCCCTCAGTGCAGAGCTGTTGAGGGCCCTTTATCACACATTGACTCTATTGCTGAGCCTCTGAATAACTTACTTTTCAACGTTTCTGTCAAAGAATGGCCATTGATGCCTTTATGGCCAACAGCATATAAATCCCTATAGCCTTTTCTCTATAACTGTATTTATCTCTAGTTCATATGTTTCCTTTACATAAAAAGTGGCCTCTGCTAAGTCAATTAATGACATTTCACATTAAATACTGCTCCACATTTCTTGAGCCCCTTTGGATCATATTCCACTCTGACTGACTTTTTATAATGAGCCTAATGTTGCCTTGCTATGCTGCATGTCACAAGATGACTCATCAGTTAATCTGTCAGTTTCTTAATTGGTTAATTTATAGATAATTTTTTATCACAAATTATTGAAATAGGCTGATTAGGGATCGCCGGATAGGGCTTTTTCAGGGCCGACACCATCATTAGTGATCAAAGAAACTGATAACCAATATTCAGAAGCGATATTCATTTCAAAAATGAAGATTCTGATGGCAAAATTCAGAATAGCACACCTGGGGTTAGACTGAATGCAGTATATTGTTTGTTTCTTTTTTGTACACTATGAAAATCTGTGATAAAAAAGACCTTGTACTTTTGTAGAATAACAAACAACACAGATCTTGATTCAGTGGGGGTTGTGGGCGGGACATGGTTACACAGCCAAGAGTGGTGGCTTCAGATAGAGAGATGGCTACATCAGAGCCAAAGCAGTGTGTTTTAAAATAAATGAATTTAATTCGTTAAAAAGCAGCCATACCAATTATCGAAAAGATGCCAAATCCCGGCTGATATTATCGCCCATGCCGATAATCGGTCTATCTCAAGCCCTAATTTACCAAAGTGACACATTAGCCAACAGTAGCTTTAGCACTGACAGCTGTTTAGTTGTCAGTTAAGAAATGTTGCAAACTCAACATCAAACCTTATTTTCTTATCATCAAATACCGTCTGCACCAGCACCAATTTGTCCTTGGTCTCTGTCACGTCTTTTACTACTACTTACTAAGTTAGCATGCGAGCCAGCTAACCCTGACACGTCTTTCCTGTAGTGACTCTCTGTAGCGTACAGTGTGTCTGAAGATAGCTACAGTAAGAGGAGGTGTTAGAACCTCTCGTCTCATAAAGTCTGGAATGGTAATGGTAATTCAGTAATCACTATTGTGAGGTCTTCATGACAGAGGGGAATATTAATATGTAAAGTGCAACATGACCCTCTGTGAGTTTACAGACACTGACATGTCAGTACAATGATGGTGATTGGTCCACTTTTATTCCTCTCATGTTTTAAAAAAACAACACTGGTATGATTTTTATCTTTGGTGTTTGGCAAGTCTACTTTTAACTTCAATTTTAATTGGCTTATTTAAGGTAAAGGGATAAATCCTAATATCATTAGTTCCATGTATCTTTTACCTGGGCTGTCTCTGTGTGGAGTTTGCGTGCCCCTGTGGTTTGGATGCTCGACTTTGTTTCCATTCTGCAAACACATGCAGTTAAGGTGAATTACAGACCTTGAATTCAAGGCCAGGAGTGGTGAATGTGTTTGGGTTTGTGCGTCAGCCCTGTGATGGTGTTCCACTGCCTTTCACAACATGCATGCTGGGCTAAAAGACTAAAAGCATTATACTGGTCGTAAGAATACTGAGAGCAAAAGGGGGGAAGCAGAGAGAGAGATGCAGACAAAATGAAGGCATTTAATGTTTCTGAATAAATATTTCCCTCACATCCTCTGAGAAACGTTTTCTGGGATTACAGCTTCTCCACATCAGAGCCGCTCAGCCTCTAATCATCTTTACTCTGGAAGATTTCAGTTTCTTGTCCAGTCTGTCACTTATCATTTTAATGTCAACTGTCACACATTCTCATTTGTGCAGCATTGTTCCCTAAGTTGCATTTGAAACTTTATACGGTGGTGTAACTGTGACTTGTGTTATGAACGATCGCACCTCAATTAAATCATAAAAAAGGCATTAGCCCCTCAAGTACACACAAGGCAAAGTATATATTTGATTACAACTGGATTGTATTTGGAAATATAACAGTTGGCATTTCTCACAGAGGTAGTATATCCATGGTGATAATGCCCGTTGCTTAGCAGTCTCTGCCGGCTCTACTCCTTTTTTTTCAAAAGGAGTAAAATCCTCAAGATTAGTCGCCTTGGCAAATGGTCCGCATTGGCTCTTTGTCACTGTTTCACCATCTTTTGTTTAATCAGGCATTTTCCATTGAGATAGGAATCGCTGTGACAAAGTAGGAAAGATAAGCATGAGTAATGATCATCTTAACTCCCAGCCAACATTTTAAGCCACTGCATACTCATACATGCATAAGGGTCTCTTGAATAAATTAGATTTTGTGAAGCACATACATGCACACACAGATTTCTCCATTGACTGTGGAATCCTTAGGATTTTTCCCTAACCTCAACCCCTTTGCTGTAGGACTAACTTTAATCCTCAAACTAATCCAAACCATTTTTAAATCAAGCCCTAACACAAACTTAATCCCAAAACCATATTCAACCCCGAACCTAAGGCCACGTCCTGATCCAGCGCGCTACAAACCTTTCAAAGATGTTCAATGTTCATAGGGACTGTACAGTACATTCAGCAACACACAGACCCAGACTCACAGTTTCACGCCTCCACTCTCCTCCCACAGCGAGGTCATCCTCTCCAACATCGACGTGGGCATCGCCGGCATCTGGGAATGCCTGGTGATCAGTTCCCGTGGCAACACCTCTCAGCAAATGGAGATAGTTGTTCTGGAGACGTCGGCACCATACTGCCCCACTGACAGAGTCACCAACAACAAAGGGGACTTCAGGTGAGTGGCCCCACAGCGCTGATGCACCGTACAGCTGCTGAGCCATGTGTGGTCAAACACTGTCAGCTCTATTATGTCTATCAGGGCTGACATTTTTGGGACATGTTTGCTTTCTTGCTGATACTTAAATGTGATCCTTGACATCACTTGCGTGCCTGGGCAGTAAATATGAAGCTACCTCCAGTAGGGTAACAAAATTAGCAGCCAACCAGCTAAAACTGGATGACGTGAATTCACAACGATAGCATCATTATTTTGAAACCTTAACCCTTGTGATGATTCATTCTTGATTACCTTGGCACTCCTCATACAGTATTTTGCAGTGTGATTGGGCTCCAGGTCATTAAAAAAAACTGTGTTACTTTGGTCCTTATTCATATTGCATTCACCACCTCTGGTAGTTGTGACTGAGTCGGTTAGCAGGTGAGGCTTGTGTATGTGTAATGTTTTCCAAAGATCTCTGTCAACCAACTAAAACGAGTCCAGTTTTGTAAAGTCTCAGTGCCCCAAATTCTCCACAGTAGTGAGGAGGCAAAACATAGCAGTAGTGAACGTTTTGGTATCAGTGTGGCCGCAGCCTGAGGCTCAGTGTTTGTGCTTGTGTCGTTGGAAAAAGTGAAGACAAAATGACTGAACACAAAGTAATTTTGTGTATACTTTATCAAAGCATGCATTGGGTAAGTCTGATCCGAATAAGCCAACATGAGCAAGATGAAATCTGGGAGAAGTTATTCATGTTTTTGTTGAAATTTTTTAATTACCTAACTTCCAGCCCAGGTGTAGTAGCTTTCGAAGATTAGTGATATCTTGTTTGAGTGATCTGCACATACTTTTTTTTTTTTTTTACAAAGTAAACAAATAAGAAATAATTTGTTATGAGGTGTCTGAGGTTTTGTGAAGCTTTGGAGGTGCAGATTTTATGATCTCTAAGAGATCTCTCAAGTTGAGCCAACTGCCCCCTGGAGGTAGCTTTATATACGCGCTAGCATGGAATTAATCCTGTCTATAGTAAGAAAACAAGTATTTAGGGAAAATGTTTCAGTCATTAGGTAAAAAATAACTACATAGAATAAGGTTATATAAATAACCAATGCCCTCTTAACTGTTCCCTTTGTTTAGCTTTCAGTTCTGTGCAATTAGCGTTAATGGACAGTAATCACCAGGTTTCAGAGCTGATAGTAGGCAGAGTTCAGCAAAATAATAGTTGATCCTCAGTGTAATTTAATTCACCAGAAATATTCCCAATTACATAGTCTACTGTATAAAAATTAATACTGTAATCAGAGCGCTCACTCTGCTATTATCTCTCCACGTACAGTGCAGTAGAGGTATTTGAGTCTCTAGATGGCTTCGTGCTGGTTTCTGTTCTACTTGAGGACAATGTGTGACACCTAGTGCACATTGCACCAGGCTCATTGACCATGAGAGGCCAAGGCTGTGACCACACAGTGCTGCCTGGACACTTATATATAAATAATTGCATGAATGATACGCAAAGTCTCACAAAACATTACAGCCCTATGTTATGCAGCTTTACAGCAAGACTATAAAAAAGGAGATTACATATTCCGGTGACTGAGGATTCATATAAAAGGAAGAGCAGAGACGCTCCATCACTCCTCTTTTTCCTTGCGACCACCTTGAAAGCTTGCAGTTTTTTCACACACAGTCACATCCTCCACTCCTCCTGCCCCGTGGGTGTGCTGTTGTCGTGCACTCTTCTTACTAGCTGCTGTACTTTACAGCCTACCTCTAGTGCAGCAAGCACAGAGGCTTTGTTTCTGCCGGAGCACTGGAGTAATGGGCTGGAAAATGAGCCCACTTTTTTGTTGGGGGCGAAATTAACGCCATTTATTACTAAGTAGCTGCTGCTGCTGCAACAATGTGGATGGAGAGAGAGAGGGGAAAAAGAGGACAGCGTGTGGAGCAGACGGATGGCAGGTTTCTACCCTTGGAAAAGACCACCAGCCCTCCTCCTCCTTTATTTTAATTTAGATGAAGTCAGAAGTGTTGTCACATTAAGCTTTACTTCAGCTGACTCTCTTCAGTAGGATTCACATGCTGCCTTAAAGAGAAAAGCTTAACACATGAGATGTGTGCTTCTCTTCTGATTGTAGGCAAATTGACAAACTCTCCTAAGGCTGCAGGAGGCAGGAAAAAAAGACATTTAATCTACAACAGCAGCAAGAAACAAAACCTGGAGTCCTTTTATTACCAAGGAAATGGAGTCTAATGTAGTGGACTGTGATTGTTTGGCTGGCTTTTTACACTTAAATGAGCTTTATTTTACTGAAACACTAACAGGCATTACCCATAAAATGAAAAATTTAAAATCACCCCGGCCCTTATCACAGGTTGGTCAGTAGAGCAGCTCCAGGACTTGGCTCTTGATGACATTATTGAGAAGTCTCATTTCTTGCTTCAGAGACGACTTCACTGAACTTTGCACGGCCATATGAACAACTCGTATAATTACTGTTTAAGGCTGAGAACGGATCAGGTTTCTGCTTTAAGTACACATCGTTCTTATGCGCGTTTGTGGTGCATATAAAAGTGGTATGCATTAGACTTAGTATTGCACTTTCATACAGCTGTGGGACTTGCCAGAGGCAGATTAAAAAGAAAACTGTCAACATCAAAACACCAGATGTCAAGGTATCCTGACTTTTAGTCCTGATGTTAGTGAAGCTCCACACATGATGCATTTCAATTGTCTCTCCCTCCCCCGCCCTTCCTCCCCTGGTTTGTAACAAAACTTTAAACTGCATCCAAAATAACCTTGAACATATCAACTTGATTATTTTCCCCAGTTTAAGAAAGCTGCTCCCCAGAAGACATCACACAGCTTCTTTAAGTTCATTCTTCCATTAAAAAAGTTCAGTTTCACCGTGCACAAAGTGGAAAGACGATAAAATTGAAGTTAGTAAATAAAGTTAATTAAGGCAGTAGTCATTAATAACACAGCGTATTGTTTCACAATCAAGTATCAAAATCTGGCAGTCTTCTGCAAAAATAATTAGAGCTAGCTGTAAATCAAATATGCAAATGAATAATTTCCTAAGTACAGGGAGTATGAAATTGCCATCTGGTGCAGCGAGTGTAGATTCTCCCATTCACTTCAGTCACCATCATTTGGAGATGTCTCGTGTGGCAGGTGGCCAAAGACTCTCGCTGGGATCCTGGCCTTCCTGCCCTGCGCTCCTGCCACGTTTGGCTCTGCCCCCCACCCCTCTGGCAGCGCTCCCAACCCCTCCAGCCAGAGGGAGAAGAAGGCATGGCGTCGCTGCGACCGCAATGGACGCTGGGCCGAGGACGACTACACCCAGTGCCCGTACGCCAGTGAGCTGACCCGCGTGCTGCATGAGCTCACCCAGGTATCAGAGCTGCCAGAGAAACAATATTGTTTGTTTTTTTCAACGTTGGCTTTTACATGTTTTCCAACCTAGTTAGACATCAGTAAGATTTAATAATTTCATATTCCTAGAATGCAGAAACAAACATCTGCACTGATTCATCTGTAGCCTGCAGGTATTTGCAGATCTATGCATGTATGCCTTTGTCTCCATAATCCAAAGTGACTGACGACAAGCTGACTTCATTCTGCATTACTCATGGGAATCTTGTACCACATTAAAGGGATCATATTCTCAAAACTACATGCGAGACATGAAATAGCATTATGTTCATTTATTATTTATTGCATGTTGTCAAAGCTGTTTAATGTTGTGTAGCTGTTGAATTGTGGTGATGGACTGCGTGATCATCCTCTTTGAATACTACTTCCTTTTTTATTTACTCCAGATAACTATTAACACCACCAACGCTCAGCCTTTAGGCCAGCAGTTAGTCGCCTTCACCAGCAGGGCGGCGCACTTCACTGATGTCATGGACGTCATCTTTGTCACACACCTGGTGGAGAGACTGACCAGGCTGATGGAGAAGCGCAGAGATGTAAGAATGAATACACAAAGCACCACATGCACCAATGCACCACAGCAATTTCCCACCAAACTCAAGGATTGATATGTGTTATGAAATCTGTAGGAGAGAGAGAATTTCGTCTTGTGAATGCAACAAGAAACATTCATGAAAATATGGGAAAGATGGCTACATCCATTATTTATTTATTTATTTTTCTTTCTCTTGCCAGCTTGTTATATTTTGAGTAGTAGGTTTTGTACAGTAGCTTCAAACTTTTTGCTGTTAGTTTGGATTGTATTTTTATTTCATGGATTATTTTTTATTTCTTTATTCATTTTGGATATTTGGATGCTTATGGTTCGATTAACTTAAATGGTCCTCAGTTGCTTCTGTATCATCTGTTGTAAAAAGATACATTACTTTTGGTTTCTATTGGGTCCCAAAGAAGACTTGGATGGAAAAGCATCACATTTTTTGAATAGCTCAGCAAGACACCCCTATACTGTACTTTCACCCCTGCCATCCCATGAACACTTTCCTAGAAGCAATGTTTTCTTGTTGCCTTGCAGGTTGAGGTTTATCAGGAAACCTTTGACTTGCTTATCTCGAGGAAACAAGGTTCCTTAAGTGCCCTAATTGAACAAACAGAAAAGGACACTTGAGAGAGAGCCCCAAAAGACGTGGCAACACCCTGCCGTTGTTCCACCTTCAAACCTTCAATCGATTCCAGACAGCTTAACTTTTCACCTCATACCATTCCCTCTTGCCAATGGCAGGGATGGACTCTGAATGACAATTATGGTTATGAAGATGCACCTCTTTTTGGGCAACCCATGTATTTACCATAAGTGAACCTCTCTTCCGTCTTCAGGCCGCAGGCTATCGCTCGGCTTTGCATAACGCTGAAGGTCAGGCTGTGTGGAGGGGGAGGGTGTCGAGCTCAGTCAGTCAAAAAAATCAATATTAGCTCTCACTTGTCCAATTAGTCATCTTAGGTCATTCTGGAGGAGATATTATGATGGGATACTTTGCGTTTTATCTTGCCGAACACAATGGCGGGGGAGGCCACCCTCATTCATCCCGTAGAGAACAGTCAAATGAAGCAACAATGAGAAGTACAGTAAGTAAATAGCAAACTGCCATCTCAAGGAAGTGATTAGGCCCCATTGGAGCTGCTAATCTAAATTAAATCTCCCCATAATGAATGAAGCCACCGTTGCCTCCCTCACAGTTGTGACTGGAGATCATAAATGTGCCTGTTGTTGTGGATATGATTGATGTGCATGATGAGCCTGCCTCATGGAGTGTTCTGTGTGTCTGTGTGTGTACGGGGGGTTTGTACATACAGGTTGTGCAGTTGTGAATGTACACCATTTGCACACACGTCTGTTTGTGTGTCCCGCAGCTTGGGGACTACATATCAGACATCGCCAGCAACATGATGCGAGTGGAGGAGCACATCCTGTGGATGGCCCAGAACGAGGCCAGGGCGTGCACTCGCATTGTCCAGTGTGTGGAGCGCATCGCCGACCTGGCACTGACTGGAGACAACCAGTCCATTTCTAAGGTACTGTATGGCTGCTAGGACACTAGGCCAGACCTTCGCTCACAGCCACAGTCAGGCAGGGAAGAGGTTGATTATTTGACTAAATGTCTCGTAGCTTTACCTCTTTTTTTTCCCCGAGGTTTAGAATGAGAATTTAATTTGCCTCGAGCAGATAGCTAGAATAAGGCTAGAGAAAGATAAATTGCTTCCTCTCTTTGTTTCTTCTCGCTTCCATCTATTTTTCTCCCCTCCTCTGTCACTTGGGATAAAAGCGTCTGCTAAATGACTAATATAAAAATCTATTCCCTCCCCTCTCCTCTGTCACTCTGTCCCTCACTCCTAATTTTCGGCCTCCCTCCCTCAGGTGTCGGCTAACATCGCTCTGGAGGCTTTCCTGATCCGGCCGTCTAACTTCCTGGGCCTGTCCTGCACGGCACTCCAGCGGCCCCCCTCGTCCTCGCCCTCCCCCATCCCTGACAGCCACCACCACGCTGACAAGGGCGCGAGCAGAGAGCGTGATGCCGTGGGGGAATCGTGGCTCAACTTAAAATGCCACACTGTCAACAACAGCGGCTCGCCGGCCATTCAGCTCAGCAAGGTAAGGGCACAAGTTAATAAATGGCGTGAAACTTTCTAAAATATGCTATTCCGCTCTTTTTCTCACCTCTTTTGCTGAAATCCAGCGGATCTGGCCCGAGGTCAGAGAATGTCGTCTCTCTTTCTAACTCTCAGCGGGGTCTTTTTTAAAAGCCACACATACTTTTTGTATTTCTTGACACTCTGTTCAAATGCAGGGATGAGAGAAAGGACAGGAGATGTTCTAAGAGCATTTGAGAAAGAATAAAATATGAGACTGGGAGTACAGCTTGTACAGTGGCTCGTGGGCACAATAAAATGAATTTTCCAACACCGCACAGTTGAAGCATGCGAGAAGGATTACCAACTGCTCTTAAGTCTCTCGTCGCCTATTTGTCCTGGCAAGATGACACCTTGTTTGGCTTTGTTGGCACGCCATAGATCAGCTGGTGATAGGTGGGGCTGTAGCGAGGGTAGGGCCTGCAAATAGGACAGTAATTTGGGAGTCGGTGAATGTGGGGCACACCCTTATGATGGATACGATGGCCTTGCGCGGCCATCACATTATATCAGCTGCAGGCCACCACCATGGCTCCAGTTGAAGCTGTCCCAGATGACAAATACCACGTCAAACAGATCGGAGACGCTCTGCAGGCAACGCGCTCGGCTCGGCTCACCTCACGCCGAAGTGGCTTGTCTCTGCAACATCTGAACAGTTTGCACCCTCTAGCTACTCGGCCTGCAGTCCGCCGAATTCATCAGCGCGCGTGTGAGTGAGTACGCCGCCTGTGTATGTTTGTGTGCGTATCAGTGGGTGTGTGTGTTTATCTTTCAGTCTGCTGGCTTATTTCATTCCCCCCGTCTTCTTCCTTCTCTGGTGAGATGGTGTCACGTCTCTGTGGTTTTGTTCGCAATTATCGCGCTTAGTTCTGGCTCCGGGCTGTATGGAGCATGCACGTGTAGAATATGTGTATGTATTTGTGGGAGATGATTGAGGTCAGCTGCATCATGGGAGGGACAGTATCACAGATGGGCCCAAAACAAACAAACAAAAATTGAAAAACAAACAAACAAACGCCTGCTGATATATTTATGCTGATGGTGGATTCTCACACTGTGTCTTTGAGTAGCAAGTTCTGCACAAGCATGAAACTCCCAGTATGATGGATTTGGCTTTTCACAGTAAATGTGAGATGATGTTTCGGACGTGTGGCACACTCTAAAGCTTCTCATCGTTGCCTAATCTCAAATAAGAGTCTTAGTTAAGTTTAGTATTTAAGAATGGAAGCCTCTATCTGTCCTCTTCATTACTGTAATTTGGGGTTTCTGCCATGAAATACGTGACCAAATCTAAATGCTTCATTCTACATTTGGCATTTTATCAGGTTTTTGTGTGAAATTTTTCTGGCATCTCAGTGGGCAGTAGAAACAGACCCCCCCGAAATATACACAGCCTCCACTCTCTACAACAGCCTGGATATATATTTAGTGATATTTCTTTGCATGATGGTCATGGTCGATCTCTAATGAAGTTCAGTTGTGTTTTTGAGTCCAAATTGATCAAATGTGGAGGTTTTCTGAGCTCTTTGTGTGAGGCTGAAAATTGTCATTTTTATTGGCAGCGACAGGAGCAATGACTGTAAAGCACTTGTTTGATATCTACTGTATGTAGAATCCTTCACATTATTTTCAAGTTCATTGACTTGAGCTGCTAGTACCAGTGTAACCAGTCCATCTTCACATCCAGCACAGTGCTACAAAGACAAGCCAGTGATCATTTAGCCGACGTCAGTAATGATAGAAGGGAATTAATACTATATATTGTTCACCGTGCCGTGCTTATTCCAGCAGTCCCACACAGCAAATGGGAAAAGAAAAGGTCTAAAGAACAGACAGAAGAAGGGATTCAGATTCTATAAAAAGCCATTGAACCTAAATCCTGGGCAGCGGCAGAGTCACTGCTGTTATTAACAGTGGATTTGTTTGACATCTCAATCAGCTTTTTTTTTTTAAAGCAAGTGAGATCAGAGGAAGCTCACAATGGCCAAACCAGCTTGCTGTAGGATGGAGTTCTGCTTGGAGTCTCTGGCTTTTTCTTTGGTGCATGAGATTTATTTCTAGGCCAAGTTGAGAAATCAGAACTGAAGCAGTTATTCACGTATCATTCGTTGTGTCCATCGCACATAACTCATGTACTCTGTGCTTGACTCTGCATGCACCGATGCAGCCTGCAATTACCTTCTCCTCCAAGTGAAATTAATCAAGGTCTTTTGCAGGAAAGCAAACAGATTATATTAGAGTTCTCCATTATGAAGAAAAAAGAAAAAGCAGCTTCACCAGATAATCAGTTATATCTCGGCTGCATAACCCATATCAGCAGTATCACGCAGCGTTATTATGTATACATTATTGCCTTAAGACAGTGATGGAGATTATTACTGTATCACTGGCTGAGCCGACATGGAGGAATCATAATAATAGTAGGGCTGCAGTGCATTAGAGGCTGTAGCCATACTGTATCTCCATTAAGGTGATCTTGATTTAACAAGGCTAAGAACATCACGTAATAAATGAAGTGGGAGAGAGCTTGTAGGTGGAGAGAGGGTCACACACATTCAACTTCAATCAGACTCAGAAGGTGCTCTACTTCATTATTGTCTTGGTGTGATGAACACACTATATTGTGCAGTGTATATAGACATGAACTAGATGATGAGGAGATAGACGTGCACAGCAGTCCAGGATAGTTTGTTGCGTCTTGGCATTTTATTCAGAAGGTGCAGTCTGTTTGGACATCTTTCTTTTTAAGACCTGATATATTTGGATTTTTTTTTTTTGACAGTGAAAAAAAAATATTGTGAAGAGTCAGTTTTTTTTGGCATGAGATGAAGAAGTGTAACAGTATTTCCAGCTCATTTAGCGTGCAGAATGAACACAGCTTGTCCTCCCTGGGCGATTCACACTCTCACACCTCACAAGCCGCCCAGTTTCACAGCTCCTGCTCCTCTGGAACAGTTGTGGGGTGAAGAGCGGAGCCCTGCATGAGAGCACTTTAATGGTAATTGTTGAGGGACTTAAACAGCTTATAAAAATGGCTCTAATCTATTCAAGCTATCATCATCCTGCGCCAGTATATTAAAATTTCCACCTACCTCCACCGCTACCTTTCTCGGGGCTTGTGGGAAAGAATTTGCCAATTACTGCTCATGTTGTTGTGAGACTTCATGTGTGTTTGCAGGCATGCGTGTGACATCACTTGCAAGAGGAAAGACAAATTGAAAGAAGGGTTTAAAGAGCTATTAAATGAATTTATTTGGCATCTTGTATAGAACAGGAAAAATTAAAGGGATATGAGAGGAGTCTTTGGTGATTATTATTTAGCTATCATTTAAAAGGGATAGTCACGGCATGAGTCATCCTGAAATCCTCCCGTGGAGTCTAGACACTGGTGGTGGTGAGTGAGAGAGAAAAACAGACAAGCCGAAGATCTGTATGGATGCGATGTGGAGAGGGCTTGTTTATAAGCTCAGCAGACGGACCTGCTGGACGGCTGGCCCTGACGGAAACTGGAGGTGTGAGGGTGGAGGCTGGCTGCTCCGGCCCGACTCTGAAAGAAAAAAACAACAACTGAAAACAGCAGAGAAAAGGACGGTTTTAAAATGAAAACAGCTATGAGATGTTTGGCTCACGGAGGAGGTGGCGAAGACTGATTGGTTGAACTGAAGCGCTCACCAGCTTCACCTGATTTGACGTCAGCTTTGTTTTACACTGTTGGGTCACTTCCAGTTCCCTCAGTGCCACCACATCCATGATCTCACCCAAACTGCACTTCTTTCCTCCACTGCAGTGGAAATGTCACAGTAATAGCTACTGGTCGCCATCCATGTTTATACTGATACAAAAGCTCTTTTGGTTCAACATCTTCTTAAACTCTTGGATTTTTCTTTTTTTCTTGAAGTTGATCTTTAAGATTTTACCTCTGTAACTGATGTGATGACGATCCAGAAATATCTTTAAGTGAAGTTATTTCCCTGGAGTCTTTGTTGACAATGCTGCAGCCACCAGCGCAACAAGTCTTTTACGTGTCAGGTTGTCCAAACATTTAGTGAATGTCAGTCACACATAAGAAGAGGAAGACACAGTTTGAACTGCCCACACATGGAGATAACTCGTATGATTGGGTTAATGATGCAGATGCAGCGGCCGCCCCACGTACACGCTACAGTCTCACTGCAGGTGGCCCTGGTTCAAATCCCGCGTCAGGCAGCCTTTTCCTGCATGTCACTCCCCCTCTCTCTGCTTCCCCCTTTCCTGTCTATCTCTGCTGTGTGCTATCAAATAAAGGCAAAAAAACAAAAAAGAAACTTAAAAAATAAATAAATATATAAAATTATGCAGTTGTGTATTGTGGATGCATCTTATAAAGTCGGAGCATCATCTGCACTGTTGATGTGAGAAAATGAAATCCTCATCCCAACATCAGACCTTCTCCTGACGTTCAATCTTGCTTTCCCATTCCCAAAGTCACAAATTAATTGTATCAACATGGAACGACGTAGGTGGGCAGATGTGCGCCAGCAGCAAACATATAAACCACAACATGGACACACTTTTTTTTTATGTTAATCTGGAATATGCATTGAATCATATTCTGAAGCTGGAGGCCTACAGTCTCATATGTGAATGTTCAAAACATCAAGTGTAAGTGTTGCCATGACGATAAGTAAACCGCACATCATTCAGCTGAGACAAATCTCACAATTCTTGGTCTCACAGCAGGCTGCCTAAGCCAGTGTTAAGTTGCCGGGTGAGATACAGCAATACAAAGAAAAGCAAAAATACACCAACCAGTGTTTGGAAAAGATGCATCAAATATAACCTGTTTAGATTTAGTAGTGGATATGAATCTAATGTGTGTAAAAACAACAACAACAACAACATAGCAACGCACAGTAGAGAGCCACTCGTAGTGTGAACTTGGTGTGAGTTAAATATGTTTGGTATATCAAGAGCACATAATGCACATACACACTCGCAGGCACGCACACACACTCCCCTATGACTCATCAGTCAGCCTGTCTAACAGTGCTCAGTTTAACAGCACACTGTGAAGACTGCAACAGACACCCTGCACCACAGCTTGTTATTGAGCAAAGACACAAACAGGCAGTAAAGAAGAACTAATCTGGAAAGAATTCACAGTTGTCATCACAAACCCAATCAGCTATTCTCTTCCAACCCAAACTGCTCTGGATCTGGCAGTGAGAGAAGCAGTAGTTTTATCATAATGTGAGCTCGCATATCGGCTCGTACTATCTGTATCGTGGGAATTCATTGTCAAATGGTTGATCAAATCATTGCAATACAGTGTATAAATGAGGTTAGCAAACATCTGTGTTGACCTGACATGGTTTACAATAGTGTCTGGTACCAGTCCTTTATTAGCAAGAACAGTAGCACACAAACTTTTTAAGCAGGGGCTTTATAAGTGATTAATAGGCCGACTCCTAAAAACCCACAGACTTTCCCATAAACCTCTTCCAGGCTGTTCCTTCCATCTTCGTGGAGCTGACTGATTGGCTGAGTGATCTGCTCTCTGTCTCACTCTGGCAGAAGCATCACACCGTTTAGAGCCATTTTGGGTCCAACTGGACTAAGACACACAGCATATGGCCCTGCTGCGCCAACACCTTGCCAGAAAGTGGCGTAGTAAAACACAGCCGTACAACATCAGTGCCTTACATAATGCACTCTGGTGGACTGATTGATTTTCTGTGTTAACACATATACTACATATTGGATATGTATGTGTTAACACAGAAAATGATGTTGTTATTCTGTTGTGGTTATATATAGATGTGTGAACAAAGGAAGAAATTCTCCTTCAAGAGCTTGAATTGATTCCTTATAAGATTCAGGTATCTTGAGCCTCCCAGTAGCCGAGCGGTCTGATGTGAGGTCGGACTGGATGTCATCTTTTGTTCCTTGTCACTCACTGTCAGCCTACAAATAAACACCACAATACCACAGAAACAAGGTCTCCCAGGTATTTCACTTCACTTTCTAGACCGGTGTTCCACCCTGAAAACACATTAAAAATTACTGAAGCAACTGGTGTTAGAGAAACTGCTCTGACACCTTCACTCTGTAGCTGGAGAACTTCAGTCAGAGATAGGCGACATGAGACGAGGGTCTGACACTGCTGCTGTTCAGGCACATTCCTGATGATTCAAGACTCGGTGTTGTAACATGTACTGTACAATGAAAGAAATTAAAACATTTAAAGGGGAACTATGCAATCCCCACCCCCGGCCATGTGCATTTGTTTTCAACAAAGCCAGCGAGAAGGCAATCCATGGAGCAGTGGATAATATTATATGTTTTTCAATGTGTTAGTTTCTGTAATCTTATCTCTCATAAACAAGATATTACGGATTACATTTGGTTCGAGGTGCTGCCGAGACGAGATCTGGGACACTGGGTCGGAAGCACTGATCTTGCAATGTTGGCTTTTGGCTGAGAGACACTAGATGGAAGGCAGAGAGCCTCCATTCTCCCCATAACAAGTCATTCAACCATCACAATTACAATTTTAATTCATTACTTAACTAATTAATTAATTAATTAAGTTAGTAACATGTGACATGAGATGTTAAGATACCTCTGAAAGCCTTCTGTCGTTCCTCTGTAAAACATTTAGCACATGTGTCTCGAGGGACCACTTGCAAATACAAATGCAAATTAAAGCCGCAAGCGGCGATGAACGGCCCTCGCTCGACCCATGCGACCATGGCCCTTGCGCGCGGGGCCATTTTCAATGAAATGCGCGGTTCGTCCACTAGGTGGCGCTACGAAAGGGGCAATCAAATACCATGGAGCAGTGGATAATATTATGAACCCAGTTTTTCAAAACACCTGATGTTTGAAATAAATCGGACAATGTTTCACTTCCTGTAATCTTATCTCTCATAAAAATCAGAAGAAATCAGGTCACTTTCTGATTACACCGGGGGCGCATTGAGTAAAGTGGGCGTGACACACAGCAGAGCGTTCAGGGTGGAGCCATCATCATCTCCAGCAAGTTTGAAGCTGATAGAATGAAGTATGTGGGCGGTAGAGCCAAAGACGGTTTGGTAGATCCTTGTAAGTGTAATGTAAGTGTAAAGCAGGTCATGGGTCGGGGGAGTATTTGTATTAGGTTTGTTCAGTGGCTGACTGACCTGATCTTGCAATGGTAAATTCTAAGTGAATCTGCCCATGTAAGTGAATGTGTAAAGCAGTGTCACTTCCTGCAGCTGAGAAGTCTATACATGAAAATGTCAGGACGGAGCCAGAGCGGAAGGTTGATAGGATGAAGCCTGGCCATTCTCATCCTGTTATGACCACGGGGCGCTAACAAGTCATTATACATCAAAATGTTGAGGACAGCCACCATCATATTTCAGCAAGAATGACATTGATAGGATGAAGTGTGTGGGCGGAGCATCACTTCAAAGGTGAAATGGCGAGCAAACAAAAAGGCGGCAAACTTTATCAGCCACGCCCTACCTGCGGTTTTAATCACCATGACATGTCAGTGTTACCCAGCCAATTTAAATATGATCGGGCAAAATTTGTGGGCGGAGTCAATGTTTTTGTAATCTTTCCTATTACATTGTCCTTCAGGACTTTAAGGATGAAAAGGATGAAGTATGGTGTGACAGTTGAGAAATGTTGAAAGAAAAAGTAAAAACTTCCGGAAGCCACTACAGCCACGCCGTTTGACGTGAGACTTACGGAGCAGATAACATCAGCATGGTGTCTCGTGGTGTGTAGCCAATTTGAAGTTTGTCGGGCAAAATCTGTGGGCGGAGTTAACTCGTTTATGTAAAAAATGTGACTTCCTGTTCCACCAGGGGGCGCTTTGAGTAAAGTGGGATATTGATATATCAGGGATTCACACATTCAGGTTTGAAGTTGGTAGGATAAAGTATGTGGGCTGCAGCACATGTGTCTCGAGGGACCACCTTCAACCTACGCAAAGCTGAACTCAGCAAATGTCAAAAATTTGGAAACCCGCAAACCGTTGTTGTTTCCCGCCAAAAACGAGCAATTCAAAATGGCTGACTTCCTGTCGGACATAAGACTTTTTTGTATATCTGGGTATGGTACATATGTGTACAGTTGTCTATGGGACTTTTTGAAATTTGTGTATTGTTTGTTAACCACATATCTCTCAGGCCGGACGTCAGGGCAAAAGTTCATTTTCGAAGTCGGGAAAGGGGCGAAATTGGGGCATGTAGGTGACGGAATAAGAATAATAAAAAACAGCGCGATTTCAATAGGCCTCCTACTGTAACCCGCATTTTGTTGTTTTCAGTCATTAAGACTGATGGGTCAGTTGTCTACGTGTGTATTGTTTGTTAATATCTCTGACGAAGATAGAAGGCAACAACCGTCCTACTGTAACATTTCAGTCAGGACGGTTAATGGACTTGGTAAATGGACTTGCACTTATATAGCGCTTTTCTAGTCACTTGGCCCGCTCAAGGCGTATTATCACATTTACCCTTTCACACACACATTCATACATCCAATGATACATCGGGGGGTAAGTGTGGGTTCAGTGTCTTGCCCAAGGGCATTTCAACATGCAGACCCGCTCTACCTCCTGAGCCACTGCCGCCCGCCACAATTAATCAGTTGTGAGCCTGAGCAAAAGTGGAGTGTGGCATATTCTTCCCCACAAGACTAACTATGCCATTTTATTGAAGTACGTTAGCTTGATAACATTTTATCACTATCACACAAAGTAGAAACAAACCAAAGTCGTGGATAAATCTGTACTCAGATCTGATCTATGGATTGTAATAAACTTCATGTCTGTTCAGTCTTCTGTCCCACTGTGGTGGACCGACCATCATTTACAGCACTTCATGCCACTAACGAGGCTAAAAGACATTAATTTCTGCATATTATGTTTGTAAGATATTAATTAAAAAAGCTCAGTTGTCTATTGATTTTGTAGATGCTTCTATTGAGTCCTTCAGTGTTGGCGGACAAATAAATCAATCAGTGTCAGTTTGCTCTTCGGTCATTATCCATTTGCCACACGTTTATCTGAATAAGTGTGTGTGCGTGCAGATCATGCCTGAATTGACTTGACCTACTTATTCCATAAACTGGGTTTAGAGAACTAGGTGGAGCGATTACATTTTTATACTTGAGATTTGCATGTTTTATAACGTCTTACAACAAACAAATGTTAGAAGCATCGTATTCTCCTCTCAGATTCCCAACAGAATTTTATTTCCAGGTCTTTGTGTGTATCTCCTTCACATATTAATGTTACAACATTGCAAAGACGGAACATATGAAAATGAACACAGCCAGTGACTCACCGTGCTGCATTTGATCGCCGACAAAATCTGGCACATATTGTTTCAAATGTCTGCTTAACACTTAATTGACAGGGATAGGGCTGAAATAGCAAATGCTTTGTTTATTGATAGTTTCCAAAAAAGTCATCCAAAAGCGTACGCCTCTCTCCGTCTCCGAGTCCTCGTCTCTGTACTCAGAAAGGTAGCTGTGACACACTTGCTTCAAATATTTGTGAGGAAATTCCTGCAGATGTTGAATTGGATGGAGGAATGTGTATTTTTAGGTAACTTTTCAGTGTGAGTATGGTGCAATTACAAAAGTTATATATTAGTTGGAATATTCTAAATTGTGCTACATTGTTTTGTGGTATGAACATTAGAGGAGAGCATTGAAAAATTGAGTGTATTTTAATCTGCAGTCAGTAACTATCAGACACCATTGGCTCAAAGTCTCCAGTTGCTGGCAAGTGAGGAATGACTCTCTGCTTTTTATAACCCATTTTGAAACTGTCCACGATGAGACGTAAACCTTCCTGTTGAAATGGATGCTGCTTATCATCACTACAAGCAGGAAGTCTCAGGAGCAGATTTTCTGATACTTAGGTTGGAAAATCAATATGAAAAATCCTGAAATGAATAACTAATGAGTTTAATTTGACTGGGTATTGCATTTTGTTCATAAACACTCATGGTATAAGATGTAGTCCAGCTGAAGTCCAGTCAGAGTTAAAGCTTACAATAAAAATCTGAAGGCAATTACAGTATGTTGCATTCATGCTTACAGTAACATTGTCTTCTGTTTTTTATTCATCATACCGATCCCCAGGTTGGAAACACTCCATCAGCTGGCTTTTGGTGTATTGACATCCATCAGTCATTAAAGTCTACCTGACAGCTTTAAACCTGACTCAGCAGTCTGCATCGCATCTGAAACAAAATCTTTAAATTTGCAATTAAAATTAGCTTTTGAAAAAAAAAGTCACCGTTTTCAGCATCTTTTCAGCCAGATTATTGCGTGTCTGTCGGCTGACCTTTACTTGGTATCACACAGTTTAATACCATGGTGTCACTTTGTTTGGAACAGATTCAGAGCTAATTATCCCTAAGTTACACAAACATATGGCATCTTATCCTATTTCCCAAGTCAGTGGGCATTATCCTCGAAGTGAATTGCGGAAGGTATGGTTCATTGAGGATGACAGTTTGGGACAATATTTACCACTTTAGATCTCCCTCTTCCTTGTCATTGACAGGTAATTAGTGGAAGCCTTTAGGCTGAGCGGGATGAGTGGAGTATTCCCACCTCCCCCTCTCCTCAGCTAGCCTCTCTCTGCTCAGAGCTCCACTGCTTTTTAATTACAACCACCCGGCTCTGTGGGGGTGTGTTTGTTTGTTTGTTTGTTCTTTTCTCTTTTTTGGGGTTGTGGTGGGTGTACGCAAATGTGTACAGTATGTGGACATTGTTTGGGGATCTTAGTGTGAGGGTGTGTGTATGTGTTACCACCCTCCAGGTTGAGACTCTGTCTGGGGACGCTGGTGTAGAAGAATAGAGCCGGGGGCTGGTGCACAGTAAAGGGATTCTGTGTCAGCACAGGCATCTAAGACCAAATATGACCCAGTTTGTCCCGATTCAGTAAACATGGAGCTTTGTGAATGTGAATGCTTAATGTCCTGATAATTCGCGTCTAATTGGAATATGTTAGGGATGCGTTCTGTACAGTTCTCTAATAAGCAATGGAGGATTTAAAGTACTTAACTCCAACATGAATTGCGCAAGGACTCCTCATTAGCTCGTTGACCTGCGTCTGTGTGAGGAGGGGCCACAGCAGATTGAGGAAGTCTTCAATCCATATTTGACATGCAAACGACCGGAGGTTAATTGTATGGGTGTTGAACTGCAGTTAAGTGTCAAAGTCAAATGGCAATAAGCATTAACACTCGATGGGTATTAAGGTTTTATTAGTTCATGTTACGCTTCATAATGAAGCGTGGGTGTGTTGTGTATGCGTGCCATCCCGGTGGGTGTATAAATCTGCAATGGATGTTTGTGTGTGTTTTTACAGGTGAATACGCTCAGTTGGCAGCTTATTCAGTACACCTGGCTCAAACTAATGCAGCCTAATACAGTCCCTCATTGAATACTCTTTTGTCACGCTTTTAACAAGGAATGGACAATTAATTGAAATATCATCACAATTGCAATACGGCTTAGTGTTATGTCCAAATCTCAGGAGCTGCAGCTGTTTTTTTGTTTTGTTTTTGTTATTTTGATAAATTTTATCACAACACACCACAAATGAAGAATTGTGGTGCTGCTACAGAGAGTCAGAAATCATATTGTCCAGACGTGACGGAACAAACTCCAACTAAATCACATCTTTATTTTCTTTTATTTTCTTGTTTGTAAAGATGGCATTCAAAAACCACACACACTGAAATTTTAAATAAATATTATGACATAATATCTGCCAAGATGATATATATAGGGAACTGGGAAGCGGGTGCTAGTGGCACTTGTATGAACTTGCATTAATACAGGAACAATATACATGAACAATAGAGCCATACTGTTCATGTATTCATGGAAGTTCCTGATTGTTCATCATGCTGTTTGAGCTATTTATTTTCCTTCACTGGCTCAGTGGGTCACAAAGGTATAGAGCAGTAATGAAACGTGCAAAAAAACATTGCAATCCAATTACAGTGATGTAAAAAACAACCTGAAGAGAAAGAGCAGGGGGCAGGTAAAGAGGGAATCTGAGGAGATCAAATCATTTAGTTGTGTGGTGAGTTCAGCGTGCTGGACAGTGCACAGACGACTCACAGGAACAGTTGGTTATTCACACCATCGTATCAAAGGGAGAGATATCCATAAATCTGTTATTGTCATTTATTTCTATTCCGCTGTTCCTGGTGCAGGTGTTCACATGCAGGCAGCTGTGTGAGTGAGTTACTATAGTTACGGTGATGCTCTTCGTCTGTTGCTTCAATAATTTCGCACAGGGTTTTAGTAAGCCTTTTCAAAAAACTGCAATTGTAATTCAACTAGTGATATAATTTAACACTCCGGCTAACATTTTAAAATAAAAAACCCACAGAACTTCCTCCATGAAGAAACAATCTATTTATGATACCTTGCAGATGATGACAATGACATCTTTGACTGTGGGACTGATAATTAATAACCACTGAATATCCTAACTGGCCGTTGGACCAAACCATGCCCTGGTTCTTTATACAGTCATTTACTAAAGTCTTATCCATATTGTAGGAACATCAAATAATAATATGACTTAGTAGTAGTAGTCGATCAATTGGAATAAGAAATGGCTCACAAGAAAGTAAGACCCTCTCGGTTATTTTTATTTTACCTAAATTAAGTTGAATTAAGACTACGCAAACACAATAGCATCAAGTCATGCATAGTGAATTGTAAAACTGACCTCAGACATGCTCAATAATGTTCATGTCTGGTAACTGGGCTGGCCAATCCTGAAGCACCTTGACTTTCTTTGCCTTCAGGAACTTCAATGTGGTGACTGGAGTATGAGAAGGAGCTCCATCCTGCTGCAGAACTTGACCCCTCTTGTGGTTTAGAATGTAATGATGTAATGGGAGGCAAGGATTTCTTGATAATTCAGGCTGTTGATGTTGCCATCCACTCTGCAGATCTCTTGCACACGCCCATACTGAATGTAACCCCAAACCCTGATTTTTTCTCCACCAAACTTAACTGTTTTCTGGGTGAACCTTGGGTCCATGCAGGTTCAGGAACCCGCATGGACCCAAGCTTCCTTTGAATCCGTGAATTGAATCTGTGTGTATGCGAATGTGTGCATTGTTTGAGATACATAGGTGGATCTAAAGAGCTGCCAACTGACAGACATGCTTGCATCCCTTTGTTATGTATGTATTCATTCTGGAGTGTGTCTGTGTGCATGCAAAAGTGCAAGTCATAAGTATTGGCAGCTTGTATGTATGTGAGTGTGCATCCATGCAGATGCATTGTCCTCCACAGTGGGGAAGCATATAGAAAGATTTACCGTGTCCCAGAAGAATTGAATCTTTTCTCTCTCTCTTTCTTTCCTGGGTGAAACAAGCAGGCCTATGATGCAGCAGTGAGAGGCCTTGAATGCTAAATGCATCATAAGAGAGAAAGGCAGGGTGAGGAGGAGGTGGAGGAGGAAGAGGAGGAGCGTGGGGGACAGAGAGAGAACTGGAATTGAAAATTAAAGAAGGAGAAAGGATGTGATATGGCCAAAAGTGACAAATAAATCTGGACAGATGGACATATCCAGGAAATAGAAAGTGAGAAGTGCGATGGAGAGACTTAGCAGGGGACAAGGGTTACTGATACTAAGAGCAGGAGAATGAGAAACAGAAATAGTCCTCTCAATGGCTGGAGATCAGAGGGCCCTGGAGAGTCCTGTCCATTTCCACCCAGAAGAGAGACAGATTTATTTCCCTTTGTCAACGAACAGAGGAGTTGATTCTTTTTACTTCCTGTATAGACTCTGTGCTCGACAAGCTGTCCCCAGCAGAACCCTTCATCCCTTATCTTAAAATCTTTCTTTTGACCTTTCTAAAACATCACCACTTCACCTTTGTTTTCTTTAACATTGAATCTTGCAGGATGCTGTAGTGCTTCCCAAACCTCTCTGTTGTCCAATGCAGTCTTTTATTGCTGCATAACATGATCTTTTTTTCTCACTCTGCACCATGCCGAAGAGATGAATAGACGCATTTGCTCATTTCCGACTGTCCCTTTTTTTAAATACATTTAGCCAAGATCTCATTTTCTCTGTTGTGTGCCACAGTTGGAGACGACATATTCCCAGCCAGCTATGCTACGTCCTGACAGCTACTGTAGGAATGACAGCTCCGGCCAGCCCACCACTGTAGGAAAAATAATCCCCTGAAAAATAGGCCATTTTCAGTGATGAATTGTATCTGCATCTTAATAGTATCTTCTGTAATCACATTAAAGAGAGTTTGGCGCCCTGCCCGTATATGCAAACCTGCATCACTCATCCCAGCATCACTGCAAATGTGTAATGTGAAATGGAAAAATTCAGCTTTGTGCAGACTGTTTTGAAAAGGGAAGATATTCCACAAATTAAGGCAGAAAGTAGGAATGAAAAACTGTGGAAGTCATTTCAGTTTACATGTCATTTAAAAAAGTGAAGTGTTGCTGCTGCCACAGAGTCGATTGAAGTCAAACCTACTGGAAGTTTAAACTTACTTGTATGTTTGTTGTTTTTTATTCAACTTCAGGGGGATTTTTTTGTAAACAGACCTCTAAAAAGCTGTAAAAAAAAGACACAATGTGCTTTTGTTGTGGCTAACAGCTAATAACTGGTGCAAAGGGTAACTTGTTTTAGGTGGATATGAAATGAACTGAGCGGCTCCAGATCGTGTTTAATCAGGAGTGTTTAATCAAATTTTGCCAATATTTTCTGCTGACCTTTGTGAGCATGAAGAGATGAAAATCTGAATATTAACAGCCACGTCCTCCCTTTCGAAAGCATTTTTCAACACCAATCAGGGAACCAATATGGTAATGTTTATGAGGACACAATGCTAATTTGTCAGCTGTCACACTCTACCAGTGACATTATGTACAGTATGCACATGGAATTGAATGGCTTTATTTATTTTGACATGATTTTGCATCTAGTATGAGTTATAAGATATTCCTACTATGACGTTAAAGGTAGACTATCACTGTATTGTGCATGAAGGTGCTACAGTATATGGTCGGCCGTCAGGATTATCGACCACCCACATGGTGGAAAATCACCAGTGTTACTTTGGTTGTTTTGATTATGGAGCTGTTCTTTGTAGTTGCAAAAACAACAAATAGTACAGTGAAGCAGCATCATTGATAAAAGCTGATTTTTTTTTTTTCTGGAATTTTAAAAGTTCAGTAAAGCCAAATGGAAATCGGAGCATCTTACTGCTAAATTTGTTTCTCCTAATGTGAATTTTCTTTGTGTGTTAAAACCTGCAGAAAACTATTGAATGTGTATCTATTTCCCTTAGCCTTCTTTCTGACTTTAGAGGCATAAAGCAGTGTACCATGCTGTTAGAAGCCACCAGCCCTACCCACCTGTTTGCACAGCATCTCCACCTCTCAGACTCTGCAGTCGTAAACTGAATGCATGATGCTGTAGACTGAAATTTGAATCCTTAAAAAAATTGTTTTCCTGGAATGTAGACACTGTTGATTCACAGGTTTAGAGCCAACGGCACCAATATGGTTCATGTCCCAGTGTAACTCTGAAAGTGAATGAGCGACATATTTCCTCCCTAAATAACAAATGAAGCCAGCACTAGAAGACTGGCCAGCATTGGAAGCCTGTTGTACGGGGCAGCTGCCAGCTGTTTATGTGTGTCACTACAAATCTGAGGCAAGGATTTCCAGAAAAATCCCATGTGTACTGAACAAACTTTATCTTGATAAATATTACACTATAGGTCTGAATATTGCATCTCCTGATCCTAACAGTTTAAATAACTTTGTCAGCTTTGTGACAGCGGCTGACATTTCATCTCTGAGACGGTTATGTGCCTCCATGAGGTTGGGTCTGACAGCATCCATCGCGCCAATGTCAGGAACATACTGTAGCTGAACCTTTGCTCCAGTAATAAAGAAACATGCTTTAGAATTGGCATTTTTCAATCTACACATCAGTAACACTCGCGTTTAATATTCACTGTCGTCTGATCTCTTGCCCCTTTTCTCCATCTCGAACACACGCATACACATTCACACTATAGATCCTGACTATACAGTACACTTAAAGTTAGATTTTTACACAAGATTCAATTGGTCGAGAGTTTTATGAAGTTTATGAATGATAGATCAGTGTTCAACCTCTAATGTATTAGACACCATTAAGAACATTACAGAAATATGGCTCTCTCCTCTGCCCTTAAAGGGATATTTTCAACATTTTGGTAAATTCGCCTATTGCTATGATCCCTATAGTCTTTGGAGTAGGTTCACTTTGATTGTCGGTGCAAGCTTTTTTGAGATCGGTGGGGCAGAGACGCAAGTTGCTCAGCTAATGCAACAGAGGCTCATTGTATTTCTATGTTTCCTTCATCAAACAATACACAATCCAACAACTCCAAAACGCTCTCATGGACAAGTAGTGACTTGCACATTGGCCACGCTATGAGATAGCATTACGACACATGAAGCAGATACTCAAAACTATTTTTGCTCTGGAAGTCACCCTGCTGAGCAGCCGTGTTCTGGTTACGCATTTACCTCGAAAACAACTCTGTCTCGTAACACTTCATTATTATTTCATAGCGTGGTGAAAGTGCACGTCCTTACTTGTCCATGAGAGCATTTTGCAGTTGTTGGATTGTGTATTTGATGCGGGAAATACCACACCTTGCAGAGATCACGTCCGCCCAGCCGATCTCAAATAAGCTTGCACCGACAATTAACAAGGTAATGAACCTATACCGCTTCGGCTATAGGGATTGTGTTAATAGGCGAAATTGCTGTAATGTTGAAATATCCCTTTAAGACTGTTTTATCAACTATCATCACAATAGGATAAAGCACAGAGATTCAAAGACACACAGACACATTTTAACTATTCCTCTCACTCCCTTCTTCTTCCTCCTCCTCCGCCTCCTCTCATCCTTCTTCTCTGACTTTTCATGTGGCTAAAAGCAGCGAACACAGAGCCAACTGGCTGAGTTTACCTCCCATGTGCTACTTAATCTACCCTGTCCTGCTTTATCTTCCACCTTTTGCTTCTGGTCTACAAATCACAGCTCAATTGACTTCCATCTCTACCCTCCCCTGGCTCTCCTCCGTATCCTACAGTAGGCGCCTCCTCCCACAAGTAGGGTGCAGCAGCAGGGAGCCCTTCACAATCCGTCTCCCCTGCTCCCTGTCTCAGCTTCAGAGACACTCCCCCGCCCCCTCCCTTCCTCCTCCTCCCTTGTGTTTCTCCCAGTCTGCTACAAGCTTCTTTCATCCCCTCGCCCCACGTCCCGCGCTATGTGGGGTAATTAGAGCAAAATTAATAGAACATTAGGATGCTGCGAGAAGATGTTGCCCAAGGTCGGGGCTGGTGGGGTATGACAGGCATGCAGAAAAATGTGAGAGTAAACAACTGACTTGTGTTGACTTGATCTGATACACCGTGATGTGCACAATGACTTTCTAGTCGAGCCGCAGCGTCCCTGCACACTGATGTCACACAGCTGTTGACATGACATCCTAAACCCACAAAAATCCATGCGGAAAAACAAGAATTATACTTGCATAATTTCTAACTATCAGCTCTAACTAAGAGAGTTTCCTTTGCAAGATACAGAACCACATTGTGCCTGATACTGTTGGCATGCAAAAGTGCATGCATGCCATACAAAATCTCTGAATGCATGGGGAAAAAAAGCCTTTTGTAACTATGAGTGAATGGGTAAAGGTAGTTTGTAGTGTAAAGCACTTGAGGTGGCCAATGGGACTGAAAAAAGAGCCACTTACTGTTTCTCTTTCTCTGCTGCGCTGTGTCGCTCGGTTTGATGTGGAATTCGACTTCTACCGTACATGTGCTGAGCTGTGAACAGATGTTGCACCTGCACCGTAGTCTGCGTGACAGCTGCTGTGTTTCTATACAATGCAGGTGTGACAGCTTGAGCCCTGCGTCGATGTTTACCGATATTCTTTGTTTGTTGAACAAATTCAGAATGCCGAAAATTGCATCCGCCATTTGTCATATAAAATTGCGTCTTTTTATCCCCCTTTCACTGTTATCCCTCCTTCTGCAACCCCCCCTCCCCCTCTTTTACCAGCTCCATCCACATCATGTTTTGGGGAAACAGTATCTTCTAATTCTCGCGAAAAGGAGCGGAAGAAACTACTTTTTCTAATTGCTCTGCAGTGTGTTTGCATGTTGCACCATCTGTGGAGTGTCTGGCGTTCCCTCAATTAGAATTCTTAGATCATTGAGATTGGAGTTTTTACTGCACCGCCAGTGTTTGCTCAGATGGAATCTGCTGCAAGAGCACCGGCTTTCACAAGTTATAATTACAGTAACACTGTGCTCCTCTCTCAACAGTGGGGTATCTCTCTCTGTATATTTCTCTCTAATTATTGTTATTCCTCATGTGGAAATAGTAGTTTTCACCCCCCCTTCATCCCCCCTGTTGTATCTGTTACCGCGCCGTGCAAAGCTGTAAATTTGGCATAGCAGTTACAAGTCCTCCCACGGAGTGTCCATAATTTTGGATTTACTGAAACAATATAAGCTGCTTATTTTGACGAGATGTGCGCGTCTCACACGATGAGAGCGGAACACACAAACACACGCACGTCGACACACAAACACACGTGTGCACAGCTTTCGGTTCATGCGGTGTTCAAGGTTTAGGAGGTCTCAGCGGGTCCTCGTGGGTGCTTCACACCAAACCCCCTTTGGCGCCGTTCAAACAAACTGCGCACTCAGCCATTTGTGCTGGTGTGGAAAAGCTGTCAGCTGAGCCCCGCTGCAGATTCAATATCTGTCTGGTCGGCGTCCAGGCAAAGTGGTGTGGATCTGTTTGTAGTGTGAAACGAAATCAGAGTTTAAAAGGAGATACTTTGTACGTGTTCTATTCCGTGATTCTGTTTCTACTACTGTAGCTAGCCTTATTTTGAAATTTTCTCTTCTTGACATGCATGTGACAATCCTATGGCCAGACAAGCACAACAGTATTAGGAGACTCTATAAAACAGTGTATTGTGGGCCTGCATGTCAGTGATTGATTGGTTGTATAGTGATTCCTTCTGCAAGAGATGTAGCTACTGTGGTTTGCTAAATATCACTGCTTGACTGTGACTGGAAACATACTGTGTTGCAGCGTCCATAGTGTATGACAAACACACATGTGGAGGCTGCTGAGGCTTCATACCAACGCATAAAGATCACAGATGCGGTGAAAACAGAGCAGGTCTGAAAGTTCAACACACAAGACACATTTTTATGAGCAATGTCCCTTCACAGTCGTAACTAATTTATGTTTTTTCTTTGAGAGCTCTTAGGACCAGACAAATAAACACTTAGTCAGTTCAATTCTAACTCTGATTGGCGATGATGACAGCAATGGGAGTGAGGGAAACTGTGCAATGAATGTGATGCCTATCTTTTATTTTGTTTTTATTTTATTCATATCAGTCCATGTTTACAATGAGCCAGTGTGGGTGCAAAACAGAACATAACTAAAGGGCAAACAGGTACCTGAGAGGCAGAGGTCCACTTTAATGATGCACCAAGAATGGAGATGACCTTCCTTTACAGTTTGGTTTGTTCACAATGTGGTGGTTTGAATATTTCGCTCAGAAATGTGTGAGGTTTCTAAGTGGTTCTCTCAGGAATGAGAGTTAATGTGGTAATGTGAACTAATAATGGGAACTATTTGTGTTTCTGAGCTCTTTTGGGGGTTTCAATGGGCTCTATACAGCTTCACTACTTCCTGAATTTAAGGCAGTTCTTTATTTCCTGTCTTACAGTATTGGACAAACCGATTAATCCAGGTGTGTCTGAGTAGTCACAATGGTCAGACACACCTGGATTAATCGGTCCAATAATGTAAAACAGGAAATAAAGGACCGCCTTAAATTCAGGAAGTAGTGAAGCTGTGCATAAAGCCCATTCCTTGATTTTTGAAACCGCACAATCAGGAAGTGAACTGAAGACAAATCACTCAGTCTAAAATGCATCATGTTTGGAATGAAGTTAGAGATTTTTGTTGATCTGGTGAAATGACAGTTCACTCAGCCTCTGTCCAGGTAATGTTCCTTTGGACTTGTGGTTGCAGGTGCTGCTGTGGTTGTAATCGGATATTTAGACGTATACAGACATTTGCAATTCTGACTCTATTGACTACAGCTGAACAAGATTAGATATTCCACAGTAGGTTATGTTAAGTCGGAAGCTTTGTCCTATGTCTGTATCCTTGTTGAAAGCATTAAAGTAAGTATAAATGTTTTTTAAAGGCTGCAGACAGTTTCGGTGCAGTTGTTTGCACCTGTATAACAAATCCACACCTTAGGACACATTCCAGCAATGTAGCTCCATACATTATACAGAGGATGATGCTGCATTCATAGTATCCACAATACATGTAGAAATGACAGCAGAAATATGGAATCCTCACTCCTCATTCATACTCACCTCTTGAGTTCATCGCTGCGTCTGCCCACCCACTTCTTCTGCAGTCTTCTTCTCCCACACACTCCCTCACAAACACCCTGTTATCAATATGGAGTCGAACTCAGAATGCACATTAGCTCGTCTCCATTGCATACAGTAAATATAAAGCATTTGCGGTAGGTTTGTTTTTCAGTTTTCAGTGGTTGTTCACAGAATTCAATGTCCTGTCCAGGCTGCATCAGTGGAGGACAGCATCACTGCATCTTAGAGAAAGAATGTATACATACATTCAGCTTTGCATTCCTGCATTATGCTGCTATGCGTTGCCCTGTCTAGTTACTAGTCTTTAATATGCACATCATTTATTGTGTGTGACGTCTCATTTCTCTTGCATCATGATGCTCATTATTATTCCGATCCAGATTCCTTCTGATTCTACTGATTGCTGCATTGAAATGGCTCGCTTGTTGACTCGGTTCAGTCTAATAGCTACCTGCTGTAGATGTGGAGCAGGAGTGGACCGCAGTAATTACAATAGAGGAGGCTGATCCTGCTCCACAGGCCTGGAATGTTAATGCCTTATCAGGCCCAGTGCGTATGACTGCAGCTGTAGAGAGAAGACAAGAAAGACTACAGTGAAAGGAGATTGAAGTTTTTTGTGCTTCTTAAATGTGGGTCAGAATCAGAGAGAAAATTCACTGCACTGGCTAATATGCAATCTATTGTCAGAAATGCAATATGATCGTATAATTAAGTGTATAATCACCTGAAAAAGGATGAGCCCTTCATATTTACATACCGTAGGGACCAGGTTCTGTCATAAAGCCTGTAGGTCGCACAGTGATGTATCAACAGTAGCCCAGAGCACACCAACCAGACACCTCTAAGGACCTCTCTGGGTTTTACATTAGCTGAGTGGTCCCACCCTAACATTAAATATTTGTCATTTGTTCATTAAATTGTTTCTACATTGAAAGGACGAGCCTGGCTAGGTTCTACTTTTTTTGGTTAATATGAGCTTTCTCTTCTACTGGATTTGTAAATCTCCAAAACACAGCGCAGACTGTAGTTTCATTTTCAAATACCAATCACTCAAGAAGCTCCTAAAACATTGCACATTATTTATTGATTTATTGCATTGAAGTTCCTTTTTAATAGTTTTATACTGCTCATTTATTTGTTTCTAGTCATTTGAGTTTTTTTATTGACAACAGAGTGAGTACACTATTCACCAAGACCTGAGCGCTGCATTTCATTCTTTTCATGGTTTTACACGACCAGAATGACAATAAAGCTTCCTTGAGTCCTTGGTTGTTGTATTCAGCAAACCAGTTAACACTGCAATGTTTGTAGGGGACTGTTTTCAGCTGCTGATTCACACCTGTTTCCAGTGGCAGGATGGTGCATGTGGGACTGAGTCAGTAAACAGTGCCCATGTTGATAGTAATGAAGGAAGATGTGGCTCAATGGCGTGTTTTAATGGTAGATAGATAAACTGACAGTCTATGGCAGAGCTATATTAGACTGTAGCCACACAGGCAGTACTTGGTTTTAGTCTGTTCATGGGGCAATTAGAGAAATCCAGAATTTCATCTTGTTCTTAAATGAATTCATTCCATTGCTCAACATCACATTGATTGCAATATTACTACTAATCATACCTGACCCTCTGAATTAATTAAAGACCTGACTCTTCTTGGTCTGTGTCTTGAGTCAGATCCCACTTGATCACAAGCATTATGCAGGTATATGTTAGTGCGTTGGCTATGATCATTACAAAGTATAATTGAATTGCTGTCTGTACTACAATATCTGCTTACAATCCAAATCACATTCACTAACAAGCAACAGGACACTGTGATTAACTTCTTTCTCACTGCTAATTAAGACCAGCCTCTGAGGCACAGTAATTAACAAATTACAATAAATACACAGAAATTTGTCTTGGTGACAAGGGTGGAGAAACACTCCACGTACAGAGGAAGGGCCAGGGAACGGATCTTTGATCCAAGTAAACAGAGCACACATTGAAATGATTTTTCCCAGCCAGCCTACACAGGAACACCTGTCTGACTGTACTGTCAGGAAGAGGAAAGGTAGATTTCTCTAATTATCCTTGCTGCTGAGAGCTTGTTCTTCTGTTCATGCCTCTCACACACGCATTGAAGTGTGTAACCTTTTCCCCAGCTGTGTAATCCAGTGTGGCGCCGCTCTGTGTTCTCCTGAAGAGCATAAGCAACTTCCAGCCCCACTAATCCATACTGGAGCTCTCAACTCTTTCTATGCACAGCACCCGACTCGAATCCTAAGACGAGGGATCATCTGTATGTATTTGCCAGCAGCTCAGCTCATCTCGTTAGCTGACTTACTTTGCATTCGCACTGCTTCCAGCCATATTTTGTCTGGTGACACGATGTAGCTGATTGGCTACAGTGATGTCGTCATAATGTTACATGGTTCTGGCCTCGCTAGTTTTTACTATTGATAAAGAAAGATCAAGACAAAAGGTGCTAGGATCTGAAGTATTTTGTGCCCTGAAAAAAATCCCACAATTTTTCATACAAACACTTGCTTTCTGTCACATCAAAGACAGTTCTATTTTTTCCTCCTTCTTGGCCTCCAATCTCTGTTTTCTGAAGCAGCAGGAGCTGTTAACAGCCCTGCTAACAGTTGCCACTACCTACCAGAAGCTCCACTGAAGCTGAAATGAGCCAGCGTAGATGAAAGGTGTGACAGCAAGCAAGGTCAAACCAGGACTGCAGAAACACTGACACCAAAGATACAGTGTAAAATGTTTTAATGAGTTCGACTTTTTTTTATTAGTTAATAATTTTATAGTGTATCTTAAATTTTATTACCCAATATTAGGATCTAAATGTGTTTCTCAGCCTTGCTCTCTTCGCCAGGATTCTGGTTGGTAAATTGTTAAAGGTTTACTTTTCTTTAGTGTTGGGCCAAGGTTAGACAAATTTGGATAAATTAGGTCTAATAATATAGTGAGAACCATTTCTGTTTTCCACTGTGAAGTTTCTGTTGAGCTAGCAGCTCTGAGTCATACTATAGCAGAGACTTCAACTAAATGCTACTAAATGCTATAACAAGATATTCTTCCACTGACAATGCTAATATGCCGACGTGTAGAGTGTGTTTTCCATGTTTTTAGTGGAACAGAATGTTAATTTGGCTTATTAGCAATTAAAGAAAGGCAAGTGGGAAAGGACTCTGCAGGTATAAGTGCAGGGTAGACTGACCTGATGACAGGGCTGCAAATGACCAAACCTTACTGGGAACATGACCTGAACCACATTGAAATCTATAAAGTAGTTGTCCAGGCAATTTAACTAAGTCAGGGAATTATTATTACATTACATTACATTATCCAGGAAACACACACTCTAAATATGTTATACTGTAGTTATATTATCAATCCATCTAATAGTGGCAGAGATATTACTGTAGAGCCAGGAGTGGTGGTCGGACCAGCAGCCAGTGTCATCCTCTGAGCCCTTGACTCTGAGGATGAGGTGGAAAGGTTTTGGTAAAAAGTGAAATGTCTTGAGACATATTTCTGTTAACCTGGGATAAACCGGAAATTTATCCAAAATTTACGGCGATAATCTTTCCCACGTCAGTATATTGAGGTAGCTCTGCCACCTGTGGGCTTAAAATACTACAACATGAAAATCCATACATAAAACATACCATAATGATGTGTGTGCATGGATTTGTGTAGAAATAATCATTACTCCTAGTTATGCACTCAGTTGTTTATATAAATTATTCTAATGTCCCAGATATGGCAGATCTCAGTGCACCATGGATACAAGGTTTCTCCTGAGTGTAATTATACAGTGATGCTTCCACACTGCCAAGGAAACTGCAAAGTTGTTCAAACACACAACATGTAGATCTCAGATGAACCTTCATCAGGTCAAACATCTGACCTGGAGTCAGTCCGCAGGCTTTTCCCTTTGGTGTTGACAAGGCTTCTCTTATGACAGAGCTGGTTGTGTGTTGGAGCTGAGGTTTGGCAGGCGCAGGGGTAATGTGTGTGCGTCGCACACTAGTTAGGAGGTGGGTGGAGGGTCACAACAGCTTAAATAATTCATCCCAAAGGTCTACAGAACAAGGTGTTTCTGACTGGATTGCAGTAGCCCTCCTCTCTGAGCTGCTTCAACAGAGAAGCAGGCAGACAGTGAGATGTGTTTCTGTCCAGGCCACCGGACAGTGGATGTTCATAATTCATGAGAGTTTGATAAGGAACTAAAAGCCTTCCCTTACTTGGACAAAAAGCAGGTGACAGAGAAGTAAAGGGAAAAGAGGGGCCAGATGGTGGAGACGATGGAGAGTCCATCAGGCGGGGAAATTAAGGCTTGTAGAGCGAGGACACCGAAAGGCAGAGAAAAGGTGAGAGTAATTATAAATTTGAAGAACTGAGAGGAAGAGACAGGGTGAGAGATAGAGACAGAGGTAGACATAAATAAAGCATGAATGAAGAAGGGAAAGTGAATTAATTTTTTTTCTTTTCCTTGAGGAAGCCCAGGTTGCCATTCCCAACACATCCCGCGATGCGGTTTGAACGGCAAGAGAGTATATGTAGCAAAACAGTTCACCACTGAGTCATCCTGCGCAGTAGTCTGCATGAACCTGCTCCAGCCATACCTCCACATCAAGTACATTCTTCACAAGAGAAGGCTCTCTGAAGGACACCACCATATAAAGATCTTCTTCAATTGAATTTAAATAGGATAATTACTGTGGAAGACACATAGCCCTCAACACTCCTCAGAAAAATACAGAAACACTGGCCCCCCCCCCCCCCCCCCCCCCCCACCTCCCTTCCTCTCCTCTATCAGTGCAAGCGCTCTGGTTTTTACAGGCAGCCTGCGTGTCCCTGGCTGTGCTTCAGTGGCAGTGGGTGATCATTAGAGCTCTTTGCTCCTGGCAGCCGCACAGTGGTCCGAGGATCTGGCTGTTGGCTGTTGTCTGGAAAACCCGGAGCACGGAGCAGCAGCCAATCCCAACGGACTACAGGAAGAGAGGGGGCGCGAGTCACACTCCTTGTGCAAATGATTGGTGCATTGTTTCAAGGCGCCCGCTGCATGGCAGATTGACAGAGTTGGATGCATTCACGGAGGATGATATGAAGGGGGTGTAGGTGAGCAGCGAGACAGGGGGAGGAAAAAAAACTGAGAGAGCAAGTTGCTGCTGCCTGCTGTTCCTTTAGATAACACATTTCTTTGCAATTGAACTTTCAGTTTTGAAGGACATTTAACAGCAAGTGGGTCATTACGTGAGTAGAGGTGCAATTCAGTCATATTTAAGATCTCTCTCATGGAAACTGAAAGCAGAGGAGACTAAAAGGACAATCCCATTTATGACCATAATACATACAGTAAGTTATGATAAAATTGGATCCACCAAAGTAATTGACTGTTTGCTACACCCCTCCCCTGAACACTGATAGTCTGAGCTAAGTTTATCAACCATAACTAGGCATAAGGGGCTCGTCAAGGTCTGCATCTCCTCAAGTTAAAGTGGTGTGCAGCGGGCTGTATTAAAATTAATGGACTAAACAGCGTGTTTGTCTACTCTTCTAACTACTTTTAAATTAAATTACAGCCCGATCTTACATTAGACCTTATCATTTATTTAGTACAGTAGCCACACCATGTTTTCTCATTCAGGTCACAGGGGAGTATAGGACGACAATCCCAGCAGACAGCGGGTAGGGGGGGGGGTACACCTGGAGAGAGCTAAGTCATCTGCCACACCCACATTCACACCTACAGTACAGACACTTTAGGGTCGTGACTCGTGAGTTAACCCAACCTGCATATTTTACATTGTGTTGTCCACATGGATCATTGGCTGTTAAGGATGTTGGCTTATTATCAGGACGTTCAGCTTCAGCTCTTATGTTTCAATGCAATATCATCCTAAGTTGTTGATGCTATAGGTCATTCAGTAAATGCATGGATTCAACCCCTTTTGTAAGATTCCCATTTAAAAAAGAGCAAACTAAAAACAATAAAGACAACTTGAGACAGTCTTTTCTATTTACTACTGAAAAAAATCTTTTAACTACAGCTGCTGCTTCAGCTGCCATAGATTATGGTGAAGTAGCTTTTGTCCACGACGGTGTAAATTAAGGACTCATGTTTTGGAGGGAAAAAAAAGACTAAGAAATGCAGGTGTTTCAACTGACACCATTACAGTATCTCTAGCAGCCTGACAGGCATTGCAACAGTAGCTAGGATGATCTGGGCTTAATGAGAACGCATTTGTTGAGATCTTGAAACACTTCCCCATGTGTGTAAACAAACTTGAGCAAGTAAACAATTTGATGTGGGTTTTAAGGCAACAGTTGTCAAATTTTGAAACCTTTATTTCAATAAGAGCTCAATAGCTAAGTGCTCAGCTGTGAACGTGTAACAGTATTTTTGTAGGATAGCAACAGAGGACGAGTTTGGTGATTACACCTCGCTGATGTGAGGCACTTCATAAAGCATAGGACCACAAAGACAGGAGATAAGACAGAATCCCTGCAGTCTCAGCTCTGGGGTAAAGCCAGCAGGTGGGTGATGGAAACTCTCAGTTGAATCTCCCTGATCATCCTGATAGTAACAGGGACAGTGAGGTTGCAGGTTGTGCGAAGGTTTACACCTCTCTCTCTCACTGCTGTCAGACGGCTCCTCCGTCGACCTCCTAATCTCGGATTTGATTGCGAGGAATGTGAGAATGAAGGGGTTCTAAAGTCCACATATCAGAAACACGGAGAAAGAATAAATTAGTTACGATCAAAATATCTGTGAACAGCGGTCAATTTACAATACAACAGTTGAAACATTCAAAATGAGCCTACTTGACTGTTCAATAAAACATTTTTATGAATTCTTGTAGTATGTCTACCAACTACACATTCAAAGATTTTGCTTGACACTTCACAAGTAAAACAGATTATATTTGTTCACTGTTTGCATATGAATTTTAAAATCCCAGAACATTTGTTTTTATGTGAAGACAAACAGGAAAAATCTGTCCTGGTTGATGTTTCTTATTAAAACTCACAACTCCCTCATTAGATCCCATTCCCATTTTTAAAAGCTATTAATAGCAGATTTAATGAAGATTGAGTTAACATTGTAAATTCTCCGCAGGTGGGGTAGGGTTCCCTACTGCTGGAGCTACGTGTAAGTTTTACTACTGTACATGCCGTTAATAACAGTTTGTTTCCAAGAAACATTCTCAGTTCCTATTGAAAATTTCAAGCCTTATTTTGATAGCTAAGTGGGGCCAGTAGTCCTCTCAACACACATCACAAAGACCCTGGAGCAGCTAAAGAAATCCTGCAGGCTGCTTCTTATCATTTTCCAAAACCGAGTCATTGTAGCTTCCAGCGTTCTGCTCAGAGGGTGTATTATAACTTCTTGTGTTGTGAGTTCAATGATGGTCTCTAAACTCTGGTGGAACGCTGTGAATGCTACTCACAAGAAGTTAGGGATATTTGACTTTTGGGTGAAATTGATGGAAAATGTAAAAAAGTTCAAGCTACAGTGATATTATATCATGAAAGTGGGGCATTTAAGTGGAAGTATGGAATGGTAATTTCTGCATCTCAAACAATTTATTGAAACAAAAGCTAACAACAGTGGTGGGTATTAAAATGTCAACGTGTCAATAAGTTGTCATCTGGCCAGAACATCCATATCTCTGCCTTTCTGTAACTCTTCCAGTCTCTCTGTGTCTCTGTTCAACCTGCTGATGTGACACTCTCTTCCTTCTGAGAACATCCCATTTGAAGCCTGGACATGGCAAGGCATTGATTGATTGTCGATTTATGTCGATTCATGGATTGGACACTTGTGATTGTTAATTGTCTTGTTCGAGAACAGCATGTTACTGAAACAATGAACAGTTGCTCATGTGCATTCAAAAGTTTAGAGAAGGTCAAATTAAGTTCATGTGGACAGGTTATCGTGCATTCTAAAGTTTTATCCTAAAGTTGAACATCCCTAACACTTTGTGACTAGTGTAGTAGCCATAGCAAAACATAGATTTCTCCAAACTACAGGCCAGTATCCAAACTGCTGTTTCTGTGTAAAATGTTAAATGAGTCTATGAACTCTCACAATAATTTTGAAAAGTCAGAAGTCAACATAGATATAACTTAAGCACAGACTTTGTAGGACACTCAATTCATTTGGAAAAACCTTACCTTGCCCTCTCCAGTTCCTTTTTTAAATGGTTCAGTTTTTATCATAATGGTAGAAAGTTTTGTAAGCATGGGTGCATGTTCATCATAAAGCAATGGAATGAAATGATGAAATGTTGTATTCCTCAAGGTTTTTTTTTTTTTTTTTAAGGTAACAAGCTGCTACTTGGAAATGTTCTTAGGAGACAGAGGTTCAATTTGCCATAGCTACACTGATGACTCCCAGCTTTACATTGCTGTGCCTCTTGATGACCCAGGGCCAATCAATGCACTTTCTAATTGTATTGTGGATACAATGTGAGGAGTACAGAGAGAGAAACTCTCTTGCAACAGCTCACATTGAACAGCTCACATTGAATTTGTGTCCTTTCAGCCTCACTTTAACATAACTAAGATAGATTTTATCATGTGAGGAACATTACCATAGTGCAGTCATTTCTCTCTCAAGCCAGTACAGACACTGCTGCACACCTGAAGATTGCTCTGGTCTTCCTGTACATACATATCTGAACTAGAAGTGCTTCTTAAACTGCTGCAGCTGTGTTGGCCAAGAAATAAGCTCCCAATATACCAGTATTCAAGTCTCTGCACTGGCTGCCTGTCTGCTTCAGAATTGATTTTAAGATCCTTTTATTGGTTTATAAAGCTCTTAATGGTCTTGGTCCAACCCATTTATCAGATTTGCTTTTATCCTATGAACCCTCTCGAACCCTCTGGTCTTCTGATTACAGACTTTTAATTATACCGAAAGTCAGAACTTTTGTCAGTGTCTCTGGGACGGCCTTCCTGCTGACCTGAGGCCAGCGGAGAGTGTTGATATATTTTAAAGAAAACTCAAGACCCTGTGTAATTATGATATAGTGTCTCTATGACGAGTGCTGCACAAACATAGACCAGTTAAATGAACTGATTGAAAAGTATATCCCAAAGATTGACATGATATGAAAAGAGCAGCATTCAAAGACCAATTTGTTGCAGGAATGAAGCAGAAAGATCTTTGGTCAGATATGACGGCATGACAGTCCATGAGTGACAGGGACTTGACATTGTCAAAAAGGTCAGGAAGGGTCGGATAGATAATCGAATTTTCCTGTTGAATGAAAAAGCAAAACATGCGGGAACAATTAAATAAATTAACCTTGGCGAGCTGCGTGCACCTGTACGCTAAAGTCCATAATGCACTGTTTTAATCCTGTGCACTTTGTTTAGTGTGTTTGCCCAGCTGCTCTGTGTCTTTATGTGGCCGGTGGCTGTATGAAAATGAAACGGCTATGTGACATGGAGATTTCTTATTTCCTCATTCCTAAGGACATGTACTGTCACATCCCATTATGGTGCAGCAGCACTGGGAATAGAAGAGGGCCTGACAGACTGAGATGAATTTAGATGTAGCGATCTTGTCGGGGATAAGCTTTAATAGATTACATTTTATGGTGATGCAGCCTGGTCCCTTGTCGCTCAATGTGCACTTATCCTCTGAGCTTTACACATGCATGGGTGCACACACGAACGCACAATCCCCAAACAAACACACACCGCCCACTCTCATCAAGACTCTATCTGTCCCTATCGCTTCCTCACTGTCTATTACCCTGTCTCTCACTTGTCGCTTCATCACAATATTACGCCGCGGTGTTTGGCTTTCGCTCTCCACCTGTGTCTCCTCTCTGATGAGATTGGGAAGCTCCCTGAGTGATGCATCTGTTTGCCCCTAACATAAAGGAATCAGATGGGCTAATGTTAACGGTGCCATAATTGCACAGATTGAATACGGTGTTGTTCCGGTTTGCCCTTGTCGCACCTCTGTTGTTTTTTTTTTGTTTGTTTTTTACCAGCACTGGCCCAGAGCAATGGGGTTGTTAGCAGCTAATGGTGGGAGAGCAACAAAAACCTCAAATTACATTTGGCACTGGAGATTTAATGGTTCAATAAAAATCTGTTTTACCCACCGCTGCCCTCCTGTCCACCCTTCTCCACCAACCACCAGATCCCCTCCTCCCCTCCAATGGTCTGGTTCCAGCTCCTCGTATCTGTGAAAGTGCAATTCGATAAATGTATTTGTTATTATTTCTTTATGGCTGTGCTGCTATCCACACTTGAGATAGCTTTTCAATTAAGACAATCAGCTCTAGACAATGTGGCTTTAACTTGTTGGAGCATTGATTTTCAGCTTAGTTCCTGTGCCACCTGTGGTTCACGGTGAACTTTCTTTTGATATTGGCGAGTACCATATCAAATCCCAGTCTGACCTGCCCCCCCCCCAACTCCCCTTCCCCTCCCGGGTTGGAGTTTCAATCAATATCATTCTGGTGAATGATTTTATTCCAGCCCAGAGTGACTTCACACTCTGTCTGTTTTACTGTACCTGAGTGACCTTGATGAAACATGTTTCTCTATCATTATTTGATTTATGTCAGTTTATGTGTAACACGGCATGAATATGAATCATTTTTCAGCCAATATTTGGGGACAGATTTGGAGGACAAATCTATAGACGGGATCCGTGAGCGCCTGTCCACCGCAATGTTTCCACAACTCTTGAATATGAAGTTTAAACTTGCATTTATGCACTCATTCAAATCTATTCTTCCTCCTGGGGGAAAATCCGGTGCCTCCCGATCCAGCCAGTCATAATTTATTCATTAAAAGCCCTTATCTGATTATCTTCATTAATCAGTGTTGTGCGCTCCTGTAAACAGAGCGTGAGGACAAAGGAGAGATCCACCTGAACTTGTTTCCAGCTCATCATGCCTGCGGCGCAGGAGAAGAGCCAGCAAGATTTGGGCTGTGAGCGAGTGCGGGCGTAGATTAAGAATTTATACTGTGAGAAGTGGGGGTGGATAGGGCCGTGTAACAGGGGACGCTAAACAAAACAAGCCAGTGCCAAACACGGAGTCAAGCCTCTCGCGAAGCCATGAATAATGTAGCAGAGAAAAACACTACATTCTGTTGTCGCACCACAGCAGTAAACAGACAATTAACACAATCGCACACCCATGCTTCCAGCCACACAGTGAAAGGAAGGTGTGTCCTCGTTGTTGTGGGGTTGCACTAATTGTGACAGAACTCTGGTGAAGAGCAGACCTCGGAACCAGGAAGAAGAACTTTATTTTCTCTCGCTGTGCGCCCTCTTCACAGGCTTTCAGTTTACCCTGCTTTGAAAATCTGTCCTCCAAAATGTATCTTTGTTCTATATTTATCCTAATGCCCTCATTCTTATTCAGTCCAGGCCTTCTCATAGATTTCCTTATTCACTACTTATTTGAATGAGATTTTCAAGGCTGCTCCCCTCCCACTGCAAGTGCTGGAGTTACATTGGTTATCATCACTAGGCGGTGGTGTAGTATCACTGATGTTCCCCTCTTTTATTTGGGTCAATTAAGGCATTAGCCCATTAAACAGGGTCAAATTAAAGGCCGGGACAAATCCTCTCAGTCAAGGATCTATAGGTTTCTGTTTATCTGAATACTGCCTGTCCTGTGTCTTTCCTCGCCCTTTATCTTGTGAATTAAGTCATCTTATATTATCTTCAATGACTTCATAACACCCCCACAATAAATGACTTGAAATGTGTAACTAAATGTGAATAACGCTGGAATGTCAGGGAGTCGTTCAGTGAAACCATATATAGAGGTCATAAAATTTTATTGGAAACTGTTTGGAGAAAAAGGCTATTTTAACAATGTAGCTTTCATGAAAACATGAAGTACTATTGTAACAATTGCTCAGTCAAGACTTCCACCTAGACCTCACACCAGGAGCATTTACCCCCTCATCAGGTAACAGAAGGAGTCAGTACAGGGATAAAATCGTCTTACCATGGTTTTGAACTGACAAGAATCTTGTCCCCTCCAGGAGCATTGATTGACAGCGCCTGTTTACACACTCTCGACTGTTTGGGGCATTTATCTGGGTCTTGAAGCCCCTGGAGTGTGTTTTGGCCCGGATTGGCAGCTGTGGAAGGCTTTAGTTGTAAATGAGAAGGTAGATGTGATACATCGTGGCCTGGAGGAAAGAGATGGATGGCAGAGTGTGTTAGGTTAAGTCTTGTAGATATAGACTTAGAGCTGGAATTCCCATGGGAAGGGAACAAAGGTCGATGGTGTTTGGGATCACATGAGGAGTCAGCTGTGTGTTATCCAGCACACCTCTCTCTCTCTCTCTCTCTGCTTCCCTGGGACCGGGGACTGAGGGCTGTCTATGGAAGGTCATGGAGATAAGGTGGGATGTTGTTCTGCTGTGGAGATACGGTGCTGCTGCAATTACTGCCACGTCAATGGAAAGGCCTTTAAATATCTGCTGCTCCCTGCGGGGTGGAGGTGGGGACACCTCCTATACCGATTGCCCCCTTGTTACATTGTGAAAAATACAGTCTTCACTTTAGTTTCATTTTTACATACAGTGACTCTCTAATATCGGTAATCGCCTGCAGTTTCCACCCACATAATATCCAGACTTGTCTCATTGAAGAGTGCTTTAGAATCATCCCATCTCATTTTATGTTCCCTTTACTTCACAAAGTCGTACAATTGAGATTTAAATCGAGAAATTTGAAAAAAACAATATGAAGTATGATAAAGCAGTAGCACCCAACAGTCAGAAACAGGCTAAAGAACTTGCATTAACAACTATAGACTTAGTTTCATCCAGAAAATTGCAAACTTCAAGATATGAGCGTGAGATTGATGTTCTTGCAACAGCAGGCCTTCAGTACTGTTAAGTTTTCTTAAGGCCAGTACAGATTTTCTGATGATCATGCCATATCATGGCCCACATCGTCACTGACATCATCAGGGTGAGTTGGATGTTGTTTGTTCACCATCACGCTGCTGAGGTTGGACAGATGTCTGGAGGATGCAAAGATACTGCTGCACCCGTTCTACGAACCCTGGAAGGTTTTCAACATTTCACCTCCACCAGTAGAATAGATTTACAACCAAAGACTTTAACTATAATGTTTTGATGTTATTTAAAACACATTGTTGACCACACAGTAATGAGAATAGATTTTGATAAATAAAGACATGAACTATAAATACTGAATTATTCATTTATTCATAACACATGTATACTCATTAGTATGTAGTTTATAAATGCAGTTAGTGCTTATCAATGATGAGTAAAGCATTTTTAACTATGTTTATGAACTACATACTAATGAGTATTCATCTGAATTCAATATTTAATGGTTAACTTATGCTTGATAGTGTGTACTTATTATAAGGTGTTACCATAAATCATTTATGGTAATTACCTGATAATAAATGTAATGTAAATATCACCAGCTTCTACACAACTAGCGTATGGTATACTGTTATAGCACGGCACAGTAAGACTAATACTGGACTAATACTGGTTGAGAACTGTTTTGAATAAATGTGTGAGTCTGTGTTTAAGCAGGTTGCGAGATCTATGCATCAAAATATTGTCCGTTTGAAATTGCATTTGATCTCTCAGCGGTGTGTGCATTGTGTGGATGACAGACAGGGATGTATGTTCTTTGCATTGCGGTGAAAGGTTCTGTTAACATGTGATATAGCACCTCTCCAGTATACACACATGCACATTTGTATGCCAGGATGTCCACAGAGTGTCTCACACTGATTTAATTTCTCACGTCACCTGCGTCGCTGTCCGTCTCCCTCCGACTCTCACTCTCACACCTTAATCCAGGATCTGAGGCGGGGAGGTACCTGAGGTACTTTAGCTGAGTGAAAATTACATTTACAGTGGCACAGAGAGGCAAGTCCATCCCTGGAGTGGAACTAAAGTCTGGCTGGTGCGAGGCACTGTCAAGCATCCATTCTCATACAAATCTCCCTGGAGGCTGCAGGTTTTCAAGCAGCTTGTTTGAGGGAGATGTGTCACATTCACCACCACACTGTCTTTCAGCTGTTTTCGTATTGTCTCACCTCCAGCCTGACTACGCCCTGTTTGTTTATGCATATGTTTAAGTGCATGTTGTAAAACAGTGCAGCACTTGTGTTGCGTGTGCACATTTTGCTCCGTTTTCATTGTGTTAGTGAGTCTACCTTCTCCATGAAGCCGTTACACTTGCTGCAATAGTCTACAGTTTGCCGTTACTGTACTTGATGAGTATGGTTTAAAGAAGTGATGTACTAATCAACATTTTCAAACCAACAATGCATCAAATAACTTGTGTGTGATGGGAAAGGTGTCACTCTCAGTGATGAACACTATCACCAAGTTCTGCACTTTGCTTCAGGCAGCTGTTTTCAGTGATAAAGCTCCAAAAATCCTGCAGTGCAGGCGACAAGCCCAGGACCAAACAGCAGACTGACACAGTGAGAGACTGGCTGGTGGACTTTGTAGAGCTTTTATCAGAAACACAGCCAGAAATACCTCTCAATGTTCGGAAGAGACCAAAAGCAACTAGAAACACCACTCTAGATAAATACTAATGTTTCCATAATTCCTCAAGTCTGAGACAAACCAAGCTCCATTTTGCTACATCATATAATGAATAAGATAAATGATCAGTGTTGCATCATAAAAACATGCCCCACTTAATATCTGTTTGGTCTGTCAGGTTTTTCCTTGAAAATATATTTCTTGTACTGTAGGCTTACATTCATACGGTGGCCCTGAGAGCTCACTGCACTGCAGCATAAGAAAACATATCAAGTTGACAACAGATTTGCTGCAAAAACTCACAACGCAACAGATGTTTCTCCTGGGACACATTACTTCAGTCCTTCATTTAGGTAAAATACGAAAATTACGTATATGAACAATCTCGTATTAAAATAGATGCTAATTAAGTTTGCTCAATTTCAGCTTGAATGTGCTGATTTTTAAGAACACACTTCAAATGGCAACACATATCTTGGAAAATCAGTTCACAAACGGAGCCAGCACCTATAGCTCAGTCATGTCAGCAAAATATACTGTGAATGGTAATCTGGAGTATGACCTCTGCAGACATGAAATTAGGAACAAAAGGAATGCTTCTTGAATAAAGCGTTAAGAAGTTACATTGACTTTGAAATTAGCCTGAGGTTAAATCAAGGAGCAGATCTTTGTATCGGTCCCCACACGGCCACTTTGGTCGGTTCTCCTGCTATAATGACGCCTTGATGATAACATTAGCCACTTCTGGAGTAAGTGGCTGAGACAGACTCTCTGACATAAAGTGACCAATTAGCTCCCACACCTGAGATGCATGGAGCTCAGACGCTATGACATAGCACCAGTCAGTGCGGGGCCATGGCAGGAGCTCCAGTCTGATGGAGCTGGAGATGGCCTGCAGAGGTAGCGCGTGGTCAAAGGTTCACACATAAACAGCTAGATAGTGTCTCTCTCAGGACAGAGGGGACGGCAGCAATGAGCTTGTTGGTATAAATCACCCTCACCTCCAGCCCACCAACGCGCTCACACATACGCCATCTCCCTCCACCTCTATCACAGCTGAATCCCATTCCAGTCTGACATTGGAGACGTGAGGATGTTTTTGCCTCTTCATGTTGTGTGTCCATGTGTACAACATACATAAGACATGAGAATAGAATAATGATGAGTTTCTATCCCTGGTGGATTTATCTTACATTTTAGTGTGCCATGAGATTATTAATAGCATTTTAACTTGTGTGAAAAGTGTAATATTTCCAGAAAGGCAAGTGTTGCTTTAAGAAAATGTGTGCGTAAAAAATTTAAATCAGCTCATAAATTGATGCTTAAAAATCCATTATGACAAAATGAAAACATCTTTTGAATAATTTTTGCAAATGTATTAAAGATCAAAGCTGACATCTCTCTTTCACTGAAGTATAAGCGTAAAACCCTCTGTTGTTCAGAAGTGTGTTCAGGTGCCTCCTCTTTGATTTTATTATTCTTGGCATGTCTACAACTGGATTATACCTGTGGCAAAGCTTGGAGCGCAGTGGTCTCAATGACTAGGAAATGAAAAATGTTTGGACCTACCACATCTCTTTGTTAGAGAAGGTCCAATATTGCAACTAATTAAAGAGGAACTCTGCAAGTCTGGTCGCTTTTCTGCTGTTCTAACACTCCTCTCTGCCATGTGCATTTGTTTACAACAAAGCCGGCGAAAAATCAATACCTGGATGTTATGACGTCTATATCTGTGTAGTCTAATAAACAAAAGATTACGGGTTACGGAGCATGTTTGTGTTACAGTGCACAGAGACGAGAGCTGGGACACGGGGGTGGTGGCCATACTGATGTTGGTCACGTTACAACCAGTCACAGTTTTTGCTTAGTGCGCATGATGGAGCTGCGGTTAGTGGGTTGGCTTTTTGACATTTTATAATGGCCTTTAACTGACCCTTTAAAACTAAATGTTAAAATTTTAATGATGCCCCTCTAAAACTAATTGATACCCTGTAAATACTAAATAGCTACAACATCATTTGTGAGCTGTGATCTGAAGCTTTACTATTTGGAAATTTAGTTTCTATCAATACCAGTGCAAGAAAATGTTGATCTGTGAGTTGTGAATAAATCCTCAGTGTACATGTAGTTACCAGTTTGCTTTAGCCTGAATGTGTGGACTCGCTGGTACTGGCAGTAACAGAGCCAAGCTTTATGCTGCTAAACTAAGCTGGAGAGGTAAATCATTGATTGCATGGTCCCACTTGGAACAAGCACAAAAATCAATCAAAATTCGTCACTTCAAATATCTTTGTTCTACCTTTGTAGAGTCTCTGAAGCTTGGATCAAGGATGATTGTTGCATTCTGAAACATATGTTAATGGGGGTGATCAGACAAAGGTCAGCGTGGCTGTTAACACCATTACTTTGCTTGTTTCCTAATCAGAGTGGAAACAAATCTCTGATGAATGACTTCTCTTCCTGGCTCCCCCTCAGTCTCTGTCTCTGCGGTCACTGTGTACACTAAGTGGGATGGCTAATAAGTCCCTGTTGGGTAACATGGCTGCCTCCCAGCTAATCACTTTTTGAGACAGAATCTTCAAAGTGTGCCCTCTTGTCTGATGCTAATCTGGGCCAAGTGGGGGCTCTGTAGATGGATGAGAGTGGGCTGTGGTTAGATTGGCTTGAGTTAGTCCTGCTCCATCCAAATCATCTGTCTCTGCATTTCATCGATCTGTTATGGATGACTACTTAAAAACCAGATGAACTAATGTTAAACATGCACAGCCATTAAGTACAGATAGTAACCTTGGATGAAGTAAAATGCTGCATTTGTTTTTACAAGTTTGGCAACAAGTTCATGGCACATAAAGTCAATTTGTCAGATCAGCCAGTGAGTGATGACATTGAGCAGACAGTACCTCCTACCAAACTCTCAAGAAGATCAAAACAAAATGAGTGGATTGTACCTTTTCTTCATTTTGTGGTTGTATGTGATCCATGTTGATAATCTTTGTTGTGGTTCTTCCTTTGTGTTTCATTCTCAGTTATTCAATGATCAGAGCTCCTTAAAACTCTGGACCTGTTATTCTAAAATTAGCATCAATACTCCCTCATGTCACTTCTCCTGTTGACATCTAATGGAAAACCTAGTTCTTTTTTGTGCTATGTTTGGACTGTTGCATTATTTGCACAGGTGCTGCTGACCTGCTTCCTTGCATAGACCAGTAAGCAGAAAAGTGCATAGGTGCTCTGGTTGTATGATCTCTACAAATGGCATTACATCACTGCTCTGTACACATTGCTGGTGTGTGCAGGCTAGTTCTTATAGCTAACACGTACAGTAGAGTGTGCAAACCAATAAAATTCTGAGAGTATTTTTTTTATTTTTTTATCACGGATTATCTGGATTTTCCATTGAACTGATTAAACTGACATATCATTATTATAACCTTTATTTAACCAGGTTTGTCCCATTGAGATCCAATATCTCTTTTGCAAGAGAGACCTGGCCAAGAATGCCAGCACATGAAGTTTCAACACATAGTCACATTAATCATAGACATAAAAAAAAGAACAAAACAGAAAATAAACAGAATACAATTGAATTTACAAGATTAGTCAAAAAATAAAATATTTGCACTCAAATAAAATGTTTGCACTCCTGAAGCCTGGATGTAATGGAATTTATCATGGACTTATTCAGAGATACCGGACTTTGGAGTTTGAGCTCTGACTGCAAAATGTTCCATGTGCTTGTTGCAGGAAATCTTAAAGCTTTTTTTTCCCATTTCTGTTCTGACCTTAGGGACAGTAAAATGAAAAAAGTCCTGAGAGCAGAGACTGTAGGCTCTATTATTCAAGATTAAAAGGGATGATAAATAAGATGGAATCATCTCAAGAATAGCCTAGTAAATTAGCACATACCAGTGGCCGAGCCGGCACATGTACAGTATAAAGATGGCCAATTTACTTTAGTGTATAAGACACAATGATGAGTTAGAGCTCCACAGTTTGTCAGAGCATCATGATAGGCTATGCTCTACCCAGCATGTGGAAGCATTGAGCGGAAGCATTCATATATAACACATCACCGTAATCAATAATCGGAAGAAAGCTTGACTCCACCAGTTTGCTTAACCCTAAAAGAAAATCAAGACTTATTTCTGAAATAAAAACCAAAAGCTTCCAAAAGCTTCCAAAATCCTAAAAGCTTCAGCTTCTTTACAGTATACTGAATATGTCAAGACAAGTGGTCATCAATCAAGAACCCCATATATTTAAAAGTAGATACAAGTTCAATTTGTTGACCATTACTGGTGACAATGACAGACTGACTTGACCTTGCTGATTTAGAATTTGTGAAAAGTTTTCTTTTATCAGCATTTTGAACAAGTTGCAGTTGGCAGAGTTGTTCTTGCACTCTGTTAAATGCATTCTGCAGATATGCAAACACCTCTGCAGGCGTGGGTGCAAAACAATATATAACTGTGTCATCAGCATAAAAATAAAAGGCTGCATTTGGAATATTCATTCCAGTATTGTTTACATACAGTACAAAGTAAATAACAAAAGGGCCTAGTACTGAACCTTGTAGTACCCCCTTGTGGACAAACTTAACACTTTCTAACTGGACAGCCTGGGTTCTGTCTCAGTTTACAAACCATTGGACTGCATCCAGAAAACCCAGCTTAGATGTTCAGTCAAAATGTCATGGTCCACAGTATCAAAGGCTTCTGTTATGTGATTTTTTTGCAAAATCCTGACAGTCCAGGCAGTTTAGAAATATGCCTATAATTGTTTAAAATAGTTGGATCTTAACAAACGCAGATTTCCAGACTTTAGGAATTACATTGGTCAACAAACTAAGATTAGAAATGTAACACAAATGGAACAGCTACAATTTCAGATGGCAGTTTTAAAAAGAGAGTTTTCAAATTATCTGGCCCTGGTGGGGTTTTTTTTTTTAGGATTAAGGTCTTTTAGAGCTTTAGCAACCTCTGCTGTAGAAAACGGTGTGGAATTAAAAGCCTGAACATTACCAGGGGGCCTGTCAATGGGTGGAGGGTTTCACTGGCGTGGGTTGTTTAGAGGGGTTTTTACAGTTAAACAAGAACCCAGAGGAAATGTAAATGTTTGTTAAAAAAAATGTAACATGTTTGTTCTGTCAGTTACTCTGCAACCAGGAGTTAGCGATAGACGACAAAGATTCAACAGTTCCATAAAATGCTTTAGGTGGCATTGATTTAAAGCATCTTTTTTTGACGGCAGTTTTCGGTAATGCTGCTGTGTAACTTGTATACACAATGTCAGCAGGTATATAATCCTGTTTGCTAATTTGCAATGAGGCACAATCAGTTAACTTCTCAAGGCAGCGGGACTGACAGCACAAGATGTGTGTCAAAACACCCACACATCCGTTGTTTTCTATGTTAAGTTCAGAGCCGCAGCAGTTTTACCATGCCGCCTCCCCCGGATCAGCACATCTCAGCCACTGTATCTGTACTACTTCTGTCAGTAATGTGTGCTGCCTGCCATCCTCCTGCGTAGCAGAGAGGAGCAGAGAAGTGGTTGAGTAAGACGACCGCCAAGAAAGAGGCATATTGCTAAACAAAGATGACAAGCACTTGAAAGCTTTATCCAGGCCAAAAGACAGAAGAGTGACAAGAGCTGCAGCTTTCTTATGTTGATTAATTTCCAATCAGCCGATAAGGCTTCACAATGTCATGGAGTAATGAAAAACACTCTGCAATTACCCAAAGGCTAATTTAAGATATATACACTGTTACAGTTACAGTCATATGCTGAATATTCTCTATTTTAATCAATCAGCAAAAAACTTCACAACTTCCATCACAATTTCCTAAATTCCCAAGTGAGTGTCTTGTTCACTCGTCTAAAGAGCCCAGAAATCCAGCGCGTCCTTCACAGCTAGGGGCTGGACACTGTGAAGTTTTGGCTCTAAAAATGTCTGTTTAATCAATTATTAAAATTATTGCCGATTACTTTTTCTGCCTATCAATTAATCATTCAGTTGGCTCACTGTTTCAGCTGTTATTGCTGGAACTGTACGAGGGGTTTCCAGTTTTATGCAGAATCATAGAAATGCTAGAGGTTAAACAAGTTTAAATTTTAACTGTCACTAACATCCATGGCCAACTGACGTGGCTATTAACTGTGGTTAATTTGACTTCAGTTAGGTGCTTTAACCAGCAACAAGCGCAATCATTGGAGGACAGAGTAAACATGTAGCAGAACATGTCATCAGACTGATGAAATGCATAGATTGGTCAGTAGTACATGCAACCAAAAGGTGTACTGTAGGCTGAAGCAATAGCTTATTGTGCCTACCCTTTGTGCAGAAGATTTCCATTTACATAGTGAAAATAAAGAGCATTAAAATAAAAGACAAGCAAACAACTAACAACCCAATTTAGTGAGAATAAAGAGCTCTGAAATAAAAACAAACAAGCAAACAAACAGACGAGACAAACAAACAAAAGACAAGCAAACAACTAACAACAGAACATAGTGGAAATAAAGAGCATTACAATAAAAACAAACAAGCACAGAAAAGACTAACAACAAAACCAAACCAAAACAGATCAGAACAGAGTAGTTTGTATTATAATTTGTATTTGTAAATCAAAGTAGAAAGTGAGCAGCAGGTGTGTCTGAGTTCTGTGTCTGAAACAGAAAAACACAAGTGATGTGCTTTTCCCATGTTTACAGAGTGAGCAGGCAGCAGGTTGTGTTTAATGAAGAATGTTCCTAGTGCATCAGTGATGATCATTTTGATCACTGTTATCTTGAATATTAAGTTTCTGTACAGTTTTATGTCTAGAAATCAAATATTGTACTATACAGTACACTCACGATGTGTTGTACCTGTTGCCGTGATGAAATTGCTAAACAAAATGCACAGGCTTAAAAAAAAACAAGCGTTGTTCTATGTAACAGGGCAGTAGAGGTTTGAGCCTGAGATGTTTCTGGTTGTTATGGGTTGTCACCACTATGCTGGGTTAGATCTTTGCCCCCCAGGGATAGTTAAAGTGACTGGATGTTTAGATGTGAATGTATATCTCCTATACAGCATATTTTTATCATCACTTCATGTATGGTAATCCTTAAGGCTTCTGCCTACACAGGTCCATGATGTTTTGAATTGAGCCTGCTATTTTAATATATTTCAAAGACACATGCCCCTCGTTCAGACCACCTCTATTACCACATGGCTCAAGGCAGCAGTTTACTGCGATTGTGCTAAACAGGCAGTGGATTGACACCAGCTTATTACCCCTGTTTAACAGATTAAAAGGCTGACGAATCGAGCGCAGATCCCCAGGGATTTCATTTTCTCAAAGTAAGCTCAGATCATCATCTCTTTTTTATCTTATTAAGAGAATTGCGATTCCCATCATAGCCATCACCATCATGGCGCCGGAGAAATTGCTGCGTGCCTGATTGTTCTCATTGGAGTGATGGCCCTGATTGTGAAATGCAAGCCTCCTTCTTCTCTTTTTCACTACATATATGAGTCAATTGGCTCTGGTCCCACTGTAGCTGGGGCTGAGGGGGGAGGTTGACTATGGATGGGACTTTCATTGATCAAAATATGGAGGGGGATGGGGGAAAGCGGAACAGCCAGAGCGAGCTGACTATGGTAATGCCTCAACAGATCGATTAAAGGGATGTGCGTTTGAGGCACAAGAGCGCTCCAATAAATCCTCTATCCTACCCTTGCTTGCAGTGAAGTGTCTTGGATTCTTCAGCATGACCAAGACAGCTATAGAATAACAATCAGCAGCCAATCAAAGGGACACGCAATACATAAAAAAGTTACATTCTTTTAATCATTTAAGAATAACTCAGATTTCATTAGAAAACCCAGTTGAAAGTTGATCTTTGGAGTCCCAACTGACTTTGAAAGCTTTGAAAGAACTGTTCAGCATTTAGGAAAATGAGCTTATGAACCTTCTCGTCAAGATGAATGCTACTATTACTGTATATCAGTCTGTTTGATAAGATCCGGGAGCGGGAAGAATATTATTCCAGGTTATCATATAACAACTATTGTTTTTCACAGAATGTCAAGCCATTCCTTCAAAGGTGTCTCTAAAACACAGATGACCCAGAGTAGGTACGCAATTTATTCACCTTATTCAGTTTCCAGCTTTCAGCATTCACCCATACAGTATCTTCTTCAGGAAATGCATTCTCTAGTTTGCACATGACATCCATATAAACCTGGGGCCAAATGTATAAACCATGCGTACACATGAAATCTGTGCGCACACCACTTTCCACGTACTTTTCCAAATGTATAAAAAACTACGGGCGGTGAGAATGTGCGCACTGGTACGCATGTTTCACACCGCCACTTCCCACGTATTTTTCCTCATGTATAAAAATCCAGTTGAGAATGTGCGCACTGGTACGCATGCTTCAAACCATGCGTAGCCTCCCATCTTTCAGATTATTATGGTGTTGCGAGTTGGCAAAAAGGATAATACATGTGTGAATTTGAGAGATGTTTCATTTAGATACTTTTTTCGTTACATTGTGTCAATAATCAACGAGCTGCAGCAGCTGTCCAAACACGTCTTGATGTGATGCAGCGACAGTAAGCATGGTGAACAGTGTAATATAATAATAAGTGTAATGAAACAAGAGGAAATGAAAAAGAAAAATAGTTTATGTCTTATGATGATTCCCGCAGTGTTTCCTCACAGTTTATAATATCATTGTGTGATGGGACACAGTCAATAAGGACATGTGTCCGACTGTGCGCACTGGCACCGGAGGGTCTTAATAATGTTGTAGAACGTAGTTTTCATTGCATGTCCGACTGCAATTTAAACTGAGCCTGAAACTGAATCTGTGTCTCCTGATTCATCTGGCACATTGTTACTGACGGCAGTTTGGATCAGGACCGACGCGGTGCGCGCAATAAGGACAGCAAGGACAGCGCTGGGGTTCCCGGTCCCCCGTTTTTAGTCAGACCGCTTTTTTTCTTCTTTTAAATCTCTAGTGTCTGTGGCTCAGAACTCGCCGAATTTAGAAATTCACCTTGGTTTTATTTGGCATGCCAGAGCTTAAGCTAAATAATATATATATATTTTTTTTATCATTTTCTTCAACCACTACTTCTATTTCACGATCAGTGATATGACGCTTCTTGTTCAACTGTTTCTTTCTTGCTTCCGCGCTATTTCTCCTCAAATGAAATCCCGGCCTTTGTATGCAAAATAGGCAACTGGGGGTGTGTCCTATGGTGAATCGTGGGTTTGGTCTAAGGACTCGTGCACGTGCGCACAATTTCAGCATGATTGAGATGTATGAGAAAAAAAACACGTGGGGATATACAATACATCTGACGAGAAGACTGCGTATGCATGTTTCCTGTTTTGTGCGCACACAGATTTCTACACCTGAATATACACAGAGTTTTATACATTTGGCCCCTGGAGTTTGCAAGCAGTCTACAATTTACAAGCACCTAAAACTAAGACAGAAATGTTGCTAACTCCTGTTTAGTTGCTGTAGGATGAACAGGATTGATTTGTTTTCTGACACAGAGCTTAAAGGTAGGGTTGGAGAGCTTGGGAAATGGTTCTATCAGGCCACATTTTGAAAATACACAAGTCAAAAGTGCCAGCGCCTTTCCTCAGACGTCTCTTGAAGCAACGCCTTCACTTTGCTGCAGAAGTGGGTAAAGACACTCAACCCGTGTTGCCTGAGCTATATTGATACCCACCAGACTGGACTGTGGCTTTTCTGCGGACGTACAGGTGAAGACTCTGATGGAGAGGGAGGAGAGAGACGATAGCTTGATTGACACATCATGATCAACGTGACATTGTATGTGATTGAATGGTGTTTTTCCAGGCTTGTTTGTTCCCCAAGTGATTTTTTTTTCTCGTTTTTGTGAAAAAGCCTTTAGCTGCAATCGGGCGTTTAGAGGATAGCAGATTAGTAAAAAAAAAATGCTCCAGAATAAGATCTCCAACCCAACCTTTAAGTGGCCATCTGGATGAGGATCAATTTCATTTTCAAAAATAGAGTAGAGTGGATAAAGAGAGACCACCAACACTGGCAGCAGCGTGACGCAGAGGTGGAACAAAGGCTCCCAACTTAAGACTAAGAAGCTCCAATTAAAATTGAAGTCAAGTCTTAAACAGTCGATATTTCATGTCCTATATGGTCTAAACTCACCTTCCCCCTGCCCATGTGTGTTGGGAAGGATATCTTGGCTTGAAGTCCAAGTGAAGTCACAAGTCGGTCAGTTACTTTTGAGTTTGTCACTTAAGGTCTTACAGAAGCTATAGAGCTGGTTGCTTACTTGCTGTTTACTTCAGTCTGGAGGAAATGTTCAGCATCAAACTTCACCTCTTTACTCACTCAGATCTATCTCCAGAGATGGGAAGCAACTCACACTTTGTTTCTATCACATCTTTTGCTCTGCACCTGTAAAATCCCATCTTGTCACATCCACAGTCATCACCTGCTGCTCCTGTCAAGGAACCACATTCAGCACCGGGGGAAGTTCCTGAACTGTGCAAGGCAGGTGACTCAAGTCCACAACTCTGGTGTGATGTGTCACCAGTCCGCGAGCAGCCAGTGGTTACAAAGCCTTTAAGACATGAAGCTGCAGAACAGCAGTAGTCATAGTGTATTTGGGTATGAAGTATGTTTGGAACATAGTACGTGTACAAGTCAAGAAGTCTGTATGGATGTTTTTACAACAGAGGAATTCTCGAAGCGAAGCAACAGTCAACATCCTCTGCAAAAACACAGGATACAAACTTCTCAGAGCCCGTGTTTTTCTATGTAGTATCCCTTAAGCGCTATATGAGTGAATAATATATCTTCTGCTATTATCGCAGAAAGAAACACACCCATTATTGACTTTAAAAAATGTGGAGGCTAGAATTTTAATAGAGCCAGTCTAATGTGACTAAACACAGTGGGCGAGAGCAGTGTGCTGGGAGGGTTTGGTGAACACACTTATTCTTGTTTTTGTTTTATTTCCTGAATTCATCCTTTACCAACTTTTCTCATCTGTCTTTTTTTTTTTTTTGAAATGTGTTTCCTGGACAAATGTTCATGTTTGGAGCCCCAGGTGTCATTAATGCATCACCACGGCCCACATGCAGTAAAACCAGACACACAGAGACAAACAGTATACTGTAGGAGCGTAATAAACAGCCCGCTGCCGTGGGAATGAGTTTGTCACTTCTGCCAGTGAGTTCATCATCAGCCCGATGAGATAAAGATGACCACCAAAGCCATTACAGTTTTATTTGGTGCAGTTGAAGGATTAGTGGGAAGGGATTAATATGGTAAAAGGAGGCCATAAATATATGGGTCTCTCCTTCCCATTTTCTGCGCTTTAATTTCCCTTCCTGATCTGCTAGATTTGTCCTGGGAATGCCCAAGGGCATTTTCCAGACATTTAAATGAGAGAAAAGGCCATTTAAGACAATCAGATCTCTAGACAATGCTAATGGTAGCTCGAATACATTTAAGCTAATTGATGCTTCGTCTTGATTTCTCACATATGCATAATTAAAATTGTTGTGTTCTTAACGTGATTTGCCATGTAACGTTCTCAACACAGCCTCTGGGCTTTTTCCACACACCACCATGTGATGGATTTCATGTTTTTATGTTTGTCATGGCTGACAGGTCATGTGAGTGTGTCTGTGTGATTGCTTCACTGCCTCTCCCTCCGCTGCAGGGTTCAGCTGGAAGCAGTCAGCTTGTTGCATCATCTACCACGATGATGGGACCGTGGAAGCCCCATTATGCTGTTTAGCCGTGTGTGTGTGTGTGTGTGTGTGGGGAGGTGATTCATCTCCGGAGCTTTGTTTCTCGCTCCTCTGCATGATTTGTCTTTGGGATGCGGGCTGCGACGACCCCTCGACCCCGCTCACGCGTGTGGTTGGTTTACACAACAGCAGGTGTGGAGATGTGATGGGAGGGATGATGCGGTCTCTAGCTGAGCACCGACTGTGTAGGAGAAATCCTATAGAGCTGCTGCCTGCGCTGCATTATCACTGATGAGCACACCACAAAAACGTAGTTACATCACCTTTTAAGAAAAGGAAAAAAAAAATCTTTGAAATCTTCATCGTTTGATTTATTTATGGAGAGGAGGTTTCGACAGTAGTTAATCATGTTCCCAAGTGGTCTTGGTCTCCAGCCGGCCGTCCATCCCTCTGTAGCATGTAGCGTTGCATATTCATGTTTACCGATGTTGATATAGAGGCACTCATCACATGAAGCACCCCTTCATCCCGACCCACCGACCCCCACCCATCCCCTGCCACCGTGGAAGGAAATTGTTAAGTCACGCAGATTCATCAGCAAGTTACCATGGAGACACCTGGGCAGCACCGACTGTACCTTCTTGCCACTGAATCATAAATGGGAGCAAGGACTGTGGGCCAACATATCTCAGTGGTTATTACCATCAGCTAATACAGGCGATACATCATGTAAAAGGAGACAAGATGCACATCTTAACTCCCCTGGGTATCTGTGTGTGTGTGTGTGTGTGTAGTTTGTGTGTGTATATAGCAATAGGATTCATTACAGCATGAATGTCAACTGCTACACTCTGCAGTATAATTATTTCATCGCAGTTAATTTGCCGAGTCACTTTTCTTTCCTGCAAAAACTGCAAACTGTTTGATAGCATATGTTTATGAGATCAATAACGGTGTTGGCCCGCCAAAACCGAGAGATTGTCATGAACACCACACACGCAGAAAATCAAATAGCGACTGAAAAGTAATTGAATGATTCAATCTGCGAAGAGCACACATCAGTTCACATTCATTTCACCTCCGAGCCGAATCTCAAATTACAATCTGAAAAGGCCCCAAAGAGACTGCAGTTGTTCTACCCCCCTCTGCCTTCAAATGGAGATCTACTTTAATCATGTGGTTCAAGTGGAGGACACACTTTGTGGTTAAAGCTACCGCTAAGTTGTGTCATTTGATATTTGTGCAGTGCAGATAAAGACACAGCGTGTGAAAGCACGTCATTAGGCAGGTGGCGCAGGAGTGAGAAACATATTAATGTATAAGTGACCTTGATTGAATCACTGTTTATCCTGTTTGTATTGGACTGATGACTCAAAATAAATGAAGGTTAAACAGAGTAACATAGATTACATAGATAACATAGATCATAGATATAGGGAATTAAAAGGAGAACAATTATGACCTTATCCACAGAGTATCCAAGTAGAGACTTTAATCCCAAGTTATGACTGTTTAGCCTCACACGCGTGGCGAGCACACCCACTTTGTGTGATAGCCAGCTGTTATTGCTCCACCAAATGACCGCCCATTAATCCCGTCTGCCTGCAGCTGAATCAAACTTGAGAAGTGTAATTGTTGGAGAGAGAATGTGGTGACAGTAAAGCACAACCTGGACTGACTCCAATGTGTTCATGTTCCTTATTCTGCCTTAGGTGAAAAAGGTACGTTATTATGGACTGGATGCCGACTGCTTTCCCTGGGATTCAAGTCATGGCAAATCAGTCTTAGTCACAAACAGGCCAATTATACCTGGTTCAGCAGTAGTGAGAGCGAACATGTTGGTGAATAAACAGGTAATGAACGGTTTAGAGTGAAGGAATACATGAATAGATAAAAGGCCTGGCAGTCACTTGCAGAAGAGACTATTTCCTCAACTTATGTGGACAAGAATGTGATGTGTTTTTTTTTACTTAATGACGCATCCAGACCTCTGTTCTGAATTCATTTATTCCATATTATCATAGAGAAACAGATGCTATGGTTTCAGTATCAACACTATCCTATAACACTGCATAGAATCAGACATTTGTTTTACACTGAACTGCTTTGCAGAGAGCAAACTTGTCGCTGAGACGCAATCCTTTGAAGTCTCCGGCTTCTGTGTCAGCGAAACGGAAATATAACATATAATGTACATTTTAAAAAGAGAAGACATGTCTCTCCACAAAGAAGATGAAGATTATAGCAACCTGTGCAGCTTACATTGATGTCATCCAAGCTTGTCATCATTGTCCTTTCACTATTCTTCATGGATGTGGCTGCTTTTGGCTATGGTACAGGCAGATTACATCCCACATTCCCGTTCTTAATCAGACCAACAAAGCTTAGATTGGCTCAGTGGTTTTCCAATCGAGTGTGGACCAGGGATGGCCACAGAAATACCAGCTGTTTACTTACCAGTGGAACCGGGCTGATGCAGTGGAAGCCAGGTCTGCAGTGCTGCTCACGGTGGTAAACAAGACAAGGTCAATACCTGCTATAGGGCTGAACCATGTGTAGTCAGTGTTATTGAGGATGGCGTTGAAAGCTGTGGAACAGCCACTGAGTGTCGACCAATGATGCGCGGTGGCGTCTGGAGAGGAGAGGGGCGGAGCTGTCTGTTGAAGTTGAGTGGGATAACATAGAGACACAGTGGACCAGAGGCGTCCAGATGATAACAGAGATCTGGCTATGACTAACGCTCTCTCTCTGTCTCTACGCACACAAACACATGTTTATTTGCATAATCGAGAAGAGGTGAGATCTTACTATAAGTGGTCACTCGAGACGCATGTGGAGATGCATTTAAATGCCAGGTGTAAATTGATGTACTTTAGAGCTGTTTACCGTAGTGAGTGGATCACCTGAGGAGCATATTAATGCTTAGTCTGAACAGGGCCAGAGTGACACATGGCCAATCAGAGGCTGTAGAGGTCAAATATGAGCGGTCTTACTGTCAACAAGTGTCTGAGGTATAATTGTGATAAATAAAGACCCTGAGGCCCAGGTGATTACAATGACACAAAACACTTCTGTGTGGCAGGTCTGTTCTTGATTCCCTCCGTCCAACTCTTAAATTGTTGTTTCATGTCGGTAGAAAGAAGGTCTTAGAGGTTAATCAGTGGCCAGAGCAGGGCCACAGCCTCAGCTGTTACAGAGGCCAGCGGTGTCTCCAGGTCAGCTCTCCCGGGCCATTAACGGTAGCTTGTTACTACTGCCTTATCCTTGCTTCTTTTAAAAGGATGTTGATTGTAACTGTCATGCAGAGATATTGAAAAGAATGCAATTTATAACACTGGGATTGCATGCAAAAGAAAAATTCTACACCAAGTGGAGGATTGCAGAATCATTCAAAACTTTTTGTCTGGGTGTTAAGATGTTACGACCTGTATCCCTCTCCCTCTCTCTGTGGGTGATTTCAAAGAGCTCTCTGTGCACAGCTTTCATTACAACTACTTTCTGCCATAGAACCTGTTGCATCTTGACTTTCATAGCTGGATATGTGAAGATCACTGCACATTTTTCTCACTATTTTTCCCCCCCATGCATAATTTGTTGCTTGTCATTACAGCGCTGCATGGAAATAGTTTCTTTCAGGAGACACTGCGCACTGAGTCACAGTCGTCCTTGCCTTCACTAACAGTGGTGATGTACTGTAGGCTTTATTGACGTGGCAACAGGAGACTAAAGAGACAAACTCTTCCTATAGATTATTGGATGTGGTACAGTAGGAGCTGAAAATGGCCAATCAGGTTCTGTAATAGAGAGTAGTAGTTGTTGATGCTGAAAATCTGTGAATTTCCCTCCTAGGATCTGTTCTGTCTGAGACTTGCCTCCTTTTGGCTCATTATCAATCACCCTGCAGCTAATATATTAGTTATGCTTTTACACACAATGAATTCATTAATTTGTAATCCACAATGCCTTTTTATTCTAACACTGCTGTCCATCTGTTGCAGCTCCTTGAATGTTTTTGTTGAGGAAGCCACCCAGTGATGTGACAGTTTGAGTCAGAGCTGACTGAGGGGAGTGTAGCTGACAGCTGAGGTACAGCCCCTGCTTCTCCACAGAGCCTGAATTCCTGCTACAAACGTGCTCAAACGGTCGCCGCACTCCAACCAACACAACCCTTCTGGAGGGAAAAAACAGACTCTTGTTGGCATGGCAACCGTTTAGGACTGTTTAATTTCTCTTGATAAGTAACGCTAACAACACTGCAACGCGGTAATGCTCAGGAGGAAAATGCCTTTTAAGCTTCAACCATGACAATCACTTATGCAGAATTATATCCTTTGTTGTATTTTCACGTCAGGCAAGACAAATATGTTGAAAGCTCCGGAGCAGCTCCAACAGAGGCGTGTGTTTAAGCTCTCGTTAAATGTTACTTGTGGGCAAACTGTTTTATTTTCTGGCTCTAAAGCATCATGGGTAGGAAGGACCCCCTGAAGTGTCCTGATGTCTACCTATTTGTCATGGTCATCGTGTCTTTGACCATGTCTGCGCTGACAGGACTGCCAGTGATAACAAAAAAGAATTATGCAAATCTCCCATCGTGCTCGTCAGCAGTTCTTCTCGGCCGGGGCCGAGCTCACCAAGCTGCCCTTTGAGCTAAATTCATTTCATTCATAGTTAATTTCCAAGTTGCCGCCCGCTCAAATAAATAAATTTATCTCTCCCAATGATATATCTACAAAGGCACAGAGCTGTAGCTTTTTCTAATTTTGGATTATACAATGAGGGACAAAAAAAGTCTCACTGGCTTTCTTAATTTTCACCTTTGTCTAAACACTTTCTACAGTAATCCCCCTGTGAGGCGAAGGAGCCGTGTTTAAGCGTGATGTTTACGCTGTGATTTGGTGGCTGCCCCGGGTCAAACACGGCTGTTGTGTTTTGCCCTCCAGGCTGTTTTGCAGTTTTGCGGTTCTATCGAGCAGGGCTGTGCATCAAGGAGCAGGTGGAAGAGGGACGGAGGGAGGGAGGCGGAGGAGAGGGAACAGCCTGAAATAGGAGGTGACTGCTGACATTCACCTGGATGCCCTCTGTAAGGACAGGAATAAGTGAAGGAGGAGGGGGGAGAAGAAAAAAAAAAGGAAAGGAGAATGATCACCAGGCTAGAGCGAGAGATGGAGGGGAGTGTGCGATTATGGTTACTAAGGCTACAGCATGCTGCCCCGCTGGAGAGGGAGGGGCTTGGAGGAAGGTCAGACGGCTGAGGTACATCCAGCTAAATCAACTCTGAAGTGTGAGGTCCCCGGTGGTGTTGGGGTTGAGGAAATGTAGCTGTTTAGGTTGCTCAGGAGGAACATAGATTGTAGCTTAGAACGAGACCTTGCACACACTGTGGCTTATAGCACACCCTCTGGGCTGTAAATCCCTTTGATACGCCACATAAAAGAGGCTAAAAGATGTAGAAAGAGATGAAAAGACAAGTATACCAGATAAGATTTCTTTTTGTGAGTCGCACGCTTTGAAAACACCACCCAGCGCCCCCAGGGACGGCGGTCACCTGGCAATCCGCGCTGCTGGCCGTATGAGGAAAAAGACCCCTCGGATAGCGTGCTACACCCGCGTTTGACTCTCTCCATTTGTGGAGGAGGCTAAAAAATCCTGTCTGACTCCGTCCCTGATGTCTGTATCCTGTGACGTCTTGGCAACAAACTGCCGAGCTTAAGCTGTTCAAAGAAAGGAAATGATGCAACGTAAATTTCAAGGCAAGGCTTTGCTGCCACCCCCCCCACCTCCCCACCTCCATTCACATACTGTACACACACTGCAGGATGAAAATCAATAGTCTTTCAAGAGTGAGTCAATACAGAAACTAATAGCCAACAAACCCGATGCCGTAGAATCACCTCTGGCTCCTCGCATTTGGTGGCTCTAATGTAAAGATATTGTGCTTAAGCACGCTGTTGCTCTTTGTCATCTCTATAGAATCACTTTCAGGACAATAGAAGGACCAGCAGCATCAAAACAAACCCAGACGGAGGCATCTGAGGGGCCACACACCCCGACATCGCTCAGGGGACCCACACACTAACAAACAGAGCCTCTCTGTGGCCAGCATAAGAAACATAAAAACAGACAAACGAGATCTTGTTTAACTTGATTAAGAAATTTTGCCATCGTTCTCCTAGACATTGATTTGGCCGAACGTCTGACTAAGCAGCTCCCCATTAACTGTAAGGGCACTTTATGGGCATCCACATTCATCTTGGACAGGAAGTTTCCCTCCCCTTTAGGCTCAAAGTGCTGATCCTCTCACGCTGGTGGGTGACATGATTGAAAGCCGAACAAAAACAGACTTCATTTGGAAAGCGAGCCCCCTCCTCCCCCCATGCACAGCCATCATTATCTTTATTATGAAGACATATCATCATCAGCCTCACCATTAGCATTGTTCACCATTAGGGTCAGTGACTAGATAAATACGTGGGATCGTTCATTAAGTGTCTGTTTGCCCCTTAGAAATCTATTCTCGGTGCAGAAATGTGTTAATTGCCTCAGCTGTTCTGTTCATTTGAAAGAGCAGCCTCTGTGTAATCACGTCTTAATAAATCAACAAGAAGAGCACATCAATTTGTCTTGTGCACCTCAGTGTCTGACTCTGTGAGTGAAGGTCTCAGACCAGAGGATTAGCACATCACAAGGGAAACAGTGCATAGAGCCTTTTTTTTTTCCTTTTCACCCTGGTGTTTATTCACCTCTGCAGGTCCACACCACTTCCATTTCTGTGTTTTTTCCATGAAATATTAAAAACAATACAGTGTGCATGGTTATATCATCTGAGAGGAGTCATAGAGCTGAGTGTGTGGCCACATGTGCATCTCTTCTGTGCTGACTGTGTCACTTTGGAAGCATTTTTGTGATTAAACTTGATCTTTCCACGGGGTTAAGTGCTGCCTGCCCTGTAAGCGCAGTGAGCCCTCTCACCCTTGAGCAACATTTCTGTCCACCAGGGGCGTTGATTCTCTAAACCCCTGAGCTGTGCCAAAAGTTCCTGCAGCTGTTATCATGTATAGCTTAAAAAAAAAAAAACACTGGATGGGGGGGTTTCAGCTCACATTCTCCAGGGACAGGAGAGGCAGAGCCTTCTGACTGCTCATGTGTTATTTGTTCAGTATGTAAAATTATTACCCACAGGTCAGAACACATCAGAGGGATTGTGGAGCTTGAACGCAGCTCTAGTGGAATTTTTTTTCCAGGCTGCACCAGGGATTGTAGTATTTTTTTTAATTATATATTTTTCTTGTTTTTACAGTTACAGCAATAAAAAACAACTTAACAGGATCACTTTGGACACACTTGGATTCAAAGATGGCGCGTGTCTACACCTTGATATTCCCAAGCCATGCCTTTCTCACAGAACCCCCCCTTTTTTTCCCCCCAAATATTGTCAAGGGTGTTTTTTTTTTTTTACCTTTGGTGTTTATAGTTGGTGAAAAGAAGATAAAGTCAGACCGGTTGTCTCTTTAAATCAAGCTGCAGTGTTGATGTGCCCTCAAGCTGAAATGGTAAGAACCATTTCCACCTCTGCGGCAGGGAGCCTGACCAAATAGGCGCACTAGAGCGCTTCAAACGTGATTCTCATTCCCTTGGTCACTTGTGGTCTATGGTCGCCTCCACTCCTGGAGAGGAAAGCTATTTGTCTTTTCTATGAGAGTTTTTTCCCCCTTCCTTCCTGCGCATCTCGGATACATTATTTAATTTTTATTTTCCTCTCTTTTTTTTTGTTCCATCCGCAGAACTCTGTGGCAGTCGCCTCAATCCATTTACCGCTGGCTGGTACGCCTATCTCCTCCTCTGCGCTGCAATCTGTTGATAACTCCACTTGCAAGCTGCAGTTTATCGTGTTTCGCAATGGGAAACTCTTTCCTTGCACGGGGAATTCGTCAAATCTCGCAGACGATGGGAAGCGTAGGAGCGTTTCAACACCAGTTGCTTTCACCAAATTAGGTAAGAGGAAATCCATTTTTATCATCATGCCTGTGATGTCAACGCTTGTACTGTAAAGCCGATTCGGACTACATGCTTACACACACAGACGCACGCGCGCACACACAGCGTATCAGCTCGTTCTGCGCAACAAGCTTCACAGCCTCGCGTGCACGTTGCCAAAAAATACATGAAAACTCTTGATGATTGTTTCCATCACATTTGACTCCACAGCTGCTGAATAAAAAAAAAAAGCTGCTTCATGTTTCCATTTGAGATGAAAGTTTGTCCACAACACTTCACACAACTGTCTGACACTTGAGTAATGTCCACATTTACGCGTGTGTATGTGTAGAGCATGCAGGAGTTTTGTGTGTGTGACCGCACGCTCCCATGTCCTCACTTCTTTAGCCACATGCACTTACAGACTTTCCACTTGGTTTCCTTAATTGAATGTGTTGCTTTTTCTTGCAGATGGGTGCAGCCTCGGGAGCGCCGTGCACTCCGTTACTATTGCTCTCAGGCACTTCGCACTGGGTGTAGACCCCACCGCAGCCTATTGGGATTTTGACCTGCTGGATGGACACGGTGGCTGGAGGGCAGAGGGCTGCCACATAACAGGCTCCGGGGGCAACACGACCACCATTCATTGCTCCCATCATAATAACTTTGCTGTGCTAATGGTGAGTAGTCTACCGTGTGGTATACCAGTGTCATTCATTACAGCACACCCATGCCCCCTCCCCACATAACGTGTCTCCCACTGCTTAGGGCCTGTTATGGATCAAATGCATCTCTTTCACCATGGAATAGATGGAGTCACGTGTTTTAAGAAGCACTTCATGCAGGGACCTTTAAAAGCTTCCCTTATTGTTGCCCCTTCAGCAGAGGGAAAGGATTTGTCAAATGCGCTACGGGGATTTATTGGCTTTGGAGTGTGCGCCACGCTAAATTCCCCCCTATATCCTGGAAATGAGAAGTTGCGTGTGTTGTATAGTCTGCCACCTTTTCCCGAAAAGCAGCACAGCAGCTGAAATAGAAGCGATGCTCAGGAGAAGGAGCGTCTTGTCAGGAGCTATTCGCCTCCGAGCGCAAGTGGTGTGCTAATTGGTTGCAACCATCAGCCGAGCAAAAAAAAAAAAAAAATGTTGGACTGTGAAACATAGCATCGTTTTTTCTTCTTCTGTGTCGCTCAACTTGGTCTCGACGCCGCCGAGATGTCTTCCACTGACGACGTCCCCGGTTCAAACTGATTTCATGAGGATAAAACCAAAAGCGCAATGGCATCGCATCGCCCAGTCGCTCCATAGAGCCGCTGCGCCTCGTCCGCTTTTTTTGGATGAAAAGAAATCCTCCGGATGTCTACCGTGGGACTACAGTGGGATTCGTTAGACTGGGAGGTCAGTTTTCAGTAGAGCATGAAAAGTGTTGTGCTTGAGATGTCGGTGCTTTTTCCGAGTTGCCTTCTTTTTTTTTTACCTGCATATTTTATGAAGCCGCTGTTCAGTTCCGTTGTTGTTCGTGTGTGGAAATGAGCTGGCTCGAAAAAAGCCGCATAGGAATGAGAAACAGTGGGGTACAGAGAGGGGAACAACGGCGTGTAAAAAAAAAAAAACGGCATGGGGTTGCTCGGAGGGAGAGAGCGGGGTGTCTGTGGAGAATACTAAGCTGTTGTCAGATAGAGAGCAGATGTCAGATTGTCATTGTGCATGTATTTTTCTATCAAGCACGGGGCTTTGGGGAGGCGCGCCGTGAATGGGCACCTTGTGGCTGTCAAGAGAGCGATGCGAGGTCGGAGAAATTTGTCTGATTTCCAGGCAGCAGATTAATGATTTTGAACTTCAGGACACGTCCGACAAGTAGAAGGCAGTCATAGCGAGGGGTGGAAAGCCGTCACGGCAGCGTCCACATTACGGTCTTAGCCGAGCGTTTGCGCCGGGGATTGCGCGTCTACTAATGCAGTCACCACACCCGCCTGGTCTCTGCAGTGCCCGAGAAAAGGACCCTTATTTACGGACTTGTGACATCATTCTCCTGTTGGCCTCATCTAAAACACTGTATACTGCAAAAAAAAAAAGACCCTTATAGCCGAGGGTAGCTTCTGCAAGTATTGGACCTGTTGCATAATGTTTTCACGTCAAACTAAGAGGAATTACTGGCTGACTGAGAGTTGAACGTTTTTAATTGACAGCATTTAGAAGTCAGGAGAGTCCATGGAGACTCTGGTGTGTAACTCATGAAGTGAAAGCATTGAAATAACATGAACCCCCCCTGGTTTTGTGTTGAAAGGGAAGATCTGGGTAACAAGTTGCAAAGTCTGTATGACCAAAGTTCCATGATTCAGCAGCTGTGACAGTGTGGGGGGAGACAGGTGATGGTGGTGCTGGCGTTTTCTGGGTGTCAAGTGGAGTTCAAGGCGGTCACACCAGTACACAGCACATCCTCCATCACATTCCTTGTGCCCCTAAATGTTACAGCCGAATTCCTTGTTTGATCAGCCGTCTGCAATATGGAGTGTAAGGATCCATCTCATGCTGCATCTGTGATGTTGAGCAAACTGACAGCACAAAGCATGACAGCTTTGAAAGATGAATAATGCAACAAAATCATTTCAAAGAGTATGGGTGGTGGGGTGGTGGGGTGCCTGAAAGATACAATGCGATATCCAATTCCTGTTGATCCGGACTCTTTTACATTCAGCTCTTATGAGGCTTGTGTGTCTGCGTGTGTAGGTGTGGAGTGCGTGGTGGTGATTAGTCCACAAATAGCATGACAACCCAATACAACTGTCCCTGGAAACTGAGGTTATGGATAAAAAACTACTTTAATGAGAATCTCTTTGACTTGGCTCAGGAAGAATTACATGCTAGAGCATCTCCCTCCCCTGGCTTTGTGATCAGAATGCCAAATAACCGACTTAGGACAGAATCTGTGTGGAAAAACTCGACAGCCACTAAAGCTTTTGTATGAGCATATTAACACTCCCCCTGCTGTGGGATTTTGAAAATTGATAAATGCTTCATTTGTTTATTTAGTGTTTTTTGTTTGTTTGTTTGTTTGTTTGTGTGTTCATTTTATTTTTTTCTCACATTGGAAAGCAGGTCAATTACTGACCTGTTCCAGTGGATGTAGTGATACAGATTGTTTCAGATGTGGGTCAGGTAGTGAACGGCAGCATGCCTCACTGTTGGATTTTTTTTCCCCTCCTCCCCTGCACTGGGCTGAACTTGGAGCTGTTAGAAAGCAGCCATCCCAGATTTCAGCACCAGGGACAGTTCCCATGCATTTCTCCAGCCTCCCTCCTTGCTCCCACCCCCACCCCCACCACCATTCCTCCTCCTGCAGGCCTGTGTCTGTCTGAAGGAAGGGCTGACTCACTCGTTTACAGCAATGCAGCCTCATCATCTGTCTTCATCGCAGTGACAAGTCTTAACCCCCCCCCTTTTAACCCCCCGACCCCACCTCTACGGTATCCGGCTCTCCCCTTTTATTCAGTAATTCCATCATGGAGGTGTTTATGTAGATGAAGGAGTTCCTGCGTTTGATTGCTGCAACGCTCCAGACTGTTTAATATGCAGGAGCAGACCTTTAGAACGGGAGGCACATGGAGGGGGTGGCTGGCTTTTGTAAGTATCCAATCATAACAAAGGCCCTAAGGCCACAGTCCAATAAGGGAAGAGCTGTTCACAAATGTATCCCCATACACTGTACAGGCCATAATGAATATGTAGAAACCTGGAAACAGGAGTCTTTTCATCACAGTGGGGCAGGTGGTCTGCTGCTTAAACATGGGAGAATCTCATACAGTGGTAAATGATGATGGTCTGTAGGAAGAAAAATAGTGAGAGTTACAGTACACTAGTATAGTTTCATTTCATGTGTGCAAGTATTATTGAGCAAAAAGTATTTCAAGTTTGAGGTGTTAAATCACTTCTTTAAAAAAAATATTCCATTAACAGACACATCAGTGTTCAAGCATCATTTTGCTGCTGTTGCTGAGGTGGACTATGTTTGACTATTTATCCCAGTGTTTTTCAGACTGGGGTTGAGCTCGTCCAGAGTGTTACAGAATACTGTAAATCTGAGTAGGAAAGAACAGGGAATAATGTTTAACCAGTCGCATTTGCAGTCATTTTTGAGCTTTTAGAGGTTTAATGTTTTCTATTTTGCTGAATAGCCCTACTTACTTGACCTGCTTCCAGCTTGAATAGAGTGGTATTATGACATGCACTAACCACTAGTTTACAGGTCAAACCATCTCATGTGACAAAGTCCTGCTACCAATAGGCTCTTAAACAGTGGCTGAAACGCCATGAAATACAAGGTGAACTGGATACTTTTATTTGCACCTTTAACCGTAATTTCATTGAATCCATCTGAGATGATGATGATGATGATGATGATGATGATGCAGCCTCCAACAAAATCACAAGTTAAAGAGGCAACAGTGTGTTGTGCTTTAAATGCTATTGCAAAAGCCAATGGAAAACATCACAGCTGTCAAATGTCAGTGGTGGAGTTACTCTCCGCCACTGGAACAGTCTGTGTTCATGTGAAAATGTTCCATTCATATTTATATATTTTAGTCACGGTCATGGTCACACACAGCATTTTCATTTAACACCAGTAAAAACAAGTGATTTGGCCACATTCAACAACCACTCATGCAAACATAATTTGTTCTTAAGTGATTTACCAATTTAATTTGGAATTTTTTTAAAAGAAACCCACCAGTGGTCCAGATGTTTGTCCACAGAGGAAAAGACTTAATTTGACTAAGAACTGTAGAACTTTAATCTGTATGAGCCCTGTTTGAATATGTTAATGAAATCAAGTGTAAAATATTTTCATCAGTGTGGTAATTCTGAGCAGCTTGGAAATGTCTCAGTGGCTAACAGCTGCAGCAGCATTGTGGTGGTCACGTGGGTCACATTAATGGAAACTCTGTCCTCCTCGATACTGGAGCCTCACCTGTAACAGAACATGATCATTTGCTGCTTTTGGGTTGCAACAGACAATGGTCCACTGGTTTAACTGGTGGGCTTATGAAGCGCATTGGTGTCACGGATTAAACCACTAATCACATCTCATGGATGTGTACCCTCTTTTGAACAGGTGGCATTCATCAGTTTGAAAGGAGCAGTTGTGTGTTTGGTTTACAAGCGTTCGCTGCGTGTGCTGTTTGAGAATCACCACGCTCGCTGGCCACAACTCACTCGTCTTTGCTGCCGCTGCTCTGTCTTGAACCAAATCAACCAAGACAGGATCCCATCTTGATACATTAGTTCTCATTGGCTGAGCCTTCTACACGCTGGATACCAGTGTGACATTACTGCTGACTGCTGGAGCTGACCACAAGCTCCCCGTCTCCCACACAGAAGAACAAAATACCTGTAAAACACAGCTTCCTGCCATCCTCTAAACCTCTTACCCCGATCAGTGCAAGAACACAGACCTCACCAAGCTGCTTTTCACATTCACAAACATTACCACAGCTTTACTTTGTTTTGGCGGCATCGTTATCGCTGCCTGAAACTCTATCATTTAGTTACATGGAGGAAATGAGGGATAAATGGATGAAAATCAGAAAACCTTACATGCTTTAGTCCAGTTGATTGTGATTACATTCTAAAAAAAAAAACATAACAAAACATCTTCTTAACTAAAGTGAATTCAATCCACATGTATTGTTCAGCAATTACTGTATAGCAAATTTACATACTGTTTCTGGTGCATGGCATGTGTTGCTAATTGAAAGAAAAGAAGAAAAAAATACACCCTCCCAGCAACTTTGAAAGTCATCTGTAGCTCAAAAGGAGCGTTTTCTTGCCGGTGTCTATTTTTTCCAGTTTATATTGTTCCCACAGTGCTGTGTCCTCATTAGTCCTTTGTCCACATCTGTGCTCATGGCAGACATAATGAGACAACAAGCCGCTTTTCATTGTTCGCCCACGAACGGGCTCCAGCTGCAGCGGGGTTAACATCGTCCTCACACCCTGGACCTCTCTATCTCTGAGACATTTTCTGGTGGTGTGTGCGCGTTTTTAGGAGATGAATGGATTTACAGCGATAATGACGATGACCTGTTTAGATATGCATCCGCGACTCACAGCACTGTGTTGGCATTTTCTGTTGATATGCATTGTAGTGGGAGGGGAAGAGGGAAGGGGTGATGACAGATTGTGATACCAATAGAGGAGCGGTGGGGCTGATGCCCCGTGGATGTGTGTTGGATAATAGTGGATTAAAATAGGAGATTTGTGTTAGAGGAGCGGGGCATCATACAATATGCACCTTTTAGCCTCTTAGCCTCGCAGCTCTTGGAGGACCAAATCTCTCTCATACAGGAAGCGTGGCTGTGCAGGAGGCTGTACTCAGTACAGATGTGTTAAAATATTTCTATAATAAATAAGATTCACTCAGATAAAGATCTTTTCACAGCTCATGGATGCTGCTGCAGAGATAGAAGATAATTGCTGATATTTTGCTTGAAGCCATATCAGTATTTTGTGGAGCGCATATTTGTTAGAGGGGAAAATCAATACCATTCTCGTGTGTATCTGACAAATATATATTGCTGCAGTTTAGCTTAGCTAAGTATGAAGACCAGAAACGGGGAAACACGTAGCGTAGATGCATCCAAAAGTAATAAAATCTGCCCACCAGCTCATGTAAAAGTCATTGATTAACACATTATATCTCGTTTGTTGGGGCAATAATAAAACAGAAGAGTGAAACGACACGTTGTGATTTCTACGGTGGGTTATGTGCCAGACTGTGTCTTGGCCAAGAGCAGTAAATTGGCAACCTCACTGTGACGACAGACTAAGAAGTCACCGCTCCCAGCCAAGAAATAGTCTGGCACGTAACCTCCCCCAACATGTCTTCCTTATGCTTCTTGGTACACCTTAGATAAACAACATATGACCTGTCACCTAGTGACCTGTGGAGGGGCAGGTTGGTGGCTTTTGTTGCCTTTCAAGTTGTCCTAATGATCCAGAATGGCGCTTTACTTCTGCTTTTAGTCTTGATGCTAAGCTAAGCTAAAAAATTTTGCTGACTGATGCTTCGTCTAAGGGAGTGGCGTCCATCTTTATGTTTACCTCACATGAAGAACACCAATGAGCATTTTCCTTCTATTGAGTCTGAAAATGTGAACTACGATCGTGGTTGGCTGCAGCAGACCACAGATTGAACTAAAAGTAAACACACTTACTTGGCGTAACCGTTAATGTGTGTTTGCGTTAGTCTTAAGCTTTTTCATAATTATTTGGCTTGAGCTAATTCAACCTACTTAGCATCATCTACCTTTAACCCTTTACCTGGCTCGCACTTGCACTAATCCACCTCCGCCCGTGAGTAGGCAGCCATGCAGCCTCCTCACCAGGTCCACTGAGGCTTTAGTTTTGTGTTGCGTCTGTGTGAACTTAACTGCACGAGTTGAGGTTTAGCTTAGGTTAAAATTTAATACATGCACTCATGTTCTGTTTGTAAGTGTTAACTTAAATGTGATGTCAGGCATGATCACTGAATGAGTGTGTGCGTGCGTGAAACCACACAGTGCCACTGCAGAGCGTCTGTTGCTGCTGTTCTGATTTAACCTCTCAGTGTTTGCTGACTGTGGAGCAGCTTTGGTGTGAAAGGGGGAAAGGTTCTGCAGTCCCTCCCAGAGCAGAAGGCTCCCAGCCAGCAACCTGACACATGATGCAGATTGTTTTCTCCCCGACCAGAGAGTTCAGAGCTCATACACCACCGTTTGTCTCAGTCACCAACAGTTTTGTCCTGGCGTAGCCGATTCTTACCGTCGGCCCTTTTCTCAACACTCTGCGTTGGCTGCTCTATTTTTAATGCAAAGTGTACCCCCTCTTTTAGCCTGGATACAAATTGCATTGCTTTAACCTATTGTTATTCAAATTGTGTATGCTTCTCAGCTAAGTGTATGAAAGATTACAATAGTGCTGCTCGCAGCAGAAGGGATTGTTGCACTTAATGCGTGTGCATATATTTTATGTGTGTGTGTGTGTACAGAAAGGTAATGGGCTATTCTCTGGTCTCACATTTTTGATGTTGTTTATATGCTGTCACTGATTAATTGGCAGCCAGAGCTGTGCTATAGAGGCACCCGCTTGCTTGAAATGTAAAACTGTCCTTGCTGACAAGCAGTCTTTATGAAAGATAATGATGCAGTTGCATTTTGATTTTTAGTTGATGATTTTGGCACACTTTTCCTCCAACAATTAGTGAGATATGAACACTTGGATGAGATGAAAATTAGTTTTTCTTTTTTTTTTCCCCGCCATTTATTTTAATGGCGATAATATGCAGACTCACATACATCTGCTGCTGCAGCTATGATTAGTCACACATGATTAAAGTGAAACAGGTCCCGCTTGTCCTTCTGTATGACCATCTGACATACATGATTCATGTCCTGGAACACTGTCGGCACACACAGTCTCCACCAAACAGTAAATAAGGAGAGAGAAAAAAACGGCCTGTTGACACGGTAATATGGCATCTGATCTGAAAGTGTCGATGTTCAAATGTTCCCCCGGCTTCTACCCCCTTTCTCCCCCCGTCTCACCAGCTGTTCCCTAGTCGAGTGTGCGACCCTCTCTGAACCCCAGAGACAGCTTGGTAGAAATGAGGGCACGCCGTGTAAACAGCCGCTCCATCTCTCCCTTTCTCAGTCTTTCTCTGTTTGAGTTTGTGTCACTGGCTTTCTGTTGGGTTTCTATATGTGTGCAGTGCATTTAACTGAACCGGACAGCGCTCGTTTGCACGATGCAAGGGCAGTCTAGACAAACACATTAAGAGCTTATTTTTCTCTCTAATAGGGCAGTGCAAAAAGTGATCCGGCCCTGTGGCTGGCTGACTGGATGGATGTTTGGCTGGCTGGCTTGCTGTCTGCGTGTCCACCTCTGTTGTCAGCCAAGACGGCAGCTCCCAGAATGCCCGCCTCTGCCCCTCCATTTCGCTGGTGCCGCTGCCAGGCCCTGATTAGCAAAAAGTATATCACCACAGAAACAGAAAAGGCCGAGGGTTAAAGGCGACAGTCATTTTCATAATAGACTTGAAAAATTAAACTCTCGCAAAACGTTTTATTATACACCATGGCCTTTCCTGCCACAACAAGCCATGATCACTATGACCTCTGATGTTTGACCCTCATGTCTTTATCGCTTTGTAAAAAGAGCATTCTTCTCTGCAGCACAGCCGTGTCCTGCGGATGCTCCTCTTTTCTCCATCTACTGTAAGGATGTGGAGCTGCTGCTGCTGCTGATGCTGATGCTGCTGATGCTGCTAGTTGCTCAGCTTGTAATTAGGGAGCAGCTAGTGATGCAATGTGCCCCCCTGTGCACTCCTGGGAGGGAGATAAGGACAGCAGAAAATGAGACTTATGTAATTTGAGGGGGGGGCGCGATAACATGACAGTTGAAGGGGTATATCTCCTGGCAAGGTCTTTTAAGAGCCCTTGAGATTTTAAGTTGGAGGTGTTGCAGTTTTGTTTTTCTCCCCATGTTGGATATAGTGAAGCTGCCAAGAATAAGTTAGATTAGACCCAACATTGTAAATTATTCTCAAGACCACCTGATGATATTTAGAAAAGATAACGGGGCAATTTTAACACAAAAAAGGAACTGTGCGGCCAAAGCCGGATACCCGAACCCCAATTATTGTCCAAAAACACAGTTTAAATCACATCAATGCAGTGGGTGACGTGTTCCTTAATTACCATAAATATGGGCTCCGGTTCATTTTAGTTGATCCCACACACAGTTGCACAGCTGCAGGAAGTACTCATTGGTGTATATTCACTTTTACTCCTGCCTGAGCAATGTTTGTTAACAACTGCAGGAACTACACTTAAGGGAGTGTTTTACGGAGTCGCTTTTCTTCATGAAACTATACATTTGTGACCAGATTTAAAAGATTTTTATATCTATTAGAATCAAATTGGCTGTGGGGGGGTGAGCACCACAGGGAGGGTGGTGAAGTAGAGACTTATTAATGATGGGAAACTACGTAGAATGACGCCAGGCTCATCCTTGAAACAGGTTTGGAGCTGAATATTTCAGCTACTTGGATCATTTCTCAGGAGGGAACGGCTTTAGATCAGCAGGGCTCTAGCTGTCATTCAGGGCCATGACCTGGCCCTTGACAACGGCTGGTGGATGGGATTAGTAAAAAAGTGTTTAAAAGGAAGAAAAATAAACTGCAGTAACATATCAGACAAGGTGCTAAAAGCCAACTAGAGTCAAATTTATTTGCAAAGCCCAACACCACACACAGTGTCCCACGGTATCGGTAACAGACCCAAGGCGGCAACAAAGAATAACTCCTCAAACAACCTGAGCAAATAAAGTGAAAAAAATGGAAGAAACCTCAGGAGAGTCTATTCAAAGAACCCCCCCCCCCTCCTTGGACAGCTGGGTGTGCAACAGCTGCTGTAGTGGAAAAATGCCTGTTAAAGATTAATAAAACTGTAACAGTAAAACCAGACAATCACAGGATTGTAACTGGGCATCACATCGCAAATCCGGCAGATGTAGTATCAGCCTTTTTGGAGGGTGTATTTGGAGTCCAGCCGAGTGCCAGCAGGGTGGGGTCAGCGGGCAATTCTGGGGCATTAGCAGGTAGTTTGAAGGATGGAGGAAGGAAGCCCGGCTCCTTCCCGCGGTGCTGCACAACACAGCGGTGTTAGCATGATGGATGGCAATAGAGATTTTTTAAAAGGAAAACATTTCCCATTGGGTTTATCTGCAGTTGTTGAGTGGCATTGTGTCCTTGGGTGTTTTCCATGTGTATTTGTCTTAGTTTGAGCGTGTGTGTGTGTGCGCTCCGTTGTCACATGCGTTGGTGAAAGTGTCAGAGCAGGTGAAGAAGCAGCATGTACGTCTGAGTGAATTACCCAGCCGCAGACAGACCTTTGTATCGGTCTGTTTCAACTTTCAGCTCTCTCAAAAATGGGTTCTTCTTCTTCTTCTTTTTTCCTTCTAAAATCCCATTCCGCACGGGTGAGTGATGCGCTCTGGTATCAAAGGTGAAAACTAATATGTGTGTCTGAGAAGCCCTCCTCTCTCCCTGTCCTGACACTTTGCCTTTGCCTTACAAATGGCTGTAACGAGATGCAAACATGTAAATTGGCGGCGAAGGAGATGGAGCGTCCACTTAGGTCTAAATGGCACAGATAGCACAACTGTCAGATGGTAAAATGGAACTGGGCTGAGATCACAGCAAGCAATCTGTAATCAAAAATGGAGGAAAATTGCATTGCGGTCGGGGTGGGGGGGTGGGGGGTGGAGGGCTGTGGGGGAAAGACACTGAGGGAGAGATCTGAGTCAGACATACTGTAGCTCCCTGGGCTGAAGGGGTAATAATTTACCTATCCGTCCTTCTCCCCTCCCTCCGTCTCCGCGGTGTTGGTTGACAAAACGCTATCACTCTTCATCTCCTTATCGCTGCTTCTCATTGTTGTCCCTGCTACAAGCTGTTTTCCGTTAGATGCACCACATAACATATTCTTCATGTATTTATTCTTTGCATGGCTGGCTGCATTCATTGGAGAGCATCCCTCACCCTCCTCCTCCTCCTCCTCTCTCAGCAGCTCAGTCTCAGGGGGCTAAATGCCGCCACAGTTAGAGAACATGGCAGCAACAGTCCAGCACTGGTTACACTCCCTGACAGCCCTGAAAACAACATCACAACAAGGCTGTTCATTTCTTTAAAAGCTGCTCTTTTTTTTTTTCGCTTTTCAGGAAAGCAGGGGCAACACACCTCACCTCATGATTTCTGTTCTAAAAGCTGCAGTAAATATGTGGTTTCAGCGGTGATGAAAACAGAGCCATCAAGTGCTCAATGTTACCGGTGCTTTTTATGTAGTGAGCACTAGAAGGGCCGTTACAGGTCTGGAGGAAGAGAGAGGACATGAAAATGGTGGACAGCAACAGATGTGTATGTTTATGTGTGTATGTGTGAGGGCTCTGTAAACACACCAGTTAAGCACCACGCAGACAAACGTAAGCTTATTTACCCGCTGAGACCTCTATTGCCAGATAGCGGCGCGTTGTGTAAGAGGAGCTGTTTGCATTATGTTCCATTGTTACAGGAGAAAAACTGCATGTTTTGGTACAAGGTATCGACCTGCAGGGGAATAAGGTGTGGACCGATGTAATGTATGCTCGCGCTCTGCGTGCTGAACAGCACGCCGTCTCCTGAGCCGAGAACAGAGCGTGCGCAGTGTGTGTAAGAGGGGCTGAGGTGTTTCTGTGAGTGTGTGTGTGTGTGTGTGTGTGTGGGCGTCCGTGTCTGTTCTCCTCAATGTGAGTGCATTTGCGCACACACAGAGCCACATAGTGTGTCGCGATTGGAAGAGATGAGTCACCGTTCTCAGACAACACCTACCAACCACCTCTCTCTCCCTCTCTGCCTCTCATACACGGGTAAAAGCGATGAAAGACGTGTTGGCGAGCCGAGCGCAGCTTCAGGCTTGCTCATGCATTCTTTTTTCAAAACCAAAAAAAAAGACTCTACCCTGTTCAAGAGGATAGTCTTATTCCAGCCTCTTTGTTCTACGTTTTATGATTATTGTTTTTTAGATTTATTTTTATTGATTCTCTCACTCGCAGACTCAGGCGATGGAAGGTTTTCTCACAAGTATTGAGGAGCAGCGATGTGGCTTGAATCCAGTGTTTGCAATGAAAAGTCTCAACATGAAAGTGGGGTTGGGTTCTCATAGCTGGTTCCCTGTTTGGATTCAGTTCCAGGTTGATCCAAAAAAAAAAGATAAACAGGCAAATATCCCAGGGAACCCTTTAAGTATCATTTTTAGGTCCCATATTTTAACTTCAAGTGTAGATCTATGATAAGATTTTAGGTACAAAATCTCTTGCTTCTCTCTGCTGCTCTAGTAACAACAGGTTGGTGTTAGCCAATCAGAAGATACACACAGCCACTGAAATAGCAGTTTTTTAGTTCCAAGTGTAGTTCATAAAGCAACATGATTACCTTGAACTCCAACAATGAGATCAACTTAATCTGCTTTTATGTTTCCATATTGTATTAAGTGAGATGTTCATTTGTTCATTGTTCTGCATTAATACTATGAAAAGCAAAGTGCACAGACACCCTCAGCCATGCCCAAGCCCCGCCCACCTGCACCTCTTTCCAGCCTTGGATGATCTCGAAATCACAAATATTTTGTTGATATCATACTCAAAAACCGAAAAAGTGTAAAACATGGGACCTTTGATCTTGTTTTCTTTTAATCTTCTAGAAGATTATTGCAGAGGTCAAACTAAACGCTAAAAAGAGAGAAATTGATTTTTTTTTTCTGAAAGCAGATATCAGCGATCCCGGTTAAAACTCTAAGGAATACATTCTTACAAGGTTGGAAAGTGGGACTAGTTGGGACTTGCTGGGTTGTGTTTCTGTATCATGTATAATTGTGACATCACAAAATTGTGTCCTGATTCTCTTTACGGCACAATTGACTGTTTCTGTGTGAATTTCTACACAGAAGAAGCACACATAGTTTTAATAATAGTGCAGCTAGATCTGCTATATAATTCAAAAGACCACATTCAGGCTGTAATCACACCCTTCTACAATTGGAAACATTTTAACCCACAAGGAATGTTTTCTCCTTTTACAGGAGCAGAGCTTCTCATTTAGTCTGTTAAGATGAAACACTCCATGTAAGTGATTGCTGATGGAAAATAGGACTATTTAGGACTTATATTAACAAAAACATTCTGCTGATATCTGCTTTAAGTTAGCCAACTTCTGGTTAAAACTCTGAGGAATAAATTCTTACAAGGTTGGAAAGTGGGACTAGTTGTGACATCACAAAATTGTGTCCTGATTCTCTTTACGGCACAATTGACTGTTTCTGTGTGAATTTCTACACAGAAGAAGCACATATAGTTTTTATACAGTAGCAGTGCAGCTAGATCTGCTTTATAATTCAAAACAGGTAAATCTCACTTTCTACAATACAAACATTTTACCAGAGAAGCATGGATAAAAACCTTTCAGGTAGCAGGCTTCTCATTTAGTCTGTTAAGATGATAGATTGTATCAGCAGGAGCTAATTAATGTGAATTCTCAAAGTAACTTCCCTCAAATGAAACCTTGGTTATTGTCTAGTCAACACGCCCTCTGGAAGCTGCTGTCTTCACTCAAGTAGAAGATAAGATCATTTTCTCAGGGAGCAGTAAGACCACTCTGTGATTGCGAGTGGGCTGTTACTGTGTGCCAATTCCATACAACAAACTAATTAAGTACATAATGCATTAATTATGACAGTGTATTATTTTGAAATTATAATTGAAAAAAAAAAAATCCTAATTAGCTATTTTTTGTCTAAAAGGAAGTGTTCACTCTGCAGATGCCTTTGTCATTTCCACATCCACCACTAAGTTTGCTGTTTGATCGACACAGGACTGGTTGTGAATCCATCACAGAACAGCGGCTTTGATTGTGATATCACAGTGTAGTTAAGATGTGCTACAAATGTTTACTCAACAGCATAGACTGTAAAAAGAATGGACGTAGCATCCGTGACGTCACCCATTGGTTTTGTGCAGTCGTTTTTGTGCCTCAGATATGGCGGCCTGAAAAGCACCATGTTGGATTGGCCGGCCGAGAATCCGCCCACTGGCCTCGAAGCAGCCTGTCTCTGGGCCGCTCTGGACCTGTAGCAGAACATTTCGCGCCCTGATTGGCCAGAATCTTATCCTAATAACAGTAAAATGGTAGAGTTAAAAAAAAATTCACCCCCCTCAGAGTGTGTACAGGGGTAGAAACTATCAATTGAGACCAAAAAAATAAGATGTACCAGGCTGTAAATATGTTTTTTTAAGCTGTAAAGTCGGCTATTTTAACATGGGGGTCTATGGAGAGTTGCTCCCTTCTGGAACCAGCCCCCAGAGGGATCGGCGGGGATTGCAGCTTTTTGAATGCGGAAGTGAGCTTCACTTCTCAGACCGACAACTGCCCCCTTGTCTGAATCTGATTTGAAAATGTCAGATTCAATGTGACTTGTGCTGTTCACACTGTCAAAAGCAAATCTGATATGGGTCACATTTGAGCAAAAAAAATCAGATTCAGGTCACTTGTCACTGCTGTGTGAACTTCGCCTAAGTGACTGTTTGCATTTCATCTTAAAGGCAATAACACGTCCACATATTTGTCACAGAAGAACCACTGGGTTGGCTTCACGTCCTCTCTGTGAACAAGAGAAAAGCTAATGTAGGATAATAGGCCTAATCTATTTGTTATTATTGTTTTCAGCCACTGGGATGTAGCCCTCTCTTTAGCTTTGTGGATGCCCTTACTTGCTTACCCTTACCAACTAACTTTGATGACTTTTTTTTTAATAGGCTGAAAAATCTTGTGATCTCTGCTATAACTTTCTTTTACTATGTAATTGACCACAGTAATTAACCACGGCTATAGTGGTGATTATTATATATTATGAAACTGGTCACTGTTGATGTGTCCTTGAGCAAAACATGGGACCTGACAGTATTTCTGATTGGGGGGAGGGAGGGGGCTCCTCCTCCACCTGGTGGTCAATGACAGACAAACTATAAACTAATGAATATTGACTCTGTTGAGAGCAACAATATGGAGCACGGCCTTGAAGCGCAGGTGGAGGAAAGCAATGAGGTGTTGTCTCCTCAGGTTTTTAACATTGATCAGGTTGAGACTTCTCACTTACATGCAAACATTAAAAGCTCAACCCAACCATGAGATGTGATTGATTTCTAGTTCAGCCCTGGGTGCACACATCTGATAAAAAAAAAAATGCTCCAGCAAGCTGGCACGACAGTACAGGAAACATGTCAGTGTGTCAGGGAGCCTTTGAGAAAAGCACTTAAATGCCCAGTGGTGGCAGTTGAGCCACTCAGTCAGCACCAGGCAGCCTGTGGTCAGCTCCCTGCAGCTGTGTGTTTAACTGCACGAGTGCGAGAGGAGGTATCATGCTCAGCAAATCTTCCCCAGATAAATAAAAGCGAGGGAAAGAAAGAGATGAGAGTCATTCCAGTGTCTCTGCCCTATATTAAAAAGCAATCTTCTCCCTGCTTTCACATTTGTTCATATTGATTCATTCTGTTCATAGCAGACTTGAGTATTCACGTCTCTTTGTTCCAGTTGTAGAGCGGCGTTTGCCTACAGTGAATTATGAGCTTGTACTCTGTTTGCAAGGTTGAGCAGTGCACAAGGCTCATTTATTTGATAGTCACGCTTTAAATATCTCCACAGAACAGCGATTACAATAATTTCTGTATAGGAATTTGAATAGCCTTAAGCTAAATACAACACTTCTAATCTGAGGCTCTAGAGAAATTAATGCTAATGAAACAATGCCCCCTTGATGTTTGAGGAGATAAATACAACACGACTGATGTGGCTGAGCCTCAAATGATGGTGCTCTTCTCGAGAAGCTTCATCTTTTTCATGTGGGCGCGCGAGCTTCCTCATCAGCTCACGCTTGTTGATTTGATGGATGTGCACTTTATTCCACGTGATTTGATTACTCGTTTCACGGCGGGGCCTTGTTTGCCTCCGCTGTTGAACATTTCGGCGGGGGCCGAGGTGCTGATTACGAGCGCGGACCGTATCTCAAAGCTACGAGCTGAGTGACAGCCACAAGGTACCGCTGAAACATCGATGACCTGCATTAATGACGCATGACCGTTTTTTCTTCTTCCTCTTTTTTTTTCCTGACTGTCGTCGAGTCCGGAGGTTATTCTGTCCTGCCACCGTCCTGTCGCTCTCTGTTATCCAGAGGTGTGCGGGGCGAGCCAGAGTGGGTTTGATTTGCACACTCACTCCGGTTCTGTTCCAGCCTTCGCACAGCCACTCAAGGATGATAAAATACAGTGCTGGATGGGAGCTGGGAGCCGGGAGCCCGCAGGCTGTTCACTAGAGGATTTTAATTTTGTTTTTTCTCTCACTCCCTTTCTCTTCTTCCTCTCACCCACAATGTTTGTGCATCCTTGCGTGCACCGATGTGATTACAACAGGGGGGAAAGGAACACATTTGTGAGGACATATGTCACAGATTGGCTCACAGATTCGTCGGCTTCAACGGCATCAATTAAAACACAAAATGCATTAAATTTGCAAGAGCCCGGGAAATATTTGCATGATGCAGGTTGCGCAGTTCATCATCATAACCGATCGCTGAGCTAAAACAAGACACTGAGCCTGTAAGTCCTCTCACATCAGCAGTGTTATTTGCCCCATTTTTTTTCGCGGGGCCTGATAACCTTGCATCCACTGTGCCTGTGCGCTGAGATTATGGATCAAGTTTAATTGACTCTGGTAATCTGATTTTGGCATGGGGAGGGTGGATCCTGGATTAAAGTTGTAACTACAACACAAACAGGGGATTGGGGGACTGTTTAGCTGCCGAGGCAAGAGGACAATGGAGGCATGTTTAGACGTAACATGCCAGTTCTAATCCAGAATAGGCTAAACTAAGCTGCCCTGTATGGTAATATTGTTGCCTGGCTGTAATGAATTGCACTGTCAGAGGGGAGGGGTTTTGGTCACATCTCTCTGCCGCACAGACGCTGTAATAAAGTGGCCACGGTGCTGTGATGTAATACGATGGCAATAATGATAATAACTGGAGTGGAGGAATCACATTTGAAGTTGGCTGCTCTCGTCCCCAGCTGACATCCTTCTAGTACAACAGGGAAGAGTCGCTCAGAGCAGACGCCAATGGCCTATCAGTCATCATGACAGCCGGGTCAACAAGGGAGCTGCAGCTTTACAATCTCTATCTGTTGCACGGCACGCTGAGATTTTTGGACCCCGAACATATACAGGAGTCAATGTAAAGCTCAAATGTAGCAGACTGTAAAGGTCTGGGAATCTGCACAAGCTTTAAAGCAAAGTGATTAATGACTGGATGATAACAGCTGTGGTGAAAAGCTGTAGTGCATTGTAGAGTCGGTGCTCAGTGTATGAATTGTGCATTCATCCCACTGGAGTCTTCTCCTCCTCTGTGCTGCAGCAGTTTGCCCCCACATCACCCCCAGAAGCATCAACACTGCTTCTAGGAGCCATATGAACAATTTGTTCAGGGCACACAGTCGTCCGTCTCGCTTTTTTTTTTCTTCTTTGGGTCAATCCATCTGCTGAAAGGGACAGACTCCATTCATCCTTCCTCCCTTTTTTCCCCTCCTCCTCCTCCTCCTCCTCTCTTATGCAGCTCTGTCTGCTGTAAGGTCATTTTTTTAACCTTTACTTGTCCAAGGAAAGGCTTCTGCTGAGGGTGCATGCTCCATTCCAGTTTTGCCCTTCTCAGTCTCTACCCACAATACTGCTATAATGTATGTCGCCCCATAAAACGGCCGTTCCTTCGCTGCTGGCCACCGAGCAGCTACTCAGCACCTTTTGCATCTGGGTATCAACAGTATGTAGTTGTAAAAGATGAGTGGTTAATCATTCGCTTTCAGCCGCGTTATGGTTCTCCCAGCGAGCCTGTGTTTCCCCACACCTCTAGGCTACTGCTGTCCTTCTTTGGCTGGTCTAGGAGCTGCTCATTCACCAGCACTTCTGCTTGAAATATTTGACTAATAATGTTACATTGATTCGGTGTTACTGCTTTTTATTGTGCACACATTTCTCAGTCAAAGGTTTTTATGGTGATTATGTGTTAAAAATACATTTCTCTGGTAGAAAACAAAGGTTGTGAAGACTTCCTGCCGGGGGTCATGGGGTGGAGGAGAGATGGTGGATGACGGTGGTCTTGTAACAACAGGAAGTTAGTGATTGTAGTGTGAGTCATAACACAGTCACATCTAAACACACAGATGAGACATGTGTATTTTTAGATCCACAGGGACTTGCATTTCTAAAGAACATCTGATTCATTGAAAAAAGGTTCTTACAATTTAGTCCTAAAGGTGACCAACAGTGTCAGACTTTGAAAATCCTTGAGCTTTACTGTGATAAATGGACAAAGTCAGAAATACAGTGCAGAATATCTTCTACATAACCTCTGCTTCAACATCCCAGCTTAAAATGATTGATTTAAAATGTACTAATTATTATTCATTAATTAATTCTTATCTAAATGCGGATCGCATGTTCACACTGTTTGTTTTCATCCAAATTGCTGTATGGAATGCAAAAACTCAACTCAACTCAAGCAACTGAATCGAACATGGATGGATTTCCCTCAATCATTCAGTCACTTAAAAAAACAGTGTGTTTTAAACAGTGGTTACACAGTCTCTGCCTTTCTAGTAGCAGAGCGTCTGTTCTTTGCAGGTAACTGAAAATAGACCCAGCAGTGAAAGTGCTAGTATCTCCTACAGCAGTAAATCCAGACCTCAGTAGGCTCTGTGTGTGAATGTCCTGCCCTGCTGTTCAGATATGAAGATCCTTCCTGCCTCTGCAGCTTCAGTCGTACGTGATTCTTTTCCTTTTTAGCTCCACTATCGACAGCTCAGCCAGAATGGAGACGTTAGCCTGTCTTGGTGCAGCTGAGAACTGGGAACAGAGCATTCTGTCCTTTGCAGGGCTTTTAGGCTTTTTATCAGTATCCAATTTGCATATAACTAGCCAACACAAATGTGTCTCAAGTATTGAGCTCATACTCAGTGAAAACGTTAACAAGTTAAATATCTTCAAAAATGCCTGCAAGAATGCTAAAATTGCTTAATTCTTGACTCTGATGTTAATGGACAGTACTTTCTCACCATGCAGAGTTTGACAGGGGTTGCAGGAGCTAAAACAGTGAAAACGTTGTAGACAGCGGTGTGAATAAAAAAATAAGCATTCACTAAATCCTGAGAAATTCAATTTCTAAAAGCTGCTTTTATGTTTTTTTCCCCCCAAAACTAGCAGCAGTACTCAAATTTGCTGTACACTTGTATACTACTTGCCAATTCACCACATTTTAGTGCTAATGCGGCGGGGCACACACAAGGTTTTGTGAGGAAACACTTCCAAGATGCATGACGTCTTCTGGATTTTGAGAAAAGCAGCTCAGCGTACAGCTGTGGGCCGGCGAGCTTTATTTGTTGGGGTGAGAAACGGTTAAAGACTCTGGAGGCGAGAGGCAACATTATAAGCCCAGTGATGATGATAATACGTCTCATGAGAGCGTTTGACTTCCTCCCTCACACCTAAAGCTATTTAACTGTAGCTGCCGTCACTCAGCGTGTGGTGCTTTAGTATCACATTTAGCTGTTCAATATGTCTGAGCATGATTTAGTTTTTTATCAATGATTCCCTCTGAAATGTTTTCTCTTTGACCTTTACTCAAGTTGATGTTTGTATGTGGGGTAATTTTTCACGATCTGAACTCCTATGGAGTGCTGCTTGCTCTTTAAGTATATAAATCAGCTTACTGACTTAAAAGCTTCATTTCAGCAGGATTTCTTGCTGATGCTTCAGGCTGTGATTTTTTTTTTCAGCTACATCAATTCATTGAGCTGTAATTAACACCAGCGTCTATTGTCCTTTTCTGACACTGCTGCGAGGACAAACATAAACGTAACAATTCCCTGTAAAGCTAAGCTGTTTTACACTGTTGGAATGTGTTTGTCATGTTTTCTTTTCTTTTCCCTCACAAGACCCATGCTCTTTCTTTCTTTCTTTCTTTCTTTCTTTCTTTCTTTCTTTCTTTCTTTCTTTCTTTCTTTCTTTCTTTCTTTCTTTCTTTCTTTCTTTCTTTCTTTCTTTCTTTCTTTCTTTCTTTCTTTCTTTCTTTCTTTCTTTCTTTCTTTCTTTCTTTCTTTCTGCCTCATATGTTTCTCCTCTGTCTATCAGTTTCTTCTATATTTGCTTGCTCAGGTTTAACTGCAGCTCTCCCTCTTCTCCTTCCTTTGTTTTTTTTTTTTGACTGACTCACCAGGTTACAAGCTGAACAGTCATAACTGTCTGTATTTCTGAAAGATTGATCATTCAAAAAAAAAAAAATCCACCACTTTTCAATTTGGCAAGAACAGCTATTCTGAGATATTATAGTTGTAGCTGCTCTAGTAGCCAAAGGCAAGGTGCAGTCAGCAGCGCTGTGGCCTCACTGCAAAAAAGGTTCTGGGTTCAAACTTGTCAGAAGCCTGGGGTCTTTTCTTGAGAAGGTTGCATCTTCTTCTTGGTAATTCATAGGTATAACCCTGGTCAACAATTTAAAAAAGCCCGTGTTTTTCCAGGTTTGATTGTAATTTAAGAGGTCAGTTAATAACCTTTAATAGTACAAGGCAACTGATAAACTGCCCATTTTCATGGATGAAGGAATTGATCTTAGTGAAGCACTGAAGCAAACAGTTTCTGCAGGTTGATGACTTTAAAACCCTGTGTCCGTTCAGAGGAAGTTTTACTGTGTCCTCTGACTCATTATTAGGGCCGTACTGTACTGTAAGAAGTTGATCTAGGTCTTCCTATATGGAAGGTGAGAACATGGCCAAACAGACAGGACAAACAGAGACAGACTGATAATGACCCAGAACTCTGGAACAAAAGTAACAGACGTGGCCTCATCCAATGAAATAGTAACAGTCTCTAGACTTACAGTACACCTTGCAGCAAGTGCAACAGGAGGCTCTGCATTCTGAAATTGCCTAAAGAAAGAGGCCATAGGCTTGTTCGGCTGCTGGATGAGTCATACATTCTGATTACGTTCATGATTTAAGATTCACGATTCCTTTTTACCTTAGAGACAGAGCCATTACACAGTGTACGTTTCAGTAACAACTGGAAAACATACATTTTCCAAAACTTTTGAAGGATCCAGCAACACTGGTTTATACAGTGGACATATGGATCCTCAATTTGATCGAGCAATTGACTGTGTGAAATTCATTTGGACGAATAACCGACATAACCGTGTCACCTCACTGTGCAGTTCATGTCAGCTCTGTGGTCTGCTTTAATGTTTTTCAACTTCATTTTTTGGTTCTACAGCCACCGACTGTTTTGATTCCATCTCATCACTCTCTCCAGCCTTGTTTCCAGCTGCAGCAAGCAGCTGTTCTCAGCAAGAATCTCAGATAACTCCTCCATACTTGCTCTGTTTAGCACCACAGTTAGCCGATGGCTGGTAAAACTAGTTGATATCATTCTGTGTGAGTCTGTATTATTTTCTTCTAGTACCTGTGTTGGTTTCCTCTGTTTGCTCCAGTTTTCCCCCCATAGTGCAATGGTTCAAAGAATGACCCTTTGCCAACAGCTGTGTACCTGCCACACCTGTCACATGTCCATTCTCACCCAGGGTTTGCAGTTATAGAGGTGACTCTGAACTCTTCAGACTCTTTGCCCGTGATATTTTTTCCCATCACTGGCAGATGTCTATCAGCTGTATAGCTAACAAGCTAAATAAACTAACTCCATTAGCAGATTGGTTGGTTTTGGCAAAAAGCCTTTCACGATACAAATACAAGAGATGCTTGTAAAACGATGTGAACATCTTACTTGGCCATGCTGACAGTTGCAGCTTGCATTACAGCAGACACACTATTTTATTCATGAATCACAGTTTTGCTTCACCACCTTCCCAAATTGTATTCTGAGTATCGCTCTTCCTCTGGTGCCCGCTGTGGTGTTAGGAAATCCAGACCCTGACAGACTTGATAAACTTTTCTATATGATTATCATTTTCATGAGATGAGGTGTCAGACTGTGTGGTTGTTTTACATGTGTAGAGGCTACTGCATGTGCGTGTTAGATCTCTGAAGACTAATAGCAACCTGCCAATGGTGCAAGCTGCATCTCACTCTGTGGTGAGCTATGGCCAAAAGGCCCAGGGATGGATGGATGGATGAATGGATGATATATTTAAAGTTAACAGTAAATAAAGATGTGGTTAGACAGCAAACCACATTGTTATAGTGTCATCTAAGGGAGGACCCAGTGATCTCTGGGAAATGGCACAACATGCTTACTTAAACCTCTAAAAATAAAGACCACTGCCTCTACCACACACTCTGTCACTCTACATCTCCCCAGCGTCCTGCTCCCAAAATTTTTCATTCCAGCTCACAGGCCACCACTTTACAACTGTGCTTATAAATGCTCAGTTGAAGGTCACGACCCCTCGCAGGCCCCCCCCCGACAGGCCCATCAGCCTTTTGATAAACACGCAGAGAGAGAATATCCCACTCGGCTACTCAGCGAGACAATGATGGAGTCAGACAGCGTGTATGTGGATCACTCTCGCAGACACAAACTCACACTGAGCTGCCGGGGTTATGGAGATAAGGTGCGCTTTATTTAGCAGCGTCAACACGATGGAGGCGAAATCGTGACGTCACGATGGGCTCTATACACCTGCCCGTGGCGCAGGAAGGGGGGGGTCAGTCAAGTGCAGAAGGAAGTGATTTAACAATAGCTTGTTTTTATTCTCTCATCACGCAGGCCCACAGATACACTGATAAAATAAAGTATTAAAAAGTTGTGCGCGCTCTGAGACTTTGAAGCCGTAGCTGTCACATCGTGAGTCGTACGAGCAGGGAGAAGTGTTGGTGTTGCAGGCTCCATGTAGAATAAATTACAAAGCAAATCGACTGTGATGTTGATAAGGGCTTAATGAGCCTTTGTTAACAATGTGTCTTTTAGAGCCACAAAAAGCGACTTAACTTTGTTTGCTTTTTCTTTTTTTTCCCCTTTTTTTGCTTGGCTCCTATCCATTTTTGTTTTGCCTTTTATTTTGGCAGACTAGGAGGCTTATGCTATTGTTGCATTCAGGCGCTCCGGCTAAGAGTGTCAGCTAAACGCCTGAAATGCAAAATGTAAATGCAGGGGGGGGGGGGGGTATTCACTCGACAGAGTTGTTACTCTTTTTATGCTGATTTGGACAGCGCTCTGACTCCAAGACATTTCCTTGACTTTCATTTGTATTTTGCTTGTATATGTCGTCGGGGCACTGTGCTCAGCCTGTGCATATGGAGAGCTCATCATCTTTGTCTTTGGGTGGATTGTTGGAAACACTGTCTCTGTGCAGCTGTAGCTCTTTCGCTCACTGAGGATTTTTATGATGCTGTGTTGATGATGACTGGTCTGATGTTTGCTTCTCCTCTCTCTGTCTTTTTTTTTTCCTTCCTCAGGATCTGAAGAAGGTGCTGTCTTTCCCCCCTTACCCTGGGGAGTTTTTGCACCCGGTCGTGTATGCCTGCACGGCGGTCATGTTGCTCTGCCTCTTCGCCTCCATCATCACGTACATAGTGCACCACAGGTAAGAGGAAGCCGCCACCTCCATTCTGTCAAAGCTTCCGTTTGAACCTGTTGAGCCATCAATTCCAAATCCCAGCCTTGAACTTTGATTTCTGCATCTGGACACTCAGGCAGACTCATGTAATCTCTTCATTTCTCACCTTTTCCACCTTGATGGTTTACAGTCTGTTTTTGACTCCTCTGTCACAGATCCTGGGCTGACTGTGATGTGAGTCAGATGCTTTAGGCTGGCGTAAAGCACTGCAGCCTGTCTGACTAAGAGGATCTAAAGCACGCAGACAGATGCATGTGTGTGTGTCTGTATTAGTGTGTGCGCGTGCGTGTGTGTTTCAGACAGTCAGAGCAGAAATATATGCTTCAAATGGATTTCTAAGGGGTACTTAGGCCACCTTTGTTCCTTTTATCCCATATGGAGATGAGGCCATTGAATGCACCATGTGGCTCTTGTGGGTTTGCACTGTGGCATTTGTCTGCTCCGTTTAGGTTCATCTGCCGTGGATGCTGTTATTAAAGCAGGAGGGAGACTGAGTGGCGTATTATTTCAGCACGCCAGTTCATCATCTGTTGTTCTTGTAGCCCATCAGTCACTTTATCATGTCCATGGCATTAATGTGGTATTATTATAATGGCTCTCCATCCATTCTAATATAAAGAAAAATAGGAAATGGCTTAAATGTCACATTTTCATTGAAATATTGAAGACATACTGATAATCTCTCAGACAGAAATCTTTGCTGCTATTTATGCTTTCTTGTCCTTAATGTGACTAAAGCACGGAATGGATGAAACCGTATGAGCAGCCTTTGCAGTTTGCATCCATCTGTGACACCAGGGATGAAGACAGGGTGCGTCCCTCTGCAGTCAGACAGCGATGACAGCATCTGGAGCCTCAAACAGCAACGTCGCTTTCTGTCGTCTAGCCTCGCAGCACTGAAAACTGAGAGCTCAGTTGCAGGCAGCGGCGGTTCCAAAATTGCAGGAGACTCCAGATTTTTGTTTCAACTGAAATGTCAACACTTTCCAAACGCCAGACACCTGGGGCGAGATGTTTGAATGATGTGCACGCACAAAGACCATCCATACGTGACACACATGATGTTACAACCAAAAACGTAATAACGGCCAATAACGTAATAACTGCCAATAATGTAATCATTTTGGCCATTTCAAATGTAATAAAGCCAATAGTGTAATAATGTGCCAATAATGTAATAAAACTTTTGAGCCAATAACGTAATAACTTTTTGCCGATAATGTAATAAGGCATTACATTATTGGCTGGTTATTACGTTATTGGCCTGGTATGTAATAACTGGTGCCGATAAAGCAAAAAGTTATTACGTTATTGGCTCAAAAGTTTTATTGGCACATTATTACACTATTGGCTTTATTACATTTGAAATGGCCAAAATTATTACGTTATTGGCCGTTATTACGTTTTTGGTTGTAACACATGACTTGGTATTTAAAAACACAGCGTGTATCATGAAAATCTGCACACCTCACACATTCCTATGACCATGCATACATAGGGACTTCAAAGTGATTCCAGTTAGTTACAGTGAAGTGAAAATATAAATCGGATAAAATATGATATTTTAACATGGAGCCAAATAACCAACTTCACAGAGCTTCATTTATTATCATCACTGTACTGTAAGTGTTTCTGTTTATAGAGCGATAACAATTTTACAAATCATAAATCAAAGTAATTATTTGTGCTCAGTGTTTTCTTCATCGTTTAATAGCTTTATCTTTTATTCTGAGTCATTCTGTAAAACTCATGAATCTGGAGCCTCTTTACAATCCCTCTAGTTCCGGTAAATTAAGTTCAGAGTCAAAACTGAATTTTACATGCAGTAACTATACTAAAGTAAAGTGATGTATTTTACCTCAGTTTCACATTAGGTGAAGTCATTGTCTTGTCTTTTTTTCTCTGTAACTGATAGATTCTTTGTTTTTTCTGCAAACTAAGTGTTCTATTCACATATTTCTGGCTTTGTGTGTAAACATATTTTTTGTCATGAATAGTTTTATGCTTGTGACCCCTGGCGTTGGATAGACATCTAAATATCTTCCTCTAGGCCATTTTTGAAACTTTACTGAACTCAAAACTGAAACTAAAAATCAGTTTGAACAACTATGATTCACAGTTCAAAGACATATGAATTAGGAAGAGGATGAAGAAGAGTATATTCTTTAATTTAAAGGTAGGGTTGGAGATCCTGGAAAAACAGTTCTAGCAGACCACATTTTGAAAATACAAAAGTCAAAAGTCCAAGCCCCTTTTCTTCAGACTTCTCTCTGAAGCCACGCCTCCTGAGCGCAGGAACACTGTGCAGCATCGCTCACTTTCCTCCAGCTTTTTCTCATGGCTCAGTCAGATGAAAGAAAACACCTAACATCATATTAAACCAACCAGCATCCAGCTTAGAGCTACACTGCTACCTACCAGACTTCAGTGTGGTACATTGGGTTACTGTCGGTGTCTTTTCTGCGGTTGTAACTCGTTAAAGACTCTGTTCACGTGAGTAGTGTAGGAAGAGCAGTACTCGCAGAGGAGGGAGGGACAGAGACGGCAGTTTGATTGACACATCACGATTCAATTAACTTGAAGGTGGTGTCTTAAAGGGGACATATTACAGAAATAATATTTGAAGGCACATATATTTGGGTGTTTGGCCTGCCTTCCGGCCCCCAAAATGTGAGAGTATGAAGAGGACAATTTAGTAACAAACGCTCCAGAACAGGATCTCCAACCCTACCTTTAACTACATTCATGAGGGAATTGTGTTTTTTATTTAATCTTAAAGGGGACATACTGTATTACGGAAATATCACTTTTTGAAGGCACACACATTATTATTATAACACATGTTTGGGTGTTAAGCTTGCCTTCCAGCTCCCAAAATGTGAGAATTGACAAAAAAAAAAATCTGTAATGTGCAGGCTCCCTGTGGTTGAAATCCATGCGGTTTTACGAGCTGTTCCCTCAGTTGTCTTCCAGTGATGTAACTAGGACTAGAATTTGCATAATACCTCCCTCACGCGGGACAGGTAGAAGAGGCAGGGCAGGGCAAGCAGTGGTTCATTTGCATTTAAAGGGACAAGCACTGAAACCAGCCGTTCTGAACAGAGCTGTTTTGAAAGTAGAGAGCTGTGATGTTTGATATTTGGGGTATTTTGACCACAGCATGTCACAGACATGTTTTTAAGACACCTGGGAACTATTTTAATTTGTGGAAAGGGGCATGATACGTCTCCATTAAGATAAATATTGTTGGTAATAAACTGTAGTGGTTGTAAAGTAACACAGTTATGAGTATTGATTCATAGCTGACACACAGCAGATATATGAAAGGCCTTTTTGAACAGGTGTTTTACTTCTCAGTCAAACGTATTTCACACCCAACAAACAGGACGTTGTTCTTGTGTAAGATCCTGCATCTTAAGATTGTAAGATCCTGGCATCTTAAGATTGAAGGTCCTGGGTTCGAATCCTGGGTTCTCCCCGTGTCTGCGTGGGTTTCCTCCGGGTAACTCATGTTAGCTAATCCTCCAGTCAACCAGAGCACTTAAATCTGGAGTTGGTCCCCGGGCGCCGCACCGTGGCTGCCCACTGCTCCTCAGGGATGGGTTAAATGCAGAGAAAGAATTTCACCTGTACACCTGTATATGTGACTACTAAAGTACCTTTACCTTTACCTTTACTTTACAACCTTATTGCAATTTGTATGGAAAACACATTATTACACAATGCAGTGACAGCCTCTTGGAGTTTTGCCAAATCTATTAATATTACTCTCGGAGCAGACATGATGAGTGTGTTTACATGCAAATTTTCATGCATGTTTGGATCATGTTTAGAAGCGGGAGTGTATAAGAACATTGCATCATGGTTATTCATGTCCCTATCTACATGATCAGTGAAAAATGATCCGCATTAAGACACATGCTCCTCTCATTTTGCTCTTATCCTCATTACACAACATTTACCTTGATAGTTTTTGTTTAAGCCGCAGGATGACACAAATCAACAAATAGATTTCTGAAATCTTGATTGTAACCAGGATACTTGTTCACACACATCACCAAATACTTTTCAGAGCAAAAATACATTAATTTCAGTCCAAACTAAAGCGAGAACAGGCCTGTATTTCAGAGATGAAGCTGAGGCTTTTGTGGTTGTCTGTCACTCACAGGGGAGGGTTCCAGGGTTTTTTCTTTTGCGCAGCGCTCACATTGATAAACTCCAACACATCCTCCTCTTTCACACCCCCCTCTAGGCACTCCCCAGCTCTAAAACACATCTCTGTTTAGTAACACTTGAGTTATGTAGTATCACTCCAGATGACTGACAGTATCCAAGCCGTGAACTGTGTGTTAAATGTTCAGATTGCGAGGGAGGCTGTTCAAGGACAGGCACACCAGATAGCACACGTTCGAATTTGTCTCTGTTCCCACCTCAGCTCGCTAATGCACACACATGCATAAATATATTCATACACTATATTCTGTTGGTCCTTTCTCTGCCAGTAAGCCAAGCCAAGATAGACTGTGATTATTGGTGCAGTGGCGATGCATGATGTATGAGCCAACTAAAGAACATAGTGGGTATCATGTCTTTGAAAACCAGAATCCTTTGAACCATCTTGGTGCAATTTGCGTCAAACGTTTTCTCAGAGTCATGACTCAGTCAAAGTGGGAAACACAGATGTCATACACACACTGCAGCTCGCTCTTTCCAATCATAGATGTTTAACCAGGATAAACATCCTCAAACCCACTTCGAATTCATATTAAAGGACAGACTCTGACTTTGGATTTCCTCACGCTTCCTAAGCATGAATGACCTCTGCCTGAAATGCAGTGATGCAGGTGGATGTTGTGTGTATAAGAGAATTGTTAGCACCTGAGAGAACATTTTTCAAAGTGCACATGTTTAGATCAGAAATATGATGGGAGTCATGCTGGGAAAATCTTGAATTATTCATGAGTTGATATATTGGATTATTATTATTTATTTTAAGTGTATTTTTGGGGCTTTTTTTCCTTTTATTTGACAGTATAGTTTAGGATATGAGGAGACAGAGAGAGTGGGGATGACACGCAGTAAAGGGCCACCCAATTCAGCATTCGAACCGGGGCTGACTGCTCTACCAACTGCGCCACACAGCACCCCAAATTCAATATAATTTGTTATTGACTATTATTATTGTCATCGTTACTTCTGAACTGAAGGACAGATGAATTGTGCCTCTCTCTCCTAGTCTCTTGCATCACAATGACAATACACAATAGATGCTGTACTGGTAATAGTGCGTGATGTGTTTCTATCAACAGACAGATTAGCAGCTGCACATAAACCAGTTGTCTTTGTAAGGAGGTGGAGGCCAAAACAGAACTTAAAGGAACAGTTCACCAAAAAATGAAATTCAGTCATTATTGACTCACCCTCATGCTGATGAATAATCTGGAGTAGTTTTTTCTTCCTCAAAGTGCATCTGGAGACCCAGGAGGCTGGTTCATAGTCCAACGAAATCCCTGTGAGAGTCAATAGACCAAAAGGTCCATAAAACCACACAAAAACCATTTAATATTCCTCCATGAGATCTGCATCAAGTTTCCTGAGCACCCAAGGACATTTTTACAGCCTAAACAGTCCTGTATTGAATGTATCACTCACGTTCACGTGATGAATCGTGTGAACATGAAGTTGAGTCATTAATGACTGAATTACATTTTTTGGTGAACTATTCCTTGAAGGTATTGGACTTAAAATGAACAAGTGCAAGTAGGCACGCTACTAATATGTACGTCTCTCAAAAGCTGATAACGAGTCCTGTTCATAGTTTGGCACATACACTCAATATCTTGTCAGTTTCATGAGATTTGCTGTACTGGTAAATCAGAAAAAAACATTTTTATCTGATTTTACTTGTAGTGTTTTATGCAGGAGGCAACAATCAGGCTGGGGATGGCTTCAGAACATGTCATCACTTTTTGACTTCCGGGCAACAGACACACACACTACAGGTGCCGCTTGGCTCAGTAAACACATCTAAAAGTGTTGGCCAACCAAAACATAACACAGCAACTGCCTTTGCAGTAATGACCCACAATGTGACAACCTCAATTGTAAATCACTTCAATCTATTACATTACTGATCAGTAACAGTCCAGTAAGTTCAGTATAACTCATAATTATCATACAGCCACACAGTCTTCATGTAGCAGAGCTGATACCTGTGATGTTACCTTGAGTTGATTGGGCTTCGATGTGAGTTTGTCACCGGTGAAATTACTTGGCTAAAATTAACCATTGTGTAATGTTCAATAATATGCAGCCCGTAGCTTTATTGTCCCTTACAGTTGGCTCAGCAGCGGGTGCAGGGTGAGAGAGCAGATGCAGAGAGAGGACAGTTTTATTCCCCCTACCCTTTGCAAGATGGGGATATGGAGGGTTGCCAGGCTAATGTACTTGACCCAATGAAAGCCCAGAGCAGAGCCTATGAAAACCCCCTTCCAGGGAGGCCAGGAGCTGGCCTGATTTATGGCCTCTTTGCTGGATGGAGTTCAGTACCTGGACCGCAGCAGAGGCTTCAACAACAGCAGCTTTAACTCTCCCTCCCCTCACGCAGAGCAGTGAAGCCCAGCCCCAGACACGCCTCATAGCTCACTGCTGAGCCACTGCTTCATCTACAGTTGGCTCACGTGCAGCCGGGGCTCCGCTCCTCCATTTTGGGGAGTGGAGATTTCCTGCAAAGGGTTATATAATTTCAAATGGTGACAGTGACTGTACAGATTAAACAGAGGGATCTGACATAGGGAAGTAATTAAAAGAATGGACGGCCTGTTAATTCTCACAGTAAGACATCTATGTTGGTATTGTCTGACCTATTTATTCTACCTTCTAACAGCTGGATGGAAAGTGGTAATGTGGGTTAAGTGCCCTGCCCAAGGCTGCATAACCCCCTAGCTGACATTATATTTCACAAAGTGCAAAAAATTGCATTATTTTACATTGTGCAAACTTCAATTGCTCCAGCCATGTGGAAGCAATCCCTTTTTATTTCAACATCAAAACCAGCAGTGATTCCTGGTTGTGTGCATACATCACTGCATGTACTGTATGTGTGAAAGTGTATAAAAGAGCTGTGTAGGAAGGCAGCACACTGAATAACTCACTGAGCTCTTACTGGAATCTGTGAATAGTTCTTTGCCTGAGGTCCATCATTCTGAAATAAAGATTACACAGTTTGTGGGAAGTGTTACCATTTTGTCAACTGAGGATTATTCTCTTTCCTTTTTCTTAAAACTGATTCTCTGGATTTTTATCGTTTTCTTCCCCCTTAAGATTTGAAACAACTTTTATGTAACTATTATTCCTCTGTCACCGAACGTCACTGAATGATCTTGGTTTTGTCGATTTCATAAAGAAGCATTGCGAGGAAATCATTTGTTTTTTAATAAGACAAACAGAACGAAAATGAATGAACGGGTAAAACAGTAGTAGTAGCAGTTCTATTGATATTGGGCTGAAGAGCAGACATATAGTAAGTACAAAAAATATAGGTCATGTTCAATTTTTGACTTTTTTTACTTTGAGTCTTTGAGCTGTTTCTTAAGAGTCAAGCAAGACACAGTGTGGTTCATTCAACTATTTCTAAGTCTACTATATTTTATTCATTCGAGTAGTAATAACAGAATATTCTGTTTATATTATAGTGTCCCTGTTTTGTTCACGGTGTGATGTTCCACAGTGACATTTCTGCAAGACAGTTAATCATTAGGAGTCAATGTGGTTAACGATTAGTGAATTTGTGTGCATGATGGTTCATAATGATGATCATGATGACAATGAGTTGATGGTGAAAATCCTATGGCACATACACGTATGTTGTATCTTTGATTATGTGAAAAGAATGCAATAGATATGAACAATATTGTACAATTTGATGCAGCCCCCAACAGTTATTAATGTATTTTTAGATTAGCCCTAATTTGAGAAATGGTATGCCTTGATTTAAAAAATCAGTCTGAGTTGGTTTAATTATGTCAACTCAGCTTGAAAATATTGAATGTGAATCATTACCTCACTTTTTGAAGTTGAACCAAGGTTACAATTTTTAGTGTGCTTTAAAATATTCTGTTAATCAGCACCTGCATTGGCGGTGGAGGATGTAATGGCTTGTTTGTGCTACTCAAAGTCTATGAGCAGCATTTCCAAGCTCTTTTGTGGTTGTTAATTTATATGGTCCTAGCAAGGTAAAAGAAAAAAGGCTGCTTTATGCAGACCTTGTAAAAAAGACTGGCTTAAATCATAAGTGATGGGTAATATACCTTGAAAACTGAATACCAATGAGATCTTGCTTTATGGTATGTGCTTGCTAATTTTTTGGTTCTCGGTCTTTTATGGCAGCGCAATCCGCATCAGTCGGAAGGGATGGCATATGCTCCTCAACCTCTGTTTCCACACGGCTCTGACCTTCGCTGTGTTTGCCGGCGGCATCAACCGAATCACATACCCCATCATCTGTCAAGCAGTAAGTACATTCCCTTTTCATTCATCCCACTCAAAGCTTTTCAGAAAATTGATTATGAATGTCTATTCAGGTGATGGCAACCAGGCCACTGAGTGTAGTATGTGGATGTAGAGTACCTTCATGCTTCAGCGGCATGTACTGTATGGTCTGGTCACTCTTTTACTCAAGTGTTGGCACAATGAGCCCTGATGATTCAGGCTTTCTCATCATGAGAGCATGCACTCTGTGTCAGACTGTGCTCTGTTTTGTTGCCTAAGGTTAGTGGTGGGTGTTATGGCCCAAATTTTACATCAGTTTATCTCATGGAAAGTGGCAGTATATACAGTACATGTGTGTCTTGTCATTTCATCTTTTTTAAACAGTTTGTTTTCCCTGATATGTTGACTTCTCGGTTAATGTATGACAATTGACTAAATAGAAGCATCATGAATTTGAATGTTTTTATCCACTTTTTTACTGAAAGTAACAAGATGCCTCTAGTTGTTACACATGCACAGTGGACAGTTCTTGGTACCATATGTTTGAAACTAGGTGGACTGGTGAACTGGGTGGATAATCATGACGTTTATGGTGTCCATAGGGTGAATACCACTGTTGGTGGTGACCCACTGGTCTTTATTCTATTAATATCTCAATAACTCGGCACATGCTACATGTCTTCATAGTTCCTAGTGGATCAATCACTTAATTGATCACCAAATACATACTCTAAATCATTTCACAGCTATAGTATGGAATGAATTACCATTGGATTATAATAATTAGATGATCACCTGACTTCATCCAGAACCATTATCACTTCAAAAACTTAACACTTGGAAAACTTTGACCTTCCCATCAGCCCCAGATGCACATTGTGTTTAATGGCTGATGAGCAAACATTAACATGCTAGTAAGCAAAACTAATGTGATAAACAATGGTGAGCATGCACAAAATCAGCATGTTATAAGCGTGTCATTATGAGCATGTTAGCATTCTGATACTAGCGTTTAGCACAGTGCGGCCTGACGGCGCTATTAGAATAGATGTATTGGATTGGGGGGGGCTGTATTGTCTGCATGTTCATTCTGTTGCTCTCCATGTGACTGGAGATTAGCTTTACTTTTACTTCCACTAAGCCTCATCCCTCTTACTTAGATAAAGGCATCGCCATGGCTGCAGCTTGTCAAGTATCCTCCCCACTTTTTCAGCCAGTTTGTTCATAATGAGAAATTGTCAACATTTAGTCCAGAAGATATACTGTAACTAGATAAAGGAAAAGGGTTGTCTGAATTCTCTCCGGATCACCATAATTGCTACTGACACACATTACAATCTACCACTGCCTATGATGATGGATACAGGGAAGCCAGCCCCATCATGTGACGCAAGGAGAGTGCTTTGTCGCTGCAGTTGGATTTTTTTTTTTCCCCCCTCTCTTTGCAATCAGTGTGCGGTCACATGGGTGGTGCCTCCGTCTCTGCAGCCCACAGTTATGAATGAGAGACCGAGACACGTGGAGGGACACGGAGATTTGGGATGTCAGGATAGATTTGAAGGCAGGCAAGGAAATGTTTCACTGCCTGCTAGTATCTGACTATTGTTATGGTTTTTATTCACAAAGAAAGGAGGATATGAAATTATACTGCATATATCAAATACAGGACAGATATAATATTCTAAAGGAGGTGGAAAAACAAAAGGAAATCACTCTGAAGGGAGCGATGGCACAGATGTTTAGGAAAGTTCAAAGATATCAACTTAAGGATCCATATGGTAGAGAGAGAGAGAAAGAGTGAGACTGAAAAAGCGACTTGCTTTTTCTTTCGCTTTTTCATATGATTTGAAAACCATATGGTCCTCGTGGCATCTCTTTCTCACTGATTGATAGCTGGAACTGTTCATGTTGTGAGCAGGAAGCTTCCGCTGGAGCAGAGCATCCTCCGCTGTCAGCTGTCCTCAGCAGGGGTGGGCAGTTTTGCTGCATACAGCCACCAAGAGATTGATATGCTATATATCCTCTATACTTTTCACACGCAGTTTTCGGTTACCTCCACTCGCTCCATGTTTGTTCGAGTGGGCATTGTGCGCTCCCTTTATTGCGAGCTGCAGCGTGTTTGGGACTCAGCTGCCTCTTCTGCTGTCACAGGCACTTTAGGTGGCCTGTTATAGTGTAAAGACTCCACCTCCACCAGGCTGAAATACAGAGCATCATATTTCATGCCAGCCGGCTTTGCCTGAGCAGCCTGGCAGGAGACTGGGTGACAGGGAAGTCTGCGAGAAGTCACCACTCGTGTCACAGCCGTCAAGTTCTCCACCACAACTGTGACTGACACAAAACGGCTGCGCTTTGTCATAAAACGCAGCTTCTACTGTTTAACATCAAATTAATAACTTTACCAGATAGAAACAATTTGTGTCCTCCTGACAGACGTCCTGAGGATGAATTTCCCTCTTTGAATGTTCCTCATCATTGCAACCTGCTCCATATCTATCCACAATATGCAGGTTTTATAATTTATTGATAACATTTTCTAATGAGGCACTTTGTGGAAGGTTAATAAGTTGTAGCTGGAGCCCGAGTTGTAAATTGACTGTCCTGTATTAACAGATGATTATTGGATCATAATGTCAGCTGAGATGAAACTGAATGTGAGGGCATTATATAGTTCAGTGAGGAATGTGTGTGGCTTCGTGAGTGATGTGGGGCTGTGAAGAGATATGGAAATGCAGAGGCTGACCGTCGGCCTCCAGACCTCTCTCACCCACGTTATCAGACCGACAGTGGGGGGCCAAGGCACAAGTGGATAAAATGAACCTCAGCCGTGTTCTTTCAAATGTAAACAAAGTGTCTGACAGCGAACATCAAGCATGCACTTCTGACCCATGATAATGCTCTGCTAACTACTGCAACCCACAAGCTAACAGCCAGAGTGGTTTTAAATGATGCAGTGAATTAGCCATTCGCTGCTGTTCATACTGTATTTGATTGGATAAACTGTAGGCTAACAGTACAAGTATACACTCTAGGATGAGCAGGATGAGTCATCAATATTATAATGCAGTACAACACAATGTGATATATAATATGTGATAAAATATAATGATGTTCTATAAGATGTTCAGTTTAAGAAGTTTTAATAGGCCTATAACATAATAAAAACAGTTGAAGGAGCAGTTACCACTGGGACAAATATTGAGACTTGTTCTGTTTGGCTCTAACATTACTGTGGCTTTAATGCCTAAAGGACCAGTGCAAAGAAATCATTACCAATAACTTTTGGATTAACATTATACCATCACTGGTCCTAAATGCATCATTGCATTACATTTTCTCTACAGGGTCATGTCCATGTCCTGTAAAATGATTTGATGGTTTACAAATAAAGTAGAATTTAATAACATTGAATCGTACTTGCTTATTACAATAAGAGAAAGGCATTTTATAAAATTTTCTTGAACAACAATTTATCAATTAGCAATTAATGCATTATAACCACCTACAGTAAGTACACCTTGTTTCAATTGTGGCACCCAAAAACTGCCGCTGATACGCACCCTCACACCACCAGTGTCCAGGCAGGTGATGTTGACAAAGCCACGCCACCTTATTTTGCCCTGCTCTTGCTCTTTAACTCATTAAGCATTCATTCATTTCTCTAATTTTATCCCAGGGCCTTTGGATATTTTTTGCTGCTCCTCCTTTAGCCAATCACTGCTAACAGGATAACTCCCTGCAGATTTGGGCAGGAGCCCAGATTGTCTGCTGTTCCACTGGGATGGCGGCAGGCCCCACCAGACACAATTTAGGATAATTACAGGACTGCTTGAGGAGTTGTGTGATCGCAGGACACACACGGACGCATACACACATACACATTCAAATACACACCCAGATACACGCTGTGCCTACTGAGTTCTCAGCCCCCCTCCCCCTCCCCAATCATCCTACCTTCCCTCTGTACACACACATATGCAGCCCCCTTCTCCCCTCCCAGGGGGACACATAAGTACACGCTCTCCCTCCAACAGAAGGAACTTCAAGGAGCTCAGAAACCAGCTTTGGCAGCTCTCGCAGCACTTCAAGCATGCACTCCTCACCCAGCCCTCCCTCCCTCCCTCCCTCCCTCCCTCCACCTGCATCCTATATGCTCGATCTCTATGTCACTTTTCAGCCTTGCACCGCCCCGTCCGCCCACTGAGGCACTGTCACCCATGTCTTCACGACCTCAAAGTCAAAGTCGTTTCTAATCTCTACTCCCATCTCTTCTCCCATCTCTTCTCCCAGCGAAGCCCACTTTGTCATTGATTTGAGCAACACCCCAGCTGTCACATTACATCGTCTGTTTGTCTGTATTAAGCAGCAGAACAACATACAGTAGATCCTTGTTTTCCCTTATGTCACCTCATTTTACCCCCCGACCATCAAAATTCAAATTACACAATCTCAGTTCAGTAAGTGTGAGCAGCGTTAAATAAACTTATTAATTTATTTATTTAGCAAAAAATAACCAAAAAAAACAAAAAAACATAGTTAAGGATGTGACCTAGATCTGAGGTTACATCTGACTGTCAGCTTAAAGATGCTATACAGAGGATTTCCTCATTAGTGTGTCACTGTGAAATTAGTTGTGATGGCGTAAAAAGAAGGAAGAGGGAAAAGGGCTCTAGACATTACAGTATCTGCAGTCATTTGCTCTGTACTTTCATTGGGTCCAATTTGAGTGTTCCTGAGCTCATTTACCCACATGTAAGAGGCTTCCGGTAGACTGGTTACTTATGCATCAAAAACAGTAGGGAGCTGATATAATGAATATGCCCATAGCTTAGAGTGTAGCACCTTGAGCATGCTAAAGTGGTTGAAGCAATTCCTTTGACAGTATTTTCCTTTCAGAATACACCACAGCACACTCAAGCTAGAAGGTACTCTACTAAATAAACTCATAACATAACATAAAATGAGTGAAATAGCAGAGAATGATTGTTGTAGCTAAGTCAGCGTAGACACAGATGCCATTTCAACTCACAATCAAGTCCAAATGGCATTTATTTTTGAAACACTGTGTGACTTACTGAGTTATTCACAGTTTAAGGAACAATATGTTGATATTTGGTTCTGAACCTACTGGTCAGGAACAGTGCTGTCTACCAGGTTATTAAATTGTTAGATCTATAATGAAGGATCACTCTAACGCACGTGTTAAAAAAATCCCCGGGACTGTTTTTATATTGTTTGTACCTTTTAACACAGATATCCTCAGTCATACTGCATGAAATGTTTTACTTACTGTTGTGTGCTGGGTTCTGCTACGTTTCACTGTCTGCAGTTTCCCTCTGATTAAATACTCACAGAACATTTCATATTGTTCCATTGTGTGCATGTGATATGTAAAGTTTGGATTCACCGCAGCATAAAATAAAGTTAATTGAGTAACAGACTTCTTAATAGCTCTTAATAACTTCACATTTTCTCTTCCCACTGAAAGTGTAATAATGTTTATTTTATTCTGATATTAAACACTGCGAGCGGGGATTCATCAAAAGAAAATCACATGCTAATCCGAAAGTAAAATTAAGTTTCATTCGAGAGACCTGATGCCTCTGTGACAGATAATGTTACATTTCCTTCTTTACACTGCGCTTTATTGCCCTATCGTTGATGGATGTTTAACTCTGTTGTCTTTTTATGAGATGAAGTGTGGATAAAAGTATAAATGTGTTATAGATTAAGATAGATTGTTGGACACACTGCAGAAGAACAGGTGGTGGGAGACTTACTATCACGCTGCAGATGCTTCCAATAAGCCCCATCAATAAAGTAGGCAACCTGTTTGTAGCCTGACAGGTGAAACCCAGGACCAGACAGAGTGAAGTGACTGTGACAAAGTGACTGACAGATATTAGCATCAGAATTTTTATCAATACAGACTTTAGTTGGCAAGTAAAAGTTTAGAGGTGACAAAACAGTGATGAATAGTGATTGAGTATGTGTTCCTCCCCAAAGTGGAAATTAAGCACCTTTGACATTTTCATCTGCTATACTGCATTACATTATTGCGCTATAAACTATTATGCTTTGTTGCTATATTGGGTAAATAAATCTTTACACATACGACTATCCAATGAATGTCTTCCAGGTCTTAAGCTTACAGCAAACACCGACTGAAGAGTCACCTTCCCATTGGGGTTTGGTGTGCTCAGAGCTACGCTACGGAGGCTCATGGGATTTCTTGGTTCTTGGTCGTAACTGCTAAGTTGATCTTAACTAAGACCAGTCTTTAGAGTGGAGTTTAGGCCAGTTGCACCAACTAGACTTAGACTGATCTTAAGACCAGTTGGTGCAACCGGCCCCAGCAGATGCACGTTCCCGTGAGGGGCAGTTTTTCTGCAAGCAGTCTCTGAATTTAACTCAAAAACAACTCTGTTGTTTCAGAAACGAATGACCCAAGCGACAAACTAGAGCATCCAGTCAGGTTGGATGACCAACCTCAGTGACCAAATGCAGTGACGTCATGTAAACATCGGATCAGAATGGATCTCGTCACATGTGAACAGCTGACATGAAATCTTAATTTGGAATGATTTGAATCAGAATCACAAAAACGGCTGAAACGACGCATTTAATTGGATTCTGTATTAACACAGGTACATGAGGTGAAAGCACACAGCAGAAACAACCAATAAAACACATGACTGCGTAAATCAGACTGCCCTAATCATTACCAAAGCTATAATTAATATTATCTAAACATACTTAACCCATTTTAACCCCAGTTTCTCCCCAGGTGTGTAATTTAACTCCTTTAGCCGCATCACAAAGCAGTATTCCTGTCTGTGTGTGTTGATTGGTCCCAGTTGTAAGTGAACAGACATGAAAATCACAACTACCTTGCCAAAGACAAACAAACAATATAGAAAGCCTTTTTTGACGAGTGTGCTGCACAAGCAATTTTCATTGAAGTGGCGAGGTGCCATCTTTGACTTCTGTAACCAGCTCCCATAAGACATCCATGAGTGCACCCAGGAAATAAGCAGCTGTTGTCCTGTTTACACTGAACAGGTGACACTACACAAATCAACACCAGTTGATTATATATGAAAATTCCTCTTATCAACACTCATACAGGACTTTTATTTAACCTGGGTTTCTGATGTATTAGTGCTGTACACGCTTGATGACTGATGAGCAGACCCCAACCGTGTGATCTGTAATTTTGAGAAACTGCCAGATGGACGACGTGGCTGTTCTGTCTTATTTATGTCGGACATTAATCAGCCAGTTATGATCAATGTGTGCACTCCTCTCCTCCCCTATCTGCACCATACTCTCAATTTGAGAACCAGCCCCCTCCTCTCCTCTTATTTCCATATTACAAACACACTTCCTCACTATCTGTTCTTGGCACTAATGAAGCTCAGTAGTGTGCAGACTCCGCAGCAGTGATTGACTTACCACCCGCTCTCTGCTCTCTATAAGCAGCACAAGGACACTTCCAATTAGCATCTGGACTCTGGTACACTCGCTTCGGTCCCTGGGCCTCTCAGGCTGCAGAGAAAGCATTTGATTGGATATCTCTGGTTTCTAGTACATCATGAACAGATTGAGTAGGTGGAGAAAAGACGCATTTTAATTTTCTCCCTCCATTTCTCTTTTTCTCTCCTTTTTTTTCTCCCTGCAACTCTCATCACTCCGTCTTCTCCATCTGTCCGCCTATGAGCTGGCAAAGCCTTTAAACAAAGTTAGATCAGTTCCCCTATTCAAACATAATTCATGAATATTAAAACAAAGAGCAACGGCGATGTATACAGTGCGTTTTGGAAAAACAATCACGCACTGATAGTTGTCAACGTGCCTATCATTTATATTCAGATTTGTTATTCACAGAGCACTCATCATGTCCTCTACCTCAGCTGATAAGAGCTGCTCTGTATCCAGCGGTACAACCTCACCATAATGCTCTTATCCCCGACAACCTTGATGATTCAGTGGCACTTTTTGAACCTGACTTTCCATTCTGGTACCATTGTCTCCCCGTGAAGGATGAGACAAAGCAGTCAGGTCTTGAAGGAAACTGTCTGCGGAGACACCCTTGGAGTGACATTGATCATGTTTTCGAGAGCTCTTCTGGCAGCTCTGACTGAACATATCGCCTTTGAATTACGGGCATATCATCACGTTTGACTTTTTGACTGTATGTTCAGTTCATAAAAGTCAAATGAATAACTTGTCTGACCCTCCTCTGTCAAACCATCTCAGGTCGGGGTCGTGCTGCACTACTCATCTCTGTCCACCATGCTGTGGCTCGGGGTGACAGCGAGGAACATTTATAAGCAGGTGACCAAGAAGCCTCCGCAGAGCCAGGATGGTGACCCGCCTCCACCTCCTAAACAGCCCCTGTTGAGGTAAGAACAAATGTCCCCGCAATCCTCCTCGACCCTGACGGAAAAGTACATGAAAAGTGGAGGGTGTGTATTTTTTGCCTGTGTGTGTGTGTGTTTGAGACTAGTATTTCTGATATTTCCTGCACTGTCATCGCTGCTTGCTGTGCGTGTGTCTTCAGAGGCCAAGGACTGGTTCACTGCACAATTATTTGCTTTTTCTTTATTTCCTTCGTTTTTGTCAGCATGTGACCTGGCTGACATTGTGAGATGTACAAGTCTTACACAATATTCCTTTTTATTTATCGGCAGTGATAGAAAAAAACACGTTCACGAATGAAAGTTTTACATAATTTAAAAATATGCTGAAGTTAGAGAAGTACTAACTACTTAATATAAAACTTTACTTAAGTACAGAAGTATAGCATAAGTAAAAATGCCCAGACTAATGTCATTGTTATTCAGTTACGGATGTATCATTGTGTAAACACTGTTAGAGCTGTTCATAACCGGTTAATCTACACTTTGGTTGTACCATCCAATAGTTTCCAATCTATATGGCGCCCCCTCCGAAGATAAACTGGTTGTGTTGTGAGATGATGAATTGGGTCGTAAGAAAAAACAAAGTGGTGATATGAAAAAAAACTGTGTTCATTTCTCTGGACTATGGATTCAATCTGTACTTTTTGTGAAATATTGGAGAGTTTAACTTCCAAATAATATTTAAATGGAGCCATCTGAGAAATGTAAAGAGGAAATAATTCACAGCACATAAACACAAACCAAAAGGATTGAAAAACCTCTTGTTTTAGAAGAGTGGTGTAAGAATTACCATATTTGTATTGCAGTTTAGTGAATGTACTTGCTTTCTTTACACCACTGATTTGAAGTTAAACAGTATTTTTAATGAAGGTGTATCACCTTCCTCTGCTCTAATGACAATCTCAGCACTAGTCGGTTACTTTGCCCTTGCAGAGAGGTGTTTGTGTGTGAGCGTACGCATAATTGCGTCTCTGTTGATTTATACCAGCTTATGTGTTTTTTTCAGGTGTTTGCTGGCTCATGTTTCCTTTAGAGGGCAACAATAGCTTCACACAGATGAGTTATTGCATCGTTTATCTGCAGAGACATCCACCGCTAGTTTGCATTCTTTCAAGCCCCTGGCTTTGTTCACTGTGTAGTGACATGGCTGTCAGGTCTTCCTATTTATACCATTTGGCTCTCCTTGTGGATTTCGCTCACATTTGCTCATTTTAAGAAATTGCATTTTTAATCTGAGTCACTGTCCGCCACAAGGGAAGACGTTTAGGTTTTGAAGGGTAATGATTCACTTAATGTGAAAATTAGGCTGATAAATGCCAGAGATTAGTGGAGTCGAGTGGATTCCTTTTAATAAGTCAAATTTCTGAACTGAGCTCTGTTTAAATCAGAGTCTCCTGTTAGAGGTGACAGACATTCGAGGTGCAAACTGCTGCTTAGCAACAATAACTCTGACAGAGGGAGGCGTATCACACTGACAGGCATTTGTCTGGGGTCTTTATGTAACATTTCTGATCAGTTCATCACTAACAGCGAGTTATACGGTTGAATGCAAGATTTCTGCGAATTTGAATTTAGCAGAAATAGGGATTTGATTCAAAATATGTCCACAGATTATATTGAGGAGGGAAATACTCATCCAAACAGGATTTACACATGGGTGTAACAGTCTTTGTCAAATGTATTGCCACACTAACCACTAAGCGAACAGCTACAACCAACCAACACCTGCTAGTTGATAGTTATTTGACATAATGTGTGATGTACTTATAGTCAGCGTGTACCTTTAGTAGCAGTGACACTGAAGCTGAGCAATATACTGCTGTGGACAGGTATTAGCCACTTCAACAGCTCAAGAATGCAGTTCTATATTTGACTCTTTTCTCTGTCAAACAGCCATTTCCTTTGGAGTGACATTTTTCTACTCTTGAGCTGAAATTCTGTGCAAAGTACATTGTGTTTGCTTGTAGGTAGTAATTAATTAGTATTTATTAAGTGATATTAACATTTCTGTGTGCATTTTTTTTTGTGTGGCTAAAGGATGTTTTTGCAGATGGTCTAAATTCCTAGTCTCCCTGCCTTATCTTACCTTACCATAGTTTGCAAATAATTTAAGCCTTTAATGTAATTTTGCCATCCACTATAAAACCAGTTGAAAGGACAACAGTTGAAACCTGACGATAGTGATGATGACAGTGTATTTGAGCTCATCTCAAGAAGAGTTCACCAGTCCAGTTAATGTGCCCCTCCCCCTTTTATTTAAGAAAGAAGTTTAAACAATTATAAAACCTCAGATTTTGCAGTTTTCCCACAGGTACATCTACACTGCGTTGCCTGGAGAAGCTGCAGTCTGTAGTAAATGTTTTAGCTCAGTTATTCTGTTTGAGACTTCCTCCAGCCCTGTAAGGTAAGAAAGCAGAAATGTCAGGAGGATGGGGAGGAGGAAGGATGAAGAGGAAACGAATAACTTAAAACAACCTGTTACTATGGCATCACCCCAAAACGCTGTAACTAATTAGCTCAGGTCCCCAGGAGAATGCTGAGCCAGGAGCTTTATCACAAATCGAAATGTATTTAACCTTTTGACCCATTTCATTCCTATTTGCTTAGACACACACATCAGAATGGAATTTCTGCTCTCTTTTTTTTTTCCTACTATTTCTCAATTTCATTCCCTCTGTGCTTACTCGAGACATTTGGCATGTGTAAGAGGATCAGCTTTTGGACACGTGCAGTGCTCTTCCTCTGCAGAGAGAAGGTGCTGTGTGAGCTCTTCTTGCACATCGCAACTGTGCTGCAGAGCTGAACTTCAGAAGCTTCCAGGAGAAATCCCGTTATGGGAAGGTTTTAGAGCAGAGATACGGAGGGCGAACAGAGGGTGCTCCGTGACAAATGCTTGTTTGTCATCTTGTATTCACTGCCATTTTCTTAAAGCTGTTGGAAGATATCAAGCGCTGCTCCAGTCGCATGAATTTTCATAAACATTCTGAAGATTTTTTTTTTTTTTTTTTTTTGGAAGGAGACACAGCGAATGACCCCACACATTAAAATTATTTAAACATGAGAAGCTGCACTTGATATGAACCCTGCTGGAGTATCTTAGAGAAGGATGGAGGGGTTCAGAGGATTGAGAGGAATGTGACACATGTAGCACTCCCAGGATATTTATAACCAATATACCTGAAATGAATATCTATAAAGAATCTAACAATCAGCTGCATCATATATCTGACATTATTAAAGGTGCTCAGTAATATCCACAGAGAGCCAGTGAGGATAAGGTCCCCGTCAGATAAGAATCCCCTCAACCTATAAGCAGCACTCTCCTGGCAAAGCAAATCCTCTGACACCTGCATGATTTGGGGAGAGTGTGGATGTGTGTGTGAGAGAGGGGGGGGGAGTTGTTATATGGAACATTCTTGAGACTCTCCCATCATGCACTGCTTGTGAATGAGATAATTTGTCTTGGGGCACGCGGAGGGATCGTGTGGCGCAGCAGTCAAGTTGATCCACAGTGATTGACTGTAATGCTCCCCGTCAGACAGGCTCATGCAATGAGACTTAGCAGCTGGAGACAAATCAATTTCTCCTCTGAGCATCCCCACCACCCCCCTCCCAACAACCAACCAATTCCTCCTCATCCACCTCTTCTCCGGTCTCTCCGCTCCTGATGGTGTCTGATGGCGTATCCAGCCGACCATCACGCTGACCTTTGTCAGAAATCTGCCTCACTGTGTTGGACCACACACATTAAACGCCTCTGTTCATGCTATTAACCGGCAGTTATTCCTCTAAAGTAACACTTCACCTCCAGACAACAATTTCTGTCTGGTTGGAAAACTCCAGATATGATTAACTATAAACAGATGAGGTGAGAAAACGGAATGAAATTATCCTGCCAGTTTACCATTGTCTGCATTTAGATACTTCATTTGAGTTGGGTTTTAAGTATGTTGTAGTACGAGTGGCTGGCCGTGCATGAACTATGAGATAAAGTGTCTATCAAAAATGAAGCGGCAGAACATCTCTGTAGACTCATTAAAGGCCTGTCATCACTGAACAACAGGGGGTAAAAATAATATTCCAGACTGGAACAGGAAATATTTAAACATTTTTTGAAATACATTTGGCCCCTTTCTTGGTGTGTCACATGACTGACAGTGACTAACACCACTCTCAGTCCTGTCAGTCACTGAGCTAAGCCAGTAAGTGGCTAAGTTTAGCTCTGTGAATGTAAACGGGGAGGAAAAGCTACTTCTAAGTCACCAACGATCAGTAGTACTCTGTGTTAACAGGAATGTCAAACACTGCAGCCGTGGGGCGTCGTTTAGCTCAGTTGGTAGAGCGGCCACCCCATATACAGAGGCTACAGTCCCCGTCACAACCGGCCCCGTATCAAATCCCAACCCTTTGCTACGTGTCACTCTGCCTCCCCATTTCCTGTCTCTCTACTACTACACTATCGATTAAGGATAAAAGCCCAAAAATATACTCAACACTGCAGTCATCTGCCACCAGTTAGCTGATTTACTAACTCCATAATAAATGTGTGTGTGTGTGTGTGTGTCATGCCACCTAGAAATTATGGTATGCCACCATCAGCAAAGTCCTTCTCTTCTATTCACCATTTCCACACGTTAAAGATACGTAGATGGTTCCTCCCCTGGAGTTAAATGGCCAATATTGTGTCCAATTACAATCAGGAGTGTCTATTGTTTTAAAGTTCATTTTCACCCATTGTAAAAAAAAAATGGTGCCAGGGCATGTAATATGTGGCCACAATGTGAATAAACATGTACACTTAAAGTAACATTGCAGAGTTTTTCGGCCTTAAAATAATGTTTCCAGCCTCACTGCAATGGTAGAAAAATGGTTAAAAGGATGAATGGTGCTGCCGCCGCAGCCTGAGCAGGGTCACGTCGGCTGAAACTGCATTATGTGACTTCCCTGCACGGGTACGAAACACTGCCCCCCCTCCTCCATCCTCCCCTCTGCGTCGAGGGAGAGACGTGGTGGGTAAAAGTGAAACTTACGGTTCCCCTCTGGTTGTCGTCGCCACCGCTCCCCCCTCTCCCCCACTCCCCCGACCACCCACCACACAGTCTCCTTGCAACATGTGGGAAATACTGTTAATTGGAATAAACGCTGGATGCGCTGGCTGATAAGTTTCGTTTTCGTTAAGTTTCATTTTTCCCCCCAGACGATAGTGATTCTCAACCAGATGGTGGAAGCACTGAGCTGAAACTCTGCAATGTTGCTTTAAAATAGCATTCGTGAGTAGGCCTATGTGCAAAATGTGTTTATTTGATCAAATTAGTTCCTTAGTTTTAGGTGTTAGTGGGTGAATTCACTTACCTTGAGAAAGCTGATTCAACTTATTTCCATTTATCTGGCTCTGCTGCTGGCTTCCTGTTATACAGTATATAATAGCAGTGATATCAATATTCTCCAGACCCAAATTTATTTCCCAAAATGTTAAACGAGCTGCTTTAAAAAGCTCCATCTGTTCATTAAAGGGCACTCATGCATGCAGATTTCAGTCCAAGGCTCGTTACATACATTGCTGTTGCATAGTCTGCTTTTACCCATCAGCCTTTGCCCTTTGCTGGAGCTTTACGACCACCACTTGTCTCCCTAGCTGTGCTATGTATATCCTGGAGCAGGTCCAGAGAGAGGACAGCACATAGTCACCAAACAGAGGACAGTGCATCAGCAGAGCCACAAGGTTGGGGGGAGTCACTGTAGCTTCTGGCTAAAAGGCACTTCAGGGTCTATTTATATCAGATAATTACTGTTCCTAAACTCTCTGAAAAGCATGACTCTGCATACACAGCCATTTTGCCAGAGTTTGAAGGCTTTTTTTTTAATAGAATGGCCAGCAAATAAATAAAAAAAAAGTGTGAAAATGTGTGTGGATAAGAATTTGAATGTGAAGAGCAGCGTTCTGTACAGACCCAGGGCACCGGTAGACTGGCATTTGATCACAAATGCGATACATTTTCTGTTTGTGTGTGTGTGTGTGTGTGTGCTACACATGTATTCTTGGGCACAGGCCTGTAGGAAACACAAGGAGGCTTTCCTGGAGGAGATATAGGGGAATGAGGGTTATAAAGCACAGGGCGCTTTAACATCCACTAGTTCTTCTCATTTATGCTTATCTGGCTGACGGGTGTGTAAATGGCTTTCTGTTGGAGGAGGGTCCCCTGAGGGAACTGTTCCACTCATAGACAGTGACAGGCCAGTAATACCACTGCCTACCCCCCCTCCCCACCTCCCCACCCCCCCACAACCACCCAACCACCTCTCACCAACCGGCCCTGACAAACATCTTGATTGTAATTGAATTTTTGGGACGGCTGCTGTGTGACGGATGACAGATTGGTAGGGGGAGAGAGAGACGGAGACAGAGGGAGGAGACTGAGGATGAAGATGGAGGAAGATGGAGTGGCAGAAAGGTTAGAGCAGTGACAGAGGTTTAGATTGAATGGAAAGGACGAGGAAATAGCATAGTGTTTTATAGGAAAGTGGATGACAGTGCAGAGAGAGAGGACGAGGGCGCTGCTCTGCAGAGGGGGAGCAGCTTTGTTTGTGCAATGAATTCTTAAAGCTGGCGGTATATTTGCTGTGACGCAACTGTCGCCGTTCACATACCTACCAGTTTACCAGCAAACATCAGAATATTATCTGGAAGGAAAACAATGTGAACAGCAGCAGTTCTGGCGTCCACACTACAGCATCCCCCGGGGGTAAAGGAGGGACTGTAGTGGTGTTAAGCTCACTTTCTTTCTTCCGCTATTAATGTTCTTTCATGTAGTTTCTTTATTTGATTAGATAATCTCATCGACACCAAGATCTCTTTTGCAAGTAAGACTTTTTAATTGCATCTTGTGTGCACACGGTGGTAATTTCGGTGCCAGCGCACGGCCGTGATGCTCACACAAAGGCGAGATACAAGCGTATGTGCGTCAGTGCCTTGATGCTGTGTTCAGACTGCAGCGCTGTGTGAAAAAGTTGGGCCTCAGCAGGGGTGACTGTCGCAAAGGGCTTTGGCCAAAACAGCTCAGTCAGAACAGCAACATGCTGCAACTTAAGTGCAACTGCACCATTGCTCTGCACTGTGAATGTCATAGTTCTAGTTTCTGCCAACCGCACCTCATGGTACATTAATAACAATTGGGCAATGGTGACTGATAAGACTTAAAGGTCCAGTGTGTAATATTTTTTTCAAGGTTTATTGGAAAAATCTAAATATACTACTAATTTGTATAAGTGTATAATAGCTATAAAAAAAAACCTGTTTGGTTTTCAGAGCCTTATGATTCACACAAGGGTCTTGCTTAGAGAGTGTCACCATCTTGTTCTGCCATGTTTGTACGAAATGGAAAATCCAGTCAACCAGAGAGCACGTTTCAAGAGTTTTAAGAGTTTCACATTCACAAATAAACAATAGAATTACAGTATTTATTACATAAATAATATAATCGGATTGCTGGATGTCACTGTTTACCCCTCATTTTACACACTGGACCTTTAACCTCTGTATCTGCAGTATTTACTAAAACAGATATTCCAGCATTGTAGTATTTTATCTCTCCTGAAAAGACACAACCCACCAACGTACACTATTGTTGTATATGAATGCAAAATGTTTCCTGTGGGAACAGGAGATTGTGATCAGACCGCTCCCAGCCAGTTAAAATGCTGATTGTTTCTTGGTTTGTCTTTTAAGAGAGCCGCAGTGGCATGAGGGAAATAAATCAAACTAACTTGAAGATGAAACTTCAAAGGTACAAAGTGTTACCAGCGCGTGTACAAAGCTGAACAGACTTAAATTTCAACCCACTTCTAATCCAGGTTTCTTTTTACGTCTCTCATGCTGTCATGAGCAGCAGATGCTTTAAATTGCAGCAATGAGTCCTGACAAGCACTTTCATCGACAGGAAACAGATTTGTTTTCCCGGTGAAACTTTAGTTGTTAATTTGGAGCAAAGAAAACAAACTATTGGTGTGATCGCACCCACAGAGCGTGATCACAAACAAACAAACAAAAAAAGTGCACACATACTGTAGGTGTTGAGGTATTTTGGGATGGTCATGTTTGAGGAAAAGTGGAGAAAGGATATCTGACAAATGTGTCCACACGTCTGCTCCTCAGCGTCATGGTTCGTTCTGTAAGTTGAGAGAAAGCAGAGTTGTTTGGTGCGAGAGCTTCACTCACTGCACAGCACTGTAATCGTATCTGTCACTTTGTCTGTTTGGATCTTGCCGCTATTATCTCTGTCTTGCGTCTAATGCTGTTTCTCAGTCATATTTTGACAGTGTGCTGTTGTAATCCACAGATAGAGGATTTGTGAATGTTTTTTCTCCACAGTCTTAACACTTTGGTCTCGTCTCTGCCTCTGTTTGTCCCTCTGTCCCCTCACAGATTTTATTTGGTCAGCGGTGGAGTGCCCCTCATCATCTGCGGGGTCACGGCAGCCGTCAATATAGACAACTATGGCAGCGGGGAGCAAGCACCATAGTAAGTCTTATATTTACATCTGTACTCAAGGTTAAATTACACCCGCTGTTCATTTTATACACCTCAACAAAGCGCTTTCCTCATTAGTTGTTATTAATTATTTCCAAAAATAAACCTTTTTTTAAGAACAAAGGTGGGTATGTGTTTTGACACATACCTCCACTGTAAGGCTTCTGTTCCCCGTTGGTGTTTGAATTAGTTTTTCTCTGAAGTCAAAACAGCAGCAACCTAGATGTTGTGTGTTTATATTGTGGTGGTTTGCATTGTAGATACATGTTAGAACAAATAAATAAATCCATGTATTAAAAGGTGCCGCTGTTGGGTCCTCACTGCAGGCGGGTTCGATTCCCGCATCGAGCGGCCCTATCCTGTGTGTCATTCCCCCATTTCCTTTCTCTCTAGACTGTCCTATCATATAAAAGCATGAAAATCCCCCAAAAATTGTTTAAAAGGTGCCGGTGTTGCTGTGTGTTGCAGCTGCTGGATGGCGTGGGAGCCCAGCCTGGGAGCCTTCTTCGGCCCCGTGGCCTTCATCGTCCTGGTGACCTGCATCTACTTCCTCTGCACGTTCATCCAGCTGCGGCGACACCCCGAGAAGAAGTACGAGCTCAAGCAGCTGACGGAGGAGCAGCAGAGACTGGCAGCGATCGACGTGCCCACTCACTGTCATCAGGGAGCCGAGCCCGGCGCCCTGGCAGCCCAACCCGGCGGGGGCCACTGTCCCGCCGGTTGCCCCGGTGTCCCCATCAACCCTGCGCTGCTGGCCAACGAGCACTCCTTCAAGGCTCAGCTCCGAACGGCGGCTTTCACCCTGTTCCTGTTCCTGGCCACCTGGACCTTCGGCGCACTGGCCGTGTCGCAGGGCCACTTCCTGGATATGATCTTCAGCTGCCTCTACGGTGCCTTCTCCGTCACCCTCGGCCTCTTCATCCTCATCCATCACTGTGCCAAGCGTGACGACGTCTGGCACTGCTGGTGCTCTTGCTGTCCCAGCCGGCGAGCCAACGCCTGTCCCGGCGCCCATGGGCCGGCTCAAGCGCGGCCCAAGGTCAACGTGAACGGAGATACGCCCGGGCATGGCCACGGTCACAGCCACTGCCACCACGACTCGCCGTGTCAAGGGAAAACGCCGATAAGCTGCAGTCACAGCAGCTTGAGTCACTGTAAACACGCCGCCCTGCCGTCGTCGCAAAACCACGTGACGTGCCTGGCGCCGGTAACGCCGTGCTGCGCCGCCTTGCACAGCCAGCAGCTGATGGAGGAGGAGCCCACGGCGACTCACGTGCTGCTCCACGCCGACCCCGAGGGTTACAGGCCGGGCATCCAGCTACACCCCTGCCTAAAGAGCAGCACCAGGACTAAAAGCCGTCACCTCAGCCGCCGGTCGGGCTCCGGCACGTGCGGAGCGGCGAGCGGCGAGAGGGAGTACGCCTATCACATCCCCTCCAGCGTGGACGGAGGCAGCGTGCACAGCTCACACACTGACAGCCCCCACAGCACACACGAGCGTCATGCCCACATCTGTCCACACCTGGCCCACGAAGGCCACCACGACGGGCATCACACGTGCCACGCCGCCGCCGCCGCAGCCACCACACACGAAGCCCTGGCGTGCCATAACCCCTGCCACAGGCACATCTGCTGTGCCAAGGCAGACCTCCTCCCATCCCTGTGCCCGGCGGAGGCGGGCGACACGGGCATCTTCTTGTGTGGCTGCGGCAAGGTGGCCGAGGAGGACCCCATGGCGTCACATCACCACCTGGAGATGCACGCAGCGCGCAGACAATCCTACCCCCAGAACCCGCCCAATCAGAACGGGATTCTAAAAGGGGGCCTGCACGAAGGACTCCTGTACACCTCGGACAGCACAGGGAATATACGCACTGGACCCTGGAAGAACGAAACTACTGTGTAGTGTGGGGAAAAAGAAAAAAAAAACATGGGAGTAAAGCAGCACCCCTGCCTCATCCCCCCAAAATAAACCCTTGCCTCCCTTTCTAGAATAAAAAAAAAAGAATTGAACAACATTTTAAACATCACAATCAGCGTGGGATATTTTTATTTTGATGTCCTCATGTTTTTATGTGTGCTGTTTTACTGTACAGAAATCTGCTCTCATGTAAACGCTCCTGTAGAGCATCCATTCACAGAACAGAATCTCCTCTATCAAGAAGAATTTGTGGAATATGTGTCACATCACGACCATCAGATGTAATTGAAGGTATCTCCATTGTTCCATATTACTACAGATCTCTCTCTATATATATATACAAGAAAATGAATGGTCGTATGTATGAATATGTGTGTTCGTGCTCAAAGGCAACACGCTGCAAGATTTTTTTACACTTTGAATCTGAATCCATAAACTAGTCTACGACGACGGTGAACCTCCAGTACTTTAAAGAACTCTTGGCATCCATGTTTTAGACGACTTAAACCAGCAATTTTAGACTTCATGGGTATTTTTGCCATTCAGTCAAGCAACTGTGAATATCTACTAGAGATTTTCTAAATAATATACAAAGATGCTGTCGCTTGCCAGAGATGCGTGGATGCTAGTTAAGTTGTGAAAATTCAAAACAACAGAAAAAGAGAAGTGAAATTAAGCTTCCTCTTCCAGGTCGATATTGATCGTGCTGTCTGTATGATGTCTTCACTGGTGTGTTTCTCTTTTCTTTTCCTTTTCACAAGAGAAGTAAATAACGACAGCGTCAACAGCAACAGCGTTTTGTGGCCATTGTGAATAGAGAGTTGCTGTCACTGGAACCAGTGCCATTTTTATTAACACTGTGCCACATAGAGCCGCGTCCTCACAGCCAGTTCATTGCCAAAACTAGCGTGCAGGTTGTTGTTTTTTTTACTCTCTCTTCAGCTCAGCTCGCACACGCTACACGTGACATTGTAAGCATACGGTTCTTTGTAAAATCAAACACTCGGACGTTTTTCTTTTTTTGTTTGTTTTATTTCGGGTTTTTTTCGTAGGAAAAAGAGTGTGAATGTGATTATAGAAGAAAACCAAGCTGCTTAAATGTCACTTTGGGGAAACCTCCCCTGTTATTTTCCCTCAGCTAATAAAACATCTCAGCCAAACTCACCCACCATTGGCTAAAGCCACAAAATGACACATGGCAGAAGACAGTGCAAATGCAATCCCTTTATATTTTATCTGTTTTTATTTTTGTCTCATAAGAGCCTCAAAGCATGCATGCCTTGTTGTACGTAGCTATGTGCTATATTTTAACAGTGTAACTGAATGCCCGTCCATGAACATATTATTTGCCTTGACCCGATAAGACTGCTGCAGCTTGCCATATATCATTTTTGACACACTCTTGGATTAAAAGCCTAGTTCCCAACAAATACTGTACTATTTCCCATTACTAATCTCCATTTAACAATACATTAAGCTTAGGTTTATCCTAGGATCCAGTCCAGAAAAATCATAATGCTCCCAGTTCTGCTTTAGTAGATAACTTGTGTCAGCGGAGAGGTTGAAGTATGGATCTCTTTTTTTATTTATTTATTTTTTTGTGGGGAGGGAGGGCCATGAAGGTCACATTCTCTTTGAAGAATTGCCACTCTGAAGAGAAGGCTCTGTCTTGGTGTAGCGGCTCTTGCTTGTTTTCTGAATGATGATATTGAGTGCGATGCTCCACACAGGACCTGTCATTCATTTCATCTGAAAAAGCCTAACTTTAAAAAAGAAAACTGTACACCCAAGCAGTGCATATAACCTCACGGCAAACCCTGCTCTAGCTAAACCACGTCAGCATGCACACCATCTCTCTCTCCATCTTGTGCACTCTCGTCCGTGTATATAGAATTGGTTTCTGATGAATTATTTTATATGAGATTTAAGATATTTAAGAATAAAATAAGTCTATATGTAAAGAAAGTTGTATGGGAAAAAAAACTGACCTCTCAATGTTAATACTCAGTATCTGAGTTTAGAAAATGTCTCGTTTTGTTTTCAAATGCATTTTTTTCTGTTGCAATTTGAGTTGATTTCATAAAGTATGCAGACTCGCCATGTGTTGTGAGACTTATCCTGTCATATCAGAAATAGAAATGCACTACACATAATAACATTTGGCCTGCCGGAATAGAACCTGTTACTTGCAGTACAGTATGTTTATTATAGAGATGTTTGTTCAGACAGAAATATTTGAATTAAAAAAAGTGACTTCTACAGAGAAAAGAGAAATATTAATGTGATATTCCCTTCATTCGGGTGGCAGGCGCTGAACAGTGAAAGGAGGCCCTGGTAGACATCAAAGATGATGCATGAACCTCATAGCTTCGCACAGGGCCAGTGGAGTTATTTCCAGGGTCTGGGACAAAATGGGATATTATGGACCCAACTTAGGAGTTATAAAACAGTGGCCCACAATTGATCATACAATACAGGCTCCTAAGAGCCTCCCCCAGATGCTGGCAGTCGGCGGCCATGACTTTATAGTTATTGGAAAGGGATTTGTAACAGTATCACAACAAAAGATTTGAACGAATCAGCCTCTCCCGCAGAAACCCACATTAAACTCAGAGGAGATTGGTCTAGGTTAATTGCTGTACAACATGTGTATTTGCTGGTGGTGTGTCCTAGGAGCAGCCTGAGCTCTTCACTGTCTGTGAGAGACCACGTGTTTGGTACCATAGGCCACCGTAGGCCAACCTTTCTGTTGTCATCAGTAGCAGATGTACTGCCCTAACAGAGCTCGCAGACTTAGTTTGGGCTCAACAGACGGCTGCTGGAATATTCACCTGTGGTACTGTGACAAAACCTAAAGCCAGTTTTCACTTTTTTCTACATTGACACAGATTCCAATAAATGTATTTTTTCACCATGCAACGGATGAGAGCGTCTTTGGCTTGTGTTTGTTTGTCTGCCGTGTGTGCTTGCGTGTACATGTGTGTGCATGAGCAGAGCAGACATTTAACTTACATGACAATGGATGTGAAGGAAAAGCCTTTTTTTTTTTTTTTTGCCTTTTCAGTTGTGAATGCACTGTGTTTATTTCTTCTGACAGCCTGATGGAGATTGAGATGTCTTACGGACACAGGGGAGAAATTCAAATGATAGCAGGCTTGACTGCCACTGTGCGTTTGGTGTGCGTGCGTGTGTTGTGCATTCTCATACCATGTACGTACACATACATGCACAGACATCACCGACGTGCACCGCCCAGGAAATGAGACAGTGTGTCTTCTGTGTGTCACCCACATTTGACAGGCCATGAAACACCTGAGCGCATTTAATATTCAGCTGGATTTTTTATTTTTCTGGTCCAAGGCCACACATCTCTCTCCCTCTCTCTCTTTCTCCACCCGCCCAGCCATCGGATTATTCGTCTGACTGAAAGTCATGTGAAATGTCAGACCCCATCTCTCCTCCTCTGTCGGCCATGAGGACCCAGACTGAACATGAGTACTGCAGGGTGTCCATCAAAGGTGAGTCATGGACGTCTGAAGCTGAATTACTGTGCTGAATGAGCTGCAGTGGTGATTATATCAATAATGAATAAAAGCCTACGACGGCTTTTAATAACCAGGTGTGTCTTTGAACCAGTAAGTGTGTATTTCCTCTGCAGAGTCGGTAAAGCAAAAACGCTGCTTCACCATGTGGTTGTGAGACTGCAGGCTGCGGTACGTTGAACTCGGCGGTTGGCGGAGGGAGAAATTGGCCCAGGACGGCATCTGTTTCATTAAAAATTAATCTGGTTTTAGTAACACAGATGTGTGTTTATGATACAATTAACTGTGTTTTAATTTCCTGTTGTAATAAATAGGTTTGTAAATAGGACTATGAGCAGAGAGAAGAGGGGGGGAGATGGTGTGAGTGTGCCTGTTAATGCATGCATGCTCCCGAGAAGATGAGATGCTGCATGGTTGTTTTTTTGTTGTTGTTGTTTTTGTTTTTTGTTGTGTTTGTTTTTTCCTGCAGGCAAGCATGAGTAATCAGATCTGGTGTAACAAGCAGAAATTCATGAGGCTGATCTAATTTAACTGAAGGTTTATGCAGTTATGTGTGAATACAGATACATCTATGACGTCTGTATGATGCATATATGATCCAGACCTGATTTTAGAGTCTCTTTGTAGGCCTGTCTCTTGACACTTGTGATTTTGTTTTTCATTGACAGGAGGGAGAAGGCTTTCTTCAAGTGTGTTGAATAACCCGACAACATATGGCTCATAAATGGATCGGGTTATTCTCTGATGCACACACGTATGCTCTGCCTTAAAATAATCACAAATGGTCTTTGATTTCTTGTAGACCTCTTGTCTCTGAGGCTGCAGCTCCTTTTCTGCTCCCCGCATGTTTAGCTGCTCTCTCTCCAACCTCATAACAAAAGCCCCGCTCCTCCAGCTCCAGCCTTGGCAGACAAGACTTGTGATAGAAGTGCTGTGATCGTCATGCTAATGCCGTCCTTGACTTAAATAACATGCACGACACTTGCCGGGCAGAAGAGCGAGAGGCAGAGCTGCAGAGAGAACGGAGAGAGGGGTTGAGAGAGGGGGGGGTGGAAGGGGTGAGGGGATGGTTAGTTTGAGGCTTATGGGAAGAAAGAAACAGAGAGGTGGAGAGATCAAAGAGAAGGGGGAGACAGAAAGAGGTGGGCAAAACTTTTTATTAGATAGCATCACTTGGTTTCTTGGAAGCTGCATTTCTAATGTGGTGTGTGTGTGTGTGAGGGAGGGAGAGAGAGGGAGTGAGTGAGTGTTTGAGGCTACTGCAGCAGCGGAAGTTAACTAAATGCACTCAAGTACTTGACTCACTGATTTTACACATGAAAATCAGTGTTCTCATTTCGAGAAGAGCCGCTCAGCCCATGTAAACAGTTTTATAAGTGCTTACATTTCTCCGGAGGAGCTTTGTCAAGTCAGGGGGAAAATATCCCGATGATGTCACAGTGATGTCATCATCTCACCATGAGCTCGGATACTCAAAGATGTGACAGAAAGGCTGTGATACAAATGGCAGAATGAGGAGTTTGAAAGGCGCAAGCATTTGGCATTCAGCACTGACATCCAACTTGGCTCTTGCTATCATGGAAGATCCGCAAAAACCAGTAACTATGGATACCAAAGTGTACAACTGTTCAGTGTAATTAAGCCCCCATTAAATGGACATGTTGCTGTATTGTCAGTGCACAGTATTCTAATCCCCACACAGGCAACTGTGTAATCATGCAGTCGCCCTCATGTCAGTGATGAACACATCACTGACATGGAGTTGTACCATTTTCTATACAACATGAAGAGACAAGAAGTCTTTGTCTTTGTTACTGTTACTTCGCAAATTTGTATGCACTATTTAATCAGGAATATTGATTCAATGATATGTTTTTTGAATAATTTGGCATTTTGTTTGTTTTTATTTTAGTCAGGGTCTTTTGATGGAGGATATTTTTACATGTTAAAGCAGGGAAATTGCATGAATGAACAGAGCCATTGTTGATGTTGTTATTAACACTGTACATTGCAATTATAGTTGTTCTAACAGTTATTATGGTGCAGACAGAAAAAAAAACTTAGCAACACCTGGATTCTTGGACATTTTTTGTCCACCTGATGATTGTAGGGACAGAATTTGCCATCATTTTAGCTCTCATTTGGTCTCTCCACCATCACCCAAAAAGAAAATGTGACTTTAATTTACAAAAATATCTGTGGTCTGTGGAAATAACAGTCTGGAAAAGCAAAAAGCTGAGTCCAGCTGAGAGGAACTGCAGAGCAGAGAGACACAGTTCTGTGGGTTCGTCCCTACAATCGTGCCCTGTTCAATGTAATCTCTCAATAACATAAGAAATATTGATAAGTGCAGCTATGCATAAAGATCTGATGCTTCTGCTGAGAATGTAGCCATATGGATGATGCAGTCAGAGTGATTCAGTAATTGATGGCGGCTCTTGTTGCTCTGTCATCCTTCATTTTTCATTTGAAGGAGACAGCAGGTTTCTCCTTACACAGACTTGTGCTGGAGTTGTTTGCCTGGCGGGCAGAGGGTGGGATGTATGCTAATCCAGTGCACAGGGGCTACGAACATGCGAAAACAAAAACAGCTATATTGGTTTACTTGGTTGTCATAGCTGTGTTTTGCCTCGGTGTACGACGTCGCCCTGTGAGGAGGCTGCCTTCCAGCCAATCGCTATCTTTCAGCTTTCCCCAAGAAGACCTCCGAAGACTTACATCCCCTCTCTAAGTACATGAAAGTAATGAACAAAAAACCCCAGCCTATTTCACAAAGCTCAGCCCCATTCTGCTATTTCAGTGGCTTACTGTCAACACAGCCACACCTGAATTCCACTCTGTGATGTGACAATCTGCAGGTTGCTTCTCATTCTGGCAAAAAAAAAAAGAGAAAAGACTTTGACGTCTCAGTGAGTGACATGTCTGAATGTTTCCTTTAACTTGTGTTCTCGTCACAGCCATTGGCCCCTGCTGCGCTATTCAATTTCTTCATGCATCAAATCCTTTGTGAGTATTGTGATGCATGCCAAAGACTAAGTCAGGTAAGTGTGAGTATTACTGGCTTCTCTAACTAAAAGCTGCGCGTTGGCTTCGGAGGGAGCCAATAGCTGCCAGTCTGTGTTGTTCTATGTGTTTGACAGTCCTCCCTCGTATCTCCCCTCCCTCCCCCGCAGCCCCTCTTTGTTATTTATAGCTTTGCTCTAATGGTGACGCAACACGGTACAACTGCAAGGGAGCAAAGAATCATGTGATGGTTTTAATGCAACAATCCAGTGGATTATGAGGGGCCTAAGAGGCTGCTACTGCAGTCTGTAACATCAAGGCTCCGACACGACAGCCAGGCAGGGCCGGAGCCCGCCAGCTCCCTCCGCTCCTCCCTCCCTCCCTCCTTCAGTGGAGAGAGAAAGCGGACAGCTGGGGAAGGCATGGTGGGCAAAGAACCAGGGAGCAGGGACGAGAACTGAGAGGATGGAGAGGGAGGAGTGAAGCCAGGAGATTACACTACAGTAGCTGTTTGTTATGGGTGTGTTAAATTCTACACAGCTGCCAGGAACTGGTGTCCACCTCCTCTACATCCACAAAATTAGGGTTTATCCTCTAAACCTAAGAACTGGTAGACAAAGGTTGTACATGGAACTGCAAGAATTATAGTCATGTGGTTTCATATGCGTATGGATTGTATAAAAAACAATGCAACTCTGCAAAGACGGGCCACTGGACATCATGCATGGTATCCTTTACATGTGAAGATAAGTGAGACATTATGAAACATGAAATATTATCTTATCTATATGTACAACACGATACAAATGTGCAACTGTATTTACACAGGTTCAGTGGAGACCATAAAGGATGCTGAGGTCATGTCCTTGAGCTTTACTATGTCCCGATATCTCATGATTTAATGAGATATAACCATTTAAAATGATACTTTAATCACATATGACCAATGTTAATTGTTAAATGTCATACTGTTTTCATTCTCTTTTCTTGTTATGTTTCTTTAATTGGATATTTCTTTTTCATTTCTCTTGAGCACGTATGATACTGTGCTATACAGAAAATTGTCTTGCCCTGCCCAGTGTTGCTGTCTAGTAAAGGGGAGATGCCAAGATATAAATGTTTTATGGTCTTAATTTTCTGTGAGTGGTGGGGATTCGTCGTGGGATACATATGGTCTCGGCAAAAAAAGAAAAGAAAAGAAAATATCTGGCAACATCTCACAGTCGAGTTTTTCAATTTAGACGCTATATTCCTCTCTCCAGGAATTCACAGCACCAACTGGAACCTCCAGAAAGTCAATCTGTTATCAGTTTCATTTGTTTTCATCAGATCAGCTCTGGGAATCTCAGATTGCATCCTCCATTTTTTTCCAACCCCTCTACTCTCAAATGTGTGCACTTGACTCTTTAACAGATGAACGAACGGCCAAAAGCACAATGTGGATTCTGAGGTGGAGAAGATTCAGAGAGCTCCTCTGGGTTTTCCTCTCAATGTGACACAAATCAAATCCTCACTAAGACAAATGCTTCTGCTTCGTGGAGACTTGGAAACTGCTACTGTCATTCACCTATGATATGAAGACAGGCAGCAATGTTAATGCCTGATGTAACATAAGTGATAGTGGCTCCACCTGTCAACAACGCAAAGAATCAAACATGTGATTGCCAGTCTTGTCTCTGGTTTGAGCTCTTCTCTGCTCTCTATACAGGAATGCCATCTAGTGGTTGAAACTGGTAACTCAAGGACACGAATGGCTGTCAGGTCACTGTCTTTATCTACAGGATCATTGGTCAGTCATCTGCAGACTTTAGTTTGCGGCTTTTTAACAGTCAAATTTATGCATGGAGTTAAAAAAAAAAGTGCAACTCATCAGAAACCAGATGAGGGATTATCTCTGCTACTGCAATTACCAGTCGAAGGGAGGAAAAAAAAGATTATGCAAACGGTTGATGTCAAGACCTGAATCAATGTGAAGCTTGCACATATGTATGTTACAAGCGTAATTGCAAGACTGATCTCCCGGGCATGCACCGGTGTCTTGGCCGAGAGTAGCTGATACACAGGGGCATTGATCCAGACCTAAATCACGTGCTGCTTATACACAGACGGGCCTGTGTAATAGATTTGTATTAAGTTAAAGATTAGCCATCGGAAGTAATTAAGTGTTGAGATGGAGGTGAAAAATGTTGTATGCAGCCCTTACAGGCCTTCAAAGCACAATGCAAATGTGTGCAGGGCTCCCTCCTTTCCTCTGTGACACATCATTGTGTGGCAGGTCCATGGGGTGGGTTCATAAATGTTTGTCCCAGTGTAACGCATCGAGTCTCAGTGCAGCTGTTTCACTCCCGCTCGCTGCAGAGCTTATGCCAGTACATTGTTTTGTCTGCAAGGCCTGATGAATATGCATTTTTATCCCTCCCCGACATTTTTGCCTGAGTGCTTCCCTGCCCTCGTGCAAGCGCACACACGCACACACGCACACACTCACAAACACAACAGTATTTGTGCACCATAAAAACCCACACACATACAATGCTGTTTACATAAGGATAAGTTTACTAATAAGTTATTGTAGCTACTCGTCAGAACTGTAATACAAGAAACCACCTTACATTTTAATTGTATTATTGCAGTACTAATTAATTCCCTCTTTAAAGTTTGTTATGATTATGTAAGAATTTTTTTGTGGATGATGAAAATATTGTCATAGCAATTGTAATATTCGATATTCTACTTTGAATATACGTAATAACTCTGAGGCTAATTATAGAGATGATCTTTTCTTTTGTGATCACTGTGGGTTGGTGACTGACGTAAAACACAATTAGTAGGTCAAACCAGTGGGCCACACGACCAAAACAAACACTACGATGTTAGGGATCATCCACACAGAGCCTTGCCTGCATCCACTGATGATGAGCTCCAGTTTATACTAACCCTATAGCACAGATGCACAGGATTAGAGTTAGATACATTTCAACCTCATGTAGTAACTGCAGTGGCCTCATCCAGACTGTTTCCATTCTTTCATTTCCTTTTGCCAGTGTGTGATTATGTAATTCAACAGATATCACTGTAGGCCAGTTCTACCCACAAAATGTGTGTTATGCTAAATGAAATTTTAAGTTACAAGATGAACATAGACGCCTCATAGCAAGTGAATTATTGTGTGCCTTTGTGTGCTGTTTCTTATTAATGTTTACCTTGTACCTCTTCTGGGCAGAGGGGCCGACATGCCCCCCTCCACCTCCTCCGCCCCTTTTTAACAAGGTCCTAGGAAACAGATGTCACTGTTGCTTCTGTCAGATACATGTCTGTGTGTGGAAGTCAAAACCCTGAGCACATATTTCCAAGGTGAGGAGATGAGAGGAAAGGTGAGTGCAGGACCTCTGGGAGCGCTAGAGAAACTTGTGGCAAAGCTACAACTTCAAGACACTGCTCACTACAACAAATCCTGCCAGGACAACTATGATGTACAACGTGCCTCAAATGCTGATGTGCTGATCTTATACAGTCAGGGGGATGGAGGAGCAATTCAGAGCTAAGAGTTTCATCATCTTTTATTAACTTTGTCTTTCAAAAGTGAAAAGTGCATAGCCTACTTGTTTATTCCCAATCATATTGAGTATATGTCTTTTTTTGGCATTTAAAAAGGCGCTTGTGTGCATTTTTGACTTTCTCTCTTAGTTACCATTTCCACCACATCTATTCAGACCTCATCTCTGATGGTGTAGACAACATGAAATGCGATGGAGGAAGATGGAAATGGAAGGTTACAGTGTCCTCACATAATGTTTATGACTCACAGTGTTTGCTGGCTGGCTGCATTTGTGTTGCATCTTGTCACATTTTGTTTTAATCAGTATGTTACACACTACATTACAGTAACTGTCACATCCTCCATGTTTTTCCTCCTTTATTTTGAAAACCCCTTGAGTCTTCCTCCGGCCCTCTTGTGTTCCCTCTGCAATCAGCACCTGCACCGCCCTAATATGTTGCACCTGTGTTTCCTTCCCCTTGTCTGTATACAGTATAACCTCCCTGTTCCACTCTTGTCTACCTCGTTGCCTTGCCTTGTCGTGTTCTGTTTCTCCAGTGAGTCTCCTCTCCTCATGAGTCACTGGTCTTTTCATCTTCATGTTATTTTTTCCCCCCTGAGTTGTTTTGTACTTTTGGTTAAAGATTCTTTTGTGTTCCTTTTTCATGACTTCCTGGATCACTACCCACAACCTTTTGTTGGACTTACTTTCTCTTGGACTGCTAGAGACCCTTTAATGTTTTATTTTCTAAAGAAATTATTTTTGTAACCTGTGTTTTGTTGACCAGCTCAAACAGAAGCAATACTGGTGAGAAATCATAGTGACAGAGATAGAGTTTGATACAGCAGCGAGTATACACGGATACACCACAACATTAAGACAATTTTAATGTTGTAAATTGTGTACATACAGTACAGTCAAGAATGTATGTGCAGTGCATCAAGTGGTCTCAGGCTTGCACACATTGTGCACACACATGACCCCCCTCAGAACTGTAAGAGGTTACCACTTTTAATGTTGTGGCTGATCAGTGTATCTGAACGCTGGCTGAGCTGATGGTGGAAAAACTGCTGGAGAAAAGTTTCTGATGCTCCAGATAAAAAAAGAAACTCAACCTTCAGAGGACAGATGCAGTCTAAAAAAGACTACAATCAACAACAAGGACAAACAATGTATCTATATTGGTGCAGAGAGAGGAGGAACGTAAGGCAAAAGTCCCTCTGCCAACCTTAGGCTGTGGACTCATGCATTACAGTTCATCAGTAATTTATTTCCCTTAGTTCCTCTGCCAGAAGGGGGAGACAAGAGCTCCACAGTGCAAGTTTAACAGACATTAATCTAAATGAAAACCCTCTACGTTGCCGTTTTAACCACCAATGATTCTGCTGTCAATTGTGAAGATCGGAGACATATGTGAAATACTTTGGGGATTGAATATTTACATGGTCCTGCCATAAAAATCAATACCACACGTCACTAAAGTGGTTTAATCTGTTTCCACACATCACACCTAGCTCATTTAAACAAAGCCTCAGAGACCTAGTGAGTCAGATATTCTCTCAGGAGCTTCCCCGCTGAGAAACAGCCCCGAGCTACACATTCAAAGCATCATACTGGAACTGTCCACTCCAGGAGCTTTGACACCTCTGATTTTTTTTTTTTTTCTGGGGCACATCTGCCAGTATTCAACATTTCCCAGAGGGCTGACAACTGTCCACACGCTTGACCTTCCATCTCTGTCATGGTTCTGCTCCGTAACAATGCTGCCCAGACAGCATAGGTCAACCAGACTGGGATACACACAGGGTGACGATTAGGCTAATGGTCATGACCCTCTTTTTCTGTGTCTGTGAATATGTTGCTTAATGTATTGTATTGCTTTTTTTTTTTTTTGTGCCAGCAATATCTGACCTCCATCTTTTTGGTCATAAGTATACAGTGTAATTATGTTTTTCCTTAGTTAAAACCGACCTGTGCAGTTGTTTAGGTTTGCCTGTGTGTTGAGAAGCAGTTGAGGCTAGTGTTCAGGCCAGCTTTGGGACAGTTTTGGCAGATGGTTTAAGTCTAATCACAAGAACAAGAGGAGCAGTTGTCTATTGTTGGGTTATGATTCTGCTACATCACTTAAAGTGCCTCCTTGGTTAGGCAGAATGAGATAACCAGTGTGATGTTTGAGCAATACTCAGTTTGTGTATCCTATGTAACCATTAAAGGAATAGTTCAAAATTCTGGGAAATTCGCCTATTGCCATAATCCCTATAGTCATATGGATGGGTTCATTAATTATCGTACATGTTGTTTTGAGATCTGCGGGGCAGAGATGCAAGCTGCTCAGCGAACACAATGGAGGGTGAACGGTACAAGTCCCCTAGCTGTCCCTTATCAAACTCATCAAATACACAATCCAATGCTTTCATGGACAAGTCTGACCTGCACATTTACCACGCTATGAAATAATCAATTATGTAAAATGACGACTCATGAAGCAAACACTCGGAACTACTTGCACTTTTGAAATCACTCACCCACCCAGCAGCCATGTCCATAATGTAGTTCCGACTATGCATTTGCCTCAAAAACAACTGTCTCATGATGTTATGTTATTATTTCATAGCGTGGTGAATGTGCAGGTCACAACTTGTCCAATAGAGTGTTTTGGCATTGTTGAACTGTGAATTTGATCAGTTTGATGAGGGACAGGGGACCTACACCATTCACCTCTGTGTGTTGTGTTTGCTGAGCAGTTTGCATCTCTGCCCCGTGGATCTCAGCACAACATGCACCGATGATAGTAAGTAATGAACCTACTCTTATGACTACAGGGATTATGGCAATAGGCAAATTTGCCAAAATGTTTAACTTTCCCTTTGTTTTAGCAAATGGTGTTCACAATTTGAGTAAATGACTACATCCATCCACTGTTTTCCAAAAGAAAGTCAATGAAAGTTAATGTTAAGCAGTGCAGCTTTAAAAATCGATTTGAAGGTCTGTTGGTTAACTGTTTGACATATCTTACAAACTATATAAATAATGACTTCCCCGTCAGTCTCAGCTGACATGCGAAACTAAGATGGTTAGCATCGTAAGCAACATAGTTAACATTGTCATTGTGGCCTCAGAGTCTTTTGCAGATATTCATTTATTGTACACCTGATTTTAAATGGCTAGTCGACCAGTCTTTATTATGTTTTCATGGATATATTTTTTTAAATCCATTAAAACTGATGACAGGTTGTGTCCTATTCTGTCTTGAAGAGGTGAAAAGGCCAAATTAGCTATCTCACACTGAATATGAATAAAAGGAAAAAATCTGAAAGAAAAACATAATAAAAGTAGATCTGTGTCTGAAATATGAGAACAGACAAAAGTGAGCTGTCGTACTATCAGATGACTTCAGATTGCAATGTCAGGCTCATCCCTGCCAAGTGCTGCCTCCCTGTAAATGATTCAGTTGTTCCCAGCGGCAAGGAGCTGCGCAGTATTTCCACATTAGGAGCTAATCCTTTTGAAGATGAACCCTCTGAATATGTCTCTCAGTTGGTTACTGTACAATGCCAACAAGGATCAAATAGACTGCCTTGTTCTCAAGTAATAAGTCACTGTGGAAATATGCCAGAATATATATGATCGCATTAATGCCTGGCTGCTGAAGTAAAAGTATTTCCCCACCATTATCTCAACATGCCAGAATGCTGAGCAGTCAACAAATCTAATAGCGTTGTCTGGCCAGAAAGGTCCCTCTATCACTGCTCAGCAGCCACAGGGCACCAACAGCATAATAGTAATCTCATTCTATGCCACCCTGGGCTCAGCTGGCACCCAAACAGGTTTCCATCATCACTATATCATCTTGTGACACATCATGAGAGGATATTCAAATAGAGTGGGCAGTTAGATGGATCAGAGTGAGTACAAATAGTATTGATCTCAAACAAGTGTGGGACAGTATTTGCATTTGTTATGTGAAAGCAGGAAGGGATGCATGCCAGAGTAGTTCACTTTCCTGTAAAGGAGTGGTGCTCAACCTGGGGGCTATTACCTCTCAAAGGGCTGCATACTTCAGTTCTCAGGTATACTTAAGTAGAGTAGAACATCTCACCTCTAACACTCTCATTGTTGTTTGGGCCTCCAAACATTACTCAATTCAGGAATGAAATCACATTTTGGTTGACTTATACATACACACATATTCAACCAAAGAAAGGCCTACAAGGGTTGGGCATCAGCCAAATAAATGGGAACACCTACCTAGGGAGTTTCCATGCTTCTACCATTTTGGAAACACGAGTTAAATGTGTGGGAGGTTGGCACTGTGAGGGCTGCAGCAGTGAAGTCTCTTCCAGACCAGCTGGTCGGCCCAGTGAAGGTCTAAAGGAGGTCACCAGGTATCAGAAGAGAGAAGACAGAGAGAGAAGAAAGAGAGAAGAAAAACATCAATGCAAATTTCACAGGTCACAGAAATAAATAAATGTGGCAGAGAGTGGGATCAACATCGTCCCCATCATGATCAGTTGTGAAGAGGTCATAAACTTGTTTACTTACACCAAGTCTCAATGCTTTTTCTGCATTCAACTGCTCTGTTTGGCCCATGGAGATTTAATGTCAAGGGGAAATGAAGAATATGACTCAGTAATGCTAGATATTAAGAATCAATAGCATTACAATTTTTAATTTACAACTACCCTTGGGAGAGCTCAACTTCATTTGGGAGGGGGGTATTTCATTTAAAGATTTAAGAAACAAGTTACTCTTAGAAGTGAACATCAATAGTGCAATCAATGCCTAAAGTATATTTTTAAAATAGACTGTAGATCCACTCAAAACAGACAAATATCTACTAAAATAGTACATTAAACAAATGACCAACCCTCAGTCATGGTATAACCCACGACATCACTGATGACATCAGCAAGAGCATAAAACAAGGAAATGGTTGGTTGCCGCCCTCTTTTTTAAAACCTGGAGGCCTGTAAGTATGGAGGAACACAATGCTGATTAAACCTGTAAGCAGCCAGCACTGTATCAATTTAACCAAGAAGTAGTGATGGTCACTGTATTCAAAGTTTAAATATAGAGTCCTATGTAAGTGTGGATGTCGTTAGTTGCTAATTTCCGGACATTCGGCATACCACTAGACATCTCAAACTTTTCCTAACCTATGACTGTTGTGTAGCTAGTCAAGCTACAAACATTGGCCTTCACAAAGCTGAAGCTTTGCATTATTTATTTGATGGCATCGGTAATATCTGCCAATTGGTCTCCACAATATAATAGTCAGAACTTGGGCTAAATCAGGAATTTGAGGAGGGGACTGGGGACTATGTGAGTGGAACATCCCTAAATACAATGCTTGGGCCTGGTGGTTTACTTACAGACTAAGAAATTATGAATTTTGCTCCTTGATTTAAATTTTGTGCAAAGCAGTGATGAATGATGGTTGTATGGTTTCCTTCAACAACACGTGCCCCTTGGAAACAACATTTTTTGTGTTTGTTTAATCCAAAGAAGTTTCAGCTTTGAACAAAATTAGGTATAAATACTTTTACAAATCTAAAACACATTATCATTTAGATATTCATGGAAGCTCTCATGCGTCTCATTATCTTAATGTCTTCTCTCTGACCCATCATCTGAAGCAATGTGATGACAGCACAGCTGGATGACAGCTGGATCAGCTGTCAGTCTGGAGGTTTTAACAGCTTTTTATGCCTTGGAGTTTGTAATTGCATTGGCTAAGATAAAATGATGCACTCTCCAAATCACAAGTACATCCAGTCCAGCGCTGTAGAGACACCCTCCAACATGACAGAAGTGACTGTGAAATGTGACAAATTATCAGCAGGTGCTTGTTCATTAAAAAAAAACTTTGTATTTAAATTTATATTATCAACATATCAATCAAACACCGAGCTTGTGAATTATTTGGACTGGCAGTTATACTGTTTGTAAATAATCTGTTATATATCCAAGTTGTAACATGAATGTCTCTTGCAAACTATGAACCATGGAACATAAATTGTCAAATTGAATGACTAATATTTCAGAGTAAAACAGGCCTCAGAGCTACACCAGTTGGTGACAACAGTCACTTGTTTTAATGTTATGGATGACCAGTGTGTAGCATACTTTTTCAATGATGATGCAACACAATTATTACAGTAAGTTGTTAAAGTTGAGAGGGCTCTGAAACTCTCACCTCCATCTATAGAGTGGAGAAGTCTTCAGAACAAAGGCCAGTGACATGCAGCCTCTAAGTTTTGCTCTACCTTTTCTTCATCAGTAAGATGAATAAGCTTGACATGCTTGATGGTCATAATTCCAAACATTGAATGCAAAGCCAAACCCATAAATGCATGATTTGCAGTTTATCCATTCACATTTGGATTGTATCTTCAAATCATGTTATGTATAAGTTAACTCTGTGCCTGTAAGAGGTGTGTGCAATATGTGAGTGTGTGGGATTTAATGTTAATGCCTATCACTTTTTAAGATAACAAATGTGTTAATTCAGACTTGCATCTCAAATTAACTTGTACAGACAAGGTTTGAATACACATTTGTTTTCTTTTTATACATATTTACATTTGCGTATTTTGTTGTGTTTGTTTCAACCTCAAAATAATCTTGCTAACTAGTGTGTAACTGATGAGTGTGTGTGCAAATTGCAGAGACCAATCAACCGCTCCCACAAGTTCTGTGCCTTGGGGGTGAGATGACACTGTGCCAGCCTTCACTGTTATTTCAGACACTTCACCGAGGGCTGTTCATGTTTGCTCGACATCAGTTACACAAAGCAGAGCCTCCCCACCTGCCAGTTTCTCCAGCAAGCAGTGTATTTTATGTCATGTACGTTTGTATTTATGCATAACGTGTTTTGGCATAAATATTCTGTGTTAGTAATTCATATATAATAGACCACTGTTTGTGATTATTATAAATGCCTCTTAGTTACCAGCTGTTAATGTTGTTTTAAGTTGTTTGTTTTTTGTTTTGTTTAAAGTGCTTAATCACATATTCTGCAAAAGATGATGTCTGTTCAGTCTTTTGAAGACAGCTGTCACAATTTCAGAACATTTTTAATTTATAGATGACAATCATGGGACACAGTTTAAAGTGTTAATTCATAATTTTTGGTTCTTGTTTTTTTAGTTTTTTTTTCTCCATATTGTGAGATTGGGTTATTTTTGACAGCTGACACATTTATAGTGGTGAGAGCTATGACTTTGCTTTGCTACAGATCCACATGGATCTGGTGAAGGAAGGGAACATGCAAATGCAAACTTCACGTCACCCAACAGTCGATAAAAACATGCAGCTGCAAGGATCTACTGAATATGCTTTCAGAAGAATACAAAAGTACACCAGGTGATTTTTTTTTTGGGATGAACGTCCAAAGTGTAGCATTGTTTTGACATAACTTTGTAGGCTGACTATTTTCTGATTGTGATCACTGAGTATGTGCAGTGAAACTCACGGCTCATATTAATGGCATAACAGCTCAGTCAAAGCCAAATCACAGGAATAAGAAGGGGATTAATAAGAGATGAGTGATGGATGTGAGTCACTCACAAAACTGCACTGTGAACGGAGGCGTGGAGCCAACTGTGGCATGCAGACAACAGCACCCTCCACTCTGCCAAACACCGACTCCTCCACCGGGGAGGGGGGGGGGGGACTCGGAGAGCTGCAGCTCGTGCTCGCCTGTACCGTGTCGCCTGTGTGTGGAGGTGTAGTAGTCATGACAGCCTCATACACCGGCCATCACCTCCCTCCTCCTCCTCCTCCACCACCACCCCCTAACCACGTTGTGGACGCTCGATTCCGGCGCATTGCTGTGCTTTCCCCGTTTTCTCCTGCGTTGCTTTTTGGAGCCGAGCGTCCTGCAGTGACCATCGACTGACTGCTGGACTGCAGCAAGTAGTCGACCCCCCCTCCCGGTTGCGCTCGGTGTAGCCACTGAGGCAGCTCAGGCATGCCATCTGTCTCCTCTGGTGCCACTGTGGTTGTCTGGGCCGAAATTCGCTTCACTACTTGAGGGGATCAAAGTTGCTGCAATGGAGACTCTGGGGAGTGATGCGGCTCTCACACACCTGGGCAAAGCTGAAGACCGAGACGGAGACTATGATGTGGAACATCTGCCTCCGCTGCTGGAGGATGAGGTGAGGCACTAGCTCTATCTGAAGAAGTTAATGATTTAAATATAAGTCTGATTCATTTACCCTAACAATGACCTGAACACTCAGAGTGACTGTTTTCACTGATTGCAAATCATTACGCAGGATAAATGGTGAAATGAGTCATTAGTTTGAATTCACATTAAAAGAAACGTGTAGTCCCAAATCTGAAAGCTGAGCAGCTGGTGGATACTGTCTCCAGAGCCCTGGCATATCCTCTCAAGCTGTCACACCGAGTTCAAGTTTATATGGTGATTTTCAGAAATAGGCCATGAGGAGGCTTTTTCCTTCATGAATGTTGATTCTTATTCAAACTGCAGAGGATTTAAACTCAGTTGCACACGATTATTAGAATATTTGCACATCCCCTACATGAAGACTTATGTGTCTTATTGTATTATGAAGTTATTATGTCATGCTAGAAGTTATTATGTTATGCCAGGTGACAGTGAACCTGATGTCCCCACTCTTTCTTCTGAACAATTGCCTTTTGTTTGATGTGCTCTGTCACTGCAACGTCTTGTTCTAAAAGCTGGAAGAATTGGGTTATTCTTGTCCTCTCCTCAAGGAAAAGAACAAAACCCTTGTCTACTTTTTTTTTACTTAAGAGAGAGCTCAAAAGTATTTGGAACAAAATATTTTCAAAGCATCAAAAGCAGGATGCTTAAGTAACAATTGTTTAGTATAATTATGTAGTTATTTGAATATCTCAAGATAACGCTAAGGCCTTGAACTGGTTATTCGGGGAGACAAGATGAACCAAAAGACTTGGACATTCCTATCAAAAACAGAAGTTTAAAGAGGAAATCCCCACAAACAGCTCATAGAAACCTCAAACATGCTTCTTTGTAAGGAGGTCACAAGCCAATAAAATGATGCTTATTGGAAAAGTAGGCTATAGAATCTGACAAATAGATGCAGAGTGGAAGTATATAGTAGCATGTAAGAGATATGCTATGATTCACTATTTGAGTACATCCTTAGTAATACGAGTGATTTTAGACTAAATTGCATTCTGCCATTAACCTTAATGGTAGTGCATTGTAACTTGATAAAAAAAAAAAGAACTCTGCTTATGTACGTTCATGAGGCATTTTCAGCAGGAACGGAGATGTTATAAATTAAGTTTGTCAGTGCTTTACGGATGGTTTGTTCCTCCCATTCATACTGGCCAGTAAGAGCAGATGAGTGTTGAGAGACAAACCCTTGCTTTCTGTAAAGCTACATTTCAAAGTTTATCTGTTAATGTGAGGCCTCAGTTGCCTGAGTCAGACAAATCAAAATGTTACCATCCAACAACTGAAACACTCATTTTCCTATTAATGTTTCCCTGCACAGGGTTTTCTTGTTGAGCTGCAGTGACAGAATGAGGGAATGTAGTCCTAGACAGTAACTTTAGAAGATATCTACCTGATTAAGCCTATAGCCCTAGTCTGGCTGCTCAAGGGTCAGGGCTCTATAAACTTTGGAGCATATTTCACTGAAATATGTTAGGAAGAGATCTCTTGATGACCAGTAAGAAAGCAAGAAACACCTGCTTTAACAGCCTGTGGGTGTCTGACAATCATTGGGGGACAGATCTGTCCTTTGATCCCTTCATACACACAGTACTGGCACACTCTTTCACTTTTCCTCTCAGTCCCAGATTATAGACTAGGAAGAACACCAGCAGTCTCATCACAAGCTTTGGGCTCAGCGGCGAACTTATGTAGGACAGCACATTTAACTTGAGGGGGGTGAGAGAGACTTCTAGCTTTCCCCTGCACTGTTCTCAAGGGAAACTGTCTATTTATGGGGCCGCTGCTGCTGCTGCTTCAAATGGCACTTTTCTGCCCTGTAATTTTGCGCTACTCCACCAGACCACATCAATGTGCTTTGTTCACAATCTCCTGCAACTTTCCTGCACCTATAAGACTGCTATGGGAGTCATAAAGACACACAGACACTTCTCTTGCCAGTTAGAGATTACAGGCGTTAAAACCTTCACAGTTTGAGTCAAAACAAGTTCCCATTGAGAGATGCTGTGGTGTGGTATAAATGTCAGGCAAGAAAAAATATGACATGTTCATGTTAATTAAAGTGCTAGATATAGCAATGGACAGTTGCTGCTTTGTGAAGACCCCACACAGCCCACTTCCACCACTCCATCTGAGCTCAGGCCAGCTTTTGTGTTCTCTGAACAGAAGATCCTGTAATGACCAGACACTGGTCAGGATGCTGCGTGCCATCTCTGAGGTCATTGCGTCTGTCTGGTTAAAAGGGGGCATTTGGTGATAGTGGATGACAGATGATGTAGTGTAGTCATGCGGGGTATGAAGAATCACTGCCTGTCATAAAAAAAAGTGTGATGTCATGTACTTTGTGTACCAAATATCCTTCCTGCTGAATATAATTCAGCATCAAGATGAGCACTGTTCAGGTCTGTCCAAATCAAAAAGCTTCCATATTTTGTAGTTGCCCAATGTTTTATTTCATATTATCCATAAGAACCAGAAGCTATGTCTATGTAATTTTCTAATCTCCTCTCCCAGGCTTCTCTCATAACAACAGTGCAATCAGCCAATCAGAAAAGAGGCCCAGAGCCTTAAAAGTGACAATGGTCAGGAATAATCATCATATTATCAAAGTAGGACTTAAATGCTTTGGCTGGGTTTACATGGAGCTACAGACTGCCTTACTGTAGGTCTGGTTTAACACTGGGTCCAGGTCGGCTGCTTCATTGTGACATACATTTTTACAATTACTGACATCTTATTTTACGGCACAGTCAATGAAACCAGGCTGAATGTCTCTGTGGATCAAACACTTTCATTGTTTATACAGTGGACTCACCACATCATTTTATGAAACTTTAGCTATCAGTTATCTTAAGTGAAATGGCAAGAAAATGATTAAGCCTGATATCTGTTTCATATCTAGTACAACATGTCCATATTTTTTTGTCATAGTTGGAACGAAGCCTGCAAACAGCAAGCTGCTACAGTCATGTGACTCACTGTGCTTTCTTCAGCACGTTTTTTACTGTGAGATGAATGTGCCTTCCTTTATGTGTATGTTTTGTGACAGATCATTTTTTCTTATTTTCTAAATTAGATTTATTCCTGCACTTTTACGATTTATGTGATTTTTACAGTTTGTAACACTTTGATTTACCCCTGTTTATCTTATACCAACTGTCTCTGTCTCTTAAGCTGGAGTCAGTATCGACTTCAAGGAAATGCAGTTTCAGTGGAGGAACACAATTTATCACTTTTCTAGGACTTTCAAGGACAAATGCAACATCAACCTTTTCAGCTGCAAGAAGAAAGATGCCATTCTTGAAGGAATGCTATCAGCATTATGGAATGTAGAGAAAGGAGAGGGGAGTTTCTCAGCAAATACAGTTCAGATTTACTGCTGAACAAATTTTCAGGCAGCTCTTATTGGACAGTGACCTTGCCATTAGCAGCCAAGTTCGAAAGATATTGCAGAAAAGTTTGGCAGTATTATCATAGGATTTACCTGAGATTAAATTCAGCCGAACACACACTGCGTTAAATTGGCCCATTGCCATAATCCCTATAGTTTTAAGAATAGGTTCGTTATGTTGGTGCAAGCTATTTTTAGAACGGTGGAGCAGAGCTGCGAGCTGCTCAGAGCTACGCTACCGAGGCTAATGGTTTCTTGGTTTCCCTCATCAAACTCACTCAATTACACAATCCAACAACTCCACAACACTCTGGTGGACAAGTTGTGACCTGCACATTCACCACGCTATGAGATAATAAGGGAATGTTAGGAGACAGAGTTGTTTTTGAGGCAAATGCAGAGACTGCTTGCTGAAAAACTGTCCCAGACAGGAACGCGCATCAGCGAATTTACTCTTACAACTCTGTTTCATAACATTCTCTCATAGTGTGGTGAATGTGCAGCTCACAACTTGTCCACAAGAGTGTTTTGGAGTTGTTGGATTGTGTATTTGATGAGTGTGGAAATCACAATAATATTGATATAATACAAAACTAAGAGTAACACAAAATTACAATATATACTGTATTGTATCCAACTCCCGGAACCCTTTTCAGTTCGCCTCCAGCCTCCTCTCTCTTGTCTTGTCTTCTCCAAAGTTGAGGTATAACTTCACTCCTGTATGCCACTCTGTGCTGAGATTGACAAGGTCAGAGCCTTAATGCCAAAGTCTAACTTTGCAAGCATTATATTTACATTTTAATAAACTTGTTCCACATGAGTTGGCTGAGTGAAATGAAGCTGAGCACAGTCTTTAAAACTTTGAGGTGCTCATGCTGAGGTGAAACAACGTGAACAGTCCCTAAATGAAAATATGATATTCCGTGAAAATACTTCTCACTGCTTTAAAAGCCTTTCAGCTGCTGAATCCTCATTTGACCACAGACTAGTTCAAGTGCCGCCCTCGTTTGTTTTTATTCAGCTGCCTTCCTTCTGTCTGCTACAGGTTTGAAACAACTGGATGACCAAGCTAAGTAGCTACAAGCTAATAATGGAAATTTAAACAAAAGGTTGAATTGTGGTCAAGCCAGGTAATTAGTAAAGCACTAAAATAATTTCTAATTAACATTTGCCCTTACACAAGGTCTAGACTGAGGCACAACACTCCTGCAGATCTGGCTTGAATTTAAAACAAACTGCACTTTTTTTAAAGCCTCAAGCTGAACATAATGTATGTGTATGTGTGTTTCCACAGGAGAATGTGTCCCTGGCAGACATTCTTTCTTTGCGGGACAGTTGTTTGTCTGAGGAGGAGGTGTGGGCGGTGTGTGCAGAGTGTGCTCTGGCCCTGCAGAGCATCAGACCCTCCCACCTCTTCCATACCCTGTGTATAACTCCGGACACGCTGGCCTTCAATGCCCATGGGAATGTTTGCTTCATGGAGCAGCTGAGTGGTGAGTCTATGGCACAGATACACTGTTATTTATATGTTTTTATTGTATAATTGCAAGAACTAAAGCACTTTCAAGACATTGTATACCCCTTGAGTTGTTCTTCACTACTTTTCTGTACTTGACACTCTTGAATGTTCCCTACTGCTTACATGATTCTGCATATTATTGTGTATTATGATATTAGAGTTGGCTTCCTTCCACCCATATAGTCAGACTGCTGATGCTTATACAATAAGAGTAATATACTTTTATTTTTAAACAGTGAATTATATATATCAGAGATTTAGAAGTGTAAATGTGAGGTAGTCTTTCAGCAGCTTATGCTGTTTCATTTTTCTCTGCTCTGATCTGGATCAGTTGCAGTTCGCTAATTCCTCTCAGCATCACTCTGGATCTGTCTGCAGGTCTCACGTCTCTCTCCTTCACTCTTCTGTACATCAAACACAAAGACAGAATCATCCTCTCAGGAGTTATTATCCCTCCTTCCAGTCTCCAATCTTTTTGTCATCCCCTCCTCTCTGCTGTTCTCATTCTCTCTCTGTCTCAGTCTCCACCTCATCACTGACACACGCAGACACACACAGTGTTGCAGCCCTGTTCCATGCCCTCACGCCAAATGTCAGAAATTGATAAGCATTGATTAGACGAGCTGGAGTTAGAGTTGCCGGGGGGATTGTTGTTGTGGTAACGGCGTGGTTATCCTATCAGCAGTCAACCTGCCGCTGCTCGCACACAGGCTCGCACACGTTGCACAGCCAGCCAGCGTGGCATCCTTTATAGTGTTGTATCCATTTAGTGTCTCTACACAGATCTTTAGTAGCGGAGACACTATGAAGCGATGTTCATCTGAAATCCTCCACAGGCTCATTTGCTGTCCTGCTTTATTGGATTGTGTTCAGTCCTTTTGACTGTGATTCATCCTGTGGATAGAGAAAAGGAGCCGCGCTGCCCACGTTACCCGTCTTGTGCTGCCGAACACATCCTGAACACAGTGCATCTATATCATTAATCATAACGCCGCGCTCTCTGAGCTTTGCTTGCTGCGCCGTTTCCTGTTGATTCCGTTTTAATTCAACTCTTTGTGTGATGGCGGTGAAATTTCAAGCTGACGCACACTTGGGCAGCCAATCCCGTGCTCCCACACGAACGCTGCCCCTGCGAGGCTGCATAATAGAGTGACCTTGAGGGCTGTAGTCATGAATCTCAGCGAGAATAGCTGTTGCCACAGTGACTCGTCAGTAGGGTTTATTTCAGCTAATTAATTACTGCAGTAATAACAAGAAGGCGGTTGTACGTGACTGTGGGTGATGTGGCAGCACCGACGCAGCCGGCTGAGAGCAACAAAATGTCCTCTAATCGCTTTCATAGCACGTTGACTAAGAGGAGCTGAAAAAATATTCCCGGGAGGATTGGATGTGCAAACTGTTAATATGTGATGAAACGGGACTGACTCTGTACAAACAGCCCATTTGGAGAGAGTGTTGAAAAAGTGATATTGCTCAGCTCCTACTACCTGTTGTGCTGTGCTGAAGTGCTGTAGGCATACATGACTCACCAAGCTCTCACCATCACCCTGGAGGCAACTGCGTCACTGACAACCACAACTCTCTCTCTGTGCCTATCTCTCTGGGTTACAGTTCTCAAAGAGTTTAAATGCCTCATCCTCCTTTGTTCTCCCCTCTGTCCCTTCTCTCTGTCATGTTTGTTTGAACTGTCAGCGCTTTTGAGAGGACAGAGGAACAGGAGACGAGACGAGACGGGAAAAGGAGACGAGGAGATCAACAAAGCAAAAGAGGAGAGGACAGGGAAGATGTGAGGAGAGAAGGGGAAAGGAAAGGAAAAGCAGACGTTGATGACAGAGAAACAGAAAGTCAAAGGTCAACAAGAAAAAAAAAGGCTCAGGCGGAGATGAATTTAAGGAAGTGAAGCGAGGACAAGAGAGTAGAGGAAAGACTGGGACAGGAAGGGGACGGAAATGAAACAGAGAAGAGGAGGGGAGAAAAAGGAAAGAGGAGATGAGATGAAAGGAGAAGGAAGAGAGTCCAAGAATAAGAAGATTAGAAGAAAAGGACTGAGGAGGAGAGGAAGTTAAAGTGTACAAGAGAGGAGGAAGAGAACAGACAGAGCAGGACAGAGGAGTCTTACTCACTCAACCTGCGAGACAGTATCATGACTCCAGTAGAAACTCGTCTGTGTCCTCCTCGAACTCTAGCTCAACCTCTCTCCCCCTGTGTCTCCACCAGTCCGTCGCTGAGGGACTCTACGTTGTGATTAACAGTGTGCGTCTTGCCTTGTATAGCCAGGCAGTGCGAGCGCTGGCCTATTTCAGAAGGAGGATGATGCTGCACGGCTCCTGTGTGGCTGATTCAGCTTCTGATCTGCAGATATAGCTGCTGTCTTGTTTGTCAGGGATTATCTCTGACACATGAATTATGCAAATAAAGGGAAACGGCTGCACGAGCTCACTGGACTGTTGTGGTTCAGCGTGGGGGATACATATTCCTCTGATTTGCATCTCATTACAGCGGATGCTTAGCCAAGTGGGTTGCAGTGCAGAACTGACATGCCTATACATCACAGAGTTCACATCAAACAGCAGATGCGCTGTTTGTTCCCTCTCGATGACACTGTGATTGATGTGCTGCTTTTCAGACAAGTTTTAATGGTGCCGTTAATTGGTGTGTTTTTGACCTGCAGATGATCCAGAAGGCTCCTTTGTACCTCCTGAGTTTGACAACACAGGCAGCACGTTTGAGGTGAGAGATTGAGAATCACACCTGGACTCAGTCAGTTGCACACAGACACAGACACTGACACCGTGTGTGTGTGTTTTGTGAGGTGGAGGAGAACTCAGCTCGTTGTCACTCACCTCATAAGTTTCCCCACACAAACCAGCAATCACTTGGACGCAAGGTCGTCTCTGTCATCTCTTTCAAGTGATGAAGTGAAATAGGAGGCAGCACTCCAACAGTAAAAGAAACAAGGTCATGGCTTAAAGGATCATTCTGGTTTATTACAACACAGTTTGAGCCATAATTTCTATCTGTCATATTAACTCTGTATTCACCAAGGTATTTTAAACATTCAAACATTTATATCTATACATACTTTTCATAATATGATCATGTTTTGGAGAAGCTAATTGTGTTTCATCTCTGCTAAAATAGATGTTACATGGCTATTCATCAGTTAAACAAACACTGGCCACTTTCTTAGGTCCATCTGTTGTTCTCAGTCACATTGTCTTCATTCTTCAAAGGCTGTCATTAAAAGTTGTAAAGAGTTGTATTGGAATTTGGATCACATTATATTGAACATCCTTTGCCCTCTCTACACACATGATGCAGGCAGTCAATATCAGCAAACATTTTACACATCATTAAAGTAGATTTTCTGTTAGAATAGTGCTGTAGGTCTATAATGAGTACACAAAATAAGTTACATGTTATATAAACATAATGGGGTTCTGTTTATTGAATATGTGGAACAGTGGATTAATTAAGACTTTCAACAACAAGGGGTGTTAACATAATAAAATAAACATGACTCTACACTCCAATAATCTCTCTGATGATCTGACTGCCTGTTGTTGCCAGTAATATTCCTACTGTTATTGCAAACAATAGCAAAGCTAAAATTAAAGCCTATGTTAAATACACCTCAATTTTAGACATCCCATTTGAACTTTATGTTATGGAGTATTGAATAATCCATTTTTTAAAATGCTTTTTAAGTATTGTATCTTTGTTCTGCCCTCTCACTTTTCTCAAAATCACATGCATACAGTAGTAGTTGCGTCATAATATAGAAAATTACTGCCAAAACCCCCGCAAAAAACATTCACTTCTCTGTTTTCCCAAGTGTGTTTTTTCTCAAGGGAGGTTAACGCACAGCCAGAGTAAAAGCAAAACAGGACTTAAGGCCAGCCGAGTATTTACTCTTCTATTTTGGTGACCCACAGTGGGATCCGCCTTGCACATGTGTTTAGCAGAAAGTATGGCTACAGCCCACTTCAGAAGTCAGGAGTGATGTTTACGTCTGAGGTTTGAACTCAAAAGCACCTGGTTTAAATCCATTTCTGGCAAATACCGTACCATAATATCTACTGTCAGTGCAGTCAAGCAAAACAAAACCTCCCTTATAAATACACACAATACATATCAATTACTGCCCAGAATGGAGAGAAGATCCTTTTCTGTACTTGAGTAAATTCACAGTTGCAGCTGCTTCCTGACGATGAGTGTTTTCATCTTCTTCATCCCTGCTCACAGGGCCATGTTTACTCTCTGGGCTCGACGCTTTCTGCTGCACTGAACTTCGTTATTGAGCCAGAGCTAGAGGCGGAGCTGGGAGAAGAAATCCAGAAGTTATTGGAGCAGATGCAGGAGGAGAAGCCTGAGGACAGGCCGCTGCTGCAGGTATACATGAAAAAACCCCGCTCACTCTTCTTTACTGCTGTAGGTTTTTGAGAAAATGACATGGTTTCACCAGAGAGGTGGAAAAAAGAGGTTAAGTGTCTGAGATGTTTTGTTAAATGTTCAATTAGGTTGATGTGAAATCACCATAACTCACATTTAGTGATTAAAAAAGAACTTAGATGTAAAGATGTATAATTGTAGAGTGAGGCACAAAATAAAAAAAATATACAAAGGATGACAATAAAAAAGTGCAGGTGTAAAACACAATATAAAAAGAGAAACAAAGTCATGCAGGCTTATTGTTATTATTATGATTCAGGGAGATGGACCGCGATTGCACAGCTGCTCGTGTGGTCAGCGTGACGCAGCAAGTCGTAAAATATATCCCAGCACAGTGCTACATCACTGTTCCTTTAATACTTCACAAGCAGAGTCACATTGGTCCTTAAGGAGAAGTAATTATGTTTACAGTAATTATGGCTGTAGCACTAATTAAAGTAATTTTTTTTTCTCTTGATGAAAAATTGGCAGTGCCCATGCTGTAGTCAGTGCTCTTGAGCAGCATCAAGTGGAAATGGTGTGTAAGTGCATACAGTGTGAACAACAGGGTAAAATAGAATTATTTAATATTGATTGTTTAAGTTGATTAATGATAAATTGTAATGGTGGAAAAAATCATTATACAATTCATATGGTCTAACATTCATATAACAGTTCAAAGTACATTAAAAAATGACAAGCCTCAAGACTCAAAAAGAGTAGTCTATATACAGTATATATTTTCCTAATAGAGCGCTAAATTCATCATATGTTCAGCTGCAGTGTATTCTCTGATTCTCTGATTCAGCATTTGTGTCAAAAAACACAAAAAACAACAACTTTCACTTACTTAAAACAAAACAAGTATTTGCAAAGAAGTGCAAACCTGCAGGTTTAATTCTCCCACAGGACATTGTGTCTCTGGCTGAAGCTCGGTTGTCTCACACCTCCTCTGCCGCTGTGTGCCGGAAGCTGTCTTCTGTTGGGCGACGGGTGCTTTCCATCGAATCAGTTTCAACTTTTCAAGGTAATTTTATCACATTTATTTCAACATGTCACAGGTGTTGTCAGTTGTGGTACAAACTGCTCTCTTTGTATTTCCACAGATGGTCCGGAAAGCTCCTGGGAGGCAAGATGGCAGCATCCAAAACCTAGATGTCTGCTCAGAGGACTGAGTTCGGATGATAATACCAAAGACCCCTGTAGTGACAGTTCTGTGAAGACAAACAGTCTGTCCAGGCAGCAGGTAGCTGCAAGCACTTTCAGGAAGCTCCTGCTCTAGAGAAAATATAACTGAACTAAACAAACAGTAATTGGTCTCGCTCTAGTTCAATTGGCTGATTAGCCTGTGTATGGGGTTTTCATTTTCAAAATCAAGGGTTATAGCACAAAAGGACATGGTGGAAAAATATCAAATATGATCATCATAGCTTATATTTGGATATATATTATCAGTAAAATACAATTTAGTGATATGAATCGTATGCAGAACTTGCGCGCACTTTACTGAACCTTTGGTTCTAATCACACTGGTAGTTATCTGTCAGCTGCAGGTGGACGAGAAGCAGTGATGACTAAAATAACATGAATGTTACTTTTGCAGGTAGCGGAATAAAATGACTGTGACACAAACCACCTTTACCCCTGATGATGTTATAGCATTACAAATTACAGGAAACATGAAATTCCCACTGTTTGCATGTACAAATACAGGCCTTTGGGATTTAGTAACATAAGGATTAGCAACAAAATCCAGACATAGTCCATCTTTAGTGGTTGATGCCATAAAAAATGAATTCCAACATTACCAGTGGGTTTTCAGAAGTGTTATTTACCAGTTCACAAAGCGAACCTCTACACTACCTCACTATCCGTAATACAAGTTTTAACTCATATAAAGCTGATGTAAATATAAAGCTGGTGTATTTTAAACCCCCAGACAGAATTTAGGAACCATCTAAATAAGCATCAACCTCCTATCAACACAGAAAACCATAACAGATCTCAAATAAAAAGAATTGACCAACATTCTTTCATTTCAAATTCTTAATCTGCTCTCCATCAATTGGTGTATAAACAAGTCTCAGCTGAAACAAACAACTGAATGCTGTAAATGTACTCTGCAGGTGTGCGGGGCCTGGGACTCCTCTCTCTGGGCTGAGGACACAGACAACAACGAAGGAGACGGCATGATCTTGGCAGATGAGATGGACTGCAGGTCCCACAACAGTTCCCCAGTGAGGAGGAGAGCCCAGCAGAGGCTCAACAGGGTGAGGGGGCCTCTTAACCGCTCCTGCTCTGTCCCAGACTCCAACAACCCCCCCTGTCTTTCCCCTCCGCCACACGGAGATATCAGTATACCGGTATCGGACCTCACAGAGATAGGAGCAGACGAACACTTGAGCTGCAAGTCTGTGTGGAGTAACAGACTCCAAAGACTCAACAGGGGCAGGTCCTGTGAATCTTACCCACACAGCAGCTCTGAGGATTATATGAACTCGGCTGTGGGCAATCAAATGTCCCAGGAAAACAAGGATGCAGCAGAGTTTTTATGCAGTGGAGAAGCAGAGGATCAGGAGGGCTATGAAAGTGACTGTAACCAGGATTTAGCATCTTCCTGTCAGGACCTGGAAATGGACCAGGACTCTTCTGGGGACCAGAGCTCATTGAACAACAGCCTCTACATTCCAAATAACCACATGACCAAAAGCATGCTGTGCCTGAATGAAGAATCTCAGGATGAGGTTAGCCACTGCAGTTGCATCTCAAATTTGATCACAGTTGTGTCTGCTGCTGTTATAGAAGAGCAGTTTATGAAGAGAGAATCTGAGGCACGAAAGGGGTTCCCATGGTGGTGGTGTTGGTCAGTGAAGGAACAGTTACACAGATTAACTGGGGTTGTGCTATGGTGTCTTCTCTAAAGTATTAGTGTGAAATCAAGCTAAAATAACTTTATAAGTCAAAAAAAGTTCAACTGACAAAATCTTCTTGTCCACAGAATTTCACAAGCTTCAGAAGATGGAGACAAGGAAATGTTTCTATTAGGACAGGGTTAAAATCTTTATCCTGGATACTTTATGTTATCTGCCAGTTACCATCACCATACCATACAACCCTGAGATCTGCTTATCTTATTCAAATTACAACAATGAATGTAACTTTCTGTTATAGTTCTGTTATTCACTGGCTAAGAAGTGAAGACATTCAAGAGACATATAGTGTTAGTTTAATGAGCCTTTTTGTTAGACAGAAGTATTCAGTCTCAGGAGACAAGATAAATGCCACAGGTGTTCAGCAACATTAACACTTCTAAAAGACAAATCATTACAGGTTAAAGATCCATTTAAGAGGGATCACTTGAGTTGGAGTTCATTAGGCCTCAGATAGCAGCTGAAGCTCTTAATCTGTACCTCATATCTTTTGAAGTCAGGGTTTGTTCTTTATTTTCTATGTAGTGGATCTCTCTCAGAGAGTTACTGACACGTGGACGGAGGCTGACGGTGAATGAGCTGTGGGCTCTGTGCTACACCTGTCTGTCCTCACTGCAGACCTACATCGACTTCCCAGGTGATTTTACCCGCTACAGATTACATCCAACAGATTACCTAAGAGTATGTATGTTATTAGTTCTTCATAACCAACATTTAGTTTTACTGGTCCTTTAAGAACCAGCTCATACAATAATGATGGGAAAATTCAGAGGAGAGAGCAAAAGGGAGTTGAAATAAAAAAAATACTATTGAAATGATGCTGCATGCCTTGGATTTTGTTAGTCACAATTCTCTGCAGTTGACTTGTGTCTTTTCCACCAGCTTATTTATGCCTAGACACATTGTACGTGGGCTGCGAGGGTGAGGTGCTTTTCTTGAAACCTAAAAACATAGGTAGGTTTACTTCTGTCCTGTGCTGTAGTCTACTGTTTTCATCTTTCTGAGGCAATAGTGTCTGAGGACTTTAACGACTGACATTCACAATTCTTTGCAGGACCTTTAGATGAATTTTATCTCGCTCCCGAATATCAAGAACATGGCATTGTGACTGAAAAGGTCTGTATGAACTGCTTGTATTAATTAACTGTCACTAATGGTTTGCTCTAGTTGTAGGTTTACCGTCCTCTCCTCTGTTCTGTTTTGGCTCAGGTTTGTGTGTACGGTGTCGCTGCTATTCTCTGGGCCACAGCCAAGTTCAGTTTATCACCCAATCAAAAACTGGCAATGCCTCGTAAACTGAAGAGACTCCTCCTGGAGATGGCAAAGAGGACGCCCATTGAGAGACCTACCATCATTATGGCTAAAAAGGTTTTACTAAACATTTTTCTTGAAATCATTGCACTGCTCCTTTAATCTTGCACTTTGCTTTGCCAATTTCTTCTCTTTTTACTTCTGCCAGCCTAATGTATTTATCACCAACGCTCTCTCGCTGACACTGCATGCCTCACATGTTGCCTCGCATATTATTCCATTTTCTCCTTCAGACACAAAACCCTGCAATTTGCAATTCCCTACTGCACCGGCCTGAAATTGATCCTGTGTCATCCCATTACTCTTTTCCTTCCCGTGCTCCCACTGATCTCTCTGACTTACGCAGCTCCATCAACAACAGAACTGTTTCAAGATCACTGCTCTTACATAAAGCAGTAATATTTAAAATAGCTGAAAATAAAAGAAATCATGTCCTACAAGCACATTTTAAGAGAATGGCAGACTGACATTGATGAATGTTTTTCAAGTTATTGTCTGAATCTTTTTCTTATTGATGATTTTATTACAAAACAGAAAATGTGCCATTTTAAGTAAAACCTTATGACAACAATTAAAACCAAGATGTATGACAACAATTACATGTGTCATTTTAATTTGTCCAGTGCTTTGCTTTACTTGATAGCATTCCCAGAAACCTTAGCTGCACTTTGTAGTGTTTACATTTTGGCACAGATTGTTGCCCAGCAGTCACAACCATGCAGAGGATGCAGCAAAGCATACAGCACAAATTATCACTGTGCCCAAATAACCCCCAACACGTCCTTCCAGCTGCTTGCGTGGATGTTGGCCCGTCTTGGTGATTGTGTGAGAAAGGTCCTGTCTGTCTGACGACTGAGCATAGAAAAGTAATTTAAAGAAAAATCAAATTTGAACCTTTATCATTTTACTTTTCCTATTAATGTTCTCCTCAAACATTTTCTTGAATAAATGCTGACTTATTTTATTTAATCTTTTTTATTGCCTCACTGTGAAAAGTACTTTGAATTTGTATTAATCTGTTTGAAAGGTTCTCTAAACCCCAGTTTGATTTGAATATCAGTGTGCAAATATCACAGCTTCAGAGAGGCATGTCCAAATTGGCATTTCCTTTTCAGAGGAAAACTCCTTGTAATTTAAATATAGAGAAGCTTGTAAAAAGTGCCTTGTTATTTTCTCAATGAGAGAATGAAGGAGGGACTTGCCTATGAAAATACCATTATGATGCTGTCAGTCATTTATTTTAAAATGCTGGCTGTTTTTTGAAACACTGGGTATTTGGTTAATGGTTATGATATGACTAATGCGTATGTGAGGTGCTCTGCATTGTTATCACACTGTTTATGTGGATCTGTTCCAGATCTGTCGTGACTACTTATCCCATCAAGGAACAGATGCTGAGACTGTTTGGAACAACCTCATCAGCAGAGTTCACCCGGTAAAACCGCTGCTGTTTTTCACATTCAGACCTTTATGTCTTCATTTCAGTCTTAGGTTGAGTCAGTTTGTCACTGAAAAATAGATGGTTTCGCTATAATTCATCTTCTTATTCTCAGTTATTAATAAACATACAGGTTTAAGAGACAGGGGTATGACATGCAACAAAGGCCTGTTGCTGGATTCATATCATGCTGCAGTTTTATGACATGTTTTATTGCAGTTTCGTTCCGTGTGACCACTCAACCAGCAAAGCCCTTTTGCTTGTTTATGTAATGAATCAATTCTATTATCTTTCAGCCGGTCTCAAAATCCACTGATGCGGAGGATTTGAGTGCAACCAAAACTCATTACAGCTCATCTGAAGAGTCTGAACAAAACAACAGTGGTAGGACAACTTTGCTTTAGTATGGATGACCCTCATGCAATATAGTTTACCTTAAATATAATATATTATACACTGAATGTGGCAAATAATAAGAAGACCCTTTGACTTGCAATTAGATTTTCCATGATTGCCACTTCTTTTACATCTAATATCAATGATTGTATAGGGATTCAACAACATCATGGCTTTAAATTAGATCAACGCATAGGAAGGTGTCTCTAATATTTTACACATACAGTGTCATTTACAGACCTGCATTGCATGAGACAATATCACTGATATTGTATTTGGCATTCTTGTAACTGTGTGTAGGCTTTGTGCCCATGGCCACTGAGAGCCGACTGGCTCCTGTGCCTGGCCCTGTTCCCCACAGCTATCCAGTTAGCAAGGAGCTCCAACTCCCAGAAGCCTTCACTTCCACTGCCACACACTTCACCCCCATCATCCTGACCAATGATGGGGACTCAGAGGAGGGGAGCCAAAAGCCTGGAGCTGCTATTGAAGGGTATGATATTATTCTAAGTGTAACATTGATGATTAGATACACAAATTTGGGTTTACACTATTTTATGGATAAAACACACCAGATATGTGTAGTAGCTTTGTAAAAAACCGTAAAAGGCCTGGTGTTTGTATTCAGTTTCCTTTACACCAAGCCAACAGTTTCTTTGCTAGCACTAATGGCTGAAGGGATTCTTGATAGCACCATGGTCTATGTGAAGAAAACAAATAAGCATATTTCCAATAAAAACATTGAAATATTAGAGATTGTTTCTTCTCCAGGACTGTGGATGGATTCACAAAAACCAGTGAACACATTGAGGAAGGGGATGTTGATTTCACTTCTGAGTGCCCATATCCTGCACAGACTGAGCCCAGTCTACAAACAGAGGAAACGTCTGTTAATGAGGCAGTTATAACAACAACTTCTACAAATTCCAGTGACAAGATACGTGTCAACTCTTCTGTTCACCCTGACGTTTCCTGTCTTGAAGTGTGTCTTCCTCCATCATTATCCACTAACCTTAATGGTTGTGGTGTCTTCAACAATTACCTCTTCCGTCAAGATCCCACAACAGGACGTCTGTCTTTAGTGCCTGTGCAGGTCAGGGCCCCAGAGTCTCTCTTTGGGTTGGATATCAATTTCTCGCTGGTCCCACAGCCTTTACAAAGACTAATCTCAGCTCCAGAAAATGCTGAAGGTCCCTTTATTAACTGCCTGAATATGCCTGTGGGCCCCAAAGCTCAGGAGAATGACCCACCATCATATTTCAATGGTAGCTCCATCAGTCTGGAGGACAGTGTGCCCGCAGCTCACAATGAACAAACAAATCCAGGAACACGAGGTGAGAACCAGTCGCCCCCTGAGTCCCTCCCCACCAAAGTCCACCCTGCCTTACAGGAAGTGATCGACCTGCTGAAGGGAGAGTTTTCACTCAATGGGGATTTGGATAATGGAAGTCAGGACATCTCCATGGGTATGTGTCTCAACAGGATGAAGTAATTTTAATTTTGCTTAATTTCCTTCCTTTACACAACAATAGTGAAAAAGCTGCTGAATTATTTGTGTCTATCTGCAGTCAGGGAGTTTTAAGATTGTGGAGTAAATAAACTAATAAAAAAGCAAAGTCTAACAACATATACTCTAACTGTTCACATACAGAACATGGCGGACAATTACTGCACGATCATTAGTTTAGTTTAGTTTAATAAGTTTATTTGTAACAGGGACAACGTACAAAATAACATTAGTCTCACAATGAGAAGAGATGTTTTGTACCAGATTTAGCTTACTAGCTACTTTCCATCTGTAGTCCCTGGGCAGGTAGAAAACAATAAAAGAGTAAAATAGAAAAGGTAAGAATTAACAGTTTACATAGCATTCTATACATATATACACCATGTAACACATCACAAACATTCAAGACATAGACCTAAAATACTACACACTTTACCAAGGTTAAAAGAAATTATGGCTTATAATTAATGCTGACATGTCTGATTTTTTATGATCCATTGCTTGACCTCCCAGGAAAAAACATTGAGGTCTGTGCAAAGCTTCAGATTAGTTGGAAGACTGTTCCATGATTTTACAGATTTAAAAGAAAAGGCAGATTGAGCAAAGGCAGAGCTGCGTTTAGGAATATTACAATCTCCACTTGAGACAGATCTTAGAGCTCTGGTAGAGCGCTCAGAGCACAGTTTAACAAAGGTTTTCAATGGAGGAGGAGCGACATTATGAGTTATTTTGTACACTAAACGAACATCAGAATACATGATTAAATTATCAAAACTAAGCATTTTATATTTGTTTAGTATTTTACAGTGATGATACTGTCGTGACTTCCTGTCTAGAGTTTTCAGAGCTTGTTTATGTAATGACCTGATGGGTTTCAGGACAGACGGACTTGCCTGAGACCAACAGGACATACAATAATTATAATGTGACATAATCATGGCATTGAAATAAGTCTTCGCGGCTTCAACTGTTAATGAGTTCCTGATATTTCTAAAATTTGACAAGTTATATTTCAGTGTGTGGCTCATTTTCTTTACATGGCCCTTAAATGTAAGAGTGGAATCTAGAATCACACCTAAGTATTTGAACTCATTAACATTTTTAATCGTCTCTCCATTAACATATATGTTTGGGAAAACAGTATTACGTTGTTTATTTGAAAAATACATGGTTACTGTTTTATTAGTATTAAGTGTAAGACGAGAGTACTGAAGCCATCGCGTAACTTTTTCCATTGCCATTGACAGCTTCACAGCTACTTCTTCAGGATCTTTCCCAGCAGTGTACAGAACCGTATCATCTGCATACATCAGGGCCCCTACTTCATCACATACAGTTGGAAGGTCATTAATGTATGTGCTGAACAGTAGCGGTCCTAGGATGGAGCCCTGCGGCACTCCCATCACACATGCTTTTAAAGATGAAGTTTTATCATTGACCCGTACACATTGAGAGCGGTCAAGTAAGTATGACTGGATCCAATTTAACACATTAATTGAGAGTTTAAATGTTGATAATTTTGAAAGGAGAACTGAATGATTAACTGTATCGAATGCCTTTCTTAGATCTAAGAATAAGGCACCCACCACCCCTCCTTTATCAAGGCTACTTTTAATGACTTCGAGGAAGTAGCAACATGCAGTTTCAGTAGAATGGTTTGCTCTGAACCCAAACTGCATTGGATGCAGTAGGTTTTCTTTATTTAAATGAGCTACCAGTTGTTCAGCAACTATCTTTTCAACAGCTTTGGAGATAGCTGGAAGTATATTAATTGGTCTGTAGTTGCTCACTTCCTGTCTGTCACCTGATTTGTGGACAGGAGTCACAATGGCATTCTTCAATGTACTAGGAAATATGTTTTCATTCAGTGACAGATTTATAATTCTAGTGATGGGAGTAGTTAATACATTCTTATACTTTTTAAGACAAACAGTATCAATTCCCCAAATATCTTTAGCCTTTGAGTTTGACAGAGATGATAACATTTTATTTACCTTTGCCTCATCTACATTTTTAAAAAACAATGCATTTGTCTCATTAGCTGGAACAACAGGGAGTTGTGCTAAAGGAGCATTACCTCCCAGTTCTATAACAGAGTTAAGAAAATAATCATTAAAAACATCTGCGATAACTAAACTGTCAATCTGCGTACTATCATTTAATTTAAGTTCTATGGGGGCGCTTTTGGGACAAGCTTTTCTACTGAGTTGATCTATGCCTTTCCATAACAGTTTAGGGTTTCCTTTTGCTTGTTTAATTATCTCAAGGAAGAAGTTGGCTTTTGCCTTTCGAAGCTGTCCTGTGACCTTATTTCTAAGGCATGTAAATATTAAACGATCTGTTTCCAGGCCAGTTTTTAAAGATTTTTTTAAAGCTGTATCTCTTGTCTTCATTAGGTGTAATAATGTGTCATTAAACCAGGGCAAAGTCTGTTTACTTTGCTTGACAAGTACAGTTTTAGTGTATTTAGACAGAAGTGTGCTAAATGTTGATATCAACTCAGCACAGGCCTGCTCACAGTTTTGATTATTTCCTATGCTCTCCCATTTAGTTTTCTTGATGTCATTCTCAAAGTGCTCTATATCTTTCTTTGGAATCAGAGAGACCTGTTTCTTACCTTCCATTTTGTTTTGGTGTTTGTACCTAAATTTGGACAGCTGCCTCACTACCAGGGTGAGATTATGATCTGACATACCTGTTATTAAGTTATATGTTTTTGATATACGGTCAACTCTGTTTGTAAAAATTAAATCCAGTAATGTTTTTGAGGTTCTTGTTATTCTTGTGGGGGTTTTTATCATTTGGGTCATCTGGAATTTAGTGGCTATATCCTTTAATTTCTTTCTACGTGTTTTATCCAGCCAGTTCAGATTGAAGTCCCCCATTAGTATCACTTCTTTACCATTACATTTTTTCAAGATACCAGATAAGTCTTTAAAAAAACAATCCTTTTCATTAGGAGGTCGATAGAAAACAATGACATTAAAGGACATTTCTGGGGAGAGTGTAATCTTAACCCCTACACATTCTGAGGTATGGCAGGGCAAATCCATTTCTCTACATTGTATTCCCTCTTTAACATAGATCATAACCCCACCTCCCTTCCCTTTTTTATTGCACAGAGAAGGTGTTGAACCATCTGTACAAGGACTAATATTTAATGAGGATTTTACAGACAAAAATTATGTGTGTTGACTTATTTTTATTAGTTGATTAAAACTAGACACATTTGTGCATTGTTCACATTTACAGAGAACATTCATGTTCCTTTGTTACTTATCCCAAACTTAAAGTACTTTTCAATACCTATATTCAATACCTCCACACAGCCTACGTCTCTTCTATCTGTCTCCACAGAATAGCTTGGGATGTTAAAATAATGTTCTATGTATCTGGTTGATAGTTTGGGCTTTTTTTAACGCAATTTATGCTTTAACATCCATTGCACACACAGTGTAGTTTACAAGTTATTTGGCTTCAACAACATACAGCTTTCCTCTCTGATAGCAGAGTGAGCTGTTGGGATGGCCCCTGGGGAGGAGAGAAACAGATAAAGCTCTATCTTGTCTCACTGTACCCATTGACGTCAGAGTAATGCTAGTGGATGGCATAAATGAACTAGACAGCTGCAATGTCACGGAGAACAGACACCCCTATGTCTGACCTACCCCTAAGTGGGTTAAAAATCAGCACAGTTTTCTTTAATACCAGTTAACACCTTCAGTGCTGTCACGGATGAATAAAACAATAAATCATCATCTTGTGTCTAGTTTTTATGACATATTCATTTGAATTCTGTCTGCTTGTCTCTTCCGAGGGGAGTACATCTTCTCTTTGAAGGACCTCCAGTACCACGCGTTTGCCAGTGTTGTGAAGGAGAGGTTCAGTGATCTGTACTGGGAAGAGGACTTACTGGGTGTTTTACACTGCCTGGTCAACTACAGCCCAGCAGCACTGTGAGTCAGACTTGAAATACTTTTTCAATACTTTTTCCCCTTTTTAAGCTATAGGTTAAAATACCGATGTGATGTCTAAATTGGTGGAAACACTTCATCTCTCTTCATGGACCATTTACTCATAAAAGACTGAAATTGGACTGAAAGTGGACTGAAATGTCTTTACATCCTGATGAAGTGATACAGAAAGCACTGATATTCATCATGAGAGGGTACATGCATCAGTAATGTGAAATCAAGCATGAATGAATGCTGCTCAACAAAACTTTATTTATCCCCAAGGGGCAATTAAAAACAATTTAATGTGATTATAAAGAAGCTCTAGGATCTGTAATGATATTGTGAAATTATCAAAGCCTCAGTCTGAACAGAAAAACACACAGCCTGTATTGAAACAATGAGCTATTAGGACTAATGTAACTTTGTGACATCACAGTGAAACAGTGCTGTGCCCCAGCATGCCCTTCATAGACCCATCATACTGCCATATTTTTCGATCACTCAGAAAACAGAGGCTCAGGGCCTTTCTTCTGGCTGACTGGCCTGATTAACTACAGCTTCAGAGAGAGGAGATGCTCAACTTCACTATGGTTTTTGGTTCTTAAAAATAACAAAAAATATCGTCTAATGGATCAACACTTCAAATATGGGACAGTGCAAATGAAATGGCGAGTCACTGTAATTATCAAGCTACCAACACCCATGAGAAGAGAGCCAATCATGTGACAATGTGTTTCACCCAGTATTTTCACATCTAAATCAACCACCCAACACCACAGCACCATTCTGCTGTAGCACCATTATGAATTCTTGCCACATTATCACATTTGGGAAATTTCACAGTTCAGCTTTGATGGCCAAATCACTCACAGAACAATTCAAAGTCAAAGTTTTTTTTCCCCAGGAGTGTGTTGTCAGTTTCTATAAGACTACATTATGAATTGAAACATTAGCAGAGATGTCAAATTAATTATCATAAACTGAGAAAAGATGTTTTTCAGCAGCACATCAGCCAGTGCAGGGGGCTAAACAGTAAGAAAACACTCGGATCATGTTTAATTTATTCTCATGTGGCTTCTGAAGATCAGGCGCACTGTGTGATCTAGTCCCAACTGAGCATGACCTCTCCTCCTCTGCACACACTTCATATACATCTGCACACCCATACAAAGCATTCAAATGAGCTTTAATGCAACACGCACTTCATACATAAACTTCAGCCGGCTGCTTAAATGGTCCCCATGGCAACAGCTTTGCGGTGTGCGTGTTGGTGTGGACGAGAATACCTGACAACACTGGAGACACACGTAAAGCCTCATCTGCTTTGTTACTGATATGCTGACAAGTAGCCCTGGGAGTGCAGAGGGGGGGGCTTAAGTGCGTGAATGAATACATGAATGAAGGCGGTAAATTCCATGCTTTGCTCATCTCTTCATTTATATGTAAGCCAGAGATGAGCAGAGGGTCGAGCCTATCTTTTTATCCTGGCATTGCCGTGCTCAGGGCAACATGTGGGGAGAGTCTTTAATCTGCTGTGGTAGGGAGACATCACAGCTTTCTAGTCAGATAGACACTCTTTCCCTCTGGCTGTGGGCTCAGTCGCTGGGCTCGGCCATGGAAGGTAATTTTTTTTTTCCCACTGTTCCAGTTTCAGTGTGGGGATAGAAGGTGGTCTGTAGCTCCTCTATTGAGACATAATCCATTCTAACTCTGACATGCACTGGAGTGGACTGTGTTTTTCAAAGGCAAATCTGAAGTTTGATGTGACGTCAACTGTTTTTCTTACAGTGTGTTTCGTCCAAAACGTCTATTTTTACACATTTAAATCCACTCAGGCATTATTCTTTAATAAGTGCTAATTATCCCCAGCTTTGATATCTGTGTGTGTGTTTTCTCTCTCCCCGTGTGCCCCTTACAGCGGCTCTGATGAGCAGCCTTCTTCAAAGGCTGTGAAAAGGGCAGCTCTCGCCCCACCCTTGATAGCAACTGTCTGGAGAGGGAAGAGAAGAGAAGTTTGCCTGCACGGCCATCTTGATCTGAATGGAAACATCCACGCCTCCAGTCCGGCCGCTGTGGATTCTTGGGATAAGAACGAGGCACGACCCTGTCATGAAGAGAACGAGACGACACCTGAAGATTCTGAATTGAAATCAGAGCCGAGTCAGCACTCTGTCAGTGAAGGTAGGAGACTGCTGTTTACTCTCATTTTCAACTCCATCCTTGTTCAAAGGGTGAAAGAAAGTCAAATTTGCCTCCAGTTCTAAGTTTATAAAATAAACATATTTGTTCCAGTCAGACTTATATCTAATATCCTGTTGTATCTTTAAATTATTGTAATCTCTTTGCAGAGAAAAGCAGCAAAGCACAGAAAAGTAGTGCAATAATTTTTAACTCAAAATGTGATTTATGTGGTGAAACTAAGTAAGTAGGCAATTCTGTCAGGTAATGGAAATGTTGCACTTTTTCTATTAAAATTTCTCTTTGAGCTGTAGAAGGGAAGAAGTATGAAACATCATTAAGTTGAAATATCTAAGTTACCCTTAAGTGGCTCAGACATATAACCAGGCAAATGTTCTTTACCTTCCGCCACCAACGGAAACTATGAAAAATCGTCTCTACTATTTAAGTAAACTACCCAAATAGACTCATAAAAAGGGTTTTAGAGACTTTTCACTTCATAAGAATATTCAAAGTGCCATTATAGCCCGACCTCTCTGTGGTGTATTGATGTATTTCTCTTTATTTGGCTGCTGACTGAAGTCATGAGAGCTGTGAGTGGCTGTTGGATGTTGCTCTTAAGATTGCAGCACATTGAGAGGAGTCCAAGGCTGAAGGCAAGCGAACGCCGCAGATTCTTTTTCCTCTGGAGCTCATTCCTGGCCAGTGACATTTACACACACATATGCATGAATACACACACACACAGGCTGTACTATTGAAGTATGCTAGACATGGGATCTCGATTACAAACAACTTGGTTACGAGATACTGGAGATAAAAAGACAGAACAAGTTGAGCTTGAACTGCCTTTTAGTTCATCTGTTAACAGTAGCTGCATTGTGCAGCCATGATAGGGTTAGCAACAAATACCCCCAGCACCAGTCCTGGATCTCGCTCGCTCTCTGTTTTCTTCACATATCCAGTTTGTTTGTTTGTTTTTTTGGCCTTCCATGTGATTCAGCCTCTTTCTCCTTCTCCTCTCTTCCCCCTCTCTCTCTCTCTCCCTCTGCTCTCCCTGTTCGCTGGTCGAGGTGTGAGCATGGACTGTTCAGACGCAGGGGTCATGGAGGGAGGAGAACATTCAGTGGGGGGCAGCGATGAAAGCCCCTCTGAAGCTGAGTTTCTGTCGGGGAGAAGAGAGGCTGGGCTGCCGGGAGCCCTCGACGGACAGATGAGCCCGGACTGCTCGGAGGACATGGAGGATAGCGACTCCCTGGCGTCAGATCGACTCGTCTCGCCTGGATCCAGGGCAGAGGGACGCGGCCTCGACTTGAGCAACGTGTGGGCTTTGGCCTTTTTTGGAGAAGACTGTTTTAGTCCAGAGGTGATGCAGTACACGGTGAATCTGGGACAGCACACTGAGTCGTCGTGTCTGGATGTGAAAACGCAGGTACGTGAACCTGTGAAGGCTGCTGCCAGTGACTCATATCTGACCTTAACCCTGTGTCTTTGAAGAAACAGCAGACTGCATGAAGCAGCCAGTATATAGAAATGATTCTATTGCCATAACACAATTATCATAAACCATAAATTGTACATATACTGAATATGCAGTCAGAGGTTGTGTTTAATCATGCAAAAAGTGACTTCTCTTATGTATTGATGGTTTTTAAAAAGGACAGAACAGGTTTTCACTGACAATAAAAAAGCACAAAGGCACTTAATTCTTCTAACATCAAATTCTTTGTTATTTTAAATTCAAGAGCTTTTTAGTTTCATACTTTACATCCCACCACTATGTCTAGTTTCATGAACTAGCGCAGGAATGATTTTCTTAACTGTAATGAAGTGGGGCATGGTCAGGCTTTGGGGTAAATAGGACGAGAGCATGTGGGGGACTTTAAGATAATTGGCATATTATTCTCTCCAAACTGGATCTGAATATTAATATGTTGAACTTAGCCCTTGGCAGAGGAAGTTATTATCATTTGCAAAAGAATATTAATGAATCGTCTTTGTGTTTGCTCACTTTGATGGCACCACTACTCTTTCAGAGGGTTTGTGCAACAGCTAATAACGCACCTTAAGAGCCGAGCGGCTGCGACTTCTCACTCATTTCACTTCAAAAGAGCTGTTGTGTTCTGTTGCCACGGTGAAGAAGGAGGAGGAGGAAAAAAATGAAGACTCCGCTCCGCACACACTGGAAACACCTGAAGGCTTCTTTCAGTGAAAGGCATGTGCTGTTATTTTAGGGCCTTTGTTTGATTTGGTGTGATTTCCTTTGAACAGGAACTGGTGCAGCAGCTGATAATTGAAACAAGGAATCTAAAGAAAACTAGAAATTTCTACCAGAAGCTGATTCAACAAGAGAGAAAAAATAAAGGTTTGGTGCCCTGTTTCACAAGATCACTGTTGTATGAACACAGCATTGATTGTGATCAATAAACTGTGTATGTACCGTATCCTACAGGGTCAGAGAGCAAAGTGATGCTGTCCAAACTAAAGTCCCAGCTTGAGGAGCTCAGGTCCAAAGTGGTCTTCCTGGATTGTGTGAAGAAATACCTCGAGGTACTGACAAAGAACTACAATTCCCAACACCGCTGTTTCTTCCACCACTCTGGCTCGTCTACCGTTTGATATGATTTCATGTACTTCTGCAGGTTCTGAGTGTGGATCAGTGGGGCTTGGAGGTTTCATTATTACCCTCTCTGGCTGTCTCTGGACCTGGATCACTGGACCTCCAGTCCTCTGAGGACCCCTCTGTTCTGAACTTTGGCAGCAGCAAAGGGAAGAGCACTCTGCAGGCTGGCTCTCCTCTGGGCCTCATGGCTTACCTCTACACAAGGTATTATTGATCAGGGTTTGGAATTAGAAATTCTAGTCAAGTCATGAGGTTGTAGGACTTGTGATAATGTTTCAAAGTGTTAGGCAGCCCTTGTGATCCCAGTTCTGTGCTCAATTATTTACCCTCCCTGCTGCTTTTGATGTGTCCAACTACGGGATTCCATTATGACTCAGGTCAGAGAATTACCAGGTTACAAAAAGAAAAAGAAGGGGATCTTTGATCTCACAGTTTGTCCAACAGAACAGTTTTTCCTTGAATGAGGATTTTGATACAGCTGTCTTTAAACCATGCCAGCAGTATGGTGCAGACTACACGACAAAGAGCAACTACCAAATGGGATGTAATGGAGTTGTGTACAGCTATTCATGTCCCACAGTGGATGAATCCCACTGACTAGGGCGGTGGTTCCCAAACTGCTGGGCTGTGATGGCATTGCAAGTATTGGTCCATACAAATCATTAGCAACAGTACAACTTTGGTGACAAAAAGTGATTAAAAAACATCCTTTCATTGATTTTAAGGAATCGGATTATTACTGTGATAAGACAACCATAGGAACTTGGATGCATGGAGGGCTGTACAGGTCACTTTGCATCAAGACCAGTGCACTTCATTGCATCTCACTCTGACTGTGCACTTACCATTATATTCATGAACAATAGAATGTTTTAACAACTGAAAGAAACAAATTATAATCCACGTTTGTTATAATATAGTCCAGCCATGTCTGCAACAGTATGGCTCAATGATGTGTGTATATTAGTTTTTGGGCAATAATGGAGCTTTATGGCACAGAGGAATAAGATATACCAGGCTCTGGATATATAGTTGTCGGCAACACTTATTGATTTGATCAGTCCGTGGTTGGTTTTGGCCTTTTTCATCAGATTTGTTGACAGCATCAAATACATTTATGGTCTGGTTACTCTCTTGCTCACCCACTGGCACCAAACATTTTGATTAGTCATGCCGTTGGTTGTATAAATTTTGCCAGTAACGTTCGAGATCCATCCCTAATTGTAATCTGATCTGTAAACAATGACACTATCAGTGCTGCTTTGAAGTTTGACATTATAGCTTTTGCTTTGTATCCGTTGCCATGAGAAACGGCAACAGCATTTCAAAAAAACAAGGTCACCATCCATAAATTCTTTATCCCCTTTCAGTTTCCACTGCCTCAAGCTGAAGCTGTTTTCCACCTCTAACAGACCTGATAAGTCTTGTTTTCAGTTTATGCCCTCACAAGGGCATAAGCATCTCAGTAAATCTATTCGCATTGTGTTGCAGAACCTGCTATAGTCTGAACTATATGTAGCCATGGATGTAATTATACTCGATGTACAATTTTATGGCTGTCTTGTGGGTTGTGACACTATCACGTCGACAAATTCTGTCCACAGAGACACACCCATCAAAGTACTCAAAACTTCCTCTGTAGTAGTTCTACCTACTGTATGTGTCTCTTGTAAACACAAGTGTGTTCATAACATATTACTAAGTCATAGGGACTATTTTGCCCCAGATTTTTGCCTCTCAGGCAGAATAGAAGCTTCCACCCCTCTCTGTGTTATAAATAGCTCATGAGCAGGACAGACTCTACTCAGGGCTGAAATATTTCACCCAACTCTTCAACAAAAGAAATCATTTAGCTGTTTTTATTTCCAGATATTTCTCCTTAGAAGTCATATATGCGATTTTCATGAATTCTCATTTGTCTGCCAGCTCACATGAGACCCACCACCATGATGTTGTGATTTGGGAGAACTCTTGAATGACGTCACTGCTCCCTTTCACTGAAAAGAGTCATTTAAAGTAATTCAGGGCACCTATTAATGATGCCTCCTGGAAACTCTTTAAAAAGGAAAAACTAAATAGGAGGAGACTCCAGACCAGAAATGGTATGGAGAGTGAAGGGAAGGTTGACGCACTTCAGGACTTCAGGTCTGTCTGCTGCAAAAGGAATTAGGTTAATCACTGTAAATGGACACAGCCTCTGATGTCACTAACAAGTTCCTAAAGATGCTCAGAGTAGGCGACTCCACACTATTGGCAATGCAAATGTCTGACTAAATATATGGACAAAGAGGTGAAGTGTGTGTAGAGTTTTAATGCCTCAAAATTACATAAATATTCATTGTTATTTTGTACCAGGCTGTAAATATGATTATTTCTGCTGTGAAGTGAGACATGTTAACCCCAAATCCTATCCCGCAACACGAGGATCTATCAATCCCCTAGACTGTCTTTATGGAACCAGGCTGAAAGTTTTTAGTTGAGGAACTGCAGTTTTTAGCACTTAAAGGGATAGCTCAACATTTTGGTCAATTGAAATGTTGAACTATCCCTTTAAGTTTCCTCAATTTTTTCTTTTGATTATCTAAACATTGTGTGTTGATTTTGAAGTTAAATTTATTGTCTTCATTCCCATCACAGAAACGCTGCCATGGAGGGCTACATCCAGCAGTTCCTGTACACTTATCGTTTCCTCTGCACTCCTGAGCAGTTACTGCAGTTCATAATTGATAAATTCATCAGTGCTACAAGGTACAGTGTGTCTCTTCTCTAAAAAAATAACATCAAATGCTTCATAGCACCCAGTATAAAACACTGCCCTCTGATTGCGTGATGATTGTATCTGTTTTCTATTCCAGAGAAGGTCCAGACATGTCAGGAGACAGTGAGAAGGTCTTCCATCGTAGTTTGGACCTTCTCCAGCTCTGGATAACAGACTGTAAACAGGTGGACTTCACATCAAATTCCAGCCTTGTGGCTACGTTGGAAAACTTTCTGAATACTGAGGTAAATAACCTCCTCCTTACTCACCAAGAGCTGTTTCTCACAACAATATGAACCTTTGTCACATATTTCCTGATACTGAAGTCAAAGTTATACTGAAGCTACTCAGCTTCCAGTCTGCCCTGAAGACGTAGCACTGCTTAAAGGACATATTCTTACATCTTGTGTTATAAACACAGTGGTGGACACAGCTCTTGTCAAGTTGAATCACTGCCACCCACTCCCAGAAAGGGACAAGGTTCAACTGCAGAGAAAATAAACTAATAACCATCCAGACTCTGTGTGTTTGGACAGCAAACACATTTCACTTGTCTTGATGACAACATCATGAAATTGTGTTTAAACCCTAGTATGTAATTTAGCGAGTTTAAAGATAATGGATTGATCACATCAGCTTCTTTTGCTTAGGTACACTGCAAATCTCTTTATCAAGTGTTTGCAGTCAGTGCCCTACATGTGATTTGTTTCCTTTTTCCACAGGTAATTCCTGTAGACAGCCGGGGGGAGACTCTTCTCGCTGTTCTCCGTGGCCCTCCAAGTACAACATGGAGTCGAGAAAGAGACAGTCTGATCAGCATTGAGGAAGATGATGACTCTGTGTCCATGTATTCGTCAACTGAGGATCTTGGCAGGAAGGTGAGTACAACGTAATGACATTTTGCTGCTTGCTGAATAGTTCGTGTGAGTCTCTGGACTTTCCTCACTCCATAGAAGTATCATGTGTGAACAAGAAGATTTTGGTTTCTCTCAAATCAAATACACAATCCAACAGCTCCAAAACCAAAACACCCTCGTGGACAGGTTGGACATTCACCACGCTATGAGATAATAATGGAACGACACAAGATGGAGTTGTTTTCAATTCATGCAAATCCGCTGATGCGCGTTCCCATCAGGGACAGTTTTTTGGCAAGCAGTCTCGTAATACTGTAATGCTGCTGATTGTGTATTTGCTTAGTTTGATGAGGGAAACCAAGAAATCCCATTAGCCCCCATAGTGTAGCTCTGATCAGCTTGCAGCTCTGCTCTGCCATTCTAAAAATAGCTTGCACCGACAAGTGAAGGTAACAAACCTGCTCCTAAAACTATAGAAATTATGGCAAAAGGCCAATTTGCCAAAATGTTGAACTATCCCTTTAACTTTTAAAGTGAGATCATTGGACATTGTCACATTTTTATTCAGTTGCTGTGTATATAATTAGAAATTTTAGCTGCTTCTACTGAGTCTGTTTTGTCACTGCAGTTGAGCAAGATTACTGTCATGAAACACATCGCATTTTATCAAGAGACAGTGTGAGTGTATTTATATACATCAGAACATGTTCTCCAAAATTTGCCATGTCTCTCTGGGCTTTTCAGTGGAGGATCTCACGAGTGGTGGAGCCCTCTGCATCCATACCTAAAGACAAGGCCTTCTCCATTGCTGCAGCCCTGCCTATGCCTTGTTATCCCTCCCTGGTGGATGATCTCTCCAACGTCTGCCTGCACAGTGAGGAGAGACTACCGTTCAGCAAGACTGAATACAGTGCACAACACATAGCCCAGCAGCTCACCCTCCTTGAGCAGGTAGGTATACTGTGTGTTCACCACCACACAGCAGGGGTGTTGTCGCCTCTTTAAAACCACTAGAGGGAGACATGTCCCTGTGAATACGTGGTCAGACTCTGTTTCATCAACCTTTGATTTATGTTTTGAAACTGCAGGAAATGTTCCAGGGATGTCATCCTGTTCATTTCCTCAACTCCAGAGTCCACGGAGTCAGGGACAAAGTCTCCATCCCAAACAAGTGAGTTAAACATTCCAGCTGTAAATAACACTGACTTGACAAATTGGTGACAAATCAAAGAAAGGTTAAAGAGCTCGACTCTGAGTTCTGCACTGAAAACATACCTGAGATTGGATCACTATGACAACATGACAATGTCACATTGGCCACATTTTCAGCAGTTGGTGAGAACATGAATGCATCCTGACCATATTGAAGGACCATCTACTCTACTGATGCCCAGCTGAGTACAGCGCATTAATTCAATAAACCCCTCCTTAGCTGCCCCCCCTTCTCTTTCTCTCTCTTTCAGACACACCTACACACACATATTGACAACAGACCTTGGTTAAAAACAACAATGCAAACTTGCTTATTTGCATATAGAGTGAGAGGGGAGTGAGACCTAATCACAAGTGGCCACTCGAGACACATGTGGGGATGCATCCTGATGCCAGGCGTGAAGTGATGTACTTAGAGCTCTTCACTTGTCAACAGATCACCTGAGATGCATGTTAATACCAGTTCTGAACAGGGCTCGTAATGTCTTGAGCTTTTTTTTCCTCTTTTTTATAGAGTCTGTTCAGGGTGGGAATGCACCTTTATTCTGCCTCTTCATTCTGTATTTGGCACTATTAAGGGGCATTGTTATTGTCATTCCTAACGTAAAGGTGACATAATGCTCGGTACTCCTAATGGTAATAGAGTGGGTTCACTGTCTAAACAGGGGATTAGTGGGTTCTGAGCCATCACATACTTCCAGAAATATGCCAGTCTTCCTCAGCACAGATCATAATCTCTACTTCTTTCCATGTTCTGATATTTTGCAAAGCAATGCTGATCCACAGTTTCAGCTTGATTTTGTGATTGTCAAGACCCCCATCAACAGCAACATGTTAACATATTTGTTTAACTCCCTCACTCATTTATTCAGCTTTTTTTTTGCCACCCATCTGTTTGTAGAGTTAACTTTTCATCTTGCCATCTTTGTTCTTCCCATACAGAAGATTATGCAAGTTTGTGTAGACTCCATACATTAAAACTATAAAAAGTACAACACAGATACATGTAATATATGTCCAGCAGTAACATTATACTAAACAGTGGTTGACAAATAACCAAAAGATATTCACGTAAAAGCTAAAGTTTTTCTCTTTATAGGTTGTTGTACTGATGTAAAAGACTCATGTTAATCCGAGCAGATGTGACCGCAGCATCTTTAAATACATTATGACCCTACAATAGAGAGACTTACACTCTGCCTTGTTTTGTTCTGGGCTCTGGTTTCTGTAGTGAAGTCTGAAAACCTCAACAGATACATAGAAAACATAAAAATCATCAAGAGCAAGTTGTTTTGACGAGAACTGATTTGTGTGAATCACAATCAAAGCAGCTATGACATTTTCTGTCTTCTGTCAACATTGTAATTGAATTTTGTTGACTTTGCCAATGAAATCTCTGTTGTCAGTGTTGCGAGTATCAACAGAACAACAGTCCTCTTCATTAGAGCATGAATGAAGCAGGCCACAATGTGTTGGCTGTGGATAATCTGTCGTAGTGCAACACAAAACATACATTTGTGTGTGAGTCATTTCTGATAAACAAGTGTGAATGTTAGCTGTTGTAACTGGATTAGCCCAAACCTAAAGCGACATCTGTTCTCAAATGCAGAATTAAATTTGTCTTATGAAGCAGTTTGATTTTGAAACTAATAATCAAAAGAAAGAAAACAATGAGAACATACAGCCCCATGTTTCCTCTGTGTAAAATCACCAGTGTTAAAAAAAACACTGGCCCCTGGTTAAACCAAACTGCTGAAACCTTCATCCTGTGCTACGAAGCAGGATTTGAGCTTGTGTTCTATGTGGTGTGTTTATTTATATCCCTGTGTAGTGAAATCTATTTTATTCCACTGATATTATGATTATTTTCATTGTCACTGTCATATAGATAGTAATATATTGTAAACTGTGGCAACTTCCATCACAGTTCACCATAGCCCTGTGTTACATGTTCAAATGGATTTTTGTATGTGGCAGTTCAACATACAATATACATATATGCAGTATATAATTTAGAGACCCCTCCCAAGATGATCACTTTCTCTGGTTTTACTATTTGTAGGTATGTGTTTGAGTAAAATTAACATTTTTATTTTATTCTATCAACCACCGACAGCATTTCTCCTAAAATTGAAATGAATTGACATTTAGAGCATTTGTTGGCTGAAAATGACAAATGGTCAAAATAACAAAAAAATATCAAGTCTTTTCAGACCTTGAATAATAATGAAAACATTTCCCACATTTGTGGGATAATGCTGTTTAATTCCAGCTGTGGTTTCAGGTGATGACCTCATCAGTGTCTCATTAAGTAGAATTGTGTTGGTATTTTAAAAAGAAAATGAGTGTCATACATGTTTGACATGAGATGCTTTTAGGAAACATTTGTGAAAGTGGTCTCTTATTTTTTCCAGGGCTGTAAAAATGAAAAAAGAATCACACCAGAGAATTTGCAACCAGTTATTGAAAACAAACAATCAAAGCCTCTGTATAAACAATCAGGTTATCATTTTTGCAGTGTGAATTTATTGTATACATTTCCTTCCATCTCCCAATCAGGAATGTGTCCCAGCTCATGGCTCCAGCAGAGGGCAGCGGTCTGCCTGTGTGTGAGGTGACACCTTCAGACAGCCACCTCCAGCGGCTGCTCTCATATGCCGACAGTGTCGTTAACTGGATCTCCTCTGAAATAGTCATCTGTGACTCCACCAAGGTGAGAGGAGACAGAACTGATGAGTGACAGGTCAGACGGAGCCGTCGTCGCCACAGCCTGGGCTCTGTGATCTGATCAAACACGGATCCTCGTGTCAGACACAGACTTCCCCTCATGTTCTAATATCCCTGCTCTCACGGCTGAGTGGGTGGTAGACAGTTAGGAGCCAGAACATTAGCCTGACAAAAATCTGAAAAATAAAGTATAATCGTTATGATCATGGATGTTTTTCCCCCCTTCAGCTGCATCTTCACACTCTCATATAGATGCTCCATTCATTCTGTAAAATTCCCAGCTCATTTGCATCCATTCAGATTTGTCATATAGCTCACACTGACATGACAGCTCGCATTAAACTACATCTGGCACTTCAACTTCAGCTCAAATTGCGGTGACTCTCATTTGCTTTTCAGCTGACGTGTGGTTTGCTTTCACCTCGTTTCCCTTCTTAACGATTTCCAACCGCTGTCATTTTTCACTCGCCAGCCGACTGTTCAACCGCTTTCAGTGCTTGAAATTAAAATGTGCACGTTTTTCGCCGGCTTTTTAACTTCAATTTAGCCTTTTCTAGTCAAATGGAAAAAATAATCAGCAATAGTAATAGTAGTAATGGAAAAAAATAGGAGAGTCCACAATGCACTATGGTAATATAGACGATAGATAGTGTTTTTCCAGGGAAGTTGCTTCATTATGCAGTCTGCTGTGGCCCAAGAAAAGCACTCCAGCATTAAGGTTTTTGCATTTTGCCTTGTTTAGCTTTTTTTTTTTTTTTACTTACTGCCAACTCTCCTCTTTTTGCAGACACAAGTTGCTTTGCTGACCAAGTATCTGTGGATAGGAAAACACTGCTACGAATCAAGGAACTTTGCCACAGCCATGCAGGTCCTCAGAGGTCTGGAGAACGTGACTGTCAAGCAATTACCAGTGAGGCCGCATCTCATAAATTACTCTTCAAACAGATTCTGAGTTTGTGTAATAAGTCAGGTGCCCTCGAGCTAAATGTTTTCTTCGGCTGTGATAGGAGTCGGTCGGTGTTTAATTAGTTTCGCAAATGAGAAATTAACATTAATGCATTCAAATGTGATGTAGAAACTGAGGAAGAATGGGGTTTCAAGTAAAGGAGTAATTAAAAACCTCACAATTAAGAGACACCAGTGTTGACACAATGCAAGAAATTTCCATATTTTAATCGGAGGGCAGGTTATAGTCATTGACTCTAATGTTGTGCTGAAGCCATGATTTAATGCGTCTTCATTCTGGAGCTAATAAATAAAACTTCCTCATCTCTCGCCAACAGGCTTGGAAACATCTGTCTTCCAAGGTGTTTGAGATCCTGGAGGAGCTGCGAGCTGTGCAGGTGTGTGCGCGTAGTAGGTGTGTTTGAGCAAGCGCACACTTATGCTGCTTGTAACTGAAGCCTAGGCTGGTCACATATTGTGAAACTGGGCTGCAGGGCAAACAGATCAATAGAAAAACAGCTTCAAGCAACCCGCCTGTGTGCCGAGGGCTTACAGCTGGCTCTGATTCTGAAAGTTACCCTCAGAAGAACCTAATGCACCAAACACCAGGCATTACTCTCTTCCCAGCCTCACTATTTAGCTGTAATGAAAACAAACTGTGTGCTCTCTCTTGGTTTTAAAAAGTAAAGGGTTTAATTCAGTCGAATCTTTCCCTCGTATTGCATCACTACATTGGACGTGCTTTTGGCTTAATGTGAACATTTTCTACATTTTTACTGAGGAGTAATTACTTTACTGTGTGGATAAACTGCTCTGCCCTCAGGTGTTTCTGAAGAGTGACGACCTATGTCTGATGGGGGGAGAGCACCCGAGGAGGAGGCCCACTCTGCCGTCGTCGCACATCCTGGCCATGCACGTCCAGCAGCTGGAGATCGGAGCTTTCACACTCACGACTGGAGCCTACAAGTGGACCAAGCTCAGGTGAAGCGAAATCTAGATCATTTTCCATCCCCACTTTTGTCTTTTAACCTCTGGTTGCTGTCATATTGGCTTTAGCGTGTTGAAGCCAGATGTTTCCATCCTGATGAGTTCACACTTTAGATATCACAAAGACAACAACACATGTCCATGTCCATGTCCACCCCTAACAGTACAAAGACAGTCAATGATTCATAGTTTATAATTTGGCTAATCGTATATTGTAGCAACATTTCAGTGATTCCATGACATTAGTGTGATAACCTCAGACAGTTAACATGACTCCTGTAAGAAGGAGACAAGTTCATATTCATGAATTCTGAATGAGCCTGTCATTAAATCCGCTAATTTTTGCTTTGCTGGCCAAATTATTCCAATTTCGATTATTGTTATATTGCTGTTTCCTAATAGAGGTTTGTGTGATTTGATTTGGAACTCAGTAAACCATTTCCAAATTCTTACATAAGAATATAGATAAACTGCCTCTCTCAGTCGAGTTGTACCTCCACATCATACACACTGGCTGGTGCTTTGCCTCCAAACTAGCTGTGATACCACAGAATCATCCTCTTATGTCAAGAATGAGATTTAAGGTGAGCACAAACTTCCCTCCTTGAGCAGATGAAATTGAAGCAACCTTCAAATGTCAAACTACTTCCATTGATTTCTGTACAGAGAAGTCCAAACACTACTCTAAAAGTCAGCAGAACACTTCTTGGATGTAGGGGAACTTTAATTAGTAATAAAATCTGCAATAATCAGCTCTAGACTTGATAATAAGTCCAAGTCAATGAATGTTCCTCTGCTGTTTATATCCAATTTATTAAAGCTCATAGAGACATTTTATGGTACGAATATGAGTTTCCCATCAGCGAGTGTGGAAAGTTTTTTAGCTGTTCAACAAAGTTCATATGAAAATCCTGCATCCTGAAATAGAGTAAATAAGTCTCCACCGTGCAGCCTGTTTTGGATGAAGAATGACTGTTAATTAGCTCACACTGCATACTGTTATTTATATACACACGCATTAGAAAAATAAAAATATCTACGTACTCTGTCCTGTCACCATGTCTATTATAACAGTGCTATTTATTTTTTAGTCTGTCTTTTTTAACACACTATGATGAAGGTTTCTCTTTCCTAGAAGAGATGTGTTTACAAGCAGACTTATACAACGTGAGTGCTGATAAAATGCATATTTATGTGCACAAATCAATGGTCACACTTTTATTCAAATCTGCAAGAGAACGACAGAGGAGCACAACAGCAAACCAAGTTTTGTTTGAACATGCGGTACAAAGTGAGAGAAATTCTTGATATGACTGGATTTAGATGTGAGAGTTTTTCTTTTTTTTCAGAGGAGCTTGAATAATAAAGTGCAGAACATCGAGCTGATGGCACGTTGCACCGGATTTCACCCGCACAGGAAATGGTCTGTGTGGGTGAAATGGTCTAATTAGCGCTGTGACATTTTCTAATAGCAGCGGATATGTTTATAAAACTGCCAGAAAAACAAAGTTTGAGTTTCTTCCTGCTGTGACACTTATTTCATGTTTTTGAAACTGGTCAGATCTTTGGCCACAAACATGAGATGTCCTCCCACACTAAGCAAAACTTATGGTGCAGACAATGAATTAAGAGACAAAATAGTGTAATGAGTCGAGTTCTTCCTTGTTGGTGAGTTACAGAGTGAATAAATGTCATGTTTTAGCAAAAACATGCATGCTGTGAAAAGCCGATCACTGGAACCTATGATATGACTGCATGGTGGAATTTGCATCAATTATGTTAGAGGTGGGATGGTAGTGAAATTTTGTGCACAGCCAGTGGAATTAGCCTATTAGCTATCCTTGTAGTGACACAGAATATGAACAGTCAGTGTCATTAACTCAAAATTAGCTCTCGCCGCATACCGAGTATCCGTCTCTGATGAAGTTGGCCAACTCACAGTTTCCCGTGTCCTTCTCCTTCACTCCAATATGGCTGACCAGATGCTGAGGTCACAACAAGTGGCGTTTGGATGGTAATGGCACAGCTGCTGAATTTGGGTTGTCGGTAGGGGTGCCAGTGCTGCACCAGATGGCGCCCGTGGGATGGGGTTTGATTGGAAAAGAGGTTTTGGGCCAGATGCTGAGAGGAGCCTGGGTGTAGCCAGATGCCAGGGTCAGGAGAGCTAGCAGGGAACGGCAGAGGCACAGCTGTTGAGTGTGGACACCGGGTTAGCACCGCTCGCTCCAAATCAGGTCAGAGACAAAGCTGATGATGATGCTAAGAAGAGTGAATATACAGCGAGACATGTTTTCTTTCTTTTTTTTTAGCTCTTTTGCTTTATCCTCTCTTCCCATCCATTCTTATTTTATTTTAGGCGCATAGCAAAGGTTGTGAGTCAGGTCCACGCCTTCCAGGAGGGATTGTACTCCTACAGCCCGGACCAGGATCTGCAGGCCTACCTTCGGCGCCGCATCGCCCGCCTCGCCACTTCTGACATCCACCTCCTGGCCTCAGACAAGGATGCCAACTTCCAGCATTCCAGTGAGCGACAAACGCGGAGAATCCAGGACACACTGAGGAGGGTCAAGGCAACCTTCCAGTGAGTCACATCTCATAACCCTGGAGTCAGTCACCACCAACAGGTCAAGGCCCAGGCCCACAGATGCCTCTGTTGTGCTGGCAGCAGAGCCGTGTAGACTGGAAAACAGTTTCTGCCGTTGTTTGTTCATTTTGTTCTCCGACTTCCATCAGTAAGTTCGGTCAGTTTAGGCTCCCAGACAAACTTAACACCCTTTAGATTACACAGGTTCTGCTGCAGTCACACATCTGTTCGATTTTAATAGTCACATTTTTCTTCACAAAGACAGAAAGTAATGGCTGATTATTGTAATTTGCAGTATTTTTCCCCCCTCAGCTCATATACTGACATTTGTTGTTTTTACTTGTGAGCCAACCATGTTTAGCTGTTAAGGCCTCTATATTAGCACATGTGGACTGAACATGGCAGGAAGGAAGATCACATTTCCATAGAGGCTGGCAAAGCAGGCAAGTGTACCAGGGCCCCAAGAACCGCATGGGCTTCACTGTGTAGCAACGTGTTAGGATGATCAATTATGACTTAATTTAGGAATATGCACATCTAAAGCACAATATAAACTGACATGACTCCTCCTTTATTAGCCACATGGGCACAGCAGTGTTACTCCTTCATTTTATTCACATTGTTGTCTGGTCCGACGTGTAGTTTTTTCAGCTTCTCCTGGCACTGACTGGTTATCTGATCCGTGTTTTGCTGCAGATCACTGTCTCAGATTCCCCCTGGATGTTGTTTACACTGTAAATCCTGGGCCATCCTTTTCAAAATGTCATTCTTTGAATTATGAGCAAAAACAGGTCATTTCACAGTTAGGGGCAAGAATTGTTTCCGTATTGTCATTAAAATGTGGGGTAACAGCTGCAGACCTTCAGTCGCTCCAGATCCAGGAGGACATTAATTAAAGTTGCACTCTGCAAATACAAGTGACAGGAAGTAGTTGAAAAACTGGCTCCTTTCTCCCCTCAACACGTCTGGTCAATAAGTAGGCACCAATATTGGCAAAGTTAAAGAACACAGCGTCCCAGTTCTTAAGTTGCACAGGTGCGTAGGGAACGGGTTTCCAAAGCTGTTCAACAGCCAGATCTGATGGAGTATACTGGCACCTTGCTGGATGATAAAAGGGTCTTAGAATGGTCTAATGTCAAAATTTACTTTTCAGACCTTCTTCTTTTCAGCTGATATTGTACGTATAAGGTGCATATTCCTAAATTAGATCAGAGTCGGTGAACTCACCACACAGAAAACTGGGAAGTGTGTCTTTCCAGCAAAGGAATAACACGCACAGTGCACACAAAGAGGAGGAAACAGGGGGTGAACTGGGGCCCAGTGGCTACTTTAGCCCCGGGGTCTTAATCCAGCCTGGTCAAACATTCAGATAAAATCTATTTAACTTTGCTGAATTGTGTCTGATATGTTGGAAACAGGTCAGAATAATGCAGAATATTTGTTTTGTTTGTTTGTTTTTTACCAATTAGGACTTTACCCATTGAGATTTATATGACTAGATTGGTAAATTAATATCTATTATTAATTCCATTTAAAACAGCACAATATGAAATGATTTCATTCATTATCAATAGTGTTTTGTGACCTGTATAAGCTAGTCAAGCTTACTGTCATGACAGTACCTTACCATTACAGAGAAAATGATAGAACATAATGAGATGTCAGTGCAAAATATTGTATGAGGAGTGAAGCTGAGTCTGTGTCTATTTTTCTATTTTCCTGCCCGCTCTCTGTCCTCCATGGTTTTCTGCTGTGAAACACACCGTGGAGATGGAATGTGACGTGCTACGAAGATTTGCTTAATTTAGCCAAATAAATGAGATTTTATAAGCTCTCCCTTGCCAAAGCGTATTATTGTCAGACAATATCCGTGATAGAATGGCTGCATGGCAGGTTACAGCCCTGTTACATCTGTCAGGGGAATGTGGGGGAGCTCAAGTGTGAGTTTCTCTCTTTCCATTAGGATTTACAGTGTGTGGCAATGGCATCATAGTGAATTTATGGCTTCATAATATTTGAGCAGGTTTTCAAGATCAGACCACAAGGACGTTTTAACTTTGTCACAATATATGGACATACATATACACATGAATTTTTCCAGGTTAATTTAACTTCTCTGCTCTGTTAGCATTTACATCACGTCCTTATTGCACTAGATCAAAGAGACAATTCTAAACAGTATTTTGTCAGACATGGCTGCAAACAAAATAAATCCAGATCGACTTTGAGGGTTTGGGAGAGGTAATGTGCTGTTAAATCCTTGATCCATGACGTCAGATCATAACAAGGTTTATAATCATTTTCCCAAAATATGGAAAGTCATGAACTATCAAGATGATGAAAGTTAAACTCCTCTGTGAGATGTCTCAGGTCAACAGATGGAGAAGATCTCATGCAGGTCATAAGCCTTTTGCCATTTACATTATACATTATGTTAAAGGTGTGCGATTTCTTTTATTCAATTAAAGTTTTATTGTGTAAAAAGTCTGACCCCACCACCCCTCCAGCTCTATTGAGTTTCAAAATAAAAGCTGGTTCTGTCACAGCCAGGCAATATACTGTAGGTTCATATATCTGCAGGATCATTGTTGTTCAGTCCAGAGTCCCGCAGACAATTAGAATATAATGAGTGCTACAGTTTTCAGACAGACAGACAGACAGACAGGACCCATGTGAAGCAAAGCTGAGGAAACAGGCGCAGTGCGAGGGAGACGTCCTGGGCGCTTTTTATTGTTATCTACCGGGATCAGGGCGCATCTTCAAAGCTGCAGAGATAAAGAGCTCCCAAAGGCTGAAGGAACTCCTGCCTTCACAGCGACAGATCACCGATAAAGGAGACAACTAGGCCCAGCCTCTTATCTGCATTGTCATATAACTAAACGATCAGTTTAGCGCTATTGTCTCTGAGCTGCTGCATGCAGTGATGTCCTGAAGGTGAGGGGAGGCGGGGGGGATCATCCCACAGGTTAAACCGTCTGATGTGAAGTTGCATCTCTCCTATTTGGCGCCTGGACAAGAGATTATACAGTGTCATCGGATCGACTGTTTTTAATTTCTCACAATAGTAAATAGTTATCCATATTGTAATAACTGTGATTTCTTTCTAAGCGTCGGTATGTGAAGCAGTCAGACGGAGTACTGTTTCTTGTTTGCTCCCTGGGTTTTTCCCAGCTTCCTCGCAGCTTGTTTTAGCATTTACATATGAACGAGCCGACATTCAGCTGTAATTGTGTTGCTACTGTAATACCTTTGATCTGTAATGTTTGAAGGCCTGTGCCAAACGCTGGCTCTCGGGCAGTGGCGCCAGCAGCTCACCGGGGTATCAGAGACAGACACGTCCGTAAGAAACCACTGCTCCTGACTGAGACATAAGCAGTGATAGCATGAGTAAAGAGTGAGGTGCGTTTTGGTTTTGGTTTTGGTTTTATGACTCTGCGCAACAGAGGGTGCATGGCACTGTCGCTCCAAAGCTGCTTTTGGCGCTCGCAATGCACTTTTCATTATTACAACCCGTTTCCCGTTTGGCCACTGTTAAATGTCTGTAATAGACCTATTGTTAACACAATAGAGTTCAGTCAACCTTGGTGAGATCTGTGTGATCTATCTGTTGAGGAATCCCCATGTGTTTTCTGTTTCCTGCACTAAACCAAAAAATACATTTTAGCACGTGCATATCAGGTTTAATGAATCACATTTAATACTCTGACATAAATAGGTCACACATCAGTTACTTGTGTGACAGCAAACTCACAATATTATGCACCTTAAAATGTCTTGGACACAACATGATAACTTATACTCTAAATATACTGAATTCATGAGTGGTGAAGGTAATTTTATTTATATCCAGCAGATTTGCATTGTATGACCAGCTGCATGCATGATTCTCATCTGAAAAGTGCAGAAGGTATATAAGGCTGCAAAATGAAAATACTACAATACAATCTAATTGTATTTCTTACTAATTGTTACTGTGTCCTTGTAGTGAAGGACACATTTACATTTTTAAACAGCAGAGAGAGCAGTGAAAGCTATGAGAGGTTTCCTGTCAGCTCCTGGTTCATCAAAAACCCTTTCCTCACTCATGTTACAAATATTTAGGCAACTAAAACTCATAAAGATAATCACCGATTTATATGAGGCAATGGCCCTGACTGCGCTGGATAATAGTGGCACGTTTTAACCTCTGGAGAATTAATTTAAGGACAAACCATTTAATCACTCCATTAAAGCATAAGCTGTTAATTAAGCTACATCTTTCCTCATCAGACCTCGGTATCAATAATTTTAACCATGTTAAATTATGCATTCATGTGGCAGATGAGTGTTTAAATTACCGAGGCAGACCTAATAACCTGGCCACCTCCACTCTTCTCCTCTGCCACTGTATGCAGCTGCGACATTAAAGTATTTGGCTGGGATACAGCTGTTTGTGCGGGGGCCCTCAGTTTCAGTCGGGCCGGACAAATGTATGAGCTCAGGAGGATTCTCACAGACTCGGTGGCGCCAGCTCTTCTCACACTCACAGGATATGTAAAGACTTCAATAACGAGCCATTAACCCCTAATCATCTGGATCGATCGGGCGTTAACAAGGACCTCTACATATGCAAATTGGCGTTGAGCTCCAGGCCGCTATAAAAGCTGACCCTGGGCAGAGGCGGACACCACACTCTCCCTCTGACATTTGGTGGATTTACAGGTCACCGAGCAGCACTGCGAACATGGTCAAGTACTTTTCTGTGGACTGGCTGGCCCAGAGCCACCATGACACCGCGCCAACCGAGGAGCACGGAGCTGGCACGGATACTGCGCCGACCTGCAGACCTCATGTTCCCTGCGTGGTGCAGCCGCGTCCCCCGACTTTTGGCAAAGGTTACCTGCAGCCAAAACCAAGAGCATCAAAATCTGCTGAACACACGGAGCCCGCGGAGAACAGGCCTGTGGACTCCAGCCTGTGTTCACCTTCACATTCAACTAGCTGCGCTTCACCAAGTAAGTAGAGCGCAACCCATTCATTTTTGATCCAGTGATTCAAGTCTTGACGCACGAGCAGATTTGTAACCAGATTTTTTTTTTCTTTCCTTTCTCCAGTTTCAGAAATCAGCGGCTACTCCTCCGGGTACGAGAGCGAAGCAGCTTCCTATGAGTGCCTCTCTGTGGATGAGGGAAGCGAGACAGACAGAGACGGACCCCAGCGCCGTGTGCGCACAAAGTTTAGCCCCGAGCAGATCAGCAAACTGGAGAAGATCTTCAACAAGCACAAATACCTGGACGCTGGAGAGAGAACGAAGACAGCGCAGAAACTCAACCTCACAGAAACTCAGGTAAGACGCGATTCTCAATGCGAATAATCCAATTTAATATAAGCCTATTGCATTTAATAACCATTTAGATTAATTTTTATTAACGTGTTGCTTTGGATACTAATGTATTTCTGCTATTTCTCAGGTGAGGACCTGGTTTCAGAACAGGAGAATGAAGCTCAAACGGGAGGTGCAGGACTTCCTACCCCAAGTCCCGTCGGTGATGTTCCAGTCTCTGCCCCCGGTTCAGTACCACAACATGGCCGTACAGAGACCCCACTACCCCGCGACCGGCCCGGCCTTTTACCCGCTCCCTGTCCCACAGATGGTCCTCCAGCAGCCCATGCCCCCTCACCACCCTCCTCGTGTCATGATCCATAACCATCACTTTTATTGACCAACTGTCAACCAGAGACTTTTGTTTTCGACTAAGACACTTAGAATGGGAGATGTGTGCAATCCAGAGATGTTTATTTAACTGTTGTAGTGTATAATTCACAAAAAATGTTTATTTATCATTAAATAAAGTTTATCTTCTATACTGAAGCACTGGACTCTGTATTTTATTGCTTCACACATCATTTTGAGATACAGCTGATGTTATCTGTATTGTGGGATTAGTTCAGCATGAATGGATCAGTCTGTCTTTCATCTGTAGGAGGGAGGGGGTTGGAAAGAGCTGATAAAGATGGCGGCTGTCCATTTAGGCTAAAGCTTTTTATCACAACTCATTGTGTGGATCTCCTGATTTGATTCACTCATAATACCATGAAGATATGAGGCTGTAGCCAAATTTGACAAAGCCATATAAACAAATCATGATAAACTAAATCACTTTGTATATAGTGTGATCCACTGTCATGTTGCAGTCTGGGGACACACACAGTCTGAACACTTTATTGTTTTCACAGAGGTCATGATGAGCCTCTGATGCAGACATTGTGTTGGGTGGGTCCTCCTCCTCACCTGTCAACAAAAGGGCTCACCATATGCTCTGCTTTCATATGCCTTGTTTGTCCTCATCTCTGCACTTCAAACGCCAGCTAACGGGGAGATCATGGTCAACAATTAGTCCTAATTAAGCCGCCCATTGATGAGTTTACACTTACAGCAGGAGCCCCCGCGGCCCGGCTCCAGAGAGTCTGGGCTTTTGTGTGGCCAACGAATCTGATCTCTGGGTTTGAAGTCTGAGGCCTGAGGTTAAAGCCTGATTATGTGATGAGCTTTGGAGATACCAAACTTGATTCACAACAACTTCAAGATAATGGAAAGCTCCTGAATAAAAAGGTGTAGGCCTGTATTTACATTGTTTTAATGTTTCCAGTGAACACATTTACAATTTAAATGATAGACTTTTATTATTAAGTTTGGTTGGAAACATTACACCACTTTGGTGTATCACTTTTTAAGTTGCCCATGCAGTTCAGCAAACGTCTCATTCAGATGGGACAACAAAGATCAAACAGAACTTTCTCACTTTCTGTCAATGCTTTCTGACTGCGGCCACACCCACCCTGTCCCACCATAACAAAGACTTCATCACCAGGATGCCTGATGCGCAGACAGCTGGGCGCGCCAGTCTGCTCCCCAGAAGACACGCACAGCCTCGGCGGCTTGGAAATATCTTCACATTAACATCAGCAGACATGGATGCCACAGTGCTTGATTTCATAAGTCAAAAAAGGAGAAAAGTAGTTAAAAATAGCTGCTTGGACACTAAAATGTCTGCTTATTTGATACAAGGAATATTTTCAATGAGAAATACACAGCTCACAAACCGGTTATTTGACAGGGTTACATATCTGACTTTGCAGGCCCTGTATTCAATGGCGGATATGGCCCTGAATCACTTTATGCAGAGATCTTTCAGTCTGAGATGCCAGCTAACTGATACTCAGACTCAGTGGCGCCGGGGTATCTCCAGCCAGCCATGAACGTGAGAAAAACCACAACCCAACCTCTATTAACCTCAATTACAACCACCATCAAGTTTCTATCGTTCCGCTGAGAAGCCTTTGCATATGCAAATAAAGAAGTGTGCCCCTCCTATATATCCCAGCGGCCAAGAGTCTCCCTTAACCGACAGCTACACTGACCTGCACACTCACTGGGATCACTGGTTGACTGAAACATGGCAAACTTCTCGGTTGAGTGGCTTTCCAGAAGTTATTACGACGACATGCCTCCGCAGACCAAGGATGCTGCAATTCATTCAAAGGTTCATAATGAAGTGGAGGAATTTACAAAGGAATCAAGAAGCCAATTCGCCCCCACATCTCCAAACAGTAAGTTCACCTTGTATGAATAGCTGAGATGGACGGGCTTCTGTGTGCACAGATTTTTTTTTCTTCTCTCTGACAAAGTTGATTAAATGTTTGGCTCTTCCTTCCAGATAGCTGCGGCTACACCTCAGGGTCCGAGAGCGAGGTTGCGGATGACAGCGAGGAGGAGGCCACCCAGCAAAGAAGGATGAGGACCAAGTTCACCTCCGAGCAAATCAGGAAACTGGAGGATACCTTCAGCAAGCACAAATACCTGGGTGCAACGCAGAGGAGGAAGTTTGCTGAGAAGCTGAACCTCTCCGAAACTCAGGTATGTTTGATTTATAGAGGACAGAGCAACAGCAATATGTGGAAATTCTGTCGTTTGTGCGCTGTATTAACTCTGTAAAGGTATTCTAATGCATAACTGTGTAAAATGAGCATCAGTTGAACACTGTTTTGTTGTATTACAGGTGAAAACGTGGTTCCAGAATAGGAGAATGAAGCTGAAACGGGAGGTTCAAGATCTTCGGCCTGAGTTTCTTTCGGTCCCCGCGGCTCTGCTGCCTCCTCTGCTGTTTCAGCACCACGTCCTGAGTGGACAGCTCCGCGCCGGCAGCGGCTTCTACCCTCAGCTGCAGCCGCTCCACGGGACGGTTCCGCCCGCTCAGCTGCACCCGGTCATCATGCCTCCTCCACACTTCTACTGACCTCCAGATAGCCTCGACCCAATTCCTGTCTAGAATCTAGATGTATTCTAACTGCTCTCTCTAAGAGGGGTTGTAAATATAATTGTTTTAATATGTCTAAAGCACTAGCTATATGTATGGATGTAAATTATGTATTATTAAGATAATGCGAATGTAATAACTGCAGATTTTCTCTTTTATGTCACAAATAAAGTAAACTTAAAAATGACACTTGTCTTTACAATTCTTTGTCTTTCAGTCAGGATTGTTTTGAATATTCTAGCTTTTTATAGGCCTTTATTGGTAGTCTAACAACAACAACAACAAATCACAGCTCTGTTTAATTCAGGGAATGTTTTATTGTTATCGTTGAAATAGTAAATCGCCAAGGGAATATCCAGCAAATGAGCAAGATGAAAACATAATAACTAATGGCAAAGAACGCAGAACTTGGTATCAAACAACACAAACCAGACTTCAGAAATAAAAAAAACAACAACAAAACAAAACAAATGAAATTCACCATACATCTGTCCCCCCAACATTTAACCTTCTCCTCTTCATAACTGCACCAAGTTCAGTTTAAATCGATTCATTACTTTTGGGACGGACACTCCTAAGTCGATAATAAAAACAGCACCTGATGAATAATGAGGGCATGAAAACCACAGCCTTTACTGAATCAGCAGATCCACCCCGTCCCCATCTGTTGCGACATTGATGTCGACTTTAACAAAAAAAAAGAAAAAAAAAGGAACAAATGGTGCGTCAGTCTGCTCCTCTCCTCACCACACTGACAATGTTATGTTTCATTCTCTGTCTCACCTCCTCTCTGTCTTTGAAGGAGCTTCACAGTGAATGAAGGATCACAGAGCTGTTCCCCCACTCAGGTCGCTTGTTTGATGGAACATCCACCATCATCACACATCATAAACACATCATCAGAGCTGCATGCAGCGGGGCCTGCATGGCCGCCGTGGCTCTCTCGGTCCTGGGGAGCGGCTGCTGGCGGGCAAATATTTTCCTTTAGCGGCCGTTGGCGTGGCTCCAAGCTGTGACCGGGCCCTGCTCGTTGTAGTGCTGCATCTTCAAAGGGACATCAAAGCGGAGGTAACTGCCAGATCATTGAGATCCATTGAGCCCTATTGTTTTCCCGATTGAACAATTCGCACCTTCTTGAAAGACGCGGAGGGATGGCGCCCTCGAGTCTGCCAGAGGTGTGTATTGCCTCACATTGAAGTCATTAGGTGGCTGCAGCTAAATAGGTGACTGATTGAGTCACTCTGTCATAAAGTGGCTGTATGCCGTGTTCACTTATGATTTGCAATTCGGATTGAGGATGGGAAGCGCCTGCTGGTGGAGTGATTACATTCACTGCAGGCTATCAGACACAGACATATGCTGTGTCATTCAGATCTGGTTCCTTTGCCTGGTTTTAATGTTGAGCAGCCACAGACCTGATTCCAATGGTGCACAGTACTCCCTACATTTACAAGTATTTCTAAGAAGAAAATAAATACTGACACCTCCCACCAGGAGGCACAATTATCAAAGGAGATGATTACAATTCCATGCATGAGTGACTGCTACAAGGAGAGGAACATTATTCATTTAGAGGCTTACTGGACCATACATCCATTAATACAGTTCCTCTATACAAAACAGTGCAAGGCCTCAGTCTGCCGCAGTAACTGGGATGGCTCCTGGCACTAATGGCAGCATGAGCATCAATAAACGATCCATTGTGAGAGGACAAAGAGTTGGCGAGTTGAATGGCAATGAGTGTCTCGCTGATCCTGTGGAATCAGGTGAAGAGGTGCTCACTGTCTCACTGATACAGCAGCTGGACGGCAGCAGCCAGGCTGGAGTCGAGGATGGATGATGATGGGTAGGGGTCAAAGGTGGCTTACAAGTTCAGTGGGAGACCCGCTAATGAGATCGACAACATCATCTGCTGATTGTAGTGATGGAATCACACTTCCAGAACATGAGGGACAGAGAGAGCGTCTCAGCACTGTTACCGTCAGCCTCTGGATGTTAACACATAGATACAGTAGATAGAAATCACTTATGTGTGGTCAGGTCAGAAAAAGCTTTCAGTTACGTCCAGAAAACTCCCAAGACTCTTTGTTAGTCTGATAATCTAATTTGATTTGATGGAAAATACATGTACTTAAGTACTGTGCTAAGGTTGAACTTTGAAGCACTGTGATTGATTTGCTGTTTTTCTTGCTATTTTATATTTCTATTCCTTTCGGTGAGAAAGAGGTTCTTTTTTTTTTTTTTTTACTTCAGCACATTCACTGAACAGCTGTTACAGATAACTCTGCAGATTGTGATTTTACATTAGAAAACAATAGGCCCAGTTCATGAAATCGGACCTGTATGGCAAAAACAAAAAGCGCAAGAAAAAGAAAAACAACAGTGTCCATTTGTGCTTTGACATATTCTCTGATTTCACATTTGAACCTTTCTAAAGGTTTACATAAGGTCATCATTTAACAATAAAAGCAAAATGTCATACAAACACAGTTCCTTCCTGCTCCTTTCTGCCCATAGCCCTCAGATATATTTTGTGATCCTCCGGAGAGTGTCTGACCTCCAGGAGTGTTAGAGAAGTAAAACCATCTAATATAAACAAAACCAAAGATTTAGGGTCAGGGAGATTTGTGCAGCAGAACTTCATTTTGTTTCTTTTACAGAGGCTGAGGCTCTGTTGCTGGGAAACACTAGCACACTAACCAACTTTATATTAAGTATTTAAAACTGGCTCTGCCCTGACCAGATACAATGGTAAAAAACAATTTATACAGTTATTTATCAATAATCTTATAATGAAATATACATATACCAGTCACAAAGAGGCTGAGGCTCTGTTGCTGGGAAACACTAGCACACTAACCAACTTTATATTAAGTATTTAAAACTAGCTCTACCCTTACTACATGCAATGGCAAAATACAATTTATACAGTTATTTATCAAGAATCTTATGATGAAATATACATATACCAGTCACAAACCAAGTATTTTCATTTACTTTCTTGGAGTTTTACTTGTAATTGGTGTTTTTGTTTCAGTAATGAACACATCATCCACCACTTGATTTTGTTGTGATGGTTCATTTAACTATTTAAATGAATGCCTCAGTTTTAAGCTGAATAAAAAAAAAAAAAACAAGATGAAAGAATGATGGTGACACACCGGGCAGTTCTGACAGTGTGGCAAAAACATTTTCACTGACAATCAAAGGGTTGAAGAACACTGTTAAATATTAGTTTTTTATGGGATTAAAGCAGCAATACTGATGGAGTTTCTTGGGCACTTTTGCCCACCAGATTTGCCCCCCAAAAAATGCCTATTATATCACTACCCTACAGAATTCCTGTGCAGGTAATTATAACCATGTAAAGAGGATTAAAATGATTTAGCCCTCTTCACTTAAAAACCCCCAAACAGCCCCCAAAAAAGTCAGGAAGCATCATGTGGCATTTACAGCTGAGATGTCTTTATTAGTAAACAACAGTAAACCAGTACAGTCAGAATAAACACATGTTTTAAATGAACCATATAATAAGAAACATGAAATTTCCCCCCATTCCATACTCACACAATATCAATGAATATGATGAAATCTGAGTTCGATATCACATGAAAATGAATCACAGGCACATGAATTTCATCTGTGGTCAGTATGTTAGGGTCTAAATCCTCCTCTGCCAGTCCATCGCAGCCTGAAGCCTGGGGCGCCTGTGTAGGTGTGTAGGTGTGTATGCGTGCTTTGAGGTCAGCTGTCACGCAGAGTAGCTGATGAAATGGCTGTCTGCCTGGTGGAATACCTCTGCAGCCCCATTTTCCCATGCCCTATGCCTCTTTAAAGTTACATCTCAAAGAGGTATATGCATAGGAAAAAGGAACAGCGAGTGCAAAGAGCCCTGCTGCCCCCGTCGCTGCTCACTGTAGCCTGTAGATTCAGGGAGAGGAGGAAAAAAAACACCCAGTCAATTACATGACTGTATGCTCGACAAAAGAAAGGTCTCGCTTATTTTTCCGACCATTTGAGTGAGAATTATTCAATGCAGAAACATAGAAATGCATCTTTCATCTTTACAAACAACAAAGAAGTAAACATATGCACATATAAAATGCATGAGAGGTGAAGAGGACTTACCCTTACAGCAGCAGATGAGTGTCTCCTGGGAAAGCACCTCCTGTTGGCCATTTATCCCTCGAAGGGACCTTGAAGATGTTTGAGAAAGACAGAGTATCTGTTGTCTTTGCTCACTCAGCAGTTATCCTCCCTCCTTGCTTCCAAGCCATGGTGAGACACCTGTGGACACAGAAAAAAAAAAAAAAACCCGGCTACAGTACATTGATACACATAGCACAGATGCCTATTCAAAGTTCATTGTCTGTTCTGCCCAAACCGCTTGTTCCAGTTATCATGTGTAACATTTATCTTACAGTTATCTGGCACATGCTGCAGACGTGGTGGAGCAGAGCATGGAGGAAGGGAGACGTTGAGGACGGCTCGTTCCTGCCGGTGGAAAAGTTTCTTATCTGTGCAGCGTTTTTTTTTTTTTTTTTGCTCCCTTTCTCTCTCCCAGAAGAGAGGCCCCCATGCTTTTTAACACTCAAGGTCTGCAGACAAGGACTCTCAGGGTGTGCAGAAGTGAGACACACACACACATACACATACAGGGAGTGTTATGGCATGTCATGGCCAGTGCAACTGGCCGAAGATGAACCTCTTTTCTCTGGATCTCTGAGTTTACGCCATTAAGAGCAGCAGTCATCTATCACAGGCTTTAGTAAAGGAAGACCTGTCTGGGATGAGCATGTTGGTCCAGTTGAGGTCATTGCACATCACACTGTGGGAGGACAAGTCTCTGAAGCACAGGAGGAGTTGCATAATATTAATAACAATTTGGCATTTTCTATATCAGGGTTTGTTTATCATCCATCCATCCATCTGTCCCATGACTAATGTATGTTTCCTCTAGGACGCTGATATGCTATAGGCACATGAAGGATTTGTGTCTACATGTTAACCACATTAGCTTTGATTTAGGGAGATGAAATTCAAAATAGTATAAAAGTGTCCTGTCAAGAGCAGGTTTAAGGAGAAACAGTGTATACATATCAAAATTTGACCATAAATCCTGCTCTCCATCTCACTTGTCTGGGGGCCAATGACTCTTTAATTGCACATTTCAGTTTTGAACCCAGAAAATATTCAAGAGGAAAAAGCTGTTTGCCTGAGCTATCTGATGTGGGAGGAGTGGGAAGTGAACCTGAAATCTTCTGGTGTACAAATGATTACGAATTGAAATAGTTTAATGTTTTGATTTTGATGCATTTAAGATTTTCTAACTTTGTCTTACATTTTGTATGCTTGACACAAACATGAAATCACTCGTTAATTATCACAGTATCTGTCATTTGTGCTCACAGCAAGATGTTCACAGTGGCTGTTTCCTGAGCAGTCAGGCTCTGGAGACGTTTTCCTGCACACCACCACTCGGTGGCAGCAGTTTCAAGCCCTGACTGGCAGCAGACTAAGGTTTAATACAATTTATAGAAAGTATATGTTAGTTCTAATGCACTGAGGTGAATTTCTCAGTATATGACACTGTAATTTGTGGTAACAAGCAAAGTCACATACCCTCACTGACAGTATCTGAGCTGTGCCCTTTTGCTTAGATGAAGACAAAGCTATTTGATGAAGGTCTGATGTGCAGCAGCATATTTGTGCTCTGGTTGTGGAGATTGTAGTATTCACACAGAGGCTGTGTTTAGCTTCCTCCTCTGTTATCAACTTGCTCTGTGCACCAAATTCAAGGTCCTGCATCGTCTCTCCTTTCGCCTTCATTGGACACATATCTGAAAAACAAATATGAGGGGGAAAAAATACAACAATAGCTTACAAGTGTACTCTACAGCAGCAGTTTCCACCACATCAAAATGACAGACTCATTCCCTGTATGTCTCATGAGGCCCTGTCTTTTTAATTGCGTCCATTTTAACATGCTGCTTTTTAAAATCCACTCTTGTTGCTTTTTTTTCTTTCTTTTTTTGAGTGCTTCATCTAAGAGGGCCAAATTTGCAGAGTTAAGCAGAAATGTCTCACTCCACAGGAAAAAAAAGGCAACAAAAGCTGCTTGTTCATCTAAACACATCTTCCAGGGAGCAGGAGCGAGTTCACTCAGAACAACACTTCACAGGCAAAACGTGTTTTAAGAATTTGACACTTTGACAGGATGAGGATGAGGGTATAATATTCCCCGAATTGCAACACTACAAACACCTGTATTTGTCTTTAGGCTTGAATTGGCAATTTGGAGGATCTGTCATACTCATTAACGATGAACGGAGGATCAGGGTGACTCTGAGCATCTGCAGGAGAGAATGAGCAGCAAATTACTTTCTATATTCAGTTTTGCAATTCAGGGAGAGAAGATGTTATTAACCACACTAGCTTAGCTGTACACACTCTGCTGGGTGCCTCACCGTTGTGGTAAAATATGTAGCAATTAAGTAGACTAACATAAACTCTTGTACAAACACTCATGGTTACCAGAGGATAAATCCAAATGCCTGTTAATCCCCTGCTTCTTCTCTGATGTTACCATGAGTTTGATGTTTTCTTTTAACAGCGAGGTCAGTGTTACAAAACCATAATGACACTGACTAACTGGGTAACACCACTTATTATGGATACCCATTATACGTCACCTCGGTGAGGACTATTCTTCCTAGGGGTCCAGCCACTCATACATAACAAATCAAAGCATAACATAATACAATAAGAATAAAAATAAATCAAAACATATTTTACAAACACGAAACAGATCAACACATCAAATTAAGCAGTTCAAGATTAGAATTCAACCCATTTGCTAAACATAATTTCTTTAACAATAAAGGCCTCTTTTATTTATTTTTTTGAATCTCCATTTATTTTCAGTCTTGGTTATATGTGGTGGGAGCTGATCCCAGTATTTCACTGCACTATACATTACAGTTCTCATGAAGCAGGGTAAAGTGACCACTCAAGGCATGTCTAGTAGCACAGTTGGAGCGTCCCCGTTGGTTATTGCTCTTTTAAAAGGAATTAGTGCAAAAAGCTGTGATAATTAAGCATCTTTGTCACAATATTAATTGACTTGGAATTGGGTGCGAATTAACATGACATATTAATGGCTGGTATGTAGTCACTATTTCAAATGTGTTCCATTGTCTAAGAGTAGAAAGAGGAAAAGAAAATATGTGAATAAAAGAAGGTTTATTTTGATTTCAGCTGTATTAAAGTACTGTGTTAAGAGAGGAGTGAAATGGCTGAAATCACACTCTACACAGAATATAAATATAACACAGCTCGGCCTATCTAAGGTTTTAACTTTTTGTTTGATTTCTTCTTAAATCTAGAAGATGAAGTGACACAGTTGTACTTTACATACACTCATTGTCCCAAGATTATGGATTTCCAATGCATTCTTGGTAAATTAAGATACAAGAGTTCTTTATTGTCATTATGTATACACATGAAGGAAATTTCCTGTGGTTACTCTCGGCATAAAAAGGCACTTAAACAAAAGACAAATAATATAAAGAATATGACATGATCAACGCAATAAGCAGAACAATAAGTTCTGAAGACAAACAAAAAATATATGGTTGACCAAACAACTGTGTCAAATCATTTGTTCACTCCAGCAGAATAATTATGTTACAGTTACAAAAAACATTTTGAGGGAAAATTCAGAGAATATAAGAATACAAAAAGCCATTAGCACATAGTGCGTGCAGGGCCGACCTGCACCAGAGCCGAGCTGCTTCTTGGTGTCGCAGGTCTCAGTGCTTGTGCTAACTTGTCAGTCAGGCTTAGGGTAGTTTCTTTGGATAAATGAAAATGACAGGCGTTGTCCTGACTGCTGTATGTTTCCTGCGGATTACTGAGCTGTCTTAAAATGATTTCCCCTCTCCTTCCCACTCCACAATGTTGTGAGTCATGTTTGACTTTTTTTTTTTGTCATTTGGTGCCACTGGACAGCAGCAGGTGCCTCTGATTGTTACCATGGAAATGTGGGTCTTTAGTTCAGAGTTAGCTGGTGGGGTGGGGTGAGACTCATAAAGAGGTAAACTCTTCAAAGACTGGCCTAATACTGTCATATCTTTCAGACTTCAGTTTGTCCAGTATTTATATTTATAGCTATTACCAGAAAAAATGAGTGCTATAAATTATGCTGTGTATAAAGTCAGTGCTTAAACCAATGACTGTATGAAAGCATATATCTTCACAGTCGTTCCAGAACAGAGGCACAAGACCTGAACTATTTCTCTGGGTTGCAAAGCATTTGTCATTATTTGCACGTTATTTATGTTGCAACAAAAACAGCATGCTCCTTGTTAAAAATCTGAAACAAACTTTCTAACTTTATACGTTTTTTATTGGTCTAACAATTGGGAGCCTTTGCCATGAACATTGCAGTTTCCCAAAGCCTCAATAAGGCTGTTGAAACTTTGTCTTTTGGTGAAATCTGTCCTGGAGCTACCATTTCAAATGTTACAGTGTGAAGTATAGATTTGTGCGTAAAGCATTGGGAAAACAAAGTATTGCAATGACTACAATGTAACCTGCTTAACAATGATAAATATAGTCTTTATCACCTATATTACCACTTTGGTCCAAGGTCATTAGACAGTGCAGATAAGTGCCTTCAATAGCTAGGGAAATTCTAGCTCTTGCCATTATGAAAATATTCTTTTCAGTGTGAAATGCTGCTTTGTTGCAAAATGTCTGGGAAGCTGTGAGTCTAGATTCCTGTGTCTCACTCTTCCTTCTCCCAGCAGTTAGTGAATTTTAACTTCCCCTCCCTCCATTTCCCTTGTTGTGTTGTGCTTTGGTGCAGGATGCCGGTGATGCAGTTAAACAGATGGAGTGGGAGGGGGTGGGGGGTCTCCCGGAGCCCTTCATGTAGGGGCCAATCTGCATCAGGCAGGGGGGCTGACAGAATAAGGCCATGGAGTGGTGAGACATGCACCTCAACCAGCTCCTCTGGGGAGTCGGACCACCATGACGCCACCTGGCTCCCTACAGGACGCTCATGAGTTCAGGCGTCCCGGGGTTAAAAGTTCTCCTCACCTCCGAGGGGTTACAGCTCTTTTCATCTGCTCCGTGTAGGTGTGTGTATCCCTGAGAGAGAGGAGGATGAAGAGGGGAGGAGGAGAATCACAGAGCACGGTGAAGAGCTGCTGTGAAGCCCGACGTCAGGCTCTGAACACATGCAAACCAGCAGAAGCTCGCATTGCCTCAGCGCTTTTTAGTGCAGTGTGAACATTTTGAGTGCATAACCTCATTTTACATTTAAATGAATGTCTTCGGCTTAATTTTTTACCGCTTGTGTGTTTGTAAATTGTCTTTCTCTGCAATAATATGCAGGAATCTATTTGTAGTTCACAGGCAGTTGTAATGCATACCAGACAGAGTTTGACCTCAGGCTTTTTCAGGACTCTAATCCATGTGCTCATATCATTCAAGGCTGTAGACCACGCTGCCTGCAATCACCCCCAACCCCCCTCTCCTCCACCCCCACTACCCTGCCCCACTCTTCCTTATTCTGTGTTACTGCAGGCGTTTACTGTATCGGACAGAGTCACTGACAAAAGAGAGTAACAGGAATGCTGTGGAATGCTCAGTGGAAGTTTAAATATGCATTAGCTGTGTTCACTTACATGTTTAATCCCAATAATCATTTAATACTCATTTGTGATTTGCCACATTTTCCTCCTTCCTCTACCAAAGATATCTACAAATAGACTGTATATACATATATGGTTTCTAAACCGTCTTTGCCTCTACTAGTTTATTAGCATTTGTCTTTGAATGATGGTCATATCTATGATTTACTAAATATCAGCTGGTCACTTGTCACCAGCTGGTTGCTGGTTTAATAGAGGTCACATCCATGTGTGAGGCCCAAAGATGTTTTTAATTGCAGACATCCATATTAAAAGTGATATAGGCCTACTTTTAGGGCTATCTTTGACAATTTGGTGACTCTTCCATCCAATATGCTTTTTAGATCTTTTGTACCAACCTTTGAGCTCAATGGCACCTGGATGTCAGTGAAAATCTAATTAAAATACTTTTTTTGTAGCTCCTTTTAAAAAGAGTTGCTCCATTCATGAAAACCTTAAATTTTTCGTTTACACTGAACCAAGAAACACCACAATACTGTTGCTTAGTGAATATTTTTTTGCATTCAGAGACTTCAACACAGCAGCATCGGTGTCTGTCCTGCTGTGCCAGATCCCACTCCTCCACAGACACCTGGGACTTCCTCCACCACTGCCTTTTTCTGTGTTTGTACCTTTTACACAGAAAAGGCAAGGCGGAATAAAGGTGCAACATTCCCGCCTTGAACAGGCTGTGTACCAGGGCCTTGTGTCTCATTCCCCTCTTTCAACAACAGTTGCTGTCTGTCTTTGTCAAAAGACATTTCAATTTGGCGACTGTCCCTTGGGTCTGGGCAAATTACCACTTCAAAAGGCTGCGAGTCCTCAGGTTGCTCCCAGTGGGGTCGCCCGAGTATGCTTGCTCCCTCTCTCTCCCTCCCTCTCTCTCCCTCTCTCATCCTGCTGCTCAGCAATGCTGATGAGGGCCCGGGCCCCGTGAGCATACTCGTCCCTGCATACGAATCAAAACTCTGCAGTAGAAAAGAAACATGCTTCATTATTCTGCATGTCTAGCGTTATGTCTTTCATTCATGATAGCTTCGACGTCTTTGGGCTTAACCACTGGAAACAAGTACATGGGAAACATGTTACAGTTTCAGAATATCTCATCACATCAATTCAGTGTTTTTTTGTAAATCAAGAATCCCTTTGGAACTTCACTGTCCACTAATTCATACTGGATGAGTGGGAAAATCAAACAATTGTGGTTAAAGGTGTTCAGAAATGGCCGTTTGTCCTGTTTGTCGCACTTCCTTCAACAAGTTTCCATGAGTTGGTGCACACGTTTACCCGAGGAAAACAAATTTGATATTCAATGTTTGGGGTGAGACCGGGCTAAGTGTGTGTATGTGTGTCTCAGACGTTGGTTGACGGATGATGGATCCAATATCAGTGGCTGATGAATTGTGAGCAACGTGACGCGTAATTCGTGCTTGCATTATCCAATGCGAAAAAAAACTACCCCACTTTCATCCTGGATTTACTCGAAAATAGAATTTTGCACAAAGTTTGGGCTACATCGTCTGATAGATGAGTTATAATACTAATGTACTGACTCACAGTGGAATCAAATTCATTTTTCTTTTCTGTTACACCTTTAAACAAGCTCCAGATGTTGCACTACTGGCACAAGGCTGATGCCACCATCCTGACTCAAGCTTTGCAGTGTTACAAAAGTGTTAATATTGAAATTTAACTCTCAAATGTCTAACCAACAACAACAGGAGTAAACAACAGCATGAATTTAAAACATCACACTAACAAAAACTGTTACAAAAATGAACAGAGTTTGGTTTCAGGCTAATCATTTTCTCATACCCTGATGTACTGTTTGTGAATCTGTGACACCAGTCGTTGTCTGTGTGCCATCTGTCATAACTCTCAGGACTTCTTATCTTGTCATAGTAAATTATTTTACAACTTTTCAAACTAATGGACCTGTCATTTCAACACTTATTATTTTGTCTCTCTGGAACCTCACACTCACTCAGCAAACTGCTGATTGTCAAACCTCTTTCATGGAGAACAAAAGCTATTAACTGGCATTTAATCTATCAACACCCACAATGGATCAAGTTCATGTTCGCACGTACTTATCATATACTGCTTTCTATTTACACTGCACGGTGAACGCCTTCTTTCATCAAGTGTTTATTTTGTGAAGTCCACTTAATGACCCAGAGACATTTCACACACCATAAACACCGTCAGTTGGGTCATTTTCTTGTTTTTTTTTATTTATTCTTTAATTCTTTTGATGAAAGATCAGAGTTTTAAATGCAACAGAAGTCAATTTCATAATATTACTTTCTGTTGAAGCCATCATACTCTCTTCCATCATGAAGCTGAATCATTAAAATCACACTCCTGTGAGATGTTGTGTTGATTGCGTCTCTCAGAGATGAGCCTGGCAGCACTAATATTCTCAGGCAGTGAAAGAGATATATGCTTTCCTACCTGCCTGCTCAATGTAAGTCACTGCAGATAAAGACATTACCCATGACTATAGAATATGATATAAAATATAAATGACCTGAGGAATTAACGTCAGTATAAAAGACATGAACTGAAACACCAGTCTTCTTAGTGAGAAGACCGATTCCTGTTGACAGAGATTTGCCAGATGCTTCGGTTGTTTCACCCTGTAACTTTTTTGTTTTGTTGAGTAAATGAATGATGACAATCCCTCTTTCAGTGAGCGTGCAGCTCCTCTTGTATTATTGGAGGGATTGTAATAAGCTTTGCAGTGAGTAAAGCAGACATTACAGAGCCTGGCAGGGAGCTGACAGATCGTGAAGGCGTGTTATTGTCTGAGATGACTGACACTCCCGGAGTTGCCATGCATCACCACTGCTTTAATGTGGTGTGCTGCCGTCGAATAGCTCTGTTTGGTTTGATCAGGACTAATGGTGCACTAATATGGCAATTAAAGATCAAATGCTGTGTAATGAAATATTTAGTGTTCGCACTTGGTTCAACCGGGCCTCCCTGGGCCGGGTCTCTGGGCCTTTGACTCAGCTGCTGCACAAAGGTTTACATCAGGTTGAAATCAGAGCTTGAGCTGTTTTCTTGGAGAGAGACTAAGATGTAACAGCCAGCTGAAAAGCAACAGATGAATATGTAATGTCCTTATAAATAATTGAAAGGAAATGACCAGCATGAACAAATCATGTCATTTTTTTTAACATTAATTCAGTTGTTACATAAATAATGGGTTTAAAAACAAGGCTGGTTACGAAATAAACTTCTGACTTTCTGGCAGGGTCAGACCGACCCCAGAGGCAAATATGTGCTGTGGGGCTCTATTGATCCACTCTACACACACATTCCTCTCCATTGCATTTTACCCAGAGGTCCAGAGACTGAAACCAGCCTTTTTACACTGTAAAACGAACCTGTGACTCTATTACATCCACAATTTGACTTGACACAAATATACACTGAAGCATGCATTCAGGGTGGTCCTGTCATTTTGATCATGTTCATTATATTAGCTGACTCCGCATACAAACGGCAGGATCCATGCCCATTTCATTGACCCCTCTGGGCAGGGTGTCCTCACTTGCCCAGCATGTGCCCTGGCTACTTGGCCAAGGGGATGTCCCTTGGTCTCAATAAAATCAATTTATCCGAGTGAATAGCAACATGGTGTTTTCTGTAGTGTCCAATTCTGCATTAAATGCTATTTAAATTGTGATTAATTTGAAGTATTTACATGCACCAACAGGTTTTACACAGTAAATCAAATGAGTGAAGTATGTTCTCATTTAAATGCTGATCCACACTTCGCTGCTGCTCGACAGAACCTTTTTTTTTTCTTTGAGCAAAAACATTCACTGATAAAAACTGGGACAAGAGGCTAAAGTGACTTCAAGTCATTACTTTAATTATGACAGACAATGTTTTCATTGTATTCAGTGAAATAAAACAGAAACCCTCCAGTTCAACAGTATCTCTTCTGTGGAGGATTACTTAACTCTAATACAGGATCAGGACCCTCCCAGCCGCCCTCCATTCAAACTCCGTTTCAAGTCCTCTTACAATGCTGACACACATTTGTACGCACACATGCACACAGTGACACACAATCTGTCTTTCTCCCAGCGCTGCTAAATGAACAGCACTACTAGGTGTGTGTAAAGACACGAGTCGACCCAGACACAAACAGTAACACTGATGGAAATGGAAATGCTGCGCTCTGGCTCAGCCGTTCTACATCTAACGTTAATGTAGCGCCCGTGCTGTGCCAGGGTTGCAGAGGTGAGATGTGAGTGTCGCCATGGGTTTGTTTCTAGTTTTTGACATTGCTCCTGTTTCATCTCCTCTTTCTCTTCTGACGTGAGATCTCTCTGCTGCAACCTGGCAAGACTGATGATCAGACATGGGCATGGGAAAGTGGGACTGCGGCCTTGCATGGCAGGGGATCTCACCTCCTGCCTCCCCCCCATCTCGCTGAGTGATAAGAGCTGTATGAAAGACCTTCCCTTCCGCCGGTTGTGGGAACGCTGAGATAAGGTGGGCGATAGTGTGGCTGTTTGCCCTCTCCATGGAACAAGGAGTTCTCAGACTCCTCCGATACTCTTGCTCAGATGGGATGAAGGTTACTGTGTGTGGGTGTGTGTGTGTATCTGTATGTGTGTGGTTGGAATTTTTGTGTTTGTACCCCCAGAATGCATGTGGCATTTTTCTCATGCAACATTTTCACAGCCTTCTCAAGCAAGAAACGTCTTTGTTCAAGTTTTCAATGTGAACTCCCAAAACACATCTTAAATAAACCTGTCAGCCTCAAACTGTCACAGAGACAGAGGCAGAGCAACCTAATATCTGATGAGGTTAATCAGAGCGCAGGTCAGGTCGACCTCGCTTGGAGCAAAATGCTTGACGCAACTCTTCGCAGAGGGAGAAAATGAACTTCTACTGCACATACATTTTTCTCAAGTTTGATGAACACTCAAAGTAATTACTCAAGCCAGTGTGAGAGATAAATCAGCAAGATTGTAAGAGAGAAAAAAAAGACTTCCTCAAAGATGTGCCCTTGGATGACTGAGTGGCTGTTAGAAGCTTAAAAGTTGGCAGTGATGGTCTTATCAACAAAAATAGAGAATCCGTCATGAGAGGCTTCTGGTTTTCTCATCTCTTATCTCAGGAAAACTTAAGTTGTGGAACATAAAAGTCGGCATTATCACCTGAGAAGTGAAACCGTTCCACCACTGTGCCCACGTCCCGCCTTTGTCTCAGCCCAGCTTTAATAAAAAGAAAAAAACAACAACTCAACTTTATTCGTCCACCTTTACCTTTATTTTTCCAAGGTTGTTGTCTGTGTTAAGGGGAGGGTAATGAGCTGTCAATCAAATGACCAGGGTTTGATTCATGAGTAGCTCCCAGGGATGACAGAGTTATTGCTCTGGTGAAACCAGAGCTGCAATGACAGCTGATGCTTGCAGAAAAGGAAACAAACAGGCACAGTTGCATAGCTCTAGTTTTTTTTTTTTTTTTTTTTGTCTGATTATTTTCTTTTTCCTGGGCTGCCATCACCTATTCAGTTTGACAGAGGATGTGATTATCTCCCTCTCCCTCTTTTGGTTTATGGAAAAATAAGGGAGGCAGAATCTCTCTCTTTCTCTCTCGCTCTGTTTGTGTGTGTGTGTGTGTGTGTGTGTGTGTGTCTAGGCAGCAGCTTGAGGGGGGAGTCTGTGGTCGTCTTCATGCACCCCACTCTGCTGGATACACCTTGTGTGTCCCTGACACTTTCTCTCATTATTAGATACATTGCTTCCTGCTGGGGAGGCCAGATGTTGCTGGGACTGTCATACATACACGCCAAATCAAGGTGCCTCACGCACACACAAACACCGACATACACGCACACTCACATATACGCACATGCTCACACTCACACACACACATAGATGTTTTTGGGAGAGGACATATGTGATATATTTATCAGCCCATCAGCACCACAGAGAGGAGGTGTTAGATTGTGGTCTGGAGAGGAGGAAGCCAAACTTCAGGACCCACTTTACAGATAATAGGTGTCCAGTCAGTGTGAAATATCAAGATGATGAGGACAGGTGTGCTGTGGGAGGGTAGGGGGTGGGAGGGCTGTTCGCCGGTCCTGGATAAGCACCATAGAGAGAGAACACAGAGAAAATCCTTGTGGAGATGCAGTTAATAACCCTGTCAAGCTCACGAAGACAAGGAGGGAAAGAAACAGGCTGATGACATCTCAAATGCATTAACATCAAGTAAACATCATCGTTAGCTTGATTGAATTTGATTTGAACACACAGACTCAAGAGCCGCCATGTTAAAGTAGCACTTAAAACAGACGTGGTACAGTACACGCAGAGATTTACAAGAGCATCAGTTCAGGTTTATCATAAAAAGAATCTCCACATCAAGGCACAAAGGCACAACAAAAACAGATTAATGGCTCCAGTTAATAACCTGTCACCTTAGCCCATAAATAAGCTCCAACCTGACCTCTAAAAGCCCTTCTTATTTTTTCTACACCGTATATAATGACAAGCCGTTCCGTTGCAACACCAGCATAAAACACAGCTTCTAGATGTTTATTTAATTATGTTATTGACACAAATGTCTGGTGTTAATGTGCCATGCTGAATATTCACCATGATCACGTGGTTTTGCTGCCAGTTTGCATGTTAGCTAATAGCTTGTATACAATAATGGAATCTGGTGACTCAACCTTTGGCTCTTTAACCGTTACTGTGAGAGCTTGGTCTTTTTGTTGAATGCAGAAAAGGGAGGTTACTGCATTCAGGTAGGCTATGATGACTGTGGATAAAGCAGGGTTGGCACCGTCAGAACATTTCACAAATCATTTTTAATGTTTATGTTCCAGATCATTCAAAAAAAAAGTTGTTGCATTGTTTCTGTAGTTGTCATGAAGTCGAGCTTGTTTTTAATGTTGTTGTTTTCTTGCTTACAGACGTGGGCAGCTCAGTTCAGCTCAGTATAGTATAAGCAAGGTTAAGCAGGGTACTATAATTAATAATTTTTTGATTACTTTTAAACATCTTCAAAGACATTTTCTTTATCAGGCCCTTGAAGAAATACTGTGACGATGCCCCCAGCGTGCCACCTCCATTACCTAGTGCTGAATCTACCGAGGCACTTCACATGAAACTGAGCTGCAAATGGCAGTAAGAGCCAGATGTTGAAGTCGCTGGATGTCAATCAATGTAAGGAGAGTGTTGCTCTGGTCTATACAGACTTTGGAGACCACGCATTGGGTTCTGTAAGCAACATCAAAGTCTGTTGTTCACTTTGTGTGAAAATGACCCCTGACCTCTCTTACTATCACAGCAGTGCAGCGGCGCCGGATTCATATTAGAGGTGGGGGCCTCTTGTTATGGGGCTTACTATCACAGCAGTGTACTACTGAAGTATCACGATGGCCGACTGCCAAGGTCTGTTGCAGAGCAAGATCTAGCATGAAGCACGGATAAAGATATAAAATAGAGGCCTAGAAATGCAATCAGGTTTCACTTCCCAGTACAAGGACATCACTGGAAATTAAGTCTATCCCTACTGATATGTGATTACCTCATCCCATCCCACCTTTACCTATTAAAGTGCTTTGTAAACAAGGATGCATATGCTCATTCATGGTTTCTTTTGAAGGCCAAATTTTAGGGTAGCCTCACATTTAATGTATGAAGTATTCCAAGGTCACACAGACCCTGCTTACCATTGACTGTGACACATCAAGACACACTGCAAGGCCCCACGGTGGATTCTTGCATCACACAACAAAGAAAAAGCAGAAACTGATAATGATTTCCAGTTTAGGAATGTTAAGCTCTTGCAAAACAATGCTGTACTGATATGTGATTACCTCATCCCATCCCACCTTTACCTATTAAATGCTTTGTAAACAAGGTGGCATATGCTCATTCATGGTTTCTCTTGAAGGCCAAATTTTAGGAGCCTCCTCCCCTTTCGTGGAACAGAAAAGCAAATGCATCTATTTCTATATAGAAAGAAGTCTAAAAACAATTTGAGAAGTGGCTCTAATTGCCTCCCCTAGAACAGAAGTGTTACCTACATGGTAAACAGTGAGGTTAAAGGTGACCACAGAACATAACACTGCTTGTAACAATACTTAGTAGTTTTACATCCTTATCTTTTATACACCACATGGGTTGCTCTCATGCACTTCCTATGAGCAATCTAATCTCAGTCTCTGACATGACAGTAATGCTGAGTTGTAAACATACAGCAGAACTGGCATTTCACTTCATATGTATATGCACTGCATCTGACAGCAGTACAGACCATGTCAAAACCTTAGAAACAAACCTCTCAGCAATGCATATTCATGTGTTTAACAATGGTTTCCTGGCCTCAGAGATTAAATCAAATCCAGATGAAAAATGCAACTGAATTATACTTAAGTTTTAATGCCAAGGATTGATGATTGACACTATTTATTTTTTGCAGTATGTTTGCTTTATTGCCCCTTTGCATTACGTGCATGTAGTAATTAACTCTGTATGTAGTATGTTTTCCCCACACGGGATTCAAGATGACTTTATTATACTTGGTGAAAAAACATGGTGTGCAGATATCATCCTCATTGTGAACTGTTCCCTCTCTTCACACAAGTCAGAGCTGTATTAAGTTATAGCTAATGCAAACTGAACATTTTTCACCGCTGCTATTTCATATTAACTGTTCTGGTGGAACAATGTGTTGCTACTGACTGTGATATTCACATTTTCATTTTCATAATTTTTTAAAATAGAAACATCACAGTGAGCTGTTAGATAGCGTGCTGCTGGCAGATCTTAGGGATTGTAACTTTACAAGAATATTGGTTATTAAAAGATGAAAACAGGATCCTGAGCTGAAAAAAAAAACAATTATAAATTGATGTGAAGATACGGAGCGATATGAAAAGATGATGCATATTTCAAATATTTCCTACCTCTGCGTCATTTGACATTAAGGAGGGTAAATAATTTTCTTATTGCTTCACATTTCAGGAAAAACCTGAAGACAATAGCTTTCAATAGTTGCTGTTACAATAAGGTACATGCAATTTAGGCCGCAAAAGCAAAGCTGTCATACACCAGAAAAAGTATTGCTAATGGACGTGTCACTTTGTCACCTGTCACTCTATGTAAAACATCACCTGTCATTGTTGCTTACCTGTTGCTCCAGGTCACCTAATAATGAAACCTAACTATGAGCTATAATAAGCTGTGTGAGCACATGAGCTTTTTTCAGCAGGACTTTCTCCACAAAGACTATAAAGTGCTACACTGTTTGATTAATGCTGATCCTCTGTGGAGCTCTTCAGTGTGGAGACATTGTGGAAAGGTTTCTATGATTTATCAGCAGTGGAACAGCACTGGAGAAGATCTGTTCATAATAACAAGTCAGCTAAAGTGGAGGTTGGTATGCCATTTCATCTAGACTCCCAACCTCTTCACAAGAAGATGGGTTCACAGTGATCCCAGATGTATGAATCTATACATCACACACACACTCTCATGCATCTAACACAGGAAGAGGAGGGACCACTTCCCACTCAAGGAGCTCTCTGGCCCAGCATCGGTATTTCAATTAAACATGCGTATTCTCATCTTCAGCACTGATACACATCTATTTCTTACTTTTTCTCACGTCTCTTCATTAAAATTTCTTTTCAAGACATTCCCTACCAAGGTTATGGTTAATGCTTAATCTATTCAATTACTTCAAATTTTGGGCAAAAATCAGAGTTTGTAATTATAAGGCATTAATTATCTTGCTCATTAATAGATTGAATCCAGCTTGCTCATGCCAAAAAGCCTTTCAATACTGAAAATTTGAAGTAAATCCACTTCACAATGTCGATCTAATTAAAAAGAAAGTTTTGAAGTATTGTCAGTACAGGTGCTTTTCGGAGGTGACTTTCAAATTCTCTAAATTAGCCTTTTTTGTGATAGCCATGATAGAATAATTAATATGCACAGGCTACAGCTCGTATGAGGCAGCACACAGCTTCAAACTAAACACTGGCAAACACCTGAGTGGGAAAGGGATGACATCACATATTTATGTAAGTGACTTTTCCAAAGCAAACCACCAGGGGCTTCTCTCATAATGCAGGATTACAGTGGCATCTCAGTGCTGTTATATATTTATTAATTTATTTTTATTTTTATTTTTCCAGACAGCACATAACCACAGTGTCCCCTGGCTTTGGTACATGTCACACTCCCTTTGTTCTCTCTAAGCTGAATGTCAAATGGAGGCATATACAAAAAAAAAATAAAAAAATCTTCAGAGACGTAGCATAGTGATAATATTAATAATGTGAAAATGGGAATGAGTGCACTGAAACCAATTCGAAAGCTACTGCTTCTTGATTTAAGAATTTCACAGCACAACACACTTTCTATTCTAACTCAGTGTCATGTAGCCCATTTGCTCCCCCCCCCCCCCGCTTAGAAACAAGCTTGTTCATATTAAACACACAATCTTCACATTGGCCATGAACAAATCATATTAAATTCCACTGTTGACTGTTCTGCTTATTTGCCAAAGCTTGTTAAATTGACACTCTTCGTTGCATTTACCATTTTTCAGCATTTTTGACTTGTTTTTCTATAGGAAAAGACCTACCAGTAGGCTAGATTGCGATTGACAAATTTGCAACAACAAAAAAAAGTGCACCACCATATTTGATCAGAGGCAGAGCTGAGTGAATGTATGAATGCATAAAACCTTTTGTCATGCTAATGAAAGCCCAAGGTTAGCACGTCTCACTCTTTTTTTTGTTTTTTTCATTATTAGTGGAAAAACATTGCTACTGCTATTAAGCATCACAAGCATTACAAGAAATGTTGCTTTGTTTGAAGCTTTAGCATCAACTTCACTCCTTTACTCTCTCTAACATCTGACTCCAGTGGTGGAAAGCAACACCAGTTTAACCTTTTTTTCATCCTTTCTTCAACTGAGGCTAGACTGCTAACTAGCTCATCTCTTTCTGACTGACTCACTGTGGCCTTGTCTCTTCTGAAGAAGAAGCGCTGCTCACTGGGCATATTTCAAACTCTTATGACGCTTGTCAGGTGATGATCACCACCAAAAGCCTCCAGCAAGAAATGCAGAGAAAACTCACAAACAGCCCTTTCAGCAGCAGCTGAGAATGAGGATGAAATGTGTGGGTTGTCTTGACCTTTGGCACAGACCTTTACGCTTTTTCTCAGGATGAATTGTGTTGTTGATACCCTGAGGTTTCAATTGAGCCACAATTAGCTCACTATTTATGACCATATTTATTGGTTATTTCCCACATGTGGTGATGTTAGCATAGAAAAGTATAGTCATACAATGCTGTAGCCTTCAGGATTTCAAAAACAAGCCAACTACAGTAAGCAAACCAAAAAGCAAAGCTACTGCAGGAAAGATGGTCACAACCTCTCAGCAACTGATTTTCAGAAAAAAATATGATGTCCCACTAAAGTTGACTTTTGCCCATTTAGATGTATAATGTCATCACTTCAATTTATCCTTATGCCTTCATTGTGTCAAAATCAGACTATGAAATTGTGAGTTAATGCCAAAAGCAAGTTTTGTGAGGTTGCTGTGACCTTTGACCTTTCACTACTAAAGTCTAATCAGTTCATCCTTGAGTCCAAGTGAGATGTAACCCATATTGGTGCTCCTGATCACATTCATGAGTTCACTGTGAACGTGAACTTTGACCTTTGACCCCTAAATCTAATCGGTCCATCTTTGAGTGAACATTTTGTGCAAAATTCTAAGTAATTCCCTCAAGGTTTTACTCAGATATTGTGTTCTGTGAAAAGCTACACACCTTAAAATGCTTTGTTGTTTTGGTTTTGAGCTGCACAGCTTCAAAACAATGCTGGACCACAATGCTACCTGAAAGCTAAAGAAGCTGAGACACAAAGGCTTTTCAGTAACTCCCTCTGAAATGTTAGCTAGGGTGGGAGGAGGTGGAACATTTGATAGATGCTGTTTAAGCCCTTAACCCCACTTAATGCCAGCTGGTCACTGGCTGACAAGTTAGACCATGGTCAGATTCTGTGAATGTGAGCAACTGTGCAAGTTATTTTCTATGGTACTGAAAAGAAAAAAGAAGAAAGAAACTGTGGGTGTCCTTAGTTTACCTTCTTTCTTGTAAAAAAAAAAAAAAAAGTTCAGCTCAAGAAATAAACTTGTCTCCGAAAGTGCTATCCGCATCTTGACCGGCAATTGTTTATGGTCTGCTAAATTGAAATTGGGTCAGCATTAGATCAGAAGCCTCAGCCTGTCCCAGCTAATCAAACATCAAAGCAGAATAAGTTAGAGGCTCTCATTGAGGACAGGGCACCGAGCAGTGGTGTGATAAACAAAAGTGTCTTGCCAGTGCCCTCTATGCCCATAAAGAGGAAAAGGCTCCCTGTACACATCCACAGGGCAGCAATTACAGCAGAACTCCACTGTTAGTTGCTTCTTTTTCTACTCTACCCACATGTCAGCGCTGTAGTCTGAGGATGAAAGGCAGTGGACAGCTGGCAGAGAGAAACATGGGACATTTTATATATATTTTTGGCACATTTCATATATTGATTTTCTGTTGGGGGGTGAATGACGTGGCTAATTAATTGGCAAGTGAAAATTACTGTTGTTGTTATAGGATATACATTTGCAAGGGTACACGTAAGGTAAAAAGACTCTTTCTTCACACATCACTTGTATCTACTGATTGAATACTATACTTGACAGATTTATAACCTGTTGAGTTCTGCTGTTCCCTGCCTGTGGATGCCCCTGGTTAATTGAAATTAAAGTGCAGTAGACACAGCTGCAGGACCTGAAGTGTATATTTGCTTAGATTATCTCCACAGTCACACAGCGTGGAGAAAAAAAAACAAAAAAAAACTGCCACAGTTTATTCATTTGGAGACACTTAAAACTCTCTCCTCACGGAGAATGGTGAGCAAGTGTGAAATTGCAAAATGTGACAACTGGTTTTGATGTCAAATTCCAGAGAAAAACAACAACAACAAAGAAAAAACCAACTCATAATCTTGGACCCAGACTTATTTCTCTTCAGAGAGCCCGGCTTTGCCTACAAGTAATCCATGCACTCATTCGCCGAGGCTGCTCGCTGCCTTGTAAGTGAAAACAGCTGCGAGGAGAAACAATTCCTTACCCCCTTTCTGTCTTTGTTTCTTTTTAATTGACTTTTTAACAAGGCTGTGTTCAAGCTGACCAGCTACAGCCCTTCATTCCCGACCACCACTCACACACATGTACTCTACTCTTATTGGCTGAAGGGGGAAACTCATTAAAACTGTGTGTGTATGTGTGCACAAAATGCTCCAAATTTCTGAATCAATGAGCTATGTGTGCAGAGGAGCATAAATGAACAACATGTTTATATGCATGATAATACCGAATCCTCCATTTACTGTCAGGGGAGGTCAAACTAAATAGTGTATTCTGAAAACACCCCCTTGGGTGGATTTGGAGGGAAATTATTTCAAGCCACTACTGTCACAAAGTCCTGATGAGGACCTGCACCACGAGATCAGTTTGGTACAGGCTGCTTTTGTGTAAAATGGTTTAAACTGTATCAATACCTCCCCATACATTTCACAGCAACATTTCATATGCATATGATTCACATCAATTTCAAATGGATGGTTAATTATTTAAACATTTGGCATAATTAAGGCATGAATTAGCATTATAATGTGTCTGTAAAAATGAATGAATCTCCCTGACAACTGAACACACTGTCACCCACATGTCATGAATATCATCACAGAGAAATGTGACGGGGCTCATGAGATGAGGATGAAAGCTAAGGACACAAACTAGTAAACTGACATTGAGTTTAGATATTTTTGAGTATTGCTTAAATGATCATGATCAAATGAAAAATTAGTTACAGCAAACTGACTTGTTATATGATGTTTACTCACATTAGCTCATGACAACCAACGGATCAATTACGAATGTAAGAAAATCCTGAGGTTCTCATGCTGAGTAATATGTAATTACATTCTTATAATCATTTCATTTTTTAGAATAGAATTCAAACATTACATTCCCTCGCATAAAACTAATAATAACAAAATTCTGCTTCATTTGCCATGAGCTTCAATTTTCCACATAGGCAGTTCCAAGCAATATCAACGGGTACAAGTAAGAAAACAGTTTGAACTCCACTCCTCCTGAAGTTCTGCAGTGTAACATCAGTGGACTGCTCTGACACTTTCTGATACCAAAAGGCCCAACACCAGCAAGTGCAGCTCTCTGCAGATGGATCTCTGGCTCACTGTTGTTTAGTACTTTTCCTCCGGCGTCCAGGCAAGACTTAACACCAGTCACTCACCACACCTGACACAAGAATTTGATTTAGCCAAATACCAGAAACACACACACCAACCAGCCTCGTCTTTGCTGCACTCCCACTTTGTGCTGCAGTCTGATAAGACTGGGCGAAGTATCTTGCCTCATGCAGGTTTTCATTAAGTGGTTCACTGTACTAAACTGAAATAATTGCAAGCTTGTTGGATTTTATCCTTTCTCCTCTCATACAACTGTAAAACACTGGAGTAGAAACATTCATATCAATGTAAAACTTTCTGACCACTCTGTAACCGCACTGTTAAACAAGTGTTTATGTAAAGATCCTATTCCTAACAAGTTTGTTTGAAATACCATTGTTCAAAATAAAAACATCACTTTGTGAATCAGTATCAAGAGTGGTAGTTTATTTCCCTTTTGTCAACTTCTTTTTCCATTTGGCTTATTTACCTGTTCGAGCTGCCACACGGCTGGTAGATTAGCAGCCAGCCCAAGGGGCAGGTTGTTCACTTTGCAGAGGACTTCGGGGGGACTGAAGTGATGTTATCGTTTCCTCTGAAGTCTCTGCTATCCCTTTGAACACACTTTATCTTCACATCTCTGTACTCGCCTGCAAATAGAGCAACACACAGGGGGTGCTTTGAAATGAATTAGCAATAGGAAGGTGGCTGAGCCACTTGTGAAGCATACTTAATTTGTATAACGTAGATTAATGTTCTAAAAATAAGAACCTCCTCCAGCCTTTGAGTGGGCTCCCAGCGAGATTGAAACAACGAAATCCAGACAGTGATGAGGGACGACAATGAAAAATTAGCAGAGTCAAAATGTCACCTTCACCCCTGAAGTGCTGCAGCCAAGCAACCATGAAAAAAAAGGACAAGGGAAAAAAAAGATGAATGATCGAAAGAAGAGCTCAGCATCCAACACTGAGATCCCAGGAGAAAGAAAGGCAAAAAGACTGACAGACTTCAAGGGAACACAGACCTTCTTGCTTTTGTCTGGTCCCTCTTGCCCCTTTTCTGCTACGCCTGGAAAAAGCAATTGTGTGACACTTGGTTCCTGTGAGCCCAGGCTGCTATAAGCCAGCAGTGAAATGCAATGCTTTCTGTCACGGCTGTGCATTCAGACTGTTGTTGTTGTTTGGCTGTGGAGGAATCAGAGCAGGGACTCGGGGCTCTACTGTACACCCAAAGGAGAGCAGATTTCATATTCCAGAGTGAAATGCCTTCTGGCACTGTTCCGCCAGCCCTTGATTTGAATAGACAAGAGCTGCTGGGGAGGATTGAGGGATAAAAGAGGCTGAGGGAGAGAAGTGACTGGAGCCTCAAGAACAGACACAAAGTCTATACGCTGTATCAGCACTGAGACATATGGAAAAACTGACTGCTGAATGTGAAGTGACACTAAAAAAGAAGATGCATGTCTTGTTTGGTTTTAACTCAATACCACCACCAACATAACGCTAGTGGAGTGTGTTTACACCTCTGTGTGTTTGTGTGTGTGTGGTAATATATATAGCAATGGTTCCCATTCTCTCTGGCTGTGTGAACCTGTCTGGTTCGAAGTGGGAGGGCTATAGCTGCTTTGTGTAGTGTTTCTCCCCCTCTCTGTTCCCATTTAATGATATGCTTACTTAATATAGAAGCTTTGGTCACACTATTTATAACATTAACAAGCTGTACTTTGTATCTAATAAGAAGAAAATGGAATAATATGTTCTTTATTAGACACTAAACAAACACAGTTACACCCTAATTAGAAACCACACACCTAAATTGTGTTCTAATTAGAAACCTCATATTGCATATTAGATCCAAAATAAACAAAAGTTAGGCACTGTTTCACCAAATTATAGATTAATTAGAGATCAAGTGAGAGATCCCAATTACACCATTAATACTATTACACCGAAACATCAAATGTAATATCAGATCCACAATGCTTTACAGTTATATATTATATATTGTAATCTATACCACATGTAACATTATCAGATATGGCCTAAGTGAACTGTGTTAGCTAACACAGGCTGTATCAGACAAATGCAATGATTCTGTTGGTCATTATTTCCCCTTTATCTGACATAGTTTCACTTTCTCCTGATCGTCAGAAGAAATATTTAACATAAACATTAACTTAAGCCACATCAACCACATCAGGTCACATCTGCTTTAAACCATTCTGGCCTTATACTTGTTACCCTGATAACATTAGACCAAGATCCAGGAGGGGTAGCATGGCGCCAGTTTAGGTAAATGGGCGGATCGTCTTTTTTATTTCGATTTTATTAATAAAATAAGGGAAAAGAGTAACAACAACCCAAGCTCAGCAGAGAAAAGCTTCATTCCAGGACAAAATCACATCAAGTCGCTTTATCTTCAAAACAGCAATCAAAGAAAACTGGTGATCGGCATTGTGCTATATCCATATCCCAGATATACATCAAAGAGATTAGATGAACATGTTTCATGTTTCAGGAGTGATGGGTATTTGCAAGTTGGTAATGGAAGGTTCCTGTTGGCTCCAGGTGTTTTGAGTGTCATGTCAACACTCTTACTACTAATTATTTCAAATTCTTATCTAATTTGACAAAGTGCCGCTTGCTGTCAGTTTACAGTAAAATAAAGGACCTCCAACTGTCCAATTAGTGGACAACCAGCTCCTCCTGATCCCCAGCTGTTGGTGATTTTCAAACTGCTTTGTTGTTACAGTTGAGAACAAAACAGACTTACTGATTTCATCCTGAATTGATCTATAATTAAAGTAATCGAGTTAAGCTTCATATTATGTTTTAATCTTGATCTTGCATGTGCTATTAGTGGTGCTTGAGAATGGTGATTGTTTTGATTTTTGATTTTTTTTGCTTGTTTGTTGACCTCTTCTATTGATCATTTAATCTAGCACCAATCACCACACAAATATGACTACTTCCACTTAACAACTCTTAACAAAGCAACTGTTGCGAGAGTGTGCTCATATTTACTAGTTGTGCAATCTCAGGAGGTCTTTTTACAATAAAAACTATGCAAAATAGAAATGACTGATCTTGTAACTGCCAAAGAACATGAACGTGTCCAGTTACTGTTCATGTTTGCATTGAGGCTGATGAAGTGAGCAAACTGGTATGAAAGGGTATTTGTTGAGAGGAGCTGTGCACTCTGCACCAGTGACTCTCTATTGACATCCTGTCTCCTGCTGAACAGTGGGAGGTCAACTATCAGAGCGCTGCGCAGAGCATCAGCATGTACGTGTGCTTCATTTTGCCACCACTCACACATGCCTACACAGATTTTACAATGAATTCTGCATTTGAAGCCTTGATCTCACTTTTTTTTCCTAATGTACATTGTTTTCTTCCACTCACCTCTAAGGATTAATCAGAGGCTTTTACAATGCAACCACAAATAAACAGACATGTTTATTTCTCCTCCCTTTGACCTGCATGCAGCAGCAACAGCAGCCTTCCTTCCCCTTTGGTAAAGACTGTCACGGGAGCACATCAAACACATGCCCCCTGCACCTGAAGCAATGAAAAATAAATCAACAAACAAATGAATAAGTAATCACAAAGGGAGAAAAACACAAGAAGCCTTTAAAATATGTGTGAAAAACACATTTATCTCCACACTTCTTGTGTTCCTGAGCCTTTTGTATTTGTGATAATCCAACATGTATTTTGGGAAACATGTCAGTTTGCGGGTCCCTGATCTCATTAGATTTATGTTCATTGTTCTTTTTATGATCAAGCAAGCTGTAAAAGGCTTTAGTGGGTTGGTTTTGTGTACGGCATTGTTGGCTATATAGTATGCATCATTCCCCCCAGGCTTCTTGCATTTGAGCCATGAATATAGAACTAAAAACACCCCACTGCTGCTGGCTGATGTCTTGGCTGGAAGATCTAAATGATTTTTTGTATTGTGCAAAGGACTGTTTTAGAAATATGTATAGAGTGGTGAGAGCTCACATGTTTCATCCACACACCTGTGTAAACCATGTATTTAATAGAGAAATAAACACAGAGACACATACATCAGTTGGCAGTAAGGTTATTTTTAAACTATATAAAACAGTCATTGTGTTATTAATTACTTGCAGAGACAGTGCAGATGCTGCAATGTTCATGAATTCAAAATTGACACTGCTGCCTGCATGTTATTGAACGTGGCACAATTCACTGACCCGTGCTGTTTATAGCTAATGCATACCTGCTGAGCCATGTCAGTCAACCCCTAGCATGTGCACATGGTTTTGCCTCCAATGTTGACACAGAGGTCATTAATTCACATCAAGGACACCTCTGTAATAGACTTGTATCATGCAAATACAGTGGCTCTTAGTTTGCAAACAGCTTAGCAAGCAGCGAGCGTTTCTTGTGCTTTGATTCGATGCTAAGTGCTTCATCAATCACAATCCCAGACAGATCATTAGAGGCTTCTAGGATGACAAGACCAGCCAAAACATCTACAGCAGATTACTCCAGACCACCCCTCAAACCTTTAATTATGCCTGAGGTTGGCAGTTATCAAAGACATGTAGTGATAAGTGACTCACTCAATAGTAGCCATTAGTTAAAGCAACTTGTTAGTGTCAAGGGTTTTAAATGACTTTCTTTGCATTACAGTATGTCAGACTCAAGTCAACATGGACTTTTGAGTACACACAGAAAGGCACTGCTCAAAATAACCCATTAAAAAATGACCTCCTACTTTTTAAAGACAGAGCTGTACTTGAGCTGGATTTTCCCTTCAAATTGAAGTGCCAAACTTTGTAACCAAATGGTTACTCCACTGAGTTCCCTGTCAAAACAAGCTCTCATGCAATAAAAAAGCAACAAAAAAAAAAGAAGCAAAAAAAGATGAGGCTGGCATCAGTATAATGTAGTTTACATTTCAGCTTGTCTTTAGACCATGCTATAATGCTCTAGCTCCTGATATAGCAACATCACTTGGTTGTTCTATTCACCACATAAAACACTATTGTCACTGTGTGGCAGCTCACACAAAACAGCAGCAGAGGGTTTTCAGTCTTGACTACTTTGGGCAACAAACATGTTAATTTTTTTTATCTCACACTGTAAAGTGCTATAAAATGAAACTGAATTTAAAATTGAATAACATTTAATTGGTAATCTTAACATTTGATGTATTTAGTGATATTTTCTAAAACCTGACAGATGTTTGACATTAAATTTAGTGCATATTTAATCCTTCAGTTTGACGCTTATTTAAATTATTTACATAATCAGACTAAGTTACAGTTTGATTAATTCATTGGTTTATGAGAAAACAGCTAGCAGGACAATGGACTCCTATTTGTGAATCATGTGATAAAAAAAACTGAATTTCAATAGTGTACTTGATACTGAGAATAACACATGGGTACATTTGGCATGGCGGTCTCATCTTATCTTTTTATTATCGCCACCAAATGAATGAAGCTAAAACCAATGCTGGATTACCCCAGAAAAAAATCCAGTGTAGTCAGAGCTTGACATAATGTTTAAAAGCCTGTGCCTACAGAAGCCATAAAAGATCCTATCGTTGCATTGGTTGTGATGATATGAACTTCAGGGGATTTGCTGATAAAAATATCTGTATCCTTAAACAACCCATTGCTCGACTGCAGCTCTTCAGACTCCAGCATTAGACAGCTACATCTGCACCGTGCAGCTCCCAGTGTTTCTGCAAACAGCGAGCATAGTCAGTCAACTTTGCCTCAAATAAATACAGGCTGTAAATGGGAATTTGTTCACTGTGTACTCACATATTGTAAGCAAAACATGCCCTTTTGTCCTTCCTGCCCACCTGCTTAATGAAAACACTGTGCTGCGCCAGTCTAACACCTTGGGAATGATTGGTAATGTGTGTGTGTTGTGGTGGTGGTGGAGGGAGGCTATTTGTGCCCTAGGACAGTTCGTTCTCTTCCAGATGAGCGAGTGGGTGATACATACCAGAGCAGACAGGCGTCGGCCAGGGTCACGAGGTAGCTGTCATGGGCCCTTCACCTGTGTGTGCACCGACAGAGGCGGCGATCCTAGAAAGAGTTTGTCTAGACACATTTTTTAACACCGTTCCCTCATGAGTTACTCTGGGTTCCAAGTGCCCCCTGGTGAACAGACAGGAGAAAAGTCCCAGCAAGATGAGCTACGGGTGATTTCATTTAGACATCAAACAGAGCTTGTGTACACACATGAATATCATATACTTTTCAAGCCTAAGCATAATTCAAAACCTCCGATCACCCATGATCTGCGCTATTCATATAAATATTCAGCATATTTCTATATGGCCCACAGTTACACCCCCCCCCTCCTATCTTCTGTTCTGGATATGGATCCAATGTAGCATCAATGACTACTTGCCTCAGGAGAGTTATAGTGCTTATTCCAGCAGACAGAGTGGGGAGATCACATGGATATCAGTTCCCAGCGGAGCTGTAGCTTTGGCTGCTGTTTAAAGCCTAATCAATGAAAGAAACATGACCCATGACTATCTGTTGTGTACAGGACGACAAGATGTTTCTGGGAAAACTGCATGCTCAGTATGATTCAGAGGAGAGATAATGTGTAGAAGGAAATATCTACACAGATAGGGTATCATTTGTGAATGATTTACGGCACTATTAGGCATATACTTTAATGACTACATTTTACACCTGAGCAAATTGTTGGCAAAATGCAGCAGAAGCTCTGTGGATTTCTGCTTGCTGACTACGGAGCTTTGACTGATTTAGCTTCAGGCACAGGCTACCTTCGATGTCCAAAGCCATTAGTGATTCCTGTACTATTAAAGGGCTGCTTCAGGGTACCCATTTCCTTGCATTAATGTCTAACTTTCACCACAGCAAATCAAAGGCTTATTCTAATGCTTCTGCCTACCTTAGTATGCTCCCTAAATAATACAGGTTAGAGGGCTCGGGGGCTTTTGATGGCCAGAACGAAATGGAGAGAGACAGAAACATGCCGTTTTTTTTGTTACATTTGAAAGCAGAACAATTTATTATCAAGAACAAGAATATCAAACAAGAGAGAGGAAAAAAAGTTCATCGGTTTCATAAACTTGTTTTCGCTGCAATTTGATCACTTAAACGCTTCCAGCACAGAGAGAATGATTTATTAAGCTTGGAGACTCTTCCATTTAATTTTACACCTCTAGTTACAGTTTCTCACTTCTTCTTTTTTTGCCTTATTATGTAAATATAACTGCTCTGTGGACACCAGAGATCACAACAGTAGTTATAAAGAGGCTATTCAAAGGGGTTTTCAGTGTCAGTTCTATAAAGTGCTTTATGTCCCCTTTTTCTGTCCTCATCACAGAACAGACGATGGCTCCTTTTGAGTCCAATTTGCAATCAGGGTTTCTTATTGCCAGTCGAAGGTGCGCTTCACCAGCCTGAAGAAGGTTCGGTTGTGTTCCTGTAGGAAGGAGCGGAGCTGTTGGAGCACGGTGCTGTTGACGGCTGGGTGTGGACGTCCCTTGGACTCATGCAGACATCGCTCTCGACCGTCGCTCCGGATGCAGTAGAAGCCCTTGGTCTGGTTGAAGTAGAAGTTGGAGGAAACTATCCTGGGGGGCAAGTTAAGGAATCGCTCCACCTTCTGAAGTTCTGGCAGGGGGTCGTGGATCAGAGCATCCCCATCTACAATGTGAATTTGTTCTAAAGGAAAGTGACGCAGCCAGTTGCGCATGTGGATGTCGTAGAGGCTCCTCTGAATCGCCTTGTACCGGATATTTAGGGCTCCGTTGCGCACCAGCAGGTTCTCGATGGCTTGCACCGGCTTGTGGTTCTCCAGCCGGTTGAAATACACCTGGGTGTAGTCGGAGATGACCCGCTCGGCCGGGTCTCGCAAGATCAATAGCAGCTTTATGGAGGAGTTCATGGCGCAGATGCGTTCTGGCGCAAGGGGTGACGTGAAGTAACCTGGGGTCTTCTCCACTGTGATCTGGTGTGGATAAGAGTAGGGCATCAACTCACGGTACCACTCAAAGCCCTTGGCATAGTTCTCATCCCAGTCAAAGAAGTGCACCTCGGTGGCAGCAGCAGCAACCTCAGGGTGGATGTCCAGCATCTCCAGCAGTGCTCTTGTGCCCCCTTTGCGCACCCCGATAATGATACTATGTGGGGCTCTTTTACTAGTTCCCGGGGGTGGAGATGAGGTCACATCTCCAGAAACATTAGCTGGTAGTCCAGAATCAAGGTCCATGGAGTCCACTGTTATGCCAAATCCTGGCTGGATGAACTCAGGCGGGGCAGCAAATGTCTGGAGAACCAGAAGAAAGGCTGACACCAGAAAACAAGTCATGGCGACAGACTGAAGAGTTGGACACTGGCAGAGACAGATGCTAATACAGTATACAGTCACTTAGGTATGGACCTGATCTGTCTCAGGGGTAGCGAGAGCAGCGGGAAGTGCAGTCTTTGTCTGCCATCGAATTTGAACTGGTGGAGGTGGAAGAATCATCGGCAGTCCACAGCACATCTGCAGGAGAGAAGAAAGACAAAGAAAAGGCTTTCAGATTTACAGACTATAAAGCAGAATGAACACATTGTACTGAAATGACACTTTCCTGATTCCCCGGAAAAAGCAATCCAGCCATAAATACAAACCAGGTCTGTTAAATCTCTATCTTCTCAAAAGGATAATCTCAGTTCATCTTTCTTTGAGTCTCTTTTCATCTCCTCTCTTCCCATCTGCTTTCTCCTCTCACTCTATAGAGTCACTTCCAATTGATACTGTAATTTCTCTGGCTGAAAAACATTTAGCCCGACAGCTCGTTAGAAAATGTGCCTGAGATATGCGAGTGCGCCTGAAGGCCACAAGACGAGGCCAGAAGATGAGGCCAGGGTGCTTTGTCTTCCTTCACCGGGTCAAAACCCAAACCACAGTCAATACATTCAACATGCACCCCTGGGCAATGAAATAAAGGCATTAGGGGGGGCGTACAAAGACAAATTTATTGCAGGAAATCAGATGAGTTCCCACTCCTAGGTGACTTTGATTTCCTATACATGCCAAGAAAGATCAATATGATATGCAGTGAACACAAGGAGACAGATTTACAGCATTAAGGCAGATTTATAATATTACTGAAGAACCTTTCAGAACCATGGGAAAATAAAGTCTTTTTTTTCTCTTTTACATAATATTTGCCTTGTTTTCTTTCCACCAACAGACACTTGTCAAATGGTTTACCTGCATTAAACCAAGAGAAAATGTGCTAAAATGTCCCTGCGCTCTGTAGCAAGCAGCCATGAGCTGAAATAGCAGAACAACTATTTTTATTTAAATGTCACCTGAATTTAATTTAAAAAATAAAAGTCTTCAGATTCTTTCATGAGGAAAACAAGCTGGGAAAGCTGTTGCTTACACTGTGCTAGTCAAAACAACTGGGCTGGGCTATGCAAACATCCAGCTTCAACAGCAAAGGTCATGGTAAGGTAATCTAAACAAACAAAGCTATTCCCTGCATCTAACTAGCAGACACACACACACACAGTACCATTCTGGATGCATTATTACCTATCATTTGTATTTCTATGCTACTGTACTGCACATCACAGACTGTTTTTCTACAAATTCAAAACAAGTCTGTGTCTATAGAAGCCACATTTATATTAGGAGTATTTTCTTTTCATGATTTTAGGCAAGGCAAGGCATCTTTATTTCTATAGCGCATTTCATACGAGGCAACTCAATGACAAAACATTTAAAAAGAACAGCATAAAACAGCATAAAAACAAACAATTTTGTTCTTTAGCATCCAGACAATTCCTGCGTCACTTTCTATTGATGTCACTTATGATACAGGGTTATCAAAACAACAATTCCACAACGAAGAGAAATTGTGCTGTAAAATGTCATGATAACAGTTAAACAATAGTAAATAAAAATAATAAAATGAAAAAAGTATTAAACATAAAATAAGTGTAACTAAATAACTAAATAACAAGAATGCCTGTTTGTGAGACACATTCATTATGAATCAATATTAAAGTAATAGGTCATTATGGATGGAAAACACAAAGATCTTTCATTCATTAATACACACATTCTCCAACAAGGATGATACAATGGGGGGCAATTTGAGGTTCAGTATCTTGCCCAAGGACACTATGAAATATAGACTGGAGGAGCTGAGTGGCCGACCTGCTCCCCCTGTCGAGCCGCAGTTGCACATATTTGTTTATGAACTGTCTATGTGTGCTAACTGCGAAATTCATGCTTGAAACGGATCATCGATTTCTGTGGCATAAATAAAAATAACTCTGCTTGAATCTGTGCACTTGAATTGTTTTAGATGACCAACTCTTATTATGTCTCAGCTTGCAAAAATACTCTACCTCGGGCTCAATTAATCACAGACGTTATCTCTCTAATGAGGAACATAATTACCACTGTGCATTGCACATTTCTACCATGTCACCGGTGGCCTCTTTCTCACCTCACAGAATCTTTCAACCATATAAACTAAGGCTATGACACATGCCCCTGACTCACACTACGATCTGTGGCTTGGGTGTGGGACTGCATCTGTGAGCTGAACGCAGGAGAGCCAACCTGCACTACAGGGCCGGGGGTTGTGCAAGGAGGCACTTATGTGCTGTGACAGCCGTGCCTGCCTGTCAGCATGTCCCTGGCAGAGAGCTGCCAAGTCCAATGCTAACAGCCAGGCCGCCAGACGAGCTTTCTGTCTCATTCAATTCCCCCCACTCCTCTCACAGCACACCACCACCTGGAAGGAGCCATTGTTTCACATTCCACTGGGCATTATTGCTTTATTCAGCGCTTGATGTATATCTTTCCAGCTTTTTATTTGGCACATAGAAACCACGCTATCTTGAAGACCACTTAACCAAGACTATTTCCTCTGCCACGCTGTGAGGCCTGTGGAAGGTTACATAGCGGGGGAGACTTAAAGCCACGGTGTCATCTGGAAAAAGTACGTATCACTGCTTTTTTTTTTAGTTATGGAGTTTACATATTTTCCTCTTCTGCCTTTCTTCCAGATTCCAGGTGCACCATCCTAATGCTGCACAGGGGTGAGCATGAGGGCGAGGTCCAAATTTCCCTGTAACAACATGTAAGTGCAAATGCAAATGCTATGGACAAGCTGAAAGCAATCTGAAGAGTCTTATGTTATGTCACTCTGTGGCGCTAATTGCTGTTATGTCACATTCCTCTGTTCTGCTGCATGTATTATCTCACTATTCAGTCACATACTGATGTATATCACTGTGCTTGAACAAACATGTAGGTTGGTTGGTTTAACTCTCTGATATATATGAGTGTCCCCCAACATGATGCACCTAAAATGGTACGCATGCCAGACCACTGTTACCATAATAAACACACCACTGTGCCAAAAAACATCAAAAAGTAATTATGGGCCACAATAACCTGCTGCCCTGATGACCTGTGGGCTTGATTTTCTTTTCTTTTTCCTCAGAAGACGACAGGATTCCCATTGCCTCTTAAAGTGGCTTGGCGTTGGTAATTTATTGCATTTGTGCTTCAGGTTTAGTCAGACTGGGAATGAAGAGGGACAAAGTAGAAAAGCAACCAGGGAGATCTTGAACTCATCATTAGCATAAACGAAGGAGAAGTGAATTCCAGTTTTAGCTCACTCACACTGAGTAAGCATTATGTGAAACAATAACACTGTAATTGGCCACTAATATGCTCAAAATGTCTTCCCGTCTTGCATGCAGCAATTGTATTTCAAGCCCCTCTCTGACCCTGAGTATGAATAAGTGGGCACTGAACTACTCTATAGTTAAACTCCTGACACAAAGCCTTCACACACGAGACCTGCACTTGGTGACCATTATCTATAGGCTTTAAAAACTTGTCTGGCTCCAGAGCAGAAATGCTGAGCAGACAGCGCAGCCGACAGACCTCTGCTATTCATTATGTTCCTTCAGGATCAGGGGAGGGCTCCACAGGTTCTCAGCACCGCAGGGATCCAGGTCTCCACTAATTAACCCAAACAGCCGCTTCTATACGTCTACAAAACAAACCCTCATTCATATTCAGGAGGGCGCCCTGCCATTAACCGTGGTGGGCAGCAGGTATTGTACGGGGCAGCTTTGTTTTTTTTAATGGGTGCTCATTAGAGACATTAGTACAAAACAATTACCAATGCAATAAAGCTTGATTACAAAGAGTGGCTTCTGTGCTATTATGGATTGATTTCAAGTGAGCAAGTTAAATGTGTTAATCGTTATTACCGTACTATTTTACTATTTTGCGGTCACATACTTAAAGACACACATTCTGCTATGACAGAGGCTGGAGATTGTGTTGTTTTCACCACAGCCCAGAGACATTAAATGTTATCTGAGTCAGAAGTCAGAGCAGTGACAGACCGTCTTATCTCCTGGTTGTTTCTTTGCCTTTTTTTTTCATCTCCAATTCTTGTATCTTCTGTTCCACTGGCTCACAGCATTGTTGGATGATCTCTTGTAAAATGCAATGACCCTTCCCCCCAAAAAAAACTATCACTTGGGATGCAGAGACACACTCACCTTCGTTCTATTTTCTTCTGCACTTTCCCCTTTGCTCCTACTCCTTTTCCTCAGCTATTCTCTCCAACAGGCCCTCAAAAAGCCAGTACAATATATCTCCCACCCACACACATCCAACTGTAACTCTGAAATTGCACTCCCACATGCTGGATATATTTTAAATTATGAATGCAATTTCATTCACAGTGGGATTACTGGCTCAATTTATTAATTTCTGTTACAACTTACGGCTTTAGTGCCTCACTGAGGATTGCGATGTAATATTTCTTCTCCCTTCCTTGACCTTATTCTTAGATATAGTGATAACTCTTATACAACACAGTCCCCGGATTTATATTTCTCAGGAACTAACATTATATATATATTTTCAAACTGTTCATATTCATTTCTGGGGCAAGAGAAGGCCAGAAAAAACCTTAATTCCCTGCCAAGTGTTAAGCATCCAAAACACTAAAAATACACTACATCAGTATGCAAGCGTTTTTAAAGGGACACCTTGAACACTGCTGAGCATTTTAATCCATTCACCAAGCTAACTTGACCATGATGTTAAGAAATAATGAATGAGTAGTCCCCATCTATTTAGATTACTGTTATATTACAGCCACTTAACTGGTGAGTTTATAGGTTGGAGGCTGTGGTAGCTCGAGAACAGAGAGTTGCCACTTTAGATCTCCAGCCTGGTCAATGAAAGTATGGCATGAGTAATGCTCTCCTTCCTCTCAAAAGCAAAGCAGGGGTGCCCTTGACTGAGGTAGCTACCAAAAAGCAAGGCATTTACCCTTCAGCTGCCCTGTGGAGCTATTCAGTGCTGAACAGGAAAAGGCTGTGAGGTCCAAGACCCTCAGCCAGTTTTTCCTGGATAAAGGCTCACAGCTTTAACTACAAGCAATTCTTTCTTTCTTTCTTTTATTCTTCTTCTTATTTTTTTTTTTTATTTATTTATTTTTTTTTACAATTGAACAGTTTTTAATATGTTAGTGAGTCCTTCATTCACTTTCTTCAAACTAGCTTGTTAATCAACTAAAGGAACATTTTTTTGACTGGAGAGGTTCAATGTGTGCTACAGAAATACAATTCAATATCTCCACAAACTGCAGCCTCCAAAATGACGTGAAGATAATAACCAGCATGAAGGTGAGATTGTATGCAGGACTGTTTATGCACATTAGTTTCAGTTAGGCGCGCCAAAAGTGAAGAGCGTGTGTCACAGGAATCAGCATCACATAATACTCCCCTCTGGGAGCCCCTGGTGGATAAGCATGTCAATGTAAAAAAAAAAAAAATCCAAAATTAATGTTATTACATCATCGGCATTTTTAGACAAGACAGAGCTTATACAGCGAACATTTAACATATCTCATCAACACAACACAATGATTTGCGTAAGTTCAGGGACAAACGTGTGCTCTAATCCTGTTTCCTGTTTAATTTGTCTCAGCTCTCACAGCCACCTCCACCTCTCTTCACAAAAACAACAGATGCCCCCCCTCCTCATTCACTCACCAGTCCTCCCCCCTTAACACCTCCCAGCCCATCATTTATCCCTGTTAGAGCCTCATACTTGAAACCACAAATTCCTATCCCACCATTACAGCTCAGACAGCTTGGTCTTCATTCTTGTGGCATCCTTTCGATTCCAGCTATAGAGCTATACATTATTTCTTTGTTCCTGCAGTTGGGAGTTTGGGCTGCAGTTTGTTTTCACATTTATGCTGTGAGAGTGGGAAGTTTCTCTATAGTCACTGAAAGTTCAGGTTGAGATTCCTCCTGTTAATGTTGACGTATAAATTGTAGATATGTTTGGTGAATGGATCTGTCTGGGCGACGTTAAAGAACATTTCTCTGTCTCTACTGGACAATAAAGCTTATTTGAGCCTATTGTACAGATACCTCTAATGGGTCTGCATTATGAATTGGACAGACGATGGAAACCTTGAACAGACTTTCAACCTTGAGTCTGAGAGAAGATCTATACCATAATTAGGACAGGTGTTATCTAATATTGATACAGACGGGTCTATCTGACACCTCAGCAGCATTTCTCACACCGACACTGCGGATGGAAAGACAACATTCCCTTGTTTTGAGAAGAAATTACACTGCAACTCCGATGGTAAGCAATATTTGGCTATTTTGGGAGCGAATGAGTAAGACAATGACCTAATCCACGCCCACATGTTCACACAGGCACACACAGGCATTCATTACAGACTCAGAGAGGGTCTAATCTGTCATTTGCTGGTACACCACATGTGACTCCAGGCACTAATTACAGTGGTTTTTGAGCAGGATCTTCTATACGTTGAGATAAACCCTCACATGATCATCGTCTTTTCAGCTCCTTTTTCCCCTGCAAAATGGTTCCACGTGCAACGTTGTCTCTTCCAATTTCCAATCCTTCTGCCCACTGCCATCTGTGCCGAAGTCGAACATGAGCCACCCAACCTGAAGAAGGTCTGTGCCTCATAAACAAATATATGCGTATGCTACACTGGCACAATTTGCATGTAAAGCTTCCTATCAACACAGCACCTCACTTCAATTACATACATTTTCAGAGGAGAACCAGCATTGTTTTTTTTTTTTTACTGATTTTTGTCAGGGTCATTCTAAACTGCACAGAGCCACAAACTGCCATTTCAACACAGCAATGACCCTCCAGTTACCCGGCCTTAGCACACCATAGTTCAACTGACAGTGCCCCCTTAGCAGCCTCTGTTACCTCGCTGCATTCCCCTGGCCCAGGCTTCCTTCAGTTTAGCTTTGACATTTGTCAATGTTCCGAGATTTATTTCAAGCATCAACTGACATTGTCTGGACTCCCAGGAGGCATTTTCGCAGATAAAATTGGCCGACTTGATCATCACCCTTGGATGAGTGGAGGCGACCAATCACAGGGACGCTGACTCACTCAGGGAAGTGTCCCGCGGTCGGTCAGCAACAACAACAGACCATGAGAAGGAATTCAATCAGAGAGTGGCCTGATGATCCTCATTCAGGCTGCCACTACTGATAAAGCACCTATGCTTTCCACAGCGTCAAGATGCCCCCACTGCTACAGCCTCCTCATCACCAGCACTGAGATAAAGTTAATTCTTCTAAACCAATTTAATGTTCATGTAATTCTTATCATGCTTTTCGCATCAAACCTTTCCTTGCTCCCGCAAAGAGTTTGATCTTTTCTGTGTAAAGTAATTGCTCTACAGTTCATCGCAGAGGGAACTCTCTGAAATGCCGACTTAATCAAAACAAATGCACCAACTTTATTCTCTATCCTTGGGTCGGAGCCTTTGGAAAAAGCCAATGCTGTTCTCCAGTCTCCTAGGCATCCTGCAAACTGCAATATACACATACATTATAGATGAATTACTTCATCAAATAAAAAGCAGGGCATGTTGTAATGAACTGTGAGGATACTCTTAATCTTTGATGAGGCCAATCTGATGAATAGTTTAATGAGAAAATAAAAACGATGTGAAGGCCTGTTGGGTGCTGACAGAGATATCAGAGCTCTGATGAGCAAAGTGCGGAAAAATGCACAATGTTTTCAGACTTTTATGATCTTGTAGCGTTGTTTATTAAACTGCATCGATCTTACAGCCCATGCATAGTTTTAAGTAACACAATGAGAGTAATTCCATTTCAGTGAAGTCTTGAGTTATGTTCTGTGCAGGCTGTACTCCACGGCAAAGCAATGATACATATTAAGGTATATGTACACAGGGGGTGTGGTATTTTCTTCACGTTGGTCAGCGTCTACTCTCTTTCTCATTTCCAAAAAACTACAGCTGGTGTATGCAGTTCTACATAACTTGGAAAACCTTTCTCTCTCTGGCACGACAGCATCCCATTGGAAGGCACACCCCACAGATCTGCCAGCATTTTCCCGCCATCACAAATATGTATTCAGCACAGCAGAACCCGAGGTTTAGTATTTGGACCTTCTTTGATGTGCTGTTTGGCTGCCAAGCGCTGAAGTGATTCAACACCGGGGCTGCAGTTAGTGAGCTGATAATAATGGATTCAACTTAAAAACTGTTTCCCAAAGGGGCGGCGGTGTGTTTGCTTGCACGACAAGTTGAAGCATTGTACAGTTAGATTTGTCAGTGCTGGTTGCAGTGCTCTCTTGCAGCATACAGTGAACTAAATAAAGAGGCAAAACACTATGTATAGCCACCCTGATTACAGAGTAGAAACAAAGCCGAGGTAGTGTTGTCCAGAAACCTGCAAATAAACAATCTGGTGTCTCTAGTTTCTGACTGACATTCGGAAAAAAACAGACTCAGTTAGATGAAGTCAAAGAGCAGCTATAGCAGCTGACCCCGAGTGAGCATGACCTGTCTATCACCTCGTCGACGCACATCCTGGATTAGCTTTATTTGTTTGTGCAGTGCGTGTGAATGACAGGTCCGTGGAGCGGGACTGTTTGACAAGCAGATCGGAAACAGGAAAAGGTCTACCAGACATTGACAGAGCCACACAGAGAAAGACCTTGAACCTGAACTTTCACAGCATCGGCGCACCTCATCTGCATAAGAAATTCAAGTTGTTGCCTCACATGCCAGTCATCGATTGTAACTGGATCAGGGAGATCGGCCTGCGTGCATGGGCCAAGGTGGCTTTAGGCATATCAGTGCAGGATTTGAAACCTGCTCAGTCATTCTTTCCTATACATCCACATAGTCACAGCATTTCATTAAAGGAGAGGTGCACAAGTTTCTCTTGAAAAAGAGTTCCCATATAGAGAGAGTTGTTGCTTGCATTAAGAGATCTATCCTAATGTGCTTATCTGGAGCATATGAGGCTTCAGCAGCCTGAGACAAATCAAGTCAATCTCTCTCTTCTAGTTACAGACTTTAGTACAAACTTTCTTCTTTGTGTTTCTCCCTTGAGCTATAAAGAAATTTTTGCACTGAGGAGACTGTGACTGTCAGATATTGACATGTTTAAAAGGTGTACGCTTATTGTCTAAAGTAATATCATGATTCATAATCATTAAAATATTCCAGCCTTTTGAGAAATGAGTTAACAAGGACATACTGTAGGGCTGCAGCTACTGATTTCCATCTCCATTGTCTATTATTCTCTCAAATACTAGGCCCATAATATAGGCCCATAACTAAACACTGAAACGATAGATGTTGGAGAAACTGTGGCACACACATTCAGGGGACTCTGTTCCTGCAAATATTCTAGGCCCATAATATCAGACCCCCCTCGCAATTTCCCCGACCGCTATATTAACTAAACACTGAAAAGACCGCACTATCGATAGATGTTGGAGAAAAAAACCGCAAAACGCCACTTTTAGCCACAAATAATGCTCAAAACTGCACAAAGTTCATCAATCATTACAGGGTCCCAGGGACTCTGTTCAAACATCCGCTAGCTTTACCTGCTTTCTTTAGCTCCGCTGCACTCGGTGATCCACTCATCAGGGCTTCTCCACCAACAAGCGGCTCCAGGAGGAGAAGTACGTGAGTTGTGTCTTCTGAAGAAAACAGGTAAAGCTAGCGGATGTTTGACGGCTAGCCCTGTAATGACAATTGATGAACTTTCATTTTGAGATTATTTGTGGCTGCCAGCAGAAAATAAACATATCCCAATTAGATGGAATTAAAATTGATCCTGACTGACTGGTGTTACCTGACTGGCTTTCTGAATCACCCTCAACCCCAGAAAACTACTACTGTGCATAATACTAGGGTCAACAAGAATTTCATTTTAGACTATTGTTGCCAGCAGAAAATAAACATATCCCAATTAGATGGTTAACCTGACCTGCCTGACTCTGATCACTCTAGAGCCAAAAAACATAAAAGAGATGGGAATGGATTCATTTTTGAGTACCTGTGCTATCAACACTTCAGTGTTCAATTCAGGAGGTTACTGTAAATGTTATTAGAAAAGTACAACAGACTGTACTGTAATTGTAAAAAACTCTTACGTAAACATAACTATGTAAATTATTTTCCAGGGTGAAGGATGGGTGGCGGTGCTGTTTGTATTCAATGTTTGTGTTTAGTTCCTGTGTTATTAATGTTTAAAATCAATAAAAAGTTGATAACAACAAAATATGTAAATAATAAACTATGTATTATTTTCATCTAAAATATAGTAGGTTAACATCTAAACTTTACACTGATAAAGAATACAGATACTGAAGTAATTTAAATCCCTACACATGAGCTTTACACATAGGAACTGCAATCCAAAAGAAAAAGAAAAAAAACATATACCCATCTTAAAGTCTGGAACTGACATCATTTCCTCAGATGTGTGACCATCAACCTCTAACTCAAAAAGAAAGGGAAGCAAAAAAAACAAAAAAAATAGTAAATTTTCACATTTGAGCACCTGGAAAAAGCAAATTCTTCTTCTCTTTTTATTCAATTAAACAAACTGAGAAAGTTTAAAATTGCACTCTATATATTCTCAAAATGACCGTCAGCAGCCACCAGCTGTGCTCAGCATCATTTGCTGAGCACAGCTGGTGGCACCGGCACCTCGGAGCCACATAAAATCAGTCGCCTCTGCGCTCGACTTTGAGCAACAGCCTTGTAATTTCCTACTTGCAGGGCAAACCAGATTGTAAGAGAAGTGTTTATCTATAATAACAATCTCCAGCTCCATTTCTTGGTGCTGAGTTCTTCAGGGGTCTGCCTGGGCAGAGACGTGTGAGCCATCATTGCTCCACGTGGCCGTCGTAAACTCCATCATTACATTGTTTACTGCATTTGCCTTCGTGCCTCTCCGCACCATTGCTCATAAGCAGCACTGCTGCTGGTCGCCTTACCTCTCCTGCTAAATTCCCCACCCTTGCCTGACAGGAGATGAAAACTCTAATGCCAGCTGAGCTTCACATCTGTTTTGAAGCTGAACTTCTAGCACGGTTCTATTTACAGACGTTTTCAAGGAAGGCTAACCACAAGTATTGGCACTCTCTGTTACTTCATACTTTCTCCTCTTGCTCTCGGGTTGAATGCAATCCTACCACACACACCTCATGTGTTCAGCCTGCATAGCGAGGTGGGATTTGCCATCAGTTTAAATCACTAGAGCATGCACAAACCAAAATGAGGTGTGGGTTAAAAAAAATCACTTCTGGCTTTAACTGAATTTAATAGACATGAAAAGGAAAACAGAGCTGTTAAGTGAGGTACATGTGGAGAACTCAAACTCATTTAAATGGCTGAAAAGACCTGTCTGAGACTTAATGACAATATCCGTGCATGTGCGAGCTCTGGGTATGTGACAGAATCAGGTTAAGAAGATAGAAGGAATAAAACATCATGTCATTTCAGCAGGGTGACTTTCATAGCAGAGCAGAGCCTTGTCTCTGCTAGTGTGATGGTAAACCCACAAGCTAATGTTAGAGCCCTGGTACTGCTTATGAATATTTAATATAATTTTTTATTTCTCCCCTCCAAAAAAAAAAAAGAAAAAGGAAAAAAAAAAGCACTAGCATGCTGTTATTTTATCCTTTTAAAATCACCATGCTGCATACTGAAATGAAGCCCAGGCCAAAGATTAATCAACTTCAAGTATGAGACAAGTCTTATCAGAACTACATAACAACTTATAGTAAGAGGACTTCTCACTGTCAATTTCATCTGTGCCCTCTTGTTGCAACGCTCTTCATGAATAAGTCATCAAGTCCCCCACACTATTCCCCCTTGGCTTATTGCTCGTTCCACCGCCTCCATGGTCCTGCAAAACCTACTGAAGTGTTTATGGGAGATAAGAGGCAAAGGAGGTCGCAGGCCCAATAACTCCTTTTATCACCCCACATTCTGCAGCGAGGGCCGTTTTTATGGGGGAATTTGCTGAAGACGAATTCTTAATTAGAGAAGTTTGTGGACCCAGCATCGCAGGGCCTAATGGGAGAATAAAAGGAATCGGAGAGAGGGTGTATGCTGGATTGTTCATTGCTTTGTTGCCGTGTCTTAGAACAAAGATCAGGAAGCAGCCTTGTGTACTCAAAAGCAATATCATAGGAAAAAAGGGGGCCCTTTCAAATCTTGTGAAGCTTGTTTGGTTATAGGTGTGAATGCCGTGTTTGTCTAGACAAGTTTGAGTCCTTTAGAAATTAGTTCAGGTTATTGATTTTCTCGGGGGCTCATCTTTATTAAAGGAGTCTACCCTGTCAATAGAATCAGAGCCTCAGCCATTAAGGTGAGTTGATTCTATTTCCCATTATTGTAAATTCCTGCCCAAGAGACTTAAATGGCTTAGACTAATAGGAAATGCAATGTTTTGTCTTCCCGGGTTTATCTTGTTAGTCAAAAAAGTTTGACAAAATATAAAAGGAAACTTGCAGTTCTAACATCAATGACTCGGAAAGAACAAAGGAGGCCTGAGAAATCTGAGAAGAGACATCCTGAGAAACTCTGTCATGAAATATAAAGTTTCTCTATTTGAATTTGTTTACAAAATGTTCCCTGTTAGTACAGTCGAATAAATACAGTAAATACTTCGGTACTATTATTACTTTCACTTCAGTATACTTAAAAACAAATATTGGACTTTTGACTTCATTAAATGAATTTTATTTTGTAAAATGTATCAGACCATACACTGAAGTCACTAAACACCATCACAGCCCACTCCTACGTGGTCAGTCATGTTTGAGCAGCTCAGTCAGTGTCATAATGATGCTACATTAGATGAAGATGAGTCAGAAGGTTCTTCATCAGAATTTATCTGAGACATCGGACGTCATTGCAAAAGCAGGTTGTGGTTCAGTATGGAACATTTGTTTAACTTCAGGTAAATGTCAACAGACGGTGTTTAAGTTATTTTCACAGCCTTTGGAATGTTCATTTTTTTGAAAAATCATTGAAGAGCATTGACTGCATGATCCTTTCAAGCACTGATAATGTGTTTTATCTTCATTCTGTATTGAGTCGGCTCATTAATTGATTGAGCACGATCTAATCAAGCTGGTGTCTATATGCAGAAAATCTCAGTCCATGTCCGTGTGACCCGATAAAGATGACACGATGCCTTTTTTTATTCCAATTAAAACACGCTCTGAGGCCAGTGTGAGCTACAGTTCAGTGTGTGTCATATTCTGTAAGCATTAAATGTTGTCACATTATGTTGTGATATCATCAAGAGCCACCTTTGACAAATATGAACGGGCTGGGAACTATAGCTCAAATTTTAATTTCCTGTGCGAATCCTGTGTTCCCAGTCGCCTGCATATTCAACCGAGGAAAAAAAAAAAAAGAGAGAAAAATTAATTACACTTTTTTTTTTTCCCAGACCGGGGGAGAGGGGATCTCATCCTTGATTGCATAATTTTAAAACTCCATAATTATCTCAACTCCATAGCAACAATGAAGCAAGGCTGGATACACGGGTTACATTTTCTCCAGCGGACTCATCTAAGCCGGAGCAAAGGCTCGGAGACTGCCTCTACTTAATCTAGCTTGAAAACAAGGGCGAAGAAAACAAGACATGGTGCACTTTCTGAGGTTAGCCCAACTAAATTTAGAAAACACTGAAACAATAGAACATCAGTGGAGAAGTGTGATGCAATCCTTTCTCTTCCTCGCTCATCAACGCCTCCTGTAAAGCCTAGATTAACCATCTTTCACTTCATTGAGATGGAGGATTGTTTTGGGGTTTGCCTGATTATATCTGTCTCGAGCACACACCATGCTTCTATTGGTATTTAACAAAGATTAGCTTTAAATTGATGATTAACCTTTGTAATCCTGCGTGCATATTGAAAATGGCTTGCTTGTCTTTACCACAGCCACACAAAAGCAGAGGCTGCATTATCGTTCAGGGAAAATTGAGGCTCTGAAAGCAAATGAGGCGGTGTTATCTGCCTGGTGCTTGGCTGGATAATGAAGACGAATCTTCAGACTAGAGAGCCATCTCATAATGAATCCAAACAGATGACTTCTTTTGCGTTCTTAGCGCGCATCTTTTAATAAAACTTCACTGTGACCCTGACAAGCTACCGCCATCCTTATCTTGCAAAGAAGCAGAATTTACTGGTGGGGAGTGAGTGGCTGTCATTGTTTAGACGGCTGTATTAGAGAGTAATCAGACATTAAATGAGTCATTTCTCCATATTTAACTCCAACTGGGGAAGTAATGGTTTAATTTGCTGGGCAATGAGTTTTCCCATGTGGAGGGCTCCTTGCATTAAATCACAGGCGAGACCGCATCTGTTGATCCGGAAATCCTCTACGCACACATACAGCAGCACAGACGTCACAGTTAACAGTGCTTCACGAGTGGCTTCACCAACCTAAAGACGAAAACTCAAACACACCACAGCATACCAGTCAAGATCCTTGAAGAAAGGAAATATATCAAAATGGTGATGATGTGATTTTTCCTCAGGCTTTTACCAAACAAGTTTTTTTCCTTACACTGGAGAATATGACAAGCTTCTCTGTTGCACTACAAAACATCATTTGGGTTCTGCTGTGATATAATTCAGCTTTAGCAAAAATGAGCAAATAATAATGCAGCCTCTAGGATTTGGATATTGCAATAATTCCAATAATAAATCAATTCAGTGGTATCTTTAAAACAACAAAACACATTCAGAAAAAAATACTGATGATTAATGTTCAGCTCATATAATAATGGTCAACCTTTAATTCCAACTCATCAACTTCTTTTCAAAGCTATAAAGCCGTAACCTGAGCTCACCTCCAGTGCCACCGTGGACAATAGGCAAAACTGACTTTGTACTTTTACAGTGTGATGAAATGAGGATGGTATATTATTCTTTGAAACCTTGAAAGCTGACATCAAATGCCATAGCTAATATCTACTGTGCTTCAGACATCTGGAGAAGATCATGGCCCACAACTTGAAATCCAATTGCCGTTTATTAATAAGAGGATGTGATGTAAGAAGGAAGCAGTGTGATGAAAACTCATTGCAAAGGTGAGGGTCAATTTCTGTTCTGGTTTTTTATTGGGACTCACTAGCCCTGAGGTTGACCTGAGTTATACTGTTAACTAGGACAATTTTTTTTTAACACATTGATGCTTCAAACCAACTAAACCATCTGATCAACACACGATGAAAAACTGAAAACTGCACCGCAAAATCTGTTAACAAAACTCAGCCCTGTGTAAGAGCTGGGTATGGATGTGTAAGATAAATACTGCATTTGTCAGCTCCCAGAGTGATGGTCTAATATGTGCCCACGCTCCCATGATGGAATGGGAGGATACCTGCATACACTTAATTAGGCATATCTTTTGCATGTGTGTCATGAAATATTCACCTGACAGTAAAATGCAGACGAGTAAGTGGGTTAATTTATAATTACACATCAATAGTGAAACACAGATTTGGACAAGATGCATTGCAAATTACTCATCTCCCCTTACTTTAACATCCTGAATGACAAGGAGAAAAATCCAGCTTTTCAAATACAAATCATTTCCAAATCATTTCAGGCTGTCTATTTCTGGCATTGGCTTGAATCTCATTCATACGATAATGCAACTCTGTTTTTTTCTGCCTGGATAATAAAAACTATCAACAAAAATGCTAATAATTATCCTCTTAGGCCCAAATTATCACTGCTCATACTTATTAAGTGATCAAACAGTGAACTTAATGATAAACATGTTGAACATCAGCTGTACACATACAGTAGATTTGTGGGAACAACAAATTATGTAATTACAAGATTAACATCAGTACACAAACATTGTATCAACTGAGATGGAAAAATGAAATCAATCTGGAAAAACGGACATGCATAAATTAAAAAGTTAATCTCAGTATTTCCTAAATCTTTCTAAGCTCCAGCTCGTTGGTGCCATGCAGATAGATGCTGATTGTATCTTTAAATCACCATAAATGATACTGAGACTCTTTTCTGTTCTAATCTTTAATATTTATTAGCTTTATATTGCTGTGATGTCACAGATTAGGGTGTAAACAAGATGTTGTCAATCAAAGCAGCTTTTGAAGCTCAGAGTGGGCTACTCCACTGTTGCTATCTTGGCAGTGCCCAAGGCATGGACAAACCAAAACTGTGCAAAGAGATGGAGTTTGTGGAGCCAAGACGCTCAAAAATACTACACCTACAATTAAACAGATTTTAAAGCTGCTATGTGAGGCATGTCTCCATGGATAAATTATAGTCACACAACTTTAGCAGAGTTTGTGCAGGTCGAGGTAGGTCAGAATACTGCCAGCTTCTCCCTCCAGATTTGGAGGAGAATTGATTGCAGGGAATGTGGTGACGGAGGAAGCAAGATCAAACAACGAATTATGGGAGATGGGGTCTTAATCTAGAGAATCAGGTCTGTTATTGTTGTCTGTACTGTGCATATTTCCACATTAGTGGATAATTATTATTATTAAAATTATTACATGCTCTGCTTGTGTTGAATTACTGCAGGCAGCACTACTTGTGCTATGTCAGTGACAGTATCACATTAGAACAAGTTGATGACTTATTCTATTATATTAGCATTTGGAACCTGTTAATGTTTTAAGTAATATATGTTGAATTATTTTAATTTAGAGTGTTTTATGTAAATTCTTGTAGATTTGGATTTGCAATTACTTATTTAATCCATTGAATCTTTAAGTTTGAATATAATTTGCAGTCACACTGGCCATGGAGATAGTATGGCCCTGGTGCAGACACTAACTTTGGTATCTTTATATACCCCAGTACTCCCCAGCCGGGGTGCTGCCTGCTTCTGATTAAGATTTCCCCCAGCTCTGGTGTCAGTAACACATTCAGCCCCAAAGAACCTCCACCAACAAGTTAGGGCAGCTTGTGCTTGGTCTGGCAGCCAAAAACCCAGGGAAAAAAGTCTGCAGAGCACTGACAGCTCTGCAGCTTGTTAAGCCCAGTGCAGCCTATGGTAATAATTGGACTGATCTACACATCATCCACTCTATGGTGGTTGAACAGGAGAAAGACAACATTTAACAACAATAGAGGGGAGGGAGATCTGTACCACCCACTCATAATGCCCTGCTTTTAAGGCTGCACTTAGTTGCACTGCAATTTATTAGAGCAGCAACTATCAATTATTTTACAATTTTCAATTCATCTACTGATTATTTTACCAAATAATTACTAAGTCTATTTCAGTCAGTTTCTACAAACCCTAAATTGCTTTTTGTTCAACCAACACAATAGTCAACCTCCTATCATTGATTGTAAATATTTGTTACCTATTAATTCAATCGCAACAATGTAATTTATCATCGAGGAGTTGCTTTTTCATTTTTACATACATATTCAAATTGTGTGGATCATCACTTATGTGTATGGACAAAACACCAACATAATGTTTTCAAAGCACTTAAGGGTTGAAAATTATCTGTGACAAGTGGAATTGATAAGACTTTGGTTTTGCAACCACAGAGATGCAATCATTGTTCTCATTCTTAATTAACTTTTCAGCCATGAAAATGCCGTCATTGAAAACCTGTCAGAACAATGCATGAATGCAGGATGGTGCTCATGACAGGGCGTGAGTTTAAAGGGAAACAATGCAAGTTGGTCACTTTTTTCTTTACAGAGCCCCCCCTACAGATTCAGAGTGGATATTTTCACTGCTGTAAAAACTCACCGCTAACCCTCCTTCCTCCCCCCCTGCCTATCTGCATTTTGTTTCAAGGAAGTCAGCCAGAAGGCAGTATACATGGAGCGATGTCTACCGGGGAGGGTACCGCTAACAAGAGATCACAGATTACCGGGCGTGTTTGTGCCGTAAAGCAGTCCATGTTTCTCGTGAGACAAGATCTGGGGCACCAGGTCAGAGGCGCTGATCTTGCCAGGTTGGTTTTCGGCCAAGAAACGCTAGGTGGAAGGCAGAGAGCCGCTATTCTCCTCGTGACTATTAACATAACCATCACAATTATTCTGGAGCTGTTTAAGGGAAGGAGAGTCATTTTTGACCCGCAAGAGAACCAGTGTATAAGTTAAGACTGCCCAAGGGTTAAGGTAAAAAAAATCTTGCATAGTTCCTTTTTAAATTGCCTGCAGGTCTTTCGAAATCTAGTGGGGGCACTGTTCCACCAAGTTTCAGAAAATGGCAAAGGTTGGGAAGATTCACCACTTTTATTCTAGTGCTGCAAGGTGACACCAGGCTGCAGGAAATGCAGCAAAAGCAACAATATCCTCTTTCTAAAAGAACCACTGTCATGTATGTGACACATGGTCACTTTAATGACGGACAGCTGCCAATCACCATCAATATTGTTAATACCTAATCATTCTATTGTATTACATCTGTGGCATTTTTTTATTTTTTCAAATTCAGAGAGAGCACATGTCAGCTACCTGCCTATAAGCCAAAGAGGATAGGAAATATAAGCCTGAGGAAAATCATACTTCAAAGTTCAATTTCAAGTTTCAGATGAGAGGTATTCCCCTTAGAGGTGTGGAAAAGAGATGTGTTCATCTGGGCATTCTCGCTCCAAAAAGACAAACTGTCTCATTCAGCACCATGGACAGCTCTCCTGCACCAGAGCCTGTTTTTGCTTCTTTATGAGGCTGGGCTGGTGAAAACAATAGGTGGGCAACTCAAGCTGAGATGCAAACTGGCAGTTCGTTCATCCATCCATCCATCCATCCATCCATCCATCCATCCATCCATCCATCCATCCATCCATCCATCACAAACAAATACCATCTATGGCTAAGGTACAATATTATATTAATATGTCATTAATTTCCCATGATTTTTCCATGAGCCAAAACCAAACCAAATTTATTTCATTTGTTTTTCCATTTTTTGTATTTACTCCTTTTTATATTACTCCTTTTGTATTTACCTTACTTTTATAGCTTCAATATTATTTCAGATTTCATTATCCACACTGTTTCCCAACTGTTAAGTTGTTCTAAATGTAAATGCAAAGCATTCTGTTCAATGACTTAGTTAAATGAAAATATTTGTAGAGGTGAGCATGGTGTTTCTTCAAATCAAACTTTGTAAGTATTAAATCAAACATTACACACATTATTATTAGCATGTTGGTTCTTAACACTAAGAAAGTGTAAGTTGACACTGAAGGTGAAAGTAGTATTTTAGAGTGTTAAGAGTGTAACTCCTACCATCAGTTCTCTTTCAAACACTGAAAAGGGTTAAAAGAACATTTGAAGTACAATTAATAAATTTCATTAAAGTAGAAAAAATGTAAAATCAGTTGAGCAAAAATCGCATCTTCCTGTCACACTGTCCACTGTGGAGTAAACAGTAAACACTGTCACAAAGGGTATAGGCTTTACCCATTACACCACAGAGCCAAATACAACTGACAGATGCTCACAGAAATCCTAAACTGCATTTACGGAGTCAAACAGAGTATTTAATTCCTTATGGTGATAAATCCAGGCAAATCCCAATGTTCCTCACCCCTCTCATCACAGGTCTGCTATAGATCTGTTTGCGGCTGGCAGCAAGAGACAGAGGTTGACTCTGGAGGCGGGCTGTAGGCTGCACATCCAATCAGAACTCCAAAACAATGTAAGTATTTTCAGCACTATTCTCCCTGAACCAAAAGATTTTTAACATTATAGATGGAGTAGCACTGAGAGCTCATACATACCTCAGCCCTGCACAGCCTGTTATGCTGCAGTGTTTCAGCCTTTGTCAGTAAGCGCGAGACATCCGAGCAGAAAGCCTCCCCTAGAGACTTAACTCAGTCCTTGTTACATATTTACTGTAAACAGTACATCTACTTGTAAAATACCTGTTGAACAGTTTCTACTGCAACAAGAGCTCAGCTGTGTTTTAAAACATAAGAGGAACTAAAAGGTTTGATCTGAAGGACACCGTGAGGTCGTTCCCATCTCCTGTGTAGTTGGTTTGGAAATCAAAGCACAGATTGTCTGCACCGACTTTGTTAGGTGCCTGACCTTCCTATAATAAACCCAAATCAATGTCTCTCGAGATCAAATTTCATATTTAGACAAACCCCAGATCTTCGCCTTTGGAACAAATGTCAAATGTTGCTTCTGGTGGTGGCAAGGCCGCAAGCAAGAAGACCGACCAACGCTTGACATTTTGTTCTCATGAGTATTCATCTGCTCCTGCAATATTACGACCAGTGCTGTGTAAAGAAGAAGGGAAGCAGACAAGAGAGGGAAATGGCTGCAGTTACCTCACAAGCTGAATAAACGTTGAGCAACCTGTGGTCCTTCTCCAAACAACAGGCAAATATTTGCTCTTTTTTTTTTTTTTAAATGAGTGATCTGGCCTCATTTCATTAAACTGCTGCTTAAATATTCAGGCCAGCAGACAGATGAGCAACACATTTCACAAACAAGACATCTCATATCACTATCTGTTACTTTCTCTTCCTCAGCCTCACAAAACTGCGCACACCCACACAAAATAAATTGATACATATGGCAGCACAGAGGCATCTGAATCAAAACAAACCTCACTCCACATGACGGGGTCGCGATCTCTCCGAGGCGGCAGATACTATTTATCTGACGACTATGACAAGACATGGGTGGGATATGAAAAAAAAAAAAAAAAGGATGTATGATACACAGTCACCAATAATGAGAGATGTGGCTGCCTCATCTGAGACAGGCAGAGAACAAAGGTAATGAATAAATAACTTATCCCGTCATCAAGTGGAATGATAAATCTACTTCATAACACTTGGCGATGATGGCGGCGTTGGGCTTTCTTGAACCTCTTGATGAAAAAGTGGCCGGTGAAACGCGCTCACTAGAAGGTGTCAGTGCCCCGCTCTCACTCCTCTTTCACACACTCCTACCCTATCCCATTATTTCAGAGAGGCAGTAAATTAAACAGGAAAAAGCCTGTTGTCTGATTCTGTCATCAGATTCTACATGCCTTTAATAAGGCTTTCCCAAAGGCTGGGTTCAGGCTCGGAGGCTTTTGATGATGAAGACGCAGCTCCCCGGTCCTTGGCTGTGACAGTTTTCGAAGCTGCCTTTTTTAATACGGCGCCGCCGGTGCACATGGTAGGATGCAACCCCTGAGATATGGCACACAGCATATGGACCAAGGTGGCTCTGTGCACCGCTGCCTGCTGCACACTCATGAATTATGGAATTCGGCACAAATATGCAAATCTGGGCATTAGCCTAGTTATGCCCCTGTACTGTAAGTTACAGTGACTTATCTATTATGTATGAACCAAGGATTGGAGTGAAGAGGTCCTGGCAGCGAGCTTCACGGCCCTCAGTTGCTCACTTTCACACCATGAAAAGAGTATGAATAGCAGGGGGGAGGTAGCTCCAAACGTTCACTTTCTGCAGCTTCGCATCTCCGTATAGACTCGGGAGAATTAGAGTTTGCCTCCACGCTCAATTGCCAAGCTACTTAAAATAACAATGCCTTCCACAGGATTTGGAATCCTGAGAGATACGTAGGGAATAAGCATGAAGTTGTTGCTAATCCTCTAATTTCCCCCCACAAGGCTGATATGAAATGCTACTCTGATCAGTAATCAGTCCATGGGGGAGCCAGAGAGGGGACCCAGCCAACTCCATACACACACACACATACGCATACACAAACCAGCCTCCGTATGACATTATCACAATGCATGATGAGTGATTGTACTCGGCTGACCTAATCACAGCCATGTAAATATCCAAAATCAAGAAGCCAGCGGGACTGAGAGCCCGCTAGGTCAAATGGCTCCATTTTGAAATCATGAACATATTCTGCTCCGGCCGAGGGCATAATGAATTAGTCCTGCTGCGCCGAGATGAACAGAGCGATCATTAGCTCGGATCAAAGTCAGTCATCAGGCACATGACAGCTGACAATTTCTATTTAACCGGGTGTAGAGGGAATAATGATACCTGCATAGAAGAGAGTAACAACGAGGCCACGCCCCCATTCCGGTGAAAACAAACTGCTGGTTTTGACTGGCGGTAAATACAAATCTCGCCGTAGTCCGTCTTAATTTCGCCTATCTAGCATTAACCGGCCTGGAAACCTCCTACAATAGCTAATGTTTGTCAGGCAGACAGCTATATCAAAAAAAAGTTCGTTTTTTTTTTTTTGAAAAAAATTAAGATTTAGGGAATGTTTCCATAAACCACCGGAGAATGAGCCCAGTCAGCGGGGAGAGGTGCGGTATAACGCTGAGTGAAACCAATGTTCCCACTTCAAAAGCTCCTGTCAATCAACTGCCGCCCTAATACTAGTGTAGCGGTTAGGACAGTTACATGCCTGAAACCAAAATCTCTTTTAGTTTTAAGATTGTCCCACTCTCTCAAGGTGAGTAGGGAAACTCTTATGTTAGTTTTTAAGTCAAAGTTGTTCAACGAACAATATACCACACAACAACTCTGCAGCAGGGTGTTTTTTTGTATTAGCGCCTATGGACTTCTGCTTTGTTTTCACCGGCGAGGGGGCGTGGTCTTTTACGTGACGTAGGGTTACTGTCTTCTATGGTCCTCGTCAACCCAGTCGCTATGGAAACAAGAGGAAGCCACTCCTTCACACTGTCCCATTGTCACCGTCCTGCTTGGTTCTAATAGGAGCATATGTACAGAAGTTGAACTGAAATTCCTCTTACTCTCTGTGTCAGAAAATATATCTCTAATGATACTGCAGCTTTTGTGCCTAATTTACCATTCTAAAAAAAAAAGTTCGCTTTTTTTTGTGGAATCAGTGTCTAATCCCCTGGGGGAGTGTTTCCATGGCAGTGTCTTACTGACATTTGACAGTGAGCAGTACGTGACTAAGCACTGCTGGATTAAGATAGTTGATAGGCTACACCAATGTTCTGCCTACACTTCAAAAGCTCCGCCTCCTGAAATTCATAACCTCCATTGCAGAAATGATAGAATATGGCATGTAAGTGGACTTTCTTTTCCACAGCTGAAACAAACAAACTATATAACACCTCAGATTTAGTATAAATTCTTTTCATTCTTTCTTTTCACTAAGTCAACAAAGGAAGGTATCATTAGCTGGCAAAGCATATTACATTATGCATCCAACTAAATAAATTTACTGAGATGGCAAACTTGTGTTTGGCTGATGTATTAAAACTAACAAAAATAATTATATGCAATGCTTTTTTAATGGGCCTCTCTTGATCTGACCTTTGACTGTTCCTTGCTGCACCTTCATCAACAGTCTCTTGTCTGAAGTCCCAATCAATTCCATTCTCCAAAATAGAAATAAAGACTTGCCAAGATAAACCTTAATGTCCACTGCCACGGGAAGATTTACCCTCTCTCGCTCCCAATGCCCACTGTTGAACGTCAGATTTTATAGCACACAATTTAAGGTGATATTCACTGAATTCCACCAATTGTTACCCCATCTTGAATATGAGATATTTTCCCCCATCTTTTCCCTGGTGAAGTGTTAAAACTCACAACAATGAGGATTCCTGTGACCTCCACGCTATAGTGTGTGGAGTTCTCAAATCACAGGTGCTACTACACAGCAGCTAACAGCTACGCAGCAGCTAACAACAACAACATCCCAGCTGGCTGCCTGCCTGTGTGGTTTGTGCATTTAAAGTTACATTACAAATTATTTTTAGTCAGGGCCCACTCAGATATTGCACAAATTAAATTATAACAAAGTGTCAGTTGTAGCTAAATCCACCACCTGAGGCGCAGAAATGTAGAGTAGCTACTATCACTGCGGAAAAATAATTGTGGAAAAAACAACTGTCATTTCCTCCTTTTTACCAAATAAATACACAAATCAAAACAAATACCTACTATATTCTAATTTCTTAGCAAACAAGAATTGTAATTTTACTCGGATTTTAATACAGAAATTAAGCTCTTGAGATTGCATTGAGTAGATTGTACAACAGGAAACACTGGTTCTTTCATGAAAGCTCTTTTATCTCCTAATAAGGCAGAGAATCAACCAACAACCCACAATCACAAAAGAGAAAAAAGTGAGGAATTCATTTGCATTTTTAACAAATATTCCCGTATGCCACAGTTTTCATCCTCTAATTCTACAAACACAAGTTCATCAAATATTAATTCCATTCTCTTGTTAATTTCTATTGCTACAGATTATGAAAAAATAGGAAAAGTAGAGGAAAAGAAAACGCACTTTTGTTTTGCTGTTCCCCTCTTCCACACCCCCCTCAAACAAAACAGAACAACAGGAAATTATACTCAAGAATAGAATTTGGGGTGGGGGGCTGATACCCCTGCTCCAGTGGAGCCAACTGGATAAGCTCCATCAAACAAAACAGAACAACAGGAAATTATACTCAAGAAACAGTTTCTTTCTCCACCACCTCCCTCCTCCTCTCCTCTATCCTTCCATGAAACTATCCACATATTACGCTGTATCATCCGCTGACCCTGTTTATTTGACCAGTCATACATCACAGAGACACTTTGAGTTTTCTCCTGGGATTTAGAAATCACCTCCCTAAACCACCATTGTCTTCACAGACCCACTCAGAAACACTTATTGTCTCCAGCTTCACCTTTAACATTTGGTTCAAATTTGAACACAAGTGAAAGTAAAGAAAAATCTGTCCCAGTTTAGCTGCAGATGAACAGTGGCCCCATTCATGTTGATTAGTCGGGTATGAAAATAACGAGGGCGACCCCTCTTTCATATTGACCTTTTGACCAATTTAATTTCTCACTGCAAGAAGGAGCTTTCAATTTAGATTTTTTTTGCACTCATGTTCTATTTAATTCAATACAGATCTATTACTTTTAAGATTTTTTAACCAATTCTAACAAAAGTATATACTTATGAAAATTAAGAATATGATCCAAAAGGCTGCCGAGGGCTTGTGATTGCTACCCTTTACAGTAACTACACAGCATCTCCTGAAGTAATGAGCAGTCCACTCACATAAAGAAACTGTGAGAACATTAACACCCCCACCCCGCTCTCAGGAACATGGTTGCTAAGCGCTGCCTATGACTAAAGACTGCAAAAGCATGAACCTTTTTTAAGCACTCACCAATTAAAGCCCACTTTTAGCCATGGGACAGGATGGGGGTGCTGCTGCCACAGAAAAAAAGCAGTATGTTTCATTTGAATTTCATCAGTGAACTTATTCCAGTCAAACACTGGCTTATGCCTTTGAGAAATCCTGCAGCTTCAAGCTACGGCTCACATAGGCCAACACCCACATGCTCATAATTAAAGGTGAATTGCACAGCCTGTGGCAATTTGCATCCTGCTGGAGTTTCACAAGGTGAGTCTGATGCCAGATATAGGAGACGGTGCAGAGGGAAACACAATAGGAAGCCACATCAAAGCTACATTTAACCAAGACCAGGGTAGTAGCAATTACCATTAGTTGCACATGCCTGATGAAGTCTGCTCTGTCACTTGAGCACATACTGGAGCATGAGGATAAAGCCAAAAGCAGCTTTCAGCACTGAGAACTGAACTTCTATGAACGTCTGCTTCGCCTTTGTATCAATTTTAAACTTTGAACATTTCAGCCAAAAACTTTCACCGCATTAACATGTTAATGTGAAGTTTAAATTAACACACCACAGCCCAAAAGATTCATAAATGATTTTTCTCCTGGGAGCTTATCAAGCTAATTTATTGGAGGTGGCATTTTAATTAGTTTGACCAATACTCTATCACAGAAGATTTCAATGTGAACAGCAGGGGAAAAGGCAAAGACACTCGTTTCCCATGAATGAGTGATCATGAATGCCAGAGATCCCGTTCGCAGCACGGCGATACGAGATTTACTCGGTTGCTTAATAATTGATAAATTAAACGCCCATAAACTCAAAAGGCATAAAACGTCCTTTTTGTCAAGACGCTGGAGATTCAAGTGTTGCATAAAAGCGAGTGTGAGTGTGTGTGACACAGAGACAGAGACAGAGACAGACAGAGCTGCAGCAGTGTATTTCACACAAAGTAGAGGAAATCCTTACGGAAAATCTGGTTACCTCGCGCGGGGGCTTCGCTGAGGATCTGAGCGCGCCTCTTGGGTCTGATTTGATCTCAGGAGCGGAGGATGAGGATGATGATGGTGCTGAAGCACGGAGCGCACTTCTGCACACCGCCGGTCCACATACAAGAAAGAATTCGGTCTCTCCTCTTGGCCACTCTCATCACTGATTCATCTGAAAGCAGACACCGGGAGGGGAGGAACGGAGTCCTTGATTATTCAAAGTGGATAACTCGACTCCGTCTCCGGCTCACGCAGGCGAGCCAGTGCAGACTGTTGAAACGCGGGTAGAGTTGTGCCCGAGCCGTTGCCTTGTGTAGCAGGCTGGAGGGAGCGGGGAGGAGCCGTCTGCCGTCAGATGATCAGGGCAAGGTGTTCTCTCTGATACTCTGCAATCCGCAGCCTCACAGAGCTGCAGCTCACTTTAACACTAATCCTATCTAATCATCTACTTACCCTGCCACTTATACTTGTATGGATATATTGCGTTAGTGACTTCATGAATTATTTCAGCTCAATACAAAAAATCTACAGGGAGGCCAATAGCATTGGATCAGTTTATCAGATGACATAATAATCTCATAAAACTTTAATGTGCTTCGCTTGTGCAGCACCACGGATGAACTAAGACAATATACTGCATATGTCACTCATTGAGTTCAGTTCACCCCTCATCAGTGCTGACCTTAAACTTTTGAACAAAGTTGTGCACATGTGCACTGTCAAGCCTGCATGTAAAAGATCCAATCACCATTGGATCATTGGATATTTTACATGCAGGCTTGACAGTGCACATTTTCATATTTCCACAATTCCAGTCTTTCCAGAGTGTTATGTTGCATTTATTCACTGGCACAAAAAGTGCCACACACCACTGCGTCACAACAGGGGCCCTGCCTGAAAAGATTTCATACTGGGGCCCACCACCTGCAGCTCACACCAATTGTGAAAATGCAACACCATAGACTGTGCAGATGTTCTGCAGACAGAGTGGAATTCATGAATTGATGCAAGACTGATATCCTCTATATGAAAAGTGCCATGAGCGTGTTTCACAGATTTTTTTTCTCTCTTTGAAAAGGGATTTAATAATTTAGTTTTTTTTCCCCACCATGTCACACTCAGCAATTATTCCAAATAACATCAAAGAACACAGTATCTGCTCACCTCCCTCTTCAGCTGAGCCTAGGACTGATTCATTCGTTGTGGTATGGGGATGAGGAGGTGGGGCTGCTGAGACTGAAGCTGCATCTGTCGCACCTGTGACATCCTGTTGATTGACAGCTGATTTCTAAAAAAAAAAAAAAAAAAAAAAAAAGATCACATCTACTGCATGTTGGCCAGAGAAGAGCAGGACATGGACATTCTGAATTTTCTGTAAAGGTTGATTAAAAGTAAAAGCTGCCTGTTTCACTGCAGAGCACCAGTCACCAAGACAGAATTTTAAGCCTTAACAAAATTTTTAACAGGTGAGGAATCTAAAAATTCATCCCACGTACAGTCGTCAGAAGAAATTAGCTACAGAGACTAAAACCATCATCAGGCTGTAAACATGTCTCTTTCTGGAGTCAGACTCGAGAGCTCATTCAAATGCAAAGTTTTTGGCACTTCAGATTTTAGGAGCCAGACAGAACCATTTAACATAAATAGTTGTGGTGCTATTCAACCATGCAACAAGCAGTTCTGAAAACAATATTCTGGCCTCTTACATGTGTCAGTACTCAAACCAAAGTGCCCGTCGGATGATGGAACAGCTGCTGAAGCTCCTTGGGCTGACAAATCAGGGTTTTCTTTCTTTCTTTCTTTCTTTCTTTCAAACCGTCCACACTCTTTAACAGACTTGTGAGTATAATGCCTTCCAGGAAAGATCACCACCCTCCATTTGAAACATTGTCACGTTTTGTCCCTCCATGAGACGGCACAGCGTGGCCATTTGCCTTCTTTTCAACTTGTTTGCTCATGTGCAGAGCCTCCCATCAGGATAGAAAACTGCCATCAGTAAGATAAGGCTGATGATTGAGAATATCTGTGTATTGATCTGCACTAGGGACTCTAGTGCCCATAAAATACCCCACATCTGTGTCCATTCAAACTAAATGTTTCCTTTGATGTGTATACTTACACATATACTTACACATCATCTGCATATATGCAGATTTGCATATTGAACATGTATGTTATTTTATTTGTTTGGGAGCTATTGATTAGGTGGCATTATTTTGACATATATATCCATACATTCATCCCTATATACTCGTCAGGTTTTTTCTCCTGCACCCATCATAGAGGAAACATTTAACTTCTCCTTCATTTCAAGCAGCCTGTCTATATACCTTACACTCATTAGCGTATGCACAGCTCCACACTGTTGTCATTCTGCACCCTCTATTGATGCCTGCTGGAGTCTGTAAGTCTAAAAACAGACTCATCACCTCACAGGTGGGACATAATGTCTGAGGAAGACAAAGCACTCTTACAAAAACCGGTCAGATATGCCTGGGAGCGACATGTGAATCCAAAATCCCCATTCATAATGGAAGTGTACGTGTGTGTATGACATCCCCCATTGACTACACCAACTACTTCCTGCTAGAGACTGTCTCAGAAACCCAACTGTAGCCGGATGCCTGAAAGGAGAGCCAGTGAGAGGGCGAGCAAATGAAACATTCATATTTCAGCAGCCCAGAGTCCACCTTTAGAGAGGGAGCGAGACAGCGAGAAAGACAGAGATCATACTTGATTGCTTAAAAATGCATGGTGTTTGTAGGGCAGAAGATGGCAGCTGTATGCAGATCCTGATGCTGAGAAAAACGGGGACACTAAACAAGTCACAGCCTCGTCAGCGCCGCTGAGTCTGGCATGGGAATCCGAATCTGAAAAGAAAGTCAGTTTTAGCCGTAATTGAGCACAAAAGAGCAGTTTCAAGTGATGGGGTAGCCATTTGGGGACTGGAGACTTAAATTCTGTCTTTCTTAATAAAATATCATGCTGTGCCAGATGAAAAGGGTTTGGATATGGGAAATCGAACACCCCAAGGGGTTCTGACCCTTCTTTGAGGAGCAGAGGGGTTTAAGAGCTGGGAATAGTTAGAGGCTGTACTTTTCAGCGTGCAGATGTGTTTGATAATTTATCAAGCGCCTGTTCTCCAAGAGGCAGCGTTAACGTACAGCCCACAGCTTTCAGGATACCTTAAGTCATGGCGTCTCGATGCTTCGAATGAACTTTTCATGCTGACTCAGTGATAGGTTTGATAGATATTTGAAAATTACACCCTTAATATTGTTAACTTTAAAGCGAGAAATCTGCAGCACAAGCTATAGGGATTTTCTAACTTTCCCATTCGTTTCACTTCCATCCCACCCTGTCTGTTCTCATCCCCCACGCTGGATCATTGCTGGATGGATTATATGTGAACTGACCCTCACATGCATTAAATCACTCCCCGTGTAACCTCACTACAAGTGCCCTTTTATGTCATTTGAGCATGCTGTGTTTGTCGTTGTTGCTGTGTTGTGTAATCAGCTACCACGACACAACCAGAGAGCTGCTCCAGTGCTGCTCAGGCTTGTCCCATCCTGATGAAATTTTCATTGAGCAGAGGAAGCTGAGCGTAGTTTCATAATTCCCCAGCGAGTTGCATCAGCTTGTAGTGATATCGCCCTATCAGGACCTGCTAAGAGCACATTTGATGTCTTGATACCTCGGAGAGCCCATTCAGTTGCAGGGAGATCCTCCCCTTCTCACCTCATGGTGCCTTCACTGAATTGTACCATGTTGTTTTGAGAGGGTCTGGGACTGTTTCCTTCTGAGGATTTCAGCTGTCAATACAATGATGCTCTGTGGCTGGAGTGACAAGAAGATGACCAACTTCAAGGGAATGCCCAACAGGGACTCGGCTGCTGGGAGCATCTTTTGTGAAACAAAGAAAGCAGATACTTGAACAATGAGTTCTCTGAGAGGGTTAATTAGAGGGATCCATCAATAAAAGTCACTGCAGGGACTCAAATGTCCTCATTGCTCCTTGGTGCACAGAATCTAAACCCTGCAGAAGTCTGTGGTCAACATTTAATGCTGATTCAAACACGTCACAATGCGTTAGATTTCTGTTTGGCTCGAGCGACAACAGAGGGGACGATTTGTTCGAAGATGCATCATCACGTGGCTAATGGAGCTGGTTACCATATTTCCTTTTAGTACTTCTGAAAAGTTCAAACGTCTTGCATCAGTTCAAACATGTTCTGATACTTTAATGGGGTGAAAACAATGAAACCTCTCTCTCGCTCTTGGGACAATGTGTCTTGCCAAACTGTTGCAACTGTGGCATATGCTTCATGTTTATTTAAACATTTGGAAATCAGAGGAGGCTCTTGGTGAACACTGGGCCCATCTGACAGTTTCCATTACATTTCACGTCCATAAAACAGGACTGGTGTTATTGCAAAATATTACAATGCTGGAAAAAAAAATCTCAACTATTATTTTTTCACTTCGAGTTGTGTTGCAGTGGATTAGAGTCGAGATGCGAATAATGTAAAGCAAATTAAGACTTGTGTTCTTCCACTGCATGTTGACACAACCCAATGCACCAGCTAAACGGAAAGATACAGTAGCTGTCATGACACACACACAGACAAACGTGTGTGTGTGACAGCATTCACACTGACTCACCTCGCTATTATCACACACCAAGAACTTTACTTCTTTTTGCGCTACTGCAGTCACACATGCAGTAGCTGCATTAATACGTTCAGTCCCCTGAGCCAGCAGCCCCATTATCACCCTATATAACTGATATGATAACAGAATGTGTATAAATAGTGTGATACATGAGACAAAGTGATTCCTGAGGATTTTCCTGCTCAGTTTGGTGGTTTACCATCATTCATCATCATACCATCATTTCCTGTACAATGGAAAAAGAAAGAAGCGATGTCTGATTTTTAAATGACTCACTTTGCGTGTGACAGGAAGTATCTCCAAGCTGTCATTTCCTGTCTCTGTCCAGCGCTGAGGCTGAATCCCAGGATCTGCCGAGCTAATTTGGAGCAGGTGATGAGGGAAAGTTATAATTGTGCTTTTGTTCACACATTCACAGCTGACAATGTGCCACCTGCCACAGTGTGAATCGCACACTGATAATATGCTGCCTGTGTGTGCCATGTGGGTTTCACCCGGTATTTGTGTTACACACTCCATCCTGGCTACTTAAATCCTGACATGCTTTGCAAATAAGCTCATTAGAGATTCAGAACATAATCTTCTTTAATGGTAACATATTTCAGCACATGTATGCATTACTTCATATTCTACCACACAAATACATTACCATACTGTCAATTCAAGCAAGGCTGTCTAGGCTCATTTTTTCCTTTTCCCTTCTATTTCTCCGTGCCCTCTCTTTGCCTGTTTGAGTGTGTGTGTGCGTGTGCGTGCGTGTGTGGTGGGTGTGACTTACCTCCCCTCAATCCTGGCCCCTCTCCACACCTGTTTATAATCAACCTTCAGTTCAAGTACCCCAGCTCTTCCCTCACTCGTTGCTAGATTGTTCAGCCTGACAAGTAGCCCCCCCACCCCCCACCCCTCCCTCTCTGCCACTGTTGTTACTTGTGCTGCTTCTCGCGCTCTGAACAGACCAAACCTCTCCAGTGCCACACTAATCTTTCCTTTCACACCACCACCACCAATTCATCCACCAGACCATGCCACCAGTCCTGAGCCCTCAGCTGCCCCCTTGTTAACCCTTCAACCCTCATCCACACTCTACCCTCTGGGGATAACCTTCAGGTTAATTCGGGCCCAAAACCAACATTACCATAGTAACAATCAATGACATGCACTGACTGGTAGCACAAACAACATTAGACAAGAAAACATGATTCATAATCTGTGGTTTTATGACATGAGCAATGAGGAGGAAAATAGTTTTTAGAGACAACCAAGATTTTTTTTTTTCCAAATCAGATCTAGTTTTTTGTTAGTTACACTCTTCACTGAATTTCCCAAGTTAAATGTCCTTGTAACTGCTGAATTCTGCCAAAAGACAAATGTTTTCTGCTGGAATTAATGGAGCTGAGCTGCTGAATGCAGTTCCTTGGTGTGCCATTTGTTTTTTTCATTTTGAAAAGAGTTGTGATTTACCAAGAAATCATAGTACTATAGTCCAGATTAAGGTAGGCAATAATTAAACTGCTTTGTACATTAAAATGTCAGACAGTCCCTGAACTGGAGTGGATTTCATTGTAATGTGAAATATGCAGTATGGCTGGAGTTCATTGTCCTGTGCCAGACCTGGTGTCAGCTGGGGAACAAACCAATAAGCAGGTGTTAGACCCCACTCACATGGTTTTTAGTTAACTTTATTCGGTAACACTTTACTTGAAGGTCTCATCATGACACTGACATGTGACAGTCATGAACATGTCATAAACATTATGTCAATGTCATAACGTTGTTATTAAGGGTCATTCAGTTAACCCTAACCCTATAAACCTGGGTGTTATGATATTGACATAATGTCTGACTGTGACATATCACTCTTATGACAGTGTCATGCTACTCATATGATGAGACAAGTCAAGTAAAGTGTCACCCTTCTTTCTAATTTAGCCTATATTCATAGGCCACTTTGTATGACAGACAGAGGTATTTTTAGACATGCTGTTTGGAAGTGACAGAGGTGCATGGCTTCCCTGTCAAATCTCTGAAACGTTCCTTTTAACAGTGGAATGCTGACTTTGATTGAAACTGATCAGGCTTTCACTCGAATGAAACAATGGTGCACAAGTTCCAGAACTTACCACCTATGTAGTTACTTGACAAAAGCAGTGTTGTCGAAAAGCATTTTGTTTCCCTTCTTTAAAACATACATCCTGCAGGCTATTTCTGTTTGACACAGCATCAACTCCCTCATACGCCCTCACTACCCTGGAAAAAAAAAAGAGACTTCATCAACAATAAAGAGGCTGACAGGAGCGTGATACAGGCCCATGGTTAGCAAATCTGACAGGGCTACACCAAACGTCTCCTGGCTGACTTATTAGCATCCTGAAAAGTAGGTCAATCAAGGGAGGAGAAGAGAGGCATGTTTAAAATAAAAACATGTTTTTGTGTTGGCAATAGTTCAGCTGAAACAATACTGAATTGAAAGAAATGCAGAGTAGGACTTTGCTCACAGTTAAACTGGTTTTCAAATGATATGAATAAAATATGCATAAAGGCTTAATGTGGAGTATATAAGTATAACAATTTGAAACAAAAAGAAGTTGTAGGGGCATTTCAGGGCCATTTTTAAATAACTAATCATGGCTCATTTGCACCATATCGTCTCCGCTTGGAACCCGCTATGGTTTCTTACCAGCTAATTGCCAATTAATTCATGTAACAGCTTTCCAGAGCATCCACTCCCCAAAGACAAGGAATGTATCTCAGTTTTCCATTGTTGTTGCCAAGCACTCAGCAGGGCAGGACACATCCATCGTAAAGTCAATCAGGTCTTAATGCTCAGATCACTTATCAGTACATAATAACCTTTAAATAGCAATCACTGCAATCAGGAAACAAAGTTCACTTCCTTTAGAAGTGATGGTGTAAACATACAAAGGAATTCCTCTATTGGGATAAACAAATTAATAACAAATGAGCCCATCGTTAAATATTTGACATGTTTACAGTTAAAGTATAAGTAAGGATAGCATGGATTACATTTTTTAAGGCAAAATCATAATCAGAGAGCTGATTCTGTACATTGTCACGCTATGATAATGATGACAGTAGAGTAGAGAGACTTTTGATTTGACGCCAGTTTGAAGTTGGAGTGTTTTAGATGTAACGTTGCTGCATTAATGATGATGATGATGACGATGATGTTGGCTTCTGCAGATGAGAAAATGGTACAGATGAAGAGGACAGAGGTAGGCAGGTGGAAACCTGATATACAAGTGAGAAACTTGGATGGATGTTAAGCATGGAGTGTGTGTATGTGTGTGTATAGGTGTGTGTGTGTGTCAGTGCCCGTTGTTTGCAAAGTCTATAACTATTTTATGCAGCGTATCTAAATATTTAATGGCATGTAAAGGCTTTTTTCTAGATATGCTGTGTTTGCATATTTATTTGCTTTTAAGCCTCAGCAAACAACTATGTTGATGGCTCACAGAGGATTCAATAAAGTTGTGATTATGAGGAAGTATGGGCTTTTGCAAATGGACTCCTTGTACATTTATCACTCATTTCACTGGGCCTATAACTCACTCTCTGGCCCGTAATTTGAAAACACAATGCACAGCACATAATGCAAATGCACATACAGAACGGAGGCCTTTGATGGATTTGTGTTATATTCTGCATGCAACATCCTAATTATTGTGGATGCTGGAAGGTCTTGCTGGATTACCAGGGAAATGCAAAGCCAGTGTCTTGGTATTGATAGTACAGTTACAGATGGCCTTGGGGAGTGTTTTCTCTCTCTCTCTCTCTCTCTCTCTCTCTCTCTCTCTCTCTCTCTCTCTCTCTCTCGCTCTCGTCTTTTGTAGTCATATTGTTGTCATGGTGGTGCTGGAAGCTGTCCAGGCTAACTTTGATCACTTCTATAATCATGACCGTGGAGGAATCACCAAATGTGATGGCTTTGTCCCACATTCAGCTCTGCCCTCATCCCTGTAAATGAAAGGAGAACAAGAGGAGAAAGGGCAGTACTTTTGGGGTAATATTTTTTGTGCATCTTTGCCTTTTCACTGACAGATCTTTGAAGTTATTTGCATCCTCAGGCAAAGCAGAAGTACTGAGTGTGATAGTTTCTTATTCAGTGTTTCATTTGGTTTTTTGTTTTGTTTCTTTTCTCAACTTTTTGTTATGCAGCGTAGCATATTTTAGACACACTGATGGCGGCTGAGCCTGAGGGAGTTACAGCTTGTCTGTGTGCAGAGTGCACTTGTTAGGGTCTCTAGGTTCTAGCGATGGAGATCAAAATAACACTGAATAAAAAGATACAGAGGCGCTGGAGGAATGTGGCAAATCTTTATGGCTCTTCTGGTGACAAATTTATTTGTTTATTGTTTTCATTTGTTTTGCTCTCCTTCGTCACAACTGTTGGCCTATAGGTTTCGGGACAAATACATTATAGAGCAATACGTTGTAGCGACAGAAAACCAATAACATCTTCAAACACAGCACTTCTATTGGGTTGTTAGGTTCGACAAAGACAATAATTCAATGTAAATTACCTTCAAATTTAAAAAGATCATATTTAACTGACAGCTAAAACTAAATGTCAATAGTTATCTGTGTCACCATAGCAAATTTCATATTGACTTAATAGTTTCACTAAAATCTGTTTTTCTGATGATGCTAAAGAAAGGTCAGGATATCATTGAGTTATTGAGGTTTCACTCTGGGGACCATGAATGCTGGGGAAATACCAGTAACAGAAAAGTCTGACCATCCCATAGCCACTCTCTTACTGTTTTGAGTATTTACATCTAGTAATAAACATTACTCTTTCCTGTTTTCGTATTACAATTCATGTCATGCTGATTTAATAATACAACTATCATCTATGTTGCTGTTGTATGTAACTGTATTATAAGGCTTCCTGTTATGATGAAATTATAAATTATTTGCTTGCGGTTTTTATGTCTAACACAGGTGTTAGACAGTTTTTAAAAGAGTTGCAGAGTTTCTCAAATCCACTTCAGGTGACCTACAGCATTTTGCATATGTAGTTCCATGTGGACATAAGTTGGCAGTACATCAGAGGATATTTTCATCTAACTTCTCATTGACTCTATCTGTCAGCTGTGAACTGCATGGGTTCAGGTTTTGGGGGTCATGCTGGGCCAGTAGGGACTACTTTTCAGGCAGATAAACACTACTGATTGAGAAGGAATATGCCGGATATAAATCTAGTGTCTGAAACATTTTAGTTTAGTCACATTTTTGTGGTGAGTTTTTTGAAAGGTCAACAACACTACACACATAAACTTTGTCATTTTGGTTGTGCCAGTGAACACAGTGGGATATTCGGCACTCAAACTTCATTGGCATTTTCTCCCCTACTTAGTGGTTAATAAATGACTGCATGAACATTTCTGTGAGTGCTCTTTTAATCAGGAGTGAGTGTTAGTCTGATCAGCCCCGAGTGTGGGCATGGAGGGGATGATTCCTGAATGACTTTAAGAAGTGTTTTGTAATTCACTGAAACGTGCTTGATTAACCCTCTTCTAGTGACCAAGCATAGTTGGATTACTGAATGAGCCTGAAGGGCAGAGGCCTATTGTTTCAAGGACACAAGGCCCCTTTAAATGACCATTAGGCTACTGTTTAGAAGTCTCAGGGAGAAAGCAGTTTAAAGCAGAACAGTAAAACAGCTCTGCTTTAAGACATTAAAACCTCTATATCAGTTTTCTTTAACGATATAATCATCCCTATAATATTCTGTGTAGTATTTTGTGTAAGAACTGGAGATCTACTGTGAGACAGACACTCTCTAATGTGATCAAAATTGACTTTCAGGGTGTGATTTGTTTTTGGAATCAACAGCAGCATTGGAGAATAACTCCCCTGCAAAATGTCACTGAAAGAATCAAAAGGAGACAAAAATGACTACAAGGAGACACAAAACGACTACAAAGAGGCAGTAAAGGTAACAAACTGATGCAAACTGAATCATACAGACTGAGAGAGACTCTGGATTTCTTGCTTTCCATCATGAAAGAGGAGTGGGAGGAGTTTTACATTTCTAAGCCCAGGGGTCCATTTTCTCATAATTCATCCATGAAGCGGAGGCAGGTTTCTGAGTAGGTATCACTGAATGAAGCAGTATCTGCTTCATATTCTTATATATTTGCATACTGTAATGGAACTCTCTACATCTCTTTGTGTTTATTTATTTTTCATATTTGTGTTCAAAAACATCGCTGAGGTCTACAGCAGCAGGTCTGCCACATGTGTATGAATATAATGGCATCCATCTGGAATTGTATGTCTTGTATATATTTATTTCATTTCATCTGGAAGCCCTTTGGGGCCATAAAGCTTCTTGTGAGTTAGTCAAGACATCTGCAGGGCCTAATGGAGGTGCCGGGCCACAGTTTGTTGTCTATTCAAGGCAGCTGTCTTGACTGTACGGAGAACCATGTTCACACAACATGTTCTGCTTTCTGAAAAAACTGTTATAACATTCATCACACCCCCAGCGAGGTGTTGCAACTCATTTAAATCAGTTCCTTTATATAAGTAGTCTTCTTATTTTCACCATTTAAAGTTGTTAAAAAAAAGACAAATGAGTGGATCAGTGACTGCCTTTTTCACTTATTCCACATTGTAAAAATCAGACCACTCCTGCCTCAGAAAAAACAAAAACGAGTCCATACATTGCATTACTCCCAGGCTGGATTAGTTTCATGTGTAGCCTACTAACAAGAACAAAGAAGAGAGATCATATTTCACCCATATCAGCTTCTCTGCACCAGGTCCCTTAATGTTCAGACACCATCATTTCTTAAAGAGCTTACAGTAGCCAATTACCTCACAACAACACTGTGCTCCCAGCCAGGCTCAGACTAAAGGAGGTTTGAGCTGATTTAACCCTGACTCACTGTCCTGTCCTGGAAATCTAGTCCAGGACCCTGTTGGTTAGACTATGTCCTAAGGTGAGGGCTTTACACATAACACAACTACATACAGACTTGTGATAGAAGTTCATACTACACATTACACATTATTTACGAGGAAATAATCTTGATCATAGTGTCCTAACTGAAGTGTTACTTAATATCTCAGCATATCAGGATGTCATAAGACGCTGTCCCAGTTCAGGGGCTGGATGCATCGGAGGGCCCAGCCTACGCGGTCTACGGAAGCAACAGCAGGAGTATTTCCTGATTATGTCCAAACACAATCAATGTTCTAACATTAAACGTTTGAAAGTGACTATTCAGTCCGGCCAAATGTCCGACTGCCCATTTTTCTGACTACCCATTAATCCCACTTATTCTAAAGGGTTAGGGTTATGTGTTAGGAGTAGGGTTAGGGTTACTTAAATCGGAGAAATGGGAAGTCGGACTAATGGACGCAAAAATAAAGAATGGTCGGAGAAATGGAGAAGATTAGATGTAATGATAAAAGATAAACAAATAATAGAATAATAAAGATGCTTTGCTGTTAAAAGCCTATATCACATATCTCTTACATTGTGCTGTCTTGCTGGTTGTCGTAGTGACTTCTCCTGGCCGGCCTGGGGAAAGGCATCAAAGTTGGTGCTGGTTCCTAGTGGTGGAGATCAGGTCGGCTGTCAGTGTGAAATCTGTTGCCAGGAAGATGTTGCTGTTAGTCTGCTTATGGACATAGGTGCTCCCATCAATGACATGGTTGTGTTGAGTTGTCCTTACACTGGAAAGTTGTTTCCTTAAGGTTCTTGCTGACTGCAAATCTTCTTTACTGAAACAAGCAGGAGACAGGTTTACACATTATCTTAAACACACAGGATGAAGAGCTCAGTCTCTGGTTCCACATTCTGTCAGTTATGAAATGTTTTGGTCGCGGTGACATGCAGTCAAGGCCTGTCCTGGCCCAGAGGGAGTAACTGGCATAGAACAATATGCCGTTGCCAAAGCGGTCTGGTTCCGTGAAGCAGTCTGGTGCTACAGCGCAGAACAGCAGGATGGTGCTGGAGAGCAGCCCAGCTCAGACAGCACCATTGGTGAGGACCGTGTACAGGACAGTGGGAATAAAAGATTTACATGGGACACAGACAGCGATGAGGCATGTGGTGAGGACGAAGTCTGTAAAAATGAGGCCAGTGGTGAAAAAGAGGAAAACAGTGAAAATATTGTGAGACAGGTAAGTTAGACAGATGTGGTATTAAAAAAGTTTAGGCTGACAAAAGCAAGCAAAGAGAGTGTGAGAACAGTACTACAAGCAGGTGCAGTGATGTGTCCCTTGTTAGGCTGAGTGGCAGCCAAGAAACAAAAAAAGAAAACATGATTTGATACTTAAACTGAATATTTTACTCCTCAGCCAGATTCCACATGAGAAATGGAGAGGAATCAGTCCTCATCAATCAAAAAGTCTTTGAACTCAACAAACTTGTACTCCACTCAACTTTTAGCTCAGTTATTGGTTGTTTTTAGTTTTGTTTTTAATATCTCACCCTCTGCACAGCCACTTTCAGAGTGGAAGGTCTGAATGTAAATGGAGCCACAGATACTGTAGATGAAATGCACTGATGTGCTTTCAAAAAAAAAAGAAAGCAGTGAGACAGCTGGAACAGAGGATGGGAAGTGGAAGTGATATTAAGCCACAATACAACACTCAGTGGAGAAGTGGGCTTCCTGCTCTCTGGAGGATGAGAGAGGATGTTCCTTTTAGCCAGAGCTTGTTTTTTTTCATCATTGTCAATATCAATCTATGCTCCAATCAACAGTGCAGACAGGAAGTAACTGATTGAATAACTCAAGATGTATTTTTTATTCTATGGTGGGGATTTTAACAGTAGGTTTTTAGACAGTAACCATGGAGAGCTTCTCAACGTGCTCTGAGGTAGCTGATCTACTTTCATGGTTCGGTGGATGTGTGGGGAGAGATGCACGCAGACTCCAGACAACATGGTCTCTTCTGTGAGAGGATAGGATATCCTTAGCCCAACCTGATGGCTTTTATTGCATTCCAGGTTCCATATTGTAAATGTACAGATTAATAATGCAGATCTACCTCTGAAAGTATCAAAGCCTCAGTCCACACAGAAATTCACACAATGAGAGACTGAGCCTTAAAACCTGCTGTTCTGTAACTTTGTGATGTCACAACAAAGCAGCTGGACCCAGCAGCCAAGATTTCCCTGGTTTAACCTGAAATCTGCTACAGTTTTATTGGATCACTGTTAAAACAGTCAATCAGAGGAGAGGCACAGAGTACAGAGGCACAGAGCCAGTCTTTGTTGTAGTTTTCTGAGAGAGGAGATGTAAAACTATATTTAGATGACTTTTGTTTCTTGGAACCATGCAAGATTTTTACCGTAAACTCTTGTTCATGACAGATGAGACTACATAAATATACATATGTACGTATATGATAATGTTATCCGCTCCATGGATTGCCTTCTTGCCAGCTGCATTGAAAATTAATGCACTTGCCCAGAGGGAGGGGGGACAGTTAAAACAGTGGAAATGCAACCGGACCTATATAGTTCCCCTTTAAAACTACAAAATTATCAAAAGGAGAGTGTAAAATGTTATGTATACACCATTTGGACATTTTGTAAGATTTATTTATAATGTGTGGCTTTGTAGATATGTCCTGCTTTAATGTCATACTGACAAGTGCACCGTGACATTTTAATTAAGTTTTAGTTTCTGATAGAAGGTTTAGAGATTGACTGCTTATAGGTAGAAGAAGAGTGAGGTCATCTGTCTAGACTGTGTCAGAAGCACATTTCATGTTACACAAGACATCCATAAAAGATCTGGAGACTGATATTGTGAAACTAGGAAAAAAAAGGGGGGGTCCACAGGAAATTGAGGATACATTGAAATTCTCATCTTAAAACAACATTTAGCCAACCTGCAGAACACAGGCTGATCTAGATCCTGCCAAGTCCACGACATCACAAAGATTGATGCCCCCTCTTGCTTTTCTTTGGCCTGGAGAAAGAAACAGGGAGAGATAAAGTAATCCACTCTCTGCTCAGACATGCAGGGCAAGAACTAACAGAAGCTGGCGCGATAAGAAGGCGAACTGTTGAATTTCACTCCCCCCTCTACAACAGTGGAGAGAATGATTCACTGTTCCAAGGGGTCAGCCTCAGGCTTATTAGCACAAACCCAAACAAAAAAATGGTTGACTTCTTATGAGATTGTTTAGACTCTACATTTGTAAAAGGGTCTCTAAAGATTATTTTCTATTGTATGGCAGGGATTTTAACGGAATACGTTTTTAGACAGTAACAATGGAATGCTTAGCAACATGTTCTAAGGTAGCTGATCTGACAATACAATACATGTGGTATTTGGACTCCACATTTTTAAAATTAGGTCTGTTGCCTCTGTTTTATCAGGGAGTTTTGGAATCTTAAGCACTTTGGGTGTGGGTGTGAAAACTCAAACTCTCTGCGCTGGTTGTTGAAGGGGTCAGTGGTCCACAGTAACGAACAAAGACTGTGCCTGAAGCTGCTGGTGGATGCAGCAGGGCCAGTGCTCTCTGATGCCCAGGCTGTGGGCTCTCTGAGGGGCATCCAGGTGGTTCAACATGCCCCGGGGCTGTGGAGGCCAAGGCTCTCTAGGAGTACAGCTGAGGAATCACTGAACCCCATCGCAGGGACCAGCACCCGAACATCACCTAGGCCCTGTACTTGGAGAGCTGATAACCTGAGCCTATGTGTAAAGCATGAAGGCAGGAAGAGACCACTCACTCTGTGGACAAGCTGACTAAGAGGGGACAAAGACACTGAGACCACATGGGAGGAATTTATACAAAGCTCTCCTAAAAAAAAAGATATCCAGTGGAGGACTTAATATGATGCTGTCAAACACTTTTGTTCTCAACCCTGGTGGGATTAAAGAATGTCCTTCTCCCCATGATAAAGTGAAACCATTTCCATGCATTCACTGCATGCAAGGCAGTCAGTGATCTGTACTCATCACATGTGTTTTTAGTCTGTTTGGTGAAAGCTTCTCTGCGACAAGTTTTATTTGTGGGCTACAAAAAGATCAACCAAGTGAAATGGCAGCCACCAGTTGTTCTCTCGTGAGAAGCTAAACGCTGCAGGTCACGGGGTCTCAGTTCAAGTTCAGTTTAAATGGTGTAGAACCATGGGAAACTTTGAAACGACAAGTGGTGCTTTGAAGATGTCATTTACATTGTAAATGTTCAAGACAACAAGAAATCAGGGTAGACACAGAGCTGTAGTCGATAGGAGTAGACTGGAGGCAGATGGCCGTTCACCCTCAGTCTGGTTCTGCTGGAGGTTTCTGCCTCTTTAAAGTCATAAGACATAAGACTCTTTATTGATCCCATGTGTGGGAAATCCTCTTGTAATAGTAGCAAAGAGTACAGGATGCATACAGAAATAAGGAATAAAATATAAAGGTTAAGACAATAAATATATACTATATATACAAGAAGTATTTTGTTTGGTTCGTATGGTGGGTCTATGTGTAAAGAGTGTGGACCTGCTCTGCAGAAGAAGAGTTCTGAGATAACCCTGCTCTGTTATGGTGCTACATAAATAGCACTTACTTCATTGACTTGACTAGAAATACGTAGGCTGTGATAAATCAAGTCAATGGGGTGTCAAGACTTGTGTGTGTGATTTGTGCCTGTTGAGAGGCTGATTGTCCCGTAGATCTCATTTCCCATGAAAGCAACTCCCACAGATTATAATCCACTTGATCAGAGAGTTATGTTCCCGCAACTATGGAATAAATTGGAACAATCTGAAGTGGCACACTCCTGTAAAACTGAGTGCTTTTGTCTAAACTTAAATCAACCAAGTGGTCGTTACTAAAATTTAATCTGAAACAAAAGCTTCATCAGTTAACTGATGAAGCCTGTAATCCTCCAGTCCTCATCCATAACATGCAGCAGTTTGTCCGCTTTTATTCCATATTTTCAAAAATCCATTAAATGTTCCATTGTAATTAGTTCAGTCACCGAATCTTGATGAAACTTGATCAGTTGCAAAAAAAATGTGCTAAATGAAATTTCCATGAGCTTATCAACTTATTAATTAATGGGGAAGTTGCCACGGAGGAGCAGTAATAAAGTTAGAGAAATAATTAGTGCCTGTCTAAGCCTTCATGCATTCAGATATAAGAATTATTTGATTAAAACACTATGTGGGTTGTCATTTGTAAAGCAAAGGATAGACTGGGTGATTGAACCAATTTTTAGTTTAGTGCAACACATTTGTACGTTTATATGGTGAAATAGAACCAGGTAGTACAGCCACAGAAAAGCTCAAAAAAGAGGATGCTACTCACAGATAGCAACTCATGGCTTTTGTTCAGACATCAGAGGCACTGGAAGGGTACAGTGTGAAAAAGAAGAAAGAGATGGAGTTATATAAGAAAAAGGCATAAAAGTACATAAAAGCATGTAAAATACTGCAATATATATTTCTGTCTGCATTATTTAAAATAAAAGGTTACTAATGTAGCAAAAGGTCCAACAAGTTGCAAAACCAAAAGGTTTCAAGAGCGATGAAAAAGAAGAGACACAGAGAGTTCCTCATTCAGTCCGTCTGCTGTTTTGGGCCCAGATCAAAAATCCATTTGGCTTCTGCCTGAAGCAGAACCTGGTTGCAGGCTCCACTGCTGGTGGGGAGTTCAATCAATGTACAGAGCAGAATTTTAATACTGTGTCCACAGGTCCGTGTTCTAGGAAGTGGTTCACAAGGGGGGAAGAAGAGTCTGTATTAATGCTGCTTTAATGTCCAACAGTGCATGTTCTCAGGGTCTGCTGAGCTTTACCCGCATAGAGTTTCTAGTTTCTGCACAGGAGCACTGAATGCTCTTCTTCTTCTTCTTCTTCTTCTTCTTCTTCTTCTTCTTCTTCTTCTTCTTCTTCTTCTTGCTACCACTGTTAAGCACTTACAAATAACTACACTTAAAATACTTACATGAATAAAAGACATTGAATGGATTGATTAATTTTGTGATTCTTGTGATGTGGTGACCCCTGAGGGTATTACTGACAACACACTGCAAACAGGTACTTTGTCCATCCGAAATAAACCAGAGAAGCCACAGGTGAATAAGGACCTGGCTACTGTAATAAAGAAGTCAGTTATTAACCTCTTCCATCATGGCATGATAAGCATCGGTGATCTGATTTCATGCTTCACACAGCTTCACGCAGCAGCAGCCTATCACCTGGAAAAGGCAAAAGAACTTTCTCCAAATGATCGAGGTCAGTAATATCCTCTGTGTTTCCAATGAAAGAAGTCCTAGCTTGACACTATAATGAGTCCCAGTGAATCAGTCCAACTTTGGAGCTGAGCTGTTTACCTCAACATAGAAAAACAAATCATACAGAGCAAAGTCCATTTGTCCAAGTTATTAATACCTGGTGGTGAAACAGGTCAAATCTGCGGCTCCATCAGTGCAGCTCCTACAACTACGAATATTATTACATAATATAAAAAATAAATTCATGGTAGCACTTAACAATAAGGGTCCCTTAATTAACGCTATTTAGTGCATTATTAAGCATTAATTAACTGTTTAATAATACATGATAATATATTACTTAGCGTTAGGTAACCCATTAGGTAATGTATTATTAAGCAGGTAATTAATGTTTCATACTCAACATTAATTAATGCATTATTAAGCATTAATTAACTGTTTAATAAGACATGATAATATATTATTATGTATTACTTAGAGTTAGGTAACCCATTAGGTAAGGTATTAGTAAGCTGTTAATTAATGTTTACTCAACATTAATTAATACTTTATTAAGCATTAATAAAAGTTAAGTAATGTAATTAGTTATCATTAGCTATTTATGCACTACTCAGTATTAGGTCATATATTAGTAAACCATTAATAACATCTCTAGTAATCATTTATTAATGGTGTTTATTTGGAAGTGAATACGTTACCACTAACTAATGCATTAATCATGAGTTATATGGCATACCCATTCCCAGAGAGTCACAGTAGCCCACGTGAATTTGTTGCTGTTGCCAGTACTGGTGCCGTGCTGTTGCCCTGACATGAGTCGTTGCCAGTAGTGGTACCGTCGGTTGCCTACCAGCACCATTGTTGATACCGTTGCCGTCGTCAGTACCGGGATCAGTGCTGGTATCATTGTGGGTAGGAGTGCCGACCAGCCTCCAGATCTCGTTGGAGCTCTGGAGGCTGGTCAGCCACACACCCAGCACAGGGTGCTTGTGTGTGGGTGAGAGGAGCAGGGAGACTGGGCTTGAGCTCAGGAGAGAGCTTTGGAGTACCAGGACCATGGGGTTCCTACCCACACAGGGAAGTTGTTACTTATAGTAACCTGACACCTAACTCTTAGTATGCGTGCCTCATAAGCATTACTTAACCATTAGTGAATGCTTCTTGGACCCTTATTGTAAAGTGTAAACATATATCCCATAGGTAACACTTTATAAATGCTTAACTGCCTCATAAGCATTACTTAACCATTAGTGAATGCTTCTTGGACCCTTATTGTAAAGTGTAAACATATATCCCATAGATGACACTTTATAAATGCTTAACTGCCTCATAAACATTAGTTAACCATAGGTAACCATTAGTGAATGCTTTTTGGACCCTTATTATAAAGTGTAAACATATATCCCATAGGTAACACTTAATAAATGCTTAACTGCCTCATAAGCATAAATTAACCATAGGTAACCATTAGTGAATGCTTTTTGGACCCTTATTGTAAAGTGTAAACATATATCCCATAGGTAACACTTAATAAATGCTTAACTGCCTCATAAGCATTAATTAACCATAGGTAACCATTAGTGAATGCTTTTTGGACCCTTATTGTAAAGTGTAAACATATATCCCATAGGTAACACTTAATAAATGCTTAACTGCCTCATAAGCATGATTTAACCATAGGTAACCATTAGTGAATGCTTTTTGGACCCTTATTGTAAAGTGTAAACATATATCCCATAGGTAACACTTAATAAATGCTTAACTGCCTCATAAGCATTATTTAACCATAGGTAACCATTAGTGAATGCTTTTTGGACCCTTATTGTAAAGTGTAAACATATATCCCATAGGTAACACTTTATAAATGCTTAACTGCCTCATAAGCATTATTTAACCATAGGTAACCATTAGTGAATGCCTTTTAAGATGAGGATAAGGTTTAGATGTAATAGGCCAGAAGTAACAGAAACTCTAAGGTCGACTACGGAGCCCAGGATCAACCAACCGACCACTCAGGAATGACACAAATACAGTGTTCTCTTTAAGAAACAATAATATGATTGCAGGTGGGAAGACCACATATTAATTACACATTTATTACAGCGCTTGTTATTGCAATATAACTTTACAATTTACAGTAAACAAAATAAACAACATTCAATTAATCATATTATGTAGGGTAATAAACATATTAGGGTAAATAAACATCACATATGCACCTTGAAAATGCCAGACACATATTACAGCACTACTGCACCTGACATTAGCTCGTATGCTAACGGTTAGCTCGTTATCATTGGTGGTTAGCTTGCGCCGCTATTTGCATTAGCAATTTAGCATTAGCATTTCGAGTCGGTTGCTCTGATGCTTTCTCCTCCCGAGCGGCTCCTCCAACTGCACTCACGCAGGTCCTGGTCGTCCGGGGATCTTCTCTAACAGTTTTCTCCGTGTTTCGTCCGTGTTTTTTATTTTTTCACCGTCCAAAGTGTATTCTTCGTGGCTTGCTCTCTTCCTTCCTTCCAGCAGCTTCAGGAGGAAGTGAACCTGCTCCGATCGGGTCAGTGGGTGGGAGCTTCTCCTCTGATTGGATGAGAAGTCCGTCTTCCGATCAGCTCTTTCAAACTAAAGCTCCACATAGCTTTTTTATTACGGTTCTGCTCTTCTTTTTAAGTGAACGTGGATATTTTAATTAAAAACATTAGGCTATATTTAATGAATTGATTTTCCCACTACGAATTTCACTGGTTTTAGTTCAAACATCCTGGTTAATGAACTTATTTATTGATTTTAACCAATTTGTCTCTGTTTTTTAATACACAATATTATTAATACACATTTTTAATCTGGGTTAGACATTCACTAATGGTTACCTATGGTTAAGTAATGCTTATGAGGCACGCATACTAAGAGTTGGGTGTCAGGTTACTATAAGTAACAACTTCCCTGTGTGGGTAGGAACCCCATGGTCCTGGTACTCCAAAGCTCTCTCCTGAGCTCAAGCCCAGTCTCCCTCCTCTCACCCACACACAAGCACCCTGTGCTGGGTGTGTGGCTGACCAGCCTCCAGAGCTCCAACGAGATCTGGAGGCTGGTCGGCACTCCTACCCACAATGATACCAGCACTGATCCCGGTAAAAACATCAACAATGGTGCTGGTAGGCAACCGATGAAGAGCAAAGTCCACCACTACTGGCAACGACTCATGTCAGGGCAACAGCACGGCACCAGTACTGGCAACAGCAACAAATTCACGTGGGCTACTGTGACTCTGTGGGAATGGGTAACATGTATGCCATATAACTCATGATTAATGCGTTAGTTAGTGGTATTGGTAGTGCGTATTCACTCCAAATAAACACCATTAATAAATGATTACTAGAGATGTTATTAATGGCTTACTAATATATGACCTAATACTGAGTAGTGCATACATAGCTAATGATAACTAATTACATTACTTAACTTTTATTAATGCTTAATAATGCTGTTGAGTAAACATTAAGTAACAGCTTACTAATACATTACCTAATGGGTTACCTAACTCTAAGTAATACATAATAATATATTATCATGTCTTATTAAACGGTTAATTAATGCTTAATAATGCATTAATTAATGTTGAGTATGAAACATTAATTAACTGCTTACTAATACATTACCTAATGGGTTACCTAACGCTAAGTAATATATTATCATGTATTATTAAACAGTTAATTAATGCTTAATAATGCACTAAATAGCGTTAATTAAGGGACCCTTATTGTAAAGTGTTACCTAAATTCATAATTCCAAAATTAGTCAATAAACTGCTTTTAGGCTGTGAGCTTGTTGACTGCTTCACAATAATTTCACAACTTAAAAGTAGCATCAAAGACAAGATTGTTATTTATTCCCTTACGATGGGCTGTGCCGCTGACAGTCGATCTCCTTTTGAAAAGTTATGACAAAATTTTAATCACATATTAAATGTATTTACTTTCTGAAAGAAAGGTAATAGAGACACATACTGAATGTTTGAAATTCTCCCATTCAAAACAGTTCTCCACACAATACCCACTCAAAAGCCTGTGCACACCCACAAAAACAAATTAATGCACCGCATGTAAACACCCACGCAGTCACATTCAAATTAACAGGTGCCAATATCACTTCAGGCTATCTGCGGGGGCTTCCACGTCCACCTGAGTGGAGCAGCTAGGCCGTGAACTCTCTGTGACACCACCCTGTGAATGCACCTCAGCATCCATCCCTGAATAATTTGTGGGCTGCCAGCTGAACCGGGTTAAATGGTCTCCTTCAGAGATGCACTCTGCTCTGCAATCTCTACTGGTCCACACCTCGTGCATACAGGGTTGCTTTTCCTCTATGAAGGAAAAACAAGGTCACAAAGTGGGGGTTGCATAACACATTTCTCAAATATGTATGTGCCTTTCAATGGATGTTTCCCAAAGCGCTCAGTTTGACTGACATCTCCACACAGAACGACACACGCTCTACATATTTAAATGGCAGTTGTTCTAAATATTGCAGGTATCATGGACACCTGCCAGCACACTACACGTCCTCACACTGCCACTGACAATCAATCTGGAGAGTGTTATCTATTATAAACTCTGCTCTGGCTCTTTGTGAACAATATCCTTTTGATTGGTGAGAAGAAACATGTTACTATAGACACCACACAAAACCATATTGTGGTTATAAATCCAATATCTCTCAGCACTAATGCGCATGTAAGCACATAATACATTAGACACAGGATGAGGAACAGACAGTGGTCTAACAGGAAAAACATCTAGACAGGTTTGCTGGTCCTCATTCAAAGCTCAAATATTTGAGAAGTAACTTGAGAAATTTTATGTAGTTCAGTTTTCATTTAAGCAGCTTCACTAAGTCAAAACCAAAGTCCTATGAGTTGTTTAATTCCCAAAATTACATCATTTTATTTATTTATTGAACAGGGACAGTGCACATTAATTAACTGGCCAGTTTCACCATCAATGTTAATGTGCCAGAGTTAACCACAGTGGCTAATTTTTATCTGTTTCCATTGCAATATCAAAATTGTTTTCATAAAGGTTTATACAATAATCACAATCTGATCTTTTAACACATTGTTCAGCAGTACCCAAAATATAACAGATTGTTTCCGCTTCTATTTTACATTATTATTATTTTTGCTAATTTAGGCTTTGTGTTTGGTTTCTGGCTTTTTAGCTGTACGTTAATTGGTCACTAAAGCTCCATCCATGTTTTCATTTTAAAACAACACGTTGACAGTGTTTGAAATGATCTTTGTCCAGACAAGTATTTTAGCTCCATACTAGAAATAATCTCCATCCATGCAAACACACCTGAAAACAAATTCCATCACTATTAACAGGGCCTGTGTGTACTGGTGTGAACAGGAATCAGATAGTTTGCTCAGCATTTGGGTAATTACAGAAAATACTTTGAAGAAGCAGCAGCAAAGACAGCCGCAACATTAAAATGTAGAATTTAACTGGACAATAACAAGGCCGACAGCTCTTGTAGAAATAATTAATGAACCCAGGCTAAAACAGGTCAAGCTGCATCTCCAAAAGCCTTTGTTTTAAGGGATGGAACTAAATGGTGTTAGTGTGGATGTCGTACCTTTTCAGTATGCTGCTGCTTGGTGCTGGCCAGGAAAGGGTACAATGGGATTATCAGAGCTTTTCCAATGAAAACAGCCGGAAATTAGAGTGATGAGAGCCGTGAGGTGAACCAGAGCCGTAAAAGCTGTGGGTCTTAAAAACAAAGCAAAGAGAGACCAACAGGGCTCAGGGAACCACAGAGAAAAGTAATAATTCTCAGTGGGTTTGTCACGACAAGCGCTGCTTTTCTCAGCAGTCATTTGAGTTTGTGCTCAGCACCAGAGACAAATTCCTGTACATATAAAGTGCTCAGCCAATAAATGATTCTGAATTATTTATGTTATTGCAATAACAGAGCAATGGCGGCAGGGAGCTGTGGACAAAAACAAATCAAAAGAGAGGGATCGCTGATGCATAAGATGAACAGTTATCGAAAGCTTTAGGTGTCCAGTGAGATTTAACTGAATAGTAGAGTGTAATCACAATCAGTTCATCTCCGCTAAGGGTACATCACAGAGACGTAAAGTGCTGCTGCTTTGATTCTTTGTGATTCGCAATATATTATTTGCCGGGTCGTTTCTCCACCGAGATAACTGATGCATGCTTGACCAAGTTGGAACAATGGGGACATCAATTAGAGAAGCGGCTCGCCCACCTGCCTGGAACCCTGAGCAGCCTGCGTGGGCCATCTGCAGGCTGAAGCAGACTCACATATAGATCTTCCAATGAGCCAAAGCTTAGGGGGAAACGTTGGAGTCACAGCCCATTTAGCCCAATATTAACATAAATCATTTTGGAATAAACACTTCTACTAGCTGGAACTACACTGGGCCCAGCAGTCTATACTTTCCCACTTTATTGCTTCCATATGGTTTTTTCCATTTTTTTGACATTAATGATGCTTTTTGAAATTATGAAGAACCTTTTATTCATTTATTAACCTTTATTCTCGAGCTTTCCCAAAAGGTTCCTGTAGTGTTGTATCCAGCAGCATTCGTGTTTCACTACTACCAGAAGTGAAATATTTATTTATGAGCTAAAGCAGAGTTTAGTTCCAACCAATCTCATGTGATCTAAGGTAACCTCGACTGGTCCAGCTCATCCCCCCCTTGGCACGAACACTCAGCTGTAACTGAAGCTTGAACAACAGTTTAATTGCTCTGAACACTGCAGTCATCATTCACCATGACTGCATTTGGGCAAAAGTGGAAAAAGACGTTGCTCATCTTTTATTTAGTGAACAGGCATCTCATGCCCCTGTTTACTAAACCTAACAGTGTGTATGACCTCCAGGAAAGTTACAGATGCTCTGGACTCTCATACAGCACATGATGCACCAACACCTGCAGACTATGTTGTATTACATATTACTATATGTGCACGTGCTTCATGCTCCTAAGACTCCAATGCAAGCGCATTTACTTGTGTCATCTTTTGGTTTAAATACACTGTATCCTAATCATTTTAGTTATGAATATGTCTACATATGAGGTGTATCTCGCATGAGAACATATTTTGCCTACTGAGACTCTGGCTGCTGCTTGTGAGTCACTTTATCCCCTTTGCTTTTGGGGATGTCGACATTTTAGACTAATGCATTTTGCAATGCTGAGTACAGGAAATAATTTTTTTAGTTATCAGAGTAAATCCTTGAATTATTCATGCTCAGGAAGGTCTAAATGACAACACACTCTCTAAAAGCATGTATGCATGTGTATTTTTTCCTGCAAAAAGCAAGAGTAGCCAAGGATAGATGATGTTTTTTGCAGCCATTGGCAGCAGAAGTCAAGGGTGTGACAGCCCCTGTGGCACAAGAAGTCTTTGCCATTCCATCTGCAATCAGGTATTTGCTTTGTGTTTTTGAATTGTGAACGTTTTCTATCATAAAGCGTGTGAGAGAGCTTTTCCAGAGATAACCACAGAATAATTCGGATCATTATGTCGTGCATCAGATGTATGAATTTTAGACAGCTTTATACTGTTTTGCTTACAAGTAGAGGTGTGAATATGTTTTTCACATTTGCAACTTTTTACCCATCTTATTGACTCAGTTTAAATTCCTTCATCTCACGGTGAATCCGATGCCTTTTTCAGACCGATAGTACTGTATGCTGTGAGCTGCGAATGTGAGGTGTGAATTTATGACATCAGAATCAGAACAAGGTGTATTTAATTAGATTCATGCTCTGTTTGTTGGGTTACGGCAATGTTACTAGGTGTGAAAGGGTCTGCAAAGTGATTATTTCTGTGTGCTAACTGGTGAAAGAATCTTGGGCTGCATCCCTGACTTCTGCACAAACACTTTATAATGCTCCAGAATCCTGCAACCTTGAAAAGTACAAATTAGACAGAGGTAATGATAGATAAGTACTGTACCTCAGGAAGCAAGCTTCATTGGTCATATACTGGATGTCTGTGTCACAGCAAAGCCACTACATTACTGCGCAGTGAAAGTAATGAATATGAAAGTGCAGTGAAAATAACCTTTATTATAATATCACATATATCTGCGTATCACTGTAGCTGTCCTGTTCCAATAAACAAAAGGGGCTCAGTGCATACAGCTCAGCATAAACACTTTTCTCACTGCTCAACCCCAAGCAAATCAAATCCAGCAGCTAATTTATTCATATCTTCCTATTTCTCCATGGCCTGACATTGAAAAGGCAGGAGAGGAGGAGGCTGAAAGGGTGTTTTTTGTCTGTCCTCCATTAAAAATGAATGGTGCTCTTATTCAGTGCAAAGACGGCTGGGATTGGGATCATCTCCCAGATGGAGATGGGCAGAGTGAGACCATAATGGGTCCAAGTTAAATATCCACACCTCTCCCTTTGTTTCTATTTCAGGCAAATGTGGAAAGGAGCCGAGCAATCCATCAGCGGTTAAGGGCTTAAAACACGTAGCTACACTGTGGCTGAGATGACAAACTGCAGTTTAAGATGTGTAACAATTCCTCACCTTTGTATTGTCAGTGACAAACCAGCAGATCAGAGAGGGAATTGTCACAGCATCATGCGCTGATTAACTCTGCTTTGTGCTTGGAGACAAATAAAACAGTTTACACGGTTTTAAGTCTGTTACAAGAGGGAACTGAGAATAACCAAAACCTCATTCTAGCGAGTTCTATTTGTGCAATGTTTCAGCGGGCTCAGAGTAGTTTGGCAATGTGTCACCTTGAGAACATCACAGGGCTAAAACAGTGCAATATTAATGTTTTTCGATGGGCAGGAGGGGTTGAAAATAACAACCAACTTGCTCCAAGCAGATTTTAATCAGGAACTTACTTTTTTTTCTGCTGTGGTTGGTCTTTTTTCGGGTGAACAAAGACCCCATTAGTGTGAAACACAGCACAAGTAAAAGGTACCTGCTGAGACATTCAGTGTGCCAGTGTTTTTGTTGTTGTTGTTGAGTTCTCAAAATAAAAGCAAAATACAGTATGATGCAATCACAATGTGATGTAAAACATGTGTCAGCAGGTTGACATTTTAATTGGCTTTTAGAACTGTTTCAGATTTCTTCAGAATTAACTCTGTTCATGTTTCAAAAAATATGGACAATAAAGAAGAAGAATGTAGCTAATTGTGGGATTTGTGGAGATATCATAATAGGGGACCTTGAGCTACAATAAAAACACTTGTTAACACTTATTTGATGGCTAGGGTCAGGGTCAAAATCTCAAGTCTCCTGAATATAGATAGTAAGCAGTCCCATTTTACTGTGCAGTGTTTAGTTCATCCAGCCATTGTCCATGATGTTAATATCATCATCTAATTTCCTCCACTCCTCCCATCATTATGACTAAATGTGCTGGAGGGCTTCATCAAGTTGAACCTAAACATATGTTGTTTTGGGGGCACTAACTGAAAAGACTGTTGCTGTTTTTCCAAAAGATGACATGAATCAGAGAAAAAATGATGACTCATACGACTGTTACAATTCACTGCATTTTTAAAACTTCTATCCGGTTATGGCTAAAGTTTAGGCAACGAAAACTACAGTAGGTGATCTTATTGACCTCTCAAAAGCGGTAAACACTACTGATCAACGTCTTAATGCTCAATACTACAGATATCTATGAGGCTGCTCTGGCTGATGGTGCTGGATCTAACCATGTTGCCACCAGTCGAGCACCACAGATGTCTATGTTTGGTCCATTACCATCTATATTAGTCATACATAACATAGTCTTCTGACCTTACTTACTGTATTTTGCCCTACTGCCACTCTAACCTCAGCCATGACGTTGATGTTTCTCAGATTTCACATCACGCAGAAGTGTTTAAATGCAGATCCCTTACTTCATCTATATGTTTTATGGTATTATAGTCTTCTTACATATTTTACCTCTAAAGGGAGAGCAGTCAGCATAACCACAGAGTGAAGAATCTGAAGCCACATCATCAAGAAATGGTTTCCTTGTTGTGGATGGAGTGCATGTTACCAGGCCAGTGCATATAGGATTTGATGAAACCCCCCCTTGCACACTCTTGTTGAGGCAACAGCACCATTTAAATCTCAAAATCCTAATAAATAATACCCACAGACCCAAAGAGAATACCTAAATATGTTTCTTTTTTTCTTAAACTTTAACCTTGGTGGCTGATCGCTGCAGTGAATATGTAATGCTATAGCGTGCTTTTGGTGGACACTCTCAGCATAACAGTCTCCACATCATGCATTCAGATTTAAATGGTTAGAGTAAAAACAAAAATACTATGTTCATCCATTACTACCCTCTGAAACATCATCTATTACTGTGAATGCATTAAGTGCTCTATCTACTAGGAACACATGTGCTCACAAACACACGCACATACATGCACACAGCACAAAATGACAATGTCATGCTGCTGATGTACATTTGTAGCATTGAATAATTTACAGAGTGTGTAGATTTAATGATGTGTGTATCATTGTGGATAGTGTGTCCCTGGTTAGTCAAGATCCCGGGCCCTTTCTGAGTCAGGAACTGAATGCTAAACAAGACTGGCAGGATGAGGATACCAGCATTTTGATGGATGTGTGTGCGTGTGTTTGTGTGTTGCGCTAGGGAGTGGTCCTAAGATCACAGGGCGAAGGCCGCAAGCAAAATGCATCTTTAATTCCGACGTTGTTTATCTTGCCTCCTGTTAGAAGTGCAAAAGTCTGTATGATGGAGAAAACCTCAGGAATAATTACACCCAATTTTAGTTGATGCACTGAGGAAATAGCTCTCGGTAAATCCTGAAAACAATCTTTAACACCCTCAGAGAAGAGTGTTTACATCAAAGTGGCATCAATAATTCCTCGCTGAGACTAATTTCCTACAGGTTAAACTTGTGTTTGTCCCTGAAAAGCTTAGTAAGGATGGTACAAGGTAAATCATGAAAGTAAACCACGTTCAAGTGTTTGGGATATTAGGTAATTTTCCTCACCTGGTGTTTAAAAAGCATGCAATCTCTGCAAGAGCTTTAAATGCTTGTTCTCTGTGTAAACAGGCAGAAATAAGGAAGCAGCACGAGGGATGACACTACCGTAGCTATTACTGGATTTACACTGCATTTGTATGAGCCTTTTCCACACTACATTAGGCAGAAAGTGGAGATAGACCTATTAATGAGAGCCCCTTCTTTTCCTACAATGATGAGCTAATTTCAGCCATTACCCTTGAGAAATCTTCTTTATTACCTTAAGGGAGAGTTTGCTGAGCAGGCAGGGCTCTTCTTCCCTAACATCTTGCCACAGGAGTCAAACACTTTGACTCCAGGCCACTAACCAGTGAAAGTACCAAGACACTCACAGAGTAAAAAAATAATCAACGGTAAACTGAGCTCATTCTTATGCTCTGTTGTTAGGATTTCACGCTTACTTCCCTTCTTTAAATCACACATCATATTTTAGCTCCATTTACACAGATCAAGAAACCCTCTTAGCCTGCCAGCAGTGGAAAGGTTTACAGTCACCATTCACTCTTGGGTCAAATGATTCAGGGTGAACCCTCTAAATGCCACCCCCCTTTTCTGTGCTTCAGTGTCTTTCCAAGTGCAAGCACAAACACTGTGAACACACCTGTCAACCAGCCCAGCATGGTGCTGTTAAACCACAGCAGCTACACTGCACTCCTGGTAAAAAAAAAAAAAAAAAAAAAGCGCAAATGCTGCTCCAAAATAAGTTTCAAAAACACACCACCACCGATTGAAGCATCTCACACTGAGGCTATATCACTTTGCAGGAGGACTTACTTGGAGCTTAGATGTGACAGATCCATTTTACCAACCCGCATGGCAGCCAGCAGCTCTCTCTCTCCCACAGGTCTGTGAAGGAAAATAACGGTGATGATGTCATCAGGGTTAACTTCTCTAGGACTCAAAGTAAGGTGGTCAGGGTATCAGTGTACTATGATGAGATAATACAATTTTAGACAATGAAAATCAAGTCAACCTCTGCTGCGTTGATTTTGTAATTGCAATTTGAATCACAGATTTCAGTACAGTAGCTATGTTGTGCAAAAAAAACAAAAAAAACAGCCAATTTTAGATTTTACTTTGTGCACACTTGAAAAAAAATTATCTGATTATGCATGCAAAGATACTGAGATAGCCTACTATACATTTATTTCCATAATAACCATAATAAAAGCATTTCAAGGTTGGACGTAAGCGTGCAGCCACAACAGCTTTATGTTGATGTCAGTGAGGTTTCAGCATATGTGTTTTGTATTTGAACAAAGCAGCACATCTATTCACACCAGTGCACATATACATACAGTGGAAACAAGATATTTTTCTTCTTATAGGCTCCATGGTTAAGCTAAATGGATGGATTGATGCGAGCACAATCACAATTCATCATAAATTCAGCCTTTAAATATAATTGATTCCAGGAATACAAAAAAAGAAAAGAAAAAGAAAGATGATGGACACCTGCAGTACACGCATGCCCTGCAGTTAAAGAGAGCAACCTAGAAATGAACCTTTATTATTATTACATTATTATGACTATTATTCAGCCCAGAGGTAGTAGGTAAGTAATTATGTTGTGGCACTACAACAGCAGAGTGACAGCATTATTTACCAGTACCCTGAACATCTGATGCTGTTGTGTTTGTATGCTCATGTGAGAAGCACATTTCCACTGTAGCTATGTGTTATTCTCTCACTAGTCACAGCTGTTCTGACTTCAGCAGAAGGACAGGCCACATAGAGATGGAGCTGATGAGAACCAAAACCAAAATTACTGCCTGATTAATGGAATCAGTTCTATAAACAGACTTTGAAATTGACAGATTAAACTCATCTTAAGCGTTGATTGAATGTAATGGAAACTAATGAGATCCACAGACGCACTTATCTTTATTCACCGTGTGCAATGTTAAGTTTAATACCTAATAATTGCATCATTACATGCCATCTGTTATTGCTAATGTAAATTAAGAGGGTTTTGAATTTGTAGTTGTATAACCAGAACTATAACTAAAAACCTTGTCAGTCCCCAAAAGACACTTCTCAGACAGGGTTAGTTTAGAAGGTGTAGACTGCAGAGTCTCACAGGGGACAGTGAGGTAACGTGCTCGTGACTGACATAAGTAATTTTTTGGTAATTAATTATTAACTTATCATGTATAGAATGCAGAAATTAGTCGATCCACATAGACTCCAATGTTAATCTGTCCATCATCACAGCAGAAATGAAAATATTTAAAGTCTGGTACAAGAAACCATTAAGGTCTTGATAGCTACTTCCCCTACCTGATAAATGTACATAGGCTGAATTGTGTATGTCCTGTTTAAATCTAATTAAGTTTAAAGATTCTGCATAATTAAGGGAGTGGCAGCATCGAGTGACAGGTGGGCGAGAGTTCTAGAGAGTACATGCACTCCTTCCGCTTTGCCCATATAGGGAGTTTGGTCGAGATTGGCACAGGCAAGATGGCAACAGTTTCAGCAACCTCCTCCTCAGAAACCTATAGATGAGTATACATTCTGTGGTGCAAATGCACTGTGATCGCAGTGAATTGTGTGTGCATGTTTCAGCCTCCTAAAGAGAAATCTGGTTTCTCAAGACGGAAGGAACAAGAAGAAATAAGAAAGCTGGGGGCGACAGCGTGTCATCCAATTTTTCTCAAAGACAGGTGGGTGTAGTCCGTGAGTGGTGTGCGTTAACCTGTTAGCTTAGTCCAGAGTTAAACAGGCTACATGTATATTCATCCCCAACATCAAATCACTTACTATCTTAACACAAAATGTTGTGTTTCATTCTTTTAATCGATGCAGAGTTAATTTTAGCAGCTTTTCATACTGAAGTATAGTTGTACCTGCCTCTGCCTGGTGCCAGGTCCAACAAACACAGCTTTTAGTCTCAGCAGCGCTCCTTCCCCATCTCCATAGTCCCAGCAGTGAACCACCCATACCCCAAGCTGAGGGGGGAGGTGAGCACCACTGCGTTGCATTGAGATGTCAGTTGGTATAATCACAGGGGGTCTGTGGAGAAAAAAGGGAAATGATGAAATGCTCCTTTAATGATAGGAATTCAAACACTGCATTTATTTTTCCACAAAATTATATGAAACAAAAACAGCCAACAGTGTGGACAGTGGCCGTTTGAAGCACTGAGTGACTCACTCTGTTGAAGGGACAGCTGATGTTAAAATGCTGTAACACCTGAGAGTGTCTGTGGCTTTGATGTGTTGGTCATTTGGTGAAACACAACTGCAGGTTATTCAGTGTTCTGCGATATTCAGAGCTGTTTTAATATTTGCTGTGGTGAATGCAGTCATTTTTAGCTTTAAGTTACATTAACAGTGAAATCTAATTTGAAACTAATAGATTTGAATATATTATATTAATATAAAGTATGTGAGATTTAATTATAGATTTCAATATGACAAACTGATGTATACGTTTGTGCATTTTATTATTTTGACTATTTTAATAGTTAATTTTCATCAACATGACAGTAACGTAAATTTAGCTATTGATGCTTATAATGTTGAGACAATATTGTCATTCTGTTTTAGCATTAAACTCACATTAATGACCTTGAGCACATTTCTCATAGATACTGTATGAAAGTCTTGCACCAAACAGTGAATTCCACTCTCTGGCATCATGTCTGCGCAGCGTTGTATTATCAGGGTTGGCGTGGACTGTGGTGGCGGGGTCCAATGGGATATCTTCTCAAGGGGCCAAAAACAATCCCCGGTGGCGCCCCTCAGAGGCTGGGTGATGTAATCTTTGCTGAAGCATGTCTCCAATTTCCACCCTGTCTGAATCTCCGATGGCAGCGATTTTTATGGTCAGTTCATATCCTCGCCAGTAAAACTTCTGTCCCCTTCTTCCTTCTTTATGATGTGCAGTGAAAATAACCTGTGAAAATATGAGTCCAGTTCAAACTGACATCTTTGAGATTGTGGCCAAATAACACTCCTTCTGTATGGTAGTGCACCATCTGCTCAAATTGCTTTTGGCAGCAGATGTCAAAGCTGAACCACAGTCTCAACCATGGGTCTGGTCGCACTTGATGCCTTTTGTCTCCCCCTGCAAATTGGACATTTGATGTCCTGGATTAACAACAGCTACTGAATACCACATTCACATAGCGGTCATTTATTCTGATGTCATACTTTAATATCTCTAAATAAATCCAATGCAAGAATGGCAAAATGGTTTGAAATTATAACTTATTTACCTCTCCTTTCATTTGACCAAATTTATAAATGGACAGATGAATATATGAGGAGCTCTAAAAGGATATTTAAAGTATTCAGTTGGATTGAATCTCCAGGATGTTGAAGGTAAGAGCAGACTGCACTGGAAACACTGCAAGTTAAAGTTACATGAGCAAATGTTAAGTGACATGGTGACAAATCAGTTCTGGCTTGTGAGAATGTTAAACATTATCTAACGTTTCAATGATCGACCTGCATCAACAATACAGTGGCATGATAGCAGAGCAGGTGAATCACTGCTGACTTATCCTCTCATTGTTTGTGCTGTGAAAAGAATGAGCTCTGCCATATTTTATATTATATTTTATTTTTATTTCCTGAAAGGTTTTGCAGCGCAAGGTCAGCGACAGAATTTTTGTTTTGATTTCAAAGTTGAGCAGTGTCACCACTGTCAGGGCAAAAGCATAGACGAGCTGTAACAAGGGGATCTATTGTCTTTTCAGTTGCTGATTGATGTTGAATGACATTGATTTGTCAGATCTGCAATATTTATGAGTCACACCCAGATACAGTACTCAACAGTTGAACATTTTCTTGACAGAATGTGAGCTTTCAACACTGGAGGGATACGGCCACTTCCAATGTGTGATTCTGGTCTATTGTCCTTTTGTCCTAACTGCATTTGAGAAGCACAATGCTGTGTGTTCATCTAATTAACCACATCAAAGTAGAATCTAATATTCTTGAGGCTGATTTTTATTTGTATTTTTTCAATTTGTGCTCTTCACACGCCTATTTTCCCCACGTTTTACTCGGAAGTTGACTCTCAGAAGAAGCAGAATTACTTTTGGTCCATTAATGACTCTAGACAGCAATTTGATCAAGATTAATTCAAAGCAAGCTGTGGATGTTTATGAGGTTTGAAGCTATTTAATCTTGTAATGCTCTCTACACAGTGTACTGAGTGTTCAGTAAACAGAAATGCCTGTTATTAAAAATGCCATTACTTGCCATCTTCTCGCCTTAATTTGACCTGTCATTGAATGGCCCAGAAGAGGCCCAACAAATGGTTGCAGACTGCTTAATGCCTGTCATACTGAGAGCCAGAGATGTAATTATTCCACTTAAATAGCATATTGCTGTTGAATTAAAGTCATAATAGACTACAGCAGAGGCCCTCTTGTCATGCATCGAGATCAGATAAATACAGTGAGACAGTGCAGAGGAGGTGAGCGTTGTTTATCAGTATCTCTGCTGGGAGGCCCGGTGTTGGCAGAAGTCACTCGTCTGATTTCAGCCCGTACAATATGGCTGATTCAGAGGTCAAGTTTATTACAAATGCATTTAAAAAAGCCACAAAATGCAGCGATGTTTATGACCGGGTTCTAATTATCTGTGGACAATGTAATGTTTTGCTTTGCATTGAGCATGGAAATAGAATTCGAATAAACAAATCTGACAGTACCAACCCACACTTTACATTCTTACTCTATGACACTCTTAACTTGCAAAGCTTTTAGTCCGGATGTAATATTGCTCAACAGCAGTGAGAAAAAATATGTTGTTTTTTTTTTTCTGTTTTGCGGTGGAAGAGGTGGTTAGAGAAATCCTGCTCACATTTTCTTCAAAGACCGGAAGAAAAAACATCCCATGGACAAAAGAGAGCAGTTAAGGACAGCGAGCAGTGGAGTTCCTGTTGTGGTTTTGATTACACATTGGAAATTGCACAAATGTGACTTGAAGCATGGAACAGAATGTGTGTATTTTTCAGCATTTAACCTGAATTGTATGTTGTTGTTTTTTTTGTGGGGGGGTGGGTCAACACTCAAGTAACACAAATTGCAGTTCCCCATTTGACCATTTGAAATGAGTCATCTGAAACAGTTGGTGTCTACTCTTTTCTGTAAACTGGGGTCGGGGTGTGAGGGTCTTGTACAGGGGGTAAATTAAACTGAGGCATGGCCATTTTGAGTGATGGGTGGCTGAGAGTGAGCTTTCCACAAACTAACACACTAGACTTCTGCCCATTTTATAGATTAAAAGTCAGGAATCAGGCAGAGTCTGGTAGCGGCTCCCTCTTCAGAAAACTATATGATATCACTGTGGGGACGTCCACCTTTATTTACAGCCTGTGGTCACAGGATGAGACCTGACAGGTGGCTTCCGAGATGCTCATCACCCAGGACAAGAGGAGGCAAAGTCAGAGCACTCAGCTACACATCTCTAGTCATAATAGTCATCCAGAGGTATTGGGTTAAAAAAAGGTTATTCCACAGTGTGATTCCATCCTGTGTTTTAGTGGTGGTAGATTATTATTAGATCCAGTTATGAATTGACCTTCATGTTATTAAAGTTTTCCTGCAGTTCTCTCTGGTAATATAGAAGCTTATTTATCCACAGCAGTGAGCGCACTGGGAGGAGCAGAGGTGTGAGGGTGTTACGAATAAATATTTGGCTTTCTATGTTTGCACTGTTGACGATTATGAGTTTGGTGTACCAAGCACTTCATGCACAAGGTCCTGTCTTCCTCCACTCTCCTGATTTGCCATCCATCATTTCTCATGCTGCCCCATCACTCTGTCTGTCAGTGGGCCCTCGTCCTACATAAACACGGCCGTGTAAACACATCTCTGCTTTCCTGACATGCTGTATTCACTCTCCAGGACTTGGTGTGTTTTTAAAGTGCGTGTCTGCATTGGGTGTGAGTGTGTAGATAAGGACGGTGATGTGGGAGTGGTTTGATTAACACTTGAGAAGCAGAAATTTGTAATTCATTAGCGCAGACACTGGAGCAGTATTAATTGGATACAGACAATCCCAAAGGAATCAGTCTGCAGAAACTGATTTAATTTTCACACGGTTGAAAATAAATCTTAAGCATGTTTCATCTGCATCACTTAAATTTCCCAGTATATTATTGACATGATTATCACTATTACCACTCATGCTGACAATATCATCTGTTAACGACTACTCAAAGCCAAATTTCATTTCATGAATTGATACAGTTAACTAAAAAAAAAAAGAAATGATCCAAAAATAATTTAGTTTGAATGAGTCAGTGTTGTTTTTGTTTGTTTAAAAAATATCACATTGATTACATCAACTTTCAAGCTATTATTTCGGCTTCATTCTTATTTGCAGGCTCAGTGTAAAGCAAAGAATCAGTCTCAAGCTTCCACACTTCAACTAAGTGGCCCAAAGAGGTCAAGGGTCACATTCATGTCTGAATATTTGACAACTCAATTAAAAAAAAGGCTCAACGGGGTTGAAATGTAAAATAGTTACTCCTAATTACTGAGGCATTTCTTGTATCATTTTAATTTTATGGGCATTTTGTGAACGTGCCCTCGCCACCCATTAACCTGTGACCCTACTTATAGGTCATTAACATCATTTGTTTCATACGATTTTAAAACCCAGCCACTGAGCGGGATGACCTTTAAAAGAGTCAAACCCCCACATGAACAGTAGCTTCTTTATGAGCTTTTGAATGTCACTCTTTTGGCTGGTAAGGTACCAATTATCTCCTCTCATTCTATAATATATCTATATCTCTATATGTATCTTATAACTAGGCTTCACACAAGCTTAATGAATGGCATTTAATAGCTCAAAATGAATTACAAGCTGCACGAATAACTATTTTCATATTAACATACTGTAGGAATTCATGCAGTTCTAGCTAATTACTTAGATTTCTTTTTCACCCAAAACTTCTGCCACTGTTTTGGTTCAGTCTTTGCTAGGCTTGGCAAATTCTCTCAAATTCTTGAGGGCACAATACATAATAATATAATTATTCTGTCCTCCTTTCAAGAAAAAATATGTTTTTTTATTAAGTAATAAGAGCAGAACAGAGAACTCTCTCTTTTCCTCCCTTGAATCTCACTTTCTCTATCAATTTCTTCCTTTACCTCCCCTGTGTGTGTGTGTGTGTGTGTGTGTGTGTGTGTGTGTAACTTGCTGAGCTGACACTAATGACGAACACCATGTTTAAACTTGTGCAAGTAAAAATAGAAGAGCTCTGTCAAAATGTATTAATTTTCAGTGATTAAAAGGTTATTCAAAGGACAGAGTGTGGGACCAGAGTGACCATAGCGCTAGAGTAGAAACCCTACTTTAATTTAATTTAATTATTTCATTTTTAGATGAATATTTCACACACAATCAATATTTCAGACTCACATTTGTCTAAGCATGTAAAATCGGTGCCAATGTAAAGCTCAACGACTAGGTTTTATTTTTACTCTGCTTGAGTACTACTGCCAGAAATGTCTCATTATCTGTTAGTTTAGTTTGCCGTATCAGATGTCGTGGATATGTTGTCGACGGGCGGTGTTTTGGCAACGGTGTGCCTCTGCAGTCTGCCATCTCCTCAGAGGTGCCAGTGTTGCCTGGTATATCATCTAATATACTTGGGTTTAACTGAAGAGCTGCATGTTCTGACACAAGCAAATATTTGATGTGATTGTATAAATTCTCTGCGCAGATGTCGACCAAAGGACGTGCTCCTAAGTGATGGCAGAAGTACCAGCTTTATCTTAGCGGCAGTGTTTTCATAGCTGCTCAGGCTTCAGCTGACGGAGCTTCAGCTTTTTGTGATGTTGCCCGTCTTGCTACTGAGTGAAGTAATGAAGATTCAGCTGCCAGTTGCTCAGATGATGAACTTATTCACACTGAAGTCTCCAACTGCAGCTGTAACAAATGATGCTGGGCCAAGGCAGGGAGATTCATCTCCAGTAGCTCCGTGCTGAAAGCTTATTATCAAGCCACGGTTGCTGCAACCGATTCATCCGATGATGATGAAGCTTCAGTCGCTGAGGGAGCCACATCCACACCTGTAATGACTCAGCTGAGTGATGTCATTCCAGCTGTCAAAAAAAATCCTCTGAGGGACTGTATAGACCTCAGAAGCTTATTCTGCTCTTCAAATGGCTGATTTCACCGTTGTTTAGGGAGCTATGTTAGCTTCAATAGTTTACTGAACAGTTTAGAAGAAGCATTATGAGTTCAGCATCAAACTTTGTCCCTTTACTCACCAACATATCTCCAAAACACCAGTGTTATCATATCTATTCTCCTACTGAAGTTAGCAGCCAACCAGCTTTCAGAAAAATGCTCCAAACCTTCAAATTCAGATGGTCGGTCCAGCTGGGTGGAGCTTAGCTGATTGGTGAGGGTGGTGGCTGATTTGCTGTGACATCACAAAGGTGCAGAAGTCCTGTAACAGATGAAAGACTGTTAGATTTTTAAGGCTCAGTCTCTGAATACAGGTTGTGTGTACCTGTATTTCTAGGCTTTGATACTTTCGCAGTATTAATATAAAACCTGGACCTGATTTGTAATCACAAAACACACAGGCAATTCACTATATATGGGACATTTAAGCAGAGAAAAACAATCCTCAGTGATGTCATGGGGCTGTGTCATAATTCTATGTTATGTGATGAGAAATGGGGCAGCTGTGTTTGAAGAGGTAGAACAGGTTGTGCACTGATTATAGCCTTGGTGGTTTGATTCCCTCCTGTCACCATGTTGAAGTGTCCTTGTGTAGTACGGACGGTGATGCCAGCACCTTGATGGCTGTCACACTAGTAAGTAGAAAGATTGTAAAGTTCTTTGAGTAAAAGTGCTATTAATGGGGTTAATTCAGAAGCATTGTGAGATAAGAAAAAAAAGCAGCTCAAACTGCATTGGGCTAAATAACAATATTTGTATTTTTTGTTATTCTCCACCCTTTAACCAAATGTTCCCAGGTCTGTACGCCTGTGATAAACTGGAGCTGCAGCTCTCCCAAAGAGGGCAGACTACAAAGAAAGAGAAGACTGTGCTTCTCTGCAGGATGCGGCCATAAAAAAAAGACAATTTTTCAATGGCGGTGGGTATTGACTGTGTTGGCTGGTCTTCACACATGATCAATATCAATGCATAATGCCTGCTCTCCACCTCTCTTCATAACGAGCCTCACACAAAGCCCAATTCTTTGTTTGTTTGGCTTTGAAAGAATAACAAGGTTGTTAGTTACAAAGATTATATTGATTGATATCCCTTCTCACCCCAGCCTATCGATGGGTGAGTAATTCTTGGTAAGGGTACATGCTTTGCTATATGAGGATCGATCGAGGATTCATGGAAGTGATGGAAGACTACAGTATCTCTGGGTGATATGAGAGAAATTAATTGGAGTACAATCACCGGGGGGAAGACCAATGAGCTCCCTTTTTTTTCCTCACAGCAGACGTCTTAACTTTACGGCGCATAACACCACAGATAAAAATAAACATGCATTAACTGTTGGGTGTTCTGCCAAACCTTCAGCGATTCCACACAACCAAACCCTCCGTAGAGCTTGATGCGTGAAAATCTACTGTATGTGGGTAGTGTGCTTCCTGCCCACATCCTGCTTGACTCATTTGATTTGTAGCCAGAAGTGATTATACATATGGAAGATAACGCTCGCACTACCCTCAAATAAACCCTCTACTACACTTTGAATTAAGGTAAATGAGGAATATATTTGTCATATTAAAACAAGAAATTGCTGTTCATTATTAAATTGTTATTTTAAGTAAAAGAAAAAAAAACAAAGAGGATCTTTTCTGGCTTCCATGTGGCGTCAGTCTGGAGGTGAGGGGGAGATGCCATTTTGATCATCTAATCCCTTCCTTCTCTGCTTCTCTACTGCCTATCTCTGTGACTGAGGCAGACAACGGCGGAGGGCCAGATGGTGTGTGTTACACTTGTTTTGCTGTCGTGTGACTTGTTATTTATACGCCACAGAGGCAGCGGTAGCAGCAGCAGGCCCCCAAGACGAAAGTTGGTTCTTTTTATTTGTTTGTTTGGGGGTTTTTTTGTCAGAGCTTGAAGAGGAAAGAGGAGGCAAGGAATGAGCGGGAAACAAAAACAAATGTCCCTATTAGATTATCACCTCAGCCCCATGTGGAAGAAGTCTCTCCTCCTGGCTCGTGTGTGTGTGTGTGTGTGAGAGAGCTACGCTGGTGTGGGCGTGTGCCCCCCGCTGCCAGTAACAGCGGTCTGATATCTCAATATCGCTGGTATTAGCCCGGGAAAGAGGCCATGGATCATTTTAATGCCACCTCATGTACAGGAAGCCCCGAGTAGCAGATCGATGATACATGTCCTCCGGCCACCCATGACACCTATCAGCCACACACACACAAATCCGTCCACCCTGCGTTCCTTTCCGTACATACACACACACACACCCCTCCCCTACCCACTCAATAAACTGGGAAGAAAAAGCAATATCTCTCTTGAAGGCAGTGGAATATGATTAAAGCTTTTGCCTCGCTGTTATCATCCCATGAACCGCTAACAGTGAGCAAAATGAAGCAAAGTAAATTACCTCCAGCTGTCACCTTGTAGCCTGCAGGCCCAGAGTCAAGGGCCTGTAATGTTTGAAACATTGTTGACGCCTATAATGACAGATAGAAGTCAAGAAAAAGCACATTGGGCATTTGTAAAGAGAGCACTTATGGGAGTAAAAAGTTTCTCCCACTGAGAGAAAACTATAAAAGCTTCTATTGTAACCGTCTGCAGTGTGCAAACATCTTGACATTGAAAGTATATGACCAAATCCACCTACTCGTGTGCTAAAAGACTCTATAATGTAATCTGTAAAAGACTGGCTCCACTATAAGCATCATCGCCATCTGTTATAAATATCTTTACTCCTATCATACCAGAGGTGAGGACAGCTTATACTTGATTTTGTGAGTCCAGCTGGCTTTCCACTGACATTTATACTCATCCATATGTGTTAGAAACAGCAGGTTTGCTCCCCCTCATGTCTGCAAGGAGACCAAATGCTATAGTGACTGTTCCTCCCACTTTATAAATAGAGACCTGAATGAGTTCTTCCTCCTTTTCCTTTAGAATTAGAATCTAATCTATTTTAATTTGGATTATGGTGTATTTAAGTATCAATATATCACATTTAATGAGGAACATTTGGTTTAATTGGCTTTGATTGAAAATGTCTTCAGCGTGTCTTTATTTGAAATATTAATTGCATTTTAATATGTCACATAATTTAAAGCAGGATTTATAGTTTGCTTGGGCAAAATATTTCCATTTGTTTCTTTTCTTTTGGACTGATGGTGATCAATGGCGTCATTCTGCTCACATCGTTTTGGGAAATAGACAAGTGATTACCAAGTGCAGCTTGTGATTCATGATGGTTTATGGCTCCAGTTCAAAGCCATCAATATGCCATCAATAACAATAAGTTTAAACTCAATATGATATTTTAAATATGATTAAAGATCTAATAAAATATGACTTTTAATTACTTTTTTTAATTACTTCATGTTGAATCTACTTTTAATGAAAAGGAGAAAAAGTCATGAGTAAAAAAAAAGGTCTCCATCATCATTGTATGATTTTGTGGCATGGTATAACAGCTGCAGGCTCAGATTCATGATGAGAGAGGAGGAAGCTAACCTGAAACTCTTCTCTGGCCATCTGCAGACACCTTTGAGACGATCCCCAGGCCTCACGGCTGGATGACCTGTAGAACATGATGGGATGTTATTGAAGACGATCATCACATATGCTTCACATTAAAATCCTTCAAACAACTCAAATGCCATGATCTGGAAGTTTTGAGTTTCAATAGCAGCAATTTAACCTTGTCCCAAAAAATAGCACAGTAGAAGATTAAGTTCAACAAAGTGAACTTTTTTCTTAAAACTAAACTTGCTGATGAAATAAGCATTCCATGTTACAAATCTCTTTTTTGTTAGTGAAGAGTCTCTAACGGCTCATGCTCCTGTCAGTTAATGGTGTAGACATTAACTGCATTATGCTGATAGATAGAGTGCTCAATATCTTCTTTCTGTTCTGTGCTAATCATCCAAATCACAAAGAGAGTAAAAATCTGTACTCGTGTGGGAACTTATTGTAGCCTTTTCCAGAAATCAAGCATTCCTTTCAGAAAATTAATGACAGTGACAATAAAAAGATAATAAAGACAGGTCAGGATGCATAGAGATTTTCTGAGATCTCAGGACAGTCTGTTGTTTTATTTTTAACTGTGTCTGGAGATCCAGATCGGGCTCCTTTGAGTTATTTCATTTCTGCACCGTGGAACAAATTATTGATGACAATGACCTGAGTCTGTTGTCGGGGTGTTTTTTTTCTGATTGTTACATTTGTATGACGCACAATGGGTTTACATAGCTATAATTATTATCTTATATTCCGCACATCAAATTGCGTTGTCTTGACATTGTGGGGTTGTAAGTGCAATTGTGCCTATAATTGAATGTCATCTACCTCTCCTGCTAGCTAGCAAATACATATTTATTTCTATTTCTGACAAGTATTATTACATGCTGATTTTCATTCCATTTGCTTTTACTAATCATCATCATCATCATCCTGGGTGTGGGGTTAACAAGGAGGCTATGAGGGGATGTGTAGAAAAGTCTGAACTCCAAATCCCTGTCATCGCACTGATGTGTCTCTGTGTCCTGTGGCGTCTTGCGCTGTTGGATTCCTTATGGGTAAGAAAAGGCAATGTAAGAGGAAACATTTAGTCTTTTCCAACATGTCATTTATCCACTTAATCCAATCCCTTGTCACTTCTCTTGCTGCTTCCAGGGTGCACTTTGTTTGGCGAGAGAGACGGTTATAAAGACAGTCATTAGAAAAAGTAAGGCCAAGGATTTAGCAATTCTTCAAAGATAACATTAGGCCTCGCCATCAAACAAAAATATCATCTGGTCTGGCTGCTATGCTAATCAGCAACAGCAGTGACAAGAGAAGAGACTCTGACAAGAAGAAGGAAAATGAGACGGAGCGAATGAGAGGAATGAATGAAAAGTGAGGAGACTGATTGCAGCCGGCTGTCTGATCCCTATCGGTCCCCCTGTTTGATTGCAGCTTTGACAACCTGCTTTTTTGTAGCCGATGGACAATATAATGGCTTACCCTGTGATCTGTATTTAAATGTAGGAAATTCAGCAGGTAGAGCCGTCTTGTCAAACCTCAGGAAGCATTAGCTTTAAAAGTGGCGTGTAGGCAAAGACCAACACAGCCACTGGTACTGCAGTGAGCTGTCATGCGAATGAAAAGGCAGCCTGTTGATAAATTAAGTCAAACAAATTAGGACAGGGACTCATTTTGTCAGACTGACAATTAAAGATGCCTTGGGATTTGCCCAGTGATAAAATCCATTTCCTCTTTTAAATCCATTAGGCAGGAGCAATCATCCAGATTGACACAATGAGTACTTTTGAAAAAAGGAGATCACATGACGTGTCTGCTTGACGGTTTGGTAACAACCTGAACAATGTCCAGTTATCTAGTAGTTTTCACTCCTTCGCTTCCCTTTGACTCCTTTAAAGGAATGAGTGGTACCACATTTTTAAGAACACATTTAATCTCTCTGCTGTTGAGTTAGATGAGGAGTCTGTGCAGCCAATATAAAGCTGCACCCAGCGTTAAGTCAGTTTATCCTGGCATCAAGACTGTAAGTAAAGAAAAAGCTAAAAGAAAATTTAGTTAGATTTTTAAATGTGGATAAACCTGCAAAATGAAGAGCGACTAACTGCTTTATCGCTTCTGGCACAGTTAGTCGTTCTGTTCAGACAGAGCACACACAACTGCAGGGACCAGTGTCATCATGTGCAGTAGTCAACACACAATGCTGATGCTTTGGTGCTTCTTTAAATGTTAAAGACTCTGCGTGAAGCTCTTCAATCAGTGATTGCGTGTTTTTGAAACCGATTTCGAGGCTGCAGCTCATTATTGTATCCCCCCAGCACGGCGCCGCTGCTGTGTTTCTCATGACAGGTCTGTTTACGGCGTTCATGCTACTGTATGAAAGATGTGAGAGCAGAGCAATGGGATAAAAAAGTGTTGTGTTTACATTACTCCTGATCAGAGCTGGAGCCGATAAATACCCGTGTCTATTTAGAGTGAATGGCGATTGTAAATGTTTCCATTTCCCTGTGTTAGAGAGGCTTACCATGCTTTTATTCCATTTCTTTCAAAAACAATAGCATATATTATGAGCTGGGATTTTCCAGCGTTATGTGAGGGACTGTAACGGCTTACTGCATCTATCTCTAAGCATGAAACCAAGCACTGAAGTGTTTCTGTTTGCCTTTGTTTCCCTATACAAACATCAAAGACCACCGTATCACTCTTGCCTTCGATGTGTAAAGCTGACGTCATTTTGATGGTTTCAGTCAGCTGGATTATAGATGGTTAATTCAATCCAATTCTATTATATTTGCATTGTGCCAAAAGCAGAGGCGTTAGAACAAGGCAGGCAATTGCCCAGGGCCCCAAGCTGTAAGGCGGGGCCTCCAGAGATGGCCGACATTGGTTCATATGAATGACACTTGAAACATTGCAAAGACACGTTGGGAATCTCCCTAATGGGGCCCCCTACCTGCCAGCTTGCTAGTACGAGGAGTTGGTGTCAATGGATATTGGATATTGGATTGGATATTTTGTGGTCACGGCTGAGTGAGGGGGTGGGGATTGTGCTGCTTGTCTATAGGGCCTCCAGAGGGTCTAGAAAAATAGTATGCATTATTTCAAGAGCACTTGGTGACTTGTTTATTGCACCTGAGTCAATCAGGACAAAAACAGTGGTTTTACAAGAGAAAAGTGTCTTGTTGGCCAAAACTGCAATACACATAAACCATATGACTCATCTGGTTATGATAATGCGCATTTTCGGAAAGTAGTGAAAAATGTTGAAGTGTCAGCTATTAAGTGCAGCAGATCAAAGAACACTTTCATGGGTTGTTTTGGAGGCAAAAATACCTGGTTTGAAATTTGCATGAAAACATCCTCTCTGGTTTTTCGCCTTTGCATCTCATAAACAACAGACTTGATTTGCCAGGGGAAAAATGTAACAATACTTTTGACAAAAAGACCTTGTATCCTCTGTCTCTAGTATGATATCTCAGTATCAGATGTGAACGGCCGCTTTGATTTATTCTCACTGTCAGCTGGTACTGCACATGGCTGAAAAACTGATGCTATTGTTTAGCTGTTTCTTTTTTTTTTTTTTGGTATGGTGCACACAAGCAGTTTATGATGTGTGTTTTCAGTTTTCATTTAGTCTTTTGTCCAGCATCCTTGCTGTTTCACTTGTAATGTTCCCTACAGCGGTAGCAGACCTCGAGTTAAGAACTCTTTGTCAAACTCCTGTTTTAAAGGTCAAGAATACATCCTCAATTTCCAGCACAGCTAAATATAGTCTGTTTTACGTGTTATACAAGTGCTGCACATTTCTGGTGGTCTCAGCCTTTTTATTTGTTATGAATGCCAAAGAAGAGTTTGCAGCTGCTCTTCCCCCGTGATCAACAAGCAATTTTAAGCTCATGTGAAGTGGAGATGATGCAATGATAAGCGTGTAAATGAAACAGAGTTTCACATTAATCAGAAAATCAAAGCTGCTGCCGTTTTGTGCACTGCGTAACCCAGCAGATTTCACACCTAATGTGAAATGAACTGCAGAGAGGCTGCCAGTCATCCTGACAATAATCTCAGTTTACAGTAATTACCCTAAAACTGATGATTTACTGATAAAACTCCACAACAACACCTTTAACAGGCAAGAAATGTAAGATGTGAAACAAACCAAGAAAACAGTCGAATAAACCACTCCAGACAGCTTTGCCTCTGAGTCAAGAGAGTGCTTATCCAAAGAGGGTAAAGGTAGGTAATACTATATTGGAATACCGTCAAGCTGCACATACGACTTGGTGTTGCAGAGCACTTTGTTTTCATTTTTCACTAAATCCATTGGGGTGACGAGTGGCTTGGCTCTCGAGAGTGGCCAGACGTAGGTGTTTACTCAGCATGAAATGAGGTGAAGCCTAAAAATACATGGGGGTCGAGTGGGGCGTTGGGCAGGGTTAAATGGTTGGCCCCGCATTCAAAGAGCCACAGAATGAACAGTGCCGCCTCATTAGCAGCTTGATATGGAAGCAGGTCCATCTGGAATATCAGGCAGAGCAACTGGAGAGACTGGGACTGAGCACAGGCGGAGGGGGGTCAGAAATAGCTGAGAGATGAGCAGTGACCGCAGGACACACACACACAAACATGCAAACACACAGAGAGAAGCTCCCTGAAAGTGTTTAAGTCACAATGTCAAACTCATAGAAAAACTTACACAGCAAGCTACTCACAGCATGGAGACACAAACATACAAACAAACAAAGAAACATACATAGGCCTACAGTTTATTCAATCACAAGCACAGACTCACACACACTCATATCCATACATAATGTGTTCTACCTCATTTTATGTCTCTCAATTTTTTAAAAATCATCTATTTTATTCATTGCAGTAATATATCGGTGACTAAACTCCCTGAAGCAACTTACAAGATTAAAAGATTATGTGGTTAGTGAACCAATGTAAAGTGAGACTTATAGACCTTGGAAATGATTTTACTAATTCAACAAAGAGAGTGATTCAGATCTCAGTGGTAATAGTTTACTGTAAGTCCAAAATTCTTTATTTATAACTTCATGTAAGTACAATCCAAAATGTAACTTTAGCAACTGGGTTCTGCCATGAAAAAAGAGAGGAAAAAAAGTGTTTCTTCTTTTCTCAGGGTGATGGTTTGAGCGAAAGCCAGGTTCAATTTTTATATGTACTGTACTATATATTTTATATCCCTACAGGATGCTACAGTAAATGTGATACAATTCTTTCTCCATGAGTCTTATCAACTGCTCATTTTTGAAGTTTGCTTGAATAAGAGGAACTACTGAGCCCTGATCCCTCATGGATGGACTGGATGGATGTCACCTGGTAAGTGACTGAGTGTGAGAGGCTCCATGGACTCAGAATACAGAGGGACCATTGCATATCCTAACAAGGACAAAACATGTGAATTTTAAACTTTTAATTTTACATTTCTGCCCTCACCTCCTGTTGGTTGGATGGAACCAGATTGGATTTATCATCATGTAGTCATTTTAAAGTTAAGATTTGAGTTTGTTACTTTCATGCTGTTGCTGTTACACTGTTCTTTTTTTTTGTAATGCATTAAGGTGCTACCTGGCAACCTTGGCTACCTTGAATGACCTGTGGATAAATCCCTCAGGCAAAGTCTGCAGAAATGCCAGAAAAAGGAGATGTAAACAGGAAGGATGCACAAAAGGGCCAAAGAAGTCTGCTGGAGAGTGCTCATGCTCCTGGTTTCAGAGTGGGACAGCTCTAAACCTTCCCTAAAAGCCCTGGACCAGGAACATGCCCCAAAGTCGGTGGATCTGTGAGGGTGGACACTGGGATTGGGCTAAAGACTTCAACTCCATCTGGTTCAGGCTCTGAACAAACCTGGATCCGAATGATAATGCTGCCAAAAGCTTCTTTTCATCAGATTCATCATCACAGCATGGTAAATATCCAATGCCTTGAGGTTGTACTGCAAGTTTTCAGTGAAAAAGTTCTGGTTTTAAAGCCCAAGCTGAGATAAGACATAAATCAACATATGTTGTTTATTTGTATTTCATCTCACAAGTAGACATACCAATAGACCACAACATCCACGTGAGAGTTAATGGAGGTGTTCATACGTTTTGCTAATGCTACATAGCCAACTTTAGCATTTACAGCTAAGAAAGAGAGACGTAAAGCAACGACAATGCTAACTCTTACATCTATCTGAAGTTAGCATGGTAACCATGAGAGTCCGGCTGCCCAAAAGTCTGACCACTCATTTCTTCGACTACCCATTAATCCGAGTTATTCTACAGTGTTACGCTTAGGGTTAGGGTTAGGGTTAGGGTTACCTAAGTCAGAGAAATGGGAGGTCGGACTAATGGATGCAAAAATAAAGAAATGTATGGTTGGAGAAATGGGAAGCTCCCCGGCCCATCTGGTTTCTTCCAGTCTTCCAGTCACATAGTGCTGCTCAGAAGGTGTACTGTACTATAGTCCCCTGTCTTGTGAATGCAATGATGGCTGGAACTACTATGGATCAACCACCACCCACTCCCCACAAGAAACCAGGTTCAAGCAGCCAGCAGGCCGATCACAGGTTGTACTACAGCTGGTCACAGGCAGCAACTCCACTGTGCCACATTGTCTGTGTCCCAGAATGATTTTTTTTTTATCTTCCCCATTATCTACCACCTGAGACTGAAATACAACTATTGACAAATGTAATCCCTGTACAGGTGCACAATTCACTGTAGACTTTGGGACGCACATGCACAAGTAGGACACACATGTTATGAGAGCTGTTCATGCATACAGTGACAAACTGATCACACTGTCTCCCCCTCTCTGTCGGCCACAAAGCACAGGCAGAGGGAGGAGAGCAGTGTGGTGACTTGTTGCAGCAGATGGCTCATCTCCTTCTCCTCCTCCTGCTCTTCCTCTCAGTCCTCCTGCCACCGGTGGAGGAGGACACAGGCTCTCTAAACCCGTCCGCCCTCTCTGACATCAAGCATGCAGGTCATTTATCTGTGAATGGAGCCGGTCACGTCAAATTTAAGTTTGTTCTGTGGAAGTGAGTTTTTTTTCCCTTTATGCACTCTGAACTTGTCCTTCAAGTCTGAAGGTCACTGTGACTGATGGTCATTTTTTGTGAGTCAAATTACAAAGGTTTGTGTCTAGAAATTGAATAGTGACAAGAAGGCTAAAGGTCTTCTCTCAGTTCAACAAAAATAATTACTGTATATCAAACACAACACAACAAAGAATCTCTGATGTTGATGAAGTAGGTCATTCTAATGCAAATCACCATCTTTTCCAAAACTTAACAAAGTAATCGTGCCTAAAATTAACCAAGCCATCACCAGTATTGGAGTTACCATGCCAACCAAGGTAGATACAGCATTAGTGTTTACAGTACTAGTGTAACCATGACAACTGTTGTGACGTCAGTTACAAGCCATCAACAAGTTCATAATGGGGATATGCAGAGTTATGGACCCAAAACAGACACTCTTCAAACCATCAAAATATCACATTGATGGGAAACAGAGACCAAACATCCTTCCTCTCACTGGCAGACCAGCTTTTAGCACACCAGAGAGATGTCCAACCAGACCAGGGGTCAAATGGTCAACAAATTTCCAGGCAAACTGCATGGGGAAAAAAACTATTCAAATCCACATTTTGTAATAAAACTGACTTGATAAGAGAAAGAAGTAACACCAAAAATCCTGAAGGTCACACTGAGAAGCTCCCCTTCTCACTCCCATCCATCTTCAGATAACAGATTCAAAATTTACAAGGCATAGCCTATGTGAAAAATCTAAGATTAGCCAAATGTGCAACCAATTCATGTTTTTACGTAATGGATCAGTCTAAGATATTTGTCCTCAATATTATATTATATTATATTATTGATTAATACAAACATTCAAGTCTCATCATTCATGAGGAGTGTTGTATCATAAATTGTGGGATTTAAGCTACAATATTTCAGGTCACTCTTATGGGCCATTAGACATTTGAAAAAAATAAAAAAAATAAAGACTTGTATGGTTGTTCAGGTTGGAGACAGGTTGGTGTTGACATGAGCCCACCAGCACTGCAAACACATTCCAGCCTGGCTCCTGGATGCCCTCTTCCAAGAAGTACTGTAGACATCCAAGAAAAGCCATGCAATCAGCCAGAATTTTCTCATTGGGATACAAATAAGGCATATCTTATATTCCCTAAATGCACTAAGTACAGGATAACATAGCATGTCTTTTAAGTGAGACTTCATATGTTATGAGCAAATGTAAATCTGTGCAGGACTCATAGTTGGTGACAGGGTCATGATGAGAGTGCCTTTATTTGTATTTAATGTCGGCCCCTCAGAGCTCACAGTCTGCCCCCCCCCCTCTCTGTTCCTGTGGTTCAGTGCCGGTCACAGCCGTGCGTCGGCTCCACTCCTCTCTGGCTGAGTTGACGTCGTGACAGGCCTTGAGAGGCAAGGATACACAGTGTCCTTATTCTGTCACCTTCCCCCATTGGCTTTGACTGGCCCCAACACATGCATTCAAGCCCCTACAGCACAGCCAATAAATCACTGTCTTCTGATACAATACAGGAAAAAGTTTGCTCAAGGAGCTCGGCACAGACAGTTTCAGCGTTTGGTCCCAATCTATTTTAGTCCTCTCCTTTTCAGTCGCCGCGTGTCTGACATGAAAGGATAGATACGCCAGTGGCTCAAACTGTGATGAAAACTGTTCTCTGCCGCATTGATGGTTTGGATAATAATCAGACTGATCTAGTTTTGTGTGCCTGCTGTGGTTCTTTTTGGACATTTCATTCACAGACGCCTGCTTTAACCTCTGAGCAATGTGTCCCCACAATTATTCTCATTACACACTTACTCACTCATCGTTCATCATGACCTTTTGTCACATAACTTTGAGAAGAAAGTGACACTTCCTATTCTATCTGCAGGCTGTCTCCAGGGAAGCTTTATGGCTGATGCATGTTCCCCCAGGTACCTGTGTCCTCCTCAAAGAGCCACCCATTAATCTTTGAACAAGCCCTATCAATGCAAACCGTCCCCATATTATCAGCTCTCTCAATCAACCTCATATCATCTGCAGTGACAAATTGTCATAGCTGCACAATGACCTTACAGTGCAGTGTATCCATGGGCGAGTCGTGAGACAGCATGCTCCTGAGCAAAGATGAAAAAGGCCCCCCCACCTTCCTGTTCATGGGAGCAAGACATCCAGACAGAAAAAGATGTAAAGTGGATACAAAGGCAGGTGGCATCAGTTTGTCTCTTGTTGAGTGGCTTTCTTTTCAAATTGCAAAACTCTGAGGTCATTTTCTATCTATATGGTCATTTTGTGTCTCTGTGGTGTTATTTTTCGTCTCTTTATCATCATTTTGTGTCCTCTCATTGTCATTTTGTGTCTCTTTGTGATCATTGTATCTCTTTGTTGTCATTTTGCATCTCTTTGTTGTCATTGTGTATGTCTTTGTTATAATTTGGCATATCTTTGTCATAATTTTGTGTCTCTGTATTGGCATTTTGCGTCTCTTTGTGGCCATTTTGTGTCTCTGTTATAATTTTGCATCTCTTTGTTGTCATTTTGTATCTCAGTGTTGTCATTTTGTGTTTCTTTGCAGCTAATTTGTAGACACTTAAAACATTCATACTGTACATGGATCACTGACTAAGTCTGCTGGGCACAGGCCCAGAGGGGAGGGGGGATCGGGCGGGGCCTGAGCCACTGTCCAGCGGTCCTATTCAGTAAATGCATCCCAGCGCACGTTTGTTAAAAGGTCGGGAGTGAGGCTGCGATGCTGAGAGGCACACACCATCAAGGTGTCAATACAGAGCTCATGTGTCATGATGGATCTGGTTGAGTTAAAAGAATGGGTGTCAGACTGTGATGATTGAAGGCCACTGAGAGAAAACTGGGGATTGGAAATGATTGCATAGGTAGAAATGAAAACTGATTGGATGCCAAAATACATTTTTTGACAGCAAGTCGAGCACTTTTATGCAAATTCCTGCAAGCAATTTTTCATATATTCACACATCTGTCATCTCAGTCAGACCTCAGACATCAAATATGCAAAAAAGGGAGTGTTTGCCAGACTGTGAGGAGCCAAAGGAAATGATTTGCATTGAAAATGTCCACATGTGATTGGCTAAAAGTCATGGATAAACAAATGAGTTTGATCTGAGGGTTTGAAGTTGGACTTTATCTCTGTGAGTAACTGGAATTTGGACGATAATGAGTTAATAACATCAGTCGAATCATTTGATCCACTAAATATCATGAGGATAGAGGATTTGTGAGCTTTTGTTTGACTTTTAAACATGTTGCAATTGAAGTCATAGCTGTTTTATTAGTAGGGGGTCAATGTATTTTGAGAGTGGTTAGACTGTCTTCTCATTGAATTGATGATTGACTTTTTATACTTCTCTGTCAAATTTGATATTTTGAACTTAATTTACACCACTGAATTCAGCTACAATGGTTACAATCAGTAGTTTTATGAAATTAAATTCACATAAAGTCCTCTGTTTAGTTGTGATAATGTGTATTTTACAGATGTTTTTTTTATATCCTTTTGAAGGTGTTTTACAAGAAAACTTTTCATTACATATTTTTGATTTTTTGTAGTAAATGAACAAAATTTCTATTTCAAATGTATATCATTTTTGGCCTTGACATTTGCAAAGTTTTACTAAATGCACTTTAATATATAAATCCAGACATTCAAATATGATTAAAAGAAAACCAAGTGTCAACAAATTTGAGAATCTTCCATTAAAGTGAATTTCAGTAATGTATGTTCATGCTACATGTAAATTGAAGGATTTCCATCAGGACTAAACACACAAAGCGCTTGTGTGTCAGAGGTTTGCCACTCGTCTTCCCAAATGATGGTCCTTGCTTTGTTTGGTTGTCTGGAGGGGCAGGACTGTGTGCACAAAGCTGGCTTTGGATCGAAGCCTGCATTGGGGTTCGACATGGCCATGCAAGGAGTGTCTGATGTCTATCTCCTGTCTTCTCTGCTTATCTAGAGTGATAACTGATCTGAGAGGGGGAAAGATGCCAGCTAGTGGATAAAGGCACAGGATAGGTGTCATCTTGACGCATCCCATGATGAAGTGGCAGGTGTCATTTAGAGCTGCGTCGACCAGGTTGGTTTGGAATGATCAGGCTTTCTCTGCAAGGTCGACAGTAAGCTCATCTTTGGTACTGTTCCTTGAGAAGAACTGTTTTGGACACTTTTCCAACTGGTGTGTTGTTCTTCAGATGGTAGTTGGATGTTTTCCACCATGGCGTCTCTCCCATGTGGGAAGAGTGCAGATGTGCAATTCTGCTAGTTCTCGAAATAGAGTACAATTCATGAGGCCACAAGCTATCATAATATTATTTTATGTACAGTGTTGAAACCATTTTGTGCATTACTTTGTAGTATTTCTGTGTTTTTGTTTCAACATCATACCCTTCGATGTTTTCTGAGGAAAGGGAGGATTTGAGGCACAATTGGAATTTGACCCACAATTAATGTCACAAAATCAAACAGAAGAAAATGTTTTTCTTTCTAAGAACCCCCAGAATCAAGATGTAACAGTCTACAAAAAACAAAACAGGAAAAAATTAGGGGGATTAATACCGGACACATTGCCCCCCTTACTATACTTAAGAAGTATTACAAGATAAAAGGTTTGTTTTTATCTTTTGTACAGAGGTATTTTTCAGACCTTCAATACACACAGTTGTGTATATGTGTACTTCTATTTCATTTTCTTTCTTTTTTTTACTTAGAAAGCCTGGCTGTTTGCTGTAAACCATCTGCAAACCCAACCTGAGATTCCACAGCTCATCCTACTGTTAATTTGGGCAACACATGAGATTTCTGCAACTAATGAAGAGATTCTTCACCCTCTTCGCTTGGATATATTTTTAATTATCTCGTGAACTCGTGGCCGGCGAGGTCGCTGTGATATCAGAGCCTGTGTTTAGACTAATGCTGCTGCTGCTGCTGGGAGGCCCTACCTGATAAAATGACGGCCATTGATCACAAACAAATACATCACAGAGCAAAACATAATTAGAGATGTAGCAGCTATATGATCCTCTATGGATGTGATATGATTGCTCTCATCATTTAGTTGCAAGGCTCAGGTTAAACAACAACAAATGCATGACTGCAACAAAACCTCTCTTTTCACAGTAAAATCAGTTGAAATCGCGTATATGGATCACAAAGTCTGGGACCAAATCATTCCCATGCATCCCATGAAATGCAGTTTAAATCATTTGCTTATAATAAACAAGTCATCTGTTTACGGTGTTTGTTTTGGTCTTGTCATACTTGACAACATATGGACGGAGAATTCAACACTGCCCTAGGCTACTTCTGTTAGCTGTCATATGCTGAGGCTCTCACACGGTTCCTTGTCTCATCTGACCATGTATGTGTGTGTGTGTGTGTGTGGGTGTGTGTCACTCACCGACTTGAGTTGCGATGACTTTCGGAGCAGCATCACATAAGGGAGGCCGTACTGGCTGGAATAGCTGCACAGACACATTTCCAAAATATAATAATTCTTAATAATTTATAGAAAAGGACAGAATCTGGGTCTGGATCTGATCCTCATTATTCACCAGAAATAATTTCTTCTTTGCAGCTCTGTAACAATATTTGCTAATGGCTGCACAGCACGACTTCCTGTGTCAGTTTCCAAACAGCAGAGAAGAACTTATCCCCAGACAAAGTGGTGTATGTGAAACTATTGAGTTTATCAACACACTATGTGGTATCAGATTGCTGCATAGAATCATAACAACTTTTTTCTCATTAAATATAAGTCATTGTATTGATTTAATTATTCAACTCTATTATCTCAACATTGCAGAAGTCTGATAATATAAAGACACTGGGGTCATTTTCCTACATAATCAGACTTTTACATTTAACACTTTCTTTTGCAGTTGGGTTTCAGTAACGTTTTTGAGTGTAAGACTTTTCAGTAGAAGCGTCTGAATACTCCTTCCACCGCTGCCATTCATCATCTCACAGATGCTACTGACAGTGCTGCAGCTGCTGAACAATGTGTGGTGTCATCACCTGGTCAAACTTCCCCTAGATCCTGCTTTTCTCTCAGTCAAACCAGCCCAGTTTCTGCAGTAAACACATCCCATCAACCTTAACATTCACTAACATCAAAAGGAGTTGCAATCACAAGATCAATAGAAGCGTCTACTATTATTTTCTGTGTTAAAATAGTAATTCACTGAGGTTCACTGAGGTTTAGTGCAGATGTACTCCACTATAGTTATTCAGAACATTCACGTCTCCTGCAGCGTCCTCAGATGAAGTGACTAAAAGAAAAGATTGTTTCACCTAACAGTCTGTGATACCCTAAATATATTGCTCCGTGGGGAGTCCAATGAAAAACCGTGGAGCAGACAGTTTTGCCACATTGCACTTAATTCTTTGCTTTTCAGCTTTACAAACAGTTTAAGGCTGCCTAACACCAAAACAACAATGTGTGAATTCATAAATTGAGTGCTACAGCCTCTAAATCCCTTTACACTGGTGAATATTTAATGTGAAAGAAGAAAGAAATCCCACTCGCACTTGAAAAACAATTAGGAAAAAGAGAGCAGGACAAATGTAAATTTATTGAGGTCAGCTTGATTTTATTTTACTCTGGAGAGATCTCCTATTTTTTGGTGAGGAAAAAAAAAACTTCATCCCCGTTTTTTTTTTTTTGAAGCAGATGCATCATATAACCCAGAAGAGCAGGGTGCCTGGTTAACACGGCAACTCAGAACCTTTAAAGTTTGTTTTGTGTCAGCCAGGTTGAGAGAGCAGCACAGCGGGAGAGAGTGAGAGAAAAAAGAGCATAGACCAAACGGGGTGAAGAAGACGGGGCGGAGGGAGGAGGGCCCGGGTCAAGTCCTCAAAGTGCCGGACTGTTCTACTTAAAGATCTTTAAATAGGGTGATTCACTAGAATGCCTCGCTCTCATCTGTCTCTGCTCTCATTGAGGCACCATGGGATAAACCAGAGGCTGAGCATCATGGGAAAGTGGGCTGGGGTGCAGACAGCAGGGCAGGTTTGTGTCATCACTGGGAGGAACAAGTCAGCTCTACCCAAAAATGCCCGCAGGGATCAATAAAGCGTGTTCATTGGTGGATCGTTGTCCTACAACGGTACATCTGAAAAAAAAAAAAAAAAAGGACACAAATCTTGATAAACAACCGTCATACATAAAACATAAGGCAAAGTCAAAGCAATGAGATAATGGATGTTTTATGCACTGGAGCCAGAGTCACTGTGAATGCCAAGATCCATCCATGTGGTTAGTGGACTCATTTACCTTCCATCTGAATTCTTCATGATTTCCCGGTGCAGCTGATTGCCTCTAATTTCAGCCGAGCATCTGGGGAAGGGGGGGATTCATTGTGGAACAAGAGCGGAGGCTATGGGTCTTTGGATAGCGGTATGCCAGCTAAATGATCTCCAGTGGACGTAAGTTTAAATGGAGGCTAAATGGCGACGCAGAACGCTCCTCTATCTGAAGCTCATTACCCGCCTCTCGATTCCCCGGGGACCTGGCTCAGCTTCACGCTGCGCACTTTCCTGCCAGGAGGAGGGTGATTATAACATTTTGCTCAACAAAAGCCCCCCTCCCCCTCGCTTCTCCCTCCATTTCCTGTCTTCTTCATCATCAACCTCCCTCTCTCTTTTCTGTGGTCACCCCGTGCTCCCTCCTCCCCGCTCCTGTACCTCACCCCAGGCGATGCGTACTCCGACTGATTTGTCTTTGTGTCCTGCCGATGATTACAACACTTACAGACAGGCAAGACACGGATGGTAAAGGAGGGTGTTTACTCGCTAACAAACAATAGAGAATAAGAAGAATTATGAATCATACAGCGGCGTGTAATCCAGACAACAACAACAATAACGGCAACAACAACACAAAAGTGTATAGAAATCAAAAGCTGTTTGAAAGTGAATCACAGGAGAGCTGCGGAACAGCAAGCAGATGGGATAAACACTGATGCACGCGGAGGGTATCATCCAGCCGGGGAGGAGCGGAGGCCTACGCATTTCTCTGCCAAGGCTCGATGTACTCGAGACCCAGATGGGCAAAGATGTCCTTTTCAGTCGTAGCTGCCAGGAACTCTTTCTAGAGAGAGGACAAACAAACAGAAAGTCATCGACTTGTGCAGAAACGTGCAGGAATTTGTCTCAGTGACACCAGAGCAGATCCACAGATCCTGAACTTTGAGTCAGGTCTTGTAATCACAGCTTCATGTTTGAACCTCTGTCTCCACTGCAAGCTGTCAATATCAATTCAGGATTTTATTTGCCCACTTTGTGCCAAGGCCCAAACATGCCATGACTGTGCTGATTTACATTTTGCTGGCCCACCTCCCTTCCAACCCATAAACACTCTAACCTTGCTCTAAGTGATCGCACTCTTCAGCAGATGAGTATTTTCCCTGACAAATCTTGACAGGGCTATTAACTGCTGGCCCTCGACCAACGCCATGCGATGGGTTATGTCTCTATAGGAGCGGTGACGAGGCCTGACTCACCTTGGGAGTGAGACAGCCTGGAGAGAGAGAGGTCTGTGATTCTGACACATCCTGCCTTCAAGTGCTAAACTGGACCTGACACGTTGCTAAGAGATGGCAGAAAAACCAAGAGCACGTCAGCTCCCACTGCCAGCCGACGGCACAGAGAACCGAGAGCAACTAGCAGGCAGCCAGGAGAGGGGAAAAACACTACAAGACACGTCTCCCTGTGTACGGGCTTGTTTTTTATAATGCAAATGACAGGTTAGCCATGCGGGCGGAGAGGTCTGTGTGCACGCTGCAGGAGTCTCCGTTCACTGCTTTGAAGTCTAATTCTGGTTGGTGGATCTCAGTTGGTTAGATTTGGCAATAAATTGTGAAATTTATGCAGCCATGGGACAAAATATTAGATCTGAAACCATGGCCGAAAAAATGAGGGCTTTGTCAAAACATCTTCATCGTTTTATGTTGGAGTAATAATTGAAAATGAGCAATTTCAAAAGGTAAAAGGAAATGTGTTTCTTCTGTGAAGTGTGGATTTAGAGTAAGTAGATTAGATGAACCTGGTTTTCCCTGGTAGAATTTTAGACTACAGTTAACCAGGTTTCTAATCCTCTTTTTATAAGTGTGCATGTGCAGGGCCAAAGAGCAGAGTGAGCGGGATGATGTTAGTAATGTGTCCTTGTATGTAGTGCAACTGAAACACAAACAAGCAAAAAGCCTGCAGAGGTCGAAATAAGTTGGTTTCCACCACTACATGTTTGATATTGTATCTTCAATTCATGTGTCCTTGCACCCTGTCCTTCTCTAAGAAACACACAGCAGGAGAAAGGTCCGGAAACAGCAGCTTCTACCATTATACACTTAAAATAAGAGGGATGCTCTCAAAATAAAACCGAGGCAACCGGGGCATGCGTTTATAGATTTACACTTTTCAAATTACTAACGCTTTTTTTTCAGTAAATTGTGTGACCATCCATACTGCTAGATAGTTTATTTTTGCACATCAACATGCTTACACCCTGGCTGTAACGATGGACAACTACTGCTGATCGATTCCAAAGAAAAAATATAAAATATGGTTCTTAGACAAAACAAAAACAAGCATTGTTTATTGAGATAGACATCAGAGGACTGAACTATCATCTGGCTGCTTATCTTGCCCTCCTATTGTATTTACCTCAGGCCTGATAAAAAAAATGATGTCTCTAAGTACAAAAATGAAACAATCGATGTAATGCAGCAAAATGACCCTTCTGATAATCTGAGGAATGTAACGTAACATCTGTTTCCATCACTCATCCTCTCATCTCTTTTTATTTTATGCACGCAATCACACTTAAGTGTTTTCATTATCTCTCTTTCACAAACAACTGCGTATTGTTGGGGAACAGTATTCATATTTGAGTGAAACAATCCCAAGGCCCATTAAGTGGTCCACTGCTGCCTGTATTCTTTCACTGTTCTCATAACCTAAACCCATTTACTGCTCTAACCACTCCAAACACATGAAATGCAGACACACAGCGCCGCAATTTATGGCGCTGTAAGCTTTACCCTATTAAACATTAATATGAAATATAAGATAAAGTGATAAAAAAAAAGAAGACGCAGAAGGTGGAGGAGGAATTGAAGAAAAACAGGAGTGAAAGGAGAACGCTGGATGTGGCCGATGTGATTTGTAGTGCAGCCACATTTCTCTTGTCTGCTTCAGCAGGACATGGCCGGGCTTATTGCTCAGTGGAAACTCAGGAAACACAACTGAAGAGGAAAACACAGGGCACAGCTGCGATTCTCAACATTACCAATTTAGCCATTGTCCTGGATCAGGACTAAAGCCCTGTCTCCGCTGCACTGTCCACTTTCCTCAATTCCTGCAATCCTTACATGCCCCCAGGGAGATGCTGCTTTATTTACTTAGCAGAACTCAGTGTGGGCTCACGGAGAGATAAATCCACAAACCTTATGTACCTCTGAGTTCTGCCCTTTAGCCATTCACAGAGGAACTACAGTTCAAATGGCAGAAGCGACTTTTATTCCAGAGCTTTGTGGTTTATCAAAAGGGGCTTAGAGTTTGGGAACAGAGCAGCGGTTAATTAGAAAGGCAGGTTATCAGTGTGAGACACTCAGGTTCTCAGTGACTGGCAGGCCATCAGCTCCACAAGCCAGAATGGGAGAGGTGTGTGTTACTGCGAGCCAGTGTCCTTGACTTAATAAGCCGCTAATCAGCTACATGTTTCTCTGTCCGCCGCGTAATGACATCCCTCATGGACGTGAACACATATCAGTTCCCGCAAAACATCTGCCCCTTCTCTGCTGCCCGTCATCCTCTCTCTGCCACCCGGCCCAACGCTTGATGGATGGAGCTGATGGACATGGCCGCCTGCCCGATTCCAGCCCGCCTCAAACGACACATCAAGAGAGAGAGAGGGAGGCAGAGAGACAAAGAGACAGAGGGACAACCTGGAAAGCTGCTCTGCCCGACCAGCCAGCCTGCCAGCAAACGTTTGAAGGACGGAAGCATGAAGGAATCTCAATATCAAATCAGCATTTTGGAGATGAAACTGTCGTAAACCCAGGCATCATCTAGACTTTATTATGTTTCAATCTGCCAACTCAAAATCATCGTCTCATTTAAGAAAGGATAATATGATCTTTTAATTCATTTTGAGTTGAGTTAATGCCCTGCTGAGTTTGTAATAACCAAATACACTACATCATTGCACACTGAAACTGAACACAGTTATTCCTTTACTCTGTATTTGTAAGAAAAGTCAAATGGTGAAGACTTGCAGTGAAAGTCAAGACATTGATTTTAATGAAAGCCAGACTGACCTCGATGAGGGGTCATGTCAGTGGGCTGATAGAGTTCACAGTGTTTCTTAGAAATTGTGTTTATTTCCCAAAGCCTGGCCCAAGATGACTGTCAATACTGTGATGCCCATGAGCCTTTGTGCTGCATCTGATGAGCAGAAGAGACCAGTGTTTACTGTATGAATCAGAACTGTCACATCGGCCTGGCTGGCGAGTTGCTGCGTCTCTCGAAGTTTTTCAGGGAGCACATGAGAGCATGCTAAATTACCCTAACCCCACGCTCAACGGCAACACAATCAACCATCACAAAAAAAGTCTCAGGCCCTACCACCCTGACCCAGACACCGTAGACTTCTTCAGCTTGTTTTTAATTGTAGTCTAGCCTCATCTGGGATCAATCAAACCACAGCAGGCAGCTTCTGAGAGAGCAATATCCAGCACCAAACACAAGACAAAGTTACCAAACTAGTGAATGAACGTGTCAAATGTTTAAAACGAGACTCTGTCTTGTAACGTTCCGTTATTATCTCATAGCGTGGTGAATGTGCAGGTCACAACTTGTCCACCAGAGTGTTCTGGAGTTGTTGGATTGTGTATTTGTTGAGTTTGATGAGGGAAACCAAGAAATCCCATTAGCCTCCGTCGCTTAGCTCTGAGCAGCTTGCGGCTCTGCTCCGCCGTTCTAATAATAGCTTGCACTGACAATTAAAGGTAACGAACCTACTTCTAAAATTAGAGACTATGACAATGGGCCAATTTGCCAAAATGTTGATATTCCTTGAACCCCCAGGAAGAGGTGGAGTTAAAAGGGGCTTGAGTCGCATTTAGAAAATCAATACAGGATGTGTTCAGTAACAGTCGTAGGTTGTTTGAATTTTGAACAGTCTGGCCAAAATCAACTCCAAATTTTGAAACACAATTTTCATGTGAAAGCAATTCATGTCCACATTTGCAGAGACCTTCACAAACACCGCTTCTTCTTCTTCACCCTCTTTTCAGTTGGTAAACAACAAACAGCTGGCACAGTGGGAGAGACATTAATGACAGCAGCTGTGCTGTACGATGGGCTATATGGAGTTTAAAGTGCGTGATCACGGAGAATGTTACAGATGACAGGTTGTCCTCTGCACTGAAGTGGGACCCGCCCTCACCGGGCTGATGCCATTGCTGTGGGAAAGATTTGTTTTCCCTGAATGCACAGAAATAAAGTCTGGAGGCCTTTTTGAGAAAGCTTACATGCGCATTTCACATTTATCCTGCTTATTCATTCACTAAATGTAGGATTCCTGATCACCAGGTAGCCCAGAGTCATGACTACAAAGTTATAATGTAGCTTTGTGTCTGCCCGACTTTCACAGCAACTACATTAGAGGACGAAAACATGAATTATCCAAAGCTTGCTGAATCAAATAGTAAAAAATCTGTTACGACAGATGCTTAAAATATTTTACAGAGCAGATTATAATGAACAAACATGACGCCTGTGGACAAACACAGATGGAGGTTTAACTCTGATCTTGGTGTTTACACAGATTTGTTGTAGACTGTTTACTGCATGTCCACAAGCTAATGCATGTACTTCAAAGTTAGAAATAATGAAATAATATGAGATGAATTATCTTAACACAGAAAGTCTACGTATATCAGACAGAGAGAAATATGTTTAGAGACGCAGAGAGACAAAAAGAAAGCAGAAGTCTGTTCAGGAAACCAAGCAAAAGGTCACGCAGAGCAGTATGCAAACACAACCTGAAATCCATGCAAATCCACTCAGACAAACCCACCGGTAGGAAAATGCACCTAGACAAGAAAAAACCTCAGTAAAATGGCTCTTATATCACTGTCTGCTCGGCTACATAAGCAACGACCCTGCATCAAGAGCACAAGTGCTGAGGTCAAACTAAATGGCAGATGCACATAAAGCTTTCAGAGGCATCCATTTAAATGTACTTTATTTTCACAGGTCTAATGACGGGAGGAACATAATCTAGCTGAAGCACTTTGTGTCGGAGACGGCAGCCTTTACCTGAGGAGCCCTGGGTACACCTTTTTTTTTTTTTTCTCCACACAAATTTCAGGTTATCAAATCAGCTAATGTTCTGCTTCCCTTTTTTTTCATTTGGACTCTCTTCCTCTCATTGACAGTTAGAAACAGATTACTTTATTGTCAGGAGATCAAGAAAAAAAAATCTTTTGATTGCCTCTAAGTTAATTTGTCTTTATTGCGGCACACAGGAAAGGGCTGACAGGGGCAGAAAAAGTGGGAAGTCAATTATGCCCCTGTGTCTTCCTCCTGTAACGATCCGCCGTACGCCCACGCTTCCCCCTGTGCTCCAGCCTGCGAGAGCTCAGTTCACAGGACAGCTTGAGCAACCAGAGAGGGCACAGACACCTCGCTAATCACACCAGCAATTAGTGCAAGCATCATAAAGCACCGCAGCCTATAAAACAGCTATTGAGTTTAGTGTTATCGTCATTACCTATCCTTCCTCGGCTTGCTAATCAGCCCGTGCACTGGGCAGAGAGGCAGAAGGGTTGCAAATAATGAATTCCTAATCAGAAAGAATGGGATCCTCACTTGACATCCCTGGTGTTATGGCTCTCTGCTCCTGTGGAGGGGTAAACATTTGCAAATCAAAGTTATTCAGTTGATTAGGCTGCCCAAAGGTAATGAACAGATACAGCGCAGAGTCAGAGAGAAGCGTAATAAAAGTTTGGTGTTTTCCAGGGTCCTTACAATGTTGTCAAAGCAGAACTTTGACACCTCGAGAAATTACACGTTTCACCACGTTGTTCTGTTGTGGCACAGTTGTTTCCTGCTCAGCATGAATGTCAAGAAGCTATAATTTGTTGAAAAATTAAAAGTTCACACTTTGTTCACAAGTTGTTATTTGATATATTTTTAACACTGAAGTTGTTTTACTGTTTTAATAACAGGGCGTGTTCTCAGCAAGTCGTCCAAACTTAACAACCATACAAGCATTTAAATAAACCATAATAATGTCCGATATGGCCCAAAGGAGAGTTTTCTGAATTAGCAACCCTACAACAGCAGGAAATATCTACCACCGATAAGCTTTTAAAAAATAGAGAACTTTAAAAATTGCACTTTCAAATAACTCTTTTATGATGTGACAGTGTTGTGCAGAGGCTTAGAGACTTTTCAGCGCTAAACAACAGCTTAGAGTCCAGGGAGTGATGATTATCTTTTCAGTCAAAGTAAGTGCTCTGGTTAAAAACCCTCAGCTGAGGCTACAGAAGAATTGTGGGCATGGTTAAAAGCAGTAATGCTGACAATCAGTTAGGCCTCAAAACTGTGCATGAGTATGTGTGACGAACCTGTTTACAGATGAGAGCAGCCATGTGTGTCTCACACCACATGGCTGCATCTCCGGAGAGATTCAAAGCCTTTAATTTTTTTCACATTTGAAACGCATGTTCCCGGCAAAGGGCAGACAAAGAAAACATCTGATGGTGATATCAACAACATACCGGGATGACTTCTTCTGTAACTGTATGCGGAGACAGTGGAGGTTTCGTGTACTACACGGTCTTGGCAGAAATCCAGAGCAAGCCAAAATGATATGATGTCAATAATTAAAGAGGTGAGGGGCAACATTTCATCAGTGAGCTCTGCGTGCTTGGCTCTGACCAAGGGCAAATAAGTTTAATAAGGTTTATAATGAAAGAAATCAAACACTTGGGTATTCATAGCAATATCCAAGGCAAACGCAGCGTAGAGAGATGAAGCTGCAGCAGCAACACAGCAGGTCAGCGACCACCATGCACACAATAATGCAGGCCGAGCACGCGAACGCTAGAAAGAAGAACCAACAGTGGACTCACGCATTTAAAGTCCAACGACAGACTCATGACTCATGCATGCGCTCCAGCCTCCTCTCTATGCAGAAAATGTCATTCGATCAATGGGTGATGTCAACACAGATGTGATATTTACTAAGATAATTAAGTTGGATCACTTCGGCATTGTTAAGCAGCCCTGTGCAAAGATCTGTTTAACCACACAAGACTGTTGTTGGCACCATACTCCATAATGCAGACAGATTTAGTATGGAACTTGAAGGGCCAGCTCAATAGCTAATCACAAATGTTCATAACAAACTGACTGGTTTTAAATTATAGCAGTTTCACAATTATCAGTCAAATGCGACATTATGAGACTGAGCTTTCCCATCAGCTGTTACTCATAGCTATTTAGAAAAATGTCTTTGAAATTGCTGGGAAGTTAGCGTGCAGTCTCAATGGGCCACTGTTTGTCACTAGGTCAGCTGACTTTCAGTAGAAATATGTAAATGAGAACTATTTTACCAACACTGAGTAGACGTTGACTGTATTTTCCCATTTTATGTGAGCAGAGAAAACACTACAGCCAGCTAGTGGGCAGAGTGTAACAACACAATGATGGCTGTTCTTTACAGCACAACAGCTTTCAATTACATCCTCAGTTTCACCCATCGACCTACACAGTCTGTGTTTTTGTGTATTGTTGTCTTACTGGGTCTGGTTTGTTCAGTAACTTGTGGTTAATATAAGCTAATGTATACTTATTGCAATGTAAATGCAAGAGTTAGCTTGTTAGCAGAGGTTTTGCTTTAAAGCTCATTAGAATTAACTAGTTTGGAAAGTTTGTTTTCAGTATTAATTATAACAGATTATTCTGCTCAAAAAGTTTTTGGTTTGTTTATTTGTTGGCATCCTTATTTCATTAGGCCATCACTTTGTGAAGTTCATCTCAGGAGTCCGCAGACATCTAGTGAACTCTAGCGACGCGTCAGACTGGCTGTTTGCCACAGTCGTATGAAGTTCTCTGTGATCTGCAGAGCCTGTAATTGTAGCTTGACTCGTCCTCATATGGACCCAAACAGAACACTATTCTGATGATAACAATAAATTAACTTTCTCTGCTCCAGTGAAGCCCATAAATAATTAATTGGTTTGTTAAAGAGGAGCTGGTTTTGCATGACCAATTTGTTTCCTACTCCAGACGGTGTGATCGGTTGCTGCCACCTCAGCACTTCTTTCATTGGGTTCAATTAAAAGAGCACATTGACAAAATATGAGCTTTATTTGGGAATTTTCACATTTTCTCATTGATATGAACCCGAGTCATTTACTGTATTAAGTCACACCGCGGGAGAAGCTGCAAATCTTTGGATGCGGAAAGAATATGTTAACACCTGAAGATTAGACACACTGACTGGGAACTGCAAGAAATTCAAAAATGAACGTACTAATAAGAAAAGCTGAAGGTAGATTTCCCAGTCTTGGAGATGCAAACAAGAGTGCAAATAAAGAGTGAAAATGAAATTGTAATAATCTAGTTCTGTGCATATTTTGATAACCTTATTATAATATATTTTTAGTTTGGTGTAGCTATACATGTGTGTCTCCTATTTTTGGTGCAGTCCAAGACCTGGGCTGTAATGCTCCAATACACTTAATACACTTTCTTAAAAGAAAATTATTATACTTAACAACTTTTATATTAAGTAGTTCTCCCTCTTGAGCAGAGATTTTAGTCAGTGGGATACATTTTGTGTTATTTTGAAAATTAGACTCTAAACTATTCATCACAGGAGAAAAACCAATGAAGGACGACTCTTTCACTGTGAGCCAACAGCTCTGCTTATAAAGTCACTTTGACTGCTGTTTATAACTTTTCTTTGTCACCTTCACCTTTCTCTGAGATCACCTTTTATGCCTCAGCATCATGGACACTACATCTCAATAACTCTTCAATGGGACTTCAACATTTTACTTCAACTCAGTGGTGAAATTGTTAAATTTTGGTGAAAATATCATAAGATAAACAGGGATGTGAACGGAAACTAACCTGAGTGGTAAAAGCAGTACTGTTGTTTATATTGGAAATAGTAGTGTAAAAATCTATCTATACCTTTGGATATACAGTAGACATACCATAATAATTTGTTCATGATCTCCAGCTCTCTGTTGACAAATTAAACAACTGTTATTATATCTTTACATGAACAGGCATCTGTACACTTCCCTTTATCACCACTCAAACATTATCTCACTACCACAGAGATTAAACAGCACAGAGGTTCAATTCAATTAAGAGAAAAGGCCAAGGCACTTATCTGGAATCAAACATTTTAAATGCCTTTATTGTGTTAGGGGCCAAACATAGTTAAAACAGGACGCTTCGACACATTTTGGCTGAGAGCCTTCATCAGGAAGACGACATTTTTGATACAAGATGAGTGCCTTGGCTTTTCCTCTGTTTTTTCTACTGACTTGTCCCTTCACCAAAGAGCACCATCTTCACAAAAGAAACTCATAGTTCCGGGCAGCACTCCTCGTCTTCGGCTTTTTTTTTCAATTAAATATATATTGAGGAAAATTGCTAAGCAGTGAAACATTAAGACCAAACAGTTCCCACCATGTGCAAGCACTGGGAGATGACAGCAAGGAACAACAGCCTGTGAGTGTGGAACAGAGAGAGGGGAGGGGAAAGGTAGGATAGTGGGCAGAGAGAGTGGGAGGTTGAGGAGAGTCAATGCATCCAAACAGCCTGTTCATGCCAGCGGTTCTTCTTACTGGACTTCTTGTCCACCATCTCCTGGATGCAGCTCTTCACAGCATATACCGTGGTGACCATGTTGTGCTCCTTCTCCAGCCACTCCTGCTGCTCCTGCCTATTGACGTCCTGGAGCCTCTGGGCTGATTCCTGGAGAGAAGACCTCTCCTTCTGCGACCGTTCCAGATGAAGCTGCTGCTGCTCCTCTGCTTTCCTCTGGGAAGCAGTAACTTCAGTCTTTATCTTCTGTAGATGTTCCAGCTGGGTCAAATAGAAGATCTGTCTCCTCTCAAGTTCCTCTAAGGTCTTAGGCAGGTCTTCTTTGAGCTGACTGGTTTCTCCTTATGATGTTCAACTTTCATTTCCTGTCTCTGTCTGCTCTCAGAGCCTCTCCAGCAGCCAGCTTCTCTCTGAGCTGCTCAATCTCACTGAAAGGAACTTCTGTCTTCAGGCCTTTTGTGGGCTCTTCTCCGATTGTTCTTGCTGGTCCATCTGCTGTTCCTGGTCCCTGTGGGTTTTTCTTCACTGGTACTTCGAAGGAGCTTTTTATCCTTGGCAAAAGTCCTCAGACTCCGGGCCTGCTGCAGCTTCTGAGTCTGGAGTTTCTGTAGATGGAAGTTGAGTGTGTAGTTTGTAGTTATGGCAGTGTGGATCTCCAGATCCTCATGAGCCCTCTTCAGCTCCCTCCTAATTTGGCGTCGGTCATTGTGCCATCCAGTTGCTTCTTTGGCTGAGCATCCACACTCCTTCAGTTTCATTGTTTTGCTATTGTGGCTTCTTGAAACTACTGATTAAAACAACCAGCTGCTAACCACTGTTACATCTTTGAAGTTTCACCAACAGTGTAATGTCACACTATTGTCATGGCAACAAAGTGAAACTGATAGGAAAATTCAAAGGTTCCATATTTCATTGAACGAAGTTTGAAGATTAAGGGCCTCTGAGAGGACAGAGACCCAGAGGATTCTTCCCCCTACCCCTTCATTCAACAAGTTGGTGAAAATAAAATGTAATACAACATCAAATAGTCAAAGACAAATATATCTTAAACAATAATACAATTCCAATAATATTTATAATGATAATACTGATTCAAAAGAGTATTTTAACACTTAAAATGTGTAAGAGGTGTAATACACTATCAGGGTGAACAGTCAGTTTGTGTGTACTGAAGCATGGGAACGTGTAGCAAAATGTGTTACCTCCTCACCAGTTTCATTTAAATAACCATACACTGACTGTGCTGTCACATCAGAGTTGTAAGAGTCCAGTTGGGTGAGGTTTTTGTGACAGAGAATCCTATAATGGATTTTTGCTGTGAAGTTTTCTCTCTATCACAAAACAGCCAGAGTGCGGTTGCTTAGATCAGTCTGCTTTAAAAGGAAATGAACAGAAGAGATCTGATTCGTCATGACTTATGTCAGAGCCTACACTGGCTGATGAATGTATTCCTCCTAATCACACCCTGGTTCTAACACACTGTGGACACAAGCTGACAAAAAAATAATCATTTGCCACATCCCCTGGACTGTACCATAGCAAAAATAGAGTCTGACATGAACTGTGGCTTCTAATCTCTTCTTTGCCTTCTCATATTTCATCCAAACAAACTAGACTTGTTGGTTTTGTGAAGAGAAAATGCAATACAGTACCTCTGCCCAGGACGGCTCTCATCTGTGAACAGTGCCTAGAATAACTCAGGTACAGCCTTTCATGAACTGGGAACAGGCTGAATCACCTACATCTACTGCCATCAGTGTTTTTACATCAGACAGTTAGATATGTCTGTATTAAAAAATACTGGCAGACCTCCATGTGGTAGAGAGAACAGTTCTGATCTCTAAAGCTAATTTTCACCTTTGTAACAACTGTATTGCTCCCCTGTATCATGGGCAATTTCAGAAGGGTTCAACTCAGCAGCCCACACATGTATTCAGGCATCGGACTCGTCTGGAGCAGCTAAACTACAGATAGATACTGTAGATACAGATGTCTGTTGAACTCAGTTTATTTTAATGTCACCGCCACCACCGTTTTTGTAGTATTCAGCCCAAACACCTGGAAATATACAGTACTTTGATGTGTAAAATCAGTCCCACTTTAAGTCAGGCTCTGATTGCTTGGTTTGACCAATCTTAAAGAATGAATAAAGATCTTAACCAGAGGTGGAAAACTTAACCAGATGTGCACCTGTAAAACAAAACATTTTCTTTTTCTTCTTCGTTCAACTTTTTTTCTCTTGTAAAACCTCAAAAAGTTTCAAAACACATCTGATTACTTGCCATTTTCAATTCTCATGACAATCATAACAGCATCACCAGGAAATACACTCAAGCCTTACAGAGGATGGATGACCAATAAAGAGAAGTACACATTCTTCATCTTTATCCCAAGGACAACAAAATCATTTGTCCTGGAATGTTCTCTGAAACAACAATGGTGGCAGCAGTCAGGATAGGAGCAAAGGAGGAAGTCAGATGATGTGGGAGCAACAAAGTTCAGGTAAGTAGGTGTTTGGAGTGGACTGGGAGGACGGCACCACCGTTAATGGCAGCCCATGTTTTATAGTTTCACAGTCTTGTTGGGTGTTTCAGTGAGGTTAATCAGCTTTCAACAAAATGCAGTGTGTAGTCAGCCCATTATTTATCGTTTACTTTATTTTCCATAATTCTACCCATGGCTTATAGAGGAGACAACAGCACAGAGACCACAAGTTAAGCCTGAATCCGCCACATGACTGTTCATTCAAGTGTCCCTGTAAATAAATCATGGGGCAAACTGAAACCAGAGTCTCGGACAGCAACAGCAACGACAGTGTCAATTCATGTTACACAACAGGCTGACGTGTCCCAAAACCAGGCCTTCCTGAAACCTTCTGCCATTCACCTTCATCAATAATGGAGCAGGATTTGCCTCCTGAGTGAGCCGACACCCTTGTTCAGCCCTCTTCTCTCATTAGATTTCTTCATATTCCTTGGACTCTCCCAGGTTCACAGAGTCAACTCATTTTTTTCCCCTGCACACTCTAATTCCAGATAAATAGACAGCAGTTTGCAGGATTCGGTGGGGGGGGGGATAATAGCTTGCTATTGAATTCCATTTTTTTAGTCATGCAAAACACAGGCTCAATAGAATCTATAAATACTTCCCATCCTTTTTTTTTTCTCCACCCATTAAGCGCTCGTAACAGGCACTGTGTGGGTGGATGGAAAGCTGCAGAAGTGGAGGCAGAGGTGCAGTGGGTGAGGTGGCAGCGGTGAATCGGGTGACATCGAGGAAAGAGGGGGCGGTAGAATTCAAGTACAGCGAGTGAACAGGTAATATTCATGCAATTATCCTGAATGTACCTCTTTTAGACATTTTCCACATCCATCACTCTTCTTTCCCCCCTTAATTCCCCTTAATTTCAGTCTATTTTTCAACGGCTCCACATCCCCTCCTCTATCATTACCCCCCCTTCTGCCAGGCAATAGCTGTCAATATGATTTATCATTGACGCTAACTGATGTAGTTGTCCCACTGTGAAGGCTGATTAGATGACCATCCTGCTGACACAGCCTCGTCAGGGATAACAGTCTGTGGGAAAGGCAGCAGAGCCACCCTGTCTCTTCCCCTCTCTTCATGTGTCTCTATCAGTCAGTCACTCCCCCTTGTTTTATTGTCATGACTGTTTGTCTTCCCTGAGCACGTTCCCACATCAAGCATCACATGCCAGCCTCTGAAAGCTTCACTAGGCAGCTATTGCATGGAAAAATATAGTCCTCCTGTCAACTTCAATTAATTCAATTACAGTACAAGAGATTTTTTTTATATCCCCTCCTCCCTGTGATGCGGTATTTAGCCCCTAGTTTCCCCATGAACAAAGGCAGGAACAAAAAATATTCTTCACCTAGAGTAAATGGAAGTCACAGTACTGTCATGTAGCATCACATGTTAGCAGTTCACTAATGCTTCTGAAACCAGCATGTACAGTAGCATCCTGACAGTGGTGTTTAGCTCGAAGCACTGCTGTGCCAAAGTACAGGCTCACAGAGCTGCTAGCACGGCTGCACACTCTTTTCTATCTGCTCTTTGTATACTGTGTACAGTGGTTGTGAACAGCATGAGTAATGGAGCACCACATTTTACTCTAATCAAACACCATTACTCCTGTATTAAAGATGCAACAAAAGACACAGGGAACTCAGAGAAAGAAAGATGGAGTATCTGTCAAATGAATTTGAATAAAACCAAAGCTTTTATTAACTGGTTCTGTGCCATCAGGTTTCCTTCAGCACTATGCACCATCGTTGCAGCAGCCCTCCCACTCCACACTCCCCAGTGATTCCTATAAAAGTCCCTTAATTGTTTCTCTGACCTCTACTTGGAATGACCCAGTCACATGGCAACTGTATCCTGAAATGAATGTCCATATTTGCATGTTCAGTTGTCATGGGGGCGTCGTTACTTGCAGGGTGGGAAAAGGGATAGATGGAGGGCAGAAGCAGGTTCTCACACATTTGTGCTCATAATTATCTTTTCAATGGCTGCAGCATCACGTGGAAAGACGTGGAAAACTGAATTTAAAGGTCTTACATTATTTAAAGTGCTATTTCAATGACTTATTTGATTATGAAGCAAGTCTAGATTATATATTTATGCTGTGAAAGTATAAGCCTCAGTCCACAGTGAAAGGCACACAGAAGGTAATCAGAAACTGTACCCCAAAACCATCCATCAAGACTTCTGTGACTTTGTGATGTCACAACAGAGCGACCTGGAACCATTATCCAGCTTTGCAGGGTTTTGTTTCTGAGTTTACCTCAAATCTGCTATATTTTCATTAAATAATTTGATGACTGACAATTTAATAACATTTTTATTAAATCATCCTCTTGTGATATCTAAAGTACAAACTAACAACTATCATTTAAGATAGAAACAAGTACAGTACAGTACAAGTACAAATACAGAAAATTTTACAATTATGTTCATACTTATTTCTAATCAAATAAAGCCAGCTGTCCACACCGAGCAATAGTTTTAATGTGCTGTTTTCTCAAAACCTTAGAGGTTGATTGGGATGTCACCTTCACAGTTCACTCACTGAATGCTATAGTCCATCATGCATCCCCGACAATTTATCTGTCTGCAATCATTCCATTTGGCTTCCATTTTACAGTCAGAGCCTTTCAAGACCAACTCAGGGACATAGAAGACATACAAACCGCAATGATCAAAGCCAATCCCTGAAATTGAAAATTCCTTGAACCCTACTTTTGAGTGGCAGAAAAGAAAAACAGGTAATATGTGCCGTTTTTCTTATTTTTTCATGGTGAACCAGCAAACTCCTCACTTTGTCATGTGGAGTGGCAGATCCCTCAGAGGTGAACATGGTTTTTAATCAGAATAAATGCAAATGAACAGGACACTCAGACCGGTGGTGTGCCCACAGCATTAACAGAGAACTGAGGAGAGGAGATCGTGATAATAACTGCTGACTGAAAGCAAATCTCAGATAATATGCTGTAGAAAGTGTTGTGATAATGTGTTTAAGGATTGCTTGGGTATGTGTGAAAGCAGAAGTAAAAGAGTTGTCTCACCTCTTTTACAAAGCACTTACATTGCTCTAAAGGAATTTTTTCATACAATGACCTAATTTACGCCCCTGAAAACGTAATATGGACCGACTGTCTAGAGACAATGGACAAGCGGGTGGTATTTGCTGTTATCTGTGGTCTCTTCAGTTATGTACTTTATATTGTCTGCATGTAAAATGACTTTTAACAAACAAACAAAAACTATACAAGGTCTTCTGTGATTTTTACTGTATCATAGTGAATGCAGATAGATAATGTGTGGATCGTCAGCTGTGGATGGATATTATGCGGCTAGGAAAAAGGAATGTCTTGTTTAATTCCACCTATGACCACAATTGTTCCTGACATACACGGCTGCACATCATGGCTGTGAAAGAGAGCGTTCTATTTCTTTAATACATCATGCAAACCAGTTAACACTAGTTCCCATACAGTACAGTGTGTGATCACGCCATACTTAAAAACCTAATTTATCCAAAAATATTTCTGCATGTCTTTTCATTTATAAACTGTTTTTATTATAATGTCCTCAAAGTGCTGTGAATGGTGCCAAATGTCATGCAAAATCAAAGCAACTAGTCTGTGAGAGTTTATTGGGAAAGTTCAATAGTGAGCAGTAGACTGACAACCTTTACCGTTGCTGCCTCCGCAAGTGAAATATACAAGGTTGTGGAGACAAAGGGCTGAATGAGACGCACAGCACCTGACGACACGTACTGCTTTGTCAGTCGCCCATGGAGGAATGTGTGATGTGAAACAATGTGCTCCAGGTGCTGCCTGCGTCTGAGCAAGTAGAGAGTAAACTACACAAACTGGAATCAGTCAGTGTCTTAGAACCCTGACCTCCCCCAAGGCAGACATGGTAGAGCCTATTGTTTAATCAAATTTTTACACAGTAACTAGGAAAGAAAATAATCAGTAAAATGGACCAGGTTCAGTATCGTGTTAAAGCTGAAAGGCGTAGTTTAAATGGCGCTACAGCTGCTTTCATTTTGTGACCATACTGTATACGCATTGGCTGTTTATGATGTAATCAAGCATTATCAACAATCAATCAACAATCATTGTCAATAATGTTATTTTGATGTCTCGGTGTTTGATATGTCCAATATCGATGTTAGATAGACTGTTATTAACATATGTCTGTCTTGTGTGTGTAATAAAGACATTTGGCACAGAAAGGGGTTTTCTGCCACAAAATGTCTTCATGTCACTCACCAGAGTTATATTTAATGTAGTAGATTTGACCTTAACCAGTCCCCTTTACTACTTGAAAAATAAGCATAGGGCCATTTGCAAAACATATTGGAGTTTTCTCCTTGCCAAAAAATCCAGATCCTGGGTCAGTCGGAGTTCTCAACTGCCCCAGCCAGGGCGAAAAACATGACCAGACACGCTGGGTTTGGGTCGGAAACATGTAAGCCTACAAATAACTTGGGTCAGGTCGGGCCATAGACTTCCTTTTTATTTTGGGCTGCATTTGGGCCAAGAATCAATGCCTCTGAGTCTGGCTGCTCCGGGTGCAAGCACCTGCGGGTCGGACCCGGTCCAGGTTTATAGTTACAGTTTATAAACTGCTCAAACGGATGATCACGGGCTTTAAGAGGTTTTGTACATTTCAAAGAACTTACAAAAAACAGAAATAAACCCACTTGAGACCAGCTTTGATTTGCTCAAACCTGGCTCAAGACCTGGCCAGTATAGGAGACCGGCGTCTGTCTTTCTCCTTTTTTCTTTTAAATAGGCCTACATCTTCTCACTGGTTGTGGCATTTGCCTACGTGCAAAACAAAATTAGGCATAAACAATGCTTCTCTATCTCCTAGCCACTCTCCACACCTGTGGGTCTAAAAGGCGCACAGCACCATGGCTGTACAGCACAGGACAACAGCTCACAAATCAAGTCATACAATTATATTGAAAAAAAAAAGAGTCAAATGTCTATAAAAGCAACCCAAATTTCACCCAATGCATTTTTTTTCACCCAATGTAATCAAATTGTTGTCAGTCTGTCTAGTGAGCTTGCTGATGCCATTGGTTTTGCTCATGAGTTAGCCCATATTTTGCCACCCTCAGTGCCCTAGGCAATCGCCTAGGTTGCCTATATGGACTAGTATACACTACGCTAGTATAACAAATATTGATATACATTTGGAGCCTAGTCTTAAGGCATTTGTTTTATAATTCAAATTTGATTGATACAGTAGGCAATGCACATTGTAAAAAAAATACATATGAATAACAAGACCTAACAAACTATCCTGTGTGTTTTTTTCAAATTTAGGAAAGGGCATTGAGCTTTTTGTACTGAATAGCTAAATCTCAAATGTCCTCTTACTGTAAATAGAGGGTGGTAATCCTGGCTACTTCCTTCAGATGCTTCAAGTTCATCCCTGGGTGTGCCATCTTAAGGTACTGACATCAGGAGATTGTGGTGGCCAGGGCAAAGTGGTTGTTCTATCCCACAACTGTATTGGGATGTTATCTCACTTCTGATGACCTGAACCATCAAACACCTACAGTATCATGTTCATCTCCCAGTGGCAGCCACTCTTATAACCAACATTTTGAGATTGCCACTCTCCAAAAGCCAAGCAGCTCTACAGTGTTGTGATACTCAGACTCACCCCTCTGACACACTTTTTTTTTTATCTGACAGACCAGGCTTTAAACTAGTCACAGTAGTCCTTTCTTCAGTTGTGCGTGGAAATCAAACACATTTGTCACATGAATCTGTCGGTGTTGCATCACATTTACAAAAGGTGAGGGTGGGATCACATTTCTGAATAGCCTGAATAGACTTTGCTTGCATCAAAAACTTCAGCTCCATTTAGACTGTATTTATTGATTTAGGAGATGTGGTATGAGTTTAACCGTATCAGTAATTCTAATCTTGTCCAGATCACATGGGGAGTTATTCCTCTGACTGTAACCCCAAGGCTGTAGCCAAAATTCTATACACTGCTACCCACGTATGTGTAGTTTAAAGTGTACTGTATCTCTGACATGATGATGATGATGCTGCTGTAGAGACCGTGCTCTCTGAAAGCAGTGAGGCATATTGCCTGCTAACTCATTTGCTAGAAAGCTAACTTTAGCCAGGTGTAAAATCCACAACATTAGCATTAGTGGCCTAGCTTGTTAGTGCTAATTGTTTTAGCACAAGGTATGGGATTTTATTTGGCCAGACAGTACCAAAAATGATATTCAACATAAAATAATTTGCTGCATTTTACCTGGATTATGGACCATGCACCATGTGTTGTGTTGATTGATTTTAAACAACAAACAGTCCCTCTTTGCTCAATTGAGCAACAGGTGTTAGCAAATGTTAATCTGAGACACACTGCATAATGTGTAGGCTACATCATGGCTGCAGCAACGCAGCACAGCAGAGATGCAGCCTGTGATAACACCACAGCAGTTCAGCATCCTCAGCCACCACACTCACAGTCTCATGGTGGTTGCAAATCTTATCACAAAAGCAAGATGGCAACTCCCATATTTGCATTATCTTTCTGTCCATCTTAATAATATAGCTACAGTCTGTGGTCCGGCTTAATTCTATCAACTTCGGTTTCATTCATTTGTGAGATAAGATTTGACTGAGAGAGATAAGACTCAGAGAAGATTAGATTTTTCACCCAGATGAACAGAAGAAGAAATGATCTTCTTAAAAATCACAGCTTGCACACCCTAAGTTAAGTTACAGCTGAGTTTAACACATTTAATACCTGTGAGGATACAACATTGTGTAAACTCTAAGTGTGCAGTTTCACATTTCATAGCATCTTACCCCTGTGATGGCAGAGTTGACCCCACTGTGAAGTGAGGCCATTTGGAACGGATATGAACACTCCTTCCTTCCCTTACACATGGTTGACCTACTCTTCACATCCAACACACACTGGCTTCAACAACAGTAAAAGCATCACAATCTTACAAAACAAAAACAAATCTGAATCAAAATGCCACAGCAGCAGGAGTGAGCACCAGCTTTAGAGGAAAATCTGACCGTCTCATCAGCAAACACCGAGACTGCCTCCAGCTATTGCCGCAAAACCAAAGCTCCTGGTTTCCACAGCTGCACCTCCTTCTGTCATCCACATGTTCCTCACTTCACTTTCCTTCCTCCAAATTATGACTGCTGCAGGATTTTACTGCTGGCATAGCTCCATGCTTGTTTTGGGCTTGTCACTGTACGTTCCAAGAATGCACATGTTTGCAACATTTGCGATGGGCCAATTTTACAAATCCTATTTAAAAATCCAAATGAATCTTGTAACCTATAATTTTCCTGTCCTTATCTCGCAGCTAGGTGGGAGCTTCTCCTGGAACATAAGACAAGGTTTTATGAGAGGAACCTAGAGCGCACAGTCTGTAAATGTGAGATATGTTGAGATTCTTTAAATCCTGCCGTCTTATCCCATCATAAGAAGCTACTCCTCATCCAGCGCTCCTCAGCTCCAGGATGTCTTCATGCACTATATTGGTCTATTTTTATAACTGCCCGGTTTTTCTTGGACAGTGCTGTCACATCACATGGTGATGTTTTTTGTGAGTTTCTTGTTGGCTCCAGGGACGATAATCGCCCATCTGTGACCGGGGGTAGGAGGCAAAGTGAGTATGTTATTACCTGAGATGACGCGATGACGTTTCTACCTGCAGTGATGACATTGATACCCACGGTGATGACATTTCTATCTGCAGTGATGATATTTGTGCCCACAGTGATAACTACTCTGCCCACAGTGAGGATGTTTCCAGTAACAATGACAACATACCTACATTACGTAAGCTCCTGTGGCAATGAAGCATTATGGTTATATTTCTATTACTACTGTGTAACTTTAAAGTGATGGATTGTGACTGAGTGAAATGGTTTCTGGCCAAGAACAGGGTTAGTCTGCATAGAACTTTTACAGTAATAAATGGTCATAAACTTTAATGTAAAATAATAGTAAAACGACAGCTCTGTCGTTGTTTTTAACAACATAAAATTGAAAACAAAAGAAAATCTCAAACAAGGACCTCTCTCAATTTTACACATCTAAGTTTACAGGTGTCGGGTCTACGCCATCATACTGTAGCTCCACAGGGAGCTGTTTGTAAATCTAATGAACGTCCTTCTTCAGTCAGCATCCCATGGTGTTCAAGACTTTAAATCTACTGTAAATACGAAAAATAAACACAGAGGGACTGCAGAAAAACAGTCCATACCGCTATAACCTGCTCCTCATCCCTGCAAGATGCAAGTACGTTTTAGCTAATGCTAGCACTGTGCCTTTGCTATAGTCTTGGTTAGTGGACATGATGGGATACTATAACATTACAGTAATTTAGAAAACTGTATGGACCGGATGCAAAAGAAATTAAACCTGGTTTGAATAGCCACAAAATATCAGGACACCGCCACCCAACACATAACTGCTGTGGAGAGTCCATATAGACTGGTGATTGCAATACAGTGCAATGCAATCCTGCAATCAAAGTTATAAACAACAGGAATCCATTGACAGAAATGGATGGACAGACAGATAGACAGATAGACAGATAGATAGATAGATATTCTATATTTATGTTGTTGTTTTTTGGCCCGATTTATAAAGGGTTAAAAACAAAGATGGAGAAAATCCAATATTGACTGCAAAATCAACCACTAACAAACCACACAGCGTCCATAATAAAACCGACCATCCACAAACAAGTACGAAGCCTTGAGGAAGGAAAGAGAGGGAAAAAACAAACCAAAAAAACTTTAAATCAATTTCTTCTCCTGAAAATAGAATACCCAGAGTAACAATTACCAGTGTAATGTTCCTGGAATACTCTACTTTCTCAATAATAAACAGTGACAATGGTACAACTTGTAATCCACTTAGTGTGTTTAATGAAATTCCACATATTGTGTGTCTGTGTAAGACAAAGGGGGGAAAAATGAAATTCCCTCGAGCTTCCACCTCCTTAGCCGCACTCAGCCCTCCTCTCTTATATTTCACATTAATATTACGAGGACACAGAGCAGCTTTGGGTAGATGTCTTATTTTAGCAATGTGGTTCTTGCTCTCTATCCTATTGGTTGTTTAGAGTGTGGGCAATGAACGGGAAAAATTGAAGGTTTTTTTATTGCTTATAATAAGCAACACTGGATTAAAACCGTCAGCTAAAGGTTTATAAAGGAAACAGATGATGATAAAGTAGCATGAAATCGCCCCTTGCTCTTAATTGCTATGGGATCATATTTATTCTTTGATAATCACAGGCAGAGAAGCTGCTTGATGTGATGCCACCTTTAGTTTGAATTTATAATTCTCATCTATCATGGAGAATAATGCCTTTGTAGTACTGGATGTCCTTCTACAGGCTAATTTAGCATGTGCAGCTGTGTATTCCTTTTCTTTTCTATACGTGGTCCTCATTGTATCGTCTCCTGTGAAAACATATACATCAAATACAATTCGATAAACCTGGGTTAGAGGTTAATAGCCGCGCACTGAGCTCTGAATGAAAGGCATCGACTTCTGACCTTGAAAAAGAGAAACATCACAGTGTCTCAGCGCTGCCACGGCTACGCCAGGGCTATTTAGCCACGTCTGTTAATTAAAAATACACAAGAACAGACGTGCCACCAAGGTCGAGATGAAACCTTTGCATATCTGAATGTTTTGTGAACAATACCCGCCCGCCCCCGCTCCCTACTTTTACTCCACCACACATCCACTTGTAAAAGCTGAATTTCCCAGCTCTCCCAGCCCGCCACCAGGATGTTTCGAGGACAGAGACCGCGCCTTCCTCGGCTCGCTTGTCTGTCACAGCGTCTGCTCAGGTGTGTGTGAGTGTGTGCGTCACAGTGTGTGACACCCTGAGGGTCCGTGTGCCACCATCCGCTAAATTAAACTTCTCCTCCCCTTTTCCTGTGCTTGCTGAGAGGGGCCTCCTCCTTCCAGGTGGCTCCCGTCTCCAGCGCAAACACTGCCTGTGCGCACGCCGTCCAAGGCCGCGTTCGAAAACCGCCGCTCCCCAAAGCCCAGTGCAATTGCCCTGTTATTGTCCACTCATCCACTGCTCAGAGGCTGGGGGTGGTTGTGTGCGTCGGGGAGGGTGTGGGGGGGTCGAGAGAGCTGTGAGCACTCTACATCCAAGATGTTGTAATTTGACAGAGAGCGTCGTGTTACCCCGGTGGCCAGATGGAGAGAGAAGGTAGTGGAACAGAACTGTCTTTACTTTGTAAGCACTTTTAAATGAAACATTTTCTGCTCTCCAGGGAGAAGGAGTGGAGCAATCCACAAAATGATGTTCATTTAGTTCTGTTCAAAATTTCTTTTGGACTTTTGTTGTATTGTTTGTGCTCAAACTTGTGTAAAAAAAAAGCTCTGACAGACCAAAATCTTTTTTAACATATTAATAGCCATACTGCCCAGGTCTATATTTAAATTTCAAATGTTTCCATGAGGGTCTCTTTTTAAAGTGAAGGCCTAGAGGTCAGATAGTTTCATTTGCATCTACATCGCTGCACAGTGGGAGTTTTTTTTCATTCTCTTCTGTAAAAAATAAATAAACAATATAGTTCATGTGCTGCATTCAGCCCAAATAGTCTGCTCAGAGCCTGGGGCTTTGACTGCTTCAAATGTAATTAAATTCCTTAATACATGCAGAAATCTACTTATGAGAAAATCAAAAGCAGTTTTATGATTATAACACTTGTAATAAATAACATTCTGAGGTTAGATGACAAAAATATTGATTAAAATATCTAAAATTCTAATAAATATTTGGTCAAAACTACACAGTGATATCTGGCGGTGAATAAAAATCATACAACTTTACACTGACACATCTACAGCTCAGATGCATTACAACCGAGGTGATCAATGTTGTTTGCATTTTTTGCAAATATTTTCTATTTCTAATTTATTCTCCTCACAATATGTTTATTCTAATGTAAATTATCTACTCATACATATAATAATTTCCCTGCTGCTGTTCTCATTTAATTTCAGCTAATTTCCCATTATTGCATCAATATTTATATTTCAACATATGAGATTATTATTAATTTTCATTATTATTGCCACTGGAGGTACTAAGGATTTTAATTAGCTTTGCAGAACAACACTTTACTAAAAGTTTTTGGGCATTTATTAAGGAAATGTAACAAGATTTCTGGAGAAGAAGAACACAACTCATCAAAATATTGTATATCTGTATTCCCAGAATCTACATAGTGCAGCTTTAAGTGCAATGGAAAGCAAACTGTACATACTTAGAAATTTGCATTCTTTTATTCTATAAAAGTCATAAATGGATTTAATAACTGTAAAATGTCATAATCCTTTTGTTCACAACTGGATTTACAGGCAGAGCTATATTTTGGTTAACACTGGGGTACTGAGGTGTGGTGTGGAGATTAGTCAGGTGGAAGTAGAGTATGAAAGGTCTGCTCATATCAGTAACTGTGCCTCAGGACTAAAGCCAGGACATCCATGCTCACAGCCTTTTGACCAGAACCTCATTAATCACACTCCTACACATGACATAGAATAATTACCCTCTGAAAAAGACACATGCTGATACTCACGCACACACATGCAGTATATAACTCACTTTATGCACATGTTAAGTACTGTAGAAGTTTGCATAAATAGGCAAACGACAATGAAGCGCATTCTTAACAGGTGTGCTTTGGTTTGCAGCTTGGGGACCCCTGAGCCGCACCACTGAGTATTCACACACACACATACAGAGTAGGTTTCAAGGGTAGATCCTGCCACACATAGTGTGTTTTTTTTTTTTCGAGGTGTTGGGCAGGTCATGGATCCCTCCTGCCCGGGGAGGGAGTCAGTCTGTCTAGGCATGATGAAATCCTCCGCCTGTCCTCATTCATCAAGCCCACTACACATATTAATTATCACAAACCTTCAGACTTACAGCAGAGGACACACAGACACACGCAGACCCTCCCACATCCCTCTGTCCCACGGCCAGCTCCCCTGGCCGGCACCACTCCCTCACACCTACACTTCAGTTACAGCTCAGTGGTGGTGGTCAGATACTGACGCTGGTCAGCCAAGTGTTTTCAGAGGACACCCAGAGGTCACTTTTAGCTGGCAGGGTGTCCCAACCCAAATCTGACTGTAGATCTGCCAGGGTTGTATTTTTTGGTGTTTGTTTTTTACAGTTAGAAGAAAACCAGATGAAGCGTCTCTATTAGAAGAACCGAGCTAGAGGGACAAGGGCATTTAATGTGGTTTCTTGGCCATGAAGTTGTTCATTATAGAGGAAATACTGTATGAGGGTGGAGAGAAAAAGGACATTTTGACACAGAAGAAAAAGTAAAGTGTGTGATGACATTAAAGATGGCTGAATTCCATTTATCTTCTGTGGTTTCAGGATCCTGATGTTGTTTATGTAGCTCACTGTCAGGACTTACTGGGAATCTTGAAAACAAACACATCATTAATGCTATTAGTACTTTCTCCTCAAAGGTCTTACAGTAAATGTCTTAAAACGTCCATGGTAAAAACATTTCTATTTGTTGACTTGCATAATGCATTCATTAAAACCGTGGGCAAGCTGCCAGCATGATGGGATGGAAATCTGCCTGCAACTACTGTATTAGCTATTTTCATTATGAAATGGAAAATTATAATTCAGGCGTCTATAATCAAACAAATGCCAAGGTGAAAAAAACAAATCACACTGACATAACATAATTATCACCTGAATCTGTAGCTCCCCTCTGCTTATTAACAAACTCTGAAAATCCACTCACACAGTCAACTCGCTGTTCAACATGTTACATGTTTTTCTCACAAATTTAAAAAAAGAGAATAGAGAGGAAGAGGAAAGATTACGTTTTCAGCTGCAGAGAATATGCAAATAGATGTCACAGACTGATGAAATAACACGAATGATTAATTATTTGGCACAATAAATAAATAAATAAATACCAGTGTGGTTCCATACAATTAAGCAACTGTTGGCAAAAGGTTTGCCGTGTTAACCGTCATGTTCCCACAGTTTAATGTGACACCTGTTATTGGAGAATTGAATTGTCTGCTCATTTCACGATTACCTTCCCCAGTATTAGATGATTTGAGATCGTAAAATACCAGAAAATTAAAAAAAAAAAAAAAAAAGTACCACGAGGACTTTAAATTGTGTACTGTCTGAGCTACAATGTAAAACCCAGTTTGGCAAAGATACAGCATATCATTCGTCATATTTGTCAATCCATCCAATAAATTAATATATTGCTTAACTGGGTGGAAGTATTCAAAGCAGATGAATAACCACAAACCATCAAATCATAGCAATAGCATAGCATAGTGTTGGAGATTGGTGTTGTGGTGTTTTCAGACCTTGTCTAACTCAGTAACAGGAGACTACAAAGACCACTGTGGCTCTGTTGTCAATGAAGCTAAAAACACAAAATGGACTTGAAGTCGCTGATTTGGTTCCTTTGTGGTGCTCAGTGTTGGTCTGCAAACATCTAACTTGTCGTGTCTAACTTGCCAGGCTTTGGCAGCAGGAGGAAAAGCAGAATAAACTTACAACACACAATATGTGAGTGTGTTTACTGTCAGAGAGCTGGGAGCACTGCTCCTCAGCCTGCAGTCTGTGCACAGGTTCAAGTTTGTTCATTCTGTCGTACAAGGCTGAATGTACACAAGGCAGTCCAGCTGATACCACACCATCTCCTGATACCCATAAAGCCTTGTGTTGTGGGCTCATTCCCTGTAATTGGTTTGTGTTATTTGTTACTGTTGTGGGCCACAACCTGCACCTTGTTTTGGTGACATGATTTTTAAACTCACGTGAGCAAACTGAATCACAGTGAATTTACACATGGTTCGGTCATTGTTTCTCCACGTGACAGCTGTCAATCACCCTCCCACGGCGATGTAAAGTTTCCTCCGGAGCCTGTTCTTAATTGGGAGGAGATCATTAGTTTGGATACGGCCTTCTAATCTTTTTTTAAGCATTTTATAATAAGACAGAGACCAGCTTGTTTCCATTGAGAGCCTGTCTGAAGCACACAAGATTAAAGTCCTCTAAATGACCGCCTTTAGTCCTTAGCTGAGACGTCTCCACTTAAAGTAGACATCAGTCCTCATCGCTGCCCTGCGTCTCTGACACCAGTCACACCAGCCTCTCTCCAAAACCGCCGGCCAATTAGAGGGAACACGGGAAAAGATGAAAGCGCCGTCGCCTCGCCTTCATCCTCGTCCCACGAATCCAACCCATTAACGGTCGATGAGAGCGGACAAAGAGGAGGAGACGCCCCTCCTCTCCTGTCCGAGGCGAACGCTCCGGCTTTGTGTGAAGGCGGCGACAGGACACACACACCAGGACAGTTAATTGATCTTCATTACGTTAATTACGGCTGTGATGTGGAGCGAGGAATGAAAAACGGGTCACACTGTAGAGCCGATCTCTCTGAATGTACCGCGTTAAGCTGTCTGCTGACCTTGAAACTAGCCTGGGAATTGATGGCACAGCTTAAGTGAGCAAGTGTGTGTGTATGCATAAATACTTTGGGCTTTTTTTTTTACTGCACTTTTAAAAATCTTCACTTCTTACAAGCTTATACTGTATAGTTATCTGCTGTAATCTCTTGTTGCTCTCACATTTCCTCCCAATTCATTTCAATAGAATCCACAGTTGAACGTACCTTCTTACTTCATCAAACTCCAAAAAGCACATTCAACACTTCTTTAAGACTGTATTGTGTGATAATATCATAAATATGTCAATTCTTGTCTGCGTTATATCCTGTTATAATATATTATTTTTACTCATTAAATACTTCTTTACCTTAATTTAACTATACATATCTATATACATGTGTTTGAAGGTATGTGTAGGATGATGTATAGATGTATGTGTCTTAATCATTTTATTAACTAATTCATTTTATCCATTTCTACTTGTATTATTTAATCCTTATTTTAATTCCTTCCTCCTTCTCTCGACTTTTAATTTATCTATTCATTTTATTATTTATTTACTTATTCTTATTATAACTCATTCTACTGTCTATCGCACATTTTCAAAGTCATATGTCAGGAAATGTTTAAATAAAAAGTTCTGCATTGTGTGCTTCTGCGTGTGTGTGTGTGTGTGTGATATCCCCCTGCCCACTCCAGTGCACGGATGGCTGCTCTGTCAGCAAGCCTGGCTCTGTCCTTGCATTTGAATAAACACCATCTGAGTTGGCTGCCTGTGTATAATATCTGTCAGGATGCTGCCACCCGGTGATCCCGGGGACTCTGACCTCTGTCCCTTGGGAGCCACTGACGGGACATCACCGTGACAGGGTGTCTCCCCTGTCGATCCGCGCAATGATATGCCTTACACCCTTGTACCGCTCCGCTCGCAACTCAAACGGCTTGCTGCTCTGCCCCTATGCATTGGAAATTAGACGGGGCCGCCTTACAGGATGCAATGAATAGTCACAAGGATGGGATAAACACAATCTTTGGAGATGCCTGTCACAAAGATTGATGGTTCCCTGGAATTTCTGTTGTCGTCTTGCCAGTGCTATAAACTTTTTCCCTGCTGAATTAATGAGTTCTTCAGCTGAAGAGTCGTGTCAATCTTTTTTTAAGTTTACACTCAGGCACTTCCAGGGCTGTATCTCACTCCTCGCTGTCAAAGCCGTGAGGATAAAAGAAAGCTGATCCCGACTGATGTACAACATACAAATGACTTACTGTATGTGCAGATTTAACACAATAGCTGCGCACGGCTCCAGTGATCAAAACATGTCAAACAAACTTGAATTTGTTAGGTCTGTATTTAGTTATATCTTAATTATTTTCCTTCATTCTTCAGCCTTCTGACTTGTTCCTCTCACCATGGAAACCATAAAAATCACTGCCAGCTGTCACCTTTTCTCTGAGCTAATCACACCTGGTGTCACAACTGATGATGAGAAAATGACTTCTCCACATGACTAAAAATACATATTAATCATTATGTCTATACAATGGCAGAAAAAAAAATCACAAAAGGTTTAAAAAAAGATATGAAACAAAGCTTCACAAAGTGGATTTTTGCTGAATAAATGACTGATGAATTGAAAATTATTTCAGTTTCTAATGTTCTATCAACAGACTAATAGAAAAATTAGCTAAACACATACTGAAAAGAAAATAACCATAACCAACAGAACATCTCTGTAAACCACAACTGAACATCACTGAAAGACTAATAAACAACAAAGTGACTGTGTAAACATTGCCTCTCAAACAAAGCCGCCACTTTTTAATGTTTTATCGATCTAATTTGCCTCATTTTCTCAGTTCTTCAGATGTGGAGCAAACACAAACAGCAAAAAGAGAAGTTTAGTCCCGAGAGTTTATGGCTTATTTGGTCTAAAAGTGTGTATTTCTGTTGTGGGAATAAATGACAGTGGGGAGTGTGTCACTCCGGCTAATAAAGTGACTTAATACAAAGACTTCCTCACTGATAAATAAAAAAACATCTTCAGTTAGAGAGATTTTAAAGGAGCTATTCATAAATTTGGCTGTTGAAGCCAAAGTTTAACTGTTCAGTAACAAGGCTAGAAAAAGCAAAACATTGATAACTCAGTATTAAACCTAAACATCCATTCCCTTTTGTTCTCCTTCCTTCCATCTCCTGTTTAGCACACTAACCAGTCACTCATCTCATCAATTTCCCGATAAGGAGTTGCGCCAGTTCTTCCCTGGAGAAGTAGCACTGCTCAGATTGAGTGTAGCATCTTGCATTTACAAACGCAAGGATGACCAAGGTTCTTGGCAAGATTGGTGAGTAAACAGCTGTTAACGGTAACTTTGGCTGTATACCGAAAGTGCAAAACCTGTATAGAGTACATCTACTTCTATACTATTTACATTTTCTTACTTTCTGCTCTCTCTGTGAAAACTGTAAACTGCCATCTGTCACCTGTGTCTCTAAGCTCATCACACCTGTTGTCAAGACTGATTTTCACATGTGAAAAATAACTGATCTACATTGATAAATATATCTCATGTGCCATGACCGGAGGCCTGACACATAGTTTAACAGCCTGTGACAGCCAACACCTATTATCACATCTGCATCAGACTTTTAACTTCTGGAGGAAAATAAAGCTACGCCCTATTGTATCACCTCTGAAGCTGATTCCAACAGAGAGGGAGTTTTTAAAGCAAATCTAATTAGCTCCAGCATTATAGGCACGCAAACAGTTAAATACTTAAATTGCAGCAAATTGCCACAGTAATGTAAATATATTTAGTTTCCTTCACTGTGGGCATTTATTATATCAGGTGAGATGTGGTTAATTTAATGTTGAAATGTGTAAATGAACTCTCCGGTGCAATTAGTTTTACATTAACAAGCTTGTGTTTTGACATACTGTGCAGAAACATTAAGATGCACTTTGTTCACTTAACCTGTTCTGACGTGGTCATACTGTACACACTCAGCATTGCCTGTGTGTGTGAATGTGAGTGTTAGATAGAGCATTGCACTGCATCTGGTCTGCTAAACCCTGTCCACCTCCAACTAAGCACAGTGCTCTAATTAAAACGTTCTCACACTTAGAGCTGACACATACAGTATATGTTGCGCAAAGTAGATGATTTGTCAGTTTTCTGAGGCTGATGCCTTTCATGCAGATGCTTATCCACACGATAACCTTTAAGGGCCGATGCTTTGGCTGTAACTCACTCTGCAGATTCATACCCAGAGGAGATATGTGGAAAGTCTCACCAGATCATAGAAAGCACTGACCTATAGCCTTCACTGTTGGTGGATTTTGATTTACAGCCTAGTTCTATGTTCATCTCTTTGTATTTATAGATGGTTGTATATTTTATGGTACATTTACCACAAAAAAATGTGAATTTTTCCCTGAGATTTGACACCAATTTGTTCTGTGATTCAAACTGGATGTATTTTGTGAGGTCTGTAGGCAGGAAACCTAAAGCTACAGCTGCACAATGACAGGGAGGAGAGATAATCTGTTATGTTTACAGGTTTTAAATAATTTCAAAGAGTCTGTTGCATGGCGGAAAAAAAAAAAAACTCTTTATAAACCACATATCGATCAACACAAGGGAACGTCTGCAACCAATCACATGAGGGAAACGGAAATGAAGCGAGCAAAAAGAAAAGACGTGTGGAACTGTTTCAGTCAAAAGGATGATGGGAATATTGGTAGAATATGCAGTGCAGTGTTGAAATAGAACAGTAGAGCAAAAACCATGTGAAACAAATACCCAAAGTCATTGGGAGATGACAAAAAACTTTTCCCTGCACGTTAGCAGAGAGAAGCTGTGATGCCCTGTGGTCTAAGGTCAATTAATGAGTCAAAGTAAATACTGTTAATGAGCACCCCTAAAGCTGCATCGATACACTAATCTTTTTGTCTCGCACATTAATCATCAGTTCCAACAAACTAAACAACAAGGTGGCTGAATCACAAAAATATTAGCCTACCAGGTGGTTGAAGCTTGGCTGCAGCACTTCTTTCTCTCTGGTCTGTCTGCCATGGCAGGAGGAGGAGGAGGAAACATCAACCTGGCAGGTTTGTTCAATCTGCCTGGCCTCCATATTTTCTGTCATGTCCAAATGTCTGAGATCACTAGTGATATCACTGATTTTCTTTTTCTGATCCTACAGTATACCAAGTAAAGCCCAGGAGTATGTTGTTGATACCAATATGAAATCAATCTTTAATGAACTGGTCACATTTGCTTTCTGTGTTACATTAAAAACTGCATTACATAAATTTATATTTTGAAAAATCTGTCAACCGTCAGTCAAAACAAATGAGAGTGGGTCAGTGAACATATTGGCTGCTCGTATGCCTAGAGTTAGTAAAACGAGGTTTGTTGCCTCGGCAGCAGGTCATTTAAAATGGATATGAAGTGTCATTAAAACATAGAGCATTAAAACAGCTTGTGCAGCATCATGGGCTTTGAAAATAATAACTGATAAATATTTTATTGAGTTGATGTGACAGATATGTACATGAATGCATATAATTTTTTTGGAGCATTCATGTACATATTTAATTTCTCATTCCATTGCCATATTGATTGAATTAGTATGAATATTTATTAATTGATTTGAATAAAAAGAATGTCCAGACGTTGGAAGATAAAGTGAAGCCCACAGTCAGTGACAGTGGTATGATATCAACAGGTCCACTCACTGTCTTCGTGCCTAGATAAAGCTGCCACTGTGAATGAAATGTGTCTCACCCCAGCAGCACCTCTCTTCTTCTTCAGACCGCTGCTGCATAACCTTCATCATATTCTGCATTGTGATTAAATGTCAGATGCTTAACAAGGTTTGTGGTGTTGCCACAGTACCTCACGGTCCTCCCACATACACACACGCGCGTGCGGCAGCGATACAGCTCCTTGAATGGAAAAAGTTCCACACCCGACATTTATGGTCAGTTACCATCAGTGTCAACAGCGTTCACCGGGTTATGCTTTTATACAGTAGAGCTGTAGGTTGTATAAGACTGAGACAGGCAGAAAGAGAAGTAGTTCCTGTCAGCTGGATCTTATGTATTTACAAATGACCAGATCCTGATGATATAGAGCTTTCTACTGTGTCCATGCTAACAGTACGCACATTTAACCCAAATCGCTGGGCTTAGACTTTGATGTGAATCGTTGTGATAAATTGTGATAATGACTGCAACATTGCCATGACCTCCTGGAGACGTACAGTGGAGGAAGAAAGAGAGGAGGCGGGGTGGAGATCATGGGCCGAAGCAAGAACAACTGCTGTTGACCGGGAGAAGTGGAAAAGCGATGTGGAGGCCACGAAGGCACAAAGTGGATAGAAAGAGAGAGAGATGTGAATCAGCCCTCCTGCCATATACTGTAGAGACATTTAGGATCAGAAGTGTTACTGTTTGTCTCCTATTTCAGCAAGGCAGATTTTTGAGAAGGTTGTCCAGCTGGAAGTCATATAACTTTAACTTCATCTCTCTCAGAACTGATACTTTAGTTCACCTTTAGTCTGGAGAACTGGATGTAGGCTGCAGGAAGGTATAATCCTGTTACAGGCTGTGTTTCTCCTACAGCATTCTCCTCTCTGCTTTTTCTTCCTTTGGAAACGGCAACTTGAGTTAGCTACCAACATGGTGCAACAGTAAGCTTTGACAAAGATTTAGACTGCATTTTCTTTGCATGTACTGTACAGTAATTGTCCAATGTAATGACAGTGCCTGCCTTCCAATAGGCAGACAAACACGCATTTACAGCAGAGCCATTTCTGCATCAAGAACACTTAAGCTGAGGACACAGTTACCCGATTTTCACAGCCGTTGCTGATTTAGAAAAGACTTGGAGTAGGCTGCACACTAACCGACTGGCTTCAGCAGATTTTTATGACGACTGGGGATCACACACGTAACGTAACGACCTCGCCAGATGAGGGAGCACAGACTACACGATTTGTCAAACCAACTGAAAGCACCCGAACACACCAAACTCTTGGAGGCAAAAGATCATGTTGTGCGTCCGCAGCTTAACACTACATTCAGAAAAGCGAATCGCAAAACTACGACTGGCACAGCTAACTTTGTCTGTTCATCAACACTTACCTGCTGGAGGCTCTTGGCTCTTCAGTTGTCCTAGATTGTTATCATCTGTCTAGAGCCCTTTTCACACTGAAATTAGCGGGTCGACGCGGGTTTTTTAAACGCGGGTCGACCCGCTAACAATCGGCATTTGGCCCCTTTCACATTGACCAAAATAAGCCGAGTCTGACCCCCCGCTGGGGGAATCAGACAGAGCAGCCATGTTGTTGCCCCGCTCTCATCCGCGGTGCGAGAAGCACTGTCATGCCCGTGGGTCATGCCACAGCCGCCCGCAGCGGAGGTCTGTCGGCCGAGGCAGACGAGGCGTCTGTCCGGCCTACAGAGCACCTGGACCGCGGAGGAGAGCGAGTCCGCCACGGCCATATGACGGTTCGTCCGCGGCACAACACGTCAGTTAAACCCTTCTATATCTATGAGTTAAACACACTGTAGTTTCTTTTCTTTTGTTTCAATTGTTTTCGGTCAGTGTTGTTTGATCTTTTAATCCCAGTCTCGGATGCGAGCAGAGCTTTGTTTTGGTACGTGCTATGAGACGAGACCGGCGCGATGACGTGGCGTCACGTAACACTCAACGTCGTCACGTAAATTAGCGGGTTGACCCGGGTCTGGCGTTCCCACTGCAAGCCGAGCCGAGCCGAGGCGATTAAAGGCGATTTTAACCCGCGTCGCTTGCCGAGTCGTTTGACCCGCGTCGACGCGGGTCAGTGCGCCTTTCACACTGCCACCAAATGGCGATTGTTAGCGGGTTTAAACGGGTTTTTTGGCCAGTGTGAAAGGGGTATTAGTTACATTAGGTAGCTCTATATAGCTACTGTACATTAATTCAGAACAACAGGCATCTAGTGACTAATATAGCAAATGACAACAACTGCCATGATCCTCAGCTCACTTCCTACTGAGGGAGCTCATGTGTTGTCAAGGGGAGACAACCTCCTCCTGATTCTCTCATACTTCTGCCCTGATCTGACCTGCTGACAAGTAAACTTACAAGTTTGACCTTAAAAGTTCTCCCAATCTTTTTCCAGTGTTTACTTTTTTGCCTCCAGCCAGACAGTCTGGTCTGGTCTATAATCAGGGGTGCACATAACTTTTTTAGTGGGTTACTTATGTGCACCCTTGTCTATAATGATGTTTTTAGATTGGAAAGCAAAACCAAACCAAGGAGAAAACGCGAAACACAACGACCCTAGACATCCAGCCTAATACTTCAAATGACCTGAGCAGAGTTTTTTGTGTGTACTGTAATGAAAGGAAAGAAAAACATAATGTCCAGTACCTCAGCAAATAAATCTTTGCCCTTCTCATCCCTTTTGAATAAATTTGGTATTTGGCAGTTGGCACTGGTTGCTGTAATAACTTTCAGTTTTGTAAACATGTTTTAAACAAACAACTCTGAATACTTTTTCAGCTACTGTAATAAGCAGGAATTTGGGTAAATTCAGGTTATTGTTCTGCTTTGTTTTAGTTTTTTTGACAGACATGTGGATGGGCAGCCAGCTCAGAAGTGGATTCTGTCGAACAATGTTGTAGGATACTTCATTATATAGATCATAAAATTATATTAGTTACGTCTAAGATTGAATATATGTATTTTAAATTGTATATATAGATATAAATTATATCTATAAAATCTGCAAATGTCATGCAGTAAACATTTGCAGATTTTTTTGGCATGTTCTTTGCAAACTAAAAGAAATCAGCTCTACTTATTGTGTGTCTCCTAAAGCACTGCTTACCTTGGTTTTGTCATACAGGGCGTGGTTGTCCAAAAGCATCCGCCGCTCTAATCGAGCAAACCTCCTCAGGTCTCTCTCAAACTGCTGTGGGACAAGAAGATCAATAGTCTGAAATCAAATACCTGTTTCATTTGTCTGTTTCTATGGCATTGAAAGGAAATAGTGAATGCATTTCGTCTTCCTGGATGACTCTTAGCTTTATATGTCATTAGCAAGAAGCTTTTTAGGATATCAGACATCACAGATATGGTATTTTTATAATGGTATACAGTTCACCTGCATGACTTTGTATATTTTCAATATCTTTCAAGGTGGTTTAGATGCGTAAAGACATTTACTGTATGTCTCCTTAGAAACAGAGTGCAAATTGAAGCTCCCTTTGGAAAAATAAAGTCTATCATAGACCTTGATGTTATTCTTGCACTTGCGCAATGTTTCATTAAATGATGTTGACACACAATAAATTATTAATCACAGGAAGAACACATATCTCTTTTATCTTTTTCTGCTCATAAATTCCACCTGCAGTAACCTCACTCATTTCATTTAAACTCTGTAATCCGTCATACCCTGGAGCCGGTCCAGCCCAGAAGGGCAAAGGCGTAACGATCCATAGGTGGTGACACCAAGTCCACGCGCACCGCCCTCCAGCCCCTGCTGTCTTCCTTGGCACTGTTGAGACCTCCCTCCACTTTGCTTCCCACCAGCCGCAGGATCAGGAAACACTTCGCAAAGTGATCCATGGCCTCAAATCTGTGGCTGGGAAGCTTGGACATATCAAAGGTGGAGGACTGGTAGTCACAGTAGAGCAAAAGACCCTGGTGAAGAGACAGAAATAAAACATTTAATTGTGTTTTTTTGAAATAGAATGCTTTATTCTAGTATCGGTCTCTCTATTTAACACAAACCAGCCCATGAGACATTCTCCAAAACTAAAATAATGTATGATGATGACAAATCAAACTCGAAGTGACACAACTAAAATCATGAAAAGCCCCACATGTCTATATCTTTAAGGAGGACAGCCACTCAAAAACCCGGTTATCTTCATCCCAAACATCAGACTCCAAAAACAGCCCAGTCTGAGGATCACAGTCTGCCTGCTAGATCAGAGCAGGTTACAAGTAGCACTGGAGTGTCATTAGAAGTGTTGATCAGACTTTAAACTGATCAACAGTCTTTCATGAAATAAAAAAGTGACATACTGCACTAATGCCATACCTCAGTCATGTGGTCGAAAGCAGTGAGGATTTTCATCAGACCCAAGTTATGTTTTGTCAGCATCACAGTCATTTAGACAAGAGGAGGATATAATGGCGTGCATGATGGTGTTCATCACTGAGTGGCAGGAACAATTTGGTTTTTAATTTGAAATCAAAAAACTCAATTACTGGAAGGTTTACACTTGGATCAAAAGGCACAATTATAGTAAACGAAAAAAATAACTAGGTGACTTGATGTAATTTGTTAAAGCACCAACAGATTTGCAGGGAAAATTATCTCCAGGGAAAACGTCCAAACATCTCCAGGGAAACAAAACAATTTCTCTTTAGTCACAGATTAGCTGAAGTTTGGTCACATTCAGTCCCACAGCGCTGTCCGAAAATAAAGCGAAAACCTTTGCAGTGTTTAATGTGACGTCGTGTTGATCTATAGGAACAAACATAACGAAACAAAAACGATCTCCGTATAGTTTTACATCTTCTCCAGCTCCAGTAACAACAGGTCTGTGAAATAATCATGTTGGTTCACCAACCGGTGAAAAACCCAATCTGTTTTCGAGCAACTAAATAAAAACATAGCATATTTCAGGTAAACAGTCAAAGAAATCAAATCCTGCGAGGTTGCTTGATGAATATTTTGTGACATCACAACGTTACAGAAGTCCTGACAGCTGATCTGAAGGCTCAGTTTTTGGATAAATTGCATGCTGTGTGCACTTGTCTGTGGAGTAAAACGTTGATTGTTTCACAGCCATAGAACCTATAGAACCTAGTCTGCTTTATAATGAAACCTCCTTTCATGCTATAAGGGACTGTTCATGCACAGTACTGTATAAAGGCCTCACTGACTATGCTGTTAGTACAGTGATGCTTGTCCTTCTGGTAGAGATTACTGCTGGCCTACAGCTGTGCCTCTAGGTACAGCAATTCATGTACAGCCATATACATGGCCCTTAATTTGAAATCTAACAAAGACTAGTGATCAACATGGAGCTGAATGCTGTACTCTAACCACACCAGCCCTATCACACGTGTAGCCCTGTTTATTGATTCATTATAAGATCATTCAAAATCACAACACACACAGTTTCAGAGCTGTGGTGCTGCTGCCAGGAGCCTGCCTGCAATTTGTACAAAATGTTATTGCTTTCCATGAGCACTGTGGCCTTCTTTAAATTCAGACGCTTCTTGATCGTAGCGATAAAAGGCAGCTTAGATACAGGCCTGGAGCTATTGAAAATGGTTGAGTCAAGGTTATGTTTCTTTAAATGAGGTTGAATATTTGCAAACCTAAAACAGTGAGTGGTGGAATGAAGTGAATTTCAAGGAGAAAAATGTCTGGTGGACAAGTGGATGGTATGACTCAGGGGCCTTTTTTGTCATGAGAATGCATGACTCTCAAGCATAAAGTCTGGCTCTAAAAGGTTATCTGTCTCAACTATACTTTGACTGAAATATTTCTACTTTGCCATGAGGTTTTGCACATGTATTCATGGGACAATGGAGCTCTAGATGTTAGCATCTACCTTTGACTTTTGTTCTGAATACTGTAGTAAACGTTATCTCAATGGCAAAGATGGTCAGTGTCATGCCTGAATGCGTCCATGAACAATAATTCATGAACTTGTTCATATTTTGGGCGAACCTGCACTGATCGTACTGTATTTCTGCTTAATGAACGTTATTGCGATCGCATTCATTCTGGTGTTTGTGAATGGCGCTCTCTCACAGTACGACTTTGTTCACGAGTGTGCCAGATTTCCACAAAGCTTTCCAGGCGAAAACCCAGCTAAAACACACTGTAAACAGGCGTTAATATGTAGCGGAAAAACCACCCAATTTGGCAAAACAAGCCACCACATGTGGCATGTGCTGCATGTGTTAAAGCAACATTGTGGAAATGCCAGTATTCTGACAGCTGTTCCTTCAAAGCTTATGTAAACCCTTGGATAAGGATTCAAAATTGAATACCAAGATGGAATCTGAAACACAGCCTAGTATCAGTGTAAAAACTGATAAAATATTGCTGTCTGTGGTTCTATATGGGCTGTGGCAATAATTTTGAAAATAGCTCTCAGCAACTTATTGAAAAAAAAAGAACAATGAACAGTGAACTTAGTTCAAAATTTTCAACTATGAACTGAACTTGTCCACTCAACTTTGAACTAGTTTATGCAGAAAGCAAACTTTCCCAACACTGAAGATGGTAAACATTACAGGAGCTAAACATCACCATGTAATGCTGACATCATCAAACCTAAAACAATGTTTCCCTGAGCACAACATGACAGCACAGGACCAAACTCAGCCTATACGTATGTGCCCCACAACATTAACCTCCTCAGACTCAGACGTGTCCCTTTCAAAGTTTGATGTAATTTTTAATGAAGAACATGAAATTGTAGCATCTAGGTGACACCAATGGAAGAATGACAACAACTGCATCACTGTGTGATTGTGCATTTTCACATTTTTAAAACCAGAGAGCCATCTTTTAGATGCTGCAGCAAATAAATTGTCAAATAATTAATCTGCTTGACATCAAATCAGGGGCAAATCAACTTGAATGGATAAATTCAGTGTTTTAAAAATGTCATGACCAGCAATCCAAGGTTGTGAGTGAAAGGACTCTGCGACTACTGTGTGGACATCTTCTGAGGCTTGTATTCAGACTGATTTGAGCCTGGAGTGGTGAAAAAAGATCCAATAGAGAGATGAGCCTCCAGTCAGCCATAGTAGCAGCCTGAAGACCATTCCCTGGTAAATGGTTCCACTCCTTAGATAATGGAAATCTCTGCCAAGTAAGTTGTCAGTGTGTTGAAGGAGAGAGGGTCACTGATGAGAAACAAAGTGTGAGTGTAGAGAAAAGTGAGAAGGAGTGAGTGCAAGAGAGTCAGAGAATAAAGTGTTCAACCTGTAAGAGAAAGTAAGAGATCGGTGGATGAGTAGATGGTGGGAAAGGCAGAAAGGGAGAACGAGGAAAACGACAGAGTCTGAGAATTGATTTCTTCCAGGCCTTGCCTTGGCTGATGATGCTTCTCCCTGGATGCAGGAGTGTTAAGGTGATTAAGATTACAAATTGTCAATTTAATTCCAGAGCCCCGTGTAATCATTGGGTTACCACTCTCTTCCCACTGGCCATAAATCTGCCACATTCCCCTTAAAGAGCAATAATTGGGGAAGGGACTGCAGTGAGCAGCCACTCTGTCTGTCCAGCCTGTGACTGAGGTTAATCACAAAACATTAAATACCAAGTCAGCATAGCTGCTATGAAACAGTCCCTGCCTGACTGTCGAACTGCACAGGTTATCAGACGAGGACAGCGTTTTCTTCGATGGCACTGAGGAACGGAGGTCGTGAGAAATCCAAGGTGGCGATGGAGAAAACCTTGAGAGACACACAGAGGGAGAAGATTTAAAAGAAACCTCCAGCTCCCTCCTCTAATCATCCTCAGGGGTTGGACTCCTTTGTCATGCAATTTCAGGCAAAAAAAAAAAAAGTTCCTGATGCCACCGGTCTTCTGCTCCCTTAGCTATTACAGATAACCATTCACCTTCCAATAATAGGCAGGCAGAGGGATTCCTAAATTTCCCTTTACATTCTGTAATAGCTTAGCTAAAGGCAGTGGCAGCTCCTCACTTAGATAATGAGGCCAGAATGATGCCATAAAACACTTAAATACTGACTAATCTGAAATTAAAATCCCCTGGAGCCACACTTCAGACAAGTTGTGGGAGAAGGTCTGCAACCCATCTCATACATTGGCCCGCAAATGTAGGTCACTTCATATTCCTGTATTCCGGCAGATATTTTGGTCCCTCCTGGCGGTAGCTCCATTTCCCTCAGCTTTGAATCTTATTGATGCCTTCCGAGAGAAGTATTAATGTATTATGGCGACAGTTGCACAGGCCATTAAGTACCTGAATATGGATGCCCATCATTCAATGCGTTTTTTCCATCTGCAACGCCCACACACGCCCAGTACAGCTGCGCCGCTTTCTCTTAGTCTCTCTTCTCCTTGTGCGTGACACACATACACTCGCAAATCCACCATAAAAACAGGATGTCATGAAGTTCCCCGTCTCAGCATCGCCGGGGGCTGTTTAGCCCAGTAGCGCTCTGTAATCATCTCCCACACAGCAGGTAATGTCAGCGAGCATCTGAGAGTAAGCTTATTCCACCAAAACTGTTTACAGAGGGAATTACAGAGGAGGACAGCGGGAAGATAATCTTTCCCCCAAAGCTTTGCCTCTGAGCGCTGAAAGAAAAAAAAAAGAGTCAAGTGAACATGACTTTTGAAATTGTGATCTAAAAAGCTGAGCTTTTTCTTTATTTGATTATTTACTCAGGGTCTTTTCTTCAGAGTGTGAAGAGTGGCCGCTGTGGCCAACGCAGCCACCTGCATCCAGAGGACGAGCATAAGGCGCTCAGATCTCATCACACATTCTCTTTGACTCGCAGAAAGAGACTTCAAAACCTGCCTTCAAGTCGCAGATTAGCGCGTGTTAGCCAGGACCGTTTGAACCGCGCTTTGACTTTGATTTGTAGCTTCGCCAGAATGAAAGAGACTGATTGCTGGAATTAAAGTGCAGCGGTTTTGTGTGTCTGTCTGTTTGTGTGTCCTCTCAATGTCAGTCAAAGTAGCCTTTACTGTTCAGATTTTATTAAGATCCCACAGTGACTAACTCCATATGACTGCGAAATAACCTCGGCTATACGGGCCGGCTCCGCTTGAATTACTTATTCAGCCAAACCGGGGAGAACTCTCCGGACTCCATCGCCTCGCATCGAATGCAGAGCAATAAAGCCTGAGCGGAATGCCATTGGAATGGTGGCGATGCATACACGCCTCGGCCTTCATAAAGCAGCACTTATACGGTGTTTAGAGACAGAGATGACGGATGGATGGAAGACGAAACACAGCCTCTCTCTCTCTGCGTTGCTATTACTGGGGCCAAGCTGAATCTCATCTGTCTGCCACAGAAGCTGGTGGCTGACCTTGGCTCTGCCCCCAAGTTATGCTTTCAGGGGGAGGAGGAGGGAGAGAGGAGAGAGAAAAAATGATGAACCCGTTTTTACAAGGACGTTTTTAGATAGATGTATTTTTAACTCCCTGTAGGCTGATGGAGGGGATGGGGGTGCTGAAAGGGTGCAGGAAGGGAGGGAGGGGCGATGCTGCCCGTGATATTAGGCCTGAGTGAAGACACGTGGGCCCCCGGAGGCTTGATTGCAGATGACAAGGTTACACGACTTAGAGTCAACCCCTGCTACCTCCACTTAATCACTGTCTCTTGTGCCTGGGTCCCTGCAGGCCCATCCCCGCTCCATCCCGCCTGCTCAGAAGAAAGCTTCCTCTTGTACCGCGCCCGTCCCCTTCTGTAGGCTCCCAAAGCCTTTTTAACACCTGCCCCTAACCCGCCTAATTCACTGTCTCACATCCATCCTGCCTCCTTATCCGCACATGTTCGCGCGCGCTCTCGCACCTTCACCTCGTCTTCCCTCCACTTACGGCGAATCTAAGTGGCTGCAAAAAGGTGCGATAACATACAGTGAGTAGGAGGTAATTATCATCTGGATGGACCTCTGAAGGAGTGGGGAGCTATGTGGAGGTGTAGATGGAAGAGTGGTGGATGACAGAGGGGTTTATTTTTAAACCCAGTGATGACAAAAAGGCAGCCAGCAGCTCGACCAGACAGCGTGGTCCTGCTCTTCATCAAACACTCGTCTCTTTTCATGACCACCTCCAAACTAGGCATTTATCAGAGGGAGACCGTGTCGACTAAGAAAACTTCTCTTCCACTTCCTCCCACTTCGTTGTTGTTGTATTTATCCCCCCCCCCCACTAAATATCAGGTGTTGTACATTTCCTGTAAGTGATACGGTCCATTATGTGTTTTCATTTTGATGCAAAACGCTGTGTCATCAAGTTCGCTGGAAACTGAGCTGTCTGCATTATATTAAAGCCCCAGTATGAAACTTATTTGGCTTTTTATTAGCAAAAATCAAAGATTGCTTTCATAAATACATATTTCACTAAAGTCGAATCACACCCACATACAAATGAAAGATTTCTCGTACCTTAGAATGAGTTGTTACAAGTCGAATACATAAATGGGCAACGCACTGAGCTGAGGCAGCCATGTGGCGTCGACATTTTTTACGGCCAGTGTCAGCGTGACCGTAGGTAACCACCAAGGTTATTATCGTTAACGAAAACGAACGAAATGACAAAAACTAGAATTGAAAAAATATTTTCGTTAACTGAAACTAATACAAACTATAATCAAATGAAAAAACGATAACTAACTGAAACTGTATTGTGTGTTTGAATCGGTCCGATTAGTTGACAGGTCCGTTGAGAACTGAAATGTAGCAGCCCATACAGATCCATGAACATCTGGGAGCTCAGAAGAACAGACAAGCTGCCCACTCCCACAGAGCAGAAAGACTATGCGTGCGTGCGACTGTGAAAGACAGATCCAACAGTAAAATGTCTTTTGAGTTTTATTAGACAATATTTGCTCTGATCTTTTGGAATCCTTCAACTTACAAATAACCCAAAGTGTGAAAAAACTAATACTAAAACTAATAAAAACTAAACTAAAACTAAGCGGATAGAAAAAAAACTAAAACTAACTAAAACTAGCAAACCTGCTCTAAAAACTAATTAAAACTAACTGAATTAGAGAAAAAGAAGTCAAAACTAAATGAAACTAAACTATAATTAAAAATCCAAAACTATCACAACCTTGGTAACCACAGAAACTCACCGGAGCTGTCGGCTCGGGGAGAAAGTTTTCCAGGTAGCGCCTGTTAAAACTGTCACCACTGTGTAGTGTCAGGAAGGACGGAGGCGCTGATGTTGCCTTCAGGTGCAGTCAGACACCAGAATGACGCCGTCGGCAAACCAACCGGATCATTTTACTCAACGTGCTGGCGGACCACTTGTTTACATAGACGATTGTTTATCCTGTTACATGCAGTGTCTGTTGTCTGTCTGACGTCTGCCCGATTTCACGTAAATGCAACATTCAGAATACGTTCCCATATGCAACCGCACCGCTAGCTGGGGGTAAATCCTACGCATTATACCTTTAAGTGTTTTATTTGTACAAACAGGTACATGTACTGTATAATTCCAGAGTTACAGCCCAGATTCACAATAGACGGCGAGGTGCGTTAAAATGCAGTTTATGTGATCTGATCACAAGTAGACGGCTCTAAGTAGACGGCGGTTCACACCTGGTGTTAACATTCGTCTCCGCATACGTCTCAAGTGGCTGCTTGTGATCAGATCTCTGTACCCCGCTCTGTATGCAAATACAAATGTAAACCTGAATGGCTGAGTGGGCTGAGGCGTTTGGACCTCACTGTAAATCATTTATGTTTGCAAAGACCAAATGTGTTGTTATGACAGACAGATCCATTGTCACAGTGTGTGTGTGTGGGGGCGGGAGGGAAGAGAGAGATGGAGAGACAGAGAGGAGGAGGAGAGTGGGGAAAGAAGGAGATGAACGAATCCATGCGCTGCACACAGCTCTACAATGAAATACAGTCTTACGCGTATGAAATAGTGAAACACTCTCAGTTTATTGTCGTGAGTGGGACAAGAAGACTGTGACAGATTGCGTGAACGAAACTGTTTCCTGGGTCACAGTGCAGGATGGCTGATGTCCTCTGCCACAGTCTAATTAGTGCTGCCGCCGCTTCATAACGTACAGTAGCCCTGAGCTCATAACTGCAACCTAAGAAACATTTTGACAACACATAGCACTGATTTTTGTTTTAATGCCTATTTTTCAGCTTTGAGGTTAAAAGAAGTGAATAAAAAGTCACAGCAGGTTATTCACTTTTCTCTTTGACATAGCAAGGGAGAGAAAGAGATAAGATGAGATAATTTACATCATGGGGAACATAACCAGCCCTTACACACTCATGGATGCAAAAAATATTTATTTGCAAACATTTGCTCTTTGCAGACTGAATTGATTTATACCTGCATGTTTATTTGCATAAACAGCAGAGAAGCGAGATCCTATTAAGTGGTCACTCGAGACACATGTGGACGCGCATCTTAATGACAGATTTGAAGTCACATCCTCGGATGCATGTTAATGGCAGAGCCATAGCAAATGAAAGGTTTTTGGAGATGCACAATATTCACAGGACAATGCTGCACACAGTGAAAATGAGTTGTGGGACACTAATTAGCTTGAACTTCTCTGGTGCAGCTGCACTGCACAAGACAGCCTCAATCCACTGTTTGTCAAAGTCAGAGTCAAAGATACAGTAGTACAGTACAAAGCCTGAGCAGTCTGACTGGTAATACTGTATAATCGATGTCTCTTGTGTAAAACAGCCTCAAAAATATAAAAATGTTGAGTTTTTTAACTCAAAAAATGCTATGCACAGTGATTTGTGTCTGTAAATCTGTATCTGTAATTTACAACTTGTGCATCATCAGTTTAACATTTTCAAATGGAAACATATTTGTGAGTCTGGGTCTGTTTTGTGCCAGAAAATCCAAAACTGTACTGAGACTGAGCTCTTTCCAAATGAATAAATAATGATCTATCAGTTGTAAATTTAAGGAGCAGACTTGGATTAAGATTTGTAGAGGAAAATCACTGTCAGCTCATCTTATTTCACATTTTTTAAATAGTTGTATTTAAGAGTGTCTTGGCATCGCAGTCAGAACCCTGCAACAACCTGACCTATGACCGTCTGGACATCCCTCCTACACAGCTGTTCCCTAAAGAAACAATATTGTTTTAAAAAGGCAGTGGTTTTTAAGAGAGACGCCTGATCTGGCTTCTCCAGTCTGCTGAAGCCTCACTTTAACTTCGGATGAACTTCACAATGCATTTTCATTACGTTAAGTGTGGTGGATTTTATTTTAATGTATCGCGAAAAGACTTGAACAGACAGAGCGTTACATTTTCATTTATTAAATTGATCCAACAGTTATTTCTTGCTTTTGAACAATTTCTGACTGGAGCCTTTGTTTATGCTGTTATCTCCACTGGTTCTGAATGTTACAGAACAATACGAGTCAGATTGATGCTTGTGAAGTTAAGAGCAAAACAAACATGTTTTTAACAGGGAAGAAAAGAGTTCACTCAGGGTGAAGAAGAGCCTCTTTTGTTTTGTTTTATGAAAACTCTGGCAGGAAAATTTCAATTTGCATTTTACACTTGCACAACAGAAACTAATGAGGACAGAAACACGAAGTTCATGTTCTTGTTAATGATATTTTAATCAAATCATCTTCCTCCAAAAAAAAAAAAAAACTGTTCTGGGTAAAATCAAAAGGTAATAAACAGATGTCTTGAATGGGAGTGTACAATGTTTAGTGTCACATGGGGGTGTGAGGAAAACAGTTGCAGATTTTCAAGGGTCACAAGTGGCGAGGTCATTATTCATGGATGAATAATAACCAAGTCCTTTTTTTGTTTTTATTACAAAATAATCATTTTACCTCTGATTCATGTTGGATGGTTTATCTGACTCTGCGTATAATAAGGCTGTGCAGCTGAGATCCTCTCAGGACCTGAGTCTATACACACAGCACATGTTTTTATACTCTGATTTTCCTTTTTGATTAAATGCAAAGGCTATTTTATTGAAATGTCCATCCTATTATAATCGAGTGTAAAGACAAGATAAAAGCAGCACTGTATAAATCTGAACACGCTGTGTTTGTACATTTGTGATTCAAAGCTTATCTTAACGTAATTAGATAAATGTTTCTGCATTTTAATTGGACACTTCTGCAGCACACTGATATTTGTCCCATTAATATGATATTAGCAGAAAATAATTGTCATCATTTGAGTGCAGGCAATAATTAAACCACTGAGTATGTGTAAACATAGGCTGCCGTTAACGTGGCCTGTTTCTGTGTTTTATCTCTTGCTCACACATTTCCTCACGGTTCCACCTTCTACTTTCTCTCTGCCTCAATCAGCCGTTATCTGTCTCTTTCCGACATTTATCTTCTCCCATTTCTCTCCTCTCACCCTCCTCTTTCTCTCTTTTTTTGGCCATTTTCCACTAAAGGATCTTTTTTTTTCATTTAGGGGGTCTCCAGCCCCCCTAGTCCTTGAAAGTGCTGCTAAAGTTTCTTTAAGTAAGCTGCTGGATTGTGCTTTTTCTCTTTTGCCTAATTCACTCACTTTACCACATCTCTTTCCATTAAAGGTGGTTAAATAAGCAGAACCCAGACGACCTATCTGTCTGAGCTTCATGAAAAGGCTGCTGGAAGTTTCCAAGGACACAGTTCTGAATGATGGGAAAGCGACAAACTCCATTTAAAGCCTTATTAGTAAAATATACAGCATGCACTGCAGTCAGAGATACAGTGTCCTTAGGGGTGACCGCTGTGAATGTCTTGGTTTTCATTTTGTAAATGGATTATAGCGAGCACGCTGCCTCCATGACCCTCACATATTTTTTTTCACATGTGACAGGAAAAAGACCTGTTGATCATCCCTGCAAAAACCCACACCTTCCTCTATAGCTCCAGTCCAGTTCATAGTGAATCTAAATATGAGATTCATTCATCATCCAACTTTCTGTGTTGAAAGATAAAGTTGACGGAAGCAATCACACTCACACTGTCAATGATTCTGTGTCTGTGGCAACACTGTTCACACATGCACAACTCATTCACACAGGATGTAGGTGCTGCCACTCGGGGCGCCATGGCACCGTGTGGAGCAGTGAGTAGAGCAGGCGCCCCATATGGAGAGTCCTTGCTGCAGTCAGCCCCCGTTTGAATCCCGCATCGGGCGGCCCTTGACTGCATGTCATTCCACCTCTTTCTGACTCCCCATTTCCTGTCTCTCTCAACTACTTTCTGTCAAATAAATATGGCAGAATATGCTGCCACTCACTGAACAGAACAGATGAAAAAGTTTTGCATCCAAAAAAAAAAAAATCATAAAAATTTGGAAGACAGTGCTCTGTCTTTGGTTTCCAATTAAGTTCAGTAAGTACAAAGTCAGAAGATATAAAACAAATTCAAATTCAAATTCAAATTTATGTTTGACTGTAAATCCTTTGTAAACATAAAAGTGTGTTGGAAGAGTTGCCTAATTATGCAAAACGTAGCAATGCTATTTGATCATTTCATTACATCAACACATCCTCCATGTCATCTCTCTGGAGCACAAATCAAAGGGCATACCTTTTGTGTGAGTCTGTCGATGATGTCGGGCAGTAGACTCCTCTCCCTCCCCAGCTCTGGCGTGGTGACGATGAAATCTACATCATGACCAAACTCCTTCCCCCTGGAGATAAAAACAGAACAACGTTACACACGAAATGTGTCTGGGGCAAATGAAGACAATTATGTTTCAGTTATAATCTTCATCTGATGAAGGGGGAAAGTGGCAGACGGAGCTATTAAAAGCACGGGCCAAACTAATGACAACGTTTTTTTTTTTCTTCTTTGTACTGAGTTGTTAAGTGTAAATGCTCCCTCTTTGTTGCCGCAGCTGTCACAGCTTAACTTTTATGAGAATCATCATTTTCTACTTGGATCAGTGTCATAAAGCAGACCCATATGGAGCCTGACAGGGCTCGCCTCGCACAACGCTCTCTCTCTGTCAGTAGAACTGCAGTGAAGCGGGTGTTTCGGTACTGTAAGTGATTATCAAGTGATTATCAGGCAGGAACAGATACAACAAAAAGCTGAGCCAGACCTCTGTCTGGAATCAGCCGCAACACAGTTTTCAAATCCTCCCGTTATTGAGGACAATGACTGGTGAAGTGCAAAGTGGGCTTTTTTACTATATATTTTTCTTTTTCTTTTTTTTTTGCTTTAATTTTTTTTGGCCAGTAATAGACAGACAAGCAAGTCAGGGCGAGAGGTAGGGGACAGCAAAGGACTCTGGGTCAGATTCAAACTCATGACCACTGTCGGTAGAATTAGATTCAGATTCCTTTTACACATTATGGGTTAGAAATATGATAAAAACATGTTCATAATTCCAGGGTCGGGCGAGCTACAGTATGATATGTGTGGTATCATTGTTTATTGTAATACATACAAGTAATTGTAGAGTCAGACTTTGTGACCTGTGATTGGCCGGTGTCTGAACTATCCCTATTATAAACTGCTCCTACTGGACTTTGTTATTCAGAGAGGAGACCAACTACAGTACAACCTTGTCCTAATTGCAGCTTGGTACAACAGGCTGCTGAGGGAAGGAGCAGTTAAACCGATTCTTCAGTGTTTCTCACGTACTGTACAAAGGTTGTTTCCTGGGTCCAGAATAAATACATTAATTCAAGTCAACAGAGACTGACCAGAGAGTGTGTTATTTTATTCATCAATTTGGGGTCGTCAGCAGGTTTGGTAAAATAGTTTCATGAGAGTTTCCAACTTTTCTGCTTGCCCCTGCATTTTATTTAGTTAAACTTTAGTTTTATTTAGTCATCATCCTTCAGGTGTGGGCGAGCTGCCGAATCTTGACCGGAGGAGTCGGCCCTGCTGTGTTTGAGCCGCGTGTTTGCTTAGGGGTTGTTTGCTTTCAGCTCTGTATATATACAGTAGGCCTGTGCATTTGTCACTGCACTGGACTGTGAATACACTCGAGCACTTTCCAGAATTTGCAGAACCGGGATTTGTTTCAGTGTGTTGCTGGTTTTAGAAAAACACAGGGGATGTGGTGCTTGCTGAAGATCTTCCAGAGAGTCATATGTGATGGATGACAGTGTTATTGTTTTGTTTTTTTTCATTTCTTCCCTTCTACACCACCCACAGTGCTGGTGTTATTTCTGGATGTTTTTGCTCATTCATGACCAGCTCTTTGTGCACATTCATGAGCACAAACATCTGAAGGATGCATTTAAAACTGTGGAGAGCCTGACTGGATCTTTTGTGAAAACAGCTTCAAGATCCAGGGGAAAAAAACAAACTAACACCAACCTGGATGTCTGAGATACACACGGAAGACGGGGTAAACCTGGCTTCTTTAGCGCTGATATACACAAACATGAAACCTGCAGAAGCAGCATCAATATCACCTGTGTGCGCTGCATATTTTATAATCTCCAACTGTCATAAGACCACTGATGCCAAGTTTCCACGGTGCACCAAAGTTGTGTGCACATGCAAAATACACGCGCACGTCAGCTTGTTAAGCAGATGTTCCACGAGGCAGAGCGAGCACCGCAACACCTGCTTCGATGGTTTTAGCATAACCTGAAAGATTTTTGGAGATTGCAACAAATCGGGCCTCGGTGGTGCAACCGCATCAACCACTGTGTGACCCGTGTTGATTGATTGAAAGTGGACGGAACGGTCCCTTCAGCCTGATCTGGGGACAGCTGTGTGGCACGGATGATTACATGAGGAACAAAACTTTTCACGCGGAACCCATGACGGTAAGAGAGTTCTCAGCGATCACAGCCGACGTCTCCCAGGAAGCCACAGAGTGCAGAAAACATGCAGCCGAAATGTTGGTCTGTCAAGCCCAAGGATGATGCAGATGTGAACGCAGCCTTCAAGTCTCCGAACACAGCTGTCACAGACCAAGTCCATAAAAGTACCCAAGGCAGAGCTGACAGCCCTGCAGCTGACAGGTAGGCTCTGTGGCTTTTCAGGAGGAGCTGTCAGACGTGAATGAGCAGCAGATGTGCAAACAATGCACTCCAAGATCTCTTATATCACCAGTGATTTTCAGTGACTGGACAGTTCTCTGCCTTTGTGTTTGACCTTCAGGAGTGAAATCAAAGCTATGCTGGCTGAAGAGAGGAAATCTCAACTCGGGTCCGACACTGTATTGAATTTTAAAAAGGGTTGATAAAAATAGAGTTAACATCATGCACAGTGCAGAAACAATAGTTTGGATCGCTGTTCTCATCTTGCATAAAGTACAGTTCTTCAGTTCAGATGGCTTCAGGGACGTTTGGCCCGATGTCTGTCTACTGCGAGACCTGTGAACTTAAACGCTTGGTAATCCTCCTCTGCAAATGGCCACTGTCAGAAGGGCAGAACAATTTGGCCTGTAAATGGTTTGGCAATATTTTTGGTCAATACTTGTACTTGTATATTGTGAAAGGACTTGATGTATAATTTGAGTCTTTGAAGTATAAATCACACCAGCAGGATGATTCTCGTCCCAGTAACATATGTCTGCATTCAAAGACTTTTGTTTGGTTGTTTGTATCGGAACAAATTTAAATTTGCATTTTTAAATGAGGAAATCACAACCAAGCTAAATTTGACCTTTAACAAGAACGGAGCTCAAAGCACCAGAAATCCCTGAAAATTAACATTACACAGACATTTAAACCCAGTGGTGTTTCTTTTCTCAACTGATTCATCCGCTTCCAATTACCACCCCTCAACACATAAAAACGTGCTTTGGCACTTAACTGCTTTCGTTTTCTCCAGTTTCCTCTGCTCCAGATACAAACACACGCCTCACCTACCCAACACACACACACACACACACACACACACACGGCCAGGAGAGTGTGTCGTCTATGACAGGACACAGCCAGAGACTTTGAAACAGCAAAGGTAATTTCATGCTAGTAGATGATGATTAGGTGATAATTTGTACAGTTATATGATAATGGTTCAGTGACAAATAAAAAAATAAATGGTATAAAAGCAGGTATCAGACTTGTTAAAATGTACATTTTGTTTTCATGTTGGTTTTAAGTCATTTGAGACGTTTGAACCATTTTTCAACATAAGTCAGACTGAATGCCCTTCTATCAAATGGTGTAACCATGAAACATGATAAATATCACATATTTTATTCACCTACAGTGGATTTAAGTCATAAAAAGTATACTTTCTTCTTAAAAATACAAAAGGAATATCATAAATACTGCTTTACAAATAAAGTGACAAATCATTTCAAATTTGTCATTGAATAACATATATTTCAGATTTGAGTGCAGATGTATTTTCCCACATGTAGTCCAATTTTTATGAAAAAATACTGGTTACACCCTTGACCTTAGAGTGCATCAAGTCATTGTACCATATACTGTCGACATTTACTACAACGGACATAAAACAGGCTGTGGTAGGTGTATTTTTATATCTCCTTATCGCCTCTGGGACAGAGAGTTTACTGATCTTGATGGAGTGTACTAGACTTCACTGATGCTGATGAATAATTTTTCATTCACCCATAATAAAAAATACTCATAAACGTCGTTGTACATTTGATGCAGACTCTCCAGCTGGGAAGATTGTACCCTTCACTTTACTAAAAACTCCTTGGTTACAAAAACACCATTAACTTCTAAACACTCGGTGACAGAACGTTCTTGAAGCTTCTCGAATCATAAAAATAGCAAACACCATGCGGCCTCGCCTGACCTTGGAAGCAATTCAGTGTTGGTACATTAAATGTGCTGCGAAGAACACAAGAGGAGTTGATTTGATTGGTTCTAAGTGAGGCCCACTCCATCTCCACCTGCTTATAATGTATTCCTCCTACCAGCTACATACTCATCATGCTCCATCCAGTTCTACAGATTGGTTCGCGCCGTGCCAGGATCACACATGCTCACCTCTAGTCCGTATAATTACAAAAGCAGTTGGCCACACCCACGCGTGTCTACACAGTGCAGAAATGATTGTGTGCTTACACCCCCATTCATGAAAAATATATTAATGCTTGTAAATCTCACTAGTTCAACTCTCAATTCTGAACAATTCAAATGATCAAAGACATACAGTAGGGGCAGACTGGCTGATTTGATGTGAAGAAGAATCGTAACAAACACATGATTTCCAGGTAAAACTGTTCCCAAAATGTAAATGTGACAGCAGATGTGTGCGTGTGAAAGGCCTGTGATGGACTGGCCACCTGTTGAAGGTGGCTCCAAGACGAGTCAAACAGCCGTCACATGAATCGCTGAATAACAAGAGCAATTATAGAAACCCGCTGAAACGGCCTCCTGTGACAGGTTTTCCATCAATCATGAAGGTGAGAGCAACGTGTCCCCATCTAATGATGCAGCAGTCTCCCACCAGGCCTCACCTCCACCTGCCAAACATGTGAGCATCGTTTCAAACTGATCATTACCTTACACCCAGTCACACACACACACACACACACAAACAGTTACATGATAAACGGAAGTCAGAATCACAGGGCACAAATGTCACAGCTAATAACAAAGCACAATGACAAGGGGGTGATGCTGCTCCAAAGACGCCTCGGCAGCAGCAAGGCTCCGCGTTTGATCTCCCCTCGCCGACCGCCTCTACCGAAATGAATGACGGCAGCAAGAGAGGGGAACATTAAAGGGATGGAGAGAGAGGCATGAACGACTTGTGGGAAAGCTTCAAAGGTCACTACGGCTAATTCAAGGAGCAAGGAAGTATTAAAAAACAGCTATTAGAGCTCCACAAGGCACGATAATGTTAATGGTTAGCATTAGTGGCAGAGAGCATGTACCCCTGTGGCATTAACGGACTGAGTGGCTGGCTCACAGGTTCACTCAGCAGATGCTGCCTCAGTCGCAGTCATTTACACCTTGACTGGATGTAATTTATTCCCTCTGTGAAATAATACACAATGTGGGAGTACTCACTTTTACATTCGTGTTGCCGCTCAGTGGAATTCATGTGGGAGTTTTTGTTAGGAGTTTACACTTCTTTAATGAGTTAACGGGTAGTACACAGCTATTTGAGAATGCATCACAGATTTCCATCTGCTGAACGAGCAGCTTTCCTCCAAAAACTCTTAACCGGCAAAGCTGAGACTCCACAACGCTTCCCGCTTGTGCAGTGCACTCAAGTTGTTGAGTGAATCTCACTGCTAGCCTCTGCTGCGCTGGCAAAACTCACTCGAGTGCACTGCATAAATGTGTGCCATGAATAGCAAAAAAAAAACAAAAAAACCAGAGAGTGATGGGGAGACAGAAGGATGATCAGCATAAATTCAGTTTACCGCCAATCAGCGTTAAAAAGAACACCCTGATGTTATCGAAGCGCATTTGTGTGTGAGAGGTTAACATGGGAATCGGTGGTGGTTTGAGGCGAAGACAGCTCCGTCTTGATTGCATCAGAGCGTTGCTACGTGTCGAGTCTGTGCAGACAGCTCCTCTAACTCAACCCCAGTCAGCGGATATTAGACAACGCCATGTCAGGCACATTCTCTCCAGTGAGGAGGGTGTTTTTCTCCTCCTGCTTCCTTTCTGCCTCTGATGGAGCACTGCTTTTATTTATCATTACTTTAGCATCCCTTCCTGGTCAGTGGGGCAACGTGGCTCTGAAAGATATAGCTGAAAATATTAGCTAAACACTTATCACTTACATTAAGACAAATATTATTACAAGTTTTGTCAAACTTATGTTTATATATATATAAATTAGGCAATATTTAATGAAATAAGCATTAATTTGCATACATTTCCTGGACTGAGATCTGAACAATAAAGCCCCTTTCAAAATTGTTTTATTTTGTTGACATACAGTATTAGAATCAGAAGTTTTTACAGAGGGGATTCTCTTTTTACTGCATCACTCTGATACAATAAATGAGAAAATAATGTCATCAGCCCTCAAAAATCTAATATTGCCCTGTTTTTAGGATAATAATAAATTAATAATAAAATGTTGTATAAATCAGGCTCTGAATGATATATCAACAATCCCCTCTGTAAAAACCTTCAGAATATAGACAGAAATACAACTGTACTGTACTGTCTGTAATAAAACTGGAAGGTTTGGTGTCTGTAAGTGCTGCTGTAGTGGAGACTTAGGGCTCAGAGTAGGAGGAAAAACTCATTTTAAGCAAACGGCCTTTGAAGAAGATTGTATTGAAAAATTCAATAGATTGTTAATGTAAATCTCACTTTTTTGATTGGTTGCGGACACGGAGGAAATGACAATTTTTGGAGCCTACATAATTGTTCAGGAGCTTTACAATGACACGTGACATGACATGGGTCCAACAACAGGCATAGCACAACATGTCATAGTAGCATGCTAACTTTTAGACTTTTAAAGTAAAATAACCTTCTTAATGTGGATTTGCTGCCATTTCTTTCAACTTCTCTGAAAGAATACGTGTAAAGGAAGAAAAATAACCCCAAATCTCAAAATTCAGTGCATGAAAAAACTGTGTTTTTGCCTGTAGTGTCTCGCCATTAAGTGCAGCGCAGCGCGGCGCGGAGCAGTGGATCTATAAACACCTGGTGTGAATATAGCCACTCTACACTTTTATTATTGCGTGAGAGAAAATGTTAAATTATTCAATCTTTCTGCGCATAAAATATAAATGGTTATTTACCAATTTTGAGCACGGACAACAGTGCAATGTATGAATAATACAGATGTGGGAAGTGTTGTTGCGAAGTTTCACAGAATGCGTTCATCTGTGGGTGTTAAAGGGGGCCGGATGTGTGGAAGCCTCCGTGCATTTCACCTTCTGTCTCTTAAGTGCACACTTTACGTGGGGCTGTATGTCATTATCAGACAGCTTGTTTCTCCCTTGGAAGCTGATAATAGAGTGAGCCTTAAAAATCACAACACCCTAAACCGAAGTGACAAGGACTACTTATCTCGGTTGTTGTTCCAGGGAAACAATGCAATGGGTCCTTGTTTGAGGATCTGAAAGCAGACACCATCGGCCCCCTCATCAGTGTCACATCCAGTCTCATTCCAGACAATCTGATGTCGAATAAGATCCACAGTTGGGATTTGTCGGCTTCACACTGAAATAAATACAGTGCTCCGCTGACACCACGTGAGCCTTTCACACACACACACACACACAACACTGGTGATAGATGCTGTATTTTCAAGCCTAATCTATTTTTAATCCCCCACCCAACAAAACCGCTTTAAGACTTGTCACCCGCCTTCCACAGCTGTCCTTTCAATAAGGCTAATGTCAGTGGCTTCAACAAATCCTCGCCATGTTGTTTACCTCTGAAGTGGGTGACAGCTCGAGTTTACTGGAGCACGGCGCTTATTTCATGAAACTTTCGGGGGCTGAGATATTTCTTTGTGTATGTTATCCAGAGATGAAAGGTTCGCCGGAGCAGAGAACATCTATTTAAAGAGTATATTATAGTAAATGTGTATCTCCATACTTGACAAGGGCTATCGGCTGGAAAGATAAAGCTAATAAGAGCCTCTACATCACGTTGGAAATTATAGGTAATTAAATCGAGCTTTGACAGGACTTTAGAAGAGAACATTTTCAAATATGTCACAGTGAAGAGAATTAGTGGGTTATTAGTGGTGCTGCTGGCATCTTGGAGAAGCATATGCACTATTTTGGGTGTAATAGGTCTTGGAAAGCTTCCCGCTGCGTTTAAACCATGTCTGGAGAATCAGCTTTTCAACAAGATAAAGGTAAATTACTTACTCGCTGACTTCTAATGTACAAGTCATCATTCTTCAATTAGAGCGCTGCATGATTCCAATTAGGCCTCACGTAATATTCCCCAAGCCTACACCAAATATGAGACGAGGTAAATGTGAGCTTCATCTCCCTGACTTTGCCATAAAAGCGCTCTCACAGGCCCTTTACGCTCTGCAGCAGACTCCTGGCCCATAAATCTTCCACTGTTCCTCCCCTCCGTTCTTGATGTTAACTATCCATGATGCTTTAATCACTTTCCTCATCTCTTTTACCACATTTCCCCCCCAAGGTGCAGATATTTACATAATCAGATATCATTCCTGCTGTCATTTATTCTTTTGAAGATTATAGATATTGGATTTTTTTTTCCTTGTGCTGTTTGAAACCATCTTTACTTAGGAAAGTTATGGACCTATAACCACAGAGACTAATTAAATATACATCGTGATCCAGGCACTAAAGTGAGACTCTCGACCGTCGAGAGGAGAAATAACAAAATCTCCCTCTTGAAGAAATTCATAAGCAGTAAAATCCAACTTTCCACACTTCAACACACTCAGTGGTTTTTACTACCATTATTATCAGTACGTGGTCTGGTATGACCAGGTGGGGGAAGGCTGAGATGTGACCCACGCTTATCATATTATTAATTTTTCAGTGTTCCTCCAGGCTTGCTAACATTAGCTACTGGCTAGTCTGACCTGACAGAAGTGTTTCTGCCATTAGCCTCTGATCTGGGTCTCGCGCGAAACTCCACAAGACATGGAATTAGATCTAGTTTCATAAACGTGTCGACTTGCTTTAAATAAACTTCTCGGTGCATGTTTGAGTAGCCATCTGACGCTGTCAAAAAAAAATGCGGCTTTGAGGGATGTAAACAGCCTAAGCAGCGAAACTTGCATCAGCTCTCATTTATTGCTGTCGTGGTGATGTGGGGACAGACACAACTACAGTACAGCAAAACTGAAGCAAATAAACCGAAAATTTTCAGATTCCTTCTTTTAGACCTAAAATGATAGGAAAATACAGCCCCAAGTTGAATTTGCCCGGAATTGTCCTTTAACAGCAGAAATGACCATGTAGCCTGGTACAAAAAAATATTTGGACTCCAAAACTGCTTTCTCCTACATACTCTGAAATTTTACATAACTCATCCATTAAACTTTTATCAAGGCTCAGAGATCTGCATAATTGAGTGTGACAGGTTATTAAACAAACATGGACCAAAGTCTCAGATCCACATACAAAGCCTATGGGTGAAATGATCAAGGAAATATCCACCTTTATGAACAGTTCATGATTTTCTACATATTAAAAACAGGACGGCACACAGAAAAACAGCACGTTCTCTCTGCACTCTCTCTGTAATCTCACACAAGAAGTCATTCACACGCCCACGTACATGCACACTCTCACAAGAAAAAACCTTTACTTACCTTTTATTCTTTATTTCTGTATTCTATTGTTATTTATTTCTTCATTATATATATTTTTTATTATTATTATCTTTTTTTGGTCTTGTTTTGTTCTTGTCTCCTCTCTGTTTGCCTATTTGAAGTCTTGTTTGTATGACACTGTTATCTGTTAGTCACCCACGTTGCACCCCTGTAGTATTTATTTGTATGTCTTTACACTATACGGCACTATTAGAATAAAAACTAAAAAAAAAAAACAGGATGTGTGCCATGTGATTTTAAGACAAGCAGGAGCTGAGCCAAGTCAAAAATCTGAAAAAGTAAAACTGGAAACTATTCTCCCACAATTATTACATTTAATTAACAGTAAACTATAGTTTGTCTCACAACTACTGTATCATTTCCTTTTAGTATAAAACAGACCAGAAGTTACATTAAAAGTCTGTCTATGATAGTTGTGTGTGATCTTTTGATTAACAGGAGCAAACACAGGAAAGTAACTCTTTATAGTAGATTTATATGTTAAAAAAATTAAAAAAAATAAAATAAAAAAGAGAGAGAGATCTCCATGGCAACATAATACTTGTAGCAACTGCTATTAGCTGGACCACCCCTGCTAAGAGGCAAACGCCTGTCCTTACTGCCAGACTACATTTGAATTATTTACTGCACATGCCACTGGTGATGGCTGGACTTTTCTAACACCACAGAGCAGAGTCCTCCACACTTACTCAGGCACAAAGCAGCATATGTATATGAATAAAAATGGAGCAGTGCAAAGGCAACAAAGGCACCAGCTGCGAACAAATAGTCGTGCACAGTAGGTGAGTTTAACAACAGCATTAACCGTGCACTCTGAGTGACAATGCATTTCAGTGGCTTAATGTAAATGTAAAACATGCATGACCTGTGCTGTGCACTCAAGTTTCTATCTTTTATGACTGAGAACAAAGAGATTGTAATAATCAGACTTAAATGTCAAAGAAATCAATTTCATCTACTAATTATTAACAAAGGGATGCATTTAGGCACCAGCAGCTACGCAAACACACACACATGTCTATGCTGTGACAATAAGCGATAGCCACATGGGATTCATGCCTTCACGTTTTCCATGTAGACGACCCAAATGAGTCTAACAAGAGAGGGAAGTCTTCTGTTTCAACCACCACATCAACACTGAGAGAAGATGACAAGTCTTGTACCTGCGAAAGCCACCCGTCAGAGCTATTGTGGCGTCCGGGGTGATGGCACGGACAGCTTCGTCAATAATGTTCTCCAGGGCCCGGGCCTCCGCTTTGCTGACAGGCTGGGAGATGTCTTCATAATGCAGAAAACCTGCAGGGAAAAGACCATGTGGTTATTAGTATGGCAGTCAGCCATCAATCATAGCCATTTGCTCCAGGGAAGTGGGGAGTCAGGGTGAATTAAATGTAAGGTAAAATGTGATGTGCTGGCTTCTGCAAACACAAGAGCGTCACAGCCACGGTGATATATCATGACTGACTGATTGATGGGTATCTTCTTGATTTCATGAAGCTCACTATGTTCTTGAAATCATGAGAAAAGGCCTGATTTCTCTTGTCTTTACCTCAGAACAGACAGTGTGAGATCATCAATTAATTGCAAATTCCAAATGAAAGTCAGTCATTATTGACTCACCCTCATGCTGATGAATACTCCAGAGTAGCTACTGTAGTCCGCGTGAGCATCACGTTTCAAGTAAGTGGACGAGCAGTGTGGAGGAACATTAGAGGTTTTTTGTGTAGATTTATGGACTTTTTGGGTTGGGCGCGGTTTATGAACGCCTCCAGATGCACTTTGAGGAATAAAAAACTACTCCATGAGGGTGAGTCAATAATGACCGAATTTCATATTTTGGTGAACTATTCCTTTGATGTTTCTGCCATTTCAAGATTTACAGACACAGTGGTGAGATCAGGGTTCAGACACATTTTCCATGTCAAAAGCTCACATTCTTTCTCTGCACGGAGCGGAGGCCGCAGTGCGTGATGGATTATGACCAGTTTGATGAAGATGTCTGTCAGAGTAATACATTATCAGATGGAGTTTCGACTGAATGGGACACTGTAACTGGTGTAATATCATGTTTTGAATTACCACCTTTTGCAGTGCCACAGCCTGCAGTGTGTGCAGCCAGTAACATCTCAAGCAGAAGAGGAAGCAGATAAAAGATGAAGACAAATGAAAAGCTGAATCTCATTGTTTCCCTCCGAGACATTTAACCAAACGCTCGGTGGGATTTCTTGTCGCTGGCAGCTGCTGATGCTGATGTTATCTGCATGTCAGGCTTCTCCTGCACTCCTGTATTTTTTGTTCACTCAGCTGTTCCTTTCAGATTCGAGCGTTGCATCAGCACAGAGTAAAACCACTGAAAATATGTTATGAACTAGAACTTCTTGTTTTGCTCTCTCTCCGGTTTTCTTCCTGTTTTTTTTCCGTTCAGAGAGAAAACAGATCTCCTGTGGACTGATGCAGTCTGTCGCAGGCATTCACAGTGGTTGTCAGCAGTAGACGCTTGAATGGAAAATGGATGGTGACAGTGGTGAACAATGATGAAAACACTAAACGGCTCAGAAATCACAAAAGTGTCATAATTGTATGTTTAAATAAACCAGTTCACAGACATGGTAGCGGCTCAGCGAGGCTGTACTTCACAACACAGCGGTGCTTTGAGGTAAATGCTAACATTTGCTAATTAGAGAAAGAACAAAGCACTGAGACTGAAAGATGAGACCAGGGGGAATGTCATTAGCTTTTCAGGTATTTAGTCAAACACCAAATTATTGGACAGAAATGAAATTCTGACTTAATGACGGTGATAGATTAAAAGTTAAGGGATCAACAAATCCATTACAAGTCCCCCCCCGAGGGCAACGTAAACTGTAGGAGTGCAACAAATTTCATGGCAAAACATTGAATAGTTAGTGGAAAACATTTCACTGAAAATGATGGTCAATCTCAGGGTGTGGCTAGAGGTCATGACAGTGGGTAGGGATCATCCTCTGGGGATTATGAATGTCTGTACTGTTTTTTTATTTTGTGAGTAAACTTAAAAGATGCTGAGATATTTATCTGGGAAAAACACAACTTTGACCTTCCAGTGGGGCAGCAGGGAAAGTCAAGGGACGATCAAAGTCAATAAGGTCTATCCTCTGGGGATCCATAATGTCTGAACAAAATGTCACTGCAATCCATTCACTAGTTGTTGAGATACAGTATTTCAGAATGGGACAAAGTTGTCAACTGAAGGCTTGACATCAGCATCCCGAGGGTCAGAATAAAGAAAGAGACTGTGGTGTATTTCCCACATAGCTCTTTGTCCTCATGCAGATCTAGAAATCATCTCACTAAACCTCTGTGACTGACATGATGACCTTTCTATACACATCATCATACACTTCATAATAACACTGTGTACAACAGTTGACCCTTCAGTTACATGATTACCAAAGGCTTTGATTCCATCACTACCCTCTGGACAGTTGTTTTATTTATTGCAACCAAAAGATCAAAAACTGCAAAATATCAAAGACAAGTTTGCGTTCTCAGTTTCTACCTGTATAATTGCTTTCTTGGCCAGGACCCCCTTGCAAAAGAGATTCTGAATCTCAATGGGATTATTCTTGGTTAAATAAAAGATTATTTTTTTCTTGTAGTTAAATAAGATGACACCAGCTCTGAAACCTTCATCCAAACAGTCAAACTCAGTCCGCAGCTACAACTAAATAATAACACAAAGGTAATGAATGATGTTTGACTTTTTTTTCTTTTAAAAATTCCACCAACATGCCAAACAAATCCTAACTTTTCCAGTGTGTGTCAGCAGCCTGGCATGGTCTTTGAATTCACAGCCCTCTCTGACCAGCTGATTGATGAGCGCTTGTTCCACAGCAAGCGTTCCCCTTCACAGTGACTACTCATTGATTTTTATTAAAAATACCCCCGCTGCCTTTTGCATTGTGTTTTCACTGTAAACTCCCTGCTGGTCACATCTCATCTCGCTTTAGAGAAAACACATTACAGCTATAAGGAAACCTCCTGCGGAACAAAAAAGGACCAAAAAAAAGAAAAAAAGAAAAGAAAGAAAGCCTCAAATGATATGCGGCCCCCCTCTGGAGAATCTTAACGATTAGGCCTTTGAGTCGTTTTTTGGAAGCAAGCTCGAGTTGTATTTTTCACTCGATAATTTGAATGGCAGAGTGGAGACGATGAGATGTTGATGTACCAGTTTGTTGCATCCGGTTAAGCTGAATGCCGGGCTCGGTGAGGACGTCGCTGAATGAGCGCAGCCCTCCGCGGTACCACTTCTCCGCCGTCTTAGGTCCAACCCCAAACACACTTGTGAACAGCTGGCAGGAAACGAGGTAAGGACGTAATCAAGAAGACATGCTCTGAAATGACAGGCTCTTCTCAGAAGGGGTTAGCATTCAGGGTTTTCAAGAGCGACACGTCCTTAAGAGACGGAATGCAAAACCGTTTTCACAGCTATCTCACAGCAGCACCCGAACGACGGGGGAGTTGTTTGATTTTTTTAAATCCTACTGACCTTTAGTGTTTGATACCTTTCATCAGAGAGTATTTTCTCGACTTCAAACGAGCGGCCATGTTGAAGGATCTCCTGCAAGACATAAAAGTGGATGCTATTATCAAGGAAAACACCACTGGTGTCAGCAGAGGCGTGTTTTTCCGTGCAGTTTATGTTCCATCAGCTATTAACAAATGGCCGCAAATTGCTGCATATTTGCAAACAGTTTCCACTTAAATCAGGTGTCCTCATTTAATTTCTTTTCAAGAAATAATGACTTTGTTGTTGTGAAACCTGGGATTACCATCGATTTTATGGCATCTATAAAAGGCCCAGGGTAATATTTTCCCCCCACTTCCATTGTTTGCTCTGAAACAACTTTACTCTGCATTTAATTGTCTTGCCTGTTCTCAGCAGAGCGTCAGTAATTTGCTGGTCACATTTTAACAGTCTTCATTATGCGAGGATGTAAAATCAGATAGCAGTTATCCGGTTATTATCGACAATCTTCCAGAGCGAAATTGTAAAAGTTGTTAGTGTTGAAAACGAGCCCTGTGTGTTGGTGTTTTTACAAGCGGTATGCTTTTTTTTTTTTTTTTTTTTAAACCTGTGCATGACGGGATGACATCCAGCTTCAATGAGCCAGTGAACCTGATCCAGAATGTGAGTACAGTGCAGTTTAAAGCAGCCTTCACTGCTCAATGATGCATCCACCCGTCCACCTCTGCTTTTCAACCCCCCAGCTAAGTCCAACCTCAAACACAAGGATAATGCTTCAACACACTCCCTGCTCCGGGGAAGACACACTTCGGCACATGCATAGCGCCTCTCTCGCTCTCTCTCACACGCACACACAGACAGAAAACACATACTGACTATTCATCCCCGACCCCGCCTCAGTGCTCCCAGACTTTCATGTCAGTAGGTTTATATCTTTTCCCCCACTTTGGATGTTCAGCCAGCAGCGAGCGGTTCAGCCGCTGCTGACAGGAGTGTCACTCCGATGTTCAAAGGCACATCAAGTGTTTTGTTTTTACTCTGTTTGGTTTCACTTTGTTTTTCGTGTCATGTCATTTTCTTGTTTTGAGCCGCGATCTGTTTGGAAGAGACAACCTAGCGGAAAAAAAAGAAGAAACCCACCGCTGGGCCCACGTCTGAATCATGTAAGAATAACAACAGGGAGAGGTCAGACGCAGGCAGGCTAATGTGGCCTCTGTGGAACACTTATGTTATTTAGTTTAATGAATCACACTCGGTGCTTAGCGGTTTGACAGGTTTTGAAAGTGGCTGTGTGTATGTAAGGTTTAACGTGTCAGTGAGTTGGACTGCAGAGCTCACCTACAGGGATTCAGCGTTCTCTCCGAGCAAACATTTTTCGACACATCCGTTGACAACCTGCCACGATTCCTGCCCAGAGCACGACTGTAGGTGATGGGATGATTGCCAAGTGATCCAATAAGACTTTTTCTTTCTTTCTTTCTGTCTTTTTTCTTAAAAGACAAGGTAAATTTGTGTGATGCCTGTCAGCTTGTGCACTCATGTGCGAGAATCTATGTGGCAAGTTTTCTTACCGTGTCTCTCTAGGACTCAAGGCTTCAAAAACCATTTTTTGATATCTTATTGAAAGATTGATTTTTTTTTTTTTTTTTTGCAAAAGCCGCAATACCTCACAGTAAATGTGTTCTGCAAGATGAAGTTCCACTTCAGTGTCCACGAAGCATATTTGCTCGGATTGTTAATGTTAGAAGAAGAAAGATTCAGCTCCATTCTCCTTGACAGCGCAGCAAAACAATCAGAGGAGAATTTGCAGAAATTCTCCCCCACACTTTGTGTGTGTGTGTTTTTTTTAAACCCATGCAGTCTCGAGCCGCTCTCTCTGTCTGGAGAAGAAATGTGTCAAAAAAAAATCTAAACTCTATATCACAGGGTTTGACGGTTTTTTGAAGATGTATTCAAAGCTCTTTCAATTTTCCAGATTGACTGACCTTCATGCCTTAAAGTAATGATGAACTGTCGTTCCTCTCTACTTCAGCAGTTCTTGACACAATATGTGGGAAAAAGAAAAACAGCAAATCTGACAGGAAGAGGGACGCAGTTTATAAAAGGGGGTGGGAGGCTCACCTGAGAGAGTGTGGGAGAGCAGCTGAGGTTGGCTTTTGTTGGATGTTTTATTTGAAGAGATTCCTTTAAAAAGTAAATTTGAACAAGCAAAAAATAACCTACTTCTATGATAATTTAATATAAGATAAATATAATGTGGTTTTCATCGCAGGTTTAAACCTACTGGCTATTTCTAATTCTTTCTGTTTGTTTTTATCTGCCTCATCTAAGGAACATTGATTAATATTAGCGTTCCCATTCTGCATGTGTTTGTGATTATCGTCACATTAGTTTGCTGTGGCTAGGCAAACTGGAGCTGCAGAGCTTTTTGATTTGATTACAACTGGGTGCAGGGGTCACTTTATAAAAATTACCTACATATTTTGTGACAGTGTCCATCCTGCAACTCTGCTCTGGCTGTGCTGATACTGTAGTTAAGTTCAGGAACAAAGTAATTAATGTCTTGGTTTGCCTCTGAATGTGTTCATCAAATTCCACGTAGGTGACAGCCATATAAAGCTTGGTCACGTCTTCAATCAACAGTCAAACTAAGAAAAAGAGTGGGAATGTGTCCAATTATTTTCAACAAGTACAGTATACTGTATGGTGAATATTAAACATGAGCAGCAGGAATGAGCCCCACAGGTGGCAACACAAAGCACCACCACTACTATAACCTTACTACCTAGTGAAGTGTGTTGATCTGAGGAAGCTAAGTTCCAAATATTAAGTGTTTGTATATGGTAATTTACCACAGACTTAGTAACTTCTCTCATTGTTGCTGCACTTCATAGAAAAATAAGTAATAAAAACCGATAAAGGTCATGTTTTACTGCAGCATTAATCTTCAGTTTCAGTTCATCAGTCACAACTATGTAGCTTTGCTCCAGGCAATTCTACAATACAATTTCCAAAATGTTTAGACTGGCTTTATGCCCTCTGGGCAGGCACTGATTTTAGATCATTTCACAGTAGCATGGAAATCCATGTTTAAGAGGGCTGAAAGTCCTGCAACGATGGAGGTAATCCATCACATTAAACATTGCATAACTTATTGTTTGCAAGCAGGAACTGGATCTGAAATCTTTAATGACAAGCCTCTGTTGGAAAACTAAACCCAAAAGACAAATGTTAGCCGTCCATTTGCTATGCCCACACAAACTGAGCAGTACTGTTTCCCAGCAACATTTCAACATAATACAGATGGACTAGCTGTCAGCTGCACTCTCGGCTTTACCTCTATGACTGCCTTTGTATGTTCCCCCAGGCAGGGCAGATCCTCGGTGTCCCTCAGACACTGCACCACAAAGGGCAGACTCTTCAGGACAGATGCAGCTCTCCTGAAGGCCAGGCAAGGACCCTCAATCTCGTTGAATTCATAGCTCTCCGCCAGAACTTCAAACGCATCCTGTGGTGAGAGGGAGGCAAGGACAGGTGAGAGGAGGTAGAACAGTGATGTGACAGTATAACTAAGATGGCAAAATAAACATTTTCATTAGAGGAATATAATGCAGGGTTACTGTATTTACACAAAGGAAGAGAGAATCAAGGGGACAAGATACCGATTGAAAATGTGTCAGGTGTGCATTCAAATGTGAGACGCACTGAAGTGGACAGGAAACCAGACAGAGCACTGAACTCCCTCACTGTCCCTGTTGCTGTCACTGTACAGCAGGACCGGCTGCATGTTGGTTTCTTCTGGATGACCGGACAGAGACATTAGAGGCTGGTGAACACCAGATTGGAATCTGTCATTTTCCACTTGCTCACAACAGGCCGCCCAGAGGGACAGTCTCTATTTTCATTCTACTCAAATGCTGAATGAATGAATCCACTGTAGAGAACATATGGACAGCACACAACTCTGTCGAGGTCACAGAAATCTATTTTTTTTAAAGAAGCTGTGCTCAATATTGATATAACAATGGATCAATGTACAGTACGTATGTGAAAGTGCAGTTATAGAATAACTGTCCAGCTCTGCAGGTCGCCTTCAGCTCTACAGAGCTTTACAGTGGCTCTGAATGTACAGTTCTGCTTCAGTCTCACCACTCGCGTTGCATCACATTCTGCTGCAGCAGCAGTTTGAAAGCCCACTGTGCACTACATTCCCAGCACCAACCGGCTGACAGACAAGTCATCAACCACTCAACTCACCCAGTTTTTCACTTCAAGACTTACATTTTTCAGTTGCAAAAAATACCTGCCGTTGCTCCAGATCTACTAGATCGACCATTTGTTGTAACTAGTCTAATATTCTAATTAAAAATGACAAAACTATTTTCCATATCAGCATCTCAAGCAGGTTCATTTAACAACATCTGCTTTGTTTTCTCTCATTGTAGATTCAATATATTTAGGTTTAGGCTGTTAGTTGAAAATGAGACAGAAGCTTTTACAGTTGAATGAAATAAACATAAATTATAGACTATTGAGAGATTGTGTTCATTTTTAATCTAGACAAATAACAAGCGAATTGTTATTACTATGAAATATAGTAATGATTCTGACACTCTAGCACTAAGAGACAAACACATTTTATAGTATATCCATATTTGATAGAAGATGTGGACTAATTTGAATCACCATAAATCATGTACACTGAACAAAAATATGAACGCCATACTTTTGTTTTTGCTCTCATATTTCATGAGACGAACTCAAAGATCTAAAACATTTTCTATACAAAGGGCCTACAGTATTTCTCTCAAATATTGTTCACAAATCCATGCACCTCACAGGTGTGGCATATTAACATGCCGATTAGACAGCATGATTATTGCACAGGTGTGCCTAGGCTGCATGGCAACAATAAAAGGCCACTTTAAAAATGTGCGGTTTTATCACATACAGTAGCACAATACCACAGATGTCATAAGTTTTGAGGGAGCATGCAACTTGCAGGAATGTCCACCAGAGCTGTTGCCTGTGAATTAACTGAATGCTCATTTCTCTACCATATGCCGTCTCCAAAGGTGTTTCAGAGAATTTGGCAGTATATCCAACCGGCCTTACAACCACTGACCATGTGTAACCACACCAGCACAGGACTTCCACATCCAGCATGTTCACCTCCAAGAATCCGAGACCAGCCACCCAATCTGTGGTATTGTGCTATATGATAAAACTGCACATTTTTAGAGTGGACTTTTACTGTGGCCAGCCTAAGGCACACCTGTGTAATAATCATGCTGTCTAATCAGCATCTTGATATGCCACACCTGTGAGGTGGATGGATTATCTCAACAAAGGAGATACTACACTACTATATTTACTATATCTAGTAATTAATAAAACCTAATTAATAGTAAAAATAATAAATAAATCCTATTTTTTCTTGATGAGCAGATTTTCTTGTACAGTATTTGGTCTATACTGGGGTTTGGTTGCATACAGTATGAGATCATGTGGTATAAGCTGGAGAAGCAGAATATTTCTGTCTGTTGAAGGCCATTCTACATCATGTGCATTGAAAGTTTAAGCACATGACTGTCACTGCAGAAAAAGGAAAAGCACGAAGCACTTGAGACGACTTCACTGTCACACTAATACTAATATTGGCAGGCAGCTGAACATGTGGCTCCATGTTCAGCTGGACCACTTCATGGTTTGCTGCTGCTGCTGCTGTGATGAGCTGCTGTTGCAGAACCAAAAGAGGGAAAACATGTCAGCACAGAAGAGCTGGATGATCAGTGTAGCCGCTCATTAGATAAACAGGTAATATGTTTGTGGTTTACTAAAAAAGTGTTTTAAATTAAGTTTCTGTCCAAATCTCTCAGGTTGGTGCAGTGAGGAGGGAAGAGCTGCAGCTGTGTTTTGTCTCTGCAACACGAAAAGTTACAACTCTGACTTTTCTGAAAGAAACGAGCTATTGGAACGAGAAAATGAAAATCTTACTATGAGGTGATTTGTTTGTTTTACCAAGCTGATGTATTACAACACATAGAAAAAAAAGAAAATAAGAGAACAGTGTGTGAATATTTATACGCAACCTGATCAAAAAGAAAAAAAGAAGAAGTGTGTAGTACAGTACCTACGTCAACATTTTTATGGAAAATGAACTTTATTATTATCATATTTCACTCAAAAAAGCACATAACTCCAAATGCTAATGTGTCTCTGCATGAAAACATATTCTTGCCAACACCCCTAAGCATTTAGTGTTACCGTATGTGCCTCTCTAAATGAGAGAAATGTGATAATTGAGTTTCGAGTTGATGTGCCATCTCACTATGTCCTTTTAATTTGGTACTCTGCACGCCTCCTACCAAAAAAAAAAACCCCACATGCGTTATTATTAACCTTAAAGCAGAAGCTCCCTTCTCGGCCATTTGTATTATTAACACAAACCCAGTGTGGTTTAAAAAATAACAAGAAAAAAACTACTTCCATCATTATTTAAATTCAAATTCTGTATCTAAATTCAGTCCATTTCCATGCATCAACAATAATGATGAAGGAGGTCTGAAGCTGTGCAAAGCTGCTTTTTAGATAAAATGAAGTTTTTTGTGCAACAAAGGAAGCTCATAAGCAAAGCCACCTGTTCTCACTACAAAGGGTCAAACCCAAAGAGCTGAATGAAGTGGTGCACTTTAAAAGAGTCAAACCTGCATGAAAGAGACCTCTGACAAAACGGCAATGATGTTAGTGATGTTATTTTGAGTTCAATAACTTCAAAGTAACCTTACCATACAGCTGAGTGCAGCTAATGTTTTTGCAAAAATATTCATACATGAAAAGTGTCATCACAGTGCACTAAAAAAATGTCCCGCTGTGAACACGTCATTATTACTGGAATTCCATTGTATGTTGCTGAAAATAAGTAGAGAAACTAATTAACATGCTGCTGTATGAACTGTAGTAAATCAAAACACAAGAAGAGAAGCCAAATTTTCCAGTACTCTGTAAATTTCAGTTTAAAGGTACAGTCTGTCGGTTTGTAAACACAACATTCAGTTTGGGCTCGACCTCTCGGGCTCAACGCACGCCCCCTATCCCTGACAGCTGTTGTCTGGACTGAACCAACCGCTGTTCACATTGAACCCCTCTCAACTTCAATATTCTCTTTTAAATATTTCCTACTACTCCCAAGATAGCGACTGGATGCTGTCAAGTCAAGAGAAATTGCGAATTCACGCTTTGCAGCAGAGAAAAAGCGCAATACATCCAGAGTGAAGCGCTGGAGCATTGGGACCGTACTCGGCTGTTGCTGACTGTTGGTTGCTCTGCAGGTGGCGTTGCAGCTCGGCAGCAGCCCTCCTACGATGGCCTGATATGGGTGCGCCGCTCCAGCACCTCACCCAGACTGTAATTCATTTCCTTTGTTAAGTGTGTATCCACCATCACCACCTCTCAGTTTGAAGGCGTTCTGTCGCTCTGTTGGTGGTTGTGGTGTTGTACGAGCCTACAGCACCACACTCCCAACTTCACCTGCACTCTGTCATTGGTACAAACACACCGACTCCCTGTCCGGAAACGTTACAGCCCATCATTAACCCATTTAATCCCATCGGTCACAATAGTGACCGTAAAAAACATTTCCAGTTGAAAGGCCCTAAAACTGTTACTGAATGGAATATCAACATATTTCCAAAATATACTGAAGCATGAAACCCTCCTGATCACATATGTGCAGTTTCATATGTCTAATGTAAATTGCCCCATGATCAGAGCTGATTACTTCCTGGTTGCACCATCCGAGGAAGATGGCTGCATCAAAGCCCCAACAAAAGAGGTCAGTAAAGAAGGTTAATATATAGATAAGACAAATATTTTCGGTACACATAATCTTTAAGGTGTCTAGTATTGACAGGTGTGTTTACATTCACTCAACTATGTTCAGTATGGTCACAGAATGAGTAAAATCGTTGATGGCAACAATAGTGACCGGTGGGATAACACAGTGTAACATGGACGGCTCCAGGATTTTTCTCTCCTGGAGCTATAGGGGGAGCTTGAACAATATGTGGGGCCACAAGACAATGGCAAACATGTTGTATGAGTGTAGAAGGAACAGACTCATTACAATCTGGTTATTATATTTCTACCACAAAAAAAAATACAGTAGATACAGTGCTGCAATGATGAATATTAGTGCAGGCTTCTACTTCAATCAATTACTTGAAGTTACCTCTATTCTGAGCAGCCCTTAGGTTTAGTATGAAAGATGCACATGACTGCTCCACAGTTTTCAGTGAATGTTGCACTAAAATGTTACAATTACAATGTTAAAATGTATGTATGTAAAGTTTTGCTTAGTGCAGGCTTCTACTTGAATGCAAGTTACCTCTATTCTGAGCAGCCCTTGGGTTTAGTTTGAAGGTTGCACATGACTGCTCCACAGTGAATGTTGCACTAAAATGTTACAATTACAATGTTAAAATGAATAATGCACTAAAATACTACTAGTATTAAACAAAAGTGCAAGGTCAAATGTTACAACAAAATTATTATATGAATGTTTTAATAAATGTTAGGTCAATAATGTTAATGCTGATGGACGTCTTCGTTTTTGCTTTCATTTGTCGTATTCATGTTTTTCATATGTGAAATAGTCAAATAACACACACTAGCATCTGTTAATACATGATGATACTGATACTGCCAGTAACAAAGTTCTATATTCCAACCCACATATAATTGAGCTGGAATATGAAAAATTTGATGACTGGAAACAAGAAAATCATAAAATCAGTATACACATTATCCCACCGGTCACAATTGTGACCGACTATAAAACGTACTTTTTTCCCTATTTTTCCATGAAAATTTCCAAAAATAATGACTGACTATTGCAAAGGGTTTCTAATGGCATATGATTTGGATATTTTCATGTCTGGAAAAAATTTGGGATTAAATGGGTTAAGCAGAATGTCTTTTTTATAAGTCTATATTTTGTTTTTAAGGAATATCCAACAGATTCTACCATTAAGGGCCAGGTTAGGATTGATTACAACTAGGAAGTATCATGTGCCATCTGCCTACTGTACGTCAGAAGTGTTTCCAAATAGATAAAATCAAATTCCCTATCATAGACGTAGGTATCATATAATAATTAACAATAACTAAATAAATAAATATGGAGATCACACCTTCACTCTATCCTAGAGGGCATTTGTAGTGTTTGTGTACAGAAGATGTGAGTGTGAATCTTGGTGTCAGAACTAATTTAAACTGTAAATGAGGGAGGGGTGAATCTGACGACAGGAGGTCTCAGACACTGTTCAACAGGAACTTCTGGTGGAGAACCAAGAAGTCCACCAGTTTAGCATTAACAGTGTCGTGCTCAATAACTACGCCCACACCCTCATGCTTCTCCCCTATTGTAACTTCAACCAATCCTGCACTAGTTCAGCTTGCTATTTGAGTGCTTTTGTTCAACCAACTCTTGAAAAATTAGGACTCAAACAACTTTTTGCTCTATACAATGTCCTGCTGGGTGAACATAGTCCCCAGGAGCCTCGGGGGGGGATGCGGCCGCTGCTGCCCGTCCACGTGAGCTACGGTTGTGTACGTATCATGCTTTGAAGCTGCGGTTTTAATTTATTTAAAGAAGATGGTAATGAACAGCAAGGGCAATGCACTTTTCTACTGGGATCTCTCCATTGAAACAATAACAATAGACACGAGAGTGATGATGTCTTGAATTAGCATGGGATCATGGGAGTTGTGTTCATTGTTAAACAACTCACTGCTATTTTATTTTGAGGTTAGGGTTCCTCAGTGTTCTTTGTTCATGAAATTATTACCAGGAGCCAAATTATCTACACAAGTCTCCTTCTCTCCAAAATAACTGCCTCTCCAAATATTAAAACTGGGAAAAACTCTAAATAAAGCAGTTTGATATTAAAAAATCACTGATCACTCATTCTCTGGTGCTCTAAGGTGAACACAAGACATCAGGGAGAGGCTGTGAGAGGAACTTAAGAGCCAGACATCCAGTGACTAAAATACTTTATGCAGTTAAAGGTTGTCGTCATAAGGTTATAAGGTTATAAGAAAGTGATGGTGACATGACTTGAAACAGTTGGAGACTAGTCACCTGGAAATGTTTTAATGCCCGGCCATCTGGACATCCAACCATGCGCCTATGTAAAACTGTCCTTCAACGCTTGATTCACTTGGAGCGTGTTACCTGCTCTGACCACCTTTTCAGGCTTGGCAGCCATTGTACTGTAGTCGGTTCTCACAGCTGACATTTTAACTTGTCATAGTGTAAAATCCGCAGGTGTTACTATTAATAACACTGACAGCTGCCCGGTTCTGTTCAAGTGTCCCCATAAGCCACAACGGTGTGGTATTAACCCTGAACTTAGGAAATAGATAGTGAGAGAGGATTTTGGGTGCTGCTGCTGTGTCACTGTGCAGATGAGGAAGACTATGTATGATATTCTGCACTATGAGTTAATCGCAGATTTGTTTAATATCTATCTATCTATCTATCTATCTATCTATCTATCTATCTATCTATCTATCTATCTATCTACAGTATCTATCTATCTCTCAACAGAGCATTGGATGGTGAAGCTTTAAGGACAGACAACAAATCAACAGGCTCATCTGTTACAAGGATAGATTCATTGTTGTGTGTTCTTGAAGTATCTTCTCTAAAGCCTTAAATAGCACAAGGAGCTTAGAAATTAGTCTGTAATCACTTATGACATTTGGGTCAGTAGCATGCTACTGCTCTGCCCTTTATGTAATGCATGAATTAGTTATGTTTAAAAATAAGAATAATAATGACACCAGAAATTCATGAGTGAAATGCCACACCGCTGATAAACCAGCTGATATGACACAAAGCCTGAAGGACAAACACTGAGCGCCACTACACACCGAGGATTTCTCGATCCAGGACCAGGACCGGTATGCAGCCCATGTGTGACCAAACCTCGGGACAAACTCGGCCATATTCATGCCTGTGTCTCCTCTCCTCCAGTCTGAGGTCACTGCGCCAGCAGCAGTCCTGTGCAGACGCGCAGCCTCAGGTCAGTGAGCAGCAGACTCTAGTCCAGCTCACCCAGGAGACGCAATGACCCGTTTACTGCAGCACATGGAAAGCAAACGACCCTTTACATCCCAGTACACACATAGAACAGCATACAGGCACACACGCACAGTTGGGTTCTTCTCACAGCAGGCAACAAATAGGAGAAGCGGGCTCATAATTGGATAGGTGATGGGGCACGCTTCTGTTGTAGCAGTGTTTAGTGTGCAGGGTGTGTAACAGGAAGTTGGTCTGGAAATGTCTGGTTTGTGTTTCTTTCTACTGACTGATAATGACCACAGGGTAAGGTTTCTCTAAGGAGCAATAAACCATAATGCTGACAGATAGATTAGCGTCCATTTCCTGATTTGCTCTCTGATAAAAGAGAAACTAGGTATTATTATTATTAATAATAATAATCTCCAGGTGAAATACATTATTCACTCTAATGAATGTGTGATTGTTTTCTAGTTTTTGCTAATTAGCAAACCTAAGCTAAGCTAAAGGTAGTATTTAGCCAAGCTTACAAGAGGCTACAAATAATCCTGAAATAATATACAGAAATAAATTCACAGCATCGTCTCTCTTTATATTGAACTGGCAGCCTTGGGAGAAACCAGAGAGAAATATAAATCTCTAGAGTTGAGTCCAGTATAGGGCGTACAGTACCTGCTCCATACCAAAACACAGGCCCAGAAAGGAAGCAGTTGGAGAGTGAGTCGACATTATAGCAACTAAAGAAACAGATATCTGGACTCCAAATAATCTTGTTACATTGTGCGATTTGATAGGAAAAATGTTGCCAACACAATCAACCTACAATGTGAACTATGTCTGTGTTGTGCTCACAGTTTGTTGTGCTGCCCCCAAGTGGCCCAAAAGAAAAAAAAATCATATATCAGGTTTAATGTCATGGAGCAAACAAACAAACTTGTGATAACGACGACATTTCTTAATTTCAGAGGTGATTCTATTGATGCTACAGATGTGACTTGATTAAGATGTTGTGTTTTGTTCATCCATGTTGCAATTGGATGAAATGACTGAAACACATTGGTTGAATGTGTTATTCCACCTAATTCTCTCACCCATAGAAAAACAGGATTTTAAGAACTGGTGCACACGCAGCAAGCAAATCTGTCAACTGTCATGTTGTTGTAGCAATTGCATGAAATCAGCACTGCAGGCCTGAAAGCCCACCCTGCATATGCATTTATCTAATTAATCAGGAGTTAAAGCTGGTGGGGGGGACTTGGTGCGCAGGGACGTTGATATAGCACGCCGATTTACCCCCCGCCATCGGATATCACGGACATGCCTGCAAGTCATGTTCTCACAGCAGCCCATCTCGCTGCATGAGCAAAGAGAAACCATGAAAGGAGGTCAGAATTACCCACTGAGAAGAGTTTTAACACGATTAACAGCTCGGAGATGGATTTTAATCTATCTCATATCTAATGAATGAGTATACGGCGTAATTCTGGATTTTTCTTCTTTTTACCTCAAATGACGAAAAGCGTGGGTGTCTAAATTGTTTTCTATGAAGACCTTCAAAGAAAAGTTCAAGGCATTTTAATGTGAATTTTAACAAGATTTAGTCAAGGCAAAAGCAAACCTCCATACATCTTTCCAAGACAAACCAAACAAGCACTGACAAAGCAGCGGTGCGTGACCCATTTCTGATCCTTATAGCTTTTTGTTTGTTGGCTCTTTAAGTTGTGAATGCTAACTCCGCTGGGGGATGGAAGGAATCAATTTGATGTGTTTAAGGTTCAGTGCACCCATACCCCCGTCCGCCCAGCTCCTCATCCGTGGCATGTCTGCTATCAGTGCAGTGGAGGCCTTGTGCTGCAGGGAAACACATTCCCCCATGTTTAGCCCTTTCTGTCTGTACTTCTTTACCACTAACTTTTCCTTCGCCTGTCTTCATATTGTGTATGCCTCTGTGTTTCTACGGGAGTACGCGTTCGCCATTAGAGGAAAGACATTCACTGCATGTCAATCAACCAAGACGCAAATGTCAATTTCTGTGTCATCGAGCACCATTAGACGCCAGAGGACCAGAGAGGGACGCGGAATGACAACAAGGGAAGGTGTGAGTTTGACTTGTTTGTGATCACTTGCATAAAGAGTTGTGGTTTTCCCAGTCATGGAGAGCCTAGAACAGCAAGAGGTAAGCATTGTGAGAGAGAGCTCAGAATGAATGGAGGGGGGGTTAGACACAAATAAAAGGCAAGGAAGAAGTGGTACAGGGGGGAGAAGAGAGCGCGAGGCGGAGATGGTGAGGGATAAAGAGGGAGCAGGGATGAATAAATCAATAGTGCACGGCTGTGGAATGAAGGGCTTCTTGCTGCCAGTATGTGATTGACACCTCACTGGGGTGCTGTTGCCGAGACGATGCTCATCCTCTCTTCCTGATCCTGACACCTCTCCGCAACACCTACTTCCTCCTCCCCCTCCCCCTGCACCACCCCCCCGCTGGCCCCCGGATCTCTCTCTCTCCCCCCACATCCCACCATCCTAAAAAAAATCATTGCAGGTTACTTCCTCCAACTGTCTAATGAATCACTCAACACGGCACACACAGACACACACACACACAACGCACGCACATTATCACAAGCCCCTGGGTTTTATGTATTTGCCTTAATATGTTGTATCTTTGTGAAAAAATAAATTGGTCTGGTTGATTAAATAAATTGGTTTTTGATAGTGGCAAAAATTGTACAGGTTTATTGTTTGTCCTTGGGAAAGACGACCAAAAAACAAGCCATGGTTCAGTTTGAAATTGTTGTTGTTTGGCTTAGGTTTCATAATTAAAGCACTGATACGAGAGCAGGATCAATTTTCTCATGTAATTCTTGCCAAGAAAGTGAATAAGTGTGTTTCCCAAAATGCTGCAGATGTGTTTGTTTAAAGTTACAACACAGACAAAGTCCCGGGACCAACTTCTGTTTGTTCCACAAGCTTCTGTAGCTCAGACTTCTCTTTCACTTTCAGCTTCATCCTGGGGTTTATGATACAATTGTGTGTGATTGATTGTTGATATTGTTCTGCATCGAGGAGTCCGATTGCATTTTATTGCTGTACTTGGTATTATTATGACAATAAAGACTTATCTACATACTTATCTGTATCTATCTATCTATCTATCTATCTATCTATCTATCTATCTATCTATCTATCTATCTATCTATCTATCTATCTATTTCGATAAATATCTATGGGAGCACTTTATGTTAGAGATCCAGATATTTTAGCCAAAAAGAAATAATCAAAGTTTTTATAATGATATAAATATATCAAACACTGGTAATGGTCACAAATATCCCAACTGTGACCTCACTTGTTTGTGCATGTGAATGTGTACGGTACCAGTTTGGACACAGCTCTCTCTCTCTTTAATATTTCCATTCTCTGAACCTGAAGAAGAACAAGAACTAATGAGCTCTTTGATAAAGAATGACATCATTTGTTCATATGAGTAAGGATTTGTCTCACAGACAGTACACGGATGCAATCAAAAGAGACATTCACACATATACAAGCATTTAAAGTACCTCTGCGACTTCAGAGGGTTTTTTTTCATTAGACATGTATTCACAGTGATTACATCATTGTTGATCACTGCTGTGGAGCCGTTGCTCATCATTCATTATGGCTGCCACAGTCAGCTACGTCATATGATCTGGTTTGTTTTACAGTCAGAGTGGAAGGCAACTACATGTTCTGTTTCAGATAGTTAGTCAGTTAGATAATACTAGTAATTGCTTTTGTCTACCGTGTGAGTGTGCTCCTTTTGGCTTCCTCAAGACCACATCTAGTGCAAGCTTTGTTTCAGTCAGAGTGTCGTCTTTGATGTGGCTTTACGTGGAGATAATGACTCGATCACGGCGAAAGGAAATTGAGGGGGGATTGCTAATTATGAAGTTAATGTGGAAAGAAAGAGAGGGTAAGACGTGGAACAGCAGCCCTCCCCAGGTGAGATGAGTGTGGGTGTGCGCATATCTTCATGCCCACATAAACACACATGGCTGGGCATGTGTGTGCGAAGACACGTGGGTGAATATCTGTAAATGCATGTGCATCTATTATGTATGTTTAACGTCAGTGGGAAGTAGAAAGTCATTATGGAACAGATGCCAAACGAGCCCTCAGTAAGCTGTGCTTAATAGGTCTTACAGAAGCTCATCAGCAGGTCTCCACACTCCCACACACACACACACACACACACATAGGTTTGCCAGTCACTTCGCAGTGGAATTGCACATGTCAGACCCTCGGTTTCATATTTGGAGCCAAAAATAGCATCAAAACAAGCAAAATGGAAATGAATGAATTGCAAAGAGAAAACCAATTTTGATGCATTTCTCAATATATTATGTTGCAAGAGGTCTCAGCCGTGCTGTTAAACTTACAAGTGATTACTGTTTTAATTATAGCTTAATCTCTCAATTATTTCATGACTAATGATTTTCTAGATTAATCGTTGAGGCTATAAAAATATTTCAGAAAATATCATGTCTGTCAGGATTTCCCAGAGGGACGTCAAACTGCTCCAAAAGCCCAGTCAGGCCATTGACGATGACAAAAATGCAACAAAGCTTCATTTTGATGAAGCTGGAAACTGTGTGGGATTGTTGCCTGATAAATGCCCGTACTGATAAATTGCTTATGAAAAATATAGGTTGCCCCCAATCCTCACACTTCTGTCTCATTGTTTGCTTGGTTGACACATTTGCATTATGTAAAAAGTTCTTGTTCTCAGTTTGGTTTCTCTCCGTTCACCTGTTCATGTGGCCAGTATGCGGGTGTGACAAATTGTTTCCCTTTTTTTCAGGCTCATCAACACCTACACCAATCAGCCAATTAGCTGCTTCCCCACAGTGTGCAGGAACTGGAGTGCCCCTCCCTCAGCTGCCCCTCCCTCACCCAACCCCTGGCCCAACCAGATGGCAGAGGGACAGATCCACGATTACTTGTGAGGAGTGTCACGTCTATCGCCCATCTTGGCGTAGAGCGCACGGCGCCTCGGGGCGTGTCCGCTGCCAGCCCCCCCCACCCCTCCGTGCCAGGGATCGTGGGCATGTCAGCTGTTGCGCCTCCGACGTGCCGCAGCTGCAGATGCTGCTCATTTTCAGGTTAATGTATTTTGTGGAGAGCCGTGTGTCAGAGCGCCGGTGAGCCGAGCGAGTCATCCATCCAGGTGGAGCAGAACAGATTAGGGAGCTTTTTTTTTACATTGTACAACCTCTGGTGGGGCCAAAATGAGAAAGTTGCAGTTGTGTGCAGAGCGCGGTGAGAAAACACATTCTTACTGTGAAAATCTTGTTATTGTTGTCTGTGGTTGTCCTCCTCTGGCAGGAGTACTGAGACACCCGGGGCGCAGACCCTCCTGGAAATGTTGGCGGGGCGTCCTGCGTAGAACGAAACAAGCAGAGACTCACAAACACACACGTGCCATGTCATATATCATCCTAATTTCGGAGCTTTCGCAAACTGTTGACAGCCTAAATGTGTAAATGAGTGTTAGGTTATTCCTGACTAGCGCGGAGCCAAGCGTTCAAATTGAATTACATAAAAATGTAGCCATTTGCCTAGGAGAAGTTATTTTTATGACTGTGTGTCTCCAGGGCAACAGGCTAATGACACTCATCTCACAGTCTGGTGGCATCCAAATCCATTACACTACCTATCCCGTGGCATTACAAATCTGCTTGCCATCATCCAATTTGCCTCCTGTAAATTGCCTTTTCATTCTATGAAGAAATGGTTCCCCATTTGTAATATATGTGTCAAAAGGATTACCAATGTAATATTAATATTCTTGCAGACAATTAGACATCACAAAAGGGAACATTGTGTCCATAAAATTACCCATGGAATGGGTGGGAGAATGATACAGAGTGGGGGGAGGAAGAGGAGAAAGAGGAAGATGGAGACGCTGTCGCTGCACCGTGTTGAATGGGATCGATGCTGCAGAGGGAACAGGGATGTTTCAAAAAGATAATGAAAAGACCTGGTTCCTCTCACACTGCTGGGCTGAATCAATCAGTATGGGATTCAAAAAATGTTCATCATTTATTCTCTGCCAGGAGCCTTCCTGTTCTCCCGAAGAAAAAAAAAGAATAACTTTGAATATATTTCACAGCACAATTTTTCTGCCAATCAAAAGTAAAGCTACCTCAGAAACTCCCTAACTGAGCTCCTTCTGAATACAACAGGAGGTTCTCCCTCACTTTTCCACCTCAGCTGCAGTTTGTTTAATCCAATATGGTATTGTGGGTCCGTGGAGACGAATGCCTGTGCATCAACATGCAGAGGCAGGTTCCCCCCATCTGGGCGTGGATATTTTACAGGCCTATAACTCTGTGGCAGCCAAAGCTCTCAGACTGATCTCAGCGGCAGCGTTATCCCCACATGGCCTTCTCTCCAGTGTCCCCCTCCACCTTTTGGGCTGTTTAGCTTAGATGTAACTAAACCGATGTGTGCAGCCTACACTCCGCAGCCTCATCTCTCCACGTACCATCTGCCGAGATGAAAAGGTTGTGGGACCACTCCTTCACCCTCCTCTACACCTCAGGCTTGTTCTTTCCCTCCTCTGTCACGCCAGGCTAAGGAGGAGCGCTCAGCTGGGTAAATGAAATTCTCTCAGGCTGATGAGCAGGGGGTCAAAGGTCACGGAGGGACCACCTCTTACGGGAGTCTGCTTGGCTCCGCACCCACGCACTTACCCACAGACAGCCTCCTTAGACACCCAGCCCACCTGTCTGCTAACCACAGAGTGAAGGCAGACACATGCTCACGAGCCAGATGAAACCCTTAAATCCCTGGCAATCATTTCCATTTTTCTTCCTTTTAAGCAGCATACTCTTACATCTCACCACCTCTCCACTTAAACAGGCCGAGCAGCCTCTCTGCGAGGCTAGAAGTAATGGAAAACGTTACATTTCAATGGGTTTAATGCTCGAAATTCTTCCGCAACTTGCTTTAGAATATTTATGATTGCGAAATGCATTGCATTTCCCGACAAGCTGCAGGCAAATGTGCCTGAGAAGTAGCCTGTTTGGAGAATATTTTATCTCCTGGTAGACCCTTAAATGGATTTATCTCTCATAAAAAACAATCTCCCAGCGCCACGCAGATAAATGCCTCCGTGCATTACCTTGTTGGCTTGGAAAAGTGGAGAGAGAAGCCGCGAAATGCGAGCAGAGAGGTTGGCTTGTGGTTACCTGGGGAGATGGGTCAATAAATGCCAGCATGGCATCATTAGCCTTGTCACTTAATGATGCAGCCGACTAAAAGCATGCCGCTGATGTGCCGCACTGACGCGGCTGCGTGGAGACAACGCCGGAGCCGGAGAAAAGGAGGGGGGGAGGCACACGGACAGACAGTGTGGCCATTAACGCCGTCGCAGGCTGTCAGGAGGAAACATAGATGGAACCTGGCAAACTCCGCAAGTTGACTCTTTTGTCTCTGCTGTGGGAGGAAATAGAGACCACATGTTTCTTTATTTTGGATCCATATGTTGCCAAGCCCTCGTAGTTCCATCCATAAGGAAAAAACACGTGTGTTGAATGTCCCATAGAGGCGTTCCTCTGAGCCCTGACATCCATCTGATGGGTTTATTGTGCAATATGTGGGAGGTTTCTGTTGCTATAAGCGCGGTGAAATATGGAAGTGCGAGCAGAGACAGAGGGAAGTGAGATTTGTTCTCCCTGTCAGGAGGCAGACTTCAGGGATGTGGAGGGAGAAAAGAGGAAGTTTGTTACATTTATATATGTAGATGTGGAATATATATAGAAATACCTCCACAATGTTCATTTCCTGCATAAAAAGTAATAAAGTATCGTGTTTCCTCAAAGTAATAAGGACTGAGTGCCTGCCCGGTGTGCTACATAAACAACTTCCTGTTTGGCTCCTAGTGCCATCTAGTGCTTCCTCTACATCTGCCTGTGTGTTTCCTCTGTTAGCGGCTGACACACACACAAACCTGAATGAGATGTCTGGTCTCCACAGCAACAGGTCTCCCCTCTCTCATGCTGTCAGTGAACCAGCTGATGTCCAACACGTGCAGGCTGGGTAGACTCTTCAGCTGGAGACCTTTGAGCCACGTCCACAGTGACGCAGCCTGGCTGTTCTCTGACACAACGTGAGTGACCACATCGCTGTAGCGGGGGAAAAGAAGAGTTTTTTTTAACATACGTTAAAATTCTATGACCATGAGACAGGTATAAAATTGATTTTGAAGTTCATATGTTTGACTTGATAGCAAACTGTTGTCTATTCACACAAATCTTGCAAATGTAATTTTCAAAAACACACCCTCTGAAAAACATCTAGTTCTTCAGCTAGTAATAAGTCCAGAGTTTTTAGAGGGTCCAAAAAAAAAGAAGAAGAAGAAAAACCTTGAAAATAAGTCTGTCTGTAGTTAAAACAAACTCAGGATATTTTCACATTTTATTCTACAATATAAAATATAACATTACTGTAAATACCACGGTTGTGATTTAAGCTCCACCTCTCTCCATATCTTTCTGTTACATGGGTTCCAAAAGAGACAAGAGACAACATGGGTTGTCAGGGTCATTAAAGGAGAATTCTGGTCATTTTCTTAATAATGCTCTACAGCCGTAGGTCCCAGAGTGCGACCATGAATAGAAGACAGCTCTCCTCCTGATAGCTGCGCTGCACTGCAGTTAAACAGCGAAGTAATAAATAAACAAAAACATCAGCTTATGACTTATCATCACTAAACTTCCAGGTGGCCTACAAAATAGGCTAAGTCATCCCTGCAGGAGTATTTAATCATCCATTATTACAAATGATTCAAACTTAACATTGACAAGTTTATAACTGGTTTTATCAGGTTTGACTCACAGTACCTCAAAAAAATGTTGTTAAATTCTGATTATGGTACAGAAATGTGACTAATTTACCAAAGGCCCCGCCCACCCTCAACCAAACCACTGAGCTCAGATAAGAAAGGACAAATGCAGAAATATCAAAGTTGAAAAAAATAATGGTGTTAAAACAAATTGCTAATAGCAATTTACTGATTTATGTAATTATGTTCCTCTTTCTGCAGAATCTAAGAGGAAGAACTAAGACTTGACTCCACATCTAATTAGTATGATTCACAGGAACAAGAAGACTTCCTCTGTACTGTTTGATTTAACAGAATAAAACTTTCCTGTCTTGGTCTCAATAGCCTTCTGAAAGCAAAACAGTTCAAGTGATGCTTTTGAAATGCAGCTCAGATCTCGGCATCATGGACTTATCCGTGCTGTTTGGGGATCAACACTGGGTGAACAACAATCAGCACAGACCCTCAGTGCCTCCCTCCACTGTTTGATCGCTGAACTCATTCAACCAGTGCCTTCTACAGCTCCGCCGAGACTTTCAGCAGACTTTTTTTTTATCATGGTCTCCTCCCCTCTGCTTGCTGCTACAGAGTCTAACTACCATACCCAATCAGAGCACCCAGCCGTGCATAATTACCCTCGTCACACTCCTCCTCTTCCTCTCTTCTGACGTGGGTAAATTGCTGGAAAGACTCCTTAAGGGAGGTCCCAGCAGAGCTCAGGCTGAGGCCTAATTGACCAAATCACTGGCGAAACTAATCCTCTAGCTGTTTGGCATACCAGTCCAGACGCTGATGGTCCATGTTTAAAAAATAAAAATCCTTCCCTGTGCAGAGACACGGACAAAGAGCCTCCAACACATACACATTTGAGATATCTAAGGGGCATAAAGGCTTAAACTCCCTCGCCGTGAACACTTGTCTAACCACAGTAATAGAGTTTTGGCTCTCAGGTTGATTTCCCTCCGAGGCCGAGTTGCTATGTTGGAACAAAATTGAGGATCATAAAGAAAAAAAAACACTCTCTCCCCTTTTGCCATGTTTACCAAGATATAATCCAGCCGCTGAATTTGGATTCTTATCTTAACACGTAGCTGCGCGGAATGTAAAACGGCAGATTGGCATGCAAATGAGCTAAAATGCAAGCCCAGCAGCAGATTGTGCTTCCCCGAATCAGTGGGACTCTGAGCCCAGACACAAGGACGAGCTAAAGTCAATGGGCTTTGATATGGAGAACTCTCTGGAGTCGTCTCTCTGTCCTGGCGGCAGCGGCCACCCTCCCATCCCTTCAGAAAGTGAAAAACAACAGGAAGATCTGAGATCGAGTGTGTCCACACAAGATTTATACACTAGAGTGAGTTTTATCTGTTTGCCTTTCGCAGCTGCTCCTGTGAGCCATCTTCACTCAGATGGAAGACGGTAGATAAACTAAATCAATAATAATGTAAATTTAATGACATCAAGCCAACGCTTTCAGTGTGTAATATGTAAAACAAGGTTACAACGGAGTAACCTGATTTTATCATACTTATAACACTCTGTATAAAGATCCCCTTTCTTTAATTTGATGTCCTTTCTGACCCGTTTGCTTAGAACGACATGTGCAAAGGCACCGTGTGATAGTTGAGACCTTTTTCAGTGCTCTCATTTAAAGGGAAACTATGCAAGTCTGATCACTTTTCTGCTGATTTGCTAACCCTCTTCCAAGCCATGTGCATTTGTTCTCAACAAAACCCGCGAGAAAGCAATCCATGGAGCAGTGCAGTGTTTCCCATACATTAATTTATTCGTCACAAATAAATTACGTCCAACACAATATCGTTCCGTTCAATCATCTCCGCATAGGCTAGAGCTCTTTCTCAGTTGGCGTTCAGACACAGAAAAAAGCGTCCGACCGCTGAGATGAGAGCTGGGTCACCGGGTTGGAGGCACTGATCTTGGAAGGTTCGGTTGGGCTTCAAGTCATTTAACCATCACAATTACTCAGAAGCTGTGTAATAAATTAATAATTGTAATTTAATAAAGGTAAAAATTTTGCATAGTTCCTCTTTAACATTGGGCCGGCAGAATAATTCTAACTATCACTGCACAACTGTGGCCCAACACCAGAAAGACTATAGGGAGGTGGCACACCGAGAGCCTCCCATCTCCCTCAAAACAAGTTACAAGTCATTTATTTAACCATCACTATTACTAATTAAGGTAAAAATGTAGTTTAGGTAGGTAAAAAAAATCTAGCATAGTTCCTCTTTAAAAACTCAGTTGAAGGCAGCTAGCTACAGCTGCTGAATGTGCTAGCAACAGCTGTAATGCCATCCAACAAAATAAACTGTCACAACCTAGAAAAAAAAGTCTGCCTTTGTCTGTCACGGCCTGAAATCAATGTAACTTTGTTTTAAAACATTTAGAGTGGTTCATACGTCCTTGATCGCTCTAACATTCATACTGTACCAAGCACTAGACAGCAGTAAGTAGAGTGATGGTTATATTCTGAATTGTATGCAGTCAAAGGCAAGTGTGTGTGCGTGTGTGCGTGTGTGTCCTGCCGTTCATGAAAGAGCATTTATTGCAGCTCATCAATCTGCCAGGACAAACTTGTCGATATTTGGATCCAAGTTCAAGTGCATCAGACTTGAAATTAGGACAGTGTGCGTGCGTGTGTGTTTGTGTGTGTGTGTGCGTGTGTGTGTCTGAGAGAGAGAGACAGCACATGTATTCATGGGCAGACGAATGCACACAGTGTATCAGACCATATGCTGGAGGCAGCGTGCCTATAACTTGTGTAAGTGTAGATAACGGGAGGTGCTGCTATCAAACTGCAGCTGATATCAGTTTTGTCGACTTGCAGAATTCGTGTCAGTTTGAAGCAAGCACGCTCTACTTCCTGTCGTTGGTTTCAAACAATTGTATCAAGCCAAGTGTAACCGTAGGAGCGCTCAAGCTGTGTTTCTGGGAATGCTGCCATGGCCAAGCTGGCGCACGGCTGGCAGGCACACTTAGACATGCATTTAAACACTCGCACAAACACACAAACACACACCTGCTGGTTAGACTATACTCACGAGGACACTTCCTTGACTACATATAAATCATATGCTAATTTCATCCTTAAGGTAACTTTAATTTGGAGAAGACGACCCTCACTGTGAACGTCTTAGAGTCATATTAGTTCTTAAAAATGAAACAGATAAACACAACACACACCTGCTCATCAGAGCCTGAGTTAAAAACCCCATAATGTCAACTTATAAAAATGGGAGGTGGCATCAACTGTGTGACAAGTTTGAAAGAAACCTCTGTTGTGGACGTCAAGCCGAGGACCTCTGCTGCGTTCACAGTGTGGGATTGAAAAGATCCTTTCAACTGGAGATGGAGGGGAAACAAAGAAGGCCTGCTGCTTCCATAATTACTTCACAATGGAGGATCCATCATCACTGGAACCGAGCTCACCGAGAATCCCTCCTCAAGTGCAACTTAACAGAAAACTTTCACCAAACTCATTATAAAATAAAAGTTTGTTTGGGCCCTGATACCTTTTCCTCCGGTGTTTTCTTTTAAAGTCCTCTCGCTGCCAACAGGCTGCGGCTGCATTAGACCGTCTCTTCCCTTCCTAAAACGTATTTATGTAGCAGTTGAGTTATGGCTCAGAGGGGGAAAATCCACTAAGGTGTAGCAGAGGCAGGATGGATGCCCGGGCCTTTCTTTAATTAAGTATTCATGAGTCAATAGTGGCTCACTAACCAGCTAATTGAACCTTAACTTCTTAAAAAAAGGGAGAAGTTGTAAAGAAAATGCCACAAAGTAATAATGAATATCTCAGTGGAGGACCGGTCTTTTTAATTATGCCCTGACTTTTTCGTTTTCTTCGAGGAGCACTCCAGCAGCCTGATCTGTCGTTTCTATGAATATCTTGGGCTGCAGGTTAAGCTGCGATGGCTGTGTACAGATAGATATTACATTACTCGCATCATTTCTGCTTCTGCAGCCCAGAAATGAACGTTTTATTTAAGCAGTGAATTGATTTTGCATCTACCGGCCTGGAAGCAAACAGTACAGCCGCACTCAGACAGGCCTCTAAGTGGTATCGTGACCTACCATTTCACTAGGGTTAAAATAAAGGCCCTGACAACCCAGGTCAAAGTGTTCTGCCTGGTATCTGAGCAAAAAGAAGAAAAAAAAACACGCACACACTAAAATCCCCAAAACAGTCCTGCTTCCTGTCTCTCTCTAAGATGTATAGTAATGCATTCTCCTGAGCTTCACAATCAGAAAAGCTTTTAAGCGCCGCCGCCAAACCCCTGCTCAGTCAGTGAACAACAAAATAGCAAGCTTTTTACAACCTGAGGATGTCTTCCACAATAAAGCCCTTTGACCTAGCCAGTCGGGTCAGAAAGCTTCTCCTGCTGCAGCCCATTTTCCTCTCCACCAGGTACAGCCTGACATCCTCAAACTTCACCCCTTCGCGCCCGGGGACGCCGGCTTCCACCGGTCGCGACCTTTTCCTCACGCGAGGCAGGATGGGAGTATGGAACATCTCTGTTCAGATGAGCCGTCCAAAGTATTTCTCAGCCTCTAGGAATTTCTGCCCAAGTGAGCTTTTGTTGTTGTTACATGCCACTTAACTTCCACCTAGGAAAAAACACCCACTTTGATAAGGCCACAGTTGGTTATTTGACAGTTGTAGCTTTCCTTTTTTTTTTTTTTTTCCCTCGCCTGATAGCGGGATGGTGTGTCAGTTGGAGCAGGGCTGGTGAAAGTTGGTAGACAGGAAAAAGCGTCTGGCAACAGGTGTTGAGGATTTGGTGTTTACCAAAAAACCACCTGCCAAGATCGAATGATTGAGGATGTGAGAAAAAAAAAGATAAAAACACCTCGTTGGCATGGCATTATTCACTTCCAGTCAAAGTTGTTCTGCAAACACATTCGTTTGGAGGAAGTAAACACTGCCTTATCCAGTCACTTTTTAAAAAGCAACTCAAAAGTTTTTTTGTTTTTCTTTTTGTTGTTGTGTTTTTTCTTCTTCCTGCAGTTGCAACTCTACTCTCTTGGCTGGAGTGAAGTCTCACTCCTGGGAGATGCCTGAATCCTGGTCACCTCACAAACCTCTCACAGCTGTCCTGCCATGTCCAGTTCGTCTCGCCACTCACTGTCTCATTATGTCCGGACCAAGTCTGCACCATCTGCTCTGCCGTTTTAATTAGCTGCCTGCCTAAAAACGAGAGCCTTTGTGGGCAATTCCCGTGAGATTCCAAAAGCTCATGCACTGCCTTTGCACACAAACACACACACGCACATACGCAGGTACTGTATATGCAAACCACTGATAATCAGGAACATTTATCCAGGGAATATGCAGTGGTCAGGAACGCAGACAGAAAACGTTTTTAATCTGTTGAACTCATCTATTCCTTTTGTTTCCGAAGAGGTAATTACAACATGATGCATCTGCTTCAGTAGACCAAATAGAAAGATTTGTTGATTTAGACGAAGGGGGAAAAAACATCATTACGGGACTTGATTCTACATCTAATTACCTCTCTGTTCATTTCTCCGCTTTAATAAGCGAACCTTGCTTCTGTCTGCTTCGCAAAGATTATTACACGCTTCTCATTAGCATGGAGTTCCGGGGGTTAACGGGTGTCACAGGGCAGACGCCACTAATTGTTTGACGGTTTATCCCCCCCCCCCGATCACTCAGCTGTATATGAGGAGGCTGGCCCCCATCCAGACAGAGACCGATGAAATCCGAACATCACTGAGACAAATGGCTCCTGCACTGCCAGCAGGAATCGCTGCGAGAGCAACATCCCAATTTCTCATCGAACTTTCTACAGTGGCTCTATGGGTGCATGATAAAATTGCCTCATAATTATGATTATGATTCATATTCAGATTGGTGAGGAAGGATAATGTGATAGTCAGGGAGACTGGGAGCCAAACGTTGTAGAAGTTACAGTAGAACCACTGGACTTTATTTTTCTGGAAATTCTAGTGGAGATGTTTTATATGACAAGTGAAGAAATGTATAGAAAATCATGCTTTAGTTATTAGTAGTGATGAATCATGTCTTCAATGTGCAGCTCTCTCGGTTTTACAGTTTAAAAGTCTCAGCTCAGTGTTGAGGTATTCAGCTCATATATGTTTACCATTGTGCCTCTCATAAAGTGGTTTTCAGCCACACAAGGCCAGAAAAAAGGCTGTAAAATCCACTCGTCAACAACTGGTGAACACAGTAGAGTTTGTAGTAACAACAGCAGAGATGAAAACTAAGATGTGAAAAAGTGAATTTTAAACTACAATGGTCAGAAACATGACTCCTAAATAAATCTAGTGTCCACTCGCTATAAAGATGAGCAACTGTTTGCTAACATAATTTGATATGTGATATGCAGTGTTCACTTTATGAATGAAAACTGAGAAATATCAACAATATTTTCCTCCATAGATGTAGAAATGTATTACTGCTGTGTCAGTGCAGTCACAAACAGTAATGTCAGGTGACTGAAACTCAGAGCAGCTTGAAGCCTGGATGAACTACAGTAGAACCTCTCCTAGATGAATCATCACAGATGAAACTGATTTCATAATTTATGAGAAAACCTGAAGCAGAAAAGTCAACATGTCATCACAGCTCCCAAGCTGGATTTCAGAAAGAACATTTTCAAAATCGCTTCAAAGTTGGCTGTCTGCTGTCTTACCTGTGAGAGGAACTTCTGGAAACCTGAAGTTCATTCATCGGTGTAAACGAGTTCACTGACAGATTCTATTTTGTGAGACCTGCCAGATGCAACAGCTGACTCCTCCATCCTCACAAAGATGTTTGTGAACAAAATAAAAATGAAAACTTAGACCTGACCTGCAGCAGTGCATCTGATTCAGTGGGGGATCTGACTCTGTGTGGGGCCTGTTCAGCGCAAATTGCCGATTCCACACAGTGTCAACAGTTGTCAACAGTTGTAGAATGAGCCGATAACATCCCGCCTCTTTTCAAAGGTGAAGAAAGTCTGAATTTCAAGCTACATGAAGGTCAACGTCTATAGGCTACTAGAGGCCCATCCTCTGGGGACCAGGAATCATACCGGGGAATTTCATAGCAATTTGTACTATTGTGTTGTTCTCTAATATGAGTAGAAGACAAATGTCACTGGGTCAAAGTTAGATTTGAAGGTGAGTGTCTTTACCATTAAATGTTTCCTAAACTAAGATGAGACGAAAATACGTTTTATTAAGCTGAAAAATGACTGAACAGAAAATGAAAATGTATTTATTTACAGTTACCAGTAAAAAAAATCGATATCGACATGTAATTCATATCAGATCTTATGTAAAAACATATTTTTGCGGCTAGGATTTCTTTCTATAATATATAAACATTTTTATGAAACATATAAGATTATTGTAGAGTCTACTCAAGCTGAGGCCGTTCAGAGGTTATCTGCTGTTTTGCATAACGCATCATAGGTTGCTTGTTGAGCGGCTGTCTCCTAAGCAATTACAATGTGCATTTATTTAAATTTCTCTTTCTGTTTTCTTTCTCATGTTTACTTCACCCACCGCCTGCCCAAATTGACTGTTTTTTTTTCACTCAAGCCACCGGTGACTGCAGCTGTCTGGCTGTCTGCTGGAAGCACAAATCATTAGGGGGAGATCCTAAGACAATTAGCCAACCCTGCAGTGGAGGGAGCTGCAGAGTCAAGTGCTTTTTGTTTTGTAGGTAGGTAGGTAGGTAGGTAGGTAGGTAAGTAAGAAGAAGCAGCATTGTTTTGAAAGTGGTTTGTTTTCTTGAGTCTGTTCCCACATCATGTCAGAAACAACCAGGTCCAGTTTGTTTCTGCATTAAAGATTTTGAAATCAATAACCAACGGAGCATCACAAAAGAGAAAACACACAGCCTGAAGGTGAGTCTTATTATCCAGTTTTCTTGCTGAAGAGTTACTGCTTTGTAAATTATACTGTATATCAGGTTGAGTAGGCCTCCTAACAAAAGTAAAAGTCTGTAGGAATACACATCTTAACAAATCAAAGTGATAGAAATGGTGAGAGAAATGGTTTCCTCTTGTTTTATTAAGCAAACTTCCTTATTCACATCTAAAGTGTGTGGCTCTGTTTTAGGTTTATTTGAGATTTCAGTTTGTGGTCTACTAATCTGAAAACTTGAATTACCACTTCATGGCTCTGTCTCTGCCATGAAGCTACAGGAAGTATAGAAACAAGCTCATCTTCCTGTGTTACAGCAATGAATAAAGATTGCAATATTATTATGTAATCTTTAAAGGGATACGCCAACTTTTTTTGTTCATGTCTTGTCTCACTCCCAAGTCCATGACCAGCAGATAGACACCATCCTTTTGACTGTGCGTGCAGTAACAAAGGAGATAGAGGCCATATCGCCTTAGCTCAAACGCTGGAAGTGCATAGTGTTAGCCTGCCTCCTACCTCAGCCGAAATCAGCAGTCAGAAGCTGATTTCATTTTAGCTCTAAACTTTGTAAATATATCACTTTATCGACATTTCAAACATTTTGGGGCGAGAAAGTAGCCGTTTAGATCAGCAGTGTGTCGTTAATTTGTCCAAATACCAGCTGACTACAATTTTGTTAGGACGAATTCGTTGCTACTCAAGCTAGCCGTTGTGACCAACGCACTTCTGGTTACTTTCACATAATAAAACACCTGTTGCCCTTTACATACAGAAAACCATGACGATAGAATTTGTGCTTTTACTTTGAAATAGGAAGCTAACCTACCCTCGATGTAGCTAGCTTGAACCAAAATAAACCGTCTTTGCTTGAACCCTCTGTTTTGACTGATCTCGTCCCGTTACCGCCATTTGGCCGCTCAAGATGCCTTACCGGAGAGTTTTGTCAGCTCTGAGACGAAGATCGGCCCGCTGGTTTTCCATTTAGAGTTAAAGAGTTTCTCTGATGACTTTAGGTGGAGGCAGGAAAACATTATCAATACACTTCCAGCATTTGAGCTAAGCTAATTACGGGCAATACGGGCTCTCCCTACTGCACGCACAGTCGAAAGGATGGTGTCTATCTGCTTGTCATGGACTCGAGAGTGAGGCAAGACAAGAAAAAAAAATGTTGGCATATCCATTTAACATTTTTGGATATTGGATATTAAGAAAGTTATTTCAATTATGTTTTTTACCATGTGAGAAACATAGCAAAGTTTGAACTCTAGTTTCTTTCACGGACCAAGAGAAACTTATCCAGGCTTTGATCTCGTCCCGTCTGAACTTCTTGCAGCTCTCTCTACACAGGCCTAAAAAATCAATCCTCCATCTACAGTTAGTTCACAACGCTGCAGCCCATCTACAGCATCTCTACAGCAGCAGCTCAGTTCCTGCATTAACACAACACTTAGATGGGAAATAAGCTCATTTTTCTTGTTCTCGAGATATAGTAAATGTTGAGGAATCAGAATCAAGTATGTGCACACATACAACGTTACTCACTGTTCTTACATATAACAAGACAACAACAACTGATCAATAACTAAAGAATAATACAAAAAAAATAGTTCAATAAAAGTGGTCAGTGACCAGAGAGTAGCTACTGTACAATAAGTTGTACACTGTAGTGTAAATAAACAATGAGTAGTGTCATGAAATAAATACTGGATAAAGTATGTTCTCCCCGTGTCTGTGTTAGGTATCCTCCAGTCAGCGCCCCTGACCAAAGCACTGGCTTAAATCCGGAGTTGGTCCCCGGGCGCCGCACCGTGGCTGCCCACTGCTCCTCAGGGATGGGTTAAATGCAGAGAAAGAATTTCACCTGTACACCTGTATATGTGACTAATAAAGTACCTTTACCTTTACCTTTACCTTAAGTTGTACACTGTAGTGTAAATAAACAATGAGTAGTGTCATGAAATAAATACTGGATAAAGTATGAGTGGAATGTATGTATGTTTCATGTACATATTATTTACACCATGATTTGTATCGACAACATGTACAGTGAGCAGGACGTAACAGTGACAGTGTATGACAATGACATGACAAAAAGTCCAGAATGTTTATCTATTAGCCTATATAAAAAGGGTGTTAAGTCACCTTTTTTAGTCACTGTATAAAGCTCTTCTAATGTATATTGTGGATCAACGTTTCGATCACTGTGGATCTTCGTCAGTCGTGTTTGGATGTGCGTGCTCTACTACACTATTGTGTCCTAGATGATTATCTTATCTTCTGATATCACACAGCCACTCCTCAAAAACCACAGATTACTTGTGCATGTGAATGCCCAAAAAAGTTGTTACTAAGAGGCTATTAGACATCCTGCTCATCTGTTGCCATCTATCTGTTGGGTGTAGAGGAGGGCAACTGTTGGGTATAAATGTTCTGGTGTTAGATCTCTAAATCTCTATCCTAAGAAATGACCCTGCTTCGTATAGTACATCCATGTGACTAATTAATATAAGACACATCAAACATCAGTAGTGGCTTGTCTTGTCATTTCCTGATAAAGCTGAGAAGAAAAAAAAGTGTTTCATCATTTCCATCTCACCGATGTGTTGACTGTTGTTATGCCTGATCACAGCCTCAGTTCATGTAACTGACACAAACTCCACACTTCCTCTATAAATTGAAATTCCCGATCAACACACAGCCTGTGGCTTCACAAGTGCTAAAATAATTTGCACACCATGCCTGACTGTAAGTGAGGTCTGCCTAAGATTGGATATTCTACCATGTCACTTACATTTCTTAAGTCTCCTCTATTTATAATGGCCATGAGGAAGTCCTTGCTTCCCTTTTGTGGATGCCGCTATTGCGATGTCTGTGACGAGTTCAGGTAAAAAGAAAAAAAAAGAAACATGAATTGCCACATTACAGCAGAGACAGAGAATATCTCTTGGCTTTAATGAGGTGACCTCCCTGTGAGCACTTCTCCCCGCTGAAGCAAGGCTGGTGCGTCGGTGCTGTGGTGCGTGACCGGTCAGTCTATTACTGTACTTCCAAAAAGCTCACTCCTGCTCTGAGGTTCCCCGCTGAGACAGAAATGAATCTGCCGTCCAGAGAAGACTGTGAGGGGTGGGACCCGGCACAAGTGGCCCTCTTTATGAGCAAGGTGAGTACAAGAGAAAGCGAGGCACCATCAGACAGCTCGGTGGATACCACAGAGTGGTGTGTTGACCTATTTTCTCATGCTTTCAAAGTTCAGTTCTTTTTAGCAGTAGGTCACGTCTGACAACTTCTGCTACTGCACACACTGCGCTCTGCTCCAGTTAGTTTTTAAAATGAAAAGGCATCATGACAGGAAGTTCTTTTGCTAAATCTATCCATTTAAATGTAAATGTTGAGACCAAAAAAAATAAAAGTAAATCAGTGTGTTTACTTCCCTCAGAACAAAATGCCAGAATGTGCCACCACTGTAAAAAGACTGAGAATCAACGGACACAGATTCCTGGTGAGTCAGTCTTGTTTGCATTTTTTTCTTCTTTACCATAAATTTTCCAGAAAACACTCTTTTTCCATCCATGCTTTTACATAATCTACTAATCCATTCAGAATCAGATCGGGGCGGTGGTTGTGTTCAACTTGTGATTCTAATTACTTCAAAATGGACAAACCCTCCCAAGCAATCATTGTTATTATTATGATCATAATTATGGTATTAAAAACAACTGGATAATTATATATCCTGGAGTTGTTTGTGTTTATTTTGCTAAAAAATAAATATAAACTGAATTTACAAAAGCAAAAACATTGGTATAATTTTCACTCTGTTGTGTATGGAGGAGTTTGGATTTTCCTCTTGTGTAGATGAATCCTAAACCTGAATATTCAATACATTTTATATAAATTAAATTAGCAACATATGAATTTACAAAGCTGACAGACAGAGGAGAACTCACATGTTATGAAATATGACTAATGCAGTCTCTTTTGTTTGCATTACTTACCCACATCAGTTTGTGATGAGTGATTCTTCTGATATGGAAGTAAGTAACTTCTGCTCTGAGATCACTCTCACTACTTTGTCACCGTTATTCCACGCTGTGTGTACGATCTCTGACACGGTGAGTGCAGGTGAAGCCGCGTGTGTCTCTCAGCGCTGAGCGAGCGTGTGAGAGCGGCAAAGTGAGTCACTGGGCTATTAAAGCTGTGATCCCTACTTATTTCAGTTAAGTATCATTAAATCTGCTTCAGTCATGAGGGAGAAGAGGATTTTATGCAGTGAAATAGCTTAAGCACAGGTTTATAACTTCTTAATATTTAGTATTTTGAGGAGGCTAATGATAGCTGAGTAGTGCCTCCTGTGCATCAGCCTGCCTCTCGAGGCGTTCATTCATTTGCATGTGTTTTAGTGGCCACTTATCAGTGCTTCCTATCACGCCAACAAACCAGCGCAACAATCAACACCTCTGTTCATTCTTCACTGACCGTGAAGTGATTCCATTTCAGCTGGGATGTTGCGTCACCCAAACACTTTCCCCATCTCTCGCCGGCTATTCTTCGCCCCCAAAATGTACTCACTGTGGATTTTTATCAGTCAAAATCATGAATGTTTCAGAGCCGAGGCTTTGATGTGCAGGTTCCCACTGCAGAGCTGAAAAATGCATACACATACAACATTTGTATTGACTGATAGATCCCACAGCCACAGATCCAGGCAGTACACACGAGCATTATTAAGCTAAAGTAAGTACATGCTCATACTGAATGAGAATAATTCATCATGGCCGCGCAGCTGCCCCCCACACACTTTAAAGGTTGAGTCTGGAGTTTTTTGCCTACTTAACACAAATGAAATCCGTTTTAATCACCACCTATGGGCTTCTAGTCCCATAGGCCCCTATATGCAGCAGAGTAGGAGGGCTTGGCAACTTTCTCACTAAATCCAGTGACTTTCAAAACCCTCTGTGCGACTTATTTTTTGTCAAAAGCGACTAGCGACATTTTCCAGTGTTGTTACAAATGTTTCTGGTTTGGTGACTGATGTGAAAGCACGTCATCACTGCTGTTTTTAACTAGCAGCGGGTGCTGCTGCGAGACCCCTCCCCCAACATTGTGATGACATCATTTAACAACTTCTAGTGACTTTTAGGACAGCCAATACCTTCTTACTGAGGAGTTAGCAACACTGCAGGGCTGCTAGCTCGTTACAACATAACACTGGAGGCTCCTGTTGTTGTACGTCACTTGGACTGTATTGTCTATCCTTTTCTTTGCGGTCCTGTCAACTGCTGCTGTCAGGGGCAGGAGACTTTTTGTTTACAAACTGCAACAAACAAAACTCCTGACTCTACCTTGCTTCAAACCTGTAGCTACAGTACAGCTCCACTCAGTGTTCTCATCCTCCAGAATAAAATGTCTCAGAACCTGTACCAACATTCACAGACCCCAGAGGATGAATTACAGTAATTCTTATATGATCCCTGCTTTCCTTTTCTGCCACCATGAACTTAAATTTGGGATTCAGAGTGAAAGATCAGCACATTTCTTAAAGGATTACTGTGAAATTTACTGCACATAATCAAAGTCCTCAGGGTATAAATCATGTTGATACTGGTGATTCTACAAATTGGCCTAAAACCTATTGATTCAGAAGACTCTTTATCATTGTAGCTACACTGACTGTATGACATTATGGCAATGTCATTGTTAAGCCAAGACTCAAATATCTGAATAGAGATTGGATGAATTGTTTTGAAACTGAGACATGGTCCTGAGAGGATGACATCTGACTGATGAGCCCCTGACTGTTCATTAAGTGCCTCCAGCAGATTGTCATTTTTCAATCTGAATTGACATCTCATCTCAGCTTGTCAACTACACGGAGTGGCTCAAACATGGAGACATTTATTTTTCCTAAATAGTGAATCCTAATGACTTTTTTCCCTTCCAGCACCACCATTTACTTCATTTTTAATTGCACAAAATAATGAGCAAATACACAAAACTATGGCTTTCCCATCAGCTTTGGCACTACTTTGTGTTTATGGATAACTAGCAAAAGCTCACATGCTAATAGGCACAACTGAAATGGTGAACATGGTAAACCTTATAGCATGGTAACCTTTTTTTTCCCCCAAAACAAAATGTTGGGCAAGGTATTGTGCAGCTCTTTCGAAAACTCCCTCAACTGTCAGCAGGCTGGCGTTTGGGTCACTTGATAAACTCATAGAAGAAAATAGGAGTGTTTGGTTGTGATGCAGCTCTTGAAATAAAATGCAGAAGAATTATTGACATTTAGAAATGAGATCACATGTAGTGAATAGAGATGGTGATTTTTTTTAAACGATTTATCAGGCAGCCTATAACTCCACAATGTAAAATATATAAATTAAAGGTCCTGTGTGTAATAATTGGCAAGGTTTATTGGCAAAATCAATATCTTTGTGTGAGTGTATAATCACTATTAAATAAAAATTGTTTGGCCTTATTATTATTCTTTTATAGCGAGGGTCTTGCTTTAGAGAGTGTCGCGATCTTGCGGCTTTTCCGCCTTTTTAATGAAAGCACAGTCGAGAGAGACAGGCAATGGGGAGGCGAGGAAAATTACATGCTCGATGGGCCGAAGCCTTCGGTTTTTACACGCTGGACCTTTAGGAAATAAACCAATTAAATCTGTTCTTTGCCCAATTATTCATATCCTCTGCTGAAACATTCCAAGATTTGGTCAGGAGCAACCTCTTAACTTTAATTATTTGTTTCGAGAAAAATGAGCTGATTGGATCGTGTAGAAAGGTACACCTGTTTGAAAGATCTTGTCAATTCACCCTGCTCATCAGGACTGATACCCACGGACACAAAGAAACTCGCTGTAGACCTCTGCAATAAAGCTGTGATCAGGCATAGATGAGAGTAACGGTGCAAAACCATGACTTCAATAATGATGAAATGGAAGAGGTCTGACAACAGGACTCCTCTGGAGTTTTCTGTCCAGCTGAACTGAGGAAGTGAGCAAGAAGGGTCTTGGTCAGGAGGTGACCTACAACCTAACACTCACTCTGAGAGACTCTCAGAAATACCTGCAAAGATGGAGCAACCTGCTGGACGGTCGATCATTTCAAGAGCACTCCATCAGCCCTGACTTCATCAGACAGCAGGAGACTCTCAAAGCATGAGTAAAATCTGGTCTGATGAGATAAAAATCTAACTCGTGGCAAACACACCTGGCACTGATCGTCATCACGTGGCTAACCCATGGAGTGGCAGCATCAGGATATAGGGGTGTAATCACAGCAGAAGGGACAAGCATACTGTTCAAAACTGAGGGAAGGATGAACACACAGAGGTCCTTGAAGACCTGAGACTGGGGCTACAGTTCACCTTTCAGACCGCCACTGAGCTCAAGCAGAAAGCCAGCACAGCGCTTAAGTGGCTTCGAGACAAATCTCTGAATGTCACCGAGTGGCCCGGCCAATGCTCAGACTTAAACCCCATAAAGCATCTGTGGACAGACCTGAAGATGGCAGAGCACCGACGCTTCCCCTCCACTCACAGAGGATCTGCCAGAAAGAATGGAATAAACATGCCCAACCAACGAGCGTGAGGCATAGAGTCCACCCACAAAAACTGAAAAACAGACATTTCACCCATTTAAGGTTAAATCTACAAGACAACATGGTGTGCGAAAGGTTAAGAGGTCTGAATGCCTCCTGAGGCCACTGTGCCTCTGAAGCATTAGCATGTTAGCGCTGTCGACGCATATCAACCTGCTCACAGAGCTGCTAGCATCAACTCTAGATCCTAGGCCACACAGCATTTATAGCCAAAGCTAGTTTAAAATATCTGTCCATAAGAAAGAAATAGGTACAAAACCACACAAGACATTTGCCTTTGCAAACAACAAGCCACTAAAACTTGGCAGTATATATTACTTGATGAATTTCCTTCCAGAACTGCAAAGGGAAAACACAGTGAATATAATCAGTGGTGTCTACAAGGTGTGAATTTAACAGAAAAGTTTTAATATTTAATCATCAATCTGCATTATCACCTTTTTTTTTTACAAACAAGTTTGATTTTTCTTTTCTGTTTCAGCAGATGGTGCTCTTTACTTTTTCAAGCACTGTTGTTGCTGCTCATAATTATCCAGTTCCTCTTTAGTTTTTTTTAACCCAAAAAAGAGAAGTTTTTTTTGTCAGTTTTTACAGTTGCCTATGGCAGTGAAATGTCACTTTCTGTTGCAGAGGGATTGTACAAGAGTAACTGCAAAGGCTTTGATGCTCCAGTGTAGATAGAATCAATGGTTACAAAGCAGAGCGATGTAATACAGACAGATATACATACCGGTATGTATTTATATACGTATGTTCTCAGACTTTACAGCCTCCTTCAGCTCAAAAATATGTTCTGCTCATAATTAGCTCAGATGTTTGCGCTTCATTTGCAGGATGTGAGGGTGGGGAGAGGTGTAAAACACTAGTCTTAATTTAGTTTTCAGTTTTCAGACATGAATGTACAAAAAAGGATTTTGTGGCATCACAGCTATTTTAGAAGTCAGACATTGTCATGTTGAAAGCCAAGGTACGCACGTCCTGTAAGTGACTCGCCAGATTATTCGAATGTGTCTAAAAACAATAGCCCTTACATTTTTTAGACACATTTCTGTAAATTTAACACACATGCATGATCACACGCATGTTTTAACCTTATAGCTGCTACACAGGCAGCAGAAATTGTTTATGGTAAGTTGTGTTTGACTCATCAGGATGTGCAGAGAGGGCCTGAATGTCATGCAGAGTGTGCTGCTGCTGCTGCTGCTGCTGAGCTTTGCCTTTGGCTCATTTTGCATATTCATATGATGTTTATACAGTAGAAAGAGCAAAGGTCATAAAATCCCTAAGTATATAGAAACAACTAAGTAGGCAACACACATCTGAACTATACCATCATGAAACAGCTTCAGGCTCTGCCTCAAATGCATCCTCTTCACATCACACCTACAACGCGTCCTCATCAGTTTAGAGCTGAGGGAGAAAGAAAAACACAATCTAGGCTAATTCTGTCTGAGTAGTGGGTGGCAATGTACTACAGTGTCCTACAGTGTGGCTAGGAATGACAGTCAGCCAGCAAAGTGGAGATAAAGGCAATCTCCATCTTTTTGATGCCATGTTCGATCACACAGGTAGACAGATTAAAGAGACATGTCTCAGATCAAAAGAACTGTCAGCCTCCATCTCTGTGACGCCGCGGCTGGTTGAGGAAGTCACTTTTAACGTCTGTGGATGACATCAACGCTACAAACAAAGGGCACTCAGAATAGACAGCCCAAGCACACATCAATTGGAATAGAAATCACATGATTACTTTGTTGCTGGCACCACATGTCTACACTGGGAAGCTGAAATACAACTGATATGTGCTTTATGAATAGGTTTTTATAAAATATAGGGTATATCTGAAAGGGGATAAGGAGTTAATACAACCTCTGCCTCACTAAGTCTGATCTAAATTTTGACTAAGTTCCCTTGTGGGATAAAAAAAAAAAGGAGGGAAGAAAACACCTTAAGCTGTGATCTTGGGACATTTTTTTGTGGATATGTGAACATGTGGAAACTCTTCTCACCAGATGACAGTCATGAGACACCAGGCGCAACTGCTGTGAAAGAACCAGTGGTAATTTTGTGGGCATGTAGCCGCGAAGCTGCTCCCTGTATCGTGAAATGAAACTCATTATCAAGGAAGGCATTAACAAATGTTCATCGTCGTGTCAGTCCCCATGCGCTTGCTATTCCCACGGTGAAGCCACATGTGAACAGAAACAAAAAGTGGTCATTCGTGTGCCTGCTTTTGGCTGAAACTGAAATTTTAGACTTTGGTAACGTGCTTTAAGCTTCGGCAGCTGTGTTTGGGCCTTGGGTCATCTTACATGCAGAGATGAGAGCAACAACCTCAAGGAAACAACGCTGTTCATTGCAAACATGGTAATTTTAGCAGGCGTATAAAGATGTAGAGGGGACCATGGTTCCGGTCAGCCACTGTGTTAATAGCCATTTGATTTTACCTAGAGCAGGGGTGTCAAACATATGGCCCGCTGGCCACAACCGGCCTGCCAGTGGGTCCAATCCGGCCCGCAGGACAATTGTTCATCAAATGTTAAGCCGTCAACATATGTAGTATTTAGGGTTTCGCTTTTGTTGTATACATTTTATTATCAGCCCTCTACCAACACCTACTGTGCAACTGTGTGTCATTTGACCTAGAACTGACTGCCTCTTTATAGGTTTGCCTCAAACATATTAAGCTATTAATAATAACTAATTGGGAGGAAACTCTTAATGATGTCACGGAAACATGATATATTATTTAGTTGAATAAAAATATTATGATATTACTTTTGGTCCAAATCGCCCAGAACCTAGTTGAAATTACATGTATTTTTCTCAAGAAATTTCAGGTAGTTCATAATGTTTTGTCAAAATGATAGTTCATGAACTGTAAACATCTCAAAAACACACTTTGCATAAAGTACAAAAGGAAAAATGTGGAGTTCTCATTGTTCACCTGTTATTATGCGATTAGTTTACTGGTCCGGCACCCGTGAGATCGGGCTGCAGCCTATGGGTGTCTGACCTAAAATTATTTTGACACCCTGACCTAGAGGAAACCTGTAGAGTTCAGTATCAAACTTGTAAGCATCTTGCTTCTATTTCTATCACTTCCTGCCCTGTGCTCAAGTTAGCATCCTCAGCAGCTAGACCAAGCCTGGTCAGAGTGTCTCATCACTTTCTAATACCACGGCATTGTAGTGTTGTTGAGTCTGTCTTGAGGAAGCAGCAACGCTCCTCATCATTACTCATTAGAGATGTCGGCGAGACTTGTAAGTAAACTATCTACCACTGCTTATTATATTGGCTATTACAGGCAACTAGCTCTTTTAAAGCTGCCATATGTGGATATTTTACATGATTATACTTTTCCATAGCTATAATTGGTATAAAGTTTGGACAAAATACAAAACACCTGTACACCTACCGTAGATGACCATTTATTAGCCCGGGCGTTTAATATGCTAAATCGACTTGGACCCCAGGCGTTTATAAGAACCAGGCAGCTATTTGCAACAGGCTACAATTTATTTTTGCAATGAGCAGCAATAGACCATCATGCAAAGAACAAGGATTTCACCATAGACCACTGGACAAAGACAGTTTGTCTGTGGTACCGCGATACAGGGAGCTGATCAGCAGTGTTATGAACGGTAGCCGGGGGGGGTGATCGCTGTAATTTCAACACTGTACATTAGCGTATTTATCCATTTGTCTTTGTCGTCCAGCGCGACCTGTCCCGCTAGCGCACCTGTGTGTGTGTCTGTATGTGTCCGCCTGCATGCGAGAGAGAGAGCGAGAGGAGGGGCTGACTGACAGATGTAGGAGTCACTTTTCTTTTTTTCTGTGCAAGACTATAGTAAACACTTAATCGCCCGGGCGTTAAATTGAACCGGCATTTATTATGCCAAATGAGCTCGGACCCCGGCGGCTTTTAGAGCCCAGGCGGCTATTTGCATGCGGGCGACTATTTGGTCATCTACGGTATTTCTATAATTATTTCATTCCAGAGGGCTAATTTTACTTTTTTTTTTTTTTTTACCAATTAATAAATCCTGTGAAGCCTGAATTTGTGTAGAGAGATATTTTGATGTATGACTGAATTTTCTATCCAGATAATCAGATCATTTAAGCAAGAGCCAAGTGTCCTCTTTTTTGGAAATCAAAATATGGTCACCTTAATGAAGTTGAAGCAAAACGTCATGGTGGATGAAGGGATGAATTCCCTCGGACCGAGCAGCAGATTAAATGGCATCAGGCCAATTTTAGCTTGTTTTTGTTTAGTTCTGAAGTACAGTTATACAAAATCTAAGCATAGCCTATATTTCCAGTAGCAGTTTTTTTTCCCACTTCAGACTCTCATGGCAGACATTCAATGTAGCATTTGGTTCTACTCATGAAATGTGCTATAACCAGAGCCACAAGAGATGAGTTTGGTCTGTCGTTTAGCTCTTTCAATGAGCTGAAGATGTTTTATTCCTAATGGCTTTCATTATTCTCACTGACCACACCGGCTCGTAAACAGGCCGAGAGTTTGGTTTGAACACAGTTCTGTCTAAGAAATTAGCAAAATCATTAAACACAAAGGTCACACTGAACAATTTAAAAGCGGAAAGAAGCAGAAGGGAAAACAGTGGAAATATGGGATCAATAACTTGGGATAATCATAAATAAATCAAGGATCAATTATAAAGACAAGACGTTGCTCTGGATAGGACTGAAATTCCAGCAGCACCAAAAAGCTTCCCATTAAAATAAGTAGGTTATTTCTGCTGTAATTAATACTGGGATACGGGTGGAAAATTACCCACCGCAGATTAAAATCACTGACCAGTGCAGGTGATGTTAAATCACTCCGCCTGCCCTACAGACAAATATAAGAATCAGTAGAGTGAACAAAAAATCTACTTGCTGCTTTAAATCTGGTACACACACACACAGTGATCTATTTACACAGATTCCACTAAAAGCTAAAGACGTTCTGATAATGTAACCATATGAGAATTATATTAATGTGTAATAATTAATAAGATTAAGAGTGTTGCTTTACACTGTGATTGAGGTCGACGGTACAAAGGAGAGGCTGCAGCTTGTAAAACTGTTGTGTCTCATTCTGACAAGCACAGACAATCCTATAAATAATTCAGTGTGGGAGCAGAGCCTGAGTATCCACTGGGGCGGACTATTTGATATTTCATTCGGTGTCAAAAGGCTAAGTCTGATTTTATACAGATAGGATTTTTTTCCCCCTGTAAGCCAGTGGGATGATCAAGTGTGTATCTGTGAGGCCAGGGTTCAGTTCTTTGAAGGAGGTAAAGCCTTTCATATTAAGTGATCTCACTCTGATTTACAAATGATTAAATCACAAGTTCTACTTTAATGGGCTTCTCACTGCGCCGTGGGTTTGGGCGAATGCATGATTGTGCTGCATATTCATACGCCGCAGCATTATCAAGCCCTTCCACCCCCTCACACCCCGTGTAATATCTGTGATAAATCATACACAGCTTTGAAAAACTACCATACAACTCAACTGTGGGCATCTCCAAAGTACATTACACATGTTTCACAGGAGACAAAGAGCCATTCATACATTATTCATATCTCAATTAACTAGCCACATTAGACCCATACCTCATTCATTAACCTCTCCTAACAAGCTTTTATCCGTTTGTTCCTTTGACATCTTACAAACTTAAAAGGAACAATGAAGACTTTTACAAACATCTGTTGTCATGGATCTTCATCACATTACGACAAATATAAAACAGAACAGCGACAGAGCAAGTAACGACCTGGAGCGATGAATTATGAATGAAGAGGGGAATACATAATTTAGTGGGATTTGTTGCATATTTTATGGTAATCATTTTTCCTTTCATTTACGAATCTCTATTGCCTTACTGTAACACAGACATTAAAATGCAACCAAAAAGATTACAATGCCGCGCGTCGTCGGGTAAACTTTTAAATGTTTCATGATTTCTGTGGGGTTGTGTAATATGGTGGCGGTGTTTTCCCCCAGTTAGAGGAGACAACTCTTCACCTGACACTCAGCAGTTTTTTTTTAATTATTATTATTATAAAAAGGAAACCAGGTCACAGTAAATAAATACATCTCTTTATCTGTGCTTTTCTTTTTTAAGAGATTGTCTCCTGCTTTGCGTTTTTCTTCCCCCAGTTACTTTCATTTGTTGTGCTACATGAGTTCATGAATAACCAAGATTTGATTTATTCATTTATTCTGATAAGATCGATGAGCCCATGAGCAAGGCATCCAACTTAACATCTCTAAGAGCGTGCAGATATCTGACCTACAACGCTGTGAAGCTGCAGGGTATTATTATAATATATGGATTTGAAATGGCCCTATAGGTGAGATGCTGCCATCTCCTGTTAGCTTGGAGGTAATACATTTCTACAGCACTGCTCACAAACATACAGATGATAGAAACATGTATCACCTGTTCTCGGAGGAATCACAGTCATGTGTGAACTGTGTGATGTCTAATTTGTCCTCAACTTGTCACCATGCGTTTACCCTTGACTTTCTCTGATGTGTTCACAGAACCTGTCTGAAAGCGAGATGAGCAAGTTCAGTCTCATCCATCAACCGTAAGTAACACTTAGATACGGGCTGTCATCACACACACCCCAACCCAACCATATGGATTGCATATAAAATACACATAATGTACATATGCATAGTTGTACACATGCACAGCTGGAACTGGATTTGTGTGTCCAGATGTGTAGAGAGGTTTTTTTTGTCTGTCTGCACCTGCACATTTGTCAGCGTGCGTTTGTTGTTGTTTATGAGGTGCGTTCCTGCTCATGTATCCCCATGTGTATGCGTGTTTATCTGAGTGTGTGCGCATGTGTCTCCCATAAACCGACACTATTACTTTGATATTAGTCAAACTGACAATGCAAGATGCTGTATCTGCAATTTGACATTTTAATCTATTTAGAGCTGATGTATAATTAAAAAGGACATTAGTGTCTGAAAATACACCGTATGAATGAAAAGGAAAGTATCGCTGTCAAAAAGATGTAAGGCTCAGTGTGTAATTATGGTTTCATACAAATTACAATTATTGCAAAATTCTAATGCAAACTCACATTTTGTGATGTGATGTAAAAATGAAAACCCATTCAACATCATTAGAAAGATTCTCCTTTGTTCAGCACTAGTGATGAATTTTGAATTAAACTTGCACTGCACAGTTTTTACCTGCACATATAACAACTTAATTCTTCTAACTGAAATGTTTCACCCTGCTGTCAGGGCTTAACTAGAAGGCCATACTTTTCTCTTTGAGTTCCTGTTTTGATCAGTGACCTCTTGGACAGGCAATCACAGACCAAGACGAAGGGTGTGTGCGAAGTGGGGGTGGCAACACTTCCTCATCACAATCCATGCCATCCGCACGGTCCTGACAACCAATAACAGGGTTGCGATATTGGACCACCACTCACATCACACAACAAGCCGTTTACAAAATCCACACTCAAACCTAAGCAACAGGGATGTTAACTTATCAACGAGCTATTATTATAAGGTTTACAACAGATATGACAGACAACCTGGGCTGTGTGTGTCTGTGTGTGTGTGTGAGGAGAGGGGGAGAGAGTATGTTCAAACTTGCCATTTATTCCTCAAATGAGGCTCATGAAGTTGTCGGGCCTCTCAGGTAGAGAATTAGCCACTAAACTGCTGGATGCTAAAACCGAGGGGGCCGTTCGTGTGTTGACAATTCATGAATGCACCGCGAATGTAAGCGCTGCTCACTTACTTACAGTACTTACTTTGTAAAGTACTGTATATGTGGGAACAAACTGCGCATGCACAAACACACTGTACTGGCAGAAGAGGCAGAGATTAAAGTCAGGATTCTGAGTTTAAAGTCAGAACTTGGAGAAAAAAGTCAGAATTCTGAGTCATTTTTTTCCCACAGTAACCCTAATCCTCTTTTGTACACTGCCTACTCTGACTGCACGTCACTGGTTTTGATACAATCATACACTCACTGAACCAGGAAGTCACATGTGGTGTCAGCAGCATGCAGTGATTGTCCCAGACAAACTCAACGTAGGCAAATTTTAGCCTCGTAAAGCAGCCTCTCCCGGAAATGCATTTCATTTCATTTCACAGGGAGAGTCTGGCCTCATTCCCGCTGTAAGCGTATGGGGTGGGCGGGAGCTGGGCAGGAGTATCGTTGACAGACAACCTCATTCAGCCAATCAGCAAGTTGGTATAACTTTTGCCGAATCCAGTTGGAAGTTTATTTTTATTTATTTAACCTTTATTTAACCAGGCAAGCAAATTAAGAACAGAATTTCTTATTTTCAAGTGCAGCCTGAGGGGTAAGGGGAGAGGAGTGCAGCGAAAACGTCTTTTTCTTCAAGAAACTCAACAAGCGCTGACTCTTGCTCTTGTTTAACTGCTGTAATGGATAGTGTTTCCATAAGAACTTCCCTTGTTGCTGTTTTTAGGCTACTATTGCTAGATAGCTCTGCCATGTTTGTTCTGGTAAGAGTCACGCAGTGTAGTGATTATCATTCGGGGCTTTGCACCAGTTGGTCCCTGATTGGCCAACATGCTGTGTCAAAATCTGAGTGGCGACGCTGATTGCCTCAGGTTTCAGACCATGAATGAGGCCAGACTCTCCCTGTGAAATGAAATGAAATGAAATGAAATGAAATGAAATGAAATGAAATGAAATGAAATGCATTTCCGGGAGAGGGTGGGTTACAGGGCTAGGCAAATTTACCTTTGGTAGGATTATCAGAAAATAAAAATTAAATAGTCACTATGCAAGGTGAGAGGAGTTTTAAATTTCACATAAAGATATAGGTGTTTTACGTAATTTGACATTCACTTCTGGGAGAGCTTCAGACTGAATGATTTCTTTCTCATGAGTCACACAGTTGGTTCCTCAGACAATCCTAAACTGTCCCTTTAATTTCTGAAGTATTGGTATTTTCCAACCACAGCAAGTTACAATACCCCACCATGACAATCACACAAACACACAAGCATTTAAACACTTAAAAATCTTAACTATGTATCATCATGGGGAGAAAGAAACTGTATGGCCTATATTTTTTTCATAAGTCTTAGAACTAAATTGTAATATTTGGATTAATACATTAATTACTCGCGAGAGCGAGGCCTTGAAAGTGACATCATGTCAAGCACCCACGCACCACGTCAGAGAGTCCGAGGAGTGTCTTCTTAGAAAATAGGGTAGCAACTTCCCAGAGAAAAAGTAGACTTATTAGAATAACTTTTTTTTTGGTGTTAAAACAATATAAGCAGGGTTTCCACCATTATTTTGCAACCCTTTCCATTACACAGTTACAGCTGTACTCGGCTCGGTTTAGATCATTTTCCATCACAGATGAGTTCTTCACAGTTCCTCCTCAGTGGGGGGCGGGGTCGTCATATCACGGCGTCTACAGCCGTGTTGTCGCTCTTTTTTCTCTCCTCTCGTAAGCTCCAAACTCACTTGTCAATGCCTCATTAACTCAGGTGAAAGAATAACAGCAGTCTCGGTACAGATCAGTGGTCGCTGCTTTGTGAATGAACATAGGACATGCCTGACCTAACCCACCTCTAAGAAATGTCAAACCTTAACCTGAACCTGAGCTGACCGAGCTAACCCTTATATTGTGTGTCTCCTCACAACCACAATCACAAACCAGAATATTTCCATACAACCATAGACATACATGTCGACACAGACACACACAGTGTAATAGATCATCTTCCTGCTAGTGCGACAGGAAAGGTTACGCACTCCCTTATTCTCCTTATATAGAAAATCTTAAGGATTACAACACGGTACTTTCCGTGACTGATCATGCATGACCTTACACACAGAAAGCTAAAAGCTAAGCTAGAAAACAAACATGGACCTTGAGCACCAGCAACATCAGCAATGATATTTTGTGGAAGAAGATTCTTTAAAGGGAGTTGTGCATTTCTTTGCAGATGATGGTATGCTGAGAAATGAAAATAAACACAGACATTTGTGTATGAAATGGTAAAAAGTGAATAAGTAAAAATCTCTCTAAAAACATCCATGCATAAATCTAAGGCCTTCCAATTTAGGTGACATGCAATCTGCACAGCTGTCGACAGCTGTTCATACGACAGTGTCTGAATGGAAGCGGAATTTAAAAGAGACGACAGAGATGTGATGAAAGAGGCTTGTCGAAAGTGTGGTCACTGAAATCTGTTTGTGTGAGTGCGTTGGGAGTGGGTGGAGTGGAAAAGAGAAGTGATTTTTCTCATGACAAAAACAAATTCCCTCCCCTCCGTGACAAGGACATGACTTGTAGCCAAACACAGCGTTCATTTACGTTGCTCTTAGCAATGCTCAATGCACACGAGGAATGAGACCCCAAAATGCAAACTTTCACGTTAAACATGAATATGGACACGTTGGGTAAACTCGCTGCTCCCGCCACAGCGAAGTTTCGGTAAGGGAATTTGATATTTGCTCATCCTTTTTCATACCGGCGAAACTGTTGCCACACTTGACACTTAATAATTACTTCCATTTTTTTTCCTGAGTTGAAGGTTGGCCAGCTCATTATATTGCAGATTTCGTTTCCTTGTTTCTGATGGACTGTGCCATATTCTCATGTTTTTTTTCCAGGCAGCTTCAGAAGATCGTTCAAGACATCAAGAAAAACGATGGCAGCCTACTGAATAAACTAAGAAGGTCGGTGTTTCAACTTTCCAGATTTTTGCTGCATGTTAATGATATGGAGGGGGGAAAGGTGGAAATACATCAGTGCAAATTAATCTGTTGTGTTTTAAATGGGGGACTAACTAATCACATTTATTGATCTAAAAAATCTCAATGCGGTGTATATGCATCAGTGAGGAAAGTCAATTCCTCTTTCACAACCGTTGGAATGAGAGAGACAGACCCACAAGACAAAAATAACTCCAACAGATGTCTGTTATTTCACTTTCCTTTCCTGAAATGAGTCCCCAGTAGACGAATAAGGATAGCGAAATGGCACAAAGTGTTACTGGGGGAAATGCATTCTCAGTCTGGGAAATATACATCGGTACATCTATGATTACTTATGTAAATACAGACCGTCCTCTCACATTTGTACAGTACAGGTGTGTGCTGTGATGCACAGAGCTGAAAAATATGTCTTTAACCAAGACAATGTGTCAACACTCAAGCAATCAAAGCTTATTAAAGCTCATATTATTAAAATAAACATCTTAATTAATAACAAAAGGAATTGTTCACAATTTATTGTTGTCAATATCTCTCTGTATGACAGACTGAAAAGCAAACCACTTCCAAAGGTGCCTGCACGAGATTACAGAGGTAAGAGCTGCGTCTTCATCTCTGCCTCCTCATCGAATGGTGTGAATGATGCAGTAAGAGTAAGTCGCTGCCTGAACTGTTGTCATTGGTCTTAAATTATAAGTTGTTGACCAACATGATCAGACCACACAGGAGAGATACCTAAGAATTCCTGTCAGTGATGGATTTTTTTTATGTAAAATTTGCACTTGGTGTCATTCACCACCTGCGACCTCAACTCAGCAAGAAAACACCATACAGTATGATACACAACAAGTGAATTTTACACTACAAAGATTATAATTGGAGGATTTATCAATGTCAGAGACTGCTGATGCCCCATGGTGACTTCAGCTGAAGCTGGAATATATTTTTGAACAAAAAAGCATTTTTGTATTTTTCTCCAAATTGTGTTTTTGTAGGTGGAAAACCTTCAAACGGCATCATACTGCATACTGTTTGTATAATGTTAGACTCCTGCACATCCTCACAGCAGACAATGTGAGGATTGTTTTAGAAGCAAATTAAAGAAGTTTGGATTTTTATGGTCGAGTCTCTGCATCACATGTGCACGTGACAGGAGAAGTGTGATAATTAGTGGTTACACAATTAAATACTCAACAAACATTTCTCGCTTTGTACAAGCAGAGCAAATCACAGCTTTGTGCGGCTCAGTTTGACATTATTGTCAGTCTGTTAGAAAAACATTTAATTTTATTTAAATAGCCAAATAATATTTATCACCTATGGCCTAGGCTATAAGCAGCCGGCGCTTGTGGAAAGCCCCGAGTGGTGCTGCTCTCACAGTAGTGCGGTGATATGCAAGCAGAATAATTCAGAGTAATTGTGATGGTTAAATGTCTTTCATAATACCTGTCACCACGAGCAAGCACGTGGAGACGGTTTGAAGGAAAACGTCTGATGTGGCAGAAACCACGTGCTGAATCAGAATGATGATGGTTATTCAACTGAAGAAAAAAAAACCTCAAAAATCAACAGTCTGAGAAAAATGTTTCAAAATGATCTTCCATCTCATCATCAGTATCAACCATCAGGCAATAATCACATAGCATAATTCATATCAGGACCGAATGTTTATGATGACAAAAGCCCAAATTTAGTGCGAGTGAGTGTTCAAGAGTTGTTGCTTTTAACTGTCTTTGTGTTGTTTATGACTACTTTTCTGTTGCTGCTGTTGTTTTTTGAGAATACATCATTAATCATTTTTAGGTCTTCTTAACTTCAAAGCCAAAATTGAGTGGCTGCTCTATGAAGTATATACTGTACGACAACCTACAGTTTGCCTACTTGCCAGTGATGATTGATCTGACAGGGTTCATACTGTTTTAATCATAGGAACCTGTGGATCGCCACAATGAGTTCCACTGTCTGCAGTTCAGCTTCAAAATATTCATACTATATATACACGCACATCACCTCAGCTGTTTCCAGATGTTGTTTTGACGACCATGCTGTGCTCAATTATGTGTAACTTCTGTTCAAATTGGATCATACAAATTGCGATACAATCACATATATAGAGATACTTCAGCCGTCCCAGAAGTGAGGAGACACGCTCTGCTGGTTCCTCAACAGACCTGCTGGGGCTTTGCTCACCCCCTCTCCTCTCACCATTTCTGCTCTTTAGCATGTTCTAGACAGCTGGATTTAATTCACACTTCAGATGTTTCCTTCCAAATATTTGAACCCATCTCTGACTCATAATGCATTTCCCTCTTTCCACTGAACCCCATTTACATTTCTATCTACAGACAATGTAAGAGACAGTGATGAAGACCTGTCTGACCCTGATTACGTAAGTTGAAGAAAAATGCAAATTATAAGTATTTTAACCACTTGTTGTTTATGTCTGAGGTATTTGTTTGAAACACTGTAGGTGTGTTGTTCCCAGGATAATGACACGTTTGAGGATCAACATGAGGACAACTATGAGCCCCCACCGAGCCACAGAGCCCTGCCCAACACCCCTTCTGCGTCCTTCCCAAGGGGGGAGTACCTCGGTCAGTATACCTGTCACATCTGTACGATATGCACTGCTGTTTTGTTTTTTCCTTCCTATTTCATATGAATATGTAGAAATGTTTTTCATGAACTGGTGATGTAGTCAGCAAAACTTGCACGTGTTGAGTTTCTATATGTTTCATAGTTTCCCCTTCCTCTGTTATTACTCCCCTCCCCAAAAGTGGAATTGGTTCATTGAGCTTCTTCAAGACAAGACGCACAGTTCGCCCAAAGAGACAAAACACAGAAGGCAACTAAGTAACGCTTCATGCAAATGCTCATGTCCTGCTTCTCCTTTCCAGACAGCTGCCATAACCGACCCAGCAGACCACCCAGGAAGCCCCTCCGCCCCGACAAAACATCAAGACAACTGCCCCCTGAGCCCAGCCACATGGCAACTGATGAAGTAAAGCAGCGTTTACTCAAACTTACATAAATACTAGCTATACCATAGGCCTGTCTGGGGCTGATGCTTCCTCTTATTTGTGGATAACACATCCTGTGTCTTGGTTAACTGCTTACATCGAATGTAAAGCCCTGACGTGACGCTTTATTTCACAACCTTGTTTTCAAGGAAGACTACATCAGTCCAGACGGCAGCAATGATGATGACAACTACATAGAGCCTGCAGAGAATCCACCTGCCAGTAAGAGACGCAGCCAGATGAAGAGGGAACAAATTAAAATATGTCACATATATAAGTTAATACAGTGCTATGCCTCTCCTCAGATCACATGATGCATGCTGGGAGCAGAGCAGGCAGGAACCGCCCCTTGTTGCCTACGCCTAAACTAGAACGTCCACCCAGTCCTGGTAGGTACCACAACAAACATGACGTAAATCCACAGCTCCACCTGTTCATCAACTGTCCTGCAGCTAAACCCTCTGTTGAAGGTATAATGTGGTCCAAACGTCAGGGAACCTTCCCATTTCAGTTAAAACTGTACCATACAGAAACTGCACAGATACAATGTGAACCCACTCTTTGTGTGGTGACAATCAGTCAGTCGCCATATTATTCCAGCTTTGAAACAAGGCTGTTTCTAAAACGTTTGGGAAGAGCTGACCAAAACATCTACATCACCATGATGGTGATGCTTTTGGACTTGAGTAAATGTCACAATCAAGACACAAGAGTATAAAAGTCAGGGAACCACTAAAGTCTTTAGGCTTCATCGTCTGGTAGCAATGAATTAGCTTTACAAAATTAAGTGTAATAATTAGTGGACACCATGTAGAAAATAGAGGATGAGCTAATATAAAGTTTACAGGGGGAAGTCTCATTGTCTGAATTAGGCTACATTTTAATCTATTGACCTCATAATTGTCTAAATAAGCCTGTTACACAGTTATTTGACATCACAATATCCCAACATGCAACAGTCGAAATCAAAACAACGCCATTTTGGCTGGAATGTGCTCTTTTTTCAAATGACTGCCCAACATTCATACAATGTTCTAGTTGGACAGCTGTTACCCACTTGTGCCCCATGGTTCCAGACAGGTCAGGGACGAATTGGGAAGAGCATTTTTGAACATTTTGGCAAATTTGCCTATTGCCATAATCCCTATAGCCATAGAGGGTAGGTACATTACCTTTCATTATTGGTGCATCTTGTTTTGAGATCCACGGGGCAGAGACGCAAGCTCCTCAGCAAAAACAATGGAGGTGAATGGTGCAGGTCCCCTATCCCTCATCAAACTCATCGAATCCACACTATGAAATAATAATATAACAGTACGAGTTATTTTCCAGGCAAATGCAATGCGAGATTTTAAAAGTGCAAGTATGGATGTGTCATTAATTTTACTATTACACATGACTTTCATAGTGTGGTGAATGTGCAGGCCACAACTTGTTCACAACATTTCTAACAACGTTTTGGCGTTTTTAGATTGTGTTGGATTTGATGGTTTTCTGTTATTGTTGTTGTTGTTGTTGTCGTTGTATCTTCTTTAATTGATAGTAGTAGAGTAGGCCTATAGTTGAGAATGACAGGAAACGAGGAGGCAGAGCACTTTCTGCACTGCTCCACAGGATTCCCCATATTAGCCATTTTGCCAAAATGCTTAATGAACTGGCAAAGTTGGACTTCTGCCATAAAACTTAATAAAACATACACACGTGCTTAACGTTATTTCAAATGGCATCACAGGAATAGCAGAAACACTGCCCATTGCTTATGCTAACATATGCTAATGCCGTGCTAATGTGACACTTACCTGTCAATGAAGATAGGCTTCTTTAGCCTGTAGGGTCCAAGGCTGAACATTTATCAGGGGCCCAGGTGCATTGTGTCTACTCGTTTCCATCCAGTAATATCATCCGCTCCGGCTTGTGAAAATCGCCACAAGGGCCTGCTACGTTTACGTTAATTAATCAACTTTGAGGAAATACCACTCTATTTCCCGTGAATTTAAAGCGCGGCTTGAAATCAACTCTGACGCCATTTGTTTTGCTAACGCGTTTCCTGTCCGCGTGGCGGTGCAAACAAACCGAGTCAGGAACGTCCCTGGTCTCTCTGGTCATGTGAAGTCCCCCCTACGTGCATTGTACAAACTGCACGCGCGCGTGCACATACACGCACACACACACGCGCACGCACGCACGCACACACGCACACGCACACACACACAAACTTGCAGCTGGGTGTAAAACTTTAGACTTTTGTGAGCCCTGCCTAATTTTTGCTTTGGTTGTATTTTCAGATTTTTATGAAGTTCCTGAGGTAAGTTGTTAGAAAATTTACAAGTAGGCTATGTTAAAGGTTCTTTTATATTTTGAATTAAAAGCTGATTATATTTTATGGCATCATTACAGGAGATGTCTCCTCCTGCAAGCAGGTCAGTCTTACACTTTCTATTCCTTTAGTTGCATGGAGTTTCAGTCACAGCGACTAGAGGCTGAGACTAACCTTTTCCTTGCTCTGTCTTTCAGATTGTGCCCAATCCCCACGACACAGTCCCACATTTTTCCACCCAAACCCAGCCCCAGGTACGGTAACGGCAGACAACACTGGCATCATGTAGAGGCCATGTCAGATCATTTGCAAATACAATTTAGATCCCAATAACGTCCTTTACATATTACTTGGCTTTCACTACACTAATAAGTTGTTGTTGTTACTTCTAGAGTGAATATGAGGAGATCTCCCCCTCCTGTAAGTGATTATTTGATTTCTTATTGAGGTTGGTGTGTGCTGCATGTTCACAATGACCTCTTTATTTATTTTGTCTTCTCAGGTCCAGGAGCCCACGGCTGAGGATGAATATGAAGTGTGTGATCTAGATGATGGTGAGCTCCTCTTCCTCCATCTCTTTGATTTGCGTTCTGAACTCTGCTGTGAATTATTTGAGCACAATGCGCCATCTAGTGGCAAGACAGTTGCACAGGAATAATTAGATCCCTCCACAGCTATACCATCACCCACAACATCTCTGGCTTATGTGCTTCCCTAGGTTCCCATGATAAACCTGCAGACGGTCGTCCTCCACCCCTACCCAAACCTTTACCCAGAGAGTAAGTGTCACTTATCTGACATGTTTCTGAATATATACCGTATACAGAGTAAGAAGTAGGCTAATCAGTTGTCTGCTCTCATTTTTCTCTCAGGAGGTCACCAAAACCCCCTGTAAAACCGGTAGGATGTTTTCGTAGCAAATAACACAGAATGTCACTCATTTTAACATAAACTGATGGTGAATGATCAAGAAAATAAAACACAATACAACTAAATGTGACTGTCTGTCTGTTACAGAAGCCAGACTTAAAGGCAAGGGAATTTGAAAGTAAGTACAATTTGCATTATTAGTGTTTATAACAGACTGTATAATCAGTTAGTTAGTGCAATCGATTTCTCTGAACCTCTCTTTCCCACATGTTACCAGTATGCATTTAATTTTCTCTGTGGGTTTTATGTAGATTCATTCTCCATGTGGAGGTAATAATGTTGTCCAGCTGCATACTTTTAGTATCCCACGATGATCTTACATACACTGATACATAATGCTGCACTTGAAAGTTTCGTGTTGTACTTGGTAGCAGATTAATGTGCGTATGTGTGGGTTTCAACAGGCCAAACGCTGCCTATGATGCAAACTGACCACAAGGTTCCTCCAAAGGCTTTTACTTTGGACTTGAATCGACCCAAGTAAGAAGTGAAACATCATCATTATGCCGTTTGAAACTGTACACTGACACTGTGCAGTGTACATTGTTATTGCAACCTGAACTAGAAACATTGCCTTTTCTGCTTTGTGCGGTACATTCACCCTGCTGTGTTCTGTTTGTGGTTTCTATTGCAGGATTCCTCTTCCACAATTTACCTCCCTCAGTAAGTTCTACCTACAGGTCTATCTGTGTGTGTATAGCTACAGGAGTTTTATACATGCATAACAACAAGCAGCACAAATGTAGACATTATGTGTTTGCACATTTGTAACTCCTGTGTGCTGTATTACTTTAAAAGTGACCGTCCTGTAAAGTCTTCATTACATCAAATTACTATAATGTTTCCTCTCTTATGTCTCAGAACCACCAACTGACAGACAAAATTTCCCTACTGATAACCAGCCCCTTGATGAAGATAAGGTACTACATAAAACATGACATTACAAATGAGTCAAATGAGTCAACGTATTGCATAATAACACTTTTAAAAATTATTTGGACTTTCCAGGATGCAGATGTCTATAACAAACCCTGGTATGCCAGTTCATGTGACCGCAAGACTGCTGACGACGTTTTAGATCGCTCAAATAAAGTGAGAATTGTTTTTTTTTTATCTTTTGTTAATCCAACTGAGTATTACATGGATTATTTCCCATGACCCCCTGCTGTGACTGTGAGTGCTTTGTGCTTTGTGTTTCAGGACGGGGCGTTTATGGTGAGGAAGAGCTCGGGTCACGACATACATCAGCCCTACACTTTAGTGGTCTTTTACAAGGGCAGAGTGTACAACATACCAATCCGTTTCATACCAAACACTCAACAGTACGCACTGGGACGACAGAAGAGAGGAGAGGAGGTAGGAGTGGCGAGCGTCTCATGGTCAACACCCTGGAATTTGGAGGGTTTAGTCTAGGATTTGCCAAATATGCTTAAAAAAAGAGCTGTTCCAGTCTGCCCTGGGTAATAAAGTTTTTACAAAATGTTGGGTAAAGTTTGGCCACAGCTGTTAGCATATTATTGTTTGACTTGTGTTTTAACCTAAATTCTATACAGAATGAAAAAAAGCCATGTAAATTTTACAGTGTAATCATTCCGTAAGACTGGCTGAGGTGGGTTTTACTGCAGGTTTTACTATGTTTAAAGTCTTACCTGCATCAGACAGTTGTAACACAAGTCTGTTATAGTGTCTCAGTGACAATTTGACCATAGCCACTCAGAGCTGTATTTATTGTGTGGCCGTTAGCAGGAATCATTTACACTGTTATTTTCAATCTGTTATGGTCATTTCTGATGGTAATTTCACACTCAGGATTCAAACACTCAAATGAAATGGACAACAGTAAATATGGGCGCACCATAAAGAAAATAGGATGTAATTTTAGACACAGCTGGGGAGCCGGCACGCACAATACGAGGAACCTAAAACTGAAGCTGCTAAATGGAAATCAGCTATCAATGTTTCATTGTTTATGTTCATGCTTGTCCTGCTGTGATATTAAAATGTGTGGGGAAAAGCCTGTGTGCAGTCTGTTTAGAAAGCTTGTTGTAATGAACACTTTCATTCAGTGTTGTTCTGTTCGTATGTTTTCCTGGCACTGTAAAACTATGCATGTTTGCTGCCAAACTAACAGTGAATATAGGAAAGCTGAAACTCGGAAATGATAGTGTTTGAATTTAAACAACTAATTTCTACTGCTTGGGTTAGGTGAAAAAGATATATTGGTTTACTTTATTTAAAAATGGGAGATGGGTGTGTGGCATCATACAGACTATGTAACTGTCATTAATCACCTATTTCTACGCATCAACTCAGAACAACTGTTAAATTAGCTTTAAAAGTAGTGGTATTCAAAGAAGGTCAAATTGGAGCTGATTAACAGAAACAGATCAATAGAGATTTAGTGTTTCAAACAATCCATTTATCTGTCTTTTTTTTTCCCTCCAGTATTTCAGCAGCATCTCCAACATCATCGAGAACCATCAGAGAACCCCTCTGGTGCTGATCGATGGCCAGAGCAACACCAAGGATGCTACCAGGCTGTGCTTCCCCATGAAGCCTTAAACATGCCGGCAAACAGCCGAGCGACCCGCTGCGTTTACTGTCAAGACGTTTCACAGAGGTGCTGTGGTGATGCTTTCCCCCTCCTCCACTGGGAACTGGAGGTGCTGCTCACACGGCCTGTTCGCTGGACTCTGCCTGCACTGCTGGCCACGCAGAGCTCAAGTAGCACTGACTCAGAAGACTTTTTAACTCATGTTTTATTAAAAATATTTTAATGCTCTTGTCAGTAAAAAGTGTATTAAAAATGAATGCAAGGAATGAGACAGTGTTACTGTAGCAGAGGGAAGCAGGTAGACAAATAATTCACTTATGACAGCAGTACTTTAAAGAGGGGGAAAAAATTGCAAAGTTGTATATTTTGTTTTAATAAAACTCTTTTCTTGTGTTGCATTATTCAACTCACATCTTTAGTTATCACAAAAATACAACCAGGAAATGACAACGGCTTCATTTATTCTCTGTTCAACAAGTAATGCTATCATACTCATGCACATCTGTTGCATAACAAGAACTCCTAGGCACTTGGTGAAAATTCTCTGGTAATATTTTTTTTTTTACAGTACCTCTAGCTGGACTATATACACAATTATAAATCTTTTATCTAAATTGAAAAAGTATATATATACAGCATATGTGTATATAGTGATATACATACACACACGCACTCAGTTTCGGACACTCCAGAGCTGGGAATACATGCACAACTTAGGTAAATCTCGACTTACACACACACTCTTTCTCACACACACATTCACACAAAGAGGAGCCACAGTTCCCTTTGCTGTGAATACTGAGGGATCATGGCTGCGTAAGGAAATGTTTCGCCACAGTAGGACTCTAGTTGAGATTGTCAAAAGGTTCAGGCCTGATAAGGTGAGGTAACAGGAAATATAAATCCTCCTTTCATAGTGCAATTAAAAGATAAGATTATCATTTCAAGTCAAACGAGAGGAAACTCGTTGAGAACAAAATAAACGGAAGAAAGAAAAAAATCATCCAGGCCTCTTAATCTTTAAAAATCCAAGTATTTGATCTACATCACAAACACGAGGTTTATGTTTTAAAATTAATCCTCTTTAACGATATCTGCTCCCATTGACTGAAAGCATGAAAATATTCCTCTTAGAGATTTCAACATAATTTGGAAGTTTATACAAAAATTGTACAATTTCACTGATTTTCATCCAAAGGCCAAAAAGAAAAAAACACAAAGGAAAGTATATAAAGACTAGACCTAGAGTCATAAATAAATGTTGAATAAAACAGCTTATTGTCCTTTTTTTTGTTTTTTTTAAACACAGTTTTGGTATATCTGAGTAACCTGTGGGTCTCTGCGTCCCATTCCAAAAACATAAATATTATAGCTACCACACTGTATAGCCTACCCGTACATAAACTGATCCATAAGATGGTATGGCAAATATACATGACAGTGTTCTATACAAGATTCCATACAACAGTGTACTTAAATCACCTTAAATAAAGCTATTGCGTAGACAAATTTAAAAATTAAAAATACAAACAAGTAAATTGTCAACTCCACGTCCTTGTGGCTGTAGAAAGAGTCTGTGTCAAGCTACTGAGACTGGGACAGAGACAAAGGTAAATGTTCAAATTACCCTGAGAACATGAACCCTCCATGATTTGATTCTCCTCAAAAAAAAAAAGAAAAACACTCTTAATTAAGACCTTACAAAACTGAGGAGATTGGATATCATGATTTCCATTATTGTTTTGTTGTATTGCAACATTGTCTTTTTCCAGACAAGTTTTTTTTTTTTTTTGTCGTTGTTGTTTTTCATCCAGTGTGTGCGACATTCAAGAGTTTTCACAGTTTGGCCTTCTCCACTCCATCAGATGTCGCTGCCGATGAACCATCCACGTCTCCTGGCTCACAAAGATCCGGCCGCAAAACCAGCAGCGAAACTCTGTCGCCACATCCCTGCTCGGAGAGACCACTCCCACCACCTCATACTTTTTCCTGCTCAACCTGCGAAACTTCATCTTCAAAACGAATCGCTCCTGTACAGAGTTATTGCCGGGCCCAGCCGAGTCGGGGTCGTCCGTCGGCTCATTAGTCTCGAGGCCCTCGCTGTTGGCGGCCGAGAGAGCCTTCAGAGTCCTGCGGGACAGCGTGACCTTCTGCACCTCTCCTCTGTACCTGTTCACCACCTCCATGATCCTGGCCACCTCGGGGATGTCGGCATCTGGATGATTTAGCACCACGACGGGCTGGTCTCCTGCTGGACGCTTCACCAGCTGAGAGGGATTTATGGCTACTAGCTTCAGGGTCCTCTCCTGGCTTTTTGGGGCCGGTTGCCACCGACCCCCGGAGGCTGGCGAGGGCTCCTGTTGGATGGCTTCCCCCACGGGCAAATGGTTGCTGCTCGGGAGAGCGTCTGCAGGCACTTCTGTCTCTTGTTCCTCCACACAGAGAGCAGGACTTACATCTTCCAGATTCACCTTACCTGTAAGATTAAAAAGAAAAAAAATTGTGAAAATATTAATTTCAAGTTGATTACTAAACATACAGGCTCTCAAAGTATGAAATTTGACAAAAAAAAGTTAAAATGCACGACATTAAAGTACCACTGCTTATTAAAACTTTAACCATAAAGTCTGTGTAGAAACTGTAATTTGCACTCTTACCCTGTGGTGTAATAACAGGTTGGGAAACAGACTGTGTGTAACTGTGATGAGGAGCCACTGCAGCAGCTGCTGAGCTCCTCTCACTGTCCGACACATGGCGGTCCGTGCCACCGTCTGATGTTTGGGGCAGCGCTACGTTCTCGGGGCACATCTCCACTTCATCCGTCGAGGTGGACCGCCCCGTCTCGGCAGCTGCCCTTCTCTTGTCGACCTCCGTTTCTGCAAACTGCTGCGAGTCATCTCGCATTACTTGATGGGTCGACGGTGGGCCTTCCAGCATGCCAGCCTCATTTTCAGCCATATTTTTAGACGGCGTCGGCTTCACAGCGGCACAACTGGGGATGAGTTCTTCTTCTGTGTTCGATTGCAGATTTCCTTCGGCAGGATCACATGCGTCGGTCTTGGAAGCTTTGGTCCATTTCTTCTGCTGAGCCTCCACGGGCAGCACATCATGAAGAAGCTGCGCTGTCGTCTCCATTGTTGTGTGAGGACAGTCGTCCATGGCACCGGCCCCTGATGGAGACAGAGAGCTTTGGGACACCCACTGCTTCTCCTTCACGGGGTTCTTCTTCAGCACTATCTTTAAGGGTTGTCCTGATGATCTTTTATCTGCTCTCTTGGGCGCTGCCTTTCTTTTCCGTCTTCTTTTGTGTCTCCTATTTTTTGGTGGGACCCTATGAACGGGTGTCTGCTCTGTACTCTCGTTCGTCAGCTTCAGCTCACTGGAGATATCAATCACGTCTTCGTGCATAGGCTCTTGGTGTTTTTTAGCATCTTCCTCAGTGTCTTCAGTCTGTAATTCCTGATTCTCTCTGTTTTCTTGCATCTGAGTGCACTCCGATGCCTCAGCCTGGGCCGATACCAAGATGTCATTATGTAGTTTGGTTTCAGTCTGTGGGGAAGGCATATGATCATTTACACTGGACTGACACCCGTTCTGGTCGACCACACACCGGGCATCATCGGCGGCACCTTCGGGGGGCGCGGTGTCTTTCTCCGAGGAGGTCATCCTCCTCAGTCTTTTGGCGTAAGCGGCACCGTGCTGAGCTACGGTGATCTTGTTCTTGACCGTGAGGACGGTGAGATCCGACGAGTTCGACATGATGCCGTTCTCTGACTTTGGGTGAAGATTCACATCTTGAGGGACGTTGGACAAAACAGTCTTTAGAGCCTTGGTCCATTTCTCCTCGCCACTTTCCCCGGCGACAGATTTCATCAAAAACTGTTGAGTCTCCTCTAGTGTTGTTTGTGGATCTGACAGATGGCAGTATTTATCCAGGAATTCTCTCCCTGGCAGAGACAGGCAGTCCTGTGTCAGCCAGCACATTTCCCTAACTGCACTTCTTGTTAATCTAGGCTTCATTTTTGGGATGGGATCTTTTGGTTTCATTGCTATGGAATGAAGCTCCGTCTTCTTCTTCCTCTGATTACCATTCTGGCAAACATGGACAGCTTTAACGTGCTTAGTAATCAACCATTTCTGAGATGCCTCGTAGCCACAGAGCTCACAACGTAAAGTCTGAGTGGTTGTTTTGGGCCCAAACTGTTTCTTGTCCTTCGTGGGCAGCGACAGATCAGCATTAGCTCCTTCCAGGCTTAAACCGTGTGCACACATGTGTTCTAAAAATACCTCCACATCACCTGTGGAGAATCTCTGACAAGTTTCACATGAGTATTTGCCATTTTTAAAGTGATTCTTTGTCAGGTGTGCCCTGAACTCAGGCCATGTGCGCTGAATGTTGTCTTTACAAATGATGCAACTAGAAAAAGTGTCCTTGTGGGTTAACAGATGAACCTGTAGACAGGAGAAGTCATGTGTGTTATAAGAACACATGTGACAGGGGAAGACTGGTGTGCTCCCCCTGTGGTTTTCCTCAAAGTGTCTCACTAAGTCTTTGGGAACATATTCCAGGTTGTCCCTGCATTGAGAGCATGTGAACTGAAGTGTATTCCTGCCGTCATTTGTCCTGTGCTCACTCTGTTGTGCTTTCCGGGGGGTCCTCTTTGATGAAGGCCACACTTTAGTCTGCTCCCATTCTCCTGCTATCTTCTTTGGTCCACGCTTATCTTTACTTTGCATAGTTGGGGGCTGAACGGCGGCCTTCCTGAGGTGGAGCCGTTTGTGCCAGTTTCTAGTCCTCTTGTTAAAACACAGTTGATTATCTCCAGCGGAGGTAGCTGCAGAGGAATCCATTGAATCCATGGTTTTGCCAGCTTTCTGAAAGTGCAGGGGGAAAAAACACACACATCTAAAAAATAATGCAGCCTCAAGATGATTTCGACAACTCAATGAGTGCGTTTCATTCACTTTTTGTTCATGAAAGGCTTTGGACAGACCCAGCATGTTCTGTGTGCTGGCTTGTAGTTACACACTGAACCCACACACAGGGGCTGTGTTCACAGTCCCAGTCTGATGCCATTTTACTCTAGGTCCACCTGTTGCTGGCTGTACACCAACCTGCCTTTGCATGGGTATTAATGTACCACACCAACAACATGTAGACAACAAGGAACTTGGATTCTTATCAGCAACCAGGTGCAGGAAATTACACTAAACTCACCTGCTCACACTGGACAAACTCCATACTATGCTTATAACACTATTGAATGCTTTAAACCAACGAAAACAAACGTATGCACAGATAAATAGAGCAGAAACGTGCTGGCTATTACTTTTTTAGCAGCGGGATAATCGGCGAGTCGTGCGGCCATTGTGTAGTTTGATTTGACCACAACAAAGTGATGAGACTGCCTTTGTAAGAGACGCCTCGGGAACAGCAAAGTTCAGACCGAACTATCCCGCTGAGATACCGTTAAAGCTCCGTTTAGCTTCGCGTGAAAGTACGCGTGGTTACCTAGTTACCGAGCTAACGGCTGTAACGCTTACTGAAATAACGTTTGAGTGATTTGAATTAACGTGACGCACAAGAGCTTAGAAAAGACGGAATAACTTGGAGAATAAAAAGCGAAGCGACAAAGTTACACCGGAACTACTTTTTAACATTGCATCGAGTTCTTACTGCACCTGAACGCACCGGGCGGTAAAGAGAAATAACACAGTCATAGTTTTTAATGTAGTTGTCTCGGTTTTTTACCTTTTCTTTTGTGGAGAGCTTGACAGCTCAGCGAGAGGCAGCCATGATGTTTCATCCGGGGATTACAGGCTGTGAGCTCCTTTAGCCTGTAGCTGGTGCCTGCATACACACGCACACACACAGACAGCCTCCCGACTCGGCCTGCAGCCACTCCGACCCCCGTCTTTATGCAAACACATGCATTACAATATATGGATGTAATGAATGATTAAACCATTGACAGCATAAACGACCCTGCTGAAAAAACCAGCTTAGACCAGCTTAGGCTGGTCAAGCTGGTTTTAGCTGGTTAAGATGGTTTGATGGTTGATGGTTTTAGCTAGGTTTTGGTCAGCTGGTTTTAGCTGGTTTTAGCTGGTCTTAGCTGGTCAAGCTGGTTTGATGGTTGATGGTTTTAGCTAGGTTTTGGTCAGCTGGTCTTAGCTGGTCAGCTGGTATTGGCTGGTCTTAGCTGGTCAGCTGGTCTTAGCTGGTCAACTGGTATTGGCTGGTCTTAGCTGGTTTTAGCTAGGTTTTGGTCAGCTGGTTTTAGCTGGTCAGCTGGTATTGGCTGGTCAGGCTGGTCTTAGCTGGTTTTAGCTAGGTTTTGGTCAGCTGGTTTTAGCTGGTCAGCTGGTATTGGCTGGTCAGGCTGGTCTTAGCTGGTTTTAGCTAGGTTTTGGTCAGCTGGTTTTAGCTGGTCAGCTGGTATTGGCTGGTCAGGCTGGTCTTAGCTGGTTTTAGCTAGGTTTTGGTCAGCTGGTCTTAGCTGGTCAGCTGGTATTGGCTGGTCAGGCTGGTCTTAGCTGGTTTTAGCTAGGTTTTGGTCAGCTGGTCTTAGCTGGTCAGCTGGTATTGGCTGGTCAGGCTGGTCTTAGCTGGTTTTAGCTAGGTTTTGGTCAGCTGGTCTTAGCTGGTCAGTTGGTATTGGCTGGTCAGGCTGGTCTTAGCTGGTTTTAGCTAGGTTTTGGTCAGCTGGTCTTAGCTGGTCAGCTGGTATTGGCTGGTCTTAGCTGGTCAGGCTGGTCTTAGCTGGTCTTAGTCAGCTGGTCGGCTGGTCTTAGCTGGTCCTAAATAATAGATATACCGTGAGCATAATTACAGTCTTTCTCACTGAAAAAAACAGGTAAAACTGTATGATATAGCACAGAATTTTATTGCTAAGTTCATCTTGACAGTAAATTACCAGTAGCTGTGGTTTCCAGAATTTCACCATACAAAATATGGTACAACACACATGAGGAATTACAGTTTGTCAGCGCATATTTAACACTCAGCAATTGCTTACGGTGAGTTTTAAAGGATATAAGAAAGTAAATACATCATGAACCAGAGTACAGCCCATCATTGATAAACTTTAAGAAACTCTTTTTACACATGAAAAACAGAACTGCCCCAATACCTTGTCCATTACACAGTGTTGAGATTTTGAAAAAACAGCATGTGTCCATATGTAGGATAATCCATGGTGAAAGAAAATTAACATCATTAAAAAAAAAAATTAGCCATAGCCACTTGCCCTAGGTTGATCAAGAGTTATGAGTCACTGAATCCAGTTTTGGCTGAATAGGGTGCGACACATGTGGTTCAAGAAACTAGAACTTAAAGGATTCACCAGTCACCAGCTCTGACTCCTGTTGTTCATCAGGTGTTCAGACTGGCACGGTCCTCTCTGCAGTCAGAAAACAGAAACAAAGCAAAAGTTAGATTGCTGCAGTACCTGAGCATCGTGTCGACATGGAGATAAACTCAGCAATCTGTTGTTTAATTGAGCACCAATGAACTAGCCAAGATAACCTAAATACAGATGCATCTCCTCAAACATCACTGTATTTGCTACTGTACAAAACTGAACAGCTGTGTTACAATAATAAAGATAAATGATAATGACAAAGATTGAGGACTGAACTAAAAGCAGGGGGCATTTAGAAAGCTCCACAGTCACTACTGTAACACAGCTGATGCTGCAGTTGGAGGAGCATCCTGACTAAATCCTGAACAACAGAGAAGGCTTCAGTTTGGGGGGGTGACATGAGTTCACTTTCATGTTCACTCAGAGTGAGACAGTTCACAAGTCCACAGTTTGGTTTGATTTACATTGTTTTCATATTTTTAATCTCCAGAAAAACCATTCTATTCATTTCATTTTAAAATACTAATCACTAATCAAACACTAATCAAAATACGGACGGCCCCAGGCTTTTTTTCCCCCCGCGAACGGCAACCTTGTTGCGTGACGCCGGAGCGCTATCAGCCTTGGGTATTAGCTTCTTAAAAATTGATTTTTTGGCATTTGGCAACTAAACCACTGCTTACCTGTAATTAGCCTTGACAGGACTGGTGTCGGAGTCATTGGATCCAGACTGAAGTGAACACAGGTGGGACAGAGCATCATGATGCGGTGTTCAGGAAACTGGCACTTTGAGCAGGTGTTGTCATCAATGCTGCTGAAGATTCCCAGGTTCTCAATCAGGTGTTTACCGTGGATCCTCTCTGTAACCAGAACAACAACAAAGAAACATTATTATCAGTCATAATTCCATTCGATCTATTTAATAATTCTATGTAAATGTACTCACTGAAGCTGAGTGTTGATAATGCTGAAGATGTAAACTGGCCATGCCACATTCCTGTACAAATCTGTATGTTGAACACAAAATTAACTCATGTAACTCTTCAGTAATATGAAGTTACAACATGGATCTGAGCAAGAACATTTTTAAGCCATGTATTTCCCCTCTCTCTCTCTCTCTCTCTCTCACGCACGCGCACGCACGCGCGCACACACACACACACACACACACACACACACACACACACACACACACACACACACACACACACACACACACACACACCTTTTACAGTGATGATGTTGGTCTCCCTTAGGAACTTCTGAGGATGACTACACCTCCAAGAGAGCAAGGCTCCTCTTCAGACTGGTTCTCTCCATGTGTAGCTTCCATACTTTATCTGATTAGAAAACACATGAACAGCACGCAGGTTACTCTCAGGTCTGGTCATCATGCTACAGCAGCAGGATCACGCTAGTAAAATCCACACCAACGCACGTAAAACACTGTTCCCTTTAGCACAACATGCTAACCTACATGACAGAGGAGGTCAACCACTGAGCCGAACTGTTCATCCATGACCGCTGCTTCACCAGATACGGCCGCTGACCAGGTGAGGTGGGTCACCATGGTCACGGTCGTGTACGTGGGTCAGCGTGGCTCACGGCGAGTGAAGTACCGGTCAGCGTCAAACACAGGCTGTTTTACAAGGAGGAAACCTCCACATCTACACCCCTTCTCTGAGTCTGAACGTTATCCATGAGTGCAGCCGATATAATAAACTAAGTTACTAGCATTAACTCTTACATTATAGTCGGTACTGCGGCACGTAACGACGATAGCTTCCTTCTTTTAATGGCGATAGCTTTGCGCATGCAGCATATCAACAGTTAGCGTTAGCCTAGCTCATGTGCTAAACGGCCAAAGTAACAAACCATGCTCATTTTAAATACTTACAGTTACAGCTTGAGGGTCTGTGTCCAACAGCAGAGCAGCTTGCCGGTTGTGACAGTGCTCCAGCCGGCCCAGTGGCCCACTAGCTCGGGTCTTCGCCATAATACATCCATGGTCTTTGCAGGTAGCTGCCGCTAGCTGCCGGGCAGGGCAATTTTTCAAATGAACCGGATGTTACGTCGCACTCACGGTAGCTACCCTCAGGGAGCATTACCGCCACCTACCCGTGGATGTATGCACCTACCGAGCAGGAGCTTCAAAAGTGGGCATTCTAGTCTAGTCTTAATTAAATTAAATTAAATTAAATTAAATAAAGTTAAGTTAAATGAAATTCAATTCAATTCAATTCAACTCAATTCAATTAAAAAATAATAATGCAAAAAAATAAAATAAATAATGCTACTTATTATTTAAATCAACCTATTCTCATTTGTCCATGTTGCTTTCAATTTAGAATTCCTTTGATATAATTTAAATCCTCCTCATTGACCTGGTGTTATCAACCCAATAAAAAGAGCTGAAGATATTTATGGAAAAAAGCAGTTATTGATATGATGACTTTATAGTAGTTCTTTTGATGGTCCATTTTTGGAATTGGAGGAACCCACAAAGGTTTAATATGTGCTGGTGCTAACACATCTTTTTATTTACTTATTTATTTATGTAGTTCATTTCGGGCATGTCAATTAATCATGATCATCACACATCATCTTAGTTCATACGATAGGCTACACAAGCGGGAAAAGTAAAAACTTATCTAGTCCCGCCCCCCATCACCCACATCTTCATCATAATCTTTTCTTTGTCTTTTGCATTTCACATTTTGATATAAGATTTTCATTTTGACATAATATGTTGCAAAAGTAGGCAGTAGCCTATATAGAGCTGAAGTCTAGCTCTAGACAGATTATGTGTGTGTCTGCATGTGTCCATATTTTTCCATCATGAGTGAACAACAGTCTTGTCTTGTTGCCTGGCATATTATATTACAAAGCCACAAGGTGGTCAAATCGACAGAGAGGAAAAGTCCAGTGTACTGACTATTTGTTGGGATGATGTGAGAGCCCTTTTTATGCCATTTTTCTTTTATTCGTCCATTTCTTCTGCAGCTTTCGCCGCGCTTAACTTCTCTATATCCTAAATTTTGGCTATATCAGCTCGCATCAGTGCCACATACTCTCCAATTGTGGAGATGTCAGAGTGCATCCCAACCACAGCACTCCAAGTTGTTGTGTTGTCCGCCCCCACGCTGGTCAAATCAAAATCAACATCAAATCAAGTCCATCAACCAGCTACCACCACCTCAAAGCACCAACCACCCTATTCAACCAGCTTCTAGATCATCAACCAGCTAAGACCCTAAAACCACCAACCACCCTACCAGCCTAGACCATCAACCAGCTAAGACCACCTAAAAGCACCAACAACCCTATTTAACCAGCTTAGACCATCAACCAGCTAAAACCATCTAAAACCACCAACCACCCTATTCAACCAACTTCTAGACCATCAACCAGCTAAGACCATCTAAAACCACCAACCACCCTATTCAACCAGCTTAGACCATCAACCAGCTAAAACCACCAACCACCCTACCAGCCTAGACCATCAACCAGCTAAGACCATCTAAAACCACCAACCACCCTATTCAACCAGCTTAGACCATCAACCAGCTAAAACCACCAACCACCCTACCAGCCTAGACCATCAACCAGCTAAGACCATTTAAAACCACCAACCACCCTATTCAACCAGCTTAGACCATCAACCAGCTAAGACCACCTAAACCATCTACCAGCCTATTGAGCCAGCCAAGACCATCTAAAACCATCAACCAGTCTATTCAACCAGCTGAGACCATCAACCAGCTAAGACCATCTAAACCATCAACCAGCCTATTGAACCAGCTAAGACCAGCTAAAACCACCAACCAATCTATTGAACCAGCTAAAACCATCAACCAGCTAAAACCATCCACCACCCTATTTACCAGCTAAGACCACCTAAACCATCTACCAGCCTATTGAGCCAGCCAAGACCAGCTAAAACCATCAACCAGTCTATTCAACCAGCTGAGACCATCAACCAGCTAAGACCATCTAAACCATCAACCAGCCTATTGAACCAGCTAAGACCAGCTAAAACCACCAACCAATCTATTGAACCAGCTAAAACCATCAACCAGCTAAAACCATCCACCACCCTATTTACCAGCTAAGACCATCTGAAACCATCATCCAAACTGTTCAACCAGCTAAGACCATCTAAAACCATCTAGAACCATCAACCAGCTAAAACCACTAAGACCATCTAAAACCATCAACCAGCCAGTTTTACCAGCTAAAACCATCTAACCCCACCAGCTAAGACCATCTGAAACCATCAACCAGCCTGTTAAACCAGCTAAAACCATCTAAAACCAACAACCATCCTAAGCTGGTCTCAGCTGGTTTTTTCAGCAGGGGACACTGTCAGCGCAATGTAAACGACACAAAGACGCTGCAATGTCACATCTCAGTTCAGCTTTGGTAGGCCTTCAACAAAGACTGTCTACTACCAGCTGGTAACTGTCTCTCAGATTAACAGTTTGGGTCAGAGTGGACTGGTCAACAATGAAACAGGCACCTTGAACGACCACAGCTTAATGCAGGCTACCCACCACAAGGTGAACTGGGCTTGTCTCAGATAGCAAGTTTAAATGTCAATATTAGTTACTAGTAATAGGCCCCTATATAATAATTTAAATAGTGTGCAGACTTGGTGGCAAAAGCTGCAGGCTCCTGCATCACACAAAGGAAATTAACTTGTGTGTGTGTCAGTGTGTAGTTCTACACACTGAGACACACACATGTTCTAACATGAAAGACTGAGAGAAAAAGCATGTGTAGGCGACCTTCAGTGTAACATTCCTCTGCTTTTTGTAATAAAGTATTGAGTGCTTTAGTATTAAACAGGGGTGTCAAACATACGGCCCATGGGCCAAAGTCGGCCTGCCAGAGGGCCCAATCTGGCCTGTGGGATGTGAAAATTACATAGAAGACAGAGGCGAGACTATTGTTGAAATTGGATGTAATTTTTATTGCAATATTTCAGCTTGATCATAATGTTTTGTAAAAGGATATTTCTGTAAACATCTTAATATTATAGGCTTCCTGTACCTATCTTTGCACTAAAACGAAGAGAAACATTTAGAGTTCATAGGTTATAATGCTAGCCTACTAGTTTGACACGACCCTTGGTATAAAACACTCATAACTTAACAAAGATTTGCCACAGAATATGAAGACAGTTTTGATGTAGGCTATCTTAAGGTGTTGTTAGTTATAGCCTCAGCCTGTCCCATCTAGTGAGAGGCTACTACTCCTCCAGAGAGGATGGAGTGACTGCCGTCAGGCTAACAAGAGAGGTGGTGAGCCCATTCCCATAACACACGTAGGCAGCATGATCTCATGCACACCCTGACTGACATGGTACAGAGGATTTCTGGACAGTCCACAGGTCAACTGATGCAGGAGCCTATGGCCAGTCACAGGTCCGACTATGGCCACACAGCACATTTCCTTTCTTATTATGACAGAGGTGGATACCTCAAAAATCTATATTACACAATAACAAACTTGAAAAGCTAATAATCTATGGGCAGACTGAGGTAGGATATAAGAGATTTGGAATGAGGAAAATGTATCTTTTTAAAACTGAGTTTTATTTTCTAGGCTATCTGTGCCCTGTTAATCCAGGCAAGTAAAGTAAATGATGTATGCCTGTTGGAAGTAAAGCTGCAGCTCACTTCTGCTGTGATAGAGAGAGGCAGGACGCCCTTTGTGTCTGTCCAGCAGTTCACAAACACACACAATGAACTGCTGCTCCCCATAGTTCAATAACAGTCATAAAAATAGATGCCTGGGCATGAGTTCAGTAAATATGAGACACTTTATTACATCCAGATTCTCGGGTGTATATCATGTAGCATGCCGTTTTCATATGTCATATTTCATTAATCAAATCATTATTCCCACTATAGGCCTACTGTCCTCATCTGTCTTGTAGTCTCTTGATAGGCTTTCTATTGCATCTTACATGGGCAGAATAGTGTTTGTGCTGCCAACAATTTGCCAGAACCACCCTAACACTAAGACAGGATAAAGATGAGCATTTGAGTTGCCAAGGAACCGGGGATGTTCTGCAGAAAAATCAATGATTTAAACTTAGACACCAGATGACTCATTCAAGATCTTCTGCATCACAAACACTGGCTTGCAAAGATAAGGTTCCTTCTGCAAACACTCAAGAATCATTACTCGCCAGTCCAATGTAATATCAATAACTGACACATCATTGAAGTCTTCTCCTTTGGTATTTCTGCTGGACTGTTCACAGAGAGAACAGCAGTGGGTTTTTCACGCTCCTCCATGAGCAAGTCAATGGCTGTCTGCCACCCCCTGAGAGGGACCACACCACATCAGGGAGAACAAAAGCAAAGAAAGAACAGCATTCCCTCCACCCAGGACACCTCTGGGAGACGATTTCAATCCATTTAGAGCAAGACAACCCACCACTTCAACAGCTTGTACCACAGAGCAGATAGAATTACCAATCCAATCCTCTTAGGACTCACCCCCTGCCAGCCACCACAGCCACAACCTCTGGACTGCTCTGCCTTTATTATTTAAGCACAACATGGAACAACTATGATGTCTTATTCAGTAGACCGTCACTGTCCAAACAAACATCTAAAAAAAGAGCCTAATTTATAGTTAATAACAATAAATGTCTGTATAAAGTGACATTGAGTAACCCAAAACTATATTTACTTTGAAAGTTTCAATAGAGTTAATTTTCTTGAGAACCCCCATAGCTGCAACCACACCATATAAACTCTAAGCTACTGAATTTATTCCTTTATGACATAAAAAATACTGGAAACTGTCATCACCAAATTGAGTTGTTGGGGATGACATGGACTATATCAGATCAAAGTCCTTTTTCTCTTGAAGGACAGGGAAGCCATTGTGTAACGTTTGATGTTGCTTTAACCTATTTGGGTCAAATTGAATTGTGCTTCGCTGCTGGGAAAAACTGACCCATTTTGAATTTGAAATGACTCTGAGCATTTTGTCAACATTAAACATGCATGGCTTCTTTTCTGGGGAGAAGCATGTTTGAGAATACATTTCACTAACTACAGACAGGTATACTGTTATTGTCAATCTCTTAGGACAGGGCCAGGCTGAGAGGGTGAAACTAGACCCGGTGAGAAGGAAATGAACCAAAAGAGGTGATGTTTCCATCACAGCAGTGTGAGGGTAACTCATATAGCTGCATGCCTTGACTCTCGCTCTCCCTCTCTCTCTCACACACACACACATTTCTCCCACTCATATATGAGTTTTGTGCTATATTTCATACATTTATGATATAACTCACAGTAGGCTACGTTATGCATAGTAAGATTCACTTGCTGTGTATCTGGGCTAAGATGGATCGGTGTAAAAGACAAGAGACAAACAGTTTCAGTGACAAATGAGTTTCTCTGGATGTTATTAATGATAACTGAGAATATCGGCAAAAAAATAAAACCACACACACAAAAACAAGCAGACCATCTTTCCCAATCCAGAGTATATCTATCTATCTATCTATCTATCTATCTATCTATCCATACGAACATAACAAAATCTGATTAATCTAATTTTCTCTTCTTACTTTTAAAGTGTGATCGACTCTAATTATGAGTAGAAGATAATCTACGTTTGGTGTCTTACCACAGATTTTATTTCAAATCAAATGGCCTCAAATTAATCTGATTAATGACTGCATTGCGCCCAAATAAGTGTGTCTTAAAATGGATCACTCCTACATGTACATCATCCTGTTTAGATCTCTCTCATGCAGCATTTGGCTGTGACCTAGGTTTGTTTCAATCATGTTGGGAACTAAATACGATTCATTAAAAATATATAGGCTATTTTCTTCAATTTGGTTCTCAGACTTTTTCACATTGAGGACCTAACCTGATGCCAACAGGCCATTACAGTGAAATAACCTGAAGTCTGATCACATTCCCAATCAGCAGTAATTGTGTCCTCATTAAACTAAATCCCAGATAACTTCATCAGTTAAGTCTACTTGTTGGGATATTGGGCCATAATTTTTCCATTCGCTGTTATTGGATATTGGCTGCATCTGGCTACCAGAAGGCCGTGCAGCGATTGGATATTGACAGTTGTTGTACTCACTTGTAATTGGCTGCGTCCTGTGTGAAGCTCAGCCCGAGCAATGGAATGGTGCCTTCAAGTACTACTCGGAAAATTATCGCTCACCTCAGAAATCCACACTAAAACACTAGGCTACTTATTGCTTAATAAAAACGGCCTGGTATAAAGCAGTCAACTTAGCTACGTAGTTTCTAATCGTGCAGTGAATTGAGTCTGTATGCAGTGCTTTTTTTCTTTTCTTTTTTTACTTTCTATGAAATCGCCATAATGTGATCCTTTGACCGAATGCAGCTTTGTATTGAAAAGCTTTGAAAACAAAAGTAGCTAGAGCTATTTATCCATCCGGCTATGCACTATTGTTCGCCACTCTGGCTTTTCTCTGTCTCATTGCTCCGCCTCTTTCTCACACACAGGCCTCGTTGTAGCCTACATGCGCTCAAAACTTGTCGTGATTGTTTCCGATAGCACTTGAATGCAACAGTAGCGTTTGCTGAACTCGTGCTGAGCTGAGCCTACAACACTACAACAATGAGTGAGGGGAAGCATGTTCGGATAGTCTGAGTTGAAGTTTACTTCAGTGAAACTACCCGAACAGTCGCTGTATGTGCTCTTTGGGTGAGTCTCTTTCAAAGCACCAACTTAACACATGTTTTACAATAATCGACAGGCGATCGATCACAGCACAGAGTCTTGATCCGCTACTGTGAACAGTTAGGCTACTATGTGGCTGTTGCATGACACTGTGTCGAGGTATGTGTGTGTCATTGTATCTTTTCCACCCTCAGCATGAGCTGGTTGTATTTGCCTGCCACAGGTTTCCAAAGCGCCGTGTTCAATGGAGCTGGAGGACCAATGGTGGAGAGGACAACTGGCTGCAGACATATACCAGTCGCTACGCTTCAAAGTGAGTGGGACACAATGACCTGTGTGATGGCTGCCAAAACAAACGTGGAAAAAAGTTACAATGTCTATAATAGGACATATCCCATGTCTTTTAACAAACATAATGAACATAATTATTAATAGTCCTTCACTTTTGTGAATTTGCTTTTATTTCACTTTTTAAAAAATCTTAATCTTAATCTTAAAATAATTTTTTGTGTCTGTGTTCTGTATCTTGTTCTTTCTCTTTTGCAAGTGTCTGTGTGTCAGAAGGGAAACTTTAAAGGGTGATAAAACAAATAAAAATATTCTCATGTTGGCTATTTTTCAAAAGAATGCATATAAACATTTTAAATAAAGGATCCTTTAAATTTGTAACTGTCCCACCAGTATATAATAGACAAGGATTGCAGCTAAACTTGGCTTTGCTCACTGGGCAATAACGCCTCAGAATTATATGAGGCAGATTCTAGGTATTTCTATAGTGCAGTGTTAAACCTACATATTCTATCAATATGGTCCAATATTGGCCAAGAATAATCAGTTTAGCTCTAATTTGTGTTTCCATTCATTCCATTGTGTTTACTTTTATAAGAGATTGTAACAAATCTAGACTTAAATGAGTATAAAGTGCACTCTGAGATCTCAATCACAGTGTGTTCTCTGACAGGAACTCATGTTGCCATCCTACAAAGGCCAGTCCCCTCAGCTGAATTTGAGACGATACTTTGCGGACCTCATCGCCATCGTAAGCAACCGCTTCAGGCTGTGTCCTGCAGCCAGACACCTGGCCGTCTACCTGCTGGACCTCTTCATGGACCGATACGATGTCACAATGCAGCAGCTTCACATCGTTTCGCTCTCATGTCTTCTGTTAGCCAGTAAGTGTGTCACCAACATCACACCCCAGTGTCTGACCTTTGATGTGTTGTGACCCTCCAGTGTTCCCTTCTGCAGGTAAATTTGAGGAAAGGGAAGATCGGGTTCCAAAGCTGGAGCTCCTGAACAACCTGGGCTGCATGAGCTCCATGAACCTGGTCCTGACTAAGCAGGGTTTGTTACACATGGAGCTGCTCCTGCTTGAAACCTTTCAGTGGAACCTGTACCTCCCCACAGCCGCCCATTTCATAGAGTACTACCTGTCAATAGCTGTGTACGAGGGAGACCTCCATGACGGCTGGCCTATGACCAGTCTGGAGAAAACTAAACTATACATGGCCAAATACGCAGATTATTTCCTGGAAGTTTCCCTGCAAGGTAATTTATAATTCTTATGACATTTAAGCCCTAGTTGTAGTATTTATTAAAGCAGTTCAACTTGGTCAGTTAGAGAAAAGTTAATTGAAAATGGGCCTATTTTCAATTGTCACCCTCCATATCTCTGAAATGAAGTCACACAGCTCTACCTACCTACAGAGGTAAAAAAGCACTGGAGTGGATAGACAAATTTATTAACTTTTTTTTTTTTATTAAAAACAGCAAAAATACAGAGGTTTACTTTTTTATAGTTTTATTATAGAAAATATAGAAGAGCAAAAGCAGAATGCAGCTGATATGCTAGTTAGATTTAGCAGAACTTCAGCTAGGCTAATTATGTTTTGTCATGTATTTATGTGGTTATGTGGAATAACCACCTGGATTATCAAGATGTGGATTCATAAAAACATGATACATTTTCAGTTACAGATAAAAACAATTAAGTTTTTGCCTCCACTAAAGCTAGCCAGTGCTATGTCACCAACTAGCTTTAGCAGCCTTCCTGGAGCTGTCCAGTTGTCTTTTTCTCTGCAGCAGAGAGGCAACGAGAGCAACAGCTGCTTCAACAACCCACAAATCACTAAACCAGAGTAAAGTTACTGGAGTCTGGGCAGCAACACAAAGCAAAAATCAACCAGCTCCACAGCCAGAATGCAGTTACTGCCATTTGTTTTAGTTTTAGCTTGGTTTTGTAACTTTACAGAAAATGTAGGCTTATATGCTGGTTTCATGAAACTTTTTATGGACTAATAATATTTTATATGGTAAGTCAGATTCTGGCATGAACCTCAAGCCTACACACTAAAAAGTTATTGCATTTTTTTCTTTTGCAGAAGAATAGCCTATAGTTTCCGGCCTCATGTTCTAATGGATTGTGTTTTATTTCTTCTTCTTTCCTCAGATCATGTGTTTTTGTGTTTTGCCCCCTCGCTGGTGGCCGCTGCCTGTGTGGCCGCCTCCCGCCTCATCCTCCACCTGTCCCCTACGTGGCCCCCCCGCCTGCAGCAACTCACAGGCTACACGTGGGACACCCTCGTATCGTGTGCTGAGAAGCTCCTTGTGTATGTATCTGCATTGATCTTCTTCTTTTTTTTTTTTTTTTTTTACTGTAGTCAACGTCAGTCAGATAAAGGAGTTCAGCTTGGTGAGAGTGATGCAGATGGATGCTGACAGCTCCCAGTGCACATACACGGTTAGCACAGCAAAAAAAACGGGGAATAGACAGAAGCCTGAACAGTTCATGGTATGAACTCAACAAGATTTTATTTTTAAATTTATCCAGGAAGCCTCAATTGGAAAAATGCCATCATATATCACCTCCTTCAGTCTAATACTCTCGACTCGCTCAAGTAGCCTAACTGGTTGACATTAAAAATTCCACAAACACCTCATTTGGAAGAACTGCTTTTAGTTTTTCTGTGGCATCCACCTGGAATAACTTACAACTAACTTAAAAACTACAGACACTTTAAAACTTATGAACAAACCGTTTGCTCTCAGTGATTCTCAAGATTAAAAGGCTAAAAAAGTCAGTGCTGTGCTGAATGTTTTCATTAATCAACACTGCAATTCTATCCTTTGGCCAACACAGTGCACATGACAGTGATGTGAAAGAGGCCAACAAGCAGAAGTGCCAGCAGCCCGGCCAACAGCAGCAGCAGCAGCAGCAGCAGATGCTGTACCACAGTTCAGGCCAGACAGCCACTGTGGCCCAGTACCTACACAGGCCAGGTGTTCAGTTCCCTCAGCAGGCTAACCACAGGCCTGCCTCATACCTCAGCCACTCCACCGGCAGCCTGCAGGCTCCCAACGGCCCCCAGCACGGCAGCACCCAGGCCATCACCGCCTCGCTGGATCCAAAGTCCAGCATCACCAACAGGGCTTACCAAGTCAGCATGCACTACACCTGCACTGCGCCGTGCTTTGACAGATGATGGATTTTCCACAATGTCCTCACCTGTGGAGAGGAAGAAAGAGGTGATGACCCACTTCTCTTGAACACAACAGAATACACTGAAGGAAAAAAGAGTGTTTTTAATTTGAAGAGACTTGAGGAGATTTAGTACAGCACTTTGAACCTAAGATGTGCGCATTGTGCAATATGCATACTCTGCTGTAATTTTCTGTGGAAAGCCTGTGTGAGTTTTTTTTTTTTCCAAGATGTTTGAGATATGAGGAGTGAATGTATCTGTGAGATTACTAGAGGCAGAGTTTGCACCACTATACTGACTAGTGTTACTGTATAATTTAGCTACAGACCAAAAAGTCTTGTATTTAAGTAAGCCTAAGTACCTCAGAAGTATTGAACATATTGACCTTGTGCCTGCAGTCTTTATGACCACTACTATGCTAAGTTTAAAGGGCAGTAACAAAAGGGATTTACATGGATTTGTGGTTGATGTGAAAAAGCACAGTTTGTGTCTGCGTTCTGTACCTTGATTTTTTCTTTCTTTGAGTGTCATTTGTATAGGAGATTAGGAAGGAAAATACTCCTCTAGATGTCACAATTTGTTTGTGTAAATGTTGCTCTTCTGTACACAGAGGATTTCAGTCAGTGCTGTGCACTTCTATGATGATAGTTTTAAATAAAATACAAATCTGTGTTAGTTGAACTGAGATTAATTTATCACTGCAGTCTCTTTCTTTAATAAGGTTCAGGTTTTGTCTTCATCTTACAATTCCATCCATTAGCCAAACTGCTTATCCATGAAGGGTTTCAGAGGCCGAAGCCAATCCCAGCTGATGTAGGCCGAGGGCAGGCTACGCCCTTCACTCTACTTAAAGGCTACTCCTGCAGTTCAGAGGCATACTAATTCAATTACATGTATGATTGCTTTAATTACTGTGTACATTACTGTTGTGCAGTGTATAGTCTGTTTTGAGGCCTTGAAATCCAGCTTCTGTGGAAACTGGAATTACCACCACATGGTTGTTTGTCTCCGCCCACCAACCACGTTGAAGGAAATCTAGTTACAGTCTTCACTTCCTGAGTTACAGTATGAGTGTTTGTGTAGAACATTATAATGTCACAGTGATGTTGACCTTCAACTATTTATTTAATTTATCAGCCACTGCAGTAGAACAAAAGACAATTTCATTAAAAAAAATACTTCAATGTATGAAAAACAGATGCAACAATACACATTCATAATATTCTTACTCATAGTAAGATGACACATAACAAAACCCAATGACTCACAGCAAACAACACAAAAGTAGTTCATACAAAAGCTCTATGATGTATTTTTTTGTTAAATGGAAAGGAACCGTTCACCAGTTGAATGACAAAGAAAAAGGCAGAAAAATGTAAGATGACACACAATGTCCTTTTCCTCTTCAGAGAACTTAACATTGTAACACACAAAAATCTCATCATCATACTGTGATCTTCTTCCTTGTATAAATAAGTACATCTAGCAACAATAACTTAGCATTTTAAAGCATATTGTACTATTTTCTGATGTAAATTAATGGAATAATAACTCTCACACACATTCTTAATCAGTTAAAAGAGTGTTTCTGCCTATTGATTACTCTAACCTACCTTTACAGAACTTGCAGGACATCTCGTAAAAGAACATTGACGTTGTGCTTTTGTTGCATTTACTTCAGTTAAGCATCTGGCCTGCTACCTCCTCCACCAATGAAACACAAAGGGCTCCAAGCATATTGTTGACTCACAGTGTATGTATGAGACCAGCGAGTCACAAAAAATACCCTGCCCTGCCATGTCAACTGATTTACTTATCATCAGTGTTCACAACAGCAGCAGACATAGCAGAACCAGCAGGCTATATTTTATTGAGATAACAGACCCTCTTGTGTCCTGCATGATCCTGATGAGTTAGTGTTTCTGACACGACGGACACAAAACGTCCCCACTGCAGTGGCATGGAGGCCAGAGGCAATTTTGGATCTGACATATTTGCTGGTGTTGGACTCAGCAGTGAGAACAGCAAGTTAATAAAAAACTGCAGCAATATGCCAGTCAACATGGTGAAACTAAGGGTGCCCAAGAGGTTGAGGTGTTGACCACAATCTGCAATGTTTCTTTATTGTATGTCACTCCCTGTTTCAATTTTACTTTGTTTTCAGTAATTTTTCTATTCAATGAAAAGTGCAAACTGTCCAAAAATAATGAAAGGAGAGAATCATAAGTTGAAATCATTGTTGAATTGAAGCATCAGAATAGCTGCTCCAACTGTTAAAAGGGGCTGAGAGCTCCTCATGTCTTATCTTACTAGAAATATTCATCCACATATCACACCAAATCACTCAAACTGATCTCAAAACTCAAAGTCAGATGAAGGATTTTATTGGTCGTCAAATATGAACATCTGAAACTAACATTTTGTAACAAGAACATCTGAAACTATAACATTTTGTAACAAGAACATCTGAAACTAACATTTTGGAACAAGAACATCTGAAACTATCAACTCTGACTCATGATTCAGTCAAACCTGAACACGCAGACATGACAATACTACAGTAAATTAACATCCATTCATCTGCTTAGAAACCAGAGGAAGAAGAATCTCCTCAGTCCGTGACCAGTGCTGGGTGTCAAATCATCCAATGATACATAACAGACTTAATATACCTAATTCAGTTCATTTTCATTTTCCATTTCAGTTCATATTTCCTATATTTGTTGAAAAAGTTCTCTTAGTTCTGTGATTATTAGAGCTGCCATCACTGCATGTCGCCTCCAGCAGATCTAAAACCGACCTGACAGTTTAACCTGACTTTGACTGACAACTGACAAACAGTTGGTGCTGAGGAGGGGAGATGTGTCTGTGTGTTTGATTTGAAGTCAATACTGAGTGAAGTTTTGAATTCATTAAAAATGTCTCTGCACACATTCTTTTATAATGTGCCCCCTCATTTGAATTTGTCACGATAACAGTTACTTGTTGCTGGGTACGGTAGAAGCAATCTGCTCTACTTCTATAGTGGATACTGATCCGTCACCCACAACACAGCCGCCCATTATTGATTGTCTGTGCTGTCTGTGATCTGGACTCCCTGTACAGTGTGTCATTCACACACAGTAGTGATCCATCATGAACAGCCTATACGCCTGGTGACGAGCCCGGTGATGAGCCACAGTCGTACTGCAGAGGGCAGTATGTGTCCCATCTCTGTGGCTGCACAGCTAATGTATGCAGGAAGATAAGCTCTGACACTAAACTCAGTAATGTCATAGAGCATGTGAGCAGTGAGAGTAATAAAATGTGTCTCATGTATTCAGAACATTGCATCATTAAAAATCACTTAAATAAGTTTGTTTGTTCTTTGGGAGCCAAAGAAATGCTAATTTTAATAAACCGGGTTGGCTGGTCAAATCTAGGGAAGGAATAAACTAAATATTTATTCTCATGCATCAAAACTGTTCCTGCGTGGTGAACCACATGTCCCCCGCTCCCCTGGACATCAGAGACAACTTTAGACACAAAGTTACATAAACCCCAAATGACTTTGTTTTCCTTCCACTTCAGCTTTTTGTTTATCCACCTCTGACTCTGGATTTGTGATTAACTCAGGGTCAAGGTCTTGATGGACCCTAATTAAAGTCAGTTCCTGTTATAAAACAATGTGGTCTATAGTCCCAGTAAACCTCCGATGCAGTCCTGATTCTTATATGTCATGATGTGGCAGACTTACTAAAATAGCATTTCCGTTCTGGGAATATAAAATGCCGAGCTTCCTGTGGAGGAGGAAGCAGACTGATGAATATAGTGATGAGGACTGAAGTTGTCTTGCTGCTTCTCCCTCCCAAACACTGTGGGTATCAGCTCAGTAGCCAAACAAGTAGGTGGACCGAGATTTATGAAGTCATCTTATTTGTTGACCGAGTCCTCCAGTGGAGACACACACCTTTCAAAACACATAGTGGTTCTGTGTTAATCGTTGTCAGTAAAAAGGTCAGCGTGTAGTCAGGGTGATAATAACTATGGGGCAGCATGGGAAACTCCAAATCTCAAAACCATATGAGCGTCTTTTTTTTCTTTTTCTTTTTTACATTTCCAGACAAAGTACAAGATTTAAAAAAAAAGAGGAAGTTGAATGGCTTTCACAGGTTCTTCTTCTAAGGTTGTTGAAACACTTTATGTGAAAAAAAAAACCCACCACCCACCCACCCATCCATCTGTTACACTATAAAGGAGCAGAATGTTTTCCACTTTTCAATGTGATCAGTGTGACGTCAGGCTGACCTCTGAAAGGAACTTGTGTGGTTTGTCTTGGTGCCAGCGGTGTCAGCAAAAACAACAGTAAACCTGGCGCCAGCATCAGACCATCAAGTCAGAGACGAAAAGTAGAATAGAAAGAGAATAGAAACTTTGGTAATGCTAGACTCACCACCCGGCATGTTGCCCCCAGGTTATACAGAGTCGTAAATACTATTTTTGTGAAATTTTCATTATTTCTGTGTGAAGTCTTGAATAACGAACAACCACTGTCACTGGGGTCACCTTTGACCTTTTACCATCAAAATCTAATCAGTTTGTTCTTGAGTTAAAGAGGACCTATGCAGGATTTGTATCTTAAATATGCAAAAATGTTTACCTTACAAAGCTAGGAAGTATTGTGATGGTTAAATCTTGTTACAAGGAAGAATGGAGGCTCTGCCTTCCATATAGCGTCCATGTTTGGCCAAAAACCAACCTCGCAAGAGCAACACCTCCAACTAGGTGTCACAGCTCTCATCTTGGCAGCACCACGACATAGGTGCGCCCTGTAACCCATATCTATATGACATACTGCTATACACAAATATACACATGGTAGATATATAACATTATCCACCGATCCACTGATTGCTTTTTTTGCCGTCTTCACCGATGCACGCCGCTGGGAGGAGGGTTAGCAAAACCGGACCGCACTTGCAAAGTTCTCCTTAAAGTGAATGTGAAGGCATTACCTCGAGGAGTGTTCACAAGAAGGAAGCCATATTTGTGCCAAATGGGTTGTGTGAGTGGTTATTTGTAGGACATTGTGCAACAATCATTGACAGGACCTGACAAATCTTAGCCAGCTTTAGTGTAATTTCAAGTATTATTAGTAATGGAAATACTCTGATTCATTTGTTCATGGTGAAATCTTGATTGACGCGCCTTGACGACCTGACCGATGGAATCCGTTTAGAGACACAGTGCTGAAGAATGTGAGATTAACATATTTCAACCACGAGAATCCTTCTCTCACCATGTGCATAACAGGCGAAGACGAGTGAGAGTGAGACTGTGTGGCAGTGATGGGCAGTGATGGGAAGAAGATCTGTATGTGATGAGCAGGGGACTGATGAGCTCGCCCTGGCACTGGATATGAAGACTGGAGGTGGATGGTGTGGAGGAGGAAGAGAGTGAGATAGAACTGTGAACGGATGAGGCATAAAGATAGTCTTCCTGACTGAACTCAGCTTCACAGACTGAAACAGAAGGGGATCTAAAATTGCTCCTCTGTGAACAACATAGATAAGGTAAGTGAAGATAAGTGGCCATTTATAGAGACTATGTGCCAAAAAGAGGAGGCACAGTGGTTGAGCTATCTGTAATACTAAAAGATGGACTGTGAATCAGGCTTGTCCATGGGTTCATAATATAAATTGAACTAGTGTAGGGCACAATAACACAAAGATATAATTAAAGATATTCTGTTCTAAAAAAGACAGTAATTATGGCGGGTATTCACATAACTGTGACCGCGCAAGCCTGGATTTATCTTTATCTTTTTTCATAACACTGCATCCAACCCCAAGAGGTTTAAAGTTAAACATTAGTGGTGAATTAGTGACCCGTGGTAGGGCAGACTGAGAGTGGGGCAGCAGTTGTGCTTTTTAACTGATTAAAAGTGAGGAAGCTAAGAGGATGAAGGCAGGGAGCAACAGAATAAATGGACTTGCATTTACACGGCACTTTTGTACACTTAACGACCACTCATAGTGCTTTACATGATTTATTTGTCACTTCCATCCATTGGCACACATATTTACACGGTGCTTTGATAGGCACACCAATGATACAGTATCAGAGGCAATCTGTGATTTATCTTTCACAAGGACACTTCTACGTGTGGACAAGAGGAGCCAGGGTTTGGACCATTGATCCTCTGATTAGAGAACAACTACTCCTCGAAGTCATACCGTCACCCGCATAATAATCAATGACAAAAATGTTTTGGTTGATTCTCCTCCTCAAATGAGCATAAGTCTGATGCTCAGAGAAAGCTATCTCCTATACCTCAAAGAGCAGATAAGTCTGACTTATCAGGTTAATCCATTGTGAAGCAGCTCACTGAGAACCTCACCTTGTCTCTGTTCAAAAACCAAAGGGAGACTGGTGTGAGGACTGATCCATAGCTGACTTCTGTACATTACTGATACCAACATAGGTCTGCTATTTTGTCAAGGCTAAAATACGCTTCCTCTTGAAGAAAGCTATGGAGATTATTAACAAGAAAATGTTTTAGTCACTCGAACTGTAACGAATGGTGCTGATTTTGTACTTCTGGCTGCAGGCATAAAACATACAGGTGTGTAAGGAGCAAACTAGTAATTCTAGTGATTATATCACACATACTATGTATCATGTTTCTACACGGTTGCCCATAATGTCAGAATAATTTCATTTTCAGACACATCCCTCTTTTTTTCCCCTATCATAAAGGTTAATTGTGGTTCAATTTTCATAATAATATGTTTGGAAGAGACTGATCAATAAAGTTTTGAGAAGATATTCACTTTATCTATAAAGAATAAATCACATTGTCACAATAATTTCATGAGAAGAGGTCAGGAAAAATATTTTATTCCAATTTAATGGGCAACCGTGAATCCAAATTTGCATATAAAGTCTAAAAAAAAATCCACTTGATGCTTCACTGTCTATCAGTCGACAGTGAGAGAATGTCTTACGTGGATAGATATGTTTATTGTCACATGAATAAATTTGAAATATAATACTGAGTTGTGAGAGATTACTGCATAAAGGACAGATGATTGTGTTTGGGAATGCTCCAAAATAAAGAAGGCAGGTCAGCAGGCGCAGGAGTAAAAGTCCTCAAAAAGTTTTATAAAACAATCTACAGCCTCACGGGAAGTTGCCGCCTGCTCTCTCCTTGGTGACTGCTGACATCATATTTTCTTCTTCTCTCCTCACTGGAGCCGTCCACCTGATCAGGTCTAGTCAGAACATCTCTGGTACAGTAAGTGAGTCTGGGGTCAGTTTACCCAGGTCTGTCCAACCATATACCCAAACATATAAACTTTAGCACACACTTGTTTCCCTTCTCCCTCATTGAGGTGCTGAGACTGAGACAGATAACTTATGATACACAAAGCTACAAATATATCAAAGCTGCAAACAAAGATTAACCACATTTTACAGCCAATGTATAACTGAATGTAAAAAAAAAACCTGGGAATGGATCTTTTCACAGAGATCATTTGAATGATGTCATAATTAGAATATGAATTCTTGTTTCAAAAATGTGTTTTGTAAAATTACATGCAGCGACATTGTCCTTTGACCTTTGACCTCAAATTTTAATCAGTCAGAATGAACATTTAGCCTGTCTTGAAAGAATGTGTCGGTCCGTTAGTTAATTAGTTAGATACTTAGTTACTTTGTTGACAATGATGTTGGCTGGCAATAGTATCTCGTTAACATTGTAATTCCACTAAAGAAGCTTTGTCTTGTAATACCATGAGAAAGCACTGTACAGTTCGCTTGTGTCATTTTGATGTAATAGCCTTACATGGGTCAGCTAGTCACAGATTACACAGGGATCAGGACTTCCCTCTCATTGCCTGCTGCAGGGACTGAAGCATCCTCATCACGCAAATGGTGAAAAATGACATTGTCCAGCATCTGAAGGAGAGTTAATAAGCAACTGCATAGATAGAAGTGATATATTGTGTTCAGAGTTTTGAATGTGATTTAAATGATCATTTTTATAATCTATTTGGCCTCACAAGGCATTTGAGCCAGCATGAATACATCATCACTGAGGTCTCAGCTGTATATTCAGATGAGATGAAGAGTCTGATATATCACAATACAAAGCAACATACTGTTTGTGACCATGGTGATTGAAACTTTTGCGGCTATAATTTACATGTAACGTGATCAGAACCTACCTTATTTTACATGACCGATGCGTCACTGGCTGACTTTTTCCACTTCACTCCAGGTATTCATGAGGAAACTCTGCCTGAGGCACCTGAACAAACAGTAAAACTCATCATATCATTTACGCACATTGTGATTCTGAAGCTTTGTCTATTTTTGAACATGTTTTTTTAGCTGCTTCTGGAGTCTGTCGCCCGATTTAGTGACATCAGTGGGTGAAACAGTGTCGGTTCAGATTGAGACACAGTGAGCATCATTGTCAGTTCTAAAATAGTGTGCTCAGTGTTCCTGTGTTATAGCGAGGTGCTGAAAGGAGGGTGGTAGGTGACATTAAGCTCAGCTATGCGCAAGGCAAGCTGCTACATCTCCATGCCACAGTCCATATTAAGCATGTGTATTAATATATAGTGTTCTTATGTTGATTGTTAGTGATTTTACCATGAGCTCACTGCTCTAAATGACATAACTAATTGTGTCATGTCTGGGTCATTGACATTTTCCAATTTTTCTGCAAAATAATAATAGGGGTTATTTTGAAGGCAGAGGAATCGAACTGAGAAGGCTGAGGTATTGAGTTTGAAAAGAATACTGCAGCACAGATCATTTTCCAACAGAGCAAAGAGAGTTTTTATAGCAAACATGGAGGAAAAACTCAAATCATGTCCTTCTATAACCAAAGCCCATTTGCAAGAACCAGCTTTCAGTATTTGGTTGTCAACTAACACCAGACCTTCTGTTTTCTGACCCCTGACGAGATTCACAGATGCAAAGGTCAAAATGGGAAACTTTGAAACAGCTATAAAGTGGATATGATAAAGAATGCACTCTGTCCAGATGCACAATGAAATCGTTGGCAGAGAAGCGTCTGTATATCCTTTGATAACTTTGCAGGTCAGAATCTGTGCAAACAAGCACTTCATCACATTGTCATCCTGTCTACCTGAAGAGCTCTTTACTGGCTCGAGAGCTCCAGGTTTGCTTTTGTTCAGCGGTCACAGCTGAGTCAAATGCCACATTTTTCAACATCAGTGCCACCAGACAGAATTATAGCCCTCTGTCATCGCCATGAATGAAGTGGACCGCTTGCTATGTCAAAGGAGGGGGGGGCATGATGCCTCTCTGTGATTAAAAGCCAAGTTCTTCATTGACTTTGATAGGGTGAAGGGCGGCTGGACATGATCGAGTGTTTGCAGTGGGAGCAGTCAACACACTTTAAGAGCTGAAGCTGAAGCTGATAAAGCAGCACTGAGATGCTTTACAAAGAGGATATGTGGCATTGCATTGGAGACATCGCATCCGATACTCAGGGGGCGACCTGGCATCATTAGCCAAAGATACTTTACTCAGGCCAATTAGTGAACTGAGACCAGAACTAATCTGGTTTGCGGCTGTCAATTAGCCTTTCGCATTGAGAAGAAAGACTCTGAGGATGCCCTTTGTGCATCATTGCCAGTATTCGCCCAGCCACTGTGGATATGTGCGCCATATGGAACAAAGACACAACAGCTTGAATTTAGGCCCCGAACAAGAGGAACTATACAACTAAAGGGGTTAATAGAGAGCAGCACTTCAGCTCTGTAGTTACCACTATTCACTCCCAGCAAGAAAGTGTTGGTGCTCAGTCTCAGTGTGGATACTGCATGTTCTCCCTGAGATCTTGTGGGTTTTCTTTGGGTGTGCCAGTTTCATCACAAACAGGAAAATTATAATTTACTGTCAGAAGCGCTGCAAACAATTGCGGACAAGTTACAATTAGACATACAAGCAAAACAATGAATAGAAAAACAAAAACCAACAGCATGGGCTTGGTTTCTTCTATGGAAAAACACATTGATCATTTAATACTCGATGCTTTGCATTACCCTAAAGAGATAAAACAGGATTTACTGGAATCTATGTGAGCACACATAGTACTCCAAACTGCAAAGCCCTGTGCTTATTTTAGATATTGCATAACAATGTTTCATAACCAACATTCTGCAAACAGACAGGATGCTCATTATGTGATAAAATCATTTCAAATTCAAACTAGTCAGTGCAGCGACGCTTATAGTGATGATGAACAAGATATAAGATGCAACACTGTCTCCTCAAAACCTGCCTTTTGTTTCGCCTGTGGTATTCATCCACTGATCCCTCCTATGACAGTTTCAGATTTTACATAATAATTTACCAATTAAAATAGTTTGGGGCTATATTCAAGAACTTGCCCTGTGAATGAAACCAACAGCTGCAAGAAGGAAAAAGGAATAAACCTTCAAACAACAGAGGTCATATTACAGTTGTGATATTCAATCATCACATTTACTGTATGGCAGAAAAATAGGACTCCTCCTTTGGGGTCCGTAAACCTCTGAGAAAGACATAAAATCTATAATATGAAAGTCTCCCAGTTTAAAAGACTGTGAAATATTATGAGGACAGACTGAGAAAAGGTCACACTTAAAGTCATGCATACTTTTCCCAGTCTCCCTTGCACTGTTTGCTTATACATTTCAAGCATGAAGTCAACATCTTACATACACAATTACACTGTAGTACAGCCAGCTCTCTATGGTATTTCTTTTTGCTTCTGTTGTCTGTGAAAAACATATGTTTCTTAACTGCCCTCATTGCCATTTACTGGAAAAATAGGTGTATTCTGTAAGTTAAAACCTGTGCATTCATGTGGAGGACAAGCATACCCCAAGGAAAAATCCCAAGCAGAGCAAGGAAATGTTCTAAGAGAAAAGTCAAAACAAGGCATGTGCATGACTGACTGACTGGCGGTTGTATTCAACATTCGCATTGGGCATTCTGTTACAACACTGAAATATCCAATATAGGCTATTTTACTTGCATACAAACAACAAATCCAGGAACTGTAAAATACCAGCAATGCTTACTGTCCACTGAATTCTCTGTCTGTGAGGGATAATCTTGCTTAAACACTACCAAAACAGAATTTACTGTATCTGAAACCCTAAGCTTCATTGATCTTTGCTGAATACCGCTTGTGTTGTTTTCTTCATCATCATTCTTTGCAATTCCTAAACCAAGCCTATAAATGGGTGAAAACCGTTGAGTTTTCAGGACCATGGCCAGCTCAGACTTCAACCAACTGCAAGAATATCTGTGAGCAATGTAAATAGGTCAAAACTAAATGGAGAAACAATTCAAGCTTGGGCTATTATCTAGGCCCCAGTATTATAATTCAGACAGTATGAATGATATCTGACTTATAGAGGCATATTCACGTTATATTCAAAATAGTTAAATTAACTTTAGATTTTCGTGGCTGTTTTTAAGTAAAGATAAACTAGAGTTGCGTTATGTGTAATAATGTATCTAAAATCAATGTGAGGAGAAAAAAACTATCCCTTTTCGGTGTTTTTTTTCTTCTCTCCACTCGTTTCCTCTTTTAACGTGCTTTCTGATTGGTTCTCCCTGGTGCTTCCAGCCAATCAGCGTCCGCCTGCTATGGAGGAAGGAATAAATGCAAGATGGCTCCTCATATAAAAACAGTCTTCTGGGTCGCCCTCAGCGTGCAACTAAATAACTCTTTACATCTTATAAGGTTGAAACATTTATCCGCGAAGAGTTCTGAAGGGTAGCTCGAGCTATACATTGATGTGCGTACGGTACTTGTCGATATTTTATGGGAGAAGATACCGAAGAGACAAGAGGGGACAACTTTGAAGCCATGTATCGGTGGTGAAGTCGCTCTCCTCGGCGGACACACAGTCGCGGTGGCCACAAGCAGCAGCCTGGGCCTCGGCTAGTTAGCGGTAGCTGCTAACTAGCTGATGACTTCATCTACTGTTGTCTGTCGCATTGGAAACGTTAAACGGCGGAGAGAGGAGGGGGGAAACAACCTCACATTACCGGCTGCCTGTTGAATGCGGGGAGTTTAAAAGGCCACAAATCTTTAGGCCATGGCTGTATCGAGGTAAGTTTGCACTAAGGGGTTTTCACCAACCCGGTTCTGCCTGCCGACTTTCATTAACAATCAGCTAGCTGACCTGCTAATACCTGCTAGCTTTGGATTTGGCAAAGAAATGGCATGGCGACGGCGGCTAACTAACGGCAGCCTCTGGGCTAACAGACTGACGAGACCCTGCAACTTAGTCAGTACCCGAGCTCTGAGTTTGCAGGCCGAGACAGACTGAGCTCAGTCTGGTGCTTGTGCTCGCTGCAGGTGCGAAGTGCCAGTGTAAATGTAATGATGCTCTGGCTCTAAAACACCGGTTAACTACTACTTTCACTCGGAAGTTGAGTCAGGGAAGCTAGTCAGTCTGCAAACATGACATACCATCACTGATTAGCTGTGTTCAGGACATTTGATAAGAGAAACGGGAACACGTCTGACTTAATGTAAATTTAAACCCTGCAGCTTGTGAGGTTGCAAGTTTGCATCCTGCTCGTAATGCTTACACAGTTGCAGATAACTTAACGTCATTATAAAATGCACCAGTGTTATGTCTGGCTACTGTATTTTTTTTCTTCTTCACGTGGCCTCAGATGGTGTTTTGCGTTTTGATTGTTGTCATAGCTCCACGTGGTATCCGTGGTCTTTTGCATAGCAAAGTGGGTTGAACTGTAGTTCATCTTAAGTATTAGTGGTACCTAGGGTCACACCCTGTACATCCCTAATCCACTCCACTTATTAATAGACTGCTAATGACCTCAGTGGAAGACCAGGGTCATTAAACAGGTTACCTTGGTGCAAAGCCAAACAGTTAATTATATATGAGGGTTTACATATGCATTCACCTGTTGGATTTCGAGCATTTGGAACAATTTCTTATTTGTTTTTATTCTAGATAAATACAAATCATATTAATCTTAAACAAATCTAATCTGATTCTCTAACTAGGTTCAAACCTAAGACATGATCTTTGTACAGTACAGTATTGAAAATTAGAGAAGAGGAACCAGGAAGTTGCTGGTTTGATGCTGTGTGCTGTGCATCCTCTGTGACGTTTCTATTGACCTTGTGTTGTGTTTTTTTTTTTATTTTTACAACTTGTCTTTAGACTTGATCGTCTGTTTATCCTGCTTGATACCGGAACAACACCAGTAACCAGGAAAGCAGCAGCCCAGCAGCTTGGAGAAGTGGTCAAACTCCATCCACATGAACTCAATAACCTCCTATCAAAGGTGTACATTTCATCCTCTTTTCTCATCACCCTCTATAGGATGATGTCATCCACTGTATATTTGACTGTCTTCATAGGCAAATGAAATGGGAGACAATAAAGATCCATAAGATCTTGACAAAAAGGGGAAAGCATTTGTATTGCTGTACTTTCTCTTTTCATATAAGTCACAGAGTTTCAGTTGTATGTTCAGTAAATTGAATCTATTTTCTTTCAATTACAAGGTGCTGACCTACCTAAGGAGTCCCAACTGGGACACTCGTATAGCAGCAGGCCAAGCTGTAGAGGCCATAGTGAAGAATATTCCTGAGTGGGACCCAGCACCCAGACCTAAAGAAGGTACGCTCCCTTTCTTGAACTTTGGGGACCCTGGTAAACACATGGCACACCAGTTAGCATGTACAGTAGATGTTTTCATGAAATAATTTTTTGTCTCTTCCCTGAAGTATCACTATTTATGTGAAGGTTCAGAGCACTGTTGTGTTTTTAGGGTTTGACCACTATGCATGCAGTTTCAATTGTGTGTGCCAGAGATGGAAACTTTGGAGTCATCAAGTCATCACCATGCCATGTATTTGTATTTGTATTTGTTCTGCTCAGTCACGGAACCAGGTGCATTCACTAATTAGCTCACCGTCCTGACTGAACAGCTGTGCTGATTGGACTCAGATGGTTTAATTTTTTTTTTAATTTTGTGTATTTAATATAACAGGGACAATGCAGGTTAACATATTATAGATATTGCAAGTTTCCAACTCCCATCCCTAATTAGGTTTCTAGTAAAAGAAAGAAGGTAAGAAAACAGAGTGCATGAGCAGAACAAATACATGGCATGGAGATTACTTGTTGACTCTGGTCTGTGCCATTCTAAACTTAACTTGATTGGTACAAAATTGATCCAAATGAAAGGCCAAGTTGGAGACAGAAGACAAATGTCAAAGTCAAATGTATCTGCAGTAGTGTTAAAGTGGCCTCAGATTCATTGAGTTGTCAGATGGATGGATTTACAGTGATGAGACATGCTTGTTTGTTTCCTGTAGAGTCTTGTGAAGACTTATCACCAGAGGACTCCTCCTGTGACCGGTTAAGTTTTTACCACTTTGACATTTCCCGCCTACTTAAACATGGGGCCTCGCTACTAGGATCTGCTGGGGCAGAGTTTGAGCTGCAGGATGACAAAACTGGTTTGTAGTAACAACCACACTATCACACTTTTACACAGACAAGAAACACACACAAGACAAAGTGAAGCTCAGCGTTCGAAGTGGACTCTGTCATGACTTTCAACTAATTCCCGTCACTACGTGCACACACAATGTAGCAAAATATGCTAATAAACAGACGGGACCACTGCAGCTTCACAACATATACCTGGAGGTGATACTGATGCTACCTCAAACTACACAACCAGCTGGGTTTTGTGAATATTTTTACCACTAAAGAAACTGCTCTTTTTTAAGCAAATTGCCATTAAAACCTGTTCAAAGACGAAAGAAATGTTAAACAGACATAATCTTGTACTGCAGGCCCTAAATAACTAAAAGTAATTATTGGGTGGATTTAATCATTAACCCATGTGCATATAAATTGGTTAATTTTGTGTGTGGGCTCTAGGCTGTAAGTATACATGATATCTGGAGCAAGGACAGATGAACTACAAGTTAAACAGTTGAAACGGTTTCTTCTTGTGTGTAAAGGACTTTTACTAGAGCTTTGGACAGGTTGCAACTGTCTCTGCCCAGACATGCAAAAGACTTGTTGCACTAATGGCAGCATCACCGTCAGCATCAACTTCAGGGAATGTAACTACACTTTTGAATGTTTAATTCTCTCTGGCCATATCACTAAGAGGTGTGTGTAGAAAATCTAACCAGGTAACCTTTCTGTGTCAATATTAAAGAGGAAATCTATTATCTTAATTTCTCCATTATGAAAAGTAGAGGCGATTACATCTTCTTCTTTTTTTTTAAATTGGGATTTTGTACCCATGTCCTAAACCAGCTGGACTATGTAGTCATGACTTTGAATATAATTTGAATGAGGAAATCTGCTCATCCTTATCTTGGGATAGTCATTTGAATTTGAACTTTTTGTCAGTTCGTCTTTCTCTGCATTCTCTTGTTGTACCAGCAGATGTTTTTCTCTGTGAACTGATTTCACTGCTCATTCAAGGTGCCCTGCTCTGTTGAAGTTGACTAAATTTAGCATCTTCCAGGTGACTTTGGGCGATATTTATGATACTGTTCCTGTATTTTATTTGTAGCCCTAGCTTTAATCATTTTGCCACCGAAGTGCATTTAGCTGCAGAATAACACTCCCCCTCCCACACACACAGTCTAAAATAATGTTCCTCACACTGATACAGTATATTCTTCCTCCATTTCCTCCACACTCTCTAAATTGTATTCCCCCTGACTTCTTGTCATTTAGCTGAGATGGACCCCAAGGAGCGCCTGGCTCGCCAGCGGAAACTTCTTCAGAAGAAGTTGGGATTGGACATGGGTGCAGCTATTGGGATGGACACAGAGGAGCTGTTCAACGACGAGGACCTTGACTATACCTGTCAGTCCAGTGGGCTGAGAGCTCACGGAAGCAAAACCGCAGCCGGATCCAGTTCCCGCAACCATGTAGTGGGTCACATTTTAAACTCCTAGCTCTGACTCAGCAGATTCAATGTGTCTTTTGGTGGCCCATGCTGCAAGCTGTGGTCTTGGATGGATGTTTAAGCGCAGAAATAGTTGGCGTTAATCAGAGGTTGGGACAGGAAGTGGGCACTCTGTCACTGTTTGTGTGAGCAGTTGAATATTCTGTGCAGTGAGATGTTGATTCGAGGCTTTAATCAGTGTATTTGGCCAACTAGTAGGTAAAGACCAGAAAGGTAGGATGAAAGCAACAGGCTGTTGCTGTTGACCTTTTCGAAGTGCGTAGGCAAAAAACAGTAGGTTTTCACTAATGTACACCACTCGCTTTGGAGCACTGGGGCTTGTCTGAACAGGATAGCTGTTCAAAAAGTCTTATTGTTGTAATCTTGGTTGTGTCATCTGTTCTCTGACTTGACAGTGAGTTTGGTGAATCAGTTTTTCCCTGGCTGTGGTAATTCAAACCTGGTTGCTAGTTTTGTGTATTCAGTTTTAGTCTGTGTGCCTTTACTGGTGAGGGCTGTGACGTGTTATGAATTGTTCTGTATGTTTTGTCAGTACACTAATACTTCTGCCTCTTTGGTGTGTAGTTTGTCAAATGTGTCACAAATGATAATCCTCTAAATGTGAGTGTAGGGCAGGTAGCTGGTGTGGAAGCAGCAGTATAGGGCCTCATGAATAGACAGTCTGTGCCTGCAAAAAGTCCTGGACAGTATAAAACAATAAGATGACTTGTGCATGAGTAGGCAGCGGGAATGCGGTTGGTCTATAAGAGTCTCTGCTGCTCTGCATAGGGTTTATACTTACTTGAAGCAGTATGCACCACTAAGAGATTCATGATATGTTTAAGTTTGATTTAGTCAAATGATTCTTTCTTTGTTGTTGTGTGTTAGTATGTGTTTGAATTTCTGCTGTTTTGTTTTCAGCCCATTCACGCTGCTGAGTTGATAGATTCAGAGTTCCGGCCAGGCATGAGCAGTCGCCAGAAGAATAAGGCCAAGAGGATGGCCAAACTAGTGGCAAAACAACGATCCAGAGATGTGGATCCAAATGAAAAGAGGTACGATCATACACACGGTGTGGCTGAGTTTTAAACTATGGTTGAGGTAGAGATGATGTACTGCCAATTGTTCATATGGATCAATCTTTGTCTCTTTATGAACAGCCAGATGTGCTGTCATCAAGCTTTAGATCTAATTCATCCTGACGGAACAGAACCTGCATTATGTAAATTTGATTAGTTCTGATGATTTTTTTTACTCTATGTTGTAGTAACGACAGTTTTGAGGGTGAACCTGAAGAGAAACGAAGGAAAACCACCAATGTGGTTATTGACCAACCGGCAACAGAGCATAAAGTCTTAATCGACAACGTTCCAGATAACTCAAAAGTCCATCTTTTGGAAGAGGTGAGACTGACTTGTTGATATTAAGTCGTCCACAACTTTGACATGAAAACGGTGGAACTGATGTTCTGCTGTGTTGTCTTTAGATCCACGAGTGGCCTCTGGAGAGCTTCTGTGAGGAGCTTTGCAATGACCTCTTCAATCCTTCATGGGAGGTAAATAAAAAAAATAATAATAATAATGATGTGAAATTTGGACTGAGGCAAGGGAACAATATATGATGGAACTGTAAACACAGGAAAAAAAACACAAAAAATACACATGTCTATTGATATCTAATACACATACAGTTCTGGAATGTTCACTAATGCCCAAATGGTAAAAAGAACTTTTGACACATTTTAGTATAACTAGCATAACGGCAAAATAAATGTACACAAATTATCTTGTGTTGTATGTGGTTGTTTGCAGATTCGCCATGGCGCTGGTACAGGTCTTCGAGAAATCCTTAAGTCCCACGGGGCTGGTGGTGGGAAGTTAGTAGGAAGCACTGTAGAACAGGTATATATTAGAACAGGTACATATTACAGTAACCTTATCAGGTTTTTCAACATCTCGATGAGAACATGATGTGAGATACACAATCTTTTGTTTTTAGATGGTGCGGCAACATCAGGAATGGATAGAGGACCTCGTCATCAGATTGCTCTGCGTCTTCGCTCTGGACCGCTTTGGGGATTTTGTTTCTGATGAGGTTGGTTGTTGTCTGAAGAAAAGTTACTGACTGTGTAATTATTACGAAGGGAGATGCGATAAGTTGATGGCATGTAATGAGGAAATATGTAATTGTTCTTGTAATATCCTAAAGTTTCTAATACTTGTTGCATGTAAGAGGTGAAAATAAATCAAACCTGCCTAGTGTAACTGAACAACACAAACCAACAGAGGCCGGGTAAAGTGAGGGACTTTTTAGTGCATTAATCTACATTCATTTTATCACTGCAACATGGTTTAGTTCAGGATTACACTGTAAAAATTAAAGGGCATGTGTAGATTTAGTCTCTAGACATGTTAACAGCCTAGTATATGTCAACAAGAGGTAACACACAACTCCCCATTGAGGATGATGACTGACTGTATCGCACTGTAAGGAATAGGTATCAAACACCATGTGGCGTATGAATGTTTGCTGACTGGCCTACTCAGCCAGCATCTGCCAAATATGTTTTATTGAGTTTTACCTGATAAAATGTATTTTATTGAGTTTTACCAGCTACATTTATATGATCCAATTTATTTCTGCCTTATCTCTCTCCCTTTCCAGGTGGTGGCTCCTGTCAGAGAGACGTGTGCACAGACGCTTGGCGTGGCTCTTCGCCACATGAATGAAAACGGTGTTTCCATGACGGTAGATGTCCTGCTGAATCTGCTTAAAGAGGACCAGTGGGAAGTCCGTCATGGAGGCCTGCTAGGAATCAAATATGCCTTGGCTGTCCGACAGGTACCACCTGTTCTACTTGTGTACATTATGAGCCATTAAATAGCAGGGTAGGGCTGGGCGATAAAACAATCTTGATACGGGGTCGCAATAAATTTTTGATCAATTTCGGTAATTGGCTTTGGTCCTATTCCTCGATATCACGTGGAAGTAAAAGGCGCGACAGCAACTGGTCACTTTTCTGGTCGTCTGATACTCCGCCTCCTGTTGTGAGCATGCAGAGTTTGTTTGAGCTGCCGTGCTCACAATGTGTCTCCCTCTCTCTGTGTGTGTGTCAGCGCAGCACACACACCGAGCGTCGTGTCGGAGCGATGAAGTGACACAATAACCTGCAGAACACTTGAGTTGATGTGAATTCTGCACGTGGTTACCCATTCAGATCAATAAATTGTCAGATTAAAAAGTTAAATATTGGTCTACCACCTGTTCAAATAAATAGAAAGACTAAAACCTCGTGATTGACACATTTTAGAGCTGATGTATGGTAGAAGAAAGACAGAAAACAAAAACAATGTAAATCAAGTTTTTTGCCATATTGCCCAGCCCTATAGCAGGTTTTACAATGTATTTGATTTGAGCAGCATATAGTTATTAATACAAAGAATACAAAGTGTGCTGGTAGGACAAAAAGCTTTTGTTTTCCGTCTGGTGGCATATGTGTTCCTTGTGGCGAGATGTCACTGTAGAGGCTGTTCTTTGAGATCCCACAGCCATGCGTCTGTGGTGATCTTCATCTGTCTTCCATTCTGTTCCTTAGGACTTGATCTCCATCTTACTGCCCCGGGTGCTCCCTGCCATCACCGTGGGCCTACAAGACCTAGATGATGATGTGAGAGCCGTGGCAGCCGCATCCCTCATCCCTGTGGTGGAAGGCCTGGTGCAACTACTACCGAATAAGGTCAGCGAAGCAAAACAAGTGCTCTTAACTATATTGGCCGCGTTTCCCAGATTCCTTAAGAAGCTCTTAACTGCTAAGATCTTCTTTGGAGCGCTCTTAAGAGCGCTGTGAAAGAAGAACGCGTTTCCCAGACTCGCTCTTAGCCTAAGAAGATCTTTCACTAAGAAGGAAACGTAAGATCGATCCGACCCACTCTTTCGAGTCTTCTTAGCGGCCGGCGCTCACGTATTCAGCCGCATAACGCAAATCAATATCACACTAGGCAAGATATTTAAACGTGCACATCATATACAGTGGGGGAAATAAGTATTTGATCCCTCTCTGATTTTGTAAGTTTGCCCATTCACAAAGAAGCAAACAGTCTATAATTTTAATGGTAGGTTTATTACAATAGTGAGAGATGGAATATCAAAAAAAAAATTCAGGAAATCACTTTAAATAAAAGATATAAACAGATTTGTATTTTATCTAGGGAAATAAGTATTTGATCCCCTGGTAATGAATGGCTGGTACTTGGTGAAAAAACCCTTGTTGGCAAGCACAGAGGTCAGACGTTTGTTGTAGTTAATGACCAGGTCTGTGCACGTATCAGGAGGAATCTTGGTCCACTCCTCTTTGCAAATCATCTCCAAATCCTTAAGGTTTCGAGGCTGTCACTTCGCAACTCGAAGCTTCAGATCCCTCCACAGATTTTCGATGGGATTAAGGTCCGGAGACTGACTTGGCCACTCCATGACCTTAATGTGATTCTTTTTGAGCCACTTCTTTGTTGATTTGGCCATTTGTTTTGGGTCATTGTCGTGCTGGAAGACCCATCCACGACCCATTTTCAGTGCTCTGGCGGGGGGAAGAAGGTTGTCACTCAGTATTTTATGGTACATGGCCCCCCACCATCTTTCAATCAATGTGATGAAGTCATCCTGTCCCCTTAGCAGAGAAACAACCCCAAAGCATAATGCTTCCACCTCCATAGTTGACGGTGGGGATGGTGTTCTTGTGTCCCATTCTTGAGCAGGTCCCCCCTGCTCAAGGCAGGGGGGACCCAGGGGTCCCCAGGTCCCCCTGCTCAAGAATGCACATGTACAGGTCTGTCTGAAGTTCACTAATGATCACCTGAATGATTCAGAGAAGTCTTGGGAGAAAGTGCTGTGGTCAGATGAAACCAAAATTGAGCTCTTTGGCATCAACTTGACTCGCCCTGTTTGGAGGAAGAAAAATACTGACTATGACCCCAAGAACACCATCCCCACTGTCAAGTATGGAGGTGGAAGCATTATGCTTTGGGGTTGTTTCTCTGCTAAGGGAACAGGATGACTTCATCACATTGATTGAAAGATGGTGGGGGGCCATGTACCATAAAATACTGAGTGACAACCTTCTTCCCCCCGCCAGAGCACTGAAAATGGGTCGTGGATGGGTCTTCCAGCACGACAATGACCCAAAACATATGGCCAAATCAACAAAGAAGTGGCTCAAAAAGAATCACATTAAGGTCATGGAGTGGCCAAGTCAGTCTCCGGACCTTAATCCCATCGAAAATCTGTGGAGGGATCTGAAGCTTCGAGTTGCGAAGTGACAGCCTTGAAACCTTAAGGATTTGGAGATGATTTGCAAAGAGGAGTGGACCAAGATTCCTCCTGAAACGTGCACAGACCTGGTCATTAACTACAACAAACGTCTGACCTCTGTGCTTGCCAACAAGGGTTTTTTCACCAAGTACCAGCCATTCATTACCAGGGGATCAAATACTTATTTCCCTAGATAAAATACAAATCTGTTTATATCTTTTATTTAAAGTGATTTCCTGAATTTTTTTTTTGATATTCCATCTCTCACTATTGTAATAAACCTACCATTAAAATTATAGACTGTTTGCTTCTTTGTGAATGGGCAAACTTACAAAATCAGAGAGGGATCAAATACTTATTTCCCCCACTGTATATGTTTAAAACATATTAAATTGTGTGCTGACATAAAAAATGAAGAGAAAAAAAATAAAATAAGAACAGTAACAATCTAAATATGAGGAATAACATGTGCTCTGCACATCATGCACACAAATTAAATTAATCATCATCATTTATCATCATTTTTACGCACACATCCACGTCCCACATCGGCATGAATATCAAAAACACAACCGTTCTAAAATCAACCCCTCGTGTCGCTGTTGCGTCGTGTTTTTCTGCAGTGGGGAGCTTCTTGGTGTGCTGTGGGCATCGCAAGCAAGGGTCAGTGTCACGGAGTGTGGCAGCTGTGACACCGGTCCTCCTGACCTGTGCCATGTTATGCTGGCACCAAAAAGACTGTCGCGCATTAACACTCCCCTGCCTAAATATATACGTATCAATCATTCAATGATGATGACAAAAGAAAAACGTGTTGACCACCAAAATAATTTTCGTTTGGGTGGATACGAACCCAGACCACAAGTTGCAGTGGGAATAGCCTACTCTAAGTGAACTATTTGCTGCCCTTGTATTATTTAATTATTATGCTTTCACCGTCTCCAGAGTTGTCTGGCTGTAAAGTTTGTAAACCAGCCGGCCTCTGCCCACGTATATATATTTTTTTTTCACACACATCAACACGGTTGCATGGTCACGCAGCAGTCTCGGCCGCATCATTACGCTGCTGTGTCGTGTCATCTGTGGCCAGTCCGTCACTGCCCGTGACCAACACGGCAACAACAGCAGAGAAGTTTCTAATCAGGCCCGCGGACACCGGGACATGTGTTAACTCCATGTCTGGCGAGTGGAAATGCCGTTTTCGGTTTACTCATCGCTCGTCGGCGCAGCTGCGCTTGTCCCTGTGTGTGATTTATGTGTTTATTAAGTGGCAGGTGACAAAATAATCGATTTTCCTGGCATCGATTGATTCAGTTTCAGTACCGTGGTGGTGGACAGCTCCCGTTAAGAGCTTCTTAAGAAGCTTCTTTGGTGCCATCTTAGGGATCTCCTAAGAAGGCAGTTAAGAAGACATCTGGGAAACACCCGTATCTTAGCGCTCCTTCTTAGCCGAACCCTTCTTTGGAGCCTTCTTACGTCCTTAAGAACGATCGAATCTGGGAAACGCGGCCATTATTAGTCTCTGTTGTAGTGTGCCAGCTTCACAAAGTTGTTCCTGTCGGATCTTAATTCAGTTGTGAAATTCTGTCTCCCAGGTACCCTTTATAGTGAACACACTCTGGGATGCTCTTTTAGACTTGGACGACCTCACTGCTTCTACCAACAGCATTATGACGTTGCTGTCATCACTGCTCACCTATCCACAAGTCCGACAGTGCAGGTGAGTCTTCAAAGCTTGTATAATGAATCTCAAAATAATACTTGGTGATTTCTTGAATAATGAATCCAAGAGATGTGTGTTATCCTTGAGGGGAACTGCCAGCTCCCTTACAATTACAAATATTATAATATTAGTTAGATAGATGATATTTCACAAGGTATCAGTCAAGTTATGGGTATGTAAATAATAGCAGTTATATAGTAATGGTAGTAATAATAGTAGCAGTTAATGCTTTTTTATTTTTTTTTTACCATCAACAGGTGTTGATTTAAATAGAAATGAAATTTCCTGAAAATTAGAGGAAATTATCAAAAAAAAGTCACCCATTAGAGTAAATGAGAGCTTCGTTTGATCTGTATTTACATAAAAGTGCACAATTAGACTGTATTTACATTGATGCTCTTTCTTATCCACCCCAGCATGCAGCAGTCATTAACAGTCCTGGTCCCTCGAGTTTGGCCTTTCTTGAGACACACTATATCATCAGTGAGAAGTGCAGCACTGGAAACCCTTTTCACCCTGCTGTCTAAAGCTGACCAGGTAAACTTGACATTCATGTATGTATGACAAAATATTTTACTAAGTATTCAAAACTGGCTCATTATCTTCCCAACAACCAGTGTTCATATGTTTTACTGTACTGTAACAGTAAGCTAGTCCTATAAATACAGTCCAGGTGAATGCCTTGTGACTGAGTCATGAAGATTTACCATTAATCATTAGGCTAACAGTGCAGTGAGCTGCTTGCACCCAGTCTGTGGATGAGCAAAAAGAATGACAGTCTTGTTTATCAAGTTCTCAAACCCCTTTTAAAAAGCATCAAGTGGCAAATCTATCAACTTCTTTGGACAGACCCCAGAACCTGCTCACATCCATGGAGGAGTCACCTCGCCAGTAATGATGAGGTGACTCACCAGTTAGTGACACAACTCTCACTCTGTCGCAATTTGTACAGAGACTTTTGTCAGACATCGGTGATAAAATCAGGATTTCTGTGGGAGAGAGCAGCATCTCTGAAGTGACTGCTAATATCTAGTTTTAATGAGCCATATTTCAGTTGCTATATCACACTTGCTTTGCTGTGTGACACTGAAAATAGAAAATGTGATATATCCAGTTCTGCATTTAGTGCAAAGTTTGAATGTGCCTTATGCTCTCTGTTCTAAAGAGCTGTGCAATGTGGATCAACCCGATCTTACAAGATATGCTCCGCCACATCTTCCAGTCCTGCATACTGGAAAGCAATGAGGAAATCCTGGAACTGATCCAGAAGGTTTGTTGCATCACCCACATTCTGATTTCATCTGAGGACAAAACTGATAACGTTAATTAAGGGACCCTTATTGTAAAGTGTTCCCAAAAATGATACAGAAATGTCCAGAAATGTCTGGCCGTTCCACTCCAAACTGGACAAGTCTCATTTTTTAATTCTTCTACATCGATGACCTTTAAAATTTTCCCTTGTTTTATGAATGTGTGTCCTTGTGTACAGGTGTGGATGGAGCTGCTGTCTCAGGCCCCACATCAGTATGTGGTAGCAGCCAGCTGTCCATGGATGGGGGCCTGGCTGTGTCTCATGATGCAGGCCTCTCACATTCCTATAGACCTGAACATGCTGCTAGAAGTGAAGGCTCGCTCCAAGGTTACACTCTTTCCTAAGCAGTTCAATCTTCAGTCTTATACTCTCCTATTGCTTCTCTATTTGTAGTGATGTCTGTAAGATCAATCTCAGGATGGTAGGGGGCTTCTGTTGAAAATAATGGAAGTGACCTCAAGACATCACACACAAGTGATGCCCTGTGGTTACCAGTGTGCAGACAACATGAAAGTAATAGGATAATCCTTCCGTTATGTTTTAATGGAGCATAGCTGTTGGAATGGCTTTGCTCTGCATGTACCAAATTACTTCAACACACATGTATTGAAACCTAGAAGGAGAAGCATATACTAATTTAGTGATGGCAATAAGCTGCTTCCAAAGGAGACATTTATAATAAATCATCATGTTTAGTCCCTGTGAATTGTGTGATAATAAATGTTCTGTTGCAGCAGGACAAGGCTGGTGCAAAGGCACGTCAAGGGACCAATCAGGTGAAGGAAACAGTCCAGGAATATATAGCAGGTGCAGAGACAGTGACGGACGACGCGGCGACGAGAGACTATGTAGTGATGCGAGCTCGCCTCATGGCTGCCAAGTAAGTTTTAGTTGTTGCATTGGAAGGAAAAATAAGTTCTGGCATGTGATCTTGTGACTCTCAATTTAAATGGCTCGATAAATTGTTGATAAAGATGGAAACAGTCTGTGATGCTGTTCTCATTCTCTGTTATCCAGATTGCTTGGAGCGCTGTGTAGGTGTATCTGTGACCCTCAGCTCAATGCTGCGTCTCAGGAGATTCGACCAGCCGAGTCTTTAGGCCAACTGTTGCTCTTCCACCTCAACTCCAAATCTGCCCTGCAGCGCATAGCTGTGGCTCTGGTGCTTTGTGAGTGGGCTGCACTGCAGAAGGTGAAAAGCTTTAGCACTGACTTTTTGTTTATTGTGCACTCAGAAGTTGTTTTGACACTTTTTTGATTTAATATGAGCACATCAGAATCAGGCATTTGTCTTTTTTGTTTACCTTTTCCAATTTTTCTCTCTCAGGATTGTCAGGTAGTGTCAACCATGGTGCAGCCTCGTCTTCTGGCCATCCTGTCTGAGCAGCTGTACTATGATGAGATTGCCATCCCCTTCACACGTATGCAGAATGAGTGCAAGCAACTCATTGCACTGCTAGCCGACTCTAACATAGACCTTCAAGACCGCCTCAATTGTAGCGTTTTCACCATTGACCAAGCCAATGAGCTGGTAAGTCAATCCACACATGTACATACACATAGCGCTTATGTTTGTCATTACCCGTTGAGATCCTGAATTGGGTAGAAATTTGGTAAATGGAATCATATGTGATGTGAACCCACAGACACCATCTGTCATATCTTCAGATTCATCATAGCTTCTGAAAACAAATAGTGGAGTCTTAGTGGTTATAATTATTTTATAAAAAATGTATTGAAAGAATATGGAAAATGTTCATATAAACACATCACTCACTGGAACAAACTTTCCACTGTAACTGTATGAAACACGTTTTCTCATCACATTAAGCCACCATAGCATGTGGATGCTATTATAATGACAAGTTTTCCATTTTGTCCCACTATAATTTGCATCGATGTTTTTTTCCCCAACCCGACAGCTTCAGTATAAATGGTTTTGGTAGCCAGCGGATGCATAGCTCCAGAGGTTAATGAATGTCGCAATCTGCGGCATATTGTTTCCATTCCAGTCACTCAGCTTCTCCTCTCAACTTGTTCCCTAGGTAACCACCATCTTTACAGAGTCAACAGCAAGTCTGAATGGGAAGTCTAAACAGTGGCAAGCGCTGGACAGCAAACGGCAGCAGGCTCAGTCGACGGTGATGGAGACCAGCACAGAGTGGCAGCAGCTGCATCTGCGCGTCCACATGTTCACAGCCTGCGCGGTGATCAACCTGCAAGTGCTTCCTGACAAGCTCAACCCGCTGGTCAGGCCGTTGATGGAGTCCATCAAGCGAGAGGAGAACAGCCTGATTCAGGGTTACGCTGCATCTTTTATAGCCAAGTTGCTGCAGCAGTGTGCTGGACGCTCGCCGTGCCCCAACCCCAAGATCATCAAAAACCTCTGTGCCTCAGCCTGCGTGGACTCGTCGGTCACACCCTCGTCCGCCTGCCCCGTACCCCCCACTCAGGAGAACGCCAAAGGTAAGATCTGCTGTAGCATTTGAATGAAATTGATAAAGAAAAATATACCAGCATGTTAGATAACGGCAGAATTGACCATTACACTGATGTCCTTTTAAAGGGATAGTTCAACTTTTCGGCAAATTGAGCCATTGACCCCTCTGTAGTGTAGCTCTGAGCAGCTCATGGCTCTGCTCCACCATTTTAAATATAGCTTGCACCGACAATTAAAGGTAACGAACCTACTAATAAGACTATAGGCCAATTTGCCAAAATGTTGAAGTATCCTTTTAAAAGTGACTTAAAAACTACACGTTGAGGTTTTGGAGCTCTGCATGTGAAAAGAACAGCAGCCCCGCTACTTACTGTTTCACATATACAGTAAGAAGTGTTTTCATGCTTACGACCATGTTTCTCTCCCTGTCTGGTACTCTTAGGTGGTGGGTTAGAGAAAGACGCCATGCAACACATGGTCAACAAAACCCGTGGTATCATTACATTGTACCGTCACCAAAGGGCAGCATTCGCAATCACTAGTAAGAGGGGGCCAGCCCCTAAAGCCCCTAAGACCCCCTCCACAGAGCTTCCTCCGGGCAGCACCATCAGCACTGATAATGATGAGGTATAAAGGGGTTACTGAAAAACAGTGATTACACTTTTAGCTGTGTGTTTACATGTTGTTTACCTCCTCTCTTTTTTTCTTTCTAGAGCAAGAAGCCATTTCTCATTCAGAGAAGAGGGGCAGAGTTCTCCGTGACAACTGTTGCCAGGCACTTTGGCGCAGACCTCACCAAGTCCCTGCCGTACCTCTGGGAGAACACAGTGGGGCCGCTGAGGACAGTGGTGACTGCAAATCAGTGCATTGGTATGCTGATTGTGATAATCAGATTTGAATCTTCAACAGAGAGAAGCAGCAGGAACGTTTCACATTTGAAAAAAATATTTCTGCCAAATTTCACCCTGTGGTTTCTAGCGTGTTGTGCAAAAAGTCTCATACTTTCCCATTCAAATATGTTCAAATAAACTCTGATTGGCTTGTCAATTTTTAATGTGGCAGCCAATGCAATATACGTTCCAAACACAGTTTAAGCCTGTAATTGTCTCGATCGTTTACATTGGCTGTTTTGAATCCCAACTGGATGGAAGTGGAGGTGTCTCTGATCAGTATTGATGTATTTTATCTGTATGTCAATTCAGTTCACCTCACTTCCCCAAGATAATCTCCAGTTTGTTTACTGATGTGGATACTGTATACAGTCCAGAACCTAAGGTATTTCGACAGTTGCACATTTAAAAAGTTTTTCAGGCTCTGCACTTAGGCTCAAGTCTCAGCTTTAATTTGATGAGATTTATATCGATATAGAAAGATCCATGTGGATAAAGCAGCCCCTTAAACACACGCCAGGCTGTAACAGAACCGCTGATGAGCTCACCCAACACACTGTCCTCTGTCCGTCTCTCTGATGGATGTCGATTTCTTTTTCTTTTCTTTTTTTGTTTCATCAGCCCATGCATTTTACAACGCTACCAGTTTTCTCTGTCTGTTTACTGAACTGGAGCTTAGTCTGTGTTTTTCTATGGATCTCTGGTCGTGAGGTGCTCTATTGATTTTAGGAAACATGTCTGCCCACAGCATTCTGGTAATATGGGAGGTCTTAAAAGAGCTGCAGCACAGTCTTCTCTATCAACATCAACCCACTCAAATCAAAGCTGAGATTGTCCAAATACTTAGTCACTCCAAATACAGACTACAATCACTCGGAGTCCCACTAAATCGGTGTGTGTGTCTCTTGTGTGTTCTAGATAGGCAGGCCCAGCTGGAGAGGGGAGACACTGCAGCTCAGGAACTGGTCAACTCTCTCCAGGTTCTGGAGGTCATGGCAGGGGCCATGGCGACTGAACTCAAACCTTTGGTAAGACTAAGGCACCTGCACTGGTCCGTCATCTTTTGGGACGGCTACTTGAACATATAGGCCTTTGAAATGTTGAGTGACCCTTGATCAAACACCTCTCCTCTCTTTGTGATCCTGTAGTTAATGGAGCACCTACCACATCTGTTCACCTGCCTGCAGCACCCATACACAGCGGTGCGTCACATGGCAGCTCGCTGTGTGGGCGTGCTGAGTAAGATCGCCATGCTGGAGACCATGAACAGTTTCCTTGAGTGCGTACTCCCCTGGCTGGCTGCTATTGATGACTGCACCAAACAGGAAGGAGCCATCGAGGCTTTAGCCTGTATCCTTTACACAATGGCACATATTTAAACTTTATTTTCATGCCTAGTATCTAGAACAATATGCATTTGTTTTAACAGATGTAAAATAAGAACTAATTACTAGGGTCGAGCCATTATTTGGGAACGAGGAGATGTTGCTGTTTAATTTCAGTGTAATACTTTCCTTGACCAACATCTTGCCAGGTGTGATGGAGCAGCTGGATGTGGACATCATACCCTACATTGTGCTGCTGGTTGTACCAGTTCTGGGCCGTATGAGCGACCCCAGTGATAGCATTCGCTTCATGGCAACACAGTGTTTTGCTACACTCATCAGACTGCTGCCACTAGAGGTTGGAGCACTGAACAAGATCCATTTAATTCAGATTTATAAGGGATTTACAGTTCATTTCAAAATGGGCACAGTTTTGTTACAATGAAGTATTTCTGGTACAATACCAATTCTGCTTGTGTTCTAATGTTGCATGAGCTTATGCTAGAAATTGTTCCTCTAACATGGTGTATTATTAATGATATTAATGTTTAAATTAAGAATGCAGGATGGGTAATAGTTCTTTTTCCTCCTCTCTACCAGGCGGGTATACCAGACCCTCCAGCCATGTCTGCCGACCTCATCCGCCAGAAAGCCAGAGAACGTCACTTCCTGGAGCAACTGTTAGATGGCAGAAAACTGGAGAACTATAAGATCCCTGTGCCCATCAAGGCAGAGCTCAGGAAGTACCAACAGGTGAGTGTAGTTCTCTGAGTTCTTTATATCACCGTCCTCCAGCAGGAAAGGAAGAAATAACGTGTTCTAAAAGAAACCAAAGACAAATCTGGAGCAGTTGAGTGTTTTGTGTCTCTTCACCTCGAGCCTGAATGTTTATCTGTCAGTTTCAGGAATGAAGTTTTGTTTTCAATGCTGCAGGCTGATGAAGTAGTCAACACAGATGCCAATAACATTGTTTTAATGGCGCAGTTTGTGTGTGTGTAAATGTGTCAAATGAAGATTAGTTAGAAGTGTTGGTCGCCTGCAGCGCAGCTGAGACCAGCCATCACTCTCTTTATTAGAGCAGTGCAGAGATCCTGCTTCAAAGATTCAGACATTGTTGGTACTGTGGGCCAGCACACCACTGCCAGGTCCTCGACAACTGAACCTGAACCGACTCAGGAGAGAAGTCTTTGTTTCATCTTGTAGGACGGAGTGAACTGGCTGTCCTTCCTTAACAAATACAAGCTCCATGGGATCCTGTGTGATGACATGGGTCTTGGCAAGACGTTGCAATCCATCTGCATTCTGGCAGGAGATCACTACCTCAGGTACAAACAGCACTGGTACCGTCAGGACTTTCCTCCTGTCACCTTATGATCTATATTGAATCTCTCACATGTCTTGTTTAGAGCATTTATGATTAATCCGAAAAATGTATCTCATCATTTATGCTGCTGTATGTGTCTGATTTTCTGGCAATAGGAGTATCAATGTTAAATTCCAATCGCATTATCTGGATGTCTTAGTTGGAGTTGGAGAACTCCCATATTTGTTGCACCTCAGTTGTCCACTTAAAGTCGGATCAAGGCAATAATTTGTTGTTTTTTCAACTGTCATGTAAACGTAAAACAAATTATTTTTCTTCCACTAATTTAGAAAAAAGAAGAAGAAATGGATCTTATATGAGATTTTTGTGAATCATGCATTGTTGAATTTGACCCATAGTTGAAAAAAAAATAAGTTGAAAATTTTCTTATTTAAAATGTTCCGTACATGTTCATAAAACATCATGTTAAATGTGGCCATTATGATAAATTGTTGTGTAAGGTGCTGTTCACTGCTAATTTGAATGTCACATCCCATCCTGTCGGACAACAGGGTTTGACCATTTAAATATCAGCAGTGATTTGTTTCAGGTTTGGTCACATTTTCATCCCTCTGTTTGAACTGTCATATACTGACTATCTGTGGCGTCTGTTCAGGGCTCAGGAATACGCCAAGACGAAGGCTGCAGACTGCAGCCCCATGCCCTCCCTTGTGGTCTGTCCCCCCACACTGACTGGCCACTGGGTGGACGAAGTGGGCAAGTTCTGCAGCAAAGAATACCTCAACCCACTGCACTACACTGGGCCTCCTACAGAGCGGATGCGGTAAGGATTAGCCAGATTGCTTTATGAATTAGAGCAGCATAATGAAGGTTGTGCCTTTATTTGCATATTTGGTCAATTACTATGATCAATATTTGAATATAGAGTTGTAATTTGTGTTCTGACTGTGTAGATTCCTAAATGTGTTGAAGCTGAACAAATATTTACTTTTTCAGGTTGCAACACCAAGTGAAAAAACACAATCTTGTTGTAGCCTCCTATGATGTTGTACGAAACGACATCGACTTTTTTAGGTGAGTACATTGACAATGAAAGTTTGTTTTTGAGTTTGGGGTGAAGGTGTCCTGATGTAAAACTGCCTCTTCTGTTTTTTCAGAAATATCAAATTCAACTACTGTATTCTTGACGAGGGTCACGTCATCAAGAACGGGAAAACCAAACTTTCCAAAGCTATTAAACAGTTGGCTGCCAACTTTCGAGTTATCTTGTCAGGAACACCGATTCAGGTGAGACAGCATCTTTGCCCACAGTTAAAATTGCCCTCTTGAAGCTGTTGATTTTGCCTCGTATGTATACACTTCTTAAATTACACATATTTTTTCATGCTGTCTATCTTTAGAACAACGTCTTAGAGCTCTGGTCATTGTTTGACTTCCTCATGCCGGGCTTCCTTGGAACAGAGCGGCAGTTTGCTGCCCGCTACGGTAAACCCATCCTGGCCAGCCGCGACGCCAAAAGTTCCTCAAGGGAACAGGAGGCAGGTCTGTCAGCTCTTGTCTATTATTACCTTGACTAACATCTCATTTCTACCATAGAGGCTGAGGATGTTAACTGTAGTATTGATTTTGTCCCTCTAGGTGTCCTGGCGATGGAGGCCCTACATCGGCAGGTGCTGCCCTTCCTGTTGAGGAGGATGAAGGAGGATGTCCTCCAGGACCTTCCTCCTAAAATCATTCAGGACTATTACTGCAACCTGAGTCCTCTACAGGTATTTATGGCCCCTAATTACTCAAACCTGATGGTCAATTTCAAGGCAACAGCTGCTCTCTCACTATTAACATTGAAAGGACCTGTGTATTTTACTTCTTGTCAGAGTGCCTCAGCTCTGCATTTTTTCTGCTGTTGGATGTAATTATACTGTCTGTTTCCTTTTATTGAGCTGCTGCAGATAATTATATTGAAGTCTAGCTGAAGGCCTCCATGGAGGTTTAATGGATTGTAAATGAGATGAATGCTCAGATAATTTAACTTTGGAAGCAGTGTGACTATTTTCCACAGGTGCTACAGCTGGGTAATGGTTATAACAACCTGTTCTGCCCTCACTAACCACAGGTTCAGCTGTATGAAGACTTTGCCAAGTCCAGAGCCAAGGCCAGTGTAGACGACAGCATCTCCACGGCTACAGAGGAGGAGGAAAAACCCAAACTGAAAGCCACAGGCCACGTCTTCCAGGTGCTCATCTTTTCAGATTCAGCTTTGTCCTTTACATCTTTTTTCAGATTTACATGAATAACTTTCCTCCACCCATACACATTAAACAGAAACACACATTGAGTTCTAAGGTTCTCTAGAGTATGTCCTTGTGGTTGAATTCATTTCCCTCCTCCTTTCTTTGTGGTCAAGACAAACAAAACACTGATGAGAAAAATGCTTCATGGTGTTACTAGAGGTCAAAAACTCGAATAATATCTCAAGAGATTATGCAAGTGTTGTGTTCTCTTAGAAATACATTTTGATTTGGGGAAATACTTGGAGTAGCTGTGGAGTGATTCAGAATCAAAGTGTTATTTGTTGATACTAACGTCACGTTTCCTTCTCATATCTCCTGTCAGGCCCTGCAGTACCTGCGGAAACTGTGTAACCACCCGAGCTTGGTGTTGACTGCACAGCATCCAGAGTACAAACGCATCAGTGAGCAGCTGGCGAGTCAAAACTCCAGCCTGCGGGACATTCAGCATGCACCCAAACTCTCCGCTCTCAAACAGGTAAAGTGCTGAATGTCCTGTCTTTCTCAGCAGCTACACCGCAACGCTGCCACTTGTGTGTGAATATGGTTCACAGCATCCAGGACGATGTTGAACTTAATTTGTGGTTAAAAAGAAAACTAAGACTAAACACAATTTCTACTGGAGAGCAGTAGAAACCGTGTCTGTGCATTAATGAACCACAATTTCTTTGCCCTTCAGTTGCTGTTGGACTGTGGTCTTGGTGGAGGCGGAGGATCGGAGGGCGGCACCGAGGCCGTGGTGGCCCAGCATCGTGTGCTCATTTTCTGTCAGCTGAAGAGCATGCTGGACATCGTGGAGCACGACCTGCTGAAACCTAAACTGCCTTCTGTCACCTACCTGAGGCTGGACGGCAGCGTGCAGGCCGGCCTGCGCCACTCCATCGTCTCCAGGTCTGAGGATCCATTTAATATATATTTGTGGAGTCTTATCTGTCATAAATAAGAGATTACGGGTTATGGGGCACGCTGGGACACCGGGGCGGCGGCAAAGTTGTTTTTCATCCAAGAGATGCTGGGTGGAAGGCAGAGAGCCTCCATTCTCCCTGTAACAACTTGCATGTCATTTATTAAACCATCACAATTACTCCAAAGCTGGTTAATTAACGGAAAAATGTAGCATGGTTAAGGTAAAAATACTTAATCGTTCCTCTTTAACAAATATGAGTTTCAGGTCAGAGATCAGGGTCGCTGCCTGTAACTGTATGTGTCAGTTTCCACTTAAATCTGATCCTTTTCCTCTGACTTTCTCTCTCAGGTTTAACAATGACCCTTCCATTGACGTGCTGCTGCTGACCACCCATGTTGGTGGTCTGGGTCTGAACCTGACAGGAGCAGACACTGTTGTGTTTGTGGAACACGACTGGAACCCCATGAGGGACCTGCAGGCCATGGACCGTGCCCATAGGATAGGACAGGTACTTGTGAAGGCTACACACAGTGTACAGCAGCACAATATAAACGTTGAGCGCTCTGTCCCAGCCCGGGTAGCTCAACTGCATCTGGATCATTTGTTCCGTACTAATATTGCATTAAGTTGACAGTGAACCCGAGGTGATTCTGCCAGAGAAGGAAGTTACTTGTTCATCATTGTTTCCTTCATACATAATTTATACAGCCTCTAAACAGCGTTAGATTGTATGACATTACTGCTCTTGTCTGAAACCAGTGATGCAAAACAAGCTGAAATGAAACAGACACAGGGAGGCAGGCTGTGCTGCACGTCTCATAGCTGCCGCTAACACTCGGTATTGTGTTTGTTTCTGTGCAGAAACGGGTCGTGAACGTGTACAGGCTGATCACACGAGGCACGCTGGAGGAGAAGATAATGGGTCTGCAGAAATTCAAGATGAGCATCGCCAACACGATCATCAGCCAAGAGAACACGAGCCTGCAGAGCATGGGCACAGACCAGCTCCTCAACCTCTTCACTCTGGACAAGGTGAGGCACTGACCGGACACAGCACTTCACTGTGTTGTCACTGTGACGGAAATCATTCATTATTTGACATTCAACATTATTTGACACACAATACAAACTGTGGGCTTCAAAAGTCTTAGTGCAAGTGAAGCATACTCTGTGCTGTTAAGTAAAGTGGTTATGAGTGTTCTGTTGAGACATAATTTATTCAAGATCCACTCTGTGCTAACATGCAATGTCTGGAAAAGTAAAACCAGATTAATATTAGCATAAAGGTCCAAGGCCCGAGCAAGTTGAGGTGATACACAACTGACTGCCGTCCACTGATTGGCCGGAGCGTCACAACTGGAAGAGTTGCGAGTCTGACGACTGACACGAGAATCAAACCCACTAATTTTAAAAACACAATAACACTGGTCTACACTGAGACTGTTGTTGCTCTTTCACTTGAGTTAAAGGACTGCTGTGGAAAACCACACTATCGCTGTAATCGTGGTGCAGACGAGTGAGTTTAGAGCTGACGAGATGATTCAAAAAAAGAGAGCGAGATGATGCGACCGTAGCCGCCGTGATATGACGACCCCACCCATGTTGAGGAGGAACTATGACGTACTCGGCTGTAACTGTAGTGGAAAAGGGGCATAAATGAGGTCAGGGTATCCTGCTGCAGGTTGTGACAGAGAGCAAAATGACACAGATGAAAACAGTAAAACTCCACCAGGGCTTTTACTCTCAACTAACAGAAAGCTTCTGCAATTCCCAAGTAAATGACAGACACACACAGCTCTTCATGTATGTTGGACTGAACTCCCTGGTGTCTACATGTGTTTCAGGATGACAAAGGCGAGAAGGGCGAGCAGACGGCGTCGACCTCAGGGAAGGCGTCGATGAAGTCGGTGCTGGACGGCCTGGGAGAGCTGTGGGACCAGCAGCAGTACGACACCGAGTACAACCTGGACAGCTTCATGCACTCGCTGCAGTAACGCCCCGCACTGCCTCCACGTGCTGGCCAAGCAGGTCCTGGTCAGAACCTGAGGAGACCCTCCCCCACCCCCGACACCTTACACAGGCTAAACTACACAGTCGCTCATAGCTGTTAGTTACAGTGCAGTAAGTCCCAAAGCAATAACTAAAATAAGAACTAAAACTCTATTTTAGTGCTCCACAATCAACAGGTTTGTTGCAACAGTGTTAAAACCCTCTCTGCAGGTGTTTCTGAATGTTGTCACGCATCCCATAATTCCTCCACCAAGAGATGTTTTAGGATACTAACAAAGTATGGTCATGATGGTGGTGATGTGCTCTGTGTCATAATTGTAGTTGTCCTCACAGCACACTGCCTGCTGTCATGTTGCACTGCCAAAGTATACACGGCTTCACACACCAACACCCAGTTGGACCTCGCTCTTATCTGCCCCCCCCTCCTTCCCTCCTTCCCCATCACAGAGTCTTAAAGCCCTGCTGTACCAGACACGCCTGTCAACGCCTCCGACTGATGGATACAAACATGTTTTTGTATGACAAAGGGAAACAGGGCGAGACTGCCGGGCCCTGCTGGAGAAAACCACAGGATGTCATCAGTGCTCTGGCTTTTTATATCTCACTGGTGACTGTTAGTGCTCAACAACACAACCCCCTCCCTCCCCCCGCCCCCCATCCTCCAGGTGGCGCTAGTTTTTACCCTCTTCAGGAGAATCTGCCCACATGACCTGTGGCCATTGAGAGGCTTTTGGTGGAGAATAGATCTTTGTGGTGTCCAGCGGGAAAACAAAGGCCTGGGAAAAAGCACTGCACTTGAAGCAGCATTACAGAGACTGAACATGGGGCCAAGTTGAAACTGGTACCTGAAACCTGTCACAAGTATTTTAAAAAGAATAATAGACTTGTACATATTTCTGTAATTGCTGCTTTTTGTTTATGATTGTGGAATTGTAATAAATTCTACAGACCTTTGAACTACATGGTTTTTTTCTTTGTATGTTTCTGACAATGGCCAGTAGATGGCGTGGTTTGGTTGTACATCCAAGAATACAAATGCTGTTTAAAATGTCAGTGAAGCTCTCAACACAGGGGAACATATTAAGGTCAGACTGCTTCTGTTTCATCACAGCCACCCGCTACGGGAAGGATGCAGCAGATGGTTCAAAGTGAAGATAAAGTTGATCCTTGGTGAGTTTGTTTCATCTCCTTGTTTCCAGGATCAAGACCGATTCATATATATTCAACTTTTAAGCCAGAATTAATCAGAAGTCTTTAAAACGCTCAGGAAAATGACAAGCAAAAACCTTGTAGCTGTACATTGAACTGAGTGATATGATCACTGCAAAATTAACCATATTGGATCGCCTTTAAGTTTATAAGTTAAACTATCATCTAAATGTAGAAGTTAAACTATCAATATCAAGTTTCCGGACAAGATCAAACTTTACAAATTCATAAAGTGAGATGAAATTTCCTGTACTTGCGTCATGTGACTTTCACCTTGAAGTCAATTTATTCAGATTCAGATTCTTGATAGAAGACACTTGAATTTTATATCTGAAGTTTTTAAGATGTTGCTCCTAGACTTTCAAAATAAAATACTGAGATATAGTAGATTTTGCTCTTAGACTTTCAAAATAAAATACTGACATATAGTAGATTTTGCTCTTAGACTTTCAAAATAAAATACTGACATATAGTAGATTTTGCTCTTAGACTTTCAAAATAAAATACTGACATATAGTAGTTTCTCTAAGCTTGTGTTATTTGGTGAAAGCTCTAGAATAACTCCTTAATGAACGTCCGTGATGGACACGTCATCAGTTTACTGCCAGTCCACAGACTGAATCCACTGTACACACAGGACACATGAATGGATGAATATGTTAAGTTGCCAGGGGCGTGATGCAGAGTTAGTAGGCTACTGGTCAGCTCGCTCTCTGGTGCACAGGGCGGATAGAGATGGGAAAAGATTGCCATGCAAAAGACCACAAGGTTTCACAGCGTCATACAACTACGTTTAATAAGATTTGCTTATTAGTACAGAAAAAGGAAAAATTAAGGTGGGAACTACAAACTCTGAAGCAGTAGTAAGCATTAGCAGCATCGAGCTCCATGTTTCCAAATCACAGTTATACTGCAAAAAAGTTCAGACAACCATAGGTCTAAGTCAACAGTCTCAAAAGCCTCGCCAAGATAGAACCAGTGTTCAAGTCAGGAAATAAAAACCTAGAAAATAAAAGCACAGATGCCTTCATTTTAAAAAAGGAAATTCAAAAAAGTAGCAGGATGTTTGTAAAACAAAGACAAAAAAAGCACATTACCAATCTTTTTTTTTCATCTTTTTTGAGATCACAACATGACGAGACCTACAGTGTTTACCTACCCAGAGAAAGCCCATGAAGCAGAAGTGAATATACAGTTTACTATCCAAGTCTAGTTACATGAAATACATACGTATATAGAGAGGAATATATAAAATGGTTGCCATCATCCAAATCAATCTTTTTTTCATTTGCACATACACTTTGTTTTTATAGTTCAGGTATAAATTCTTTTGTTAAGTGAAAGAAAAACAAGTTGAAAGAAAAGGCCAGGAGACAGATAAACACTCTCTGTGTGGTGGTGAATAATGATAATGATGATGATGATAATACTGAGTCCTGGGAGAGAGAGAGACAAGTGTGGGACTTGGTTTATAAAGTGGTAGAAACAACATTGTCACATGAGTCTTTCAGGTGAAGACGGTCACAGGAAAAGACCTTCAGCCACGAGTTGAGAAACAGTGCCCTTATTTTGGGAAATATGTTTATTTCCCGTCTTAGTGGGAGTTGAATGAGTGAAGTTAGCTTAGCCAGACAGGAAACAGCCAACCTGAAGCTCAATCAACATTTAAATGTAGCTTGACTCTACAAAAGCTGAAATATGAAACCATATATTATACATTACATTTTGCATTCCTCTAAACAGACTGAGCCAGGTTTGCTGTTACCCCTTCTTTTATCCCTAGCTAACTTGCTGCTACAGTAGCTTCATACAAATCAAACTAGTATTGACAGTGGTATTGATCAATTTATATAACTTGGAGAGAGAAAAATAGAGGATGGAAAATGTGATTTCTGTCCCCATATTAAAACTGCATAAATAAATATAAATAATAAGAAAAAGCCTTTGAGCACCTCAGTGCTGAAAGTGTGAGTTGTGGCACATAAACATGTTTCCCAAGGTTTCCAAAGGCTGAAGATCAGGAGGGGGACTTTCAGCAGTAACAAAAACAAACAATATTTGAATAAAAAAAGAAAAGAAAAAACTTTACACCATTTCCTACTGGGCATAATAAAAAAGATCATACATGCTCTCTCCAAACTGTGCATCTCCGTATTTACATTCATACCTAGTTACAATCACACTGGTGCACTCTGCAGGGACCGAGTCAACTGGAAAGAGGAGGACGTGTGTGACATGGCTGTTTGTCTACCAGGTGCTGTTTGAATATTTCACATGTGACAAGTTTTGCTCTCCACTGCACAAGTGAGAATGATTTATTGTAGTAGAGCGAGTGGTAATAGTAATAGTAGTAATAGTAGTAGTAGTTGAAGTAGTAGTAGTATTGGAGTAGCAGAAGCAATGTAAACGGCCAGTGGTGTCATCCAGCTTCCACAATTACATCACAACATACTGCATGTATGCTCCATTCTGCCATTTTTATTTTATTGCCCATTCATTTGTTTACATCGCGAATCACTTTAACATCACCAACCACCAACCTGTTGTTTGTGAGTAGTTTTTTTTTCTTCACACTAATGTAAGCAACATCAGCGAGTTAACACATAAAGCTTAGCAGTTCAAGAATCGAGACACTTTAGTAACAATATTACAAAGTTGTTGTTTTTTTTTCTCAGCTTCAAAAAAATGAAAAAAGTGAACAAACGAAAAAAATAAACTTTTAAAGAATTAGCATCATAAAATTAATTTATTCCAAGTAAAAATACAAAATAATATTAATGACATTGACCAGATATGAAAGTCTCCCCCAGAAATAACTATTAATGGTTGAGAAATAAGTCTGTAAAGAAAAAAATATGAAATAAAAATGAAAATATGTAAATATGTTTAAATTCTTTTCTTTTTTAGCAAAACTTTCTAAAAAATAATGAAAATTTCTCAGTACAAAGGCTACATTACTACTGGAAGGTACTAGCAGGTAGAGTAGGTAAATACACAGTAGAAAATGATTTTAGTGAATCACAATGCTCGCAATGAAAATAATTCTGCAATAAAGATTTATGCCTCTTTTTCTTGTTTTCTTCTTTTCTACAAACAGTACAAACAGTATTGCACATTACAACAAAGAGTCAAGGTTCTTAGCCTTAAAAAATGGGACTATAATTCAAGTCTTGCGTGAATAGAAGGCCACCAGTCAATTGATGCACCTTGGGGGCTCTCGGTCAAGTTACAGGTGAAAACACTTGTGTCTGTTTTGTGTTAAAAAGAACATTCTCGTCTCTCTACCTCCAGCTGTTCGCCGCCGACTCTCAACTCTCACTCAGTTTGTTTGTTTTGTTTTTGTTTTTTTTTCTCCCAGCAATGTCAGGCTAACAAATCAGGGTCACGTTGCTTTTTTTTATTATTTTTTTTACAAAACAAAAGGGAGCACATACTGTTAGGAAACATAAAAAACTTCTCTTAAAAAAATAATGAACAGAAGATCTCTTTCACAACTCTGGTCAGCATAGTAAATGATTGATTATAAATATACAAAAAACGTGGGAAATATGTTCAGTTTTCTTTCTGAGCACCTGATATTTTGTTTCTTCTCTTGATGTTTTCGTCCAATTTGACCAATGGGACACTCAGCCTCACCTCCACTGTAATAAAGTAGACTGTACTCTCACTAACTACATCATTATATTAGTTATAAAGCTCTAGCTCCTTCGGTTGTCTTTTTCAAAAAAATAAATTCTTAAAATAAAAGAAATAAGCATGATAAAAATTAAAAAAAAAAAAATCAACCATCTGTTAAATCATTTCTCTCGAAGAATTAAATTAATATATATTTTTTCATCTGAATAAACTTACTTAGAAAATATCAGTTTCTCTCCTAATATATTTCAAAATTGAGGTATTGCAAAAGATCTTGTCAGTCAGAAAGCACGCTTTGTCGTCTTTTTATCGTCTTTTAACAAAAACAACTGCTGACTGTCGAAAACTGTTCAGATACAAAGAGTAGTGCATAACAAATATCGATCATAGAGAAGGAACAAACATAGAAAACCTGTCTGGGTGGGGAAAGAAATGTCACAAAAACACCCAGAATTCACTTTCGTAGGGATACGTATTATTACTCATGGTTAGCCTCGTGTTTGTTTTTCTATCAGTAAAAAAATCTTCTGCTTAGTTTCAGTTAGTTTTTTTTTCTTGGACAAGAAACAAACAGAAACATCAAAACATCCTAAAGCCAAAAAAAAAAAAAAAAAAAAAAAAACAGTTTGCGACTAAAACGATTAAGGAGGGGGGAGGGGCAGCACAGGACAATCACAACTAATGAACAAAAAAAAAAAATAGAGGGGAGGAGGAGGGTTGGGGAGGGTTGGGTTGGGGGTGGGGGGGCCGGATGGACAATACAGGTGTAAGATCCCATTCAGATTGTCCACTAAACTGTTAAAACCAGTGTAACGTGCCCCCACCCCCCCACCGCCGCCCCATAGCCAAACCAGAGCCGCCCTGTCGTCAGCAGCCAACACTTTAAGTTTCTATGCATTCATCAGCTCCCAAATAATTCCCCCACCCACCCACCCCACCCGACCCCACCCAATCCTGTTTGAACTGCGCACCATTAAAACAAAAATATATATATCTATATATCTATATATGTCCACCATTTTCTAAGCAGGTCCATTACTTCAAGCTTTGCAGGAAACAAAAACATCTGGATAAATATGGTTACCCCCCGCCCAGCCCACCCCATCCCCTCCCGCCAGCTTGCACATCTGCACACTCCCCGATGTGACCCCCCCGACCCCGATCCCACCCTCAGCCATGTAGTGAGAACATGTGCAGAGCTCAGTTTATCAAGCTCAAGTCTCCAGTAGCTTCAATATTTCATTTTATACCCCCCCCCCCTGCACACATGCCCCAACCCCCTCCCCCTCTTCGTCTTAGTGACTGCCCCTCCCCGACCCCACCATCTAATCTGCCGCAGGAGGCCGGATGAGCAGCCTCCTCCTCTGTGGGGAGGGGCTGCTCGCTCTGTGTTGTTAGGTGGTCTGTTAAAAGTCGAACATGTGAGCTCTTTGGTTGCATTCTGGGACGTAAACGTGCGCTTTTTTTTTGTCAGCGGTGGAACAAACAAACAAAACAAAACAAAACAGAACAAAAAAAAAAAAAAAGACCTCAGTTCTCAGTTTAAGCTCACATTGTTGCGTCTTCTCTTCGGATCAGACTCGGTGTTTGTAGGCCTGTGTGTGTGCGTAAGAAAGACAGCCGTCCGTGTCCGTGTACTGTGTACTGTATGTGTGTGTGTGTTCATGTGTGTCGAGAGGCTTCTGTGTTTACTGGTGCAAGTGTGTGTACAAGAGAACATATATACGTGTGCATACACTAGTTATGAAGTTTCACAGGACTTCTATGTCGGACATAAACGACAGTTAAAGCGAATCACAGTTCTAGGCATACTCAGACCTAACTACATACGGTATAAAAAATTGCACAATTATATCAACAATCACTGCAAAAAAGTACTTCACCTATCATAGACAGTTTTAAATGCTAATCCTACATTTAATTTGATTTGTGATTATTAAGATTGTTTTTTTTTCTTTTTTTCTCCCCTGTTGTCTGGATGTGTTCACCGCCTGTTTGTGCAGGAACCACGCGCTCTAGCCCAGGGGCATTCAGCCTGACCTGGGGGGGCCACTGGCCTGGCCCGACTCGGGGGGGAGGGGGGGGCCCACTGTCGGCCCCCGAACCTGATTCCTTCCACCAGTACTTCCCTGTGTCTGTCCAGCTCCGTGCGAGTCGTACGTACGTCTATGGTGTTGTTGTGCAAACATGGGCAGAATCGAATAGTAGACATGATACTGAAAAGTGTATTGCATGCAGCAACCTGATTGAAATAAACATGCAGTTAGGGGCGACCCACCCTGACCCCCACAAAAAAAAAAAAAAAGGTAGCCATCGTCGTCTAGGGGCGCCCCCTCCCCCTAGGACAGCTCGTCATTCTAAAACACCAGGTGCTTCTCTAGACCAGTTCTATATCGTTTTACACCCTAAGCCTGAATAAAGTATTTATGGTATGTGTTTATACCATGGATTTAGCAGCAAAGCTATTGCAGCATTACATTTACATAACACTAAAAAATAATGTTATTATAAAAATAAAGACCTAGAAATTGAAAGCAAACTAATCTGATTGAGCGTTATGAGGTATTAATATTTTCAGAGTCAAAATTGAGAGCGAATATAGCCGTGTTATTTTTACTCTGGGCGTTACGGGCCCACACTACTGGATAGTTGTTAAATCTTGCTACATCTTATGCCACCTATTTTGCTTTTCTCTATGCATTAATTTCAGTTGCCTTTGGTAATTATTATTTTTTACTAGGGGCAATATAACTACAGCTTTTGAAAATAAGTGCATGCTCCTTTTACATAAAAATTAAATTATCTATATATGTATAGATAGGTACAAAACAAAAAATATATACTTTTTTTTTTTTTTTAATATTTGTATGGTCCCACCTCTGTCTCAGTAAGGGAGGGAGGGAGGGGGGAGGGAGGGGGGGTCCAACAGGACGTACCACACCGCCCAGTCAACAGAACGGGGAACTGAAAGTAGCCAGACGTCTAACATACCATCCTGTGTGTGTGTGTGTGCGCATGTGTGTGCGTGTGTTTCGTGAGATTTTGTGCCAAAGTGCAAATTCTACGCTGATAGATTTCGCATTTCTCTTCCCCCACAAAGCTTCATCAGAGGGGAACAACTACACAATGAGTTCAGAGCCATGTGGGATGAACACAGTCCCGTGTATTGATGGATCCTTTTTGCTTTTTTTTTTCATGAGGTGTTTGTGGGGAGCAGGGTGGAGCAGGTGGGGCCGAGGAGGAGGAGGAGGAGGGGGGGGGGGTGGTGGTGTTTGCAGCTCTGTCCCGGGCTTTTTAGGGTTGCAGGAGTTTTTTTAAATTATTTTTTTTCTTCTTCTCTCCAGGGGGTCAGGTGTGGGTTGACCGGGTGTGTGGGGTGTGGGGGGGCGGTGGGGGCAGGGCTGACTCGTGACCCCCCCTCAGCTCCAGCGGAAGGACACGTGTCGAGGGCGGTCGCCCCCTTCCTTCACCAGTGGCTTGTGAAACTCTCGGCCGGCTCGCGAGTGGATGCTGGCCCAGCAGTACTCACAGTAGTACTGCAGGCAGGTGACGTTGGCACAGAAGAAGGGGGCGAACTTCCCCCCGCAGCGCGCCCCCTGGCACTCGTCGCACATCTGGTCGTCCAGGACGTACGGCTTCACCTCCACCTGGGAGAGGGACGGAGAGATGGAGAGGAAGGGAGAGATGGAGCAGAGAGACAGGCAGAGCTCAGTTTATTATCCCCCCACAATCTCACATCCAAACAAAATCAGTTCAAGCATTTTAATCTTCGACACAATTTATATGCAAATGTGCTGAAATGAGAGCTTTGTGGGTCCAGGTGTGCGAGCTCCTCTAAACCGACGGCCTGACGCGCCGATCTCTCCGCAGTTGTCTGAAATAAAGCCCAGGCAGGTATCCTCCCCGTCCGCCGGTGAAATGAGTTTGACCACTAAGCCAGGAGACAAGAAATGAGAGCTCAGTCTCCATGGAGACGGCTCAGTGCATGAGGGAGCAGGGGGGCGGATGCTAACCTTGTTACAGTGTGGCCACAAAATGAAAGGTTATCGAAATCCTCCGACAGCGGGAGGCCGCCGTTCTCGGCTAAACTCTGCAACGACGACCTAACGCTGCAGAGAGACAGCAACGCCGCGCTATTAAATAAATACCAAGATCAGCTCGGAGGTGACGAGCTGGTCTGTGGTCTCTGCAGCGAGTTCATGTCCAAGCAGACAGAGAGAAAATTAGAAAGAGAAGATGAAATAACAAGGATCTTCCAAACCGCCGCTCTGAGGTCAAGCTGATGGATTCTCAGCGATTTCTGCTCTCGGCAGTAAACACAAAAACTCTCTAACACTGTTATTTCTGTCAACATTCATAACTTCTGTTCCTGACCTCTATTACGTAGAAAGGATATATTTGCTTTGTGAAGTCTTTATCACACCCCTCATGGTTTTTAAGTGTCATTTTCTCTGACTTGTTTTGACTATCATTTGTTTTCCAGTCAAAATAAAGACACACCCACAAAGAAGAACCCACCCCTCCCCCCCATCCCTCCACCCCTAACCCCTTCCTTCACTGAAGATAGATGGTGATAGCTGAGGTGGAGCGCCCCGCCCTAAAGAGGCTCGGCTCCCTGGCCGACAACCAGTCTCTCTTGGTCACGATCTGTCCCGCTGCACTTGGCCCGGCGTGTCTAAAATAAGCAGGCTGCAGCACGGCCTCGTGGATGTGCATGTATAGGGAACTACTATAATTAAACCAACCCTATGTGTCTGCAGCCTGAAAACATCTGTTGGGACTCCTGCACCCAAAAGGCCCTCCGTGATTACACAGGCAGGGCCGGCCTTCCCTTATTGTAGGCTGCGGAGCAGTTTGGCCCGAACCCCGGCTGTAATGAAAGCTCGGATACGCGGAGAGAGTTCAGGCTCTGCTGCATGCCACAGGAGTGACTGTGAAAACCTCAGCTGTGGTGGGGATGCTGCTTTTCTTTCAGAGGAAGCATATTGTGAATGAAGCGCATGAACCCGCTCACCCTTTTGTCAATGTCATTGTGCTGCAGCTGAACGAAGCGAGCGCTGATGGCAGCGATGTAGCTCTGCTGATTGGAGAAGGCCACGCGGCCCGCTCCCTTTGGGTATTTGAGCTCCGGGTCGGTGTCGATGCCAGCGTAGCAAACACCTCCATACAGCCGGTCCATGATCATAGCCAGCTCCACTGTGGAGAGGAAAGGGAGGAAGAGACAAGAAGGAGGAGGAGGAGGAGGAGGAGGTGATTAGTGCTGCAGCTACAGAGCGTTTGCTTTTGTTCTCAAATTGAAAGGCTTCAATGTATCTTTAAAAAAAGTAAACGAAACTTTTGTGATTGACACCGTTATTAGCCGATGTAAAAATCGACCCTCCTGCACTATTCATCAGTGGCAGTCTCAATCTGCTGGTATAATTAGTAGGGGTCACATTGCAGACAAGCCAGCAATGTTTATCCCAAGAACAGAAAGACTGAGCCTTCCATTACACCATGAATTCTTAACATGACGACCACTTGGCCCGCGTCCTGGAAACCCAAGTAGAGGATTGCTTTCTCACAGGAGGACTTTTCATTACAGCCTCCAGTCTCGTCGCTCCACGCCAGTCGATGTTAGGGAATCCAATTTAGAGGCTTTTTTGGGGGGATCTTGGAAAAAGAAAGAGAGAAAAAAAAACCCACCCCAGTCCATTCAGTTACCTGCACGCAGGGGTCGCGGCACTCCCCCAACAAAGATGGTCTTGCGGGGGTCCAGAGGCTGGGAGCCGTCCATGACGAAGTCACTGTCGCTCAGGTTCCAGGGACGGATCTGGACCTGCGAGACAAGATGCAGTAATTACATTTCCTGTGAAATGTGTCAGGCGTCCTGAAAGACTCCAGTTCCCGGTGGTGCTGTAGTTCCAGGCGGACATGTCAACATAGTGTACTCATTTAAAGTGTGTCCAAGCAAATTTCAGTCAGTACGGTTAGTAATGTTGTGACAGTTTGTATAAGTTAAATCAGTACAGCCTTCCCATGATACGAAAAATAAGTTTAGTCAATTAATTTCCTCCATATGTGATTGTTTCCAAGGAAATACCATGTATTCTTCTATGTTGAGTATATCTTGAAATTCTACTGACAGAAATGTAACTCTCTAGCCACTCACCGGTTTGTCTTTGATGGTGGGACTGGACACACACAGGTAGAGCTTGCCGTCCTCCTCGATGCAGGCGTCAATCAAGGCCTGGACAGAGGTCTCTTCCTGGAACAGCAGGAAGGCGTAGCCTGGATAAAAAGAAAGAAAGAACAAACACACATCTTCAGAAAAAAAGGAAAAACCCATCTTCTGTATTTAACACTCACAACCTTGTGACTGTGACGCTTTAAACTCTGCCCCCCGGCTAAGAATTCATACATGAGTGGGGTTTTTTTCTTTCTACAACGTCTACATTATACGAGTCACGATCTCATGACTGAGTCTCACACTTCCCCCCCTTGTTATTCATAGTTTCAGACAACTTTGTCTCCGCTCAGGCAAACGACCTTGTGGCCCGTTCCTCTGTCCTCATCTGCCTCTGTAAGGAGCTCCGCAGCGGGCAGATTAAATGGCTGAGAGCGGCTCCCCGCTCCTAAAGGAAGCATGCAAAATTGATCAGCCTAGCGCGGCGCAGATCTCCTCTGAAAGGTGGGTCAGGTGGTAGAGGAGTTTGGTGATGTCTCGAGGCAGAAAGAAAGAGGAATTCAGACGGTCACTCTGTACTATTCAATTATTCAGCATCCAGAGCAAAGACCTTACCCAAGGTCATAGCTATTAAAGGGATAGTTCAACATTTTGGCAAATTGGCCCCTTGCCACAATCCCTGTAGTCATAGCAGTAGGTTCATTACTTTTAATTGTCGGTGCAAGCTATGTTTTGAATGGCGGAGCAGAGCCGCAAGCAGAGCTACGCTACGGAGGCTCATGGGATTTCTTGGTTTCCCTCATGGAACATAATGGAATGTTATGAGACGGAGATGTTTTCCAGGTAAATACAGAGACTGCTTGCCAAAAAACTGCCCTTGACGGGAACACGCATCAGGAGTTTTGCATGAATTTACCTCGAAAACAACTCTCGTCTCGTAACATTCTGTTATTATCTCACAGCGTGGTGAATGTGCAGGTCACAACTTGTCCACGAGAGCGTTTTGGAGTTGTTGGATTGTGTATTTAATGAGTTTGATGAGGGAAACCAAGAAATCCCATGACCCTCTGTAGCATAGCTCTGAGCAGCTCACGGCTCTGCTCCGCCGTTCCAAAAATAGCTTGCACTGACAATTAAAGGTAACGAACCTACTGCTATGACTATAGGTAGGGATGCACCGATACTGGTATCGGGTATCGGTCCGATACTGTTGTAATATACTTGTACTCGTACTCGCTAAAGTTCACCGATACCAAGAACCGATACCAGTGCATCCTATTGGCTTGGCTTTGCATCTTTGTTGTATTTTTTTTTTTAGATCAGAGGCTTGTTACAACAAATTTTGTTGTAACAAGCAGTGAAGAAAATAAAACTTCTGCATTGGTACTCTGTATCGGCAAGTACTCAGATCCAAGTATCGGTATCGTATCGGTTTGAAAAAAAAGTGGTGTCGTTGCATCCCTAACTACAGGGATTATGGCAATGGGCCAATTTGCCAAAATGTTGAACTATCCCTTTAAGTCATTTTGGGAGCCACAGAGAACCAACTGAGTTGTGGGTCCATCCATCACACACTGCTACAGGGGTCTGTGAGCAACAGCGGCCTGATTTATGGGTTGAACGAAATGAACACAACACTGAACGCTGAGAGAGGATGGAAACAAGAATCAAGGGCTCGGATTCACTTTCTGACAGCCAAAAGATCAGAGTGAGGATATTTTCAGCGCTGTCACAAAGCAGCAGACACGCAGTCATCTCTGAACTGGGTGTAAATTATCACTGCGTTGCTCTGATTATGTTAGCAGGAGCCCTGCACCACCTGTGGCACCCATGAGTCAGGGGAATATGAGCTGCTGTCTGAGCAGTGCAAGCGGGATCAGTAGGTATGCACAAATGCACACCATCACATATACACACACAAGGAATTGTTTCTACTGGAGTACACTCTGTCTCCAGCCTCCAATTACTCCGTTTGTAGTGTCTCCGGAGACGACTACAAAGCCATGTGTGTTCCGGTGTCGCCTCAGAAGCTGGCGTTTAGGAACTCGGTGTCGCCCTCACGCACACAAATTCAGACACACAACGCTTATGTCAACAAATGTGTGAGTGAAAATGGCACAGAGGAATGTGCAACTGTCATGTTTTTAACATTCCTGAGCGGAGCTGCTGCAGATGAGATGAGGGGAAAGGAGGAAAAAAAAGAGAAAAAAGTCCTGACTCGACAGACCCAGTCAACTGTGGTATGTGGATACATCTGAGTGTGTGTGTGCGTGCGTGTCAGGGTAACGGAGAAGGGAGAGGGTGTGCAGCTGTGGATGTGGCGGGGTGGAGAGAAGGGGGAGTTGAATAAAAGCAGGAAAAGAAAGAAGAGGCAGCGAGCATCAAAGGTGGAGCAGATAAAAGCAGGTGCGTAAGTGTGTGTGTATGTGTGTGTGTCCTCAGACAGCTGCTGCCCCGACAGACGGTTACTGTCTGTCTGTGTGTGTGTGTGATGTGTGTACCCCTGTCACAATGACGTGGCATCCTGCCTAAAGCTGCAATAGTGTGTATTTGATATTTGTGCCTGACTGTATAGGCAGAGGCTTCTGTAGATCACCAGGCGACAGACGAAGCTTCAGCTTGTTACTATGACAATGTTGACGCGTATGAGGCCAGATTAGAAATAAGATCCTAAAGCAGCATTTTTATGTCATCAAACAAACAAGAAACCTTTGGTTCTGGCATTTTTCAAGCACAAAGCTCCAAACATTTGCTGCTTCCAGCTTCTCCAGCGTGAGCGTACTGATTGCAAACTGCACATCACTGGCTTTGTTGCAGAAATAAAGTGTGAATATGAAAAATTATGGTGAGTCTTGCATTTTCAGGACGAAAAATGTTGGTGTAACAAAAATTAATTGAAGACTGATGGATTAAAAACAATCTGGGGGAGTTATACGAATAGGATGAAGACAGAAGAGAGAGGAGATCATTTGTACTCCAGAACAGATCCTGATTTTATATCATTAATTCTGTCCACTTTAATCACTTTGCTGACACCCAGCGCTGCCACTGTGATAGCATGACTTCAGGCAAATCCCTGAAAATGAGAATAAGATGAAAAATCCTGTCACACTTGGATTTGAAGAGTTCATTTGCAAAAGCAGATAAGTGCCATTTTGAAAAAAATGAGCTGAGGCTTTGTATTAATTCCTTGCATAGTGTTGTTTTCAATGAAACTTTATTTTTTTGAGATATGTCTGTTTTGTTACATCTAAAAGTCACTCAACTTTGGTTTGACTGATATCACCTTATGTAAATTAAAAATTAAAAATGAAGATTCTGGAATTTTTCAAAAACGGAGTTATCTGCTTTTGCAAATGAACTCTTCATTTGAATATGAATTGTACGGGAATATGAAAGAGAACAGGAAAGGGAATAGGAATGGGAATTTGAATATGAATATGAACGGGAATGAGAACAGGAGCAGCACTATGAATAGGCATAGGAACATAGAGAGGTATATGAATAGAAACAGGAGAATGGTGTTGTAATGGGAACAATGAAGGTAAGAAAAGAAGCAGGTGCACATGTCCTGACAAAGACTGAAGCATAATCACTTAGTAACGTCACATAAACAACATCTATATTATACTACTAAAGAATATTCTTATAATATATCTAGTGTCATGCAATAACAAGTCCCTTTCTAATTAAAGGTTTTAGTGGTTCTTATTAAGAGACTAACAACCTCAGTGAGGCTTTAATGTTTTCACTAACTAACAAGCTGTCCCACCGCGGCCGAGGCTAAATATTCACAGAGCAAAACTAATCACAATCAGCTGCTCTAAGTGACCAACTCATCTCCGTGTGTTTGTTCCTCAGTTCCTCCCCAGACCCACCGCAAGAAACACACAATTAGACTCCACACAAAGAGGATTTTGTGCATCACCATCTTCCTCCACGTGCCTCATCATCACCCGACATAAGACCCTTGTCTCCACGTTGCTGGGTTACATAAAGAGGGTTTGTCATTGGGAGAAATCATGTGGTTTAGCACTGACATCCCCCCCTCAGAGAAAAAACAACTGCAGTCTTGCGCACACGCACACACAAACTGCATGAAAAGGCAGAGCTAGCAGCGGCTCATAGAAGTCTGAAGGAGGGAACAGTGTGTTCCATGACCCAGGGCAGGATAGGGGCAGAGAGAGAGAGACGAGAAGGAGGGGGAGAGGAGCGAGAGACACATGGAAAGAGAGAAAAAAGTGAGAAAAGGTGGGAAGGGGAAGGAGAGCATGAATGACTGCCTTACAAACAGAGAGGCTGGAAATCCATGGGAGTGGATGTGGAGAAGGAGGAGTCGGGATAGAAAGGCAGAGAGACAGACGCAGAGCTGCCTGCCACTGTGAGAAAAGTTACACGACTGATGCAACAGACCTGGAGAGCAGCAGACTCAGGTCGTCTACACATCTCACGCTCAATATCACACTGACCTTAACTGTGACGCTGCTGCACTAGCCTCTGTTACATCATTCAAACCCGTCATTTAAAATTAATAACGAGATCAGTGCTGAACTTTAAGACTTTTACAGTCATGCAGAGTTTTGGCGGTGGTGATATTATTCAAGCAAAGAGAGTATTACAGTTCAGTTTCACTAGAATAAGACACTAGAAATGTTCTACATCACTTTATAATAGGGTGCTTGTCAAGATGCCATCTCACAGGTGTGTTATATAGAACTGTAAAAAGCCTAAAGAGCAGAGTCCGTAGGGCGCTGTGCCACGTTACCGCTCTGATATTTAGTCTGAACGGTGCTGGGCTCTGTCTCTGTTTCCATCAGCATTTGCGCAGTGCAGAGGCTTACACCACGGGAGGAGAGCGCAGATCTGCAGTGGCTCGTGCCTCAGATTTATAGGACTTTGCTGCTGAGCTGCCAGCGCCGTCCGGGGAGGGAGAGGAACATGTACGTCCGCAGCATTTTTTCCATCCTGAAAGAGCGAGTGTTTACGGACAAACTATAGGCAGCAGGAGAGCGCCTCGTGGGGCGCGCAGGCGAAAAAGCGATGAGCTCATACAGCACAGAGTCTTTTCCTGTAGCAGGGGGCCAACACTTTGACTCAGAGGGGGAGAGAAACAGTTACCTCAACGGCAACCTGATGACAATTACTGTAAAAACAGACGCATTAACTCACTAATTGTTACCACTTAACCACAAACAGCTACCTAAAATTAATACGAGGCCGTGCTCTACTGGGGTAAACGTGAGACGGGCATTGATGGGATAGTTTGAGGCCACATCTCGTCTGTTCACAAGTGAAAGTGGGGGGAAACTGCCAGAAAGTAACAAAATCTGGCAACCAGCTTCTCTAAAGCTCACTAATTAACACCTGTGAGAACTCTTGTAAATGTAATCTGGGTTATGTGCCGGGCCGTCGTATTGGCTAAGGCCGGGCTAGCGCCATGCTAAGCTAGCTGTCTCTGTGATCTTCAACAGCAACAACAACAACATGTCATGTTTACATTTCAGTTTCTATCAAGATTAAATGAGACAACATGTTCATTAGTTTAATTAGTTGGTTTAAGACTTGCTGGGAACCAGATGGATGAAACAGACTCACTGTCTTGCCCCTGCTGCCTGCCACACTGTAGCCTACACTAAGATAAGTTGAGCAGGATGGGTTTTTTTTAAAGATGGCAAATATGTGCTAAACTGATCAACCCATGACCTCGGGCCTGCTTGCTATTTGTTTGGTACATGTTTGTTTTCTGAATGTGAATCTCTGATATGTCGAAGACGTCTGAGTCTAATGATATCCTGTTGAGTGACAGTGTCCAGTTGAGTTGGAGCTGATTGAGTTTGGTTCTTGGAGCAGATGTTGTCATCAATTTATCCCTGTTATGTCAAACTCCGAGATCCCCCTCTCTCCATTACCTCATCAAGTTAACGTTGTGCTGACTCTGCAGAAATCCAATCCACGATGACTCAATAAAGTGAGCGAGAACAGTCACATCTCTCTGGCTTTAATAGTGACATTTAAAGGGATAGTAGCATTTTTTAAAAGTGGGGTTGTATGATCTACAAATAGCCCCTAAGTACTTTAATTGCAGTAGAAGACTCTCTGCACTCCTCCCGTTAGCAACGCCAGCCCATAGCCCTGCCCAGAGATTTACAACATACATTGTTGTGAATGGACCCAAAGAAATGGCCTATTTTTGTGGCCTAAAAGAGGTTTTACCATTGTTCGCTATAATATAATTCTTGCAGTTTTTATTTGGAGCTAACCAACTGCTGATCGGCGGGCACTAACCCTGGGCGGAGGGATATGTGAGTTGGTTAGGTCCAAATAAACAGTGTTTTTCCTGCACTTTGAAGGGCTGGAAAAAATTATATTATAGCGAACAATGGAACTGTGTTTTTTTTTTCAGGTAAAACCCCTTTTAGACCGTGAACATAGGCCGTTTCTTTGGCTCCATTCACAACAATGTATGTTGTAAATCTCTGAGCAGGGCTATGGGCTGGCGTTGCTAACGGGAGGAGTGCAGAGAGTCTGCTACTGCAATTAAAGTACTTAGGGGCTATTTGTAGATCATACAACCCCAATTTTTAAAAAATGCTACTATCCCTTTAAATTCAGGCTTATCTTTTTCCACTTAAAGGACCTGACTGCAGGTTTACTCCACATGGGCCGGCCCCCCTTCTGAGCAACACATCAGAGAATCATGGGACCCAACAAAAGAGCAAAAAGTCTAGAGGGAAGGCCTCCGTGAAAGCCAAACCTCCATGTGTGCTATATATCCTGCGAGAGTAGGGAGGGAGAGGAGGGACCTGCAGAGGGCTGTATGTAAACAGAGCGACTGCTGTCAGCAGCTCACACGACGAGAGTGAGAAAGAGAAGAAGACGACGACTTAGAGGATTTGGCAGGATGGCTGGAGGGAGACACAAGCATCTGCTCTCCTCCAAACAAACACGGACCCTGAGGGCCGGGAGCAATTGAAGAGGAGTCAGTCATAGAATCAGTCAAACCAAGCATCGCTAATCACCTCAATTTTAGGAACTAACTCACTGGATATGATCCAACAAGAGAGAGAGAAGACAAAGTGAGGCCAGAGAAAACGCAGCAGGATGTCACACTGCGACTGCTGGCCCTGCAGCACCTCCCTGCTGCTGCTCCTCCAGTCCTGCTGCGTTCATGTTCAACGGAAAAGAAGAGCAAACACTGACTTCTGTTTGAAATGCGCATTTTGCCTCATGAGTCATGACATTATTAAAAATAAATAAAGAAATAAAATGCTCACGATGACCAGCTGCAGTCAAAAAGCAAACTTCAGTTATAACCTTTTGAAGCCTGCAGACGAGTGTGACACACTGTTACTGCAGTCTGACGTGAGCGTTAGCATTTGTAGCAGTTTATAGCCCCCAGCGCTCAGCCTCCTGCGGACAGACAGCATCGCCTCCTCTTCCTCCCCTTCCCTCTCTTCCTATCACAGACAGAAATAGCCACCTAACATTTCAAGCTTATTGCGAACAACAGTTAACGACAGCCGGCGACAGGGGAGGGTGTGAGTGACAGCATGGCAGTGACCGCAGCATATTGGTCATTCTTTCTTTTCTGTTAGGGAGGATGCAGTGTTTACGATGATGTCATTTAAAGCTGTTCTCATCCAGTTTTGGTCATTTGTGGGTATTGGAACAAGATATTAAACGCAGCATTGACGTCTTGTCTCGGCAGCAAGCAGCTGCCAATTTCCAATCCCAGCCATTCAGTGTTTATGACCACCTGATAAATGCAAGTACAAAGAATATTTATTCAAGTATTTTCTCTAAGATCTACTGTGTAATAAGAAGTAAAAGCTCCCACATTTTGGGACTCTGGGTCTTATTTGAAGTGTTTTTGAAGAGAGGAGGGTCTGATCCTTTGGGGGACTGTTTTTGAGTGATCAAATAAAAAGTATAACAGATTTCAGGTTAAAACACTCAGAAACCAAATCCTGCAATGATTTGGATGATGGGTCTAGGTGGGCGGGGCTTGGTGGCTACTTTGTTGTGACATCACAAAGTTACATAAGTCCCGATGGCAGGTTTTAAGGTTTATTTTCTCAATACAGTCCGTGTGCATTTTTCTGTGGACTGAGGCTTTCATACTTTTACAGCATTAATATGGAACTTTGATCTGATTTATAACCACACCACACATAGACATCTCCCTTTATGGAGCTTTAATGTTACTGCTGCTCATACATGAACATCCTGACTAGAGTACATACAGCAGCGTTAAACTGCGCCACTGTGCAAGAGTTAGCTCCAGTGGAGTCAGTGAGTGTTACTGTGGAGGCGGCTTTGTTATAAAATGTTACAACTGCTGTAATATATCAGCCGTATAAGAAGAAAATGCAATATCATGGTACATTAGGGCCTGTGCAAAAATGACATGGAAGGGCTGAACTTTTATGGTGCAGTGCCTGATGTGATATTTTACAGACCCTCCCCTTGATTTATTAAGAAACACTGCAAAGACCTACCTGGACAATTTCTCAGTAATAGTTAATAATTTCAGATATAACCCCGTCTAGACATTCATATGATCTCATAGCCACTAAATTGCACATTGAGAGTGAAATTAGGAATTGCCAAATTTACGACAATCATAACAAAATGGAAGGTCTTGTTCCAGTCACAGTCACATGTATTGAGTCCCTAATGAGTCTTTACTTTGATTATTTGATGTCACCATTTGACCTAATAGTGAATCTAACAAACTCAGAATTAAAAAATTCTCATGAGAAGAAGTTTGAGAACCCTCCCTTGTTCTCACTATAAATAATGAAATCAATATCATAAAGCTTATAAAGAATTGCTTAACCTCTTGCGTCAAAGACATAAAGAGGCTGCAGACGGATTATGGAGAAAAAAAAATTGATTAAAAATACGAGCAAAATGAGCACAGCTAGTTCCTACCTCCTCTGGTCCTCTCTGAGCAGAGACTTACCCTGCCCCTCAAGTCTGACTGAGCCACAACGTGAGTCATCTCAAAACCAAAACACTTTCATAACTGTCCAGACACACACTGCCAGCAGTTAAATGTGAAGCAGGACGGAAAGTGACGACTATCTTCCATTCGGTCAAGCTTGGAAGGACGTTTAACGCAAGGAGAGGCCGCTGACCTCTTGATGTGAATCCCACATTTGTAAAATCGGCCCCGTTACACGGTCCACACAACAGGAGGACGCGCTCACATACACATGCAGATACGCACTTGCTCTCAACCCCTGGAGCTATTAGCGCTAAGAACTCTGTCACCGGGCGTCTGTCCAGGCTGCTGGTTAATATGGAGAGAGTGATATAATATAAACAGGATATTTTTGCTGTTTCCCTTGGAGTTTTGGAGTGCGGGGGGGGTTAAATTAGAGTGAGAGATGAATTCAACACAAATCACTAGTCCCACGTCTCCTCCCCTTACATGGCGGCGTCCTCCAGCCACCATTCATTCCCCTAAAAGGATGCTGCATTTTTCCTCTTGGCTTTGGATATTAGTAGAGCCCAGTCTATTCAAAATAATCCTCCTGAGCTAAAAAAAAAAAAAAGAAAAAGAAAAAGAAAAAAAGGATGTTGAAAATTGAGAGTGGGGGAGAAACTGGCAGGGATTTTCGCAGGTCCTCCAGATGTAGCATATTACCATCTGCCTATGGAATGTCAGTTATTTCCACAGTGTCCATAATAACTTCCCTAATATGACACACGGCAGCTCCCTGGGCCAGAGGGACTGATGGAGGGGGCTCGGAGGAGGGAGCCGCTGCTCTCATCACCTGCCCAGAAACGACACCTGAGAGGCTGCGCGGACCGGCGAAAGACCCTAACGCGCCTCATGGGGCTCGCTCAAACAAACACTTCTCAGGTCAGAACTCCCGGTGGCAGGTTTCTGGAGTCGTTACACACGGTGTGAGTCCTTCTGTGAGAGCACCACAGGGGGTTACTCAGATAAACAGACAACCTCCGTGCTTTCGCAGCATGAACCACTGATTCTGGGTAATACGATTCTTTATAAAACTCTATGATGGAGATGCGCCCTCAGGTGATATTTATTGGTGTAGACTTTGATGTGATGGGAAAACATAGATTATGGTGTGAGAAACGTTTGTTACCTTTAGGTGGGAAGTAGGATTTGCTCTCGGCTTTGTGGGGCCAGTCGACCACCAGGTGCCCGTAGCGACGGAAACTGTTGGTGATTTCATCTGTAAGAATAAAAAGAGCAGCAGAGGGGGGAAAAAAACCTGACATGACTGATTTGTTCAAGACATGATAAGATAACATTTATGTCTTTTCATACAATATGCATAATGAGAGACTGTATGCGGAGCCGCAGTCGGTGCTGAGACAGGCACCGTTTCTATTTTCTGCCATGTTCCTGCTGCAGTAGTAGCCACTGCATTAAACAGGAACACGGGCTGGGCGCATCCAGTCCGCGCCAGGCCGACTCGTGCTGTGGAAACTCATGAATTTTTCAGCCGGCTAAGGGCACGTATCGCGCATCCACTGATGTGCTCGTTCACCTGTGTAGACGCAGATGAAAGTAAACAGTCCATATTAACCTTAAACTCTGGGACATGCTCCAGAGCCTGTGGAAACAATTACACGTCTATAACATAACTGCTCACAGACATTAGACTCCAAGTGAGTTTGCAAAGACTTTTTAAATATGTTTTTATAGTTTCAGTTTTATTGACATTCCTCTGAGGAATACAGTCGACTGTAGGTGCAAATTCAGAAATGACTGTGGCTCTGGTCGCTAAATGACAGTTTCACTCTGACAGAAATTGCCAAAGACTGCCCGTCCAAAAAAAAAGAGTTACTGCCTGGATTTAACTAAGCTAATGGGTAACAGCCTCCCATTGGATAATTACTGCATGGATGATTATGTTTCAGCTGGCAACAACCTATTCAGCTCTTACTGATGCAGCCTTTCTTCAACAACCATGTTGGAAGACACAGCCTGCGGTTGTGGAAAAGATGTTAATCTGTTTCAGAACGGTCAAATTATTGGCATTAAGCAAATAAAACATCTAAGGAGATTGCTGAGATTACTAAAATGGGTTAAGAACTGTCCAACTCATTATTAAAAACTAGAAGGATAGTGGGGAAACATCTTCTTCAAGGAAGAAATGCGGTCCAATGTGACCACAGAGTCCAGACCTTAATTCCATTGAGAATACTTGGAAAATGAATGCAACTCTGGATGGAAATAAATGTTGTGACATTAGAGAAGCGCATCGAAATGATGCCACAGCAAATGCATTGCCATAATCAAAGCTAAAGGCAGTCCAACGAAATATTAGAGTGTTGTGACTTTTTTTTTGGACGGGCAGTGTATGCCGGTATTGATTATTGGTCTCATTAGTGTAAAGGGTTCAAACTGCACAGCAAAAACTAAAAATGTTGATTACAAATTCACAGATATCTATATAAAATGATTAATCCCCTACAAGGAGGTCACCGTGCCCTCAAAATAAATCTTCAGTTTATTGGAGAATAGTTTGATGAAAAGATCAAGACTCCTCAATGGCAGCTGGTTAGCTTAGCACCAAGACTGGAAACAAGGGGAGCAGCAAACCTGGCTCTGCTTAAAGGTAACAGTGTTGTGTCTTGTTTTAATCCACATAACAACCACAGCATCATAAAAATGGCACGTGGTTTTTTACTAAAGGCGCTGTGCCAGACTATATTTCTGGCTGGGGGCAGTTTCCATTCATTTCCAAAATTTTCTGCTATGCTCAGCGCACTGCTGGCAAAGAAGCAAATAAGCATTATGTCAAATTATTCTTTTAACTTTAACTCTGACTGCTGAAGGTCTTAGTCGTCGCTGCAAAACTTTAAAAAACTGCACAGCAAACCCAGCTTTTCAACAACTTTTACTGACTATTTAGTGTGAAAATGAATTATCTTTGACAATAAGAGTCAAGGTGCTTTTAAACCAGCCTCAAATAGACCCGTGTAACTATTAATAGACAGAGAGATTGCACTGAGAGGCCTCCAGCTGCGTGTCCTTTTGTTTACCTTCATCTATGTCAGGGGGAAGGCCTCCGACAAAGACCTTCCTGGAGTAGCGCTCCATCCTCTCTCCGTTCTGACAGCGGGTTGGCGAGTTCAGGCCTGGGGTCAAGGAGGGGTCACCGTGGCCGTCGTCGAGGAAACCATCTTCAAAGGGAAAGAGACAGGAACGGCCTGGGAGGAGAGGAAAAAGAGAAAGACGGACACCAGGAAGACGGACAGGGATAACAGGGGGGGAGGAGGACAGAGAGGTGTGAGAGTGTGAAGTAAGAAGGGAGGGAGGGTACGAGAGGGGATTAATCACATCTGGAAAACACAATTCGTTTGGATATTGAGGTTTCAATCACAGTTCTAATTAAATGTGGTTTTTCAACGACGTGACACGACTGTCTGGCTTTCCTCAGCCTCCACACGCCTTCATCCAACTCCTAAACTACAATTACTGTGTACCTTCGCCAACAATCTCCAGTTCCTGACTTACAGCACTGAGTGACCTTTGACCTTTTGGATATAAACTCTAATCACCTCTCTATCTTATCCTGTGAGACGACTGAATGGAATTGTATCATAATTATTGTGTGAGTTATGGCCAAAATGTGTTTTGTGAGGTTACAGTGACTTTGACCTTTGACCTCGGTTCATCTGTGACTCCGCATGACTGTTTTTTTTCCCCTCTGGGTGTTGCTATGATATCACATTCATGAGAAAAGGACACATGATGTCTGGAAACATGATGCCTCCAGCACTGAGGCCAAACAAACCCGATCAGATCATAACAAAAAAATCTCTGAATAACATGCGACTCATCATCAACATGATATCAATTTACAGGTTTGCACATTTTCATTTGGTGTGGTGGTTTGAAGCCACAACTGCACTGTCTTTTTTTTTAAATAAATTGAAACCTCTTCTAGTCATAAACATAAAATCTTTCCTTGCTTCCAAATTGTTGTGGACAGTGTTGTTAAAGCAGCATATCAATGTGTGAGGCATATAATGTGTTGCTCAGCAATCACATTGGAGTGGAACATCCAATTGTCCACATAAATTTGACCGTCTTGGGACCTTGCTTGTGACTCCTCCTGCTCCTCCTCGTCATAACATTAACAGTGACTGTGACGTGTCGTCAACGCACTGAGCTGCAACACTGATTGGCCAGTAATGAGAGGGTTGTGTGAGTGTTTGGACATATCCTCTGGTCTTTGTAATGTCTTAGTGGATTTTCTAAAAAGTGGTGCTAATTGTTTAAATGTGTTCTATATGTCTCTTTCTTTAACACAGATGTTTTGACCTTTTTAGAAATGTGGTAAGAAATATCATTTTCACACAGCAAGATGATTCAGACATTATTCAGAGCACCATACCATAATTAAAAACAAATAACCCCAGTTCAGTAATTGCAGTGGTCTTACAACTGTCACACAGCAGCTTTCCTCCTTGCTAGAGAAAGACACAATTAGTTAAGAAGCACAACAAATTTAGAGATGAGCCACGTTGGAAGCACCCATCCTTGCCATCCAGATGATGAATCACTTCTGAGTCAGTGTGCTCCTTTATGACAGTTCACTTGAAACCAAACTCGGCTCTAACATTTGGGAAGGAGGATCTAGGTTTCGATTTGGTGGAAGAACCATGCCGCAGGAAGAAAAAAGTGCATGATGTACTGGGACATATTGACATTACATACATTATCACTGATGAGCACTGTTGTTTGTAGAAATGTAAAAGGTAGCACACTGACTCAGAATGGAGGAAAAAGAAAAAAATGGCAGACCGTTTTTTTCCCCCCTCTTTCACCATCAAGCAAAACAAGATTGATATCGACAGATTTGGCGGACCCTCGTCCCCGTCATTGATTATATGCACAACATGGGGAAAACGGTGTGTCGAAAATTAATATGATTTCATTCAGTCACAGCACAGATGAAAAGCAGAGAGTGACACCACACTATAAGACCCCCCTCAGCCTTTAGAGAGACACGGCCGGCATGGCAAGCAGAACCCCAGAGAAAATGCCACACGTTACCTCTTCTGCGGCCATAGCTCCGGGCTGCTTGTCAGCATAGTAAGGGGAGGGAGGAAGGAAGGGGAGGGAGGGAGAGAGACACAAGGACAGAGACAGAGGGTTGGGGGAAGGAACAAGGGTAGGGAAAAGAGATACAGAGACATGGGTTTTGTGGAAATAAACTAAAACCAGGAACATCTCTAAAGTGAGTGAAACCACAGATGGCCACACCTAAGCTTCGGCACCGGGAGGAGGGTGGTTATTACAGCCTGGCAACACCCCACAGTAAACCTGCCGCACCTGCCCTGGCAACAGACACATGCAGATGCTGCACGGGACCTGTCCGTGTGTGAGTGTGTGTATGTTTGGGAGGTTGGGGGGTTGACGTTTAGCCACGGAAACGGCCGAGATATTCAGCAGCATAATGCAACGCCCCGCAGCCGAGAGATTGTCATCTCAGCTTAATGAAGCTGTGATGGGCTGGCGATCGTGCTAATCTTCAGGTGCATATTCACAAATGAGGCCATAAAGCAGAGTGCATGCAGGGCTGAAGGTAGAGCAGGTTAGTCATTATCATGGCCTTGGTGAAATATTAAAAAAAAAAAAAGCTGCTCGCAGGTCAGCTATGGCAGGCCAGGTGCGGGTGGAAACTTCCCACAGGATAAGGAGAGTGTGGAGGTGGGTGGGGGGGCAGCCTCAGGGCTCTGGGAAGAGAGGAGGAGTGGTGGTGGTGGTGGAGAGCAGACTATGATGTCAGATCTGAATCGACGGCAAGGCGAAAGTACAGCGGTGCGATCACTTCTATCTAATCAGGTGGTCACATGTTCCCCATCTCCATCTTATCTCATTCAGGTTTTTAACGCTCATTTCATTGCAGTGACTCACTCACATGACCTCCAGAGAAAAAAAAAAAAAAGGAAGATAACAGCTGTGAATTTTACTGGTGTCATCTGTAAACTTCTCTCAGATGTGGCCTCGGACCATCCAGGCGACAATGTGCAGCTTTTTTCCGGAGCTTTCCATCGTATTTCATGACCCACTCGCCCCATAAACCACTGAATGTTAATCATGTGACAAAATGTCCTCGACAAACTGAGCAGTTTCCATCTGCACGACGAGACTGGATGAAAAGGTCCAGAAAAGCTCCTGAATTCTGTTGTTTATTTTCTTCTCGAGATCTCAAGGTCGCACTTTTTTTCCAGAGCTTTCAACAGGTCCCACGGTCTTCTTCTCTGCAACATACAACCACCTGTTTGTACAAGATATAACTCCACGCTGAAGTCACACCATGAGAACTGAGCAGACTGTGTGTGCTGGCAAATACCACGAGATGTGTTCAAAAGCTCTGGAGAACAAAAGCTTTAATCACAATAACCTATTGTCTTTTCAGCAAATGAAGGTTTTAAACTTCATCTCGTGGTCGTTCCGGCTACTAATCACATGATAAAATGATCTGTCACAACAGGATGACCGGGAAATTCACTTGAAAGCTGATAGGTGGACAACTGAAAGATTGCATTTAAAGATCCTTTTCACGCAGCCCTCTTTTCTCTTTTTCATTCAGTTGATGAAAACCGAGCTTCTTCCGTGTGAACTTCGATTGAAACCGTAGGACACATTTAAAAGCTCTGGCCTTACTTATGTCCAGAAACAGCACATGTGGTGTCAGGGGCTGTGTTTGAGTGTTTCCCTAATCTGTGACATGTTGTCACGAATGACAGCTCGCTGTGCTGTGAATGCGGACCACAGGGGAGGCAACATGTGTCTGAAGACGGCGCAAATTCCAACAAACAGCAGGAGGGGTAACACAGTACTAAACAGATCCGCCTGCTCTTCTACACTCATCAGTCACAAAGCAGACTCATTGCCTCAAAAACCAATATGGGCCTTTGCATTGTGAGAGCCCCCATTGTGTGCCTTGGCCCTCTGGCTTCTCTCAGGGAATACATTGTCTCTGAGAGAAGCCTCTTCTCTCTTGCTATGTTTTCATTAAAAGAGATCTGGCTCTCCAATCCAATCCAAGAAAAAAAAAAAAGCCTGGGCAGTCTGTGTGCGGCTTTGCACTCTCACCGTCTGGCCTTGGCAGAAACAAAGTCACCTAGCAACCGGGGCCAAATGAAGAAAACGTTTCGCTGGGAAACTGTCGGATGCCCCAGTGAGAGGGAATACAATACGACTGTGTGAGGGAGCGGAGGAAGGAGAAAAGTGAGGGTTACGAAAAAGTACCAACTTCAAGTTGTGTGTGTATGTGTGTGTGTGTGTGTGTGTGACAGAGAGGAAATGTTGAAGAAACTGGGCGATTCCTCTGGGCACGATGGGTTTGATGTCTCCTGCTCTACTCGCTTTCAAAGCCTCGCGCACACCTCCACTAAACTGTCGAGTGAGCACCACCAATAAATCCAGATTGAGGAGCTCTGGTTACCCCGCCCTTTCTTCTTTACTTCAAGTGCTTCGAGTTACCGTCAGCGTCCGCTCAAAGCAGAGTCTGCGCTGGTTCTCGCAGCACGAAAGCCGCAGAGCTAATGGGACAAAAATGAAGAAGAAACGCAGAGGGGAAAAAAACAAAAACACTTTAAAGTCGAAAAACCAAAAGCTTCCCTGTCTACAAACATCACAGGCTACAACAGAGTGAGCCAGCTCTGACAGACTCAGAAGATTCTGGGCAGATCCGTGCTTGCCTGAGCGCGGTCCCACGACACAACAGTTTAACATCAATCTGAGACACGTTCTCCCAAGGATATGAACGATGAAAAGAACAAAATGAGGACGGACCGAGCGCCAGTGTTGTCAAGCTGTGACAGTGGGAAACTTTTTGTATATTAGACGTCCTCTTGCCCCCCCCACCACCCCCCATGTCTGTATAGGTCAACTGGACATGTCCAGACAGGAAACTGGGCCTTTTGCTGATCTAGTCTGATCACCAGTCGCTTCAGACATCCCTTGATGTTTTGATGAGCAAAAGGGATGGGAAACATGACTGGCCTGAACTGAACTAGGGGAAAAATCAAGCCCTTTCGGGGAAAAAAAAACAAAACCTCGTCCGGAGACAAATAAAGATCTCTCAGAAGGGCGAAAGTCTGACCTGGAAAACTTTGTGGCATCCATGTTGCACCACGTGGGATAAAGAACTGATTTCTCTCTCTGGCTCGTCTCCTGTCAGTGTTGGTCATCTGCTGGCTGGTGGTGGTGGGGGAGGGGGGAGGGGGAGGGGGGGTCTAGTCTTACATATTGGATGTATTTTTGGAAGTGCTATTCACAGGTCAACTGCCAGCGCGAAGAGGACTGTCCAAGGTTTACGGTGTCAGGGAATCCAGGCCTTAGCAAAGGGTAGGCAGGTGTGCCCCCCCCGCACCCCCACCTTCCTGTGCGTATTGACGTGGACCTGTTGGTCACGTGTTTGTCATGGGAACACGCCACAGATAAATTCCAATTTAAAAAAACAAACAAAGAAAACCACACACAAACACAGACAGGGCAATAAGCAGCAGCAACACATCAGTAAGATTCTTATTTGTACTCCTGGTAGAACGTGACTTACTATTCAATGGCATTATGTGGTCTGCTCCAGGATGATGGAAATTCAGGCCCATGCGTCCTGCGAAAGACAAAAAAAAGAAAGAAAGAAAAGATTTTACAAATGAGGGGAAAACATGGAAGTGACTGATAAATAAAAGCCAGCCTGTTGACAGACAGCCATTTAATCTCCCGTCCTACTGTCAGCCGCGAGCAGACCAAATGTTTAACATGACATGAACAAACAACACATTTACCCAACGTGACACGATGGCAGAAAAAAAAAACATGACCACGGATTACAAATGTGAAAAGTGAGGTGGAGACACACACATTCCTTTGTTGTCACATTTCTCACACACGCATACACACACACACACACACACACAAACAAAAGGCCGCTATAATGCTAGGAATTCAACAGAGCGTGCATTCTGCCATGGTGACATTGTGTGCATGTAACAAGGGCCCATCTGTCAGTGCCGTCCTGGGGAGAAGGGTGCTGTCGGACGTCTAAATGGAACTGGTCCTGATTATCCGTCTCCATCATCTACAACAAGACTAATACACTTTAAGCTGAGGCGGTCATATCCCACCTGCTTTAGGACAGACTGCTGCCGTCTCGCTGTCGACATTATTTGCGGTGGCAGCCGCAGAGGCACGCCCTTTATCCCTCCCCACTTAAAAATGAGTCCTCTGTCAAAATACACCTACACCGGCTTTTTTTTTTACTCAACAGCAGCCGACTTAAGAGCCAGGTGGGGCAACATTTTCACTCGGATGCCTTTTACACATCGGTGCCCTTACGAGTCAAGCAGACGCTCCTCAGTCTGAGCACAGCGACGGCTTCAGTGTTAACATTGAAGGGGGGCAAAGGTTAAAGGGGGGCAACTTGCAGAGGATAGCACAGATTTCCTCGATGTGTAACGTGGACTTTGAGAGACCAGTCAGCTTCATGTTGAAAGCCGCTGTGGCGCAAACAATGATGACATGTCAAAAAAAAAAAAAAAAGGGTTTCAAAACCGGCTCACAGAAGACAGATAGTGGGGACACCAGTGGGGCCTCTTCCTGGCTTGTAAACAAGAGTGGAAGCAGCAGTTAGGCCTGACTGAAAAACCGGAGAGACAAGAGAGGGTAGGGGGGCGCCGATACTGCAGCTCCACAGATGTGGATTTCCACACTCCTCTTAGCCAATCACAATCTAGGCAACAATAGGGCTCAGGGGCAAGCGGAGTGTCACAGGCCCAGACATTCATGCAAACATTTGCATGAACACGTGAACTGCGTGACTTATGGATTTGTGGCCTAGTGTCACATTCTCTTTCCGACTATCATGAGAAAATTGTGCCGCCTGAAGATTAGATGCAGCCGAAAGGAGTCGAATCCCGTAATATATCCCGTCACTCAGGGATTTTGCAACTCCCCGGAAAGTTCTCCAGTCGTCCGCTGCTCCGTCTCACCGGCCTTGTATGTGATAGTCCCACCAGGCTTTCCTCCAAGTTCAACAGATCCCAGGGATAGATCCACAGAATCGTGAATTGGTAAACATGTGGGTGGTCTATTTGTTAGTCTGCCAACCAAATTAGAGGGTTTAAAAGCCCACATGTCTCGCTGGCTGAAGTGTCCTGGAGAGACAAACCCTGACAGCTCTACGGCAACATGTGTACTTTGTTCTAGAACATTGGTTCCCAACCCTTTTTTGGTTTGTCACCGCATTTTGAAATCAAAATTTTTTGGTGACCCCATCAATCAAAATGCGCCAAATAATATATTTTTGATTGTGTGTGGTGTTTTTAATCATAATTTTAAATAGAATAATTATTAGTTGTTTTTTTTATCAATTACTAGACATATCTGGGACCCCATTTGAATTTCAGGCGACCCGACATGGGGTCCCGACCCAAAGGTTGAAAAACACTCTAGAAACATAGCATTTGGTTAAATGGGAAAAAAAAATAAGAGTGCTCATAACTGAGGACTAATATGATGCACTGAATCACAGTCAAAGTGACCACTGTGGCCTGTGCTTGCCTTTTTTATCCACATTAGTCATTTGGGGTAATAGAGGGGGACAGTTGCCCTCCTAGAGCCTTAAAATAGCTCTGGGCATGTGCCATCTGCTTCCCCCCAGGAGTTGAGTGGCAGGGCCTGGGAAGGGGGGGCCCGAGTTGCTGCTGCTGCTGTTCTGGTGACATTTCCTCACCGAGAGCCTGAGCTATTCTCAACCTCCCCGTGATGGCTTCACAGCGGCAGCGGCAGCAGCAGCAGCAGCAGCTCAGGAGAGACACACCATCCGCTTCCTTAGGCACGGATCCAACAGCACCTCCCTTTCACTTGCCTGACAACATGCGGACTGGACAGTGACCTCAGTGTGACCGCTCTGGTTCAAGTGGAATGAGGGGTATAGGATATAGCTAGGAGGACACAGCCAGTGGGATCTGGTGCCCCTATGGGGGTGCTCCAAAGCAATCATGGAGGGGGAGCACGAGGCCTCTGGGGTTTAAGCAAAGCAGTCTGACTAAGACTGCAAGAAACCAAGAGAAATGAGTTTAAAATCAATATCAGCTGTATAACTTTGAGCAGTCTTCAGACATCTTATCAACTGCTTTCAGCAACAGGAAACACTGAGGCCAAAAATGATTAATAACAATACTCTCTGATTAACTTTTTTTTTTTTTTTTTGGCTCAAGGGCAAAGCGCCTCGTAGCACGGTCTCCAGATTTTCAAAATATGAGCACAACATCAAATCTCATCAACTGATGACCCGTTACTGATCGACAACCTCCATCTAACCTCACAGATATATTATGGTCTTTGTGTCAGAGACGCCAATGAAATGAACCCAATTTTGAACCGACCGGTGCGTTCAAACCGAAAAAATAACAGGTTCGGAACCTGAAACTAGGAAACTGCGAACTATGACATCATCAGTGGGTGTGTCGAATTCTAGGCTGGGAAGACGAGCAGGAAGGACGGGGAGAACTACAACCTGGAGAAAAATATTGCAGTGGTCTGCTAAATAAATTACCGTGGGGATTTGGACATCTACAGAATTAAAACAAAACAAAACAGGAAGCATTACAAGTTTGGTTCCACTTAAACTGGTGTGAACGTGAACTGGTTCACCCCATGTGTTCCTCTCTGGGGTGCACAGGTTCTGAGGTGGCTGAAAAAGATTTGGATTTGGACCTTTGGTCTATATCCAAACGTACTGAAGGCTGCAGCAGCGCTTCAAGCTCCAAAGTGGTTAAATTTTCACTAGACTCCACGTGGCTGAATACCTCCGACTGCATCCCACCTGGTGCTCGTCTCAACTGCTTTGGGTCACGTTTTGCTCCCTCTGGTCTACATTATAGCACATATTTAAGCCCCCAATAACATCTCTGGGAGAAAGCTTCGAACAAAAGTTATGAGAGAGGAGAGCGAGTGCACCGACAACAAAGTGTGGAAATGTTAGCCACGATGAAAAAAAAAACAAAAAAACAAAAACAAACAATCTAGCAGCAGGGTGCCCCAGAGCTGCAATCCTGCCAAAGAAACCTTCAATTACCAACACAACATAAACAGAAAGGAGTAGGAACCATGACAATACCCACAGAGGGACATGTGTTCTGTACACACTGGAAAGACTGAGAGGGATGGCTGCTTCTGTGAGAAAACCTGATCAGAGCTGTGTGTGTCCAACTTCCTCCACTTCATACCAGCCCAAGCTGAACCCAACAACCCTTGACCGAGACAATTACAACAGGGCTAAGGTTTCTTCAGCTATCAAACCAAAACACGTGAAACTATATATACTGTATAACTCTTACTGGGCACAGTTTAAAAAGACAAATGGTCAAGACACGCTCCCAGGATTAAATCCCAAACAACCTCCCACTGTCATCTAATCTTTCATAAAAGTGATAATCATAAAACTGTTAAATGACTCACATATAACAATAAGAGGATTTCCAGAATCTAGTTAAGCCTGATGCACAACTTGGCAGAGATAGTAACGCTTTCATGGTTTGTGAGATCTGAACAAACCGTGATTTTAACAGACAAAACAAGCCCAGACTTGTTTTGTTGCCTGGACTGGATTAGCTCAGTCATGCTCGCAGGAGTCATGAATTTTCCACCATAACAAAACATAGCACTCTGACAGGAGTTTATTGGAAGCAAGGTGCAATATAACATTTAACATGGCCAACGAACACATCATCTTATCTCCATACAGTCATTACTGGCTGTTTAAAGTACAGGAGGGGGGGCATCCCTCAATGGCTGAGATCATCTCAAGTGTTGTTAACTCCCCTGGGTTGAAAAGTTAAAGGGTCAAGTCCAACTTGTCAGACAAACTTCAACCCAACCAAATATTGACCTTTAACCTCAAGTTAAGCCGCTCTGACCCCTGTCTGTGCCTTACCAAAGGCTGCAGTTCACAGAGTTCCCCTTCTGGACAAACAGCGCTCCTTTAAGGACCAATTTAAGGTGGAGAAAAGTTTATTTTCTTGGTCTGAACTTTTAGCTAAAAAAAACAAAAACGTATCTGTTAACCTTTATACTAAATGAAAACTTCCTGGAGACCTTTAAACCACAAATCCACTGTGAGTAGAGACATAAAGAGCAAAGGCTGTGCTGTATCTATGCAGAAGTTTCAAGAAAGTGATATACCCAACCTTTCGTATCATTGAAGCATTGCCTAATCTCGCTGTTACTCATTTGACCTGTACTGCGCGTGCAATCCTTGTTTTCCTCCTGATAAAAAAAACCCTGTGTGTCAACTCTTATCCACTGACCAATGCTCTTGTCAACAAACGCATTAAGTCAAACAGCACCAGTGTTTGCTCTCCCTCGCCTCCTGACTGCATTCAGGACTGGACTGCACTATCTATTACAACGGTGTTCCTCATGCAGACTGTTACCAATACGCGACAGGTGACGACCAAACACAACACAGACTGTAAAATCAATGGATGGCTGCTTGTGTAAAGTGAGTTGCCGTTGTTCAGAGCAAATGGCAGGTTGACGCATTGTGCTGAGATAATGAATTATTCAAATATTCAAGCAAGTTCTCAAATACATTTCCGCCATGCTGCAAAAAAGTCTGCAGGTGTTGCTTTAGGCTCGACAATGAAGAAACGTTTGACATTTCAGGAAATATGCTCATGTACTTGTTGGATGGAAGAAGATCGACATCACTGACATGTCTGTAACACAAAATACTTTTTTTTGGGGGGGGGGGGGGGGGCATTTTTGCCTTTATGGACAGTATAGTTGAGAGAGACAGGAAACAGGGAGGCAGAGAGAGGGGGATGACATGCAGTGAATGACGCGGGACTTGAACCAGGGCCGACTACAGTGAGGACTATGCCTCTATGGGGCGACCGCTCTGACCACTACGCCACACGACGCCCCAACACAAAATACTTTTTAGGTACAGCTAGGAACTAGAAGAGAGTCAGCATAGTCAACAAGTTTTTTTTGTTGTACTTTTCATGATTGTGTCCAAAATCACTCACTCATTGACTCTTTCCTGCTCACTGTGCTGCCAGTATTTGATAGAGGACAATATCATGAGCTCCTCAGTCAAATGAAGAAACACTTACAGATACGACTCATTCATTTCTGCTGCAATGTCTTTCAGTGTGAATGCAATAGGCTACATGATGTTCATCATGCATTGTATGATACTATGTGTGGTGATCCTTCATGACACTTGACAAACATACTGTACACATGAGGTATATTCAAATATTGTTCCAAACTGTTGTTGTTGTTGTTGTTGTTGTTGTTGTTGTTGTTGTTGTTGTTGTTGTATACACATTCGAAAACACTAAAAGAAAGTCAGTCTGAATGAGTGATTGGACACAAAACAGGCTAGACTAGCTCACCACCTTTAAAAAGACAAAAACAACCCGGACCTGCTCTCATGGGTCGTCTTTTCTACTTTGTGTATGGACTTTTGATGTGAGGCAGGACTTATTTTCTCAAAGATTTCTACAGTACATGTTTTATCTAGTTGTCATGTTGTAATGTCTGTACATTTTAGGACAACAGATGAAATTTAGCAACTGTGCCAACTCTGGTATGCGTTTCACTGATATGTTGATTAATATGCATTGTCCTAATCAAATAAATAAATAAGCTCACTGTCATTTACTTGTCATCAACTGTGCAAAATCAAGAGTTGTCTCTTTATTCTAACTCCCAGTAAGAAAATAAACAAGCAATAGATTAAAGTCACAGCCAAGCGGGCTTACAGTGATATTAAAGCTAATGGAGTTCAATGAGACAATGCAAATTGTAACTGACACATGAGAGAGATCATGTGAGTCAGACCAGCTGAGGCAATGTGAGTGTGTTCAGGGAGACATTGTGTTTGAGGGGGATGGTGGTGGGGGGGGGTCCCACATGCTTCCACAAGGACTTAGGGGATGTATTAACACTTATGAGTATCTCAATTGGTTAGTGATAACATCAGAAGTGTGTGTGTGTGTGTGTGTGTGTGCATACTGCAGACAAAGTATCATGTGCTGCTGAGTCGCCTTTGTGAGTGACAATGGGATGAGTGACAGCCTGAAACGATGTGCCAGTGTTTTGCATGAAATATTGCAGCTGATTTGTGTGTCAGAAATAATTTGAATGTGTGTGTGTGTGTGTGTGTGCTTGTGTGTGTGTGTGACAGCACTCCTGGCAGCAGCAGTGATGGTGGCTGTTGTCAAACTGGTGGTGTTTTTCCAGGCCGAAGGGAGAATCTCTAATGTGAGTGTTAGTACGGGGGTGCCCGGCTCTCCACACGTGAGCTCAGCTGACCCAGTTCACCACCTACATGCAGACCAGTGTGTGTGTGTGTGTGTGAGGCAATGCAGAAATGGAGACCGTTCAGACGTCCCCAGGAGAAAGCACTTTTTAAAAGTTTGAGAGCGTTGTAACAATGGAGTGTCCCCCCGTGACAAACACAAACACACACAGAGTTTGAGGCAGGCTCTTCTCCAAACAAGTGCTCATAAACAAAAAGTGGCTGACTCCCCTCCCCGTCTTGACAGAGAGCGACGAGGGTGTGGGTGGGGTCACCTCACACTCCCTTTAGAAAACCTACAGATTCTCATTCGCATTACAGTTCAAACACACACACACTCATACAGAGCCTCATAAAACACTCAAGGAAAAACAACTATTCTGGTCACAATGAGAAGTATGCGAGAAATGTCTGCGATGGGATGGATGTGGGTGGGACCTGTTCCAGTTGGGGATGTGCAACTGGGTCTACTGGGATAATTAGTTCTGACTGGTGGGGAGTATCTTCATAGTGGGATGCAGAAGTTGGCTCTAGAAACCACTTGGATGAAGAAGAAGATACGCATTAACCTGTCCAGGTCGCTATCTGGTCAAAGGAGGAGTCGTTTCAGTTGAGGATTACTGACTAGATTTATGAATTTTTATGTAACAACCCAACAGCAGTAAAGCAGTCATGTATGTCATGTATCAACATCAATTTGTCTGTATGATGGATATTTTCTTTTCAGAGTAATTGATAAGGTTGGCTGGCAATTCAACATTTCATATTCTAACCCTCAGTAAATAACCTTCACCATTCCTGTTTAACCTTCCCACAACGTGTTTTCACAAATACATCCTTGTTCTCAGATGGACTTATGCCATTGACTTACTATGGCATCAAACTCATCTTGTCTTGCACGCTTGAAACAAAAGAAAGATGGCCGCTGTGGTGTGAGCAGGTGAAATACGCAGCTGCAACCTGCTGGCGCATACATGTCTAAAGTCCGCTATTCAAAGTTGAAAATTCATGTAATTATGTATTGAATGGAAATTATGTATGTCTATGGCATATGTATTGAACTGCTTTCTATTATGTAGTCATATTCTGCGCGGTCTGGTGGGGGAAAGGGTAGGGTATGGGATTGTGTCTGTGTGGATTGTCTGTCTTTATATGTTTTGCATGTATGTTTTGTATAATTGCAAATGAAAACAAGTATAGCTTAAAAAAAACTCATCTTGGCTTATGGAAACAAAGCTGTGGTGGGTCTACACACCAACAAACTACTTCAGAACGAGACGCTCTGTCGTCTTTGCTGCGACGCTGGGGGTTAGGGTTAGGGTTAAAACACAATGGAGTCGAGTCAAAATATAATCAGGCTAACCTGAACCCGGCTCGACCAAACCCGACTGATCTAACTGACGAGGTGCAACCTAAATGACCTGATAAGGTTTTTGCATGCGGACCACAGAGCTGGTCAAAACACTGTCTTTCTCAGACAGCGAGTAGGCGTCCTGTTTGTTACTGCAGCGTCATGATGTAAACACAATGACAAGAGGAATAAAAAAACAAAATAGTGACACAGGACTGGACAGCCGAGTCCATTCGGCCTCCTCTTTTCTATCTCCACTGTCTCTGTCGTGTTTCGATAAGCAATCTCAAGGGAAGCCCTGCAGGACGTTACAACACCTTTCCAGTAAAGTCGGTCCAGGATAACCACTCTGCTGTAACAATGCTCTCTGTAGCAAGATTGGGAAAACAGACTCTAAGCATGAGAAAGCGACATGCTCTGCTCATTATATACCCCTCCCACCAGTCTTTCCATTGTTAAGATGGGAGGATGGGAGAGCATGAAAAACCTACACTCAACCTGACAGGGCCCCATCTGGGAGACAGGAGTTTTTACAATAGACACGTGACCTCTGCTACAAAAATATTGGCTTAGAATGCCTGACATACATTGGATGGCCTTAAAACGACAGCGAGAGAGATTTCTTAACATTGTTTTCATGATTTGATAAATTCTCTATACTTCCCTCCCCGGGGATAAAACAGCATGGCAGTCATTTATTTTGATCCGAATCTGCATTTCGCTGCGGAGGAAAAAACTGTTTCTATGTATTCAGGTTGCTTAGAAACACTGATTTGATCTTGACGTTTTTGAGTCTGCCTTGGCACGTCTGCACCAACAATCACACACAACATAAATCTCTCAAATATTATATCCGAAATCCGCTTTGAAGTAACCGTGCCACTTAATAACGGCAACAGTGTAAAACCACAAATACATTCAATCACTCCACAGTTAAAAGCACAAGTCGTGTGACATCGCTCACTGAATCCATTTGTTCCAATCAGTTAAAAGCTGAGAAGCAAGGCAGAAGAAACAGCGAAAGAAAATGCATTAAGTCCGCAAATGCACACGCACAAACACACAGACAGACAGACACAAACACACTCACACATACACAAACAAGTTATGTGAGATTTTGCAGGTAAGGCTCATCGTGTTAATTAATTCATTTCAGTTTAAAAAAAGAACAGGGTGATCCTTCCTGGATTGATTGACAGATTGGTAATTAGAGCAAAAGGAAAAAAAACAAAACAAATGTACCCAGAGATGGTTTATGCCCATGAAGCAAAAGAGAAAAAAAAGGTTAAAAAAAAAAGGCAAAAAACAAAAACAAAAAACAACCCAAGTACGGTACGCATGGACGTATGAATATTCCTAACCTGCAAAATGATTCCTCCATATAATATCAGCGATAGTCATTGGTGGGCCACCGGCAGGGTGTGGTTTACCTTTGTCATGGTCAGTCCTTATCATATCCATTAAGGAATTCTCCAAAGAGTGCAAGCTAAAAGCATCAAAGGGCCGATTCCGGTCCTGCAACACAGCAAAACAGGAAAAGGGTTAGGATCAGAGTCAGGGAAGGAAATAGTATGGACAATAAGGACACATGACATCTATTACATGACATTCTTGGAAAAAAGATCCCTCCTCTGAACTTTCCTCCATTAGTTTTCCTGGTAAAAGTTATTTTTTGTTTTGGAAGGAGGTCAAAAGGTGACATATTGAATGCAAAGCTCTTGGCGATTGTTTGAACCATAGGCATAAAATTGATTGATTATATTATGACTGCTGCAATTCTAGCAGCTATCAGCTATGGCATATGAAAGGCACATTCAGCATGCAGTGTAGATAAATACACAGTATATGCTGTAGATTAAAAACACATTCTATAAATTACAGCTTTTATAGTAATATTATGGTTCAAATTGAACATAAATGTTACACATTACAAAATAAACATACACTGAAATAATTACCTAATAACAAACAGTAGGAACAGTTATGAAACTCATGGATGAAGGACAACATGATGCTTTAAAACCTCCAAACTTGAACTTGCTCATTTAGCCTTGGTTACCTTGCTCAAGGGCAGATCACAGGCAACAACTTGCACAAAGCAACAGCAAGGCTGGGTGGGATGCATTCTTAGCTAACCTAGACTAATATAAAATAGGTATGAGAGACTGAATGTTACAGTTAGAAGAAGAAAAAAAAGATATATGGCATGTGTCAGCCCTGGGGATGATGCTGAATAGAGTTGATATTGAAAAGGAGATATGAATCCTTGAGGCTTTTCACATCAAAGAGTGACAGCGAAAGAACAGACAGGATTCTGCCCACGGGGGCCTCATCTGTCTGGACTCATATCATTAAGAAGAGAATTTCTTAACCGTCAACTATGGGTGGAGAGTACTGTAACGGTGGGGCAACTGAGATGAAAAGTTTCTCCTAAGCCTTTCTTGTAATGGATGAAGTAATTCTCACTTTAGTCATTCTAACAAATGTCAAAAGCAAAGTACCGATCATTTAAGTATTCTCAAACATGACTGCTTGTTGGTTTAGCCACGGTATTAATCATAGTGATTTCCTGGACCTGTTGTGCGTCAATGAAGAAACAGTTGGAACGACCTTGGAGTCTTTACAGATAGGGTTATTCATGTTTGCCTTAAGGTACTACTTGCTTTTAACATTTGAAGGCGTTTGGAGGCGTTTGGAGGCGTTTGGAGGCGTACAGACTCACAGCCTCACACCCACTTCTGTCTTGGACTGCTAAAAAGTGACGTCACAGTGAGTGTGTACTTATATTTGTTTGTGACCTGTGTCATAATAGCACAATTTACAGAGGTTATGTTTTTCGTTGTTAATACAGATGGAACAACTTGAATCTTCAGCAGCCGGTGCACACTGTATAAGGGAATCCCATATCATTATTTGGACTAAAGCTGCCATAATACCTGTTAATGTCTGTATGATAATGGCAGACAAGGTTTTTTCTATAAAACAATTGATTATTAAAGGGGAACTTTGCAAGTCTGGTCGCTTTTCTGATGTTTTGCTAACCCTCCTCCCAGCCATGTGCATTAGTTTTCAAAGAAGCTGGCGAGAAATCAATATATGGAGTGATGGATAACGTATCATACAGCCTACACGTTCTGATGTGTATATCTGTCATAAACAAGAGATTATGGGTTACAGGGTGTGTTTGAGTCGCAGTGTGCCAAGACTAGACTTGAGACACCGAATCAGACGCACCGATCTTGCAAAGTTGGTTTTTAGCCAAGAGATGCTAGCTGGAAGGCAGAGAGCCTCCATTCTCCCTGCTACAAGTTACAAGTCATTTATTTAACCATCACAATCTTTTAAGCTGTTTAATTCAGGTAAAAATGTAGCATAGTTAACATAAAAATCCTGCATATTTCCTCTTTAAAACTAGAAATCTGCATTTGTATGAAGCTGTACATTTTTTACAGGTATCATATATCATCAAATAATGTTCTGTTATGAGAACCCTGAAATGTTAGTCAGATTCCTGTTTGTCAAACCCATCTGACAGGAGATCAGTTCCACCTGATGTAGCTGCTTTTGAATCTGGCCTCGGAGTTTCAGTTTGGCAGCTGTGGCTGTGATGAGGCACTAACGTTGTGTTTGTGCTGCGGCAGTAACACCGTCAGTGTCATTCGATGGGTATTTCAGCACGGGTGATTTAGGAAACTTTTCCACACTAATTTCCCTGATGCTGTGAAGCAGGTCGGTTCTCCTGAGATTGGGACTGGACAGTTAGTGCCACATCAAACACCTCAAGGTTAAAGAAGCCCACCGAGATTGAACGAATTTATTAGAATGACATGTGTGCCAAAGGTAAAGGCCAAGATCGCCAAGCCGGAGCTGGAGGCTGCAGCCTTGGCAGCTGTGTCCTGTGTCCGCTGCCCGAGCCGGGGCCACATTGTTTGCACACCACAGCTATTGTTGCCCATTCGGCTGAGCATTCAAAAGTGTTATTCCCCCCACTCTGGACCCGACAGCACCACGTAGATAAAAATCTGCCCACTTGGTACAAATGGTAAACACTTAAAATGCTGAGCTTTTAGTTTCCTCGCCCTCCCCTCCTCTCTGACACATGTGGGGGTCGGAGAGCTCACTGTAGTCAAACGACCTACAGAGGTGGTATATCCAAAAGTTCCAAACAGACTTCACTATTTTAACACATCACATAACTTTTCCGCTGTGGGGTGTGGAGGTTCAAGCTGACCTGTGCCGACTACATTGGAGCTCATCTTTCCTCATGACCCATTAACATGATTGAAGAATGCATTTATGAGGGAGATCGTGATAAGAAACAGACATTTAAGATATGGCTGAGTTACCTGTTTGTAATGAATCTAGTCTGTTCAGTAAGATTAAAGGCTGCCAGGTTCACAAACAGTTGGTAAATGTATCATTTTTTGTTCTTTTTCCTTGATAAGCTATAAAAAGTGAATTCTTTTTTTGGCTGGACTGGTACAGCCGTGCCTGAGATGACGTGGATTGTAGATGTAGGTAACTGGAATTAACAACAGATCCAAGATGGATTCATCAGCCATACTTCCCAGTCCTAAACATGCTATTACAAACCCAACACTCCCCGTAACTGTTTCAAATTAAAAAGCCCTGCGGCATTTCAGTGGACAGAAACCCTATATTTGTTCACAAGGCTTCTGTTGCTACGCTGACGTGCTGCAGTAAGTGCATTGTCTCATGTCTGGTTGCTGTTTTTCTGTTGTTTACACGTTTTCCAGATCTGCTGGTTTCTTTAACTTAGCAATTACTGATGGCTTCTCTTCCTCCCTCTGCCTTATGGTAAGTTATTCCTCTGCCTCCTTCAGCGATAATGGCACTTTAAAGTAAATGTAGTTTATTTGTCCCCCTCCCTCCCCTCTCTGCTCTATATATCGCTGCCACTGCTGGATTATTTTTATCTCCAGTGGGGACAGAATTTATCCCCCCCCTCCTCTCTCAAGTGATAATGGCAGCGATGGCTCGGGTCGCGTTGGTGAGGGTTGATACATCCAGCCCAGTCCTGGAACACGCAAACGTCACGCTCTCAATGGATGATTGGCAGCCACACCGACTCTACAGATTGATTGATGAACAGAATGGCCCAAGAGATACAGGCCCTAAATAACTGCAACAAATGCACATCCCTGTCCACATTTCGACAACATATTACAGTAGTGATTCATTAAAAAAAAGGTGTTTCGACAAAGCCTATTCAAATCCACCCAAGATGTACAACCTTGGGATGCGTTTCTTTTTAGCATTAGAAGACATCATTAGGTGGATCTTTTTTACCCGATTAATTGTTTAGTCTAGACGACTACATCTTCCAATTGCTTGAGTCAACTCTTCAACATGCACAAATCCTGAAATATTCAACTTTTAATATGAAACAATGACAAACACTAAAGTCTAAAAGCTGCAGGGGAAAAATCAATATTTGCTAGTCTGTTCAGCATTTTCATGTTAATTGAGTGAATGATTAAGTAATGAATGCAAGAACTGACATGCACTCTGTTTCCTGGCACCTCTAGAAGTTAGCCGTGTCTTTCATTCCTAACCTATATCACATATACAGGCACAGGGAACAAGCTGCACCACATAACGTTTCTTATGTAATTCAGACTGGTTCCAGCGTCAGACCTGTGATGGCTCCTCCGTTTTGCATGACCATCAGGCAGCATTTGGCTGTGACATCCACCTGTCAGTCTACCTTTAACTTTAAACCTCTCAATCTGATACCAAACAATTAAGATAACAGAGGGCCACACACAAAAAGCAACCGCTACCACCATTTCAAATTAAGGTATCTCCTGAGAAGCTCATGTGACTTTGTGTCTTAAGCCTCACACTGACATGATAAGTTGCATTCCGCACATTCCTTGGCCTTTAAGCAGCAGCCGGCGGTAGGCGAGTATGAGCACATATCAAGAGACGCGGCACCCAACGTTTCACCCCTGCGTCTCTTCTGCGGCATCCTAGGAATACAGAGGGAGATCTCCAGAATGACAACAACTACACCTGTCACCAGCTGTCCACATGACACTGTGTGCACCCCGCCTGCTGCTCAGCTCAGCAATTTGCCTTTAAGTTTCACTTCAGTAAACAGGTCGGTTGACATGTGGCACCATGACCTTGCATCCTGGTGAGAACTCTTCTCCAATTATGGGAGTAATTGTTCGGCAGCTATGTGTGAACTAGAGACAGCATTGCATTATTAAGGCATGTGGACCCTTTAAAACAGTACAGAATAGTATAAAAAAGCATATTTTAAGACATCACCTACAGCAAAGTGACATTATTTTATGTTTCACAGTCTAACATTTGTGAAAAATTGCCATAAAAATTCCTGTTAATTTCAGCTCTATCGTCCTCGTGTCCTGCTTTTACAAAGACATGGGCATTCATTATGTTTAAAAAACAAGAAGATCTAACAGGCAGGAAAATTCTAATGAAAGCTTGAATTATTTTTTGTTATACTGGGAAATTTGAGATTCTGTATTTGTGTTTTTTAATTGTTATATACAAGGGAAAAAGGCAGGATTATACAGATACCACTGTTATTAGTGATGCCCACCCGTGGGCATCACTAATACCAGTGGTATAGCCCTCAATTGATACAATGACAATTTTCAACAAATTGTATTTTCTTTATATATGACTTACATTTTGGATATAGTGAATGTGTGGCCATGGCAAGTCTGAGGGAAAGGTGTACGCTTGAAAAATGATTGCAGAAATAGAAATTGTCGACATTTTCTGCTTAGTTTCATCTGGCAACACTTGAGCATGTGTGAGCGCATGGCTGTCGTACCTCATCCCTGTTATTTGCCAGAGTTTCACTTCGACAAACAGGCCGCTCTATACCGCATGACATGTGGCCCCTTGACCTTGTCCCTTGGTGATAACTGGAGCTGTGGGCTGGCCAAGTCACGAAAACACAGATCGAGGTTTCTCTGCAGAGGAAACTGAGTAATAAAGCCGTGGAAGGGCCTGACCTGACTGACACACATTCAATCATTATCTCCTCAAAAGGCTATACGTTTCAACCCAGCTGGAATTTCACCCTGTGTCTCGTCTGCACATGTAGGCTACTCCTCTCTGTCTCTCTCTGCAGTAGGATAACAGGTTAACACTTGGGCCCACTCTCCGTCCTCCTGGGTCCTTGTTTTGACCGAGTGAACAAGTGCTCCTTTTTAAGTAAGTCGGTGACTTAAGGGGGAGTATTCACATGGCTTATTTTCTGTGTTGGCTTGTTTGTCAGGGAGCATAGCTAAACATGGGGAGAACACATGACTAGCCATGAGAAGAAGCCATACAGTATTAGGAAGGCTCATGTTAGAGGGACGTGTGGTTCAGTGAAGGACTGCCTGCTGACATACATTAGAACAGACATGTTGTCTAGTATAGAGCTAGTGAGGACAAACTGGTCTTGTCATGTTTATGTACTTCTATTTTGATATATCATACCATACAGTTCCCAGCTGACATATTTTTGATGCAAAGTAAGGTGTCATAAAAGTCTATTCATTTCATAAACAGACAGGCTGTTCCCTCTGACAACATGTTTTATATTACCCATATTCTGGACAAATTGGATATGAACCTATAGAGAAAACTGCTTCTGCTGTTGTCCTACAGTGCCACTTTGCAAGTTAGGTTATAACTTTCTGTTTTTCTTAAAGTGGAAACAATTTAATTTTTGGTCTATTATGTTGAAATGTAGGCTTTCAGTGTTGTAAGAGCCTCCACAGCAGAGACACACACACTTGTGTTGTGTTCATGTTTGAATTCAGGTTAATATTTTAAGTCGAAATTCAAAAGGTTGATGTCGACTTCTTATTTCAGTGGTACTGTGTGTATTTTGGACCTGCGCTCATTTCCATCCCAGGGTCAAACTCCGCCCACTATCCAATCGCAAGCCAATCAACTGCGAGGACGGATGTTGCTTTCAAGGACTGTCGAAAACACTGCAGTTACAAGGAAAACGCACATAAACAATTACTGTTGAGAATAGGGAAAAATCAGTAAAATCCCTCGAGATAATAAGGGTAGAGCACATAACCATAAATCATGTTAGTTTTATAATAGTGACACTAATAGCAACACAAACAGCAACAGTAATAGGCTAATAGCCTAACAGTATTATTAGGCAATCATTACTATTAGGCTAATAATAATGTTATTAGCCTATTGTTCTACTACTATTGTTCCACGTAGGTGTAATATGGTAACAAGACAGCCTACATAACATGCTATAAACGTCATGACTCGTGGTTTATCCTATTTACAATGCAGCCATTCTTTCTGTATTAACTCCATCTTAAAACGTACAGCCTACCTTGACTATAACTTCGTGATAAGCAATTATACTAAGCATTAAAATAACATCATTTGTAAAAACCGGTTTTGCAGTAGGATATAGGGCTACTGTCGGCTACAGGTCCGTCAAACTGAATTGAGAGAGTTACGAGGAGCACCTGAATGCGTCATGTGTGTCCTTTTAAATCCCACGGAGAGTGAGCTGGCAGAGGAAATTTAACCATTTAGTGCAGTAAACCGTGCACAGCGACACTTTCTAAGGGCTGACTAAGTGTGTTTGTCTTTGAATGCTGAAAAATAGCCATGGTCGATGGTTAACAACTCAAGGACTCACTGTGTCACTCGATTTATTTGACCTCCACAACACAATCTACCAGCACACAAGCCTACAAATGTTGACAGCTACCGGTACAAGCCGATGGCCATTTGTCAATCCATCTGAGCCATTTGACACAGCCTCGGTATATCTGCACATTTAAAATAGGCTACAGCTTTTAATTCGGAATTAGGCCTACTGTACTGAAATCAATATAACATAGGCTATAGCGTGCGTTCAAATGGAAACATATAGGCTACTGGCTGTGTGGAAAAAATACACACTAAAAACGGCTGGGTTATTTTTTCTACTCAACCGCTGAGTTACGAAATATTCTACCCATTATGGGTTATTTATAGGGGATTTGGGTTATTTTTGTGTAACTCATGTGCTGAGTTAAAACCAACCTAGTCGGTTGACCCAGCAGCTGGGTTGTTTGTATATCAGTTGACTCAGCAGCTGGGTTGTTTGTGCTTCGAACTCATGACATTCACTTCGACAGAAGCATGCTCCTTCACACACACCAGGCTCTGCACCCAGCGAACGCCTGACTGAATCCGTTTGGCGAGGCAATAACAAAAGGTTTGTGGACATTATATATCTAATTCACATTGCCTGAGTTGCATTAATTGTTAAAGTAACCAAATATCTTTATAGTCAAGGCTAGTTGGTTGGTTTGGCTAACAATGTAATAGTTAGCCATTTAGCCGTTAGCATGGAAGCACACACACAGCTTCTCTGTTTAGTCTGAGTCATTTACTGAATGAGTTAATTTAGTTGGAAATGTACATGAGCGAGTGGTTATGTTTATTTTGAGTTAGCTGGTTTTCTGTTACTGGGTTATTAAGGCCTGCTAAAGGCTTAGCCTAACGTTAGCTTACAACTAACGGTTACAACTAACGGCGCGAAACAAAGTCTCGCGAGAGATAACGAGGGGTGTCAGCAAACGGCCGTTCAGTCGGACTTTGCTGTCTCCCTGGTAAGTGCTCCGTCATTGTTTTACATTAATTACCTTAATTTTAAAAAGTCGAGCACGTCCCTTTTTACAAAAAGTTTACAGTGTTTTTCTCTCTCCCTCTTTTTTTTGGTTTATAAAATGGCTAACGTTAACCAATACATTCTTTTCATTTTACATTTCACAGACGTGTAACGTTATGTGTGTGTGAGAGGAAACCGGGACTGACTGTGGTATTAATCCCTCTGCCAGGTACGCCTTTCTATGTTCATTTTAAAACTAATCTAGCAGTCGGACACACTGTCTCCCTGACATGTGTGTGTGTGTAAGAGAGAGAGCACTGACTGTTTTATTCATCCTTCTCCCAGATCTCCGAAATGAAAGACAAGATCGCCAACCATGATGGTCTTCTGCTTTGGACAACGCCACTACACAGCCACCGCAATAATCTTGTGAGGTAACGTAAGTTATTGTTTGATGTAAAGTTTGTTGACAGTTGACATGTATGCAGGGCTCATATGCGTCTTAATTTCTTAAGATGCGAGTTAAAATTGAATTAGGTCGCTCCAGTGCTACTTGCAGGAGGACGAGTGAAAAAATAAAGTTTTTTTTTTTTCCATTTTAAATAGCTTCCGTTTCAAAGTAAAACAAATAGCCTACACAGATGAACTTGCACTGTGTCTGCATGGGTTGTCAAAAAATACGCCGCCGCCTCCTTCACACACCCACACAGCAGCAGGCAGGTACCCCCCCGCCCCCCACCGCTACATGCACAGCGCTAGACGCTACAATGTCGTCGTCTTATTATTAGCCATTAGCCGCAGCTAGTTAATGTCCACTTTTCACGTCGTGTCCGGGGCGTCCGGGTTTGTTTTTTTTAATGAACTCATGAACATGTCCGGCGGTGTTGTCTTTAACGGGACCGCGAACCGTGACGGATTAAATAACTAGACACCGGGGCTGAAGTCCGGACCGGCGCGACCCGACTTCATTCTCGGTCTTCTCTACCGGCCCGTTGAGTTAACTTAATGTAGGAGCCCATACAGAAGCATGGTGATGTAGGAGCTCAGAGGAACAGACAAGCAGCTCACTGCGTCAGAGCAGTTAAGAGTAAAGAGGCAACTCTGTGCGTGCGTGTGTGAGAGAGTGAGTGAGTGAGAACCTACAGTGTAAAAAAAAAAAAAAAAAAGCGCTCGTGATGGTGGAGCTGAAAGCAGTGTTGTTTCCTCTGCTGCAGCTGAACAGCTGACATGTGCGCAAGACTCCGTTTCACAAAGCAGGTTTAGTGAAAACTCTGAGTCAGTGTGTTAACCCTGAAATGAGGCAAACTCTGTGTTTTTCGTTTCAGAAAGGGAGGAAACTCCAACCAGGGAAAGAGGAGTAACTCCAGCCTGTTTCACGTTTCTGTTTTCATCTTCAAAGAGAGGTAATTGAAACTCTGACTCAGTTACTATAGCAACACACTCTGTGAACCTAACCTGGTCTGGAGCAGGTTTTCTCCAACTCTGAGTTTCTCCTTTTTATCTGAAGCTGCAGACTGAAAGCAGCGGCTGACAGGACGTGTAAACTCCGTCAGGAGGATTATTAGACCTCAACTGTTTTCTTCTCCATGAGGCCCTAATCTGTAGATTTGTTTCTTTACATTTTATGATGCTAATTAAAATAGCTGTGTTCACTGTTCATTCATAAACAAGCTTGTTATCTCTTGTTATCTCTCTCGCAAAAAAGAACTATCCCTTTAACTGCATCAAAGCTTTTTTCCCCCTTTTTTTACATAAACCCAACTTCATTCCCACTCATTGGTATCTAGTGATCAGTAAGCCTGTGATACAAAATGAAAGGCAAAAAATGTTCAGTTCATTGTTTACTTATTTTTTTAACTGCACAATAATACAGCTCCATCTTACTACTTCTTCTTTTTTAGCCTGGAAGAAACATGGTCGAGTACCTACATGAAGCCAAGGCATCCAGACCGTACCCGTATGTCCTGACACTGGGATGACAAACAGCAAGCACCCAGGCCTTCGTTGTCATTGCTGGACAGGCTGGTTACACCCCAACTTTCTGAAACCCTACCGTTCCAAAAATAGACTTCTAGTCATCAGGATTTCCCCATTTTTTTAAGACCCCGCTATTCCGAAAAGGCTATTGGGGAAAACCCTCCCTTCTGAAACCCCCCCACTCCGAATGGACAGATGGACGCAATCAGTCTATTATCAACTTCTTTTGCATTGAGTGATTTGTACGAATATGAATTTGAGTAGTTTTTTTTAAAACTGTAGCTTCTTGTGAATATTTCTGGTTTCTTAATCCATTATGACAATAAACTGAGTGTCTCTTTGGCTTGTGGACAAAACAAGAAATTTGAGGATGTCATCTTGTGTTGTTTTTTTTTAATTGACCAAACAACTAATCGATTAGCAGATTAATCAATAGTGAAAATAATCGTTAGTTTCAGCCCCATTTTATTAACACTGATTTAGACTGTTACAATTCTTTTAATTTTATTATCCAATATTGTTTAGTGTCAATTACATGATATATACTTTGCATGACCAAATCTACTGTGTATTTTGTTACAGGTTTGTAGTTTTTATAGACAATATGTAGTTAAAATAACCCAGAATTGTATTTAATTTGACCCAGAATTTGGGTAGAGTATAACAAATATATGTAGTTAAAACAACCCAGAATTGTTGTTAATTTGACCCAGCATTTGGGTAGAATATATAACACATATATGTAGTCAAAACAACCCAGAATTGTTGTTAATTTGACCCAGCATTTGGGTAGAATATATAACACATATATGTAGTCAAAACAACCCAGAATTGTTGTTAATTTGACCCAGCATTTGGGTAGAATATATAACACATATGTAGTCAAAACAACCCAGAATTGTAGTTAATTTGACCCAGCATTTGGGTAGAATATATAACACTTTATGTAGTTAAAACAACCCAGAATTGTTGTTAATTTGACCCAGCATTTGGGTAGATTATTTCAACTCATCTGTTGGGTTAAAATGGACCAACCCAACGTGCTGGGTCAAAACAACTACAGCTGGGTTGGTGCAATAGTGACCCAGCGGTTGAGTTATAAAATAACCCAAATTGGGTTATTTTTAACCCAACCGTTTTTAGTGTGTAGGCTATGAAAATTGTAGGCTATTAACATTGGATTTGATTTGATTCGTGCAATAAAGGGATTGAACTGCAAATTCCATATGAAATCAATATAATATTCATCACTATATTATAAGGAACCATTGCAAATCCGTGCTAGTGATGAGTTCAGGGTGACCTTATCCTAGGCTAAGCTCATTGTCCTATTTCATATGTCACTCACTTGTGGGGTTTTTTTCATATTTATACAGGATATATCGGAGAAATAGCATTTTTTTTAAACGTCGACAACCAGGATAGAAGTGACAACATATGGTCAGCATGTTAAAACGCTAGAGCCACACAGATATAGGCCTGGGCCTGTTCTTATACTGGGACTGGATTTACCTGGAAAGGCAGTATGTTGTTGCTGTTGTCAGTCCTGAAGGCGCTGTCCTCCATCCAGGGCTTGGGGGTGAGGGGACCAGGTCTTGGGAATTTGGGGGGTGCTATAACATTGCTGGTATAGGGCTTTTTCATGGGCGAGATGGGGTTCAGGGGTGACGGCACCCCGACACCGACACCGACTCCGACCCCTACCCCTACACCGACGCCCACCGGTCTGCGCGGGTCCCTTCCTGCCTGCAGCCCGCTCCAGGGGTTGGAGGCTGTGCTCCAAGCGGCGTTCTGGTGGTTATTCCAAGCGGACGATGAAGCAGAAGAAGACGGCCCCTTGCTGTTATTTATGAGGGTCTGATAAGCGTTTCTCTGGGGGAAGGGGCCTTGACTGGGGCTGACAGGGGATCTCCTCTGTTGGGGCTGCTGGGGCTGCTGCTGCTGCTGCTGCTGCGGCTGCTGGGCTTGCTGTTGATGCTGTTGGGACTGGGGGGCCAGGCCGATCTGCGGGGAGAAATTACCCCCGAAAACCGGGTTGACGTGGTGGGGGAAGTTCTGGAAAAGCATCGTCCCGTTCACCGAAGGTATTCCTTGGAAAAAGCTATCGTCCACGGCGTTCGTGGTTCCCGTGGACCAAGTGCTTCCAAACGAGGAGGAAGGAGAGGAAAGGGGGCCGCCAGTCTCCTGCGGCTGGTGGTGGAAGCTCAACCCGGGCAGGATCGGCGATTCCATCGGCACTTTGTCTTTGCTGCTGATGTTCAGCGCTGAAGCTGCTTGGTTGCTCCCGGTCGACGGACTCTCCGACTCCGATGAAGAAGAAGTGGGCTCCGATGACGGGGTCGGGGTGGAGGGAGGAGGGTCTACTTGCGTCGGATCTTGCTGATGGTGAGGCTGGGCTTTGTTTTTGTCCATCAGTAAATCATCCTGCATGGTTTGCTGAGCTGAAACGGGGGGAAACAGAGACGGGGAGTTATTATTATTGTTGTAATTCAGGAGATCATACACCGGGCTCGCTGGGCTGCTGTAGTATCTGATGAACTGGGACAACTCCGACAAGGATATGATGTTAGAGGGACCAGGCAACTGCAAAGCGAATGCGTGATCACCCATTTAGCCGAAAAAAGGAGGAAAAAACACACTTCCCAAGACTACACCAGAGTGATTCACAAATCCCACAAATTATACCCGGAGCGCACGGCTGCAGTCAGATATTCACCAGATTTCGCCACGTCTCGTTTTTCCTTCCACGCAGGAACTCCGGAGCTGCAATGTGAAACTGATTCAGTGTGTGTTTTCTGCCCAAGGACCTCCCCTATATTCATTTACATACGTCAGTAAATACAGCTGTCCTTCAACAAGGTTAAAATATAGCTCTTCCTTGACTCAGGCACTTCGACACTCACGACTACAGTCTTTTTTTTTCAACTAATATTATTCCCAAAAAAGGCGCACTCGGCTGTTTTTACGCACCAGAAAGTGACGCACCTGAACCACTTTATCATACGGCAAAGAGCTCTCGTCCTACCCGGCGAAACAGATCCCTTCTAATAAAACCTGTACCGCTCTTATCATAATTCAGCACAGTGTACGAGACTATGGTACTTTAATAAAGAAGATAAAGGTGACTGGAGACTGCGTGTGCAGTAGCCTACATATCAGTCCCTGCAAAAATAATATGATTTATACTAAGAGGTTTTATTATAGCGCAAAGAGGGGCTCAGTCAGGTCCGCATTGACACAACCACGGGTTTGGCATTTACATTATTGCTACAAGATGAAGCCCATACTACTTGAATTTTGAGGTAATGATTCTATAATAAAAGCCAGTGGTGGAACACCAGTCAAAACTCTACTCGGTGTCCTATATTCAATTTGAGAGATTATATTGAACCTTTCATGCAAAATTATCTCCATATACTTTGAATATATGCGAGACAGCGCCCTGCAGGAGGAAAACTAACAAGGACACATTCAGATCAGCCCATTATTACGACAATTCTGCATTTATAAAGTTGCCACATTTCCAAAAACGACATAGCAGTAAACAGAACAATGTAAAATGTAAATCGAGCACAATATGCTCGATCACAAGTAGACTGAACAATTGAGCACTGTCATCTGGCCATGCAAGGCAGAACCGTAGGCTATGGCACACTGTCAGATCAAGGTTAAAAATGTGCTAAATTTAAAAAAAAATCCACGATGAGACAGCTCCGGACTGTTGGTCGCAACAGCAAAGAGAGCTAACACGCAGCCATACACTGCGGCCTTTAAATATCATGGATGCATTAGTCTGTAGACTTTGAAAATAACACTGCCAGATGACATGCAGGATAATTTCAGCAGTATGATGGCAGGGATACAAATTGGACTTTCAAGGTAATCGCAATAGCGTCTGCATTGCACACACCCCACCGGTTAATCCGTGTTTTCTCCTCCAAGAGCTGCGCTTCCAAGGTCATCAAAGCAGCACAATAAGCAGCCAACAACGGCTCACCTCACCGACACCTTCACCACACACACGGCCAAAACCCTGACCCTTCAGGTGCCCGTATATCGCGCCGATCGAGGTATCCGACACATTTCATGAAGCTGTGTCTACCTTGAAATCCCCCTTTAATCCATATGTGTCCCCCTCCACACAAACGACAAAACAGCATGCACACACGCAAACGCTGCAGCTTCTCTGCCTGACGTCAAGTTTGAATTACCTTTATCGTTCACCTTTTTGTGACTCTGTAAGTAAAAATATTTCTGTTTGCCTCGTCTGGGTTTAGATATGACAAACGAGCTACCCTTGTGCCGAGATAGTCAGCAGTTGCCTCAACAGCTGATTGACTGCGGCGCATGGATGATACCGAGGAGGCTGTAGGGAGTTGTAGTTTTTCACTCTGCAGTGGCTGGCCAACACAATTTGCAGCCAATCTATACACACATGCGCACGCACGCACGCACGCACGACCCCCCCCCCCCACACACACACACACATACACATACACCTTCCTACATACATGCATTAGTTTATATCGGTTTCAAAGATGTGGTGAGGTTAAGTCACAAGCAATAAAAATAGCTGTGATTGAAAGTAACACTTTTCTTTCTTTCTTTCTTTCTTTCTTTCTTTCTTTCTTTCTTTCTTTCTTTCTTTCTTTCTTTTTTACTGTTTGTTTCTCTCCTCCACACAGGTGCATCCATCCAGCCTGTGTTTAATATGCAAGACAGCATAGCCTACATAGCTTAACAAATGTGTATTAAAATTAGCCTACTCACATCTATTTCAAGAGAAGCTTGAAATGATATAGCCTCATAAAACTGACTGTAACAGTGAAGTAGGCTAAGGACAAGCAGAGATGCCTTGGAGCATATAGTTTGACAGGAAAAAGTGTAGCCTAAAAAAACGTCTTACCACAATTAGAGGTGTTCTGTAGCCATATGTGCATCTTCATGATGGCTGTGTCTCCAACGTGCCGTGGCCTCCCTTTGGCACATCTGTTCGCAGTGGATTCAGAACATTAAGTTGATGTTTTTAGCCATAAGAGGGAGGGAATCGTCATTAGACTACATTTCCCATGATGCCCTTTGCGGCGCTGTCCTTGTTTTGATGACGTACACGCGCACAGCCGTGCTATTTTACGTTACCTCAGAGACGGCCAGTCAATGGAGTCAAACGGTCACGCCAATGCGATGAAATTAGTGACAAACGAGGCCGTAGCCGCTGCAAAGAGGATTTTTACCTGAGGCTGTGAAGTTCAGGCGCAGATAGATGGTCTTCAGACTGCCATGACCGAGCAGGAATAGTTTTACGCTAAGAAATTGGCTCATTTGCCGCTGACGCGCCGTGTCAACACAAAGGCCTAGCAAGTGATTTTAGTCCAAGCCCAGCTGCAGCAAATTAACAGGCGTGCCATTTTTAATGTTTTATTCGTAACGCAGTTGATCTCCAACGCCGAGAAGACATCGTTTTAGTGTTTTGTTTTGCTTTTTGACTTCTTCGCGGTAATGGCGGAACAGGGTGCAGTGGTAATGCAACAGAATTTGGACAGGTGAGTCCAAGTTTAAGGCTAACATGCTAACGGCAGCTACGTAGCTTTACGTAAAAATCATTACGGGAGAGATAAATGGGGAAAGTGAACTTATGCTTTATGAAAAAGTCAGAGACGCGTTGACTCGTGACGTGATTGTCATGTTATTCCCACTTATGGCTTTAAACACAGTTGTCAAAGATTGACGTTAGCTTGTCACCATATAGCCTAGTAGTGTTGATATAGGACGTCCTCCATACTGTCCTTACATTAACACTACGTCCAGGGATTGTAATGCCTCTCTATCAGTTTGAATGTATTCACCATAACATTTTATGTATTATTCCTTACATTTATTCGTGAATTAACCAAAGGTCATAATGTCAGCTTCACCTCTCCCACTCTCCTGACCTGTTACCCCTTGACCCTCAGATGACGAGCAGGCTGTGCTTGGTGACATTTCTGAAATTGTCACGTACATGGCTAACAATCATTATGACACTAAGAGAGAACCTCCTTATCTGCTGTAAAGAAACAAGATATAATTTCTATGGCAAGTTCACTTTCATCCACGTGGGTATGTGTTGTATAACTCACCCATTCATAGAGTAGCCAACACTCCAGTAACCCTGCAGTTATGATAAGATTTTTGAATTATAAGAATGAAGTGCTTATTATGAAAATTAAGGGCAAATAAGGTTGAACATACAGTGGCCAGAAATAGTTTGCGTACCCATTGAAATTGCCTCCATGTATTTGTCCAAAAATTATATCATAAATGATATCATCCATCTTACAGTCATGATTATGAACAAGCTTGGTTATGATCAGGAATGATTGATTTTGCACTAAGCATAATTCAAGTCATGTTGAAGAGTTGTCATATTCATCAGTCCACACAGTTGGAGTTTATAAATGGAGACGATTTAGTCCTGTGACTATATTGTTGCTAGAAGTGGGTGTCAAGCTAAAGCACAAGGCAGATTGATCAATAATGTAATCAAGAACAGCAGTGTAACAGCTGTAGTCTTATGGGGATAATTTGAGCTGTTTAACATCTGTGATCATGGTTGCATGGAGCATGATGTTATGTCACAGACATCACAGAGGAAGCTAAATTAAAATTTATCAAAAAGAAACATGACACTCTACAAATCTATTGCGATCATACTGATGTTGTTAAGGGGGTAGTAGAGTAGTGTTTTATGGTGGAGGGAGTGTCATGACTTGGAGCTGTGTTTCAACTTCATGGAAGTGAAACTGAAATCCTCAGTATATCAAGGTAATCTAGAGGATGATGTCATCAGGGCTGTCCACCTGCTGAAGCTCAGTAGAAGTTGAGCAATGGTAGCAACAGTGATGCTAAGAATACATTTCATCTGCAGATTGACTTGAAATAAAGGAAATTCAGCTGCTTGAGTGGCCTTGTCAGAGCCATAGAGATTCTCACACTGGATGCCCCTAGAATATGTTTGAGCAGCAGTTCTCTGTAGATGTAGAATTATCTTGAATATCTGATTAGCAGCTACTGTAAGTGCTTATTTGCAGTCATTGGTGTTAATGAAGGTTATTAAAACCAGAGGTTGATTTACTTTAAACACCAGCTCAGTGATCAGTTTGTCATTTTAGCGAGATGAAGATAATGTCACATTTTATGACCGATCAGTGCAAAACAGGGTTCACATACTTTTTGTTGTCACTGTTCACCTGGAAAAAAGAGTGCTGACACTCTTTTGGAAGAATTGAAAAAATAGCTACTAGCTGGTATCATTATCCATCACCTGCTTTGAGTGAGAATTTTGAGGAACAACAACAATGGGATGCTAATTGTTAACTGTGCATGCTTAAAAAGCAACAAGCACCAAGATGCAAGAATCCACAGAGCAGTGAACATAGAAAACAGATGTGATGGCTGTCCAATGTCTATACACATAAGCTAATTCCCTTTGAAACCACTGGAAAATATTGCAGCGATATTTCCTTCTGATATAAGAAGCTCAGATGTGTCCCCTGACACTGAAATGTTGGACGTCGCTCAGGTTGACTCCTGACTGCAGTTTCTGCACTCAACATTTTCATGATCCAATAGAAGGGTGCAGAATTATGTTAAGCTAGAAATTTCTTTTGGGATGTTGGGACAGTTCCCTCGGAGCAGTGTCTGAACCTCGCTCATAGCTGTAGCTTGTCACTTTGGCAGTTATAGCAGACACAACACAGACAATGCAACCTCAGATTCATGTCTGAAAGGCAGTGTCTTTTTATTTGTGATAACCAGCAGCCAACGTTAGTTAACAAATTTAACTCTCATTCAGCACATTTTTGTTACGATGATGATTTTTGGCTTCATTTGTTTCTTAGGCAGAAGTGTTTCTAGTGTTTACATATTTGGATGCAAATTTTGCTCATGATGCTTTATAAACTAATGGTGTTGCGCACAGAGGGACAAAAGTTAGCTGAGCTCAGGGCCGTAAAGCATGGAACTGATCATGTCACGTGTATTTGGATCATTGCAGCTACATGTTTGGCAGTCAAATACTGTGTTTGTGTTCATTTCTCATTAGAGCATGGCTCAGCATACTGTGACTAAAGGTAGATTGGGATAATGTATATGTTTTACATTTTTTTTCCCTGCAGCCTTCAGCTGTGTAATCACATAATTTGATCAGTTTTATATGATGGTGAAATTGGAAAAAGCAGCCGGAACAACTTTCTAGACTGCATTAAATTAGAGTGGCTGGAAGTCACTGAACAGTGATCACTGAACATTTAGGATTTTCTAATTGCTTTATCAGATCACTTTTTTACCAGGAATGCAGCCTTTTAACTAGGAAAAAACACTTCCAACTGAGCTTCCATTTTAAAACAAAGATTAAACAGTTTTGACCACTTGTATGGAACAGAAAATTTTCACCTACCAGAGTCCACCTGGGATGATTGCCCGTGTGTGTGGTGTTGGGGTTTATGAGTATTGTCAAAGTCTCATTTGCTGATCAAATGTAAACAAAAGGGTTACTGCGCCACCAAAATTCAAAACACTAAATTGGAACCTGTTATCATCTCCAGTCTAAACCAAACACGATTTTAGTTTTGATTTACAAAACTTCAACTAATACTAAGTTAGTTTTCTGTTGCGGAGTTGTTTTAGCTCCGTTTTGTATGGCAGGACTTTTAAGTCTTTAGCAAGTTTTTAAAAAAAACAAAATGATGATTTGAACTGTTCAGTTATTTCTGTATAGCCACCAGAGATTTTTATGGGTTTGAAAAATTTTGACTCGGGGTGGGAAGATTCAATACTATCACAAAAAAAAGAATTAGCAGTTGCATCTAATGCCGGCTAACTTAATTCAAATCAGTTTAACCCAAATGTCGTTTTACTTTACGAAATATTGCCCGATGTCCCTTCGGACAGTTTATCAGACTGGCGATGTTTGTACGGCTTGCAGCCAGGGACACAGCAGTTTTACGGTTTGTTTACCCATCCCGATGACATAAGGAAAGATGGCAACACTCTGAATATGGTCTATTGGGTACATATTAGATCCCACTAAATTTATGAATTAAGAAGTGGCTATCGGTTAAATTGAAACTGTCAATCCAGCATTTTACTCTGCATGTATGGTTTTGATTTTCATAATGGAGTTGTGGAACAAGCTAAGTGAATCTGCTTGATCAACATGAAGTTTCATTAGGATGCATTTTGTGATCATGTTTTCTTTAATTTTACTGAACTGTGTCTTGAGGAAATCAATAACAGGTAGCTGGATACCTCTCTTACAAATTGAAGGGATGTATCAATGAGGCCCATGGTATGAATTAGTTCATCATAGTTGTTATGGACTTGTAATGCATTAACAGTTTGGTGCTTTGACCCACTAATCTCCCTGTTTCCATCTGTTTATCTATGGGAATACACAGAAGTGAAAAAGTACAACTGTGTCCACACACAACAAAGTGCAAAATAAGATGATAACATTCCAAATAAGCAAAACTCTCTTGTTTTTAACTCAGAAATACAAGTAGATAAATGAAACATGTGACCAGTGTGTAGTAATAATAAAATATAATAGGCTAAGTGTTAAGTGGGACATGCTGGCTCTGTGCCACATGTCGTCATGCTACTTATGTGACCAGAACTTTCCATGTGTGAGTGCTGGTGAGTGGATACTGCAACATCAAGTCCAAGCACATCAGTGTGTCGTTTCCCCTCAAGATAGTTACCAGCATTTGATAGCTTGTGCAGTGTGGACTAAGAGGCATTCGTAGGAATTTGACGCAGCACTTTCTGTCAATATTGAACTTTGGACTTTGAAACCATTTCCCAAGCACATGGAAATGTAGCAGAAAGAAAGGAAGGGCATGTGAGCTTTGTGAAATGTGCCTTAGCTGCGTGCTATGGGTGTGTGGTAGAGGCAATAACCCTGACTGTGTTTGAGGAGCTGATAGCAGGAAGATGTATGTCATGTCCCCTTGCCCATGGTTGTGTACCCAGCCTCTATCACTAACAAACATAAGGCTCCACAGGCTCTTATCTGGCCTGCTACAAGCAGCCAGCTGCCCCTGCAATGCAGTGTTTCACAAATAGATGTAGGAGACACATTTCAATCCACAGCCTGACCTTTTTATTGGCTCACACACAACCTGCCTGTTTTATTCTTCTCTCGTCTGCTTTTGTTGTTCAGATCGCTGTTGTGTGAATGGGTTTATAAATATGTGCTGTATGTGTAAGGGGTAATAATGACTGACGTCAGGGTCGAGCCCAGTGGTTATGATTTGGCACAAATTTAGTACTTACTGTGGGGACAGTGATATGAATTTTCCTGTTAAATGCAAACTCAAAATATTATTTTATCATAGTTCCTCTTACTGTGTGTGTTACATGTGTTTATCAGCCTGTGATGGGGACCTTCCTTATTATATATATATTATACAGTGTTCTTGAAATTCTACTTTGCCATTACATTAAACAAAACATTTTGTAACTGGAAAGACATGTTATATGTCTATCTTTTTGCATATCTGGGCGAAAATAAGTAATTTAAATCTTTCAGAATATAATCAAGTTTTTGGGAAATCATACCTTTCATATTTTGTTGTCTGTGACTGTTAGCTCTCAAAAACTTAAACTTGACAACATTTTCTCATAAACTATGTAATGGACATATTCTATTCAGAAATCAATAGCTGTCAGCAGCTTACAACCTGCAGCTTGTAAAAAAAAAAAAAAAGAAGAAGCTGTTTTGCATTGTATTGGCATCAGCTCACCTCAAATGACATGTCCCGAGCTAGCTCTTTTAGCTAGCAGGCTTGAGTTATTTAGACCACAAGTCATTAACTGAGGGCCAGCCTGTTGCATTGTTGGCCCTAAACTCAGAGTTGTATCTCAAACCTCTTCTAAGTGCTACTTGACCCTTCATAGCTTTAAAAGTGTGAACATTAATCAACATGCAGCACAACAGATTTATAGTTATACCTAAGTGGAAGTGAGGCCCATATAAAGTGAGAGATTTGCCTAAACAGGAAGTTTTGGATTAAAGGATTGTAATCCACCTTCTTAACTTTGGACACCAGCCACTCGTGGGCCAGTCAAAGCGTAAACAAACGCCTTTGCCTGGACTGTGCACATGTTAATATGATACAAAGGTCATAGTGCCTAGTACTGTGGTACTACAGGTAGCAGAAGTACACAAATTTATTATGAAGTGGTTGGATGTTGTAATAGAGGTGGGAGGCTCTTGTGTTCAGTGGACAAACATTTACCTGTCAGTGAGCAACACAAACACACTGAGTCATGTTTATTTGTCTGTTCCATGAATCTTAAGTGCTGTTATTTTTGAATTGTCACGATGTAGCTGCAAGACATTATTTGTTGAGACTGTCATTAGGGTGTTTTTAGACATTGTGGCATTCATGTTGTGGTGTTCTGTTGCACAATTTTGCACAGACACAAACACCAGGGATATATAACGTTTGAGAAGTCTGTGTGGCAACAGAAGCTCACCAGTTCATCTATCTGCTTCTTTTCTCCAGATGCTGACTAGGGATGCACATGGTTAACCGTTTAACCGTTAACCGATAACAAGAACTTTGACCGATTAATACTATCGGTTATTTTTTAATAATTATTAGCTACTTTTGTGTCAACTCATGGGGGCGTGTCGACACGTGCCGACTTCAACGTGCCTTCAGTTATATTTCGCAGCAAAAAGTTACACAGGAGGACTGACAGTATGTGCAGTAGCCCCCATGAAGGAAGGTCAGACAATAAATGTACTGTAGCTACACAGACATCGATGTGCATCACCTGTAACTACGGCGCTGAAGAAAAAAAAAAAAAGATGTCGCTGCTCTCTCCAGCCTGTTCACCTGCAGCTCTCCTGCAGCTCCACAGAGGAGCTGTCAGAGGAGCTCTACTGTACCTTCAGCCTGGTGTTTAGCTGCACTTTGTATAAAAACAGTTCTATATTGGATGATCTGAGCACGATCAGCTGAGACAGAGCACAGTGGATGTGACATGTGCCGGTGATCAGCTGGCGCAGCGCACGTGTGTATTTCGGCAAAAAAAAAAAAAAAAAAAAGAGGTGGCTGCTCTCTCCAGCCTGTTCACCTGCAGCTCTCCTGCAGCTCCACAGAGGAACTGCTGTTCCTTCAGCCTGGCCTGGTGTTTGGCTGCACTTTGTAAACAGTTCTTTAATGGACGATCTGAGTAGACAGAGCACAGTGGATAGGATGTGACATGTGGCGCTGATCAGCCGGCGCAGCGCACGTGTGCATTTAACGGCAAAAAAAAAAAAAAAAAAATGGAGCGATTTTTTTTTTTTTTGGCCGTGCGCTGCCAGCGTCTTAATCTTATCGGTTAACGGTTAATAATCGGTTAACGAGCGTCGGTTATCGGTTAGGAAAAAAATTCAAAATGTGCATCCCTAATGCTGACACATCAGTTACTAATCTTAGACTTTAAGTAGTTGGATACTACTTTATCTTCCAGCCAGGTTTGTTGTTTAACTGATGCGTGAGTGAGTTAGTAGCAGACGGTAATGGAGAAATCGCCCTAGTTCTTAACCTTTATGTTTGTAGGCCAGAAACCGGCGCTCCTTTGCCCTGCCTTTGTGCTACCGGGCCTCCAGTATTCCCACAGTCACATCACATGACCTCTTCAGAGTGAAAGGCACCTTTGTGGCGTGGCTTTGCACTTCTTAATGAACGTGAGCTTGACTTTTGAGATGATGAGAAAGTAGCCATGCGGCCACACTCGTCCTCATACATCGAGTCAATCACCCTCACATCCTGTATGCCTTCAGAGCTCATCAGCCTCCTCCCCCCCACCCCCCCCCTCCCCTCCTCAGCCTGTGTGACTTTATGATACAGTCCTGCACTTTCTCAGATTGTCAAAATCCCATTCACAGCCGAAGTGGAACACATGATGTTGGCCTAGCTTTACAGGAAGGATCTACCGTCCTTCGCTGCAGCACATTCTTTTGATCCTGGCAGCTTGGAGGTTTTTCAAAATAACTGGCAAAATAAAAAGGATAATACACACTGCTGCTCGCCTGCCCTTGAAGTTTCAAAAGCAGTTGGTTAGCATTAGGTGGATTAAAGCTCATTGTGGAAACAGCAAAGCCTCTCTCATGTTTGCCTGTTGAACATGTAAATAAGCAGTGTGGACGGGAGGTCACCTTGCTTCAGTGAAGTTCAGGCAAGTCGCCATCATCAGATCTCATGTTCTTGAAGGACATTTTGATGGAAGCCTTCCAAACCTTGTTCAGCACTACCGGGGTTATTGTGCTAGGTATAATGGTGTCTCTCAGTGTTATGTATCCATCATTTTGTGTGTGTGTGTATGTGTGTAAATATGTAAACATATTTTGTGAACGCAATGTACTATCACCAGCGAGCAAGTATTGGCTGCACCGGATAAGCTTGTGTCATCAACTCAGTCGGTGGTGGATTCTTGTAAACTAACTTTTGTACAGTTTTGTTACGCTTATTTGTTTCATGTCTTGTGCCAGTTTCGTTGTCATATACCACACAGGCTTTCTCCGTATGCAGGAAACCATTTTGTACATGTGCAGCGTAGGCTTATCTGGCCCAGTGTTCTGTTAAACAGGGCTGAGGTGACATAGAGACAGAGATTAAAGTTTCGCACAGAGGATAGCGTTTCGGCGCTGCTGTATTGGGTCCTGTCATGCTGCGGGGCTGGGTTACAGCAACAGGAGCCAGTGAATCTAAGGGAGTGCTGGCCTTTGTTCTCTGCTGTCGTGCTCCTCTGGAGACATCTGTCCAGTGCTCATCTCAGCCGCTCATCCCCACTTTGTAACGCTGCCTCCATTTCTGTCTCTGTGCTGTCTTTTGGGATATTAAGCCCTTCAGTGGGCAGTGGACATTGGATGTATATATTTTCCCATTAGCCTTTTCCAGCTTTGAGGAGCAAAAAATGCGTTAGGTGACAGCTCTATGTATGTGGGAGGCTCACGTACCTGTCAGAAGCACAGGGGAGGGGGTGAGCAGTTACAGGCAGATTTTTATGAGGACAGTCGACAGAAGCGTGAATAGAAGCTGAACGTTCCTGTCAAGCTCGGACTCGGCTCATGTGCCCACCTCGGCCCTTCAGCCGGTCGTGTTACTTGAGCGCCTCGACCCGAGGGCTCCTCTCCTGCATCGTCATGTTTTATTCAGCATCGGAGGAGTATTGGAAAATCAAGCGGGCAGCAACCCGAGCAAATAATCCCAGTTGGTCATCCAGTGTCTTTCACAGAGGACCCCCTCTACTCCCCCGTGGCCCTAGCAACAGAGCACACCTAGACCTCAGCATGATGATGATAGAAGGCTGCAGATTTGACATCCATTATTCAGCTGTGGGAGCAGGAGGCTTTCAGTGTCCACACACAGTGTACTGTGGGGATGTGCTGAGTCAGGCCGCTGCTAGAGATGGGCACCTGGAAAACTTAATATTGAAGTGACCCACCAGCAGCTCTCAAAATCATTTCAGTTGGTTTTTGCTCCTGTTCAGGAGAGGCAGTGTTGGGGTTGTTCTCTGGCACTGGTAGATGCTTCTGTCTCATTGAGTCGTGACTCAGAGGAAATACGAGCAAGGCATGGAGCAGTAAAACTGGATTGAAACCATCTTTTCTGAGGTCTGTATCACAGACATGCAGACAAACTGTCCTCCCATAAGATATCAAAGCAAATCAAGATGTGAATGGAACAGGTGACTGATGTGCCAATACTCGCAACACTGGGACATCGGGGGATAGTGGAAGAATGGTTACAATCACAGGCCGTGGATAATTTTTTGACTTTATGGTGAAGAATTTTGTTCAGACGTAATGATTTCCAGTAAAACCCCAGAACGTTTCCATACTCAGGATCACATTTAAGGGTTATGGGACTTCTTGGACTACATTTAGAAATTAGATCTGTAGATCACACTGCTCTTGAATATTTCCAATTATTTGAATCTCCAAAGAACTGTTTCCTACTTCCTAGTGGGAGTAAAAGGGCCTGTGTGTTTCCTCCATTCCATGTATATCTGTCACCTGTTAAAAACAGGAAATGTAACACTAAACTGTAGGTAGGCCTACATGTCATCCAGTCTAACACTGTCAGGTAGCAAGTACCAGTAGTCCAAAACCTGTCAGAGAGGCATTGGGCCTGTGTTGTACCTCTTAATCCATCTTAAACCCAGTTTTAAACCAACCTATTGCATGACTGTTATGAAACGGATCAACCTAAACCTGAGTTTAAGTGTAGATTTCATGATGGGGCAAATCTTCCTCTCCAAAGTGTATTAATGGTGGACGGGGTGCTTGTTCTAACCTATCCACTCAAAGTAATAACCTGCCAGGCTTTTTTCTCATGGATTAAGTATAGCACAAATGTCTTCATCTAAATAATGGCCCAAAATGTACATAATCATAGCCTGAGAGGAAAAACAAACGGCTCTATAACAGTCTCCCCCCACGCTGAAATTTTGCCAGGGGTTTATGGGAGGCATGTGTAGACTAATCATTGTTTCATTCATCCAGTGAAATGCCAGCTGTTCAAGGTTCAGTGTAATTATGAAAATGAGAACGTAAATGTCACACACGGATAGTCAGGCTGCAACTGGGTTGAAGGCAGCTGTTGGTTTCTGACACAGCAGATCCTCCTAGCAACAGGCTCATCTCAATGTGAAAATCTTCACCACTTGGATCGTAGATTTTTTTTTTTAACCATGAAAGAAAAATTGCGATTGCTTTTCTATTTTGACAAGAAACAATAGAAGTCATAGTTTGGCAGCTAAGCTGCGCTAGTCATCACTAATTATTCACATCTAACCTATGACTAATATGATTAGTATACAGCAGCTATAATGAGAGCATAACTAGATTATTGAACTTGGCCACATGCAGTCAGATACAGGGGTGACGAACTCTCTAGCCAGTCACACTCTGCTTATAAATTATGGAAAAGTAATATAATGTCACAGTTGGAGATGTACTGTTACTGTAAGGTCAAGGAACTTGGATATCAGATGGAGGGGTGTGTATTGTTCAAGAAAACCAGACCAATTAATTGGAATAAAGTGCAGCAGACAGGCTAAACATTTAAATGGCTGTTCTTGTGAGGAGGTGGACTCCTCCTGCCTCATATCTCTTTCTAATTTAAGAACGGTTTACGCCAAAGGGAGGAGAGGCAGAGGATGTGTCGGGATACTTGTGAGCAGCAGGGAGAGGAGAGGGGGAGTTTAATATGGTTTGGCTTGAGGCCAGAACGAGGCATTTGTCTGGATGTCACCCAAAAGGGAGACTCTGTCCTCAGTTTGTCCGCATCCTGTTCTCTGCTCACCCAGCCTGCACATCCAAGCAGCGGTTATCAGAATATTGTGTTCACGCTCACAGGGATGCCCTGGTGAATTTAGGTTTGAGTTTGCAGTGTATTAATTCTACAGGCAATGTCAGAGGGATGCAGCTCAAACCACAGGCAAAGCAAGAACTTAGCCATTCGAAACAGTACACACATAAGGTGCAGGTTGTCCCCCTTTAGCATTCATTGGTTAAAGGACAGTATTGATTTTTTTTAATAACAAGTAGAATCTGACATTGTGATGTGATCTAAAAACTAATCCCTTGGAAATCTCTCCCCTTGAATCCAGATGGCAGGATGAAGGGCCTGTTGGTTTGACCCGGTGTGTGTTTGTCCATTGAACACTTCCTGCAGTGCTGTCAGATATGCTTGACAAGCAGTCAGCATTACAGCTTGTTTGCCTATAGGGTTTATGTATCGATCTTGGCCGAGTTCATGCAGAGTCACCGACCCAGAGTGATTTTGTGTGCGTGTGTGTTCCATCTAGGCCATTTAGTCTGGAGTCATTTTAGAGACTTTGATCACTGCCTCCATCTTTATTCTGGGAACAGGTGTAAAATGGCTTCAGCAGCGTTTTTCCAAATAAACTTGATCCAAGCACAAATCTTTGGTTCATGTTTGAAGTGACGGACTTGCTGATTCCATGCTTTTCACTCAAAGGAGACATGAAGAGATTATATTAGTCTCGCTTCCTCCCTTTCACTCTCTCCTCTCGTCAACATGCACAAACAAACTCACACACGTGCCTCAGTGGCTTAAGATGGGTTTAGACTTTTCATTGTCCTCAGATGCTTCCTGATGTGGACCTATTTTGTCTTTACAGAATGATTGTGAACATAGTGAAACTAGTTCACTACAGCGGTGTTTATGTAATAAAGCGTATCCTTTAATTGAAATAGAGTCACATGCTACCTGACTCTTGGGCTAACCTACCAATTGTATTGTCTAACTGTTCATGTGTCTTAAGAAATCATATCACCATATAACCTTATCCACAGTCACTACCTTCATCTAACCTGTGGGTGTGTGTGTTTGTTTTTAGGAGCTGCTGGGTGTGCTTTGCAACAGACGAGGACGACCGCACGGCAGAGTGGGTGCGTCCATGTCACTGCCGTGGTTCCACCAAGTGGGTTCACCAGGCCTGTCTGCAGCGCTGGGTAGATGAGAAGCAGCGGGGCAACAGTACGGCACGTGTGGCCTGCCCACAGTGCAACGCAGAATACCTCATTGTCTTTCCCAAACTGGGTAGGTTGCATCTCTGTGGATAAAGCTGATATAGCGGATGAATAATAGATCCACCTGGTCCATTACTGAAAAGGGACTCAAGTTAATTATAATGATAATTATTATGACATAATTTAAAAATATTTACAGAAATATGAATGATAAAACTGCGATAAATTCCAGACCTGCAATATTGAGTGTTACCATAGTGGTACAAAGAAGACGGTCTGTCTGCCGCTTGCCATCCATACTACAATAATGTACTGACAAAGTGCCATAACCTTTCTAACTCATAAGTTTGAATTTAATTTACTGGGCCTTCAAAATGTCATTACAGCTCTCATTTTTCACAAGCTGTCAACATTGAGGCAGCATTATAGAACAAATTTCCATGTGAACAGCCCGCTGAAGCGCCTCTTTGAGGACACTCTTAATAGCTGTTGCCTGTAACTGTACCCAAAATCTCTGAGAGCTATTCAGTTTGTCTTGCCTGAGTGCATGTTTATTTACTAGGGAGCCAGCGCAGGTTCTGTGGTGATCTGGGTAAACATTTCCTTTCAGCCTGACGAGGAACAGAAGGGTGCTCGCTTGTTGTACAGCCCGGCTCCTGGCTGATTTGACCAGCAGCAGTTCAGAGAAGTGACTGCCTCAATTATCCCAACACGTCAGAGTGACGAGGGCTTCAATTGTTCCCAAACACCAGCTATGACTCATCTAAATACACCACATGCTGCCATTCTTATTTGGCCAGATTCTGCTCATTTCTCCGTTTCTCTCTCTCAGGTCCCTTCCTATATCTATAAGACAAAAACACACTTTATTTTACTTTACCACATAATGTTGGTTTAATCACATAGTCACTCATTTTTACTGCTAAACATGAAGATTGAACAAATTAAGGTTAAGAGTTCACACATGTGACTTGGTTACCTATCAGCCACTGGCTACTTGCCTTTCAACCTCAAAGAGAGAGATGTTGCAATTTGAGACAGGAGCTGGCCTCAAGACAATGTCTGCAGGAGGCCTGGCCTGGCTGGTAAACAGGTTCATGTTTATTTATAGTGACCAAGCCTGCACTGTCAGTCACTTTGGTGCTATAAGCAGAGGGTTTTGAGCTCAGCTTCTTTAGACACTTCCTCCTCTTTAGTAAATAAGCTGTGTATGTTTGTCTCCCTGTGAGAGCTGATTACTGAACACTTGGCTGTTTGCTGCCTATTTGCTAATGTGTCTATCTCACTCTTTCCTTTTATTTTTTTCATATTAATTGGCCCACCGATCCCGATAGGCCTGTCAATTACAATTAGTGTTGTATCGGAAAATATAACACCCAGCAGAACAGCCCAGCAGGCCCTGATAACGCACATAATTGTTTAAATGTTTTAAATGGTAATTATAAGTCATTAAAATGTCACATTGTTTGGCTCACAAATAAAACATCTTTGTATTATCTCAGAAAGCCTCCACCTTAATATCTGGATTTGAAAAAGTTCCTATAAGGATTTTCTTTTTAATCCTTGTAACACAGAGTTGTGCCAAATCAATGCACGTCTGACACAACAGTCAGTGTTTTTGGTTTAGGTAGTATTTCTTCATGAAAATGATTAGATCTTTTAAACAGCTGAGTTGCAGTCTAACAGGAAGACAAATTTAAAAGTGGGTTTTGTCGAACAAGGAGGTTTCAGTATCACCCAGGCTGACAGCTCTGCAGCTGCACCAAGCACAAAGTGTTAGGATCAGGCCTAACCACAGTATGATCTCTGCTCCGATGTCTACATGATGTGATTAAGATCTAGGGCATTTTTACGTCAATTCAAATACATAATCAAGTCAGTTTTGATTTCTGCAACAAGGACAGATCTACTAGTTCTACGCCGTACTCGGTGTATTGCATTGCAATTATAGAGACCCAGTCATGGACTATGTCTGTATATTCATACACAGTATATAGATTCTATTCAGCTGTTTCTATTTTCAGCCATTGTTAATGTAAATGATGAGTAGAAATGTCTTCAGCTGTACAGATTATTGAAAGTAGTGATGATTGTTGAATTTTCGACAATAATAACACAAGTTTAATCAGTTGAAGAAAAGGTTTTGAACTGAAATTAGATTTCACTTACTCCTAGATGTGTATGGATTGGCAATATAAATGGCGTGGGTTGTTCAGTATTTTGCCGCCTGAGTGTTTTCACTGCAGGTAAAGAATAACTCTGAATGAATCGATACCAATGAAAGAAGCACAAAGAAGACGGATGTGATTCAGTGAAATTGCATTGAAGCTATGCCTGACTGGTTGCCAAGCAACATGGTAAAAAGAAGTAGACCTACGTATGTACTGACTATGACATTGTTGGGATACACTGGATGTTCCTTCCTTGTACAGTGTGTGCTGTCATTTCTCTGTACACAAAACTACATAAAGAATTATGGTGCTTACATGAAGACTCAAGAAATCAATTTCAAAGTCCACTGAAATTAGATCTTTGCTAATAAAATTTAATTGAATGTATGTTTATGTAGAAACTAATCAAATATTTTTTAGGAACAATATTCAAACTCGAGCTAAACTGGATGTAAATTAATTCTATTTCAGTCTGAGGACTTTCAAAGCGGGATACACAAACATGTTTGTCTTATCTAATGTTAGAGTTTCACTCACATGCTCTGGCTTCAAGACACTTCATGAATCAAGTCTCTGTTTCACACAGTAGCTTTTGAAGTCATGATTTAGACACATTGCATCAGTGTTTTCTTACAGTGTGCCACATCATTATGTGTTCGTGGTTAGTTATTCTTGGCCAGCTCTTATTTTTATAACAGCCGGTTATAAAAAGGGTTTGTAGGTCAGACTTTAAAATGTTTAATCTGAAGCTCATCAGCTCCTGATGCCCACTCCCATGTTTGTGTTTGTTTGTCATCTGTGCACATCCTCAAGTGGTTTGGCCAACGGCAATGGAGCATTGTGATGGATGGGCCAGTGGTTTATTTTGAAAGGGAACTTCCTCAGAGCAACCAGAGCCGTGTGCTACCTTTGATTTAGACATGTGGAACCCTCTTTGGTTTCCTTCAAGTGTAGGCGAGTGTGAGGATGTGGTTGAAAACACTGCACATTTAACTGAAGGGAAAACTCAGTTTATATTCTAAGTGCGAGAAGTGTCTGATAAGGCCGGGGAGTCGGTGGGATATCTACACCACATAAATTAGGATTTGATTAGTGAGGTATAAATCTGGAAGGTAGTGCAGCTCAAGAGGAGAGATGTACTTGAGAAAGTTGAGAGCAATTTTTTTTATGCCTTTTTATGCCATTGCTGCAGCCATCAAGTTTTTGTGTTTTTCATCTTTCTATATGACATATAGCACATATACATATTTAACCTCAGGAAACTAAACCCATATTAGACAATATTTCATACACCCGTTTATAACCAAAAAGTCAATTTCACTTTTCTGCAAATGCACAAGCACAATACACCTTATTAAATATCTTAACTGCATACATTAAGTCCCCACAGACATGTTAACTGCATTTTGACTGGTCGGCAGAGGCAGTACTTCTAGTTTCCATCCGTTTGTTAATGGACAGAAGAGTGCACTGCCTGGAAATGAAGTAATGAGAGAGAGTTACTTTAAATGTCTGTTTTCATGTAAGAGGTAAACATAAAAATATATAGCTTTTGAGGTGATTTCTCATCATAATGTTCTTTAGACAAATTTTAGTTAAATTGTCCCCCTACCAGCTGAATGTCGCTGATGTAACTAGACAGGTAGTGGAGCAGCGGTTTGTTGAATGCACAGAGCCTGTTGAGTGTACCTGATAGGCACTCCCACCACAGGGAAAAGTGCCTTTTTCTTAATCCCATTAGCAAGTGTCAGACAGAGGTGGTGATGGAGCTGTGCAGGGATGCTGGATGTGTCTGGGAAGAGAGGACTGGTAGTGAAAGTGGGTCATGGGAGGAGCTGACGGAGCAGCTCATCAAAGGCTGAAAGGAGATGAGAGGAGTGACGTTGGCGCTCTGCTGATGAATCCATGAAATCACAGCTGTCCTCCAGTGTTTGCCTGTGACTTCAACATCACATTTCACACATCATTAGAACTCTGTTCGGCGACGGCGACATCTCCAGATTATAAACAGGATGTGCCTCAGACGGGATCCTTTTCTGCCGAGTACTCCATGCAAACACCGCAGTCTGATCTGCTCATTTTGCATCTTTGGCGCTGCATGCTGTCAAAATGCATTTGAGTTTCTTAGTTGGTCTACCACATCGATGGATTTTACCACATCATGATTGTTTTGCTCAAGTCTGATTTGAATTTCCATTTCTTGCTGTAATTTTAAAACATTCATCCTTAAGCAAACCACGGGGTTCTCAGAGCTCAACCACCATGAAAACATTTGAACCAAACATCAAGAAAAAGATTATCCCACATCTGCATTCAGTTTTTGCACAGAATGCAAATGAGCCCTCTAATAGTTCATTATATGATGATTTACACTTGATGACTAGTGACTGTTTTTCAGAAATACAGGATAATACATACCACAGTGTCTCAGTTTAGATTCTATATGTGCCATCTAAGGAGTTTCCATCCCTAACTTCAGGATATGCTGAGCATTAGCACAGTATTGAAGTAGACGAGGAGGAGTACAGCCTTGTCTGTTTTGCTGCATCATTGCTGCAGTCTTCCTTTCTATCTTTTATTCCAGTCGTGCTTTCGGTACTACGGTTATACAGACAGCGGTACCTTTTTTTATTTTATATTTATGATTTGTGTGTGTGTCGTTCAGACAGCCAGCTGCTGTGCCATCTTTCATTTAATGCACAGAGATGCGTTTCCCTTCTTGAATAGTATTTTACTGGCCAGGCTTCACACGCTGTGGTATTTGCAGCAGCTTTAATTAGCTCTCAGCATAATAGCAATTTCACAGCTTGGTGGCAACACTGTGATGACAGCTTTCAGTCTGGGTGATGGCAGCAAAGCTGTGGACAGGTAGAGACAGGGATCAGTGTGGAGAAGCTGCACCAGCAGTTATTTTCTCAGGGTTGCTGCTGAGGCCAGCTCATTTCAACAGGCTTGACAGGCATTACTCACAATTTGCCCACTGTGGACCCCCTGCCTGCCACCAGATCAGATAGGGGGTTGTTTTGGAGCCACAGATCACCTTTTCTATTAACCCAGGCACTGATTGTTTTCACTGACTTATGGTGCAGGAGAGAAAGAAGCCAGCAACACTGAAGCTCACGAAGGGCAGGATAGCTATATGCCATCCTGGCAATATTCCCACCAGCACCTGCTGCGGAGCCAAAGCCAGCCTATCATGCTAATTTGGCTGGCAATACAACTCCGAGGACAGTGTGTCCTTGCTGCTCCTTCTTCTTTATGGACTCTCTGCCTAGAGAGAGTAAACAAGCCAGCTGGAACAGTGTGCCAGCGTGCCTGCCCACTACCGAAGAACTGCACTTGCACTTTTCCCCCTCACTCCTTCACTTTCCCCTCTCCCTCCCTTTTAATTATCTTAATTATGGAATCTGCTGCCAGTGGCTGAAATGAATTGCTCAGCTCTCCGTCCTGCCAGTGGCCATTAAGGGCGACCCAGTTCTCTCCAGCCGCGATGGCGTAATGCTTAGGCAGGGAGAAAGCGGAAGAGATTCCAACGCTGTCATCAAAATATGCCATATTAATGCGCTCAAGCATCGCAAGATCAATCTGGTCGGGAAACTCAGGTGCAGTAAAGGGAAGCGCTGGAAGGCATCAAATGGTTGGCAGGAGACAAGAGAGAGCCACTGTGTTTATAACTACTTTAGATATAAAAGTAGGATATTTCCGTTGTGAGTTAAGTAGCTTTAAAAGTGCAGAATAGATCCTGCTTGCTTTGGGTTTTCTCTTCAACAAGTGGGCCGGGGCACTGCTGTCCGAGTCTGCAGACCTTTAGCGTGAGCAGTGAATGTACTCAGGTGTAGAGCTAACAGTGGCTGGATTGTATACAACTTGTGGCGAGCACTTATTGGTAACAGCCTCCTGGTGGCCCGGCTGAACAAACAGCTTAATAAAGTCTGTCTTATGTTCAAACCCCAAACCCCCCAAATAACCATGGATCCTCAGAATTATTTTAGAAAGCTGCTACTCTTTTTACCCTCGATATGTAGGCTAATGTAAACGTTGTAGTCAGATGGTACAGTTTGGTCTCACCGCTCTGGTTTCCTCCGCAGCCTTATGAAAATGTATCTGTGGAGGTGCTTGGAATAACTGTCCACCATGCCTGGAGATGGCTTGGCACCTGAGTCCAGCTGCAGCACAGTCGTCCTTTACTTTCAGTGACAGAAGCTCTCTGCACTACAAGGGCGATGTGTTTTTTACTTGCCTTGTAGCGTCAATGAACATCATAATATATTTATCAATCCACTGCTGACACGGCCAGAGGGGGAAGTGTTCTTGAACCAAGCACTGTTTTCACAATGACCAATGACTCAGCACTGGTTTAATGCCATTTCACAGCTTTATTACCCAACTCTGCAAGATGTGTCAAAATCAGTATTTATAAAATGTGATTATAAATGTCACCGCTCCCAAGAGATGAGACCGCGCATTGGCTGACCCATGGACCACTTTTCTTTTTTAGAAATAAGCAATACTGTGTTTCTTGGGATAATTTATCAGATGTATAAAGTGCAATGCTTCAACGGCTCAAACTTACCACTTACTGTTAAATTATATTTATTTTTGAAGACAATCTTTGAACTTCTGAACAGTTGATGCAAATAGCTCCACATTTCAAACTTGGCCGAGTTCTAAGGTCCTGAGGTTTATGCTCGACTAAATTAAAAACAGGTTTCACCAGACAAGCTGCTCTTTATAGACAGATTAGCTGTTACTAAATATTTACACCCACTAACTGTCCAACTGTGACCGTTGTGTAACTGAAACAACTGACGAAGCTGACATTCGCTATGACTAGAAGACTAATTAGGTTAGTGTAACTAGACTTTCACCACTCACTCTAAACTATATGAATACTGCTTTTTCTGCAGCATACATGTGTCTCTGTACATTGGACACAAAAAAAACTAATTTATGATAAAAGATGATATTCTTTTCCTTCTAAAACTATGGTTTTTAGACCTCAAATCATTCCTGTAAAGTTTCGTAAATAAGGCTAACAAGTGTATCACTGAAGAGACTTATTGTGTCACTTCCAAGGAGCATTTAATTAAATAACTACAAGCCGTTAAATCCCTGGTAACAAACTGCTCATCCACTGTGTAGTATTTGTAAACTGTTTGGCAGCTGATCCTAGAAATTATCATTTTTGCTTCTAATTGTATATCAAGGACTAATTGTGTTAAAGATGAGTATTGTAGTGGTGTACCTGCCTCTACTACACATGCGAATGGAAAACTGACCATAACTAGGGACCTCTGTGCTTTGTGGTTGGTCATCTCTCATGTGAAATACACTAAAGTGAAAACTTTGGCAGAGCATTTTGTGTATGTAGGACATCACAGATTACAGCCAGAAGGTATTTCAGAAATGAGGTTTTCAGGGCCTGTAAAGCCAGACTGCTGTGTGCTGTGGACCTTACAGAGTTTACACAGTTTCACTGCATCACATCCAGACCCAGTGTTCTGTGCTTAGTCCCTTCGGTAGCATCCCCACCCCGCTCTCCTCCTACTCACTGCTGGGCTGGTTATTAATAGGATGTGGATGGGTCTGTCTGAGTGAGGAAATCAGGTTGCCTTCCTGTAAATATTGCATGATTTCCCTGGAGTCAGCCTGGAAAGCTGGAGCTGGGTCCTTTTTTGGGGCCCTGCTCCTGACACCAGACAAGGGAAGTGAATGCTTGGACTTCAGATTAATCCTTATTACATGCTTGTCAAGAAGCAGCCCAGTTATTTTTAATCTAGGTGGAACTGACCTGAGAGCTGCCTCCCTCTCTGTCAATACAACACAAGGTGCACCATACCTCACATGTCTCGGTCTCAGGCTAAAGAAGAGACTGTACTTTGACTTGACTGCATTGTTGTCATTTTTCCTATGGGACTGGAAAGCTATGTGATCACATGATGTTTATTCAGCGTGCGCTTCCTTGTGTCTCCAGCTCTCTCACTCTTATTGTTATACAGGTAGTCCAGCCTGTAGACAGCCAAGGAAAGTGTCTGGTTATTCTAATGTCATGTGACCTGTCATCTTGACTGTTTCCCTCAAGATTAGTACACCTGAGGGGTAATTCTTATAGATGAATGTTGTGTGTTGAGTTTATGAGTTTCTTGTTCTAGTGGTTTTAGCAGCAGGAGTCTCATGACCCCTGCTGTACAAACACTCACTGTTCATTAGCTGAGTGTCACACTACTGTACACTTTACAGCTTTACTGTCCCCTCATAAACAGTCCTCTACAAACTACTGGAATATGGTCAGCATAGAGGGCGTGGTGAGATGTTCACTGACACATTTGTATTTGTATTTTCCAGTCAGTGACACAATGTTTCTGTCACTCTAATTCTCCTTTGTTGTGTTTTATTCTCTCCAAGTTGTTCAAATAATCATGGGGAACAACAGAGCACAAGATAACAAGTATTTCTGAAGGGACCAGAGTTTGCCACCTCTGAACAGGCAATTCTGGCATCAGTGCACATTTAATAACCACTTTACCAAAACTGGAACAATTTTATAACCATCAGAAAATAACCAGCTATTTTGGTAAATTGCTAATTTCATTATTGTTTAATTTTGAAGCAAATGGGCCCAAACTCTTGTTTTCTCCCAAATTATTTGCTATCTATAATAGTAAGTAGATTATCTTTGGGTTTTGGACAAATGATTAATCAGAAAAACAATCAGCGGACTAATCAATTATGGAAACGAGTTGGTTGCAGGTCTATGTTTTCTACCAAAGTTATTTCGAGGGGCGAGGACCCAGGGCTGATAAATGTAACTTTAAGATCAACAAAAAATCTCATCTGTGTCTCCATCAGGTCCTGTGGTCTACGTGCTGGACCTGGCAGACCGGCTCATCTCCAAGGCCGGACCCTTTGCAGCTGCTGGTATCATGGTGGGCTCCATCTACTGGACTGCTGTCACCTATGGAGCCGTCACCGTCATGCAGGTCAGACCCATGAACCCCCCTTAATGGTTTCAGTTCATCACAGTCTGGTCCCTGTGGCTTTGACTGTACCTCTCTGAGCTGGCAAATGAAATCATCCTCAAAAGTAGTGTAACTCATGCATGTATTTCTGTGTTGAATTTTTATTTCCATGTGCATGTGCTTAGATAAAGTAACAGGTCAAGCTGCAATCCTCTATGGCTCCTTTCTGTTCAGCATTTCTAGGACCTTGGTTTTTCACAGTAGTGCCACCACATTAGTGAAGGTCAGAAGTAGTCTAAATGTTGTTTTACAAAGGTTTTGTAGTATTAAATGAGAAATGACACTACCCAAATACTGTATATACTATTTGTTTAATGAAACTGCAGCCTCCTCCTCCCTGTCTCATCACCTACTGGCCCACGATGGTGCCCTTCTTGTTTGATGGAACAGCATTCCCAGAAGTCCAGAAATATTAAATTGTGACTTCACCAAACTCCTGGACTCAGACACAGTCCACACGCAGCAAAGTGGTGAAGACTTAACCGACCCAGATGAAGTGAGCAGGTCTCAGTATAGGGGACTGGAGTAGGAGCTGAGATGCAGAGAATGAGAAAGTTTTACTAATAACTGTGCTGCAGTCTGTGTAAACGCCACATGGAGTGCAGTGTAAGTCCTGTAGCTGTCCCTCTAAAAGGAACCAGCTGCTCATTGATTTTCATAGTGTTTGTTGCACCTGATCCACCCAGGTCAATAGCAGCCGCCAAACCATCACCCCTAGATAAATGATGCTCTGTGGAGCTGCAGGGATGAGCCCACACAAAAAGACACAACCCCTCATGTTTAAAGAGCCTTTTTTTTCCTTTTTTTTTTTACAAGTCATTTACTTGTAATAAAGCCAGTGTTTATCACAGTCAGACAGCCTGTACGTCCTGCTGCTGCCTCCTCATCGGTCTGTTGTATTCATCATTTTTTGTCAACAAGATCAGCAGCATCAGATCCGATGTTGTGTCCTAGTTCATCTCTTCTCTCCTCTCCAGTACTGATCCAATTTGCTCTCATTACCATGCACAACCTGATTAACATAATTTCTCATCTGCACCTGTCCTCCTCCCACCTTGATATTCTACCATCGGCCCAGTCGTCCTCAATGCAGTCTGTCGCCTCATCAGGTCATATTCTAGGAATCTGTGAGATATTTGACCCTCAGTAGTTTGATCCTTTTATCAACCATGAAAAACGTGGCAAAGACTATACTGTTCATTTCTTCATTCTTAGTCCCATTGTGACTCGTGTGGCCCCTCTGTCTGGACTGTCTCTGCTCTGACTCATCTTCAGCAGCTCAGTTATGAAAGAGAAGTGGTCAATGACCTCACATCACTCCTGCTTTGGCTTCTAGTGCAGTTCAGGATTGACCATTAGATTCTTTTAATCATTTGTAAGGCACTACTTGGATTAACTGCTCCCCCCTGCCTACATTTCCTAGTTACTAAACCTTTAACACCGCTGAGTGGCCACACAGGTCATCCAGCCCAAACCTGTTGGCCGCCCCGTGTGCCAAACACAACCATACGAGGCGGCTCTTCAGCTGTCCTGGCTGGGCCCCCAGAGTCCTGACCCTCATTAGATCAGCTGAGTCTGCTTCTGGAAACATCTGACCACACACTTCTGCTTGAAGCAGGTGTGTCATTTCAAAGGTCACTGGGTGATGACCGGCTGCTGTCTAGTGTCCGTCTCCTGTGTGTTGTGTTTTTTTGTTTTTCTTTTATGTTTCTCTCTGTACGCACTCCTACAGCACTTGAACCTGTGCTGTATAAATAAAGTTTTCCTCAGCCACTTGTCTGCTGTAGTTTTCCATTCCCACTGTGCTCTGTGCTGGCAGGTGGTGGGCCATAAGGAGGGCCTGGATGTCATGGAGCGGGCCGACCCCCTCTTCCTGCTCATCGGCCTGCCCACCATCCCCGTCATGCTCATCCTTGGCAAGATGATCCGCTGGGAGGACTACGTCCTGCGTCTGTGGAGGAAGTACTCCAACAAGCTGCAGATCCTCAACAGCATCCTCCCAGGTCAGCACACACACTCACTGTGAAATAAAACTGGACAACAATACTGACATCACAAATAATGTGTCTCTCTCTGACTCTGCACTCTGTGTGTGTGTGTTTGTGTTGCGGGTTATACACCATTTTATTTAAATATGAACAAATGAATATGTGGAGGGCAATTCAATTTAGTATATTTATTTAATACTACAAATCATAAGTCAAATATCTTGACATTAAAAAGTCTTCAACACTCAGTCAGTACTTTAGGCTCTGCTGGCTTCAACATACAAGAGTCACAGTCATGTAGAAGTTCTGTGACCAGTGTTGGGCATGTTACGCGGAAACTGTAACTTTTTTTGATTACTCGTTACTGAGAAAAGTTGGGCCGTTATTCCCATCACTGTGTGTAACAGGTGAACTGATGTGTGAACACTCAGGACTAAACCCACGTCTGTCTCCTGTGTCTCTGCAGGGATCGGCTGCCCAGTTCCCCGGATCCCCGCTGAGGCCAGCCCCCTGGCGGACCACGTGTCGGCCACACGGATCCTCTGTGGCGCCCTGGTTTTTCCCACCATCGCCACCATCGTGGGGAAGCTGATGTTCAGCAGTGTCAACTCCAACCTGCAGAGGACCATCCTGGTGGGTTCACAGACATGAACCAGCAGCTGCTGTTGGTCTCAATAGAAACGAACCTCAGAGACTTTGAGTGTTTGAACCAAGCTAGTGTCAGTGAATGAAAAGACTTCTCTGTGGTAGCCGTGGCCCCGCGCCCCCCACTTACCTGCTGCTCTGGAGTGTGTCAGGTGACCCAACACTGTGTCCTCACACTGACAGGCAGCTGCTGACTGAGTGGACACTCTGACGTCCGTCAGCTTGACGACTGTTTTAGAAAGAAAAGTGTGAAGCATCATTCATCATTCAGCAGTCATGGAAGTAGAAGCGTCAGTTTGACGGTTCTTTAAATTGAACTGCACCTCAGTTGTTTTTAATCTTGTTCACACTGACTAAGGTTCTGTTCGAGAATAAGTCTCAGGTGTTTAAACACCAGACTGTGTTTAGTACGTTTTCTAAAACGTGCAGCTACTTATTCTGCCTGTGGGCCACAGTCAGAGACCTGGACAGAAGCTCACATTCAGCACAAAGAGTCACTGGGACTGAACTGATTAAAGTTTAGTGGTTCTATGATCAAAGGTCACAGTGACCTCTCCAAGAGCTCACCACCTCTGTCACTGTGACCTCAAAAAACTCACTAATTCACACAGTGATTAGCTATGACAGAGTTGAACTCCGTCTTCGTCGGGGTTGAAATGCTTGAGGTCACATTTTGTAACCACAGGTCAGCCTCACTGTGACGTCATAATGTTCAGCCAACAGGACAGGAGAGCTGCTGTTTGACTTCACTGGTGAAATAAGTGCAGACAGGCTTCTAGTGTTGATCTTTTAATATTTCCAGGTCACAGTTGGACTGTAGGTATAAGGAAGGATCTCCTGTCTGTTTATAGGTTGTCAGCGTGGAAATGAGGGAGAATCTCTCTGAAGCAGCGAGCCGACAAAAAATCTTTCAAGTGTCTTTTAACGCTCTTTTTCTCTCCCTCTCTCCCACAGGGCGGCATCGCATTCGTGGCCATCAAGGGAGCGTTTAAGGTGTACTTCAAACAGCAGCAGTACCTGAGGCAAGCCCACCGCAAGATCCTCAACTTCCCCGAGCAGGAGGAGGCCTGAGGAGGCACAGAACCACACACACACACACACACACCCCTCCCTCTGCTGAAGGGGAGAGGGTGGGGAGGAGATGAACATGCCATTTAACCCCACCACACCTCCTGAGCAGGAAGTGCTGGTGAAACAGACTTAGGATCAGTATCTACCGACTCCTCACCCCCTCCCTCCCCTCTGGAGCTGACATTCAATGCAAGGAACCCCCCCCCCACACACACATACACACCGCCGCCACCCTCACCACCACCACGCATTGTTTTTAATCCTCTGGCGCTTTCATTGGGTGAAGACGGGACAGACTGGTGGACACAGACCGGAGCATGTTTGCAGTCACACACATTAACACACACCCCAGAACTTGCGCGGGGTGGATGTGTCACCCGTCACATTACTAATACTTGCTGTAAACTTAACTGTATTTTAAAGAAGACAAAAAAAGAAAGTGCAGGGCATGTGTAATTATAAAGTTTTATAATATTAATAAATGATTGTTTTATAATGTTTATTTTGCAGATTTGAGAAGCCCCCTCTGTTGGGGGGCTTTATATTGAATGAGGATCAATGTTTAGTATAGGGAATGTATTAATGATAAATCAATAAAATGTGTTTAACAGTTGTGAGTCATGATGCAGTACATAAACCAGAGGGAAACGTGTCGTGACTGTTGAGGTTTAATCTTAAAGCTACGCTATGAGAAACCAACACACTGACCACAGATCAGAAGTTAAAGTAGAGGTGTGTGTGTGTGTGTTTTGTTTTCTCTCTCACATGCCTTGGCAGTGTTCATGTCTGTAGCTTTATCTCCATTTTAAACAAGCTCTTTGTGGTGTGTTTAAAAGCTCATCGCCTCGTCGCAGCACTGAAGGTTAGTCTGAGCTCTTGCAGCCTGTTGCCATGACACCGTCTCCACCGGCCGCGTGGATGTCGTAGTCCTCTCGGAGCTCGCTGTCGCACTGGGAAACATTTTTTTTTCTCCAAAGCTTCAGTGACTGGCACACGATGTTGGATGTAGCACTTTTTACTGAGGGAAACGACGCTGATCGGACTCGAACTCTTCTGTATTTAAAAACAATTCCTTTTTTTTCCTCCTCCCAAACATGTGATGGGAATGTCGTGTTGCCTGAGTGTGACGTGCAGCTCAGCTCTGACTGTGGTCGCTGCAGACATGAGTGGAAATTTGAAATGAGTCATTGGAGCAGCTGACATTTTGGCACAACTCTATGGAAATTAAAGGGTCAGTTCACCTAAATGACAAGTCATGTTTTCTCACTTCATCCAGATGAGGTTTCATTTCTGCTTCCACCTCGACACTAGAGGTGAATGTCACTGGAAAAAAATGCTAAGAGTTTCGCCGAACTTATTTCAAATATTTAAATAGAAGTTAATCTGCATTAGAGCCAAGAGAAAACCTGTCTTCTTCATATCTCGGTGAACTGACTCTTTAAATGTTGCACTACATGATATTGTAAATCATTGAGAGCATATTGTGACTATCAGTGTCATGTGGCAAATATTGCAGTTTGTTTTGCTGTTTTCTGCCCCTCAGGAAACATGAGAACCTGTAGTATGTGACCGATGCGTCGCCGAGCACTTGGAATATTGAACCTGCACATGTCAAACTGTGCCTGCTTTACAGATGTCCTCCTCCCATCTGCAAACCACAGCTTCCCCAGCACATTCACCGCCAAGTCTCCGCTCTGCCACAAGAGACGTTTGAAGTGTGAACTGTGTTGTACAGAAGTTGCTTCTGACTTGGAGTTTAACTGGTACCACTTCTGTGAATAAAGGTATTTTTCCAAAAAAAGTTAACGTGTGTGTTGAGATTGTGTACAGAAGGGAAGAAACAAACACCTGGTTCCATTCAGTTTATTAATTAGAAACACACAGGAGACAATGAAAAAAGAAACTCAAACATCAGCACTCTTATTTTCAGCCCATGAAATCACCCAGCCAATCACAGGCCTGTGTTGCCAGAGACATCCAGAAATTAAACAAAAAAAAGGAAACGAAGCTTCTGATTTTCTAAATGTAAACCCATAACTAGGTACTTCACAAGGTAAACAGTGCATGGCCCATCCAAGCCTGATATGTGATGCTGCCATTTTTATTTTTTTCTCTGAACACTGCATGATTCTGTGAGAGTGAGATCACCTGCTGCTGCTGCGGCTGCTGCTGCTGCTGGTCTTTGGGACTTTGCCTTTTCACACAGCAGTTTATGACACGTGGTCTCGTTTGAAAGTGAAAATAAAAGATAAACTCCTTTTGATGTGACGTAGTAAAATGCTGGAAAACATTGAAGAAGCTTTAGATGCAGCTAAAATCCTCCAGGTTCTGCCTCACGACTTTTCTAACCTGAAATCTTTACAGCATGAGGAGTGAGTGAGCGAGCGATGAGCTAGACCTGAGAGCAGCTGTGGAGGAGGAAAGAGGGGGAACAAAGTCCTAACTCTGAGTTTTGGCAGCTCTACCAGCAGTGTGTGTGGTTTTTTTTAAAATTTAAATTAGCACCTGAGAGCAGGTCACGCTTTACACGGCTCTGACATCACTGTCTATGCAGAAGAGACGCAGCCGTCTCATTGGTTCAGGAGCCTGCGACCAGTGAGGGCCACGTCTCCGTCTGCCTTACACTGTTCTACACCACTGAAGTTATTGCTTTGAGAGAAGTGCATATATAAATATATATTCAGAAAGAAATCCAGTCCGGAGCTTTTCTCTAACCTTCAGACGTGTCACGTCTCCTGGTCATGGAACAGGCGAGCTGCTCTGTTTTTTTAAATCTACACCTGTAAGAGCCAGTGCACAGTCCAGCTGTTTTAGTGAGGGGGGGCGGGTGGGAGGTTGTCAGATCAGAGCAGAAGCAGCTCGGTACAGTTACAAAGTCATCGACACCCCCACCACCCCTGGAAAGGCACAAGCTGCAGAACGTCTCACATGCAGACACAAGAGGACGACGACTCTGTCGGTCTCTACAGCCGCTCTGTAACTAACAGAGACCTAACACGTGTTTGATCACACTGAGTGACGTGAACAAACAAATGATGTGATGACGCACTGATAAAAGTGGTTTGTGTTTTAATTGTTCACCAATAAAATTTCATGTAAAGAACCAAAAAGAAAAAACAGCATGGAGGTTCCCCTGAGATGTCTGAATCACACACTACTGTAAAATGCAATAAAAAATAAAAACTCCTTTTCCATGGGCACGGTCTCTCTGTGATTAGCAATTTAAAAACAGCTCCTCAAAGGGTCCCAACATTTTACCAGTTTTACAAGCAAAAGAAAAATAATTCATAAGCAGCGAAGATTAAAACCATAATTATAAGGCAGTTATTCTTCAGAAATGCATAAATTTGAATAAAACATTGCGTTTGAACCGAGTGCGCCTTTTGCGATTACATTTCTTTTTTTCCAGGAGAGTTACATGGCAAAACAAATCAGTCGGACAAATAAAAAGAGGAGGGAGCTTCATGGAGCTACTGTCGTCTCCCTCTACAGCCCACACAGCACATCACAATAAACCCGCTGTCCGTCCTCCAAGCAGCACGTCTGAATAATTCAAATAAAACGCCTCCTAGTGTGAAGCTTCTGCAGAATACTCAACTCATTTAAAGGGATCTGGCCCTCTGCTATTTTTTTCTTTTTTCCCAGGTTGTTTCTATTTCCTCTACAACAACCTAACACAGTATTGTGATGCGTGTGAGTGTTGCGGTCTCCGTTTTCAGAGACTTTGAACATGAGGTGAGTCTGGTGAGACCTCTATCGTTATCACTGCTATGTCCACGACCACGGCTAACTGTGTTTTTAAATTACACGCATTTTGTTTCCAAGCATCTCTTCTAAGTGGCTCCAGCCTGCCACACGTGTACACGCACACACGCACACGCATTCACTCGCATCCACATGCACACGCGCACACACTCATGCAGGCTCAGTCAGATTAGAGTCTTCCTGACGGGAGGAGGAGGACGAGGAGGAGGAGGGTGGGGGGGGGTGTGTAGGTGGGAGACTGAGCTGGGTCTCCTGGCGGCCGCTCCCCTCCCCCGACCCCCCCCCTCACTGCTGCTGCTGCTGCTGGTCGAGCGGCCGGACTCTCTCACAGTTTGGCAGCCATGAAGTTGATGTGAGGTTTGACCAGAGGGAAGAGGGGGAGGCTCCTCTTGAACTCCGTCATGTCCTGGACCAGCGTGGGCTGAGGTGGGAACACACAAGAGTGGGTAGGTGAAGCACAGTCCACACTTGCTCTCAGCATGCGATAGTTTAAAAAAAAGTGATGCGTGCACACTGTTTCCATGGTAACTACTCAACACCACCAGGACTTCATAACTTGAGTTTTGATCTAATCTGCAACAGCTGCTGAAAAACGCTTCTCCTTAATGTCAACTCCAAAACGCTCTGGTGGATGGAGTCGTTTTAAAGGTACATAATACAAAGACTGCTTGCTGAAAAACGGCCTCTGACGGAACGCAAATCAGCGGTTTCGCTTGAATTTGCCTTGAAAACAACTTTGTCTCCATAATTCTGTTATTATCTCATAGTGTAGTGAATGTGCAGGTCACAACTTGATGAGTTTGCTGAGGAATTTGATAAGTTTGATGAGGGAAACCAAGAAATCCCATAAGCCTCCGTAGTGTAGCTCTGAGCAGCTTGTGGCTCTGCTCCGCCGTTCTAAAAATAGCTTGCACCGACAATTAAAGGTAACAAACCTACTTGCCTACAGGGATTATGGCAATGGGCCAATTTGCCAAAATGGTGAACTATCCCTTTAAAAATGTTTAGATTTATACTGACGATATGTCATTATTCATCTCATTACAGCTGGGGACTGTAGTTTTGAACAAACGCTCAAATAAGCAGAAAAAGTGAATTTGTTCAGGACTATTTTCAGCTGCGCATTAACCCACACTTGGTGCTGTGTATCAGCAGTGTGTGGGTCTCTGTGTCTGAAGCGGCCCTCGTAGTCTAACTGCTCAGTGTCATCATTTAATTGCTGCTTTTACTCTGCTCTTGTGCATTTTTTGACAAGTCAAATACAGATTCTCTCCAGGTTTTAAAAACCTGCGACATCTTGTACAGAGATGCACGTCAAGTCTCATCAGACGACAAGAAGTGTTTTCTCCAACATGAAGGTCAGTCTGAGACAGCCCAGCTTCTAAAAATCATCTTTTACTTTTTCTTTTGTACCAAGACGTCACAGAGTTCACCGACGTCATGTTACATTTTCTTACAGTCTGAACAGTGGCGGCTGTGGGGATGAACGGGATGGTTACCTGTGGCAGGGAGGGGGCAGGAGCCAGGTTGACATCATTCTGAGCCGGGAACTCTCCCACTATTGGACCTGTGAACACACACACTGTCACTTCACCTGTGTGTCAGCGAGCAAGGTGTGTGTGTGTGTGTGTGTGTGTGTGTGAGGATACTCACAGGAGTCCATCTCTCTGGACAGGACGTGTACAGACACCTTGTGTCTCTTGGGGGCGTCGACCATCAGCCGGTCCTGCAGAAACACAGACAGACAGACAGGTGGGTGATGAGCAGCGTGACAGGTGATTGTTGTTGTTTGGTCGTGACAGGATTGTGCTCTCTGACCAGGATTTAGACTTATATTCATTATTCTAACTCCCACGTGTAGTTTTGTGGAGAACAAACAGCTGACGGCTTCAGAAACAGTTTGTGTGATGACTCATCGGTGTGCTCTCACTCCTGCGTTCAGTGTGGCCGCGGCGCCGTGGCCACGTTTTTCTCACTGAGTCAGGGATCAGTGGCGACGGCCCCGTGCAGACTTGGCTCCACGGTCGGGCCCCATCACCGTCTCTGAATTGAGGATTATATGAGACTGAACATTCGGCTCATCTGCAGTCAGACGGCGTCGACTATGGTGACCAAGGAGCATGGAGGGTGTGGGGGGTCGGAGGGGGGAAGAAATGATTGCAGCTGATATGACATTAGAAATGCATTAGGTTTATTCTGCATGGGGCCTGTAATGGTTTCTGCCGGGCTCAGATAATGCCAATTCTTTGAGCGGCCCTGTGTCTGCGGCCCGTTATCCCCCTTGAAACAGGCTGGCTGGCTGTCATTACGGCAGCTGATATGCTGTGAGCGCCCCGTGTCAGTGTCACCTCCACAGCTATGAATAGAAGCAGGAGGCAGGAGGAGATGAAGGCTGGGAGGGCACACTGACTCCACACAGACACACACAGACTCTGCATATGTGATGCTGCCATTTCATTAGAAACATAAGCATCACACGGTCACCAATGTGATCGAGGCTCTGATCATATTTGACTGTGTTGCTGATCAATAAATCTGTTCAACATGACTCTACACTTTTACACCAACTGGAATCATAAACTTTCTCTATAGTCTAATGTACATAATTTTACATTTGGAGAGAATCAGGTACATTATGTCTGTTCTTTTTAAATCTTTGTTAAAACCTTTTCTCGATTTGATGCCTACAAGTTGACTTAGTGCTAATCTGTCACTGTGCTATTACCGATGTCCTGTTGCTGTGGTTCCTAACCTTTTTTGGCTCATCACGCCATTTTGACATCATACATTTCTGGCGACCCCGTCAATCAAGGTGTACCAGCTCAGATATTTTTATATGCTGCATTTTATTTGAACTCGATTTATACCCAAGAAAGTGAAAGTATAGAATACAGTTGTTTAAGATTGTGTGTGATGTTTTAAATAATAATTTTAAAGATTAATAATTAGTTAATTTTTTTTTTTAAATAAATTACCAGACATTTCAGCCGACTCCACTTGAATCTACAACTGAGTACACTGAAGAAGACTACTGTCAAAACGTTTGTACCTCGCCATTCTTTACATTAAAGCTTTCTAAACTTTAAAGGACATTTTGCGAGTGCTGGCCCTTTTACTTCTTTCATGCCTGTTCAACCCGTGCACCCATTGTATATTACCTGAGTGCTTGCTGATCCCCTTCCTTTGATTCCAGGTGACCCAACATGGGGTCCCGACCCGAAGGTTGAAAAACACTGTCCTACTGTCACATGTTATAAACCTGTACTGTTCTGTGTAGCACCACCATCAACTGTTAATGTGTATCTACTCTCTTATTATGAAATCAATAAAAAAAGTACATAATGTCTGTACAACGTCAGTGTATTGCTCATGTGCTCATGTACTTTTTTTTGTATTCTGGAAGGTTTTCATCAGCAGATGTTTGTGCGTCACTGTGCTGAATTATAAATATTGCTTAGATTCACATTATGTTTCAAATTTAAGGACTTTTTCTCCCTTTTAAAAGCTTAAGTGCACAGTGGAAAAAAATGGACAACGCAGCAGCTCCTAAATGCACCTTGTGGTTCGATTCTCCTGTTGATGCCATTTCCAAGGTCAAGGAGGAACTCAAACGACAAACAGCCTGACACAGAGCCACAGCACTTAGCTCAAATGTTTCAAATAAAAACTCGCAGTAGCCAGATGTTGTGTTGTCAGTCTACACTAATCACTTCTACGTCAAAGTCGGTCAAAAGTGACATAAACACAGATTTAGAAGTTTAGTTTGGGACTGTGTCAGTGCTGATTTTATCTCCACTAAACCACTCCTCATTAGACGGTTCAGACGAGCCTCTAACGATGACTGATGGACCTTTGAAATATTTAATGACCCTTCCATGTCATTAAATGTTGGCTTATTGCTGTAATGTGTGTAGCTGCCTCCTAATGACACCTCTGCTGTCAATACAGCATTAACCGCAGCCACAAAGTACCACAATTAAAGTCAATGAGTGTCATAATTTAAGGCTGCTCAAATAAAACTGTGGCAGTTTGTGCAGTAACTGCACCTAGGGAGTCATTTCATCTCTGTTCACTGTTTTCATGTTTCCATATTAGATCGGATTCAGATTTGTCTGGTTAAGTTAATTCTTTCATCACTACTCTAAATTTGACCTCTGTGTTTGCACCACAGGCACACTGCTCCCGTCTGTATGAGTGTTTACTCCTGGGTTAGTTTTCCAGGGAGCAGTTTAGACTCCGCCCCCCAGGGATTTAAACCAGCTACTTTTATAGTCCCAGGTCGTCCATTCATCCATCCAACTCTACTCTCAGCTGCGTTCATTATTTTAATGTCCACTACGTGTAAAAAACAGAACAAAGACGGTGTGATGGTGGTGCGTGTCTCTCGCTGTCACATGTTCAGGAGTCAGGAGATGTACTCACTCTGTAGAACTGCATTACGTTTTCCTTTGTCAAAGTCTTCAGATATGCAACTTCAATGTTATCTGCAAGAGAGCAAACACAAGTGTCATCAGTTTCACACTCGTCGCTGCTGAGCTCTGGACTACACAGCACATTTCAGCCCATATATCATGGCCCACTGTCCACACTGCACCAACACTTTCACTTCATGTCGCCCGAGGTTTAAAAATAAACCTGCGGAGCCGAGAGACCAATCAGAATGGAAGCTGGTCAGTTTTAGCTGCATAATAACACGAGTGAAAGCACCAGTGTTAAAGGAGTCATCACCTGGTTTTTTACCCAGCCCCCTGTCCATCACTTATTAATAAAAAAATAAATAATTTTAATCAAACATTGAGCTTGTTCTGACCCTTTTTCCTACCAACACTTTTTGACTGGTCCGGATCTGGTCCGGATGTGCATTGTATGAGGCACGCCCGAGGAAGGACAGAGCCGGGGGGGCTTTGCATGCAAAAACATAAACAGCCCCCTGGTACCGGGTAGCCGGGTTGGGTGGTGAAAGACCAATCAGAATGGAAAGGCACACCATTGTGTCAGTAATCGGAGAAAGAGCCGAAGCGAAAAAACGGCGCCGCTTTCAAACTCCAGCTTTTCAGGCAAGTTTCAACTGAGGTCAAACACCAGTATGCATGTTTTAACAAGAGAAATTGCGATTTCCGGGTGATGACTCCTTTAAATATTAGTACTATTTTCATAGGTTTGAGAGAGCTCTGATATCTGCGGCTACAGCCCATTGCAAATATTACTTTATTGAATCTCAGTTCTGTTTGTTGTTGTGTAATGTTGCTAGTGAACGCAGACTTCAAATCGAGTCTTTGCGACTAAATCTGATGGAAAAACAATCAATCGATTTAACCAACACGTCCAATAAAAGCCTTTTTGTAAGAAATGTGAAAAGTGACTGGATCACGCAAAGTGAAGCATTTAATAAACAGCAGCTCTATCTCAGATACCAAACAGACTGAACGCTCTGACTGACGGTGTGTGTTGCGTGTTTCCTCTGTGCCCTTGGCATCAAGTGTTAGCTGCCCTCGCCCTCCTGACTCTCCTCCCTCCCCTCCATCGCTGCTGGTATCAGTAATCTCCACCACGCCCTTGGCAGACTGTCAGTGTTGCCATCACTCAGGGCTTTAGGCAGATTACCAGTGAATCAGGCCCATTACAATCCATTATGGCACTCAGGAGAGTGCTGCAACAGAGAGGTGTGCTACGGCTGCAGATTATTTCAGGCTTTGATCGATTCTAATTTGTGCAGCTCTAAGCAACATCCCACTCACCTCTGGGACCGACCAAATATTGATAACACCTGTGAACTTATATTTGACTTTGTACGTAATACAAGCTCCTTGTGGGGGGCTGCTAAACCAGGAAAGGTTTTAGAATATATATATTTTTTAAAAAGGTGCATTTGTTGACCTGAGAGCTGAACATGAGACTTAGCGGTGAAGTAGGCTGCATGGAGGCCTCACCTCTGTCAAAATTGTACTGCTGAGAGATGATCTCTCCCCAGTACTTGGCGCACTCAGCAGACAGCTTCTTGGGCTTGTCCAGACGGCGGATGGCCAGGGCCTGGATGTGTTTCTGGAAGGCCTCCTCGCTCATCTCCTCCACGGCCTTCTCCATGGTGCAGAGGAAAGCCTCCACGCGGCTCTCCAGGTAGTGAGGCGCCTTCTCCGACTGCATGATGAAACGCAGCCCCTGGACTCCGTTGGCCCTCCGGGGTCCGCTGAACACGATGTAGCCTGGAAGAACGGAGAGAAGGAGATAAGACAAGAGCTCAGCAGGAAGACACATGAGCTGCTGAAGACAAAAAGAAGAAGAAAAAACTCAACAATTTGCTCTGAACTGTTAATTTCACAATCACACACTCATATTCATGAGCCTCTTAAATGTTTAAAAAAGCATTTAACAGGAAGGGTTTTGTGAAATGTGTTCCCCACTCCATTTGCCTTGATATTAATATGAGGTTTGGCACCGTTATTACAGAGCCCAGGCACAATCCATTCATTCCTACAATTATTAATCATCATCATGGTTGACAGCACCTAGAAAACTGAACTTCCACACAGTCTGTTCTTTATAAAGCTATTTCTAATTACTGAATGCAGATTAAAGCCACACTTCATTTTAAGTGAAAAATGCCTGAATAAGTAGTGGCAGCCATTCTGCCGTCATTACCGCTTACAAACTAGGTTGGGAAACGGTGTTAGCGCGACGCTGGGTGTGATATTTTGGGCTCACCCAGCTGCTCTTTGGTTCTCAGTGTGTTGAAGCAGGGCTCAGAGATGATCTGACAGAACAGCTCCAGCAGCATGTTGTCGTGGGTGGTCTGCATGTCTGTCTGGTAGTAGATCTCGATGCCACAGTTGTTGTGCACCTCGTTCCTCTGCTGGTAAACGTACCAGCCACCTGAAAGGAACACAGGGATGTTTATTCAGGACTTTCTGTATAACAAAACATACAATGTGACACACACACAGGGTGGAGCTCCTAAAAACAAACAAAAAAGTCCCACTTTATTTAAAATAGATAGACTTTTGATATAGGAAGTAATCAGAATATTAAAGCCATGTAATTTAAAAATAGTTCACTAATTTTTATATCTGCAAAAATAATGAAAAGTCCTTCCCTTCGGTTTTTAAACATGACCAGATAACATTAGACAGAATAATAATATAACATGAGCAGTTAAATTATTTTCACTTACGCCCGTGCAGATTTAATTTAGATTATAGAGGCTGTAAAAGTTCACAGGATTCTGTTAAACGTGACTGGGCCTTGATGAGATGAGAGCTGCGCTTAGCATGTGATGCCGTGACTGAGCAAAAAACAAAGCTCAAGTAGTTTCAGCCTGAATCCTTCTCATGAACCCAAAATCCACAGTGATCCCTTAACTGAAATGAATTTTCACCGGCTTAGCCGTACACCTCTATATAATCCATTCCCGTGCGCGTAATCAGGTCTGTCAAAAATGTAATCAAATCTGTGTAAAGTAACTGCAGTGGATCCGCCTGCACTTTGCTTAGAGGCATAGATTGAGCGCAACACAGTGAAGCAGGAGGAGTTCACACAGAGGACAGTGGTGACACTCTCCAGAAAGGCAGAGACATTCTGCTGAAGGCCAGCAACGTGCTTTTTTGCTGAGTGGCTTCAAATTGGTCTCCTCTAGCTTTTTATTGTGCTTGATATTAGCTTTCAGAGGAGCCGTCCCTTCCAGCGTGGGGGAGAACCAAGCTGCCTTTGTACTCGGCTTCGGCTTGTTTGGGTCCGAGCTCACTTTGAATGGAGGACAAGTTCAGGGTAGGTAATGCAGGTGGGTTTATGCACATGCTGACTGAGCACTCTCCACACTCAGGAAGTGTCATGTCCACAGCCCCCTCCCCCACCCTCACTCACTCCTCACAACATGTCAAAACTTTACTTCACTTTACTTCAGAAACATAAAAGAGAACAGATAAAAGCTTTGATTAATCAAAGCACTTATGTGAAGTGTGGAAATTTGAAGCTTGTGTGTCTGTGTGAACTTTGTGTTGTCACAGCAAGTTAAGTGTTCTACATCACGCTGTCGGCGCGGCAGAAGAACCGCCAAATACTTCACATTGCATAATGAGAGCTGAAACTGCAGCTTTGTGCGTCCAACACGCGCTATGTAACTTCTGGCCCTCTCCATCAAAACAATGACAGAAGGACGGCGTCGGGTGATCTCATGAAATGGCATGAGATCATACGAGTTGACGTCTTCAAAAGCAGGAGAAGCTTAGGGCGACGGCAGCTGATTCATTCAGTGTCAATTATCCACAGAAGTCTCCTCCTCCTCCTCTCCAAATCAAACACTACAAGTCAGAGTTCAGCAACACTGTGGAGCTGGAGCTGGGCCTGCTGCTTACCTTCGTTTCAATTGTTATATAAATAACTCATGAAGCGGACGTTTAGCAAGTTTTTACTGGCAGCCAAATTATCTCGAGAGGCCTGAGAGGATTTAAAAAAAATAAAAAAAATAAAATCTGTGACTTGCCAAAGCTCTTTGTTGAACACAGGATGTCTCTATTGCTGCTTTTCCCTCTGATAACCTGAGATCTGTCCAAAAACTAAACTCTTTCATCTAGTTAAGGTACATGGTTTTTTATTTAAAGTTTTTTATTAAGAAGCTAGCTTAAAACTGAGTAAAATAAAATTCTGAAAGCTTCTGGCAGGGAACCACAACACCCGCCCATGTGCACAGAGGATATGATGTCACTGACAGGTGACCAAATAAAATTAATTCTAATGATTGAAATCATATGTTTTTCTTTTCTCCCAAATTGGCTGGAAACAGTTGGAGTAATGTAGGTGCACGACTGTCAAGTCATATTTAGTCACTTTAGTTGAGAATAGTTATGTAATAACTTCAAGTGCCCTATGAATCATTGACTATTGAAATTACAGATGTCAGTATTTGGTGCATTTTCCACTGCAACAGAAAAGATTAAGAAGCTTAGTTGTTTTCTAGTGTTTGCGCTGTTATTAAAAACCTTGTTGATCAGCTCACATGGTGTTTTACTACAAGATTAATGAATAAATGGCCACAGATTCATGCGAACTCTGTGACTCGCTAAAGCTCTCAGCCTCTCAGAGTCATAATGCGTTTCCTGGACGAACTGTCAGCCAGTCGCTCATTTCAGGAGCCAATTTCGCATCTACATCCTTTACGTCCTTTCTCTGGTGCTCCTGCTCTGTGTCTGACTGGCAGCCTGGAGCCAGGCCTGGAAAAAATCCCTGGGTGAAACACAGGATGTCTCCAGGTGGCCCCTGCACTGCTCTGCTTTTCCTCCTCTCGCGTCACTCGATTTTTCCTAATGTAATGAAAGGCGGCGCAGGTGCTTTGCTTTTCACGTCTGCATTCACCCTTGAATTGCTGAGGGGAGTGCTGTGTGTGTGTGTGTGTTTCGCCCAGTGACGTCCATTTCCACTCAGTGACTGTTATGTTCCTCTGAGGGGAAATGAGGGATGTTGAATTTAATCAAGTCTTTACAAACATGAGGCAGCATCAGCGATGACGAGGGGCAGGAGCGCTGGGTGAGGGCCCTTCTGTGTGGTCACCGTGGAGACAGGCATGACTGGTGGACGACGGTGAAGTGTGTGTGTGTGTGTGGTGAAAGTGGGAGCGGAGGACCTACCGTCTGGAACCTGCACCTCTCTGTAGCGAATCAGCTGGCTCGGAAGGAGGGGCTTTGTGTGAGCGTGCTCAATGAGCGTGTCCTCCACCATTTGCATCATGCCAAGAGCAGACTGGAGAGATTACAGGAGGGAGAGAAGGAAAGCAAAACGTTTTAGTCCACAAAATTCTAAAAAACACCATTACCCCAGGAAAATTCTCTGAATAACATCGAGTACTACTGAGCCCTAATGTTTTCTCTTTGTAATTTACTTTTCTGTTATGCACATTTTCCTTTAACTTGGCTTCAGGTTTTAGCTGGTTTCTACGTTCATTCTCCAGAATTGCTTCTGACATCTCCTAACAAGCTGCATTAAGCTCCGAGTTCCACATGAGCAGAATTTACTTTGCTTGACATTGAATCTTTCCCTCTCGCAACGCAGTAGGTGGATTACAACATGGCTACTGCATTGCTTTTAACCTACAGCTACAGACTCAATGTGGTTCGATTTATTACAAATGGACAGTTTCTCCTCTGTTTCACTTGCCATGCAGATAAGTTTTTGGTTCACTTGCAGCAATTGTGATGCATCTGCTGAGGCCTCGGTTGTACTGTACCACATCACAAGAGGAGCTGGATGTGATTTAAAATTCTGTTTGACCGAGTCTGCGCTCTGGATGAAGAAACCCTCAGTATTTTCGTTCTTTTTGGCAGGAAATCGAGAGTGAAAATAGTTATGTGGGTTTCTCAGCATCAGATTTAACCACAAAGCCTTAAAATGGAAAATGTTTGTTGTTATTTCGATGACAGCGGCTGTAAATCCTTTAAATCCTGGCTCCGTCAATGCGGATGGGAGGTTGTAAAATAAAGTTACATCATTTTAAAGTGCTGGGAGATATTTGTGCCCGTTTGCTACCAAACAACAAGGAAGTCATTTAAGCCACAACCACAGAAACTTTTTTTAATCAATGTTTGAGGTGACCTTTTCCCACCTGCTAATAGGCTTTTTTTTTCTTCTTGAAAGTGAAATTCCTTCCTCATGTATCACACAGCCTCACATTACAAGGCCGCCGACTACAGTCAGTTCCTGCTCTGCTGTTATGAGCAGGTCTCTATTGTAGCTCCGCGATGACGAAATGGATCATTGCGCCCACGGCTCAATCTAATTCTCTCTCCACCAGACTGTGACGCTGTCGTCATTACAAGGTGTATGATGGTTGCTGTGACAGCTGGGACCTCAGTTAATGTCTCACTTGTTCACTGGATCTGAGAAATTACCCAAGGTAAAGAACACATTTTGAAGTGTTTTTTTAATACATATAAACACAAAGAATATACAAATAACCTTGTCTACAACCATCATTGAATGTGATCCAATCTTCCTTTATGTTGTTAGTAAGTTTACACAATGTGGTTGATATAACACTATTATTACAATCTTCATTCTTGCGTCAGAAGGATTTTTAGATCAGTATTAAAACATGTCTGCTTCAGCTCCGACATGTTCTCAGGATGTTTGATATGAGCAGCTCTCTAGTGGTTGCTCCGCAGCACCTCATTTAGATGAAGGTCTGGCCTGACTGAGCAACTCCAACTTTAAAGGGATAGTTCAACATTTTGTCAGTGTTTTGGCAAAGTTGTTTTTAAGGTAAATTTATACAAAACCGCTGATGCGTGTTCCCATTGGGGGCAGTTTTTCGGCAAGCAGTCTCCGCATTTGCCTCGAAAACAACTCATAACGTTCCATTATTATATCATAGCGTGGTGAATGTACAGGTCACAACTTGTTCACAAGAGCGTTTTGGAGTTGTTGGATTGTGTATTTGATGAGTTTCATGAAGGAAAGGAAGAAATAAGCCTCTGTAGCGTAGCTCTGAGCAGCTCACGACTCTGCTCCGCCGCTCTAAAAATATCTTGCACCAACAATTAAAAGGTAACAAACCTACTGCTATGACTATAGGGATTATGGCAATGGGCCAATTTACCAAAATGTTGAACTATCCCTTAAAAGTCAGAGGGCCGTAGTAGATCTACTTTGATGATTATGGTCACTGTCCTAAGCACAACCAAATTCTACTGAGCTGCAGACAGGTAGATGAAGCATAGATGAAGCATTATAATGCTAGAGATGTACAGCCTACAACTCGTAGTGTTGTTTAGCACAGAAAGGTTGCAACAAAAATTGTTTATAATTGTTAACAGTATCAGACTGTATTTGAAGACAACCTTATGTCTAATTGCGAGTAATTACAAATGTATCACATACTTTTTATTTCCTCTCAAATGATAGGGAATGAGAGGGAAGCTGCACTACTGTGAATTGAGAAATCTACTTAAACAAAGAGGTAATAAAAATTCAAATTCCCTCAGCTGGCAGTCAAAAAAAACCCCCAAAAAACACAAAGATGCCAAACAAACCTCCTTGGTGATGTTGCCATGGAGAAGGGTTTCAATATGTAACCGTGACAATAGCTGAGGTATGAAGGCCTTGAGGCGTGGGAGAGTTACATCTGGAATACAGATCAGAGACAACAGCCATCAATCAAGGAGCAATTTCCCAAGAGTGAATCAGTAAGAGCAACAGAATAAACTGCTGTGTGCTGCACTTTCACCGTCCTGCATTCCCATCACACACAGGACGAAAGAGGTCGCATGTTCCATTATCATACCAACCCGGTCAAACACAACTTGAACGCTCACTTACACATGTAACAAAAATCAAGTGTGTCTCAGTGCAGGCCAGGCCAATCTGAATTCAAGCAACGTCTGACCCAGATTCAAGGATGAGCTACAGGGATGAACAGGGATCCACACCCAGACATAGGCACGCACACACAATTTATATAAATGATTGTTTGTCCACAGCAGCAACAACACACAGAATAAGGACACACACAGGAAACAGGAGAGTGAAAAATGTCCTGTGGACCCCAGACAGGGGACATAGAGAGGGTAAGGACACTGATAAGGGAAGAAGCTGCGGTAATTGGAGGCCCTGGTGCCTGGGCTACAGGCCTCGACCCTGCAGGTTAATTGAGTCTCATGTGAATCCGAGGAGAGTGTGTGTAAGCGCTGTGGTAAAAATACAACAATCTGCCCTTTAGGTTCCAGACTGGTGCTGCAGAGAGGAAAGACTGCAGCTAGGGAGGCATCTGCTGGAGAACAGCCTCAGCATTCAAATGAGGATTTAAAGGAGGACGAGCGAAGAGAAGACAGGAGCTTAGATGAGAGGAGGGGGAAAGAGCGGCACAACATTAAACTAAAACACCTTACACTTTCATTCCAGGAACTCTAGACTATTTCTTACCGGCTTTCAACTAATAAACTCATCTTGCTGTATATGCCGGGCTTCGTTTGTTAACTTCCAGCCTAAAGAAAGGATTCACTGTGCGTTTATTCGGTATTTCAGTGAACTCTGTTTGGCCAACAGCAGAAAAGGGGTCTAATAAGCACAAGTACTGGGACTTTGAGAGAGAAGTATAGAGAGAAAGAGAAAGATTAAGAGCAGCGTCTCACCATCCAGGGCCTCTCTGAGCTCATCTTTGGTCCAAGCAACCTCAGTCATTAGTAGACGGAGGTAGTACATGGCGTGCTGGTGAGGCTGCTCGGCTCTGAAGTTATTCAAAGACCTCATGTACTGCAGGGAGGGAGGGAGAGGAGGCCATGTCAGTTCAACATCAGCACTTCATGAACTGAAACTGAGTCAAAACTGGTGTGAAAAGTAGTACAGGGAGGCAGTAACCACTATTTCCACTTTACTTGGAAAAATAAAGGTTTTAACAGGTTTCTTTTTTTGATCCATCGTGACTCATCATTGGTCGGAGGCGGGGCTTACCGCTTCTTTGATGATGTCGAAGCGCCTCTCATCTATCTCAAAGGTGGCCATCTTTTCGATGATCTTCTTCAGCAGGATGTGCTGTTTGTCATTGTAACCTTTAACAGACAGCTGCAGCAGACAGCGACAGAGGACAGGTGGTGCATTGTCAGTAAACAGACAGATGAGGTGGTGCGATCAGTGCTGTTCACTCTCACACACTCACACACACACACACCATACTGTGGTTTTATTTATTGATCTGAAGGTTCCGATCTACGTATTTAAAATGTGTGGCTAAGTGCTGTAATTGCTGGCTGACCAAAGGCTTGTCAAGACAATCCCATCACACCCCACCCTCTGATGACTCACCGCATGCTGTACAACAACAGCTCTATTTGTTGCTGAACATGCTGCAGTAAAAAAAAAAAAAAAACTAAAGAAGTGGATGAATTAAAGAAGAAAAAAATAGAAAAAAGATGCCTGTCAATAGCTGAATATAGTGTGTAGATTCATAAATAAGTCTAGTATAAAAGATATTGATACTATTCTTTTTATATTACAATGCGTTTGGGCATAAACAACAAGAAACTGATCAATAATAGGGAAGCATCACTTCCTAGCAGTTCAAACCAATATGACTACAGCCCCTTGGGAAGACAGTGCGAACCTAAGAGGTTGCTGACGGGGTTTCTTAGACTTATTCAAGTGTTTTTTTTTTAAATGGGAAAGAACAGTCAAAGTTATTTAAAGCCTCCACTTCGCAATGTCATCTACACCTTCTGGCCCTTCATGATTCAGCAAAAACCGCCGGCTACATGGCTACACTCTCAGAATCATCCCATTCCCGGCCTCTCCCTGTCGCTAAGTCCCTGCGGTGACACCTGTTAAAAGTAATCTCTCCTAACATCATTAACCTTGACAAAAAGGCCAGCCAGCCACACCAGTACTGCTGACTCAAATCAATTACACCCAGCACAGCCACACAGACAGTGTGTAGAGGAGCAGTCTATAAGGACACATCACAAACCATGACTTTACTGGGGAGAGGTAGTTAATGAATGCAGGTTACTGGGTCATATAAAGAATGGTGCAGAGTGTTAGAGAGGAAGTAAGAAAGCAGGAAAGAATAGAACAAAACACCACAACTGCAGATTGTTTTCGATCATGGGGAGGTTGTTACTCGACACACAGTTAAACTAACTGCACCGCTGATAAATTGGGAGAAACAAAGAGGCGTCTGATTGAGAACGTCGCTCCTCCCTTTGTGCATCAAACCTCCTGGATACAGATTCACTTCCATCGTCCTTTCTGCACTCGCATCAGCAGAAACACGACTATAAATATGTCGGAGAATCTGCATCGTTTGGCTTTATTCCTTGTGTCTTGCAATTATTCATACACTACCTGTATGACATGAACACAATAGAAGTGAGAGAACGGCAGCCAGAGGACCGAAAAAAGAATTACACAGAGTAAGTAAAATTGTGCCATCTAGTATTTCTTCTTGTGCTCTCTGCTGCATGTTCATGGGCTGAATATATTACCCCGAGTGAATGATGGAAGTGAATCTGTAATATCAGCTACTCATACGCCCTTGACTGAAGCAGACAGGGTTCGCCGCGCACTGCAAGACTGCACAAAGCTTAAAAATGGGTCCCTCTTTCTTGCCAAAAATGAAACACCATCAAATTAATGAATCTCAAAAATTAATTCAAATTAATTTAAGAAATTGGTTTCAAAAACACCAATCTTCAGAATTAAAAAGCCTTGTGACAACTCTTCATTTGAGCTGTCAAAGTAATAAAGAGATATAATTTCAGTAAAATACAATGTAGCAGCTGACGGTGACATTTCCACAGGACTGTATCAAGCCATTCAGTGACATTATGAAGTTGAAGGGGACACGGCAGCAGGCAGAGGTTCCCGTAAATCCACCAAGTTAGACAAACGACACACAGCACTTCACATAATCAGTGTAGAAGCCAAGCCACTTGCACTCTGTCGCAGCCCTAAGAGTGGACCCTTCACTGGCACCCCCCACTTCCCTCCACAGTTCAAACGGCTTACTTACGAGGATGGCATTCATCCCTGAGGCTACGCCATACACCAGCCCGGCCAGACGGGCTGCATATGTATACTCTTTTAAATCATCCTTCAGTAACCTGAGTAACAAGTAGGTCATGTTGCAGTGCAGGGGGTCTGCATATAGGTAGCGACTAATGGAAGGGAAAAAACAGAAAAAAAAGAAAAACAAATGACATGTTTGTTGGAATGAAAGGGCATTGTTCAGAGCAACACCCAAAAGTAAACACAACGCAAGTATGAGAAGAATGATCATAAGAGTATGTATATGCAGCCTTGTGACCAGCTTTCCGTCCAGCAAGGCTGGAAAAAAAATATTCAATGGACGACATAAGCTGCCACTGTTTTTTCATCAAACTTTGAATTACAAATTCACCGCCACTGGTCGGACACCGCTTCTGCTCACGTGTCGTAAACCCTACTACGACTAAAAAGAGAGAGAGAGAGACAACAACGACGAGTACGTCTGAGAGCGTGAGGACATGGAGCACCCCCTCAGCAGTCAGTAGGGTTTCGTGAAAGATGGGTGAACAAGTAGGGAGCAAGGATCGATGAAGGATGAAGAGCAAGATGCAGACAGAGCAGAGACTGAACTGGGACCGGCCAGGTCTAGGTGGGAAGGCTTTTGCGAGTAATTAGCTGTTTTAAGCTGCATAGGTGAGATTTACCACATGAAATGGGTCTCAGATGGTTAATTATCTTGATAATACAGACAGTAATGGTAGTTTGCTGAAAATGTGTGCTGTTGTTATCATTAATTGTATCATTATGTGTGATAAAACTCTACAATCTAACCATAGATATGGCCAAAAACCTGTCAACCCAGGCCTGGCTGAGCCACACTGGCCCAGTCTGTGGATGATAAAGGGGGGAGTGGGGAGGGACACAAGGTCTGGGATGTGGCATGTGGGCAATGGGCAGGTTTTTTTTGAATACTTACATACATCCCATAGACGGTATTTTGGAGGTCATAGTTCAAGCCAGCTAGTTCGGCTGCATATGCATACTCGTTGAGGGAGTCCTTGAGGAGCTCCAGATATAAATATGCCATGTTACAATGCAATGGGTCCACATACGCAAACGGGCTGTAGAGGAAATGGTCAAACAAAGCACAGATGTGAAGTGCAGTAATAGTGCTCTACACTTTCACACGGTAAGAGGTGAAGATACCTCAGGCAAAGAGACTAATTAAAATTAATTGCAGAGGTGTAACATTCAAGTTATTCAAACATCCAGTTTGTCACACAATGTCACAAACCTATTACTCACAGTCTGACAGACAACACACCCAAGAGGGTTCAGTGTTTCAGTTGCTGAATATTGCCAAAAAATGATAATACGCCCCATCACGTACTGTGTGTTTAGAAACTTTGTGGCCTCCTGATTAAATTACTGCAAGGAAGGCAGGCACAGGTTTTTAAAAAACTTTTTTAAACTTTAAACTTTTAAAATTATCTTAGGCCCTGTAATTTGTCTTCGTTCTAACTGAATGGTTGCAGTTTGGATATATTTTGTACTCCTACTTTCATATTCTTATCTTAGAGATGAGAGTCACAATCTTTTCTGGTCTGGTTTAACTACAGAAGTTGTTAAGTCAAAGTGATAGTTTGGGTTATTTGATGTGTGGCTGTATAAGGTCAGTGTATTACTCAGGGTAGGACTTTAAATTCAGCCACTTGAATCCAAATTATGGCTGTATAATTAATGTTCCACTTGGCTGTATAATCAATGTTCCACTGTTTTATATTGCCATCAAACAGCCCTGTATGTCTGCTGATCTGTTGTGTAACATAGTTATACTGCATAGGTAAACTGAAGTCTAACAGTTGTGTTGTTGTACCGCAAATACTCCAACTGTCTTATTTGGTAGCCAATGTGTGTTTTTTCTGTCCATCACTCTGCCGTCTACCGCATGTAACACACTGACTCATACAACAACCTGATCAATTACCCAGAGCTTCCATTAATGGTAAATGAACACTTACTTCAGCACTCTTATAAAACATTCATAGCTATTTTTATTATTCAACAGCTACAGAAATAATGGAGCCAATTACTTTCGATGTTAATATGGTTGGTTTGGTGCTGTATTTGTGACAAAAATCTTAGTTATTGTTGGTTATTGAGAAATAATGAAAACTTAATGAGAGCTCCGCATCCAAAAAGGGTGCAAGACTACTTACTGGTGAGAACATTGAGGCCAAAATTTCACATTAAGTACAATGGTTCATGAATATTAACTCACCTGAAGAACTCGAAGTTCAGGCACGCTTTGGGCAGAAAGAACTTGTCATCCTGCTTGAACCACACCTTGCTCATGGCAGTGTCCTGGAAATAACCACACACACATACACTTAGTTCTGAAATTTTATATTCATTAAAAGCTCATTCTGTGCAAAGATAACTGCAGCTACACACCACAAACTGACAGTGCACAATTACTTATTCAAATTCTTTTAACAAAGGTACTTTGATATCCATGAATTGGAACATGGTATTTCAGCAATAAAAGAAAAAGGCACAGTGAGCTATCCTTCACATAAATTTCTGATCTTGAAACGATAGCAAAAACAGGGCTGCACATTTTTATGTCTCAATAACAAGACAGCAATACATTATTACCATATGAAAGCATTACAGATTTGTAACAATATGCAGTTAAGCGGGGCCTGTGCCTTTAGGTAATGAAGTATGACAATACTTTGATGATGGCGCAGCACAGTGAAAACACTCACCTTGATTAAAGTGGGAACTGATGGAGAGTCTTTCTCCAGAGGGTAGATCTCAAAGTTTGTGGGGATGAACTCATTTTTCATGGGTAATTTGAACTTGCCGTTGAGGTCTGCATTCGCCCATTTCTGAAGGACAGGCGTGCAATCAGTAGGAAGTGTTGTGCAAAACCTGAGCAGTACTCAAACACTCACAGCAAGGCAGAAAAACAGAAAGAGTGATTTGATAGAGCACTATGACTATAGCTAATTACCTTGATGGTCTCTTCAGAGATGGCCTCCTGTTTGTACTGCGTGCCATACCATTCTTCTGTCTTGTCTGTTTGCCCTTCAAATGACTTTGACACCACTGCAACTCTGGGACAAGAAGAAAGAGAAAAGCAGTTCACATTATATGAATACAAAAACCTCTCTCTGTCAAAGCCTATTAAATACTGTCAGTCTCTGGCCACTCCACCATTAAAGATGCAAATGCTTTTATGTTCCTGCTCTATTTGAAACATGGTTGAGGTAGACATCCACATTATTTTGCTGTACAGTACATGCTGGCACGGCTGGAGCCCACGGTATTCTGCGTTTTGATGGGACATTCCTAACTGATTCACTGTTGATTGATTTTGTACCATCAAAAATGTGAATTTCCATGCACTCTGCAATTAGTCAGAAATGCTGTAATGAGCTGTGGTTGCTTTCATTGATCACATCATCTATGGTAAACACTGTTGTGTTGGTTTGCCAGTTAGGTTTTGTATTTTATGTATCAGTTCAAAATGTTGTCATTTGCATGTTTGACTGATTGTAATTAACTGAAAATGAACTTACTATAATTATTTTGACAAATGATTAAAACACACCCCTAATTCAGAGTGCATGTTTGACTGGTAGCATGTTAATATTATTAATTAACAAAAATAGCTAGATCAACCTATATATCAACCAATATGCATTATCAACAAGAGTAAGTTATAATATATTTCTAGCAGGGCAATAATAAAAACCAACTTGCTAAAACTTAAGCTGCATGAGTGAGATTAAAACATGAGGGAAGATTGTTTTGAATTTTAAGTAGCGCTGGCGACACCCCAAGGTTAAATATCCACTTAAGTAAAAGGAAGAGACTGGCAAGAAAATGTGTAGGGTCAGCCAATGAGTGCATGCAATCTCCTCCTTGGTAAGCTTTAAGGAATAGACCGGTCACAACTGCACTATGCTTGACACAACAGTGTGATCCCATCAAATGATGTAGTGTTACAGCTACACTCTGTGAGAGTTTTATAAAAAGACTCCAGGCTGGGCTGCAGCAGTGAAGACTGGGCTACTGCCACAAAACAAGTCAACCCGCTCCTCCACTTTGGGACATCTTGTCACAAAGGAGTTTATAAGATGAAAATAAAGTCCCACAGGCAAATAGACAAGTCTTTTAAAGGATCATTTTACCTAAATAGAAATGCCTCACCTTTTCAGAATCTCTACAAAAGGACAACATTTAGGTCCAAATAATGATAATTTCAATGAACAATTAATCTGCCTATTACTGTTGATTTAAAATCTGCCTCTATTGTGGCCAAAGTTGATATATTTAAATAGTGTGGTTTATCCAATTTAAAAGTAAATTTGCTTAGTTTAAAAAACATAAGAAGCACTTTAAAACAAATCAATTGCCATCAAATTCAACCATGATTTGACAGGCCTACATTTTAAAGAACATAACCTATAAAAATCATTTAATATACCACTATTTCCAATTCAGCACGCCTTCACACTGTATCCATCTCATATTATAACAAACTGAACCTTTGAGGCTACAGAGATAATTAAATCTGGGAGGTTGTCTGGCATTTACTTTTATGGCTTTTTCATCTAAAATATCAAAGAAGACCAACAGCACAGTCACAGCAGGCACACAACAAACATCACTCAGTATCTGTAACACAACTATAAAGTTATGAAGACGCAGCAGAAGTCACAGCAGGCATTATTTCATGCGCATTAGCACTACGTACTGCATATTTATCAATTAGTAGCACAAAGACATTAAATCTAGTCAGTATGTGAGCATTGCATACTGTTCCTACAACATTCTTCAGGGTTATCATCATATTGATCACCTGCTGTCTTGGGTGTTAATGTGCATTGTGGAGGCTGCTGTCGTTAGCCATGGCCACAATTCTGGACACATTACAACCCCTACAAAAGAATCAGGACTGAACAAGGAAAGTTGTTCTCCCACTGACCTGACATGTTCTGGTCTCAGCTTATCCAGCACCATCTCGATCAGATCTGGTCTGAAGTCCTCTAAAAGGTACTCAGCTGCCAGAACCTCTTCAAGAGGGTAGTACTGAAACGGAGAGCAGAGACATAGAGGATTGTGCTGCGAGACAAGAGGGATTAAATGTAAAAAAGGCTTAGAAATCAATTCCATTTTTTCGGGCTTAAGTATTGAAACTCTTGAACTGGAGGGGACTCTGTCGATGAAACATTATTGTTGTTAAAGCTCTTATCATTTTGTGGCACTGATCTCAATTTCATAATTTAACAGCTGCAAAGATGCCTGCGAGCTTTTTGAAGAGCGAATTTCCGAAGAAATACTCACTACATCGTTTGTGTTGCCATATAGGGGCCTATAATTTACACTGCCAAACCTGCTGAAAGAAAATGTCTGTAATTTGTAGAGCGGTGACCATTAGGTACTTAAGTCAATGAGCCTTGCTACCACAATCACAGAATTAGTGAAGTAAATAAATACAGTATAACAGCCCAACTGTGACTGTGCTGCTGGAAAACCTTTATTCTCTCAATGCAGTCCACAGCAGCAGCAGACAGCATGATGACGACAGCAGGCACAGACGCAATTGAGCTGCATTGTCTCTCCATGGAAACAACCTTTGCAGATGGAGAGGGGACCTACGTGTAGTAAACCAGCCACTTTGGAGGTGTAGCCACGGGGTCTCTCCTTGTCCTTGAACCTGAAGGCCACTTTGTTCAAATCCTACGGGAGAGATGGGGAAGGAGGAGTCACAGGTGAAGTCTCAACAGTGACATACAAATGACACTTAGAAAACAGATTGTAAACAGAGGAACGGCTCAGAAGGGATATTTTTACACTTAAAATAGGAATACTGGCCCACCTCATTTAACAAAGCTACATTTATCACAAGAATATAGCTGACAGGTTTGAATCCTGCAGCCTCTGTTGCTCCATTAGTTTTCTAACTAAGCAGAATAAGTGGGTCAAGATCGTCCTGGCCCTCTGTCTGATATGTCGCTGAATAGACAACATTAATTACCTTGCACTCGTCAAACACCCACGCTTGAGGCCCCTCAGTGCGCAGTTTCTGGATGTACTGGAACATGTGGAAAATGATGTCCTCAACGTGCACTGCATTAACAGACATACCACGCCTCAATGAATTTCTATCGCCCACATGTGTACAATAACAACACACAGAGATCATAACCATAAGCCAGAAATGTTGTGCAAACAGTGAATCGGCGTGTGCAGTCAGTGGTGCTGCTTACAGAGGCCCTCCTCAGTCAAGTCCACATTGATGATGAAGAACATGAATCCCCTGGCTCCTTCCTTCTGTCCTCCAACAAGTGTGTTCACCCAGCCTGAAATATGATTTTACAATCAATCGTTTGGTAACAAGGAGATTTCTTTCATTTTATGATGGAGAAGTGAACTCTTTTTCTGAATTACAAAAGTCCCACATGGTGACTTGTGATTTTATCTTTGTGTTTTTCATTGTTTTTAAAACACAGAAGTACGTATCACCTTTTTTGTTCTCATTCTTTTTTCCTATTTTAATAAAGAACATCGAGTATAATTAAACAAAAGGCCTGTATATGCTTCAAATGTATGTCCTACCCTTGGATTTTAGCTCGGACAGCAGACTTCCAGGTCCTTCGTGGCCGATCAGATGTCCCAGGTAATGTCCTGGATTGGACTTGTAGTACTTCTGTAGGTCTGGGATAGGGAAGGTCACATACAGGTTCCTGATGTCTTTGATAGGCACCACTTTGTAGAATTGCTGTGACAAAACAAAAATATTGTTAAAAAAATGAAGTTTGTCAGAAAAGGCTGTTTTGAATATGACAACTTAATGAGGGACTACAAATGTAAACAAGTACAAAAACTCTTGAAGGTTATAAGCAACTCACTCTAAGGTGTTCCTCTTGGAAGGGGTGCTCAGGGAATTCTGGGATAGGCACGTTCTTGTTTTCCACTTCTCCAAACAGATTAACTACCATGGCAGTCAACTCGTCTAATGATTCTGAGGGTAAGAGAAGAGAGAAAAAAAATATTACTGCCAAAGTCCAGGATGCTCACAGCCGTTTTAGACACACAATAATTTTGTTTCACCAATAGGAGCACATTAATTTTTGCAAGACCTCCATGAAAATGATAACCACTTGTACTTGCAAGCAACTGTAACTGTAAGTCCAACTGTGTCCCTTACAATTCATATGATGTTCTGATGATGACACTTTAAATAAATAAACTGTGCATACACTAAACACCAAAATCTCATACTGTTTAATGTGATATTAGGATACTGTACATTGGTTATGTCATTATAATAAACAATTGAGATCATCTTTGACAAACATGTCCAACAATAACTTTATCTTATGCCATGAAATGTCTGTTGAGCTTATTGGAAAATATGTTTTCCTGTCCAAAAAGCATAAAACATTGATTGCAAAACAGGAAGAGAATACTGTTATTCCACTACAGAGGAAGCAGAAGTTTTCAGACCTTCTCATAATGACACAGGCTTACAAAAAGGTAACAGTAGAAAAAGGTCAATGGGAAGAGAAAGTTTTAAAAATAGATGTTGTAAATAACCGTGTCCAGCAAAAAAGACTAGACAAACATGCAGATTTGGAAACAGGTGGTGTAATACTTTCTGTTTATGGATTAACCTTCAAGAGATGCTCTAACCTGCATTAGGCAGAATGGTCTCATTTGTTTTTGTGCCAAACCATGGTAAACCACCACAACTGAAAATGTCATGGTGTGCCTAAACCAAAATAATATGGTTTGATGCTTAGTACAAAAAGTTAGACATGACTTGCAGTCTTTGTTCCTCTTTGTTGTCTTCACTGCTGTAAAGGAACAGTGAGGTTTAGCAAAACGTAACGTTACATTTAGTGGGCCATGTGCTCTTACCTCTTCCCAACACGCAAAGTCCCATGAGGTTTGAAGAGTAGTATGTAGAATGAAATGTCAGGAGCTCTTGACGAATGTCTACGCCATCTTTGGATGGTCTGGTTTCAAGAGTGAGTTTGTTGCCTGTACGAGAAAATCAGGAGGCCATCAGACATAGAGAGAGATGTGTGAATAATTTCATGTTCATCATTTAAGAGTATTCACTGGCAACAAATTACAATTAAGTCACTGTTGGTCTTCAAGGTCTTATCATTTTCCAACTGCAACTACCAATGTAGTTTGAATAAAACATGAGCAATGTGTTGACCTGATGGTGAACAAGAGGACTAACATGGTGAAAAAAAATTAATGTTCCTCTTTTAGAGTGTGAAGCCACAGAAAAAATTATCGTCTTGAAAACTGCATTACTTTAATAGTAAAAGAAAAACAAGAGAAAAAAAACAACCCGAGTTGTGATCATGTTTTCTGAGGTCTTTGAAAAGCTTGTCAACTACCGTCCATCTATGAATTAATACCTTCTCAATACTGCAGCTAACATGCAAAATGTCTCAGGCAAATCAAGCACCAGCTGTTTAGACTTTAGCTGTTGGTATTTGAAACAAAGCATTAGTCTGGAGAAAACTGTGTTGGTTTGAGAGGAGCATACGACTTTCAGGCCTGTCTGATCCTCTTCTATTCTTGAATGGAATTAATGTTATATAATTCAAGACTGCCATCAGGTGGTTATATTGAGTTTGGAGGTACTCCAAGTCCATGTCACTCTAATCTAATTCGGTTAAACACAGTTAACTCCTCTTTGGCTATCAGAGGCTGCAGTTTAATATCAACTGAGAAAATTTGTATTTGTTGAATGAATGAATGAGTTATTATGATGAAGAGAGATCTCTTAAAAGAGATCAATATATTTTTGTCTCTTTGTGGCTCTGGAATATTATGTTCTTGTGTTTCATGAATTCATTTGTTGTCTAAAATATCCAACATTAATTACAGTGGGTTAATTGATGGACTGAATGACCAAAACCAACAATAAATCTCATCCATCTTCAAACATACATGGGTGGTTACAATATGAACTCCATATAGTCAAATATTATACAACTAGTGTTTTATCATTGTTCAAACAGTGTATAGTAACAAAGAGACAGAGTGACGCAGACATGACACAATATTGACACAAGATGTAATGAGCGGAAAGTCACAATGAATAATAATGGGATCATGTGAACATGTTCCTACCTGTTCCAAATTTACTGAATGGGTGGTTTGGGTTGCCAGTGGCCTTCTCCAACTGAAACAGTCTCCAGGCGTCATTCATTAGGTTCTTCTCATGCTCAGAGTCCACAGCATTCACCTCACGATCCTTACAGCTCTCGTCAAACAGTGGGCACAGGAAGAACTGGGCAAACCTACAGAAAACACAAAGCGATGGCTCACTTACTGTCATAGTTCAATATCACTACTACATGTAAAATAATAACACTTGGAGCTTTGTCATTTTTAAGATTTTGAAATGTAAACTTCCGATTGAATGTCAGTGATCTGTACAACAAACACATGAGACAGGTAGGAAACTCCATTTGCATTAGTCCAATATGAGAGCAACTGCCATGCAAATCAGAAAAGGTTAAGAACACACACATTTGAATGTTTTTACATTCACACCCTAGGTCAGTTTTTGCTGCAGTTTTGAAGATTCATGCAACAGACAGCAACAAGCTACAGCTAAGACCATTAAAATGTACGCATTGTGTCATAGGTGCTCATATAAAAACGATGAGTAGCTCTCATAAAACAATCAAACTACAACCTTTGCACTCAAATCATATTATGGACATGTTTGTTTGCTTCATTCTCAGTGAAATTCACCCTCAAATACTGTACTCATAAAATAAACAGGTTCAGGAGGGAAAGAAAATTGCTAATTGATTACAAATTAGCATGTGCTGATTGTCTACAATAAAGCAAGCACAGCTCAGGCATGGTTAAAATAAGGCGCCAGTAATGACATATACGATCTCTTCAGGACACAGTGTTCCTCTGTCTTTTTAAAGAGATGACAACATCAATATTTCAACATACTCTGCTCTGTCCTTTCCCACCACTGAAGTCCAGATGGCTTTACAATTCACAGGCACTGGGGAACAATTAGCTAGTGCCAGAAACAGATGCTTGCTAGACTATCATTCATTTATAAGTAGGTAAGCTTATCCCTATAGGTTAAATTCTGACATGGCCTGACTGTCCTCTCCAAACCACCACAGCAGACACGTGAGCAGAGCCCCCTGCTGTGGACATCAGTCTCACCCCGTGCTGAGGTTTCTGGCTTCAGGGGAGCAGGGACTGTGCTGATGGTTACAAAACAAAGCACAATGAAACCGAGTCTTGTAAGCGAAGACAATGGCCATGGCAGCTCTCCTGGATTAACACCTGGACTCCCATGGGGAGAAATGTATACTGAACCAAACAGATGTCACCTACCTTTACCGGATAAAAAGGTGTTTCATGTTTGTAAACGTGATGGACAAAATGTTAGAGACCAACTGAGTCTGATTAGCTGACTAGCAGTTTAGTTTACAGATTATGTATTTGCAGGAAACTATTTGTATTGAGGCACTAAAACAAGTTATAGCAGCTGCTTAAGTAAGAACAGTAATTAAAAAGTAAAAACAGAGCACACTCATATGACACACAAGTGAGATCTCTGAGGTTGAATTACTTTCAGTTCAGGGCAAAAACCCATTACGAATAGAAAATTACCTGTCTAGCGCTCCTTGCAAGTGCTCATGGGACACGTCAAAGTAGTAGTTGGTATGCTCTCCACTGGTAAAGGCATTGGAGCTTCCAGCATGCTCACTGAGGAACTGGCTGTACTCATTCTCCTTGGGATACTTCTTTGTTCCCAGGAACAGCATGTGCTCACAGAAGTGAGCCAGACCAGAGATATTTCCCGGGTCTGATAATGAACCTGCGAATTTATCAAAAGAAAGTGGTCACCAAATATGAATGTCAATTAAGCAGCAGCTCTTTACTCATGACAGTTCTTGGACAAAATATTATAGAGTTTTCTAAGTTGGTTGGCCAGACATTGCATTTACACAATGGCACAGTGGCTACATTTCTATACACAGAATTGCATTATAAGTTATCTTAGCCATATGAGTCAAATGCAAGGGTCTCCTATGTAAATCATGGTCAGAACACTTTAATACAAACATCTTGGCTTACTTTCACTCTCTTCAACTCTGCCTCTCTGAGTCAGAGCTCAAGGACGCAAAAAACTTTGCAACTTTACAACAAAAATTAACCTTAGTCTGAGATGAGGTAAAACATTCTTAAAGCTGGGTCCCTTTTTTTTTTTTTTTTTTTTTTAAATATATACTGTTAATGAGACCAGGTTTGTGTACACCAATATCATGTTTGATAATTTATTTATAGAAAAAAATGGTGGACAACAGAAATCAGAATTGTTTGTCGAAATCAAAGGACAGCAGCTTGACCAGCATTGAGTTAAGTCTGTGCAATCTGTGAAAAATACACACACATTTCCATGCAAGGGGGGGAGCCCCATGAGAAAAATACATGACAATCTGAAGAGACAGTCCTGGTGTAAGGAGAGAGACCCTCACCTATTTGGACATCCAAAGCAGCTGAGGATTTGTCTGTGGTTGGGTCACTGATGAGCATAGCCTTCAGGCCATTAGTAAACTCTAGGCCTCTGTAAACCCGTTTGTCCTCAGGAGAGCGAATTATGTCACTAACCACCCTGTTCACAGCCGGGTCGGTCATTCTGAGCGGCAGGGATGACACCAGCCTGCAAAGAGGGGGAATCAAATAAGTCAAATTTTAGTCCAGCTTGGTACAAGGGAGATTTCAGCACTGATGAAAACCTTTAAAAAGGGCACATGTTTCAAAGTCAAAATCATGAGTGACATTTGTGTGTACTCCTAAAGGCAATAAGATGTTGAGTATAATTGATTATATTGGCAGTTTATTAGGATCATCTAGATACAATTAATGCAGTCTAACATAGCCTTAGGGGTTATAATATTAGATTTGTGCCGTTCAACTGGAGGTGATGGTCATTTTGGATGCTGCAGTATGTGATGCTGTTGAGCCGTATAGTAATTTTACATCACGCGTGTAATCTCTTTGATTTGCAGCCTTCGTGTGGAAAATCAAAAAAGTTTGAGAAATGCACAATAACAAGAAAACAAATACGCAACCAATTCGATGTTCGATCACAAATACGTAAAGTTATACAAATGCGTTTCACTGTGAATATCACAGAGATTAGCTGTCTCCACTCGCTAGCTACAGGACATGAATTAACCCCACTCACCGATGTGGAAACTAGCATTAGCTTGTTGCTACGTTAGCAGCTTAAGCTCCGGAAAAGTTAAGAAGTACACAAGTGGCAGTCGGCCTGGCTTGTTTAATTGCTTGATAACATTTACGGCAACCCATCTATTTGGTAAGGCACACTATAATGTAGCAGTCATGTGTGTATGTGCTGCCCTCAAACGGCTTCGGCTCCAACCCTATGTAGCAACAGAGCTAACAGTTACAGCTCGTCAACAAACCGGCTTTAACGGCTGAGCTGCTAACGTTGTCTTGCAGTTAGCTAACTTGCTATTTGCGTGAACATACTTCCTTTGCTTTTAAACCAAATGTTTCGGGATTTTTATGACAACACTTACCTAAAAACTTGGTTAAAATGGAAACCGGTACTTGCTGACTGGATATATCTCGTATGCTGGGCCGCTTGGTTAATGCACTTAAACATACTTTGAACCCATGGAAAACAAACCTTGGCTTTTACAGCGCCATCTTTGAGTAGACTCAAGTAATCAACCGCGGAACAGGGCGTAATTTAACACGACACGTTACCAAACCTGCAGTTAATTTAATGATTGATTAATGTAATTATACCGAAATCGATTTGTTAAACATATGCCTAAAATTTATTCGGCTGGCAAACGGAAGACTGCCAAGCCGGTTTCAGAAAATTGCGTTGTGTCATTGATTCTTTTATCGATTAAAAGGCCTGCGTGTGGATTACAATTCACGTTCAGCGTATCAGATCGTGTTTCAAAGCTTTTGTCCTGCGCATTCACACGGAGAGACAGGTGGGACCACGGAAGTGTCAATTAAACCTAAAGTCAGAAATAACACTAAACTGCCACTGTGCTGTAAATTAACTACTGAATTGATGTATGGAATCTGTCTTCTCAACATACTCTAAACAAGACTGACAAAAATAGAAATCACTGTAGCCTTGGGTCTCTTTGCCTCTCACCTTATTTAATCCGGTTGAATTCATTGAATTCATCAAGAAATTACAACTAAATTATTCAGAGTTAGTGAAGTCAGATAGTGTTAAATGGTGTAGGTAGTAGCTCCCTGAAACTGTAGCTAGTGTGTGGAGCTATTCTGTTCATTTTGCCTGTGTTGTTTGTTTGTTTGTTTGTTTGTTTGTTTGTTTGTCTTGCATGTTAGGCAATGCATAATTTATTTAAAGTATTACTTCCTTTATGGGGTGTTGTTTCACCTTATTTATCTGTCTACCTGGGTAGGAGGAAGATGTGGAGCATCGCATCAGAGCAGCAAGCCTAGAATACTCCGACCTTTGCAGCTCCTCGCAGCTCCCTAAAACACCAAGATTTTTTTTTTAAGTGTAAAATAAGTTTTACTCTATGGCTGTGAAACATGGAAAACCACCAAACACTCAGCGCTAAACTGCAAGTGTTTATAGCTAATAGGCCTGCCTCTTTTCCGAGTAAGGGTCCGATATTTTCTGTGGGCTATTTACCTATTTAAGTTTTGGCAGATATGCTGAATAATCTATCAAGCCCAACCCTGAATAATACATGAAGATTAGAAAAAGAAATGATGCTCTGGTACATTCCACTGATACAACAGTGTCCAGTCAAACAGCACGCAGCCACTAGATGGCGACAAATGTCTTTACCTGCATTATGACACTGATTGCCTGAGACTCTCCATGACAGTAATCCATTACACTTTTTACAACTAAAATTCATCCGTTGTAATACCAAGAATAATCTTTATGTAGACACTGGACATTCATTTTAAGAGTTTTTGTTGTCTTTCTTCTTTAAAAAAATCTTTCTCAACTCGAGCAGGTCAGGTAGGCTAACTTTTGGACTGTTGAACCTGTTTTTCCCCCTGCAGATTGAAGAGAAGACAGCAGAGTGAGTTGTCAACCGCTGTTTGGACAGTCATGTTATCTCTCCCTACTATTTGCTCTGAAAGGGGAACAGAGAACTACATTCATGAGATTCACTCTGCTCCTCCTCTTTTAAACCTCTAGCTGCTACTTCTGTAAATCACTTTGCACTCTGCAGTGAGAGGGTCAGACACCACTGACACATCAGGACAATGGAGGATTCAGCTGGAAGACCAACCAAGAAAAGAGTTGCAGTGGTGGGAGGAGGTTTGGTAAGATGAAAATGAAAGTGAAATGTTCAATCACTACAGATTTTTTTCTTTGATAAACTTGACTCATATAAGATTGATAGATTGTTACACATGGGGAACCTTCTTTTTTTGTACAGTATGGTAAAAGAAGTGCATTTGCTTTTAAATGTGAGGAATTTGGGTGTTTGATAGTGGTTTTGCAGCCTTAATGTTAAAGGTCATTATGACTTTCAAAGGACTGTCCATATTCCCTTTCACCTTCTAGGTTGGGGCACTGAATGCCTGCTTCTTTGCCAAAAGAGGCTTTGATGTGGAAGTCTTTGAAAGTAGAGAAGGTAGTACTCAAAACTCTTTTGAAAGTACTACACACAAACACACACAGATGAATGGATGTGTTGCTTTTCCAATAACCGACTTTCAGAAACATCTCGTATGATTTTGCTCAGATATCCGACGAGCCAAAATTGTGAAGGGGAGAAGCATCAACCTGGCTTTATCTCACAGGGGTCGGCAAGCATTGAAACATGTCGGGATGGAGGAGAAGGTAGGACAGGACTCAGTCTAAAATGCATCAAGCAAACAAACGGGTGGACACCTTTCCTTTTATGTCCAGCTTGATTTTTAATAATGCAATAATTAAATATATGATGAAGCCCCAGGGGAGTCACCATGCTTTCTTTGCTTGCAGTCCAATCAATCTTTATTCTGCCATTTCAAGTCCACACATCCTTTTTTGTTAGTTAACATTTGCTGCTCAGAGCATGTTGTTCATGCCTGAGAACTCTACATCAGTCCCTTTTCTTACACTTGCATGACTTTTCAGCCTGACAGAACAAGACTGCATTACATGGTTTTCACTTTGGAAGTCAGACACAGACTTGGCAATAGACTAGCTGGACTATGCATGAGTCATAACTCTAAATCTCTTGCTTTTTTTGTTTAAATTTTTAAGCAATGCAAATTAAGCATTTATGAATAACTAATTCTCCCAAATGGTAATACATGTCAGTGTTGATCATCTGTGTTTTTTTCTCAGATTGTTTCCCAAGGAATTCCCATGCATGCACGAATGATCCATTCACCGAGTGGGAAACAGTCCCCAATCCCTTATGGCAAGAAAGGCCAGGTAAGGCTAATGTGCACAGACATTTTTAGGTAACAATGCAACAATGGATTGGTAGGCAGCAACAATACAGTCACCAATATTGTTTCCAATATTCTTTACTACTTTCTTTAGTATGATCTATGGCTGCCACTCTCGGCAACATGCAAACATAAATATTCTAGTTCTTCAGTGTTACAAATGTTTGGCTGTTAGTAAACATTGCCTCATAGTCTGCAGATTAAAAATTAATTTTCTGCTTGCTAGACTTGTAGAGAGATAGAAAGAAAGCACAATCATGCAAACACAAACAGATGTGTGAAGTGACTCAGGATGCTCAGGATGCACTTGATGATGATCAGTAAAAGTGACAACTCAGACACATACAGTAACAACACAAATCCAACTAAAATGAGGTTTTTGCGTCATAAATAAACGTGTCCATGTTATTTGTATTTTTGATTAGTTTGTCTGAAAATATATTTTTTAATTACACTGCTCCAGTTTGGAAGAGAATCTGAATCTGAAGGGTACTTGAGACAAAATTGTTTGAGAGGGAAAGCTTGTAGACTCGGGAGTGTGGGGAGACTATTAAGGAGAGAGTATAAACCTAAGGCTTTGTGAAGCTCCAGTACTTGTAGAACTGCACTGTGATACAGACTCTTCTCCTTCCAGTACATCCTGTCAGTAGACCGAGCCAACCTGAACAAAGAGCTGCTATCAGGTAAGAACATTAAGAGTGTTCCGTAATTTAGACATAATAGTTTTTGAGTATTGCCCCTGGACAACAATATAATGTGCTTAAATAACCAAATTACAGTCAAATAGCAATTTAACTTTCAAATGATGCATTGTCACAAGAAAAGAGCGCACCATTCGACTCAGAAAGAGTTTCAGCCCTTTTCAGAGAAGCACCTTGTACATGACTCTACATACATCCTCCCCTGACTACGCTGATGACCATAGTCTGTAGTTATTAGTGGAAATTCTACTAACCTGCAACAATGCTGCAGCAGCACAACGTAAAACACATACAGTAGAGTAGACTATCTACAGTACATGGAATTGAGATTGAATGCATATCTTACCTTAATGTTACCACCCTCTGACAAGACTTTAATTTAACCTGTCTTCTAAAAATTCTGTTCAAATGCACATAAGAAATAACATATGAATAAGAAAGAAAAAGAACCATACTGATCACACCCATAACTATTTGTAATTTTCTAAACTAGCAGACAAACATGAAAATCCCAACTTTAAGGACTGTAATTCAGTGGTTGTGTGGTGTGGGAAACAATAACAACAACAGAAACAACAATAAATGTCTGTATTTGGATTCACTATATTACTGTACTGGCTCAGAAAGCAAGATGATATAACTTTTGTCTCCAGTTATGGACTGTTCAGCTCTGTGTCCCAACCTTCCCTACACAGTCAACCACAGTGCCTGTTATATGAGCCACCAGGTGATAGAGTGAGTGGTTCTGCCCACAGCAGCGGGGTCAGTAAACTTCAGTGTCCACCTGCAGTCATCTAACTGTAGCTCACATTAGCTGCTATAAAATAGGCCTACATATCATATCAGACCAAATAAGCCTGCAGCAGCTAACTGGTGCTAATAAATTCAACTTGCAGAAGATGGTGTTTGACTAAAATGATATCATGGAAGGATTGTGATTCATTTTTGCAAAGAGAATATCATACAGTCAATTGATACATATTCTACATATATTTTTACATATCAATTTTAATGCTTAATTCATCAACTCTGCACAAGGCTATACAGTAAGTTGAGAGACAGACAGATTCTTTCATCCCACCACTCCTTCTAAATTAGGCTGTTTGCTAATGCACTGAGCCTTATCCGCTTCAGACACTCCATGTGTGTTAGCGTTATGGTCTTTTCATCTGTATGTGTGCATCAGGCAACGTCAGGCAGTCTTTTCAGGCTAAAAAGGATTTTGCCTAATATTTAATGAAGTGCCTCTGTGTATGCTTGGAGATAATGTGTGACAGAATGGTTTCCGTCTTTAATTAGATTGGCTGTGTGCTGAAAGAGAGGTTGCTTGGCTGATTGTGAGGCTGTCGCTCTTATCAGAGCCGATCCAGACTCCTGGAGTGAACACTGAGATAAAGAGATTTTGGAAAGTGTGACAGCCTGAACATCAGCGTTCACAAAACCAACTACACCGACTGCTGTGTCATGCAGTGCAGGAGATTTGTGCTAATCAGCATAAGGTCACTCTTCTCTCAGCAGGGCATTGCTCTCGGACAATCAGTGTCCTTTTTTTATTAGAGTTGTGAAAGTTTCCTGCATATTCTAACAGGATGTTAACATGTCATATTAAACTGCTGCTGTTATGTCATGCTCGTGACCGTGATATAAGCTGTTTTTGTAACATTTTACTCCCACAGAGGCAGAGACGTATCCAAACACAAAGCTGAACTTCGACCACAAACTGCAGGACTGGAGCGCTGACACGGGGCTAATGACCTTTGTCAGGTAAATAGTTACCGATCTTACACGTGCTCCCCCATGCACTCACAGCACTCACAGCACTCACACAAAAACACACATGTATACATAATATATGGAGGGTTAATCCAAGAGGAGGATCCGCTTTAAATTCTTAACTTTATTGATCATTTCCCTTCTTTGTTCCTGCATGTAAACACATGTGGCCTTGTACATGTTAAGTGCCTGAGGCGTGTGATGGCGATAAACATGTTGCCTTTGAAGCCTTGTTTGGTTGTCCTTGAGGTAAATGTGACACAGAAATTTACAACCCAATTAACACCGAAACACCTCCAGCTCTTTTTAGTCATCAGAATAAGCGAACCCAAGTAGTGAATTATTAACACAGCATGCAGTCGCACAAACTCAACTTAATTGAATTCAGCCTTATCTGAAATGTGTAAAAAAAAATCCATTTTATATGTCTGTTGTCTCCTCTGTTTATTTATTTATTTCATATGCCTGGTGGTCTGACCTGCACCCAGTTGAGAATGTGCATCAGAATGAGTCACTGTGCTGCTTTTGCTGCACTGAACACACATTTTAATGCGCTTTAACTTCATCAGTTTTTACTGGGAGTGTGCCTCGAATCCAAAAGTCACCCTGGTGAGCATCCTCCACACTCAGGACATATGTCCCTCCTATGCCTGCAGGTGAATTGTGACAGCTCATATTTGCTCTCTCTGGCTTGCAAAATTGAATGTACACGGAGAGGCTGATGCCACAGTGATAGCCAGTTTCCTCCCATAGTAGCCAGTAGGGCTGAAACGATTCCTCGAGTAATTCGAGTACCTCGATTACAAAAAATGGTCCGAGGATTTTTTTCTGCCTCGAGGAATCGTTAATTTAACTGTAAAGCGGCCGCACAGACTACTTTCAATGTGGCACAACGGACTCACGTCACCTACGTAAGGGAAGAGCGGAGAAGAAAGGAGGAGGAGGAGGAGGAGGAGGAGGCGGACATAGGTGAGGGAGTAGGGGCTTTACGTGCTGCTTGTGTGCCCGCGGAGCTCATGTGCACGTTGTGCGAGCGTGAAAGCAAACTACGGGGAGACGGAGGGATTCAGACGTACAGTAGTCTACTGTGAAGCCAGGTAGTGGTTTAGCGAGGTGACGCTGCTCCGCTGCTGTTTACTCTCTCCGCGTGCACATGTTGATCAGCTGTTGAGCCGAGCGTCAGGAACAAGTTGATAAACTTTGTAGCCTGCCGTGTTAACTCATAGAGGTTTTGTCAGTGGTGCTGTGACACCAGGCCTCTGCACCGTCAGCTACACAACTATGGGACTTTAGTTTTTATTCTCCATACAACACTGGGTTTGACGTTTACAGCCAGAGCCACGTCTGCTCATAGCGCAGCGTCAGGCCATCACTGAAGCGCTCCGTATTACCGAGACATGACACGGCGGCCCGGTGTAAATGTTCCCAGAATCAACTCCGGTGGCACCAGGCCGTTGCTAGGAATTCTGGGCCCCTGAAAGAATAGGGGGGTCCATTTCATCATCAGTTTGGGGGTCCTTGGCCTGGAAAACGTTGAAGACTCCTGGTCTAAATGAAAATGTATTGGGCTGCGTTGTTTGCTTTTTTGTGGGATATCCAGAAAAGATTTTGCACTGCCAATGTGGAGCCGGTTTGAAAAAAATGAGTGAGGATCACTGAGCTAGAACATGAAGACAAACCCTGCTATGTTGAGCCTCCTTCGCAGTTCCATTAAAGCTTTCAGGCAACGTTATCACGTCTTAAAATATGAATTCCCAGAAATATGTTATTTTCTCTTGTGTATTCATAATTGCTCTTTAACCAAGCAAAAATACGTTTTATGTTACTCGATTAATCGATTACTAAAATTTCGATGTTAGCCAGGAAATGTTCTGAGATAGCCATCAGTATGGAAAAGATGTACACAACCTCCTTTGTTCTTATGGTCAGAGCAACAGCAGCTACCATACAGTAATGTTGTATGTATAATAACATGTTGATGAGGTCTTAGAATATCCCAGAACACTGTTTGATTTTGTTATCAGATTCAGTCTTTGAGATCTGCTATCGTTAGGTGGAGAAAGCTGTTGCACAGACACAATGTGAAATCAGCATCTCATGGAGCAGAGCAAAAGCACTGACACTGAGAAACCAGATGCTGTTAGATGATTGTAATTTTGTCAGAATGTCAAAATAGCTGGTTATTGAACTAAAAATGATTTAATTTTGCTAAAATTGTCAGAATAACATTGAAATGTCGACATGTAGCCAGTGTGAATGTCAGCAGGACAGGCTTCCTCAGCTCTGGGACATTTTAATTCACACATGTACATGTACATACTTCCAAAATTAACATTTCAGTTATTAGCCACAGCAGCATGGGTCATGAATGTCTACTGGCCCATGAACAGCGTCAGATCTCACAGCCAACATTTAAGTCCCATGTAACTGTAGGCACCATGACAAGAATCATTTCCATATGGCACATCAGACTGTGTCTGGGGATGCTGGGAAAACTGCTGCCTGCTGCCTGAAGCTGCACTTCAACACCATCAGCAGACGCACCAAACAGTACTGCGTGTTCATAGTTGTCAGAGATGTCATCGTCACGATCACCATGGCTTCGAGCCAAATTAGCCCTTGCCGTTTGCTGTCTATGTTTCGTAACATATGAAAGAATATGAAATAAATAGTCAGCAAGATGTACAGCAAGAATACAAATTGTCAGTGGCCCCAATTTTCAACTGTGAATGTGGGAAAGCCAAAAAAAAGAAAAGAATCAGAGGGAAAGATGCTTTCAAAATCTTCTATTTGCATGATGAAGCTCAAACCAACGCACAGCACTCAGTGTGAATCAAACCCAAAACACACAGCCACTGACTACAGTTTAATAATATATGTGTAATTATTGAGGAAGGCTTTTGACAGGGGTTAGGTAGGCAGGAAATTGTTTCCCAGAGGTGTAATGAATGTCTGTTGCCTTTGCTTGATGGATGTGTAGACTGCTTATTTATTTAATATTAAATCTCCCTGGGCGAAGCATAGAAAAGCACTGACCTATTAAATTATGAGACTTGTAAGTTGTTTATCTTACATCTAAATGAAAGTCAGTTTATTGAAGTTTCTGGTTTGTTCCTCAGGTCAGACGGCTCCAAGGATCAGATCAAGGTCGACCTGATTGTCGGCTGTGACGGCGCTTTCTCTGCCATCCGCAAGCAGTTCCTTCGTCGCAGCCGCTTCAACTACAGCCAGACCTACATCCCCCATGGCTACATGGAGCTCACCATGCCACCCATCAATGGAGAGGTGAGTACTCTGCACAGTCACTTCTGTTTAGCGTGGGCGCTGAGAACTCACAATATACATAACTGTCCTTATTTCTTTTTTTGTTTGTCCCACTTTCATCATCACCGTCATCATCATCATCCCCAGTTTGCCATGAAGCCGAATTATCTGCACATCTGGCCACGGAACACATTCATGATGATTGCGCTGCCCAACTTGGTGAGTGTGATTTTAAAGAAATAGCCCGTCTCTTGTGTTTTTCACAGTTTTTCGCACCACGATTGGAAGAGGACAACACGTAGGATGTCCCTTTGTGAGGATAATACGTCATATGATTTGGCAATCACTTACTGTTGCGGTCAAAAGCGTAATTTCAGTGCATGATTGACCTCTGTGGTGTCCCCATAGAGTTAATTGGCCTAATTTACAGTAGAGCCTCGACCATCACAAATCATTTGTAAAACGTCTCGGCTCCCGAGGTTCATCCTGGATTTAACACAGCAGCTGTCTCTGACCCCCCTCTGTCCCTCCTGTCCTTCTTAATCCCACAATGATTTTTCTGCATGGCTGACGCAGCACAACACTTTTTTTGCTCTCTTCACTGAGGCCAGGTTAAGGCAGCTGACTTTGAAGTGTATTCACACTGTCAGACACTGTCCTAGTTCCCAGGAAAGCATTAGGGCTAGGAAAAACACACACACACACAAATGTATCCCTGCTGCTGTGGGTGCCATGGAAACAGAGACAGTGCTAAAAGGTCCTGAGGGAGGACTTTGTGATGTTGATGGATAGCACCTGCTCAGATGGGCAGATAATGACACGCCCACAACCTCAGTGCACTTTCATCCATCACTTGTTCTGGGTGGAGTTTGGCTGTTACGTCAGCACGGAGGATGGATGGTCCTGTGATGAGTTCAAGGAGGATTTTGAGACCTAAAACTAACAAATAATAACATATACACTCACTGAGCACTTAATTGTAAACAGCTGTCTTCCTGTTTATTACTGTAATTATCTAGTCAGCCAATCATGTGGCAGCAGAGCAGAGCAACGCAGACACCCACAGACGTTCTTGTTAATGTTCACATCATATTTCTGAACGAACAGAAATGTGATCTCTTTTCACACACAGCTGGGTCTAGAATTTCTACCCAGTTTAGTGGAGTTAATGGCTGGAAAAATAGAGAGTCTCCAGTGATTCAGAAACAGAAAATCAGCTCAGGACAAATCAACCTTGAGGTGGACGAGCTCCAACAGCAGGTTCCTCTCCTGGATACAGACCACTGGACAGCTGAGGACTGGGAAATTGAGCTAGGTCTGATGAATTTGGGTTTGTGCTGCTGAGGCAGCAGATGGTGGAGTGGAGTCAACAGCATGAACCAGGCTGGTGGTGGAGTGGCGGCGTGGAGGAAGGCCGTATCTCCTGGAGTTCAGAAGCCTAAAAAGGATGTGGCTTTAAAAGTTTTAGAAATACACCAGATAAGAAAGTGAACTTTCATCACAGATATTATGACCAAAACTGTACAAAATAAAAGACAGCAAAACTTCTAGGTCATTAATTTGCTCTTCCATTAAGCTGCTGAATGCAAAGTAGGTTTCCTACAATAGACTTAGTTTTTATTTTCCTTTAAGTTGGTTTTTACTCCATCTTATTTGCATATTTCATTGTTTTATTCCCTACTTGAAGCATATACTGTGCCCCCTTGTTTGGGAATGTATATGTAAATCTTTGTCTAGGTGACTGTAATAACTGTATTTGTCTTCTGGGACAAAGAAAGCATTCAGAATCTGAATCTGAATCTGAAATTGAAACTGTGACATGTTTATGAATACAATCCTTTTATTCATCTTTATTTCAACATGTGTCTCACATGCCTTTAGTGTTCATTTCAATTTTACTTTTTCTTCCTAATTGCCTGCCTAACATACAGTATGAGGCCTGTTTTTTTAGTCCAGATATCAATTATGTCTAATTATTTTTTTCAGAGCTGCTCACGTGGCAGTTAGAAAATCGCCACACATGACCATCAACACAGTTCAACACAGTTCTCTAATGGATATCCAATGCTGCTATTCCTGGAACGGATGTGTATCTTGTGAAGCCTCTCGTAGTGTCAGTGTTTCATTAGTGTCAAGTGAAGAGGGCTCCATTCAAGCTCACATGTGCATCACTGTGTTCCTTCTTTTTTTGAAAATACTTTTTCCATTTCAGGACAAGACGTTTACCTGTACCCTCTTCATGCCCTTTGAGGAGTTTGAGAAGATCACCACAGGAGATGAAGTCATTGAGTTTTTCCAGAAATACTTCGCTGACACCATACCACTGATAGGAGTGTAAGCACACACACACTCTGTTGCTTGTTTCCTCATCTCTTCCTTCCTTTATCTCTTCATCCTACCTGCCTGGCCATCTCCAAATCACTTTCATTTCCCATCATCTCGATGACTCCAGCCACATCCACAGCCATGATCTGTGAAGTGTGAAATTGCAGACACACAGTTACATGGCTTTGTGCGGTGCGGTTTTAATTAGAGATGAACCATATGTTATGGGTGACGAACAGATAAGGGAGGCATGAGCTGTTGAAACCCCTCCAGGCTTTCAGTTAATTCATTTCCTGCCTAGGTTGATTGTATTTGGAGTGCTCAGGCCTAAACAGCTGGACGCAAGCTTTTCCTTTCTGCCGTTTGATGCTTAAACTTTTACCGGTTGGAGACAGAGCGAGGATGTTTTAGCTTATTCACACGTGACAGATGCTTTTGGAGACAGACAAATACCCACATCTGCTGTTCTGATGAACCACTCCCTGGATTTGTAATTGTTTTATTTCCATTTGTGTCTTACAGAGATGCACTCAAGAGGGATTATTTCCGATTGCCTGCACAGGCCATGGTGTCTGTCAAGTGCACCCCGTATCACATTAACGACAAATGTGTCCTTATGGGCGATGCAGCCCATGCAGTGGTGCCTTTTTACGGACAGGGGATGAATGCTGTAAGTATGGGTAAACTACAGGGTGAGAAAAGCCAGGAAAATACAAATTTTAGAAGAGACTCATTTATCCATTCATGCTTTACAGGGCTTCGAGGACTGCATTGTCTTTGACGAAGTAATGGATCAGTTCAATGAGGATTTGAGTAAGTTGCTTTCAAAATGCATAAAAAAATAAACCAGATGAAGAGGATGGACCAATAATGCCTGACATGGTTTCCCTTTGTGTGTCTATGCAGGTGTTGTACTGCCTGAGTACACCAAAGTGCGGGTTCCAGACGACCACGCAATCGCAGACCTGGCCATGTACAACTACATTGAAGTAATGAATATTCATTTCATATGAATAATTTGTCCTCATGCACTAATTTATCTTTATGCAATATTGCAGCTATTAAAATAGGGTTAAAGCGTCTATCAGAAACTGGCAGTGACTGCAACTACTCTTTTATTTACCTCTTACCTACAGTAGGCTGTTACAATGTCAAAGTAATAATGTATTCCAGTAAATGGCTATTCGAGTATAATGAGTTTACTTAAAGCAGAAGTCAGTGGAATGTTTTTGTTAATATAAGTCCTAAATAGTCCTATTTTCCGTCAGCAATCACTTACATAGAGTTTTTCGGCCGAAACACGGGTCTCTCCGTCACTCTGCTCTGCTGTAAACCCAGGAGAAAATTTTCCTTGTGGGATACAAGTGTTATCCAATGAGGAGAGAGAACGGCATGAAGGGCTGTGTGTGCAGCCAAGGGATGCGCGTGAATGTGGTGACGTAGGGACGAGGACCAATAGATGCCTGACGAGGGCGGAGGCTGCATTCAAGGCAACCCGTAACACAGGTTTTCCGACCTGTGAAGTCATACCAGTTCAATCTGGTACGAGTTCACGGGTCGGAAGTTACGAGTGGCCGTTATAGTGACTTTCACAGGCAACAGGTCGGAAAAACACACATTAAGGGTTGCCTGGAACGCTACAAAGTCGTAAGTCGTGACTTGCACCACTTGCAGCATTAGCCAAAACGACCGGATCACTGACTTAGGCTTTAAAACATTGATATTCATACAACAATAGTGGATCAGATGAACTGAAAGCCACACTTCTTTTTTTTACAAATAGAGAATCATCACCACACTCTGCAGTTCCCCTGTTCAGTGTTTTAGCTTCTTTAAACTCATTGTTTAGTTTTTCACAGTGAAAGATGCCTTATATTGGTCCAGATGAATGCTAAAGTTGCTTGGTATCTCTGTTGTGCACTGATAATGTTTACAATATGTCAGTGCTTTGTTTACTACTTAAAGATATAACATAAAAAAGTTCCTCCGACTTTTTCTACAGTTTTCTTTTACTGTGTACTGACAGCTATGACTTATATTTTCAAATAGCTGTGAAAGAAATGCAGTAAAGTAAGGGGAATAAGAAGTACAGTGTTCCCCTCTTAAATCTTGTTTATCGTGTAGTTCATGACCAGTCCACTCAGGGATTATTGAAAAGAGCAGAAAGGTAAATCACACTGTGACTGACTGTGGAAGTGAATGTAGCCGTCATAGCTGAAATATTCATAATATATTTTCGCATATTTCACCTGTTGGTGTGATGCAGTGTTTTGTATAGGAAACAGGCCGAGGTCCACGGGTGGTGCATCAGATCAGCAGCTTCTTCTCTACCGCTGCTTCTCACTTTGAGTGAAAAGTTCCAAGAGTTACAGCCATCAGCAAATGTAGACTGCACCTCTGCTGTTTGCACAAGAGTTGTATAGAAAGTTTGTTCAGAGGAAAGTGATGTCAGATAGATATTTATATTGTCCTCATGTCCGACAGCTCAGCTGCACATCTACCTAATCATCTCCCCTTTCAAATTCATGCACTCAAAAAGGCAGAAACTGGCCTTGGCACTGTTGGCAAATCTTCACAGACATCTGATAGCTCTTTGAAGCAGCCACATCACTTTGTGTTAACTTAATCCCCTTCTACTGCATCCATGCCCTCAACAATGGAGGAGACTGTGTGGCATTTTGGATGTAGCTGTAAAAACTATTTGACACAATCACAATGTGAAGTACAGATGGCTCCCATCACTGACACAAGCACCGTTCTGTTTTGCAGATGCGAGCGCACGTCAACTCCAAATGGTTCATTTTCAGAAAACATGTGGACAACATCCTTCACTTCATCATGCCAAAGACAATAGTTCCTCTTTACACAATGGTGAGCATCCTAATAAAGAAAGTTGTTATTGTCACTTTGCTTTGTCTACCACAAGACCTGCATCATCCCTTGTCCTTCACCGTCTCTAGGTCACTTTCACAAGGACAAGATACCATGAAGCCGTGGAGCGCTGGCATTGGCAAAACAAAGTAAGACACTTTAGTATCATCTCTTTTTTTCCCTGCAATACACAAATTCTTTTGGGGATATTTCACACCTTTGAACATCTCAGTGTAATTCAGGGCTCTTTTGAAGTTGCACTGTTATCAGCAGCAAGCATGGAAGGCGGGTGTAACTCTCAGTGGGTGAAGACTTCTCCTTTTAGAAACATTTGATTCATTCTACCACAAAAAAAAGCTTTGCTGCACCAAGAAATGCTCCTGATTCCCTCTTGCTTGGCTGTAGGAGACAGTTAGCTCTTGGCACTGTGTTGAGCTGTCAGAGGTGACCTGTCCTGGTGGTGTATGTGCTAATGTACCACTGTCAGATGGGCGGTGGGGATTTTCACAGCCTTCCTTGTAAAGAGTTTAAACCTGTAGGGATGTTTGGGCAAAGGGTGAAATAACCTCCGTATAGGTGGGGGGGAGACAAACACTGTGAAGTAGCACAGATATAAATAATATATAATAATAATAATAATGCAATATTAAAAGATAGTGCAGATAGTCAGCTGCAGGGAGGGCAGTGTCTGTGTCTCCGCCAAGTGTTGGGATTATAAAGTGAATAACACTGAAGCAGGTGAGGTTTATACAGTGTCTTTATGTACTGTAAGAAAGTTATGAAAGTTATACAAAGTTATGAATAAAACACATCCATCAAATAAGTCACAATGTCACATATTATTATTCAGTGATCAGTGGTTATTTTGATTTGGGATTTATTCCTTCAGGCTACTCAGGAACACTGCCAATTAGCACATGGCTGCTAACACATTATAAACATTGTACCTGGTAATCATCGGGATGTGTAAGAATGTTAGAATGCTGCTGTTGGCATTTAGCTTTAATAAGCCACTTCCTTTCTGCAAAATGATCTGCAATCGTGGGACCTATAGAATAACATATGATAATATAAAGCATGATAAGTGGTTTTCTCTGCAGTATCTGATACATTTTGAGAGACTGTGCCTCAAGATGGATTCATTTTCAAAGCTTATCGTGAAAAAGTGTAAGGAACAAATTGGTTTGTGCGCATGACTCTGCCAAGAGGATTGATATACAGTATATGTGTGTTTGTGTGTAATTTATTTCACAGGTGATAAACCGTGGCCTGCTGTTCAGTGCAACAGGAGCCGTTTTGGGAGGCTCATACCTACTCATTAAAAATCCTCCTGATATCAACAAGCTCCTCGTCCCTGCAGAGAAAATGTGGAACAGGCTTCTGGCCCTGCGGACGTCTGGAGCTGTGTCTCTCTGATCTGACAGACGAGTTCAAACCAGAGTGTTAAACACTAAAAGCAATTCAGGGGGTCTTGAGTTTAATTAGGTATAACATTTTAATGAAGGCTCTGCCAGGCAAATGAATGTAGCTTAATAATGAACCTAGTGAATTATATATCCATCATAATGATTGATAATGTAATTTTACAATTTTACATTGTATCACTAATAATGGTTTGGCTGAAGGTCTCCAGAGCTTTATCAATCTTAAGATTTGATTGTTTTCATGCCATCATCATAACTTTGAAAACAGGATGTCAGCATTAAACCTGGGATCAGTATCATGACCTTGCCAAGCCTACATGTACAAGTATTTCAGTTCATATTGATACCGCAAATAAATGCTCCCTCAACTCATTGATGTGATCACATTACTAATTTTCTCTAACCCAAATTCTTAAAACCTGCAATAACAATGAATAATTTTGTTGACCATGTTTGTGATGTGGTGAACTTATTCGCTAACCAAATCCATCCCAAAGACATAGCTGCTAACACCAGGTTGATGAGCTCTTCACTAACTCTCTCTGTCTGATGTTTGTTGCTGAACAGCTCATGTGTCGTGGGGTTTATAGGTCTTTTCAGCTTATTAGAGAAAATACTTTCATATTTGGGGAAATAGCGTTCATTTTCTTACCAAGAGGTATCTAAGAATGTGTATACACTACATTCATGTCTGTCCATTGGAAATGAATCTAGAAGTTTGTAGATTAGCCTATTGGGAGAAATGGCTTCACACCATGTCTGTCATGTCTGAATCACATTACTGTATCAATCAGTTAACACATTTTGGCCTTTATTAGATTAGATTTATTAGATTGGACACTAAGGGGAAATGCAGCAAATCAGGTACATTAGGCATGTACACTGACCACTCAGCTATCATGTTGCTACTTATTCTTAAACTCATGCTTTTGTCCAGATTAAACCATTGAGACACAACATGTGAATTACTGAATGTCAATAATGCAATCAAAAAATCTTAGTCAGAACCTGCCTTGTATTTTCCTCATTTCCAGTTTTAATGCTACTGTAAGCTAACTATCTCCTGGCATTTGCTTTGTAACATATAGATATGAAAATTTGATCCATTTTTCTCTTATTACTCTTGGCAAGAAAGTAAATGCACATACAGTATTTCCCATAATGCCATGCTATACTTTTACCCAAACGGCATAAAAATAAACACCATTGACTCACTCAGTCACACATCCTCATTGAATTACCGGCTATGGAAATCCGTTCATCAAGTTTATTTATAACTCACAGCAGCCCAGAAGGTTGTGGAGGGGGCATTTTAGCGGCCACACCAAGGTCCCCATCTCATCTCCTCTTATCTAATTACACTATTGTACTTCTCATACACATAATTCCACCAAAGTGTGTAATTTCACAGCGACTGCTCTGAGGATACAGGCTTAGACTGAAATAAGATAAGGTATGCAAGCTCTGTAGCTTAAAATATGATCCTCTTTATTGAATCCATACACAGTAATGTCAGTTTGTGTACAATGGTTTGTGGATAAGGAACATTTTCCATTTTACACAATAGCAGTTGGGTACCAACCAAAACAACACATGTAAATCCAAACTCGGGTCCATGACACCACTGGCCTCTAAATGCTCGACACACTTCTACAGTCGTCACATACAGTAGGCTATACTAAATGGCATATTTGACAAACAAATGTGACTCTTTTTCTAAGAGAAACATAATCGTTAACTACATCATTATGTATGAGTGTTACCACAACTGATGTTGGATGAGGACGTCACATCAACTGTCAGGAAACAGATTTTGCTGAGATCTCGGGTTGACAGTGGAATATTTACAATTGTTTGGTAACAAATCTGTAAGTGTCCGTAGATGTAGAAACATCTGAGGAGGTCAGACAGGGTTATTTTGGCTTGGAATTGCATGTTATGTCCTAAGGCATACTGAGTGTTGGGTGAAAAGTCCAGTCCTTGAGGTTCACAGTGGCCTCACTTGAATGACATTGACCCCTGAGGAACTCCCAGTCTTAGAGGTCACGTCGAAATGGTGGAGGTCGTCGCTGGTGATGATGAAGACGATGGAGGAGGAGCTGAAGGTCACCCTTTTTTTAGGTCTGTCCCTGCCGCCGCACCCGTTGGACATGACGATGGGCCGGATGGGGCGTTGGACCGGAGCCAGGGGGCGCTCTTTGAGGCTACGCTGCAGCCAGGAGAGCCGCGAACAGAGCAGCTGCAGCAAACAGCGCCGGAACTGTGAGAGCAGGAGGAGGAGGAGACGCAGAGGGAAGAGATAAAAGGATGGTATTTAACAGAGGGATGAAATAGCACCCTGTCCTCACTCATTTGTCTGTCAAACAGGATACACACGAGATATCAGCCTCTACGGATGCCAGTAAACTAGGACTAGTGTAAGTGACAATTTCACTCCTACACACATAATAGGTTCATTCTCTACGTTTAAAAACAAGCACTCTATGATGCTGATTGTGTTAAATATTTTACCTCTAGCACATTTTATGTCAAAGATGCTTCAACAAATGGTCACTAAAATAATAGTTGCTGCACCAAATCCTCTGTTGTTGTTTTTTTCCGATTTACCATCAGGCCTATTTGAGATACCATTGATTTGCTCCAATTGCCCACATTTAATTCAAAGTTCAGCTGTGGTCGCTGGAGGGGGGCAGAAAATCGACCTAACCCACAGGAGGCAGCCAATCAGAACGCTCCAGTGAAACATGGATCACTGACTTCACTCTCATCAGCACCACGCGAGAGAGGCACAGAAGTATAGGTGAAGTGACAAAGATATAAAGTTACACAACTACAAACCTTTCTGCTCATGAACACGTAGATGAGGGGATTGTAGGCTGTGCTGGATTTGGCAAAGAAGGAGGGGATGATGGCCAGAGTGGGGGAGACCATGCTCTTCCTGCCAAAGGCTTCCAGCATGGACACGATAGCGTAGGGCGTCCAACACACCAGGAAGCAGGCGATCATGAGGAGAAACATCGCAGCGACCTTCTTCTCATACCGCAAGATCTTGATGATTTGAACCGTCTGGAGGTCCTGGATGGATCGAAGCTGCAAGAGAGAGGAGAGAGACAGAAAGAGCTGTCAGGAGGAGGACAATAGTTTTGAGGTTAGACTGACCTTGGCCTTGTGAAAATGCTGCTGCTCCGTGGTTGAAATGTGTCTGAGCAGGTCTGGCTGTGTGAAAATGTAGGTGCATGTGGAGAAGAGGCGGAGAAAAGTGGGAATAAAAACCTTAATCCCTTGCCAAAACTCTGCTTGTCTGAATGTTTGTATTGTGCAAGGTTTTTATGTCCTCCCAAAAATAATTATAAAGCATTTGCGAGGATTACAGCAGTATCATGCCAATTTGTAAATTAGTTTTTAGTGCCCTGAAACGTTGCAATTCTGCAGCTTTTAAAAGGGAAAAGGAGTGTGAAAGAATCCAAACAAATCAAAGGAAAAAGAAATGTAATATCTTTGAAACTGAATTTGAACCTCTCCTCTTCTTGTGTACCATTTATTACAAATCAAAACTGTAGCTCTTGTTGAACAGCAGTAAATGATTGGATAAACACGTAACACAAATAAAGAGGAGCAATAATGTGAGTGCACTGAGAAATGGTGCCTTCATGCCAATTAAAAAAGATTTTCTTTCAAAAGTTACCTGTTAAGACCTATTAACAGCATGCAGCATTACTTCCATACGTTTGGCAGCTCAGCTTTCAGGCGACGATGCAATAACTCAAAAACAATGTGGGTGCCTGATACTGTATATTACATTACAGCCTTAAGCTATGAGATGATAAGGCATATTGTTATTTTCCAGACTCCCTCAGGACAAGGACAGTCTCCAGCAGCTGATTGAATCATTGCAAGCTCCTATTCTTATTCATGGATTCACAAAGACTGTTTTTATTTATGTTCCACATTTGTTATGGAGACATAATCTATTTCCATGCTAATGTTCTTCTGTTCCACAGTTTTTCAGATGTCTGTGATGAGATGTTCCCACTCTGCAAAAGCAGGCCAAGCTCTCCTCTTGTCTTTTCTTTTTCTATCGAGCCAATACTCTGTAGGGTTCAGAGAACTTCTCTTTGAAGATTTTCATAGCATCTCCCAAAATGCTGTGACGTGTGATGAGTCCTCCCAGGCCTCTGAAGTGCTCGGGGAGTTGGGAGAGGGGCTGAGCGTTTCTGTGGTGCTCCAGCTCGAGGCTGTGAGGAAGTAGCAGCTCACACTTCCTACGAGGAAGTAGAGACAGCAGCTGCAGCCAATTGTGATGCAGGCAGACATCTGGGTCATTTGATTAGAATTTCAGTGTTTCTCTCATTTACATGTTTGCTTACATACTTTGCTGCGTAAACACTCGGTGACCATCTGCCTGACAGAACAAACAGATGAAGACGATACAGACACAGATTCCCTAGTTTTCTATCAGAGACAAGGGCACTTCTCCAGTGTTTTCTCATTAAACACAAATGCTTAACTCTCCTCCTCACAACCAGCTTGACTGTCCTTTATTGGCAGGCTGTCTCCTGGGACTGATAACATCATTGGCATTTAAAGGCTGCACTCCTAGGGCTCAGCACAGCCACAACCAACAATGAGCTTTCATACCATTTTTACTGTACAGAACCAGCCGCCAGACACGTTATGATAAGTCTTTAAAGGGGAACTATGCAAGTCCGGATGGATAACGTCACATAGCATATACAATGTTACAGCATGTGTGTTTGTGTAGTCTTTACCGTCATGAACAAAAGATTACGGGTTACAGAGCACGTTTGTGTTGCGGTGTGCAGAGACGAGAGCTGGGGCACCGGGGCGGTGACCAGGTACTACACTGATGTTGCATGGTTGGAGGTGGAAGACAGAGAGCCTCCATTCTCACTCGTAATAAGTCACAAGTCATGTAGTTAACGATCACAATTACTCCAAAGCTTTTTAATGAAGGTAAAAATGTAGCATAGCCAAGGGAGAAATCCTGCTTAGTTCTTCTTTAATGAAAGAGGAGTGACAGGCAGCACTTGGCCGGTGAAGGTCAATTACTTACTTTTCATTAGAACAAATTAAAATGAAAAGTCTGAAAAGTCCATACTGAAAGTAATAACTATTCATTTCATACTTCATTTCACATCTGATATTAGAAAATATTTAAATTAAGAAAAAGAATATGTGGCCATTGCTACATTATTCACAGATATAATCTGAAATAGCCGAAATACTAAATTACATTGCGGTGGAAGCGGCGGTGGAAGCAGTGGAGTGTCACCTGAGTGAATTTGAAGTGAAAGCTGAAAGGAGTTGAAATGTCAGTGAATGTGACTGATTGACGTGGAAGTGTGTTGAAGTGAAAGTCCAGAAACACATGATTGTCAGTTTGTGTGCCTAAACTGAAAGACAGTGTCAGCTGAGCTGAAGGTGTGTGTACAATATGTCAGAGGTGAGGACAGAACTTTGTGATGCACCAACATCTGACACGGTTTGCCCTCTCTCTTCTGATTGGTTCACTGAGAAAAACTTGAGAGAGAAAATGCAAAAAGTGCTTAAAATCTTAAAAACTACAAATGGGAGCTTTAAAGGGCCAACCTAATGTGATTAAATTCTCTAGGTGGATATTATTCACATTTTGTTGATGTTTTATAAACCAAAGGATTAATTCTTTACTTTTAAAATAATATGAACATTAATCATTAAACAAAAGCATTCATTAATTTCAGCCCTATTAACAATATATAACACTGTTATGTATAATAATGATGTTTAATGTTTCCTCAATCAGCATCCTCAATCAGCACCCCATCTGTTCGGTAGCCTAACTCATTCATAATTAATTCCCTGTGCTAAAAACCAAACACAGCTAGTAGATCTGAATGTCTTGTTGATTCTTACCATTCGCACTGTATAGAGGATGTTCCCGTAGCAGTAGATCATGATGCCCACAGGCACAAAGAAACAGGCCAGGAGGAAGAAGAGGATGAAAGAGGCATCATTCGGGTCCTTTGATGCCCAGTCCAGCGAGCAGCCCAGCTGGTGGATCTCCAGGGTGTAGCGGTTCCACCCCAGCAGAGGAGCCCCCGTCCAGGCCAGGGAGTACAGCCAGATGTGGGCAATGGCCCGCCACGCCCAGGGGAAGTCCACAACCTGGGCATGGACCACTCGGATGTAGCGCTCATAGGCCAGGGCGGCCAGAGTCATGATGGAAACAATGCCTGTCAGCAGAGGGAGAGACACACAGTCAACGCTGAGTAAGGCAAGAGCGCTCACTGCAGGATCTGGGTCAACGGCTACTCTGTGTCTTTTTTAGACTGAAAAATGTTTCATCATGGTCTGTGTAAACAGGATTCAGAACATCTTGGAAGTGAACACCAGACTCAAACATTTTGTGGTGAATCACATAAAACTCACAGAAAGAACTCCTGCCTCCCACGCGCGCACCTCTAAGACCTGTATCTGCATCGAGCAGCCCGACCTTTTCTACAAAAAGTTTCACGGCCAGGCTTGAAGGCTGCAGACGTCTGCTATTTCCAATGCTCTCACGGTCATCTTGTGCATCACTTTGTTCTGTTTCAAAATAGATGCGACCTAAAGAGCATGTCTGCATCCCACAGTCATGAAACTACAATTGATTTTCTATCAATACACAATCACACACACACTTCACATAACCCATATATCATTCCAATTACATACTCCAGTGCCCTTTTTCAAACCTACAGTATCATTTATAATCCTCTGTGTTCAACAACCCTGGAACAGCGTCAATAAATGGACACACAACTTTACAGTGACTGGGGGTTTGAGTAGCAAGGACGTGCATTAACAGAACTGCCGGGGCTTATTGCTGACTGCAGCCCCGTGGTGTGTGCATACGTGCTTGTGTGTGTGCACGGTCACACTCACACCAACCTCTGGTACTCTGTACCAAGTACAGAGTACCAGAGGACACCGACGGCGCTCTGAGATTTGCAATCCTCAATTTTTACAAGGCATCCTGTGACGGCAGGGAAGTCGTATATTACAGTGCTTTTAAGAGCAGCTGCTGCGAGCCAAGAGTTGTGATGTTCATACCAAATCATGCCATGGCTAATTGTATGACCTTGGGGTTACACTGCACAGCTTGGATGAAACATGTCTTTAAAAATGATAGCTGGGAAAAAGCCAACTTTGCATGCTTTTGGTTTGAAATTCTCATGTGTGACATTTTTTTCATGCCACATAAACAAAGTCACTGCTGCAGTGCTGCCACATGACAGAGGCAGGTAAACGTGATCTTTACATCATGTGCTAAGAAGCCAATGTCAATGAAAGGACAGAAAGATGATATAGAAAAGGGGAGGGCAGCCATCCCCCTGCATCATCTCTGTGTTTAGTTTGCTGATAAAGCAGCACGAAGCTTTCAGGTTTTGCACTAATGAGCTAATTATCACCCATGTAGCCTCCTGAGCTGTAATTCCTACAGGGGTGGGACCCGGAGAACGACCCCAGTGTTAATTCACACTTCACTGCTGAGCTGGTAATAAATGGACAGTTTGTGTTACAGAGAGATTTCAGCTGTGGGCACAATAGAGGTGACAGAAACATTCCTCCGCATGAAGCAATGACCTGCAGAATATGCCCACTGTACATTTGAATAAAAGCAATATACTGTGCTGTCTGATGAGAGGAGGAAAAACACAGAAATGAAAACCCTTCAAGGTCGTTATGTATCACTGCAGCTCATCATGGGAGGAGACAAAGGGTCAACAAACTGTTTTCTGACCCACTCTGAATTTTAACCATCTTCACATTCTCACAGACAGTGAAAAGAAGAGCAAAGAGAAAATGTCTCAACATATTTTACAACTGCATTTTTCCCCACAATGTACATGCTTTTTACAGATATAATTCCTAAGTGAAATATCCTTCTCTATTGTGAGACAGAGCCCACTCTGCTATACATTATTATATATTTGCTTTTTATATTTGGCTCCATATGATGGTGTCTGTATAAGATGTTTATCAAGAGAGATGCGAATAAATACGGCGACTGTGTAATAATAACTTAATAAATGAACTATTCGGACAAACAAACAAAAAACTACAACTTTGTGAACTGTATTGATAGAAGTGAAATAAACGACAGTGTGGAAAATGATTTTTTTTCCTCGATGTATTTCTCTCACCAAATAAGCTGTTGCTGAAGCCGTCCCAGACGCATGTTGCCTGGCTCCAGATCCATCTGCCTTTGACGCACGAAGCAAAGGTAAAGTTTATTCCGATGAGAGACACCAGCAAATCACTCAAACTTATATTGACCAGTAACAGATTGGTTGGTGTCCGGAGCCTCTTGAATTTACAGTAGAGTAACAGAACAACAACGTTATTACAGAAACCGAATACTCCAATAGTCCCGATGGTAAAAGCGAGAAGTTTGTAGGTACCAACTGCGAAAATATAATGTTCAGTACTTCTCTCCACTCTGGTTTCGTTGACAGGATTCATTGCGCGGATAAAAACTTGGTTCGCAGCATTGTGCAGCACCGCGCGTCCCGGACACTGGAGACTGTCGGCGCCACGCCGCTCTTCCACGCGCTCCCCGCGCCGCTAATTTGAACCACCCAGAGACTGATGTTTGCTGAAAGTGGGTCAATGTACCAATGTCAAGACAGACAGATTGTAAACGTCACGTTTCCGGCTAAATATTCAAAATAAGACGTATTTTGACCTACATCTTTGACGATGGACATAAATCTTATTGTAGGATATGAAAAGCAGTGTTTGAATAGTGGCGCACACAGGAGGGGCAGATGGGAATAAAGTTTAACAAGCGCTCTTTAATATAAAACATGAACATATCTACAAGCAATTCTTATTGTATTCACATGGTGTGTTGCTGATCATGAATCTTTTAGACTTTTACTTTGAAATTAAAGTCTCTGAATAATCTCCTGTATCAGTCTGACTAAGACTTTTGCAAATGATTCGTTCTTCAATTCAACAATCAAGACAGTGGTGCGTTTTTATTCATACCTCCAACACTCACAGGAATATAGATTTAGTCTATTTTAAGATGTGTTTTTAAATTTATTTACAGACTCGTTGATCTCATGTTTCATTCACCATTTTCAGATTTAGACGCAACATTTCAGTTACATTACAGGGAACAAGATCTCTTTAAGAGTCTGCTGAAAGTGGAAGAAACATGTAGTCTTTTTGTCACAGCTTAGCTACACTGTGGAGCTTAAACCTAATTATTTTGTGATAGCCTACAGTATGTGGAAGACTATCCCCAACTGTGGACTGTACTAACTGACATCAGGGATTGAGGGACCTGAGAGTGACTGAAGCAAGAAAAGAACCAAAGGTAGACTTAAATCACAGGGAGCCTCCGTGTGAAGATCTGCAGCGACCCAGTCAAGTAACTCCCATACTAATCAGTTTTTAGTTTCTCGTGCACCAGGCACCAAATGATGACGACGCAGCAACACTGTGGACTTCGATGTGTGTCAACATACCTCCTCTGACATTTTGAAGTACCCTCCTTCACTCTAGATTTGTCCACAGAGAAATGTCACCCTGTTGAAACGTTGGATTCCTGCAGCGACGTTGTTTGTGTGACCTCATTTCTCTGAGCCTACAGGTTGATTCAAAATAGCAGATTTCAGGAATAATGAAGAAGATGAGAGTGAGCACTGAGGATGCGCATGACACACATTCTCTAGGAATGTTTTAATTAGTTGCAGTTCACCCACTCACCAGTGCTGCTCATTCATAGTTTGGAAGTGTTTCATTCAGGTTAAACTCGACACTCCTCAGGTGCCAGATGTTCAGCATTATCTCCCTGCGTGTGTAACCAAAAAGGAAATATTCTCACTCTCTTTCGATATAGTATGAAGACATTAGCTATGTTTAACTTACATGAAATACCCATAGTAAAATTTTTATTTAAAATATTAATTTTCACATGGTCTAACATGTAGCAAGAATTAAGAGGTTTATTATATATGGTATACACAAAATTGTCTCTATTTTCTTCCTGTCCATGTCGATACACAGAGCATAGAAAATTGTTAAATATAGAAGAAGAGAAAATAGAAACTTATTTGTATTCTATACACATTTGCTGGCACTGTAATGAATTTGTTCAAATTGGATGTTATGTAAGCAACAATAAGCTCCGACATCAGTGCTTCATTTTCCTGAAATACACATCACGTCGCTGTCTTATGCTAAAATCGACCGCTCTGAAGAACATCAGTACATTAATGCTGTTGAAGTGGAACACCGTTACATCACCAGTGATCCATAGAGGTATTGTTCATACCAACGACATGAATAGTTAAATCCAATTCATAAATAGGTTAGTGTCATTAATATATCCCCTACAATTCATATGTCAGATATTGAACGGGTTTAATTGACAAAAAAGCTATTCAAATCCAGGCCTATAATATGCTCTGTGATCGCATCATTCTTTCATGTTTCTTTAAACAGTTCCTACATTATCTCCATGGAGAATGCGAAGACAGATGCTTTTCACTTTCCTGAAGCAAGGTCAAGAGCTTTCTATCTGTGTATTTTTCCATCCACTCCCATTTACTTGTTATTCTCTCATTTTAAGAAGAGGCAACGAACATAATGGTTCTACTGAGTGGTGTTTCTGGGGGTAATCGCTGATACGAGCCTTCACTCTTGGGCAAAAGATACTTGGATATCCACAAGCATCCACCACTGTGTCCCCCTGAGATGCAATTATGATAGCATTACATACTCTACTGTGAATTGGCTCAGATTGGCTTTTTACTGTCACAAACATCAGTGCTCGAGACGTGACAAAGCTCTGTCCCAGCTCTGTCCCAGCACCACCACACGCACATCCACGCATAATTCAATATCATTATGGCTTTTCTGATACTCCCCTGTCGTGCTGCAGTGGTTCACTGAGTAAATAGCACCTCTGTCTCCTGTGAACAGTGTTGTGCTGTGCAGGAGAAGAGGTGATATTCAGGCTCAGTCAGCTCACCTAATCATTTGAACCACTTTCAGGCATGACCAAACAGCTGCAGGCTAAAATAATGGTGTTAATTTGGTGGTTTTTTCATTTTTACATTCTTGTTGGAGAAGCATAATTGTAAAGGTCGATCCTTTAGTGGAAATTAAAGCATAGTCCTTATCTCAAATGGAAAAATGCAAAGACCTGCGCCAGAGAGACAGAACAAGGGAGTGAATCATTTCCATGCAGTCAAGGATCAGTGAAGCTTTTGAAAGACAGACCAGGAGAGTGGGGTTGAAAGAAATAGTTCAACATAACAGAAATAACGTTTTCCCTCTCTTGACAGGAGTTAAAAGAGAAAAGCAGTGCTATGCTGTCTGCAAGATGATTATGAAGTTTGAAACAGAAGGCAGTTAGCTTAGCTTAGTATAAATACTGGAGTAAAATGGGTAAAAACCCAACAAAGATTGAGATCAAGAGAGACATTAAGGCCTCAGTCGACTGGCGTCTGTTAGAGCACAAGTGGATATAAATATAAATACAGAAACAAGCTTGCAGGTTAACCTTGCTCCAAATAAAAGGCATAAGGGGGTGTAGCTCAGTGCCGATGTTATTAATGGATGAAAAATTTAAATGTGCTCATCACATGTTATTTTCAAACAACCCCGTACTTGCAGTTTGTGCAGTCCATTAGCTTGCTGGCAGTTCAGATAACCGTTTTGCAGTTTGTCTTTTGAGTCTCTGCAGAAACAGGAAGAAGCACTGTATTCAAAGCTAATTAATGAATACCTTAATTAAGTGATACCTTCATACCTAATACCTTGCTGGGGGCAGTGGTTAGCAGTACCACTGTCATCTCACAGCAAGAGGGTTCTGGGCCCTTCTGTGTGGAGTTTGCATGTTCTCCCTGTGCATGTGTGGGTTCTCTCCGGGTACACTGGGTTCCTCCCACAGACCAAAGACATGCAGGTTTAGGTCAATTAGGAACGCTCAATTGCCCAGAATGGTTGTCTGTCTGTATATGTTAGCCCTGTGATTGACTGGTGACCTGTCCAGGATAAAGTCAGCTGAGACAAGATCCAGCTCCCTGTGACCTTAGTGAGGATAAGCAGTAGAAGGTAAAAATCATGAATGTTGATGGCCGAAACTAAATTTTAGGCCAGTTCTTAGCTAATGCCCTCAATAACACTAGCGTCATAGCTTATCATCTAACTCTTAGAAAACTAGGAAATAATTTTTTTTATGCTTCAAAATTGCCTGTAATTTACAGAACGTGTTTAAAATCTCGATAGCAGACCCAGACTAATTTACCTCCCACTCCCACAGAGCACTATCATTATCTGAGGTTGCGCTGTAAGAGCCTCCTGACTTACATATGACTAAATTTATTCCTATAAGGCGCCAGCTCTCTCTCTCTCTATTTTTAAAAAAAAATGTTGCATGTAGCTGTGTGATGATGTCCCTGCTCTTTTAGAAGGATTAACAATGAGGAGAATGTGAACTTGGGGAGTTGAGGACAGGGGATGTTTGTGCTTTGCACTGCTGTACACAGCATATGAAGTAGCCTTAGTAGTGGCTAAAATGCTTGTGCAGCTTGATTTGAGTTGTTATTTTTTAATTTCACGAAACTAGGGTTAATTCTTGAAATGTACGAGAACTTTTCTCAGCGACTGTCATTGCCATTATCACACTCGCTGTTTGGTGGCGGAGACATTCTTCATCATTCCTCCTCACTGTCACTTCAGTGTCTTCAAGAATTTGCCAAAGCAGCTCCTCTGTCTGTCTGAGAAACAAAAACGTGTGAATGTGTCAGTCCTGCAGCGTCTTTGCCGTTGACATGTTCAGGATGCATCCAAGGTAATTCCAGGATTGACGATATAGATGTAAACAATATCTGCAAGTTTTGTTGTTGCTGGATGAACCATGAAGTCTGTAAAATTCTATAATGGTTGAAGACTAGAGATAAACACTGGCACTGTGCCCCGGAGCATGATTAGACTGTAGTGAGAGAATGTGAGGAATGCTTCTCTTAATTACTTCTTTTTATGTTTTGCAAGACTCAAGTCAAATTGCATGTGCAGCTATAAGGGCAGCCAGAATTATACTCTAATCACAGTGTGCCACTGGTCCAATTCTGCCCATGCAAAAAGCAACTTAATTATTGCAGGCAATGAGGCCTGTTGAATTCAGGAAATAATCTTTTAAAGGGATTCAAAGAAGCAGGTTTCAGATTAACACGCTAACCTTTGTGATGCATCTTTGTTGAACTATGAATAATTCATTACAGTAAACCATATCTTGCTCTTGCAGTAATGAGATAACACATAGTGTATGTGGGAATAAATACTACGTCAGAGCTGAGGTGTGAAAAATGTAAACTAACATGTATTAACACGCCATAGTGAGGGGTACATAATAAGGATATCAGTGACACCCAGGTCTCTGCTGCTCTCACGGCCACAGAGGAGCAGTGGAGGTATTCTTGGAAGTGTCGGATCTATTTTCCACCCCTGGAGGTTTCCCCTCCTCAGAGAAGGCATGGATCCAAAAAGGTCTCATTGTCAGGCTTGTGTCTGGTGTTTCAGCCTGTGCATCTGAGGCTGCCTAGTGTTGTCAGGAGCTGGCAGAGGCATGCAGAGGTAATTTGAAGCTGCATTAATCAAAATCCTTGTGGAAACGATAGACAAAATGATTCTGTGGGGTGAAAACCGTGACTCACAAACGATGAACACAATATTGACTGTGCAGTGGTATATTTAAGAATATTATTTAGCTAATTATTGTGGTTCAGCTGACATCAAAACACAGATAGACAATGCCTGCCGCTATTATCTAGTGTGTTTCATTATTCAGGAAGTTTGATGCCAATGTCACACAAACTGTTTTTGTTTGATGAGACCATTTATATCTGTCAAAGCAGCTCATGCTGTGACTTTTTCAATTACATCCCATCAAAGTCTTCACCACACATACGCACACACTCCGTGATAAGCACTACTGAAAAGCTAAACCAGGCACCTCAATTTAGCTTCAACTATGCTGTGCATGTTACGCCCCGTTGCCGGGGAAAAGATAAAGTGAAAAGTGAAAAACAACTCGAGAACGACACGTTTTCAGCCAGCGTGTATTGTCAACAGACAGCCATATTGTTTCTTCTTTTACCACGGAAACAGGCATCAACAATTGATTGCTGTGCAGCACATTCGCCACAGGCTTAATAAAAGAAAATAAAAACACAATTTAGGATCCAGTGAAAACTGATACAACTAAATTTTCATCAAAGGTAAGTATAACTGGTTCTAAACAAAAGTGATATAAAATAAAATATTTTTTTATCTATCTGTTGTTACTGTCTCTATTGACCTCTGTACCTGCCAGGCAAAAGCAGCTGATCACAGAATGAATGATCAATCATCATTTTAACTCTTTGTAACACATGAAACAATGTATTTATCTCACTCTTTCTGAACTATTATTATTTTCTGAATTATTATTATTTTCATTGCCCTTCTGTCTCAAACAATATCTTAACATGTTCGGTTTCATAACCATGACACACTCCCCTACAACACAGATGTCGTCCCCGACATCTCAACCAACAGGTGAGGAAGATAAGTAATGTTTAAAGCAATTAGCTAATGTACGTGACATCATCATCAAATTAATCCTTCATTCAACAGTGTACACAACCACTCAACTTATTCAAAGTCCAGGAGTGCGTGGCACATATGTATCAATACTCTACTTGTTCATTAGTCCATTCATGACTGTCTCAGTGCAGTCTGTAAGAATGTCAGCACTCAGTTCGTGAAACAGTCCATTCAAGGTGCGTGTGTGTGTGTGCATCAACACTCAAGTGTCCAACAGTCCATAAGTGAGTGTACAATGTGTGCACGTGTTCATCAACACTCAGTTTGTGAGAAAGTCCATCAATGAATGTATGATTTGTATGATGTGTATCAGCACTCAGTTTGTGAAGAAGTCCATGCAACGAGTGTGTGATATGTGTATGATGTATGTGTGTAAGTGCATGTTCTTCTTTCAGTAGCCATGTGCAACAGCAGGCCAATAATTCCAGTGCTGTCCTGGAGCTGTCCATGTACTTGCTGCTTGCATGGCACCATAGGAAGTGGATGGAGGATAGTAGCACATCATGTTACCTGGGAGACCGGCGCCACAGCAACTGGGATGGCCAAGCTGATCATATGTGAAGACTCGTGGCGGCCGTCTCTCTCTTACTGGTCGTTGACACTGTTGTTCATTCTCACTGTGTTCTTCAATTTGAGCAGGTGACTGTGGTGCTGGTATTCTCTCCTCCAATGCAGTCTCCTCTTGAATTGACATGTCCTCTCCTAACAGTGGATCTTCTGTGTCCTGCTCCAGCTGGTGCATCTCCTGATGCTCAGGCTCAATGTCCTGCACGAGCTGTGTGACACCTTCAGCATCCTCTCTTTCTGTGTGGACTTGGGACTGTGGCACAGGCTGATGTCTGAGTGGATAGTATCCATAGTCATCATCATCACTATCGTCATTGTTTGTCTCTTGGTCTGTTTGATCTTTGTCTCGACGAGTCTGAGCTGTGTTTTGTCTTTTCTCTTTAGCTGGTTTCAACTGGATTTCTAGAGGCAAATGGTCACATGGCAACAGGAGGTTACGATGCAGGATCCTGCGTCCTCTTGCTTTGCCTTGCTCAGGTATCACTTCATATATAGGCATATCTTTTCCCACCTGACGGATGACTTTATGAATGCAATCTTCCCAGTGATTTCTGAGCTTTCCCGTTCCCCCTCTAGGTGTCATATTCCTAATGAGAACACGGTCGCCCTCATTCAAAACAGAACTCCTCACTTTGTTATCATGATTCCTCTTACTCCTCTCAGCACCTTTTTTTGCGTTTGCTTTTGTGATCTCATAAGCCTCTTGCATCTGATGTTTCCACTTTTTCATGTACTCTCGATGATCAGCAGTGCCAGTCTCTGGGGTCAAACCGAATAACAAATCAACAGGTAATCTTGGAGATCTGCCGAACAGGAGGTAAAAAGGTGAAAAACCTGTTACTTCACTTCTGGTGCTGTTATATGCATAGATGAGCTTGGGCAATGACTCTCTCCAATCCGACTTTTGTTTCTCTGTGAGCGTTCTCAACATTTGTAGCAGTGTCCTGTTTAGTCGTTCCACTTGCCCGTTCCCTTGCGGGTGATACGGTGTGGTTCGAGAGCCCATCACTCCGCAGTTTTTCTTCAGCTGTGCAAACAACTGATTCTCGAATTCACCTCCCTGGTCGTGGTGAATCCTTAAAGGGAACCCAAACTTCAGTGCGTAATCATTGAATATTTTATCAGCGACAGTCTTTGCAGATTTTGATGTTGTGGCATAGGCTTGTGCAAAGCGTGTATAATGATCTACTATTAACAGTATGTATTCATATCCACCTCGGCACTTATCCAGATGCAGGAAGTCAATGGATACAAGCTCAAATGGCTGAGTGGTGACAATTGGTACAAGTGGAGCTCTGGATTCTCGGCAGGGTTTTTTCTGTTTCAGGCATGTACAGCTTTGTGTGACATAGTGCTCTATTTCTCGCTGCATGCGTGGCCAGAAGAAGCGATCCCGGATGAGTGATGTTGTGCGTTCCACGCCTTGATGTCCCATCTCATTGTGGAGCTGTCTCAAAACTGTTGATTTGTATCTTTCAGGAAGAACAAGCTGAGTTCTGGTCGCAGTCTTTCGTTGAAGGATTCCATCTCCATCCAAGGTAAGTTTCTCCCAGTCACGAAGCAAACATTTTGCCTGTACATTGAATGACTTTAACTGCTCTCTCGTAGGTTTCTCTTTTGATTGTTTGCAGGCAATGACCGGACCAATGACTTGATCTTCTCTCTGAGCTCGACAGATATCAGTTTTTGAGAATGGTGTAGGTGTGTCTTCACACATTTCTGCACACTCACAAGACATCATGGACCACACTGTGGGCGAAACATCACTTTCAACAGCTTGCACTGTGGCTTGCACGGAAGGGGAGGACATTTCTTCTGTGCATTCCTCCATCACGGTGTCTATGTCACAGGGCATTCTTGAAAGACCATCAGCATCACAATTTTCTTTTCCTGGACGATACTTGATAATTAGGTCAAAGTCAGCTAATTCTGCAACCCACCTATGCCCCGTTGCATTGAGTTTGGCTGTCGACAACACATAGGTAAGTGGATTGTTGTCTGTGTATACTGTACAGGAGGAGCCAATTAAATAGTCTCTGAAACGCTCAGTAACAGCCCACTTTAATGCTAAAAATTCAAGTTTCCCTGAATGGAGATGATAGTTCTTTTCTGCTTTGGTCAAAGTGCGTGATGCATAGGCTATTACACGTAGCTTACCGTCCTGTTCTTGGTATAACACAGCACCCAAGCCTTGGTGTGACGCGTCTGTATGTAAGATGAATGATTTGTTGAAGTCTGGGAATCCAAGAATCGGTGGCTCAACCAGGCAATCAATCAGTCTCTCCAGTATCAGTTGATGTTCATCAGTCCATGTGATCAGTTTGTGTGAAGGTGTCCCTTTAAACTTTCCTTTCACTTTTCTTGTCCTCGTGTTACTGTCTTTGTTTTTGTCGGATTTGGGGTCTGATTCTGTCAGAGCATAAAGAGGGCCAGCAATGCGGGAAAAGTCTCTGATGTACTGCCGGTAGTAGCTCAGGAGTCCCATGACTGCTCTCAGTTCTCCTACAGTCTGTGGCCGCTTCTCCTTTAAAGCCCTCACTGCTGCCGTGTCGGCCGGGTCCATTTTGCTGCCCTCCGCAGACACAATGCGCCCCAAGTAACGGACCTCACGCTTGAACACTTCACACTTTCGAGGTTTCAGCTTTATGCCATGTTGACGTAGCCGTTGTAGTACTGTCCTGACATGTTTGACGTGGTCCTCAAAGTCCCCACTGAAGACTAAGGTGTCATCTAGATAGGGAACACATATTTCATCTCTCAGTCCTTCCAAGCAGTCTTCCATGCAGCGCTGAAAGGCAGCTGGAGCGTTCATCAAACCGAAAGGAATCCTTATCCACTCGTACAGGCCCCATGGTGTCACGAAAGCAGTTAGTGGCCTGCTCTCCCTCGCCATGAATCCTTGGTGATATGCCTTTCCTTGGTCGAGGAGAGAGAACCACGTGTTGCCTCCTAGGCCATCCATTATGTCTTGGACCCTGGGGATGGGCTGTCGGTCAGGGAGCGTCTTCCTGTTTACCTCGCGGTAGTCAATACACAGTCGTAAACTGCCGTCCTTTTTCCTGACACACACAACCGGTGACGCATAGGGGGAGTTGGACTTCTCGACCCACCCCTGAGCGATGAGGTCACTCAGGTACTGTTTCGTTTCTTGGTATAGGGGTCTGGGCACAGAGAGATATGTTTTTGCTACAGGCTCTGTATCTTTTAAAGATATACTAAGTTGTAATTTGTCTATGCAGCCAATATCATCATCTGTTTTTGAAAAGGAGGCGGACTCCTCTCTTAACATCTGGCGAACCACTTTCTGTTCTGGATCGCTGAGGTGACTCAGATTTACAGGAGGGTCCCAAACATCACTGTTAGTTTGATCCTCTTCAGCCTGAATGTGATTTGTTGTGACTGACTGCGGAAGGCGGGATCTCTCCAGCACAGAGGCGGGGTAGAAAGCCTGGACATGTTGGACGGTCCCTATAACTGTTCTCCCTGCTAACACTATATCGTGATCTGTTGGATTTTGCACACTTACAGTGATAGAGGGTTTTTTTGTGCCTCTGGTTACCTCCACCAGCGTGTCACACAGTTCAAGCCCCTCTGTCCAGCGTGGATTCACATCAGGCTCGAAGATTAGAGTTGCATCCTCCTGTGGGGAGTCCATGTGGACGTGACACTCAACTTGGACTGACAGGTGTTTGGGTATGTTGACTCTCTCTCTTTTTGTCTTGACAATATACTCATTTGCTTGCCTGACACTGACTTGCTCAACAACAGCACTTACTTGTTTTACAAAAGTGTCTGTGTGGCCTGGGAATGCTGCCCTCACTGTTTTGCTTAGCTGCTCCCTTTGAGTAGTGCCTGATTGTTTCATTTCACTGTCAATAATGATTTTAATCACATTAGAGCCAATGATTGGTTGAGCAAGTTTACCACCCTTCATTACAAGTGTGGGAACAACTACTTCAGTCTTAGCTGCAGCCCCGGAAGCTAACCTGAAAGTTATCTCAACCCAACCCGTATATGGCATGCTCTCCCCATTTGCTGCCTTGATGTCTAGGGACGGTGTCACATCCAAAATGTCAGAAATGTCTCTTAGTCTTGTGTCTGGTAAGTGCACTTCTTTCCATAACTCGTCAATTATTGTCACTTGGGAACCTGAGTCCCACAAAGCTTGAACCCTTTGACCTTGAATGAAACAGTCAACCATGTGTTTCTCTCCTACTAATGGGGCTCTCTTAGCTTGTTTTTCTCTTTTTGAGGTGGCGTTGGCAGTCATACATGAGAGAGGTTTACAATGTTTTTTGTGTTCAGCCCAATTATTAACTTGACATGGTCTGGAACAATAAAGTACATCTTTACAGGAGCTGCACTGTTTCAGAATTACCTCTTCTCCTTTCTGTCCACAGTGTGCACATTGCTGGGACCTTGCTGTGTGATTGGTCACTCCCTGTCCCGTGCGAATGACCTCCCTCCGTTTAAAGGCTCACCTCCAAATTGTCTCTGTCCTCTTGCTCGACATCCAGCAAGGAAATGCTCGCTGCTGCCACACCTGTAACAGTGTGTGCAATAAGCTTCAGTTCCACTCTGTTGACAGCCGAAACATCTCCTCGCTCGTCCGCGATTGGGTGGAGGGAAACTGCGTTGTGGGGCAAATCTTTGCTGGTACTGGGCAGTTCCACCACGATGCCTAGGGCCTGCATTGAACCAGTAGCCCTGTGACAAATCCTGCATCTGCTGACCTGAGAATTGCAGTCCTGATGTGCCATCTGCGCCCCCTGCTGGTGGTTGTGGTCTGGGCGCGTGCTGGGGCTGCAACATGGATTCTCTGATTTGAGACACTTCAACTTTCAGGTCTTTCAGCACAGCTATCTCAGATTTAATCTCCGCCAGCTGGGAGAGGACGACAGGGGAGACTTTAGGATTTTGGTGAGTAGCTGGTTTTTCATTCTTTTCAACAGGAACATCACTTGACTGTGCTGAGTGTACAGTAACAGGTTTTTGTTGCCCTGCCATTTTCTTTTTCATTTGTCTCTCTGTCTCATAGGCACATGCAGTGTTCATTCTCTCAAGCAACAGTTCATCAGAGATGTCAGCTTGCTCCAAGTAAGGCTGAAGATCCCGCTTTATGTTGTCATTCTGGAGTCCAGTTAACACAGTGTGAAGAAACATTCTTTGCACTAGCTCAGGATCATATTGGAGACCTGACTCAGATTCCTGCGAGGCAAACAAGATCTTTTGTCTCAGGTCGAGCGTGCGAATGAGGAAGTTTTGGGGGGTTTCCTTTAATCCTTGCACCTCAGAAGTCAGCTGTGTGTAGAGATCAGTTGCACTTTTCTCTTGGTAGTGTGAACGGAGGATTCGTCTCAGTGTTGGTAAAGTCAAGTTCACTTTGCCCTCCAGATAGCTGCGAAGCTGCATGCCAGGCGCTATGGCTCTAATCACTGCATCCACAATCTCTAGTTCTGGAAACCCCTTGCTCAAACCATGTTCAATCTGGCGTGCTAAACTTGAAAAAGTCAATTTATCTTTCTGGCCAGGCTCACCGATTTGTCCAGCAATTTTAAAGTCTTTGTGCCAGTGATGAGGGGGAGAATTGTGTGCTGTGTTCTGTGTTACCTGTCTGTTGTTGCCGTTGTTTTTAATGTCTCTTTTTTCCTTGTTGTCTCTCCCGCTCTGTGTGCTCGCTAGCTGGAGCTGCAATGCTTCGATTTCCTTTAATAATCTTTCCTCCTCTTCATCTTTCTTTTTCTGCTGCTCCTCCGCTTGTTTTGCTGCACTAGCGCCACACGCAGCCTGTAACTCGGCGACTTTGTCTTGCAGATGGAGCAATTCCGCCATACCTTGATCCTCGAGTTCCTCCAGCTCTTCTCTTTGGATGTAGCATGATATTAGCGTGATGAGTGCTGCTCGTCCCTTGCCCTTAACATGCTCGAGCTCCGCTCCGGCTTCGATTAGATAGTTACACAGCTCCACTAAACTTTCTTTTGGCAACAAACACAGTTCTCTTATAACTCCGAGTTGTAGTTTCTCTATCTCCGTCGACGCCATTCTTCTAGCAAAATGTGGGTTCTATCGGCGAGTGGTACCAATTTATCTTCTTAGCAGTAGCTCTCCTGGTATGTAGCGATACCTCAGACAACTTGCACCCGAAGATGGTCGAGGTTCCACGGCGGCCGACTCCTCACTTGCTCCGCTAGTCCCGGTTGTTTTGTTATGTTTAAAAAAAAGGGGATGTGTGACGGCTGGGGACACCTCTCGTAGATGTTAAACCACGCTGCACACTATCCCAGCGGTGCCTCCAAATGTTACGCCCCGTTGCCGGGGCGAAGATAAAGTGAAAAGTGAAAAACAACTCGAGAACGACACGTTTTCAGCCAGCGTGTATTGTCAACAGACAGCCATATTGTTTCTTCTTTTACCACGGAAACAGGCATCAACAATTGATTGCTGTGCAGCACATTCGCCACAGGCTTAATAAAAGAAAATAAAAACACAATTTAGGATCCAGTGAAAACTGATACAACTAAATTTTCATCAAAGGTAAGTATAACTGGTTCTAAACAAAAGTGATATAAAATAAAATATTTTTTTATCTATCTGTTGTTACTGTCTCTATTGACCTCTGTACCTGCCAGGCAAAAGCAGCTGATCACAGAATGAATGATCAATCATCATTTTAACTCTTTGTAACACATGAAACAATGTATTTATCTCACTCTTTCTGAACTATTATTATTTTCTGAATTATTATTATTTTCATTGCCCTTCTGTCTCAAACAATATCTTAACATGTTCGGTTTCATAACCATGACATGCACACCTTATCTGTTGCACTTCTTATCTGTATGTAATGATGTCAGTGTTCCCTGCTAAATCATTATGTATTGGAGCATTCAGCAGCTAAAGATCCAAATTATGTCCCTATAGCTGGAGACCGAAACATGACTAAAACAAGATCAAATGTTGGATTAAAGTTTGTTTCAAGGTGAATGTGAAGTCAGAATTTTTAATGTTATGGCTCAGCATCTATTGTATGTGTGAATAGGCAATTGTTTGCTTGTAGATGCTCAAAAGGATGAAAGAAATTCAAAAGATTTACACTTCCTTAATGCTAAATGATTATCAGGTTAACTAGAAAGATAAACCATAGATCATATAACTACTTTTCAACAACTTTTGTCAGGTTCAAAATGAAACATACAAATAAGAATAATCAATACAGACAGTGAACGCTGTCTGTATATTCCACAGACACCTCACTACAGTACTGCATGCTGGCTGTTATTTCCTTCACAAATGTTTATGTAACTGATACAGTGTCTGTGTAAACACTCCCAATAGTTTCCTCGCCTAATGCTGTCTTTTCTGGGGCCTTTGAGATACTTTTGTGTTGTGTATCAAAGTAATAGATTTTTCTCAGTTTTTCTGTCCACACGCATACATGCACACACAAACACAAACACACGCGTCTGCTGACCTACATCCCACTTCACAGACTTAGTTTGAAGCTGTAATGTCAGTGCACCAGCTCTGGCTTTTGTGCATGTTTCTCTCTTTTGTTGAACTCTCTTTGGAGCACAAGTCAGCGCTCAAAAGACTGACAAATGTTTTTTCTACTTTCTTTCTGATGTCCCTGACATCTTTGTAGTCCTTTTTATTTCTTGCACAGTCCTTCTTTGCAGTCCACACAGAATACAATGTCACCAATTTCTCCTCCTCTTCCTTTCCTCCTGCTCAAACGCAGACATTTACTGACTCACGAAGCAGTGACAGTGTTTGCCGGCCGAAATGCTCAAGCGTCAGCAGTTTTGTTTGTTTTTTGTTAGTTGTTTTTGCAGATGCTCTCTTGATACGAGGATTTAAGGAATATTAAGGGCATTCAGCAGACAGACACCACCAGACAGGACCTGTCAGTGTCAGCTGTCTATTTGTCTGTCTAACTCTATCAGCCTGTCTCCTCAGCTCGCCACTGGATAATCTCAGCTTTATAAATCTGTCGCAAGTATTAGAGTGTTTGTGTATATCTCAGGCTAACTTCTTTGCAGTCGTCATCATCGTGCAGCTAACGGCTCCGTCCGTGGCGTCCTGTCACCTCACTCTGAAACATGCCACTGCCAGCAACCCTGCAAGTCATCTTCAATGTCCTTTACTGTCACAGTGAGAAATGCTGATTCAGTTGGGGGTCCTCTTCATCACATTCATTGCCCTGATGCCCATAACACACACAGGCATGTGCACATTATTATAATAAGCATCCTTTAAAGACTTAATCTACCAGAAGTCATATGCAAATTCAAATGAAGCAGTGGAGGCGGCTGTTGTGAGCAGAGGCCAAAAATCTAAATACGGTGATTCTGGAGGAGGCTCCCCTGAGAAACGGAGGCCATTTAAAATCAATTTATTGCAATTTCACAATTCATTTGCATAATTAATGTCCATCTGAATAACTTTATGTCCCGCAGATGTGCTAATTTGCCTCTAAAGCACTTAGAGCACCACTGTGCTTCGTGCTGCTCAAGGGAACTTAGAAAAGATGAGTCCATTTGCGGACACAGCAATTTAGAGGAAACATCGTAAAAAGGATATTATTATAATCCGTGGCACTGATTGCATTTATTGTTTTATTATCATATAATTGCTTTGATGCAGGCCTTCAGTGCATGGAAACTGATGGTTTAATGTTTCGGCACAATAGCAGAGAGGTCTTTCTTATCAGAGTTACAATATTGGCATTTAGCTGAATATAAACAAAGCCATTTTGTCTTCACAGGAATACAATATGCTGATGTGGTTCATTAGATAATAATCATTGGGTAATGAAATACAAAGTGAGGAAATCAAAAGGTTAAATATGATAAAGTCAATGAAATACAAAAGATGAAGCTTAATTAGAAAATATGCATAATCATAAAATGTATTTTTGTTGGAATATTCAAACTAAAGAAAACAAGAGGGAACCGAGGGCATAGACAAGAGTTGAGACAAGAGAGCTGACAGCTGTAGCACAGATTTGATGGAGTTGAGGGGTTTCTTCATTTGAACAATATAATATGACAGTTTATGGATGATACAACTTGTATAAGAAAAGAAAAAAAAGAAAAAGAAAAGTCTTTTAAGTGAAGAAAAAATATAACCTCAAGATTGTACAAGTGTGACAAGATGTCCTGGCCTGCTCTTATGTGCTCACAGGGAATCATTTCTTTTCATCCTCCAGGGAACATGGTGGCTCTTGGTTTTTATTCTCACATAAAGAAACACAATACACTCTATGTTAAGAGTGATGTTTCCATATTTGTCACCTGGAGGGATATGGGAGGATATTATTATTACATGATGTGCATATCCTCAGGTTATGAATTACCCACAATTTGTCTCAGCCTGCATGTTTATTCTTTATTTTCTCATTCATTTGCTGAGAAAAAGTCTGAGCCCAGATGATACGGTCTACCAAAGAGAGAGATTATATTCATTACTTAGTTGAACTATTACTATTGATATTTATCAACGTGAATGTACTTTCATTTACAGTATGGTTTCTACATGTAATTCCCCCTGATGTAGAGTTGGTCATAGTCTTGTTACTGACTACTTCTCTCTATGCTGCCTGTCTTACTTTCACTTCTTGCTTGTTCCTCGTCCACCTTCAGTTATAATGGCACAGTGAGAGTTTATTTGTTGTAATGGAGGCACTCATCTACTTTGATGCAGCTCTCAAGCAGCTGGTAAAACCAGAGCAGCTCAGCAGGTTGTGGCTCAGCACTCAGCTGAGGAGTGGTGGAACTATCATCAGTCAGTCAGTCAGTCAGTCAGTCAGTCAGTCAGTCAGTCAGTCAGTCAGTCAGTCAGGAACATTCACATGTAGACTCTGGACACAGTCCCTCTAGTGTCATCTACCACTCTGTATGCAACATTAAGTCAATGTATCTTTTTCTAGCTTCATAATTAGCGAGCAGACATGAGAGTACCATGATAACAACAATTAGAATGATAAGCGTGTTGTATGAATATTGATGACCACATAACCCTTTAAAAAAACTCTGATGTGTGGACTTTTTCTTCTGTTATAGGAGTAAATCCTTGACTGTATTGCAAGTGTCACATTTTCTCACTTCCCCACTTGCTCCAGCTCTGGCCTCGGCTGCTGCCTGTGTGACAGGCCACATTGGGCCGAAGAGATACCTCACATCTCTCTAAGGACACACACACTCCTCCTTGATTGACACGTTTTCCCAAGTGGCACGTTAGTTTTAATCTTCCTCAGGGGTCGGGTACTTTGTTCCATTTTTCTCAACTCAAATGGCTTCTCATTGCTGTCAGATAAAGATGAAGGATGTGGCATAGACCTATGTTCTTTTATTAGAGAAAAACCCTTTTCTCAGCAGAGTATGAAATCATTAAAGGTCATTGTCCTGCAGTTTTGGTTTGTTATTTCCTTCTGTTACTGACAAAGAGCTGGTTTGACATTAGTCAAGATGAATAATAGCTTGAGTAATATATCATGTGATTAACACTATGGCAAGTCAGCAGCCACAATGCCCTGTGATGAGGAAGAAACAGCCTGCAGTGAGGGGCATTTCACTATTTCAACCACATAAACTCATAATAAGCCTTATATATTTATGTGCAATTATATTTACACATTGGATGAGCAGTCACAGCCCCGTACTTACACACTGCATTAAATACCTTGCAGTCTCAGACTCCTTTCCCTATAGGACAGAGAGTGGGTGTTTACTGATCAGTGTTTACTGCTAATTACCCAGTAGCTGGCAATTCACAGGGTTCTCAAAGGACTGAGAATTTTTTTTTAAATTTTTATATGTAAACCCGAAGATAACAATGGTCTAAAAATATGGCATCTGAGAATGTGGTACCAGGAAGATGAAAGCCCCTTCACTTGTTACATTGTGTTGAGCAGTGAGGGCTGAACTGAAAGCGAGAGGTCACTTGTTGATTCATCATCATCTCTTGAATCCATGACTCCATGATGTTTAGTAGTAATAGTGAGACAGCTGTTAGGCCTACGTCATGCCATCTGACTCTTCCTCTCAGAACATTAAACCCTCAACATGCAGTACAGTTTTGGGTGTTTCACTTTTTAATTTTACAGAGGCTTCAGCTGCAGTTAGGCCTACCTTGTCATGCAATACATGCACATACAGATGACGGTGTTGTCCCCAACAACAGGCCTATTCTGTACTTTCACTCAGCAACGATATGCCACTCTGACAAACTCAGAGGTTTTGGGTAAGGAGTGGTGGGAGAGAGCCGTTTCAATGGAACTTGGTATCTATTTGACATCTCAAGGCATTGTTATTTGTAAATATTTTTTTGTCTCAAAGGGTTTTACAAAGCATATAACATCTTCTGCCCTCACATCGACTAAGGAAAAACTCAGGATTCATTAGTAGCTATGCTGCTGTGGTGACAGATGATGCAGACGCCACCACTACAACTGAAGACAGTGTGATTGCTTGAAACTGTTTATGTCACTTCACAAGTGACAGATAAAACACATTGAACACATTGTTTGTGGTATAGTAGATTCTCAAACTCAGTTGTTTCTGTTTTTGAGTTTGAAATGTAGCACATCTCTTCTGTGCTACAATAGTTTGAGAATGACAGTGATTTGGGGCTGGTGATGGAAGTGGAACGAGGATCTACTGAGAAAACAGAGCAGAATGTTTATTTAAATAAAAAACAAACAGAACAAATGAACATGAACTAGTTCATTTCTGGAACTGTGAACTTAAAGTGCATCATCAATGTGAACTAGTTTATTTTATGAGTCATGGTTTGTCTCTTGTTTCCTGTTTGTCCCGTTTTATTTCAAAGTTCACTGTCTTGTCTTCCTGTGCTCTTCCCCCTGTGATCACCTCATGTGTCTCACCTCTGTTTGATGCTCCACCTGTGTTTTGTTTCCCCCTTGTGTATTTTACCTCAGTGTTTTCCCATTGGCCTTTGTTGGTTTGTCTGCGTCTGGCTCTGTGTTGCCTTTTTTTTTTTCCTCTTTCAATACTAGTTTCCTGTCTGTCTGTATTTGGATGCTTTTAAAAACTTGCTGCTTGACAAGTCACACACTGACAGTGATGAGCGTGTATGAAAGGAAAAACATATTTCAACATGTTTTTTGTTACCTGTCAATGGTGCCCACAGATTAGAACGATTGCAAATACATCAAATACATGCATTGTACCATTTTGTTACTCAGTCCACCTCTATCTAATCAGTGTAGATCATTATAGATACAAGATATGGCAGTGAATTGAGAAGATTTTCTCTGATCTAAAACTGTAGACTGAGCTAGAAAAACACATTAATGCCATATCTTATTAAGCTCTAAAACACTACTGGGTATTGAGTTCTATTTGCAGAATCTGGTTTGAATCAGAATTTTAACTTTTTCTTTTCAGGCATCAGCAGATTGTGATTCATAGTCTTCTCACAAGGAGCAAAACCATATTGAGGATGCAGCACTGAGGCATCATAAGACAAAAGGTCACTGGAGAAGAGATGGGAAACAGCAGACTGCTGGGACAGCACAATCCAGGATTAGTGTACATCAGTGTCAGACAATATAATAACTCTGTATTTCCTCTTTAACTGGGAACCCGGGGGGAAGGATGAGGCAGTCAATTGGAAATCATGGTGACAGCGAGAGAGATGCTCTGCAGCTTTAAAAGTCAAGTAAATGCCACACAGTGACTGGAAGAGGACAGGTATTGACACAAATGCTGCTCATTGAATATCTCATTCCACGTATTGATGTTTCGGTGCAAACTTCATATTCTGCATTAGCATGTTGAACTGTGTCAACGCTGTGGACTGACTGGTGATTGTTGTCACTTTGAATGAAATTTCATTCTAAACTCCACTGCATGCAGACAAAAACAAGAGAAATACAAGCAGAGCCAAATGTAACATACTGTACTGTATGTCCCTATGGGTGAAATGAACTATAAAACTGGGAGGTCGCCGCCGCTGTCGGCTCAATATATTAAAGTCTCCTCGGCTAGAATGAGCAACAGTCTGCTATTTGATAGTCTCGCCCCATGGTGAAGCTGATGATTGACGATGAAAGAACTTCCATCCTCGTCCTGCAGATCCCGGCAGGGCCTGAAAACTTATAGACAGGTAGCGTGGAGGAGGGGTGAAACCAGATAACGCAGTCAGAGGGAGGTGGCAGTGTTGAGGCCACCCGATCCTCCCTGTGCCATCATCACTGTCCAGCTAATCTGCTCAGAGTGAGAACGGACCTGCAGCTAATGCCAGGTTTAAGGTGGACTGAGGTCAGACGGGTGAGAACAATTAACCCTGATACCAATTTACCTAATCATTTTCCTTAAAAAGCCTTTGATGTGTTTCCTGCATGGCCAAACTTCAAAGACGCAAATTAATTAGATGCTGCTGCAGTGATGAAGGAGGAGAGGCTACACAGGTTGGATGCCAGTCACACCAACTCTTCAATGGAAGTGATTATGATACAGAAAGTCTGGGCTGAAATACACTACTCTCATTTCTCAGTGGAAAACATGAACACCACTCCTGCTTCTGCTGTAGCCTTCATCTTTAAGTGCGTGTGTTGTACTCGTGCGCAGTGTGAGGCAGCCCTTTGTCTCCCAGGACAAACAGTGGTCAGATCACTGACATGCCAGTATGGCCCAGTCTTTATGAATATTTATATCCTGGGTAGGTTTCTTGTGTTTCCTGGAACTGATCCCTTTATCTCTGCCCGGGCATTGGCCTGAGAAAATTATATTCCCTCTCCGACTCCATAACTGCAGCTGCCAGTAAATTATTCAGCGGTGTGCTTTATTTAAGTTTTTTTTTCTTTTATAGAAAAACGTGAGGAGCACACACGAAGCAAAGTTTTCAAAGCATTAATCCGAGCTCTTCAAAGGAAGCCTCGTCCTAATACGTCAGCAGCACGACGCTAATGCAGCTCTACTGTATTCAGTGGCTGAGTTTTGATGATGCACAGTGGATGTAGATCAGTGTGGCAAACAGCATGCATCAAGTCTCACAGTGCATCTCACACAGAGTCCTTATGGGACATCAGCAGAAGCCTGAAATGGAGAGAAAAGGGATTTTACAGTCTCATTTCTATTTCAGGAAAAATCAGGGCGGGATAAAATTCTCATGAAATAACTGCAACTCAGTCTGACTTTGTGGTAAAAATGGATGATTGACAGCTGTGTTAAAATTAAACTAACTGTAAATAAGAAGCGATACCTGAAACAGAAGCTCCATCAGGGTCAGCACTATTTCTGAATGAATGGACCATTTTCAAAAATGTGTCATGATAGAATCATACCTTTCACACTCAATACTTGGTGCAAATCGTATTTGGTCTTTTATAGAATAACCCTGAATGAGGAAATTGGTGTCTTGAATCAAATCAAAATGTTATTTTAAAAATTATCTTTGGGACCAGTGATATTTCATCAAACTCTTGCTACTTTGAAAACCATGGTTGATTTCATTTCTGTTTGTGGGGCTCCATTGTTGAGTCATGGTGGTGGTGTATGTGAGTCAAACAACTTTGTGTTCTTGACCTACTTTTCCTCATGATGCAGCTGCTGTGAAAGAACCTAAAATCTTGCACACAGTCGATAACCTACACCGACTTTGTTAAAAAAAAAATCTGCTCAGTCCTTCATCACCTTCACAGCGTTAAGCCTTGCTGCATTGTGGCTGCAGGCACAATGAACTGTTTCAGACTCATGGTCGCCTCAGATCCTCCCAACTTTCATGTTTTTTTCTGTCTTTTCTGCATCATTAGTTGATATTTGTGGTTCTGAGTGACATGTAGGCACAAACAGGTCAGCTGCCAGCAGCTCTTTGTTTAATAATCCCTCCATGGTGCCAGAGTCCTGACTTCTCTGTAAAAGGAACAAACTTTCTGCTGCTTCCTACTTTATTTCCCCTCCAGCCTTCACTGCATCTCTAGCTGAGACTTTCTGTAGTGCAGCAGCTCATCTTGCTAAACTGTAACTTACTGAATAAGTCATTTAAACAACCTATTCTGTCGACACTAAAAGCAAATCCAATCGATGTAGCTTCACTGCAAATTGTGATGCTGCAGGTGTCTGAGTTTTGCACCCATCCATTATGAATAAAAACAACAGATAAGAAAGAGATGAATAATGAATACACAACAACAACGCTACACAATGCACGACAAAACAAACATCGAAAGAAACACAAAGGGTGAAGTGAAGCTTAAAATTAAAGCTGTAACATTCAAGTGTCATGTGCTGTGTGTCAAGATCTCATTTCTGTCCAGGTAATTTCCTCTGGTGCTCCAAAAGATCATCGCATTGACCTTCAGACTTTGACTATATTTATTAAAATAAAAAGTAATATAGATTAATGCCTTAAATAATGGATCAGGAAGCCCACGCCTCCAAGAGCTACTTCATTTTCCTCCAGAAAGTGAACCTGCAGAGTCTCGGGGCATCTTTTCTAATATTGCTGTTACCCACCCAGCTGGAAATCTCTCTGAAATCTATATGCATGCAGGTTTCAGTCAGTGAATTTCAGTCCGCCAGGAGCAAAATACAGGCTGTCGATTGATGGGTAAAGTTCAGCAGCAGTGATGTAACCAGAAATCAATTCAGCAGTGAGTCTGCATCTGTCTCGTGTTTATGTTGGTCATGTTTGTCTTGTGTTCCGCGTTACGTAACGCTGTTAAACAAGGGTGGCTGAGGGCACTTGAATCATCTGCTCACATGAATCTTATCAATGAAACAAAGAGCTGGGTTAAAGCGCTGACTGTGGAGCTCTGAGTGCGTCTGGGAACACCAAGTGGAAGACGAAGGCAGGTATACGGCGATCAGCTCGTCTCATCTTTAATGCAATACCCGTCGTCTTTGAGGGAGCAGGGCTGCGTCAGAGCCTTGTTTGAAGTCTTCTAACCTCATTAGGAATCAGTTTCCTGATGGGGAATCTGGTCTTCTGCACATCTGTGAGGAGTAAGACCCTAAAGGAGGCGCTTTTGATGCATCTTTGATGTTCGCATCAAGAGATATGTGTGTTTCTTGCCAGGAGATCGGTCCATTGTGACTGAGGCCTATCTCTTCCCAACTCATTCATTCAAACATATGTGCGTAGCGTTTGATATCTCAGAGTGAATGGCCTCCTACATGAAACTCAACAGATAAAAAACTTTTTTTTTCACAGGTTGACTCTCAAATTCCCCCCTGCCTACTTATTTCTTTCATTTCTTTGATTACAGCTGTTGAAAGGCCGCTGCCGGCTGTCCGACCTTTCAGCCAGGTGACAGCCAATTTCTCGCAACCAGCAATCACACGTAAGACCAGCCCCAGCCATGGCCACACTGGAAGTGACTGATTTATAATAATCATTGACAGGAGCCAGAGGAGTTTTATGCCCCTTCCAAAATATCAACACATCATCAAAACACACCTTGGCTCAGCTGTGGCTTTTCAATCATTGATCGCTTTGAGGGAATGAGGTTACTGCAGAAAACTAAAGTTTGCAGACAGAGAATCAAAGACAAGAAGAAAAAAAGTGCAAAATATGCAAATGTATGTAAAATGCCGTGGGCTGGATTTGAACCTGGGCTAAGCCTTAACAGTATATCTTGCTCTACCTGGATATGGCCACAGGAATATTATGTTTTCAGCTTGTCAGTCCATTTCATGAACGCTATATCTCACTATCACCTTGAGGGGCTTTCTATAAATTTGATAGTAACATTTATTTGGACTCAAGGATGAACTGATCGGATGTAGGTAGTCAAAAGTCAAAGGTCAAGGTCAGTGTGACAACACACCTGAAGACACCGTCAACAATTAACATGAAGGCATTTAACACAATTTGATGAGAAGTTAACAAAGATGCAATCTTACGTTATCATTGCTGATGAGAGGCTTCATATTTTTTTTACTGTCAGATTTATATTTTATTTCATTTATCCATAGCGAGGTCTATTGCAAGGTAAAAGAGAGATCAAGTCATGTTTCCTCCATAAACATCCCATCGTGGATTATAGTCCATCAGAGTTTTGTCCGCACTCAGAGAACAACAGAGAATCGTTGTTGTGTAGAACAGACTGATGCACAGAAATAAACAGAGTAACATTTATTTACATGTAATGAGTTTAATGCACATCTGTGTGAGAATACTGTGTTGATTAAAATAGGAGGGAACTGTTCTGTCAGATTTGATGTGAGGAGTTGTGATGGATGACTACAGTGCAGGAAATGAGTTGCCGGGTGTTAGTGCATCACTGTGATTTGCTGTGCTGGTCGCTCACAGCAGGTGTATGCATCTTGCTGCGACTCCGGTCTGGACTGAATTTAAACCCTGCTCACTGTCACAGCTGCACACCAGTCTGAGGGAAAATCTTTAAAGGGATAATGGATTCTCTTTACGTTCAGACCGTTTGTGCAGGAAATTGCCCATTCATGCAGTGCAGTATAGGATAAATGCAGAGAGTTATGGCAAGTGGTGATGATGGAGGTCAGTGTTTCCCATGACCTTGGAAATACATTGACTCCCCAAGACAACACAGTGATGCTGCTTTTAATTTGCCCCTGCATGTCATGCTTCTTCTTCCAGCGTATTAATGAAAAAACACTGACATTAAGGATAATCCCCCCCCCAAGTTATGCTCATTTATAACCTACTTAGATATTATCCTCACGTTGGCCTGCTCTACAGTACATCCCCTCTGATCCAGCCTTAGTTCCTGTAGGGGGTATCACTCCTTTCACTGTACCACAAAAAAAAAATGCGGCAGAGCTTGATTTCTATTCAGAATCAATTTGAGCTTGAAAGAGGATAATCTAGCTCCACATCAATCTGTCATGTTCTGCCAGCAGGCTTCAGGCTACCTGAGGGGAAGCATGCTGTGCCTTAATGATCCTCCGTGCTTGCTGATGTTCTGTCATCCACTCACCCGTCCGTCTACCTGAATTTACTCATTGCACTGTTACATCAAGGAAGCGTGCTTTTCCTTTAAGCTCAAATATGTAACTTTCCCCAGGTGATTTCCCACTGCAGCACAGACCCTAAGTGATTGGTGCTGGAGGGTTGAATTATTAAAAACTCACTTCAAGTCATTTAAAATGTTAAAGGGATAGTTCAACATTTTGACAAATTGGCCCATTGCCATAATCCCCTATAGTCATAGCAGGTTCATTACCTTTATTTATTGGTGCAAGCTATCTTTAATTTCTTGTTTTCCCTCATCAAACTCATCAAATTCACAATCTGACAACTCCAAAATGCTCTTGTGGACAAATTGTGACCTGCACATTCACCGCTATGAGATAATAATGGATCGTTAACAGAGTGCTTGCTGAAAAACTGTCCCTGAAGGGAATGCGCATCAGCGGTTTTGTGTGAATTTACAACAACTCTGCCCCTAACGTTTCGGTATTATCTCATAGCGTGGTGAATGTGCAGGTCACATCTTGTCCACAACAGTGTTTTGGAGTTTTTGGACTGTGTGTTTGATGAGTTTGATGAGGGAAACTAAGAAATCCCATACCGTCTGTAGCGTAGCTCTGAGCAGCTCGCTGCTCAGCTCAGCGGTTCTAAAAATAGCTTGCACCAATAAATAAAGGTAACAAACCTAGTGCTATAGCAATTATGGCAATGGGCCAATTTGCCAAAATTTAATTCCTGATTAAAAACATGATCAATACCGGCCTTAAGGTGACTGTCTGTAGGCAGGTCATTCTTTATTTACTCATCTTTATGTAAACATTAGTGACACTGATAAAAATAATTTTCACATCATGCAGGCAGATATAGGTTTAACAGTATATTATGATAATTAGACATTATGCACTGCACTGTGTAGATTTTTCTAAAGGGAGCCAGTTACACTTTCCTCAGGGCAAGTGAACTGCATCAAATGCTGGATTGAATATTACTGTGACCAACATAATGGGGAAACAGTGTTTGTGGAGGCACATTTAATTCCTCATTCACAAACGTAAACAAAACAAAATCTGAATTGCCTGCATAGTTTTTATTTTTATTTTTGGTGAAGATTTCATAACAGCTATTTGAAATTCAACCTGTACTGAGTTGCTGAGATAAGAAGATGTCTCATGTCATGCATATGATAAATATGAAGCTGAAGGCAGCAGAGGAAACAGCTCACCTGTTCCTACCTGAGGGAACAGCATAATCTGTACACCAGCTGACCTCTTCCACAGCAGAGCATTGCTCTCTGCTGGTGCTTCAGGCTGCCTCCTTAAACCATCAACTGAATCTGAATCATGTTGGATCTTTTTTTTCAACACACACAACCAAAGAGTTGGACAGAGTTAGCTGTTCAGGCCACAGTCCTCAATCACTGAGCAATTATCATGTTCAAACACATAACTGGGAAGAGAAATTACTCTCAAGGTAAATTAATGTTATTTGCTGTCAAGTATGTAGCCTGAGGAGACACAATTACTAATGTTACCTGTGTTAAAGCAAACCTGTTGATTGACAGTAGGAAAAAAACAAGAAAAGTTCCCTTTGGGGTAACAGTCAGTCATCAGTTCACTGAGGGCTGGTGTGGTGGTCTCCTGTAGGAACAGAGGATGGACATGTGCTGTTGCTTCCAAAGAGCTTGTTATAGCTCCTCACCTTCTCAGAGTGCCATTGATCATTTGATCTTCATTACAGGGGCCATTGGTGCCATACCTTTGAAAACCTCATTACATTGTAGTCCTGGGTATACTTAGCATGTCATAGTAATGTTCTTGACAATCATGGGTCGCCAGGTGCAGGGAGAAACTTAAGAACTAGCTCTATTCAAACTTTCCCTAGACTGACCTTTTAGAAATGACATTTGAGTGGGCACTACGTAGGTGGAAGACTTCCTATTATTCTAACAAAATGGCTCTATAGAAAGAAATGTTATTACCTTTGTCTGTATTTCTGTCCACCACTTTATATGTCAACGATCATTATCACTGCTCAGAAATGTAGTGCTGTTGTTGCTTACGTATGTATTCCCACGAAGAAGAACTCTACTGACTTTGATGTCGTCTGTTTACGCAGTAAATGAGGTGGATGTTTTTGCTCAGTAAAATGTCTCAAGCCATCTCCATCGGCATGGATAGTTGAGAAATTTGGTAGTGAATTCAATGTTTCCCTTAGGAGCAACTGTAACAATTTTAACAAACATTTTAACAAAAATGTAGCCTAATTGTTGTTGCTTCCACGAAGTCCATTATCACTTTTTAATGGACACCCCGCAGCCAATCAGAATCGAGGATTCACTCAGACCATAGTATAATTTTTTTATGGTAGCCTACCCACCAACTCAAATAACTCTGTTTACACTGTCACAATGCTAGCATGCTACAGCTGTGCAGGAAGTTTTTGTCTCGTTTCTTCTTTGATTAATCTGGTAAAGCAGTTTCTGTCTGATTCTTGTCTTAAAGCTAAATACAGCTTGAACCAATCAATGCAATGAAACTAAAGCTGACATTTCCACTTATTCCCTGATTTGCCACTGGGTAAAAATGTCAAACAGGCGTACTTCCCAAAATGTCACACTGTTCCTTTTAAGTGCACATTATGGGCATCTTTCATTTATTTATGTGCTTTATTGTTTAACTCATCAATTCATCATCATCATCATCATTATAGTTGTGTATCCTTTAAAATGTATTTCCTGTTTCCTAAGATAACCCCTACCTTAACCATCAGTCTGACTCTTTCAGATTTCTATAACAGCATTGTTCAGATTAAAGCTACTATGGTTCTGTTATGGTGCCATTTTTTCACAAACCACCTCACCTTTTTATTATCTTATTTATTTTTTATTTTATTTTATTTATTTATCTTCTTGACACTCTTATTAATACCGGTACACATGATACGACTCACACTTGGGTCTACCCGCTTCCCTTCCTGTGAACTGCATACTGGAGAAGTCTTATTTAAGGGGACACAACTGTGCTCTGTTGATGCTTTCATCTATTATAGATGACATGGTGTTTCAGGGTACCTGTCTCTGTCGTACATGTCAAACCTGTGAACCATTACCCTGGGATATAATTATGAAGTACCACACCTTATTTGTAGTCAGCGAAGCGCCATTTGCTGTGAAACTAATTAGTGTGAATTACTATAGTGAAAGCTGTGTTTGACCTTCCACATGCAATCACATTATTAAGTCCGATCATATCTGATGCCTGTGTGAGCGAAATGCATAAAATGCGATAATGGTTTATGGTAAATTATGCATATTTATGATGTGACATCACACTAACATCTGTATTCACAATGATACCATAATGGTGTTTGTCACCACTGGAAAAACTGATTTCCTGTGATTGGAAAGTGGGAGCATCATTCCCTGCTGGTTTGAGCACAAATGATTTTAGATTTACAGTCACCAGCAGCTGCTTGACTCCCATAATGGTTTTAAACATAGCGGAGGTGGACTGCCCTCCCACATAAGCAAATTATTCTGAGCAACAGAAAGTGTGACAAGATCAATGTTGTGCTCTGTTCCCTATCATGATGGTGTATTGTGGTGGGTGGTCTTGCCATATAGCTACTTTGGCAATCCCTCTCATTGCTGCAGTATATAGGGCAGAGGGAGGATTAATGTACAGCTCATGATAGCGTCATTAACAGGAGGGGTTTCATTAACACCACTGTTCCAGAGACTGCAGCTCCTCAAAGGACCACTTGAGGCAGAGTGAGACAGTTCCCATAGACTCTCATATTAAAAGGTTAAACATTACAAAAAAACATTACAAAATGTGGTAATTTCCCATTTCATGACAGCTACTGTATGTCAGGTTTGAATTTTTATATGCATCGCCCGTTTAAAGTTGATCAAGGTTTAAATTTAGCAATGCATGATTGAGCTCATGGTCATTTTGAGTGACAGAGCAGTCCAGCTGATTAGTTGCCTGTATTCTAAATGTCATTGCTAATGTTTGTTACTGAACCTGACAGAAATTGGTTTGCTTGGTTGTGATGTGGCTTATGCCAGTGTTGTTGGAAAAAAATAGTGCAGCCTAATGTATAAATGTATATGTTACTGATGAAGATTATGGCAAACAGCAATAATATTCGCACCCCCAAAAAAGATTGATAGTACAGGCAGCCAATGAGAATCAGGCAATCCTGAAATATGTGACGCGCAGGCTGTTGTGTGCGGCGCTCACCCTATGCTCACCATACGCTCACCTGTAAGTTGGTTGCCAACTGCCGTTAAACGAAGAAGAAGAAGAAGAAGAAGAAGAAGAAGAAGACGCGCTCACAAAGGTTCCCCCTTCTCCTCTGGAGGGGTCTGGACCATAGACTGTAAAAAGAAGGTCTGGACCGATTTAGATGTACAGTAACACCGGTCAAAGTCGCTGGTTCAAACAGGAAATATTGTGGATTTATGATATAATACATCCATGGGATTTACCCATAAAACAAACTTTTCACGGCAAAACAACAAAGGTAAGAAGAAATTTACAACCATGTTTTGGTCAAGCAGTGTCTTTGTTTGCTCGACTTTGCTGGCTTTTGTCTTCTCTCTCTGCCGTGCGTCTGTGTAGCTCGGTGCTATGTATCGTTCCGATCTTTGTGGCTCTTTCATGAGGGTAGCTGATGTGTTTTATAATGTAGCTACAGTAGGCTAGTAGGCGACACAAGCCAGAAATGTGGCGACTGGCTCCACACAGAGGTGCATCATAAAGTTTGATGTTTAGTTGTTTATTTTAGTGTTTGGGTCCTATAGGCTAAACATGGTTTTTACACTGCTTCTGCTGTTTAATTTGGTGTAAAATATGACTTTATTCTTTCATAATTAGTGCTGTGGCTCTGTGGTTGTTCTGTGTGTCTGCCAGTCCCTCAAATGGGGGAACTTTGGGGTATTGGCCAACAGATGAATTAGCCTGAGGTCAACCTTATAGCTGCTAATGATGCTAACTGTTGAACAGGACCCACACATGCAGACCAGAAAATTGCAGCTCTGAGTTTCGGTTTAGTCTCAACCGTAGCCTACATAAAAACAGGTTAGAGGAAAGACCAGGTACTCGAACAGTGCAGGTGATTTAAGGCAGGGTTGGGCACAGTGGCTGGGTTTCAAGGTGGTGAGGCACCACAGGGTCAACAACGAACTGGCGAGGAGAGGCGTGACAGGCCTGGCTCTCAGAAGAGGAGCTGATGAGCTGATGAGCTGATGCACAGCAGGTGTGTGGATGCTCCAGGTGAAGATGAGCGCCCAGCCCACAGAGACAACACAAGGGGAGGGGTAAACAGAGTGACAGGAAAATACTGCACTAACACCCGTGTTGCTACAGTTGTTATAAAGTATTTTTTATTAACATAAGTCTCTATGTCTCAAGCTCCAAAGTAGCCCCTCCTCTTTGCCCATTTTTGGATTATGTAGATTAGGAGTTGGGCACTGCCAAGATAGAAATGATTCAGAAACCTATGGGTAACATCACAGAGGCTCTTTCTATAGAGTGTGCAGATTTAATGAGGTCAACAAGACATTTTTTATAGGCCAGCTCATTTCTTAGAGCCTTTGTGTAAAAAAACAGGTGCATGTTTTTTCTTCTACTAAAAACTATTAATGTTAAGAAATACACTTCCCTCTGTAGGGAGAACCAGCCATAACTAACCCTACCACTGGGAATTTTTTTTGAAGTGATGCTACAAATCCCCAATGTGCCTAGTACAGCCGCTTCAGAGCAGACACTCAGTATCAGGCGTCATGGGCCGAGTGAGGCAGCACAGTCTGTTCCACAGGAAGGTTTACAGGGAAATGCCATCAACGGTGAACTGGAACCACTGACGCGTTGAGTGCAGCTGCTGTGCAGATAAGAGGAGCCACAGAGTCAGGAGATTACAAATGTCTAGAATTAGGAGGGGTATTTAGACAAGAAGTGGGTGAAAATAAGATTTGCTGGGAACCATTTAATTTCTCTGGTGTGCGGATGGCTAATGCACAATGATCACAGATGACGAGTGGAAGCTGGAATTAAAGCTGCTCTGACACTGAGCTATTAACCTGTTTCCTCTCATTTGGGCTGTGACCCTGTTGTCTGGGGCAGAAAGTAACTGGTGACCCACTGGGTGCAAGTTAGGACTGAAACAACTAATTAGGATCCCTTTGGGGAAGAAATGTGATATGTTTCCATGGAAACACACTCTATGACTATAATACGTATTAGTAGAAGCTTTAATCACAAATGTTTTTTTGTTTGGACATTTTTGACCTATCAGAATACCAGCCTAAAGACTGTCATTATGTTTAGCAATTTCTCACATAAAAGAAAAATCATGTCACAGCTTCGCTCAAGAAAATCTTGAGCTTCTCCAACAGTATAATTATTCAAAGTAGCCATCTACTCTGTATATTTAAATCTGACCTGCACCACTCACTTTTCTAATCCGTGCTACTTTACATACTAAGTGAAGTACCTAAATGGAGCCGCCCTCCCTTTACTGAGACACAGAGAATGACACTGATGTGATCAGTTATATCTGCAGACAAATAGCCCATTACTGTAATAGCAACAATAATATTGTGATGATTGGTTAAAATATTGCAGAGCTCAGTTCTTGTTTTGTTTTTATTCAACATTTGAAGTGTGACAGAGATTTTTCAGATTTATTTAGCATGTCCTAAATTTGTAATGAAATAGGCCTACTGTATTCATCATTTTTAAAGGTGTACAGAAATGGCTGTTTGTCCGTTTGTCCGGCTGAGTTGTCATGAGTTGCCGCACGAGTTTACCCGAGTAAGGAAAACGAATTTGATTGGTCGTTAGCCTATATCAAGTGGGCGAGATAAAGTTTGGGGCGAGACCGGGCTCGGTGTGTGTGTGTTGTCTCAGAAGTTTGATTTAATTTAATTTTCTTAAACCTGTCATTTTTCAAATAAAGAATTATGTAAAGTACAACAATTTAGGAAATATTTGGTCTTTCTTGTTGAGCGTTAGATCAAATTAAATGAATGTCACTCTTGTTACACCTAGTTTGACTTCATTAAAACCTGCTTTCATGTCTCATTAGTCATTACTAACCTCATGCCCCCACCCACCCCCACATCTCATCACCTGCAGTCGCTTTGCTAATCAGTCCCTCATTGTAGTCCAGTGTGAATGTGTGATGACGCGTGCGTATGTGCATGTGCGTGCTTGCTCCTGGATTTGTTTGCCTGATGTGCCAGTAGACTTTATAAGTCTCATGTCAACAGCTATGTCTCTATACAAAGGCAATGTAAAAAAAAAAGAGTGAACAAAAAAGTTCAGAACATAAACTCATAGTTTCAATATTATAATGAAGTGCAGACAGTTAGTGCTACAACACCAAATCCAAACCAGGCGACTTGGTGGTTAACAGATGAACCACTAGTGTGAGCTATGAATCCTCTTACCTAACGAGGAAGAATCTGTGCTTGTGTTCAGGGGCCACATCCCTGTGTGGCCATCACACACTGAAATGAGACGCAGGGTCCACAGAGGATTTTTGCTTTGAATCACCATGTGCACGCCCTTACACTTGTTTCATCAATTGCGACTCCTGTTGCCTAGCAACCAGGGCCACACATTACTTTCCTCCACAAAAACGTCTGCTCTCGGTCTGCGTTGTGATGCATATAGTGAATCTTGGGGATAATTAGCACCATGGAGGTGACGGAGGCTGCGTTTCTCAGTCACAATTAAAGAAGAGCCTTTGAAACGAGTCTATTCAAACCACTGGAACGCAACCCATCTCTTAATGCAGCCTCTGAGGAATGTGACAGCTTCAGTCATAACTATTATTTTCATTTTTATGAAAAGTTATACACAGAATGTTTTTCAGCCTCCATCTCAGTATTATGTCACATTGCTGGTTGGTCCTTTTCATTTGCGATCTTGAACCTGCACCTTAATGAGTTGGGGAGACGGAGCACACAGCACTGATGTGAGGTTTTTCAGATAAAACCTACCTGCAGTCTGAAATTCCTTGTAAGTACATTATGTTGCGGAGGCTTTGCAGCAGTAAAGGCATCAACATCTGCACAGTCGTTTGGTTAATGCAGGATAATCAGTGATTTGACATTTAAAGACAGAATGTATGTTGCAGCATGGCAATTCCTTTAACAACCTACCTCTGTTTTATGTATGATCAATAAGAGTCTCCGTGGCTGCTGTCTGCTATCAGAGGCTTTGTTCAGACAGGCTATTGATTGGAACCCATTCATTATCCTGATGGCTGCATGACTACAAACGTTTACTGTCTATTGTAATCTGAGAGAACCACAGTGCTGCTTCTATGACTGCTACTATAAAATGAAGCCCCACGGTGTGTATGGCATCCATTAGTATGAGCAGCCATACTGCAACATGAGAAAACAGTATAGTCATGAGAATGGATGCTCATAAATCTCCCGGGACACTAGATATGTATAATGTTCTGGAGGGATGTCGATGTGCCTGTACATCCTTGAACCTTTGCATCCAGAGGGGAGCATGCTGCAAATGTTCCCACAGTTTTGAATTTTTTCTCAAAATTAGGCCCTATGTTCCCACTGGACTCTCTCTACTTATCTGGACTCTATCTATCTGGCCTGTCTTTTTTACAAAACCTAACCAACTCCTTTCTTAATTGCCTAAACCCAACCAAACATAGTGCTTTGGGAACATAGGAAGGACCCCATCCAGAATATATACAGTCCAAACTTTTCATCAGTGTTAAACTCAGAGATTTGTTAATGACTCCACAGTGTGCCCAGCAGCTCTCAGCAGTTTGTCTTGGTATTAAAGAGACATGACATGTGTGTGTGTTAGTAGAATATCTCAAGAACAAGGTCAGTGAGGAGGACACAGCAGGAGCACAACATGAAGGATGAACTGAGCAACTTGAAAAAGTGCCAGCATTGTTATAATGTAATGTGTTAGTTGACCACTAGTTGAGCTAACAGTCATGTTTATCCGTACTGGTCAAAGTGTGGTCACACTGACCAGCACGGCCGACGGGGCATGAAGGCACGAGCCAGCTCAGCCTCATCTGCCATTTGTAATAGCGCTGCTGTTGACAGTGTGTGGGTGACTGTGGTCAGCGTGAGCACGGGAGATTTTTCAATCTGCATTCATTACCGCCCTTTTTTTTTTCTCTCAGCCTTTCAGCTGAGTCGAGCCTCATTTGGCGCTTTGGCTTTCATCCCTCGCCCTCTTTTCCTCCTGCCATGATCAGCACCCTTCATCACACTCCAGAGGAGGTGGTAATCTGCACAGGCAGAGGAAGGCGCTGCCAGGACAAATGAGAGGGAGATTGTTGCTGTAGTGCACGCACGCACGCACACACACAATCGCTCATAGTGCCTTTGCCCATTGTATCACAAAGTTTCTACACAGGCAAGATGTCAAAACAGTGGTGAGTTGAGGGAAAGTTTTATTTTTAGCATTCAAACCACAGCTCTGTGTTTGTGAATTTACACCAGAGACATCATCAGGGTGTGTGGTGTTGGCTGTGATGACAGTGTAGTTTAGTCTGTTAGGTATAGATCAGACGAGAGAAAAAAAAAAACAACAACCCTGAAACTTCTGGCTGAGTCGTCAGTAATATGAGGTTTAAATCGATGGTGTGATATGTGGAGTGGTCTGTTTATGACAGAGGGCGACCAAGAGAAATGGGCAGTAAACAGAGTGAGTTAGTGCTGAAGGTGCCAGCCGTTTTTTTGCTCTGCAGGGAATGGCAGCTGATGCCCGCGGTGCCTGCGGATCGATAAGACTGCCTCTCTGTCAGCAGCCTGTACTGGAGAAGTGTTAAGCAGATGAGTTGAAGCTCCGTTCCCCCTCAGGATGTAGTGGTTCTCTGCTGCTGCCCATCTGAAACATTCATAACTACTCCCCCTGTTGACGGTGTCTGGCCCCCTGTGTGCAGTCACGTTTAAAGGGATAGTTCAACATTTTGGCAAATTGGCCCATTGCCATTATCGCTATAATCATAACAGTAGGTTCATTAACGTTAATTGTCGGCGCAAGCTACTTTTAGAACTAATGGAAATCAAACTCATCAAATACACAATCCAAAAACTCCAAAGCTCGTATTATCTCAAAGCATGATGAATGTGTACTGTAGGTCACAACTTGTCCACGAGAGTGTTTTGGAGTTGTTGGATTGTGTATTTGATGAGGGAAACCAAGGAATTCCATGAGCCTCCGTAGCGTAGCTCTGAGCAGCTCGCCGCTCCGACGTTCTAAAAATAGCTTACACCAACAATTAAAGGTAATGAATCTACTGCTATGACTATAGCGATTATGCCTATTTGCCAAAATGTTGAACTATCCCTTTAAGGACACACTTAAGCAGCTCTCAGGTTAAACCATAAAGAATTCAAGTTGCATTTACCACATTTAAATTTCATCAAATATTTAAAGCTGCAGTAACTGATTTACTGCAGCAGGATTGAGCTGTGAACGCAGCACTGACACACATGTAGTTGAGGTTAAGGAAGTGACAGTGAGTCTATAAACAGCCATATCCGAAAAACAAAACAATTAAATGATTAAACGTGCTCAGAGCTGAGGGACAATGCAGTATACTGCAGTGCAATAATTTGTCACCATGTGAACCTATATGAAAAAAAAAGAAATCCAGATAAGCGCCGCTTTAAAGGTGTAATAGGTTGCACTCTGGGTCAACTACTTTGCCAAAGCCTGTTATCTCAAAGGCAGTACACTGATTCATTTGACAGGCTGGCCAAACATTCATAAAAAAAACATTTAGTGTGAGAAGCCGTGACCATGTCTCTTCCACACTCTCATTTGACTCTTGTCCAAAATTAGAGCGACCTCTGCTTTTGTGGGGAAGGAGGATGGGACCTGCAGATATATAAACTTTGTATGCGCTGGATAGCCGAGTCCACGTCTTCATGTAGCATTATCCAAATGTGCTGCAAAAGCTCAGTGAATTCTCCAACCGCCCTGTGGCTCAGGAGAGTGGTGGCTGCAGGAGTGGTCACAGTCCTAACACTGTGACCAATTCAGCCACCCGCACTCCAGGGGAGATGAGTGTTTTCATGCTGACACAGCTGCAATGCTCACACCATCTGTCACACTGCTATACATCCATTTTTAAAGGCTGTAATATGCAGTTTTGCACTTTTGAAATATTATCAGCCTGTGTCAGACATGCTGCTTTTTTATATTTATGGATAATTACAAGCTGTACAAGTCGGAGGGAGTTTTAAAAGACTTCATATACTACTATATCATCTGTCCTCCACTTTCTGTACCTACCCCCTGGTTTTGCTGAATTTGGCTTTTCATAAATGATTGAGACATATTTTACTCTGAGTGCAGTCACCTAGAATCCAAATACAGAGAAAATTCATAGAAAACGTGCAGCAGATGCACCGCCACTTTCACGTGCACCCACTTCTACAACATCTGTAGACACAAGTACCACAGCTGCAACCTGTCAGAATGACACTTTACCAATAATATAGGTCAAATCCTATGTACGGAATACAAATGGACAATGAGAAAACGAGGGCAGAGATTAAAACCGTTGCGGAATCAACAGCAACTAACGTCATCACATTTAATTTTGCACATCATTACTGTACGGTACTTTCTCTGGTACTCGCTCTCCTCTATGGAGCAACTGATACCTGCTAGAGAAGAAATGTGGGACCTGAGTAAAAGGCAGGTGCACAATCACTTGCCACACAGCCTGTGTGTGCGCTTCTTGGGCTGGACTCTTCTTCCCAGGAACAATTTATTTCTCAGCACAGTCCAGTTTCTTGGGTGTTTGTTTTTCCACTGTGTCATTTTGGTCCCTGTTTTTATTTTGATCTAGGTCACTTTTTTGAGGCAGTTTAGGCGAATTCTAACAATTTATGTGGAGGCTGTAATGGAAGTTAGAAGTTTTGTCGCTCTATTTTTTATCCTTTTTTGACCTTTATACCTTTAGGAAAGTGTCTCATTCTTTCTCTACACGTTGGTCAAGTGCAGCTGTGAGGCCTAATAACATTTCCTCTTGAACTATCAGTCCAGTCGGTTCCACTAAGTGTCCCTCAACTCTGTGTGAACCTGTGACCTGTGCTGTTGAACCCATTACTCCTCCTGAATCACCTCTATTCAGCTGAATCCCCAGCAGAGACCAATCAGCCCAGCTCGGACTAAACGATCTCATCTCCCCCCAAAGTTCTCCTGTCAGGCCGGTGACAGACCATTAAAGGGATTTTTTCAGTCTTCAAAGCAGGACTGGAACATTGCTCTTTTATTTTAAGCACATCACCAACTTTCACCCACTTCAGCCACAGCACAAAATCCTCCGTCACAAGACTGAAACACACCGAAAAGATAAAAGAGGTAGAATAATAGTCTGAATGTTATGTGCCTCTCGAAATCCATTTTCCTATGATAAAAAATCTCACTACAATAGAAAACACAGACCAGAATTACTACTACGTTTATTATTCTTTTTCCATTTAAAGTGTGAAGCTCTGGCTCTCAAATACAGCATGATGAACAATGACGGCACACAGTGTTGACACCCAAAAGAAAGCTATTTAACTGAACCCTAATTTTCAAGCTCTTTGTTTTGACTGAGACGCCTCCCCAGCACCACCACCTAGACATGAATATGCTTTTATCAACTTGCTTTAGAAGTAATCCATCAAAAGTGTTTTTCATGTCTCTGGAGGTCTGTTGTTTCGGCACAGTGCCTCTCTCTAATGGAATTCCTGTTGAGTATTTTTCTGATAGTGAGTCATTGTAAATTCATTGCTTGTTTTTCTCTTCACCCAAATCCATCTTCCATGTTGGACATCACATGTCAAAGCAAATTTGTAGAGCCACTTTCATAAGAAACGTTACACTCATTCAGCCCACTGGGAGTTTGCAAGTGTTCTGCTTCTCGCAGAAAAGAGCTTTGTGGTGATGTGAACAAATGGCTGTTGTTGTTGTTTCTTGGATCAGTTCTTTCTTTTCTTTTCAGGTGGATTGGCTACAGAGTGTTGCACAGCACAGCCGCAACGCACACAAAAAACACCACATAAAGTTTCAACATCCACTGCCCATTCGACCAATGCCAGCCACCCAAGCCCCGACCCCACCATCCTCAGTAACAACCCCCCTCCCATGCCAAAGCCTGTCCACCCATGAGGTCATGTGACACAAATTAGCAAAATTAGAGGGGACACCAAGAAAAGCGCTACCAGCTACTTCAAAATGTGCCTGCCTGAGGTTAAGCCTTAGTGAAACGTAAACAGACTTGTAATCTCAACCCCTGTAGCCTACAGAAATTAGCTGCATTTTTTTTAATATTGACAGGTGTGTTAGCAAACTATATGTCGTTAAGTTGTGGGTGTAATAATTTCCTGACATCTTCTGGATATTCAAGAATACGCAGAGGTTAATTTACCACCTGTCACTGCACACGAGAAGGCCTGACAAAAAACAACAAAAAACCATTGCAGTTTTTAAGAGCCCCTTCAGTAAATTTGTTATTATTCCAGTTCTGGAAAACCTGCCGCAATTAGCTAGATGCCGCTCTTCTGCTTCTTTTTTTTTTTTGTACTGTTTTCAACGTGTCTCTGCTTCACTACGAACCTATCGATAGTGTGTCAAACGCAACCATAACGGACTATCAGCATCCTCTTCCCTTTGACCGTAAGTTGGATTTTCTTCTCTTTTCTTGACTTTCTGCAGCTGAATGGATCTGCTCCTCCTGGTGTGGCAAGGTGAAGAGGGCCCGGGCGGGGATTGAACCCACACCTCCTGGGTAAGAGTCACACGCACTTGCCAGTCAGCCAAAGGGACATCTCCTTAGCCAAGTAGGGTGCATGATTAATTGGAGGCATAGTGACAGGAACCTCAACTGTCACATCTCTCCCCCTCTTTTTCACAAGCACGTTCTCATGCTTTCGTGCAGGCTGCCACTCATTAGGAATCCATGGACCCACCCCGAGTGCTACATGGATCCTGCCAACAACGCCAGACAACAGCAAGGTGAAGAGGGCCCGGGCAGGGATTGAACCCACACCTCCCGGGTAAGAGTCACACACACTTGCCAGTCAGCCAAAGGGACATCCCCTTGGCCAAGTAGCCAGGGCACATGATCAATTGGAGGCATAGTGACAGGAACCTCATGGGTTTGTTTAGATGTCAGTTCCCTGATATGATCAGAACACTGCAGAAGCTATATTTGATGGTTCACTACTGAATTCAAAACATAGATCCATCCCCCAGTAAAATCAAACTATTGTTTTTTTACACCTTCAGAATTTATACAGATCAAAGCAAAACGATGTAAGAGGTGCAGTTTGAGGCCAATTGTTGTGGTCAGAGCCAGACTTTACTGTGTTCTCCTGTCAGCGTCATATTTGTCTTATTTGAGAGTCTGAGAGATACTCACCTTCAGCCAGAGAGTGAATAAGCACATTTCCTAAAAACACTGAACAACTGCTTTAGTGGAGAGAGAAAATCTTAATGGTTCAGTAAAAAGTTGCCTGTTATTTATTGGTTGATGCTTTTGTAAATTATTCACTTTGCAAACACTGACCATCCACCCCCTGTGTAGTCAGATTGGCTAACAAAGCAGTTCTAGTTGGTAAAAGCTATTTATCCTGCAATTAGAGGAGAATAAACAAACCCTTAACTCTAATCCAACATAACATTTGAATGTAGCATTTATCTAGTGCTCTTATTAAAAACTTACCCATTCACCCATTCACAGACACATGAAGTGATGGCAGGGCGATACCATGCAAAGTAACAGTCTTTAAACATCAGACATTTATTAATCTTCCAGAGAGACATTTGGAGTCAGATGAGCAGCCACAGTCACAACGTTAGCACTGGGACTGAAGGGGTTAATGTCTGTTTATTTTCTCTCCCCTTGGTTTAATCATATGGACGTGTGCATCAGTTTGGCATCATAAAACCGTAATACAGATTGAACCGTCTTGATGCATGGGACTGAAGTAATTGACAAATGAAATATTGCAGCAGTGTGATGTCTGTGTAGGAGGTGTGGGAGAGGGAGAGAGAGAGAGAGAGACTGGCAGATGGAAATAACACTTATGATAACAGGGAAATGGCAGACTGAGATATCTCCAGGCAGTCAGTCACGAGTCAGCTGAGATATTTCATATCTCTTAACATGTTTCATATTCCACCATCAAGGCTTTAAAGGTTGTATGAGGAGCTGTCCTTCTGCTGAATGAAACACCTTGAGAAAAATATATAGCTCACTGTAACATTGAAACTATAAATGCATCAAGATGGTTTCAGCCAATGTCTAAACACTCAGAGACAAAGAACAAGCAAGGGAGGACAATTAGAGTAGTGGTTACCATGGGAGCCAGAAGTTTAATTTGTATGTGTCCTGCTTTTTCGCTTGTGAGAGTCTGGGATTTAAAAAAGAAAAAAAAGTACCATCGATTGCCATCTCCAGCCCAGCTTTTAAAGTAACCCCTAACAATGTTCAAAAGGCTGCTGTGATTAAAAGCAGGGATAGATGCAACCACCAGACTTCCTCTGATTTGCGTCATATCTGAGGTATGTCTTCCTCCTTCGGCTTTACAGTCCAGCATGGACGCGGCGCGCTTGGCGGCTCCTCGTGCTGCATTTAAATGAGGTGTGTGACGACCGCGACACAGTCCAGACAGGCCAGGGCTTTATAATGACAGTCTGAGTCATCACCCACTGTTAAAAGTTTTTGAGGACTTGACAGATTTCAGTTAGCACTGGACCTGTAATTTTACTGGAAGCAAGGTGTTTTTAAGAAGTGCTGGACCTTGAGAGTGAGGGGCTTTTATGATCGGAGAAAAAAACCTGAAAATGTGCTAAAAAAGCCTTGAAATGTACCATTTGCTTTCCTTTGAAGTAGAGCTATTTTTGGGACAACAAATACTGCTCTCAGTCTGTTTCACATCTTTAGAAAAAAATCCATCAGATCTGTGTAGACTGAAGAGGCCACTGTAACATTCTCTTAAATTCCACCATGTTTTCTTTTAGCATTCAAGGTTTCAGCTTTTTTAGTCAAATCCTTTAGGTGCGCTATCCTGTTGGTGGTTTAGATGCTGTATCCAGCCGCCTGGAGGAATATCATCTTTACAGTAGCTTTGTATCATCACATAATGTTTGAATAATAATTGTGGATGAGTTTTCTCTTGCAAGATTGTCTTTAAATTTGGCTAAAATGAATGATTAGTTTTTACTGGTTCGTGGTTGTAAACCTAAACCTAAACTTAGGAACTATGTTTAAATTGAAGAAGATTATATGGAACCATATTTGATGTTAAACTTGGGGAGGGGATGGTGACATCTGGCACTTTGCCTTTAGAAATGGAAGTAGTGTAGAAGTTGTGTGACCTTGGCACCGTTGAAGATGAGTTACATTTTCTGTTTCATTATCCTCTATGTGATAAACTGACACATTCCCTGTATGAGAAGGCCTAGATGAAGACCTCTGAACTCTGGATGTCTGAACATGATGTTGTGTTGTTTTTTTAAAGAGGAGATCTATGCTTTAGCTACAGTAGATTCATTGATGGAGCTTAAATTGAGACAGGAAGGACTACCCACATAAAATCATGGTTTGCTGCTTGTTGTTCTGTATCCTGGAAGCTTGTCTGTCTGTTTCTGATTTGTTGTGATCTTTTTTAAAATTCTCCTTTCTTTTCCTTTAAGACGACACATTATAGCTACTCTTCAATGTATGTTTAGTGTCTTATAAGCCCATGTGAGCTGGGCACAAAAAGATCTGCATGACACTAATAAAACAGTCAATCAATCAATCAATCCATCAATCAATTATGTAAAACCTGGTCTGTGGCTAGGCAACTGTTTGATGGTCAGGCTGCTGTGATGATTGTCATAGAAATACTGCTGTCAAAGTGTGTCAGCAGCTTAATTCAGGGCCCGGTGCTGTGTGTGTGTGTGTGTAGGTACAGGAGGAGGTTATTCTAGGACATTCATTCATGCTTATGAATCTTCTTGAGATCCTGTGTTGTGCCTGAATGCAGCTGGACCACACTGTGACTGCTGTGTGGATGCATCCTATGGTGGAGCAGAGCTGCAGCTGACTGCTGTGATGCTGCTCTCATGACTCGTGTGTAAAACCAGTAGAAAAGAAAAATGGGTCATTATCACAGCTGCCCATCAAGCCTGTTCCACCTGAGGAGGTTCATTGTAGATATACTGTAATGCATTTATCAGTGAGCAGCACAGTGTCTTTGCTTTGTCCAGGGAACAGTTTAAAGATGTCTTGGTTTTTGAGAAAGGTGTTGTCACCTGTCGGAGGTGAGTTATGATGTCACAGCCCGAGACACTGCAGATCCTTTAACATCAGTGCTGGACCTCTGAATGAATGCCTCTATCACCTCTGGAAACTTTGATGGGAAACAGAAATTTCCCATGATGTCTCTTATGGACTTAACCTCAAAGAGATCTGCAGTCTGTTTCTGTCTCCATTTCATTTCATGCTGTGAAATGTTTCTCAACTGTCTCCACACCATCTGTCCAGGACAGACAGGACAGGCAGCCTCATGTTTCATCGTCTACTGTTTTTAATCCATCCTGCTGTCTACTCAGGCCACGTGAAAGCTTTACCCTACACATGAAACGGGACCCATATTTTTATCCTTCAGTTTTCATGTGCCTGAACGCATTTTATCTAGATGCAGATGTAGACCCGAGGATGCTGCAGCTCCTCTGCAAATGTGCAGCTCATATTATAAGTTACTCCACTGAATGACTAACTGACCACAGTTTGCTCGTCCGTTTTTTGCTGCGTGTATTTCTTGGTAAATTCCTGTCCACTTGGCTGGATTTAGCACTCAGCTGACAGGCTGATGATGGCGCCTCTGGCAACAGACATGTTTCTCGTCCCTTAATTTATCCGAGGTGTGTAAATCACCCTGAGTGCCGCCCTAAAGTGCCCAAACCGTGTGGGTTGTGCGGCCCAGGCCCACGCCACTCAGGAGGTCACCTCTTAAATGCGTCACAGCCGTGGAGAACGGCGATGTAGCCTCAGTTGGGAGTGCGGTGAAGGCTGGGCGGGGTATCTGTGTCACCGTCTAACCTTGTGCACGCTATCCCAGCGGTTTGTGCCATCTGTCATCTCTCTCTTTTTTTTTCTCCCTGCTGCCATGAAAGCTCGAGTAGTAGAAGCTAAGCCTCTGGTGGATAGATGGGGATTCATCGTGGCTTCACAAATGGGGTTTTGAAAAGCAGTTTAGATAATTGATTGTCCATGTTTTTGCCGTCACATCACACATCCCTCAGGTGCAGCCCCTCACTCAAATCCCAGACAGCTCTTCCAGGGACATGAGAGCACTTTGATGTCATTACATGTTACTCTGCCTCTCAAAGAGCATGTGGATATTATACCAGAGACACAGACGGCACATTGGTGTGCTCTCTTCCCACCACGGAAAAGGCGAGATTAAAGCACCCGTAACTCATCAGATGAGAGCCGTCTATAGGACAAACACAACACACAAGGCAACACAGTAATTGACTGTAAAACATACAAATCTTGCTCACTAAGGCCCGGACCTCGAGGATAGCTCAACATGAAATAAGAGTGTGCGTCATATTGAATCATATAAGGAACTCCCTCAGGCAATGAAGCATCTACATTAAGATTCCTTAGTATTTTCTCTAAAGGCAAGAGATTGGATTAGTCAAGTGCTTACCAGTTTTTCTCAGTTGCTTTGGTACATTTCTCGAATCATCCTCAACATTTGCAGAACGTGCATTTCTCAAAACAATTCGTACAAAACACCATGGAAAAGCCAGTCTGTTCATCTCTCAAAAGTATAAATTGCTTAGTCATGTTGTCAGAAAAACAGTTCAATGGAAATGTATAGAAATATGCTTGACACATTATGACAACTTGTTCAACCTGAATGTTGTGGGGGGTGAGACTATTCAACAGAGACCCATTATAATACATTTTGATCAAGCAATAGGAAACAGCAGAGAATTGTGCATAATCATTTGCATGGACGTACCAAAGCATTTGCAACTTGTTCAAAGAAAGGAGAAACAGCTTTTTTGATGTGCACAAGTGACACAATGATGTGAAGATTGAAGAAGTAGTTTTGAGAATTTCAATTCTGATCTGAGAAATGTACCAAAGAAACTGAGAAAAACTGTACGCAGACCTCATGGTCAAGCTGCTGCATCTCTATGTTTATGTGTCTCAGGATTATGGGTTTAACACTGATTCAGTCATCTGGTCTTTTTCTTCCTTTGCCTTTTTAAAAATTCTTCTTAATCCATCTGAGAGTACGTAAGGGGAACTATACAAGTTCAGTCCCTTTTCCACTGTTTTGCTAACCCTCCTCCTGGCCATGTGCATTTATTTTTAACGCAGCTGGCGAGAAAGCAATCGATCGAGAGATGGATAACGTTATTTATCATATACAATGTTACAATGTGAATTTATGTAGTTCTATCTGTCATAAACAAGAGATTACGAGTCACGGGGTGCATTTATGACACCGGGTTGGCCGCACTGATCTTGCAAGTTTGGTTTTCGCCCCGCTATCTGGAAGGCAGAGAGCCTCCGTTCTCCCTGTGACAAGTTACAAGACATTTATTTAGCCATCACAATTATCCTAAAGCTGAAGACTCAAGACTATTGGAGTTGTGCCTGTTGTGGCAAAGTGATAATTTCAATGTGAATAAAGCAGCGTGTCAAATACTGTCAGTCAAACTCTATCATCACATCCAGGTAAGATCAATGCTTTCCAAATAATCTGCCTGGCAGTTTTTCTGTGTTGGACTCATCCTGTCAGCGCCTCAGAGAATCTCAGCTGCTCGCTCTGAGGGAGTCCCTTTGATTGCTTTTTTTCCTGGGGGGTGGCAGCTGGCCACTGTGACAGAGCAGAGCCTCATTGGTGTCGACAAATATCAGTAATTCCACCCACATTCCCGCTCGCACCTGTCGGGCAATACAGTCTCATCCAGCGGGTGAAGCTGGATGATTCTCTGAATGTGCATCCAGGGAAAGTGCATTCAGCACATTGCACTGTGTTTGCTTGCTGTGTGCTTGATAAGACAGGTGTGAAACGAGTAAAATGACAGTATTTTACAGCCTGGGTCATTTCATTCAGGGAACTGTCATTTCATCTGCAGCAATAACAAACATTTATTGCACATAGTTTCACAGACAGCATGATTCTACTTAACGAGATGAGAAACTATCTTGAAATGCTTTCATTGCTCTATAAAAGGATTTTATTTGGGGCGTATGATACACAGCCTTATAGCTGCAAATCTTTTGAGGTGAAAAGTTTAGACAAGTTCCACTCCTTACAAAGTTTCTCTTCCCAGTTGAAGCTGAGTTGACACAGGACAGTTTCACTGCCCATCATCCTCCACTTTCTCTTTTCTCTTCCATTTGATTTGACTCTGGTGTGTGCGGCCTGAAGCCTCCTCTAGCATGCACACATGGTGTTTCACAGGTACTACACTCATTCATGACTTGCTTGTTCGACTTGTTCAACCATGAAGAAATCCTGTCTTTTTCCTGAGTGGCCAGGGAAAAGCTGGAGAGAGAAGATGGGAACTACATATTGCACACTTTCACATTTCTCTCAAAGGACATTCATAGAGTTGAACTTGTTTCTGCACAAGAAAAAAAAAACAGTTGTTGAGAAATGAAAGATGAAAAAGACTGAAATAGGAGAGTTTGAAGCACTGGCTTCTGTCTTGCCTCTGCTCAGCCGGCCAATCGGTGTGAAGAGGGTGTGAGCGTCAGATCAAAACAATCGCAGAAATGGTTCTCACCTACATTGAAGGGTGGAGAGGAAGGGCGGTTTCTAAAAGCTTTTTGATCTGACAAGATGTTCTTTTGAAGTGTGCTAACCCTTTCACTTATTTAAACAAACTGTCATACACAGATGAAAGGGCAGCCATTGGGTTTTCCTAGATCCCTGTAAAGTTTGCTACAGCGATGATCAGGAGGACAAGACAAACGTTTGAAATCATTGAGGTAAACCATATGTTTATTAGTTGTTTACATCTCAGGAGGCTGCACTGCTTCCTTGTTATAGGATGCATTAATGCAATAGTGATTCCTCAGAATGCAAAGTAAACATCACCATATGATAAGCATGACATATATTAATGATATGATAAATAATCCTCACTTATAAAATCATCAGTCAGGATGTGTAATGATGCATCATGATGTTTGATTTTTCGCATCGTGTGATTTATAACACCAGGCTTGTCGTGGGACAGCTGGGAAGGTGTGAGCTGGGAAACCTAGCCAGACTGGAAAGAGGTGTGGGTTGGGGGCGGATGCAATGCCACAGTCTCATTGTTGCCACGGATACACAGGTTGATGGATGACCTTGCAGTGATGGGGTTTCAGCACGCTCTCTCCCGCCTCCTGCCAGCTCTTTAAAAAGCATTTAATTGAATTAAGCCTGATGGTTAATGTCATTACCTCCCATCCTATATGTCTGATGACCTTTCATAAAGCAGTGCAGATGATGCCACAGCTGTCTGAGATATCACAGGGTGAAGCCATACAGTGAGACATTTAATCACTTCAATGCATTTATAATTACCCATTGCTAACAGAAGGTCATGGTTATTCCCAACTGGGCTGTGACTATTTACATTAGGTATTTAAAATGTCAAAGTTGACTAGCACTGAGGATTTAATTCCACTTTCAATTGTATTCGCTTTGTTTCTTCTCTGCAATGTAGAGATCTAATCACATATAAGTCTGGCCCATGTCGTATGCTATTTGCATTGCGTCTAGTGTCAGCCGGGAGCAGCCCTTTATCTGTTTGCATCACTCCTCTCTGTGCTCACGGTGCACGCTGCCCTTATCAGTGGCTACAGCTCATGCAAGTGTCCTGGTATAATAATGTAGCCTGGAAGCTCACACTTTTTACAGTGTGTTGTTGGCAGCAAGAAAGATACATCAAATTTGTAAGAGGTTAGCAATAGCACCGCTGATAATATGAAGATGTAGAGCAGCACAGAGGAAGCTGTGGAGCTCCTCAGGTACAGAGAGTGAAGAAGCTCCGTTCCCATAGTGACTGGGTTGCGCCTGGCTAGATGTCTTGTTTCTATTGGCTGCTGGTGTGTTTGTCACAGGGAACATCCTAGTTGAACTTTGACTCTTGTGCTTTGCTGAAATCTGAATGGTGCAGCGTGGTGTTTCAGAGCACAGTGGTGCTGTTGTCATGTTGTGCATAAACTCCATGAGACTTTCTCAAGAGATGTTTGGTCCATTTTAAATGTGGGTTAAAATGTTGACTTATAACATTATGGTTATTATGATTGATAAGACTGATTAACTGTAGTTTATATGGCTGGTCAGAGGAGTTTGAATCTCACAGATGATATGATTATTATAAAGCAGTAATGTTGTAGCAGAGGTTTCATGGTGACCTAAAAAGTACCACTGAATATCAAATGTTACCCAAATTAGAGGAGAGACCTTCAGCAAAAAAAGTTTTCTTTTTAGACCAGTTTTTAAAAAAATGATTTAATCATCTCTGAGATACTGAAAGATAAAGGAAAACATTTCTTTACTTACTCCTTTAATTACTCCCGTTGTTGCTCTTGTTTTATGGTAATAATGAGTCAGTCTGCTGTGATATAAATCTTCAGTGGATGGGCTTTTTTCTCTTACATATCTATCAGGATATGTGAACCAGATCTTGCATTACTGCAGAAACAGTGATAAGATTAAGAGGCTAGAACACAAATAAATTCAATAAGGAACAAGAAAAATCCACTGCGGTCCAGTATTCCTTGAGTGACTCCCATGAGATTCATTACACCAACACCCATCTGTATAAGAAAACATTCTACAAATACATGCATGCTGTGTCCCACCATCAAAAGTAATGATATTTGCTCCCAGTGCCCCCTTTGTTGGCACACACTACTGTAGCCTATATGAAGCCAGCAGTCTCAAACCTGGGTTTTAAGATGGACACAGTGATTGGTAATTTGGTGCAATAGTTAAGTCCAGCTTCTTTCACTTGTAATGCACTCTTTGAAGCCAACAGTCTCAAACCTGGGTTTAAAGATGGACACAGTGATTGGTAATTTGGTGCAATAAGTCACTAAGATGGAGCACATTACTTCCTTTCTGGTCTCCTCCACTGGCTGCCTGTGCACTTTAGAGTTAATTTCAAAATTATTTTATTTCTTTTTAAATCTTTAAATGGTCCTGCCCCGCCTTACCTCTCTGAGCTGCTCCATCCCTACGCTCCTGCCCGGTGCTTCAGGTCAGCTGACCTGCTCCTGGAGATGCTGCGGTCTAAGCGGAAGCTCAGAGGGGATAGAGCCTTATCTGCTGCCGGTCCCAAACTATGGAGCAACCTCCCACTGCGCATCAGACAAGCCTCTTCACTAATGTCCCATTATTTCATCCAACACTGGCACTGCACTGTGGTGCTGTCTGGGCTCATGTAACCTTTGCTGTGTCATTATTGATCTGTGGTTATTTGTATGCAAGGCTACAGAAGGCAGTCAGACACCACACACCTGACTTTACTCCCAATCAGCAAGATAACAAGGCAAGTGCATGTTGTCACGAAAATTTGAGAATGACGACAAAGTCACAACACCGCAGAACCACCACACAAAGCAACACAAGCACTCCTCGTGCTGTTACACACGCTACTGACTCACACCACTACTGAGCAGTGTGCCAGCAAAATACAAAATAGTCTTTGGGGTGTGCAAGGGAGTGAACCTTCATGTGAGGACACCTTAGTTATCAAACAAGTTTGGTTGCAATGGTGTTTCCTTTGATTCCAACTCAAAGCACTTTATTAATCAAATCCGTATTCATGAAAAGTATGTTCAGGCATCGTTATAAGCTGCACTTAGAAAAAAAAACAACAACACTCTGCTCTCTGTGTAACTGGAAACACCTGCTACACACCAGTACCAGGAGATGCACCATTTATATTTGAACACTAGATGGCACATGAGGTTAAATAATCAACACTATGCTGCTTTATGTGAAGTTCTCTCAGTGTGATACATTAACTCCCTTTTGGCCGCTTTAAAATTCATATAAATTTCAATGCTGACAGAAAGCCAACACTTCAAACACCAACACGGTCTGGCTGACGTCTCAGTCTGCTTTGAAGAGCTTTCCCTTGATCTCGTCGTCTTGAAACAAGCAGCTTAACTTGTCTGTTCATTTGGAGACAAATTGACAGGAACCACATCATGGCTCCGAGTGTCAGTCACTAGAACTTTCCAAGCAAAATGCTCAAGTTTAGTTCAGCTTCTCTAATGCGTCGCCTGAAATCACTTTTCATTATGTACCGTGATCAACAAACCTACCTGAAGCACATGAACACACGTAAACTTTCTGTAAGGCACGAACTGTGAACCGTGATCACTTAAGACCAAACAAAAACTTTCCACATGGCTTGCTAAGTCAGTGCAACTTTAAACATGAAACAAAGGGTTTTAATATGAGATTACAGACGAGATTTTTAAAAACGACATCATCAGCAATGAGATTTCAGTCATATGGCAGCTGTATTGTGACTGCTCCACTTTCTGAGTTGTTAAACTCTTCTAATAAGGTTTATGTAATTTAGGAAAGCTGACTTGGATCGGATCATTTTAGGGCTTTAACGGATCAGTTAGCATGCAAGGATTAAGCTGCTGGAATATTCCCTCATAATTTTCAGCCGGGGGCCCCTCTCTTACAAACAATACAAACACAGGGTGCTTTATATCTTTCTATCTTTATAATTATAACGTGCACTTCCATTTGGAAATAAAGCCACGGGCGTGTGTGATGCCGTTTAATGACACACTATGAAATAACTGCGCCCCGGTGAGAATGTTGTTTTCGCTAGAATAACTTCGGTATCTGAGCAATGATGATGTCATGTTTATGTTTTATCTCTTCCTGAGGGTGGAGAAGGTTTTAACATGAATTTCCCTCAGGAAGAACAGGAGGAATCTTTTTGGGGTTGGTTTGGAAAAAGTCTTGTTCCACTCTGTAGAATCCCCCAAATGATCACTCGTTCATAGAGCTGCCAACCATCGTATCCACGTTATACAGCCTTCAGCCTGTGATGAAAGGTCACAAGTGGTTGCTGCTTCATTTTGAGTCTAATCCGTCTCATTTGTTGTAAACAGTAGCCTACATACTAGGTGTGTCCCAGTGTAGGGGTTGCATCTTATGGAGGATTCCATAAAGATCTGCAAAGGAGGGTCGAAGATTTCCACTTTCAATTCAAGCAGCTGTGCTTGCTGTTATTGTTGCATCACGAAGCTCTGTTCCTGTCGCACTAAAATCTTGACAGCATCTAACAACATCTTTTCACAAAACCCTTTAAAGTTGTTCTGTCAGCTGTTCACCTGCACTGACATCCAGTTTTACATGTAAAAGTCAAATCCTGTGGCTGTTTGTTTGCTCTTTGCATTGTTTCGTAACGTGTGTGCAATGAATCTTGGGATACCTAGGGTCAGGAGGAGTTCACCTGCTGGAGCCTAAGACAAGGACACATTTATGGCCTTGAAGTGCAGCCTCCATAAGATGTGGCCCCTGACTTGAGACACAGATGTAGCAGTGCACCAACCAGGACAGTGAAGACAAAGTCTACTAAAATAATATTTAGAATATTTACCTAAATATATTGTGCAAATGTTTGATGAGGAAGGTAATACACTCAGCATGTTTGATAGAGTTCAGCTAAGTTCTGCTGAATGTGAAACTTTTCTATTGTTTCCACTGGACACCATGGAAGGCAAAGTTTAGCTTGTATCTCAGGTGATGAATACATATTTCAACAGTCATGTAATGTTTCAGAAAGTTTTATTCATGCCATCATTTAACCAGAGAAACTACCTCCATTTTATGAATAAAACCACAAATCCAAAACAAGTCATGCACGTAGTCCTGTGCACTTATTAACTGTCAGTGTTATGAGCCATGGAGACAAAGTTCAGCTCCCTGTGGTTTCACACCAGCACAAAGGCATGATCAGTTGGAGTCAGTGATGGCAGGATGCCACCCAGTGGCTTCAGACATTACAAAACAACGCAGTGAATAACCAGACACACGTCACAATTAATCATTCCATTGACCCTGTTTCTGCTCTTCCTCCAATTTGGAAAGAAGCTTTACATTGTGTTCTGTTGAAGCGACAAATGTAGTGGAAATAATCAGTTCACGACCATTTGTCTTTTTATATCTACCTCTGCTGCTGAGCCGTATGGTACACTGATGTGAAATGTGTATGACTTCTCTTGCTGCCATTAGGTTTTTACCTCACAGAAGCTCCCTCTCTAACTTGATGATGAATAAAATTGGAGTTGACTGGAGGCCTGAGGCCTGAAGTCTTTTTGCCTCTTTAATTCATCTGTTGACTGCTTCACTGTCGACCCTTAGAAAAAGAGCCTCAGGGCATCTGGACCAAAACCCATATATGAAGTAATGAATTAACATTACAAACAAAGACCTGTCAGGCCTGTAGAGCTTATCATTACAAGTGCAGTTGACTGACTGACTGACTTTAACACACCATGTATTTATCAATGTTTGATTACACTCAGAGCCTTTATTCAAACAATGCTACAGGAAAAACTACGGTGGCCAATAAGGGCAAACACGCAAAATGCTGCAAAACACATGAATGATGCAAAATCAAAAACACACAAATATAAAAACAGCTTACAATCAATATTTCACATTTACTGTATTTTTTTCTCGTTTGTGATATTTCAAACTGCCTGTGCAGATAAACACACATAGACAAACTAAACAGATAGTGTGAATATATTTCAATAAGTGCTTTATAAATGAATTTAGATCTGGATACCTCCAGTACATCCCTTATAAGTGGCCCCATTCATGTATTATTGGGATCATTAGGAACTTGTATTTAATGGTTTTGAACTCACCTGAAAAGCATCTAAATAGCTTCTAAATACACATGTACATCTACTACTGGTTTGCAGCAGTTGACACCTTAACATTTACTTCAATTCAATTACATTTTCTTTACTTCTTATTCAGTTTGACTTGATTAAATTTGATTTACCTTTCTAAAGTAGTTTATTTGCATGAAACCTTTCAGCATTAAGAGTAAAATTGTATTCATGACAGTATTTGTGATTGATCCAAGAAGCTCAAGCAATGAAACCTATTGTCACCAAATACTTTTTACAAAAAAAATCTAAGTAAATGGGCAACTGGTCAAAATGTGCATTTGTTAATTTGTAATTGTATGAAATCGGTGATATTGTGTATGTCTATTTAATAAGAGGCTTCTCGGTGGTTCTCATCCAGTCCAGTCTGCCTTTTCCTCTTAACCCTGCAGGTGCTCTAGTCCAGAATCACAAGTGAGTGGTTCATCTGTTCACAAATCATATAAATGTCCATCTCTGTTGCTTTTGTTAGCAGAGTGTCGTTGCTCATTTAGTTCATTCTCTCCCTGGCACCGCTGCTCCTGCTCGGCCCCCAGCAGCCGGCCCTGAGCAGAGTGACCGGTGGCCATGTGACAAGTTGGGTGACCGCTTCTGACGGGACGCTAATGATCGACTGGCACGCAAGCGGGTCGTTAGCCAGCCGGACGAATTAGCAAGGTTGCATGCAAAGGACTTGGGCTCTTGGGATCAGGCCAGACCACAAAATAGTTGAGTCATTTTCATTCTTCCTCTCCCTGCCCTGGGAGGGAAGTGCCAAGCAGATACTGTCATTACTAAAACATTATTTCTGCGAAAGAGCTTTAGAGTGAGCATTTCAGCTCACCTGCACAGGCCTGTTGAAATGTATCTGAGGAAAGGGTGTCATTATATCATCTTGATGTGAAGGTCTAGTCGACGCCATGTGATGCAGTTCAGTCTTATCTTCCTGTTTCATCGGCCACTTAATCAGCACAGCAGTTCACAGTGTTCTCTGGGTGTTCTGCTCCCGGGATCACCTCTGACCCGACCCTGCTATGAAGGATGAGGAGTTGTGCGACTCTGGAGGTGCCGCAATCAGCTTAAGACCCTCTGCTTTGTTAAAGCACAAAAATGTTGATGCATATTGTCGTCCACAGGCTTTGATCGCTGAAACACGTCCGTTCACAAGTCAAGACAGTTTGACAATATAGTGACAGCTCATGACATGGTTTAACGGGCCGATTATCTGCAAATCTTAACCACCGTGACGCATGTTACTCTCTCCACACAAAGGAGATATTGGACCCAGGTCAACTGAGGACACCTTCAACCCTAATTGTGTTTGACATTCATAAGCGAGGAATGTTCCAGTCAAGACAAATCTGGGTAGTCTGGAGACCGGCTTCATTCTGAGAATGGAAAAAAATCCTCTTAATAAAATTAAATCTATGATCGTTAAAGCCCTTTTGTTAAAGGAGTCTGGCCCTCAGGCTGTTAATGAGCAGGTTATGTCAGTGGACAGCAGAGGGCGCTGCTCACCATTCATTGTCACTACTGTTGCATATTTTTTCTGCAGGTCTCAGGTTTTTCTATCATTTTTACACAAAGTGGCTCAAACATTTGGTTGATAATATTATATTTTCAAATTTCATATCTATAGCTACTATAAGAGGAAGGTGTCAGATTCCTCAGCAGGGACTGGGAGGAAGGGTAGCAGATACATTTTCCCAGGATCATTTAACCTCTGGGCAGCATCTGACCATGTGGATAGAACCAATAATATTTGCACACATTTGGATGCACTGTGAAATAATATTAAATAAGTTGTCTCTGGAAGCATCCTCTGCAGTAAACTCAGTATAGTAGGTTTCGGTTCAGGACTATCATTACTTCACAGCATCTCTGTGTTAATTGTGTCCTGATTGTTTCTATCTATTTTTAAGTTTGTGATCACAACCAAACGATATGTTCATTCCTGCCTCTGTGTGTGGGACTCCTTATCTAATTACTTATCAGTTATCAATAATTCATCAACTTGACATATGAGTGTAGAAGGGCAGCAGCCGAAGGCCAGGGGCACTCAGGTTCACAGAGGTCAGTAACTTTGACCTCAATGATCCGTCTTTGGGTTCGGGTTATTCCTAACATAATGTCGTGTCCTTCAAACCCACTGACAGCAAAGAAAAAACAAAAAAAAATAAAACTTTGCATCTGGGAGACTTAGTATTTTCCTCATGCAGTTGCATGAAAACGAAGACCCATTGACCTGTGATCCCTGGGAAAGGTCAGTTATGTAAGAGTTGATGTGTGGGATTAATGAGGCTGTTGTGCAACTGGTGATGCAGATCACCAGCGAAGTTAACCTGAGGTAACTGGGAAAGTGGAGGCTCCAAAATAACATTTACATGCATGTTATTCAGCCTTATGGCGCCACTCGCCTGTAGAGGGCTCACTGGATTTATTGCTTTTCTTCTGAGCGAGGTGCTAACTTGAATCACAGGCCTATAGCGAAGAGGTTTAATGGTATATTTTTATAGGGAAATATTTGGAGGAAATATGACATTCATGCCTTGAGTTATTGAGACATCCTCTGAGATATCCTCATCCAGACATTGACTCCTATTGTATTGTCAAATGTTAAAACTCTTGGTAGTCGTTTTAATGTTGATCCGGATGCATACCGGCGCTCTGTCCAAGACATTCTCACTGTTGACGGGTGTTATGAGGAGAGCCAGGACTCCTCGGTCCTCGCGGATGATTGACAATCCAGTGAAAGGGGCTGAAGTATAAGCTGTTATATTGCTTTACTCCCCACGGTGTCAAATGGAAATGAGATGAATTTTGCAGACGCGGCGTGGCGTGTTTCAGGTGGAAGCACAATGCAGCTCTTGAGAGCAAGACAGAGGTCACAGCACCATGAGAATATCATCAACACTCATTCATAACTCTTTTTGAAGATCTGTGTTTTGCTCTCTACCTTTCTCTCTGTGCTCCGTGTTGTTCCACTTTACTGCACCGCCGTAATTCAACTGTGCAAACCTGAAGTGTAAAAGCTCCCCCAAACAAAGCGTAAAATGAATGGCTGCCAGCTGCTTTTTTTTTTTTTTTAGGGTCTTAGGAAAAAAGAACCTGCTCGGAAATTTCCTGCAGATGTGATCGCATGACTGGCTGGTGACAACTTATAAAAGGAGCCTCGGGGGCACCCAGGGAGCCCCCCCGGAGACACAGGGATCAAGCCCTGCATGGGGATAAGGAGAAACAGAATGGGGTCTTACCTTAAAAGGCAGAATCCTGAGGGCTTGATGGCCATAACAACATGAATGTAGGGCTCTGACCTGAACACTTGTTAGTTTCATGGTTTCACTTTCTGCAACTGAGACAGGTAGGACTCACATTATAGCTTTTAAGAAATACAAATAAATCACATGTAAGGACGGAGTTCATTCACCTTCTACACACAAACATCACAAACATTTATGCTGCTACTGCTGCAGCTTGGACAGTTCAGCATTGAGTCATCCTCAGTCCTGCAGAATTAAAGGTCAGGAATTCAGCTTTGTTATCAAGAGACCAGATGCAACTGGACTGAGCCAAGGTAGTTTTCTGGCAGTGGGAAATAGTTTTGCTTCCTCGAAGCTACAAGCTTTACAAAGGGACTTTTGGAAAACTAAAAGCACTAAATAACGCTCATCAGGGTGCACCAGACTATGAATCAGCACAGTCAGTCCCCTGTTCGTTGTCAGCAGAGCAGCTGAGGGATGTAATTTTTACAGCAATAGTTTAACAACTTGGAAAATATAAAAGTGTCTGTCCAGGAGATGAGGAGATAAATACCACTCTCATTTTTTACGCCAAATAAGAATCAAGTCATATTTTTAGATCATAATTACAGTGAAACATTCATGTCGGCCTCCAAGCTGAAATCAGAGTCGGCGATATTGAGAGTTTCTGACAGCAGAGGCAAAAAAAAGCATTTACTGTAATTCAGTGCTGTGACTGTGAGGCCGATAGCGGGCATGTTTTTAAACCAGGCAAAAACACTGAACATTTTGCTTCACACAGTTTTCCCACGCTGAAAGTGAAGATAATAGAAAGAGAAGACTGTTGCCAACACTTATCTTTGCTTCCTCACTGAGAAAATCTGGAGTCCTGCCCACCACCTGCTGCATCCAAGAGCTCCAGGTGAAAAGAAGAGAGACCAGCAAGTCAGACTCAGATAAGGAGTCTGAGACCAGCATGTGGATCTACAATAGTTAGCGCAATCTTATTCACAGTAGCTCTTGACTCTGTGGCTGACAGGGCATTAGCAGATATGCTAATGCTAACTCTCGCTCATATAAAAGTGGTTGTCTGAATCTGTTTTTACGAGGCCATTATGAGGTCACTGCGTTTCCAAGATGGAAACACGCTGTCATGGCGCTGACTGCTTATTTGACCCATGATATTATTTGATATTATGTATTGTAGGGGGAAAAACACACCATGGGGAAATATTAACAACGTTAAGCTGATTTTCATTGGAGGACATTTTTAAGATATAAAAACAGAAAGTTACACAAGTATATTGGTATAAAAGAAGGGGTTTGTGAACAGACTATACTTGAATCAAGTAACATAATACTACAGAATCAAGTTTTGCTTTTTAATGACCTTGGAGCTATTTTTTGGAGAGGTGTGCATGTCCCAGAGGTGGGACACCACTCTGCGACCTGGCCTCATTAATGGATCCCAGAAGGTGCCTGGGTACAGAGATGTTGTTGACCTGCGAGAGGAAAACAGGGCAAATGATGTCACCCACATCTATAAGGGGAGACACCCCCAAGTCCGTCTCCCCCTTCACACCCCTCCCTCTGCGTGGCATTAGAGGAATTCCCAGAGGGTAGTCTGGAGGAAATGCAGTAAAGCAAAGAGCTAATATATAAATATCTCCTATGGGTGAATATAGGTTTGTGGAGGAAGGAGAGCAGTTGCTGCCCTAAGTTGGGAGGCGTGCCATTTGAAAAGAGACGAAATATAGACGCGGATGATCTTAGAAAGACTCACATGATCTCTGAATTTGGTTTCATTCCCTCATGCTGCCTTAGAAGGAGAGCCCACATACACACAGCATACATCGCTGACCCATCCCACCAGGCTCAGTCACAGTCCCATTCTTCCCAGTCTGGAACAAACATGAATCAATATGAATAATTCATGGATTGTTTGCGGTGTAGGGGTTGTTGTAAATTAAGCCGATTTAAATGAGGAGCAGAGTCTTTGTGCTAAGCCCCATGTCTCAGAACTCCCTTGCAGTATTTACCATAAAGCTGACAGGAGGACAGCGAATGTCACTGAGTGCAGGCTGAACCTAACAGAGTGACATACAGTCTCTAGAGTCTATCTGCTAATTGCACTCTACTGCAATCTATGACATAAGATACTTTTTTAATTCATGTAAGGCTACTTCTATATCTACAGGTGATTTTAAATCACAAATGGCATTGTTGTCAGGCATGATGATGTCTATTCCACACGAGGCAGAACCACTGCGTCTCAAATCGGACACACTCATCACTCACATGTAGTACGCTGTGTACACAGTCTACTCACAGGTGTAGTGTGTGAATTCCAATAGGGAAGTGTTGTCCCAGTCAAATGCAAATGATGATCCTATCCTGACACGTGACCATGATTGTCACCTGCCTGCGGATTGCTTTGCCCACTTGAAAGAGAGCGTTCTTCTTTCCTGGGTGTGCCCCACTTGTCATTTGACTTGGAAATCAGGCTACACTGACAACGTGTCCTCCTTCCTCTACAACATTGGTGAACACCCCCTTCTGCGACTGGTGAAGCTGTTGGGTATCCATCATTTTACACCCAACTTGTTGTCCATTTCGAGTGCTGCATGTTGTGTGGAAGTACTCTGGCAAAAGTATTGATAGTCCACATATCTTCAGTTTGTAAATGGTTAGCTAAACCAAATCCTCCAAGGTTAGATGGCCGAGTGGTTGAGATTGGTGACTGCGTTCTTGTGATATCACAAAGTCACATAAGTCCTGATGGATGTTTTTTGAGACTCTGTTTCTGAATACTGTGTGTGCATTTCTCTGTGGATTGAGGCTTTGATATTTTCAAAGTATTAATATACAGTATAACTCAAAAAAGATGTGGATGTCTACTATATGATGCCTCTAATGGTATTAAAACTGTTTTAACTTTGAACCTCATAAATCATGCTAAACAACAAATATCATACTGTACACACAAACAAGTGGTCTTTTGTGTTTAACACTAAATTATACCAATTTTCACCATATACACATACAAAATAGTCAGCAAGCAACATTGTAAATCGCTCTTCAAATCACACTTAATAGCTTTAAATGAAGCTTTACATGCATGAACACTTTCTGAAGACCAGTGATTATGCTGATTACTGCCAAGTGCGAAAAAACTGCAAAATCACGCCACACATTAGAGACACATGAAGCCCACGACTGAGCGTACAGTAGCTCTTGTTTTGCTCCACAGAGCCTGGCACCACAATTAACTGGGCCTGCGTTGTGTCAGCGAGGTATTCTGGTGCCCTCTGAGGTGACACTGCTCTGTTTCACGCTCATCCTCTCACTGCCCCTCTCTCAGCTCACGTGCTGAAGATACAAACTCTACTCGCTATGGTTACAGTCAGCCAAACAACAGTCAACAGAGCAGTGAGCCTGAGGTACATGCCGCCTGCCAGACCTAACTGCATGTGAGCTCACTCGTATCTGCACAGCATCAACCCCTGCTCGGGCTCGTTTTATTCGGCCCTGAGAAAAAGCTCTCTCTGCTCTCTGCAGTTGTTGTCTTTTGAAAGGGAGCTGCAGCTCCGTGCTGCTAAATCAGCAAATCTGCAGAACACTTGAGTCCAAGCTTCATACTCGACATCCCAAAGTAAATGTTCTCGAGAAACTTCTACTACTCAGGCCCCAGCTATCATAGTCATGGCATTCAGTTTGGAGTATGTATCAACAAAGAATGATATCTCTCCGGCAAGCAGGGAGAAATATTTAAGAAAAACATTTTTGAGAAACACTGCGCTCATACCTCAGATATTTCCTCCTGCCCGGTCTGTCGGCTGGATGGAAAGTGCTGTATCTGAGTCGGGGCTCATTTCGTGCCGGGGAACATTTACAGCAGGTGAGGAGGACAAGAGGAGCTTTATCCTGCCGCTCACATCTCTGCTGTCTCCATCTCGGGCCGGTGAGCGGGGGAAACGTCTTATTAAAGTTTCCCCTCTCATCCGCCTGACGCGGCTCAAGTCCGTCTATGAGAGAGCTCGTTCACCAACGCGCCTCTGTGGAAGACAGTGTGCACATTATGTAGCTGTGTTGTGGAGGTTGGGTGGAAAATTTTGCTGGGTCTGAGCTGTGCTTTCTTTGGCACTGGTGGCCTCTGGGCCAAAGCTTATTCATCTGTGAACTGACAGCTTCACCTTAGCCCAGGAAACCGAAGAGCTGATTCCCCTGGATCAGTGATGGGCTGGGGGAACGCTCACGAAATGTTCTCGTACGATTTCCCTTGTAACACGGGAGTGAAATGTGTGAGGAAACAGCCTTTTTTGTGTTTTCTGATTCAGAATTTGCCTCACAGCTTGTGTAGCTAAACAAGAACATGCTAACGTGCATGGAATGTTGTTTAAATTCCTGTCTTTTTCTCATGTTTTTCACCACTACTCAAAAACAAGTCCAAGAGGAATGGATTTAGCAATTAGTTTTCTTTTGTTTCTGTTAAGAAAGACGGGTTTTGGAAATTACAAGGCAGCAGGCTGTGGCGACACCCGTGTAACATCCCTCTTTCAGCTAACGTCACCAATTTTGGCAGTCGTACTGTTTCCAGTAACACCAGTTTGCCTGGAAAAACAGTTTTAACAAAAGGTTTAAAAAGTCATTTTTCATTGAACTCATCTCTGAGCCAACTGAGAAACACCGAGGCGAGCTAAACTATGCTGTGACCCACTAGTACAACAAGTGGAATATTGTTTTGTCTTTAGTTCGTGGGCGTCACAATGAGTTGACTGACTGTGTTGCAGTTGCAGCATCTTTGTGGTGTTAACATGGACTGTCAGAGACAGTCAGAGGAGCTGAGGTCTCTTCAGGTTAAAACTTCCACCATGGCCCAGCGGTAATGAGAAACAGCTCTGCCTCCTGTCTCTGGTAGTTTCTCTTCTGTCCTCAGGCTCCCGGAGAAAACTGGAGCCAGAAACAAGACAAGACATTGTGCGTCTGCCGGTAGCCAACACACGAGTTGTGCAATTCAAATACAGATGTTTGTGATTGGAAAAAAAAAAATAGAAACATCAATCTTACATAAGATTAAACTTCACAAAACAAGGGCGCAATGTCAACTGGTCAATCAAACAAACAAAACTATTCACTCTATTTCATGTTAGAGGGTCCAATAACAGCGCGGAGCAGTGTTCGGGGTATAACATATGTTGAATACTTGTCTTGGATTTCATAAAACACTGGTATTTCCTGGTATTTTGTGTCCAAGAGCTTTGGCATTTCTACAGAAATACTTGCGATATGTTACACAACCCCTTCACAGTGCTGTGGTTGCGAGTTCTTTTGTAAACCAAAGGTTTGCTTGGGGTCCACGCCTGTCAAAATGAAGGCTGTCATTGACTCAGAGATGTACCATTGCACATATATAAGTATAGTAATTACCTTGACAGCAAAGGTTTTCATTACTCATCCTCAGAGGTTGCATGCTTCAACTCAGCAAATGCAAACTCTTCAGCGCTAATGCTGGGATTTTCCAAATGGCTGGGGCATCTGCCATGACATGGGTTTTCTTGCATTGGGGGGGAAATTTTCATGTCCTCTCTAACATCTGGATTTACAGCGGCTTCAAATGCCTCGGCCGGGCCGGTTGCAGTTGTTTACGGACACTCTGAGGCCTTTGAGGGATTTCGGAGAGGTATGCCACACATGGGCCCGCTCAGCAACAGAAGTGGAACCCAATTATTTGCATATGAGAGTGGAGATTGTCTTGTTTTCCCTGCACAAACATGACAAAGCGGCACGTGGATGTTTTGGGGAAGCCTGCTGTAATCCGCCATGGGATCTTGTCGGGACTTACTCATGTCTACGCTGAGGGGCCCACGGGGACAGAGGATCATCGTGGGGTGGCTGAGTTCAAGAGGCTGCGTGTGTTGCCCTGATCATTCAGGCTGTTTCTTCAACACTGCTGGGTCAACAGATCTGTGTTGTAAACAGACGAAGAAGCGGAGGGCTCATCTGTCGCTCAGCACTGGCCAAAGTTTGCCTGCGGGTTGTAAGCACGGTATTTTATAGCCTCATCTCTCTGTACATTCTCTCTGATGGATAGTGTGGCTCTGAGACCCAAGCCCCTCCGCCTTCCTCTCTTGAAACAGCTGATTTATGTCTGGTCCTGGACACTTGTGCTCCATGGCTGGAATGCAGGGAATGTCAAAGACCCCCACCTCCCCACCCCCTCCTTCCCTGGCTGTCCTATCTACACGCAAACAAATGGAGCAGGCGCCTGGTTGGGCAGATGAAGGCTCACCGGTGCTCCCACTGCAGGGCAGGGAGGCAGAATGTGAGGAATGTCAGAGGCGAGAAAATAAATCCATCCTGCCCTTCTTTCTGTCAATCTGCAGGTCCCACTCTCCTTGGTATCTTTCGTGTTTGTCTTTCCCCTCCTCTGCCTCAACCTCCCCCAGTATTATTCAGATTTTCTGAGTTACTTCAGTTTAATCCTGTTTTGGAAAATTGATATCCGCTCAGGCGTGTGCACACACACATGTTCCACAAAGAAATTGGCCAAATATCGGGACAAAATGAATTTATTTGTGTTACAATTCTTAAAAACACAAATATGCATAGTGTTCTGTTGGCTGATGTGGCAAAGGGATTATGTGACAAACAAAATAGTGCTTTGTTAAACACACTTAAAGTCACACAATGATATATGTTCATAGAGAGTCTGAGAGTGTAAAAAAAAAAACAAAAGCAAAGGACCTCAGAGTTATCTTAACATGAAAGTCAACATAACACAAATCTATCATTTAAAATCAAAGGCTCAAAGGCACGATGGCTGTGTTTTAGCTGTAACTCACTATCACATGCATCCTAAACATGCGGCTGGCATGGCAAACCAAAAAAAACAAAAAAAACAAAATAAAATAGAAGAAGAAGAATCAACACTCCATAGAAGCTAGAATAGTTATATGTTTTGACAATAAAAACATAAGTAGCTCTGTCTATCATAGCTCATTTCCATCTTAATGATATATCCAGACACCATTTTGATTGCTTCGTGAGTCTTTCTCTCTTCATGGCTATAGTTTTAAAAATTCCCTTTCTCCTCCTGGGGCCTCGGCGCAGCTCAAGGCCTGCTCTTTGCTGCGGGTTTATCCATTATGTTGAGCACATCGTCCAGGATGGATGGGCCCAGATCTAGTTCGAGGGAGAGGAATGACCCCGTGATCTGGGTGAGGGAATCCTGTGATGTGCTCTTCTCCTTGGAAAACTCAAACTCAAAATCACAGATGCGGCCCTCCTCCACCCCACTGTCTCTATCCACCCACTCTCCGTTACACTTGGAGAGCTCCTGCTTCAAGCCCAGGGTAATGTCACTGTCAAAGTGTCCGTAACCGTTGCAGTTGCCGTTGCCGTTGAGACTTGCGCTACTGTTGCAGATCTTGCTCTGGAAGTCCCCTTTACCGCTAAAGCTGTCAAAGCTGTCGCTGCTCGTGTTGCTGTTCAGGCTTCCGTTGGCTTTGTAGCTGCTGTTGCCGTGGCCATTGATGCAATAGGATGACGGCTTGTCAAATCTGCTTTCACCCTTGTTTATTTTGTTAGCTTTGGCAACCGCCTTGGAAGTGGATTTATCTGTGTTTTCCAGCAGATCCAAGAGGACGTCAGGCTTGGACTGGATATCCTGGAAGGAGGGGGAAGACGGCTCGCTGCTGAAGACGTCCATAGAGCGCAGCAGAGCGTCCATCTGCAGGATCTCCACCTCCTCAGCGCTGTCTGGTTTCATGGAAGCCGCAGGCCCCATGATGTCCTCCAGCGGCTCGGGCGGCATGGAGAACACGGTGGAGGAGATGAGGGGAAGGGTGAGGGCCTGGCAGCCGCCGATGGTTGGGAGGGAGATGGCGTTCTTCAGTACCGGAGACGGAGTTTCGGCGAAGGAAGCGTCACCCGTACTGTTGGCTCTCAGAAACTCACCCTGGATGCCGTACTGAGGGTGGACGTCTCCCTTCCCCGGGAGGAGCTCGTACTTCCCCTGTAGGAAAGACATGTCTCCGAAGGCGTCCCTTTCCCCGCCTCTGCCTATGTGGATGGTGTGGCGAAAGTCCCCAAGCGGTGGACTGATCATGTCTGGGGACAAAATGTCTCTGAGCCGACATTTCTTCCCCTTCTTGGTATTGGTAGGTTTCAGGTATATGGGCGCTTTCGCCGGCATGGCTGTAACTGTGGACGCAGAGCTCAGATACGCGGGATAGGAAGGTCAGAAACGCTCTATAAGTTCTGGACGTTACAGTTCCCAAGGGACGAAGCTCCAGTTACATTCTCGGCAGCACGCTGGTCAAACAGGAGTCCAAAAATAATTTCAGCAATGGCAGCATTGATCAGGAAACGAGACTCCAGCGGCGTCAGGTCGTCAAACGGCCACCACTCTGAAATCAAAGACAAATAAAAAAACACATCAGCATCTCTTCTACAACACTGACACATTTCCACAAAGGTTTCTTTGACTGCTGCTACTGGAAGAAAAACTCCTGGCCTGACTTCCTGAGAAAGAAATCTGGTCATCAACACAAGTCCCAGAAATAAACTTTGGATCGCACAAGAAAAAAAAAAACATCCTCATCCTTTCCTTGCATCTGGCGAGTCGAGGAGCCAGAGCAGAGGAGGAGGATGAGGCCCGGGTCTAAGGTTTTTTTTTTTTTCTTTGCTTTTCTATTCACATTTCCACACATGAGCCTCCTTTGGCCTCCACATCTCTGGATGTGCTAATGTGGAACAGCTGGACCGCAGATTGGGAGAGGAGCAGCGAAAGGAGGACTTTAGGAGGATCAGAGCAGGGCAGCCTGTTTTAGGAGCGGGCTACCGCTCAGACACGCACAGAGATAGAGAGATGGGCCATGGGTGGGGGTGGAGGAGAGAGGGGAGGAAAGGGGTTTAAGGGGGTTTAGGGGGGATTGTGTGAGGGAGATAGAGCGAGGGGTTTCAGAGCAAGTGGATTTTGAGAGAGAAGGTGATGCAGATTGCGAATTGATTCGGCTTTGACGGGCAGAGGGGTTAACTCCAAGTTTACTAAGTGCTAAGATACAACTGAGGTTACACTGTATCAGGATGGATAAACATTATGGGATTTGATAAAAGGTGCCTGATTGCAACCCAAGCTTTTCCATTTCAAACAAAAAGCAAAAAAGACCGTCTCTAGTGGCAGTTGGCTCAATGCAGGAAGTGAAAAAGAGGAGAGAACTGGTTTGACCGTTTGAAATGACATAGCAACCGAGGAGAGAGGGGGAAAAACAGCGTGTGGAGGCAGGGAGTTGACAGTGTGTGTCTGATGAGGGTGGGTGGGTGGGGGGCGGGAGAGAGCAACCGTGAGGAGAGAGCTTGCCCATTTATAGACATATTTACTTATGAGAGGTCTGTCAGCAGTGACCGTCTGACAGAGTGCACCGCTGCACAAAAGTGCCTGGGCGGTCAAGTCCAACCCCCCCACCCCCCCAAAAAAAAGGTTTCACTGAGAAAACATCCACATTCCTGCTGCAACCGACCCCATAGAGACGCACTGCATCAGCCTTATCAGAGACACTTTAAGTAGGCTATGTTTATTCAGCAGGCACATTAGTGTGGAGCCAGAGAGACAGACACTTGCTGCGTATCTGAAGCCAAACAGCAGAGAGGAGAGGAGACCGCCGACGCAACCCGCGCTGTTTTCCAACATGGAGTCTGAAGATGTGTCACAGCATCAGCATCCTCCTCACGAGAAGCCGCGGCTTCATCGAACTGCGCACGAGGAGATGAGATCTTCTCACTTTTGGGGAGATGCCATTACAACCTGTCACGCAGAAAACTCTGCAGGAGGCGGGGGGATGGGGTGGGGGGCTTTGCTATTTATAGCCCTGACAAACAACCGAAGGATGCAGAACATGTGTGAGTGTGTTGAATGGCAACAACGCTCTCCAAGGGTCCTTGTGTGTATCCGAGTGCCGGCGTGAGTGTTTGCGCGAGGTGCCTGACTGCGCTCGTGAGAGATAGCAGGTTTGAATGCACGCCATGTGTGCGAAGGAGAGCGGTGTTTGTTTGTTAACAGAGATGGGGGGAGAAAGGGAAGGGGAGGGGGGTACTGCAGTGTTTGATGAAGGGAGGGAGGGGAGTGAAGCAAAATCCCTGACTTGTTTAGCTCAAGGTTTTTTTTTCTTATTTTTCACCTCCATCTCTTTTCCTCCCACTTGTGTTTTCTTTTTTCCCAACGTCACTGCTCCTCAGTCCTCTCTGACCTTGACAGCTGATGCTCGCTGCAGTGGGAAACTTGGTCTTGGATAGGAAGTGAAACAAATGCACCAGTAAGCCAAAAGCTGCTTCCTGTGAGCTCAGCGTACAGATATCTATATCCGCATCAACTTTTGTTTCACTGTTCCTAAGAATAGAAGGTCACTGCTGCTCGAACACTCCCTATCAAACATACCTATTGATTATCGGCCTGCCCCGGTGGCATTAATTACTGTATATCTGCCTCTCCTCTGCTCTCCACACCCCCCTGCATTATAATAGATGATAATGCCGGTTGAAATCAATAGCATGAATGGAACTTATAGGAAATCCTCCAGCAGATGAGCAATCCAAGTGTCTCAACTCTCACAGGGGGACATCTGCTGTACATCCCAGCCAAGGTCAACACTTGTGGCCCGTGAGGAGTCAGCTGGTGTGGTGAAAGCCTGAAGGTCTGACCTTCACGTCAGCCATCCCGCTGGTGCTCAGTTTGGCCTATATGGCAAACATGACTGGAATTCCAGAGGCCAGCGTATGAGGAGAACAACATCCCCAAGTCTGTCTTTCAGGGATCTGCTGCGCTTCATTTAATGAGAGATTGGAGGAGTTAGCATTGATTTGAGTGTATGTGGAGAATCTCTAGAGTCTTAGCAATGTCAGATAAGCTTCAGCGCTGGCTGAAGAGGAAATTAATCCATTACAATAGCTCAAGGATTGTGGACTCTTCCTGGCCTGCTAACCCAAATGAATCCATTTGTGTCTCTGCAGGCTGTTAATAGTCCAGCAGGTGTATTCTGGTATATGTCACAGCCAAGGCCGGATTCGCACCCTGCTTTTTGGAGCTGCTCCAAAAAAAAGAGAGACGGCGTGGCACGTGTTTCGCAGCCCAAGCCTTGGCGCCGATGCCCGCCACTGCAGAATGCAGTTGCAGGTTTCGTTTACACCTCTGGGGGGGAAGTGAGGATCTGATGGCGCCTTCCTTTCAGTAATGCTTAACACAGCAGCCTGTCTAGTCATAATGGGAGCTGCGGGATGAAGCCACTGTGTCATCAGGTCAGCAACATGCTATCTGTCTGGTCATGATGGGACCTGGAGCCGCTCCAGCCTCTTTAAAAATGGAGCTGTACCTCATCGGCTTGCGCTTGGAGGGTTTGGATATAAGTGGGGAGGGGGTGAGGGATGTAGGAGAGGGAGCAAGTTGATGAAAGTTTGAGCGTGAGGTCAAATAAAAGTGGGGTGGCGGTATCTGCTAATGACACGGAGGACGTGTGATTGGTCTGGTGTATTTCTGGACACTTAAAAACTCACGTGCGATACAACTGGGTCAGTATATTCTTAGAGTCGGCGCAGTCTAAACAAAACGATCCAGTTTGATGATGCTTCGCAGCTCTGTATTAGCAGAAGTGCTGCAGAGCTGCTGATGAGGGACGCCCAGATGGAACAGCTGTTTGAAAAAAAAAACGACCCATGCATGACTTTGCCGTTCTTTAAAATAGAAACTGTGCATCACCTAAATCCTCCTCCGGTGATGGCATGGCTGTGCTGACAAGGGGCATCAGAGCTGCTGACAAAAAATAGCATGCTATTCTGCACTCCTGCAGCGGTTGCGGTCAGCGCAACATCATCAGCGTGTAGCGGATAAATTCCTCTCACTGTGTCCACAAGGCAAAAACTTCTCTGAAGGTTTCCAAATGCTCCTCAAACACCTTGACTGGTGACTGGTCTTGACTTCTGACATGTCTTTGAATAGCAGAAAGACCCTCTCTTTGGGGGTTTGTTATAAAAAGCACAAGCCACAGAAGGTACAGTAATGGCAGCTTTAAAGAATAGACTGAGCTTTTTGTTATGTAAAAAAAAAAAAGAGAGAAAAACCTCAATTATAGGCAAAGGCCTTTACTTTTGGGGGCCTGGTGGTGGAGTAGCAGGGTGGAGTATTTATTCTGTCTTTCTTTCTTGCTCCCCCTGTGCCACCCGCAAGCACGGCCGGCACTTGCCAGAGTTATCCTTGGCAGAGATGAGCAGGAAGCCGAATCAAAGCGTATGAAACATGAAGGGAATGTCAACACATACTGGCAGAAAAGAAACAGTTCTTTCCTCCCAGTGAACCCATAAAAAAAATTATTATTAAAAAAAAAAAAGAACCTCCGACTCCTCTCCCCTCGAGAGATAAAGGCAAAGCCAACTCTGCGTTTCAGAGGAACATGCCTAAAGCGTGTAGCCGGACTAAAAATGTCTCTCTTGGAAAGCGGGGCGGGATATCATGTTGCTCTTAACAGTTCAGCTCTTGTGTTACATGTGTGAGAACTGAACAACTGTACGAGCTCAGCGCTCTTTCGCACGTTTTAGCTGTTACTAAGCAAAATCCAGACGCTCACAAAGACTCCAGTGCACTTACATGACAGCAGGTATAAACTGCAGCAGCATTCATCCACTCACTGACACCGGCCGCTGAGCAGAAAAGAGAATGAAGTCAAAACACTCTCACTCACCTCAGATCCTCTGATGACCCTGCAGATGTCCGTCCTGCCCAGGTATCGCCGGTGTCCTCCTGACTGCTGCAGCCCCAGCTTGAGGAGTGTGTGTGCGTGTGTGTGTGTCTGTGTGTGTATGTTCAGTGGCTGCTATGCTGCTGCTCCTGTGGCTTGTTGACACTGCCCTGCCTCCTGTCTCTGCCTCGAGGCTGCACTTCTGTCGACTGGGACGTCTGCCGGACAGCTGTTTTGGAATTGCTCTCCGGCTCCTATTCCCCTCTGAAGCGAGTCAAGTCTCCTCCTACACCTCCCCCCTCCCTCCTCACTCCCCCCTCTTCTTCCTCTCTCTGTTCTCGCTCCTCTCTCTCTCTCTCTCTCTCTCTCTCTCTCTCTAGCAGCACCTGTGCATGTCTGTTTTCTCTCTCCTACCCACAGCTCAGATTTTTTTTTAAGCAGCTCTGTGGTGTTTGAGGATCCTCCTGGCTTCCTGTTCCCTGGTGGAGCTGCGGTGATGAGTGATCACAAGCTCCGCTCTGAAGAAATTAGCACTGTGCAGAGACAGGCAGATGCCTCATGGGACTCTCCTCTCTGTAACAATCCTTCATGATGTGGGAGTGAGTGTGTGTGTGTGTGTGTTTCCCTCCCCCTGTCTGACTTTGCGACTGCCCACATCTGATAAGAGCCATTCTGTAAATGCAGCCTGCAGCTGGCAGACACTTGACTGGACTCTCCCTCTGTCTCTTTTGAGCCTGTCCTTATCTGTCTATCGCATGTGCACACCCATACCCTTCCTCTATTATCCCAAACTGTAACTCTGAGACATCGCTTCGCATACGTCTCACTTGTGCACGGCGCTTTATTTCCTTCAAGCCTCTGCGACGGCGTGCAAATTGACTAACTACATTGCAGAATGCTGCAGCGCTGCAGCACATGCAGACGACATTTACAAGCAGGATAATGTAGCACGTGGGAAGCTGCAGCAAAATTCCTCAGTGTCTCTTCCCTAATGATTTTAAATGCACAGACAGAGACATGGGATGTGTGTGTGTGTGTGTGTAGGGGTTCTAACCTGATGCCCTCGAGTCAAGGACATGGTGAACCTTGCCTGCAGCATCCCCCTGCTTTTTCCCCCCTTCTTTCTGGCTCTATTCTTATATTAAAGAGAAAAATCCCATCACCTTGGTAACCAATACAGCTCTGAGGTGATGTCACACTTTCGCCCCCTACCCAAAGAGGTTGAGGGAAGCAGGAGGCAGGGGAAAGGTGTGTGTGTTTCTGCTCATACAGTGTTTCTACAAAAGGGAGAAGAAGATAAATGTGGGGGGAGGAGCGCCTGCATGTGGCTCAATCATTGTGTCTTTGTATGTGTATGGACGGGGGGGGGTAAGAAAAGGGGTGAATACGTGTCCTCACAAGCCACAGTAGCACTGTAACAATAATCCTGCGTGGTCCAGCTCATGAAGCAGCAGCACATCCCTCTGCAAACACCACACTCTCCCTCTCCTCCTCCCCGTTCTCCTTAATCCACTTCTCCCCGCTGCACCCTGCTCCATGTGATGGATGCACCACTGCAGCAAAGCCTTACACCGAAATGAATGTCAGGGTTGTGTGTGTGTGTTTGTGGACAGCTCTAAGACACCTTCTATTTAACTCGCATAGGCGTTAGTTAGCACCACTTAAACAGCAGTTGTGAATGAAGCCTTTTTAAGCGTTGGTGTTGTCGTGTCGCCCCAGGGGTGATGTCATCGCGGCGTCCATGTGGCCGGCACATGAGCTTTAAGTAGAACACACAACACTGTCTTCTCATTTAAGAAGACCGTTAAAACCTTGGAAAATCCAGAGCCTCTGCTCTAAAAGGAAACTGTAAGTAACCCCCCAGCACCCCGACAAGATGAATTGCTGAATCTAGTAGCGGGATGGGAAATTAAAGTCAGTGATAACTTCTGTAGAAAATCTGGCACCACGTCCTAATCAGGCATAACAAGTATAAAAGGATTTAGAAGTTGGAGATAATGACTTTATAAAAGGCCAATAAATCATTTCATTTACTTATTTAAAAAGACAAAGCGCATTAATCAGCCTATCTGTAAACATGCCACTGTTAGACAGCTGTTTCTTTTCTGCTAAAATCCTTTGGCAGGACGTTCTCAATCTATTAAGCTTTTTAAAAGCCGGAAAGTCAACCTGTCATAGAAGGAAAGGCTCAGTAACTCATAATGTGAACAATCAGGATTCCCATTCTTTTCTAGGGATCATGTTCCAGGACTTTTTCAGGTTATTTATATTTTCAGTGATGATCTGGCTCATGTGACATTCAGGACACCAGTCACCAGTATAGAAATCTAATTAACAATTGAATGTACTCTACTTGGCTATATGTAATTATGACATCATCTCTTACATGTCTAATTGATCATTCAATTATGACAAATTGATTTAATTATGATAAATTAGTGCTACGTCAATACAACTTACGATTATTATGATTTCCGTCTTCCCATTTAATATCATCCATGAGCCATGAACACATATTTGAAACCTTTGCCTAATTGGCCCAAGTTGAATCACAAACCTTAATCCTTTAGCTACAGGCAGAATATCCAGTAAGCAGTGAACCAAAACATGCTCACCTATTATTAAACAGTGTAAACAAGTTGGGAAAAATATGTTTGCCTTTAAACCTAATAAAACTACCACACGTAACACCCAGCAGAGGCCTGTGTGCATTTAAAGGACACAACACACAATTGTGATGTAATTTCAGAGTGCGTTCACAGTATTGATAAACAAAACCAATAGCAGCCTATTGTAAAGACTGTCATCTACAAACGAGCCTACCATTTGAACGTCAACATGATCCTGAACATAATATTTGCCCTCAAATAAGAGAACCACTGTCAACTATTTTCCAGGACTTATGGGAACCCTAGAGTCTTGTGAGTTATGACAGTGTGATGACGGCACCATGGAACTCAGCCATTATGAAATTATCAAAGCCTCAACCCACAGGGAAATACACACAGCCTATATTTAGAAAGTGAGCAACTTCTTTGGACTTTTGTAACTTTGTAAAGTCACAAGCTCCGCCCACCTGGAACCACCATCCAGCCATTTATCTCATTACGGCTGTCATCATGCACAAGAAATTACAAGAAAAGTCTAAAATATGGAACCATTTAAAAAGTAACACATTAATTTTGGTAAATGTGAAGTATCATTATCATTAAGGCATAATGATTATCATAATGCAAATGGTTTAGTTTTCCTTAGTTGATCTTATTTCATTTAATTTTAGTTAAATTAAGTTAAGCTAAGCTAAGATAAAGTTAGTTAAGTTTAGATTACTTCGATGATGTTTGAGAACTTCTCTTTGTCACAACCTGCCCCAAAGAATCAGGCAAGAAACACAACAGGAAGTGTGGACTTACAAGCCATTAAATTGGCCCATTCAAGAAAATGGAGCAAAAAAAGAAGAAAAGGATGAAAAAATGTTACCAAATCTGTTTCAGTTTTCTTGGTGAGGCCACTACTCTGTTCAAGTGATTTTCTTTCCTCTTCTATTCCCAAATACTCTTTCCCCACACCAGGGGCAGCAGCCTAAACCTGCTGTAGCCTATGCTGGATTCTGTTGAAAACACTGAATTGAGTGTTGTTAGACATGTGTTTGCCAGGATTATGCTTGTCATCCTCTTTTAGCTTTCCATCACAGGTTGTGTGTTTGGGTTGTGTTTTGGGAGGAATTAGTCTTATTTTTTATTCCAGTTCAGGGCTAATTTGTCTTGGGCTGCCGCGGCCCCAACGTCTTCACCCTGGACACAAGGAGAGCTTTCTGAGTGGGGCTTCTCTAAAGTGTTTGGGTGTCCTGTCTAAGCTGTTCCACTGAGGTCACTTCTCTCCAACACTGCACTCCCTCATGTCAGGGCAGGTAAACAAGCCTCCCCTTGCCTGCTGCTGAAGTAAATCAACTGGAAAACAAAAACAGGAATTGAAGAGGCATACTTATCCCCTAGCATACTGTGTATTTACTGCATCTCAGGAGATGCAACATGTGTACACTAAGTGTGGCTGATGACTGCTGCCTTTCTCACAGATTTAATTTTAATCTCATGTTAACACCTCACTGAGTCGACGCACTCCACCCTTCCTCCTCGTGTGTTCACACCCATTATGAAGTCAGCTATACATCATTATCACTCCGTGTCACTGAGACGGGGAATATCAAACACTCACACAGTGTCTTTCCACAGACTGCTGCTGGAGATCCTTCTGATGCTGCGGTGGAAGTCTGCTCAGTCTTTGTGTCCCGTAACCCATCCATCATGTGACCAACGCAGAAAGATGATATGGGAAAATACATTGTGGATGCAATAATAATTGCAGCCGTGAGACGTATACTGTATCAGCCATTTTTTTTGTTCAGGGCCAAGCTGAGTTCTTGCTTTTTATGATTAAATCTTGGGAGGGCACTGCAGAGGTTATAGTTTCCAAAGGGAGCGCGTATAGAAAAATAAAGATGTATATGGGGACATTCCTCCCTGGGAGTCTCGGGAGAGGGTTTCAGTGGCGTTCGTCAGTGTTTTTCACAGCTTTTAATAACACTATAATGAATACAATGTGCAGCACACGTATTCAATATACATTGCAAACCGCTGGAGAACTTGACGCCGTATGTTGACAGGCTCGGCTACGACCGCTCCGTTTATATTCTTATCTGAGCTCTTGCTCGGGGTTGCACTATTTCACTGTAGGTCGTCATGTGCACATTCATTTTCACCCTGACAGTGAACGTTTCACAATGTTCTCAGCCCCACAGGCAGAGCAGAGGCACACAGGGAGGGGCCCGACTCTGAGGGCACAGGCCAGTGTTTCTGAGGGCGGGAGGTGTGCAGGGAGGAGGGGATTGTGGGTAGTCTAAACACTGTCTTGCTCTGTGGCCGTATCCCAAAATGTTTTTGTGTGTGCGCGCGTGGGCGATGCACCATCCTAAATTACAGCAGACCACACACACCATAGGTAGCACCTCGGCTTTTGTGTCTATTTAAGCAACTGGACAAACTTGGCGAAAAGGTGAGAGGTAGCGTTCAAGAGCGAGGACAGCAAGAGGTCAAGGTTTAAAACTGTTTGCAATGCAGCAATACAATGCAGGTATTGTTGACAGTAATGTCTTTGCCATGTGTTCAAATTCTTTATGAAGATTGTACATTGACTTCCAGTTGGTTTGATGCCTTTAAACACTTCAACAATGATTTAAAAAATAGCTGCTTTTATGAGTAATTGGCCAAATGTCGATGACGTGACACACTGTTAAGATATACCGTCTATGTGTTTCCAGCAATAACAGAGATTATGTATTGTTTTTTAATGGTAACGGCCTTTCCATACTTTTCTTCTAGAGACCATTCAAAGTGCTTCACATACACCCATTCACTCACACATACATACATCACATCCACACACACACAGTTTGGGGTTTGGTGTCTTGCCCAAGAACACTTCAACATGTGGGCTGGGGGGAGATGGGGGTCGAAGCACCAACCCTCTGATTAGATTGGAGGGGGAGATGGTTTTATATATATATGATATAAAACTGCACTTAACAATAATGTAAAGGCGGTCACTCATTCTGACCAATAATCGCACAATGTCACTTGACTTCACAGTCCACCTCTGCCCAGTTTTTTTAGCCTCTCTCAGCCCAGTATCTTGGTTTTGCATCTTAAAAGCAACAGGCAACTGTTTAAGCATACAGTATTTAACAACCAGGATTTTAAACAACTACACATTGTGTACCCAGAGGCAAAAGGCCCACAGGAAATGTTAACTAGGCAGCTGCAAATATCTAAGTAGCTAGAGAGAGAACTTCCCCAGGTGCTGGTGAAAACTAAAAGCCACAAGGAAGATGAATATTACACTATTTTTCATCTGGAGACCAGGAACATTACAAATTGATGGTAATATTGCTCTGTGTGTATTTAGGCACCTGTTTTCTAATACATTCCCCATGACATATGAAAAAGCTCCAGTTTGTGTTTACATTTGGTTTCACTGCCTTTTGTTTCCCCCCATAACCAATACAGCCTTAAGCTGTCAAGCTCTCTACTTCACCACTGATGGTCTGAAAAGACAAGACTGTTTCCACTATCATGTTGCGTGTTTAATAAGGGACATGATTCATTGTTCTAATGTGGAAACAAACTTGCCAATACTCACTCATTAATGTTATTACCCACAATTAGGACTATTGTGCATGTCCATGCTGACGTGATGTCCATGAACAAACCACGGCTGATTGCTGCAAATTGAGACAAGTGCTCTGGGAGATGGAAACAGGACAGACTTTGAGGATAACTGCATGAGTGAATTTTAGTTAATGCAACACTTCATCACAAAGTAACCAAGAGCACTAAACATCTCAGACTGATGACAGTGTAAGAGTATCCGGGGGGAGATGGGTTTTTTTCTTTCTTAACCTTGCAGAGACAAACTCTCTTCTACAATTAGACTATCCGACCACATCCACACTCGTGTGTTGATGTCTGGCTCACATCCTTGGAAGGAGAGCAAGCGATACACCAGCGGGTCAGGAGTGAGTCTTCCCACTGGAATTCCGGTAGCAGTGCCACAGGCCACCCTCTCGCAATCAGCTTGTGGTCGTCCCTTTCCACCAGCTTACATCCTGCTCCGTCCACAACCAAAGCACTATTACGTGCATGCGAACTGGCAGGCTGCCCCTGCCCATATCGTAGATGGGTGAGCAGAGTTGGGTAACAGAGGGAGTTAAGCTAAGTTCAGCAGGAGGCCTGAACCTGAGCTGTTTTCACATCACGGGCCAGGAGGAGGATATTAGCTCCAGCGCCGGTCATTGATGTTGCATGTTGTGCTGCTGGAGATCTTTAGATAGCTTTAGGGACAGCGTGTACTGTACGTACAGTGTCCTTAGCAGATCTGTGATTTACTCCTTGGCCCCTTGCAGAGTCTGTTTCTTGTTAGAAAAATGTTGAAAGCTCTGGAACATGCTCCACCATGCAGGAATTTGGAGTATGCGCAGAGCAGCGGTTGTATAATGACTTCTCATGTGAGGAGATAAACTGATGTTTGGATGCAATTATTGAGCAACAATCCAGACGGTGACGTTCCCAGTGCTGTCTCTTGTGAAGAGGAAAATTATTCGCCATTGCTTTACTATATAGACAACAAGCTCGGGGAGAGGTTGACCTCCACAGAAACCCATTGTTGTGAGGTCACCTCCAATCTGATTGAATGATTACTTCCTGTTTTTCTTCATGCGTACTCCAGTGGGAATCCAGTTGTCGCTCGGGTTTAGTTTATGAAAGTCTTATCTGTATGTTGAGTAAATAACATTCCATGGATGAAGCAAATAAGTTTGTTGCTGACACTTCAAATTGTCTTGTGTCCAGTTGATACACATACACACACATTTTGTTGCCCCTGGAAGCAAGAGCAGCAACAGAATCATGCCTTTGATTTCATTTAGCAGGACTGATAATGCCAGTAATAATAATGATATAATGAGTATTTATGACCTCTGGAAATGCTTTACATCACTGTACATGATCAGAGTGAGTGTGTATTGGCTGCCTTTCATCTGCTTTAGATACAAGTATGTGTGGTTTCATTTTCCAGCAACACGAATGTACTTTGCAACATCTGGTGAGATTATCTCCAAAAGCTCAGTTCATTAGAAGCGTTGGCGGCTTCCAGCTGCAGAGTTAGAAACACTTTGATTGAGCTGATTGCATTCATAGTTCTTATAAAATTGCTTAATTGTGTTATTTGAAATAAGAAACGCATTCTTGAGGATTCCGTGGGCATTGTTGCTCATTTCAGTGGCAGCTCTACGTATGGCACGCATCCCACAGTAAAGCGTATGATTGGTTCCAAAACAGTGCTGAGCACGGAAAGGCAGAAAGGCATGGGAAGACTCTGAGCCAGGATTTTTAAGGATACCCAGACACCATCTGCTCTACTGTTTGTCTCAACAGTTTTAATTTGAGAATTTCATTCTTATAAACAGTGAGTGTAACTCAGCGTGCAACTGCTGTTTTTATTAAATGGATCCAATTAATCTTTAGCTTATCTTTTTTTTCCCCCCCAGAAGATTTTGATCAGGGTCTTCTGGTGTTTTACAGTGAGCATCACAGCCACATTAAATGGGAAATGGTACAGTTTTTAAAGGTCCCATATTTTACATTATTTATTTGAGAAGTTCAGAGTCTATCTTCTGACTGACTGAGAGATGGTGAGTGATCAAATGAAAAATGCAGAAGATTCTGTGTAAAACACTTGAAGAAACTAAATCCTGCAAGTTTGGCTTGTGGGTTCAGGTGCACAGGGCCTTGGGCCTGCTTTGATGTGACATCACGAAGTCACAGAGACTTTGTATTACAGCTCCGTTTACAAACATGTCGGCTTTCTTGAAGTAAACAAACCATTCAGTGTATGTTTGAATGACCATCTGATATTGTCTGTGGGAAAAAGAAGTGGTTTCGTGGGATGTAAACAGCCTAAACAGCGTATGATCGGCCTGCTCTCATTATACACTGCCATGGCGATGCGGGGACAGACAGAACAAGACAGAACTACTGCATAACAGGAGACATTAAAAAGAAATTCTATAGCCCCATGTCGAATTTGCCCAGAATTGTCCTTTAAGTAGGCTACAGTAATAGGCTACTCAAGTTAGCCTAATATCAAATATCTCCTACTGCCTGACGTATTACATTCATTTGGATTCATGCATCTGGCCTTTGACATTCACTCTCTTTTTAGCTGCTTCAGTCTGGCTCTTTAGCTGCTAACGCTTCGCTAATTTTGTCTGTCTGCCATTGGTTCTGTACAGGTAATGGGCAGCGTGTGGGAGGATTGTAGCTCAAAACATCTGCCTGCTCTGACAGGGATTAAGATTGTGCTAACATGACTTTCAAATTGCAGGCCATAAAACCAAAGACCAGACCATTTAGACTGTAAATGGAGCTGGACGTAGCCTCTGAGCCATCACCCAGCGGCTTCTGAAGAGCTGCTACAGTATCATGGCAGTGCCTGACTCCTTCCAACTCCTTATCAGAAATGGGCAAAGAGGTGGGGAACGTGTGGAGATCAGACTTGCTGGTGCGTGCTGATACCTGTCACTCAAGCATCCATATAATGCATAACTTTAGGCTGCAATAAAGAGTTTGATTCACTTGCCCAATTATCATAAAAAGTAGGATCTTCAAGAAGTGGGAGACAGGCTGAAACGTGTTTATTTCTGCTGCAAAGTTCGGCATTTTAACACAGGGATCCATGGAGTAACTCCATTCTCATCTGGCCAGTTGAGGCCCTGCTGTTGGCTCCACTTTTCAGCCTCAGAGGTTAAGCAAAAGGATGAGCAATTCTCCAATTACAATCCAGATGTGATCCACTGTCACCTTTTGATGCAGCTTTAAATGCCATTCACACAGGTACATCTTCACAAAGCATCAGAGATGGTAGGAAGCTGAATTCTGTTAAAACAAGCATTATTCCATTAGGATAGAAGGTACATTAAGCCTAGGTGTAACAAGTGTAAAGCAACTTCTCAGCTACCATGTGAAAATACTGTTACATAAGGCTGAAACTGTGGTCTAAAAGCTGACAGTGGTAGTACAGAGGCGACCTGTCTGAGCCTGTCAGCAGAGGAGGAAAACACTGCAGGTATGTTAACTCAACACCTCCTCAGTTACTCTTTCCAACTAAATGAAGTCCACTGATATTTCCTCTGAGGCTCTGTTCAGCTTCACAAAATGACCCTTCACTTTATGTAACATCAATACATGCCACACACAGAACCCTGAATTTCTCGACTCAAACACAGAAATTAGCCCAGGAAGGATTGTGCAGAGGCCTGTAATAACGGCCTGTTCCTCAGAAACTCTAGCATGTGTCAAAGAGGGAGCTGCTGCGGGGGCTAGACAAATACCAGGGATACCACGGCCTTTATTGTATTCAGAGCCAGTGAGCGTGTACGGACACCAAGCGTGTGCGGTGAAACTGAGCGTGTGCGAACGACCGAGGCGCTGAGAGGCCACAAAAGAGCTGATCATGTGAAAGGAAGGGCATTTGATAGCTTGGACACAAACTGTGTGCAGCATCAACACCGAGACTATCAAAGCTACAGTAAGCTGATAATTAACTGACAAATGCATCTTTCAAAGAGCTTGCCTCGGAACAAATTAGTAGCTTCAGAATAATTTCCACAGAGGTCATGATTTAATGTTGCCCATAAGCATCCAATATTCTGGATTAAAGGTTTAGTTAATGAAAGTCGTCTGACCCAGATTCAGGCGAATAACTTCACATGAAGTCAAGGCTTGTAGTAATAAATAAAAATTATTATGTTGCTGTAATTTATGGTTTTTATAACCATAATTGGATGTGCCAAGGACTGACTTATCATCAGTTTTGATTGGTTTTGGACCAAATGCCTTTAAAACTGCATCATCATCATCATCCTCCCCATCTATCTAGACTGTGCTTTAGTCCAAGTTAGAATTTATTTGGATGCTAAAATGCTGAACTAAAAATATTATTATTTTGTGCATCATACAGTATATCATATACCATCACACATTATACATCTGCATGTTAACATTCTGTTCGGATCATTCCCATGTATAGAACCATTCGAGCTAGAACAAATGAAACACCTATGTATATGAGGTGTCACGTTGGAGCACTAGGGCAAGGACCATAGACAGAGTGAGGTAGGATGTACAGTAGAACTTCAAATCATGTGTGGGCACTCACTTTAGACATGCTTTCTCACCTGAAGAGCCACTTTCCAGGCCTACACCACCTCTTTTTTTTTATTATTATTTTATATTGTGTGTAACAGGCTTACTCTGCTCTATATTTCTGCACTATACCAGGTAAACATCCACTGCTCACACACAGGGGTGAACAGGTTCTTTTTTTTGTATGTTTGGTCCTCCTCTTTCCTGTAAGCAACTCCCAGGCTCAAACAATAGCAGCATGAAAAACACACAAACTCCATAAACACCAGTTGTTGAGAAGTAAATGTTTCTGGGCAATTAGAGAGGCATTAAAATTGGATTGAAATGGCTAAAATAATGTGTCTTATCTTTAAGGCTTCCCCTTCATAATATATGTAATTAATTGTAAGTGGCTGTTGTTTTGTACTGCTTTGTGTCTGGTAGCCTGTTTTAGAGCCGCTGAGGTCAACCCCTGTCTTGTTTTCTCTCCCAGTTAGCTCTGACACCGACTTGTTATCTATTATATTTTACTACAAAATAATGGACGTGATCTCTTAACCTTTCATTCCAGCAGGTCAGACAAACACACTTATTCTAACATGATACCATCTGCCTCAGTTACTGGGCCATCACTCAACGTCTGTGCCACGGCAGTCATTTTTCAACTTAAGGCTGATTCACTGCAGCACAATGTAAAGCAACCTCAACCATAACAGTGAGCAGGGTCATAGAAAAAAGTGTCCATCAGCTTTCTTCTGTGGTATAATGAGCAGCCATTTGTTTTAGATGAAGCATCGCTGGTTGGGTCACACAGAGGCTGAGGACGGAGAGACACACCAGCCCCGCCTGGATATCCTGATTCCCCAACAGGGCAGATCAAATGGTGATCTACACCTCTCCCATGTGGTATGGATTTGACATGGGCTGAGGGTGGGGGTGCAGGCTCAGCACTAGACCCCTCCACTGTCCCAGACTCAGGCCTAAATCATGTAGGCAGACACATCCGACCTGTCCCATCTGGGGCTGCTTATCTCTTACTTTGTGGAGCCAAGGGCAGCCGTCAATCAGAGCCTTGAGCCGCTGATACAGACAGAAGCGTCTGAGCCGAGACGTGAGGAGTGCATTATGGGAGGATGGAAAAACGAGAGGATTTCTTTACATCTCTGGTTCTGAAGTGTGTTAAGTTTGACAGCATGGGCAATTTAGGTCACTAAACCACAAAGCGTGGCCCTCTTCAGTAAGTCATGTACGCACAGTGGAGAAATACAGTAGGCGTCTGGCGCGATTCCAGCCCGCTAAAGGTCTGTGAGTGTGAGAGTGGGATAGACGGAGGGAGTGAGGGTATTTGAGAGATACAGCAGCAGTTTCAGTTTTATACAATGTTCGGCAGACGCATTCTTCTACACCGAGCGTGTGTGTGTGTTTGTGCTTCACCAGGTGCCTGGAATGCATCTGGACAAACAGACAATATTTCACTCATATGGCCCTTTGTGTTGCTGAATGCTGCACATTTAAGTCAGCAAAGAAAGCTGGAGAATAACAAATGTTAACTTAAGGCCTCCCTAAAACAATACCCCTCTCTGTACGGCCGAGGAATTCTCCAACAGCCTGTCATTACATCGTTCTGAATTTATATTTCCCAGCGGTGCAGTTCGCCGACGCATTCAGATACCAAACAAAAGGAATGTTTCACATTTCTTTCAGATTATACTGCCCTGCCTGGAGGTAGCTAAACATTCATTAGTCATTGAATAAGGCTTAATCAGCTCCACATAATTGTGTGATCAGCACAGGAATGTTAGTGTTATCGTTAGACGTGCGTTTCACACTGATGACTAGTACCGTGATTAACAGCACCATGGGGTGTGTTTATCCCTTTTCCCGTACTGCTTACATTTTGTAAATCCTGAAATAGCATCATCCATGTAAGTCATTGCATAGATTATTTCTCTCATTTACATTTAAGCATTTCCTTCCTGTCAGCGGTTTACGCCAAGGGCAAAAAATAGATATATTCTTGTGTCACCAGTATTATATTACCACATAGCAGCCAAAAATAAAACAAGCATGGTTCAAAAGAGGCAGTATGTGGATCAAATAAGTCAAATACCTTTGCCAAAAAGTCATTTAAGGCATGATAAATTATAGAAAAGTGGGAAGAGAAGATATGTTATGAACTTGTGTTCAGACAAGAGTGGAAATTAGGCGAGAGGGTGAAATGAATTTAACTGTTTTCCCTCTCAACCTCAGTTTTCTTCCTTCCCCCGTCTCCCTTTTTGCCTCCACTGCATTTACAAACATTTTCTAACTCTTAAGAGGCAGCTGTACGTGAGAAAGGGAGAGACAGAGGACAAGAAAGAGGGAAAGGAGAAAATGAGAAAGAGCGAGAGAAGAGGACAGAAATAGTTGAGGGTGTGTAGGCCCGGCTCTGACCACTGGCATGCATGAGGAAGCCTCCATTCCACCGGCCAGCGGATGGTTTAGAGACACTACAGAGCACACAGCTCAGCAGCCCACATGCAAGTCCGCTGGCCTTCCCCACCCATCGGCTATTCTGGGCCTCTCTGCCACTGTGGTGGCTTTCACTCAGCAACCACACAAATAAAGCCTGAGAGAGAAAAACATGAGAGATTGAAGCTTCAGGCGACGATGGGAGGAGATGCATTGTTTACTGTTTGTCTTGTTTTTTCAGTGCCTCTTACCATACAGTTTTTTAAGCTGATTTACGGGACCGCGGCATCGCCAAAACAAAGGCACCCGACTGCAGTTCACAATAATGTTGGCCGGAGAATCACCGGCACTCGTGTTTAAAGCGTAATTCCAGTTTATTCAAACTTGGATTTTACAGTTGTTGTTTTGGCCTTCGTTTCTATCAGTTACGCTCACGTTACTCACCACAGTAACTGACAGGAGGGTCACAGCAGTGAAATCTGACAGGGCGAGACTGATAATCAGACAGGATGTGACAAAATAAACAGTTTAGCCAGATGATATAAACCACTTTTACTGGAGATAAAAAGCAAAAGTCAGCACACCCAACAAGTTGTTGCTATTGCACTGCACAACAGTGTTCATGCACCACCATGCCTTATATGGAAGATACTGTAAGTGGCTCAAGGGTTGTTTACATCCTGAACCACTGAGTTCTTATTGCGTTGTTGGACTTGACTTTTTTTGTGTGTCACCACACCCCAAGATCTCAATCAACTTGATAGGAATGAAAATGTGATAGGACTCATATCTTGAAAATATATAATTATCGCTATGTAAAATTAGTATTATCATCTTTTTGCTTATTAAGTTAGGAACAAACACAAGTTCACCTCAGAGTTAACTGTTTATCTCACTTGTTTTCATCTACTTCAGTTAGATAGAGACTATTGATCTGGAGCCATTAACAAGCCCATTAATGTGAGACAGATGGGTTTTCATCTACTTCAGTTAGAAGACTAACTCACAAGCCCATACAGATGGGCGTATGACATTATGATAGTGTATATATGTGCGCTCTGTATGCTAACCTCTAGTCTTATACTGTAAATGTAACAATGGTCGAATCACTTGGCCCTTATCACCACCACCACCTGCTCCTGGAAACCACATTCACTGCCAGAAAAAACTTTCATGTAACACCTTGTAGGAAGCACCACCCAAGTCAAACTACATTATTTAAGTCTGTACTGTTTATGATTCAGCAAGATAACGTAACTGTAATTTTGGCATGCGGTGTAGTCATTTTCCGCCCAATGAGGAAGTCAGTCATTATAATATAGCTATGATTTATTATGAGTAGCATAAGGGTAACTCCTAAACTGCAATGAGTAGCAATGATTCAAGATGACAGGAGGAACACACAAAAATAACCTAAAATGTATGTATGAGACTTTATATTGGAACAAGTGGCTTTCACGGTCATGATGGAGTATTTGTGACCGTGGAAAATCAATTCATGCTTTTAATCTCATCTGATTGTGCATTGGACAAAATCTTTCGGGAGAGACTATTACATTTGTGAGGCTGGTCTCCTGTACAGTAGCAATAAGAAGCCCACATGTTCATCCACATATATGAGTGTGCAGGTGTAGGAATGGGGTTGATTTGGTGTTTAGTGTCCTGTAACCTGAAAAAAGGTCAGAAATAAAGTGCTTTAAATGAAAGGAGGAACCCACGTGTTGTCTGGGTAAACATCTTATCATGACCTGTAGTTGTGTTTTACTGTTAGGTTTCCCCCGGTGTCCGTGGTAATTATGACGGGAGGAAGTTAAATGACGTAGAATTACGTCAGGCGGAGGTTTAGGAGGAAGGACGGGTCCACAAAACACAAGTCTATCACACAAGAGACTGTTTGTTATCATTGTTCAGTTCATTCATGACTGCTCTACAGCCTTGATTGCATGTTTATCCGTGTAGCCATCGTAACGTACTGTAGTTCCTCTAACTTCTCTGTCCTAATTGTCTCTCTTTTTGCTTTTTTTTGCTTTTTTTAAAACCAGATTCTGATTCATCTTGACATGGTCGACATGGTCATTCAATAATAAAGTGATTATCCCATTATAGTCAAGTATCTGGTCATTCCTTGATGCGGCTCTTCTGATGTGGTTACTGTAATTCTTTGTTCACTGAAGCCCCATCTGGACCCACTCCAGCTGACGGCCTCAGTCTCATCTCTTTACAAGTCATCGCACAATGGCTGGACGTCACTGTCAACTGCTGTCAGTGATACTTGATATAGACAGTATTACAAGAACATTTTTATACCTGCACTGTCATCAGGAGCAATCAGTCTGTTTTGAATTTAGCAATTTCTAACTTTCATAATTCTTTCCAGCTCATGTTTTCCTCAGTAAAGCCTCACTGTTCTCAGACAATACGAATCAGTGCCTTCGTGGACAATAAACCATCTTCTCCACCTACCACTGAACTCTCTGAACATGGAGACACAACCTTTCGACATTTTGCTTTATGAGAATGACTTCATTTTTGTCTGTTCCTAGGAGGCCAATCAGCTCTCTCCGCTGCCAGCTCCCCTGTAAATTAGCTTCTGAACTGTACCGGCATTTCCCATCAGGAAAAGATATTTCACGACTGACTGATGAGCTTTAAAAGCAGCACATTCTGTGATGTCTTGTGGCATGACGGCCATGAGGTGATTGTACGTTTTACTAGTGAATTCATTGAATTCCCTTTATTTTCTGTACACGTACTGTTTCCCTCCTTTGAGAAACCATTAAATATTGATCAAAAGAAACCAAAGAAAGAACCAACAATCCACTTCTCTTTGAAGCTGAAGGATGTTCTACAGCGTCGTCTCCTGAGACCACTACAGACACTGAATAACTTGTCTTTCTCTCTATAACTCACACTTTTTCATCTCATGTCTGTTGGAAGGTGCAACAGTTTTTGTGAACCCCCAGACAAAGACCTTCATCAGAAATGTCAGCTGCGTTGCTCTATGGTCGGCAATGTTGGTCTGTCTCAACAACACATATTCAAAACAGTTTGTTTCTCTCTAACATCATAATCATGTCAAATAGAGAAAAAATAATAAGAAATATAACGACATTACCATCAGCATCAAGTATTTTTGTCTTTAGCGCTAATTAGCAGCATGAGCATTAAAGGTCCAGTATGTAAAACGGGGGGAAACCGTGACATCTAGCGCTCAGATTCTAGATTGCAGTGCTCACTCACTTGCATTCCCCCCTCCCGACGGCAAAGTGATGGTGACCTCTGAGGACAAAAAAACGCGTTTACCACAACTGGGACGACTGGGCGTATTTCAGGAGCATGGAGCCATGAGGTGAAGATCTAAACTATTTTACGATGTCCGCTGTTTCCTACTCCTTCTTTGTTGGTTTATTCATGCACGTTCAACTTGCGAAACATGCTCTCTGCTGGATTTTCCGATCATGCTGCCATACAAAGATGGTGGTGCAAGATGGCAACAGTCTCTGAAGCAAGACCTTTGCTATATAAAAGAATAATTATAAAAACCAAATTAATTTTATAGCAATTATACACTTCTACAAATATATTCATGGGTAGTTTCAGATTTTTCCGATAAACCTTGGCAATTTTTACACACTGGACCTTTAACTGTTGCTCAAAGCGCCACTGTGCCGAATTATCATTCTTCTTGTTAGTACTTACTGACATAATGGATTACATGTTAAGTTTGCTCCCCCACTAAGAAATGGGTGGTCTATAGTTTTTGTGGGAAATTCATTTTAAAAGAGAGAGACAGAATATTAAAAAAAAAAAAAAAGTCCAGTATTACGTAATAAATGTGAGATTTTTTTCCCTATTTGATCAAGTGAAATGATGACAATAATCAGCAGGGGATCAAATACTTATTTTCTCCAAATAGATCTTTGTTTAGTATCATACATTCCTCCATTCACACAGACACTCATATGGCACTTGCTTTATATTGGGAGGTTCAGGAGATCCTTTGTTCCGACTGCAGGTTCACTACAGAGTGAGTGCTCAAGTATAAAGATGTTGAGGGAACAGAGCCTGTAGAGACACTGACTTGCCAGTGCTTTAGAGGAACAACTACGCAGGTGCAGTCTAATATTAGAGATCACCTCCATGGAGGTTATGATGCTCCACTTTCAGAGAAGTGTTGATTCAGCTTCCTATAGCCATGGCTTGAGTTTGTGGTGCTGCTGAATTGTACTGTGTCATCCTGCTCTATTTTCCACTCTATTTATATCAATGGGTCCATGCGAAGAAATTCAAAATAGATTTTACAAACATGAACACTGATGTTGCAACAAATGGCATCTTGTTTGGCACTCGGTAATGCCTCATTATCATGTTTTCTGATTTACCTGAGCAGAGAGACATAGTGTAACTACTCAGATAGACATGACTCAGGATTTCCTCACATTCACATGCAGTGATGCAGCCTGGGTAATAAGTCTGGAGCTGTCGACATAAAGCACAGACTGTGTTTAAGAGCAGATTATCTTGATCTTTGCCTCATTACACGCAGAACCACAAAGAGCTGTTGTGTCTCAGCCGTTTACAGACCAGTGACTTGGTGCATCAGACTGCAGAGAATATGCTGAGGAGGACAACAAGTGACATCTCTGCTTGTAATACAACCTGTTCAAAGAGTTACCTGTGTTCAGAGAGCTTCTCAAATCCCTACAAGAGCATCTCAATATCAATTCTTTAGGCGCCACCTGCTGGCCATCTTCTGCTGCTGACTAAAAAGCAGATTTGTGTGCTCTATCTGTGACTGATACAACTTCAATGTGAACTTTGCCTATAGGTTTCCTATAAGAAGGGTTAGGGTTTATTTTTCAAGCAGGCTTAATTTTGCAGGAACATTGATACCTTTTGAAAGAGTTAAATGTTCTAAGCTGGTGTGTTTATTTAGTAGTGGGAGAGGACAGGGAGGGTTGACCAAAGTGCAAGGCCAGGAATGTGTTTGTGTTATTTTTAAAGTTTTGTCAGAGAACCATGTGTTCTTACCAACCGTTCCAGTTTTTGAAAAATAAAGTGTTTATTATGATTATTAATGTGATGGACAAAGATTTCTTTCTCACTTTTTTTTAAACCACTTAGTTGTGTAAGTGATGTATATCTGATTTTGGAGGAATGCATCATGTCAGATGGCATGACTAATTATACATACAGAGGAGGATAGGGAGGAAGGAAGACCTCATTAAAACACAAAGTCAAGAGTCACTCAGAGGTCCCTGATGTTATCTGCCCGCCTTACATTTTCCCAGCATTCATCACTTGTTACCACTCTGTCACCTTAGTAATTATATAAGCCACTGCAGGTCATTCTAGTTCACATCATACTAATGATTGACGCTCTTCATCATGGCCAAAATGCTCAGAGTAGGATTGTAAGGCAGTGTGCAGATTAAAAACATTCACATGTAAGTGAACCATTTTTGGTCCTATAATATAAGCATATAGGCAGATATAATCTTTCATGTTTCAGATATACAGGACATACAGTGTGTGTGCATGAGTGTGTGCATGTGTGTTACTGAGTTATTGAGAACATCACCTTTTCACAAACTAATGAGCTGTTTTCTTATGATCTAATTCTTGCCTCATTCAGCCTCTTTTTCAATCAATACTTTTTCTTTGTTTGCTGATACTTGAACTGCTTCATGCACTACGAGACAAGCTGTGAATATCTACAGTGTGCTGCTTCACAAAGCTGACTCACCACAAAAATGACTTTGAAGTTCATTCTGACCTGGTTTGAACTGTGTGAGACTGTCCATACAGGGATAGCCTCTGTCACCCTGTTGGCTACAGCTTTCTGAGGAGCAGTTTGGAGCTCTGAGTGAGCTGCTCCACCATCGTCACCTTGGCAGGGCCTCTGGTGCAAAAATGGGCAATAAGGTGGGGGTATTTATTGAGGTAAGACCTCTGTGCTGCTGGTGTAATTACTGTGGCATGGATACACTTCCCGTTACTGGCTGATTAGCATACGAACTAAGATACCAAGCATTTACAGTATGGTATGTGGCAGTGCTGACATAACAAATACTAAAATTTCTCTCATCTCAGAGAGCAGCTACAGTATTGAAATCCCAGTTAATGACCACAGTCAAATACTCTAATTTTGGTTACAATGGTTGAGAGTTGAAGCCTGGACAAATAGAGTTGCCTGACACAAGTCTTTGATCAAAATTTCCTTCAGTTAAATCAAGAAAAAACTGATAATTGTTTTTGGCAATAAAGCCTGACACCTTGAGTCACTGTCATTAGAAACTAAAGACCAAGTCCGAAACCTCGGTGTGCTGACTAGCAAATCAGTCACCAAATCAGACAACTAACATTTGAATTAACTAGTTTGTAAATGATTCATGAGTGATTTACTGTAACGGTCTTCTGACATTTCAGAAAAGCATCAAACAGCTGAATTTCAGAAAAAAGATTCAATAAACTGGCTCCCAGTCAGCTACAGAATAGATTTTAAAGTTCTGCTACTCAAATCACTGAATGGTTTAGGCGACTACATGAATGACATGTTAGTAGAGTATAAACCCAGTTCTACTGCCAGGTCAGATAGTGGAGCACAGAGTTCACCAGACATGGTGAAGCAGCATTTAGGTTTCAAACTACCAGCAGAACTGAGATCAGCCAACTGTTTATTCACTCAATGACACATTGTAAACTGCACTTTTTATGCACATTTTAAAATGTTCTGTCTTTAGAGTTCTTGGTATAAATGAATTTGCTCACAACTAGTTGCACAGAGCTCAAAGACCTGTTGAATTAACTGTTTGTAAATCATAACAGTTTCTGAATATCAGAATCAATAAACTCTCCCCCCTGGCTCCTGTAAAAGACTGAGCATCCACCTCTGTTGCCCAGCCAATTTTTTATGGACTTTTTATTCACTCAATTAAACTGCAGTTCTGATTCAGAGTTCTATAGAATTTGCTCATAGTTGCACAGAGCTCAAATACAGACTAATACTGTTACAGTTCTGGTATTCTTGGTGACATACACTAATACAGCAACATCTTGGTAGACCCAGGGATAAGAACAGTGAGTGCCTGCAGCTGTGATAGACATCAACAGAGTAGGCGGGTTGGACTTCCCCAATTCCTCAGGAACACAAAGTTGAGTGATATTGTGCATTCTGTTACGCAACACTTGCCACATCTTTATGGCTGAATGAGTTTTTAAACTATCTATAAACATAACTGATACAGACGTTATTTTTCCTCCTGCTGAGGCTGGCATCTCACACACATGGGCATAAAAAAAACAGTACTGACAAAGAACGACTGGGCTTCACACTCTGCCTGATAGTGATGCCTTATTTCACCCTGATTCTCCTCCTATGTATTGTTTGACAAGTGTAATGGCATTATTTCTGCACACAAAGGCAAATCTGAGGCTTCTTTCATTTCTTCCCCTGTGGTATGAGAGTCCGGGCAGATGTGTGGTGGGTGGATAAAACGACAGTGTTGACAATATCTTCTTATCTGCTGGCTTTGACCTGATGGGAGCAAGGCCACGGCTGGATGCGCCTCCCTTATCGCCATATCTATGTCTGCAGGGCCAACCCAGGGACGCAAACTTTTTTTCTTTCTTTTTTTTTTTTTACGCTGCCATGCCTCCTGGTTTCAGGTGGGCTTTTTGTTCTCTGTGCAGGCAGAATGCAGGCTGTGGGCTGGCGAACAATACTGTGTTCAGAGAGCAGGGAAGAAACTGCACGTAGCAATCCCCACATCATGCAAGGGAACTCCCTCTTATCCTAAGTAAGTATGGCTTTTTACCTTTTATTTGCAGAGTTCATGTCCCACTGCCAAGTCAAACATGAAAGAAAGTGTAAAAGCACAGTATATCATCCACCTGCCCGTAACTAACCCCTACCACTAAATGTCAAAGCTTATAGTAGAGTTCTCATAACAGATTAAGTCAATACAGGTGATTTTAACATCCATATAGATGTTGACAGCTGCAGACATGCATTTAATATTCAACAAGACCCAACTGGCTTTTCTAAACATGTAAATGAACCCACCCACAGTTTTAATCAGGATCTTGTTCTGAGATACTGGAAATCACCATTACTTTCACTATAACAATCAACAGTATTGCTGACTGTTGATGGTTTCTCTCTCCCTCCCCCACTGCCTTTCTCCTCTGCTACCCAACCAGTCAAGACACCTCCCACCCCGATCCCCACCCTGAAGGTCTCCCCCTGTTTCCAAGGAGTTTTCTTTCCTTAGTCATCAAGGAAACTGTTTGGTTTCTCTTTAGATAAGTGAGGTTGTGACTTCACCCTGTAAAGTGCCGTGAAATAATGTTATGATTTGATTCTATACAAATAAAATTGTATTGAAAATTGAAGTCCTGAGGTCATCACTCTGTATATTGTTGTTTTATTTCATTTTTGCAAGGTACATTTCCCAAACGACTTATTTGCAGATGAGAAAGATCATGTGAGAAAACAAAAACATGAGCATTTGATAATTTTTTTTCAAAAGAAACTAAATCAACTGCAAAGTATGTTGAGTTGCATCTTAAGTGGGGTTTTATTCTAGTAAAATAAGGTAAATTCCAATCCCAACAATCTCCTATCGCAAATGCCATTTGTAACACATTTGTAAACCCAGTAGGCTAAGGACAGCGCCATGTTCACTGACTGCAGGTCCAAGGTTGATGTGATAATTCATGTGTTCAGTAACGTTTTAAATCCTGGTGCACACAAAGTTCACTGCAGAGCGGAGAGGAGCAAATCACAAAGGTGAGTGTTTGAACTTCTCATTATAGAATAATGTTTATGACTATAAGATGAATTTGTAGTAACTATATTATGCAAGATAATTATACTTTCCAGACAGACGACTGTCAGCACATATTGATGAGTTTCAGGAAGCATTCTCCTTCGCGGGAAACTTGTAAAAGAACTAAAAATGATTGATGACTCCCAGTTAGGTAGTTTTAGACAACACAGTCCGTACTTTAACTGAACTTTGACCACTCATTCTTCTCTTGTGTGTTGTGATGATAAGGAATGAAAAGGAAGACAACCCAGATAACTGTTACGTCAACTGCCATGGTGTAAACAATCTACAATGGTTAAAAGTGTCAAATGCAACAATTGTAATGTGCATATTGTGGTGTGTTATTCAATTGTGAAGATGGTGAGGACATCAGGTCAGCATTTTGTCCCCAAGATCAAAAACACTTTGGGACAATAAGAAACATTTCTGACCTGATAGCTACAAGTTTAATTCACACTGCCTGCTCTCACTCCAACCTTCCGTTTTACTGGTTGCCAGTTACACATGACACCAACATTCTAATGCTGTTGCCACAGAGATCATTCCATGCTGACCCGCCAAAATTTCAATTATTATTAATAGAGAATGTGAAGTTACGTCACGCCGTTGGACGTTGGCCGCCATCTTTGGAGGATCGCGGATGTAAACACTTGCTCGCCCCCCCTGAAAAAAGTTCCCAAAGTCGCTTAAAAGTAATGATGGTGGGACAGTACTGCTGCATAAAAAATGCCACAGCAGTATATGCACTAATACGAAAAACGAGATAGTTCACAATGTCTGGATAAGTCAGTGGAGGGAGTAAATCTGGGTCTTAATAAGTTGTAGTGTTTCTGTTTAATTAAATTTGAATTTAAACAATTATTTTTATACTCCGTTTTTCCCATTGTTTACGTTTGCGTTCCTCCAAAAAATTTCAGTTCAAAACAATTATTTATATACTATTTTAAAAAATTTCAGTAAAATTAATACTTTTATTCTGCGCCCCTCTAGACATTCTGTGGATGCATAATTTTAAAAAAATGTTTCCTTTTGATGAAAAAGTTGTAGCTATCACCTTTAATAAACAATGTAACAAAGTGCTTCATATGTTACAAAGCGTCACAAGTTAGGGTTAAAGTGTCACAAGCAACAGCAGTAGGTAAGTCAGAAATTTAGTAAGATCAAAAACACAAAACCTGACAACCTAACCTAACCTGAGTTTAAGGGCCGTTCTTTCCATCATAAAGACCATCCTGGGTGACCCCCAACACCCTCTTTACAAAACCCATGCAGGTCAGAGGAGTAGCCACAGCAACAGGTTTATTTCCCTGACCTGCAGAACCGAAAGATTTAAAAGATCGTTTGTTCCTGCTGCAATCAGTCTAAATAATAAGTCCTAAAATGTTTTTGTGTATTCCTAATATGTTTTTTCTTTTTTGTGTTTGTGCTACCAGTTAATTTTGAATTTCCCTGTAAGGGAAATTCAAAATTAACTGTATAAATAAAGTATATAAAGTATAAAGTATATCTCTACTCTACTCTCTTTCATGCTCAAATAGCTACAGGACCTACGGTAATGAGCTGTTTTCTTATGATCTCATTCTTATTCAGTCTTTTTTTTCTTCAATGAATAGCTTATTCAGTTTGCTGATAGCCTACTTGAAAGGTTTCATGCACTGAAAGACAAAGAAAAAAGAGGTCAAGAAACACATAAAACCTGGCGACCCAAAATAATTGTAAGAATGAGGTTTAGGTTTGAATCAATTACTAGGGTCATATTTTTGGACCGTCACCGTGTGTCATATTTTTGGACTGCAGTCAGTCAGGTCAGTCAGCCAGTCTGTCCGCCAGTCAGTCAGTCAAGCCCGGAACGTTTGTTCGTGGCGCCTGAGCGCGTACGGAATGTTTTGAGGGTTACACCCGAGAGCAGTGGAGCCGAGAAGTGCCTCCTTCTTCTTCACCTGAGCTGTAAGGTCTGTGAAATTGTCAGCTTTGTTGATATTATAAAATTACTCGCCCGTGTAAGCGGCTGCTGCGTTTACGTCCTCTTTGTGAGCGGCCTGGTGCGTTTTAACCGTCTGAACATGGCGACTAACTTTGTTTATGTGAGAGCTGATGTTTGGCGACCTTCAGCTAGCAACAGGACTTCGTCATTAGCAGCTAATTAACATGATGATATGACCGTGTTATTGAAACAATATTACACAGGACTAGGGAGTGAAGGAGTCCCAGTCAGTGGTTGAATTTGTCGGAGTGTCAAGGCTTTACAAAGCTGCTGTTTGGCTGTTGGCTAACAAACCCTCTTGGTGATTAGGTGTTGATCCAATTACCTAAGCTAGTAGTGCAGCCACTCAACGTAGCTCCTTGTAAACAGTATGCTACAGATAAAACTCCTAAACTCATTTGTCTAATAGAGGTCTTCGTTCTCGTGTAGAGTTAATTACAGTAAAGAGGATTCAATGCCCAAAATGTTGACGTTAGAGGGTATGGGCCCCTTACGCAGGTTCACTCACGAGTCATACTGTACACCTCCTGTTGTGTTAACGTTACTAGTGTCTCCTGCTGTGAATACCATGTTCCTGACAAACAAACATTTGGAAGACACACACACAGAGAGCATGATGTCCAAACATAGATAAGAGATGTGTGTTAGAGAAGTGATGTTACTGTGTCCCTGTGTTAACAGACTGGTTACAGTCGGTTGTCTCTGAAGTCAATAACTTAAATACCTACAGCTCTAATCAGCCAGTGAGAATCATTATCTAACCACAATGTTGCTGATCTTGTTATTTGGCTACCAATGTGTCTGAAATGAAACCTCAAACATGCACACTGGTCTGGTATTTGGACTGCCATCGTCTGACTGAACTGAAGCAACTTAGCAATGATGATTTTATGGTAAAAATTGTCACTTAAATAACTGATCACTGATCAATCAATATGGGGTGTTTCTATCAGACGGCCCAAATAAACAAAGCACTGTGGTCTGACCCAGCTGACACAGTTGGTTAAAGAGTAGATTTTTAAACTACTGCAAATATGGCTGGCTCGACATAAAACCGGATAGAAAAAATTATATTATGATGATGCTGATGATAACATCTCAGATCAGATGCTCTCTCTGTGTAAATAAGGGAATAGTTATTTACTCCCTTGGAGCTGTTGTCTTACAGACACAGTCACTGTACACACACACACCTTTCACCTGCAGCTCTTTTTAAAACACACAGTCACCAACTGAAGTTTCTCAGGAGGAGGTTCAGCGGCCACAGCTCACTCTCTCTTGCTGCTGTGTTTGTGCATGTGTGTGTGAGTGTGTGCATTTTGTCTGTGGCCATGTGACATCACTGGGAAACAGAAAGACTCATCTGACAGTGTAGAGACTCAGTCAGCCTTCTCAGGTTGTTTTGTCTCACTTACAAAGAACCTGGTAATGGTATAAGTTTCCTAGAGGCTGAGAAATCCACAACTTGTCAACGATAGCGTTGTGGAGTTGTTGGATTGTGTATTTGATGAGGGAAACCAAGAAATTCCATCAGCCTCCGTAGCGTAGTTCTGAACAGCCTGCCGCTCCACTGTTATAAAATAGCTTGCACCAACAATTAAAGGTAATGAACGAACCTACACCTAAAACTATTAGGGATCATGGCAGTGGGCCTATTTGACAAAATGTTGAACTACCCCTTTAAGGAAATGCAGCAGAAAGATCATTAAAACAGTGATCTAAAACGTTTTATTATTTCTTTCATTGGCCTTCTTTGCAGAGCGGCAGGATGGCGCAGGCAGACAGCAAGGTGCTGGTTCTGGGAGCCCTGGCTGGAGTGGCTGGTATCAGTTTGGCTGTGGCGTATTACCAGGGCTTAAAGTCAAGACGAAGAGCCTCATGCCCGGCGTTCTACCTCAACCGCACCAATGAACAGGGGACCAGCGTCATGCTGGTGGACGGTGCGGGTCTGCCAACGGGCCAGGCTGAGGTGCTGGAGCGCCTGGAGGCCCTGATCCAGTGCGTGTCGGAGCTAAAGGATGAGATGAAGGCGCTGAAGAACGCTCTGCCAACACTGCAGGACCAAGTCCGGGAGGAGCTGAGGGGACGTGAGGAAGCAAGGCGAGCCAGTCCTCTACACAGGACCACGCCAACGCGGAGGAAAAGAGCTCCAGGAACCATCGCTGCCACTGCAGCTGGGGGTCGGAGTTCAGAGGAAGCAGAGAGCGAAGGAGGGTGAGTGTTTTAAAAGCTCTGAACCACTTTAGTTAGAACTTTAGTTAGCTTCCGTATCTCTTGTTTCTAATATAAAATCAATAATTTTTCTGTTTGTTTTGGGCTCTGAGCCACTGCATACACAAAACAATACATAAGAGACATTCATGCAAAGTACTTTCACACATTTAACACACATTCAAAACAGTGAGGGGTGCTTCCACTCTACACAAATAAATCATTAAAATCAATACATCCGTAGAACTGATCAAACCAGAAGCTCTTAAGTTAAAGTGCTATGTATGCAGTGGTTTCATATGGAGAAAAACTAAACCAAACCCAACGGTACATAAATAAACTAGAGTGCTACATTCACAATGCTTGTATAAATATTACTTAATATTAATATTGATATTACTGTTTAGTGCCTTAATGGCGGAAGGGATAAATGAGTTCCTATATCTGTTCAGTCTACTTTTTGTAACTCTGAGCCTTCGACCTGAGGGCAGCACATTAAATTCGGCGTTGAGGATGTGTGTCTGGTCGTTAAAAATCTTTTGTGCTTCTCTGAGCAGTGATTTCTCATATAGCAACTTAACATAGTTCTGCTCCTCCCTCCCTATGATTTTCATGGCGGTTTGAGCCAGGCGTGCAAGTTTAGACTTTGCCAGTACCGAGGTATTGCCATACCATACTTGTGTGCTGTATCGAATGACGCTCTCAAAAATTGCCTGGTAAAATAAAAACAGAGCTTACTCATCTTAACTCTCTCACACACACACACACACACTGTTCCTGGCTTTTTGCTGTTGATTAAATATTAATCGCCCTGTGTGGAAACTTAAACCTTTGACCAGACGTATTTTGGATGGTTTCACCCATGACAATTATTCATTTGCCCGATCACTTTTGGCGAAGACAGCTGTCCAGACCATCTTACTGATCACACACTGTTCCAAGCAGCTAATGGTACGATCCAAACATTACAGTCCATTCATACCAGTGAGAGATAACAACCTCCCCTGTCTGCACCTACCTTCCACTTTAGACCAATAATGAATGTGCACCTGGTTCTTACCCACACACATAAAGGAGGGGTAATGATATATCTGTCACACTGAGGGTGTTCAAATACACACATGGTCTTAACTTTAGGCTGTAAACTGTAACTTTTCCAAGTAATTATTGAATGTCTGGGAAGATTAGGAACTATTATTCTTAGTTGTGTGCTGCAGTTTATATGTCTGGCAAACATCTTTGTGAATTCCAAGTCCAAGCCAAGTCATGTGACTTCACTTGTTGGCCACCGTGTCAGAGTTGCAGCATAGTTCTGGTACAACACCAGTAGTCTGTATGGAACTGCTTTAGCTTCCCATACACTGATGAATTAGAAAGCATCAGTAATGACTATATATTTGTATGGTAAGAACACAGACTAGTGTTTTGTATCATATTCTCCATAAGTAACTGACAAGATAAAGGTTGATGATTCAACGTAACCCTAATTCAAATGAAAGTAAATTCAATTATTTTGTGCTTGATGTGAATATTAAAGAAGATAGTTTCTGTAAATGATTATTTAGCTCGTATTTGGCAGTTGAGCCTCACTGTCTTCTGATTGGCTGAACCTCTGGAGGCCAAGGATCAGTGCACCCAGTGCTGCCAGAACTATCACACTGATTGATTGGAAATGACAACTTCTTTAATCCCTCTGTAAATGTTTGAGAGCATGATTAGAATATGAGAGCAGACAGCATGAACATAACGCAGAAAAAAGATTACAGCTGGATGTGTGTTCTGCTTACTGTTCAACAAAACCATTTTAGGGTCACAGTTTAGGGTCTGGCCCATCGCATATTATTATAGCTATAGTTTTCAATTCATTGTGTAGAAGCAGGGACTGTAATATTGTAGACCGACTGAGACTCACATGACAGCAGCTCGGTAGATGTTACATATTTTAAAATGGCTGCAAGACTTCTGTCTTTTTTATATATCTTACTTACATTCTTCATATAAATCTAAGTATGTGTATGTTAGTTTAGGAAAATATATATTAGAATCAGCCATAAACTTTATTTAAAAATGTAAATCCCCTCAGGAAAACACAGGGTAGATAAACAGCAGATAAATATGTCATCAGTTGTCAAACTCAAAGTTGATTTCAGGTTAATTTATACATGTTCCATTGATCAGTGTGCTGATCCAAATCTACGGACCTCCTACTTTCTTCGCTAAACTCGCCTGCTAGTTTCACGCAGTAAATTATGGTTATGCCAGTGTGTGTGTCTGCCTCAGGTGCTGCAGAGAACAGCAGACTAATCAAGCACTGCATGCCCAGTCATCCACCTCCACCTTCAGCCAAATGCCTTGAACTCCCGCCAACCTTAGAGAGCATAAACAACAGATGTGTTCCTTTTGAATGGACTGCCATTTAAAATCTCATCTTATAAAAACAAAATATCAACAGTTAAATGCTGATGATTAAGCCGAGGGTTTAATGTTTTCAGCAGCCAAGCAGACTCCAGTTTTTCTTGGACGGGATTATGTTTATTCTCAACACGCGACTCAACGCCGAGTCTGGTTGCCGTAGCACACGGAGGTCTGGGATGGAGATCTCCTGTCATCCGTGTACTTATCTTGGATTGACCACTGCTTTAATTGTGTAGGAAGTAGAGCATGAGAAGTGCCAAGAAGTCTTCAAAACATAGAGCGCAGCTGCTCTCGCTTTAACCGCACAGGTTTTAGGCGTTCACTAAGCCTCAGATCAGACCTGTGTGGTTCTTCCCCACTTCTGTTACTGTGCTCGCAATCATTAATCAATTGTCTTTGTCTTTTCTACAACAACATTAGGCGGGCCAGCTCAACATCCAGTTATCAGTGTTGTCTTTTACCATCTGTGTCCGCATTCTTCTTCTTTTTGTTTATGTTTTTCCAGGATAAACTCCAACATCAGTTGTTATGCAACATGTAAGATTCTTTAGATAATTTAGATGCATATTGTGGACATATCTTATCTTTTTCAGTGCTGTTTTCCTGGTTTTTGTCTCTTAAACTTGACTGTAGCACAAAGTTTAACAGTTGTTTTCCAGCAGTAAATGCTTTTCATGCTGTGCTAATGCCCTAAAAAATATGTCCCGTTCGTACATTTGTTGCCATTGGAAGTAATATGATGGCTCACAGGTGGGTGCAATATGACAAATCATCCCATCCATCCATGTTACCATCACTCCTCCTGGCTGGCTAGAGGAGGAGCAGGTGGAGGTGCGAGACAACAGATGTGGTTCACAGTGTTCTGAGTGACAGTTGTTGGCTGCATCAAATGTTTTTTAATTACAGCTCAGGTTATTATGCTTGAAAAGAAATCACATCACGCACACACCTCTCGTAATTAAAGAGCCTTTCATGCCGCTCTGTTATTTGCATGAGCAGAGGGTGTGGGGGTTAGTGGGCATAGCTCAGTCAAGAAATTCCAGCCCCTTAGGGAGACGGTGGTGTTCTCCCAAAGGAGACAGCTACACCCCTAATCCTCACATCCACTTAAAGCTCCTTGTCTGCCCGATTTGTGGAAGTCTTAAGTCTTTAACAATAGAATAGCAGAATGTATTGCTTGGTGCAAACTTTTGCATGCTCTCAGTTTTAGTGGCAGTGATTGGATTTGAACTTAATTGTCAGTCACACTATGTAACAGTCATGTAATGTGCAAATTAACATTCAACACCTGTTTACCACACACATATAACATAAAAGAGAACACAGACATCAACAATAAATAAATAAACGTAAGATATACAGACAGACAGACAATGGGCATATACATTTTCCAAGCAAAAAGAAAGTCTGAGGTAGCCTATGATACTGTGGAGTAATAATAAAGTGCAATATGAAAAGTGCACAGTGCAGAAAGCAGCATAGACATGTGTATGAAAAAAAAGTCTTGTGAATGTAGGAGTTGACATGGTCACAGAATTAGTGTTCATGTGACTGAAAATATCACCAGTAAAAAGATTTATTTTCAGATTTCAAGTATTTCTGGGCGAATGTAAATATTGCCATTAGTGGGGCGACAGATTTCCAACAGGGGGCATCATGCACATATAAACCGGGCCTTCCACAAATCTTCTTGCAGCCAGCTGTGCTGCAGATCATAATAGATGCACATCATGATCATCATTTTCATAACTTTCAGCTGCTTAATGGTTTTCTAACATTTGGTGCTGACATGTTTCTTCTAGTTGTAGCAGACTAATCTAAGATATACATGTTATTCGTTCTGTTTATCTTTGTAGATGTGTGTTTATGTAATATTTTCAAGTGTGACCAGTGTTGGTGTATTGATAAAACAGTCCAGCTCCAATCTGAGTCTGAGTCATAATAATCATAATGATGATAATGCTCTCCGGTAACTGAACAATTAGTGTGACATGATGTCAAAATTATGGGGCAGGGTTGTGTCTATCATAATTGGGAACATGTAGGCCCAGCCACTGGCACGTTAAAAACTCCAGATGTTTACTCCATTGACTCCTTATATGTCACAACAGCGTTTTTAGAGCTACCTCTCTCCAGGTAACGAGACCCATCAATCACCCTGTCCATGTGCCAAGCTGTCAAGGGCCTCATTTAAAGGTGTCTTGTAGGAACTTGTAATTCGCTGAACAGTTCCCACTAAGTTTATTATTCACATCACGTCGCTGTAGCTCAAGGACATTACCTCTTCTTTCTTCCTGGTCCAAAAAAATAGCATTTATGACACTGGATAGTTGTTGATTTAAGCAGATTTAAGAAGTACTTTTGTTTAGGGATGGGGCAAGCCTGGTCAACGCACGCAGAAATGTTTAGAAAGAGAGAAAAGAGCTCATTGTCTGCATTGTGATTAAAAGCTTTAGACTGTCTTTACCGTGACGTCATGATACATGTTGCTCTGCAGCTGTCTGCATCTAAGTCATTCATATTAAAATCCTCAGATTCATACAAGGCACTCAGCCAAGTAAAGCGTATTGCTGTGAGTTGAGGACAGAGCAGTCACTTTCACCTGACAAGTCTCTGACCGCCCCCTACAATTCACCATCACGTTGGTGATAAATGTCCCATATTTTACACTTTTTTAAAACTGGGTAGTTACAAAAAACGGCTAAATGTCTTTTTGTGATTGGCTGACTGTTTTCTGAGTCATCAAATAAAAATAGAACAGGTTTCAGGTATGACGCCATTGTTGTGACATCACAAAGTTACAGATGCACTGAAGCTTTCCTGACAGTTGGTTTTAAGACCCACTATCATACAGGCTGTGTGTGTTTCTCTGTTGACTGAGGCTTTGATACTTTCACAGTATTAATATAATATTATATAATCAAAAAAGACATGGACATCTCACTTTATATAAAACGGGACCTTTAAACTCTTTTGCAGAAGCATGAATCTGTGGATACCCCTGTTTTTACCCTGATGCAGTCACTCTTAGTGATGAATCCACGAGAATGATCATTGTGTTCAGCTGCAGATGTGTGATTTCACAAGTGTTCCTTGTCAAATTTATGATGAGAGCAGAAAACCTTTCCATCACTTTCCTTTTCTGTTTCTAAGAAACTTCTTGAATTTCATTTTGTCAGCGTTGGTGCCATATTGCCCCCTGCTCAGATATACAGTACTTCTTACCTCTTTAATTTTATAGTCACAGGTCAAAGTGTCCTTTTTAAACAACTATGCACAAACCTCATTTTCCAAACTTGTTTCCTTCTACGACTATTTTAAGAACAAAGAGAAGAGCTACTTATGGCAGCATAAACAGACAAGATGAATGGTTGTACTCATTTTTGTCTTGTGGCGTCTGTAAGAAACAAATGACGGGTTGTTTTCCAACCCAGGTCTATTTTCCACCTGTATTGCTTTAACACCACAGTGCAGGGTATATAGTTAGAAACCCAGTCATGTTGTTGTCAGCAGGTGGCTCAGCGGCTGAAAGTGAAAGTTAAACTCTACTGAGTCAATCCCTAGTGTCCAGGCGTCAAGAATAAACAACGGGCCTCTGTCCAGTCCGTCGGCCATTGTTGAGGAGTGGGCTTTCATTGGTGCTCCACCACAGCTCCACACACTGAATAGACAGTCTGCATGTTCCGAGGCTCGGTGGTGTTGGGATGGTAACTTGGGTTTGTTTTGAACAGTGTAACCGCGGAGACTGCCATTGCTAAGCCCTATTGAGAGATTCCGTCATTGGCCCTTTGGGTCTGTGTACTGAAAGGCTGATCTCACTCGGTGAACACACAGCCTGTTCAAAACAAAACTAGAAGCTTTCCAGTCTTTAACTTTACATGAGTGTGAAGATGTGAGGCTGAAAGTGTGGGCCGATGCTGCTGCCCTGGTTTCTTTTAGCTAAAAACAAAGTGGAGGATAGTGGCCCAGGTCAATGTTTAATACTGTATATTGTTGTTATTAATTTGAAATATGAGGGTTTTTTTTTAACCTTTTTCTGGGTAGAAACAGTAATTTAAAGACAAATTTTCAGTTTGGATCCTCATCTTCCTGGTGACCAGCACAAAAAAAGGAAAACAACATAATTTAATTATACAGAGGTACTGTTGCAGGTCTGGTCGGCATGCAAGCACATATTATAACACTTATGACTGACTTAATAATTCAGTTTAATAACTCTGAATAGTTTAAATTACCATTATAACATTATAATGAAAAAAAAAAGTCATTAGTTGCAGATCTAGTGGAAATCACCAGTGAAAAAAGCCAAAAGGTTTCATTTATACTAAAGCATCTGCTTCACCAGCTTGTAAATGTTCTTGTAGTTTTTTTGTTCAAATTTTGTTAATTTTTTTGCATGTAAGAACAGGTATTAAATGTTTTTTTCCAGCCCTGCCCTTGATTTTGCCTGCAGAAAATAATTTCATTTCTTGTCATGTGTGAGTCATAGAAGGGCCTGCTGGTATATTATGTACCTAGACGGTGTTGAAATAAAGTTGACAGTATTTAAACTTGTTCTTTCAGAGCCATGCACTTCAAGAGACTCTGCAAGGATAATAATGGTTCCTGCGCAAACTTATATACATTATATAAACACACACAGTAATACAAATAGATCCTTAGTTTCTTTTTTCTTTCAACTCAAGTGATTCATGAGCCGTGGAATGGCGTGACAGGAATGCGCTGATCACTCAGTACTGAGCTGCCTGTCTCTCCAGCTCCACTGAGTAAATAACTGCAGGGAGGGAAAACGGACTGCTGAATGAATAAAAGAACAAAAGGATGAATGAATGAATTAGGGATGAATGAATGACACAAAGTCCAATAATGAGACCATCTTGCTACACTTTAATGGCAGGCCTGGTTATTGCTCTGTAATACGGTGCGACCAGACAAAGAAAGGTCTACCACAACCGTCAGAGTAAACACCCATTCAGATTTTTTTTTAAAGCTGGGGTGTATTGGCCAATAAATGCTTTGAGCCATGCCTGCAGATTTTAGGGTTTACTCAGGGGTTAGCGCAGAGAGCGAGGTTGTGGAAAGGCTTTGGAGCGCTATCCCAAAATGATGGTACAAAAACAGATGGAGATTAAAATAAAGATAAAGTAAAGTCTGGTTTCTTGCACAGCTCTGGTTATTCTCCATTTCGTGCTAAACCACTGAGTGTGAAGAAGTTCAGTCCAACGAATCACAGAGTGCATGTATGTATCACTACTTCAGCTGTAGCCAGGCTATGTAACTTTTAATATTCATCTCCTTTTTTAAAACGTCAAATTAATAAGTGTAACGGAGCGTCCGGGTGCACTCACTCGCTCATAAAGGACCTGAAAACCTAACTGCCAAGCGGTCATTGACTTCTTAGCAAAATGGTTTGCGTCATCGCCTGCCGTGCAGGAGACCAGGGGCAGTCCGTTCTGAAACACAAAGCAGAGAGCCAGATGGACATCGGCTACATTTATAGAAAACACCTCTCTCCCTTATTGGACTCAGGTTCTTGCCGCAGCAGCCTTACATGATATAATTAGACCAGTATGTCAGCTGCGGTTTGCCAATTAGGTAGATGTAAAGATGTAGATGTTAATATCTAACTGATGTTTCCTGTTTCAGCTCTTGTGATATGATCACATTTTACCAGTGTTTTCTTAATGCCACTTGTGGTAACACTAGCTGCTGTGTAGTAAAGAAAAAAAAGTTATGTTGTTTTCCTTGAATCGTAATATTTTGTCCACCCGAGGGCAGCATGGATAAATCGTTTCATTCATAGACGGAAATACAAATAGAGTAGATTACAGTAGTTTAAACTATGTGACTCTGTCATATTTTAACCTAAAGTTGAAATGATGAACTGCTACTTATTCTATTTAAAAAAGAAAGTAACACCTGTATCAGTCGAGGGACATGTATCTGACTATCTTGCAAATATCTTCTCCTTTCATTCTCAGCACAGCGGTGAGAACAGGCAGACTGAACTCAACTGGAGGTGATGACTCTCTTTCAGTGTGTCACTTTTCACTGACATGTAGTAGTAATGTGATTTATTTTTAATTAAAGAAATTGATTGCGGTGCAACGGTTAGCACTCTCTCCTCTCCGCAAAAGAGGCTCTGGGTTCTATTCCCAGGCCTTGGGGCCTCCTGGGTGGAGTTTGCATGTTCTCCTTGTGTCTGTGTGGCTTCCTCACACCTCACAGTCCAAAAACATGCACGCTGGGTTGATTGCCCGTTGGCGTGAATGTTTGTGTTTGAGAGATGTTTATGTCGGGACAGACTGAAGATCTGTCCAGCCTCGGCCTTAGCCTACACTGAAAAAAATGATACTTTGGATCAACTTAAAAAAATTGCTGTAATTTGTTACACCTAAATTTATTAGTTCTTCACAAATTAATTTTTTTCATTTGGTTGAAAACATAAATTTTGATTAAATGTAAATAAATTTTCTACTTTGAGAAAAGCCAAAAAATTTGCTTTCATACAAAGTAAAAACACAATTCATTACAAAGACCATAAACTATTTTTATTCTTCATTACAACTTATTTTTTTAATTTGAGAAAAACTAATATTTACCATTATATCTAATTAAAAACTTTACTTTGGAATAAACTAATTAAATTGCTGTAATTCTGTTACATGCAATTTTTTTAAGTTAATAGAAACTAATATTTACCATTACATCTAATTAAAGATTTTACTTTGGATCTAACTAATTGAATTGCTGTAATTCTGTTACATGCAATTTTTTTAAATTATCTCAACTTAAATTTCTGATTCAGCACAAAGTCAATATTTTACTTGTACATTAATCAATATATTCTGTTAAATCACAAGCCAAAATATTATTTTGGCCAATATAACGACATTTTTTACTTTGTACATCTGAAATTTTAAACAAAATATGTTTCCCTATAATATAAGATTAGGATTAACTGATCTGATTCACTTAAGATAAAACTATAACAGGAAAATTCTCTTCAAAAGACCATTTATTTTTGATTACTCTCAAATAGGCATGCATTAACACTTGAGAAAAACAAACAAAGTTCCATGTAAAACAAAATACACAGTGGTCTTTTCATTCTGTTGTTTAACAGCATAAAGTATGAAAATAGAGCATCTAACAGTGTTAAATCTTTGCTCTGACAAAATTATCAGAATGTATGAATAACATTATTTTGATCCATTACAAAAGCAAGGGACCACCCAAAAGAAAAACAATGATGAACACAGTTGCTATGGACAGTTCAAGAAAAAAGGAGCAATTAAAACAGATCAACATGCGGTATCCAAATGTCTTTCTTTGAGCAACCAGATATCTAGAGCTTGACACTCAGAGCCAAAGAAAATGACACTCAGAGTGTGCAGTCCATCTCCATGAATATTTCCTGCAGTGCATCAAAAGTGTGTTTGAGCTCACCTGGACAGCTCAGCATAGATGTGGGCAAATAAGAGGGTAAATCCATGTGCAGTCGAAGACAGTTTATTTTTGAAGGTGTGGAGGGGCTTATGTCTGGTGGCTTTAATGGATCCTCCTTCTGATGACAAACACTGCCAATGTGCAAGGCTGAAGCTCTCCTTCGGCGCCATACTTCCCACCAACCTGACAAAAGACAAGACATGTATTGTTTAGAAGGCTATTACTCTGTAAAAGCACATAAGTCCCTCTCTACTTTGTGTAGCAGGAAGTGACGTTATCATACAGCAGAAGACCAGGGGTCCGTTTCAGGAAGGAGGCTCAACAAACTGAGTCATATCCCGAGCTCAGCGTTGACTGAGCCTGTGCTGGAAAACTCTTGAGTTTTCGGTTTCAGAACAGCTGATCAGAATTAGTTCAATCAACCCAGAGTATGTTCAGCCTGAGGGAGGCGCGTTCATCGTGAGCACAAGCCATCATCAATGTAGCACAGATTATACGATTCACAACGACAGAAAAAAAGAAACAGAGCCGCGAATCTCACTCCAACCCAACTGAAGAGTTTAATGACGGCGTATGTGGAGAATGAACACATTAAAAAACATCAAACTCAGCCAAAGGTTTGCTTCACAGCATATGTTGCCATAGCGACTGACTCAGCATTATGCTGATCCTGCTCTCTGAAACGGAAAACTCTGAGTTTCTCTCATCTCAGGCTCAACATACTCAGTTTCTACTAATCTCGTTTACTGAAATCAGTTTCTACCTGAGATTTAAGTTATTTTCCTTTGGAAGGGTGCTCTTGTGATACTCCGAACGTCAAGATAAGAAAAGTAAGTGTCATTCATGGTATACTGTGCTGTGTTTTTTGTGTTGCATCTCATTAAATTCCATACTGTATTTCTTCACCGATTGATAAAAGATTATGAGATTATGATGTTAAAATGTTACTGTTTGTGATGTCAGTGAGTTTTGCAGTATTGAGCAAGTACATACCTGACCAAGAACTTTTCAGCATCTAACCGGTCTTCTCTCTGACAGATCCTCCCTCGTTCCTGATGATCTCTGATCAGCTTGATGTGGTGCTTGTCCAAGGAAACCAGGAACCATGGTTGAAGTGGAACAGTAGTCATTCTCATCAACTCAGAGCTGATCTTTATGAAACAAAATATCACAATCAAATGTTTTTACATTTGATGATTACATTTACATTACATTTCACATTAAAACTCTGTGGTGTAAAAGATCTGTTTCATGACATTTTTGTGACCTGAAATTACTTACTTTATCCATTGTGACCAATGCAGGCCATAAGTCTTTCACTTCTTCCACTCCTGGTGACCGTAGAAGATGCCAAACATAGCTGAAGGGCATCAGACATGCTGAACTCTTGGGATGGTTTGGCTATCATCACTTTGTGAGATCAACTTGATAGTCACCAAATCTTCAAGTTCAGCAGCTAACCCGCAGCTCAGCTGGTCTTCTCTCCGCCATGTCAGTCCATCATAAAGTATCTACAGTAGTAAAAACATGAATACAACAGTGTTAGTTGTAGTACGTAATTGGCCATAGCATAGATTCACTCATATTCACATTTCTGGTGAAAATTCTTGGCAAACTGTGTGTTGTCTTTCTCTTCTCACATTTAAATTGACTGATAAAACAAAAGCTACTTTTGAAAAGGTTTTCAATTTCCTAGTGTACACACATTAATATACAACCTTATGCATCTCTTCGGAGAGATGATACGCTGTCGCCCATCGATGTAGTAAGGCAGAGGGTAGGGATCGGTCGGTTCTTGCACCCCAACAAATCTGCAGACACTGCAATAGTTCAAAAGCTGGAGTAAGTGTAGTGTATGCCAAGCCTACTTTTAACATTATTTAAAACTGCATGAAATTATTTGAATGAATCATAAATTTTATTGTTATTTTCTGATAAATTTTAGATTATATCTGGTTGCAATTAATGAAATAAAACAAACTTACCAACTGTGACCTTTTCAGGAGCAAACCTGTAAACAGAATTTGAAGATTTCACATTTAGTTTTTGTTGGGACAAATAGCATTATCCATGACTGTCACTGCAGAGTCCAATAGACCTTATACATTCTGGTATTGTACTATAGTGGATTATACTGAGATGAGAGAATGGATCTTTATTACTGGGTTGCACTAAATGAATAAAACATTAATTGTCTGCCATTTATATACAATTACTCTGCATGGTATTTTATTTTATGAAAAATATTGCTTCAAAATAATATGCCTGCTCATAAACTGCCAATCACATCCTTTGACAACTGAGTGACACTCAAACAGCCAATTCTGTGAGATAGTCCCACGTGAGCTCCCTGCCTTGGTTCATTCAAACAGCCCTGACGGAGGGTAAACAAAAACGACATGTGGTATTAACTGGTAGAGTAACTATTTTCAGTCTGCCCCAGGTCGGCAATAATTAAGAAGTGCCAAACACCGCGTCCTGCAACTACCTGCTTCTTACACACCTCCACAGTAACTCAACATCCCCCTAACTCACCGCGGAGTTTCACCGTCTTCCCCTCACACTGCTGCAGCGCCGTGTGTCTGCGTGTCTGTGTGACGGAGACCTGCCGGCGGGTGGGGGCGGGGGGGAAACCGGCCGACCCGCTCCCGTTTTTACGTTACCGTATTCAAGCCAAATCACAATAATTTACGTATTCTTTCATAATGCCACTGTACAACAACGTTGGCAACATTAGCGTTGCACAATAAACAGAGGCAACGGACACGTTGTTGTTAACGACCGGTTTATAGCGCCAGCGATAGTGCACAGAATACCAATGATGATAATGTCAGTTGTCCATTCTGCCACTATGCATTTAAGCCCATGTTGCATTAAAACGGTATAATTTTGAATTCTTACCTTGTTTAAAAGAGTTTCCAGATAGGACTGACGGTCCACACACCCGAAGTCGGCAGTTGATGCGAGGAAACAACAATGGCGGATTTCAACTTTGAAAAGAGCGCTCTGGTCTGACGTCACATAGTCACGTGACATGAAAATCTCTGGTTTAACGTGAAAAAACCAATTAACTTGAAGCGTTTCTTTTAATTTAGTCCACAGGGAGTGATATTTGTTTTGAAGCGAACTGAAAAAAATCAGGTTTAAACAGGAAACCATAATTTTTCATTAGACCAATTTAAAAATACACTTTAAAGGAATGACACAGTAGTTTCACTTTTTTCAGTGTATATGTCAACTGGGACTGGCTCCAGACCCTGTATGGATCGGCAGTATACAGTAGACAATGCAGCCGTGAATGAATATATATAAATTCAGTCCATTATTATAACAGAGAATTCATCAGATTCTCTTCATCTCTGCACGCTGCTGCTGCTCTGTTTGTGTTGTTGACTTTGTGAGCCGTGGCGAGTGAAATCTCAGCAGCTCCAGTGACCTCATATCACTCCTGTAATCACGGCACTCTTGGTTAAAGGTGTGTGTGTGTGTATGTGTCGTGGGTGGAGTCAGGAAGCCGCCTCCAGCACGAGGCACCTGCTGGGTCTGTGGTGTTTCTGTCTGTGGCCCGCTCTGACACATCCCGTCAGAACTGTGGCTCGTAGCCCAAAATATTCCCCTCAACCGCCGATGACGCACACGCATGCACGCAGCGGCTGCTGACACTCCACAGAGACTTTTTTCATATTTTCACTCATGTCTGCATCTTTCATTGCTACCTGTGCTGTTAATATAGCTATTTTGTTTTACGGCTGCTTTTAAGTGTTAGCTCGGGGTGTTAGTTCATACAGCTACAGTAGTTGAAAGGCGACCATAAAGCATCTAATGCGAGCGTTGCGTGCCTCACCCTGACAAACAAGTCTCCCCGTGTTCATGTAAGAGCCTTCAGGTATCCACGCTAAGAAGTCAGGAGTTTCTTAACAGCCAGCATTTATAAACAATTAAGTGACCCACTTGTGTAAACAAACCTGGTGTCATTTGGATGTAAACAGGCGGTGAAGATTTATCCTTTATAATCAGCACCTGGCAGAGAACGACCTCATGAAAATAAAAAAAAAACAGCTCATTAAGACAGGATTTTGATTGATCCGCAGAAACTTCTGAGCTGAGGTGTTTTCATTCCCCCCCTAAGTGGGACATGATGTTAGATTTAGATGGAGCACTGGGACGCAGGCCATTGTCTTGTAACTCAGGGTAACTGTCAGCATTTAGGGCTTGTTGGTGAGTCCCGAGGCAAAGTTGCTGAATGAGGAGGATGGAGACGGTCTGGGCTGGTGATTGGACCCCACCAGTGTCTGAGTTCAGCTTTCTACTGTAGTTAATTCCTGTCTTTCTAATAAATACTTCATTCAAACAGGTAATTTCAATGACTTTCAAGGGAGACTAAAATGAACATACATTTTACACAAGTCAGACACATAAATTCACTTGGCAGCAAATCAGACACAGATAATTGGCGATTCATTTTCACCTTTAAAAAAAAGTATGTGCGGTGTGATTGTAAAAATGTAAGTATAACCTTGTGCGAGTGAAATAATCCACAGCAAACAAAATAATTGCCTCTAAAACTGACACCTTCTTCCCTGTGTTGTTTTGTGTTTCCAGGTACATGACTGCGCTGACAGACTCGGAGGAAGAGGAGGAGAGCGATGCAGAAGAGGAGAGGGATGAAGAACAGCCCGAGGACAAGCTGTGCGTCCTCCTCGAGAGGATCGACCGCTTGCATCAGGGCGCCGAGTCTGACAAGAGGGAAAGCCTCAAAATCCTTCTGGAGCAGAGAGAGGAGGTGTGACCTATTTGCCATTAACCCTGGTTATGTTCACTCCACACATGTTTTATGTCACTGCAGCTGCGTGCTCACGCTTTAATGTACGTCTTCTGCAGTTTGGACAGAACTCACCGTTTCTGTGGCGGCTAATCCGGGCTTACTGCGATGTCCATGACGTCAGCTCCACTCTGGAGGAGAAGAAGACCCACGCAGAAAGTGGTAATTCACCAAACCTTGTTTTATGCCTCATTTGCCGGCCATCCCAGCCAGGATGTGAGTTTCATCTGGGAATGATCTCAGTCAGTCGGTTTGAGTTGCTGGCCGAGGATGAATTGGCAGGAACCGTGTTTTGCAAGGTTTGACCAAAATCAGCCATTGGGGAAGTCGACAATGGATCAGATTGGATTAACTGGAGGTACAATCCGTTTATGTGGAAAAAACACATAAAATCTGAGTCAGTTCTAATAGATCATTATAGTGTGACTCAATTATATAAATATCACCGTTACTGCTGATGCCAGATGAATAACACACATAGAAAAGTCTTTGTAAACCAACACTGGTCTCTCCATACTAGATGGCTGGCATTTATCGGCAGGTTAGAGTCGTCTATTGATTCACAGTTCCTGAAACCTGTCATATCAACGCATGTCTTTGTACCAGTGTGAATCATGTGACTTTTACACTGTCCTGTTTTGGGCTTTTCCAAGTGAAAGTTGCCATTTGTGAGTATATCTAGTGTCCAAACCAAGCCACCATCAGAAATTGATTAGACTTGGGCAGTCAAAGGTGAAGATCACAATGTTTTGGCCATAAACCAAGAATCCAATTATGACACAATTTAACACAAACATCTCATGTAATAAAGTGATAACATTTCTTATCTAAAGGATTTGACGTAATGATGTTCTTCACTTAGTCAAAGCTAATTTGTTTTTTAGTTTTTTATATGTAGGAGCTCCAGCGGTATACAACCAAATCTGGTTTCTTGCGTAGCTGCATCTGTTCACCTGATACACCTCAAAGTCAATATTGTACAGTCTTGATGGAGGCCCTTTAAATGCAGGGTAACAATGACTTCCTGTTCTTGTCTTGTATTGTATGTTGTCTTGTATTTCACTCACACCTTGCACGGTAGATCTTAGATGCTTTATTTTTTGTTTCATGGCTCAGTTCTGAAGTTCAGACTGGACCGACCTGTTTCTCCGTGATCCTTCCTCATCAGTGAGCCTCTGATCAGAGCTGGCAAGGCGCCGACTGCAGCGACACCTTTGTCAAAGCAGTTGACAGTGTTAGACACACGGATATTTAAAGCAGCGCGGCATCATATTTAACATTCATCCAGGTATTAATAGACCAGATGGAATGAGACACTTTCCACTGAGTGATGAAGGGTTTAAAACTGAGCTCTCTTCCTGTATCGCGTTGCATCTCACTTCTGGTTTTTATTGCTTTAATCCGGCGCTTGGTGATGTTTCTTGATTTATGTATATCCTGTTGTGTTTTCTCAGGCAGCACTGACTTTGACTCCGCTAATCCGCTTTCTCTTCTTATGTCATGGGGGGGCGCCGTGTGGCATAGTGGGTTGATTAGGCGCCCCAAATGCAAAGGTTATAGTCCTCGTTGCAGTCGGCCCAGTTTGAATCCCACATCGGGCGACCTTTTACTGCATGTCATTCCCCCTCTCGCTGCCTCCCCATTTCCTGTCTCTCTCAACTGTGTTATTAAGTAAAGGCAAAAAATACATATTAGTATATATTTTGTCACGCTGCATCATTACATGTTGTCTTATCTTTCCCCTCAGGGAAGAAAGTCGGTGAAGAGGCCGTGAGCCTGAACCCTACGTGTGCTGACAGCCATCAGTGGTAGGTTTGAACTGTTTCTCTCCTTCCATTGAATAGCTGCTTTTTGTTGTTTTCATTACAGTGTGGCAATTAACACATGAAGATACAGTTTGATGGCATGCGCCTCGCTGTCACTGAGCCACATCATAGAATCGCCAATTCCTGAAAATAGTCATTGTGAAAATATGAAGTAGGTACTTTCCCCAGAGGAGGGGGGACTTTGAGTGACATCCCTGCCAGTGCCTGGAGCAGCTGCTCCTCACCGTTTGACTGTTTGTTTGACTTTGGTATTTCTTTGGGCAGTGTAACAAACGTAACTTGAATGAATCAAGAGGAAACTCTGAGAAAGCTGTAGTGGCAGATTTGAATATTCCTTTGACTTCTCCACATCCTGCTGTTTCAACAATGCATTTGTCAACAACATCCTACTGTCTGAGCATTGGAGACATGCTAGTCTTTTAAATGCAATTGTATCGTCTAGACCCCCCCAATTCACACTCCAGGGGGTTGGTGCCAATGCATATGTCTGAACTGGGGGCTGATCCCACAGTAGAACAGAAGGTGTAGACACACCCAAGAGGTGGGCTTTCCTTCCCTCAAATTCTGTATAAGTCTTTTGGTTTCCCCATTATCTTTGTCTTTTCTTATCCATCATCCACTCTGGTATGAACTGACCTTCCATGCTTGGAATAAATTCATGGCGGCCGGCCGAGTCTCTATTTCATTATTCACCAACAGCAAACGGCTAAAATTTCCACCACAATTTGGGGGCTCGTCCGGGATTCTTCGTGCAATCGTCTGAGATGGAGAGCGGGCAGCGACAGGCCATCCTGGAAGAAAAAAGTTTTCCAGCCTCCAAACCTCAAAATTCTACTGAGTGGGAGGGCTACCGCTGTGCCATCCCAGATCGTTGCCGCTAGAATTCTATGAACTAAGTCGGAAATTCATCTGGTGAGCACTGAAATATTGACATTTAATTTATTGTACTTTAAAAATTTTGGGTTTAATTAGGCATTTTGATTTCTCATGTTATCCACAATTGGTCGGCTTTTGGATCACTTGTAGCACGAACTAAGAGATCTGCTTTTTGATTGCTTTGTAGCAGAAACAGAGCGATCGGCTTTTAAATTACTTGTAGCCTAAACTAAGTGATTTGCTTTTTGGTCAATTGTAGCATGAACAATACGATCGGTTTTAAATTACTTGTATCCTAAACTAAGTGATTTGCTTTTTGTCGCTTGTGCATTAACAAAGCGGTCAGGTACTTTTCAAATCACTTTGTAGCCTTAAAGAAAGTGATTTTACTTTTATCGTTTTTAGTATAAACAAAACGACTGGTTGTTTTTAATCACTTTGTCACCTTAAAACAAAATGATTTACTTTTATCGTTTGTAGTATAAACAAAACGATTGGTTGTTTTTTTTAATTGCTTTGTCAGCTTAAAACAAAGTAATTTGCTTTTATCACTTGTAGCATAAACGAAGTGACGTGCTTTTTATCGCTTGTGCCTGAACGAAGCGGTCTTTATAGAGACGTCTATACTGTTGTATTGTTGTGCACAACCCCATATTTGGAATGGGGAATGGACCGATTGTGGATCTCATGAGAAGCAAACATGGGGACTAAAGTGTAAAATATTTAAACATCTGGTCAGCTGAGTTTGAGTTCCCAATAGGGGGACCCCTGGATTTTTAGAAGAATACTGCTTTTTAAGAAAATATGACTTGTAACAAAAGTGAAATGAAGTGTTTTACAGATGGGGAAAGCAACACAAAAAATTGCTTCTTTACAAAAAAAAAAAAAAAAAAAAAAAAAAAAAAAAAAAGAAAAATATTTGAAAAACAAAAAAAAATGCAACTCACACTTAACACTAGAGCACCGAGCTCGTAGATTTCCTTTCCTTTGTTTCACAGTTGAAAACTTTGAAGCCTGGATCCAGACCTCAAACGACCCACCCATCAATTCAGCCTTCAGCCACCATAGAACTCTGTGATACTTGGAGAAACAGAATCCGCCACGCCACAACAACAACTAAACTGAGGAGCAGCCCAGTCTAATGTGCCTGCTCCAACATCTTCTCCAACTACACACAGACTACGCCATCCCAATCAAGAAGCCTTCAACATGCTCACAGTTGAAGAACCAGAAGGTACAACGTTTGGTTTTCTGTGTATGGACTTCTTTTGACATCAACACAGTCCAGGAACATGGACAACCCAGTCATGGACACGATGTGGACATGGAGAGATGTGGCCGACACAGAAACTCAAGAAGATTGGCTGTCTTCATCATGGCCAACATGGACACCTGAGTATGAAACTCACAAGAACACCATCAACTCCAAACAAAGACTGAGGATGATTGTGGGGGGGTCGGAGAGGAATGAATCCTTGCTGAAAAGTTCAACCAACATGTGAAATCTGAGAAAGGTAATACATACACACACACACACGCAAACACACACACACAGAGTGTACACATTGCTACAAATTGTGTTTGAACACTGACACTTGTTATGATAGAACTGAACAAAACTTTTGACTTTTGTATATGTGCTTATCAGGTCAAAACAGTTACAGATACTGAACTAAATTCAAACTTCAAACAGGCATTTGCCTCTGAAAACTGCCTGATGGGCAAACACTTAAATGTGCAAATTAGGCCTTTTGTCTGGTCTCAACCAGTCTTTTGCCTGATTTGGCACCAGATGTTTTCACACCCCTACTGCAGTACCCTGCAGTATGTATATCAATGGAAATTGCAACAACCTTTCCAAGTTGGTTACAGAAACCAGAAAAACAATCTTAAGAGCTAATACAGATTTTATGACACCAGATAACTTCAATTGAATCTCCTGTGTCACCAGGACCTGATAAGCAGAGAAAAGTTGGTGAGAGAGAGTTGATAATGCGAACACACTACCAAACACAACACAGATGTGCTTTATCACTTTCTCTCACACCAATTCACACATTTACACTTGCAATTAGAGGGAAGATTGAGACCCATTTAAGAGAAACATGTAAGCACACAGCCAATTGACAAGAAAACATATGATCGATCTAGGCTATTCTTAAGAGTTTAACATCTGTTGTGCACATTTAAAGAAAATCCAGCTGGTACCTAAAACTTTTTAGGTTTGTTTGTTTGTCTATTTGATTGTTTGTTTGATTGAATGTTTGTTTGTTAGATTGAATGTTTGTCTGTTTGTTTATTTGTTTGTTTGTTTGTCTGTTTTTGTCTGAAACAAGTTAAAACTATTTCAGCCCTACAGAACGTCCCTAAGACACTGTGGGTTGTCAAGAAACATGATGATGGCCTCATCAAAAACCTGTGAACCTATTGTCATAACTCCAGAATCTGACTTTAGACCTTCCACATTCAATATCCACTCAAACAAGAAACCATCTATGACATAAGACCGGATTGTGAGTCTCTTAAAGCAGCAGAAGTAATTGTTCCCTGTGATGACTCTCCAGTACACACATTTTTTGTTCTTTCACCAATAAACTAAAACTTGCCTTACAGACTGCTCCAACATAGGATCTGACTCTATCACACCTTTCATTCAAATAGTTGATGTGCCAGTTGATCTTACACCCTGATTACTTGACCAAGGAAATGCCCTTTTGGGTCACTGATGATAGAAAATAACAGAACTGCATTGCTGTCCTCCAACAGATTAACTCTCCAAGACTGGACCTTTACAAGACACATCATTCACTAACACTGATTTGATTTCTTTTTTATAGATGGATCTATTTAATTTCACTCTCACTTTGGTAATGTGACACATGAGTAAAACTCATGTGTCAAAAGGGGGGATATTACATATGTTTTGTTTGTCTTTTGTTGTTGTTTGTTTTGTTTTTGGTTTGTTTGTTTGTTTGTCTTTTGTTGTTGTTTGTTTTGTTTGTTTGTTTGTTTTTTACAACAGATACAGCAAGTGAAAATCAGTTTTTCCACAACCAACGACCAGCGTCCACACTCCTCCATGATCTCCAGCTGTGAAGACCCCTGAAAGAGCAGCGTCGATGCATGCAAATCACTGCAAGAAGCCTAAGACAAAAAGGGACCAGCTGTGAACCAGAACGAGGAGCTTCATGAATTCATCCAGAACCATCCAAGCACACAGAACCGTCTCCATCACACCTGAAACTGCCAGAAGAACACCTGAGGAAACAACTCAGGCTTGACGGCCCAGAAGAAGACGACAAACTTCTTTTAAGACATACACAACCACCACAGCATAAACAGATTACCCAAGGAATACACTCAAGAGGATTACATCAAAACTCTACTGCACACACCAAGTTTCAAGTTTCAATACTTTATTGCCATGTCAACAACATTGTTGATTGGAATTTGTTTCAATGGACTTCACCATAGCCCAATCACCACAACTCCACTGTCATGTGGGTAGAAGAACCTCTACCCTTGCCATATTTCAACTCCATGAACATTCTGCACGTCCAAAACTCACCACAATCAAGACCCTGAACCATGGCCAAACACTGTTCCATGTTTCTACCTTAAGGACATTTGTTCGAGGAGGAAACAGCAACAACTCTCCTTGCCCTTTTCCACTCCCTTCATCATTTCTCCGCATCTTTCTGAAGAACACCTGGATGAGATTTTGTTGATGTCCTCAGACACCAAGCTACGAAGCCACATAGACAATTGTGAATCTTGTGAACTCTACAGAAGACATGTCCCTATGAGCAATGCCTGCAATAAGGCTCAAGATTTTACAGAATCGTGTTGCACACAACCGACTGATCAAGAGACTTCACTATCATCAATGGGACTGAATATTACAAGTTTGTTCCAGTACAATGTAACTTGACATGAAATAACATATGTGACAACATTACAATTGATTACATAATTCACACACCATAAATTCATTTGGAAAGTTGACAGGTCAAGTGTCAGTAAACTAGAATTTTGAAATTGTACTGCTTGTTTTAATAATCACTTGTTTTGTTAGTCTGCTCTCACATCTGCATTTAAAATCTTTACATTCAAGAAACACATTTTAGATAACCTTCTACTAAAACACCTCTTAATGCGACGAATACGTTTAGAACACATTTGGAATTGACAGTATTGTTTGTTTGAATTTTGTTGTTTATTTGTAACTGATATCTTTTTCCTTATCTAACAACTGTAATGACATTTAAGTTGTGCCTTTTTCTTGTGTGATTAATGAATAATCAAAAGGGGGAAGTGTAGTGGCAGATTTGAATATTCCTTTGACTTCTCCACATCCTGCTGTTTCAACAATGCATTTGTCAACAACATCCTACTGTCTGAGCATTGGAGACATGCTAGTCTTTTAAATGCAATTGTATCGTCTAGACCCCCCCAATTCACACTCCAGGGGGTTGGTGCCAATGCATATGTCTGAACTGGGGGCTGATCCCACAGTAGAACAGAAGGTGTAGACACACCCAAGAGGTGGGCTTTCCTTCCCTCAAATTCTGTATAAGTCTTTTGGTTTCCCCATTATCTTTGTCTTTTCTTATCCATCATCCACTCTGGTATGAACTGACCTTCCATGCTTGGAATAAATTCATGGCGGCCGGCCGAGTCTCTATTTCATTATTCACCAACAGCAAACGGCTAAAATTTCCACCACAAAGCCCACAGGGGGGAAGGTGTCAGAGTGATTTAAAATGTACATTATGTTCATTTATTCCGTGGGCCAAAGAAAAGTGCACCGCTTCACGCTTTGCAGACATCCTTGTTTGTGAAATAATCACTAGCTTACCTCCCAAACATCACTCATTCATCCATGTGATAGCATCACAGCCACTTCCAGGAATGTAAACACAGCCGAGGCCAGCTCCGCTCAGGTAGCGTGATAGCTACACCGGGATAACTCCTGATTAATGGTTGTCTGGTATAGCAGTTGTTGTTCTTGTATGTTTGGTGGTTGTGTCACACGCTGTACAGCTTTTGTGCTTGAGGTTGCACAGGTGATACACGTGGCGCCAAGGCATTGTTGGTCTGTGTCCAGCTCGTGACAATTGCATGTGTACTATGTTTCTTGTGGTTGAGGCCTGTTCTTTTATTTCTGGTTCTGCTGGAATTAATGGAAAAATTATCTTAAAAAGCTTCTTTGGTTGCAACTAGTGGGTCGTCTTTACTGGCTAGTAATGTTCCCTCTAAATGTTGTTTTGTATAACTCTAACTTTTAATTTAAGGGAAATTTTACAGCCCTTAGGTGACGCCCAGATATATTAAAGAGAACATATTCTCCGTGTGTATACCTCCCCAGTCGCTGTATGACTCAGAGAAAAAAAAAAACCCTTTGCTTTTAATTAGTTGTGCAGAGCTGGCCTGATGGCATGAATCCCGTTCGTATTTGTGCAGGCCCCAGTTGTGCATTCCCCTCCTGAAAACACCGCTCATGTCAAAACTTGACTGCTGATAATACATGGACTCCCTGGCTGCAGTAGAGAGATGAAGATTGTACCAGATGCAGCACTCAGATCAGTGTTGTGCTGCTACAAATACAGCTTCAAAAAAAAAAAAATCAAAGTTTGTTTAACTCATGTCTAGGCCTGGATATATGAACTGCATACCTTAAAAACAGCTTTGCGTTTTCTTGTGTATGTGACACTAATAGTTTCTAAAGTTTGTTCCCATTGATTGCAGAGTCTCAGTTAGTGTCCGGGGTAATTGAGATCATGTGGTTACTTTCTGTGTACATGCGTGTGAAGATTTCTCCTGGAAAACAGACCCACATCGCCTGTTGGAGCCAGCAGCCCTGTTTGCTCTGTTCGTTAGGGAGTAATTATTAGCTCATGCGCATACCGCAGCACCGGAGACATTAAGTGAAATAGAAGGCCGTGTTTGTTTAGTTAATTAAGACCAACAGCTTTAAAGGAGCTTAATGCTTAATCCTATATCCACTAATGGAATTTGTAAGATTCTTAAACTGAGCAGAAACGCAGCCTTAAGTTGAATGGACAGGGCAAAGTAGGTAAAGCCGCGCTTTGAGAAGGGAGGAGGCAGAGACTGGGGACGGTGCCAGGCAGTGTTGCAAGGAAGTTTATGTCTGAGGTAACTGTTTACTTAGTGTACCGATGCCGTGAGAAAACTTGTCACCTGTTTTCCTCAATGCCGCCCAGCTCGTCACATTTTGGCAGATGCTGTTTAGACGTGCTGCCAGTCAGTTCCTGCTCTGCCACTGAAACTACTTATAGATATGTCCTAACATAGCTTCAGTGAATGAACAGCATTCAAGTGGATGCTGCAAAAATCCACAAAAAAGGCTTTTTTTAAACAAAACACATGTGCAAGGATACAAACGATTAAGTCAAAACTAAAATGTACATGCAGTATTTACAACACATAAACAGTTGATTTGCCCGTCGGGCCAGCCTTATGAAGCTCGGCCTGCTGACTCACCCTCAGTCCTCACGGTACAGTAGTACAACACTGGCTAAAATCCCCAAGGGCAGGAATTACAGAAGTGACAACTTGGATGACACAACCTCTATTGTGTGTCAAACCAGTTTTAATTACCAGATGTCAAATTGCTTTTTATTTAATACAGGCAAACAAACAGAACAGACACTCTTAGAAACCTCACCATAGTATTCAAAGGTATGAATCGACAACAAATATTAAAGAGGCCTTAGCCAGCGTTAAATTTTTGGTTGAAAAACTTCCAACATTTGGTGCAACAGAAGGAAACTGAACTGGTATTGCTCTTCATAATTACAGAATCAGTGCAACAATCACTCCGATTATCTCCGATTGACAATTCTGTATTGGGGATCCGATGTTAACAATCTATTAATCATTTCAAATTTGGAGCAAAAACTACAATCCTTATACTCAGCTGCTTTTTGCATTCACACGCATTTTCTGCAGGAAATGCTTTCTTTTTCTAGTTGTTTTTCATTCACCTTTATTCTCACATTGAAGCTGTCGAACTCCAATGACCTGAAGCGTTTCATTCAGAGATCATTGCGTGACAGCTGATCTGGTTGGGTGAGGACGACCGTCTCAACAAACCTGCTCTGTTGTTTCTGTACCTTGCAGGGCAAGTCACAGGTGTTGGTTAACAAACAGGGTCTCTGTGAAAGATTGAAACCCTGTAACGGTTCACAACTTCTGGAGCTGATCCTCCGGAAATGTGAGACTCAATTATGCAAAGAGATATGTCTTAATGTGCTGACAGACAGAAAGTCTAATCTCCAAATGCAGCAGAGAAAGAGGGAACACAGCTGCTATATCCTGTGTGACTATCCGAAATCACTCACTACTCACTATATAGTAACTACGGCATTTTTGCAGCACTGTACAAATGTTTAGTGAGAGTTAGTATACCCTGCCTGGCTTTTTACAGTGGACTCAAAGTAGTGTACAACTGATGGTCACTGCAAAGTGCAGTACCATAATGCATTGCAGTCACACATGCGGTCATGATCGCAGTCGGCATTGATCTGCAACGTTTTAATGATGCAATGATATGCGTTCCCGTCGGGAGCAGTTTGGTGAATGTGCTGACAACTTGTCCACCAGAGCGTAGCGTAGCTCTGAGCAGCTTGCGCCTCTGCTCAGCCATTCAAAAAAGAAATTGCACAGACAATTAAAGGTAACTAACCTACTGCAGTTTCTAGTACCATGCCGTTGCTGTTGCCAGGCAAAGAGAGTTTTGTGTGTCGCTGGAGCTCTGCAGGGGAGGCTGTCGGCCGTGTGGCCCAGCACAGGGTGTTTGTCTGTGGGGGAGAGGAGCAGAGAGACCGGGCTACCAGGACCACGGTGGTGCCGTGTTCCTCCCTACCTGATCAGGAAAATCACAGTGCAGTTTCAGCCGGCGTGACCCCACTCAGGCTGCAGCGGTTGCATAATTCATCCTGTGAACTGTTTTTTTAATCACATAAATGAGTTTAGAGTCATTCATTTAAGGTCAAAAACTGACATAGTATTGCTTTAAGAAATGAGCTTTGTAGGAGGAGGGGCAGATTCAGCCTTTAGGTCACATGAAGGTCCCTCCTTCATGACCTCAGAGGATCATGGCCTCTGACTGATCAGTTTTTTAATAATTAAGTGGATTTATCATATTTGCAGGTACTGCAACAGAATTCCAGGGAACTAAATATAGAACATTTCAGTACATCTGAACTCAGTCCAAAAGGAAACAGATATATATATCACATGTCTTTTAATCTGTGCATCGTACAGACACATTGATATTGGTGCTGGTATATCAGCCCGTGTGTTAAACACATTCACTAAAGTTTATATAAAATCAGAGTTTGAAGAGCCGTGCAGCTCGTTCTGTGGGTTTGTATTTGTTTGTATAACTATGTCAGGGCCCGAGTGAAAGACTGTTACATGGAGCCAGGGATGACGACACATAACCTAAAACTTTAACCTCCTGCAAACTGCGCAGCTGGAAGTAACACGTTCCCGCAGCTTCCACCTGGCATCCCCCTCTGAGCTGGCACACGGGACCGTTTGAAGACGTGAAGCGATGAATGAGCTCGATATCCGACAGTTATCACCTCACAGGAGACTGCACGTACTTTCCCTCTCTGTCATGCACCGCATGTCTTCTCCCCGGGGAGGAGGCGGGCAAAAAGCTCTTTTGAAGTCGGCCGTGTATGGAGGCTCTTGACTTATTCAAAGAGCACCACTCAGGTGGATACAATCAGCATCTCCTCACCTCTCCACGCCATGTCCCCTGATCAAGTTAGCAGACACGTCCAACACTCCTCTCTCAGGTTTCAGTCTTTTAGTAGCGGTCCGGTAATGTGTCAGCTGTGTCTGCCACGGAGCTTTCTGGTAAACCACTTCACAGAAGAAAGCTGTTGTGTGGGACACTAAAAACAGTTGGGTTAAAAAATAACCCAACTGCTGGTACAAATAAGGAACCCTTTTTTGGGATATTTTAAAGGGATAGTATCATTTTTTAAAAGTGGGGTTGTATGATCTACAAATAGCCCCTAAGTACTTTAATTGCAGTAGAAGACTCTCTACACTCCCGTTAGCAACGCCAGCCCATAGCCCTGCCCAGAGATTTACAACATTGTTGTGAATGGACCCAAAGAAACGGCCTATTTTCACAGCCTAAAAGAGGTTTTACGTGAAAAAAAAACACAGTTCCATTGTTTGCTATAATATAATTTTTTCCAGCCCTTCAAAGTGCAGGGAAAATGCTTTTTTTTTTCAGGTGCTGGAAAAAATTATATTATAGCAAACAATGGAACTGTGTTTTTTTTTTCACGTAAAACCTCTTTTAGGCTTCTTTGGGTCCATTCACAACAATGTATGTTGTAAATCTCTATTGTGTATTAAGCACTTGCTCGACCCAATAGTTGGGTGAAAAAGAATAACCCAACCTGTTGGGTTAAAATTAACCCAAAAAAGGGGTTCGTCCTTATTCGTACCAGCAGTTGGGTTAAAACCCAACAGTGCGGGTGTTAAAAACTACAGAGTGTACTGCAGCGTGAGGTGTGTTTGAATGTGTGTGCGTGTGTGACAGAGTAGAGTACTGTACATACCTGCACCGGGTGACACACGGCGCTTTCGTGACAGTAAGTGTGAGGCCTATTTGTATAATCTGCGCGTGCTGACGGTTGGGAGATGTGATTGCATTCTTGTATCTCCGGCTTTGTTTATAAGTGCGTTCTCAGTGATCCCACCGTGTGAATCCAGCCTGTGGAAATCCCTGACTCTAGGGCCTCTCTGATGGTACAAAGGCCCATGGATTAAGCAGGGAGCCTGTGGCAGTGCCAGTCAGAGGAGGAGGAGGGGGCGGAGGGGTGACGCTGGGGGGGTCACTTTGACCTCCACAAAGACAACTTTAATTTCAAACACGTGCCTCTGTTTGCCGCAGTCATCGTTAGTGTCGCCGTGGCTGCATTGTGCTCTGTTCCCAGTAGCCGTGGAAACCCTGTGTGTGTGTGTGTGTGAACTTCAGACCTCGCTGTGGGAACACTTGACACACGGCCACAAATCCCACCTCCCATTGCAAAGAAAACACTATCGGCTCGTTGTGTCAGGGACTAAGTATATCAGCACACTTCACACACTCCCATACATTGTCTCACGCAAATTGTCCTTGAATTCCTCAAGTTCCTCCTCCTGTTTCTGTACAAGTTTTAGCATGGAGGCCTGCCCCGGCCCTCTTTGTTTTTGAATGAGCTCTCTATGTTTGGATTTGAAGGATGAAATCAATCTGCTGTTTCCACCAAGCAGCTGACACTTAGGCCCTTTTGTTTTTGCCCAGTAGAGTGGGGGATTTCACTGAGCCACGGTTCAAAACAAAACAAAACCGCGGACAAACCTTGTGCATTCAAGTGTTCTGTCCTTCTCTCATCTTCCACTTTGTCATGTTTTGGTGCCGCCCACCTTTCCTCCTCCTCTTGATATTTCCCCTCTCTTGCCTTAGACGGTCGAGGAGAGATAGTATTTCAACTCGGAGAAGAAAGGAAGGGATTAACAGCAGCAGGCACCTGAGACTAGACACACCTCCCTACACCTTCACATCCCGTCACCTCATTTGCGCCCTCTCCTTAGCTCTCCCCACCCCTTCCTCTGAAGGCCCGTGACAATAGAAGTGTTGCATAACACTCAAAACAACACTCACCATCTCCTGCGTGGTACACAAACGCTTCATCTTGAACCACTTTGGCATTTAGAAATAGACTATAGAAACACAGGATGATGTGATCCAACATTACTTATGTGCTGGTCCAATCATGAGTAGTTCTGTCTGGGTTTACATGCACTGCCAGAATTGCCACATGCTGAATAATGTTACAGCTGGCCAGTGTGAGGGAAGTGAAAGTGTGTGTTGGGGTAGCCACCAGCCAGCATGTTGAGCAATGTGTCCCACAGCCCTCACCTGGATAATGTTCAGTCTCAGTTATGATTACTATTCCTCTGCGGTATGCTGCTGCTCTGGTTGTTTTCCTCATCTCACTAAGGTTTATTCAGTTTAATCACATCAGCGTTTCCCTTCATGCTGCTGGATGAATGACTAACTGGTTAGAATTCAGTAGTAATTACTCAAGATTGTAGCAAGCTGAAGTCATGATGGATGTATTTGATTAACCAGCATTATGGGTGATTTCAAGAAAGGAAAGACAAGTTGAGCCTCCTGTTGTATAATAAGGGTTAGGAATGTGTGTTATCGTTTATACAGCTATAATTCATCATGTTCAGATATGTTTAATTAAAAGATGATGTTGTGTAAAGCTGCAAGTGATGATGGTTTATATTGGTATATATTTGCAGATGAATTTCCTTAATTAATCCATCAACCAAGTCATTGTGTGACATTACCTAACAAGTATCAACAAGCTGCTCAAGCAGCATACTGATGTTCGGCAGGTAATGTTTACCATCTTTTCCGACTTAGTTTAGCATGTTAGCATGCTAACTTTTGCTAGTATAGACACTGTTGGGCACATTACCTTTAAAAAATAATTAGTTATAGTTACTTGGTTAGTTACTGTATTACTACATTATAAAACTACTAACTAATTACCAGGAAGTATTCCTCCGCACAAGTAGGCTCTACGCCGCTTGGTTAGTTCCAGATAAACAGCTTCGAGTTGATGGACTGAAAATAAAATGTCTATAACGTACCCTTTAACTTTATGTATTATTTTATAACGGGACTTCCTGAGTCAAGTAACGGTGCATTTTATTGTCAGTAATGATAATGGCGTAATAACAGGAGAACCTTTTTTTGATAACATGATACTGAAAAAAATAGCCTCGTTAGTAACAGCATTCTTTTATAACTGCGTTATTATATTCCCATCACTGGGTATAGATGAGGCTGAATACAATGAGCAGTCCCCATAGATCAAAGTACAGGACAGAAGATTTGCTGTTGGTTGTGCAGTATGGAAAGTGGAAGTTTTTACATATTTTCCTGACGGGGACTCGAATGCCTCAGATTCCATGGTAGTGTATTGTTGTTTGCTTCCCCAGTGACAAGTCAGTGACGACAGTGATAATCCATCCAGTGGCGTAAAAGTCAAATTTAGAGTAAAATGCTGTGGCCAAGTGTGAAGCTGCTGTGTCGCGGCTCCATCTCCTCACAGAAGTTATTTAGTTACCGGTGATGGATTTGCTCAAAGCCTTTACATCCAGACGTCTGTTTTGATTGGAAGCCAAGCAGCACATCTACAAAAAGATAGCATCTCTGCTGCTGTGATGTTGTGGAGCGCTCCACTCATCGAGCGCCAACCAGCGGCAGAACAGCCGCGCCCTGCGCTGCCTTGAGAAAATAAACACTGATCTTTTTAGTTCGAGTTACACACAATTCATCTGCTGCTGTTTGCTTTGCGTAGACCATTTGGGGCGCTCCGCACTGATGTGGTTAGCACTTGTTTTATCACTGTTCATTTTCCACACCTCCCACTGTGACGGTGGTTAGCACAAAGATTGATGTATGATGTATGATGTTTCACCCAATTGCAATCCACTGAATCGTGCATGTGACTTTGTTTTGTGTTCGTACGTTGTGTTCTAATCACAGTTTTATACGTGTCAGGATGAAATATCAATTTATCAAATATAATCTTCATTTTTAATCACCATGTATTCATGTAGTATAATTTGTACTCTTTCACAGCTGATCACATCTCACTCTGTTTTTTCTTGTTCTTTTTCCTCTGTACTGTAATGCGTCGGCATGCTCTCCCTGATCACTATCCAGAGTCAGACATGGTTGAGTATGACAACAGAGACCAGAAGCCCACTGCCAAACTTTGCACTGTTGAAAAAAAAAAAATCCATTCACACATACCAGACATCTCAGCGCGCACACTTACAGTCGCAGATTCCATCTAGCATCAGCACCACCATGTCAGACGACGCTGTCAGATGACCTCTGCACACACTGATCCTTTGAATAAAAAGGTGTTTATGTCACTCGGCGGTGTTTGACAGAGTACCAGCAGGATTAAAGCAGCCTCGCGGTGAAAAGACTTTGATCAGCCCTCTCCTCTCCTCTCCAAACCCTCAGCGTCATGCTGACTTCCAGATCTCGAAGCAGAGATCGCTCCTTGTTTGCCCTCCACCTGTCCGCTGGTGTATTAATTAGAGGGAGAGGGAGTAAGGCGGAGCAGCTTATCTCTGCTGATGTTGTCTAATGAGGAGCCTTGTTAAGGAACATTGAATGTCGTGGTTTTTCAGCAACTTCATTGTTAGTGACCCAGAGAAAAAGGCTGTGTGACTAGAAGGTGGTGCAAAATGTAGGGACTTCTGTACTTGGCCTCTTGCTGTTAATGTAAATCTTTAAGTTCATATTTAGCTTATGTTGTCTCAACTTCACTTAAATGGGTTAGGGTTAAAAAAAAAAAAGAGTAATTGGTGACCAAATGGTGCAATAAGAATAACTAATTTATCTTATAACTTTTCCACTGACATTGATTCTGTCTGTCCTTTAATGATGTGGCAAAAGAAGGCCAGAAGGGATCTTGTCAAACAAGGTCAAAGTTTCAAGTTGCTTGATTAAAAAATGGTGATGAGCTTCCCTGGTGCTGGGCGTCTGATCCCCAACACATGGTGGTCCACTTTCCAAGGTACAAGTGCTTACAGCCTGTCCAAGCAGGAAAAACACTGTCTGCCGTAGAAAAAGGCATAACGCAGTGATGATTTCAGTCAGACGGCCATTCTTCAAATCCATTCATAGTTTGGTCTTTGTAAAACACTAAAAGTGGTGGGAAACTTTGTACAATGGACACAAAGACGAACGCCTGCACACCTGTAGAGCGGCTGTCTCAAGACGATGTGTTGAAATTGTGTATTAGAAAATGAAATGCACTTTTATTTGAATTGAATTCCTGTAATTTATATGAAAAGTATAAGTGAAACATAACAGACACCGCACGCAACCAGCTCTGATGGCAGGAAAGTCAATAGTGTCTGCGATTTCTTTCAAAGTGAAAGATTTTAAAACAACAAAGGCAGTTTTTTTCCCTTGTCTATCCTCACATACTAACATACTTTCATTATTTACATTTACTCCCAGTTTTTACTCTCAGACTTTGTGAGGATTTGTAAAAGCTGCAGATGATGAGTCAGACATTCTAACCTGCAGACATCAACATGTGGTCTCTGCGCAGGTACGCCATCATGTGTGGGATCATGGCAGAATACGACACAGTACAGAACAAGATAAAGAATGGATACATCTTTAAGGTAAGTTGTTGTTGTTGCTCATTCATGTAGAGAAGGCCTCTACGTACGTACATGTAGGTCCTCGTATGACGCAGGCCACTCCTATAGTCTTTCAGTTGCATAAGACAGAGTGTGGAACAACAGCACGTAGCGTTTTATCTTCTGTCAGCAGCTTCCACCCAACACTGTGTGTACCTGCAAAACTCTTGACAGGTGAAAGAGAGAGATAGACTGCCGGAGAGGGAAGACGCCGAGGAAAAAAACTGAATCGGAGAGAGAGAGAGGGAGAATGGAAAAGAGTGAGGGAGGGAGGGTGGGCGGGTGCGTGACAGCCTGGAGTGTGTGGTCTCTGCGAGATCGCGTGTGTGAGGTGTTTGTGAAATACTTGTGGGTTGGTGAAGCAGGACAGATCAGGTCAGAACAGAAGGCAGTGAAACAGCAGCCGTGTCATGAATCAACAGTGAAAATCATCTCCCCTGTCTGTGTCTCTGTCTGTCTGTCTCCTTCAGGATCACCTGGACAAAGCCATTGAGCTGAAGCCTCAGGACCCCCTGTCCTACTACCTGCTGGGCCGCTGGTGCTACGCTGTACGTGACCCAGCCCAAACAACACAACACGTTTCTCTCTCTCCTCACGCTGGCAGACGGTGAATTTATTCAGACATGTTTGCTAAGCCGCCCATGATTTCCCCCCATTCATTCCCACTGTTTGAAATTCCCTGATTGCCATCCTAATATTGAACCGTGGCAATATTTTTCTTCCTGCTCCCGTTCATGCTCTCTCAGCCGAAGTGGCAGTTGTTTTTTATTCAACTAGTGACTCTTTCTTTTACCGTCATCTTGTCTGCTGGCCATTGTTATTGCATGTGGGTGAACTGGCGCTATTTGGATATACAGTACGTGTTTACCGATATTGTTTCACGAGCCATTTATCACACAACATGACAAGCAAAGTTCCTGAAAGGTAGCAAGCTCACCTCACCTGAGCTGTTGGTACCAGAGAGAGAGAGTGAGCGTGTGCTACTATGCAAATCTCACGGAGCAGCAACACCTGATATTTTCAAGGGTTGAGTTTTATGGGCTCTCTGCAGCGCATTGATGTTCAACAATGATCCACTGTTTGCATTCAGCCAGCGGTTCCGTTTGAAAGGTCCCGTGATGACGCCAGAGCAACACTACACCTGCAATTAGACGTGGCTCTGATGAATGGTGCGAGTGGGGAACATTACATGTTTGACCCAGGTTCTTCTTCTGGCCATTATCATCTTCTGTGAAAAAGAAAAGGTGTCAGAGGAAAAGTATCAATGCACAGAGAACTGGTGGTAACGAGAAGTGGGAGAAGCCGCAGTCTGGAAATGCTGTTTTTATGGGAATTGCTTAGAAAAACAACATGTTACCAATCCATCAACTCTGTTTCCGTTAGCTGTTGAAGCACTTTATTTTACGGTCAGTTGCTCAGAGACATAATTAGCTTTAAGTATAAAACCTTCATAAAAGCTCACGATTTGGCAGCAGCATGCTTCAACAGGACCTGACAGATTGTTGTTTTGGATTTGGAAATCAAATGCATGTGGATGTTTTTAGGAATCAGAAGTTGATGGTCTTTGTTATTCACAGCTGTCCATTAACATCTTGAGGAGTAAGCTGACACCACCTGAAATCTTGTTTTTGCTGACCTCCAGTGGTCTGACATGTTGGCTCACTCCAGGATCATTAGGACGTCACTGTTGGGTGTGGCCGCAGATGCAACAAAGCACACTTTCTGACCACACACACACACAACTACATGTGCAACAGGCTTACAAGTTTACTTCTTTTCAACCTGCTGTTCATCCACTGTCAATCTCGTTCGCAGAGTCATCTTTCAACTTCCGATGTTTGGTTGTTTTCAGGTGGCTCAGTTATCGTGGCTTGAGAGGAAAGTGGCTGCCACGTTATTTGGAGAACCTCCAAGCGCTACAATTGAAGATGCACTGAAGAATTTTCTTAAGGTACTTTTTTTTTTAATGCATAATATACTGCATATGCTCTATGCTCGCCTTGCATTTCTCTGGTCTTTTTTATTCTCTGGGCTCTGCTCTGGTTGCTGATTGGCCACACACCTGCCTGCACTCCTCTAATGGAGTGGAGACTCTGGGCTTCTCTGTGTGAAGCCAGCAGTTGGCAGATACCGATAATCTGCATTGTGAGGCGTTGAGGGGAGTTCTGTAAACCGGAGTTACAGAGGATAACCCGCGTTACAGTCAAAAGACATGAGTCTCTGCGTGAACATTGGTCACATGCCGCATCATCGACCACCACCCGAGTGTGACAGGATGGACAAGAATGTTTGACCCAGTCATGGGACTGATGAGACAGTACAAATCCACTCCTGTGTCACCGTCTACCAGGACCGACTGTTTTAGAAAGAAGTATCACAGTGTCAATTGATGATCTTTCAAGCACTTCATCTAGAAAAACTAGAGAAGAATCACACAAAACAAGGAACTGATACTGGATTTGATGTGTTTGTTTTCACACAGTCCATGGTTTCCTGTGAGCTGCTCTGATTGTTTAACCTGTTACACTAAAGGTTTAATCTGTGCTCCCACATTTCAAATGTTTACATAGTAGATAAAAGTGTTCCTCTGTGCTTCTCCTCCTCATGTCTTGTGTGTCTTTCATTAACTTGATTTGAAGCCTGTTTTGAGTCCTGTTACAACATGCATCCTGTGTTTGCAGCAGATCCCCAGCCTGTGACCTGTGGTTATCTCAGTTGCAGCCCACACAGAGGAGGAAGAGTCAATAAATAACCACCGATGTTTTATTTTATTTTTCTCTCCAGGTTGAGGAGATCCAACCAGGATATTCTAAACTCAACTACGTTTTTCTAGCCAAGGTCAGTACCAGAAACTTTATGTCCCAGTCTGTTCTATGGGAACCTGCAAGGGGCTAAACAATGACAATGACAGTTGTTGTTGTTTTGGCTGACAGTGCTACAAAGACCTGGGACAGAGGGAAAAGGCTCGGAAGATGTATGAAGCTGCTTGTTCAATGAGCGCCGTCTCCAAAGAGGTACACTTCATCACTGGTCCTCCTTTTGTTTGGCTCATTGACTGGATGTGTGAGCAGTTACATTGTATTTTAAATAAATGTTTTTCCTCAGGATGAGGAGGCACAAAAGGAGCTGGACTTACTCTGCCCGGCGCTCGGAGTGTGACGACGACACGGCGTAGTAGTACACATTCTGTTTGAAGTTCTTTTTCCGTGTGCGTGTGTGTGTGTGTGTGAGGTGAGAGGCCATCATGTTAATTCACTCTGTGAGTGGAGGGAGGTGTGACGTGGCATTTTATCACCAACGGGAGCAACAGGCTCCTACAGTCAGAACATCCTGTGAATCTTTAAATCAGACTTTTATTCTTATGTTGTGTTGCTATTAAATTTTAATAATGGAATTTTAATAATGAAAAAAACAACATCCCTCAAATAATCAAGTCTAAGTCTTTTGAGATTGATTTTAGTTTTGCAGAAATTTGATTAATTGTGAATCATTCATCACTGTGATTGCTGGTTTACCTCTGAAATCTGATTGCTCTGAGTTTCCTTGACAACAAAGACCTGTCACTTTCTTTGCGACAGCGTCCCATGGGACTGGCTGTTCCTTCCTCTTCCGTCCTGTTTTTTGTTGTGTCTCCCACCGCAAAATCCAAGTGGCAATAACAAAAGCACATCAGACAATGGTGCACCCAAACAAAGATCTTGGAATGCTGTGACCACTGGACGAACTCTTGCCCTTCTCACTCTGGCGACATTCACACCAGCATCAGTGCTCGACAGCTACATTTACAAGCAGAAGAATCATGTTATTATCAGGTCATCATATTAACGTGACATTCACACCTCTTCCATACATTTTAATATGTTGCATAAAACTCATTTTCAGATTTCAATCCCTCATAATGACAAACAACATTTTAGTGATTTTTGCTAATTTGTTAAAATGCAAAAACTGAAACATCATATTGATTTAAGTATCCAGACTCTTTGTTTAACTCGTACCTTCTATTTCTGCTGGATCATTGTAGAGATGTTTCTACACCTTAAAGGGATAGTTCAACATTTTGGCAAATTAGCCCATTGCCAATGGGACTGTTTGCCAAAAAACTGCTCCCGACGGGAATGCGGATCAGCGGTTTTGCATTAATTTACCTCGAAAACAACTCCATCTCGTAATGTTCCCTTATTATCTCATAGCGTGGTGAGTGTGCAGGTCACAACTTGTCCACAAGAGCGTTTTGGAGTTGTTGGATTGTGTATTTGATGAGTTTCATGAGGGAAACCAAGAAATCCCATGAGCCTCCGTAGCATAGCTCTAAGTAGCTCACAGCAAACCTACTCCTAAAACTATAGGGACTATGGCAATGGGCCAATTTGAACTATCCCTTTAACTGTAGTCCACCTGTTGTACATTCAGGTGACTGTTCACACACCTGAGGGTATAAGGTCTCTTATGGATGAGGCTAAAATGATTCACTGTACCTCTATCTGTTGTGTCAGTTGGCCGATGTGGCAATACTGTTTCTTATTTTAGCAAAAGGCTGAAATGAAACAGTACATGTGACAACAACTGAATTGTTTCTGAACGCACTGAACAACAACCCTCACCAAATTATACTAAACTATGATGACTTTCACACATGAACTGGTCACAGTTTTGCTTAAATGACCTGATGTGTCATTCCTCTTTTTTTTTTTTTAAATCCCAGCTGACCCTGGGTCAGAACGTAAAACGAACTCCTGGGGTTAACATTTTCTTCTGCATGTTCACCAAACTTAGAAGGGTTTAGAAAATATCCCATAAAGGATCAGTGTACATTATGTTTTCAAGCAAAATCCACTTTTTAATTCCTGTTGAAGCCAGTCAGGAAGGTTTCTTTTTCCTAAATCCATATAATTTTCAGACGTTGAATTTTCTCTGTAATCTGTGCAACATGACTCGTTTTCATTAAGACAGAGAGCGCTGTCCTAAGCACACCACTCTAACTTTAAATAAGTGTAATGTTTATAAAAAGGCTCCTGTTACTCTTCATATATACAACATCCAATCATCCCAGTTTAGGTTCAGTTAAGATTTTGCTCATGTTTCAGTTTATGTTAAAAACATCCACATAGCCATTCATTTTTCATACCTGGATTAACAAATTCTGACGCTCAGGCCTCATTAGTCCATTGAAGAACAAACAACGTGATTAGATGAGTGTGTTTTTAAAGGGACCTGACTGATGAGCATGTAAATGGAGCCATCGAAGGAGAAACTGAGAGCAAATTGTGTGATTTTTTTTTTTTCCCCCTCATTTGTATTTGGACTGATGGCTCTAAAGTAAAACTGTAGTGGATGAAACAGAGGAGGACGACTTGTAGCTATAGCATGATGTGTTGGTGCATGTAAAAACATTCCTGGGCAATGTAATGCCTCTAAAATCTAAAAGTAATGTTTGATTATTTAATTTAAGCCATTCCTAATTCTTATGTGATGATTGTTGTGGGTGATGGATATTAGACTTGAATATATTGTGTGAAACTTTTAGTTTTGTTTACTCTTGGGAGTTTTTTTAATTGATTTACAGCCTAATTAACTCTATTTAATATTGTGTTTTACTTGTCTTATCTGCACAATTACAAAACAGTTTTTATTTGTCACTTTACATATTTTTCTACCAACACCATGAATGTATTTACTGTTTGTTTGTTTTTTTTGCTTTCAAATGCCAAAGCAAGTGCAATATTCATCAAGATTATATCACATCTGATACACTACATAGAGATTATACTGAAAACTATCATAGGCTGCGTGTACTGGATGATTAATGGTACTTGAGTCTATAATTAAATCTGTGCAATCCTAATAGGAATTGGCATTTTGTCATTTGTTTTGCTTGTTTAGGTTCCTAAACTTGTTTGTGCACATGTTTTACTGCTGCTTATGAGTAACACATTCTCCAAAAAAAAGAAAAACTTTATGTAACTTCTAATTAAGTTTAACAGTGATTTTTGTTTTAAACTAAATTGATACGGATCCAAAGTCAACAAAAAATTGCACCAGACAGCAGGCTCCTGCATGAGTATAAAGTTTTAAGACATCCATTCCCTTTTCCCCAGACTGTACATTTTGTGCCAGGCCAATTGGGAATTAGGTACTGGATCAGATTCAGGCCAATGTCTCGCCAGTCTAGTCATGTTACAGCGTTTTTTTTCCCACTCTAAGTAGGTGCCTCCCAAATGAGCACAGGTGTTTGTTTATACAGTCATGAAGACTGATTTTTATTAGCCTCCTGTGCACTTAAATCAAAAACCTCAGTTGACACAACCACAGAAATCACTTGCAGCTGTTTTTTTTTCTTAAATATGAAGGAAACCCTCCATGTTTTACATATTCTCTGGCATCATATAGAATGTCTGTGGTATTGCATCTAATCTTGATCTCTATACATGGTGGCGTACAAAACAGAACCTCATGCTATACAAGGCTGAGGCTCTCAAGTCCTCTTTCTTGCGTAGTTCAAATTCCAGACTTAAGAGGCAGGTAGATGCTGCTGTAGTCTGCCCTCTTTCACAATAGGTGTCCTTAAAATTATGTAATGATACAGTATCAAGACTTCTCCATCTGCTCTGGTCTCTGCGTTGATCACCTGAACTTTGATTCGGGATTTAGTGAACAGTGTTGATTTGACATTTCAGAGCTGCTGTTCTTTTATTCCCAAGCTCCTATCAGCCCAGCAGCCAGCAACCATCTCTCTGAATACCACATCTGTACAATCTAACATTCATTCAGATCCCCACGTATCCCTCCATTCACAGACGTAAGCTCAGTTATGTCTAAGTTACACAACTCGTGCTCAGCAGCGGAAGGGGTCTTGTTGTGCGCCTATGTCCACGTTTTATCCCCAGCCAATGCAGGATGCGAGCTTAAATGGAGAGATTGGCGCTAATCTCGTTAATGCGAAGTTGACAGGTCTAAGCTGTCATGACATAAGATGCGTCTTACCACTTGTACGTGCAATATTTGATCTCTTCCAGCTGGGTTGTTCCACCACAGCCCTTCTTATGATATGTGTCCAGAAAACTTGCGAAAGGCACCTGCAGCATTTGATTTTCATGTAGAATTTCTTGGTTCAGTGCAGCGGCTTCCACATCTGAAGCGCTGTCTGCCGTCATTAGTTTAATTGTGTTCAATCAAAAATCAGCTGTACTGGCCAAACATGTAGAAAACGTTCTCTCATTATGATAAAATACACACTTCATTGCTTTTGTTAAATTCCCTATAGCCCTATCAGCACCTATGTCTGTGACTGTGAGTGATGGAGTTAAGGGACCTGAGAGTAAATGAGGACAAAGTTGTCACTGCGTACGTGAGAAAGAAACAAACTGATAAGGAGCTGAACGCAGCTGACACCAGGAATGATGTCATTTGTTTACAGTCATGTTCCTCTATTTCCAACATTATGGTCCAACCATAGCCACTGGGTTTTGACCTTACTTGTGTTTTTCATGTCAATCATTTCCAGAAAAACAGCAGTAACACCTAAAGGTTGATATTACAAGTCATTATATCCCAGTGAAGCAGGCATTTTTAACGAAGGCATTGTCAGCTTCTCTGCAGGATTTAGTTTAGTTTGTGTTTGATGGTCTGTCAGTCTGACCTCACCAAGGAGTTGGAAAAGTAAACTTGTTGTTTTCCTTCCCATTAGATTATGCTTGGAACGGCGCCACCCATGACTTCACTGGCACTATTTAGTCTTCGGTTTTAATATTGTATTTGGGAAAAGGGAGTAAGAGAGCGTGGAGGGGGCCATATCTGTAATCATCTACTGTAGTTTTATCTGAATTTGTCACGCACTCCAAAAAGTTGTCTGGCTGGCTGGCTGCAAGCCTCCCGTTGATCGAGAACAGGATGTTCTGGCAGGGTGAGATAAAACACTGTGCAGGGAAAGGGATCTCCCAAACACTTCCCTTTTGTTCCCACCTGACCTGGTCACATGCCAAGAGTTCGTTGATTTTTTTTGATTTTTTTTTAAGTGGTTCATGATGAGACTGTAAAATACTTTGTTAATCAGCTCAGCCTCATCAGCATGAAGGAGTCACACTGGTGTCAAATCTTAAGGCATCTACAGACTGAGACTTCAGAGGGTTCACGCTGCGACATGGATCGAATACGTTTACATGCAACATTTCATATAGACAATGATAATACTGAATCGCACAAGTCAATACAAGAATGAATTGTAAACAGTGTGCGTCACCTATCTGCACTACTACTAAACAATGGAGCTTATCAACGGTTGATTGCTGTGTCACTTTGTGCTGCATTGCTGTTGGGTTCTTAGATGTAACTCACGCACAGCAGCAGTCACGTTAACGTGTCTGTTGGACTTTTATTCCATGTGACCTTGACCTTTACTCTGTGACACACAGGAGGAATTTTTTTTAGAGCTACAACTGTTGAGTTTTGGTAAACCCCAAAATCATACCATGTTTACCTGCTTTCAGCTATATAAACCAACACAAGCATCACAGGATTGAACTGCCACTACAGGGCAGTAATTCTTCCTCTTAAACCAGTTTGTCATGAAGGAAACGTCATAAGACAAAGAAAAGTTAAAGTGTCTGTTTATTATATGGTACAATATTTATAACAATTTTCAAGCAAGCTGGTTGAAGGAACACAGAAGAGCAACATCACAGCCGCAGTAATGTGTAGTCCAGAGCTTAGAGTACTGTAATGCTATAGCCATGTCTCACTCAACTAAGTTGTACAGCTCTATTAAAAAGAAGCGTTTGAGGTAAAGATACTGTGCTGTTGGATCTGAGCTATTTATTGACCCCCATCATGTTGGACTGGATCAGACTGTGGAAATCAACATGTTATCTCGATGCACTACTTTTTTAGAAATAGGTCGGCTGTGGTAAAGTTGAGAATTGTCCAGCCGCCAGGGTTGAAATTTTTTTTTTCTTTCTTTTGGCTCCTTATACATGTCTATGTATGAGGTTTGTTACTTTAAATCACATGTTAGTTTGAAGATTAACCTGATTTATATTATTTTAAAAAAAAAATCAGGTTTGAAGTCAACAAATGTTCAAATCCAAGACTTAACAATCAGTGCATCAGCCTCCCATGCTGAGACAGCAGTAAGATGAGTCTACAAAAAAACAAGGTTACCCCAGGTGTCCCAAATACATGGATATTTCTGTAATATAATAATATAATTAAGTAGTATAGTAGTAATGGTTACTGGCATCTTGAGCATTGGAATTGCATGATGGGTTGAAAAAAAAAAGATTTTCCATAAAGCAGCATCCTACAACATTCAGACTTAAACAACAAAATCTCTGTGAGAGACACAGCAAAACAAAATATAAGAGATAAAATAACACTGATTTATAATCCATCTTTCCATATGTGCATTGGACAGCAGTTCATAGACACAAACAGTACTTGCAGCAGGTGTGGTGTACCCTTTTCACTCCTTTGTCTTGTCCTTTCAAACATCATCTACAGTAGGGTTCACTATATATTAATAACATGTCTTTAAAGAGCCTGAATCCTGAGGAACTACATTTTTACACTATACAAAACAAACTAGACATTAGTACTGAATGTTCTGGGTTAGAAGACGTCAGGCTGAAGGGCTGAAGTACTCCATGAGCTTATTGACTGACCGTAGATGGTATAGGTTACATTGCGTTGGTCACATAAAAAAAACTAATTGTTGGCCTTCAAATATTACTTGTTTTTGTTTGGTGGAGTTTGCCATGTTGTTAAAAGGAGATTTTGTAATTTAAAAAAAACAACAAAAAACAAACAGTAATACAAAATTGCAGCCAAATTAACAAGATTCCTGAAAATACATTATTTTTTTAATATATATTTGACAGAGCAGGACAACGTGATGATCCGTGCCAATACATTCGCAGCAGCTCTGACTGCTGTCAGTGCTGCTTGTACTGAGGTCAGTTTGAGGCTGTTGTATGCTGTATGCTGATTGCTAAGTGGTTGGTCAGATTCTGTCTGATGTTCAAAGAGATTCATGAACCGCTGAAGGTGTGTGAGACGTTGCACGCACTGCCTCCTCCATGAGACAGACCTGACATGTGTTTCTGTCTGGCACCATAACACCTACAAATAAGTCAGTGATCAGTCGCTTTCAACTCACTGTCATGTTCAGCAATTAAAACGGCGTGTAAAGATTAAGAATCGAGCCTGAGATTTCAGCTTATAAATAGTTTTCAGCCCACAAACGTGAGCTTCAGTCCATAAAGTCTTTTGTGTTTCAGCCTTCATTTTTTCTTTATTTTTATATAGTTTCTATGTCATTCAGTCTGGTCAGCCTCACCCTTGACCTCCTCCCCAACATGCGGCCCTGTGGCTTTGTCCAGCAGCGTTGAATTGTCACGCAGAGACACTGCTATAGAGAAGGGATGAGGTTTTAAAGTCAGACCATAGTTGTAGTCCAGTGTGATCGCGGTGGCCGGGTCTGAGGTGATGTTGCACTGGTGGGCGATGACGGAGGTGAAGAGGAACAGCTCCAGCTTGGACAGCTCCTCGCCGATGCAGCGCCGCTTCCCCAGGGAGAAGATGAGCACGCTGCTGGCCAGGTCCTTGTTCAGCCCTCCGTCCTGGTTCAGAAAACGCTCGGGGTTAAAGGTCTCCGGCTCGGACCATATGGTCGGGTCGTGGTTGATGGACCACTGGTTGATGAAGACGACGGTGTTCTTTGGTATGGTGTAGCCCATGATGGAGGTGTCGGCGGTGGTGGAGTGGGGGATGGTGAGCGGGACGAAGCTGGTGAAGCGCATCACCTCGTAGATGAAGGCCATGACGTAAGGGAGCTGCGCCTGGTCCTCGATGGAGGGCAGGCGGCCGCGGTCCACCACCTTGTCCACCTCCTGCTGGAGACGCACCTGCATCTCAGGAAACCTACATTGACAGGTGGACATGTTTTAGTCAGTGATTCCCAACTTTTTTTGGCCTGTGACCCCATTTTCATTACAAATTTTTGGCAACCCCCTGCGGCCGTCAATCAAGATGCGTCGGCTCAGATATTTTTATATGCTGCATTTTTTTTTTTAACTTGATTTATATTTGAGAAAGTGAAAGAATAGAAGAAGAAGAATCTTAAGATTATGTCTGGTATTTTAATCATAATTTTAAAAAGAATAATAATCAGTTAAAAATATATTTTTATTACTAGACATTTCAGGTGACCCAATTTGAATTCCACGTGACCCCACATGAGGTCCCGACCCCAAGCTTGGAAAACACAGTTTTAGGTGATTTATACATTCATCTCAGCTGAAGCAGTAAGGGAGCAGACATGTAGAGGTTTAGTTTATCTAAAGATCTAATTACTCGTCCCCTCATCAGTCATTTTGCACATTGTTCTGCATAAGTAGAATCACTATATCTTCCTCTAAGACGCTCAGGCTGTTGAATTACAGCTGTCTGTTTTTAGCAGAACCCCTGCCACTGATTGGATCAAACAATCAAACTGGATTAGAAAATGAGCTGGTGTCAAATCTGGCAAAGATCCTGCCACTTATACAGTGAAACTTTGACTGGGCACTTGATCCACTCTCTGTTGCTGTGTAGTCTCACCTCTTTGTACTACATTGTTACATAACACAAGCGCTTCTGAACTTCCTCAACCCGGCAGCAGGATGAGGGCTCACTCTGATTTATTGTCTTGTGCTATTTCCCAATTCAATTAATCTGGGCTATTATTTATAGATCTGGAAGGCCAGGACATGAACATGATGAGAAAAAAGGTGCTTACTTGACAAGTATGATGACGATCCACTGTTCTGCAGTTGACAGTGTGTCTTGACTTGCTCCAAATATATCCCCAACAGTGGAGCTCACGTAGTCCTTCGTCACTGTCTGTCCTGTTGTATCTCGCAGTTTGTCCAGCGCCAGAATTAAAGCATCTGTCACGTCCCTGATGGTGCTCGACTCGATTGTTTTTCTGTGCTCCATGACTTTATCTCGGGTGAACATGTAAAACTCCAGGTTGAGCTTTTTGAAGTTGTCAAATATGGTTTTGATGGGGTTGGGGAAGTACTGGAGCCAGGGCATCACGTCTACGATGCTCCCCGCTCCCACTGTCTGGGTGAACTGGTCGTTCCTGCCCACCACCTCCAGGAACTCCGCATCGTCGTAATTGTACCTCTTCCCAAAACACACCGCAGTCATTATGTTGGCCGTGGACACCACCAGATACGTCATGGGATGAAAATACTGCTGCTGCTCGGTTTTGCTCAAGAACAGCCGCAGCAGCTCCTTGATCTCGCTCATGACGTGATGCTCAAAGGTCTTTTTGGTGTTTTGGTTCCCGGTGGAAAACATCCGCACGGTGGACTGCGCCACTTTGCGATGGACCTTCCACCAATCCGTGGAGGTGCCAAACGCGAGGCTGTTCCCGTTGGAGATGTACTGGAAGGATGTGAAGTCCGGTCTGCCGGCAAAGTCCGGTCCTTGCTTTATCAGCGCCTGTCTGATGGAGTCCCCGTTCAGCACCACCACGGTCCGGTTGCCCAGTTTGATCTGAAACACGTTGCCGTATTTCTTCACCATGCGCGTAAAATACAAGTGAGGCGCTTTGCCAAGTTGCGCAGCGTTGCCGATGACCGGCCAGGAGAAAGGACCGGGCGGCCCGGAGACGGACGGCTGCCGGAGCCACCGCCACAGGTGGAGGGAGAACAACAGAGTCACACAGGTCACCAGCAGCGCGCTGGGAGTCGCAGGGTCGATCCCCCGCAGTATCACACTCATGATGGAGATCCTGCAGGAGGAAGGTGACAGTGAGGGGCTGTTATAATTAAGCGCACATAATTAAAGGTATCAAATGCTTGTGAAATAATTTGTAAATTAAATGAATAGAATAAAATTAACAATGAGATGATTAAATACCCAGTCATGTTCTTGGTTCACCAAAAAAAATCCCAGTCTTTACGGTTCATCCAGAATATTTAATGCCACTTATTTTATGTCCAAAAACAAACAAACTTCAAATCCAAAGTCATATATAAATGTGCGCGCGCTACATCTGAACTCTGAGACATATCAGTTTTATTAGGCTAAAAAAAATCCTCCCTGAGCAGCAGATCTTCCATTCACAGTGAGCAGCCTGTTGTGCATCCACATACAGTGTGTGAGTGTGTGCTCCCTGCTCTCCATGCTGTGAAGCCGCGCGGTGCCGCGTCAAGTTATTTATCCACATCAGCATCACGTCAGCGCCTGTGTGCGCCCGAGCCCTGCTACAGGGGGCAGTTTCGTTGTGAAGGGTGTCACCCCACACACTCCCACCACCACCAACTCCTCCCCCACCCCACCCCACCACCCCCTCCCTGCCTCCCTCCCTCACCCAATTTACAGGCTGCGCACGTTAATGTGAAAGGAGCGTTTCAACTCCGACTCAAGTAAAGGTGTCAGAGTCTTTGTTTTCTTTTTTGTTTGTTTTTGTTTATATATCTAGTATATATCTAGTCCATTATGATACATATACAGTGGGGGAAATAAGTATTTGATCCCTCTCTGATTTTGTAAGTTTGCCCATTCACAAAGAAGCAAACAGTCTATAATTTTAATGGTAGGTTTATTACAATAGTGAGAGATGGAATATCAAAAAAAAAATTCAGGAAATCACTTTAAATAAAAGATATAAACAGATTTGTATTTTATCTAGGGAAATAAGTATTTGATCCCCTGGTAATGAATGGCTGGTACTTGGTGAAAAAACCCTTGTTGGCAAGCACAGAGGTCAGACGTTTGTTGTAGTTAATGACCAGGTCTGTGCACGTATCAGGGGGAATCTTGGTCCACTCCTCTTTGCAAATCATCTCCAAATCCTTAAGGTTTTGAGGCTGTCACTTCGCAACTCGAAGCTTCAGATCCCTCCACAGATTTTCGATGGGATTAAGGTCCGGAGACTGACTTGGCCACTCCATGACCTTAATGTGATTCTTTTTGAGCCACTTCTTTGTTGATTTGGCCATTTGTTTTGGGTCATTGTCGTGCTGGAAGACCCATCCACGACCCATTTTCAGTGCTCTGGCGGGGGGAAGAAGGTTGTCACTCAGTATTTTATGGTACATGGCCCCCCACCATCTTTCAATCAATGTGATGAAGTCATCCTGTTCCCTTAGCAGAGAAACAACCCCAAAGCATAATGCTTCCACCTCCATAGTTGACGGTGGGGATGGTGTTCTTGTGTCCCATTCTTGAGCAGGTCCCCCCTGCTCAAGGCAGGGGGGACCCAGGGGTCCCCAGGTCCCCCTGCTCAAGAATGCACATGTACAGGTCTGTCTGAAGTTCACTAATGATCACCTGAATGATTCAGAGAAGTCTAGGGAGAAAGTGCTGTGGTCAGATGAAACCAAAATTGAGCTCTTTGGCATCAACTTGACTCGCCGTGTTTGGAGGAAGAAAAATACTGACTATGACCCCAAGAACACCATCCCCACCGTCAAGTATGGAGGTGGAAGCATTATGCTTTGGGGTTGTTTCTCTGCTAAGGGGACAGGATGACTTCATCACATTGATTGAAAGATGGTGGGGGGCCATGTACCATAAAATACTGAGTGACAACCTTCTTCCCCCCGCCAGAGCACTGAAAATGGGTCGTGGATGGGTCTTCCAGCACGACAATGACCCAAAACAAATGGCCAAATCAACAAAGAAGTGGCTCAAAAAGAATCACATTAAGGTCATGGAGTGGCCAAGTCAGTCTCCGGACCTTAATCCCATCGAAAATCTGTGGAGGGATCTGAAGCTTCGAGTTGCGAAGTGACAGCCTCGAAACCTTAAGGATTTGGAGATGATTTGCAAAGAGGAGTGGACCAAGATTCCTCCTGATACGTGCACAGACCTGGTCATTAACTACAACAAACGTCTGACCTCTGTGCTTGCCAACAAGGGTTTTTTCACCAAGTACCAGCCATTCATTACCAGGGGATCAAATACTTATTTCCCTAGATAAAATACAAATCTGTTTATATCTTTTATTTAAAGTGATTTCCTGGATTTTTTTTTTGATATTCCATCTCTCACTATTGTAATAAACCTACCATTAAAATTATAGACTGTTTGCTTCTTTGTGAATGGGCAAACTTACAAAATCAGAGAGGGATCAAATACTTATTTCCCCCACTGTAGATACATATACTGTATATATATGTATCTATATATATGCACAAATATTGCACAAATATTATTTGTCTACTCAGGCTTTACAACTGATAATAATAAATACATAAATAATAAAATTAATATTATCTGTATATCAGCTTGAGCGTTTGTTAACCTTGTTTATTTTCATTATTTTTATGGCTTCCTCTTCGGGGCTCGGAGTCAGAGCACTTGTAAGAACGTGTGCCGCTGCCTGAGGGGAGTTAATACTCCTCACAAGTCACCGCAGTTCAAAGTTTTTAATATAAATTATACAGGTAACATCCACTAATAAGAGGAGCTCTGACGCAGGTGTGACGTCTTGTTGTAACATTTTAACAAACAAAGGGTAGCTGCATTATTAGAGGATGGAGCCCACCGTGAGAGGGTGAGCTGAGTGCAGCTTTTAAAACACTACAACATGCACACAGTGTTGCATGTGTGTATGAGAGAAATAGACACACATGCATCCAACACGGTGGGACAGCGGGGGCTTATTTCTATGTTATAACTGTGTAATAGGTAAATGGGGCTTAATAACCCCCATCCTCTTATTCATTTAGTTTTGTTGTGTTGTTGTTGTTTTGTTTTTTTTAGAACAGACATCTGAAGCTGTGTGTGCTGGGTTTCGTCTGAGTCTGAAGTTGTGTGAACAAAATCATAGTGAGGTTGTGTTTTCCCATGAAGCCGCCAGGAGGAGGCGAAGCTCGCGCTGCAGCAGCTCATTAACTCTCCTAATTAACCAACTGCGCTCTGTCCTGCAGAACAGGACTCCTCACACCTCTGTGTTGCTCTGCACTGATCCTGGTACAGCAGCAGCAGGTGACGCGCCTCAATAGATCAGGGCTGGTTGATAGTACGTGTTGGTGTTTGTTTTCTGGGGAGATAATTGCTGTTTCCCTCTCTGCTGCTGTGGAGGATAAACTCAGCAGCCTCAGACCTGCCTCGGCTGCTTTTTTTTTTTTTTTTTTTTTGCTTTCTTGCAGTTTGAACGCGCCTTTCATTGAATCGGGTCTCCGTCCTCCTGCCCGGCTGCTGTTCAGGTCTGGTCTGTTCTGGTCTGGTCGTGATTCGGGGGATCCAGCTTCAGCACCGCGGACAGCGGTTCTGAATGAACCGGGTGATGATGACCCTCTGACCCTCAACAGTCTGAGCTGCTTCTTAGTTTCAACACGATCTGCAGCCACAGTGGATTTATCACCTCGCAGTTAAATTGTGGTTAAAATGTATTAAAATGTACAATTTAATGACTCCAATTGTATGGTTGTATCCCAAGTAGAGGAGACTAATCTGACATAGAATAGCCTCGGCCTATGAAAAATATAATGTAATAAAAGCATCCTTATTTATCAGGAGTAAGGAGTCATTACTTTTTCATTCCCCTGAATCATCAAATATAAATTACAGTAATCGCTTCTATATCTATCAGCGCATTATTTTTAATTCAGGCTATTTCAATTACAAATAAAAAAAATTAAAATGTCCAATTCCAGCATTTTTTATTTAAAATCCTTCCTGATTTAATCCTGATTAAAATCAGAGCATATTGTGAAATAAAGAGAGAAAAAAGAAAGGAAGAAGAGCACAGAGATACTTACTGAGTCTGATGATCCCCTGACGAACCTCTGACAAGATGACGGTGTGATCTTGCTTTATTCCAGCAGTGAATGGATGAGGGTGGAAACAAGCTGATGAATGATCCCAGCCTCTTCACTACATCACCAGTTATTAGACCGGACCCCGACAGGTCCCTCTGCCTTTTACTCCACATAGGAAAATCCAACAAGTCTATTTGTAAGTGATAATTTAAATAAATGTTATTACATTATGCATGAATAAGCCTACATTTACAGGCGGGAAATTACAAATCGTTTAATTTGGTCGTGTTGTGTGTTTTTTTTTTTTCCTTGGGGATAAGGCGATGATAGAAAATTGTGTGTGTGTGGTCGGTTATCAGACTAGTGATCCTGAACATGCCATGGTCATAAGACTGACTTTTGTTTCTCAGTCTTTGGTTTAACTGTTTTGTTAAAGGGCCACATACCATTAGCTTGAATGGTGACAATTTATTCATCTTGACTGTTTAATTTATAGTAAAATAATGCTTTTCAAATACTTCTTCAAATTACAAAAACGTATTATTATTATTATTATTAATAATAAATTATTATTGTTATTATAACACTTGTAATCTCATCTTTGTGTTGTCTCAAGATCTCTAAGGTTAAATTCAAATTATTCAAAATTAAAAATTATTTTCCAGGCAGTTTTGTTGTAATCTGGGATAAACTGTACGGTTTTTAAGAAGAACCACAGTCACAAGGATGCACATAATGAATATTCACCTTTGTCTAATTGCTTTAACATTTATACTTTTCAGAGCCGTTTCATGCATTGAATCAGTACTACGCTCTGTTTCTGCTAAATACATCCCCCCACATCTGTTGGTGTTTGGATGCCGATCTTTTGAGGTAATCCCCCTCAAAGGTGCAGTGAGGTGACTACCTGCAGAACAACCTGTGGGGTAAATGGGCCCACACAGTGGCCTCTGCCTTGGGCCCCCAAAGCTCCTCACTGTGAGCATAAGTTCAGTTTCAACACTAGTTTCCTTTCCTGCTTGACTGACAGCTCAATTGCTGATCGCGTGTGAGTGAGCATGGAGGTCAGGGAGGAGCTCAGGAAGGTGTGTACAGGTGATGATTTGCTCACACACTAAAGGTACAGTTACATTGCAGAGTTCCAGCCTGGCAGGGCAGCGATCTCATCTGTTACCAAGAAACATTTTGCACATTCAGTGCATAGTTTCATCCAGGAAAAAAAAAACAAAACAAAGTAAGCTGTTTCAAGAAGTTATGTCATATACAAACAGGAATAATATGCGAAACAGGCCTTTACTTATTTGATTTTTGTCTGGAGACAGTGGAAGCAAGCACAGGACCTGCACCCTGTCTACAGCACTTACAGGGCTTATCTCCCTCTTTGAATCAGTGCTGTGAACTTGTGGGGAAAACAGAGCAACGAATGGGACGGCCCCAGGCTATTCCAAAGGTGCAGAGCAGTCACGCACATGTGCTTCATCACTGGGGTGCATGACAACTGAAGGGAAAGCCTCTGACAACTTCACTAAATACAGGTCTGCCTTCTGTGTGCTCGACTCGGCACAGAACAGAGCTGCGAACAAACTATACCTAGATCAAAGGTCCTGATCTGCCAGTGACATTTGATCAACCACACTGTAATAAGTTAGGAGACGAAGCCTTATTGACAAAAGTACATTTTTGAAGGCAAGAAGACAAAACTGAAGTACTTGTGTTTTTTTAGCCTTTAATTTTACAAGAAACATTAGTCTGTGTTTGTTGAGATTTTGCATAAAAGACATTTTAACTTGATTGTTCCACTGAACTCCAAAGTGAAGAACAACATCGACGAATAGCTAAGTGAGTAGAGAGTGCATAATAAGTGATATTTGCATGTCAGGGTGTTAGAGGTCTTAGAGAGGAGGTGTTCTCTGAAGAAACAAATCTTCAACAGATGATTAAAGGGAGAGAGGCAGTGCCTGCTAAGCAGCTTGATCCACCATCAGGGACCACGGAGCAGAACGGCCCGGACGATGAGCTGAGAGCGTGTGAAGTAATGCCAGAGCCAGGCGACATTCTTTGGAGGAACACAGTGGCCCAGAAGGAGTAAAAGGCTCAATGACCGAGTTTAGATGGGCTCCAAAGGGTCCTATTGTGCATGATGGGAGACCCCCCAGAACCGTGACCTGGGCCCAGAGCTGGGTGACATACTTAGTCAGATAATAATATATTAATAACATTATGATTATTATAGTAATAATAATATTATAATAATTTCATAATGTAATAATTTCTCAATTTATTAAGGTGTACAGAAAAGAAAATTGAATTTGAGCCCACTGTGGGTCTTAACACTAGTGTAATAACTCATCTATCATGCGATGGAGCCCAAACTTTGTGCAAAATTCTATTTTTGATTAAATCCAGGATGAAAGTGTGGGTTTTTTTTTTTGCATTTTTGCATGTGGGCGCACGGATTATACGTCAGCCTGCTCACGATTCACCAGCTACCGATATTGGATCTGTCATCCGTCAATCAAATTTCTGAGACAGACACACACACCGAGCCTGGTCTCGCCCCAAACATTGAATATCCCGCCCACTCGATAACGACCAATCAAATTTGTTTGCAACTCATGCGACAACTCGGCACGACAGTAAGGACAAACAGCCATTTCTGTACACCTTTAAGCATTTTCTAAATACAAAGTGTATATGGCAAAAATGTGTGAGTCCTACACTAAACCAAAAACACTTATGATTGTTAAAGAAATCAATACATTTTGAGGAAAAAGCTGTACTTTTTCAGTTACGTTATGCAGCTGATCACATGTCTAATGCCAGAGGTTTTACTTTTAGTCAGAGATCTGAAGGTAAATTGTTCCCTGGCTCTGAAGTTCCTCTGTAGTTCCTCAGGGTCTTTTACCATGTTTCATCTGGATACATTTTGGTTTCACAGTGATGCCAGATCTAGTAGTTGGAGGCTGTTTTTAGTCAAATAACTCAGATGGACCTTCTCCTTGCTGAGGCACCAAATTACTCTGTCTGGTGACCATAGAAGATCATTGAACAGCTAACGAGTCACATGTAAAGAGCTGTTGAAGACCAAACCAGAGTAGAAAGGAAAGTGAATATTTAACATACATTTGTTGTTGCTGTTTTTGCTTTGTGTGTACTAGGCTTATAACACAATAATTTGACATTAGATTCTTCTCTTGTTTTCTTGTGGAACAAAAAAAACTGCAGTATTAACTGTACCAACTAATTTTAGCTATGTAATATAGTCAACATTAGCAGTAAGAGCTGTTAAATCACCACTCTAGATGTTTGAAGTTCAGCATCAGACTTCATTACATAACTCACCAACAGCCCTTAGACAACACTAAATACTAAACTAAACTAAACTTGTTTCTAACTTAAGTTAACATGATAACCAGTGGTGAGTGACGCACTGCAGCCTCCATACAAGGAATTACATTGTAAATGTAGCAATGGCCAACACTGTTGAGTGACAATCACCACCAACTGCTCCAAGCTAGAATCCACATTATAAATAGAGCCTCTCAGAGTGGAAAAAAGTTAAAGTAACCTGAACTAGAAAATGGTTTGGTAACTTGGACTGTAAATACCAGCACAAGCACCTCTTTGTTCTGCTGCTGGGAAGTGTAAAAAAATCACTTTATATTGGTTCAGTATGACAGACAACCTTCACAACAAGAAATGAATGCACAAAATTAGACTTGAACCATCAGGAACATAATATAGTAACAAGGTCGCAACATGTATATAATGAGTTGACTAACAGCACAGCTCAGTATTCAGCCTGATATGACACGGTTACAGTCTGTGCCTCAGGAATTCAGTTTCTTCTCCACTTTAACAATTTGTGACATTTACCAGGAAAATGTATGTAGAGACAATTAGCAGAGTACACACATGCAGAAACAGAGAGACACACACAGACACACACATCAGGATTGTCCGTATGGCCCCATCTTGTTAATTATTTTCCATTAGAGATGAATCAACCTGCCGCCGTATGATTGGTCTGACTACCACCAAACCAAACTGTCATCTGGCTTGGCGATGAGTCAGGGAGGGTTGAGCACTGGGGCAAACCCTTTGCTTTGGTCCAACCGCGAGCGCCTCATTACGATTGAATGAATGCGGTGACTCCGAATGTCAAACTGCCCCCCCAACCCCCAGATATTTCCCAGGAGTTCACAAATCCTCTGTTTTTTTTTCCTTTTCTTTACCGACACTGAAAAAAGCCCCAGAGCGCCTCCATCTAAGTTCATGAGAATGATGCTAATGAGTGTTTCAAGTATCCTAATGACCTTGCAGATTAACTGAGCGCTCATTGAGGTACCTCTATCTGTATGGTCTTTTTTTGTCCGGCCAAGTGCTACGGAGGCCCTTGCCAAAGCGTAGTCAGCAGCCCGTGAAGGCGTCTCTCCTCCATTCTCACACTAAAAGGGCATTTTCCCCCTGAATTCTGAATCGGCGTGCATGTCGGATTTTTTTGTCTTACTGGAGGAAAATCTTTTCAGGGGTCTGCGGAGTCCAGCTGAACTGTTGTTACTTCTTTGGGAAGAATGGGAGGCTTATTACTTGTTATGTCGCATGACTGCGCTTTTCGAATCCACGCCAGCTAAAAAAGGCTTGCCCGCTTCTACCCTTGTTACTGTTGTCGTCAGTCTTTGTTTTTATTGGTCTAATTGAACAGACTGACCAGAAGCCCATGGAAAATTACCAGTGAATAGAATCTGAATAGCTTTTAATGAAGGCGGAGGTGTTTTGTATCTGCGGAGTACTGTGTGAATGGAATGAATTGAGGATTATGTGAAAATGAATGTTGATGACAAGTTTGATCAGACACGTTTACGCTCTTGGTGAGTTTTGTCCCAAACTGCATTTGGCCGATGCAGCTCTAAGCTGCAGTATGCTTGTTAATGGTCGCTACTTGCAGGAAACTTTGAACCCACTGACCTTGAAAGCCATCACTCACATGTGGTGTTAGCACATAATATCTATATATTAATGCAAATTCCTCTCATCTCAAACACAAAACACACATTGGGCTCTTTAACACCAATGAATGCAGAGAGAAACCCAGCACCAGAGGCTGCCACTTCTTCCCTGATGAGGCCTAATCTTATCTAGTCTCTGCAGGATGACAGTGTTGCTATTCTAACCCAAACCAGGTCTGTCATTAAAAGTCACTGAAGCTTAGTGGTCTCCCCCCTTGTGTTTATCTCTTTCCTCCTGTGAGAGGTCAGAGGTGAAGCAGTGCTCAAAGGGAGGCTAAGCCTCTCCTCTGTGACCCCCTCCCTGGGCCTGTCTTTGGTGTTTTTACAAGAAAGTAATGATGACGGACAGTCATGCACGATAGGCTGCGGCCTGCAGAGGTGGAAGTCACGCAAGGTGCTGTGTCTTGTCCCAGGCAGAGTTTCTGCTGCATCTGTTTAGCAGGGAGATTCATACAAGCAGAAAGCAGGAGCCTGTGATGATCAGTAATTAGCTCAGCAGAGAGCTCACGGACAAAACTTAGATTCCTTAGTGTTTACAACCTATCTGTCTCACAACATGAAAAGCCTGGCTTTGTGTCACAAACTTATACATTTACAGCAGCAGAGGCACTGACATCCAAACTTAAAATCCCAGCTATGGATCGTAAGGCAAGACACTACAGCCAAAAACACTGTTTTTTCATGCATTGATCAATTTTGAGATTAACATGCATACTTTCAGAAAGTCAAAAGAAATGGTAGAAAATCCACATTAAGGTGGTTATTTTATTTCATTTTGTCTCTTTCATCAGTAGATTTCTCCTAAATTCACCAAAGGTTAACATGCTACTGTGACATACTGTGCTGCCTGTTGTCTGACCCAGGTCATGTCAGGTATTGTAAAGCTCATTTCCTCCGTATCCACAACCAATCGTAAAAACCTTCCAGTTTTATTCCTGTCTATATTCTGAAGGTTTTTACAGACGGGAATATTGATATTTTATTCAAAGCCTGATTTATACAACATTTTATTCATAAAAACATGGCGAAATTAGGGATTTTTTTTAGGTGGTGACAATATTTTCTCATTTATTATATCAGAGTGATAAAAATAAATATCCAAAATCCCATCTGTAAAAACTTCTGACTCTAAAATTATGTCAACAAAATAAAGATCTGAGATCTGGGACACCAGGTTTTAAGGTTGGTTTCCAACGAATGTCTGAATGAGATCACACTGACATCATGTCACTGTGTCATTCATTTACAGCCTGACATCAGCTCCTTTACTTTGAAATTTGTACTAAGACTTTGAAAATCATCCCGCTGAACAGGGAGCATGATGCTAACAGTAGGTTTGACCTCCTACATCTGACATCCTCCAACACTTTTTATCTTCACTGCCTCATAAGGGCACAGGTCTCCACAACCCCCTGTCTGAAACAGGCTTTCCATTATAAACTCATAAAGGCATGTAAACAAACCCGTTATTCAATAGCTCAGTGGGTCTTTGTATCACATTACAAATTGTTGTCTTATGTTTGTGTCTTCATGGCTGGAAAAGCCCAAACAAATCCAGCATCAGTCCTCTGAAGCATTAAACTGTGACTTATTTTGCCAGTCATGTGAAAACAAAGGGTCTATAAAATGCCCAGCCACAACTGTGGGATGATCTGATGTGAGTCCTCCAAGAAAGCGGATGTTGCAGGCAGGGCATTTGTTTACATGGCGACCACTGTAAAGACAACTGTTACTTTTAGTGTTAAATGTTTGATGCTGAATCTCATTGCCACAGAAACAGGGATCCTGTGCAGGATTTCAAAGGATGATCCTCACCAGGAGTTCAGTGAGACTTTACTGTCCGATGCCCTGGCATACTCTCATCACAGTCCTCTGTGCCCAGAGATGCTCTTCAGATGAGGTTCCTTCTGGATGAATTCTTGACAACAACTATGGAAAAACAGACTCATCTACTTCAAACGTGACTGTTTTGGGTGAATGCAGCTCGACAGAGTCCTGATAGAGTTACAGTAACCTAAAGGAAGTTTCTAACTGCTGACCTCACTGTTGTCTCACCTCTGGTTCGTTTCCTCTGTTCTCCTGGAGCAATCTGCTGTTGAAGTCCAACTGGATTTACCCAAACACTTGTCATGATAATGAAACTGGAGAGACGCTGCATGAACAGGTATTTCACCTTGTATGTTAGAAAACATTATAATACAGTATATCTGAAAACACTGAAGCATTTAAAAGAATTATAGGTTTTATGGAAGTTTTATGACCCTCATTAATCTATTTTATGTATTAATTTATTTTACTTTATTGTCATTAACCTTTCATTTATACTGTATGTGAAGCATATCTGTTTAGAAATGTACCACACACACCACTATGTATATATTGTTAATAACATATAATTAAGATGACTTAGAATTTTCAAACAGATCTTCAGTTTCTCTTTTGTCTAATCCACTGAGTCGACACTTTTCACATCAGTCTGCACTGAAACTGTCTTTTAATAACATGACATTTAGAACCATAAGCTTTAACCGTCTGCTGACAGATTTTCATTTGGCTGACATTAATGAAAACCAACTGAGGACTGGATTGTTCCAAAAACCAGTGTGACAGCAGGAGGCTCAACTGATTTGTAATAAATGTCGTCTGATGGTCAAAATCCATCAGCTGAAGCACAATGCAGTTGTGTACAGTACAGTGCCCCCCTCCCGCCCGCCACCCCCCTCTATCCCATGTGAATCCTCTCAGGCTCTGAAATGTGCGATCTGAGCTTAATGTTTCACTGGGGGATTGGTATTTCCTTTGGGCCTGTGGTTGCTGCTGATACGTCGTTGCAGTCATATGTAGGTATATTTAATCATGAGGTTTATTGTTTTGTACTAATTTACTAATTTATTAATGGCTCAGGAAAAGTAAATCAGGGATCATTGATCAACAAAATGTGCTCCAGTGTGAAAATACCAGTTTGGTGATTATATTTTACAAAACTATATTTGCCATTATTATGATTATCATATTATCATTATTACACAATTAGCCAATTGAGGAATCATTCTCTTTCATCTTTATTTTAATAGGCATGCATGCAGCGCTGCAGGTTTCAGTTAACCATAAAACAGCTTAATTTTCTAAGTCTGGAACACACACATTCATACAGGAATAGAAATCATTTGTTTTGTCACAATTTTCCTGATGTATACAATAAATACTTATTAAATAATATATTTTAAAATGCAGCTGTTCTCCAATTGAATTTTGCAGTTGTACAGTACATCTCATTCTGCATCTCTCATCTATGCTGCAGGGTTTTATAATATTTCACATGATGTGCTATCAATCAATTCATGTCTAGAAAGATGGGAGAAAAATAATTATATTATATTAATCATTCTCCAAAATGATGGCATGTTATTAAGAGGGCTCAAAGACAGACATGGGTGGTACCCTAAATAAAAAAAGAGCTACAGTACCAAGAGAAATAAATACCACTGCATAATATGTTTCTATAACCTACAGTGGAAACAAACTACTTCCTCTCCACCCACATCCCTCTTCCCCCACCAACGACTAAAAACCCCTGACAGAAATAAAATAGAGTCTCAGCGGATCTGATTCTATTGAGAGAAGGAAGGGTGGAGGAATACAGAGAGAGCCACACAGCAAACATAGACCACCTTATCATCTGAGCTGAAAACCAACTGCACACACACACACAAATAGTCCAGAAAAAACAGCGTTTTACGACAGACTAATTGTAATAGAATTTTTTTCACCATACATCATTTCTATGAGGTGTCCAGAACAGCATAGCCTACTAAAAGTCCTAGGAAATCCTGGGGAAATATGTTTAATTCTCATTAATCCAAGATTGATTTACTGTATAAAGTCTATGGTGCCAATAAAGCCAGACAACAATAGCCTACACCCCAATGGGGCTATTTTTTTTTTTCCTTTACTCCTGTTACGATCAAACTTCACACAATGGAAGTATACATGAAAAGTAACATGTCTGTATTTCACGTTTCTTGGAAATGAGCTCAACAATAACTGACTTAGGGTCAAGAAGCCATAAAGCCACAAGCAGAAACAGGAGCCAAATAAACCCATTCATGTCCATTCAGTAAGTTAACTTATGCATACACACAATTTGATTTCTAAATTAATTTTTTATTAGCGAACAAGCCTTACCTAACCATTTTTCCCTCAGTTTGCAGAGAACAGAAGAAAGTCAGAATACATTAAAGTCGTTTGTGTCTGATGTTATGTTAAATATGCTGTTACTGTATGTCCAACAACATCTGATATACAGTAATTAGTTCTATTTTTGGTCCAAAATGAGCTAGATTGCCTGGACTAAAAGGTTACTGAGTTTTCAGTTTTTATCTAGTTCATTTTGGTCCAAAGTGATGTGACTGTTGGAGAGAAACTGACAGTGTGCGCTTGAAAGTAGTCTATTTGATATGTTTATATACTAGAACGATGCTGGATGTAGCAAGATGGAGCTTCCTTCTGTTGCTGCTCTCTGTCACTGGTATCAGAGAAGAGAGGGTGTTGTATACTGATAACAGTAAACAACACAAACCAGCTCACTTGTGACTCTTATTTTACACAGGAAATAAAGGTGTGTGTCGTATAATCAGCTGAATGGACCCATATGAAGCACAGAAGGACCCACGTCACACCATGTTTATTTTGGACGGCAGACTTACTTTCATGATCGGTTAAAAATAATCACCTGCATTCAAACAATGACGTGCGGCTTCTAAACTCGTCAGACGTGAGTTTATGCAGTCTTGGTTATATTTAGACACAGGTTGGCATTTTACTGCAGGAATTATCACACAAGTAAGAACCTAAGCAGGTTTAAATGAGCAAGCGTTAATTATCAAGATCTGTGTTTTAGTGGAGATTTATTTTTGCTCATTATCTGAGTCTTTAGCAGTTTAATCATCAGGCCTTAAAATTCCAAAGCTCAGCTTCAGACCCTTGGCCCCAGATGGCCGCGATAGAAGAATGGTGGTGGTTTGGCCCCCGGCACGACAAAAGAACCACCGGCAAGTAAATAACCCATAAAGCGTGGCGGTCCCCCGTTGTGTTGGGAGGAAACGGCCTCACACACAAGAACAGACTCCAAGCTGACTGTGAGACTGTGGCGACAGATCTCTCAGGCATGACGTTCTCATCATGTTGCCACAACATTGTCAGAATGTCACAGCTCTGCAACATGTTGCAGATAAAGGTGACAGCGGAGATCCAAGCACACTTGGACAACCAATCTGAAAAGCAGTGAAGGATTTGGGGGGCAAGGGAGCATGAGCAGTGAACCATTTTGTCCAAGGGCACTGGTGTGGTGCAACAATGGTCGCTTTGACGCTTTGAGACTTCATCAGTTGAACACTGAACTGCGCACAAATATTTTGACAATAATAACTGATCAAATGAGCATGTTAAAGGAGATAATTAATAAGAAGTAATAAGTGTCATCACCTGATTTTTTTTTGTTAGAAACCATTTTAGCATCTTTAAGATTTTCCACTTTTGTAATTGGACTTCACCAAAACTATTGTTTCGGTTCGCTCTCATCCTGAGGGCTCCATGCATGACATCTTCAAAAAAAACATGTTAATGGTGTTTTCTGAATTTTACAGGACACAGAACATTAACAAATAGCTGGTGAATCAAAGCTGCAAAATTCGGTCCTCCAGTTGTTTCTTCTTTTTTGTAGCTTTTGCTTTTTCACTTGTCTCCATCTACACTTTGACCGTCAGTCTCTCTATCTGTCAGGGGTCAATGTAAATCGGAACAGCACTTGTCCAAAAGCCATGTTCATGTCTTTGGCTAATTTAAAAATGGCCATTATATACATACAGTGGTGTGCACCGAGGGGGGGGGGCAATTGTTGAAAAAACACATGCTAAAGTCTCTTCATTGGTGAGGATGTGCTGTGTGCTCCCTTTTCTTTTCGCCCCTGCCCTTGAAAAAGTCTGTGCACGCCATTGACCTACAACACAAAAGTTGACAGGTCTAATTGTGGTCAAATGTCCTCAGCCCGAGTTTGGGTGTGTCCCACGGTCGACACGCTCTAATAACTCAGACTGAACTCTAATTAGATCCCAGCGTTGGTAGTTCTTCATGTGGTTGGACTGGGTCCTTCCCTCTTGTCTGGATTGACAGACAGACCTCCAACTGCTCACTGTTTGTACAATACGGTCTCACGGCCCCGATGCATTGTGGTCCGTCAACTGAAAATCCAACCCTTCGTTTATAGTTCTGTGATTTTTTTGGGAGTTGTCTGCAACTTTCCCCATACTGCCGTGCTATGCATCCAATCCCAGGGTTAACGCCAGGCACCGTCGTTGCCAAGGTGCTAACAAGGTGTACAAAGCACTGTGCGGATCGTGTGGGACTGTTTTGTTTCTCCGACTTAAGATTGGGAAAAAAAATAGTGCTGTCATGGCTGTGGTGCTCTGGCAGAGAGGTGAGAGGCTGGCCTGTCACTCTGGATTACTTCTGTCTCAGGAGGGCTTTGATGTGCACTGACAGCCTCAGATAACTTTTACAAGCTACAGGAACATATGCTTCCTCTCCGTGTTTGGATTGGCTCCTATGGACAGGACACACATTCAGCTGGCAAGTACATTTGCAGTGCACAAGCGGGGCGGAGGGAAAAAAAATAGCCATTGCAACTCAGTCTTCGTATGTGTGAGCAGAGCAGGCTACGTGTCTTAGCTTGAGAGGTGTAACATTGAATTCACAGCTCTGTAGTTTGTTGTATTTGTCCCTCTGTGCAGCCCAGACTCAGTTGATTCAGGCACATGATTCATGTAGGTTCAGGTGGATTTATGAATGGTATGTGAGTAAGGCTTTTTCCATTCATAAAAGTGTCGGTGTTCAGTCTGACTCTGTCTTTTTTTTTTTTTGCACTGACATTCTTTGTAGTTTACATTCCTGTTTGTCACCAGGTAATGGAGAGTGCGTGTCAGGCTGAATGGAACAACCCAAACTGGATGGACGGGGTTGTAGCGGCAGAAGCATGTAATCTACTACCTCTCACACAGGTACACATTTATGGATGTAAACACACCCACTGGAAACATTAAGCATTGCTCTACATCAACAGATATTAGCCTGTTCAATACACCACTGAAATCAGCAGCAAGGGTTTGTAGAGACTGCAAAATGCATATTTGTTGCATTGTTGTGGTTGATGTTGATGTTATTCAGCTTCCTGTTTTCACGACCGAACCCTGGCTGCTCAGTAAATGGGAGCAGATGGGGGTGTTCAGTGGTAAGATGAGCTGTCGAGGAGTTATTGTAATAGTACAACCATCACGTGTGGTGGCTCTGCCCTGACAACTCTCTGCTGCACCGTCTTCTCACGGAAAGATCGAGCGAGGGAGGGGAGGATTTGCAGCGCAGCGCAGTATCTAATGAAGAATCTCTCAGAAGTAGCTATTAGAGTCTGTTGCATCAGATAAATGGTGAGCTGGCATGGATATCAAGATTTTGTTGAAAAGCTCCAACGTAGTGGGACGGAGCTGGAGCTGGAGGAGGGGGGGGGGTTGTTTCAGGAGGGTGACAGCACAACAGAAAAATGAGATGAATCTCTTACAGGGAGAGCGTTGCACTGAGTCAAGGAAGCATTGCACAGAAAAGTGAAAGTAGAGGATATGACTGGAACTGTGTTTTTATGGCACTGTCACATCATTTATCTAAAAGACACGGTGAGTTGTAAAGATCTTGTGCAACACTGTGCTGTGACTGATTCCTTTCACGCACTCTTGACAGGCTCTTGACAGACACACCTTGATGGTGTGCTCATTAAAAGTCACTTTTATTTTATAGTTTATTGTCGACATCAAGCACTGAAAAACAGTGCCTGATGATAGTTGTGCTATAGCCTGGATCAGCCAGTGTCACCTTTTGAATCACACCTTGTAACATACAGTATATGCGTACATTTGTTTTAGGTATTCAAATAATACACTGAGGGTGAATGTTGCCTTAAGACATGACAACACAGGCAAAAGGTTATTTTAAATGAGATTTATATAAGATGAGCAGTCATCGTTGTTAGTTTAAGACTGTTGGCACAGCATGGGGAAGTTCATTCTTTACCATTTACCACGCGATACAGCTGTAATATATCAGAGCCGTGGCTTTACGATAGTGATATAGTAAAGTTAGGGGGCAATCGTGTTTATACCAGTTGAACTATGATGTAAAAGTCCTACTTTTAAATATTATTATATTGTGATTAATATTTATTGTGTATAAGAAGGGTGAACTTCTCCCCAGCGTGACCTGATATCTGAAGATAGTCAGTTTTTACTTTATTTACCCCCAAAATCACAAATACATCGCATAAACAAAAGAAACAGTGAATGCATTTTTGAAGTGAAGCCACACACCCATCCACCCAAGTGCAGGATTAAGCAACATTACCAGGAAGACTGGGATGACGTCTTGGATTTTGTTAATCATAAATCACAAATCCAGTTTTGCTTGGGTTGTTTTATTTATTTATTTATTTATTTAGCTACCTTCCGCTTCTTCTTTACCTGGGAAAAGCATTTGTTGACTTGTGTTTTGTCTCTGCTGGGTTTACACCACGGTTAACCATAATCCAGCCTCATTTCATTTCCAAATGCTGAGATTTGTGCTGCTTCACTGAGAGTCACCACTTAAGCGTGATCTCTTTGATCAAGGCCTCTTTGGTGATACTCAAGCCCGGGCTCCTCTTACACTACAACTGAAATAAGTGTTCGGTAATTACCGGACTGCTGATGGTGGCACTGACAGCCTCCCATTGTGTTGTGTAAGCCCTGCCAGTCCCTCTCAGTGTTGACATATGTGTGCTGAATTTAACACTTTCCATACAACTTAGTGACAGACCTTTGTTTTCATGTGTTTACTCGTTGCTAATTGATGTCAACATCTGCTACTTTTCTCCTTCCTTTGGTAAAAGCAAGGAAAACACACTAAATCAGCAGGTAAATTACGTGTTACAATATCATGTAGGCCTACTGTTTTTTTTTTATTGAATAGCTAAATTATCTTGTTGGCCAGTAGATCTGAATGCAGTTCATAGCCTATGACGTGACTCTACCTTTATACAACAATGTCATCACCATGTGTGTTTTTACAAGCATTTAGGTGTATTAAAGCGATCTCAGTCCCACCCTGGGGAATAAAGCAACGCACCTCAACTGGAACCTGCTAAGGAAGAATAAAAACCTCCTCCGTAATGTGATAAAATAAAACTCATTGTGTTCCCAGTCTGCACATCCCATCCACCCTCACGTACCAGCTGACTTATTTCCTTAAAAAAAAAATTGATGGTCTACCTGAGCAGTACGTGATATTGCCACATTTCTATTTTTAACGCTGATGTATTCGCTGGTGGCTGCCATTGTGTTTGCACAGTTGGCTCAGTTTTCTTGCTTTGATGTTGTGCTGGAAAGTCAGCGTCAGCACAGGTAGAGTAAACAACACTATGGTGCCATTTTGTCTGTCTCCTTTTATCAAACCCATTTACAGCTTCCTGGTTTCGGATTTAGGATTTTGAAAAAAAAAGAAACAGGTTTCAAATGTATGTGCATCCATGTAGATGGCTGTATCAACAGAGTGACTGGAGCTGACCTGAGAGCAGGCTGTGCAGATACAGTTGCACCTAATCAAAGTAATCAGAGGAGGTTTAGATAAAACGCAGTTTCTAATTAAATTAAAAAATATATATCAGGTTTTGTCTTCATCATACAACAAAACAACTAAAAAGAGATCACCTTAATATCGCTATCACAAATTAGTAGGAACTCTTCTCGCTATTTATTTAGTTATACTGTAGGCTATTACATCAACAAATTTAATATTTATGCTACTTACACATTGTGTTCAGCAAGATAACCTTTATGATTATACAGCAGCAATCAGTAGGTCATGTCAGGCAACAAATTTCCTTGAACCCACACAGTCTGGATCTCTTCTAAGCCTAAAATAAGATTTAATAGCATAATAAATGAGGCAACCTACAGTTAAGTATTAACCCGTAGCTTATTGGTTTTTATGGTATGCTGCAGACTGCAGGTGGAGCGCAGCAGGACAGAGTGGTAGTTCAACCTGATACAACATACATATTTACTGTATAACGCACACATGTCATGAGAATGATAATCCTGTGGCAGGATTAGGCAACAAGACCCAACAATTATCTGTGCTCCAAACACAATGTTCCTCGTGCGAGCCGGTTTGAGTCACTAACATCCTTCCAGGAATGTAACCATAGCTTGGGTTATCATCAGCTCACTATTACACCACACCAACCCTCGCAAACCCAAGTCCCAACACATCATCATCAGCTTACTCACCATTGCTCAGTCATGGAAAATGACAGTAATGCACTGTATGTCCTAAAATCATTTTTTTAACACGTAGTTTATGTGCCCTCAGGTTAAAACTAAACAGTGAACAATTTCTCAGAAATGAGTGGTAGGCTAATGTTGATGCTGGTTGTCTGTGTTTATACAATTAGACTAAACTAAGTCACATGGAGAGGAAATCAAAAGTTGTAAACTGAAGTAAATTAACTAAAGTTAAAAAAAAATAAATTCACATATCACTATCACTAAATTGAGCAGATAGCCATCCTATTACATCAACAAATTTAATGTTTGTGCTACTTACACATTGTGTTCAGCAAGATAACCTTTATGATTTTTAATGTTTCAATGCAATCAGTAGTAAAAAAGCTCATGTCAGGCAACAAATGAACTGCAGCTGCACTACAAAGTCACCACTGCTGAACTTCCACACAGTAGTGTAGATTTTGCTGTTATCGCCTCTGTCTAAGCTTTCCCTTTTAAACAAGGCGTCAGACTGCGAAGGTGGGTCAGTGTGGTTTTCATGTTCAACGTGACGACGTTTAAGTCACCAACAATCTCTGAAGTCTCATTTAGGCACTTATTTTAATTAACGCATGTAAAACATTAAACGTGAAGATGTCTTAAGCTTGTGTTAACCAAGGTTTGTATAACATTTGACCAAAAAAACCTACATGTTTTAGAAAAAAGCTCAAATCAGAATTTTAAAACAAAAATTACTGGACTGTGTTCCACAAATTTGTTCACAAAGTTTGGTGACACTGATACTGAAACCAAAACAAGAAGCTAAAACTCTAGAGTTAAGAGGAATCATATGGTCAAATTGTAGGTTAATCACAGATACATTTTTGTTATAAAACATGGTAACATTTCAATCCATCTGTAATGACTCTCCAGAACAGGCAGCTTTTTGAATTATTTGTTTTATATCGTGTTTCCAGCCCACTCGACCACCAAAGACTTTGTACCATCCTATAAGACTAGTTACATGCTCTGCTTGAGGACCACAGGGTGTAAGTTTATTATCATTACCATATTGTGATGTGATTATTATCATTACCATATTGTGATGTGCAAACTCCATGTGCCAGCTCTGTTTGTTGCTCTGGCTGTGTCTAAATGCACTAAAGTTGTTGTCAGTTCCATGGTCTTAAACTGGACCAAGCAGCTCTAGTTTGACCTTGATCACTCAGGGCTTAAGGTCTTGGCATAAGCATTACCCACCCCTCTTGGTGTCACAAAAGCTTTCATCTTCAGTGTACAGTTTAAAAGACAACTTAAAATCTGAATATGCCAGGATTGGGGCAGTCACTAATTTATCTTTAAGTGACTCAAAGGCTCTTTGACAATCTGGGCTCCATGCAACAGGCTGATTTTTGAACTCGGGTGTTTAATGCCTTGTGTAAGTGCATGTAGTGGTGCAGCAATCTTTGAAAATGAATGAATGAAGCGCCTGTAATAGCCTACCAAACCGAGGAATGAGCGTACTTGCCGTACAGTAGTAGGTGGGGGCCAATCCACTACAGCCTTGATTTTTTCTGATTCGGGGCCACACCCTGTGGGCTGACGATGTGGCCGAGGTAACTCACTTCCTTCTTGAATAGGGCACACTTTTTAGGCTGCAGCTTTAAGCCATGTTGATGCAATTTCTGAAACACTCTTTCTAGGTGGATTAGATGCATGTCAAATGAATCAGAATACACAATGATGTCATCAAGGTAAATCAGAAGAGATTCATTTACCTGTGAGCCAAGGCAACGCTGCATTAGGGCCATGGCAGGGCTGATCATTTGATCTCCCTCAGCCGTCTAAGAGCAGATAAACACTGCAGCTCTACCCACATCATGAACAGACAGCAGAGAGGCACAGGTGTAGCTGTCCTCAGAGCACATGTTTCTGATGAGAAGAGGCTGCTGGCCTGTAGAGAGAGCCTCTTTGTTGTCCATCTCTGCAGCCGCGCTGTTCTGACTACAAAGGTCCCCTTGAGCCTCTGCGGGCCTGGTCAGGGGTCTCCTTCTTCTCAGCCAGGTGAGATAAAAGAAGGGTCTGACTATCAGTCTCCCTTGTGGCTGTCTGTCACCAGCCCTTATCTGTACCTGACATCCTGCCTCATCTCTCATGAGACCTTGAGAAAAGACCCCCAGGACGTTCAGTGTGGAATGTAATATTCACCAGCACTCCCATCAGTCTAACACTGAGTCATTAGATGTAAGAGTATCCGTAAATCACACCAACAGCTTTATCCTTACTGTGTGTGCTGAAGTCATCCATACATCTCCGCTACAGTATGTCCAATGGTGAGTTAATAGGAATTGGTTTGGGGCATGCTTTCTGCCATTGCCATGGAAACTAAATATTCTTGATCCCGTTATGTAATATCATAAGCCATACACTCACTGCTAAAAGAAGTTTTCCAACTCCCCTCAGGGTGATGGATGCATATGATCGTGACCACAAGCACATTACTGATGACCACGCTCCACTGTGCTTCATATTAGTACATTGTACCATTATGTCATTGTTATACACATTTATAGGAGTAGAAACTATATGGATATGGAACAAAGACAGTTATGGTGTAATCAAGGTTAGTAAGTAAACAAATAGACAAAATCCTTAAATCTAAAGTAGGTGCAGGATATGCAGATACACTCAAACCAACATCAGTGTGACATGTATGGAGAAAGAAAAGGTTTTCTTCTTCTAGACTCTCAAGTGAGGTCAGGATGTTGGAGGAGATGAGGCAGGAATGACACATAGGATCCATATGGAGTCATGTCTCCTCCACGTCAGAACCAGACCCTCCATCTGGAAGCTTCTCTTAAACCTCTGCAATTGACATGGGGCATGTCATGTCATCAACACTCCTCGCTGACGAAGGGGGAAAAAAGCCTTCAAATGGAAAGTGTCAGAGAGACCAGCAGCTACACACCATCTGTTCTCTTCACTCCCTGAATTTTGGCGTCACACATCATCATGAACCAATCAGGGAGGATAAGGAAAGGGGCTTGATTGGGTTTGTTTTCACATCCTTGAGGTGAAATTTGCAGAAATATCAAGTGTAAACCATGAGCAGATGGTAGGGTTAAAAAAAGACAGTGGCTAGTGGCTACCAACCTCAAAGACAGGTTTTCCATTTTAGCCCATTTATGGAGATGTCTCCTCCACGTCAGTACCAGACCATCTGGAAGCTTCTCTTAAACCTCTGCAATTGACATGGGGCATGTCATGTCATCAACACTCCTCTGACGAAGGGGAAAAAAAGCCATAGCATTGCATGTATTAAGCAAGTGACCTTTCCCCTTCTCAGACCCCTCTCTCACAAAATAAGACATTTAAATTCTGTATTGACTATTTGCACAATTAAAAACAAACAGGTTACATCCCATTGAAAATGTAGCCCCCATATGCAACAAATGTGATCACACCCGTGATTTCCAATTCAAGCTAATTTCACAAACAAGGTTAAAATAACCTGGGAGATCTACAGCTTCCTCAGGTTCATCCTGGTTATGTCCAGTGCAGAAAATCTCCACATGGCGAGGAACCCTCTGAAAACAGAAACCAGATTGGGGTAGAAGAACAGCTGCAGCATTGAGGAAGAATAGGAAGAGCTGTAAAGTTAATAACAGAAGCTGTCCTCAAAATGTGACTCAACCTTTTATTGGAAAAAAGGTGGTTTGCGCTTCTGGCAAATCTGATGTTTGACTGATCAGAAAAGACGTTTACATCTGTTAAGTCTTCCTCGACAGACACATCACAAGAAGTCTGATGGATGTTGGCAGCTCATTCTTTGATCAGATGGAACCAAAATAAACGTGTTGGGATCTGATGGGGTCCAGCGTGTAGCCAGGGACGACATGGGGCTGCATTAGTGCAGCGTGCCGTATTGGTGGAAGTTTGTGGGTCGAAACTCTGAATGTGAGGATGATTCCCAGTCTGAAGAAGCTCAGCAGGAGAGATAACCTCCAAACACACGGCAAAAAAATCACACAAGAATATGTAGAGGAGACACAAGAGACAAATATCTAATAGAGGATCTGAGAGTATTTTAAAGCAGAAGTTATAGAGCAACAAAATGACTCAAACAAAGAGCAACTGATAGAAATCATTTGTGAAAAATGGTAGATTATCTCTGTTGTTTTTAAGAAAGATAGACAGGATTTGTAATTGCTTATCAATTCTGTGATGTTTTGAGTTGGTGTTTTGCGTCGTTTTTCCAGAAAAATAGGCATGTTATCTGGAACAATCATCAGTTTTTCAACTGGTAAATATTGTACTATTTGATTAATTAATGACAGGGCCGTTGCTATGAATTCTGGGGCCCCTGAAAGAATACTAAAGTGGGCCCCTGACTTTTCCACTTTTTTTTTTGGACTACTTATGTATTATCTTTTTTTTATTTAGCCTACTTTGTTTTGATGCTACTGCAGCATTATTATGAGTGTTAGTCAGGGTCTTCAGCAGAATAATTCAGTCATACAAAGATTGGACTAGGCTACTGGGTTTTTTTGTGGGCGCTACTGGGCGTTGGGCCCCTAGAATTATCATCGCCTTTCTCCCCTATACAACAGCCCTGATTAATGACAATGAAAAGGCTACTTAGACTTAGATGAGGATTGATGTCATATTCCATCTGTGTTACGGACTGTTGTAGCCTGACTGACCTTGTCCACAGATTAAAAGAAACACGTTGAAAGCTCACAAACTTTTATTTGTTTATTCGGTTCATTTGAAAAGCATGAAAGCAGCAAAGTGAAAAGAGAGCGGTGCTTTGTAACTTTGTATGAGTAATTATCTGACACTTGATGCTATCACTTGATTGAAATGTCTCAATTTTCTGAATGTCCCTCCAGGGTTTTTCCAAGCCAAATGTTGTGTGCAAACCCATGATGTCAGTTTCAAAATCGCACACGGAAGTATGAGCCGCAGATCATTTACAAAATTCAGCTGACGGCTTGTTGGCCACCAGTCAACTGGACTTTTTGTTTCATCCTCCATTCTTGTGCTTTTTGGCTTCATCATTCATATTGATCCAAAATGTGAAACCAGGACCCGAGACAGTTCCTGGAAGCAAACCTTTTTTCTACACATGTTAACACAACCGGATTGGCTCTCAGCAGCCTGACATATAATATGTTTTGATAAGAAATGACATTGCTTTTCACAGTGCTGCTGACATGGTAACAGCGAGTTGGGTCTGTGTTGTGGTTTGCCTCGCGTGTGTCAGGGAGAAGCATCAAAGCCTCTCATACACCTCATCCACTCACCTGTCTCAGCACGTCCCATCTCAGGCTCGTCCAGTCAGCCTGAAAATTGCACCTTTGGGATACAGTGGTGTGATGTAGAATCTGTGTAACTCCTGTGGGTTAGCAAACTACACACACACACACATACACACACACTTTACTCCAGGCTACTCATACTTCAAGATGAGTCAGCTCTAAAAGAAAGTTACCTTCACACAATATGTTTTATTGCTGATTCCTTTCTTTCTTTGTGAGTTAGACCAAATGAATTTACTGAGTCATAAATTGCTTTCATCTCAGACTGAATGCTCAATGAATCCCCATGTAATAAAGATAAAAGAGGCTGAGATTACAAAAAAAAACTCATCAACAGACTGTTGTTTTTAAAGTACTGAAGATAAATCATTTTCATTTTAACAGACATTTCTGTTGCACACATTTATGCTGCTTCTGTCACACTGACTCATCTACACACACTTGGATTTACTTCCACACTCTACATACCTATAGATTCAAAGCTACATAGTATCTGAGTCTAACCCTTAAAGAGATAGTTGAACGTTTTGGTAAATTGGCCCATTGTCACAATCCTTATACTGTAGTCTTATAGGAGTAGGTTTGTTACCTGTTTTTAGAACGGCGGAGCAGAGCCATGAGATGCTCAGAGCTACACTACAGAGGCTAATGGCATTTCTTGGTTTCCCAAGCTCATTAAATACACAATCCAACAACTCCAAAACGCTCTTGTGGACAAGTTGTGACCTGCACATTCATCACGCTATGAGATAATCACAGAACGTTATGAGACAGAGTTGTTTTCGAGGCAAATACAGAGACTGCTTGCCGAAAAATTGCCCCTGACGGGAACACGCATCAGTGGTTCTGCTTGAAATTACCAAGAAAAACCAAGAAATTCCATGAGCCTCCGTAGCTTAGCTCTGAGCAGCTCACAGCTCTGCTTCCCCATTCTACAAACAGCTCGCACCAACGATTAAAGGTAACAAACCTACTCTATTGGGATTATGGCAATGGGCCATTTTGAAAAAATGTTGAACTATCCCTTTAACCCAGTGTTGCATTGTCATCTTTGTATGATGGTGGCATCTACACTCACCATGTGAAAATTTACCTTCGTAGGAGGCTCAACCTTTACCCCAAAAAACACACACACACACACACACACACAATATAAGTGGTAGAAGTTAACACACACTCATTCTGAATATTCCTCCAGGGTCCAGTTACTCTCAGAGCTTTACTCCAGTGACCACACATACTTTGCCTCCCTCCCTGCTTCTGCACTGGTTCAGTGGCCGGTCAGGAGAACTCAGGTGTATCAGCACACAACGCATGCAGGGGGCTCTGGCAAGCTGCCAGACAATTGGGTTTAGTCCTTTAAGCGCAACCATATTCAGCAAACCCATACATCAGATGATGCATACTGCTCCACATAACTCACAAACGGCTTACTGAGGAAAAGTCATTCAATTTCAATGTATGGGCAATCATCACTGAGAGAAAGACCTACGTGGTGTAACAGTGTCATGATGCCACTGGTGTCAGGGAGCGAGAGGTTTCTGAAGGCCTCTAACATACACTTTATATAAGCTTTACAGAAAAGCGTATCGCTGCTTCATCATGCAGCGTTGCATAACCGGCTGAAGCGGCACCATCCTGCCCCAGATCAGATTGTTTTTGTTTGTGTGTACGTGCAGGTTGCCAGACTCCCCCTGTTACCATGACAAGTGCCATTAGGCACACCAGTGTTTCTCTATTTAGACTGTAGTTCATACATTCCCCTGGCCTCGATAAAATCTCACATCTATGTGTGTGCGTGTGTGTGGCCGGAGTTTGTCTTTGTATCAGAAACCAAGCTTGATGGGAGCATCTTGACAAAGAAACAGCTGAGTTTCAGTTATTACTGCCCTTTCTATCGCAGCTCCATCGTCTGAATATTTGATCTCTATCTCTCATTATGTGAAGAATGTTCAATATTTGAGAACAGCTTTAAGATTGCAGATAAAGAATTTGGTGTCACCCGGTCAAGGAGGGCACGGTGCGCTAATAACTGTGAGGGAATCCTCATATCTTGATTTGTATGTAACCTGCTCATTTCTAGCGTCACGTACAGCTGGTTTCTTGACGTAACAGAGAGCTCCATTCTCTTAAAGTGAAAGTTGAGGTTATTTGACATGGGCCTAAGCAAGGTGGTTAACTAGCCTATACCTTGTAGCAGGAGCACCTGCACAGAAGCTGAGCGATGAGCTGCTCTGGACTGGGTCTGCAAAAAAAAAAAAAAGCCACTAAAAAAGTCAACATCTTTTTGTGCATGCTATATTTTGAATATTTTCACTGCTCTTCCTTCCTAAACCTTCCTCTGGAAGTCAGCCGTTGAACTTCCAAATTCCTGTGCACAAGCACATCTATATGCTTGGCTGTGTCTGACTTAAACAGTTTATTTGCAAAGGAATACAGTGTATGTGCTTGTGTGTAGTGACTCCAAAGGTCCAAAATAAGGCGTTGAATTTTTTTTCTGTGCATTTTAAAGTGTTTTTTGTGGATGGCTAGATCTGATACTAGATCTCTGTCTGCCCAAATAACCTGAACTATCACTTCAAGCCTAAGAGCAACCCAGTCATCCAAGTCCCAAGTAATTTACTAATTGGTCGGGTGGCCTAAAGGTTCACCTAGCCCTCTGACTTACACTTGGCCATCTAAAAGTCTGCCCCATATCCATATACACACCCACAGAGCTCCAACACAGTCATACAGAACCAAGGGAAGGTCACACAAACGTATTTGCTAAAGTGTATTAACAAATGGAAAAATAATGCAGATTCAAAGTGTTACCTTTCAGCTGTTAAGAGGCTATGGTGTCTGGTGGATTGACACTTTGTTAACTGACCTTTCCGGGGGATCTGTGCCCAGCTGAGGGCTAGCGTGTGACTATGTACTGGCACGACCACCCACACAGATAAAAGAGGAATGGTGTCGTGCAGACAAAGACAGCAGGCCTCACCGGTCCTTCTGATACATGTACTTTCCTGGAAGAGTCACACATGCACTGTTGGGGAAGTCATTTCTTTTTTCTTTTTTTTTTCTTTTCCTCCACACCAGAGGGGGATTTCCATCTTCCTCGTGTAAGCTTGCTCTTCGCATATCCACTGTTTATGTTTCTCTTCCCTCTTTGAGAGTAAGTGCAAGTTTACAAAAAAAAGGGCTGCACGTCTCTAATTTAAACAAGCTTATTCCTCGTTTGCATGCGAGCAGAGAGTGTTGTTTGTTCTGAAAGATAATAGCAGGTTAAGCCTCTCACACCATCGCTTGATTTATAGTTTATCTTTGACGTATTTTGTCAAAGGTAATTGAGATAATTAGGTCAGGCAGGCTTCTGTTGGAGGCTCAAACACCTGCTCTGGAACCAGTATCCTTGCAGGTAATGTGAGAAACGATTGTTGTGATTTCTGATTTGGTTTGGTACAGTAATGCAACAGGCCTGCACACTATTGCGTGTGAACCTCTGGCCTATTGCCAGATGAGAGAGCGAGTTAAAGGACGGGTTGCATAAGAGTTGAGGTATGTTTTGATTTTGAAAGACTGTGTGTCACGGAATATGTGTTTAAATTGGCAATATCCATGGTCAAGAGTCACGTAGGCCAGTTAATTTGACAAGTGATGACACTGATTGTTTCACGCTCATTTTGATTGTTACCTCTCTAAAAATAATTTTGCTGAGTAATAGAAACAGCCTTCACACTTCAGTCACCAATGAATGGAAAACCTTTTCATGATGGAAAATGAGGCGTGATGCCTGAACACCAGCGTAATAAAGGAGTCAAATAAGGCCATCTGCTCCGTGAGGGCCACATCTGCTTACAATATGAATATAAATATTTAAGGGCAACATGTTTCATAAACCGGATTTCAATAGTCCAGTTCAATAATTCAGTTCACTTTCCGCCTTATAAGTCTAAATGTTAAATTTAACTCAGTAGGGTATAACAAAGACCTTCTGTGAGTTTTGCTATACATAGCCAACATTGGAATCAATAGCTGTTTATTAACCACCCTCATTCTATACATTATTAGCATGCTAACTCCAGCACAACAAAAGAAATGCTAAAAGAGGCAAAACAAGAGGGTCGCTCTCTATCACCCGACACTGTTGGAGTTAGATACTAAATTAAACTGGTAAGAAATAGCTGTTATGTTGCATATGATTTGGTGACATCTGAGTCAGTGAAACCAATTCATTTTATTCATCATTCATCATTCTGTGAGCAACTATAGCCTAATTATGTCAAAAATCTGCAAATAGCAGCGCACAAGGAGTGGTTGCTTCCCTGAATAAGCCTGTTGCCTAGCATGTGGCAGAGCGAGCCACAACAATCGCAGTAGAATAAACACTTGAAGACACTGTCACATGTACACATTTATTTATTCACAAGGGAAATAGGTTCTTCACAAGTCAAGCCAATGTTTTCTAGGCGATTTTTGCCAAGTTTCCAAAGTTATTTGAACCCATTTTAAGTCAGAAAATCAGTGACAAATGAGGAGTTGTGCTGTGCTTGTTAAATTCAACATGGTCTAACAACATTTGCAATATGTATTTAATTTTGTGGTTATGCATGAGTAGCTGGTCTAAGATGCTGGTTTAGGCTACTTCATGTGCTTTGTTCTCTCCCTAAACCTGGTCCCACCCCATGGCTGTGTCTGTGGGTTTTTTTTTTTTAATTATTATTATTTCTTAGATTAATTTGGTGAATAAAGACTTAACATTTAGCTTAGTTATATAATAGTTTAATATTATAATATTCAGTTTATACAGTATATGTGTATATGTGCATGATTGTGCCATGATTGTGCGAAATACATCAATTGTAATCAGATTTTTACATTTGATGTCCCATACCTGTATGTAAAAACATGTTGATTTAGAAACTGAACAAAACTGTATTCCTAGTCTTCAAATCTATCATTCATGGGCTAAACTTAAACTAATTGTACGATAGATGAACAGTATCACTGTAATCTGTATATAGGGTTTAATATAAGTAATATCAGCACCATGGACAGAGCCCACCAGGTACTGGAGTTGTGTTTCTTCTTTCACATCTAAACTGTACTGATTTTATGTTAAATTGTAATCACATGTAAAGGCAGCAGATAGCCTAGAGGACTGTGTGGCCTATCAGTGTTGGATATACTCTTCACATACAGTATATGCTGTCTTTTAAGATATTAGGCTACCTATACATTATGACACATGGCCCCTACTTTTAATACATTTATTGTATCAGGTATTATATTGGTATCTATATAATGTGCATGCACACACAGTATTTCAGACTTGGACTTTATGAGTCAGCTGAAAACAGTCTTCTGAACAAGGCCACTCAAACTGTCCGAGTTAAAGCTGATGGTTCTTCATTATATGCAGTGTATTTGCAAGTAAGACTGGACAGTGATCAGACTATGACAGGGACATGACATTTTCCTCAAGATTAAGTCAAGTCCATGACATCGTTGCAACCTTAATACTGAATTTTAATTTTAATTTTAGACTCTTCTTAGCATCTGGATAAAATAAATGTTCCATCTGCAGCACAGAGAAAAAGACTGTTTAACTTGTTTTTAAGATGCACCTCTGTGACCTTTCCAGGCTGCCATCAAGCGGCCGTTTTGATTCTGAGACAACAACCTATGACTCTGCAAATATATTTACCATTTTGCTGTTCCATCAAATCAAGTCAAAGTGTAAGTGACCCTGTTAAAAATATCTTTAATTTTTTGTCCATGACAAAAGAAAGAAAGAGACACAAAAACTGGCAGATTTCACCCACTACACAGACACTGAACCTGACATTGTCCACAAGGGGGTGCTGTAATAATCAACTGTGTTTATGAATATTCTGGCTCCACATAGAGTCAAAATCATAGGTCAAAATCTTTTTTTTATGTTATTTATTATATATATTTATAATTTTATTGTCTCTAATTTTAAAGTCTACTCACCAATAATTAATTCTGTCCTGGAAATTATTTTTGAACGGATTTGGTGTTAATTTCCTTTCTTTACAGATTGGTCATTAGCTACATTTTACAGCCCTTCATTCAACATTTCTAGATTTAACATTTGATTTAAAATACTTCAATTTAATAGGCTATATTTAGCATCTAATTATCTATATACACACACTTTGGATTTAACATTTAGAATTCAATTTATGTACACAGTATAAACAATCATATAATAGTGTGTTTTACATGAATGTCTGTTTCATAAATGAGAAGAATTAACTGAATGTTGGAAAGTGTGGGGGGAAAAAATAGATCAACCTCTAATAGATCCCACCCAATCACATATTCATATGCCCATACGTTGTATTGTCTGTGTTTTGAACTTTTATATTCTCATTGTCTACTTTCATACATTTTTGCATATTTATTATAACCAGCTACACCAAATGGCCTGAGCTCAAAGAGAGTATCTCTGGTATAAGTAGGCTAACTGCTTGAAAAAGAAAAGAAAAAAATCCCTGTATTGTTATCGACTGGTGCCCCCTAGAGTATTTAATTTTCAAACACTGGCTATTTATGAGAACTACAACTCCCAGCATGCAGTGTGCCCGGCAGTGCTTCCTTATTCAAACTACCGGTAAGACTTGAGCAGTGATCGGTAGTGATAGACTAGTGAGCTCCTCCGGCCATGGACGGACAAACTGTGAAGGCGATTCTGTTTGACTTGGACAACACACTGATAGAGACAGGTCGAGCAGGTGGAGCAGCGATACAGAAGGTGATTAATGTGGATAGTTTCTCCTCGTGTAGTGTTTGTAGTTGGTGTTCATGTTTATAACTACCTCCTCTATTTTAGTAGCCATACTAACAAACTAAAGCCCATTAGCCGCTGTTAGTTTGTAGGCCTATAGAGAGCCTAAGCGGAAGCAGGAAGTAACGGTCACCATGGGACCTCAACTCTAAAAAACGCTCCATTCAAATGAACGAGAGTGAGATTTTTATTTCGTCATCCGATTGAATTGCGCCACGAGAAAAAAATATGACCTCTACCTGTTTAAAACATCACGTTTCATCCGAAAAAATCCGCAGTTTATCGTAAAACTATTGTAGAATAAAATTCTGAAGAATCTGTAACCAGAAAGACTACAAGTCGCGTAGGTGAAAATTTTTTGTGGGACATAGAGCAGTTTAGTTGCTTTACAAAACTGGGATTTTTTCGCATTTACTGTTATTGTTGTGTCATTTCAAGTTTCCCATGAGGTATTTAAAAAAACCAAGCATTTTTAAATGGCATTTACTGTTATTGTTGTGTCATTTCAAGTTTGAGGTATTTAAAAGCATTTTAAAGGCCTTCTAATCTGTATCTGTTGGTGGGAAGTGTCTGTTTTTAGCAGACATATTGGCTTGTGGTAACAGGAAATGCACAGGTGTAACTAATTAACAGACTAAATTTGCTCCATTCAGTTTAACAGCCTCGTCTAGATTTATAACATCTTTAGTTGTTATAGGACCAAAGCAGCCATTTCTACGGAGGCCCTGAGGGCACAAGTGTATCAGAATTTTTGCAGCACATGCACTGTCAAATTGATGAAATAGTTTTCTGAATCAATGGCATGTTTGTGTGTTTGCATGCAAGTTGAAGTGAGTTGACCCCTCAGGGCCACCATAAGTTACACTGTCTGATCCACCATGCACATACCAGAGCCTTGACACTGAAACATTGTGGTACAATTCAGCCATTCATTATGAATCACATTATTTACACCTGTCTGTGTTTTTAATTCCTGTGCCTGGCTGGGACATGTCAAAGTTTTCTCGTGCCCACTTGTGTTTGATTTGTTTGCAACCGTTATAGTGTAATATAGTGAAATTAATGTCATGATCTATTGTGTGACTTACAGACCAGTGAACTTTTGAAGACCACGCTGGGCATTGATGACGACACCATCCGCAGCATTTGTGACAAGTTCAAGCAGAAGCTACTACATGAGAGTTTTGACCCTGCAGCAGGCAGCTCCATAGATGATGTGCGAGTGGGTCACTGGAAGGAAAGCATCCAGGAGGCCGTGGGCAGTAGCTCCCCACCGTCTCTGGCCGCTCAGTGCTACTACCTGTGGAAAAACAGCCGCCTGGAACTTCTAAGCCTGTCTCCTCCAATCAGAGACCTCCTGAAAGAACTACGCAGCAGATACAAGCTGCTGTTGCTGACCAACGGGGAAACGCAGACCCAGAGGGAGAAAGTGGAGGCGGTCGGGTGTGAGGAGTTCTTCGATGCTGTTGTGATTGGGGGAGAACACGCAGAGCAGAAACCTTCCCGCTCCATCTTCACACTGTGCTTCAACATGCTGGGGGTGGAGGCCCAGGACTGCATTATGGTCGGAGACTCTCTGGACACAGACATTGAGGGGGGCCTGAACGCCGGAGTACGGGCCACAGTTTGGATCAGCAGCGCAGGACACCCTGTGCCAGACGGCTCAGTGAAACCACACTACACCATTCCCACTGTGTTAGACATGCCACATGTTCTGAAACAGCTGGAGTAAGGACAACTGTGGTAGCATTTCATATGGGATTTGTGGACATTTTTAATCATGTATGTTTACATATTCTATTGAGCAGGGGTACGTTTTTATTTTTTTTAAATTCTGCACTAGATTTCATATCATTTTAATTTCCATGGAATTTGTACAGTGGAGTTCAAGAGTGGGCACTCAGCTCTTCACTCAGTGGTGGAAAGTAAATCTTAAGTACTTAATTTTGGGATATTAATTATTAAGCATTTCCATTCTCTTCTTCACACTTGAACTCCTACAATTGAGTGAATTTTTTCCTTTAATTCCTCTACGCACTACTTACTGTTTAATGTAAGATTTTGTGATCTTACATACTTAAATCTAATAAGTATATCTATAAATGAGAGATGTTATGCTCGAAACAGACAGTTCAACACAAGTATCGATCTTTCAAAGCAGAAGTATCACAGCAAGATGTTTCTATGCCTCGCTTCACCATGCCAAAAATCACGTGACTCCCCAAATGAAGCTTCATTACGCCACACGCAGGGTATTTGAGTTCAAGGTGGGGTTTTCACAATCCCTCTAAACCTCCAGACTGGCTTTAAATAAAAATCATTGTACTGTCATAACAGTCACTAGTTGCACAATCATTTCCCAGTTTCACATACAGCAGCATTCACATTATAACAGTACTAGGTAAATGTAGAGTTCATACTTCCATGTTCTTTCTAAGGAATAAATCTGATCTGAATACTTTCCCCACCATCAGAATCAGCAGACAACACTGGTAAAGTACATTGTTTTTTATTCAACACTCAGAATGACTATACAAAAGACCTTTGGGTTATTTTCACACCTCAGAACAAGTCACTACATTCATTCCATCATATGCTGCTATTTGTCATATTCTCAATCTCTGTGATAATAAAACACTTTTTCCGAAGCAGGTTCTTACACATCATGGCTGTACACTTGATCCTTTGCAGTATGGTTAATATGCATAGTTGAAGCAGTCCCTCTGATTTATACAGCATGTATCCTCATTTAACATCTAATTTGACTTTGATGTTCATCGCAGCTAGTTCGGCGATGAAGTAGCGGAAGACATAAGGAACCGACACCGAGTCAATAGAGTCGCTCTTGCCGCACAGGCTGCACACAGTTTTTCGATGGCGTGTGGCCGACCAGTAGGGAGGTGGTTTCTCTAACAGAGGGGAGAGGAGGCTGCCACAGTCAACGCACACCTGAGCTACCGATCGGTCCGAGCAGTTGAAGAGTCGGTCGTGAAGCAGGAAGGAGGATCCGTGTGCCAGCAGGGCGTCTCGCTCCATCTCTCCGAACCGGATGCCTCCCTGGACGTTCCTCCCTCCCACAGGCTGGTTGGTCACCTTGTCTCGTGCCCCCGTGGTCCTCACCTGAAACTTGTCAGAGACCATGTGACGCAGACGCTGGTAGTAGACCACGCCGATGAAGATGTCTGCCTCTAGCTCCTGACCGCTTATCCCACTGTAGAGCCGCTCCGTGCCGTAGTAGTTGTACCCGCCGGCCCGCAGCATTTTACCAAAATATTCCAGTGCCGAGCTCTCCTCGGAGAAGGTGAAGGGCGTGGCGTCGTGGCTGAGGCCGTGCAGGGCGCCGGACTTGCCGGCCATGCTCTCGATCAGCATCCCGATGGTCATGCGGGAGGGGAAGCCGTGAGGGTTGAACAGGATGTCGGGAGACATGCCGCTCTCCGTGAAAGGCATGTCCTCGGCCGGCCACAGGCGGCTCAGGATGCCCTTCTGACCGTGGCGACTGGCGAACTTGTCACCGATGGTGGGGTTTCGTGGTATTCGTATGGTGATGCAGACGCGTTTGAAGTTGCCTGAGCCAGTGTCGTTGCTGCAGATCTTTATGTTGTCGACTACACAGGCCTCTTGGTTCCTAGGAGAAAATAGAGTAGAGGCATAATGAGTGTCCTTTGTAAGCACACAGACTTTTATTTCCAAACATGGTTATAGATAATTATCAAAGTTAAATCAATATTTTATGATTAGAAAGTGACACAGACAAAGAATATTAACACAAATGTTGACACTTACTTGTAGTAGGTGGTGTAGGTCTGGCCGGTGTTGAGGTTGATATAGCTGTAGAACGGGTCTCCATACTTCAGCGTTGATCCAATGTGGGGCAGCCCATCAGCGTCCAGTTTTCCATTCACCTCACCTGACTTTGTCCCAAACACCACGCCGTCTTCTCCTCTCACTTTAGTTGCCAGATCCACCAGCTCCGTCTTGTAGATGCTTCCATGAGCAAAGCCTCTCTCCCATGATGACTTGTTCACAATCTAGGGAAAGTGTAAAGATAGTTAGCCTCCGTAGCGTAGCTCTGAGCAGCTCTTTTTGTGGGGGGGGTTACATATTTTGTTTACCGTACCATTGCGTCTTCCATGTCGTAGCCTGTGTAAGATATGACGGCCACAATGGCGTTTGTGCCGCTGGGGTAGTTGTCCAGGTTGTAGTGGTCGTACATGTGGGGCCTGACCAGTGGGCTCTGTGGGGTCTGGAGGCGGTACAGCTTGTTGTCTGAGCGATCCATGAACGAGTGAAGGGGGAAACCCATCGTCTGTTTACCTGCAATGACAACAGGTTGACTCTCTGACAAACACCATGTAAGGACTGAAATATCTGAATATACTGAGTCTGCAGTGTGGGGTCACTACTGGTGGTCTCAGACTTACCCATCTGACACTGGTACATGTTCCTAGGACTCTGGTTGTGGTCTGAGTAGGGGATGAAGTTGGCCACCACGCTCAACATACTGTGAGGGAAAAGCTCCTGATGTGTGGTCACTCCCGGCTCGATCTCATCCTCCAGGATGCCCACATTGATGTAGAGCTGCAGCGAGAGACACATGATTAAATTAACTTTTCAGTTGTCTTCTTCAGATAAAGCTCTGATAACTACATCTTTGTAAAATCACACGTGAGCACGTACTTGTTCAAAAGTTCCAATCAACTCTTCCTTTCCAAGAGCTAAATTGCGCACGGGCCGCACCATGCGACAGGGTGTTGTGAAGAGGAACAGGCCTGGGTACAAGCTGGCCTTGCCTGTTCTGGGAACCAGAACGATCTCGGTCCAGGGAGGGATCTTCTTATCTCTCAGCACCTAATGGTATTCAAGATAAGAGGCCTTTATTGTCATGACATTGAAAATAAAAACTTCCCATTACAGTGGTTTTCTGGGATACACATACAATCATCAGACATCATAACAACAGAAAACTCATACAATACTGAAGACAAGTGTAGGTTAAAAGAAGATAAGGAAACAAACACAAACATGCCAGGTTACATGGGGTATAGTGCTTCTAAAGTGGTTATATGTTGAAGAAAAAATGTGTGCATTTGTTGAGAGACTGAATGGCTTTGGGGCGAAAAACTGCAAGAGTCTGTTGGTGTGTGTTTTTGTTGACCTTCGATTTAAAAGTTAGTTTCCAGCACACGCACAAATGCAACATAAATATTTTATTATCATACCTTGAACCTGCGCAGTGAGTCAACCACCACTGGGGCTAGATCAGCCTCCAGCCAGCCGACAACAGCCCCATCGAGGACCACAGGGTAGCAGTCTGCGTAGGCTGAACCAGGAGTTCCATCCACAGGAGTAACACCTGAGGCAGCAGAGACAGAAATCACGTTACTAAGTCCACTGATGTGATTCTGAATCTTTCAGAAAAGAGTAATTTTTGCATCACAGAGAAAGAAGGAGCTCACCGAGGGAACAGAGCAGAGCAGGCATCGATACAGTGGGCAGAGTCGGTGCCACGATCTCACAGCTGGCCGTCATGTGGTTCATCAGACCACAGGGCTCTCCGTCCGGAGTGTGGACGGGACACAGGAAGCCCCAGGATTCGGGCAGCAGCTTACGGACAGACGTGGTCCTCATCTTGGCGAACGCTGCTCCTCTGTGCACGCAGCGGAAGTGGGACAGGTAGCGGATGAAGTTGAGCTTATCGGCCACGACACACAGGCCTGTGTTCTGCAGCATGCCAAGACCTGGTGGGCAGAGGGGAAGAGATTTGCTTCATGATAGATCAACAACTCCCTTTTCATGCCACAACAGGTTCACACGTACAGCTCATGTGGACTTACCCGTCTTGGAGCTGAGGTTCCCTGTGGCCAGCAGGTATTCAAAAGGTCTGGTCAAATCAGTGCCCAGGTTGAATATCTTCATTATGTTTTCAGCGTGCAAACCACTGAGTTTGCTGCCTTTTTTGTCAAAGGCCAACTTCACTGACACCAGCCAGGCAGTCAGTCTCTCCTGTGATGAGATTTGATGGGTTAAATCACAAAGAAACGGTGTATAAACATTTAACAATAATAAACATGAGCTATTTCCACTGAGATTCACTTTTTTTTTTTTCTCACTCACTGCAAAAATGTATGTATTTCTGGGATTATGAAAGGGTTAAATTAAATCTGTTGCTCATTTCATGTTTACTTCATTCTGTTCAGCAGCAAAGACAAAAAAACAAAACGAAGATGTTTTAGAGCAGTGTTTTTCAACTTTGGGGTCGGGACCCTACGTGGGGTCGCCTGGAATTCAATTGAGGTCGCCTGAAATATCTAGCAGCCACAAAACTCCACACACATGTATTCTATACTTTTACTTTCTCGAATATATGTAAATAAAACGCAGCATATAAAAATATCTGAGCTGGTGCATCTTGATTGACGGGGGTCACCAGAAATTTGTGATGTCAGAATGGGGTCACGACCATAAAAAAAGGTTTTAAGGGTGGTCCGAAAACACTTGCCTTCATAAACATGAGGTAGAGTTGACCTGGAGTGAGCACCTCCTGAGCCATGATGCTGTCAGGGTTCTCCTCCATACACTCCTGCTTGGCGAACGTGAAAAGCTTCCTCGTCATCAGACAAAGCAGGTAGAACTTCTCCGCATCTGACTTCAAGTGGATGCAGATGCACTCGCTGATCAAAACAGAAACACAACCCATTTTAGGAAAGGTTGCCATAGATGGCATAATGGTCTTTAACGCTGCCACAGCCATCTGTCCCAACAACTTACTCCAGCAGGAAGTTGGCGCACTGCTCGTTGGTGTACCACTCAGGAAGGTTCATTTTAACCCTGAAGCGCTCTCCAAGGTAATTGAGCACCTTGGCGCGCGTGGGGCAGTCCTCCTCTGAGACAATGCGCAGCATCTCTGATACACAGCTCTTGTAGAAAGAATTGTCCTCGCGCCCTTTGATCAGTTCCTGGTAGATCTGGAAGTCTGTGAAGTCCACCAAGGCCTAGAGGACACAGCAGCACAGAAAATGGTCTGTAGTAACGTCATCTGACAGCACCACAGGAGCTTCAGTGATGACCCAAAATTTTATTCTTATTCTCAATCATCAAATCATTAAGAACAAGTTCTTATTTGCAATGATGGCCTGAAGACAGTCGCATCTCAATAAATTAGAATACAAATGTCAGGACAGCAGTCTTACCGAGACCATTAAAAGGCTCAGAAAACCTTTGCAGGTGTTCTGAGTTCATTAGAATTGATTATTAGCTGGTTGGAATATGACACCATTAGGTTAGAATAGTGAACTCTTCCATAATAAGTTAGGTTTTCATTAAATCTAAGCCATAATCATTGCAATTAAAAGAAAAGACATGAAATATTGCTGTCCGTGTGTAATGAATCTATATAATATTTCAATATTTGAGCTACATTTGAACAACTGAAACAAATTAACTTCCAGATAGACAGATAGATAGATCCAGAAACCTACAGTGACCCAATTTCTTGAGGTATTCTGCTGCCCTGTTCCTGCTAAAGACCGCTTCAATCATTAAATACATTAACCCTGATTACTACCTTGAGTGCGAAGCCTAGTGGGAGGAAGAAGAGCTCTTTCTGGTAGATGAAGTTCAGCATCACAGTCCCATTTTCCAGATAATGAAGGTTCATGTTGATGGCTGTGTGCTCATCCTTCACACAACGCATAGAAATACCTGGAAGAACAAAGAGAGGGATGATAGACGACTTGGACTGTTGAGCCAAGACTCATATTACACAAGCACCTTTGTTATGTCCCATGTATGTAAAGTTGTGTTACATTTACCTTTAAAAGCACATATAACAACCAAAGATGGTTTGTTATTTTAAATGTGCTTTACAAATTAAATTTGACTTGACTTTCACTGTTTCCATACATGACCTGAGGGTTTATACTGTACATACCATACTGAGTGTATCCCTGGCCCCTGCTCTTCCATTTAGGTCTCGCCATGGCGATGGGATAGTTCCTCCTCGGCATGATCAGCATGCGGATAACCTTCTCATTTCCATTCACAATGAAATAACCTCCCATTTCCTGTGAATATTTGAGAGGGAGTTTAGGAACATGGATGCCTGTAATGTGTTTCTGTTTGTGTTGCAGCTGTTACAGATGTGTGTTCTACCTCTGCTTCTTCGTGGTGTTCGACGAGCTCCTTGGGGGACATACCATGGAGGTTACACAGCTTGGACTTGACCATGATCGGCACCTGGCCGAGGGACTGTTTGATCATCCCTTTGGGGACTCCATTGATGGCCCAGCTGATGTCAGCCTGGGATGATAAACAAAGGACAAAGTTTAAGAACTGTAAATCTCTTATTCTGTTTTCTCAAATGTTGTTTAGTTCCACAACTGATTGTATGTACAGGACTGGCTGGTGGTTTACATGTAAATGGTAAATGAAATGCACTTCTTCTTGGTCTTATTGACCACTCAAAACACTTGTCACAAGAAGACTCATTCATCCATTCACTCACACATTCACACAGCACTTTATCTATATTCTTCAATACACTGTGTGTATACTTTACTTCTTCATGGTCAGTTCTAAATGTGAACTGCCGGAGCCAGGAATCAAACAACTGACATACGGAGAATCTTTCTATTCTACATCCTGAGCCACAGCCAGGTCACACATCTCAGTCTTACCACAAGTTTTCCTTTGTATGTGCATCTTCTGCCCCTGCACTCCGCAGGAAACACCCTTGTATCCTTGCAGATGTTCCCTTTGGCCACCACTGGGTTGTAGATGGTCGCATCCACAAAAGTGAGGCTGATCCTGTCATTTTTCACTGTGAACTCCAGGGGAGGGATGGCCTGAGGAGGGACGTGGAACAGCTCAATATAAGGGCTGTGGATTGGCAAGAATCTGATCATACATCCCCAAGGGTGGGGGTGGCCGCGCAATATGAAACATGATGTAATGATATTTGGGACACAACAAGTGAGCTGATAGATTAGGTTTTAGAGAGGTTTGAAACACTCTCATAGCATAAAGAACACACTATGGCAATGTCATCTGCAATGCAATGATACGATCATAATAGTTTTTGGAACAGAATAATTCATCTAAACCATTGATAAAATAACAATAAAGTTCAATCAATACAGAATCATGTCATGTAATATGACAGTATCTCAGTGGATAGGTTAAATGGTTTTACACCCCGACTTTCTATATACAAAACAAAAAAACTAGAGAACAGAAATACTCAGGAAATCTCCTCCATCATCAAACTGAGTGTGAGGACCAAAGTCACACTGTAGATCTGACATGGGCAGTTTTAGAGAGCAAGTCAACTTTAGAGTAAAACTGGTGATAGCCTAACTCAAGTGTATTGAAGGTTTAAATATGAGCTATGATATGACAGGCATTTCCTAAATAGTTGTATATTAGTTTTTCAAACAAAGGGCAAAAAAGTACATATAGTTGGTTTGGTTATACTGATGAAGATATGTTGACTGATTAACTCATTTAACTTATCTAACAGCAAACTCCGCTCATTAACGCTTTTGTAGTTTAGGTGTCAAAGTCTAAACTAACAAACTAAAAACTAACGTTGTCAGCTTTATAGACGAGGTGTAAGATGCTAAACTGATAAATACTTTCGTGCATTTCTCATAAGACACAGTTGCACCAACTTCAGTGGGTGAACAGACCTGTACAACGCGGCTCAGTCCCTCAGAGACGGCCTGGTCAAACGACTCGATGTGGGCTTTGGTCAGGTCCTGGACGGCGGCGTGCTGGTTCTCCTTCAGAGTCCCGAACCCTCCGTGTGTCAGGTTATTTAGACTCGGAGCTTTAGGTAAATTACTCCACTTTGTTGAGTAGTCCATGCTTGCAGCGCCGGGGACACATATGCTTGTTTACCACATGTGGATGGTGACACAGGAAGTGGATCCGCACTTCTTCCTCTGCTTCCCCCTGAGCTTCAGTGGCAGGTCGCCTCTCTGCTGCTGCCCCCTTGTGGTGGTGGAGGTGGAGGTGGTGTAAGTGAGTGTCCAGCTCTCCATCTGTCTCATCTCTCCAGGTGAATGCAAAATCAAAATGTACCAATGCTGATGTATGTAATCTGTTTTTCTGAACAGCTGACTGTTGCACTGATAGGCTACTGATGATGACCTGCAGGGCCGGCAACAAAGACTGGAGATACAGTAAACAGGAGCCCTCTCCTCATATCTCATCTCGTTATAGCCTATGCTACCTTGTAGTTTGGCCTTGGTGTCTCATGCTCTCTCTGTTTCCACAGATCTCCATCCCTCTGCACCATCTGCCGTGTGCATCACCTCCTTTCCCCTGCTGTTAACCCTGCTCATGAACCAGCCTGTTATCCAGTACTCCCATCACTGGCCTGCTCTCCCTGCCGTTCCTTCCTGTATATGACCCAGCCAGCTCACCAGAAGCTGCCTTCATCATCTCTTGTTAACCGGCTGATTCCATTTCCATATTCCACGTTGTAAATTATCTTCTTGTCTGTATACAACTTGAACGTCTGCCTGTTCTGGGTGGGTGGGTGGGTGGGGGATCCCTCCTCTGTTGCTCACCCTGAGGTTTCTCCAATTTCTTTTCCCTGTTTAAAGGGTTTTCTTTGGAGTTTCCCCTCTGTCAATGTGAGGGTCTAAGGGCAGAGGATGTTTTTACAATGCTATGTAAAGCTCTTTGTAACAAACTGGTAAAAAGGGGCTATAAGTAAAAAATGTCCTTGCTTTGGCATCCATCCATTAGATATCCCAGGTCTCTAGGGGGTTGGGAACCAATCCCAGCTGACACTGAACAAGAGCAGGTTACATGGACAGGTCCCCAATCACAGGGCTGACACAAGAGAGGCATAGATAACACAATTTCATAAATTTGTAGACTGTCAAAAGTTTTACCATATGTTCTTGAGAAGAAAATTATGTTAAATCATGTAGAACTGAGTGGTTTCATTTAAATGTGTCACAGGCACCTTGTTTCTGTGTCTTACCAGGCTTCAATGAGAGGATGGATAATCACTTTGATCTGTGGGACGCTGTAAGAAGTCGACTATGTAGTTAAGAAATACACACGTGACAGAAGCTTGATAATTGTCTTTTTTTTTTTACTCTAGCAACACTGTTTCTGATAAAGACAAATGTTCATGCAAGATTTTGGGTAAAACATCACCTAACAAAAGCACAGTACAGACATCCCTCTGAATATGACACTTGCTTTTAGATCCCATAGGCCGGTTGATGCGATAATGTCCACATTATTTTGACTACAAAACATTTTACAGCAGGAATCTGATCTTTGGTAAAGATGAGGAAAATTATGAAACATGATAAAAAACAATGAGAAAATGAACCAGATGTGCAAAGAAACTCTGAAGACATCATTGGAATCAAAAGAGGTCTAGAAATGAATGAAGCAAATTCACTTCAGTACAACAAACATATGAAGGTGCATTGAAATGCTGGAGGTCCATTGCTTTTTTTTTTTTTTTTTACTTTTTACTTTTTTTTTGTATCAATATGCAATTCCCTCTAAGGCACCCGTCCCTTTGATGTAAAGACATTTCCCAAGATATTTCATTAAAAAATACTGACAGTTTGCCATTGACATTTCCAAAATCAACTATCAAACAATTGTAATCAATTAACCAACACAATCATGCCCCAAAAATCCATTTTCCCTACTTGTCTACATTATCTTTCCAAACTTTTCCAAACATAATTTCAACTACAACAGGGCTCTGTGGGTTCTCAGTTACTCAGAATACAACAACTCAGAGTAACTGCCCTGTAACCTCTCGTCTTTCTGACCTTCAGCCACTCACATGTCCTTCATTCTTCAGAGTCATCTTGTAAACACAAATACACAGTGATTTAAAAAACAAAAATAAATGCTCTTATGGTGTCCCTTAATGTATCTCAAAGCATCACACATTTCAACTGAGGTTAAATAAGGAGGAACAGCAGGGATTCAAACATTATGAGAGAGAGACTAATGACCTATTCTGTTTAAGACGAGCCCCTGGATACACAACAGTAAAGATTCAACTACTCTGCTAACTGACTGCTTCATTTCTAAGGAAGAACTAAACACTCCTCTCTAGAAAAACAAGAAAAACGAAAGAAATCATCAGTGACATAAAGTCAGCTTGGACAGTTACACCTCAGGTCTCAGCTATTCACAAAGATTCAGTGACAAACAAAAGTGAAGAACTAAAAATATTCATAAAACCCCATGAAACAAAAGTGAGTAAGAAAACAAGTGAAGAAGAAGCAGTGACTGGATGAAGACCTTTTACACAGCATGTTTACAAGACCGGAGAGAGAAGCGTGATGCAGAGTGGTGTGTGTCTCTGGTCTCCATCAGCTCTTTCAAACAAATGTTCATTGGGTCGAGTCAGATTTGTTTCACGGGGTTCTTGGTTTTAACAATCGATAACACACTTTGTATTCTTAATTAAACGATAACACATTTTGTACAGTCTACTCTACTTTCATTTTCGACAATTCAAAAATCGTAATCCACACACTTATTGACAACACTTTACAATTAAGTCTATCTTTTCATAAACCGGAACATGAGGGCAGCTCTGCCGCTGCGACTGGGGTCAAAGGTGCTTCGTTTATGAGGATGCACACGACTACATGCTGTCACACAAACATGCTCTCTTCAAATGACAAATAAAACCTCAGATCGACTCAACGTCATGATGAATTTGTTTGAGAACAGAATAATGTCAGCTAATAATTCACTGATCTCACTGAGGGAGTTGTTTTGTCTGTTCCTCTCCGCTATAGAGAGGTCAGAGGTCAGGGACACAGCTTATTGGGAGTGATGTAAACTTGATTTTTTTTTAGCAGGACAGTGGTCTCTTTGCTCTCTTATACCACCCTGCTGCCCTCAGTGTTAATAACTTGTCGTGTCCACATGATTGAGTTAGAGGAATGTTGTTGTTCAAGGAAAACCTTGACATCTTAACTGCTTAGCTCATTAGAGTTAGTATACTGTATCAGCGAATATATAAGAAAGGAGTGAAAGCATGTCGGCCCTTTAACTTGCTCATCACCATTAGCATTCCTCATTCCAATGAATGGAGACTGATGGCTGCAGGTGAGCTATAAAAAGTGATTTAAAAAAAAGGAGTAACATTGTTTGATGAGAAAATAAATTCCGTAAAGTCTCCGGATCTGTTTGATGCTAACTCCTGTGGACGGGTCATGACCGCATTGAGCAACAGTGCAAAGGCTTATAGAACAAGTACAAGTCACGTAACAGAGCAAGCTAACTGGCAGTCCTCTTAAGGGGGCGTGGCTGGAAATGTAAGGCACTACAGTCTCACTTGGAGCATCTCTGCATCCTTCAGACCTCCATTAATCTGCTCGGGGAGAAAACTGGTGGCGGTGGAGCTGAGATGGAAGCGCATCTGTCCTCAATCAGAAACTCCCACTAAGTTTGTTGACCAGTTTGTCGACAGCCTCTTATTCATAAGATGAATGGTGAGGTGGTGGGGGGGAAGCAGAGATCGTCCCTACAGTCCGGTGGTGTCCGTGTAAAGAGAGACTCCTTTCCAGGCGTGAACAGGCAAGGTTTTTCGGTTAAAGGCTTGGCTTGCTGGCGTGTGCTACTTCTCAGTTGTAGTTTAGGAGTGAAGACAGAGCATGAGGAAGCTTCTAGTTTGGATGTAGATGTGTGGGGGGGGCATTTGTGCGTGATCTTACAGTCGAGTGAAAGGGCCCACGTGAAGAGGGCCCCTCAGTTTGGGAGAAGAGCAGGAGTTGGTGGAGAAGGTGGAGGATGGCGAGGAGGAATAAGGAGAGGAGGAAGCAGATGAGGAGTCACTGCTGCTGTTCAGGGTGAAGACACTGGAAATGGCCACATCCACGATACCTTGACACAACTCTGAGTATAGTTTCCTAGAGGAGGGAAGGATACAGATTCGTTAAAATGGCATAGATGCAGATAAAGAAAGATTTTTAACATGAATGATTTGCAGGATGTTACTGACTGTGCACAGGCTGGAGCTCCGTTGATCTCAATAAGCCAAACCTTGAAGCTCTCGTCCACCATGAAATCAAACCCAAAGAGCTGGAAGCTCTGGTAGGACAGGTGCTTAGTGCTGATTGCCGGCTCAATACATGACAGACAGCTCCTGTGAAACCACACGGTAACATCAGTTTCAACCATCTGACCCCTGGACACCTTCCCTCCACACAAAATACATGACACAGCCGGTTACATCAGGGTTTGGGTTAGTTATTGTGTTACATGTGATCCATGTATTTCTACTGTGGTACACTGAATTAATGAGTGGTTACACAACAGGTGATGCTGTGTTAAGAGAATATCGAGACAGTCGTCCTCTACTGATCTGATGAAATGCAATGCTGATTAGAATTTTGGTTCCATCAAGTCGTCAAATTAAATTTTTAAACTGTCTCTTGATTATTATTTTTTTTCTAATCTCAAAACCTCATCTTGTCAGAACAACTTGTTCACATTCACTACAATTAATTAATAGTGTTCGGAATATTTAAAAAGCACCGTGTTTCTGCACATGTCTGTTATCCTCGCATAAACAATGAACTGAGGAAGATGTGGTACATTTTATTTTAAATACACCGTCCTATAATTTTGTAATTTTTATATTGATGTGTATTTGCCACGCTAACATGTCCATAATGCTAATGTTAGCATGTTGAAGGTAAAAAAACAAATGTACACCTAAGCCTGCATGTTGAATGTAAAATGTTAAAAACCGAGGGTAAAGGACAAAAAAAGGAGAGAAGGACAATGCGATCACCCCCGTGCCGACCCCGCCCCCGCTGAGGAGTTACTAGAGAACTCAGCTGTAATGGAAACACAACCAAACCGAGCCGAGGGTAAAGGACAAACTGACCCTTTGTAAATACTAACCACATTACATGTTTAATGTACACTGGAGTGGCTCTAAGTGGTTCAGAGTTGAGATAGTGATCTCAACCTCTGGAGAACCTGGTTTGAGACCTCAGTGCGCATGTGTCTGTGGCCTTATTTTACAATATTCATGGAGTCTGGAAGTCAGGAGACCACCCACTCGTGGGGTCTGAGCTTTGTGGGAACCTAAATGCTGGACCACATGATTCTTAATGGTGGGTTGAGTGCTAAGCCTTGTGTCAGGGTTATACAGGTTATGGTAAGAGGCTGGGAAATGAAAGGCCCCATAGCAAGAAAATGTAGCATGTGTGTTGAGGACTATTACAAACTGATCTGAATGTAAACTGATACTTTAGGTGGCTCTTTTGTGCATTTCATCATTTGACTATTCATTCTAATTAGTGACTGATTACTGCAGTATGAAAAACGTCATTCACCCAAGAAAAACTATTCTGGTTTCAGAAATTAAATATATGGTATTTGATATGGTTTGTTGAATATACTACTTTTTCTGCTACCGAAATATGAATGAACAAAACGATAAGAACCTACTTTATGATCTGCTTGATCTGAGGTAATATGGTGGTCTCCAGGGTAACATTGTGAGTGTTGAGCAGATACAGCCTGAACTCATCGAAGAACATCTCGTTCCCCTCCTCATATCGTCCATAGTTCTGGGAGTGCTCCTTCTGGATGCAGTGGTTGGTCAGGTGGCTGGTCATGTCCTGGAGGTCAGAGCTGTTGTAGGGCTCTGAGGACGTCCTCAGAACACCCTCCCGGTATAAATAGATGTTGTACTGATGGTCCACTAGTACCCAGCTCCTAGTAACAGCAGGACATAAACCATACAGTTACAAAATCTAGATAGACTTACATGTACTCTATGGGTTTGTGTTCAACTTCAAAGACTCACCTGATGTCGAACTTCCGGTGTCCCGGCTCCAGAAGTAAAGGTTTCTCCAGATATTTCTGAATGACATGAACCTGGCCCTGATTATCAATGTACTCCAGCAGTTGATTAGCATCATGGGATATCAAAATACCAGCACCTGTTGCAATTAAAACAAATACATCAAGTTACCACATCCTCACATTGTTGAAACCGTTGCTCAGGAGCTCAGAGACAAGGATGTCTCTCTCTGTGATTCAAGCAAATATGGTTAGGCTACATAATAAAATGAAGACACGCCAGGGAAAATGTCCAATGCCATTGCTTACTGCTACAGCTTTATAGCTTTTATACCTTTGGCTCCAGCAGAGGACTTGGCTATCCACACAGTACCCTCCCCACTTTCTTTTTTAGAGTTGTAAGAGGCCAGGAAAACTTCCCGCTCATCTGTCTTGGGGTTGTTCTTCAGATGGCTGATGCCATTTGTTGCTGGAGCGACCGGAGTGTTGAGGTTAGTGGGATAGATGATGTAAGACTCTGGGAACCAGTTAGAGGAGTCGGACAGCTCTGGACTGGTCTTTATTAGCCTGATGGTGGAAACAAAAAATGGTCAGCTAATGCAATTCCCCTTAAATTATGTATATGTGCATTAGTAACATGAATGATGGGACAACAAAACATATAGATTTTTTCCTTCTAGCAAGGCAGATGCATACTTGACCAAGGACGCCTTTCTGCAAAGCTTGTCTGCTCCTCTGTAGTAATTCACCAGCTGCACCAGCCCTGGTTCATGACCTGTGGGGTACAAGTGAGGTCATTTTAAAATCTGCTCTGATGTGATCACGCAGGCCTTTTGCATAGAAGACAAATTTTCCACAGGATGTTGGATGTTGCATCCCTGCACCGTCACGGCAGCTGCCTCATCCCGAGTGGGTGGACTCCAAATATAGCACACTCACTCATATAGACTTTTCTGTCGGCTGTCAGCATCAATGGATATAATAAGGAAAATACTCTTAACTCACCTAGTCGTCCAAAGGGCAGTCTGTTCCGCTCACCGAGCATTAGGTTGAATCTAGGATTGTCTCTTTTCAGCCTTTTCCATTTTCCTGTCGACACCAAGATTTTGGAAACTTCTGCATATACAGTGCTGTTGTCGTCCCGAGTGACAAAGGTGTACATGGGGGCAGTCATGATAATGCCGATGTGCCTGCGAGGCGTTACACTACAATAATAATAATGATAATACCGTAATACAAGAAAACGACTCAATGTGTCAATAATTCAGCTGTCTGGCTAGTTGTGAGGCTGTCCGGTTGGCACTGCAGCAGAGAGACTGTGCAGGGTTATCTCCTCTGTCCGTGCCATGATGATGAGTCAGTTATATCCAGTCCACACTTCCCAGTTAACTCACACACTGGTTCCTCCCAAACTCCAGCTCAGCAGTCAGAGACTAACGCGGATTTGTATAAAAGAGCATAACATGTGAAGAATATCAATTTCATGTTGTTCAGCGGTCACGGCTCCTCCGGTGTCCCCAGACAAGGGTGTGACTGACTGCTGCTGCTGCTGCCGGCTCCTGGGGCTGGTCCCGTCTGGATTAATTTACATCCCGTCTCCGGTTTAGCTACAGCTAACGGGCTGAGAGCACCGAGGACAGCTATCCAGGAAACTTTCCCGCTATCCCTCCGCAGGGACAAAGATATAAATGAGTAATATGGGATGCAGCTTATCAACTAGCCCGTTAGCTGCACAATGTCACAAACGCAGCCTGTTTTTTCCAGCGGCGGCGTGTGCTTTATTCTTTGAAGCTTAGCGGCCGCTGTCATCCACTGTCGACGGCACAAACATAACCCCACTGGTTATGGTTAATGTAGTTTACAGCTACACTGACATCGCGGATAATCGATATTTAACTGTTTCACATTCACGATATAAGTAGATAAACACACACAATATATATAATTCACGCACCAGTACAACTGCTTACAAATAGATAAAGTTGAAATTTAGAGTCCCGGTAAATTTCGTCAACATACATCCTACAATACCCAGGATGCAATGCGCTCGAGAGGGCATTTAAACATTACGTTTGTTTGTGCTTTATGACCACAAGATGGCGACGTAGACCTCACTACAAGTTAGCAGTAAGGACCCGAGCGGTGTCGAAAACATAACCCTGAGGAAACAAGTTTTAATTTAAGAAATGTGTTTTTACTCAAAGGAAGACTCTCGTTAACTTTATTATTAATTATTTTAAATAATAAATGACTTTTACATCGACTATAAACCAGTATAATAATACATTAGTAGGCAGGACGGGCCTCTGGGCGAACCGGGGGGATAAATGAAACACTCCCAAGTTGTGGGCCCAGTTCCAATACTTTCTATTAAGTTAGGATCTCTAGTTGTGGTCTCTAATTCTTCTCGTCTTTTTCACCAGAAGTCGACATTGATCGTTGATCCAAGGCTACAGCAGACCAGTGTATGAATACGTGTCTACATTTGGTGAAAGAGGAGCGGAGAAACTCATTTAGGTTTTCTAAGAACGAATTGGGACGTGACAGGAAGTCATACTGTTGAGGAAGGAACAGGTGGCGGGAACAGCTAAAACCGCGACAAGAAGTAAGGCAACCGTGTTTATGTCAACAAGTGAGCGCGTCAGCGTGTGTATAGCACAGCACGTACTGTGTAGGCCTAATATCGGGACAGATAAGAGGATATCACTGATAGTAAGTGTCGTCCCTCGCCCTCACTATTGTGTCCTGTTGTTTGGTGATGCGGTGCATTTTCAGTAAACACTGTCCACTGGCTGTTTTTATCACAGCATGTAATGATGGCTTTCCCCTCTCAGTCGATTTCAGTGATTAACTTAAACACACTGCAGCAACTGTGATTGTGAACTTGTCTCTAACACAGTTGCATAACTATTTAAATGAACTTTTGTGTCATTTAGTTAGGAGAGGAATATTCCTATCCCTCATATTCAGTTTATTATGTGACAGGGAGGTACACAACCTTTGAAGAGAGCAATCTAACGTTTTCCAAGAATGCAATAAGGTATAACTTTTGTGTGTATGTGTGTGTGTGGGCTAGGGGTGAAGTGATGTGTGCCCTGGCTTTTACTGAGGTCATGTATTTTTAATAACTTTTGTCCCCTCTCCTTCACCAGGCTGGAGCAGGCCAGGCATGAGTGGAGCACACCTGGACGAATGGCAGAGGAGGTCCTTTGACATTTCATCTGGCAACTGTACACCTGAACAGACGGCCGATGCCTACCGGGCCCACATCCTTTCCATTCAGTATGCATGGGCAAGCTCCCAGCTCTCTCAGGCCGGCACGGCCAGCCTGCTCAGGACCTACACGGAGCGCTACGCCTCAGTGTTGGACTCGGATGACCCCCGCACGGGGCTTAACAACTATGCAGAGAGTGCGCTGCATCTGGCCCGCAGTCAGAGGAACTACAGCGACAAATGGGAGTCATCCCTGACAATGGAGAGTGTGCTGGAGCTGCCCTGCGTGCAGAAGATGATTCAGGCTAAGACGGGGGGAGGAGGCTCCCTTGTGGCACCAGCAGATGTTAACATATCTGTGGGACAAGAGAGCAGCCCCATGCCTGCTCCCTTTACCAGAGTCAGGTCAGAGGCTCCAGTGTTTAGACCTAAAGCACCACCACAACCTAAAACGGAGATTAACAACAGTGCCAGTACCTCTGCTAATGTTTCTGCAGTGTGGCCAAGAGGCTCCGAGGGGATCTCAGTTAATCCAAACTCTTTATCCCGACCTCCAGCCCGACCACAGTCTCTGTTTAGTTATCCTTCCTCAGTTCCTCCGCAGGGAAACCCTGGCCCTGCAGGTGGCACACAAAACTACCACTCCTCCTTCAACACCAATAATCCATCTAAACGGAAGAATTTCTACAGCACAGATGGAGGGGACGATGGCAGGGGGCAACAAGGAGGCCAAGCAGCCTCTGACCCACGAGCTGGAAGCAATTTCAAAACGGCTCGTGAGCAGTTCATCGTCGACCAGCATAAAAAACATTCCCATCAGCCGCAGAGAGGCCAGCCCCCTGGGATGGCAGCGACTGTGAAAAAATCCCTGGGCGCCAACAGGCCTCGAGGTGCGTTCTCTAAATTCGTGTCACCTATTCCACGGCAGGAGGAGGAGGAGGGTCGGCCGAGCCGTGAGACCAATCAGGAGCCTCAGATCCTGGATGAGCGCCTGAAAAACTTTGAGCCGAAGATAATCGAGCTGATCATGAGTGAGATCATGGACCACGGGCCCCCAGTGGCCTGGGATGACATCGCAGGTCTGGAGTTTGCCAAGACCACCATAAAGGAAATTGTGGTTTGGCCCATGCTGCGACCCGACATCTTCACCGGCCTTCGCGGTCCGCCGAAAGGCATCCTGCTGTTCGGGCCCCCAGGAACCGGTAAAACTCTGATAGGAAAGTGTATTGCCTGTCAATCAGGTGCCACCTTCTTCAGCATCAGCGCCTCATCGCTCACATCCAAGTGGGTTGGCGAAGGAGAGAAAATGGTGCGAGCCCTGTTCGCCATTGCCCGGTGCCACCAGCCTGCTGTCATTTTCATCGATGAGATCGACTCTCTGTTGTCCCAGAGGACGGACGGGGAGCACGACTCATCACGCAGGATAAAGACAGAGTTCTTGGTGCAGCTGGATGGGGCGGCTACCGCGGCCGAGGACCGCATCCTGGTGGTGGGCGCCACCAACCGGCCTCAGGAGATAGACGAGGCCGCACGTCGACGCCTGGCGAAGAGGTTGTACATCCCCCTGCCGGAAGCAGCCGCCCGACAGCAGATCGTAACCAACCTCATGGCTCGAGAGAAGAACCAGCTGACGGAGCAGGAGCTGGAGAGCGTGGTGGCAGCCACGGACGGCTTCTCCGGCGCCGACATGACTCAGCTGTGTCGGGAGGCGGCGCTGGGGCCCATTCGCAGCATCCAGCTCAGCGACATCGCCACCATCACTGCAGATCAGGTGCGACCGATCCTGTACGCCGACTTCCAGGAGGCCCTGAGGACGGTGCGACCCAGTGTCTCGTCCAAAGATCTGGAGCTGTATGAAGAGTGGAACAAGACTTTTGGGTGTGGCCGTTAAACTCAGCCCCTCCTGGTTATTCCTCTACCTCTGTTCATGTTATAGATGTTATTTTGAAGAGACTTGAGAAAAGGTTTCAGCTCTGGAAGGTTACAAAGCTGATGAATATCTGTGGTGTTGACAAAACAAACAGTAGCACTACGATTTCACAGAGATGGTTTTCTAAATCCAAGAATTTGCATCAAACTGAGCATGTGTTGCTATTATTTTGTCCACCCCACTGTATCCACCTGTAGACCCTCACTTTACAACCAGTCTGTGTTTCTTATGTGATCCATCTGTTGCAACTTGAATGAAAAACTTTTCATCCCTGAAAACATCTGAAATGCAGCTATGACCGTGTTGTAGTTATTTTTATTCACATGGATCTTTGTGAGGAGAGAACAAAAAATGAATGTCAGCAATTTACATGATGCATTCACATAATTTTCAGAGGTTTGCAAAAGCTGCACTGTTTTGTTTCGATATTAATGTTATAGTTATTTTAGTGCTTTGGTCTAAGCGTCCGGCACCATGTTGTGTTCGAGATGAAACAATGATCTCTGTTTAAATAGCAACTGCATGATACTTATAGGATGAACACTGAGCATGAGTAATCATCTGTATAACGTAAGCTATGTCAGTGTTTTAGTTTGTTTCAATTCATTAATAATATTTACAAAATTGTGATTTTTTTTCCCAATAAAATGAATATTTGAGTGCCTCCAGTCTCCGTCCACACATTTTATTTTTGCATGTCTCTACAACATTTCTCTGTAGGTCTGGCTGTGCTGAAATGCTCCTGCTGTGTGCTAACCGTGTCCCTGGAAGTTGGGCAACACACAGAGTATCCTGGGTCTCTGCTTAAAGAAACCTGAAAACTTCACTTTTGCTCTGCCTCCCTTCCTGTTAGTGATTAAGACAGCAGTGGACTCAACAGGAAAATCTGTTACTGCAACACATCCCTTCTATTAGAGAACAACCATGAGCTCCATAATTGTAAAAGTAATGATGGGTTCATAGTGGCTGAAGTTCACATCTTTAACTGTCGCTCCACTTAATATCTGAGGTTGTCGGGATGAGGAACTTGTTTTATTGTCCAGTACTAGTTCTGGTCAACAGTGTTGATGTTTTTCTGGTTGCATGCCTCACTGGTCACACACGCTATTACCAAGGAGGACCATTACAGATTGTGCACACATGAAATGAACTTCTCATGTAAATTTCATGACACAATCTTTGAAAATCTGGAAGACCATGAAAAAAGACTTTCATTTATTTTTCATCTTTTTGTCAAGTCCCTGATAAATATTTCAGACGTGCGCGGTTGGCCACTGTATTGAAACTTTGTTGAATTAGCCAGCAGTGAGAGGCGTCGCACAGCCCCCCTCTACCCCCGCCCCCCCGTCATCTTCGAACGCGGGGACTCCTCACAGCTGGAACGGGACAGATGCACAGAATTCCTCTGGTGCTGGCAAGATCCATAGAGTCCATAGAGTACACACTGAGAACTGAGCCATATGGTGTCAGCTTGTAGCTCAATTTGATGGTGGCTGTACATCTGGGGCTGCTGCGTGGTCACAGACACATCACACTGTGCATTCAGTGTAAAAAAGAAAACACATGCACCATCTAAATTCTTGGTATTCAAAACATTGACCTGGAGATAGTGATTTATGTCGCCTGATTTGAATATTGTGTTTTATTTAGAGTTTAAGAGCAATCAGCAGTGAGAGAAATACTCTTTACTACTACAAAAGGGTAATATATATATAAATATCCTAAATCCTCTAATTAACAAAATGAGTACAACATCACAAGATCAACCAAGTCAAGCCTTGATAATAAACTGATAATAATATCTTTATTTCATTCATTTACATCCTGTAATTATTTGTTTTCAAAGTTGTGTCATTTCTGCATTAACATCAAATTTCCTTCTGGCACATGAGGGAAATGACACAGCATGTGATCCACAGTCAGCTGTGACTTTATTTTGGAAAACTACATGTGCAACATGTGATCGGAGTGTGTCTGCAGTTTTTAGTGAGTGACTTATCAGCCTTTTATGAGTTAGTTTGACAGCGGGCTATAGCAGCTACTGCCACCACACAACCGTGAGTTAGGTGTTTTAAAATACAAGAGATAATTATAATGACTATTTTATACATCAGAATCACAAAACTTCATTGTCTGCCGTAACAGAAAATCTGCATGCAGTTGGGTCAATATGAGGAGCTCTGTGTTCATTAACTGTATTAGAATTAAATAAAATTCTGCTGAGAAAATGTATTTATTTATTTATTTGTCTTTATCATAAAACCTCTCTGCGCCTTTGACTTTTATTAAATCGCACAAACTGAGAAATCCACAGGGAAAATTGCTCCGTGGTGGAACTGACAACTAATACACCTGAACACAAAGGCTGTTTTTGTCCATTTATGAGATTCAGTCATGTGAAGGGACAGAGAAGAAAAACCCTAAACAGTGACATCTTCTTGGATCCTGTTGACAATTGCATTTGGTTGAGTGTGATTCTTTAAGGACTGTTTCAGTCATCTGGCTGAAAGGGGAAGTGAGATCTGGGATCCTGGCAGGGCCATAGTTGGTTGGCCAGATTATCCCTCTCATGCAAATGTCCTCCCTCCCCTGTTGGGTCCCAGTCAAGCGTGGGGGACTCGGCGCTGGCCACAGCTGCTTCCCGTTTCTGCTAAATCACACAGCAGCCATCTGGACGAGGCTGTCGCCGCACATCGCCACTGAGCTCCTATGGCGGCTCTGACTGGGCCTCTCCAGACGGGCCGGGCCTTCTGCTCCAGTGGCTGATCCTCTCTGTCCCAGCTCTCTCCTCTGAGGACCAGCCGGACTCTTCAGGTCCTGGACGTGTGCATATGTCAGCAGGCTGGTGTGTGTGTGTGTGTAACATGAGGGTCTCTGTGGTCTCAATGCAGTTGCCACTGTGGTATGTTGGTGTGCTATCTCTCCCACCCTCAGTAAATTAAAAAATATGATGGTTTTACAGTGTCATTTTTTGTTGAGAAATTACATATTTAAAAAACTATCATACATACAGAGGTGTCTATTTATTCCTCTCAAACTGTAGAAGTTGTTTGAGTGAATTCAGTGTTTCCAGTTTGCCAGTCATTCACTCAGTCTCGACTCTTCCTTGACAGGCAGGACTGACGTCTAAACTTAATTATTTCCGAAGGTTTGAGAACGTCAAATCAAATCTCCATATTCCTTCAAAAGGGAAAGTGATACCGTAAAAGTTTGGATAAACTCTACTTTTCAAATCATACGATCCAATTAAGAAAAGCTCTCCTATTAACAACATGTACTGGCTCTGAAATATCTGCGGGAAAATACAGTATAATGGTAAAAGTAATAATTCAGCTGGCTGCTCTCCTCTTATTTCTACATCCAATCACGCTGACAAAAAATACATGACACACTTTGTGCATATATAAAATATCCTTTATTGATATTTTGCAAGCATAAAGCTCCCTTCAGATGGCTCACCATCATTTTGTGAGTGAACAATTTCTCAGCCATCAGGTATAAAACAAAAAGGCCAGAATGAGCAGCAGTCATGTTTTCACTTCAAATACATGTAGGCTACACAAGTACAGTTGAACAGAAAAAGATGCAACTTTTAAAAAAAAAACTAACAAAACTAACCTACAGACAAACAACAATCATTATAATAAATACAAAAAACAGAAAGGAGTGTAAATGTGATATAAATAATATGTAGGTTGTTACAAATACAAGAACAGGTTGTAACTGTGAGGTTATCTACACTGATTGTTACGTTCTTAATGATTGCTGACATTAAAGTAGGTTTGGTCCTGCACTAAAAACAGTTGCAGAATCTTTTACTGACACTTCACTACAGAGATGTTTAAGTGAATGGATGAAATTCATCTCTATTTCAAACATAGAAAAAAGAAGTTGCTGCTTCATTTACCAAAAAAAAAAAGAAAAAAAGTCACATTTATACATTTTATACACGTGGCGACTGTGAATACATGACAGTGCCTCAGCTGTGTCGGCATCACTCGACGATATTTTGTTTCTTTAAAAAAAAAAAAAAAAAAGACGAATGAGTAACTGGTCTTTATTTTGATGATGGTATTTGGAATGCAAATAAATGGAATCTGTAATAACTGTATACATTTATCTGTGCTCAACAAACATGCATACTTTGTATAAAAAAACACAACTTTCAGACATCAACAGTGTATTTTACATTTTGTTTCTCTATGCATTGTTTCAGGTGCTCATCTGTAAGAGTGAGTGTGAGGATTTTTTTCCATATATACACATGAATGTATTTGTGTGTGTATGTATATGTACAGTTGTGCTCAAAAGTGTACATACCCTGGCAGAATTTGTGAAATACTGACAACAATGATAAGTGCAAACACCAAAACGGCGCTGATCAAAAGTTTACATACCCTCAAAGTTTTGCCCTGATAAAATACATGTAGATTGACACAGACAGGTTTAAATGGCTACTCAGGGGAACTGTCCATGCCTGTAACCTGATTGCTTGTAATTAGTGTCGGTGTATAAAAAGTCAATGAGATTCTGGACCACTGACAAACACATTGTGTTATTTTGGGATGTCTAACAGTTTAATTGGAATCCTATTAAAAATAAGAGAAATCTGTTTTGCTTCACTCATGTTTCCCTTAAAGACACACAGTTACAAAATCTTCTGTAAACTTATGAGCACAACTGTATGTGTGTGTGTGTGTGTGTGTGCATGTGTGTATGTGTGTGTGTGCATGTGTGTGTGTGTGTGGGCGAGGCTCAGAAGCGATGCTCCCCTCGCGTCATGTGAGAGGAGAACTCGTATCGGTCTTGACTCCGGTGGCCGCAGAGGTTGCACTCGAAGGGGTCTCTGAAGCCGTGGCAGCCCATGTGAATGGTGTACATGACGTGGTCCAGGAAGAGAACGCGGCAGTGTTCGCACCGGTGCGCTCTCACCTGCTCCCCGTCCGCCGTCACCACCTTGAAGCCCTCGGGGGCCATCTCCATGCTGGCCCGGATGGCCTCGAACTGCCTCTGCTGCTCCTCCTTCACCAGGGGGAGCACGCCGTTCCTCACGCCCGAGGTGATGTGATTGGTCAGGTAGATGAGGCTGGGGGCCGCCCCGCCTGGACGGTCCTCGTTGTTGCTCTCGGTGTCGGTGGAGTCCTGGCCGCTGTGGCTGGGCGAGCCGTCCTTCTCGCTGGAGGCGGACTTGGAGTTGGAAAGCAGCAGCAGGTTCTCCGCCGCGCTGTCCTTGGCCGACAGGCTGTGGCCCGTCCCCGTGTGGCCGTCGGACGCCGGCTTGTGGAGGGGGTACATGGAACCCAGGCCCACATCGGAGGAGGAGGCCGGGGAGGTCTGGACCAGAGGCCGGAGCGACTCGGCCCCCAGGTAGCTGATGGCACTGTTGATGGCCTGGTCGATGACGTGGGGCTGGATCAGCTCACTTGCTCCTCCGTCGTAGGAGAGGTCGGATAGACGTTTGTCACCTGGGAGACAGGAGACACATGTGCAGGTTATACTTCACTGACACTCTGTGGTTTCACACTGAGCTGAGTCTGAAATGACTCACTGTCATTGTTCCTTCTGGTCTATTGAAACTAGCATTTCCCTCAGCATTTAAAAAATGTATCTCCCCCTTATTTATTGTGAGGTTTCTCCTCATTTTAATAAACTTAATATCCAGGACATTTAAAACACAACATTAAAAACATTAAAACAAAGTCTAACAGAGATTACACAACAGTTCCTCATCAGGCTTAAGTGCAAAAGCCTGATACAGCGCATGCACTCTGCAGAGCCAAGGCAGCAAAGTAAAATACTCAAATAAATGAACACAAAAACACACAGCAGCTTTCATAGGTGCAGCGGTTAAACGTCTTTTTTCAGCATAAAGTAGCAACATTGCATTTATCACAAAGGAAGCAGATTTTAGCCCTTACCCACAAACTTCTGTGGCATAGTGCTCTTACGTTTAGCTACATTATTAGCTAGTCTGTCTAGCACCAAGGCTCTGTCAGATCCCGTCTGGCTTATGTCTTCCCTCTGCTCATTCTGGTTGCTTTCTTCCTTTACTACTGGAAAGCAAGACAGAAAAGTAGATTTCAGAGTCAAAGTAGTTTGAGTTTGTTGCCTTTAAAGCGATGAACTGCTGCATGGTCACACATGCCTGATGGTACTTTCCTCACAGAGCAGAGTGGACTATTCTGACACATGTGAAGCACTTGGTCTGTAAATATAGTATCTGTTCATGCTCACAGATCAAGTGTAGATGTATTTCAAGGCATTACACATTATACATAAATATATATATTTTCTACAGTGTGTTCAGATCATTCATGGAAGCAGAGGCTATAAAGGAGCTTGTATTCAAATGGGAATGACGTGGATTCGATGTGATTTGTCGGGGTGTTGACTAACTGCAGCATTGTCAGCATGGTACGCTGCTGTCACGTGCAGACAGAGTTCTGCACACTGGGTAAAGTAGGTCATCAGATTTGGATGAAAGCGCAGCGAGCGTCTCACGAGCCACCAACCTGTGTAGATGCTGTTCTGCAGCCCCATGCACTGGAGGTAGTTGTGACAGCGCTCCTTGTGCTCCTCGAGAGAACTGCGCTGCTTATAGCTCCGCCCACAGTATGCACACTTATGGGGTTTTCCAACTGCAAAAAAAAAAAAAAGAAAAGAAAGAAAGAAACCACTTTATCAGCAAATAGAGCAGCAGAATATTCTATGCACTGACTGATATTTGAGTGATAACCCACTTTAATTTATAAATAAGTACATGTAACGTAGTTACACAATCATGTGGCACCCGATAGTTCTACACGCCTTTCTATGGAAAAACAGAGGAAGTGATGGATTTTACATTTCCACTCTGATTTGTATAAATAGAAGAGGGACTGGGTGTTTTGCATGAACAGGGCTCAGAGCGACACCTACAGGACACCCACGGAAAAGCCCCGGTCTTCCCGCCCACGCTGCCCTCAGACGATCTCTGGAAAGTCCAGTGGATAAACTTCATGAGAAGATTCTTATATTTCATGGGATGACATGAACAGGGTTGGGCCTCATGTATTTTTTGGGGAATTTGGGAAGCAAGTTGAGGGGATTTTACAAACAATGGGGTTATTTTATAACTCTAATTCTCAATTCCTCCATTGGACCAAAATTTTCATTTTACGTTTATCTTTATGTCAGCAAACTAAATAGAACAAACACAATACACTGTCCATGATACCTTAATAAAGGACTGATCATTCCCTCTTAAATCTAATGCTGGGCTAAATTTGCAGTAAAATCTACTGTAAAGGTGGGGGGGGGGGCTGGTGAGGGGTGGACCTCAGAAAATTCAGCTACAGCCCTGGGTGAGAGCTTTTTCTGCTGCTCAGCCCACGGAGCCACAGAGCTCCGTTGTCCAGCTGCATGACACGATGTCTTATCACACAGGCTCTGTCATTTCTTCCACGTAGATCATGCGGGTGTCATCCATGCTCAGATCAAAATGAGCATGCAGCGTTGAGTTCATGACTGTTTTAGGAAATGATCCTTTAAAAAAAAACTGCTGTTATGACCTGCTTTCAAAGATTTACATAGAAACAATGAGCTCAGGGTGAATGTTAAAGTAGGGAAGTCAAAACGGACTATTGTAAGTCTTTTCATGGGATTTGTTTAAAACAAAAAAATAGTTCTGTTTTAGGAAAAGGAAGGTTAGGGTAGATAGAAGAGGAATAACAATCCCTAATGTTAATATCGTACATCCTAGATTGTCATTTGATTTCAATTCCATGCAGCCTTTGTGTTTAATTTAATTCAGTTCAGTCACCTGTGCATGTGAACTTGCTCATGCAACCTCCATTTACATTGCTGTTTGTTAATGCTTTGTAATCTGCAAATTAATCTAAAATTCAGCACCTTAACCTTTTACTTTTCAGATCGACTATTCAGAGCGGGCTTTGTAACCGTACTGTTTACACCCAAAACATTTCATTAACACATACTTCTGCAAAGCATTTGCAAAAAAAAAAAGTGACACCATATCTACACCCTGTCAACTTCCCCTTATATAGCCCTGGGCTCTCGCTGTATGCACTGCAGAACATGTCATGCTTTTTGTAAAGGCTTCCACCCAGTGTTCCTCGAATTACTATGAGTGCAGAAGTTTGTGTATGTGTGTGTGTGTGACCTTTACATACTCACCCGAGTGGGTGCGTAAATGGCCGGTGAGGGCGTCCCTCCTGCGACAAGCGTAGCTGCACAGGTGACATTTGAAGGGTTTCTCCCCTGAATGGAGCTTGATGTGGCGCAGCAGGTTTCCCTTCTGGGTGAAGGAGGCGCCGCACTGGCTGCACTGGAACGGACGTTCTCCTGTGGGACGAGAAACACAACAGACACACACCGTACTGTAAAGATGCAGATGACACACAGAAAAAGAACAGAAAAATAGTAACGTATGTTATTTACTGGCACCCAATTTTCTTTTCTTTTTTTTCCCTTTTTGCATTCATGCTTTTAATGCTTTTTTCTGTTCTCTCTATTCTCACCATGTTTGATCCCTGCTCTGACAACAATAAAAGGCTCAGTCTTTGTCTCGTCTACGTGGAGATGAAGCAGGCTGCGGCTGTGGGAATGTGGGGTCACTGCATTACAAGCATCCCGAGCGCCAGAACAAGCTGGATGATGGAGCGTCTCCGGGGCAGAGAGCGATCCAGCAGCCTGTGGGAGGGTTTCACAGCAGAGTGACACTCCATCTCTCCATGCTCCCCCTGCCCCACCGACTTCTGGCACTCTGATCGAACAAGAGCCTTTCAGACTCAGCCTGCCAGTTCCGTAATGCACCATTGCCTAGGTCAATTTGATCTGAAAATCTCATTTTTTACTCTTCTTCGTCTCTAAAATAAGAGCGGCACATCACAATGCAAATTCAGCCTCATTTGAATAAAGCGAAGGAAACACTTTGTGTTGAGAGCCAGTCTTCCTGATCAGCGCCTCTGGAATAAACCAATATCCAGCCTCTCTCCGAGTGTTGTGGCATTCTGTGAGAACGTTTTAATATGGCTTTTTTTTTTTTTTTCTCAAAGGCCCCCCATAAAATAAGAGTCACCAGTGAAGCAGCAAAAATATATAAAAAAGGAAATTCATTAAAAATGCATTTCAGGAGGAAAGACTCACCACAGAATATTTTCTATTTAAATAGGAGGCACTTCATTATATCCTTTATTGTACTTTTGCATTTACATTAGTCTAGTGTTCCTTTCTTCCATTTTGAGTTTCATTAGTTTCTAAAGCTTGACAGTTAAGTGCCTTTTTCAAAAATGTTCCCCACCACTGGTTTGGCTTCATTACAATAGAATATCAATTTTGAAATTTGAAAAACTTTTAATAGCCAGATAATTGTCACTTTATGGAGATACCCATTAATTGCAGCAGATATCCTGTTTCTCAACTGAGGGTGTTTTTTTTTTCTCTGACTCTTTTTTTTTTTTTCCGACCAAGTTCGGCTCTGCTACTTTATCGCACAATAATTTGATCAGTTGCTGTTGCTTGTCATGTGGTGATTCAGAGTCATTTAGATGAACAATAATGACTGCTAATGGTATTCTCAGAGTCTATTTCACGCACGATAGGAGGGTCTACATGCATACAGCCAACTACAACTGGGTATGAAGGTGTGAAAATATAAGGGCAGGCTCTGCAGTGGGATTTCTACAAGTAAGTTTAATAGTTATGTGTAGGCAGGGCTGCTACTGTGAGACTGTTTGTGTCAATGTCAAAATAATAGTGAAATCTGAGATCTCCATGTTTGCCAGATAAGCTGCTCTAAGTCTATTGAGGAGGCACAGACACCTTTTTCATATTGACAGTGAACATGGGTGCAAAGGAAGGGCAAGAAGTATTGCAGGTGGCTTACCAGTGTGGCTTCGCTTGTGCACCATCAACACATTGGGGCCAATGCAAACTATCCCGCAGATATCGCACTTGAGCTTCCCGTTGGGCAGCCGGATACCGCCGGCCGAGGAGAAGGCCTTGGCTTCGGGGCTCGGCTGTGAGCCGTTCACCTTGGCCCCCGAGGCATCGATCACGCGCAAGTCTTCCGCACACTCTTCCTCCTCCACGCCATTCATGTCACAGGCCAGCCCATTCTCCTCATCACTGCGAGCCTCAACTTTAATGTTACAGGCTGGAAAAGAGGGCAAGGGGGGGGGGGCCACGGTTTAGAATACGAGCATGCTTTCTTTCATGATGTTATATATTGAAGATGGGCAAGATTGATACTGTGACATGAGAATAATAGGTGACAATGCATGTGAATTTGTTTTGCTATATAGATGAACCTTTTTTTCATTTTGCTTTTAAGTCACTACCATCGTTATATACAGTTATTCTAAATTCTTTTATGATTATAATTTGTTCTTACTCTTATTATCTGCCTTTTATTTTGGTGAGATACTTTGATACACTTTGGTTTTGTTTTGATCTCACCTGCATTTTCTTTTGTTTGAATGAGACACGTATTATTCATTCATTACTCATAAATTACATGGTTACTGACTCATTTTATATAGACTTCAAGCAATAATTTGCAGCTCTCAAACTGAACTTTGAAACTCATTATTAGAAACAACGTCCTGTCTTTGTTTGGCTTCATTCAGCAACGTATTTCAGCCAGGATACTTTTCTTCATCCCCTCTTTTCCTCTGTCGTAACAGCACGGAAACTGCGCCGTGATACAAACTAGGACACCAACAGCTTTGTACTGACAGCCTTCCTTTAGCGCAACAACACAACATTTCACGTTTAACTAGGATGCTGCATCGAAACTTTGAAAGCCTTCCCCTCCTCCTGTTCTAGGCGTTTTTCGGCCTGTGACAAGTCACCAAGCATCAGATAAGATCGTCCCACAGCCGACACATTTAAAACTGTACACTGCTGCTGCAGCTTATTTCTCTCAAAGTATCGCAGCAGATTTCATAAGGATGCACAGGTGGAACAGCGCGTCGACTGTGCGAGGACGTCAGTGATGAGAGATGAAGAAACGCACAGATCATCTCACACTATCACACTTTTTTTTTTTTTTTTTTTTTGCTGAAACAAATGACAGCAAGATAAACAGGAAACAGAGACACAGGAAGCAGTGCGAAACTAGGGACGACAGCGGTGTGCATCAGAGCAACAGAGTGCGATGAACACACGCACACACACGCAGATGAACACACACACATGCACAGAGAGCCTATTCACCATCTTGTTCATTTACAGGGGTCGTGATCTGTCTTACATTTGACGCTTCCAGATTTTTGCAGAACAGAAAGTAAAGGCTGTGTGACCGATGAGTGGCAGCTGGAAAAGCATCCATTGTCTCTAGTGTGGTGTTCCCAAAGTGATGAGAAAAGAGAAGTGCCCTGTGTGTTAAAATACCAGCTCCTTGTTTTCCCACCAATGAACTTTAGAAACATTTTAAAGGGAACTGACTGATCTTGCAAGTCCCAGAGTGTGGTTTTCATGTCATGGTAGCAGCCTGATTTCCCCATGCCTCTACCTCTGTTTGTACAACCGAAGAGGAAGAAGTGGAAATCATGAAATATAGGAATCTATGGAAAAGGGGAAGCTTCAGAAAGAGGGCCTGTCTAACTGAAATACCAAGAATTATGGAGAAGTGACAGAAAGGGAAGCACGGGAAAGGAATTGTAAAACAGCCTGTAACTGAAACAGTTTTGTTTGTTTGTTTGATGTTGTTTTTGTCTCATTTTCACTGAGGCTAAATCCCCTCATGTACAGGAGGTTTCCCATTGAAAGCAGGAGGAGGAGCATCGCTTCACAACTAACATGCTGATGTTCACCACCACTTTTACGACCAAAGTCGCACAATCTGATCATCCATCTCCTCACAAGATCTTTCTTATTTTCTCTCTCGCAGGAGAAACAAATCTCCTCATCTGCTCAGCTGCTGAAGCTTTTTTGGACACAACCTCTTTCTGGTCTTTTCTGCCGAGCAGATGAGATAAGACAAACACAGGCTGTGCACGCAAAGAGAAGGAAAAGGCCTCGCTGTGTAGAAACAAAAAAAAGCTTCTAATTCTGTTTAAGTACAAATGATGACGATGGGTTTTGGCGCAGGCTGTCACCCCACACGCTGCGTGTGCAACTAAAATGTAAAATGCAACACAGATAGCAAAGCATTGCAACGGAAATCTAGCAAATGTCAAAACAAAACCCCTTGTGCAATCACATGCTCTGTTAATACGTGCATTAAGGTATATAAATTGAGGCAGTGGTTTTCCTAGTTGTCCCCACAGTCCCCCACAAATCAAGTACTGCTTTATCGACACTGGCTTTGCTTTGTTTCTATATGACTTTTAGGAAAATTAATTTCCCCTAATTTGACTGCACACTTAACTATTAATGTTTTATCTTTAGCTAAATATTTAATCAGTTTATCCTCAGCTGTCTAATGTCACTACATGTTAACTCTTTAACTTGAAGCTCACTATGAATATTATTTATTTTACCTGCCTGTTCATTGCCTTCAGTTCAGCTGTTTCTCAGTTTCTGTTACCTGCCACTGCTTATTATTTTTTTATCTTTTACTTTTAGGATTGTTTTTTTTCTGTAAAAAATGTCAATGTTATTTTATCTTTTTTTAAACTATTTTTCTAAAATTAATTTTGCTAGTACACACATCACAACTCCCTGCACCTACTGCAGTCCTCCTCTGGCTGAGGGGAAGTATTTACACCTATTGTGACATTGCTTTTTTTGAAGATTTTATGTTGCATGCTGCAAAACATGTGTATGAGTCTCTCACTTCAACCACCAAGGTTTTTCAGTATGGTGCATTAATGGTGATGTCATTGTCAGAAAAAAAAAATTAACTAAAGGGACTTTTCAGGGTGAGTGTTCGGATTCGGGACTATTTGCATATCACAGAGTTCGAAAGCAAAACTACACCACTACAACCGTCCTTATTTAATTCATGGTTTTAGCCACAACACCAGTGATTGCCACATTTTCTGGATAACTTATGCACCTTTCTAATGTCAGTGGAAAGTTGTAAAATTATGTAAATCAGTCCAAAGGCTTAATCATACTTTTGCCTTGCTCAGTATTACCGAGAGGCATTTCTCTGCACGTGGAGCTGCAGCCACTGAAAGAAAATCCATTCATCAACTACTGTCGGCGGTCTGATGCACACTGCACATGAGCCGTTCTGCTTATTCTGGATGCTTTAAGAAAAGTGAGGAGTTGAAACAATGCACTAAAAACCTGTATCTTTATGTGCAGTCGTCAGTTCCTGAAACATCTGTTGAGCAGCGAGGCTCTCGGGTTATCAGCCGGCTGTAGCAGACAGAAGGGAACCATGAACACTTCTCATGGATTTGGGGAAGTTGTGACTAAACTGGGAGTAGGAAGAAGAAGGCTTTTTACTTTATGTCATGTTTGTCACGGTCACACATCCTGATTAGCTCTTTTTGGGAAGCAACTGTCAGATCGCAGTAGACAAACAAGCAGGTCGCAATAAAATCGTTATGACCAGATGATGTGGATCTCATCCTCAGATTACAGGTGGTAGAGGACGATGACAGAAATACTGAGAGGTGATAAACAAATATACTTTATAAAAGCTAAAAAAAAAAAAAATAGCATAATGCAGCTGCATCAGCAGCAGCTACTGAGCGAGTGTTAGTTAGTGCAGTGGGGAGACACAGGGAGCCGGCTGGAGGTTCCTGTTACTGACTTGTGCTGCTCTCACTGCCTGAAAATAACCCTATGTGCAAGGTAGTGGAACCACATGTGTTAAACCACGCCAGCAGCACACTCAACACGACTTGCAGGAACACCAAAAACAGCCTGCTTTTCCCCTCACACTTACAAAAAAAAAAAAAGTAAAAAAAAAAAAAAAACTTGCCTCCATATTTTCGGGAACTAGACAGCTCAGTCTCCCTCTCAGTCTCATGTCTCTGAAATAGCAAAGGCTCTGTCTGAATCACTGAAAGTGAAAGAAATGCTTCAGCTGGGATGTCGTGAAGACCATGTTGTGACTTTATTTCAGTTAAGGGCCGTGTAAGACACTGAAATGTGCTTATACAAATCTACTGAACAGCAGCGGTGCCTTTTTTTTGAAGAAGAAGAAAGAAAGTGGAAGAAAAGCGTGTTCACTCTGACATATGAACCTCAGGCTTCAGGAGTCATGTATGTGCCGATTGCAACATCGTGAATGCGCAGCAACAATGACGATCCCAGGCTGTGAAGACTCATTTTCTACAGGAAACAACCCAGGTTTTGAGGTTTAGAGCTCTCGATACTTTGAGGTCCCATGTCCCACATATAGCCCCCCCACCCCACCCCCACCCCCTCCTTTTCATTACAGAGAACTGAGCAGCACATGATCCTGGGTGATAATTATAACTCATTTGGGCTTTTATCACAGAGGCAGCGATGCATAGATGTACCAGATACTTGCACTTCCCTTCTTTCGCTCTTTGGGCTCTTTTACTCTCTCCCTATATAGACACATGTGCACACAGACACACACAGTTGTGCGAAGTGATCAAACTGAGCAGGGGCTGAACATGCCCTCTTTACTGTCTTTACCTGCCGCGAATGAAAGTTAAACATTTAATCGTCTGTTATCACTGTTTCCCTTTTTCCCAGATTGTACTAAACGTCCATCAGTCGCCTGAGATGAGACCAAACCACGCACGCTGCTACCGCCGCTTCACACCAGCATCGCAAGTGTTCACGTACTCCTGCATGACAACTTAACAGTTGTGAAGTCAAACAGAGTGCGTTTGTCACTGTGTGCAGGTGTGTGACCTATGTGGTGTAGTGATGCACTGATCTCTCTTCAGCTTGGCCCTGTTCCTGAACTCTTTATCTCCTGGAGTGTTGAAACTGTCTGATGGCAAGTTCTTCTTAGGAAACTCTTACACATCCTATTTCAGTTTCCTCTCATATTTTATTTTCGACTGCGTTGCTTATCTTTGCCGTTATCCGGAATAAGTGGAAAAACACTGATAGGATGGTCCAACTTGAGTTATCATGCATTTTTTTTGTATTTGTTGGTTTGTTTGTTGTTTTTGTTTCCTTGCCATCATGCAAAATCATTTGTGAGTATGACAAGATGTAACGTCTACAAGAATTTCCTCAGACTTTTTTTTATATCTCTATTTTTCATATCTTTGCTGTTTTGGATACAGATTTAATCATTTATTTAGTAAATTTGGATTCGGTTTAGACATATTAATGTGCTTGAAAGTAAGAAATGATTCATCTTGTGAATAACAAAATACTTAATTTATTTGTATTTATCTGTGTGTGTGTGTGTGATGTCACATAGTCTTAAATGACCAATAAAGACTGAACGGCCCATGTTGGAGGACTGGAGATAAATTTACACACTGCTGTGAGCCCCCTCCCCTCCTGCCTGCTTCATCCTTATTTTCACCATGATATTCCCTGGCTTGATGTTCACAAACTCAAATCAAGGCCACATTAGCTATTCCTTAAGATTCGGCTTATTAACGACACACCATGGATCAAAGAGGTTTTTTTTTTTTTTACCTTTTCTGCCAATGACCTAAATGTGTCTCTTTGCAGCTTTAAATTAATTTTTCCAGGGGATTTGGAACGGCAAATTTCTCCCACTGGATATGCACGGATGGGATTATGAAAACATTTTTATGCTCTTTTTTAACATATGTGTGTTAGTCTTTTGATGCTGACACTAGTTTCATGTAAGTGTTTTACTCTGACTTGCTTTAGGAGTGAATGCATTAGTGCTGGGAAAAGCCTCCGCTGTGGTTTTTGACTCACTTTCATTGCTGCTTCATGGGATACACTCTAGATATAATGTAGCGCTCTCACACGCTCATACTAATTCACACTGGTGTTCTGACTGGGCCGTGGGTGCGTTCGTTTCGTTACCTTTGTCCCCTCTGTTGTTCTGCTGGTGGGCGGAGCCGGCTGACAGGTCCTCTGGGACGGCCATGGGCTCCTCTGCCTCCTCGGACGCTTCGTTGGCAGGGGGGCTGTCCCTGCCTGGGGAGACACACACAGACACACACACACATACATCCTTGTAAAGCTATCTTTGTGAGGACACTCATTGACATAATGTATTAATGTATTCTGGGCTCTTACCCTAACCTTAACCATTACTCTTAATCTAACTTAAACCTAATTATAACCTAAAGTCTTAACCCAATCTTAACTCTCAAACAGCCCTCAGAAAAAGTGAAGACTGACCAAAATGTCCTCACTTCCCAAAAATGTCCTCACTTTGTTGGTTTAAAAACTCTTTCCAGTCCTCACAATGTAGTATATACAAGAACACATACACACACACACCAGCAAACACTCGTCACTCACCACGCAACCCCTCGACATGTTTCATTCAGGGGAGGCAAAATGACCCCCAGGTGGGTGTGAGGGGCTGTCTGCGGGCCTATTGTATCTACTCTCTGCACTCAATGGCTCAATCATGCTGAAGTCTTTTACCTGGCATCTGGGCCATTTCCTGGGCTTCCTCTGTCTCCATGCGGTGCAGGTACTCTAATGGGAGAGAGATGGAGATGTATTTGTGTGTAAGTTTAATCAAGTCTAGGCTGAGAAAACAACATTATAAAAAGCTAGAGTGGAGTAAAAGGTGTACTTCTCGGCATGACTCCGTCACCTCAGCGAGATCGCTCTTGTCACAGCCGTGCGCACACCACTGTCCCCCACATTACATTACAAAGAATTACAGACATTTTCATTACAAGTCTGACAGAGAGACTGAGCTTGGAAAGTGGCTCGGCTCCGGCTGATGGGGCCCGCTGGTGTGGGAGACTTCGCTGGGAATGAGCTTTCAGACCACATTTGTTATTTATTGTTAATTTCCTGCCACGTAATCATCCAAAAATGCAAACTGACTGCCGCAAAATTAAGCAGAAAATTAACTGGCCCCCAGGTCACCGAGGATGCGGGTGTTTGCCGTGCCCAGCTGATCGGTGCTCGTGTTCTCTCTAATTTACTGAGCATGCATCGCTGAGCCCGCGGCCTGAGCACAGACGCATGCAAGCCGCAATCAGAGACAAAGAAGGGGGGAGAAAAAGTCAGAGGAGAAGAAGAAGATGAACGGAGAAGAGGCGAGAGCGAGATGGAGATACGGGCGGGGAAGCGGATGGCAAAGGGAGGGCAAGAAGTCAGTGGTGCAAAATGCAACAGGACGGTGCAGAGAGAAGAAAAGAAAGAGAAAAGCAGGCCAAAGGACAGAGAAGTTCTTTTTATTTATTAATTTTCTTTCTTTTTTTTAAGCAAGACGAGGCAGCCGAGTCCAGAAGCAATCCTCCGGCCAGGGCTGAATATCTGAGGAGTCACCAGTGCTCGTGGCCCCATTAATAATGGATGGCCCTCAAGCCTGCAGCAGATGGGCCCGACAGCCTCAGCCCCAGCTCCGCCACTTCAAGAAGCCCTCGGTGGGGCCGCTGCCCAGTCCAAGCAGCCACACAGGGAGAAGTGAAGCTCCCGAAAATAGCGAAACGAGCCCAAGGGAGAAGGGGAACCTAGGCCTTCCTGTTTTACTGACAGATGGCTCCACACATTTGGAACAAATAGTGGGAAGCGACCGGGGCCGTCTGTGTCGCAACGCACAATATTCTGCGGAGTCAAGTCAGGAGCTCGGCGGCCTGCAAGACGCCCAGGATGCAGGGCGAAGGGGAAGGGAGAGGAGGGAGGGGCAAAGGTCACTGGTGCAGATGATTTGTTCAGCACAACACAAGGGTGTCGCGTGTTACTGCGCCGAGCTCTGACTCTGCAGCGCCGTTCCTCAGCATCTGGAGTTTTGGAGGTCGGGTACAGAGGGAGGTTTATTCTCATGTGCCTTTTTTTTCTGGGCAGATGGTTGCGAGGGGAAACACGGATGTGTTGGTGGGGGGGCTTCGACAGAAATAAAAAAGAGAGTTCCTACATTCAGCCACAACCCACTTGCGTAGGCATGTGGAAAGTAAGGTGCACGTAGAATATTCAGGAAGTAGCTGTTCTGCTCGAGAAAGTGCTGCTGCATTCGTGCCCTTTTAATTTTACTATCCGTCACGTTTTTAAAAAAATGCTTCCTCTCTCGTTTTTAATTGTACTGCATCTCCATCTTTAGACTCTAAGTATTACATGATGGACTTCTACCTATAGGTTCTGGACTGCTCAAAACATACATCCAACAAACCAGCTGTGAGTTTTTTCTCCTTCATGTGATCCAGTCAGACTGAAATGATGAAATCAGCAGGATTGTTGCTCATGTCCCGGTTGTGACCAGGTGTGTTGGCGTGTGTGTGAACTGGGGGCAGGTGGAACCTCTGAGCCAGTGAAGTGGAAGTCAGAGAAAAGACTTGTGAGAGTGTGACACAGAGCGAAGGGGGGACTGGAAAAGTTTTGGTCTGAGTACGTCAAGTGAGGAGAGGCAGGAAGAGGCTTGTGGGTTGACAGAATTCTCGGTCCTTCTCCTATGTGTGTGTGTGTGTGCGTGTGTGTGTGTGTGTGTGTGTGTGTGTGTGAAGTGGAGGTGGGGGGTTGGGAGGGAGTTAGAGGCGTCTGCTCATAGTGAAGCGCAGAAGCTACACCAGGGAGCAGGGTGGAGATGAGAAACAACGAAACCGTTAACAGATTACTGAGGACCACACCAGCTCAGTCTGCAGGCTCAGACACTGCTGTGTGTGTGCACACCAGCAAACTTTATACACGTTTAAAATTAACAGTAAACTCAGAAACACGTGAGGAGACCCTGAAGTGTAGAAAAATAACCCCAAAAAAACATCAAGTGTTTCTGTTAGAAATAGATTACTGTAAACTTGGGTAATAAAAACGTTGCTTATTTTAAAACTGTAATTATGCACACAACACAGTGTGTTTTTGTTTGGTTTTTGCCTTTATGTAATATGTATTTATTGATCTTTAGAATGTATAATTTAATATTAAAACACAAAAACATATGTGACCTAAGACTAAAGCAATAACGTATGTTAGAGCCTTTAAATGCATTACGATAGATAGATAGATAGATAGATAGATAGATAGATAGATAGATAGATAGATAGATAGATAGATAGATAGATAGATAGATAGATAGATAGATAGATAGATAGATAGATAGATAGATAGATAGATAGATAGATAGATTCTAACTTCTTCCGCGAATAACTCACTCAAAGTTTTCCCTTCAGACTAAACAAAGTGACTGAGGAAGAATGAAAACGTGTGAATTAGTGACTGAATGATTCTCACAGCCGTAGGTTTCACAGGAGCAGTGATGAAGCTGTGGCAGCTTCTTATCAACTATTTGGAGAAGAAATTGGTATACACCGCCAAGCAGAGTGTTACATGGTCACCTTTGTTCCCGTGCACATGGAGATTCTCATCAGTAATTCATGAAGTGTATGGGTGTAAGTGGGTAGATATAGCGTTGAGCGGCTGAGTTGCGTGGAGCCCCGGTGAGGGGGTGAGGGGTGAGCAAAGGTGCACTGAGGAGAAGTTTCCTTCATTTGCATCTGACACACTTCACTACTCTGCTATTCAGACAGAGACAGTACAATCATTTTAATAACTGTCTGTCTTCCTCTGCCCCCCTCCCTCCTACTTCTGTTTCTACTGACAAGAAAGATATGTGCAGACAGATTTGCAGCACTTTCAGCACTTCTCCTTCCAACTGAGCCACGAGCAGCTCCTGTTTGTGCAGGTACTCGGCTCCATTTCCAACTTTTTAACGTCTGGAATCAAACGTACTTTTCTAGGAAGTGTTCGTTTTTTGTCGAGCAGCTGCATTTAAATCAGATTTTTGTGAAATTACTGAGTAAATGAGAAATTTAAATAGTTCAAATTCATCCAAAAATACCAGTTGACTTAAATGTTCTTGTGAAAACACTCACACACTAACCTACACAGTGTCTCATTGTCTCAATCTAAAATGAGATGACTTCCCCACAAACCCACACACACAGTTTCTGTTGAGATACTGTCATTAAAAAACGTTAAATTGATTCTTGAGCTGATTAATATCTTTAAACCACAGCGGGACTTAGCCTATTTTTCTACACAGACACAGAGTCTCGAACAGGAACTTTAGGTTTTAGCCGCATTAATACGAAGAAAACAATTAATTTCCTCCACAGTTTGTGTGTCTGGGCGTTGATGAGCAACTTTCCACCTCTGTGTAAAAAAGTTTCATCAGTCCTGCCTACATGTGTGTGCGTGTGTGTTTTCTACCTTCACACGTTCAGACGTTTAACATCCGAGACTGTGGCTCGAACATGTGAAAACAAAGCGTAGAACGGTATGGAAAAACTATTAGATTTATCGATTATTGATTTATGTGAGACGTTATGGAGCGTTGGTCGATGCGTACTGATTTCCTGTTTAAGCAGCGCTGAAATATTTTCACATTCGCTTTGAGGAATTTTATTTTTTATTTTTTATATTTTTGGCCCTCGATAAATTAAATGAAAAGTTTTTTAATGCGACTTATGTTAAAATTTAAAAACTACGTGGAGTTAATTGAGTGCGCACATCTGTTGCAACAGGTGCTTTGACAGGAGCGTAAAAATGTGTTAAACAGTTTGAAATAAAAGCCGCAAAACGTAGATAATTAATAGGAGAAGTTATAAATTAGAAAAGTATTTTTATATAAATGTAATCCACTGTGAAATAAATGATCCATGTGTTCCCAGAAGAAAAAGACACATGGAAAATGGGGAACATCCCATTATTTTTTCTTAAATGACTCACAGAGAAATAACGCGGTAAAAAATAAAAAAAATCTTTCTGTAATTAATTTTGAATACCTCACTAACCCGTTATATATCATTTATCAACAGAAAACTACGCGCACCAAGCGGGATCTGATGCTGCAGCGCACCTGCACCGAAACTACAAGGAGTCTTTTTTTCCAGTCAGGTGCAAATGTCTCCCGTAAAATCAGAGTGTAGAGCGAGCTGCCCCGGGTCTACAGGTCTTGACCCGGTGTTCGGGATGAGTGTGGAGCTGAAAAAGCGCGGTGGAGGTCACTTTACCTGCTATTCCTTGAGTTTGCAGTATGAAGTTCTTCCAACTCTCCCCGGCTCCATGTGCAGAAGGTCGCAGCGCCGCGGCGGCCCCATGGAGCTGCGCCCTGAGTCCCTCCCCTCTCCACTGCACTTCCTCGTTCCAGCCCAACATGACTATGTCTCTGAGCTCGGCTGAGGCATTTTGCTTGCTTTTATCCACAGGCCGAGTCTGCAGCGGGGAGTCGAGTCACCGAGCCCTTGGCACTTGCTTTGTGCCGTGCCAATAAAAGCTGACACCCAGTAGACCATTACTGGCAGCCATGCATGAGATGGGATGAGGCGCGCGAGGAGAGTGGACCGTTCATTGTTTATTTATTTCATTCTCGGTGAGGAAGCTGATGAGGGGGACTCCTCACTTGCATATTGGACAGCTCCCCTTCTGTCACCTGTTCTGGCACACTGAAGCAGTCCATGAAATTAACACAGCCCTTCTCTTCTCCATATAATGAGGGTTTTTTCTCTCTCTCATACATTCTTTACTGCTCCTTTAGAGTCAGAGCCTCCAGTTCCAGCTGCTCACATCAGCAGGTGTCCAGAATCAGGTTCCAGTATACCTGAACCTGGGCATTTTTAATTTTTTTTTTTCCAAAACATTTTTCATTCTTTTAGACTTGATGGTTCAGGCTGTATGCAGAGTGAGGGCACCCTCCCTGAGTCAGAGGCTCAGTCCTGCAGATGATCGTCGTGCAGATATGCACTATGTCACAGAAATGTGGTTTTCCCTCTGGTTTTGTGCGCAGGAGTGTACAAACCAACACTGTGAGTCCAAACCCATCAGAGATATTTTAGTTTCAGATGCTTCCATCAATGTGAGGCTTTAACACTAGAGAGTGAAAAAGTGCTTACAGGTGACTTGAAAGTGATACACAACACCATATTTAAATGAGTCAACCCTCTAAGGCTATAAGACTGTCTACATATTTCTGGATAGGCTGCAACAACACAGCTCCTTCTCATGTCCCATCATTCACACTGATAGTGTTAAGACAGCAGCCACATATCACTATACAGACCCTTTAAAAATCTTTAATAACTACTTTCCAATTTCCTCACACTGCCAATCTGACTGTCAGCTTCTTGTGCAATATTGTAGTTGAATCCAGACAATGATTGGTGCCCTATATTGTCTGAACTTATTAAAAGAAATATAAATTGTGGATTAATATTGATGAAGATTCTAAATAAATAATGACTTACACCTCTAGTTTGTCTAAAATAACTCACCTCTCATTCTCAAATGCGTCCTGTCATTATTACCTCATATAAGTACCCGCTGGAGTGGATCGCTGCCATAATTACTGAATTTTAACTTAAAGCTGAGAGTCTGAGCTCATGCTGCTCCCTCTCTACACCTCGCTGGTGGAGTTTATATACACTCAAGTTTCTTTGAATGGAGTGGTGGTTACACTCCAGTGTTTTCTCTGCTTGTGACTGTTTTTCCCAGTATCCCACTGTCATCAGGCCCCACACAGCACCCTTATCTCAGGAGAGGCTGTGTGTTTTGGATTGCTGAGTCACCTTTCGTGGGAGGCTGCTCTTATCTCCTAAGAAGCACAACTTTCAGGCAGTTGGTTGCAAAAGGAGGAACTTTGGGCAGGAGCGCTGCGGCCTGCTGTGTCTTCACGGCCAGAGTATGGATTGCAGCAACTCTCGCTGACTTCCTCAAAGCCCACGCCGACGCCGCTTCGTCTCTAAAGTGTGAGGGTGCATTGCCCTGACACTTGCAGGTGTGAAGAGAAGCTGCAGGATGGGTTCACCCCTGAGGCCGCACGGAGGGAATGCTGGGACCGTAACGTGACTCAGCGACCACAGAGGTGTCCAGTCATGACGAGGGTCTTCCCTATACCGTCCTCTCCAGTGACACAGCAGCTCTCTGTATGTGTGTTGAGAGGACAAACACTGTCTACGGACAATGATTCAGACAAGATTTTAGAGAAGTTGCAGCAAAAGTTGGATCAATACTCACCCCAGGCTGAGTTGTTGATAATCATCCTGATGTCTGAGCTCTACAAAGCCTGTAAATTGTTATTAGTCATGTGGAAATGCTTGCAAATTAAAGCGGATTTCTGCAGATAGCTTTAAAGTTTTTCTAAGATTACTCAATTCTGCAGCATTTACGATTATATTTCATGTACAGGCTGCAAACCACAGCTCCAGATCAAACTACACACAACCCCGTGCTCCCTCGGGTTAATCCACAACCTGCAGCAAACCATGTTGCTGTAATTAATATCATTACCTGGCAAGTCTCAAAACATCATCAGGCAACGTGGCTGGTCGACTAGCGAACAATGGGCTCCGGCTGGTTCTTATTTCATGGATCTTTAAGCAGTATTCACTGTTTCACATTTGGAAGCATGAGCAGCATGTAACCCTTAATTGGTTTCAACACCTTAATAAGTCAAAGACGTTCAAGACTGATAATCACATTAAATAGTCCAATTTATCTAAAAAGTCAATTGCAAACTGAAAAACTCTCTTTCTTTAGGAATGCATTATGCTGTGAGGATGTCAGAGTAAATTAAATTCCCCTCTGCACACTAAAGCATCAATTTCCTTATGGTAATTATCTGCTGGAATAGACGTGTCACTAGAAGGAGTCAGGCATGCTTGACATTTAGCCTTTTTATAGAGCGGCGATGAGTAAAAATTAAGATGAGGAAAAGGAAATTAATCTGCAGCCCAGGCAGGCATTGAGAGATCCTGGAGGATAGTGGCTGAATCAATCATGATGTTTGTGAGGCTGTTTTGAATAGGAGCCGGTGATGAGATTCAGACCACAGGCTGGAAAATCTGAGGAGGACGGGGAGGGGTGGTGGGGGCGGGGGGCTTTTTTAGTAAATAGAGTTATGATTGCTATGGGGAGAGCACTCGCTGTTATACTGTACTAGGTCTTACACACAACAGCAATGAGCATCTTATAGGGACAATACGTGTTTTTGAAACAACAGCTTGACGTTTTGGAAAATACAGTTCGGTATCCCCTTCAAAATGTTAAAGTCAGAGACCACGCGCAATAATTTACCTTGTGAACCAGCAGCTGCTGCTCTTAAAATCCACCATCAGCTTGATCCATTGTGGGCTATTTGTCTATCACTAAACTACTGTAAGATAATGAGACTTGAATTCATTAGCCCATTTATTGACATCAGAAAATAGTACCATATACTTTAAGGGTTAAGCACTTCCTGGTTTGCACTTGTTTACACAAGAAAGAGGAGCATAGTATGAATATTATGAAATTATTGTTTATAACAATTTTAAATTCTCTTAAATAGAAATGGAGATAGTTATGTCAGCCCACTTTTATTTATCTTCTATCTATAATTTTCAACTGTGGAAAGTTTCCTTTTACATAAGAACTGACAAAGCAATTCTATGTAGTTTTGCGTTGATTGTTGTGAGTCATAGGGGATTATGTTATGAATTATCTAATTGTGAGTAAGAATGCTGTGGGTGTGTATTGTCTGTTTTCATACATTGAAGTAGGCTATTGGTTATGAATTTGAAGAAGCTAAATATGAATAACCTAAATATAGAGAAGACACATTGTTTGTGATGGCATTAAGCAGGATGCAAACGTATTTTAACTTCTTCATTATAGAAGATCAAATTACACTGACTGCAGAGTTTTGACTCTACTACAGAGTTCTGCAGAGATGAGTCGTATAGCCTGCAGCTAGTCTTAGTTAGCATGTTAGCATTTCCCCTTACTTTAAATGCCTGAGTTTCATTAAATATATTATTCTGCAATATAAAATAAAAATCCTGATTTCTTAAAGCTTTTACATCTCTCAAAAAAGGTGCCAACAGCTGCCTGAAGGAGACTTCGCAAACATCATGATGCTGAACATGAAAACTGATCTGCTCACCTTTGCACCTTTACAGCCTCACGGCGTTGCATGACGGCTTATCAAACCAGGACCAGGAGATATTGGTTTTAATTACAGAGTAGCCTACTGCACATGCATGGTCACTGTATCATGTGGTCAGAAATTCAGCTTTGCACCAATTTTACATGCATCTCAGTATAAATAGACTGAGAAATAAACGGTTGATGTCATACCATACTGTAGCTAACAGACAACTTCTGCTATGGTGTGTGTATCAAGGGTTGTTCTGCAAATGAAAATAGCATGAAATATTTTTTTTAACCATACGCAGTAGCAGCTGCATGTTGGGACAGTGATCAGAGAAATCAGAGCTATGGCCCATTGGAAGCAGGCAGTCTTTTCATGGAGTGACATGTAAATTGCACGGCCTAAAGGTTGTGACCATGGTAGTTTGCTTAATTCCCTACAGTAAGTACCTTTGTATGTATTGGTGAAAGTTAACCAAACTGTAAACATGTTTGTCACAGAGAATTTGATTAATTTGATACTAATTTCCAGTCAAGAAAACCCCCGTACTGCTAATCTAGATGTCCTCTGACATGACTCTTTGAATAAGGCCGAGCCAGCTAGTTCCCTGCTTCAGCCTCTCTGTAAGATCAGATAACCAGCTGCTCACTATAGCTTCCAGCTCTGAATGAGTCAATGCTTGGAAAAACTTATGTCCCAAATTATCAATCTATATTTTCTAAGTGTCCAAAACATCTTCCTCTATTGATGAAATAAAGATCAGGGCTAATTAGTTAATTGATGTTAAATCTGATCCCCCGCTTCATTTAGGTTGTGGTTTATAATGAATGCTGACTTTCTTAATTTTCGGCTTCAAGTGAAAGTTGTCCAGCTCATTAACTGATGTCAGTCACCAACAGAGCTGTTGAGTTATATTTCCCCAACACAAAGAGCACACTGGATGGATTCACTGCAGTGTAGAGGATCAATCAAATACTGTGTATGCTGGTGCTGTTCACAACTCTGAAGTCTAAAAGTCTAGTAATGCTCCATCACCCTGACAGTTCAGGAGTCATTTTGATGATTGTCTTAGCAGTAGGCTGATATCACCACAGTGGAGCTGAAGGCTCAGAGACTCATAGCGTCCATCAAGGGGGAGAAACACAGCTCCTGATAACACCGAAGCTCTCCTGCTGTAACCGGCTCGCTAACATTTCCCACAGCTTCCATTTCCTGTGGATGTGTCCAGATTCTGTTGAGACTTGGAGGATGTGTTCACCACCGTTCATGGCCTCACTGTGAGGATACAACCTCTGCAATGTCACTCTGTGTTGGGTTAAATCAGCTGTTATTGGGCAGGCAAATGCTTCACATAATAATACAAAGATAAAAGACTGTAAATGCATAAAAACAATGAACATAAAAGATGTGTTAGGAGTCAGTCTACAGTGATTAGCAGCAGTTAAAAGAACAGGTGAATATAAATGTCTTCAGGCAATTTTGAACAATAGCCAGAGTTGCAGCACATCTAAGATCCTCTGGGTGTTTATTGTGTAGTATAATAAGCTTCATCCTGTTTTGTTTAATCCAAGAGACACTGAGGAACAGGTTCAAGGGGATTTGGAATTTTGCTTCTATGCTGTGCCATGAAAATAAAGTGACAATGGATTATCTTTGCTTTACTTGCTAAATTAGTTCTAAACCGCCTGCAAAAACAGCCACCGTGTCTTCATAGCTCTGGGGTGATCTTTCCCAAGTTTTCTGGTGTCCTCTAATAAAAGAGTTGCATTGTGTAATATTTTTATGCATGGTCTAATATTTTTGGAGGTTTTCCCACACAGTAGACAGAACCTCAGGGTGTATTCATCTCTGCTTTTATCTCCCTCTAGCTTTCTGGTAGTGGCAATAATACATCATCACAGAACAATTTTAATGACAGTTAAGATAAAAGTGATATAGGTTAGAGTGGTGATGCATTTAGTGATCACACATTTAACTGCTCTAAGTATAAATCCTGGTGAATGTAAATCTAAAGAAACTATAGATGAAGAGAAACAGGAAAACCAGCTCATCCCTATTTCCTGTCTTAGCGTGAGGGTGCACAAACCACAGACATGAAGCTGTAGCTAGTAGACACTTAATAATGTTGATTTGCATTAGAGTCACACCAACAGCTCTGTGTGATGTGCGGTGGTGAGGGCGCTTCCTGAGAAAATGAACCACAGTGTTCCTCGTACTGGATCTGATACTGCCACCATGGTTTAAATGTGCAAGACTAATGCAGAAAAATCCCTATTTTCCTCAGTATTTGGTTGATTCATCCCTTATTGCACTTCATGACAGAAGCAGAGTGTGTGAGCTCTAACATACACACACACAGTGGGCGAGTGAGCGAGTCGGTGAGAGAGTGAATGTTTAAAAGGACAATGCAAGCGCTCACTACCCAGAGTTAGAAAACCACTCATCTAAATCAGGGAAATTATGATAATGGGGCATCTCATTATTCTCCAACTCACTCCGAATCAGTCACTGACATCACATCATTATAGACGTATTCATATAAACAGATTGGATGGCATAAAAAGGAAGCCTACTCCTTCAAAACTTTCTCGTCGGCTTTGTCTATAATGTCTTGTGTGTTTGTGTGTGAGACAGGAAGTGCAGGTTTCAGGAAGAGGTTGCAGGGGTCGTGGTGGTCACCTCTTTTAACAAGACCCTCTGCTGCCTTGATATGAAATTTTGTAATTATTATAATGAGTCATTAGATTCTAAATATTATCAGGTGAAAAAAACATCAGACTGTGTGAAAGGTTTGATGTCTAAGACGACTACAAACAGAGAAAATACCCATAAGCACTTGTGTGAGGAGAGCGTTCTGGCAAGCAGAAATCCCGAGGATGTCTGACCGTTGCAGCAGACAGTTAATCAATCCAAGTGCTTGTCTTTTCTCTGTTTTGGGGAAAAAATATGGGCGGCCAGTCTAATCAGCAGAGGAAACAGATCTCAGGGGGTGTTGGGCACCAGGAAAATGGATCTGGGTTGTGAAAAACCACGATTACCACGACCTGCTCTGGATTCAGCCATCTGGAGTTGCCTGCTCCAAAAGCCGGTAAAGTTCGCTCAACTGAGGCCCAACTAGGAAACAGGTTTCTGCCTCCTTAACAGACAGCCAGCACTCCCAGAGCGGAGGGATGTTTGCTCTAAAATACGTATCACTTTCAGTCCTGTAAACTGACTTCATCTCAGAAGAGCTGTGTGTTTAAACTTTGAAACTACATGAACAGACCAGAAATCCACTGGTAAATATCCTTTAAATTAATTTGCCCTCAAATTAACTTTGTCATTTTCTTCCCAATTTTCCAAAGATTTCCCTTCCTGTCTGTCTTTGGAAATTACATCCATTGTTTTTTCACTGTTACCAACTGACCAATTTCACCTGCACTGTTCCAAAAACTAAGATCCACAAATAGCTCAAACAAACACCTACACAGCACTACGAGTAACACTGCTCAAATGAGGTACATGCACAAAGAAGTAATGAAGGGAGGATGACAGAAAGAAATATTTTTACAGCTGGAAGCATCTTTCATGCTCATTTTTCATGCTACAATCATCTCCCTTCTCTCTTATTTCCTATGAAATACACAGATACCATGTATTCTTGTTCATATTACTGCAGTTTTTTCATTATGTGTTCCTTTATCAGAGTGAGTGCAAGTATAACGCGCAATAGTTTTTCACAGGAATAGCAGTAAAATATGGGCACATCTGTATGGAGCAGAACTCGAAGTCAGTGGAGTGCATTAGATCGCCCTCCAGTGGACATTTGTGATAACTCTTCTCAACACAGTTAAAATGATGATGTATTTGAGGACATGAGTGGTTGCAGGAGAGAATAAACCTCTGCGGACGCAACAGAATATAAAGAGACTCCAAAAAGAAAAAAAAGGGGGAAAAAACATAAAGAAGATAAATTACAAAGTGTTTGCTCTGAATCCTTGAATAACAAATTAATGACTGATATGACACTATAGAGATTGGCCTGCTCAGCGGCAAACTTGAGGTAATGATTTATTTTACTGCTTAAGTGGCTTCATAAAAGTTACTGCGAGGAGTGACAGGGCCCAGCGGAGCATGCAGGACTGGAGAGAGCAGGGACAGGGACTGCAGCATCAGCAGCGTGCTGAGCGTCGGCAGGGCTGTCTGCACAACCAGGGAAGGTTGTGTTTTTTACACTTAATATGTCAGAGAGTGTTCAATGAGGCTGAATATCACCAACTTCAAAGGGAGCAGCTTCAAGAATCAAGTGTAAAATCTATTTCATGATGAAAGCGCATCTGACTGTGGTGCGGGTGTGTGGGAGCATGATGGTCGTCTCCAAGGTCACCAGTTAAAGATCTTTATCCATTTTCTCTGTGTTATCCCTGTTCTCAGAGATGATTATGCTACTGCAGATACCCGAGAGCGAACACATCAGGGTAGGTCAAGGACCAAGACATTCATGGTGGCCTTTCCAACACAAAGTGCTCACATGTTCAGAGGGATTGGACTTGACCTTGGACATCCACTTTAGCTGGAGATAAGGAGGGAGTGAGGTCACTGGAGGTCACAGTGGATCACTATTAAACTTATTTCTAATTAAATGTAAGTGGACTTGTCGCTGGTTGTTGAAAACATGCAGTGAATGATGGGATTTTCTCCTGACATTGCTGCTGAGTGGAATGATTTCTAAAGCAAAAGTAGTTCTGAGTATGTACAGGTCACAACTTGTCCACGAGAGCTTTTAGCAAGTCTCTTTTCTCCATGCGCAAACTGCGATCAAAAAGCCGCTCATAGCCACAAATAATGCTCAGAACAGCAGCAAACGTCAGCAACAGTACAAACAGGGTCCCACTTCTTTGATTCTTACATGTGACAGAACTGATTATGATTATTGCAAAACCATGCCTTTTTTGAAGGCCTTTTCTCGAAAAATGCATATCCATAATAAAAGGAGAACATCTCTGCAACCACAAGGTCTATTTGAATAATTCTTTTTTTTATTGAACATGGTCCACTTTGGGGATTTGCTAGATGTGTAATTATCAGTATATCTGTTACTGGTGAAGACCAAATGAATATGGCACACACAAAAAATTAAATAAAAATTCATTTAAAAAAAATCATATTTTTGATGAGTGTGCTTTAGAATAATGGAGATGAACCTCTAACACTCTATAAAATCATTGTACAACATTTAAACATTGTCTCTGCAGAGGTTGATTCTGATAAAGTGAAGCAGGACAATATAATTGAGATATTACTACATAATATCCAGGCGAGAAATATGAATATAAATATAAATATGAATTTTTGGCACAGCTTGGAACCACTTGCCACTATAAACCAATGTTTATTCTTTAGTTTCACACTATTTGCATGAACTAACTGAAAATGAATCAATTGGAACTAAATGCGAACTCCAATCCAGGCCTTCTAACTGGGTCTGCGCAGAGCTTTGCTCTGGGTCTGCGTACTGCTGCGTAAAACTGCACCATGTGCTGCAGAGACGTTTCTACCTCTATCTCTGCAGCGGATTGGCCGATTCGCGTGATTGACGGCTCATTCTAACCAGTAGAGCACAGGGAATGAATCTAGACCCACGTGGGTAAGATCGACAGCACTGGCAGCCATGAGCCAATCAGAATGCGCGGAGTCCCCGGACATTACGGCATGATCTGGGCACATGGAGGTTCCTGCCGGCTCCATGACGTTATATCCGGTTCGCATGGTCCTAAAGGCCGCCAGTCGCGGTCCCATGTAAACAATGGTCAAAGCTAAGTTGGAAATATGTGGATTTACCCTCAAAACAAGGTTTTCACTGCAAAACAGCAAAGGTAAGAGGAAGTGTAGGGCCATGCTTTGCCCGAGCACTGTTTGTGTTTGCTGGTTGTTGGCTTATTTCTCTGCTGCTGTTGTGGAGCTGCTGTGGAGCTGCTGCTGTGGAGCCACTGTTGCTGTGTACCATTCCAATTTTAGTAGCCTGCTGGTTCAAATGAGTGGTAGCTGAAGTGTTTGGCATAATGTACAGCATTATACAAGCCAGAAATGTGTCGACTGGGTCCACACCGAGGTGCGCCATTTTGTTTGATGTTTAATTGTTTGTTTTAGTGGTGTTTGGGCTGTGTTTGTGTTAGATAAATTTGGTTTTTTTCACGTTTTAGATTAGCTTCTGCTGTTCAATTTGATATAAAATATGACTATACTCTTTCATAATCAGTGCATGGGGGGTCAGGGGGGGTTCTGTAAACCCCAGGGTCCCCCAATTTGGGGACCTTGGGGCTTAACAGGTTTTAAACCCAAATAATCAAACATTGTCTGTCCGAGCAAACATTGACAGAAACACAACTGAACTTAATGTATATATTGTTGTTGTTGTTCACAAGGAACATGCCAAAAGCAAAATTGAACTTAATAATTGTTTTTGTTTTTATTAGATAGAGGGGAGTCATTTAGGTTGAAGTGGATGACAAGGAAGATGAAGAGCATGGAGTGTACATTTGAAGGTGGAGGGGAAAGAGTTGGTCTGAGCTCCATCTGCCCAACATGAACATCCAGCAGCTTGGTCTTCTGTGCTGTCAGGTTTCTTTGTCCTGAAAATGCCCGTCTTCGTCTTCTTTGTCTGAACATTAAATTCAGCTCCTTTGTTCATGAGGTGGTTTGTGGTCTCTGTGAGCTGCTCAGAGAGGTGGTCTTTGTCCTTCTTCAGTTGAAGGATCTCATCGTCTCTCTGGCGGAGCTTTTCCATCAGCAAGTTCAATTTAAGCTGGTTCTCGCTCTTGCAGGCCTTGTTCTCCTCCACCTGCGATTTCAGTCTTCTTTGGAGCTGGAAACACTCTAGTTCCTTCTCGGTAAGGGCCTTATAGCAAGTCTGATATTCCTCAGAAAACTTCTTGTCTCTCAAAGCCAACAGCCCTTCCAGTCTGGCAATCCTATGTTTGCTCTTGTGAATCCTGAAGAACAGCTTCTTCCTTTCACTTTCACAGTTTTTCAGTTCCTCAGTTTTGTAACGGTTTTCCTCTTGGGCAGCATCGAGGGCATTTTGCAGCCGGTGGAGCTCGCCATCGGGGTTGGCCTGAGCTTGTGGTCTCTGATTCTCCCGGCCCCTATGGCCAGGACCATTAAATCTTCGTCTTTCAGCCATTTCGCTCAGAAGTGAAGACACTGCAGTAGAGTTGGAACTGCAGTTGTTGTAAACTGTCTGTAGTAGACAGTAGTTGTGTGTAGATTATCGTTGTACCTAGACGTCGTAACCCTAACCCTATCGTCGAGAACGTACTGGCTCACATAAACGATACTGAGATACAGATGACTGAATGGCATCATGGAATCTTTATTGGAACTTCACATCAAATGATGTCATAGATGACAATGATGAGTAATCACAATCTTCCAGATGATGTTATCACATTACCTTGGGTGATGTTGTGTCTGTCGCTACCCGATCAGTCTGTAACAAAACGGTTGCCTATACTGGGATTCATTTACGAAGCACAATGTATACAAGTGAAATAGCCTTCTGTAAATTTACAATATGATACTGTGAAAATGATTTCTTTAAAGAAGTGGGTCAGATATATACTGTACACGTGGGTCAGCCATATTGTGATGAACACAGCTGTTGTGTCTTCAGATGGAAATACAACAGAAGCCTAGTACTTGAATGAAAAATGAAAATGAAAATGAAAAATTTGACTCATTAGGCCTAATCACTCTGCATGCATAAACTTGAAATTAATGGTGTTGAAACCTGTGATTTCATCCATTGGTTTGTGAACTGGTGTTCACTTTGGATCTGTATTTGTTAGATGTCATGTTCCCACATCGTTATGTCAAATAAAATATACGGTAAATAGAATATAATATATATTTAGCCTAAAGCTAACAGATGTTTGATGCGTCGTATTATGTGCTGGGACCCTGTTTGTAGCCTACTGTTGAGGACGTTTGGGGCTGTTTTGAGCATTATTTGTGGCTATGAGTGGCTTTTTGATCGTGGGAATAAGCAAATTTGCCAAAATGTTAAAATATCCCTTAACCTGCACCTCTCACAAAGAGCTTTAACATCAATACATCGTTTGATTCCCTCTTGTCCAGTGTCCTTGAGTGAGATACTGAACCTCATACATATTGCCCCTGATTTGTGATGATGGAAGATACGCTGTATATTAATAGGTGAGTGTGGCTTATAGTGTTACTCGATAAGACTATTAAAGTGAAGGCAATTTACCATTCCTTCAAAAAAAGAGACGCTGACGCTACTGTACTTCAAAAAAAAAAAAAGACTGATTTTACATATCACAGTCTGTTAACAGGACTTATGAAGTATTACTGCATATGTGAAGAAAGTCAAATAAAGCATTTTGTGGCTGCAGAGGAAGTTGTGAGAATTCTGTCAAACTGTACAAACATATCCAAACAACCCTGTTGCCCTCGCGCCTACATGCAGCCTCTGGCTTGAGTCAGCATCAACTAGTGCTGAAGACTACAAGTTCAAAAATTGAAACATCTGGGACTGCAGCTTTGCAAAGAAGTGAATGTACCAGATCTCTAGCAGGCTGCTAATCTCTGCCTGAAGCCAGAGACTTGAGATTAATTCTGCCTGCATATAACACACTTGACGCTCCAACTCCAACTGGGCTGAGATGCAGTGAGTAAAAAGGTGCTAAAAAATAACTATGGAATTAAATGGACAATATACATCAGTTGTTATGTCCACCATGAGTCTGTGTCTTGGAGAGCAATGGCAAATAAATGCCTGAAAAACTGAGGTGGAACAAAGTTTTGAATTAGACAAAGTTCTGTAAAAACAAATGATGTCAAACAAATTTATTGAATGATAATAGTGGTGTGCTATGTCTGTTTACAGTAATTACTTTCAGGTAACTCAATTAGATTGACCTGTAAATTACTTTGTTCAAAACCATCCACAAGGTAATTATTTCAGCACAGAAGTAATTAACTGGTTCTGTGTAAAATATTTATTTTCCACCATATACTGTATTTGTGCTTTTCAGGGTAATTAGTTATTAAAAAGTCTAATTTCCAACATGGTGGGAATGAGGGTGAACCAAAAGAGTCCACATCTGGAGAAAAAATAAACAAGACAAGGTAAAAATAAAAAATAAAAAAATAAAAAAACCCAGGGTAAGATGGACTGTGCATGGGGCGAGCTGTGATCTTAGGGCTATGCCCAGGGCTGGACTGCTAATCTGGTGTGAAGCAGGCACATTTTCTATGTAATGACACTGTGACCTTATCATATCGCCAACAAGGCCCAACACAGCCATATGCCTCCATCCCCTTGTTCTTGTATGTAAGATGCTGTGGATCAGAGTCAAAAGTCTCTGGATAGTGATTTGATAAGAGCTAGAACATGAGAAAAACAACAGTGTAATGTGTTGATGTGTCTGAGCAACAAGGGCCGAAGAAAAAAGAGTGCCAAGGCCTGGCTGTGCCTCTTGTTACCGGCAGACATCCAGCCATGCTCAGCTTCCTGATTGTTTAGGAGCTGCCAAGGAAGCAGAGTTGCAATTCCAATTAACAGAACCTCGTCTCTAATAGGCAAACAAACTAGTTTTATTACATGTACCATTACCACTAAAGGAGGCAGCGGAATAACTTGCCATAAGACAGAGGGAGGGAGAGAAGCCATCAGTAACCGCAAAGTTAAGGAAAATTAGCATAAAGCGTGTCAATGAATAAAACAGGAAAACACCATGGCAACCAGAAACCAGAGAATAATATACTCACAACATGTTTCCTTCTGAAATCAAAGTAGATGAAGGTGTTGGTCCCCATGAGAATATGACACAGTAATATTTGAAAACTGTTTTAAATCAAACACCTGCTGAGGATGTGATACAAACCCATTCAAGACAGATGTTTGTGAAAGTGCAACAACCAACATTCTGCCAGCTGATCATGGCGTAACTCACTCATTCAGTCACAGACATACTCTCATGTAATAAGCTTCCCACACACTGGGTTAGCCGTTTTTTCCAGGGTTATTTCTCTGGTGCATGTTTGAGTACCTCAGTAGTATCTCAACCAATTTCCTCATAACACCTACAAATGAAAGGGGAATACTGGCCATTACATATCTGAGGCAAGTACCTTGAGTGTACTTGATTAACTTGATATGACAATAGATATGTGCTTTAATTTGAATTCTTAAACAGCTTCCTCTGTTGCCCAAAGTATACTAGACAGCTTATTAAATAGAGAGCTTATCCTTCCCTGCAGCTTCAACTGAAGCTACAGTTCATCTGCATGATTTCATTGAGCAGTAATTAACACAACAAGAGGACACACTGTTCCCTGATGACATCACTGGGGCACAAAATCAAACTAACTCACTCTCAACAACCCTCAAAGCAATCTGTGTGGGCAATGAATGTGGGAGGTGAACTTTGTTTAGCCTCATCATGAAAAGGAAACAATCAAAGGTCACTGTGCTCCGACCTCTGGGTGTAGTTTATCTTAAATGTTTAACAGCTCAGAAGAGATGCCATTCTCAGTGGAAAATTAAAATTGATTATAAACTTTTGCTTATTAATGCCTCTCTCGTTCCAGGATAATAGATGTTTATTGATGCCTGCGGCTGTCAGGTCGAGCCCTTGTAAATGTGTGTTCAAAGGGAAAGCGTTGAGTATGTCTAAAGTGCCTGGGAGTCGTCCATTTTCTGTGTGAGCCAGTGTATGTTGGCAGCAAATAGTTGGCGCCAGGATTTGAGCAGAGTGGGCATCAAAGTTGAAGTCCAGGCAACTGTGATGCAGTTCAGTGGCAACCATTGAGAGTGGCGAAGTACCCCACTGTGGAGAGCACCAGAAAACACATCTGTATGAACTTCATGACAAAAAAGCATCCATGAGTGTACAGTGACCCCTAGCACCTACATTTCCAGGGGTTTAATCAGACCTTTTTCCACACCAAACCCCAACCCTATCTACAGTACGTTTGGGAAATTAAGTTGAAAACTGAATCAGATGCAACTTGCAGTATTTTCTGTACAGTATGGATTTGTCTCCATTAGTAGTAAAAGCACAATGCTTCTTTGGGCAATATTAACTCTAATTCTGTTAATTGTTTGTTAACAGTTTTATAATTCCTGCTTCAAACTTTTGTGCTTTTCGTGCACAGACCCTCCTCACAAGTTTAAATAGAAAGCCGATCCAGTAATCCCTCCGGTCACCAGGTTGTTAATGATGTAGCAATTAGGCTGATGCGAAAACAACTGTCAATTAAAATCAGTATAATGCCAATTTGCAATAGTAGGATTACTGCTGGCCCAGCTACCCTTAATGTATTGAAGCAGTTTCTTTCTAGGCACATGGTCATGTACAGCTTCCCCCTGATGTTATGCCATCCCCTGTGATAAAGGATACTGATGATATAAAGAGGCTCAGCATTAGTTATTATCAGTCCTTGCCTATGGCACTGTCCCTACATGGTTTAAATATCCCATTGTTTAGAGATCATAACCTCAATGCTAAATGTTTAGTTAAGTATCAACCATTGGCACCCTGAATGCCAATGAGGTTCTTCATCCAGTTCAACCTAGGGTCACAGCCTTTCACAGAACTAGGGGACAAATGACTCTCTGCTGACACGGGGGAAATACCATTGGTGGATCATTATGTTCTTTTAACTCATCTCAAACTGTGGTGATATGGGTTTAATCTTAAACAGTAGCTGTAGATGAGTTTTTCTCCTCATCTGTCCCTTCTTTGCTGATGATTCACAATTGTACCTTACACTTAAATCCAAGGATTCAATTACTTTTAAGGCAAGGTGTATTCTGAATTGTTGTTCAGTGTGTAGGCTCACACAGTCAGGGCCTTCTCCTCCATGACACTTAGCCACCTGGAGAGGTAACCCTCTTGTTACACAGGGAAACCCTCAAACACCATGTTGGTCGGGAGTATCCCCACAGCGATGCAGGGGGTCAGTCATTAGAATGACGAATCCATGTAGCCAACTAATGTGGGCCAACTTGGCCCAGTGGATCAAGGTCCAGCCATATGCTTGACAGCAAGCTCCATTCCCAGATCAAGATCCAATACGTTATTGGTTGCCCTACTCTGGGCACAGCAACCCAGCTCTCACATTGCCTACTCATTCAAGGTTCATGAACTGCTCTAGGCCTGGCCCCTCTCCATTAGCATGGGGGAAAGAGGAGGCAGCGGGAAGCAGGAAAGCTGGAGGAAAAAGTAAGAGCCTAAAAATGAGTAGCAAAGGGAGGGAGCAGAAAAGAGGGAAAGGAGCAGCAGGACAGTTGCTCCCCCATCCTAAAAGATGGTAATGGAAACTGCTGGGGTGGAGGAGACAGAGGTCTTTCATTTTCCTCCTGGACATCAGGAGGCCTCAGCATCAGGGCGTTCATTGTCAAAGCCACCTGAGAGGAGATTACAAAAGATAAAAACAGGCTGAAACAGAGGATGTAAATGTTAATGTTTAGTGCAGTGTGTAACCTCACCAACTGCACTGAACACATCACGGGCATCTTGTGTTTAATTTTGAGACTCAGCTATTGAAAGCAACTGATTTGATTGCTCAGGTTTTTCTGTTAATAGTTTCAACAGCAATCAGCAGAAAAAATAAAACTCCTTTAGATCTGAGTAGTAACAACAAGTAGAGGTCTGTTTTAATACATTTATCACTAAAGCTTGCCTCGTGACTTGGTAATTTCATCAGCAGCTCCATTTTTGTTTCCAAATAATTCATTGATATTCACTCCTAAGAATTACTCACAGCAAGTTGTCGTGGCGGCACAGAGCTAAAGACTGGCTGACACTGTTTTGACTCCAGGGCACAATGTGGAGAAAGTAAGAGAAAACATTTTGTCCTTTACTAGTTCAAAGTTTATAATGAGTTGAAGTTATCTGAGACAAACAGCCACTGAGGAAATCTTGCAGTATACAGTATAATTTATTAAAATATAGGCTATAAAATAAGAGCAGGGCCACATGGGTAAAATAGGGAAAAGGAGGTTCCATCTCTCATACATAAATAAATAATGACAAACCCCTCCTATCTTCTACATTAAAGTGAGAACACCAAATCACACTACAACACAGCTGTAGTGAAAATGATTTAGTGATGTCTCTCATGCAAAATAAGCTCCATTAAGTGGATTAAGTTAAACTTTTATTCACTTATTACACTTATTGATCTCCTGCTACACTTTGAGGAGTTTGTTTGGGTATTAGTTAAATAATGTAATAAACATTTCATGCAGAGTTCCCTAAATATATCTGAAGCAAAATGTGTGTTGGGTGCAGTCAAGCAAAAATGATAGTGTTTTCGAGTCAATAGCTACACACTCCACACCTGCCTTAGGAAGCTGTTGAATATAAATTTGAAATGGAGAAAAACATTGAGTATCAGTCAAAACTGTTTTCCTAACATCACCACTAACATTCTGGCAACAACATGTTTTATCTTAACAATTCAACAGGTTACTTTCATTTAGTGCTAAATATGCAACATGTTCTCCTACCTGCAAAGAACGACAGCTGCCCTCCATGGGGGGTCAATCTAAAGTAGAATCTGCAGTAGTTTCTAGAAGTTCTCCAGGGGTCTGTTCAAGAGCCCAAATTTCCAAAAGACAGGTTTTTCTTTGGGTGAACTCAAATGTAAATGAGCAGGTGGACGGGTCTGCAGCTCTGACGTCAGCCTCGGCCACCGCTCTGTTGCATGTCTTTTATGATGTGCGTGGGGCAAAAGAAAGGTGATACAGAGTACTATCTTCAACTTTATTCATTATGTCCCCCAGGGTGGCAATTAGTTTTACAGTAGACAAGAACATGACACATACCCTGTAACAGACACATACAGACAGAATAGCACAAACCGCAGTATCATGATCCGCCATGCACAACCACAAATCAACAACAGAAAGATGAATGACAGTAGTACAGTAAAATCAATACATAGTCTGACACCTGGGAAGCTGTATAGTCGCTGCACTTTACATCTGATTATCGACCACACTAACACCGCTGTGTTGCATTAAGCTGTCTATAAGTGCAATCAACAAAAAGAAACAGGTCCTCGTTCTCACAGATTATTGATTTAAAACAACTTTTTTTTAAAGTAGGCAAAGTAGCAGCTAATTGCTGAATTTAAGTTATTACTAAGCAGATCCAGTATCGGCTCTTGTAAGTAAGTAAAATGTACAAAGTGGCAAGTTGCAACTGTGGAACTTGCAGATACTTAGGTTCATTACACTGAAATCACTTGACTTTGGAGAAAAAATGGCTGTTTAGTTTCGTTTCATTTCGTTAGATTCTACAATACATCATTCATCTTTTTTTAATTAATTGATTACTTTGGACAGTGTTGACATGCAAACCATTAAAATAAAAGGCGTGGTATTAAGCTGAAATACTCTGATGAAAACTGTGCAGGAAGTTCTGAGTACTGTCAGCATTGTCACGTCACATGAATCAGGTTATTACACAGCTATATCAGAGTTTGTTTTGTTTATTGTAATGTAGGTATAACATTATTCACATTTTGTTGTTTATACTGTTATCTTTCAGGCTTTCTGTCATCTTTTTCTGGGTCCGTCACATTTTTGTGTCCCCAGAAACCCTTCTGTCATGTTGTGAGTTTTTGTGGAGCATGTGTTGTCATGTTGAGTAGATGTTTTTCTGGATGTGTGGCTTGTTTATGTGTTTACATGTGTTTTCTCAAGTTGCAGTGCTTTGAGCCTGCAGGGCCACTGTAGTTTTCTTCACCACTTCCCTCCTTTATCATCGACCTGATGGGTTAAAGTCAGCTTCTGACACATGGCGTTACACATATGGTTCATTTGTTTCCATAGCAGCTGCCTCCAACAGTTTCCAAGACAGAAATGTGAGATTGTTCTGTGACTACACATTTACATATAAGTCAAATCAACAGGATTTTGACCTCTTGGTATCATAAATGTCTGAACCAACCCACTCCATCGAAGTTGAGATATTTCAGTCTGGACTAGAGTGGAGGGCTGGAATTACCTTCCTAAAAGTAAGGACAAAAGTCCAGACGTCCTATAATCAGACAGTTTGATGTTATCAGGCATCAGTGAGCAGCATAGTGTTCACCACTCTCCTCCCACATACCTGCTGCTTATATACAGACATTAATCAAGCCTCCATTTGTTGAAACAGCACTTTAAACTCTTTGCTGCAAGTAAGAGCTGTAAACCACTATAATGTATATCAAGGTAATTATGATTACCTCAATTAGCTGCCTGAGGAACAAAATAATAAAGCTCGATTGTGTTTTGAAAATGGCTATCTGCCCACGTACCAGCTGGCTGATGTGAGGCTTTAACATGTGTGGTGATACCTGAAGGGAGGTGTGTGTTTATGGATTTAAAACGTGTTCCGACAGTGACGCGGTTCATCCACCAGAAACCAGGCCAACTTTAGTTCAGCCAAATGTTTGTTTTGTCTCCTATGGATAGAATGTTTATATCAGTGTGTGTTTTTATGCTTGAAGAGTTAAAGAAAAGGAAAATTGTAATCCATTAAACATCTACAGCATTGAGATTTATGTATGAACATTACCTAACTAAACAATCTTTTGAAACTACTTCAATAGGAACACAGTGTGTTTCTCAGGGGAACTGCAGTGTGCAACCAGTGTGCTACTTTGGCAAATGTGCTCCGTGAATCTGACTGAATTTTAACAGGACTGGTTGAACCTTGAGATGACAGAACAATGATATATTCTCTTAGATAAGGAAAATTAGGAACTACAACTCCGCACAGTACTTGCTCTCAATGCTAGATTACTGAGGAGCCCCTGCAGCAAAAATCAGCCATGCGTCCCTGTTGACCCCTCGTTCCTCCCACTCTCTGTGAATTGTGTATCATATACCCATCAAGTAAAAAGCACACAGCAGACTGCAAATGGCAGCAAAATTACACAGTGTTTTGCCTAGAGATGCTGATTCCAACTAGCACTCCTGAGGCCTGTTCAGCAAAACAGGATTCGAGGTTATCGAGGTAACTTTGGGTTTAATTCTGGCTTTTCTATCCTAGAGCGGCGGTTCACTTCTAATTGGGTTGACCCGAACTTCTGACCTGGGTTAACCTCAGAGGATAAAGACACTGACCAATCAGATCACTGGGAAAAACTCTGGGAGTCTCTTTCCTAGAGGATTCTGGTGGGAACAAAAGACTTAATTAAGTGGTGATAATAAAGTGAGTGAGTGTGTGAGTGAGTAAGGGATTTTTCTTTTTTCTTTTTTACAAATTAGTGGAATCATTTTGCTGTTGGAGTCTTTCCATGTGTTATAGCTGCATATAATTGAAAATATTCCTTAATGTGACAGGATTCCTGACAGTGATGATGCTTTTACTCTTCACCACTGCAGCTCAGAATAACATGCTCTGTCGCTGGGACCAGAAATGGAAATAAAAATGAAAACCTGTGAAGTCTTTGATTAGAACAATGATCCTCTCACTGTTGAATAATTCCATGATTATAAATGAACATTTCAGTCAGCCTGACTCATCAGACATAATCTACTCCTCTCCAGTCTGCAGCAGAAACAGTTTGACATTAACTTCAACTGTCCCATCTGCATCGCATGCTCATTATGCTTTGTTCATCAGTCATTATCAAGAGGTGAAAATACTCAGTAGGGAACTTAAGTGTTTCATCTTCTTCTTCTTTTTGAATTCCAGTTATGTGATCATGTTGTTTACATTTCACCTTTATGGCTGTAAGCGAGCCACAAAGTTACACAGTCATCAGATGAGTTTTGGGCTGTAAAAAAGAGTTAGCACATGCAGGTCTCATTCTTTTATCAATCCAATTCAAGCTGGAGTTCAGCTGCCTGACGACATGGAGCTCCGCAGCAGTGAAACCTTGAACCATCCAAATTCGTCATTGTTGCTAGTGGAGAAACTATGTAGAAAGTATGTGTATCTATGTGCATGTGTCTTTGTGTGGAGACAGAGCAGGTCATAGATATGTCAGGCATAATAATCCAGATGTTGCCCAGAGACCGTCTTTGTTGGCTGCTGTTCACATTACTGACATGCAGCGAGGCTGTGACCTGCTGGCTGCGGAGGTGTGCAGCTACTCATACCTGAGCACATTCATGTGTGAACAGTGATTTTGTACTCGTTTTAATAATGAACATCTAATAACCATTCCCTTGGTATCTATATTGGACGCCACAAACACAACGTTTCACCCCGGGGGAACATTCATGATTAATAGCATCTCCTTTGAGCTGCTACATCTCAGCAACCTGCAACTAGTCGTTTATCACAGTAACCAAATATAAATGTTTTGCCAGTGGTCAGAGGCGCCTATTGTCTCTGGAATATTACTCCTCATAAATGGGTTTTTGTGGCAAATAATAATGAGGAGGCTTGGCCTCGCCTCAGGGTTCAATGGACTGACCCTCCAGAGAGATTGCTACATTACTTCCTCTAAGAAATTGTTCATTGCTTTAAATGAAAAAAGAACACATGAAAAAGGGATTTTATACCTGTGTAGAGGTTTGCAGATTGCAGTTTTCTGCAAGCTGACCACTAGATGGAGTAGTGGAGCCTGAAATTGCCAGATGGCAACAATCAAAACAGCCCGTCTATGCTGCTCGGTCCCTTATGAATTAGATGACAGCTAACAAATATCACAGCATAAAATATAAGTCCTTGTTGTAAAATTATAGTGATCCATTATGAGCTTAAAATACCATTACCATTCAACAAGGTGACCATAAACCCAGTGTTGAGTACCTCAGACACACTTCCAACCCCCTGCAGGAATATTAAAATGACTTTCTTTGTGGATGTTGGGTAAACAAGGCATTTTCATAAGCAGACGTGGTGTTTGTTGACAGGGAAACCTCAAATGTACGCTGTGTTTTTATGGTTGACAATAAACTAAATGAAAAATATGTAAATCATGGATGCAAAAAATAATAATAATGTTTTCACAAAGGGTGTAATCTGGTGCATGAAAAAGCTGTCTAAGTCACTGGAGCAAAAACAACACCAAATACTATATGTGCCTCAGTGCCTATTAATTAGCTGCCTGAAATCTAATGCGCAAATGTATATGCACCATAAATCTATATGCAGACTGCTGCTACACATGCATGGTTTACATAAATAGTGAAAACGCCCTGGTTAGGTGGCATTTTTCTTGGTAGAGAATTAATGTTAGCGCGTTAGTGATGATGACGGTGATGCTAACTGATAGATGATTTTTACTCAGGCTGTCATTAGCAAATGTAAACAGCCAAGAGCGTGTTGAAAAGGATGTGTTAAAAATAGCCTAATTAGAGTTATTCTGATAGCTGAGTGGTGAATATGCCCTACTCCCACACAATGTTCCTCCGCAAAAGAGGAGCAGGAATGACACTTGTGAGGATCTGATGTTGGCCCCTCTTGAAATCGCTCTCCAGATGGAAAAAAAGAAAACAGAGAAATTGTTGCATCAATCTCATGAGGTCTCAGGAGAGCTGTGCTGAGTGTAACAAGTCATTCTTATAAATGATGTTATAAAGGTCCAGAGGTCCACATGATTTATTGCATTTGGAGTTCATTAATTATTTGTATTTCAGAAATTCCTCCATATACCACAAAATAAAAAAAATCCCTCCATGCTTTGTACCCCAATTACTCTAGGGTTTTTGTTGTTGTTGTTGAAATACTGAACTCGACTGTATTTCTTGCAGGAAACCAGATATTTCTGGAGTGAGGAGTCATTACCATTGGAGCAGCCCTTGTTGCTGAATCCTGTGTTATTACTCAGCTTGTCTGCCGTTCTCTAGACTCCTCCACAGCCTCAGAAATTATTTAAATCTCACATCTCGCCCATGGTGCCGGGCTATAGTGCGGCAGCAACTAATTTGCGCAGGCTGCATTCATCTGAAAGAAACTGTTGCTCTGGATTAAGAGGCATTGTTGCTGCAGCTACTGTTGCTGCTGCCGCCGCCGCGGCTGCTGCTGTGGAGGGTCATCACAGCAAAGTCACATGTGGAGTGTTGTGGCTGAAGACAATATGGGCTGATGCTGCTCTGGGCAGGACATTATTTTTGTTAATCAGACAACAGCGCTGAGGGTGACCCAGGATGACACCCCGGGATCAGACAGGCAGGGCCAGGAGGAGATATGGCTGCCAGGCACAGGGAATGGATCATCCAAGAGTGAAGAAAGGACGCTCCAAAGCACAGACAGACAGACAGCATCATTCATCACAAACAGTTAGGGAATCAGCACTTCAAGAAATTACACAGATAAATGGTAACAGCACAACAGTTATTAATGTTTGCAATCATTCACATTAAAAAGGCATCGATGCACCTGCAGATACGTGTGAGGCTTCATCTCAAAAGTCACACCCAGTATTTCTTTGTGTGCATGATACACAGTTTATGTCATGCATAGAGCCCCATGTGTGTCTTAATGCAGCCGCCTCTGTCTGTATGTGTTGTAAAGTGATGAAAATGCACGACCGTATTATAGCATAAGGCCCTAAGTCAGAGCTCATGGGTCATATTCATCACACTGTAAAAGCAGTGAATTGATTACTGCCTGATGACCATGCATGCATTAGATTAGAGGGCAAATTGGCTGAAGTGAACTCTGTCTCATGCTGTGTGCGGCACTCTCACCCATTTGGAAAAATCCAAACAGAGTGGAGAGACAAAGCTCCCATGAGCAGCGGGGGTAGCCATGTCCTCAGAGAGTGGCCAAAGGCTTTATTGTAGTGCTGCTTTCCTGCCCTCGGTTGCTGCAGCTCTCTGCTTGTCACACTCAGTTAGCTCAATGAAGTAATGAATATGCCGCTGTACATTTTTCATGAGGGAGGTGGGAGTGAAAAATCTGCTCTTTATAATGCTTTTAATATGGAAGTTTTCACACACACTCTTCCCCCCGCAAAGCACCCTCTGGGCTATCATGATGCTGCATGAGCATGATGTTTAATGTTAACATTCCCCAGGGGAGAGTCAGCATAATGCAATGTCACTTTCAGTGATGAATATGTTAACTACAGCAGATACACAAGCAGCTGTAAATCATGTGTAAGTTGAAATAACAGGCGCTGTCCTCTTTTGGGATAGAAAGACAGTGGCTGCACAGGGAATAACTAGCGGAGGGGAAAACAACTCTCACTGTACGGTGAGTCACCTTTTCAGGTCTCACATCATTACAGTAATTAATTAGTTTACATGCAAGCACACCCAGGAGCTTCCGAAAATGGAAGACCATTAAGTATGAGAGGGAAAAATAATGATGCAAAGATAAATGCAAATAAACACGCTGTTCAGGAATAATCAACAAGCAGGCAATTAGGCAAACGACCGAAATGACAAAGGTTTGCCATATTTGTCAGAGTTTAAAACCAACATTGTAAACCATTCAACATGCATGGATACACATTAACCAACATAGTGTAATCGTGGAGTCCAGCTGCTGTTTGAGACGCAGGGTGCATGCAACAACTGTGCTGTATCTCAGCTAATTAAAAGCGATAGCAAGTGTGATTTGAGTATAAATGTACATTTGTATGCTTGTTCCTGGAGGGGAAATAAACATCCAATCAGGATTACAAATTGTTGTGTGTTGTCAAAGAGACAGCATGAGAGCAGGTTAGCAAGAACAGAATTTAAAACAGGCAGCTACTGTAAAAGTGCAGGATAAACTTTGAAATAATTGGCCCAAAGTCAACAGTTGAAGTAATTACTTACTGGTCAAGACTTTTAGAGAACCTTGAGTTTTCCAGTATTTATTAAAATGTGCAGTGTAAAGTCTGGGTGTAGCCCACTCTGTGATTAAAGCTTAGAGCAAATTTAAAAAAAAAAAATCTTTTTGTTGACCTTAATCTAATTAAAAATGTGTGACTTGGACAACAGCCAAACTCTTTTCCTTCCTGCATGGAGATATTGTGGAGAAAGTTCACTCACGGAGTTCACCGTTGCAGAAGTTTCTGCAAACATGTTGCACTCGGGCTGGTTTGCTTTCACCTCCTGTCCAGTTCATCTCACACCAGCTCGTCTGCAGAGGCAGGAGTCCCCCGCTGCTCCTCCATCATGCCAGGCCGCCGTCTCGCTCTTTTCTGGCAGGTAGCACTGACACAGCCTGGAGGTATGTTTATAGGGTCATCATCTCGCTGCAGGATCAACCTCGGACCAACAAGTCAGACTTTCTCTGCCTGTTGCCTTTGTCTGGCCGCTCTGACAGCATTACTTACTTCCTGCAATGCAGCATTGTCCAGACAATGTTTAAGTGTTGTAGGAACACAATCTGTTCCAGCACAGCAGATGTTGGAGAGAAGTCAAGGCTTCATTATAGCAGAGAATCCTGAAGTTAACTGGTTCATCTCTGAAAAGGGCTTCTTAAAAAATCCAATTTATTCCTTTATAAATGAAATTGACATTATTTTTTTCAGCTGTTACTATTCACATTTGTAAAAGATAATCAGGTGACACAATTCATTACAATATATGGATAAATACTTGGCTGAGTAATGAATGAAAAATGTAAAACACAGTTGAAAAGGCTGCACTAAATAGATGAATATGTAGCGTAGAGAGCAAAAGTAAGGGATAAACACTTAAACTGCCAAAATCTAGTGTATGTGTGAATGATTTATGGGTCGAGCTCCTGCCACTCCACGTTGCAGTGAGGAAAGCAAACTTCAGCAAACCAACCTAAAAATAGAAACAATTGTAATATTCACTTTTCTGTCGTGTCACTTAACATCCACTTTAAAATCCTGAAGGATGGTGTTGATGAAGGGTTCACCTCACGGGGATGTGGGCAAAAAACGAGATAGAAGCTCCGTTTTAGTTCATTTCTACTTTTAAAGATATTTCTGGCTCTGTCTGGAGGTGTCTGGCAGCGACCGTGGGACACCACTCCACTTCTAAGCTTTAGATCCGATCTGTGTGCAGTAACACACCTCTGATTTTCAATTACGAATAAGACGCTGCATTACGCATAGAAACACTGGGGGTAATGGACTTTCCCTGTTGCTCAGAAAGATGGACTTGTCCCTGAAGACCTCAGTTTCCATTATTAAACCACACACCACGGTGGCCACCTCGGCTGTTTCCATTCCCTTTGACCAAAGTGAAATTACCTGCTTTTGAAACTTAAACATAGTAAAGAAGCCACAGCCTCAACCTCCATTTCCTCTCTGCCAAGTTGGGTGTTTCATGTTCTCTGAGAGGACAAGGAGGAAAAAACAAATTCTGCAGGGTTGTGTGCATTGAGGTCTCCTTTCACTTTTCATACACAAAGATATCCCTGGAGAGAGCAGAGCAGCATGTGAGCCAGACTGGCTGGACACTCACACAGTGCGTATCAGGACCTGGATGATGAATTACCATGCACGAGCCGGAGGGAAAACAAAAGAGAAATACTGGAGGATGAAAGTTGTATTGCAAATACAAGAAGCTTAGTATTCTGCAGGGCTGAGACAAAAGCTGCTTCCTTTATGATAACCTAACAATCCACAATACTATCTCCAGTCTGACAGCAACTTATGCAGATGCGCCAAGCTCAGCAGTCCTCCACTGAATTGAAACCCCCCCCCCCTCCACGAAAAGTGTTCAGCAAGCAGGTCACATTGACGTACGCTGCCTGTTGTGGATGAAATGCTGAAGCGCTGTCCTCCAAAATGCTCTAAGCCTTATCACTCACCTACCTGGCCTATAACGGCCTGTGATGGATAGGGCCAGATTGAAGCTGAAGTCCTCTATCCACCCTGTGTCATTTAGAGAAAATAAGGGATTTGCTTTCTACCAGGCTGAAATTCGCTTTTAACACCAAAGCAAAGTTAGTTGTTTGGCTCCCGCATCCTGTCTCCTTAAAACTCAGCTGTAGTTAATCGAACCATATCTGTCGTCGGGTGCTCCACGGATGTATGAATGGGCAAGACAATTCAAGCCTTTAACAGCGAGTATCACCCTCATCTGGAGGCAAGACAAGGCAGAGGGGTGAAATTGAAAATGTGAATGTCTGGTTAATGGCAGAGGAGGAGTGTTGGAGATATAATACCAAATCTATAAAGGACAATTTCAGGCTCCAGACTCTGGAGACTCAGGCGCTCAATCATGAAGTGATTCACTCAGATTGATCAAGGAGCGTCGTAATCACATGGGAATGTTACATGTGGCTCCAAGGAACACTCGCAGAACTGTCAAGAGATTCAAAGCTGGATTTAATGGATTTGAGGTGATGTGCTTAGAAATCATTTCAGAAGGTGCAAATAGAATCCTCAAAGCATTTTACCAACATTTAGCAGCTGTCCAGTGAAATTAATGTTCTGAACAGAGGAATTCAGACGAATAGTCGCCATGAGAGAAACAGAGGGCTGGTATTTCAAATCTGTATTCTCACAGCAGAAATTCAAAGGGCCCGGCTCCGTGAAGAGAAGAATTGGAAATCTACTAATGAACTGCGCTTTTGATAACAGTCCTATATTAACCAGGAAGTTTAAATGCACTAACCGATAACGAGCCGGCTTTTATTTAAAGTAATCCCGGTTAAAAGCTCAGTTCTGCCTCAGAAATTGAAATAAATGCTGCAAATGCAACATCAAATATTCATAACCCTAAGCTGTCATCTAGGTCTTCACGTCTAGAGATAGATGTGAGATAAAGAGCGAAATCCGGCATAATTACTCGCTGCTAATGAATGGGAAGGTAGGTCGTTACAGCAGTTATGGGTAAGTGAACTCCTAATGTAGTGTTCAGTGTTGATGCAGACACGTAGTCGGCACTTTGAACCGTTCTTTACTCGCCTGTATTTTAGAGCATTTCCACCTCTGTCATATTATTGTCTCACAAAGGTTTTGATGCATTTCATTAGACTGCAGAGTGATAGTGCCATTAACTCAGGCTTACATTTTCTATGAAAAATCATGAAAGTAAACGTGTGCTTTCAAAACTTTAGATTGAAGTTGACACTGAAGTGTTTTGATCTAAAGCTTCACTCAAACAGCATCTTTTTACTCTCAACTCTGAAGTGTTCAGAGCTGCAAAAACATTCATAGTGAATCCTACTACGCTTGTGAAAGTGCTTGTGTTTCTATCTCTTGAAAATGGAAACTGACATAATAATTTAATTAAACAATGAGAGGGGACTTATTAGAATTTCAAAAGATTCAATGAGGCAAAGTACAAATTACAAATTTCAGTCAGTATATTAAAGGACTTCATCAAGTGGCTTTTGAAGAACTTGGGAATTTTCTGCTCAGTATCTCCCTGCAGCATGTGTAGTAAACTAATTGTAACGTTAAATAAATGATTTGCTAAAAAAATGTCAAAGTTTCCAAAGAGGGAGGAACGTGTGAGGAATCCATAATTCTACATATCCATAAAAGTAAGACAGCCATGGGGGTAAAGTCAGCTATTTAAATCCTGTTTTTGAGCACCGTGTCATTAAAATGTAAGATAGATTCGTGGACTGACGTCATGCTGAAAAGTCTCAGAATGTGCTAATTTAAGGTTAACTACTTGAAGTGTTTCTATTAGCTTAACCTTTAAATGCACAGGTGTTAAGTGGAGGAACTACTGAGGTACAAATTAAAGTAAGATAGGCTGACCAGATGTCCTGGTGGGATGTGTTCCAGGGGCAGGCGAGGAAAGGCAAGATAGGAGCAGGAACAGGAAGCTGAGAAGACAAGCAGACACCTCCCAGCACAGGTTAGATTGAAGCCAAAGCAAGTTTTTTTAGACCATTGGGGAAAGTGAGCAATGCCTGCACATCTGTGATTGTAGCTCTGTTACTTCCATTCTGGCAGTTCCACCGGCACCGTACACACACACGCAGGATGGTGTGGGAGTGAGTTACTATTATAGCAACACTTTGTGTCTCTGTTCTCTGGAACTTTCTTACAACTCAGTAACATGTTTTTAGGTTAGTGTGCCCTTGCAAAATCATGAATGTGTTTGTGCCTCAAGACAGAACAATAGTAAGTTCATATTTTTGGAGAACATAATAAAACAAAGCAGACGCCTCACAGCCAGAGAGAAATACGACTATAAAATATATAGTCATATTTCTTATTAGTATGCAGAGCAGACTGTGCATACAGGATGGAGTGTGAACATCAGAGCACAGTCTGACTGTGTTATAATCCTTGATTCTGAGATAATGAAGGTTAAAATGACCTGCTTTTGATGTTATGACTATTGATTCCGATAATATCATAACTACTTAAATTTAACAGGTGATATTCGATAGCTGATGGGGCCATTTCATTCATCCAGTGGGTTTGTGCTTTGTTAGCTGGTAGACTTGAGAGTGTTGAAAATAAGAACCCTCGGGTTTAATGTTGCTGAACCACGTTTAATCATCCAAATCATACAGTAATGTCTTCTGAGGTAATTTCACATCAATTATTTTTCTTGTTTGAACGTGATAGTGGTCCAAATGCCTGCAAACTACTTCCAATTTAGAAACATTATCTGAAACTTTACAAGTCTGAAACAGACATTCTTCTAATCTTCACTTCCTGTTCTTTGTGCATCCTTGGTTTTCACAAAACCTCAGTCTAGTCTAGAGTTTTACAGAAGGTTATTAACTTAAGAGGTTTGGTGGCGTAAAAGATCAGGAAATGAGTTTTCTGAATATATCAACCTTGGTAATCTTGCAATCTCGCTCCAAATAATATCTGTGATAATGCAAAACTCATCCAAATTTCCTTCAGTGGCAATACTACAATAACATGCTGAAGTTTAAAGGCGCTATCTGTAAGTTATACTGTAGCTAACATTAGCATGAACAGCCACATGTTGAGTTACTGTATACATGAGTTGTGTACTGTCATTCTCACGGGGAGCATACATCAGTCCGACTGCCAAAAAGTCTGACGGCTCATTTCTCCGACTACCCATTCTACAGTGTTAAGGTTACAGTAGGTTTAGGGTAAGGTTAAGGGTTAGGGCTATTAAGTCGGAGAAATGGGTATAGTCAGACAGACGTCATGCGCCCCATTCTCACATCTCATTGGCATTCTGATTATAATAGCACAGGTTTTGTTTTGCACTTGTTTTAACTATTAGAACACAGACATAATAAACCCCTTTGCTCTGGTGTTATTCATTCAATAATCATAATTGTCATTGTTTTGATGTGTCTTGGACTGGTTGTTCTTTTCGTGTATTTATGTGAGTTGTAAACTCAGTGTACCCTGTAAACGTTGTTGATTAAAACTGAGCAGTACTTTTCCAAAGCAAATGCAATTGGATTTTAGAAGACTGACCAACAGACTGGGCCTAGCTGGTTAGCATGCTGACAGCAAGATAGATGAAAATAACAGCAACAGAAGCAAAACATGAAGGTTACTGCTGCTGCTGCTGCAGGCAGCTTTTGGTGTCTTGTTTACTGAACTTCTGAATTTCCCTACATACTGTTGAGTAAACAGGTTTAAACGCAAATATTAGCTTGGTAGCAATAGAAAAACTAACAAAACTCCTCTTACATGGGGAACATGGATAAGGATAAATGGGACTTTATTTATTCATTCATTCATTCATTCATTCATTCATTCATTCATTCATTCATGTATTACAGGCATTATGTCTTAATAAAGCAGTATAGCTTCGTTTCATCTGTCATTTTGGGCCAAAAGCTGTGGAGCACTTTGGTTTCGTGTTTGTAACTTAATAGAGGTCCTGCTGTGAAACTGCGTGCTGATGGTGCTTTAAAGTTTCCTCTTTTGGCCGGAGGGTTTCTCAAAGCTTATGATGTTTTCATTTCAAATGACAGAGCTGGCCGATTGCTATAAATGAATAATGAATTTCATCACCTATTTTAATTTGAACTCATCTCCTCTCAGTGCAGCAGCACACATTGTCCACAACAGGGTTGAAGCTTAATTACATAGTTGCAGGATTGGGGAGCAGTGGAATCTCACATGGGCCGCTCCAACAGATGTGTCCAATTAATGGCCTGTCTTTGAAGGATTTTCGGTGTTTACTACTACTGGGAGTTTTATGTCAAACTAAAAGACCCAGCCTCGTTTCTATTGAGTAGACTTTATAGGGAGGCTTAATCACGGCTCTCGTCTGTCCAATCACAGACAGAGTAGATCTTGAATAACTGCTGGAATATGCACTGATCTAAAGCCAATTGTGAGCATTAATGACCTGGACTGAGCAGATGTGGATGACAGATAACATCCCGTTTCAGATTCCTTACTTAACAGGCAGATCCACAGCAGGTATAGGCTGCTTGGAAAACGAGTCGTAATTGAGAATTGGCTTGTATAATGAAAGAACATAGCAATGACACAGCAGTAATACTTCTAAACAGAAGAAAACTGAGGGGGTGGGGGACAAGAAGGAATATGAAAAAGAGCTTTCCATATTACAAATGTGAATTGGTGGACATTCATTTATCACTTGTAGCCTATGCACAAGCACAGGTCTTTTTTTTCTCCCTGAAAAGAACGAGTCTGGTTTGAGAAGACCGACCCTTACAGTCCAGAAGCCCTTAATAGATCAGTGCCACCGCTCCCCCGCTGCTCTGAGAGAAGCCTGTCACGTAGCATGTACATGCATTTAGGCTTATTTACCTCAATCCCGCCGGCTGGCTGACAGGCACGTTTCACTGCTGGAGATGCAGCATCGTTGTCAGGCATCCCGTTGATCAAAGAGTTTTGCGGCATGGCCGGCACATTGCAAAGGGTGACAGAGAGAGCGCCACGCTGCTAATGCAAAAGATAACAGGAACACAACATCTGCATCCAGTTATCACAACCCTGCACTTCAGTGCTCACAACCTGGGTTTAAATGATCAATCATCATTTTTGATCTGCTGGTCAATAGGGCCCACGGCTCTGCTAGAGAAAATCATTCATTAGTCCTCATCCTCAAATTGAAGATGTAAGACAAGGGGAAACGTGCCATCAGCCACACAACCTTTCGGTTTTTAAATTTTGCAAGCAAATTGGGATCAATGACCTTGTAGTGTCCAGTCTTTATTAATGGAATCAAAAACCCAGAGGCAACTGCAGAGTCTGTATTCTCTCTTGTTTATATTGTTATGCATATAGCTACTGGAAATGAAACCGCAGCATTACTAAATAAGTTAATATCCCTCTCGACAACTCATTAAATATTTACCTGTAGCTTTCCCACAAACACAGCTCATCCTGGTACTTCAAAACAGAAAAATGCTTGCATCTAAAGAGTTGATTTGTTCGACTTTGTCACACTCAAAGGTTACCTGTGATAACAGAAATGTCAAATAATTTATTCCGAGGGAAGGATCTGGGTCGATCTTTCCATCTCCATGTTATTTGATGATTCAATTGAAATTGTGAACATTTTATGCAATTAGAAGCCTGAAAATGTAAAACGCCAGCCTTTCAGCGAAAGACTAACCACTGAAGATCTTCAGCTGAGAAGGATCACTTAAGCATTTACCGAGCACAGATTGGCATTTATTTGAAACATGAACACACGGTACCAAGAGATATACAAAAAAGCACTTTCAAATCAAAAACACATTTGAACATCCAAAAAAAAAAGAAAAGAAAAAAAGAAATCAGGAACAGTCAAGTCCTCTTGAATTTCCATCTGTTTCACATTTTGTTTTTAACTCTGCCCTTTATCGTCCTGCACAGCAAATCTTTACCCATCACTCTGACATTGATCGCACAAAGTCTAGTCTGCACTTTGGTGGTAGAGGGGCAGGTGTCAGGGTTTGTTGGATGACACCACATGTCAAGACATTGAGGTTTTCACCTCCAAAGACAGCTGTGTGTGTTCTATACATTCTGTTGTTTTATTGACCTCTGGTCCAATACATTGCTTATTAAAATACAGAGGCTATAAAAAATATTTTTCACTAGTTCAGCATTAATGACCCCTATATGTATATATTCATAAATAATTTAATACATAGATAAATAGATATTCTGTGTGTGGATTATAAACTTTCATAAAAGCATTTTTTTCTGTAATGCAGGAGTGACTAGAGTATAAATGGTGAAATGCTGGAGGGCCGCTGTCCGACCCTGATGTCCAGTAGACTGTGTGAAAGGCCGAGGGTTTACATGTGGGTTGGCACTGGTGTTACATGCCAATGTCCCCCTCCGACGTGCCAGTCTCTAGCTCCGCTGGCACTCATTCTTACTGCAGGTGGCCTGACGCTCAATCTGCCATGTGCCCTCCTCGTATGTGCAGTAGCAGATTGTGCACTCGTCAATCTTCACCTCTCTGCCGGCCGGTATGACTGCTGTGTCCGCGTAGCAATTTGGCCCTGTGGGTGGTACAAGAAAAACTGGTTCAGACTGACTTAATATATTTTTAATACGTCTCCTTTGTGCTGTTGGCATTGTGTCACGTTATTGAGGTCAGCTCTGAGCACTGAAAATGTCTGATTTGTTTTGCTCCTGTGAATTAATTCATTGTTGAAAATCTCAGATACAGAAATCTTCCACATGTTGGTGTTGGAGTAAAGAAACGCCTGCGTTAGGAGGTTGCACTCCTCCGTTACATTTTCCACTGATAGACCCATGACTGTACGTCCACAGCTATTGTGCTGGATCCAGCAAGGACACTGTTCAGTGTGAAAGTGCAGTTTGAGGTCTGAAAACACAATTCAATGTCATATCCCTTTTGTCCTGCCTGAAGGATCCCAATCAGTTTAAAATTCCATGAATTCACAGACACCCTTGTCAGCCCTGGACGCAGGTGATTTATGAACCGCAACAACCATTGTGCTGATAGGAAATCATGGTCTTTACTTATAAACCCAGTAACTGACTGACTATACATCTCTGGATAAGCAGCACTTGAATTACAGCTGAATTACAAGCTTTTCGTGCAAACAGTGACATAGTTAGAATACAAAATAGAGAATTCATGACAATGATGTTATTATGTTAAACAATAAATATTCAAATAAATATGCTATCAAGTCAAATTCATCATTAATGATTTATTGTGTTTTTCCTTTGTGGGATAAGAGTAAGAGAGTCTGTTACTTTGGCTGAACAAAATCACACAGGAAACAATCACACTTGATGGATGTGGCGACTGCATTTCCTGATAAACAGAAGATCCATAAGGTTTAACATTTGCCTTCACAATATTATCATAAAAATATGATGATATCAGCATTTTATATTTTAAATATATAATGCTCAGTATATCAATACATGATGTGAAACAATGTTTTTGACCCATGTTTTTGATTAATGGAGCATTACTGCAAATATGTAAATGTTGGGGAACTCATTTCCCCTTGATGTTCACTTAGTATCCATGTTTGCACTGCATCGTACAGAGAGTTCACCAGTTTGTAGTAGTACTGTCTGGGTGTATAGTGAGAATTCGACTCACAGTATCCAACAACCGAGCAATATATCCCATCATGCGTTGTGCTGCAAGACAGAAAAACAGTGCACCAGCACACTCATCAACAACAGTGTGCTGTTGTTTTTGGACTCACTCCTCTAATAGGGGGTTGTAAATAGAGGAGTGATTTATGACACAACCTTGACTATATAAACCTCTATAAGAGCATAAATTACCACCTCATATGAACAAGTAAATCTCTAATTAGCCCAATTATACACTCTGGGATTTTGCTGCTATGTGTTTGAGCATGGAAAATTAGCTTATAGGAGCTAGATGTGTATGTATTTTGAGCTGTGCAGTCTAGAAACAGCATATATCAGTTAACGTGTTAGTTAGCCTTTAAACCCACCAATTAGCTCACAAGCCAGTTAGCTCACTACATCCATTGCCACAAATAAGTTTTCCATTTGAGCTTGTTCTCTGAATATTCAATTTTACCAAAGGTTAGGGCTCAACATTTTATCTTTGCTCTGGTTGTTTCTATTACACTGAGCACTGAACACAAAACTAACCATTCAGGTTAGATTTGTGGTTTAGGTTGATCCCCCGTGAATTTTTCTGCTACTTTTGTTGGTGTTTCCAAAAAAGAATCACAAATATCTTGTTCCTGCTCCTCTAAGATAAACTATAGCTACTGCCCAACAAAACAACAAATGTTATCATACACATTTTATATTGTTATGTTGTAATCATCAATAACAAGGCTTCAGTGTTTGTTATTCTAGTAGAGGACCCACGCCGCAAGACTTCTATGAAAGTACAGCGTGGAACAAAGGCCAGTGGGACACAAGCTTATTGGAAAGTAGGACAGGACTTAAGTTATTCTTTTATTGCTGCTTTTTAGATGTCATATCTGCTGCAGTGACCAAATCTCCATGTGGAGTTCAGCCTGGTTAGTCGTCCTATTTCGTTTCTTTAAGATAGTTTCATGACATCTCAGTGAGCTTGAACACAGTCAGTCAGTCCAGAAAGAAAAGATAATGAACACAAGAGACTGAATGTGCTGCCCTTCATTTCATTTCTCTCAGTGGAAAATGGGCTCTCACATCTGGGCTTTCATTGATTCCTTCCCAAAATAGGCGTTCTGGTTATGTGAATGTAAGGGGCACAGAAATATAATAGATATACTCACGTCAGGATTTATGAAGCGGTTTCTGCTGCTGGTGTCAGTGTTCAGTTGTGACAGGAATTTATTCAGGATGACACTGATACTCATCACATTTAATGGAGTGAATGAGTTTTCACCGGAGTCCCTTTAAAGGTGCCATAAATTATCAGCTTTGTATCTGCTTATCAAACCACCAGGCGGCCACTTACACTTTATGTAGCTAGAGCTCCCATCAGGGAAGACATGAATCCTGGGATAACAGTGATTACAGGGAATTCTTAGGGTCTGGAGCCATGATTTTATCTTCTCTACTGTCTCATTCTGGGATTCAAACCTTCAATCAAAGCATTTTTGTTTTTATTTAGACTCACTTTGAGGTGCACAATTAGGCCACAGAGTAAAACATACATTTTAGTGGACTTCACAGTGGGAATGCACAGTGGATTTGAGCAAAACTACAAAATTAAGCAGCTATGGGACTGTTATTTTTCTCATTACTATAGAGGAAATTGGCTCACTAATGAAAATGTTGATGTTGGGTAAGAAAAAAAAACGGTTAAAACCACAGCTCTTGTGAGTAGCCCAGAGAGTTGTAATAAAAAAAAAGGAGCCACTACTGGACCCTGGTTTATTTTGTTGCTTCCTTTCATGTGTGCACCAGAAATCCAGTTGCTGAGCCCACAATAGCAAACGTGCTCTTTGTGTCACCTACAGAAATATGTTCTTAGGTACTCGGTGTGATGGGAAGGCTTTTGTTTAGTCCAAGTGCTTCTGTCTACAACCACTGGCTGGGAAAAAAAAAAAAAAAGTCCTCATAAATCATCCATTATCTCTCAAGCTGCATGGCAAAATATAAACACTGAGGGAATTGTTCCACAACATCAGGTGTAGCATAACAATGGCTATTTCCCTTAGACTAACAAGGTCTTGAGCCACTCTGTTGTATAATTAAGATCCTGATAAATGGTGAGTCTTTCAGCTGCAGCCGCTGCATTTCATTGGACGGCAGCACACCAGAAGGAGCGTGCTGGCACATCAATCAATGCGAACAGTTTGCCGAGGCCTGTCAAAATGTCAACCCTAACACATTTATAAGTCCTCAGATGAACACACGCACACGCACACACCCTATCTGAATAACAACTCATCCTATGTCCCACGCTGCTGTCGCTACTGATTCATCATCATTAGCAGCATTTAGAACACAGTGTGTCGAATAACAGACGCATATGTCAAGGATATCCTGCTAGAGAAAAATGTGAAAAATAATCACGCACTTTACAAAATAAATCATAACTACTTCCTCCTGGAGCTGGGATTAAAACCACAGCCTGTCAGCCAGACATTCACGGTTGCATGACACTTCGCTTGTGTTAATTTATGCATGGATTTGGCGCCACTGTGCTTACTCATTGCCATGGCCCTATTATTCTGCCATTCATATCACACCCACCTTTTTGTCATTGCTTCATTAATATAATATATCCCCATCTTGTCATCACTCTCTGTCTTTCTCTGCCTCTCGCTCTCGGTGGCAGGAAGAGATTTTTATAGGCACATCAGGCTTCACAAGAGCTTTCCAGCGACACCCGAAGAGGCAGAAACAAATGGACTGTGCATGTGCATGAGCAGTTGGACTCAAACTGTCACTACAGCGTGTTAGAAGTTGGCATGGGCAGTGTGTGAAAAAGATAGCCATTAGCACCTGTGGCTTTGGCTCCGTGGCAGCAGCCTAGATAATAGACAGGGAATCGAGGACACATCCCAATCATCACACCCCTTAATTCTGAAATGTTATAAACTTGCAGAGCTCCATTATAAGGTAATGGAAAAAGAAGAATAGCAGAAATCACTCATCTTAATGCATTTTTAGAGTAGATTTGCATTATAAATGCAGAATAAAAATGACCTTGCCTTCCGAAGACGGGAAGCAGGAGAACTTTTTTTTTTTTCTGAGGGGGGGGACTATGATTTAAGAACAATATGAATAATTTGTTGCAGAGATTTTAAGTGAAACGGGTTCAGCCTTTCAAATATGACCAGCCTCACGTACAGTACAAGTTGCACATGCCAGGTTTTTCTTTTGTTTTTGTGGAAGTGCCACCTCATGTGACTGTTTGTTTGTATATGCTGTCTCCAGCTACTGCGCCCACTGATCATCTTTGTGGCTGAGCAACCCGGCTGCACACACAAGTAGCACGACTGTCATAACCGATGTCCTTCACAGGAACAAAGCCACAAACCCCCTCGCCAGTGTGCACAGCGGTGTCCAGGTGACGGGCTTTACTGGAAGACCTTCATTTACTAAAAACTCATAAACGACTTTGACGTCACTATAGACTTCAATTTGATTTGTTTTGTTAGTCTATGTATCTGTGTTGTGAAAAAGGAATTTGAATGTCTCATTAACAGTGACTTTTATTCAGGGGAAAATTTGGAAAATAACCTCTAACGAGCAGAGCAGAGCCCAAAACCATTCATTGACGCAGCGGTACTCTAATTGTTAAGACATAATTTGACTAACCATTACCTTCATTCTGGAGACCTTTCTCTGTTAACATAACTACGTCCACAACAGGCAAATGGCCTTTAATAAACCATCGCATTGTGACTCGAAAGGGTGAAAGATGAGGAAAAACTCATTTTAACCTTTTGTGAATTTATTAAATGATGCAAAATGTCCTACTTTTGCTTTCCAGCTCAAATGAAATCAGCACACACTTAGGCCTGCTTATTATTATTCGTGATTACATCATGAATTACAGTCAATGTGTAGCATGTGTAACAACAGACTGAATTCATTGCTGGTTGTCGTTGCCGTACTTGCTGTTCTGAGACAACAGGATAAGAAGAAATCATTTTGCTGTTTTATTTAATTAACCGTTCCTTAAACATATACAGTACTCCCAAACAGGGATTAGCCAATTGTAACATAACAATAAGGCTTTATAGCAGCCACAGCCTATTATGTATTTGGAGGGAGGGTTGTCTGTCCATAACCTAGAGCAAAGGTGTAGGAAATACATCTAACAGTATATCCAGTTTTTGCAGGTGCAGGAACATGCAGCTTTAACCTCAGCCTATTTCCTTTGTATTATATAATTTATGTAGCCGTACAGTACAAGAGCAGGCAGTTTCTCATGCTTTGCTTTAAAACCATCACCGGGAGAAGTCAGAGGGGACGAGGAAACAGCAGCAGATATGTAGCAGGGCCACCAGCTGTCTGCTCAGGTATGTCAATTAGGCTGATGAGCTCACACAGCTTGCGAGATTTAACCACAACAGCACAAATGAACAAACAGCACTCACAACATAACATAAGCCACAGTTCAAGGAAGATTTATATCTGCAAATTGTATGAAGTTGATTGTCTGTCATAATGCTGCCTCTAGTTTGGTTTAATCTCTGCATTTTAAGATCTTAGATTTTCTGAGAGAGATCGTTTTTAGGATCTTTCACAGCTTTTCCACCAAAGTGCAGATGGGTCCATATTACAAGACAACAGACTTTATGAGCATCAGTGGTGTGGCAAAGGGAAGCCAGACGTCCCCTGCTTTTCAGACTGCAGTTGTCATTTTAATAACGACTCTCAGACTCTGTAAATATTCTGCTCTGTAGCTGCCGTCCTTCCTCTTCCCAATTCCCATTCTCAGACAAACAGCTGCCTCTCTAAAAATCATGTGTGCATATGTCGTGAAACCGCAGCGGCCATGAGCTGTAAATGCCTTCCTGAGATAAATGTCATGTCTCAGAGGAGGCCAGGTTGAAGTTGGCAAGCCCTGATGAAAAAAAAAGAGGAATAATTAACCAATCAGATGAAGCCATCATGATGTCACTGCCAAACTGTTATCCCATGGGAAGCAGTCGCCCTCTGGCCTCACACCAACCAAATTATACTGTAGCTGGTTTATAACATCATCGTCATTGACATTGCAGGAGATTACAGGAACAGCTAACCCAACAATGCTGGTGAGTGCAGGTGTGGAAGGATACAATTTGTGTTTGCCAGGCACATAAAAATGTAATGTGTTTGATGATGTAGCTACTGTTGTTTTATGGTGTGAAAATGAAACTTCAAATGTCTCCTGGTTCAGTTTGTGAACGAATGCATCTTTTATTCCTAATGAATCTGTGCTATGCGTAATCCATCTGGTTATTCATTCAGGTGGAGGGTTACACTCCCTAAATAGAGTCTTGACTTCCTCAATAGTCATGTCACTAATGAGAATGTAATATTTTAGGATCTTATTTATGATCTTACCAGGGGCTGTCAGTTTTGCGTAACAAGGGCATCTGGTGCATGTAATGACAGGAAGCCAAAAACTCCCGTTTCTGGCAGCAGCCACATGTCAAGGGTTTTTGGGACTGGGAGATAATAGTCTGCAATGTTTTGGATTGAATCCATATATGAATTAAGTGTTTCTATTCAGCAAAACTTCTTTGTCAAATAGTCTGAAAAAGCATAAAAGGCATACTGTAGGTGTTATATAGGCAATTTTTTTTTTTTAGTTTCCAAAATTTTTAGTTAGCAAATCACGTATTCAGCAGGTTCATGGATCTTTTATCAACAGGACTCTCCACCACATCCTAACTCAGATGCTCTGGTACTGTACATAGTGTAACAGTCAATGAGAATTAATTTGGAGCTCTAGTCTTCTACAACAAGCGTCCTGCTACTGATTGAAAGTGGATTAAGACTCAAAACTTTTACCCAGATGCATTTATTTTTTCCACAACCAGACAAAGGAATAATAAATCTGACAGGAAAATCTGATTACACGGAATATTTGTCCAATTTATACTAAGGCAAATGTAAATCCATAGAGGCTACCGCTAACAGAGTCTCATGAGCTGCGGAATTACCTCTTTAGAAAACGTGATGGGTTTACTATCACAGACTGGAATAAAATGAAACCTGCAAGAGCACAAGGCCTCCCAGAGATTAACAAAGACTTTGTCCATGTTCCTCCATTATGTGCTATTATAGACACCACTGGAAGCTTTTTACTATCTTTCATCTCTTCTGGCACCTGTGGCAAGAAATGAATATACTTCACAATACTCCTTTGATGCTGCCAATCGCATTTAGGACCCACCAATACACACAGCTTTCTGAAGATGGATAGTGATTCATGTCAAGTCTCTGTTCACTAATGCACTGCTGGAGAGAACAACAGATGTTATCCTTAGGATCTCAACAAACTTCAAGAAAAATACATTGAAAAATGCATTGCAACACATTAAGAATGCATGCGCTAAAATAACATCGTCCTGTAACGATAAATGCTACATTCAAACAGGTATCTATGGGATTACAGCTTGGGCTGGTTCTAGCATATGAAATGATGACTGAAATGGAAACAGACTGCAATCATGAAATCTTCAAAAGGAAGGAGTAAGAAATTTCTGTGCTGCTTTGTCGAGGAGACGTTTGTTCCGGTGAAATCCAACCACTAGCTCGTCTCTGTCCTTTGATGTAACTCAACTCTTACATGTGTTGAATATTAGTAGATCTGGGTAAGTTTATGTTTTAATTTTTAAAGCAACCCAAGGAAATATTAAAGAGTCAGTTGGCATTCTGAACGAGTTGAAGCCTGTGAGTGACAGATCTAAAACTAAGAACCTACTTTTTAAAAAATGTCCCATATTTTACACTCTCCAGGTGTTTTGAGTGTCAATCCGTAAGAAGATATATTCATGGCTGAATGACTGTGAATGCTCTTATAAAGATATAGCAGATATAACAGATTACAAGCAAATATAGCATTTTAGACAACTAAACACTCTAAATTTCATCAGGTAGTATGCTGGGTCTAGGTGGGCGGGGCTTATCTGCTCTGTTGTGACATCACAAAGTCACATAAGTCCTGATGGATGGTTTTAAAGGGATAGTTCAACATTTTGGCAAATTGACCCATTGCCATAATCGCTATAGTCATAGCAGTAGGTTAGGTACCTTTAACTGTCGGTGTAAGCTATTTTTTGAACGGCTCAACCCAACAACTCAAAAATGCTGTCGTGGACAAGTTGTGAGCTGCACAACCACTACGCTTTGAGATAATAACGGCTGTTTTAGAGGTAAATTCATGCAAAACCCCTGATGCGCGTTGCGTTCAGGGAGAGTTTTTCAGCAAGCAGTCTCCGCATTTACCCTGTATTTACCTCGAAAATGGCTCCGTTTCATATCGTTCCATTATTATCTCATAGCCTGGTGGTTGTGCAGCTCACAACTTGTCCACGAAAGCACTTTGGAGTTTGGGGATTTTGTATTTGATGAGTTTGATGAGGGAAACCAAGAAATTCCATTAGCCTCCATAGCATAGCCCTGAGCAGCCTGCTGCTTTGGGCAATGGGCCAATTTGCCAAAATGTTGAACTATCCCTTTAAGGTTCCTGTGTGTATTTCCGATAATTTCACAATATGAACAGAATCCAGATCTGTGTTATTATCCCACCACACATGGACTTCTCTTTTTACAACGTTTGATCTTCTCAGGGTGAAACTGAATATCGACTATTTGAAGTAATGGTAAATTTGCAACATGGTTAGTGTAAGCTACATGAAATGTTGCAAAGCTTGACAGGAGTAGTAACAGTAATTAAGGGCTGGGAGGCTTTGCAAAGAGTCTGTCAGAGAAGAAAAAAACAGGCGCCAATTTTTGCATTCACTGGCAGGGACCGGCTACTCATCTGTGTTGTCAGGATGAGATTGAAGCTGCTTCAGATGGACCAATCACACCATTTCACATTCATATAAACAACTTCCTTTTCATTCTGGTTTTTTTATGATTGTGTTTCTCTTAAGAAAAAACCTGTCACCTCTTAAAAGGCCCTGTATGAATCATGCTTCTCTTAATTTAAATGAGTCTGCATCCCTCTTGGCAACCAGGCTACCATGTCTCGTGTTGCTCTATTTGAAGTGATTTTGGCCCCAGTTCAGACTGTTTATCACATCCCCCCCAGATTAGTGTTGACCCTAATGTTCAAGTCTTGAAGAGCACCGCTTGTTTCCTCATGCGTTGCCAAGGCGATACCCTGCAAGAGCAAAGGACAAGAGGGAGGGAGCTACGGCCGAGGTGCCAAGGAGAGAGGCTTCTCCTGCACTGATTTTTTATTTTATTTCCTGAGCATTCTTCAAAAGCGGATGCTGCAAGAGAGGGAAAACGTGGCTTATAATTTACAACAAACATTTCCAGATCTTTTATACCTGTATGTCAAAGAAGGAGAATAAACATTTCAAGGGAAGCAGGATAAGGAAAAACTCAAGCAGAGGACATGTTTTTCTATCTTTCCTCTTTGACTTGTATTGACTAGGTGTTCTTTGGGTGAATCAATATTGTTTAATTAAACTTTATGGTGGCGAGCAAATGATAGTCACAAACTTCAGGGGGTATGAAACTATTTAATTGCAATGTGTTCCACTGCTTTAAGATAATGAGTAAAAAATGATGAGAACCTGCCTCCATTCACAGCTGTTCTTTGATATTCATGAACAACTGTCTGCGGTGGATGTAAGCGATACCTCTCACTTTCATCTTCCTCCCCTGGCTCTTCCCCAAGTGTCTCCTTGCGTACAAGCTGAATAACACATCTGAGACAGGGTGCTCTGCCATAAGCATTGATTCTGCATGCCTGAAAAGGCCAAGATAATGCCTGTGCATAATTGATGAACTTATCAAACATTGAAATACTTCATTGTGATTTATATCAATAGTGAGAAAAATGGTAAAGAGGACTGTTAGCTGGGAAATGAGGGTAAAAGACAGCAGGGATGACTTGTTGAATGAGAAGCTCAGTGTTTCTCTACAGATCTGCTGCTTCAGTCTTTCACCTCATTTATTCCATTTTCTGTCGTTTTCTCTGACTTTTATGTTCACACTCCTAAACTCCATGACACACTATCCTTTGACAGGAGCACGACACATCTGGTTGAGTATTTAATTCGTTCCCATTAATGAGCTGAGCTTTGATGTGGCACTTCGAGTTCCTGGGAGGTCTTAACATCTGTCTTGCACCTCAAACAACATCTGTAGACAAGACAAACAACAGAACAAGAGGAGGAACTCTCCTACGACCTCCAGTAACCTTATTTTACATCATCAGTATTTCATCAGCGAGTCACCACGGTGGCACTGTCTCATATTGAGTGCTGCATGATCAACAGTGGTGAGGTGGGAGTTGACAATCATTGATCCTCATCATTTAAATCACAGCGTCTGTAAAACCCTGGCAAAGACGCATCATGAATAAAATACAAAGTGAAATTCAATGTATAATCATTTTGATGTTGACACAAGCTGAAGGAAGATAAGTGGTGTGGTTTAGGGTGATGTCTCTTTTACTTATGTTTGTGTCTCCTTCATGTGTCTTCTGTTAGGTTAATAGTTTAACCAGGCGTCCCCTGCATACTTCTTTTTTTAATTGGTGAAAAACATGAGTAACAAGTAGTGACATGGAAACTACAGTGACCTGGAAAACGTGGTTACATGGTGTGGATTACATTAAGTTAGGTTAAATATGTTGGGGGTATGCATGATTAAGTGATTTCGTAAGAGTCTGTGATAACCATCATCATATTCATAAGAAGGATAAGGCCCTCTCCCTACAAGATAATGAAAATAAATCTTGGACCTTTTATTTATGAAATATTATATTATAGTAGATTATATTTTTTGCATCCTGTCCACTGAGGACAGATACGCTGTCTCGTTGCCCTGCCAGGCAGAGGAGGTTCTGTCAGGTCCTGACTGTTGTTTATTGTTGTTTACCTTGAGGTGTTTTGCATGAAATGAATGGATAATTGAGTCCTCAGAGTGTCATGTATTTGATGTATTATACCCTGACAGACACCTCCATTTTCTCCAGCAGGTGGAAGGTGACGCTCACAAAGATGTCTGGTGATTGCAGAGCCTGTTTACACCTCGTGTTTGCACAGTGACCAGCCTGCCAGCTCTGTTCATCAAATCAGAGCCAGACACACTCCCTGTCCAAGAGCAGATTGTTAAACACATTCGGATACAAAGATGTTCAAATCCAATTAAAAGTTTGAGCTCTGATATTCACAGTAATTCTGAATATGAGAAAAGCCAAGCGGAGGCAGAGAAATTACAAGGATTATTTATTATTGAAGTGAAAATCTCACCTACTGCAGCTTTAAAAACCCAGTGACTGCTGCACAAATCAGGCGTAAATGCTGCTAAAGGCTATTTCTGCTTTTTTCTAAATACCACTGTGCTCCTGTTGATTACTCCAAAAGCGGGTGAGACCGAGTTGACACAGGGTGCATGACGATGTAGCAGCACAGTCCTTATTATAGCTAAGTGCCATGCAGGTGTATGTGTGAGAGGAAATAACAGGAGCCAGCTAAAGGGGCAATGGAGAGATTCAATTTACATAAATGTGAGGAGGCTCATGAGACAGAATTAAAACGATTGTTGGTCAATCTAGTAAAAGATTGCGCTCTAAAGCCCCCTTCAGCCCTGAAATGTGTGATAAAGGCTCCAACAGCTGGATCCTTCAGAGCCTGACCTATCCCAAGATTATTTTGCACAACAGTAAAATAATATGACAGCAAACAATGTGAACGGAGAAGCTGAGGATTACACTGTATACATAACCAGTGTTTAGTTCAGGCGAACAGCTAATGGTAAAGCTAACTGCTAAAGGGATAGTTCAACATTTTGGCAAAATTGGCCCATTGGCCATAATCCCTTTACAGTAGTTTTAGGAGTAGGTTCGTTACCTAATGGCTAATGGGATTTCTTGGTTTCCCTCATCAAACTCATCAAATACACAATCCAACAACTCCAAACGTTCAAGTTGTGACCTGCACATTCACCATGCTATAACGGAACATTACGAGACAGAGTTGTTTTCCAGGTAAATTCATGCAAAACCACTGATGCGCGTTCCCGTTGTGGGAAGTTGTTTCGAGGCAAATGCAGAGACTGCTTCCGAAAAACTGCCCCTGACGGGAATGCACATCAGTTGCTTTGCATGAATTTACCTGGAAAACAACTCTGTCTCGTAACGTTTCGTTATTATCTCATAGCATGGTGAATGTGCAGGTCACAACTTGTCTTGTTTTGGAGTTGTTGGATTGTGTATTTGATGAGTTTGATGAGGGAAACCAAGAATTAGAATCCAATTAGCTTCTGCGTAGCTCTGAGCAGCTCGCAGCTTACGCTATTCTAAAAACAGGTTGGACCGACAATTAAAGGTAACAAACCCCCTCATAAGTGTTGAAATGTTGAACTATCCCTCTAAAACTGTTTTTGAAAAAAAAAAAAACTGGATGCACCCCCTTCACTGGACCACAGCTGGTGATGCACAACACTAAAAGTGAGAATAAACCAAAGATTGTGGTGTTGAGAAACTTGAAATCCATTTTGAAGTTTATTTTTATTTTGGCCCCTTTTTATATAACTTAAAAACCTATGGCAGAGCATTTTGTTCAAAAACTCAACAACAAAGTGTTTTTAATTTAAGTCCAGTTTGATTTGAGCCTGTTCTTGGCTTCTCCACCACAGCAACAGTTGGCTCATGATGTTATAGTATTAAGAGCCATCTGCGATGCCACACTGACAGAAAACACACTTAGAAACAATGATAAAATAACTCAAATTAATAGCCATAACACAACCCCCATGGTATTGTTACATTTCCCAGAAGGCTCCATATTTCTTTGGTGAGGTACACTGAGGGTATCATGAAAAGAAAAAGTTGAAATAGAGATTTGAAGTGGGAACCGGCAGCTGCTCTCATTTTGCAACTCTTATTAAAGACTGTCTGACTGATAAAAGCAGACAGATTTCAAACTGCAGGCCTTAACTTTATAGCACAGGTTTAGACAGCTCCTCCACAGCCAGACAAGACATCACACAATGGGTTTCACAGGCTGAGTGGTAGCCTCCTGCTCAATGTCAGTAAACTGATCTTAATGCGTAAAGTCAGCGTAATGCCCCTTTAACCACAGAATCCCATGGGAGTACAATAATTCAAGTATTTCTAGCACAGACTGTGAGTGTTAGTTGTGGTCAGGTAACTTAGCCTCTAAGACTCTGTTTGCAGAATGGTAATGTGTGGTAATCTTATGGTAATAGGGACTGATGCCGCCCTAAAACTGAAAATCCTCACCGGCTGAATGAGCCCGTGGATTTGGTGGGACTTTTGACTGCAGATGCATGTTCTCCTCAAGTCTGCCACATCCTTGCATGAACTGTACTGTATCTACATCTGTCTCCTTGACTGATGTGCCTGTGAATGCAAGCCACAGCAAGTCCAGTGGGCATTGCACAGGGGGGAAATATGGAGCACTGCCCAAAACTTGGCGCAAAGCAGTCTCAGCATGATCAATATGTGCATATATAAAAAGTGGGTGAACAGCAAAAAGGGAACAAAGGACCAGTGTGTATTCCCCAAGATTACAGCAGGCAAATATTAATAGAGCATGTAACGCTTCATGACTGCCAATGTTTTCAACTCGTTATCTCTGGACGTTGAGACAGGGTTTTAATTTGAGTGGGACAACCTTTGATTGATAACCAGTCACAAACGTTCATTACACTTAAATGCTTATGTCTATAATGTTTTACGAGCCTAAAATGATCCATGAATTATCCTAATGTGATTTTCTGGGTGTAATTATAATGAACTAAGCAGATGGTGAAGAAGGTGCTGTAGGTGTTGTGTGGACATATTATTTCATCCAGTCGAATTATCCTCTCGATATATATTTTTTTCTTTTGCAGAGGAATTTCTGTGCAAGTGCAGCAGGTTTTGTAATTTCACTCGAACAATCTCTTATTTCTAATTATCTTCTGTTCATCATGTATACATGTTCTGTTTGAACAGACAGCATGAAATATCACAGCATCTCTCTTGCACTTTTACCCCAAAATGATATTAGCTGCTCTGTCGTCTAATAAGTTGCTCATACAGACGAAGCATTTTAATGTGGAGTGCACTGTCTATCTTGTCACAGTGGTGCTTTTCCTTCTCTTCATGCAGATTGCTTGCTCTTGTTTATAGCATACAGCCTGCACCGCTTTAAGATTCCAAGTCAGAGATACATATCGCAAGTCATCATTCTTTTTGCTGAAGGAAGCAATGTTGCTGACATTGCCATGTTGCATTAGAGTCACACCAAGAAAACAAGGGGACATAATCTAGGACATGCTGTCTGGAATCATCCGAAACAACTTCAGATAATCGACTCTGAGCCATTGAATTCCTTCTCAGATGGGCCAAGGCTCTCAAACCAATAGGATCATACGCTCACGGCCCCTCACAGCGAAAAACCCGAGCAGACCTCAAATCTCAAACAGACAGCAGTGACGGATTTGGAACATACGCCGTGGCCCTCATCAGATAAACTAAGTAATTGTATGACATTAAGACACCAGTAAATGTTTCGTTTTCCACAACTCGTGACTAATTAACCACATTTGTTGGTGTGACTTGGATCTCATTACTTCTATTGTTATAAATATGCAATCTGATATAGAAGCGGACTGAAAACACTGCAGTGCAGCACGCTGGGTTCTTTGTGTCAGCGAAATGATTTGTGCTACCTTGCCCTCGTATCTCCTGCTGAGGTGCCCTTGAGCAAATCAAATACACTTTACACTGACGCTGCCATGGCGGAGCTGTAGGTTCCCAGCAGCCACCACGAGCAGACTGATAGTGGAATCCAGTCTTTACCACAGCCCTAGACTTCCACTCACCGCTCTTGCAGATGGGACAGCACTGATCCGGCTCGTACTCTGGGTCCACGCACTCTGTCTGAGGGCAGGCTGCCACAGAACACAGCACCTCCCCGCTTGGCTCGCACCGGCACTTCTCACATGGAGACACCTGGATAAGAGAGAAGAAATGGGTAATTAACACCCTCATAAACAGTTCACACACAGATACACACATCGAGACACAGTGTTGAGAGAAACAAACTATCCGCTTAATTAATTTCTTGCTATCTTTGTCTGTGGCTCTTTGTGTGTCTCCGTGTCTGCCTCTCTTTTTCCACTGTTCTGTCTCTCCACATCCCCACTATCCAATCAGCCGATATGGAGAAATCAATAGGAATGGGAAACAAAAGAAAGATGCTTCCAATTTTCTTTCTGCATGAACAGGGAATGATAGAAATAAGTCAGGGGCGGTGCGTGGCGCAGTGGTTAAGGCAGCCGCCCCATATATATGCAGACGCAGGCGTCCCCGGTTCGCGTCCCGCATCGGGCGGGCCTTTCCTGCATGTCGTTCCCCTCTCTCTGCCTCCCCCTTTCCTGTCTATCTCTACTACTCTATCAAAATAAAAAAAAAGGCATAAAAAAACGCCAAAAAAATATACTTTAAAAAAAAGAAATAAGTCGGTTATCCAAGTGTTCCTGCGTGTCTTGAAATAGAACAAATGAGGGACAAGGGCTGGGACTCATTGTATACGTTTGGAATACGCCGTTCCTACATTTCCCATCAAAGGCTTCATTTAGCCCAGGCTTGCATAAATCTGTGCACCTTTAGTCTTAACAAGAGAGCAAAGGTTAATTCTACCCGTGTTGTTGCGGATAGTAGAGGCTCGCGCGCCTCCGCACGGCACTCCACTTTGAAAAATGGAGCGAGGCAGCACTTAGTACAGTGCTCCAGAACTTAGCAATCAAGCGTAAAAACCTGCCTGTTGCTTAGTTTCAAAGCTGCCCCCACCCCCTCCGCACCCCCGCCTCGCAGTACAAAGGCTGACGTATGCTGCTAGAGAAATATATATTCCTGTAGATTTCCCACAGAAAAGACTTGACACAGAGCCGTCAGTAACGCCATGTGTTAGAAGAAGAAAACTCCATATTAGCCTTAACCTCCTGCTGAGACACTCACCACCATACAGAGAAGCTTTAGGCACTGTTAAATGTACCATCTCATAAGACACATAACGCCGCGGTTGTGGTGTAATCCTGGGGTCGAGCTTTTCAGAGAAGTGTCAGAAGATGAAACATTAGAGATCTGGCTGTGTGTGTGTGTGTGTTTCGGAGTGTCTTACCACACACCCACATGTGGCATCATGCTCCGCCGAGTTGTAACATTACTATAACTCTAATTCCACCATGTGTATCAACAGACTGAATATGGAAACACTCTGCTGAAGCTGCACTGCTAAATTCAGCCTCTGGTAATACGGCGGCGTTGTGTGAGAAAAAAAGACAAGTGCTGACCTTTGCCATTATAAATCTGCCTGCCTGCTCGCTTGCATGCTGCAAGGCAAGGTAACTAGTTTCTGTGTAGCGTCTGTGATAAACTCCATTGAATGGCGAGGAGTGTTCTGTCAGCACTTCTTTCAAGTTTGAGCATGTCAAAAAATGAGTGAATGCAGTTAATGGGCTCACCTTAAACTCTTCAAGCGAGGCGTAGATCTTGCCCCGAAACTCGCAGTAGTTCTTTTTCTCCTTGCACTGCGGGCAGCACTGGCTAGTGTCCACTTTAATACAGCGAGGGTGAACCTTGGGACATTCTGGCTTGCTGCACAGAGGGCCCTCGTCCGTGCAGAGGCAAGGGCACGTGGAGGGGCCCGGGGTGAACTGCTCTCCGATGGCAAACACAAAGCCGCTCTCGTCCATGCAGCCTTTCCCCCTGTAGTCCGGGTAGGCATACTCGTCGATAGCGTCCAGGGAGAGGGTGACGTCACTGGTGGGACCCTCGTCTATTTGGTTCAGGCTGTCCTGTTCACTCCACACATCCTGGGACTTCCCGTCCTTAGATCCCTGCGCCTCGGAGCTGAGGTTCGGCCTTTCCTGCCTGGCGACTGTCCTGTTGGGTCCCAAAGTATTGATTTCCTCCAGCCGTTGCTGAGCGCCATACCCCAGCAGCTCCTCGGGGGCCTGCGTGTCCTGATGTTTGTCCTCCCTGGCTTGGGTCAACACCCTTTCCAGACGTTCTCGGCTCACTGGTAAGGTCGCTATGGGATTACACTGAGCGCCGCTCATCAGGAACCCAAGAACAAAGAGAACTTCCGCTGTCATGGCAACGAAGTGCAGCATCTCTCCCCACCACCAGCGAGGTGGGAAAACACCTTGGCTCACATAACACACTTCACATCTCAGGTGTGAGCCAGTCCATCTGGAAAGAGAAAATTAAACTGGGGTTATGTGCTCAGTATTTTGTCACTTCCTATCCCAGGTGTGGGGTTTGTCTCATTTAGTAGAACGGCGAGAGAAATTCAGGCCACTTCAGAGCACTGTTCAATCATGTCAGGCAAACATCCCACTGAGTGTGACGCAGGGCTGTAGGAGCAGTGAATTGGATCCTCAGGACAGGGACTATTCATAGGGCTGTGTTAGGAAATCAATACTGCTTCATACTGTAATACTTCCCCGCATCAATTGGTCACAGCAGTGACAGAGTAAGAGGAAAATCACCAAAGAGGGACCTGAATCTAACACTCTTAAACTCCTGCTCCTTCTACGGAACAAAGCACCGGGATCAATGTCTGCTTTATTTAAATGAATCACAGACAACTGTACAAAACCAGAAATTGATCTGAAAATAGAACATAATTCTAGTCTGGAAAGATGAATTTGCTATAGCTGAAGTGGCCGTATCAATTTCAAAACGTGGTCAGATCTGCCGAAGCCTTTGCTATGAGCCCAATATGCATCAAAACCTCCAGCAAACGAGGCCCAATAAATTTCTCATTGTTTTCCATTAATCAAAACAAAAGCACATCACTTTCTTTACACTTCTGAGGAGTCAATATACAGCAGCTCAAGCGAGTGAAATCCCAGCCTCAACAGCAGACGTTGCAGAGGCTGCACATTTTTTGAAAAAGCCCTAGTCAATGTTTTTGTTTTATTCTCTTGCTTAACTTGATTTACTGCGGCGTCTTGAAATTCAAATGCCTTTCTATGATGCTTTGCTGCGTGTGGTGGCCTACTTCCATTCATTTCCCTCACTCCAAATGTTTGGTGTCGCCGCCGAGTTCCGTTTAACAGGCTTCAGTTGTGTTGACATTTATAGCTTCTGTTGAAAGGGAGGTGAGATTACGTCGTATTGACTGACACTTCAATTAACTGTAAAGTCCTGTCTGGGCTTGGTTAAGAGTAGCTCACCATATTGATTAATTTGTCAACCTCAATGAACACGGCTAATTTCAAACAGAGCAATTAGAGGCACTAAACAGGAGGTGATAAGCAACTGAGAACTCAGTAAACAGGAAGCAAACATGATTAGGCGTGTGGTGATACAGAGTCAGAGCAGACGTCATGTTGGGACACTAATTCTATAAAATCAGCCTTTAAAATCAACTGCAGAGCCAAAGTCCCTCTCTATGTTTTGATTTATACATTCTGATATTTCTGAATTCTGATCCACTCTGAGGGAGAAAAGATTGAAATTGACTTCTGGCACACCACTGGTATTTGAGCGGTGTTTTAGCTGAATTGCTATGTTTGAGGCAGAATCCTCGGAGCTGCTGTGGAACTGAGAGGAAGCAGAACGAGGTGCATACCGATAATGTTGCTGCAGCTGAGAGAGGGAGAGAAGGAGAGAGGGAGAGAGATGAGACCAAGCCTCATTAGTAAAAGGACCTCATTTGGCTTTTCTCAGCTTCACCTCTCCACCTTAACAGCTGTTACGAGCTGTCACACAGATACCGCTGCCGTGCTCTCCGTCAGACTGAGCTCTGGGTGGCTTTCAGGTGGGTTGTCAAGTGGGCACAAACTAGCCGCGGCACCGCAGCATATTACAAGATAAATTCCGCCAATAGATATGTATTTTTATCGCTGTCAACAGATTGAAGAAGAAAATCACAACCAGCAATGCCATGATCTTAGTAGGAGGTAACAGGTATTTTATGTATCCAGGGCCTGATAGCTACATCTTACCTACTCCTGTGCCATGAAGCTCTGTTATTGTCCAAAAACACATCAGTAAGACACTGGTGTACTTGCAACACCTTCCCTCATTACAGTGAACACACACACACTGTAGGTTATGGTGAGTCACTTCCAAATGTAACAGGGTTGTTGTTAAAGTGCAGTGTGTGGTGGAGCTATACTGAGAGGTGAACGCTGTCTCCTAGAATTTTACTTGATGCAACGGCAAACACAATTTAAGGGAAACTTAAGAAGCCGAGACATTTTCTGAACATTATGAGGACATGTTGTTAATTTATTCTAAACATCCTTAAGATATTGGTTAAATGTTCACAGATTTCCAGCCAGACTATCCAGTGTTGCAGTGAAATATTCATGTAGGCTATAGACACTAACATTATTAAACTTTTTTCTTTTCTTTTTTTAAGTATTTGATAGCACAGTTGAGAAACACGGGAAATGGGGAGGCTGAGGGAGGGGGAATGGCATGCAGATGCAGTAAAGGGCCGTGCAGTGAGGACTATAGCCTGCTCAACTGCGCCCCACAGGGCTCCACATTATTAAACTTTTTGATGGTTATGTTTGAAAAATAGGGTTAGTTTGTGTCCTGGTGTTAAACAGAGTTAAGTTCATAACGACGTCAGACACAATGTGTTTTATTGCCCTAAACCTAACGGTGCTTAAACCACCACCATGGCTTTGAAATGAATGTAGAGCAGGTGGTGGTCATGGTTGGCTGACAGGGGTTTCAGCCATGATCGTGTTTACAATTGTGTTGGTTATAAAATGCATCCTCCCAGCAGTGCTGTTTCTTCAGGGAATGTCAGTGGCTACAGATCAGAAAGTGACAAGGGCCTGGGTAGCTGGTTAGCATGCTAACACTTTGTTTACCTGCTGAGTGCAGCAGCATGCTAACCAGCGATACTTCCACTTCTGAGGACGTTTGAGGATGAACATTTTATTCTTCTCTCGTACAACACTGTTCAATGCTATCGCTAAAAGTCACTTCAAATTTACAAATAGGCTAGGCTACCACTAATAAATATTTTTATAGAAATAAACAGATATTACCCGGATATAAAGATATTTCTATTTACCCACACAAAACAGAAAGTCAACTCATGCTGGGGCTCAGTCCTCGGTGCAGGCGGCCCCGGTTCGAGTCCCGTGTCGGACGGCCCTTTCCTGCGTGTCATTCCCCCACTCTCTGCCTCCCCATTTCCTGTCTCACTCTCGACTGTACTATCAATTAAAGGCAATTAAAGCCCAAAAAATATACTTAAAACTACAACACCAGATGAATGGATCCATGACTGAAAATAGTCCACTCAAAAATGCATTAGTTAGCCCATGACAAACGGCAGTATCCAGCTATTTTATTGAAATAAGAGCCTTCTTGAAAACAAAAATATGTTACCTGTTTTACAAGAATTATGTCATCAATAAGAGTAAACTTGAAAAGTACAGAGAGACAGACTTGTTGGTTAAAGTAGTCCTTTCATGGCTTTTAACAATAACAAAAATGCACAATAACACCAGCTGTGCATGTTTTATTCTTTAGAACCTCATGTTTATACTCTGGATGTGCAAATTAAATCATTTGCTACATTCATTGCATCTTAATGTCATCTTTAATACAGATCACATTGTTTCTAAATGTCTGTCTAATTAATTCTCAGCGACACAGCATAATGTGTGTCAAATGTCATGGGATTTAAAGGCTAGACAGGAACGCAAATAAGTCCTTTTTGGTCCCGTCCCAGTGAACATTTTCAAGATGCCATTGTGGATACTTCTTCTTACCACTCAAGTTCAAAGGAGAGCAACTTCCTGACATCGACGGTGTTGCATAAACCATTTGGTGAAAGGTCATGGATTTATCTTTGGCCCACAGCCCTGCAGAGGGTTCTGTGTTGTTGTTGTTGTTGTTGTTGTTTTTGTTGTTGTTTCTTTTGCTCCACTTCTCTATCTTGAATACTTTAAAGGACATTCTGGCAGAAAAACACAACAGACAACAACACCAAAAGGACCCATAGCTGGATAGACATAAAGATGCAATACCATGTCTTTTTATAGTTTATATCTCTGAAGCATTAAAAGCTTGTGTTATGGACTGTTACCCAGACAAATTGTATTAATTTGAGTGTAATGAGCACATAGGGTATGTGATAAACTACAACCATGGTTCTGTAAAATCTCCTTAAGGACCTAGACTTCAAAACTCTGTGTTTTTAGCAGCACTGCTCACACTAATGAATTCACAGGTGTAATCCGAAACAGCCCATAACCCTCACACTAACTACTAGTTGCAGCCATCAATCAGTGGCATACTAGATGTTATATAAGCCAGAATCACTGAGTTCATTCACACTTCTGACACATCTGAACACCCACTTCAGAGCAACTAAAATCAGCTATGTAAGTGGAAAAACTCTCAATTAAAACTTGTCAGCTCCAGATAATTATCTCTGGAAAACAAACACTAATTAATGCCAGGGAAAATGGCTGTATATATTTTTGTCTTGAAGAACAGTCACCTTTTTCCACTGTGCACAGTTAAGTGGTCATGTGGTTTCCTTGTTTTTTGATTAGTGACAGGTTTCTGCACGGCTCCAAACACTGAAATGGTGAGAACAATTATCAGGGCCCATAAAGTGCTAAAATGGAATGTAAGTCCTGCCAAAAATGGCCAATTATAAAAGCTAAATTCTGGCTAGTTTTAAAACGCAACACCTTCCAATTTGTATTACATCATAATTAGTGACCAAGAATTTTTTATCAACAAGACAGAAACCTGCCATCAAAACGACTCCTCTGAAACCAAGTCTTCCATGTAGCTATAATATATTGCTAAAATGTGTTTTTAATTGATTTTTAATGAATAAATAATGATGCAAACATAAGCTGCTGATTTATTATGACTACACACACAGAGAGACACATACACACAAATACACACTCTCCGTTCAGACCTCTGGTCTGACTGGTCAACCAGCAGGGGGACTCAATAGCAGCTGAGGCTGATTTCTATGAAATAAACACATATTCAAGACCAGGACCAGCCCTTGTGATACCAATAAATAAAGTAAAACGAACAAAACATAGTAACAAAAATATTCTAATGTACTCTGTAGCTGTGGTTAAAACCCCAAATAACAGTGTCTGGACCTATTGGATAAAAGTAAAGTAAAACTGAGCTTAATGCCTCCATAGATATCAGATGCTGGACATTTTTGGCAAAAAGAATAAGTAAATGGATTTGTCAATGCACTATATGGCTCCTTAGAAAAGCCACAGACACTCTTCTCTTGATGAGGTTTAAAAAAGGTCAAATATTTAAAGAGAACAAAGCAATTATTAAAGTCTTGACCTCTGTGTCAATGGTTCTCCAATTGAAATGGGCAATTCAAGTTTAGACCAATGTGTATTTTTACTCATGCTTTCAAACACAGAACTCACTGTGAGGGGTTTTTTTTTTCAATGTGGATCTATATTTCTGCGTAAGAACTACAAATAATTGGTATATTTAGAATGAAGTGAGTTTAACTGATATTTGATTTTGTGCCAAAATGGACTTCCAGTGTAACAGTTTCATCATACAGCAGCTGTCCTCAGCTGGCAGACTGTGATATAAACTGGACCATACATTAGAAGTCTCCTCCCCTCCTCCTTAAATGTGACCTGGTCCTGCTTCAGGAAGCTCTACAGCTTGATTTTCTGCACACAGAAAATCGTTTCTACTTTCCACTGACATTTAAATGTTGCTGTTGCTTCGTGTGCTGGGGAGAATGGAGTCAACATTAGCCTCAGTGTTTGGCAGCATGAGCGGGTTCAGTCATTATCATCACCGTAGATATGAATCCGTCTGTCAAAGGCCAAAGTTCTGTTTACATCTCAGGCCATTGAACACAGCCGACTTGACCAGTGAGGTGCAGCAGCAATGATTAATCAAGCAAGGACTCAACCTGGCTGTTACTTCACGGTTCAATGATGCTCACCATCGCATTGATTTATGACTCATAAATTATTGTCATTTTCATTATCAAGCAGAGAGAATAGAGCCCATAAGTCATGACACAACAACCTGAGCTCAGAGTCAGATTTTAGCTCCACCTAATAAGATACTATTATTCACACAGATTGAATTGGCATGGCTTCAAAAATAAACAGTGAGGCGCTTCAGACGTGTTTAGGTTGTCCTGCCTCTTGCTGTCTTGTCTGATGTCACTCAGGAAGGTTTCTTTCAGGGAGGTTAATAGCTGTTTCATTCACACAATAATGCTATAAATAGGGCCAAATGTACTGTGGCAGTGCTCTCATCTCCAGGAATTTTCCACACTCATGCTGGGATGTTTTTTTCTTTTTTGGCTATTTGTTTATTTCTAATTATCATTTGCTCTTCATATAAAGGACTATTTAAAAGAATAAAAAGGCAAATTTGTCAATTTAATCCAAATAAAAAAAACTGATGCAGCAGCAGCATCAAGGCTCACAGCACCCTTCTTGTTTTGATTTCTGTTTAAGGCCATGCACGATGTAGGTCCGACAATGAGCCTCTAAATACAAGCACACATCACATCCACATTGTCTTGGAGAGAAGAAAACAACTCCTGCGTTGTCCCTCTGTAAAAATCAAACTGGATGTCACTGAGAGGAAAACCATCTCCTCAGGACTGGAATTAACTCAGACTGACAATATGCCCTCACCGCTGTTTGCACTGCATTTATTGCACATTAAATTCTCCTACTTACACCGTTCCAGCATCCCAACATGCCATCGACAACACATGGGGGAGTGCAACAATTTACTTTGAGGTCTACTTCAATTTATGACAAAGCAGATCACGGAGGACGAGATGTGAAATGTTTAGACAGTGGAGGCTAGTGGGCTTGGATCTGACAGGGCAAAGAAAGTATTGAAATAATGATGCCACATTTAAAAACTCATATTTATACACATAAACAGCTTGAAATGATGAAATCCAGTTACAGCAATAAGGGACACTCAGGAAGGATCCAGAAGTATTAAGCCATCTGCCAGTGAGTAAAGATTGCTGCAGGGCTGTCTAATTGAATTTTATCCTCTGACTGTAAATCCTACGAGTGACCCAAATCAAAAGAAAGTTGGCCTAAACATGCAATGCAAAACCAAGGGCCCTTGCAAAACTGTCATAAAATCTTAACATTATGTGCAGTGGAACAAGGTGAGAACACAAGCTCCTACAAAAAGGCTGCCAGGAGAAGTCTGAGGCAGAAACCACATTACAGCGAGAGAGAAGATGATAGTGGTGACAATGATGATGTAGCCTCTTTGAGTCTTGTGTGTCTCACACCCAGATATGTATTGACATTTAAAGAAAAGCGTGGATAAATATCTCCAGTCTCTCTCTATGACTGCTAAAACAGACGCCCCCCCAAAAAAAAAAAAAAAAAATTAAATTTTTTTTAAAAATCAGCGAAGAGAAAACCATTTTTCTTTCAAGACCCTGTCACCATGCAACCTCCTACTTTGCAGGAAAACTGAAATAATTTAATGATGCATGCATTGTATACTGTGTTGGGCAGCCTGATCCACTGTTTGTTGCACCCTCAAGTGTGTGTAAGCAGACTGAGTCTTTGTGCAACCTCTGAAATCCCCTCCGATGCTTCTTAGACCGTCCTCGGTCCTCTTATAGCATCCCTTCACCAATACAGTTCACTTAACATTGGTTCAAGTGCAGCTTCCACAGGTGCAACAGCCTTTTCTGCATTAGTTTTCCCACATCAGGCTCATAAAGGCACAAGGTGATGGATGCTGTTTAATTCCCAAGCAGGCACAGTGGCTTTACTGTAACCTTGAGTGAGTGGAAATCTCACACGAAAAGCAGCTCATTCCCAAAGTTGATGAGAAACCTGAGCATTCAAGCAATCTAGTGCAACAACGCCTGCAAAAAACACTGCAGACTCCCCACATACACACTCACATGCACGCACCCACGCACGCAGCAACACTGATATAATTCACCTGTGATCCTCGGGAGTCTGTCCGTGTCCGTCAACGCGCCGGCTTCACTCACAGCCTTCGGACTGTTGGACAGCGGAGCTAGTAAGACAGCAACAAATGATCTGTGGTGAGGAGATGGAAACTGACGCTCGTTAAGCCGCTCAAATGCACAGTTTCCTCGGAGGATGCTCGCAGGTCATCAGCTCAACTTTAATCGCCACACAGTGTGAGAGAGCGCTCCGGCTCTGTTCGCAACTGCCGCGCTGCTGCCGCTGCCGCTGCTGCTGATGTTGCTGCTCTGTACTGGCACTTTATTTCTCACGGTGACCAGAAATAAATAATTTAATAAACGGGAGGAAGGGGAGGAGGAGGAGGAGGAGGAGTAGGAGGGAGGTGGGGAGGGGGGGGCAGCGGTGCCCCGACGCCACGTTGAGCCGAGAGGCCACTAGATGGAGCAAAGCACGGGAACAACAGGCAGTCAATTAGCCCAATGGATGTTTCGCAGGTCGGTTCACGAGGTTCGCGCACCGCTGTGATTAACGACTTTACTTCATTATCTCGAATTAGGAAGTCGTCTCGGTGACACGGCGCGCTCCCTGGATAATTTGTTGCCGAATGAGAAAAGAGCCAAGCGCATTATACAAGCAGGGGAATTAAAAATGCAGCCAGAGAAGTGTCAGTGTTACAGACCACCTGAGTAACGTCCAACAAGGCTGTGCAGGGCCACAGCCAAGATTTTAGGAACACAGAGTCCCACAGCAGCCCCCCCCCCAACCCCACCTCCACCCTAACCTTCACAGCATAACCGTCACCCTGACCCTGAATCAAATCATAACCTTGTGACACCCAGACTCGTTGTTCAATACTAAATGGGAAATGGACCGCAATTATATTGCACTTTTCTGGTCTCATCGACCTCTCAAAGCGCTGCACAATGCATGAAACATCCAAACACACACTCATGAAGGGCGATCTGAGCATCTCAACATGCAGACTGGGCGAGCCAGTGGTCAAACCTGCTCCAGCTCCTGAGCAGCCCAGGGTATTAAAGTAACAGAGAAGGAAATTAAAACATGCACACACACTCATTTTGCACAGTCAGACACACGGTCGACATCCATCATCCGCCCACCATTTTGACCATAGCCTACATAAAAGGTCTCATTTGTTTTAATTATGAAATGTTTATATTTTACTCCAACTATTTTACTGTTTAATTACATTATGTGTCTCACTCAGTGAAATGAAGATTGACATCTCTTCACTCCCAGGAAGAGAAATGCTTTTTTTTATTATTGAACTAGTAAACTAAACATAATAAATCACCAACTTTTATTTTTTTTATGAAAGTATTCAAAATATGTGTGTCATAAAAAACAGTGATGGAAAATAACCACATTGATGATGTACTACTCTACTTAGCTACTTTACCCCAGCCATAAAGCATATTTGGACAAATTTCAACCAAATTATGGTGCTGTAAAAAAGAAAAAAAAATTCAGGGGATCTTTAATGTCATTACTATTCGTTATATTTAGACCATAATAATCTTTTCAAAATGTCACAGTAATTCATCCTGTATAGTTGTTGAGATATGAGTCTGGCCCAGTGTGCAGAACTCAGAAACCACTGAATAGTTAGGAATTTAATAATGAAAAAATAAAATATGATGCATCATTACACAATAAATTAAACCACCCGATAATATTTGAAATAAATTAGAATGAGCTCCACCTTTTCCAACTCCATTATCTATTAATGCATCAGTAATTGTAATCCAGTTATAATATAGATTATAACTCTGACAGAGACCACTTTGCCTGCACTTTTTCTGTCTTCGCATTTCAGGTGCATTTTACTTTTACTTTCCTGGTTGATTTTGAATGTATGACTTTTGTTTTCAATGGACTAGGCTATATTTAATATAGTGGTGTTGCTGCCCTTACCTCTTGCACCACAGTTAGAATCTAAACTGCCCTCAGGGAGCTAAACCCCCAAATGAACACGAACAGAAAGCAATATTGAGTACATCAGTGTCTCCAGGCCTGCATTCACACAAGCAGCCAGAGCATGGCTGATTAAGGACTTCACTGCTATTAAAGAAGCATAAGTATATACTTTGATACAAAAAAAACAGTTGGTAGCCAAGTCTGCTCCCTACAGAGTTAGGCTTTACATTGGATGGTAGAAATCCTGTGGAAAACGTAAAAGATAAAACAGACATGCAAGTGTGTCCCTAGAGGAATATTTATGGAGTATTGCAGTGATTTTTCATCAGGGATTGAGAGACAGCCCTGCCTCTCAATTTGCCACAATCTTTCAAGTGGTTATGCAGCCCCCCCTACAAAAACTGTGTATTTATTTACTTATTTACCTCCAAATTGCTTTTCAAAACTGCAGGATGGCAGCATGCTCCCAAAATGGCACCCTGACTCCTGCCTGTGTCAGGTTGAAAAAGGAAATCATTAATATAGCATTAGAGGTTGGCTGTGAACTCATGACTGCCCTTGGCACACACATAAGCATACATGTAGCACTGTTCTCTGCTGCTACACTTTCCCTGAGGTTGAAATGTCATTCTTCACTGTCATTGCATTTCTGCCCCCATTAACTATTGATTATCTCCACTTCAGCATTTCCAGACCTGCTGTGGAAATGGCCCACGTGGCTGGCTACCCCATACTCCACTGATCAGGCAGAACAGAAGTGCCCACCTCCTGGTTTTTTACAGTGAGAGGGGGGAGGGTGGTTGGGGGGGGTAGTGAAGTCAGCTTCACAGAGGGTGCAGGGGTAAAGCGGGACAGGGGAGTACAAGCATTGACTAGACTGTACCCTACCTGCCCATTAGCTGTATGCTTGAGTGGACGTCTGGAGTTTAGTCGTTCTTTTTCTGGACCTGTGAGAATTTTGCCACAGCCTGTGTTGAATATTTACTGTGAGGTTAGGCCAAGTTTGCTTCTGTTTTCAGGAGAGTGCAGAAGGGAAAAGTTTGTTTGGGCAGGTGCTTTGTGCCCTCCGCCATCAACAAACTACATCCACAGTACCACCAACCTGTCTGCACTGGACCTTCTTTGTACACCTGCCAAAATCACTATACATCTGTGTGCTGCAAACTTTCAGCTCTGTTGTTGTCTGTATTTCAGCTTTACTGCTGTTAAACGTTTTTACATGCACCGGCTGGCCACATTTTTCTCAATGGAGAAATACAATCAGAATACACTATGGTGTGTTAGTCTTTGGGTTTCTCCAGGCAAAAACTTGGAGAAACATTCTCTCAGTTTGGTATGAATTCAGTTCTGTTTGTCCCATAAAATGATGAAACAAGCTACTTCTGTAACTTTGTGATGTCACAACAAAGCAATCATCACCCATCAGGTCAATCAATGATTTGCTCACAACGACCTGTTGTTATTAGAAGTCCAGAGAGAAGCCTCAAAGAGGAGATCACAAATTATGGATCGACACGTCCCATAAAACACAGGAGAAGAGTAAAATATGGGACATTTAACCATTTGCCAATGTTTTTGGGACTATGGAGATTCTCTGAGAAAATGCTGATGTGAAAAAGCCAGCAATTATGTAACAATGCATTAATCCTCAGAGCTTATGTTTGTATATGAGAATTAAGCAAAAAAATGCAAGAAATTTCCTTCATCGACAAAATTAGAACAAAACAACAAATCTTCATTCATAAAAAGTCCCATTTATTTCAAAGTCATTTCATCAGCAAATATAACAAATCTGCGTTGTTTGGGGGGGAGAAGATCCACACCAGAAACACATGAATAAATCATTCAGTACAGTAATTGCTCAGCGTCCATTTCAGTTGCTGAAAGTTGAAGCGCTCCACTCATTTAGGTTGGAGAATAAACAAGAAACACGTCGGTGTACAGGAACAATAAATGAGTTAGTTAGGCCGGTCCCGCTCTACAGGATTAATGTGTAGAGTGAAATCCACTAGAATCCAATGTGGCTTTAGGATAATCCCATCAGAACTGCAACAGTGCAGCGCTACTACAGGACACCCAAGCCTGTTAGCACTGATGAGAGCCTATAGTGAAGGAGAAGGGGGAAAATATGACAGAAGAGTGGAGCAAAAATACTTAACATACTGACTTCTATTATAAAAGACAAACAATTTACCAGCCTGCTGCCAACAAAGCACCACGTTTTAAAATTCTATTTGCATTCTCTAACAAAAACTGATTGTAAACTAGTTACACAGATAGAAAACTAAGTCATTATTTGCATCATGGAAAACACATCTCGTAACACATAAGTCTTCATATAAAGCTCTGTGACATGAATCCATTTGAAAAAATATGTTTTTCTAAGATACTAATACAAGCCTGAGTTACCCACATTAATTGTTATGCATGTCCATGAGATAATGCGCTGAGTTAATATTCACCTCTGCTGCCTGTTTAATTAATGAGGACATGTTTGCTTTGATACGCCCATCCTTTCAGCACGTTTTTAATATCCTCCTGATTTATGGAAAACAAGTGCTACACTGGCAAAACTTTCACACAAGTAAGTGTAAGCTGTAGCCTTCATGTTAAATTGACATATTTTAATAGCATCTTACCAGTCAGCTACACTGACTAGACTTTTTTTTTAAAAAGAGCAGACATCAATACGGAGCAAACTTCTGCCGCTCTGATTTTTTGACGCCGGAGGTTGGCATTTTTGCAGTGTAAGGGGATAAACCCTGTGTTAGGCTGGAAGCGGCTGCTGGGTGGACAGCCAGGACAGGGAGAGTTTTCATGCCAAGAAGACTGGAAACGGGGACGGCGTAGTGTGGGTTTTGGATGGTTGATAAGGTGGAAGGAGAGTGGACGTTAATGGTGTTTGGGGCTGGGGTGGTGGCCGCCAGGACGGCCATAGAGGTAGCAGCAGTGGAGGCAGTGGGAGCGGACTGAGAGAAGCTGATGTTGAGGTCAACTGGGGTCGCTGAGGAAACGGCCTGCATGGTGTATTTAGCCATCTCTAAGCTGCAGGTCGTGATGTTCGGTGGAAGGGAAGGGAAGGGAGGGGAAGGGAAGGGGGGGAGGGGGGTTGAGACAGTGAGGGGTTAAAGAGAGGAGAGTGAAAAATGAAACGGGGAAGAATGGGCCAGACAAAGGAGAAGGGAGGTGAAAAAGAGGAGAAAACATAAGAATCAAAGAAGGAATGTGTTAAAAAGCAGAGACAATAAGGATTTTAATGCAGTCAAGAGAACGAAGCAGTGAGATGGAACAAATCCAGCCTCACCCTGAGCACAATAACTCTGCCCTCATACAATAGCTTGGTGTTTGGTTTTCTTATCATCAGGCTGTGATGTGAAGACCTGCTGGACGTGGCTGCCCTGCGTAATGTCTTACCTGGCGTTGATGAGGTACTGGGCCACGCTGATGCTGGCTGGTGAGCCTGTGATCGTGACTTGGCGCATGGCTGAACCATCAGTGGCGCTCGCAATTTTGATGTGAGCTCCAGAGACCTGACGAATCTCATTGATCTTGCTGCCTTGTCTTCCAATTATGCAGCCAATAAACTAGAAGTGGAGAAACATGAATAACAAGACAAGTTCATGTTTCCATGTTTTTTCAGGAACTAGATTTCAAAGCAGCATCTGGTAAGACCCGCCATATTTCTATTGCATTGCATTAAAGCCATGTTACTAAAATACCATCCTGTAGGCTAATTATGAAATTAAATCGAGTGTAATTTGAAGATAGAGTGGATACCAGCTTCCTGTTATTGTAAACAGGAACCCCTAACACTAACCCACTACGTTATGCTGAAAACTGCTGGCTCCACCATGATATTTACCATGCAGACATACAGTAGGCTAATAGTGCTAGTACATACTGTAGAAGAATGTGTAATTCTAAATAAATGTAAAACATGCTTAACTACGACGGAGTATTAGGGCCACATTGAGAAAGTCAAACATTTATGAGAATAAAGTCGTAAATTTACGAGAATATATTCATACTTTTCCTATGAGAAAAAAGTCATAACATAAGAAAATAAAATCGTACATTTACGAGAATAAAGTCGTACATTTCGTACAAGAAAAAAGCCATAACATTAAGAGAATAAAGTCATAAATTTACAAGAATAAGGTCGTAAATGTTTGACTTTATTCTTGAAGTTTGTGATTTTTTAATTTGTCAATGTGGCCCTAATACTCTGTCGTACAAAAGTGAGTCAATGATTTCAAATCTTACCTAAAGCCAAAGTACATTTTACCTAAGGCTAAAACAGAATAGCTGTACAGCATGTTGATTTCTGGAAACACACATTTTTTTTGTCTTTGTCAAGCTACAACAAGCTAGTTCCGCTAATGCTAGCACTATGATACTAACATCACAATAATTTGATTTAGAAAAACAGCTTAAATCTGTCTTTACAGCTTAGAAAGGGAAACACTGATGTCCATAAATTCCATATCACAGCTGTCCTCCTAGAACGTGTTAATGAAGTCAGTGGCATGAGGATTATCAGTGTGAGTTTTAGTGCTGGAGGAACACAAACAATGTGGCACTTACATCATTAGGTATTGCCAGCTCTTGTGAACTTGTGGGGGCAGATGCATCCAATCCTGCAAAGTAGGACAAGGAACGCTAACAACAGTATGGTGCTAATGGCTTCCACTTTCACGGCATGACAGGCTGCCCTACTTTGTCTAGTTTACAACAGATACACTGCTAAATTAGGGACATGAAAATGACATATGGCCGAGAAATCTTCCTACGCTGGATTTGCATATCCTACACACATTCTATACACATTATTATCGTAACAATTAGCATGATTCATGAGTTTTATCACACCAGTCCAGTCAATGTAATCATAATGCTGTAATGTTTTGTCCTTAGTTAGTTGTGGTATATGAGTAGATGGGGTGGTTGAGGACAGGGATGGTCTGGCCAAGACAATGTTAGATTTGGAGGAGAAATGCTGCAGAGGTGAAGGATGGGGGTCAAGAGATTAGGATCTGTTTTATTTTGGAAGAGGGAACTGGGGCAAATGGAGCTGAAAATTTGGGAGGATGTGAGAAATTGTGAAAAATGATTGAATATTTACTAAAATGTAAATATTTTCTGTCATTTTTCACATTTCTCTCTCAGACAAGACTCTTTTTCTTTTCCTTTTGTATTCCCTATCTTGAATCGTATAGTCTGCTTCAAGCTGTCACCTACTCTTTTGGATAATGAATATTTCAGTCTCTAACTTTCACAATTGTTGATAATAAGCTTGTTTGTTGGCTTAACCCTGAAAACAACACTATTCTATTCATTAATCTTTCCTCTTTTATTTTATTTTATTTCAAACATCAATGTAAAAGACAGCATGTCCTTTATGATGTGTGTAAATCTATTTAGAGCCATCTTCTACAAATATCTGTGAGCATGTCTGAAACAATGGAGACATCCTTGATTCTTTTTGAAGTGACAGGGATGTTTTTATGGTGTGATTCAAAGAGGAGTGAAGACAGAGGGATAGATGGACTTCCCTGGGGAGCCGTGGGTACGTACCAGGGAAGGTAGGGTTGCTCTGCCCAAGGGAAGGGAGGGGGATATGCTGCATAGCCAACTGGTGAAGCTTGGTCAACTGCAGGGTAGGAAGGAAGTTAGAGCTAACCAATCAAACTGGATTATTTCAGAGGAGCTGACAGCTACAATACAGAGCCAACGTGAAGTTCACAAACATCACAGATGGTGTCAGTGTGAAGAGATTCATTTCCTTCAGAAAAACGCATGCCGGCTTGTCGAGCTAGTCATCTGAAAATACAGTCACATCTCTCAGGCTACAGAGCTACAACTGTTCATGAACTCTTTAAGATCTCCGGTTTCATTTCAATCAATGCATGCTGCTACCGTTTGTTAGAGTTAGTAATGTCAACAGATTACTGAAGTTTCATTTTTGCAGAGTAGGGTACACAGAGGGAGTAGTGGTGGCTTGGAGGGAGTGGGCAGGAGTAGGTCAATAGGGCTCACGTCAGTTACTCAAATAAACATACTTACATCTTGATGCGCAAAAGCATACTGCCCTGGAATCGCAAAGGCCTGGACAGAGTGAGACAAGAGACTTGGTGATGTGACTGAGCGATGCAGACATGCTGAAACATGTCACTTCAAATGTGAGTTCATCACAGAGCGTGAAGAGGAACCTCAGTGCAGTGACTGCATTTCTGAAAACCTACAATTGCTCTCGTTTCCATAGCTGTGATGTGTATGGATTTGATGGAATTTTTATCTAAATGTCATCTGCTATTTTTTCCTCCTCTTTGACCATGGCCAGAAATCCAATAACATAAAACAGATGTCTGATAGGTCAGAACAGACTGTGCCAAATTCAGGGCAGCGGTTAGCCAGCTCACGGAAAACATGAGCTTTAGTCACGACATCTTTCAGATTTCACACTACAGGGGGATTATTAATGTAAATGGCTGTTATTCATATCACTGGCACATTACGGCTTGGCTTGATACTTTTTAATAACATCATTACCTCATCTTTCTGCTCACAACATTACACAGATGTGTCCCTCTAGTGGTGTGACTCTGAGATCCCACACAATAAGGAGACTATTCAATTGTTATGCTTTTTACAAAGAGGCTAAAATCACAGTTTAATAGCCCCTGTGTGTCTACTTACTTGTGCAGAGTGCTGTGGTGCTAATACTGCATGGGCTCCTGCAGGTATGGCCTTGGGACGGTAGGGAATGGTTGCCCCTTTAGGTGGAGACTACAGACACAGAGCAAAAAGGACGAAAGAATTTATACACTGCAACAGCTGGGACTCTGACACTGATGCATTTTATATGCTTTTCATGTCATTTGTACAATCTTTTTATATCCTATTCACTGTCTGTGAAACCTTGGACCAAGGAGCCTATATGCTACAACTGTGAATACACAGGGAATTGTAGATCAGCATCATTTCTAAGATTAACATTGGACAAATTATGCCAATATAAAGGAACCTATTTTAGTTGCATTCAATTAAAAATAAATACATTTAAAAAATAAAAATTATATAGACACACACAGACACACACACACTATACTTCTGTGATTCCCTTTCAAGGGTCCTTGTAGCTTTGTAGCCCATCTGGTGCTCAAATATTAGTGTTCATGTAATGAGTCATGTTGCCATATCAACATGTACTGACAGGGTTCGGGAAGGGTATATATTCATGTAACATACATAACATACAAGATATGTTCATACATTTGCTGAAAAGTAACTTTGCACTTCAGATTCAAATCTTGAAATCAAAGTAATGAAGAATTTTTTTCAAATAGTTAGTTCGGAGAGATGACAGCTGACAGAGTTGGCTCTACAGTAAGTGATGGATACCAGCTGGCTGGCTAAATCATTATTCTGCTCAGGTTGAATATCCTAAATGTGCAACTGAATACCTTTAACAACACCCTAAATAAACAAGGCACACATGACAGTGAAGTAGAGCTGCTAAATGTGAAGATCATCTGCTGTCTGACAGTGCTTACCTCCAGCATGACAGAACAGATGTGTCGTACACACTGAGTGATGGCCTGTGGAGTGCCGGAGATTGTGACAGCTCTCTCCGTAGAGTCCGGCAGCATGTCTCCTGCCACCTGAACCTGAGCGCCTGTGGTCTTAACATCGCCAGACAACACAAGAAACAAAGGCTATTTATTGTCGAAAAGAGCACACCCTCACCCAAATTGAAATGCTGTTTCAAGCACCCACAAATTACCCCAAACACATTTTGACATGCAGGGAGCAGCTGCAAGCCAAATAGCAATGTGTGCTCCAATATTTGAAGAGGTGCACACAAATATTGTCCATTCAGTACGAGTATTCAGCCCCCTCTGATCTTTACAGGCATAATCAGTGGGATTTCCATGAGCAGCGACCAAAAAAAAGAAACACACGCATTTTAACGCAGAGGTGAATACAAAAAGTTTGAAGTGAGTGTTTGAAACTTCAGGTGTCAGCATCCTGCGGAGGACGTTTTCTGTCCTTTCTTGGGTGCAACAAAACAACTTTCTGATAGACAATTTTAAAGAAATAAAAAGGAAAAGGACACTTACTTCTCTGATCTCTTTGATCTTTGAGCCTCCTTTGCCAATCAGTGAACCACACTGGCTCCCTGGGAAAACCAGACGAAGTGTCACAGGTGGTTTGCTTGTCACGTTGCTGTTTGTCATTGCTGCGGTAATGTCCTAAGGGGGAATTCAAAAATATTGTGTTTGTTGAAAGCACAGTCTATAAGAACATCAGCTTTATTTGACAAGTCTTTTTTTTCCCGCAAGACTGGGGGAAAGGTTCATTCACTGCCCCGCAGAAATTCTTGTGAAAAACAGGTTTTAATAGTGATTTAAAAGTTCATTATTAGATTTCCATGTCTTTTTTTAGTTCTATATTAATACTGTAAAAGTATCAAAGCCTCAGTCTACATAGAAATTCATACAGCCTGTAATCACAGCTTTTACCCCAGCCACCAGGACTTCAGTAACTTTGCACAAAAAAAAAAGAAAAAGTAGTCCGTAATCTCAGCCTTGCTCCAGCCCCCAGCGCACTTGGATCTTGCACAATTTGGTTTCTGAAACCAAGCTGAAATCGGCTATATTTTCATTAGCTACAGTAATTCAAAAAACAGTTAAATCCATGAAACCCCAAATAATTCCTCTTATGAATATCAAAACTTCAAATAAAACATCTGAAAATCATAAAATATGGGGCCTTTAACATTGATGTAGAGTTATTTGTGAATGTGTTTTGCTGTACCTCCTCAAACTTCTGAGCGATCATGGAGAAAGCTCTGAAGATGCCCTCTGTGGGTCCTGTGATCGTGACTATTCTCTCAGGAGACGATCCCTCTGATATGTTGATGCGAGCACCACTCTGGAAACCCACAATAATTCCAGCTTTGATTGGTTGTAATTGATCTGCCAGAGCACATTACATTCTATACGATTCCATATTACGGACGTCAAAGTGAATTCTTACCTCTTCTCTCATCTTCTTTACTGTTTCTCCTTTCTGGAACCATGTAAGAAATGATAAAAACAAGTGGCCTGATTAGTTTTCCCAAGGAGGGGAAAAGTAGACAACCAGGAAAAAAAAGCAGACGTAAATAAATTCTGATGGATTGTAAAATTAATCTACCTTCCCAATTATGCTGCCAACTTCCTGTGAATGAAAAGATAACAAGGCATGAACACGCAAGTGGCGACACACAAGATTTTCGGTTAGCAGCTCTTCACATTTAGAACAGGATGTAATCCTTTTAACAGCAATGGCATGCTATTACCAGATGATTAGGCTATTACTACAAATACCACATCTGTCAATTACCTTCCCATGCATTAGCAGCCTCAGCGTCAGTGTAACGTTGAGACTCCCGTCTGTAGCCATTTCTTCCTTGTCAGACATCCTCTCTGTTTTTCGAGCTTTAAAGTAAACACTCTGCAAAGAGAAAGAAATCGTTTTAGACAGGTCCCGTGCATTATACAGTAAGTGGTTTCCCTGTAGTTCAGGTGGTTGCGGATATTATCTGTAGAGCAGAAGAGGTGTTCTCCACAAGATCCAAGAGTGTTTTAATGAATTTTATGATGAAGCCAAGCCGTACGTGTGGGAAGCATTTCATTCACAAGTTTTAAATAAACTTTCAGCCTTATCGTTGACATGCTAAGTGCTCTTCTGTATTTTACAGTCATACCGCGGTGAATGTTAAATGTATCATTCCCCGTACTCAACGTGACTTCCCTGGGAAACAGCTACCAGATACTGCAAGTGTAAAAGCTTTCATGTGAGCAGGCATCATCATTGTTAAATCGGTCTGCAGCAACAGCAGCGGCGATAAAGGAGATCTCTATTTGAAAATGTTATGGATCATTACTTTAAGTATGGAAAATGTAAAGTGGAAAATACTGCAAAGTTGGAACAGTGGCTTTTATGCTGCTTAAAGGAGCCTATTTGTCTTTTTTTAATATTATTAAAGAATTTATCAGGGGGTTGATGCTGTCTGAAGAGTTGTAGACCATTGTTGTTTGTCTTCTGATCGTGTGCTTGTGAGCGAGGGAAGATAAGCCTATCAGTAGGTGCAATCTTCACATGGGACGGTGTCTTTAGTTCCGGCTAAATACAAGTTGTGTGACTCCCTCGGATTAGATAAGATACTAAGGAAGCCACTGGTGCCGTGGAGGCCTGAAGATCAAGTGATGTGTGTGTGACTGTCTCTTAATATCTCAGCACACCACACAAAGTCGGCTCTGTTGTGGCCGCGTATCCAATTGGTCGTATTTGCAGAACATAAAAAGTCTACGCAGCTGCTGCACCATAATAGACAGCGGGGCCTATGGAGTTTAAATATAAAGGACCAAGGTCACCTTATTTTTATTAGATCATCATGATTCTGATTATGCTTTTACCATTTATTACATGCAGGGCAATTCATCAAAGGCCTGTTTGGATTTTGGACCAACTGAGTAGCTGACTGTTGGCTCCATGCACATGGTAAATTTACTTTCTGAAACCATTGGTCAACCTATGTCAAAGGGAAGAGGCACGGTGGCGGATCACCATTGGTGAGTGTGTGTGACGTATTTCCAGTTAATCCAGAGTCTAATTCAATCCAACTGCGGGGTTTTAATGCTATGACATATTTTATCATCAGCATGGTGGGAAATACACTCATCCCCTCTGTAGTGAGGAGTTAGAAAAGAAGATATCATTCTCATGTAGGCCTATGTACAATAAACGCAGAATGCAGCTAAAGGCAGCCAGTTAGCTTAGCCTAGCATGAAGGCTAGCGACAGAGGTGTAAAAACATTCATCTCATCTCTGTCATAAGGCCTATTTCTCTACATTTTGAACCAATGCATGACCTTTGACCCTCCCACATACCCCAGCTTCGATACTCACACAAATCAATAAATACAAAACTCTTTGCCGCCATTCCACACCTAAAAAAGTAAAAGACCAAAAATGAGTGAGTTTGCCTCCAGCATGCCAACTCTGATAATAGCACAATTGTCTGTATCTATCGCGTGACATGTGGCAGCATCTCATGGGCAAATAAAACATAGTTTTCCATCAACTGAGTTTACAATAAGAGATTGTTCTAGCACATTCCAGTGTTGATAATACCAGACTGAGCTGAAGGACTTAATCCAGACAATATTGTGAATAAGTGAAGAGTATCTCCCCGCTAACAAGACCCACAGCTATTCTTTTCTCCGTGTATCATTATAAAGTTACAGTGAGTACATCAAATAAACAGAAACATCTCTGTCTAATCCTATAGGCCAGGATTTGTTTAGTTAATGCTAAGACCCTTTTGACCTATTTCTGTCACCTCTAGCATGTCAGCGCCCACTCAAGACTTCCGAACAAAACACTGGTGCACAACAGCACCCACAGAGTGCACATGATAAAACAGATAATCTACAGGAACCCAGCTCCCACAGCACTGACAGGCAGCAATGTGTTTCAGACAATAAAAAACAGGGCATTAATCCTTGAGGGAACTGGGGAACAATGTCTAAGTGGATTACTTGAGGAGTTTCATTTGAAAATATATTCAAATTTGAGGCACAAAGAATTTCTAACCTACTGAGGATGATTGTATTTTACATTATTACATACAATAGTGCTTAAAGAGCAATGAATTTCAATAGACATTCATTTAAGAAAATCTCTCTATATATTGCCCAATATTATATATTTGGCATAAAGAAAAAAATGTAATTGCCCCTCAAATCTAAACTAATGTTCTATCCATATGTATTTATTTATTTATTTAATTAATTCTATTTATAGCTATTTGTAAGCCTAAGCAGCACATATTAGACTATAAGTATGGGGCCTTGCAGCATGGCATTCCTCCCTCAACACAAGGGTTACAGTATTGGAGATTCATCACATGTCTGGTTTAATGCAATATTAATTCTAGCCTAACCGATCTCTGAATTTACGAGCGCAACAAAATGCATTTACAACACTGCTGAAAACCAACCAGAGCAAATGAACTTAATGGGAGTCAGGAGTGGTTTATTAAAACAGAGCCTCAACTAGTTCAGCTCCCTTTAAGCATAGAGAAGCAAACAAGAAAGTTGTATTAAAAGTTACACTTGAACTTCCCAACTGGCTAAACCCCAACATTTCTGTAGTCCTGTATCAACAGAGTGGACAGAAGCAGACCCGTCTCACCCATCTCTTTCTTAGCGAAAGGCCCATAATGCATGATTAGTATGAAGTACTGACCTTATATGTGGAAGACGTGCTCCTCTTCTTTATTTCTGATATATCCAAAATGAACAGCCTTTTACTTTGTGGTCCGTCTTCAATGTTTGCCCCCTTTGTTAGTGATCCACGGAGTGGACAGATGGCTCCCTGTGCCCTCAGACTGGCTGGAGCGGAGGCTGGCTTTGCTATTAGTCCCTCAGCTTAGCCCAAGATAAGCCCCTACGCAGGGCAAGTGAACCCGCATCTCTTGCCTAATTCTCCCTGTCACAGCCACCAAAGAGGTGTTCCTCCGCACGGAGATCCACGAGCTGGAGAGGCCTGAGGGCAGGGCAGAGAGGCACTTTGCCTGGACACTGTCCAGCACAGATAGAGCAAGCTACAGTTACAGCCACCAACACAACAGAAAAAACCGGGACGGTCTAGCCTTTTGCAGTCATCAGAAACACACACGGAGACACTGAAGGGGAGCTTTGTTAACCAATGTTGCTCTGTGACTAACAACTCTGCATGACTGCTGTGTTCTTCATTAGATTTTCAGAGAGCTTCCTGCCTGCACAGGGCCGGATTTTCTCTAAAAATAAATCTCCCTGTATGAAATCGGTGCTTTGTACAAGGAACCCGACTAATTGAGGGCTGGGAAGGACAATGTGGCGTTTGAGTTATTTAGTGATGTTAAACACAATGTCTTCGTGGGGTGCTTCTCCGACCCCCCCCCCCCTCCCCTCACAGCCTCAGCCCTCCCCCACACCAAGCCCTTCTGCCCTCGTAATGAGGCCATACTGGATACAATACAGCCCTTCTGCACTGAAAAATGTATTCAGCTGAGCTTCGAAATTGTGAAGGAAATGAATCAGTGAAGCATAAGTGGCATATTTAATTACTATTCAGTGCGTTGCACGGAGACAATGATGGCTGCTGTGAGCCTCATGGCTGTCTATCAGACATCTAAGCAGCAGGCCACATCACATTCACATCTCAACAACAATTTCAATACAACTCCCAAGTTTTATTTATGTGACTTAGATGGCTAAATGTCTTCATGAAAACAGACAGATGGTAATCCCTTTAAGTGTGGGTATTCTTCATCTTTAAAGCGATTTTTCAGGGTTAAGACTGGGTCGCGTTAGGATTTGAGGTGATGGAATGAAGGTCAATAAAAGTTCATAAAAGTATAATGAAACTTCTGTAGCAGTGTGTCTTTCTGTGTCCAACATAATAAAGCCGTTGGGGACATGGTATCTGACCCAGTGTGTGACTGACTGTTGTGTCTCTGCTTTCAGAGCTGATGATGATCATGCATGTTATGCCAATCACTTGTGACTAATTTTCCCTCCTTCATATAGCCCGTGTGTCGATGAGATTAAAGCGTCAGGAATGATATGTATTAATGGGATTACTGTGAAGTGATCACTGAGACTGGTTGGTGTAATCAGTTTCTGTTACTGTTCATATACTGTAGGTAGATTTCAAATTAGCCACATCCTAAATGAGTTATAATTTTTTTTTTACCCAATTTTAAAGAGCGGTAAATGTAAAATGAATGTGCTTTTTTCATCATTGTCTGGTTTTGTCTTAAATAACACAGCAGGCCTAGCAGCTTGACATTAAGTAACCATTCTACTGGATTAATGTGAACTAATCAATATTTTTAATAAGATGCTGAACAATACCCATACTAATTTAGACTACACCTCGGTGTACCTTGTGTCAATGAGGATAAAATGTGGATTACAAGTAGAGGGGGTTGCTGTGATGTGATCACTGAGGCTTGATGATGTAGTTAAAGCAGGTTTGGAAACACAACCTAGATGAAAGGTTATATTTGCAAACACTTTATTGTTATAATAATAATTTGTTTCTTTAATCCCCAGCTGCTGACTTTAATTTCTCTCAGACTTCTGTACTGCGCCCCCCCCACCCCTCTTTTTTTTTTTTTTACTTAACAGGGTTTCAGTATGATTTCAATTAAAGCACCAAATGTGAATTAATGAATTAGCTGAAGTAGCCTACATTGCCATTCTTAAGTCTACTTACTTACTTAGGCCTAAATCTGGGACCAGGAGCGGTGGTTACAAAATTAAGACCACTAAATATTGAAACGTTCATGTTGGTATAATTACTTGAGTTCAAATAGGCTACATTGACAAAACCTATATAGATTACATTTACAAACACAGTGAATGTGTAATGTCTATCACCATTTAGCATGATTATATTTTCACTAACCAATTTTTCAACTTTGCAAACTCTGTATGAGTTTTCATCTGGAGTGGTCATATGGTAAAAATCACAACGTAGGCGGGCCTATAATAGTCACTGCAATAGGTGCAGCAGTAGGCTATGAGGAATAAATAATGTTACCAATATTTGTTTAACATGTAGCCTCAGGAAGAGTGAAATAATTCTTCTTTTAGTGTGGTGGCCCGAGGGCTTATGCAATTTCACAACACATGAACTGGGGGAAAAAAATGTTTTCAGGGACACAAAATTGACGGAGCCAACTGGGGCTGTGGTGTTTTAAAATAGGCTATTTATTTGGTTTATCATAACGTCGATATTACATGGTTGATTCAAATATGGCTAATACGCACGGTTAGCTTAGCATTAGTTTTTAGCATGGTCCCGTCTGTTTTTTATATCCCTGTAAACAATGTTGTAGTTGAGCTGCCAAATGTATTTTCCTAACTTTATAGCATCTTTCTGTCTTTTCGTGTATTGTATTAGCCTATATAGACAGTAAAAGATATTACATTGCATTGAAATGAACCCTCGGGGCCACCGTACATTATTAATATTTAAAATGACTTATCTTTAAGCCAGCTAGCTTTTAGCTGCACAGTGACAGCAGGAGGAGACAAAGATACCGTGACACTGGCACTAACTTGTCACATGATTGTAACGCTTTAACTTTAGCGGAGTTTGGACTATTGAGCAACAGACTCTGTGGTTTCCTCCATGCTGAGTGTCACTCACCGACAGAGACTTGTTAGGTTACAACCTCTCCTGTCAACACGGCTGTGCGACCGCCCCCACCACCAGGCTGTCGGACCTCAGACGAACCGGTACTATTATAAAGCTCAAACTCGGACCCAGCGACATGTCAATGAGGTCTTGACGGTGCTCTGTGTGTGTCTCTACGTGTGTGTCTCTGTGTTGAAATGCCTGTATAACAGCAGCAGTCCCGCGGTGTGCGCTGTGATCGATGGATTTCCAAACACTGTGCACTTTTGAAAGTTTCCAGCAGGTCTGGAGTCGGTACGGCTACGGGGCGGACCTGGAGGAAGTGATCCAGCAAGAGTTCACACGGATTAAAGGTAGTAATTGTGAACATATCTGAGCACACAGTGACAGGACAGCACCGCTGACAGCTGCTGCAATGGCTGCTCTCTTTTCTATTTTTAATTTTTATACCGTAAACAGGAATAACATATCTGGATCATGCAGGAACTACTCTGTACCCAGAGTGTCTGGTCAGGGACTACAGCTTGGACATCTCAAGAAACATTTATGGTGAGAGGAGTCTTATTAAGAGTTATTTTATGTGCCCTCTTATTTTTCATTTAGCCATTAAATTGAGAGCATTTTAATAAGTCTTGTTATTTCCCCCTGTAGGAAACCCTCACAGCCATAACCCCAGCAGCCGACTGACACATGACACCATAGAGAGGGTCAGATACAGGTAAAGTCCATTCATGGCTTCGTGATGGGCCCTGTGAGTACTTTGAATGGTACTTTGATGGTTTGAATGTGTAAAAAAACGGAACATTTTCTTACAGGGTATTGCAGCATTTTAACGCCCCCCCTGAGGAGTACTCTGTTATTTTCACTTCTGGATGTACGGCAGCTCTCAAATTAGTGGCCGAGAGCTTTCCCTGGAGCCCGCGGACTGAAGACGAGGAGGGGAGCCACTTCTGCTATCTCACTGACTGCCATACCTCTGTAGTCGGCATAAGAGGGCTGACTTCTAGCCGAGGAGTGGTCGCGCTGCCTGTCTCCCCGCAGGAGGTGGAAAGCAGGGCAAAGGATGTGGCTGGAGGTGAAGATGTTATTTGCCATACACCGCATCTCTTCTGCTACCCGGCACAGAGCAACTTCTCTGGGAGGAAGTATCCCCTTAGCCATGTGAGAGGCATCCAGGCGAGACGCCTTTACCCAGCATGTGACCGCCGAGGCCGCTGGCTCGTGCTGCTGGATGCTGCCTCTCATGTCAGCTGCTCCCCTTTAAACCTACAGGACTGCCCCGCTGATTTCATTCCCATCTCCTTCTACAAGATGTTTGGCTTCCCTACAGGGCTGGGGGCCCTTCTTGTCCGGAACGCCGCAGCAGGCATACTAAAAAAGACTTATTTTGGAGGAGGCACAGCAGCAGCTTACCTTTCTGGGGAAGATTATTATGTGCATTCAGCAAACATTTCTGACAGGTGAAGTACTGTACAAGCCTGCCAAATCCTAGATATTCTCTGAGCTCACAGATGCTTTATAGCTCCTGCAACCTTATTCTAAAAATGCTGTGTTTTCTCTCTCTCCCTGATACAGATTTGAAGACGGGACTGTCTCTTTCTTGGACATTATTGCTCTGAATCACAGTTTTGATGCTCTCCATAAGATCACAGGTATTTTTAACAGCATGCTGATTCATAGAAAAACTTTCAGAACCTCTTTTAGAGCCATAATGCACATGTTGTTTATAGTGATACGCTGCTTCAGGTGAACATCAACAGCATTCTCATCTTTATCCGTTTCTGCCTTCAGGGGGCATGCACAACATCCAACAGCACACGTTTGGCTTGGCACGCTACACTTACATGCTGCTGTCGAGTCTTTGCCATGGCAACAGGAGACCAGTGGCTCAAATGTACACCGAAGGCCAGTTTGAGAGTCCAGGCACACAGGGGCCAATCCTAAACTTCAATCTCATGGATTCTCATGGACACATAATTGGGTATTCTCAGGTACATTCAAGGACTTATTTCTATTTCACAAGAGTTTCATCACTGCATGTTTATGCATAGGCAGCGCTTTTGAATATTCTGGCAATTACCGTGTTTTCCTCAGGTGGACAGAATGGCTTGTCTCTACAATATTCACGTGCGCACCGGCTGCTTTTGCAACACCGGGGCCTGTCAGTCCTTCCTTGGGCTCACCAATCAGCAGATGAAGAGAAACCTGCAGGTATATGAGATCAAGGGATAGGAAAAATGTCAGAGTCTGTTAAGGGCATGGATAGGTAAAATACAAAAATTGTCTCCTCCTCTTCAAGGCCGGCCACGTCTGTGGAGACAGCATCGACCTGGTGGACGGCCAGCCGACCGGATCTGTTCGTGTGTCCTTTGGCTACATGTCGACATTTGAAGACTGTCAAAAGTTCCTGAACTTTGTTGTTGAGTGCTTTGTAGAGAAACCCCTCACAGTGGACCAAGAGAGGCTACAGATGCTTAAAACAACAATTAAAACAACAACACCGCAGGGCTCAGACGAGGATCCTCCTATCAAAAAGACTAATGGAGAAATATGTAAAGTAGATGAGAGGAAACCCACAACAGCATCACTGAAGGGATTTGCGCACCAAAACCCAAACAGCCACGGGGAGGCTTATGCTCTCACCAATATCTACATATATCCCATCAAATCATGTGCAGCATATGAGGTTTGAGCACAACACAACACTATCTCTCTATCACGGTTTTGTGTCTCTGCCTCTTCTGTTTTGTTCCCTCTGTCTGTTTTGATTTCGACTCTGTGCTGCTCTTCATGCAGGTCCACGACTGGCCAGTGGGACCGCTGGGTTTACTATATGACAGAGGCTGGATGGTGGTGAATGGAAACGGCGTGTGCCTGAGTCAGAAGAGAGAGACACGTTTATGTCTCATTCGCCCACAAGTCCACCTGCCCTCAAACAAATTGCTCCTGCAGGCATCAGGTCAGGCAGTCTGACAGAGGCGCACTGAAAATAAAAACACCACTTAACCAAACAAAATTCCAGTCACTCATTTTTTTTTCCCCCTGCTCTAAATTCTCTTTGTGAAATGATTTTATTTCTGTGGCCCTGCAGGGATGGATACCATTTCTGTTCCCTTGGAAAACAACACTCAAAAGAATCCAAGCTACCGGGTGTGTCAGAGTAAAGTTTGTGGTGACAGGTGAGCCTGCAGTGTTAAAACATCTAAAAGTAGCAGCTGCAGGAAATACTGTCACACATATCATTTGTTCCATATTTTTCACACATATCAATGCGTTTTCTCACTCCATTGTTGTTGACACTATATATTTCTACAGTGGATGACTTTATGTAGTCTCCCTCTCTCAATTTCATAAGAAATTGTTTTTTCTTCTTCTTTTACCATTTTTAAATGAAAAAACAAACAAACAATGACCAAGAAGAAATGACATTAATGTTCTCTGACGGATACCCACATGACGAGTCACAGGATAAAAAAAAAAACTGTTCATCCAGTGATTCTTGGATTAGATGTCACACCAAATAGTAAGCAACATCAAACTCAGTAGATTTCCCCTAGGGCCTCCTGAATATAATCCTCCTCCATCCCACAGGGTGGAAACTGTCGACTGTGGGGATGAGGCTGCATCATGGCTCTCAGACTTCCTTGGACAGCCATGCCGCCTGATAAGACAAAGTCCTTGTTTCACCCGAGACAAGAAGAGGCCTAGTGAAGGTATTGTACCTGTTTTGTAGGCTTCTTCTTCCTTTTCCCCTGGAGTTCACTTGTTAAGCAATGCAAGGTCAGACACCTTCTATGGCGGAGAGGTGACCTTGCTTTCCTTTTCACTGGCAACTTGGAATTTAGAAATCATTTTTTTCCTGCCATTGCTATTTTGAGAGCCTTGCTTTGTTATGGAGAAGAAAAAGAAAAATTCAGGGTAGAAACTATATCAGCCAGTGTGATATAATATATGACTTATAGCAGCAGTTCCCATCCACTGGAGCCTTTGTGCCTAGAAACTTTAATAATTTAGAAATGCCTACAGCAAATGGCTGACTGGTTACTATAGTAAAACAATGGCTAAAGGTTTGCTAAAAGTAATGCTTTGTGGTTACAATAGCCAAAATCAATGAATAAATTGTTGAATTGTGAATTACACTATCTGCCTCGACAGATGGAGTTTGCCAACCATCACTCCCCTGTAATTCATGTATGTTTGATTGTGGAACGTTTTGATCAGCAATGATAAAATCTACTGAAGTTTTTCTCCCTCTGTTACAGTAGAAACTCAATTTGTAGACTCTTTGGGGAGACACATTGTTCAAATGGGAGATCAGAATGTTCTGCTGAAAACAAATAAATCACTGGAGTAATATAAAGTCTTTCCCTTCTAGCTGCCACCTCCACATCCCTCTCCCTGGTGAACGAGGCTCAGTATCTCATGATCAACCGTGCCAGCGTGGAGCTCATTCAGAAAGAAATGAGCAGCAGGTTCGAACACATAATGAGTTATTCAAAATAAGCAATGCTCCAGAGAAAAACACCAGGATGTGTAGACGCCTGGTCGTTTACATTACAGGAAATAATTTACGTTGGGTGGCAAACTAACATGCAATTTCCACATTCCCTTTTCTCAGGCGGGACTATTCTGAGGGCGATCAGCTCCTTGACACACAGAATGTCATTAGCCGCTTCCGAGCCAATTTAGTCATCACTGGAGTAGAACCATTTGAGGAAGATAATTGGTCACACTTGATTATTGGCAACACTCAATTCGTGGTGAGCTGACACTTTGAGATAAATGATGAAATCTTCAGATGCATTAAAAGCGGATTTCTGAAAAATGAATGTGCTGCTCCCTGTGTGATTAACCGAAAGGTTGCAGGTCAGTGTAGAAGGTGCCAGATGGTTGGAGTAGACCAGGAAACTGGGATCAAAACAAAAGAGCCACTGATGTCCCTGTCTGCATACCGCAAAGGGAAGGTCAGTGAAAAACATTTGTGCGTGTGTTTGTGTGGTGGTCGAGGTGGACAGTTGTGATGTGCATGTGCATTAAAAGAATAACCCCCTTTCCTGTTATTCTGTGGATTTTTAGGTGACGTTTGGTGTGTACCTGACCCATCAGCTGCCAGCAGGTTCCCCTACAGCCAGTGTACTCTCTGTTGGCTCCCTCGTAATGCCAGGCCCAGAGGGTTCTTGAAGTGGTCAGCTGCATCAACATCCTCTTTTATTTATTTTGTCAACATATTTGATGTCGCAAATTCGCAATCATTTCTGCATTTGTGTGTCCTAAAGATCACCTGTCCCTGTGGCAGTGTTTCTACCCCGCACAGTGTTTGTATGGATGAAGCTGCTTTGTTGGCCCTGGTGTCTTTTGTCCTCTCAAGTATCCTTTTCATTTAGATTTTATTCAATCAGAGTCTCTTTTGATGAAAGAAATAATGAGATATCTGGTTTTCTCTCCCATGGTGATTTTTTTTAAATGTGTGCAGCAAAGTAGAAGTGAAGTATTAATTGCATAACAAAATTGTAAAATGAGCATGCTGCTGTTGTTTTAGCCAAAACATGTCAGGTTTGATGCTTTAATCACTGCTCATGTTAACCTCCCAGACAGTTCTCTAACTGTTTTCCCCATGGAGGTTTATATTGCGCTTTATTTTGGACACCTTACTGTTCCTAGAGATCTGAAACATATTGCTCCCTCCCTGCAATAGAAAAAAGATCTACCAGACGCTCAGTGGATGCTCCCAAAGTGATCCAGCCTTAACAGTTTGCCAGTAAAAGTAATAATTTGATGTAGGAGACAGATGATATGTAATTCATCAGAAATAGTGATGTTAGGCATCTTCTCACCTGAAATTATTATTGTCTGAGTGACGTTTTTTCACATAAAGTATGTGTCTGCTCAAATGATCTGTCAACGTCTGGCCGTAAAATTGGTCATATTGCTCACCTATGGTGCATTTATCGAGTGAAATGAGGTGGCTGCTGTGTACCCCAGTGTGTTGTTGCAGCTAATAGCATGTTGGTCAGTATGTGTGCGTGGCAGAAGTGTGTGTGTGTCTAAAAGTCTCCCAGACAAAATCTGAACAAAACGCATGGTTGGATGACAAATTAAGCAAAGTAAATGCCAATGTTAAGTGGTTTTATGTGGTATTTTGATGATGGTGCTAGACAGCGCAGTCCAACACGTCACTCCAAAATCCCAATTTGGTTGAGATCTGGTGACTTCATAGGCCATCGGATATGATTCATATAATTTTCCTACTCATCAACCTTTTCAGTGACTCATTTGCTCTGGTTGCTCCTTTAATATGCCACATCTCTACCTCTTATAAATGCTCAGGCTCTGACACTGCATGGTACAGCAGTCCGTTCACTCTGGCAGTGATTGTTGCTGAGAAGTTTTTAATCTATGTGTCTTATTTGTTGATTTTTATATACAGTATGTGTTTGAAAAGAAATGTATACATTTTCATGAAATACTTGCTTTAATTAAATATACAACTTAATTCTAATCATGGCAGAAGGCATTGCACTGTATTGTATATTTGTATGCAATTTTATAATTATTTTGTGTAACGTAACCTATTAAAAATTAAATCATTGCATTGCATTGTCAGTGTACGGTGTTTAAGGTAGCGTCATACGCACCGTTTATTGTGCTTTACGTGAGTTTAGCAGTGCCACCTTAACAACCTCAGGTACCGCCCCTATCGCTCTGGACTTTGGTCAAACTTTAGCCGTTAACCAAGAATCAGGGAGCTTGCTCATTTATCTGTTACAAGTTTTACTTGTGAACCTAACTTACAATAACCAGCACGATGAAGAGAAGGACCGTCGGGCAGACTGATCCATCCCCCGGGCCCAGTGAAGGTCAGAGGGCCGAGACTGAGGACTCTGTCCAGAGGCAGCCAGAGACGGAGTAAGTTAGCTAGCTTACCTGACCAACTGTCAAACCATTGGCTGTAACGGTCAAAATAAACACAGCTGGGCGGCCGTGTGTTTCAATTAACGTTAACGTTATAATTTTGTTGTAACGTTATTATGGGGGAAAGTAGGTCTGAATTTAGTGTCTGTTTTACTACTAACTTCCTTACACCTCTTAGTTATCTTAGTATTTTGTTTAATCGTTACAATGTTGTTAACTTAACGTTAGTTAGTAACGTTAGTGACACTTTGCTGTGACGTGGTGTTTGTAACGTTAGTCAAGACCAAGACTGAGACCAAACCAATGCGAGACTATCTTCAAGACCATTAACATTACTGCACTGATAATAACAAAGTGGCTTGATATTATTCCACAGCTAAAAAGAAAAGATAATTTTATATAAAATCTATGCCATATTTAATTGAAACAAAGTTTGGATTAAACTGAATAAAACAGCACAGAACCTAGGCCTAACAGTCTCCCAATTTTGACTCTGGTGCAAGTTTTTCAGATGGTTACACAAGCATACTCAGAACAATTTAATTATCTTAAAGTTATTGAATGAAACAAAATGAGCAAGTGACAGAAAGACATTTGTGGTAAAAAAAAAAAAAAAAAGAAGAAGAAAAAATGTCACTGCAGCTGTTGTCTTGATTGGTCTTGAGAAAAAATCCTGAGTCTAGCTCGACCAATACTGAGACAAGACCCATACTTTGAAAATGTGTTCTCAAGACTAGTACTAGAACACCACTGTGATGTGTAACTGAGTGTTTGTTCATGTGACAAATTGCAAAGTGTGGAGCTGTATGCTGTGAAGCTGTAGTGTAAGGAGCAGACACCTGTTCTGCAGTGAACCGGCTGTCCAGTAAACCACAGGTTGCATTACATCACACTGCAGTGGTGCATTCATCACAGGTCTCGTATAGGATGTTTCTCACTCGCTCGTAGAATAGATTTGGGAGTGAATATTAAAGTCTTAAGTATTAACTCTTGAGAGATGAGGCGACAGTCTGATGGCTGCTGGAATAAACGACCTCCTTTATGGTTCCCCTCCAGCAGCGTGGAGAAATCAGTCTTTGACTAAAAGGGCTCTTCTGGCTGATTAGAGTGTTAATGGAGGGGGTGGGATGTATTGTCCATTAATTAGCAATAGTCTGAATAGCATCCTCTATTCTTCTGCTGTTGCCTTCTGGGAGCCAAGATTGACTCCAAGGACAGCCTGCTATTCTTATTAGGTTATTAAAATCTACTCTCCCACATTAATGTTTCCATCTTAATGCTGCAAACACACACTGGTCCAACCTGTGGCGTGCTGCTCTGTTCCTGCCGACACAGGGGAGAATGTGCATTCACATACCGATCTGCTGCACCCTCCCCGGTCCCAGGGGTCTTGTTTTTCTGAAATTTTACCTGCACGCAGCTACAGGTGGTTCAACAAAGTCACTGAACACTCCGTCACCCTCCTCTCCCCTTTTCTGACACCGACCTGAGCTGCTGATTCATTGTCTGCAGCTGAAATAAAACAGAGGTGGAGTTGAGGTCAGATGTACAGGGAGAGAAGAGGAAAGTCAACAGTGAAACTTTTCTTATTTCTGATGTTGAGCCTAGAAGGGCTTTGATTAAGTATAGTGACTTTTGTTTATATTGGACATGAGTTAAAGGGATAGTTCAACATTTTGGCAAATTGGCCCATTGCCATAATCCCTATAGTCATAGCAGTAGGTTTGTTACCTTTAATTGTCGGTGCAAGCTATTTTTAGAGTGGCGGAGCAGAGCCGCAAGCTGCTCAGAGCTACGTTATGGAGGCTAATCAAACTCATCAAATACACAATCCAACAACTCCGAAACGCTCTCGAGATCAAGTTGTGACCTGCACATTCACCATGCTATGAGATAATAATGGAACGTCACAAGACAGAGTGGTTTGAGAGGTAAATTCATGCAAAACAGCTGATGCGTGTTCCTGTCGGGGGCAGTTTTTCGCCATTTGCCTTGAAAACAACTCCATCTCGTAACATTCTGTTATCTCATAGCATGGTGAATGTGTAGGTGTAGGTCACAACTTGTCCACAAGAGTGTTTTGGAGTTGTGGGATTGTGTATTTGATGAGTTTGATGAGGGAAACCAAGAAATCCCATGAGCCTCCGTAGCATGGCTCTGAGCAGCTCGCGGCTCTGCTCCGCCGTTCTAAAAATAGCTTGCACCGACAATTAAAGGTAACGGACCTACTCCTAAAACTATAGGGATTATGGCAATGGGCCAATTTGCTATTTAATGTCAGCATTTAAACTGAGCATTTAAGTATTGTAGGTAAATAATTCACAGTCTTTACTCTGTCAATCATTTCTCTGTAGTTGCTTCTAGAACAAACATTTGAGATACTCTTTGAGACCTCATGAAGATTGTCGTTGTTCAAGCTTCCCTAGAGGGCTCTCAGCCTCAACTGACAAGATCTGATTATGATGATCAGATAGTCAGTACTAGTAGTCTCATTGTTTTATTTCTGTCTCTGCCTGCTTTCAGGTCCCAATGGTGGTTGAAGAGAGGCTTACTGGCTGCCTCTGTTATTTTCATTTTGGTGCCTATCTCGATGAGAATACTCCCAGAATTAATCCAGCACCTTGTTTACACTCACAGAAGTAAGTGAATATCCTGTCTGTCTCCTGGAAGTACTGTAAATCCTCGGGTTGCTCATAAAAAAGGAAAGCAGCCCACCTCTTCTCTTTTCTTGTTTGTAGTCAGGTTGCCGTTTTTCGTTGACCTGAGCCGACCTGCTGATCTCTCCCTTAATCACACCATCAACATGTACTTAACATCAGAGGAAGGCATCTCCCTTGGTGTATGGTGGGTATTAGGCATCTTGAGAGCATTTTTTTCCTCCTTTTTCAAGCTTAGGTATAGACAGGCTATAAGAGAAGGACAATACCTGTTTTTTAATGATCTAATTATCAGTTGTGTGTCTCTGGGGTGGTTTGTTGTTTTGAACTGTTCAAGGCACACTGTCCCAGAAAGTAAGTGGAAAGAAGCACAAGGGAAAGACCTGGCATGGTACCAGAACACCTTAAACGACGGAAGTCCAGTTTTCATATATCTTCATGGGAACACAGGCACCAGGTATGATAAATAATGCATTGGTATTATGTTTGGCTGCTGGAGACACAAATAGTAGAATTTCCACACCACTACACATATTTGTTCTTTTTTTGGGGGAGAAACACTAATTTATTGGCACTTGTGTTGTTTATGAATCGTTTCAACAGGGCAGCCACTCATCGGGTAGGAGTGGCAAAAGTGAGTGATCACCAACACAAACATATTAATCTTATGGCAGTGTATTAAAGATATGAAAGTCTCAGCAGCCATTCTGATGACAAATAAGCATTATGTGTCAACAGGTATTGAGTGCACTTGGTTACCACGTGCTGGTGCCTGACTACAGAGGTTGGTGCAAATTTATTTTTATGACTTTTCCTTTGAACATGTTTTCCACATCTCCGCTTCTTCTCCTCTTATTGATTGTAATAAACAACCTTCTCGCATTGATTTGATATCATTTGCAGGCAAATGATCACTGTAGAGTTGGGCGGTAGTGCTTGATAAGTAGTTTTTTGTACAGCAGTTAAAAGACAGCAGTTCAGCTTTAGGTCAGAATCTAGAACAGGTTTTCCTCTGAGTGACTGCCACCTTGTGGCAGAGTGAAGCAGCCCAGTGATCAGACAATGAGCCGTAGCTGATAAGAGAAACTTTGGCAGGTTTTGGAGATTCCACCGGGGAGCCGACAGAGGCCGGTCTGACCACTGATGCACTCCACTTGTACAACTGGGTCAAAGCACGCAGTGGAAACAGTCTGGTCGTTATCTGGGGACACTCTCTTGGCACTGGGTGAGTATGAAACAACTTCCTATCTGTGACATTTTACTCAAGTAGACGCACTCCTACACAAGTAAAAATGACTCAGGTCCATCAAAAGCTGAGGTCTCATTGAAATAATTATTATTATGAACTCGGAAAATATTCTTTATTGTAAACAGAAAAAAGCCATTTTTGATACGGCTTGATGAGACCTAACTTTTTAATCTACCTTGGTGTAATTGTGTTATATCTCTGTGCAAACTCTGATTAATATTGTGTATTAATGTAAACTGTTTTAATTACTTGTTTTTTGAAATGTTTAACTTGAAATGGTGACTGTTGTTACCTCTGTGCAGGGTGTCCACGAACACTGCAGTGAAACTGATTGATCGCGGTGGGTTTTTACACTGGTGAAATTGGCCAAATAGAAATAAGAGGAAATAATTCCAACATCTGAAAATAACAACTATTTCCTTTCCTCTTACCTCCAGGTGTGGCTTTTGATGGTGTGATCCTGGAGGGTGCATTCAACAGTGCTCGACAACGCATTCCAGTTCATCCTTTTACTTGGGTAGACTCATCTAACTTAACCATTTGTGAGATTGGATTTGTTTGTTTCATGTGGCTGAGACTACATTGCAAACAATGTCTTGTGTCTTTCTGTTTGAAGTATTACTGGACATTTCCAGGCAGTGGGTACTTTTTCCCAGAGCCATGGGCAGAAAACAAGGTTGTCTTTCCTACTGAAGAAAAGTAGGTTTTGATAAAATAAAATGATTACTACTGATCAGTAATAATGCTGTTACTAGCAGTACAGTACAGTGACGTCATTTGTCTTTTTGTGTTTCTGCAGTCTGAAGAAAATGAGAAGCCCAATACTTTTTCTTCATTCAGAGGACGATCACTTGGTTCCCATTCAGGTTGCTCAGCAGGTAACAGTGGTGCAGAAAGCTACTTTTCACCTAATCCAGTGTAAACTGAGGCAGCATTTTCTTTACAGCTCTACCTGATTAGATGTCCTCTCTAGGATAACTTTTTGTTTAAGCAAACCTGAAATTTCTTTGCCTTCCCTCCCAGATGTATGAGGTAGCAGTGCGCGCCCAGAATGCAGAGCGAGTCAAGCTGGTGTCTTTTGACGGTTCTCTGGGGTACCTGCACAATGGCTTATACAGAGACCCCCATCTACCTGACATCCTAAAGTAAGAAAACATTTCAAACATAATACTTACAATTATGTAACTCTGTCAAATATCATGCTTTGTTATCTCAACATGTGCATTTAAACTTGTCATTTCTCCTCTGCAGGAAGTTTGTGATGTCTTTGTAATGTGAGAGAGATGACTGAAGCTGGAAAGCGTGCCACACCTCACAGACTGATTTAATTTCAGTGTTTTACTTTGTCTTAACTGCTGCAAATTTGTTCTGTATTAAACATCTTTTATTATAAGAACAAATACTAAAGTTAAACAGGCTAAAAGATGACAAGCTATGTTTTTAAATCTGTTAAGATGCATTTATTGTTACTTGTTGGGTTTTAAATCTGTAAATTGTAAATGGTAATTTATTCTGAACAGAACCAGAGATCATTTTTTATAATTTAAAAAACTGAAAATGAAAAAAATTATTTTTAAAAGATGAGACATTACTAAAGTTACAGTATATGATGAGTTTGTTAATCCATGGTTTCACATGTCTGGGTGCCATAAACATTTCCCAGTATTACAGTACAAGGAGAACATCTAGAAAGCATCCGTCCCCTGACCTTGTTAGTGTGTTTTTAAGCTAATCTATAGAACATATACTGTAATTGTATATATAAATGTAAAAGTTCACAGAATCTCAGTTCATATGTTATTGCAGTTTATAAACATTCCATGTCTGTCTTGCATTTTGTGCTACATGAAAACGCACATCACCATTAATAGATTGACCAAAAAATAGCTAAGATTAATTAATGCACTTTTAATGTTGCCTTGAAGATTTTCTGTTCTTCCATGAACATATATTGTATGTATACAACAAATCTGATGGAGTCACTTGTTGACAAGCCTGTTTTCTTCTGAATAAGGACATTTTTGGCTGATTTTTCATTTTTTTGTCTTAATAAACATATTCTACCTTTAAATGGTAAATAAAGCGTAGTCTATTTCTTTCCAGAACAACAGATGCTATAACCTTCAATGATGCCTTCTGATTTCATTTGTGCACTGATATCTGTACATTTATTTACTGGATACTGACACCAACTTGATTTTTTTACTCTTATACTTGTTGGAGAGTGATATCCAAAGAGTCAGAAAACTTAAGTATTGCATTGTCTTTAAAAGACCATGTACCATTTTATTAGATGTGAATGATAAAGTAAGTACAGTAGACTTTGTTAATGAATTACAAAGTGAAGCCTCCAGCGGTTTTATTAGTATGATTTCTAAATAGCCATCTATGAGACTTTTCATAATGAAGTCTTAATCTGAGGTTTAAGATACTCAGGGGGTCATGAAACTGAGACCCAGAAAATGGAAGACTGGCTTTGTTGTCAATGCACAGAACTACACATGTCAGTGCATGAGAAGTGAGATATTGTGGAGATAACTTTGTGGCCATTCGGAGACTCATCAGACAGTGAATAGGGCCGTTTGTGTTGCGCGGGGATCGTGTTTCATGCAGCAGCTCTGTCAGAGCTGAGCCGAAGCTCCGGTCTTGGCAGTCGGATGACGTGGCTGAAGGTTGCGGACGATGCGCTGACAGAGTTTCTTTATTCACCGTTTCATTCACCGCTTTCCGCACCGACTGGAATCTTCGGACCACGTGACCCGATCTGGCCAATCCCGCATGCAAGCGGTGTGCGGTCATGAAAGCGCTTACGCCATATGCGTACGAGAGAGCATCCCTAAAAATTGCCTCTGTCATACAACCAGGAAGAAGGTGGGATAGCCCTGCAAAGCTAACATCCCAAATCTTTCTGCTTACTTTGTCCAGAAATAATGGGATCTTCCCGGTGGAAGGTGGCAGCGGCGGTATATCTCGCTATATTGGGCTCGTTATTACCTGTCGACGCAGACGAACATGAACACACGGTAAGACAGCCTTTGAGAGGCCGATTGAGAAGGGGGAGCCTTGGAAATAATGGACGTTTGTGCTCTGTGTAACCTGCTAACTGTAGCTGCGGCGGCTAGCAGCACACGAGAAAACACAATTAGAGACATGACACGGCGCCAGGCCGAGCCAGTGGGGTCTTTTATTGACACTCGGTGAGCTTCCAAACACACGGGAATTCAGTTAGCTGGCTAACTTGTCACCACTTATCGGCCTATGTGCTTACGGCTAACGCTTGTCTGCTAGTTAGCCAGCCAGCCAGCTAGCACGTCTTCCACACTGCTCTTCACCGGCGGAAACTGCACTGAAGTTAGACTCTAGCTTCAGTTAGTTTAACGAATATAAAACCACCAGCGTCATTAACATGTACACTTTGTAGCCTGGAAGAAATCCTTTAAAACGATTTAAAACCGAAGTCACGAGTGCAATAGCTGATTTATTAGCCACCGATGCATTAATGTCGAAACACCGGTTAAACGCAGGGGCCTGTCGGTGTTTCCTCTGTCTTTCTGTCTTTGGTGAGAGCCAGACGTCCCGGTTATATTTGGTTAACCACCTAATGATCCGGGTGACATTGTGTTGTTCACACACACCGGCTATCTCATGCGTTATAGCTGTTTAAATTGGCTGCAACGGATAACATTACAGCATTGAAGTAAACTTCTTTGGCTGCAACCAAACATACTGCAGCTTCCCTATCACACTTCTGAGGTGTTATATTGATTCAATGATGATAAAGACTGTTGCATTTCTCTTTGAATGAATTTGAATACTCATTTACCAGCAGGAGGATAAATGTGATAACAATGTTTGTTTCAAAGTCATAATTGTCTAAATCCAAAATGTTGCTGTGTTTTTACTAATGTGGGTGTGAATACGTGCTGGTGCAACATTAATTACAAGTTGAAAGCTATTTCCATATACCACAACATGGAACCAGTAAGACTAGCACAACTGGTGTTGCATTCCTGGACTTTTACATAGGAGCCCCTGCTTTTCCTTTTTGCAGTACACAGAGAAAGAGGAGGTAGTTTTATGGATGAACACAGTGGGGCCTTACCACAACCGACAGGAGACATACAAGTACTTCTCTTTGCCCTTCTGCGCGGGCTCGAAGAAGACCATCAGTCATTACCATGAAACACTTGGTGAGGCTCTGCAGGGAGTGGAGCTGGAGTTCAGTGGCCTGGACATTAAGTTCAAAGGTATTCTACTCTGACTTTCACCTGTTGAGCACACATGAATGACTGAATGTCTCCTCCTCTGCACACATCATGTTGGCATAATCTAACGTTCTCAATCCACGCAGAGGAAGCCATGCAGACAACTTACTGTGAAATTGACCTGGACAAGGCCAAGCGGGATGCCTTCGTCTATGCCATAAAGAATCACTACTGGTACCAAATGTACATAGACGACCTGCCCATCTGGGGTAAGAGATGCTACAAATACATTATCTTTATCTTCCATTCTCTCTATTATATATTTCAGTAGCTAATCTAAGAATTACAAATGTTTGACAGTGGTGTATCCAAGTTGTCTATCTGTTTATTTAATATTGGACACGTTTAACTCGTCCTTATCTGTGGGTGGGTGTGTCCATTCATACTTGGCCAACCTACTAAGGCTGAGAGTAGACAATACACTATATCATGTGTCAGATGGTTCCTGAAACGCTTTCAGTCACTATGAATCCAACATATTCATCATATTTTTTGCTCAGTCTTTTAAACACCTTAGTACTCTGTGGTTATCTTCAGATTCACCCTCACTTGAGTCACCTCATTTGGTTGCTGTTATTCTGCTGAGAGGGTTAGGGTTAGGTAGATAGTTAAAATAACTTGTATTTATATGATGGACTTTCTTTGCTATTAAAAAAGTATTGATACATGATGACATCATCTTTACATGGCAGTCACACCTTCAATTCTGTGACCAATCACACCTCTACAACTTATAGAGCTGGTGCAGTCACATGTGTAAAGGAGCCCTGATGCCAACCTTGGCAGTGAGTGCTCCTCTGTTGTTCCAGATTAAGCAGGTTATTAATGAGTCACTGTCATTAGACCCTTCTTGAGACTATCACTATAAGAGGCTGTGAGTATGATCTCTCACGGACTTGGTGGCAGTTTTCTCCTGCAGTGCCGCTCCTATTTGCTCAAACGTAACTCTGTAAACTTATATTGTAGGCGGTAGGTGGGGCACTCACATTTACACACACAGTTCCCCTTGTTATGTTACTTGCTTATACCTTAATGATCATAGATAAATATAGACTTTAACCTCACATCCGGGTTGTCAGCGTCATCCCTGAACCAATGAGCTTCAGGTATGAGGCAGTGACATGCTTACCTGGGCCTGTCATAGAAAACCTGTAGCTCAGTTGCAGCAGACCTTTTTGTTCATCGCCTTCTAACCACATCACACTTTATAGCACTGTCTGCTACATTGTTTTAAATTAGACTCACCTTCCTGTGGTTGGTAAACTACAGAGACCAATGTATTTGTGGTTCTGATCAATGATGTTGAATTTTAAAGAGAGGTTTATCTGTTATAAACACCCTCACTGATGTAAATGTAGTGGACAAAACAATAGAAGCACCTTATAAGCACAACATGTGCTACATTTAAACAACACCATAAGCTGTAGCCTCCAAAAATAGCAATACAGTTGAGTTAACATCTCTAAAAGAAAGAAATACTGTGTAACCTTCATGAAATGAGGGTTTATTGCCGTCTTTTTCTATTAGGACTCAATCAATCTCAGCAAGGTGTTCCTTATGCATGCCACCAGAAAAGCATTTCACTCCACTCGTCACCAATGCTGTAACAAAGATATAAAGTGATATTCAGTAGCAGAGGCAGGACTAGATTTAGGGCTTTGTGGAAAACCCTCTCTTTAGCTGCTTGTTTTTTTTTAAGTGGCCCCTTCTTTTAGGGTACATGCTGCCACAAGAGAACAACACTAAATCTCTGTATTGACATTCATTTTTTCAAGTGACCATGCAGTGAAGAAGGAGTGGTATAAATTTGTAGGTTTTTGTGCCAGCTAGAATAATGGGCAGCCAGTTGGGAGTTGATTCAGAGTGATTGCTTTGCAAAGTGATTTGCTTTAGAGTAAGCGATTGCTTACCGTGGCCCACCGGGACAAACTTTGACAAGGGTTGAAGCCTTAAAGCTGTGTGTAACAGATGAATATAAATGATGCTGTTAGAAAATTAATGAGCAGTGTAGTAAGTGACCTTTTATTTGGCATTTACACATCCTGATTATTTGTTTTGATTATAAATTTCATGAAACCAAAGACTCTGTGTTTGTACCTGCCTGCGTGACCATTCCTGTAAGAACCTGCTCTCTAACTTGCTTTTTTCTTTTTTTTTAAGGTATTGTTGGCGAGGCAGATGAAAATGGAGAAGATCATTACCTGTGGACGTACAAGAAACTGGAGATTGGCTTCAACGGCAACAGAATAGTTGATGTAAATCTGACCAGCGAAGGGAAAGTCAGGCTTGTGCCCAACACAAGAATTGCAATGTCTTACTCTGTGAGTACTGAATGGTCCCTTTGTTTCAGGCTATAGCCAACGTATGTCTTTGATATGAACCTGAATCATTTCTTTCTGTCACAGGTGAAGTGGAAGAAGTCGGATGTGAAGTTTGAGGACAGATTCGACAAGTACCTCGACCCGTCCTTCTTCCAGCACAGGGTGAGCTCAATGTTAAACAACTGGCTTCTAGATATTTGTGTTATATCGTGTCAGCCAGGAAGAAACCACTGGCATGTGGAAACAGCACACCTGTGTGTGATCTTTCAGAGGTTTCAGGTCGAGCCTTGTTGCATTAAAGGTACAATGTTACTGACTTGGTAACTAACGGATGATTCAGTCGCCGTTGCTGCCTTTCTGCCAGAGGGAGCTACAACCAGTGGATGGAAAAGCTTGTTTCCTGACCCTGTGTTGAACTCATTGATTTTTATAAAAAAAATATAGTAACTGTTTGTTTTGTTTTTCTTCTAGATTCACTGGTTCTCCATCTTCAACTCCTTCATGATGGTGATTTTCTTGGTGGGTCTGGTATCCATGATTCTGATGAGGACGCTACGAAAGGATTACGCCAGATACAGCAAAGAGGAGGAAATGGATGATATGGTAAGTTACTGTTTTCTCACGATGACTCTGTCATTTTGGAAACTGCAGAAAAGTAAAGAAGATTCAGCTTCTAAGTTTAGTCATTGTTTTATTTATTTTTCTCTCAATATGAAATCAATATAGATCTCTTCACTCATATATTCTGATTGTCACTGTACCAACAGGACAGAGACCTGGGAGATGAGTACGGGTGGAAGCAGGTGCACGGCGATGTGTTCCGGCCGTCAAGCCACCCGCTTATCTTCTCCTCCCTCATCGGCTCTGGCTGCCAGATCTTCTCCGTGTCCCTCATCGTCATCCTCGTCGCTATGGTTGAGGATCTGTACACAGAGTGAGTAGCTGGCAGCAAACTTAAAATTGTAATTGTTGGGTGGGGTTAGATATTCTGTCTCCTCTGAATTATCTTTTAGAGGAGTTATCTACCATCTCAATGTTCAGTTTGATTCCCCACATATGGGTGTGTTAAGTGAAACTGTTGAAAGTAAAACTCAATAATCAGATTTAGGAGGATTATGGTAAATGTCTGGATAAAATATGAAGAAGTCACACAGATCAATGTTTAGTGTTTTTACCACAGAATGGTTTGGAAGATGCTAGGAGGGACAGAAAGTGTGTGTGTTGATGTGTACTTGTGCTTCTATCTTTGTGAGGATCAGTTTGAGTTATACGGCCTGTTCTCACGTGGTATTAATGTGTATCAGTGTTAAGTTCAGGTGTGAACACACCCAAGACACATTTTCGGACACATTTGAGAATCCAGTCGCTCAAACCACATGTGAAGCTCATACAGTCAATAAAACCTTATTTTATTGTAGAGCTGTTCACTGAGCAGTGCACATATTTACTCTGCTTGTCCTTGCCTTGCTTTGCCCCTTTCTCTCCCTTTCCCTCTTTCAAAAATCACTGACAACGTCTGTCATAGTCACCCTGGCTGGAAACAACACGTAGCCTACATGTTTATTTGCATATAAAGAGGCAAGTGAGATCCAATCGCAAGTGTTTCCTACGAGACGCATTTCTAATGTCAGGCTTGGAATGACGCCCTCGTAGCTGTTGTGACTGGATCACCTGCGATGCTTGCTGCTGCGAGTACTGAGCAGGACTGTTGTCCTTTCAGAGCGAGGATATTATTGCTGGTCCTTATGACTGTAGCTGGCTGTGGCAACCCTGAGAGCTCAGCACGCTGCAACTTAAAGAAGCACAATAGACAAAACAACAAGGTTTTGACAACACATGTGCTATAAATACCAGCAACTTAATGGAAGTGTTTCCATTATGTGAACCTAAGTAGGATACACTTGAAATGGATGTTTTCTTGTACTTATATATGTCAATACATGAATGCGTGCTTGATGTTCATTGCTTTTAATTTCAAAAGTCACAAACAAGTGTGTCACATCTGTCCAGTCTCCTCACAAAGACAGAAGTCTGTGTCTGTAAAAACAAAAAAAAAGACAAGTTGTGATTTAAATGTTGGTTTAAAAACATAAAATGATGTTCAAATCCGTGAAAACACTGGAAATATGAGCAGTCTGGTAAGGTCCAGACTCTGAGGGAGAAGGGATCTCACTTCCATTATTTTTCTCTGCAGGAGAGGATCCATGCTGAGCACAGCCATTTTTGTGTACGCTGCAACCTCCCCCGTCAATGGCTACTTTGGGGGAAGTTTGTATGCAAAACAAGGAGGTAATAATAATGCAAAAATCTATGTGTATCTATGGTTCTCTTTGTCTGCTTTTCTTGATACGTAACGCTATGTGGTTTGTTTCACTACAACAGGCAGAAGATGGATTAAACAAATGTTCATTGGGGCCTTCATGATCCCAGCCATGGTGTGCGGGACTGCCTTCTTCATTAACTTCATCGCTATCTACTACCACGCCTCCAGAGCCATCCCGTTCGGTACCATGGTGAGTCTGACACAGCAGCATCCCCCCCAAAAAACAACAGTTCTGAACGTCCTGAGTCAACTGCTGCCAGTTTTCATCTGGGACTGTTTTAATTTGTTCTGGCCAAACCTGAAGGTCGCCTGATAACAATCACAAGCCTGTCTGTATTTGTTTTCTCTCTAATTTGGCGTGCATTGTTTTTGGCGTGTGTACCTACCTCTGGATCAAGAGCATCACAACAATAATCTGGCTCCCAGGAGATCCAGCACCTCCCGACAGTTTCCACAGTTTATTAAAAGACACTGAGCTGATGATAAAACATCCCTGTGACACAACAGAGGGACAGCTGAGATAAATGACGGGGGCAGGGTGGGGGAAGCACTATGGATGTTGGCTGTAAACACAGACCTCCTAGCTGAATATCAATCAATCTCTGCTTGTCTGTCACGCAGGTCGCTGTTTGCTGTATTTGCTTCTTTGTCATTCTGCCGCTAAACCTCGTGGGAACAATTTTGGGGAGGAATTTGTCGGGGCAGCCAAACTTCCCCTGCCGAGTGAACGCCGTGCCCCGACCCATCCCAGAGAAGAAATGGTAGGTGTGGTCCAACACAGGCGGCTCAGTCTGGAGTCAGTCAAGTCACATGGTCCATTTACACTGTACAAAGAGCATTAAAGCACACTATTGCTCATAGACCATTGGTTCATAAAGTGGGGCACAGGGACCCCCAAGGGTCATTGAGAAATTTAATAGGGGTCCCCAACTCTTTTTCAGAATTTTACCAATTTTTTTCACAGAAATATTACTTATTTCCCAGAAGTTTCTTGATTTTTTTTTTTCAAAAATTCATGCCATCGGCAGTAATTTGAACATATATTGACTAAAAAAAGTAACATATTCAATCTCGGAACAAATATTTGTGCATTTCTGGTGTTTGCTTCAAAGTTTTGTCCAATGGGGGTCCGTGGTCTAATATGTGTCAATTTAGAGGTCCTTGATGTAAACCACTGTCACACAAGACAGCTTCTGCAAATTCAGTTTACAATAATGTGAGGTGTTCAAAAAAAAATTGACACAAATTAATGTCAGTATGCTCAAAGCATGTTGATTAAGTAATAGTTTCCATTCAAGCTTCTTGGCGTACAGTGTATTTACTGCTGCAAAAGGGAGGCGTAATGACCGTGGCAGCCGTGTTCAAGTGTTGCATGTCAGGTCTGAAGCACAAGAGGTTTCTTGCTGTCTGCACAAACTCTTTGAGTAATGACAAATAGCGAAGCAATAAGCTGCGAGTGTATTAACATTTACAACCTTCTGCCAAACACTGTGGCCGGCTGCCAGCAGGAAATGGTGGATGTGACTTAAGGCCACTGTCAGACTTTGCTTGAATTTACACCCTGTGTGTGTCTGCCTTTTCTTTTTCCACATAGCGTAACACAACGAGTCATGTATCCGCGCCCCCGGAGGAGGGAGTCTGATGTAAACACTTTGAATGTATAAAATCATACTGACATGTTGAATCTTGTGATCGCTCAGGTTCATGGAGCCCGCCGTCATCGTCTGCCTCGGAGGAATCCTTCCGTTCGGCTCCATCTTCATCGAAATGTAAGTGCGCGCAGTAACACTATGGATTTGCACACTGTAAGCTGATCTCTGCAACCAGAGGCCTGTACTATGGAGGAGGCTCCACATAGCCAGGCTTTGAGTTCATGTTCCAGCTCAACAAAACCTCACCCCCGGTCTGAGTTAACACGGTACTAGGTGGTTATCAACTTGGTTTGTTCAGTCTGGCTCTGAGCTTTATGCTCTGTGCACGTTCACATCAAAGGAGGCATTTGGCATCATATGATTGTACTTCTGCAAAAAAATTGAGTGACAACAGCCTCAGCCAAGAGGAGCAGATTGTTTTAATCGAGAGAGAGTATGAGCGATACAAAAAAGCCTGATCACAGCCAAAAGCAACAGTGTTGCTGCAAATATGACGAGAGGAGGCTGTTTTTAATTTCTAACAGCACTGAACACTGCTACTTTTAAATATGAAGCTTTATTTGTTTAAACAAAATGAATTGCAACAAAAACTGTCATTTTTAAATTGTGTTTTATATTGCTTTCATATAACATAATTTAACTTTTGATTATAGAATGTGAGTGTGTTTTATTGAAAGCAAGGCTGAGTGTGTGTATGAAGATAGGCTACATTGGAGTTTTTTAGGTGCTCTTGAACTGTGAAAATAGTGTAGACCTATTCAAGATTTGCATTTGAGCAACACAAGGTTCTGTTTTTACACACGCCATATAACAGGTAGACATTGAAAATAGTTTATTCTTGGCCACATCAAAGTGGAATCTTAAACTTTATTTAACTTTTTGTGCAAGCGCACAACATATTTCAGTGGCCTCCATAGACTGTATAAATAGCTTGATATATAATGAGCTTCTGACAACAGGTCAGACTCAGTAGTATAGGCTATTCCCTCAGCTGAACATCTGTAAGTGGAGATCCTCTGAGAGAAGTAAACACCAGCAGACAGCATGATCTCTCCATCCGTTCAAATGCTCCATTCTGATCCAGCTCCACTGGACTTTCAAAGTAAAGGTGACACAGCTGTAAATTAGTTAAATAGTGACACAGCGATGCTTTTATAGCCTATTTTAAGATGAAACTCTGAACATAGCCTGGTCGGGGCCAGGTTATGAGCTGAGCATGGTGAACTAGCCGGGTTAAAAGAGAGCCACCTTTGTAATACAGGGAAAACCTGGATTTAGACTCACCATAGCTGGCTAACCTACTGAACTCGCTTTGTTGTACACCCCCCAGCTGATGCGTTCACTGTCCTCCCTCTTCAGGTACTTCATCTTCACATCTTTCTGGGCCTACAAAATCTACTACGTGTACGGCTTCATGATGCTGGTCCTGGTCATCCTGTGCATTGTGACTGTGTGCGTCACCATCGTGTGTACATACTTCCTGCTCAACGCTGAGGATTACAGATGGTGAGTGTGTCGCCCGGTACAATGACAACTTTGTTTGGTACAGATTGCGCAAATGACAGTCATGAAGTTCATACACTTCTCTCTGTCTCTCTCTTTTGCAGGCAATGGACAAGCTTCCTCTCTGCTGCATCCACTGCTGTTTATGTTTACATGTACTCCTTTTACTACTATTTCTTCAAAACTAAGTGAGTCTCCTTCCTCCTTTAACACACACAGAATTGTGTTACTGGCAAAAACATTTTAATATTTATGTCGGAAGAGTGGGATCCATTTCTGACATGTGGTTTCATGCTGATGTGTCTCAGGATGTACGGGCTGTTCCAGACGTCCTTCTACTTTGGTTACATGGCTGTGTTCAGCACTGCCCTGGGAATCATGTGCGGTGAGTCCATATACACACTGTAGCTCTGACACTGAAGAAACTCTCTGAGAAGTCATTATTTGTTTTGCCACAAATCCATCTGTTGGTTTGATTGTTCACCGACAAAATAAGATACTTGAGCATCAGTCAGTGTGATCAGTTATTGAACAGGAAACCTGATGAACCTGATGCAAAGACATGAGAACATTCATACTAGTGTGCAATTATAGTACCTGTTTAACTGGAGGAGTAGTACCTATAGCTTAGGCGCTGTTAATGCAGCATTGTGTTCAGTCCCATGTTCGTAAACATCTTTTAAGAGCAACCAAACCACTCAGTTTTGGATGACGTGCTCTACACTTGAAATTCCAAAAATGCCTTGATTATGGACGGGGCTCCAGGAGTACTCTCCGATCAGCAGCTGTGCCGGCTGAGGCAGAGCCGCTAATGATTCCCATCCAGGAAGCTGTTAGCAACTGTTAGCTGCAGCAGAGCAGCTAGAGTGCCTAGCAGCCGTTAGCAGCAGGCAGCAGCCGGTGCTGATTGGTCGGGGAGCTGGTGGCTGGTGACGAAAGCGGCCTCCAAAACGTTATCGACCTCCATCTCAGCCAATAGAAAAATTTGATTGTAATAGCCGTGTTTCAACCCATAGAGGGCAGTCACTCTTACATTTTTACTACAAAATACACCAAATTGAAATATTTTGACTAAAATGACAAAAGTTGGACCAGAATCAGCCAACAACACTACTTCATACCCAAATGTATTTGTTTTCAGCAGAAAAAAGTGTTTTTTGGGTTTAGTTGCTCTTTAAACAAAAATTAGACTTACTTCCTTGTTTGGTGTGCATCTCCACCAGTCTATCCAGTTGCAGTTACATCATATCTGTCTGGACTTGTACTATATATATATATACAGTAATGATTCCATCTTTAAATATATCAAGGTAAAAAACAAACACACAGCCTCCTCTGAAAGATCAAACCATACATAGAAAAACATTGAAGGAATCTAATAATAAAAGGTACTAAGACTTAATATACCAAATCAGACAAGATACTTGAGTTATGGCCAGATGTGTGTTTTGGTCAGACACAGTCGCCTTGACCTTTGACCTTAGACCAACAGATTGTAATTGGTCCATCCAGGTTGAATCCAGGTCACTGACCAGCAACAACAGTTTTAGCCACACATCAAGTATTTATGAAAAAGCCATATGTAGACGTCTCAGATAAAAAACAAAACAAAAAGGCCACAGGTCAAATATTGAAACACGTTGTCACAGCGACAGTACATGTAACATCTGTTTGTTTTTTTAAATCCAATTTTTACATACTTTAAAAGTGTAAACTTCAATTTGACCGTTTGGGGACAGTGGGAAGGCGTTAGGTGTTAAATTTCACATAATTTCAGACTGAGGTTAGTACATATCAGTAAATATAATATTATTATCCAAAGTGCTCTATATCATTGACCAGTTCACAGCGGTGAGCTACCAAAGTCTGACTAGAAGGAAGGATGTGGGGTTCAGTGGGCAACGAGCTCTGCATCCTGACTCACAGTCCACATGTGTCCACGGATCTGTCCATTAGTCCTGCAGGAGGAGTGGGTGTAAATTCTAGCTGCAAAAAAAGGTGGATGCGGCAGATCGCCTTGAATAAGACGTACACGTCTCAGAAGAGTGAATATGTTCGTACAAGTGGCTCTTCAGCCTCCTCTTCAGCTCTTTAGCTTTAACCGCACTTTTATAGACTTTTCCTCAGTAGCTGCGAGCCCGACTCATCCTTCATGCTGAAGAATAATGAGCCAAGGCTGTCAGCCATGTACCTTAAAGCTCCTTCTGTGGAGCCTCTCTCTAATCTGCTGTAGCCGCCCTCTGGGTTGGTTGGATGTCTGACTTCTTATTCTGTAGATGTAGGATGTGCTGTGCTGTGCTGTGCTCCCCCTCACTGAAGCTTCCTCTAGCAATCATCTCGTCCTGTGATGGATATACCTGCAGAGTGAGAGCGGTTGCCGGTTCAACCAAAGGGGAAACTGACGCAACACATTTGTCTTGCAGGTGCCGTCGGATACATGGGAACAAGTGCCTTCGTGAGGAAGATCTACACAAATGTGAAAATTGACTGACTAATGGGCGAATCAGAAACACAGGGAATTAACGGATTTGCCTACGACGGCGGGCACAAGTCATCCTTTATTACTTTTCTTTCTTGCAAAGAGATTGTGAGAATCTCACATGTAGTTTTTTCCATTTTTCTGAATGAATTCAAACACAGCGACTCAAAGTGAACAAGAGCGAATCAGGCGAGAGATATCAAAACACAAGGTTCTGTTTTTATCAGTTGCTTTCAAACCAACGTTGGGGCAAATGTTTATGGCTGACATGGCTTCTCTTTTCCAACCCAGTCCCACCTGAGACCAGAGAACATAAATGTTTATTGATGGTATAGTGTAGCTCTCTTCAGTGAAGAGGCCTAAGTGTATTGAAAGCCTTTGTTCTATTGTGTCAGAATATTGGAGAGTTGGGTTTGTGCCCGTGTTCTGACTTGATTTCTATTTTGTATTCTTGAAGTCACTCGAATTATTATCGTTACTACACAGTAGTTTGTTCAGATCTACTTCCACTGCAAAATGATATGGAAAGCTGTTGTCACTCGAGAATCATTCCCCCCATTTCAACGATTCTTAATCCCCTGTTACAGTAGCAATCCATCCAGTTGATGATTTTAGTCCTGCTGTAGTTTACTGTGCAGATGAGAACAGAGGGACTGATCAATGGTTGAGGTGCAGTAAGACCCGATTTTTAAATGGATGTTTGATGTGATCCCATTTCCCGTTTAGTCTTATGTTTTCTTAATGTTTGGGTTTGAATGAAGTCTACTTGTAAAGATAATATATGGATGGGGGGCAGTGTATATAACCTTAATAATGTACCTTTAGATGTAGATCCCAAATGTATTTTCGTTGTACAGATTTACTACAGGGTGTTTTTTTTTTTTTAAATGAATCATTCAGTTCAAAACAACAAAAAAAGGTTTGTTTTTTTTCTTTGTTTGGTGCTTGGGGTGGGGCTGGTGGCGCTGTTACATCTTGCCTGAAATTGCATGAAGTTTTCACCAAACCATCTGATCATCAAGTTCTCACTTCAGTCAGCGTTGTCATCTTTTTTTTTTCTTTGGCTCTGATTGTGAGCATCTTCTCAGTCTCGAAATGTAGAGGTACATTTTTGATGATCAGTAGATCTGCTTATGGACACTCTTCTTATTTTGATTTCATATATTATTTAAAGCTTTAAAAGGCTCTACATCTCCTGGTAAGCCATTTCCCTTCATGTTCTTTCTGTTGCCTAACCTGAAACATCATTTGTGAATGTCAGAAGGAATGAGGCAATTGCTTTGTTTCTGCAAACACTGTACAAAGTGAAGTTTATGTACACTTAAAAACTAGATGTTTTCATAACCACAGTGCTGCGGAGTGTTTCAAATGCTTTTTTCCATTTTGTGTAAATACAGTACGTACCCTACTTGTATGAGAAGTGGCAATGCCTTTTTTTTCTAACTTCCAGTTCTCCCCCACTGAAGTTGATTTTGGCACCTCATGTTGTGTACCAATGTCTGATCAGACATTTTGAACCTGCATATTAACTTGCTGTAAAAAGAGAAAATAAACATGTTTATGTACAGGGGTTGTTAAGTGTGGTTTGGACTTTGAGGGTAAACATTTCAAGCAGATTTAATAAGTTCACATTCACTCCACTCATTATTGGTGGTTGATATTTGGGCACAATGATTAAAAGGAATGTCTCTCAGTAAGTACAACTCTGTCCCCATCCTTCATAACAAAGAGCCATCAAACATGACCTCACTCCTCTTCAGAGGCGAGGAAGCCGAGGTGACTGAGTGAATCACTTGGAGCCGTGACTGAGTGTCAGATCAAGTAGCTTGAACCTCTGCTTACAATACGAACAACACCACAGCCCTGCTCATGAAAAATCATTCATGAAGAATAGATTTATTGATGTATTAAGCAGTGCTTGAGTAAATACAACTTTGATGTACTAAGAGTGTTACATTTATTTTTAGGTTTGTGCGGTTGTAGCTGGGAGCGATGTGAACTGTCAGTTGACTTTTTCAAAGTACTCCTTGGATCCTTCTGGGGTCGGTTTGATCTGAAAAACAAAACAGTTACATGATGAAAGTCAGGTCTGCTCTACCTCAGATGACTGATGTAGCTGGAGCACAGCACTTTCTACACACTCCCACTGAATGATTTGTGTTATAAACACAGTGAAAGTTTCACAGTGTGAAATGTATTGAGACGGGTACAATCAGGAAGGTGCGTAGAGATTGAAAAGTGTCCAGTGAACTCACCGTCGGGGACTCGGGGGTCCAGCTGGCCGGACACACCTCGCCGTGGGTCTCCACAAACTGGAAGGCCTTCACCAGGCGAAGGGTTTCTTCTACGCAGCGGCCCACTGGGAGGTCGTTCACACTCATGTGCTTCACCACACCGGTTGGATCAATAATGAACAGACCCCTGAAGGGCAAAAACATAGCACACATCTTTATCAATTACCTTTAAATGAAAGACAAATCAAAGACCGACACACTGACACCGAAAAAGATGTTTAAAATTTCCCCTCAAATGTATAAAATCATTGACAGGCTAATTAGTATGCACAAGAACAGATCAAGGTGCAGGGAGCAAACAACCAAGGCTTCAGTCTGTGGGAATAAAACCCACAGCCGGATCAAGAGTCACATAATGAACAGACCCGTGATCATCTCTCTCTGAACACTGGCATTAAGGAGCCACCATGTACGATACGATATACGTTTAGGCTACATGCCCCGTGGCCAAGTGAGTTGAGTAGCTACCTGCTCAGCGTGCTATACTGTATGTCAGGTACTGGTGGTGTCAGCTGACAGTGAGGGGCTGCCTGTCACCAGGCATGTTTTAAACTTTTTTCAACAGAAACTGAACTGTTGCCAAACTGCCAACATGTAGCCAACAGCTGGCATTTCACTCCCTAACCTTATTTATGTCTGAAACACCTGTGTGTCAGCCTGCCCTCAGAGGTTGCCATAGTGATTGTACTTGTACTTGTAGAACTAGCTCTCAGCTGTGGCCTGAAGCTCAGAGGTTGCCAAGGCAATTTGGGGGGGTTACCACGACGATAGACAGACCCCAGGCAGAGGCAGGGATTTTCTACCTCTGTGATGGTCTCACATTGATGTGTATTGTGACACAACAATAGATCCTATCAGAGAAAGAAGCTGACTGAGTGGGCTGAACACATGGACGTGTTTTGGTGTTTCTAGAGTAGGCTGAATATTTTGGAAACCCATGCGAGTTAATTGGCAGGGTGGGACTGGCTCACATTCTTTAAGTCGATCTGGTTTTTCAAGCATATTGTGAGAAAGATAATACGTTTGTGTACAACTGTGGAAAAAATCATGTAGAGTATAATTTGTGGCTGGGAGCAGCGTGAAGAGAAAAACAACTTCTCCCAATCTAGTTGATGTCACCTACTGTCGCCTCAACCTATTATAATCTCAAAATTTATTTAAAAATGATCATGATCATTGAACCATGATTGGTCAAAAATTATACAACAACAGGGAATAGTGCATCAGTAGATGAGACTTGTGTCTACTTTAAAGGTTTAAATGGCGTCTCTAAGTAAAAAAAAGTGGAGTGAGGCTGTGACTGTGTGATCATTACACAGCCACCATGGAAGTCCAGAAAAAGCTCTTATGGCGACTGGACAGAGACTTGGATGGCAAATACAATTCAATAGAAGCAGCAGAATGGTTTTTGACAAAACTCAAATAGTGCTGTAGAAGCCTGAGAATAAGAACAGAAACTGCCTGATAGATGGTGAATAGAGACAGCAGCAGTCTTGGAGGTAGTAGTAAAGTGGCAAGTAACTTGACGGTTTGTTTGTCTGGTCCAACAAAGACATTGTATTAGATATTGAATTCTGACATGTGTTGAATTCCCATGGCAGTTTCCTGATGGCTGTGGACTGATGGAGCACATCAGGGGCCTACCTCAGTGCGATGCCCGGACCCTCCAGCAGCACCCCATAGTCTCTGGAGATCTGCTTGTTGAGGTCTGCCAGCAGGGGGATGTGGATGTGGCCCAAACCTCCAGTCTGACAAATGAACATTTAGCATTTATTTCAGCATTAGGAAGCAGTGATGAGACATCAGAGAACATGCTGCTGGCAGGATCTCTATTGTAATAAAGTTTCATTTATGGCTCACTTCAAAGACTGAACCTTGCACCGTGTGTGTTCCTGGATAATGATTGAATGAGGATGTGTACCTTGCGTGGAGTATTGATCCACGCCAAGTGGGTGAAGTGGGAGTCCACAGACACACCCACTACCTCACAGTTGATGTCGTGGAACTCGCTGGCCTTGTCGCTGAATGAGATGATCTCTGTCGGGCAGACGAAGGTGCTGCAGACACACAGAGGAGAGGGAAATGAACCGATTATAATCACATCTGCAGAGGAGGGATATTAACACACATCACACTGATGTATAGCTTAGAAAAGTCAACATATTATTCACTTGATCATCACAACGGAATCCAGACCAGTACTCACAAATCCAGAGGGTAGAAGAACAGGACCAGGTATTTGCCCTTGAAATCAGCAAGGCTCATCTCCTTAAACTCCCCGTTGTGGACAGCTGTGGCCTTAAAGGCAGGAGCCGGCTGAGTGACAGCAGGGGTCCATCTGCAAGAGCCTGATAGAAAAGTCAGGCACTGTTTATTCATATGCTTTCTTCATGAAACCAAGGTGCTTCCTGCAGTTTGAGCCAGTTTGTGTAACTGTAAATTCTCATTCTTAATTGAAAACCATATTCAGCATATCAATTAAATCCTAACAGCCAGCTATTGACACCGAGGAGACATGTAGTCACAGTTGTCAGTGGTGTGATCTGCAGACAGATTTCTATGCCCTGAATTATTCTGAAATATGAAAAGAAACTGTTGAACATGATTATTTTGCTCATGTATTCACTGCACCGATCATCAATGTAAATATTTCATGTAACATTACACACACAGATACGTTTTAACATTGAAAAGGTGAGTGGTTTACATGTTGTGGCTGATCTGTGCTCTCTGAGTCGAACCATGAGGCCATAGAAAATGACTGAAACTACAAATTAATCTAATGCTTTAGAGTGACATTCAAAACATACACTCACCAGATGTCACCACTGTGTTTTCACCTTATTGTGACATGCATGCTGTGATATTTATTTCGCTGGTAGCCTACTCACTGGTGGAGAAGCTGGCTCTCTGTAGTGCAGCAGCGCCAGCAGCTCTCACTGCTCCATGCTGACAGGCTGCTGTGACTCTGAGTCCGGCCTGAAGGAACAGCAATTAAAATGGTTGGTTAATTTAATCACACTTACAGTATTTTCAAAGGGGAAACTACCTGTGTCTTTGAGGCTGGAGACTGAAACAGTTAAAAATCTGCTGCAGTTTAAAAGCTGATACAAATTCAAGGATATTTACTCCCCTGTGTTTGAATGTTTCGAATTCATCCTCTATGAAAAGAAAAAATGTCCTTTATTATTTTTACATGGTTTACTTTGACTGCTGCCACTTCAGAGTCTAGTGAGCAAAGGTCACGAGGTGCAAGATGTTCAAGGCTGAGCTGGATAGAGGATCTTTACAAATGTGCGGCTGTGCTTTGAGCTGCAGACGAGACAGTAAACATCCGTCAACAGGCTGAACCAGGCTGGGTCACAAATTAATGACATGATTTCAAGAAGTGGGATTCTTTTTCTAATCATGATGGTGACACTGAAAACAAACTGAATATTGCTAAAAAGTGTAATTTAATCACAAAAAAAGAGGACATGAATGTACTTTGTGTAATTGCAAAAGCATAATTCATGTCAGTTTTACAGATGAGTGTGAGTGTGTTATTGTTCTGAGACCTTGCGCGTGTATTAAAATTATAGTCTCATAAGTACTTTTACTTCATCATCAAAGACACCAGCCCCTGATTGGATACATGTTCTGCATCAATTTAAAGTGCAATCAAAGCAGTTTCTAAATATCTGAACCCTCCACCTCATCAACAAAACAGGTGGAGATTAGAATGACGACAGGCACTGAGGTGGTTTCACTGGTTTGACATCTGCAGTCCCGTCATGTCCACTGTCTCCACAAGACAAGTCACATCTTTCAATTTAAACACATGAGAAGTCAAGCTCCAATAAAAGTGATACTGCACTGCTCTCTAGGGTTCAAAAGTAACTCACACCACAAACTGTGCACTGCAAACACACTGAAACAATAAGCTCTGTCTGAGCCTGTATATATGCACGAGCTGTTTTCTGATGCGGGTTTCAAATTATATATATATGTGTGTGTGTGTGTAAAGGACAAAAGATCTGTGTCCCAACTGTGTGACTCTGAACAAGCTGCAGCACATTGACACATAACAGAAGAGAAGACAGATGTTACTGATAACACAACGGCTCTGTCCCTCTGAGTCATCACAGCACCATGACCCTGACACTATAACAGCTACATCCACACATCACTGACTGGATTTCTTACACCTGAGCTTTTCCTACTGGGACATGTCGAATACAAGCAATCACATGCACCATTTTTTAAAAAACCTTTTCCATCTACCTCCAGAGCAGTCCTGTCTGCAGCACATATTGGTCTTATTTTATTTCACAGACCACAGCCCTACTGCAACACTCAGTTTTCAACCTATAGGCTGTTGATGTGAATGCAGAGAATCATCTAGGGCTGAGTTCAAATTCAAAGTTATTATTTGATTTTTTTTTAATATCAAATAATTTTAGGATTAAAAAGACATCACACAAAACTCACACATCAAGACATATATAAAACACTGAGTTACTGTTTACTGATTTACTGTGCAGTTTCCCATTCAATTAGTGATTTAATTGAAATCACCTGTGCTTTTCCTGTTGTATCCCATCAACGTGAATGGTGCATTGTTTGCAATAGCGACTAAAAAAACATTGAGCACGTTTTCTTTCTTTTTCAGCAGCTCAATGTGAACACAAGCAGAGTTTTTCATTAAAAGTTACATTATAACATTAAACTACATTTACATTTAGAAGTAGAAAGTTACAATTCATAACGAAGCGCCTCTGTCTCAGTCTCTGGTGACCCACAGTGACCACAGGTCGGTGTCGCAGCCTCAGTTCAAATTCAATGTGCGACACTGACGACATGACAGCGCCTCGGTGCGCGAGCCAATCACTAATCAATACAAGCTATCGGGGCCGATCAGATAAATCCCTGTTTATTAAACAACAATAAATACTCTACACTGCATCGTAGAGTGTATTGTATAAAGTTGTACTTACGGAGGTCCTAAGTAGTCTTCCAATGGTGGCTGCCATTTTGGATTATGTCAGAGGGCTGTTGGATTATTGCGTCATTTACGCACGTGTTCCACGCAAATCTCTTACAAATCAATACAAAATAATAATCGTATGTTGAACTGTCAGCTTGACTTTACGCATGTAAAACACTGGTAGAGATCCGTTATTGAAATCAATTTTACTCAAAAACAAAACAAACTGTGACGAGCTGTCATGCTACCTTTAGGTGCTCATGAGCTGCATGGGGAATATTTAGAAAAGTGAAAAAAAAACAGAATAACAAAATGTCCAGTTACTAAAAGGTTATTGGAGCACTGCATATATACGTCAGGTTTTGTTTGTTCGTTTGACTTCATTTATTTTTGCTAAAAAAAATTACCAACCATTCATTGCAGCAGTAAAAAAATTCCTATGTACATGAATGCAGCACAAACCCGCCTACAACTGAACACGTGGTTAAACACGGAAGTAGTTTCTAAATAGAACTTGACCTCAAAAGCATGCCATGTGAAGTGTAGTAGTGGTAAGATATTTAATCTATATATTTATAAAGTCTTATCTTGGCGAATGTGCTGGTTGTTGTGATGGATCCTAATCTGCTGTACTGGAAAAGCCAGGGACAGGTGGGTGAGCTGCACAGCACATCTAATAACTTAAAATGAATCTGAGCTGTAATTTAAATGAATGAATGTTTATAACTCAGATTTTCTTCTGTGGTTGTCGACCTGCGCCTTGTCTCTCAGTCTTTTCTCAGCCGAGTTCAGATCTGGTTCAATCTGCTCGAGCCGACTGTGCTGCTCTCCTCTGATGTAAGTAGCAAACACTGCAGTGATGTGACACTGGGTCACCACCAGACCAGTGCAACTTGTCTGATGTTTGACCAGTGCTGCTGCTGCTTTTCCTCAGGCTGAAATACAGAAGTCCCACTCTCTTCTTGGAGCTGGGGAGAAAAGTGAAAAGGTCAGATGATGTTTTTACTTGTCAGCTGATATAGAAGCTTCTCTCCAGATTGAATTTAGACTGTTTATTCCTCCCTCTCTAGGATGGCCCTCATCCCACTCTCGCTCTTGTAAGTGTTCAATCAAACATTGAAATATAAAACAACAAAACACATTTCTTGAACTTCCTCTGCTAATGTCACTGTATCTTTTAATCCAACAACTGCTGCCTTTGATTCAGTGAAACAACAGTTGTTTTCGAGCTGTGGGTTGTGTTTGGATGAGCTTCTGATTGTCTCTCTGTGTATTCAGGCATCCGTCCACCCTGATTCTGGAGCTGTTCTTCCACTAGCTTTCCGTCCCCCAGGTACAGAGAGGTTAACTTTCACTAAGCCTTCTTTAGGCAGTATTAAAATATAAATACCATGCAATTTAAATGAGTACATAAATGTGATCTAATAGAAACTTTAGTGGCAATGAACTAATAGTCTTAACAATATTAAATGCAATATAAAATGTAATAACATCAAACTATAATTAATTTAATTAGCTGCTGCGGCTGCTTTGTGGGTTTAGTTGCAACTCTAGAAGCACTGAAATAAATCTTTACACATGCCCAATTCGATTTTTTTTTATAACTTACATCCTGATACGCCTCTGCTTTTTTTTCTTTTTTCATTATAGCTTTATTGCCAGTATCAGCACCACTGGTATGTGACTCCAATCAATTTCCAATAAATATTTATAATAATACAGTATGATAACATTAAATGACACTTTATTATTGATATTATTTATACTATTCTTTCAGGTGGTTGCCAGCTTTGTACCTCACAGCACAGTCAAACCAGCTCTGTTCTGGCAGGTAAGACCTGTTATTGATCATATTGATAAAAACATACCTACCACTATGGACATTAATGATGCCAAATCATCCTTTCAGTTTTTGCTGCAGAGCTACTACGCTGGCTTCAACCACACAAACAGAAACTCCTCATCGGAGCAGGTAACGACAAAGTGACACAACGACGTGACAGAGATCCTAATGTCTCCGACTCTCCGCTGGACAGGACCCGTGTTTGTGTCCTTCGTTAAGCCTGTGGTGTGACTGTCTGTCTTTATCTCTGTCCACCAGGGGAAGAGGACGTCTATGAAGCAGCTGCTGCTGATCGTTGGAACAGTGTCCTACTCCACATGTGCAGGGGTGTGTGTGTGTGTGTGTGTGTGTGTGAGCTGATGTTGCCAACTCTTCACTGCTGACTGTCATGTTGTTCCTGACACGTCCTCTGTTTCAGGCCCTGCCTCAGATTTTCATTAACCGACTTGGTGTCAGGAGTCCACCGGTCCAGACCTTCTTCAGGTCCATTTTACCAATCCCACTCTCAGGTTGGGTCATTATTCTGGATTTAAAACATGTAACTTTCCATATGATTGAACAATAAGTCATCAAGGAGGATCCATAAGTGATAAATGTGACTTTTTTATACCAACATGTTGTGTTCTTGTCTTCAGCTGCTCTGGCCTTCTTCAATGTGTCCACTGTGAGAAGTGAAGAGTCAGAGACAGGGATCCAAGTGTTTGATTCCAATGGAAATCCAGTCGGCATGTCTAAAGCTGCAGGAGAGAAGGTGAACAAAATAAACATGGTGACAAACTCTTCTGATTGAAAACTGGGAGTGTTTCATAGTTTTTCCTTTTTTCCTCAGGCTGTGTGGGAAACTGGGTTGTCCAGAGCGGCGCTGTTTGGAACGACCGCCGCTGTTCCTAACCTGCTGGTTTTGCTTTTAAAGAGGTAAATTAGTTTAGGATTTAGTTCTGTTCAACTGAGCAAAATCACACCTGATGTTCAAACCTGGATTTTGCTCCACAGAATGAGACTTTTCCAGAGGAACTCTCTGCTGGTCGCTCCCCTCCGTCACATGAGTGTAGCATTCGTTCTGGGCCTGATGATCCCCGTGTCGTTCAGCCTCTTTCCACAACTCGGGACGGTAAGGTCCAAGATCATCCGCTCTGCTGTGATGTTTCCATGGCGATGAACTCAACTGACACTGACCTTGTTTTACAGATAAAGAAGGAAGAGTTGGAGGAGGAGCTACAGGCTGCGACCGTGGACAGACAGTTATTCTATCACAGAGGACTCTGAGGAGCCGTCACACATAGATAATAAATTAACACCGGGCATGAAAATTCACAATCCAAAAATGAAATGCAGAGTTTTCTCAGAGTTTCACGCGGAATATTTGGTTTAAAAAACATACCCAGGAACCTGAAGATAGTTTCTGATAAATTTATTTAATTGGAATATTAGATATTTTTGTAGATAGGAAACATTATGTCAATTCATGAAAATACATTTCGTTTTAAATCTTACAAGAGCATTTCTGAGTATTGCACTGTCAGAGACAACCTTTTGGTAACATGGTGGAAAATGCATTAGACAGTGAAACATTACTTATAAAAAAAAACAAAAAAAACAAACCTGAATGGACAGAGATGCATAATGCAAAATCAATCACTATGGGACAGAGGCTTCAGGCATTGTTTGATCAGCTGCAGGTTGATAAGTAACTTTTTTGTTTTTTGCTTGTTTGATTGTTTTATATATAAAACGCTGTTTTTAAAAAAAAAACCCTGATAACACAATTAGTTAATATTTCAGTCGTGTGACACTGAAGTCATTAGTAAAATACAAACAGTTTAAAAAGACCCACATGTTGTGCGGTTGAGATCTCATCACCATGTACGACGCAGTTTCGATCATCTAACTCAATTACAAGTTTCTATCGCATCTGAGTCGTTTCCAGCTGCTGTTACCACACAAACATCTGGGTCTGACTCTTAACAGTGATTCAGTTCAGACCGAGAACTAAGTTAGTGCAGCTGTGCACTGAGGAGTGGAGGCTAACATGTGGACGTACCAGCTTGAAAAAGCACCGGCTTATTTATTATCAATTTTACATTTACAACATGTGAGACAAATACCGCAGCTCCCTATTGTCCACAAACACTAATGTTAAAAGATAAGGCTATCTTTGTCATGTATTTACCTTTTTGTCAATAAAAACCATGAAAAGACCAAAATCAATACTGTCGGTTTGTGTTCCTATACTCTATGACGTGGTGGTGGTGCTTGAAAGTTGAATTTATTACAAATCCTGTTTTTTCTAACACTACTCAGACAGTAGTAAACAGCTGATTTGTTGGAGACTATCTGTAGTGAGTATTAACAGCAGCAGGACTGTGTTTGAGGCGACTCACTCAAAATGAACTATAGAACATTTCAGCGTGTGAAAGAGTGGAGCTCTGAGCAGGAAGAAACTCTACTCAAGCTCTGACTGCACAGACAACACTTGTTTGTTTCTTTCCGTGGGATTTGCCGGCAAAAAAGAAAGATATCAAATATCATCACCTGCCCTCGTATTGGTACAAGATGAGTAGCGTCTTGTATTAGCACAACAGAGTAAGCTGAAATTGGATGCTAGTGACACTTTTTTCTTGGTCACGTTTACCGAGAGAGTGTCTTGTGCACAAGCCTTTCAGAGAACGGTGATTATTCCAACGTGAGGGAAACGGCCCGGTCGGCGCCCACAGCTGCTGACAGCACAGAGTCTGAAAACCAGTTCATATCCTCAGCAGTTGCTCGGCAGCTGCCAAATGAAAGAGGAAGTTCTCGGTGGCTGGAGGGAAGTGACGCTGCTGCAAACCCTCCAGCGTGATTTTAGAGCCTTCGCACTCGTCGGCCAGGGCGACCAGGTTGGCGAGGATCTCCTTGGTCTTCACTGAGATGTCCTGCGGATCAAAGTGTGGATGTCACGTTAAGAGTGGAGACAACGAGGTCCTGTCCAATCATGCACACTTTCACGCTTGGGCACTCGGTGTGTGCATTCATAGGCTTAGTGTAAGTAGTGTAAGACAGCCTGGCGTTGGGGTGTGTCCTTACCTTGATCACCTGACTGTCTGACCTCTCGACGTCCTCTGCAGATTGGACGATGAGGAGGCCGATGTCCTTGTGTAACTTCCCCATAGCCATGGCCTCTGTGGAGGGAAGCAGAGCGTCACTGTGAGAGAAACCCGTTGCCGCCCTGTCGCTCTTGGAAGTGTATGGCTGTCTCTTTCAACACGCTGTACCTTTGGCGCTCTGGGATATTGTGATGACACTGTCAGGGAGGTTCACGTACACATCAAACAAGTCTGATCTGTTGCTCACTTCTGGATCTACAAATCCCGCTACATACCCTGTGGAGACGACAAACAGAACCGAGCATGAATAATTCATTTCCCCACAGTGAGATCACAGCGCAGATGGCGGCGTGAGGAGAAGCTTTTTCTGTTGAATGGGGTAAATAAACCAGCAGGCGGCCTCACCGGGGCATTTCTTCAAGTCCTCCAGCTCAGTGTCTGTCAGGTGAACGTACGGGTGCAGGATGGACCAGTCTTTCCTGTGCCACGTCAGAGCCGGCAACACTCTTGAGGGAGATGGGTGAAGAGTTATGATATTAATCTCAACCGACAAATTATAATGAAGATCTGAACCCAAAATATTTTGAAATCAAGTCTCAGTTTTTACCGTGTGAACTCCAACAACGCTTCAATACGAGGGTGATGGACGACGATCCTCCTCTTCAGCATCAGAGCAGTGTAGAGGATGATGGTCTCCATACCGAACTGAGACACCACATCTGAGACAGAGTGGAGACATGGAAGTCAGCCAGACGACTAACTTTAATCTCTCAAGGAATCTGGGTTGTGTTCTGAGTTTTAACATTTCATGAAGCACTTTGGGTTTCAGTCGTTTTTCTCTCAGCGTCAGATGGTAAAATCATCGACATCACAGCCAAGCAGGAGAGAAAACTCCTTGGCTGCGTTTTCTAATTTATATATTACAAAACAAAAACAACTGGTTGCTCACTGTCTCCATGTTAAAATCAGATGGCTGATGGTTTGACACATTAAACAATTCATTTGCTTGATTTCCAGGAAATGAATCACAGATATTTGGAAAGTAACTAATCCTGAACTAATTTGAAGCTAAAATGACAATGAGTGCATTTCTTGATTGCAATTATTTAAGAGTCAATTTAGTGTCCATTAAGACAGACATTTTAGAATTAATCTGTGACTGAAGTGATAGTACAACGGTTAGTGTTAGACGACATTGACAAGCCTCATTCACAAGCCTCAGCTAGGGGAATATAATATCAGGCTTTATACTGGAAATTCTAGTTTCTGGTTTAATAAATAAATTGTGAAGTATTTGAAATGTGAAACTCTGATGTGAGTTGATTTCATGTTCCAAACCAAAAGTGCAGTTACTTCAATATATTGCATAAGAGAGACAGCAGGAAGTATTTGCATCTCAAAAGCTGCTTATTAGTTAGTTAGAAGTACTATACTAGTTCAAAATGACTGAAGCGATTCCAAAATCGTCACAGATTATTTCTCTGTTGATCAATGTGTCAATCTATTTGTCTCAGTTTTGGTATAACACTAAATCTTATCATCTGCAGCATTTAGGATTCAAGTGAAATCGGGTAACAGTGTCCAAACTACAAGACACTGTTCCTCCATACAGCTGAGACGTCTACCTTTGACTGAACCGGCCAGGTACGCCTTCCGAACGTCGTAGTCTTTGATGAGGAACGAGCCGTTTTCATCACTCTGACAAATTCCTTTGGTGAGAACGGTGATGTAAGCCTCCATCATCTTCACCGGGCTGCCGTGTTTGATGTACATCCTGAATAACAGATCAAAACCACAGCGCATGACTAAATAAGCACTGTCCCCAAGTACAGTGTTCATGTGTCGGTCATAAATAACTCTGTTACCTGCAGAGGATTCTGCTCAGGGCAGCGTACTTCTCAGGGTTGAAGTCTTTAGCTGTGACGACGATTGAAAAATGAGTGACCTTAAAGAGAGACAATCCTCCATTAGTCCACTGACAGAGAATAAATTCACACTTTTGTTAATTAATAAAGTAATTTATCAAAGTATGACACCAAACAATTGCTTGTCCCAATATATCAAGTGAAGGATTTGCTAGATAGATAGATAGCTAGATAGATAGCTAGATAGATAGATAGATAGATAGATAGATAGATAGATAGATAGATAGATAGATAGATAGATAGATAGATAGATAGATAAAACAAATGCTTCATTAACTATGCTGTACCTTGTTTAGAGCTGTAGGCTCCTGAACCTCCACTGTGGTGATGTAGTACCAGGTCCGACAGAACTGGCCAAACACAAAGGTGTGGAAGTCCCGGCCATCCTGGGTCAGGCAGCACTTGCTGAGCAGGACTTGTCTCAGGTCCGAGCCCACGGAGGGATAACACCACACCCACAGCGTGTCTCCATTCACATCTTTCTCTGCATGGACAAGATAACACTGACATCAACTATCTGCTCCCAGTATGACAGCGCAAATCCCCGTCACATGGGGTCTGTGAGATGCATTTTAAGCAGCTCACTTCATCCACACAGGGCAAACATGCAGGAGCGATAAACCAATGATGGGTCACACTGTCATCATGTGATTCTCCTGCAGGAAGTCTCGGGCAGCAGATTTGTTTCCAAACCCGCCGAAAGCCTAGAAAAACACACGAGAGCCGAAAACTTACCGATCAATCCGACGCTTAACATCAGCTGCGTCTCAGTTGCAGCCATATCCCATACCTGGAGGAGTACACAAACACAAGTTAACTGGACAGAAGCCACCGACCACCTTCCTCTGTGCACTCTGCCGTGGCCGTAAGTACCTCGACGGCTCCTGCAGGGTCCAGAAGTCAAACCCGATCCCGGACAGTCTGAGTGAGGCAGAGGAGTGAGTTGACACCGGTCAATGGCCTGGGTGTGTGGGTCTTTCTGTCAACACACTCTCCCTGCTCGGCGAAACCTCTTCCTTCTTCCGGGACTGGAGGTTTGTGCGGGAGGAGACAGCGCTGCTCACAGCCAATCACAGCTGGCGATACTCCAGGGCTGATGCTGCGTTCACTGGACCCGAAATGTAGAATCATACAAAACACCATCTTCAACAAAGCGTAAATAATGTTCGCGATTCGCCTCTCTCAATCTCCCGTGTAACTGACCGTCAAAATACCACAGAAAGGCTCTTTTAATGAGTCTTTAGTTTGTATGTGGTTAAAGAATGTGTTTCACTTTTCACTGTCATGGCCATTTAAAACTAAAGACACGTCACTAAAGCACAAATTAACTCCGTTAGATGCTGTTTTCATGAGTTGTAAGGGTTTGTTTTGACCGTGTAGATATGCATTAAACCTGCACCTTACGTGCGTACTTAAACGCACCATCCCTAGGGCGCATACGGGAACTTTATCCACCCAGAGTTGCCAGGTTTGTTGAAAAGCCCCATTTTGAGTTGTATGTTTTTGGGTTTCGTTCTGTAATGCTACATTATTCCCAGTTATCTTATAAGAAAAGGATACTCAGAGTAGTTCCAATGTATCATATACACATAATAACTTCCATAGAATATATTTATTCTATATATATAATACCGGTAATAAACATGTAGCTTGTGTGTTATGGATAGTTGCCCCAGCAAAAAGTAGGTCAGATATTTCAAGCACATCAACTCAAACAGTTGTTATACAAAAGTCCGCAGTTGTTCTTCTCAAATGTTTCTATAACGTGGCGTGATGATGATGATCATGATGATGATGTGTTGTTTCAGTCACAGTCAGCCCCTTTTATATCTATGGTCAGCCCTACATATCCTCGCGCTCAACTTTTTGAGGGATGGCGCGTGACGCAACTGGCAACCCTTGCTAGGCCGCTCACGAGGTTCTTCCTTTCTCAGCCAGCACCGTTGCCGTGGGTGAGTGCGTGGCTTGGATGGACTGGTGAAATTTGTCAAAATCACCCGAGTCAGCCCAGTTGGAGTTTCACTAGCACGCTACCAACATGCCGGCCTACTTTCAACGGCCAGAGAACGCTCTGAAGCGAGCCAACGGTGAGTACGGAGCCGGCGGCGGCGTTCACGGACGTGTCATACCGATGCTAACGGTTAGCTGCACCGTTAGCCGCCGACTGCCTCATCGCCTGACGGTGCAGCTAACCCGGCTAGCTGCTAACACTGGCTTCAATGGCGGGGGAGCCGTGTCGCTTTCTAACAGCTAGCTGTAGTACTAGCTAACCGGGTAGGCCATTTTCGTGGCACCGACACACATACACGATTAGAGACATTTCAGAGACGCAGCTGTCTACTAGGTGATTGCTACTCAATGTTATTGTATTGTAGCGATATTTACATTGTCTGTTCGCATCTGTCAAATGAGCAGCTGTGTCAATGTAACGATGATCAAACACCATCCCGGGCCTAACTGTGCAAGGTGAATTAGCTAACTACGATCTGTGACGGTGCCGGCTGCTAAAGGCTCTGTATTGCATCTGTTTGCAATCTCTGACTTGTGTCTTATTAATGTGTTTATACAGAGTTTTTGGAGGTTGGCAAGAAGCAGCCTGCTTTGGATGTTTTGTACGATGTCATCAAGAGCAAAAAGCATCGAACATGGCAGAAGATCCACGAGCCCATTATGCTCAAGTACCTGGAGCTCTGCGTGGATCTACGCAAGAGTCACCTGGCCAAGGAGGGTCTCTACCAGTACAAGAACATCTGTCAACAGGTGTGTGAGGGGAAATCTGGGATGTTTGTGTAAATCAGGTAGTTGTTTGGGAGTTGTAAGTGTAACCGACTGCCTCTGCTCTCAGGTGAACATCAAGTCTCTGGAGGATGTGGTGAGGGCTTACCTGAAGCTGGCAGAGGAGAAGACTGAAACGGCCAAGGAGGAGTCCCAGCAGATGGTCCTGGACATCGAGGATCTGGACAACATCCAGACCCCCGAGAGGTGAGGACCACAAAGCCATTCAGCTGGGGCTGGTGGACGGTCTTTAATCTGTTTTACAAGTCAAACTCAACACTGTCTTGAATTGAATAATTGAGTGACCATTCACAAGGTGCAATAGGTGACAAATACAGATGCATCTCAATAAATTTGACTGTGTTTGACAAGTCCATTTGCAGTTTGACAAGTCCATTTGCAGTAGTTCAAGTCAAGCAACCCCAACCGAGTGCATATAGATAGACAATTTCAGAGGGCCAACATTTCCATATTAAAAATGCTTTATTAAATTGTTTTTTGTAATACTCAATTAAAAAAAACTGGTATTTTGCGTCATTAAATGTAAGCCATAATCATTACAATTAAACAAAATTAATTAAATAAATGTTTTATTCTGTGTGTATTTGAGCTATATAATATATTAGTTTCACTTTTAGAATTGAATTACTGTCATTAATAAACTTTTCCATGATATTCAAATTGATTGAGATGCCCCTTTAGTATTGCAGTAAAGTGATGGTGTGTGTGTTGTTACCTTAGCGTGCTGCTGAGCGCTGTGAGTGGAGAGGACACTCAGGATCGTACGGATCGCCTGCTGCTCACTCCATGGGTGAAGTTTCTGTGGGAGTCCTACCGCCAGTGCCTGGACCTGCTCCGAAACAACTCCAAGGTGGAGCGTCTGTACCATGACATCGCCCAGCAAGGTAGTTACTCTCACTAAATGTATTGAGTGAAGGTTTCCTTTGTTCTTTTTCATTGTCGATTTCTCATTCGTGCATTAGTTGCTTTTACAAATATTATCATGTGGGAAAATTGTATTAGATTATGTAAAATATGAAAGTGGCACCTTAATTTAAAATAGGAATTATTACACCTCCATTTTCAAGTACCTCATTCTGGTAAGAGCATAATTCAACAAGAAATGTATGTATTTTGAATTAGACGTTGATTGCAGCACACTTAATGATGTTAATTATGTCTGTTAATCTTTTCTGCAGCATTCAAGTTCTGCCTTCAGTACACCCGCAAGGCTGAGTTCCGTAAGCTGTGTGACAACCTGCGTATGCATCTGGGGCAGATCCAGCGCCACCACAACCAGAGCACCGCTATCAACCTGAACAACCCTGAGAGCCAGTCTATGCACCTGGAGACACGTCTGGTGCAGCTGGACAGTGCCATAAGCATGGAGCTCTGGCAGGTCTGTCCAGCCAACACTTAAAACATTTAAAAGATGGTTGTGTTTGAATGTTTTAGTCTCCCTAGTAGACTAAGTACAAGACTTGCAAAATAGTTGAACACATTTATGATCCTCTTACAATCATGTTGGCTGAGATCAGCTGATTCATGGCTGGCACAGATCATTCTTGGTATGCATTCAGATGGCATACAATCAGTCTCACACTCTTTAAATCACTTAAAGCCCTCTGTAAATGTGCTACATGGCCAACATCGTTTATTTTTAAAGACTTGGAACAAGATGGGAGTTGAAAGTATACTACACAGCACACAGTGCTTCTGTCACCCACAGACTCCACACTATTAATCACGGGCGATCAGAAGCTTTAATTCTTATCTACTGATCACATGTTTTTCATGAAAATCAACAGAATATTTAGCTCCAGGTCAGTTGAGGCGTCTCTACTTTTCTGTTCTTTTTGTTCATTGAAATTGGTGATGCATGGACAATATGATGGTGGCACTGACATGAGTCTTTTTGGCATTTCCAGGAAGCCTTCAAGGCGGTTGAGGACATCCATGGCCTGTTTGCTCTTTCCAAGAAGCCTCCTAAGCCCCAGCTGATGGCCAACTACTACAACAAGGTGTCCACTGTGTTCTGGAAATCTGGAAATGCTCTTTTCCACTCCTGCACCCTCCACCGGCTCTACCACCTGTCCAGGGAGATGCGCAAGAATCTTACCCAAGATGAAATGCAGAGGTATCTTAATCATTACCAGGGGTAGACAATAAGGGATTTTTGCCACTGGCCCTCCGGGCCAGTGGCTTTTGAAGATCACTGGCCCCGCCATTCGAACCACTGGCCCAGGACAACACGCATCGATCCCCATATTAACGAAAAACAACATATTCAAGCCAATTCCTGCAGTTTCGCCATCGAGGCTGGAACTTTCTTATATACTGATAACAATACTAGTAAATTTCCACGATTCTTGATACTTATTCAATACCACGATTCGATTTAAGAAGGACAAAAAAGTGCTTCTAAATTCATCAGGCTACTTTATTTAAAGGGATAGTTCACCCGAAATTCAAATTTCACTCATTATCTACTCACCCTCATGTCTACTAAGAGCTGTGAGAATGGACAAATTCTGCTGTGTGGACCCCCAATAACTCAGAGAAGGAAGGAGGACTCTGAAAATTCTCACAGCTCTTAGTCGACATGAGGGTGAGTAGATAATTTGAAATTTGAATTTTGGGTGAACTATCCCCTTAATAAATAAATAACTGTTTCACATTAGACTTACACAGTATTTAGCCTCCACTGTGGTTTAACAATGAGTTAAAATGGTAAATATGCCTCAACACAAACATGAAGTTATGTAGTCATTACTTTTATCCTCCAAGTAGTTCAGTGGTATAACTTGTGTTCTCATTCATTCACGTTTAGGCTGTTTCCACAGATTGGTGTAAAACTGACTCATTATTTCATTTTCAGCTCAGTTTTGCGTTTATACACGTTTTTTTTGGTTGTTATATGGTCTAAACGTCACGTGCACCACGGCTGTGGCGCACACCGAACAGCTGGCGCTCAAGCGCGAGCTCTGGCCCGTGTGTAACGTTCGTGTCGGTCCCGACAGGACTCGACCTGACGCGCTGAGGAGGAGGGACGTTTCATGGTAAAGAAAAAGGTTTTTTATCGGTTCTTGAGACGATCTTCTAGCAGCAGTGAGCGAACGGCGCGCGTTCCTCGGGAGTGAAGTGAGCGAGCTGCAGCTGCTTGCAGGTGGTGCTGACGGGCCAGGACACAGCGCTGGATGCGCACAGGAAGTAATGTCTCTGTCTCTCGCAATCGGGTCGGCTCTTAGCACTAATTACCGAGACGATTTGACAGTTATCATTTCAAACCAGGGGATTTAATGTGAAATTAGTTTTTATTTACTTGTTATATTTTTTTCAAGGCATTTATTTTCACTGGCCCCACCGGGCCAGTGTTTGGAGCGTTCTGGTGGCCCTGACGGTTTGAAAAGTACGTCCGGGCCACCGGGCCATTTATATTGTCGACCCCTGATTACCTGTAGAGACATGCACATGTGTTACTCTGGTTGAGACCAAATGACTAATAATGTTTTCCATCTGCAGGATGTCCACCAGAGTCCTCCTGGCCACACTGTCCATCCCCATCACCCCTGAGCGTACCGATATTGCTCGGCTGCTGGACATGGATGGCATCATTGTGGAGAAACACCGCAGACTGGCAACGCTCCTGGGCCTCCAGTCTCCACCAACTCGCCAGAGCCTCATCAATGACATGGTACATTATGTGCACGATAAAGGAGCTTTTGAATGTTGTAGCTTTCAAGACTGCCTTTTCAAAAACATTGTTTTTGAATATATACCCAAAACTTGTGCCTTTTCAAGTTAAGTGTTTAATTTATAATATATAGATAGAGATTTTTTTAACTAGACCTTGTAAAACCACTGATATATGTTTTCATTCTAGGTGAGATTTAACTTGCTGCAGTACGTTGTACCTGAAGTGAAAGAACTGTACAACTGGCTGGAGGTGGACTTTCATCCTCTGAAGCTGAGCGGAAGAGTGACCAAGGTAAAAGACCTGAGCATCCTCTGTCAGACACATTTGATAATGAAGAAATACATAGTGTTTAGTTTGTCACACCCATTAAATTACATCTAAAGAAGCTACCCATGTCTGTTGTACATTAACACATACTCTCCCACCAGGTGTTGAACTGGGTGAGAGACCAGGCTGAGAAGGAGGCTGATCTCCAGCAGTATGTTCCTCACCTGCAGAGCAACACCATCCTGAGGCTTCTGCAACAGGTTTGTATTTTTACCTTCCAGTTTCCTGGGCTACACTACAAAGTCCCATCTGTACCAGCTCTAAATGATGATCCGAATTGTTCTATATCTGTTAATTTAGGTGGCACAGATCTATCAAAGCATCGAGTTCAGCCGTCTGGCCTCTCTGGTTCCTTTTGTGGATGCCTTCCAGCTGGAGCGCTCCATTGTGGATGCTGCCCGTCACTGTGATCTACAGGTAGGGTCAACATGAGATGTTAGGGTTCATAACCATTGATTGTCCAACAATAATGTTGTTAAAGTAATGAAGATGGAGTAACAAGTGTCTAATGTTTCTTTTTGTGCTTTAGGTGCGAATTGACCACAGCTCTCGGACTCTGAGCTTTGGCTCAGACCTGAACTATTCGACCAAAGAGGACGCTCCTGTTGGACCTTTCCTACAGAACATGCCCTCAGAGCAGATAAGGAACCAGCTGACTGCCATGTCTGCTTCTTTGGCCAAGGCCATCCACGTCATCAGGCCTGCCTCCATCCTGGTGAGTCTGCTGCTAACTGTGTGTAGACACCAGAGACCAGAACCACCTGGTCAAATTAATATGTTATTAACTGGCACATATATGTAATAGCTGTGCTTATTAAAATCCTGGAATGGATTATGAACTATTCTTATACTCTTAACTACATTTTAATGTTTTTTTTTCTTCCTTTCTCAGCAAGAGCGTGACGAGCAGAGCCAACAGGCCATTGCTGCCTATCTGAAAAATGCCCGCAAGGATCACCAGCGTATCCTGGCTCGTAGACAGACCATTGAAGAGCGTAAGGAGCGCCTGGAGAGCCTGAACATTCAGCGTGAAAAGGAAGAGCTGGAGCAGCGGGAAGCTGAGATGCAGAAGGTCCGCAAGGCTGAGGAGGAGCGTCTGCGCCAAGAGGCCAAAGAGAGGGAGAAGGAGCGCATCATGCAGGAGCATGAACAAATCAAGAAGAAGACGGTCCGTGAACGACTGGAGCAGATCAAGAAGACCGAACTCGGAGCCAAGGCCTTCAAGGATATTGATATCGAGGTAGAAATACAGCCAAAACAAACTTTGGTTGAACTCCTGATTGCAGAAATAGGCAGTAGTGATGAGACTAACAAGTGTGTTTTGTTCAGGACCTGGAGGAGCTGGATCCTGACTTCATCATGGCCAAGCAGGTGGAGCAGCTGGAGAAGGAGAAGAAGGAACTTCAGGAGCGTTTGAAGAACCAGGAGAAGAAGGTAATTGAGTGAGATGACATTGTTGAGCATCTCTTACCAAGATGGGAATTTGAATATGACACCGACTTTCATCACTCTCCAGATTGACTACTTTGAGAGAGCCAAACGCCTCGAGGAGATTCCGCTCATCAAAAAGGCGTATGAGGAGCAGCGTGTCAAGGACATGGAACTGTGGGAGCTCCAGGAGGAGGAGAGGGTATGTAAACACACAAATCAAGGGAATTCAAGCCTTTTAAATGAGCACCCAGTGAAAGAATTTACTTCAAATTTATTGATCATTTATTTTCCCCTTTTTTAGATCAGTAACATGAAAGTTGAACGTGAAAAGGCTCTGGAGCACAAGAAGCGCATGTCCAGGATGATGGAGGACAAAGAAAACTTTTTGTCTAAAATCACAGCTGCTCGTAGCTTCATTTACGAGGTAGGACCTCTCATTCCCTCGACAACGAAAGCCGAGTGTTTACTGCTGGAGCGGTGGTTTCATGTTGCCTGTTCTGTCCCTCAAGGAAAAACTGAAAGCTTTCCAGGAGCGTCTGGTGGAGGAGAGGAAGAAGCGTATGGAAGAAAGGAAGAGACAGCGCAAAGAGGACAGGCGCAACACCTTCTACCGCCAGAAGGAGGAAGAGGCACAGCGTATCCACGAGGAGCAGCTGAAGAAAGGTAATAAATTTCAGTTTGCACATGTGCACTGGGACACAGGAGCTGTCACGATGAAAGAGGAGCAGCATCGCATGTGCCACAGAAAACAGACATTTACAACCAACAAGGAAATGGAGGAAACTGTGGTGGGAATGTTGGCGGTGGTTAGAATAGTTGTTGTCAGGGACATTAGCACTACAGAGGGAAGTGGAGTTTGCTGCCCAGTAATAAATTTTCATTTGGTTAAACGGCTTTCACGTGGTACATGAAGTGAATAAAGAGAAGATGACGTTACATGTAGGAGAGACTAGTGTTTTTGTTATTTTCTGATTGTGGCAGCTACTCCAGGTGAGCTGCACCCTGCTTTTTTTTTTTTTTAAATCAGAGCAGAAATGTTGCAGCTCTCACTCTGACAGAGACACCATGGTTTCGAACATGGCTCATTATTTTCTTCCTTTCGTTACAGAGCGCGAGGAGCGTGAACGCCTGGAACAAGAGCAGAGGGAGGAGGAGGAGAGGGAGTACCAGGAGCGTCTGCGCAAGCTGGAGGAGCAGGAACGCAAGCAGCGAGCTCGTCAGCAGGAGATCGAGGAGCGAGAGCGCCGCCGTGAGGAGGAGAGGAGGGGCCCACCAGAGGAGAGGTCCAAGGGAGAAGTGAGTCTGCTTTTAATTAAAGGATCACCATCAATTGATACATGGTTTTCAAGGGGAAATGAGAGTGAACCTCCAGACTGGAAGAATTCAAATGTTTAGTTTAGAAATGTTGTGCATCAGTGGAGCCTATCTATTAGACACAAAGTTATTGTGTCATTAAAGGGATAGTTAAACATTTTGGCAAATTCGCCTATTGCCATAATCTGTACAGTCGTAGGAGTAGGTTCATTACCTTTAATTATCGGTGCTTCGTTACTTTTAATTATCGGTGCATGTTGTTTTGAGATCTGCAGGGCAGAGATCCGTGCATGCACCTATAGTTAAAGGTAATGAACCTACCCCTATAACTACAGAGATTATGGCAATAGTTGAATTTGACAAAATGTTGAACTATCTCTTCAAATAGTGTACATTTGATTTTAGTGCAGAGAAACAGACTTGAAGTTAAAACATTTGACTTGAGTGGTAAGAATGCATAACGTCCACCCAGCTCTGAGTGACCCTGATGTAATGATGTGTTGCCTCCTCAGGAGTGGCCTGAGAAGGAGGAGGGAGGAGGAGGATGGAGGAAGCGCACGGAAGGAGGTGACTCTGAATGGCGTCGTCCTGTGCCTGACAGGTGTGTGTTAGCAACTTGGCCTCATGCTGTATTTTATTATTGACTCCATCGAAGCGGTCACCGTAACGATACCTGTGCTCGCTCTCTCCCGTTAGGGACTGGAGACAGGAGGGCACCGAGGACGGAGAAGAGAAGGAGCCTCCCTTCAGGCGAGGAGAAGCCCCACGCAGGGGCGCAGATGACAGAGGCCCACGCCGTGACGATGACCGTCCTCCACGCAGAGGGATGGATGAGGACCGCGGTCCACGTAGAGGCTTTGATGATGACCGTCCAATGAGGAGGGGTGGAGACGACGATCGCGGCCCCAGGCGCGGCTTTGACGACGACCGCGGTCCCAGACGTGGCTTTGACGACGACCGTGGTCCCAGGCGCGGCTTTGACGACGACCGTGGTCCTCGCCGTGGCTTTGATGATGACAGAGGTCCTCGCAGAGGCATGGAGGACAGGGTTCCCAGACGCGGGGCTGATGACGACTGGGGTCCCAGGAGAGGAGATGACGACAGAGGCGGAAGGAGAGGTATGGATGATGGGCCACGTCGCGGTGGTGATGATGCGAAACCATGGAAACCCCTGGGCAGACCTGGTAAGCCTGATGCCATTCGGCTGCTGGTGAAGCGTTGGAGTTAATGTCCGACAGGATGATGAGCGAATGTGTCTTGTGAATGTTGCAGGCGGCTGGCGTGAACGAGAGAAGGCCCGAGAGGAGAGCTGGGGACCTCCCCGCGGCGGCCGCGACAATGATGACGAAGATGGTGAAGAAGAAAGACCAAGCGACCGTTTCAGAGACCGTCGTCCACCCAGGTGCGTCTGAGAGAAGATCTATGTACGGAGAGTCTCCTGTCCCTGTCAGGAGACGGAGCCGTCACTCTTTGGTTAATCTGTGACTGTGTTTTTCACAGAGAGGAGGGAAACAACTGGAGGAGAGCAGGTGGAGAGGAAACAAGCAGCTGGAGGGAATCTCGCAAAGAGGACGACCGCGAAGATCGCCGCGATCGTGAGGATCGTCGTGATCGTGAGGATCGCCGCGGTGACCGTCGTGAAAGAGATACTCGGGATGACCGTGAACAGAGAGGCCCACCCAGAGAGCCTGAAGAAGGTGAGCCGGGCAGGGTCTAGAAACGACACAACGCAGAATAGAAACTTGATTAAAAGCTGATAAAGGCTTCAGTGACACGCAGCTGAATGACTGAACAAATACTTCAATAATAACACTGAGGCTGACACACAAGACCAGAGTAGGATCCAAACATTGCAGCAGGTATCGGTCTTCCTGTCTGTCATTTACCCTCCAGCCAGCAGAGGTCAGCGTTCACCTGTTCACTCACCGCTGCAGCAGGTGCCAGGAAAAACCAGCAAACTGAAGTCTACTTGTAAAGTCAACATGTTTCTAATGAGCTTCTTTGTTTTCTCAGGAGGGTCTTGGCGTCGAGGAGGCGAAGAGAAGCGGGAGGAGCGGGACAGGGAACGGCCCAGAGAGCGGGAGAGGGAACGCGAGGGCGAAGGGGAGAAGGGTTGGCGTACTGACAGAGAGATGCCTCGTCGCACCAAGAACGAGACAGATGACGACGGCTGGACCACCGTCCGCCGCTGAGCAACAGCTTCCACATCTAATTGGCTCACATGATGACAAATTGGTTTTGAGATAAAATTAAATAAATTAATAAAGTATCATTCAGCCACAGTGATAAAATATTGGCTCCAAGCTCATGATACTCATCTGCGTTTTGAATGAAATCTTTGTAGACAGTAGCTTTCCTGGGATTTGTTTTATTTTTACTTTGAGCAGTTCTGAACCAGAGGCTCCACCTCCTCAATCGGCCAATGAACTTGTGTGCACTTAGTCCTGATGCAGATCATTCATGGTAACATGACTGCCCCCAGTGGATAGGAGTGTTTCAGGTTAAAACGAAGAAGCAAAACTGATTTCAACCGATAACCAACATACCTGCTCCAACATTCAATGCAAACTCAGTGTATCACCAACTGCCTCTTTTCAATAATTAACCTTTTCATAGATATTATATTAAGACGCAGATCTACATCTCTTGTAACGGCATTTGTCATGTGCTACATTGATCTCTGCTCTTCATCTAATGTTTCAGACGCTGCTTGTTAAGGCCATAGTGGACTTTTCCATTTTGATGTGTATTAGAGTATTCAATTGATCCCACTCAGTATCCAGCGTGTGCTTCTATCTTGCAGCAATCAACGCTTTCTAAGCAGGTTGCATGTGTACAGGTAAAGCCTTTATTAATAAAGATGTTTGCTCACCACCTCTGACTCAACTCGTCCATACTGCCACATCAACATTTAAGACTGTTTTAAGACAGTGGCTCCCAGGTTGGGGAGGGGCCCTTAGGGGACCAGGACAGTGTGTATGCGAGAGACACTTTGTGTGGATGTGTAATTGCATCACTAACTTGAGGTGTGAGTCCAAGTGAACTCTGAAAACCTCTGACAGTGTGCGTGGTGTGAGTTACTTGAATTGCTCCAGTGAAACTAAATCAGTGCTTTCTTTCCTTCATTTTTCATCAGGGGCCTTTAAACGGACCCAATCTAGACCTCCGGGGGGCATCTCTAAAGATTCTTCATGATCCAAACAGTCACGACCTTCTGTCATTGTTTTGTGGATGAAATAGCGAGAATTAATTATCCCCCTTCATGCTGGAACCCCTCAAAGACTCTTCGAGAAGCTCTGAACTAAACAGTTCCACATTTTGTTTGTTAAGGACGTGCTGGGTCTCCCCCTGAAGCTGCTCTGACCCCCAGCCCCTGGGACGGTGCGGTACGGTGCCGTGTTGCCGCCGCTAGAGGTCGATAAAGCACCGCGTAGAGGAGCAGAGCACCGTGACAGAGCAGCCAGAGCCTGTTGGTCCGTGAACATGATGAGCAGTTATTTAACTCGGTGTAAAACTCAAGGGCTCAAATATTAACATGCACACAGTGGTCAGTGTTGTCAATTAGCAAACCAGCATCACTCTGCTGCAGGGACTCAAAATAATAACACTGATGATGATGATGACAAAACAAATCCTCATCCAATCAGAAATAATTTCCTAGAAAATATGTTTTTCTCACTACAGATATCTGTAGCGTAACTGCGATTTACAACAAAAATAAGAAGAATAAGAATAATGATAATAATTGTGATAATATTTATTATAGGGCAAGACACTGACTGACGTTCATTATTTGGCATTACAAAATAAAAGACTCTATTTCCACTGGACTAAACAAGTTCAAATAAAACTCGTAATGATTCTTCACAGCGATAATAATATTATTCATAATAAAAAATAATAATAAAACTCAAAGCCTATAGACTGCATTCAGACATTTTTCAAACGTCAGATAGCAGTGCGTATTGTTGTACAGCTGTTGGTGACACACTGACGAGCCCGTGTTATTTCGCTTGTATTTTATTCCATAGGCTTAATCTACTCGCCACAATAAAAGCTGACGTGGTCCATAAGAGAACACTGACAGATGTTTTATCCTACAGAAGCTACCAGCCAGCGACGACAATAACATTCACAATTATTATTAGCCTATTATTATTTATTACTAGTATGTAATAACATAATTAAATATAATAATAATAGCAATGATAAGCATAATAATAACAACAACAACGCTTATATTTATTATTAAATAATAATACAAATACTAAATTTTGAATGCGTTTTGAGAGTGTTCACACTATGAAATTCAATAATGTCCTGGATCTACAGTCAAAATCGCCTCATGTGAACTTTCCCTCAAAACAAAAAAAAACAAAAATAAAGTGAGACATCAGAGATGAAGCAGCGGAACTTGTCGAGCAGCAGCTGAGAGCTGGAGGAGCAGCTGATCGTCTCTGAGCCGCCTCGGCGTCAGGTCGCTGAGTGGACCTCTGGCTCCTGTGTGCAAGGCAGCAGGCCCCACGGTGAGCGGCCACGGCTGCAGCTGCTCCCACTCACCGATCCACACACACAGAGGCTGACAGACAGACAGCTCCGGCGGTACACCTGAGCGTTTAGCCGCGAACAGGTGTGACACACAGCGACTCATCAGCGCGGGTGAAGGTGTCAGGGAGTTCTGGAGACTCTGTCAGTCCCCACGCTGTGTCCCGCGCAGCCTGACAAAGCTCTAAATCTTTCTTCTTCTTTTTTTTTGCTCAAAGCTTGTTTGTGTGTCTGGTGACTCCCAGACATCTCATCCATCACTGTTTAACCTGAATAACCCGATAGAAGCTGCAAGAAGCCGTGCACAAAACGAAACAAGGAGCTTTTTCCTCGCACAGAAATCCAGAGAGAGAAGCAGCAGAACCGAACCAGGCCCGAGAGAGCTGCTGCCCAACATCAGCCTGCAAACACACTTTAATGGAGCTGAGCTGCTGTCTGCGCAACATTGTTGTGCATCATTAAAAATAATCACTTGGTCGTATACCAACACATACACTATATATATATAAATGTAAATATTAAAATATAAGTATGTGTGCTGTGTATAAATCAGTTTGAACCTGTCATAGGCCTTAAATACAAATAAGCAGCTACCTTGAGCTTTTCTAGCCTACTGCTTCAGTCTGTTAAATGTCCTGGAGATATGTGCGCGTGAGTGTGTGTGTGTTTGTGTGTAGCCTATCTGTGTGTGTACGTGTGTACGCGCGCGCGCGGGGGGCTCCTCTCTGGACGAATCCGTTCCGTGTTGCGCGTTCGAGTCCGCCTCTCCGCGCCCCTGCTTCCCATTGACGCACTTTTTAAGCGTCTTCCCCTTCTCCACCTTAAGGCGAGCAGCAGCGGCAGCGACCAATCACCATGCCATTACAGCTTTCAGAGGAAGCTGTTTATGGGACTGCAGCGCTAATTAGGCTCATGAACTAACAAATCTGCCTGCACGAACCTGGCGAGGAAAACGATCACATCCATGGATTAGTCTGGGAGTAGCCGACCACTTTTTATTTGGCCTTTCTCGGCGCTGCCGCCTTTTTTCCCAACTTATTTACTGCGCACAAACTTTCGCCCTTTCTTGGGTGTGGAGTATTTTTTGAGCGAGAGCGCCCACGACGACTTTAACTTAAACTGGGGAATCTGGACTATCAGACCATGTTTCAACCTACACCCAAGAGGTGTTTTACTATAGAGTCTTTAGTGGCGAAGGATAATCCTGTACCGGCGTCCCGCTCCGAGGAGCCCATCCGGCCAGCGGCTCTCAGCTATGCAAACTCCGGCCAGATGAACCCCTTTCTCAACGGCTTTCACTCCGGCGGCAGGGGCGTCTACTCTAACCCGGACTTGGTGTTCGCCGAGGCGGTCTCTCATCCGCCAAACTCCGCCGTCCCAGTGCATCCGGTGGCCCCGCCGCACGCGCTGGCCGCTCACCCGCTTTCCTCCTCACACAGTCCGCACCCTCTTTTCGCCAGCCAGCAAAGGGACCCCTCCACTTTCTACCCCTGGTTATTACACAGATATAGGTACTTGGGACACAGATTTCAAGGTAAGCGATCGGAGTGCTTGGTTCACTTTTACGCACGGAGCGGCAGCAGAGTGGAGGCAGACTGTGTGTGTGTCCATCAGCTCAGAGCTGCTGCAATTAAAACTGTGAAGCAGCAGCAGCAGCGACTCAGGCCGAAACACACTGATTTCAGGGAATATTTCACTCAGACAGAACAACAGCTTTAACTCTGACATTTATATAACAGTAGAATAATAGAGAGGAAAGACAGGGCTGTTGTCTGAGAGCCTGTTGTGTCTGAGCTAAAAATAATAATAAAAAAAAATAGACCAGTGACAATCAGACATGTTTATGCATAAAAATGAAAATAATGTATTTTCGCTGCTCATCAGTTTAATTTGTTGACAGTACAGACACATTTTTATTTTAAAGAGAGAATGAAGTGAGGTGGACGGTTATGAGGAGTCTATTGTTGAATCACATCTGGGCTCATTTTAATTGTATTAATTGAACGGACTCGTCATTTGAGCTGTTTGGACCCTTAGAAAATTACTAGATTATTTTATGCCTTATTTGCTCGTTTTGTTGTATTTCTTAATTATTACTTGTTTGTTTTTTCTGATAAATTGAAGTTTATTCATGACATTTTACAAGAGTGTGATGCAAATTGTTATTTTCTTTTAGTATCCAGCTGTTGTTTATTGAAAGATCCTGATGCTGCCTGGATTTTACCTGTCATTTTGTTTACAAAGGCTGTTGTTTGGAGCTAATTGAATTAGGCCTAGGATTAAACCTCTGCTTTGTTTTCTCTCCTTAACGCGCTGCCTGCACTAATGTTAGAAGAAGAAATCTACCATAATCAATAAGTGAAATATAGACAGATGACCCCCCCACACCTTTCACCCCCCCTCCCTTTATTTACAGTCTGGTCCTCAGACAGTCACAGGGTGTGATAGCAGTGCGCAGGCCTGCTGTTTGCTGTTTGTTCTGGAAATGTTGATTTATATAAAAAGAATGAAGAGAGAGACAGGAGATCCTGACAGACCCTCGTTTTGTGCTCGTCTCCAGGAAATGAAACGAGTCCAGAGAGTTTCCTTTTGCACAACGCGCTGGCCAGAAAGCCCAAAAGAATCCGGACAGCATTTTCACCTTCGCAACTCCTGCGGCTCGAACACGCGTTTGAGAAAAACCATTACGTGGTGGGAGCAGAGAGAAAACAGCTCGCCCACAGCCTTAGCCTCACAGAAACTCAGGTAAGAAACGCTGCTTCTCCTTATTTCCCCTGAACGCAGCAGCAGCAGCGCTGCTCACATTTTAATTCTTTGATGATCTTTTTTTTTATTCCACTGCTGCTTCTCATGCTGTTGTGTGATGTTCAGGCCCACTTGGACTTTTCAGTGCTATTTTTATTGCTATCATAAAAATGTATATTTCTCACGTCATGGCTGGTGCAGTGGATTGTAGACATAAACACACACACACACTCTCTCTCTCTCTCTCTCTCTCACACACACACACACACACGCACACACACAGGCCTATATGGCAGTGTAGTATAGTTTTCTCCCTGGACGTGGCACCGTGCGTCAGGAGCCGTTTAAACCGCGGCCGCTCGGATAGTGACGCACGAAAACAAAGAGGAGCTGCGTCGTGTGAAAAACCATCATTTTAAAAAATAAGCACACGCGCACGCACACACTGGTTTCTCCACAGCAGCTCTGTAGATGCGTGTTGTCAGATGAGGACGGAGGCTTTGTGCTGGAGCCGCTCCACCGTCATTGTGCAGGCCTAACCTCATTTCAGGAGGGGTTGAATTACTTTGTTTTGGGGGGAGAATGTTGCCTTTCAAAATGGAGGGCAAATTAACCAGTTAACCATTTTATGGGAGAGACGATACAAAAGAGCTAGGCGGGTTCAGTGGATCCTCCTGCCATATTTAAGATGCTGCCGGAGCCCGTCAGCCCCCGCTGCCTTTTGTCCGCCGCGGCTGCTTCAGGTCGGCGGGGCCTTTTGGAGGAGCTGAAGGGAGAAATGAAGCGTCACCTCCTTCAATTAACCCGCTTGTGGCTGATTAAACGCACCTCGGCCTCTCAGTTCACGGCTAAAGAGGCTGAAGGGCGACAAAAGCACGAGCAAGACAATTTATCGATTTAAGATGTTGTTAACTCCCCACGGAGCCGCAGCCCATTCAGGAGGCAGCGCGTGAAAATAGATGTTCAATATGTCACATGGATTACATCCATTTATGTCGTTTAAGCACGTGCACGCGGGCACGAATACCTGCTGCTATTGTGATTTTTTTTTATTATAAATAATAATAATTTTTGAAAAATCCTCTGACCTACTTTATATGAGGCGACAAAAAAGTTTCTCCACGATCACGTGTTTGTGGGACTGTAAATAAAACGTGTTTTTGTTAATTCCGGCTCTTTGCCTTCAGTTTGTTTCGTTTTTTAAATTTTTTAAAAAGCACATTATGGGATGCCATGGGTTACCATTGCACCGTTTTATTTTTAAACAGAGCAAACTGACCTCGTGAGCTGAGTTCACGATTTCTGCCATAAGTTAATATTATATATTAGAGTAACAGTTATAATTGCATTAATTAAACGTGTGTATTTATGTTTTTCTTGAGAATGTTATTGATTATAGTTTGATTGATATTTGTTTGCTCTGTGATGATCAACTGCAGGTCACACTGTCTCTTTTTATTTCCTCTGCACCGCTGCAGCCTCTGTTCAGCCCTGCTCTCCAAACAATGCGCGCCTTTTACGCACTGGCCAATCCCGTTTTATCCAGTGACACTGATCCAGTTTCTTTTTTCTTTTCTTTTCTTGTCTTTTCTTTCTTTCCTCCCCCTCCTCAGGTAAAAGTGTGGTTTCAGAACCGGAGGACGAAGTTCAAGCGGCAGAAGTTGGAGGAGGAGGGCTCGGAGTCTCAGCAGAAGAAGAAAGGATCGCATCACATAAACCGGTGGAGACTGGCGACTAAACAGTCGAGCCCGGAGGAAATCGATGTCACCTCGGACGATTAAAAACAACAACAATAACAACAACAACAACAGAGACTATATGAGCGTCTGTGTGAAGGAGGACATGGATAAAGGAGCCGTGTAGAGACAATGAGAGGGTAAAAAGCCAATGTCACATTTCAGATCTCCGGAGATCGGCAGCTGAGGGTGAGAGAAACCCGCCCGGTGGCCCTGCTGTCACCAGTGTGGGTCTGTCAATCCAAACGACCCGGGGAAATGTGACTGACAGTGTCTCAGTCCATCTACCTGCACCAACCGACCACCACTACAACCCCCCACCACCAACCTATTCTTTTTCTTCTCCATATTGGACGTTTGCACAGAGGTTTTTTTTCTTTTAAATGAAAGAAAAACAAAAAACAAAAAAACGTTTCCACTCCAGATACCAAAACACCAAACAGCTTTTTTGTAAAACTTGAATTGCATGGTATAGTTTTTTCCTGCTAGTTGTTTTAATTTGACAAGTTTTTTTTTTTCCTCAAACCAAGAAAAAAAATTCAATTTTGTTTTTAACTCTATTTTCAAAACTGAGAGATGTCGTGCTTCTTCCTTTTTACAAAGTGTGCAGTCTTTAATTAATGATTCTCGTGTAAAAGTGATTGTGAAAACATATGAAGTAGCGGTGCTGCGTTCTAGTGTTTTTTAAAGAAAAAGAGAAACAAAAAGTGAATTTCGATTGAAGAAAAAAAAATCCTCTTTCTAAAAAAAAGTGAAATCAGACCACAGACAGGTACAGGAGCTAAAGCGAAGGCATCAGGACATTCCTCTAACCTAAAGCTTTACAATGTGTCACTGTGGCCCCACGCAGCCTCTGTCAGGACCTGACCCTCCACTCAAAGTTGCCACGAAGGACTAAAAATCAAGAATTGATAAAGAAAAAGAAAAAAACAAAAAGAAAAAAAAACTTCAAGCACTGAGCGTATTCCATGTACAGAAATGCTAAAAGTTAATGTTTCTGTTAAAAAACCCTCTTTTACAGAATGTAAATAATTTTTGTGTTTGTGTTAAGTTTGCTACAATTTTAACACAAAGTATACTTCCAAGAAGTATGTAATTGTCAATATTTTGTCAATAAAGTTTTATCAATATGTTGCGCGCAGTAAAAGTATAGACTTGTGATTACAAAGGGAGGGACGAGGCCTCTGGCTGAAGCAGCCCCCCCCCCCGTCAGCCTTCACTAATGTCTCAGACACTGGACACACAGCGCTGTCCATGTCTGTCCTGTCCTCCGTGTCCCTGTGGAGTGGAGTGGACGGCATCAGTGTGACTGTGCAGCGGCTGCAGCCTCTGCTCCGCTCCGGCTACAAAGCCTCTCTGCGAGCTTTTGTGAAGGTGCAAATCAGTTTGGGCAATTATCATGCGAGTAATATGGGGTGGGGTGTGTGAGAGGAGGGGGTGTGCATTGCCCAGTGGTCCACTTTAATCTCTTAATCCACGGATCCGGAGGGGAGGGGGGGGCTTGGTTGGACATAATTTAGTACAATCTGACTACCCCTCACGACGCGATAAGGGAAGGTTGCAGCGCGCCGCAAAATGGGATCTTTGTTTAAAATCTTGTCTTGTAGGCTCCATCACTGCTGCTGCTGCTGCTGCTGGTGCTGGTGCAGGACTGAGGGCAGAGGAGCTGTAGGAGCTGCTCCAAGCTCCACACTGCAGAAACATGCTCTGTGCAGCAGGAAGTGTTTCTCTATTTACGCACAAACAAACCAACAGCAAAAACAATGCAGCTCAGTTATAAATCAGACAAATTTAAACTGGATTATGATTCCCCCCCCTCTTTTTTTTCTCCTGCTGCACGCCACGACAAACACAACTTGAGTGTTTTCTGGTGCAAGGTGCACGTGTTTGTTTAATTGTTTCATAAAGTAAAAAAAAAAAAGAGCTGTTTTTTTTGTGCTTTAGGTTTAGGGAGGGGGCATATAGGGAATTCTTAATCGGCCCATAGATTATAACAGCAATAAAAATCTTTAGAGAATACCATTAGCTTTGAAAAAAAAAAAAAACCTAAAAGCTTTATTACAAACCCAGCTTTGAAATAGGGGGGATTAGAGGACTGAAAGGGTCCCACAATAGTTAGAAGAAAAGGTTTCATGCTAATGAGGTTAATGCCCTTTGTATCTCCGGACTCCACAACTTCATTACTCCTATCTCGGGCAACACCGAGCGGCTCAGAGCTTCACAATCCACTCGAGCTTTTCCCTTCCCTGCCTATAAAGAAGGATTTGATAGCAGTCCTGTTCAAACTAGATAATTATATCTTTTCAAGTTGGAATTAAGATAAAGAAAGTGCAGTGGAGGCGGTGAGCCTTGATCCGCCGCAAACAAATTTGGCGCATTCTCCCCCCCTCTGTGCGCCTGTATGGACACACAGGAGACAGGACGGGCTTCTCATTAGAGCCTGCACAGTCTGATGCATTCACACGCGTTTGATTTCAACCTGGACAGACTCCTCTTTAAAAACATGGACGGTCACTGCTTATTGAAAGAAATTATATGGAATATATTTTTTTGCGCACATGTTAAGATACAAAAATTAAAACACATCTAATACAGAAATGTAAAAGACCGGTGTCATAAAGACTGGATATTAAACTACTGAATATTAAACTATATTGCAAACAATTTCAAATGGAAGCACACTGACGTCACTATATCTTAAATAGTGATTATAATATTGCTAATAAGAATTGCAGATAGGTGTTATTTATTTAATTTAGAACTTATCAAAATTAGGGCGGTTCTAAATAATCGAATAAATAATAAATAAATAATAATAATAGTAATAATGAAATAAATGACATACATACATACATGCTGTGATATTTACATTAATTCTTTGCGTCTTAAAAATTCTGCGCGCTCGTCTCCTCACATCCTATTAAAGGACGATCAGGCGCAATTTGAGACTAAGGTCACATGAATATAATTGGTTTGGACAGAATTCAAACAGCGTGTGTGTGTATGTGTGTGTGTTATGATGTGAAGTGGGCCCTCATATATCAGATCCTTCCTCCAGTCGCTCCTGTGGTGCGTTCAGGGCCAGCTGTGGAGGACCTTTGCTGACCCTCTTATCTAAACTTCAGCTCTCTCCGTCCAAACTCTGCATGACGCATTACGACTGTTTTTTTTTTATTAATAAACACGATTATTTTTCCCCTTAAATTTTCACGACCGAGCCGGTTTTTAACATTTTTTTTCTTTTTGGACGGAAGCCGCGCTGCATTAAACATTTAGCCTGCAACTGAAATGATTATCCGTCATTGAAAAGAGTAGTCGGTCCTATCAAGTGACCCCACTGACCCAAAACCTCTAATCTGCAATTAGTAGGTATAATTAGGTCCGCTGACACCACTAATGTGAGCAGGCTGAGGGAGGGAGCAGGCGGAAGACAGGCTCCGCATTAGCCCTCAAAGTCAATAATTGATCGGGAGAAGTGGCTCCTGAAAAGGGGGCTTAGGCTGGTTTGTCCGAGGCCTCCTCCTCCTCCTCCTCCTCTCTACTCGTACCTGTCTGTGGGCGGCCACCTGTGGGCCGGACCCCCCGACACACACCTGATCTGTCCTGCTCCACAAACCCGCCCCTGAAACCGATCCCTGAAACGGGAGCCCGGAGCCTACACAGCTCCCTTGGCCTTGACATAAGGTGCAGCGATAAATATACAAGACTAATGAGCAATTACCATACAATCAGCCTTCAAATAGCTTACATAATAATAAATTAAACATCCGAGCCTCGGATTCTGTTTCTCTCTTTATTATTGATAACGAAGGAGGAGGCGTGTGCTGCAGCGATGCGCGCTCATGATTATGTTTTTTTTTTTTTTTCTCCAAATGCAGCGATTTTAATATTTACCATCGGGTCCAGTCAGCACTAACTGACTTTCTCCACTGCGCACGCGCCAAGACACTTTAAATGGCAAATTCGTTTTGTTGTTTGCGGATAAGAATCGATATCTAATTCAGATGATTTTAACTAGCATGGTGCGTTTAAGTGTAGGATTACGCACACAGACAATCGTCTCCTCGTAGCCTATGTAGGCTATGGGCCCGCTGCGTTCAATGACTCCAATCTTCTGCGTTTAACTCGTAACTGAATTGAACCAGACAATACTGTAGATTATAGGCAATATATTAACTAGAATGATGAGTTGAATGGCAAATTACTGCAGTAAAATGTGAAGTTACATTTGTGTGTAATACTTTATTTTGCCATTTACCGTCCTTTTTTCAACTTTTTTTTTTTTAAATTTCCCATCACAATTAATGGATTTAGAGCAGAGTAACACACACACACAAACCCCCACACACACACATACAAACAAGGCTGGCACCACAATGTGATTGTTAATAGATGAGCGAAGCCAAGAGCCACATTACAAGCTGCTCTCTGACAGGCCCATGCACAGCTCCACTCAGTGGGCTCTGGGTGCTTCATTAGCTCTTGATCGCCGAGGTCACTGAGGTCACCACACAAACACACACTCACACAGATGTCACAGGCCGACAAAATGACAAATGGCCTTCTCACGCTGGAATATTCATAGTGAGGTGGGCGACTCGGAAAACAGTGAAACTCCAACTTCTTTCCACCTGCACAGACGCCTCTTTCTCCCTCTGTCAGGCTTCTCCTCTGGCCTCCATCCCACAATGCCGTGCACACACACAGTCCGCAGACACCTCCAGCATCTGCCTGAACCCCACCACCCCCACCCCGGCCCGGCCCGGCCCGGCCCGCTCCAAGGCCCTGACCGCCCTTGCACAGGAACGGCTCAGTTCAGGAGGAAAAGTTTGCAGCCCTTTTATTTAGCTGTTTTCCCACTTATCATTCCCATTGGCTTTTAGCGGTAAACATCTATTTTCAACGCGCTGATGTTCCTGCACGCGTTCTCTCGCCCAGATTCCTACGGTTTATTTTCTTTACTGATAGAGGGGGAGTTTGGGCTGTAATGTGATGCAGTTTCATTTGCATATAAGTGTTTCCCACATATCCACCAAGCTCTGAAAAGAGCAACTGTCGACCCCCCCGTCCTCTGCTGCTCTGAAGGTCCAAAACTGCAAACTTTTTTATAGGTTGTATCTGCAACCAGCATTCCCCTCAGCGCACTAATGTGTAACATATGGTGGACTGTACACCTGATAAAATACCTCAGGGGCCCCGCAGTTTGGAAAATCCTCAATTCGCTCCCTAAATAAAACAAACAATGGCCTCACTAAATATATCACATGTGCCTGCTGAACTATTTTGTGTCTCTTGACCTGCGAGTCCCCTCCCACATCATCAGCACTGATATGGTCTATCTGCGCGCCGGCTGCTGGACCTGGTACCGGTTCATAATAACAGCAGATAAACAACCTGCTGCTTGTTGTTGAAGCTGCTCTGCCTCTTGTGTCCAACTAATTCTCCTGTTCATGTTTAGTGCCCGATGAAGTGAACTTCGCCGTCTACAGCTCAGGCCTCGCTCCACTTTCTTCTTCTTCTGCCGTTCCGGTTGCAAATGTGGCGGCGATTACGCAGCTCCCCTGGAATACCATCGCCCCGCTGCTGCTGTTTGGGTTATTGAGCAGACAGGTGAAACTGTGGGCACCTGTTCTTCTTGTCCCTGCTCTGCACCCGTACTGAACTTTTCACTATGTCTCCCCCTCTTGGTCGCTGGGAGGGAGAAAAAAAGGGGAAAAAAAAATCTGCCCCCCCCAAAAAAACATGAACTATCAGGTTTCTGTTGGCTGAGCCTGACAGCAGTGGAGTGCTTAGAGTCTGGAAAAGAAAAGAGAGGCGGCATAAAATAGTGGTGGTGGACGTGTTGGACAGGAGCCTGTGTGCACTTGGATAATGGATGGTGCATCACTTTTCCTTATTCTGTTTCAACATGTGAGTCAACTGCGCTTGTGACACACATTACAAATGTAATTTTAGATCTTTGGATTTTTCATTAAGAGCTTTAAAATAGATGGGTGATGAAAAATTGAAGCATTAAAGTAAAACAAACCTCACATGAGTGAATAATATGTATTTATAGCCTCATGTACGCCGATCAGCCACCATATTAAAACGGCTTTTATTGTTCCATTGTTGCGGCTGACTGGTGTACGTCCATGGCCTGTTGTTCATTCTGAATCATTAGGCATTTAATTTGAAACTTAATTTGTATTTTCAATTATTTTCCCAAAGCTTCAGTCAAAAAAAAAAAGCAAGAAAACACACGGATCAGTCACAACATGAAAACCAATCACCTGTTTCGTGTCATGGCTGATCAGTGTGTGTATCCTCATTATTTTGTTCCAGCAATGATTTTTTTCCCCCACTAAACGTATTCAGAACGACATGTTGCTTGCATTAGTTTAAACGATGTGACCCAAACATTCAATTAGTTCTTGTTTTAAAACTATTCGGTACATGAGTGTTTGTGTGTAATTAACTACAAGTTACTGACAGGTGACATCAACCTGCAGTCTTTGCCCCAATAAAAACAGTGAACATATGTAAAGCAGCAGTGGACTGTCTGCACATGTTCATGTGAATGTTTAGTTTTATAGGGACGTGTATGGACTGATGACAAACAGTATGATAACAGAAACAAAGCATTTGTAGCCTAAGGTACCTTCAAAATAAAACAAAACTCAACAAGAGAGCTAATAAAAAGCAGTGCAACACCTGTATAATGACATATACACGGTTGCCTATAAAGTTGCCTGAATACACAGTTTGCAAAGGTTAATAGTGGTTTAATGTTCACAGTGATATGTTTGGAAGAGGTTAAATAAATATTTCATTCTAACTTTATGGACAACACCGTATATTATATGTATGTATGTATATATATATACTGCATATAGTATATATAGTATATATGTATATACGTTGTGCTACTTTGCTTTTTTCATCTCCCTTAAATTATACATTACATTAGATTGTGAAATAATAATAATGAAGACAGGATGAACAACTCTGTGGATAATGTGAATAGTTTTTGTGTGGATGTGTTGACAGGACACATTTTTAAAAGTATGAGAAAAAAGGATGTGAACGGAACTATTTAAAATAATAACAGATATGTACGTATTTATAAGTGACCAGCGGTTTAAATCATTTCTATTTTGTACAAACATGAGATTGACTATTAACTTGTACATTTACAAGAGACAACATCCATTACACACCAGCAGGGATTTCTTGACACTCTTTTGAGTTCCTGCTCAGCTTCATGCAGCGTCCTCATGAACGCTGACCAAACTCTCACGCCAGCTCTCGTTAGCTTTTCATATAACACTCAAGTTATTTGTGGCATCGATGCCGAGCCGAGCCAATTCTCTGGTCAGTGCTGTCATAATACCCCGCCGCCAGCCGCCTAACAGACGCTTGAAGTTGGTTTTAACATGACTAATATTCACAAACAATATTTTCTGTGGGGGGATGTGTGTGCGAGTGTGTGTCTCCAATATGTGTGCATATGCATTTGGGGGGAAGCTGGTGGGTGTCTCTGCTCTTCCTGCTGGAAAAAAAAAAAACACTGCTGCGATGTCCTGGGTTGTGGCTAAGAACATTTTGACTGGATGCTCAGCATAAATACTAAAAGAAAAGTGGTTTTGGTCTCATCAGCCCGAGGACTGAAAGCTCCAACTCCAGCTGCGACAAAAAGCACAAGCTGGATGCAAAACGTGGAAGTAATACGCAGAATGTGAGGGTTTTAAAAAAAAAGGAAGAGAAGGTCCAATGTTTGTCACTGGTTTCTATTGACGGTGCAAGTTTGTATAAAAAAAATGCAGCCATGTGTTCAAAATGTGTTACAGTTGGAGGGGGAGAGGAAAAAAAAAACACAGCGCTGATGTGTATGACATCTAAACACTGACATGTTTAAGCATTTAGAAGCAGAGGAGACGACATTTAGCTGTTTGCTCTGAGCAGAAACGTGGGCTGTGTGTGTATGTGTGTGTGAGAGAGAGAGAGACTTGGAGCACTGCTTGACAGACGGTGTAAATGATTGGTAGCAGTAATTCAGGTTGTGACATGTATTATGGGACAATGAACACCTTAGCACCTTCAACAGAGAAACAAACCCAAATTATACTTGCTAATCATTCACTCTCATTCACTCATAATGTTCTTGCTGCACATTGCAGAGCTTAGCCATTGGAGGAGAGGGATGCTAACATTGTCTAACCATTTCAAGTGGAGTTTCCAAGAGCCTCTAATTAATAACAAGCATAACTTCTTGGGTTTATGTAAGCTTAAGGTGAAATGATTACTTCTCCGGCAGCAGCGCCGTCTACCATATAATTGCTTAAGGTGGGCGTCGTGGCTCAGGAGGCAAGAGCGGTCCGTCCGGTAATCGTTCTGGTTCCCGGTTTGATCCCCGGCTCCCGCTGAAGTGTCCTTGAGCAAGACGCCGAACCCCCCGCCTCGGATGCCGTTGGGTGTTTTTTGAACGCCGGTGAATGAGACGGACGTGGCGATTGGCGAAGCAGCTCTGAGTGGATGCTGCACTACAAAGGCGCTATATAAGTGCAGTCCATTTTACCATATAATTACATGTGGTGTGAATACATGAACTTTAAACGCAAGCAACACATGCGACGCGACTGTGAAGCCATGTGATGTGCGGTGATCTTCACAACACTCTCGTCAGATAAATGGAGCAGCGGTGAGAAGAATCAGGTGCAACACTGCGTATGAAATATATATTTATATATATATAAACGAGGTAATTGCAATATGTCTTTTCAAGTCCAATTGCCGTTGCACATGGTCTTGTCGCAGCCTTTGTCCTCCCCTCCCCCCACCGCCTGTCCTATGTGTTTATAAGTGAGGTATAATGGCAGCAGGGTGTGTAAGTGCTGCAGGTTATTTTGTATTTGGAGGTGAGGACATGGCAAGTCAGACCACTTCACACATGAAAGGCAGTAGTAGGTCCATTTAATTCTCTGTGCTTCTCTTAGCCTGGATCTCACTGTCCTTTTAGAGGGACTCCAGAGGCTAGTTAAAAGGTGTCTGATTCTCACTGTGAATCTAATTAGATCTCTGACTGAGGTCTTAACATCTCCTTTGAAAAAAACGAGAGAAAAAAAAAGAAATGCATGGAGGAATAAGGTGCTAAAGCACCTACCCCTCGCCTCCTCTGCACCTTGGCCCGAGCTGTCCCCTGCTCCCTCCTTTTCTGGAGAAAAACAAAGTCCTGCAGGCTAATGAAGTTTGTAATTAAGGAGATTCTGTCAAGCTGAATGAGTAATTAGGACATGGTTCCTCAGGGGTGTTAATGGTGGTCAGGCTCAGCGGAGCACAGGCTGCATGTATGGCCAAAGAGAGCACCCTTTCATACCTCACCAGCAAAGTGGAAGGAGGGAGGAGCGCTTGTTTTTCACTCCATTAAGATCCTGTTTGCTGCATTAGTTCTATTAGAAAAATTCATGGTTAGGGTTTCGGAGTCGTTTAATAAACACATATGAGCTGAGAGACAATTGCAGCAGATGTATTTCTTTCTTATTGCTTCCAGATTATCGTGTTTACTTATGTCTATGGGAAACATTACTGCGTTCGTTAGCCCACTAATTTGATATAGATTTCTGATGTGTTGTGAAATCAGATATAATTTGAGGGAAATGGCTGCGGGACAGGACCGCGCTCTGTTCTCAGTGAAGACATCTCCGTTCTAATTATCACATTTACTTCAGATTGGTTGACTGCGCTGCTGATAAAGAAAGTTCACCTGGCCTCAATTAACTATATTTATCTCAGATTATCCCTCCATGAGATTTCTGCTCTGGCAGAAAGATTAGCGTTATTAAGAGACGCATATGCAGGATGAATACATTTCCAGACAAAGTGACATCTCTTAAGGATGAGAAATTAAATCAATGAAATGGGAATCAAAAGGAAGTAGCTGGGGTTCTCCGGCAGCGTGCTTTTTTTTTTTTGTTCTCCTCCGCTGTAATATCACAGTTTACATCCACCGACATGCTCATCTCATTTGGACAACAAATTGAAAATTGAATGATAACTGTTTAACTTTAAATTAAACTTATCTTGAATTGAATTTGCTCACCAGAACAGTGGTGTGATTTACTTACAATTTACAATAATCTGCCGTATTCAGAGGCTAATATCGAGCGCAGCAAGAGCAGAGCCAGCAGACAGGACACAGATTAGCGTGTTGACAAACTGATGTCTTTGACAGATACAGTAGAAGGAGCCTCTTCAGAGGTGGATCTCTTTGATCTCGGGTTAACCTCTACATTCTCTAAAATCATTTACACTGTTTAGACTGGGAAGTGTCCTGCTGCAAGGCACAACACCTGGGCTTTGAACCCATGACCTCACATCTGAGTGCTCTCACTCAAGCCCCTGCTGCCTCCCGGTTAGCTGGAGGATCAGCGTGGACAGACAGGCCCAAAACTCTTCATTTCCTGTTTCGCCTGCAACCAACTCTTCCCAAACTCTATATAAAAAAAAAAGAAATGCTACCTGTCTCTCAGGTAATATAATCAACATAACCAAGGTATGACCTTTATGAGGACAAGTCATGTTTTCACTGCAAAGTCACAAGCCAGTTTTGCGAGTTAAAGGCCAGAGGGGGGACACAGCAAACGAGTAATGTTCAATTTATAGCTTTTGATGTGGTCATTCCAGATCTTTTTTTTTTTTTAATATGGTCAAACATAATGGAAGAGATTTTGAAGCAATATCGTTCCAGATTTTTTCCCCTTTATTGCCATTTTTTGTTTTGTTTTCTCAGCGCGGCTCTCACAGACACAGAGCGGACAAGACGGATCTGTGTTGTGGACTCATTACAGGTTAAGTAGAACAGGTGTTTGTCAGCTCCAGGCAGACCTACGTGGACGAGGCCTTTTAATGTCGGCTACTTCCTCACACATTAGTCTTCGGCCAAACTGCTTCGAGTGGAGGCTTTTTTTTTTTTTTCGCCCCGCCCATCCCTCACCGTCCATCATGACCTCTCTCCCCTCCACGCTGCAGGCAGGGCTGGAGATAAAAAAGATGAAAAACGGCTCTAGGAATCCAAAATATTAGTGGTTGTAAATCAGCCCCCAGTGGCCTATGAATAGCAATTATCTTTTTCGCACTAATAAATCCCCCCAGTCACAGATAAGATGGTTTCCCTTCCTAACCTGCAGTAAAAAACAGCTAAGTACTGAGCAAGCAGAAATGGGAGGGGTGCTGCAAATAAATGAGGGCTCTTTAGCTGTGGATTTACACTTAGTCATAAGAGAAAATATGTAGTCTTATTTTCTTTTTTTTTTCGCCGGGGCTGCGCGGTATATCATCCACTGAGAGGTAAATGGCACATGATCACAGGACTTTGGGAATTCAGATGATATCGAGAGGAAAGCTAGAGCTCTTATCAGCCTTATCAATACCTGCTAAACATGATTCACTCCGGTGCACAGCGACTTTCAGCCGGTAGAAGTGCTGAGACTTCTTGAAAATGTCAGAGGAGGGAAAAGAGGGGGGGGTGGAACGAGGTTATATTGATCTGATAGGAACATTCTTTGATTTTTATCTACAGCAGGTCAGCGCGAGCTGCTATTCTCTACTGATTAAACCGAGCGTCCCTCCACCACAACCACAAACTAACTTCTAAGTGTCTCCTTCGCTTTGTGCGACCACTGGGAATAAGTTCACTTTACCTCTGCACTCCAGAGGGACTCACCAGACTTTATGTCCATCGTCTATATAGGAGGAGGAGGAAAAACACCACAATCAGCAGAGGAGCTTTTTTTTTTCTTCTTCTTCTATAAGGTGACTGAACCTTTATTCCATGTAAAGACTTAAGTTAACCTCATTAAGCTCGCTCACACACTAGATACATAATTATCCCTGAGAGGATAGCCAGCGCTAATACAAATTAGAAAGATAATTAAGCTACTGAGACTGGCCATTGCATCTCCCAGAGCACTGGACCCACAGAACCATTATGGTGAATTAAAGCCTTTGTTTACAGTCACAACAAGAGCCTTTTACCAGTGGCCTTGTTTGTCTGAAGCCCCAGGTAACCTGCATGCTGCATTCACGTCTGCTGCCTCGCTAATGTACGCTTTTTTTGGGGGGGGCATACCTGGCACAGGTGTTTGAGTCGTAACTGCAGAAGAAAACACAACATAATGTGAATTTCTCCTCAGACACCATGCCTTCGCGACGCCCCGCCTCGCTGAGAGCAAAAAAGAAGCTTGCGTCCGTTTGAGAGGAGCGCCTTCGGGCCGCTCATAAAAATGCAATCTCAATGACAATTCACCTCTGTGGTGTGCAATGCATCTGGTCTTCTCTGTAACAAGGCAGTTTAGTGCCCTGCCCTGCTTACAGCTACTTCAAAGATGCTTTAAATGCCTCCTCAAGCTGGAGGAAACATTTCTCTCCTTCCCCTTCGCGAACGCTCAGTCAAAGAGGAACAATAAATCTGGCTGATTTCTACATTCCTCTTTAGATCATATGATACCTGAAGAGAGCAGGAGTAAAAAAAAAAAAAAAAAAAAAAAGTCAAACTGCTCCAGCCTGCTCACAACAAACATATACATGTGAGCTGTGAGTCCGCTCTCTCTCGCTCTCTCTGCAGCATCATGATTAGATCAGGGCTGGACGTTTTGGTGAAAATATGTCAAGAGAAAAAGGATAAGTACACACAGCTGGATGCGTTTTACAGAGCAATTCTCCTTTGTCATAGGAAGAGCACACGCTGTGTAAGGCCTACATGTAAAGGCTGCTGCATTTTAGTGCACCACAGCGGTCGTAGGGAAATTGTTGCACAGACTTCAGCTGTGCTGTAAAAAAAAAAAAAAAAAGCAATACAGCCTGTGATGTTGAAAAAGTTTTTGGCCGTGGACAGAGGAGAGTTTTCTTTTTTCTTTGCCTTCATGGTGAGGGGAGTACGAAGGAGAGGAGCACGCTGCTGGTTGTGTGCCAGCTCTGCCTCCTGTGGTTTCACGCATAACAACCTTGCATGTGCACAGCTCTAAGTAAAGCATTGATTTAAGAGGGTACTTCTTCTTTCCACAGCTTTAGCAAAACAAGCCCCTATGTTTGGATAGACCCGGTAAGCAGCTCACTGACCTGAGCAGTGGGCCAGATTAAGTTAGACCCCCTCCTTCTTCTTTCACCCTTACCTCTTCCCCTCCCTTTCCTCCTCCCTCTCTCTTCTTCTTCTTCTTCCTCTTCCCTGCCGGCCCGACGCAGAATGAGGAAAGGGAAAGTGGTCTTCGGGGCAGGCGGGCCGGCCAGCCAGGTCAGGGGAGTTGCTCAGGAAAACAGGAAACTGACAAGAGAGACAAATGACAGGGCTCACCCAACCACAGGCGTTTAAGCATTCTGCCACAAAGGTTGATCATCCATAATTGCTGCAAAGAGTAATACTTAAAGAAGCCTTTAAATGATACACGTCTTGTGAGATTTAATTTGAAGAATTGAGCTGCCACATCCCTCCTGTCTACGCAGGGTTTGGGGAACCAATGAGCTCAGAGGGATCCAGTGTATCCTACTGGGATGAACTGAGGATGATAAACCTCTAAAAGGGGCTCTCGCAGTTTTGTCATAAATGCAACTGTTTTCATCCACAATTAAAAGAAACATTAACTCTGAGTATGTTTTTCTGGAAAACCACAAAGCAAACATTGTGACACGGCAACATCGTGAACTGATATTATCTATTGACCCCGCTAAGAGACTGTTCACAATAAGTTAGTTATATATTTTCTCTGGACAAGCTGGAGGGAGGATTGTGTGCGTGTGTGTATGTGTGTGTGTGTGTGTGTGTGTGTGTGTGTGTGTGTGTGGAGGTGGGTTCAGAGTAGAGAAGCTGCTTTTGGCCAAAGGCAAAGATAAGCGAAGGGGAGTGGAGGTGGTGAGGGGGACACAATGGATTGAGCCAAGCAATCAGTGAGCGATCTGGGGCGGTGTTTAGTGGTGCTGTAAGATCTGCTAAACTAGCCCTAATTTCCCCTGTTGTAGGATATGTGTGAGTTGAGGTGGAAAGGGGCAGGAGGAGGGGGGAGGCCTTTGGTCTGTCAGAGTGGAGTTAATCTGAACCTGGGGCAGCACGTTCACTTTTGATGGAGGCCAGAGATAGGACGCCGAGGAGGAGGAGGGGGAGGAGGAGGGGGAGGAGAGGGAAGAGGAGGAGGGCTGGGAGGATGAAAGATCACCCACACCTGCGAGGGGCTGCCGAAAGTTACAACTCACTCAAAGAGGCCTTTCTATCGCGGCTCCATTTGTCAAAGATGATGGGGGCAACAGCGGCGAGAGCTTCAAGTCCATTTCTGTTTCCACTGGTGGCTCATCACATGCACTCCCTCCCTGCCAAGGGATAAAGATTACATTGATTTGTCTTTTCACCACTAAATCTTTTCCAAATGCAAATTAACTGCATATTTTGAGGGTGAGAAATAATGTAATGACACATGTCTGTCTGTAAAGCAGCTGTGAATTGAGTTGTGTTGTGTCCTCAGACAGTCTGGGCCTCTTTTTTTTTTCTTGCAAACCAATCACAATATTGCTACAACACATACCGAACACAAAAGAAAAAAACATCTCCCCACCATTCCACATTTGATTCACCGTAGCCTGATTTTTGTTTTTTTTCTTGGTGTCTGTGTCCCACCCACCCAATGCCCCATAATCCTCTTGGAGAGAAATATGAAACACCACCCCTTGAGGTTTTCCCTCTTTGGCCCTGCGTCCTCCTATTATGCATGATAAAGATTCATCAGTGCCATCAAGAGCTTTTTGTTTTTAAAGGGATAGTTCAACATTTTTGGCAAATTGGCCCATTGCCATAATCCCTATAGTCAGAGCAGTAGATTTGACCTTTATTTGTCAGTGCAAGCTATTTTTAGAATGGCGGAGCAGAGTCGTGAGCTACGGAGGCTCCACCAAGTTGTTTTTGAGGTAAATATAGAGACTGCTTGCTGAAAACTGTCCCTGAAGGCACCGTGCATCAGCAGTTTTGCATGAATTTACCTCGAAAACGACTTGGTCTCATAACGTTCCGTTATTATCTCATAGCGTGGTGAATGTGCAACTTCCACCAGAGCGTTTTGGAGTTGCTGGATTGTGTATTTGATGAGTTTGATGAGGGAAACCAAGAAATCCCATTAGCCTCCATAGCACGGCTCTGAGCAGCTCACAGCTCTGCTCCGCCGTTCTAAAAATAGCTTGCACCGACAATTAAAGGTAACAAACCTACTGCTATGACTATGGGGATTATGGCAATGGGCCAATTTGCCAAAATGTTGAACTACCCCTTTAACTTATAAAGGCCAAGATGATTGTTCAGCTCCTTGCTTTTTCCCTTAGCGCCGTAAAACACATGAGATCCAGAGCGGTGAGCTCTGCCTCAGTGATAAACCACCACATCATAAACACTCATTATTTACTGCTGCGATGAGTCAAAGCACCGTCTCATCTCTGGATGGTGTCAAAGTTAGAAAGACTTTCTCCAAGCAGGTGCGGGATACATTTTTGTTGGATTAGAATGGCGTCTGTTCTTTATTATGAAGCCAGTTTGCTAATGCGTAATGGGCCCGTTATGCCGAATGTGGCGAGCGGCTGCAAACACAAGGTTCCCAATAAATATGGTCGAAGAGCATTAATCCCCTCCTCCTCCTCCTCTTCCTCCTCCTCCTCCTCTGTCTGTTTCATCTGGCCTTTCCTGCTCTTTGCCAGGGTAATGCTCTTTCCTCATCTGGCAGCTCAGACCACGCCGGGAGCACAGCACATCTGGACGCGAGTGCTGAGGGAGGGATTGTGTGAGCGTGTGCGTTATGCGTATAGACTGTGGGGGGGTTGGTGGGGGTTGCTTGTGTGCGTGCCGGCCGGGGCAGGTGGGCAGCAGCACCACATGTATGGGCATATCCCTCTCAACTATGAAGAAAATGCCCTGGGTGTCACAACATGACGGGGTGAATTCCCAGGCAGAGGTAGCTGCTCATAAACAAAAACATATGGAGGAGTAAGAGAATCATAAAGATTTTGTTTCCGCTGCCCTGGAGTCCCACTGAGACTAAAGTATCAACTTAAGTCGAAGAATGAGTGTATTCTGTGAGACAGCAAATCTGTAAATTATTATCCAGACAAGGGGAATAAGTATCTCTCTCTCCAGAAAACAAGGCGAACTTCCAGCTGGGAATGAAATTGATTGTGTTCTACATGCGTATACTCTAAATGAGTCATGTTAATCGCACGCGTTCATGTTAACATCCTGAGATGTTTTACAAAGTCAAACACGCTTTTTTTCTCCTGTGCTTCAACGTTCTCTGCTGGACGCATTACACCTCTCCGGATCTGCGACGGTGCGAGCGAGCGCTCCCTCTTCCTCCAAGACCACCAAGCTCATATGTGGAATGTTTTTGTGGAGTGTGGTTTGGATTTTCATGCTTTCGAATTTCACTTGCAAATCAATTTCCATGTGTTTCGCCTGTGTAACTGCGAGGACTACGAGTTTCGAGGAGGGCGATGTGTGTTGGACGTGCGGTCGAGCAGCGCCACATACTCACCCACTTCTTTCTCTTTCTCTCTCTCGGCTATTCTAATGAGAATCTGTTCAAATAGAGACGGAGGGGAAATTGCTGGTGCCATATATAAACAAAGCAGAAATCATCGTGTTTGATGAGTGAACTCCAGAAGGCCCCCCCCCCGTCCGTACGCGCACGCCACGCGCTGGCATTTTAGCGACGGCTCTGGGCTCTTGTTGAATAGATGCAGGGCAGGACTGCTGGCACGGCTAACAGGTCAGGAACCATCCTCTTTATAATAGCACAGTGTTGTGAAAAACAAGTGAACCGGCAGCTCATAGATCACATTTCACATTTTATTTAAGGTGGCTTTAAAGAAACCAAAGGCCAGTGATGGATCCGTCTTAACCCTTGACGCTATAGCGCTTTGGCAGCATGTGGGCAACAGCAAGTCACACAGTGGAGAGTCTTGCGGTGAAAAATAATGGGTCGATCTTTACACCCTCCGGCCTTTTACACCAAGCAAGACACTTCTTGGGGTTATAAACTGGATGAAGCGGCAGCGTTCGGTGAGAAACAAACGTTCCGTGTTTTTTTTTTCTTCCTCCACCTGAAAGAAAGCCGAACTCATCCTGTTTTTTTTTTCTTCTGTCAATGTTTCTTTGAAAGAGGGGAAAGCATTTCTTAGTGACTGTGAACAGCTAACTGGTGATGCTGGGTGTGAGAAAGTGTTGCTGGGATATTTTTTTTTTCTGCCACATGGAGGGCAGACCAATTGTGTGTACAGCACCGTCTCTGCAGGGATTAGTGGTGCCATTAAGTGGCGATGAGTTGTGGTGGGGGGCCGCATCCCCTGCTCCCTCATTAAATCGCTGGCAGCTGCCCTTTATCACAGCTCTGCTCGCCACCATACTGTACCATCAGCACCCTCGCGGCACCCATGCTGCCAGCCTACGACCCTTGACCTTCATGAAATCTCTTTTGGCAGCTTGAAGAAAGTTTAATTGCAGGCTCACACTGATTTTTTTTTCTTGCCATTTGCATGCACATACACCTTTTTGTCGTATTCCTTTTTTAACATAAAAAAAAAAAAATGTTCAAAAAACAAGACTTCACAGCGCGTTGCGATCACAGAGGAGGAGATGCGGCTGAGGGGAGGCAGAGTTAGAGGGGCATTATTAAAGCTGAGAACTGCGATGTAGATGGTGCAAAAGTGGCTGAATATCATTAAAAGTATTTTCTCACTCACTCCACTATAGATAATAGCCCATAAATGTCTGCAATTGTGTTGTTATTCTCCATTTCCTCTGCTACGGATAATCTTTTTTTAGGTCTGGGATGTTAGTGGAGGCGGACCACGGCAGGTGATGTGTAAACACGGGGGCCGAAGACTGTTTAACTGAAAGACGACGGTCTTTTGTTTTAAGTGTAGATGAAGTAGGAGAAAAAAAGCAAAGTATATATATCAAAAGGGATTCATAAATATTCCCTGGATCTCAGCAGCTTTTGAACAGAGGAGGCAGAGGTGTGTTCAAACGCTACCCAGAATGCCGCGCCTGAGGCTGTGGCCGCGGGGCAGAGATGTGTTGCTCTGTAGACAGAGGTGGTGCTGGTGGGTGAGGAGGAGGGGGGGGTTAATAGGTGGGAGAGACCGTAATGACAAGCTCCACTTCTTTCTGAAACGCCCACTTTTGTGAAGTTTGTCATTTCCTTAAGGTATAATTCATTTCTGGAAGCATCAGGCTCCCGCTGACAGACAGACACACAGACTTTCATTTGATTTGACTCAATTGGAACACAGTTAAACACCTCGACACAGACACCGACCTGTAAACAGGGGATCTGATCCGTCTGTGCCGAAGCAGTCCAAGCACTTCCACTGTGATTCTCTGTAAGTACCGTAATAAAGAGACAAGGCGTGAGTGCGGGTTTGCTTTAGTTTCAGTGGTTTCAGTGTTAGTGGAGTACAGCGGCAGCCCCAGACTCGGCCTCGGCCCCCGAGGCGCTGCATGGGAGCCGAGGTGCGGTCTCAGAAATACAATCATACACACATGGATTTGGGGAAATTAGAGGTTCACGTAAATGTAAGCATTTACAGGTGGTAAATATCCTGTTGGATTTCATGAATGTAAAAGCTTAAGCATCACACCCACAGGCTGCACACACACACAGACGGACACACACATTTATGTTGGAAACGATGTGGATATTCAATATTAAGCAATACTGTTGTGTAATTTTTCCACACCTTTGGTTTGATAATCTACTACATCTTGAAACAAACACAATTTCACTGACACGCTGTATGAAAATACAAACTGTAACATGCAATCTATGGCAATCACCAACTCAACTGGTGGATAAACAACTGAAATCTCTCACCTATGTCAATTTCTGATATCAGCACCATGGAATATGAGTCTAATTTCAAGGTAATTAAGATGATCTCTTTCCCATTTATTTTTTCAATTTACGTGCCTTTTCAGTAAATATCTTTTTCCATACATCACCCCTGGAAATAGTTAAATCAAATTTGTATCCCTTGAATTGAGTATATCACAACCCTGATTGCATCTGCAAATCCACCTATTTTCTGGGGTTTGACTTTAGTCATGCTTTGTGTAATTACACCGGGCGAGGACGGGCGCCGGCGCCGGAGACAACAGAATTACATCGACAACCGGGCTGAGGTAATCGCTCATTCACAGTGTTAAAGTTTGTGCTGCTGCCTGAAGTTCCTCTCGTTGCGCTGGAACAGAGATCGTAAAGGCGATAGCTGCCACTCAGCCCCCTCCAATTTGTCATTGAGTACGTCGCCATTACCTGGAGAGCGGCCGCAGTTAAAAGAGAATAACAGCCATAATGGAGATCTCTATCCAAGGTTACATATCTGATCGAGAGGGGAGGGGGCTTTAAAGATCAAACGGTTGGCCAAAACATTTGGCATTCCTCGCCGAGTTTCTTTTGATGTTGTGGACCGCCTCTCTTCAAAGGTGTTGTCTTCATATCGCCGTGAAGATGTAAACATTATTACTGTTAATCCATTTGGGTCGTATTCTGTTTGCTTTCAGGGCAGAGCCGTATTCATGTAATGCGCGACAGTCCAAAGAAAGACTCAGATCACTGACCGTTCCTAACATTGTTTCAAATGTGTAAAATACATAGGAGCCAGAAGCTAAATGTAATTAGCTTTGTGTTAGCTCGTCCGCTTACATCCGCTACAGCCTGAAAATCATTTGTTGTTTTGTCCAGCTGGTGAAAATCTTGCAGAAATCTGATAAAAACAACAATTTATCACATTTTTTCCCAATGCTCACTGACAGGTGTCAGATTCTTATCACAACAGATTGATTGATTTCCACTGAATGCAACATTACAACTTCAACTAATCGCCCCTTTAAAAAAAAAAAGAAGAAGAAGATTTACTTGAATGAAAATGAAAATCAAACGCAATAATTTATATTTTGGCAGAAATATCTTGGATTTGGCTTGCATCACCTTGATTCTGTTCATGATGGGAGCCGCTATTATCTGCCAAAGGATGTCTGAAACGTAGAGAATATTAATGATGACTGTAACGCACGCCCAATCACTTCCCCTGGAAAAATTATAGCGGATTATTTCTGAAAGGCAGAAAAACATGGCGCTTATTAAATCATTTCTCTTCTCCCCCTTCTTCATGCTTTTCATGGGTGGTCAACAGTAATCAGTTTACCGTCTGGGCTCTTTCAGGGTGTTAAGACATCCACTTTTCATTTGCACAAACAGTATGATAGTTTCAAGCACCCATTTATATTAATCCCCCTTAAAGTTTTGTGCAGTCCCTCTAGAAAAAAAACAAAAAAAACAAACCACCCACTTTTAATCTGAAACCTATGTTTTTTTTCTTTTTGGTGAAAAAGGATTTACCCATAATTCTCATTGCCTGCATCCCTTCCCCCCACTTGCAGAAAACACATCTGCACCCTTTTTGCACATACACACACGCACACGCTGACACACACACAAACACACACTGTATAATTTATAAAGCCTAAGCTCTTTCAATACTCCAAAATGCCAGATAAACTTTTCTCATTTGCTCCTAATTTGGTCACGCAAGATAATGCCAACATCTGAAGGCTTTTTAAACTGCTTTTTAAAATGCATTCCTGAAAGGAGCTGGCACTGGCACCTCTGCACCTTGTCAGCTCCAATAATTATTTCCAATCCGGAGCTAGCCCTTAATGTGCTGATTAATCCAGCCCTCTCCTTGCTGTGAGATGCATTCAGCTCCATTAATTTTTCAAAAAGGCCTCACTCTCTTTTGCTGGGAGCCCTGCAGATGTCAGAGCTGTGGCAGAGAAAGCCATTAGAAGTTAACACCTCCCACTCCCCAGAGACTGGCATGGACTTTACCCTCCCTCATTCTAATGCCAAGCAGCCGCATTAAGGACGTCAGCTGCCAGGCTTGGCATTGCCTGAACTTGGACATCACCATCTAAGGACCACCCCCCCCAAAAAAAGAAAACAGCCTTAATAAGAGGTGGTTTCAAGAAACCAACATAATGGGGAAACAAGGCTGTGGCGTGCTCAGCCTCTAACAACCCGGTGTTGCCGCCACCGCCGCCGCTTTTTTCCGCTTCTTTGGGAATATTCAGGATCGGTGGAGATTCTCATGTCGTGTGTCACCGTTCTTATCCAAACTCTCGGCTCAGGAGATTCCCAGCCAGGTTTCAGATCAGCCTCTGTGAAAATGTCCTTTAGAACAACTCGCTCACCAGTGTGTTCGAATTCAAAGCGATTTGAAATCTGTGCTCCAACCTCCTCTCACTCCAGAGCTTTGTGCGGCTCCCCCCCTTATGCAGACTGGTTACAAGCTGTCTCAATTGAGGAAATCCCCCCCTTCAACCAGCTTTTATCTGCCGATAGGTAGGTGAATGGTGGAAATTAGGATTCCTGGAGAGACTTGGGATGGAGAGAATAGAAACAAAGACTTCCCCATGTCGGGAACCGATGTCTCTTTTTCCACTGCTTTTCCCTTTCATCCCAAGGGCTCCTGTCAGACAGAGGGAAGGAGAACGAGAGCACATATAATACCTTTTAAGAGGCTGCCAGTTCTCTCCCATGCGATAAGCTCTGCTCGAATCACAATGGAGTTTCAGGACCCTGCAGTCACCCCACTGTAGGCCTGAGAACACACTCTAGCATACACATCAACACCGATATGCAAGCTGCATTGAAATATGGCACTGTAGCTAATTAGACATACAATATTGGATCCATTTTAGGCTAAAAGCTCTTTCCCTGTCATCATTTCATCCAAACTGTCTTTACAGTCTGACTACAGCCTCTTAAGTGGCGATATAGTAAAGAAACATTAGCACCTAAACCCCCCAAATCATCCCTCTGCACCACAATGTTTAGGGTTGCCAATATGGAAGTGTGTAGCTCAACTCAACAGTGGAGATACAGTATTTTGTACACAATCCCTGCCGCAAAGTATTCAGAAATCTGTATAAACAGAGGCAGTGTCAAAATCCCAGCCCTTTTGAATGTTAATGAAATGGAGGTGTTAGGATGTCAGAAATCTGTCCAATAACGATAACAGTACAACTCCTGTTTACACTGAGCACGCTTCAGCTCCCAAAACCCAAAGTGCAGCCTCATTTACGTGCTAATGTGGGGAGGCAGATAAAGGACGGAGGAGCGATCACATGCCCTGTCAGAGAGTCACCCTTTGAACCATCCCTCATGCCGGTGAAGAGGGGGGAAATTAAAGAGCCTCAGCAGGTTTACCACCTTTCAAACACAACTCACACACTCCACTCAAGTCCTCACATTTGTGACAGAGAGAAAAATAACTGGTGCGTTACCGCCGGAGTACACATATACATACACACACACACACACAGGCAGGCAGGAGTCCTGTCATGCTTCTATATGGGAGATTTTCTTTGACAATTAATCCAAATGATTGTTTGGCTGGAACAGAGCCGGGCTCAGGTTGATGTAATGCACATGACAGAGCCAAACACAGCTACTCTGTGAATGAGGAATTAAGATTACACTACTATATTAACGGCTTTCTGATGACATTAAAGTGCCCCCAGATCGTCAGACAGCCTCACTCTGCTAACAAGTTAATTTACCAAACAGTTACTAAAAATGACCAGTTTCACAAATAAAAACACTGTTCGAAATGAACAATGGGTCATATTTTAAGTGGTTCGTTTTTTGCCACTTTTAGCTCTGTCTTTTAAAAAACAAAAAGAAAAAAAGGAATACTAGTTCAACATTTTGGCAAGTTCACCTTTTGCCATTAGGTCAAGCAGTAGGTTTGTTACCTTTAATTATCAGCGCATGTTGTTTTGAGATCAGCGGGGCAGAGACGTGAGCTGCTCAGTGAACACAATGGAGGTGAATGGTGCAGGTTCCCTGTCTCTCATCAAACTCGGAGCCTTGTGGAGAAGTTGTGACCTGTACATTCACCTCTCTATTGGATAATAATGCAACATTACGAGATGGAGTTGTTTTTGATGGCAATTGCAGCCGGAACTACATCCCAGACATGGCTGCCGGGCAGAGTGATTTCAAAATCACAAGTAGTTCCCGAGTATTTGCTTTATGTTGTAATGTTACATGATTATTTCATAGCGTTTTGGAGTTGTTGGATTGTGTATTTGATGAAGGACAAGGGACCTGTACCGTTCACCTCCATTATGTTTGCTGAACAACACGCATCTCTGCCCCGCGGATCTCAAAACAACACGCACCGATAATTAAGGGTAATGAACCTACTCCTTTAACTATAGCGATTATGACAATAGGCAATAGGCACATGTGCCAAAATGTTGAATTATCCTTTAAATAACATAAATGTTTTGATTTTGTTCTCACTACTTTTATCAAACCTTGTTTCCAGATGCAGCAGGCAGCTGTTTTCAGTGAAGGGGGGACCCAGCACCACGCAGCAGACAGCCAGAGTTAGCCACCAGCTGCTGACCGTGGTGGAGCATTTCATTGCTACACAGCCAGATGTTTTTCTCAGGAGTTACTACAGAGCTAAGACCAGGGTGAACACTGTGTAAATACTAATGTTGCTCTGTATCTGCTAAAGTGTAAATATGCATTGGCTAAACTATTCACTAACAACGATAATGGTGATAATATGTCAGTGTTGTGTTTTTTCTCTCTGGTGCATTGCCCCCTTATAGATTTAAAGTCATTGTGGACCTGCCACTGACAAAAGGGGTCTGACCGTTTCTAAACTAATTATTTCCTTATTTTTACTTTGCTGTGGTGTGAAGTTGTGCTTTTTATATTAAATAAGTGAAAAAACTTAATTTCATCATGATTCTGTGAAACTTTTTCAAAAAAATGTCCAGAGAAAAAAACACAGAGGAGAAAACAGCATTAGACTTTCTTAGTTGTAGTGCTAATAGCCTCTAAAAATCAATGTTTTGTCTTCTGATTTTTTTCTTTTTTTATGACACTTATCTTGAGGTCATGGAGATGAAACATTAACAGTGTAACACCAAAATGTTTTGACTGTTACGGGAAAGAGCTGTGAATCAAACACCTTGTGACGCTGTCTGGATTGTTCCACTTGAGCAAACCCCACCCATCTGGTTCCCCCCAACATGCAGGTTCAAACAAATGAGCGACTTGCCAACGCTTTGTGACCCTGATCTGTTTAGGGTTAAAGTGAGGTAACAGAGGACTGATGGGGCATGTACGTGATCCCAGCTGGGGAGGAGTGGCTTTCTCTCTCACCCCTCGGAGCAGGAAGCGAATTCACCAAAAACCACTCATGTGGCGTTTAGGTACGCTGAAGTTTTTGAACAAATAGGCCTGGATGTCCTCCATCACCCTGTGCCCCGGCCATCCGGCTAATGAGAACAGCCAGCTAAGGCCACATTAGCGGTGCTGCATTAACTGTTCCCACATGTTGCTGAAATGTAAAGTAATGCACCTGTAATTTTTCCTCTGTTTGTTAATATTTTACATGCGTTTTTAAGGTTGATCTTTCCGAGTCTAAAGGGCTTGGGTGGGCCCTGTGGTCACAGTTTGATACCTCTGTTCAGTTCTCATTTACACCTGCTTACACTTTTACAGACACTGACTGCCCTAACTCATAGGTGGTTGTGTAATGCCTTCACATAATTCATAATAATGCCCACATAAAAGCAGGCGGTCCAACTCAGAGGTCACTTCATGGTGCAATAGTTTTCCATCTGTTCACGAAGACTTAAAAAATACATGATTGACTGAAAATGTCTTTTACAGTCGAGAAATAGCACTTTGGTCCAACTATGCATGTTTTACCGTGATTACTGTAATACGAAACAAGGTGGTTTTGGTAACAGTTCCTTTCCTGACATAAACGGAAATAGGTCTGATTTGTCAGATGTTGGTTCCTCTTCCTGTAATTCCTGGAAAAGGATCAGTCTGTAAGAGGCATAAATTTTGAATAAAATTTCAGTGTAATTATTCAGGGGAGATTTGGAACAGTGGAACATTTAGGCCTTTATCCCATGTATTATGCAGGGAATTAACAGCTCGAGAGCTATCTGCATTTGGCAAGAGGAACTAAGTAAATACCCCAAATGGATGAACCAGACAACCTAGAATCACACTAAATGCAGTCATTAAACTTCCCTGCATTTTCCAATATCTGCTGGGAGCTGTGTTATCGCCCAGGTTCACTGCCGGTCCTCCGGGATGCTGTCAGTGGTAATGTGAATCCGTACAGATTGTACAGATGTTATGATGCATAAGACAATAATAATACCGTGGAAAAAAAAGCAAAAAAGAAAAGCAAAGGTACTATGACTTTGCTTTTCCGTTTGGAGATATTTTGGCAGTGACAACAAAAAAAAAGAACCCCTAATGGCTGGAGTTCAGAGAGGGGGCAGGCCAGATTGCGAAAGAATTGCTTTGAGTGGTGGATCGGCATTGCAGGAATTTTTTAATTTCCTGTTACTCAATAATTCTGCTCTAGTTAGGTCCTTGGACAACATCTTGCACTGTACCTTGTCTGATCAGTTCAATCCACTGGACAGATGCAGGGGAAACATGCTTTAATCCTTTATCATTGGTCCATGACATGGTGGCCCTGTGTGACCGGCCCTGCAGGTACGACGCTAGGCGTAGTTATTTTGGTGGCGGTCGGACAAATGTGGTCACGCTCGGTGATGTCACACACTGGGGACATACCCCTACTCTCCCCTCCCCCCGCCTCCCCCTCACTCGGTGTACAAGCGATTATTTTATCCTTCGGGCTTTTTATGAGCTCATGGTGATAAACGGGAACGATTCGTCCGTCTTTTACTGGGGAAATAAAGAAAACAGTCAGATGAGAAGCAGAACGAAGCAAGTGGTAAATGCTTTACAGTGGGGGCGTCAACTTCCAGGCCTCCGGGGCTGTTTTTTTTTTTTTTTTTTTGCTGAGGATCTTCCCCTCCTTAACCCCCCGGCCCACTGCCCTCCCCACCGTGCGTTCGTCATGGCTGTTCAGGGTCAAATAAATCACCTGCCATCGCAGGTGCTGACCTGTTGTTTATTAGTAAATGTCTAAAGGACAAGCTTTGAGAGGGGGGAGGAGTTGAAGAGAGGTAGTCAAGGGGTTAAAGCACTAGTCTTAGGTCTTAAGGTTGATTTAGCAGCCCCTCTGGGAGGCTGCTGTACTACCCTGAAGAAATGAATGCCAATAAAGCCTGCAGTGACTGATGTTTGAGAGCGTCTTAATTGTCTTGTTAAAAAGAAAGACTCTGGTATGTAGGAAGAAAATGTGCTCTTGGTGCTGAGAGTTTTCACAGCATAAACAAACTGCACGTTAACATGTTATGAAGCCATCACAGCTGAAATATACTACTGGTAAAACGACTCTCACATGTGACCACAGTGACAGAATAAAACCAACGTTGCACAGCGAGAAACTTTGTTATCGTGCTTTAACCTTAACCTTAGATAAGAAGGTTGAGAAATCTCTTCTTCTTTGGTTTATACCAACTGTTTTTGGAAGAAAAAAAAAAAGTGAAAGTACCACCTGGTTTTCATCCACCAATATTTTTCGGAAGAAGAAACTATTGCGCTCCATTTGTTCACGTCATGTGTGTGTAAACGGTGGAGGATTATAAAGGGATTATTTGATGAGTACGCTGACTGTCAGAAATGACAGACACAGATGAGAATGTGCAAAATTACTTCCATCACTGCCTCGTAACTGAAACAATAAAGGGCTATGTAGTATAACCTGAGGACTGACAGCCGAGCCTGATCTCCAACTATCTAATAAATTACACTATTGTCTCTTCACTCTTGACTCTGCCTCCTGAAACATGTGAGTTTTGCAAGAGACCAAAGCACTGGAGGCCTTAGCATAACACCCTGCGCTGCCACCATCCAACAATGACTGGCACCTTCCACCAAAGGTAAGTCAACCTTAAAATTTTTAAATTAAAATAATGATTGTCTAAACATTTATACACTCAATTTCTGTGTACATACGCCTTTGTCTAGACGGTACGTTGCCGTAAAGCTGGCAAAACAACATTAGCCTGTGAGAGCGGCGCAAAATATCGGTATCAAATGATGTCATCTGCCCATGTAATGTAAAGCTAAGATTGAGCTCGATCAATTAGGATTTGCAGTGGAGCAGAAAATAGCTTATGACAGAGCTAAGGTGGAGGAATGTATGAGGAAAAATAAACTTTTCCTCTGACACCCACTCTCTACCTTTGCAGATTCACAGTGTAGAGACTATATGCATTCGTGTCCGCATTGTGGAAAATATGACTCCAGTTGTCTTCATGTGCTAAAGTGAGATTCTGTGCAAAGTTTCTCCTAAATAATCATTTCCATGGATTATTCCCTGTCCCCTGACTCCATTAACAACCTCTATTGCCCCTCATACACTGAGGCCATTTGATTTCAGTTGTTCTCTATCAGTGTAACACAGCATGAACTCACACACCCTGTTAGTTTGCTCTGTCTTTTTGATTTTGTGTCGTCTGACTTGGGTCTGGTGATGTAGAAACTCATCTGATCTCCTTGTTGCTGCTTTCATCAGAGCATACTGAGGTTTGACAACAGGAAAGCTCCAACTGTCCTCCATTCACCTGAATGCCACTTAATACAACACCTATTCACATGCAAACTGACCTTGATATTTCTTGAACTTGAACATGCTTGTAACAAAACTTTCATATGGCAACTACAAATAATGCACAGTCAACGTGTGAATTGCATTATGCAGTGTGTACCTTCCGTTTTTTAGGTGATGGACACTTGTATATACCTGAAATTGCACTTTGTAATTTAATCATGATGACTTTCCTTGTTGTTTAGTTGTATGATTGCTGTTATTAATGTATTAATGTATTTTAACCTGCACATAGTCTATTTATGATGTCTGATGATGGCAACATCTTCATCTCAGCACATGTGGTAATACTCTGCTATGATTAATACACACGACATAAACTAAGGGAAAGAATAGAAAACTAGTCTGAAGCTCATGCTCCAGGTGAAACATCAGAGAGACCCAGCCACATGTTTGAGACCCGGTCAGACCCAGACTCAGATGAGTCTGTTGAGACCAGAACCAGAAACTTGCAGAGTCACTTAGTATCTTAGGTAACGCTTTATATTAAGGTCCTTGTAATAAGTGTTAGTTAATAGGTAATAAGGCCCTTATAACTGATTACAAGATTCTTATTAACATTATTATGCGTTTATAAGGCTATATACTGTATGTATTAATAGTCTCTTTATAATATGGTTAGGCTATAGCAGACTATAAGATATTTATAATAACTTATAATAAACTTAGTTAACTGTTTGTTGATGCTTAAGAACATTAATAAAATCCTCATGAGTATCTTATAATTGTGTTGTTTAATTAATTGTTATGTCTTTGTTATGCCTTTATTAATCTTAAGGTCCTTGTAATATGTGTTAGTTAATAGGAAATAAGGCTCCTAAGTGCTTACAAGTAATAATTGTCTCATTATAATATAGTTAACAGCAGACTATAAGAGATATATAATTAACTTATAAGAAACCTGTTGTATAAACTTATAGTCTGCTATTAACTATATTATAATGAGATTATTAATACATATAGTCTTATAAACAGATAATAATAATAATGTTAATAAGCATCTTGTAATCACTTATAAGGGCCTTATTACCTATTAACTAATGCTTATTACAAGGACCTTAATATAAAGTGTTACCGTACTTGTATTAATTTTGTTAGCTATAAAGTTGATTTGAAAATAATAAAAAAAAGATGAAAAAAAAAGTTGTTAGCTTGTAGCATGTAGCGGCTGACACAGTGTTGTGCTAATGGAAACTTTCACTCTGACATATGGGTTTATCCAACCCTCCCCCCGGTTCACTGCAGTTGTAGGTGGAAACACTCAGTCATGGTGATGACTGATTATTTCACTCATGATGTATCTTGTCCTCTATAGAAAACACACACACCATATGGACGTGTTGACAAGGTTAAACACTTGACTGTTATCAGAGTGGGGTTTTAATTGCTGTGTTATTGACTTTTCTAAGCAGTCTGTAAATGAAGTAAAAGTTGGTTAGAATTCTAATTCTTGTTTATTATATGGAAAGGATGTCAACAACAACAATAACAACAACACTACTATGTTAGAGTGTCATGTTATTCTATGTCAGCTTTACAGTTACACTGCCACTGCGGGGACTGTAGTACCCCGGACTGAAGAATATGTAAATAATGACCTCCTGTAAACTGAGGTGGAGGCAGAGGCAGAGCCCAGGTTTCGTAATCTCCAGTCAAAATCTTCTACTGTCACATCAGTGAACCTGTAGAGTTGATCTTTTCATAGCCTATAATTTGTAGCAGATATTATCAGTATGGATATCAGAATGTCAGAGAGAGTTAAATCAGATAAAGTGACTTATTACCTGCTCAATCTGACTTATCACCTTAATCTGCCTTCAGAAAAACGTCTTTAACAGAAAACTTCCTCTCTGCGAGCAAGTCTGCGCAGTGGGTCATTCCCAGTGACAGCTCGAGTCATGTTTGTTATTGAGCAAGAGGTTGAGAGCTAAAGGCTTTGACGGGCAGGTGTAATAAGCCAGGGAGTTGAGATGTCACCCATGGGTGCAGCCCGGGGCAAATAAGGCCTAGTGGGTGTCTAAAGATTCCTCGGCTATAATGTAACTCTTTGTTCGTGTTGTACCGCAGAAATGGGAAATATGTTCATGCTTGACGTGTCCTTGTAATACCGGGGGTAATGAGTGTCAAAAAGCGTTGGCCATTCCAAATACCTTTTGGCATCATGCGTCAAAAAACCCACAATCCAAACGCAGGTGTAGCTGTAATTGTTTCACTTAGGAATATGTGATTTATGTCAACGGTGAGCTTTCAAGTGTGGGAAGCATTAATGTTATTTATTAGTCATTTCCACGTCAATAATCTTTTTGTATCGAGAGATGTTCTATAGGTAAGCGCCTGTCAGGAGAACCGGATCAACTTTAGATGTCTACCGTCGACTCCTATGTGTTTATAATTTATCACTTGCACAGCGCTGATCTACAATGACAGTTGAAGGCAGCCTGTTCTCCACAAGCAGTGTCACAAACCTCTCAGTATGTGTGAACGATCAATTAACGACCGGCTCATTTTTAAACAATGACAAACATGTCAAACAGAATTTTTTTTTCTCCTTATGTATATCACCACCACACAAACTCATCTCTCCATGTTTTTTTTATCTACCCTATTTAATGGGGGCGGGGTACATTCGACAATGCTAAATGCTGTTAATCCTGGCCCCAGGCCTCAGACAACAGAAATACAAATTTGCAGCTGCCTTAATTACCGGATTTCAAAAACAAACAATAAATCTGCCTTAGATAAAGACGCCGATGGAAAACAAACAACCTCTGGGCTTATGGATGGTTATCGCCATATTCTGATGTCTTGGGTTAGATTAGCATACAAGCTCCATGTAGTGTGGAAAAAAGGCCTAGGCAGGGGTTGTGACACACACAAAAACAAGGCGTGTGAATCATAGTTTCCTAAATTTAGTTCATTCCTGTCCTCTGGAGCGATGGCACTAACTTTCATAGTGTTTGTTTTCTGAGCCGATGCTTATGACTGAGATACACCTCAGTCATTGGAACAAGGTGTGTCTGTTTCACGCATGAGTAAAAGCTTTCCGCAGCACAAAGATGTGCTCTGTTCTGCCCTGACCACCCGAGTATTGCTGCCCAGCTTTTGAGGTTTTTGATTATATTTTATGAGTCCTAATTGTGAGTGACCCTAACCCACCGGTGGCTTCATTTCATCTGAAGAAGGCTCCGGTCCCTGCCGCTGATTTGGGCGGGGGGCATCTCGGTCCGATCGGCGTGGCTGTCTGCTGACCTCCACCTTCACAGGACGGTGAAGGACACGTCTCAAGTTCATCCTCCCCTTGGGTGGTACGGCTCTCAGCTTACCTCCACCTGTCCGGTGGGGCCTGCTTCTCCCTTCACCCCTCGCCCTCCAGCCTCTCTGTGAGACTACTTAACATACCCCGCTCAGCTCCTTTTACAGCTCTTAAACAAAACTGGTGCCATTGTTTACCAACACCGCTTAAAGGAAACGCTGCTTCAAGTCAAGTCCAGGCATCGGTTCAACATTTGGGAGCTTTAATGTTTTATAATGACCTAAAACCTCACATGTAGCCTAAGCAGTGATGGGAATAACGGCGTTATAAATAAATGACGTTACGAACTGCGCTACTTTTTTCAGTAACAAATAATCGATACATTACTGACAATAAAATGCACCATTACTTGACCCAAGAAGTCCTGTCACAAAATAATACACCCATTAAAGTGTATGTGCATTTTTTTCAGTCCATCAACTGGTTGGAAAAGATGTTTATCTGGAACTAACCACATCACTACTGTAAGTATTCCTCCGCACAAGTACATGTAGGCTACATGACACGCTGTAATTACTGTTTCCCTCGACATAACACCATTACAGTTACTGACATTAAAACGGCACAAAATAATAATACACCCGTTTAAGTGTACGTTATATACACATTTTTATTTTCAGTCCGTCAAAAAGTCGTTTATCTGGATCTAACTAGTATTCCTCCACACAGGTAGGCTGTGCACCACTACCGGTGTGGAGGAATACTACAGTAAGTAGGTTGGTTAGTTCCAGATAAATGGAGGTTAGAGGTGGGGGGAGGGGTAATTTGACATTGAGCATTTTATAAAAATGTAACGCAATATACTTTTCCAGGTAATTAGTTACTTCTAACTCAGTTACTTTGGGAGGGGGGGCTTATTACTTTTTCAAAGTAACGTGCCCAACACGGCCTATAAGTCGAGGCATCCGCCCAGAACAAAACAACACTAAGTGCTTTTTTCACCCAGCAGTCCAGTGGCTGTTGCTCTCTTTAGCTTGTAACATAAGAATGTGAATCTAACCCTTTATTAAACTGCAGATTCCTCGTTGTTTGTCTAACCCCACGGTGACTCCAGAGTCACATTTGTTCTAGGCCTCCGTACAGCAGAAAATGGCCGCTGCATGACCAGATCCTCTTTGATGCAATAATGAAAACAAATGAGTGTAACATGATAATATATTGAGGAGTGCCGCAGTTTCAAAGCTGACATCACAGGGAATTGAGGTGCAACCAGGGAAACACTAAGCTATGTTTGTCATCACTCTCGACATTGTCTCTTGCACAAATTATTTCCTCCAGTTCACTTCAGAGTATTAGTCTTCTTAGGGGTTCAATTAATCAAAGGAAGCACAGATCCACATGCCTCTGCAGGGCGACTTTGACTGACCCCACCATCACTGCAGACTCACAGCCATACTTCATTATTCTGTCCCTGGATTCTCTACAGCTACAATTCACCGCTTTCTACTCTTGAGTAAACACCCAGGAAAACTACAAATCATGTTGGAAAAATACAATCTGAAAAATAAAACAGTTTAGCAATCTCAATTGTTGCTTTAAATGGGACCTTCTAGAAATTATGAGTATTATGTTGCTCTAAATATGGGATTAGGACATGACCCAATTTATCATGTGTGAATTGAGTTATGGAGCCTTATCCCCTTTATTTCCATAAACATAATTTTATCTTTATAGACTAGGTATTACCTGCTATTTAGGTAGACTCCAAGTTATTTTCTACAAGCTCACCTGTTGTTCTCATAAGGAAATCAATGCCTCTCTCTGGTGGTATAATAACATTCCCGCTGGAGAGTAACAGCTTAATTCACTCTTATCACTTTTGGTTGTCTGGCTCGCAGTCAAGCCGGGGTCCAAGAGGTGAAATGAGTTTGGCAACCTCAACTCCAGGCGCGACAAGAGAACACACATCATGGTACAGTTAGTGGAAAAAGAGAGGAAAAATTGCCTGCATAAGCAGGAAAGATAGAGTTTCATCGGCATCCCACTAAAAACGCATACTCGTCTTTGGCAGACTTCAAACACTTAATCGGCAATCATTTTTCAATGAGCCCCAGAGGAGCACATTTTAGTGCTCCACCAAACAGTCTGCTGCTTTGTGCTCTCTAATCCCTCACGGTTATGCATCATGGGGAGCCAGTGGTCGTTCTTTAGGCGGAGGTTAACCCCCACCTCCAGACTCACAGACAGGCAGACAGACGGACCCCGCAGCACCGCTCCAGCCCACCCACACCCCCCCTTTCCACTGCCTCGGCCGCAACATCTGTATCCATCAGGAAACACTCACTTTCTATTGGTGCAGCCCTCAAATTAAGATTGTCTTTTGATCTAGAAGCTGGACAAAATGCAAATGAAATGTGATCCCTTAAATGGCCTCCTCATCTGCCTTGTTAGGCTCCATGGAGAGGTTTCACCAGCCCCCTGCCTCCTCTGGACTTGTATCACACATGTGACTTCAGAGACAGCCCCCCCCCCACCCTGTCTCCCCCAGCAAATACATACTCACACAACTGTCTTCCCTTAACCCCTGTTTCACTCTCATCTCATCTTCTGCTTGTGTTCCCAAACGGAGACACAGTGCTGTGGGAGGAAGAAAAAAAATCATATGCACGGAAGCCAATAATCTAAACAGCACTTAACCTGGCCGGTGGAGGAGTGTATTTGTGTGATGAGAAAATCTCCAGGCTCTAGCTCCGGCTCATTAATGAGAAAAGATGAGCGTTCCCCACTGCAATTAAGAGTCAATCTCCTGCATTAACTCACCGCCCCGCGGCCACACACACAGCACAAAGACAACAGGCCATCCCCTGTCACTCATTTTCCTGGGGTGAGCAGTGCGGAGAGCGCTCCTGAGATAGATTAAATTAGATGCTCTGTCCTTCTGGGCTCACCTGCTGAAACCTAAACTTGAAGAATGTGACGCTGCGAGGAAGTGCGGCGAACGCGGCTCACATTCCCGTCACAATCGTCATTTCAGCGTGTTATGTATTTATTATCCTACAGATGCATTACAAGCTTGAAGGTAATAACAGGCTTTTTTTTCACAGCGGGCATTTTGACTGGTCAAAGAAGAAAAGCACAGGTATGACTAGCATTAACGATGGCTCTGTTCTATTCTGTTCACGTCTCGCAGGAAGTAATGACAGTCAGCACATACCACACAGCAGCTGAGTTGAATTACACCATCATTACATGTTTTATCTACAACTGTGCTGTGACTAAATGTCTGAGGTAAAACAAAAAAGGGCTAGAGGAACTGTGCTTATTTAGAAGTTATCTTAACTGTGTTTCTGACAAAAACACAATCATGTTGGGTACATGTACTTGTAGTAAAAACATGTTTCTTGGCACATTACTACTTGTAGGTCAGTCGTATAGTCATGGTTAGGAATGTTTATTGCGTTATTTGCATGTGTTAGTCAAGCATGAGGACGAAAAAAAATCAGGAGCCCATTCTTAAAGGGACAGTTCAACATTTTGGCAAATTGGCCAATTGCCATAATCCCTGCAGTTTTATTGTTGGTGCAAGCTCTTTTTTGAACGGCAGAGCAGAGCCGCAAGCTGCTCAGAGCTATATGCTACCGAGGCTCATGGGATTTCTTGGTTTCCCTCATCAAATACACAATCCAAAACAACTGTAAAACACTCTCTTGGACAAGCTGCGACCTGCATATTCACCACGCTATGAGATAATAACAGAACGTTACGAGACAGAGTTGTTTTACAGGTAAATTCATGCAAAACCGTTGATGTGCTTTCCCATCAGGGGCAGTTTTTTCGGCAAGCAGTCTCTGTATTTGCCTCAAAAACAGCAACAAGCCACTAATATTACTGTGTTTTCTTATGAAGCTGATTTTACATCCATTCACTCCAACAGGTCCTGAACAACCACCTTGATGCAAACTACATCAGTGTCTGAGGTAGCGCCTGTGGTAGGACATGCAATGGACGTTGGTTGTCATTATGGTATGGTTAGGTTAGGCACAAAAACTAATAGGTTTAAGAAAAGATCATGGTATGGGTTAAACATTTTTTTGAATAATAGACAACCTTTGTTGACACAGTGTTGCACTCTATGCCACGTCAGAACTTTAATTACTGTGGCTACCAAATGTTGCCTAACAACAAAAGGGATCATAAATCACAGTCGACCTGAGTACAGTCTCAGTCATCATGTTTAGTCACCCACGTTTGCTTGCTAACTGTCTACTTCCTCGCTGAATCAGTCTGCACGTTACAGCGTTTGTTGCCACGGCGACACCACCAATTGTTGAACAGTGGAACTGCAGGGAAGTAAGATGTGTACAAGATGAGTGCACCTGTCCACATCACAGCAGGCTACTGTCAGAGGAAAAGATGCACAGTGCACAACACAACACTCACAACACCATTAGGTACAGTACTATGGTACAGTACCTGTGTAATTATCAGATAAAAGTCAAAGAAAACGCCACATTTCCATTTGCCAACCGGTTGTTTCTCTCATTTTAAACAAAGACGTCTCTCATCATCAAAGGCGGGCCCCGCCACAGCATGTGTAAGACGCTATTTTAGACTGTGTAGCTCTCAGTAGAAAAGAAGGTTTGGACGACAGCATTGTAATTTAAACAGCAAACATCATTAAGTACTCTAAGCGCAATATTCATCAAACAAGATTATACTGGAGCGCTCAAAAGGAGCCCAACGCCAGGCGACAACAAACAGGCAGTCATGTCAAAGAAAAACGCACTGTAGGCGTGGCGGGATAAAATCTCAGCAGAAATGCTGGGGATAAATATGCCACTTGAAAAACCTTTATGCTGTTTATTATGTTACATCATCGCGTCTTTCGCGAGGACTCGAGGAAACAAACAGGAGCGCACGTGGATGTGCGAAGTGTGTCTGTGTGTCTGTGCTGTGGTCACGGGGGTATTCAAGAGAGCCTGACGGAAAATATGAGACAAGTGGAGGGATGGGAGATTGGGTTGGGGTGGGGTGGGCTGGCATAATGAGTGACATATTGTGAAATCTTTACCTACAAAGCAGAGTCTTCTTCCATGCAAATGAGACTCACTCGATAAGGATCTGTTTGATGGGACACATGCCGAATATGAGGCAGTTAATTCCCTCATTAGTATTCCACAGAGCTGATTGGCAAAGACCAGAGAGAGCCAGCCGGAGAGCATCTCTGCAAAACCCAATATTGATTTGTTTAATGGTGTCAGGGAGTCAAAAATCGCAAATCTCCTGTCAATTGTTTATGAGGCTGTTTAGCGGGCCAATAGATGCCCCTCGCTTAATTAATACCTCATTACGGAGATGTGATTATATGCTTGAACTGTTAATGGGGCCCCTGAATTTCAAAGACCACCATAAAAGGTGTTTTGACAAACAGAGCTGGGCAAAACGCGATATCTGATGAGTCTCAGCGTGTTTGTTGATTTGGGACTCTTTGTTTGTTTTTCTTCCCGTTTTATGCTTCCCATTATTTGCGGGGCATCCATGCTCAAAGGCTCGACATTTTTCCTCCGGTTCGGTTCCATTCTGCTTCCTATCGTTTGACAGCATAACGTTAGTTAACTGTTCCATAGATCGGGGGGAATATGTATAGTAAATAAAGCGCTATTTGTAATCAGGAGTCACCTCAGAGAGTAAACACAAACACTATTGTAAAGATGACGGGGGCGAGGGGGGCTGGGATCCTATTAAAAGTCTGTATTCTGCAAACATGTATACACTTGTGCAGAGGACTGTACACAATGTCCGCATGGAAAATATTTTTCCAAATGATTGCTGACAAAGAGGTCAGTCTGGAAACGCATTAAATGTCTTGTTACAAACGGTGGAGGAGTGAGGGGGCCGATGTTCACCTAGGCGAGCACACATGGCTGATCTGAAGGGCTCTCTATTTAAAGGCCCATAAAGAGAGTGATAATGGCATAGGTTTATGAGGACTCAGCCCAGTGAGACAGGCTGTTACTGCCGCGGCTGCTGTTGTTGTTATTCCCACTGTTCCTCGATGGCCACTAAAGCGGAAAAATGGATCCCCACTTTGGGTTGAAATATGAAGCTGGGCTTATTCTCCCTCTCTTTCTCTTTTTGTGTGAAAGGCGCCCAGGCATTTGCCTGCATGGTTATGGAGTTAAATGCTCAGCTCCATGGCTGGGCTTCTGCACAGCCACCCCCCTCCGCCCCCCCACACCCTCCCTCCATTTCATTCCCTCTGACAGGATTAGCAGGTCTCCAGTGTTAGAAATACATTAAGTGGACCTTTGCAGTCACTTATTATGCCTGATTATGCAGCTGGAATGGGGAAGGTAGGCTCTGTTTGTAGTTAAATAACTTCTCAGATGCTTTTTTTTTTTTACAGCAGCAATCTTCAAAGCATGAACGGGTCAGTGGCTCAGGCACAAAGCTGAGATTGATTTCCACCCTCCTACTCTTTGTTCCCGCGGTTTAAAGAGGACAGGTTCTACTAAATTAGTTTGCCCGTGTTATTAATGGAATAGCCAATTAAACTCCCATACAGTGGTGTCATGGCAAAACAATGCAGCCGCGCAGCCTCCCCACACAACAGCGGTTGGTGCAGCAGGTTAATGAAATGGTTAACTTATGGTGATGTATAGATAGGATTAGGCTCCATCTGGGCAGCGTGCCACTCTGTTAGTGTGAAGTCTATATGCTGCTGCACTACAGCCACCAAACAGCTGGCCATTTTTATCTTTTTTTTTTTGTATTTTTTTTTAGACCAGTCCTGGGCACACTGATCCACTCTGGCATCCTTTTAGGTTGAGGAGATGTATAACGCAGCACTGACATCACCCCGACGCTGCAAATGTGTCTAATGTTGACGCCTCTTGTTTTGACAGCTGGGATAAAACAATCTGAGAGTTTTCAGACTCAAATGAGTGACAGAGACAGTTCAGCAAAGTCTGAGAAAGTTTTCGTGAGGTCAGCACAGAAAGTTGAGATTGAAGGATGGGGGGAAGGAGGGAGGGAGGGGGTGATTTCACCGAGAAAGTTGGCCCAAAACAGTCGGTGGATATGTGCGCAGGTGTGTGTATGTGCGCATGGGGAAAAGGGAGACGAGGAGGCGGGGTGTTTAGGTGTGTACTGGGGCTGGCTCTCTGTCAGCTGCGTCAGTGAATTAGAGAATTATTCATCGCCGATTCCAAAACGCCGAAACCCGAGCCGGCGCTCCTCCTTACCAACCTGACTTTATTTTCTGTAATGCCAGCAACATTTTGTTATTCATTCATTATCTCTGACAATGTAAATGACTCATCACATTTAAAATGGCTCCCTAAGGTGAACAGACCCCAGGCCATGATGTGAATGAAATCATGGGCATTTAGGTTACAGCCCGGTTCCCACTGGCCTGTAAAATTCCAGTTAGAGTATACGAGAGCAGAGCGGAGGGGGAAATTAGTCTTACTCGCTTGATGGCTGTTATACTTGGCCATTTCCTGACCCTCTGTGAATAAAGCTCCAATTTATGGCAATTATCCATGTTAAAGACGGCACCCATACAAATTAGCAATAATGCCAGAGGTGGTGAGAATGTGCAGGCTGAGGCTTCTATTATCATCTGCTCTTAGCTGGAGCACCTCGCATGCACACGCAGCAGATCACAGCTAAAAACCCACTTCACACGTGTTATCTATAAGTTATGCTAAAGCTAAATTGATAACATTTCTATTTATGCACTCCGGAGAGGCAAGCGTGTGTATTTGTGGCAACACTGAGGGTAAGAGAGCCCACTGCCCACCCCAACCCAACCCCACCCCAACCCCTCCCACTCCAGAACAGCTGACACAAGTGATCCGTTATTTCTTTGGAGGGGAGGCCAACCATCCAAGCACATGGGGCCTCCACACACATCACACACCTCAGGCCATGACCACTCAGCAACGCCCCATCCCCATCCCCGTCCCGGGCCCGGCCCCCGTCACATCTGGCCCCAAAGACCCGGGACGTTTTCTCTCCCCCCACCCAGCCCCTGTTCAAAATGCACCAGTGGTTCCCATTTAACACCTGTTCGCCCTAATTTCCATTTTCAGGGACGCTGTGGATTTCAAATCATTTATCACTTCCCAAAGTGCTTCCACATGTGCGATGCCTTTTCCCAGTGTGCGGGGTTCCTGCCTCCGGCCAACCTTTTCCAAATGTATTAAAATTCAGTTTGGTCCAAAGAAGTTCAGACACTGATGTTTCATTGTGGTGATGTCTGGTAATTATTAGTCTAAATTACGGCTCCGGCATGTGACTTGACAGGGTGGACTCCATGTTTAAAAGGAGAGATGGGGCGAAGGAGGTAGGGCCAAGGTGGTCTGTCACGCTTTGTGCACTTTTAGAACTCTGTACCCCAACACAGGGATGTCAGTCAGACTGAAACAGTTTCGCCACCGTGGAAACACTTGTGTGGTTAGGGACCTGAGAGGGTCCACTGGGGCCCACCGTGGGGGCGGCTGGGTGAAGGCTGTGTCAAAAGCACTCCACTGTGAGGGGAAGACTCCCACATCGAGCGCTGATGAACGTTAAATAGCGACTCTGGTCCGGTTGATATTCCAGGTCAGAGTTCGTATTGTGAAACCAGGATTAGATCTCAAAGTGGAAAACGATTTGAATGAAAGTGAAATCAGATTATGTCTTGGGGGCTCTTTGGTCAACGGCCCCAAAGCCTCAGCAGTACACCAACGCTGTGTAATTGGCTTTGACAAAAATGGGACGGGAGACACACAACCGACTTGGGGAAAAAAAAGCATAATGTGATTATTACAGTGTGCGTATTGCTCAATAACACATACATGTTGATGCATCCACCTGTAGCGATAGTTGTGTTTCACTGTCAAATCAGCACCTTTCATCAACAAATCAAACACAGTGGGAGCAACGTCTAAATCCAAACACAGCAGCCGAGTTTAAGCTCAGGCAAAAAATAAAAAAAGTTCCAAAAATAAAAAGCACAAACAAGGAAGGAGGGAGGGAGGGGGGGGGGACTGAAATCAATTAATTGTGTTGTCATCATATTAAATAATAAGCAAAAATCATGGTAGGTAATGAGAACCTTATCATCACCACATTTTTTCATGTTCAAGGGCATGTGCTACAGAAGTGGAAGAAAAAAAAACATATTTCCACAAACACACACAAAAAGAGAAATTTATTCAAATTTAATCTAATTAAAAAAAGGAAATTGCAACATTTGTGTTTACAAAGTAAGTTTTTTTTGATGCGCTGCGCTCCATCTTCAAGTGGGGAATGTTTGAAACTGTACTGTAAGTGTGCTTAATTAAAGTGGGCTGTGAAAATGTGCACTAATCAGATATGGTTGGTAACAAAGTCCATGAAATTACTAATTAGAATTTCATTAAAAGGTACCGCTTTATCATCTTAGGAAATCGTAACCTTTAAAACGCTTTCAGGAAGGCAGTATGCCTTTTTAAATGGGCTAAAAGAGAGAAACGGCTGGCTTTTGATGTAATATCTCATTTAGGATTTGAGCTAAATTGGACCATTTAAACATGTCATTGTTTTGGACGTAATTTATCAGACTAATTAATGACAGTTATTGCCTGAGTTGGGCGGCTGACAGAACACCAGGCTCCTGCAGGAAGAGATCACAAAGACAGCTTGGATGAAAACACACCATTAGGCGGCGGTTGCCAAGAACGAGAGCCACCCCTTTTTGATTTCTCCCTCTTAACAATCAATTTCAAAGTGCTGTGGAGGATACAGAACACATACTGCTGTTTGGTGCTCACTCTAATCCAACAAGTGTAATTTACCATTTTACTATAAGGGTTTCCCAACAGCTCCGGTTCACAGAGATCAAATATTCTTCAAGATCCTTCAGCACATTTTTTCCCCTTCTTCTTCCATCCTGGTAAGTAGTTTAGAGCTCACATCCTATGGGCTGTATAGTGTGTCGTCCATGTGACTGCCGGGGCTGATTACTATTCCTCCCATCAAGTTGGTCAGGATGGGCTGTGTTAGTTGAAGGGATCATATGTCAGCACTCAGGCCTGTTTATCTGAAGGACAGAGGCCGTGGAAGAAAAGACAATCTGTTCTTCTGCTAATGACGGCTTGATTTAAGCTCCACAGAGTTCAGCCCTCCTCGCAAAGACGCAGAGAATAACAGGCGAGCTGTAGACGTGGGGTAGGTACGTGTAGAAAGCTGATTAGTCGATAGTTCACCGCGGTAACACCCATGAGTCAGAGGTGAGTACGGGTGAAAAGTGAAAAGTAATACTGTAGCTTTCCCCTGTGTCATGCCCTCTGCAGAGGTGCTGGCCCTGCTGCAGATGTTGAGGAGGTGGAAAAGCCTCGGCGGCGGCGGCGGGGAGTTGCATTACGGGGGCCGAAGAATTATCAGTTTAACTGGATTTCAGCCTTAGTCCGACAAAGTTCAAAATAAAGTTTGTAAACTGGAACTTAAGTGGGAAAAAAAGTGGGAATTCAATCGAACGCAAGACTCCCATTAAGTTAACTGCCAGTGTGGTGCAAAACAAGGCACGTTGGGAATGCAGGCGTTTAATTTCCCCTGCAGGCTTCATAAACCTTTCCCTTTGAAATACCAACCACGGTGGCAACACTCTGTCCTACATGTGTACACATGTAACATAGCACCAAACGTTTCTCCTGGAACATAAATCCTCACAGGAAGCAAATAAAGCGTTTTGTGAAAGAGACTTCACACCTTAATTTTCCATTCATGGCATTGTATTTCCATCATTTGGCTCCTAAATTTGCTGAAATGAGAGCGATGAGCACAGATACTTGAGTTGATTGTGCTTGATGTCTGAGGCCAATTGATGTCATTACTCTGATTTATGGCGCACACTGGCTCCTCAAGTGGAAACTAATTTGCACCTTTGTACGGGTGACACTCAGGCATTAAGTGTGAGTGTGTCAGTACCTGTAATTAAAGCAGATGGTCAATAACCCTGTCAGGACTGTTAACAAAGTAGGGCCTCTATACGTGGTCCTAATTCCCCCGCCCGGGTTTGCAGGAGCTGAGCTGAGCCTCGTTCCAATTCCCCCTGCGCGTTATTACAGAGGAGTTGTTTTTCGCTCCGTTCAGGCCTTATTAAAGCCGCGGCTACAATTAAGGCGTACAGTAAATAGACTTGGTTGAGGACAACAGACAGGACGTTAAGGCGACGGTCTCTGTGACATGCCAGATATGACCTCAAATGACTTGAAATGAAGCCTGTTAATACCGAGCCGCCTAATCTCCACAGCACAGGTACTCGTGTTTGAATGACCTTCAATCAGGCCTCCCCCAAAAAAAGGGAATGGGTTATTTCCTCAATCATTTTTATCCTGGAAGCAGAGAAAGAAAGAAAGAAAGGAGGAGGAGAGAGAAAGGAAAGAAATGAAAAGAACAAGTACACGGCGGGAGGTCGGTAATTTAAAGCCGTGACAGATCTGGAAGTTAGTGTGTGGTTGGGCTTATGTTTGAAAATAACCCGGTGAGATTCCTATTAGGGCATTTTCTCTTAACTACCTCCAAATTTGTGTTCCTGCTCCTTTAAATTGTGAGCGCCACACTGAGATATGTGCTAAATACCGGCTGAGCAAAAAAAAAAAAAAAAAATCCCCCTATCTGTCATTAAAAGGATCATAGAGTATAATCATCATTTTACAATTGGAACACATGCTGTAATAGCGCATTCAGCAGTCCTGTGCAGTCACTATACTTTCTGACATGATACTACAGCACATAATGCAGCCTGTAATTATCTGTTTCCTGAAGGTGGAGGGGCTGCGTAAAACTGCCATGAGCTCCTGTGTGCCTTTCATAAAACGCTTTTCTCCTCTTTGGCAGTCACTCTCGGGGCTGACTCACTGGGCTTCGACAAGAAACTTAAGCAGGTTCACACCAGGAGGGGCAGTAGCACGGCAGCCATCGGGGGAGGGAGGTGGTGGGTTGTGGGGGGGTGAGGAGAACAAAGACGGGGTAAAATGTAGTGCATACCTAACACACAAATTACCGCACACACGCGGCTTTGCGTTCTTTAGCGCTCTCATTCATTTACCAGCTCCTCGGCTGCGTAATATCCTGCACTTTTTGGCTGCCATCGCGACCCCCCCCCCCACCCCCCCATCTAAAGTGTGCGTTAATTCACTTTACACCCAGGCTCCTGTATCAGGCCTTTACATGACCCCCCCTCCTCCCCTCCCTCTTCCCCCCACAGACGACTGGGAAACAGCACAGGAATACATGATACCCATATCTTTTCGGTAGCCCCGAGATTAAAGAATAAACATAATCGCCGCGGACGATAGAGTTGTTGTCCACTAGCCTTATCTAAAAATACTCTTGCGAGACGTCATCATCCTGCTGCTCAGATTGGTGGAGGTATTGAAGCTCTTTCTTAATGATACAAGCATGTGAAGGCACAGGGAGGGAGCATGTGTATGTGTATGTGTATGTGTGTGCGGTGGAGGTAGAGCAGGAGGAGAGAAAGAGAGGGTAAAAAAAACATTAATTATTAGCCCCAGTGGGATCTCTTATATTCTGTCTAGCCTGGACAACACCAATTAATACAGCAATTATTATCCTGGCCCGTAGCACAGGGTTGACTAAGCTGGCTTGCCTTCTGACGATTATGGCGTGAGGGGGAGCAGCAGAAGAGAGGCATGCTGGAGCGAGATTATTCATCTCACACTAAACCCCTTTGCTTTTATGATGCATGGGTGATGGGGGAGATAGAGCCAAAGAGTAATTTAGTCTGCAAATTTCAACTCAGCATTACTGCAACACAATCTCCCTATAGATTAATTTCTGTTGGGTGTCATCTTTAGGGGTGTAGTGGAGCACCAATTCGATAAAGAATGAACCGCGCAGACATTTTCTCATATTTTTTTTCTTTTTTTTTTGTGCCCTCCTCTGGAGTAACAAGCAGGCCTAAAGCTGTACTTTAAGTCTGAGACCCTCTAGATCCTGTGTGACAGGTGCACAGTTCACAGTGCTACTCCTTTTCTTCTACCCCCGAGGTCTTATTCTAAGGCTGTGACCCAGCCCTGCACTGCATTCATTTCCTAAACATTGTCTTCTTCTCCCCTCCCCTCTTCTCTCTTGGCCCTGATTCCTCAGCAGTGGACGCAGATGTAAGCAATAGCTCCACCTAGTTTCTGCAGAGCTGCTCTCTCGCCGGTGCACTCCTATTTTTTTTTCTTTCTTTTTTTTTTTCCAGAGCGGCACAGACAGCTGAATGAGGCTCGGATGAGAGGAGATCTGCCGTTTCAAATAAAATACTGCTCCCATATTATCCCCCTACTCCTGTCAAATTATCCACTGTGCTCTATTCTTCCTTATCATCTTTTTGGACAGGAGAGCTCTCTGTCTCTCTTGTTCTATTTTTTGCGCCTCCCCGTCCTCCTCGTCCCCGCTCTCCTGCGGTGACAGCCCTTGCAGGAGCATCTTAAGCACATATGCCCCCTTCTCCCTGCAGCCGGTGTAAAATCTGTGCTGACAGCCAATGAAAACAACACGGATGCTTGCATGTTATCTTGACATGGCCATGTTAAGCTTCGCTCTCATGATGCTAAATGGTCGTCATAAACCTTTTAAGATCTGCGCGGCCTAATATGGACTTTTATAAAAACATTATGCTGTGTAATATGTTTAGGTTCAGCAAGGACATACAGTAGGCAGCCACCGCTCACTGTCACAGAGCTCAGGAGTCGGGCACTTCATCCACAACAATGTGCGCGCCGCATTCAAAGAAGGAAACAGCAAGGTGTTCGCACAGATGCAGATTTTAATTTGGAAAAATTTATATATTTTTTAAATAATAGTATTTTTTGTGCATTTCAAAATAATGTTACACTGTTCGCCGCTCTCTAATCTATCGCCGCTTTTCTATGGGATCAATTGACAAAACAATTACAGTCTACAGGATCTTGTCTAACAAGCCCTTGGAGTACTAAGAATGATTAGATGGCGGGTATTACATGAGGAACCCATCTCTGGATTAGTGATGAACACAATAAATTCTGAAATAAGTGGAGGAATATGTACATCCCTTTCATGGAAGACGCTTAGGTGATTGCTGCCACGAGAGGATTTGTCAGCATAACACAGGATCTCAAACAATAATGTGTGTGTGATAGGACACCATGGAACACATTCATAGGCGAATTCAGTGCCTGTTGTGTAAATGGATTTCTCCTCCATGAAAACGAGCGAAAAGGGCCAGAAAGAATTCTGCTTGGTTTCATCATCGTTTAGTTGAATACATTATAAACCATCCTCGCCATCATCACCGCCACCATCATCATCATCATCATCAAAAAAAAAAAATCCAAAGAGCGTTTTATTTTGTGCCTTAAAGAAATGTTAAATCCAGGAAATAATGTTTGCCTCCCAACAGATCACGGGCTTTAGTTAGTAATTGGTACGCGCTGCGTGTTTCTCTTCCAGCTAGGACCGTCATTTATTTACAGGGGTGTTGTGTTGCGCCTCGGTACAGAAAACCGGCCAGGCCTCTAAGAGGAGGCGCTGTCATTGTCACCGCGAGGTGTAGGATAACAGCTCTTGAGCAGGTTGTAATTAGAGTGGCTGAGGTGTAATGAGGGTGCAAGATTCCTGCTCCCGCGGCCGCTGCCAAACTGGACCGGGGCGCTGATGGCAACACCGCTGAGTGGCATCCCCAGCCAGAGCCAGGCCGCCGCCGCCGCCACCGCCTCCCCACCGCCACTCCTCCTCACGCAGCGCAGTGGACACTGTGAGAAAAGGGCCGTATCATATCAAAGTGAATATTTTCTCACATTAGTTTCTCAGCTGAGCTGGAGTGGGTCCCAACAGGTGGTAATGTTAATAATAATAATGATTCTGAGGAATAATAATGGAGTTATTAAAGTGATTCTCAAGTGGGGAAGCGAGGCAGTGCTTTGGCTCGGGAGTCGTACAGGACGTGAAAGAATCTGTGGTTTACTGACTGACTCATGAACCAAAGTGTTTGTTCGTCCTGGATGTTGTATGAACGCACACAAACGCTTCCCGGTGCCAACTCGTCTTTTTTAAACTTACAGTCGCATTTGAAGTTGTGTTGCGGCACACCTCCCAACACACACAGAACACACACATACACGCGAGCGCGAGCGAGGGCGCACACCGCCTCTTTTTGCACTCTTGGCAAAATGAAAACTTCTGTCGGAGTCAGATTGAAATTTATATCAGTTTGTCAGGCGCAAGCCAAAAATGATCTTACTGCACATTATTTTGATAAGTTTGGTGCCAGAGATAGAGAAGAAATGGAGGAAAGAGGGAGGAAAGTACCCCACACTCCGCACACCAGATAAGTGCAGAAGCCAAGATTCCTCTCGCTGCTCCATCAGTAAGTGCTCAACCTGACCCTCAAAAAAATAAAAAAAATAAACCTTTTGGTGGAGATGCCTCTTTGCATAATATTCCACCCCCAGCTAAACTCTCTAAAGTGCACCCAATTTTCTCAGGGAAGAAAAAGCATCAATCACACAACAGAAAACAATCCAGCTGCAAAATAGGGCGTGATTATTCAACACTTAAACAGCAATGAACTAATCCTGCTTTTTGTCATGTGCTGATTCTGTGCACTAATATCAAACTGTGTGCATGTGTGCGTGTGTGTGTGCGACTGCTTGTATTACTAACTGTACTAACTGTGTGCCAGGAGTTTGTCAAAGTACAAACTGCTACTACTGTACGTGATTGAACTTTTAAATGACTTTGTGAGCACTTCTCCATCGGAAACTTTGGCAACAACACAGCTGAGGAATCGTAATGAGACGAGGAGGAGAAAGAAGAAAAAACGTTATGTGTCAATAATGTGTTGATATATCATATTCTGCCCTTTGTTTATTTATTTTTTTAATGAAGAGGAAGCCTTTATCTGCGGCTGAGCCCACCACCATGAAATTCTTTTCTTGGCTATGTGCGTGGAAGTCGACCACGGTGTAACACAGTTACACCACGTCAGAGCTGCGAGCACAGAGCAATGCGACTCATTACCGCTCAGCAAGAGAACATAACCACAATAAAACCCCCCCCTTTTCCACTGGGGCAGGCGGCGGGGGGGGGCCTGGCTCCATGGGTGAAAGGAGTGGGCGAGCTGCGGCGTTGCTGGCTGGGTCGAGCCAGGGTTCACTTTTAGTCGACTCTAATGTTGCAGGATGTAAAATACTAATACATGAAAATAGGGATGTCATGATTATAGATTTTCTTTGTACGATTATTGTCAGAGAAGTAATCACGGTGCTACGATTATCACGATTATTATGGATTAATATGGATTAATTATGGACTTTTCCAGGACATTTTCAACTGCTACAGTTGGTACAGTAGTAGTATGTTATTAGTGTTCTTTTCAACAGTTGTCCCTTATTTTGTACATGATGGTTTCTGCGTTTACTCCTGACTCTCATTCTCTCAGAAGTCTGATTTAAAGATGTGCAGTCTAGGGCTCTGACTTTATGAAATAGTCTCTTACGTGCTTAGAAATTATGACAAATTTATCATACAAAAACGCAAAAACATGTTTTTGTTTTTTAAACCACGTCCACTAGAGCTCTGTGCTGCTCCTCTGTCACCCTCATGCTCACCGTCCAATACTGGAAACACTCATCAACTCAAAGTCGTTAAGTTTTCTCACTAAGCACTTCTTTGGAAAAGAAATCCTTGGTGGATTCTGAAAAAGTCAAATTTCCGGGACATCTCAAGCCTTTCCAGGACATTTGACTTTTTTTTCATTTTATCATTTGACTTTTTCCATGGCTGGAAAACTGGTCAACTATATTCCAGGTTTTCCAGGATGCTTGGGAACTCTGTAATTACATTACAAATTATTTACACTAAATATTTTAAGTATCTAGTATTAATATATAACCAATTATTAATCCTCCAGGGAAGTGTTTTAAATATTCAAATCATTGGGGCGTGGCGTGGCGTGGCATAGTGGTTAGAGCGGGCGCCCCATGTATAGAGGCATAGTCCTCGCTGCAGTCGGCCCTGGTTCGAGTCCCGCATCGGGCGCCATTTACTGCGTGTCCGCTCTCCCTGCCGCCCCGTTTCCTGTCTCTCTCAACTACACTATCCATAAAGGCAAAAATGCCCAAAAATATACTTAAAAAAAAAAAGTCAAATCATTAATTGTCACCTATACCAAATGTTTAATTTTATTTTTTATATTTGTTTTTATCACAAATGAGACCCTAACATTTAAATTCCTACCAATTGTTTGTTATACTGTATGTTACGTAAATTAACCAGTACATCTTACATTTACCTTTACTTTGGCGCACATCTGCCTCTGTGTTTCCTACATAATCTTTTTTGGAAAGTGACAGTATGAATCTTTACAATTAATTAATTGTGGCGTTTAATACTGTGATTAATTGTGAAAACAAGTAATTGTGACATCCCTACATGAAAATGATTAACCCTAACTCTCCTAATGTACTTATTCTTTACTGTAGTTTCACCAGGGTGGGATCATTTCAGCTGGAACAGCCGTTTACTCCAGTTGACTCCAGCATCCGTCTGGAGTCAACTGGAGTTTTTCCTGAGGTCCTAGGGGTTGGGCTAGTGGGAGCAGACCCCCACAGGCCATAAACTCCATAATGTAGGCCATCACAGCAGCTAGCCCGTGTAAGTGTGACTTCTGAGGGGTTTCCAAAATACCACGGCGGCGCTTTCATTTCCCCGCCGCTCGCCAGGCAGCGCCAAGAATGTCAATATGAATGAAAGAATGTCTCGGGGAAAATGTCGAGAGGATTAATCAACACCTGTGCTCGGTGGATATGGGTTTACAAATGGTTCGAGACTAAAAGACAGTACGCAGAGCAAAGCAAAGAACCCGGGGTTCATCATTCTTTGCATTCATGACACTGTGAGCAGGAAAGGATGGAGTTTGTTTTAGCCGGCAGAGGCTGGAGCTGGACCAGGATGATATTTGTCGTTTGTCTTTACAAACCGTGCAGCAACACACATCAGAGTTAATGTGAAACACGCCGGAGGCCGTGGTCTTTCAAATCCATATACTATATATATATCTTTATTTCGGACCCGGGGTTCATAGCAAGACATAACACAACAACAGACAATAAAAGAGAATAGAGCTAAAACACAGAGATAGAGATTTACATGATATCAAAAATAGAAATACTAAAAAGAGACAACTGTACCAGTGTCACCAGAACAGAGATCGATACCTGATGGAACTACAGTTGATGTGGATCAAACTGTTAATTGTGAGGCATCAAGCCGACACATTAATCTATACATCAGGTTTCTGAGTACAGCTTTATAGGTGTTGACACGTGCATTTACAAACATTTCACTCACACTCAGCCATCGAGGACATGAACATTAGCTTATGATCATTATGTGAATTATTCTCTTGCTGGAAGTTACTTGTCACTGCTGTAAATGTGTGCAACATTGACCAAAGATTAGTTCTTATGTCTCAGCGATAGTTCATTTACTGACTTTTCAGCTGAAATAATGCTATAGAGTTAATTTGACACATTGCTGTATTCTTAACGTGATTTATTAAGAGCAAATACTGATTCAAATATCTTCACTAATGAGACATGAAGCTACAGAGCGAATATTGTTATCTCATTACCACGTTGTTTACTGTTGAGCTTCGTCAAAAACCTTTCTTATCCTTTCAAATAACATTTTATTTGCACGAACTCGGCGTGTCTCATGCGGTCTCTCCTAAAAGTCTGCACCCAAACACACGTGAGAATAATAGGTATCACGAATGCGTTTATCGGTGTTTACACCTATTACTTTCACACCTATTATAATGAACAAATTACACTGCATTAGTGAGCCAGATGCATTTTGTGACCCTAACACTGAGTAATATACAGCTATGTTGTCTGTGCTGATATGTAGAGAGCACATGATGTTATGAGGTGATAATGACCAAGCCGGGGGTAATTGCTCTGCCGGTAGGAGACCTGTAATCACTGCGCCGTGATTATGTAATGGACGCTGCTGATACGGAACAGGTGAACCGAGAGCGAGCGGATTCATTTGAAGCAGCCACAACAGGGACTTCATTTACATCCGCACAAGAATCAAGATTACATTGTCATTAAGACAATAAAGACAGTACAACAGGACCCACGGCGTGTAAACAACACATTCATTATGTCAGTGCCATTATAGTCTCAGTATGAGAGCATGTGGTGCTATAGTCATTCATCTGGCGAACAGTGTTGTTTATTACAGATCATTAGATATATGTTTATACCGCAATCCAAGTCTCATTAAGTTCTGTTAAATATGCTTTACTGATGATGCTTGATTTAACTAAACACAGTTGGCTACTTCATCGAGTCACGTTAAGCTGTCTCAGTCTGGCTATTGGTGATCAATACACAGGCTACAGCTCGCTCGTCAATAGAACCTGTGCATTAAACGCTTATCCATGTGAAAGGATGAGTGGTGATATGAAATTCTATATTTTTATTTTTGTCAACAAATCCCATGAAGGCACCAAAAGCGACAATGAATAGATGCTACAAACAGGTATTGTCTGTGAAGCCAAAGCCTGATACTCCTCGGTGCCATCCAGCTCCATTGTTGTGCACAAACACATCGGTACACCACACCGCTGCACCGGCTGACACGTTCCGTCATTATGATGAACACAGGCACTGTAGTTTATCTTGACTCAGTCCAACATACACTATCCTTCTATTGTGAAGCACCTAATGTGTATTAATCCCCCGCTGGAAATAGTCCCCCAATACAAACACAAAATTAGAGCAGCCAGTCCTGATATATTCATAATATCCATGATATATCCTTTAATGTGATGGGTGAAAATCTGATGTATTAGACAGACCTGTGCCCTCTCAGATTTGGAGGTATTGTTTTATTCTGAATATTTCCACCATTTTACCTGGCTGTCAAACAGCCCTTTCCTTTAGAGCTACAGTTTCTCAGCCGCTGAACTGACACATTACTACACAGAAGTACACGTATTGTGTACTCAGATCAGCTGTTAAAGTCAGAGAGAGTTAAAGGGATAGTTCAACATTTTGGCAAAATGGCCCATTGCCATAATCCCTATAGTCTTATAGATACAGAGTAGGTTTGTTACCTTTTATTGTCAGTGCGAGCTATTTTTAGAACGGCGGAGCAGAGCAGCAAGCTGCTCAGAGCTACAGTACAGGCTAATGGAATTTCTTGGCTCATCAAACTCATCAAATACACAATCCAACAACTCCAAAACACTCTGGTGGACAAGTTGTGACCTGCACATTCACCACGCTATAAGATAATAATGGAACGTTATGAGACAGAGTTGTTTTTTTATGTAAATTCATGCAAAACCACTGATGCATGTTCCCGTCGCAAGCAGTTTTTCAGCAAGCAGTTTCTGCATTTGTCCCGTGAACAACACAAGAGTTTTTTGGAGTTGTTTGATTGTGTATTTGATGAGTTTGACAAGGGAAACCAAAAAACTCCATTAGCCTCCGTAGCATAGCTACGGTCAGATATTTAAGCAATTGGAAGCTTAAACAATCTCCAAAAAGCATATCGTAACAGATGATACATTCCCTTGACATTTAAACAATATACATACTGTACTGGTCAAAGTTATCTAAGAGCTCAAGTCTCCTGGGTTTCCCATTCTTTTCCAGGGTGCTGCTTTGTTTCCCTTTTCACTCTAGAATTGCAGAAAAAAAACACTGACATTGTTTAAAATATTGCAGAAGAGTTTCATGTTTAAGTTTATGCCTAATCGGAGATCATTTCATCTTCCACTTGCTGAACTGTTCACATTAACAGAAATTTTGGCCAGGGGTGCCCAGACTTTTGCATGGCACTGTATATAGGCCAAGGGCATAGCCATGATTGCAACAACCTCATAATACAACAGCATACAGTATAACTATCTCACACCACTCTACATCAAATAACGCCAACTCTGCCTTCATAAAGGTGTTATATTATCTTGTTCACTGTACAACAGTATGTGCCTGTGAAGGTAAATACAGTAAAAGGTACTTGAAATATGCATGGCCTCTTGCTGTTATTTCCCCCTGAACAATAAATAATCAAAAGTGCACCAAGAGGTCTCGGTCTCCAGCGCCTCAGCTACGTCACCTGCACCCAATTGCCTTTTTCACCTGTGGGATGAAGCTCAGAGTGGTGAGAACGCTGAACAGAGCTCGACCTCCCTCGCGCTAACAGACACTGGACCCCCCGTCTCACCCCGTCTCACCCTTCACTGCTCGGACACTATCCGTCTCCTCAAACAGGAGGATCCGCGTTTCCCAAGCAAGGTGCAGCACATTGCTTGTCACTGCCCACCTCTTCATTGCTTGCACCTGCTAAAACATTTGAGGTATTTGAGCAGCAGGGCAACACATTTGCTTTTCATTTAACCTGCCTTTGGAGACCTTTGAAGCACATAATAGCAGAGCAGCGTAGGTCCCCCTCCCACCCCCCTTAATCATTTACCTAGTAAAGGCGCATTCTCTGCAGCTAACCCATCAAGCGGAAAACGAGTTTGGCCCGCTATTTCTCTCTCCCTCCCTTTCCCCCCCTCCCACCTTTCCTCCCTCTCTCTCTCGTCCTGTTTTGCTCTGTGTGTGTCACTCCCTCCCCTTCCCATTGTGAAACCCTCATGCAGTTGCTCACTGACTCGACTGTATGTGAATGAGGGAGGCACGAAGCCAATTGTTGGCCACGTCTGGGCGTGAAAGGTTTCGAGAGATGGTGTGGCTGGCAGCCCATTGATACAACACGGCTAATTATCTTTTGCGTCCAATCATGAGGAAATTTATTGGCAGAGGGAACGCAGCCTTTGTATTTTGGGCAAGATAATGAGACTTGTGTGCTTTAACAAGGAACATGAAAAAGATCTGGTTGTAAATTCAAGTCGGGAATGGAGCCAGATTTGGCCTAAATGTTTAATCATCTTCACTGATAATAGCATATGCTTTAATTTTTACTTGTGAATGTCCTTATTAGACAGATGGAGCTGTGTGTGTGACTGTGTGTGTGTGTGTAGCCTATGCGTCAAAAGGGAAGTGTAGAAGCACTTTCTATTTCTCCCACAACTTTAATTTGATTATCATGTCTTGGCTTTTTCAGTTTTGTGAACTTGGTGGGAGATACAAGAAAATATTTCTGACAAATGAAAGAGCTGTTTATGTTTTACATTATCCTTTAATCAGAACCACTAGAAGTGAATGTCTGGTTTGGATGATTTGGGCCAATCACATGGCAGCTCAGCGGCAACAGCCAAACATACACTGAATACACAGCGATGCGATGAAATGCTGCACAGCGGAGGCAGATGAATCCCTGGCAGTCGCACACACTAAACTGTCCTCACCTGCGAGCGCTCACCTGGACCTGGGAACTTTTAATGCACATTATCAAACACATTAAAGACACACAGTCGGGAACTGGAAGAAGCCTCGCTGGAGAATGCAGTGAGGAAATGCCACATGGCAATTTGCCCCGGCGAGCTCAGGCTATTTGTACGTTGCGATCCATGTGGCTGTGTGCAATAACAACGGCAGACTGGGAGAGGATGTTCCTGTTGCAGACAGCTGGGGTAACAGATGCAGGTCTGCACACAGCACTTCACTAAAAACTGTTATTTTACATGGAGATACATTTCTTGGTGTAGTTTATCTACAGTGTTTTTATGTTCACTGTGAATAAAACTGGGAGCAGTCAACTAAATATAAATGTGAATATAAATATACTCTTTAAAGGTACACTGTGTAGAAATTACTCCCATCTAGGTTGTATATCGCAAGCAACTCAATCGTATTTTTCATGCTGCATTCACATGAAATTGGGCAGACGGCCGCTGCAGGTAATGGCATTGGTATTGTTCACCTGACCCACATTTTACCGGCTTTCTCTGGACTTCTGTGACTAAAATGACATTTGGTTTGTTACCGACGGCCGTCTGCCCGACTGCACCTGAATGCAGCATCAGTGTAACGCTCCATTGCTTCTCACTGCGTTACCGCGGTGACTTTTCACAGACGCAACCTCAACCTGAGGCGACAGCTCACGGTGTCTCTGGTGAGTTTTCGTGGTTTCCGACGGTCACGCTGCCACTGAACGTAAAAACATGGCGACACAACATGGCCGCCAGCACCGAGCTTACCCGCTCTATGTATACAGTATATGAATGATATGAACGGTAAATTCAGAGCTTACCAGAACACTTCAGGGGTGATTACTGATCAATGAAAAACATACTATTGAACGAAATAATCAATTTTCGTGAATAGATAACAGGAGAAGTTACACAATGTCCCTTTAAGTCAGGTGACTGACATTAGAGTCCTACCACATACACGTACACGGAGCATACAGAGCTAAAAGTGTGCAGTGGATCCAGAGTGCACATGGAAACAGTGAGGCATTAGAGAGAATACATTATCATACTTTATCAGTGGGTGTGTCAGGGACTGGAAACAATCATGGCCAATCAGTGTTCTCCTCCTGTGATGTCCTGACAGCTCTGGTAATGGAGTAAAGAGTCCAGAGGAGCAGATTTCTCCAGGACATGCACAAGTACAAAAATACAGAAGCCCCAACAATCTGCCAGAGACAGATTCCTTCCATATAACATGATGAAAATCTACAGGTCATCACTGTTGCCATGATGCAAACTTTGTAATATCTCAAAACAGTCTAGCCCAAAGTTGTAATGGAGAGGGGATTTTTTATACTGCAACTGCATCGTTGTGCAATATGTTGCAGTTTTTGATGATGAATAATTATGTCATTTAATATCACATGTCATTGCAGTCACTAAACAGCAGTTCCAATGTTTATTATATAGTTTTATATCACGTGCCCAGGTGTAATTTGCAGTAAATAAAGCAGTGAAAATATTGGATATAGCAGGAAATATTGAAATATTCAATGTGATTAAACTTAGGCCCAAATGCATAAACCACCAACACTAAAAGCATCTACAATGGCTGCAGAACGTGAGTAAGAATGGGAGGCACATTTTTCTTATACTATGCACACAGGACCAAAACACTGTTGAGTATATAAGGTAAAAAAAATTGGAAAACATGCACTTCCACTGAGGTGCTCAGCTCAGGAGCAGCCCTCTGTCACAAACACTGTCCAAGCTGCAGTGATTTCCATGTTTTTTCCCCCCTCAACACCTAATGTTGATAAGTGCCACCAGGAAAAATGAATCCTCAACAGCTTTCCCTTGAGAGATAAAGTCAAGCAGCATGGATCTACTTGTCCATGTTGGTTATGGAGGAAAATGTCATAAAAATGAAAGGTGGTGCTGATTTGGGATCTCTGGGTGGAGAGCTGTGGTCATCAGTTACAGTAAAGGTGAATGAAAATCATCCTAAAGTGCAGGGTTTAGCAGGGCCACGCCTCCAGATCTATGTATTGTGACTAGTTGAAGAACATGCTGTGTTTCGGGTTTATTAATGATCACAGAAAACAGGACAAGGAAAAGGAAAAAAATATCAACTCAAAAGGAAAACAAGCCGACCATTTTTCTTTACAGCGAGTGGCTGAGTCACTTGTTTTTGGAGGTTTCAACGTCAAAGAAAATATGGGCTGTAGTGAAATCAGTAGCGGCTCTTTGTTACCCGGTAGAGTCCTTGTGGGCCATCAAGGCATATTTGCTCCATCACTCCATTGTTCAAGACTCAAATCCACGTTTAAATCCTCTCGCCTTTGTCTTCTTCCAAGTCACATGGAAGCCTCCCACTCTGCAAACTCTGTGAGCCGTTCCAACCAACAGGGCTAAAGGGATAGATAGATAGGAGTAGACTAGACAATTATCCTAAATGTGAAATGTCCTAACTGGTGTAAGTTCAAAGCCCTGTGTTAAATTATCCTCCATTTAAAACACTTCTCATTGTTGACAACTTCTCTGGCCAATAAATGTCTGTGGAAAAGCCAGGAGAGTAAAAATAGCAACTGGTTCATTAAAACCCACACATCAATAAAAACTTATGAGACTAAATAAACATACAGGGGAAGTTACAGGCCTTCTGTCCACATCGCTGACTGTCAGTGCACCCGGTCCTCACGGTGCTATCAATGTCAGTCACATCTCCTCGCCCACATTTCACCAGGACCCTTGAGTGGTTCTCTTTAATGCTCAATTTAACACAATCACAGTATGAAAAGAAGCACCTCAGCCACCTGGCTCTTTCCTTCGGGAGAAAAACCAGGATCAAACTCTCGACCCTGCTAACTAAAATTGTTATGCCCCCTTCCAAATGAATCTGATATGCATGCTTACTTAACATATCACCTTTCCTCCATTTCCATAGCTCCTGGTTCATTTAGGTATTTTTGTGGGCGCTTCGGCTAACTCGCTAGCAATGCTGCCTCTCCTCCTGACCATCAGAACTGAGGCACAAAGGCATGAATTTATGTGTCTACATGGTTTCTGACAGGCATATGTGTGAAAGGAAAGAAGAAAAAGAAAGCACAGAATATAAAAAAGTCAACACAGCATTTCCAGTCTGCATCTGTGGTTTTTAAATAATCTAAAAAGTATGTCAGACTCTCTTAAAGACCACTTTAAGGAGGCCAAAACGTTATTGCCCCTAAGAGAGATATTTCCCCTTTGGAATTTGTTTATATTTTTCTGCATGACTGTTTCTCTCTATGTCAACCAGAACTAAAAGGCTGGTTAAAAAGAGCCAATATTCATGTGATCTATAAATCCAAAATAATAAGGAATGGGTAAAAAAAAAAAAAAAAAGGGGAGAAAGATAAAAAATGGACACGGGGCTTAAAATCAAATAAATCACACCTGGATCCTTGGTAAAAACTGGCAGAGTGCTCCTTATATTGCACTCAAATTACTCCATTTGTTCCCTAAGATATTTTAATCCCGACTGACCTCAAACTTCCCATGAACCAGGGCCTGAACAAAAGGCCGCCCACTGTCCATGCAGTAAATCTGTTGTCTCCCTTCTGGGCCCTCAACAGGGGATCATAGATCAGCACTGCTCTGCAGCTTGCTTCAATTTACTCAATTAACTCTGCCGAAGCACTTGTAAGTTCTGCAGATGTTGGTTTATTATCGAGGCCTAAAATGTACAAGTGGGTTCAGGAGCTCGGGGTTGCAGCAAGGTTCACAAAGGGGGGGAAGGGCAAACTCATTTCCAGCCGTAGTTTTTGAAAAGAACATAGATTATGATAAGTAATGGTGTGTGTGGATCTGCACAGGTTTGTGTCACTGTTGCGCGTTCGCTCTGTTCCTCAAGGCGTCCCGAGCCAAAGTGTCTGCAAAGTAGCTTTACAGAGAAAAAACTATTTCAATCTTTACATTCAGATATTCAAAGGTGGGTTAACGGAGGCTCCATTGGAATGATATGATGAGAAATCCACTAAAGATAAGCACACACACATGTAATGTAAATTATTTCCACCGCTGCAGCTGCTACACTTCCAACCAGGCTCTGTGAATAAAGTTCTCTGAAGATCTTAGCCACATGAAATGGCTTAGTCCCTCGGCCTGAATGATTCGCTGATGACAAACCTCGGGAGGCTGGCCATTAGTCATGATCACAGTGTTGTTGCAGCGCTCGCAGCAGTTATCTCAGGAACGACCTCGCACCTAAATAATCTGTAAAAAAAAAAGCCTTTTACATATTTATCACGTCAGTTATCGGAATATCTCTGATTTGCTAAAACACAAAGCTGAATTTCTTATCTGCTTCTAACCTCGGCTGGATAAATCAAACTAAAACTGACACGAGGAATTTAAAGTATACAGTAAGGAGGATGCTAATATCAACCAGGTGCGGTTACCATCACCATAAAACTTCCTGCCGACACCATCCATGTGTGCCCATATATTTCCTCGCTTGGCCAACTACATTTCAATTAAGAGCGGCAACACAGGATGACATTCATAGTGCTTTAAAATAAGGTTTTGACAAATTATTTTCCTCTGTCAAGCTAATATGCTAACTGCGGGCTTGGCTCTATTGAGCGAGGGGGCTTATCTTTCTGCAGTTGGTGAGTCACAGGCCAAGTCAAAGTTGGGAGGCTCTGCACCAGTTTAATGGCTTGCCAGTTGATTTTAATGTGAAACGTATTGCTCGTACACAGGTACAGCACATATTTCTAATAACCTCACTCCTCATAAACACATCAAGCCTTAACCTTGGCGCTGATGTTCCTCTCAGTAGGTCTGACTACTCTTTGACTGCGAACCATTTTCTCCACTGATAAAAGAATCTTTCAGCTGATAAGTGATTTGGCTGAACAACGATCTGACGGCGCAGGATCACACTGACATACGGGCTCTGTCGTCACAACAAAACTGAGATGCAAATGTAGTAAAAAAAAAAAAAGAAGTTTTTAACATTTGACATTATGTAATATTACATTAATAATATTGTTTCTTTTCATTCCTCAGAATAATATGTGGTGGAGTTTTTCCGCAGCTTGCCAACTACGCTCACAGCTTGTTGCGCTACATATCACTAGTGCCTATTATTCATCGCAGATTAACAATTTAATCAAAACATCGCTCAGTCTTTCATTTCCATGACCTTTGTTCAGGTTCTTCTTCTTCCTTTCATTAGAAAAAAAAACAGATTTTTTTTTCCCCCAAAGAGAAGCTTGATATTTCCAGCCAGATTTAATGCCCACACATTTCCAAAAAAATTGTGTTTTCTGCTTTAAGTACATTATTATTAAAATTTAAGAAGATATCATCAGCCAGTGGTATCCACCTACCTTTTAAATTCAAAACAACATACTGAAAAAAATAGATTTAATTATAGCTGTGAAAGCTATTTCAGTGGCCTTTTGTGGTATTTTATTAGGATGTAGTTCCTGCAAACAAGAGGTTATGGCTCCGGAGCTTTTACTGTAAAACAGATTAGCGCTATGCAAATACAAACTATGAGATGGAAGGCAGCATGAAAGAGATGAGACACGCTGTAGACGTTTTTTTCCCCTCCATTTAAAAGATGGAGAGTAAGACAAAGTCTTTTGGGAGGCTATGAGGAGGAATTCCCCGCTAATGATATTCCCTGTGGGAAGAACCTAATTTATTCAAGTTAATGCGTCTTATTTTCTGTTCAAGGTGTATTCCACGGAATTATCAAACAAATTTAATTGTTAATCCATCTGCTTCGAAACAACCGAGATCTTGTTCAATAAGCTCTGAGTCAGCTTGATCCAATTATGCTAGAACGGAGACATTTGTAATCATTTGCCATCACACCACCCCTGCAACCTACACAGATACACGCACCAAACCGGCTTATGCTATTTGGGAGAAAGCATGAAACTTGGTGCTCGGCGAGCACAAGAGCAACACAAACTGTTTGGAATGAAGTAGTGACCCCCGAGAGTTTGAGGTCAAGGGTCTCGGGGTAAGAATTGTAAATGACATGTTCACCCTAGGGCTTCTTCTAATGACTTTTTTTTTTCCTGAGGAGAGAGGAGAGGATGAGGCCCGCTCATTTCTCCACTGTCTTCATTGACGGGTCTTTGGGGAGTGATATGCAAGTATGGAAGTGTAATGAACTTGTTTTCCTTCTCTAAACCCCCTCGCTGTCTCCTAAATCACTAGTGCAGCACATGAGCCACCATCCTCTCTCCCACAGCTGCACTTGCTCTGCAGCTCTGAACTGCACAAAGTGGTGTTGATTGTAAGCAGATACAGGCCTTCTGTCCGGTCCGCTGCTGATTTATCGACCGTGTGTTTTCTTTAATTGTGAGCTTTGCAGATTTGAAATGATCTCAGTTAATGTTGTTCCTCCTTTTATCAGTAAATAACAGACTTAGCTTGTCATTAACTGTTTTCTTGAGTGCTGTAAACCTCAATGATGTTTGACATTTCACGCCGAGTGAAGTTTCTGTACAGTACTGTACGTTCCCATTGCTAAATATTGTTCAGATCCGCTGTTACGTAACATGATAGTAAATGTAGCATGATTGTGGTTTTCCTTTTTAACATAGTAAATTGTTTCCAGTATTTCCATATCTAGAGTTTCTAAGACGCTAAATTAGATTACGTCCAATTTCACTTTATTAGTAAAGCAGAGATTTGTCACATTCTTGATCCAAAGTCCTGATCTCAGAGTTAATGAAGCACCAAGAGGGTCACAGCCATCATTAGTTCTGCCTGATCCAGGGCAGTGGGTCATTGAAACAAAAAACACATGGTGCCATTTTGGATTTGTATATCCTGATGGCATTAGATATCACTTTATTAAAAAATATAAAGTTACTTATTAATGACCAATTGTTCAAAAACAAGTACTTATAAAATACTAACTGGTATAAGCACAGTCGCCTTTATCAGTCAGCTCATTTGGAGGTTAAATGATGTGATTACCACTTGAAGTGCGGCCTGTGAAAGACGTGCTGTGTTATATCCTGCACAGGGTGCAGTGGCGGGTTAGACCCAGGTCTGCTCCTGGTTAACTGAGCAGATCTTAATCTTCTGGCCAGACCAGAGTCCAGCATCTGTGGTATTCAAAGAGGATTGATGGGCAGCATTCCTTGATTTTTACCCCTGCCCTTCCACCGTGCCCCCTCCCGTGATGTAATGACATTATCAATTAGCCCCCATTAATTTAGCAAAAACAAATAAGCATCTCGGTACACCTCCCTTTCGAGCATGTGGTTCTGATTTCCTGAGTGTTTGTCAGTGGCCGCTGTTTGGTTAATCCTTTGGCTAAGGTGGTGTGGTCGAGAGAGGTCATGCCTTTCTCCTCCCTTCGGCTGCTTTCCTCCCTGTCCTCTGAAGGATCTCCTCAGCTCCGTGGCACGCTGTTGACTGTTAGCTTTCCTAAGTCCCCTGTGCTTTCTCTGCACTCGTCCATAAGCCGCAAATTACCTTCAAATTTGTTGACCATTATCGAGATTTTACAACGTGTGTCTACATATTACTAAAAGCAATACGGTTTTTACACTGGAGTAAAAGCACAGCCAGAGCTGCACAGAGTTACGGCTATTTTTCATTCATTATCCACTAAACAGCCAATTTTCATTAGCTCGCTATCTTGCAATCTTTTTAGTGTTGTATCTTAACATTGTGATTTTATTCTTGCTATTGTGTCGTATTGTGTTTTAAGAGTGTGACATTTTGTTATTGCTGTTGTTTGAAAGGCTGCTTGTGTGATGATGTTTTTATAGATGAAATTAGTAGCTAATTCTGGTACGGCTGTCCCTGTTAAACAAACAAATAAACAAATAAAAAAATAAATAAATTGAGCGAACCTCTTCAGAAACTTTCTTAATGAGGTCAACAGTGACTCTTCGGCTCCTGCCGTGATGTTTTCTGTTCAGTGATAACATCATGTTCACTTCATTTACAAATGAGTAATTTGTTCTAAATGTAGATTGAGTGAAACATTATTTCCTACAGGGACAACTGCAGCGCAGGTATTAACTACTCTGTCTCAGTCATCAGGGCCAAGCTGAGTACCCTGGCCAACAGAGGCACACGTTCAGATGCGCACTTCTCACAAGTGACAGGCTGATTTGTGGTCACATTTCAAAACGCATGATTGTCTGACTGAAATACAATGCTCTGAGGCCTGTAAATAATCCTGTGCTTTTATGTTGAACATCTGGTAACACTGTTTATACAGTACACATTACAGTAGCTTACTGAGAAAGCTGAAGGGCAAAAAAATACAAATAACATTAGTGTACAGGGTCTTAGAAAGTCAGATAACTCACCTACTGTGTTTTATCTAAAAGCTTGAGTTGGCAACTTAAACCTGAAAGTCCGGCCAGTTGCTATCAATTGTGATTTATGTTTTTAGGCTACAACGATAGTTTTTAGTTCCTTTGCTCTTCCCTTTTGTGGTGTAACACAAAGATTAAAATCTGCCCTCAGAAACCGCTGCAGGCTCCGACTAAAAGTCCACTGTGTTTCTATTTCTAAGTCGACCAGTAAATAATGGTCTCTATAAACAGCCGGGCCCACAGCCACAGCCAGGATGGGACGAACACAGACTCGCACATAAATATACAGACAAACAATTAAGGACACATAAGCCTACACCAAACGATATCAATAAACATAATATGATTTTTTGTTATTTACAGGGAATTAAAGTTAAGTGGAAAACACATAAAATGGGCCTGAGGAAAAGTTGACAACCTCCACTGTGAGCCCCAGTGTCCCGAAGGAGCAGTTCATACATTAATACTCGACCCCTGCAGGAAATTGCCCCCCCTCACTCCTCCCTCCATCCCCTCCCCTGTATCTCTGTAAAACATATTCCACTGCAACAAAGGCTCTGAAAAGTAGCCGACATTTTTTATATTAATAATGAGGTTAAGACTGACGCTCATAGATTAGACCACGGCGTCTGGCTGCACGGCCGCGCAAAGATGACAAGTTGACCCGCTTCTCTTCCTGACTGTGAAGTGGCAGAGAGGAAGAAAAGAAAGTTACAGATCATACAGTTATGGCTGCTTGTGAAATAACTCTGCTGCAGTCTTTCTTGGGAACATCTGACCGTCGCTTGAAGCCTTTTCGTTGCCAAATACAACAGTTTTTAATTAAAGTTATTAAAGCAAAAAAAATAAAGGAAATACAAAAAGCAGTTATAATCATCAGGGTTTCGCTGATTGATCACTGAGCACAAAATGACTCACCACTGATTTTCCAAATCAATTCATTTGATTTGATCCAATCGATTCAGCTCAGACACTGTTTTTCTCTCAGAACTAATGATGTAAATCGCACCTCTGGCCCACTATTAAAAATATCAATGTTAATATTCAAAATAAAGCATGACGCAGCCATACATCAAACTATGCCGAGTCAAGACGCCATCCTGCACTGACCAGGATGTATAAACTATAAATGACTGAACATTTTGTTGAACTATTTCTATTTTTCTGTCCTTTACAGGACTGTTCAATGTGATGTAACTAGTCAAGAGGAGATATGAGATGATAAACAACATCAGGAGAATAAAAAGGGCAAACAAAGGACAGAAGAAGACTTAAGACAAGATGTGTTGAGTCTGTTGTACAAAACAGAAGGAACTAGCTTCATTTTTAGGCCTTTTTCACTTTTCTTTAAGATGCACATTTTCTAAACAGTCTATTAGATCCCTTATTATCACTGATGGATATATATACTCACCAGTTAAGTTATTATTCATTAACGGGACTCCAGAGCAAACAGTAAAATGAGGAAAATGCAAAAAAAGAAAGAAAGAAATGATGCCATCATCTATGCCATCATCATGACTGTCACTTTGTCACTGCCTATTGACTGAGTGGTGGAAGCTGAAGAAGGAGAAAGAAGATTTACAAAGGGTGAACATCAGCCACTAAAGCCGCTGCTCCTGGGTCAGTGAATCTGCATCAGGTCCACAGCTCTGTCCTCTCTTCATTCACTAAATCTGTCTGAATGGCGTCACGCTGCCTTTACTCTCTGTGCAAACGTCAATACTCACGGCTCATTTACTGAGGAGGGGGGGGGGGGCAGGTTTCATTGTTTCCATCGGCTACTTTTTACCAAAGTGGTGACATGCTCACTACGCCGTGATTGAACTTGAACCTGAACTAATCATTCCTAGGCCATCAGAAGGTTAAAGAGTTTATCTGATCGCCGATTAAATTAAAACAGCCAATGAGATTCTGGTTATGACAAAAATCTTAATCTAGACTGCTGTGTTTTCTTGATAGCAGAGCATGTGCTGGTTATGTGATTGCTTCCGCCGCCTATCCTATTTACTTTAGACTGAAGCGGACAAATCTCCAGCTTCTCCTCCTGGTCGCCACACAGTAATTCCTGAAGAGAAATCAAGGACCTTGAAGCGTGTTAATGCTCATTTATTGAAGTCTTACAGCATGGTTAAGATACAGCACCTATGAGGGAGCACAGATAAGAAGGTGTGGACAGTGATGCGAAGTTTCTGTGCGGCTTGTTTGTGTAATATTGCATCAAAACTTCTAAGGTGGTGTGACTCTGGACTTTGCACCTGACTTGTGCTAAGCCAATCAGCAATGTACATATTTATCCCAGAATCAACTCTGGATTAGGAGCTTACTAGAGAGCACTTTAGATGAGATTTCTGCATCAGGTTTAGAAAGTTTAAGGCCAAAAAAATAATAAAAATGCTGCTGAATAATATTTGACGACACAGATTTTCTTATGAAGTTATTCCATATCTTATGTGCATTATTTTGAAGTGAATCATAACCTGAGTATTGGTTAAAGAAAACATATATTGTAGCTTTTACATTGACATCTTCACCACTATGGTTTTTCCCTGAAGGAAAAAGACACTAGAAAGATCACAATAACTCATTACTAATAATAACTCCATGAAAAGATGTGTTGTACTAACAATGTGTTTTTATTAAATATAATCTTCTTCTGATTTCTGACTTAAATTGTTTGGCACAAAAATTGCCACATGACGTGGCACATAGGAAAAATGTGTTACATTACAAGAGTCTATGCAAAAAGCATTAAAAATATATAAACTAAGTTAATTTTATTTATCTTTTTAAAAAGAAGAAGAATCAATCACAAACTCCACGTGAAACATGGAACATCTGACACTGGTGTCTCGGCCTTCACTGTGGCTCTCTGGACTCACAGTATGCCCCATTTACACTGTGATGTTATACATGATGCCATACCATTGTTTTTGCTTCCACCAGGGGATTAACTGCACTGACCATGATGTTGTGGTCCAGTGGAAACAGAGCTGAGCTTTGATGCAACTGTGACTGATGTTTGCTGTCTGCTCACACTGAGCCGTGGCGGATATCTTTTCTATCTCCGCATCAATTTGAACTTTTTCCAAAGAGCAAGGACTCAGGCTTGAGTGGTTACATGAAGATCTGCATGTGACAGACAGAGGCCTTTTGGAGTTTGTGATCAAACCTCATGCGTCACAGAGAGGTTCTTGACTATTATCACTCCGGATTATTTACCATATAACATAAAGCTATAACAGGCTTGTTATGTCGTATATTGTCTCAGGCCTAGTCCACACGAGCCCGGGTATTTTTGAAACCGGAGTTTTGCTGCGCGTCCACACGAGTGGTGTAAATAAAATACTCCGTACACACACAACCGTGGACGCCAGCACCAAGTGACGTAGTGCACGTGCACTACACATGCCACAACCATAGGTGGTGATGTAAGGTAAAATGGGAAGGCTGTTGTAACCAATCAAAACATACCGGAAAAACAAGTCACACACACCATTGTTTACTAACTTCCCCCTCACGTCATAAGTGGGCGCGTGCTTTATATCAGCTGATATGATGCACGCGCGCATCTATGACGTAAACGAGTAACACATTCACGGTTGCAGTGTCCACACGCACCCGGTGAAACCAACCGGGTCCGAAAACCCCACCCTGGACCCCGGTTTCAAAAAACCACGGTTTCAGGTTTCCAAAAGCGCGGTTGCGTGTGGACAGAGCATACAACCGGGAACATACAGTCACGGTTTCAAAAATACCCGGGCTCGTGTGGACTAGGCCTCAGACACACTGTCGCCACGTTTCTCTGTCTGCTTCTCTCAAATCACATAAGTTAAGCACATTATCCTATCGTATCTGGAAAGGTTCGTCATACGACATACAAATAGAGTAAACACATAACAGCACCTGTAACAGGATTTATGAGTCCTCAGATCACACCACGTTTGATTCAGTAGCTGTCAGGCTAACATGTGGTTTAAGCTTTCTTTTTCTTCTTGGAGATATTCTACAAAGAGACTGTCTTCTTGTGCAAGCGGCTTAATACAGTCCACACAGCACACCACATTACACCAGCAGCTGTAATGTAATTATGATTAAGTCCATGTTAGGAGTTAGTCTACTTTGGGGTGGACGGAGGAGTTGACAAAACACAGAGATTTGACATAGAGGACCACTGTTCCAGTCATTGTTGTTTCTTTTAACTGTGGCCGGTCTACAACCTCAGTGTGTTTATTATTGTTAGCCCAAACCGTGATTTTGTGCCTAAGCCTGAAAGGTGACTGTTCAATAGCTATTAAAGGTGGAAGCCTGTTGGTGTGATACAGACTCCTACAGTATGGATTAAATTGGAAGGGAGGGTATTGTTGTCTAAAAGTTATAATAGATGAAATAATATTCTACTCAATTTGTTTATGTGATCGATCTGAACATCATCACTATCACTTGACCGATAATCACAGCGGGGTCATTCTCAAAGGTGCAGTAACGATACGATGTAATAAAGCAGCAGCTTCCTTTTTTTCCTTCCTCTCACATATGCACAGCTGCATGTATGTATTGGTTGGAGGGAGGGGTGGGGGGGCAGGAGTGGGTGGAATTTCTCCCTTGATTTATATGATGGACCTGACTTTGACCCGGCCCTGCTGCTGGAAACTTGCCATTACCCCATTCACTTATCATTAAGTACTTGAAAGTGACCAGACAACATTTTACGCCACGTTGGGGTCACTCTGGGTGGAGACTGGAGTCTGCTGTCAGGTGTACAAGTAAAAATGTCATGCTTGCATGTACTTGCAGCTTCATTTATTAAGCTGTAACAGAGCGGACCAGAGAGCTGGATTTATGAAAGAGCGCTCCCAGTGAAACAGTCAGGTTAAACAACTGTTACGAGTTTACAAACTGTATGATTATAAAAAGTGGAAGCGCAGCCCATCCCTACTGCGTACTGTATGCTGTATATCTTTGATACAAGTTGATGGAGACTCTCAGAAAGTAGAGAGTACAGTAGCTCATTCTTCTTCTTTTATCTCTAGAAGAGCTATGTTAAACCCTTCCAATGAGCACTTGTAAAATGTCTGTTGGTAAGCTGTGTAGTAGTTGGATAAGCAGAAAGGAAATCTAGAAATAAATAAAGTGGATTAGGTCCTCTGAAAGCTGCATCTCTGCCCTACAGCCGACTGGGTACCTCTCCTGTCTGCATGATAATGCCTCTGTCAAGGCTTGTGACCCAGTTGGTACAAAGCGGGAAATTACGTCATTTGCAAATATGCTTTTATTCCATGATAGTGTATAATTGTACAAATGAAATGAGATTATCTCTCTAGTCCTCCACAAACAGCCATGCAGCTTTATACGGGGGGTGGGGGGGATTGGAAAAGACTGATAATTTGCCAAAAAAACCCGTGGCGTGGAAGCATGTACTCAACCTTGGGCCCAGGTTATTTTAAGGAAAACCAATCTTTGATCAGCCAAGCTGAAATGGCTAAGATAAGTGGGAGCTACATCTCGCGGCAGGACCGCGCACCAGTCTGATATTGCTATTTCCTCCCTGGTTTCTCAAGAGCGGTAAATAGCTGCTGCCCCCACCGACTCCCCCCCCCCCACAACTGCACCTCCTCGCTCCCCCTTATCTGCTCCCCACTTTCTTCTGGAGATCTCTGTCACTTTAATCCACAGAGTCTGCCGCTGGTTAACAAGGAAATCCTGTGTCAATTATCACCAACCACTTCCTGCTGGGAGAGCAGCGGGGAATCAAAGGGGCCTGAGAGTCTTTCACACCAGAGAGGAGCAGTAGGCCTAATTAAATGGCCCTTGTGTCCCGCTGGCAGCCGGTGTCCGGGTGACAGATAGCCCAGCCCAACGATAACCTCCTTCAGCTGATGATTGTTTTGATAGGGGAGCTAGTAGGCACTTTGGGTGCCCCAAGGTTGACAGATTGCGATCCAGGAGTCCAAATTAACTCGTATCAAGGACGCAGGGTTTACGGGGGAAAACGATGGATGAGTTCTTTGAAATGTACTGTATGTAATCATAATGTAATGTGGGTATAACAGATTCATGAAGGAATGAGATCCAAGCTGTCCAACATGCATTTTTAGAAAGTCGTCATAAGCTTTCACAAAAAAAAAAAAAAAAATCTAGTCTCCTTAAGTCATTAAAATTCTGGTTTCATAAATCTGGGACTGTGAACCCGCGATGCATCATTTGCACACTAGTGGGTGAAGCGTGCATATTAAGATTTGATATGCCACATTTTATCTCGATTCTCAAAAACCCAGCGTTTGGGGAAAAAGGGAAGGTTATTTGAAGCCCAAATATGCAACGCTCAAAAATGACAATTCCCAGACCACTTTCAGGTGGAGGTCTGTGAAAGCACAACTCCAAGGTTCAAACTGCTTTATATCAACTTTAAGCATCATATGAGGTCAGCAAATCACCAGCCTGCCTGCCTTGTAGTTGTCATTTCACTCTTAACTGTCACTTACAGGTATCTTGTGTCGCCTGCATAATGTCAGATTAAGCTATCACCCACAGTCACTGCCAAAAGTAGCTTTTCCTGTTCATTAAAAAAAAAAGTTAGCTTCTAAAAACTCACCAAAATTATCATTTCAAAAAGTGTCTGTATAAAATATGTTTCCCAGGGATTGGCTATGGATTGTGGATGATTGATAGAATAGGCAATTTGAGGGTGGGGATGAAGTGAATGTGAATAAATGTGCAAAGAGCCTGCACACAGTCAAACTTTTGTGGAATATTTAACATTTAAATCGGCTAAATATAGGTCTGAAATTTTACATTGCAGCCGGTCATTAAGAACAAAAAAAAAAAGAAAAAAGAAAAGAAAAAGAGGAGCCTGCAGCTGGCTGAAGTTGACCACCATGTCCTCCCCTGCGCCTCTCCCAGCCTCCACTCCTGTTGGAGACAGCTTCAACCCCCAGTGCCTTGTCCACCTTTAAATTTTCATATGGAGGAAAGGGGCTGCAGAAAAACCAATTTACTAACAGAGCGACATCATCTGTTTGGCCGTTTATCTCTGACACACCACCCCTCAGTCCAGTGTTGACAGTACATGATATTCCATTAATCTGCCTAATGAAAATTTAACCAGTGTTATAAACAAATAATTGGCCATTATCCTCTCAAAGATCCCGAATAAATTACTTGGGCGTTTTTCATGGCTTCTGAAAGAAGAAGAAGCCGGCCCCTCCTGATTGATGTTGGAATAAATGCGGGGCCGGCTCCGACGCTGCGAGTGGGTCTCGGCTAAGCCTGTGATTGACTTAATGAGAGTCTTTGGGGTGAGTAAATGTTCCAAATTGCTCAGTCATTAGCTTTTGCTCGGCTGTCTGAAGATACCCCCGGATCTGCAGCGCGGGTCTCTCCTCTTGTACCATTCCGCCTGCAATTACATTTTCATTTAGAGCAAACCTCTGAAGTCCGATAGGCAGGCCCCTTTTCATTATGCTGGCCTCCTTTTTCTTTTTTATCTAAATGGTGTGAAATGTCTCTTCATTTAGACCAATTAAAGTTGAAAAAGACTGCGCTGTAATGAATTATCATACAAATTATTTACTTAATGCCACAATCTCTCTCCCTCTCTCCCTCTCCTCCTCTCTCATCCTCCTCTCTCTGGCACCAGGGATGCACAGAGTCAGGCAGACGGGGAATACTGTGTGAGAGGAGGCATGGCGGGAGTCCACAATGGATCCACTTTGAAACTGAAACTTCCTTCAAAAACGGTACACATTTTTTTCTCAGGTTATGTCTCTGTTTGGGGCGTTTTGGTCTGCGTGCTGCGTTCACTGCACCCTGCGTGCAAGACGGTCTCCGCTACCGGAAGGAGGAGGACGAGGAGGAACCCAACATCTGAACAAAAGGGGAACAGTATGTCGTCAATATAGCTCATTTCAGATATTTCATTTCAGGAGATGTCTAAGCTCTTCTTAATTAAGGACAAGCTTATGGTTTCAAATTAACTCATTTAATTGAGGGGACCAGTTCTTGTCTGCAAGACAGTGTGGAGAATGTCTCCAGTCTCCTTCCGGAGGCTGTTGGCTGACACATAAACACTGGGAGAGTTCACAACTATCACAGCAGCCCCATCCATACCTCTGGGACCGCCTCTCTCTCTCTGCCTCCTCAATGAGACACACACTGCCAAAGACTCTCTCCATTAGCTTTTCACCAGCAGAACAGCTATTCAGCTGCATATTCTCCAGCCATTATTCATGTCAGCAGCCAATGCACCATATTAGGCTTGTTTTTCACCAGCCGACATAATGGAGAGAGGAATGAAACGGTATATTTTCTCTCAATGTTATTTTTTTCTTCTTTTTTTTTTTTTTAAAAGCCAGTCAATTCACAGGCTGATCGTGCTGGGTAAAGCTGGTGGAGCTGAAGTGACTTGTCACCATGGAGACGGCAGCTTCTACTTCATGCCAGAGCAGTTTCTGCTAAAGCTCCAAGATGAGGGGGCAGCAGCAGAGAGAAAGGGGGCTGTTAGCTTGTCCCCAGCCCCAGACACCCCCTTCCCTTACGACAAATGAGGGGGGACCGGCGGCCCGACCTTAGATGGAAGCCAGATTTGTCACCGGAGGCCATATTTAAAGAGAAAAAAAAAAAAAACTCAAGCTGGTGAAATGAAAAGTCCCAGCCTGGATAAATTACTTTTACGTCCTGTAAAGAAGTCGAGAAGAAATCTTTGGGGAAACATAAACTCCAGAGGGGTCAGTTTCAGAGGAGGTGTCAAAGTGTTGTTAAACTCACTGGGCAATAATCTTAAGTACTCCATGATTTGCACTAATTGGTATGAAATCACCCACAGTGCTTAAGTGCAGCTACCACTTGGGTTTGCTGCATCTGCTCTATGTCAGCGCCGATTCTTTTTGACAGCCTGGAAATAGAAATACGAAATTGCCGTATGGATCGCCCACCTTTGAGCTTAAGTCACAGGTACAAAGAGGGAATGGATTTTCACCAGAAAATCTTCTCTATTGCTTTTTTGCTTTCTTATCAGCGCTACAGAATACAAGCGTTATTTGCTGTCATTATCAATGAACACATAAAAGCCGCAGATATTTGCACTCGCGAGCAAAAGGAACCTATTCTGAATATTATGACATAAAATGATTTCGACACAATAACAGGATTGCTGTTTGGCAAACTCGGACGAGCAGCTAAAAGTGGAGGGGCGACAGGATGTCACAATATTTTCAGATATATTCACAATACAAAAGAAATATTTTGCTTTTCAACGGCAGACAAATGATTATAACAGTAATAAGTCGCTGCTGGGAGAGGATACTGCAGGGGTTTGATGTCCAAACCACCTCACTTAGATCTGTCATGGGATCCCATAACCACATATATGCCTAGATGAGGCTATTTGCTCTCTCAAACATCAAGCTGTCTGAGTAATCATACCCAAGTACTCATTATGTGTGGCATGCACCCTAATGCATGCTAATTGCTGCTTATTAACCTAATACTTCCATTAACAGAGGTAATTCATTTTGGAGCAACATATAAACAATATGATGAAAACAATTAAAGCGAGGTCGCACCGCTACTGTGAATCTCTATAAAGGAGAAGTCGGTTTTAAAAAAAAAATCCCCCCCGCCCCCAGGTGCAGGTTTGAGATCAGTTTGATGAACGTCTGTTTTCATACCATCTGAACAGTGCTTATGAATCAGGACAGGTTAATCCTAAGTGCTGGTGTAAGTAGCTGCATGCTCAGTCCCACCGCAGCTCAGTGAACAAACGTGCGTGTGATGATCTCAGGTGAATAAAATAGCCACCTGTCACCGCGGGTTTGAGTCTCAGAGCGGAGTCATGAGTTGTGTTAAGCAGTTATGTGACATGAGAGGAAACTCTCTATAAACCTGCAGGCTAACATTACCTCCCTGTTACTTTAACACAAAAGGGGGTTGTTTCCTCAGTATTAATAACCAAGCCTCACCTAAAAAAATTAATTTGAAACTATGCATACACTCCTGAATAGGAGAGGGTAAAACTATTAATTAAAAGTGGAACAGGTTCTTATTTTAGTGGAAAGTGGAAGAATTATGAGCCTTTGTTAAGGAAGGCCCAGGAGCAAAGCTTTCATTAGCCTACATGCATGGCAAAAGCAATTCATCAACTGTAATTTTGCCTCAATGGGCAAAAAAGAGGGATCAACCTCAGCATGCTATTTATGGAGATTTACGGAAGTCTGGGAAATGCTAATGTGATTAACATTTATCTACAACATGTTTCGAAATGGCCCTCATGTCCACGTTTTGCCTTTAAGATTAAGTTATTGCACTTGCTTAAGAAAAAAAAAGAAAAAATATATAGTGATACAAAATCTGCTTCGCAGTGCAAGAGCACAATGATGATTTTTTATTTTTTTATTTTTTGGGGGAGAAATCTCCGTCACATTAGTGGAGGATTTCTCTCCCCCCCTCGTCACCCCCCCGGTCCCCTCCCCTCGTTCTAAATATCTCTCTTTCTGTGTGTCTGTCCCCAGATGAAGGCGCGGCGAGCAGAGCGGTGCTTTTGTCCTACCGGAGTGTCTCTCTCGAAAATGTGAACTGTTCCACGGATTAGCTGAGCAGAGATTTATTTAATGCATCCTCATAGAGTATTGTTGAAATCTATTTTGGGATACGGAGCTTGCCAAGCTCTAAGCCTGGTAATATATGCCTGCTACAGTTTAAGAGAGAGGGTTCACAGACCCTCTTTATGTTGGGATCATATGGATCATACAGAGTCATTGAATATGAAAATATTGAGGGCTGGTTGCACATTTATTGTTTTCACACAGGGCCCACAAAAAGGCTTGTTTCCATCCCCTCCCTCCTGTCTCCTGTTTGTATGGCCTGTTTAAATATTTGATGTCCTAGGGAATGATTGTGATATTCACCAGATAAGATACTGCACATGCATATGCCATGAGAGGCCCCTATTTAAGATAGCAGCTTAAGGTTTCTGAGAGGCCAACAAAGCCACGGATGGAAGAGACTGCAGTGCATTTGCATTTGAGCTGTGGATTTAGGAGCAGCTCGAGCAGAATGAATACTAATAATGTATCTAATTTAAAATGCTAAGTATTTACCTTAGAGTTTATTCATCCATAAAACCTTATAAATAAAATCAAAACATGCTTTTTCATTCAACATCCATAATAGTGTGTTTACAGCAAATGATGGTCTATTTAAATTTCATGAAGCATTTACTATGAAAAATATTACACTATCTATCACAGTTGGGGATATAAACCGCATTAGACTGCACAATCAAGTTTCAAGTTGCTGATATCAGCAAAGCCCCCCCACCAAAAAAAAAAAAAATTGAACAAACAATCCCAAGACTCCCGACTACACTTCCCAGCATGCCTCGGGGGGATAAGGTTTGGACCGCTTCTCCTCGCAGTGAACGGGTAGCAATGTGACAGAGAGTGACACAAAAGAGGAAAGCCAGGGGGTGTGCAGGAGTGGGGGAGAGGGAGCCGGACAAAAGAGAAGACATGGGCTTTGCACGGAGGACATGATAAAGCCAGGAGCATTATCGTCAGTGTGAAAGACGGGGGCCATACTTCAAACGGGATTTTCTCTCCATGACAGGATACTCCGCTGACGCAGAGCAAATAGCTCTCTGTAGCAGTATATAGCTTCAGGGCTTCTAGGCTTCTTTGTAAATTCAACAAACTACAATGCAATGATAGGATCTCATGCAGAGGGACCAGAATGCTCAGTATCAGAATTATAGATAAGTAAATACAATGGTAATGAGGGGGAAATTTTGAAAAAAAAAAAAAAAAGTGAAGAATTAAAAAATATATATTTTTCACAATGGAGAAAAAGTCTAAGACTCACTTGAAAGCAACAACAGCAACTGATGCATTACTTCAGCTTCTATAGAGGAGGCATTAAGCTTTACAAATATGACTCTTACAAAGAAGCCACAGGGTTCAATCAATTAGTCTGTGATTATTATTACTTCTGTTGTTATTACTAGTCCCAGCAGCCAGGCTGTTATGGTAACCCTAGACGCAGTCCATACTACTAATCCTTGCCCCTTCCCTAACCTTAACCTTTACTCTCTTAATCAACATCATATTCTGAGCAAGTGGGCAAAATATTTACATGTTATCTCTTGCGGCGTTCACTGAGAATTTTCTTTCACTCTGGGAATTCTCTGCTAAAGTTGTTTGCGTGCTTGCTTACATTGCTGTGCATGTAAAAAGTGTGTGTGTATGTACGTCGTGAGTACATGTTATTCTGTCCGAAACTCCATTGTTGGTTTTTCATCTTTTGTCTGAGTTGAAAGTCACAAGGACATTAGGGTCCCAATAAATTAGAGGAAGAAAGAGCTCCCATTGTAGATGGGCTGCTGTGGTGTGGCTCTGTCTTTATATAGGTCTGTCTTGCACATTGTGGTGTTGCTGCAAATAAGACTTTTAGCCCGGCCTTAGAAGTTGTGGTAAAATACAAGATATTTTGAGTTAATGAAGGCAAAAAGACAGTAGTAGAGCAAACCGCAGCTAGACAAGTTTATATGGCAGACTGGTGGAAAAGCTCTTTTTCTTCTTAATTTTGTTCAATATTTAACCCATCTGTCCTCAATTCTGAAAATGACTATTGAGAAGTTTGATCCAATAGCAAATATAAACTGGACAGCAAGATAAAGGAAAAGCACGAAAACACTGAAGCAAGCAAACATCACAGTGAGACAAAGATATTTCTTATGCAAAGCTCACACACAATGTCATGTGTGATAGCGACGGATCCCGTCCAAGTCACACGCAGGGGGGTTGGTGGGGAGACAGAAACGAGGTCGGCTGCCTGCATCTTCCAATGACTCCCCCTCTTAGCTTTGATTCCGCTGATCCAGTATCTCGCCATATAGCAAGGGACACAAAGCAGATTTGAGCTTTGGGCTAATCTCATTAAGAAACTCTAACCACCCCTATGAGTAGTGGGGGGAAAAAAAGCAACTCATTCTGCACTATGCCAGAGCCAAGGCTCAGGGAGGCAGGTGTAATGTTACATAATTAGCCTCTAAACGGTAAAAAGGAGATTATTGCAAATGGCCTACTAGCCAGCACATGCAGTGGACCTGGTCCCTGAAGACTTGCCAGTCTAGTGAAGCTGAAAAACATCCCCGGGGAACTGATGTGTGAAGAGGGGGAAAACAGGTTATTTGCTGTAAGTGTGTGGTATACAGTGGTCAAGAGGACGCTTTTGAATCCGAAGCTCCACTTGGACAAATCAAGTTGAAAAGAGGCGGCGATGAACCAGCGTGGGGCTGCAGGAGTACAGCCAGGCAACCTGAATTGACATGTTGCTTGTAGCTTTTCCTCCATCCTTCTTTACTTCCTCTTCAGGAGTGAAAACGTTACACAAAAACCTGCATGAGGCCAGACTCTGTCCTATCGCTGAGACGTCCTGTCAACCACCAGCGGGGGCCCTGCCACCGACTCCCGCGGCATACGTTGGCTGAGAGAGGAATTGATGAGGTCGGCCTGATCCGGGGAACCCACACCTAGTCACTCATAACCTCCAGACTTGGATTACCATGCCAGATTGTTGCCATATGTGGCACGGCGCACCGCTCGGGCCATGACAGTGATCAACTACTACTGTTCGCCATAACCATCTAACAAACATTACTGTCAGAGTTCAAACACAGAACGGACTCAAATAAAGGATTTGGGCACCATGTTGAAATACAATAAGCCGTATTGCCCGGCAAACATGCTAATTAGAGAAACAGATGATCTGAAAGTCTCTCTCCCTGGGCAGAGCCAGTTAGGACAAAGAAAGAATGGCGGCATTCCTTTGTTGCCTCTTCAGACACGCTGAAGCATCGGCTCGTTGTTACATAAAGTTGTATAACAAATGAGCCTGGGCTCTTTGAACTGGCTGACCACACAAGCCTGGAAGAGTCACTAGGAGCCCAACATGTGGCAGCAATAAGATGGCCCCGTCCTCCGCAAGACATGTGGGAGACACTGCATTCCAGTGGAGCTCATTAAAGCTAAAAAACAAATCCAACAAACACTGCCCCAGTCTGAGAGGAAGACCGCCAAATATGTGAGACAGGTCACAGCAAATGACGGCCTATTTATTGATCTTTTTTTTGTTTTTTTTTTGAATAATTTGATTATTCCCATTGTCTATTCGTCACTCTACCATAAAGGGAGAAATACCAAAAATTCCCATAATCCTTAATTCCATTTGCTCATCATCTCGGTAACTTTAATGAGTCAGTATGACTGACAGCTGAATTTCAGACACGTTTTTTTTTAAGACAGTGACATTTACTATGGCTTTTATAAAGTGCACAGATGTGGTTTTGCGTCAAAAACCTGTCATTGAATTTGGCTTATTTATAATGCTGTTTGTTCCACCAGTCTGCCCAGTTAAGCTACGTGTTGTCTGTTTAACTTGGCTATAAACAGACTGTTGCTGACTGTTTGAACTCCTCCTCATACATCCACATGAGCGAAGGGTGTGTTTGTTTTTTTACTGTTATTGCAAAATGTGACATGATATTCAGTTTCTGTACATGACTTCACAACATGAGGCCGTGCATTATGGAGATCCCTGAGTGTATTCACTTAAGACTGATAAAAACTCAATAAAATCAAATGCCCACCGGGGAGGCAGTTTTCTCGCTGTAGCAGACATCTGGCATGATTATTTTCAGCTCTTCAGCTAATCCTCTCTAAATGTAAACTGAAGAAAAATGTGCCAAATGGCTTTAGAGCAAGACTGAATTTTGGACTTGTGGAAGATTTAAATGAGTTTTATAGAAATGTTAGAGGCATTATTGGAAAACACAGTGAGACAATTGTAATTAGTTTTCAGCCTGTCACATTTATAATCATTATCCCACTTTTTAGACATGCCAATTTTTGACTCCTGTTAACCATTGCAGCTGTGGAGAAGCCACATAACATACAGCAGGTTTTTTTTTTTTTTTTTTCATGTTTTGATGTGCTTTCATCTGGGTTGCTGGGCGTTAGATGTTTGATATGTAGCGTTGTGACTGGAAACGCTTGAGTCGTGTGCACGCCATTCAGAGGTGGCCCAGTAAGAGCTAATCTACTTGTCAGGGTTGACTGCCAAGCATATCAGCCCACACACTTCACAATATGACTTTATTCATACTGTAGATCTGGGACATTAACTGTCTCTGCCCACCAGAACACAACACTTACGCCCACCGCTCCCAATGAAAGAAACCTACATTATAAGCCCTGTGCAAGCGATAAAAAAACTGATCCACATCCCTTGCACCTCACATCTACAACCCCCGTCACCTTCAGATTATAACCTCCACCTTGTTGAGACAACATACCTTCCTCAGATTCTCACTTGAAGCACAATACTTTTGTTTTTATGTGGAGAATCCACAGCGATTCTCAGCATTTTGATGTTTCCTATTCAACAGACTTCAGGAAAACTGCCAGCGGGATGTTTGGACAAAGCTCCACTTTGCAATGATTCAGTTCATATGCAGCCGCATTTGAAATAAAAAAGGCTTTGGGGGCTATGAGGTTTATAGCAGCTGTATCATTAGGGACTTCTCAGACGGCTACCATCACAGCGAGCACAAAAGATTCAGAAAAACATTAATGCTTTGTGATTTAATGAGTCAAACCAAAAATGAATTTCATGATGACTCCGCTTTAACTAATGTGGCGTAAGCCTCAGAGCAGATGACCTCAAATAGAAAAACGGCGTTATCACTTTCAACTTTCAACCAGGAGGTGTATTCGATCAGGCTTATGGCACTTTGTACCATAATATAAGTGGTTGGCATGATTTATAGAGCTTAAATAATGGTGCCTCATGGGCATTTCATAAATCTCTAATAGGGCAGTGACCTCAGTCGCCGACACTTCATAAATCTATATCAACAAAATTGAAACTTCAAAACACACATAATATAGCAAATATGTCTAATATGTTTGCTTCAATTTAAGATATTGAGTGCAGGTCAAATAGCCAGGGTTCACATATACATTAAGAGGAACCCGTTGAGCAATTATTTAGAAAGTAATAAGTCCATGATCAAGAAGAACAGACACACAGACATCTGCAGTCAATTAAAGCCCTTACAAATTTACAATGAGGCGGAAAAGAGATGTCAAGTTTTCACACTACTTTAATACGGGGTCTTCCTGACCCAGCTATTATGAGAGGGAATCTTTTGCGCAACATATTGTAAAGATCATTTAAAGTCTAAAGAATGGAGCAGGAAAAGCTGTCACAAAAAGTGTCGCTGCCAGATGGAAGAAATATCACTCCGGACTGTACTGTAGCGAGACAAAACGAAAATAAAAACGTATCCAAAGTTCACAATAGCAAAGCTATTCAAATAAACCAATAAATAAATGAGTGTACAAATGTGTAAGCCTCAGGGCAAAGAGAGGATCTTGCTGCCAAGTCATAATCTCAATCTGAGACTGTAGTGCACCACAAGGGGCAGTGTGCAGTACATGACAAACAAGGGCTGCAGTGCTGCTACATATTTGATTCACTGCAGGGGTGGGCCCACAGAAGTCAGCTGAGGTTATCAAGTGTTTCTCTGACTGCAAGTGGCACAGCAACACGTGAAACAAATGATCAGTCAAATAAAAATGTGCATGTTTTGCATCATTTAACATGGTTAAATTTACTGTAAATGCACTTGGTCCTTCGTGTGATATTTATTTATCCATGGTCTGAGGGGAGCGAGTGTTTTTATTGCAGGATGTGAAGCAGCGAGCCTGAAAAATCTTCAAACCTAAGTTACTGTTGATCTCTAGCCTGCGCTGTTAATATGATGTTCCTAGGGCAATATACTGTACTAATATTAACAAGGAACCTGAGCAATAGTCCATTAATTCCAAAATGGCAAACTATTAATTTTCAATATGCCATTAAAATGGGCTGAGAGGAATGCTGAATATTTCATATGACCAATTAATAGCTTCTTAGTGGATGGATTTTATTTGAATTAACAGACCGTCTCCCTCTCCTTTTTAATTTCCCAGATTAGATTGTTTCAAAGGAAAGGAAATAAGTTTTGAATACAGTCCTGACAATGGAAGTGTGCGAGTGTGTTGCTTAAGAAATTATATATTTGATTACTGATTGAGTACTAGGAAGAAATTAGAGGATTAGTTGGCACGTTTAAAGCGTACGTGAGAAACACTGATGTTTTTTATTTTGGCATGTTTTCTATCATTTAAGAAATTGTGCTTGTTAATACTTTTATGATTAAAAAATACAAGCACATGTTTTTTTACTGACTTAATTCTTCAGATCACATTACTTGATATTTTAATTGTTATTCCTGTAATGTTTTGATGATTCATAGTAAATGTAAAGGAATTAATGACTGGGAAAGTGGTCTCTGACTTTTGTAAACTGTATATTTTTAAAATACACAATGTATTGTACAGTATAGGTTGTATTCCTCACGGAAACAGTATGACAGGGATTTTTTTGGGTCATTTATGAATTCACGGTGTGAGCACAGGCAGAGGTTGTGGGTTTACGTTTTCATCTACACTCACATCCAGCTGAGCCCACACTGAGGGGGCTGCAGGCTGAGGGGAGGACGGGGCAGAAGCTGGGGGGCTGCAAGGGCGGGGAACTTGAGAACACGACCTGAATCGCTTTCAATCTATGTACCGAACTGATGGCGATGAAAATAAGACTCTGAGAAACAAAAAAACACTTTGTTTGCAGATTAATGTCTTGAACGGAGGCTGGTGAGGGTGCTCTTTGTCGCGCTGCGCTCAGCCCTCACCTGAGACTAATTCTCAAAAGACCCAAAACCACATCAGGTTGAGCCGCACCAATGGGACGAATGCAGTGATACTTTACTTCCTAGGGAATATTGCTATAAAGTGTAATATACTGTATCCTGTAGTTTAGTAATAAACAAGTAAAACCTCTCACTGGGGGGGATCATACTGCAACGCAGTTTGTTTTTTCTGATGTCACATTTAGGCTCTAATATTCTCTGGGAGAATGAATATATTTGTTGACTAACAGCATGAATAAAACTCTTAAATTTTCTGAATTTTTAATCTGGTTTAATATTTCCACCCGTTTTATGCAAATTGCAGTCTATTAGCATAATCTCATTTGAGAATACATCCTTTTAAAGTAAGAGATTATAACCTATTTTTTTAAACACATATAAATCAAATGTTATATTGAAATGGTAATGTTTTAAAGTCTATGTGCTCTGCAGAAAAGAAGTGCATTTACATATACACTTTTTTTTTGCATTAGTGGCTCAACACTACATGAAAAGATACAAAACGAGAGCTAAAACCTCCATGAGGGAAAACATCCAACAGCTTAAATGTCTTGGCAAACATGAAACATCCATTTAAAGAGGCTACAATAAACAACTGCAAATATTCTCTTTGTGTTATTTTGTCCAACATATACCGTGTGTACATCATTTCTGCCCACTTTCTTAAACCTTTCTTATATCGATACTGCTGTTGACGAGAATGAATCAATTTTTCCTGGAGAGGAGAGGAGAGGAGAGGAGAGGAGAGGAGAGGAGAGGAGAGGAGAGGAGAGGAGAGGAGAGGAGAGGAGAGGAGAGAGGTAGGACATTACCTCTAGGTATTTAAGTGGAAACAGGGTCTGTAAAAGCTTCAGCGAGATATTGAGGTGGATAAAGATGTAAGAAAGGGCCATTATGCTGCTGAGGTTGGGGGGTTGGTGGTGGTGGTGGTGGTGGGGGGGACTCTATCTCTCTGCATTCCCTCCTCCTTCCCTCTTCACGTCTGCCTTGAACTTGTAAGGAGTTCAGCAGGTCTGAGCCTACCATCCAGACAGGCCTCTGGAATGTGAGTACGGCCACTCAAGCCCGTCTGACCTGCCACCATACCAGCTCCATTTCAGCGGGCTAACTTACCTATTCATTTACAATGGGACTTCAACTTTATCTTCCTTTGTAACACAACATTAACTGCCAAAGAGCTGGAAATGCATTATCAGCCCGCCCCAAAGCTTGGATTGCTTCCCTCATAAATAAGATCATTATACGAGTGGTAATCCCATTAAATAGATCATTTTGCAAATATCTAAATCCAATTAATAAAGTGTTTTCAGAGGGGGTGCAGCAAACACTGCCTTTTAGAGAGCTGACATGCTATGACTCTAGTTCTTTGTTCCTCACTCCCTTAGTGGCAAGGGTGATATTAATAAACACAACCCCGAGCCTGAATCGCTCTTTGAAAGAAAACTGGGATTTTTTTCTTTTTTGCTTGTTCTGGTAAAATGAAAATAAAAAAGAGAGAGGTCTATGTTTACTAACAGAAAATGTTGAAACTATCTAAACTTAGTTTCACTCAAAATTTGACACAGACTACAAAATAATAGCTTCCTCTGTTACCTTTTACTGCGGTATCTATTGCACATGCTTGCACAATATGGGCTGCTATAGGATGTCCTTATGCTGTAATCCTATAAAAATCCCTGGCTGGACTGGGCCACATGAGCTAAAAGCTTTTAAATGATTGCCAGATGGTTTAACAAATTAGCCGTTTATAGAATTAATCCAAACTAGTTTCTCAAATCATTACCATAACTCATCAGTGGAAGTGTCCTCTAAGTGCCCTTTAACTTTTTGGATGTATGCTCCTGCGTGGGCCGTGTCACTTTCTCTGGACCGTTAGCCAGAATATTAGAAAGATGGGAAACTTTTGCTCTTACTAATTAATTGCCCTCACATAAACTAAGCATCTGTGAGAAAACAGGCATTATAATCCTAAAGTAGATACCCCTCAAGTGCTGCTGTTTGTTCCACTGAACTAATAAAGTGCATAATCCGATAAAGGATGATATCCTAAGCTTTGATTGCGCCTGCAGTGGTTGTTTTACCTTTGTGGAAAGTGCGTCTGGCATGGTAAGAATGTTTTCGTATCTTTTCATGGTTTTTAATTGCCAGCTGAAGCTGTAAGGAAAACAGTGCTGTGGTTAAATGAATTAGAAAACAGTGCCCCTGGGTGATGTTAACACGTTGCACTCCCTCATCCGCAGCGTATGTACGGCAGCTGCCAGTGAATGATCTACGTGTCATTTCTGTGGCTGTTTATGGTACAGAAGTGAAGGAGACCACAGCTCTAATTATGGTTTTGAATGTGTCTTTCACCATCTCGACGATTCCTTTGTTTTGGGGGGGATTCACTTTAATAACTCTGGGATGATTTAAGTCACACTGGCAACAGCTTCTATCGCACTTCAACCCATCAAAGAAATCAGCCAAACATGTGTCTATATCTATACATGATAGCGTAGGAACGAAAAGCTTTTAAAAATTCTGGGAGGCTAGAAAGCAGCGCAGCAGACCACAACTCAGCATCCTAATGACAGCATCATTAGAAGTATCATAGCAGTAATTATTCTCTTCATCTGAGGGCGAGCCTTCAAAGAGGGCCTGGTGAAAACGAAGGCTGGGGTTGCGACCGGTCTCCCCCTCTTCCAGTCTGCTTTCCCCTGACTAATCTGTCTTTTTCTAATGAAAAGAAGGAAAAGCGAGAACAGTGGAAAGAAAGACATGTCAAGATTGAGGTCGGCCGCCCCCCTCGCGGGGTCAAACTCGAGGGGTTAATACCTGGTGTCCGACACTGCACATAAACTCCGCTGAGCTCATCACACTAATTAAACAGACACACATCCTCTCGGAGCTCCGATGGCCAATCGCTGCCAGCTAAAAAAGCAGTCCATTCATGGAGGTTGGCAGGGTGTGCATGTGGGGTGGGCTAGGGAAATGCTACCTGCCCTTCCTCAGTTTGATTAATGTGAAGAACAATGGCGCTCTTGTGGCCCACAAGCCTCACTCCACTTGGTTCTGGTTCAGTGCTCAAGGAGAGGGGACTGCATGTTCCAAACTCGTACCTGCAGACGAACCAGCACCTAGCCTAACAACTCCTTGACGACTGCTGTCTCCTTAAAACACTCATCTCCTCATCATCACCCCTGGCCGGGCCCAACACAATCTGAACATTTATTTCAACATAGACACTACCAAAAAACTATTCTAAACGACCTCAGAAGAAACAAATTATGTCTTCACTTCTCCGATACAGCTACATCCATCGCTGAACAAAGGTGCAACCAACCTACAGTATCTATTATTGTGATCCATTAATCAGGCCATTACTTCCTGAATCATTCTAATTCATAAAACACTTAATTAACAATAATCTTATAGTAATTCTTTGACTCAACATTTTACAAAACATTGTAAAACCTTAGATCTGAGGAGCTGCTGCCACAGACAATCTGCTTAAAACTACTTATCATGGTAGTGCTAATTATTTTTTCTTTATCAGTTACTCAATTAGTTGAATGAATGAGCGATTTATGTGTTATTTAAAACGGGACAATACATATTGATGGATATTTAGTGTGTAAATAAATGAGATTATACTGTAGCCACGAGGCTAATTTTGACCTCAAGTCCCATTGGCAGGTAGGTGTTCAATAGAAAACAGAACAATGAACAAACCGTTCAAAATAAGGAGCAACAATACAGCCATAAAAATACAACACAGACCAAGTGAGATTAGATTATATTCCACGATGCCCATAGCACACGTTTGCACATGCAGATGTGTGTGTTGATATTACTGCAATAATTAAATCTGAGTAATTGTTAAAGCACTGATACAGTACAAGCGGCAGCCACAGGCCACTGATGGAGTTACACCACTGGTCGGCCAAGTGTTGGACTTTTCCTGTTGCCTGTTGTTCTTTCAAAATGATTTGGCCCGAATGGTTTCACTTACATCATCAGTGGGCGTTCACAGCAGATCCACAACAGTTATTTCCTCAAATAGTGACTGGGGCCTTTATTAACCTCTTTTTTTTTCTCTTCTTATCAGTACCTCTGTCTGACTGGGTCATACTGATCATTTCAGGATGGTGTCTCCTATGATCTGCCCTCCTTTGCCATATTTATCTTATTTAATCCTTCAACACAAACACAACACTTCATGTAACCATTTAAAACTAAAAGCCACCTAATGTTTCACAGAACAGAAACCTTTTATCTCTTCACAGGGTTTTCATTCCTGCGTACTGCAAATGTGGCGGCCCATGGTCAGTCTGAACAAAACAGCCTACAGTACAAATAACAATAAAATTACAATCAGACTTTCACTTGCCACTATTACAACATTTTCCTACTGAATATTGAAGATTATAGGTGTCTTGGCACACCTGGCTAAGTGGCCCTGTCCATGGTACTGAGAAGAGGATTTAATTGGAGCATGTTAAATTAGCATTTAGCCTTAGCTTTGCTCTGTCAGCATTAAGGAGGGATAAGGCATAGGGTCTGACTGGAGGAGAATTTTCTGCTGCCCTGGACTTCACAAATTGCACCGTGTGCAGACCCACATGTGGTCCTAGGTTATACTTAGCCCTATTGTTTATTCTAAAGGAACTGCTGTTACTACTTTACTCCAGTCATGATTTTGTTACAGTAGTTCTGTCAGAAAGCTCCGACGCAGACACTTATTTATAGAGGAATGTCATGGATTATTACTTTAATGTCTCATTTGTTTGTCTTTCCACAGACTTGACAACCTTAAAGTGGATGCATCACGTACATGTTCAGGGAGTTTTTACACTACTCATTTGTGTATTTCTGATCTAACTTTTATCAAATGTGTATGGCCATCTTTCTTTCTCGCTGCTAGTGTGGAGAGTAACAGACAGCCAGCAATTATGTTCAAGGGATAAAGACATCAACGTCATCTCTCTGAGGGAGTGACAGCGTAATGCTAAGTGTGTCAAAACTTGGGGGACATAATTAATTGCAGCACTCCCTGAACTCACAGAGACTTGTAGAGCTCCGGCAACACTCTGCCAATACTCTGCCTCAGCATGGGAAGACAACTTGAGCCACCTGCATGTCTCCAAAAGCTTGACATCTCATCTCACTTGCAAATTGCATGCATTTTACCCCCCTAAAAAGAAGTCCATGGAGACTGGCAAGCCTCTCACCAGCCAAGGCTTGATGGGTCTTCATGCAGCTACATGACACTTTGAAAACAGTGGAGACATTCCATAATACTGGAGGCTGGAAAAAGAGCATGCAAAGTCCTAATGATGATAGTCCATATGGCTGAGAGCACTGCTTTGGTCGCACACTGGGCTGTTTGGAGAAGTGCTTCACAACTATTTACAGTGAACTTCTATTTGAAAAACAAACTGTGACTAGTGTGCTCGAAGGCATGCAGTGAGGATTATGAACTCGGGCATGTTGGTTTTCTATAACATACGGTTTATATAGGGCTTGAATGTTTAAAGTAAAAGCTTTGAAGCCTGGTCACTACCACATGTATGTATATACAGTGTGAAGAGAAAGGTCCCTCTGGAGGAAAGGTAAATGAGGTTGTTGATTACCGAGACATTTCCATTTACTTGACATCTTTTAAGAATAGTATTATCTTGTTTACATTGGCTATCGCCACATATTAATTGCGAATAAATATGAACAGAATTCTAATTTACTGCCATGTTCACATGGCTGTGCTGATAGGACTGTGGATCGCAAAAAGAGAAAAAGACAGTGGGAATAAGGCGGGAGAAAGATATTTCAATTTCTTTCATTAAAACTTATTACTTTGTATTTTATGGTATTGTAATCCTCTCTATGAGCAATTTTGTAATAGCATAAACCATTATTTATCACAGATTAATTAGATTAAAGACCTTTTAAATCTCGTCTGGTGCAGAACGCCCATGGAGCTTCTCTTTTCACGGCAAAGAAACACCAATAGATCTCTCCTGCCGATCATTTTTCGTAGATTAGAGGATTGTTATTAATTGGTCAATTGGCTGATTGTTCTTTTTCTTAATTAGTCACCGCAGAGGAATAACAGGCTTTGTTCAGTGACCTCCATTTACAGTAATGTGCTTGTCACACAACTTGTATGATATGATTCACACACATGGAGGCCACATGTGAAGTAAAACCTGCAATACTGAGCAGAAATATTTGTAAAATTAAGAATTGCATAAAAATAAAAGTAAAAAATAAACAGAAATAAAAATCTTTATGCAAAATGATTGTAGCAAACTGTACGCTAGTTATTAAATCAAATGCATGTAGTGAGAGCACAAACAACCTATTTTTTTCTTCTTTCTTTTTTTCCCCTTTTTATCTAAGCAGCAGCTGTAAGAATACATTTATTTTGCAGCAAAATGCCTACCGTGTTATCTGCAGGATGAGGAAAAGTTGCACATGTTTACATTCACACCTGGGAGCTACCTGGTAATAACACATTTTCAAACGGGTATGCATAGTAACAAGAAAATAAAAGGTAGAAACCAGAGAGGCCCTGACAGTGTCGGTCTAGGGGGAAGCTGCTCGCTGAACCAAAGCATGCCGTTTTGTTTAAGTTCAAAAAGTACTGCTAAATTAGTCACATGCTGCACACCTGCCATGAACAACAAACAGACAGACGGACCTGAGCCATAACCTCCTTGGCTGAGGCAGAACACCGAGCCTTACATTTCGTTGCTTCCAACACTGTCTGTAATAATGAAAATAAAGAAAGCCCTCTCAGGGCTGCTGGTCGGCAGCGGTCGTTGGCACGACACGAGGAGCCCAGCGTCTTCTCAGCACTATACTGTATGAACACAGCAAGTCTACAGTACAAGTGGTTCTCAAACCAGGATCCAAAACGCTGATACTTCCTAAATAGCTCCCATAGATAAGATAACCACAGGAAGGTCATACCAAATTCTTCAGTGGCATCTGTCTGCATTTCCCACAAGATCTTGGGCAGGGAAAATCTTTTAGAAAGTGGACTTGACCACTTCCTTCAATTCCTGTCCAATCTGAATAAATGTGGCGAAACAACCTCTGTCTATGACCCCTGCCCCTGCATGCTGCGTGGTAAAGAGGGACCTTCCTGGAAAAACAATGCTCTGCAACCGAAACTGATTTTGATCATGGAATTTTTTCAGCCACTTTGATGATACGTATATAGCACGTCACATGCCTGATGTTTGTCTTATATTTTGTTGTATATGTTATTGTTATTGTCTAAGGTGACATTTTATTTGGTGTTATATTGTATAATGTTTTTTGTCATGAGAAACAAGTGTCTTGGATGCAAGAAAATTTTCAGAAGAAATTCTGACAATTAAAGTACTACTCAACTGAACTCAGCTCAAACAAAATTAGCACTAATTACTGTAGCGTATATTGTTCCTGTACTCAATCATATTCACACAATAAATATGGACATTTATTTGCACAAAATAGGAAATATAAAATTCTAAATGAGAAGCACCTAAAATCAATTTATTTTCCATTTTTTGCTCTTTCTTAGTTTTTCTTTTCTCTACGACTTGACTTCATTGTAACAAGATTCAGTTGCATACAGCGATCTCTCTCCAGCGCAATCAAACAAAAGTCTTTTCATTTTGTTTCCAATTCAAATGTACTATTTTAAAATAGTTGTTTGCATTGAGATGACAAGCAACCAGTGGCATCCAACTAACCCGAAAGGTAGTGGTTGGCAAAACTGATGTGAAGTCTCTGAAATGTTTGACTGAGCCCAAAAACAACAGGCAGACTGAATCCTGATTCACACAGGCAACAGGTTAATACTTTCAATTAGTACGCCGTGCGGTGATGTCACATCCTTCTGGCTGCGCCTCCTCCTGTCAACTGTCCATTGCCATCATCTGTAAGATGACCAGAGAGCGCAGCTCAACAAGGAGCTCTGTATGAGACACCGCGAAGCCAGACACTCAAAGACATTGGCAGACATTGCTGAGCTCGGCCCAAATATACACCACTCTCTCCGCTCAAACCTGGGCTTGTTTAGCTGCTGGCACCCGAAGGCGTCAGTCAGATGTATGCCAGCTGAGCTGAAGGGTGCCCACAGAGTACACACTGCAGCATCACAACCAGCACTCGTGCCCTCACCTTGTCTACCTTGGCACTTTACGAGTTTGATGGGGAAAAAAAATGGCCCATTGCAAACGACAAGTCAAGTGCCAGACAGCATATTTATACATCTTAATTAGCAATAATGAAACCCAGTACTTGCCAATGATCTGATGCCAGTGGTTACTGTGTTGTGTTGACTAGACTGTATGCCTGTTGTTTACCTGCTACTTACATGAGAATTGCACAAATAAAATAGGTCAAAGCATCCAGTGTTTCATTAGAGCCATTAGGTCTCATAACAAACATATAAAGATGACGGCTCTTTAAATGTAGGTAATGCTGCATTATGGCAATATTTATTTGGAATGAGCCCGCTACATCACTGAACTATAACTAATCTCATATCTGGAGAAAGCTAAGAAACCTGCAGGCTGCGGCATGCCTGAGATTTACAGAAGATTATGAATGAGCAGGAGATGATTATTAGTTGCTCTCTCAGTTTGTCATGTCACAGATCATTCATTTTAAAGGACCTGTCAGGACATGGTGAATGACTACAGCAGATTATCATGATGTTTTGTTTAAAGTCCCCGTGATCTAGGGCTGTGTTTGGATGCAAACATGTTCAGATCTGTCGGCAGCGATAAGTTTGAGCACTGCACAGCGAGACATTCTTTATGAAGGTAATGGAAACAAGTTGCATGGATTTTTTACCGTGAAATAGGCTACAGCCATCCCCCTGACGTCTGGATTTATGGCCTGGTAATTCCCCTCTGGAATAATTTGGCTGGTACATCTGCAGCTTAGCAGCATTCCAGCAGAGCTCTCCTGTGCTGTGAAGTCAGGAGATGACTGATTGATTGATTGTATTACTCTAGTTTTAGCATGGCTTTACTGAGCTATTGCAGTGAAGTTCTAATGTGATCTATCCACTGCAAACTACAACTGAGCTTGATGTGAGCGGGGAGCAGCCTGCTTGCTGCGTGGTTAGCCTGCTGTGATGATCACAAATCAGAGTTACAAAGTGAACATAATATCATAACCCACAGCCATTCAAGTTTTTTTGTTTTGTTTTTTGGATAAAGGGAATTTAGACAGAAGACCAACTTAGAGTATACAGTTCAATGCAGAAACATCAACAAATGTCTGACTATATCATAGCTTTTACTGTATAATGCCAATCGTCTAATCAGTCATGATTAGAGGCATTTCTTCACTCTTGATAATTCCAAATTTAGCACATCAGTTAGTGAGTTTCTCAGCACATTCACACTGCAGTGGTACCTACAAGCTCTTTGTGGTGCCAATTACAGGCTAAAAATGACCAAATGCAAACCTATAGCCTGCTGACAGCTCCTGTTTCCTACTTTTAAGGTGATAAGTCCCAGGCACGTGCTGCACAAGCAGTGACAGTGAGACCAGTCACTTACCAGCCAGCTGATGAAACCCTGTGGTCCTTCAAAGTCGACCTGTCCCTCCAAAGACCCAGGGCTGTTAAAAAAAAAAAAAAAGTGTGAAAGATGAGTGGTGTGGGGAAGTCAAGCATAAAAACTAACACTTCTTAATGTTACTGTTGTATCACCACAGTCAAACTTCTGCATAGAAATCATCTACTGACAATGTGCCAAATGTTGTAGTTTGTTCTCCTTACCTCTTTTTAACAAAAAGTGAAAAATCGACGTCAGGTCCAGTGCTATGAAGTGAACCCAATTCACTATAATTTAAAAAAGGAAGGGGAGAAAAAAGAAGAAAGGACGTAACTGTATTTGGTTCATTTCTGTTTGCTTTTCGGCTTCATAGACACGTTTTTAGCTTGATAGCAAAACTCCCTACATCTAGCTAGCGAGCTAGCAACGACTTGCACTTGAGCGGCTACTGCTAGCTAGATAACAGGTAAGCCAGAATACAGTGACAGTTCACGGCTATTAGCGACAGATAATTGTTGAGTTTATACAAACAGTTTTCGCCTGAACAGCTACAGTACTGCTGTAACGTTATGAAGCAAATTGATAGGGCAGGCTAACTTGCCTTTTACGTGTGACAGGTGGCTACGTGTAAATATGTGGCTATGGCAAACAAGCTAACTTACTTGAGGATAAAACAGCTTCTCCTTAATGAAAACAGCAGTGCAGGCCTTCACAGTGGTGCGGCCACTTTTCTTAGTGCAGTTTTGATACTGAGAAAGAAAAACATCATGCCAGTGTGATACTGTAGTTTGACCACTGACAAAGCTAAAATTAAGATATGGGAAAATAAAAGCACAAAATACTTGACTAGTCACTTAACAGCCTTCATCAAACACTGTATTCTTACCCTGTACAATTTCCCAACACCACACTATTGACTTTGTTAATGATTAACTGACCTGACAGCTGAGCTTGTGATTAAAAAAAACTCTGGCAGTGTGTTAAAATAAATAAAAAGTTAGCTTTTTATTATTAGTGACAACAGTGTACTGTAAGTCTCTAGTAGGCTACTTTGTTGTTGTTTTTTTTAAAGCAGCATAATGTCAGTTTATTTATTGACTGTATGGCCATTCTGTTGTTAAATGAGTTGTGGTCTGTATCCTTCAGCCTTGTTTGCTGTTCAGCGTTGATCCCCTCTTTCCTCTGGTTGTCATCTGTCTTTGTTCACCTGATACCAGACGCGTGGCAGCTATCAGAGGAAGACAATACCATCAATACAATGCACAACGCGGGGATCTGCAGCACGTTTGACACCTGATTTATCTCAAGCACCTACTCAGATTAGTCAACTACCCAACAAAGAGTCCTGCGACGAAGGAGTGGGTGTGGTCTGATACTCTGGGGAATTTGAGGGGTTAACCTTGACATCTGGGCCCCGATCATCCAACAAGTTCAGCCCAGCTGCCCTAATAGGTCTGGTTTTTCCCTTAAAAACACCTCATCCATCTGCTGAACTTCTCCTCATATAAGTTTCTCCATGATTGCCTGGGGCACTTCCATTCACAGACGCGTGCAGGGCGACACTGATCCCTGCTATGACGCCCATCCATATTTAAAAGGGAGTGCAGGTGACCTGTGGGTGGCCCATTCTGGCACGCTTGGGCTCTTCTTCACCCACAGAATATTACACAACACGTTTGTTGTATATTTCCTCAAATTACCACAATATGGTAAAACGCACAATGAACTGATGGCTCAGGCACTCGGATGGCACGTGCCACGGCCGCACAAAAGCTGGGACCTGTGAAACTCAATCTGTTGATGAATGTGTAAGGATGACAATGACTATGCCAATTAGCTTATGAATACAACAGGTGACACCTACATAAAGCCCAATTACACAGTTATTTGTGTCCAGTGTCTCCCAAGACAGAATATAAGTTAACACGGGAAGATAAAAAATTAATCATGACGCGTGCTGCCAACTCTGTCACCAGGCAGAAATGTCTAGATCTAATTGCTACAGAATTTAGCCCTATGCACAATAATGTTCGACCAAATTCTTCTTCCCTATTTCAGTCACCTGTCACATCCAAATTAGAGGAAATTATTTTGTAAGTAGATTTGTATTTTCCTTGTATCCGTGGTTACCCTTGCTATGCATCTTGCTGTAGTGTTGCAGTAGCAGCTGCTGCGCTGTTGAGGTGCACCTCTTCAGGGACTGCTAGATTGAGGTGACAGGGGAGAGGTCATGTTTTAACCTGCTACGTGGCGGGGTGACGGGGATGCAAGCCAACCCACAAAAGCATCAGCTGGTAAACAACACAAGTGTTTCTTGTCCCAAAAGGTTTCACACAGTCTTGTTGCACACATAGGCAAATTAGAGTGGAGTTTTAACAAGCCATCTTGCTACTCAGTTGTCAAACGATGCCACTTCTCTCTTTTGCCGGCAAGGCATGGGAATTTCTCCGGCACAAAAGGAAGAGCTGCTCTGAGCAGGCGAGAAAACAAAAGCTTGACACAAATCAGCACAATTAAAAACACTAATCATGGCTTAACTGCCACCGAGATCAGAGTTAATTGAGAGCAGCTTTTAATTTATCCGTAAGAATGATAGGGCAGGTGTTAAACGAAAGGAACGGGAATCCACTTTGCATCACATTTACACTGCAGTGTTTGGTTAAACAGATCTGTGAGGACAGGAGTTATATAAATTCAGATTTTACTTGCGGTTAAAATGTTTTCACAGCCGTTGGATGTTTCTTCCGCAGGAACGATCGAGAGCAAAAACAACAGACAACAGAACAGCAGTTTTCATTTACAGAGTGAGTGTATTGAAAAGGGCAATACACGCCTTTCAAAGTACATCCAGTGAAACGTTGGAATTTGATTATAATGATAGTGATGACAATATCTAAAAGTCATTGTTGCAAACTGTAGGACATTGAGAATGAGTGTATTATGAGGAAATGCATCACCAAATTCTTAGGAATTAGTGCGTTTGTTGGCACTTTACATACAATCACCATTAACAGCATTACACTGTTGTTGCAATACATACATCATCTATACCCCTCAATTATTTTTCCAGATCTACAGTAATATAAAAGCCATACATTCTTGTCCCCAAACATCCAGGTATGAAAGTCTTGCATATTGGCTAGTAAGTGAAAATATCAAACAAAACAGAAGCTCAAGTACCTTCTCTGATAAAAGTACATTTTGTCAACCAACTTACACACTGTACAGCTCTGAGTTAAATACATTTTATAATAGGTTTGTGTGATCAGAGTTGATGAGAAGTGGTGGAATTAATGGTTTACAGATCAGGAAAATGCCATATAATTTGGCAATTATGTGAATTCTTATATAATCAAAACTGTGATTGACATGCAGAAATGACAATAGTCCAAACACATTACAAGGCATGTGCCTGAACAAGCCTCAAGACCCGGTACACATCGACAACCTTCAGAAGTATAGTCGCTATCAAAATGTCATTTTAGGTCCCCATCGTGTTGGGGCACGAAACTCAGCTCACATTATGTCTAATTGTGTTGGCCTCTGTGCACCAGCCTCCATACAATTCTGTAAACTCAATGAAGCTTTGCTAACTGGCAAGATCTTTTATAAACACAGTCATCATTTCCTTCAAAACTGTGTGCCACATTACAAGCACCGTCAGGGGATTTAGCCGGGGCTTAAGTCTTAGTGTCTGGCAGCTGTATGTGGCCTATGGCAAGCAGCATCATAGTATCAGTAGAAGACTTAAAAGACTGCCAGAGGAGGATTGTGAGATCCGACTCGAGCTTTATGTCATCTTCATCAAAAGGTTCAATGCATGCTTCGTCAACATGGGAGGAAAAAAAAAACATCATAGATTTACAATGTCTTTTGGAACGGGGCGGACATTCACCTACAACACTTTCTTTGACGTATGCACGGTATTGTCCGTATGACACAGGTCATCGACAAGTTCTGTAGGAAATATCTGCCTCTAAGCAGTTTGAGTGCTTTGCATATTCAAACAGGCATTAATTGGATGACAAATATTATGCAAAGAGGCAAAGGAGGAGTACAATAATGATGCAGGGTTTTTGTGTTGTTTTTTGCAATGTACCCCTTCACATCGCTGTGCTAAAGAAATGATTTGAAAATGCTTTTCATTTAGATTTGTGTTTCAGTCTGACATTTACCAAAGCACCGAATTATATTAAAGCATAAAGCCAACGTAGCAATCAAGCTAAAAGAAAACATGACAGGCAAAATTAATTAATTTGAAGTACTCACCCCTCATTTTTCATTTGAACTAAATAACCTCAGGGTCCAAATGTATTCAACATCAAATGTTCTCAGACCTTATCTTTTGTAATTTCATCATTCAAGCAAAGCAGTTGGGCTTTAGGGCACATTGTAGACATGGGCGTAAATCACCTGCTCCACACTCTGAGAGTATTACACAGCATGACCTGAACTAAAATGTCACTGCCAGGAATACATGCCTTGCTTTGCTAGAAAGAGAAACCATTAAAAAAGTCTGAGTATCATAAATTTTAAAAATATTTTTCTTCAGTTTTACACTTTTAGACAGGATTAATCCCCGGGAAGCACATTTTCAAACACTTAACAGCACAATAAAATGTGCAGAAAGTCAAATATGGTGAAGTGATATTAAAAAGTGACTGTATGCACTATGCACCTTTGAAGTATGAACAGCTTGGCGAGGTCCATGAACAACAGGCTAACTACTAATACAGTACTAGTTGAAGCGGTTGGTGAAGCTTGTAACATGAGTTCACACTTTAACAAATGTAAGAAGGCATTCAGTGAGAAGATTTTCCACAATGGAAAACAGACTCTTATCCACATATCTTCTTAATTAGCATCATAATACTCATGATTTTTTTTTTTACAAACTGATTCAAACATTTTTTGGCTTTACAAAATATGTGCAGATCAGATCATCTCTTTTCCAATACAAAGGAATTTACCCAACATCTGTGTCACATCATCGCATAAAACCTTATGTACCAACAGTCTTTTCTTGTCCATAATAAAGTTGTCTGTGTTTTGTCAGACTAAACACAAAGCAGAAAGAAAGGGGAGAGAAGAGGGGGGGGGGGGGGGGGGCACCCCATGAAATGATCTCTTTGGATACACCAAATACTTTAAAGGCAAGCAAGGTTCAATGGCCTTCTTAGTGTACTGTATGTCATTATACATCTGACCAGAGTACATTCAGTAACAAGAGATTTGTTTTAGGTCTCAAGTCCAAAAGGTGATGACATACCTTCAGATGACGAAACTACTTTCACAGCAGCAGAAAACAAAGACATCATGTGAGGTGCAACATTCATAAGAAATAAAAAATTTAAAAAAAAGAAAGAAAACTGACAAGTGTTTCTGACTGTCGACATTCAGTGTAGCACTTTGTCTCACCTGTGATTTGGTATTATACAGTGTAAAGGTCAGATATTCTGAAGACTCGGGATTAGAAAGTAATTACAAAACAGATATAAATACAAGAATTGATACCAGCAACAGGACAAGGTGGATCATCACCTAATAAAGATATATCATTAAAAATGGTGTGCAACTTTGAGTAAAGGACAGTTACTGTGATAATACAAAGCATATTTAACACTGTACATGAAGCTGCTTTCCATTAAATAGGAATAAACAATTTAAGATGTAAACCTAAACATCAGTAAGTGACTACACTATTATTAAACACCTACCACAAGCACAGGTACGGGCCCCTTTGTGAGGCTAAAACCTAAGAAGTAGTCATTTCATTTATTTCAGTACCAGCGGTGCGATCTCATCCGGAAACCGCCCCTCGGCTCACCCCAGCGTTTGTTCGATAGGAAGTGATACAATAACAGAACTGAGGAGCGCCGTTTAACACGGAAACAACATATGTTGTTATGATATTAGCATCGCAGATTGAGGCGACATGTGAGATGACATTAAACTGTGAAATGTGGACAGTTAACTTCTGGCAAGGCTGCCAAACAGTTAATTGTGACCTGGATGATGCTCATTGGCTGTTCACCACTAACAATAATGAGGAGCGTCTCACTGAAAAACAGCTGTGACACATGTAAATCTTCTATGAGTGTTAGAATTTGAAGTGTTGTGATATTATAAAAAAAGAAAAGAAAAAAAAAACGGATATACTGAGGCACAGTACATGATGAAGCTGTGTTTTCATTAAAGGTAAACATACTGATGCAAATAGAAACTGTGTCAGTAATCCAATACACGAATGCTAGAGTTTTCTTTGAGATGTATATATTTCTATACAGTGTTGTTAAACATGTAGTGAGTGAGGTGTGGGGATACTGTTGCATTTCGACCATGAAGTACCTTACAAATACATTAAAATAACATTCATATGTAAATGAGCTAAGACAACTGTATAAATAAAGATTGTTCAGCAAATATCCACATGAGCAGCTTGGTACCACCAGTACAATCTTCAGCTAAAGGATGTATTTGGAGGAGATGAAGGCAGGTTGTAACAAAGAACTCCCAGCTCTTCTAATCAATCAAATCACCATAAAGAGATACGCTTAACTCAGAGATGTGATTAAAATGTAAACAAGAACATCACCAGCAGAATAAAACTCAAGATACTTAGGTCATAATTATTGCACTTAAAGTTAGTTAAAAAAAAAAAAGATCACCTTCAGCATGTGAGTATGAGTCAGAGAAAGCTACATGATAGTCCTCACAAATAAAATAAAATAAAGATTGAGAAGTCAGTAACGTATAAAATAAATGTATGTTTGTTCATTATAAAAAATGAATGATTCAGAAGCTAAGAGGAACCAGACTCCTAGATGCTTCTTACCACAACTACTTTCCAGTCTCCACCTTTAAATCAACTCAGTGTATCGGGTTTGAGCGCTGAGCCTAAGCCAGTTACTGGTAGTTGGTGAGTTTAAGACTTGTGCTCGAGTGTAAACACAGTAACCTATAGCTTCATTTATTAACTGCTCCTTCATCTTTCAGCAAACAGCACTCATCTGCAACTGCAGCTTCTGGTAAAACATGAATCTGCCTGCATTTGTACCTTAAGAGCTTCTAGGCAGATGATGGCGGCTGTATGTGCAACAGACCTCAAGTGCATTTAATATAAACCAAAACCTAACCTTTGACCAAGAAGGAAAAAAATTAAAAGGTTTGATTTGAACCAACGGATTAATTTCATGTACCCTGTTTAAGTACCAAGACGTCGTAAAGCAATAAAGCAGCCAGGGATATGGAATGGCAAACATGTGACATGAAGTAACATGAACTAAAAATAACCAACATACCTAAAAAAAAAAAAAGGCTATAAAAACTTAGATCCACTGGATAAAATAAGATAAAATGTTCTAAATAAACACATAGCTCAATCACAAGTTTGGCTTTGATCAATCCCATTTGTTCCCGCTTATCCTACCATGTGACACTGATACACAAGCTACACCTTAAACTTTATTACTAACTTCTCCTCTTCTGTCTCTTTGCTTGTTTCTACTTTTTACTCAGTTTACCCGCCTTCTTTTTGGGCTCATAGGGTGTCCGTAGGATGCTCGGCGTCTCCTCCATGACGCGCACGAGTAGGTTATCGATGTAATCCTCCAGCTCTCTGATGTGGGCATCTTTCTTCTTCACTATTTCTTTCTGCTTGATGAGTTCCTGCACAACTTCCTCAAAGGATAGGTTGCTGTAGGCGGCCACACTTTCCTGTGTCACCTCCTAGAAGAAAAAATAACAGAAAACAAGAACACAAGTAAATGCTCCATTTAACCCCAGCAGGTTTTCAGGTTACAAGCGTTTTTTTTTTTTTTTTTAAGTAGACTAAGGAATTATTTCCTATGTAATATAAGCATCTGATTACAGCGGCAGGAGTGAAACTACACTTAAAGATCTCTCACAACGTGACACAGAAAATTACTAATTAGATGTGTAAACCTAATGTGACATAAAATCACATGTTTTTATCGCGTGTTCTCTGTTGCTAATAAAGGCTAAATGAGAGTTGTTAAGATGTGACTGTTCTCCAGGGATTTAGCACTAACATGTCACTGATTTCTGTGGCAGATGTTGTGATCAAATGCTTTCTAACAGCGTTTGTAACAAATCAAGAGCAGTTTAAGTGCTCTAATGGGATAGTATGTAAGTATGAAAAGTATGACTTCTCTAAATACACAGCATTCAGGCTGCCAGAATTTTATAGACCCCCCTCCTCCAAAAAAAAATAAATTAAAAAAAGAAGGAATTTTTGTTTTGAGGGAGAAATGCCAGACCGCATATTTGTGCAATTAAATGTCAGGCTAATAAATACCAAAATACGGATGCAACCCAAGCCCAGCTTTGCTCTTTGAGACAATCTATTTGGACAGAGCAGTGTGGTACGGTATGTGCAGATCATATTGCGCGGGTACGAGAGGAGCTGTAATCGTTTTTAATGAGGGACCACTTTATCGCTTCAGTGCTGGGCATCCTCCCCCGAACGGATAGAGCAGCAAAGCCTTCACCCTGTTTAAAATACCACACTTATCAGCTTCCACTCCCATGCACCATTCAAGCTTCTACTGCTGGCTAAAGACAATGCGGAAAGACCTGGAGCGGGACTGCTTACCAGGTATCTTATCGCTTCTAACAGCACAGAGGCTACTGTGGGGCGACACAAACCAAAATGAAATATTTGCCACAGAGATTAAATGTCCAATGTAAGGAGGGTTTCAAGAACAGAGCTCAGTAACCTATTCCACACACACACACATACACACACTCTCAAAACACAATACAAAAAAGGCATCTCGCTGAAAGATACTGCGCTTAAGCCATCTGAGAGGCAATAAGAGAACTGACAGCCATATGGAAGTGAATGCTGGTTTCACATACAAACATGTGTACGTGCACACTCTCTCTTGCTCTCTCTCACACACACACACGCATACACACATACAAATACACACACGGCATAATAATCAGAAGCTTTAGTGGCTGGTGACAAAGGCCTGGAAATGACCATGAACTGGCAAAGTAATGATGACCATTTTTCTGCGATCAGTAGTGGGGAGAAGATAAGGCGCACACTTGGCATTCTCCAGTTGTGTCATTACAGTTTCTAATGAGCTCAGCTTTGAGAATCTAAAAGCTCAGTCCTTTGAAATCTCTCACTGCCCCCCCCACCCTCCCCCCTCCTTCTCCCTCCCTTCCTCCCTCCCTCCCCCCGCTGCATGTGGTTAATTAGGGCCTTGAAGCAGAGGAAATGGGAGCTGCCATTTCTGCGAGGCACTGCGGCATGCACGGGGGCACGTGTGGATACCGACAGCCCTCAACACCCACAAAGAAAGGTGAGGAAAGCCATTATCAGCATTCTCCTTCTCATTTAGGCGTCACTTAAGCCACTGCTCCCGCTGCTCCTCTGTAAATACCAATTTTGCTGTGTAATAGTCTGCAAATTTCGCCGTCTTCAAATTGGAAATGCAGAGGAGAATTTAAAGAAAATACAAACAACAAAAGGGTAAAACATCATGCACAAATGATGTAATAACCATTAAAAAAAAAGAAAGTACATTTCTTTGCCTTTTACCTACAACAACAACAACAAAAGTCCAATTACAGAATCAGCACAGCCCACCACTATGACTGACCTTATAGACTGAAATTTCACACCACTTCAAATTATGATCGGATCAGACATGATGACCGATGTGTGCAGCCGCTAATTAGTTGAGTGGCACATCTGAATTTCCATAGGCCTCGGAGATCAATGTCACCAGCTGCTGCATCAAATGAAACTTTGAATTCTCAATTAAAAATACACACGACACAGCTAAAGGATGTAATGTCACCGCCGAGGTCAGTTCTGTTTTTTTTTTCTCGATCTCAATCAATCAGGTAGGACTGACAATGTGCGATCACATGACTGTCACCTCCCGCACGAGGGGTTGTGCTGCCTCTCTTACTTTTTTCTTGCCAAAGACGTCCTTCTTCTTCTGGCCAAAGGTGATGTCGTCCTTTCCCCCTGACTTTTTATCACTGCGGAGGAATCAAACAGAAACTCAGCACTCACAAAATGATACAGACATTCAAGGGAATACGGTGAGGGGAGGAAATGTTTCATCAATAAATATTGTACTTTGAAGCACCTTTTTATGTTCGTGCGCCACATTATAAATGACCAGTGAGCTACTGCATGACAAAGGCAGCAGTAAAGATGATGGACTAGTGCCTACAGAGATAAGTGGTTAATTGGGTGGTCTATCTCTGCAGAGGATCTCATTACTATAGCTCAGAGGGCTCTGTTATCAAGCCCGGGCTCTCTAAAGAGCCTCTAATGACACCTTCCACTCTGATAAACCAGGACTTAGCCACTGTGCTCACCAACTCTTTATGTAACACAGGAAATAGATGTAACCGGCTCTGTGGACATGTTTGAACAACAATACTTCACAACAGAAGGAGAGCGAGAAGAGGGGGCGGGTGGGGGTGCATCAGATAGTACATTTCAATCAACAAGGTATTCAAAACTTTATGAGAATGCAGTAACCAATATCCTGTGGCACACTGGTTGTCTCAAGGGGTAGCTAAGTGCACATTTTAGGATTGCAAGATATTTATGGGGAAGGATGAGGAACATACAGGAGTGATGCATGTATAAGAAACACTGAACGCAGATGGAGGATAAATTTAAGCCTCGGAAGAAACTGATATTTCACTGGAATATATCTGGGAGGTTGTTCAGTTTCTTAGCCCCACACACTCTGCAAACTATCAACCAGTTCAAATAATAAACAGTTGTTAAAATACAACCTGTCAGCTGTTAATCAAAAATAGACAACAAAGACAACATTTACTATGTAAGTGGAAGGACTAAGTGGATTAGTCCTTAGATGTAAGTGGATTAGGAGAAGGTGTTCCTTCAGGGGGAAGTTTTCTGGTCACATTTTATGTCCAGGAGGCTCAAATGAGGAACTGGTACTGAAGCGTCTCTGAATTATATTTGTTCCCACAGAACAGACAACTGTAAATTAAGTTAAAGGGGAACTATGCAAGTCCGCTCGCTTTCCCACTGTTTTGGCTACGCTCCTCTCGCCCATGCAAGCCGAAGCCGGCGAAAAATCAATAGATGGAGCGGTGGATAACGTTACGTAACATATACGATGTTACGGCGCGTGTGTTTGTGTAGTCTTGACCGTTATGAACAAAAGATTACGGGTTACGGAGCGCGTTTGTGTTGTGGTGTGCAGAGACGAGAGCTGGGACACCGGGGCGGCAACCAGGTACTACACTGATGTTGCACGGTTGGTTTTCAGCCGTGAGACGCCAGGTGGAAGACAGTAACAAGTCACAAGTCGTGTAGTTAACGATCACAATTACTCCTGAGCTTTTTAATGAAGGTAAAAATGTAGCATAGCCACGGGAGAAATCCTGCTTAGTTCCTCTTTAAGACATGGAGGAGATATGAGTCTGTAGTATTTTTAAATGAGGTTGAAATAATTTGTTTATCTGTGTTGACAGATGGATATCCAACTTTTTTCTCTCATCGACAGGTCGAGATTAAAAATGTTCCATTTCCTGTTTTCTAGAGAACTTTTAACAGCTACATTTGGAAATGCTTTTATGGACAATTCAAGTGTATGCTCATAAGAAAACTTTGACTATTAACTGGTAAATAACTAAATGAGGGGTCCCTCACTCAGGGTTTTTGTTGACCCTTGTTTAGACAAAGAGAAAGAGAGCCTTTTCTCTGAATGAGGGTCAACAATAATCACACGATTGCTTTCTGGTTTACAACTCAACAAGCACTCATCAACAATGGTTGATCATCGCCATTATCCAAAGCAGAGCAGCGACACTGCTGGTGTGAACAGCAGCAGCTCATCAAGGTCAGTGTCACACATAGGGTCAGCAGTCAAAGTGGCTCTAGTTTTAGCCTCTGCTGGCCTCTTGCAGTTAGACATGTTCAACAGGGTGATGGTGCTCTGAGTGCCGGATTAAGTGGCTTCACATCTATTACAAACGCTGGGCTTTGCGTTTCCCAGGCCGACCGCATGTTGCATGTGTGCTGTCATATGTGAAACCTGAACTGACGGTCGTGTGGCGCATGCATGAAGTGTAAACTTGAGCAGGACAGAATCAGATATCTGAGACCGATAGGCAGATCATTGATCATGGCAGACCAGACTGAAAACCACAGTCCTCCGATCACAGACCAATTGATCGGCACTCTTGAATTCCTGGGCAAGTTTGGTAATACTTATTCATCAATTATATAGAGTCTACCAGTAAACTTGGAACTCTGTCCCGACTTATGTCTGAGGCCACGCCTTCATCTTGTATACAATGTGACATTATACATGATGGTGTTTTTTGAGGCGTGTTCGTTCCAGAGGCAAGTGATTTTTTTCATTTTTACTCAGTTGCAATCGGGTGTTAAGAGGATTTCTATCAAATTAGTAAAAAATGATCCAGAATAAGATCTCCAACCCAACCTTTAAGCAAGTTTCAGGTTTTGTTTTACGACAAAAAACACATCAATACCCTACTTGTGAATTTTGAAGCTTTTACGTGTCGTAAACTATACTACAAACCCCTGTCAGGGACAATAAAGGTCATCACCCCCAAACAGGCCAGAGTGTTCTTATGTTATTTTATATTATTTATGAGTCTTCAACGAGTGAAAACAGTCCCATTTCCTCATTATACAATGTTTTCAAGCGGCCAAATTCAGTCAAAAGCTTAGTGCTGGTGACGTCAAACGTCATGCGACCGTGTAGATGTCCGTTAAAGCCTAATTAGCTTTTTACTTCTGCCGATTGCATTTGAACTTCAAATACGGTATAAAAGGTGTTCATACGTGAAGATGAACAAAACTTGTAAGTATCATAAACCTGTGTTAACCGCAGAGCTTGTTTTCTGGCATAATCCAAAACGTAATGCAAAAATCCTATTTACAGTCTTTTCCGGCACACTCTATTTCTTCTGGATTTTTCTTTATTCAAGTGTAATAATGATATATTGTTAAAAACATGTTGTTCCGTGTGCTGCTGTGGTGATGTACTGTATGGATCAATCACTGATTATTGCGATATTCAAAAGAAAAACCAGAAGGAACCTGAGGCTTCACCCTGATGAAGGAGAGACAGGTGAAAATGGTGATGCTGGGGGAATATTTGTGTGTACAATATTTGTGTATTTTGTGTTTATATTTAATGAAGTAAGAAACTACCTGGTTTTGTAACTGGAGCTGAACGGGTTAGTGTCTGCCTGGGAGTCTCCGCTGAAAGGGTTGGGGGAGCGCAGGTCTCCTGAGCTGCCCGATCGCCCACCGTTGCTGGACTTGCGGCCTTCCTTCTTTCCCGTCACACGTTCCAGGAGACTGACCTTCTCCTTTTTCTCCTTCCGCTCTGCACGGTCCCACAGCTGCCCGGGCTCCCCCTCGAATGGGTTGCGGTTGCGTGGGAGCGTGGCATACTTCTGTGGCAGGGTGTCACTGATATCAGTGAAAGGGTCACTGTGTGCCTCACCATCCTGATAGCCTGGCACCTCGCTCTGGGAACGCCTGTGAGGTCCACCTGTACTCCCCGAGGAGAAACCAAAGGCATGATATCAACTTCTGATGAGGCACTGACAAATTATATCTATGGGAAGAGATAATGAGGCTCATTTAAAAAAGTAACAACTATATAGGATACAACAGTTGTTGTTTTTTAGTGAGATGTTTTGTGACAGAACTTTTGATATGATTAGGCTTCTAAAACAATCTCTTATCTAATGTTCATAAACACTTTGTTTGATGCATTAAGATGCACATTTGGTGTTGAGCCCAAGTGTTTACTCATGTTATTTTTCAAGCTGGCCTTGACACTTCTCCAGCTAATTCCACACCACAAAAGAAACATTTCATTGGGAGCAGTATTTTAGGACAGCTTGTTGTATTATTTATACTGTCCAAATCTGCAATTGCGTGCCTCCTACCTTCACAACTTTTAATAATTTCCTCTCTGAGGCATGTCGACTGAATGTTCACAAAGTAGCTGAATCGTGAGATAAAGCCAAAAGCACTGTATTGTAACTGCCTGTGATAGCTGAGCAGCAGAGATCAGGAAGTAAAGATAGAGTCGTCAGTGAGCTGAACAGTGCTAATTTGTTTTTTGCCATTTTTTGTGCTTGTTTGTACATGTAGAGACCAGAATTTGGGTTGTTCAGATTGTTGCCTGATTGTTGTGGTGTTTCTGAGCAAAACTCTGAACGGTGCTACTTCAAAATCATCATATTGAATATTCATGGTTGTTAATCAATATCTGACCAGAACACTGACATTACCAGGTAAATATTCTAACACTATTTAGACACCTGAGTGCAAAACCACTTGTTTCTTACACAGTGAAAATGACTGTTAATCAAATTCAGAACACTGACATCACCAGGTAAATATTAGTTAAATATCAGTTCCATCTACACCAACACAAGGGCAGGAAGTGAGAGGGAGGCTGGAGGAGCTGCAGTTCAGGTCAGTTTCATACTGGTAAGCAACAGATACATGTTGTATGACCAAATTTATATAGATGTACAGTACTATGGAAAGTTTTAGGCAGTTTCAAAGTCTGTGATCGAGTGAGAATACTTTTTTTCTTCAACAGTTCTCAAGCAATTGTTACATTAAAATGAGTATGCATTCACCTGCCAATTTTGAAAATTTGTGTTGAAGGTGCCAATATTATATTTGTGTCATCTTTGATTATAAAGCAGTTTCCTGTTTCCATATCAGTCCTGTAAAAGTATTGATCCTCTAGTCCACTTTAAAACAGGACATCAGGACTTTTGTAACTTTGTGAAAAAAAGCAGTCCACTCCTTCAACCATGCCCTTAGCCCCGCCCACCCACACCTTTTTACCCCAAATCTTCTGTGGATTAAATCAGAACAGAAGTTCAGAGCCTCGACTGATAACTAACCTGTTATAAAGAGTTTCATGGATATAAAGGAAGTTGGAAAAAATAAATAAATAAAAGCTCCTCACCACTCTCTTCTATGGAGTTCATGGAGTCGAGTTTGGGCCGGAAGTGGGTCCCAATGAGATCGGACATGGAATGGGCTGCAGACAGTTTATGGGCCCCGGCGAGTAATGGCCTCTTGACCTTTGCTTCAGGCTGCGGTTGTAGGTCTGGTGCAAAGACCTGACGACTGGGCTCTGAGTCACACACGGCAGAGCGAGGCAAGATGGCTGAAGACGTGTCACCAAAGCCGCCGTCGTGTTTACGACCCTTCATTTTGTCTTTAAGTTTGGAAAAAGGCGAGCGGGGCTTCTCCTTCATGGACAGGTCGAACATGCTGGCCGTCATGTTATTCCTCATGAACTGGATACTGACTTGGATGCGGCCTCGTTCTTTTCTCTTCTTCCCCGGCTTGGACTCCAGGGAATACCAGCTGTAATGAGAGTGGAGGAAGCTTAGCCGAGCAAATTTGACAAAACATTTATATAAAAAGAACAGGATTTATGAAAATCGTGGTTGTTGATTACACGTAATTCAGGAAGACAGGTATACAAAGTGCAGTAAAAGTCCTTACACTATCAAACAATATGACAAATGAAAAAAAAAATAGCCCACATCCTTTATAATGTGCTCTCTACCTACTTCTTTGTGGACACCAGTGAAAAGGCTAATTTGAGCAGACTAATCCAAAAGCTACACACAAACGTAGGGGCTTAAATCTGACTTTAACTTTTTCTGACACAAGTGAGAATACAATTTATCATTCAGAGGATAAACATTATTCTTTGCAAATTGAACATAAGAAACAGGCTGCTGCTGAATAATATAGAACATTTCAGGCTGCTTTTGAGCTTCTATTTGTTTAACCTCTGTGCTTTTCCAACTGGAAGTAATGGGATTTATTCCTTCACTCTGTGCAAAATGAAGTGGCATTTGCACAAATCTGGCCTTTGTTCAGAAATGCAACAACAAGCAATTGGGGAAACTGCAAAGCCATGTCGCAGGGCAACCCAACTGTTCATACATGCTACATATCCAATGCGTGGCAGGGTTTGTGACAACACCCTATAGAAAGCCTGCATCGGGATGCAACAACTCTCGATGTCAATGTAAGTTAAAGAGATTTAGGTCGGTGTATTCTAAATATTGGCCTGCGCACTCATCCACCAACATTATTGTAAGGTTTAATCAGTATGATAAAATACTATATCTAATGGACAACCCTTGAACTGAAAACATATTTGCGTGATTGTATTTGTTTTAGTACGATTACAGATATTACTTCCTGGATGTAAATGGAGATTTGTGGTATCCCCTGAATTCCAGCATGAAATATCAGTTATCAGTTCAATCCGAGAAAAAAAAAAAGGTCTCGCCGTTGGCCTTTTAAAAACCGCAGCTGTTGAACGCTATTCTAAACCGTGGAGCTCGTGGCCCAGGAGCCCAGTTATGAAAAGGCCTTGCCGGGTCTAATTCCCAGGCTGCGCGCCATGCTCAGTCTGATCAGCAGCCACAGCATGCCGCTGCCGTGGGGCCGGGGCTGCACCTCACGTGTGTCTCAAGGCCAAGATAAACCTCCGTGTGCTTGGAACCACAATCCTCCCACTCGAGCCCGGACCGCTGGGAAACTCCTCACAATCAACAAACACAGGTGTCGGATAATTATGGGCTGCCTACTCAGATATCAAGACGGGCTTTCCTCCCCAATATGTCAGTTCAAAAACATTGCGGATGGGCCCGCAGTGAACACGGACCCACAGTGCAGTGTGGATATAGTATCCAGGGTCCCGGCATCATTGTCGAGTGTGCCTGCAGTGTGGGATTAGGCCAACAAGCAACACAGGCATATCCATTACAGAACCTCTGCAGGAAAAAGTGCATGGCCTCAAGACGCATCGGCTCAGGCACCTAAAACAAATAAAACCCATCCACACTGATTATAACATATTGTGATTCTCCCCCCGATGGACGAACAGGAAGTGTGTTGATGTCTTTCCATCTTGAAATGCGCACTGAGCTAATTAACACCAGATCCACTTTGCTAATTCTGTTCCTGTTTGCTTAATGTAGATTTAAGGAACATGTGTGTGTGCTGGACTTGTGAGGATCAACATCTCCAGGTTTATCCAAGTTTAATACAGCCTGCTCAAGATGTGATTGTGTGTGCGCAGTATGATGCTGTAGTTTATGTCATTCATCCATTTTCATTTCCTGTTCATGCCTTTTGTTCAGTAATTACAAGAAGGGACACGCCAACCCCGGGGTGTGAGGCAGCTAAACAGCACAGATAGGTCAACAGTTCAACAAGAGACACCTTATACTGCACAGCAAAATCAACTAATAGAAAAACTGAAGTCTCCACTTCCTTTAACTTTTTTGGAATCAGGAAGGACAAAAATAAAACACAAGGAGAACACGTGGATTTGTCACTGAAAATTAAACAATAAAACCCAGCTCCCTTTGCTCGTGAAGAAAAGTCTATACTTTTGAAGAACAAGTTGGTGTACAGGAGTGACTAACTAGACATGTTTGGCCAGCTCCACTAGTTTCAATTAGGCCAGATGGTGCTCACCATGTCACTCATAATCTCTCAACAATGTGGGAAAATCCATTGCAACGCCTCATAGAACAGACGGTCAACATGATGGAAAAACTAAAGCTCAAATGATCTGTGACGACTGTACAGGTGTGTTGTCCAGATTTTTAAAAAAATCTATAGTGTTTGTATACCAGTTCATTCATTCATTCATTCATTCTGCCCTATGAATCAAATCAGATCTACATACAGAGATAAAGGACAAGGCAGTAGTATTTAAATCATGGTGTAAAAAAAAAAAGTTAGCTCAATTTAGGTCATCAGCCTAAATGAGAACACAGTGCGGAATATAACACACAACTTAACACACTGCCAATACGTCCACATGCGTAGACAGACATAGAAATAACACATGACATGTGGCGCAACCAATATATCCTACACTGTAATCCACTTATGGCTGGAAGAGTTCAGCCAATATTTTCCACTTCCTCTCAAAAGCCAGTTCCGCCAAAACCTGCAGCTAAAATCCACTTGAATGCTACTAAAGCATCACAAAAGATCAAATATTGTACATTAAAGACGCAGCATGAAAGGTGCTATGTCAAAATATAAGAATAAAACAGGACGACTACGGTAAACATGTCCCAGTGCCCAAGTGTCAATTACTATACAAACCAATGTGACAGCTCATTACCGTAATATATTAGTGGGTATAAAATTGTATTGCATTATAATGACTGCAGCCATATAACCAATCTAAATGTTAGTCACTTAGTGATTTAATGATGCCCTGCTACTATGTCTGTCGTAATTTTTTTGTATCTTTCCAAAACAAGCTGTGTTGGCAGCAAAAATCTCAGATGAGAATTTTGCAGCAGGCGTAAATGTATCATCTAATTATGGACTGGTGGTTTGGCTCTATGGTTTGTTGTGAGAATGTGTGCCTTCTGAAATCTGGGCTACATCTATTGCCACAGTGTATGATACTTACTCAGTTTTCTTACGCTCCTTGTTATCAAAGATTTCATTAAGGTTGATGGACCTCTGACCCAGGAACTTGTCCATCCCCACCAGGGACCGGTGCATCACTATAAGGCAGAGTTCATATACTTCTGGGTTGCCTTCCAAAAGTAGACCAGGCAATTCGAAGGAGGCTTCTTCTCTCCAAACAGGACTGAGTGTTTTCTCTGCGACCGACGTCGAGTACTTTTCCTTGCCAAGCTGAATGATGGTGTAGGCATCATTGGTGCCATTTTTGCCCTTGGGCTGTAAACCGTTTGCTTGAAGAACAGTGGCTTGGACATGAGTTGGAAACCACTTTTGAGACTGCTCACCCAGTGACATTGTCAGCACTGTTTATTTACCGGAAGCCATTCAAAACAAACCAAATGATAATTTGTAGAGTTAGCGTGCGTGTTAGTGACTGTGAGTGGGTGTCATGTGCAAAAAGTGCAACAGCCACAATTCACTATAGTTTGCTGTCCATGTCAGTGTGGTTGGTGCGTACAGTAGCTATCATTACAAGCAATGACAAGTCTGACAAACTGAGCAAGCCTCATCCTCTGTTAAATCACGGATGTCCAAGCCACTGGTCAGTCATCTGGAAAAACACAGAAAGAAGAAGGACATCACTGTCTTTCCCAGAACCACCACATGACTCACATGGGCACACAGGGAGGGATGATTATCAAGCCAACTCATAATTCAAGCAGTCACATGATTTTGAATTCCTTCAAAAACAGAAACATCACAGTATTTATACCCAAATTAGATATTGTCATTTGATTTAGTAATATATATATATATATAAATCATACATCTGTCTCCATACGCTGGAATATCAAGACAGAAACAGGTGACCTCACCCTGTGACACATTCATTGTCACTGAATTAGTGACTAAAACAGTGGGGTGATACAGGATGATTGTACCATAGCAATTAATTGATCTGACAACAGGGCTTCTGGCTCAGCTGATATAAGTACATACAAGTGCCCCTAATATGACCAGCAGTGTTGTTAAAGTGTCTTCTTACAATGAGCAGCTGCAGGCTTCATCTCTCCACAGCTGTATACAGTCTGAGATTAACTCAGCTGTATGTCACAGAACTGCTACAGCTACATGAGCTCTATTCAATTGTTATTTCTCCTCAAGCGACTTACTTTCCACAGCTTTTATTCACAGCAGCCTAGTAATGCTTTAAAACGTCTTAACTGTAATGTTTACACTGAGCTTTGCAGTTGTTACCTTCGGTTTAGGCTGCCAGTTAACGTTAGCTACATGCGGCTAGCTGCTGAGCTAGCAGGCACACACACACAGAGCATCACACAGACAGAGACATTTGTTTACCTCCGTGTCATTTTCAGCGACTGTGGAAGGACATTCAGCGCTTCATCTCATCAGAGACACGCTTCACAAACACATTCATGCGTCCGCTTCTGTCACAACCGCCGGCTAATGTTAGTTGTTGCTACAGCTACTGTCCATTGCTATGCACTGTCTGCTGTCGGCCAGCGGCGAGCTCTACTTCCTGGTGTGACGTCACTTCTGCCACATACCGGTGAAACTGTTTTGGGTTGGACACACTAATAGCTTTAATACTAAAGCTTTAAAGACAATAGCCTTCTGTAATGAGTTTGACTTGTGATTTATTTGATTTTTATTAATTTATTTATTTCATTTTTATTATTATCATTATAAGTATTATTATTTTTATTATTATTATTAATTCTTCTCTCTATCACTCTCTTTATTTGTATTTGCATTAGGCTGTTATTATTAAGTTTTTGTTTTTTGTTTTGTTTTGTTTATCTGCAAGACTGCATTACCTCGAGCATTCCTTGTTTCTTGTTATGGCTGTTGACAATTACCTTGTACACTGCGTTGTGTCAATAAAATAAATTTAAAAAAAAGAAAAAAGTTTTGGTTTGCAGAAAAAAAATCTGTCGCGTGAGCTCACGCATAAACGCCCGGGGGAGGCTGCAAAGGTAATGAAGAAATAGATAAGGTAAGACAAGACATGGATAAAAAGCCTTGGAAATAAAATACGCCACAATATATAACATACATTTCGGAGAAGTGCAAATTAAAAGTAACATAGGCAACATGAAGGAAGGACAAATGTATCACACTTTTTTGAGGTATTGAGCGACTACAAAAATTATTTTAGCTAGTACCCCTATATAAGGCACATGCGCGCGCGCGTGTGTGTGCGTGCGTGCTCGGGGTGCACTTTACTTGAGAGGTAAATCATACAAACATGGGAAGTGCTTTTGTCTCATGAGTGGGACATGGAGGTGCAGATAAGGGGCTCACTTGAATGAACACAGACATGCTTGTCACCCCTCTTGACAAGTGCATCTTAACCAAACACACCTGCCTATGTTGGTTTTATCGTTCTGCAGCAACCACTGCAGTGTGTACACACCACTGGCCTGGGGCTCCGGCTGGGCCATCCATCAAACTGAGATTATTGCACTTATCTGGAGTACATCTCTGAATGAAATGCTAAGGCTTAGTGAAATATTAGGCTGTGCAAAAATGTGCGTCAGATAGCATATACATTTGTGGATCTCATTCTGTTGGTATAAACATGAGGCGACTATTACAGTATAATGTCCCATGTGAGAGCAAAAATGATGTAGATGTGGAAAAAAATGTATGTTATGTCACAATTAATGTGTGGACATTTCTTTTTAGCTCAACTGAAACTCATTTTTGAATATTTAGCTAAATTTACAGAGGAAATGTGTGAAATACATTGCAGCAAATGACAGCTCCACTAGGCTAAATGGAAATATTGTAGATGTCTTGTGTCTCATTTTTGTGCACATTTTCCCAAACCTTAGCCAAAAACATTTGATATTCTCAGAGAAGGGGGGCTCTCGAATCGGATCTTGAATTTAGAGCTGGCCAGCATGCAGCAACAATGTGTAGCCTATATGTTAAGACCATTATGAGCAAGTTAGCTCCCTCTGTCCCACTGGGTGTAGGACATTATGGGCAACATTGTGAATCAGTGAGCAGGACAGTTTTATGGCACTGTTTGGTTTGAATACATGTGATCAAGTGCATAAAGATTTTTCAGATATTTCATTCACTTGGTTGAACAAAAACATTTTATCTGTGAAAAGTTCATCTGTTTTATTTCTTTAATTCATTTATAGAGCAATAGAAAAACCTACTATAACAGATTATTTTATCCAAATCTGTCAGCATGCCCAAAATCTTCACTGCATGAGCCACTATTGGGCCAAAATGTAAGAATATAGGAAATCATCTTGACGATTTGATTGGCTCTCGCTCTGGAGTGTAGGGAAGTCAGCAGGGACAAAGTTTGAAGACAAGAAGTCCATTGAGTTTTGGTTGAAGTTTAAGACAAGATAAGGCTTCCCAGTTGAACAACAGAGTATGCTCACTGTAGGTATGTGAAACGTAAGTATTCACACTACACAACTCTAGCTCTATAACTCTAGTTTGTGATTTATCCAGTCCCATCACTGCTCACATTCCTTTTCAGGGATATTTTATTATCTGTTGCGGTTAGCAGTGTCAGGTTGAGCTGAATGAAATAACGACCAGAGGCATGCGTACACACCACTAGGGTCATGACACCCTTGCTTAATTTGACAATAAGTCAAACACCTTCATATATTACCCTCTATAGGAACACAATACCACTGTACGACTCCTTTTTGAGATAAAACATGAAAGACACTGCATTCCAACATCACCTGTATCCTTTTATTACGTCTCCTCTCGTACATAGAGATACTTTGGTGCATTTAAAAACAAAACATCACGCTATAAATTAGAGAGTAGAAACGTACCCAGTCTACTTTCAGAGGGAACTATGCTGAAGGTCATAAACTGTCCAACATGTGAGTGAACCTGCCTGCATGGCCTGGTCCACATGTTGGACCATATTAGCTGTGGCCCCTAACGGCTGCCATTCACTCCGTGCACATGGTTCTGGTTTAGTCCCCTTTCTTCAACACTATATAGGTTGTATTACATTTATTAAACACTTTAAAAAATCTCTGGCTGCAAGATTGTCCATCTGTTGAGGACAAGAGAAAATATATGAAAGCGGCATGAGGCACGGCGGGGAGAGGGGAAACAGTTGTGATGTCAGTGCTGGTCTTAATGTGGTGCAGGTCTAGGTCCTGGACGGATGACTGATTTAAAAGGTATACCTTTTAGCCGAGCGAACAGTTAGATCACAGATGAATTTTAATAAAAAACGAAGGAGAAAGACACACAAATCACCTCTGCTTTGCTCTCAGGAATGTTTCTGTGCACGGCTTTGATATATAGGTGCAGATGTGTGACTACAGCGTGACGAGCAAAGCTAAAAAGGGGCTGCTAAGCTGGGGCAACATGTCAGCCCGGTGACTCCCTAAAGCCTCTGATTTCTTCCCTGTAACCTCAACATGAGTGAGTGAGACTATAGCACCAGAGGAACTCTCTTGTCATTTAGCTCTGCATGTTGCTTTTATATATAGTGACCATTAGAAGGGAAATCTAAACCTACTATTTTACCAGCGTTTTGTTTAAACTCAACAAGACTCAGTTATTCTGAACCCAGCCTTGTAATCAACAGAGCATTATCTGTACAGGAGGTGCTCATTCCCGGATGTCAATCAAGCCACGTGCACAGTGCTCCACCCTGTTACTCACAATTACCCAAGATGCCCTCATGCCTGGTTGGCTGTGTATACTTTGTAGAGCACCATCTTATCAGGGTGTGTTGTGTCTGAGTCATTGTATGTAACCAGAATAATTGTGCAGGTATTTCATTGATGGCTACGCCTAGTCCCAATCTGTCCATAGTGTGATGTCCAGACTGCAGTTTTGCTTTTTGCTGGTGGTGTAGTTGTGTTTGACCCAAAGCTCCTCGTGCTGGTGTATTGAATTGTGTTGAAGAAACAAAACTTCGAAACATCAGACTATGTGGACTGCTGGAAACTTTGTCATCTTTGTTTGGGGAAAAAATGTAATTCCGAATTAGGATATTATCTCAGATTATCTTGTCAATCAGTGATGCTAGACCTTGAGCTTGATCTCTCTAGCACCACAACATTGGTATGTTGTGACTTGTATAGGTATGGCGATTGTCCATGTGCCACTGGGCCACATTGCAATTTCAGTAACATTTCAGTTGGTTGTTGTTGTGCCGTAGAGATGAGCTTATAACTATGTGGTATCACAACAAAGCAGTCATCACTTTCAGTCATGTCCCACAAACCCCCACCCACCTGGATCCATCATCCAACCATGCACTATGTGTTTTCTCTGAGTGTTTACCTGTATTATTTTTTATTTGATCACTCGGAAAACAGTCAGCGAAACAGAAGAGAGATTCTGATTGGCTGACTGTTCAACCTGACTGGCCTGTTGTTACTGAGGCTGCAGAGAGAAGCCTGAGAGAGGAGATGCAAAACTACACCAAGATGTTTTTTTTGGTTCTTCAAAGAACAAGTTTGTCTTGTGATGGATCAACACTTCAAGTGAAACACAGAGAGAGGGTAAAATATGAGACGTTTAATAACTCCGGTCAAATGTAAATGTGTGGTGGGGAAAACAGTGAGGCATTTACAGAAATTACTTATACATGCTATCAATTGTAGAGGAGAAAAACACACAGAGAGTAGCCTCGCCGTGTCCCTGCAGGCGTCTAAATTAGTGCATTCTTACATGCGCAGTTTAATGTCAGCAGCACACTCTGGGGTCAGGTTTTTAGAGGGGCAGGAGAACAGGTGTTCGTCCTGTATCAGTATAAAAAGACTCTACCCTGGCCAGAGGAAGCACCCACATGTGTATGCCCTGCAGTCAGCCCCGTACAGGATGAAATAATTCATCAGAACTGTTCAGAAGAGACATTGTGAGGCAAAGTTCAGAGGCATGCTAATGACAAGAGCATGTTCACAGAGAAAAGGAAAACTGTCAGCCCTGAATGAATTGGGAATGCCAGAACTGAGGTTGGGCCTTTCCAGTCTCTTATATCTTTGTATAATCCATGTAGAGGGCTTGCAAATGTCCAAATGAAATTGGTGGTTTTGTACCACATGGTGCATGCATTATGTTGTGCTCTCTTGGCTTGTGTGGCTTCCTCCAGTCTGCCTCTACTACACGGCAGCCTCTTGGATATAATAACTGTATTTTGCGTATTTGAAAACCCTGTCATTGCTATTTTATCAGCTGAAAAGGTAACACTTTGTTCTGTGAAACCCTGCTGCTGAAGACAGAATTTACCACAGCCAGAAGAAGAAAAAAACGCAACAGGAATTATGTACAGTAATTTAAAGTAATGAATGTAAAATATGCTCTAAATGAGTCGCTCCAGATTACCATTTCCCGAGGAAGGTAGAAAATGTATAGCGCGCTGGCATCTGCATAGCCAACACAGTATGTGTGTGTATATCTTTTTAAACATTTAAATGTAAAACAAATATTGCATTTGGAGAGACTGTGCATTAAAAACACAAAAATATGAAGTAGAATTACCTTAGCCCTACAGAAAAAAAAGTGAGTGGGATGTATCATTACGTTTACCAGTTTTCAAAGCTGGGAGCAGAATGGAATCAGCTTATTACCAGTTTCTACAAGGATAAACATCCCACACAGCTACTCAGACTGCACAGTTTTGCAGCAATTTGCCTATATTAAGTATCAAATTAACATTTTCCTCTACACAAAAATACACATTCAGCACAACGTTGGCTAAGTCAGACTGGGGAATAGATAAGCCAAAAACTTCCTGTAGGGACACTGGGCCTGTGCAGTAGGGAAGAAAAAAAATAGAATTAATGACAGTTTGTTAAATAACAATGAACAAACAGATGTAATTGTGTATTTAGCAGGAAATCATTCATCAATAATGGGATGTATTCCGAGAGCCCATATTGTTTTGATTGTGAAAACCATATTTGTTGTGTTTCTGGGTCTATGTCTCAAAGAAGTTGACAACTATGTAGATTTTTTTTGCTGTAACAGACTAGGGCTGCATGATTAATTAAAAAATCATGAAAATAACAAAATGTTCTGGTGTAATACCCAATATGAGGAGGCTGCAAGTTTTTTTTCGCACGAGTTAAAATGTGTCACGTTGTTGTGCATTTGCATCAGCATCATGGTTTCACAGCAACATCTGGACTTCAAATCATATTCTTCAGAACATGTACTGTATGTTTGCTACAAGCAGCAAAAAAATATGTTTTTCAGTGAAAATAAACTGCAGTAACAACCATTCCTACTGAGGCCACATATCACCAGATCTGCCAATATGTGCATGTGTGTTTTATATCATTCAGCCCTAAGTATGACTGGTGATCACAAGCTCACCAAATTATTACTGAGATTAACTTCTGAATTAGATTTCACGTCTATACACATCATCATATTCTGAGTGCAGTTGTACCATGACTTAGACAGTATGATCATGTCAAACAGGCATCCAGCTACAGCCTGCTTTCAAAAAGCATGTAAAACTCATACCACCTCTACAGATGTGTTGACAATTAAGACAAGTGTATTTAAAACAGTCCAGCTAAGCTTAACTGTCAATCAAATTATTAAAGTGGATGTGCAGCAGAGCTGATGTTGTTGAGGCTGCAGCTAGAGGTCACTGTGCTGTAAATGTGCTTGCTGTGCTCTAAAACACATCTGTATCTTATAAACTGGGTGGAAGATAATTATATATCAGTAACAAACTAAAGTCCACTGATGAATGTTTCCTGCTGAGCCTTTATTGCTAACATATTGGCATATTGGTAATAGGTTGATTATTTTGAGGTCTATGTTTTCATTATTCTGTTTGTTTGTTTATGTGTGCAGCATGCAGTGAGACAGGGATGGAGACGTCGCGGATGCATAATGACATTGTAATAGCTTCATCATATCATGTCGAAAAGCTGCGGTAATATCCTAAATGTTTCCTTGGTGGTGGTGGTGTAATGTCAGGAAGGTCATGAGCGAAAAGATAATGTCACTCCATCTTTGGCTCCGAAACGCCCAAACAGATGACCTTTGTGTTCACTCTGCTAAAGGCCAAGAGAGTGTGAGCATCCACCACCTGGAATGACACGTTTCACAGATTACACTATGGATGACTTGTCAGCTCAGATAATAGCTGTGCTATGATCTGCCATCAGGGATGTCAGTGCACATACCCAGAGCACTGGTGATCAAGAGTATGAAACACAGTGTGTCTCTACAGTTCCAGTAGGAGGAAACAGATAAAGACCATTTCTAATGCCTGTTTTGGGGTTTGTGTCTTTTTCTTTTTTTCTTCCTTTCTTTTTTGCTGCAGAGCCCTGATCCCATTAAACAGTGTGTGTTATGTGGAGTCACCAGAGTCTGCTGAAGGTATCGGGTCATTGTTCCCTGGAGTCGTTCCTCACTCAGGTCAGACACACTGCTGCATCATCCCTCCCTCCCCTTTCTTCTTCTTCGTCTTCCTCTTCTTCTCCTTGTTCTTCTTCAGGACACATCACTGACACTTTTTAATCTCCACACACCACTTCCTGACTCGGGTCAGGAATGTGTCTTCCAGATGTTGCAGCTTTAGCATGTGCGTTCGCTCACTGTTTGTTTCTAATTTAAGAAAGTGGAAAGTGTATGTTAAATTGATATTAGTCCTCATACTTCTGTGAGGGGATGGCATACGGATAATTGGCAAATCATTCTTACATTGTCACCGTGACAACAAAGGTCAAGGTCTATGATGGAGAAATGCTGAAGTATTGTGTAATTTTTTATTATTTTTTTGGTAACAAAAGGTTACCCAGATGACATTAAGCAGAGCTGCCATCTTTGATTGGCAATTTGAGGCTCATGACCTTTTGTGATGTACACAGTCTGTACTGTAGTGTGATTCCTTGATGTCACAATGACTGGCTTGTACTACATAGTGTGAGTTTTTAAGCATAAAGGCATGCGAGACATTTCTATTCATGTCATCTGAGGTGTGTGATTCACAAAAGCTCCCACACAGCCACGGTCCCTAATGTCTGTCACGTCAACACAGCAGATGAAGGTGGAACAGTCCATTAATGTACCGAGCGGCGAGTGGGTCTCCCGTCAAATATTCCCGTTTGGCTCCGAGTAGAACACCGATGATACGTGAACCCGTCCTCACCTGACAGCTAATCCCGTACGTTTGAATTGATTCTGATAACGGCGCCGTGCACTCTGAGCCTCTCCATCTGTTTGTAAATAGTTTTCAATTATGAATATGTTAAAAACCTCATTCTAATGCCTGCAAAAACAGTCACATTCAAACATGGCTTTTGCCACAAATATGCTATTTTCCAGCAGAAAGGCCAATTTGATGCTCATCATGTGCCCTGGTGTACCTAAGAGCTGTTTAAAGAACATCAATGCAAAGAGGGATTAAATATTCCTGTATTTTGCTAATCATTTATGAAATGCATAATTATCTCAGCCGCTTCTTGAGTGGATTAGGAATCATTGATTCTCTCTGTCTCTCAGTGTATATATAGTGTCTACCTAACCCTTTCAAACTCCCCAATAGAAATATTCTGGATAATACGTACGTATATAGTTGGCAGAGCTGCACTCTGGTTCATATTTCATGCAATGTGAATGACTAATCCATGAAATGTGTGGGTGGGATGATTAACACAGACACCAGCACTGAAAATATGTTTGCTTTGAAACTCTGAATGTGATATGAACATGAAACTATGAATAATTGGCAGAGAATGGGAGCCTGTGTAGATTTAGAACTCAGAAACGCAGTTTATGACTAATTGTGTTAAGTGAAAATAAAGTGCACTTTTGTTCCTGGGATAATTAGCTTTTTAATGTTGCGAGGGTGATTGTGGAGGCTCTCCTGGGCTCCGCTGCTTTTGGAGTGAGCCCTCTAGCTCTCCCATGGGGTAGTGGCGCTTGTTACACTGCAGCCTGCAGTCCAGAGGAGAGGAGGGAGAGGAGAGGAGGGAAGGCGACACTTATTAAGAGACCAGCGTGTACAGCAACACGCCGCCGCTGCCAGACAACGTGTTGTTTTGGCCAAAGTTAAAAGTAAATTACAGGATCTTTTTCATGTTCCTCCGACTTGTGAAACGTAGCCGTTCGAGCCCCTTTCAGCAGCCTTATTTCACCTTTTTTTTTTTTTTTTTTACACTTTCAATGTAAATATGTTATATTTTTTGGTTTTTAAATGCTAAATTTCTCCAGCTCCCATGCACTCCAGACCACATTTCTGTTCAAAATCAGGACTTGAGAGAAAACAGATGATGTGCATTTAAATAAGGTAAACATTTCATAAGAAAACACTTACCTTTAAGGAGACGTGCAAACACTGCCACTCTGCTCGCTCATTTTATTTTTGAAAGACGTCCAGCAGCATTATCAACCCACTCTAACACTGCATCACACTCCTGTTTGTTGTCTTTGCAATTGTAATTTGGCCATAACACTATTCATTCTTAAACTAAATACTTGAGTCAACCTACTTGTAATTGTGACTATTTCCAAGCTACAGTCCTCCTCCATTAAGTTTATATTTTAAGAGTCGCCTCTGTTAATAAAGACACGGTCCAGGTTGCTTATGCTGGTGCCGGATAATTAGAAGCAGTTATTGAAAAATATCTTTAAATGTAAGTGAAACGTATTCACATGGAAGGAAACTATTAAAGGGATTTGAGGGAGCGGGAAATTTAGCCTCAGAAGGAGGCAAAGGAAGAGGAGGATTTGGGAAAAAAGGACAGAGGAAAATAGGTGGCAGTGGGGAGAGGGAGAGAGTAATTACTCCATGTAAAGGCCACAAACAGAGCTCCTGCTGTCGCTGAAAAATCAAATCTGTCAGCAATTAGAAGGAGGCCAAGCAGCACTTGTCTGCAGACAATGGGGCAAGAGGAGAGGGGGTTAGCAATTATTAGAGCTGATAGAGTACCTTTATTTATCTAAACAGCAGGTTAGTTGCCCAATCTCCTCCTTTGTCACTTGTTGCTGATGTGAAAGGGGCACCACTTAATCCGAACAGTGTTCCTTGTGGCAACCAATGGGTATTATACCCGGGCCAATTGCTGGAGAGGGCTGCTTTTCAGTGTAGGGCAGAATAATCCAGGGGTTGATCTCATGCTCTTGCAATGCTTCCTTTGCTCAAAGCGCTGATCACCATCCCTAACGTTTGAAGCTATTTATTAGAAGTTTAGGGAGAGTAGTGGGAGGGGGGCACTCGTCTAAAACATGTAGTCGCTATCAAAGACTTCTGCTCCTTGAAGGGGCAAAAGCCTGCAGAGACTCAGGGAAGGGATTTGAGATGTGTGAGGCTTATTATCTTTTAGAGCCAACTGCAAATACAGGCCACGGTATAAACTCAGTGGTTCTCACAGAAATATACCAGCATCATGTAAACCAGGGACGTCTGTCCTTTTGTTTAGTTAATGAAAGACTTGGAGAAATGTTATTAAGTGGTGGCTCAGGAGGGATTATTTTGGAAGCAAAGGGCTCTTATTAGTGGTTGGTTCAAATGTAAACTTCTCAATTAGTGTGAGATCAGTGTTTAATACTTTATAGTGTGAGGGTGGAAAAAAAATCACAGGTTTTCACCTGAAGACCTGGCGCTGTTGGAAAATGTGTGAAAGCAGTTTAATAACGTAATATAATGATGCAGATATCAAAGATTGCTTTTCTTAGCTGCTTCATCTTTTGACAGCACATTATATTTCACTTTATGGCACGCATGGTGTATGTTCATATTTATTTATTATTCATCAGTTATTGCTGTTAATTTTCTAATGCATCATCCTGAGGGGAAAAGTTCCTGTCACTTTGTGAAGTTTAATGATCGCACACCGGTTTGATGAGTGTTAATGAAAGCAGTGTTGCAATTATGCCAAATTAAATTCATGATGTTTTCTCATTGCATCTATTATAAGGTAAAAAACTTTTTCATGCAGTTAATCTCTCAGGTGCTAAATGTGAATAGTGTTACTGCAGTTCCACATCAAGCAGCAGGACTAATGTAATGTAATGTTTGACAAAGTCAGCAATAAAACAAGGAGGAGGGTGAAGTGGCTGTAAATTATTTGATATATGGTTACATTTATGGTTCTTTTTAAAAACAAAAGAACTTGTGTTTATAATTGAGACCAAACTGAGAATTAAACTGTAATTTGCTGATGATGTGAATTCATCCCAGTAATGACGTATGTGTGTGTGTGTGTGTGTGTGTGTATTCGTAATATTTCCCACTTGAAGTTACAGGCTGAGAAGCATCAGCTCAAATGCGCAGTATCTTATAATGTGCTGGGTGATAACTCTTGTGCTGACACAGGCTAATTCCCTCAAACATCCTCCAAACTGGAGAATAAAATTAACATCAGCTTCACTCTCAAGTGCCGTGTTGTTCAATTAAAATTCAAATTGAAAATTGTTTTAATATGTTTTAACTGACTTTAGGAATAACAGGAATTGGCAAAGTTTATTTGAAGAAGAGGTTATATCATCTGGATAAAAGTCTAAAGTGGCTTTCTAATATTGAATGTAAATGTTTTTTTCATATAGAAATTGCCTGAAGAGCTCAGAGTCATTTCCAGTGTGTTTGGGCTGAATTACAGTCAAGTTATTACTGCGTGTTGGTGATAGTTGCCTCCTCAGCAGCGGCCCGGCCTCAGCCATCAGCCCTCTCTTAACTTCCTCCCGAGTCGTAAAGAGGAGGAACTTTGTGGCGCTGCAGTGCGATTGTCAATAAAGTATGCAGAGCGTAGTAAAGTGGTGCTTTAAATATTTTTATATATATGAAATCCAGATGTGAAAAATATGAAATCCTATAAATCACCTGAGGCTGATGAGCTCTTTACATTCGGTCGGTGAAAAAATGCATAAGTACATCACTCACGGCTCAAAGCAGATTTCTGAAGATTACAGAGTTGCATATTTTCTAAACAGTGACAGGTCTGAATGTGGTTCACAGAGCGCTCAGGTGGGAGAACGAGCGAGGGAGATTCATAAAGCAGAGACACCGCCGGCTGATTCTTTAAGTCGACATTTAGGTATTTGCCTGTTTCTCGCACATAAACATGTGCTGCTTGAGATACATCACTGACACCGAGACGCAGCATGTGAAGAACTCATTTGTGCGAACTCTGTGTTTCCCGCACAGTCATATCTATTTATCAGTTCCTCAAGCTTGGAAAAAGAAAGAATCTATTCATGTGGACTTGGGTTCAGTTGGTTGATGGATTCGCTCTCTCTTCTTTTTAGTGGAAAAAATAAATCTAATCCTCTTTCCACCTTAATTTGAAGAAAAATTTGTCTGATTGGAAACTTTGCGAGGGAGAAAATTGGTGGTCATGAAGAACACATGAAGAACATTGTTGTCTTTTCTCCAAAATGCTTTCACAGCTTAAACAAATTTAATAAGACTTCTCTTGATTGACAGGAGAGCGCTCTCCCACAATGTCTTCTTTTTGCTCTCACATTCCTCGTCAGCAGCTGTGCGCCGTTTTTGAATGAGATGAAGGCTGAAAAATCTGTGCTGCACACACACACACACACACACACACACACACACACACTATCAACTCTGAACAAGTGGGACTTTTATATAAGTCTCCTCAGCACTGAATGTGCTACTCATGACACATTTCAGAAGTGTTATTTTGTGTCATTGAGAATCCAGCCGGTGAGCGGCACACACTTCAGCCACGTCAGTGTCAGCCGACGTTGCGTTTGAGTCCGACATGCTGCAAATATTTAAATCAATCAAGTGACACATTCGTTTAAAATCCACCTGGGGTTTTTAAAACGGAGCGGTCGCACAGGAAGTGATGCGAGATACACATTTCCTGCAGCTGCGTGCATCGTGTTTCCACATGCATCAGACAACAGCGAGAGCTTGTTAGCATTAGCGGCGACAGCTAAAGGAAAACAATACCACCTGTTTGGACGTCACAAACGGCGGCGCGCGGAGCAATATCTCACAAATAAAACCCAGATTACCAGATTGCATTTTGGAGATCATTTGCTAACTTCTCCGGGTCTCTCCGGGCCGGCGTCTGCGTCCTGAGCGGTAGTTATGTTTGTCAGGTTTTCTCAAACCCTCAGTGAGTCAGAGTGCAACAGTGGAGGCCTGTGCAGGTGGCACGGCTGTAGAGCCCGGCGGGGGTTTTCTGCTCCTTCTCTCCACCACCACCACCACCCCCCACTCTTCTCCACAGGTGCTTATTAGCACATATGAGCTGCCACATGTTCCCAGCCCAGCCACTCGCCCGAGGGGGCAAAATCAGTCTTCACCCATAATCTTCACAGCCTGACCAGGACCCTCGCTCCCACTAACAGGGGCACATGGCGTAGCGTTTATGAAGCACAGCGGAGCTATTACCCCAGCGTTCACTCTCTCTCACTCCTCCCTGAACTGCAGGATAACCTTTGTGAGCATCCCCCCCCCCACCACCCGCCCCCCCACCTTTATTTCCATATTCCACAGTTTAAGGTCAAGATGAAAAGTGATATGGATGCACATAATACACATGTAAGAGATATCTATTCTCAGAAGGGAAGAGTAATTCAGATGCAGACTTTTGGTTGCAAATGTTCTTTTTGTTTTTTAGCAGAAATCAAACGGCTTAGATTTGGGCAGCGGTTGAAATGTTTTGCACCTGGACGGCATGACAGAAACCCATTGTCATCTTAACAGCCCCCCACTCTGTTAGACATGTGAATGGTTCCGCTGTGTGTGTGTGTGTGTGTGTGTGTGTGTGTGTGTGTGTGTGTGTGTGTGTGTGTGTGTGAGAGAGAGAGAGAGAGAGAAAGAGGGCAAGAGGGGGAGCGCGGCTGGATGGGAGCTGTCCGTGTTTGAAGTGGGCATATGGTCGTCGCATTTGCATTTAATGTCCTTCAGATTACTTGTTTTAACTCGTGCTAAACACCTCACTCGGTTGGGGCTAATTTGATGAGGTCATGGTGTGACCCCGTGACCCCCTCTCTCCATGTTCTCTAAGTGAAACCAGCTGAGTCACAGAGCAGGAGAGAGGGATGGAGGTGGAGTGGGAAAGGGGAAAGGGTGGTGGTGGTAGTGGAGGAGAGGGAGGTGGGGGGTTCTGTGTTTGGGCTGGAATCGTCCTAACAATCGCCGAGCTTCACACGCCCATCAATCTGGCGCGTCCGCTGCCCGGTGGACACGTCTTGCTTGGTGTGAAGCCGTCAACCCGCCCGGCGTCTCAGCAGCCCGGCGGCCCGGCAGCTCTGCAGCTCCTCTCCCAAACAAAGCATCTAGTCAAAACACATTCAATAGACCTGGAAAGAATAACAAATGCCCCGGCTTCTTATCGCTCTGCTCTCCACTTTGAAGATGTTTGCAAGAGAGGATTGCATCAATATACATTCAGCTGAAGATGTGTGTGTGTGTGACCTGCGAGACCCCTATTAAGACATTTATTTTCCTTTGCATGGCTCTACTTTCTTGTGTTTCAAAACTCTAAGCAAGAGGTCTTTTCCAACACAAGCAATCTTAAAATTCAAGGTTTGAAATTGATCATAGTTTTCAAATTAGGCATTTGCCATGTCGTTTATTATAATTTTGAAATAATATTAGCATGTTAAGAACAACACGGCCATAAGCATCCATAGATATGCATATGTAAACACATGCAGACACACAGGCAGTCCTCTCAACATGAAAGGCCGTCCATAGGAATAGTAAAAGCCCTCTCGTGGAATGTTAGTGAGGCCCATTGAAGCACTGATCCACAGCGGCAACCCGGCTCTCCTCTGTTGCTGCAGACTCAAGTGTTGTCCAGACTCCAGAGAATAGTCCCGTATGGTCTGAGAGGCTACATTTTCCTAACCTCCAAGGCCACCGCCGCGAAGGCGCCTCAAGAGAGCCTCTTTCGTGTCAAAGGGGGAAAGCCATTCAACTCGAGAACGGCCTCTGGCTTTTGATCAGTTCACAAGTTACAGTTTTGCAGAGGCCTTTTTTAATGCAAATGGGAAATCTTCAAACACTGCGCGGAAATACATCTCTTTCGGATGTACCTTAATAGGTAGTGCTTTTAACATGGGAACTTTCACAGCCAAGGACTTGCTTGAAAGCCTCCTCAGAGAAGTGAAAAGCAACGCTCAGCGCCCAGGTGTAGATGGTCCCCTTTAAGGGCTTCTTTCTGTCCCGCATTCCCTCCAGCCGGCGGCTTTGTACGTTCGCTGGAGACCACATTGACTCCCAATTAAGGGATTAGGATAAAGATTATCAGAACCATTTTCAAAACACATAACATTTACTGGCTTTCCCACAGCACTTTGGATCAGCGCTCTTGTTTTGGCACACTTTAACTTTATTGTTACAGATGGAACAGCTGTTTCTGAGCACAAAGTGTTATTAAAATTGTTGCTCTAATGCTGGTAGCATCCAGGATAAACTGTTTTCATTCCATTTTGACAGAATTTAGTTTTTTATGAGCTTGTGTGCGTGCATAAATTATATCTTCCTTTTGACTCTCTGCTCAAATCCACACATAATCCTAATTTGTGCAGCTATTTGCAGCCCGGGGTTGCGTAAGTATAGCGCGAACCCTGTTCCGAGAGGTCTTTCCCAAGTGGCTTCAATTTCAAAGGTGTTGGAATGTCAGGTTTTATTTGGGGGTGTCGCTGTGTTTCACGTGTTTCTCTTGGCACCCTGAAACTGCCCATTATGCTCCTATTAAAGTTCATGTTGCTGGAATATTGGGAAGAAGAAGGATGGGGGGGTTGGGGGGGGGTGAACCAAACTCTTGTCAAGGTCATGTTCCATTGGAAAGAGCCAACAATGCCAGTGCTAATCCCTCCCCCTCCACCGCGCTCTGACCCCATCCCATGGCTTGTAGGACTCTGTGGTGGGAGAGGACAAGAGGCCCGGCTTGTTCCTATACTCAGCCCGGCATTAGGCAGCCCAGAGCTCCTGGATTATCTGCCAATTAGCACCAATTGTGCCGGACGGCATTAATGTAATGTTCCATATTTTTTAATACCGTTTAATTTTTGCTCCTCTTCTCTCCCCTCCTTCTCTTTGACCTAATCAAGATTGTCAGCGCTCTCTTTTGCTTTTTCTCATTTAAAATAAAAGAGTTGGGGTTTAATTTGGCATTAAGGAGCGTAGAATATGCCTTGCCAGCAGAGCGTTTGTTGGAGGGAGACTGTTAGCAGGGAAAAAGGGGGGAGAGAGAGAAAGACGGGAGAAAATCATTTTATGGGAGATACTGTGAAGGACTTGTTTGAACAGGCCGCGAGCCTCAGTGTCCTGCTATATTAGCGGGGAAGTCGGCTTTGTGCCGGAATAACGTGTTGCCTCACTATTGTGCCCCCTACAGTGGAAGGGTTTGGTGGGTTTGGATTAGGAGACTCCATTACATTACCCTAATAACTGGATAAAGCCGCCTCATCCAGTGCAACTGATCCTCAAGTATTAGCTCTCATGGCTCGTTACAGCATTTCAGCAGCTGATCTGCAGACAGTTGATTTCTCATTATAGCAGACTGATAGAAACACACAGCTGCAGCAGACGGTGCCTGAGCATGCCACGATGTGCAACTTTCATCTCCCAGCAAATGTGTTATTTATAAGGGAATTCCAAAAAGTCTATTACAGTCATTTCTCACTGATTTAGATTGGCGTGACAATAAACAGAGTCAACAAACCTCCCCCCCAATTTAGGAGGCTAAATGATAATCTTTAGTCTGCTATGAGGGAAATTCCACCGAGGTGGATATAAAAAAGTTTTATACTTCACACATAATTGAGTCTGTATACGAGCTATAAAACTAGTTCTTCATTATGAGACATGGCAGTTTCTCACAGTTTAATTACATATGTGGTGCAGGTGTTGGGGCATGTCAGAGGCTGCGTTATGAGACTCGCAGCATATTTTTATTGTGATCTATTTTTCAAAATCGTCTCATTTACCCTGTATAAGCTGCGCGAGTTGTTTTCACCCACAGTGGGAGGGGAAAATAAAGAGCGGAAGAAACAGGGAGGAAAAAAAAGAGTGAAAAGTGAAGGACGGAGCATGTGAGACGACAGCGAGCCGGGCGCTGAGGAAAATTTTTATTAAAATGCTAAATTTTTGTCATTTTAGATCAAAGTGAATTGATGGAGAATGACCTTCATTACAATGTTTGAACATATAAAAACGCGCTGGCATGAGAATGTGGCAGAGGAGCGAGCAGATTACATATAAAGCCCAGCTTCTTTGATGTTAACTGTCCAGACCAATTAGGCCCGAGGACATGTGTGAATCCTGACGCTTTCATGGATGGATTCAGGTTGACTCTCTGTGTGCTTCATCCACACGCCAGCCTGTCCCCGAAATTTAGTTAGAAAATTAGAAACAAAATCACATTTTTTACCTCGATTTTTGAAACATGAAATTATTCTTATTAGTAGAATTAGTAGCAGAAGTGGGATTAAAATGAGTAATAGCACTTTCTAGATTGAAGTCCGGGGAGTGTCTGAGTTAGTGAATCATCAAAATAAACCCTGCACTTAAAGAGTTCTCCCTCTAGTTTATAAATACAGGCCTGATGCATTAAATCAATAGAGTTAAATCTGGCTGCATGCACTCACAGTCCGTCCAGAGGTTTGGCTGCTGTATGGGTGGAGCTCAGGTGAGGCCAGAGGCCACTGGTCATTAGCGATCCAGCTTCCCTTCATAGTGTTAATATGGGGTCAGGCTGTGGACTAGAAATCCACAACCACAGCTGGCACATTCGGCATCTCCACGGTTGCTGTTTTCACTAGTGGAGTGAAAACAATCCGCCTGCTGTTCCCCCCCGGTCTGCGGGGCTGACCTTGCCCTTGGGCCACACCACCGTACACCGCCCCAGCTGTTGTCACTCTGCAGCAGGGGGAGAAAAAAAAAAAAAGCCCCGCCGCCTCGCCTGCCCCTCTTGCTGGGACCTTTTCCTTTGCTGTGGGCCCTTCCTGCAGGTGTGCTAAGGTCCTAGCTCCCACTGTTTGATTGCAGCGCAGGCCAAACACCGAGGCTCCCCTCCGCCCCGGTCCTGCGGGTTTGATTCAGGGCCTCCAAATGCCTTTTAGATCCCTAATCCTAAACACTTAAGCCCTTCCTGATGGGTTCAGCTCCAGGTCCCAGCGATTTAACCAATCCAAATAGTGAGAGCACTGAGGGGTCGAGTTCGACCGAGTTGCCTTTTGCCCTTTTTTTCTTTTAATTCAGCGTATTAACCCTTCCTCAATGATTGAAGATCTATAGATGCAGTTGTAAAAACACAAGTTTCATTTAACTTTAATTTATCTAATGCCTCGCGCTCCTTATTGCTCTGCTAGTGGCCGTCGTACCCTCACAGTTACATCTTCATTTTCAAAGTGAATCCTCTTGTTCAGTTTGAACGCAGATGAAACCTTGTCCCGTGGAAAGTTAGAAAAAGACATGACGAGTTTCTGAGAGTGTGAAGTGATGATGTTGACGAATCTTGAAAAGAACCCGTATCAGCGTCAGGTTTGGCCTTACATGAACGTGACCAGAAAAAGCCTCAGGAAAAAAAAAGAAAAAAGGTTGGCAGTACAGTTGGTCTCAGTGAGAATATATGTTGGTTTAATCTTTCCCATTTTCCCTGTGCTGTTTCAGTAAACAGGGCCGTCCGGGCCTCCACCTGTTTCAGGGTGTTTGAGAAATGGACTTTTCCTGAAAAGTCTGTGACCTCTGACCCCACTGAGCAGGAAGGGGCTGCCGGCAGGCAAATGCCCTCCTGTGTGGCCAACTGCCATTTAACCCCATAATTGTTACAAGGCAGCTCCTGCCCCGTCCGAAACTTGGTTTCCGGAAATCGCTCTTAAACAATCAAATAAACGCACATGCGGGGAATTTGCCATGCCCACGGCACCAAGATGGTGGAGCAGTGATAACAGATTCACTGCTTGGACTTGACACCTTTGAAAACATATGAAACACTGAGGAAATATATCTCAGAGTTAATTATGAAGGTTATATAGATTCTTTAAAAAAGAAAAAAGGAAAAAAAAAAGCCTTATTTGAAGTTATTTCAACAACAACTATTCTGTCAAACAAATGTAATATTTTTTTGTGATTCTGAGTTGTACAAACCAGTGTAGTAATATCGTTTGTAATTGAAATAAGTGTGGGAATAATTCTCTTCTCTTAGCCAATATTTCAGCAGTTAAGATTGTTCCATTTTTGTGTGGTGTTGAATCACAGCTGGCCTCAGGCTGTGTTGTAGATACAGTATCCACTTTACCTTTATCATGCAGCGCTCTGGCCCATCAGGCTTTCTATGTGGTTGGCTGCACTTGGTTATTTTTTCCATCCCTGCACATTTGCTTTTTGCTCGGCGCTCACCTCCAGACTCGGGCTTAGAGTGTTCCCCCAGCAGCCTTTCTGATAGCAGTGCGCTTGGTGATTGCTTCCCAGGATCAGAGCGGCATGCAGCACGAGCAGGCGGCTCAGCATACCACACATGCTGCGAGATCAAAGGTCATTCTTGGAAGCCCGGGATTATGGGGGAGGTAAAATTATATTTTTTATCCTTCTGCTTTGTTTTTGATCACCTTATCTGACCCAACCTCAACCTGCACTCCCACGCCACCTCTCACTACATCCCCTCACACTCAGGTGTTAGTTTTCCAGAGGGGCTCTGGGGTGAAGGAGGGCTGAGGTTCGCTAATGTAGAAAAACAACAGACAGATTGGATGCAACCTTGAACAGCGGGTTTGGAAAGAGCTCTAAAGAGACTCCCAAGGTCAGTGGATGTGGGAACTGCTGCTGTCTCCTGGGTCTGACGGAAATAGTGACCAAATCAAAGACGGCTCATGAGTGATACGTTCACTGAGGTCACATCTATTTATTACGGCGAGGGGTAGTGGGTGGGTGGGGGGGAGAGGGGGTCCCATACACAGCAAGTCTATAATAGAAGAGACAGTAATGACGCTTGATGTATGTCATCAGCAGGTGTGAATGACTTGTCATCATGTGCGTTATTATCCAAGTGACTACATCTTAAACAACCGGCTTAAATCTGTGTGTTTTAATTCTGTAGCACCTTCACATCACTCTGTGTGTGTGTGTGTGTGTGCGAGGGAGAAAGGGACTGTAGTCATACTTGTGTTATTTCAGCGTGAGTAAACAGGACAGCAGAAGACGCCTCCTCTAACTTTTTAACTACAGAGAGCTCGGGCTCATTTTAAAGCCGCAGAGTGTGAAATTAGCACAGAAAGCATTGCATTGTATTAATGTCAAAATTGTTCAAATTTGTAAACAAATAAAGCAAATACACAGTGAGAGAGTGTCATTGACTTAGTCTTGTAATTTCAAGGCTATTGTAATAAATGTCATGGTGTTTTCCACCATTGTAAGTTCAGCCAACATCAAACACTTGCAAAAAAAAAAAAACGAAAGAAGAAGAAGTGTGTATTGTAATTATTAATTCACGAAAATATTACCCTATGTGTCACATTATGTCTCCGGGGCATATTTGTTTTGTAAATATTTTTTAAATGTGTCTGCCGTCCTGCGTGTTTTCATTCAACTGACAGAATTAATTATGATGTTTAGTAAATGCTGGATTTTAATGTTTACATTCAGAGAGTTGGAATTTATTTATTTATAGGTGCATTTATTCTGTTTAAACAACAAATAGAAAAGTAAAGTGGAAAAACAAGAAGTGATAAAAGTACTTCTATTTAGTTTTCATCAGTGTGCTGCACATTCAGATGAATGAAATGAATTATAGAAAATGAGGTATACTATATGGTAAATATATTTTAAACATTGACACTAAAATGTTTTGTGACTTAATTAATGCAGATTCTAATTTTAGAATAAAAAAAAATACAACCATAAAAATGGGTCAAAAAAAGTAAAAAGTTCATTTAGGATTTTTGTTACATGTATACTTACGCAACAGTTTCATGTTAAAAACAGTTTGTTTTATTTTGTTTATATCTTACAATTCAATATTATGCTCTTGTGCGATAAAGGATAAAAGGTGAGGGGAGAGAAGATAAAAAGAGAGAGAAAAGGATGAAACTATTAAAGGAAATTACAACTGGCATTTAATTTTCACATTAGAAGAGAAAATAAACATATTTCACCACCACCATAAGAAATACATAAACTCTCTGAACATCTTGTACAATAAATGTAAACTCACATAGTCATGGTGTTTTTATATACATGAAAAAAAAACTATCAAGTCTGGTAGCTGTTGATCTAATATGCTGTGGATGAAAGAGGCGAGTCAGATGAATAGTGGATGACGAGACCCTGTGGAGGGTGGAGAGGAAGATGCTGCCCTCCATGTGAATCAGAGTGGGAGAGGACCATTAAGTGGTGTGTTATTTACACATCATAAGCCAGTCTATTATATTGACATCCAGACGACCCAGTCCACCGCTGCTCTGTGCGTGCTGCGGACTCGCTCTCTGTTTGCTCTCAACACCAGCATGCTGATTGGGTGATTTTCTGATATGACATTCCAATGCTCTGGACTATGTGCAAGATCTTTTCGTCTGAAATAGTCTGAAAGCATTCATTACCCACCGAGAAATGAGACAAAAGGTCAAGGAAGCGGTGTGACGGGGTGGAGCCATGTGAAGTGGAGGTGGGGTTTACAATCCAATTGGGGATTAAGTTATCTCTTATATCTCTTACTTACAATAAATCCACACGTCTCCATCAGAAATGTCTTGTTTAAACTGTGGAGGAGCATGAAGCAAATGTTTGACTTTATTTAAAATTCATTGTTCAGTATTACATTGCCAGCTGGGGCGAGCCCTGAGATTGCAAAAGGTGAGCAGACAGGCTGTATATTTTTTATTCTGATCCAGGAATTGTAGAATTGCCATCCAGTTGTTGTCCTCTGCACCATTCTGCCATTTACCAATGGCATCAAAATATTTGACATCCTATAATGGGATCGCATCCAGAGTAATTCCTGTAACTACTGTTGACATAGGTGCCCCAAGTAAAATAAATATATTTTGGCCATTGATGTGAATGAACTCTGTGTGAACCATTTAAAGCATTAATGCAGATAAAGGAGAATACCTTCCCTTTACCCTGATCATTAGAATATGAGCAGCACAGTTATTACTCTGGGCTCCACTGCGAATACTCTTCAATTTCAATAACATCGCAATAAAACTGAGGGAACGTGAAACAATTATCTGCTCAGGAGGATCCATACGGTTCAGAGCTACGTCTCCAGGAAGACGTAAAAATGTGATTTAAAGAGCCTCCTGCAGAACATGAGACATAGAACAAGAGTTGTGCGTCCAGCAGCTCAGTGACGGGACGAGACACACGACTCTTTCAATTTGTCTGAATGATTTACAGAGCTCAAGAAAATCAAGCAGCTGTTTGTATTTTCATATTTTTCTAAAAATCTTTCTCTGTCTCTCACACACACACGCACACACCAGTACAGTAACCTTTGAAAACAGTCTTCACAAACAGGAACTAAATGCAATTATAAGAGGTCATTTTTTTACCCCCAAATATTTGTTCAACCATTTCAAGGACTGCAGGCACAAGAACAGTACGTGTTGTGAATTCAGACTGATTTCAGCCAATCACACGCACTTCTACACAAAAGCTGAGCGAGAGAGAAAGAGAGAGAGACTGTCTTTATGAAAACATTCATGGTTTCAATTTATGATCACAAGTCATTTGGCTGTGTTTTCTAAATGAAATTAAGTCAGTTGACGAAATGAATAGCCTACTTCTCAATCTGCAGCTTTTGTTTGAATTTTTTTTTTTTTTTTCTGTACGAATTTGTTATTGTTTTGTTTGTCGGCTCGGTGTTGGACATACAGCCCCCGCTGAGAGTCCCTCAGCCCCGCTCTGGACACCACTACAACAGTAGACACATTGGATCTCAGTAGAGCCCTGCTCAGCTTTAGTGGAGTCAAAGAGCAAATCAATAAGCAATACATCTCCTTTTACAAGCAGTCGTTCACCTATTCTTTAAGAGGAAGAAGAGAAAAAAGTATATAAATAGATATATTTTGGTCAACACTTACTTTGAATCTGTTGAAAGACATTATACATTAGACCTGCGACACTCGGAGGTGAAGGTTCAAACAGTGAAGAACATTTTCATGTTTATTTCCCTGCTCCACAGTTCAGTGTACACGAGTCAGGTCGTGATCCGAGCACGGAGAGGAGTCACGGCAGCACACCGTCCTGCTGTAAGACGAGCGTCTGTGTGTTTGTACAGTAGTTCAGTTCAATGTGGGAACTGACTGAAGCAAAGCAAATTCAAATTAAACTGTGGTAGAACGAAGCTATAAATTCAAGTTAAATCAGACAACTTTATTAGTTTCCTTTTCTTTCACAAAAACCAATCATTTTTTCTGTCCTTTAAACTATTTAACAGTAGATCAACTATTAATACTAATGTTTATCTTCATCCGGTGAGGTAAAAGAAGCTGTTTTATGAGACCAAACCATTTTGAGATGAGTCACATTCCTTCCTAATTTAACTGGATTACACAGTATAATATTGTTTAAGTTTTACTACTGAAATTACAGGTTTGTTTCCCCTCTTTAAAAATATTTAAAAGAAAACTTTCAGACACTTGTTACACCAGTTGTTCTTCCAGGGAGTGAAGTATTCCATTAAAAATAGTAAAAATCTAGAGCTCTAATTTGCAAACGATTAGATTCATTAAATGAATGAGCATTTTTATACTGATTAAAATCTGATATCTGATAACATCCAAGAAGACTGCATCAGCAACAGCACCAGTGGAGTGTTTTTCCCCCTCCTGCTCCTGTCCATGTGTAATAAATACTTTATCACAGGAGTGAACCAGTAAATTAGTTGGAGAATTATTTGAACAATAAAGAGCAAATGAGAGGCTGATAGGGATCTGTGGTGAACTTGGCAGACAATTTCCTCTCCTCACCTCTCCCAGGAGCAGCAGCACCCACCAGGCTGCAGGCGTCCCACGGGGAGAAAGCCTCTCTGTGGTTATCATACCCCATCTAGTGGCTGCAGTGGGTTAAAGGACAGAGGAGGAGGAGGAGGAGGGGGAGGAGGAGTGGGAGAAGGAGGAGGACAGTGACAGCTGCACCTCACACAGCAACACACAGCTGCTATTCCAGTCACGATAGATAGATAGATAGATAGATAGATAGATAGATAGATAGATAGATAGATAGATAGATAGATAGATAGATAGATAGATAGATAGATAGATAGATAGATAGATAGATAGATAGATAGATAGATAGATGTCCTGCTTTGCTTTGCTAGAAATGTAATAGAGACTTTGATGTAAATGGATGTAAAATTAAAAGAAAACAGAGACGTGATTTGATTGAATTTGATTAAATGTTTGAATATCTCATTAAGGTCTGACAGTGCAGTAGTCTAAGACGTAACAGTCCTGTAGGTGCAAATTTGATTTTGATTTAAGGGGGAAAGGCTTATGGAAGTGTTGAGACAGAAGTGTACACGGTTCGTGTTACAGAGACATGAAGCCATAAGAATGTGTGAAAGCAATGCCCTCTAGATCCCCTCTTTTCACAACCCTATTATCCAATTGAAAACTGATCTTCAGCAAACTCCCATTGTGTGCCTCTCTCAGAGAATAAATGCACCAAAACTGATCTCAAGTCTCTGAAGTGGGCCTGCGGAGCTGGAGTTTACAGATGGGACCATTTTATTCACTTCTGGTGGCAATTTACAAACATGCAAAACTGAGAGCTCTCCACCACAACCTGCGAGCCAAATGCAGGAGTTCCACCTGTCTCATAACCTCGCCGGAGCGCAATTTTCCTGCCTACAGAGGGAAAAAAAATGTAGCTGTGACAGTGTCAAACAATGTGTGTTAACAATTCGACTCTGTACAGTGGGAATGTCATGCAGAGAGAGCAGCCAGCTGGAGGATCTGCTAATGCATTGTGACTCCTGCTGTCAGCAGTTCAGCTCTACACTCTCTTCCTGTAATTTTCAGCCATCTCCACTGCACTGATACCGTTTCAAAAGCCTGCTCACTATCACTCAGACTGAAGCTGCGGGGGCCATTAACTGTTTGCTCTGGTTTTAATGTTTTACATTGTACAAGAGCAGAAGAAAGGTGCTTTCACAACACCCGTGTGGCCCAGCTGAATTAAAGATGTTCCTGTTGAAAGGATGATCACATTGTTTTGTGATGCGTTTAAGGACTCTTTGTGAGGTTTGGCTGCTGTCGTAAAATTTGAAGAGAAAACCAAGTAATATTGAGAAATACATTTAATAACAGTTGCAGTCCGCGGGTTTTATTTGAGGAACCAAGTGTCTCTTTGCTGCTTATTACAGTATATGGTGCAGTTAATGTTGTATGTTTCATATTGGGAAAATGTATTTTTCTCAGGTCATTTATTCGGAGACTATAATAGGATGTTTGGAGTATAAAAATCTCACAGCACAAATTAAAGGCAGAAAAAAAGTCAATTTCAGGATAAACAAAGATCAATACTATTACCAATATAGTAGAAGATGTAGCCTGGTTGTAAGCAGTTATATGTATATGAAGATCATATAAAATGCCTCAGCTGAATTCTTAGTTCCTATTGATATATTTTGTACTTTACATTTATTTAGCCAATACAAGAGTATAAACATACTACAGAAAGATTAGTACATCTTGTCAGTAAAGTTATGAAGTTATGAATACAATATATTAATAATATTTTAGTTTTGTGCCAAGTAAAAAATGTTTTCCATAGCTAATACATAAAAGTGTACTCTTCTGACAACAGAACCAGTCCATATAACATGGTGTACCACAAGGACCTATTTTAGGACTCTTCACATACTTCATATCTGCAGATACATCAAAAAATTTTAATTTTTCTATATTTGGTTTGCTGATGGCAACAACATGATTTTATAAAATACAGATTCCCAACTGCTTATAGAAATACTAATGAGAAAAAGATATATTACAGATTATCCTAAAGTAACTAACTTTCACATTGGTTTCATGGCCATTTTGAATGATGGCTGAAATTGTAAACATATAGCCTAACTTAATTTGACTTTATAAATGAGGTTTGATTGACATGTTTTGTTTATGAGCTACATTATGTCAAGAATTAGCACTATATGATTTGTAATGTTTGGTCCCTCCAAATTTAATCTTATATGTAAAATGTATATAAATGTATATATAAATATATATTAATTGTACAAAGTCTTAAAATGTTCTCACATCACCAGTTACAGACATGTTGATGTTATTGTTATGGATGATTCAGAAACAGTTTATATACAAGTTAAAGATGCTTTATAAGTTGCTAAAAAAAAAGAACAAGTAATTGTTAAAGACAACTGTAATTCTTTCATTCTTGACAAATACATCAATAAACACTGGAAGTGGTGGTAGTGGTTGTTATTACACCACTGCTTACAATTACATCCTTATAATAAACAATTCATTAACTAATACGTAATTGGGGGAGGAGTCTGAATATCTTATTTTATAAACTATCACGCCCATTCCAGGATTATTGTTATGTTTTTTTGGTCTCCGAAAAAAAGCTAAAAATATATATTTCAAAACTCATTCATAACAAAATAGAGAGAAGAAATATATCTTGGCGCAAAGTGTAACATTTTGACCACCGCATTTATATCTGTAGTAATTTTCATACAGTCCCTAAACATAGGGAGTTCCAGTAAAACTTTACCACAATACTTTACCATTACAATACCATTACCACTATGTGGGGTTGTTTGTGTGCTCTCAGCCTGAAATTCCTACAGCACTTGAAGTAACCATCAGTGTTAGTCAGAGGCTGGTTGAGAATAAACAGACAGGAGCCCAGTGAATGAGCTGTAAAGTTGCACTGATAGGTAGGAAGCTGTCACAAGCCCTATTATATGGTTTATAATTATAGAGCCCTCAGCTGTTTAAACCTATTTCCTGAGCATCCTTTTAATCAGGCCATAACCACCATTTCATTTGTTCATCCAATGGGTGATGCAATCCCTGAAGCCAAAGCTCTCTATTCATTAGATTGTTTTAATGTGCCTGAAAGCAGTTGTGCAAATAAACAAGCAGTTACAGTGAAAAGAGAGGAATCCCTGAGTCTGCGCATTAACCCAGGAGGGACTACAATTCCAACTTGTGCCTTTTATCTTATTAATCCCACGCAACGTCATTCTGCAGGTCCCCGAAAAGGACTTATAAATTGCGTCTAATAGGCTTCAAATCAAGCACTAATTAAAACTGCATTAACCTTAATGAATCAGAAAAATTGAGACCCCAATTTATTGGAGTTGTGTTTATACAAGGGCTGGTTTCAATAATACATGACGCAACCGGCTGTGTGGGATGAGCCCATCTTCCTAATGCGAACCTCCTGTGAGTGTGTATGCATACTATACTGTACGTGTGAGTGTGTGCGTGCGTGTGTGTGTGCATCAGCGTGGTGTGTTTTGGCCCTCGTCGTCATTACAGGCCTTGTTAGAGGTTAACTTTAGCAACAATTCAGGCGTCTTTAGCGCCGCGGAAAGAGATGGAGCCACACGGTGCCAATCAGCGTCACAGGTGTTCATAATTGTCTGTCTAATTGCTTCATTACTGGTGAGGAGGCCTGAGCCCCGTCTGCGCTTCCACCACATCTGGATTTTGGGAAGCCCTCTCCAGCTCAAATGAGGAACCTCTCTTGAGTTTTAACATGTATCTGCTTGTTGCCGTGATTTCCCAGGAGCACATCATTTATTTGTACGCCGATTCTGACTCAAACCGCCTTTAATGGAAATTCCCATGGCTGGTGGGGGTGGAGCGCTCATGGCAATTTGTTGACGGGGAGAGCTCATTTGTTTTGCCGTGAATGAATGAGAAAAGACGTAAAAAAAAAAACATGCAAATGATGTCAGTGTAGGCCTGTGCAGTGCAGGGAGGTTTTTCCTTCCTGTCTCCACTGTTTCTGTCTGTTATCCCAGTGACTTGTATGGCTGGAAGACCCTTGAGATTTCCCTCAAGGGACCAGCTGTCCTAATGAATCAAGCCTCTCCACTGTGTAAAGCACCTGAGGGGAAAAACTGTGATTCTTTATTACTGAGGCTTCAGCAAACCTGACAAACTCACAGACATCGCTCCTCATTCTTGCGTTATTCGACCGAAATGACAAAATGACGCATCAAAAACCAACTTGAGAAGACCTTTAAATCTTCAGACTCTCTTCATGTCTTTCTGATTAGTCACTGTCTAATGGCCGCAGTGCCTCTCCCTGTGAGGAAATGGCTGATATTAAACTGAGGTCACCGGCATTAATGAGACGTTTAACATGCCATTTGCAGGAAGTGCCGCAAGATCTCCTCTCTCTCTCTCAGATAAGCTCCAGGCCGCCTGTGTGAAACGGCACAAGAGGGGGGCCGAGGCCCGACCTCAAACCTCCAGCCACCTCTGCCCACCCACGCAGGCTGTTATGTATCCATGATCACGTCAAGCCCGGGCCTGTGCGCGCGCCAATTAACTCCTAGCCATATGGATTTTGACTGTGGCAGATGTTTGTTCAACCCATCCCTCAATTTGTCGCACGAGGGATTTGGTGTCACCTTTTGGGAGTTTAGGAGATTTCTGTCAGATTTTGATTATCACTTTTCATCAGGTGGATCTGTGTTTTCCCCAAAGGTGAAATTATGGCCCAGTGCGGCTGTTATTAATACCTGAAAGTGATCTCAGGCGCCTCCAGTGTTGCGCCGTCACTCATGGGAATCTCCACCAGTGTTCACCTGTAAAAAATCTCAGCTCCAACTGAGTGAACATTGTGGATGATTTTCAAGTGAGATGATGGGAAGATTTTGGAGGTATGTTTCCTGTCTGCAGGCTGTCAGATGTAGAGGGGCATGTCTTGACTTGATTCTCCCTGACAACAGAGCTTCAGTCAGGCATGCTGAAGTCCTCTGAGGGCCCACTGGTGTCCCATGTAATGTCAACACCTAAACACAACATGCTCGTCTTTGTTTGTATCACAGCTCAGATACTGAGCACACAGGAATCCATCTGTTAGGAAGTAATTATTATGACATAATTACCAATAATGAGCGTATTGATTGTCTATCAGCCTCCTGTGATGCTGTTCACCCTCTTACTCACTACTAACTGGAATCAACATTTCCCACCACTCTCTTCTCCAAATCTTGTTTATGGTGGTGATATCCAAATTAGGTTTATGTTATTGGGAACATAATATGTGTAACATGTATTGCACACATCTCAATTCCTTAAAATTTATGAAAAAGTAATAACGAAGATATCTATCAAATAAATTAAATTACATGTCTATATGTATATTGGTAACATATACGATTGCAACATCTTATTCATAGCTGTTATGATGTGATTGGCCACGACATAATGGGCAACAATCATAAACCTTATGCATAACTATTGTCTATCCTCCCGTGATGCTTATAATTCTCCACTGAAACATGTCTCAGTTTGTGCTGCATGCCGTCTACCCTCTCGCTCACCACAAACTGGAGTCAACATTTCCCGCCATTGTCTGCCCCAAATTGACTTGATGGTGGGTATTTGAAATACAAGTGGTGAAATATTTCATGTTCTTTGCAGCTTATGTGCAATAGACTTGGCAGCAACACAATAGCTGTGGGAAGTGATTTGTTTTCTTAAAGTAATTAAATGCCTACTTGATCATTTTTTTCTGGGAAAATGTGAGAATGTGGCAAACAAATTAAAAGAGCACTCCATGACTAAACCTATCCCTAGGATTGGTGGAAACATCACAAGTGAAACAGAAGCCAAACCTTCTTAATCTACGTGGCTACATTTGGGAGTTTCTGGAGAAACAATTCGGAAACATGCGTGCTATTTCTGTTTGTGCCCGATTATTAATTTCAATTTATGTAACCCCACTTACTCCTACAGTTTAATTAATGATGCTTGTTATCAGCTGTGTTTAAGAGGTAATGGACAATGCTGAATTTTGAGTGTTTACAGCGCTGGAGAAAAATCCCGCTTTACCCCTTTGTAATGGACTGCCAGTAAACAAGAGATTAACAGTGTTTGTCACTCTTCCTGCAGCTGTGTTATAATGCAAAGCAAGGGGGGAGGGGTGGTGGGGAGGAGGCATTAAGCACATAACTTTGAAACGGTGACTTGAAATAGCTACCATGGTCAGAAGAACTGGCATGGCCCTCCATCACCTAATCCATACCATAATTCCTGATCTAATTAGAGGGAGGCTCAGCGCTAGGCCTGCCATAAAAGAAGAACACACAGCAGTGTGTGCCCAGAGAAAGGAGGGAGGAGGGAGTCAGTGAAATAGAAAGAGAGGAAAGTCGGAGAAGAAAGGAGAGGAAGGAGGAGAAAGTGAACTGAACAGGTAAACAAAGCATCGTACACTCAGGATTAATCTGAAAATGTGAAACTTTGTAAACTCTAGAATGAAACATATTTTGGAACAAATTATAATCAGCAATAAAAATGACAATGCAAAGGCAAACAAGATAACTGGATGGTAGAGCGGATGGCTTTAAAGGAGCTTTTCATAAGCTTTGCTACAAAGCTAACATTAGCAGTGACAGCTTTTTTTCTTACCAGTCTAGAAGTTCATCAAACTCAGTTTTTCTTCTACTGCTGTTAGCATGCTAACCAGCTAGCACCATGAAGTAGGCCTAGTAGTGCTCAGATGTCATATCATAACCTCTGGTCTTGTAAGCACAACAATGGCCAAAGCTCTTGTCAAGCAACAATCACCACAGCCCGCTCCCGGCAAGAAATAGCTCCCTTAAGATGCTAATCTCTATATGGCACATATACATGATGTTTAATAGCTAACAGCCCATACAACCACCAGAAAATCACATTTTGAAGCAATTTAAAAAAAGGACTCCCAGGAGAACCACAACACAAAAAATAATACAATCTCTGGAGCTGGAGACGCTCTTTAGAATAAAAAAAAAGACTGATGAATGACAAGAAGCCCAGAGGTTAGTGAGAATCACAGATATACTGTACAACTTCTGGAGGAGCACAGGTGGTTTTAACATTTTGATTCAGGACATCCACCAGATAGAGTAACGTCAGCAACAACACAACAATGATGAAATTGATTCACAAAACTAATAGGGACCACCTCCGTGGATAGGCTACAAGGCCTTCTGCCTAAAAAATAAAGACCTAACTGCAAAAGACATATGCTCTGCAGAAAAATGTTAATGCAGACACAGGACACCACCAGCAGTGTCTCTGAAATAAAGCACTCAGATTTCCATGAGGAAATCAACAGCCCTAAAAACTACAAGTCCCTGAGCCTTAACAACCAAGTCCTCAGCCACAAAAACACTGCCCCTCACACAAATGACGAAATCTTTGAAGACAGAGAGGCTCTTAAGTAAAACAAATGAGCAGAGGGATGCCTCTGCCACAGAGGAAAAGATGAATGTTGGGGCCTGGAACAAAGAGAGAGACCTTTTGCCAGCAGATCAAGATCCTGACTAAACAGAATTTGGAAGACGAACCAGAAGCCACAGGACCAGGAGAGAGAGACTTACAGGGAGAGAGAGATTGGGACCCTGAAAAATTGAAATATGAGGTCGAAGAGGAAGAAAAAGAGGTGATGCAAGTCACCGTACAGCAGAGAAAAGTCCCGGAGCCGCAAAAGGAAAAACACCTGACTGACATTAATGAGACAAAGGTGCCGGTTCACTCCGTGGAAAAGTCTGTAGCCTATGTGAGCGTTAGCAAATTCTGCATCACACTATTATTCCAGCTCAGTTCCTCCACAGGATCAATAAATTGATCAGTAGCTTGTAAGTTGTGTGTCCTGCGGTCATGTACCGGTGCACAGTGGAGTTTATAGGAACATGCAGCAAAGTTTTTAAAAGTGGGTCGTACAGTAGTTTCACTGTAAAACTACATCTTATCAGTTGTGCAAACTTGCTCTACTGAGTAATGAAAGACAGTGAGTGTAGTTCTGTTGATAATGACCTGGTAATATGAAGGAATCAACTCTATTTGTAAGTACAATGTACTCCTGCTAACAATTCTAACTATACTGTTACAGTAACATGACAGTAATTAAGAGCGCAAATTCCTAATTCATGCCCACAAAATAGTAATTCAAGAGTACATATTTCTAATTTCTGTGCACGGGACGGAATAATTATTCCTCCTGACACCTTCTGACACCTGCAGGGCTCCGTAGACTATTACTCACACAGCAATAACTCACAATAAAAGACGGAACTGTTGCCAGGGATGGGGGCGAGGGGAAGTGTCACACACGTCCCCGGTCTTTGTTTGTGATGCGGGAACTGAACCTTTTCCCTTTCATCTGAACAAGATGAAGTCATTTAAAGCGCCCGACCCTCCGCTCGGCTTCAAAGTGTCTGTTTGAGGTCTCGGACCGGACACTCGCTGCAGGTGCAGTGTTGGAAACACTGATGCAACACCAGAAATGGTCGACACCGTCTTCATACAGGGGGGGTGAGGGGGAGGGGGAGGGGGCCTGAAGTCACCTCATGTGTCTACCTGGTCAGACATGCAGCCTAAATTCAAATTTCCAACATTTGAAGACCTTTCAAAACCAAACTGCATAAAAACCAAGTGGGGGAGATAAGCCACCTCCCCTGGGTGCCCAGGTGAAAGTAATAAAAGTCACACTGCTGCCTCTCCAGATACAGTAGAGCTACAATAAGTTAGCCGAGGATTACGCTGTTAAATAGCTCGGGGCTGTGCGTGTATCATCAGCCCTGGATAACTGCACTATTGCATACTATACAATCGCGCATTGCCAGTAATGTAGTCCGCACTCTGAATTACATTCATGGGGATGTCAGCAAACTCCCCTGTGATGTATCTTTGTGGTTTAAGAAATGAAATACACTGATCCACAAGTAAGATAGATAGTGCTTACCAAGGTCAGAGAGGCTCCCCAGCGTAATTACCGACTACCAAACACAAAGGGCATTGTTATTGGACAAGTATAATGCCACACATTACCAGAGCAACACAGCTGTTTCTATCAGCGAACACTAGCTTGGGAAGACATAGGGCGGGCATCAATTTAGCCTACTTATCTAAAGTCTCTAATTACTTGGTTTATTTGATAAACAGAACAAGGAGAATCCTTAAATGATTCTGCAAGATCCAAAGGGGATTAATTTCTCACTCCTTGAAAAAAAAACAAATCACTGGTAGAATCCCTTATTTCACTCTTTAATCACGCATTAATTAGGAGCAATCGGGGCAGCAGTTACACTTGGCATTTGGTGAGATTGCAGAGGAGGAAAAAAAAAAAAGAGGGCCTGCATTAGCCTCTCCAGAGGAGGAGGCGAGCACATCAGGCTAAGACAAAGACGACACAATCAGACAGAACAGCAGGAAGTGTGTGAGTCGAGAGAATGAGGATCTGAGCTGCTGAAGCCGAGCTCGTCCCCCCACACAATGCACAGACTGGATGTTCATGCTCACTCTGCCTCAGTCTGTCTGGACACTCAGGATACATTATATTACAGCTGTTTTATATGAATGCAACTTTTTTTTTATAATGTGGCTGATAGACATATTCATCATCCCATTCACACTAACACATCACTTATTTCTTCTGATCTCAAACAGCACTGTTGGCAATAAGTGGATAAAACCAGTCAATTAGATGCTTCTTACTTAGGATAAATGCCTTATTCAGGTGTGTGAATATGTCTAAGGGTCATACACATGCACAGACAGATCTATCAGTAGAAAGGGACACAATGTGAACCACCAGTATTACACAATTAAAACTGTTAAGTAAAAAACAAAAGAACGTGACAAAAACATGTGACACTGACACCAGAGTCACTCTGTGTGTGCATGTGTATGTGTGCACAGTATGCGTGTGTATGTGTAATGGCAGCAGAAGAGTCCAGTTCAGAGCGTGTGGAGTAAACGTGCAGCGGAAACAGGAGGAGGAGGCTTGAACTCCGGGTAGATTTAGCAGTTAAAGAAAAACAGTGCAGGAGAAAAGAGTGAATGAACGGAGCAGAGCCGGAGGGCTAAACACCCCGACTGTGTTTACATGCATGGACCGACTCCACTGACGTCCAATTAAAGGCTTGTTTGAGTTATGCTATTAACAAACAGCTGGCAAAAACACCAGCTAAGCCACTGTGTACCTGTTAAATGGAGAGAAGAAACAATGTGTTTTTTCCCAGTGTTTGCCAGTTAATAATTAATTAGTTAATTGATTATTGAAGTTAAAACAATAGCTAATTGTCCTCTGTTGTCAGGTGAGGATTTCCTTCAGTTTGTCTCAAATGTTCGACACTAAACTACTCACAGTTACTCCATAGTGATCCAGTGGTGTTTTAAAACTGTTAAACTGGTCCTTCAGATCCTCTAATGTGGTGCAATCAGAGCAAATGAGCTACACTGAAGGAGATCAGAGAGTTTCAACTTTTCATAATAATCTTCAGATGTTGGCTGGTTTGGCATAGAAAATATACTGACCTAGGAAAGTTTCAATGGAAGTGTAGTATATAAAAGAACACACACATACTCAAGACTGACTGATATTTGCCTAATGCTTGAGCCACTAAATGTCTGCCAGAACCAGGCTGTTTGAACCCAGATGTGACGTTCACATTGTGTCTCCCTCTGAGGTGACCTGTTCTCCTGGTTTAACAGCAGCAGCCACTCTGCACGTCCACCTGCTAAAGGAAATGAAATGTTTAACATGTAGGTGACAGCACCTGAACCAAACTGCTACTAAACACCTCGCACTTCTTTGCCTTTAACGTTTTTTTTTTGTTTTTTTTTTGGTCGCCTCCTTATCTAAGATGAAAACCGTATCCAACACAATGAACAAAATGGCCTGTAAAATGTGTTTTGAAACCATTATGCTCTCAGTCTGTTTTCTTATTTCGCGAGCTTGAATAAAGAGGTAGCTTCTCAAGCAATCTCGGCCTTGTTTGTTTAAGGTAATTACTACTTGTCCTCCCATCCTGCCGGCCCAGATGATGCATGAAAATTACCATTCCCCTACTTCAATCAAAGCAGGAAAAAGAAAAGGGAGAAAGGGGGGAGCAGAGGCGAGCAGATGGGAGGGGGAGGCGGTGAGAGAGGAACTCTGTGAGACACACAGAGCTCCCTCCCTGCATGACAAGAAAGGGCACTGTCTCTGATTAATTAGCTGGAGTTGGTAATCAGTTTAATAAGACTGAAGTTGATGGTGAGAGGTCCCCTTTGGCAGAGCCACGCTAAGCTTAGCACTCTGTTCAGGGCCCTCGCTTTCTTCCACCAAGTAAACACGCAGTGTCTATTTACATAAACAGTTGTTTCTTTTTTGTGGGGGGCTATTTTCTCTTCCAAACCGCCTGAAAGCCTAACACCACCGCTTAAGTCACTCCCAACAATGGCAGCGGGAATTGCAGACAAATTCATGAATTTTTCAACATATGAGAACTAATTAAATTGAGGCCTTTTTGAAATGAATATAGTGTGAGGTACTCAGCAGCCCTATGCACACAAAGAGGCTATAATTCAGCGATTGAATTCTGGCTTGATAGCATTCAGCCTTTTACCATGGTGAGCTATACAGATGGCCGGCTCCTTTTCATTCTTTTCTTTCTTAATGGCAAATCTCATTATGGCAGTTATCAGTGTATGGAGAACAAGACGGGAACGATGGGCCACAAAGCTACACGCTGCAGGAATTTGGTACCTGTCTGCAGGGAAACATGATACTTACTGATGGGTCAGATCGTGAGGAGAATTTAGAGCCAGGTTTTGTTTAGATGATGATGAACATAAAGACGTCACTGAACGCGCTTCCGTTTCAACAGCGGTAAACAATGTGAAAGATCAAATGCATTGTAATGTGTAAAGCAATGGTTCTTTAAGTTGTTCACTTCAAGGGCCCTGAATGACACAAATGAGTTCACAGACGATCATCTGATGAGAGATTTACTGTAAGATGTTTTATGACCAACATAGTAAAACACGCTGTCATTGTGTTTTATTAGATGGCACTAAATGAATGCCAGGAACAACCTCAAGGACCCAACAAGAGGTCCCAAAAGTTTGACATTTTGGGATCTGTAAAACCAGCTCAGAATAAAAGCTGCAACACAAAAACCCCTTAAAGCTGTGATTTGTTATTTCTAAACTTTGGTTTATGGTCATTATTTAAAGAATACAACGTGATACAAAATGTTAGTTAATGAGCTTAAAGATTTTAAAACCATCAAACAGGGCCAGGTTAGTCATTCCCCCTTTCCAGTCTTTATGCTAAACTAATCGAAAAGACTCCCAGCTTCTTATTCACTGGCTGAAATCAGTGTTGATCTTCTCATCTAACACTCAGGAAGAAGATAAATCAGATTCCCAAAAAGAAAATTAGTCAGAGCTGAGGAGAAATGTGAGTTCAATTATTCACCTTGTATCTCAGTTGAAATTACAACTGAGACCTGGGACTAGTTCTAGCACTGATCAACCTGAAAACAGTTTTCTTGGTTGGTCATAAACTTTATCATCAACAGCTTCACGTCTTCACATGTTGTTTAGTCTGACACACGGTTCATAACCCACATGCTGCATAGTGTTAGTGTTATGATGAAACATGGAGCCAGAGAAAACATTAAACATGTGATCAATCACAAACACACCTGCTGATAAATTTCCTGCCAATCAGCTGATCAACTAATCCACCACTTGTATTCACATCTACTTTGCCACCGACCTTCACATCACAAAACGCAGAGTAAGCCACCACACTGAGAAGAAAGCAAAAATAATTTTCACCCACACTCAAGATAAAGCCACATATACTGTACGTATGAAAAGGTGTGTAAGATACACCTGAGATCTTCATTGAGTGTTGTACATTCTGTTTACATTTTCCTAAACTTCTGTCACAAGTAACTATGTGGTATCAAGCATGAACATGGATCTATATCTATGGATCTACAGTATATTCAAGTCTTATACTTTGGTGAAGCACATTGACTTCCTGCTACAGTTTATCAGCCCATCAACATTATTAACTGAGCACCAACATCGCAACTATTATTTAATGTCCAGCTCCTCCGTTAAAGAACAGTAAGATGTCTCTGACCTGGGCCCTGTCAGATTTATGCATTATATTCCTGTATCAATACTTTAAAGCACACATTATTTCCACATGGGCTCAGGCTGATGATCCCCTCCTCACTTTCTCTCTCACTCTCCTGACCACTGTAATAACAATAATATTAGAACGAATGTGACGCCTCTCACATGACAAAACCTCCATTAAACTTTACTTTCTTCATTGCTCACTTGCTCTTGTATCTAATAAGTCATGACTTAGACCGGCCTCGGAGCAAAAGAAACAAGTTGTTGCTGTCATGGCCGAGCAGTTTCCATCTTAGTAAACTCTGAGGACCCAGCCCAAGATAAGAGCGCACCACATCACCCCGTGGCGTTAATGATCGCCCGCTGTTACAACACAAAGCCAGTCAAGTAGCAGATAGAGCACAGAAATAATTTAAGCAGTGCTAAGTGGCCCATTGTCATTCAAATGATAAATTATGCTTGGCAGAGGTTTTAGAGTCACTTTTACAAAGCGTTGCTATTGTTTGTGTTGAGACAAGGTTTTAAGGAGTCGGAATAGAGGGAATTACTTGGGAGAGTTTGAGGTTCCTTGGGGTTTGGACACAAATTGGTTCCCTGCTCATCGGGCCTGCTCCGACTCTTAGACAAGCCCGCAACATGGCAGCTCTACTGCCGACAAAGGTCTGCTCTGTGTCGACAACAATGAAGATCTGGAGTCAACACAGCAGCCTGTATGAGTGGTGGAGATTATTAGATCAAAATATCACAGTAACTATAAGGCACCAAAGACATATAAAGCTGTTTAGACTCAGGTACATAGTCTTTTTCAAAAATGACATATCTTATATCTTATTTTACATTCCCCACTAGATCTGACCTATTTTACATTTTACAGAAAGTCAAGTGTTTGTATCACTGACCACTTTTTCCAGTGATTTATCAGTTACAGTATTTATATTATCTTACATAACATGATCATTTTACATTTGATACATGTCAGAAATAGCTGTGTTTTTGCTGTCAGTGTCAAATTAATAATCAATACTGTCACATACATTCTTTAGCTCACTAAAATGACTGTACTGTAACTGTTGTAAATGCAGTCCTGTAGCTTAGAAGCTTTGCTCTGTTTTTCTTTTTCTACTTTTGTCAATAGTGTACTATTGAGTTGTAAGCTTCCTATCTGTCCTGCTGTTGAGTTCTGTCCTTTACTCTGCAAACCAGTTTGTGTGCCTTCCTTCATACACCTAAGGTTCCTCCCTAAATGTTAACACTCTCATATCTTCTCTCATCCACTTTCTTTGGCCCCTCAACAGATGCTGATGCACCACAACATTCCTTTGATTTTGTATTTATCGGTGTGTGTCACCGCTAAAAATAGTTTCGAAGGCGCCGGACAAAGTTGGATGTAGTAATTCAAATAACTTTGTACAGTATGGCGCTAGTGTGTATTTATTATAAAAAGGTGCGGGTTCACATTACACTGTTCAAATGACCTTTAAATGCAAGGGTTAATTCGACAGACACTGTGACCTGCTGCCGTCCTGCTGCTCTCTAACTCCAGTATTACCAGTATTAATTGATCAATAACAAGTCTGGAGCGGCTTCTTCCCCCTGCTAATCAAGCCTGTGTTTGTAATTACCTGCTCTACAGTAGGTGAGTGTTCTTCATATAGGAACTGAGCAATAAATTACCACACAGGCCGGACTCACTGAGGTCTTTCCTGGGACAAATCAAGGTAATGTTAATTACACCATTAAATTCATTTGCTCAGTGTAAATCCCCCCCGGCTGCTCTGGATCATGCTGTGTCCATTCTTAAGATACAAAGGGAGTCGCGAGGTGAGGTCAGTGTGTGTGGAAACACAACGAAGACAGTGAAGTGAGTTATATACACTAAAGGTGTGTTTATAAGAGAGGGGGAGGCGGGGTGGGGGTCAGCACATGCTGATTGTTAAATATAGACTCCAATAAAAGCTTTCACATCTCGATACATTTATATGCTGCACAACATAACCTGGCTGTGAATGATCCTCTGTCTTTAAGGTCCTTGCTGCTGCTCAAGATGTCATTACCTCTGTTGGGACTGTTAAATGCTTCCATAAAGAAAAATGAAATATTCATTAACTTGGTTAATAATTCATTCAGATAAAATGCAGTATGTGGTTTGCAGAGTGGAGATGACTGTGTAATGAGTGCATGCTCAGCATATTTGTGCACTGGAATGTTTTTATTTCACGATAGCAAAAGGAAGAAAATTAATTGAAAGTTCATGTTCATTTTTTTGTTCTATAAGTTATGCTAAATGATAAAATAGATGCTTTCCAAGCAGTTTCCAACTGAGAAACAATTAAGAGGGTGTATATGTAACCCACATATGACAGTGTGGGTTTTAATTATGGAGGAAGTGCATTTAAACAGACTTTATCAAATTGTAAATGTTAGCTTGACCTAATTCCCACAGTTTGAGGAAACTATTTACAGCACTTTGTACTTTGCTGCCTGAAAATTGGAACCATAACCTCCACTTATGATTTGACACAAGCCGGCAGAATGAAACATTATAGTCAAAATATCATATGAAGTTTTGTCATTACGGAAAATATCCAGTTGCTGCTCCAGATGTCACATCAAAAGTCTCCCGGCTCTGGCGTCCAGAAACAGCAGTGTGTGCAAGTTGCCTCAGTTAACAGTGGAGTGGTAAAGTGTTCCCACACCGCCACGCTGCAGTGTAAACACCGCCATCCAAACACTGTCAAACTAATTTCCTCACACCACAGAGGTTCATTTTGGCTTTCAGACGAATCAATTCTTTCTCTAATTATCAATTGCGACACCCATAATCACTCTAAGACTGTAGCGCTGAATAAATGGCATGTCTTTTGTGTTATAATTCTGTGCATCTTGACAAACATGACCCATTAAACAACCCTGTGGCCTTTTTCAAGAGTGATGATTATACTAATTAAAACTACAAAACATCTGAGAGGGCTGCAGACGTGCCAGAATTAAGCAGGTCATTAAATCAGCCAAGGAATCCACACTGCCTGTCGCTCCTGCACTGTTACTGTGAGCTGGAGGCAGAAAATATACCTCATCTGTTCAGGAATGTGCTCCTAATTTACATGATATGCTATCACGCTATGGTGGCCCTGAGGTGCCAAAAACAACAACACCAAGAAGAAGAAAAAAATAAAAGCAAACAAACAAAAACAAACAAAAAAACATAACTTTACTGATTTAATGACACTGGTCATTGAGAAGAACATTAAGTAACCTATTATTTATTATTAGATAATGTGATTGCTGAAATGTGGTATTGTTTTCTAAAAGATTTTTTTGTCGTTCTTAAAAATTTTGCATTGTTTGAGTTGTTCCTGAAAATTAATCATTATATTTCTAAGATAATGTCATGCTTACTCAAAAAGTTGCTATTATATATAAATATATATGTATGTATATATGATTTTCTATATGCTTTGTATTAAGTTGTTTTGTCCCTCAAGGCCACCATACTTTCAGTTTTCCAATGTGAAATTTCTGATGTAAAACACGTGCCCTTTAAAATGGTAATGTTAAATCAACCTTTAAGAGTTCAGAAACAGCTCTGGATGTGTAACAAGTTGTAGTTACATGAGGAGCAACACTGCCGCTAAATGTTTTATCTCAGAACTCGAGGATAAACAAATGCACGTTTGTGCGAGCTGCTCTCGGTGTGAGGTGTTCTGAGCATCGCTGCAACTTTATCTGCTGCATCTCGGAGATCTCTGCTCCGAGTTAATCCTCTTCTTCTGGTGATAGCAGCATGTGATAGTGCTGATGTCTTGTTACCAGCGACACATGCTCCCTTTCATACAATAGCCGCTCTCCAACCATTTAATGGGATTGTTGTTGTTTTTTTTGTTTTTTTCCTCTCTTACCCCCCCCTTTCTCCCCTCCACAACAAACACTTTTCCTAGAAGTGGTTCGACATGTGCCCAAGGAATTTGTCTCCGCGTCGCACAGCAAATCAGCCTAGGTCAGGGGCTAAGATTGGCCTGCAGTAAGAGACTACTGAAAACAGCTCCTCAACATGTCGAGAGGGGAAAGTGGATTTTCCAGTTTAAAAGCAGAATCATCTCTGCTCAAGGCATTATCCTGTGTTCAAAGAGATTAATTAAGTGAGATGCTATTGATACGGTGCCGCGCTGCTCTTGGATCAGCACTGGTCATGTTCCTTGACAACTCCTGGCTTTAAGAAAATGCCTACATGGCGTTTACATGTGGAAAACACGCACACTCACTGGTGCTTTTTGAGTTTTCAGTTTTACAAGCTGTTCCACTGAGATGATAAATGTAATCCAAGAACATAATTAAACTCTGGCACCTGCCTCCACCAAGTGTCTGTAAATAAAACAGACTGTTACATCATGGCGCTGTCCTTGAGGAGTTTTCCAAAACTTTCAAAGACCCCTAAAATCCTGCTTCTTTTTTGTCCCATTAATGAAGCATCTCTGATGTTTCCTCACTCCTCAGTCAAGATATATTTTTCATAGCATTCATCAAAGTGAAGAAATCCCATGTTGTACTTTGATGTGCTTAACACAGTTTTAACTCGCGTCTCATTACAGAGATAATTAATAGTTTAATTAGCACCAATTCTCACCAACTGACAGCTTCTCAGACACACAGTCGTGTGGTTGACTTTTATGTGAAATGATACGAGAAGCTGGATTTTTTTTTCCGAAAACCTGTGTTTTTGGTGCTCATGTCATATCGTGGTTCCCTCCGCTCAGGTGTTTTGTATCATAATTGCGCACAAACTTTTATTGCTGATGTTTTGTTCATTTTCCTCTCCGTACTGATTCAGCCGACACAGCACAGCCAGAACGCCGCTCCTCACCAGGGGGACAAAGTGCCCAAATATGTGCAATGCAAACAACTTAGGTGGATTAATTTTAATTCTCATTACCTGGAAGCAAAGCAATCATTTTCTATGATTGAAAAAAATATAAGCAAGCATTATGAATAAAAGTAATTATCATTTTTATGCTTTTTTTCTCCCATTTTTTTTTTTTTTTGCATGCTGTTTGCAATTAACACTTGCTGGAATCTGAACGAGCATTGCAGAAGTGTTGAGCGGCGGCGGAGGCAAAAACGCTGCAGATCAAAGGAGATCAAAGTGACGGCGAGAGGAATTGACGTTTTTTTTTTTTTTTTTAAGACGAGTTTACAGATGCTGAGGAGAAGCTCATCACACAATGAGCGGCGAGTGGAGGCTTCGGAGAAACAGCGCGTGCCTCTTGTTCGGGCAGAGAAACAATAGCATGTCTCCCAGCATGGGATAGAGCCAACATAAAGCCTCTGTTTCATGTCTCACAGCCCCCTCCCTCCCTCCCTCTCTCCGTCCCTCCCTCCCCTCAAACTGTTCACTCAACTTCCAGTTTACGACTGCTCACAACAGTTTACAGCAGCCAAATTTCATTTTCTACTCCCAAATCCTATCGCACATTATCCTGTACATTGCATTAGGGCCCTAATCTTCCCTTTCTCTTCCTCAGAAGAAGAAAGGAGCGCCTTCATGATTAACCCACTTTACAGCAATAAATAAACGCATCATCCAGTAATGTACACCAGATTTAATTTGAAGGGGGGAAAAAGGGCCAGAACGCTCAAATCACTGAAATGTAATGAAAAATAACACAATGCAGACACCAATGGGCGCCTTAGGAATTAATTTGAATGCTCCATAATTTTTTTTTCTCCTCTTGTGCTCTCTGGATTGGTTTTTCCTCAGCCAACTGTGTGACTTTTCCCCCCTCACACTCTGCTAGTGTGAAGTCTTCAAAATATACAAAGAGGATAAAAAAGAAACAGGATCAGTCCGCTTTAAAAAAAAATAACATCACTTTTATGAAATTAACTTAAAAAAAAGAAAAAGAAAAAAAAAAGCTTGCAGTCTTTCCCTCCGTGTTTGTCACATGAAGCCCATGTTGCTTTTGGTTTCCCATCGTTTCTTCGCTTCAAACCTGCAACACAGTAAAAGAAGAACTGAGTTAATACGCATGTGAGCCGGTGCCCGGAGAGCAGCTGATGCTGAGGCTTCAGCATCTCTCGCCGTGCTTGAACTCAGAGCGAGAGAGAGAGATATGATGGCAAAACATAAACACGAGGACAGAGAGAGGCGACGTACCCCCACACTATCTCCTTCTTCCTTTTCTGGGCTGCCCTCAGAGCTTCCTCTTCCTGTTTGCGTTGCACAAAGTCACGGCAATCAGCGGCTTGAGCGATTTTCACAGCCAGCTATTTAGAGGCAGACAGAGGAGAGAGGCCCATTAGAGAATGGAAATCAGTCTGTTGCAAGCACAAGCACGAGCACGAGCTCTCTGACTGATGTGTCAGGGTGGCTTCTCGTCAGGGTCTGTGCTGCCTCCTCCACTTCACAGCCAGACCGGCGTGGAGCTGAACAACACATGAGCACTGGGAAGTGGGAACATTTTTCTTTTTTTTCCTTTTTTTTTTACATGACACTGAGGCTGGTGGTCAGGTGTAACATGAAGAATATGACAGAAATGAACATGATGCAACAGGATGGATAAAAATATGAAAATATGAAATTAACATGGAGCATATGTTTGAAGAGAAGATTTTGCATAATGAATGGAAAACATACAAAAAATACCCATGCTGTGATAATTCTTCTCGACTGCTGGTGCTTTTATTACAGGTTCGCTGTAATTGTTATTAGAGAGTGATTATACTGTTTAGTCAAAATCAAATTTTCTGTTTCAGAAACAGAGGTTAAAGCTGAAACAATGACTCAACTCATCACTTAATTCATTTTCAAAATTAGTCATCAAGCCTGAAAATTGCAAAAAGTCCATTTTCTTAAACGCGATACCTGCTCTTCCCTCAGGCTGCTTCACTATTTTCTGACCTTTGAATCAATCAAACAGTTACTCAGGAAAATAATTGGCAGATTAATGGTCGATGAAGACCATCTTTCCTTGCAGCTCTAGTTCTGTTGATCTTTAAATATCCTGCAACCGGCGTGTCGGAAATCTGTCAGCCAATGGAAAATAGAGGTAAAAAGACACAGTAGACGTTGGTGGTGTATATGTGTGAGTGAGGGGCCCATAGCTCTATAAATAACAGCAGCACGTCTCTATTAAAATCAATTCACATGTATTTTGTCTTTGTTTTCTGATGTTTTTTACATTGCACATTGTTTCTTCTAATGTGCAAATGAAATAACCAAATAAATAAATGAGAGGAAAACAATGTTGAGCGTTTTTCCTCTCCGTCTCTTAGACATTGCGGCGGTGTGTGTGCATGTGTGTGCGTGTGTTTTTTTTTTCGCTCATCATCACCAGTGTAAAAAAGTGTTTGGAGTTCTGCAGGCAGTCCCTGAAATCAGAAGTGAAGAGAATGACCGTGACTGCAAGAGGCAAACATTCAAATCCCAGGGAAGACATGTGTGTATTGTGAAGCAGAATAATCCCAATAACCCCAGTCACACAGAGGCACGGGAAACAAAGGGAAAAATCCTGCCTCCTCTGTCACTCCTGAGATAGGTTTATTATTCAAGCAAAGGCAAACTTTGATAAACAACTTGGAACAATTTCACCAAACCTTTGGGTAATTCTCTGTAATATTCAGAGTACAATCAGGGGGGTGGGGGGGGAGTCTTAAGGTAATGAAGAAATGTGCCACCACTGCGCCACTTGAAAAAAAAAAAAAGGACCTGCTGGAAAAAAAAATGTTTCAATTATAATTAAGTGGGATAAACTTTATTAGAAAGACTGAAACTAAAATATCTCCTAATGCATGCTGGGATTAAGCAGGTCAGAGCGAGCAGGCAGGAAAAATTAAACTCTAAAGGCTTTTTATCACCATATTTCAGGAACCAAGGGTGTAAAATGTTCTAATTTGGGATACATTAAAAGCCATAAAGGTCTTTCAAAAAGATTAATGGTACTTTGCTTGGATTTAAGATAAGGGCTTCGGCTGGCTGCAAGTACTGGGCTCCGGCAGGGCCCTCAAGGCATTCATCTATACAGTCACTGGGAAGATTTGTGAAAGCGTCTGCATAACCTGGAGCGTGCATACTATGACAGTTCTCCAGTTCTTTTGCCATTTTATAGGTTTTAAATTCCTCAAATCATGTTTTCTCCTCTTAAAGAGAGTTAGAGCAGGTGATTGCTCTCACACTGGCAGCAGATTTGCGAGGCAGATAAAATCACAGTGGGGGTGTTCCCTGCTCCTTGTTGGAGTGGTGTAGGTGCTAAATGCTTTTTGAGTGGCTGCGATGCACGCTGAGATTATAAACCAGACGTTTATTCAATTGTTGACAAATCCGAGAGCGGCTCCTGCTCTCTGTGTTTGCTGTGAAGTGGGGGGAGAGAGAAGAAAAAAACACTTTGGCTCATTTTGGGAGCAAATCAAATGAAACTGCATGATGCTAAATGGTTTCATTTGGAGATTTACGGCCAGAGATTTTTTCCTTTTTTTTTTTTTCCTACACGAGGATTACCCACATTAACCTGCTCTCCTGTGGGGTTGCATTTGAAATGCAAAAGGTCTTGAAAACACGCCTTCCTAAACATTCCACGGGCAAAATTAAAACCCACTTCGATGCCCCTCATTTCCCCTTCTCTTTTAAATTCACAACATAGCCTTTACTATATTTAAAACATTAAAGGTCTTTAATTTTTTCTTTTTTCTTCCTCTTTTTTTTATCAGTTTAGTCTACAATCCCTGATGGTCTTTACTGGGGCTCAACATTAATGTCAACCAAGTTACCTAGGAGACAGAACAGATCAAAGAGACAAAAAAACCCTCAAATGTCTGATTAATCAAGCCTGCAAACAGCTTATTTCTTTTAGCCTGCATGCAAGTATGAAAATGAGATTCCGAGAGCAGTACATTGTGCAGATTTGTTCATTCTTATCTGAACAAAGCCAGCGGCAGCTTATTTCATGGATCACTGGCACTGTCAGCGCTGTGGCGCCGAGCAGGTGACGGCTCCTCTTTCTGTGGCGAGAACAAAATTAGCAAAAAGTCGGCACAAATTAGCCTCTCATATTTTCAGTAATATGACATTATTTTTCATTTACTTTTTTGATCCACTTTTCAGGATTTCTCTCCCCCCCCCCCACACCTCCTCCTCCCCTCGCGTGCATCTTAGTGCCAAATCCTTTCACATCAGAGGCTGGTGAAAAATAAGAATGAAACTACAAAGCTGGAATAAAGGCAGGAGACAGGAAACCTCCTGCATTCTTTGTTTATGTGGCTCCTAAAAGGCAATTCTTCCCACTCCACCACATATTAACGTACAATTAAGTGTCCATCACGGGCGTGTTTCCGTGCCTCTCTCTTGTGTGGCCTGTGCACAGCCCTGTTAAAAACAAGGTTTATTCAGAGGATTAATACTCTGACCTTTGGAAGATTTGAAGGCAAAAAAAAAATCATCGTGCACAATGTTGGCACTGCAGCAGCAGCAGCTTAAGGCCACTAGGAGGGTTAAGTAAATAGTACCGTTTTCTGTTCATTCGTGTTTGGGTCGTCATGGAGATTCAAGTGGAGTCCCAAACATGGGGCCTCAATACAAAAAAAAAAGAGAAAAGGAAAAATGAGCATTGCTGCTGCGTAAGAAGACAAACCTTCTAAGTCCATCTTAACAGTTTCACACACTGTTTTCATTTGTGTGTCTGTTCTCTTGCATCAGTTGTGAGGTGTTTGATAAATGAAAGAAGCATTAGGACGTCTGTCTGAGCAGCCCAGGGTTCACAGAAACACTGTGGCAATTATACAGCCAGTGGAAAAAGACAATAGCTGAATGAAAGATGAGAAAAATGCGTCTCCATGTGGATAAAGTGTTAAAGCTCCTATTAACAATATGAAATAAATGATGGCTTTAAGGAAAAAATGGCCTTAAACCCATTCATAAATTTCCTATCCAGGAAGCCTCTTCCAATTAAAACCTGTGAGAGGTGGATTAACAAGGGCTATATGGCTTTGCCTCGCTAAATCACCTCCCCAAGCTGCTCTGCTGCATTTGACGTGTAAACGATTAATGACCAGCCTAATTCCCTTATCACACCACCTTAATGCCTAAATAATGTGGCCTTAGTCAACTTTGGAAAAGCAGGGCTATATAAGAAAGGAATGAATATCAGATTAAGCAGCTTGTGTGTTATTTCAGCATAATTTCTCAGAACTGAGGCAGAGGGGGGAAGAGAAATGTGTTTCAGCAACACAGGGAAGGTCAAGAGATCAAGAGGTCAATCAATACCACCCGGATCGCATTAACAAGGAAGAAGTACAACGTTTCATTGAGTTAGTCTGTTTTCAAGTCTCTGAAGAGGAGTAATAGACTGGAGGAAACACAAAGGATGTAAATCAGAGCTTCAAGTCTTGATCTGACCAGATATACACCTCAGAATGTGTCTCGTGATTATTTTTAAGATTAATCTATTATTTATTAACTAGATTTATCATTAAGTCTGTGTCCAATGAAAGGTTTGAAAACGTATGTGCATATATCCAAGCCAAAAGTCTAAAATGTAAAGATATTCACGTGAAGGGAAGCAAGAACTGTAAATATTTTTACATTTTTGGATTGATAAACAACTTTGACAATCAGTTAACTATCAGAATTCCTGTTACTCTCTTTATGTTAGCCGTGAAGGAAGCACTTTTTTTAGTTTTTGTTTTATCCAACTTGAATAAATCTAGACTGTAAAAATACTCCAGGGATGTCCATTATGTATTGACTTATCATATATTAACCATTTAGTAGTGCTGTCTGGATGCATACTATAGTGGATTCATGGTGTATCACAATGCATCATTTAAAGCAGTAGTGATTACATTCATTGCGCTGGTGCACATACTGTACACGCGCACATATCCACACGTGTATGTATAATTGAAGTATAAAGCGCCATGAAAGTGGAAGTAATGAAGTAAAATGCAAATACGTGAAACTTGTGTACAGTACTTTGATTCCGCGAGTTCTCCCTGCAGCATTAAGAAGTTGATTGGGTCTTTGATGGTATCAACAATTCATCTCTCTCTCTTACTTCAACAACTGCCTCACCGCTAAATTCATCAACAGCAACAGCAACATACTGTTATATAATTTGTCATGTGAAAGTATAAACAGTTACAATCTATCATTATTATCCCATTACGGGGCTTGGTACAGTGGTATATTCCCACACTGTTCTCACCAAAGTTTATCAGTCTTTCATGGGGCAGCCTCATAAGAGCATGTTGTAATCTTGCCTGCACTTTGACAAACAGAATTACATGGCGAGCTAAAAAGAAAGTCACTCCGGGGAAGGCGCAGCAGAGCAGCCATGTCTCCATTCTCTCTTCCAGTAATCTGATGCTAGATACACATGACATGTCATCTTTAGGGAGTAGACAAAAAAAAAAAAAAAAAATCTCTGAAAGTTCGCCTGCTTTGTGCACATTCCATTATCTCGCCTCTTCTGAGTAGGGTAGGCTTATTAGCAAGCTTTGAACTCACACTTACAATAATATGCCATCAACAGTTTTATAAGCTAATTAGAAAAAACAGTTTAATTAATGAGTGACTGGCAATAAAATGGCAATCATGAAAAAAGAAACCGAGGGTGCTAAGCTTCCACTACCACCAATTAAGGCCTAATTACAAACAAATTATATATGTGTTTTGCTGTGGGCTTTAATTTAAAAAAAATGGCTTTAATTAAAAGAGAAAACATACTAATTAATTAAACAGCACACAAATCTACATTGAAAAGTATGCTTTGTCTATCAAGTAATTAATGAAATACAATAATCCAAATGAGATTCCCAGGCATTTGATAAAAGCTTAGTACCCATTTCAAAATCCATTTCAAAATTAATGGGCGAAAATTTAATGTGAGTCATCCAGAGATACAATAAAAGTTCATTCAGTGATAAATTGCTTACGCTGAAGGAAAAATGAACAAAGAGGAGAGTTTCCCTAAACTCTCTTTACGAGGTGGCCCGGGGGGGTTCGCAGGGGAGAGGGAGTCAGCCTCCTCCTCTGATGCGGGGCGGGGAAAGTCAGGATCTGATAAAGCTCACTTTTCACAAAAGAGCCGCTCATGAATTTTTTGATTACAAACACGAGGCATGGCGGGGAGGAAGGTGGCGAGAAGAAAAAGGTGTTAAATAACATAAATATCATGAAACACTCTTAGTTCAGCTCTTTGTTTCAACTAAGCCACCATGTCTCCTCCGACAAAATGCCGCACCACCTTTGTTTCACAGCATTTAAGCGAGGCTTTCCAAAGGGTAGATTTCAAGGACAGTGGGGCTTTTCCTTTCAGCTGCTGCTTCTATTGAAATATGAGCAGGGACATAATGAGGGATATTATAGCCATCCGTATGTTCAAATGCTAAACCATAAATGGCTCCAGTTTAAGCATATTCATGTGGCTAATTATTGCATGTTAAGGGATCTCACTATTGGAAGGGACCACTTTTCAAACAATTTACAATCATGTGGTTAATCGCAAGAGGTACTGAGGTCCACCGCAGAAAGGCCATCCAGAGTTCAGGAAGCCACAGGTCAGACATGGGGCTGGATTAGGGCTCCAGGAAATCTAACACAACACCAGCACTTGAAAGGCCAGTAATGGGGAGAACTGTTCTCTGTTTCCTTCAGTGGAAAACAGCAGAAACAACTGGGTAAGAGGCAGAAACACATTAAAAAGTGAGTAAAATTACAGGCATGACTTTTATTTCAAGAGAATGAACGAAAAATAATTCCTTGGAAAGTTTTCTTGAGTATATGCTCATTACCTTTATGCAATGTATAGATCAAAAAATATGATGATAATGACATAGGCCTGTGCAGCTGCTGCAAAGTGCTGTTTTTGCAGGATATTCATTCATGGACAAAGGTCCAGAAACTGTTGTACTACACTGCACTCAAGGTATAAAGTTACATTAATCACTTAAGATGAGTTGCTTGTACTTCGTTGCATGTAAATAAAACAACTGGTTTAAAAGAAGCTTCTAATCTTTCAGAGATTTAACAAAAGTACATTTTAGAATTTAAATTTTTGGTTTTTACCAAGTATGTCTCAAGGCAGTTAACTATTTCATAACCTTTCTTCATCACTTTAATTAGTAATCTGCTGAATCCGACTTCAGCTGACTTGAGTCTGCTGTGTGAGGGACTAAACCAGCACAGGTGTAGTGTTCACAGCTGGAAATAGATAAGGCAGCGATCTGAAATGTACTGACCGTCCCTGGTGCCCAGCTCTTCCTGAAGAACTGAAGAGAAAAATCACTTTCTGCTACATATATGCTTCTTTGTGCATGGTTCAGGAGAGACCAGCAGCCATACGAACACTTTTCATGTTTCATACTCCTCAGCTCCTGGAAGTTGAGAGACGGACTTGACACCAGCAATTGTGACAGACTACAGAGAGTTTCTGTTTTGAAGTGGTAATGCCACTCTAATAGCTGTGATGAGTGCTATAAGGGAACTGTAAGCTCTAATATGGTGTGACGGTCTATTGTGGTGAAATATACCCACTTACTGTATATAAAGTACAGCTTCTTACTATTTCAAAAGACCTCAGTGCCTCTGTTTTATATGGAGAAAGAAAGCAAAGGAGTAATTATTTATTGTAAGGCTGATGTTGAATGAAATACGAGAGGGTGGATTAGTGTGACAAAGAAAGCACAGTACAGTAGCTGAGCGTCAAGTACACAAAGCAGCTTTTGCCTTCCCAAGTTGATTTTTATCATTCTGAGTTATGGTTCAATACTGAATGAAGACACTAATAACAGTTCTGTCTCAAAATGCCGTACAAAGCACTACTTTATTCATCACTAAACTCTATTTACTGACACCACTCTGGTGTCATGAAATCATCTGGTTGTAACCGACCTTCTCTCTTTAGATATATAGTAAGTCCTTTCATCTAATATAGTGAGTTTGGGAGGTGATGATCTAGTTACATAAGATATTCAGCATCTCCATCCAGAAGTTGTCACATGTGGAGTTCCTCAGAGATCAATCATAGGTCCTTCATCTTTCCCCCTGCTTGCAAATTAAATGCAGAAGATTGTGAGCTTGTTGTTGAGCTTCTGGTTTAAAATGTGCCTCTGTCAGTTCAGTGTTCATTTCACTACATGTGGCTAAAATTTGAATCAATGCATTAGCCTCCAACAATAAACCTGCTCAAACTAAATATTGCAACAGCTGCAGTGAAGTCAAGATAAAAGGACACATGTTTGACACAGGAGGTTTCCTTGATAAAAATGTTCTGTGTTGTTCAAAAGATTCTCCAATGTGTAATTGGAATATTTTAACATTAGCTGCATGGCTGAAATACAAAAGGTCTGTTTACAAAAAAAAGAGTTTTACAGAAACCTATACAGTATAAGTACAGGTGTTAAATCACAGCTAATACAGTTAAGCAGAAAGAGATGTGCACAGTTAAGCTTAAATGGCCTGACATCACAGTAGTGACATGTGTTTGACCATACTATAGAGCAGCACAACTCTAATGTCTGTCATTGCTAAAATTCTGTTCTTTCAAAGTGTGGAGCAGAAATTGATCTTTTATTCTTCCAATGCCACATGACAGAACCTTGTTTGAGTAAAACAAAGATGAGATTTATACGCTTGTCTGAATGTGCTGTTCAGGACAGGATAAAAACCAATCCAGCACATTACAAATCTCCCTGTAGGTCACATCCTCATTAGAGGACACAGGACGCCCCCACATGCTTTGTAGCACTGAGGAGTCTTCAGCTTTTGCACTGGCTCATTCTCCAGGAGTGGCTGCAAAAATCAATCTGTCAAATATGAGCTGCTGGATGTTATCAAGGTTCCTGACAGGCTTTGAGCCATTTAAACAGTATGTGTCGGTCAATTAATGTTATGCTAATTACAGAATTAATTACCCCGTATGCAACTTGCAGCGGTGTAAAATGATGTGGAGTAATCAAAGGACGGAGACCCAGCCCTTCTCAACTAGAGCACTTCCACTGTCTTATCCACTGAACTCCGAGGACTACCAGCAGGCAACGAGCTTCTTACACTATTTGTGTCTTCTGTCTCGTGAAAGAAATCTAAACATGCTCAGGAGGATCAACAGACATCTTTATGAGAAAAGAAACCCTATCTGCTCAGTTTAAAGGAATACATTAGGGAGCTTTGGCTAAGCAGTGTAATAATATTTTGTTACCTAAAAGGGGATGTGATTTCTTTGCGCCATCTTCGGGGGCGTTGTTACTTTCAATCAAAAAAAAAAAGAAAAAAAAGGGAGGATGTCTTCGTGAATTCATCTAAAACAAAGACTCACAGCCTTGGGAAATATTTAAAAACTGTAATGAGAATTTAAAAAAACCACAACCTGCAATATCCGAGCCGCGGGTCTCAGAAGTTTGACAGATGAAAGAGCACATATCTCAGAAATTGTAAGGAGCCTTCAAAACAGGTTTTTACCAAATTGTTTTAATGTTCAGATTAAAAAGAAGAAAGTAGAGCAAATGGAAATCATTAATTGATTTGGGGGAGCTCTAAACAGCAGAAACAAACATTTTGGTCTTATAAAAAGGAGGATTCTGACAGCAAGCACTCTATCTTCCTTCCACTTGCCTTTGCTTGGAGGAGATAAGTGGGAAACCGTTAGATTGAGGATGAAAATACACTGAAACATTGTCATCCAACATATACCAGCGTTTTCCTTACAAAACAATGCCTAGAGGGACAAACAGGCCTCTTTAGTTCTTCACAGCTGTCGGAATGCTTTTGCATTTTTTGCAAAGAAAACCTGTTCCTATTCTTCCGTTGAAAAGCCTGCCACAATCATGTCTTGGTGTTATGACCGTAAACAAATTAAACATCTAAGCCATTCCGTACCAAATGAGCCACTCAATTATAACCTTGAAATTGATTCTGGCCACAGCGGGGATTATTGATCCTCTAAATGTTTGTCACCCTGCTCCTGTCAAAAGTGAACAGGAGTGCTGTAAACAAACACGTTGGTCTTAATGCTATCTGCCGTACAGACGGCGCCATTTAAGATATATCATAATCCTTTCTGATTCGCAGTCCTTCAAACTTTGTAGCTTTTAGCTGCCACTTCTAATTTCCCATACGTTCAGCGCCGCCTTCCTTTGTATCAGAAAGTTAACGCTGTGCAACTTGACGTCACTTCTGGGTTCAGATTTTTCAAAAATGGTCAATTCACTACACTCGTGAAATGTAGTTATCGTTGCTAAACAATGAGACGCGGCTGCCAGACCGCTGTCACGTCCCATCACGGTTCTGGCAAGACGCAAGGCAGGTGCCAGGGAGGCGAGAACCTCGGCTCAGGCTAAAACCAATCCACCAGCGCTCTAAGAGGCTTTATGAAAGTACAGCGCAGGTGCCACTCACAAGAGCTTTCATTTAACTCCCTCATATTTGACCACTTTGCTAACAGTTAAGGTGGGAATATGGAGGGGCTGTGATGCTGCACACTAATGTCTATTACACACTGGAGGTACCAGGGAGACACATGTACTGCCAATTCAATGAATGGTACCACAGATTTTTTTCATTTTTAAACACAAAACCTTGTCTCTGGAGACGAGAGGCTGAGGGTTATAAAAATCATGTACATATAATCTCTGTAGATTGTGTGTGTCATACAGAGAGAGAAAGAGGTTAAAAATAATGAGAAGATTATATATAGATACATAAACATACTATATTTTTAAACAGAGGAATAATATAGGCCTATAATGCAATCATATATTCTGTACTGTCTGGTCACGCATTTTGTCTAAAATGGAGAAAATCTGTGTTTCCTTTGATTTCTCAGCAATAAAACTGACATTATATTCGCCATGGTGACGTGTCTAACAGTGCAAAAGACAAAAAACTGTCAGAAATACCTGGTTCTCTGATAAAGAGTCAAATGTCAAATGTACCTGTGGAGAACCTGGCTACAGCTCCTCAGGTAAATTTCTGTGAGAAACATCCAATCATAGCTCTTAAAATTCTAGAATATGGCCTGGAGCAGTTGCCAGGCAACCAGTGGAAACTCCAGAAACTTAGTGGTGCCCACCAGGAATCTGGCATAAACCCCCCCATGTTAAAACACAATTATGACATTTTTACACTTTGGTTTTTGTACAGCTAAAACAAACAAGATATACGGTGTTAGTTAGGAGCTGTTGTGTGGATTTTGTTCCCTCCCCACAGAGCCAGACCAGCTGGCTCACCTTGTTTCCTCGGTTTCACTCGTTTCATTTCTAAGGTGCAGACACGAAGGTGGCATCAGCCTTCTCATTTGACTCTCTGGCAGAAGGAGAGCAGGTGCTACTTCTCAAAATCACGAACTATTGCTTTAAATCTGTTCACTTTTAGATTCTGGGTCGTTTTTTTGGAAAAATGCAGTAACTGTAATGCTGTGTTTCCTTCACAATAGAGACGACGAGTCATTTTGAATTGACTACAGCTCTGATTCACACCTTTGTTTGGCAAACACAGCTTGTGGGTATTGTAGTGTATAGAGCTGTGTGCCAAAATAACAACAAAGCTTCTTCCTTGAAAACTAATTTTAAATAATTGATGGTGGCCAATAATAAAGTGGTGGAAGAATGTGGTATTATATGAGAGACTGCCATGTTGAGGATATCGTTGACAGAAAATATTGAAATTCAGAGTAGAGGAAAATATTTCCTCAACCTTCTTTGCAACTCTTTCGCAATCCACGACCAACAATGAAATCTGAGCCCACAGTATGTTACATGTTTGTGCTGCTCCTATTATTAAATGAAAAAGCTTATGGGACGCTGTAAGCAACATGCATCATGAAACAAAGAAGTTTAACTTTGATGCTCAAAGTACGGCAATTCCCCCAGTGGAGAAGTAACACCGCAGCTGTATGTCTTTTTAACCACAATTATATGTGTGTGTGGGCTACATTTTATGCTAAATTAGTTTCAAACCACTGCCAAGGCGGTTAGTTACAAAACTTCAGGCACTGCATTTAGGGACATGTACACTTCAAAGGTATGAAACTCTTACCTGGAGAATGATTTAACAGTTGGCTTGAAAGCAATGTACCCTTCATTAAAAAGCAGAGCCAAAAGTCCTTTAGACACTGCAGCACTTCAAAACTAAGGGGAGGGCTTTCCATTAACTCAATGGAAAAAGGCTGCAGGACTGAATGGTGGGTGTCTGCGTGTGTTTTTGTTCCTCTATGTCTTTGCAGCAGAAATGGCCATGGATCCATTAGCCTGATTTGTCACAGCGGGAGCACCCCAAAGATCTCTTATCAGCACAACGTACCTCTCGAGTGGCGAGTCTGTCGCTCATCTCCTCTGCCTTTGCAATGTCCCCTTCAGCTACGGCCCTCTCTATGCTCTTTTCTAGGCCGGACTGCAGAAGAGGGGAAAAAAAATTCAGATTTTTTTTTTTTTTTGAAATAGGGGTAGAGAGAAAAAAAAATCAAAGAGTAACTTCAAAAGTCCCCAGGGCCTTATTTTTAATATGATTGCCATTACTACAAATATGTAGATTTCCCTTCACAAATGAAAACCTTTTTGATTGGATATTAGTGGGGAAATCTTAGAAATGCTACAGGAGATTACCAAACATAAATGTGACTCTTTAATTACACATTTCCATTACAGGCCTAAGCAGAGGGGGGTATGGAGAAGCCCCCGGTTACTGATGGCAAGGCAGTTCTGCTGTGATGAGCCTATCTGAGGAAGCGGAGCGCCAGATTTCTTCATCCCCCAAAATTTCATCATGCTAGAAAAAAAAATACACTGGAAAGAGGGTGTAATTATTAATGTGTCTCCTCTGATGTATTGTTTGAGGACCTTAACTCAACTGTAAAAGTGCAAGGACACGACCATCAGGCATAAAAATGCAGAATTAGTAAAACAATTTTCTCTGTAACTCTGCTTGCTTGCTCTTGATTTTGCTTAATATAGTTTATTATTCTGCTGATAATTTGAAGCTGACAGTGATACAGCCTGACTAGTGATCCCAATTATCACCTATTGTATCTCATAAACAAAACTCAAACTGACAGACCATCATCCTTTTCTATCATGAAATGTGTTTTAAGGTCAGTGGAGGAACGCTGTTAGCAGATGAATTAATTACATCTGACTGCTATAACAGCTTTTTCCCTCAAATGACTGTGTGAAAGACTTGGCAGAAATGAAAAAAAGACATATTAATTACAAGGAACTGCATTTGAGGGATGAAGGAGCTCCTCATTATGTTGATGTGACAAGTTCTGTTTCATTCAGCTTGTTAATCATTTCTTTTATCCTTTCATAGTTGCCCTATTCAGAATGAGACTAAAATCAGCAAAAACTCAATTTTATGCTGCTCTGAGATAAATTAAGCACAAAATACTCCAAAATAATCATTAAAAGGATTTCAAATTGAAATGAGAATAGTTTCCATTCACTGGGTCAGCTATAATGTTCATCAGGCTTGCAAATATTTTGCTTCATTGGCAATTTACGAGGCTTTGCATTAAATGTTCATTCCAGCGCAGAGATGTATCTGAGTGGAGGAGGGTTTAGTTTTTATTCCCTCAGTTATGAAATCTACAGAAGTTGAAGCACCTGATAAACTATTATCCATCCATTCATTTAAATGTTCTAGCAGCAATAACAGAGACACTGTCAGGTACTCTGACACCCATTTTTATTATTTTTGTGCAGAGTTAAAACCTACATCTCATTCTAATCTCAACCCTACAAGAGAGGAGATTCATCCTAATCTTATCACTAAATGTAGCCAAACATAATCCTTATTATTCTCCTCAGTGTCAGGCTAAGTTGCCATAAGGATCGTTCTAATCCAAATGTCATATCACATAAAACAATGAGAGCCTACGGTGGCACAGAAACATAAAGGATGTGAAGGTGTTACTAACAGCTACGACAGACACAGTATTAAACCTTAGCAGATAAGTTGGAAGGCAGAAGTCTTTGTTACCTTGGGAGGGGGTTTGGAACATGCAGGGGGATCAAATCGATCATTTACACCAAAATACTGCTTAAGCTCATCCCAGCGCTTCCCCCGTTCCTCTTGACACTCTCTGCTGACAGAGGAAATGTGTGTTAATGTTCGTTACATGTAGACCAGCAATGTGATAAGTCAAACTGTTTTCACTAGTTCTACTCTGTGTCCTACTTTTTACTGGACTCTGTTTCTGTCCTCATGCTGTCATCAGATCTGTGTATGTCTCACACCTCATGGAAATGTCTTGTGGAACACCTTGCTGTACAGTTCAGTCTCAACACAACATAACTCTGATGTTACACTGGTTGAAAATGGAATTGGTCAAAAAATGGTCATTGACGGCTTAATATATAATTCTTCTGTCATTAGACACCATCAGTTAACAATGGGAATATGGTATGGAAATCAACTTTTCTTTAGTTTTTTGTTGTGGTTGAAGATTTCTAACAATAAGTGTTAGACACATATAAACAATGGGATAGCTGAGTTGGACATCAAGATCCACATGTGTTGAAGATGTGATTTTGGAGATCTGAGAGTTGGCTGCCAAAAAGTGTTGCATTCACAACCTTTGGCGTTACACTTTGCTTCTTTATACCCAGCTGTTATGTTTATGTCAACTTCCCTGATGGAGCACAGTAACATTACCTCGTCTCTGCAGGTTCCTCACTTTCTGTTCCTGTTGAATGACATGAAAGAGACACAGCAGTTAAAGGTTTTTAGTATGCTTTCATACATATATACAGACAATATTACATATAAATATAAGTTTAACATACAGCAGGTGTAAAAATAAATCACACATACACAATGTGATGGTTGACAGTTATAATCTGGCGCATGGTGACTATTATTTTCCTCCCAATTGTCATGAATATTACTACCCACTGGACAAGGTGAAATACACACTAAAAGGGGAAGCCAATGAAGCATGAAATTCATTGTATTGTCACTGACACCTTTCTTGTGTCGTTGTCTTTTTCTTCTTCTGGGGATCTTCATTGTCTTCATGTCCTCATTCTTCTTCCGTAGATCCTGAAATTTCTTTTACACACACACACGCACACACACACAAAATGAATTCCCAAAAGCATAGAAACCCTAGCTCTTTTTTTACACACATTATATTACCACAGTTTTCATAGGCGTCAAAAACCTTTTATTAATGATTTTGTTAGCATGTTCTTGTAGGGCTGGGTAATTTGACATCATCATGACAACTACTTATTATTCAGCACAGCAGGTACACCACAGGTAGCATGTGTTGCACTGACTCAGTGTTAAGCAGCTCATAACATACCACCACAAGGACATACCTGCCACATTTCCTGGGATATACCAGGCATACTGCACGTCGGGGAGCCACTGTCTGCATCACCGGCAGTGTGTGTGGACTGTTCCTCCACCACTGAGCTGGGTTCTTTTACAGCAGAGCTGTCAAACTTCTCGTCCTCCGTCCTCTGCTCCTCAACATCACCCGCCTGCTCATCCTCCTCGTCACTGAGACTCAGGTCGTCTTCTGTCAAACCTTTCGGCAGAAGTCCGCTGTACATTCCCAGTCGGTTAGATAGTGCGGTTATTTGTCAATTACTAAATAAAAGCGATGAGAATTCGGTAAATTAGAGATGTTAGCTGTTGTTGGTAGTGCCTGGCTGTCATTTCCGGGTAAACACAATGACGATTCATGTGAGAACGCGCCGATTGGCTGAGCGCTGGGCGCGAGGATCAGATCGTACAATCAGAACTGTGCTTACGAATGATCAGCGCGAGGTTGAAACAAACGCTCCTATTGGCTGTTTTTGGAAGGCACACGTTGGACAGTCGCAGTTAACTTTATTTTGGCTAACAGAGCGGCGGTTTTTGTGCAAACTTTCCGGTTTTAGGGACAGTTAAAGCTCCGACTAAACGTGTGGAACAAATGTAATGAGTTACAGCAGCCTTTGCCAATCTTTGCAGTGAAGTAAAGTCAAGAGCCAGCTGTGGAGCATTTCTAATTGAGGTGAGCCAGGCTACTGACAGGTCCGTGAATTACCAAGAATCATTCAAATGTTAACCTATATTTGTGGCGAGATAAGCTTCCTTCTATGACCAATGGTTCGCAATTTGCTCAAAGTGCTTTGGGCATTACATTATTATCAGAATGATTAGCATGCAAATCTTGTATAGCCCTTGGCACTGGCACAGGCACATCTACCCTTAAATTGCTCTTTCACACTCATTCACATTAGGCTTTCATTTGGTTGCATCTTATTGCAAAGCCAATAATCTACATAAATTATAGCCTGTATTTTGTGTGCCATTTGGATGTAGAGTGAGACCTGTAACATATATAATGTGTATAAAAAAGACCAATAGCCAGGTTAGACAGAATGGACAATGTAGTAGCCTATGTGAAAGGGAAAGGTACAGTATACCATTGTGCTGGGAATTGTGTGCATTAACCAGACACAGAGAAATACTTACTATCTAACTTTCTATTGTTTTAATACTATTCTAACATAAATGAACTCTGTCTCTATAAAATATAGAGTAATAGCCCTTATTCAACTTTACAATTAAATGATCCTATCCATGGACAAAAAACTTAACAGTAACTGTGATAAATGAAAAATCATTTCAATGAGACCATCAATTAAAATGTGAGTAGCCTAGTTTGTTGCAGTCATCAATTCATTTTAAACCAGAAATATGCACATCACAGGAACCAGTTAATTAACACATGCCACATTTCCAGACATTTTGAAGAAGCAAAATTACAAAAATAGACCATACAGTTGATCTTAACTTTGGACACCGACTGCTGCAGACATTGTGGTCACTAACAATAAGTATTAAGTATTAAGGTTCGATGCCCGACTCTGTCTTGTGATGCGCATGTAGAATAAATAAAACCTGCAGACCTTGTACTCCCCTTGACCTTAGACTAAGATGAGAGATTTACTTAGTTGAGCTTTGCAAAATGCAGTGCATATTAAACTGGGCTGATAAGGCTTATGCTATATTGAATGTCATCTGGAACATGTAAAATCTCTATCTCATCCTCTAAAATATGCAACCATTAACTGGTATCACTCACTCAGCATTATCGTGACTTTAATTACATGTGTGACAAGTTGATGAGCACGGCAGCGTCTGAAGGTAAATGAGAGTCACAAAGTCCTGTTAATACTAAACAATTTTGGCATTACAGGTCTGAATCATTTCCTTATTGATTACCGACTTTGTGTTCTATTTCACACTTGAATTAATGTCTCTCAGCTTTCCCACCATCCATCTCTCTGTCTCTCCCTCTCTCCCTGTGTCTCTCCCTCCCTGGCATGCGCTCCAGTTCATTATTTCCGTCATTTCTTGGTAATTTGGAGTTGGCTGTTTAAAACTTAGAGCCTCTTATTAAGTTTTGGCCATGGTGGATAAGAGGCAGGACTGTAAGAGCACAGAGATAAACTAATCATCTTAAAACCCTAATTATTAGTATCTTACTGTGACAGACTGTTTTTGCGAGCCAGCCAAATTGAGCCTCAAATGAGGAAAGGCATATCTGTGGAAGTGGTAATAATTTTAAGTCATCTCGATCTGGCTTGGTGTGGCAGAATTCATTAGTGCAGATTAGCAGTGTGTGTACAAAGTAAATGAGATATCTAATAGCAAACGTGGAGGTCCGGGGACGCTTAATTTCCTCCCCAATATGAGGGATGATGTTAAGAGGTGATTATATATATTTTAACATTGTGACTTCTGCTATGTAGATTTGTCTACTCCTTTACCAAGCAGTTACATTAAACAGTGTCACTAAATTGTTGACCTCTCACTTTCTTCTGTATTCCAGGTGCAAAAAGGTGACGAGACTGAACCCCAAATCAGATTGAACTGTGTTACTCTGATGCAAGAGGCAAGCTGTGTTTTCTTTTTTTTTTCTTCTCCTTCTTCTTCTTCTTCTTTCTTTTTTTGGTGAGGATACGAGGGAAGTTAATTATGTGTGTAAGGAGAAGGTTGAGGAAAAAATAATAAGATTACAAAGAATAATTTGCTGATATAATTACACCAAAATTGGGTACACACAATCGTAAAATACATGTATTGCTTGACCTGGGTTAGCCAGTGAAATAAATCCTCCTTCTATAGCCTTTGTTAATTTGTTTTTATCATCTCCAAGTGGTGTTTGTGCAGGCAGTTCAATTTGCATGTGTAATTCCACTGTGCAAATTGACAACAAGTAGATAATTCGAGGAAATAGGCTGGTTGCAGGCCCCTGCTATCTTCCCAAGCCTATTCATTTTGAGGAACCGCTGAGGCATGAAACTCATACATCAACTATTTCCTGACAACGCTTAGGCTTATTGTCCCCTAAAATGTCATTACAGCCATTATTTATGAAGCTAATTCATTTATTAAACTATATTTACTCTGACAGAATTTGTCACATTCTATCCATATCCCGAGCATTGCTTTTGAACAATATCTTTCAATGAGTATGTGTGAACACGTACAGCCTCACAAAGTTTTGAATCAACCCTATTTGTCACTCATAATAGCTGGAATATTGCGAAAAAGCGGCTGCAGTTCTCTGTTTTATTGACTTTATTCATGGAAACTTTTCATAGCAAAAAGCCTAAACCCTGTGTGGCAGACGTCCACTTTAAATAGTTTGGTAATAACCTGCACCCTCTATTTTTTTTTTGTCCTGACACAGCAGAGTTAACACGACCGTAATCAGATGAATTGCAGCTATTTTAGGAGCGCTGATAAATTCCCGCCTTGACAGCCCCCTTTCCAAATGAGTGTGTATTAGTCACCTTTAACGCATTGCAGTCAAACATCTAAAGCTAAAGAGTTCTCGCTTCTCGCCTCCTGGCCTGTTGCTGCTGACTTATGGATCTGTCAGTTTAGCAGCACACTTCATGACAGTGTGGATAATTTGCAATTGTGAGCGATGAAGTAACACATAGGAGGGGGGTCATAAATTTTAATGTTACATGTTCTCTCTGGATAATTCCGTCATACCATTCTCCTGCATCTCTTTCTTTGGACTTACCTGTCACCCAAAAGCACTTATCACAGCAGTGGCGATGAGTTGTGTTTGAACTGTTTTACAATATTGATTTGGAGGCATGACATTTTAATTAATACTGGGTGTTAGCTGTCATATAGGCAGCCAGCCTCATTGGTTAGAATATGAGACAGGCGAGGTGGGGGCAGCCGAGATAAGACTAAAGCACTTACTGTGAAAAGGCTGTAAAAAGGGATCAATGTGGAGGGAGAGAGACAGTCATGGGCTGAATTTAAGGTGGAAAAAAAACAGTAATATCTGCTCTCACTGTATTTGTGTCAAGGTCTTTTCTCTGCTCGATAACACAAATTATTGAGACACAGCGTGCTTTCTGGCTTCCACAGGTTGCAGAGTACATCCTGTTATTGGGAGTCTATACGTTGCCAGCAGACCCGGGGAGAGGCTGCGTGTTGAGAGACGACCAGGGGGGAAATTAGGTAACTTTGTAGCACTCCATTGAACAGCAATAAGCTTTTAGGGCTTAGCAAGCATAAACACATTAAACTGATGAGATTCATCAGCACTCTTGTGTCAAATCTGTTGTGCCCACGGGTAGAGCTCAGCAGCAGCAAACTGCAGAGCAGAGGGAAGAGCTGTAGACAAACCAGCGCTGTGTCTCCTGGATGATTCCTACCCAGGTGATCTCTCAGATGGAATATGAACTGTGCTTTGGTACCTGAAGATCAGCCGTACCTTAAAGGATGAAAACATTATAGATTGATCTCCTTTATTTCTGATTAGTGAATATTTGATGAAGTAGCACTTTACAAAGTTGAATTTGCATCATTAGCCAAGTCTGTTGTTGACACATGCAAGAAATGATACAGCAGACAGTTAAGAACGAAACAAATACAATAAGCTAAACAATTATAAACAAACTTGTTTATTTTCTATGGCGCTGGACAATAAACTAATCTATACAATCTACTAAGTCTATGTGCAGACTGCAGTCATGAGCTATACTGCTAATACTGCAAGATGTACAGTGTTTTATAAATTATTACCACTTTTTATATGGGCATGGTTTGAGTCTATACATTGATAGTATATAAGTATACAGTGTTTTGAATATAATAATCACCTGACCAGACTGGGATTGTTTTAGTTGACTTATCATGTCTGCACAATGTGTTTATTGCCTGTATTATATCTATACGCAGCAGATTTAGCTAACGGGATTGTAAGTGCCGGTTTCTGTACAGCGGCTGAATGCCTGCCTTTAAAGAGGGCAGATGAGGCATTTGTTCATTTGCAGTTAGTTCATCGTATTTGATGTTTAATTGGTGTAATCTCAGAGCTGCAAAGCTGGAGGACCTTACCCCGATAAAGTAATACATTTAAATTGAAATATTTCTTCTCAAAGGTAAGAAGGCCCTTCAACTTCATTTCACCATTTATCTGTTGTCTCTCCCTTTCCAAATCATTACAGCCTCTCTTGCCTTTTGGATAGTTTCACTGGAGGCAAATAGATCAGCATGAAATTAGCTCAGTTTGAATCTTTATATGGTCCAATCAGATGAGCTGAGATTTAATCTTGGCCGGCCTGCCCTACCAGAGTCCGACCCCTCAGATGAAATGGACTACATATTCATAGGTTCACTTGCATGGTTGATTATACCAGCGTAGATGGAAGGTACAACCTTTCCTCTGTTTATCTTTATTCCAATTTCCCTGTGTGAGAATGAAGATTGGATATTGAATATGAACCCCCCCCCCACAATGATTGAGTCAAAACCTAAGACCACATGGCGCTCATAATTCACCAGTCCAAGTGAAACTCTAAATAAATCACATGTGCTTTTTACACAAGTCATTTTAAATGCTGTCTTTCTGTCATTTACAGATTTCTGACATTAGTCTACTCTACCCATAATGCGTCTGATTTTGTAGCTAAATAGTGTGCATGCCCTTGTAGCTATTCATTACCTAGCCTGACATAAAATAATACCTTGGAATAATGAGAAATATTACCTGATGAATTAATTATGATGATAGCATCTGGGGTAGGAGGCTTAAATGCCATCTTAAATTACATGCATAAACTTTCAACTTGTTTTCATTTGCATAAAAGGAGCAGAAGTGAGCATGAATACCAAGAACAGCTTGAGAAAGAGACAGCATGTATGTGCTATGTCCATACATACATACGCTCATGTACATATCCATATGAAGGGTTCGAGAGACTTTAACCTTCAACACACATGCAAATCAAAGGTTATGAACAAAATCTTGTGATAGAGTTTATTGTTTATATGAATTATTGTTCATTGTTTCCACATTGAACCTGTGAACCTCCAGCAATGTTCCCATTATTTTATTTGAATGTCAGAAGTGATTGTCACTCGCTTCAGTTCAGCATTTTTAATTGACTTAATGCACAAAATGTCAATTTAGAAACAGAAAATGAAAGTGGTCAGTGGTAACCAGATAACAAAGGCTGAGCTGTGCTGAATCAAAAATACTAATATAATTCAATGTATTACTTCATTATGTACACAAGGCACCATAGAGTATTGATATAACATGAACTAGAGGTTATTTTTCACTGAAGCTTGTTGATGGATGTTACATTGTTGTGTTGAGGATATGAGATTGTAACATTGGTGAAGTAAACTATTATTATTTAAATTAGCTCTTTTCTTGGTTAAAAAGAAGCAATGAGCTAAAAACAATGGAAATCCACCCATCTTGTCTTGATTAGAGAAAGATCAAACATGCAGTATGACTACAGGCCATGCTGGGCTTGAAGTGCACCCTCCTGACCTCCATTTAACATAGCAGCAGGATGGCTGTGTAAGCAGTGGCAACTTGATCCCTTTTTGCCATCAGTTTCTGAGTCACATACTTGTATGTAGATCATAATGCTTATATTGAAATGTTTCCCCATGTGCTGCATTGTCAGTATTTTTTGTGAGGCGTGAATTTATTTGCAGTGCTTTAAAAAAAAAAAGAATCTATTTTTCCTCATTTCACAAAAGAGCCCAGCGCTAATTAAGCTCATGTGCACCTGCAGTACAGCAGGTTCACAGGTAAGCTCTCCATCACGGCATCATGGCACAGGAGGAGGGGGGGAAAAAAGCCCCCATATATTGTGGAAATCTCCTTTCCCTTAGAGAAAGAGAGGGGGAGAGAAAGTGGGAGAAGGAATGCCTTCCCTTCCTCATTACACTGCTGTCATTTACTCTTCATCCCCCGTACTCTTTAGTGGCATTAAGACGGGATGTAAATTTGACAGTTAACGCTGTTAGAAAATGGCTAGTTCAAGAAGGGCAGGAATTAGAGATGGGCATTAGGCGCTGATAAGCTCCTTTCCTCTGCCGCGGCGGCTGCTTAACATTCATGGGAAAGTCATCATCAAACAACGTTATCACAGCTCTGTTGACGGCTGAGGAACATCATCACTATGATAATTTTTTTTATAGCTGTGAGCCAAAAAAGCACTCTTTTATTTCAGCGGTTTGTTAATGAGATAGGAGCTTGTTGGTATGGGCAAATGCAAACTTGCCACTCTCCAGCATTTGTTTGAGTCCCCCTCAGCCCCCCACACGCTTCCCTGCTGCACCCCCACACACTGTTTAATGTTGCAGGGGAGGAGGGAGGGGGCGGGGGTGGGGGGCCATTTTATGTACTCCTTTTTCGAAGTGCTGTGTGTACATTGTTGAAGGAGGGCCTTTATGTGTACCTTTGCAGATCAGTCGCTCAAAGAGAGGGAAACACGGTTATATCAACAAACGCTCTCTCCTAACAGCCCTGTAGCTGGCACCTGTCACTCACCTGGGATTTAGCCATAGATCTGAATAGAGGGAGAATGTTGATGATTATTGAAGCTGAGTAAACTCCCACCAGCTATAGCATGTGATCAACTCTGCTCTTAATGATGAAAAGGCCACTTAAACTGTCAGATCATGAGGCCTTCAGTAAATTATTTGCATTGTTTTTTTCCCTCCCCGCTCCCTTTATTTAATCACAGGTCTCTTAACAGCTCGGTTCAGAGGTTCCTTGCACTCTGCTACCACTGGATCTATCCACATGTGTGCTAGCTGCCAAGGCTAAGCAGCTTTCTTATGGATAGGGATGCAAACTGTGGGCTGTAGATACCAAAATCTGATTTTGGCTTTGTCACTGTTTGTGTTTGTGGAGTGGGTTAAGAGAGATTTAATCTTGGTAAATCCTTACCAGGGGAGAAGACAAACCATCTCTAACTTGTTCTAATTACTTCTAAAACTTTTTGTTTGCACTACAGTCGGCAAGCGGAGGTGAGATAATATGTAATGTAGTCATTTTACATTTCATATCAAGTTTCTTTTGACGGTGTAATGGAAAACTTCATAGCTGGACATGCGCCCAGCAGTTGTTCCCATGCCAGCTGTATGTCTATACCTGAATGTAAAAAACTCAAGTCCAGCTGACCATCAGGTTGCATGTGATGTAAAACTAAAAATATCTGTGTCATGTTGGGAGTTGAGTAGCATACCGACTTTGCTACTGTTTATTTCTAATGTTTTTAGGACCAGCAGCTGACACATTTTCAGTTTCAATTTCATAATCCTGTTTTAGAATATAGTATTTGTACAGTACATAAATTGTTTACATTCAGAAGCACATGTTATTATTGCAGTTCATTGCTGTGGACGCATTGTTAAGAATAATCTCCCACCTGCACACCGCCTTCGCCCGAGGGAGCTCTAAACATTATTGGAGGGTATTTCAAACTGTGGGCAGAGCCACCTTGGCTTACAGTATGAACAAGTCACTAAATCAGAGCATGAACTGAAACACCAAAAAAAAAAAAAGAAGAAGAAAAGCGTGAAACCACCGGGTCGTACTTCATAGGAGTTTAAGTATTCACTGAATTTGTAATTCACTTCTGTGATTTGGTGTCAGAGATGGCACCGTCAGTTTTTATTTTTTTATTTCCACATGGCACACAGTCGTCTCAAAACGTCTCAAACCCAGGTAGAAGGACTCACAGCAGCCTGTCTCCACAATGCACCGAGGCTCTTGGTAATTACTGTGGCAGTTGTAAAAGCAGCAGAAGTCAACACTTTCTGGCATAGGACTGTACGAGACATAGAGTCATGCATAAAATTTCACCATGTCAATTAAAATTCTGTGCTCTCAGGTTCTGTAGTGTTAGGAAGTGTTTTTCACAGCTTTGTGACACAGAATTAATTAATAATTAATGATAATTGTATGCTGCCTCAGAGCCACAATATTGTTGTATATTATTCCTGACAAACTAAGGCGTGTTGCCACATTAAGAGCAAAAGAAATGTCCCTTTAATAATATGTCACTATTTGGGGCATGTTTTCAGATTATTATACCAAGTGCTTTTACATTATCACTGACTTATTTTGCCATTAAGTCAGTGAGATTGGTGCTATTAGGACAAATATGCAAATGAAAATGTCAACACGAAACAACACAAACCAGGTAAATACCAACAACAAGCACTGCTCTTCAGTTTTTTTTCTCCAACTCTTGAATTTACAAACAAACAGCAAAGTATGAAACCTCAATGAAAAACATAAAAATGAACATTTCCAGTGTTGTTCAGCCCCTAGCTGGGTGCAACGTCCAACACAATCAAAACTACACTGATGTTATAATTCACAGTCCAATTTGGAAAAAAACATAATTTTGATGTTGAAACACTGTTTATTCATTACTGGCTTTGTTTTACAAATTGATTGGATTGAAGACATTTTTCTAGTCTAATGTTTTCATTGAGTTATTGATGTGAGGAGCGTGTTGTCAGCTTGTTATACAAGTTAGGAGGGTTAGTTTCATTCCTTGGAAAAACCAGTGCAATGCAAATGAATTACAGATGTGCTGTAACCCTGTTGGATCCACAGCATTTCTGTCTTTTGGAGTCGATCCCACGGCATTATCTCCACTGTAGTGGTCTCTGAGCCCTTTGTCATGTTAGCTCAATAGCCCTCTGCACTGTAGACCTCCATTGCTCTGTGTGTAGCCCTGTTATTTAGTGGAGTGTGATGTATGTTTCTTGAGTTTCTTGGCAGGTTTGATTACTGTGAAAAACAAAAATAGATTTGATTATTTAAAGAGAGGAGAGGGATTTTTTTCGTGTTTTGAAAAAAACTCTTTTCAGTCTTGATTCATGACTACACATTTAATTAACCCAAAAGTGATTTCATATGTTTAAATGTTTGTTATTGTGAAAGTATTCAGTGCGACTGACCAAAATCCTTCGAACTCAGCCAAGAAAAGAAAGTGCAGGGGAAACGTTTAGAGCTGCGTTGGAGGATCTGGGGTTGTGTATTTGGCTCACCAGTTTGTAAACTCCTCATAACTAAGCCACAGTTTGGTTTTCCTTATTTATGATAATGAAATGTAATGCCGCCCTTCATTGACATGCAGTGCTCTTACACTCGAGTAAATTATTCTCGTTTTGCCATTGCTTCCATATTTTTAAGACCATTACTTAATCACATTGTCAAAATCCCCATTTCCTCTCATCAATCCCACATTGAGCTTTATTTGTGATCCTCTCTTTCTTTTGCCTTCACCAATTTTATTCACTCCATTTCTCTCGTTCAATTTCGCTCCACATTGGTGTTTACTTTATTTATTTATTTGTGAGGATGACTGGATTACCCCTACTGAAATAGCTGTTACTCAGATTTTAGGTTATCTACCAAATCCATTAGGGGGAAATATACAAATAACCCCACTTTTCCCTGCCATTCACAGTGGTCTGCTGTTTCTCATCTTGTGGCTGCAGAGGCTTACAGAGCTATTAATAGTAGGTAATCTGCAACAATTTTGTCTCCTAATATATTTATGCTTATTGTGTTATGGAAAATAAACACTTCATGTGGATAAGGGCTATGGTGGAAGTGCCTACCAGTCAGTGACCAGCCTCACCACTTCCTCCCTGTTCCCTGATAGATAGTAAACACCACTGTGTCACATTACTATTAATAACAGAACGGCAGTATGAGAGTCAGCTGTAGCAGGTCTCATAATTCATAATGTATTAATTTATAATTAGCGGTTTAATGAAACTGATACTGCAATATTAGTTATTAGGTGTACAGTTTCAGCAGAAACAAATCCACCCATTCAGTACAATAAAAGTGGCCACATGAAAGAAATAAAGTGAAGAAGCAAAGAGCATTGAAGCTAACGAAGTGTATTACACACTTATTAAAGTAATTTTCGCTTTGCCTCCCAGACCTGGCCAAAAACACTTTCAAATTCTCATTGTACTCCAAGGTAGGCTATGTGGAGTTTTTTTTTTCCTTGTTAACTTTGAAGTAAGCTGAAAAATGTATAGGTAGACAGGGGTGGCATCAAATAATCAGCAACTTCAAAAAGCATGCTGCCACTTAGCACTCCTAAAGCTAATGTCCCCAAGACATTCAGAATGGAAATTATTCAAACTCATTTAGTGGCAGCAAATTGGTCTAAGTTCAATCAGAAAACAGACTGACACTGAACAAGAAGTGCAGCCTAATTATACTTGTTTGTCAAATGAAAATTTCATTTGGGCAGAAATGAAACCTTCGAGCAACTTCTTTTAAGGTGAGCTCCTAGTTGTATTATCAGCTAAATGCAGTAAAATCCATAATCATATGATGATAATGAAAATGGAGCCAATGTTAACATTCAGGCTTCCATTGCCCCGGGCACATGGCGATAAAAATTAAGTACCATAGTCCTCTGCCAGGCACGCTGACACCCGGGCTGGTCTTTAGCCTCTTAGATGCGTTTTTGCATTTTAAAAACTTTATCAAAGCACTGTTGCAATGTGGAAAATGTCAACGTGAAATGCACTGAAGGCAAATTGGAATTTCATTAATAGTAAAATTATTGCTTTTGACTGATGTATTACTATGCTTGTTAAGAGCTGGAGAGTGGAACGCTCGTCTGTCTGGTCGGCAGTCTTGCCTCCTCTTGTCCCATGCCATTTGCTGAAAGTTAGAGATCTCTTTTCCAACTGAAAATGGAAATATGAAGTTGCTAAAGTTGCAGGAAGTGAAGAATATCTCATTTTATAGTCTAGCATGACAGTCTTAATGCAGATACATACTGAGCAGGTTACTGCATGAAGAAAAACAGAAAGGATGTGTGAGAAAACACTGACATGAATGTGTTGGTAGTCTCATACTTGCTGTATGTCTCCTCTGCTTTAACATGGAGCTGATGACTGACCAACACAATGTGGATTTGTGCTGCAGAGCAGTGAGGTGTCTTCTTATTGTTAGGCATGGTGACATCTAATCTTAACTATAGAGAACGGGCCCTCGAGATCCCACTGCGGATTGGTATCACAGGTAAATAGACCTAACCTGCTGTGAAGGTATCAGTTCACTGAGACTTGTGTTCATTCATGAAGCCGGTGATGTTTATTGATTTACCTTGTAATCCTCTCAGTGTCAATGTCGTCAGTGATGGAGGAGAAAATGGGAATGGCGTGTCAGATGGAGGACATTTTCTGACGGCAAAACGAGCCAACAGATAAGCTTTAATGGGACACTGCTATTCATGTTCTCCTTTGGACCCATATTATTTGCGTGAAAGCTGTTTTAAAAATGATGGTGGGCTAGCTGGCATGATGGAAAGGCAAGTCAATGTACAACATAAATACTGATACAGCATAATAAACAGCATAATGATTCAATAATAAGAAATTAGCATTACGGTACTTATATGTACAACTGACTTCAGCAAAACATTTGTGTGCTACAACATGATAGAATAATCTAACTTTTCAGTTTAAATAAACCAGATCTGTTGAGTTGATCTCTGAAGTGCTCTAGCTAACAACAATTAGCATACAAGCTTATGTTTTCAGACTGAAGCAGCTCTCAATGTTCATTAAAGAAATATGTGTTTTGGTCGGCCATACAAAAACCTGCTTAACTAGCTTCAATTAGCTCAGTGTTGTTTGTTTGATTTTGGTTTAAGTTTTCCTGATACAAGAACTGCAATTAATGATTTGGCTCAACACTTTCTCAGACTAGCTTACATGTTTGCTTTGTTTTTTCTTTGTAACTTCATACACAGCATACACAGTTGTAGCCTATTTGTTTTTTATTTTAATTCAAATTTGGCTCTTTTCAGTTAAGTCATGTGCTGTTACTCGAAACATATGTAAAACAACAATTTATTATTGCGTTCTCCTTAGGGCTTCCATAAATTAGCTACATAAAACATGGCTAACCCAAAAAAGACAAATGAAGAATTAGCCTTTTCTAATGAAATAATAATTCTGCATTTCTTTCTTACAGCCTCCTGTTCAACCTGAACATTTCTCCAATGTTAAATGCCAACTTTGACAAGACTGAGGACACAGACGAGGACTCATTCTCTGACCAGCTTACAGACAGGTAATTGTTTTTATTATGTTAACATTATTTTTCTTTTTTTCGAACAAAGACACAATTGCAGCAATTTGCTTTTCCATATATATTAAGGAAATTAACTAAAAACTGCATTTAACAAAATATCATCAGTGATTTTCATCCAAAATCTATTTAACCTAAATCTATATCAGCTAAAAGCTTGTACATTAAACCCTGTATTTAGCAGAAGTGTTGAACTGTAAGCCAGTGTCTTCATTTTACTGAACTCCACCTAGAGAAAAACTAACAAGAGCCTTTTCCAAACAAGTTTGATTTGACTGATCTGCTGGTAAATTTCATTAAGCCTGTTAGTTTGGCGCTGCTTATCCTCTCATGGCATGAATGACGCTATGTTATCTTAGTGTGCTGGAAGTGGACTGTTACAGATAGACCTGGTCACATACACAGGACACGTCATGGACTGCAGACAATGGTTTTCATTAAAAACAACATTGATAAAGATCAACATCCTAAAATTTTAAAATGCAATATTTGTATCAGATTTTAAAAAATACATGCAGTAGAATTACTACTGGTGAGAATGTGGACATACTCCCTAGCTAATCATTAAAAAACTCTACTGTTTTAATAATTGTTTTTTTCTTTCAATCAGTCTGATAATTACAGTAAACATAACATAACAGCACAGCTCATACCAGTCAGTAAAACTTGGACCAGTGCCTTCCTCAGTAAAGTCTCACTGATAATTTAGATTGGTACCTGGTCTGCAGCTCTAGGCTTTCTGTAATACAAAAGAATTTCAGATCACACAATGTTGTCATTCTTTTCTATCTAGTTTAATGACACTATTAATTGGATTTGTAATGATGTTTTAAGCAAACTTATTTCAACAGACATCTTTCAGGCATTGGCCTTAATGATAACGATGAATAGTGCATGTCTGGCATACGCTAGCTGTGGATCAGATGCCAAGGTATTTCATAGCATTCGCAGTGGAGCTCTGACCTCTTGTGCCTCTTTGTGGAAGTGCAAAATCCTCATGCTCCACTGACAGTGCTGGTAATAACAAGCTCTGTAATACAATATCTTTGTAAGTGTGGCCTTTAATTTTAAACATTAAATCGTCTTGGAAGCCTCCTTTCACAGTTCCTCCATATTCAGTACTTTACTGCACTTTATGAACCCCTCAGGTGACTTTCCAGAAAACCGTCATAAAAGTCCCTGTTGGAGCAGGTTTGGTGAAAAATTTTAAAAAGCGCGATGAAATGTTCCACACGGATCCATTTAGCCTATGTGCTGTTCACGTTGGGACTGTGAAGGAGCCCTCTGAAAGGATAAATACCACACTATACTGTAGCATGTTGTAATATAAAATTGGAGTCAGTGTCATCTTTAGATCTGCTCCTGCTGTAATTAATGTATGTCTAGTTTTGCTTGGATATAAATCTAATAATGCCCAATAGTTCTATTATTTCACATGGTTCATGACCTTTTCTGTCGAACATCCCTGCCTCCGTCTTGTCATTCCCGTCACCCTCCACTGCTCACAGCTAAAGCAGCAATGCCATTAAATATTCCTTAATCCTTAAACACTGCTTTAACCTCTGTCATATGTAATGAAGCAGCAGGATAAGTGACCTTTTGCTCCACTTCTCCGTGGTACTATTGCTAACTTGGACAAACAATCCCTCCTGGCATCACGCCGACATGCGGAACAATGGGAGTCTGTCACCGATGGGCTCTCAGAAGCCAGAGATAACTTTTGGAAACACTGGTAACATCATGCTTCGCGATGTCAAATGTAGCCGAGGACAAGCTGAAGCAGCGCTGCGCAGCGGTCGTACCCCCAGACGTGAACAAAGACTGTCAGGTGCTCCTACCATCTGTTGTTAGCAAGTAACTCAAGAAATCAGTTTGCAGCTGGTCCTTAACATCACATTGACCATCACCAACTACATCTGACTGCAAGGCAGCTGCAGTTATGCTCTTTATGTGTCTTTTGAATTTCATAGTTTGCTGCCATAAATTGCAAATGACACAGTAAAGTAGAAAACACATAAAAACTAAATATGAATTGACACATGTCTGTGATTATTACAGTATCAAATATTCAGTCTAATGGCTGCTACATCAGAATTGATTAAAAGATGTAAAAGCTTATTTAAGTTGACTTTAAAGAAGCTTGTAATAGATATGAATAGTAACAATATATATATACACATATAATTAAATCACCATGAAAGCTGGTAGATTTGGACACATTCTGTTATCCACCAGATGAATGACTACAAGTCTCATACTTTTCTTTTTGTTTACTGTGAAGACAGAATACAAGGACATGTGCTTCCACTGTGGTTCATTTTAAAGTGTTGTCATTTTTCCTCAGAGCATACAAGCATTCATCTTAAGTCTCCAGTTGTCACCTGTGATTGTAAATCTCAAGCTTTAGAGCACGTCTCTTTAGCCGGCACCAGGAAAGTAAAGAGATTCATGGAATCCGACATATTGCTTTGCTATTGTTGATGCATCTCATGAATCCATCTTTGTCAGCCCGATGAATCCTAATGAAGCAGAAATCTGTCACATTTACTCCACAATGAGGGTAGCTGGCAAACTTTCTCGTGGAAAATGAAACTATTATCTTCAACTAGACACGCACAGGGCTCAATATAAATAAATAAAGTCACACTTATCTAGTGGCCAGCATGATTACTGTAGCCAAAGCTGACATCCAAATTGACTGTCTTATCATGTCGAAGTGATTTCAGCTGAGTGAAGACTGTAGATGAAAGCAAAACGATCTTTAAATAGTAGTTAAAGATGGTTGCTTGATAAGTTGTTCCACAACAGTTTTGATCAATGAAGCATGCATTCAATATACTGCCTATTTAGATACGTGAGATAAACTTAACTGGTCCTCTAAATGGTTCATAAATTATATTTCCTTCAGTGCAAGGTAATGACTTTATGGCCTTGTTGAATTCCTAATCCCAGGACATATTGTAGATGCTTCATGAAAATTCTGCTTAGCTGAGGCGGACACATTTTCAACACATATTCCCATATTTACCTTGTATTTGGTTCAGTTTTCAATGCATGATAAAATGTAAATTTTTAAATCTTTTCTATATATCTATTTATATTTATCTGAGTTGTTTCATCAGGCAAGGAAAGATTCATTGCTTATAAATATAATCAATTATCACACAATAAGTATCCGTCCTCCTTGAACCACACACAGAAATGTTGACCACAGGTGGAATAATTGAAATGGGCCTTTAAAGCAATATGTCAGGAGCATGCTTTGACTACCTCATGTCTAAAAGCCCATGAATTGAATTTGCCGAGCTCTCACACGACAAAGCCTGTCAGGTGGGAGCTCCGGCAGTGGAAAATGTCAAAGCTATTTTCCTCTTTACTAGTCAATGCAATGCTTGTTTAATAGTAATTGGAATCTTATCCTGCTGTTTGCTCATCATTTCCTCTGCCTAGTTATTCCACGCCTAAACTCCATTTAAGTTTTTAATAACATTTTAGAATAGTTCCCATTCAGGTAAACAGAATCTGATTACCTTGATGGATTGAAAATGTATGTCTGACGGTAGTTTATTTGATTTATTTATTCAAGGGGCCTCAAATGGAGGCACTTTAACTGAGGCAAACAAATGGTTGCCATAGCCTTTTTCCTAGCGGCACAGTGGTTTCCAGAAAGGGTGAGATTTTATATTTTGTTAGCCTCTGCACTTCTCTGTTCTACCCCGGAGAGGAATGAAAATAAGGTTAGTCAGTCTTCATTTGTTTGTTCAAGCAAATTTTATGTGTCAGCGTATTATTATTGCTACACATAATGAGGTTTCGTACCGTGTCTCCACGATCCACCTGCCTCAGAGAAAAATACCATCCGCCGGAGTCATTTGTTGTAAGATATTTCTAAAAACAGAATACATGCACACTGACTGTCAGGAGCCAATGAGCAGGAGTCTAAAACTATTCTGTGATAGTTTTGGATTTCCCTCTCTCCATAAGCCTCTCATTGTGTTAGAGGACCTGCTTTGTACAACTGCTTGCCAGCTGCTTACCAAATGAGGTTATAGTGTTTCCCTATCAACTGTAAATTTCAATAATTTGTTGGAGGGGCCTCTCACTGTCAGTTTTTATCATATTATCAATGACGACTCAATTTTCCTCTGCCACTCCATCTCAAGCACTGACCCCCGGCCCTATTACAGTCCTGTAATGAAGTGCAATGGAGTGGTAATTGGTCCACATTATACCAGATCAGGTAACATTAGACTTATTTTCTTATCACAATGAGCCCTGCTGGTGACTCTCAATGAGAAACCAAACACAGTTCCTTTCTTATGCAGGCTATCATCCAAATAACATTTCAGCTTGAGACCCTTTCCCCATTTCAGTTTTCCATTTCAAGATTGCACTCTATGTCCTCGGACTGCGCTTTGTTTCTAGTTTCCTCTGCTTTAAAAGTCTCCAAAAACAGCCTCAGAGGCAGTGCAGATATGAGATAGAGCTTTCCTGGGATGGGGAAGTACAGTAAATGAGACGGTAACATGACCGTTATGTCGGCGATGTTAGATGTACAGTACTCTGCTCCAATAAAGCCTCCCACCTTAAAGTGCTTCACTTAAGTAACTACAGTTTTGATGTTTTGTTTTGTTTTTTTCATCTTTTTCCGACATTGTAAAGTCACACACTTCACTATGAATTGTGAAAATTTCAGGAGCTCAAGTCCATTGCCATCAGTGTTAAAATACGGCTGCGTTTCTTCCATTTCCTCTAAAATTAGCTTTGCGAAATTAGAAAGTTTTCACCTGGAGACACATTATGTGGACAAATGTAGTTCCCATTACAGTAATCATGTGTCTGTCTGCTACTGTACAAAAGAGATTTTGTGACTCTGAGTAATGAGTTAAAGAAAAGTTTCAAAATAATTTTTGCAAAGGTTTCTAAGTAGTTTTAAAAAAAAACATTAAATGTGCATTTAAAAGAAAGATTATCTCAACATAGTGAAATAACCTCATGTTGAGTCCCATATTAAGCCGCTCACGGAACATCTGCTCAGGTAGAATAAAACTACAAATACAGGGTTGGTCGGTCAGTATAGTAAAATGTTAAAGTTTCTATAACGTTGACTAATCTTGTGCCAGTGCAGCAGACTATCACAGAGCTATTGTTGGTCTGTGCGTGAACTTTTGTGCTCCGAGAGGCAGGATGTCAGATCTCTGCTGCGAACTGACGCACACTCTGCAGCAGAGTGGCTCTGTGTGCTGAAAACACACTGAGGACTAAAAAGACAGGATATTGGATAACAAGGTTAAAATATAGGAGCAAAAATATTCTCTTATTAAACTCAGGCTGCAGGGATTTGATTTGAGCCACCTAATAGATAGTGGTTTCAAGGGAGCCCAAACAAAAGGTAACGGGCCGGTCATGCTTATGGTAGCTAATGGCAGAGTTAGAAGAAATTAGGGGATTCTTTTTCTACAGGAAATTGTACTTAAAGGCGGGTCATGGATCACCCTGCTCTTCACAGGCTGTTTCAGAAGGCAGAGAGTGAACTTTTGCTGCGGCCATTAAAAGGTCCACATTGAAGAAAGAGGTCAGAGCAGAAACAAAACTAATTGTATTATTGGAGAGAAGCAGAGCTGTGCAAATTGATTTTGTGGCTGAAATTCACCGTTAGACAAGTGAATAAACTCTCGTCTTGTGATTCTCTAACTATGATTAGAGAAAATGAAGACCGAAGGCCGTGCAAAACCCACACGTTCTTGCCAAAATCAACCCAAAACCCCCGACAAAAAGTTGTAAACCTTTTTTGGCTTCGGTTGGACAAGTGTCTGGAAGGTTGTCGGGGTAATTCTCCCAACGTGTGATGGTGGTTTGTATTGATGGCAGTGGAAACAGTTGTTGCAGATGCTGCCACAGAAACCTCTGTGTGAGCCGCGCTGGGCCGCGATCAGGCTCATCAATTCCTCGTACAATGGCCGTGATCACTCATGATTGCTTTGTGTATACTGGCGTTTACCTCACCGTCTAATTGGTGCAGTGGGCCTGAGCCATGCCAGGAAAATGTACCTCGAACGTAGCCTTCAACACTTTTCGCGAGCAGCATAAGTATGCGTGAAAATGGGTTTAAGCTCTCCAGCCCCTCTGTAGTTTGTGGTCGCAACCCTGCTCACATTTTTGCCTGAGCCCTCAGTCAGTTGATTTAGTTTTCGATCCACTGTGGAGATGTTAGAGAGAGAGCACCATATAAGGCATAAACACGCATAAAAAGACGTACAGTAAACATATAGAAAAGTAGAGGGTGATTTCAGACGCTGTCGTGCTGAATCCAAAAGTTCTATATAAAGACTTCATCGCTACATAATTCAATCTCTCCAAAGCAAGGCAGGCTACGTCCACATTACCACAGATCATACAGTAGGTCAGTGTGTTTTTCAGAAGAGCGCCGTCATCCCTCTGGTCTGCAGAAGTCCAAACAGTTTTCCTCTGTTGATGTGGCCTGGTGGTGTTTTCTCTGGTCATGTTTTTTTTTTTTTCAAGTAGTGTTCTTGCCAAGTTAAGATGCACAAACCAACTCCCTGTAATTAGTTCAACTGCACTATGTTGTTAACCTTCCAGCCAAAAAAAATGCATCTTAATAACACCCAAGGTAACATTAATGCTTAAGTATCTTGCCTCACCTGCACACACAGTCACTGGATCCCTCATCTGTATGCCTTGTGCTGTAGTGACTGGTTTCCTCTGCCTGCACAGTGACCGGTAAAGCGTGCTGGCGTGACCCGTGTTGTCCGTCAGCGTGGGTGATTGTCTGCTGCCCTCTAGTGGAGATTTGAGTGTGGTGCCTCACGCCGAGTTTGTGTGTGTGTGTGTTGGTGTTAGCGGAAAATTTTTTGAGGAATCTGGACGTTCGCATACCAAGAAGAAAATTACAACATACAGATGATTCATTCAGTTCATTGACTCATTCATGCTTGTCATTTGCTTGCTCTACCTAGGAATTAGATTGTGTGTCACTACTGACCTACTGGCCGAAAGTGAAATGCATGAACAGTTTTTCAGCACAGAAGTGATAGTGAATATTAATAATAATAAAACACACTCTTTTAAAGTGAAGATTTGAAGTTTCACATGACTCTATGTATGAAGTCATCATGGTTGTTTTATGTTCAACTTTAACAGTGCCCCATAAACAGGGTATGCATACCTCAGCTACATCTGCCTATAGTGTACATTTCTGAGATAACAGAGTCTCATGTTCACATAAAAACATCATTGTGCTGCTGTTAAGAGGTTTTTGTGGTACGGTATCGCACTCACTGTGAAACACCTTGTTAAGGAAGTGAAAAAACGGAAGAAGCGTGTGACTCAAACAACAGGTGAACTGACGTATGCATGCGTTTGTGTGTCTATGTGCGTGTGTGTGTGTCTGTGTGGAGCATTTTTGAGAGCAGAGAGCAAAAGTGTCAACAATATTTGCAACACAAAAACGAGGCTTGATGTTAATCAGTTTTCTGTGCCAGCAGCACTGTTATCAAAAACGCCCCCATGACTTTGTCATTTGGTTTATTTCATGTATTTTTTTACAATCAACAAATGAAAACACTAGGTGGCTGGAAAGTGTCATTGGAGACATGTTGCACACTCTGACACGACACACTGGTGCATTTTCTCACTTCTTCAACTGTTTCAGGAAGTGGGGCAGTGTCACCAGAATCAGGAAACTCAGTGTAGCTATTAATACAACTGAGCAAAAAGCCTATAGCTGATGACAGCTAATGTAGTTTCAGTTGAGAAGGAGAGAAGCTGCAGCAAACACGAGAAACTAAAAAGGACATATTTTGGCAAACGATGCTCCACCTGAGGTGATTTTGGGAACTTTTGATGCTTCACAACCATGGAGGAACCCGTCTCAAGTATTCAATCAGGTGAGTACAACCTAATTTCCGTAACGTTCAAGTTAGTTTCATGTATGTGCATCGCCAGGAGATATATACTGTGTACTTAAAAGCTGCTTTTTGCTGTTGGTCAACAACATGAACAGCCTTTTAATAATGTTTTACCTTTTTATTTCTTTTTAAATATGATGCATTTCTTCAGTTGAGCTGATTTTAAACAGAACTTTCACTCAACGATCTTTACTGAGCTTATACATTAAAAAAAAAGAGGAAGCAAGCATTTTAGCTTTCCTGTGCCATTATATTAATAGGTCACTTATATTATGATTTACCACATGTCTAAATTTAAGTCAGTTATGTTAGTGGTTCATTAACAAACAGATGGCAAGTCTCTCTGGCCTGCCTGCCGTCAGTGGGAACTGTGATGAAGGTGAATATTCGTGTTGGATTTCTTTCTCAGTTAGCGTGTACAGAGGTGAACTTGACCTGATTAAACACTGTAATGAGTCAAACAAAATTACTCTGACCAGTGTTGACAGAGTGCAATGTTTGCCCAACACCTTGTTGACTCTGCGCTGAAATATCAAACAAATCAGACATTGATTCTCTAACCACAGTCACCTTGACATTCCACAGCCGGACAGCTGGTATGTTGTGGAGCATTTCCACGACAAACACTACCTGCTGCAACATGGAAACCAACACATAATATGGCCAGTGTGGAATCATTAGCGTAATGTTCGAGCTGATTACAAGATTGTGATTCATGTCTCACGCTGAGGCTGGATCAGTGAGGTTTAAGAGGAACTAATTACTAATATTTTCCAGTATATACTTTGGTAAGGTCATGATACTGTTTGAATGCGTGTACTGTACATACTAATCGTACTGTAACATGTTCTGTTTTCCAAATCCCTCTCAGGACATGAGCTGTTAATCCTGCACACGGCCGAGGCGCAGGAATGGGCCTCGTATCTGCAGCAGATCTTGAAAAGTAGCAAAAAATTCCGCAAAAGGTCGATCTTGCTGTACACGGTCGGCCCGGCCGATCAGCTCCATGGGTACAACTTTGACAACTTCCACAGTAGCAAATGCATCGTGGTGCTCCTCACAACGGCCTTCCTGGACATGCTCTACGAGCCTGAACTGCATGGAGCGATGCATAGACTCCTTTACCCACCACACAGGGTGGTAGTGCTACTGTGCGGCATCACAGAGGATGACGTACCCAGAGAGATTTTTGAAGACTGGCAGAGCTGGAGACAAATCAGTGCTGATGACGAGCCCGCTGTCTACGTCTCCACCATTTTGGAGTCCCTCGCTGACAGTACGCAACATTTCATGACGCTTAATTATTTCATTTTTGGGGTCTTTCTCTCAGATTATATAGTTATTATTATGGTATAACTGATTATAAAGTCGATTCATCCATAATACAAGAGACAATAGACATTTTGACAGTTTTAATATTGTATATGGTAAAGATTTGACATAAAAATAGACTTTTGCCCTTAACAGAGGCAGCATTCTTATTAATCGGATCCATAAAGGGATGTGAGAGACAGAAGTGGTAAATAATCAGTGGACTTTTAAATGTTTTCAAAAATACCAGTGAAATTCAGCCTCTGCTTTGATGTGGGTGGTGGTTTCAGAGTTAGATGCAGGTACTTGTACTTTAAGTGAATGAAACCAAAAGTATCTTCAGAAGTAAAACCAGGGGGTTTGTTTTGTGCACGAACCAAGTCTCTCACCTTCTGTAGTGTTTATAGAGTGAGAAGTGCCCATCAAAGCAGTTGATTTTCTGATAATCATGTCTTTGCCTTTGTGTTCATAGGTAAACGAGCAGAAGATGAAGAGCTGAACGACGTGTACATCTTACCAGCCGCTCTAGATGAAAACCTTAACCTTAACCATCCCAATGCTGATGAAATAGAGGAAGTGGTGCCACATGAGCAGGAAGAAACTGTCCCACAGGTTGAAGAGGTGCCTGTGCCCACGGAGACTTCAGCAAGACAGGAAATTAGCACACCTCCGCACACTCTCACCTGCCTCACCGTTCAACCAAACAGAGTTCTCTGTGGGGTAAGGCTGAAGGAATTACATTAAAATCAATTTTAGCAAGAACAGAGCTGCATACAACATTAATTTACCTTTTTTCTTAATTTAATAAAGACACCTATATATTTAGGATTTGCAAAAAAAATGTTTAGCAGTAAAATACTAACTATCATTGAAAATAATTACCAAGAAACTATGTTAATTCTGTTTTACTTCTCTGTTTAAGGAGCAGGAGACACTGTTTATCATTCTCACTCAGAAAGTAGACAGTGAGTCGGTACCAGAGGTGGAGTTTTCATCTGGCGGTGGAGCTTCAAAACGCGTCCCAGGCACTGTGGAGAATGAATACACTATCAGTGTTACTGCACCTGGCAAGTATCTCTAGAGGGTCATGTGACTGTTAACTGTTACCTGAACTGTTTGCTGAATGCAAGATATTGAAATTGTTACTATATTTTTGTTCTAATGTAGACATGTCTGCTGGAGTGGTGTCACTCACCATGCACACTGACCATGACTCCATCAGCTTGACACCTGTTACCTATTATACCAATATGGGTGAAGTCAGTCGGTGTCTTGAGAATGCTACCGATCCTGTTAACTTCATCTGCCAGGTGAGACATGATGAGTGTGTTGCATTGTTGGCTGTTTTTTTGAAGTTTAATCAGCTTCTCTAACTGTGGGACTCTTTTTTTACTTCCAGGCCTTCAACTTGTCATCCAATGCAACAGAATCGGTGGACAGCATGCTGTCTGAGTCGTTAAAAGAGAAGATGCCTGCAACCAGTCTTCAGCTGTTTGGAATCAAGCAAATTGAAGAAGAAAATATGGCAGCATGTGAGTTCAGTCTGATTTCTGACTGTTTTTGGGAGAATATGTAGATCCGCAAAGTTTCAGATGTATTACAAGAACATCATCAGTGCCTGTTTGACCTATTACAATAGAATTACAGAAAGTAAAACCATCTTTTAAGAGGGTCAGGGTCAACATACAGTCTTTTGAATATTTGTATCCGATTGCTTTTCATGTTCCGTACAGATCAGCGTAATGAGGAGCTTCCCACGCTACTCCACTTTGCTGCTAAATACGGACTGAAGAAGCTGACCACCATTCTCCTAAAGTGTCCCGGAGCCCTACAGGCTTACAGTGTAATGAATAAGTACGGAGACTACCCAAACACGCTGGCAGAGAAGAGTGGCTTCTCTGATCTAAGACAGTTCATTGATGAATTTGTTGTAAGTCAACTGATAAAACTCAATTTTTTATTTTATTTTATGGTAACCTACAAAGTGTTGGATATTTTCCTCTGACAGTGAGGCTGAGTCCAAATGTGCACCCTCCTTTTGTTCTACCAACACTGATGTCTTCACCATCACCATGTCAAGTCTGTGGGTTTATGAGGCTCTGTATCTCAACTCAAAGTACTGTATTTTTCTGATGATGTGTGTCGTACCACACGGCATCAGGATGTGCAGTAAAATCTTGAGGTGCCACATGCAATATTTGCATCCCTCTTGGGAACACATGACTCATTGTTTGTTTCCTGTTCAAACAAATCTAGGAGACAGCCGACATGCTCAAGTCTCACATTGACACTGTCAGCACAGAGGAGAGTGCCGAGGTGTATGAACCCATGTCAGCGACATCTGAAGATATCATGATGAAGTTCTCAGGTTGTACAGAGGACATCTACGAGTCCATGCTGGGGATCGATCCTGATTGTGCAGAGGACCTATGTAAGATTAGTTCATATCATTTAATGTATTGGATTTAACAATGATGGTGGTGGTTAGGATTTTACTGATGACCACTGTGGTGTTTTATCAGATGAGGTGATGAGTGCAGTGGATGAGAACCCAGAGGAAGCCATGCTTCGGAAGTTTTTCCAAGGTAGATATCTGAGCAACTTCAAAAAGAATCATCTTTAATTTCAACATTGTATATGTAAAGTGTATTACAGTAATAGCGTGTGATTATGCTTTATCCTCCAGCAAAACCTCACGGGAGCGTAGTCCTGGACAATGATAGCTACCACAGAAATGAAGAAGAGGAAAGAAACGATCAGAATGACTTAGATCAAATTGAAGAAGAAGAGGATCCATACAACATCTGTCCAGAGGACATCTATGATACTGTGGATCCGAACACTAGCTACGACCCAGTGATTATTAACCGTCCACCAGCCCCTATCCCTAGATCCGAGGTTGAGTCTGAGTCTGAAAGACCAATGACCTACATTTCTAGAGGTATTCTGCAATTTTCTTTTTATTTTACCTAAAATATTTTCTTCACACATGTTTTTTTTCTTCTTTTCTATAAAACTTTTAGCAAAAATAGATAACTTGATGTTTTTGACAGTATTTTCAGATAAAGGTACGTCCCAGAGTAATATGATGGACATGGGATATCCTGCAGGTAAGAAAAAATCTTGCTAATAATCTAGTCTGTGTGAATGCATGAACCAAATATATTTAGCCTGCCTATAACTGTATCATATTGAAAAGCAAATGTTTGAGGACAGTAGCTTCACAGTCTTATTTGACATTATCCCTCGATACTTATGGTATGCTTATTCATCAGTGTGTGATAACTGTCATCACTATGCATAGAATCAACCTTTAAAACATGACTCTTGTCAAATTACTCATACATGACCAATCTTGGCTGCCTTTGTGCTATTATTGCTGTCACATATATGCATGCACATCAAGCAGGTCGAATAAAGCGGTTAGAGCTAATTGTGCGTTTAGGCATTTTTAGCCTGGTCTCTGAGAGCAAAGCATTTTCACTTGTCACATCAGAAGCAGTGCAGTCAGGGACAACACACACAATTGTGCCAGTGTTACAGTCAAAGCATGCGGCCAGTGCCAGAACCTGGGAACTGGCTCACTTACAGTAAATGAGATAACGCCATTATAAACGTTGTCCCTTCTCTGCCTTGACAAGATATATATAAATGTTTTATGAGTGTCTAATATCCTCTCCATGCTCTTACAAACCCTCTACAGTGAATCAGTTGACCCTTAAGTCTAAAGTAGCAGTGAAATTAACTTAATCACAGTGTGCTTGATGCAGCACAGGTCAGGGGCAGGCAACAAGTCCAAAGATTGACTTGAATTTCAAGGAATTTATCACAGAACAAATGGCAATGTGCAACGTGTGGGGTGAATCTTCCTCTTCCTCTGCTGGCTGAGAGAGTGAAACCTTGCAGAAGTGTGGACCAGACAAGCACCCATATGCTACAACAAACAAAGCAGTGTTATCTTAATAAATAAATAAAAATTCAAAAGAATAAAGAGGAAATAATGTCATGTCAGTATAGTATGGTTTTACAGAGTCTCCTGACTGAGAGAGAAATAGAAGGAGGTGGTTGAGGGCCTCTTGTCGGTGGATTAATAGCCACCTGTTTGTGAACTGTTATGATCTTCCTGTAACAATAAAAAGAGGCCAGGTTCACACAACATAAAAACATGACAGGACATAAAACCATGCAACCATTTACCATAACGAAGATAAAATAGTTCTTCTGCAGAAAATAAAGATGCTGGGTACTTCCAGTTTTACGGTTTTGACATGTGGTCCTGCTTTTATGATGCCACGACTGGCTTCCTCAGATGATGTTACACAGTGAACAGCTGTAAAAGTATTTTTGTGTTCCAACATGTTTTATTCATGTCCTGAGATTATTCTGTTAAGTCTACAGTACATATTAACGTCCTTCCTTCATCAGTGTTTTTTAATCAGTTAGTTTGACTCAACCAGTGAGTTTAGTTCTTCCTCTGCATCAGCTTTCCCCATGAAACTGGTATACATCTTAAAGTGTTATTATTAACTGCTCTCTTCACTTGGTATGAAACAATGGCTTGTGGAGGATTTCACTAAGTTTGACATGTTTTTCTCTCCTCTAGCTCGGCCTGTGGTGGAGGCACCGACACCTGTCCATGACCCCTATGCTGGGATGAAGACCCCCGGGCAGAGGCAGCTTATATCTCTGCAGGAGAGAGTGAAAGTTGGGGAGATTACTGTGGATGAGGCCGTCCAGGAGTTCAAGGCCTGGCAGTTTGACCATGAACGCAGGTCAAGTTCCATACGCTATCAGCAGGTATAGGTCAATTACAGGAACTTACATAAGTTAAATTACAATTCGTCATACTGTAAATACGTCTGATGTGACATGTGCTGTTTTTCTTTCTGCAGGATAATCTGAAGAAATTACGAGACAGCATCACCAGGCGTCACAAAGAGAGAGAGAAGACAGGAAAGGAGCTTGGTAGAATAATTTCACTTATTAGAGTATTTATTTGAAGCTTTTGTGTCTCCAGGAGACATGCTGATGATAAACATGTCTTACTGTGATAAAATGTATTTATGAGCATTTAATCACATCCTGTTGTTTTCAAAAAAAATGCTGATATTTGATGTGGTCCGTCCCTTCCTAGAATATGAGATAAGTGCCCCGATGCAGAGGAACTTATACTGGGGCTCCACTATGACATTGGAGTGTGCCGTGTACGAGCCGTCACCCAGAGTGGTGGCCCCGCCCCCTCCTGTGGCCCAGGTGATCCAGAGAGGCAGCTGGAAGACAGGGAGCACGTCCAGTACATCAAGTGAGTCCTGATGCTTTTTTTCTTCTTCATGATTTCTTGTCTCCAACACAGTTGTCAGAACTGTGGCTGAACAGAGGAACCAGTACAACTTATCATTCGCTGTCCTTTATGTTCTGTTGATGAGCTGATGTCTGGCCTACAGCTGCTGGCTATGTCATTTCCTGTCTACACGTGACTCATGTAAAAGTGGTTCGCAAAACTGTTAAATATAACTAGGATTACAGTGATATGCTGTGTGTGTTACTGGTTTGTGTGCATGCGGACTACTGTAACCATGCTCAGGGAAACTGATCAGTCTTTTCTATGCATCACTTTCAGGTTGAGGTTAGAAGAAAGTGACAAAAAAAACGATTCGGGGGAGAAAGCTAATACTCAGGTGTTAGTATTGAGGCAGTGGTGATATGAGAGGCAGGGGGACGTGGAACTGGTTGTAAATTCAACTTCCGAGTTGTTGTAACTTGAGTAGCGTTGGCCATATGTTATTGTTTATGCTGTTTCCCCTGTGGACACCGCTGCAGTGGGAGGTAGAAAAAACTGGAAGTTAAAATCCAGAGGAATGATTTCGAACTAGAATAAACAGCAGACAGAGTGGACTTGACTCAAGGATGTGACTTTTTCCATGTACCAGCTGGAGGGATATTGGTCAGGATTGCATTTCCCCTCACTTAATACTCAAAATAAATGGTGGCCATCTCATTACCTGTGGGACACTATGTATTTTTCTTGTAACTTTCCAATACCAGCACAAAACATCGGGCAGATGGAAGTAGATTGAGGTTTGCTGCAGGACAGAGACATTGTGGTTCCGTCTGTGAATTCCATTATTTCCACCAACCAGATTTCCCAGTGTTTCCTCACAGTGCTGTGTAATGTACTGTCAGTCACATATACGTAGCTGAGAGAGTTGGCATTTTGCTATTTCCTATTAATCACCAGCTACACCCACACAAGGCTATTTAAAAAAAGGCTTCACCCTCTGACCTTGATAATGTCTCGACTTCTGTTATGACAGTGTCCATTTCTGTGCTATGTTTCAGTCACTTAACACTGACTCTATGAGTCCAAAGGAGATCAAATTGGAAAAGGAAAGGGGAAAACAAATGGCTCAGGGAGCTCTTGGTATTTGGTCTTGAGGAGATCCATACTTGTTTATTCTCAACATTCTCTCAAATTAAAGTCATGCACACACTCAGTTATTCAAAGACAAAATTACACATGAGATTTTCTCAGTAGAAACTCTTCATGTGGGCAAAACTGCTTCAATACTTTGCCCAGAGAAAGCCAGCCTGAAATATTAAAATGTGTCTGAAATACTTCCTCAACAGTTCAGCTAAAAACACACACACGCTCTTGTTTACCAGAAGAAACAGGAATTTCCCACAGTCAAAGTAGAGCTTGATGAATGGGGCTTCATCTAGATCTCATCAGAGATTTAGAAAATAGATTAACCCCTAACAGTCAAAGTTTGTTAAAGTTATATTGTTTGTTTAATGTTTATTTTTGCAAGTTTGCTTGTAGCAATGGCAGAAATGAACTGTTCTGAAATATGAATTTTTGGTTGTTTGTATGTGAGCAGGAACTGTCACTTTGAATCCCTCAGCTTTGTACCTTATTTTTCACACAAGATTGCTTAGAAGACAATACAAATATTTATGACAAACAATGGTTTCAGATGTGTTGACATGTCTCAAGACTTTTAGTCTGTGTGTTCTTTGCAGGCTTCTCCTTTGTTTAACTTCACTCTAATGCCTCGTGCAGACATGTTGTACAACCTAATGGTGTCGTGGGACCCGAAAAGATATTTTTGTTGAAGTGCTCTTACAGCACAATTCACCACAAGCACAAGAAATCACGTGTCTTCTTGCCACATTAACCTATTTGTTCTTTACGGCAGGCACTGAAAGCAACAGACTCAGTACGCACAGCGCCCTTAGTTTCAGCAGCGGGACTGAACCTGAGTTTGAGGTAAGTCCTAATTAACAACAGAAGCATTTTCATCTTCAGTGCTTTTGGCAACAAGGCTACACATGGACCTGCAACCTTCTGCATCAGAAACTGCAGAAGCTGTCCGACCTTTTATTCTGCACTTGTTACATGCAGCAGAGAAGTGAACAGAGACTCTATAAAGTTCAGTTTTATACAGTGGACACGGGCTACTTCAGCTTTTCAGATCCTGTGTATGTTCAGGTCTACCTGCATTAGTGTTGCACTGGCAAAAGACTCAAACCACAGGACCCATGCTTTTCCTCTCTGGTGAAATCTTTGAATCTTGGCTCACGTTGCTCAATAGTTTCTCAGAAGTCACTTGTCAGAGTGTAATCACAACTGTGATAAGTTTTCTTGTAGAGTAGACCTCCGTTCTAACACTAAACTCCCTCTCATATCACACAGATCCTATGTAGGTCAGAAGAGGGTAGTAGCCCTGTAACCAACAGTCACTACTACTGCTATACCACCATACAGTCACACTTGATTATAAGTACACAATTCATCATTTATAACACATAAATACTCATTAGTATGTGGTGTATAAACACAGGCAAAAATATTTTACTCATCATTGATAAGCACTAGGCCTAACTGTATTTATAAACGACATGCTAATGTATATTCATGTGTTATAAATGAAGAATTCAGTATTTATTAATGCTTAACTAATGCTATTGTGTTTTTATTATAAAGTGTTACTCACTATGCTATACTACACTATACTGAGGTTACTGTCACACAAAATAAATGAAATAAATAATACCGTAGATATTATTTTTACTTAAATTAAATTACTTAGCAATTATCAAGAAAGTATTAGTTTATATTTCTGTCGATCCACTCGATTGTTTCTGTACTTCAAACAGTAGGTGTAATTTGGAAGTCAGTTTGGCTGCTCCCAATTTCCAATTCGTTGTTTTTTCCCCTCTTTTATAGCTGTGGTAATGGCATATGTAATTCTTTTGTTTTGTTTTTTCAAGGACGCAGTAGAGAGTTTCCCTCCTCCACCGCGACCTCCACGTCCATCTAACGGTGCACCCGAAGTTCCTCCACCCAACATTCCTCCACCTAGGATTCCTCCACGGGTCCCAGAAAGGTCAGTCTTGAGCCTCTGATCTGACTCTTGAGGGAATGTGATGCAATACAATTACATAACTAAAAAGTACAGTGCAGCAATTACGCTCATTGTATGATGCAAATGAGTGTGTGTCTGTGTGTTTTAATGAACTGCGACATAGAGAACAGTAAATATAGCAGAGATGTAGATAAGAGATTATTGTTGCATGACGGAGACAAACATAGTGATGAAGAATCTACAGGCAGCGTTGTGAGAGACAAGTGCATGGGGGAGAAAGAGGAAATGTTCACCCACCAGTAATTCACAGCTGCACTTCTGGGAGGAAGCCAAATTCAGAAAGTGATGAAGCTGTCAGTGTTCATGCTAAGATAGAAACATCTACCATACCGTAACATAGCGACCATACTAAGAACATTTTAAAATAAAAGCCAAAGGCAAGTTGACTTTGGGGGGAGTTTGTTACCAGTGGCTTTGATCAATTTCTGTAACAACAGTCTGATAACTATAAATGATAGAAGTCTCATCTCTAAAAAAAAAAGAAAAAAAAGCAATGTGTGCACAAACTCTGCTACTGTAGGTCAATAAACTCTGGTGCAGCCGTAGCTCGTTCAGCTGGGAACATGTCATATCATTGTATTCCTATTGCAATTTACATAGTGTGTACTGTCTTGTACACTGCATCTATGTTTGTTCTGATTTAATATTATCTTTGTGAACGGTGTCTTCATTCATTATAACTACAAGCTAATTCTGTCTCTGTGCCACGTGCAGCTCACAATATAATATCATACGTAAAGTTGTAGCTATGACATTTCCTAGATCCAGAAGTGTGATAAAAACAGAAAAAAAATTAAACAAGCCCACCCTTCTCCGCTGCATGAAAGTTTAAAGCTGCGAACAGTGTGGTGAAGTCTTTCCGTGTGGGTTTCATTCTGTGTGAAACTGTACCCAGAAGTGTTAGCTTTGTGCACAACGTCTGCTGAGACACTTTGTGTGAACATGTGACTTAAAACTGAAAATCATAACTTCTGCTACAACAGTATTTTACATTTTGTGTTACTCCAAAACAAAACTGAGAGCCAAACTACAGTAAGTGTGGGTTGTGGTGATCAGTGGGAGGAACTACAGTATCATGTGAAAGTTGGAGTTAGCAGCTTTTGCCTGTATTTGGTAATGAGAAACTTTTTTGATAGTGGACATCCTGTGCATTCAGTTTATTTCCCCTTATACCTAACTGAAGCTGTAGCTAAAAAGTAAACCTTATAACCCTAATTATATGATTTGCCTTGTTAAAGCTGCCTTTCTCTGCTTATCACATGTTTAAATGTATAGATTATAATTTAATTTATTATATTGATATTTGTACAAATTTTAAATTTGTCCAAACAAGAAAGGAAAGTTTAGTTCGTAGAAACAGAAACAACATTTCTGACTATATAGCAACCAATTTATATACTTGTTTAGCCAGTGACTCATCTCTTACCAAGTGAAGGTTTCCCTGTGGTCAAGCTGTAATTTCTGTAGTCAATAAATGGTTAAATATATTGTTTGAAATATTATATTGAGTGTATGTTCATATGTTATTTCTGCTGCATTTTTCTTATCATAAGTCTGAGGTTACACCCAGTCTTTACTCTATATTTTCTGCATCAGTGGCTGATTTTACAGCATCGTGTGTATGTGTGTGTTGCAGAGTGCCGGAGAAAATGCTGCATGAGCGCTACATATCGTGTCCTACCCGTGCACTTCCTCAAAGACCATCTCACAGACAAACAGCCTTAGCACCTCCTGTACCTCGACGCCTGCGGTGATCCACGCATGTCCACTCCACCCAGACTCATTGGATATTTTATTTTTATATGTACGAGTGAAGGACGTGATGACATTCAGCGTGTGTGGTCCTGTAAACAATCACCGGAATGCAACATGCTGAAGACACATGGAGAGATCATTGTTTTGTTTGTTTATGCTTTTATTGATTTTTATGTATCACTTTACTCAGGAGAATAATTCAGTCCCATAATATTGTGTTAGTGTTTGAGTGAGAGCGTTTGTCATTGTGTATATGTGTTTGGTGTGTGACTGAGCGATATTTAGTATATGGCACCCTATTGTTTTTGAATGTAAAAAGTGCACCTGTAATAATTAAATAAATACATTCTGTGATATGATAAAAAAAAAGGGTGTTACTGTATATTGTGTTTAGGTGTTTTAGTTTTTGAAGTGTGATGGGTTGAAATTGGGGGAGTGTTTTTATGAAATATTAATTATGTTTAATCACTGTTTGTTGTTGATGTCCTGCAAAATGAACTGAGCCAGTACCATTAATAATGTTGAAATATGTAGCCTATATACAGTACCACCCCAACCCGACCCCCCATTCAGGGAGATAGCAACCTATATAAGCATAATAAACCTTTGAGGAGGGTGGGGTTATTTTTTGTACATCAGTCTCCGTGTAATGGGTCATGAAGAATAAGTGTGAATTTATCCATTTAAATAGACTCTTTGACGACTACTGTTGATTTATGTATTGTGCAGTTTGAGGTTTGGCCACTGGATGGTGCTCTTTATTCTCTCTTTATCTCTTTAGGGATGGAAACATTTTTCACACGCACTCTGTGTGAACTTTGTAGGTTGATTCTGTCTCTTTAAGAGTTCAACCAAAATAACGAATGCCCTAATTGGTGTTTATATTAAATAAGTCCGACTGCAACACTAAAGTCCTATATCGAGACATATGCACGAGTCTGAATGATACAAGCCAGCTAGACTTCCGTTCAAAACTTTCAAAGTAAAATTTACTCTAATATTTCTAAGAAAAAACATTTCATCACAGTTAAAAAATAAGATTACATTTCCCAAGACATATGATATGATAACAGTGATGTTTTTCATCATGAGAATTTGTCTGAGATACAATACAGGCGCATTAGTCAGGATTATTTGCAATGTAGCCTACCATTTTTCGATATTTCGTGTTAATAATGGGTCCAGTGACTATGGGTTGTGTATAAAGTTCATAGTTAGTACTGTTTACCATCGCAGTAGTTGTTAACCAAAACGCCTCACTGTAGGTCACTACTACAACAAATAGAATTGAGCATTTGATTGCTAAACAGCGAGGTTTGTTTTTCAGCCCTCTGCAGCTGATGGGGCCCTACACGACTTTTATTGTGAAGGCGCAGCGGCCCGGCCCCCCCGGTGCTCGGTGGATGTGTAGTGCGGCGCCGTTGACGCAGCCGGGACCGGTGAGTGCAGCGCTGTCAGGACGCTGCTGGGAGAAGCCGTCGGTCGCGCAGAGCTCAGTGAAGTGTGTCTGCAGCAGCGACTACAACACTGGATTACCATCACACAGAGGTAAGCATGCGTCTGTCTATGGCTCCATCTGAGGCTCTTCACTGCCTTTTATTCATTTCTTTATCATTATCCATGCTCACCTTTTTCTTATTTTGTCTTTTTCTACCTTGGCACAGTAACAGCTGACTTTGTGTTATTATCCCATGATGCAGAACCAGCACTTGATGTATTTCTCACTTAGCCTATCAACCAGTCCTGTCAGCACCAACCCAACAGTCTACATCAAATAGAAGTGCTGCTCTCAGTCAGTCGATTTATTTTTTATTTTTTATTATTTGGCATCTCAGCAGATGGGCGCTCTGGCTTTGGGACAGTTACTGCAGTAAAGACAGATCCATACAGTGGAAATGCGACCCGCCATGGGTGCCGCACTCAGCTCAATGCCCTGGAGAAATCCCCAAATACTCAAGTCAGGGAATGAAACCCTCCCTGCTGAAATTCTGCCTGCTGTCTTTTTTTTTCTTCTTTTTTTTGTATGAATAACTAATAAATCCTCCCTGGTGTGGGTGTTTGTGTAAGTTGGCTGGCCAGCGGTGGAGCCTCACTGTTAGCGGTTGTCATTGTGAGTCATGGGGAGCAGACCGGCCACTCCACATGCATACAATAAGGCTGTGACATCAGGACCACGCTGTTAATGGAATGCATATAATGCGGCACGGAGGTGTTGGGAATAGTTTATTGAACTGTCATATTTACCACAGCGTTGTCAGGTCAGGCTGCTGCACGTTTGATGAGATCACACTGAAGGTGAAAATGCAGTGGATGTAATACTGTAGTAGGGAAACAGCCGGTGAGGTGCAGCAGCTGTTGTATTGTTATTTTAGAGGGATCTCTCACTATAGTTTATATGAGCATAGCTGTGTTGTGAAGCTGCACACTGGTGATATTATGAGCTTTCCCTGCAGTTATTGACACAGTGGACCTGAATGGTAAACTCAATGTTCTAGTCTGACAAACAGGTCTGCATGAGGCCTCATAATGAGCAGCATGTGACACGAACAACTGCCTCACACAGCACAAGTGTGTATATCCACACTTGTGCTCCATCAACAGTGAGGATGGACTTTTTAAAGTAGAAGGTCAGAGGTGACACATTCCACACATTTGTATGAAATATGAATATGACAAATATGTCTATAGTGATTATTTGGAGCTAATCTGCCACCAAGAATTTAAAAAAAACCCATCACAATAAGAGCTGTTTTAAAGTTCACATAAAAGGTTGAGTTTTTGGATGCTGGAGTAGAAAAAGAAAATAAATCACCACCATCTTTGTTAAATTAGTTTTACCACCGTTTGTGAGTTGTGTCATCCTCCTCTGAACCTCAGCGGATGTGCGCGTCTCTTCTCGTGTTTTCATTCATAATACCACTACAATGATTCCCTCTTTTTTCACTCCAGCGGATCTGCGTAACATGATGCTACACGAGCTTGATAAAATATTAACCTCTCCACAAATAATTAATCAAACGGCCTCGCGCACAGAAGCAAAGCAGTCCGACTGATTTCCCCCCAAAACTACCTGTTGAAGTGTTTTGTCATGTAAACATCTCATTTCACAATATCACACAACTGTAGTTGCACTGGACTGGAGAATTTGTATGTGGACACTGTTTACCCAGAGAGAACAGGACATCCATTAGCTGTGTGTGTTGTATGTGTGAGACACAGCTGAGTTATTATTATTATATTTAACTTAAGTGTGTTGTCACGGAGTGAAACAGCACAGGTCCACACTCCGCTCACTGCTGGACAACAAGTTTTTCAGGCTCTCAGGAATATTGACTCAGTAGTAGTTTGAGCATAGTGTGAAGCAGGCTCCTGGTTTACAGCCTTGAGCACAGGAGTTGTAGATGTTTGCACAGAGATAGTGACAGGTTTGTGTGTGCAAACGGAGCAGAAATAGTACATCAGTCATGTGTGTGGTACCCAGGGGCTCAGCTAGAAGCCATTTTTTCCCTTCAAGTCATTCAAATATCAACCAGGCCCCTATGACCTTTTGCACATATTGTTGTGTAAAGCAAGTCAGATATGAGCTAGCATTTTTTTGCTGAGCATAAGTAACTGTATGTACCCAGGTTACAGTAGTGCATCTATCCAGAGTTGGTTGTTGGTTTAACCAGGCTTGGTATTACCAATGACTCAGGTTTAGGATTTGATGGTAATTAGTTTATTCCACAAAGATTTTCTTTCTAAATTTCCATAACAATGATGTTTTGCAGTGTCTTAATACGTCCTGGCAGGATTTCAGGGTGCAACAAACCATTGCACAAAAAATACATTAAAACCGAATGTGAATTTGGAGAAACATCTAGTTCAGAATACATCAAGGTCAAAGTGTTGTATTTCAGTCTTTTGAGCTTGACATGACAGCAGAAACCTGTAGAGTGAGGGCTGCATGTGTTGGTATGAACTCAGCATAGTTGTTAATGTTTTATGAAGCTTGTTCAGAGTCACATTACGCAGATCCCCTAGATTTGAGAGGAGCGACCCTCAGAGACATAAATCTCTAAACTGAATTTCAAAGATTCACCAAAGCCAGCTGGCCTCCAGATTGCCAGCACTGTTTTTCTAAGTTGATCTCTGTTTGGTTTGGGAATCTAACAACAGTATTGTGAATTATGAGCTAGTCACAATATGTGGATTCAAGTGAAACTGACCCACACATTAGTAGAATTCACTTTGCCAAATAAGCTCATCTCTGACCTGTTTCTTTGACCCAGGTGGTGAAGGTCTGCTGCACCCCTGACTTCAGAACAGGTTTAAAGGTCCATATTTTACACTTTTACAGTCTTATTTGAACTGTTGAACTCTAGTAACAACAGGTCAGTGCACCAATCACAAGAGAGGAGGCTCTGATCCTCTCTGATTGGCTGACTCTTAGCTGAATATTAGAGAATACTCAAATAACAATACAGCAGGTTTCACTCAAACACTCCCAGAAACCAAATTCTCTGAGGTTGGATGGTGGGTCCCATCAACAATGATGATCACAATGAAAACGTCTCATATTAATGTGGATGAATCTACGTTACCCACACTTGTTAATGGATCCATTTTCGATAAATATATCGTTTTGTCTTTATCATTATTCTGTTATTATTAGTGGTCGGCTTCCCAGCATTTCCTACTTTCGGTTTTGCGGACACTTCCCGGCGAGTCATGGGAATAATACAGTACATGTATATATTGGAATTACGACATTATCTTCGAACCTCCGACTTTCATTCTTGATTAATGAAAACATTCTTGGCAAATGTTATCATTTTTGTCCGTCTTGAGCCAGTCCAAGAGTTTCATCGTGTGTGTGGAGGCTCATGGGAAATGTAGTGTGAAAACACATCACTTTCCAAAACCCCTTGTTGTCCCTTTAAGGCTCAATTCCATGAATGGTGGCTTTAATACCTTCACAGTATTATAGCCAACAGAAACTAGACCTGCTTTATACTGTATACTGTCTACCCTTTATATAATATTGAACCTTCAAACAAAGACTATAATTCATTGCATATTTGTAGGTAATTCAAAGTTAAATGGACAATACCAAATTAATTTAATGATCTTCTTTTTAGTCAGTATATATGTCTTAAAATTAGCCTAAACCATTAGTCTGAGTTCGTGGTAGGCTACCTGTGTGGGTAAGCTGGATATTAACATGACATGCACTCACATAGACCTTTGTAGTGACAGTACATATACTGCAGGCTAGACAACAGCCTTGTCTTTACATTGAATAACGGATCACTTTGGATCATGCCGGATGTTTCAGCCAGACAGGTTTCTGTTTTCACTCCATGTTAATGTTACAACAGGTTGCTTAGCAACCCCCCTCCTCCAACCCACCCCTGTCGTCTTTCTCTTTCTGCTGCCATTGGCTGAAGTGGATGGTGAAGTGAAGTGTTATGCTTCAGCTTTTCAAGGTTCGTGGCACAAAGAAGCCCCCTGATCATAGACGCATATAAACGAGGCAGGTAAAGGACAATTTATGCTCCGGTGATGGATTGAAACAGCACATCCTCTCCCCCCTCCATATACCCATACTCCTCCGCCCTCTCCCCTGTGTTACATGTCAACAACTGATGGAAAACAATAGCATCATGGCAGTTGTCGGCAGATGTCTCATTGAGAACCAGCAGATGTCCTTACTCATCCTCACGCAGACTAAACCAGAATTATGAGGTGACACTGATGCAGCACAGGTTTATAAATCGCTCAACACAACATGTAATAAACAGCGACAATTATCTGATATCTGTGCTGCCACCTATGGAGCCAGGGTGTTATTGATGGAGCTGCCTGCTGTGTTTGTGTCTGGGTGTGACGGGACGAGTCAGACCGAGGGCCCAGCATTCCTGAAATAGACGGATGATGGGGACCCGCTGGAGTCCCGCTGCACGCTCATTTCACACGAGGATACCTTCATAGCACTTAAAATTGCTGGATTATCACATCGCTGTTTATATTCACGTTTAGCCGCCATATCCTATGACTCAATTATCAAGTAGTCCTGTCACATAGGCGCTCAGAGAGTTATATTAGGGAACACACTCACAGCTTCCAATCCACGCCGGAGTCAAAATATCCAGCGGAGACGAGGAAACACTTTCAGCACTCTCTAAGACAATGATTTGAGTTGTCATTGCAGCTCACCTAATGTGCAGTTCACCCTATTATCTAAGCCAGGAGGAATGTCCTGCGCACAGCTGAGCTCATTAACTAGTGATGACATTAAATCGAACATCATCTGTGCCTCTCATTCATATTCCCAAATTAAGTGCCACCATATCATCTCCATAACTTATCATTAGGTTGTTGCTTTTCCACCTGTGTCGCCGAATTTTTCTCCTTATTTGCTCATAAGCTTCTCTTATTTTCAACTTTTCACTCAGCACCTACAAAAGTAAACTCTCTAAGAGTCCCCTGAAGAGATGCTGCAAAGCTACTAGAATATTCAGTTTAATGTTTATCCTCTCTCAGGCCCAGTGATCCAAGCTTTCTCGCTCTTGGAGTGTAGCCTGAAGCCCTTGCTGTGAAGATGTATCACCCTGGGTAAACTGTCAGCTCGCAGACATTCTTATTACACTGGCTCTAAAAGCCTAGCAGACCCGTTAGAAGCGGCCTGGCTCTCTAACACAGTGTCTCTAACAGGCGGTTTGGACTGCGCAGCCAGCTCCAGTCCTTCCTCAGGACCTTCACACGTGCCAGCCAAGTGTTCCCTGTCCCGGGGATCTGGCCATGGTCACGTCCAGTAACTGTCAGGACTTCACATGGACACGCTGACAAGCTGCAGGCCTCGCAGAGGGACACAGCTTTCATTGGCTCGCTGTGATGGCTGCTTTAGTTTTCTCCTCAAGAAAAAAGGACTTTTTATTCCTAAGACCACAAAAGATCCTCAGAATAAGCCTCAAACATGACAGCGATACCGTGAGATAACTGTCAAGTTAAGTCTCTGATAATGTCATATTTCATTAGGTGAGGTTCGGAGAACAGAGGGATAAAGGCAGTGTCTCGTCTTAAGCTCCGTCCATTATCAACATGGATGTATGATCCTGCTCTGAGGCCTGTAATGACCGCTCTGTGTAAGTTACATACATTTCCTTTTATGCTGCAGTTGTTTGAAATGAACTTCAAATAGCTGGGTTGAGGAATGTGTAGAATCCCAGGCTGCTGTCCAGCGTGGAAGCTGTTTATGGAAGAGAGTTGGGAGGGTGGAGGGCGGTAGGTGGGGGTCTCTTCTCAATTAAGGGGAAGGGGGAGGGGGGTGGTAAGCTTCTGCTCCGGAGAGGCCCGTTCGAGCCATGTTTGGAGCTGTTTGGTGGGATCCACGCACAGCGCTGGATAGCTTCTCCCCTCTCTGCCATTTGTTGACAAAGCAGAAGTCAAACGGTGTTACGTAACGGCCCCTTTCTCTCCCACCGCAGCACAGCTGAGCGTGTGATGAGAGCTCTTTTGTGTGAACATAGCATAGACCCCCTGCGTGAAATACATCATGGTTCAGCTTGGTACCACCACGCCTTTGTGCTGTTTTGTGCTCAGACAGAATCTGGAGCCTGATAGAGTGAGTGCTGCTGCCAGGAGACAGTATAATTGTAAAACTATTCAACAAGAAGGAAAAACAATAAATCAATTTTCACAAAAATCCATTGTATCTACTGGAATTAGATGAGTTTGTTGGATACCATCCAGTTTATTTTCCCTACAGATGATAAGATGGAAGTTTCTCTGATCAAAGACTTCCTTTGAACATTTAATTTATTACTGTGACTTAATTGCTCAGTAATGTTTCTAATACATTTTTGCTTTTGATTAACAGGAAAATCTGTGGGAAAAATATATTTGGAATGAAATCTGCCTTTTAGCTTTGATGTTAAAGCCTGTATACGGTGTATTTCAGAGCTGAGGCTAATGTCTCACAATCTTAAGGAGTGATTTGGGAAATACAGATATTTACTTGGATGATTGATACCAGTCTAACCACTGACCACTGGCAGTTTGTGTAATAATAATCAACGGACACTAACACATTTTGTCTTCTTTGTTTAATTTGAACTCAAACTGAAGTCAGGCAGTCTTTGTGTGGTTCTGCTTGGTTCCAGTTAATACACAGACATGACAGTGATATTGATCATATTCAACAAAGATACACACATGCCTATAATTGCATAATTATATAATAGTGTCACATTAATTCTGTCAGGAAAAAATGAAAAACATTCATGGAAACATTCAAGATTTTCATAGATAAGTGAATATCTTTGGGTTATAAACTGATAAAATACTAATGAAGTTTATCTTTGCGCTCCTGTTGTCCATCAGTTCTCATTACTTTCTAGAGATTTCTGTATCATAAGTTCCATCACACATTAACTGAGGTATTAAGAGCTCACGGACGGCTGAGTCATCCAGTAGCAGATTCCAGCCTCAGTCCCCCAGTCAGTCTGTCCCCCCGTCTCTCTGTCTGTCTCTCGTCCACTGGTGGAGGAGGATTTCATATGGTAGCCTAGACAGCTGTTGAGTGGGTGCCACATTCCCAGGTGGCATGTGGTGACAGCTCCATCTGGGCACGCCTGTTCTCAAAAACAAACAGGCCCCCTACATAGCGAGGGGTCAAGGTCAAAGCTGGGACCGTCCCCCCTGGATGGGACCCTCATAGCTCAGCCAGACGTCTCAGGGGGGCTTCAGAGGGACCTGATGCATGAGGACGAAGGACTCACATCATCGAGCAGGTAATGTATCTCTAGATCCACACAGATGCTGGCGGATGATCGCAGCCTTTTGGAAAAAGTATTTTAGTCATTCTGTGTCTGAGTGCCACATAGCTGAGGGGAGGGAAATTGTAAACAAGATGAATCATCTGGATTGTGTATTCCAGCCTTTCAGTGGTCACACTGGTTTGAACCAAGAGTAGTGATGTGAGATGCCACTGATTTTCATTCCGATTTGATACCAAATAAAACCAAAGGTGGTACTGCCGATGCCGATGCTGATACATTTTAGAAAAGCTTCATGTATGAAGAGGGGGGAAACAAAAAAACAGACAGTTTCAAATTCTAGTTTTGCAATGACACTAAAACTACCTTTCTTTGGTTTAGTTTTATTGTCAGTGGCAATAAAACACTGAAAAATAGACATGAAATGCAAGAGTGTAACCATGGTGTGTGGGAAAGTGCATTTCCTACAATTCTATGGCATAAATAGAGGAAAATGTATTCATTTAGAGCGTAGTTTTGAGGACTACATTGACCATTTGAAGGAATTTAAAGGAATAGTCTGAAATTTCTCTGAGGTAGCAGCGAATAAATCACAGGTTGTCCTTCTTATTCTTTCATTAGAAACACTTTTTTTCAAGAATAACATCCAAACTTTAATCCTCCTGCTCTCATTAGTTCGTTGAGTTGAGATACGTGTGTGGCTGTGTGTGCGAATTAATTTACACAACCATAGTTCGCTTCAGAGGTTGTAGCTGATGTACAGTAGTCCCTTCCAACCGGCGGGGAATAGGTCCTGTAAATGGCAAAATAACGGTCTACTGTGATAAAAATAGTTGTTAACCCCAGATTAGTGCAGATTGGTGATAATATTGATACTTTCTTATGAGTATCAATCCTAAAACGGACATAATTTTTCATATTGGAAGTATTGATACTTGAGTATCGATCCGCACATCACAGAGTTTGTCTGGCTGTGGCTGCTTTTTTAATTTTTATGATCATTCTGTACCTGCTCTGTTCTGGATTTTTCACTTTTGACAAATTTCGACTTCTACAGACGATCAGACACACTGTCAGTCATACCTCTCAGAGTTCACAGATCTATTCTAGTGACACCAGATCGATTAAACACCTGACCTTTGATCTTCTCAGTTTATCTCACTATCTGCTGAACTTTGAGCTTCCCGCTTTGACTTCATATCCATCTGCTTTTGGGTCAAATTGACTGTTTTTGTGAGGCGAAACTTCTAAGGATTTCTTTGATTATATGGGATGATGGTGTGTTTAGGTAAACTGCAGTTTTACAAGAGTTTGGCCGATAAAGCCTCTACTTTATTTTCCTGTTTGTCTTGGCCCCCGGGCGCTGCAGGCTGGTCCAGAGCTCCTGCGCTGCTCTCCTCTCTGCACGGAGGCATCTATTCCTAAAAAGGCCAGGGGTAATCTCTGCTCTCCTGTGTTTATCCAGCCAACCGAACAGTGCAAGCCGTCAACGTCCCATTATCTATTATAAGTGAGAGGTTCATATACTCCCACGTTTCTCTTTCCACTGGGCAGTATATTCACTAATACTGGGGGTTCATACGAGGATACGATGGAAGAAGGGCTGAGATCAGTGTAGAGCTCCTCGAAAGGAATGTCCGTTAATGGTTTTTGGAAGTGAGATCATGGATGCATCGCCTCTCTGGGATGCAGGGGGTCAGGAAGAGAGTTGGTTTTTACTAAAGAGGGCGAGGAAATAAATACACAAAGTTTTTGATGCTGTGGGACGGCTCCGCTCCGGGCTCTGGAAGATGTTTTAAAAGGTTTTTGCCTCATGGGGCTTGTTTGGAATTCCTCCCATTTTCCCTCATCCATTTAGGCCTATTTGTGGAGGTTTCCAGCTGGAACATCAGTCCCCTGCGTGCTCTGCAGGTTGGCTTATTTACTGCCATGTATAAACACAGTGCACAGTCACGCGCGTGCACAAACAAACACAAGCAAAGCAATAACAAGCAGCAGCTTAAAAAATGATATCAGATAGATAGATTCCAGATGGATTAAAAATATTGTTTAAGTGTGTTTGTATTCATGCATGAGTGACTTTTTTGTCTTTCAATCAGCCCTTTTCCCTGCATTTAAATGGGGATGTCTCCTAAATTAGACGTGCTGGCGGAGCACAATGGGAGGCCCCGGCCGAGTGATGGGAAGTGTTTCACAGCTACTTTTCTGGTGGCCTTGGTGTTGCCTCTGCGTCGCTCTACTGATGCAGCCCAGATTAACATTTTGTTTGTTCTCTCTCACGCCCTCCCTGCTCGTCCTTAAAGGGGAACGCAGATTACATTCTGACTCCATATGTGAGGTCCTATGCAGGCCGAAACCTCCTCCTCGCGAAATCTGAAAGAGCTGAAAGCGTCACGCAAAGAGAGACGTCACCAGAATTAAAGTCTCAGTGACTGAGAGGACCACCCACTGAGTTAACAGAGTCTTAACTGAGCTTTAACTAATTACTGTCGCCATCCTCAGCATGTGTTTAAATTCACTTTGCACATAGGGATCTTTCTGTTTTTGGCCTCATATTTATAGGCATCGCCGTCATATTATTGCATTGGAATATTATTACTGGAGATTTATTATTATTCTTCAGCAGTGATCTGTTCTGTGCCACTGTTTGCTCCCTTTGCTTCGACTTTTAATATTGGTGAGATGAGTTTTTGATGGAAGAAAATATCTTTAAAGATATTAGTTTGTTGTATCAAATGAGATATGAGGTTATTACTTTTTTTTATTATTATTTGAAAGATTTTTCTTATTTCTTATTAAGGATATAGCTTTCATTTTGTCAGGTCAGTTTTTACAAATAAATATGTGGAGTTCTTTATGATGTAGACTGGATTTTAGCAGAAGGCTTTAAGTTCACAGCCTTCCTGTCGGACTGCGTTGTATCTCATTTCATTGTGTAACCCAACCAGAGTTCCACCACAATCTCATTAGCCGCTCGTGGGCCCTGACTACATCTTACTATGCACTGACTCCACAGTGGAAGTTATAGTCGAGGCAGCTCTATGGCAAAGTTTTTTCTCTAATACTTCAACTCCGTAAACAACAGTGTATGCTGCAAGCCAACACTGCAGCAAAGCACCGGTCTGGAGATCTCACACATCAGTGGATGTAGGCTACTTCATCTGCAGGGGGTGACACCTGCTGGGGATTTCCATTAGTTTCTCAATAAACGTTCACAGTGAAGTGAAACAGAAAATCTTAAGACAACGATGAGTCACTACACTTCAACCCTGCAGTGGGAGAAACAAACCAAATGTGATTATCTTTGATTGATTTTGCTGCTTCTTGTTTATCTGCTGGCTCACTTTTAATGACGTAACCCACAGTGATTTATATACAGTACTCTCTCGAGATACTCAGTCTTTGACTTCACTTTTCAAGTCTCCGTGTTGTGTGTCTTTTTCAGAGCTCTCCAGCAGAGGGCGGTCTAAGACCGAGAGCGTCCCCCAGTAAGTTCAGCTCTCAGCCTGACTACATCACATATCTCACTGAACCTCACTGATGTTGTTATGATTATGTAACCATGTCTTCCAGGCCAAAATGATGTTAAACATCTGCTTAAATGTGCTAGCCACTTCATATTGTACTTGTTTTATGATGAATATACTATTTGCTTAAATTAACAGGTGATAATGAGTAGTAAATAGTGCATGTTAGATATATGAATAAACACTTAAAGGGATAGTTTAACATTTTTGGAAAATTGGCCCATTGCCATAATCCCTATAGTCTTAGCAGTAGGTTTGTTACCTTTAATTGTCGGCGCAAGCTGTTTATGGAACGGCGGAGCAGAGCCGCTCAGAGCTACGCTATGGAGGCTAATGGGATTTCTTGGTTCCCCTCAAACTCATTAAATACACAATCCAACAACTCCAAAACCCACGACGTTACGATACGAACGAACGTACGTTACGAGACAGAGTTGTTTTTGAGGTAAATTTATGCAAAACCGCTGATGCAGGTTACCGTCGGTGGTAGTTTTTTTGGCAAACAGTCTCTGCATTTGCCTCAAAAACAATTCATAACATTCCATTATTATCTCATAGCGGTGTGAATCTCTGTCGTAATCTGTCTTACTTTGTTCTTTACTGACTCTTAACTGACAATTGTATAACATTTAAAACACACATAAACATGTCTTCCTGATTATGTATCTATGTGTCTTTCAGTCCCTTCACGTCCTCGAGCAGCCTGCGAGGTCAAGATCACGCCCCTGAAAACCATGAAGGGTTCTCCTGACCTGATTCCTGCCTCAGGTGATGTATCCCACCGTCCTCATCAATCTTTCAGCGCCTGCAACTGCGGGACATCTCATACCCACAAAGTAAACTTAGACGGATGCTTTTAAAACCCATTTGTCAATAACGTGGTGTCACTTTAATTACCTGACAAAACAAACAAAAAAACCCCATCACGGTGAGCCAGGTTCCAGCCGCTCTACTTCCAACCCTGATGGTGTGATCACGGCAATTAGTTTTATGGCACTACAGGATATTAAATTAGTGACCTGGTTTTGATGTTACAGTTCTATTTTGGTGATTTGGGCCGTGAGGTAGTGATAACTTGGATTCCCAGCAGCTCCTCTGAGGCAGGCGAGCACTGGCAATACATAAAATGACACTGCTCTGCCTTGAACGATAAAGAGCTGTGGAAGTGAGACTCTTATTTTGAATGTGTGCAGATCTGGACCCCAGCAGAGTGTGCAAAGGGAAAGGAGTCGTGACCCTGAGGGCCACCCTGGTCCACATAGACGACGAGGGCTGCATCAGCGAAGAGCCGAACGTCATCACCGCGCCGAGTGAGTCACAGCTGTTTCCTAACATCCTCTCCATATGACGAGAAAAGTATTTAGAGGCAGGAGCAGCTGCAGAATGTGGACGGAGGATGTGAATGTTGCTGCCATTTAGAAAACATTTCATCATAAGGATTCCTCACGTGCCTTCCACAGCTCTGTTTTGATGTCAGGATTATATAACTCGCCACGTTTTGAAATCTGTGCTAAGTCACTGGGCACACTCAGAGTGGTGATAAAGGGCGATTGCTCATATTTTCAGGAGCGCATCAAAGAGCTCTTTTGTTGTGGCCTGCCCACACTGCACTTTGGAGCAGGGGGCCTTGACTGTGGGCTTGTTTGTTGCGTAGAGCACAGTGGAACCGGACTGGAGGCCGGCCAAGGCTTTTGGGGAGATGCTTTAATTGTTGTAGAGACTGAATATAAAGGCCATTGGAACAAACGGCCTATGCAGCTGAGTGAATGGGCGCTTTGTCCTGATGACAAAGTTCAGAGATTGTGGGAGAATCTTTTTTTTTTTTTTCCTTTCCAGGGGATATTAACAACTCTGTGCATGAAAACCACCAAAAGAAATCATTCACACCCAGCGGACACAAATGGAGATTTATTTGATCAGCAATTAGCTCTTATGGCTTTCTGGTTTTGGTGCGCTAAGTTCACGGAAATGCTGTACTTTTCAGTGTCATCCTCAGTGCTTTTTATTCTGCCAAACTGAGAGAGCTCTGGACTCTTTTCAGGCGGCTGGACGAGTCAGATTAATGGAGACAGCTCTAAAGCAGGACTGGCAGAGGGAGGCAGCAGCATCACAGCTGATTTACCTCCTGTAAACAACACTCAGTGCCAGGTACGTTCACTTCCAGCCCATTTAACTCCGGATCTTTGCTCAGCTCTTTGTGGTTTAACAATTATGAAGACTGTGTGGTCTCCTCCTTTTGAGATCTTTAATTAATTTCAGTGAAACCATTATGGATCTTACAGTTTGGGGTTTTTTGTTACATTTTCTGTCCCTTTCAGACCAATTCACCAGAAAGCATAAAAGAAAACCAGGCTCCATCCTTCACTGACCTTCACAACTGTATGACAGTGCCGCCCGGCTCTGCGTATCCCTGCACGAGCACAGTTAACCCCACTATAGTCCTGCTGCACCACAACAGAGGTGAGCGCACCGGTCTGTGACAGGCTACAAGAAGAGTTTATCATGAACAATACGGTATTAATGTGTCTGTGTGTCTGTCTTACTGTCTCCTGTCTGTGATCCATTAACCTTATCTTCCTCTCTGTTCTTTACTTTTTAGTCACATTTCACTGTCTTGTCTTTTTCTCACAACAGTGCAGCAAAAGCATCTTTCTTATTTGAAAGGTATGCACCAGGGGCTTGTTGGAGGTATCAAATAGATATTTGTAATGATGGGTGTTTATTTGGATCCCCATTATCTGTAATTTGGCATATAAATCCAAATTACAATAATATTTTACATAAATACATGCATGAATACAATTTCATCACTAATTTCCCCCCTCCATCTATCCAGCACCTGCCAACAATCAAATTTATAACAAGTTACCATATACAATATAACAATTTCATAAAACAAAATCAGCAAAAACAGGTCACATTTTTCAAGCCTTTACCCAAGAATAACCTTTTTATCTGTTTTTCTGATTTTTACTTTCTTTACTTGTTGCTTGGGTTGTGATGTATGGCAACATATTCCACCCAGAAATGGCTCTAAACATAATGTTATTGGTCTAGGAATCATATTTCATCATCATTCTCACCTGTCTTGTTTCATGACCATGTCTGTTTTGAAAAAACGTTATTCTTGAGTGAAGGCAAGTCGGTTGTTTTGATGGTGTGGTCTGTCTTTGTGTCAGTTTATCAGCACCATGGCCTCATCACAGACCCAGTGAAAGTGTTAAAGTGTTAGTGTGTTTTATGGGTCTTGCATATTGATGTGGCTAATGGCTCCACAGTGCCCCCCCCCCACCCCCCACCCCCTCCCAGACAGTTTCTGTCAGGTACTCCTCATACATTACGTGCATGAAATAATGAAGCAGCAGTGATGCAGTTGTCTCTCAGGCTTGCATGATACAGTAGCTTCACAGTAACAGGCCTTGGCTCCTGAACCAGTGTCATCATCATCACAGCTGCTTCGTGAATCGGCTGTTTTTATGGGCGCTGGTTTTGAGAATCAGTCTTGACAAAAATGCAGAATGTGCTTTTGAAGTGAGCTGACTCTCGTGTTGCTGAGTTATTGAGCGCAGTAGAAACAGAAGACACCCTCCGAGGAGGGGCGGTAACGGAGACAAGTGTAATCTTTAAAGCATTTCTCCTGCAAAGTTGTGTCACATTTTGGCTGATCCGGTCTCCTCCCCTCCCTCCCTCTCCTGCTCCTTCATCTTGGCCCGTCTGCTCTCTCCGTGCCTCTAACTCACTCTCCCTGCTTGTTTGTATTATCTGAAATACACACAAGAAGCCAAAAATACGTCTGTTTAAATTAACATTAGATTCATCGCATTGCACTGTGATGTCATCATTCTTGTCTGTTGACATTTCTCTTTGCTGCAGCGACGTTCTGTAGTTGAAATAGTGAACTCGCTGCAGTGAGAAAGTCAGTGTCCTTGTGGTCATTGGATCATGTGGTCATAGATGGAAAACCTGAATGTCCAGTGGTTAGAGTGCACCACATCATCCCCCATGTTTAAAAGGAGGATGATCCAATCTGTTAACCTTTTCCTCAACAGAACAAGGGGAATGATTTACCAGAGGGAGATCCTGGCAGACCAGCCTGACAGTTTAGTCATTTGCTGTGCAGTTTAGTATTTGAGTGGGTGCAGGATGGAGGATGTTGGTTGCAGCTGTGTATGAGTCTTGGCTTGGGGGGAGGGTGGGACTGGGCAGATAACATAACAACAGGATGTTAGAAATGCATGAGAGATAACACTGTAGATGCTGATAGGTGTTTCCTACCCCCACTTCTGCTGCCTGTGCCTGCCTGCTGTTTGGAGATGACTTAGGTTTTATCAGTTGTATCGATAGCACCGTTGTTTTGATATTTGTTTTTTTTCTGTGAATGCTGACTGCATTTTCAGCTTCACAAATCACTTATCGCCATCTCTTACAAAGTGTATATAGATAAAGATGTAATATCATATCTCAAGTGTTGCTACTTGCTCCCCTACGTTTTGTGGTGCAAAACAAAATCTGTGACAGAAAGTAGAACAACTCCTATATGTGTATAAACAGGATATGCTACCCTCGGATACTCCGTGTGGGTTCATAATTATTATGTCACACAAACATACGTGCATGCACACATATACCACAACCATCCTTTTGTTATAGTATTTGATATTTTGACTTGTGATAGCAGGAAAACCACAGGTCGAAGCAGTCACGTCCACGATGGCTGCAGTTCATGAATCAGCAATAAAACACATGCTGACTTCATTACATAGTACATTAGGTACTATAGTTGTAATGGCTGATGTTACTATAGCTTTTTTTAAATAGCACTGTTAGAGAACTTATTAAAGAGCTGACTGACATTTGGCTTTGTGCTATATTTATCAGCTGTGGCCTCTGTTTAAAGTATAAGACTAGGCTATAATATGAAATGAGGGTGATTTAATAAACAAAATGCACTTACACAAGAACACAAAGAAACATCAAAGGGAACCGAACACACACACACACACACACACAGAGGGGCAGTTGGTAACGAGTCACAGGTGCAGCTAATTGCAGTGGGGCAGATAATCACAAAATGCAGGAAACCCACTGGGACAAAGAGGAAATCAACTAAACAGAGTCCAGGCTTCAAGTCCATCTGAGGATAAAAGATGGAGGATTTGTTAATGTTACAATCACACGTGTGTTTTCCTTATGTCAGAGTGACTGTTTGTAATCGCCTAAATTTAGTGTGTGTGGTCAGTGTCATCTGCAAATCTTTTAAACTCTCGCACCAGATCCCTGACTGAACTTGTCCCATGTGTTATGTGTTATTTTAAATGTGCTGTGAACATTTTGTCTGGCTTATGTGTTTTTTTTTTTGTTTTGTTTTTTGACAGAAACAACCCCAGAGAGGGACAAAAGCCCTGATCCTGGCAGAGACTCGGTGAGTCCTGTCCCTGACATGGATGGAAAGAGGCTGCGACTGTCACTGCACTCCCCTGTCCTCAGTCCTCTCAACAAGCCCATTGTGCCTGTACGGGTGAGTGACAACACCTACCGTCACATTAAGACTGCAGAGGTTTAATGGCTGTTTTGTTCACATATTGAACACATACTGTACATGTATGTCTTTGATGTTACGCTGAAGCATACACATTTCTGTGCATTATTGTGTTATTTTGTGGTTGATTTAATTTGTCTAATAGCAATACATCCATTGCAGGAGATATTATTGACATAACAGAAATCCACAGGTATAACTTAACTATAATCAAAGTTGCTTGGCATAAACAAATACTCCAGGAACTGACACATGTCAATGAAATGCAGCCAGTGTTAAAGTTAGTAGCTAGACATGTGTTGGAGAAGACAAAATGTTTGCTCTCCTCCTGCTCGGAGTGGAAATACTTGTTATTCATTGATTTGTTATTGATTGAAAATGTCCACATTTTAATTTCAGAACACTGAAAAGTCCAAAGACTGGTATAAGACAATGTTCAAACAGATACACAAAATACCTGGTAAGAGTTGATCATCACTTCCACTCTGTTTGTTTGATCACTTTTGCCTGTCATGTTTCTCTGTTGGTGTCCAATCCTTGTGTATGTTCCTATATGTGTTTGTATGTTATGTCACGTTGTCCTCTGTCTCTCCATCACTGTGCTCAGAGCCTATTGAGGAAAACCCTTACCGCCCCACCTACATTTTCCCTGAGAACTATGACATTCAGATGAAATCAAAAGGTATCCGATGGCAGTAACTCTTGTTAGCTTTACTAACCTGCAGCCATCCTGGGCCCTTTCAAATACTTCAGCTGTGATACTGATCCCATGTGAAGTACAAAACCACATAACCTTGAAGATGTCCTAAGTATTTGAAAGGATTTAAAGGTCCCATATTTTACACTCTCCCGGTGATTTTATTTGAAATGTCGATCCATAAGATATACTTGTGGTTTTTAAGAACCAAAAACCATCTCTGTTTTCCATCTCCTCTCTCTGGAGCTCTGGTGGCAACAGGTTGGTGTCAGCCAGCACAGCGCCTCCACGCTCTGAGTGATCCAATAAAAATAGAGCAGATTTCAGGCTCTGTGAAACCAAATCCTGCCTCGTTGTGACATCACTAAGACACAGAAATCCTGACGGCTGATTTTTAAGGCTCCGTTTGGATATGGGACCTTTAAACTGATCTTTTCCCCTCCATTCCTCACAGTAGAGTATCTATTTCTATCAGTTCTAAGTACATTGCAAGTTTCGTGCTGATCCTGATGTTAGATTTTCATGGTATGAGTGGCACAAATACAGCTGATCCCAATCAGTGTTCTGGATTTAGTGTTTCGTACAGACTGGAAAACACAGATTGGACAAATTCTCTTCTTTGTCATTGCCTCTGTGTGTGTGTTGATAATTAGGATGCACGGAACCTTGTGGTGTAATTCTGCCAAACTATTACTATACTGTATCGTAACAACTGAAAACTGTAGCAGTGTAACAGCTTGGCTTCTGATTTTTCTCTATTAATCATCTAATATTATCAGTTTCTTGTTTGTAGATTCATGAACGTGATCAGACTGTGACGCAGTACAAGGCCATGGCCACTAGGTGCTGCTGCAGTCCTGCATTGAGGTTGTGGACAATCATGGGCTTAGTGGAGGCCTCAGTGTTTGTTGTTCATAATAAGCTGCACCAATTAGTGACTGGCGTTAAGTTGTGGATGGTTTAGAGTTTGTGTTGTTGGATCTGTTCATCTCAGAGGAGGAGGTTTTGCAAAATGAGAGGAGGAGCTGCCAGACGTCCTCTTTGGGTTTTTTAGTCTCAGCCCAACACAAAAGCCTCCATGTGTCGCTGTGACTGATCTGACTCTGTAAATATTATCTCAAAAATAATAAATAACTTATACACAGAGCTCACTCTGGCTGTGCCGGCTGTGGCGTTCTTGCTTTACAGTGCATTACTTATTCAGAGCCTTGACGCTCATTGACGCTCACATCCCGTTTTAGATCCCTCAGTAATGCTTCCTGTAAAACGCTTTGATTTGACACACTTTGATTTAATTTGATGCCCAGCCTAATGGAAGGTGTGAGGCAGGAGGACAAACACTGGAAAAAGTGTTTTCAAAGCCTTTGAATAATTTAGAGTTGTGCTCTGTTGATTACCTTTCAAGTAGCTGAGAATGGCACCTTTACAAATGATAATAAACAACTTTTGAATGTTTTCTGCCTCTTTTTTAGATGACGGTCCCACCCCACTTGGCTACTTGGAAGATGGTGAGTTGTAGGTCTGGGTTTAGATATATCAATAGTGGTTATGTTAATGTTTCTAAGTATCACCCAGTTGATTTATGTATCTGATTTCAGTGAGATCGGTCCCACGATCAAAAAGTGACGCAGAGGTGGACTCGAGAGGTCGCTCCATGCCGGTGCCAACCCGCTCCTCTTCCCTCAAACCTTCTGCCAAAAGGTCAGTGACCTTCACCTGCTCCAGCTGGTTACATCCCATCACACTTTCAACAACAGGTTATAGAAATTATATAAGCATACGACCAGAAAAAATCCTTTTTGTATCTGCTTCTCAGACAGGCAGAGTTCCCATGATATATGATCAGTGTTTACAATGAGCATGTTCTGTCACTGTGACTTTAACGTTACTTCCAGGAAGAAAAAAAGCGTCTTGTGACCAACTTCTTTGTTCACACACACAAAAACACACACGCTGCTGATTTATGTAACGAAACATGACCGTGCACAGCAGAACAGGAAAGACACTTCCCCTTTCTGATTGGGAACATCTGAGCTTCACACACGCACACACGTGTCAGCACTGACACAGGATGATCTCCTCCCAGAGAAATGAGTGATGGCGTGATGAAGGAGGACAGGTGATGGAGGATAAACTGCAGATGACATGTGGAGCTCTGACCTTCCTCCTTCCTCAGTTTATGTAAGGCTGTAATAAACGCTGCTGCTGCTGCTGGATTTCCTTGAGGATTTCACTCATGCAATGTTTTTGTCCTTGTGTGTGCTGCCCAACAAAGGCAAAGTGCAGTTTTTTTCTTTTTGTTTTGACCAATCAAAAGTGTGGCATATTCTCTTCAATCTGGTAGAATATGCAATATCTGCACCAAAACCAAGGCAAAAGTGCAGCATCTGCTATAAAATGGACAAAATTGGTCAGAGAGACAAACTACAAAATACATTTAATTCAGACCACCTTTATCTAATCAATTATAGAGTTGTCATAATTTGATGCTTAAGGCTGACATTGAAAAACACAAAAAGCTGTTTTTCTCAGTTCGGCATTTTGTGTGTGGTGTGAACAGGCGTAAGATCAATCTGTGTTTTGTATTTATATTATTTAAGAGTCAGACTTCAGTGATTTTCTGAACAGTAATTTAAGCGTTGGCTGTGAATTAAGAAATTCTCTTGGCAAAATGAGGCGTTCTGTTTTTCGTCAGTGTCAGTGAGCGACCAATCTGGTTTACCTGATTGAATTACTGATTTGACTCAACCATGAATTGGATTTTCGTCATATCATCATTAGAGGAAGAGAGACAGAGAGAAGGAGAGGGAGAGAGAGAGCAGGGATAATGAGGACAGACGTCATGTTTAAATTAAAAAAAAACATCTTAGCCTATGCCGGTTGCCATGGAGACTACTTGATAAGGATTGGCTCTCTCCCATCCCACATCACCACCCCTCCCTGACACCCGCCTCTCCACAGGAACGAGTGGGAGCCCCCGGATAAAAAGGTAGACACCAGGAAGTACCGCGCCGAGCCCAAGAGCATCTTTGAATACGAGCCGGGGAAATCGTCGGTGCTGAAGCTGGAGCGAACGGTATGCTAGCCGCCTGCCTGTTTGCCTCCCTCTCTCTGTCTCTGTCTCTGTCTCTCTTTCTGTGTGCATGTTGTGCGAGCTGTGTCCCCCCCCCCCTCCCCATCCACCCACCCCACACTCAGCACACCATCCGAACCCCCTCCTCCTCTCACCCACACCACCTCTGTATCTATGGCAGCTTCCCCAGCGGCTGCAGGAGGCGATGTATGTGTAGCGTGAATCGCCATGTGCACCACATTCCTAAAGGGGTGTCCTGTTGCGGCGACAGATGATCCTGGCTGACAGCGGGGGGCGGGTGGTGGGGAGGGGGGGGGTATCACTTACGAGGAGGATAGCCATTGTCTTCCTATCTTCAATTTAAGGTTATTGGGCTGAATCAGCTCAGAGTGAGAGGATCCCAGCGAATGCAAAAAACAAAACAAAAAAACCCTGGATCCTGTGTTTTCTGACTTTCGTCTCGAGCCTTAACTCTCTGTGTTGAATCTAATGCTGCAGCATTATTCAGTGTCCTTGAGGGCTGTATTGTCTGGATAAGCTGTGCAACATATAGAAGAGTCCTGGCAGCTGCTGCCTGTATGTACAATGTAATTTTTACTGAAGAGAGAGGCTCATATTCCTCATAATGTCCCTATTGCGTAACAGTGGACATGGGGATGTGCAGTATTGTCATGAAGTAGTTTGCTGATTATGTAATAATTGTTTGTCAAATACTCAATTACATCATGCTAATAGATGTCATTAGCCAAGATCTGACCTGAACCCGGGACCAACAAACTCACTCATTACTGTTGGCTCCAGTTCATCCTGGGACCACTGTAAAGTAATGGACTGTGGTGGTTTCAGTAATGTCAGGTCAGTGTCCTTGGTGCTGGAGCCGGTCATTTCTCATCATTAGCTCCATTATTTTATTGATTTTTCTTTTACTTTAAGTTGCACTGGTCTAAATATGACACCTGAAAATGAGTTTGCATGTTTTGTTGGCCATTATCAGAATGTGTGTGTTGATTACATACTGTAGAAAAAGATGAAATCAATAAATATCTAGTTCACATTAAGTAACTGCACTTCTTTGTAAGAGAAGAGTCTCTTAGAGGGTAGATTCATATTTTTCAAGCGTATTTTCCAGCGTGTTCCTGTCCATGCACGAACAGCTGAGAATAGTTATAACAGTGCTAATATTACAGCTTTGCAACCAAATCAAATGTTTATAATGTCAAAAATCCCTCTGTATTTTTTTGGTCACATTTTTACTGCTCAGCTGCAGAGTAGAAACAAGTACAGTGACATGTAGGTTTCTTACTGTGCATGTATCACATCAAAGGAATAGTTTCAACATTCAACATTTTTCAACATTTAATATGTTTGTGGGTTTTCTTGTCCAGAGGTCAGTGAGAAGATTGATGCCACCTGCATGAAATATACAGCTAGAGCCAGAAGCCACATAGCTTAGCTTGGCGTACAGGCTGGAAACAGCTAGTCTGTTAACAGCATCCACCTGCCAGTGCCTCCAAAGCCTGACAACTGACATGTTTAATTCTGTTTGTTTAAGGAGCTAAGTGCCAGACCACTACTTAGGCGCAGGGACATCCTGGAGTGAGCACGAGGTTGCTGTACACATTATTAAAATGAGGTGATACATGTTAATTAGGGAGCTTTAGAGATGCTTTTAGTCTGATTTCTGTTGTAGGTTGGAGGCTGTTGCTGTTCCACAGAGCCAGGCTGCCTCAGCTGTCCTCTGTCTCCCCTTGTTTCCAGTCTAGGCTTTGGCAATATCCAAGTGTTTATATCTCCATACATAACAGTCCAGCCCACATAACACAATATACAATATTATGACAGGAGTGGGAGGTCTCAATGTAATTATAACCATTATATTGAATGTATCTTGCGTGTATTTTAAACTTAAAGGGATAGTTCAACATTTTGGCAAATCGGCCCATTGCCATAATCCCTATAGTTTTAGGAGTAGGTTCGTTACCTTTAATTGTCGGTGCAAGTTATTTTTAGAATGGTGGAGCAGAGCCGTGAGCTGTTCAGAGCTACACTACGGAGGCTCATGGGATTTCTTGGTTTCCTTCATCAAACTCATCAAATACACAATCCAGAACGCTCTCGTGGACAAGTTGTGACCTGTTCACCACGCTATGAGATAACGGAACGTTAAGAGACAGAGTTGTTTTCGAGACTTCTTGCCCCTGATGGGAACGTGCATCAGTGGTTTTACATTTTGACTTACCTCAAAAACAACTCTGCCTCGTAACTTAAATTTAAGTGTTGAACTATCTCTTTAAGACATATAAGAGTATAAATACTGTATATGTCACTGAATAGCGGAAATATTACGTAATCATTGTTCCAAGCCTGCTCCAGTGGCATCAATCCACTGATCTTAACCTCTGCAAAAAAATCTAGTTAGCTTTTCCCCAAACATCAAACCATTCCTTTAAAATAACTTGAAAATGTGAATCTATCCTTTAATCTGCTAAAAGAAACCAACAGGTGTCTTCAGATATCAGGTGTCTGATCTGGCTCATGAGCACAGGTGTGTATTTTCTGTGCTGTCTGAACTGTCTTCTCTTTGTCTTTCTCCTCCTCTTCCTGTTGCCATGCCCCTAGACTCAGGATGTAAGTCCAGAAGATGTAGATTTAGAGAATGAGCCTTGGTATAAATTCTTTTCAGAGATGGAGTTTGACAAAGCGGTAAGTGGTTGCTGTCTTCAAAGTGACAGTATATTGTATTTCATTGCATGTGATAACATCCATGTTCAAATAATTGCCTAAACAACCCGTGTCTGTCTATAAGGACTGCTCTCAGTTCTACTCCCACTTTCGCCTGCAAATCTTGTCCTGAATTATTTTCGTTTTTAATTGACCGTGCACATAAAAAAAACCTTATGTGACAGCATGCACAAGAAGAAAATGTATTTCCTCTTAAACTTAATTTACTACCATGTCCCATCAATATGGCTTTATGAAAACAACCTGTTTTTTCATCGTTATTATATTTTTTGTTTAACCCTAAACAATTTTCTGAATGTATATCGGCAGCAAACCTATTTCAAAATCCTTGCTGCCGTTCCTCCTCGTCACCATAGAATTTAAAAGGATTTTGTCCCCCAGCAGTCTCTAAAATAGTAGACTGAGATCTATTTTTGCCTTCTTCAAACGTATCTCTCAGCGGTTTATTTGTATCTATGAGGCTGAGTGAGCACGATCAGCTCACACAACAAAAACAATCTGACCCCCCGACGTTAGCTGTGGCTCTTGTCCCTCTGCGGTTGATGATTAATATTTAATAAGGCTGATTATTGATCAGAATTTATTGTGCTCCAATAGCAGCACAGGTGTCTGTGATAAAGGACCAATTAAAGGGCTGTTCTGAGTTTATCGCACTCGTATTTTCTTTACAACAGGATGTTGGGCTGTCTTGCCAAACATGGCGGAAGCTCTGCTCTTCTGATTCCGTTAACTCAACACCCAAGAGTAACACTTTGTTTCCTTCATTTCCATGTGCGCCCTGCCAGATAGAATTCATATCGTGAGCCGGCGGCCTCCACAGGGTGATTCATCCAGAAGTCACTCTTCACTTGGAGAGGCTGCAGTCCGCGCGAGTCCTGGGCTCCAGGATAATCCCAGGCCCTTGAAATAATAATTGCTGCCCGTCTGCCATCTAGCAGATTTACCAAAATATCCAAAGTGGTGCAGGCATGTTGAAGCAGTATACGGTGTCATGACAAATCCATGCCTCAGGTCTTAGATGGGCACCAGACGACTGTGACACTGGCTGCCCACAAACAGATGTTGCTTCTCCTCGCTCTCTGTCAGTCGGAGCCACGCTACAACCACACCCCAGATCATATGAGGTGGCACCGCTAGCTACGACATGAGGTCATGTCCTAGCATCAGCCAGACGCAGGGCCAGACTCTTCCCGTTCCAGGTTAGTGTATATGCGGAGGAGGTTTAGCCGTGGAGGCGGCCGACTCCTGTCTCATGGCAGCCTGGATGTTTGCCAGATGAGCTGGGCTTGATGACTGGCTCCTGTTTAATGTCAAAGTCACTTCTAAAGCTGCACCTGGTATGTGCAGTATTTGACCTTAAGGCTCAGCCAGACACACTGGCTCATTGGGGTTTGATTGACATATCAGTAGTCACTCTCTCTGTGTTACAGGAGGAGAGATATGACTGGAAGTCCCACAAAAACGACAGTGCTCAGGAGTTAAATGAGGAGCTGGGCCTTTCTGGCTTTGGTCCACTTAGCTCTTGTTCTTATTAATAACCTTTGAAGTGCTGAGAAAAAACACTTTGACTAATGAAGTAATATTATAATAACTGGAAACTTCTTTCATCTTATACCTTTGAACCTCACTTTTTATAACTTCTTGTGGTTTCACACCACTAATTACCCAGTTGTCAACAAAGTGCCTCTATAAAGAGCAGCTTCACTGTAAGGAAGGCTGCACTGTTTCTGCACCTCCTCCTGTCAAATCATCATTACTGGTCCACTCGCAGCCTCTTATGGTCACCTAATAGCCATTGAGTAGGAGTGACACCTGTGTATAATCACAGTAATGGTCCTCTTGATTAATATTAACAAGCTCCGGGTCCAACAGGAGCCTGGAGACACCTCCAGCGACAGCTCTACGGTCAAACTCAGACTCACGGTTGCTGCAGCTGAAGCTGGAATTCCACACATAGCTCCGGTCAGGAAGAGCGTTTCGGCCCCCTATAACCGACAGAGTGACTCCATCTGTCGAGCATATGCTGACGAGGGGGCCGCTGCCACGGTGTCTCAGCGCCGAGTTACACAGAGCCTCCCCCTACCACCTGACATATTCTAAAGGAGGCAACTCTGTAAGCCTGCCAGCTCATTGTGCTTTCATATTTAACCTCTGTTATACACTTAACCTTTACCTTTAAGCATTTAGCAGGAGATGAGACGAGGGGGCCGTGTGGCTATAACAGGCCCCTCACACTGGGGGAGCTGTTTGTTTTCATGAGAACATATCAACACAAATAAGGTGCTGGAAAGAATGGGATTCATGTTACCATGACCTACTCATGATCGCTATTTTGAATATGAAAGCGGGGCGCACAGGAGCCGCAGCCCTGAGCAGCCAGGGGCACCTGTTAGGAAACATGCACATGAAATTCTGCAGAAACGTTGTCATCGGTGTTCCACTGACTCACTGAGGCCGTCCGTCATGTCCGTTCGCAGCGCCAGACACTTCACACTTTGAGTGAGCACTTTCATGCTCTGTGTGTCTACATCTGATAACTCGTTTAAGCGTCACTCTGCCCCTACCTTCCTTTATTTCCTAAACTGGATTAAAAGAGGAGTCATGCAACTATGACAGTAATGTGATACTACGTGATACGAGTGCAGGATTAGTTTGAAATTTAACAGTTTTACCCTTTTGTACAAAGGAAAGTTCACATAAACTGACACTAATCAGGCATCTTGTAAATAACCAGATTAAGATTCCATTCCTTTACTCAGATAAGCCGTCCATGCTTTTTTCCTGTTTACTTTCCACTGTGGGCGTGTGAGTGTGTGTATGTGTATTCGTGCGTGTGTGCGTGCATGTGTGCTGGTGTGTGTGTTTGTGTTAGCCCAATTACCCAGGGGTGTCAGAGGACACTATCTTCTCCCCACTGATATCAGATTTGAGGGGGGCTCACAAGACGTAGCAACACAAGGAAGAGCTGCAGATTATTCAATGACACCCGGTGCGTTCTCCAAGTCAACATGGAACATTTGGCTTTATAAATAGACCCGACTAACAGACCTGCCAGCCTGATGTTCTGTTCTTATAAAGATAGGCATTTATTCTGAAAGGTTATTAATGATAGTTCTGCCCTGGCAACTAAGTGGAAAGGCATGTTGTGGCAAATGAGCTGCGGAGAATGTTCCTCGTCTGGTCATCAGCGTAGGAAGCGGAGGCTTGGCCGCGCCGTGGGGAAGTGGATGTGGCATTAAGAGCAGGGCAGGGCAGGGCAGGGCTGGCTGGGATGAGGGATTGTGCAATCGTATTTGCAAACAACACTTGTGCTCTTATTCATAGTGCCCGTGTCACGTCTGTTATTTTTACCTGCTGTGACGTCCGAGAGGAGGAAAGCAACAGAAACAGTGGGCTAAATTTAACTGGCCCTAAACCATTCAAAATGCTAGTGGCTGCTGCCACACTGAGTGACCAGCCCTGTGTTTTGAAGATACTATCTGCACCTCAGTAACACCTACCTTTCCTTTTATACTCCCTCTACACTTTTATGTATTTGTCCTGCTTTATGTTTTTGTTCTTTGTCTTTTATAACATTGTTTTAATTATGTTTCTGAAAAATAATTATGTTTCTGTAAATGCTCTATTTGTCAGGAAGTGTTTGTGTCTCTGTAAGTGTGTGCGATAGAGTGTCAAGTGTGTGAATGAGTATGTGTGTGTGTGTCTGTGTGTGTGTAATTCGGCCTGCTCGCACCACCAGCTGGTTAATTGTCTCCTGGTCTGGTCCACTGGTAATGAGAGTGACTCAATATCAAGACAAAAGAGACGGCTTCACGGGAACACAGCAGCCCATTGGCTGAGCCCGTGTGACAGCCCCCTCCCCGCATGGGCGCCCCCCTGACCGATGCACGCCCACTCCCCCCCCCCTCCCCTCCTCTCTCCTCACTGCCGCTTGTTTTCTCCAACTTGCATGCAGGCCAAAACACACGCTTACTCCCTCCATGCCAAGACCAGTCCAGAGAGGCTAAGAACCCCGGGCGCTCGAGGCAGAAACCCAGAGCAGCGAGTGAACAGCAAGAGAGGAAGAGAAGAGAGAGCCTGGCCATAGCTAATGCTCCTGCCTCTGTTCTAGCTGGAGGAGACCTTCCTGTGGATCTATCAATGACTTCTTTGTTTGGTTTGTTGCAGAGTGCCCCCTCTTTCAGCCCCCTGGAAACAGCCTCTGACCTGCAGCAGTAGTAAGTCAATGCTTCTCCTTCCTCTTTGGATACTTGTGCTTTTTTTTTTTTAAATCCCACTTCCCCTTTCTTCCAGCATGTAGATGATTATTTGCCATGTTATGAGGATAAATGTCAAAGTGAGAGATTTCTCCAGCCTGTCGAGCGCGCGCCCGCCTACAGCAGGGAGACTCCGGCTTCCTGAGGAGATCCTGTTAATAAGGCAAAGAAAGCTAGCGGAACAGTGTGTCCTCTGTGCGTGCGTTTGGTGGTGTTTTTTTGGTGGAGTCGGGTGCTTGTAGCGTGGAGACAGAGCTGCTATGTGGTGATTTATTTAAAGACAGCAACCTGGATGTCACTGGGATAGAGGGAGCTCGCCCAGCTGCTGCATAACTTAAAAACCGTTATCTACTCCTGAATGGGTGTGTGAATGGAACGGCGAGCAGCAGCTGGATTATGAAGGATGATGTTAAACTCGTGCTAAAAACGAATCTCGCCGAGCTCTTCATCACTCTTGTGTTTGTCTTGTGAGACTGACATTGTCTATTTTTGCTTGCGCAATAAAATGTAAGGAATTTAGACTGAGCCTCTGTGACTGTCTCCCGCTACAGTCCAGGGAAAATAAACGTCTCTCTTTCCATCTGCTACAACCATTATGTCATGATGGATGATTGTTTAGAAAGAGGTTCCCAATCCAAAGGTTTCAATCAGTGGATTTGTTGTTAGTTTTGAAAGGAAGAGGGTTCCTGATGAGGTAGCATTGGAAGTTCACTCAGACTTTACAAAGGAAAACTCATAAACTGGTCATAAACTGACTTCCCCCAGAGGAACATATGTTTAGGGCAGGATGTGTTTTTTTCCCCTTTTTCCCCCTTTGGGGTTTCTTTGAAATCTGAGACATTTGGTTGTCAGGGCAAAATTATAAAATGAAAAACCATATGTGCATGTGTGGTGTCATTAGGCGAATGAATGAACCTCTCAGTAGATGTGCATGTCAAGGGAACACCCACTGTCTGTGCATGGAAGTTATTCTCATCTAGAAAATGGTAGAAAAGGTTACCAAAAAAAAGAAACAGTGGACATTGTCAAATTATGTGGAAGATATTAAGCTTTAGAACAGAAGCTGTGATCATAATTCAGACGCAGCACTCGGTGAACTCAAAGAGCTTCTCATCCTTAACCTGCAATAAGCAGCGTGCCGACTTCCCTCCGAGACTCGTTTTAAATCTTGCATGGCTCCTGTACTCTACATTTCCTGTAGAGCATTTATGTGAATTCTTGTACGAAACCTAGTCCCAACATGATTTTAATGACTCTCTGCACTCAGCAGTGCACATGTTGTTTTTTTTTCCTCACAGTTATGAAAGAGCTTCTTGTTGAGGAAGGGACTATGGGAGTAATGTTGCCATACATTTGTGCAAAGCTTGTAAAACTCTGCTTGGCAGCAGAGCAGATGTAAAACACATTTAGGAAAATGGATTCCTCTTTTCTCCAACAGCAGGGAGAGGAGCTTGTGTGAGTTTTTCATATATTTGCCCTACACTCAAGTGTGTCACATTAATGACCATGTTTGTGTGCACAGATAGAGGAGCGGCATGAGTAACACATGAGCAGGGTGACAGGGAGTAAACCTGAGAGTTGTACAGGTGCATGGCAGGGGTTGATGCACCATGCAGGAATGTTCGGAGAATATTTATAGAGATCTGTTCTGCTGGCCTCTCCGCTATGCCAAGATATGTGTGGAAGCCGGCGCCTTCTCTCAACATCAGCCTTCAAATTCTCCAGTTGCTTTCTCAAGTTTGACTTTTTCTGTCTCCGATTATTTTGTCTCCCGCAAGTATGCGAAGACAGGAATTACCTCGAGATATGCTGAATAAGAACCATATGACAGCTCATTACCCAATTTGTGTGCCTCTGTTTATCATAAAAAACATGTAACACAACTCTGCAGAGTGAATTTGACTTGCATTTAATTAACTGTCTCTTCCTCTTGCCGTTGTCTAGCTCCTCGAGCAAGTCTGGACACAGCGAGGTGGAGAAGGACAGAGGATCATCCCCGAGTGAGCCCGCGGCTCCAGAATGCGACCGCCATGTTTACAAGAGTGTCCTGGAGGGCGGCGACATTCCCTTACAAGGTCTACGGGCCCTAAACAAGCGCCATGGCAGCTCTTCCTCCTCTAAAGGTAGGACGGCAGCCACCTCGCTTACGTGACCAGTCAAATGGAAGGTGTGTGTATGAATGTGAGTGTGGGGCTGAGCAGCAACAGCGGGCCGTTAATGGCCTCTCCTGCTGAGACAGAACCAATGAGTTGCAGACTCTCAAGTTGGACGGTCGGACGTGTCAGACAGGGATACATGTGTTTCCGTTTACCTTTCTGTTGGAATCCACACATTTTCTTTGCTCCCAGACCTCACAGCATTGGCCAATCACCTCGCAGCATTCATCCCCTCAGCAGCTTTTTGATTTATTATTGATGCCATGGATGTTTTCATCAAACGTGTACTGGCCATCTGCTTTGGAAAACTCATGGAGGGAGTGAGGTTGCCTTGCTAAGTCGATGGAAGCTAACCTTGGGGATTTCCCCCCCCCACCCGCCCTCCTCCTCTCCTACTTTTGCTCCAGTTGTGAGCCGCCAGTCGCTAGGCAGGCTTAGGGCAAGTCTCCAGAGCGTTCCAGCGCCAGGGAGCGGAGGGCCAGAGCGGGGATGGATGAGGAGGGACGATAAACAGAGCTCTTGCTTTTCACAACCCGGGCCAGACATGGGTGAGATAAACAGGAGGGGACGCAGAGGGTGGGCAAGCATGAGGAAGTCAGCTGTCAGTGTGAGGTCAGGGGCTGGAATGCCTGCGCACATGGCCCGGGGAGAGAAACGCCAGAGGAGGAGATGTAAGGAAGAGAGAGGAAGGGGACAGTGTGACCCGATACGTCATCACTTTATATCTGGAAAGACACACAGCAGATGTGACTTTAGAGACTCTTCCCACAATAATAGCTACCACATTGACCAAATATGAGTATTTTACAATCAGAGCGGTCCTCTGCGTTGGAGCTGTCCCGAGACACAGATACAGTACATCAAGGTGGCTTTTGTTTCAGTTGGAACAGTGGAAAAGTGCAGTAAATGGATTTGGCATTCCAGTCAACTGACTAGCACGCTCTTTCATTAGCCTGCTGCCAGAGGCACCACCTTGATCATTAGAGTGGCGTACAGTTCACCACACAACAAGGTAAAGTGTAGACGAGATCAGGGAAACGGCCAAGCGCTGGAAACCCAAACACTTTGTCATGAGTTTCTTGTCTTGTGCTCGTGAAATAAAAATATCTGTATTAACCTCTGTGTCTTTAAAGCACCGGAGCTGCCGCAGGGCTTTTTTAGCGGCCGCGGTGGTAACTCTTTGCTCGCCGCACGGCCGTGGATACAGTATGTAGTCGACTTCCTCAGCGTGTGTGCTTTTTCTGGCAGATACGACTGTGACAGATGGGTCACTCATGCTACAGAAGCGTTTCTCAGCATGTGAAAGTGTTGTGTCATTTCCCGGCTCCATCTGCAGCCTGCTATCACGGGGCCTGCTACTACAACCAGGGAAACAGACCACAGCCTCGGACCTGACAGACAGTATTTACAAGGTTGTTTTTTGACAGATGTATTTTACTGGTCAGGTTGAATCAGGATACGCTTTTTTTTTTTTTTACAACCGTGTAGCGGAGGGATGTATGTATCAACAGTGGTGCCAGAGGCCGTTTATCAAGGCAGCTGCCTGTGTAATTGCTAAAAGTAGAGGAGGGGAATAGTTTGTGTGTAGCAGGGCAGAAGGGAGCGTGCAGCAGGGAGTTTAGCCTTGACTTGACAACAGAAATGAGAAAAAATGAGGTTCGGGGTGAGACGTCCAACATTACATAACATTTCATGACATTTTGCTGTTTTAACACTTTAAGTTTCACTCGTTATGTTGCTGTTTACACTGATAACAATAATACTAATCTTTCAGATTGTGAATTGTTGTAGTAAAATGTTCCATTTTCTTTTACAACACCTAACTCTTCACCGCAGTACCATGATGTTAGTATAACAGTCAACTGTTACTTGATGTTTACTGCATCAAGGCTGCTTCTTCCTCTCATCTACTTCTGATAGAACCTGGTCTTTACTGTAGAAAATGTGCCTGACACTGTTTTAGTGTGTATGTGTGTGAACCTGTGACCATTGTAATCTAATATGTTGTTTATTCTGTTGTCCTGCATGCTTGCCAGTGGATTATAAAGGTGGGAATGGCTATATAATTTCACCCTGCTCCTCTGTAAATAGTCGATCGGTTCTTGCCAGTAATGCAATAGGTAACCAGTGTAAGAGTAAGAAGCCTCTTTCCGCTGCCAAAGCCTGCATACCCCAAATCCTGCCTTCTAAGTTCAAGCCCAAGCTGCTGCCACCCAGTGGTGACAGCCAGGAGAGCAGGACTAGAGCTGTCAGGCACCCCAAGGCCCACAGCTGCGAGGACCTGTACACCGGACCATGCGACGCAGAGGACCGGGAGGGCGGGCGGTTCTCGGACTCCAAGTCCAGCTGTGGCAGCGACTGCGCAGACGGCCTCCGGAATGTTTCTCCCGCGATCAGGAGGAGCGCCTCCGAGTTTTCCAGCCTGTACAGGACCATGCACCACATCCAGAGGCCCAGCTCGGCCGGCTGCAGCCCCAACGGCAGCGTCCGGAGCCTGGCCTCCCTTTTTGAGAAGTCAAAGGCCGAGGGGGGCGAGAGGTCAGAGGGGGACGGAGGGGGCAACATTCCACGGGACGCGGTGTCATCACGGGTCAACGAGTTTGAAATGATCATCCAGAGGTCCGGCTCGGCGCCCAGCCGCTCCTCCTCCCTGCCCACCCTGCACTCCGGCCACGGCCACAGCCCCGACCACGCGCCCGCCCACCTCTACATGGCCACCGCCGTGTCGGTGGAGTCTCTTCTGGTGACCGACGGCTCCCAGAAAGACGACTGCTCCCCGGCGGAGGCGGAGGAGGAGGAGGAGAAGAGCATCGTGGAGGAGGAGGTGGCGGAGGAGGAGGAGGAGGAGGAGGAGGCAGCTTCCTCCTCAGAGGACGGACACATCGTTGGGACGGAGTCTCCCTCCAACACCGAGTTTGAGTTGGAGCAGATCTTCAGTAGACGTTCCCCTGAACTGATCCACCAAAACCTGGGCGCACCCAAGAGTCCCGTGATCCTGGTTACAGCGTCTCCTCCCCAACACAACCACAACCACAACCACCTCCACCACCATCACCATCAGCAGCACCTCCTGCACCATCTCAACCACCAGCTCCTTCTCAAGCCCAGCAAATGCAAAGGCTCCTGCCCGGCCTCCTACACGCGCTTCACCACCATCCTCAGGCACGAGAGGCAGCAGGCCACCACCCAGCAGGAGAGGACGCCGCCGCCCGCCGAGAAGAAGACCACGCTGCCGGGGAACCTCTTCCTCATGGGCCCCGCCCCCTTCAGGCCTCGGAGGAACCTGCAGTCCCACCAGGCCCGGAGAACCCTGTTGGCCACCAAGGTGACGACGACGACGATGAGGAGGCCCAGCAGCAGCCTGTCCCCCGAGCCCAGACCTCTGATCCCCCAGCGCCTGTCCTCTCTGGAGGTCCTGGAGAGGCTGGGCAACGGAGACGGGGGCAACGCCACCGCTGACCAGCTGAGTAACGGACAGGGCTTGGACGCCAACGGGAACCTACTGCAGCCGCCGGCAGCTCACCGGAGAGGTGGCTATCTCCATCCCCTTCACCACTGTCACCCTCCTCTTCCCTTCATTTTACCTCGACTCTCCTTTCACCTCGTGTCCCTTTTTTTTTCCCTTCCACAAAAAGCGACGCCGCCACCCTCCATCTCTAGTCTGTGTGCTGTGTTCTTTAAAAGTGACAGGGAAGCCTCCATCTCATTCTGAGTGTGCTGTTTGGTGCTCTTCCATTTCACTGTGAATGAATATGGTCCCTCAAACGCATCAAAACACCTCACTGTAGGAGGTTCAGGTAGTCTTTGGTAATGTATAAAACGTTAACTCTTATGTGACATCAGATTTGAGTTGTATGCAAGAGTGCGAGAGCCTGCATAAGCATTACGCTGTGTTTCCGATCAAATTCTTTACTTTGAAACCACCACTCCCTTAAAACTACAATCCCAGCATTCGTCTGTAATGTTTAAGCAGGATATTATGATACGACGTTGCATACGCGCTCTCAAACTGATGCCTCACCATGTCTGTATTTCTGTTTTTGTTTTACTTTTCTCTCTGCTTTGTGGGGACTGTTCACATCTGCCATCTGTCATCCTTTCACCATGAAAGGTTTTGTTTTTAGCCAGACGGGATGTTTCCTGTTTTGATGTCCTTTTTTACGTAACAGCCAGAACTCGGGAGCATCACAGACACGCAAACCTGAAACATTGATACCGTAGCTGTTTCTCATGGCCCTCGCTGGGACACAGAAGGAAACATTTATGCTGATATAGGAAGAAAAGTAAATAATAAGTCAATACGGTGACACTCGAGTCAAACTAATGGATGCTGGTTGGTTGATCAGTAAAAACCATGACATGATGTTTCTTTTCTTCTGGCCAAGAGACAGTAGATTTCATATTTTTCTGTCCTGCATTGTTTTCTTTTTTTTTCATGAACACACATTGAGGTCATTCTGTGTTCATACCTATTTGCATGCAGGATTTACATTTGGCTTTTTTTGATGTGTGCGTGCGTGTGCGTGCATTTTGTTTTAGTGTTGCAGAGGTTATAGTGTTCATTTAAAGCATGCGTGGTTGTACAGTAGTTATTGTATTATATGTTTTTATGATTCTGTTTACTCGAAGGAGGAGAAATATCATCATCCTTTTTTTATTGAATATTTTGGTCTTTATTGTGATCTGACATAAGTTTGACGACGACGTTGCTTCACAGCGTAATCCTCTTTCTGTCTCTGTTCCAGACTCGTCCCCAGCTCACGGGGAGAGCCAGGATGAAGTGTTGCGGAGGCGTCACGGAGACAAAGAGGTGAATTTCCTCAACAATCGAGCCAGACCTTCATTAATTACACCTTCAGTGACAATATTTATGTAAAGAGAGCTGTGTTATGAATGAGGAAATCATTTATTATTCCTCACTAACACTGTGTGGCATGAATAAAAAAAAAAAGGGTAGAGGAGAGTCATATCTGGAGCGGACGCACAGCTCAGTTTGGTTTCCTGGTTGCAGAAAATCTTGGAGGAGCAGCGGCGGCTGAAGCGGGAACAGGAAGAAGCCGACACAGCGTCGAGGAGACACACAGGCATTGTCCCGACACACCACCAGTTCATCACCAACGAGCGTTTCGGAGACCTGCTCAACATCACAGATAACTCAGAGAAGAGGAAATCGGGCGTGGAGGTACAATGCATGGCTGTGTCTTATCCTTCTGTAAGCAGGAAGAGAAGATGACAGATGCTGTGTCAGGCTGTGTGTGACTCAGGCTGAGGGGTGAGGCAGGAGAAAGAGAGAGGAGGGAGGGAGGGGGGCTGACAGGCTTGTCAGCAGGGTTCCTGTAGACGCAGATGGCTTTCTCCTCTGGGTTGGGTAGACTTCCACAGTGCGCACACACACATAAACTATAGAAACACATGTAAACCTGCCATAGTCGCACCTCTGTGTTTACCAAGGTGTGTCTGCTCTGCTGGAGAGCTGGTCTCTCTGTAAACAAGCCACAGCAGCCTCCAGAGGACAAGTAACCCAGTCAGTCACAAGCACATCATTCCTGTCATTGCTTGAATGTTTACATACAGAGGGGGCACAGAAAGGACACAAGTCAGCCCACAACAAACACCAGAGGATCTCCTCCTCATATACATCAATGACAAAGCACAGAGAGAGTGTAATTAGTGAGATGTAGATACATATTGTGTTTTAGTCTTTTGGAAAACTCAACAGTTTTATGTCTCCACAGAGAACTCCGGCCATGGCTCGCTTTGACTTCCGAGCTGAATCTCTAAAGTAAGTGGAAAATGTCCAGAGTTTGTACATGAGTGAGTTTGGAGAAACACCTCACAGCAATCCAGTAGAAACATTGATGCTGTAACACTGCCTCCAGCAAGCACAGTTAGTGATGAATGAAGTGACTTTAAGTGGCCTCTGTTTGATTTGGAGAATCTCATGAGTGGGACGATGAGGAGGCAGCGTCTGAAAACCTAACAATGAGAAAATAAAAGATGAATAATGATAAAAGATGAAGAGCTTCACAGTGAGACCAGCAGATAAGTGATTCAGAGCTGCTGTACTGACTGTCTGCGTGAAGTCACACTTCAATGGTTGATTTTATTCTTGTCTTTTGAGTTTCTGATCTCTTTGGAACATTTGCAGGGAGTTACCGTTTCAGAAAGGAGACATCGTGTACATCATCCGACAGGTGGATCAGAACTGGTACGAAGGAGAACACCATGGACGAGTCGGTATTTTCCCCCGAAGTTATGTTGAGGTGAGCAGCTTCTCCCTGCCTCTCTGTATTCACAGTCACACAGCAATACAATAGATGCTTTAAATATATATACTGTATATACCTCAATTCATTTTTTTCTACATATTTCGCACCTTAATATTCTTCTTTTTTTCCTGCTGAGTCAGTTTTATTATCCCTTTTCTTGTGCAGCTCCTTCCCCCCACAGAAAAAGCCCAACCAAAGAAAAGTGCCCCGGTACAGGTCCTGGAGTACGGAGAAGCTGTCGCTCGCTTCAACTTCAACGGGGACACAGTGGTGGAGATGTCCTTCAGGAAGGTGTGCACTGGGAATTAATGAGGACAAACCTTTTTTCTAAATACTGACGTTAATTAGTTGTTTATTCCAAGGGACTTAATTAATATCTATTTTGATGTTGTGACCTTGCGCAGGGAGAGAGGATCACACTAATCCGTAGAGTCGATGAGAACTGGTATGAAGGAAAAATCGCCGGCACCAACCGCCAGGGCATCTTCCCCGTCACCTACGTGGACGTGTACAAACGACCCCGCGTCAAAAACGGGGTGGAGTATCCCGACCCCCCCGTCAGCCAGTCGCCACAGCGCAGCACCAACGCCTCTCCACAGGTGAGGACTCCGGGCCGGTGGGTCAGCGTTGGGGGAGAGCTGACCCAGATTCGTTCCTTCACACTGAATCCAGCACCTTCTTTTTTTATAATTTAAAAGTTTTTAGTCTGTAGAATTTGTTTCATCCTTCATTTTCATTTTCTTCCTCTCATCCCTTTCTTCCTCCCTCTGTTTTTTATCTCCTTCATCCTCTTGCTCTCTGTAAAGCTGTATCGTAACCGCCTGACCACCTCCCCGCTGCCCCTCCCTCGCTCCCCCCGCCGCTCCGTGTCCCCCGAGGTCCACGCCATCTCCTCCGAGTGGATCTCCCTGACCGTGGGAGGAGGGAGCCCCCCCGCCGCCCCCACCCCTCCCCTCCCCCCGCTGCCCACCGTGTCCTACCGCTGCGGCGAGTACCTGCCCCCGCCCTACTCCGCCAGCCCCGTGCCTCCCATCACCGGCAGCCCGTACTGCGTCTCCCCCATGGCCTCTCCGTCTGCCTCCCCTTTGCCCCCGCCCTACCCGCCTAGGCCCAGCTCCGCCACGCCCTTCCTCACGTTCACCCCGCCTCAGGGCGAGGACTTCCTGCTCTCCCCTCCCTCCCCACATCTGTCTCGCAGCGTGAGCCCCTGCGGCGGGCCGGTGCTGGAGGGCTGGCTGAGGGGGGAGAAGGAGTTGACGGAGGGGGAAGGCACAGAGGGGGAGAGGGGCCGCACAGCCCTGGGCAGCAGGCAAAATAGCCCTGCAGAGGTATCTTCTGCATGGTGTGTGGTGTTGCATCTCAGGCTCACTCTGGATCTTTGGGCTTCTGGCCACAGTTTGATTCCCTAAACAAAAGAGTTTGACGAAGACGTGACTAACGTTGTCGGTTTGAGCTGAAGTTGATTTTTCTGGCCTGTGGAGTATGAATCTACTAGGAAAAGCAGAGTTAAGTTCGTTACACTGCTCAAGGCTGCAAGTCTGCATGTTGTTTTTGTGTGCGTTACTAACACGCAAATGATTTACAGTGTGTCTGTTTTATATAGTTCTGTGTCAGATTTCCTACGTGTGCAGGGACTGTAAGAGGAGACATCCTGCTCACATTTCCTGGGTTTATTTGAGAGCTCAAGTGACTTTGTCTTCATAAAGTTCAGCACATGGTTGCATGTTGTTGTTGTTCCCTTCTGGGGTGTCATAACATGGATGACATTGGAGGTTGGAGGTTTATATAGGACAGTGACATATTTATTAGTCAGTATTTATAGCTTTCACATGTTTGCTTCTGTTTCGAAACTATGGAAAGGAAGTGCAACCCGAGTGTCTCTGCAGTATGACAACACTTCACAGCAGGTGGACACAGGGCGGTCGCCAGAGAGGAGCTTTTAATTTTGAAAGGTCCAGTCCAGTGATGTGACGTTTCTGTGTTGCAGTTTGTGAGGAATGAGGCCGACCACCACGGGCGGAGCTCCAGAAGCCCTGTGATGCTGTTTGACATCCAGGACAACAACAACGTCAACTCGTTTGCGGTAAGGTGCTGCAGAGTTTCCCTGGATCTCCACTGATGATTTACAGGAAAATTACGATTTTGTAACTTCTCCATTGTGTGTTTACCTTTTATAACCCATCACCCTCAACAATGCATCTGACTCTATCATCTTTAACTACCATCTTCTATATGTCTTCGATATTTGTTTTACATGTTAGACATGTGAGCTATTGAAGGACTATCTTTTCCTATTGAAGGAATAGTTTGATATTTTGGGGAAATAGAGTTAGGAGATGATTTTTGAACCCAGGAAGGATAGAGCCAATATGGCTATTTATGCTCAGGTGTATGTAGCATGGCAGAAACAAGCACCCAGGTGTCTAGTCATCAATGGTGTTTGCACTCAGGGAGTGGACGGACAACATGGATATTTACACCCAGGTCAAGGCTGTGAGTCACATTAGAGAAGTTTTCTAACACATGGTTTATGTTGTAAAACTTAGACCTTCATCTTTTTAGAACTTATAAAGACATTTTGTACCATAAACACAAACTGTGACGAAATTTGAAAAATAATGTAATGATAAGAAGAAAAAAAAAATCTGAAACTACAAAAAAAAAAAGAACTTTATTGCCGGACTTCCTTAAACCTCTCTGCTGCAGTGTTGTTTAATAAGTGACTGACAGCAGTAGCTGACCTCTGCACCTTTTTCTAAGCAACAAGGGGCTCACTGTACGTTCCAGTGGTTGTAAACAGCCCAATAGCTGCCATGTGACTATTTTCACCTGTGTACAAATAGAGTCTCTGGAGAAAATTAGCTTTTCTTGCTGAAAGGCAAATTAGAAGATTGTTGCCACTGTCAGGTCTGTCTGTTGAGCATGAACCTGAAGGCAGCAGCCAGCCTGGCATAGCATAGCCCGTCTGAAGCTCAATAAACGGCATCCTGTTTGATTAATCCATAAAACAGGATTTGATGGGTTATGTGCCATGTAATGTCTTGGATGTCCCAGTGATTTCATGGAGTCCTGTCATCACCAGTGTTTCCATCTATTTTGAAAAGGAAATAGAGCAAGCCTCCTAAAATAAAGGCACTATGTTGTTAGATTATGTCATGTGATTTGTATATCCATGATGTCTTAAGGTATCTGCTTAGACATAAAAAAGTCAAATTCACTACTCCAGTGAGCTTCATATTTATTTTCATGCATCATCCCATCAGTGTTTAACTAGATCTACATCTACTTTACTACATTTTAATGGAGGCTGTTGAACTGTGACTGTGGAGCTGAAGTGTCTCTGTAAACAGAGAGTATGCAGACACAGACACTAGAGTCAGCTCAACCTTGTAACTGTGTACTCTTGGGGAAACATTAAATGTATACAGTCAATTTCAATCATTTTACAACTGAATAAAAGAAGGAGTTCCCCCAGACAAACAGCTCCTTCATATTTCTGTGTGGCCGATAATTGGTCACATAGAGCCACAGCTACTTTTACTGAGAAATGTTGGTTAAGAGTTAAAGAGCCGACAAGCTGACTAAAATTTAAATGAGTCTCAAAAATCACCACATCCATCAAGCAGCTCTGGCCATGACCACTGCACTGTCACCGCATTGGTTTCCCCTTGTATTCAGTATATGCTAAGCTGCTGGCTCCGGCTTCATAAGAAACAGGCAGATATGAGAGTGGAATCAATTTTCTCCTTTAATTCTCTGCAAGAGATATCACCCAAAATGTCTAAGTATTCCTTAAAGCTGCACCTGTCAGCTTCCCTGTAATACTGCATGTTCATACTGAATATTTTCCTCTACACTGTGAACTAATCTTTCATGTTTCCTGTCTACATGCTCTCACTCTGGTGTCTTGCCTCTCCATGCGTCTCCTCCCGGGCTCCACCAACATCTCCTCCGCTTTTTCCTCCTGGCTTTTAACGGATCACCTCCTTTCCTTCCTTCCTACTTACTGGACCTACCCACCTGTCTCGTCCTCCGCCCACCCCCCCCCCCCCTTTACCTCTCTCTAACTCCTCTCCTCCCCCTCCACTCAACTTCACCTCGGCGTCTTCCGGGACACTCGCTGTGGGCCCGCTGTCTGTCTTTTCTCTTGACGACTCCACCTGCTACTAGGAGGCAGTGTGTAATGAGATCTTGAATATAGCTGAGACCTCGGTGAGGTACTGCAGCACCCTGTCCCACTACCCTCATGACTCTGTCCATAGACTGCACCCCCACCCCAGTAAACAATCTTTCATCATTTCCCAGCAACCCCAGTCCCACAGCAGCAGTCCGGAGCCAAGTCGTCTTCACTGTGGAATGTGAGTAGGATCTGCTTTTTTTTTTAAGTTCCACACCCACACTTTAAATTTTCCTGAGGTCCTATGGTGCGCCCTCTCGGCCTTTGAGTTGACCGTTGTATCTTTGTGCCCCCCGCCCCCGCTCCAGTTTCCAGGCTCTGTACAGTTACGTGCCGCAGAACGACGACGAGCTGGAGCTGCAGGAAGGAGATCTCGTCAGCGTCATGGAGAAGTGCGATGACGGCTGGTTTGTCGGTATGTGCCCCTAGGATAGATTCTTCAGACGTGCAGTCACACTCACTGTGTCACATTAATCCATATAGGGTTTCGGCAGCGTGACAGCAAAGGACTGCACGCGTGCAATGTGCATGCTCAGGCCTCCTGGAGAAGTAGAGACGTCTTCACTGTGTCACATTCGTCCATATAGGGTTCCTAGAGAACGACAGTTCATGATTGAGTCATTTAAAGAGATAGTTCAACATTTTGGCAAATTGGCCCATTGCCATAATCCCTATAGTCTTATCAGTAGGTTTGTTACCTTTAATTGTCAGTGCAAGCTATTTTTAGAACGGCGGAACAGAGCTACACTACGGAGGCTAATGGAATTTCTTGGTTTCTCTCATCAAACTCATCAAATACACAATCCAACAACTCCACAACGCTCTTGTGGACAGTTTGTGACCTGCACATTCACCACGTTATGAGATAATAATGGAAGGTTACAAGACAGAGTTGATTCCTGTTGGGGGCAGTTTTTCAGCAAGCAGTCTCTGCATTTACCTCGTAAACAACTCTGTGAATGTGCAGGTTACAACTTGTCCACAAGAGTGTTGGATTGTGTATTTGATGAGTTTGATGAGGGGAAACCAAGAAATCCCATTAGCCTCTGTAGCGTAGCTCTGAGCAGCTCGTGGCTCTGCTCTGCCATTCTAAAAATAGCTTGCACCAACAATTAAAATGAACCTACTCCTAAAACTATAGGGATTATGGCAATAGTCCAATTTGCAAAAATGTTGAACTATCCCTTTAAGCTTCAAACTAAGACAGAGTCCTTTTACTTTCTTCCTCACAATCGGTGTTTCTCTTTCTGCTTCTCTACAGGTACCTCAAAGAGGACAAAACTGTTTGGGACTTTCCCCGGGAATTACGTGAAGGAGGTGAAACTGTAAAGATGTCTAGTCTGGCTGTAACACACGGTTGCCTGTCAAGCTTGGGAAGTCATTACTATCGCGCATGGCTGTTGGTTAGGATAGTCATTTAGCCGGGCGAATCCGTTTCGTCCCGGGGGAAAGTGATCGGTTCGGCCTGAGGTATGTCAAACTGCACGAGGCGAGGACGGAGACGGCTCACTGCCCAGACCCTCAGCATGGTGTACACCTTCATCATCACACTTCACACGCTCTCCCTCACAAGAATACGTCCATCTCCACACGTGGAATCTCTCTCTGAAACCGACCACAAACTTTAGCTTTCATTGTACAGATAATAACTTCCACTTTGTCCGCGTGAATTTTACAGTACACAAGTGTTTTATGTAGCAGGCCGGCAGCAGAGCAGCGTTGATGGATCATGGAGAGGATCTTATTGAACTGGACTATGAAGGAGTCTGAATGTATTTTTTGTTGTTGTTGTTTGGGGTGTGGGGTTGGAGCTGTTTGTCATGAGCTACCTTTCAGGATCAGAGGTGTTTAACATAATTGGCTATGGATGATCAAATCTATAAAACCACTTCCTTTTCGTTTAACTTCCAAAAGAGAACCAGTGTTTGGAGAATATTTTGTGGAGTGCAATGTGCTTCACTCTGCTCCGACAATTTTCTTTATTTGAGAGTGAAGACAATGACATGAATCCAGTTCCCTCTGGAGTTTAAGTTCTTAAAGCCTTATACAAAGACCTTTTAGAAAATGGTCAGTTGGACCTCTTTTCACTTTTCAAACAGTGTTGGCTGCTTTTCAAGAACAGTGCAGCGCTCACAGCTCAGTGTAAACCAAAAGCTCTAGATACCGGTTCAGTATTATCTTTGTTTTCTATCCAAAGGTTGTTACAGAGCAGATATTACAGTCATGTGTTTGAGAGAAACACTAAAAAGGTTGAAGTGTGCTGTGAGCTTCTCTTTCTCCCAGTTACCACATCAAGCACAGAACGCGTGGACGGCTGCGCTGATTGTCTCATAACACTGAAGATTAACTGTGTGTATCCAAGTAGAAACTATTCACTTGTCCTTTTTATACCTGCTCTGTTGAAATAGAAGTCGACTGTGCATGCTGATGCCTGTAAGGTAGTTGTATCTGGCTCCGTCTCACCACTACAGGACAGGCGTGGTAGCACTTAACTTCCTGTTTGGTTATTTTAGGGAGATCCCACCTAGAAAGATAATAGAAGATTAAACGGTGGTGACAGAAGAAGCTATTTAAGGTTTCGAATGAAAGCCAACGAGGTGTCTTAGAGGATAATCGTACTGATTTTTAAAAGCATATTGAGATTTTAACCATGCCCTTACTGACAAGATTGTATGTTTTAGCCATGTAAATGTGTACAGAAAACTTTCAGAGGCCTTCCAGATATGGCTACATATTTTCCTATGTAATAACTTCAACTTAGGTAACACAGTTAGTGGAATGATCTGAATTATAGCCGATATAGATCGGACAGCATGCACTGTAACACCAATAGGAGATTGACAAATCAATTTGGTGCATGAAACACTATAAGCTAACGTCTCTGTATTTGCATTCAGCTTAAAGAAAACAGAAGCGACATTAGGGCTGACACTCCAGTCGCTCCCTGACGGTCTGAATTCTGCTATCAAAGCATCAGAGCCGTCGTCTTGCAGAGCACAGAGCTCCCACATCTCCTGCACCCTCAGATCCTGTAACACACACCCATCAGAGCAGCTCCTCCAGATGCACACATGAAAGCCATTGTTGTTCTTTTCTTTGTGTTCCCGTCAAATTCCTTGACGTCATCGACCGCTGTGATGTGTGTGCTCATCAGTCCTTAGCGGAGCTGTCAGATAGTACTTGCGAATAACTCTTAGTGCTTGTTATGACCTGCTCGGAGCAGGAGAATGGGTGTAGTTTGTAGAGCAATTTGTTACAAAAGTATTTTGAAGTCTGTTTAGTTTGATAGCAGGAGGGGACGGTGTTGTGATCTATCCAAAGGTAGCTGAAGTCGGATCCACACATTTTTCAATCCAATGGTGCCAGACTATCCTGTTAGTAGAGCTCTTTATAACTGCCTGGGTGCACACAATCTGAAACATAATGTGAAGTAACACCCACTAAATCTCAAAGCGTATGTTTACCATGTCTTTGTGGGTTTGTTTGCACCTGATCTGAACGTGCAACAGTTGTGCAGTGACGATAAACGATGACCTGATTGCAAACATGTTTGAATGTTCTGTATGTGGCTAGCACATATGCGATATATGTATAAGTTAAATAATCAATGAAGTGCATTAATTTAAGAAAATATAGTAGCAATCAGTGTTTGTTTGTTTTTCGTCCTCACTGGCATTTGATGTTGAGACAGAGTCAGGTGTTTCTTCCTGTGCACACCACTGACAATTCAGCCAACGCGGACGAAGGGGGGTTTTGTCTCAGCAAGATAAAACACATAATATAATACACTGCATTGTGTGTTTGCTTGTAAAGCACTGATATGATGTTCAGGTATTTTGTTACACCACAAAAGCATTTTTTTCCCTCCACTGCTGGCTAAACATTTTTTTTCCTGTGTGACTCCAGCTCCTCATGAATGTGTTGATTGGCTGTCGACCTGTAGGCTTGTTCAAATATCCCTGACAAAAAAACAACAGCAGTGTCTCAAAAACACTAGACTGGATGGTGACAGTCTCTTATTTAGTCAGATCACAACTCACTATAGATTGTTCTCTGTGATATAACGCTCCATAAAAACATCACAGGATGTATGAATGTATGAATATATGAATGTGGCGCAGACAGCGCTCACATGATTTGTAAAATAAAACGTCTGAATGTCTTTTCATCATGAATGAACATGCAGACTAACAAGAACCGCAGCACAAGAAGGACTGTAAATATGTAAAATAAGAAAAAGATAGACTGTGAGTGACGGGAGCGTCGGACTGAGCTCTCAGTCACTTGCAGCAGTTTATTTACCTGAAGGATTTTTTTGGAAAAGCACAGAGTGGAGCGTTACTGAGCACAGGAAGTTTAATGCATATGAACATTACGCTGCCATTTGTGAGGATCATAATGCCTTATGTTAGATGCAAAATGAAATTGTGCCTCATTTTCATTTAATGTTTTTTTTTTCCTTCTTCTTTTTTTGGAGTATCACTGAAATGTATCCATGACATATTTAATGTAACCACCATGGTTTTCCCATTAGTCCCCAGTCTCTGTGACGGGGAGAAATATTTACTAAGAACTTGTCAGTTACTGTGCAAGTACCTAAAAGTGTGACACAATGCTTCAACTTAATGATTAATAACCATGAGAATGGATTAGTTTAATGGGACACACAGCCCTCAACAGGTTTGGTTTGTTTGCTTCAATTTGCAGTGCTGTTACATTGACAATATAAAAAAAAAAAAAAACTATACACTGCTGTGACTTCGGTATTATGCAATATTTAATAAACCATTTAAACCATTTCCTGTGGTTTTGTTTTGTTTTTGCTTTGGTTTTGTTTTCTAATATGTGGTTATAAATGAGCTTGTAAAGAATGTTAGAGGTCAGCCAGGTTACATGGTAGACTTATTTGACAGCTCTGTGGAGCAGTAGGTAAATGTATGTCAAACGGATGAAATCCTATTAGGGTGAGGATGATGATAGATATGTTTTTACAGCCCTGACAGTCAGAAGCTGGTTTATTTTACACTTCAGAATATGCTGTATATCTCCTCAGAAACAAAGAGTTTGAATGACTTCACCGGTGTGAGCCTGAAGGCCTTGTGTGGGTTCTTGTAACCCCACAAGAAAGGACGTGTTTCATCCAGTCCGTCTGGACTTTTTCTCTCCACTTTCAGCTGAGCTCCTCTGGCAGGAATTCAAGGTTGGGAGCGGCACATTCCACATCCTGGGATTTAGCTCTACCATAAATGGTAAGCTCGCATATAACACGGTGACGTACCGGCAGGCAGACATCCCTAAAACAAACACTAGAGCTCATCTGAGAGGAGAAGAAAAACGAAGACGGTTCACTCTGCTCTACTTTCAAAGTATTTTCATTGCATGTAAAGTCAAAGGGCCACCAGATGAGAGGTAGCCTATTGTTCTTCATAATAACATAATAACTCAAAGTTAAATTACGTTCTTGTAATGGGGATTTGCCAGCTTACTGTTAAATCATGAGGGAGTTTCATCTACATGGTCTACAATGTCCAGGCTCTGACAAAGGAAATGCATAGTGGTTGACACAAAAAGAAAGTAAGGCTATACAAAGATTTTTCTTTGTTACCCCTGCAGCTTGGTTTTCTATACTAACAGAGCCTGGCCACGAAAATCATGAATCAACACTGAATCATCACAATGCCCAGGCTCAGAGACTTTCAACAATAAACAAAGATTTGTGGTTGGAGTTGGTGTGCTAGTTTTACTCTGATTATAAATGTTTTTTTAAGCAGTGGCATGTATGAAAACGATGGTGTATACAGCAAAGACAGTGATTATGTCTGTTATCCCCCAGGGAGATAATAAAGTTTTATGTCATGCCATTTTCTGTCATTAGAAAAAAAGGAACAAAAATGTTAAAAGTAATAGTTTTATGTTTAGTCTGACTTAGTCATTAGTTTGATTAATGATAACAATCTTAATCAAACTAATGACTGATACTGTAATAAGATACTTTAAAACAATGAACTCATATTTTCACACAGAAAACATAAATCTTCAGGGGATAAACTGGGTATTTCAAATTTTAAATAATCAATTTCCTCAAACAGCTGGGGCACTATGAATTTTATTATAGCTACATCATTCACACCCATCTGAATAATACAGGCCCCTTGTTAATCCTATTGGGGTCAGCGGTCACTGGTGGTGGCTCATGCTGGAGCTCTTATGAACAACATTAAGTTTTGGTCACGCAGACAACAATGGGATAAGTTCTGTGTGCTTCAGTGGCTGTATTATTCCCGGTCCACTTCCGCACTCACTTTGAGAAGTGATCCATCTTCTCGTTGACGATCTTTGGTCTCTCACTTATCAGCGAGGAAACTTCAAAATCTATTCGCCTGACTGTAACCTGAGGGTCCGCCCCCTCCTCTAATGCTGCTGGATCCTGGCTCAGACCACTGAGGATCGATCACTGCACATGTTGCTGGAAGGCGGACTGCTGCTCTGACACACTGACATACAAGCTAACTTACACTCGGCTCTTTTCGAACAACCTAACAACTTCTTTTATCGAGATGCCTGTCCGGGTGGTGATGCAGGGACCTGGGCCGTGGGGGTTCAGGCTCGTTGGGGGAAAGGACTTCGAGCAGCCGCTGGCTATTTCTCGGGTAAGTTACTTTTACTGTTTGGCTGCTGCTGCTGCAATGTTACCGAGCGGAGTAACCAACCACCGCACCTGGCTGGGGCTTGTCCCGGGCTAACTTTCACCTCTCTTTGTGCGTGTCTGCGTGTGTCCTGTCCCGACTCCACCGACAACAGACCGAACGTTAACACGAGTTTTTAACAATGGGACCGTTAAGACGACCGTTACTCCACACAAGTGAAACCGGCGTCACTGTTAACGTTAACGAAGCTAACGTTAGCTGCCGTTCCGGAGCCCGTCTCACCTGCACGGTGTTCCAGTTCGACACCTCCACGTTCACATACGTCGGGTGTTTACTGTAATTAGTTGTAGCTGTGTTGTGTTGTCCAGCTGTATGTTTTTAGTGTGACTTTGAGGGAACAAAGAGAGAACAACTGTGAGAAATATACGCCCAGACTTTCACATGAGCGAGGGCTCTCACATCCTATAACTTTCAAGTCTTAATTTAAAAAACTTAAAAACAAAAAAGCACACTTTCAGTGCAGACTCCAGAATATACTTTTAAAGTGTCCTTTATTTTGACAGTCCTCAGTCAGTGTTAAGACTTCCGTACGCCCTTGTTCAGTCTCGGTTTCTGTTACCTCACAACAGCGTTGTACACATCAGTACAAAACTTTATGAGACAATATGACACAGGTTTTACAGTGTGACACTCCCGTGGCAATGGTGATAATAGTGTGTACCTTTGCTGCTCCTGCTTTGAATGTTGTTACAGTGGTCAGTCTACACTCCACCCATGGAAAAGTGATTAGGAATTCCTGGACTGTGCCACGGCCGTCCCCTGCTTCCAGCCCAGGAGCCCTTATCTCCAGCAGTAGGCCGCCACTGCTGCTGCTGCTGCTGCTGCTGCTGCACAGCCACTGACAGAAAACAACTCCCTGCCATGTTTACTGTAATTGGAGAAATGTGTGGAAGTGTCATCCGGGGTCAGAGTTAAATCGAATTAGATGCCAGTAGGTTCAGACTTGAAGGGAAGTGTTCAGATGGTCGGTGTGAGAATGAGAGGACAGAGAATCAAAAGCGTGTTTCACATCTGCAAAACGTTTTCTTGTACGTCTTTTAATGCCTGTGTGTGGTGTGGTGGACTCTCTCAAGACGAAATATTTTAAAAGGGTGTGAAAGTACATATTTAACCGGCTCCTGAGAATTCTTCACTTGAAAACAAAACCATATTTTGAGCTCATACAGCCCCCAAAAGTTGTTGCTTTTTATGAATGAACCACCCCTCTCCTTGTGTTGTCGTAGGTCACCCCTGGGAGTAAAGCAGCCCAGGCCAACCTGTGTATCGGAGACTTGCTCTTGGCCATCGACGGAGAGCCGACAGACGGCATGACTCACCTGGAAGCGCAGAACAAGATCAAGGGCTGTGGAGATGAGATGGTGCTCTCCATAGACAGGTAGGTGGCAACATGTGCCAGTCTGATGTGCGTAGCCGCAGGCCTGCAAAACACAGTAATACGAGACAGCTCAGCCTCAGTCCAGGTGTTCAGGAAGTAATGTTATGCTTATTCATGCTTCTTAACAGGGCGAGTCTGTCTTTGGTTTTACTCAAATCTTTAGTTTGTGGAGTGTCTCTGTGTTTAAGGTTTGTCATACTGTGACATGTCGGCGTGTTACATCATAACTTTCTGGCAGCCGGCGATTTCAAGCTGCAGGGATGTTGAAATTGATTAAACAGGCAGGTTGAAGCAAATGTGTCTGCTTACATTAAGTGAAAGTCAGTTGACTGCGAGGCGTGGCAAACTGTCGAGGTAGCCGAGTAGAAGAACATACCTTCATACCAGCTGCTCAGTTGCGTTCAAAAACACCAGCTTATTGTCATGTTATGTGTGTGTGTGTGTGTGTGTGTGCATCTATACAAAAAAAAAAACGCCCAGAAACACGAAGGAGAAAACTTGGCAAGCTGCATTTAAACGGGCTGTGTGTGTGTAATTATTGTGTGATTATAGCATCTTTCATTCCCTTTTTTCCTCTTCCTCTGTTCCTCAGGTCAGAAACTAAACTGTGGTCGCCGCTTTCATCGGAGGAAGGGAAGACACATCCGTACAAGATGAATCTTGCATCAGAACCACGGGTGTGTGTCACCATCAAAGCTTGAATGTAGGACCTGGGCTTTTTAAAAAATTACTCGCTCCATCACTGAAATGAATAACTGGGGGAAATCCCACGCACAGGTAGCCGTATCTTTTCTGGAAGCCTGCACATTCCTTTCCCACCACGCCCGCAAAGGCTTGTGGGTTGTTTCTTTTTTTTTCTTCTTTTTTTTATAGTGCCAATGATGAAGTCATTGTTTACTCCCCAACAGGAGGTTTCCTAGGAGACGGTAGTTTATCAGCCAAGTCCTGACGCAAGCCTCAGTTCCTGTCCGCTGAGTGGAAAGTTCAGGCCTGAAGTGTGACTTCATGTAGGAGACGGTGTGACGTGTCGCTCTGTGTGTGTGTTTCACAAGTCACACAGTAACATGTGTTTCAGTCACTTGGAGTTTGTCACTGTGATGCCTCTTGCTTTTTAAAAAAAACTTTTAATGCATTTAAAGTACTATATAATAGATTTTAAGGTGTTCTAACTTGTTAGATGCAAGTATTGTTGGTTTCTTGTCGTGCGTGTTCACCCGCTCACAGAGACTCCGGGGTGTTCTGTAATTTAGATGTCAGACGCTTGAAGCATGAGCTGTATTTGGAGGCATTTCTGTGTTTCCACCCCGGAGCATGCACTACATTTGCTGGTATTTATGTGCCCACTTTGATGGCATGCCAATGTCATGATGTGTTTGTCTTTAAGACCAGTCACTGGTGAGCTGTAATTCAGGCCGCAGTCCACAGTCCCTTATTATGATAAATGATGTGTCTAATTATTCAAACGAGAAGCAGCAGTGTAAGAAGAAAACGACATTTTTAAGCCGTGTAGCTTTTCCAAAATGTTTTTTAAACGAACTGCAACATAATTGAATTCCACTGAAATAGCTGAAAGCAACCAGTTGTTGTTGAGCAATGTTCCTAACCCACTAGATATTAACTGCACGTTTGTACATGTGCAAAATTTATGACCAATGCTGCAGTGAGTGTGCACACAGTGTGTTGCATGTGTCTAGACGGTGTGACATGTCACAAAGAGTTTTAACCCAATACTCATTTTCGCAGGAAGTGAAACACATCGGCTCGACCCACAACAGGAGTGCGCTGCCGTTCACTGGGTTCGGCTCCAAAGTCGTGACCAACCAGTACAACAGCCCCTCGGGTCTGTACTCTTCAGAGAACATCAAGGACTTCAACTCGGCTGTGGACGAAGTGAAGACCATGGGCACCCCCAGTGAGCCCAGCAACAAGTAAGATGATCTTGAAATGACGTCAGGATCCCCCCCCCCCCTCAGTGATTTAGTCAAGCCAGACCACTGAGCCATTTGAATCATGGCCTCAAATGAGAAGTCATTTGTGGTGATTTATGTATTTCTGAAGTTGATTATAACGATTAACAGTATGAATTTCCCTCAAACTCCCGACTGAACCATGTGATTATTTCAGGCATATTGTGTATAGTGCATGGTTTCTCACTAGGGGTGTGAGAAAGTATTGAAACACTAAAACATTGCAATATTTTGTTTCACAATGCTGAATCAATTTTCTTTAAAAACAGCTTACATGCAAACATTCACAGCAGTGATTCATTTTTGTGTTGCATTTAAAACTCTGACTGTTGGCAGCAGTCATTCAACCGAACATTGAGATGGTCTGTGGCTCTTCGCATGCTCAAACATTCCCTCTTAGCACCGTCAAAAAAGGAAGGAAAAATTGTATCACATTGTATGGTTGCCCCTTTATCCTCATATATATTGTATCACCAGATTATTGCCAATACTCACCCCTAGTTCTTACCCAGCTCCCTCTCTCTATAAAATATAGTAGTGTCCCCATACATCAACTTTAAACTAGAAGAGCAGGTCAAGTGTAAAGGGATAGTTCAACATTTTGGCAAATTGGGCTATTGAGCTTTTTTTTAGAACAATGGAGCAGAGCCGTGAGCTGCTCAGAGCTACTCTATGGAGGCTAATGGAATTTCTTGGTTTCCCTCATCAAACTCATCAAATACACAATCCAACAACTCCAAATGCTCTCGTGGACAAGTTGTGACCTGCACATTCACCACGCTATGAGATTTACCAAAATGTTGAACTATCCCTTTAAAGTTTGGGTTGTTTCTATGTCTATGTAACTGAATATTATATGGCACATTTGTTATTGTTGTGTATTACTCTATTTATATTATTTATTTTAGTCTATATTTCTCAGTCTAATCTTCATTAGGGTGTAGTTACTATTGCCCAACATAATTTGTACCTTAAACACTTTTATTGTTCAAACTGGACTTGAAAACCTCTTTATTGTTTCATCATTTCTCTTATTTATTTATTGAAAAGGCACAGTTCATATTAATAAACATCAGTATAAATACATTTACAAATATGCCAGAATTACTGGCATATAGAATGACTTCTAATTTGCATTCATAAGCCTTTTGCATCATTCAGTTGCTGTTTTTAGGGAAAACAGCACATCCAAGAATCATTTATTTTATTGGTTGAAAACCTTCCCCCACAGGTCACTGATAGATTGGCTCTTTACTGCTGGATTAAAGTAGACTCTCATCCATTTTTGATTAGTCTGCACAGCAAAAGTTAAGCTTGAAAGATTCAACTCCCAGATGGCTGGATGATAAATGTCTTCACAAATCATTAGTAATGAGGATATGATGCTGAAGTAAGTAGACTCACACAACATTTCAGATCATTGAAAGCTGTGAGACCAGGGAAAAACAAGAGACTGAAATAAACTATGATGACATTCAGGTTTTCCAGGTTTTCTCATTTCTCATACTTAAACAGCCTTTATGTATAAACAGAAGAGATGATGATGTTTGTTGTTAGTTGTTTGCTGAAGACTGTTGTGACAGTTTTTTTCCCTTCCTGGGACTCTGCAGACAGCTGAACTGAAACCTCATTTCTCTGTAGAGCTCCATCAGATCCCTCAAAGGCAGGCGTGCGGCCGTCGGTGGCAGCAGACTCTGAGGTCTACAAGATGCTGCAGGAGAACCAGGAGTCTGACGAGCCTCCCCGACAGTCGGCTTCATTCAAGGTGCTTCAGGAGATTCTAGAGACAGGTACAGATCCCACTCATCACTCACACCTTCCCTTCCTTCCCCAGAGAGGGGGCTAATCAGAGAGTTGTCTCTCTTACGATGCTAGGCTGTGGGGGAACAAATTATCTGATCCATCTTTTTGAATTAGGAAACATATTTCTTGGGGTTTTCTGGTGATGCATAGAACTAAACCTGAGTGTTCAAAACATTTTTCTGTGTGGCGTTTGCAGGAGACTCTGATAAACCATCAGGCTTCAGGAGTGTGAAGGCTCCCACAACAAAGATCGGCTCATCGGTGGGGAATGCAGACAAGCTGCCCGTCTGTGACAAGTGTGGATCTGGGATCGTGTGAGTATTTTATGGTTCTTCAGTACTGTTCTTTTATAGACGGTGTGTTTGGGTGTGTACGTTAGAGTAATTTATGGCTTCACTTGAACTCAGAGACTGATCTCATTGGCCCAGATCAGTGTTGACCTCCACCTTCAGGACATTCACTGACGCTGTTTATTTTCTAGTGTTCTTTCACTTGGAAATTTCAACATTGTGACAAAATGTTGTGATGCAACACAAACGGGTCTCCAGAGTGTAGTTGTCTCTGTTGGAGTTTGTCTCCTCCCTGTGGCTGAATTAGGTAAAACCCACCAGCTAACCCAGTCCTGCTGCCAAGTTGTTGTTGTTGTTTTTCCCTCTCACCTTGAAAATAACTTTAATTAGTTCAATTTTCCTCCCCTGTAAATATTTCCATTATTGCTTTTCCTTCCTTACTTGGCGTGATGTTATGAGAGACAGATGTTTTTCAGCAGACTCCCCACTGTAGTTGAGATACATTTTCTGACTTAAGGGGATAGCTATGCACCAAAGCTCCTAAAGTACAGTGATGTGATCAATCACACGAGTTGTTTAAAATTTAAAAATGCATCAGAATAAAATATCAAGAATGTTGTTTTCTTGTTGCTGATTCAGCCATTTATCTTTTTAAATGTTGACTTATTTGTAATTGAATAGTTTCTTTATGTATAATGTCTACAGCAGAAGGGAACACAAGTGATTATTTCAACAGTGAAGAGTCTGAAAGCGTCTCATGTTAGGCTGCTGTAGCTTAAGAACCATGAACAACAGTGTCCCTGCATCTCTTCTGTTCTGTCTGGAGTAAAAGCATGAATCTGCTCCTTGTTTTCATCACAACATGGCAACAACAACAACACAACTCTGTGCCCAAAGTCTGATACATTAACAAATGATCTCAGTAAGTGAATGTGGAAGGACTTGACTCTACCTCATCCTGCAGTGAAGCACCCACTTAGAGCCAGGCTTCTCCAACCAACATAAACATGTGACCTTACTCGTGCCCCTGTGGCTTACTGGGAGTGAGGCTGTTCAGAGCAGCAGATGAATGTGAACCTTTTACAGTGCACGTATGAAAAACAAAGTCTTGTCAATAACACGATCGTTAACGTCTGCTCCTCAGGGGGATGGTGGTGAAGCTGAGGGACAAGTTCCGTCACCCCGAGTGCTACACCTGCACAGACTGCGACGTCAACCTCAAACAGAAGGGACATTTCTTTGTGGAGGAACAAATTTATTGCGAGAAGCACGCACGGGAGCGAGTGACTCCGCCCGAGGGCTACGACGTGGTCACGGTCTTCCCCAAGTAGAGTGCTCGCTGAGCTCAGCCTCAGGACTGCACGCCGCTGTAGGACACCACCACGCCACCACATTTAGCCCATGCTACTCCTGAGACTATCAGATGGTCTTCTTTTTCTTCTCCTCCTCCTCCTTCTTCGGTGTAGTCACTGGTAGGCAGGGCAGTAAAGAACTCCATGTTTTAAAATGTTGATTTGCACATTAACTTTGGCCTCTACAAAAGGAAAATTCATGACCATGAGATGATGACTTTCGCTTTTTCTTTCTCTAAGGAACTGTTTTCTATTTCGATGACAGCAGCTGTGTTTTAGTAGTCATGTTTGTCTGTACATGTGTCTCCTGCTCTTCTTCTGAATCATGGAAACAATGGAAAGCCAGACCACGTGTCAACCCCAACAGACCACATGTTTTCTACAGTTTTTATTAAGTAAATAAATAAACCTACTTTTACTCAGCAAAATAGTTTGAAAACCACATTTGACAAATAAATATTTTTAGCTTACACCAGTCTCCTGTGTTCCTAAATCACTGGCTGTGACAGTCAGAGTTCGTTGTAATTGTCTGTGGCTGTAAAAATGTATATAAAGTGAAGACAACATGATGACAGAAGCACTTATCAATGCAAACAAGTCCACCTCTTATTTATGGCTTATAGAAAATGCTGCTGCGCTGCTTTGTGCTGGTTTCTGTCCAACTGGACACGTCACTGACGTCACTGTAAAGCCAAAAAAGTCCTCCACCTCAAGAGGAGCAGCGCAGCAGCACTTTTCTTCTATTTGTGTACATTTCTACATGAATCACAGTAAAACATCAATAGTGCCATGTGTGAGGGAAGTGGACGTCCCCACGCACAGACCGGAAATAGAAGCAGACAGGTGCAGAGGTGCATTCAGCACACGTCCTGGTTTCACTGCTCAGTTCATGAACATATGAGTTACAGTTACTTGGGTCGAAGTCTGGTGACGTCAGGTAACCAGACTCTGCAGAGGAAACGCTCGAGGGACTCCTCGGGTGTGACGCCACCGACAGGTAGTCCGCCGTGTGCCCGCGCTGGTCTGCCATGCGCAGCGTCTCAGTCAGAGCCCAGATGTAGTTGTGGGCGAAGCGCAGGGTTTCTATCTTGGTGAGCTTGGCGTCGTCGGGCAGCGCCGGCAGGATGCCGCGGAGCGCGTCCAGGGCCGAGTTCAGGTTGTGCATCCGGTGACGCTCCCTGTCGTTCGCCTTCACCCTGCGCCGGCCGCGCTGTCCGGGGCGCTCACACCTGGCCCGGAGCCTTGACGGGAGTTTACAAAGAAACGTCTCCTCCTGAGTGTCGCCGGCGTCTTTGGCGGAGCCGCGGAGCTTGGCTGAGGTTCTGCACGTGCGCACGTCCCCGGGAACGCTCCGGACTGTAGGAGGCATCCTATGGAGGAGAGAGTTCAAGTTCAGTCAAAATTATGTCCACAGCCATGAGGTCATGTTTTTTTTCTTTTCTTTTTCCGTTTGTCTATTTCTTCTTTCTTACAAAAAACAGTAGGAAGTTGGAGTAAATCACCGCGCTCACGACCAGCGTGTGCCAAGGTGCCCGAAAACCACAAATAAGTGCACAAAAAAGAAAGTAGCCTATCTGCACACTTGGATTAGATTAGATGATTTTCAGTGTCTTTAATAGACCAATAGGGTGAAGCCTGATCTAGGTCTTTTGACGGAAAACAAGGTATATTAAAGATATACTACTGATACTTGCATCTGATCCAAGTGTTCAGATATTCTTATTTTTTGTACACTTACGCCTATAAAAAACTGTAAAATATCAACAAATAATAACATATATTTATGCATCAGTTTAATCTTTATGTCCTTTTTTTTACCCCGTTAGTCTATTATGGATAATGAAATAAGTGATGAAAGGAACAAACACATAGTGTTTAGAAAATGTTAAAGAATCAGATAAAAGAAACAGAGATGGATATATAGTATTTGCACTTACTTCAGTGCTAGTGCCAGGTGAAGCTCAGGTAAAGAGACAGCGCGTCGTCCTTGTTAATCCTCCGCTGCAGCTGACAGTGAGGGACGGATGCGCATCTCTGTCATTTTATATGGCCTTTATCTTATCTTTTTGCCCGGTGTAAGCCTGAATCAACAGCGCCTGTCAAGTGGCCAATCAGCTTCCAGGCAGCGCGTCCTTCTCCCTCTCTTATTCTCCTCACTACTGTCTGTCTTTGTATATTCTTTGTAATGCTGACTTGAATACACGTGTAGTAAAAAAAGAAAAAAAAAAGCAAGTTTATTTTTTTACAGCCTTAGAGAGATTTACCTTACTTTCTCCTGCTGAAAGAAATATCTGACACTAATTCCCATAAGCCTGAGAAATTGCTTAATTTGTAAAATATGGAACATTTTAAGGTCAGTTTTGAAACCATTACTCGACTGTGTGTGTGCTTTTTTCTTTTAAAAAAAAAAATCCATCTCTGTATCATAAATATTTGTGATTATTCTTTTAATTGCTGATAACATTATTAGTCATTAGTCATGCCGTCTCCTCTCCACCTCACAGTGGCGTTAGTAGCATGGTGGTTTAAACCACAACACACATTCAGTGATTCAAATTCACAACGCAGAAAATACAAGTACAGGATTTTTTACGCACAAAAACTACTTAATCCAAACCAAACACTATGAACAATATACTGTGTATACATTTGTGCATGGGTGTAGATGGTGATGGTGCAGCTCCACTGGAAGCTGCGGAGTCGCAGCACTTGTCCTGATCCTAATGAAGTCTCAGTTTTAATAATGATGATAATAATTTAAAAAACAAAACAAAAAAAGTTTAAATACAGGTTTAGATTTGGGTTGTATCATTTTTCCTCATGTGAGATTATAGTGATGAGTTAACTGGTGATTTTTGTTTGATTTGATTTTTTTTGCTGTCAGGCACGAGGTTCGAGTTTGCCTTTGCAGATGTTATCAGATCTGTGTGCTTGAGTTGAAGGCTCGTTGTCACGCCACATTTTACGCACTCAGAATACTGGCACGTGCCGTGCATGGCACACGGTGGTTATGGTTACCTGGATAACTGGCATCTGGAATCATCTCCCTGTGCATCACTGGGTCGAAAACTGATGTGAAAATAACAGCATATCCATGATTATTTGCCAATAAACTGTTTATCATTAAAAACACTGTTGCGTATTTTTTTTGATTGTGCGCCCATCACATGTGCTGGAGAGGTTGAAATTTCAGGACTTTACAACTGTTGGTGAACGGTTCTTACGCGAGAGTTACAGCAAGTTTTTTGAAGAACGACTCGTTTCTGTGTCAGATCCAAAAAATATTATCTATATAATACATAATATATATTTTTTAAGTCACATCCATTTGGACAAACGTTTGCTTACTGCGTTAGAGCGCAAAGCTCCGGCATTTGGACAAAGACAATTACGCATGGGGCCTCTCAATAGAGAGGGTCAGACAGGGTGAAACCTGTTGTGTGAACTGGTAGTACAAAGGCTCCTGTTGTGTGTCAGCACAATAAAATCTCGATTTCTTCTGTGGTGCGAGCCTGTGTCTGTGCGCCATGACATCTCCAAAAGCATGTCCACTATCGCCACACCTCAGTGGCGCATTACAATTTTATAATAAAACTTAACTTTTAGGATCTTACAAAGGAGTGAACCGTGTCGGCAACACGCAGACACGCTTGGGCTGTGGTGAGGGGGAGCGGGGGAGTGTGGCAGAGCTCAAACATGATTTACAATTGCCAACAAAGGATCACAAAAAGCTCTCCTTAACTTTCTGTCTAAATATGTGTTTTGGGAACAATCTGATAACCATATGCTTTCAATAAACTGGACAAATACACTAGTGAGATAGGAGATGGTGCCTTGCTGTTATAAAAGGCTCGAAAAGTCTAAAGTAAACTAAATATTACCACTTTACAAATAATCATTGATGCCAAATCCATATTGGGATATCATGGACAGGTGTGGGTTTGAAGTTGTCAGTCCCTCTCCTTGATTTTTTATCAGTGTGCTGTAGTGTCCTGCTTGTTATGCAAAGTATAGGCAAACATAAGCTGCCAGTTGCTGTGGAAATAGCAGATATCGGAGCAGACTTGGTACGAAAAGTGATTTAACAATATTTAACAATAAACTGAGTAAGCTTCGGAGCAGGTGATACCTGCCTGGCCCTCCTGATTAATACTTCCTCTACTACTTCACTTTACAGTCTCCTTTGCTTATTTATTAAACGAAATCTATTTATTATTATTTTAGCAAACAGAAGTACCAGGTGGGGCTTTATTTTCGTCTTCAGCTTTTTGTTTGAAGGACGTTTTGAGGGGGGCAATCAAAGTCCAACAACTCGCTGACCAGATTGTTGTCATCCCAAACTAGCAGCGAAGCCATTCAATGTGCCCCCCTCCTCTTGTTCTCTCCAGCAAAGAGCTGCCAGGAGGGAAAAAAAGAAAAAGGAAACTTCTTCAAGAAAGGAAAAACATCTTTAAAACATTTAATTGCAACCCGGATGCCATATGTACACCTCTTGTGAAACCTCTCAACAATGTGACTGCCTTTTAGAAAGTATGGAGTGCGCCTTTGGAGACGTGTGCGCTTTTGGAGAGGTGCGCGCGTCGTGACCAGAATGACCCCGAGCACACTTATAACAAGAAGTAATTCACTTTTAATGTGCTTTAGAGTTTCCTTTCACAGGCAATGCATTGTACCTCTCACCTCAGCTTTTGAAGACAGTGTACACCAATTACAGTGGAATAGCTGTCCTTTGGAGACAGTTTGTCTTTTTGTAAAGACTCAGGATTTTAAGACCGAATAGGGCTGTGGCTGCAAGTCGCCCCCTTTCAACCCCTAAACCACAGGAGAGTGTGCTTTCTTTCTTCTAAAGACTTGTTTACAAGCTGAATTTTGCATTTGTTAGTGGCTCTTTGTGGATACAAAGAACAAATGTACATTTTCTTTAAATGGATGAAGTCCTAAGAAAAAAAATCATAAAGCCTTATCTAAATGTTTACGTCTGCCACTGAGGCAGGCTTATTTTTTCTTTGTTTTTGTTGGTTTGTTTGTTTGTTTTTAGAGGTTGTCTGCAGTAACATCCAGTAGATCTGGACAAAATTGATAAATCTGCAAGAAAAAAATATTCTTGCAGTTGAGCACGATGTTAGTCCATATTTCATTCACAATAAATGATCCAACATAAACAGCCATTGACTGCTAATACTTCATTAAGTCATTTGAACAAGCCTACTGAATTATTTCTCACCAATCAGAGCAAATGCTGAAATCAATAGAAGTATGAAGTGTTTGTGGAATATAGGCCCACTCCAAAGAGGGATGTAGCTTCTGTGTAATTAGAAAACTTTTGTTTGGAAAAGTCCAAACAAATAAAGACTACATGCTGCACTCACTACTGATGATCATCATTCATGCTAAAAATGTTGGTTCATCCATTTTACAGCAGAAATAATTACTGAGTTGTTCATTTCGTCATATCAGAAGTTTGTCATATGAAACATTTGCCTTGTTTAGTGGTTTGAACTGCTGCAGTGACATCAGATACATATTCATTTTAGAAGAAGTGAGTGTATTTCATGTAGAAATAAAACTCCGCAAATAACATGTTTAGATATCAATTGCAGTGGCACCGATCAGCTGCTCTGAGGCGCTGTTTTCACTCCTGAATAGAAAATAACATTTCACCTCATTGCAAAAGCAACCCATATTGATGCCTTCGTGGGATGTCGGAAATATGGGTTCTTTAAATAGAATAAAGGTGAACAACCACATTGAGTTGTGAAACTTAATGTGCCAAAGAATTATCACGAATAATCATGTCGGGCAGGACAGTATCCTAAACGCATTTTTCCAGGAACACTTGTATATGATATTGTGTCTTCTGTATGCCATTTGAGCTGCCTTTGTCTTCTTTTTACTATGTTTATAAAAAAGAGAGAGAGAGAAAAAAAATTACAAAAAGAATGATCTTGTCATTTCAGTTGCCAGTGATTTTTAGGCAACATTAATTTCAGACTCAATTTTTCACAACAAGAGCTCAGGCAGAACTTATAGCATCAACCATCATATTCATAATTATTCTCAGAACTAAAATTATACTATAGATTAAATATTGTTTTTGACTGCTATTTGGGCCAAATAAAAACTAAACATAAGCCTACACATTACAGCATTTATTTGCACAGAAAATCAACCAGCATGATGTGCATTAAAGATCATTAATCAACAAAATTGATCATTTTGAATCAAAATGTTTCAACATACAGCGGGGAAAATAAGTATTTGATCCCCTGCTATTTTTTCCCTTATTTCACTTGATCAAATTTAGGCCTACATTAATTTATAACCTTTAGTTATATGTTGATATTATTTCTGGATTTTTTTGTTGATATTCTGTCTCTCTGTTAAAACAAACTTACCATAAAAACTATAGACTCTCAATTTCTTTTTTGGGGAGCAAACTCATCAGGGGATCAAATTAATATTTCCCTCACTGGCCTATATTTTATTTTTTTACTATTACTGTTGCCTAAGAATCACTGGACTAAACAGAGATAATGATGTAGCTTGGGAAAGATAATGACACAGTTTACAGCTTACAGTTTACCGAAAATAGAATTGGACTTCTAAATGAGAGTGTTGCATCGGGTATGCACACTTATGGATAGTCTTGGTCTTTCTTGGCCAAGGAATGTATTGCAATAATTGAGAATAAAATGAATGCAAAAATGTTAAACAACAGCTACAGATTTCAACAAATGAAAATTAAGCTTTATTTATTTGGATCTGGTCAAACTATTTCTAAAACCTACCAGCTGACTCTGGTCAAAATGTGTTTGTTATGATTAGCTGGTCTGGTGATGTGTAAGTTACGAGGAGCCATTGAACGCATCACCAGCTCTTTGCTAACTCATCCAGTTGTGAGCGCACAGTGCTGCGCCCGTGCGCCGCTCCCACTTCTCAAACAGACGATCTACAGAGCACGCGGACGGTGAACGCAAACGTGCTTAGCCTCATCCACAGCAGCTGCACATCTGCACATGCGCGGGCGGCGCGCAGCAGCTACTTGAGGCCGCCGCTGGCTACTTCCTGGATGACGGCTAGCTGTAGTGCCGAGCGCCGTAGGAACATGTCGAGCAGAGGCTGAGGACCGGAGCGGGCTGCGGGAGGTCACACGACAAACAGAGAGGGGTTTTTCCCGGGCAGAGTGCGGGCTCGACGACATGGACTACTGGGTAGGTGTCCCTTCACTTGTGTCTTGTTTCCGTCCGGTTGCTCACACTGAGACAGTCGGGACAATGACAGAGCTGCTGCTCCAAGACGCTGGCGGAGAGAGGAGAGAGGGGAGGACTTGTTTATCAGTGAAGTGAGCGGAGCGCCGACCGACTTGTTTTGCTCTCGGTGATGCTCCAAGTCCACAAACAGACAGAAAGAGGGAGATTCACCGAGAGCCCGCGGTCGTCCGAGCCTCACTCACACTTTAACCTACATTCACACTTTGACCCGGGTATTGAAACGGGACACTCACGAGAGCAGCCTCGTTATTATGTTTCCACACTCTTGATAATAACAATGACAGAGAGCTGCAGCTGTATGAAGTCCAAACCCAGGTGATAAAGTGGCTGCTGCTGGAGAGCCTCTCCTCTCCAACAGGTTTAAAGCTGTTTCCTATTGTTTACTGCAGCCGCCACCGTTTAAAATTAGAGATCCTGTTCAACATAAACCTGCAGGAAGTTTTAAACAAAGCGTTTAGTCTCTGTGCCGAGACCAGAGAGCTGCTGAGATTTCAGGGGCTTTTTTCCTTCAAGGAGCACAATCAACTTTTGTTGATAGCAGCAGCAGAGAGACAAAAGAGCGAGCACTAGAGGGCGGCTGGTCTGACACAGATCTGCTGTCAGTGCAAAGTCAACCTCCGACCTGTGTGTCACTGTGAAGCTCCTGCACTCATCCACATCAGTGAGAGGGAAGCTGCTGCCTCATCTTGATGTCATGATAACTGTGGGACTGTGCAGGGCAGCAGCTGGAGGAAAAGTTTTTTTTTTTCCACATGGCACAGCTGTAATTATTCTACCCCTGAATCTCTTTTGACTTGCAGCAAGTGGGTGATGTTGTGCTCCAGTCTGTTTTCCCTTGATGTATCCAGGAGCAGCCGCCTCACACCCAGTACATTTCCATGAGAACATGACCTCCCCTCCGAGACAACAAAAGCCTTTCCTTACAGAATAGTCAAATGTTGCATGGGGGGGAGCAGAGGAATGGGCGTCCACTGCTCCCAACAATGAAGGAGGACAATGCTGGTACAAGAGTCTTTGTGTGTGAACACCGTTTAAGTTTTCCTGAGGCCAACTTAGCTGTGAATGGGTTTTTTTGTTTTTTTGGGAGAAGTGTGGGTGGACCCGAGGGTGAAAATATTGACATAAAGTGTGTTGGATAACAAGAGAGCGAGGCCTGGATGTGAAGGTGCAGGCTTGGCTATTGCACCGATGTTAGATAACACCTTAATCTTTTTCTTTATGACACATGTGACGGCAATCGCAGGCACAGATCTGGTCTGCACCTCTACTCCACAAAACTACGTGCGAGCACCGTCACTATTATGAAAAACTAAAATAGGGCCTTCCACGCCGCACATTATTTTTCCGTTGCTTCCCAACTCAAGCTCTATGCAACGGATCCTGCCAAACCTGTATGAGAACATGTTATCCGAACGGGCAGGTATGGCAGGGGGTGGACTCCACTGAAGCTCCATTCACTGCAACCAAAAAAAAAGGAAAGAAAATCAGGTTTTTCTCACTATGAAACTCTGGATGAGGCCTTCAAAGATCAGGCTGAAATAAAAACCTGACTTGCTTTTTGATGCTGGAACAAAGATGGAGACACTTTTCATCATGACACAATGAACACAGTGTTTCCTCTTGGCTCATTGTGCGATTATGGCATGTTTATGTCAGGCAGCGTAGATTGTGATTACTTAAGATATTGTCTTTTGAACCTTAAGCTTTTCTCCATCTGATTGGAGCCGTCCTCGCTATCACGCTGCCTGCTATTGTGTCGTAAAAAACACCCCGGGGGAGAGATAATGAAAAGATAATTTTTGCTGCGCTTATGAAACAGCCTTCATGAGTCATTTACTCTGACTTAAGATCAGTTAGAAAGGCTCCCTGTGAGGAAAATCAACACTCACGTTCATGTTTCAACACTTAAAGGCGCTCAGGCTGAGGATTAAACACACAGTGGTAGCTGTTTGTCTTTAAGGCGAACTCCTGTCTCGTCTTGATCGCTGCTGGTTGCAAAACATCCTCTCAGCTGGCTGCTTGTGTTGTTGCCAGTTTGGGGCAGTGGGAGGAGCCTGCTGATAGTCGTCCAGTCAGCCGCAAGAGCGTTGTCTCACTCTCACCTGGGCAACGAAGAGACAGCTGTTAAAAAACAGACAGACGGTGTTAGTGCAAGGAGGAAACTGTAGATTCGACCATGTCTTCTGATGTAAGTATTCAAGTTAGGGATCTATCTAATGGTAACTAGGTTGCTCTTCCTGAAAAGTGAGTTGTCTGAGTGTGGGTTTTTTTTCTGTGATCTTCAAGATGACAAGAAGAAGGCTTGACTATGAGTATTTCTTCTAATTTTGACATGAATAAGCAGGATTCTTCAATGTCTGGACATAGATTTCTAGGAACATGGGAAAAGTCAGCGTGGTGTGTCATCGAAAACACAGAAATTGAATCATTTTGAAAAGAAAAGGCCGGACAGTGACTAACTTCTTCCAAAACACTTCCTCATTTAAACATGCTTGTACTGATAAAGTTTATTTTACTATGAAGAGGAAAGTTCATTACATCTTCTTTGTTTAAAAAAGCTGTGTGTCTGAGACCCTGAGGTCATGGTTCATTCTGTTTGTGTGTGTGCAGAGTGCCTTGGAGGTGTACAAGGAGATGCTCCTGCTGTACCTGCAGGAGGGCCGGCGGCAGGTCAACCTGCGCTGTGCTGACCTGGAGCCGTGGCAGATCATCGGAGTGACGGTCATCACCACGCTGGGAGCCGTCTGGGTCAAGGGCTTCCTATTCCAGCAAGAAAGTAATTCATCACACACACACATACACACAGGAACCATAGCAGTCCTGCTGATACACACCGGATCACAGTTGATGAACACAAGATTAACAGTTCCCTAAAAGTGTTCACAAAGCTTTCTGAGTCACGCTCTAGTTTGCAGGCGCACTCGCTGAACCGTTGACAACGGATTGCTACTTGATGAAACCCTGTTGAGTTTTGCGCAGTAGGCTCAGGACTTGTTCCTCTAGTGTGCGTGACTGAGAAATACCTTGAATCAACAAGACTTTCTAGACATACTATCACTCAATCAATGGTTGAATTCCTCGGCGGCGGGGTCAGCTCCACCCGTCGCTCCTCAGAGAGAGAGGAAGACGAAGCTCCTCAGAGCAAACTGGTCTCGCGCACCTTTCACAATAAAGTGCTTTGTCAGTACATCCGCGACGCTCGCGTGGTTCTTCTCGTCCTGACTTGTGATTATAGGTCGCCGTCAGCTGTTTTAATATTTTGCGGTTGAGCGTGTGCCAGCTTTTCACCACAGCTGCTGCCTTTTTTTTCTCCCCCCTCTCTGGCTAATAGGTCTCACATCCCGGATCAAGAAGCAGTGCTTTCGACTCATCAGAAAAATACCCTTTGTTGGCGCGTCAGTAAGTATCAGTGGTGAAACTGTTCCCTCTTTTTCCCAGCAGATGTTCACTGACTCTGTCTCGTAGACTCCTATGACTCACTCTTGGATGACTGAGTAGAGCATGGAGAGGGGAGGAGGAGGAGGGCTGAGGGGTGGGGGGGGTCAGACCTTTGGCACACTTAACATCGTGCGCTCGTGATAACAGTCGGTTACTTCTGGTCATTATGTCACCGGCAGAGAGCTCACTTCCAGGCTTTATCAGAAAACATAAAACAGTGATACCCCTATTGACCCTGTTGCCATGTTCAAGTCTGAAATGCACATCTATCAACCTTCTGTTCTGTTTTTCATCAACCGGCTTTAGTCTGCTTTTGTTTTATGTCCTCCTCTCCTTCTCCTCCCGGCAGATCCAGAGCCAGCTGAACAAGGCTTTGGACGACATGTCTACCAGTCTGTGCACGCTGAAGGAGGGGATGAGCTACACTAAGCAGCTGCCGTCTAAAGGCCTCTCCCAGAACCAAGTGCTGGACAAAATCAGAGAGTACGAGACTCTGAGTAAGTTGTAGCTCTTTTCCCCAAGCTTTTCCATCATGGTTCATTACTCTGTGCAGCTGAGTCCCTGGAGAGCGTCTCGCTGGCCTGACCTTTTTTGGAGAAAAGCAGTGATTTCTGAGGAGGCCGTGTGTGTGTGTTGTTGCAGATGAAGTGCAGTGGGAGAAAGGGTGTGTTTCGGGGGCAGTGTACTGGGGCGATGAATCCCTGACCAAACTCCTGGTGAAGGTTTGCATCTTTATATCTTTCCCACTTAAGCATTTCAAGCACGAATAGTCAAGGTCAAGTTTGGATACATTTTGGCTTCAGTTAAAGTTACAAGTTGTTTCTTTCTATGAGTAAATCATGAGAAACAATTTGGAGATGATACAAATCTTCACATTTACCTCTCTTTTTCCCTCTGCTCTCAGGTTTATGGAGATTTTGCCTGGAGCAATCCACTTCACCCGGACATCTTTCCAGGCGTAAGAAAGATGGAGGCAGAGGTGGTCAGGATGGCTTGCACGCTATTCCACGGCGGGTCCGACTCCTGCGGCACAGTGAGTCACCGTGCAGTCAGGACACACTCACAAAAAAATACAGAAGCAAAAGTGTAAGGTACTGTAGACGTGTCTGACGTGTTTTTACTTCTGCTTTGCCCAGGTTACCTCAGGGGGAACAGAGAGTATACTGATGGCCTGCAAGGCGTACAGAGACATGGCGTACGAACGAGGCATCAAATACCCTGAAATGTAAGATGTGCATTTTAAAGGGACAGTTCAACATTTTGGCAAATTGGCCCATTGCCGTAATCCCTATAGTCATAGCAGTAGGTTTGTTACCTTTAATTGTCGGTGCAAGCTATTTTTAGAATGGCGGAGCAGAGCCGTGAGCTGCTCAGAGCCAAGCTATGGAGGCTAATGGGATTTCTTGGTTTCCCTCATCAAACTCATCAAATACACAATGCAACAACTCCAAAACGCTCTCGTGGATAAGTTATGACCTGCACATTCACCACGCTATGAGATAATAACGGAACGTTACGAGACAAAGTCAAAATCACTGATGTGCGTTGCTGACGGGAGCAGTTTTTTGGCAAGCAGTCTCTGCATTTGCCTCAAAAACAACAGTCTCATAACGTTCCATTATTATCTCATAGTGTGGTGAGTGTACAGGTCACAACATGTGCACCAGAGCGTTTTGGAGTTGTTGGATTGTGTATTTGATGAGTTTGATGTGGGAAACCAAGAAATTCCATTAGCCTCCGTAGAGTAGCAAGCTCTTGGCTCTGCTCCACGGTTCTAAAAATAGCTTGTGACGACCTACTCCTAAAACTATAGGGATTATGGCACCGGGCCAATTTGCCAAAATGTGGAACTATCCCTTTAAGACGAGGAGCTGCTTTTTGTTGTTCGTTCTCTGTTCTTACACATCTTATTTCCTTGCAGTCTCGCTCCTGTGAGCGTCCACGCAGCCTTTAACAAAGCAGCACATTACTTTGGGATGAAGCTGGTTCATGTTCCCCTGGACAATAAAACTATGAAAGTGGATGTGAAGGTGAGAATACAGCACACACAGACACACACACACACACACACACACACACATACACACACGCACACACGCACATACATCGCCTTAGACCTCAGTCATTCCCACGTTGCCTCTTCTCTTCTCTCTCCAGGCCATGAAGAGAGCCATCAACAAGAACACGGCCATGCTCGTGTGCTCGGCGCCGCAGTTTCCTCATGGAATCATGGATCCCATCGAGGAAGTGGGAAAGGTCAGGAGAGAAAGAGTTTTCCCTCTTATGAATATGCTGTGAAGTGAAAACAGGGAAGTCAGATCTCCTGACACTTTCCCTCGCTGTGTTGCAGCTGGCTGTGCGCTACAACCTCCCGCTGCATGTGGATGCCTGTCTGGGAGGTTTCCTCATTGTGTTCATGGACAAGGTCGGCTATACACTCGCCCCGTTCGACTTCAGGGTAAAAGGTGTTACCAGCATCTCCGCAGACACGCACAAGGTAAGGAGTGGCTGTTTGCTCCCTTCAGGTCACGGCCTCTTAATTTCTTTTTCCTATTTTTAAATCTAAGAGATGAGGGCCGCAAAAACAAGTTATAGACACTGTGTTATGTGTAATGCAGTAGTCACGGTATTTAAGATGAATGTTTTATCTTACCTGGCTCCAGGCCATGCTTTCTCGTAAACACCTGAAAACTACATTGTGCTCATGTGTGCGTCACATTCCTCTGCAGTACGGCTACGCCCCCAAAGGTTCCTCAGTGGTCCTCTACAGCGATAAAAAGTACCGTCACTATCAGTACTTCGTGGCTCCAGACTGGCAGGGGGGGATCTACGCCTCTCCCTCCGTGGCCGGCTCCAGGCCTGGAGGAATCATCGCCGCCTGCTGGGCGACCATGATGCACATGGGAGAGAACGGATACATAGACGCCACCAAGAAGATCATCAGCACGGCACGCAGGATCAAAACAGAGTGAGACATTCAAGACCGACACTGAAGCACACGGCACAGTTTGTTTTACCGCCACTAACGTCCGTTCACCTTTCTCTCACTTGACAGAGTCCAGAAGGTAAAAGGAGTGTTTGTGTTCGGGGATCCAGAGATATCCGTGGTGGCCATTGGCTCGGACGTTTTTGATATTTTCCGTCTGTCCAACGCACTGACGACGAAGGGCTGGAACCTGAACACACTGCAGTACCCATCCAGGTACATGGAGAACAAGTGACAGCAGCTAGACGAGTCTAATGGTGTGATATATTACACATACATACAAGTAACTAATAACAACCGTGTGGTCTCCTCTGGCACAGCATCCACATTTGTTGCACAGTTCTGCACACCCAGCCGGGCGTCGCCGACAGGTTCATCCGTGATGTCAGAGAGCAGGTCGCCATCATCATGAAGAACCCCAAAGAGAAAACCACAGGAATGGTGAGACGGCTCTGAGAGCACACCTAACACATGTTCATCCACTGTGGGTCAGAGTTCAACGTTCAGCTACATTACACTGAGAGGGGGTTTGTCTTTGTGATTGAGGCAGAATGTTAGGAACTCCTTCAATATAAAGTAGTCCAGTACAACACAATCACATCTAGACCTCAGTGCTAAGTTGTTGAATTAACACCTCACTGATTATGTGCAGCACTGACTCAGGGGGTTTAGCGAGTGGCTTGCTAATCACAGGGTTGGGGGTTTGATCCCCAGCCTATTCCAGTCGACATATCAAAGTGTTCTTTAGCCAAATACTGGACCCAAAATCGTATTATCTGGGAGTGCATGGAAGATTATGTAGGTGAAAGCTCTGCATGATGTATGTGTGAATGGGGAATGTGACTAGTAGTGTAAAACACTGAGTGGTTGTTAAAGGGATAGTTCAACATTTGGACAAATTCGCCTATTGCCATAATCCCTATAGTCTTAGGGGTAGGTTGTTACCTTTAATCGTTGTTGCCAGCTATTTTTAGATCGGCAGGGCAGAGATGTGAGCTGCTCAGCTAACACAATGGATGCTCATGGAATTTCTCTAACCCTAACGCTCAAAACTTATCAAATACACAATCCAACAACTCTAAAACGCTCTCGTGGAGAAGTTGTGATCTTCACATTCACCACGCTATGAAATAATAACGGAACGTTATGAGACAGAGTTGTTTTCAAGTCAAGTCAAGTCAGTGTTTATTTGTACAGCACATTTAAAACGACAGCAGTCGACCAAAGTGCTACACATAGGAGGGTAGACAAGCCTAACCCTATAAAACAATGATAATGAGAATAAGTTAGTACAGCAGCAGCAATAATAGGTTGGTAAAACATTAACAGTAAGTAATAAAATATATGTAAAACAAAGATAAGACATCGGCAAGGTTTTTCAAGGTAAATGCAAAGCCGGTCTTGTGCTGAAAAGAAATTGCGTCTGCTCCCGATGGGAACGCGCATGGTCAGCTTTGCATTTACCTTGAAAACAACTCCCTCTCGTAGCATTCCATGATTATTTCATAGTTTCATGGTCACAAATTGTCCACAAGAGCGTTTTGTTGTTGGATTGTGTATTTGATGAGTTTTGCGGGAAAGCCCAGGAATACCATGAGCGTCCGTGGCATTAGCTGAGCTGCCCCGCCGATCTCAAAACAGCTTGCACCAACACTTAAAAGTGACAAACCTACCCCTAAGACTATAGGGATTATTGCAATGGGCAAATTCGAATGAAAAATGTTGAAATATCCCTTTAAGACTAGGAGAGCGCAGTATAATAATGCAGCCCATTTATTCCTTTTTAAGAAAAACTGAGCCTTATAAAAAGCAGTAACATTTTGAAGCACGGGGGTTTCTGGGTAGTCAGTGTATGTTCACTACATCACTACTCTGAATAATTTGCATAAAAGAGCTGGCACACTTTAAAAACTTTGCATTTAGCTTCATCACCAGTTTTATCATCTATAACAACAACATGAATATAAAAAGAAGCTGTTGGCAGCACAGGTGGTTGTAGATGAGTACCATCAGCACCATGGAGTTCGCACTTCAAATGTCATATTGTGATATCATCGTGACAGGCTCTCAGAATAAATCACCTCCCACTCTGCTTTGATTCTCCACCTTCAGACAGTGAAACCTGTTATTCTTGCAGTGACACGTTACCTTCTGTTTGTTTATTACAGACCTCAGACGAGGTAAATGAACTCTGTAGTTTTATAGTCTAACTCTCCATTCAGCCGATCACAGTTTTAGCACAGACTGGATTAATCCTCAGTATAATAAGAAACTTCCCTCTCTCCACCACTTTCCTGTTGCTGTAAAAACAGGCTGATGTCTTCCCTCTCTGTTATGACTCGGTCAGATCTTCATACAGACTTGACACACACATTTTTAGATTTAATGTGACCTACACTTTCAGCAGAGACCATTATCTCCAATAAACATCCATTAATCCATTTGTGACTCCGGAGCCTGCCTAAAGATCATCATGTTTCTTCATTAGCAGAAGATAATTGTCTCTGCTAATGTGCCGTTCTGTTTCCCTCTGCTGTTATTTATCCCTGACAAAACGTAAACAAACCTGACAACATCACTCTTAGCGAGTGCAGTGAACTCACTGGCGTCTTTCTGCTGTTTCAGGGAGCGATCTACGGCATGGCCCAGTCCATCCCGGACCGGTCCATGGTGACGGAGATCTCCAGAGGCTTCCTCGACTGTCTCTACAGCACCGAGGTGCCCAAGACAAACAACAGCCACATGAACGGCAACGGGAAAGCCCACTGAAACAGGACTGGGCCCCCCACCCCTCCCGCCGCCGCCGCCCGCTCGTGGCCCCCCTGACCCCTCTGCACGCAGGGAAACGCGCTCGCCTGCTCCCAGAGTCCAACAGTTGCCTTATCTTGCAAACCTACAGCATATGGAAGACATCTGCAGAGATATGTGAAGCACAAGCCATCGTCATTTTAATCAGCCCAGAGGGAAACCGCCTGCAACACTGCGCCTCAATGGCCCAGAGAAGAAGAGACTGGATCCAAACAAGTTTTAGTCTTTCTTAGTTTGATTTTCTTAACGTTGTAGACGAGTGTGTGAGTGTGTGTGTGTGTGCCTGTGTTATTCTATTCGTTTTTGCAAGTTCATTTCAATTTCAGCTTTTGTTAAATCCATATTTCTATCATCATATTTGCTGATTTCCCAGCAGAACCATTCAGTTTGTTTTGTTTGTTTTTTACCTCCTCAACATTTCAGCTCGCCGTCACTGCTTCAATACCTGTGATGACTCGGCAAAAAAACTCAGACCACTGAACGCTTGTTAGAAACGCTGTGCTGCCCTCTAGCATGCAGCCTGATGTACTGCTCCTCACCGGCCTCCACACGGTGGAGCTCTGTGTGTGTGTGAGGTTTATCCATATCATGTACCAGCTCTCTGGAAAAACAGCATTTAAATGAATGGGGGAGAAAGAAAACGCACTGCGATGCCCCGACAAACTTATCAGGTTAATCTGTCAATCACTTGAAACTCCAGTTCTCTGATGTTGTAGTCTGTCCGTGAGCATGAACATGTTGTCGTCCTCGTTTCGTTAGCACTTAGTGTGATGATCTTCTGTTCTTAACCTGTGGTCCATTTACAGTGGTTGGATGTGTAGACAGAGGGAGAGGGATGTGGACAGTGGAGCTCTGAAAGTCATTAATACTCAATAGAGAAATTGTTTTTAAACTTAAATAAGGGACAAGTTGTAAGCAGGATGGGAATATTTTTGGGACTGAGGACGATCAGCCTCTTTGGTTGTTATTTACATAGACATCCTCATACTAAATTAATGATCTAATTATGGTAAAGTAAAGCAACGACAGACTGGACTGAAGGCTGTTTCCACCTCTGGTCTACTGCATCTTCAAGTAGCAGACGCTCAGTATTTCCTCACCTGTGCACTACCTTATTTTAATCATTTGCCTCCTAATTCAATCTACCTCAGCTTCTACTCTAATGTCATTTATTCATCCACCCAAACACATTCAAACAGGTCGACGGTTTTCATTTAGTGACCTAAACTTCCCCATGTTAGGGCATTAGACAAACTGTACTAAAGTGTTCTTAGACTGAGAGGGAACAGATCCACTGTGATGAACGTCTACAGCTTTTCTCAACGTGGATCTACTTTTCCACTTAACAGGATACGTACGGATTTACTAACAGGCTGATAATTTAAAATCATACTGTAACACCAAAAGGACCTTGTGTTGCTCTCTTTGTTTTTATGTGCTCTCCTGATATTGTGTATTTCCATGAAATTATTTCTATGTTTGTGCAATATGTAACTTTTCATTTTAATGAATGAGACCGAAGGGGGGAAGGCTCTGCTATTAATGTCATTTAGAGGCATTGTGTTGATTGACAGCTCATCAGCCTTGTTGTAATTTAACCATTTGTGTGACCACTGGGTGTTTTATTAATCATTTAATTTGTGAGTCTTTTGATTTGTTAGTGTTTGTTTTAAAGAGATCAGACATGAATGTATTTAGGTTCTTGTGTGTATGTGTGTGTGGGGGGGATTTTTCCATCTTTTAGTCAGTGACTGGTTAAAAGACTGACACCAGACTGAGGACCTAACTCCCCACTAACGATTCAAGCTCACCCCATCATCTGTGTCCATCCTTTAATACTGCGGCCAGCGATGGGATGTTTAAAACTCATACCTGTGCAAAAAGAAAGACTCTTCCAACAATATTTTCAAAGTGTGACGATCGAATGGCCGAGAAATCTCTTCAATAAAAAAACTTTTAATGCAAATTCCTGTTTAGCAGATTCTGTAGGAGTCGACGCAGAAGATGTCTAATCTGTCCCGTCTGTATTTGTGTAATATTGCAGCGCAATAATTAGCATTCACCTCTGTGCCTCCAGAGGTTTGAACTCATGACATCTCTGCAGTGTTTGTCTCTTAACACCCTCAGGGATTTGGTGACATCATTAAAACCACTGCTCCCTCAGACGTTCACAGGGAGGACAAAACAACACTTTGAAGCAGAAGTTCACATCCTTCTAACTCATCACCCAGATGAAGATGTCAAAAAGGTTCTTTTCTGATTCTTTTGTTTCACCAAAATTGTTCAGTTTTGCATTATTTGTCTGCCCATGTGACCCACAGTTTGGGAACCACTGCTTTAAAGTACTGTACATTACAATCCAATCCAGCAGCTTATAGTGACTAGAACCTGTCTGCTCTGTGATGGTGAACTTTGTAGATTTTGCTTCTGAATGTACAAGGTTTAAATCTCCAGTCGTGTCAGCAGGAGTCCTTGTTGAACTGACTCATTTCAAGTGAGGAAGCAGCTGCTGCTTCTCTTAGCTAATGATCCATAGCAAACACTCAGAGTGGTTAACAGTTAACATGGAGGACAGTCTGCACTGTTGTGTTTTCAATAAAATACATTCAGTCTGAGAAGAATCATGTTCGGCTCATTTTTCAAGAGAATAAACAACTTTTTACTGAAAGCACAGAATCACTTGGCACCAGAGGCACAGGGACACGCTGGGACATCGCTGTTGATGTTATCAGGCTACTGAGGAATTACTTGAATTCTTTAATGTGTAAACAATGTTTCTCCTTTGGGTAATAATCTCATATTCACCATGTGCAAAAACTAACAACAGCATATTTTCAAAAACACATTGGACCCTTTACAGACGGATGCATTCTTCACAATGGACAGAGAGGAACTGCGTCATATTGTTTGGGCTGAAGATCTGTGATGTCCACCGCTTCAGTCCGTCACATCAGAGACGCTTGGTCAATGAAGGTGGCCAGTGTGATGTCACGCTGGGACAGACCTCCGCAGTCATGTGTGCTGAGAGTGATCTGGACCTGAGGGAACAGAGACTGAGGTTAGTGAAACAGCATGATGTTACATTGTGAAATAAATACATCTGAGAAAAAATATATTTGTAGGTTCAGAATTGAAATCTGTTAACTAAGCCCACATCCTCTCACACCGAAAATGTTCATTTTTCTATCTATATCAACAGCATTTTTGTTTGTTTATTCGTCTTTCTGCTCATTTGCAACAAGCTGTGCAACAGTGCCACAAAAAGGAGAGGAGCAGAGAGATGCAAAGTCGATATTCTCAAAATGACAAATATTTACCAGACTCTTATCTCAGTGGGGAGTAGACGTTGGCACAGAAAACCTGAATTAAACCTAAACAGGCCTCTATCTTGGTGTTTCTGGTCACCTAACAAAGCCAACTCCTTATTTTATCTCGGTTTTGGTCTCCACTGACTCCACAGGGAAATACTTGTCCCTTTAGCTCCTGAACGTCTCACTCCTGTCAGGCCTGGCCCCATGACACTGAAGCAAAACTGTGAGCTGAAAGACTTTACAGCGCTTCTCCACAGTCCACAAGATCATCTGATCCAGTGTTAAAGGGATAGTTCAACATTTTGGCAAAATGGCCCATTGCCATAGTCTCTATAGTCTTGTGAGTAGGTTTGTTACCTTTATTTGTCGGTGCAAGCTATTTTTGGAACAGTGGAGCAAAGCCGCGTGCTGCTCAGAGCTACGCTACGGAGGCTAATGGGATTTCTTGGTTTCCCTCATCAAACTCATCCAAAACGCTCTTGTGGACAAGTTGTGACCTGCAAATTCACCGGACTGAGATAATAACAGATCATTACAAGATGGAGTTGTTGACTGACAATAAAAGGTAACAAACCTACTGCTATGACTATAGGTCTTATGGCAATGGGCCAATTTCCCAAAATATCGAACTATTCCTTTAATGATAAAACACAGAGTGAACCACACTGAAGCTGTTAGTGAAAGATACATCTGCATATGCAGCTGCAGCTTCACACGAGGCTCACTCTTCCCTGAGGAGATGAGTAGTTAGCTTAGCATCACACACGCCTGTCTGAACCTGTGTGATTCATGAAAGCAGAGAGTGTGTTACAGTTTGTGCTTAATCTTTTCTACCTTGTTATAGACATTGAACCACTCAGGGTGATGGTCCATCTTCTCCGCCTGTAGAGCCACTCTGGACATGAAACCAAAGGCCTGAAAGGAAACAACAACAAATCGTACCTAAGCCGCTGGTTCTGTGGGATTTTTTTTTCCAGAGTGTGTGATGTGGGACACACTACAAACCTGATTGAAGTCTTTGAAGACAAACTCTTTGTAGATGGCGTCCCGCGCTACAACCTCCACCCACTGAGCGTTGCGTAGCAGGGGGAGTAGGTGGGTCCTCTCCTCTTCAGTCAGACTCTGTATCTTACCAGCCTGGTGGGGACAGAGCAAAGTGGGGGTGGGGGGGTTACAGCAGATTTGAGAGGGGCAGTTTCACAAACACAAACTGTGATTGGTTGCACGGGATCCCATCTGGAAACAATGAAAGGCTGCATTCCTGGTTTTAAAAAACTGGCTTGTTCAGAGGTATGTGGTGGGGGTAGGAGGGGTGGGGGGTGGGGGGGGGTCCCTTTTGGTCATTCAGTTGCTAATCCTGACACATGATGAAGTATCACATGTTTTTTTCTAAAAGTCACTTCATCTTGTTTCATTCAGCCCTCGTGACCCTGACTCTAAACCCAAACTGCACTGTCAACATTTCACAACATCGTCCAAATGGATTGGACTGTATTGCTCAACCAGGAGGAGGCTCTGCCCCCGGGATGAGCGGCCGGTCATACGCACCAGCGCAGGAAACAGATGCATGACCACAGCCACTAACAGAGCAATGACATCAACAGGTATCATAGCAACGCTCTAATCTGATCTATCAGCAGCTCACAGACAATGCCCACTCTTCATGACACAGAGGCTCAATATTGTACACACACATTCACAGGGAAATGTGCTAATATCTCTCATCCCAAAAATCAAACCGGCACATATGAAACTCAGTGTTAGATTTACTCTGAACATGTGACTTATTGTTTGCAATGAAACAGTATCCAGTGGAGTTTTAACCCATGAGATTCAGTGAATGTCAACAGGTGTGTGATACGGTGACACACAATGCAGTGTGAGGTTGTGTACTCACCATGTTTGCAGAGTGTTTTCATGCACAGAGGACGTTCAACCCCAGATCCAGATCCAGCTCCAGCTCCTGCTCCCTGCTGCACAGAGGCAAATCTGCTGTGGCAGCCAGGGAGAGCAGCTGGAATGAATCCATCCGAGTTCATGAGCTGTGGGTCCTGCTTAGCTGCCCCGGCTGGAGCCTGAGCAGAAATCCCCACGGCTGAGCTGCTGCACAGACACCTGTCAGCACGGGTTTAATCATAAACCGCCCTCCGCCGCACGAGGCATGTGTGAGGCCAGCTATTATTGTAGCAGCACAAAGGCCATCACAGCAGTGCTTACTTTGTGATGAAAGGACAGGGGCACACTCTTTAAATAATTTATTCCACGTTGAATGTGCACACACCCATATTAAACATTAACTTCCTCTTCAGAATAAAAGCCCCACTGTAAATAACGTCTGTGATGAACAGGACAGCAGATTTTAAAGCAGCTCTGCTCTCACTCTCTCTCCGGCTGAGTGGAGTTCATGTCAAAGGTTAATGAGGTGCTCCTCTGAGAGCGCCCTGTGAACTCATCTGTCACAGCGAGCGCTCAGGGAAATGAACTGGTTAATGAAATGAGAAGAGAGCAGAGGAGAGGATGTGACAAGTGATCAGCGTTTAACAGTTGGCTGGATGGGGAAATGAGAACAGGGCTTTAGTGTTTTGGTTAGAAAGGAAAACTGCCCTGACTGGAAACAAAACCATTAGACTGGAGTCAAATAGAGAAGCAAATAAGAGTGTGTTTTGAAACGTGGACCATTGGATCTTTTAAACTTGAGAGAATCATCTTTCGTTCAGTTGTTTTATTAATCGGCCATTGCATGAGTAATGACAGTTCTTAGATATTATTTCCTTCCCAAAACACTTATAAAGAAACCAATTAGAAGCAGCCACGCCTGCCAATGCCCTTTGACCATGTTTTATATTGGTGTGAGAGTTATAAAGATGAGCCGTGGTTGTTTTCAAGCAGAAACATGGATCCCAGGACACTGTCACTAGCAAGTCTAACTCTGCTGGTCCTTGCAGGCAGCAGCTATGGACAACACTTAAAATCAGGTGAGTCCACTGTGATTGATTAGTGGTGGACGTGGATCACTCTGGTGTCCACTCCTAAACTGACCTGGGGATAAAAAATGTTCCTGTATTGATAGAGTGAAATACACATTAACATGTGATTGAATTGAATTGAATTGAATTGACTTTACTAATCCCAAGGAGGGAAATTTGTTTGTCCCAACAGCACACAGTACTAAAAAGCAGATACATATAATACAATATAGAAATAGACAATAAATACTCCTGGCACACACACAACAGTCATTCGATTAAAAATGTGGTCAACTGGACTGCCCAGGTCTGGAGGCTACATATGTATTGTAAAGTCTGATGGTCTGATGGCTCCCGTGCACATCTTGGCTGTCGGAGTCTATGGTGGTGATCATAGATGTTTTTTTTGTGTGTTTGCTTCTTATAATCAAAGTTAAAATCTTATAATAACAAATGTGCGTGTAAGTTGTTTGAGTACTTTATCAGTCAATAGTATTGACTCAGTGTAATGATCTTGATGATGAGCTGATACAGCCTTCTGCTATCTCTGATTTATGATGTACCAAAAGTTCAGTGCAGCAGCAGTAAATCTTCAAACCGTTACAGGACCTCATCTGAAAATGGACCAGGCTTTGGTAACGTTTCACAACGAGCTGTCAGAAGAAGTGCAGGTTCTCTACACATCAGACTTCTGCTACAAGGTAAAGATCATGCAGTGTCCTGCCTCTCTTCACCTCCTCCTCTGTCTCCTCTGTGTCTCTGAGTTTCTCTGCTGACTAAGACACGATCAAGTCAATATACTTTTATTGATTTATCAGGTTTTGGGAGGTTGATAGTGATGCACACACAACGTAGATATCGTTGCCTCGTGTACAGAGGAAGTCAACACTGTGTTGGACTTGTGTTTCTCACAGATGTATCCAGTCACTGGAGAGGCTAAAGCAAGCCTCCGATGATTTAGTGTTGGACCGTTTTCTCAGTCATAAAATAGTGGAAGAATAAAATAATGGTCAACATCTGTGCAGCAGAGCTCAGTATTTCTTAGTCGTTCCAAATAAAACTTCAAAAACACCGGATCCTGCATTTCCCCGAATGCAATCTATCTGTCTGTCTTTTTTGTTGTGCTTTTATGGCGATATGGATCCCATTGGGTCTGGAATAAAGAAATGAATGAGTATCTCTCTCTATCTCTCTATCTATCTCTCTATCTATCTATCTATCTATCTATCTATCTATCTATCTATCTATCTATCTATCTATCTATCTATCTATCTATCTATCTATCTATCTATCTATCTATCTATCTATCTATCTATCTATCTATCTATCTATCTATCTATACCGTTTTGGTAACACTTTACAATAAGGGTCCCTTAATTAACGCTACTTAGCATTATTAAGCATTAATATATAAACTAATGTGTTAATTAATGCTGAGTAATGCAAACATAATGATAACTAATTACATTATTCAACTTTACTTAATAATTTATTAACAACTTTGAGAAGTAAACATTACAGTTTTTCTCAATCGCTTTGGTGCTATTCTCACCTCACTCTTAACATTTGCACAACAGTTAGTGCATTTCTCAAAACAATTGTTACAAACTGCAAAACCTAGTGGACATTATCCCTCAAAAGCAAGTACTGATTTCAGTGAAACTGTCAGTGTCGTCAAAATGAGAAGTCTTGCCATCATCGTTTATGAGCATGTAGTCAATGGCTTTGTCATTTTCATTATGACACTTTAATGCTTTTTCAATGTGATGATAACCTGAAAATGTAATAGCACTGCCTACTGTAGTAAACTACAGTAATACTGAATACATTTTTAATCAATTCTGATTTGTTCACAGCATCGTGCAATAGAAAAATACACTACAGTCATCTACAACAGACATAAGAAACACTCTTTACTGACACAATGAGCAGTGCAGATTGTTTAGTGCTGAATTACTGTCCAATACTATACATACCTGTATAGCATGTTTGAATACAGTCTTCTCCCAACATTTACAATGAGTTTGACAGATTTTGAAAACTAGTTCAACAATTTTGTATGTGATGACTGAAGCAATGAAATGAGGACTATTAGTTTTTTAGGGAAAGACTATTCAGTGTTGAAAAGTACAGTTCATTTTGACTGATTAATTAATGTTATAAAACAGTTCAACTGATACATGTCCAAAAGCATAATTTGTTCAATACATAATAAAATGATTGTTAATATATCTGTTCTGAAACAGTTCATTAATAATGTAATAGGCAACATTAATTAATGTGTTCCGTAATCATAAGTAATACATAATAATGATTGTTAATATATCTGTAAATAGTTCATTAATGCTTAATAATGTACTGTAACGTTAATTAAGGGACCCTTATTCAAGACTTTTCCTCCTTAGTGTGTGTATCAGCGTTTGGCCACTCTGAAACCCAGCCACAAGAACACATCCGTGGTGATCAGCACTATATTCACCCTGACCCTTGCTGTGGAAACCAAGAGCAGGAATACAACAACTCTTTGCAGGTAAAAGGTTCAATATTGTAACAAAGCGTAACTAAGATGAGAGCAGCTATAAATCCAGATCCTGTGGAGGTAAATTTGCTGATTTGTTTCCTGTGTACTCATCATAAGTCTGCCTGTGGGAGTGGATCGCTCTTGTCTGCAGACATAATATAGTGTGGTGGCATCCGATGATTGCATCAGCAGTCTGCCCGATTATTTACAGGGCAGGGGGAGTAATCCTGACCTGCTTTCTGGACCTGAGTGATGCCCTCCCTTAAAGCACCTCGCCGGGTATCGATCAGGAGCCTTTTTGGGGTTAATAAGACCCGACATTTCAATATTGATGAAAAGGGCTCATTAAAGCTTCAAAGCTACATGTCCTGTGGAAACCTCAGCGGGGATGTTAACTGGAGGAGGCAGTGGCCATATTTATAAAGAATCAGTTCTGACAAGACACTGGGGCAGAGCTTTCCATCTGAAGGGACCTTGTAAACACGAGGCAGGGGATTTGGCAGCAACATGACAAGCCTGTGGTGCTGTTCCTTGGCCTCTTTGAGGTCTGGTCCTGGGCTTCTATAGATCAATGCTGAGGTCTCTAACCAGACTGTGCTGCTATTGATTTCCTTCCCCCTTTGAAATAACACTCCAAGCGATAGCTAGTATGTCATCCCAACAGTGGATCAATAGGAGCGTGTAATGCATGTTTTTGGGGGCTGAAACTGGATCTGAGGAGAGGGCAGAGGGACACTGTCAGTGCACAGGCACTAGGTGGAGCTCTGGAGCTTTAGAGGAGTTGTGAAAATCTCCAGGAGGAGATAGCAGTCAGGTCAGGAGAGAAACAGCAACAGTGGATGAAAAAAGTAATTACGTATATTCTTCTAAGGAAATACAATCTCAGAGAGGATCAAATAAAAACAGCCTGTTCTTTTATGTGCTTTTTGAGGGAGGCGCTTCTTCCATGTTTCCCTGTTTTGGATGCAGGTGGAGTCAGACATATGAAGAAGGTGGTCATTACTATGTTCGGATCCAGATGTCAGGGCCTGCCGGCGAACCCTGCTGTACTCACATTGAGGAGAAAAGACCGCACAACATATACCTGCGTGAGTGAAGAAATGAAGAAAATCAGCCGATTAGTTTTGGCTCAGTGTCCGAGGGAGGGTGTGTTGGCCTGGCTAGACACAGTGACAGTGAGGGGGACCAGTGTCCACGCTCCGGCCAAATGTTTGATCCACTCTTTGCTTAATCGAGTCAGCAAAGAGGAGAATCACTCTGCTTGTCCACATCCACTGAGCACTAATTCTCATCCATCTCTGGGGACATGATGTGTATTGATCAAATAAGACATGCTTTCTTGAAAAGGGATAAAAGAAAAGCTTTTCTGTTTGTTTCGAGGGCCTGGCTCCACGAGTGGGGGATTGTGGGTAATACATTAGGGAGTGTGGAAGGATTAGGGCGTAATGGGATTTTGAAAGCATCTCCCTCCATAATGTACACTCTACTTAACAATATTGCAGATTATGTTGTAGATCGGACTTTTAAGGCCAAGTAGCCATTATCCAAGCAGATATATGGTCAGTGTGACTGCACCCCTCACAGTATGATGAGCTTCCATTAGCTCCGCAGACCGGTGATTATACAAACTCCCCGTAGGACTTGCTCAGCTTAAGTAATGGTCTGGTCAGCAGCTCAAGACAGGTTAGAGCTGCCCTGCCTGGGAATTCAAAGTTTACTTCAGTGCATCAGATTGATCGGCGGCAGGCCTTCATGAGGTCATCTGCTGGGTGGTGTATTCTTCAAGGATGTGTTTCTGTGCAGCCACTATCAGATCCACCCTTTAATCATGTTAGTACTGTATTCTGCATCGCACCACAAACCACAAGTCACCTGTTGAGACCTTAATTCTTACATCGAAATCCCAGAATATTGACTAATATTAAGTGTTCAATTTAAGCAAAGCATGTCCACAAGTTGAATGTAATCTAGTTGTTTCAAATACCTCTATTCATTTTCTATTTGTTCTGACAGTAACTAATAGAGCGGGCAGTAGCTTGTTGCAGAGGTCTCACTGTTTTCACTTCATGCGCCGAGAGCTTTATTGTGTTTTTATGGGCGGGCAGCAGAGATGCCAGGACTTTCCAGAGGCAATTAAGTGACCACTCTTTGTCCAGAGTGGATGTCGTAGTGTGGATTCAGCTCAGGTTGAAATGGCTTCTTTTTGTTTGTTTTTCCACTAAAGACAAACAGCGCACACGCAGGCCGTCCCTTGATTTGACGCAAGAAGACCACACTCGTATCTCCTGAGCCCGTGGTTATAGTTTCATAAACAGTAGCACAGCTGTCAAATATCTCACCGATATTTCAGTGCTGCTTGGGGCTGATGGCTGAGCAGTGATGTAGCAAGAGGATAAATGGTGTTTTAGCACAATTCACATTTCACCAACACCCGTTTAAAAGGTTCCATGCAGTATAAAGGAATATATCCATGTGTAGTGTGATCATAAAGCAAATCTAGGTTCTATATCAATACTGTGAAAGTATCAAAGCCTCACGCACACAGCCTGTTTTCAGAAGCAGAGCCATAAAACCTGCTGCCAGGACTTCTGTGACTGTGTGATGTCACATTGAAGCAGTTTCCACTCTAACAAGACATGCTGCAAGCCCCGTCCCCTTCCATCATCATTGAGTCTCTCTTCTGTTTGGTGGACACTGACCTTTTGCTACTAGAGCTGTAGAAAGAAGAGGCGTAAAACTACATTGAGATGGTTTTTGTTTTTTGGTTCTTAAACCACATCTTCAACACTTCAAACAAAACACAGGGGAAGTGTAAAATATGGATTTGTGAATATATGTCTGTGTGTCCACACAATTATTTATATTGCATAGAAAAGACATGGGTCACTGTATTTATTGTAAACCTCATCCTGACCCGCTGTTATCTGCGATGCCCGCTGCCTTTGTTTTATTCTCTGTGGTCCAGTGTAGTCTTACATTTTCCTGTTCGGATGCCATAGGCTTAGATTACCCAGAGTGATTGCTCTGTGATGGATCGACCCAGAGGTTTCCATTAGGCTCTTGTTTGTCACTTGAGGGATCCAGTTTGACACAGTTTGATTCCCACATGGGACTCTTGAGGTGACTTACGCAGACAGTTAGGACTGGTCTATCAGGCTCTTTATCCTCAGTCAGATACTAATGTGATAGAGATGTACAATACGACGTCACTGACATAGATGTTATATTACACAACATCCATTTGTAACATTATGTGTTTGTTTGTTTTTTGCCATTGTTGTGTCAGCTCTTTTGGTTGCAGCTCTGCTACTGGCCTTAATCGCTCTCCTGTTCGTCGTGGCACCCAACATCTACAGGTACCTATAGGGTTTGCTTTCTTTCATCATCCATCATGAAAATATTTCTCCTCCATCAGAACCAGACAGACCAGACTGTTGTCCTCTTTACAGGAGGCGTTGCACATCAAACTTTATTAAGACCATTTGCTGCCAAGACCATCAGTACTCAGTGGATGATGTAAGTAAAATGCTGCTACTGATGAATGCATTAGATTAATATCTTGATAAATGCAATGAGGTCATACCAATGCGTGATTTGATTGATTGGACTTGGATCAATCATAAACCCATCAAATGATCTCTATTAAATGAGTGCTTAAGTGGGAGTTTGACTGAATACTAAAATATCTTGTTCATAAGGAAATTCAGATTTCTGTATCTCTGTTTGGTTTTTTCTTGAAATTCTTGTTTGGTTTTTCTTATTTGAAGCACTACGCAAAATAACTGCTCCACTGAAGAATATGATTGACTTTATGCTTTTTTGTAATCAAACATTAACATAGCCTTGATCCACAGTGCAGTTACACTGAATTATTTTCCGCTGGCCAACTCTGCAGCCTGAGATGCATACCAAAATTGCTCAGAGACTCCAGTCATCAAGCCGTTTGGGAGACACTAATGGAATGATTGATACAAATGTTAGCAGAGCCAATTGTACTGCAGACTTACATAGAGCGTCTTATCCCTCCAATCATCTTGCTTGATGGCAAGAGCTGCTGTGTATTTTCGGTGAGCATGAATGGCTCCTCTCATTCTTCCATGCAACATGTCTCGGCCTTCCATATGCTGTCTGGATGGCAAGCGCATTCATCATAACATATTAGTGCTGGTGTCTTCCTGCTCTGGCTCTTTAAACTGCTGCATAAGGCCAGAGAGTCAGGCTAATCCAACTGAGAGGGCAACAGGCCAGAGTCATCTCAATGCTGCCTTCACAGTCAGTGGGAAAAGCAGACGCTGCCACCTTGCCTCCCTGAAAATGACCCGGAACAGGGATGCCCAACATGATTTGGAGGGGCTCTGACCCATGTGGCATTTGGATTCTTATTTTTGGCAAGATTTTCATAATTATAACACATCTTATTGTAAAATTGTACACCTTTTTTGTATTTAACATGCACAAAGTACACAACATGACTCTGAACTTTAATTATAACTTAAGTGATTGATTATGATTAACCACTGAAGGGGGTTCAGTGGTGAATGTAACATGAAATGACTGACTCATAGTGACAAACTTTAGAAGGAACTTTGATAAACTTATTCCATGCTCCCTGTCAAACATGGAGAAATACATAACAAATGAATGCTAAGTGGTGTTGCTGTATATTTAATTTATCAGTTTTATGATGCATTGGACATTCGGTGTTTTCTTTTTCAGCTCATACAGCGGAACATTCTTGAAAAAGCAAACACATGCCAACATAAATGAGCCTCGACCACACAGGAAAAAGAAGTCACGAGTTGGAGCCAAAACGACTGAACATATAGCAGCAGTCTGACATTATTATGGTTATTTGTTGTACAATCTATGCTGATGTTCACCTAAAAGCCAGAGCTCAGACACTGTCTTCTACACCCTCTAATTGTTCCTACAGGAGGGAGAGCCTGCTTCTGAAGCTCCCACCAACGCCAAACCAACACGTCTGCGCTCACTGGACACTTTCCGAGGGTATGTACTCCATCAACAACCGTCTTGTTTATCAGTCTATCACCACATGCGGCTCGTTCACATGCTAATTCTTTTTTGGAGCGGTCTGAGGCATGATGAGGATCTACAGGCCCGTCATAAAGAATAATTACAGGGGTCACAGTCTGGCCACATGCTCCCCCAAGCTTTTGTTATCAGGCGGTCTAGCTTTGGGCATGATTTCTGATATCAGAGCGTCTCGGGTTTGGAACAGTGTGTTTCTGTTGGACAGGAGTGATGCATGTGATTGAATCTGGTCTCCCTGCTAGCCTTAATTGTGGCCTGGGGGTAGACACAAAGCACGCCTCTCTGGAAACAGGATGCTGGTGTGGCTTTGACCTCCCCCTTGCCAAATAATTGATGTAATAATACCGTCAACATATCAGCACACATCCACACAGTCATAGATCTCCTGCCAAAAGGGTGAGCGAGAGGAAATCCAGCAGCACAGAGGCAGCATCCAACAGACGACTGGCATCTTCTCCATCTGTGGCTTCCTTGTGGATGAAAAGCCATCCGAAGCCACCGTGCATATGTGCTGAATTCAAAACACCACATACTGTAGTTGCATTGAGTCAGGGCTGAATGGACTTGGCTGAGGACGTGCACACACCAGAATCCACAAGGAAAAGACAGATTTCAGTTTACACTTCCTGTTTAACCTTATTAGCTGAAATGTCAGTATTGGGTAACAGATACTTGTAACGTATTGATGTCCTGATTGGTAATACTGGAAATTCTCATACCTGACACCGCACTCAATCAAACTGTGACTCAGCGCTCAAGATTAACGCTGTGTGTGCCTCCTCAGCCCTGTGACTTATGATCCATACCCCCTCATAAGTAACAACTTTCAACAGAGAACAGACACATCAGTCAACTGCCATAAATGCTGAGACATTTCCTGAAGGCAAAAGGCTTTTCTTCTGAGCTGAAAGGTTTTTCTGATCATTGCTCAGACTGCACTGACATGATATACAGAGAGAACTGCGGGGTATGGTCGCACGTTAATTTTTCTAAAAGGCTTTGAATTTTAATCTTGTGTCGCACTGCTAAAAGCCTGTTGCCGTCTCCCTTATGGTCGGAAATCGCACCGTCAGTAGTTAGCAGCGCCGTGCGACAGAGGGAACAACTATTACAGTGGATTGTCATCTGCATTAATACCAGGTGGCTGAATCATTCTGTGCCTTATTTTGACTGAGCTCCAAGTTCCTCCCTCCGGTTCAGTTTCAGCTTCACTCTGATGTTTGGCCACAAAAAAAAGAACCTTGACTTTTCCACTCAAGTAGTAATTTATTATGACTAGATTGGGTGTCCACGTCCTTGATATAGCCATCACAGTGGGTAACTCGATACTCTGCAGTGAGTGTAACTATCCATTTGCAATGGGGGGAATGTACTAAGCTAATACTCTAATTGGTAATGCATGTACAGTGACTCAAATCAAAGAAGTCCATCAGCATCTATCAATGAGTCATAACCAGTCGTCACTGCTGCCAGACAGACACGTCTGCCTGTAATCTGTTCGCTGTAAATCATACAAACTGATTCCCAGACATGAATTAAGTCTATTACTGTGGTGACAAATGTTCAATGAAGAGCTTTAAAGGGATATTTACAACTTAAACCTGATTAGGACCCACAGCAAGGCGCCTGTGCCGCCTCCGCCTGGATATGATCTGTTCTCATATTAACTTTACAGAACAAAGTGAGCCCAGTACACATCATATTCATTAAGCACTCACAGTTTCCCTTAATCATAATTAGCAGGTGCAAGTGTGGTGGGCATGTGTGTGGCTTCTGTGGCATAACCTGCTCATAATAGAGCTCTTCTACGCAATCAGACACCCAGAGTGTTTTAATCAAAGCGACGGCCAATAAGCCATGATACTGCAGCGATTTTCACCCGGTCTCATCTGGGTGGTGATTTAACCTTTGTCTTTGTCACCATGGCAACTAATGGATGTGTTCGTCAAAAATTAAACAATAACCTGCGTGCATATGAGCGTGTTTGTGTGTGTATGTGTGTGAGGGAGGCAGAGAGTGAAAGAGTACATGGACACATGCAGCGGGCTTTAGTCTACTTTAACAGCCCTTTTGAGATGATAGTGGCCGATTAAAATCTTGTATCAGCAGGTTAGGGCTAAAAGAGCAGTAATGGCTTTGGTGCACCTCTTAATTGAATCTGGGCAGAAAAACAAGAGGAGGCAGAGGCAGATACAGAGCACCTTATCTGACGGTCTCATTCTTAGAGGTTGTACTAATCTTGTTACACCTCTTAAAGACCCTCTTATGATTTGTATTTCTTTTTGATTAAATAACGCACGAGTCAGAGGCATAAATTCAAGTATTTAGGATGTTGAAAGGATGGACATTGCAAACCCCTGCAGCTGTTCCACTATGTAGCCATTTACATTCCCCCGCAAGTTTGTGTTGTGTAATGGCACCCGCCCCATTTTCTTACATGCAACGCAAACACCTTTTTTTTTTCCACCAGCGCCTGATTCAGTGGAGCACTCCATCACGTGCACCGTGTTTCAGCAGCCCTGGCCGGTGCTAAAGTATAAAGTGTATCATATATTAAACACAAAGTCTTTAGTCAGCACTCCTGCTTGAGGAGATCCAGAGGACGAGTGTTCATTTCCTGAGTGATTCATAATGCTTAGATTGCATTACCTTGCATTGAGAGTGTGACAGAATTAAAAAAGGAAAAAAAAGAGCCCCAAGACGCTTTAATTTTTAATTCTAGAGTTAAAATTCAATCCGAATCCATGTATTGCTATTGGATTGGTTGGAAATGATTATTCCATTCTACATTTAAAAAATTTTTTATGAACTTTTTTTTAAACAACATTTTCACACACTTTTCCTTCATTTAGTCTTTGCTAGAGTGTCAAGGTTAATCCTATTATAAACTGAATCACTTTATAATGTATTATAGTGCTCACTCACTGTTGCCTACTCATTGTTCTCCTTAGGTTCTCCCTCACAGTGATGGTGTTTGTGAACTACGGTGGAGGAGGCTACTGGTTCTTTCAACATGCACCATGGAACGGTTAAGTAAAGTACAAACCACACACACATTTACAAAATAAACAAAATAAAAGTAGCGTCTGCCCAACAGCCTGTCTGCAAGTTTAATTTCCATCAGTTTGCTTTATGGACAGAGCTGGTCCAGTAGACTGGGCATGGCGACAACAAGTCTTATTTCATCATTGATCCTGCACATGCTCAGTGTGGCTCCTTCACACCAGGAAATTATTTTTTTCATCAGCTGTTTTTTCCCCTTTTAAATGACTTAAAACTTACTTAATGAGTAATTATTTTCACTATCTACTGAGTTAAGCAGCTGGATCAGATAAATAAGTCCAAAACACACAATATAGCAGCTAATTAAGAGAATACTGTGTAATAGTTGAAATAAAAATAATTCAATTTATTTTGGGAATTATTTTGTTATCATTGCATATTTGTAGTTTTATTTGTGCACTCTGTTCATGATAATCAGTAAAATAAATAACTGTGCTTATCTTCTATAAACAGGATTCTCCTCAGTGCATGTATTAGGTATTGTGGCTGTATAAATAATTCATATTTTCGAAATTTAAATAGTGACATTTTCTTTTCTATCATTTCCTTCTTTGTTGTCTTGCAACTGTCCTCAGGGTTTTGGTCAGTTGTAACATCTGACATCATGTGAATACTGTGAATGATTTTTCATAGCTGATCATCTTTAAATGGTCAGGGTAGTTAGCAGACAGAAGAAAGTTTAGTATGTAAAAGTTTGATTGGTCTTTGGTGAAAAAATAAGTGAGAAATGCAAAAAGTATTGTAACAGTCTCCAGCCTCCTGCACTTCTTCATCCTCTATATCACACAAAGCCTGGTGAGAAATAAATGAACTCAATGGCAGCCTTCTCCTCATCATGTCTGCAGCGTTTTCTGACCTGTTGTCACTAATTATGATAAATGCTGCCTCAGACCAAACACACACGATGCCATTCTTCACATGGAGCAGATCTAAGCTGCAATCCATAGATGTTTATTGTTATTAACAACCAGGGAGGAGTGAGGAGGAGGAGGGCTGAGTGTATGAGTGACAGCTGGGAGAACATGGGAGGGTGTAGCAAATGGGAAGCACTCCCCTGTTGCCATTGCCCGTCTGCCCTTGAGCAAGACACCTGTGATCGAAGCAGACAGTTGCTGGGTCCCTTCTTCCCAAGATGAATAGAATAAAAAAAAGAAAAAAGAATAAAATACTGGAATGTCCCTGCAGCTTGTATGAAATTCATGTCATCATTTAGGGGTGTTCTCAATTTAAATTTTATAATAGCCTCTTCGCCACATCTACAAGGGTGTATTGATTTAATGGGTGGTTTGATTAATCTTCTCTTTGCTGCAGGGCCACTACTGTCACAGGAGTAAGGATATTTATTAATCACACCTTTTCAAAATGGAAAGTTAATAACAGAGGCAGCACTTTAAGGACATGGTATTGTTCTTAATTCATCTCCTTGTCCCTCTGAATTGCTTGGATAGAAAAGGTCAAGAACTGTGAATAACTGCATCCGACTCAACTATCTGTTTTTCTATTGATATTAATTTGCATCTGTGTCTGTCTCCTGTTGCAGGTTTAACTGTGGCAGATCTTGTCATGCCCTGGTAGGAGGATATTTCTTTAGCCCAGCACAAAAAATGCATGGTTGCTGTTATATGCATTTTAACAATCTAATACTGTTCTCTCAGGTTTGTGTTCATCATGGGGACTTCGGTGGTCTTGGCTTTCACATCCATGACGAGGAGAGGAGTCAATCGCCTCCAGCTGCTGCGCAAGGTCACCTGGAGAACAGTCGTCCTCCTGATGCTCGGCTTCTGCTTCCTCAACTACTCTCCCCGAGACGGACCACGTAGGTGCAAACACACATCACACATACTGTAATGGTTAATGGAGCGAATGCATTAAATGTGGAGGCGCTTGTTATGTACTTTTTTGTTTTGTTCTGTAACGGGGAAATTATTAAACCCCAGACTGTGGCATGTCTCTAATAATATGTCAGCTTATTATGTGCACTGTGCTGTAAATCATCAGCACCAGTGGAGAACAGAGAGAGAGAAAAATGAAATGCACTTCACTCATCTGAAAACAAACATCAAATAACACAATACTTATCATGATTTTAACTCAGGGGATCTTCAAGCATTCACATTCATGTCGTGCAACACCATATGGAGCTGCAACAGTTATTCAATTAATCAGTGCTGTCAGTTATCAAGTAAAAAGCAACTATTATTTAAGTCATTTCAGAGGAAAAAAAAGTCAAACATCCAATCTTCTCCTGGCTTCAAAATGCATTAACTTCTAAAGTCATATTGTTGCAAGTAACATTTTCTCTTTGGGTTGTGGTTTTTGTTCACATAAAACAAGGTAGGTTTTTGATAAATGCGGTGGCCATTTTTCATTTTTCATTGTCTTCTAATGTTGTATACAGTAGATCAAATTAATAATTAATTGATTGAAAAAATTATCCACAGATGAATTTAGTCGTAATGCCATACACAACAGGACTATCACAGCACTGTTTTCACACCCTGCAATTAGAGAGGTGACAAAGACAGTGCATTTGCTTTGAGTGGGGAAGCTGCAGAGCTCGTTCAGGGGGTTAAAAGAGGGGGAGCTTTGTTCACCTGGGGATGCACTGGGCGCCCTTAAACATTAGCTGTTCTTAGTGCTAATGGACTTTCACGGTTGGATGTCTGTGTAACTGGGTTAACAAAAATATTGTTATTGTGTGTGCAGTCTCAAAACCCAGCACCAGGGGACATTTAACAGAGGGAGATTGAGCAAAAACAACCGCTGTGGTAATGGACAATTATAAACAGATAATGTTACACCCTTCAGCCTCATGCAGCTGCTGCAGAGGCCGGAGCTGCACAGCACAGCAACAGTGACTTTTACCATAAACTGCAGCTCTGCCCTCTGTCTCCAAGGACGTCCTCGGCAGTTCAGTCCCAGGGTTTGATCTAATAAGAGAATGGAGACACATCAGCTCAATATGTTAAATCGTTTCAGTGTCAGATGAGACAGAAGAAGGTGTTAACCTTTGACTTCAGCTATGAGTCATTTCAAATAAATCCTGCCATGTCCAAATCACTGACAAAACAGTGGTGAAGACCTTGAAACTCTCGTCTCACACACAGCTTTATTGGTCAAGAAAATTAAAGTAGCCGCCCCGACTCAATTAGTTAAAGGTCGTCAATCCAGACATGTTTGAAACTTTGTAAAAATATTCTGGATGAATCTTTTGTTTAACATGGTTGACATTGAAAGTGTAAAACAAAATCAAAACAAGGGCCAAAGCTCATCTTTACTTCCTCATTAAGAAAATATGGATCAAGTGATAAGCCCCGGCCACCGCGCTGCTACATGTGAAACATCACAGAGCATCAAGATGGTTTGAAGATTAGCATCTTTTCAGAAAGGTTAGCACAGTTAGTATCTTTAAGAGCAAAACATATCGGCTACTTAGCATCTTCTAAGAGCAGTTAGCATCTTGTATTTGTTTGTAGGCCAATTGTTTGTTAGCTTGTAGCAGCAGCAGTGGCGGACACCGTGTTAGTGGCTATGTTAAGGCAAACCCACACTCTCTTTGCTGCAGGTCAGGGTGGAAATACTGAATTAAAGTGTTGACCGACTATTCTGCTCATGAGAGCTGTTTCTCTTGAGAGGCGGATCTTTCGGACATACAAAAAGATTTTTATGCGCAGAGTGTGTTTTTAAAGATTTTATGTTGGAGACGGAGACAAATCAGATGTTGAATAACCTGTCTTTAAAAGGTTTTTATTTGTCTCAGCAGTTTGCTCCACTTTCTGATGGCTTTACTCAGTTGTGCTCACTTCCACCACAGAAACATCATTTTATTCAATCTATCGCTCAAAGTGCTCTGAGATGGGAAGCAGACAGCAGAGCTTTCACTTCTTAAATGATATTGAACATCAAAAAAGGTTTCAATTTCACACGCACAACCCATGCACCCTAACCCACAAAAAAATCGTCATACATTGATCAAAAAAGTGAAACAAAGGTTGTTACAATGTCCTGGCGTTCACCTTATGACTGTAACTTTCACAATGATTTTTATTTAAGTGACAGTTTTGTTGGGGGCAGATACAGTAAACGATCCTGGAAGGGGTTGTAACCTGCATATTTAACAAATGTGTCATTAGCGAGAGCTTCCTCTTTTCCTGTGAAAAGAAATTTCCGCCTCTTATTTGATTTGAACAGATCAATGACTGGGATTACGATTTTTTTTTTTTTTTTACAGCAATTCGTGTGTGAAAGAGGTTTTCAATTAACTAATGTGTAGATTACCATCAATCTCTCAACCAGAAGCCGAGCCGATCCAAACCAATTTGTCGAGACCGAGAGATAAGTGGGAATCTTTGATCAGCTTCCCACCTTCTTGACACATCCATATCCTGGCGGCTGACACCATTTCCCTGTGTGTTGTGCTGTCCATCATCATGATCCTCTTCCAGGAAGCAGTGATAGACGGAGAACTGAGAAAATACCTGATTTACAATCTACTCAAATTAGCAGTGATACCTTCATAGAGATGAGTTACATCTACGTTGTGTGTAATTTGCATGTTCATAAATGTTCTGCATGAGTGTTTAACTGTGTAGTGCTGTTGTGAGTGTTTGTGCTGTGTGTTGCTGACTGTGTTCTAGTGTCCTGGTCGTGGCTGCGGATCCCTGGAGTGCTGCAGCGTCTGGGCTTCACCTACTTTGTTCTGTCTCTCCTGCAGACTTTGTGGGGCCAGAAAGAAATCCCACTGAAATCGGTGAGCAGCTCTGTCAACTTCAATTTCATCACTGCTCGCACAAGGAGGAAAAACATTCAAGAGTTCCAACTAGAACTACACGTCTAAACCCGGCTATACAATCTAAAGTCCTCACGCTATCGTGCCCAATAAAATGAGGTTCACATGCAGCGGCTGTAATTGCAAACTCACTGTCTTAGCTAAGCATATGAGCATGCTTAACAGAAAACATAAGGTAAAGTCGAGCTGCAGCAGGTATTTAGTCATAAGCTGCTGAAAGAAGAGATGTGAGAGCTCCAGCCTGGCCAGGAGGAACCAGCAGTGATCAGAGGTTCACCTTCTGCACCTTCAACACAACAAACACACTTAAACCTCCCATTAAGACACCATAGTGCGCTGCTGTTGCCCCAAAAAGCACTGCTTGTGATGTATGGCATCTACCCATTCCCAGTATGTGAGGCATTCAGGGAAGATGTGTGCATTAGTCTGCATCTGAGATGTTGAGGGGCCTTGTGTAAATTATTGTCCTGAATGGACTTTTTCTGACTCCCTCACCCTTCCCACCCCCAGACACAAGCATTACCACTGTCAGTGAAAAGTGTCAGTGCTGTAAAACCTGATATCAATCCATCAAATAGATGTTGAGATATTTCACTGGAAAGCAAAGATCTGAGCTGCTGGTTGCATTAGATGAAAAGTCAGAGAAACACAGAGTAATTATTCACCCTCTAGACGCCATGGACGTCTGCACCAGATACGCAATAAATGACTAACAGACAGACAGACTGACACCGCCATCCATAAAGCTGTGCTGTTAGTGTGTCGTGTGCTTTGTGATTCTTTTACCCTAACAACATTGTGTGTGTGTGTGTGTGTGCTGCAGCATCACTGGTGGAACCCCATCCAGGACATCGTCGTCTACTGGCCCCAGTGGCTGATCATCATCGTGCTGGAGACTCTGTGGCTGTGCATCACCTTCCTCATGCCTGTACCCAACTGCCCCACGTAGGTCCACACAAAGCTGTGACTGCCTTGCAGCCGAGTGCAGTCTGCTCACTGCTGCTCTCTCCCTCTCTCTACATGTATGTTATGTATGTCTTATGCTGAGATAATCTCCAGTTGGGGCTGTTGCGCTGCAGCAGAGGTGTTAGTGTGCACCTTGTGTTGCTGGTGTTATGAACCGCTGTGATTTATGGGCCTGTGGTGGATGCTTCAGAGGGCATAATTAGCCAATCTCAGTCTGTCATGTGCAATAAGAGCAGCGGAGGCAGAGGATCCATCTTCCTCGCTCTGTGTCTTCTGCTCAGTGCTGCTCTCTCTGTGGTTTCCCCCCCATTTCTGTAACCCTGCATGGCACTGTGAGTTTAAATAGGAGCACTTTTTCCCCACAGCTTTTTTTAACATCTGATTGTTTTTCATTTTTTCATTGGAATGTTTGGTTATATGCTGAAGACAAATCTCATGAAACCCTAAAGTCTAGAGGAGATATTTAGTACCTGAGGAGCTTTCCTTGACTAAAACTGTGTTTCTACTTATTTACACTTACACTGTATTGTGTACTTTTTCAGTGACAATTTCTTATTCCATTAATCATGATTACACTTTCAGAGGCTATCTGGGAGCTGGTGGAATCGGTGATGATGGTCTTTACCCAAACTGCACTGGAGGAGCAGCAGGACACATCGACAGAGTGATATTTGGTGATAACATGTACAGATACCCAACATGCAAAGTAAGATTTCCTGCATTTTATCCATCTGTTATGAAACCCTTGCAAGTGGAATTAAAACCAGCTGAAAACCTTTGTTTATTTCTTCCTGTTTTTCCAGATGATGTATCACACCACGCAGCCCTTTGACCCAGAGGGGATTCTGGGTACAATCAACTCCATTGTCATGGGATTCCTGGGGATGCAGGTAGGACAGAGCGTATATTTCTCTTCTATGAGTCAACAAGTGTTTTATTCTAGTATCTATATTTCAGGTGCTATATTATTCTGTCGTCAGGGTTTAGTTCCAGATGTCCTTTTGTTTACTGTAATAGACAAATGTTGATCATGTGTAGATCAGGCAAATGTAGAGACTGCTTGCTGAAAAACTGTCCCTGAAGGCAACGCGCATCAGCGGTTTTGCATGAATTTACCTCGAAAACAGCTCTGTCTCGTTATTATCTCATAGCGTGATGAGTGTGCAGGTCACAACTTGTCCACCAGAGCGTTTTGGAGTTGTTGGATTGTGTATTTGATGAGTTTGATGAGGGAAACAAAGAAATCCCATGAGCCTCCGCAGCTTAGCTCTGTGCAGCTTGCGGCTCTGCTCCGCCGTTCTAAAAATAGCTTGCACCCAAAAATAATGGTACTATCCCTTTAACATCATTAGCTGTTTAGAAAATCATGTGCAGCTGAAATGTTGCAATGAATCTATTAATTGATTAACATTTATACTTAAAGGAATGAATTCATTTCAGAGTATGAGTGAGAAGATGATCTGCACTGGTCAATAAAGACCCCTCATGGCAGTTAGTGAAGGTTATGTGAAGGACTCTTTGCCGCCTCATTATCAGAGCACAGCTGCACTCCTTTATTGACAAAACGATGTCAAAAAGAGAGAGCAGAGAGCTTTTGGTCTTTGGACCTGGGTCTCTGATGGCGACAGTGTCACTTATAACCATTTGTGTTGTGGGAAGTTGTCAGGCAAAAGCAGCCACATAGCTCAATTCCCGGTGGGCGGTCAGCACTGAGCCCTTCAGTCAGCGAGTCTTAGACAACACGCCAGGTGTCCGCTCGCCCTCCTCTGTGTTCACCCGTGCTAATGTCCTCAGCTGAAACATATTTATCATCACCAAATTAATCAGAGGGTGCGGATGACTAACACCCAACATCTGGCCGGACTGGGATAGGAGAAAATGTGACAGCCACGGCAGGGCCACAGTACTGACACCCACATCCCAGGCCTATTTGGTTACGGAAGGTGTTACATGGTATTTTTCATTATGATTGAATGATTGAATGAGTTGTGGTCTCTGCGCTTATCTCTCCTTCCTTCTCCGCAGGCTGGGAAAATTATCATTTACTTTAGGAAGTTAAACGTCCAAATCCTCGGTCGATTCCTGGCGTGGGCCGTCATTCTGGTACGTCACATGGTGCGGAGGTTTGAAACACAGCTGGTAAAGTAAATGAGCATAAAAGTCAATTGATAATTTAAAACCCAAGACAACAAATCATTTCCTGCTCCTGTGACTCACACATACATAGCTGAGCCTTGCAGGTAAACTCCACAACAGTGATTTTTTTTTTTTCTCTCCAGCCAGTCTAGTATTAGTCATAGCTGCTGAAGCCATTCATTAGCAGGAGCTTGGGAGAGGACATGTGTGCGATCTCAATACAATTAAACAACATCCATGTGTGGCTGTGTTTCCGGGCAGACATGGGTATCCAGCGCCTCGGGGGGATACACACTGTCTCTGTCTGAGCCTCACATGTGGTTTTAGATTCAAAGAGTTGTGCGTATAACTAACAGTCACTACATTAGCATCTGATTAAGAGCATGATCAATTCATTTACCTGCACACTAACATTAACAGTCCATAAACAGGACAGTTTCTGTGAAGCGGTGTAACAGAGCCAGATGAAAGTCCATTCAGATCCAGGGTAGAAAAGATAAATATTGCCATAAATCCGTGTGGATAGCATGTGACGTCAAATTTGTTTTGGATCCGTGCTCATTCTGGGTGGTCTCAAAACACAAAAAGAAGCAAGCTGGCCTCTATTTCATTTACAGGGGCAACATGTCCCACAGGGAGCAGCCCAGTGTTATGTGAGATGGCTCGTTTTGCATTTCTAAACCAGTGACAGGAGGCCGTTAGCCTGCTCTAACGAGACCGACAGACACCCGTACAGAAAGGCTAGACTTGGCCGAATTGTGCCTGGCTGCTGTTTTTATGTATGTTTTATTGTGAGATGCTGCAGAGATGCAGCTTTGTTTGCAAAACGGGGTTAGTAGGAGCCGGCGTGCTGTGGAGGCAGACATCCTGAACTGGCAGTGCTGTGACCTGGAGCGATGATGGAGCTGGAGGAGCTGGCTGCATCACTCAGCCTTGGGAATCAAACTGTGCAGGATGAAAAGAAGGGGCCAACGGACCCAGCCAGGGGAAACCGCACAGGAACAGAGACAGATCCCATTAGTTTTTGGGTTTATGGTTGATGTGTACTACTGAGCCTTTTCTGTAATTTTAGATTTTAGATTCCTCCACTCTGGAATGTGTATTGGGTTTATTTATTAAGCCCATGTGTTTAAACCACACCGAAGGTCCCTGCATCAAGGAAACAGCATCGTTCATTAACTTTGTCTTATCAGTGCTGCATCTGACAGACTGCTGGGTTTGGCAAGTCAAGTTAAATTATTTGTATAACCCAAAATCATATGTGATACCTCAGTGGAGTTTACAGAGCCACGGCCTCGTCCAGGTCAGACCAACTAAAATGACGTGACCATGCTGCTCTCTGAGCTGATACTTAGTGTAATCACAGCTTTGAACTAAATGCTAACGTCATTGTGCTAAAATGAACTCAATGAGTGGTTATGTTCTATATTTTAACCCATCATTTGCTAATTAGCACTTAGCACAGCTGAGGTCTGATGAAGGTTTAGTAGTTGAGCATTGAGCATGAATGTGAATAAAAACCTTCATGGACGTCCATCTAATACCTGAGATATTTCAGTCTAGAGTAAATGAAGCTCATCCCTGACTCAGGTGTGGGATAAGCTGCATGGGGGAAAAAGACGATTAAAAAAATGAAGAGAATTTTTATTGACCATAAAATGCAACGGCCTTAAAATGTATCCCAATAGTAATAAATCCAAAATAAGAAGTGCAGGTGTCCTAAAATGTGCCTTATGTTTGTGAATCTGGAGGAGTTTTGTTTAGAATCACTTGAAATTCTGTTGCGAGAATTAAATGTCATTAACCTCAATTCTTAAATGACAAATTTCCCCATTATGTCTCCTGGTGTTGAATCTTATTGACTATTATTGTGGAGTGCGAGTAGCTGGAGGGAGGTGAAATAAATTAGATCCATTTGGCTTCTCCCAGAGGCAAAGAATGACAAAGTAACACATGACTAGATAAATAAACATTAGGCTTTTATGTTTTTCCGTCGTATCTCATGGTTCACCAGTTGATGCTATATAGATGATGTAGATGCTACGCTCAGGATTTTAATGCTGGAGATGATATATTTCAGGATCACGCTGCGTTTAGTGACGGATCAATACAACGACTTAAAATCCTGCTTAACTGAAATCGTGAATAACAGTAAAATAGATTTTCTCACATTGTGATGGTTGACAGTGAGAGCAGCCTGTTTTATTGATTTCGGGAACAGATCCAGACCCTGTGTGAAGCATAAATACGACATAATCACCCCCACGTTTTCTGCCTATGTACATTATATTTAACGTCTTCTTTAGTCTCTGTGGCTAAATCTATTTTTAGCCAAATTAGTTTTAGTGATTTGCCTGTTCTTGATATTGACTTTTCTAATATGATTTGGACTCGGAGGGGAGGCAGGAAGCAGAGCTGAACTGCCTCTTGTTTCAGACATGTGCTCTTGACATTAGCAGGTCTTCTCAGCAGAGGAGGAGAGAGAGAGGGGGGGGACTTATTTCTGCACGCGCCCGACCGCAGGATCCGTATTATGCACAGGAGGTCCACAAAGTACCAGAAAAGTGTTGATTCAGTGCAATGACAAAGCCAAGCTTTAACGCCACTGATTCCTGTGGTGGGATTGATATTCGGGGCGCCCATGCATCTTCCTCCTAATAAACAACAGCCCCTGTTAATTAAAGTCCAACGATCAGGCTCCAGAAGTGAGAGATTGAAATTGAGCGATTGCCCCACATACCAGCCCTTTCCCACATCCTGCTGCCTGGATAGCCTGGAGACTTAATCCAGCCCCGGCTAGGCTATTTCCACATCATCGATTCTGTCATCTATACACATGATGGATGGCCACCTAACAAGCATGTTTGAATCCTGATCCTTTGGCCTTGGTTTCTCTCTGGAGCACAAAACGTTTCAGTATCTAAATCATATGTAAAAGGTAAATAGACAATACAAGTTTTTATTGATGTGGAGTTAATCAGATCATACACTGTTCAGTCACATGGTTGATCAGGCTGTGGAGTCAACTGGGCCCCATACTGTATAGGTGAATCACAACATCACTGTGTAGATTTGTAGAGTGTGTGTGTCTGTGTGTGTGGTTTGATGCAGTGTGTTGGTCTGACTCTCAGATAATCGGTTAATCTGCTGGACATTCTTGACTGTGTTGCTTCACATTTTAGCAGCCCAATACGGCTTGCTTTATCGCCCTCCATCGATTTGAAATCTGTTTCATTTCCACCCTCAGGGAATCTCTGCAGCCATCCTTTCTAAGTGCACACGAGACGGAGGATTTATACCTGTCAATAAAAACCTTTGGTAAGTGCTTCCTGACCCTCTAAATCCAGCCACTTTTCCTCACAAAAGAAAGGATGGGTTTCCAACAGGCACAAATCAAGGCTGCTAAAACATGCGTTTACTTACCTCTAACATCAGCTACGACTGTAAATAATCACCCTGGCCGTCGGGAGTGTGAGGTTGAGCGGACATACGTCCTCCCGACATGATCACTCTTCCTTATGGCCAGCAGTATTAAGGATGCTTTATCCTCTCTACCCCAGAAGCACTCAGTACACATTTCACCATCCCTGGTTGATGGGCTCTGGGAAAAGCATCTATATAATAACAGAGCAGTCCAACCGCTCCCAAACTATCATGTGCCGTTTCGGAAAAACAAGGCACGGCGTCTTTGATAAATGTTTGTAAAGATTTTGCATGAAATACGGCTCAATTACTACCTCAGACGTAGATTACTTTACGACCTGTGCATTTGTTCCACTCCCACGTTCCCTTTAATATGATGTGAATCATTTTAATGTTTCAGCAGGAAGAATACCATTTCATCTGTGATGTGTAAGCAAATTCCTCATGATGTTCCACTGGGGCCCCAGTAACACGGCGCTCATCCCTCGCCATTACCTGACTGGCTTTTATAGGCAGTTCATCATGCACAGGTTATTGAGCTCTTGAGTACGAGCCCCTGCCTGGATGTCTAGAAGTAATTAACTCCCAGCCAAGAGTCCTTTTTGGCCCCACTTCAGCTGAGATAAAAAATAAAAAAGCCCAGTGAAAGGGGGCTTCAGGAGGCAGCCATTTTACATTAGATGGTATTACATCAAACATTCTTGCACTTAGGAACAGACAGGGACATGGCTGTCTGGCTCGGCTCCATGGGGCACGTGCCAAGGATCCACTGTTGATGCTTTAGCCCAATCTTGCAAACTGTCCCACAGTTTGCTGGATTGGCTCGAGACCCCTGGGTGTTATTTATCTGCAGCGGAGGATTGATAGACTCTGTGTGTTTACACCCTTGTTCACACCACACCACTAAAATTTTAGTGACGCCCAAATGTGTAAAATATCGCTGTTGTTGTAAGGTTTTGGTGATGGCCTGTCTCTCCAGGTCGTTGTCCTATGTGACATGTATGGGCTGTTTCTCCTTCCTGCTGCTGGGAGCCATGTACTTTGTCACTGACGTCAAGGGCTGGTGGGCCGGACAGCCGTTCATATACCCAGGTAATGTTTGTTGTTAATGTGTTCAAATAAGGGCTCAGTGTATCGGAGTAGTGCATACTTGAGGTATAATAACCACAGAAATGGTTAAACAAAAAGCAGAATTTCTTTTTTATTATCATTATGTTATTTTTTAAATAGTTTTATAGTAACATGACACAATCACATGACACCTGTTATACAAGTTATACAAATCTGCAGCTAATCTGCCCCGTTGAGTGTTTTAATGTCTATCAGGCCAATGTCTCAGTTTTCCTCCCTGTAACATTAGAGGGATTTTTCACCCCTCCTATGTATATATCTATATCTTTTTATTCTTTCAGGCCAACTTGCATCTAGAGTTGGCTATTCGTCTGAAGAGTGTGTGTTCTTTAATGGTATCATAATCACTGTTGGGTGGTCATCAATCACATTTGGTTTGTGGTTAATTCATCTTGTAAAACTGAAGTTTATTTTGAAAGCTTGAGGGTTCACACTGTTTTCCCAAGTCTACTTAAATTATCAAGTCATCAACAAATGACTAGTATCTGAACATGCTCAAAATGGTCATTAACAACAGCTCTCTCCTCCTCCTCCTCCTCCTCCTCCTCCTCCTCCTCCTCCTCCTCCTCCTCCTCCTCAGGGATGAACTCCATCTTTGTGTACGTGGGCCACTCTCTCCTGGGTTTCTACTTCCCGTTCAGCTGGGAGATGCACTTCCAGCAGAGTCACGGGGAGAAGCTTCTCCAAAGCCTCTGGGGAACGGCACTGTGGGTGTTCATCGCCTACCTGCTCTACAGGAAGAAATTCTTCCTCAAGATATAAACAAGGAGATCATCTGCCCCCTCTCATTCTGTGGATCCCAATGTCTTTTATTTTTTTCAATTAAAGAATATAACTATATTCATGGTGAGTTATATCCATCATAACATCTGTGGGAGTTTTTAAGAACCTGGCCCACTGTTGTTGGCTTAATCACCTCAGTTTACTTCTCACTGATGGACAATCTACCTACTGTACGTAGGTTTGAATGAATTCTACTGATGCTCACGTCCAAGTCGTCTGATGAATGGAGCTGCAAAGAGGAAATGCTCAAAGTTGTTGTTTTTTTTATCAAACAGCTGCAGCACTGAGTTAAAATATGAAAGTGTTCGTCTATGAAAACCCATGAAATCATCATCCAGCCTGTGAAGAAGACGTCTGATCCAGAGTCAGCGTGGGCAGCTGAGGTTTTTTTTTTTGATGCCACTTGTTTTGTTCACTGAATACACTGATTAAATCAAATATACTGAGGTGCTACTTAACAAATTAGGCCGAGTGATTCCACTACACACCAGGCCAGCCATTATGAATCTGTTGCCATGGCCACTTCTCCCCCTTCTCTGGGTGTGTGGGTGTAAATGTGTGTATGTGTGTGTGTGGGTACCATCTGCTGTCCAAGTGACAGTACTTTAATAGGGGTCAAGATGCACATCTCACAAAGGAGTGTCATTAATGGGACTGAAACCTCTTGCACTTGTTGTAATAGAAAATCAGGGAAATTACACAAATCCAATTCATCAGACGACAACAACCCCCCACCCCCACACCCAGCTCCACCACCTCCACCTCCACCCCAAAAGAGCCTTAGCCCTTTACACTTGTTATTTATTTAATGTATAAAGCTACTTAGCGAGAGATAAAGTTCATTCTCGCATGTTGATGATAATATTTCCACATGGTGGGTTTGATTGATTGATGCACATTTTGTGTAGAATATATTTATCTGACAGTGTGTGCCCTCAGCATCGGGTCAGGTGGCGTGCACATCATGAAACGACCATCTACTTAATGAAATGAAACATCAACATCGTGCTCTTCCTCCACAGCGAAATCATATTACACACTCCTCACAAACAGCAGGAACGTTATCTAACATGCTGTAGTGGTTTTCTGTGCTAATTGTTCCCATTGAACAGAAGTTGTTGTTTGAATCCCACTTGGTGCTTCCTGCTCTGCTCTGCCGAACAAGACTCAGGTCCATGACTGCTTTCCTGAACGCCCGTGCCAGCAGTGGAAAGGCAGAGATGCTTCTTTCATGGGGAGAAAATGAAATCGATAAAGACTCGCCACAGAGGCCTAAAGATATCTTTTGTGTATTTGCATGCAATGATAAAGCGCTTTATTTAAATATAAGCATTTAGCTGACTCATTGAGAGTGGCTTACAGTAACTGCAGCTGCATGATTAACACAGAAACCATTAAACATCACAAGTAGCTGTTAGCAAAGATCAAGAGGGTCAAAATAAAAATATCCAGGCCATGGAAGTGATGAATATTCTGCTTAGATATCAGATTGAATTTCTGCTAATCTCATTCTGCAGTGCTCTAAACTTCTTGCTGCTTTAGTCTCGTCAAAAAAAAGCCCATAGAAGACTATTGTGGTTGTACACACCACGCTTCCTTGCCATTATTGATTTGCATTGAGCATATGTCTCAGGATACCTATAGTCTGTCATATGGAAACTTTATCCCAGATACAGTGTTTCAGACCACTCTGCTTCTAATATTCACATAATGATCCCCATGATCATCTCCCTTGATAGTTAACAGCATCACATCACCCTGCTATAAGAGGATGTGACTATCTCATCAGATCATTTAAACGGTTGATCATCAGTTTATAAATAAAGACAATATGATTGGAAGCAAGTGATACTTGTCAGGTCTTCTCTTTTTAGGCAACAGATATTTGTGGTTTCAGAGAGTCAGAGTGAAATGACCAAGAACAGTAGCCAATGTTAGTATTAAAGGTCCCATATTTAAAAGGTTTCTGGTGTTAGATTTCAAGGTTTTTACATCAATCAGAAGATACGCTTGTGTTTCAAGAACCAAAAACCATCTTAGTGTTAGTTTTACATCTCATCAGGCTTATCTGGACCTGTAACAACAAGTCAGTGTCAGCCAATCAAAAGAGAGGAGAGTCTGAGCCTCTTTTCTGATTGGCTAACTGTTTTCATATAATACAGTAAACTACAGGTAAACTCTTAGAAACCAAGTCGTACAGGTTTGGTTCCAGATCCGCTGTGCTGGTGATATGGTAGAGGGTGGTGGCTGCTCTGTTGTGACATCACAAAGTTAAGGAAGTCCAGATGACTAATTTTAATAGGCAGTTCCTTGATACAGGCTGTGTGTATTTTTTTTTTCTATGAATGAATTCTTTGATATACTTTCACAGTATTATTAAAGAACTTGGACCTGTTTTTATGATCATAACACACAGAAATTTCACTATCTACAATGTAAGACAGGTAATACCTAGGAGAGGAGCCTATGTTTGTTCCACTTGGTTAAAGCAGTGTGAGAGCTCCTGAGAAGCCCTGTCGTCCCCTCTGCAGCCCACTGAGCTCCAGTGTTTCTGCTCCATGCAGAGACATTGATTGGAGAGCAGTTTCTATGTGAGTGACTGGTGTCCTGCCCTGAGGACACAGCAGCGCATCACCCCATGCTGCCTGGTCACAGAGAGATATCCCACACTTTAACACAGCCTTCAGCCTCAGACACACTCTCAGACCACGAGAGGGGAAAGGTCCCACAGAGTTTGACCAGATTACAGCTGCTCTGGCAGTAGTGAGCAGGTATAAACACTGAAATTGTCTGCTGGTTTGTGCTCGAGTGTTGCTAAACCACATCATTGTGGGCTCATCAATTAAATAGTTCATTGTTGTGCCAAAAACTCCATTCACTTGATGCTACTACACTCTGGTCTTCTCACATGATGCTCCACTTAAAAATATCCTGTTTGAATTCACTAAAGGAAATATACATACATATACAGTATAGAAATTTTGTTATTTCAAAATAAAATGAATCCACATATGTATATTGTAAAAGTGTAATGGAGTTGTGATTTGAAAAATAAGTAGGTTGGTATCCCTTAAAAAACAGTGCCTGTACCTTTAAAATGAGCCATAACACTTCTAATGATAATTGTTAATAATTTTCCCCCTGCAGAGTGTTAATGAGATGACTGACCTGCTGTTAAATTATGCTCTTAAATTTCCTGTAGATGCCTGCTGCTGCGGAAGCAGGGGAGCGCTGAGTCGTGGAGCGATGGACCTCCTCCCCCCGGCCCCAGTCAGCCCAGCAGCAGCCAGTGGAGCCGCACGCAGTAGCGCGCCTATGGGACACTGAGGACTTCATCTGTCCGCCCGGAGCCGCGCACACGGGGAGCTCGCTGGTTTACGCAGCGATTGTCGCCCTCGAGTTATTTCTTTTGGTCATTTTTTCCTGTGCGAAGGACTTTTTTTTTTTTTTTTAATCGCGTTTTCATTCAGAAACTTTTACTTATGGTTCGCGAATATGGGGCTGAGTTGTGGTTTCTCTCGGGGAAACATGTTCGTGGTGGTGGTGCTGCTGCTGTTGGAAGGTAAGGTTCATCAGCAGGTCTGCTGCTGCTGCTGCAGGAGCACAGGAGGAAGTTGGAAATAATTTTTAACAAATATTTGCACTGAAGTGAGCTTTGCCTCCAAACGTACAGTGCCTAATTTTTAAGATAAAAATAGATAAGATAAAATTGACTACTCAAAAGAAAAGATCTGAATTTGTATTTCCTTTGCTTCCTCTGTTCACCTGACAGCTTCATATTGTTATTTTCCCCTTTTCATCATCTCCTTCGTTCCTATAGGCTACTAGTTGTGGAAACAGCAGAACTAAAATATATTTTGTTTGTGATGTGCTTTAAATTCACAAAATGTATGATTCTCTGCAGAACGGACTCTGAAAAAAAAACAAATTATTAACAGGATAAATAGAAAGAGGAGAGATTTCTGAGCGCCTGCAAACAGAGCCAGTGGACCTGGAGTCTAGATGGCATCTGATAATACACATGAAATTGGCTGCTCATGTGCAAAAGCTAAATTGCTTTGGTAAATTGCAACATTTTGGGAAGCTGAGTGAGTTTTTGAGGCTTTTTCTGAGAAAGTATGTGAAATGGCTGGAACACAATGCCAGCACTGTTTCCCCACTACAGAAAGTGTGCTGGCTGCTTGGTACTGTTATGTGTGGTATGGCACATTGAGACCCAGTGTCAAATGAATACAGCCATATATCATAATATTATAATCCCTGTTCACAATCCCACAGCCCAACTGTACCAACACTGTCCTCCCATGCAGTCTATATTTAAAGTGTCTCTCATAGTGTGCAAATCTCACTGTGCAGCAACTATGTCAGATGTGATGCTTGGATAAATATAGACCACTGTGTGGAATTCTTGAATTTGTCTTTGGACTTAAACCTGGTCTTAAAATCAAAAAATCAAAAAAAATTTCAGTGTGTTTTTGTATTTAAAATCACACACACAATCACAGCCTTTAAATTTTCACGTTTCATGTCTGGAAAAGTGGGCTCACCCATAAACTCCAGCTTTAGACGTAATCGCCCAAGGGAGCACTGCAGAGTTGTTAAAATGATTAATGAAATTTTTAAGGTGCCACAGTTGGGTGTAATGCTCTCTGATTATTTTTCATTGTGACAGACAGTTTGGTTCTCAGCACAAAGAGGATGATGGATGTAGATTCACATCACAGATAAAGTGTGATGCCCCAGCCTCACACACCCTACGTACTTTTACGTCTCTTTTTTCGTTTCACGTGTATTGTCAAAGGAAGCAGTCATCCCCCCTGATGTACATAGATGGACACAGTCGGTCTGGTTCGATTTCATGTGTCAAGGACAGGATGGTAATTAAATGGGTGCTGAAACCTACACCCCTGCGTTTGAACGCCGTGTCCATCACCTGCCTGTTTTGTTGGAACAAAAGACCTGGACTTGTTCAGAGAGGAGAAGGAGCGAGCTGCAGGCAGGTGTGCAGCAGCTGCTCCTATCTCTGGGCAAACACTGGCTGTTTGTTTTCTTTAGGAAAATATCGCCTGTTATACAAGTGCACACACTGTTCAGATTGCAGGTTGGATCGTAACCGGCTTCACAATGACACAACAGATTGATTTGGTTGTGTACGTTCAGCTTGATGAGTTTGTCTCACTTTTGGAGGATGCTGTTGTTGACATCAGAGACATTTTTGACTATTTCCTGCTTTTAAAAAAGATTTTTAAATCACCAAGTTCTTTTCCAGATTACCTTTAATGGTACATTACAAATCCTTTATTATTTGCCAAAATCTAAAAGCAGTTATTTTGTTTGTTTAGGTCATAGAAGACAAAAGTTGCACCAGTATTGAGTGTTTGTGGATGCACATCGTTACTGTTACAGGTCACTGATTAGTTTAGTTTCTTTTGCTGAGGTAATCAAACAAAGGAAATTGGCAATCAGCGTTCACTGTAAGAGTAATCAGCGTTTTTAAATGTGGCTGCGACGTCGCCCTGCTCTTTCAAGTAGAGCTAAGTAGAAGTAGAAAAGTAGTACAAGACAGGAATCAGAGTTGAAATCACAAGCTGGAACATCTCTTTGCTTGTGTGCAGATCATGGAGCTGGTTTGAATGTGGTGATGCAAATGTGTTTTCTTTTAGTTGTTGAGGAGAAGATCCAAGGTGCTGAGGCGAAGACTAAACATGAGCATGAAGAATCTGGACTTTTTGAGGGTAATTAAGAGAAAACTGAGAAGGTTTTTTTGACTGAACCAATGTTGGCCTCCAAAACCAGGTCTGAATAATCTTTATTGGGATTAACCAGATCCATTTAACAGACGCTCCTGTGTGATCCATCACATCTCCTGGAACAACCACAGATGTTTTCACATAAAAGCATTGATCGGTTTATCTTCCGCCGTGACCTTGCTACTGTATCTTTGACCCCTCCTCGCCTCACCTCTGACCTTTGAAACCTCAGCCCAGTGGTCGTCCTCGGTGATGACCTCCTTCCCCTCCCCAGAGGAGGCCACGGTGCCAACCTCTTTAGCTGCTCCTCCTTCTCCTCGCATTAGAGTGATGATTTTCATCAGCGTATTTAGCTTTTTGAGAAGGACCAGACCAATAAATCTCATTTGATACATGCAGCTATTTGATTTAGCTCCTTATTACATTACAGGATTCAGAAAAGCTTCTGTCCTGTGTTGCTGTTGGATGTCTAATAAATTTAAGTCAATCTTCCTCCCGTGTTGTCAGTACATCTCTTTTAGTATAATTGGAAAACACAATGATACAAGTTGTTTGGTGGGGAGTTTGTCTTTTATATTAAATTGTGTAAACAGCGGGGTCTTTATTCATCTTAGGCAAAAACTCTGTCAAAGCTGTTTCTAGCAAAAAAAGAAACTTGATTCCTTTATTCATTTAAAAATTTGGCATACAACACACGCTTCACCATGTGATATGAAACCACAACCATCTGGCTTCAGCTTCCCTCCCAGCAACTGAAAGCTACAAAGAAAAATCAGCCAAGAAAAAAATAAGTTTTGAACATTTTTTAACAGGACAAACATGTTTTTTTATTTTTTTATTTAATGAGCAACAGTGATGGTGCCGTCTGCAACAAATGCAAAATTAAATCATCAGTGTCCTCCTGTCACATTTGATCAGAGTCACAGTCGTGATGCAGCAGTTTCAGCCAGTAAAAGTTTGATATTTGGACTGTTCTATTACAGATCCTCCGTCTGCCAAGCTTTTACACTTTTTAAATCATCAAAAATGTTGGCAAAATACACTACACCATCCCATTAGGTCTTCAACCAAACTGGTTTCATTACCAGCATTGCTCTGAGTCCCAACCTCTGACTGTGGACTGTTGCTTCTGCTGCTGCTGGCGTTGCATGGATGCCGCTCCTACCTGTCAAAGCTCTCTCCCTGATCCTCTAGTCAGTTCAGGGTCACACTTCCCTCTCATGCATGGGTAGAATCTAATTTGCTGTGGTGAAAGGACAAGGAGACATTGATTGAAATTTCGCCCTCGGGGCATTTAGTCCTCTCGTTTCACATGGGTCTTGACAAGTTATTTTCCAGTCGCCCAGCCGTGCACGCTGCGTGTTGTGACCCATCGTTTGCGACAATCAGCGAAACAAAGAACAAGCTCATTTGAATCCACATGGTCCGAGTGACACTGCAGAACTAAATGTACAGGCCTAAGGGAGATTAGGGCTGTTGTTTTTTGGCAAGCATTATACTATTGTAATAAAGAAGTAGGCTATATCCGATAATTAATTGCAATTACTCCCAACAAACCAAACCATCAATCATGGAGAGGAGTTTTTAGGTCAAAGATACAAGTAAGGTCACGCCATCGGTATTGGTGATAGATTACACACAAGTGTTATTCAATGGACTGTGTAGTGCTGCTTCTTTCTCTGCATACATCAGTTCTTTATCGTACCAATTACACATCAAAGGCTGTATTCTTTATTTTCCATATAAACCCCAATGTTAATCACAAACAGGATGATATCTACTCGGCCACCCCCTTCACCGGCCCCACCCGTGGTTTTCCCTCTGTGTCCATTTGTTACATCCTCCACTTTTAAAGAGGTGGGCAAACATGTAGGAAATTATTTTTCCACCACGTTCCACCACCTGCCTGTGCCAGAAAACTCTGAGAGCTTCACATCCACTTGTGCCGGAAGATCAGCAACCCTCCATCCTCTGCCATAAAAGTGACGCCCCCTCCCTCTGTTTCCATAATGTGATCCATCATCCGCCGTGAAACCCGATGTGGCGACACACGATGTAACAAGCGGACAGAGAATAGTAGTACTACAGTGATTTAATGGCGCTAAAATGCTAAACAGGGTCTCCTGTAGCACCGCTAAAGTGCTTCAGGAGTGCTTATATTTAATTCATCTTAATTTTTTAAACGTCTAGTAATACAATAGACCACTTCATATGATGTCACAAACCTTTAATAGGCAGAAGGCTACGGTACAACTACATGTGCCTGGCTGCTTTTATGCTATTTTTGCTGCTTTACTTCCAGTTTCAACCATTTTAACATTTATTGGATGGAGTGGATTTCCATGACATGAACATCCATGGTCCCCAGAAGATTAATCCTATAGTGACTCAGATGATCCACTGAGTTAAATTGAGCAGCATAATCGGGTCAATGTGTTAATTTATGATCAACTATCTGCAAAACTTCACATCTCACTGTTAGCATTGAGAGCATGTGCTGAGATTTGCATTTCCCCACATGTGCTGAGGTGCAGCCGTAGTTGGGCTGTAGACTCAGACATGTTTAGTTGTCACAGACAGAATGAACACAAAGAAGCTCACGCTGGATTAGAGCTTCACCTTGTTAGGATGTCAAGATAGTCTGTTTACTGTTTACAGATTTACTTTTTATTTGGATGCTGTTAATATAAAGAGGATAAAAAGTCCTTGGTTCTCAAAGTCAGTCAGTGAGTGCAGTAAACTGTAAACTCCATGAAACCTGCTCCACTGAAGAATTTCTGTAAATATAAATGGTTAGAATTTATTTACAGCCTTGTCTCGAATCATCAGGGAACATGACCACTCTGATGAGGAGACAGATGCTTTATCACAGCAGTCTAATGACTCAAACTGAGTCTGGAGCTCTCTGACGTACCACGTGTTCAATTTTTGATGCCACCGTCACCCCCAAAGGAATTCTCCAACTGGATTTATACTTGCAGTAAAACCCCCGAGGAGATGTTCTATTAGATTTCTTGATGACTGATGAACATGGTTCCTTGGATCTCAGCTCTTGTATTCTCCAAGGGCTAATTGGATTACATTACAGGCTAATTGATTATTATGTTACGGTATGCATCATGGTAAACTGAGTAATCTACCTGGAACCTGACTGCTCCATCATAAATTGGGATCAGATATCATATTACCCTGATGAAAAGTTTGATGGCTGTGTCATCATGGCAGGAAATGACTTTCATGTTGTTTTGTGATTAAAAGTGCACATGCACTCAGGACTATATTAAATCCAGGTTCTGGATCCAGTGTGGTATGACTGCGCATACTGGGACAGGAAACCATGAGGGAGAGTTTTCAAAACATTATGATCAATAATAGCTTTCATAAGTGGAATTACAGCCCGATGTGCAGCTTTTTAGTTAATTGAATCCTTGAACAGAACCATTCCCATAACTGTTACATCTTTGCTGGCAGAGTAATCATGATAGGTTTTAGAGTGATTATAATATTTATTGTATTTATATCACCATTATATAACAGGGTGATGTGCTCCTTAATGCCGCTCGCTACAGCTGCTTCGTAATAGATGATGGATTTTTTGGAAATGTGGATATCGATGGAGCAAATTGTGGAGCCCGCTGTGAAATGAATCTCGCAGGGTAGATGTGATATTTCTGTGGCCATGCAGCTTAAACAAGTGGATTCATATAATGTGCTGCAGAAATGACTGCACACATGCAGCCCTCCGCTTTTCTCCTCGTCTGTCTCATCAGTGGAAAACAATCAGCATCACTGTTGATTAGTACGGTTATTGATTGGTCTGCTGCCAGATACACGGCCTTTCCAATGGGTCGTTACCAGGGACTGATGTAGCGCACGTTGACCTTGGGAATCAGAGGGCACGGGGCTGAGCTCTCACCGCAGCAGCTCCAGTCTACAAAGGAGATAAGTGAGGGAATGAATCACTAGCAGCCGGGTCACTTTTCCTCATCTGCCCTCAGTCTTGACGAGGATGCTCTTTGAGGACGTCTGGGCGTGGAGATCCACGTTTTGTTCCACTGAGGCTTCCACAGAGGTAGATTAGTAAGCTTGTGGGTTCCTCCTGCACATGAGCTCATAGCTGGTAAATCTATCAGCCGAAGCACGCATCGAGCTAATTGAGTTCCTGTCTTTGTCTGGGACGACGAAGAGGGCGTTCCACCCTATCAGCCCTGACCAGTCCCAGACACACTGTGGCTGACTGAGCATGTGGTTTCAGATTTTGTGACGAGTTCTTGTCCTTCTTGTCCTTCCACCGTTAAAATATGAGACAAAACAGACACAGACTGCAATTAACTCAAGGAAACTGCATTCATCAAAGACGACCAGGGAGAGCACACGTATCAATGACAGAGACGGGGTTTACGTTCTTGTTTTTCATCCTTGCTAAAGTCCAATTTCACTATCCACTCAGCAGTGCATGATATCTTTTGTAAACATGGATTGCTACAAGAGTCCTCTTGTTCAAACACGGGCTTTGTTTGCAAAATTACTTACTCCAGCTTTTGAAGAAATGACGCTGTGTGTTGCAGCTGAGGATCAGTTTTATAGTTGTTTGAAGGTTGTAAAAGGTCTATTCATGGTGGTAGTGTTTACACACTTTGAGTTATGGCACGTCAAAGTAAAAACAGCACAATATCAAAATCAGAAGGATATGTCCTTATGACACAGCATTCATTTGAAGGACAACATGTGCTGCAGCTTCAAGTTTTAAAATCATTATCGTGCACAGTGTTAAGAGGTGAAATGTCATTACTATCTGTGTTTCTGTCATTCTTGCGCATCATTTGGGGAAGCTAATGAGTCATGCTTCAGAAAATCGTCATCATGGCTTCACAGACAAAAGATGCCATTTGCTAAGAGGGGCCTGCTTGATCCATTCAATTAATTAGTTTTGATATAAACTGCTTGCTTTCTGTTGGCTTCAGTCCTGGAAAGAAATTGAATTTTGAATGATATAAACGAATTGTGTTGCATGGGGTCCAGCAGCCAGCGTGGCTTTGAGCCAAGGCCAGCATTCACAAATGCACGTGGGCCCCACTGGTTAACACGTTGGACCCTATAGTCTTATTTGTAGGGCTGCTGTCATCTGCTCTGTTTGATTCATGACTGGACCATGAGCAAGATTTCTGTAGATTAATTTCCCCTATTAATCTAATAAACCTCTGTAGAAAAAGATATTTTTAACTTGTTAGAAAGACAAATGAACAAACAGATCTTTAACATCTCATCAGATCAGTGCAGACATTAGTCTAATAATGAATTATTATGATGAATATCAAGGAGCAGTTTTCAACTCTGTCGCTGTCGTGGTCTGTCACTCAATGTGATAATGGCTCCCTCTAATGGCCATCACAGGTACAGTGACGGAGACCCACTCTGAGACTGACCACTGTAGACCTGCTGTTCTCATATTCACTCACTTTGCATTCTGTGTTATGTTTGAAATCCATGTGTTGCATTTACACTTTAACAGGCACATGGCTTATTATGTTTATATTCCTCCAGTAAGGCTGTTGACTCTTTTGTTTCAGCTTACTGCGGCGCTATATCACTTTGTTACAGTGCTTCATGCCCAGAGTCCAGAGGTATCAAACAACCTCAGGCATGTGTCATTGGATTAATAGTCTTTGTCCTTCCATTCACTGTGGCTACAACATGAGTACACACAGGAGTCTGATCCAAGATAGACTCTCTGACTGAAACAATAAAATGTCAGCAGCCTTGGCATTGAAAGCCTGTGCATGCTCTGTTTAGGAAAGTTCAGATAATCTTCTTTTTACACTCTAATGCCAAAATATTCCAATGTGTTGATTTCAGTTTGGTGATGATGCATTTTATCAAATACAAAGCTGTTGCACAGATTTTGAATCCTTTACTGATATTTAGTCCTTGTTTCTAGCTGGGCTTTTACAGTGTAATTACAAAAGCAAGTTTTCATCATCTCCTGCTTTATAACATCCTAAATTCACTGTACTGTATCATGCAGCTCAGGTAGGAACAAACATGGACATGATTTTATGTTCAAGAAAGAAACATAAAATCAATGAATGAGCTGATATAGTGCCTGCTCTACAGTGAAAATGCAAAATCTTGTCAATCAATCATCAGCCATATCACCAAGATCCATAAAAGAAAAGCAGATGTGGCAGATGTGATACTTTTCTTGACAGCAGCCCCATTACAAATCCATTTTGGGAGGCATCTGGCTGATCTACACCTAACTGTGCACAAATCAGGCCTCAGTGCACGAGCACCACTGGCTCTAATGTGGTTGTGATAGATTTAGGAAATAGGAAGTCATCCCTAAAATATTATCCATCGTGAAACTGACTCTCCCTCCATCCCAGCAGGATTAACAAACAAGTGGCCCGCTGTTTGTTTTTGTTTCAGGGGCACTTTTAATAAAAAGGGGCTGCAGCCTCGCTGAGTGTATCTCCATCTCTATCCTTCAGGAAGGACGGCCACATTTTATCCATCAGCCCAGCCTCCTGTCATCCAAGCCCCACAAAATTAAATCAATGTCTGAAACCAGAGCCAAAGCCTCAACTGCACCAACAGAAATAGAAAATCTAGTTTTGCTGTCTGCTAATGACATTAGTGCGTTCCCTAAATGGTCGCCTACTGTCGTCAAAGAGGAACATAACAGGGATATAATTACAGGAGGAACACTCGCATCTCCCTTTTCCTGTAAAACACACAGCCTGCTATAGCTCTTTATGGATTACCCCCCAGCACTGCACATACATGCACACACACACATAGAGCAAAAACACACTCACCCACCCACTGGCAGGTAATGATTCATTCAACCTCTGTATCATGTTATCCCTTGTAATTAAACATCTCAAGGTGAATGCAAGGAGAATCGGAAACCGCATGTTATTGACCACATGAGAAATTCATTAAAAGAGCTGCAGAAGTGTCATTTGAACCCTTCTTTCAATTTCCGCTAACAGGAGATGAAAGATGCATCAAAGGAGAGAAAAAAAGCAACTGTCCTATTGCATGTATGTGTTAATTTGCATTTGATTCTTAGACAGCAATGTCAGCGGGTATTGTTGTCACAATTAAATATCCAAAAAGAGATGCCTGATAACTGCTCTTATCCTGCTCTGTAATAAGACCGGATCTCAGCAGCAGTGTCAGGCCTTATTATTCAGTTTTCCTTAAAGGGAATATGGCTGAGTTCCCTCGTGATTCACTTGGCTGCCTGCTCTGAAACATCTGCTTATTTCATGTCTCCTTTTCTTGCAGGAGTGACAGGGCTCTACTTCCCTCAGAATGAATACGTCGAGACGGTGTACGTTGGGCAGCCGGCAGGTTCGCCCATCCTCCAGGTCCACTCCATGCTGGACAGCAACACGGAGCGGCCACATTTCTACCTGTGCTGGACGACTGTCAAACGTCCGGCCCACAGCTCCTGGTTCCACCTGGATGTCCACACTGGTGTCCTCTCCTTGAACAAAACACTGGAGGAGAGTGACTTTGCCTTCCCAAGTGAGTAAGGCGCAAGCATTTTCATGGTAATGCACACTCCCATTTCAGTGCCAGGTGTGCTGTCCACATGGGAGTAAATTAGTTTCTGGATGTTTGTGCTCTTTGCATACAAATAACGCTCCGGCCCTGTGTTTGGGTTTCTGCCTTCAGAACGATAATGTAATTGCATTCTGGGAAAAAAAGAGTGCAGTCAACAAAAAGAGCACTGTCTGAGATTAAAATGAAAATGCCTCTTGTTTTTGTTTTGGCTGTGCATCTCATCAGCTCCATATTCGTGGTCGGTTAGGAAGTTGGCCCTGCACGCCATGGTCCTACCCAACTTCTCCAAAAGGTCTCGCTGCCTCAGCAGAAACTCGCCTCGGATCATCTTGGACTTTGTCAACGCCACCTTGCCGCAGTGTGCTCAGACAGACATGAAGGAACTATGCTTCCCACACAGGGACACTTCCAACCCCCACATAATGGAGAACAGGTTCCCTGGGGCCCTACGGCAACTCCGACGCCTCACCAGACTCAACGTCTGCCCCAACTACACCATCACTTACAATGTGGAGTCAGGTAGACACATTACATAGAGATTCATAATGGATGAAAGATGAAGTAACAATTCCTCCTCTTACAAATAACAAGTTGAGTTCATGAACTAATGCTCTTCACCAATTCCCTCAATGGTTTCAGCTACGACCTGTAGCTTATGGTGGCTAATGTGACCTAGCATTGGCAAACTTTAAGTAGATACTGATTCACTTTGTTTACTGGTTGTAGCTAAATGCTGCAATATCATTAAAGTTAGTTTAACCATTCAGCAAATCTTGCAGTGTTGTTCTAAGTCACAGCCGACTCTCTGGCACAGCATGCTTCATTCATTCAGTAGCTGTAGACACGACACTACTGCTTTTAGTAATGAGTAATCAAAAAAGTTACTGTTACTGTTATTCCAACCTGTAACCAGAGCCCCACCGCTAGACGTATACTGTCTATGGACGTAACGTACACAACAACAAACAACAATGGCCGATTAAAGAATCATATCTATAATACAATTTGTCCCACACAACAATGCAGTATAGTGTAGATCAGTGTACAGTGTTATTAATAATGATTTATTCTATCAAGTATCAATTTAATTTATTTAACTTCAATGTTGAGTTTCATTACATACATTTAAATGTAAAAGTTCCATTAGGGGGTCCAAGTAATTTGACATAATCTCAGTTGTTTGTTTTTTTTAAATAATGCAATACTTTACTACTTACTTTTCTTGGATTCCTTAGTTACTTTTATAATGTAGTAACTCAGTTACTAAGTCATTTACTTTTTGGGGAGAGAAACAAGTAACTATAACTAATTACATTTTTAAAAGTAACTGGCTGTAGACACATACAATACTTTTGTTCTGCCCCTTGTGAACAGATACCCCAGCACCGTTTGCTGTCAATGACAACACCACAGAGCTGGTGGTGACCGCCCCGCTGGACCGCGAGGAGAGCGAGTGCTACAGACTGCTGCTGGTCTGCACCGTCCAAACAGAGTCGGTCATCACTAAGGTGGAAACTTCTCTGGATGTTTTTGTCAACGACGAGGACGATAACGCTCCGTACCTGAACGGAACAGACACGGCGGACATTGTCATCAGCTTCAATCGGACAAAGGTGAGAAGACCAATCTAACACTGAGCTGTTGTGATATTGACTGATTTATTTTTACGTTTTTGTTCTGATTCTCACCTTTCTCATTTTTTTCTAGGGCGGCTCTTTTGGGACCTTGTTTGTCTTTGACAGGGATTTAACCCCCATATACCCCATAGACCAGAGTCACAATAAGTACGTGGGCACTTTGCTCAACAGCGACCCGTGGCTGGAGAAAACATTTGACATAAAAGGCACCTTCAATGAAAAGAAAGCAGCTCATGGAGGAATTCGAGAGACTGTCCACAACTACCGTGAGTGATCCATGAGGTACAGAAATCAAAATGCATACATTTACACTCACATTTCACATACATGCATATTTTCTTCCTTTGATTTCAGAGGTCGTCCTGAAAAGAAACTTGTTTGTGAACGAGAGTCGCACGGCGCAGCTGGACTACCAGGTCAACGACACGACCTATCCCGGTCTGGAGGGAACGGTGTTGCTGCACTTCAATGTCACCATCTTACCGGTCCAGATCCGCTTCGCCAACGTCACCCAGATGTTCACGCTGACACGCAGAGCCTCTGTTTACGCACAGGTGATCATGACTCCTAACCAGACAAACCCACAGCTTCCTGTTTAGTCTGCTGCTGTCTTAAAGGCTAGGAAGGCATTCGTCCAAGTCAGTCGTAAACATTATTTACATCAATTACGTCAATGTGTACAACTATAGAAGAAAGAATACACAGAGAGTGAGAGAGCTGAGGGTTTCAAAGCAAAGCATGTGTCAGTATTTCTCCCGTGGTGGAGGTCAGTGGTTTCAATCCCTTAGAAACAACAAAATAAACATAAAGCAAAGACTGAGAGAGTGAACTGAGAAGTTATACAATTCACACCCTGGTATTTTATTACACTCTCCCTGTGCCACTAATGAGTTGTTTTGGGATTATGGTAGTTTTACAGATAAACATTTTGGTGTATCAAAAGATTTTAAAAAAATACTTTTTATGGAGTTTCTTTTTTCTTTTTTTCGCTGAATTTGTATGGTGGAAAAAGTTATCCCATTGGACATATTTATCCTGTGTGTTTATCCTAGCAACATGTGTCTGGCTGATCAGGCAAAAAACAGCAAATGAAAATGACTCGACATAATTTCCTGACAATTTAGGAGACAGAATGGCTTCTGTGAGCGTCATGGTGGTGCAGTGGTCAGCGCGCCAAGAAGGTTTTGGGTTCAGACCTGCTGGCTGACTGGGGCCTTTCTCTATCCAGTTCTGCAAATTCTCACTTGTCCAGGTCAAAAGCATTTCTAGGCAATTGAATCAAGTCAACTGGATTTAGTTTTTGTCTTTGAAGACATTTCTTCAGCTGTTTCCCTTTATGCCTGGGTGTGTTTGCTCCACCTTTCTCTCAATCCAAAGACATGCAGGGTTTACGTTAACTTGTGACTGTGATTGTGAATTGTTGTTGGTCTTTATGTCAGTCAGCAGTTTTCACAGAATGGTACCTGCTCTCAGTGCCGCTGAACATTTTTCAGAGGTTACGATTTAATGTTCCAAAGAGTTTATTTTATTCACTACACAGGAAATATGGACATTAAAAGATCTTATAAAAATCTGACCCAGTGCTGGCTGACTCTCTAACATACTGAGACTGCCCCCTGCTGGGCATCCTCTCACTAAAATTGTCTATGTATGTCAATGTTTCATTTACTAACAGGTTGGCAGAGTCTGTGTGGAAAACTGCCAGCAATTCGATGGCTTCACTGTCACGTACCGGTTGGAGGTGCCAGATAGGAACGTTTCTGCTGACTTGCAGTCCTGCTACGCGGCCATAAGCATCACCCAGGATCCTGATGAGATGTGGGGGCTGCTCTACGTGAACGACACGGAGGCGTTGCGCAGGCCCGAGTGCCAAGACCTGCACTACCTGGTGGTGGCTCAGGAGGAGCAGACCCAGCAGGAAGCCAGCACGCAGATCCAGGTCGTACTAGTTGGTGAAGGTGAGATTGTAACAGCTAAAAAAAGTCTTTACATCATTATCTTCTAGACTGTGCAAATCTATAACCACCAATTAATTAGTGATACATTATCACTGCTATGTGGAGACAGATGGTGTTTGACCTCTGTCAGATCCCGTTTTTCGTTCTCCCAGATGCCTTTTAAAGATTTGCTCGTGTTTGTCTCTGGCTCTGCTGTCTATAGCAAACAAGGCCGGCCAGGAGAGCCAGCAGTTCCTGTCCTGTGCAGAGAACAAACGGCGAGGAGAATGCGAGTCTGTCCGAGGCCTCGGGGCCACAACGGGGAGATGCCAGTGGAGGCAAGGCACAGACAAAGGTACATTTTATTCAATTAACAGCAGCGTCAAATGAAAGCTGTTGGCTTGTAATCATACAAGGTTTTAACATCGCTAAATCATGTCCATATTAATTATCCAAATGAGACCATGACCGGTCTCCCTCAGCTGCGGTGATGCAACAAATTAAAGGCCCCGATCCGGCATGTGTTTCCTTTTCAGTTAAATCCTTTTTGGAAATGGATGCAACAGTCATGAAAATGTGGTCTTAATTGTGATAAATGCGACCACTGAGAACAACACGATGACCAGAGCAAGTCCCCATAGCAATGTATTGTTGACATCCGCCTTGTCTTTGTTTGAATTTGTGTTTTTGACAATAAACCATGAGTGTGCTGTTTTTCATCTGGTGTGATCTGTTCTTCCACTTGTGCTTTTAATATTTCAGGAATTTCTGAAAACTACTCAACCTGCTCCCCTGACCTGCGGACATGTCCCGATAGCTTTTGTGATGCAGTGGAAAGCAAAGATGCATCAATATGCCCTCAAGACTGTACAAGTATGAAAAAATGTGTTTTCCTGCAGATATTTAAATATGAAAAGCACAATATATTACATGAACATTTTTACATGAGGCCATTTTGACTATTTTTTGGTGTCTCTGAAGAGGTACCTGTGACTGGAGGTCATGAGCGAGGCTTGGGAAACGGGATCAAGGCCGGTTTTGGAACCTGCTACTGCTTCTCAGAGAAGTGTTTCTGTGAGATAGTGGATATTGAAGGTGAGTTGTCATAAATCTCACAAAACCCTTGCTATTAAAGTGAAATACTGTCTCCACAAGGTCCTGTGTTACATCATCTCAACACAATAACTGCTCTATTGACAAACGACGACGCCTTCTCCTCCAGAGGTGATATGTGACGACATGTGCAAGACCATCATCGCCACGTCTCTTCTGCTCTCCTTCGTGGTCTCCATCCTCCTGTCCTCATACTTCATCCACCGGTACCACAAGAACTCTCCCAAACCTCCGATCGCCTCTGCAGAGATGACTTTCCGTCGGCCGGCTCAGGCCTATCCCATCACTTTCCCCGGTAACAACGTGCGCCGGGGCTCACAGGAGTCCATCGAGACCGACACGTTTAAGATACCCGTAAGCTGCCTCTCTCAACTTGAGACTTTTTTTTTCTTAGCTGTATAGCGTGTGTTGAAGTCAGAGATGTCATGTTGTTTTAACAGGAGGATCCAAAGTGGGAGTTTCCTCGTAAAAACCTTGTACTTGGCAAGACTTTAGGAGAAGGGGAGTTTGGGAAAGTGGTCAAGGCAACAGCTTTCAGGCTGAAAGGAAAAGCAGGTTACACCACAGTGGCTGTGAAAATGCTTAAAGGTAAGTCAAGCCAACGAAATCTGGAAGAGCCTGGAAGTGATGGTGATATATGAGGAGTGAATGTCTGAGAAGATGAATGGTTTCATCATTACAATCCCCGCTTTTCTTCCGTAACAGAGAACGCCTCGCACAGTGAGCTGCGTGACCTGCTGTCAGAATTCACTTTGCTGAAGCAAGTCAACCATCCACACGTCATAAAGATGTATGGAGCCTGCAGCCAGGACGGTAAGACCTCAGTCCTCCTGCCATCCTCTCCCAGGGCATGTGTGCTGCACATGGAGTCTGAGCTCTGCGTCTCTCTCTGAATAGGTCCATTGTATTTGATCGTGGAGTATGCCAAGTATGGGTCTCTACGCAACTTCCTTCGCGAGAGTCGGAAAGTTGGCCCCAGCTACATGGGCAGGGATGCCAACCGAAACTCTAGCTATCTGGAGAACCCAGACGACAGGGCGCTCACCATGGGCGACCTGATCTCCTTCGCGTGGCAGATCTCCAGAGGCATGCAGTACCTGGCTGAAATGAAGGTACTTGTAAAATGTAAAAGGTTACATATCCTGGAGAAGATGGTTAAAGTAATACATTTTGAAAATGTTGTGGTTGCAATCAAAATCCAGACATGGCAGGGCATTGAGGTAGCAGTTAAAGTGGAGGAAGTTTTATGTAAAGTTTAAGAGCAGTGTGAAAATGAAAGGTAAATGAAAGCTCTGCCGCTTTGAAAATGCAGCTGTAATTTAAGCGCTTAGAGGAGATGACTTGTCGGTTTTTGACAAAAACATGAATAGAGTCAAAACGAGTATTCTTGGTCCAACAGCTCGTTCACAGGGACCTCGCAGCAAGAAACGTCCTTGTAGCTGAGGGAAGGAAGATGAAGATTTCTGACTTCGGCCTTTCCAGAGACGTGTATGAAGAGGACTCCTATGTGAAGAGAAGCAAGGTAAAAAAAAAACAAAGGAGGTAGAAAAGTGCTTCGATGTTTTTGTTTTAGTCACAACAACTACAAGTTCTCTCTCTGTTTCCCAGGGCCGTATACCTGTTAAATGGATGGCAATAGAGTCCTTGTTTGACCACATTTACACAACGCAAAGTGATGTGTGAGTATAATTATCATTCATCTTCATCATTGTGACAACATGAGGATTAGTTTAGCATTTAACTTCACATAAAAACTAGAACAGAGTCATTGCAACTGTGAAGGCAGCAACCCAGGCATTGCCTAGGCCAGGGCCTCAAACTGGGGGGTGGCCCCCAGAGACGGGTGGTCCATATCAGTGACATATCAATGTTGCCAATGGCTTTGTACATAGAACACTGTGCATAGTATGCTAAATTGAATCATCAATGGTTTTGAAATTTTGTATTAATTAACAGTTCATATTTGTGGCCACAGCTGTAGGGGGTGGGATGCCTCCAAGGTGCCTCTAACCTGAGGCCTCCAGTGTCTAGAAACACCCCTGGATGAGAACTAAGAATAACCATCTTTCACAGCTCTGTTCTTACTTCACCTTATATCTTTTTTCTGACTCATTCAGTAAATCAATGGGTGATTACATCGCTCTAAAACTACAGTATTTTATAGCTAATAGAATAAAAATATTAGACTGAGTCAGGCTAGCTCTTTCCCTGTGTCTCCAGTCTTTGTGCTAAGCTAAGCTAACCAGCCTCTGACTGTAGCCTATTTAACTGATTATTTTTGATTTTATTTCTTAAGTTTTTCTAGCATTAGTATTAACAGATTAAACGTCTAGAGCAGTGTCTCTCAACCTTGGGTTCGGGACCCCATGGTCACCTGGACATTTTTTTTAAAACATTTTTTAAAAATTATGATTATGATGTGGCGAGGTTTAGCTCAGTTGGTAGAGCGCCCGCCACATATGTTGAGGCTATAGTCCTCGCTGCGCCCCGTCCCGTTGAGTCCGCATCGGACGGCCCTATACTGCATGTCTTTCCCCCCCATCTCTGCCTCCCATTTCCTGTCTCCTCTCTACTATACTATCAATAAAGGCATGAAAAGCCAAAAAATAAATCTAAAAAAAAAAAAAAAATTATGATTATGAACATCTTAAACAACACTTTCACTTTCTCAAATATAAATTGAGCATCTTGATTGGCGGCCGCAATCACATGGGGTCGCCAGAAATTTGTGATGTCAAAATGGGGTCACGAGCCAAAAAAGGTTGAGAATCACTGGTCTAGAGGACTGATTCTGAGTTCAGCAACAGTCCTTTACTCAACAACATCTGCCTCCAGAGGTAGAACACAGCATTCATGTTAACGCTGGTCTTTATCACATTTCTTGTTTGTTTTTGTTTTTTTACTGAAGTTAGCATTGCCAACCATCTAGGCCCATCCTATTTCATCACTTTCTACTAGCGCTTCACCTGCTCATAGGAAATATTTTTAACATCCTGTCATAGAGTTGATTATTCTTACGGCTACTCCTGTGTTTTATTCTAAGCTGGTCCTTTGGTGTGCTGCTGTGGGAGATAGTGACTCTGGGAGGAAATCCATACCCAGGTATCGCTCCTGAACGCCTCTTTAACCTGCTCAAGACCGGCTACAGGATGGAGAGACCAGAGAACTGCTCAGAGGAAATGTAAGATCTGTTGCTTCTCACATTTCCAGCGAGGGCAGCAACACCCCTCTGGCACAATAACAGACAGTCAGTTGTGGAGAAGGAGTCTGTTGGGAGGATTATATGATGCTTATTTCACGCACGATGAAATATTTTCCTCAACAGGTATAACCTCATGCTTCGATGCTGGAAACAAGAGCCAGACAAGAGGCCGACATTCTCAGACATCAGCAAAGAACTGGAAAAGATGATGGTGAAAAGTCGGGTATGGTGAAGCTATACAATACATTAATATGTTATTCATATCCTTTCACAGGAAAGAATTAGGGCGGAGGTTATTAATCAGTCTCTTTCCATGCATTACTGGCTCAATGTTGACAAACCCTCAGAGATGCATCACTGCATCCGAAAGCCTGATGTTAGTGTTTTCAGCTTTCTTCTCTTTTTGGATTTGCGTCGAGTCCAGAACAAGCAATATATCATTTCTGCTGGACAGCATGCACTGCATAAACACAAACACATGCTGCGCCTGCTTCACTGAATGATCTGTCACTCTTCCCAAATGCTCTAGATACCATAATTAGTGTTTGAAGAGCGATCCTAAAATGTGGCCTTGGGCAGTGTAATCACAGAGCATTCCAGTCAGGCTCCTGCTGTTGACGTGAGGCTAAATATAGAGGATTTAAGGACACAGGGAACGCAGGCATCCCAGAGTTCACCAGGCTATCACTTTACTATTATCAAAAAGAGACATAGTGGAGATAAACAGAGAGGTTTGAACAAATGTATTAACGTCAATGCACGTCTAAGCTTTAACATGAGCACGCTAAGTGTGCTTAGTCTCCTCCTTAATCGGCCTAATCCACCTTCGTCTGCTCTTGTCAGGATTACCTGGACCTTGCGGCGTCCACACCAGCCGATGCCCTGCTGTACGACGACGCCCTCTCTGAAGAGGACACACCACTAGTGGACTGTAATAACGCCCCTCTCCCTCGAACCCTCCCCTCCACATGGATTGAAAACAAGCTCTATGGTAGAATCTCCCATGCATTTACTAGATTTTAGAAACAGGACACACAACACAAGCTCTCTTTTTTGGCAAGTTGTGATTGGCTTTTCCATAGTCAAGTGTGCGTGACTGTGATCTAGGCATGCCTTTCGCTGATTAACGCTGACATATCTCCCATTTCATCGTAAATGAGAGGCTCAGTGGAAAAAAAAAAAAGATCTTGTGTCTTGACGTTTTTTGTTTTATTTGGACCTGCTTCTAATGTACATGAATGCTGAACCAAAAAAATTCCACATTTGTAAATATTGAATATACCCATCATTCTTATTTATATGGCACCGCTCATAATCATGCTTCATCTGCATTTTATTTGTACATAGCTCATTTTTTCATTCCATCACACTCCATTTGTCACTTTCTCACCATTCGTTTGCATTGGACAAAACAGTGTGTAACATTTGAAACAGGTCCTCGCTGAACCAATCACTCACTGTGGTTACAATTCCAGATTGTTTAAAATTTCTATTGTGTATCAGCTTTTAATCTATAATGATTCCACAATGCTGAACAGAGAAACAGTAAGGCTTTTGAATGCAACTCTCAAGTGACTCCCTGAACAGATAGTATACAGGAAGGCAGCAGTAGGTTAAACACAGGGACATAAGTAACATGATAGCAAAAAATGCAAATAAACAATAAACTATATTATCTTAATTTTTTGTAGCATGCAGAAAGCCATAGCTTTACACCTCAGAGACTCACACCAGGATTCTGTTCAGAGACTGACACGACAGATTTTCATTTGAGAGCCTTACTGTCTGCACGCTGTTTATCTTTCACTGAGTGCAGAAAAATGATATGTTCTCGTTTTTAGGCATGTCATACCCGAACTGGCCTGAGAAGAGCCCGGTACCGCTCAACAGACATGATGCCACTAATCCAGTCTTTACAAGATATGCCAATGATAGTGTTTATGCAAACTGGATGGCTTTGCCTTCACCCGCAAAAGCTGTGGACAAGCTCGATAGCTAAAGACAAACCAACACTGTAGAAAAGATGACAAATCGGTAGATGTATATATTTCTATGAGACTGTACATATACAATCTGATGCTAAAGTTGGTTCCCTTTTATTTCTGTTGCATGGGTATTCAAGGTTTAAAACTGAGGTCTTTTCGCTGCAAAACTGGCTGGATCAACATAGACCATGCTTCATTCTGCTCTTCAGTATGTTAATTATTACCTCATGGGTCATGTTGGCCAAGTTGTATCACTGCATGACTATTGTACCAGATTGTATGTCAGTGTCAATGTCTTTTAAGTGCCTGTGCCGCTTCTACAATAGACTCCAATTATTAATGTACGACTGTGAAGATCTTGTTCCAGCCCAGGAATTAAAGGGGACGTCTTTACCATCACCTGTTGTTGTAGACATCTGGGGTTGAGTGGAGAAAAAGCTGAACTTGTTCTGAAAATGTAAAGTTTCTACTGTAGGGGGATTGTGCTCCTCAAAAGAGTCAAAGACCCATTTTGTGTTTCTCCCACAAGATGTCTCAAAACTGTTGTTGCCAAAGAAAAGTAACACAGACATGTTCAGAGTGAACGGTTTTCTTGCTTTTTATTCTTGTTTTTCTTTTTTTTTACATGAAAAATATCAACTAGTGAGTGCTACTCCAGTGTAAGGACATGAGACTTAATGTAGATTGTAACCATGTCCTGTGTCAGACTACAGTTCACTTTTTCATTCATCGTAATTGCAATCTTTGTGGAAAAAGTACAATTATGTAAACTAATGAGTGTCATCATTGTTAGGTTGTTATTATTTGATTATGTTCTAATTAATAATAAACATTAAAAATGTGCAGTATGTCTGTTCAACTCATATCTCTGAAAGTAGATGGTAACCTCTGTATGTGTGTGTTTTTCTCACTATCAACAAAATACAACATCTGTTTGGTGGTTTACATAATTTTATATTGTCATAACATTGTGAAAATATTGTTTAGCTTTTACTCACCTCAAGAGATTATCTGTTGTTATACACTGGTTTGCAGAGATTGGTTTCTTAATCTTGATTAAGTATCTGCGGTAATGTCCAGGCAAGTATTTGTCAACAGAGGCCATCCCATGTGTAAATACTCAGTGTTATGTAATAATGCAAATTTAGTGTTCCTTTTCCATTTCCAGTGAGTCTCAGTACTGCTCCACGTGGTTTGGGCTGTTTTTGAGAGGGTTTTTTTTTCCCAGTTGATAATTTAAAATCTGTTTCATTTATTTAGTTTTAGTTTTGAACTTAAAGTAAGTTGGAAATTATAAAGTTCAGGATCTTGACAAGGCCCTTAAACACTGACATGTCAGCAACAGGTAACTTGGAACAAAAGCAGCAGTCACGAAAAGAATTTGAAGCTTTGATAAATAGATAGTAGCTAGGCCTAATAAAGAACAGAAAATGTAATTCAAAAAAGGAAAATATAGCTTGGACGTGATAATAATAATGTTATTTAGCTCTTCAGCGTGTTTGCTGACGACATCTCTCCCTAACGTTCCCATTGGTTACTGGTTGACCGGAAGTAAGCTACGACCCACTCTTTTCTCTTTGCTCCGTGGCATTTTGCAACACAAGCCGCCTGCTGCTGGTGGTTCCACACTGAACCCGCGGCCGAACGTACGGGCAGGGATGGACAGAGATGGGAACAGGTCAGTGGTTGTGTTTTAACCATTATATTTGATAAGCAGACTCTGTAACAGCCATTAAATAACATGAAAGCACAGTGGAGCTCCGAGCGTTGCTAAGCTAGCTGCAGAACCGCATGAATATCCGGTGAAGGTTTTTCAAAATAAGTGTTCACGAAATGGTAATTTGTCACAGTTTCCAGAGGGACAGAATGTGCTAAAGATCACACAAGTATCACTTTTCTCAAAGAAGTGAGCAAAAATAGCTACGGTACAATTTATACCACGGAATAATGACCTCTGTGATACAATTGTTATCACCAAAATATGTGCACTAAAATGAGTATGTTAAAAATAAGTAAACCACAATGTATATTGTACTTTTTTTAATGATAAACATAAGCAATAAATCTGAATTGGTTTATTCCAATCATAGCATCTTATGGTAACCACATTACACGTTGTCTGATAGTGTAAGAACAGTAAATCGAAGTCACTGGAATTTATGAGTCCCTGTCGATGTCTGAATGTGTTGTCTGAGTTTGCTGCCTCAGACGGTGGAGACATTCATACCAAGGTGATGGTATCACTTTGCGTGTATCCTTGAAATTCTTTATTCTTGCCTCTGCCAGAGAGCTACAAAGCTGACAATGAATTTGTGCAAAACATTGTCTGTTGTGACTTAGAGGTCGGTGTGATTATTTTCTCTCAGCTTAGAAAGTAACCAAGCCAAAGACGTTACCATTTAAAGTCTCTGACATTTCTAAGCAGAAATCCTCCCTTGTGGGTTCAGTGGGAACATCTGTGTCACAGACTTGACTTTTGCTGAAGAGGTTTACACTTTGTAAACTGAACCTTTGTGTCTGTTCGTATGACCACACTGGAGAAATGTAGACACCATGTAAATTATGACTTCCTTTTTCAGGGTCTTTTCAAGCGTGTGGTGATTATTACTACTGCTTAAAAATAGTATAGCAAGTGTATCTGGAAGTACAGTATTAGCTGTTATTTCCTCATTTCTGACTGGTTAAATCTAGAAACTTTGTTCATAGCAGAATCCTACTCATACATTTATAATAGGCTTAACCATTTAGCTACTGCTGTTGATTTATGGAATTTATCTTATCTATGCTTTTTGTTATTTGTAACAAAGTTTCACTGTGTTTTATCGGGGAATGACAATAAATAGAAAGCAATTTATTATTTCTATTCAATGTGTTACGTATTATTAATATTTATAATCAACTTTGCAAAAGCGAACCTTAAACTGCTGAGGGTTTCTATGGTCTTTGGTAGTAAAGTCTTCTTTTCATGATTGAAGCACTATGTACAACCAACGAGAAAAACAGAGCTGTGTACTTTAGACCAGAATAGCAAAGTATTTTGGAAAAATGCTTTCAAGTTACTCTTCAGGAGTATTTTATTGGCATACAAGTTGTTGAAAAAAAAACAATACACAAAAAAGGCAAGATTAGCCTAATAGACAGATTGTTTTGATTTAGAAGTTTACACTTTTTCTGTCAAGGCAGGGCCTACAAAGAAATTATTTGATCTCTGTGTTATTTGAAGTATTTAGGCAACAATGGCCAGCTCTGGCTCTGTGGTTCCTGCTGGTTTTCATTACAGCTGTCTTCAGTCTGATTTACACCTGTGAGGCCAGGTGAAGACTACATTCAGGATTACTTTGTGTGCTGGAGCTGACCTTCAACAAACAATTGTGCCTGGTATGAGGTAGATAAAAAAAAGCCAGGATAGAGAATTCATTAAAACTGAAGAAAACATGTATCTTTAACTGACACAATGATCAGACACACAACCTTGAACTGTGACGTGTCTGTTTTGTATAGTGTCCCCTTACGTTAGGATTTTTATTCCACATCATCACACTCCTTATTATCGCGCTTTTATTTTGAAGACGACACAGTTTAACCGGAAGTCAGCCGTACGTAGTTTCGTGTGTGCTGTTGTTTAGCAGAGCTAGCTGCGGTGTGCTAGCGAGGACAGTCCAGGTGCAGGTAATTCCTCATGTCTGTCTCTCTTGAAAATCCTACATCTTGTACATGAGGTTTGTCACTGACCGGACACGTTGTTACAGAAAATATGTTTCACTAATTGTCCGAGTTAAACTGTCAATGGAGCGATGGTTGGTTACTGAGGGTTGTCTGAATGGTAACAGTGTTATTGACTGATTATCAGCTGATCCCCGGGACCAGAGGACTGATGCAGCGTCTCTGTGAAATGAAAAATGTAATTGTCTTGTTTGTTTTGATTTCCCCAGGTGATCACTGCATGGATTCACACAGGACCAATGTTTGAAGACACTGACTCACTGGAGCCCAGATCCAGCACCTTGACAGTAACATGACATAACCAGCCACCTGAACCTTTCATGATGATGTGCAGAAACATGTTGTAAGTGATGTGATCTGAGGGGGGGACGGGTAATGCAGACTTTGCAGCTATAGCCTGTATGTGAGCGTGATGCCCAGGCGGGGGTTGCCGCTCCAGGGCCGGGTCCGCTGGCTCTTCCTGGGGCTCTTCCTGCTGCTGGTGCTGCTGCTGTTCGCGTACCTGCTGGAGTGCACCCCTCCGGCGGACGTCAGCCTGGCCCTGCCCGGCCTGGCGGGAGAGACCTACGGGAAGGAGTACTACCAGGCCCTGCTGCAGGAGCAGGAGGAGCGCCACCTCAACCGTGCCGCCAGCCTGAAACGCCAGATCGCCCAGCTCAAGCAGGAGCTGCAGGAAATGAGCGAGAAGCTGAAGCTCCTGCAGGACAAGAAGGAGCTCCCCGGGGTGCAGGGCCTCACCGAGACTAAAGACCAAGAGCCGGGAGATCTGCTGGAGTACCTGCACTCTCAGATCGACAAGGCCGAGGTCAGCACGGGGGCACGCCTGCCCAGCGAGTACGCCCTGGTGCCCTTCGAGAGCTTCACTTCGTCCAAGGTGTACCAGCTGGAGATGGGGCTGACACGGCACCCGGAGGAGAAGCCCGTCCGCAAAGACCGCAGGGACGAGCTGGTGGAGGTCATAGAGGCCGCCCTGGATATCATCAACAACCCAGACGAGGAGGATGGCGTGGAGGACGACATGCCCATGCAGAGACAAACCTACACAGAGGGTCACTTTACTGAGGGTAAGACACACCAAAGGACAAAGTGTTGGATAATGTTGACTGTGGCTGATCTGCTCTATCAGTCAAATTGTTCTCTATGTTCCTCTGTTTGGCAGGACTGTACAGGACAGAGCGGGACAAAGGGACACTTTACGAGCTCTTCTTTGCCAAAGAGGAATCCAGCAGCTTCCGCCATGTCACGCTCTTCAGGCCGTTCGGTCCCTTAATGAAAGTCAGGAGCACATCTGTAGAAACATCAGGAATGATAATCAACATCATCGTGCCGCTGGCGGGCAGAGTAGAAACGTTCTCACAGTTCTTACACAACTTCAGGTGAGAAAGAACCAGACACGGTCGCCGCCGCCTTCTGCTACATGATCCAACATGTCGATTTGTTGTTGACATGTCGGTGTAGTTTTCATCACTGTTGTGAAATCAGATGAAAGCTCACAGAGTGTTGTTTGCACTTAATTTTACACATGGATATGTGAATGTTTGCAGGGAGGTGTGCATACAGCAGGACAGGCGAGTGCATCTCACGGTGGTTTATTTTGGGCAGGATGGTCTGCAGGACGCAAAGTCAGCTCTGGAAAAAATGTCAAGGTTGGTCCGCTCACTGAGCAACTCTTGCTTTTCATGAGCTCGTCTCACTGTCTGTGCCTGATGTGTTATTGGAATTTTAACTTTCAACCCGTCAGGGAGGAGAGCTTCTCCAATTACACCCTGATCCCGGTGGACGAGGAGTTTTCACGAGGCCGAGGTCTGGACATCGGAGCCCACGCCTGGAAGAAAGGAGACGTCCTGATGTTTTTTTGTGATGTTGACATCCATTTTACACTGGAGTTCCTCAACACCTGTCGTCTCCACGCCGCACCGAGTACGTTTTTATCATGTTGCTTCTCTGGCTATTGTCTTTTGATCCTGTTTTTCAGGTTAACTGTACTGTGTTATTAAGTGTGGTTCTTTCTGTGTTGCAGACAAGAAAGTCTTCTATCCAGTGGTGTTCAGTCTGTACAATCCTGCCATAGTCTATGGAAATCTGGAGCTGGCTCCACCCATTGAACTCCAACTGGTGAGAGCAAGTTCAGACATATATGTGATATCTGATGACTGAAATCACTGATCACATGAAACTTAACTTCAGACAAATGTTTGTTGTTGATGTGTAAACGATCTTCGGTTTCACTTCAGATTCACAAAAAGGATGCTGGATTCTGGAGAGACTTTGGATTTGGAATGACGTGTCAGTACCGCTCAGATTTCCTAAATATTGGTAAGCACTGATTAATAATTGTCTCAGTAGAACCATGAGGTTCATTAAAGGGATAGTTAAACATTTTGGCAAATTGCCCCATTGTCCCTATAGTTTTAGCAGTAGGTCTGTTGCCTTTCTTTGTTGGTGCAAGCTATTTTTAGAACGGCGGAGCAGAGCCGCTCTGCAACACGCCGTATCACTCTGCTTATCAGCTGTTTGGGTGATACAGTGATACAGCGTGTTGCGGACCCTGCCTGTGCAGAGGAATACTGAGTGAGTTGGTCAGTTCCAGATAAACAGGGGTCAGGGAAGGAAGTCCAAGTAATTTGATGCATTTGAGCATTTTATAAAAAGGTAATGCAATAGTTAAATTAATTACTTTTGTCGTGTAGTAACTCAGTTAGTAACTGGTAACTATAGCTTATTACTTTTTTAAAGTAACTTTGCCCGACACTGTTCATCAACATCTTGCAAATGGATTCTCTTCTTCCAGGGGGGTTTGATCTGGAAGTGAAAGGCTGGGGCGTGGAGGACGTCCACCTGTACAGGAAGTATCTCCGGAGCGACACGATCGTGGTCCGGACCCCGGTGTCCGGCCTCTTCCACATGTGGCACGAGAAGCAGTGCGCCGACGAGCTGACGCCAGAGCAGTACCGCATGTGCATCCAGTCCAAAGCCATGAACGAAGCCTCCCACTCTCACCTGGGCATGCTGGTCTTCCGCGAGGAGATCGAGGCTCACCTGCGCAAACAGGCCTTCAAGACTCAGAGCAAAACGGAGGACTGAGCTCAGAGCTCCGCCCACCCGACGTCATTCCAACGTTCAGACCGAGAGGTGCTGACAGTATCAACGCATTACAGCAAAGACGTGTTTACATGGAACCTTCTGCATTTCGCCGCACAGCTGTAGACAAATGAATGTACAAAAACAAAACGTCGATCGGTGTAAAACTTCACAACATGGTACGAGTCGTAGTGACGAGCTACAGCAGCATCAAACGCAAGCACATGATCAAATGAGTAACATTTAACCTGCCGAAGGAAAAGTTACACATGTAAAAACAAGTGATATATCTCTTGGACTTTTAGGTTGCCATTGTGTTTTTTCATACTGCAGTCATGTCAATAAGCATGCAGTGATTAACATAAACTTCTCAGTAAACCAGCCTACCTGCTTCAAACATGGCACCAGATTGAGAAACCAGTCTGTTTACATTCTCCACTGCTGAATGTGGCGTCAGCCGGAACACCCCAGATCAGTGTCTTCCAGGCTGTCAATGTTGGGAGTGGGTTTGTTATTGAATGAGGTTACAAAACGGTCATGTCTTAATGATAATATGTTTACTTCCTGTCCACAGAAGGAGCAGTGAGAAGCTGCTCTTTCTCAAAAAAGAAAAAGTGAGTCGACCCCACAAGAAGTTGTCAATTTCTGCTGGTTCTCAACTTCAGATCAAAGCAGTCTTTTACAATAATAAATTATACTGGCAGTTGTTAATGGAGCCATACTGTTCTGTTAGTATTATATATATGAATATAAGTTGGCATCGTGGTTTTAAAAAAAGGGACCTTTTTGTGTGTTTTACGTGACAGTTGGTCACTATGTACTTTTTGGTTTAACAAAGAAGCATGTTGATCAAATAGTGAAAGAGCCAGGAGCAAAGACCTGCTTACAGCATGCAGCGCTACCATATCAGGACTCTGATAAACCAGTATTATTGTCCAAATAACAAAGACCTGTCATCTCTGCCCGGCGACACTCGCACAGTGCTGAGAGTCCTGCCGCTGGGCCGAGATTGAATGTTACAGCCACTATTGTAAATACTTTTCTAAATATTCCTTTGTTTCGTACATGTGACTTGAATACTTTTGTCGTACGTGCCTACATGCTTTAAGTGACATGAAATGTTGAGGCGATTGTTCTGGTATTGTTTGAAGCTGTGTTGACGACGGCCGTAGGCTTGTTAATTTTATTCCATTTCATGATGAGGGAGGGTGTCGTTGCTGCAGCTGTGGGAGGGAAGGGTGAGGGGGTTCGGTTGCAGAGGGGAGAGGTGTAATGTTAATGAGTGCAGTGTCGGAGAAGGCAAGAAGTGCTTTATTTTTCTCACAAAGAAAACAGGTTGTTCTTGCGTCTCATCCTGTGCTGTTATAATTTTTTCGAGTCAATGTTTTTTGCAGATATTCCAGCTTTTTGTAGATAGTCTTAACGTCTCCGCGTCCTGCAGGAGAAATGTTCCATGTCTTCCTCTCAGCAGTTCACAACAATTCAAACAGCAAGAACTTGTGCAAGGAAATGATTTATTATGACATTTTTTCCATGAAATAAAACTTACAGAAGGCTGCATTCACTGTTATGTTATTTCTGTTGTTTTCTGCATTTGATTTAATGACATATTTTCAGTAACTTGACCAGTTCTATAATTTATGCTATAAAAATGTAATATCAAACTCGTCAAGTATTTTTGAATCAACTAGCGCATATTTCTTAATTTAAGACAAATGGCATAATACAATTGTATTATTCATCTGTATACAATAAACTACATGAATAGAAAATAAAAGGGAAAAAAATAGAAAAAGCATAATCAAAATCCAGGAGAATTGACATGAAATAAACCAAATGGGAAGGTTTCAGACAGGCTTATTTTCATCTCAGCTACTTCATTGTATTAATGTGCAATCTGTTCTGGATGGATCCCCATGGTATTGTAGATCTGTCTCAGGATGAGCAGAGCGGTGTCTTCAGATTGCCTGGAAAATCACAAATTGTGTTAATGCGGAGGCTTCACCTCATATCTGTCAGCAGGTAAAGTGGCTGAGCTGCAGATAAATCAATCCAGTCAATATTCATTTTATATCAGGCTTATTCATCTGAAACCAAACGCAGTGTTGAGAAGCAGAAATGTTACTATGTGTAAATCTGTAGTGGTTTATTTAAATAACACAGATCCCTGCACATCAAATGTTTTATCATGTCAACAAATGGAAAATCAGGGGATTATTAGCTCACAATAGAGTGAAGAAAAGAAAGTTCTGAAGTGTTTTTGCTAAAATAAATATATACCTTATATTGAATGGAGCTTTGGTAGAAATCTACAACAATTTTTTGTGAGGTGTGAAAAAGCCAGAATGAAATAAAGTGGTGTGTACCAGTAGCAGAGATGACTCTGAAGGGCAAACAGGTACTCGTTGAAACTCTCGATGGGCTTCTCCTGCAGGACGTAGTCGATGCGATTCCCTCCGTTCAGCATCCCGATCTTCACCTGAGGCTCCTCCTCCCTCTGTGGCTCGGGGCTCTCTGGGATCTTATGCTCTGCAACAAAGCACAACAGAGTTACTAATCTTACACAGTACAGGAATAACTTGATTCAAAAGTCACAGTTGAGGAGACACTCACCCTCCTCTGCTTGCGCCTCCTCTTCTTCGATCTGATTGGCCACCATGGCCAGCTGAGCCTGGAGCTGGGCAGATGAGGTGTGAGCGCGAGCAAAATCGTTGAGTGTCTGCCAGGCGCTCCTCAGGGAGCTGATAAATCCCTGCTTCAGGTCTGAGCCCATCCTGGACAGACTCTCTTTCAGCTCTGCAACACACACACACACATCACTTCATCCATTAGCTTTCCACATATGATAACATTTGCTTTTGTTTTTTTAAATTTGTAAGAGAAAAAACGAAAAATCTAATTTTGTCTAAAAATCAATACAGAGGAAACAAGACTGTCTCTTCTGAACATTTTGCTCTAAAAAACAACCCACAAGACAAAACTTCACTTTGACCTTCAACTTATATTTTCCTGCAGAAGCAAAAGAGAGAAATCACTGTTCAGGCTGTTTTGGCATTTTACTGCTCTATAGCTGTTTGGCTGTAAGAATAGGTTCTTTGTATTTTCCCACCACACAAATTAGGGCACCCCACCCATATGGACCAGAGAGGACTGAGCTGAGGATACAGCATGTACCAACACCGGTCAACAACCAAGACTGTGTCAGCTTATGACTCACTAGTACCTACTCAAACAAACAACGTACTCATTTTAAAAACATTATAATAATAAAAGGTATAATTATCTGTGGATGCAACAGAAATGTACCCAGGTGAAGCCTCTTCCTTCCTTTGTGGTGAGGGATCAAAACAGGCTTCAGGTCCAGGTCTGTGATTATCAAGGGCTCGATCCTGTACGCCACTGGGTCCAACTGCAAGACAGATCAACATGTCAGAGTAGAGCATGAGCACTCCTGATGCTAAGACCCTGACTGTGATCCCTATTCTATATTTCATATAAAGTATATTATTTGGGCTTTTGCCTTTAATAGGGAGGCAGAGAGAGGGGGAATGACATGCAGCAAAGGGCCGCCTGAGTCGAGATTCAATACAGCTAAACAACGCCCCATGATACCTAATCTTAATGAGTCATTGTGCTTCAGTTGTTGTTATGTCTTGTTGCACACTGAAATCAGTTTGTGTTAATGACCAGCCAATTGGTTCGCTGGCACTGATGGGATTTACTCACCAATGACTCATCAATCATATCAAACCTGTTGGGTTGGTCCGTAAAGGTGCTGAGGTTACATAACCAAGTTCCAATTGTTTTTTATACTGTTTGTGTGAGTGTATGTCTTTTTTTTCATAATGTGAAGCACTCTGTGTACACGTACTATGATGGGTGCTATATAAATAAAGTTTTACTTACTTACTTACTATAACCAACACCATGTTACATAATAAACATGTAACAAACTAATAGGAAAAAGACTCATTATAAGAAGAACAGCTGATTGTGACTGAATGAAATTCCTTTGCACTCTGGAATATCTACAAACATGCAGCATCAAACCACAAAGCCACAACCAAAACAAAACAAGCTACATGTGAAGTAGGTGAGCATCTGTCAGTGAATCAGCATTAGTTCCTGGTGGGGGAGCTTCCTACCGGATGGTAAATATTGAAGAAGCCCTTGCACGTGGGCAGCTGGTACGTCTCTTCGATCTTCTCCAGCCCTCGTACTGTCAGGAACATCCCGATTGGAGAACCCAGGGCAAAGAAATTCACTGGCTCAAAGTCCAGAGCGTGGTACACCACTGACACCTGCAGACCAGAATATTAATCACGCTATTATTGTCTGTGTCAAAGTGAGGATCTTCATTATCATTAACATGATCCCTCTGTGTGCTGGAAGCCATTTACCTGTCCAGTACCAACTTCGAAGTAATTGTAGTCCACATGGACGGAGGAGACGGTGCGGCCCACAGGGAGCTTCTTCACAGTGGGATGGGGCAGAGCTTCAGCTGCTGCTGGTGCCACCACCTGACTGACCTCTTTGACCTCTGCTGCTTTCTTCTCCTGGGCGGCCTGACGTGAAAGCACAGGCAGGGAAAAGAAAAAGCTTTTGTTAGTTGTCACTCTTCTGCGAGCTGAAACTCAAGCAGCCCTAACACTCAGGAGACAAACTTACCAGCTTATTCACTCTTTCTTTGACAAACTTGGCAATCTTCTTCCTGGGACCCAGAGGGATCCCCATCTCTTTCAGGTCTTCGATTGTGCACATCAGCTGAAAGAACAAGAGGGAGTACAAAATTAAATTGTCATCTTCGCTCCTGAGGACAACACGAAGACTTCAGAAAACCTGGCTGCTTTCAAACTTTACAATTTTAAGGTATCATCAGCTTCCAAAGTCTCTCTTTGATCATATTTTTAAAATCCTTTTAGACTTTTGGGTAACACTAGGAAATCATTGCTTTGAAAAGGCAGCAAAGGGGACTGTTATCCTTACAAAAGATTCAATGTCAATCTTCTCCTCATCAAATGTGCTCTTGTACTCAGACAGGCCCAGATGTTCCAGAACAGCAGAGAGATCCTCAAACTCCTCTCCGTCTTCTTTGGCCTCTTCTTCGACAGTTGGAGGAGGGACGGTGTTATTGCTCTGTGTCACAGGAGCTGCCACCTGATATGAGAAGAAGAGGTTATAATGATGTAATACATCACTTTTTGATACATTATTAGCAAATAAATACATCGTCTCTTAATTTCCAAATCTGATTGGCAGGATAATTAATGGCACAATATTGTTCATTAAAGAGATCAACAACTCCAAAATGCTCTCATGGACAAGTTGTGACCTGCACATTCACCATGCTATGAGATAATAACAGAACGTTACAAGACTTGTTTTCGAGGCAAATGCAGAGACTGCTTGCTGAAAAACTGTCCCTGACAGAAACGTGCATCAGCGGTTTTGCATGAATTTACCTCTAAAACAACTCTGTCTCATAACGTTCCGTTATTATCTCATAGCGTGGTGAATGTGCAAGTCACAACTTGTCCACAAGTGTTTTGGAGTTGTTGGATTGTGTCTCTGTAGTGTAGCTCTAAGCAACTCACAGCTCTGCTCCGCTGTTCGAAAAATAGCTTGCACCGACAATTAAAGGTAAAGAACCTACTCCTAAAACTAAAGGGATTATGGCAATGGGCCAATTTGCCAAAATGTTGAACTATCCCTTTAACTCAGTTCAGTGGTGTCTGACCTGTTTGGCGTCTCCATTAGCGGTGGGCATAGCTGGCATGCCCATTAGAGGAGAGCCGCCTTTCTGATTTGACAGCAGGTCAAAGAGAATCAAGGAACCTGTGAGTACGAAGAGAAACAACACAATGTAGGTGACAAACAGAAGAGAGGACAAAGAGGAGGGGACGGACACCGTCACCAAAGTGATGTTGAAGCTATTGAACTGATTTAATACCTAAACTGTGCCCAGACACTGACATCCCTCCTTTGTAGTCTGGGTTCCTCTTCATGAACAGGGCACAAAGTCTGTTAATCTCTAGAGCAACTGTGTCCATGATGGTCTGGCAGTAAGTGGGACTGTTGTAGAAAAGCACATCTAACAAAGTCTCGTTTGTAAAGTGACGTAATCGTCCAGTGCTGGGCAAGGTGATCTTCTTTATCCTCCTGTAAAGACAAGTTTAGAGTTAATGAAGTTCATGACAGGATATATCCGGCAGTATTCTACATTTTTCTTACAAATAAATCTTATTAAAAATCTTTATTAGATAGGACAGTTGACATGCAGAGATGTTCTAACAAGTGTTGGTGCTCTACCAACTGAGCTAAACACTGTCCCTACAAATAAATCTAATTAAAAATCTATATGACATGCTGTTCTAACAAGTGTTGTCTGTGTGTCACAGAGCTCCACAGTTGTCTATAAGCTATTAAAAACACAACTTGTTGTGCTGGAGGACGTGTTCCTTCACGGCCATAACCACTAAGACAGTACTTTGTTGTGACTTAAGGCCATGTTGTCACGCCGCTATAAATAGTGTCACTACAGCATATTGAGTCAAAGTTGAAAAAAGTCCCCATCAAACATTTTCTCTACACTTGGAAGCTATATCAGGAAATTACTAAGCCTGTTCAAAACAGATAAATGCAGTGTTGTGATTGATCTTTTCATGATTTGTTGACAATAAGAAAATCTAGAATAAATCCAATCCTTTCATAAAAGCAATGTTCTTACACACAATCAAAGGATCACTGAGTTCAGATAACTGAACGTTATGGATCCTAATGGATCGACTAGAATGGCAGAATAAAGTACTTTCCACAAAATAAGATCTGTAAGACTTCTGTTTGTGTCAGACTTGATTATATAAAAAACGAACAAAGAGAAAAAAACATTACAATATGAGTAAACCTGGCTCCCCTCACCTGTCCACTCCAGTGGCGTCTCCGTGTAGAGCCGTGTGCCACTGCACAGGAAGGAACTCCACCCTGCTGATGGCGTGATCGTCCACTGCTTTCTTAAAGTGACTCTGCAGCAGCTTCAGTGACACGCTACGGAAGTCGTCCACTAAAACCGCAATGATACAAGTTGGGGTTTTTTTTCATTAAAACTGTAACCCTGGAGTGTACACAAACCTGACATACACTAGTGTACGGTACTCACCACACTCGACCATGCTCCTGAACCTCAGGTCACACACAGGACCGATTCCATGAACCATGAACACAAGATGATCCACTTTAGGGAGCTCGCCTGGGAGAGATGCACAGGATGGAGGTGTTGAATTTGAATTTGATTTTGCTTACTGCCAAACTGTCTTAACCTATATTTAGGCTGCTTACATTTATAACCAGACATTAAAATATATCTCATATCTGAATGTAAATTAGTTTTCCCTCATTAAAAACAGATTATGATGGTGACATTTCCTCTAATGTACTTTGAAACTTATTATCTCACTTTATAGTGTCCTGACAATCTGTTTCTCTCTGAAACTATCAGGGCTTCCTGGTTGAATCAGCGAGCTCAAAGTTTACCTTCATTTACGAAAGAGGTATAAAAAAAAACTGTGTGTTAATAAGACAAGCATCTCTACCATCAGGCACTTCATCGTGGTCGTCATCAATCCCTCTCTTCACCACTCTGGGCCTGGTCTGCCCGTCCTGAGTTGTGCCCCACTCATCTGGCATAGAGGAGGGCTGAAATTGCACAATCACCTACAGAGGCAAAGACAACAGTTTTTTTTTTATCATTCATTAATCAAGCTAATGAGAATAATCATCACAACACGACCAATCAGACAGATGTTTACCTTTGGATTGTGCATAACAATAGTTTCTCCTGATGGGAACTCCAGTCTGCGGTGCCACTGGTTAGTAGATACAGCTTTCTTGTACTCTGTCTGTGTGTAAAGGCAAGTGATGTAAAAATAAATAAATAAATAAATCATCCCACATTTTACTAACACATCTGCTTCTGTTCAAGTGTGGAAATGAAACAAACCTCCAGCTTGTCACTGAACTCTTCAGAGTAAGGAATAAAGCGACTGTCAGTATCCCCTTTGAAGAACCAGCTGCAGCGCCGGACCTCCGTCGGCTCCTCCTCCCAGTAAACTGCGGTCCGCATCCGGTCGTACAGCTGCACGTCGTAACGGCCTCCGTCCGTTCGCACGATCACATTTTCTGGGTCTGGTTGAACTGGGGAGAACAAAGCAGATTTTGAGCAGGTCACAGTTTCGGTGAGTTGTGAGAGCACCTTAGCAAAGTTTTAGAGGTTAGAACCTCAGTGTCATCGTACCTGAGTTGTACGTCTCCTCTAGCTGAAGGGAGTCGATGATACTGAAAGGAAGCCAGACGCTCTTTGACTCCACCAGCTTGCAGTAGAACCAATGAGGCTGGACAGGCTCATAGATATTATAGTTGTATGGCATCATGGGACCTGCAGGGACTACTGCTCCGGCTGTGGTGGCTGTAGGTGGAGGTGCATGAATCTGTGTAGGAGGAGGCTGAAAAAAGAAAAGCCTTGTTGTTATGTTTCTCTTTATCAACGACAGCTGCATTTGAGGCGGTTGACTGCTCTTAACGCTCATCTCATTAGCTTAGTGAGTTAATCAAGTATCTGACGCAAACAATCCACAACAGTTGCTGATTAGCTTATGTCTACCTTTGTAAAAGTGGGTCCCGACAGAGGGAATGTCTGCGGAGGAGAGCTGAGAGAGTAGGGATTCTGCTGAGGTGTGTGTGCTGGCGGCAGGATCTCTGGGGCAGGGATATAAGGACTGGCTCTGCTGCTGCTGGGGGTGTGTCGGTACGGGTTATGGCTCTGCGGCTGCATCTGAGGAGGCGGTGGGGTCATCGTGGTGGGGGGAGGAGTGTGACGTCCCATAGGGCTCTGGTATACTGCGCTGCCAAAGGCTGGAGGAGCGGGGTTCATCTGTGCGCCCGCAGGCGGCGGTGGAGCCATACCGATACTGCTGGGAACAGAAACGGGGCCTGTTGTGGTCGGAGCTGCTGACAGGGCCGGGGGCGGGCATGGCGACTGACCGATGGATGCGAAAGGATCACTGCTGGTTACAGGGCTGGAGAAGTAGTTGAATGTGGAGGGGGGTGGTCCGTTCCCAGATGTCTGGCCTAGAAAACTGTCCTCTTCTCCAACATCGGTGGAATCATCTAAAAGACATCAAAACAGTTTGACATATATTCACTAGAAGGTGGAGCCCTGTCATGGGTACACTGTTATAGCGAGGACCCATACAATATGAATCCAATCAATGTTATTAATCAAATATTTTTTATTGCATTTTCTTTCTGTTTTTTAGTTTCTGTCTCCTTTGTTGTGTCATAATTGTTATCATGTCCCTGTAAGCACTACATTGTACAGAAAACTGGATAAAACAGCAGATATGATGAATATGATTCTGTATGATTTTGAATTAAACTGAAATAAAACCTGTTAAAAAGCAACCAAACAGTTTGACACGGCAGGCAAAGTGTGGCCCTGTGACAGTAATGCTGTTATTTACATCATCTAAATTGCCTGGAAATGGAGGAACAAGCCAATCACACTCCTAATGTCCAAGATGACATCCTCAAAAGTCTAAAGCAGACAGAAAGAGACGGTTAACTCTGGGAGAGGATGTCTCAGAGGTTCAGACTTTAAAGAAACTGTTTTAATAATATGACTGGGTCAAATAGCTGTACATCCTCTTCATGTGATAACACACCACCAGACTGGGACAGTTGTCTGAATCATACCGCTGTCAGTCGGTACAACCAGCCTGACAAACAACTGACGGCTCAGACGCGCTGTTTCTTTCTGTTTCTCTTCCTTTTACCCTGAATAACAGCTGACAGCAGCACAGAGACCCCGGTCAGCCAGCTAACCTGCTAGCTAGCTAGCCTAGCCTGCTGAGGACACAGCCAATATTTAGACAACTATTTCGGCCTCACCTCCTGACAGCACCGCCGGACCAGTGGCCTGACTCACTGGCATGAAGGGTAGGTTGAAGTTAAACTCAGGAGCGGCGCTGAACAACAAGTTAGCACCGGTGTTGGGGGCATTATTATTTTTCCTATCTGCCATTTTCCCGTAGAATTACACGTAGCCACTACCGGAGCAGGCAGCAGGACACGCTCGGCTCTGCAAACAAGTCTCTGGTCCCGCCCACACAGGTTTTTACTGATCTCTAAAGTGACAGTAGCAGCGTAACGAAAGGCAGGACTACGTAGCGCAGAGTTTACAGATCTACTGAGCCCACGCAGGTCACTTGGCCGCTGCTCGTTGGTTGGTTGTGATGGAAACAGGAAGCGGACCGTCTCACCGCTGCCACCTACTGGCCACAGAGAGACGCCACAGACGCACTGCCACTATTTAACGGTTCACATTTGCTAAAATAAAAAAAAGCCCTTTTGATAAAGTGTAATTTCAAAGACACGCTTATTTTTGCTTTTAACAGACCACTAAGCTCAATTCTAAGTTTTCACACAGAGACAGAGCGCTGAAATAGAGTACGTACCTGCGGTCAGTGTGATGTCTCCGTACTCCGGTCGGTCTCCGTGGACAAAACAAACGAACCACGCTCTCCCCTGGTGACGCAAATTTCCCGCCCTCACTTCGGCAATCCTGTGTGTGTAGAGAAAGTCAACAAACAAGTGTTTTTCACAGAGATTGTTTTTATACTTTGTCTCCTCAGACGTCTTTCCCTGGCTAACGATGCCCTCCACACAGGACTGGATCAACAACCCTCTGGGTGTCGTTGAGGGGATGTTCGGTAAGAGACGGACCGGAACTCCGCTCCCTGACAGCTAACGTTAACGTTAACGCGTGAACCTAGCCTGTTAGCTTCATGGCTAAGCGCTGTGCTAATTACAGGGTTTTATCATGTGTGGCTGTGCTTCTCTTGCCCCACAAAGATGCCACTTAACTTCATAAAGTTTCCGTAGCTTGTTTCCCTGTTGTCTGTATACACATCCGTTTTAGTTACATGGGAGCACAGTGTGTGTGTAAGTTTGATCTGAAGACCTGTGAACTGAAAATCCACATGAGGCATTCACGGACCCTTCACATGTTTTAAAGTCCTTCATTAATTGACCCATATGGCTGTACCAACTTCACATGTAGAGATATGAAGCTTTTATGTCCTACACATAGTTTCAGAGAATGTGAAACTTTCTGCTGCTGTTATTTATTTATTTGCTGAAAACATACCAATTTTCAGTGCAGTTTCTTTGATTCAGGTATAAATATAAACTCCATTGTCTAAGAAAGAGTAAAATAAATGTTGAGGCACTTTACAAAATATTTTTGTCAAGTATTTTGTCATTTAGAAATTTTTAAAAAGGCAATAGTGGTGTGTCCTCCATGAGGGGCTATTGAGTAACTCTTAAAACATAAATATATATATATATATTTTACATTACAGTTCAAGCAATATGCAGTTAAAAATAACATACCATAAGAGACTTTCTTGAGCCAGTTGATCCTATATTATATTTAATGCTATGATATTTTAATGCAAATCTAGAAAAGTCTTTTAATTTGAAATTCCTTCCACTGCCACAGTTACACAGTTCCTTTCTCTTTATTAAAAGTAAAAGTTGGGTCTGATTTAATGTGACCCAGCTAATTTAAACGATCTAATTAATTTGATGCTTTATGACCAATCTGTGTTCTTCTTACACTCTAAGACAAGAAATATTCCCTTGTTAATATTTCAGCTGCTTCCCAAAACAATCCAAACTCAGGATGGGAGGCCAAGGCGGTTGAATTCTTCAAAGATCGTCTGAAAGAGAAGGACGCTCATACCTCGGTAACGCAGCTCCAGGATTCATGCAATGTTGAAATTACGCGGAGAAAAAGATGACTTGGAAGTCGCTTCAGCACGCTCACGTGTTAAATGACAAACGCTTTCATTTTGGTGCAAGGTCCCATCTCTGAACGACATCCCTCTGCACTACCTGAAGCCCAACAGCCTGGTGAAGTTTCGTTGTTTAATCCAAGACATGTTCGATCCGGAGTTCTTCATGGGCGTGTACGAAACTGTTGATCCGTCGACAAAGGCTAAAGTAAGAGCTTCCTCTCCTGTGCAGCATTTTGCATATACAGTACAGCTATGTCCAGTGCATGTAGTTTGCATTTGATAAAGCGTCTGATGTCATCATGTTGTCTCACTGTGTGACCATCCACAGGTGCTGCGGTGTGGGAAGTACAAAGATGTGACAGAATGTGGGGTATGTGTGCTTCTGTTCGACCATTCATGGTATCCATAAATGATAATGACAATACTGACACGCACATTTACCCTCAGGTGGATTTTAACTCAAGAAACACTGTGACTGCAGAGAGACAGACGTTCTACTGTGTGCCAATCCCTGGAGAAAACACCTGGGTCAAAGACATATCCTCCTCATCATGCCAGTTCAATGTGCATTTTATCACGCAGCGTCACAAGCTCCCTTTAGTTTTCCTTAACTCTGTCACACAGCTACGCCAGCTGCAGCCAAGCCAGAGTGGTCCCCTCCACCTCGTACGTGCCGAGCAGACAGAAACGAAGCTATGAGGAAGACGACGACATGGACGACATGGACACGCAGCCGCAGAAACAGAGGGAGCCGCACACGGGTATGTGAGATAAGTAAATGTGAGATAAGTAAATGTGTAGGTGAAAGCAGGAGGTGTCCATTCATCGCTATCACAGTGGTCACATAGATAGTAGGTAGTTTTTTGTTTTATCTTGTTTCCATTTAGATGTTTTACATGGGTGTTTCATTCTGGCCGGTGAAATAAAGTGTAAAGTTATGTGACATATCTACTGATACAGAGAATACAAGGACAGTTCTTCACACTTTTCAAACAACTTCACACACACAAGGCCCGTTTGGTAACTACACTGCGTTCCAAATTCTTATGCATATGCTGTTTTTGTTCTTTTTTTCTCCTAAATAGTCAATAAAACTGATAATTAATTGGATTTTTTTGTTCCTTAGCAATAATATTAACAATCTATATCTTGATTTTGTGAAACAAAATTACCAGTGATGACGAGAACAGCATTTTTTTTTATGATTCAAAATACAGTGTTACAAATTATTATGCACATCAGAGTTTTAAAATAATAGTTACAGTATAGTTTGTTGAACATTCAAAATGGAATTTTTTGCTTGAAAATTCAAAATGAAAAATTATATTAACACAGGAGCCCTTCTTTGATACAACCTTACATTTGGATATCATTTTACTGTCAAAACATCTTGTTGTAGACAGACAGGAGAAATGGCACAATTGAAAACCTAAAGATTTCCATAATAATTTAGAACACAATGTAGTAATCTCCATCAGCTAAAGGAGTTTACACAGTTCTTTACCGATGGTCAGCTTTCTTCTGAACACTTTCAATGACCTGTTTCAGTAGCTTTGATCTTTATCGTCATAAAGCAGAGGAAACAAGAATAAAAAATATCTGTCATCTTTATTGTCGTTGTACACAAATTGGAGAATGAAATTGGTTCACCCTAACCCGGTGCACTTAAAACGACTTGAAAACAACAACTACTACACCTATTGATGATAGATAATAAATAATGAAGTAAAAGTGAGACGCACACATATTGCACTGTTACTGAATAGAAATGATGAATGAGTAATGTGAAATGGTCCCTTATTCCACTTAAAGAAAATAAGTAGTGGTAATGTAAAATAAACAAACAAACATCAACATCAAACAACGTCAAAGAAATAAACTGCAACACCTTAACGTTAATTGAACATGTTTTATTATCATACACAGGTCCACATAGTCCTGCAGAGCAGCACGGCAACGGTGACTGTAAGCGGCAGGAGACAGAAGCCCCGTCCAGCCAGGTGGCGTCTGCCTCTCACCTCGACCTCAACTTCCCCCTGCCTGGAGAGAAAGGCCCCTCCTGCTTAGTGAAGGTGTGTGAGACGACTGACAGTGACTGGACTGTTGACACAAGCTATTGGTGAAATGTCCAAAATGTCATCGGAAGCTAAGATGTGTGTGTTGCTGGCAGGTCTATCAGGACTGGGACAGCTTCAAACTCAACGACACGCTAGAGATCTACGGGATCCTGTCCGTCAACCCTGCTCTCAGCGCTCTGGCCGACGAGAAGTAAGACTCGTTCAGTTTGTAAAAAAAAATGGAACATTTCCTTCCTTTGGTGATTTACTTACCTGCCATTGTGTCCACACAGAGACGCCTCCTCCCTCCTGGACCCCACGGACAGCATGGAGACGGCGGAGGAGCAGAGAGTGCACAGCCCGCCCGCCTCGCTCGTCCCCCGCCTGCACATGCTCTACGCCAAGCCGCTGCCTCACAACAACCCCCTGCTGCCCCCCGTCACCTTGGAGGACAACAGCGCCTGTAAGGATGAGCGGTAGAGCATGAAACCCCAAATGCCAGTAATCAGGAATAGTTCTTCCTTTTAAATAGAAGGACATTCAGAGTCCAAACCCTGACCGATCTCTCTGTATTACGTTACTGCTGCATGAGCACAGATGCAAATTAGCTCATCTCATTTGCATAAAGTGTTTCAAAATATGACCCCAATGTTGGGATGTTTTGATACACTTCACATATGCACAGAATAATTTTCTGCCTTAAACTGATATACTGGCTGTATAGTATTATACTGCATGAGGACAGGACACCTGAAGAGCTGCAGGTGTGCATTGCTTGTGTAAACATCACTTCAATGACAGCTGGAAAAGTCCAGAAATCCTTCATCATTGTGATATAAATGTGGTACCAATTTACAAAAGGCTACTTTAAGAAAATATTAATGAATGACTTGAGTAGTTTATTAATTAGCATGTTAACACTGTTTATTATTTATAGGTATGACCTGTTCCATGACAAATAGTGAGCCTACTTTTATCTGTACTGCAGTCTGATATCTCTCTCCATCATCCAGCATCTCTGCCTGCTGCTGCATCATATGTCACTTAAATTATATGCAATTAATTTACCCCAGTTTGCATCTAAATGGTCAGAGAGTTTCATTTGACAGATCAAATTATGGCAAATGAGCAGAATGACACGCTGCAGTCTTGTTTACATGTCATTAGAACATCACAGCTGTTGGTCGGAGAAGCTCCTCGTCTTCTCTAGGGCACTAGCTCTGCAGCTGCAACACAGCAGGTGACCTCTATGTGGTGAACTCACCCAGTCATCAGTTCATCCCACTGTTCACATGTCTTGCCAGATAGTGAGCCCGCATCAATGCATGAAAACTTGTTACTAAAATGACTTGTTGATAAAGTTTTGACAATCAAATTAATAACCTAGTGATAAACCATTTATAAATTCCTTAGTAAAGTGATACTAGGGTTTGAGTTCACACACACACTCACAGCCTGGTATGAATCCAGCAGCACAGACAAATGTCAAGAAGATCTTTCTGAACCAGAACTTTATGATAACCTGATGATGAACTGATGACACAACAAGCATCATCTCTGCTTGTATGACGCTCCTTGTCGCTGCTTTTAATAACTTCCATGACTAAACATCAGGACACGTCGCCTCCGCCGTCTCCTCTAATAACATGGAATAGTTCAAATGGTGCATTATTAAATTATCTCCTATTTGTTTCGGTGAGAGATTTTGGACATGAACAGAACCAGTCTGACATCAGTCTACAGAAATAGCTGATGGTTTGCGTGAGTCAAATTAATCCCACCATGATTTATAGTCTCAGTCCGACCCTGGCCACTGACGGTCAGCCTCCTCTAAAACCAATTGTCTTTCAGGCTATTTTCATTTACACAGTGTGATTATTATCAGTTTAAACTAATCAAACAACGATGCGGAACATAACCTGATCCCAGCTTCTGCACCATCAGTGGCCTATCTCGTCTTAGCCTGGTGTCATTGACGCTTAATGGATGAATTGATTGATGGATTAGCTGCATTCAATCAATAAATGAAAGTAATCTTTTGCAGCACTAATCACATCTAACGTTTTTATCTTGTGTGTGTGCTGCAATTATCCCAGTGTGCCGCACTGAGTCAACATAAACCTTAGTCACATTATCATGTGGCCCTCCAGCTGTGTGGGAGCAGAGAAAAGAGCCATTATGCTGCAGTAGATTTGTCTTGTAAAGCTTCCCCACAGGACAAATAATGAAGTGAATGTTTTCCACTGTACAGCTTTGAAAGCGAACATGCCTGTAGTCTCTATACGAGGATTTCTTTTAACTCTTTGTTCCCTTCTTCCGCAGTTTTATCTTCGACCCTGAGCGAGATGGCCTCGGTCCGGGCAGAGCTGCTCACATACTTCACCCATGTGCTTCTGGGAGATGCCCTGGCTGCTGAGTACCTCATCCTGCATCTCATTTCTAACGTGTACGTGCCAAATAACAAGTCCGGTCTGTAATGTTCAGCACCATTACTTACCAAAGGCGATTTTGTTTGACGTTATGTTTCGATTGTTGTTGCAGGTACTCCAGGCGGGATGTTCTCCCTCTGGGTAAATTCACCCTGAACCTGAGCGGCTGTCCCACGGTCGCCTCGTACACCGAGCGCCTCTACCAGATCATCCAGCAGCTCGTTCCCTCCGTGAGTGAATGTAGTCACAGCCGTGTTTACATGGACACAAATAATTGAAATGATTAACCCCTCTAAGGGGGTTTTCGTCCCTCCGCTTAGCGTCGGGCCAAAGAACGCCCCTTAGCCGTGGTATAATGAGCATAAATCACAGCCTGTCATGATCTGTTGCTGTCTGTTTTTTAACATTGTAAAAACATTGACTGTCTTTTTCTGCCAACTGCAACAGTCTGTTGATGGATGTATTGGTACCAGTTGTACGTGCCTGATACGGAGTGACAGCCTATGCTGTGATAAGGCTTTAGAATTAACAACAACAATCAGATTTCACCTTTCCATTTGTTAAAATTTCACCTTTTCATATAAACACGTTGATTGGAAAATTTTAATCCAAATGGGCTCAATTGAAAATGAATTTCTCTCCGATCAAGATGGGTGGTTTATGCCGATCGATTTTCGGATCAAGATCCATGTAAACAGTTCATCTGATCAAGTTTTTGGTGTTTGAAGGGGCACGGAATAAACCGTTAGTGTTATGTGAGGGTCCAGCTGTGGCTGCAGCTGGACTAAAGAGAAAACCAGAAACTAAAGTAACGTTTCCAGCACATGATAGAAGTCCATTTTGATTAGAGGATAGGCATATTTGACTGGCAAAACTTCACCGGGCATGTTACAGTGAATTTATTCCGATTAACTGCTTGATGCACGTATGCGCACATTTTAATCGGATCATTTTTATTTTGTGTCCATGTAAACAAAGCTGGAATGATTATGATCAGCTCATGATATGTAGAAAAAAAGACACTGACAAGGCTTCTCTTGCCCCCCCCCCCCCACACCCCACAGTCGTACTACCTGGGCATGAGCCTCCAGAACATGAACCAGATGCGTCTTGTGCCTAAGAAGGACTACGTGGCCAACCGGCTGGTGAGTGGGGGTCTGCAGCTGGCCACAAACACCTCCCTCTTCCTGGATGAGACCAAGCTGGAGCAGGGTCAGCTGGACACAACAGGTGAGGCCTCTCGGAGCCACAAGGGGACGACACTGAGAGGATAGCCCCCCCTCCCCTCCCCCCTTCCACCGCCGCTGACACTGTTACCATGGCTTGATAAAGTCAACATTCACCATGTTGTATCTTCTTCTGTTTGTTTGTGTTTCTGTGTGTGGTGCTTCAGGTGTGCGTAACGTCACAGCGCTGGGGAACCTGATCTCGTGGCAGAAGGTTGATTATGACTTTAACTACCACCAGATGGAATTCCCCTGCAATATTAACGTGCTGGTCGCGTCGGAAGGCCGCTCGCTGCTGCCGGTGAGGAACAAAGAGGGAGGAGGCGTAAAACTCACACACCCACCCCACAAAAAAAAAACAAACACACACTCACACACACACCCCACCCTGCCCCACCTCCTGCGGCGAGGCCAGGGAGGGGTTAGGTTTCCTCCGAGGCTCTCATGAGACCTCGCCGTGTCGAACGCTGGAGGTTGTTTCCAGCCGGCGTCACGCTGTCCTTTCCATCGCCATTGGCCGACAGCAGCTACCCCTCCAGCCAGCGGCTTTAAACCCCCCCCAACCCGACTCTCACTCTGCTGCCACCGGCCCGAGGAATGTGCCGTGTGCTATTCCTGTGTGTTGCTCTAATGGGGTTGCCATGGCGGCAGCTGTGTGCCACAGGAACAATCCTGGAAGAGGCGTCAGGGCCTCGGCCATCTATTAGTCCGGCAGTGAAGGGCAGCTCGCTGTAAACAACTCCTCCTCCTCCTCCCCTGGGTGGGGTGGGGGGTCGGGGGGGTTGATCCGGAGTCACGGGCTGTGCCGCCGTGTTTACATCGAACAGCTATTGGCTGGCGAGCAGCTGGAGGGTCCAGCTGATCAGATGCTTCTCAGTCAGATCAGCGAGGCTTTGCTCCTGTCTGGCGTGCTCTGAAGTTTTGAGAACAAGCCAAATGAAGGGGGGGGGTTATACACGCACACATCAGGCAGGGCCGAGTTCTGCATAGCAACACCTGTGGAGCAAAAAAAAAACACAACACTACCAACACATGCAGCTCTTCCATGTAGTTCCTCCTCAACACAATGGTCATCGCGTCTGTTTGTTCATCTCCACAGTCAGACTGTCAGATCCACCTGCAGTCTCAGGTGGCCGCGCCCCACACGGAGGAGTATCTGAGCAGCATCCACATGCACACGCAGACCTCGTCGCAACTGAACAAGCTGCGGATCTACCTGAGCGTGGCTCGACTGCTGGACTACAGCATCTCTGATGAGATGACCAAGGTGACACAGAGCTGAGTCCATCTGATTTTGTATTCCCCGCAGATGACTTGTACCCTTTACGTAATTAAAATACGTCTGTGTGCATTAGTGTGTCCTCTAACTCCTCTGTCCTTTCTCTGATGTCCTCAGTCTGTCGAGGATGACTTTGTAGATATGAGGAAGGACGACCCCACCAGCATGTCTGCCGAGGATCTCCACAGGATGCTTGTTGTGGCAAGGTGGGCCACTATTGAAGATTATATAATCTTTACTTGGCATTTATTTCCTAATTATCCAGCGAGACAACAGCAGAAGCCTGTGAAAGATTCTTTAAAAGGCAAAAGTGTTGAATAAGCACAGCAGTAATGAATTATGATAACAATGGAAATGCCAGATATGACATAAGCAGGGCGACACAGACTCCACGGGTCAGCGCAATTAAAGTTAAAAAAGACCGAACATTTGGACCCGCTGGAAGCCTGAGCCACCCAACAGCTGTGTCAGTCTGGAGGCTGAGATGTAATCACAGCGTCCACGCAGCTAGAATTTATTCAAGCCGAGATGTGAGTGAGTGGGACGTGGCTGACTGTCGCTCTGTCCGCAGGTTGTTGTCCCTGAGCCTGGGACAGACCTCCCTGTCCAGAGACTGCTGGCTGAGAGCCAAACACATCGAGGAGCTGCGGAGGAGCCGGATGGAGCAGCACAAGTGCGTCAACGGCAACGAGCCATGATCACGCAGATGGATGTGATGAATTTCGTTTTTTTTTTCCTTTTTTGATAAACTACAAAAAAAAAATTGTAATAAAGATGTTTTTCATATGCCATATAGTTGAAGTGTTCAGATTTTTTTCTCCCTAGTGAGTTTGTGATAATATTTTGATATATTTTTCACTTTGACTGTAGGTTGTTATAAACAGTAACGTCATTGTGTGTACAGTATCATTGCCTTAAGTCCACAGTCTGCTGTGGGGTTCATGCCAGCGGTTCATCAGTGTTGCTGCAGACCAAAGTTTGTTTACGGAAATCTTTTCTTTTTTTAAAAAGAGACTTCGCCTACATAAATAAAGGAATGAGGTCTGGAGGATAATTTCCCATGGTGCACTTTTCTTCCTGAGCATCTTTAAATAGCAGACTGCCGGCACAGCGACGCTTCCCGGTAATTGATCCGTCAATAAATGCAACACTCATTCACTCATGTACTTTTTATTCCAATGGAATATCTTCCTAAACAAAGAGTGTACAGTGCACTTTGTTATCAAGTAACACACCCAAAAAAAGGATAAGAATAAATAGGATACTTTAATATACAATACAATCTCAGTACACTGTGGAAAACAATGACAATAGTCAGTTGGTAAAAGGAGAAAGACAATGACCACAGACATTCAGATGAAATGGTGCTAATGCTAGAAAATGTGCTTCAACAGTGCAAATCAAATGCTTTTTCAGACCTCGGGTCACATGATCATTTGTCACGGCCCCGGGTCCTGACAGGAGGGGAAGACAACCACAGCGAACAGATGAGGAGGTGGTTGCAAAAGCACTTGGTGTAAAAACAAAATGGTATGGATCCTACTCTGCCAGCTTTTGCATATAAAAACCAGACACCAGCACTTCTAGCATTGTGGTCTCTATCAGGAATGTTGAGGATTACTGTTCCTTTAAGCTTTATACAGCTAGTTTAGGACACAGGAAGTTTCTGCTTTGCTTTTGCTTGAGAACTGCTCCAGTGTTTGCAATCCTGAAGGAAGTTAAAAAAAAAAAAAAAATCAAAATAACAAACACACCCTATACCCTTCTGCATTAAAACTTTGCATTACAGCTGTTTGTTACCTTCAAGCTTTGGCAGCACCACACACAAATCAGCAGGTTCGATAAACTACCCAGAAAGCAGCCAAGGCTACAGTCTCACTTAACACAATTATAGTCGGACAAAATATACAAGTATCCCACATCTCATCTGCTGGTGAGCAAGCTAAATGCAGAAAACAGGCAAATGTAACACAAAATATGAAACATGACTGTTTATCTTGGGATATTTCAACTGGTTGCAAAACAGATTATTATCATTATTATTATTATATATGAGAAAAAGACATCAATATATGCATAACAGTGGGATGAGGTGGCCTTGGTTCATCATCATGTGTTCTGGAGAAGGTTTTAACGGTAAACTAGAACGTTTGCCAAATCAGGCAAAAACCTCACTTTTTGAGGTTAATGAAAAAAAAAACCCACACATAATATAACGACGTTTACAGCTTTGTTAATATAACCAGGGCTCTGAGGCGAGCGATTTTTAACACCAGCAGCAGCAGGGATGGTCCAACACACAAACTCACACATACTGTACAGCACATACATGGTTTTTCTCTTCACCCTGGAGAACGCGTGCGCCGTGTGGCTGAAACATCCCAAGACAAAGCGTGATGACACACAGAAACCCTGAACATGAATTTTTATACAGTACACCAAATGTAACATGTAAGAATGGACTTAAAAAGGTAGATTTTGCCATAAATACCTGATATACATAATCCCACTTCAATTCCCTATTAAGGCAAATATGCTTTCAGTTTGGGGAGTGCATAAAGCGTCAGTGTCTCTAATAACTGGGTGGGGGTGCAATTGCATATATATCTACTATATGCTACTCTCCTATCTTTGTCAGACATGCAACGTCAATGTACAACGCTGGTTCAAAACGAAAACCCTCATGATTCGTTAGTACAACCATTAGCAGAATAGTTCTTTCAATACATACATCTATCAAAAACAACAACCAGCAGTCGTCTGGTTTACGCGAGGGTCAGCAGTGACAGTGCTGGGCGTTCTTTTCAAAATAAGCTGCCACCCCTACCGTCCATACAAAATGCTTAAGGGAAGGCTCTACTGAGGGAACAGTTAAACATACAATACTCACTGTACATATCAACAACCAGGTTACTCTTACTAAGCTCTTGTGTAATTGTTTCTTTAACGGTATACTGTATCTTCTAAAGCTACACTTGACAACATTGATATTACATAGGATAACTACGTACAGCATGTCGTCTGGCTAGTTTCTGACACCTATACAAAAGGTTATAGTTTAAACACAGAGTCCTTTGGGAATCACAAAAAAAAAAAGAGGAGGAGGAGATTTGGTCGGATTCTACAACAGCTGTTACAGATCGAAGGTTGTTACGAGGTCAACACCACACACGCCAAAAAAGGTGACCTGCACATACGGGTGGGTGGGGGTTAACACACGGTATGTGTCAGGGTCAGGACTTGGTCTTCTCAACATGCAGCTAACGTTTACCTGCTTTGTTACCGTTAACCTCACATGCAAGCATTGTGGGTAATTAAATAACTGGTCAGACCAAGGACAGTGACATGTTTACATGCACAGAGGTACTTTGGAACTGTATAAGTTTAAAAAGTCTTAAAACCTAAATATCTTCTTGTCTCAGTCATTTGTTTTTACAGAAAAATGAAAGTTCAGTTGGATTTATATATTAAATAAATTTCTAATAGATTCCCAAAATAATTAAAACATTGAAAACAAATCCAGCCTAAATATTCTCAGATTCTCTGAGACATTTCCATATTATTGGAATTTATGGAACTGATGTATTGATGACAACTGATTATTAATCCATAACAGTGATGGAATCTATTGTCAATAAGTGTGAAAGATTGCAGGGCGAAAGGGACACGATCTAAACAAACACTCTTATAAGAATCAATGAATCCATATTTGTGTGCATGTAAACATATTCTCTGTCATGTGGAGCTTCAGTGTATATCTGTAAGTTCTGTACAAGAGTCGTTGTTAATATGGGCGAGTTTAGCTAAAGGGCAAATCGAAGAGCGTGTTTCTTGGCTGTGTGGTGACTATGTGCAAGCTTTTGCTACTGCTACCATACAGGAAGTGTCAACACGTTGTACTGCTACAAGGAAAAGCACTAGATCTGAATGATCCTGGTCTGGCACTGTGTAAACATTGCCTTCAGCTCGTTCTCTTGGACCTCGTTGACGGCGTCTGGCTCCGGGCTCTTCTGCACCTTTGCCACGGCGAAGTTGATGCCCTGGGTGAGTCCGGCCTGGGTGAGGCTGGCCACCTGGACCATGGAGCTCTTGATCTTGGCAAAGGGGGACACCACCCGGCTGCCGTTGCTGTCGGCGGGCGACGGGCCGAGGCTGCCCTCCAACTGTGAACCCAGACTCCTCTGAGAGCCTCCCGACGCCGCAGAGCTGGGCTTCTGGACGGTGAGGAGGTTGGAACTGGAGGTAGTGGACTGGACGTCTAGCTGGGATGGCCTGGGGAGCTGGGGCTCCTCCTCCTGCTGATGCTGCGGCGGCGGCGGCTCAGAGCTCGGCTGCTTGTCCGAGTCTGCTGGGGCCTTGTTCTGCACAGGCACCTCGGGTTTGAGCGGAGGTGCGGGAGCTGGCTGTGGATGCTCTCCAAACACCTCGACAGGTTTGGTCTGTGCGTCCTGGACGAACTGGTGGCAGTAGGCATCGATGGGCGTACCAAAGTCAATCAGGATGGCTTCTTCGGCCACCGAGGCGGCGCCTGGAGACTTGTCGTCGAAGACTTGGGAGGGGCTTTCCTGCACTCCGTCGCAGCCCGTGACTCGGATAACGGAGGGAATATTCAGCTCCACGCTGCCGATGGACTGGGAGCGGCTGCCCAGTCGGGGGTTTGATGCTACGATGCCGCAGCTGGGCAGCACATAGTCCACGTTCTCCAAAGAACCAGAGCACGGGTGCTCCGGGTCAGAGTTATACGAATCGGAGTCGTCTGACAATTCAGAGTGCCCGTCACCGATGTCTTTCAGACCTCCTGCGCCCGGGTTATCTGATGTCTCCAAGCTGCTGTCTGACTTCCACAGGTTGACGTGCATAGTTGGTTTTAGGAAATTGACTTTCACATCGGGCTTGGAGAAGTTGCCCAGCTTCAAGGGGCCAATGTTTACGTTCGTCTTTGTCTGTTTCACTCTCTGATTGAGGGAGGAGAATTTGTTGAGGAGGAAGCTTTTGCCTTGTGCCAAACCAGAGCTCCCCTGGCCCTGATCAGCTGGTTTGTTCTGGATCCCCATTATATCTTCATGAGGTCGACTCTGTCGCCTGGAACAGAGACACACAGAGGCTGTTGGTTTGCCAGAAACAGCTCTTGTATTTGGTTTAAAGTGAAAAATGTTTTTCTTTGTTAACACTAAGTCATGTGACAGAGACAGATGAATACTTTGTATCCTAACAACAAATTCCTCACCTCTCCAGCTTCTTTTCAACCACAAGCAGGTCCAGCCCTGTGGCCTGTTTCGTTATGCGAAGCATCTCAGCTATGCATTGCAATGTATCTGGAATATGTCACAATGTAAGTCTCAGAGTTTGTCATTTTACTGCAACATTTAAAGAATTTTTACAACCATATTCTACCCTACCTTTTCCGTCATCCTCAGGATTTCGTGTCGCTGCTCTCAGCGTGTGAAAGTATCCGCTCGTCTCCTCGTTCCTGTAATGCAAACGCATACAGCAGAACTTCGGCTTCCCAAACAGAGTCGGCTCTGGTCCTGCAGAAGAAAACACAAGGTATGGCATTCATTTTTTGGCCATGTGCTTTTCTTGTATGAATTATGATCAGACACAGACTGTGCTAAAGCATTACTGAGAAACTGTTAAGTAGACTTTTGGGAAGTGTCGGTCGGGTGACTCAGTGAGTGCACAGGAACCTTCACTTCTCCTTTGAGGCGAAACTTCTCACCAATTTCGATCTTTTCCAAACCCTCTAAATTGAGCCGCTGGTATTGGTTGACTTTATCTGCTTCTTCATCGTAGCTAGAGGAAAATAAATTAATGCATGAGTGAATTCTTAAGAAAAAGCATTTTAATTTAGACACATTTGTGCAAAATTTTCCACAGGTCAGACTTACTAGGCGATGTAGTAGGCTTTGTCTGACAGAAGCAGCAGCACATCCAAATCTTTGTTGGTTGCATCAATGAGGCTGGTGGGAGGAAAGAACTGGATAATTTAAGACCGCTTCAGAAAGTAATGAAAACTACAGACGCAAGAAAACATGAGTTACTCCTTTGAATTATTTCCATTCATGTGTGCATTTGTCTAAAAATACAGCCAGATCTTCATCTAAGCTACAATGATGATCGAGCACAACTGACTGTAACTAATAACACAAATCACTGTAATTAATTACTCTGCTAATGACGTCAACACAAGCTAATTGCAGTCAGGAGATATCAATCTGGACACTGACCTCATGTCACAATTGATGAGGGCCCAGCCACCGTGAAATTTCTCGTCATCCGGCAGCAGCAGCTGCATGTAGGTCTGCAGCAGGAGACTGACCTGCTCCTGAGCTCCTCGTTGGCTCTCTTTCTCCTTCTCTTCATGCTCCTTCTCTTTACTGAAGATGGAGTATAGGTCCTCAGTCACTGGCAGGCCCATCATTAAGTCTGCAGGGAGAGCGAGGATTGGATTCAAAGTCTATCACATGTATACATGCACACACATGTAGAGCAATAACATCGCTTTGTTTTTCCATACCAATGACTGCTTGTCTGTAAGCATCCCTAAAACGGTTCAGATAGTAGCGGTTGGCTGAGTTCACACCGTCCTTCATCACGCCGGCCAGTTTCCTCTCCCCTGTCCTGGTGAAATCTCCCTAAAACAGATCAGTGTGTGTTGAATACATTTTATAACAATACTCTTAAAGGGATAGTTCGACATTTTGGCAAATTGGCCCATTGCCATAATCCCTATAGTTTTAGCAGTAGGTTCGTTACCTTTATTTGTCGGTGCAAGCTATTTTAAGACCGGCAGAGCAGAGCAGCGAGCTGCTCAGAGCTATGCTACGGAGTCTCATGGGATTTCTTGGTTTCCCTCATCAAACTCAAATCAAATACACAATCCAACAACTCCAAAATGCTCTGGTGGACAAGTTGTGACCTGCACATATGCAATAATAATGGATCTTTACGAGACAGTTGTTTTCGAGGCAAATGCAGAGACTGCTTCCGGGAATGCGCCTCAGCGGTTTTGCATGAATTTACCTTGACTATAGGGATTATGGCAATGGGCCAAAACGTTGAACTAACCCTTTAAACAATGAACTAAAAAAACATTATGTCAGAGGAATAATGGTTCACTAAGCAAACACTGATCCAGATGTGGACGGGGCAGTGATGTGGCAGTGATGTTACCTTCAGCGCTGCTGTGCCAGCGTACTGTCTGCTGATGGTGTCTCCATTGTTGGCCCACATGATCTGATAAATCCTGTAGCACTTGACAGGCAGCGGCTGCTCTGGAGGCATCACACCCAGTTTCTTCAGCTGCAGGAAGAAGACAGATATTTTTGTCCTTGTGCACACCGTTTGCTCCGTCAGTACATTGTGACATCTCTCTCTCATTTTTTTTCGCTGTGTGAAAGGTCAGTCAGTATTCACTTTAATGAGGGGCTCAGTTCACTCTTGTATTTGCTGATTAAACGCTGGATTTCTACAAAGCTGAGACATTTGTGCTGTGCAGTATGTGTTTGAGTTGACGAGCGGTAAACAGCTTGTTTTCTATCTTTCCTGTTCAGTGCTGCCTGAACATCCAATGTCAGCTGTTACCGTGTGTGTGTGGTCTGACGAGCAAATACATGCAGATGTCACTAATCTGTTGAACAAACAGAGTTAAACAGCAGAGACAAGGACTTGTGTCATCAAGTGAATCTGGTGAATTACACTGACACCTTTTTTAAAGCACTTTGTAAAATATAACTGATCACTTACGTTATTATTATGTACATTACTTATATTACATTGTCAAAAATAGAGCTCATGTCAAGATGCTACAATACGGTTATTGAAATTTCGACCAGTAGGAATAGAGATTTCCTTTATGAGGACAAGAGTCAGTTTCTGTATGTGAGAGGAACAATGTAGGTTTCAGTTGAAAAACCACAGGAAGAAGTGAACCGTGTTTAGAAAGTATCACCTTCGAGGCTCAGCAGGTGCGTGTACGTCTGTTTCTTTGCCAAAGAAAACATCTCACCTGCTGCTCCATTACAGCCCGAGCAATAGCAGCCTGAACCACGTTGGTCCTGTCAAGACAGTCCATACAGTTGACTCTGAAGATTCCCTCCTGTTTGCAGATGACTCCAGCTTGGTCCACCCTGACAGGAGGACGAGACAAGTCGGAGGATTACATATACTACCGCCTCCTCAGCATTTATTGTTGCTATTGTCTGTCTCAAGAATAGTGCTCATGTTCACAGCTGCAGCTTACCAGGCCCATTTCATGTCAGTGATGATGTCAGAAATAGCATCGGTCAGTATTTGTACGTTCTCGAACCTCATACCCCGGCTGACAAACAGAAATGTAAGGAACAGAAACAGGGAAGTTAATGCATCGAGGTATAGAAATAGATTTCTACGAGCACATTCATGAAGGCGTTTTCACGACGGAGGAAAGTGTTCCTCTTACCAGTGCTCGTGGAAGTCGAATGAAACGTATGTGAGGTTGGAGTTGTTGTAGAGCAGGACTTGCTTCAGATACGCGTCGCCGATCAGCTTCTCTCGGCCGCCTTGGTCCACCAAGTTAATGATGACCTGCAGAGGGACAATTCAGAGCGCCGTCATTTAGAGTTGTGGGGGAACATGAACTGCGTGTCCCTCCGAGCCGCTCCAGTGGAAACACACTGAGACGCTAAATGTCAGAGAGCAGACCGATGAGTCAGCAATGTGGAAAGTTGACAGTTTACCTTCACACAAAAGGCCAATAGTTTAGTTTTACAAAAGCTTGAATAACATAACAGCTACGTACCAGCATTTTAACACCAACATTATAGTTGAAGACAATTTTTAATTAAGTCTGACTAAATACATTTTCAAATGTTAAGTGGTGTAAAATGATGGGATAATGGGGAAAAATGTTCTCTCAGTTTGATACCCCCACCACAGCGGTGACGAATTCAAAATGATCTTATGTGCGTTCAAGTAGTTCATAAATATGTTAATCACATACCCAAGCATTCAAATGGTGACTCACCTGCTTCTGGTAGAGTTTAAGCTGCTCTTCAAAGTGAGCAGCAAAGTAAGACATGGTCTCCTTCTCCCCTGAAACATAAGGAGAAAAAAAAAGATGCCAATGATTTACAGCTAACTGATTCTGGGTAAAAAATGTGATAGTCAAGACATCGTGTTTGTGGCTTTGAAGAAAAGCGAGTCAGTAAGAGATCGATGTGTCAATCAAATGTTTTAATTCACAAAAGGATATAGCAGTCTGATCAAATCCAATTCATAATTGCCTCCCGGGCAATAAAACTTCAAGTGCCGAGCAAGAACGGTAACACAGCGATGTTCAAATACACTGCAGTGATGAATAAAACACTGGTGTTGGATCAAATGTCCTTTTCAAGGTACACCTATATAAACCCTGGAGGAGCAAAGTCTATTATCCTCAAACAAAGGCTATGAAGAACCCCTCTGTGTGGGAATATATGCACGATAATGTAGCTGTGCTGACCTTTCTCCAAGCGTGGCCGGGGATTGTAGCGGTACCCTGCCTGGCTCCAGAAGACCGGCACAGAGCCGCGGGACTGCACAAAGGACAGAGTGTGGCTGTGCACGTGGATCAGCTGCTCTGTCTCCACATAGTTGGCCACATGGCCGTCCGTGTCCACTCCTCTGCGTTTGTACCGCATCCCTTTGGGCAGAGAGATGACATCGACCGCTCGGATTATTCACAATCAGATCAGAACTTAATTGTCTCCCACGTTATTCTGAGCTTTATGTAAAAGAAAACCTTCACACATTTGGGCTCAATCTGAGTTCAGTAACCCGCTGTACCTGCGCGGTGGCGACTGCGTCTGGAGATCAGGGCCACGGTGAAGCGAGGGTGGATGTCATCGACGCATGTGACCTCCTGCGGTGGGGTCTCGGGGCTGCTCCGATCCTCGTCAGATGTCTCGTTGTAGTTCACCACCAGTTCCTCCACTTGTACAAAGCCCTGGATGATCGGTATCACCCAGAAGTCGACCTCTGGCACCTGAAACAGTCAAAGAGTTTTTTTTTAAAAAACAACAACTCAGCAGGACAAGGTTAAAATGCTGTCTGCCAGGCTGATAGGGACACACTTTGCATCCACTAAGTATCCAGAGTGGATAATCCTTCATAACTCAGAGCCATTATCGCTTCTAGTCACTGAGTATTTTCATACTCCTCTCATAAAGCTCTGGTAATTATCAGCACATACAACTGCTGCACTTTCACAGCACAGTGAGCTCCACAGTCTGAGCGGACAGTTTTAAAGAAACACTGCATCAGAATTTGAAAGGAGGCTATAAAAGAGTCAAAAGTAGCTATTTATGTGATTCTTACTGTAGTAATAGAAACACAATAACAAACAGAACCGGTTTGTATTTACCTGAAGGTCAATGAGGTCTTGGATCATGTGTTTATTCCAGAAGAAGCGGTCATCCACCTTGAAGACATTAAAAGCTGCAATCAGTCACTTGTTAAGTATTTCATTTATTTCATCTTAGGTGTTCATCATTGTGTGACGCTGTCGTCCACGCACTCTGAGAAGGATTCCTTCATGGATGCATCTCATTAAACAATCAGGTATTCTTTTTATCGATTGGAGTGAAGCATTATTCTACAGTATGTGCTGACGGTGGCTTATAGCTGAAACACGTTCCTTCCTCCCCCCACATTAAGACAGAAGACTATGTATCTGTGAGTGTCGTCATTCTGTTTGTTCTGCTTCTCTCCAAACCTGTTTCCATAAGGGTAAGCTGGACTTCTCTGAGTCTCCTTGACGCTGCACACTGTTTGTCAGGTCGTACGTCATGCTGTAGTAGAAGGAGTCAGAGTCCATGAATATCTTGTACAGCTCATCCAGCAGCCGCCTCTCTAGTCGCTCCTTCTCTTTGTTTTCCTTGACCTGGAAGGCAGGGGAATACTGGAATGGGTGGGTGGATAGAAAAGAGCAGTAAGATGACGAAGCAAAAGAAAGAAAACCCTGCGAGGACCTTAAAGCCTTTAAAAGCGGGAAAGTAAGAAAAAAGGAATGTGCGGTTTTGAAGATGACAAAATATATATATTTTCTAAAAAAGTGTATGAGACAAAAATACCTTTTTCTTGATGGGGACAGCAACATTAGATTTGATCTGACTAAAAGTTTTCATCAAAAACTTTGACTCATCAGGAGACTGGGCCAGTTTCTCTGGTTTGTCGATTCCAAAGTGATGCTTCTTGCAAAGCTGGAAAACAGAAACATGTGTCAAATTTATGCAGCCACACAGATATAATCAACATGACAGTGATATTTTGAAAATAGGGTTAGGGAGAAGTTTATAAGGACATAATAATAACTAAGTTTGGTACCACCTCCAAGGTCTAAAACCAAAACCATCTTTTGGAACAGTCTGTGAAATTCAATTTGCGATGCTGGAACTTGATAAAAAAAAAAAGAAAAGAAAGAAACATAATCTTCTACTCACTACTACTAGATTCAGCTACAAACTACAACAACTACAATGTTACGATTCTCATGTTTCTGGACAAATGCAGGAAACAATCTCCAAACTACACTGATCTATAGGATTTCTAGGCACAAACCGGGTGGAGTGATTCCACTGCCGTACCCGGACAACGTCTAACAGGATGGGGTCTAAAAGCTTATCCAGGAACAATCAGCCTTGTCTGTATTTACTCACTTGAAAATATCCTGTCTCACCATCCATGAAGCTCCCCTGAAAGACTCAAATCTTAGCCACAGGCAACTTCCTTTAAAATCTATTACAGCAATTTCATGCCTACAGTCATTTTTTTTCCTCTAACTGTGTGGGTGAAAATAAAACAGATCTTTTAAAAAAAAACAAGGGAAAACGAGATAACTTCCTCTCATTTCACGCAACTATCACTTCATTAAGGATGAATCATGTGCTGACGCATACGGCAAGCATTCATGGTTAGATGGAAAACAATTTAGGATCCTCACAAGTAGTCTTATAATGATTGTCAAGGGGGACAAATGCGGTGATTAAAAACACAACTCCATGAACACTGAGTGGCTCCTGTCTCTCATTTACAGTACGAGCATGCACACCTCCAGCTCCAGCTCCTGGGGCTCTTCGTCAGACAGAGGAATGACAGCTATCTTGGTGATCTTGTAGACTTTGTGGTTGCCCGGTAATTGGCCGACCAAAGCTTTCTGGCGGATTAATACGAGGCCGAGAGGAAGATCTGCCAAGAAGAGAGAAAAGGGGGGGTTAAGGGGGGGTTGCGTCATGGGTGCAGAATTCCTCACATTCTGAAAGGTGCGAAGCAACCAGCTGCACACCAGCCATTAAATACACATTTTTTTAATAAGGCAACGCAAGACATCTGGTAAATAAATATTTAAATCATGGCGATCAGTCTGATTTATCTGAATTATACATATACAGTATTTTTCCTGTGATGGGCATAATGTGAAACATGAAACTGTGCAATAAATATAATGGAAACCAGAAAGAAAATAAGTTTCTTTTATAGAAATTAACTTTCTGATGAGGGGCCAGTCATCCTCACAATAGTGTCTTCTCTTACATACTGGGGGCAGTCAACTGGAAGATTTGCTCAATTGTTAAGGATAGTTGGATGGCAATATTTTATTTTATCTATCTCTGTTACTGACATGATGGCAGAATGTAGCTATATGTTGTGTTGAAAACCAATAAAATGTTCAAATAAAGAAAGAAACTTTATTTTCCTTTGTATTACAGAAAAATAAAAATAAAAAATGTAATCAATGTTGGATTACAGTGACATTTTCTACATCCTGCCTCAGCGCCCGGACTCAATTTATCACCCTCTGATAAGATTTATTACCGGAGTTAGTTATAACACACACCTCTGTGACCTGTATGTCAGGGTTGGGTGGCCCTCCCTCCTTCTGTAAGGCCTGAAAGACTCTGAGTTTTATTTATTTATAAAGCTCTTATTAGTCTTTACCCCTTACATTACTCCACTGCTTTCTTTAATGTGGCTTTTTGTCAAACACATTTCTTATTGTGTAGCTGTAACATGGAACAACTGTGATAGATTAATCAAAAAACTTCACTTTAATCATGAGTCTGACATTTTAAAATCTTTAATTACATCGCACATTGGTGCCAGATGTTCCTGTCTTAGCTGGTCTCATCTTTATTCTGTTTTTTTTAAATCATTGTAGATGTTTTATTTATTCTTAATGTTTCTGTGGCTTTGTATTTCTTCCATTTCAATTTTATTTGTTTCTTTAGTTTGTGTTCCCTGACAATTTTTGTATAAGCTCTGCACTGTTGTTTCTTGTTCCTAGGAGCTTTTAATTTATCTTCTGCTCGGCTCCATTGCAAATGAGTTTGCTGCCTCAATGTATTCCCAATTTAAAATAAAGCCTGAATGAATGAATAAATGAATTAATTTCTTCACACCTTTGCTTCTGAGTAAGAAATGTTCTGCACAAGCACCGGATGGTTTGCTAACTCAAATGTTCAAAAATGTGTCTGTGTGTCTACTCACCTGTGTGAAGCTGGATCTTTCCAATGACACCTTCCACCAAACCCAAACACACTGGATTCCAGGCCAGCAACAGGTCTGTTGCTGCAATAAAAACACAGACATGAAACATGAGAACAGGGATGTAGTGAGTTAAAGACAGCTCAGCTAGGTAGGCTTTGGGTCAGATAAGCAGCTACGATAAAAAGATTATTATATATATCATGTACATGGCCTCTCTCAATTAAAGTATCTCATAGAGAGCAGGAAATAGTTCAATGTTCACACTGACAACTTCTATAAATCTCATAAATGTGAGAGAAGGCCATGACAGTCATGGCTGGTTGATTTTCTATTTTCAGTTTCAGACTAGTTTTACAAAACCACAAACAACCTACAAACACGGATGCCATGGTGCAGAGCTAATACCTGTGGTAAAGGCAGTAAATAATCTGTAAAGAGAGCAGTCTATAGGTCTGTAACTCTGAATCTATGTTTGCATGGACAGTGAAGAAAGTGCAGTTTGACTGAAGAGAAAACTGGCCCGACTACATTTACTAATGTTTTTGAACTATGGCAAAGTTTGAAGTCACTTATGGCAAAGCACAAACTCCGAGACTGAAGGGAAAAATTGAAATTCTTTGAATTGGTGACGGATCGAACATGGTGGAGAAAATTGGAAAAATGTGAAGGGTGGGGCTAAGGGTGGAGAACAGCTTCACACAATGATTCTTCCTGTTCCATGAGCCAGAGGACTAAGGGAAACGGCCGTGGAGGCCAGGCCAGGAAAGGTCTCGCACAGAAAAACAAAAAGAAGTAATGCCACAGCTTCCACACTCTGGATGAGTAATACTGTGAAAGTACTTGACTGTGTGCTTGAGAGAAGAGTGGAAACCCAGTGAGGAGTGGAAACCCTTTTTCCAATTAAATAATGAAACAGTGGTGCAACTGAAAACCTGTTCAGGATGGCTGCACAGCCATACAACTTCAACGGGATAACACACACACAGGTCTAATGAAACTCTTCCTTTGCTGTGAGCCGTCCTTTTACTTCATTATATATAATACCCAGAGTCAACGGTATTTCATTCACTAGCTCAAACACTTTGTCACAGCTGTGGGCAGCCGCAGCACAACTCAACTTCTGCAATGTAACTGAGGTGTAATGACAGAAGCTGCTTCTCAACCCACAGTGACACAAATGTGCAAACATGCAGGTTTCAACTTGTCCTCACTGTGCTGTGATATTGTTTGGCATCAGAGCTCTTATAGTTTTTCCCAATAACTCACCACATTAGAAGCAGCACCTCTACCAAGATGTCATAAGAAAAGCACATGGTATGTAAAGCTGTTTTTTTCGATCCTCTTACAGTCAGGGTCTATGTCTGTTTGATCTAAAGAGGAGCTGTAGAGTCACATTTACCCTTCAGGAGGTAACATAAGAAGCCCAGGGAGAACTTTGGAGCTTGTCTGAGGGTGTTGGCACTCCCGGAATAAAAAGCTAGGACGATGATTTCAAGACTTAGGAATGGCGCATCCAGCATTTTAATAGCTTACCCTTTTGTTTCCCTGCTACTGGACAGTTAAAGAGTCGTTAAATGATAACGACAACATTTACAACACAGATGACCGAGTGAGTGATATGGGCAGACCGGACTGAGGTGGTTCTGTACAGTATGTGGTGATATAAGCAGTAGTACGATAATGTTTGTCAGCTCTAAACAGGACAGGAAACACACAGCTTTTACATTGCTCTGACAAGGAGAAATGCCTTATGTTAGTGTGAGGTAAATGGCCGGCTGCGGTGGACAGAGAGCTGTCACCCAGCAGCGGACTGGACCTACCAGGTCTGACCGTCATGGTCCCATCTTTCCGGCTGCACCACAGCGCTCGGTCCCCGCTCTGGAGGATGTACTCGTCTTTGGCTTGAAACAGCTCCATTTTTTGTCCCTTCGCGTTACACAAAGATAAAGCAACCGGCTGTGTTTAGCAGCGGCAGCCTCGGCACTGCTAATTATCAACTTCCACGTCTCGGAGGTAACTGTAGCTTAGCCACGGTTAGCTCCTCTCTCTCTCCCGGGGGCTGCGCGGCTACAGGAGCAGCTAGCTGCCCAGCGAGCTAGCAGCGGCAGCGGCAGCGGTGGCAGCGGCAGCTGGAGGCGCGTCGGATCCGGTTAATCCACATCTACGCATGTTGATGATCAAATCCGTCTTCTACTGGAGAGGCATCCCTTCCCACGGGCATGCCGGACAGTGGGAGGGCAAAAACACATCAACGAGCGAGTAAAAGTGCTCCTTGTAGGCAGCTGCTGGTGGTGTGAGGCGTTCAAGACGTAAGCGACCGTTTCCTGCTCCAAACAATGACACGTGACCTGCGGCTGAGCCGTCATCACCGGTGTGAGTCGACTACAGGTACTAGAGATGAAAACATCCAGCATGGGAGCAGCAGAGTAATTATTAACAAGGCTACATCATGTAAATAGCCTATATGTTGAAGAGCGGAAGGATTTGCTCTCATGATCTATATTTTGAGTCCTTGTTTTATTAGCTTCTCCTTGTTATTTTATTTATGTGTAATTTTTTTTTGTCAAAATAGGGCTGCCGAACTGGGACTGAAAGTTGAAACTGAAAATGCCTTTGTATTGTACACTATCATGCTGCATTTTCTTGAATAAAATATGACCAAAAAAGTACTAAGTAGGCTACCACAGCTATGTCTCTTCTTCACGGACAGCAAGTTAAAATGACTTTTACAAATCAAAAATAATTGAATCACTGCTCTGATGTAACAGGTTGGGATCATTCTCATGTATTTAAAGAACAAAATGCAACCCCCCACTCATGTCTCCACCCACATGGGAATAATAAGGGCACAAACACGTTGTCAGTCATGACTCAGTGGGGCCTAAGGGAAGAGGCAGAGAGCAGCTGACCTCACAGTCATGACTGTTAATCTCAACAGTGAAAACCAGGCTCAGACTGGGTCAGGGCCAAACTGGGAGCTCAAACACTCATGCATGTAACAAATGAAATCAGAGACATTTCTGGTAAAGGTGTGCTTAAAATAAAACATGCCCTGAAGCCATAATGATCATGATCTATTCTAAATATTATAAATGTTATTCTAAAGACCCCACTCATTGCTAACCCTTCAGAGCAAACTGTAGTAAGCATTTAAAATAAATGAATCACTGACTGATAAATAATAACGAATAATTGTTAGTCGCAGCCCTAAAAATACTAAATAGTTTAATGATAATTTTTCTCCCAGAATAGGCCGACAATACAAAGCTAGTATTTGATTCCTCAAAAAATAATAAATAATGAATAAGACTCAGTCTCAGACTTTGCAGAATTTATGGAAACCCAAATATTAGGCAAAATCCATGTCAAATACAATTTATTTTCAACCATACCAACACGATTGATTGCTTTCAATACATCAGCCTGCTACTGTGATCAAGACTAAGCCACAATCCATAATATGTAAAGGTGTGTTACACACCTTACAGATGGCTTATGGTTGTACTACAGTGATAAGTTACTACACAAACAATTAGGGCAATCAAAAAACAAAAAAAAAGTACCTTAGAAAAAAAAATACTTGTGTTCTTCACTCCTGTGTGAATTGGGCATTTTCTCACCACTGGTATTTTTTAAGGCTTTTAGGCCATTTGTGTGTTAGTGTTATTACAGATTGTGGCTTTGGTAGTTATACAAGGACATTCTGACAATCATTTTGTCTGATTCCTAATGAGCACTAAGTGCTGATTGTCTCACATCTCAAGTAAGATACAGCATCTCACCTCCATTTGTCATCACACATTCATAAATGTACCAAAATACAATATAATGATATAAATACTGATATAGTGTTTTGAAATAACAAGTAAACCAATGCACATACAAACACTCTAGCACATCAATCAAAACCTGTGTAATTGATATATTTAAAACGAAGTGTTGCTGAATTTTCAGCATGATACATTTCAACGATGGCAAAGTGCAAAGATGGCAAAATCAGTAATGCACCAAAAAGCAGCATCTAATAAAACATTTTCACTGTGTTGTGTGACAAAGCAGCTCCAACATGGCCATGTGGCCACAAAAAGGGGGTAAATGCTTTTCATGTTGACCGAGTTCTGCAGTGAGCTCTCTTTCAAAGTCCCGGATGTTTGCACTCGTGTACGAACTGAAGAGCTGACTGGATTAAGAAAAGCTCCATACAATATTTGATCAAGACAAAAGGCAACCACACATAACATTTCTTAAGAAAATATTTTTAGTTTTCTTCCATTCATTGATAAAGGCCTCTTATTCAAACTTTAAATTGACTATAAATTGTTGTCAACACCTCGATCATGACAGCTGTCTTGTTATGAAGACATTGGCACAACATAGAAGGCAACAACATTGGCTTGAAAAAACACAATTGCACTGAATTACCAATAATGTGCTGAATGGCAGGAAATACCAACACTGTTAATCAATGCATGCAACTTCCACAAATGCTGTAGACAGAGCAAGAGGAGAGTCAGCAGACTGGTTGACTCTGAAATATGCAGCAGGTGTATCCCTCTCTCCTCTTGATTATGAAGTGTGCAGTCATTATGATATCTCCTTGGCCATCTCAACGTTCTCCTTGGTGATCATGCTGGGCTCTCCCTTCTGCATCTGGTTGTCTCCCTCCAACGCGGTGTCGTTAGCAGGCTTGGCTGGATGTTCCTCCAGTTGCTCCAGTTCTTCCAGTATGGTCTGAACGTGACGGACTCCGTCCCGTCTCGCCTGCCTTACGTCTGCGCGACCCTCTGGGTCGACCGAGTCCAGCGCTAAGAGCTCTTTGGTCAACAGTTCCTCCAGTAACAAGTACTTCTTATCATTCTTCTTTCCATCAAAACATTTCACTTCATGCTGCAGTTTACCAACCCGTCCAACTATCTGCTGCACCTTCGCCAAGCCTGGGTGGACTGGGCACTGCGCGGCCTGTTCGGGTTCTACTTTTACAGGTGGGACCTCGGCGGGGGCAGCCGCCACGTCCTGGGCTTCTGGTTTTGGAGGTATTTGAACTGTGATATCCGCTGTGTGTTGTTGCGGTTGCTCTGGTTTCTGGGGAGGCTGGAACTGATGCTGGAACTGCTGCTGCGGTTGCTCTGGTTTCTGGGGAGGCTGGAACTGCTGCTGGAACTGCGGATGTGGCTGTGGCTGCGGCTGCTGCTGCGGCTGCATTTGCGGTTCGGGCTGCTGAGGCTGTGGAGACATCTGAGGTGGCGACTGGTGGAAGTGTAGCGGCTGCTGGAAGTGTTGTGACTGTTGGAGCGGCTGAGGCTGCTGGAGCGGCTGAGGCTGCTGGAACTGCTGAGGCTGCTGAGGTGGAGGCTGCTGGAAGTGTTGAGGTTGTTGAGGCTTTTGGATGTCAGCTTCAATGTGCAACGGCTGAGGGAGCTGTGCATTCTCTGGTTTCTGCTGTGTGCTTTGCTGTTCCTGCTCCATTCTCTGCGGCGGGTCTCTTGTGATGATGTGCTGCTGAACCTTGGGAGTTAAACAGAAATCATTAGCAAGTGTCACAATCTATAACTAACAAGTGCATCTCATTAACTTAGAATATCATGGAAAACTTCATTATGTCAGTAATTAAAGGGACAACGAGGAGTTTGTATTTGGTCATGAAAAATGTGGTGTGAAAACACTTCGCTTTCCAAAACTCCTCGTTGTCCCTTTAAATTCAAGAAGTAAAACTAGTACATATAGATCCATATTTAATTTTTAATATGGAAATGTTGGCCTTCTAAAAGTATGTCCATCTATATGCACTCTCAACTCAATACTTGAACTACTGTAAATGGACTTTTCCAAGATATTCTAATTTATTGAGATGCACCTGTGTATACAGTACATAATGAACACAAATGACAACACAAAGAAGATCAACTACCTGTGGTCTCTCTCCAATCACCTGTGTTACAATGGGTGACTGGCTTCTAATGTGAGGTTGGAGGTGAATGGTAGCAGGGTCGCGATGCTGGGTAAACAGTATGGGAGAAGCCCTTTCCCGGGGGGGCTGCATGGCTGCAGAGTAGCCGGGCCATTCGTCTGCCTGAAGGCGGTGGTAGGGCTGCTGGTGCTCCGTGTAGGGGACACGCTGAGAGTAGACGGAGGGATTTAACTGAGCCTGTGTTTGTGTTTGGCCTCCTCCACCCTCGTGGATCACCGGGATAGGGATGTAACCTGCTTGAAGACTGGTGCTGCTGGGCCGTGGGGGTTGATGATGCGGGACAGTGTATACCTGAAAAATAAAAGATCAAATTGAAACAGTGACCATTCACTATTTGTTTCCAATCCACCAATCGTGTAAAACTGAACAAAGTCCTACCTCTGATGTTTGTGAAACAGGTGAGCTGACCTTTCCGGGATCAGCTGAGCAGCTGTCTGAGGGTCCGTGTAGAGGCGATCTGGGCCTGCAGTGGAGCACTGGGGTCGGGGAAGGTGTCCGTCCGTCTGTCCGAATACTCTGTGCCATGGACGGCTGGATGTAGGAGTAACATGGATGCTGCTGCTGCTTCAGCTCCGCGCCTTCGTGGAAGACTGGGATGGGAACGTAACCTGGGCGGAGGATGGGGTGCTTCATCTCCCTCACAAAGGTCTTCTGTGTCTCCTGAGGGCTCGGTTCTGGTGGTATGTTAGGTCCATTCGCTGAAACCTCTCTCACCTGAAACAGGCATTGATATGATTTCGCATTTTAAACAACTGATGTCAAGATACTTGTCTCATCTTTTGCATTACATACTCTGGCAAAAGCAAGTGACAACACACAACACAGTTAGATAATGTTTAGTTTTACATTTAGGCAACATTTAGGTCAATTTTAGGTTCCTCTATGTAACTACTTAACCATTAAAACAGTTGATAGATAATGTTTGTGAGTAGCGTGGTCTTATTTACAATAGACACAACAAACTTGGCTGTCACTATTAACACTAACCCTCATTCACTCTGATTTAATATTGCTCTATTTATATTCTATTTTTTTGCTTTTCACCAATTAGAAGTTATAAAAAAAATTATACAGCTTGTAACTATTCATTTTTATGTAGTAAATGATTAAGTTTATGCGCTTAATGATTTAGATTTGAAATAAGTCCATCCGAAACACAACTTAACACCAGCCTAGAGGTGTTTTATTGGAAAGTGTTCTCAGTCATGCAAAGGTTATAGGTTGAAACATGACATTTCCACAGAGTGATGCCAAAAGTATCACCTCTTTGAGGATTTGATGAATGAAAATAACTTGTGATTAACAGGGACTCCAGCGCATTTCCAGTCAGACAACTGCTGTGTTTTCAGTTTCACATTTTTCTCCAGAGAGTGACATCTATTTGGACTACCACACACGATAATGTGGCGCGCCCTCCATACAAACATGATATGAGCTAATCACCATTATGTCATAGCCTACATAGCAGGGGGACAGGGAGCTGCTTTTCCTCCGCCCTTTGCAGAAATTCACCAGGAAGAGTCAGTATCATTTTTTTTCTTTAACTCTTAACAGTGGTTAACTGGATTTCTTCATGACCACACCTAGTTCGATGAGAAACAGCACAAATCATTCTGATATATTTGTACACAGACAGGCTACATACTAAGAATCAGAGTGGAGAAAAATCCCAATGAAGCTCCTACTATTGCAGGAAGACATAATCACAATATCACAGGGAATAATAATTTTGCTATAAATTATAAATAAGCCATCACATTCCTGGGTGTCAAACACTGCAGGGCTGACGGTATACATTTCCATTTGCAGTAAAAACGTTTTTTCCACTTTTTATTCCCATATAGTGTACACAGTGTGACTGGACACCTGCCACTGACAGCTACAGAGAGGTGTGAGCAACAGGTCAACTGACAGTTCAGCACTCTGCCAGTGATTTGAAAAGTGATCAAAGTTTTGTCTTGAGCCATTTGAGCAAACACACACAAAAAAAAGCCCTACAGAACAAAAAAAAATGCATTTATATGTAAGCCAGTGGTCGAGGCAAAAAGTTATGAAATAGCTGTGAACGACCCTTTGCCCTCTGCCATTTCAGTATGGGACACCGCACACTGCCAGCAGCACCATTGCACCAATTTTATCCCCTGACAGCTGTGTCTTTCTAGCAGATTCGTCGGGACCCTAACTTTGGACAACAGTGGCTAAAGACTAGTACCAACTGGCAGCCGTGTGAAGCTCACTTTCAGCTCCACGGGTTTTCCTCTGCAGACCCCTCTGTCTGTTTTCACAGCTTGTGTTGTATTAAATAGAGCTGAATATGACAGGCAACCTCAGCCATGCAGCATGAACCAACCAACGGGACCTGCCTCAATCCATGTAAGGGAAAAAGTTTAATATGAGCAGGACGTCGCAGTGTTTTCCGCCACGTTATTAAAAAAAAAAAATACTAGACGCTCATCATAGACTAGTCCTCATACATACATGCTGCAGCAGCGTGAGTCATCGAGTAATAATAGTATTAGATCATGACACGGGAACATAACGGGGTTGATCACCCGTTATAATAGGCTTATGAGCTGTCTGTGTGAGGGGGAGGCGACGGTGCCAAACAAGGCCTATAGTCAACAAGACTAATATAACAGTGGTGTGGCTCAACGCTGTTGCTGCTTTACCAACATATCAGAGACACAAAAACACGCATAAACGCAGCTTGGTTGCGGAGTTGTGCGGTTCGTCAGCAGTCACCCGCAGACTAGCCAACTTTACGCCGCCGCTCTCTGTCTGTGTGTGTGTCTCTTACCTTCTTCGTGTCGTGTCTCGGGTCATTCCAGGTTGTCGTGCGATTGTTGTGATCCACAAAAAATGGCCATCCCGTCTGCGGATCAATTTTCACCTCCCAGCCGAGCGGGAGAGGCTCGTTGTCGTTATTAGCCATCGTCAGTATCGGCGACTGTGCCTTCATGCCGTTCATGTTTCGAGCTGCTGTCGAGTACTGAGACATTTTATACAGGCGACGGACGCTTTAAAGATTCCTTCAAGTGACGTGGGAAAAGTGGGCTGGAAGTTTCTCGAAATAGCAGGGTTAGTGTCGGGGGCGGACAGCGCCGGGTACGGTGGCACGGGCTCTGAGACTTGTTATGTCGCAGAACCCCCCGCCCCCCCTCAACATAGACACACACTTCTCTGCTCTCTCATGTTAATATTTTACCTCATCTTCCTACTTTGTATCGACTTCTCCGAGTCCGGGTGTATGCTGCAGCTGCTGACTGGGAAACCTTCACCGTCGACCCCCAGTTGACCCCTTGTTGTAGCCCTAGACCCCCAGTTTGAGAGCCATGAGACAAGGGAATCCCAAGCCTTTGCACGATAAAATATTTCCCAAATAGATGTACTCAGACTCCCACATGATGAATCTCGTCCAAGGGAACTCAGTCTGGGTTCTGCTGTGATTTTTTGGTACACATTCGCATAATAACCGTGGTGCTGCTGTGATACAGAGTGGGCACAGTGACAGCTTTAATGGCCAATCTTCCCTGATCACAGGGGTCACAATTCTAACTCCCATTCCACAAGGGAAATGATAGTAAATTATTAGAGTCACTCTCACTTGGATGGACGTGGTCTGAAACCACTACAGGTAGTATTTTTCACACCAAGTCCAGACTTTTATAGTTCAAGACAATTGATTACTGTATTTTTTAATCATATTGTATTTATTTTTTGCTTTGGGAAAATGCTGCAGTAACAATGTTCAGGTCTACATTACAGAACAGTATTACAGTAGGTGACATTGGTCAGTAGAATGATTATACAGTGATAAATATAATTGACAAATCATTACTAGATTCTTCACTGGGTGCTGACGTTGTGTCCATAACATATATATCATGTCCATGACATATTTCCAGAATATTCATATGCATGGAGTAGTATCTGGCCTTTGCAAGCTAAACCAACACTATTTGACAAATGCATCTGGTAACCAACCATCCTCTTGACTTGACTTACTGACTCTAAAGTGACTTCAGTGACAAGTGTAAAGCTCTAATGTTATTCATCTCAAATTAGAACCACAAATCCAATTTGTGGATCTTAATCAAATCTTTGATAGTTCAGTTATCACACAGGATAAGTCATATGCATCAGCCTAGAGTCCCTACATCAGCCAATAAAAGCGACTTCAAAATAAAAGCACCCAAACGCCAGTAAATGGAGTTTTTGTTTTGAGAGTCCTGCCTTTATCGCCCCCTAGTGCTATCATTTAAACATACAGTACACTGTGGCAAAAATACATAGGTTTCATACAATTTTATATACCTCCCATTGAACAATCGTTTTATTAATCATTGATTAAAGGTCAGTGACAAGAACAAGAGCGGTGTGTGAACAGTTTGTTTCGTAGCTTAAATGTAATGAATGAAATATATATCTAACATAAAGATAAAACTGATTACACGTCTTTTACACATGTTTACGGTAATATCTGTTCATTTACCTACAATATAGTGTTTTTTAGTTTAGCTTGGGTAATGTAGCCTGTATTTATTGTCCCTTGATAAAACTGTTAAAACCTAATACACTTGTAATAACACTCCTGAAATCATGAATGTGTCATTCAACACGTTCTCACACTGTAGCCTTCACTACAGGAGTCACCTGAGCTCCGATTCTAGAAAGGTCCCCTAGTTTCGAGCCACTGGGAACTGTCGGGTACCGGTAATTAAAACAAACTTACCCCGGCGTGCTACTTCAAAATAAAAGTCTCTAATGCAAATAACTTCCCGACGTTGCCTAATGTGACAAAATAAATACTGACTGGGTTCGTCGATTAGCCTTTATAGTCATTAATTAACCAGTCACCCATGGTAAACGAGACGCCCCGAATAAAAGTAGTTTTCACCGCTTTGTCGTCTTCTTGTCTCTGACCTCACCTAGGGACTTTTCCTCGCGCACGTTCTCTGGACTCCCAGCGTGACGTCAGCCCTAGCGCCCGGTTAGCTAGCTCCTAAGCTAGTTAGCTAGCTGCTGTAGTTGACAGCGCACACCGGAGTCGGTTAACGTTAGCTAACCAGCTTGCAACTAACGCTTTCTGCTCTGGTGACTGTCGACGACGGTCATGGACGACGAAACCCACCCCAGGACCCTGTAAGTAATTTCATGTATCTTATCGTTATCGTTAGGTGTCGTTAGCTTCGCTAGCGCAGGAAACCGGTTGCTAACCTAGCCACCCCCCGTTGTCCTCAAACCTGCAGGAAAGTGCTCGACAACGTAGATCCTTATCGACTTAATAACGTCGGAGTAGCAGATACAGGGTTAACTTAGAAAAAAAATCCCCCTCTAATTTGATGTACGTGGATGTATTCTATAAACGTCGACGGCGGCAGTTGCTAGATGGTGGTTACGCTGGGCCGGTTGATCGAGTCATTTAATCATGTAGATTCCGTCACAGTATTAACTCACCACCACTGACCAAGGTAACAGTCCAAGTAACCTGTCAGTTTTCCACCTGCAGCATCACTGTCTGTCAGAGCTCATCGATATATGGACATGTAACAAATTTCGCTTAAAGATCCTCTCTTTCCTCCTCCAGGTATGTGGGGAACCTGTCCAGGGATGTCACAGAAATTTTGATTCTGCAACTCTTCACCCAGATAGGACCTTGCAAAAGTTGTAAAATGATCACAGAGGTAAGCATTTACGATTGATGTCCTTGAGAGCTGCTTCAATTTCCTTGTGTGTCCTCACCTAAAAGTGACCAGAACTTAAAAGGAAACAGTTATGTTCAATTGCAGCCACTGTTGGGAAGTTTGGATAAAATGAGAATGGTATAATTGCAGGCATACCACAGTTTTGTACAAGCTAGTCTATCCAACCTATTGAACCACTGTGCATGACTTTGTCCCTTGCAGCATACGAGCAACGACCCCTACTGCTTTGTGGAGTTCTTTGAACACAGAGATGCTGCAGCAGCCCTCGCAGCCATGAACGGACGGAAGATATTAGGAAAGGTAGGCCAACCTGTCTGGTCTAAAATTAAAAGTGAGGTTGGGCAGTTCATCTTTTGTCAGAATTCCCCTGTGAAATTTGTTCTTTGTGTAGAAAATGTCTATATTTCCATCACTTTACTTTAACTTTAAATCCTCTCTGTGTACTCTATGCTTTCAGGAGGTCAAAGTAAATTGGGCCACCACTCCAAGTAGCCAGAAGAAAGACACATCCAGTAAGTGTTCACCTATTGATTTTCTGCTCTGCTGAAATCACAGTTTGCCAGAGAATAGTAAATGTTTTCTTTGCTTTGTTCGTCATTTGTTTTGTTCCAGATCACTTCCATGTGTTTGTAGGTGATTTGAGCCCTGAGATTACCACTGAGGATGTTAAGGCTGCGTTTGCACCTTTTGGGAAAATCTCGTAAGTTTTTGCTTTGAAAATATGTTTCTTTTTGTGTGTGCTTTGATGTAATTGCTACAGTACAAGCATATTATTTTCTCAGAAGTTGGACACTATTAAGGTACTTAAAATTAATGCATTGTAATATTATGGAAGTTGAAAAAAAATCATCTGTGGCCATGTTTACATGCATGGGTATTGACTGAATGGTCCATATAAAACATTTTGTGATTAAATTGGTTAAAAAGGTTTGATATAATGAAAACACTGGGACACATTAGTGTCCTAGTGGTCAAGGGGCTGATGACAAACTGAAGTGTCCCAAGATGGACACCTCCAAGGGGCCTCTCTAACATGTCACTCTGATTCCCTCTTCCATCATTTCTCTAAATTGCTATACAACAAAGGCATAAAATGGCTAGTAAAGAGCAAGGGAGACAAAAGCTTGTACTTTATGACAGGGTTTAAGTGTCAAATACAACATCTGGGCAGATGGATGTCATATTGATTGATAATCATTCATAAATTAGTATTATATGCACCGCACGCCTTCTTGAGAGATGAAATGAATCGTTTGACAGAATGATATATGAGCAGGTGTTTAGAGGTCGACAGATAAGGTGTTAGTGTTCAGGAGAAGACTTTCTTTTCTGTTTCATCTTGATGTATTATTTGTCACATTTATAATTCATAATGTACATCCGTGCATGTAAACATGGTTAGTGATGAACTAAGATACTTATATCAGAATGGACTGGACTGGTCTTTTCATCAGATGTATTGCTCTTGGCAGATTGGAACAATCTGGTTAAAGTTTTTAATACCAACACCAGCCCTGTGGGTTATGAAGTTGTATTGCAGATATTTACTTGTGGTCTATGTATTGTGTCTCTCTGTTTTTATGCCTGAAATTTGAGCTTTTAGCATACTCTTGCTTTTCCTTGCATATTTAGGGCGTGGTAAGTAAACTGTACAGTATGTCAGCAAAATGTAAGCTGTGTGTATGAACGTGAACAGCTTTTAGTTGTGGGTCTCAGTGAAGTAATAGCACTTTGGTTATTTTACAGAAATGCTCATAGGATTGGACAGGAGCTTGAAGGCTAACAGCAAGGAACTGTGCACTCTGGAGACACAGATGTAGTTTTTTTTCTCTATTTATTCCATTCTTTCCATATGTCTTTTATTTGTAGTTGCTATGTATTAACATGACCTAGCTTAGATTAACAAACTCCAATACTTAATGTATTCCTCTAAATCTATGTTTAAATTGTCTCATTTGATTTGCATAGTGTTGTTTGTAGTGTAATGATCCTCTTCCAAAATTACTGAAAATGTCAATTTCTCAAAATTTGCAGCTCCCCAAACTCCATACTCCATATTGGTGGTAAAGAATTGACCAGGAAAAATAAAGAAATCTGTTAACAGGCCATGTATGCCGTTTAATTCCTTTTTCTCTTTTGATATTTTCTATATATTTCTCTTTGTAGGATGAGCACCAACAGCAGATTTTAAGAATGCATGGTAATCCATATAATCTGTTCCTATGTGAATTTAAATCAGTAGCCTACTGTTGAGAGGATTGAACAAAAAGTGGTGCTCTAGAGGCAATGATCCATTAATACATCTGAATTAACTTAAAAACAATACTGTAGGCTGCATGTATTTGTACTATGTTTTTTGTTTTCAAGTCTTGCTTTGAAGTTACATTATGAGTCAGTGCTCAGTACAAGGCCATGATAGCTAATATACCTTAATGTAGGACAGAGTAGAGGATTCACAGTTCAGTGTGTTTTGCGTGGTTCCTTTTTTTAGTTTGAAGCCTTTAAAGTGAAAATCGTACTGAAGCTGTTTAAACGTCTCCCTGCAGGGATGCCCGTGTTGTGAAGGACATGGCGACAGGCAAATCAAAGGGGTATGGATTTGTGTCCTTCTACAACAAACTGGTAAGGCTCCAGTGCAAGAACACAGACTGAAGGTTATTTCTATTTTCTGTTTATTATCTTACTTTTAAAGCATTTACAGTAATGAAGGAATTAATCACAACCATAGTCACAACTACTTAAATCGTCTAACATTGCAGTTTTTATTTACCATCCCCATTTGAAACTTACATAGATTAAAACCAGTAATACATATTTTTGAGAACTGACTTTGGTCACCCATAAACTTTTAGAGAGGCCTGATTGTGTTTGATTTGGGGTTGTAGGACGCAGAGAATGCCATTATTAACATGGGTGGACAGTGGCTGGGAGGACGCCAGATCAGGACCAACTGGGCAACGCGTAAACCACCAGCTCCAAAGAGTGCCCAGGACAGTAAGTTTTTAAGTCTATATCAACTGTACAGCCAATGGGGGGGTGTTTTAACAGTGTTTTGAAAGATCAGTTATATGGTCGTGATGAACGGACAGGAAGAAGCATTCAACGTTCATCTTTCTCGGCTATCGCAAATAGGTTTTTTAACATTGACTGAAAGGTGAAGAAAAATGTTGGTGATTCTGGCTTTTCAACTGTTGCGTGTGTTTTTTTTTGTTGTTTTTTTAAAATTCAGATGGCTCCAAGCAGCTGAGGTTTGATGACGTGGTGACTCAGTCCAGTCCACAGAACTGCACCGTGTACTGTGGAGGGATCCAGTCAGGGTTATCAGGCAAGTGTCATGTTCTCAAAAGATGCCATTGTTAGGGCACGTAGTCATGCTGCACCAGTGATCTGATTATTTCCCAAACACATTACTCACACAGCCCGAGAACTGACCACAGGAACATCTTCTGTTTGTTTCAGAACACCTCATGCGGCAGACTTTCTCACCTTTTGGTCAAATTATGGAAATAAGAGTTTTCCCGGAAAAAGGATATTCATTCATCAGGTACAGTTTCAGCCCATTGCAGCATTTGGCCTCTAGATGTCAGTACAAACACATTGCATGACTTCAGGACAGGCCAGGTCCCACTTCACTAGTGTCAGTGGCCTCTTCTGTTACGTTTGTCCTCGCCTACAGTGCAGAGGTTTAATGCTCCGTGTTACCTGGTTGAAATGCTGTGAGATTTTCCTGCTAATTTGATGTTTCCCTTTTAAGGTTTTCCTCCCATGACAGTGCAGCCCATGCCATTGTTTCAGTAAATGGAACAGCCATCGAAGGGCACATCGTGAAGTGTTTCTGGGGCAAAGAATCTCCTGACATGGCAAAAAATCCCCAACAGGTAGAAACTGTCACTGTCATTAATAACAGTATTCAATGTTGAATTCAGTTTATTTGATAAAGAGGGACAATGTACATTAATCCACACTTAAAAATAAAATGTAAATGTACCCAATTCTAGCTACCAAGCTAATTTCCATTGGTAGTCCCCCCAGCTAAAATATAAAAACAGAAACACAACTTTAAATATGTGTTTCAATGGACATATAAAGCTTTTTATTGTTATATGCAATTTTATTGGTACAGGTCCCCTGTCCCTCAACACAATCCAACAACACCAAGGATGTTGTGATGGCAAAGTGGCTAGTTCTAGCTACGCATTTGCCTCGAGAATAACTCTCTCTCATAATGTTACATGATTATTTCAAAGCGAGGTGAATGTGCAGGTCACAACAACTCCACAAGAGTGTTTTGGAGTTGTTGGATTGTGAGTTTGATGAGGGACAGGGGACCTGTACAGTTCACCTACATTGTCTTCACTGAGCAGCTCGTGTCTCTGCCCCGTGGATCTAAAAAACAACATTCACCGATAATCAAACTCCTAGGACTATAGGGATTTGGCGAATTTGTTGAAATGTTGAACTATCCCTTTAACAAAGGCACTCTGACACTCATAAGTACTTAATGGTGATTCAGGGTTTAAATTATTGTAACATAAACAAAGTACATTACATTGTTGTGTATTTGTTGTGTTGTGTTTGTGATATTATCTGCTCCTGACTGAATATGGACGTCATATCAAGTGGGACAGCTAAGATACGTCTTGACTTTGTTCTGTTGATTCCACCAGGTTGAGTACAGTCAGTGGGGGCAGTGGAACCAGGTCTATGGAAGTCCACAGCAGCAGTATGGGCAGTATGTGGCCAACGGGTGGCAAGTTCCCTCCTACAGCATGTACGGCCAGACGTGGAACCAGCAAGGATTCGGTGTAGAGTGAGTTTTATTCTATAGTGTTTAGATTCATGAGACCATATTGTACATCACAGCTGATCTTTGTACACATGCACCACAACCTATAATAGTGAGGTATTTGTGGGATCTTCACAGGCAGTCTCAGTCACCGGCCTGGATGGGAAGCTTTGGATCTCCGTCAGCCCAGGCTGCAGCCCCACCTGGTCCAGTCATGTCCAACCTGGCCAACTTCAGCATGGCTGGATACCAAACGCAGTGAGCTGGCCCTGACCTAAGTGTAATACCAAGGGGAGTTTGTCAGCCCTTTAGACCACATAGCACTCTTTTATCTGGACAGCTGCTCTGTTAAAAGAAGGGCGGGGGCCATATTCACAAAGCCTTTGTAGCTAGTAGTTGCTCCTAAGCCAGTTTAACAAATATGTTTAAAATGACAATGTTTGTTTCACTTTTTAAAAGTTTTATTTGATTATAATTTATAGTTGTGTTATGGAAAAGTGCTCTTGGGCTTCTGAAGTAAAGCCAAACCAGCCGTCTTTGTCTGTCCAGTAGATGTAGAAGAGGGGCATACCAATCTTTTGAATGTTCTGCTCATTGAAAAACGTACCTAGTATGTGACAAGAGGATTCACAGCATTAACATGCTGACAGACAGGTATCTAACAGACACAGAAGCCCCTCCTCTCATCACACATTACGTAAATTATCCAGTCGGCCAAACCGTCAAAAGTTAGTGTGGTCCTTCAACCCGTAAATTAAAAATGTAAAACAAACACAGAAAATTGTAATTTAAACATAACAGCTGAGTTATTTCATGGAGCAAAAAGCACACTTACTATAAGCCATTATAATGCTCCAGCAGCTGGATTAAAGTCCCCTGAAACCTCAAAACTTCATGAGATTAATATTGAAATATTATCCTAAAGCAATATCTGCTCTCAGTTTGCCTTCATGGTGTCATAATATTTGAAAATGTGAGTAGGAAGTCGTTTGTTACAGGTTCTCAAAATGCTTATTCAGCTGTCACACTGGGGGCATTTTTCTTTCATTTTATACAACAGAGAACAAGCATCCAACCAAGTCTTCATGCGTCAATGGGTTCATTTTTGTCAGTTTTTAGAACGGCACGCAGCCATGCACAGTGTTGTACAGGTAGAGCAGGTGTGATCAGTTGCGATGAAATAGTGTGGCAAACTGCACTGAGCCAAAAGTATGAACCAACCTACTAATGTTGGTCTGGGCTTCGCTTCAGCTCGTACAGTGTGTAAATGTTTAGTCCTGTTTTGACATATTAATGAAAATGCTTTGTGAATAGAGGCCCGGGGTCGGTAGTTCTTCTTTTCCCGTACACGTGAAGAGACTATTTGTACAAACAACTGTGGCTTTAAAGGGGACTTTAGATTGAGATGGTATCTCTTGGGTAAATTTTGTGTACAAAGAAACATTTCACCTACACAGCTCTAAGCAAAAAAAAAAAGTGTTTTTCATGTTTTGTATCAGAGTGATCAGCATGTTCTTTGCAGACTTTTGATGGATTTTAGTTTACACCTTAATGTAGCCTAGATTGGACTAATTTATACTCCTGTGTCTCAAGGGAAAGGCTATAGCACATGCTCTCTGTGTAAAGAAAATATTGTAAAAACAGCGTAAATCCCCAAACTTTGTAAAGGTAACAGACGCTGTGTGCTGATTCTGGGGCTGGTTTCCTAGAGGAATATTGAATCTTAAATATTTTCTTCCTCCTTCCTTCCTCTTGTTAACCTCAGCTGATTGATAGTCATCTATTTCTAATGGCTGTGAGAGTTTGCAAAGAATTTTAGACATCATTTAGCGCCCAAAAACCAGCCCCTAATGACATTGCATCATATTTTATATCATTCAAAATGTTTTTTTTGTTTTTTTGTTTTGTTTTTATTTTTGGTCATCATGCCCCATCTAGACAAACTGTTAACTATTTCAGGCTTATGATGAATTGGGATTGTTTTATTCATCAGAGCAGCAGGTTGTGCTGCTCTCAGTGCATTTTTTCCTATATACCACATAAACTATTTAAAAATCACTGGAAAATTGTGACAAGAGGATGTCTTAAAGATGTCCTGCCATTTGGATTTATTTGAATATGTGCCATTTTGTACAATGTAGTACACTCCTGTGCTCACCCCCACCCCCACCCCCCAGGCGTATTAGCCAACGTACATGGTCATGTTTTTGTTTGTTTATTAGAGCTGGGGGTTGTTCATCTAACATAACAGGGTCATATTGGCTGAGTGTAAATACGAAACCATGATCACAAACCTTCATGAAACTCAAGAAATGATGTACATACTGTAGGTAGAACATTATGAGAGAATGCCATCATTAAATATCAGCAATATAATTTATGCATAAGCCTTAATTGATGTGTTGGTAAATTCACATTCATTGTGTTATTTCCAGAAGCACCATTACAGATCTCAATTCTTTTCAACTGTGGATTTTCCCATTTTTAAGTTTGTGTGCCATTTTGAGGACGTAGCAGCAGGCGAGTGAAGTTTCAGCTTGAACTGCACGCTTACGACATGTAATATATTTCTTGCTTAAAATAATGAATGTAATTGCAATTTGCTTTTATGACAATAATCCATGTAAGTTGAACAACAGAAGTGATGTTTAATAAACGGATGAAATCTTTTTTTTTTCCATTTAACGGAAAACCTCAAGTCACTTCAAATAAAGAAACATTTTAACCTGATTGTTCCATATATTTATTAGACGCTGATAGGATGTGCTTTTACACTGACATTCAGACAGCAAAGCATAAATTCACCCTAAATTTATGTCTTGACAGTAACTCTACCAGACACGGTAACATTTATTAAACAGAGGCTCCGATATTTGTACCATCAGGATGAGAAATTCACCACAGCATAGAAGCCTTTCTACCCTTGCTGTTCTGCAGTAATGTTGAAAGATAGGAAAGATTGTATACCAACATCCAGTCACCTTGGATAAAATGTTACAGATCCAGGTATTTAGTATTAAATGTAGACACGATTTTAATGAAGGGCTATTGATGCTGCCATCTATCATGTTTGCCCTGTTGCAACAAGAGACAGACAAAATTGAATCATTAAATGATGTATTGCACAAAAAATACATATGATGGAATTATTCTGAAGACATCTCTCTAAACCTCAGGAGAGTGATAGTTTTGCGGGAGCTGGATAAACATTAAATGACTAAAGCAAACATTCAGTTAGTCTGATGAGTGACATTGCACTGCCTAAACTTGGATTATATTGCACAGAGTTCCTTGTTCTACCCTACTATGGAGACAAATGTATAGTACAGAACACTAACAATATACAGATGTACATTCAAGTCTCATCTACAGCAGCGTAGGCTCCTATAAATCTGAGGTTAAACCAGTGTATAACATTAGCTCTAGTGAAGCTTCTCTAGTAAGCAAAGAAATCAAAAACATATTTACACAGTATTTACATGGCTCAGTGTGTAAGCCATACTGCCAGGGGTGTGTTGTTCATCTGGATGCCCAACTGTTGAATTTAACCTGCATAATCTGTGTTCTGAACAAAAGATAACTATTAGTGGACTGACCCACACATCCTCATGTGTCATCTGACTCCCAGATAACCTCTGAATCTTTTCCCAGAGGTTGATCACATGTGACAGTCGTAGGTGGAGTGGGTGTGACCTGCTGGTCTCCTGGAGGACAGCTCGGCCCTCGTGCCCCTGTCCACACAAACCAGGACGCTCCCATCTGAGGCAGTCTCATCACTCTGCGCGGGGGTAATTGAAAATTAAATATTTTGTATCTATTAGAAGAAAGTCTTAATTTGATGTTTACATTACAGCCCCATTGTAGCATAAGTTGTTACACATCTTAGAACTAGTATACAACAGGACTCATTAAAATTTGCAAGATAAAACCTCCACAAAATCTTAAATTTCAAAGTTAAAGCCCTTGATGAAATTAGGTTTTAAAGGGATAGTTCAACATTTTGTCAAATTGGCCCATTGCCACATTGCCATAATCCCTGTTGTTGTTGGATGATGTATTTGATGAGTTTGATGAGGGAAACCAAGAAATTCCCATTAGCCTCCGTAGCGTAGCTCTGAGCAGCTCACGGCTCTGCTCCACCGTTCAAAATATACACTAGCTTGCACCGACAATTAAAGGTAATGAACCGACTCCTAAAACTATTATGGCAATGGGCCAATTTGACAAAATGTTGAACTATCCCTTTAAGACTATCTGTAACCCATTCCTGTACTCACCTCATGACTGTACACAGACAGTTTCCCTGCTGTTTCGTTCCCTTTGGCTTTCTCTTGCAATCCCAGTTTCTCAATCATCAACTCAATCTTGGCTGCGATATCGGCCACAGAGCTTTCAAGATGGAGAACCTGTCGGGCCAGTCTGTCATGGGACAGGAAAGGTAATTCAGATTTTAGTTAATGTTTGTTAATATGATATTCATTTTCTTCTCAAAGGAACTTAAAAGGCATGTCACAGGTTCAGAGAAAAAACCTGTCTCACTTTAAAAACTGTTCCCGATCGACCCAGGTTTGACCAGAGTGGTTCTTATCGCTGGCGGTTGCAGGAGGCTTCTCTAGTAACTCTTTCTCATAATTCATCCCGAGGTTGTTGAGTTCAGCGCTAAGAGCATCCTGAGAGAAAAAAAGAAAATCATGAAAACACAGATTTTTCTGTGTTCACTCTTAAGTTTATTTAAATACTGTGCAGAGAGAAGGTGACCACATTTATCCTGGAAAGCAGGTCGAGCGATTTAAAAAATGACACAAACCCTCTTTTGCTCCAGCTCGATTTTCATCTTCTCTTGTTCGTCCTCGTCTAGAATTTGGTTCCCGTCACTGTCAAAACGTGAGAAGGCTGCAGAAATTTCATGATCAGCATGTCCCATCCTGTGAAATCATCAGAGAGGTGAGGGTTACATTAAACACCCAAGTTAGCATGTGCTCCTTCTTTCCGACTTCTGATATATTGTCACTTACTCCTTCAGAGTTTCTCTGAAGTCCTTGAATTCAATTTCTCCAGATCCTGACCGTAGTGCCTTCTGGACATCTGATATTTTCTCCTTTTTGAGTTTCAGCTTCATAAATGTCTTCGTATAGCTCTGAATCACAGGGAGAAATTAGATGTTTCGCCACTCTTGTAAAATTCTACTTTATATGACTCTATCTCCCTTTACCTGTTTGATGATGTCCGTAATCTGCAACTCATCTTTTTGAGACGAGAGCTCCTCCTTCACCTCAGTGTATGTGTCATTAATGATGGCCAGAAACATGTTCTGAGGGGCAAATAGATGAAAAGATAATGCAACTGCTCCTTTTAAAAAACATAATTTTATAATACGGCAGATTTTAAAATGTGGAATGACCTACCAGCAGAACAAAGAAAACAAAGAATACATAGGTGACAAAGTAGATCGGCCCCAGGACTCTGTTTGCTCGGTCAATGGCATCATAATCAAAGTCTCCAAGAATAATCCTGAACTGCGTGAAGCTGCAGGAAGAAACAAAAAGTGATATTAAATAGCTGATGCTGTGGTGTCCGATTTAAATGTGACCTGCTGAGCTGCACTTACATGCACTTGACAAAGGTGCTGAAGGTTTCAACCTCTGTCCCAAAGAGCAAGTATCCGAGCTGAGCATAAGCGAAGAAGACGATGAAGAACATGACCGCGAATCCCAAGATGTCTTTAGCGCATCGACCCAGGGTGGAGGACAGCTGCGTCATTGTCTTGTTAAAGCTAATGTACTTGAAAACCTACAAGCATGAGAAGAAAGCAGGCTTTATTCGGGATGACGCCAAATCCGGATCGTGTTTCAAAGTACTGAGTTGAAGTGAGAGGTGTTTACCTTGATCCACGCAAAGAACAAGTTCACAGCGTTCATGTTGTTGTACTGCATTTGCCAGAATGCCAGAAATTCAAAATCAGCGTAGATATCGGGGTTCTCCAGCAGTTTTCCCAGCAAGTTGTCCACTTTGATAGTTCGGAAAACATTGAATATGATGGCCACGATGGCAAGCTGGAAAGAAGAACAATGACATTTATAGCCAAAGCAAATCAGAGACACAGTCCTGTCTGAATCAGTTAAGAAATATATTTTCTTACCATAATGACGACAACATCTAGTATGTTCCAGATGCTTTTGAAGTAGGCCAACTTGTGTATCCGCACTTCAAGTATCTCCTCCACGACATAGTAGAGGATGAATATGCAGAAGACGATCTCACAGCCGAGGATGAAGAAATCCCAGTAGGTGATGTACCGAATCAGTCGGACCGTTCTGATCTGGTAAGAAGGGATTGCGCCACCGGTTGCTGGGAATTCAACCAGTAGCCTGCAACAGGCAGACGACAAGATGGTCAACAGATGGTTTGAGTCCCAACCAGCGAATTAATATGTGGCTCTGCTTACCTGATGACACAGAACATGTTGATGTTGGCATTGTAAGTGGAAAAGTCGACGAAAGCCGCTCTGGTTCCTCGGTCCAGCCAGAGGTTGTCCACCAGCTCCTTCAGTATGATGGCGCTGTCCTCCTTGGTCCGACTCAGGTCTTGGTAGAATCCTGCTCCGCTGTAGGTGGTCAGCAAACCCCAGTGAGAGGAACCCTTCAGGTCTTTCTCTGTGTGGTAGCTCCAGCTGTATAGATACAAAAGAGGACAAAAACAGCTGAGAATCAGGACTAAACTTTGCTGCACTTCTTGAATGCAACAGCTCGGCGTCGGAGTGGCTTACGCGGTGCCGTTAATGAGACCAAAGCTGAGCTCCTGCTCCTTCTTTTCATTGTAGACATCAAAACATCCCGTGATCTCATCTCGGAAGTCGTCGTGGACCTTGCAGGAGTTGTTCTTGATCTTTATCTGCCTCATCCTGGGGAGTCCCAGCAGCATGTTCTCATAGTAGATGAAGGACTGGTCCCCGCTGTCCATTGACTGGTTATTGTACCATTTAGTCCAGTAGAGGCCATCCAGTAACGGGCCCTGGGCATACTGTTCACATAAAGAGATGTTGGATTCACACAGAGTAAAACTTCATATTCGTAATTTCTCACTGTGGTTGCCACGGAGGAATGAAATGTGGTGGGAAAACTCACAGTCCAGAAGTCAGCCATGGTGCCAATGGACTGAAATTTAACTCCACTTTCACCAGCTGTATTCACAAACAGGTCCGTCATGGCTTTCGTGTAATAGTAGGTGCTGGAACTGGTCATGCCGTATGTCACTGAAAGACAACGTAAGCGCACTGTTGACGTCCAATGCTTGATCCCTATCTGGCTTTGCTCAGGCTCAGCTCTAAACATTGCTCCTTTCAGCCGTCCAAGATAAGACAGCACAGAGGCAGACATGCAAAGCCTCATTGAAGACTTGCTGTTTGACTGCGTTTATGTCACAGCCATCAAATAGATTCAGATTAGAGGCCGTAATTTGTTTGAAGAGAGAGCACACTGGCCTGACACAAATAGCCTCATCAAACAATGTAAATCTAACTCACACAAAGCAACAATGGATGAGGCCTAATGCTCTTATCACTAAAAGGCAAGAGAACAGTGCCCATGTCCTTTTCACTCCTGAAGCTCAGCTGGACAATGGCTTTCAGGCAGATGGATGGGAAGGGCATTTGTGGTAGGCATTAAAGCAGGGTAAATCAACAGTCCAAGTGCCCCATACAGTAACATCCTGCTAAATGGAGGGCAGTGATCAGCATAGGTAAAACAAATAGTTTGATGTTTGATTGGAAATATACGAAAAATAAGACTGAAGAAGATAATTCACTTAGGTGAAACAGACTGTAATACATCAGGTGTTTGTCAGACCCAGAGACACATTTTAAGTCTCTTAATGGGTCATTAATTTGTCAGAAGTATAATTTTATGGCATCAGTATTTGACATAAATTTCAACAGGCTTCTTAATACAAATAAATCCAGACAAATCTTGTAGTGAAAGGTAAACCTACCGTAAACCAAATTCAAGCATTACAACTTTCCTTTGAGACACTTTGTGAAATGTTTTCAAGAGGAATTACAAAGTATAATGGCTAGTGAATTCGACACAGTTTTACTGTCAAGACTGATTACAAATGTATCCAATAAGTGCAAAATACATATTTTGGATAATGTGTGCATGTTACTTACAGAGGCATATGTCCACCAGGAACACCAGATAGACCAGTAACTCTCGTAGTGTGGTTCGGACAAACAGCTCTCTGTCGTTAGAGGTGTTTTCGGTCAATGTTGTGCCCCACAAGCCTACACAAAAAATAACAGTGTAAGTCATCAATCGTGTGATCGCGATGGAGGTGTCTTTTGAAGGCAAGATTGTTTGTGAAGTTCTGTCATCGACATTTTCAGTTAAAGAAATATTGAGACATGGGTAGTTTTTGTAGGCCTTAACTGTAAAGCACTCTGGGGTTTTTTTAAATTAAAAATTAATTAAAGTTATTATTATTATTATTAGCTGAAGCAGCATCAAAGACAGTTTCCCATGGGATGAATTGTTCAGAGATACTCATGAATCTGTTGATATTCAAAGCAGCAATACAGTGATGATATCATTAGAGTGTGTCCATACCTTTGATAAAAGAGCAGCAGCCTCTTTTCTTCACCAGACTTTGCTCAGAGGACGGTGGCTCCTCTGGAGGCTGGTGGAATGGGCCTGGGGTGTCCAGTTTGTAGATGCTGTCCATGGAGCCCTGGAAGAGAGGCTGAGGGTTGTAGATGGTGCTGACCGCTCGGGGAAACGGTGGAGGGGAGCCACAGAAGCCCTGGTTCACCCAGCCGCCGTTGCCCACGGCATCCAACTCGCACTCCACCTGCCCGGCCAGGTGGCTTTCGGCCCGGTTGTTGAGGCACTTCATCGCTGTGAGCCCGCTGCGTGGCGTTGTGTCAGACCCGCTGAGGTTTAGGTCAGAGGAGAAAGTGAAGCAGAGCGGTGCGGGCGGCTTCTGAACACCTGCTGGAGGGACCATTATAAAGAGTTGATGACATAAGCTTTGTGGAGGGAGGAGCTGCTGGTCCTCTGCTGGAGCTTTTGTAGCCCTGAGATTGAGACCAAGTTAAAACATGTTAAGGTGATGCTGTAATCAGTGTTGACGTAATTGTGTCCAGTTGTTTGTTTGTTTTTTTAACTTTATTGCCTTAAATGCACATTAACAGGCAATTAACATCACAAAGGAATACAAAAAAAACATCTTCAGATTGGGTCTCATCTATCACACAGAGATAGCACTGTAAAGGGTATAGCACATACGAATTTTATAGATAATTAAAAAAAAGAAAAGAATAGAGAAGCCTATAAGTGTATAAGAGTCATACAGGTACTTTTAGCTGTAATTGGGCAGTTATATATTCCATCATGTAGACACGTTTTACTTTATAACCACTGAGTGATCATGGGAGGGTCAGGCTTCATCCAATTGATGGTAATAATTTTTCTTGCAATCATCAACATAACATGTAATATATAACATTGTCCTGTCCTGTGGTAAACAGGTGATCAGGAAACACATCTGTGTCCAGTTGTTTTAATCTCAATACAACAAATTTAACCTTATTTTGGTGAGTGGCACAATCAGAACTATCATTAATCAATGAGAGCTCATATCTAGTCCTGTAACAAGTATGTAAAATCTGATGTCCAACAAGTGAATGTAAAGGCTAAATAATTCAGCAGTTAGAAGACATTTTAATTTGTTTTGCCCTCTCAGTTACATACATGCTGAGCACATTGTTGTCACTATTGATTAAACAGCTCATCTGGTGACGCGCTCTCGTTGAGGAAATCAATTAATTGCAAGTCGATTATATTTTCTGGCACCAATTGTTCAGCGCTCGCCACTGAATTAATGAAGAGCGTAATTGCAGTGTCACCGGCGGTCTCCGCCTCATTACCGTTTTCTGCACTTTTGACTCTGATGTCTATTCATTTTTGACATGCCAACTGTCAGAGGGCATTTTATTAGATATGCAAACATTCAACGTGGCGTATGAATCATTAGGGCCATCTGCATCAGTGTTCGGCACCTCGTCCCGTTGGCCTCTCCTGTCAGCTCAACAAGCCCCGTGCAACCTTCCTTGTGTTAAAGTGTTCAGATGTACACTCATTAATGTGTTTGATATTCGCTTTATGTTCTTTTCTACAGTGTGATTTGATATATGATATCACTCTATATATTTATTTTAGCAATTCATGCGTGTGTTTATTTTGTGCAGCAGTGCATTAAATCAAACAGACTGGAACATGAGATAGACCTAAAACCATAAAAAAACCTCAATAACACATCATTTCACATATTACCACCCAAAACAACTGCATGCTAATTTGTGGTGTGTAGTGTATTAGGAGTTTGGACAATACAGTTCATGCACTGCTGTGGACGTCCTCCACTTAATGCAGATAGAGTTTGGGTCCAGCTATGGGCCGTCATGCCTGAGCGGCTCTGAACAGAGCGATTACACACAGCCATTACCACACAATAGAGTTTAATTTCTGCTCCCCCGCTGAAGCCGTGGCAGGATCTGGTACACAGGCTTCCTTAATCTGCTGCGGCTTGTGCCACCATTCAAACTTTTTCAAATCTGTAACAATCACTTTTCAGTAGCCGATGATTGCCATTTAAATCTGTAGCTGTGTTGGCTCCAACAATGGACCAGCGGATCACGTGGCAACCTGCTTTATCTCTGCGTATGGTATACACTGGACTGTGCTGCAGCAGACTCCAAGAGGTGGTAGTCTTATTTCTACTTTGGAAATTTGATCGGAAAATTATTAATCCTATACTTTGCACTAAAAATAGGGATCTATTTTAAATGTTTAAACTTTGGTCATCCTGCTGACGTAACAGTGTCTTATCTCAGAACACAGGGGCTCTGGACAAAAGGATGATTTATTCCCCTGACATGACCTGCCATCTCTCCTACTGAGAGCCTGACACACCAGACAAAGAATGTGCTGTAAATGACTTGTTCTTGGTGGTAACCTCTGCTCTGACAGCAGATAAAAGTGAGGGCTTGATTGCCAAAGGTTTCTAATTAGAGGATTTTTTGTTGAAATGAGAGAATAGGAAGTAAAATCCTATCATTATTGTCTTTGGAAATACAAAATATTTTTGCAAAAGATTTAGAACATGTAACTTATTACAAGATGAGACTATAAGGAACCAGAGCAAAGCCTTTCATATAAAATAGTTTTTATTTTTGATCGAAAATTATAATTCAACAAAATAGAGGTCTGCGCGTGAAAAATAACATAATATTTTTCAACTCTACAAACATGTACACCTTGAAAAAATAGTTACATATTGACTTTAACTAAGACAACAATGATTTTTTTCTCAGGATCCACTGAACATTGCACAACATTTTAGGGCCATATCAAAATAAGTGACAAAAGTTACACCATTGCCTGTATCTTCAGTACAATCTACTGGTCATAATGATGACGCTACACTTCTCTTATTGCTATTATCTGAACAAAAAGATGCTCAATATTGCTGGGTTTCCTAGCAAAAATAAATAAATAGGACTTCAAACTAGAACAGAAGCCTTTTGGATTGTCGTTATCATTACTAGATAAATACAAAATGAAAATAATGCAATACAAATGTATTTACTGTCTCCTAGACTTGAGGAAGGATATTCACAGTCACCCACACCCAACGACATGACTGATTAAAACACGTGGCAGCGGTTTATGCGTGGACCTGATGTCCATCGAACTGATAGGAGAAGGCTGAGTGGAGGTAGTCCTGTTCGCCCGGGGAGTCGTACCTCATGAGGCAGGAGTAGTTCTCAGGCTGCACGCAGTCAAACTGCAGGTCCAGCCATTGCCTGTGAGGAGCGTTGTGCCTCCTGGCGTCGGTCAGGATCCGGTTGAGGGCCATGATGTAGCTGAGGGCCATCTGCAGGGTTTCATACTTGGACAGTTTTTTGTCCTGGCCCCACTGTGGGACCACTTTACGTAAGCGATCGAAGGCTGTGTTCAAACCCTGCATCCTCTTCCTCTCCCTGGCATTGGCCGCCATCCGTCGCCGCGTGGTCGTCTCGAACTTCTCTGGGCTCTTGGAGTCTGCCTCTGAAGACTCGGATCCAGAGTCGGTGCAGCTGGGTCGACGGGATTTCATGGCTTTTTGTTTGTTTGTTTGAAGAATCAAACCAGAGATGGTCCTCAGATGAGTGAGACTCAGCTGTGAGTCAGTAGGTCCGTCAGAGAAGCTTCCAGTTTGGTTTCGGGGTTCCTCAGAGGTTCTTCTCTTCCTCTGGTGTCCACACTGTCCTGTGTGAGTGTGTGTTACCCCAGATAGTGGACAGTCTGAAGAGTCCAAGGTGTCTGTGATCCTGGAGACAGTGAGGCAGCAGCTTTTATAAGACGAGCAGATGAACAGGTGGCAGCAGGTGGAGTCCCTGCCCCCCTGCTCCCCATCCTCAATATTGCTCATAGAGAAACCCATGCAGACTCATACACACCCACACCCACTCTACACACACACACACACACACACACACACAGGGCCATGTATATGCTCACTCGGCACACACACAAACAAGACCTTAATGAAATTCCAATTATCTTGGGCTGGGCTCTCTGGCCGTGGCTTCACTCAGAGCCATGTGTCACAAACACCAAAAGTACCATCTGGTAGCTCAGCTCACCACAGCTGATGGTGCAAACAAACTTTAAAAGACCAGCACTGTGGATGCTCCATGGTTTTACTGCTATTCCCACCAATCAGTAAAATCATTAAGAGCCTAATTAACAATTCATGCCCAAACTCTTAATTAAGCTTTAATGTAAATAGAATATGATAAATAATGTAAAATAAACCAGGTTTTTAGTAGAATAGAAGTGTGAAAATGGCAAAATAAAAGCACCAGTATTATTTTTGAACAATTTTAAAATTGACTATTTTAAAAGATATTTTAATATGAGTAAATCTAAACATAGCGTATTCTCTAAACATGTCCTATTATCATTTCTTAATCAATATCTTCTTCCTCTAAAATATCTCAAATTTCTTAAGACGTTTTTGTCAATTTACCGATTAAAGATAAAATCTCTGGAGGCACCTTTAAAATGAAAAAAAAGAAGAAAAAAGTTACATAATCCACCAAGATGTTTCCTTTCACTTCTCATGTAACTGGTCTCCATATGACAATAACCATAATCTGAGATTAGCCTGAGGCAACAGAAGTGTAAGTGTGGCCAGTAACCTGAGGGATTTTAGCAGCACATCAGGGGATTATGAGTCTCTGACAATATGGACCAAGATGGGGTAAAGATTATACAGCAGCTTCCCGTGGTTTGGAGAGACATATGAAACTTTTAAGGATGTTTTAACCAGTGCCGTGGTCTTAATGAATCACAGTATGTGGGATGCATTAATGTTCCTGATGAAGTGGAGACCACATGTGAAATAAATAATTGATCTGTGTAGTGGTCCGAGAAAATGAGACAGACAGAATAATTTGTCTGTCTGTCCTCTCCATCTGCCGACATTGAATTCTGTAATACAGGAGGGTCGTCTCCTCTGACACACACGCACACACACACACACCAAACACACGATTTACTGTAACTCAAAACCTACATGAAAAATCCTTACTGTATTACTTTGAATACGTAATCTGAATTTTGATTATAATCACAATAGATCTGACTCAATGAGGCAACTTTTTACTGATACTCGACCAATCATTTTTCCTCTGATTAGTTTATCCATCAGCTGTTGCAATATAAAGAGCCTGAAAGATATCCAACTATGTACAGATAAATTGAAATGAATCTAATAAAACTAGCATACTGTGTACACATCAATGTATCAATAATAAGAAAAATATTAACCTAATAATATCAGATCTTACTGTATTAATAATAATGATATTACAGTGTAAAGAGACACTCAACAATTCAATATGCATCAAGATAAATTCTGCACTTGTGTCCTGTAAATTCAGTACAACGTGACTGCAGCATGTTTATGGTTTTTGTTCGGACACAGAGGATCTTAATGTTTCCTCCACCACTGCTGCCTTCATTTCTGATGTCAACTCTGTGCTCCTTTGTCAGGAGGGACACACAGCTCCTGTCACTGTGTATTGAAAAACTCAAAGCTTGGGTGTAGAGGCAGGTTATGAATGATTAATCACTGTCAGAGGCCTAGAATAATGCCCGTCTCTGGTAGTGGGTCATGCACACAAGCTGATGCTGTCTGGTCATTTTGGGATGGACTGGTTAGCTGTGCAATTAGGCATATAATCCCATCTACCAGTTGGTTCATTGATTACAGATTGATGTAGTTTGCCAGCTGCTGCTTGTCTTGTCTGAGGGCCTCGTCTGAGACGTGGCCCGGCCCTTCCGTGTCTTCTCTTCTCTCCCTTTTTTTTTTTTTTTGCAATCTCTCACACGATTGGCTTGCCTTGAGCACCGATGGCTGAGCCATGCCCTCTGTCAAAAGCCATATGTCTCAACTGAGGAGTGACCCGTCTGCTCTGACAGGAACACCGACCCTCGTAAATCCACATCTCCTTATGGGGAAACTGAGATTAAGGAGCTAAGCGTATGTTTCAGTCCAGGAGAAAGTGTAAATCTCATTATCATCACAGGATTATTTTTGAATGAGCAGCATTAATAAGATCATCTTTAGTTTTAATGAGTTTAGGGAATGGCATCACAACTGTGTCGGTACTTTTAGTTTTAAATTTGTACATTTGTGTGGCGGTCTGGGAAAACCCGTCGGATGTCGCCAACGTTCTATTCTGGCAAACAGCCAAAATAGGTGGAAAACTACTATTTTGGCGATTTTTATATTTTGTGTGATTCTGATACTTTAAACCCCCTACTACATTGTGGTGAATAAATATTTTCAGAAAACAAAAGGGAAAGTACTTATTTTTATGTTTTTGTGGCGAGTATCCTACCAAGTGTTGTCAGCTGAGCCACAGAGCAGCAGAGCTGCAGCTGCAGCAGCAGCGACAGTGAACAGCGGCTGTCGTCAGGTCTTGTTGTCATTGATTCAGGTGTCATTATTTTTCGGAAATGAGAGTCCCGTGATTCAGATGTTTTTTTACAGTTCGTCTCTATCATAAACGGTTCCGAAGTTACAGTATAATGTTTTGTTGATGTTTTGTAAAACAATGTGTAAGCGTCGCATCGCGCCGTACGTTCGGTTTGGTTTAGCATCGATGCTAATCTTAGTTTAGCGTCTGTTCCTGTATGACTGATTACATGCTGATGGCACATTCAAGGACCCTCGGAAAGCGGAAAACCCGGCGATTCAGAGGCTGTTTGCTGCTCGTCTCTATCGTAAATGGTTCAGAAGATAATGTTTTGTATGTGCAGTCGTAGCCTGTCATCGATGGTCCGCTCGTCTTTAGAATGTTACAGCACAGACGTTATAAGCCATTTTTCTCACTTTTCAGTCTTTTGGTCATGATAGATTAAAATGACCATAACTTTTGATCTGTGGGGGCTATCTCAGTAATTCAAACAGTTATGAACAGCCCAGAACCTCTAGTTTATGGAAATGTCAAAACATGAAAATGTCAAAATCCCACCATGTGAAGGGTTTTCCCAGGCCGCCACACATTTAGAATGAAAAGATAAAAAAAAGGTTGTTACTACCATTACTGTGTTGTTGCTGCCTGCAATAATAAAGTTGAGCACAGCGAGAACGTCTAACGTTATTTGACTCATTGTGGTAATATTCAGTAAATCAATACAGTAGTCATCTTTGGAAGAAATAGATGAAAAAAAGAATGAAGAAAGAAATTAAATTTCTCAAAACACTGGAGTCCACAGATATTTACGTCTCAGCAACACATAACGCCGCGAGGAAACAAGTAGGTCTGGCAGCTGGTGAGATGAGGCTGGGACTATAATTAGGTCACGTAAGGTGAATGTAATTTTATGCCTATTTGAACTCCCTTCCCCTCTAATTGGACTGATTAGCAATGCTTAATTGGCTTCTGGGCTCTCCCTTGTTTTGAATCTGGCATCAGTTTAAGCTAATAGGGTTCTGATTACAGTGTAGTCAATACAAGGTCTCCATAATGACATGATTTGAATTCCCTTGTTCCTATTTGAACGACCGTAATATTCCTTAATAGAAATCACTGATGAGATAAACTTCAGTGAAAATGATGCAGAACTATTTCAGATGGCGGTGTAAATACAAAACAAACAAACAAACAATTTTGAATAAATATAACTTTATTCTTAGGAGAACAAAACTATTTTACAATGTGCAATTTTACATCAGTTGAATATGTGCTTTCAAACTTTCCCCAATATATTTTCAAACTGATTCTTTTAGTAATCACAGTTCAATAGTAACCTCTGAGGGATACATTTCACTGATTGGCATCTTATCACAAATAAACTCAGACGAGTCTTTAGTCTAACGTGACTCATTCCTCTGATAGTATGTCCGGAACTGTAAATGTGATGAAGGAGATAAATCTTTGTCAATGCAAAGATTAATTAAATCATCTGAAAGCAAAAAAAAAAAAAAAAAGAATCAAAGAAAGTGTTTCAGTGTTTTAACTACAAACTATGAATTAGACTAACAACATACTACAATTACAGCTGTGAGCAGATACAGTGTTTGTTGAGTTATACAGTATTGCATCTTCATCATCTATTGGCATGCACATGAAAACCATGGTGCAAAACTGTGACCCAGTGATGGACATAGAGAAATAATTTAGTTAAGTGTAGAAAGAATCCCACATTGCTGGAGCCTTTAAAACTGATCTGAACGGCACATTCAAATGTCTATTAATATACTCTCAACTAATATACTCGGATTATTAATAAACAATAACTTACCACTACTTTTTATATAAAGTTTAAAAGAAACTAGTACTAACAGTGCATGAACAGTGGCTTCAGGAAGTGTTCACACCAACTCACTTTCTGAACTTGTATTATGCTGATAAAATTACAAACCACATATAGCATCAGTAGAGAAATGCAAATGGGGATTTTTGTATTTTTGATATTTGCAAAAAAAAATTTAATGTCATGTTCTTGCTATCTGCTCATGGCAACAAATCTTCTGTGTGGAGTTTCCATGTTTTCCATGTGAGCTCCCTGTATCAATCCAAATACATGCAGGTGAATTGGGGACTTTAATTGGTGACTTGCATCCTACCCTCACCCTATGCCAGCTGGGATCATCCCAGTTTTCCTTCAAAAGGATGATTGTGGTGAATGGATGTTCTCACTTTGTCATTATGGATTACTGACTGGTGAACATTTTATCTATTAAAAAAAAAAGAAGAAGTTTGCAGGAGTGAAGTGGTCTGGAAACTTTAAGAAGCCACTGTACATGTGATTTGCAATAAAAAGAAGTGGTGTTAATACCACTTTGAGAACAGGACTAACTATTAAGAACAGTTGTTATCACCTACATTCAGCTACTTCACTATTGTAGCTGAGTAAGATGTAGAAAACAAATGTAGATCATTCAAACCTGTCAGAGAACAATCTTCACTCCACGGATGGCTCATGAACTAAGACTTTGCAAATCTGTCACTTTGCTGTACGTGAAACACTCTTCATACGACTTGAGTAAATAGGAATGGTGACAAACCCACTATCAGTGCTTGATAGCTTTAACGCAGCAATTCTTTGCCATTCTATTCTGAATGTATCACTTCAAATGCATCACACAAATCACATGACAATCTGCTCAGATAATCACTCTGCTTTAAGCCCCTCCCACACCCAGAGCGTCTGCGGAGGGCTCACAGCTCCTCGCTCTCCAGCACGGCTTCAGGCGGGGAGCTGGAGAACAGGATGGGGCTGGTGTCTGACGTGGGGAAAGCCGACTTGATATCGAGTCCCTGGCCGGTCAGAGCGGCGTAGCGGCTGCCTGTGCGCGGGGTTTTCTTCATGGGTGCGGGGACGCTCTGATGCCACTGTGCTGAAGGTGCAGCAGACAGCGTGTATTACTACTTCAGAGTGAAGTGCTGAATATGTGGCACATCTCTGACTGAAGCTATACACAATATTTACCATAGATATCAAGCCTGCAGGTGCAGGACACAACTCCTGCCTCATTTTTTGCTGACACTGTGTACCAGCCTCCATCCTCCTTTGTTGTTGGCTGAATGAGGAGACACACATATCCTGTGGCATCCTGCGTCATGCTGCAGTGAAGAGAGAGAGAATAATTCATTTAAACTCCTGTAGACATGAGGGCCCAGTTGTTCAAAAGGTGTAATCTGGATCAAAATGATTTTTTGCTATCCAGGGTCACATAATCTTCAAAGTAAAGTTGGATTGGATCAGTCTGATTGGATCCAGATACAAACTTTTTGAGAATACCAAATCTGGATAATGAATGCCCTAAATGGGGCTACAAATCACACTGAAGGCTCTTAGGTATGTAAAAACAGGTGCTGTGCTACTGTGCTGTTTTTTGTTTCAGACCTTATCTGGTCTGGCTGTTTGAATAAATAAAGCAATGCAGTACATTAGTCAAATTGTGAATATCTTTCCATGTGTTGCAAATTCAAAATTCAGATTTTATTTAATTGTCCAGTAGGTGGGAAAACTTCTTCATATGTGGAATAATCAAAAGTTAACTTACTTAAGTTAACCTACTTTATCACTGAAATGGTTTAATTTAAATGGCATTTTGTTCCTGAAATCAACCTTGATCACTGGGATCAGAATAATCCTGATTTTGGATCAAAGTTATCCCGATCCTACTAAAAGGTTTTGAACAATACAAACTAAGGGTTTAATCCAGATTAGAACCAATATTTGATTATGTGATCAAATCTAATCTCATCGATCAGATTACCTTTTAACAACTGGACCCAGGTACGGTGGAGGTGAGGAACTCCTACTGACCTGATTCTGTCCCTAGCTCGAGAGATGGTGTCATTGTCTTTCTTCCAGAAGATGAGTGGAGGGGGCATGCCCACCACCCGACACTCAAGTCTCACTGGAGTTCCCTCAGGGATTCCCATGTTCTGAAGCTTCTCCAGAAACTGGGGAGGATGCTTCGTCTCTTTCTCTAAAGAGGAGATGAGTCAGATTACAGGAACTCTCCAAACATGGCACAGGATGTTCCATTAAAGTGTTCAAGAGAAAAACAGTAATTATTATAATTTCATCATTTAACATGGTATTTGATCATCCAGTCCTTACCCACTACTTTCAGCTCTAGACTGAAGGAACTCTGTCCTGCTTTGTTGCTTGCTATGCAAGTGTACGTCCCGCCGTCATTCTGCGTCACAGGGTCGATGACCAGGGAATGGACGCCATTTTCCCGGACCAGCATCTTGTGGCAAACGTCTGGGTAGATTGGCCTCCCGTTGACCAACCACATCAGCTCTGGGCTGGGTAGTCCACTCACCTGGAAGGACAACAAAAGAAAACAGTGAGACAAGGCTAAAGAGCTATATCTCAGTGACTGTGTTAGAGACCAAGGCCTGGTCCTACCTTACAGTCTAGTCTGCACAGTCTGCCCTCGTGAGCCAGCATGTCGCCTGGAGCCTGGAGGAAATGAGGCCGAAAGAAGCGTTCCTGGGTTTGCTCGCTCTCAACTTCCTGTATGCGGGTTCTTACCCTGACAAAACACAAAGAAGAGGTGAGCACGGACACACGCTTCCACATTAAAGGGATAGTTCAACATTTTGGCTACTTCGTCTATTGCCATAAGCCCTATAGTCATATGCGTAGGTTCATTACCTTTAAATATCGGTGCATGTTGTTTTGAGATCTGCAGGGCAGAGGTGCGTGCTGCTCAGTGAACACAAAGGAGATGAACGGTACAGGTCCCCTGTCACTCATCAAACTCATCAAATACACAATCCAACAACTCCAAAACCCTCTTGTGAACAAGTTGTGACCTGCACATTCACCAGTATAACATTACGAGACAGAGTGCGTAGCTGGAACTACATTCCAGACATGGCTGCTGGGTGGAGTGATTCCAAAAGCACAAGTAGTTCCGTGTATTTGCTTTCATGTGTCGTAATGTTACATAATTACACATGATTATTATAAGTGTGGTGAATGTGCAGGACACAACTTCTCCACAAGAGTGTTTTGGAGTTGTTGGATTGTGTATTTGATGAGTTTAATGATGGACAGTGGACCTGTACTGTTCACTGAGCAGCTTTCGTCTCTGCCCCACAGATCTCACAACAACATGCACAAAAAATTAAAGGCAATGAACCTACTCCTATGACTATAGGGATTATGGCAATAGGCGAATTAGCCAAAATGGTGAATTATCCCTTTAACCCTTGTCTGTCTTGGCTGTGGTGTATGTTTGATAGATACACAGAGTGATATTTACCTCTGAGAGTGAATAGGTGCCATTCGGTTTCTGGGAGGTCCTGTTTGGACGATTAAATGACCTGAGCAGCTGATTCGTCCCTGAAGGTAGTTGGATATAAAACATCAGATCAGATTTCACGACTGGAGGGAAGGTTTTGTAAACATGATGAGGAACCTGAGAGTGAAGCCCGACCTGTGGATTAGCTGCCATGATGGTGTAGTTACCATCATCATCATTGGTTGTGGACTCTATGTGTAAAGCGCAGGTCCCATCACCTTCTCTTATCTTCTTGTAATGGACGTTCTTCCTCAAGATCTGCTTACCATCCTTGAACCAGTAAACCTGAGGAGGGAGACGGATTTGAAGGAGGACTGTTGGAGCGTGAAAGTAAAGGATCATGCAGTCAGTGGTTTTTGCAGCACAGATGTTGTTGACTTCTCACCTTTGGAAGAGGGATTCCCACAACTTTGCATGAGAAGGTGACGGGCACACCCTCCATCGCCCTGAAGTTCTTCAGCCTCTTGTCGAATATGGGCGCGATGCATTTTCCCGTAGGGACATCGTCATGCTGCACCTCGTCGTCGGACTCCTCCACCGGTGTTCGCTCCAAACGGAATTCAATCTCGCTCATTAGTCTCTGCTCAAAACTGGACACTTTGTACTCCTGGAAGAGGAAAACCACTACATCAAAGTAATCGCCACAGGCAGTGTCGAGTCACTGCATGCACCATCTGTTGTTGTGTCTACGCAAAGGTTCCCTGGGAGTTGATTTAATGTACAATACAATACCATGCACATATTGTACATAGAGGCTTAACACGTTGGGATAAAGAAACAAATGCTCCTGGAAAGGTATGCAGCAGCTATGAGGCAACGTGCTTCTATGCATGTAGCACCAGAGGTATTAAAGTAAACAATCTGTAACTCAAGGGTAGAGATTGTGACTTTAAACCGCTTGATGATGAGATCATGCAGTTGCATCTGTCTGACAGTATCACCCCTGTGTGGTAAAAAAAAAGAAAAAAGTTGTCCTTCCAACCAAAAAACAAAATAATGCTGAGGGTAAAACAGAGAACAGACGAAACTGTAGAAATGAAAGACTGAAAGAAAAAAAATCACTTAAGACACCGTATTTGATTCATATTAACAACCTCTTGGTAGCTTTTTCAAATCGGGGCTGGCAGAAAGATAAAACTGGGAGATTATGAAAGTTTATGAAGTGTTAAGGACGATATGTGGGTTTGTGAAATTAGATTTTTCAGAAGAAAAAAAAAGGCTCATGGGAAATCTGATGTGGGAATCAGGAAGAAAGGGCTGCAAGCTTCAGTGGGAAACTGTAAAATCGGTTCATTGAAAACTGGAGAACATTAGCTAGGATTAAAACAGACAGTAGATTTGTTACATTACATTAGCTTGATGAATTTTAAACCTGTTTAGATTATACGTAACGTGCAGGTTATATATTAGTTAACAGAAGCTTGAATGCTTGATTAGAGTTATTAATTAATCATAGTATTATTTACATAAGTGTATGAGAATATTCAAAGTTTCCTGGTCTGGGGCTAAGATGTTACAGTAACCCATACAGCCTCAAGCAAAGCAATGCCTGGGACGGGAAGATCCTTGTACCTCATCATAGTTAATGACAGTAGCAGGAATGTTTGGTCCAAGCGGTCTGCTCGCTGTTTTCCCCTCATTACTCAGCTTCTATGAGAGGATAGGGATGGATGATGAACACAAACAGAGACACACAAACTGTACATGATGGAATAGCACACGAGCTACGGTTAATAGCATGCATCTGTTGTTATAGTACACTGACACGCAGTGATGGATAACCATGAGTGGCTGGGGAGGGAATGACGGCTGACGCTCTGTTATTCATCACCTCTGACTCAGTTTCAGTGATTTTATGGCTCTTTAGGATTTTATATTTTGAAATACATTTTTCTGTTGAGAGACTAAATTAACACATTAATAGACTATGGAGTTTCAAAGTGTTCAGTGTTAAATGAATTAGATAATTATCAAATATTTATATGAAGATACTGTGGCATTCATTGAAATGAAAGAAATGTTGGTGAGGTAAAGACTGCATGTCCCCTGCCTCTTAAGCTAGCAAGCTCGACAACTCATGTCAACTGTCGCCTTTTAGCTCCTGTTAGCAACAGCAATGTAAAGTCATTACAAGTCATCTAAGTTGCTTACCTCTGCTGTAAACTAAATCGTTTTTTACATGTTTAATTATTCAGTCTAATATGTTGCACTTTTTATGTAAAGTGTTCATCCACTGGGAATGGTCACTGCTTTACTGTGACATCACAAAGTTACAGGAAGTCCTGACGGCTGGTTTTAAGTTTCGGTTTCTGAATACAGGTTGGGTGCATTTCTCTGTGGACTGAGACTTTGATACTTTCACTGTATTAATACAGAATCTAAACCTGCTGTATAATGACACTGCACATGGACGTCTACCTTTATACTGTATGGAGCTTTAACTAGGTTGCACATGCTACCCATCTATCCTTCTAAGCGTGTGATTATTTCTTAATTATTTACATATTCATTTAATTGAGGACTTTGTGTTTCCAGGTGAGAATGTAGTGAGTCTTTGGTTAATGTAGCCTACAGTAAAACATTGTCCTTTAAAGAGAATTAAATAAACTCGATTGCAGCAGTTGATTAGTTAGAATTAATGAGCACCTACTAACACAAGCTGATCACTTATTGACATTGACATTCACAGTAGTCCTGTATCTAACTGAGCAGGGATGTAAGACTCCAGTAGACTGACCTCGTGGGCTGAGATAAAGCTTCGGAAGATAAGTTACTGTTTTATGCAAGTCGCTGTTTGCATTTCTATTTGTATTCACCACTACATCACTGCAACTGAGAGTCATTAAAGGAGAAGTCAATCATAGGTGTGGAGCTGGAGAATACTTGGTACCTGTTGATGTGGAAACTGTGGAGCATCGTCTCTAAATCGAAGCTTCTTCTCGATGTCGTGCAGGAGGTTCTCTCTGCTCTCACGAATGTCTTCAATGGACGGGAGCCGGGCGACTTTAGGTACCTTTTTTTGTAATCTAGGAAGATCGGGATAAAAATGTGTTAGAGCAGTTTACAGTAGTAGTTTGTAAGGATTACAGTCCGTCAGAGTGGGCGTACCCTAAAGGAGCTCTCTTAGGTAAGCCCATTGAGTTTGTGGCCTGACTCGGAGTAAGGGAGGGCAGGACGGAGCTGAGGAAGGCCACGGGGTTTTGAATGGGGCTGGGCGTGGAGCTGCTGGAGGTGGGAGAAGAAGCCTGAGGAGGCGACTGCGCTCGTACGGCGAAGCTGCTGTTCAGGAACTGCGCCGATCCTGGTGTGGGCGAGGATACGAGGGAGGGAGGGCTGGTGGGGGACGTCAGCACCCTTGTGGGGAAGATTCTAGGTGGTGGGGAGAACGGGGGGATAGTCGGGGAGCTGGCCGCGGAGGAGTTGAGCTCAGCGGCCAATTCATGGAGCAGCGGCACCGGGGATTCGGTCGGGGAAGGACTCCTGACCGGTGAGAAGGTCTGAGCGGCTATGAACTCCTTGGGCCGGGCATAGTTGAAGCTGAAGGAGGAGGCGGTGAGGTTCATGAGGGAGGCGTGGGTGCTCCTCAGGAGAGTGGCGGGAGAGGTGACCTGCTGCGAGGCCGGAGTCGAATCCGCGGGGAGCGTACTGAACTTCGGCGCCGGAGGAGAGAACTGGAAAGTGGGCGCGCGGTCGTTCAGAGCTGCCGGGGACAGGTTGAGGTGGGAGGCATGGATGGTGTTCATCTGGGTTATAGACGCAGCGCTGAAAGGAGGCGCCGTGGTCAGGTGTGGAGCGGGTGGAGGGGAGGTCACCAGTGAGGAGGTCTTGAACTGAGGGATGGAAGGAGGGGAGCTGAAAGGAGGAGGAGCAGGGGAGGTGTTGAGGAGAGGCGACGAGGTGGCGCTGAGTGCCGGAGCAGAGGAGGCGGTGCTCAGCGGAGGTGCGGTGGACTGGGGGGGGGTCTGGTGTGGGGGAGTGGCGGTGCTAATGTAGGGCTGGAAAGGCGGCGGCTGGTGCATTCTGGACGACCACAGCGGACCTTCGTGGGAGCTTTGGACCTCGGGCTGGACCTGGATCTGGAATGGGGGGTGGGATTGAGGCTGGACGTGCGCTGGAGGCTGGGGCTGGGGCTCAGTGTCCTGCTGCTGCTCCATGAGGACTTGGTTGTGCAGCAGCTGGAGCTGGGCCGGGTCCCTGGCGGCAGAGCAAAAGCAAAAGCAAAAATAACAGATCAAGCACCGAAAAATGACACTATACATGGTGAGGATGAGAGAAGCTCAGTGCGCTGCTCTCGTAAATTAGGTGCACACACAGTAAACCCCAGAGGGAATGAGCCAAAGTCAGCAAGAGGAATACTCTGACCATTTATGGGCTACTAACAAGTAGCCTACAAACAAAACACTGTTCGAAACTCAAAGCACTTTCAGTAAACAGGACGTTGTGTTTCATTTGTCATCGACTTACTGCTAGTTTAGTCTGACTGAACTACATAAGGCATATTCTCTGTTTATCTTAAAGCCGATGATGAAGTACAGAACACAACAACGAGCAGCTTATCAAATGAAACCATGCAGCATTTTCTTCAAGATCAGATGAACATAGATGCATAGAGGTAAACTTACAAATAGAAAATGCCATCCTTTGTCTTAGAAAGCTGAAAGGTCCACATCTGAAGTCCGCATGCATTCGTTTATGAATTGCAACTGATTACAGCTGCGAGTGGAGCCAGAGGAGGAGGAGGAGGAGGAGGAGGAGGAACCTCCCTCCTCTCCAATACCTCCTTATCTCAGACTAAGGACATGGTCTGGATCTGTGCAACATCTCCTCCCCTCTGCTTCACCTTTCTGACTTTCTTCCAGTGTGAAATCCCTGAGACTCATGTACATGTTTTCTTTTTGCTCTATACTCACAGTTTGGGTTTAGCCAGCACCGGCGGTGGTTCTTTGTTGAGTGACGCCTCAGTGATGTCTTCATCATCACACGGACTGGATGCGTCGCTTTCTTCGTCCTCCTCATCCTCGGGCAGTTTGAAGTGCACTCGCAGGCCGACTCTGGAGCTGGAGCGAGAGCCTCTGTGGTTAGCCAGAGCTCTGGACTTAAGGCAGGAGTTAGGAGGAGGGTCGGGGAGGGGCAGCACTACGGGGTTACCGTTATGATGGTTCGATGCCCCCTTCACTTTAGGGCTCGTGTCAGATGACGTCAGCACGGGTCTGGACGCCTCCTGCTCAGCTGGAGCCTCAGCCGTGGATGAAGCGATGAAGGGTTTTGGGAATGACAGCACCTGTCCGCTGCTCTGCGGTTCTGGACGGGCTCCACTGGATCCAAGAGGGTCCTGGTAGAGGTGGAGAGGATCTAGGTTTGGGGTGCTGGTGCTGCGGGTGTTCAGGCAGGAGCTGCTCAGGCTGGAGGGTTCCAGACTGGGCAGGCTGGTGCGAAGGGGATCCGGGCGCAACATGCTGGAACCGTGCGGGTCCAGACGGAGGGTGCTGGTGTTTAAGGGGTCCAGGCGTACGGTGCTGGAGACGAGAGGGTCTAGGCGGATGGTGCTGGAGTGGGGCTTGATGCTGTTGGTCACAGTAACCTCTGGTTGAGGGTTTACCGTGAGAGCTGTGGGGGGCGGCTCCTGGATTCGAGCGGGCTCCATAGTGAAACTGTTGGGAGGCCCGGCATGGCCGCTGTCCCCTCCATTGCCTGATACAGAGAAATCTTAGTGAACGTTTGTAAGAACATAATGATGACTGCTGCTGCTTTGAAAAAGCAAAACAGAAAGTGTTACCTCTGACCCTCAGTGCAGCAGTGCTGGACACGGTTCCATACTTGTTGCTTGCTGTACAAGTGAACTGCCCTGAATCTTCTGGAAAGACCTCAGCAATCACCAAAGTGCATATTTCCTCTAGAGCGGCAAAAGAAAAGTGATACTCACATCATCGGGTTGGCTTGGTGGGACTGCATCTTAACACAGTGAGCAAAGCTACATGACTTGTGTTTGGAAAAGCCTAGCAGGGGGGGCTGTTTGTAGCACTGGGGCTGAGAGCAGCCACAAGTTGAAATGATCTACCATGGTGTCTTGACACAGGATGGGAAACTGCCTTATATGGTGCAGAGTGAGGGAAAAGCAGCCCTGGCTTATGTACAGAAGAAGAACAGACGCCTCGGCCAATGACTATAAACACTGGAGCACAGTAATATGTACACACTGCAGCATCGTATACAGACAGGCAGCTGCTGTGCTGCGGTCAACACTTGTGTTTCTGACAGATGAGAATTTTTATGAAATATGTACCTGGTTCAGCTGGAGATCTGGGCTCTGAAAACAAATGAGAAAACTGTGTTTAGTCATGGTTCTAATATCATCAGCATCTTGCCAAGGCTCGTTATCTGATTATAGCTCTACCACAATGAGTCAGAGCAAGAACACTTTTTTTTATTAGTTTCAAAACACAACTGAGGTTTTTAGCGATAGATTGAAACATGGAAGGACTTTCTTAACTTTAAAAGTAATATCAAAATTTTACCGCTTTCTGGGCTCATTAGAATTCTCACCACCGAAAAAGATTGGAAATTAAAAAGTCAACATACTTATTAGGCATAATATTTTATCATAAAAAGTCCAACTTGTATCAATGTTTTTTTTGTTTTCTTGTCTACATGCAAATTTCCTTTACAGTTAATCTGAATTAAAGATGCAATGCCTTTCTGTTTTGTACGTTTTGTATTTTATTCTTTTTTTAGAAAACTCCTGTTCTTGATGAAACTAGACATAAACACGAAAGGACAAGATCTTTGCACTTTTAATACAGCAGCAGTACTTACTTTTTTGTAGGATCCTGAAGTCAGGAGAGTCCTCGATGAGTTTTCCGTCTCTGTACCAGTCCACTCTGGGTGAGGGTGTCCCCTTCACACGACACTCTAGCACCACCAGCTGGCTTTCTGATGCTATGAGCTCCTGCAGGCTCTGGTAGGAAAAGACCGGCCCTACAGTTTGTTACATCAATAGATATACAGAATAATACTCAACGGCAGTGTTGATGCTTTGTACATGGACCCTACCTTAGTGAATACAGGTGCAGCCATGATAACTTGACCTTTTAATCCTTGTTGGTAGATGTGGTTGGAAGTTTGACTCTGACAAAAGGGAACATATAGTTTGAAATAAACAAAACTAAACATTAAGGTTTTGGTGTAGAGAGGTTTTGTGTGATGTTTTACCTCAGGTTGAGATGTTTGTGTTGGGGTTTCCTGGACAGGAAGCACAGGTGAACCCACTGGGTTCAAGAGAGGGGCCGTAGCTGTCTGTATAGCGACCTGTGGTGTGGAGGACGCTGACACTTCCTGGACCTCTGAAAGTTCTGTATCGCCTTGTGACAGGGTGGCAAACACTTGTTCAGGTAACACTCCAGTTAACCCTTCCTGAGCAGGCTCCGCTGCAGACGCCACAGGTACTTTAGAGACGTCTGGGACAGAAAGTACTGTGGTGGCGGTCTGGACCAGTAGAGGAGGTTGATGAGTTGATGGTGTGGACAGATCCTCTGCTGGCTCCTCAGTGGCTGCTACAGGTTTGGATGACAGAAGTTCCTCCTCTTCTGCAGAGGGGGTTTGGCCCGATGATGGAGGTGAAGTTGAAGCTGATGCTTGGGTTTTCCTCTGCAGCCTTTAAAAATCACAGAATTAAGACAAGAATGGTCCGATTGAAACGAGGTAGCTAAAGGTCCATTTTTGTGATGTTTTTCAAGTGGGTCTAGATCACAATGTGGTAAAAACTCACTGAGCTACGTGTTCAAAATGCTGCTCCCCCTCAGAGTCGGAAGACGAAGCACCTGTAGGACAAGAGAACAGATAAGTGTGTGCAGTTCATCACCAACGACTCTGTAAAACTGATAACCCAGGAAAAAACAACAACATAAGATTGACCTTCAACGTAGATCTCAGCCGACGTGGAGTCAGTGCCATAGAAATTAGATGCGAAGCAGGAGTAACGTCCGGTATCTTCCTCGAACGCCTCTGCGATGATCAGAGAGTGCAGCTCTCCGTTGGTGATGATCTGAATGTCTGGGCTGTTCTCCAGCTCCTTACCCTCACAAAACCACCTGTGATTAAACATATACAGAAATCTGCTCAGAACAGCTCCTAGCTTCCTCCACTGCAACAGAGTTTAATCATGTGCAACATGTCTGACATTAAAATGTGATGGTAAAAATCACCACTGTGTAAACTGTTGCACCCTCCATTAATTTTGTTAACAGGGTGTGTATGTGCAGAAGGGTAAGGTGGCATGGTGCAGCAGTGGTTAGTAGTTTGGGGTTTAACCTTCAAGGATACACACCATGCAATTTAGTACACTGAAAGTACACATGATATATGTTTATATTTGTTTATTGGGCATCTTTATGATATTAAACAATTACCTCAAAAATATCAGAGAAGTTTTGTTTATCGTCATTATTTCAGAAACTTTGGTTGCATTTAGATTTTGTATTCACTTGGTTGGGGAGAAAAGTAACCAGAGTTATCTTGTTGCTCAAAGTGAACAATTGCAGTGGGCGGGACTTGATGACTACCTTGTTGTGACATCACAAACTTACAGCGGTCATGCTAGCTAGTTTTAAGGCTCAGTTTCTGAATATGGGTTAGGGTTAGGTGTGCATTTCTTTGTGGACTGAGGCTTTAATACTTTCACAGTATTAATATAGAGCCCAGACCTGATTTGTTATCACACTTGAATCTCACATTACCCAATGTTGGACCTTTAATTTGCCACATTTCGCAAACTTCCACTGCAACAAAGGTGCTGTTAAGCGGCCAAACAGTCATTACATGGATAAAATTCTTCTACCTTTACTTCACCATTTCAAACCCACACTGTTATTCCCTCTCCTGACACTGTTTCTATGGGGCTGGTACCATGTGGTGTCTTTCGCAGTTCCCTAATCGTGCCTCTGGCATGATGCCAGTCAGTAGAGTTATGCAGGCCAAGAGGAAAAGGTTTTGATGAGCAAGCCCTATCTCTTTCCCTGTAAGACAAGAAGCAACACCAGCAGCAAACCATGCCAGTTTGCAGGCTGCTTCAAAGCACTGTTGATGTTATGAATCTAAATAGATTTAAAGCAACAAGCATAATCTATTAATGAAAATCTATTAATTATCAAACTTTTCCTTCATTTTTGAGGGGATGCCTCTCAGCAAAAACCCATGGCAGGACTTAAATATTATTTTACACTGTCAAATTAGAAATAAATAAACAAAAGTCGTCATGATAATTTAATAAAAAGAAATTATATGAGATTATATTTTTAAAATAATAATATAATTATTATTGTTGTTGTATTTCATGTGTCTGTTGCTTTCATTGCTTCAGTCAGAAGTGGCTATGGGGTAGACACACTGACTTAACGCAATATATAATAATATGTCAGTTGTTGATGTTCAGTATCATCAAATATGGGTCAATGTCTACTTAGTGACACCTAGTATCCTGGAATGGCGGTTGGCAACAGTCTATTTTTTACGACTATAATTGTAAACCTGTAACTTCCCCCCTTTCCTGAGCAGCATCATGTGCAGCAGCCTCTACGTCTGCGTCCGTCTATTTTGAGCACATGAGACCTTGATGCTTTATTAAATCCAGCCAATAAACAAACAGGAATGAGGCAATGTGTTGCCCTCTGTCATCGTACAGTCATATATCACATCCACTGCTTTCATCAAACTCATAAATCACCCCAGATTAGATGCTCTTACTTTTTAAATATGCATCCAATTAGCCTGCTTGGCTCTGCAGCTAAAAATGTCTCAAATCCAGACTTTAAAATGTTTAGAGAAGCATTTAACACAACAAACTGTTCCTCTAATTACAAACTAACTCAGTGACACTCAGTCTCTGTTCCTGATACTTGGATGCAACAGAGTCAATGCTGCAGGAATGTGCTCACGGCGCTCTGCATGAGCTGAGCTGATATCTTTTCTATTGAGTAAGGGTCTAAATAGAAAGCGTGAGTAGTAGAAGGGGGCCGCTGGCCTGTGAGTCACAGACCCCATACTCCCTTGCTCGCTCGCCGGCTGCACCTGTTTGGGCTATTTTCCCTCTGGAGATCAGAACCAGAGAGGAGATTCCCCTCTCTGGTTCTGATCCCCCCCCCCCCCCCCCCCCCCTCAATGGAGCCTGCAGCTCTGACTGACTGACCCCATCACATATGCACAACGCTAAACATAGATGTACACACAATGCTATAGTCTGACACACCGGAGACAGTGCAGCTCTGCAGAATGTGAGGAAATATGAACCTGACGACACACACTCTGCATGAATGAGCAGTGCACAAACAAGCACAAACTTCCTAACAGAATATGCAAAATACGAACCACACTCGAACAGCACAGTTTTGAGGAAGTCACATTTTCTACGTAGGAACAACGGCAACAGAACTCACATCCTCAGGGGCCAGAAACAAACCACATAAAGCTGCACACCAAGAAATAACCATATAAATCATCTCACCAAACTCTTCATACTTCTGTCACGAGCTCACGCACTTCCATTATCAGACTCTACTACAGCTCCCAGTGCCAGTCCAGTCTAAAAATGGCTTGGAGCTACATTCTCCCCCTGAACAAGTATATGTTAGTGGCTCAACAATGCGCAGCAGGACTAACAAGCCCATGCCCCCTATACTGTAGTGTGACACCTCAGCCTCACTCAGTTAAGCCTTTGATGGGGGGCGGTGGGGTACTGCAGTATCCACCCAGAGTTTTGACACATATACTATAAAACTGCCACAAAGAGCAAAAGACAAAAGCGTTTAACCTGATGATATCAAACTAAAATTGCCTGCTACAGGAACGCGCACCAGCTGTTTTGCATGAATTTACCTCGAAAACAACTCTGTCTGGTAACGTTCCGTTGTCCACAAGAGCGTTTTGGAGTTGTTGGATTGTGTATTTAATGAGTTTGATGAGGGACAACAAGAAATTCCATTAGCCTCCATAGCTTAGCTCTGAGCAGCTCGCAGCTCTGCTCTGCCGTTCGAAAAATAGCTTGCACCGACAATTAAAGGTAATGAACCTACTCCCAAGACCATAGGGATTATGACAATGGGCCAATTTGCTGAAAAGTTTAACTATCCTTAAGCCTGATGTGATTTCTGTGCCAGAAACAAACACCAATCAGAATCAACTGTTCAACACTACATGTTGTGTTTCTGTATCTACAACAGTAGCCTATGATTCACCTGAACTCACACTTCTTATAAAATACTCAGTAATTAAAGATCATAGTGTAACCAAGACACAATATAGTTCATGATGTCACACATTACACAGGGGGGATCAGTCTAGATCAGCTGCTTTTACATAAACCTGTAACATCACCACTTTTCATTAAGGGTCTCTTAAATTGATATTTCCTGGGTGAGACATTTTTCATCTGAAGAACAAACTTGCTAACAAACTGATCTCTGGTAAACAAACTAGGAGCAACAGCGGATGACCTCACACGTATGTTTAGTCCTGCTCTCATGCAGTTTCATGTAACATGTTAGCGAGGTGGCAATGCCATCATGTGTGTGATCACTATCATGCTGGTTGGCAGTTTAATTTATACAGATGCGTTCATTTTGAGTTCATCATATGTTTTGTCCAACAATATCATTTGTGAAATTAATATTAATATTACTCATTAATTTTAAATTTATACTAATAATCATCATGACTGACCCTGCTCTGACCCCTCACCTCTTAAAGTCTACTGACAACCAACAGGTTTAGCCTCAGCTTTTCATATGTTTTATTCAGTGAGATGAATTTAGATTTGTTTTGAAAGATTCAAGAAACATATCTGTTACTAACATAAAGTTATATGAGCAGGTTAAAGCTCTGAGAAACTGTCAGCTTTCACTCACCGGACTTCAGGCACGGGGAGTCCCCTCACGATGCAGTCTAACTGGACTTTGCTTCCCTCTGGAACCTCCCTGCTTTTCAGTTTCTGGATGAAACTAGGAGGCTCACACACGGGATCTGATGGGTACGGAGTTTCTGTCAGGGTGCAGCTTTCAGCCTCCTTCTCTTCCACCTCCTCCACCTCTTGGGAAACACAGTTGTACGGCTGCTCCTCAGTAATCCTGCAGTCCTGAAACTCCACGTGCCCAGTCCCAGAGTCCAGCTGGACCTCTGGTTGGTGGCTCACGGCAGGACTGGCTCTCTCCTCCTCCTCCACCTCCACAGGCAGGATGGCGCGCTCCCTGTCGTCTGAGCTGAGGGGATAAACTGTCTCATCGCTCTGGCTCTTGTTCTGGACCCTACTCCTGTGAGTTTTGCACGCTCTTGGTCGTACCCGTTTGGAGCTGTTGGCCTTGAAGAGAGAGGAGAGCTCCTCGATGAAGTCTGCTGCCTTGTTGAGGAATTCCTTCTTGGACTGGGTCTCCATCCCGTACGGGGCGTTCCTCGCTGACCTGTCGACGTCGTTGAATCCTTCACTGGCGTCCCTGTTGTTCCTGATCATGTGGTCCTGCCGTGTGGAGGCTTTGTGCACCTTTCTGTCTGATGCGAATGTTGTGTGTGCTGCTGGCAGTTCTTTGAACTCAGGGGCTGGCTGGGTGAGGGGCACAGCGGTGGGGGCAGCAAAAGGAGCAGGAGAGGGGTTAGTGAGGGGAACAGAAGGGGGTGTGGAGGAAGAAACTGACACTGAGGAGATATTGGAAGGGGTTGAAGGTGCGCCGGAGGCCTTGACCTCCGCCCTCTCCTCGTGAGGCTCATGTCCGATGGCTTGGCGGGCCAGGTTCACACTCTTATCCAGCTCTTCCTGGCTGAGGAAGGCGGAGAGGTCTGGTAACTGGGGATCACTGTGGCCCACGGAGTCGTCAGCCTTGCCTTTGAGTGATCCATAAATCTGAAGACGTGTGGAGGAAGCGTCCGAGCGGCTCATCTCGCTGTGGCGCTGCTGGGCTCGAGCCTCAGCCAGGTAGCTCTCTCTGAGGAGCTGAGACAGGGACGGTGGCTGGTCAATGTTGTTTTCTTGCATGCTGTGAAAATAATTACAAGGCAATCAATCACACTGGAGCTCAATTTCCAACACAGGTTTTACAGTGATTTTACACCTCAAAAGTGGCTCAGTGTATTTTCACTTTAAGAACCAAATGAATCACGTCTGTTTGCATGTCCTATATTTTACACTTTTCCTGTGTTTTATGAGGACTGTGGATTCATAAGAAGATAAATTGGTGGTATATTTCAATTGGCTGTTGTGACATCACAAAGTTACACAAGTCCTGACGGCTGGTTTTAAGGCTCAGTTTCTGAATACAGGAAGTGTGCCTCTCTCTGACTGAGGCTTTGACACTTTCGCAGAGTTAATATAGAACCCTTTATAATCGCACTACACATGGACATGTACATTTATACTCTATGGAGCTTTAATAGAAACTTCTACCTTTAGACAACGTTGCCCTTTAAATATCACGTTAATGCAACCTTTGTTATTTTTCCTATTGAACTCAAACAATCAAATCTAAATTATGAGAGAATACGACCAAAGTTCACTCTTGTTTAGAGTTTTGATATTTGATATTTGATTTTCATATCGTCCAGAAAATCAGTGGCCGGTCTGGAAGATTGACCTAAAAACTATCTGGTATGATAAGCAGCTGAGTTGGAAGATAAGTCAATTAACTAATAGGCTTCTTAGAAGAAAATTATCTGGCAGCAATGTAATTTTGCTGATGTCATGTTAACGTGACCCTGCCTAAACGTACAAGTTTGTGTAGATTTACTGTTTTTCTTTGTCTTCTGTCACTGGAGACTGGATATTTAATTAATTTTCTTCAGCATTTTTCAGAACTGATTCTCATTCTTTCCTCTTTTCTGATGTCATTGACATCACTGACATGTCTCCCACTTTAAAACGGTGAGAAAATGGAGGAATGACTTATGGTCAAGGTGTCAACAAATAAAAATCAAAGCCCTTGTTTTCATCCCTGCACATCAAATACACTGGATCTACAACACAAAGACTTATCCTGGTCCATACCATGGATGTAACCTCACATTAATATTACACTAAACGGATGAAAACATTCCCTTGTGATTGTGAAATATCTGGGGCAACGACAGACCATGAACACAGGAACCGTGGTTAAAAGCAGGGGATATGTGGTATAAATAGCTTTTTATTTTAGCCTAATTTCAGCCTTCCTCTCGTCTTGACACGGTGTCAGGTTCATGCGCTGACACCAGATCTGAGGGGATAAAGGCAGGCAGGTTTCTGCCCCACTCTACCTCACACCAACCACACACTAACATGTTGTTTAGTCTTTGCACACTTTTTCACACTGGGCATGAGCAAGTTATTGAATACAGACATGAGATAGGGTACACATATGCTACTGACACTCAAATCAGAGCAATTAAGAGGGACAGCAATGCCCTTCCAACAGACCTGAAGCTGCAGCTGTTGTGTACATTAATCCTTTGCAAACAGCCTCCAAGCCCACCAAGTCATATCTAATAATAGCGAGGGGTCAGTTTACATGAAGAAAATCAACAAAAAAAAAAAAGAAAGAAAGAAGAAGTCCCTGTCCTTCTGTGTGTCTGTGCAATCAGGATTTAGATCTGTCATTAATTCAATTACACAAACAGAACTATAATTATTATAAATGGGCCGCCGCTGAGTGAGATAACGCACAACCCCAGCCACGCACGGACGAACGGGCCCCTGGCTAAACACAGCACCACACACCAGGCAGGTTAAGATAATTCAATTAAACAGAAGCATAACATTCAAACAGAAATAGACTCCCAGCTCGTCTGAGGCTCAATGTCAGAGATTTTCTGAGGCTATACACAGCATATCAGGCTGATGCCAAACGACAGTTAACAGGACACTGAACAACAATCAAATTAGGGGGGTTGGTGTGTTTTACCTTCAGAATAAACCCAGCTGCCCCCACCCCCCCAGTGAAGGACCGGTAAATCCTCGGGGTGCACCTGTGCTCAAAGAGGGAGATTCCGCCCGGTCTTCCCGTTTGCTGCCACCTGGGGAAATGTGGGACACAGGCAGCTGCCTCGGCCTTCCTGGTTTTCCTAGTGCAGAGTTAACCTTGGAGTTTACAGGAAAATATGGAGCCGAGTAGCTAGGGTAACCTGTCACCAGTAAAAGTAGCAACATTTGTCAGTGCAGTGGTCGCAGGTTATTTTGGGGGGAGGCCTGGCCCATGTGTCTGGGTGGCGTCCCTGCTCATTGGCCAGGGGGGGCGTGCTGTAAAGGGATTCCTCCTCCAGTGGTCCGTCAGAGACCTCGGGCCTACAGAATTAGAAGCCCCTGCTTGAGTCACACACACACACAAAGATTAATGTTAACACAACAGATGAACAGCGATAATCATGTCTTTAACACTTATACTGGCTTGGAGAAATGCAGGTGGTTAAACATCTGGCAGTGAGCACCATGATTCACAGATGTTGTCGGCTTTTCATAAGTCAAATGTTTTTTCTAACAGATTGTGAAACAGCATTTGAGACAAGTGGAATTTTATTCAGTTGGACACGGATACTGTTGCAGCATGTTATAGACAAAGTGATCATCTCAGCAACTAACATAAAATACATCCAGTGTTTGGCATCTGTAATGATTGTGATTTCCCTCTGCTTCGACAGCTTTACAATAATGCCTACTTGTTTGCGAGACCCCGATTTGAAAAAATACTGTAAAAAGAAAAGCAAAATCATCTCTGTGTCCCGCAGTTAATGACGTTAGTTTATTGGAAAGACGATGAGAACCATTTCCTAGACCATAGACGGAAAAAAGGAGGAAGCGGGCCTGAGCTCCTATTTACACTTAAAACAGTGTAAGACCTTGTATCAAAGTGATGCTAGTGTACGCAGACCACTATCCAGAGACGAAAACTATTTACATGGTGAACAGGCTTGTAACATGTTAGGAACATTTAATGCACGGCTGTGCCAGACTTAGGTCAAAACGGTATTTGCATATTATTTGTTTCAATAAGTCCGTGAAGCAACAGGTTCAATATATTTACAGTTAAGTTGTCAGACAGACTCAAGGACGAGTAGGAAATTGTCAAACACTGCTGCGTGGTTGTCTAAACTTCCTGGCACTCTGTGTAATGTTCCTGCATGGCAATCCCTGCCAGTCCTACATGTGAGGCTAAAACAAACAAGTAATATTCAAAGTTAGACTTAAGTTTAACAGACAAATAGGTCAACCAAAGCTCAAAACTCGTTAGTATAAAAAAACTGAAATGGCTCAGTGACTCAGACAGCATACAACATTAACAATGTCAGCTTCGATCTAATGTATTATATATACAAAAAGGAAAAAAACATCAACAAAGTACTGCAAATCTTCTTTGGCATAACTGGAAAATACAATCCGGTTTACCAACACAGTAAAGGCAACATGAAGAAGAGAATCATAGTCGAGGTCGGCGATTTACTTTCCGTTTCTTTTCACATGTTTGTGTTGACTGTGGCCACTGGGTTACACGCACTGTGGGTGAAACCGAGGGAGTTGTAGTATGAACACATGGACAGCATTATTAGCAGCAGTAGAAAGTCTTGATTAGCCCAGTCTATCAAAACCACACAAGACACTTCCATGTTAAAGGTTAGGAATGAAACGCCCGCCATCGGCCTCTCCCCCTGTGAGGATACCTGATCAGACAGACACCGTGAAGGCACTCTTCAACTGAGGGAACAGTCTGAGGACACGCAGCAGCGTCGTACGAAAGGCCGAGGCTGGGTGCGCCGTGATCACAGAGGAGAGCGCGCCGTGATGGGACGCCCGTGTGCTTGTTCTTTTAAGCTTCTGCTCGACAACTTGACGTCACCTCCTTTTTGTTGTTCACAGTGTTTTTGTGACCTCGAGTCGAGGGAGATGAGACTGACACATTGTTAACATTGTACCTAGTGCAGTGAGCCAACTTGTGATAAAGATGTAGGAGGCACAGTAATAGTTCTGCAAACGGATGCGGCGACATCAGGAGTCTTCACTGGCACGCTTACGGGACTGGTCGCCTCTGGAAAATAAACCAAGAGAGCACATTTAGGGACAAAACTGAAGCTGCGTTGCATCTGCAGAGGCTGCGAGAGGCCTTGGGGAGCTCACCGTGGGAATCCGTTCATGGAGAGTTCCATCTGGAGCTTCTGGTCATGAGCAGCGTAGTCGGACAGCAGAGACTCCACAGCAGGAGGGTTGATCTGGGGGATAAACCCAGAGAAGAGAGCTGGGGCTAACTGGGCCCACTCTGAAAGAGGTGAGAAACACTGTCAAACCATGTGACTCATGTGTACATACTTCAAAACTCTTTTAGTCTAGCAGCCTTTAGATGAATTTTACTTTAAGCCATTTTACTTTGTTTTTACTCATAGCTGCATTCATTTATTTACTTATAAATGTATTCTTTCATTTATTGTCAGGTTTATTACACATTACCATTATAATTATTAACATCATCTACTGTGTTTCCTCATTACAAAGCGTCACTTCAGATGTCTCTGTTTTTTAATGCCACTGTGGGATGATGGGTGTGTCTCTAAATGTTAAGTGGTACTTTGTGTTATAAAACTTGTATGAAGTGCTATACAAATATAATATATATCTTCAACTAAATAAACACGGATAACTGATTTTAGAAAACATGCTCACACTCCAGCATGAAAGGTCAATCAGTGTAATGTGTAGAGTGCAGACACCTCGGATTGATTATCAAACTGCAGCGTCTGAGAAACTGTCCCACTTCAGTCTAGATTAAACCACGATGACTCTTATTTTATCCTGCTTTGACTCATTCCGTTTTATCATTTTCCTTCGTGTCATGGTTTGGAAGTCTCTTTGTAAAGAACAAGAACTCCAGGTTGTGAACTGGTCCAGTGAGCTGATCAGTGAGACTCAGCTGAACCCGGCCTTCCTGTCCACTACACACTTACAGCTGACATACAAGTCCGTTTTAAATGACGACCTCTGCACAGTGACTTCCAGCCTCTCCCAAGGTGTAAAACAGAGTGCTATAAAAACAGCTTTACTCTGGCTGCCAACACACTTGTAAACGAGCTGTAAACTGCAGATCTGCACACGCTCTTAGTTCTCGTAAAGTTTGGATCCTTTATTGGTATTTAATATGTATATGACGTTTTGATAAGCACTGGGGCTCATTAAGTTAATAACCTTTTATTGTTTTATGTTTTTAGTATATAATTCTGTATGAGTTATATGATGCCCAACGCTGTGTGAATGGATGCCTTGGACTTCTCTGTATTTCTGCACACGTGACCACAAACCAAATCTAACTGAGGATACAAATAAAGTTACTTGAAAAATCTGTGTGTGGGGTGGGGAAATGAATAAATATGTCAGTATTTTTTGCACAAGTTTCCACTTGAATCAAATTCAAACAGATGATACATAAGATTTTCGAACTTCTCACCTGGTCGGAGGCTGTAGAGGCCTTTAACCACACTAGCCATTGTAGATGGCTGCACTTGAAATGGCATGGAATGAGCTTTGATGAGAAGAGCTAAACGAGAAACACAAACATAAAAACATGAATATTTCAGAGATCACTAATGTTGGTCCTCAGCACAGACTCACATTAACAAGGACGGCAGCAATTTTCAAATTTCACTAAAGGAATAAATGCTTCACGCGAAGCGATGCACTCACGCATCAGTGTGTTCACGTGTTTTTCTGCAACGTGATCAGCAAACAGCTTCATCAGATCGTCTCTGAGGTCTCGGTTCAGCTTCGACTCGATGTAGAACTTGTTCTGGAAAACATAAAACGAAAAATATGAGAGGCACATCCAAAGATGAATGTGTTGGTAAAACACCACAGCACCAGGCTGTACAAGGCTGCATGCCATCTAAAAATATTGTTCATTCAATATTTCAAGTTGGGCTATATGTTTATATTAGTTGTATAGGAATGAAGAAAAAGATGCCCACCAAGTACATGAATACAGGAACTATACACTGAAGAGATGCTGTGTATTGTGTCAGCGCAACGTTGAAGTTCTCAATGAAGTTCTCAGGTGGGCTGGCCTGCAAAAACAATCACACATTTTAAAGTTAATTTAGACTGAATGTGTCGCCTATTGTAAACTGCTTGTATCTGTATTTCCTTACTTGTAGGTGGGTGGAGATGTGTTGCAGATGAGTTGTTATTTTTGATGTTAAATCGTTGTAGAGCAGCTCAGAGTGCTGCTGACAGACACACTTGTAGATGTAACTGAGAAAACAGAGAAGACCAGTACAGATAGCAGTGATGCACATGGAGACTACATAGGTCCTAACAGAAATCAAATACTGTGGGAAAAGCTGCACATACAGCTCGCGTGTGTAGTTAATGGTCTCACCTGTATATCTGTGCATAAGACACGGAGATGTGGTCTTTGGGATGTTGGACCAGCAGACGGTCTATTGCCTTCTCCAGGTTTGGCCAGTGGTTTTTCCGGTAGTCCTCTACGGCCATGGCGTTCAGGACTGTGGGAGAGAGCAGAGAGGAGGCCTGAGCTGACTATGCTGTGTCTGCCGGGAGCATCACTCTGCAGTCGCCCGGCAGCTCGGCCTGCCGCCGGGTGACTGCAGGGCACCAGGCCCCGGTCTGCTTTGAGCCAACTTACGGAACTTGGAAGTCGAGTCGAGGGTGAATTTCCCCTCGGCGGCAGCGGCGGCGGACGGAGCCGGGCAGTCACTCTCACCCACTTCGCTGTTCTCACTCCCGGAGTCCGAGTCCATGAACTTTGATCCCCCGGTGCTGCCGGACCGCAGCTTCCCTCGTCGGAGCCCCGGTTCTCCACCCGGCACCGGCGGGCACACGGGCTGCGGGACCGTGTTTATATCCGACAGTTGGCTGCTAAGATACGTGCGGACTTTACCGCCGCCGCTGCTGCTGCTGCTACCTGCACAGTAGTTGTGGTTGTGGTCGTCTTTGACGTCCAGACTGTCGTCCTCCATGGCCTCCATCTTCACCACCGGACCTGTGTGCCGACGCCTGGCAACACTAGACAACCATTAACATGTCAGATAACTAATACAGATGAATACACAAACTGTCAGCCCTGTTTGGAAGTGTCCATCTCGGGTTTGGTGTTGTTGAGTGAGTTTTACGACATGTCGTATCACAGGACAGCAGAGGGATAGATGGGAAATGTAGTCACAGCCCCCGTACAACTCATGGATGTATAATATTACAACTACGGAGCCGACGCGACAGCGGCGCTCCTCGTTTATGTGAATTGTGAACCAGTTAAGACAAAAATGACAAACAGTTATTACAAAATTATAGGCCTAATGTTTATCGCACTCTCGGCAATATGTTTCTGTAGGCCTACGTGCTGATATTAACCCTCTATGGTACGACGTTGCCATATGGCAACGAACCCATTTTAAGCCTTTTTCTCACAAATGATACATCCTCAGTTATGATGCAGTGCATTAAAAGAGAGGTGGGGTTCTAAGTAAACCAATAGCATTGTTTAAATTTGTTACATGACAATTTAAAGCCCTTTTCTGCAGACGACTTCACAGGGAGGAGCCTGTATTTGACCCCACAAAAATGACCTAAAAAAGTGTTTTAATGGCATTTTTCAACTGGGAAAAAAATATGTACTCAATAATAGGTTATTTAAGTTCATTATTCTGTAGTTTATTGCACTGTACTTTTAAATATTAGAAAATTGTTAAAATGTGTATGTTGCCAATGGCAACACCGTACCATTAGGAATTGCTAGTCTGGCATGTTGATAAAATTTTGTACTTAGTTTTAGGCCTAGTGGAGATGGTGTCCTCACGCATGAGCTGATATCACCAAGTAAACAACAGTCCAGGAACCTAAATCTAACCCTAAACCTAACCAGTTGGTTAGAATAGCGCTTGTTGAACTGAGGATGTAAAGAATGTCTTATAAAAATGGTTTTTACTTTAAAATGAGATGCATTCTTAACTGTTCAGGCTACTGGGGATTGTTTAGACTATAACATGAGTTTTTAAATATATGTTATTACAATTTTAAACAAAACTCTATTGTTTTCATCATTTCCACTAACGGGTGTTGCCATACAACGAACCCTAAAAATTACTAAAAAAAAATTTTTTTTTGAAAATTTCTCTTGATTATGTTTAATTGGTCTATTTTAAGACAAAAAAACACCCAAAACATTTTTTTACCAACTGGGATAATAGTGCGTACCATAGAGGGTTAAGAAGAAGAAATAGAAAAGAGTCGATTAATCTATTGTACTATTTGTCACTCAGGACTGGAAGATTTTTTTTTTATCCAAACCAATCTCAGACGCCAAGGCTGTATTATTGCATAAAGTACAGTAGGTTGTTGAACTGAGTGTGAATGTAATTTCTATTATGCGATGCAAATGATATTATGACATATAAATTAGGCTACATTTAAGTAGTGTGTGAGGGAGATAATAGCCTATCGTTCCTTATACACTTTGTAATTGACAAAATGTTTGAATAAAGCTTCTTTATATATATATAAAAAAACAATATTGAAGATGACAAATACATAGGAATTGTCCTGTGCTGCTGCCGGTTTATAACAATTAGCTTCTTTACCCAAAAACAAATTGTCTAAATGTTCTCCTTCACAGAAACGCTGGGTGTCCGCTCTCCACGTCTGCGCCCAGCGTTGGTGTGAACACCTGACGGGTGTATTTGAAATAACAAGAGATGACTGGTCAGAGTTTTTCATTCTTGTTTTTTTTTTTTACTGAGAACCCCAGGAGAAATAACAACTATAATGATGTAAAAATTTCTTATTTCCTTAAACCGTAAACAAAACATTACCTTGTAAATGGCATGTGAATTATGTTGGTGTGTAGACATTTATCCAACACAGTGGCTCAAATATGTCCATCTACCAACACTTAATCATTACAGGCAGCAGACTCCTCTGTAGGATGAAGGAACCTTATACGTTTTGAACCTTATATTCTATGAGAAGTGACAGAAGCAACAAGACCGGTTTCATCAGGAGGAAAAAAGTGCTGTTTTTCAATGTGAACTCATCGAATATATTCCTAAAGCTTAATATTACAACTTAGTATAACTTTGTACAGATAAAATCATCTACTCTTCGATGAGTATGTCTCACATCGGAGTATAAAAATAAGAGGATTGACCATAAAAATTAGCTGCCACATGTCAGAAGGAACACCTTGTCAATAGTTATATTTTTCTTCCAAGATTTAAATGACAGGTTAAACATACAAAGCTTGTGACAACGTAAGAGCGAAGAAGAGTTCTTTGGTCTAAAATTAAAGAGTACTGTTCCTTTTTCCAGCATTTACCCTCAGGAGCTGAACTTTTTCTATTGCAAGTTAGAACGATGCCTTCAAGTAAACCATCTGAAAATGTATGTATGTGTCTGAAACTCATAGTACCCACTATTTAGCAGGCAGTAGGCTTACATATTTACATGTTTCCCAACTCTGAAACACATCATAGAATCACAGGTGACACCACACTATGAACCGAGGTTGACATTTGACGCCTTTGCTTGTAATGACTGCAATTTTTTTATGGAATTAAAGCTTAATCTAGTGTTGCATTTGTGGTATGCCGCAGAAGAGGAGGAGAGCATCAGCTAAATTTGTCAAAATCAGATTAGCACATGGAAAGAAACTGTAAAAAAGTAGGGAAAAACACAACTACTGCATTCTATTTAGTAAGTAGTATACAGTATGAGGTTTCAGACACAATGGATGTGACCAAAGTGGGCACAGAGAAGGAAAAAAAAAAGTAAAAAGAAAAAAAATTGATGCATATTCACACAAAGTTGTCAAGCAATTTCAACTTTATGAAAAATAATAGTAAGGTTGATGGGTCAAAAATATACGAAACATATATATAAAGACAATTAGTGCTTTGTTGACAGGGTACTTTACATTTAAAGGTGTGTGGTGCTCTGAGTCTTTTCAGGAGTATTGTCTGTCTGCACACTTGATGCGGCCTCAGCGGCTACAGTGTGTTGTATTGTGTCTCTGAGGCATGTCTCTCCATCGGCTGCTGCTGCTAGTGCGTCTGCGTCTTCTGGCTCGCTGTCCTCCTCCACCCCGTCTGCGCTGCACTCGGACTCCTCGCTGTCACTGCCACAAGAGCTCGACGTCTCGTCTTCAGAGTCGGAGTACACCTCAGCCCCGTGGAAGATATAGTGATTTGGACCTTGGAACAGGTACTGGCCCGCTGTGGGAAAACAAGACAGAACAATTCATCGAGCTGAAATCACTGATTGGAGGAAATCTATCATTTTGTAGGTTTAGGATTAAGGTCGGGGTCTTTGGCATTTACAACCATTTTGGATTTTAGCAACAGTTTAGATTCTGTATGAAGAAGAAACAATCCCGTTGACCACAATGACTGGATTAGCTCCACACATTTAGGAATATGTTCACAGATATTTATGGTTTACAGTGTTGTTCTCTCTACTGTGGTCTGAAGCTTACTCTCAAGGCGTTTGCTGATTGGACTTCTGTTGATCCGGCTCATCCAGCATCGTCTACGAAATTCAAGGTTGGAGGTTTGGTTCTTGACTTCGGCGGCCTCCTCTTTTGGCGCGTCTTCCGCTGGTGGCTCTAAAGGCTCGGCCGTCTCCTCGCTGGGACACTGGGCGTTTGGACAAGGCTCTGGAGGTGTAACATTATTACCAGCGGTCTCTGTGGCGTTCGGACTTGTTGTCTCCTCTGAAGGCTTAGTTACTGAGTCTGTGCTGTGCTGCTTCTGCTCCTCCTGAGCTGCGTCGCTGGAAGCAGGCAAGGCCTCGCTTGGTGGCTGTTCTGGTAACCGTGGGGGTTTCTCTGTGATCTCATTGAGTCTTACAGTGTTGAAGCAGAGCTGCTCAAAGTCTCCACCCAACCGATGGCAGAGCTCGTTGACAATGACGTCACAGTCTCCGAGTAGCTCCACGTCGAAGTTGAGGTGAGGCAGCTGCTCCCTATTGATCAGGACCTGAGGCACTTCATGAGGAATGGAGTCTGATTGGGATGATAAGAGGAAACCCAAAATAAAGCACTGCATGTTTAGATTTACTGCGAGCACAATGGAAACATGCACGTTATAGAAAACGGAATTCATTCATCTAAAGAGAAAACATACTTGGGATGAGGGCAACTGGTCGGACTTTAAGAGAAGAGCCAATGACAATCAAGAGGTCCACCTCATCTTTATCCTGCTTCATGGCTCTGTGGAACATTTCTGGAAGATTCTCGCCAAAGAAGACGATGTCAGGTTTCATGATGGCCAGGGGAATATCTGGACACCGCTGACATCGAGGGACAACCTGAGAGAAGAATTTATTTTATTGACATTGTAACAGAATGTGGTATAAAAAATTGACTGCATGCCAAGTTTAATCATTCCTTTGGTTAAGACTTGCACATCTACAAAATCCACAATAATAATCAATGCCTTCTTAGCAGACAGCTGTGCCACCCTGATTTACTTCCACAAGTAACTGACAGTCATACACTGGTGCAAAATCCCTGGGGAAAGCTGGTAATGTAAGATACTGTATGTGTCTCTGTATTCTTCCTGCTGGGGCAGTCAGGTTTAACTACAGCTGTTGACCACACATCACATTGTAAACACTATGCTGATTACATTAAGTGGAAATATGTCCAAATTATAAACTACAAAAACACACTAATATACCGTATATTAAAAAAACAAACACACACATTTTCATTCTTTCCCCTGTTGTTATGTAGCTAAAAGTTTTGATGTTGACATCTACGGCTATGTGCCAAACCCAATGGACTTGACTCTAGTTGTTGATACTAGATTATGCTTTTTGAGCACCATGTTTTAACTGCACCATACTGAAACAGTACTCGTGACACTCATCTATAACCATACCATAATGTTGCAGTATAAATAAAGTTCAAAGACCTTTTCATTTAATAGATTTTAAATTCTCAGAGCAGGAAAATGACGTGCGGAGCTCGTTGCATAAACCGTGGCTCCCTTCCAGCAAATGATGCAACGCAGTGCAGTGATTAATTATTTGTTACCCCAGTGTTTGACAAGTCAGAGTGTCCAATTTTCTTATCCTGGTCACGTTGCTGCGACCCTGGAGCGGCACTTCAGTGCTAACATGAGTAAATGACACAAGAGTTCATGTATACCCTGAGTAGCCACCTAGGACCCTGCAAGATTCCTGACTGGAAGAAGCTTGTCCTGGAGTATTTTCATGTTTCAAACAAAACAGTTTGTGGTGGGTTTTCATTTGAATAGTTACAGCAGTCTCTTAATATACAAAGTATGTGATAGACTAGGATATTTGGAAAATATGTCTGTAAAACAGCAAAGTCTTGTGACTTCTTTGATGCTTTATCCAACACTGTATGTAAAGAATTCTCCCAGATTGGTTTGGGTAATAAATAAATACCTGGTTAAAGATGTCTTCCCTTATAGCCTCACAATCCACTTTGTGTTTACAGACGAGACAGGATGCAGTCGCAAAAGACCCTGAAATTAAAGACAGATTATATTTACACCATATCCACTGATAGGACTTCACAGAAAATAAGCAAGATCCAAGATATCACTTCACTTACCATGGCACTGGATGATCCGCTGAACTCCAGCCACTTGTTCTAATGTATCGATGTTTTGTGTGTAATTGCGCAGTAGCTTCCCTTGCTTATCCAGCATAGATATGAATTTGTGACAGGGTGATGGTTGGAACTGACCAGGATAGATCTCCTGCAACAAAGAAGACTCATTCAGCAAGCTGTACCCATACCTATCGGCTCTGTGGTGGTTTCACTGCAGCCTTCATCACTTTACTTGGTCAGAATTTAAATCCTGATAAATAAATACAGCTACAGCAGATTCCTCCTGGATATCCTGAAGCCTTAAATGTTCTCTGCAGAGAGGTTTGGAGAATGAGTCTGTCCTCTGGACATTACAGAGAATCTTTTTGAACAATGTTTAAAAACAAAAAAACACCACCACATACTACATCACGTACCGTGGACCCTCTTCAGTCAAAGGGAATAATGCTAATGGTTCATCTTTGTATTAGATTAGTACAATGTGTACAAACTACAAAAATGGAATCTAGAGGAGCTAGAGCACTATAAAATGATGCACAATCTTGAAGCTTCTGCCATGAAACACAGTGGTGTTTTACATTTTTGGCATGACTGTGTGTGTTGGGGCGGTGCGTGGCGCAGTGATTAAAGAGTCCGCCTCATGTGGAGGCTACAGTCCTCCAAGCAGGCGTCCCCGGTTCGAGTCCCACACTGGGCGGACCTTTCCTGCATGTCATTCCCCCTCTCTCTGCCTCCCCTTTTCCCGTCTATATCACTATGTCCTATCAAATAAAGGCAAAAAAAGCCCCCCCCCCCCCAAAAAAAAAGATATATATAAAATGACTGTGTGTGTTGCTTTTTGCCATTTTCTCACTCAATAAGATAATAAATAAGAAGAGTGTGCAGATCCAACAATGTAGAAACTTCTGTCTCTAAAAATCCCTCTGGCATCTTGCAAAGGTTTAGGTGAACATGTTTGGCTTTACAATCCATAGCTTCAAAAACACATATTGTGTTATTATATCAAGTTGTGTAATCTTAGAAAAAAGCAATGAATTCATTTTTCAATGTTTTTAAGAATGCAAACGAGTGACCACGATCAACAAACCTTAGCAAACTTAAAAAAGGGTCTTGGGTCCCGTCTGAAGTATTCAATGTCAAACATAGCTTGAGGGTCTGGAAGATCAGGGAAGTCCACAGCGAGCCGCGCATAAATTCCATCTCTGGAACGAAAGTCTGGTATTCCACATGAAACGGACACCTATATTAAAAAAAAAAAAAACAGCACACAAGCATCCTGGCTTAGTAGCATGAACACTGTTACCAAGTATGAAGTCAAACATGTGGTCATTTATAGTAGTACAACTATTGAAGCTGCATACCCCAGCACCAGTCAGCACAAGGATCCTTTTACTTTCGTGAAGTAGCCTAACCACATCTTCTAAAGTGTTAATGTCCTTCCGCTTCTTCCTTTTCGGAGGTTCGGAGATGTTGATGATGATCTGCCACAGTGTCATGTCGTCCAAGTCTGGTGGGAGTACGGTCTCAGGCAGCAGATCCCTCAGGATGGTCCTCGGATCGGTCTCTCTGATGTGTTGTTGGATGAAGCTGTAGGAACCTGATAAAAAGGAGTCAACATCTCAGTGCAACTTGAACGCTGCAGCCCTGCCTGCTACTACACTGTCACAGGAGGTGTTCAATAATTCTGCTGCAGGCATGGTGACTTAGATTCACCCACTTACCTATCTGAGGTTGAGGGGTCCAGTCACTGGAGCTGGCATGTGAGGATCTGTCATCTTCCTCTGTGATGTGGTCCGGTGTGACAGCCAGACCATTGGAGGGGAGATCATCATGGTCAAGAAAATCTGAGCACAGAGAAGTGTGGCAAGTTACAGAATAAGGCTAGAGACAAGTGGCGCTCTCTGATAACCATTATCACCAGCTGCAATCACTTTTCATCAGAGAAACCTCGGCAGTGGTGTTGTAGTACTTGAGACCGGTCTTGAGACCACATTCAAGGTCTTGGTCTTGTCTCAGTCGAGCTGGACTCTGGATTTTTTCTCAAGACCTCAGCTTTTTTTAATGCAAGTGTCTTTGTCACTCACTCACTTTAGTTTATGTAATAATGTAATTCAATTACCCTAAGATAATTAAACTGTTGTACAAAAATATGCTTGTGTAACTATCTGAAAAACTTGGTTGCACCAGTGTCCAAAGTGAGAGACTTCAGCAGGTCCTGTGCTATTATTCTATTTAATTCAAACTTTGTTTCAATTAAATATGATTTAGATTTTAAATATTTTCTTTCATGATGAGGAATAATGTAAATATCAAGCATGATTTTAACAGTGCTGCTCCTGAACACACTGATGGTCTTGAAAATGGTCTCGGTCTTGGACTTGGTCTCGACCCCCTCAAAGTCTTGTCTTGGTCTTGACTCGGTCTCGGGTTAGGTGGTCTTGACTACAACACTAGTTGGTGGTAAAGAGACATAAACGGGCTAATAAATGCTAAGTTGCTACCAAAGTTTGGAGCCGCGAGGGAACGAGTTGCGTCGCTTGTTTTCTCGTTTCTTTTCTGCGTAAAGTTAACCTAAAAAAAAAAAAGTTAAAGTGGTCGTCGTGGGAAGTACACCTCTGATAAATCACACATATTTCCTACCACTAAGCTAAACAACGTAAACTCCTCCGGTTTTCCCGTCCTGTTAACTCGCCGGTTAAGTTTGTAAAACACGCGCTGCCCGCTCAGAGTCGTGTTGACACTAAAAGCTCAGTTAAACTGCCCGGTCGGTTTCCTACCGGCGGCTCCCTCCTCGGCTGACCGGAGTCCAGCGCTGTCGTCCAGCTTCACCGCTGGTTTATGCGGCGGCTCGGAGACCAGCAGCAGTCCCAGTCCATTGTTGTCTCCGCCTAGCGCTGCTGGGGCCTGCTCCACCGCCATCACCGGCTTCGCTTCTTCCTTCTCCGCTGGCTGCGCACAATTCACCGCCGCCTCCCGGCTCTCTGTGTCCGCGGAGACCAGTGAGAATTGATCCGCCTCGGCTCCTTTCAGAACATAATTGTTTCCGGGACTGAATTTCGACCTTTTCGCGGCAGGTTCGTCCATTTCGGAGGCGCCAGAAAAGCCCGTTCCGAGACTGTTCTCTCCGTCCGCCATCTTCAGCCCGCAGAGCCGCTGAGCAGATCCTTCCTCTCGGACAGCTGGCTCATTTGCATAGAGCACGTGACCGGTTCTCCGCCAGTAGTCACGACGGGAACGTCCCCCGGTACGTCGATGACGTAAAACCATAACAAAATAATGATGCCTTCAAACACAATCTGGAGAATTTCGAGTTAAAAGATAATTAAAAAAAACGTTTGAATAGCAGCAACAACAAAGTTGCACGTAGAGTGTAGACATCACAAACGCTTGATAGTAGACTGTGGATCATATCAGTAAGCATATTTATCGATTTTGTATTTGTAATGTGCACTTTGAGATTTTATTTGCAACCTAATCACATGGCAAATGGAAATACATATTTTCACTGTACCATTATGCAACCTTTAGCCCTGTTATCAGAACATTATTTTATAACAATATAATTCAGTAGGCTATGCTTCTTGTATCATGCCTCCATGGATGCTTGTAATTTCTGGGACTTTTAGCTGGACACCTGAACGCAGCACACGTCATATGGTTAAAAGGACAGCTCAGTTTTGCCCACAACTCAGTCTATGCCCAGGAGAGCATTCCCTTGACATTTGTCAGCGTTTTTGCGCTCCCCACATTCATCACCCGGCGCTGGCTGACAAAAATAATAGCCAGATAAACTTTTGGGTGAAGCAGCCTCAGCAGCAGCTCGGAGGGGAGCCCATCAACGACCTGAGGCGAGCTTTGATTCAGGGCAAGAGACGAGCTGCTCCACTACAGGAACCATCCACATTTCCACGATTTTTTATGGAGGCTATTTTGAACAGCAGTCCCGAGGACTTGGAGGATTACTACGGGTTATTAGGCTGCGATGAACTGTCCACGGTGAGTTCTGGTCGGTGGGTTTAGGCTCAGCCTCTTCAGTGGGTGACATGGCTGTGTTGATCAATAAACCCAAACGGTGTGTTAAAGATCTAAGAAGTGGACCATAGCATGTGATGGATGCTCGTAAACTATCAGCACGGTATTAATCGTAGAATTGAGAGATGAATTAATTATGTGGATATACACCAGATGTTAGTCTGAACTGAACCAGCGGAGACCTGTTGATGCCTCGGGCTTGTGCGTCACCCACAGCCTGTTGCATCTGCGCTTTGTGATCCGCTCTTTAACCAGCGTCCACGTGTGTAACAGGATATAAAACACGGTTGTCAGAATATTTTATATCCATATAACAATAGATATAACAATAGAAAAACTGCAACACACATGCTGGGAACATCAACTCACTATGAAACATAGCCTAACAGTCTACATCAGTACCAGCACTAAAACAGTGCCGAGAGGCAGAGGTAAAAGCACAGATGTTTTCTCAGATGAATGGTTGTGACTCCTTTGAATTAATCTAGTGGCTTTGCTCAGTGTACCCAGATAGTGTTAATAAAGTTAATAACTAGGGAGTAGATGTGAGTTCCTTACTTCTCTGCATCTATGAGCTGTCTGTGGGCATGGAGGCTAGATCTGATGAGTTTCAGACCATTACTTCTGCAGATGTATGTGAACAATTGCTGACATTACCTGAATCCTAAACTTTCAGTAAACTCAGTTCAAATTGTCAGCCAAATATACCAATTTCAAAGTCAATTTTAACATCACCATCCGTTACATACTTGTTGGTATGTCAACTTTTGATGGATCAGTGAACTTGATGCAGTTAAAAGCCACAAGATAAACCGATTAATGTCATTTTCAAGAGGTTCAGAACATCACATGAATTGCTCTCCCATGCTCAATGTAAGAATAAGATATAGGCTACACATTTTATGTATCTATTTGTTATTTGATTGTGTTTCTACCAAAGGGAATAATGTCCCTCTGATCTCAGAAGATCATAAACTTGACAAAAATACATCACATATTAATGTATTCTGTTTCCTTGCAGACGGAGCAGATTATCAATGAATACAAGATCCGAGCCTTGGCATGTCACCCAGACAAACACCTGGACAGCCCAAGAGCAGGTAAATACTAGACCACTACACACTTGTGTGTATTTAAAAGTATAAGGTATAACAAAACATACAATGTGATTTGGAGTGGAGGTGGATCTGATTTTAATTCTTTGTGTTTCTGTATTTTATGATATTTTTGTTTTGTCTTCATTTTTCTTACTTATCCCGCAGTCAGTCAGTCAAGTCAGTGCCTCTTTCTGATGTCTTGACTTCAAAGCAAATTATGTTAATGGAGAGCTACTTACAGCTGCATACGAAGAAGAGGGTATTTATTTCTCATTATTCTGTAAGCATAATGTTCTGTCTCTGACCCCTGACTCTTTCTCTCTGTCTGTTAGTGGCAGATTTTCAAAAGCTGCAAGAAGCCAAAGAGGTTTTATGCAACGAAGCCAAAAGGAAAAACTACGACCTGTGGAGAAGAAGTGGAGTCACCATTTCATTCCACAACTGGCAAGCCCTGAATGACTCTGTAAAAACTGTAAGTGGTGACATCTCTCTGGTGAAGATTAACATTAATTTATTTAAGAAATCCCAGTGATACATTTGTTCACCTGTTTGCAGTCAATGCATTGGGCTGTCAGAGACAAGAAGGAACCAATGCTGGAGGCGTCAAGAGCAGAAAACCCAGCCACTTCCCAAGCAGAGGAGCTTCGCTGTGAGCAGGAGGCAGAAGGGATCTCCTCATATGATGCTGTGCCATCCTCAAGTAAGCTTATTCAAAATGGTAAAAAGCACTGTAAAGTTTGGAAACCTGAAATTTCTGAGGTGAAAAATGCTTTTAAAAAAACAGTATGAGCATGTCCAGAAAAGTAGAGAAAACATTATCTCTTCAGTCCATAAACACATGAGGCAGCTTTTCCTTCTGGTTCAGGTGCTTTGTTACTGGGATGTTTATTCTGGTAAAGGACTATTTTTAGCTTTAGATGTTTCCATAAGTCTCATTCAGTTTTCATTAGTGCAGAGCACTGCTGCTTCTCTGTTAACTGAGTGTGCCTGTGGTCTGACAGAAACATCAGCCCCTTCACGATGCTCAGACAGACACCATCATGAATGAAGTCTTTCTTATAACAGATGTTGATGTCTTGTTTTGGGAACAGCTCATAATCACAATAACAGATGATATAAGTGCATCAATGAGGCAAATTTCAGCATCATCTGAATGATTGTACATCTCCAATAAAATAAAGCCTTTTCATCTTCATTGTCTAGGCGATTACTGCCATCGGCGTTTCCGTTGGGCCGGAGACTCTCCATCCAGCCTCCTGCAGAAGTTCAGAAATTATGAAATCTAAATATATCAACTGCTCTGATGTGTGTAACTGTTCATGTTTTGTGTCTCCTTGTTGTCATTTGTTGACATGAGATCCCAGTAACTGTGTTACTGTATTTGTGACTGTTGATGTGTCGATGTGTTAATGTGTCTGTTGCTATGTGAAATATTTTATCTCATAAATATCAGATACATATTAATATTACATATTAAACATTAAGATATGTTGTTATTTGTCTTGCTCTGTCCTCTGACTATGTTCCCCAACACACATTGGAGATATAATCATGCCTGATACTGGAGTACTTCTATATTGTGTATTTTTGTAAATTCATGTTCATAAAGATGGGATCATTAAACTGCAACATGTTGTGCGCATCATTTCCTTCTGTGCATGATTTGATGTCATAGGTTGTAATGAAGGCCTTAAAAGCATTATTTCAGGTGGACAGTTCATCCAGTCTGTTGCTGTTGTGCATCTGCACAGCATCTATACAGCCACAGTTTAATTTTCTGTTTAAATATAGAACCACTAACTGTCTTTGCATAGCTGGGAAGAGGTATTGTCAGAAGTAATTCAAATCCAGACAAATGAGATACAAAATTAGATTTAGTTAGAGCTTTGAGGAAACAAATGTTGCACCTGGCTGCCAGATCACATCTTCTTAAATTATATTAGACCTTCGCTGTAATTGTTAAGTTTAGATAGTGAGCAAGGTCTTTGAGACAGAGACTTGATTTCAAACATAAGCAGGTTTAACCATCCAGAAGTGATTCACATAAATGGGACTTACAATTAGGCTACTATTATTGTTATGACTGGATTCAGGTTCTTCAGGTCACGATGTAACTCAAAAGTGATTCACATTTCAAAAAGATCCTTGATTTGTTATCTGTTAGATTCTTGATTCAAGAATTAGTTGGAGCAGCCCAACTTGACTATGGCCTCCAGGCAACCTGTTCTAGGGCCTGTAGTGGTCCCTGGGGGCCTGGGCTGGCTGGCCTTGGAGCCTCCAGAGGCCTGAGCTAAGCTTTACCACCTCCAATTTCTGCACGACATTATCCACGTAGATAAGATCATGCAAACGAAAAAATATTTATAGTGGTCAGATACACATCCCTCTGGATTGTATTAACTACATTCTTTACAAATAGATTTATTTTCATGTCTGGAACATGCGGCATGCTCAGTGAAGCAGCAGGCTGACTTATATAACAACATACAGTCCCCAGGGCTCAACTCACTGCACCTGAAGAATTCAGAGAACAACTTCAATTTGACAACACATGAGCTGCAAACACTCACAACACAACTGAGTGTTTCCAGGGGTTAACCTATTTTCAATCCCCACTAAATTCTAAAGTCAAGAAGCGTTAGATAAAATAAAAAAAAAAGCGGACCACAGTCCGTCACTTTTTGTGTCCCCAGAAACACTTCATTTGTTGTTGTTGTCTTTTGCATGTTTATATATTTGCAAGAGTTATTTTTATTTACTTTTGTCAAACAGGTTTCTGTGAATTTAAAGCACATACAGTAGGCTATTACATGTGCGAGTGCTGGATCCTACTAAGCACTCTAGATCCTACCATGAAGTCTATGGATCCTACACAACTTTTACCAGCAGAGAGCGCCAGACCTCTCGATGACGTCACTTCGGTAAATGATAAAAGCCCGATATGCAACTCTGCTCCTCGCCGGGTGCGGTGGCGCGCGCCTGTAATCCAAGTCACTGGGAGGCTGAGGCTGGCGGATCGTTTGAGCTCAGGAGTTCTGAGCTGCAGCGGACTATGCCGATCGGGTGTCCGCACTAAGTTCGGTATCGATATGGTGCTCCTGAGGGAGCTCGGGACCACCAGGTCGTCTAAGGAGGGGTGCACCGGCCCAGGTCGGAAACGGAGCAGGTCAAAGCCCCCGTGCCGCTCAGTAGTGGGATCGCGCCCGTGAATAGACGCTGTAGTGCAGCCTGAGTAATACAGCGGGACCCAGTCTTTTTATAAACCTTATGTTGAACTGAACACTTTGCTAGCAGCATACGCCGTCCAGCACAACGTCTTTTTACGGTAAAACAGATTCTTTACCTTCTTACTTGGTCGGAAAAGCTTCAGTTCCCAGTGTAGATGTTGGTCCTGTAGCGCCTCCACCCGGAGGAGAAGAGCAATGACCACCAACCACACTGAGCTAATCCTGTGGGGTAGTTTAGAGAGGAGCTGAGGGAACTTACAGTGTAGGAGCTATTTGATAGTTTGTTTGTTGATTTGATTGTAGCAATAGATAACAATAATCATATAATTAGTTTTATTCTATTCTTTACCAATACACCCATTAGTTAGTCATGGGTTTCTTTATATTTGCTTATTAACTTTATGTTTAGCCTATTCAAATTTATGTTTAATTTTGGTTGATACTTTATTTTTAACCAAAGCAGAGGCAGCAGGCAGCATGATTTCTTTGCTTCTTGCTCGTTTGAGGAAAAAAACATCATTAAGAGCTCATGGATCACCAGAGTCCTTTTGATATATTTATTGAACTTAGTGGAGGACAAACAGCTACTACACACTGTAAAAGGAGTACCAGTAGCCTACTTACCTGGAAAGTTGTACGATACGGTTGCAGCACTGTGGGACCACTGCCCCTCAAGTCTGAGTCAGACTTTGTTAAATCAATGTGATGATGCTAATTTACAGCAAGTGTCAAAGAAGCCTAATAATTTTGCTCTGGGGAAAAAATGAAAATGAAAAATGAAGCAGGGTCAGTTCCTTACTCTGATCATATTTAAAGATTGTAGAGGGTCTGTAAATAACCACAAGATGGCGCTACAACTCATAAAATAAAAGTTGTCTCTGAGCTCTTACTAAAAACAGAGTGGCAACACAAAGCATGCATGGTGAGTGTTGTTGCATTATGTTCGATGACAACTGACATGTTTCTTGTCATGTGGAGTTAAAACTGAATTTGTAAATAACATTAGGATTTACACACTAAACTCTAAATGCCTGACACCACAGGGAGAACCTCAGACTGCGTCCAGTGCGGTGAGGAGATGTCAGGGCGTGCCTGAAGTGTCCAGAGGGAAGAGCTCCACAGTCAGCACATCCACAGAGCTGCAGGAGGAGGTGGTGCTGATTCATCTGAACAGGCAGACCACAGCAGCCATGGAGGAGGAAACAACTGATACAACACATCACAGCAAAGGCCACGGAAGATGGGCTGGGGATAGAAGAGAGGTGATGTAGGAGATCCAACACTATTTAACTCACAATTACTTATTTATAAAATCAGTGCTGTGTCCAAATCATTTAGCTGTGTACTCAAAAACTAAATTAACAGCACTTTTTTAATCAAAAGAGCCCAAGTAGAATATTGTTATTATTCTCTAGACTAATGGCGGACTTTGACAGTACATGATAAAGTGCGCTTCCTTATTGTCAACACTGTAAATACCATAACTGCACCCATTTTATTATTATTGTCTTTATTAATTTTTGTTCTAATCTTATCTTACCTTATCTTGTTTTATTATCTTATCTTGAGTTGAATATGAATTTATTATATAAATGTGTGCCTTGTCTGCAAAATCCACCATTCATAATAGACATATTACAAAACCTCTAACTGTACAGTAGCTGTACTATATAGGCTATAGTATAGGTCCTTGGTGAAGTATGGAAGTGAGCAGAACAGGAACATAAACTAAATTCTATACTAATTAGCATTATTGTAATACTCATAGATGTTGGCTATTTATTGTAAATGCTAATACACTGTCGTGCGCTGCAGCTCACATCATCACCAGCACCAGCCACGTACCAGCCTGTGTACAACATGTGTTATTATACCCATCATAAAATTTGTATGTGCACATGTATGGCAAATATCTACATAATGATTTTTGCACAGCATTCTATGTTACAGTCATTTAAACACAATATACTATGCAAATGTATATACATCATATTTGCTATTAGATGTATATTTTCTCATGTATATGGACAACATAAGCATATAGGAACGTCTCTGATACAGCATATATGCACATAGCCAGTCTAAACAACATACATGGGAGATGTAGAGCAATAGAGTCCATGTATGTGTTACTTACACACACACCCCCATAAGCATAGACATACATTACATTACATCACAGCTGTGAAAGCAGCCTGACTTTGAAACAGCTGAATATCCACTGGACTCTTTATTTATTTATTTATTTTACTGGTTTCTACTCCGGATCATCTCAAGTGTTAATCTATCACCAACACTCCTGTACTGCTCTGTGCTGTCTGAATCTGTCTGAGCTTCAGCAGTGAGGCAGGACTTACGGACTTGGGGGCGTGGCCTTTCGTCCCCACTCTCCTTTCATTGGCCAGTTCGTTTGAAGTGGGCGGTGACGCAGGGGAATTCCCGGTCGGTGTGCGCTCAACAAATATTACTTTTTTCTGTCTGCTGTTACTCATTCATCTCGGGCTTCTCTTGGAGACAGTAACCTGCGTGCGAGTGAGCGAGCGAGCGTGCGTGTGCGTGTCTGTGCACCATGAATGGTGAGTAGCAACACCTTTGTATACTGTTCAATAACAACACTTGTGTGGCTCAGACGGAGATGATGATGCAGAATTGAATACAGTCTAAAATCAAGCCATCATCAGTAGATGTAACTGACTCCACCGGGAGGGATTTGTTTCTCTGAGTGTTTCTATAGAGTTTAATCAGTCAGTTAAATGATATCTAACACTGTTTATTCCAAGTCTGTGTAACACACTGGAACTTCCTCCTTGTTGCAATGATTGTCAGCATGAGTGGACTTATTGTCAGTAATTACAGGACAGCTTCAGCAGAACTTGAAGCTCTTACAACAGAAAGCAAAACTGTGAAATGTCATTTGTCAAATTAGAACTACATGTTGTTTTGCATATACAATATGTATAGGTTACTCACCTAATTTCTTCCCTTTGTGCTGTTTCTCCTTCTCAGTCCTTATGTCCTCGATGCTAGGAGACGATCCTCACCTAAGTAAGGATATTTCAATACCTCTCTTGTGAAAATTATAGCTACCTGTCGCCACAAGTCAGAACTTATTTCATAAGTTAAAATCAGTGAATGCATTGCACTGTAATTTCACTTCCTCAATTTTTTTTCTTCTTGAAATTGTGTTGAGCTTTTTTCAGACCTGTGGTGTGAGTGTAAGTGAGAGAGGCTGAGGTTCTCATGGTCATCATCATCCTTTACAGTTTCTGGTGTTTGTATATTGTGTTATAAATGTCTCTCAGTGTGAATCATCTTTCGGTTCTGTTTTTTTTTTTTTTTTAATGTAGCTTAAAAATGAGGAAGACAGGACACGGCTGAGACACTTTTTTTTTTGCAAACACAGCCTACATTTCCTAATTATCAGAAATGTGACTTGACTTGTTTCCCACCAGTCTCCACAACTTCTGTGTGAACACGGCACTTTGTCGTTTTTTAAGTGCTTTAGTGTCGCTCAGCTGTCCATAAAAAACATGTCATTGGAAACACTTTACATCAAAAACAGACACACTTCCCGGATCGGTTGTAGTTCCTCTCTCACACAGGCATCATGTGCTGCCGCTTTTTTTCTTCTTTTTTTAAAAAGTTTGCACAAAAGGGTCAAAGTAATGCTGACAAACTCTTTTCATGCTGCATGGGATGCAGAATGTCCTGCTAATAAACGCTAGATGGGCGGTTTGCAGTTTAAAGCACACTTAACTTCTAACTCTGTTGAATTTGGATGAAAACTGACATCTAGGTCACGTACAGTATTGTTTCCACAGTATGTCAGCATTTAGTATATCAGTGGGAGACATAAATGCTCTCTGACTTCTGAATGTATATCATGTAAAGGCGACTCCTTTCACTTTTCGACCACATTTTCTGCTTCGCTTTAACCAAGATGAGACAAAACCTCAAATCATTCAATCAGTGCTTATTGGGTTATCGAACTAGACTCTTCATTTTAAAGTTATCAGATTAGACAAATTAAATGAGATCAACATCCAGGAGACATTACACACACAAAAATACAGGCATAGTTAAATAAACAGAGACTCAGGCACCGCTGTACATATGTACCGAAAACAAAAAAGGGGAAATAAAAAAAAGTTGCGAAAGCAGAGCGTTAATCAGCGGCTGTTCCCTAAACGCTTAAACAAGACACTCCTCACTGTTCTCTAACCTCTTGTGGACAAAAAACCATTGTACACCTGCTTCACTGCTGATATTTACAGCAGCAAACACAAAGAGGGGTCTTAATGATGGTGACGGTAATGACTGTTTCCAAACTGAGCCATCATTGATTCCGTTAAAATCTTTCCAAGAATATTTGTCTTATTTCTTGTCAAAATGTCTCATTTCTAGTCAAAACTAATCTCATCACCTAAAAATTAACTTGTTTTCAGATAATTTTCACTTGTTTCAAACAAATTTTCACTTGAAATAAGTAGAAAAATCTGCCAATGGAGCAAGTTTTTCTTTCTTATTACAAGCACAAAAAACTTGCTCCATTGGCAGATTTTTCTACTTATTTCAAGTGAAAATTTGTTTGAAACAAGTGAAAATTATCTGAAAACAAGTTAATTTTTAGGTGATGAGATTAGTTTTGACTAGAAATGAGACATTTTGACAAGAAATAAGACAAATATTCTTGGAAAGATTTTGAGTTTTTGCTTTCTGGGGTCAAAGTTGACTTCAGTTCATCATTGCTCAGTTTCAAACAGATAATATAAACATTTTTGGACCCGCAATGTAGTTACAGTCAGAAACACGGCCACTGACTACAGTGCGCCTCAGCTTCACTCCCGACTCTTTGACTCAGCTCCAGTTTATCGTGACCCTCCTCCCCTGTACGTCCCCCTCACTGCCTGTTCTCCTCCACAGTGGCTGAGCCGTCCATCCAGATCTTCGAGCAGCCGAAGCAGAGGGGAATGCGCTTCAGGTACAAGTGCGAGGGTCGCTCAGCCGGCAGCATCCCCGGAGAGAAGAGCTCCGACAACAACAGGACCTACCCCAGCCTGCAGGTCCGTCAGCTCTCTGACTCTTTGTATTCACACTCAACCTCACAGTGTCAGACTCTAAACCAAACCCCCTCCGTCCTCTCCATCCATCCATCCACAGATCATGAATTACTCCGGGAAGGGGAAGGTGTGTGTTTACTTGGTGACGAAGAACGAGCCGTACCGACCGCATCCGCACGACCTGGTGGGGAAGGACTGCAAGGACGGATTCTACGAGGCCGAGTTCGGTCCAGACCGCAGAGTGATCGCGTGAGTTCACCTCTGTCCGACTGACGGCAGCTCTGTATTCTCCTCACTGTCACTGTCGTCACCACAGTAATTATCTGCTCGGTCTCAGTCTTAATCATCAATACTGCCACACACACACTCACACACAGACACACACACACCACAACACAATCACTTCGCACTCTATTAGTGTATTTTGTGTTTCACTTGACTGTTTCGGAAGATGCTAAGAGTGACGAGGTGACCACTGAGTTAGAGAGAGAGAGACAAACAAACAAACACACACACACACACACACACACACACACACACACACACACACACACACACACACACACACACACACACACACACACACACACACACACACACACAAACACACACACACAGAGAGAGAGAAAGCACATTTGTTAAACCATGTCTGTGATGGATGGCAATATGGGAATTCCCCAAGTGACATCACCCATATCTGCTGCGTGTTAGAGAGAGAAAGCTGTATGTGTGTGTATGTGTGTGTGTGTGTGTGTGTGTAATTGAGCATGTGTGTGAGAGTGCGGATGACTCAGTATCTTTTGGGGTGTATAATTTGCAAACCCCTCATGATTTTTGTGTAGTAAATTTGTGTGTGAAGTGAAGCACTGTAGCAGATCCAGTCTAATCTGAGAGTCAACATTATTATAATATTATAGTCAGATTCACTGTGTTGGAATCTCCTGCACTGATCAGAGCAAATGATTGGGATTAATTGCTTAACCACAGCATCAGCTTTTATGTCACATTTAATGCAGATGATGCCATGTGTGTTTTTGTTTTATTGCAGTCAGGATGTTGTTGTGTCACTCTCTCATTTACTTGTTGTATTATCACTGACACAGTTTCCAGAATCTGGGCATCCAGTGTGTGAGGAGGAGGGAGGTGAAAGACGCCATCGTTCAGAGGATTACCAGAGGGATCAACCCCTTCAATGGTGAGTCTCCCCACTGACTGATGTCATGTTCAAATTCTATTTTATGTTATATTACTCTAATAAATCAACACCCAGAATGAACAGATGCAAGTACTGGATCAGCTCTTTTTGGTCTGAGGTGTTTAAATCCTCTGTAACAGTGGCAGTGGTGTGATCAGTTCAGTACAGCTCAACACAGATGGAAATAAACTAGTTCATATCTTGTGTTGTCTTTATGATTTGCTTTGAACCCCCTCCCCCCCGCAATCTCAATGACACATTACTACACTACTATCACAGACAGAGATTACTTTTAAAAGCCAATAAAAACCAAAGTGAGTTAATGTTTTACTTCTTAAACAATGTGTCATAAAACAGGATGAGTCAAAGCAGACTTACAATTGTAATTAATTTCAATATCTATTTTTTTATTATAGGGAAAGTTATGGTGTTACTGAGCATGCTCATTGTGCCGGTTGATCCACAACTATGGCCATAGAACTCAAGTGGGTTCAAAAATTATATAAAAAAAGATATAGAAATAATATAAAAAATATTGTCAAATAATAGTTTAATGATTGAAAAAAAAACTGTATAATTGTGATGTGTTTCTTTATGCAAAATGTTTGCAATCAATCCGCTGTAACACTATATGATGAGACCTGTATATATTTGATAAGCCAATATCAGCACAGGTGTCATTCAGACAGGGATTAGCAGTGAACAGAGCGACGTCTATCATGTATTTCATGTGAAATAGACTGTGTTTTACTGCTGTTATCGTTGTTAATGTCGCCTCTTGTTTGCCGTTGTCATTGCCGTTACTTTTCCCGCTGTTGTTGCGGGTAAACCAGTTCAAAAACAATTCAAAAGAATTATTTATGCGTGTTGACCCAGTTCTCAGGCAGATGAGAAGATTTTCCTAACATCGAGTCTAAACCTCTTGTCTGTGTTACCGCTGCACTATCTACAGTAATGCCATTTCCTCTGTGCGCTTTCACTCTGCACACGGCAGTTCTCGTGTACAAACAGGCGTTGAGCTACTTCCCCATTCTTGCTCACAGTTGCTCAATTCAGCACAGTGCAGGATGCCACGTGAGAGCTGGGAATGCAGGATTCATTAAAAGGGGGAGGGCGGAGCGAGGGGGTTCCCCAGCTCTCAGAGAGAGATGATGATTAAAGTGGAGTGTGGTGTTTTACAGGTCTGTGAGAGTGTGGAGGGAGTGGTTTATGAGCTTCATGCTCTGTCTCCCAAACATCATGTGTTTGGTGATGATCTCAGATGTTTGTTCCACGACTTCTTACTCTTTATTTCTGACACTTCACTGTCACTTTAAGGCCCTATAAGCACCATATACGGTGTCTCAGAGAAGAACTAATGAAGTGGCTGAAAATAAAGATGAAACAGTTTACATGCAGATGAACCCCCAACCCCAGCTGACACATTTGGTCTCTATTCATCTATTCAGCCTCACCACATATAACCACATGGCTGCTCTCTCACCTGTATAACAGCAGGAACTAATTTGAGCTCTGAGCTTTTTAGAAGTCAAAGACGACAGTCATATCAGACAAATGTGTTTCAGCGGCCAGTCTGGATGTTTTTCTGGGCGGGTCTCATGATAGAGCACCATGTGCATGAATATTGTAGTAAAAGCTTACACATATCCCCCCTGAGGCAGCTGCTTGATTTTGTAGATTAAAAAATTTGCATTTCTTTGCTTTAATGGGCATGAAATTCAGATGTACTCCTATCAAAAATATAATAGATTTCAGAATAAACTTGGAGAAACCAAATCCTTCAGGTGTTGGATAGTGGGTCCAGTTGGACGGTGCTTTGTGACATCACAAAGTTACAGAAGTCATGCCAGCTAGTTTTAGGCTTTAGTTTCTGAATACATGCCGTGTGCATTTCTGGGTGGACTGAGGCGTTGATACTTTCACAGTATTAATATAGAACCCAGAGCTGCTTCGTAAACACAGATATGGACATCTACCTTTAAACTGTAAGAGCTTTAATATAAACATCAACCTTTAGACTATAGGGGCTTTATAAACATCTACATTTAAATTGTAAGAGCTTTAATATAAACATCTACTTTTAGACTGTAGGAGCTTTAAGCAGTTTGAGTATGTGTCACTGTGATGGTGTGTGTAAAACATGTGATCATTTCTATCTAGTGCAGGTGGTGTTATTGGTCAGGTCGACATGACAACGCCATAGATGCAGATCAAATATATTCATCTCTGGGTGTCTCCTTCTCATGACCCAAACCTTCCCCTCTGTTCAGCTCACTTCTGCTGTGAAACTCAGCTGCTTCCTGTGCAGAGAGGGAGATAAGCTAGCCCCCTGCTCAACCCCCCACCCCCACCCCCACTGCATTTAACCTCAGTGCACTATAACCACACACTTTTACACACTTACATTACTACAGCGTCTCAGCTTGTGCATTAGTTCAGGCCTGCAGTTGTTCGCACACGATCTGAGACCCGATGAGATGACGGAGTGATGAGATATCGTTCACATCACCTGAACGAGTGATGACACAGAACTGAGTGGTGTGTGTGTAGTGACGTGACATTGTGTTTCTCTATTACTATCCGCTCACAGTGCTGTGGCCGTGCATCTGGTAGCGTTTGCGTAGTTTAGAAAGGGGGGCGTGGGGGGGGGGGGGGTGTTTGTCTTTTCCATGAAATCTACACAGACCACGATGATTTAAAGCAACAGGTTTGTCTGTGTAACAGACAGAGACAAAACAAAGAGCGCGAACGTGTGTCTGTAAGATTTTGTTGATGTTCAGACAGGATATCAAAGCCTGTGGTTGTATATCACCAAACAACTGAAGTCTAATGAGTTGAATTTGAGGCTGTCAAAGGGAAATTGTGTCATCTTCATTTCACAAGATTTAAAACCTCACCTTTTTGCTCTATTTGAACTCATAGTTACTGTTAGTGATATAAAGCCAACAGTGATCAACCCTCCATAGCCACACCTGTCACTTTAAATCACTATATAATGTGTCACAGAGCAGGTTTCTCAGTTTTTGCTTTTCTCTCAGGAGGTTTTATCATCTCAAAGTCCTTCTGACACAATCTGAGCTCATACCAAACATATTGTCTGTGTTCAGAGGCTAGTGCTGTTGAAGAAAATGATAATGAAGCAGTATTACAATGTTGTTATTTATGCTTCCTGTTTGTCTGCGCTGGGCGTATAGTTTTATTTTTCTCAGACCTTTCACTCTCTCTGCTGAATACGTCAAACACTCTCTTGTCATTTTAAAGAAAATGTACATTCATGTATGATGTAACTGTAATTTGTAAACCTGTAGTCTTTTGCATCAGCCTTAGCAAACTGAACGTTGCATGTGACGAGTCCTGGTTTGGGTTGTGAGTCATGCAGTGGAGACACTGTTTGTGGTGAGGCTTGGCACCTGCCTCCCCTTCTTTCTCACTCTATATTCCTACTAACCGCTTACCACGCAACTCCGCCCCCCCCCCTACCCGATCCCCCGCTCACCCCACCGCCCCCTCACCCCCCACTGTAGCCAATGACCTCCCCTCCCCCCCATCCCCTTGCCACTGCAGCCTCATGCAGCCAGGATGCCCGGTGTCTCTTTCCATCACTCAGCCCTAATCTCACCTCCAGCCGGCTCTGCTCAAACTGTCTGCCGGCTGACACTCCACAAACACTCACGCATGCAGTAGGTGCGCCACCAACTCACTGTGTTCCATCGCTGTTTTGCTCTGACAGATGTGCTTTCATACACACAACAAGTCTGCATATCTCCCTCCTTCAGTTTCCCCACTGTGTCTCTGCCTCCCACGGAACACAAACCTGATGACCGAAGGCTCGGCTGAAATAGAGCAGAGCTGCACACACAGGCCTCACAAAGTTTATATTTAAGTTTATAGTCGCACAGTGTCGTTTCTGTTGCTGTTTATGAAACGCCTTCAAAATGACGTCATCTAAGAGAGAGAGAGAATCTGTTATAAGTAGTTAATTACTTTTGTTTAATTATGAACAGTTGCGAATTAAGAGATTATAAGGTGAACCTACATTAAAAAAAATTAAAATGAATTAATTTCAAAATGTGCAAAGAGATAGATTTTTCTCTATGAACAGATTGAATCCAAATCCAGCTTGTTGCATCTCATTCAGTTAATATGAATGTGTTTTAATACTGAAATATCAAATCTAATCTAATGGTTTGAATCCTGCTGAATATAAATGGTCCCGTGTCTGTGGCTTCAGGTTTAACAGACAGATGCGAGAGCGGCGTCGATCTTCATCTGACTCTCAGGGAGAAAACAAATAAACCCCAAAAAGATGAAAAAAACCAAACAAGAGAGCTGCAGGTCAGACATAACACTGAAATTAAAGTCAGAGTCAGACTGATGTGTTTTGGCTGAATCTGATATTTAATATCAGAGTTTGTGAACAAAGCTCCATGTCAGCAGCAGACAGGCTGTTGTTCTGTTTTGTGTACGGTCTCATCCTCACTGAACCCAGCGAGACGGAGAGAAATTTAATAATCACACAGTTGTGGACTCTGCTCAAAATTTGATGACTTCTGACTAAGCGAAATGCAAACAGACTTAACTTAACTGCACTTCTGACCTGTGACTCCACTTGGACCGGAGCCATGAGCAGAATAATGGCTGATGCCAGCAGCGCGTGTAGAGACAGCGCAGGTAAAATACCTGGCTAGTGAACCAATCCAGTGACACTGAGGAGTTTCCCTACATCTCTTATGTCACTTCTCTGCAGATTGTTTTTTTTTCTTCTCTTGTTGTACGTCGAGTGTGTCCTTCTGTGTGTAAACTCTGCTTAAACATTAGATTTGATGAGAAACTCTGTAAGTTTGACAGTTGCTCATGTCATACACACTTTCACACACGTCAGGAGCCACTATGGTCATTTCGTGCAGGAGTCTCATCTCTTGCCTTTGTGTTAAGACACACACACACACACACACAAACGGCGGCACACACTCACACTACTTTCCACTCTGAGGTGACGTCAGCGCCTCAGCGTCACCGTAGAAAAGCTCTGTGGGCGGGATGGCCTCGACCTGAGGCGACAGATAGAAATTGAGAGATGGAGGAAGAGAAAGTAGGTAGATGTGAAAGCCCGATGTGTGTGTGTGTGTGTTGTGTGTGCGTGCGTGGGTGTCTCTTGGTAGAAGCTCTCCTTGTGAGGTGTGTGTTTGTGTGTTGCCTCTGAGGGCGGGATGTGTGTGCGTTTGCGCAAGTGTGTGCAGATGAGACTGTAGGCCGGGGACACTTATCTGTGACGCGCTCATTTTGATCCAGAGCTGAGGTTTTGGGGACAACCTACAGATATGACAGCGAGATGAGAACATTCTGAATTTATACAGCATCTAGATCTGGGCTTTAATAATCTATGACAGCTATAAGGGATGCGTGTGTTTCAGAAGTAAACATCCAGATCCATGAACCAGGTTTAACCATCAGTTTGCTGTAGATTTCACCGTCACCTCACCCAGACCTTCTCTCCTCCTGTCTGGACATGCAAATGTGTTATTGCACTGACATTTGGAAATATTGAAATATGAAATGTCTTCTGTCATTTCTTTGTGGAGGCCAAAGCAAGGAAAAACTACTCTGGAAAAAATCTACAGGAAAGTGCTTGTTTATTAAAAAATGTGGTTGAATGTTACTCAACAGAATTCAAAACCATCTAGTTTCTGTTCCTGTACCTGCTCCTAAAGTTGTCAGATTTTCCATCTATCAATACTTCGAGCTCCATAAACAAGAGTTGATCAGCTTTATCGTTATTTAAGAGTTGTGGTTGCAGGAATCTCTAAGCCTTCTTTCACTTGGCTGTAGACATTTACTCCACTATAGAAGGGAATGTTTGTCATTCACTTGACTGCAAAGTGAAATATCAAAATACACGATGAGATGAGATCCAGATATAAAATAGTTGGAATTGGCTTCATCTCAACAGCAAGTGTGAAGTTCTATTTACGTGTAAATGCATCAGTATTAATAATCAGAAACCAATCATCATGATGATTTTGATTGTAATACTTGCATGCTTTGCTCTTGCTCATTGGTTTCCAACCTGGGGTCCGGGCCCCTCACAGGGGGGCGTCAGAGATTTCATTTTTCCGACTTAAAGGGACATGATGACAATTATGACACAACAAAGGAAAATGGACAGGACGATAAATAAATATAAAATATAATATAAATATAAAACAAAATAAAATAAAACTAAATAGGTTATTCAGAATGGATTCGAAATGTATATGTGGCTCCTCATTGTAACTACATACCCATGGCAGAGCTCCACCTTTTATCAACAGTTATGTAAATAAAAGTTTGTATCATTATTCTTTTGATGCGTCTGTGGAGGTAGGGGTTGTGGGGTGGGGGGGCTGGCTTGTCTTTGATGAAAGCAGGGGGGGCTTCAAGGAAAAAGGCTTGGAAGTCTCAGTTTGGAAGAGTTAGCTGTTCTCTAGTTTTGATATATTTTAACACTTTGCAACTAGTCAGTTGCAGTTTAATGCCTAAGTGTGACCCTCTACTTACATTGCTGCTTATAGGTCAGTGATGCCTATAGTGTGTTTTATCTCATCTACAGCGTCTGTGATGTTGACACTCATGTTTATGTGTATGCGTGTGTGTCCTCAGTGCCACGCGAGCAGCTGCTGCAGACGGAGGAGTACGACTTGAACGTGGTCCGTCTGTGCATCCAGGTTTTCCTTCCGGATGAGAACGGCCACTACACCCGGCCGCTCAACCCCATCGTCACCAACCCCATCTACGACAACAGTGAGTGTCCGAGCACCCGTCACCGTCGGCCGCCATCTCGCTCGCGTCACGTTAGGCAATTACAACACAATCGAGTTCCCATTTGGTTGCAAACACTTGGAAATGAGGCCGCCCGAGGGAAGGTGTGTCCACCTCGGAGAGCGGGCGATGGTGGATTCAAAGAGCTGATGTAACGTTAAGTAAAGGCCCAGACATTTTGTGCAACTCAATCACTTGCCTGGACTTGTATGAATGTCCTTCAAAATAAAGCAATAATTAAAAAATCTCTGCAATAACTGCAGGGTTATGTAATCAAGTGTGTGAGTATGTACCTGCAGCACAAGTGTTGTAAGACCTGTGTACGTGTGTTCGATAGATCTTTCCTCAACACTGTTTCAGTTGTTGCACTTAGTGAACTAGTTCAGTGTTCCTCACACACATTGAGAAAGGGGAAGTTCTTCATACACACTTACCCTCAAACAACACTGTTACCATGGAGCACTTCCTCTTTGACAACAGGCATGTGACATGTGACTCAACGTGGTGAGGCCTCAACTGTAAACCCTAATGTGTGTTTTTCTGTAGAGGAAAATAATGAAGCAGCCGCACTGAGTCACTTAGATCAGTCACAACAGTGTTGACAGCTCAGTAGGCCGAGCAGAATAAATGCGGTATTGTGTGTAGCATGCGCTCTTATTTGTTAGATCTCTTGGGTTACGTGTGTGTTTAACTTGTGTGTGCATCGTCAGGGGCGCCGAACACAGCAGAGCTGAGGATCTGTCGGGTCAACAGGAACAGTGGCAGTGTTAAAGGCGGAGACGAGATCTTCTTACTGTGTGACAAAGTGCAGAAAGGTACATGCTGTCGTTGTTTAATGTATTTTTTGCAATGAATCAGTCAAACTTTTTTCTAACACTTATAATGTTTTTGCATCTATTTTCTCTTCATTCATCTTCATTTTATTTATCCATTAATCCACTTGGCTTCTCATAGCCTCAGTGCCTGCATCTCCTCGCATGTTCAACCATTCATCCAATAACCCCCCTTCCAATCTCCAGATGATATTGAGGTGCGATTCTTCTCCTCCGACGGCTGGGAGGCCAGAGGCTCCTTCTCCCAAGCTGACGTCCATCGCCAGGTGGCCATTGTCTTCAAGACCCCGTCGTACTACAACACCTCCATAACAGAGTCCGTCACCGTGCAGATGCAGTTGCGGCGACCTTCTGATCAGGAAGTCAGCGAACCGATGGATTTCAGATACCTGCCCGACGACAAAGGTGAGTGGGTGAATGTTTTGGTGACTTTCGAGACGGGTTAATTCAAATGGTCGCCGATGTTGTCTTGTTTTTAGGTGATATATGTGAGTATTTTCTGTTTGCTGTAGATCCTTACGGCTACAACGAGAAAAAGCGCAGAAGAGAGCACTTGATGAAGATATCAGGATTGTCAAGTAAGCGATGTGGCTCATTATAACCCATCTGATGTGATTCCACATGCATGCATGCCCTTAATGTGAGAGTATAGATTGTAAAAAAGGCTTTGTGTCCTCCCGTAGGTGGTCCTTTCGCTGGCCTATCCATGAACAGGCACAAGGCCGTACCACAGAGCAGCATGAGTCATATGAGGAAAGGTAACTGGTTTAACTTGATTTCCCTCAAATTGCCAAATATAATTTCCGTTCAGATTATAGGATAACAACTGCCCTGGTATCATGCTAAAAAATCTGCATGTTATATGTTTCACAGACCTCAGCAACATGTACCCGAGACAACAGCCCACGCTGCATCAGCAACCACATCTGTTCAACCAGGCCTACCAACCGGGACCTCAGAACGTGATGATGGGATCACAGGCTTCTAATTTACAAATCAGCAATGCATGGGCAAATCCCAACACGGTGCTCTCAATGGACACGGTCACCATAAACCAGTCTGGTGCCATGGGCAGTATGTCGCGTCCTAACAGCAGACTACAGCAGCCGATCCGTGCGTCCGGTTTCCCCCAAAGATTGCAGCAGCACGGCAGCGGTGAGAACAACGCCCTGCCCCAGCTCTCCATGCGGGACCTGCAGTGCCTGGATTCAGTCACCCAGGCACCTGTGATGAACCAGTCAGAGTCCCAGCCACTCTTCCACCTGCAGCACCAAAGGGATGAGCTGGCCTCTGAGACCCGGACCCAGAACCACCTGGGGAACCAGAACCAGGGTCTCCCGACTGTGTGGAGCAACTTCGGTCAAGTCCAATCCTTTAATGGGTCAGTACCGGGGGGTGGAGGAGGCTCACAGGGGATGAGCTCTTACCCCTTCATGGAGGGAATGGATGGGGATGAATTTCTGAAGGGCCTGGTGGGAGGAGGGCCTCAGCCCTTCCAGCTGAAGCAGGAGCCTCAGATCCCAGTGGCACAAGAGAGCCACGCGCCTCTCATGTCATCCCCAAGAGAAAGCCAAGGAAATACTTATACCAATCTGCTTCCTCGCCCCATGAGCAATGGCACAAACATGGATCCGATGAGGCAAGACGGCAGCTGCACCAGCCAGGCTCTTAAAAATCTGCACAACCCTTACTCAAGCAACAGCATGGCTGCAGAGGAACACTTTTCAACCGTGGACGACTGGATCAAAGCAACTCGGCACAACGAGTAAAAGCGGAGACAGTTCTGGTGTCAAGAAATAACCAGAAAGCAGGTCCATGGTGTTCTGCTGCTTTGTTTAGCCTTGTGAAGCCATGGATGGATATTTGTGTGCCATCCAGGCCTGGTAATGGCCAGTGGGTATTTGTTTGGGTTATTACACCTGTGGGGGTACGACCAAAGTGATTGGCAGCCAGTTGGATCCATAACCAGTCAAACTGTACTGGCTCTAGGTGGTGCACCTGATGACTGCCTGGTTTCTTCTATTGCAAAAACATTTCGTAAGCCAGTCAACATAAGAATGCTTCCTACACTGCCCAGATGTGGCATCTGGTCGGTTGTCATCAGCCTTTCCAAACTAATCAAACCAAGAATCTGTAAACTAATTTTCTCCAAAATGGTACGTGGTTACACCCCAACCATTCACCTCTGAAGTGTTGGAGTGTTTTAAGAAGTGCCAAGCTGCATCCTTTCTCCAGATTAGTTCTAAAGACCTGTCAATAAAAGTGAGCTGACGTAAATTGAACTGGTTTCTGCAAGGCTAAGACCTGCATGTGGATGAAACCTGCCTTGGGTTGTAATGATGATGACGCTGATGGTTTCCAAGCCAAAGTTAGATTTTATAAGAGGTGAATGTGAATGTACTACTTTCTTTCTTTGTCCTCCTCAGGTGATGTTGTATTTACTGTCGACATACTGTATTGTAATGAATCTTTTACTGGGTATTTTATGTTGAAAAAGTAACAAAAAATGGGATGTTAATGGTTGTGAATATATAGCATGAAAGAGAGCTGATTATAATGGATTTACTTGTCATTGCTTTGTAAAAGATTCATACATATTATACGAGTCAGTTAAGGTATTTTTTATTGATTTTTATTGAAGAGTATTTGGTGTTATGTGCACTCTGTACATACATGTTAGACAGACTTTAGAGTGAAAGCAATCTGTGCCTAACTGGCAAGGTACTGAAATTTCCAATGAGGAAGTGGGAGGAAGCACATTCAACAGTGTGTTTCCTTCGTAATGACTATGTCATACCAGTGATCACATGGGTTACCCAGAGTTCTCAGAGCATATGTACCACATGTTTGATAGATACATACAGATCTACATGTCTGTAGGTTATTGTTTTTATTTGTTGTTTATTTGATGCTCTGAGGGACAGTTACAGATCAGCATCATGGGACATATGGCTGCTGATGGACAAACACTTGTCACCACTAGCCTAGCCTAGTCTCAGACATGTTTTATTATTTACAGCTTATGTATATTTTGGAGACAACTTAAGTTTAGCTATTTTTGCTCTTATTGTTGTTGGTTGTTTTTTCTACATGACCATCAATAAAGAATTTCTTTTTCCACATCTTTCGTCTTATTAAATTATGTTGACATTGCAATTAGCATAAGAAAAAAATACATCAATCTAAGTGACAGTCCACAAGAACCTTTTGTCCATATAACATAAATAAGTTCCCTATAATAATAATAATATTGGTTTGATCTCATGGTTAACACCAGCCCATCACTAATACTTTTACTTTTGGAAAATCATTTAATAGGATATGGTCAAAGCAAAATAACCAAAATCTGACTAATTCTGATTTCGCTAATGTATATTCCACAACATTGTTAAAGCCTCTAGTGGTGGTTTCTCTTTCTTAAAGGATTCCACATTTGGACTTCATTAAGCAGTGATCACAATCTATACACAAGTTCAAGCTGGAGTTTACATAGTCTACAGAGTGTAGTGTCTAATGACAGACAGCACTGTCCAGTAAATGTGATAAAAAACATTTTCTCAGGTCTAGATAATAAGGTGTTGACGCAGCCTGACATTGCAAAAGTATTCCCAACATGTCTCAACAATAAAGTGATAAGTTGTCTGAGCCCCATGACTCTGCACTTTCAGTTTGAGACAGACTGAGTCCTTGTATTACCTTTCATCACGACTTTGGTCCACACCAAAACATTTGCTTCCCTTTCTGAGTCTAGTCAGTCAAAACAATGGCAAAAACCCGACCAGAGACAGACTGAACCTGAAATGAAAGTGAGCACATAAACAGTGAAACCTGAATGTGGTGGCCTGATCGAAAACATTCAGCTTTCATGTCCAGGCACAAATTAATATCACGTAATGTTTGACTTAATGAGTAATGCCAACGTCATACTTTCATGTTACGTTAATCAACTAAGACACAGAAGCCAGGAGACTACTAGCTTGTTTCAGGATAAAGACACAGGAGATACCTTGCATGGCATCATTTTACTTGCCATACACACTTTGTACAGATGAAATAAAGAAGGTACTAGCCTATGTATCATGTTTTATGTTGATGACACTGTTATCTATTTGCTATATGGCTGTAGATTCTTTACTCACCATCTTGTTCAAAAAAATGTAACTGATGTCTTTGGCTGAGTTTTATTTATAAAGCTCTCCTTGTTTTAACTCCATCGTATCAATGTGAAGGGCCTCACACTGTCGCACATCAAGCCCCTCTGAGATTCCCATCACAGGGAAGACTACGTCATGCTGTAGTTAATTGGAAGCGCATCCAGAAGAAATAAAATGAACAGAGTTCATTTCTTTTCACGTGATTAGCAGCCATCTTGAATTATTATGTTGGAGCTTGTGGGATTTGTCCGACTTTCAGAGATCCAACCTCAGGGGGCACTCAACATTAACATTCCAACTTGGAGCATGGAAATAGTGACATACAAAAACAAATGCATTGCACCGTAACTCCAGATCTCATCTCCTTCGAGGCCCTGAGCTCTATTTTAAATAGCTGATGATGTGAGGCCATTGGACAATACAAGTGTTTGCCAGTGTACCTGCAGCCTGGCATGATCACTGTAAACACTAGGCTTTTTCTCTATTTAATTTTATGGTTTTATATCACTTGAGTGGTTGGTATCAAATTACTCAAGGGTTTCTTTTAAACTCACGGTTTATTACTCATGTTCTTACGGAGATGAGTGTCTTTCCATCATCATATTTCGCCAGCCTTACAGAGATGTAGCGTCATAATGCGACTTATTTGAACTCTATCGTTGTCATGTTTTTGACCAAAAACCAACATAATCAATTTGATAACTTTTTTATGACCTACATGCGTATCAGATAAAATCTAGGATGGCAGATGACACTGTCATCTCCTGTTTGTTTGGCACATTGGTCATCAACATAATTTAGTACGTAAATTATATGTGCAATGACGTGCAACTCTGACACATGTGAAACTGATCACTGCTTCAAGATTTCTATAATCTCTAACGTCAGAAGGTGGGAGATGTCTGTTGAATAAAATCATCAATGCCAGCGGCCGCAGCTCATGGAAATACAGTGTTATCACCAACTATGGCTTCATAATGCATTTATTAGTACAAAATTGCATTTTTGTTTTATTGGTCTGTTGTAAATATTTAGTTACAATATGACAGCAGGGACTAACAGGTTTTTTTGTTCTTCCTTTAAATTGATGTACTGGGTGCTCTGGTTCACCCCATAAAGCACCTACCATGTAGGATAATGATAATAATCACTGCATGTCGCCACTCTCTCTTCCCTGATTTCCTGTAGCTTTCATAGCTAATTAAAGCCCCAAATATCCATAAAATTGTACAATCAGTGTTGTAATGTAACAAAGTACAAAATACTTAATGTACTCAAGTATAGGCTCGCTACTGTCATGTATCTGTATTTACTTCATTATTCATATTTCTGGCAAATGTCACTTTTATTCCACTACATTTCTAAAAATAATTGCATACCTTCACTCTTTTACATTTCTCCTAAGCATCTTCATCAGCTGTTACTGCAAAAAAGAAAAGATTAATTGGACTGCAAGAAAGCAGGTTTGATGAAATCACTGCCCCTGGATTGCAGGTTGACGATGCACCAGTTGACCTGATTACATAATGCCCATTGGTTGCCAACCGCCAACTGCCTTATAAGAAGAGGAGGAAGGTCGGCGTCATTGCAGCAGAAACGGCAGTGACTGATACCATCAGGGAAACACCTGCTGCAGGATCTGCTGTGAACATCATCGCTACTAACTTACTAATTTTGATTCCTCCTTCTGGTTGAAGTGCCTCCTATGAAAGTCTGTAAATATGCAGTGGTACTTGCTTTTCAAGGGAATTGTACCTGGAAAGTCCTGGAAAATGATTTGAATTCCGAAGGTGGGGGATACCTGCTTATTATTATGCTTTATTATAAGGAAGCTACAATAAAGTTCATAGTCAAAATTATAACTGACTTCTCACTTTTTTTCTTTTAGGTTTCAGTACTACTTAAATACATGTAATATCAGAAATTAACTTTTCATACAGAAAATATCAGATGCTTTAAGACATTTACTCATGTAATATTCTGCAAAACAACTTAAGTTCTACCAAAGTCATTGTCTGGTCAGATGTACTTCTACTCAAGTATTGTTGTTGTGAACTTTAGCACTTGACAGGCCTCTGTTCATGCCCTCAGAGATGGGTTAGGGTTTAGATCTTTGATCAGCCTAAAAGGACACATGTCACTCTCTTATCCTGACCTATCCTGGAGACCCATGGCCGCCCAAATCCAATTCAAGTCACTAATGCTGTTTTGGGTGACGTCTGTGTTGCTGAGTCTACACCATTCAACACCCATCATTGCCACATGAGACAGTCCCAGTCCAGACTGTTAGCCTGTGGTTCCCTGTTGGTGGAACAAGCTGCTGAACCAACCAACAGGTATCTTACCAGAAATCTTTCTATCTCTTTGCAGTTGCTGAATTGGTTGTAGTTACACCAAAGTCTCCTACTGCACTGAAGCTTTAGAGAGCTACTTCACTTGTAAGTTACCTTGGATAAAAGCATCTACAAAACTGTAGGATAGTCAATCATAGTTCTGTGTGGTAGGTAATCTGAGCCCAAAATTCACTACCAATTTGATCAATATTGTCATTGAAATGTGTACTTGCACATTATCTGCTATGCAGGAATACTGATAAGAAATATCTATGAATTTCCACTTTGTTTTACTGAAAACTAGCTTCTCCATTTTCAGTGACTGTAATCGCTCCACTTAGCGTCAGCTACCTGTTTAGTTTTGACTCAGACATACAGAGCAGTAGCCTATGTGTGAGTGAGAACATCTTCAAAATATGTTATAGGCCTAGTGCTGATGTGAAATTGATGTGCGACGTGTTGTTTTGTGTTTTCTTCACAAATAAGCGACGAACTTTGAGGTGACAAATACACAGACGGTGATTTCAATCTGGTTTCTTGTAAAGTGCAACATTCACAACAAGTAATTTACAAGCAAAGTGTCCTGAAGCGTCATTACCAAGGAACCCAGGATGTGCTACACTGGCAGCATTGGTTTTCTCTTGTATTGGGAGACATGCTGTGTGTGGCTTCCTTCCTGTCTCGTTGTGAGGAACCACAGTGAACCCTGATTTAACCTCAGCGCACAGGATACTGTCAACAATCCTCTCACAAGCTGTGATCTTCATTGTCTCGTCCCAGCACGTTTGCACAACTGCACTTGTTATTTGCTATTCACGGCATTTGTTATTTTCACTCAGCCAGGCTCCTGAAGTGAAACTTACAGGAACTATTTTCAAGTCTTGCTATTGCTATTGCAACTTAGCCTGTGTTAGCATTAGAAGCTAGCCTACTCAGCTGTTTACTGCGTGGTGTAGAGGAAACGCTGCAGCACACGTCTTTTAGTTGACTGGCGCCAGGGGAAAAACTTAAAAATAGACCATTGGTGAGATTTGCCCCAAATACTAGCAAATGCATTTGATTATCATAACCTTTATTTTGAATTTAGGCTATATAGCCTAGCCGAGACAAAGAAGTAGGCTATGTTTAAATACACAATCATATCAGGTTTACAGTATTGGAGGAAAGCAAAAGTAATCAAATAAATTAACAATCAGCAAGATTCAATTGACAACAGGAGTAGTTGGTGGTAAAATAAGAGAAGATTAGGGATTTTAAATTGCCCTAAAGATCCAAAGGAGGTAGGCTAGTTCATGATCATTCTGCATAGTGTTACAGGTTGTAGGTGCACAGGATGAAAAACTGGATTTTTCAAGTTTAGTAAAAACTGCAGGAACCTGCAGTGTAAATCCAGTCTTTTGAGCATGTTTGATAGGAGCTTAAAGAGGGTAAAAGGCTAACACCCAGCATCTTAATGGCTCATAGTAAACTATTAGCGCAAAATTATTATTATTATTTTTTATATTCAATTATGTTTTAATAATAATAATATTGTAAGTATTGGTGAAGCTTTGTGTGTTTTATTTTGACAATGGGTGGAAGAAACCAGTAACCTACATCTATTGTGTTTGTTCCTGTAACAGGGATTACTACATTGACCTTTTGACAGAACAGTTATATTTTGACAACAGACTCGGGCTGGCGTAATCTATTTCATGCCGTTGGGCAAGGGTTCAATTTAGATCCAGCCAGAGGAAAACTACCCCCAGACTGACATGCGTGTCAACACGTTCATTTTTCTATGAGCATCAGTTCAAAGGTTTAAGTGAGAGATGCTGTGTAATTTATGCATATATTTATTATCATTCGGCTTGTTCATCTTGTCTTGAAGATTAAGCTTGTTTGACAACAATGAAGAAAGCAGAAAGCAATTAAAGCCCCCCACTATGTAGTTTTTTTTAACCTCAAAATAATGTTTCTAAACTCAGTCACGTCGGCTGAAACTGCATATAATGTAACTTTAATGTGCGGGTAGGAACACCGTGGTCCTGGAACACTGCAGCTTGCTATCACCCACACACCAGCACCCTGTGCTGGGCCGCACAGCTGACCAACCTCCCTCGAGCTCTTGAACTTTGCTTGGCACTGGTACAACGGTCGGGAACGACAACCACACCAGTGCCGGTAGCCTAATTGCGGCAACAAATTCACATGTGCTTCTCAGCAGACAGTTGCTCTTCTCAACAAGAGGAGGCTACCAGTACCACGAATGCTACATAGTGGGGCTTTAAAGACAATCGACCACACTTGCCTTTTGTGTGGCTTGATGTTTGTCCCAGGCCTTATTATATTTGTCAGACCTGAATCTAGGACTGACCAAACTGTTGGATTATGTTATTCTTTGGTTTATTTGAAGACATCATTCTTTAATGCACGTTGAAATAAATTACGTAAGATAAAAGTAGGTGTAACCAAATAAGGTATTTGAGTTTATTGGTAAATAATAAGAGTGGACTGGATGTCCTCACACAGACTTACCAGTGGAGTAATTATTTGCCAGTCAGGATGTTTCACTTCTGCAAGGAGCTATATTAGTATTCACAATGCAAACACTGCATGAGTGTGTTGGTGTACATGCATCGTGCACAGTGCGTTCTGTGTGTGCGCGTCTGTGTGCCTCACGTTTACTTCTCTATGCACACGTAATGCAAGTTTGTTATAGACACTTGGCGCAGTGTGTCTTTCAATATTTCCTAACCATGTCCTGGAAAAGACAAGCTAGACCTGTTTAGCCACCTATTTCCAGTAATGCCCCTCCTCTGCTGCTCTGTCTCCTCCCCCCGTCACTCAGCTCCTCTACCTCCTTCTCTCTCTCTCTCTCTCTCTCCCCTTCCTTTGAAGCTTGCTAACCATCTCTCTCTCTCTCTCTCTCTCTCTCTCTCTCTCTCTCTCTCTCTCTCTCTCTCACGGGCATCCGGTCACACTCCACCTGAATGAGCGTGCTTTTATCTCACCAAATTAGAATGAGGTTACCACAGGGCGAAGTCGTCATTGATGTAATCAAACAACGCGGCAGTCACAGAGACATGTGCATGTAATGCTGATGATAGAAAGTTAGATTTTGCTGCTATTCAACCACTTCCACTGTACCACTAGCTATATTGACATTCAATTCAAGCAAGTCTGTGTCTGTATAATTATGCCTGCATTTATGAGTCTGTAATTCATCTTTCTAGGAACAAAATGGACTCCAAGTGGTCCATTTATTTTGTAAATCATACTTTTTTTATGGAATTACCTAAAATTTTGATGCAATGATGTTCAAACTATGTTATATACAGAAAGATAATCTTTATTACAAGATCACTGAGCCAACACCTCGGTGAAATATGGAGAACGGTTATTACTTCCATTCTCTGAGTGCAATTTCCCTGATCCTACAATTTGCAAACTTCCTGCGGCACATTTTAATTATAGGTAGTGAACCTTCCTTATGTGTAGCTAGAAAGGCTCCTCATGCAAGACCTGACTCATGTTTCCAAGCAGGGAAAATCCCATCAAGCTCCAACTGTGAATGTTTGACCAGGGTAGAGAATACATGATGCTATACACAGTGTATGTTGTATATGTAAAGGATATAGATGCATAAAAGAACAGAGCTATATGGATCTTAGCCATCTTTTTAGCTTTAATTGTATAAAGGAGAGTCAAATGAGTCAAATAAAGTTATTTATTATTAAAATATTTTTTTGGCATCAATGGATCATCCATATTTCAACATATTCATGTGGCCTGGGCAAACAAGTCATCTGCACCTTCTTGGCTTTAGAAAATTTAACTTGGGATAAGAGGCTTTGTCCAATGGCAGGACAGCCTTCCTATTGGCTCCTCTACAAGTGTACATCTCTGCGTTGATTTGTGTCAATACTGATGAAAAGATGGAGAGATCTTCTCCTGAATTTGAATCTAAATGTGCGTTAGTGGTTAGTTGTTTTGGTAGATTTACCATGAAAGCAGGAAATGAGTGACTCGTTGCTAAGAGTTTATCCATGTGTTAACCATCAGCAACCACTGCCACTGAGCTTGTGAGGTGCAGAGGTGTATCCGTTGGTTACTTTCTGCATTTCTGTGTTTTGACTTGTAATATTATCATGCAATGTTAATGTAATTTGTGGGGGTAAAAAGAAGAAAGAGTCTCTCTTTTTGTCTCCTTTTCTAGATTACTACATACGGTCCAAAATGGTTTATGTTTGAATGTGTCAAGATCTAAGTTTCTCTCCCTGTCTTTAATGATGTCACTTCCTCTGACAACCACGCACACCTGTGATCAGTTAATTGCATGAGTGTGCTTATTTTTTTAAAAGGAAGTCACACAACAGAAGTAAAATACTGGGTCCTGATGAAGGTCAATAGACCGAAACGTTGACTAAATAAAAGAGCTTCAAGTGCGGAAGCAAGTGTTGATTTTTTATGTTGGACTTATAATATTATCATGTAATCTTAATGTAATTTGTGGGGGTATAAAAAAGGAAGAAGAAAAGTGCTAACAGCTAGTCTTATCTAAAGCCAATTTACTTTACTTTTTTGCACCTACAATGTTGCTTCCCCACATTATTTCAGTTTATGAGTATATACTAGGACCTACACACAGCAGATAAACAAGTCATGCCAACTAGCCCAGACTGTACAAACAAACACAGAGTACAGTAGCCTATGTGATACCAGCCTCACATAAAAATCCTAGAGAGGTATAAAGTTCAGGCTTCTAACTAGTAACTGCACTCTCTGGCCTATATACATATATATATATATCTCAGGGAACAGCACTTAATGATATTGCCTGAGTCTTTTGCAGCAGAAACTACAGTGTTGTCTCGTTTTATGCTGCAGCAGACACGTATCTCCTACTCTGACAAACAGCCACACAACCATGTCATCATAACACCTCACTGCAACTGAGCTCTGTATGTTCCACCAATATTTTGTTGTGATACTTCCACTTTTGTTTGAGCCTCCATCTTCCCCTACACACACACGCACGCACGCACGCACACACACACACACACACACACACACACACACACACACACACACACACACACACACACACACACACACGCGCGGACATACACACACACACACATAGCGGCTCACACGGAGCAGGAGGGAAGCAGTGCTTGTGAAAAAGTACACACATCACTTTCAGGCCAATCCAGCGTGCTGCCCAGCAAAATCACACCACACGACCAGTTACCAACTCTGGAATTTCAGAGCCAGTGGAGGAATACTGTGTTGGACTGAAGTCATAGGTCTGGTTCAATTACTTTGTGCCAAATCTGTGCTCAGAGACGGAGAAGGGTTTGACCGATAATGGGGAAACTTAGGGATTCTTTGAACTTTGTCACGGTGTCACACTGTCTTTTGTGAACAGTGGAACAGACGGGCAACTTTGTGGCTGCCCCAGCAAAATTTTGTCCTCCGTCTGTGTAAAATGTGTCTGTAACAACAGACCAGTTCTTAGAGAGAGTACCGCAATGGAGCAATGTCTCACTTACTTGTGAAGAAGATGGATATCTTTAGTTTTTTTTTGATGGGCTAAATATATCCATGACAGTGTGCGGTAATCACTGAGCTTTACTGCTTGATATGTGACGTGTGATTCCTGTTGATGATGAGTGTACTGCCTTTGTTGAACTACGCATTTATGAAATTTCCTTATTGTTTACTGTTATTTAGTACATGAAATGCCACGTGTGATCTGCTACAACCCAATTTCTCCACGGGGACAATAAATCGCTACTACTACTACTACTACTACTACTACTACTATAGCTACTACTTTACCTTTGCACAACAATGCAAACCTGTCAAGGAATATAAATTATTTGCATGTCATTCTCATGAATGTTTTCAAGGACAATAAAGACAAATGTTTCTCGCAGTCTAGTTTAGAGGTGCCTGGGCTTCACAGAGATCTGACCTTTGGGAAGAACCAGGACACACTGAACACATTACCAAAATGACATCGACGTCGCAAATGCTCTCGATGTCAGCATATGTACAATGGGAGGTCATACATTGGAGTTTGGGTGTCCCCATACTTTTGATGATGCACTTTCTAAATACCATGTTTATATTTGTATCCTTTTGCCTAAATTGTCTTTGGACCAATCGTCACAGTTCAAAAGGTCATGCATGCAGATAACAAACCCCAAATACCAGGACCATCATCAGTTGAAGTATCTTCCCACACACAGCGACATCACAGGCTGACACTCTGCATCCCCACCTTTCACCAAGGATTGTGACTCCACCATGTCACAGACGGCAATCCCACGCACTCACACACACATACACCTACACTTGCGGCATCTACTGTTGTCATATGCCTATAGAAAATCAAATGTGATGCTTCTGCAGACACTCCGCCCCCCACCACACACACAACACTTGACATCACAGGACTCCCTCCTGAAACCACACAATACACCTCTGCATGTGCTGTTGCGTTCAACAGCAGCTCTCCTCACACTCACGACAGCACAGTCATAAGTCGCCCCCTCACAAACCTCACTATGGGGTTAACTGAAGAAGAGTCTGAGAACCAGGGGAATCCATCCTTTAACACAACACACATGTCAGCAATGAGAGGGGACTGTTGTAAAAAAAAAAAAAAAAAGAAGGAAAGAAAAAAAAAATTGTGACAATGTTTATATAATCTTTTGTATTCAGGCCCATGTCATTCTGCTCTGGACTCCATAGAGGAAAAACTATGTTTTTCATATCTTTGTTATATCTATTTTATGAAATGGATGATGGTAGCCAATAAAAACATTTACTGCACAAGTAGTTTAATTTGGATGATGTTTGGAGCCTCCCTTACACAGAATCTTCCATTTTACTTATAGGCCTATATCTGGAAATTATGATCTGAGACTGCATATAGGCATACACAGGCAGTTATAGAGATTTAATGAACAACTATTCCAGACTATTCTGAAAAGACATACTGAAACATACAAAGAAGAAATTGAATAGATATGTATATTCTATACAATAAATGACTTATTATATCATACATAGCCTACTAATCCAATGTGTTGTCAATACCTGTGTCAGACAGGAGTAAGTGCTGGCTGCTGACATAATCACAAATACATCTCCTGCCAGTGGTCAGAAATGACTGAACTATTTCGAAAAGGTGTTGGATCTTCGGAAGAAGTAGATCAGTTGGTGGATCTTTGCACCTTAAAGTGTTATCATGTAAATCGTCTGAAATGCTATCAGCCATCAGTCTGGAGACAACATGAGCCTGTAGCCTATTAAGTTTACTAGTCTGTTAATTCATCTTACATGTTATATCTGAACTTCCTCATACAATTTTGAAAATTATAGCTATAAACCACAGAAAACCTCAAGATAGCGTTAATCTTCCTCTTGGCCTAGCCTATTTGGTAAAAAAAAAGAAGATGAAAAAAAATCTATATTTAAATGACAATTGACAATGTGACTGGACATAAGTTTGTAAAATACCAATTAAAATCTGTGATCTTGTTTTACGTAGGCACTGTAGTTACTACAGAGGGAAATTCCCTTTTTTAATCTCTATCACTGTTGTAAACGTGGATTAGCTACGTTACATTGCCCCTTGCTGGACAGAACTGCAAAACGCAGGTCAATATGAGTGTGAAATTTGCTGATGGACTTTGTTAAAAGTAAACAGCGATAAAATATAGCAATTCAAAGGAGAAATTACAACGGTTTATTACCCAGATCGGGGTATATAGAAGCAAAATTACAAGAATGAAACCCAATGTGTCACTCAATTATTCAGGTTTGACGACAACACTTCCGCGAGTCAGGACTGGTGCCTTCAGGAGCTGGGAAATACCTGGGAACATTGATAATTCCACTACGTCTCGGTAAAGATAGGTATCGTGGTGGCCATTGCACCACATAACCGATAAGATTATGAGCACAAAATAAACCCAATATTATCTAATGTCATTAATTGTCCCTTTAGGTATCGTCCACCGTCGTATGCATAAGCGCTGATAACAGTAGTTAGAAATTACGAGGAGCACAGGAAGGCAACAGGAGAAACTGTCAGGGGACAGGTCCCGCAGTATCTCACTACTTTGTTGACATACATTTAACTATGGATTCACAGCCTCCACCAAAGCCGTGGGAACGACGCATCCCAGGGGCGATGGCCGCACCTGTAAACTACAGGTAAATGTCCTACAGCCGCATCCGTTAGTCCACATAGCTACGATCTCTGTGGTGTTTATCGGCCACAGCCAGCTCACTGTCGTTCCTAGCTAGCTAGCTAGCTATACATAGCTAACGTTATAGTGGTGGGATGGCAAAGACAATATGACAGGAATTGGGAGTTATTTCAGGAATAAGCAGCTAGGAAAATTGCTAACTTGTCAAAAGTATCCATGTTTCTGACTCGGCGACTTAAAGTAATTGATCCAGCAACGCACCAGCTGTGCTAACAGCTAACCTAGGAGCTGCAGGCCTGACCAGGCCTAGTTATGTCATGTTATATTATACATCCATGCATGTGCCCTTCGCTGCTGTGTTAAATTTCTCTCAAGAATTCACATACAATTCATTTGCCGGCCTAGTTATGAGTTGGATCCTAATCATTTTTGTCTGAATGATGTTGTTTTTTCACTGCTGTCTGATTGCGCAATATTTATTGAACTTACTTGCACGTTCGTGGAGGGATGGGTCAAGGGTCAGGGGAAAGGTCAGCTCAGTGTTATTTACCATGAATTTATCCTTCTTCCAGTAGTATTTTTCTCTTTTGATCTTAAAACATTTGGCTCAAGGCTAACTAGGTTTAAGAATATTAATTCAGTGTACTGTTTTCACTATCATTAACCCAATACAATACGTGTAGCAGTTTTAGTAGTTACACAGCAGGCAAAACTAATCGATATCTTCACCATGATCATTTGTAGTAACATATACGGTATGTATTATCAATCATTTAATTAACTTTGTCTTTTCAATTGATAGATCTGCAGAGTTTGTACCATCTGCAGGACCCTCCACTTCTGCAGGCCCTCCTGTCCTGACCAGGATGGCGCCCCCAGTGCCCCCTCGTCCCGTCCAGCAGAGCTACCGTCCATCCTACAGTTCTTTCACTTCTTCTTACAGCCCCTATGGGAGCTCCATCTATGGTGGCTACAGCCCTTACAGCTATGGTGGTGGCTATGGTAGTGGCTATGGTGGTGGCTATGGCCTGGGAGGCTACAGCCGCATCCCCCACACAGAAGAAGTTGCCCCCAGCAGGTTTGTGCAGCAGGCAGAGGAGAGCAGCCGTGGTGCCTTCCAGTCCATCGAGAGCATCGTCCAGGCCTTTGCATCGGTCAGCATGATGCTGGACGCCACTTTCTCTGCAGTGTATAACAGTTTTCGCGCTGTGCTGGATGTAGCCAACCACCTAACTCGGCTCCGTGCACACCTCACCCGAGTCTTGTCCGCCTTCGCTCTGGTACGCACTTTACGGTACCTGTACCGACGGTTACAGAGGCTGCTGGGGCGGCGATCTGATGCTGAAGTTGAGGACTTGTGGGCAGACAGTGCGACCGATGCCCTAGCTACTAGTGCCTCTGGAGGAGATGGACCGGGGATGGAGCGTCAGTCTGTCAAATCCTGGCCAATCTTTCTGTTTTTTGCTGTTGTCTTGGGTGGACCCTACCTCATCTGGAAACTGCTAAGCTCCAGCCCTAGCTCTGAAGAAAGTGGTGAGACCTAAAGCACTCTTAAGACCTGCACATGAGAAAGATAATTTCAACATGTTTACTCACAAAAATTCTATGTTCAAGAGTTTTCTCTTACAAATCCAGGATCAGTTGTGTAACAGCCTTTATTGGGGGGTTGTTGTATAATAGATTGTCAACATTGCAGGTGTCAGATTCACCAATTTCTTACATCATTTTGTGGCTCATTGAAGACACTTGAGAGCCACCTCTAGAGAGTATCACTTACAACTACTTTTCTTGGGAAAGAGTTTGGGAAATGTTAAAGGTTTACACCAGCTGCACCCGAGGCAGCAACGCTGGTGGATGTTTGATTATATTTTGTCCCAGAGGAGACAGTGAGTGTCTGAGTGTTGGTGTTTGCAGACAGTCTTTTAAGTCCAACTCTATTGAGTAAAACTGTTTTTTGTTTTTCTGTGTAGCCACTAACTGGGCCAGTGGAGAGGATGACCATGTAGTGGCCAGAGCAGAGTACAACTTCTCAGCTGCATCCGAGGAGGAGATTTCTCTGCGGGCTGGAGACATGCTCAATCTTGCCCCTAAAGGTGAACAATTACAGATAGTATTTCCTGCCATTGTTTCTAATTTCTGGGTGTACCAACACTTTGTGTGTTCAGTTAAAGAAATCGTGACACACATTGTGACAGTATTGAATTTTGGTATTATTGATGTGCAAATCTTTATTTGACTCTCATTTGGCTACTTTATATATAACAGTTTATTGTTGTATCATGCAATCATGGATCACAATACATATCGTGTATGACATAAACTGAAATGCATACATATGTGGATAAATGTACAGTGGTATTACAGAATATTCTGGGGTTTTTTTGTTTAGTGCATACTAGTTTGTTTCTCAGTCACAAATGAGCCTCACAAACATTACAAGTATGTTTCCCTGTCCCTGTGGTATTATTAGGACAGTGTGAACACAGTATTGCAAAAAAAAAAGAAAAAGAAAAATCATCATTCAATGGTATTACAACTTTAGACTAGTGTTTTGTTTTCTTTTTTGCAAAGAGAGATATGTGATATGATTAACTTCCTTTGTATTGATGAGCTCAAACATTTTTATTCTCTCCTGCGTGTAGAGCAACAGCCCAGGGTGCGCGGATGGCTGCTGGCCAGTGTGGACGGTCAGACCACAGGGCTTGTCCCAGCCAACTATGTCAAGGTCCTCGGTAAGAGGAGAGGCCGCAGGCATGCAGAGATGGAGAGTCTTTCTCAGGTCCAACAAGGAAACACGCTGGCCTCCCAGACAGCCATGGCTACATACCCACAAGCGAATCCTGCCCAAAGCTTTACCCCCGGCCTTGGCTCAGCCCCCACCTCGGCTTCCTCAGAGGAGCTGCTCGAGTCATTGTACAGAGAAACACCAGCTCCCGTCAGTCTGGCAACATCCAACTCCAGCATACCCTCCAGCACAGTGCTAAACATCCCTGAGAAGACTGACCTGTGATGTTGGTTCACATGTACATATCCCTGCATGCAGTTCTGCATGTGGTCTTTCCCTTGGCTTAGTCCGTATGTGTGTGTGATGTTTAACCCTAAAGCCTGACTAATAATCAGCTGATAATAGATATGTGGGGAAACACCATTGAACTTGTAAAGAATTGCTCCAAGTAGTTCATAGAGCCATCTATAATGATTCAAATCATGTAACACGGTCTGGACCTTCTGATAAGGTTATTGTTTTAAATGGTTACACTGTTCTGGTTAAAGCCAGTGTGTTTCAAATAAGGAGGTTATCTTAAACATATCTTTAGTACTGATGTATCACCTGTATGTGGTATAAGAACAAAACCAATGTGTTTTTGTTTAGTGCTGTAATAATGTAACCTTTTGTTCAGTTGTGGCCCTCACTTGTAGGCTGCTTGGTTCTCTGTATTGTTATCCTTGTGATATGAATGGGAGTGGATTCAGTCAGGATTAAAGGGGGCTAATTTTGCACATTTTTGAACTGTTCACAGTAAATAATTTTGTAAATATTTAATATAATTATTTTGAAAATAAATATTTTTCAAAGTCATTTTGTCTTATAAGTAGCATTGGCATGACATACACGCACAAATAATTATATTGAAGGTTACGTTAGTTAATTGATGTATTTTTTGTTTTTGAGAATTTATGGTAGAAACACCACATTTACGACTCCTGTCTCTTAGCAACAGAACGCCTCACCTGCTGCACTGCGACAACAGGGACGAGAGACTGCTGTAGATGCGGATGGGACCAGGCAAACAATATTTGTTCTTATAAATTATTGTAGGACTCTCCTGCTGAGTTTGTATATTATCAGTGAAGCCAGTCACTGAAATGTTTCGCATGCTACTCGGCTCCAAATTGTACACACAGTCTGAGTTAAAGTACGTACTTTCTAAGCTAGCTGCTATGCTATCTGACTGAAGCTAGTGCTGCCTTGAAGGACTGTCGGAAATACTGGAACTGTGCACAAAATTGAGCTTTAACGTTCAATCTGTACCCAGTAAATACACTCAGTCAGGGTCCACTTTTCTATCTGTAATGTCTCGCGGTACTGACTGTATAGCGTCTTTATTTATAAAACCTTTGTAAGACTTGCACGCCTACCTAAACGGAGCAAATTGTTAATGGAACACCACCCCACAGTATATCCTGACACCGCTAACACGCATATTGCGGAGAATGAAAACACAACAACAGCTGAGCAATATCTTCCTGACTGACTGACTGCATCACCGACGGCGACCGTGATGCATGCTGTTTGTTTATAACCAGGGGTTTACGAGGAGCCCCTGAAGGCAGCAGATCCTGTCCAGCAAAGTTAGCTAGCAGCAGCGGCAGAGGATGCAGTTAGCCGGTAGGAGAAGACCGCAGCATCAGCATCTCCCGAGCACAATGACATAAAGCAGACAGCGGCTTAGTTTACTGTACGAGACGACGGGGTGGAAACTCTCTGACACCAGATAAGTATGTAAACTACATTTTCTCCTTTTTGTTTAGATTTTGTGTTGTGAGCCGACTGAGTCAGTTTGACCTGCAAGCAGCACTGATGCTGATGGAGCAGGAGGACAGAGGGGCTCGGCCTGCACGAGCATCACTACTCTGTTGCCCCACAGATGAATTAATGTTTTATTTATGTAAACCCCAATGGATATGACTGCATAGAGCGAATTTGTGCATTGTGGAAATGCACAAATCCTCTACTTTATCTGTGACTGCTAATCTCTACAGCCCTGAGGATTTATTCAGTGACTGATCAGTCTTTTATAGTGATTTATAGTGAATGACGCACTACCAAACCCAATAGTGAATGAGATGAATGATGAATGTTGACAGGTAAAGAGGTACAACAGAAATGAGATCAAACTTAAAAGAAGATGGCAGAAGTTGCCACTCATGAATCAATATTAACACAGCTCACCACAGAAGATAGTTAATTAATTTGATGTGTGTGACTTATTTATCAAATAAGTCATACACAAAATTAATTTCTTTTCCTTCCTGTGGGCACTGAGTTTTGTGCTGATTGAGACAGAGGTTAATGCTTCTGTTCAGATTACTGTGATGTTGGATGTTGTTCCTATCTCTCTCTGTCTGTAGAGATGAGCCGCTACTGCTCAGACAACAACAACTTTCCTTATGACAACAACGTCCTAGTTTTGGACATGGTGCTGGGCTCTCTGTGGGGAGTACCCCAGCCCATAAACTGGGACAATGTAGCCAAGCTGGTTCCAGGATTCACTCCCAAGGAGGTTGGGTAACTCTAAATGCTTCGATCCATCCATCCACCCATCATTGTATGATTTAGCACCATTAGGCCTGACACTTTGATGAGAAATAACATGACACTAATATGACGTTGCAGTGTTCCCGTCGATTTGAGGAGCTGAAGAACAGTGGAGGTTTTCCTCATGTGGACAACCAGTGCAACGCCCTGACGGAGGGAAATACCTGCCCTGAAGACGGCCTGTCCACGCTGATGGACACAGGGGAGATAGTGGAGACAGGTGGCAGCCAGAGCACCAGCAAAGTTACAGGTTAGTCAGTGAGCATGTAAAACCCTTGATTTTATTGTGTTGGTGTTGTTATTTATTTTATTTGCTGCTTTTACAGCTTAGCTTCCTCTCAGGAGTCAGTTAAATGTGATTGACTCAAAAGGTTTTTTGTTAAGCTCAGGCTGAGATCACTGTTTTACTAGATCAATAAAAATAATACTAGTGCAACATTTAAGGGTACACACTTCAAGGGATAGTTCAACTTTTGGCAAATTGGCTCATTGCCATAATCCCTATAGTCATAGCAGTTGGTTCGTTGCCTTTAATTGTTGGTGCAAGCTGATTTGAGCAAATGGCAGAGCAGAGCCGTGAGCTGCTCACAGCTACTCTATGGAGGCTCATGGGATTTCTTGGTTTCCCTCATCAAACTCATCAAATACACAATCCAACAACTCCAAAACGCTCTGGTGGACAAGTTGTGACCTGCACATTCACGACGCTGTGAGATAATTAATAACAGAACGTTACGAGACAGAGTTGTTTTCGAGGTAAATGCAGAGACTGCTTGCCGGAAAACTGCCCCAGACGGGAACATGCATCAGTGGTTTTGGATGTTTTTACTCCGAAAACAACTCTAAAAATAGCTTACACCGAAAGGTAATGAACCTACTGCTATGACTATTTGGATTATGGCAATGGGCCAATTCAAAAGTAGTAAATTATATGTCGATGCCAAATAATATACAGCTATGGCTCAGAGATTATCTACTATAAAAGATAAAAATTATCTGCTGGTGTCACCAGGCTCCAAATCTACGATCTCAGGACGGGTCAGTTCTGTGGAGAAGAAAGAGAAAAGAGTCTCAGTAGAGGAGGAAGACAAACCTCAGAAACCACGAGAGTAAGTTGTAGTTCATCCTCAGAGTTTACAGAGTGCTGTTTTCACAGCAGTGAAGCAGATCTGTTCTGTGTTATCTTGATGGAAGCTTTGGCTGACTGGTACAATTTTTGCAAATTAACTTTTTCCCCACAGTCCCAACATGGTCATCCACGTGTGTGATGAAACTAAGAACCTGAAGCAGGACTTCACGTGTCCCAGAGACCTCCTGGTGAAAGAGATGCGTTACTTCGCTGAGTACTTGTCTGTGGATCCTCAGAGATGGGAGGAGGTGGACATCTCAGTTCACTGCGATGTGCAGATCTTTGACTGGCTCATGAACTACGTCAGGAGGAACTCGGCAGGCGAGGGAAACAAGGACAAACCGCGGCTCGGTAAAACCCCTGTTAAACATAAACAGTTACAACATTATCCCACATGGGAATGCCTGAGCTGTCACTAAGAGCAGCTGTTAGCGTAAATCAGTGGACGTTTTATTCAGTCACTAAACGTGGTGTGTGTTTGGTGGGTCACTGGCTGTGTGTTCTGTGTTGTTTGTTGGTTGTGGGGTTTGCTTGGTTGGTTTGTCATGTGGTGTTTGTCGGTTACAGAGCCCAGCAATGTCATCTCAATCCTGATCTCCTCCGAGTTCTTGAAGATGGATACGTTAGTAAGTGTTGTGACGTGTGATGCTCAGTGTGGTGGTGTGCTTTCGGGCCCCTTGTTTTTCACACGCAGTGCAGGGAAGTTGTGTTGGTATTGTGTTGAAATTGAATGGTGGAAATGTCCTTGTAAGTTCTCTGATATATTTACATTTACATCACACAAATCATTTTTTTGACTTCTTATTCAGGGAAAACAAGAGGCCCATAGATAGAGCTTTGTTAAATTGATGTTGCATGGATGTTGAGAGTGAAGATGTTCTTTAGTTTTTGTAACTGCCATCACCACTGCTGTAATTACGTAGGCTCCGCAACGCCCTGTTCAGACCTGCTATTAACATCCAGCTCAACTTAAGGACCAGCTACTCTACTGGCGATCTCCTCCACAGAGTAATTGGTCCCAACAGCCTCATAAGGAACCCCAAATATTTTACCATTTCAGTAGATAGAATATTTTTTATTGTAGAGGTGTGAGCAGCACAGTGATGCTCTCAGCCCCTTTGTGGACACAACACAACTGACCTGTCACAATAACAAAAAATGTAATTAATTTAGTTTATTTGACAATGCAGGTTAACATTGTTGACCCATTAAAAATGCATACAGCTCTGATTTAGTTTCAGCCAGACTTTAACATTTTATATTAAAAATCCTGGCGTCTCTGGTTAGTTTTATTCTGGTCGGTAGTGAGTTCCACATCCGGCAGCCTTTTACAGAGAAGGTGGTGATCCTATCACTATTTTTCCTGCTGAAAAGATTGCACGAAACATCTGGTGCCAAATTCTGTAAACATTTAAAAAACAAAACCAAAACTAAGCAAATGCATACTGCTTCAGAATGTGACAGTAATGCCACCTTATTGGTTTCTTGTCCATTATTTTTAAGGTTTGATTCAACACATAGTTAGGGAAGTGGGAACCGATTGAGAGGTCAACCAATAGTAGATTTCTAAATACTGACATTATGATAGTTTGAGGAAGGAAAACCACAATAGACAAGTGATTGGCAGATACAAAAAAGACGTTACACATCCATGGTCCAGAGTCAGTCAGCACATGAGTGATCACAACAACCACTTTTGTCCCTCGTCATCTCCTGTTGAAAAGACCATGACAAAGCCTCCCCATTTCCTATCTCTCTCTCTCGAATGTACTTTCCATTAAAAGTGAAAAAGCCCAAAAAATATACTTAAAAAAAGAACTGACCACTTGTGTTTGAATGTTAATGCAGGCCTGAATTTAGAGTAAACATCATAGCAGTGGTGTTTTATCCGTGTTTGTGAAGATAGGATCAAAGAAATCAGAGTTGCCTGCGGAAGACTTTTATGAAAGCTGTGAATCTTTGTCCATGCTCAGGTGGAGGAATGTGTCCAGTACTGCCACAAACACATGAGCGCCATCGTGGCCACGCCCTGCAACATGAACTGCATCAACAGCAACCTGGCAACACGCATCGCAGAGCTCTTCAACCACAACGAGGCCGACGACATCAGGGACAAAAAAGACAAGTTCAAGAGGTGAGGTCCACTCTAACAGGGCTTCATGTCATAACATCCTCATTCTCCTTCCTGAGTTGGTTTTATGTATATTTTTAAAAAATGATACCATCATCATCTAATGACCCTGAGAATCAAGAGATGTGCATGCATGGATATAATAATGAAGACAATGACATTTTATAGCCTCATTTTCACTGTATCAAAACCCCACTGATGTCCAAATTTACTCCAAAAGTGCTTGACAATAAAATACGAATTGTAAATTATATGAAAATGTATTCCTGTAGAAATCCTGCTGACTCACTCTTGAAACTGAAGACTCTCAGCAGCTATTGTTGAGTTTTTTGTGCACTGATAGTGAAGCAGACATGTTTCTTACTAATATGAAATATAAAAGGTGTCAACAAAATGGTGAAATACTGAACACATGGTTTGAACACTGGTCAGTGCTGATGTTCGATTTCCAGAATGAATTATTATTCCAGTTTGACCTTGGATTGAGGGTCACGGTGCAGATGGTTCATCTTAGCAGGCTGCTGATGTAACAGCTGCGGGTAGATGAGTCATCCATATTTCTTCAGTGATTGAATCACTCATGAAATATATTTTTATATCACTGACAGCACAACAATTGAATATCAGTTCTTGATTTTATTTTATTTCATTTCACTTCACACTTAAAGCAAATTGTTCCAGAAGAAGATCGAGCGCCTCTTCGATCCAGCCTATCAGAACAGAGATTCCCCGGGGAACGCCTCGACTCTCTACAGGTGCAGCTGCTTATTTCTTTGCTCACGCCCCTGAGCCGTGGTATAATGAGCATATACCACGGACTGGAGTGATATATTGTCTTTATAAAACGGTTACCAATAATGACAATATGAAAGAGGAATAGCAATCAATTTCATGTAGTTTTATTCAACCAGAAATTCAGCTCATAGTTAGCTCTACATCTCGTCTTTTCCTCTGCTTTTTTTTTCAGGTGAAAGTCACTGCTCAATCCCCTCTACCATTGTTAACCCTCCCTGGAGGTGAAAGTTAACCTTAAACATGTGAATTCAACTACTTGAGTCTATTTTTTAACATTGTAAAAACACTCACTGTCTTTTGGTACTGACGGCAACAGTCCGTTGCGGAGTGATAGCCTATGCTGTATATGCTCATTGTACCATGGTACCAATCAGATTGCCGGATTTCACATTTCCGTATATACACACACACATATATATATATATATATATATATATATATATATATATATATATATATACAGTACATACACATCTGTTTTTATTTCTGTCCACCTAACCTTTCTGCTCCTTCTTCTTCAGGTGTGGTCTGTGCCTTAAGATGCTGACCAAAGAAACAGAAAGGAAGATTTCCTGTGTTCCAGGGAAAATCAACATTGACGCTCACGGAGAGATCATCTACACACACACCAGGTACCACAGCTGCTGCTCATTAGGACTCTGCTTCACAGCAACAGACAAGAAGAGAGTCATTACTGTGTTATACAGCTCCTTCATCCAGCTGATTCAGCATTATTGAAGTCTGCTTATGCGTATGTGTGTTTGTGTGTGTGTGTGTGTGTGTGTGTGTGTGTGCGTGGGCGTGGGCGCAGGCAGAAGAGCTGGGACGTGCATGAATACATCAGTGGTCTGTATGAGGAACTCAAGTCCTGGGTCCTGGTCTACTGGAGAATCTGGGGTACCATCAACTACCTCACCTGCTCCAGATGCCAGCAGGTGTGTGTGTCTGTGTACATATGTATGTGTGTAAGTGACTGATCAAATGAGGAAAATGCTCAATGTCATTCATTGTGTGAGATTATGATTCTATTAAGTGCTTTCTGTGTGTGTGTGGGAGCAGGTGTTTGTGTGTGCGGAGCTGACGTGCTGTAAGTACCACCCAGACAGTGTGCTGTACCCCGGCCTGGGGGTAGAGAAAGGTCTGCACGGGGCAGGAATCTACCCCTGCTGCAACCAGAGGGTGCTCCGCTTTGATCCCACTGGTATGCCCAAGGTATGGACACACACACACACACACACACTGGGTAACTAATGAATATTCAAGTTGTACATAAATGAAACAATGCATGCTGTCAGAGTCTCTTTATAACGGTCGGTAAACCTGTTTGACTGAGTAATTGCCGCCCTGTCGAGGTTTGATTTAACCATCATTTGTACCGTCGTTTCCATGCCCTCCACCCACTGCATGCTGGGACGGAAACCGACCCCCATTATCCTCCGCGACTACACGGAATGAATAAACGCAGCTCACGGTTAATGACATGAAGGTTAACGAGAGCTAAACTGCAGCACAAAGACACAGTGTGACAAACGATGACACAGGACTAATTCAGTTCGTGACCCAGATACTGAGTGAACAGCAGATATTTGTGGCCTCAGTCTGAACACAAGCCGCGCCCAGCTACATGTCAACATGTACAGTCGATTTCTAACCAGGAAGACATTATTTCCCACTCTTGATTTTTAAGTAAGGCAAACATCAGCACAGACACTCCACTCCCCCCACTAACCTCTACGCAGAAGAAGGAAATTCAAAAACTGAATTGTTTCTTGAAATATAACGTCCTGTTTCCTTCAGATTATTAAAGGGATAGTTCAACATTTTGGCAAATTGGCCCATTGCCATAATCCTTATTCTTAAAGAGTAGGTTTGTTACCTTTTATTGTCGGTGCAAGCTGTTTTTAGAACGGTGGAGCAGAGCCACTAGCTGCTCAGAGCTACGCTACGGGGGCTAATGGGATTTCTTGGTTTCCAAATCAAATCAAATCAAACTCATCAAATACACAATCCAACAACTCCAAAATGTTCTGGTGTGAAGTTGTGACCTGCACATTCACCACGCTATGAGACAATAACGAAACGTTACGAGACAGTGTTGTTTTCGAGGCAAATGCAGAGACTGCTTGCCGAAAAACTGCCCTCAACAGGAACACGCATCAGCGGTTTTGCATGAATTTACCTCTGTCTCTGATTCCAGCGAGAGGAGGAAGTGTTGAAACAGTTTGTGTTTGTGTGTTCAGGGCTGTAAGATGCGTGACCACATAGTGAGCGTACCTGACGAAGAGAACTGTGATGAGGTCACGTCGGCCCAGACCAGAGTCCTGAATGACCTGCTGCTGCACAGAGACGCAGTGTGCGTGTCCAACACACCGCCTGCAGACGGGTGAGACCATGGATCATTTGATAGATATTTAATTTGGCCGTGAGTGAGAAGTGTGATAATGATAATGATAATATGTGTGTGTCAGGTCTGAAGAGAGTCCATCCAGTACAGAAAAGGTTCAGGACTGTGATGTTCTCTTGGAGCCAACACTCCTCGGACCTCTGAGGGGAGACGGCAGCACTGTGAGTCTACTCTCTCCCTCTGTCTCTCCTCTGTACCTGTGTGTCTCTCCTCTCTGGTCTTGACCTCAGCTTCTTCCTCTTTCTCACCAGTTTTCCCTCTTGAAAAACTGGAGCCTGCAGCTGGTAGGACCTCTCCCTCTCTTCTTTCATTACACACAATCTGCTTCCACTCTGTGACTGATCGTGTTGTTATTCACAAGCGCGCACCGTCGTCAGTGTCATGAAGCAGCTGAGTGTTAATGTGTGTGACCTGTCAGAGGCAGCAGTCCCTCCTGTCTGAGGACGAGGAGTACACCACGGGGTCGGAGGTCACTGAAGACGAGGTGGGGGACGAAGAGGAGCTGTCCAAGAAACAAGGTGGAGTAAGATGACACAGAGCTGTGGTCATTTATTTAAAGGGATAGTTCAACAACATAGTTCAACATTATTGCCATAGGAGTAGGTTATTTACCTTTATTTATCAGTGCATGTTGTTCAGCAATCATTATGGAGGTGAACAAGTTGTGACCTGCACATTCACCACACCAAGAAATAATCATGTATAAATATGTAACATTATGACACATGAAGCAAATACTCGAAACACCTTGCGCCTTTGAAATCACTCCACCCGGGGTGGTGTTTGGCTCAGTTGGTGGAGCACCCGCTCCATGTGCATGTCCATGTGTACTGTCCTATCAATGAAGGCATGAAAAGCCAAAAAATATACTTAGAAAAAAAGAAAAGAAATCACTCCACCCAGCAGCCATGTCTGAAATGTAGTTCCGGTTATGCCTCTAAAACAACTCCATCTCGTAACATTGCATTATTATTTCATAATGTGGTGAATGTGCAGGTCACAACTTCTCCACTAGAGCGTTATGGAGTTGTTGGATTGTGTATTTCATCAGTTCGATGAGGGACAGGGGACCTGTACCGTTCATCTCCTTTGTGTTCACTGAGAAGCTCACGTCTCTGCCCTGCAGATCTCAAAATAACATGCACCAATAATTAAGGGTAATGAACCTACTCCTGTGACTATAGGGATTACGGTGATTGGCGAATTTGCCAAATGTTGAACTATCCCTTTAACTTCCTGTTCAAGTGACCCTGCGGTGAACTTGTCATTTCTACATAGTTGCGCAGATCAAGAGTTTTCATTTTCCACAATGACAAAAACCCTGTTTGACTTTGTGTCTCATCAGTCGTCAGACAGAGAGGGTGGAATCAGGGCGACAGCGTTTGATACTAATGAATAATCATTGTCATGATTAAGATGCTGCTGGGCGGTTTGATTACAGGCTGATGATAACCGTCCCTGTCGTCACTATTGCAACCACGTCGCACTGTGATGACAGCTTAATTGCAGTTTATATGTGTGTCTATTGTGTGTCTGTGTGAGTGGGCTGTGACTGAGAGACATGATGTTATCGTCAAAGTGACGGCGACAACAGAAGTTTACTGTCACTCTGGAATCACACATGGAAGAAATGTCATTGATTTATAATCAACCATCAGACCATGATTGTGTTGAGATTAGAATGACTCAGTCAAGTGATGGAGGTGTAGATGCAGAACGACTGTTACCATGTGATGCCTTCAGGTTCCACTATGTACTGGTGACCAATCAGCTCTCTCCTCATTATAAAGTGTTGTGTTAATTTGCATTTAATGTGTCAATGAATGGAGCTCCATGTGAGTGTGTAGGGCAGCAGCTTCAGCACTGAGTCACAGTCGTAATTTAAATGATGAAAGGAGAGTGAGGACACGTGATGAGACGTTGCTCTATTTTTATCACACATCCCTCCCCCCCTCACCCACCCACCCACCCACCCACACCCACACCTCATCCTCCTCCTCACTCTACATTTTCATCACGTCTATTTTTAACATTTCATTGTTCCAGCTCTACATTTTGGGATGTAAAAGCGGTCGCTGCCTTTTGTCCAGCAGGTGGCGTCAGACACCCGAGGAGAAACTCACCGACTTCTTTGTTTTCTCTCTTGTTCCAGCTGCTAAAAAAGCCAAGAAGGCCCACAGACCTCTGAAAAAACAAATGTCCTCTCCAAACTTCCAGCGCAGAGACAGAGCAGAGAAGGTGACGCACTCCCTTCATTCACATTCAACCTGAGCGTCCCAGACGTGTCTTCGCTGCTGTATGGAGGGGGGGGGTGAAGCAGCAGCTGCGGGAACAGGGCGTGTCAGTCAGAGCAGCCTCACACATCTTAAATATTGATCCAGAAGTTGTTTTTTCACATGCGTCGACGTGCGTGCTTTACATAAAGTTCACCCGACACACCAGAAGTTGTTTATGATTTGTTAATCCGAGCAAAAAAATAATTTAGCTTCAGAGAATTTGACTCTTAGTTTATGCATGGCTTCTCCAAAACATCTGCTGAAACCGACACAGTTGTACATCATGTCCCTGAACGCATCTTGCACACTGGTTATTTATGGTTGGTGAACTTCATTAGCTGCTGCAGATTCAACCAGAGAGTGTGTGTTAATGTTCCACTGATGATCTGACACTGTGAACCGTCTCTGTCCCTCAGTCACAGACCAGAGACAACACGCCTTTCACGTGAGCTCACCTGCATCGTTGTTTCAAAAATCCACACACACACACTGATGTAACTATTGTGTCTCAGTACATGTGTGCTGTTTGAGTGAACTTTGGTTTGCTCTATTGTGTGTGTGTGTATGTGTTTTGTAGAGTGAGTGTCCAGAAGAGTAAGTGGGACAGCTCCCGCTCCATGCGCTACAACCAGGACGCTCAGAGAGAGGAAGGTAAAGGAAGTGAATGTTATTAAAACTATATTTTTAGTCTCTCACCGTACAGATAAATCAGGCTCTGGCTTTATTCTTCTTTCACTTCGTCACATTGACCCCGTCTTGTTGTGTTTCTCCTCTTCTTCGTCTTCCTGAACCAGACCAGCGGCGCATGGTGGAGATCGTCGGCTACCTGACCAAGATGAGGTTTGGAGACCAGGAGCAGAGCAAGTCTAAGGACACTAAAGAGGTGTGCGTGTCAGCTGATGTGGTCATGGTTGATGTTGAGCTGTCAGCTTTGTTGTTCTAGTTTTTGCAGCTGCCTAATGTTGGATTGTTTTTGGTGTGTGTGTGTGTGTGTGTGTGTGTTGTTGCAGCCCGCAGGGGGAATCTACTCCAGATTGGAGGCGCAGCTTAAGAGTAGCTCTCAAACCAGACAGAGTTCAGAGAAGACACCCAGGTACAGAGCAGCTCTCACTCACACTGTCTCCTCTCCTCTCTTTTTTGTTAATGTCTTATTTCTCACTGAAGCGTCACCTTCTCAGGGTTCCTACGCAAGTATGGAAAGTAAGGAAAAGTATGGAATTTGATTCTATCAGTCAGTCATTTAGAAAATGTATTGCCATGTCAACAAGTGACAAGGAATTTGTCTTGGTTTGCTCTCTAATACTTACAATACAAACACCACATGAGAAATACAGAATAGCAGGAGACAGTATAGATTACAAATTACAAAGGACAGTACCCAGCAACATTATGTATTGAACTGCACTGAAAGAGTTAAATCCACATGAGAATTAGCTACAATCTCCTGGAAATTATTTGGTGACATAATGGCATTCAAATTCAGAATAATGAAAACAAATGCAACATTGCATTGCAACAAATTGCATAATTTATTTACATAATACACATCTAAATACTGGAAGTCTGGAAATTAGGGTCTGGAAATTTCAAATGTAAAGGAACCCTGTCTTCTTCTTCTTCTCCTGTCTGGCTCTGCAGGTCTAAGATTCGCTACGCTCAGATCCGGACAACATAACAAAGCCCGAGGGGAACAAAGCTGCTGAAGAGACAGACTGATGGAGAGTCATTAGAACAAAGAGGAAGAGGCCAGATCCTCGCGCGAGGGCTCGGCACGGCAAAGTAACCTCGTAGTGACAGCCCCCTCTAGCACGGCCACCACCTATAACCTCACCCCCTGCCAGCGCCCCCCTCCTCCCCTCCCCTCCTCTCTCTGCTTAACTCAGGTGACTACGTATGGATCACCGCTAACTGCACCCTCCGTCACTCAGCCCCGCTGTTTGTTTGTGCAGCTGTGACCGGGACCTGGACGAACGGGGGAGAACTCCGGGTCCGGCTCGGCACCAAGGAAACGCACTTTGACTGATCTCAGTGTTTTCTCCAGGAACAAGACAAGTGGGGTTTTTGTTTTTTTTTTCTGCAAAGGACAACATGAGAAGTTGTAGTGGAGGCAGCCGAAGCCTTCTCCGTCTGACTTGTTTGGATCCAGTAAACGTTAATGAAAACGTGGCTTCAAGAGAAATGAGGCCTGAAGTCAAGACCAGACGTTTACTGCATCCACACAACTCAGCCTGTTTGCCTGCTCGTCACAGCACGTCAGTCTGCACTCGTTCTCATTGTCCTATGTGGTGAAGCCATCTGGATCAGACAGATGCTTTAGTTATTGACAAAATACCCCCATTGCCCCCCTCCCCACACACCCCACCCCCACCCAGTCCTGGTAGAGATATAGCTCTAGTTGTTTCTATCTGTACTGGAATGTGTGTGTACTGTGCAACACTGGGACCAATAAAACATGAATGACACTGAACTCAGGCCAGACCTTCTCTCTGCTTGTTGTTGTCGTCCACTTGGTGGCAGTGTGCCCCCTCAGAGGAGACAACCCCCCCTCTCCACCCCCACTCCATGCAGCCCCTCACATGTCAACTTTGCCCCAGTTTGACCACAACCTGTCACCTCTGCTCCAGCTGTCACCAGGTGCTGTCACAGCCGTCACCTGAGTGAAGGAAGTCCCCGTTTGACTTCATGCAAACTGTGTCTTGTTACGTTTTTAAAATGTGTTTGGTGGAGGACTGGAGTCGCGGGCGTCAGGCTGGAGAGTCAGCCACACACCGACTGAGAGGCTCTGATCAGCGCTGGCTCTGCTAACCTGGCTCTTCCTGTCAAACTTACTCACAGGGGTATTAATAACCTGCCTGCCCACAGCGCAGACAGAGCAGGGGCATAGGGGGGCACAGAGCGTAGAGCGTAGGCGGGCGCTGCCCCAGCTGTTCCCTCTTCTCCTCGACAGCAAATGCCGAGAATGGCTGAGGATCTCTGGATCTGGGTCAGGAAGCTAGGGAGGGGGGCAGTGGGGATGTGGGATGGGGGTCCAGTTACAGCTGGACTGAGTTACGGTCCTCGAAAGATGGCAAGATATAAAGCATCAAAGCAAACATATGAAGTCGTGCTACGCCAGAGGGAAGAGGTGCTGAGTCCACAGAAGACAGCAGCTCGAGTATAAAACTGTTTCATGGCTACAGTGTGAACCACACAGACCTTTCATAGACCCCTAGACGCAGAGACCGGCCTCTGGATCCAGAACTGCCTCCGAACCCACAGCTGACCCCCGTGACGTCTAACAAAGTAAAATGAACAGTTCAATGTGGGGTGTGGAGTGTGATACTGACGATCTCCCCCCAGCTTCCTCTGTGGTTGCATCAGAGCTGACAGGTTGTTGGAGCGGCTTCAGATCAGTGTTTCAACTTTCAGTGGCGAAGCATCATCATAACCTTTAATGTAATACCAGTAAGTTAACAGGGATTAGTGGCAGGCTCCACTTACACAGCACCAACCTTGGCCAAAGATGTCTGAGCAGCAATGGCCGGATGCCACAGGAACACTGCGTGACAGATGACATCCGTCATCGCCATCATCATCCACCTTTCCTTTTACGATTTATGTCCATGTGGCAAAGAGAGGCGTGTTTCAGCTCAGGTCAGAGAAGTTCAGGTGTGTCTGATCCAGCTACTGCACAGATCCTTTTTCCTGTTTCAACCTTTATGTTGTTACTACAAATTACTACCACATAAATTAATGCACATTTATCAGGACGCTTTTTTGTTAGAAAACATTCATGTTTACAGTCGGAGACACATTTACCCAATCACAGGACAGGTGGAGTGACTGATCAGTCGCTTTAACCAGGTTCAATTTTAGATCCGAGATGAAACTCAATTCTGCAGTGTTTTTTTAATATAGCATGTGTCATTTCCTACAGCTTCCCTGTGTGAAACAGAAACAGGTCTCTGTTGTGAAAAGAAAACTGAGCAAAGGCAGGGTTATAAAATTCTCAACTTTAATCAGTTCAAAAAGTTCACAACAAATGTAACACCTTGAGAAGGGAAATTTGCCATTAGAGATTGGGTACTTATTTGGATTTATACATTCTTTTCCTAATTAAACTCGTTGGCAATTCATTTGCTCTGTGGACAAAAAGCCTTTTGTTTATTTGGACAGAACTCAAACAGGTACAAATGAAAAATGCAAAAATACAAAATTAAATGTAAACCCAGTTTTATTTTTCATTTTGCTCTAAAGGTAGTGACTTGAAGCACTACTGTATGGTAAACAATCTAAATTAGTACAATTCAAAATCTTGAAAGCCATCTGAGTTAAACAGGAGTTGTTATAAAGATGCAACCAACCAAGAGCCCATAAATACCTCCGCCACTTCCTTAAAACATCCCATTAATGAAGGCTCACAAATGAGCAACAATCCTCTTAGAGGAAAACAAAACGCTGATGTCGACTAGGCGACAGCACACACGCGCACACACCCACAACAAAAAGAAACAATAGAATAAAAGGAAAAAAATGTTCCCATGGTAGTAAAGATGCTATACAATTGGGATGATATGCACATATTCAGTTTTGCTTTCCCTAAAAAAAAAAGAAAAACAAAAGAAAAAAAAAGCAGCAGCAGCAGCCACACTTTTTTTTTTTTTTTAGGTGAAGCAGAACTCATGAGCAACAGATGCTGATAACATGAAGCAGCATCTCTCAGCCTTCATTCATTATCCGTTAGATTCACATTCTCCCACAATGCCGTGGGGCACCAAATAAGCGGTGCATGCGCCTCTAAAAGACCACCTCCGTCTGTCTCACCACAGGTCTAGAAGCCTCTATGCCGACTGGACACATATGCTGTTTTCACAAAAACCCTGCTCAGACTGTATATATAATATATTTATATATAAACAAATATATGGGAGAGAAGTAGGGAGGGGGGAGAGGAGAACAGGGAGGTGGAGGGAACCGAACAAAAACAAGATGGTTAACTTGTTCTAACTGTTACAACCTCGTCATGCAGGTCTTGGGATGGGACAGAGACCAACAAAATGTGAGCTTAGATTAATGGTTCTGGAAAGATATCACACAAAAGTCTCCATAGAAAACGCAGATTATGTAAAAAGGGCCACAGGGTGACGCGGTAATCACGTACAGATTATTGGCATTGTTTTGGTCAACAACATCCAGTGGGACGGCCCGCTCTGCAGGGGGGGGAACGGCCTCCCGCCACACTCAAGTGCCTCTCTTGGGTTTTGTTGTGTTTGCTGTGGTTAGGGTTTGTTTGTTTGTTTGTTTGCTGTCTGGAGTACTGTACAGTTTGGTTGAGCTGGTGCTCAGTCACACATCTCTTCAGGGATCTCGTGAGGGTTGAGGATGCCTGGCACGGACATCTGGATCTTGTGTTTCTCCTCCTGGGCCTGACGCAGCGACGCCTCCCTCTCCTCCAGGAACAGGTCCGAGGTGTCCTCGCCTGCAAACTCCTGAAAGAGCAGCAGAGATGGAGACGGTGGTCAGCTGAGGGACCGTTCAATACATCTGCTCATCTGACTGACTGGAGGTAAAACTAATTAATATTTTCATTACTCATTCGTCGACTGATAAGTCTCTAACATACAGCTGTTCAAATGCGTGTTGACTATCCAGCTTCAGATTTCACAAATTGTCCTGTGTTTTATCTGAAGTGTTGGACCATAAGAAGATAGATCTATGATTCAAGGACTAAAATCCATCTTGTGTAGTTCTACATTTCCTCAGCCAATCAGAAGAGAGCTGGCTAATAAAAATTAAGTAGATCTCAGGTAAAAAAACAACAACAACAAATCAACAAAAAAACAAAACAACACATAGAAACCAAATACCACAGGTTCTGGGTGGTGGGTGGGGCTTGTAACTTCTTTGTTGTGACATCACAAAGTTGTAGATTTTTAAATAAACATCATACCTCTATAGCTTTAAAATCATTAAAAGAAAAAGCAGCAGCAAATGAAGCAGTTTATTCTGCAGAAATGTTGAATGACTGATTATCAAAACGGTTTCCAATCTGTTGAAGTGTTTACATGTTTTAGCTCTTATCCTGATTACATTTCAAAAGATCTTTTATTTTAAGATTAGTCTGGTCAAATCAACACCAACACTGAGCCTCCGCTGAAAACTGGACTCATCGGTGGATCATGTCCTTCAGTGACATAACACCACTCTGTGTCACTCTCATACTCAGTTTTATTCCAACAATTAACTGGCACAGCGGCCACAAACCTTCCATATACTTAGAAGGGCAACCTGGCCATGTAGGAAAAGTAGTTATTTCTGGAAACAGCAGCTAAGCAGCCAGCTATGTAGTCACTGATAACCTCTGTCAAAGGAGACAAAGGCTGTGCAGCAGAGGTATGAAGAGCTTTGTTCACCCTGGATCCACTTATTGGCAAAACAAAGAGACACAACTAAAATACATTAAACTGAGTCCAACAGCTGATTTCTGGGATTGATTCAGACCAGAGAGGAGCTACTGGGCTGCGTTCAAGTCCCTCTGCGGCTGCCAAGGGGGGAAAAAAAAGAAAAAGAAAAGACCAAGATCTGCTTCCTCAGTTCCTGCAGTAGCTGATGTTATCCAAAGAGACGTGGGGATGAGTGGAACATTGTGCGCGGCGGCCTGTACTCCGGCGACCTCACCTTTATCTGCACGAGGAAGTCCCTCAGGTGCTCCTTGAAGGCAGGAATGTCCTGGTTTAAGCTGAACAGCCCGGTCACAAACACCTTCACCTGAGCACTAAACCAGACACACAACCACAGAGATGATAAACAAATGTGCTTTGACTGCAGCAGAGGCTGTGTGTAGCTGTGTGTTGACACTCACTCTTGTAGATGAGGGAAGGCGGTCTTCAGCAGGTTGGCTACGTACTCCTGGATGAACACCTGGTTGTTGGTGGGGCTGGCGGGGTTCAGGCCTGTGGTGATCTTCCCCTCCTCCACCAGGTTGAACATGTAGGCCAGGATGGACGCATGCATGGTCAGGCCTGCAGGACACACACACACAAACCATTACACGCTGGCTCACTACACAAATTTCCCTCCAGTCAGTTTTTCAAAGCGGTTTTACATCTGTGGTCCCCGGGCGTCCCCGCTCGTCCTCCGTGAACTCACCGGCGGTGTGCGACGTGTCCGTGACCACGGAGAAGATGTGCTGCAGGATGTCACAGAAATAGGTCTGGTAGAAACTCTGGGCGGCGGCTTCCTCCTGGGCCACGTTCTGCAGCATCGTGTAGAGGATCTGCAGACCTGGAGGGGCACAGACGTGGACACGTGGTCAGGTCACATGTCTAACTGAATGTTACTGCGGGGCCGGGGGCTTCGTGTGACACATGAACATGAGCGAGAGCTTCTGAACCCTGCTGATGTGAAGCACCGCCTGCACCTGCACCGTCACCCTCCTGCTGTTTAACAAACGACCCGTGCCGACCCCACCTGAGACGCTCATTTACTAAATGGAGTTAGGAATGTGTGTCATCAGTCTTACCGGTGTCGGCCACGTTCCTCATGGTGTGTTTAAAGGCCCAGATGATGGAGTCCAGCACCAGTTTGAACTGGGCCGGGGGGATGGCGAGGAATGCAGGAAAGCAGTGGGAGTTGACGGCTTGGAGCAGGTAGAAGAAGTGGGTCCTGTGCTCCGGGTACTCCTCAAAGTTCTGGTTGAAAAACACAAGACGGTGAGTGAACGGTGAGGACGAATAAATGGGAAATTTTTGGAGCTCTAACTTCCAGGGGATGTCAGAAGAACAACAAGAAAATGTGTATGATCGATGTCTTTTGGCAAATTGTAATATTTGTAAAATATCAAGTTTGTAAATGTTGTTGTTTACATAGGACAACCCAGATGAACCTGGTTATACTGATTATCTTTAAACTAAAAAACAGGACGATCAGTTATCATTACATTATAACGACCAATGAGAATAACAATTCATCTTTCTACAGGAATTCTCACTCCTGAATAGAGCAGGTGAGTTCAGAGCATTGGTGAATTAGACCTTGTCGTAACAACAGACATCAAAGCAGAACATCCGACGAGAAAAGACTGAGCAGCTCGTCAACACTGTCCACAGTCCTGTCTGTGAGGGACGTGCTTTGACTTTCAGTGAGACATTAAATAAGTTCACAGCTGATCTATCATTTCATCGACTCGTGTGTGCAGGACTGTCATCGAGTGCAGCTCCTCCACTTCACACACTAACCCCGCACTTGCAGCATTTTTAAGCGAGTGCTTTACAATGTTTCTAAATCGTATCCTCAACATTATAAATACATCTCTTCAACCTCATCCTCGCAGATGCCTCCAAAACAGCTGCTCTAAAACTCTTAATCCTTCTTAAACCCGGTCTACACAGTAACACACGGACCAGCTATAAACTGATATCAAGCCCCTCACTCATTCATACTGTTGTAAAGCAATAGTTATAGTACAGACACCCTCCTGCTTCATCGCCTGCTCCTGTGTAGTTAGTGAGCGCCATAAAATCTTCAGATCCTCTCATCAGCTGGTTTCTGGCTTCAACAGCACAACTGGAAACGGCTGCAGTCAAACCGTCCACGTGAGGACAACGGAACTGCAGTCGTCCCTCTAGTGAAGTGTAGGAGTAACTGACCTTTACTTTGAGGCTACGATGTCAAGTGTGTGGAAAATCCTGAGGAATAAGAGTAACTATTGGATATACACTGGCACCGCTCCTGTGCTATAATGTCAACAAACTTTGTTAAATCATTAAGTCAATGACTCAAAGTGTTTGGATTTTGAAAGTTAAAGATCTGACTCATGTTCCTAATTAAAGCTGCTGATGGATCAGACCTGTTTGTCAGGTGCAGAAACAGAGACACATATTTAGAAAACCAGCATCCAGTGGTGTCAAGTCTTTCACTACGTCTCACCTTGTTGATCATGTTGAGGGTGCACTCAAAGACGGCGTCGAAGATCTGGGGGATCTCGCTGGTGATGTGCCCGCCCAGCTTGTTCACAATGGTTGCCATAGTGCTGAGGACCTCAGGTTCTCGGGCAGCGGGGACGTTGCGCTGGTAGTCGATGAGGACGGCGTCCAGCAGCGGTGGGACAAAGTTCTCCCCGACCTGGAAGACGGAGGAGTGATGATCAACGCACCGAGAGGAAACTTTAAGATTTAAGAGTTTTAAATGTTCCACTCTGACAGGTGCGTAACTAAGGAGCAGCTCATGAAGCTCTGACGGAGAGTCCTGGAGGACACTGAGAGACTATGAATATTACATAGAGGAACCATGAATATTACACTGAAACTGAACATTAATTGTTATGCAGATAAAAACACAGCTCTGGGCGGAAACGTCCCAGTCTGCCACGAGGAAAATTTTTCTGCTTGATCTAAAAATACCGGCTGGATTAGCTCGACTTCTTCTCTACGGTTGGCTGTTACATTGATCGTCACAGCGTGCAGCATCACCTGAGGACACGCTGGGGTAAAAAATATGTCACAGCTGTTTTTGCCACATCCTGGTGTTTTAATAATCACACCGATGGGACTTCTGTCTGTGAGCTTGGAGTGGACCGTCAGAGCTGACAGCTTCAGAAACATCAGTGACACGCTCCCACATTTCTCACCATCTGTGGGTCGTTTGATCGGCTGACCCAGCCCGAGATCAGTTTCAGCGTCTCTCGTTTCACTGTCCTCATACTCCGGATCAAAGGCTGTTTTGTCACCATCTCACCTGCACACAAAGAGGAGAGGCATATCAAACACACTGTGAAGAAAACGGACCCAGACTGTTGTCAAGCAGTCCTCACTCAGCTTTGTGTGTGTGAAAGCACAGGCTAAAAGAGTAACTAGTATAAAGAGTGGTGACGTGCAGGTTCACAGTCAAATCACACTACTACTACTACTACTACTACTACTACTACTACTACTACTAATCTACACAATGTGTTTTAGGACAAATCACTACACCCGCTGTTGACAGGTTCAGACTTGCAGCTCCAAGTTCCTACATTATCTTTTTATGCAAAAAGAGGGGGGCAAAATCCTACATTACCACCATGTTCCTGCCTCTTTCTCATATTGGTTGTTAAATTTTTAGAGTTATCTGTGAGATGAGACCGGGGTTATGGCTGTAATCGGCAGAGCTGAAGAACAGTAACTGTCAGATCTTTGCTACAACGCTTTTGGGCTTGTGCATAAAAAGGTTGATTAGTTCAGAACATAAAGATCTGCAGGATCATTTTTTTATGACTCTACTCCCTCATGTTTGTTTCATATTGTAGATTTCTAAGCCCAAAACTGCTCGACAACAACACAGTGAAATTATTGTGTTTTTGTGGAGCTAAATTAAATTCTTAGATCTTTTAAACTTTGTTAAACCGCTGTGTCCATGAGGATACCGCATCACTGGCTGTGTTGGGCCACTGCAGTGTTTAAACAGTTACCAGCTACACTGCAGCTCAATGAAGAGGAGAAACAAAACTAGACAATCCAACAAATAATCACTACCACATTTTGTCTGTTTTCCCCAGCCCCATGGGAAACGCTGCTCTGCACTCGCTCTCTGTTCGATGCTTTTGTCTCATTTTACAGATACAACGACAAACTGACCAACTCATTATCCTCTGGAAGGTTTGGTGACACATTTGAAAAACATTTTCTCTCTGGAGCTGTGAAGCAAGAGTGAAAATATCCTTGATATTTGACTATTGCTGCCACACCCCCTACCGCACTTCTTCCTCCCTCTAAACACAAACACTACGAGTTGAGTCACCAAAAACACGTGCAAGAAAAAAAAAAGTTGTTTGGTCTGTTAATCCAATAACTATCATAACAAAATATTAAAAACCTACTGTTCAACCAGCACATACAGCTCCAACAGAAGAGAAACCTCTTGCAGCTACACAACTAGATCATAACTAGTGGTGTGTGGACATGACAGATAGAGATTACACACACTACACACAGGCAGTTTGTTGCTCAGAGCTGTGGTAACATCCCTGCCTCAGTGTGTGACAGGATATCACACTCGCTGGGAACCTCAACCATCTCCTGACATCCACTCTCAGCTAGTTACATACTCACACCTTAAATAATATGTCTGTAAATACTATGGTGTGTCCTCTGTGAACCCGCTGTCCTTATGTGACATTATGGTGTCAATAACAATCAAATCAACCTGGAGACATGTCATGAATCAGTGTCGGCTGTAGGAAACACAAACACACACCTCCCTTACCATTTGTCTGAATGGCAGCAGAAATGTTCTCGCTCAGGCACTTGTACACGTTTAGCATGTCAAGGTAGATCCGTCCCAGCTGGATGACGAAAGGGTGTCCCACCGCCTTGCAGGCTCTCACGTTGGTCTTCAGGATGCTGCCAAGCTGTTTCACAGTCTCTGGGTCCTTCAAGATGTCCACATTCTGGAGGGGAGGGAGCAGAGATTATAGATTAACACCATGTTGGACGAGTTTGGATTGTGGGATCTCATCTCTAGTTACATCATCAGTGATAATAATGTAATGCTACAAATAAGGATATTAACAAGTCAATAAGATAATGTGAAAACAAGCCTTTGCTCCGATGATCCTTGATCACTTGGATCGTTATCCATCAGCACAACAACAGCAACACTTATGCAACAATGTGCATCCATGCACTGTGCACACAGTATCAAGTAATAATCAATAATTGGGGCTTCATAAAATGCAAAAAAAAACAAACACACTGTAGTTATACAGACAGGTGTTGAAATTGTGATTTCAGTGTGAGTGGTCATTTGAAGAAATGAACTTAGTGATAAGATGTCCGTTGTGTCTTGTACCAAACTAACATGTTTCTTATCCAAACAGTTGAGCTCCTGTAATTTGGATATTGCACATGGCATTGATTACTGCCATTTCCATTACATTGCAAATAATTGTGAAACCCTATGAATGATATAAATTTGTCACAGATTATTTTGAGATTATTTTCCACGAGTGGCGAATTAGGCAGTAAAAGAAAAGATTCTATGGTGTTTTGTATCTGTAACAGTAATCACATCCACCACACACGACACAAGTTCGGGAGTCAGAGTCTGTATCAGTAAGAAGGTCAGTGAAGACCAGTGTCTTACCTTAGTGGCCTGCTGGATAATGCTGTCCCACACTTGATTGGGCAGAAGCATATATTTCTCTATGAGGTGCTCCTGCACAGCCTGGTCCGTCTGAGCCCCGATCATATAACCTACTGCCTCGTAGAACGTGTGCACCTGCTCACAAACAAGAAAACGTGTCAGCCTGAAAATTTAGAAATACCATTAGAAGAACTGCAATACTTCTTATAAATCTGTGTGGGTGACTGTGCTGACCTGCTGTGGTTGGAGGTCACAGATGATGGTGTTGATGTTGTTGAGGATCTCATCGATGAAGGGCATCACCTCTCCCACCTGCACCTGGATGAAGTGGCGCCGGCACTTCTGGGCGATCTTGATGAATGTGTCACAGGCCATATCCTGAACTCCATCATGGGTCTCTGATGATGACAGACATAAAAAGGAGTTTCAGCATTTACATATTGATACAGGTCAGTTTATAAATTACATGGAGACAAATTTCTCACCGTGCATGAATTCAAAGAGCTTGTTGACGACAGTTTTGAGGAACTTCCAGTGGGCTCTAAGAAAGCGTGGATACTGGCCGACAATGTACATGATGTTGGAGGCTATGATGGCCTTGTTGTCCTTCCCTCTCTTCTGCTCACACAGACCCAGCAGATCCTGACACAGTGAGAAGATTATTCAGTTTTCCAGACAAACAGCGTGCACTCAGCATTTATTAATGTACAGAGACTGCAGAAATTACTCAGACCTTATTTACTTTCTGCAAACTTCACTGTTGTTGATTTAATTCTAAATAGATTAAGTCTCACTTTGACAGGGCTATGACAGAGCAGGAGCTGAGCCCAGACTGCAGAGACAGTGCACCTGCAAAATACTGTTGAAGAGAAACTTGCAATATTCGCAAGTGAGGAAGCGAGTGCAGAGAAAGGCTAATCCCCCACAAAGAACACGTATGACAACTGTGTGATTGCACAATCCAAATCCTCATCAAAACGTGTCATTTTCAGCGTGTAGGTTGTAACTTGTCGTTTCCTGATCGAGAAGGGGATTTGGAAAATGTTAACAATAATGGAAAGAGGAAAGGGAGTAGAACGGCACCTGGAATGTGTCTGGTGGCAGGTTTATAGAAAACACCTAGACAGGCTAAACTAGAATAGACTCAAAAATGAGCAAGTTAAAATATATTTTATGCTGCTGCTTGGTTTACTTACTAGCAGGCTACAACAGCCCAGACATGGAAGGTATGGTACATGGTACTTTTGTTTTTAATACCTTGATGACAGTGACGAGGAACCTCTTCTCGTCCTCCTCGTGCATTGCTCCACTGATGGATCCGATGGCCCAGCACAGTGTGTTGAGGTTCTTCCAGGACCATTCGGTACCGTTGACCTGGTTGTGAAGCTTCTCTGTCATTATGCGTTCTGTGTCTGCGTAGTCCAAGTGAGTGAGGTACACTGCAGGATAACAAAGGCATTAGTCAAGTGTTCAATCCTTCAAGATATCAGTGGACAAGGAAAACATGACAACACAGGAAACACTTCACCCAGGGGAATAAAAAACACCCTAAATGACAGATGTGGTTGGTGAGACCAATATCCATGATGATCAATATTCTATCAAAAGACAATTTCAATTGCTCTATATCTGTTTTATCCCCCTGTAATCAGCATGATCACAGGTAGAGCTGAGTGATATGAAGAGGGAAAAATAATATTGTTATGATTGCACCAGACAGAACAATTGATTTTGGAATGGTTTTTAAAATGATCAGATTTTTGTTGTTTCCTGATATCTAGATCTAACATGTATTGAAGCATGGGATGTCTCTGCAGCATCACAGGGCTTCATGTATGATAAATTGTGTCACATTCTACCATCCACCTGCTGTCATTTAGATATTGCACTTGATTTGTTATGATTCTCTTTTTGTTTGATGCAGATCATACATGGGAAAAACACCCTAAAGCCCCAGCTAGCAGGCAGCGACACACTGAGCCACTGTGCTAATGATCCTACAGTTTTTGAATATTACAGCAGTAAAATTCACTTTGTCTTTTAGAGGGCCATTGTGACCATTGAGTTTTTAAATGCAGCTGCACATCAAAGACAAAGTCTGATGGATGCATGAATTAAAAAGCTGTGCAGAGATCATTTGACTCTCTCTAGCTATGATTAATCATATTGTACACATCTCAAGGCAAGAAAAAGTGAATTATAACAATGACTGGGTGTGAAGTCTGATGCTCTAACCACTGATTCGTACCAAGAGTTTCCCTCATGTTCTTGTAGAGGTTGATGGAATCTGTGTCCTTCATGAACTCTCTGACCACCTCCCCCTGGTCATTCTCCACCACCAGTACCTCCTCCGGCTTGGCCATCCGACTTACCATCAGCAGACGCACCTGTCGTGAGAGATATAAACGTGTCAGCACCTACACATGGTGAAGAACTGCCTCACTTATCCGACACTCGCGCACGCACACTTTTCACACACGTCACAGTGTGGTCTGCGTGGGCGCGAATTTTTAAAAGATCACATTCAGGCAAGTGTTTGTCTCAGGGGCTGTATTCACACGCTATATTGTGGAATGTAAAATATTATCACCCACGAAAAAAAAAATCTGCTCTCATTTTGCTTCACTGGCTGCTGATTTTCTGTGACATTGTAACTAGCAACTCTTTTGGCAGCGGTTCAGCAGCCACCTGTTGTGTGACCGGTGCCAAATGATTCTAGTATGACTGAGAGCTCAGGGTCTGCAGGGTCCACAGACTGCAGCCACTGAATATGTTCGCTGAGGGCCAACTGACAATCTTCATAAATGAAGATAAATCTGTACACATGTTGTTTCATGGGCAACACTTGTTACCGTGTTGTATGTGCTGCTGTGTTGTGATATTATTTGCATGCATCATAAAGACCAAAAGTGCACAGAGCCTCGAAAGAGAGAGCTGCTGCAAAGCAAAAACAGGAATTTATTTATTTAATTTATTGTGTATGCAATAGCTATCACATTAAAACAAAGGGGACAGTAAAAATGATGCAGCATGTGTGTCAATTGTTAAACGGAGCGGCGTGTGTCTGTGTGCGGTACCTTGGAGAGCACAGGCAGATAGAGCTGTCTGCGTGGTGGCACATCAAAGTGCTGGTTGCCAGAGAGCAGGGGCGATGTGGACGTGGAAAAGGGACTCTCTCTGTAGAGCTCAGCAGCCAAGTGGTTCCAATACTCCAGACAGATTTTAAAGATCTCGGTCTCCTCCACCTCTGACACCAGCAGCATGTAGTGGAGAGCCTGAAAGCACCAGGACAAAGACTGTGTGTGACAATGCTGTGCACACGAGACACTTCTGGTTTAATATTTCCACTCCTGTTTTTCTTACATTGACAGCGTTCAATTTTACCTCCATTAATGTTTCTCTGAGGTTGAGCCGCTTCTCAATGAGCTGCCCGTGCTCCTTCAGGAAGGTACAGAGGAACAGGCTGAGGTTCTGGATGAAGTTCTGCTCGTCGTCTTTTCCGTTGGCGTAGGCCAGCCGGATGTTGGTGTTCAGAGGCAGCATCTGCACAGACATGAAGTCAGATGAAAACTCTTCTCTGCAGCAAAGACAGCAGGACGTATTTGACCTGAACCTGTCACTCAGCTCACCTGTTTGAGTTGACACATGGTCAGTGTGAAGAGTGTGACAAACTGCTCCTCGTACTGACTGACGCTGACGCCGGCGATCTCCGTCAAACACTTGAGTGTCACGTTGCGGAACATGGGCACGTTCAAAAACTGAAAACAGGTGACACACGATCAGTTAAACACTAGTTCAGTGCTTCTGCGCATTATTGCTACATGTGTGCAAATGTTTGTTCGCACCTTATACACCAATGTGCTGATTAGTTTTGTTTCAAAGATGTAGCCCAGAGGAATCCAGTTGAGAAAACGTAGGAGGGTCTCCAGTGTGGCGTGGACCAGAGGGGCGTTCTGGGAATTTTCCTAAGGTGCAACCAATGAAATGACAAACAGGTGAAGACATTGGTCTGAAATAGATAAAGTATTGTAAAGCAATGTTGAAATGTAAGAGGTGAGGATGTTCATACCATGACAAACTGGCACAGCTGGAATATCTGGGAGAATTCATTGCACATGCTGAAAGAGAAAAAGGAAACACATTCAAGAACATCACTAACAACCTTTCTTTAAGTCTGTATTTCTCTATTGATCCTCCCAAAATTAAATGCAACGGTTTAGTCTGAGGTTTAAGTCTAACAGAATAATCGTATATTTCTTTCGATCAATACACTCATTCATCATTATGTGTAAAAATCAATTATGGAGTAACGCCTCTGACCTTCTTACGCGTCAGTTCATTAGTAGTTTAACAAATCTTTAACAATTTTTTTTCTCAGCAGCCTTTTCTACATTTCAAACAGAAGCAAGTGAAAACTGCAGATGTGACTGTAAAGCTTAGGTGACACACTAGAGCTGAAGGCAACAACGCATAAAAGCTTTAGTCAAATTTAGTGGCATGAAGGTGTAAGTATGTCTCACTTGTGCAGAGAACGTGGCTGCACTGAGACCAGAGATAAATTACACCCCAGTGTGCAGAGACCTGCCATCAAATGTAGCTGAGGAGTCTTTTTCTAGCAGAACAATAAACTTAAATATGCGCTGAAGACTAATTACAGTATGTACAAGGAAGCGCAAATACAAAAAATAAACTCTATTCAGCATATGGCGCATATTTGTATACATTTACAATATTTTTGCACATTTTGTTGAAAATTCTTTATTGAAAAAATGCCTATTTATGATTAAGCTACGAGACCAACAGAACCTGCTTTTGTCTGTGCTCATATCTACAAGCCTCCTTGTACATAAACCTGATTCTCATCTCTGTGATCATCTGATTCAGACAAGAGCAAAATAATCTGTGGACAAACTGGAGCAATAGGATGAAGTAATGAAACATCAACAACAGTCAATTGTGCAGATCTGACAGGAGACAATTGTCCTTGGACACGAAACAAATACAGCTTATTCATCTTCATCGACATCCTTATTCAAATGTCAACGTTTCCTGTGCTGTGCAGATAAACACACCAGCTGAGGAGCTCATTCATACTGTGTCTGAATACCAGGAATTAGGGCATACTGAAATAGCAAATCAATTAAAAATTACAACATTGGAATAAGATGGTCTCTTTAAATTTTGTCAAACTCTGTCATGTGCATCACAGATGTTTTATAAATACTGTAGCTTTTTTTCCCCCACACATTTAGTATTAGCTAAATTAAATAGAATAATGATGAAAGCAATTTATAGATATTCCTACATATCAAAACTAATTCCTTGCCACTTGCTAAAATGGCTATAATTTGCCTCCTGGGCTTCAACACAATACGCAGCAGCATGCTGACCTGTCTTTGAGGTGCTTGGCTTTGACCTGGGTCATCTGGCCACTGGAGAAGTCGAAGACCTCTTCGCTGAGCAGCTTCAGAATGACCATGTTGTTCTGACAAAGGCTCTCGCTGGTACGACTTGCCCCCACAATGTCACTGATGAAGGTGGGCCAGTGTTTGGGCCACTCCTGCTTCAGGATCTGCACAGGGGAAGACACAGACGCACACATGTCATCAGTGTTTCAGGTCTCCGCAGTTAATGTCACTGAACCATGTGAGTAAAAAGGTAAAGGGGATGAATCCTTGACTAAAAATAATGACTTCTGTCAATCTCCAGTCGAGCGTGTGCCCCTGTGTAGGAGAAGAACTTACTACCAGCACAGAAGAGTAAACAAACAGAGGCACAAAGTGTGGTTATGACATTAGTAGTAGGACTGAGCACGGCAGCAGCACAAGTACAAACACACATAGACACAAAGGCCCAATTCCGATTCTCCCCTTAGCCCTCGCCCTTGGCCCTAACCCTTCGTTTTGCGCGTTCACGTGAAGTGGTAGGGCTGTCCCAATGCTCATTCTGCCGAGGGTTAGGGGGAAGTGGTAGGGCTATCTGGCCCTCGAAACGGAGATTTTTCAGGGGCACACTACAAACCGAGGGCTATGACCGAGGGCTGTGAAGTTTCCCAGAATGCATCTTGCGGCAACCGGCAGCTGTTTTATTTATCACCGTAGCGCTGTTATAACGTCATTTTGTTAAGTTTTAATATCTTTTTATGCGAGAAAGTAGCTATTTAGACCCCCAATGTGCGGTCGGTTTATCCAAATGACGGCTGTTTAGACGTTTTTTCGGAGAAGTGAAGCTCCGCGGTGGAGCCTCCACCTGAGGAGCAGATCAGAGGCTCGTCACGGAGACACCACCCCGTCCGGAGGGCTTGTCAGCCGGCCACCCTCCCGACGTAACACCGGTAGAAAAGACTGTCGCTAATTAATTTACTCGCAGGTTTTTAACGGTTTTCCGCCGGGTAGTTACATTCTTTTTAAGAGATAAATGCTGGTCTCATTGATGAAATGTAACAATTGTGGCAGTCGCATTAGTTTGTTTGAATTAAATGATGTGTGTTGATGCAGGAGCAGCGCTGCCTGCGGCTCTAGAGCCTATGTACAGAAATCACCACATTTACATCAATAAATAAATGTTTTACCATGAACCGATCAGTCTTGATTAAATGTTATTTTATTTTATTAAGTTAGCGTGGTTTTGAATATAGGATTTGTGTCAAAAGCTTGTCATGTCTGCTCGCCAGCAGAGACTACTGATGACGTATGGCCGCTGAAGTGGTGTCCCAATTCGTATGGGTTGACTTTCTACCCCTACCCCTTGTAGCTCCGTTTCAAGGGCAAGGGTTAAGGGCTAGGGGTAGGGGTAGGGGTAGGGGTAGGGATGAAAAATAGAATCGGAATTGGGCCAAACATTTTAAACACAGCCTCCTGAGGATGAGTGTGGAATCTGGAGCTCTGGTCCCTCAAGGCCAAAACAATGTTAGCTCAGCTGACGCAAGCAGTGACTCACTCTCACTGACATTAATGCCAAGACACTCGTACTCGTGAACCAATAGCATTCTCCCTCGCACAAATATACATTTACCACACAGACACAGAGCGGTGGTGGCTGCAAAGTCACCGAGGTCTAATTTAGTGATCCGATACATCTCAACGATTCACAATAGTGTCCTGAAGTGGTCTGGAATATGTTGATCACACAAGACGTGGCAACGAACAGCTAATTTCTACAGCTGAGCCAATTCACAGGATTCAGCACTTTCCTGGAGTAAAGCTACAATCATCACTGACATTATTTGTTATGTAATAGGTTGTTAAGTTCTTATTTTGTGCGTCATTGTAGACAACCACTTTGCTGCTACGTCAGTGATGACCAGAGGTCTTATAGCCTGATGTTTCCATATGCTGCTTTTCTGGCAGCCTGATCTCCCTGAAGACAATCCTCTCTGCAGTCACGGAGCTGCAGCTACAGTTTCTACACACTGGACGCTTTAACTGAGAGACATTTAAGAAAAATAAAAATACAATTTCATTCATAAAGAATTGTGATCTTGAGATGCTAAAGGTTTTACAGCAGATCAACTAATTAAGAGTGACATCTTCAGGTAAAAAAGGATCACTACAAAAAATAAGTAAATAAAAAAATAAGTAAATAAAAAAATTATAATGGTCGCATGTAATCAGTAAACAGCGTCAAATGGAGGGATAGACACACACGCAGTTCAGGAAGCTGTGCTGGACACAGAATAAAACAACGTAAGAATAACTAAAGATTATAACTATGACTAACTATTAATTAACTTGACTGCAAATACAACAAAAAGTAGAGGGCCAAACAGTAAAGAATTGTTATGTTATCCATAGTCTCCCTGTGCCTTTTCACAGAATGGTGCTGATTACACTGATGGCGAGTTGTTATACATACGATTAAAACTTATAATGGGCTTTTGTGCCTGAAAACATAAAGGGTCAAAATCAATGGACTAATGGCAGAGAACTGGAAAGGAAGAGTACAAGCAAAACACAATTACTGTAACTCCGGTTTGAATGAGTGAATATTAAACTGCAAGTGTGGACTGTAATTTCTAGTGATAGAGATTTTAAAGGAAAGAATTTTGACAAAAATAAAAAAAAAGGTGTACAGCTGCAGATATAGATTTATTTTCAGTGGCACACCACAGTTTACAAAGGTGGATATTCCAAAAGAACATGCTCATCCTGAACCTGAGCCTGAACACGACCACAACCACTCTCCTCTCTGTCCTCCCTTGCTTTCCTCTTTTCCTCTTCTCCTCCCTGCCTGATCTCTCTCACACTTATCTGCATTTGACTTCATGTGGTGCCGCGTGGCGCTGATTTATTGTGATGCATACTGGTTAGAAATTTGCAGGTCGCCACCACGTCACGTGACTTCAACCCTCGCAGGAGCGGGGCAGCTGCAGTTGCTGGGCTCCAGCGGCACCACCTGGGAACTACCAGGGCTCTGGCCTCAGCGGCTCAGGGCTTCAATGACACGCATGACGTCGCCTACGTTTTTACTTGAACCAGCTCTGATCTGTTACGTCCTGTGCTTCTCTCCCAGCGGGGAAGCAGTTCCTTTGATCTCCTCCTTCTGGCAACTCATTTTGGGCTGGACCACATCTTCACAACCAGCTCCATAGATGTGAATTTTCATGACTGACTGACAGAGTGATTGGGTTGAGTGAACAATTGGCTGTCGCTTTTTTATTTTATTTTTTATGAATCAGCGCAGTTTCTATTAAGGGGACATTTACAATCTGCAGGAGCTGCCAATTTTGAGCAGTTGTTGTTTGCTGGACAAAAGGAGACAGATCTAATAACTACCTAGAACTGTCCTCTTTAGACTGGTCCAATGTGTGAACAGCAACTCCGATAAATTAGACTTGTGGGTTTCCAACATGAATCATTGAGCTATGATGTGTATTTTGTGTGTTCTGTCCATTATATTCCTGTAAACTATGGTCCCTATCAAAAAGTGTGGTCGGGCAGTCTACTAGTGTAAGTGCCTGTCAATTGTAGTGAGTAGAGAGTAGGGGTTACGTAGGAGTGAGTAGCTGTCCTGAACTGAGCTCCCTGCTACGGTGTACTTTCTGTCTGTCAGTGTGGATAACTTCACTGAAACTGTTCGCTGCCACTTCTGAGCCTCTACACAACTCACTCACATGCAACACTGTGGTGGTAGACAAAACGCTGCAGCATTACAACAGAGCACAATAATGTTTTGGTATCATATAAACACTACTTAGAATTTTATTTTAAAAACACACACACTCATTGGAAGTGTCTTTACAAGAGGCAAAAACACATCTTAACTTCACTCACTTTACAGTTCTCAGGCATTAATAGGACTGAAAAGCTTCTTAAAACTATGATTTTAAATATTTCCTGTTTTCAGGCCTCAGGCATCAGCTGATTAAGGTCTAGTTCTAGTTATTAATTTGTTCAGATTGTACTGAAGACTTACCTGAACAAGGATCATGTTCAGTTTTCCAATGTACACCTTTTCTTTCTAAACAGTAAAAAGAAAGAACAGAAAAATGAAAGTTAGTGACAGCTTCTCAGATTCACAAAACAACCCTCATTTCCTCATACATTCAGAACATGGCACCATACTGAAATCTAATACAAAAAAAATCTTTCATCGTAACATTTTTCCAAAGTAAACGACATCAGTATTTTGTATATGTGGGGCTCTGTTCAAAAACAGATCATTTATATGATCTTTAATCCCGACACTATGCAAAGCTGGTTTTCAGGTTAGTTTGTCTCAGAAATCTACAGTAAATAATATTGTAAGTCTGTGCAGTTATAGTGAATGTTAAGCAGAGTTACATGTGTGAAAAAGATGTTAACACCAGAGACTTGTCTGCAAAGCTGCTTTCTCAGCATGGAGTTAACGACTAACTTCCCCAGTGTTGGTGAATCTGTTGAGTGCTTATGCCAGGTGAATGACGGTCCATGTCTGTAATTTATTTGTAAAGGTAGTGGTACTTTGCCTTTATTCAGACACAACAGTAAGAGATAGACAGGACATTTTAGTGGGAGGTGGAGGGGGATAACTCTCAGATTCAAACACATGGCTACTGCAGTCAGGTAAACAGGTGAACCACCAAGGTCTGGTCATGTTTCTAATGTAACCATTAACAGAAGTGACTCTTCCCCACAGCAAACCAAAAGCATTTTCCTCATGACCTGACCCCGTGACTGTCTTAGAACGTAGTTCTGATATCAAGTCTAGTGGAGTTTTCAAGATACATCTTAAGTTTCAATTTCTGATGTTCACTTTATTTCTTAACATTACAAATTTCTGTCCTTGTATTTTCACAATGTCATAAAGATTTCAAGAGATGCTTTTGGTTTTGTTTGTTTTAAGCTAGTATTAGCTCCATTACAACTTGTAAATACAGTTAGGCCACACACACAAACAAACACACTGAAGGCTGCTGTGATCACTAACAGATCTGAATTTCATTTCATTTCGGTGGTGAATCACACTGGACACCTGTGTTTGTTTACTTGCAGCCTCTCCTCAGTGAGTGATGCATGTTTTCAGGTGGGCTGCTGATAATCTGAGGCAGCTATCACCGAATAAAAATCCTTGGAGATGATTTGACTCTGATCTTCTTTCTAGCCTCTGGTTGTTTCAGTGATCACACTGGCTGAGGACACTGCTGCAGACACCATTAGGTCTGAATTATACACTCTTACGCACTGTGGTTACCAGCAGCTAATTACTATCCTGAGACAGGCCTAGAGAACTGTTTACCTGATGTAACACGAAACAAAAACAGAGTTGGTCCAATTCATTTACTTGACTTTAACTAATATTAAAACCATAAAGCTATTTGCACCTGAACACTCAACATTTCATGAGATTTATTTAAGTCGCACACTAATGTACCCAGTATCCCAACATGTAACTTGACTTAAAATCAAAGTTTACTCACCTCCACATTTGATGCATCTGATGAAGTCTTGATAATGAGACCAACAACATACTTTTTTATACCTGGCAAATACACAGAAACACCAGAAGAACACTATTAGCCTGCACCGATAGCACATGTAAATCTCAACATATCCTGACGTGTCGCGTTGCCTGGAGCATGATTCTCAGTAACCCTAACAGTACACTATCTGCTGGTTCTTAACTATCTGAAGGTGTGGTCCTCCATTTGTTTACTCTTGCAAAGCCATTTTGTAAATACATGGATATGGGCTGCAACTGCCACTGAACATCTAGTGGGCAAAGGTTTTGGTCAGTTCAGTGGAAGTTACATGTCACCAGGTGTTTTCACAGACAGTCAAGATTGTCAGTGTGAGCAGAGCATCTTAAAAAAAAAACTGTGTTTTCAGCTCCCTCGCGTTTATTTCTAGACTGTAGCTGAACTCAAGTCTGAAAATAATGTGCTGGGGTGTAGTGAGCGGAGCCGAAAACAAGGCAATACTCTGGCACAAGGGGGGAAAAGACATACTTGCCGGTCGCCCTGCACTGGGTTTGCCACTTGAACAAAATTCAGGCATCTACGGTCAGAAGTAGGGAAGTCTTAGGTCAATGGAAAAATGAATTTTGAGCAAAATTATAAAAGAATGGAGGGAGGCAGAATCAACTGATTTGCACATGATTGTTAATTTTTATTTCAGTATAATTCCTTTTTGCTCAAACCAAGATCTTTTGGACATTTTTTTTTATCCTACTGTTTTCAGATTCAAGAAATGTATGAATTAAAGGTTGCTTCGTACTAAATGGGATGAGCTGAGGTAGAATTGGCAATTAGGCAACAATTAAAGTCAAAGTCAATTTTTATATTTGAGATGCTGCAACAGTCTGTGGCTTTTGAAACTTCTATCCACTGTCCTATATCTAAAAAAGTAGAATATAGGTTGTAAACTTCATGTTTGCAGTGATGATTATGAACCTCTTGAAATTATCCCAAGTAATTTAAGCCCCTGTATTGAACGTGAAAACCATTAAAGATGATGTCAAAGATGACAGCAGCAGACATTAATGCTGCCAGTAGCCCATCCCTCTTAGTCATATGGGGACTTAATGGGCTTAAAGCAACACTGTGAATGTCTTATATTTCTACAAACATAAACATATGCCATCAGATTGATCTGAAAGACACTGTCACATCAAAAAAAGAGGGCTTTAATATTTTAAAGCAATGTGAGGAAGTATACTAATAAATCTAACTGAAGTTTCCTCTCTTCTTTTAATACCCTCTGTCTTAAACAACTGCTGCAGTGCAGAACCCAACCATTTTGTAGCGACCAGTGCAAGCCAGTCGAGCAGAAAACAAACCAGCATGCTTAACGGGGGAATACTCCTCAACTTGGCAACAGCACGTCACGACATTTAAAAAGGCACTAACACTGACAGAATCCAAGTATTCTGCGAGCTATACCACAAAATCAAACACTTACCTTCACACTGATTCCTGGGAAGAATCTTCCATCTCGTTTTGATAACCGTTTCCAGAATCTGAAGAGCATAGTACTGTAACACGCAAGGAGGGAGGAGCGTTAGCATAAGGGCATTTGGACAACAGTCAATAACAACTACATGTGTAATTTTTATACAAACCAAAAACAGTATGAAGTGGACCAGCCTGCATTTCTAATAAACTGGACTGAACCACATCTTTCATGCAGATTTTGTGGTGTGCAGAACATTCACTTGTAGTTTTTTTTTTTTTACATCTATACGAGCAGCATTAAGCTGGAACACTGCAGAAGTCCTGCTGTTTCTCCCAGCATCACACCAGACAGCAAAACACAGCAGAAAAATACAACAATTCATTAAGCAGCTTTGGCTCTGATTGCTCCAAGGTTGAGTGTAATAGTCCTGAGACATAACAAGGTTAAAGTTAAATGCTCTTTTACAGAGACTACAGAACCTATGTAGGGTTGGGCATCAATAACTGGTTTTGAAATACGACTGGTCCCAGTATTAGAGCTGTGAATTTGTTAAGAAACATGCTTTCCGATTTTTGCTTGAGACTCCTGGAAACAAAGTATGAACGTTGTGTATGGCCCGTCTACTTTATCAGACACAGTATAGTGATTACAGCAGACAGACTGGACCTCACAAAGTGATGTTTACAAACTGTCATGGTGCAGCGAGATGTTATCAATGTTATTGTGCCTTTAGCAATTCAGCATGACTACGGTATAAGGCCACATTCAGACCGACTTTAACAAGACTGACAAGACCAACTTCAAGAACGCAGCTTTTTCATCGGCCCCAGTTGTAGTCATATAGCGTCCTGCAAATTGCGGTCTACATTCAAGTACAAAATGGAGATATTGTTATTTGTCTTATTTTTAATTTCATTTTTTTTATGTCAGCCCAAAATCTGACCAAAATGAAGGTGGTTTTTGGCCTCATCATTTGGTTTCTTTCATTACTCAAATTGCATGCAAAGAATTCTAATGAGCACATAACAAGAACCAGAGTCGATAATCAGAGCCCAAACCAGGAAAACCTGATTGATACCCAACCCTAAACCACGTGAGTCGATTTTCATAACATTAAAATAGTGAACGCATTAGTCTAAGGTCAGTCTAAATCAGATCCCTTTAACTGGTGTGTCATAAGGAACAGCAAGACCAACCACAGGTTATGCCCTGTATTAATTTCTGATTGCTTAATATTGAAGCATGAAGAAAAACAATTGAAAAAAACCTTTTAATCACAAGTTAGTTTTTGATCTAGTGTTATGTCAACTGACTGTTTCAACTGTAGGGATCATCGATTAAACAATACAATGATTCTTAGAAAAAAAAAAGAAAGAATGACATGTAGTTAGGGTGTTATTCAAGCAGGATTAACAATGTGCTACAGACAATGGATGCTGGAAGATTAAAGGTGAAATCTCCTTACAGGCACACTGACTGTTCACCACTGACAGGTGTCACTTGGAGTGCTGCACACATTTCGGGCATGTTTAGTTTCACCTTTAACTGCCACAGACTTTGCACAAACCACCACAAGAGGTAAGACAAGAGAAATTATCAGCAGGAAAACTGCTAGATGATTTGCAAATTGCAACTTTCTAGCTGGCGAAAGCACATCATTAAAAACGGTCTTGGCTGAAGAACTGAGGGAAACAGAGGGGAGAGGAGGAAGAGGATGCGCTGTAAAAGAAGAGGAGGGTGGGACGGGAACAGAGCCATGATCCCTACAGGTGAAATTAAGTCACCAAATAGATTTTCTCTCTACAATAGATCCTACTGACTGCAGCTTACACCCTCCCTCTGTCCAATGAAACAGATGCAATAGAAACGGATGAACAGAATTCAGTCAAAGGGAATTTAAAAAAGGGTAGACCTTGTGGAGGCCTGCCGCCAAAGCCTAGCTGTGTCATGATGCACAGGATGACACACCCCTTTTCTTCCTATTACAAGCCATAAACATAATGGAACATTATGATTAATATCAAATAGTCACAGCTTGAACTCATTACACTTTTTAATGATAATTATTGTAGTAACCGAGGAAAAAAGCCAAATATTCAAGTGCTTTGAAATTATGCACCTTTTAAAGTAATGAAACAAAAGAAAATGCAGAATTCAAGAGGTGTTTACCTTTTGTTTCCTCTTTTCCTCTAATGCCCCTATTTTTTTGGCAAATTACAAATTTAAAAACTAGAAAAATACGGTTCATACATCAACTCAGACATTAGTAATGAACGTCAGTGTTAAAGGCAATCTTACAGGCAAGCAAAACAGAAAAAGACAAATGTCACCATTACTTTGAGGAAGTCATGGATGTGTGGCTCTTTAATTACTTCATACCCATTAATTTGCCGTGGACAATGGATTAGGCTCAATTATCTTAAATATCATAGTCAACTCGGTTTGTTCAAGTGAATCTGAGTGCTTCTGAAGACTGAGTCACTGGGTCCACTGTTCACAGTCAGTTTGCTTATCAGCTATATCACATGGCAATGTACAGTTATCAGTGGGCATGCTGTAAGAGGCTGGAGGACCCTCTTCTGACAGAAGGAACAAAGTGAATATTAATGACCTATCAATACACATTTTATACATATATTAATCTGATAAATCAAGATGAACTGATGATTGTGTTTGTAACTGTCTGTGAGTTGTTTTAGTAAACAGACGTGCTTAAAGTTAGTATAACTGTGTGTAGAGCAGAAGTGTTTTTATAATAGGAAACTGTCGGGCAAATGTTCTCAGTAACGTGTTCTGGAGGTGTGCCTTCCCTCCAACTATAAGCCTTTAGATTGTAGGTCTCTATCCAAGCCATTGATTGTGTTTATTTTTTTAAACCTTGGCTCAGAGTCTCCTGCAAAGCTGATGCATCCAATCTTTATCAAAGAAGAGCTACAGAACAACTGACCCCGGGCCGTGCAAATATGCCCATATATTTAACTAGTAAGGGGACTGAGGTAACCCATGTTTCCACTTGGGGCATAACTTCAGTGGGCTTATTGGGATATTATATTACCACCAAGAGAGGATGGGCAAAGTCCATTGTTTGTCTGATAGGTACAGATCCCACATAATTTGTTTTTATCAGAAGGACAGAGGTCCTGCATAGCTCAAGAGTTAGGGCATGGAGCAATTGCTGCCAACACTACATAGCCAACTTCTGCTGGGGCAATGTGCAGCCACAATGTGCACTTACAGTACATTAAAAGCTTTCAATAAGGAAAGTACCAGCATGTAGTATATTCTAGTTGAAAAGCATGCCATAAACAAACTACTGTATTCTAGTCCAATTTGGTTCCAGTTTGTTTTTCTTTTCTGGACAATGTTCTTCAAAGATTTCTTCCTCAAAGCACCAGTAAATGTCTTTCCATCATTGTTTTCTGGACTGAGGCTTACTTTAGTGTTCATGTTCTGGGAGAACTCGAGGATGGTGTCCACTCTCGTCCAGGCATCCGGGTGCTCTTTTAAGTGTGTCAACACTTCTTGTGCCATTCTTTGCTGTAATATAAATATGAGTGACGTTTTAGATTCAACATTGAGGTGCCATGAAGAGACTGTAACCATTATGAATTTACCAATCCTAGACAAAATTATTTTATGTATAAAGTATGATTTTAAACAACCCCAACAATGTTCTTTTTTATTTCAGGAATAACAGGGTTTATCTGCATCACATACTTTGGAGGAGGTGGCTTATAAAGCATTGGTTTATGCTTCGAAACATACCTGTGGTCCCACCCCATGATACAGACAGTTCACCACATTATCCAGCAGGTTGATATCCAGTTTCTGGTTGAAGTCCAGCAGCTGCTGTGCTGCATGGTCTGCTAACATTGTCATAACTGCTGGCATAGAGCTCTGCAACAAGGACAGCAGAGGGAGGGGTCAAGAGTGCACAGAACACATTCAACAGGCAAAGTCATGTGAACAGTGTGTTTAGAAACAATTCCAAACAGCTGACCATGTAACAAACACCCCTGGACCCACCAGTGAACAATCATTTCAAGATATTAAGTTCATGGTATCACAGGCCCTTTACTGTTTCTGTCACAGAAACTACACAGAGAAAAGCAAAATTCTGTCTGATCCTCTGTTAGTCTGATTGGAAAGAGCTGCAATTCGGCTGCAAACTTAAGACACAGTGCCCTCATCTACCCCAAGGGGTCAGAGCCTGCAAGTTGGAACTCAGGAAGCAAAGACAAATTAAGTTAATAATCTCACCTAGTGGCCTTTAACACTAAACTCTCACTGTAAACACGCTACAAAACCTCAGGTAAGCTTTACTTTTGCAGGGGTGCGAGGGTGAATATGACTTCAGGGCAAGTAGTTCTCCAATAGCAGGTTGATATTGATCTGTAAACATTTGAGTGCACCATTCATAAAACCATAGTCAATGAAATTCCCCCGTTGCGTTTCCATAAGCGACTTAACTTGGACACAGACCGTCCATGTTATCTACTCTATCCTACTAGTCAAGCACTTCTCCACACAACCTTATTAAGGAGGTTAGCCGAGCCACGTGCCAGATATACAAGGCGACGTCACGTTGTTTACATCTGTACGTGACGGAGTTCACTCTCCAAACAGGCGACCTCAACACAAGTAGCGGGTTAGCCGTGCTCAAAAGCCCTGACTAATGCATGCAGCTTATGGCTACGTTAGCAGCAGTCACTAGCATTGCTTCCGACTGAGCTAATGTAAACAGCGTTTATGCGGCACTGGCGTGCGTCACACACACACACAGAGGAACTAGCGTTACCTAGCCTTTACGCTACATTTCCAGCTATCTGCTAATAGTGTGTCGCACAAACAGCTCACATGTGGTCCTCGACTGCTGACTACAACCACTCCCACCAAGGAGACCAGGGACAGGGGGAGCGCTCGTATCCTCACACACTGACTCTGTCACTGTTTAGGGAAGTTATCGTCGCACCTCTCCAGAAAGACTTGGCAGCCGTTTCTCGGAATGATTAACACAGCATTTTTTAGACAAACGCGTCTACAATCGCCACACACGGATAAAGTTATAACAGTGGCGACCGCGAGGCACCTAGCGACATCAACTTGACATCCGCTCACATCACGGACACGAGTGATGCTGCTGTGGTGGGAGAGGCACGGATTGAATCACACAGCGTTAGGTTACTTATTCATCTGCGGAGACACTCGCAACCCAACAGAAAGCAGCCTGTGTTAGTTAACTTGTGTATTTAGTTAGGTTTAAGTTACAGCACTTTTTTTTTTACCCCTCATCAAGCGTTAGCTAATCCTTGTTGTAGAGTGGTAAACGCTAAGCTAGCGGGCAGTCGGTGGCTATCTGGTTTATCCCACTGATGCTACTGCAGTCTGAATTAGCTCGTCTTGTCGTGAGCACTTTGACAGGCGACGTTAAAATATAAGATAACACAACTTCATAGCCACACAATGCATTTGCCCCCCCCGCCCCCCCGTACAGGTTAAAGCCAAGAAACGTTAATCACAGCATGGCAGGTTTTGCACTTCACCCGTGTTACCTACCTAAAGTCCGAGGCTCTGACTGAAAAGAGTGGCGTTTGCCAAAGAAACTACAAGGTACAGTGAGCACTTCAGTATCACTGTTGATTAGAAAAAGGTTTTCCTATTTCTGCAGCGTTGACTATCTCCAGCTCCAGCAGTGAGTGATGTCTGACTGCTAACAACCACTGATGTGGATCCCAAAACTATCACGGCAAACCCAACAATATGTTCCTCCGATACATTTTACGAAACAAAGTAAACCTTGATTCACTAATTAATTCGTTACTCTGATAATTTTCCAGCGGGGTGGTATGGAGGTTGTGTGCCTGCGCCTCCTCTCCTCTCTCAAGCAACTAACTCGCAACCGGTTGAAACCGGTTCAGACTGGGAGATTCCATCTCGGTTTAGTTTTCAGCCGATGGCGCCGCGTAAAGTTTGGACTGGCGTCACGCCCACATCGCGCTCTGATTGGCCGCGACTTTGGCGGACACTTCCTAGTCGGCTTCCTATTGGACGACCGAGCTGTCAGTTCAGTTCAATTCGCTCAAGCGCCCACGCGACTACTCCGCCCGAAGAGAAAAAGAGGGCAGACTCCCATGCAGAATGGACTTCTTCATGACTCCGCTTATCAGAATAGCGAATAACTTAGCGACTACTGTTTTATTGCCACTCCATAGGGTTAAAGTTATACATTAGCGCCCTTCCTGTAAATGTTATACAGCGATACTGCACGCGCGTAGAGCAGGAGGTGTAAAACTAATGCCTTGTAATGATTTTATCCACTTAGTGTATGTGTGTGAAGCCTGTGCCACTTTCAAACCCTAATATATATTCTGATCGGACAGAGGCTGTCTCTTGCAGGTACACTGTTAGGCAGAATGATGTGCTAAACCGCAAGTACCATTCATTTGCCTGTTGCTTGTAAGCTGGTAATTTTCCACCAGCCACGAGTGGGAGTGGTTACATGATCATGAACGCACGGGGTTAGAAAAACGACCTGGAGGAGAAATTGTTTCCCCGAATGGGCAACAGTGACAATGTCAACGGTGGATGTTTTAAATATACAATGCCAGGAGCGGCAGAGCCACGAAATGTACCATCGCTGCCTACATTTTGCTAATTGAAAGCCATATACAGAGTGCACTGCTGTCAATTGAGGATGCAAACATGACAGCGTTTTTTTCTCCTCTGTGGTCACGTGGTCCAGCGCGCTACTTGATGGAAAAATACTGGATTTGGTGTGTAGTGGAGACAGTACACAACCCAGTAAAGTCATTCAGGGAGGATTTTTCGAAGGGCGTCTGAGTCCTTACCCAGCAACACTGTCTACCTTTTCCTTTTCTTTATGTCTCTGCGACCCACAGAAACATTGGCCAGGTCATTTATGTCGTTTCAAGTAGTTTTGCTGCGCTGCACATCATCTAATTTCTGTTTATTTGTATTGCACGTTGGCTCTGGATTGGAAAACAAATGTCACGTTTTGGTTGTGTCACTTAGAAATGTGCATCAGCAACCATACTTGTTAAAGAATTAGAATATCATTGGATAAAATCATTTTAATTGTATGGAATTTATTTTTGCAACTCCCTCAGAGAACATAAACAGTAATGTAGCACAGTCACACAGTTATACATACTTCCCCTAAAGCATCCTACACATCAATACACATTCTAACTTTAAATATAAAAAGAGAAGGAGTATTAAGAATAGAACATACATGTAGTCTCTTAAAAATTATAATTAAGTCTTAATTAAAGCCTTTGGAAACATGACTTTAAATAGTAAAAATGCTTATATTATATCAAAGTCAAGTGCCTCATTAAGCATCTACAAAAGTCTGAGTGACAATAACTTATTATAACTGTTAGAAAACCTGGTTTTAAAACAGCTCATTTTGCATTGAGGCATGTACTGAGGTCTCTGGTCAGGACAGTGTGGGCGTGGCAGATAATGCTTATGATTGACAGCTCCCTCGTTTTGATTGACAGCTGGCTCCGCTCACTTCAAACAGCAACACGGCAATGGCGACCGTTAAAAAAAAAAAAAAAAGTCCTCACCGGACTGTGCATCGATCGATGCTAGCTATCTAGCTAACTAGACTATGACCAGCTATCGTTTGGGAGCGATATAACCGTCTTTTGCCCTTGTCGCACAGAAAAAAATGCTTCTAACCGTCACTCGCGCGCGTGTCTGTGTGTGAGCGCGTCGAGGGGCTGATTGACACAGACAGACAGGTCGCGCTAGAATGCTAATTAATGCTAATCGCTAATGTACTGTACACCCCATGCTCGACACACATGCACGCCACTTTAAACCCGCCCCCCCCGCCCCACCCCCCCCCAAAAAAAACTGCTGGGTGTAGAAGGAAGTGATGAGTTGTGGGCACACAACACAACACAACACAACACAACAGGCAGACAGACAGACACGGCAGGTCGAGCTACAACGCTAATAAATGCTAAAAGCTAATCGCCGATTTACCCCCCCCTCCTCTCAAAAAAAAAAAAAAAAAACGGCTGTAGAGAGGAGCTGAGAGGAGCTGTGAGGAGCTGGAAGGAGCAATGAGGAGTTGTCATAGAGTTGTGAGCAGAGTGACTGACAGGGCTCTGGTTGTGAGGACTTCAGAGGAGTGGAGGAGCAGCGACCGGGAGCAGAACGGTTTTGTTTGCCACCACTGGGGGGCTGGATCAGACGACTGACGTAGTGATTTATGAGTGGTTAGGATTTATCACGTCATAAATCAGAGAGATAACTCCGCCCAATTTAAACCCATTTTTCAACGGTTAAAAAGACAAATATTTCGAATTTGGATGATAACTGATTTCTCATATTTTTACATGTTAAATATTATCTACATAAGACCCTAAATTACATAGTTAGAAGACTTTTGTGGATTTGGGTTTCCAAAGGCTTTAAGTCTTATAATTAAGTTACACATGTGTAATTTGTCACATAACACTTATGTATATACTTGTGTTATAATGATCTGTTCAGATCAGCAATGGCACTGGGGTTAAAAATGTTTTGTTTTTGATCCTGGAGGTGCAGATCTTTAAGATCCTGCAGCACCTTCCAGACAGAGGCGGAAAGATGACTGTACTGGCTGAGGTGCATTGCATGACCTTATGACCTTTGTTGTCCTGTTTCAGAATTGCATGTTGACCATCACAATCATTCAGTTCTTGCACGTCATAATGGAGTACATGGTAAGTTGATTTGTGATTATAATTTAAGAAATGTACTCTGCACTTTACGAAAAAAAATTGAATCAGAAATATTTTTTATGAATATACTAATTTACACTTCAAATGAAACTCATCTGTCATCTCACCTATTGTATCTATGCACTATTGGTGTCGCTGTCCTTGGATCAGCCTCACGCCTCAGACAGTTGGCCTCTGTCCGAGCCTTTGTTATTAACAAACAACATCTCAAAGCCTATTATCTATGTGTTGATTCATGAACGCCGTCTGCTTTGCCCTCCATGCTGTCACATTCCTAGATGCCTTCACCCTAGGAAGAAACTAGACAGGTCAGCCTACTTTTCAGGAGCAGTCTGTGAAAAAGCAGCGTATAGAGTTCCACCTTACTGTAAACACACAGCGACAGATGTTCATATAGGTCCATAAAACTTGCAGTCTAGTAACTGCAGCTTTGATTGTTGTGGTATATCATTTACATGTACTGTGTGCTTCACACTTCTGATTTGCAAACAAATAAATGCAGGGCAGACTGCCATGTCTTTTGTTTTTCTCTCATCCACTATAAAAGTTATATCTTTAACTAACTATATATTATGATTGCAAAAACAACATAAACCAGTGAGTGCGTGGACCCTCGTCCATGGTGGTTTACAAGAAGTGATTTAAAAGTGGCTCAATTCATGCGATACGTGAAACGTGCCCACTAATGCCTTTCAACCAATGTAGGCCTCACTTTATAAAGTTTATATATGAGTCTGATATCATTAATTATTGCAGTAGTAAAGCGTGTAATTTCACTTAGAGAGTGATTTTGCCTTCAGGCTCTCACAGTCAACACAGCTGAGCTTCTGTCTCTCCTGCTGCACTGCTGGAATTTATTGATAGACATGTGTGAAGTTTGGAGGTAAGCAAAGTCAAGCCAGGCCTGGCTGGTTAAATCTTGTTCTGTCTGGTTGGGGCATGGTAGCCCATTTACATATATTATCATTGCACCACTCTAGGGGGCTGACCTCTATGTGGCAATCAGCTAGAAAAACTTTGTCATTTGTTGTGCTGGCTCACTCTGCTCCTGAGTGCTCAACTGTGGCATGTGAGTTTATAGTAGGAAAAGGAGAAATGAAATTTGGCACATTGTTTCAGAAACATTACACAATAATAATAATATGACAATAAAAGTTAAGTTGTCTTCATTTTCAAGTCTCTGGGGAACATATAAATATAAATCCTTTCATGCTTAAAGTTGGAGCCAGTTTTTTTGCAGGAAATGATCTCTGTCATCTGTGGACAAGAATTCTGCCTTTTGATAATCCTGCTACTCCAGCCCATGCTGCAGTCAGGACATTGTATAAACAAATAACAGCGCCACCTACTGCAACACAGGTGTTCAAACTCACTGCGTCGGTTATGCGATCCTGGGGCGTCCCCTGCTGGGGAATAATGGGTATTGATTTACTGGAACATAATGTCTTTGAAAATCACAAGAGAATAAATTAAATTCAGTTTAACCGGAATGTAAACATGTTGAACCAGTTTAGTTTTTCTGTAAAGGAAACCATCATCTAAACACTGATTAGGAATACACTCTGTCCAAGAATTACACATCAAAGTGTACAGTTCTTCAGGTCGTCATCTAGCCATGACAACGTTAGGAGCAAAAACTTTAAACAAGCAATTGTGTTTTTACATCTATTCATTCACATGTTATTTAGTCTTTGTGAGCACAGATAATATTGAAATGATCTGTGCTCACAAAGACTCACAAAACCGACCTAGTAATAAAGTGTTTGGTGATTTGACTGACAGGCTCCATGACCTGTGTGTGTTTCCATTAAAAAACAAACAAACAAACAAAAGCTTTAGATTTGTTGGCTGGAAATTGGTAAAGTTAAAAAGCTGTGACAACAAGTGGCACGTGGTCAAAGTGAGGTCAGTTAATATATAAATGACATGCAGTCCATCAATACAAGAATCAGCTCAAACATACATTCAGCAGGTCTTGGAGTAAGTAGGTGTTAGTTCGTAAGACTCGAGTCAGTGTGAACCAGTAGTTGTACATGCTTAATGGTGCAAAGTGGGTTTATTACAGTTGGTTGAGCCTGTGTGGGGAGGCCAAAACATTTCCATTAGGCCTGTACAGGCCAAAGACAACATGTTCACTAACATAAGCTCAGGCAAGTTGCATAATACATAATAATGGAAAAAACAAAACAAAAACGTTTCATGTATTGTGCTATGTATGAAACTATTTTGATTTTTAAAAAATGAAAGAGTAAGGCAGTGGTTTAAAGAGACATTGATGAAAACATACTTACTACAAAATAAAGAGGGGCTCCCAGTTTCCACACACAAGAAACCAACCGCTCTTAAAAAAAAAGAAAAAAAACTTCAGCCGGGAACCAGTTTATAGGGTCAGATTTATTTTTAACCAAGAACATATTTGTTGAATATTTTAGTATCTTTCAACAAATCATTCAAACTAACCTCAGTTGTTGGCAAGCCAGCACACCAAACTACCATAATCATGAGCTGCATCTGCTGACCACTGTTTGCATTGTCTTTATAACCATTTTGATTTGCTCACTGCTGAATAATAAAATGTGCCAGGATGTGTTTTAATTCAACAACAACAACATTTAATTCATATTTTGTCACATTTTTGGCAGATTTTTGCTTTTATGTTATATTTACAGTGAAAGTTTTAAAATAAGTGAATCAATATAAATAATATAAACTAAAGTTTTATTTGGGTTATGTCTGATTTGATAACTCTAAATCCAAAATCTGTTATTTTATGGTTAGCCTACATATGGATAAAATTCAAAAGATCAAGTCTGAATTCTGAAATATCCTGCAGTCACAATACTGTATGGCCTTTGAAATTATTATTTGACTTATTCTTTTCAGTAGTGACAAATGTTGTCTTAGTTATTTCCATGTTTACAAGTTCAATATGTGAGATTGTTTTTGCTCCACTGGCTGCGTGCTGCACTTCTGCACTTCAACCACTGGATAGAGCCCTGGTTGTGCTGAAGGAAGCTTCAACAGCTGAGACACTTGGACATTCAAGCATATGTGGCTCTGGCATCACTTCTTTCAATTCACTTTTAGTGATGATGATCATGATAATAAAACAACTGCAAAACAGTGTTTATGAATATTTCATAAACAAAGAAAATGTGAAAAAGTTTTTGATTTATCTGTTTACAGAACATGAACTGATTGGTCACATCAGTTCTTCTATAATGCCTATTCTTTTCCATTTCTGGGATACCACTCACACCACAACCTTTTCCATGTCCTGCTTTTATTTCATAGTGATATTACTAAACAAATGCACAGGAAAACTGTTCACTGGTGATTGAAATAATGCAGCAGTTAGTTGTAGTTGTAGCGCTGTTATAATTCTACAGAGATGAACCCATGTTCTTTTTCGAACCAGTTGGATCTGGAGATCTCTTATTTTTCTGACCTATAACCTCAGGCTGTTTGTGCATACGTGTGTGTGCGTGACTGTTTACTGCTCCTTCTGCTCATTTGGTCAAGTGAAATAAATTAAAAAAAATTAACACAGTGAGACAGGTGATGATGTGTGAGTCTGAGCTGCAGGCAATGCCACCAGTGAAGTTTAGAGCTGGTTTGTTCAGCGTCAATATTTGTGTCTTCTTCTTCTCATGTCCGCATGTTCTCAAGAATGGAAAGTGGGGTGAAAATTCAGATAATGTAACACACAATTATGCATGGTGTCATTTGAATTAAATAGTATGTAATAAAAAAATAACAATTTCATGAATAATCATGAGATATATTAATGGTTACAATTATCAACATGCAGGGAAGATTGTGGGATGTAATGTTTAGAAGAAATCATGACGATGGCCAGTTTCAAGTAAACAAAAAGCAAAAAAATATTTATATTTGATCTGAGTTTTGCACATGGCTGATAGCTCAGAGTGAGGTCCTGCCTAAGGCTTAAGACCTTAATGATGACTCATAGTAAAAACAAGTTTTTTGTGGTGTTGAATTTGAATTACAGGATGTTGTTAAAACTCTATACCAGTCTGTCCAACACTTTGTGCAGAAAATGCTTCTCACCTCTGTGATACTTCATTATGAAAACTTTAGGTTTTCATCAAAACAGCATGGCTCTGGTGATGTGGTGCATTTTGAAATAGAAAAACGTAACATATCTGAAATATAGGCTACAGAAAGGAACTCTCTGTAAACTCTCATACTTAATCCAATCAGCTGTGAACTTTATTGTGTCTGATGACGGTGAAGACATATGCACCCGCTGAACACAGGAAGTAAACATTGAGCGACAATCTTCATTTGATTCACATGCTGCTTTCATGGTTTGGTTTACAACTGACAAACAGGAACATACATCATATATGTCATCACTGCCTGCAGCCTTCATTTCTTTAATGTTTGACATAAAATGACAAACATATTGCAGTAAATGAGCACAAACTACCTGCCCCGCCCCCACCCACTCTGTATCAAGTATGAATGAACACAGATGAAGTTAGTCTTGACAAGGAGCCTCACTCAGTCAAACTTATAACGATACATCACAGCCTCTACCCACGCCTGTTTCCACATCTGCTTGTTTCCACATCTGCCATGTCTACCATCTGCTCTGCAGCTACTTCAATAATAGCTTGCAGCTGCAAAGACTGGAGGAGGAGGAGGGGGTCGTTAGGTTGGAAGGAAAAACCAAAGAGAGGCAAGGGGTGAAGGGAAGGCAGGCAGGCAGTCAGTCAGTCAGTCAGTCAGTCAGGAAGGCAGGCAGGCAGGCAAGCTGGGGGAGGAAGGAGGAAGGAGGGGGCGGTGAAAGCAGAGCTGTGATGCAGACAGCGAATCACATGAGCAGGGATCTGTTTACAAACTGAGAGCTGAAGACGAGAAGTGGAGAGGAGAGATGAGGAAGGAGAGAGGAGGAGAGTGAATGCGAGAGGAAAACAGAGGGAGCAGAGCCGTGGTCTGAGTTAACATTGGCTGCATTGTCTTGCTGTTTTCCACACCTCCCTGTGCTTTGTGTGTGGAGCAGGAGGGCAGGGGAGGAGATGAGGAGCTGCTTTCCACAGGAGCACTGCTGAGGCTGCCTGCCTGCCTGCCTTCTGCCTGGCTGGCTGGCTGGCTGTCTGGCTGCCTGGTTGGCTGCTTTGCTGGTTGTGTTGTCGGGGAACCCATCCATGTCCTTCTCTTTGTCTCTCCATAATTGGCCACGGCAGGTTTTCACAGCCAGAGAGGTGGAAAGCTACGTGGAGATCTAAGAAAGAGGAGAGGGGGAAAGGAAGACAAAGGAGGAAGAGCCTTGTGACAATGATTTTAAGAGGAGACAAAGCAACAAAAGCAGAGTGCGCTCAGTCAGAGGCTCATCTCCAGACTGCTGGATGGGATTTGATGTCTATTTCCTCTTATCTTCAGTGACATCGGTGTCTTTTCATCCACAAAGCTCACAGCTTTAACTCCAGGACTCTCCTTTTGTTGTGCAGAGGGAGAACACAAAGGAATATTTGCACTTTTTCTGGAGTTAATTCTCAAGTAAGGTGAATGTTTGGATCATACTGTTATGGCAAATCACCACTGCTGACTGAATAATCTCAGCTCATTTGAGCAGCTGTTTATCGGGCTGGTGTCTTCTTGAGGAACTCTCATCAGGTCTGTTTACTCCAGCACACAAGGATTCAACTCGGTGCACATCCTCTCTGTCAGCTGTCAGGGCAGACTGAGCACAGAAAAGCCTGCAATTGATCTTTTTTTAGTCCCAGAAACAAACTTTAGAAAAGTTGCAACAACCAGAACTTTTGACACTGAAGCACTCACGACCTGAACATCTGCACATTTGATGCTTTTTGCCCAATGGTGCCATAAGGTAAGTTCCAGCTGCACAGATGTTGAGGTGTAAACTTGGTGAAGTTAAAAGTTAAAAAGTGTTTATGAGGTTAAACTTTATGCAACACACAACTTCAAAACTCTTTGCTATTAGCATTTATACCCACTAACTGTTGACAGGCTAACAGATCTAATGCTAAGCTAACTGACAAAACTACTTTCAGCTCAGTAATACACAAACTATTGCAATTTAAAAGAAGTAGCTGACAAATGTAGGCTATGAGTTACATAATGTTTAACTAACACTAATAACACTGATCGCCCTGGTAAAATTAGATATTTAAAAGATATTTAACTTTTTTTTTTTTTGCCAGGACAAATAAACACACAATAAAGCGCATCGTATTGTATCGTATCGCATTGATCGTATCGTATCATATCATATCTGAAAGTAATAGGCTACTTATTTCCTAAAACACTACTTACACATTTGCTTGCTAATTAATTTCTAATGTTAAGTTTCACATGTTTTTATTGTTTTCTGGCAGGATTTTAATATTCCAGAGAAAAACACTTAAAACCAAAGTTGCTATTCCTGTTTAGTTGTGTTCAGGTACAGTCTTGTACACACTTAATGCATCGCACACTGGCCTACCTTTTAGTGCTCCACTATCAATGATTCACTAACATTGTGCTAAGATTACAGCTGCCTGCCTGCCTCTGTGCACCTACTGCAGTGAAACCTGTCCATTAGAGGATGGCTTTTTATCTCCGGGGGTCGGTAGGCCTATATTTCGTGCCACTTGACCCCAAGACAGAGGGAACCACACTGCAGCCTTAAGGCTGACCTGCATCATGCAGAATGAAAAGTGTTACAGGCTTAAAGCCCTTTGGGCTGAATGCACTTCTTTCACTCCAAGGCCGAACTCCAGTGAGTAACGAGCCAAGAAGCAAGTGGAACACATTCCTGTGTGACGCAAGGATGCTTGTAAAACTTCACATGAAAGTACTTTGCATTGCAGAGAGGGGCTTTCACTCTGTGATCTATGCTTTTTGTAAATATGTGGAAGGATTCTTGTCATAAAGTCAATGGGCATCATGATGACAGCGAACACCTAGAGAAACTTGTCCCTTCAAAGATCCAGTTTTTCTGAAGCTTAGCTCAGTCCTACCCCGATTAATAAGGATTTAGGCTGTAAAGATTTCATAACACTTAAAGGCTTATTTAAAATACAAATAGTCCAAAGTTATTTCCTGAGCACAGTTTGTCCCTTTCCTCTTGCATCACAATCTCACTCGCCTTTCAGTGAAACCAAAATAAGAATTTGGGTCAATGACTGTGATCACCCCAAATCTACACATGGACTTATACATCTCAACTTTCACCCAAGTTCAAAAACTTTGTGCAGCTCAAGAATCTCTACAGTGTGAGCGGTATTACACTGCAGTCTGAAACAAGAGGCTTAACAGATGCAGTGTGGGGCCAGTGTGCCAGGCCTTACACGTTACACAGGTCAGGGCACACGACATGCACTGACCCCTCATCCTCGCCACGGGAGGTTGACACAGGCTAAGTCTGGGGTTGCCAGACAGGGGTGGTGATGTATGATGATGAGATATGTTTGTCATGACCTGTGAGGACCACAGATTCACACTGGTTAGGTGGTGCTAGGATTACAGAAGACAGCTACGGGCCATCAAGGACCACCATGACCACCATGATACAAATTTGTTACACTTTCATCCAACTCCTTTGGCTCTTAAACTGCTATATGTTCCACTATGTTCACCAGGTAGTCTGCTAACGTGGTGCTGGTGCTGGCCAGGTAGCGTACAGTGGTTCTGAGCCTAGTTGAAGCTTGAGACTCAACCAACACACAAAGCTGCTACACACAAATGTAATACATGTGCATACATTGAATTTCTATTATGGAAAATGTATACATATAAAGTATATGTCATATATGAAATAATTGTGTATGAAACCTATTAAAATGTAAATGATTCTTCAGTAGACCTTTCGTATGTATGTAGTTTATGCAGTCACTTCACAATGTAAGGGGATCATCTCTGAGAAACAGTTCAATGATTAAATCATTCAAAAATCAAAAGCTCACCCACATTATTATGAATTTTTCAAACTATTTATGCTAATGTCAGCTATAGACCACGGTGTGTGAAGACACACTCATTCATACATTAATACACGAATTCTGCAGGAATTTTAAATGCCACACAATGTTGGATTATCTGACTGTGGCTGGATGTATTATCATTTTTCTCTCCCTTTATATATTTGCATGGCTCACAACAGTAAGCTGTATTCACAACTGCTGTGTTGACTGTGTGAAGACAGTGTTGATTCAAATCAGAACAGGGTCAGTCTCACACACTGACCAATACCAACTTCTCATGAAAGTTACATTTTTGATATAATAGTGACGCACTTTAAAAACTACTTGTATTCAATGTGTTGAATGTGTTTAAACTTAATGACTGCTGTAGGAGGTTCTGGACAGGGCATTTGAATCAAAAGAGTTTTTCTAAATGGTGTTTCAGAGACTTAACACAGGGACAACATTGCATTTTTTATTATGAAAATCATCGCTGATACTGTGATGGGACTCTTGTGCAACCTGACAGCAAACCCTGATGTTTTTTGTTTTTTTTTGCCGTATTCATACAATTGTCTGATTCCACTGTCATCTTTTTCCTCTCAGCTCTCAGGGCGCCTGTGTGAAGTTGGATTGCACAGCTCCCACCTCTACTGCAAGATGACGTCTGAGGAGCTCTTCCACCTGCCGCTCAACATCTACATCAGCATCCTGGGTGTTGGCCTCTTCATCCTCATGCTCAGCCTCATCTTCTGCTGCTACCTGTTCAGGTACGACACAACAGACAGAACTGAGGGAGGGGGCCTTAGACCACGGGACTGGACCAGCGTCCGCATGCTCCTTGAGCTCGTTCCAGTCATGTGCACTGAAGTGCCTCACCTTGCCTTCAAGTCAAATTCCTTCTTTATATGTCACTTGTCATTAGCCTGTTACTTCTTCTAATGTGCTCTTCCTTCCTTTCTTTTTCATTCTGCCTCTACTTCTGCAAGACTATTCTCAGCATTTGTGAGAGAGCAAACCTGAAATTCCTGCATACATATAGCTACTGTATGTGCCTATAGAGCAGGAAGAAAGTCAATATGTGAACTGTTACAGGAACACATTAAACTTCATTCAAAATACTTCAAACCTGAAACATCACAGCTTTGACTCCAAGTATTACAAATAACTGCACCTGACAACAACGTTAACACAATACATCAGAAATTGTACTTTCTATAGCTTCCAAATTCCAAAACAACCAAAACACAAAACTGTTTTTCTTATGAGAGTCTAATTAAAAGTTAGGAAAAGGAAAGAGATGGGAAAGGATAACGCTTAAGATAAGATAGGGACGGGTAGATAAACAGAGCCTGCGGGGAGGAACAGATCTACATTCTATTTAAATTCTATAATAATCATAATATTTTACAAGTATACAACCAGAGGCAGGCTAGCAGCCAGGTTTACAGGTTTTACATCCAGTCAGTGGTGGAATAATATTTTCTTCCCTCACAGAAAAAAAACTCCAGTCAGTCTACTCCACTTCCTGCAGTAAGAGAACAATCAGCCAGACTTTCCATTTGGCATCATTTGGTATCATTCGGCTTTCACATGGGGCGGTCATACCCGGGACTGGCTTCACACGCACAGACCTTATTAGCCGACTGTGTGCATCAGCAGATGGCATTTCGTGTTCTCTGAGAAATCTTCTTAAATCTGTGAACAGACTGGGTTTTATTAGAGTGAAGTGCGCTCACTTGATTCAGGTCAACTGTCAGTACAGAATCCTCTCATTGTGGCACATGGAAATACATACAGTGGTGCATTGTCTGCTGTTTGACAAATCACAAAGGTTCAAGTGAGCACTGCTTAAGGCTATTACACACAGGCTGCGACTGGGTCAGCGTACTGCTGCCGACTTCCAGAACTTCTGGAAAAACCTGTTTAACCCTTACAGGGGACGCTGTGCTGTGATAATTTAGCGATGTACATCAGGACTGTGTGTGAGGGTGGGTTCACTGCCAGTTAATTCACCTGTTAGTCAATACTTTTTGTTACGATTGTGCAAATCTCAATCAAGGATGAACATTTGTCATGTACGTATAGGGATTGAACAGACTTCCAGGCAGGATTCTTTCACAGGACACATTCCTAGAAGTGTTAGATTAGATCGATCCGCTCGGTGTTAGATACACAGGCTGTTACTTGACTTTGGCATAGTGTGAATTCCAGTCCCTCAGCTGATTCAGACAGCATGATGGGACATGTCCTGATGGAGGCAGATATGGAGCCACCAGGCACATTACAGATCTTTCTTGATGACAAGTTTGTGTTTTCTTGTTCTGCTTCACAGACTGAGGCGACGGCGTGCACGAGAACAGTATGGATACAATGAGGTAAACGTTAAAGCTATGACCAGTTTGACTAGTTGATGCACTTCAGACTGTAGTATTTGTTTATTTTGTCTGTTAAACTTCACACAAACACACTCATTTTGTAAAAAAAAAAAAAATCTATTCTTGTCCACAGGTTGTTTTGAAGGGAGCCGGGAAGAAACTGAGCCTTCTTGGTGTAAGTTGAATACAGAGTGAAAGGAATGGCATGATAAATATAAAAGAGTCAAAAGAAGGAGAAGTGGCCTCATCCAAACTGGGAGACAACAGTAACTAGGAAGTTACAGTAAATATGCTTGAAAAAAAGGGTAATGCATAGAATTAATTAATTACATTATAAGAGTATGAAAGTAGGACATGCAACCAATGCCTGAGCCACTTCTGTCCCAATCAAATATTACAGATTCCTTTCCTAAACCTGGACAGGAAGTGATGTGGTTAATATTCTTTCTAAGTTACTGTGCTTTTGTCTCTTTGTAAAGGTGGTTTTGAAGAAAAAAAAAGTTACAGTAAAAACCAGATACATTAGCAGTGTTTTTCAACATTGGGGTCGGGACCCCACGTGGGGTCGTCTGGAATTCAAATGAGGTCGCCTGAATTGTCCAGTAATTGATAAAAAATATTTTTAAAACTAATCATTATTCTTTTTAAAAATATGATTAAGAACGTCACTCACAATCTTAAACAACTGTACTCTAGTATACTTTCACTTTCTTGAATATAAATCGAGTTCAAATAAAAGGCAGCATATAAAAATATCTCAACTGGCACATCTAGATTGATGGGGTCGCCTTTGTGATGTCAAAATGGGGTCACGAGCCAAAAAAGGTTGGGAACCACTGACATATGACATGATTATGACCAGTTTTGGTTGAGCAAGTTTTGCATGCAGGAGCTCTGCCAACAGGCCTGTTCCTCTCGGTTTGACAGGAAACAGAGGATCTACTGAAACTAAACTGTGGGAGGTTTGAGACAATCACCAAAACAACAGATATCAATTCCTTGAACAATCAGTTTAGTTTCTCTTTGTATTTAAAATTACAGTATAGGCTGGTTTGATGTGTTGGTGAACATTTTCTGTGAATAGGTTTGCAAAAATGCAGAATGCAGAATATTGTTCAGACTGGTAATAAATAGATAGTGCAGAGAGTTTATTTTACAGTAGCTGCTCAGTGAGAACTGTTGAAGTGACTGGTTTCATTTCACCTTTTCAGCAAATGTGTGCGGTGTGTTTAGAGGAGTTCCGCAGCAGGGACGAGCTCGGGGTTTGTCCATGTTCCCATGCTTTCCACAAGAAGTAAGTCCTACAACTTTTGCTTGGTGATTAAAAAAAACTTTCACAAGGCCGAAAAGCTGACTCCATATTTGTGAACATGCACGACTGCATTTAAAAGTCCTAGTCAAACAAACAAAAAACTCCAAACTTGATTTGTTTGTTTAGCTGGTAACCAACCGTGCATCTAATTTTACTGACTCACAGTCTCACACCTTCTCTGAAACATCATGATGCAAATCATTTTTCAACTGAAAACACGAGGGTTAACACTATGGGAGTTGTCAGGCCTAAACACTCCACATCTAATTCTGGCCGTCATGATTTCTAAACATGTGAGTGATTATTTAAAATCCTGACTAACCAGTTCGGAGGAATGATTATAACTTTTGGCTTCAAGACAACAGCTGAAGGAGTCCAAGAAGCAGTGAGATAAAAAAAAAAACCATGGACATGTTTTTCTGGCTGATCTTAAAAAAATGACAAGAAAATTCCTGACAGGATATATCTCCCTGCATGTTTGAACATGAACATGCTTTATGCAACCGAGACCTGTCCATGCCCTGCAGCATGTTTGGGTGTGACATCCCCATCAGGTTTTCAGGCTGGTTGGCAGGAATCTCTCTCTCTGCCTGTACTGCCAGTTACCTGCTGTGTGAACTTTGTAAATATGCTGACCGTGTCTCATCGGTCCTGTTTTACAAGTGTTAATTAAGCTTTTGCGTTCTTTCTCCTCCTTTGTGAATGACAGAACATTATTACGTGTCTTTCATCGGTCTGCTCCTTCCAGGTGTTTGCTAAAATGGTTGGAAATCCGCAGTGTCTGCCCCATGTGCAACAAGCCCATCTGTCGCCTCCAGCCCGACCCCCCTCAGGCATCGGAGCGGCCTCAGAGTCTCCTGGAGGTCTGAGAGGGGGACGTATGTCCAGCAGCACCTCGCGCTCTCCACTCAGTCGACACCCGTCACTATATGGCTCCAGTTACACGACCCAACAGACTGCAGAGTTAGAAACATGCTCCGAGGCAGAGCTTCTCTGGAAATAGAAAACATTATCGACCATGGGTACTGAGCCAAAGAACCTACCTGGAGGTGCTAATGGTTGTGACTTTTCAGTAATACTTGATATGGAATTCATGTTAATGTATTAAGGCTATTTTTAGTACATATGTAGGTTCTGCTAATGCACATGTGCCTTAAAGCTGCAGCTCCCCTGGGAGGGGGCCCCCCACTAAAATCACATTTAGACTGGTTTTTTATCAAGGGTGATTATCAACCCACTAATGCTTCTTCATATGTGTGTGTTGAATATGTTTTAATGAAGAGGTCAATAGGTCACAGAGAGCTGTGTTTGCTCTGCTGTCTGGGTCTGAGATTTTATTTGACTGTCTGTCTTAACTTTTGTTTTAATATTAAAGAAGAACAAACCAAAAAGAAAAAATTAACAATAATATTCTCTATACACTGTATACACTGCTGTCAGCCCTCACAAAGGAATGAAATACAGCAGTGTCCAGATGACTCCTTCCTTTGCTGAATGTCTACACCCGAGTGTACGTGTCAGTAATAGCAGAAAATGATGATGATTCAAATCTCAGTTTACTCCTCATTACAGATGAGATAATGTCAGGTTGGGCGGACACTCCCACACTTTTCTGTTTGTCTTTTTCTAGTTTTGATCTTCCATTGTGCAGAAGCATTGGTGCAGTTAGGAGAATCTGTGAACTCAAGCACAGACTTTTTGGCATTTATCATCACATTGAAATCACAGTATCTTCACCAGCCATAAATAACTGTTAGAATCATCATCAGATTGTGGGGACCAGCTAATTATCCTAATCTATGGTGAAGCTGCCAGTGTAGACAAGCATAATGTGCCTTACTTAATAACGCACAATTACAATGTATTGTGCCTGTATTGAACTACACCCATTCAACATTCACAGCACTGGTGGAAAAACTAATTAGATTTAATCAGTGACTGATCCAATAATTAGCAGCAATAACCTCAAACTAGCTGATGCTGATGACATTTTCTTAAAGTGTCTGACTTGTCTTGACTCTGCTGACTCTTACTGAGATGTTGTCCTCCTGCATCTCCAGCTTCTTTTCACCTTCTGCAGGTTGATATTCACACTGGCATTAGCCTGTGAGATGCCTTGGAAAGTTCAAATATGTGGAGCTGCCCAGACCCAGAGGCAGCAAAGTCATGATGCTCTCCCCATCCCACCTTACCCTTGGGTTGATGTTTTAGTTATCAGACAACTTGTGCAACCCCAGACTGATGAATATGGGATGTAAACTCTGAGCTGACAGTGTGACCCTTTCACCTTCATGTCAATTCTTGATCAGTCCCTTGAGATCTGTTGATATCAGCAGATGAATGACAAAACCATGAGAGCTCTGCCTGGACTCTGGGTTTGGTGAGTCCATGGCTTGTGGAGGAGCTGAGATACTTTTCCCACTACTACTGTGAATGTTTGAAGGATGTTTCCAATATGGACAAAAACATCACAGTGTGGTAACAGATAAAATAGACTGAGTTTGCTCCTAATTGCAACTTGGATGAATATCTGATTATATTTTAATGCAAAGTTAATATAGGATTCACTTACTAAAATAGTCAGCCTGAACGTGTGATACAGTGATGCCCGTACTGTCTGAAGGGGTCTAGATGCATAGTGTCACTTGTGTGACCCAACCAATGAGATTATTTCTGCCTTCAGAGCTGCTCTGCCTCTGAGAAATGTTTGCACGGCAGCTGATTATCTGCAGCTCCACATGAATACGATATGTTTTGGACTTTAACACCTGGAGCTTTGAAAGAGGAAGATTCGACCACCAGAAAACACCAGCTTTGATTTCCTGTTTCCTGCTTAATTCAACAAAACAGGACAAACGAACAAGGTCTGGACATGTGTGTATTTTGGCTGCAATCTTCCATTGTCTCACAGTCAGACAGGTCCGTCCCACAGAGCACTGCCGCGGTGAATGAAAGGAGTGAAGTCCTAAACAGGGGTCAGTTGAGCCATAGGATCCGATAGAAAAGATGAGGCCTGTTGGGCTACGACTGACGGTCCACAGTGACTCAACCACCGAGATAACACACACACAAATATAAACATTTAAGTTATTTCTAAGGAACTGTTTTGTATTGTAACTTCCAATAAAGGGTGTGGTGTGTCAGATGAGACACTGTGACTGTCATTATTTTGTCATTGTGAACCAACCTGTCTTCACAGAAATCTGAGTTCCCAGCAGCTCTGTGTATAAATAGACACATTGCACTGATACGATAAGTCTATGAGCTGGTGTCTTGTGTGTGAACATCATTCTCTTTGTATATTACGTGTTGAGTAAACTTTATTGTTCAACTTCTTGGACACAGTGCAGCCCAATGCAGACAAGCTAAGATGATAAAAATGTCAGCGCTGACAATTAGTAGTTGGCTCAAAGAACTGACAATAAATAACATGAAAAGCTCTTCTAATACCCTCTAAAAATGGTCCAAGGTTGAAACGTTTAATCTTTAAATGAGTGTCCTATGAAGAGTTAACACGTTTGAAGTCATAGGAAGTTTTAGAAGAAACAATTTGCAGAAACAATTATTTAAATTGAAATAAATTCTGCTTTTTTGTTGTTGTATTTAGCACAGAAAAGTGTGAATTTGGACTATTTCCACATCAGCTCACTGTCAACAGTCCATCAGGATGTTTGCATTCGATTTACATGTAACTGGCCAAACCACAATGCTGACGTCCTCAGCCTCCACCACGAACGTTATGAGACTGAGTTGTTTTAGAGGTAAATTCATGCAAAACCAGTGATGTATGTTCCAGTCGGGGGCAGTTCTTCAGTAAGCAGTCTCTGTTTTTGCCTCTTAAACAACTCATAACGTAAAGTTCCATTATCATCTCATAGCGTGGTGAATGTGTCACAACTTGTCCACCAGAACGTTTTGGAGTTGTTGGATTGTGTATTATGAGTTTGACGTGGGAAACCAAGAAATCCCATTAGCCTCCATAGCGTAGCTCTGAGCAGCTCGCGGCTCTGCTCCACCGTCCTAAAAATAGCCTGCACCAGTAACAAACCTACTCCCAAGATTATAGGGATTATGGCAATGGACCAAAATGTTGAAATATCCCTTTAATCAACAACTTCAATTACCTTAACTCCTGGGTTTCCTGTCTCCCACATGAATCTAACAAAACTGTATATTCTGAGGTAGGAGTGAGGAGCAAACAACAGATCACATTTTGTAAAGTTTAGTCCACCACATGGCCAGGGTCAACTGCCAGTGGCCCACCAATGAAAATAGATCAGTTGCCAAGTAAGTGGATATCCTGTTGGGTCTGAAGGTCAGCCATATACAGGGTGCATCGCAAATGCTCCTCTTACAATGACTGGAACCCATTTGTGAGAATCAGGCTCTGGAGCAAACTGGACACAAACTTGAACCAAATCAAGTGACATCACCTCTTTAAAGATGAGTATATTTTCTTCTTCCTGCCCACTGACTTACAAAGTGACACTCTGCTGTCCACTTATCTTTACCCCTTAATCTTTAACCAGCTGTGAATTCACAGGTGAATCCATCTCATTTTCACTGGATCGTCCCCCATTTCCACAAACAAAAAAAACATGTGCCGACATCAAGAGCAGTGATTCTGAAAGCTATAGCCTCTGATTTCCTGTGGAGTCCTTCATGCCATCACTAAAGCAAGTGAATACAAAGTGATCATGCAGGTATGATGTAGGTAAAATGCACTTGACTGCAAAAAGTACACCACAGACAACACAAAACTATTACACACAGTGAGCAGATGTCTGGAAATTCCCTGTGCAGTCATGACATCAGGATATTTGCACATGAGCACAATGGATGTGTGGAGAAAGATTTTCAGAGGTAGTAGGCTACTAATGTTACATTATTGACACTAAGTGCATGACTCCTAAGACACTTGAAAAGCACACAACTTCATGTTAAATGATTCTATTAGTTATTGTTTCATGTTCCCAGATTCTCATCATTAAACCTGATGATGCTGAATATCAACCAGCAGAAAAACACCATCTATCAAAAAGCTGAATACAAAACATTTACAAAATTATCCATTGCTACTACAGCAGCACACACCTATGGTAATAGGTCTGTGGTGTGTGTGTGTATGTGACTCAGCTGCATATCTGTTGAAGCTCCATGGTGATTGAACAGCAAAGATTTAATATGTTACTGCCATGCTAGCAGCGTTCACACACAGGCTGAGTTAGTGACAGCTCATGCAAAGTAGACAGGGATAAAGGTGTAATGCTGCTGCTGGCTGCTTGACAGATTAAACTGAGGGTTTGAAAGTAAGATTGCATCTGGAGACACTGAAAGGTTTAAAGTGTGGATTATAAAATATTATAATTTTACAGATTTCCCTCTGGTAATTACAGACTCATAGGTCAGTGGTTCCTCTGAGTTTCATCAGTTGAAGCATGAAACTAATTCTAATGTTGAGATGATCATGGGTTGCCCATCTTCCATTATGATGTAACTCATGAATACTTATGTCCTGAACAGGAATGTCTGTGCTGTTTAGACATGCAAAGGATGTTCAAACTCAGTGAACATGTCACTGCAATATGTACAGTAAGTAATAACAATTCAGTGACTCCTCCTGTAATGTTTACCACAGGAACAAAAGGAAGGCAGCTCCTGATCTCCAAATCATTACATTTCTGTATCTACACAACCCTCCTGACACAGTGGGATTTGACTCTAGCCTTCTTGATAATATATTTGACCAGTGGATTGTGGACCAGGCATGATTGATCCTTCTTAGACACTGCAAAGAAAATAAAGGTTTTTGTTATCTACAGATTTGTAATGAGGAGTGCTGAAAGATAAAAATGATTTGATTAATTATATCAAATGTTAGTAACTATTCTCAGGTGATAATTGCCAGATATTCTACTGTATACCGTAGTTAACTGATAGTATTGACGTATTTAAGTGTTTTGAATGCCCCCTGCTGGCGCAATCAAAGGAGAACCGTCTGCATGCATTACCATTCCCGGAAAAAGGTCATTATATCTTCAAAATAAATGTACCGAATTGTTGAACGTGGGTAAGATTACTGAGCTACTGCATTTCATTTTAATTTATTCACATTTTGCACGTCAACCCCGACCGAGTCCCCTCAATTTCTCAATTTCTCAGTGCAAATTTGTCAAATTTTAGTCCACCATATTGCAAATGCTATTTATTTCTCTATTTTACCCTTAATGGAGAATTTTGAGTTTGGGGCACGAACACGCTGGAAATTAAATAACAACGTGAGGATAAATAACGGCTGTATTCATAGGCATGATCGTTCATTCATTATTTTCTTGATAAATCACATTTATTCTGAAAGTCCCAAACCGGAAGTCGTATTGTTGTTGCCATTGCACGCGCGAGGGAAATTAAGTCGCTAACGTGAATGCGAAGCAACAAAGCAGAGATAGGTCGATACTTTGTGTTTTTGTTCTACTGACAAGGGCGAAGCTAGTCTATTTTGTCAAATTAGGCATAAGCTGTAACAACTCCAGCTCTACGGATGTATTTTTGTGTCTGTAGTGTTGTAACGCCGAGCTAACGTAAACGGGAAGCCGAGCGTTGCTAACTCACTGCAAGTCGCCGGCAACTAAAACTACCGGCATTTTCGACGCTCGGAGCCAAGTCGTGAAAGAAAGCGCTTAACTCGTCGTCTTGTGGTCGTGCCTGTGAGAGGGGAGCTGGTTGAAGTGTTGCTGATAGCCGCCGGGAATGACATCGCCTCCATATGGTCGCAGGAGTCATGAGGAGTCGATGCGCACATCGGACAGTGATTCTTCAGAGGACGAGGTGCGTTTAAATCCACTTTGGTCATACAGTAACAAAGACGTTTGTTTTCGCCTTTTCAGACAACCAACAAACATGTCCCAACTTGTTATGCTGCCGGCTAGACTTTAACCATAAACTTGTCACAATAGAAAGTTTTTTTTTAATTGAGGACTTTATAAAGTTTAACCGTCGACCGTGATGTGTTCACGTCCCCACAGCCCAAGCTCCCTCTCAACCAGTTCTACCCATACATTCGCTGCGCGCTGTGCTGCGGCTTCCTCATCGATGCCACCACCATCACAGAGTGCCTGCACACATGTAAGTAACAACAGCACAGGTGTCCTCTGGCTGGACGGTTGGTCCAGGGCTCTCTTTAACGTCAGGGCTCTGACCACTACACTTTTCCGTCGTATTAGACACGGATCTTAATCAGATTGCGGACCAGATTGTGAAGATTGTAGGCCTCTTGTGCTCTTTGACCCTAACCCCTGGCCCTTGGGTGGCATCTTGCTCCCTTTTCTACCTCATCGCCACCTTTATTTTTGCTGGAGTGTCTTGGCCAGGTCACGTTTGTAATTGAGAATTTGTTGTCAAACATTTAACCTGCATAAATAAGGTTAAATAAAAAAAAGAAAAACCTATGGGCATTTAGCAGGTTTGATTTAGTTATGTATTGATGTCACAAAGTCCACTGAACAGGGGAATATTGCACAATGATAGAGTAAGTTAAAATATAAACAACGAATGCCATATGAATATGATGCAATATGAACTTTAATCATGTCAACATAAAGTAGTTAATCCAGTCCACATGGACTGGTTGAGAAACCACTGTCAGTTAGCTTTTCACTCATAATAATCAGTATCAGTATTTATATTGGCTGGTAATTGACAAGTGAAGAAGCAAATTAAACTCTATCTTCATTACATGTTTTGTCCAATCAAACATGTTCATGTGTGGACATGTGTACACTTAACTATGACTTAAAATAAAATATTTATCTATACCAGCTACAAAAGTCCATATTATTGTGGCTGTCCTGTACCTGATTTCTGACTGCTTTGCGTTTTACCTCCTTCCAGTTTGTAAAAGCTGCATCGTGAAGCATTTCTTCTATAGCAACAGGTGTCCCACATGCAGCATCATTGTCCACCAGACTCAGCCCCTCTACAACATCAGGTAGGTCTGCTCGTTCATCAACTGTCTGGCGATCAGTTTCACCATCTGTACCTGTTATGACCAGATGTTTTTGAAAGTCCTACAAGACTGTGGAGGAATATAAAGGTCTAACCTGTTGACCTGAGGGATTCAAAAAGTGTTATGTCAAATATAGGATATCACTACTTTTATATTTGCAGTGTATCAGAGCATACTAGAGCATACTGGCATGCTCTGATGAAGTTCTTGTGAGACCGAAAGCTTAGCCTTGAATAAAGTAACATTGCATAGATCTAAGTGTGCGGAGATCCTCTTCTTCAGTTTGGACACTTTTGATGCCTCCAGCACCTTAGCAAAGAACCAGCCGGGTGAAGCAGCAGCCCCTTTTTGCATATTTGCAGTGTATGAAATCTGCTATCATTTACATTTATAACAGAAAGTCCACTAAGTTTAAAATGCTTTTTGTCCACACAGGCCTGACAGACAACTGCAGGACATTGTCTACAAAATGGTCCCCTTCTTGGAGGAATGTAAGTATGTTTAAAATGTACACAAAAATGTGGTCAGTGAAATAAAAGCAGTTACAAGTTACCAAACAAATATACAAGTCCTGTCCATTTTATACAGTGTGGATTCAGCCAAAGTTGGTGCTCAGAAATATTCGTCTAAATATCTACATATTCATCTAAAGCCAACTCCAAAATAAGTCAGGTCACTCTTCATTAGCTGGTTTTAATTATTTTATTCATTTGACATTCTGTATGATCAGACAGTTAGTGATTCTGCGTAGTGACATGTGACAATACCGTGGAAAGCCCTGTCACTACATTGCATTGCACCACGAGCGCGATAACTTCAGCTTCATCTTCATGTGAACCCAACACTGAACAAGCTCTGGAGGCGTGGCTTCAGAGAGAAGTCTGAGGAAAATGGACTTCGACTTTTGACTTGTGTATTTTCAAAATGTGGCTCGCTAGAACAGTTTTTCCCAGATCTCCAACCCTACCATTTAGATTAAAATAATATATGTTTTTATTTTTTTCTACAGTTGAACGAGAACGACTGTGTAAATTCTACAAGGAGAGAGGGCTGGAGGTGCCAAAACCAGGTAAAATAGTTCTGCATTAAAAGCAAAAGTGTATTTGGTGGAATTGATTGCACTGTCACTCCACATACTGCAGATTATTCCCACGTAGTAATTTCTAAACAACAAATGTTTTGACGGTCTCTGCACTGCAGTGCCTTCTTTGTCCAGTCAAACTATTTTTGACAACTCTGACACAACTTACGTCTTAACAGACTGTGATTAATGTTGTCTGCACTGGAAGCATGAATAAAATAACAAAGGGTTTCAAGTAGGGGATCATCTTATGGGGACATTCCTCTTTATTATTCTAATAATAAATAAAGTAAATTAGAGTCAAAAATTTAGATTGTAGTATATCAACCTCTTTAAACCTGTGAAATGAATCTGCATGAAAACACAAGTTTTCATATTTAAGAAACATGTTTTAAACATGTCTAAAGCAGCACAGTGTGTGGTGACCCTCCTTTTACACCCGAACCTGATCTGAGGTTTGAGTTCCCTACCACTACCAGTAAGTGCTATCTCACGCTGGAGTGTAGGGTGTCTGTAAGTCGTCCAGCAGAGACAAACTTCTGTTTGATTTGGTGCCGTACAAACAACTTGAACTCCACATGAAACCTGATAATTCATGAAGGCGCTGACTAAGTGATTATTCCTTGTTTTCTCTTTGCTCTTGTGCAGTGCTCGTCACCTCTCCTGTTCCTGTTGTGCCCAGGAGGCAGAAGAAAGATAATGTTCCTCAGTCTGTGTTCACCATTCCCCCCGAGCTGGATGTTTCTCTGATGCTGGACTTCGTAGGGTAGGAACTGATTACAGCTCTAATGGCTTTGAAAGTTGCTCTTGCTCTTAGACATCCAACACATTAATGTAATTCATACAATGAGATAAAATAATAATAAGACAAAATAAGTAGGGATGCACAATAACTTTTTTTGGAAACCGATAACTTTCTGCTTCCAAAGGCTGATACCGATAACGTACGTGGAGATCAAAACGACAAGTGAAGACCTAACATACTGTATATCATGACATCAATACTATAAGCAAAAGCAAAAACTGTTTTGACTCTTTAAATACTAAAAAAATAAGGTAAATTACTTATTGATTATGAAAATAAAAGCCTCTAGAACTGATGCAAATACTTTGCATCAGGATTTAAAATAAATACAAAGTGGAAAAAGTGCATTCCACAAGTTAAAAAAAAGGTTTTTGCTGGGCCGGTTCCATACAAAGGAATAACTTTTCACTAAAGTAACTGAAGTTCAGGTGTTTTTTTTTTTATCTCAGTGGAATCTTTAGAGAGAGAGAGAGATTATACCAAGGCCACTTCAATGCAGCATTCACTGCAGGCTCATGTAGGAGTGGCAGCGCCTGATTTAGATCGGGGCTATTCTTTATTATATCGGGCTGATAATTATCGTGCACCCCTAAAAATAAGATAAGAAGACAAAGTGAATAGTTGTGATAATCTATCATAATTTCCTGAAACATTTCTTGCTTGTTACATAACATATGGTGTTTTCCTTCATCCCCTCACTGGGGAGTATTTTTAAACGTCATTTAGAAACATGGGGTCAAGATAGCTTTTCCTTTTACATCTAAGCATGATCATTGAATGCAGAAAACGAGGCGTTTTCTCTGCGCTCACTGAGCCTGTCACAGCAGGAAAAACACAGGTGTCGCTCACAACAGGCTCTGCACCCCGTTAACCGTGCAAATGAGTGCACACAGGATAGCAGCACTGTGGAACTGGCTCACCTGAATACAGAGCAGCCATTAAAAATAAAATAAAAATAATAAATAAATAAATAAATAAAGAACAGAATGAATGTTGGTTCATTTAATGAAATTACTCAATTAACTTTCTTGATTAACAAATTTCAACAGCACTGAACACAAACTGGTTTTGTAATAATGGAAATGTAGAACAAATGCAGTACACAGTGATTTACCACAGGGGTGTTTTCTACTTCTACAGCAGTCGTTAACCAGCAGGGAAATCAATTTTCTGAGTTTAGCCCTGGGGCCTGTTCATTACTGGGTTTCAGTAACCATGCCTATTACCTAATTAAAACCAAGAGGAACCAGGATGGAGGCTGCAGGTTCATTTCTCTTTGCCACAGGTGAAAATAGTTATGTAATCAGACAGCCTCGCTTGTATTGTTGTCTCGCCACTGGTGGGAGTCACGTTGAAAAGAAGAGGTCAAACATATTTGCACCAATGGCTGGTGCTTTGCTTTTGGTGTGTACACTTATAAAGGTGTTTTATTTAAAAGGTGGGGAGTTTGTAGAAAATGAATTAAATGACTGTGCAGTTCTAAAACGAGTCACCAGATGGTCCTATTGTCTTGCATTAAGTCCAGCTCTGTACTATAATGTATTGACATTAACTATTTATTTTTTTCAGGGCTGAAGAAGGCATCAACAACTATAAGGTAAAAACCAATATCATAAATATTTATCACTGTGACACTAATACACAAGGTGGATGATGAACTAAAACCATACTGTATCCAATAGGATTTCTCTCACATCTCTGAACTATTCTGTAATTACAGCGTCTGTCTGATATTATTGCATTATTTACTAAGAACTGTGTCGTTCAAATTCACTAGTTCTTTAATAACATTTTAGCATTTCCGTCATCAAACTAATCAAATACACAATCCAACAACACCATGATGCTCCTGTGGACATGTTGTGACCTGCACATTCACCAGGCAATGAGATAATAATGGAACGTTACGAGACGGAGTTGTTTTAGAGGAAAATGCAGAGACTGCTTTCTGAAAAACTGCCCCTTATGGGAACGCGCATCAGTGGTTTTGCATGAATTTACCTTGGAAACAACTCTGTCACGTAACGTTCCGTTATCATCTCATAGCGTGGCGAATAATCAGGTCACAACTTTTGGATGTGTGGATGGTGCATTTGATTAGTTTGATGAGGGAAACCAAAAAATCCCATTAGCCTCCCTAGTGTAGCTCTGAGCAGCTTGCGGCTCTGTTCCGCTGTTCTAAAAATAGCTTGCACCGACAATTAAAGGTAACGAACCTACCCCTAAAACTATAGGGATTATGGCAATGGGCCAATTTGCCAAAATGTTGAACTATCCCTTAAAATCATTTTTCATAATACATTAGGTTTTTAATAAGTACAGTTGTATGGTTTGAATTAGTTTGTAAACAGCTTTGTGGCGTCAGACACCTAACTTTGGGGTTTGAAGTAGTGAAACTTTTTTAATACTGTTCATATTTAAAATACATTTTTCTCTGTAGTTGTATTGAATGCCACTATTGTGAAAAACTGTGATGGAGCATATTCCCACCTGACCACTCTGCTCCTGTGTAGCCATTAGAGCGGCGATATGTCCGTGTTTCCGGTGAGGCCACCATCCGCCACGTGGAGTTGTTCATCAGGAGGAAGATGGAGCTCAGCCCAACCTGCCAGGTGAGTGTGCCAGGCTTACAGCTAATGTAACGTGACAGAAGACTAGTCTATAGTCGGCATTACAGTGTAGTGTAGGCGTGCACAGTCACGGGTACAGATCAGTGTCTGGCCAGAAGTGATAAGGTCCATTGAAAATGTAACAATCTGTTTTACTCAGACACTTTGTTTGGCCCCAGCTTGTGGTCAGGTGCATCCTGTTTGCTTTAACTATTCTTGAAATGTGTGTGGAACTCAACTCCACCTGTGGCCGATTGATGCGACATTGTTTAAAAAGACACCATCTAGGTACATAAGGTCTTACTAGTAAAGGCCCCCACATACTCAAGCGTACTGTGCGTGTACTGTGAGCAGCGCGGACTCAGTGCGCACTGTCCGCGGACATTTGAGCTTTCATAGTCGGGCGTACGGCGTCACAATAAAAACAGGTCGATGTGAAGATTTCCCGCCGAGCAGTTTATTGTGTGACACCGAGTACGCGTATGCGGAGTACGTGCGGTCGTAAATATTGAGCTTTGCGCAGACGTCCGCTTTGGGTACGCCTCAAGTACGCCTCGAGTATGCGCGGACGTCTGCGGACACATGTACGCCCGAGTATGTGGGGGCCTTAACACTGCATATCAAGACAGAAAACAACCAACAAAGTACAAGAATCTCTGTGTGTGTGGGGGGTCATATGTCAGCAGACCCTCCTGACTAGTGATGCGCGGGCCGGAGTTTTTTCCAACCCGCGGGTCCCGCATCTATGAAATATTTCAACCCGCCCCAGCCCGCCCCGCACCACCGCATCTATTTTCACAACCCGCCCCGCCCCGCCCCGCCGCTATTAAACGTCAGACAGCGGACTTTTTACTTTAAAAGTGCAGACAGAGGCGCTGTGTTGCCGTTTGTTTGGAGCTCTGTCTGGGAGAGAAGTGCAGCGTGATATCTCTCTCTCTCCCGGGTCCCTGCTCTCAGTGAAAGCAACCCCGAAGCCACCGTCTGTCACACCTCCGCCGGCTTTCCCGTCAACATCAGCGTGCCCCTGATAACACACTCTGCCCTTAATAAGTTTTTTTACCCTCCCCGACCAAATAGATTTCTTGGATGTGGGTCAGCCCGCGCATCACTACTCCTGACCATAGATGGATGTGTGGGAGACTGTAATCATGATTTAATAATCATGTAACAATAATAAACCGTAATTGTGGGGAAAAGCGAGAGGGCGCATATTTGCACACATGGACAATTCAGAGACAAAACAACTGCTGACTACAATCAGAGCCCAATATAGAAGGATCAGGTCAAAACTCAGCAGGCTGCCAACGTCTAAAGGACGACAGACACTGGTTGAGGACAGCCCTAATCTGATTACAATCAAATTATTAGTGCAGTGATAGTGTACGTCTCTCTCAGCTGCACAGGGAGACCGATGATCACACATAATGGTGTGAGGATGAAAAGTGTTTTCTTTTCCTCAGAGCCACACACAAAGCTGAAGTGTCATCTGATTTTGTCAGAGACGGTTCAGGAGACTGTGTGTTTTGTATTTAGTAACACGTGGATGAGGATTAGCAGCTTACACCAATTTCCTGGCTTTGGTGCTTCGCTGCGCCAGCCTGTCTGGACAAACCTGGATGGGACAGAGGGAGATGAACTATGGGCCACTAATGATTGGAGCAGAAGTCACAAGTGAAGCACTGAAATCACTCAGCTGCCATGTAGTTTCATCTCCATCTAGTTTATGATAAATATCTCAGGCTTCTTCTGTGTGTTCAGTAGGGCTGCACGATATTGGGAAAAACTAACATTGCAATATTTTTTCTCTGCAATATATATATATATATATATAGCAATATTAAGAAATACAATACATATACATGTTTGCATGACTCTCAATTGTAAAAATGAATGTAACTGGACGTGCTTGGTTCAGGTCACATTTGGACTAAAAATATACACAAATGTCTCAGGCTGGGTCAGCCAAGAAATAATGCTGGTGAGTCTGTCTGATAATATCGACTGATATTCAGCAATTTTACAATAATCGTCTTTGGCTGTTTGTTTTCACCAATGACAGATTAAATGTATTTATTTTAAAACATGCTTCTCTGGCTCTGATGCAGCAGCCTCTCTGCCTGAAGTCACCTGTGTAACAATGTCCCACTCACAGCCCCCACTGAACTAAGATCTGTGTTGGAGTTTGTGTTTTTCCACAAAAGTTAAGGGTTTTCACAGTATACTGTATTCATTGTAATCCAAGGTGTTGTTATTCCAAATCTTAACACCAAAATGTTCATTTTACTGCAAATGAATATCGGTCCTAAATATCAGTCATTGATTTCCTTGATTCCTAATAATTGGTATCAGTATCAGCCCTGAAAAAACTGTTAACATGTGGACCAATGTGAAAAACAAAGATCTTCCACAGACACACACAAAAAGAAACTGAAAGCAGACTTGCCTGAAGTGTTTTGTGTCCTGCAGGTGGACGTGGTTTGTGGAGATCACCTCCTCGATCACTACCAGTCACTGAAGGACATACAGAACTCAGTGGGTGAAGAGGCGCTGCAGGTAACCACAACCACACACTGGAGCAAGCCATAGTTGTAATAATAGAAATGTTGTAAGAATACTGATGTTGTTGATTGATTCCTTTGGTCTCGTTTCCCTTTTTGTTCTAGGACGGTCTGTTGGTGCTGCACTTTGGCCTGGTCCTGCCCTCTCAGTCTTGAGCGCTGGAGTTTCCTGTGAGGGGATGCGCTGTCGTTTTGAGACGTTGACTCCCCTCATCAGACTCGTGCTGTGAACTGTCCACATTTGCATTATATCTGCTTCCCGACTGTTGTGGATGTGTTAATAGACAACGTCCAAGAGGTCTGAACTCAGTTAAATTTCACACTGTAGCATCAAATATTCAACTCTGAAGATGACTTGTACATGTGTTTAATTTAATTTACCAAAGTGCCAGCATGTAAAATGTATTTTACTTGACAAGTGGAAATGATCAGTTGCCATTAATACTGCCATGATCCGTGTGGTTCCAGTCCACACAAATGAATGTGACCTCTGCTACTGCTAAAACCAGACTTACTGTTCTTGAGTCGGGAGGTGTCTGTGAAAGCAACACAAGCTGTATTTTGTTTTTACAAACCAGGGATTTTCTTAATATATAATTCCAAGGGTTGACTGTGATTTCAGACAGATGCTTCTGATTTAAAGGGCTGGAACAAGAGGACTACCACTACCAAAGTGTGTCTGTGTGTATGTGTGTGTGATGCTTCTCAGTGATTGACACATTAATTTAAGGGCTATTAACAATAGTGTGTGTTGATGTAAGTAAATACAACTGACCTGATGAATATGAACCTTTTTCTTATTTTATTTAATTCATCAGAAACAGACAGGTGTGTAAAGAATTTTTTTATAGAGGTTTGTAAGAATTGGTTTTCATACTTGATTTTGTCAGTTTGAATAAATAAAATGCACAACTGAGAAGTGGTTTCGAATTAATGTGGCGTTGAGAGAGCAGCTTCAAAAATAATTGACACTAACCTATGTAACATTCATATTACAGAGAAATGCACTAACAAAAAGCCTAAAAACTAGCTACCAGGACTTCCTGTAACTTATTGTAACTGATGTCACAAAGTAGTCATCACCAAGCCCCGCCCCCTTGGACCCGACATCCAGCTTGACGGAGTTTGGTTTCTCTTGAGTGTTTTACCCAGAAATCAGCGACTAATAACCAGGATATCAGAACTCTGGGTATAAAAATTTAAATATACTTGAGGTCTTTTTCCCTGTGTGATCTGAACCAGGCAGAACAAATGATCTTCCTACAAGCACATGGAGAGCAGTTAGTTATTATGTTGTTTTATTTCCTTCAGTGCAATTGAATTTTCCAATAGGTACATAAACTGAACAGTTGGAATACATCTACTGTTTGATCAGTTGTGTATTTTCAATACTACAGCATCGTGCACATTGAATTTAACCACACTGGCTTCTCTCTGTCTCTATAAACATAACATCTGCACTGATCATCTGACCATCATTCTATTGACAATAGAATCCACCAACAGAAGTAGAGCTGCACTAACATTTGGGCGACTTTCTTTTATTCTCACCTGCACAGGACACAGCACAGCAGCAACATGGGAATTAATGCAGGAACAGTCAGCACTCAGTCATTTATCTGTTTGTTTGTTTTTTTTAACAGTGTATTTGGTCTAGATCTCCAGGTTTGCTTTTGTTTTTAATGTCCTTGTTTAGTTTTTAATTTATAATTTAATAGCAAAAAAAAAACCTAATTTATGACAATACAGTGTAATCATGTTAGTCCAAAAATCATCTTAATATTTATACCTGTTCCAAAAGGAAAAAAATCAAATCAAATGTTTTTTAATTTACATGACATTTACATTATCACCAAAATACTGAGTTTGAGCTCTAATTGCATAAAACACTGTTACTATAAACTCACTACACATTCACATTACATCTCTTCACTTTCCAGAAGTCCTGTCTGTGTGTCTTCAGTTGTTGGAGTTGATGTCTGCCTCGTCTTTATCCTCACCCATCTCCTTGAAGCTTTCCTTCTTGGCGCCATCTTTCTCCCTCTGGCTGCTCCTGGAGGAGCCGGCTGAGACTCTAGGGTGGTAGCTGTAGCCGGTTGCTCCGAAAGACACCCCTGAATTAAAGTGAGTCTCCTCCCCCTCTAGTAGTTTCCTTATAGGACCAAAAAAAAAAAAAACAGATGTCAAAGACACTTTACTACACCTCATAATACTCAGAGATACTCAGATTCACTGGGCGGGAGGCATCCATGTTCTGTTGGGCTTGTTCTTGAACCCAGGCAGCACCTGTAGGCAGCGATCTCAATGTCCAGGGCCATCTTGACGTTGAGCAGGTCCTGGTACTCTCTCAGGTGCTGGGCCATCTCACCCTTCAGGTTCCTCAGCTCAGAATCCAGGTGGCCAATAGTGTCCTGTTGCACCAGAAATGACAAAGCAGAGATTAACAGTCATGTCCAACCATTTACTTAACAAGCTGACCTAGAACCATAACATAACTCATGTATAAAATACAACATAGCATACTGCTGTTCAACTAGAGCATTGTAATTTGTCTTTTCCCCTGAAGGAATAAAATAACCCTTTAAGGTTTTAGCTTCTTTAAGAAGCCAGTGAAAGCAGATGGACTTCCTGTATCCGACTTAGCAGGTCACAGGTTAATCTAATAGACATGCAGAGTTAATTCACTAAGTGCAGTTTCAGTAAGTTAAAGAGGCTCATTAAAGTGACTACCACACACTGAATGTCTTCACTTCTGACCTTGAACCTGAATAAGATAATCTTCGTTAAAGACACTGACCTGTCAAATGTAAAGGAAAGAGACAGGTTTCTAAGTTGGAAATGACTTTGCTTTCTTGAGTATGTAGTTTCTGTTATAATTAACATTATGGGCATTATCTTCACACTGACTAATCTTTTATGACTGATGATTGATTACTAATTAGCTTGAAGACCTTTTCTTCCTTCTGAGTTTGGAAGTTCTGACCACATCTGAGCGCTGAGATTTTATTTCTTGAACGATCAATATGATTAATCAATCAGCAGTGATTAGTATTATTAGAATATTTAATTTGTAAAATCTTCAGAGAGTGAGTGGTGAATATGTCACAATTAGCCAAACCGTCCTACGCTAGCCGACAGATACCACACACATTCAGTTTTTCTCCAAGCTCATTTTTGAAGCTTATCATCAATAACATCATGACCGGTTTCACTCTTGTCTAAATGAATATTGTTGTGTGTTCAAATCTTTCAGTATCGCTGGATACTTTGCTTTTATTCAGTCTTGACTTCCTGCTGTAGTAGTGGCTTAAGCTGTGACATAATAAATGTGAGATCCGCTCACTTCCGATCCAATTAGACACACAGGCACAGGCAGTTGTAGACTGTAGCTGCAGCAGGTGTAGGAGCTGAGAGCACATGACTTTATAGACCTTTAGTCAGCAGTATTATAATTAAGGGTGTCTCCCAGAAAGAGCCATGTAACCTGATAATACCTGGAGGAGACAATGTCTGAGTAACATGGTGAATCAAACAGCTCTTCAGGAGTGAGCTCTTTTTTTTTAGATCACATGGAGATGTGGTGTTCACAAGCATATCTGAAGCTCACTGAGTTTTCTTATACTGTAGGTGTAGCTCCATATTTATCTTCTCTAACTGTTTGCTTAGCTCCTTGCACTTTCCAATTAGCAAAACCAACACTTACAGTTCAGGAAGAACAGCTGTGCCGTGTAAACATGAATGGGTATCAGTGCTAAAATTGCCTTGTTAAATATCATGAGCGGTAATGAGACAGGTAGAGTGATGCTCATAGCTTCATAGATACTGGCCCACAGTTGGTTCTATGATTTCTTGCCTGCAAAGCTGTGACTTCAGTGTTGTGTGCATCCTCCATCTCTGCGATCTGCCTCTCCAGAGACTCGTTGGTGCCCTTCAGCGTCTCCATCTCGATGGTTTTGGACTGCAGCTGCCTCCTGAACTCGTTGATCTCCTCCCGGCTGGCCCTCATGGCCTCGTTGCTCCTGGTGGCCTGCTCGCTGAGGCTGGCAAACTTGCTCTTGTACCACTCCTCCGCCGAATGCAGGTTTTTGGAGGCCATGGACTCGTACTGGTTGCGGATCTCCTTCAGAGCGGAGGTGAGGTCCGGTTTGGCGAGCTCCATCTCCACAGACACCTGCTGCGCCTCCATCATGCTGCTCAGCTCCTCTATCTCCTCATCGTGGACCTTCTTCAGGAAGGAGATTTCGTCCATCACAGATTCCAACCGGCGCTCCAGGTCCAGGCGGACAGCTGCGGCGTCATCCACGTCCCTCTTATAAGACTTCAAAGTCTGTTCTGCTTCCTCCCGTGCCCTCACCTCCTCATCATACTTCACACTGAGCTTCTGAAATGTGAAATAAGAGGAGAGGTAAGAGATGGGAGAGTGAGAGGCTCATGCACAAGTAAGAAACACAAGATAGAGTTCCAACACACTAAATTTACAACTTCTTGTTTGGTTTAAAGGGATAGTTCAACATTTTTGAAAATTCGCCTATTGCCATAATCCCTAGTAGGTTCATTACCTTCAATTATCGGTGCATGTTGTTTTGAGATCTGCGGGGCAGAGACGTGAGCGGCATGTAGTTCCAGCTATGCATTTGCCTCAAAAACAATTCCCTCTAGTAATGTTACATTATTTCGTAGTGTGGTGAATGTGCAGGTCACAACTTGTCCACTAGACTAGAGTATTTTGGAGTTGTTGGATTGTGTATTTGATGAGTTTTGAGGGACAGGGGACCGGCACCGTTCACCTCCATTGTGTTCGCTGAGCAGCTCGCATTTCTGCCCTGCAGATCTCAAAACAACATGCACTGATTATGAAAGGTATAGTCTTATGACTATAGGTATTATGGCAATAGGTGAATTTGCCAAAACGTTGAACTTTCCCTTTACACTTTGAGAAAGCAAAATAATCCTAGCTTTTTATCCATAAATAATTATTGGACACAACAAGTGAACACAAAGACGAGAATATAACTCCTCACACCGTCTTTATCCTTTCCAAAGCTACCTGGTGGGTTTACCTGCAGCTCGTCCTCCATGTTGTTCCTCTCGATCAGCATGCGGTTCTTGTCCCTGCTCAGCTCGTCCAGCTGTGACCGCAGCTCCCTCATCTCCTGCTGGTAGAGGTGAGCCATGCGGGACGGCTCGCTTTGCTTCTGCCTCAGGGTCACCAGCTCCGTCTCCAGCACTTTGTTCTGCTGCTCCAGGTTCCGGACTTTGTCTATGAACATGGCGAAGCGGTCGTTCAGACCCTGCACAACAGGACAAACACCAATTTATCATTATTCAATGTCTAGGGGTATATGCCATGGGGTTGTAGAGACAAACATGTTAACAAACAGCTGCTATTGATAAGTGCAGCTTTAAAATGAGGATGAACAGAAGAAAAGCATGAGAGCCTGTTGCTTTCTCTGTCTCCTTTGCATACTCCAGAGAAAGTGTGAGAAGCATTATATTTTTTACCTCTATAATTTCTTTAAACCATAAAATTTTGGGGGCATTTCCCTTCATTTGACTACGGACAATAGAGAGGCATGAAGGCCATGAAGTGGCACCAGGGGAATTACAGTTAGATCATATGGCTATTTGTCTATTTGCCTATAGTCACAAAAGCACCACAGTGTATTCTTAAGCTTGACGTTACCACATACAATCACAAGTCAAGGTCCATTTCCTCTCTTGTTCTGGATTAGATCTGAAATGACCGGTCAGTTAACTGGCTATGGATTCAAAACTATTTTGATAACCAAATCATGGTTATTACTTCCTAAATGTGAGGATTTGCTGATTTTCTCAGTCCTATGTGACAGTGAACTATAAGTAAAAGTTTTGTCAGGCTCAACTTTTAAGTGGACATAGATGAGGGATCTTAAGAACCCACAAAATGAACGTCCACAACAAACACACTCTGTTCTCACCTACAAGTGGATGTATAGCAGGGGGCAGATTTGTGGGCAATGAATTCAGGGCATCAGATTTAGGGGGATTAAATCATAGTCAATTAGGTGGTCAAAGGACATTATGCAAGTGAATTAAATGCTTAATGGACAGATTGTGAATATTAGACTAAAGAACATAAGAATAAGGTCAATTTAAGAGGAGGCTATAGCCCATTTTATATTCACCTCTTTTTATAGAAGTGCAAACAACCACCTGACAGTCAAAGTGTGGGACAAGAACTGATCCTCACTGGTCATAAAATGTGGAGCTGAATAATTCGCTACAGGTTAGGTTTATGTCAGGACCTGATGCCTGCATCAGATTTCATCTACTTTTAAATACACCTCTGTGTTTTGCAGTAATCCAACATGCGCAAAGTTGATGAGGGTCTCAGCCCACACCCACCTGCAGCTGCTCCTTCTCGTTAGTCCGGATGACTTTGAGTTCATTGTTGGCAACGGAGGTCTGGGTCAGGTCCAGGGAGTCGGTGGCCACTAAGGAGGCGGAGGACCGTCCGCTCCTCCTGTACAAGCCGATGGAGGACGCGCTGTTGCGGGTCCCAGCCATACTCCTGTACCCCGAGGACATCCGAGAGGAGGTGCCGCCGCTCATGCGACTGGAGGAGACGGGGAACCTGGGAGAATCCCCGAAAATCTTCCGGTAGGATGACGAGGATGAGTTGTAGCGGTCTCCGTAGCTCATCTTTGCAGTGAGTCAGAGATAAAAACTGAGGGACTTAAAGAGCTTTGCAGCAGCTTATAACCAGCAGGCTGCAGGTCGAGCGAACCATTTTACGCACGGCGGTTAGGACCACTTTGTCATATCTGTGCGCTGCTGGAGTGAAGGTGCCGAGAGAGTGAGGTGTTGCTGATTAAAGAAACCAAAACGAACATCGATGTGAAATGTTCCTGATGTTGTCCACGTCTCGGCTTGTTTTCGTGTTTACAATGAATGGAACCGTCCAAGCAGCAGCATCACTGCGCTGGCGTGCGTGCGTCATGTATGTAGGGGAGACTGGGGACAGTTGCAACACTTTTTATATTTTTCTCAGTTACTCGGAGACTATTTGGACTAGGCTCACCAAACTTTTATAGATTAAACATACACGTGTCAACTAATTAGTCATGCCATTTAAAGATGGTTATATGACACATCAAAAATAATTTGAATGGAATAATCCAGACGTTCCAACTGACCCCAAACGTGGGGACAGTTGCAACACGGATAAGGGACAGTTGCAACATACTAAACGTACATAAAATTTCACTAATTAACTTTTGATTTTTGTTTCAATAAACAAAATATGCATTGTCTTACAATAATACTATAGTATTATTTTTGTTTTGTGTATAGGCCTTGAGTCAATGTGCAAAGGTTAACAGCGGTAATAAAACTCAAAAGCTCAGTGTGAGACAAGAAGAATGGAACTATTTGCAATACCAAAAACTTATATAAACGTGTACTACGCATGTTGAATAAAATAATTAATCAAATCTGAGTGCATACACAAACATGCAGTGATGCAACATGGTTGTTAAGAAACCCACTGTCGCAGTCCACTATAAAGGAGACACACTAGTATATCTTTCAATCGAACCTCCAAAAAAAGGAAAAATCCATCATTAATTAACATTCCCTCTGACTGAAAATATATCATTTCTGGGCTGTTTTTTGTATGAAAATGAGTGGTACATCACAGATACTGGCCTAGAGAATTTTATTATTATTTTTTTTTATTATTATTTTATTAATTTTTAAATGTGCACTTGAACAATACTCTTGTCAAAGTAGATGGAACCATGAAGTATGATAAGTTAAGCAGAGATGTTTGGTCATCTGTTTTGACAACTGTGATGCCAAAGGTCAAAGGTAATGGAAAGAGGACAGTGACTCTATATGAGAGCTGTAAACATTTGACCGGTCATTTGCAGCTGGACTGGAGGAGCTTTGTGCTCTGTACTAAGTGTTAATATTTTGATGTCTGAAACCGTACTGTAAAAGATTAGATCTATCTGACAGTTGAGTCAGTCAAAAAAAGAGAGAGGCTATTTTAGTTTTCATTTTACATGAAACAATTTCAGCCCCTTACAGTACAGCAGTGCTTCTTCAGGATGTCACAGCAGGCCTCCACCACCTGAGGGCGTAGCAGCATGAAACACATCAGTGAGAGAACCAGCGATGGACTTGAAAAGGAAAAAACGTTACATTTAAAGATGGTTTATATTGTGAGTGGTACTCTCTGTAATTCACTCCAACACAATGTCACTAACATCAACTTTAACTTCCATTAACTTCATTATCTCTTTATCCACAGATTGGATCAGGTGCTTTTACAGTTTTTCCTCATTTGCTTTGGCTCAGTTCTCAAATTTTTAAAACTAATCTCATCCAAGTTAGTTTTCTGTTCACAACTGAGTCTGATTGACCTAAATAATTTGCATTGTGTAGGTGAACAAAAGAGTAAAACAAACACACCAACAAAATCTCAACAAATCTGCAAAAATGACTGATTTGATATGGCTCATTGATGAAAACTGATCATTGACTCTCAGTCACATTGAGCCTCTTCATGAACATTCAGTCTGATCATCACAAAGGCTATGTAGCCTATAGAGTTAAGGTGCTTCCTTGTTGCTACAGACTGTGGGTGGAGGAACAGGCCTGATGTCCCGGCTCACTGGACAGATTAGGAGAAAACAGGCTCCTCGACGCAGACATTACAGACATGTTCAAGGGCCCATTTCCTGTGTACACGTCAGTCATTCTTTTGTTTGTTGTTGCTTTGAGTCCATTTATGTCTCTGTGCGGTCATCTTAGTGGTAGTTTACTGTCTCTTTGTAGTTGTTGCATGAAAGCACAAAGTGGGAGATGTCTGGTGCAGACTGTGTGGGTGTACCCGAGTGCTCTTGCTATTTTGGTTGATATAGGTGCAGCAGTGACAGAGGGCTGGGGGAGGTGGAATATAAATGAGAGGCAGTCACATCGCCAGTCTCATCACTCTGACACAGCTGTGCCAATCACAGTGAAGCATGACAACAACAGCTCGACAAATGGAAAGATGCTTCTCTGGGAAATCATGTTGTTATGTGGATGGTGCAAGAGCAGAACATGAACACAACCCCTCATATTTGCAGCCTGAACCACATGGTGTGGGGTTTTTTTTCACCCATGGTGATAGAAATCAATTATAATAAAAATCTATATGAATGTGTTGATCTGGGATGCAGTGGCAGAAGACTGACAGAAACAGATTTGGTCCAGAAACATCAAAATACCAACTGCCTCTGGCTCTTTAGATGCACCTCCCACCTGTTTGCACGTCTTCCAGCTGCACCGCTCACCACCACTAGACAGCAAAGTAACACCCAGAAATGCAAAATGAAGCTCAAGGTCCATAAACAAAAAGGCCTTGGTGCCACTTGCGCTTATCTTTGCAACACCATGTTTTCTTACGTTTATTGCATTAATCAGTCTGAGAAGGTTTTAGGTGGAGGCTTGAGCCAGGGGGCCAGTTGGATGTGTGTGGATGTAGAGCCTCAACATGTATCTGTTAAACTGACTCAGCTACAGTAGCAGTTGACCAGGCCTGCAGGAGGCTGGTGCAGTGAAGGCTTGAAGCAGGAGCTGCAGGAGACTGTGGATGGAGGTTTGGAGTACAGCAGGTGGAGGCAGCAGCAGGTTGACAGGTGGATGATCTGTCTGCCTCGCCTGTCCTCCCTGAGATCAAGTTCGTCACTTTAAGTTGGTCACAGGAACTTAAGTTAAGTCTTTAATTCCTGACTTTTCCCATTTCCCAGAAATTAAAGGATAATTACTGTTTTTTACAATCTGGACCTTATTTCTTGCATATGATCATTTACTCACCCAGATAACTTTGGTGTCATTACAAGTCGTTCCAATGAAATTAGATCCAGAGAGAACCACATATATCCTGCGAGTACACAGGGCAGTGCAATGCAGCCTCTAAATAACACATTATCTGCCACGAAACTCGTTCGTTTCTTTGTTATGATACGCTAGTTTTATTCCCCTCTGAATCCGGGGTAACCTGTTATCAACATCCGGGGTCTGTAGGTTGACCTACTAACCTCTGACCTCGATCATCATCTCCGACCGCCGCGCAGCTTGTTGCTACCGCTAATGCTATGGTGTTGCAGGTGTTACATTTCTCTCCTTTTTAAAATTCTACTAAATAAAAATGTAGCAATAATGATATAGCAGAATAAAATGTTTGTTTTCTTCAACAGTCTGTTAGTATGCCATCCTCTCATCTGATCACATACATTTTCACCTTTACCTTCACTCACAATTTCCGACCCTCTCAGCAGCTCAGCCCACCCTGAAGCCACAACAATCAACCACAACCACCCTTTCAAAAAAAACAACTCTTGGTTAAAGAAGACAAAAAACAAAGAACAGTTTAACAAAACAAACCCAACGGAAAATAAAAAGGTTCCCACATCCAAGCCTATAATAACTTCAGAACAGAGCACTGACAGTTTCGGCTGCAAACACCCATCCCATCACCAGAAAGCAACCTGGTAGGTTGGTGAAATTTACTCCAATTCTCCTCTACCACCTACGTATTCTTTTTTCTTCAACTAACTAATGTGGCTGGCACATACACTACAGACAAAATACATACAGCATAGGTACCGGCATTGTTTGTTTCTGTTGCATCAATGCGCTCATTGATTCCTCATCTAAACCAGCATGTTAATCATTTCCATCCCCCAGGGCCTGTAGCTTACCACAAGGAGCAGTGGACGTTCCTGGGAAGTTGCTGTTCCCTCTCACTGCCAGTAGGTGTCGATGCAAATCAAGACTCGCTTCATCTTCCTTGTGCATCACTGTGCACCAGCCCAAAGTAAACAGTGTGTGGTCCTCTGGGAGGTTTAGTGGAGCTGAGAAGATGCAGGTGCAGGTTGGAAGAAACCCTGTCAGCAGACCTTCAGTAAGCATCCTGTTTATGTACAGGAGAGGGGGGGTTATAACACATCTGTTGCTATGCTCCTAACAACTACATCATTAAGGCCTTATGGTGACTTTGTATCCTAAAATGCTTGTGTCAGCAGATTATGTAATTTTAGTTACCAAGCATCTCGGCTAACTGGGTTGTGTTTGTATCCCTAACTGTCTGATCAGTTCTGTGACCCCCAGGTGAAGAACCGAAGACCTGCTGCAGCCAACTACAGCCAACTGTTTCCTTGATAGCCAGCCTTACTGGGTGCTGATGGTCAGTGATGATTCCCTCAGTTTTCAGCTTCACTTCCCTTTGGTATCTATTTTCTATGGCACATCACATCCTTTCATTAAATACCAAGTTACTGAAGAGCGAAAACCAACTTCTTTGGGGGTAATTATGTTGCCAAAGGTCAGAAAAAATCAGTTCAGATTTTGCTACTTTGCATATTCTATCCAAAATATTTCTATCACTGACATGTCTCATAACTGCCTCCAAACTGTTCCTGTGTTGTCATTAGGTGCTGCAATTAAAGGACTTTCACCTCTCATCCAAGAGGCCTCTTAAGTTCTGAAAAGCTGAAGTGGGATACCCAGGTTGAACATTTAGTGGGGTTGTCACCTTGGAATAACTCCTGAGAGACATTAACTCATCCTACTTTTCCACCAAGATAAACCTAGTGCTTCTCAGCCAGTGCTAGAGCTGGTTCATAAAAGGTTCAACTTGTGAACCTGTTTGCTTTCAGCCTGAACGGAAAATTAGGCCAGTCAGAGAGCACATTTTGCAAGGTTATGCGTGCATAAGAAGAAGGCTGAAGAAAAGAAGAAGGAACAGCAGACATATCGTAACATGGTTTAGATCTTCACCACATTGCTCCATGCTCATGAAATATTCCCAGTCGTGCCAGTCCTGCTAAACATGTTTTTTTGGTCCTCGGAGGCCCCCGTCACTTTGCTGACAGGAGGGGTGAGTGTGAGCAAGTCAGTGAGCACTGCAGTCTCAATCTGAACGCTAGAAGAAACATTTACATGGAAAAATATTATTTTCAGAGCATTCTCTAATTTTTGCATCACAAATCCTGCAGCTAATCTTCCTCATGCTGCTGATACCAACAGTGGTTGCTATCATCAACACCTACTGGAAACAGTAAGCACAACTCTGCTTCAGCTGTAATACCCTGCCCCCTGCAGGATATTAATTGTACTGTTTTTGTGTCTTCCCTCTTAACGATGTTGGATGAATTTTACATTATACCACCTCATCAGGGAAGATAATCATGAAAACAAAACACAGCTGTGCCACACGATCAAACAGTGAATGTTGATGTAAAGCCCTCTGTAAAACGACTGCAGCAGTTGGTCTAGGGCTCATTCATAGGAGACCGTTGTGACCCAGCTTCTCACTGTCAGCAGAGACTCCGGTCCACAAACCTGAGAGTTACACTGAATGCTTTCAGCTTCACTGCTGTCTGCACATCTGCTCCTGTGTGCCTTTTCTATTTATTTATTATCTATTTATGCTATTTTATTTATACTAATGTCATTTGTTGTCCTTCATATATACATAGTACATATGTTTCCAACCATGTTACCACCGGCAACTGTTCTGCAGTGGCCTAATGTGAACCGTTGACGTGGACATAGACTCAGTCCTCATTCTTATGTCCAAAGATTCAAACAAGCAGAAAAAGTTGCGCGTTAAAACGCAGCTCCATAGCGCCACGAGTGGTCAAAAACTCAAGGCACAGTGAACATTTATTGCTGGGCCTTTACCAGACCTGCAGACCCTCACCAGAGATGGACAGAGTACTCGACCCCAGTACTTGAGTAAGAGTACTGGTCAAAATTTACTCCATTAGAAGTGAAAGTAGCTCCGTCGACATGCTACTCGAGTAAGAGCAGACCTGAAAGTAACGAGTACTTTTCAGCCTTCCTAGAAATTAACTCAAGTAAAAGTGGCCAAAAATATTTGTGTTGGAAATGTATTCAAATAAGAGCAATAAGGACCAAAGTAATCTAATACTCAAGTAAAGCACAAATCCTCTGGATATGTAGGCCTAAGTAGCCTACTCAAGTAAATTCACTCCGTTACTGTCCACCACTGGCCCTCACCAACACCGGTTTCATCTGGACCTGCAGAGTGTGTCTCTGTGTGTCTGGTGTGGAAAAACATGTGTTTGTTTTGTGTTTATTTACATTATGTCATGTTAGATGGGTGAATGGTGTGTGAGCTTTTTGTGAAATTAAAAAACAACTAATTTATTTCCTATTCTTACTATGTATTTAAAGTAGTAATATGTGTATTAAACATGTATGACTATATGAAACATGTCTACCAGGTCTAACGCGTCTAACAGGTGTCGATGTCAATGAATGGACCGTGAGCTGGCGGCCCTTTAAACACACACACACACACACACACACGCACAGGTACTGTGGAGGGTTGCGTGACTGCTCGCCGCTGTGCCCGTTTCCGCACGAGCCTCATTGGCCGTCACGGCGGTGTGGGCGGGACACGACGCTGTGACTCAGTTCTGAGTCACCGCACGACATGTCTGTCACACACACAGGCTGCTGCTGCCTTCAGGGACCGTCCGGATTTTATTTGCACTTCTTATAAACCCCGTGTCACATTTAACGTTCCTACCGGGAGGGAAATAGACTAAGTTACAGAGACACCGTCTTCCCAACATGCAATGCACAGGGGCTCCATCAAGGGTGACATGTAGACCCATGTTTACATATGTTTAGCTGTGTGCATAGCTATTTAAGAAGTGCAAAATAAGTGTTTAAATGGCAGCTGAATTGGCCCTAGCTCAAAGCTTATACAAAGTGCAGCCTCGCTTCTAATCATGTTAAGCATAAAATCTGAAGTGAGTCGGGTTTGTAGGAGGCTACGCGGTGTTGACCGCCTATGAGCAGAGCGGCGGGTCTTCATATGCACCATCTGACTCGTGACACGTGAACGCAGCACCAGACAGGCTGATCTTTCAGGACTTCGCATTGGCCGCGATCTGTGACATTGGAGACGCTGTGGACCGAGTCTGGACCTGGTCTGTCAGTTGTTGTCGTTTTTTTTTTCTTTTTTCTTTTGGTGAAACACCACATTTCACATCCCAACAACAACAGTGAGTTTCCACCACAGCGACACACCGAGAGCTGTTTCCTCCACATCTGTTCTACTTTAGCACCGTGCTGGACGGATCTGCCATAGAGGGTGAGTGTCTTTAAACTGCGTCTCCAACTCTTGCTGGTGTTGCTTCTGCCGGTAAATTGTGTTTCTGTCTGTGCGCGCGCGCCGTGTAGCCCATTTCCTCCTCTTGTAAAATGCACCTGAAACATTTTCAAAAAGTATCTCCTGCTGTGATGAACACGGGACATGTACGTGTCCAATGAATGGACGAGTAGTCCTCCTGCCTGTCCACATCAGTCAACGCTTTAACCGGAGGGAAAACAGCGCAGTGTGGAATTCCCGTTACGCACCGCGCGTGACAGTGTCGCTCCAAACTCCAGTGGAAAAAATGATGTTCAAATGTTTTATTTAGAGACATGACAGAAAAACTTAAGGTAATGTTTTGGGATGAGTTAAAGTTCACACACATCACTCACGAAATATGATATGTGGTCTAATGTGCCCCTGATATGTACTGTATTCTGCATTGGCTGCTCTTAAGGCACAGTGGGAGAGAGTGAATCAAGTCTAAAAGTTGAAATGACAACATGTTGCACTTTGAGACAGCCTATCTTATAATTATCCACAGTCTAGAGAAGAACTGGATCTTTGACGTGGAGTCTAGGTTGAGGAGGTCTTGGTCCCAGAGAGACCTGAGCCTTCAGGAGGAGGATGGACGGGCTGTGGTCTTCTTCTTCTCCTTCTCCTCCTTCTCCTGCCACTGTTGTTGCTGTTGCTGCTGACAGCATTATATAACCAAGTTGTCTTTAAGCTCACACCATCACTGACTGACAGACATATCCTGATCTGCTGCTGCTGCGGTGCTCCAGTGCAGCACAGCACTCCCTACTTGGGCCTGATCCACACGTTTGTTGTCTCTCCCTCCCTCCTCTTCTCTCTCTGGATGGGTTTCATCAAGTTCAAACTGAAGGGGTTGTGTTATTCTTACTTTGATAATAGTGTATTTTTTGGACTATCATCCCCATTCATTGGGGGTTTATCCGATTCTCTACCCCTGTCTGTTTATGTGTCAGTCAGATCATGCTGTGGCACAGATTTGCACTGAGCTCGGTGCAGGATGGGGTACCAGCCAGAAGTCGTCCCATTCAATTTTGAGGGGGGCAGAGCTGGATCATTTACTATTAATTAGATTTTCCTCTCTGAGGTCTGGTGTATATGTTGTTTGACATTGGCGTCAGCGGAGATTCTCTCAGTATTGTTATTGTAGTTAATTAATGTTTGCATATGCATGTCGTCCCTTTATTGTTATGCTGTTAGAATTTTTCTGTAGGGGGTTTGTCACAAGTGTTAATTAGATTTAAAAAAAAAATAAATATGATTAATTAATCATATGATAGAGATCCACTGTGTTAGTTGTTCTCAGGCATGGGTTGACAGAAACCAAACACTTTGACACCAGCACTGAGTAATTTTAGATACTTAACCTGAATATTACTTCTTAATTATGTTTAAACTTCACTTTATTGTCTGTCCACATTTATTTGACAGATATTTTCTTACAACAGACCAAAACTACAAAAGGATTAAACCAGAGGTTCCCACCTTTCTATCAAGAGAGTCAATTTCTTTTCTTTTTTTGCCTTTATTTGATAGATCAGTAGAGATAGACAGTAAAGGGGGAGGCAGAGAGTGGGGGAATGACATGCAGGAAAGGGCTGCCTGATGTGGGATTCGAACTGGGGCCGCCTGCAATGAGGACTATAGCCTCTACATGGGGCGGCCGCCTTAACCACTGCGCCACGCACCGCCCCGAGAGTCAGTTTCTTTTTAAATGTGATTGAGTTGTTGGTGATAAATTTAATCTTATTTTCAAAGGACAACTCCAGACAATATGAAATGTCTTAAATTCAAATTGTAACTCATATTTTCTTCAACTTTGACCAACTATAGCTTTATAAAGTGTAATGTTATAGTTGTAATTTCATTATCAACCTTACACAAAATGTACATCAACAACTTATGTTTTAATTGATCATTTCATCCATTTTGGCATCAAATGGCCATGGGGGCTGCCGGAACTTTGTCAACTGGATTACACAAGCACCCAGGCTTCTAATTCAGATAATCCAGATTAAGGTGCCGTGGTTCGTCTGTGTTCCCAGCCCGCGGCTCAGACGCTGTGGCCCGTCTGGCAGACAGAATCAGCAGCCGTACGGCGGCATCCACTGTCTCCATAATGAACACTGAGATGGTACAGTCAGGACCCGAAAATAAGGTCAGGTTCCTTACGATGCATCTGAAATCTGGATAAAAAAAACCCACGCTGTGAAGACAGTCAAACTGATCAGAAGAAACTGTTACCTGCCTTTCATCCTCCATAGGATGCTGTTCAGAACGCTGACATATTGATACTTTATCCCTTATAATTACAGAAAACATAACATTTGAAAAAATTTGCACATGGGAATCTTGCTATTGGCACATCGGAAACATGTGGATTCACATAAAATTGGGCCAAGACCACATGTGCAAATAACATGATTCCCATGTGCACAATTTTTCACATGTGATTCACATATGAAGTTCATGTGGTTTTTCTGTAAGGGATTATTCACTATATTCACTATTATGGACGTCAGCCATGATGATACGAGGTCAATGATCAAACGTGGACTCTCTCTGGCCTGTAACTGGCTAACTGAAAGAGAGCCACACAGATAATCCAAGAGGCAAAGCAGGTGGTGCTTAAAGTCAAGTGGGTGAGTTTGTTCTGACATGACCAAGCGGGCTGAACTCCAGATACTTCCCCTCTAAAAGAAACCACTCCACAAATGATTGCGGGTCAAAATCTGAATGATACACCTTAAAAAAAAACACACACACACGTCCGAGTCTGAGTGTGAAGGTTTGTGTATCTGTATCATCCACCAAAATGCCAGGCTCTGCTGCAGCTGCATGTTTGCTTACTCATTCATATATCCACTATATAGTTGAGACGGATGCAATTTTATGTTGTGCCTTGCGGTGAAAATCTCTGCATGATACAAGTGCATATAAAGTTTACCAGTCCTACAGTAGCACCCTGTGTACGGTACGACAGGTGCTGTATTCCTCCCTAACTGGTGGTTGGTGGCTCAGTTTTTTTCTGACCTTCTTCTTTTAATGCAGTTGGCATTCAGTATGGAGAATGTGACTGAGACTGAAAGAGAGGGAGAGAGGGAGACACACAGAGAGAGGGAGCGCTCTGTGAACTATAAATAGACAGTGGAAGAGTGGTTGTGATGATAGCATCACCACACAATAATCCCTCAGCAGGACTGGCACCACTCCACTGCTCTACACCGGGTCTAACAGTGAACAGGTACCCCCCCTCCCTCCCCCTATAATCAGGGTTATCTGTTGAACCCGAGCCTCTGACCCTCTGCTCGGTGTCTCTGTGTGTCGATGCTGCATTAAGCTTGTTAATGTGGACCTGTGGGCACAGGGGCACGCGTCTCACTCTGGCCCCCGACGGTCGATGTTCAGAGTAATCCTTTTCATTTTTAGCAGCGTGTAGGGGCTAACGGCTCGGTCAGACAGCAGGCCGAGGTGTCGCCATGATCCTGAGGCACCGTGGGCTCCGGGCTGCCATTTGTTGAATGTCATGCCGGACCCCTCGCTGTGGCTCCCATCAGCCATCACTCAACAACCAAACAGATGCTGCTAAGACGAAGTAGTTTGTTGACCAAAACAGAAATAAGCACTATACCCTGGTTTCTAGAACAAACAGCCAATGATATTTTTTTTACATTGGCTTTATGATTATTGCCAATATTATAGGCTTTGAGAAAGCATGATAATGTTCACCAATCAACACCACTTTGATGATTTTTGAAGCCTAATGCTGCGTTCACTTTGTACTCGAAAAGATCCGACCTCCTAATTGGAAAAGTGCAGTAGAACGGCCCTTGAACTCGGGACTACGACTTGGGAATTCGGGTAAGCAGCCCAAGTTGGTCGGAATTACGTCAAAGTAAAATAGCGTCGCACTTTCTCCTCAGTTTTTGCTGTTATGTCTCATCTAATGTAGCGTTTGTGTTATAAAAGTGTAGAATTACTTTGCAGTGGCGTTTCCATTCCCACTTTGTTAAATTGTGATTTAAAGGTCTGTGCACGTATGTTGTACGGACTAAAAAACACACTTTCTCCCTCTCCCTTATGTAGCTCCAGCAGTCCTTTTTAATGCTCGAAAGACACCGAAACAAACGTCACCTTACAGCCATGAAACACATTCACCTCGGAAGTCGGAATTTATGATGATCTTTCCGAGTTCCGAGGGCAATCAAACGCAGCATAAATCTAATGACCAGAAGTAAAAACCTCATTTCTGGCATTACAGACTCATGGCGTCTGCACCCACCGCTGCTAAACTTTCAACTTGTAGTTTTGATTGAGCTCTGATCTTCTCTACAAAGGCCTTTCGTCTTACAGAGTACAAAGTAGATAAAAGTTCAAAGTTGTTTGTGCGAACACAACAATGTTGTAAAGGTGGACTGGTTTTTGTGTTTGAGGTTTTTGAGGTTTTGTGATGGTTGCCCCTGACAACCTCTGTGGTGTTGTTTAGCCATTTGTTAGCAACCACGTTGTCTTAGATAAACCTTGAATCAATATTAACACCGACCTGATCTCAGTCACATAGGAAAAAATCTGCTGTATTAAAAAAAAATTGCAGCTGTCTCATTTCATAACAAGAAAAATTGTTAATGGTCTCAGCGTTGTGAAATGGTCTGAGTAAACACTTGTTGGCTACATAAGTGATATACTGCTAAAAGACTAAGGCTAAAACTAAGTAGGTCACTAGAATGTAAACTTCCCCAAACAGTTCGCATGAACTCTAATGACCTGCATGCAACTTCCACTAGCAACATAATACACAGTGCAACATGTAAAGTGAGTGTTATCTAACGTTCATAAGGTAGGCTAATGTAGTTGTGTTATGTTAGTCATGATGCTGCTTTGTCTTGGAAGTACAAACCAGTTAGTTTCTCTAACATTTAGCTGCAACTTACGTTACACAATACACCTAAATTAAAAATAGATAAATAATGTGTGAACACAGGAATCACTGCTCGAGCAACTGTTTTGCTTCCATAAGTAGATTTCTTTTGCCATTAGTGATTAATGAAGTCATAAATCAGCAGCAGACATGAGAGGTTTTTTATACAGTTCATGTTGTTCAGATTTACAGGAGCATTTGCGTCTGATCAGCGATGTTAAAAAGGAGTGGAAGTGAGAAGAGGACGTGCTGATTTAGTGTTTCTCATCAATCCACCATCACAGTAATGTTCTGAGTGTGTATGTGTGTGTGTGTGTGTGGCAGCTCTATATTCTCAGTGCCTTTACTTTGAGCAGAGTGTTCACCGTGGCTCCACCCCTTCAGGCGCTGACCTCCTTTTCATTATTCACACAAGCACCACCTTTTCTTGCTTCTATCTTTCTTAGTCTCTCTCACATTATGATTTTTGTTTTTGCAAGACAATGTCAAACTAGGCTTTATGTGTAAAGCCTGATGTGTGCTTTGGTGGAAATCTATATGAATAATGTAAAACAATTATGTCTGTTATGCTTTTACAACATGAGTTCTTGTCTTATCTTATGAGATTGTAACTAGCTGCAGTTTAGGAATCATAATAATGGAGGAACTGATGGAAATGTGAAGAAATGATGTTGCACTTTGGCACTATTCCTTAATCCAGGCTAGGAAGTTCATACCTGACCTTGAAAATAGTCCTTTAACAAAGAACTTTCAACAAGTTTTACTGGTACGTTCAAGCAAATATAAGTCTAATAAGTATATGAAAATGTGGTTTACAAAACACAAGTTTGTTAATTTCCAAGCTTGTTACTGTCCAACAAGCAACTGTGTTTCAATTGGTGCTTTAAAGATGAAAATGTTGTCAAACTGCATCCTAGCAACGTTACAGCTTTCAGGAAAGGCCTGATAATACGAATCATTACAACATTACACTGTCTATTTCCTGCTCTACCTACACTATCTGCGTCACAGTGCACTTACTGTAGTATCCAATGATGAAGGAGGATTTATTGTGCAGTATTCACACATCCTGACAGGACAAGACTAAACAAGCATAGACACATACATGTAGAACACACACACACACACACACACACACACACACACACACACACACACACACACACATATTGGCAATGTATATCGGATGTCAGTGGAACAGCGTTTGCAAAGCAGGACTCTTACCAGTAGCCAGTATTAATAATGGATAAGGCTGCTCTCAAAGAGGGGATAGACAGACAGACAGACAGACAGACAGACAGACAGACAGATAGACTTTCCTCTGTGTGTTCTTCAGTGCTGCCATGTCATACAGTACTTCCTAACAGAGCTTTCTCCATGGCAACTGGGCAAACTTCATCTGCCCTGGAAGATGATGAAATGCAGCTGAAAGGTCTGGAAAAAGCCAATTGACCGTGAGTTTTTGTCAAAGTGCTGTTTCCAACATCAGCGCTGAGCTTTCACGCTCAACCACGTTTAAATTAAAGTATCAGTCAAACCAAGTGTTAATGGTTCTGCCTCATTCAGGCCCATCTATGAATCTCTGAAAAAGAGTGTCCGCGTGTCGATTATCTTAAATTTGAACACTAAATGAGCTGTTAAGTTGGGAAATTTCGCAGTGCCTGTTGGGAAGATGACATACCCTTACTCTACACAGGGATAGTTCAACATTTTGGCAAATTAACCCATTACCATAATCCCTATAGTTTTAGGAGTAGGTTCGTTACCTTTAATTGTCGGTACAAGCTATTTTTCGAACAGCGGAGCAGAGCTACGTTACAGAGGCTAATGGGATTTCTTGGTTTCCCTCATCAAACCCATCAAATACACAATCCAACAACTCCAAAACACTCGTGGACAAGTTGTGACCTGCACATTCACCACGCTATGAGATGATAACGGAACATTACGAGGTAAATTCAAAACCGCTGATGCGCGTTCCTGTCGGGGCAGTTTTTTTTGGCAAACAGTCTCTGCATTTGCCTTAAAACCAAGGAATTCTAACAGCCTCTGTAGCGTAGCTCTGAGCAGCTCCCAGCTCTGCTCCACCGCTCTAAAAATAGCTTGCACCGACAATTAAAGGTAACAAACCTACTGCTATGACTATAGAGGACAATGTGCCAATATGCCGAAATGTTGAACTATCCCTTTAAACCAAGTCCAAACTCGAAGGCAGCTGAAAGGACTGGCCAACATTTCCGCCCTCTGTAAGATCCATAACTCAACTGGTCCTCATGAAGATGGAGGTACAGGTACACACATGATGCATTCTCTTTCCCCTATACCCCAACATTATACCCTCCACTCTATAACCATGTCTTAACCACTAAAAAGGCCCACTGGCACTGTGAGCCCACAACGTCCCCACCACCATAGCAACACACACAGATGTTGAGTCTCTGCGATCTTATCATGTTACCTCCCTCGGCTCAGTGACTCATTGCTCCACTACCTGTATAGTAGTCCATGTTACATCATGTACTCAGTTGGAATACCCCCTCCCACGCACTTTTCTCTCCCACTCTGCAAGTGTGACACTGAGAATATGCTGCTCAGAGCCCGACATTATGGTGCAGCCATGCAGACTGAGAGAGCGGTTCAGCATTAAAACATTTTTCTCTTCAGTTCAGCTCAAGCTTTATTTGTATTGCACCAAATCTTTGCATAGATTATCCCAAGGCGCCGTACAGCGTGGATTCAACACCTCTCAGTGTTAAAGAGAAACCCAACAGCTCCCACAACCAAGGAGGAGGGAAAACTCCCTTTTAACAGGAAGAGGCCCTAAACAGAGACACACGATTTCACTCCGTGTGTAAACAACACCAGTGTGTTTCCTGCACTCTGATCAACATGTCACATGTTGAATGTTATTAAAGTAAAGGAGGGAAAAATGGCTGATTGGTCGGTTCTTGCCTGAGGTGTCAGGTGTTATGTCGGGGCTCGGTGTTTGGCAGTTGGCTTCTGAAATCTGACTTTATTGTTATAATGTTGAAGCAGTGACTTTTGATCACATCTCTTGAACGCACCTCACCAAGTCAAAGGAAGTTGAGTGTGAAGGAAGCTGTGTCAGGTTTCAACCATCCATCTGATCACTTCTCTGACTTCGAAGAACAAAACTGAAGCTGTTCAACAGAGCAGCTGCACTGTGGGATCATCTCTTCTCGGAGGCATGAGAGGAGCGTGTCTGAGCCACATGCTGCTGTCACTGTTACTCTGTTTGTATGTTAGAGTTAAAGCTTTGACCTGATGATGATGCTAAATGAAATCAGATGACGTCCCCCCCTCCTTTTTGTTTATGTGTCATTTTACTGTCATGTTACCTTTAAAAAATCCCCTCAACAGAAACTCTGGTTTGATAGAAAAAACTGTGGGTATATGACTGTATATATGATGGATGGGTGGACATTAATCTGAGTCCTCTTCAGCTTCGACCGTACGCCCTCAACTATCAGCTATATCAGCAGTTTTCCGTCCTCCGTGGACTTTCTGACCTTGGATTCCACCTCTCTACCCTTTAAATGGTGGCGGTTGTTCAGAGCACGAGCTGCTGTACTGAATATACAGCATGTAATAATACCTCCGCAGGCTTAATCTAATTTTGTTTTACAGTAAATACTCCCCTTCAAAGACACTGACATTGCACATCAATCAGAGGTGGAGAAAATATCATATCCTCCTCTGAACCTAACTGTAAGAGATGGAGCTATAATATAGTTATGTTCTATAGCAATTTATTTACAGACTCTGTTTTTTTAATGGTGTTATGGAAAACACGATATCTGACAGATTTAAACTTCATTGAATCGTGTAATCTGTGCCCTTGGTGGCTACACACAACCAGGTATCAAAACAACATCTACAGTATTGTATTGAGTCAGTAGCTGAATGGCTCATATCCGCTGGGTAAGGGTGTACTGTACATTCATCTAGTACTTCCCATCACTTCTTGCTCATTCAGTTCCAATTTACACAGGTTTAGGTTAATATGTGTGTACTGAAAGTGTTTAGATATTGAAAGTGCACTAGCAGATGCTGAAAGTGTATATTAATAGGGTGTACACACTGTATATAAAGGTGCGCGTTCAGGACAGTGTGTACTACGATCACCAGCCAGTGCAGCACTGAGCACAGCGCAGGCGTGCTGCACAGAATGCATTAGGGGCTGACATTGAAAAATCCAGCCATGGCAAACGCTGAATGAGTGACTGGGACTGTTAATGGGCCAGCCCCGATATTGGGATATTTGGCTCCAGTCGGTGTATGATTATGGCCTAATGATTATATACTTTGTTGTAACAGTGCTGTGTCAGCTTGGCGGCCTTTCAAGTGGCTGATATCTGTGTCAGTGGTGCAGAGTAGCATTTGAGGAGATTACTGTTTTGGTCTGTGACTGAACGATGATGATGTGTTAGCACCATAATTTGGGCTTGGTGTGGAAGTATGTGCACGGGGTGGCCAACTCGCAAAGCTGGTCAGATATGGTGCACACTACAACTGGAACAGGTGGATTTCTGCGAGCGGCTTGACTGTGCTGCATGTGTTGCATTGCTCCCTCATGAGGTCAAAGGCAGAGTGTGCATTGCAGTCGTTCCTAACCTGGGGGGTTGATTCCTAGAGTGCTCTATATAGAGAAAAACTACACTGTATAAAACTGTATCTTATAACATCTGTGTTATTTATGTCTATAAGCCAAATTCGTTATGTTATATGAACTTAAAACTGTGTTTTTTGAACTGCTCACTACTTATGGACAGGCAACCTATGAAATGGAGTCCAATGTAAGTGTTGAAATTAAGATTATGAACCTTGCTGCTACACTGAAAGTAAAGCACTTTGTGTTGTTTTCTAGTTTATTTGGATCCTTATTAGTATATTTATCAGAACTTGCAGATTTGGCTCTGGACAAGGCTCTAAAAGACATATTCTGTAAACAGTATATGATAAAATGTGTGAATGTATGTGTGTGTGTGTGTGTCTGTCTGGATAGCTGAGGCCAGCTCTCATGGCTCTTGGCTGGCTCACTGTATGGCAGATTTATCTGTTCAATAATTAACCAGAATTACTGCCTTGTGGTTGTCTGCCTTCGCCAAACAAGTCAAGTTACACTTTGCATCCATGTCTGCACAGACCAATATAATAAAAGCAGTGAGGACTTTGAAGGAATTCATGTAGAACTATTAGATTAGACCAAAAATGTGATGCGTAAAGTCACTGTGACCTTGACCTTTGCCCTTTGGCTACCAAAATCGCATCAGTTCATCCTTGGTCATCTAGTCGAGCTTTGAACTAAACCAAACTAGACCACTGTGTGAGCTCAGGTGGACTGGACTGGTCCTGACCGGTCCAGCCTGCATGGAGGAAGACCCATGCCTGAGTAGTTTGTTTGGAGTGGATGGGACCTGATGTATCTGGACTGGATTCAGTTCGGATCATTCATTCCCCCAATTTTCCATCCTATTTGCTGTTATGTTCCCAAAAGCCTGCAGCGACTGCTCACATTCTCAGGTTTTCCACATTGTGTTGTTTCCAGAAAAATCTCACTCCATTTCACTTCATATTTGTTTGTTCGAGTGGTTTGGGAAAGTTTGAAAAAGCTTGGAAGCAAAGCGTTTTTCTTACAGGTTTGGTTTGGCTCTCAATCACCGTGCCGAAGGAGAAAGTTAAACTAAATATTTAGTAGTCCGCTTTGTTTTTTCCCCTGCAGTCACTGCCCTGCTTTCCCTCTGATTTTATAAAGAGGAATTTTATTTTGTTGCACAATGGCTGCTCTATTTCACTCTCAATGCTGAAGCTCTGCGGTAGAATCAGTAGCCGGTTCTCTGACAACGGGACAAAACGGGACATAAAAACAACTAAATATGAATCAATAAGAATAAAGCAATGAGTATTGATCCATAATAAAACTGTTTAATGATGCTTTTGTTCACATGTGAGTATCGCAGAAATATACTTGTGTTACATTTCTTGGCTAACGGTTGCTGCCTTGTTGTTTGTGATTCCACAGGAGTGATGATGGTGAGTGCTCATTGAGATAAGAGTTTTTCTATCAAACTGCTGGTTGTGCTCATTTAAAAACAGCTTTCCGAGCTCTCGGCCACATCTCACGGTCTTCATTCAGCAGTCAGAATTGAATGGCCTTGATCTTTGTCCTGCCCATCCACTGACTCCTCCTGGTTGGTGACCTTTAACCCCCCCCCTCCCTCCCTCCCAGCTGAGGCTGTAGCAGGTTTTTGGTCTGGTGTTCACAGACAGCTGATGCTGCCTGTTTCCATTCATTCAGTCTCTTGTCCAGGGTCCTTGCTGTTTCACAGATGTGGTGTTCCCCCCTCACAGCTGTCGCATCTGATGTTGCGCACCTCTTAGATGGGGGTGGGAGGGACGTGTGTCGTGTGAAGACGATGTCACTGTGTTGACTGGTTTGTGCTGTCTACAACTGATGTGACGACTTTAACTAGATGTTCAGACAGTAAGTCCCACTGAGACACTCAGACTGTGGCTGCTGTTCTGTTAGTTAACAGTGACCATCATCTCATTGTTACTGACCACATTTGGGTCCTGGTCACACACACAGCCCTGAGAGGTTGAGAAGGAAATTTCCATATTAAACAGAAAATGTTGCATACTCTCAATTCATAATGAGACAAATTTCATTGAACACATTTGCCATAAGTATTATAGCCATTAAAAACTTTAAAGGTATTATTCAAAGAAATCATTGATGTACTCCATAACAATTCAGAAAAATGGCAGACATGTTTTCAACAATGAAAAAAATCCTCTGACATGATCAATATTAATATTTAAAGTAACATACAAGAGTTTTTCGGCCTTAAAATAATGTTTCCAGACTCATTGCAATGGTAGAAAAATCTCTCGTGTGCCCCCCCCCCACCTTCCTGACCACCCGCCACAGTCTCCTTGCAAACATGTGGGAAATACTGTCATTTATTAATGGAAATAAACGCTGGATGCGCTGGCTGATAAGTTTCGTTTCCGTTAAGTTTCGTTTTTCCCCCCAGACGCTTCTCAACGACGGTGGAAGCACTGATCTGAAAGTCTGCAATGTTGCTTTAAATCTGGATCTTAGCGCACAGCGATTATTACATTATGGATAGGTTTTATGCCCCACCCTAAATCAGGCTAGCAAATGTATCCAAGTAGCATAGGCCTAGTTAGCATCTTTTCTTTATGTTGTTTGCTCGACACTGGCTGACACTTTGTTAGCAGTTGTGCTAAAGCTAACTCAGGTTCTCGGTTTTTTTTTAGCCCCACCCCCTCGCCACAAGTTGACGGGACTGGCTTGTTAGGTTTGTAACCCTGAACAATGTTGGGCATGTTACTTTTGAAAAGTAATTTGTTACAGTTACTTTCCCCAAAAAGTACCAGGAGACCAGGAAAAGTAACTATTGTGTTACTTTTTTATAAAAATGGACTGGTTCACTGTAGTTTATGACATTGACTGATTATTTCGCTTGTGGTTTGTTTTGTATCATATCAAACACACAAAAACTTGTAACATAAAGAGCATTGTGAGACCAGTGCTTTTCAGCCTCTATTGGTTGATCTAAACTGTGCGATTGGCTCAGCCCCCAGATCCACGGGGGGCTGAAGGCTCTGGATTCACCAAGTAGCAATTAGTGTTTGATAAGTTAATTAACAGCACATTTGTTTGTTAATACTTCATGCATCACTAAAGCACATTATAAACTTAAATGAAAGAGCTTGAAGGCAACATACTGCGGAGTGGCCTTGACTTAAAATCCAGTTGAAGGCCTGTTATTATTTCAGCTTGGATTGTGCTTAAATTGTATGTGTTAGGAGATAAATCTGGGTTTATGCAGAATGGAGGAAAGCGAAGGTTGGCAGTGGGATCGGAGAGGATACATCACCTTTTAGTGTTCATCCATCCCAGCTCATTTAACAATTAAGTGCGACTGTGATTTCTGCTCATTTTGTCGGAGGTTACTGCAGCATGATTCAAACCAGTGGAAACAGATAGAGGGAAAGTAAACAGCCACAGTAGTCAGAGGACTTCATCACAAAATAACTCCAGGAATGCACCAGCCATCGCACACACGCACACACACTGATGATATATAAGAGGGGGATCTCAGGAGGGGGAGCCCAGTTTAAGTGCACATACGACCATGTAGGTTTCCTGAGCTGTGATTTTCCGCCGGCCTGCTAAACTTAAGATAACAATCGAGCTGTGTTTTGCTGCTGTGTTTCATTTTTTATGCATGTATGTGAATGAATGTTCATGAGCAGCACAGGACAAACGCTGCCTTTACTCTGCGCTTTGTGTCCACTTCCCTGATTTGGACCAACACATGTTTTTCTGTTTTCCCCCCTAAATATGTTTTTTTTGTGTGTGTGTGGAAAGCAGAGAGTGTGGACAAAGGACTGGGTGTCTGCAGTGGGTGCTGGGGAGGGGAGAAGGGGATGATGGGTGATGGGTGGGGGACTGGAGGAAGGGATGATGGGTGGGAGTCTGCAGGGGACGGCTGGCTGGCTGGCTGGCTGGCTGGCTGGCTGTGTTTATGAATGTGAGGTTGGGGGGGGCAAAGGTGGGGGTACGGGTGTGTGCCTCTGTGTGTGTATGTGTGCGTGCCTGTGTGTGTGGGTATTCATCTGCATATGTGTATAAGAACATGCATGTACTCATCTGCTGGTGAACCTGACTGTGTGTGTGTGCATGCGCTGCCTGCCTGCTTGTAGGCTTGTGTGTATGTGTGTGTGTGTGTGTGTGTGTGCATGCGCTGCCTGCCTGCTTGTAGGCTTGTGTGTATGTGTGTGTGTGTGTTCTTTTGTTTTGCTCTGGGTTGCTGGGTGATGGGACCAGCTGGGAGGGCTGAAGCCATTCACTTCCCTTCTGCTACCCTGAAGGCAGCCAGCAGGGAGGGAGGAAGGGAGAGAGGGGGTCGAAAGAATGAAAAAAAAGAAAGAGAGAAGAGGAGAAAAGCGAGGAGTGTGCGTGGAGGGGGTGGTTTTTATCTCTTGTGGCAAAGAGATAGAGTCGGAGCGATCGCAATCAGGCAAAACAGACAGAAACTGACAGTGCAAGCAGAGAGGTGAGGAAGTTTTGAACGCAGCTCTGAGTGAATGAAGGGATTCATGAAGGAAAGTGAGGGAGGGGGGGGGGCTGGGGGAGGGAAAGTGTGTCAGGCTGAATCGTGATAGAGCAGCGGCGCTGACTCAGCCGGTCTGGTCTGGCGTAGGAGGGCAGCAGCAGGGGACGGAGTAATAGATTACCGTGCATGAACTATAATCAGATTACTGTTCTCAATTTGCATTTAAATGACTAATAGCAGTGAATGGGTAGAAACTGATAAACGCGCTCTCTTGAAAACACAAAACAGGATTAGACTGAACAGGCTGCAGCGAAGGATGCTGAGTAAAGCATGGATATGTCTCCACAGTGACACAGTGAGCGCAACAACGCAGGTGGAGAAACCGTTCCTGCTTTTAGCTGGAACCTGCTCGCATCAGCAACTGTGCAATTAGCGTTACAGTAAGTGCCCCTCTCCCCGACACCTGACTTAACATGGGGAACGTTGCACCTTCAGTCCACCTTGTTGTTCCCTATGAAAGACTGGGGTGAGGAGGGGTGGGTGGTCTGCATAAAAGGTAGAGCCAACATGGCGGAACAGAAGCAGGGCGCTGTAGTTTCACACGTCATGTCACCGACATGCTAACAGCATTAAGGAGCGCTTTTCTACAAGGCAATGTAACAGGAACTACAGTGCACAACTGACAATTGTACAATTACAGAGTCATGATAAATGCTGAAGCATTTCAGGTCAAAGGTCACACAGTCACAGAAGCAGATGAATGTGATGATTTGCTAATGCTAATGTTCACTGCACTGAGCAGAGTCGGCAGAAATGAGAAATTCATTCTCATAATCAGGTCATGCTAACTTTGCACTCTGCACCAATAACGCAGAGCTAGATGGAGTGCAACAAAACAACGCACTGGCGCTTAAAGGGATAGTTCAACATTTTGGCAAATTCACCCATTGCCATAATCCCTATAGTTATAGGAGTAGGTTCATTACCTTCAGTTATTGGTGCATGGTGTTTTGAGATCGGTGGGGCAGAGACGTGAGCTGCTCAGCAAACACAATGGAGGTGAACGGTACAGATCCTCTGTCCCTCATCAAACTCATCAAATACACAATCCACCAACTCCAAAATGGTCTTGTGGAGAAGTTGTCATCTGCACATTCACCACACTATGAAATAATAATATCACATCACAAGACAGAGTTGTTTTCAAGGCAAATGCAGCCGTAACTACATTCCAGATAGGGCTGCTGGGCGGAGTGATTTCAAAAGCGCAAGTAGTTCCAAGTATTTGCTATGTCGTAATGTTACAATACATGATTATTTCATAGAATGGTGAATGTGCAGGTCACAACTTCTGCACAAGAACGTTTTAGAGTTGTTGGATTGTGTATTTGATGAGTTTGATATAATAATAATATAATTAAAGGTAATGAACCAACGCCTATGACTATTATGGCAATAGGCAAATTTGCCAAAATGTTGAACTATCCCTTTAAGTGTGTTTTCAGTGTGAACATTCAAACACAGTGACGTCTCTGTTCAGTGGACGTGGACGGCTGCTGAACCTCTATCCAGCCGACTACTTGCTTTGTTTTCATCCCTCATTTCTTCTTTTTCTGCTGCGTTCTGATCAAAACAGCACAAAAAGCAACAGCAGAGGAGGAAAATATGTGAAATCTGTGGAGGTTGTGGCTGGACAGGGGGAGGGAGGGGGTTGGTTGGTGAAATGAAGCTGCTGGGGGAGAAAAAAAAATGGAGAAAAAGAAAGATGGATAACCAGCTAAACCATTGTTGCTGGCTGCTAGTCTCTAAAGCTGCTTCCTTGTGCCGTGACTTGTGAGTCGGCCCGGTTTCTCTGGAAGATTAATGACCTTCCTGTTTTCAGCTACAGTGTCTCTCTGCACAGTTTTCACTGCAGCTCAGTTCAAGTTGAAGTGCACTTTAAGAAATGCTGCAGAATCCAGAATCCATTGTCTTTCCTTTCCTTTCTGTTAAGCACTGGTATTATTCTGTTTACCGCTTTGACTGGCACCTTTACTGCAGTAAATACCACAACCAGCACATTACATTAGTATTACTTCCCCTACCTACAACTGCAGCTCTCATTCACACTTAATGTAACCTGTGCAAAACGAAAGCATCACATTGTAGGAGGTGAACTCTCCCTTTAATGTGTGTGTGTTGACACTCAGTGGACACACACATCTGTATTCCCTCCACTGTTATTGGTCCACTATTGGTGAGTTGTCCCAGTGGAATGTGTCACACTCACCAGTTTGCCATGGATGGGCACACACACACACACACACACACACACACACACACACGCACATGCACACACACAGACACACATTAAAGGGTTACAGTAAACCTTTTCACATAGCCCTGAGCTGAAAGCCATTAAAGCTCACAACAGAGGCCTGTGCTGTATTCTCTATCTGAGATGGTTATTACAGTGTCTGGTTATGTCTTCACTGTCTCAACTGATTTACACGACATCACGTACTCAACTTTCAAACTTTTAATTTACTTCAAATCAAATAATTTGCCATCTAATGTGATTTAGATTGCTTGTTTTCCTCGTTGTGTAGCCGGATCAGCGGCGTGCCGTGCAGAGTTGGTGAACAACGGAGAAAGAACAACTCATTTCAGAAGTTATGACACGGGGGGAAAATAGAGAAAAGGACACAAATGAAAGAGACAGAGAGAGAGAGAGGGAGAGAACAACAACTTCTTTCCTGTAAGTCACCTGACACTGGAGGCGTCACACAGCCATGAGTAAACACACCTCCCTCCCTCCCGCTCTCTCTCTCTCTTTCTCTGTGTTTCTGTCTGGGTCGCTCGCCCATGTTCTTAGTCAAGGCCCTCTTCTTGCAAGATGAAAAGTTTAGTTTGGAACGGCCCTAACTATTTTCTATTTTTAGACCTATCTCCTTCAATTCTTCAGTGTGTGCACAGAGTCTGGGGAAATAAAGACTCCCTCAGAGTTTTTGCATAATTGTTTTTTTTTTTCCACAGATAAGGCAGGTGTTATTTTTCATATTTCATCAAATCCAAGGATGTGTTTGCTCGTCTCTCTGTAGCTTCTTCCATATTCAATCAGTGGCACAAATCTACTGCTTATAATAAGGCGTGATAGAATAATGGCAGACTTCTATCTTTTTAATTAGACTTGTTTGAATGTGGAGTGCTGCTTTGTTTATTCTCTTAAAATGTCCCTCTCCAGCTGCCATAGTGAGCCTGGAACCAGTTGAGCATTGCATCGTGGAGAACATCTCTAAAAACACTGCGTCCAAGTGTATGATGGGGGGAAAACAAACTGTGCATGAATCAAACTGCTGCTGATGTGAGCAGGTGTCTACATTCACAGCAACTTCAGCAACTAGTCATGGATGTATATCATGCTGCATCATGGGGAAACCATCCTCTGTGTGTGTGTGTGTGTGTGTGTGTGTGTGCGTGTGTGTGTGTGTAGCTGAGGCAGGAGGCCGAGAAGGGGAAGGATGGACCCTGATAAAGAGACAAAGAGAAAAAAGGAGGAGGTAGAGACAAAGAGAGAGGGAGAGAGAATGGGAAAGAAAGCAGATGGGTGTTTTTGGTGAAGAGCTTTCCCCTCCCTCCCTCCCTCTCTCCCCCCCTCCCTCCCTCCATGTTGGGCTGGTGTGCCACACCCATGTCTAATAGTATTATTAATATTCTCTGGTCCTCTTCACACACCCTTCCCAAATCTGCCAGTTTCTCTCTCCTCTTTTCAGCCACATTTGTTTTGATTTAGTTTTTATGTCCACACTGCATTGGATGGTTGATATGTGTTAGATTAGAGAGGTAAAAGCGCCATGCCTACTACTGTCTACTTATTTAAAGGTTTATAGTTTCCCAGTACTTCAAAACTTCAAACTAATCCAGATTCAGTCTATGAACTGTGATGATAAAACGAGTTGAAGCAACGCCTGACAAAGAACATTTATCAGTTTAACCATTGTACATCTTCATAATTGTGCATTGTGCTGTCATCAGCTTTTTCTTGAACACCTTCAAATACTGTTATGGCAAAGAGCTTATCATCTTGTTATGACTGTTCATCATGGATTTGGGTACTTGGTTGGTTGATTTAGTGTTGGAAGTTCAGTTCCGGAGACCGATTAAAAAAAAGCAGCCCAATTTTGATCTGAAGAAAACCTAAAAATTTGAATATAATACCATGCAGTGAAAAAGAGCCACAAGTCTCCAGTAGTGTCAAACTAAAACAAACAAGTAAAGACCAAGGATAATAGAGAATTGGTTCATTCACCATAACAGCCAAAAGTACTGTTTGTGTTGCCTCAGCTGTTTGATATTGAACACGAGGGGTTGGAGTCTTTGTGGAGTAACTAAAGGGCTCACTTCTACTAGAGTTTGAGAGAAGGTCACAACAAGTCCACTCTATTTGTAATGTTTTCATTTTAAAGGGATAGTTCAGCATTTTGGCAAACTGGCCCATTGCCATAATCCCTAGTCATACAGTATCAGTAGGTTCGTTACCTTTAATTGTCGGTGCAAGCTATTTTTAGAACGGCGGAACAGAGCCGCAAGCTGCTCAGAGCTATGCTACGGAGGCTAATGGGATTTCTTGGTTTCCCTCATCAAACTAATCAAATACACAATCCAACAACTCCAAAATGCTCTCGTGGACAAGTTGTGACCTGCACATTCACCACGCTATGAGATAATAATGGAAAATTGCCCCAACAGGAACACGCATCAGTGGTTTTGCATGAATTTACCTTGAAAACAACTCTGTCTCGTAATGTTTTGTTTGCATCTCATAGCGTGGTGAGTGTTGTGCAGGTCACAACTTGTTCACGAGAGCATTTTGGAGTTGTTGGATTGTGTGTTTGATGGGTTTGATGAGGGAAGGCAGCTCACATCTCTGCTCCGCTGTTCTAAAAGTAGCTTGCACCGACAATTAAAGGCGAACCTACTCTTAAAACTATAGGGATTATGGCAATTGGCTGATTTGCCAAAATGTTGAACTATCCCTTTAAAACTAAAACAACCTTAGCCACGTGAAATCACCTCCAACACACCTGTGTAGACCCAGTCAGTGAATGGACATGGCTGCCTGCATTATTTTTTCCAGACCTTTCTAAGCATGTGGCCCTGATCAGATAGGAGATAAAGATCTCAATGACTGTTGTTGTTATTGTTGTGTAATGATGTCATATTGTATTGCATGTGTATCTGTTTATGTAGATGCCACTGCAATGTCAACAGAACCTGGGGACTGCTGCTTAGTGTTTAGACGTGAATAGTCACAGTTGTAGATGTAGTTGGTGATACAGTGGCGATAACAGCGGCAGCTACAAGTTCAAGTAGTGATGTCATAGTAGTCTGGGTTGTGGTCAGTGCTGCAGTAGACTGATAGGAATGACTTCATCACCTCAAACTACAACTACAAGATGTGTGTTACTTCATTTATAAAAATCAGTCATAGAATCAATAACTTGCACTAGCGGGTAGTGATTCTTTAATTACGGAGGCATCTTGATAGAGGATAATGAACACACTCTTCACATAAACACAACTACAAAACTGATGAGCAACGCACAGACACGTGCATATGACTCACATCAGTTGTGTGTGTGTGTGTGTGTGTCACATTTTTTGTGCTCATGTGACTGGTGAATTTATAGAACCACAATGATATGAAAATGTACCGTGTGTTGTCATGGGGAGTATAAATGGAACATGACGGTCGGCAAACTAATTCTGGTGACAATCCTAAACCTGCGACTTACACCCAGAGGTGCAACACAGTGACGGAGGGGTGGGTGGGTTGGCGGGTGGATGGGTGAGTGGGGGCATGTAGCTTCATGTACTGGGCGATGAGTTGGACCAGTGAACTCACCATGAGTCAGGTTTACACTGGGAGTTACACACACGCACAACCTGTGTGATACATGCACAGAGAAACGTAGACAGAGGATGAAACGGCAACAGAATGAAGCTTTTTTTTCGCTTTAGCACTTGCAGTGTTACGTGTTGTGTTTAAGTGCAGTCACATGTTATTGAACATGCCCGGAAAGAGCCATTTCTCTCATCGTTATGATTTCAATGCACAAACATTCGACCTTTTGCATTGTGGTTTTGCAGATCTGTCACTGCGAAGGCAATCCAGCCGCAGAAATGAAATAAAAAACCTGTGAAATATTAAAGTAGATGGACAGAATGACAGAAAAGATAGAGAAAAAAGAGAGAAGCAGAGAGTGAAAATGGAGATAAAGCAAAGGCAAAAGGAAAGAGAGATGAGGAACAGACATATTTTACACACAGAGAAATAAAAGAAGCGCGAGGGAGAAATAAATAAAGATAGATGGAGGGAGGGAGGGAGGAGGGAGAGAGGGAGGGATGTTGTGGGTGCAGCTCTCCAGTTGGTGTTGCTATGGCCCTGCCCTCCCTGCTCACTGAGCCATTTCCTGTTTTTGACCTGAAATCTTTATTTAGAGCCATCCCTCCTCGCTGCTCGGCATTCATGAGTCAACTCAGAGTCCAGAGAGATGAACACAGGACTAAAATCAGACCTCCATTCAACCACAGAGGCTACGTATACACGCACCGAGCTAACCCGCCTGCTAGCCGTCCTCCAGCCGAGCTCTCATCCCTGACCAAGTCGTTTGCATGAGACCGATATATTGAAAACCCGTGTACCTGTCTGCTGTTGTTTGACCAGCAGTTCCCACAAGCTCCACAGCTCCACCGACTGACTCATGCATGTCTTTACCGTCCAACGATGAGAGATTTTGTCTGAAGTCCAGGTCACACCTGTGTTTTAAATGGCAAAATCAACGGAATCACTGTAAAATAAACGTCCGAGCATCACGTTTCTCCCTGTGTTTGGACAGGGCCGTCACAGTGGAGAGCTCCAGTGCACTGTGACGGCCTAAATGCAGATTCCCTCCCTGACAAAAGGAGGAACCGAACGTCTCTGTAAACACTGGACTCCAATAGAGGGAAATATTTGTGACAGCAGGTTGATCAAAGCCCGTCTGGGAAGAGCAGGGACACTTGCATTGTGTCTGTGAGTGTATCAGTGCACAAGTGGGTGAGTGTGCAGCAGGGGGCACGGGGGGCACAAACGGTCCAAGATGCCCATTTTTTTGCCCCGGGAATCTCCGCTGGGGTTTTTGTCTGCACGTTGTAGACTCCGCTGGGTTTTGTTTGAGTTTACCGGACATCACCCTGCCATCTGCTGCCAGGCAGGATGGGTCGAACATTAGTAACCAGCCAAACGGCACCATCAGCCCACCGCTGTGTCCACTCACTGTGGTGACTATGAGTTATTTCAGTTCTCTTTCACCAATCAAAAACAAACGGTTGCCAGCAGATACTCAATATCACAGATACTTGAAAATCAAAAATTAAAATGGAATTATTACAAAAGTATACACTGCAATCCTATCTAACTGAGGATCCACAGAATGTGAACGTGGTTTCAACAGCTATTACAGTGTTTGTTAACGTGTAATTAACTAATCTTAGGGTCCTACAGTGAGAGGGAGCGAAAGAGAGAAAGAGAGTTTGTCTGTGTGCGTGTGTGTACGTGTGTATTTGAGTGTGTGTGTGGGCGGAGCAAAGTTGACGACGCCACTTCTCGGGGCAGCTGCTCGGTTTCAGCTTCTCCTGCTACGTTCACGTGCTCCTCGTAAATTTAAAGGCCACAACAAAATGGATCCTGTCACGACAGTAATTATGACGTTATACACGATTAACGACCTCTGAAGTGTAATTCATGTTGTGGACAAATTAATTGTGGAAAAAAACCTTTTCGTGTCTTAACCTAATCGCAGGTTAATTGTTATTCGGAGGTTGTTTGCTTTTTTTCTTCTTTTTTTTAAAAGATGATTTGCAAGCGATAGGGGAACAGCTCTCTGCACAGATGACTGTTACATCTCGAAGGTTTTATCAGAGACTGGATCTTAAATAACAGCCGATTCGTTCGCCAACTTACCCTGTATGATACACAAAGGTTACGTCAGGCGTGCATACGTTTTTATACATAACCTACGATGCATCGACCTCAGAGTTCCTCCGTCTGTAGCCTGCTGTGCCTCAGTGTCACATGTGTCTCTGTCATTAACTGATATCTTGGGATATCTGTGCGTCAGCTGACACCGAGCGCACGTGCGGTCTCTCCCGGGGAGCTGCGGTGTCCGGCGGTCCGTGAAGGCAGCAGCGTCCCTGTGAGCGGAGGCAGTTTTCTCCTCCTATCAGCGCCATTGTGTTTCAGAGTCTCCGAGAGCTCGGACGGCCCGTGTTTCTGAGGCTGACAGGACCGTTTAAATACCCCCCATGTTTCTCTCTCGAAGTCCGGCGGACCTGGATGTGGTAAGAGCCCACTTCTGTCTTTTATTTTAGAGGGAAAAGTGAGACTCTCCGGGGGGAGTTGGTGGTGGGGGGATAGACGAGGACGGGGCAGTGTAACCTATTTGTAATGAATAATAGACACGGTGGAGGCTGGTGGTGCTGCTGGAGCGGTGTCGCTGCTGTGGCGGTGGTGGCGGCGGCGGCGTCGGCGGTAGTAGTGGGTCTGGTTGGAAAAGTTTTCGTGCTAAACGGGTAATACCTGCCGATTGTCGTCCATTGATCCTGTATCTGTGCTGTGTCCAAAGTGATTGGTGTGTTCACAGCCGAGGCAGCGCTCCTGTGGGTTATCACACCGAGAAAAGTCTGTCTGATAAACTTTTTATCACGAAAAATACACCGAGTACTTTGAATAAAAAGTCTCCGTCAGCGACGTCTGTTGAATTAATAACTGCATTAATCCAAGTTTTGAAAGTAAAAACGCAAATTATGGGAACTTACGTGCTACAAATGAACTGAGGAAAGTCGTTGAATTTGTATTTGAAGCCAGTTTCCAACGACATGTGTAAACAGCAGCACACAGATAACACGGACTACATATTTACATGGATGCCGTCTGCAAACACACTAACTGTATGCAGTGTGGCTGTGTAAAGGTGGTGGAGTCGGTCGGTCTCTACCCCTTTGACCTGTCCTGTGTGTCTGAAGTCTCCAGTGTTTGGGACCGTCTTAACGGTGCATTGTGGTGAGTTCAGGGGCCTCTGGTTTCGTAACACGCACCACAACACAGCAGCTCTGCGTAGCCTACCTCCGCTCCGCCGTGTGGCCCCTGTGCTGTGTTGTGCTGTGACCCCCCCACCTGCATAAAGGGGCCACAACACAGTCAGTGGTTCAGTCTGGACCTGCACCTCCACGGATGTAGACCCGGTTCAGACCACAGATACAGTACATACAGGCAGAGGTGATGCAGAGTTACACAACTGCCTGTGCAGTGGATGAGCAGATAACCACAGTGGGGAGGAGGGCTGGAGGGCTGTGGGGTGGGGGCTCAGTCAGTACCCACACAGCAGGTGGGGTCCAGAGTACATAAAAAAATGTTGATTTTAAATATCCTGGATTCATCAAGTGGAATATTTTCTCTAAGAGACGTGACAGCGGCTGTATTTTTAGCTCATGCTCGTCATTAACCAAGACAACTTGAATAGTGAAACGCCGGGCGGTCCTTGGTTTTGTTTTAAAGCCCAGTACACCCCCTCCCTCCACATCCCCCCAAAATGTCCCCTAGCGTGCAGCTGTGATGTTCACACTCGATACATCAGCACCGAGCTGGAAGGAAATTTTCGGAGGCTTTTGGAGACATTTATGACAAACATCAGCTTTGGAGGCTCAATATGAAAATGGGCTGGACACCACGAGAGAGGTGACAGCTGCAGGCTCTTATTGGAGGTCTCTAAGGCTCGAGTCAAGTCTACTACTGATGCATTGACTGCTTGGCTCCTACACACTGCATACCTTCGGTGGGTGTAGTGTGTGTACCTGTAAGTAGTATTAGTAATGAAGCTCCTGGTGCAGCAGTGTGTGGCTCCAAGTGCAGTAATAAGGCTTGTCCTGCCACGATAAGGATTATACTTAAGTAATAAAGGTGCTGCCTGCAGTAAGAATGATGACACTCGCAGCTCTGGAGCCGGTGCCGCCGTGACAAGACCGACAACGGTTGGTAATAAGGCCGACGCTGCCGTGGTGGGGTGCACGCTGCAGTAATAAGGCAGATGCTGCAGGAGTGAGGTGGATGCGAGCGTGCAGCCGTATTGGCAGCGTGGATCTGTGTAGTCTTCTGAGGTCTGAGCATCGAGCTGGGCTGCCCCCCTCCCTCCACCCCCACCCCCTCCCAGAAGAGGCTCGGTGGGAAAGAGTGGAGCGCTCAGCTCAGCTGCATGTGGACACGTCTGCTGACCTAAATCTGCTATCTTCTTCTGCCTTTTATTTATAGATTTAACCGTGTGTGTGTGTGTGAGAAAGAGAGGGAGGGAAAGAAAGAGTAAGGGAGTTTGTGTGTGATCACTGATTACCAGAAATTTCAGGTGCACTGCACACACACACACTTACTATGCTTGTGTGTGTCATTGTGAGTTACATGATTGTGTAACAGCGAGGCATGAAGTTTTCGAAAAGCAGTGGAGTGTCCCTTTAACTATCATAGCACCTTGAAACAAAAGCATGATAAGGCACTGAAAACAATCACCTGTCAGGTGTCTCAGTCTATTGGCTCAATAACAACCTTATTATAAATCCTAACTCAGTGATTTGATAACTTATGGTCACTTCTGTTGCTGTTTCTTCATTCCAATACACTAAATATTAATAAAGGGATAGTTCGACATTTTGGCAAATTGGCCCATTGCCATTATCCCTGTAATCACAGCAGTAGGTTCATTACCTTTAATTGTCGGTGCAAGCTATTTTTAGAACGGCGGAGCAGAGCCGTGAGTTGCTCAGAGCTACTCTATGGAGGCAAATGGGATTTCTTGGTTTCCCTCATCAAACTCATCAAATACACAATCCAACAACTCCAAAACGCTCTGGTGGACAAGTTGTGACCTGCACATTCACCACACTATTATAACAGAACGTTACGCGTTGTTTTCGATGTAAATTCATTCAAAACTGCCGCTGAATGTGACGTTGAGTTTTTCAGCAAGCAGTCTCTGCATTTGCCCCGAAATCAACTCTGTCTCAACAACTCTGTCCGTAGTGTAGCTCTGAGCAGCTCACAGCTCTGCTCCGCCGTACTGAAAATAGCACCGACAATTAAAGGTAACAAACCTATTCCTAAAACTATAGGGATTAAGGCAATGGGCCAAATTGCATTTAGGTTGAACTATACCTTTAAGCACAACCTCCTCCAGTCTGGTCTTTGCACTGCTCATAAAGAGCGTGTGATGAATCTCTTAACTCCAGATGCTTTAACTCGCTCTTCAAATTCCTCTGAAGTTCATTCCGTCTCATTCACATCAACACAATCAGGATTGCTCCCAAAGAAAAAATCAATGATATTACATTTATCCTTTAACAAAACCGAGAGGGGAAAATCTTACAGGCTTTTCAGGGCGGCCTTCATGTAGCAGCAGAGCTACATTTTTAGTCTGAAGTGGCTAAAGCTGCCCTGGGCCCAGCTGCCCTCGCCGCTGTCTCTTTATTAACAGGGATATTACATGTTGCGCAGTAGGAACTGAGGCGTTTTGTAACCCCGTCTGTCATTATGTAAGGGATCGTAGTGAATTCCCTGTCTGATACTCAACTGACCTTTGTCATGTGAGCGTTTATGATCACTACGAGGGAAAACAGACACACACACACAAACTTGTGGTATGCACTGCACATGTTTGGACTTTTCTCTGCTGACTGTCCTCCCTTGTTGGTCTGCAGAGAAACATTGAATATTTATTAATGTTTTCAGTTTGCAGGATACAATCGCTCACCTCTTGGGTATTGACAGCTTGTGTAATTAACACTTAACACCTCGTTATATTACTGATATTCACCATTATGGTATTATAGTACAACTTGGCAGCAAAGTTAGATGTGAGGCCACTTAAAAAATCAACAACAAAAACAACACATGAACTGACCTTTAAATATTGAATTGCCCTTTATCCACCATCACCTGGGCTTTTATTAGCATTCCACCTTTTAACCTTTTAACCCTTTGCTTAATTGCCAATGTCGTGAAGACTTTTAAACAGTGTCTCCTCCATGTTTTCAGACTTGTGAGTCCCACAGCTGTAGCGTTCGGGGGAAGACACACATCCTGTATTTTCCCAGTCGATGATATTTCCCTGTTTATTACAGTCGGAAGCAAAAGCACACGGGTTTATCGTGATCTGCTGGGGGAAAACCCGCCGGCGAGGTGTTGATGGTTCTCCTCACGACCAAGTTGGATTTTTAGCGTGTGCGAGCGATCAACAATGTGGTGAAACCGTAAATGAAACAGTGAGCGGACAGGGGAGGGGGGGGGCAGCAGTGACAGCAGCAGTAGAAACAGTAGAGGCGGCTATCGTCATGGTGTAACTGTATCTCAAGTTGTGGGTGCGTGTGTGGAAGCGACGCTACTATTGAGTGTAGTGGATCTGGTCAGGCGAGCGCTACAACTCAGTCCTTCCTCTGGGTTTTGTCTGGAATGTGTTTACTAGTTCCTCGTGTGTGTGTGTGTGTGAGGGAGAGAAGCATACGCGCACACACGCACGCACACAGTAGTGAGTTTGACAATGTCGTCCTCATGTGCAGGGCTGGATGCTTTACAGACAGTAGGGAGCCGTTGGAAGCAGTCATGACCGCGGTGGAGTCTGCGCTCCAGCCGCCGGGAGGGGAAACCGATTCTGAGATTAATACGTTGCCGACCGAGTGTTCCGGTTGTCTACCTGCAGCAGCAGCAGCAGCGCAGTGTGTGTAGTGTATGTCCATACTTTGTACATCCAGAGAACCTGAAATAGCTCGATGTGGAGGTGAGGGGGAGGGGTGGATGTGCAGCTCAGGCATGGAAACCAGCGTATCCGGTTACAGGATCATAATATCACTGCAGAGTCCATCCTCTAGTGCTGCACTATCACACAACACACACACACACTCACTACAGCCAGCTCCTGGAATAATATGCTCAGCCCACATGTCTGATGTGTGTGTTTGCAGGCACAGTTGGCAAGCTCACGCACAATGTACGCCAGACCAGACCAGACCTCCACATGTGGAAAATGTGCATGTTGTTGTTGTTTCACAGCAGCAGTCGGAGACATATACAAAATGTTCAAACCTCCTCTTTATTCTCCGTTTCTCTGTTCTTACTATTATTATATTATTTTTTAAGCCCCGCCCCCCCACTGAGGCCACCATCAATTTTTCATGCAGGCTTATCTAAACGCACCTTTCGCCACAAGTTGGCCTCGATTTCTGAGGTTAAATATCAGATCTCGATGCTCGATTGCGTCGCGTCCTCATCAATCGTACCCGAGGGGCCGAGCCGCGTGGGGGCCTGCTGCTCGTGAGGACGTTTAGGAGTAATATGAACAGAATTTTATTTATTTATTTATTTAAATGGGCCAGTGTGTTGCTGTTCTTTCATTTGGTTCAGTTCAGGACATTTGGTGATATTTTAGGCTGAAGGCAGAACCAGAGAAATGTTTATTTTGAGAAGTGTTCCTACCTGACGTTGCTCTCTCAGATCCGATCGCGCTGCTGGAAACAACCATTCATCTATTGATTCTGTGTTTTGTTTGTTGACTGCTGCTCGTTTCTGAAGCTGGTTTCTTCTTGGAAGGAAAAAAAAGGGATGATCCACAAAGAATGAACCACATTTCACAAGATGTCTTATTCATTACATATTGATATAATAAGAGGCGGCTATTGGACTTTTTATTCAAGTAAATTTTTCACAGTCGGCCTCCGATGGATACGATGGAGATTGCATCACCCATCCGTATGCACTGCGCTCTTATTTTGAAATTGATCACACTGTGGGACTTTTGGAGGCGTCACCAGATGCTGTCAGCAGCACTTACAGACACTGTTTTTTTGCTGCACGCGCTGAACGCTCTTCATGTTTTGCAACTTTACGCTGAAAATTAAAGGCTATGGCCACTGACGAAAACAACAAACAGCTATTGTGGACTTGAGGCTAAAAATACCAGAAGTGGTACTGACCTTCAAGGCTGCAGGTTGGTGGGTTTCTAGTTGAAGCTGCTTGTTTTCGGTCTCAAGAAGCTTTTTTCCTACATGCAGCTCATGGAAAAACCTCATGGAAGGGGCTAGTTAAAGACACTAGTTTGCGAGACAATTAACAGTGGCACATGAAGTCACAGTGACCTTGAATGAAGACTGTGGCTCCATTTTGGAGAGCGGTGCTCCTCGGCTGCCGCCGCGCTCAGCTCCTCACTTATCTGCCGTTCTTTTCTTTGACTTTTTTTCCCCTCCTCTCCTGGTGTGTTCGTACGGAGACGCGGCACGCCGGGTTGTAGGACGGCTCGGGGTCTGTGAACTTTGACAGTCAGAGGAAGGAGGAGGGGGAGGTGTCACACAAGGACCGCAGGGAGGATGAAAAAAGAAAGATGGAAAAGTGTGTGAGTGAAGAAGAGAGGAGGTCGAGGAGAAGGAAAGGGAAGAGGAGGATAATGAAGTGGAATGTGAGGGGTGGGGCACCTCTGGTATGTTAGCCCTGCACTGTGTGTGTGTGTGTGTGAGTCTGAACACCCTGCCATGAGTCAGTGAGTCAGACATGCGCAGCTGCTTCAGCTCTCAATCACACACCCGCAAACTGCTTTGAAACTAACTCTGTTGCTCTCTCTTTGATTCTCTCTCTTTCTGTCTCTCTCTCTGATTCGCCATTTTCCTCGAAGCGCCACAAGCAGCTGCAGAGGAACCTACAAACTCAATGCACTTCCAATTTGAATGCATCCATGCATACACGTTCAGATTTGTTCTAAACAAAAGTTGAGAAGAAACTCTTGACTGATGTTGTGTTCGTCCTGTTGCCGACATTTCTGCTCTGCACCGTCACCTGTCAATCAAACTAGGTGGCAAATCCTGACATCTCTTCTTTGGTTGTGGAAAAAAAAAAAAGATCATTAATGAATGTGACCAATATCAGGATATGCTAATTAAGACACACGTTCATTTCCTGCACACCCTCTTCTCATATCATTAGATAGATAGCAAAGATTCACATCAGTGTTAACTCTGTCTGTCTGATTTCCTGCCAGGAGAGTCAAACTGAAAGTGGTGTTGAAGCAGATGCCGCCACATTAAAGCTATAAGAAGCTTTTTCTGCATGCGAATGTCCAAAATAATGACCAGACCTATCATGTTGATTTCGTCCCAAATGTTTCCATCAGTCGTCAGATGCATCAAAGTTGGATTCTTATTTTTAAGGATTTGCCATTGGAGTTAGTGGCAGCTCAGCATCGAGCCTCTCTGAGGCTTCCCGTGTACACTCGACAGCGTTGTTCCTTCATTCAGTGTATTTACTGGATTTAATCATAGGCCATGTCACCAAACTCCATCAGGGCTCCATCTGTCCCTTAAGTTTGAGACAGTGCAAGTAATTGTGCATCTACTTGTGCATGTGCAACAAGCAAATTTACCCTCACTGGTGAAATGTTAAATGGGCGACTATAGGAATCTGGAATCTGTCATTACAGGTGGTAGGCCAATGTGTGTGAGGATCATTATTGAAAAGGAAAGAAGAGCATTTGCATTGCAAGTTGATTTACGGTGTACGCCCTAAATCTTCTGCTTGCGCTCCTGCAATTTGTAAGTTAGAGGCCACAGTGCTCCTAGTAAAAAAAAACAGTTAGTTTGGAGCTGTGTCCATCTTTTGTTGTTATTGCGAGACCCGTGACTAAATGAAGTAAAAAAAAAAAAACAACATCCCGGACATACAGCGAGCAAATCTTGTGCAAAAGTGTCTTGATATGCAGCAACGATTTTATCCCAAGTTTATTCTATTGGTTGTTGTCTGCTAACGAGCTTGTCACCAGGAAGCAGCGTGTACTTTTCAACCAATAAGAGGGATGGGACATGGCTGCGAAATGTCGTTCAGATGGAGACAGAGCGAGCAAGTTTTTCAGTGGCAAATGCAGAGACTGCTTGCTGAAAAACTTTTCTCAACAGGCGTACATCAGCGGTTTGGCATGAATTTGTCTCTATAACAGCTCTGTCTCATAATGTTCTGTATCTCATAGTGTGGTGAATGTGCAGGTCACAACTTGTCCACCAGAGCATTTTGGAGTTGTTGGATTGTGTATTTGATGAGTTTGATGAGGGAAACCAAGAAATCCCATGAGCCTCCTTAGCGTAGCTCTGAGCAGCTTGTGGCTCTGCTCCGCCGTTCTAAAAATAGCTTGCACCGACAAATAAAGGTAACGAACCTACTGCTAAAACAATAGGGATTATGGCAATGGGCCAATTTGCCAAAATGTTGAACTATTCCTTTAAGAGTCACCTCAAATCAACATCTGGTTGGTAACCACTGTCATGGACGGTGGCAGCTGTGATCGCTCAGCTGACACAGCACAGTGTCCGTGGACGGTCAGGTTTTTCTACACAACAGTGTGGTGTGAACATGGAGCTGCAGCCAGTGACCTGGCAGAGCTGCAGCAGCAGCCAGAGCCTCCGTCTGCAGCCCACAGACGAGGTGGGCTTGAGTCCGCTGCTCAATAGCAGCTCGGCTGTGTTTTCAGCGGAGGGAGGAGAGAAGGTGGCTCATCGCCCTCCCACCTCCTCCAGACCAATCTCTCACCTACTTCCTCCTCACACTTCTCCTCCTCCTCATCATCATCTTCCTCCTCTTCCTTCCTGCCCCCCAGCAGACTCCCCTCCCTCCTCCTCCTTCTCCCCCCTCCCTCCATCCCATTCTTTGTCATCTCTTTGGGTGAATTCCCAGCTGACTCTGTTTGTCATGGCAACCAACCAGTCGTGGTGACTGGGCCTGCAGCTCACACTTCCTGTGTGTGTGTGTGTGTGTATGTGAGAGGAGACGCATGCGCAGTGAGATTGTGTGTGTGTGTAGACAGCGACTGGCTGCATGAGCCTGTCAGCCTGGATTAGAGTCAAACACACTGCAGCGATGCCTGCCTGCTTTCTGTCTTTCTTTCTTTCTTTCTTTCTTTCTTTCTTTCTTTCTTTCTTTCTTTCTTTCTTTCTTTACCTTCTACCTTTTGTCCTTCCTTCCTTCCTTTCCCTGTGCAGAACCTATAATGCCACCTTCAGATGGTTTGATTCGATGCAGAGATCTATTAAACCACTGGAACATGCATGTTTAGGGAATGTGCTGTCGCTCTCTCTCTTCTCTCCTACTGTATGTCTCTCACCCCCACCCTGCCCCACCCCCTCACTGTGTAACTCAATGTGCTATTCTAATATGGCAGGAGAAGGGAGAAGGGAGGGGTGGAGGGGGGCTGGGCTTTAAATCTGCCCTATGATCCTGTGGTACAGCAGGGAACGCTGCTATTACATAACTGTGTGTGTGTCCGTGTGTGTGTGTGCATGTGTGCCGAGCTACAGTATGTAGCAGCGAGGCTCCCGCTGCAGCTGCTCCTGGTTTCACTGTATGTTTTTTTTAAATCCCCTGTTGCAGTAAGCTTGTTGCGTTTAAGCAGCTTCTTGAATCACCACCGTTAAGCCGCCGCGTTTCACTCTGAAAACTTCACTGGCGATTGTGCGTCGCCTCCGTGTGTCACCGAGGTGAGATGTGACAGTCGTCATCTACCGCTGAGATCCTGCTCTGCTGCTGCTGAATGCTATCAACCCACTAAAACCCCAGCAGGTGTCAGGGATCAAAGATTCAGATTTCACCAACGTGGAAATTTGTATTCATAGTTAATTATTGAGGAAGATTGATAGAATGTTAATCATCAGTTTCTCATCACTCCACATCGTTTTATGGCATTTTTATACACCATTTAACACTTATGGCCGAAAGGGGGCTGTCCCCAGTGGGTTCCTACTTTAACACATTATGTGTGAGGTTGCCGAGTGGCTGAGTGGGTCAAACCAAGACTCAATCATTCATGCTGGATGAGCGGCGGCCGGGTCAGCTCAACATCTTATGTCTCTGACGATAACAAACTACTTTTAGTTCTTTCTTACGTTTTTCATTAAGGGTTACTATGTTAGGATGATGCATTCCAATTCTATTATTAATCTATTAAATAATTCTATTGTTTAACGTGAAACTCTTGAGACGCACTCTCTGGTTGGTTGGATTTTCCATTCAGTACAAACATGGCGGCGCAAGATGGCGACACTCTCTTTAAGCAAGACCCTTGCTATATAAAAGAAGAATTATAAGGCTATGAAAACCAAACAGATTTCATTTTATAGCAATTATACACTTATACAAATATGTTAATTGTTAGTATATTCAGATTTTGCCAATAAGCCTTGACAAATATTACACACTGTACCCTTTGATTTTTAAGCGCAATTGCTGCTTTAACCAGTCCATGTTAACTGTTAGCAGGCTAGTTAGCTAACAGTTAACTAACTATCTGCAGCTGGTGGAGAATGCATTATAACAAGCACTGCAGACCAAGATGGTGGAGCTGCAAACTGTCCACAGAGTGAAAGACCGACCTACAGACAGGACAACCTAGGGCTGGACTCAAATCTACACACCTACACACAGCTGGTCAGAGCAGCACTATCCAAACTAATACTTCATATAAACTAAGAACTAGCTATGTCTGATAATATCGGCCTGATATTAAATGCAACATCTGTCCATATTGTTATCGGTTTTTCTGCCAATAATGAAAACCCGATGATAATCCCTGGATTTCCTAGCAAATCAAGTAAAATACTTCTGTCGCAAACAAACATGGAGATGGTACCGCAACCGAGCTACATAGTTGTTAAATGGTTGGCTGTCTACCTTTCACTCGTAGCGTCTAGTACACATGGGATTGTCTGTTAGATGATTGGCTGTTAGCACGTCACTCCCTGATTTCCACCTACTCTGCCTCCACTCTCATCATCGCCACTGCGCACACTGTCGCAATGCAGACCCAAGTCAATCAAACGCAATGATGGTGTGATCCGTCAGTCAGACCTCTTTGTGTCTGTATGTGGAATGTATCCAGTGGGGCATCAAAATAAAATTATGTGTTAATTCCCAACAGGAGATATGTTATTAATTAGATCAAACATCCTGAAGAAAATCAAGAAAAATACCAATCCCAACTTTGGTTACACAAATAGACATCTTGAATATCTTACTAACAAATCAGTTGACACTCTGGTGATGAATTAACTCGTGTCTTTCTGTCCCCCCCTCCCCAGATATATGTTCGGTAAAGGTGCGAAGCGGAAGCTGGACGAGGATGAAGAGGGGCTGGAAGGCAAAACGCTGGAGGCGTCGGTGGCGGGAGGGGGACTAGGCCTGGGCCCCGAGGGCCTGTCCAAGGTCTCCTACACCCTGCAGCGCCAGACCATCTTCAACATCTCCCTGATGAAGCTGTACAGCCAGCGGCCGCTCGGCGAGCCCAGCCTGGAGCGCCGCGTCCTCATCAACAACATGCTACGGCGCATCCAGGACGAGCTCAAGCAGGAGGGCTCGGCGCGCCCGCTGCTCCTGCCGCCGTCGCCGCCGCCCGACGACCCCATGGACGAGGGCTTCCGAGAGGCGCCGCCCTCCTTCGGCGTGTTGTCGGCGACGGCGCAGCTGATGCCGGCGATCGCCCCTCCGCCTTCGCCCCACCCGATGGTGCCTCCCAACTGCCAGGCGTCCCCGGCCTGCCCCGGCCGCGGCGGGGACGCCTGCCTCGCCCCCCTGGAAGCCTGCCTCACCCCGGCCTCTCTACTGGAGGAGGACGGCGGAGATTCCACCTTCTGTGCTTCGTCCCCGCCCACTCCTCCTCTGTCGCCTCCCCCGGCGCAGTCTCCCGCGTTACCCTCGGCACTTCTGGGTCAGGCGCCCCACAGGGTGCCCGCGCCCGCCTCGTCCGCCGACGGTTTCCCCTCCGCTCTGAGTGACATGGAGTTGGGTCCTCCCACAGCCATAACAAGGACAGCAGCAGCTAATACTATGACCGTGACTACCTCCCCAGCTCCCACGCCGCTCCCCCGGCCCCCCCTGTTAGCGCCCCTCTCCCCGACCCCTCCCGGCCCACCCAGAGACTGCAGGACCATGGGTGCTAAGCCAGAGGCAGCTGGCGTCTTGCCAGCAGAACCTCGCTGCGGCGAGCTCCGGCCGATGGACACCCTGCCCACACTGCTCCCTGGCGGCCTCGTAGACATTTCCTCCTCCCCTCCCTCCTCCGCCTCGCCCTCCGGGTTTCTCTCAGACTTGGCGCTCGACGACGTCCTGTTCGCCGACATCGACACGTCCATGTATGACTTTGACCCCTGCACGACGACGGGGGCCGTGGGCGTGACGGCGGGCGGCGGCCTCGCCAAACTGTCGCCTGTGGTGACGACGGACGACCTCCTCAAATCTCTGGCGTCACCGTACAGCAGCTCCGCCCCCCAGGTTTCAGCCAATCAGCCTTTCAAAATAGATCTGACAGAACTGGACCACATCATGGAGGTGTTGGTGGGCTCGTAACCCCCCCCACACACACACACCTCAGAAACACACAGACAGTTTAAGGCGGAGAACAGACTGGAATGAATATTTGGGATCGGTTTGGGGTTTTTTCTTTTGGTTGTTGTTTTTATGTTTTTTGAAAAAAACTTTCTTCAGAGGTCGGTAATTGTAAACATCGATTGTGATGTCAATTAGTACTACTATGACAACTACTACTACTACACAACACTGTGCATGCACTGTGCTCGCCTTTCCAAATATGGAAATGAAGTAACTGGGAAACAAAGACACAAATACGTTTGTATTTCTATACTTGTGAGCACCTCCACTGACTCCATTCATTCCCTAATCCTAATTCAAACCCAATCCTAGTTCTAATCTTGAACCTGAACCTAAGCCTTAACCCTGAGGAAGAACTGTACATAGAGAAACAGGAGGACCGGCAAATTGTCCTCATTTTGGAGGATTTTGTAATCAGTATGTCCTTGTGAGGACTTCTACTCACAGGTAAAGAAATACAAATGAACACATATAAACATAACACAGCACACACACATACAACGCACGCACACACACACACACAGACACACACACACACACACACAACAGAATTCATGGCTTTTAGCAGATGAGTGCCTTTCAAAATGACCACTTATTCAATTCCTGTTTTTTACAGTATTTGTTTTTTTGTTTTTTTTTCTAGTTCTTTTCACTTTAACAGCCTAGAGAGGTCACTCCTCAATGTCGTTTAATTTATTGTATTAAAACTATAATTAAGTAAGGTAATTTCTCATGATCAAATAATAATTATTTAATCTTTATCTTATTACAGATGTTATGTTTTATTCGTTAAGCAAGCATAAAAAGGTTTATGAGAAATGCATTGTTTTACCAGTGTGCTACATCACCTGTTAGCTCGGCTTTATGATTATGCTTGGGGAATTAGGTCTAAAACACATCACCTGGTTGTCTGTTTGACTCTTCAGTAGAAGGTGATGTCTGCTCTATAAATTCAGTTTGGGTCTTAACGTGTTTTTTTCCTTTCCCTTCCTGGTCGGCACATGTAACTGTGCTGGATGCTATTTTACATGAGCTTGGTCATATGGGCTAGTTATCATGCTTCACTTACAGCAGAATTCAAATGAGCTGCTCCCACAGGAAAGCTAGATGTGTTTACATTGGAAGCGGCAGCAGTGCCAGCACCAACCCCCTCGCCTCCCAGTCAGACGCAGACGACCTGAGAAGTCTATCCTAATACGCAGGCTTTAGGCTCCGAACGCATTCAATCTGGACTCAAAACAATAACAGCAATCACCGATTGTAGAGGCAGGTCCCCTTGACTCTATAGGATTTATAAGAATCACACAGAGATAATTGAACATTTTCGTGGAAATGCCTTATTTCTGTTGTGTTTATTTGGCAACTAGCAACATGAATGACACACAAATAACAGCAACGCATACAGTATTACACGCATCCTGTATTTGCAGAGTATGTTGACTTGTGTTTAGAACAGGAGCCCTACATGCCAAATCTCAGAGCCCTGCTCACGTCAGTACACTGTGCTGTACAATTTGAAGTTAATCCTAAAAGCTCACGTACGATAACAGGAATGCTAGATCTGTCTCGTAAAAAACAATTTGAACTGGAGTAGGATGCCCAGACCATGATGTTACCCTGATACTGCAAAACACTACCCCCTACCCCCTGCACAGGCCCACTATGCATGATTTTTGATACAAAAAGATGTGATGGCTAAGTGTATTGTCTAGGATAAGGGTCTCATGAGGAATCCTAGGGTCTGCATGTTTGATATCCCAGCTGCCCACGCTCACACCGTTTAAATAGAGTAGGAATTCATCAAATGCTGTGTCTCCAAGTTGAGCCTTTCACGTGCTATCTACGTACTGTGTGCCATCTGTTGAAGATGAAAGTTCTCACCCACCAAGTGTCCCTCACTCATCTCAAGAATTTGGATGTTAACCATGATGCTCCACCTAAAAAGGGGGAAGAAGGAGCTGAAAACCGCTGTATCACAGTCACCTTATCAGACTGTTGACCTTCATTAGGATGAACCAATCTCCAATCTCAGCAAGCTTTTGCAAAGAAAATCACATACTTTAGCCATCATTTGCACTGTCTGCTCTGAACTGGACCATGTTAGCACCACGACAGCTGTACTCTGACAGTCAGAGAAGGGTTTTTTTGTTTTTTTTTTACAATTCACAGACAGAGCAGCGTTGCTGTTGTTTAAAATTAGCCACAGCATCACAACACAGTACAGCTCTTTCAAGTGCAGAGATGAGGCTTATTTTTCAACAGTTGATACTATGAAAGAAGAGATGTAAAACGCCTTTTGTTGCTGCAACATTTAGAACAACAGTTTGTTTGCAAAAGTCAGACTCATCACTTGACTCGTTGAAAACAGTCAGTTCAATCAGATTAACCCCAACAGGCTTAAACGTTAAAGGAAAGATCTAGCCTGGGATACTGCTACTGTTGCTTCACCTTGTCTTATACCTTGATGCTAGCTTCAGTGTTTTTGTCTTGAGACAAGTTTTGCTCATGTTGGATTCGTGAATTTTTTGAATATCAGCACAAAATGGTTTGATATTTAAAGCTGCGTTCATTTTTTTTTTTTTTGGCACTTGGGTGACAAAAAAACAAACAAATGATGTATTACCACCCTGTGACACTGTCAAGTCAAACTGAACAGCTCCAGAAAAGATTAAAGAGCCTAGAGGAAAATAATAGTAGTTATAGCTAATAGCTAAAAATGCTTGTTTTGTTGAGCTGAGAATATGTACTAAGAGAAACTAAATCGTTCCACAGACTGAAGAGTAACTAAAAGTTTGGTGACTATAGTATCACAACAAACAACACGTTAACCATGACTGCTAAAATTTGATCATGTAACAAGTAATATATTGATGAGTGCAGCTTTAATGATCACTTCAACCTTTTCTGTCACCAAACTATGTATCTTATCATCATGCATATCGTCTATATTCGTCTGGCTCACAGAAATATGTATATAAAAAAAATAAAAAACACCACAAACAGACACCACAATGAGACAGAGATCCAAGCCCCTGCACCAGTAGCTGGATGAACTTTTCCTTGATTGGTAGTAAGGTAACAAGAAAACCCAGAATGCATTTGACCTCAGCTGGTTTGTAAACAAACAGCATCGCAACAGAATTCAAAGCAGAGTGTGAGCCGAGCAGATAGCAGCACCAACTAATACTGTTTGTAGACGACTGTGTCTTGTTTCTTTCACTATGTTTGAATTTTGGAGTGCTTGTTTTTTGTTTTTTTTTGTCAATGAAGTTATTTATTCATATTGTTTTTTTTCTTCTCTGTGTAAATATATTTATTTTGGATGTGAAATGAACTTTTGGATTGTAAATGCGTGTACAGAATGTGTGGTAGGAATGTACTTCAGATAGGAATGTATCTGAGTGTGGAATAATGGGTGGAAGCCATTTTTTTTATATACATAGGTAGTTATATTATCTTTTTTTGTTTGTTTGTTTGTTTGTTGCTATGTTATTGATTTTTTTGTGGGTCAGCGGCCACGTTTTTACATCTTTTGTAATCTTTTGTTCATCATTCTCCATTTGAAGGCGAACAGTTCATGCAGCAATACTCAAAAACCTGTCTCCAACCCTCAGATGTCAAGACTCCAAAGCCTGTCATAGACGCTTCAATGCCAAAAGTAATGTACATAGTATGAACAACATTCAAGCTCCTGAGACTTTTTGATCAGTGTTTGTTACCGAATCTGTTTTAGCGCTGTCTGAGCGAGCAGCAGTCGGCCAGGAGAGGCTGACTGACTGCAGTCAAGGCTGATTCCCTCTACGAAGGCTGTATTTTACACAGACCTAAGAGCTGTGCCTTTTTCTATGCAATAGAACACAGAGAGAGAAATTATCAGCTGATCACTGTATTGGGATCTAAATGTGGACTGTAGATAAAATATGTATATGTATGTATGAGTGTATATATATACATATATATATACTCATAAATGCATATATGAGATAAATGGACAGCTGTCTATGAATTTGAAACAGTCTTACTTTTGTAGTTTTATATATATATATAAATATATATATATACAATAAACTGTAAAAAGAGCAAAAGTCTGTTGTGTTAATGTCTCACTTTCTAATACTGTTTATTGTCTTCTTTTCTGCACATACATGAACACATCTATGTTTATATTTATGTAATGAACTGTGGTTTGCAGGTTGAGCGAAAAATTTTGTTTGACAAAATCATCTTCACTCAGTGCACACTAATAAGCTTTTAACCACTTCCTCTTTTACCAAATGAACACATTTCCATACCTTACCACATATCAAAGTTATTCCTACACTAAGACCACGATGCACTGGTAAAGCCAGCGTCAAAGAGGAAAAGTCACAGAGATGGTCTGATCCTGCAGTGGATGTGTGGTGGATCGTGAAGTTACATCTTAAGGTTGAAGGTTCACTTTAAAAGCAACTGGGTAAAAACATCTTGAAACAACACACTCTCGGGTTCTTCTGAAGCTTTCAGCCACATCCTGTGGCCATGCTCAGTGGTTGGTGTTTCAGGTTTCATTGTCATGGTTTAGTTTGTTATCATGTAACCTGCAATGAAATCAGTGACATATAACAGGTGGTTGTAAACAGTGTCTTTACGAACTGAGGAAAACCACAGGATGTCTGAAAGCTTCAGAGAGAGACGAAGAAGTGATTCTTGTGTTGGGAATTATATAACAGTGGCACCTAAGTGTACAAGTTCAATTGGACAATTTTCAGTTTCTATTATGTAACCAAGTACATCTTGTACATCTCTCAGTAACATGGATGTAGATTCAATCAAGCTGTTAGGACATCAAAGAATAGGCTACTGGTGTTAATTTGGCCACAGAATTAACAATTGTTAGCTGACTACACCGTCTGATTTGAAAGTTGACATACTGACCTTAATTACCCAACATCCTTCAGTGAGAAAACATCAATTTAGATGAGTGGCATGAATGCAGTGGCTATAATTCTGAAATTCGTCCCTATAATTCAGAAATAAAAAGAATGTGCCACAATTCATTCAAATCTGAAAACCTGCTGGATGACAGACAACATGCCTGAGTCTATTTTTGCCACCGAACTGTAAAACTTAAATCTACAGAGGTCAATGTAATGCATATAAGCTAAATCATCAGACCTAAAGACTGCACTTGTGTACATTCATTTCCAAATATCCATAAGACGACTCCCCTATTGAATGTCTGATTGTTCTCAGAACAAACTGATTTGCATGGGAAACACATGAAATAATCTCATTCTATTCAAAGCTCCATGGTTATTTTTAAGACAGATAAGTGACTCCTTCAAAAGGGCATTTTTGTAATACAGTAGGCTCTTTTAGAGGGAAATATCTCCAGGCTGAGGGATGTACCGGTATGTTTATTCCATAGCTGCCAAACTAATGACACTTCAATATTGTAGTGTGTGGAGCACCAAAACTGTCAACGTGCAGTATCAGACAGTTAGAAAAAAACTGTAAAATGTATAAAGATATACAAAATGAAATGTCACTTTGACTTCCTTCAAAATCCAATACTTCCCTTTCATCACTCAGCCTAATAAAACAGTTTGGATATTCAGGTTTCCATTTATCTATCTCTAACTAGTTTCATCTCTTGCAGTGAAAAAAAGAGCACAGTATTGGCTTAGCTTCTATTCTAGCTTAATGAGGACACACACTGAGCTCCAGCCTGTTCGACTACAGTTAACTATCTTTATAAAACCACACCACCTAGTGTGGGTAAGGTTAATCATCTCTTACACTGCAGTGCACTGTTGTAACATAACCTATTAAATTAGCTCAAGTCTTATAGCCAGAGATCTAACAATGAAAAAGTTAGATAGATAATGGCAATTAAAAGTTAGGGGCCAAGAACAAATAGGCAGATATTAAACCCATGGTAATAGTTTGCTATCTCATTAAAGTAAAACCATAAAGCTTAATATTCATTACAATTAAAGTAATACTTGTGCGTTAAGTTTTCCCTTACACTCATCTGATATTCTCTCCTCTCTATTGTCCATTTTAGGCCTCCACAGTTTACAACTTTGAGTCCTGTTTAACTCCAGACATGGTTGAGCTTTGTGGGTTCATCCTGAGACCCAGAAGACTTAAAGAAGAAGTAAGTGGTCCGGTCGTTTTCGCTAATGCTGCGTTCCAGGCAGGCTTTTGAAATCGTAAATTACAGCTTCAAGTCACAACTTACGACTTTGTAGCGTTCCAGGTAACCCACTCGTGTTTTTCCGACCTGTTTTACCGGTGAAAGTTTGATCTAAATTCTTCGGTCAAATAGTCCAGGTTCAACGTCCCTTTTCAGTATAAAATAAAAACTGTAGGATACGATAAATGTTTTCTCCTCGGCTCAGAGCACCCCTGAAACATCAGGATGGATGGAAGATATAACTATTTAAGACTTAACACAAATATATCACTTACTTCTGAACCAGATTTGAGCGTTTTGATAAAATTCTTCGGTCAAATAAAGTTCAAAATTCAGGATGGATGGAAGTGACTGAAACAGATTTGAGCGTTTAAAAAAAAAGAAGAAAATTCTTGGTACCAGCTTCATTCACTAATATAGATTTCAGCCTGTATCATCTGTTGTTTCTGTATTTCCTCTCTTCCAGTTGACAGCAGCACAGGGCCAACATTTGCCACTGTTAAACAGCCATGACTCCTGATCCGCAGGCCGGGGTTATTTCCAGCATTCGGTCCACACAGCTGTGAGGGGCAGGGGAACAGTCTGTCTCTATTGGTGGAGGGAGGGAAAAGTTTAGCTCAACTTAGCAACAGCAGAGCTAAGTTCACTGAGGACAACACAGATGACAGTCAGGAACAGAGGCAACGGACAGAAGGCTGCCTCTTTCTCTGTCTGTCGTCTAGATACTACGCGCTTCACATTTTAATGTATTAATATACCTAAAACTTCATATTTTGGGTCATTACCAAGCTCACTAATGTTTTTTTTTTGCACTGAAATCTTAGAAAGTGGCTGAGACTAAAAGATTGTTTGTAAAATTATTACAATCAATAACTAATACTGTTTGGTGAACAATAAAAATTGAGTGACTAATTTCCCCTTATGAGCACACTCCAAAGAAAGCACTCCTAGCTATTCTTGGACTAACAATGGGCTTTAAACATAGAAGATTACCCAGCATGACCCAGAATGCAACTAAGATTTTGACTCATCTGTTAGTCTTTTATTGCCCTTTGTCACTTTTGGGATTCCATAGAGACACGCTTCATTTATTATATTGAATTGTTATTATTAGTGCCACAGCTGGCTATGAAACAGCTGCAGAGGTCAGTGCTTCTTATCATTCATCCTCCTACTCCTACAGTTTTGAGAAGATCCAGGCAAATTATCCAAATGTGTGACTCGATCAGGATCGGTCGCCTATGTTATTACTTTTCTTTACAAAATACAAATTTCTGGAAAGTCTAATCTATTAATGTGGTTTTCCACATTTTGATCAGTTATCAACTAAGATTGTCATGGGTGTGGCAGCGTGGCTAGAGTCACTGACATCAACTATTGTCTGAAATTCACTTTACATGCTACTTCTGGCTGCAAATTTCACTCGGCACACATGATTTTTTACAGTTGAAGACAAACGTACCATTTTTCACCATGTACTCAAAAAAGCAAAGAGACTTACAGAATTTGAACTACGGGCCTCTGAGTGAGGCCAGTCCCAAACCACCCATTAACTCTTGCGCTGATTTCCCAAGAAAAGCAGGAGTGCCTCTTTCTTTTAACTTGTTAAAGCTTTCACAATATTTAATCTAGAAACACCAAAAACATATCCATGTGTTCAGGAAAGTCTCTGGTCGCTCACAGTCTGCTTCTTTTTCTGATAGGAGCTACTGTTTTGTCACAATGAGCCTAATTTGAGACCATCATCGAGGTAGAAAATCACTCTCTTTCTCAGCTTTCTCAGCCTGCCTCTGCCTGGGCTCCGAGTATCATCGTGGTAACCCCCTCATATTGCCTTGGCAACCTCTGAGCTTCAGGCCAGAGTCACAGCTGAGAGCAATTCATGAGTTAGAGACTCCTCCAACATCTCTGCAGTTTATCTCTATTTCACTGATATTTCTCACCCCTTTTACTCCATACATTTAGTCTCCAACACACGCACGAACACACACATAGCTCTGTCTATAGGCTACAGTATCTTGATCTTAAGGTTGATTCCCATGTTGACAGAAATCACACACCAGCAGCACCACCTGTGGCAAATTTCTGCCATAAAACCTTCTAGAGTCTATATTTCTATTCACACAGTCTTGAACACAGTTAAAATCATTCAAATATCACATCTTATAATAACAATTTACTAATAAAAACTTAGGGCTACAGCAGGGGTGTCAAACATGTGGTCCAAACACCAGATGAATTTACCAGACGTAAAAATTACATAGAAGACAGAAGAGGCATTATGTTGCATGTATTTTTCTCAAGAAATGTCAGGATGGTCATAATATGTTTTGTAAAAGGATAGTTCATGAATGTAAACATCTTAATAATGTGCTTCTTTGCACTAAAATAAAGGGAAAAGTTTAGAGTTCTTGTTATTTTTTAGGATATTAAGCTATTATTTTACCAGTTGGGCCCACTTGAGATCAAATTGAAAACGTGGCCCCTGAACTAAAGTGAGTTTGATACCTCTGGGCTACAGCATATTTCATAGGCTACATAAAGCCGCTTAATACGGAAGCCCTAAAGGGCCAGGTCCGTATAAATTTTTTTATTACCGTTTTCTCGTGATAACGACTTATTATTTCGTTATCTCGAGATAACAAAGTTCGTTTTCTTGAGATAACTATTATGGTAGAATGTGTTGACATGGTTGCCTAGCAACATGATTCACTACATGTTCAGCTCGAGCATGGGGTCTACTCTACTCACTGGCGTGATTATTGTCCACACCAGCTGTCAACAATAACTTACCGGTAAGTTACACTTAACGTTAGTTTGTATAACGTCACTGTGCTGGGTGTATTTAAGGGGCTTCTATCCTGTTTCAAAATAAAGTTACTGGCTGCTGCTCTCAGAAATCACAACCTTACTTTATTAATATCTCGAACCAACAGACACCTGTTGGCTGCGACCGCTGACAGCAGTGTTCATATGCTGTGTTCATGAGCTTTATGTAAGCAGCAAGCAGCTAACATTACCTTAGCTGAAGCTTTCAGATAACATAGCCAACCTATGTGTTTATGCTAACCGATAACCCATTAAATAAACCCAGCACAGTAAACAAACTAACGGTGTAACACTTTGAGACAGCTCAGTAGAGCAGAGCAGAGCAGACTAGTGGCAGCTCTTGAAGGCTGAAATCAGGATGATGTGATCACATGAATCAGCTCACTGATTTGAGGTCTAGCCTAAACGCTAACCAGTCACCCAAAGGCATATCCCCTGTGGCCAAGCAGCCAGGGCATAGTTGACTGTCACACCACGAAACCAGCTCTTCTGTCACGTTATATCTGTACATGTGTAGTGTTTCCAACAGACTCGCTTTAGTAGCCTCCTGCTACGAACATACAGCCACTGACCAGCTGCTACTGCTACCTTGCACCGGGGAAACATGTTGCTAGGCAACCATGTCAACGACACATTCTATCATTATTTCGTTATCACGAGAAAACAAGATGACATTAATTCGTTATCACGAGAAAACGGACTTTGTTATCTCGAGATAACGAAATAATAAGTCGTTATCACGAGAAAACGGACTTTGTTATCTCGAGATAACGAAATAATAAGTCGTTATCACGAGAAAACAGTAATAAAAACATTTTATACGGACCTGGCCCTTTAGGGCTTCCGTAGCTTAACACTAAGGTAAGCCATAGATCAATAAAAGGTGGATCAAAGTAAGTGAAGTAAAATCTATCTACCGTGCACCTATCTTCTACAACTTCAGCCTTATACATAATAACAGCTTTGCTATGGTGCCATCTCGTGGCCAAATACTAGAGGTGCAACATGAGTAGTAGTGTGGCTAATCTCTTGGCCGTTTGTGCACAGTAACAGTTCAAATATGAGCTTCCTGCTTTGTTTAAATGACCACGATGACACGAACCATGTCCACCTGCCTGACACTGCTGTTTTTAACACGTCAAAACCAACGAGGCTATAATAGAGAGACGATGAGGAGGAGCGAGCAGCAGCGGCTCCCCCCGGGCGGGACAGAGCGCTGACCATGGTGCTGACATCCCTCCGCCTCCATCCATCATCCTGTAAGGTCACTTGTTGGAGATCCTATGTCAGATGGAGAATTTAGAGGATACACAAAGTGATAGATGAGATGTTTTATTGCTCCCTGTAGATCTGAGAAGACCCAGCCACTGATGAATGTGACGTTATGGATGTTATCAGCTTAAAGTAATTTGTCTTAGGGTGCAGTTTCTTTTAAAACTATGAACATCATGTAGTAGAGTATCTGATGCACATGATGACAGAGGGGGTACTGAGTGACTTAGATAGTTCAGGATGATGTAGAAAGGATGGAGAGAAATTGGGAAATAAAATAGGATGACGTTAAGGAACCTTTCTCGTTCCGGTCTTTTAACGATCTGCTTTTTATTCAGCAGGGGGATATGTGCCACATTCCCAGAGAGCCTGGCAATCTCTCCTGCTCTTGCATCATTTTGCTCAGAGTATAAAGTGCTGCCATTTGTGCGCATGTTCCACAGCGCTTTTTGTGTCGTCGCTCCCTCTCCATTGGCTCTCTGCGCGCTCTGCGTTCAGACCTCACACCAGACCAGCCTTCACGCAGCAGCAGTGTGTGTGCGCCTAACGTATGAGTGAGTGTGTGTGCATCTAACCCACGCTGCCTGCTGTAACCGGACTGAGCTTCCCACGCTACAACCCAAGAGAGGGAAAGAAAAGATGGAGAAAAAGAGCGAGATCAACGGGCACGCCATGCCTAGCTCAGCCTCCACCGACAGGATCCTGGAGAAAGCCGCGCAGAAGAGCTTCTTAGAGAAGCTGATGGAGTTTCTGAGGAAGAACCTCCTGGTGATCATGACAGTGTCCGGGGTGCTGGTGGGCGTAGGGCTCGGCATGATGGTCCGCAACATGAACCTGACCAAAGCGCAGATGACCTACTTCGCCTTCCCGGGAGAGATGCTGCTTCGGATGCTGAAGATGATCATCCTGCCCCTGGTGGTCTGCAGCCTGGTCTCCGGCGCCGCCAGCCTGGACACGCGCTCCCTGGGCAAGCTGGGGGGCATCGCGGTCGCCTACTTTCTGGTGACCACGCTGATCGCCTCTGGGATCGGGGTGGCACTGGCTTTCATCATCAAACCCGGAGTGGGCGCGGGGGCTCTCAACACCAACAACCTGGGACTGGAGAGTGTCAGCAGCAACAAGGAGACCGCGGACTCCTTTCTGGATCTGGCCAGGTACCGAGGCAACACTTCACCCAGCTGTTACAGGCTCAAACACCCAACACTGATACAGTATGTGGTCAATAAGAAGCAGAGTGACACATCATCGTCACGACACATCATCTTGCTTCAGGCGCAACGGTGACTCTGGTTACACACACATGAGTGAGTGGGTCGACGCGTGGAGCCACACACACACAAAGACAGTGGCGGGCGTAGTAAACTCAGCACATGGTGTTACACTGTGTGATAGTATTTAAAGCAACACCCAAGTTTTTTGTGGCCACCATGCGACACAGATATCAATGATGAGCAAATTAAACTCTATCTGGGTGTAATCAATGATACTGTAGCCTACATAACATCTAGTTTAGTTTATAGAGAGTTAAGCAGCAGTGGGAAACGATTCCTATCCTATAATTCACACTGACCATGAGTGTGTTGTGTAACTCCTCAAACTGCCTTGATTAGCAATTCAATTTGAGGCTCCACAAACTGCACATGTCTTCGTTCCCACCAAGAGATTAAGTGCACTGCACACTGACTCTGCTGCATTCACACAGTTACATTCTGTTGCAGAAATCACTCCATCATTTTGATGACTCCTGCACAGCATCCTTAAGCTGTACCAGCAGGATCAATTTACCTCAGATTTAACATGAAAGAAAAGTCTCCCTTTGCAGAAGATGCATCTTTAAATACAGTTCATAAAAACATTGTGCAAATGTGTAGCCATGATGAAGTTGCCCCTATGGGTCAAGCTCTGCCTGGAGGTAGCCACAGGAACAGACCTCCATGACCCATTACAGTTTTGTGTTTGTTGATGCTGAAGCAAAGTAAGTAGCTCTGACTCAACTCACTGCAACAGTGAAATGCAAATGTGTCAATGCATCACTCATATAAATCAACTGTGCAATTAAAAGGAAACACTGATCAGTCTTGCTGCTACTTGGAGTACTAAAGTAAATACAAAAGTATTTCAACAAATACTTAAGTATTTCTAGTTTAAAAAGGCTGTGCTTTTACATACAGCCGCTTTGTCATGCCTTTCTTCTTCATGGGCTGCCAGAGTAAAAGAGAAGCAATGTGGTGGATTTTAGATTCACATGAGGAGTTAGTGCATGTTTTTGAAGTTGTTGGCCGTGAAAATGGTTTGAGTAAAGGTAAAAGGTACCTCAGCCTGTTGATATCTGAATGCCTGCTGGCCCTCAGTGACCCAGACAGGAGGAGTCCTAAGAATAAGTTCCCACAGTGTGAGTAGGGGGGGAAAGCTGACAGCTGTTGAAAGAGTGGAGTGTATTTTGAGGAAGGGATAAAGGAATAAACCCCAGCAGCACAGTGCAGTACAAACTGGACCCTGTCTGCTGCTGTTAGCCTTTCAGTCTTATCACGATAGCAGGTGGACAGTCTGCTTTATTTCTCACTCTCACACCGTAGAGTCACTCTCTATTTTTGTGCTTGGAGAGAGCAGCTGCTTTAAAACATTGGAGGGAGGATTAGACCAGTACAGGACTGAAAACCAACACTGTCTCTTCCTTTTTAGTCCTCTGTTGCTACTTTTGGACTGAGTCCATGGAGTTTAGGACCATTAAATGACCATTTATGACTTAAAACTTTGGCATTCAGGAGTTGTTGTGGGTTTCTTTTCCAACTCATCTGGATCTGGATCCCACATGTAACACATTCAGGAGTGTTGTGGTTTCTTTCTTGTTTCATGTTTGTCCTGTTTTATTATGAAATTCCCCGTGTCCCAGTCCCATCTTCCTGTGCTTGCATGTGTTTCACCTGTATGTGATCTGTCTGTGTGTATGTCTGACCTGATGTCTGTCAGCAGAACATCACTGCTCTGCAAATTTGTCTTACAAGACACTGAAAGTGTCTAAAGTTCAGAGGTCAGGGTGATACTGTTGAACCAGGGGCAGACAGATGATGCAGAGGAAAATAGATTTTCATTAAGGGCAAAGATATAAGTTGACTCATTGTGAGGAGAGTTGCTGGAGCGAGTTAAAGGTTTGCTCTATACTGTATCTGGCAGAAGCTGAGCTTCACTTTCTTAAAACTGTTTCCACTCCTTAGAATTTAAACAGACAAAATAGTTTATTCAGAGCACATACATTGTGTGTGTAAAGAGATGTTGTGATGTTCCGTGTACATATACATGTATTTCCCATCATTGAGCATGCAAACCCTTTTTAAAGGCCTACAATCAGTATGAGAGTTAAACTGAAACAAAACTCGAACCATGCTCTGCCAAAGTTTGCAACTTACTTTAAAACAAACATTATAAAAAAGTATAAGCACCGACTGTTTTATCACATATAGCCTTATCTATTTCTGCATTGGGTGAATCAATCAGTTGCTGTAATGCAATAAATTGACCCATAACATAAAAAAGCCAAAAGTCAGTAAAAGCAATGAACCCTTCCAGACCACATTAGCTTAGTGAACCTGATTTCTTAATTCTGGAAATCAAGTTGTTATGTAACTGTTGTAACCTGAGTGGTTGCTCTCTTAGCAATAATACACGCAGACGCCGGTTACCGTGTTTGCTTCGTTTACTCACACTCCGAGCAGCATACATACATCGGCCAGTAGGCGGAACATTACATGTGCAACACAACAGGTGTGCCTACTTTACTAGGGCGGGGTTACACGAGCCCACTGACAAAGGTTCCGGGGCGCAGCCCTCTAACGCAGCAGTGATATGCATTCACTCTGCAACACTTCTCCCCCTTTAAGTGCAAACCTACAAGAGCACAAATTAGAACATAGATTTGTTACCTCAGTGGTTATAAAGTATTAAGGCATATGTTATCATTTAACTGCATTACTTTTTCTTTCGTTACACCAAACATTTTCATTTGCAGCAGATAGAAACTCATTTTTCTTAACCAACAACAAAACCACTGTATCTTGTTTTAATAAACATTTTTGAACTCTTTTCTTTTTATTTGCATATTTTTAAAAGTTCAGTCTATCTGGAGGCTTGTGTTGCCTCTTTGATCTCCTTAGTTCTGGAGTGGGGTCTCCAGACCTGGGAACAGGGGCAGGTAGAGCAGCCTGCACAGACAGTCCATCAGGTGCCACATTGGTGAGCTCTGACAGTCCCTCATGTGGCAACTCAGTGTGCTCTGGTGTCACTGGCACCACAACATCGTCTCCAGAGCTGCTCACACTGTCCTTGTGTGACACACACTGAGGACCTTTCCCTCCCCCATCATGGCGGATACGCAGGTGATCCTGGTGCCTGCGAACCTGCCGACCATCAGACAAGTCCACCACAAAAGACACTGGACCCGTCCGGCGGTGAATGACTCCTGGCAGCCAGGGCGAACCTGTGGCAAAGTTTTTAACATACACACAGTCCCCTGGGTGAAAAAGTCTCTCTTTAGCATGTTGGTCTCGTCGCGCTTTTTGCACATCCTGCGACCTGACGACTCTTGCTCTGACGTCTGGGCGGAGGAGATCCAGATGAGATTTTGGTCTCCGTCCCAGTAACATTTCCGCTGGGGGCACTCCAGTCACAGTGTGAGGTGTAATCCTGTACTGGAACAGGAAACGTGAAAGCTTGGTTTCCAGAGAGTGTCCCGACATTTTCTTTAGTCCCTCTTTCAAAGTTCCAACAGCTCTTTCTGCTAAGCCGTTAGAGGCGGGGTGGTAGGGAGCAGAACAGACGTGACGGATCCCGTTTTTCTCCATAAACTCTTTGAAAACCTCACTGGTGAAAGTGGGCCCATTGTCTGTCACAATCATGTCTGGCAGTCCATGTGTTGCAAATATGCCTCTAAGTGTCTCTGTAGTAACTGGGGCAGTGATACTTGACATGATATGGGCTTCGAGCCACTTAGAATAAGCGTCCACGAGCACCAAGAACATCCGACCCATAAATGGACCAGCAAAATCCAGATGAAGCCTGGACCATGGACGGCCTGGCCACTGCCATGGGTGGAGCGGCGCTGACGCTGGCATCTTTTGGTTCTGCTGACATTGTGAACATGCTTTTACCTTTTCTTCCAAGGCACAGTCCATCCCAGGCCACCACAGAAATGACCTGGCGAGGCTCTTCATACGCGATATCCCAGGGTGGGCATCATGTAGCTCCTCCATCACTCGTGCTCGCCCTGGGGGAGGAACAACCACTCTGGAGCCCCAGAGCAGACAACCATCAAGCACACTCAACTCAAGTTTGCGCTTAACAAAAGGTTTGTATTCCTCCTGCTCAACAGTCACAGGCCATCCTTGCATTATCCATCTCTTAACCTGTGATAACACTGGGTCTCTCTCAGTCCATAGTTTGATCTGTTTTGCTGTCACTGGGGAATTTGACAGTCTGTCCATCAGAAAAACAGTCTCTGGGGGCCGGCCAGTGTGACTTGGCGTGTCAGGGAGAGGCAGGCGGCTGAAGGCGTCAGCATTTGCATTTTCACTACCTGCCTTGTACTCTATACGATACTGATATGCTGACAGGGTTAACGCCCAGCGTTGTATTCTCGCTGATGCCATGGCAGGAATGCCTTTTAACTCACTAAACAGACCCATCAGAGGCTTATGGTCTGTAAAGATGGTGAAAGGGCGTCCAAACAGGTAGTGGTGGAAGCGTTTTACAGCAAAAACTATAGCTAGCCCTTCTTTTTCTAACTGTGAGTACCCTTTTTCTGCAGTGAGAGTACGTGACACGTAGCTGATGGGCTTCTCACTCCCGTCCTCCATACGGTGATGCACACGCCGTACGGGGAGGCGTCACAAGACAGGATAACATCCTTGTTGGGGTCAAAGTGCACCAGCAGTCGTGCTGAGTGCAACAGTCCTTTAACATGCTGAAAAGCTTCCTCCTGAGCCTGCTGCCACTTCCATGAACTGTCTTTGTGCAGGAGCAGGTAGAGTGGGGCGAGCACAGTAGAGAGGTCAGGTAAGAACTTTCCGTAGTAGTTCACTAAGCCCAGGAACGACCTGAGCTCTGCTACGTTCTTTGGACTTGGAGCCTCCTTTATCGCCCTCACTTTCTCCTCCACAGGTGACAGACCCTGAGCTGAAATCCGGTGGCCCAGGTATGTGACACTTGGAGCTTGAAAAACACACTTACTGCGCTTCAGACGCAGTCCAGCGTCTGACATCCTCTTCAGCACCTGGTCAAGGTTTCTCAAGTGCTCCTCTTCTGTCCTGCCAGTGACCAGGATATCGTCCAGGTAGACAGCGACATGAGGAATGTTCTGAAGCAAATTGTCCATAGTACGCTGGAAAATCGCTGGACTGGATGCAACACCGAACACCAAGCGGTTGTACTTGAATAGACCCTTGTGTGTATTGATAGTCACATATTGTTTTGATTCTTCGTCCAGCAGCAGTTGCTGGTACGCGTGACTCATATCCAGCTTCGTGAACGTTTTTCCACCTGCTAGCATGGTAAACAGGTCCTCCACACGAGGCAGGGGGTAGGTGTCGAGCTGTGAGGCCTGATTAATTGTCAATTTGTAGTCTCCACATATGCGTATTCCACCATCTTCCTTTACAACTGGCACAATTGGGGCTGCCCAGTCAGAGAACTCAACAGGTTCAATCACCCCTGCTTGCTGCAGCCTCTCTAACTCAGCCTCCACTTTAGCTCTCATGGCATATGGCACGGTGCGTGGTTTGAAGAAGCGTGGCTGTGCTTCGGGGTCCACACACAACTTCACTGACGTGCCATTGAGGGTGCCAAGTTCATCTTTAAAAACATCTGCATATTTAGCTAGAATGTCTTGTACTACTGTGATGTTTTTGACTTCCCCCCAAATGTCCCCCCAATTTAGGCGAACTTTCTGCAGGAGATCACGACCCAACAAACTAGGCCCCTCCCCCTCAACTACTAGCAGTGTAGCTTTAGCTTTTTGTCCATGATACTCAATGTCCACATCTATAGCGCCCACAAGTGGAATGCACTCACCCGTATATGTTTTCAGTCTGATATTAGTCTCTTTAAGTTCAGGTGCACCATCTGAGTTCCACAACTTGCAGAAAGTGCCTTGACTAATCACTGAAACTGAGGCACCAGTGTCCACTTCCATTTTCAGTTCACTGCCGTTTACCTGAAGTGCTGTATAGATGGGCTCAGCCCGCGGCTGACCAGTGACATTGAACATGTTGAATGAACACTGCTCCTCGTGCTCTTCACTCTGCAGGTGATGTGTGTTCATCTTGGGCTTTGATTTTCCCCATTCTTTCTTTTGTTTACTTTTAGCTCCCCTGCACTTTTTAGCGATGTGCCCTTTTTTCTGACAGTTATGGCAAACCGAGTCCTTAAAACCACAGTCATTTGCGAAGTGAGCTCCCCCACAACGATAACACTCCACGGACTTTAATGGCTTGCCTCTTTTTTCTTTTAACATCAGATGAACGGCGCCTGGCTGCGCACCGCCGTTAGCATTTTTAATGTCTTTAGTGTTGTTAGCTGCTGTTTCCATAGCTTGGGCGATCTCAAGCGCTCTTCTGAAAGTTAGCGTGGCTTCTCCCAACAAACGGCGCTGCATGCCGTCGTCATTAATCCCACAGACTAACCTGTCCCGCAGCATGTCCTCCAGCACAGCTCCGAACTCACAGTGCTCGGATAACTGTCTCAGCTCCGCGACAAACGCAGCCACTGTCATTCCCGGCTTGCGTGAATGAGTGTGAAACTTGAAACGCTGAACAATTACAGATGGCTTTGGGTTGTGGTGATTCTGCACCATGGTTACCAGTTCTTTGAAGCCGATGTCTCCCGGTCTCCGCGGCGTGGCAAGATTGCGGATGAGCTTGTACGTCTTGGCCCCGCACACACTGAGAAGAATCGACCGCTGTTTTCCCTCGTCTCTAATGTCGTTAGCGAGGAAAAAGTGCTCCAGTCTCTCGACATACTCCACCCAGTCGCCGTCCTCCTCGACAAACTCGGTGAGCGAGCCGACGGTAGCCATTACTGTTAACTGCGCGCCAACTTCTTCTTCGACTCATACGGTAACTTCACCTACTCGGCAGCATAAATCCTCGGCTTGACTTGCGTTCTTAATCCTCGTCGCCAGTGTTGTAACCTGAGTGGTTGCTCTCTTAGCAATAATACACGCAGACGCCGGTTCACTCCGAGCAGCATACATACATCGGCCAGTAGGCGGAACATTACATGTGCAACACAACAGGTGTGCCTACTTTACTAGGGCGGGGTTACACGAGCCCACTGACAAAGGTTCCGGGGCGCAGCCCTCTAACGCAGCAGTGATATGCATTCACTCTGCAACAGTAACAGACATTCAAAAATCAGCCCAAAGAAAGGAGGCAGTGGGGTTCTGGGAGCCTCTGTGAGAAAGGCATGCCAGTTCTCAGCTCTGGTTTCCCTGGGTTAATCCAGATTCTCACCTCGGTCATGTGATGGCAGGAAACCTGACCACCCTGACGGAGAGAAGAAGGGTCGAAGAAACACTGTGTGGCAGCAGGAATTTCACCAAACAACCACATTTCTTAGCAGCATTAAGACAGACAAGAGATGACACCATGGCTACCTGCCAGTGTGGCCAGTGGAGCTAATGTATTTAACAGCTGAAGCAGCACTTGGCTCTGGACTCATGGCAGAGTTGATGGGGGTCAAGGGGTTATGGGCTGAATTGCTTGGCTGGGGTCTGGCCATGGGAATAAATGTGAGCAAAGTCTGTATTCCTTTGCACAATACAGTGTGACCCCAGAGGATGAAGTTATAATAAACACACACCGATACATGGAACAGGCCTACAGGCTTCCACTAATCCCTGTGTGCTTTACTTACAGTGGTGAAAATAAACTCAGCATGGTGCCTACACTCACTGTCGAGGAAAAGGTTTTTGAATGGGTTTATGATAATATATATAAGCTGAATATTATCATGGTGTAACTCTCAAAACGGCCGTTAAGTCAATTTAACACTAACCCCTCTTAAAGGTCCAGTGTGTAATATTTGTCATGGTTCATTGGCAAAATCTGAATATACCACCAATGAATAGTATTTTGTAGAATTGTATAATCGCTATAAAATAAAATCTGTTTGGTTTACATTGCCTTATAATTCTTCTTTTATACATATAGCAAGATTTTCGCTTAGAGAGTGTTGCCATCTTGCGCCACCAAGTTTGTACGGAATGGAAAATCCAAGACAAGCCAATAGATTCCTGGTCAACTCCAACCACATTGTCCCAACCATTGTCCATGCAGCCTCACACATTCACCAACATTCACTGACTGTTCCAAGATGCACCTCGGCACTCATGTACTTTATGCTTGATTCAGGAGTGTGATTGTTTTGGGTTTTTTTAGTTCAATGTCTTTTTAGTTTATTCTATTTATTTCTAATCCCATTTTAAGGGAGGTAATGCAAGTAAGAATTTCATTGCATGTTTTATTTTCTGACAATAAACATCTTGAATCTTGAACATGTTATGTGGAATAATCTAAAACCACTAGAAGATTCCAGTGCAAACTGGAGTGAATCTCCTCTACCATAAACCATAAGTTACTTGACCATAAATCACACAGTTCCCTGTGTGAGGTGAGGACGAGCCAGAATCCACTTAGCTGTTAATGTGTCAAACTGGTTTTCAGAAGGTGATAAGTGCAAAGACAAATGAGGATTTATTATCTCGTGACAGAGAAGCCAAAGCTGACTGGCTGATGTGTGACTGGTTGTTTGGCCTTTACAAACATCAGATCTGACAGAAAAGGGGTCCAGATGAATGTTTTACACAACAACTAGAACTGGTTTACACATAAATCAAATACTGGTGATGCATTAAACCTACTCTTCATTTCCATGAAGCAGTTGCTCCTCATTACATGTCGTTTTAAGAAGGAACTTGTTTTTGTATAGGAAATAATTAATCAGGGCACGTACAGACTAAAACTGTTTTTGTTTACACCTGACTGAGATTCAATCACGTTCAAAGTGCACATTGGGAAATCAGCACACTTTATTTACTGTTTTGTACAAATGACTTGCATTGACAAGGAAACTGCTGGGTTAGATTTACAAGTATAGCCTACAGTTTTTTTTAATTGTATGACACCACAGACAGCAGTGAAAATGATGCCCCCATACCTACAGCTCATATGTGGATCTAATCTTTTTGTTAATTTCTTGGAGGTTTTCTGAAAAAGAGAAGTCTCGGTGTGACAATGGAAGAAAAGTGAAGTGTAAATGAACACAGGGAAACCCCCAGGAATATAATCCTAGTAAAGACTTTGCTGATTTGCTTTAATAGAAGATGAAGCAGACGGGAGATCAGGGCCTGAGCTGCTGCACTGTCAGGGGAATTTAGGCAGCAGTGGACTTTATGGAGGACCCTGGGAAAAGAGCCAAAGTGCAGAGTTGTGTGATGACAAACAAATCCTGTGAACAATTTACTGTTCAGATGGGTTCACCACATGTTTTCAAAGACTACAGAAAGACCTCTGGTACTCAGCTGTTGTTTTGCCCAAATTTTGAATATTACAAGCATCTGTGGTGGATTATACTGTGTTACATCAATGTCTATGAAGTCTGTGGATCTGATTTGTTTTACTCTTTCTCTTTGCAGGAATCTGTTCCCTGCAAACCTGGTGGCTGCAGCTTTCCGCTCCGTGAGTGCCAGCTCCTCACTTCACCACACTGTCCAGACCCCATCACTGCTATATCTGTCTGTTGTTGTTTTTCTTCTCCCCTCCACCACCTGTGTCTGTCTGCTGTGCATTGTTCATCAGAATTTATTTCACCGACCAGGCGGACGCTGCTCCGTGTTCGTTTTCTTGCCGGAGCCCTGAGAGCCTTTTAATGAGGAAATGTTCAGAATAAGAGACCGGCTGCTCTCCGCTGCTCGCCCCAATGCCTCTCTTCCTTGTCCCTCACCAGCCGTTACCATGGCGAGACCATTCCATTCCAGCGAGCCTAGCAACCCACCTCGCCTGGCTGCTTTTCGAACATGGTCCGCTCCGCTTCCTAGAATTATGATCGGGTCTGTTAAGGCTAAAATAAGGAACCAGGAAAGTTCAATATTTAGGGATGTGCGGACACAAAATGGCTATGCACACACACAAAAGGATAATATGCACTTACTTCCACTCACAAGACACACACACACTTGTGTAATTGAACCGATTGCCTCCCCAAACCCAGGCAAGTGAATAATAAACCCGTAACCAAGATGGTGACTTCTCACGGTTAGAGTAAATGCAGTTTCAAAGTGCACTCAGGTCAATGAGTTCAGCATGTACCCCCCCTCCATGTAGCCTATACAGTGGTAGAGCCCCTGTGGAAAGTGTCCAAGTGTGGATTAAACCAAGAAAGCAAAAGAAAAGGGGAGACTTACACATAATGACAAGCAGCTAGATGTTCAAACAAATGTGTACAGCCTGTTTTAAAGTCCAAACAGGTCTGTGTAGATGTGACATACGCTGATCCTATGGGGCTGTTTAAGGAAAAGCAGAGAGGGAGGGACACAGTGTTGTTGCAGTGCTGCTTGTCTCCTTAAAAGCTGCGAGACCGTCTGAAGATCTGGCCCCAGCTCCCTGCACATGCTGCTTTGCAGGAGCAATGGAAAGACATTGTTAATAAGTGGGTTTTCCATCAGTTTCAGCCCAAAATTTGGAAAAAAAAAAAAAACACTCTCTAAAATCTTTGTGCACCTAGTAAGATTCACTGTATGCTCTAAAAAATGTTCTCAATAATCAGAAAAGCCCACAGAGCTGGAGCAGTGAGGCAAAAGTTTAGCACAAAACCTGGAAGCAGCACATCAAATAAATATGAGCTGCCCTATAAAGCTCAGTAAGCAGTTAATTATACAGACTGAATCTGCAGGTCACAACTTGTCCTCGAGAGTGGTTAGTTGTTGGATTGTGTGTTTGATGAGTTTGATCAGGGAAACCAAGAAATTCCATTAGCCTCTGCATAGCTCTGAGCAGCTCGCAGCTCTGCCGTTCTAAAAATAGCTTGCACCGACAATTAAAGGTAACGAACCTACTCCTAAAACTATAGGGATTATGGCAATGGGCCAATTTGCCAAAATGTTGAACTATCCCTTTAACTACTTCTTGATAAAACAAAGAAGTGCTTAAGTTACACCATGTTACCTTCTTCTACAAGTGCACTGCATTCACCACATCTCATCTTATCTTTTATTCTGTGACCTGATCGAAAACTTCAGCTAAATGACCTTGCTCCACATCTATTGTTTTTTTTATCTTTACCATATATTCCTATATTATTTGAGGATCACAGTTTTAATAGGTGAATGTGTGTCAGATATTTGACTGTGAGTCCCTGAAACACTGACACTGGTTTAGCTGCTGCAGAACAAACAGAGATGTTGGCTCCTGTCTGAAGGACGTCATGTTGACACAATAATTATTCTCCTTATCTTGTTGTCACCCTCACTGTCTGGTCCTTAAACTCTGAAGCGGCGAGACACTTCTGCTTTTTACCATCCTCGCATACACAGTTATGACATCATCATCTGATCTGACTGGTTATTTACTCAGTAATTTTAAATTGTCCATATTTTATAAAACCAGTGAAAAATTTAATCTGTCTCAAAACAATAGAATCTTAAAAACATAATTCACCGGAGGCCTTTTTATAACGTAATTTAAAACAATCTTGTTGCTTTTATCTTGGATGAATGCATTGTGCTTCTGTGGTTCCCTGCTTCATGCTAAGCTAACAGGCTACCAGCCTCAGCTCTGGACTAAATCTGATCTTCTCATTTCACTCAGGGTCAAACTCATTAAACCTCGTCCATGTGCGCATGTGTCCCAGTTTTCTTGACCATCCTTGGCAAATTGCATGGACCCCAGTGAAACCTATTTTTATTTTTGTCACCTGGAATCCATTGTTGTCCCGTTGTCCAAAAGTTAGAGATGTTCATGAGCAGATCCTGGAGTCCTGGAGTCCAACCAGCATGGACACTCATGGACTCAATGACTGATATTAACAGACACAAAGGGATAATTGAGACACACTCTCCTTTACATCCAGTTCGAATAAACAGTCTCTTGAACTTTATCATCCTCTGTTGCAAAATGAACACGGATACAGAACAAAAACTCATGCATGTTGACATTGTAGCGCCACATTTCAGTACTAGGATGCACTAAACGTACAAAATGAACTAAAACAAGTTTTCATCCCTCTTTGTTTCAGTACGCCACCGACTACAAGATGGTTGCTGTGGGGAACGACACCAACGGGACCGCCCTCTATCAGAAGGTACGACCACCAACATCCAACATGTCACACATGTAACAACAACAACTATGTACAGCCACACAAACACCTTTGAGAGGAGAGCTGCTCCTCTGTGTCCACATGAGTCAAACAGTCATCGCTGCCAAAGACAGGTGGTCGCTCAATATCTGTTTGAGAACATGTTTGCTCTGTGTCTGCGAGTCACCCATGGGTGCAAAGTCACTGAACAATCACTATGTGACACTAATGGACGACTTGTTTTAAGGAGAGTGGGTTAAGGTCGATGGGGAAGAGGGACTTTGGTCATGTGAACTGTTTAGTTATTCATTATAGATAAAGAAGAATAGCTTTATATTATATATTTATTCTTTTAAATGACACCAAATAACATGAGTAGAGTACTGCATGTGTTCATTCAAGAAATTCTGATCATTTAATAACATTCAATCATGTCGTTTAATATATATAGATTTTAGATATAGATTAAGTGATCATCAAAAAATGATTGCTAAACTAGAGAGGCTTTGAAGGTCAGATGGAGGGGAAATAAGTACACACATGTGCAAACATGTAAAGAGCAAACAGCATCAGCTGTTGATCTTAATCAAACACACTTTTGTTTACATGCAGTGCTTATCACCAAACGGCACTTTAGGTTTATTCAATACAGTTATCTCATGTCACACATGTCAGTCATGTGATCCTCCCAGGATTTTCAAAGATTTATCCAACAACAAAGGTAAAACTAAGAGTCTTGTTTTAAGGGCTGAGGCAGGTCCATCCACTATTACCAATTCTGCTTAACCATAAGGGGTCACAGTGTTAGAAGCTCTGCACAGGATGCCAGTCCATCACAGGGTTCAAACAAACAATGCTCACACACTCACATTCACAGCTATGGGACACTTTGGAGTCACCAGTCAACCTTATGCACATGTCTTTAGACTGTGGGAAGAAGCTGGAGAACCTGGAGAGAACCCATGCAGGCATAGGGAGGACATGGAAACTCCAATGAAAAACCTGTATATCGAAGGATGACTGGAAATCAAGTCACATAGAGGACTGAGGGATGAGAAGAGAAGGAGAAACCAGAGAAACTCAACAACCATATCAACAGAAATCAAAACATAGTGTCTGTCCAACAAGGTTTTGGATGATAGTCCTCCATATACTCTTATTATTGAGACATGTTTAGTCAGTACTCCATACAGTTATGTAGTTTGAAACATGCTGTTTCAACGTATGTATGGGTCAAGCTTTAGACAAATGACTTTATTAGAACTGGGATGAACTTTTCTGTGAATTAACTGATCATTCCTCAGGTTTAGAACCTGGGTTAAAAGGGTTTGACACTTGTTTACAGTTCACTTATAAGTTCACACTGACATTCAAATCAGTGTATACAGTCTGTCAAACTCTCCTCTGTTTTTTGTATGTGTCATGAGCTCTCAGTCGGTCACATGTGGTGGCCATCGGACATGTCATCCTGACCCTGTTATGAAGGTGATGTGTTGATCTGAACACAGGCTGGCACAGCACAGGGCCGGGTGCTGATTCCCCAGATCACCGGTGTCCTCATTACAGAGTGATGAGTTTGTTAGTTTGTCAGGAGAGACAGAGGTATAGGAACAGGTGGATGAAGATATTCACTGTTGGACAATAGACTTGTAGACTGTTTTAAATCTCCGCTGCCCTGCATTCAAATCATACATGTATACTAAAGAACCACTTGAGAACAGATACTGTGAAGTGCTCAGTAACATCAGCTATATGTATTTAGATCATCTAGTGATCTCATTTTCTAAATTTTGAGCAAACGGTAATAATCTTCTAAAATCCTCATACTTTTCCCCAGTGACCATGGTTTGGACCGACTGACCCTGTATCAGGGAGCAGTTGGGGGATCTGGTCCTGGCCTTAGTCCATGGTATTTGTCTGTCATGGGTCATGGTGGACAGTCCCCTGAGTGCCAGGGGATGAAGCTGGTGGAGCTGTGGGAGAGCTCAGGACAATGGCAGAGGATTGAGCTCAGGATTTGTCCTTGTCCTTACTCATTACCCATCACCCAGTTCACTGAATCCTTCAACTACTCCCAGACCTGTGCACCCACACATGCACACTCTGTAGCAAGAGGTGTCATATAAACTACTACATAATATTAGCACTAGGGCTACTGTTTAACGAGCTCACATCCCCTTAATGAAAGGATGAGATCCAGGTCCAAGCTGTTGAGAAAACCAGACTACCATTTGTCCACACACGTGCTTATCCATGCTGGTGGTGGAACAACTCGTGTTTTAGTTCATCCGTCCACTGCTCTGGTTATTTCACAACTAGTAGCAGGAAGTTGGCATGAAGGTCTGTGCAAACTTGAAAAATCTGCAGCACTGTTGGATGGATAGTGCAGATGTGCATTGGTCTTAGATGATATTCTAACAGTTTTGGTCATACTGTAGTTTCCCATCTCCTCTCTCAGGCTTCTATGCTTCTGTCTGTCTGGCAAGTCAGTGAACCAATCAGATAAAAAGAGGTTCTGGGTCTCTTTTCTGATTATTGATTATCAAAAATAGAGCAGATCTCAGGTTTCAGATTCCAAGGCTGGATGGTGGAACCAGGTGGACAGGGCTAAGCCATGACTGAGGGTGGTGACTGTTTTGTTGTGACATCACAAAGTAGCAGGAAGTCCTGATGGTTCATTTTAAGGCTCAGTTTCTGAATACAAGTTGTGTACATTTCATTTTGGAAAATGTATTTGTTGATAATTTCACAATAAAAGCTAGACCTACTTCATGACCAAAGAACATCAATTTCCACATGATCAGATATGGGACCTTTAATTTGCAGATCCTTTAAGAACAAATTACAATCCGATGAGCTAATGCTTAACATAAACACTCCCAGCTGGGACGATAAACATGCTGTTAGACATCAGTGCTTTCACACTCCTTTTCCCTAACTGTCTCTCTGGTCTCATGCAGTGTGCCTCTGCTCTGTGTGTTTAGGTTCCTGTTGGTACAGAAACAGATGGCATGAACATCCTGGGTCTGGTTTTATTTGCCATGGTGTTTGGTGTGGCGCTGAGAAAGCTGGGAGACGAGGGAGAGGAACTCATTCGCTTCTTTAATGCTTTCAATGAGGCTACCATGGTGCTGGTGTCCTGGATCATGTGGTGGGTACAGTGTTGACAGTGCATCAAGTGATACAATGTGGTAGAATAGTCAAGAATTGTAAATGTTCACATAACAATATGCATTGTGTGGTGTCCCTCAGGTATATCCCCTTCGGCATCATGTTCCTGGTGGGCAGTAAGATTGTGGAGATGGAGGATGTGGTTCTTTTGGTCACTAGTCTGGGAAAATACATCTTTGCTTCAATCCTGGGCCACATTATCCACGGTGGCATCGTCCTGCCTCTCATCTACTTTGGCTTCACACGCAAAAACCCCTTCAGTTTCCTGTCAGGCCTCATCACGCCCTTCACCACCGCCTTCGCCACCTGCTCCAGGTACACAGTCACATCATCGGGTTCCCGACACATTCATGTTCTGCTGTGTCTGCCTCATTGGCTTTTGTTGTAGCATCTCTGTCAAGACAAATTTAACGATTTGAGCACTAGTCTGTTTCAGACATGTATGTGTGATGTACTGAATAATGCTCCACAATGCTCTAGTGAGGATTTGTCGATTTAGTTTTGTTTTAAGATGGTTTTAAAGTATGGTCACAATTAGAAACTTCAACATGAATTTCTGTGAATTAATTTTATTTGATTTTACTATATTTTAATGATGCTGCCATCATATTTCATCAATATACTGTACGCATGTTCTGAAATACAAACAACTCAAATTCATGAATTCTGTTTTGCATTTGTAGTCTCCACCCTAGATACTGTAGATAGTGTTCTGCAAAGGGGCAGACTGCAAAACTGTAAAACTATTGTTGAATATTGGCCCAAGCCGACTTTTAATCTATCTCCGGGGTAGTGAACATTATTGCAATGATTAAAGCATTGATTTTAAATGAAGAGACAATACAGTAATTTTACACTGCATATTCATACATTCTCTTTCTCTATCACTCATCAGTTCGGCGACTCTTCCCTCTATGATTAAGTGTGTTGAGGAGAATAATGGTGTAGACAAACGCATCAGCCGCTTCATCCTTCCCATCGGTGCCACAGTCAACATGGATGGGGCGGCCATTTTCCAGTGCATCGCTGCAGTCTTCATCGCTCAGCTCAACAACGCAGAGCTGAACGCTGGACAGATCTTCACCATCCTGTAAGTCCTGGGGGTGATAAAAACTTTTATTCCCTTTTCCGTTGCTTCTTACATACTAGAATAAGTGTTTTATTTATTATCATCTCCAGGGTGACGGCCACAGCCTCCAGTGTCGGCGCAGCAGGCATCCCAGCCGGCGGCATCATCACCATTGCCATCATTCTGGAGGCCATCGGCCTGCCAACCAATGACCTGTCCCTCATGCTGGCTGTTGACTGGATTGTGTGAGTAAACTCAGTGACTCTCATATAGAAAGAAATCAAAAGCTACATCACATCACGTACACAAGGCTAGATCTGGGTTTCCTAAGAGAGAGGTCAACAAGCAGGGAGTAAAAAAAACAGTTAAAAGGCAGTCTGCTGTAATTTCCCCAAAAGCCTGTTTCCCCAAGCTCAGCTGTTTTGTAGTGACAAAGCAAATATACATAACGTCGGGTGAAACAGGAACGTGCTGAAATACAGTACATTCTCTTCATAACAAAGGTCACGGGCTGTACAAAGCTCTGGCTCTTCTCCTGCATGGGGAACAAAATCCTTGGAGTTTTGAAGATAAGACACACAACTTTGTGCAACAGGAGTTACAATATCAGTTTTGCTGTCATTCCAAGTATTCACTGGCTGATGAAGAGGAGTCTGTGCAGGAAAAAGTGCACATTTAACTTGAAGACTGTCATTGTACCTGATGGATGTGGAGGTGAAATGATAGGGACATCAGTAAATAGGTGCAAGACCTCATTAACTGGTATCTGGGTTATTATGGTTATTGAAGACCATAGAAGTTTTCCTACTAGGTTTACATATGGTTTCATTAAAGGAGCTATTGTTTTCTATCACAACTTATTGTTATACCTAATTCTTTCATCATTTTTTAAGCCAGGAAATCAGTGTGAGTTCATTCTCATACCCCCTCTCCCCCCTGTTAAAAGGTCCAACCTTCCAGCAGAAGCTTGTCTAAGACTAGAAATATACATGTTTAAAGCCTGACACCAAAACAGTTTTGGTATCTGTAGCACATTTTGTCCTTCATGACAAATTCATGAGTTAAATTTTTTACATAACTCACTTCTTCAAATGTGAATAAGGCTGAAAGTTGTGTTCATAAGACTGTGTGTGTGATTCAGTGGCTTGGAGTCAAACATTTAAACCATAACTTCTCTTATAAAAGTGTACTTACAGAGTTAGCTGAAAAGAGAAATAAATAAATAGTTAAATGATCAGATAGAAGTGAAAGATGATCACTTTTAAGACCAACACCAATTTTGACAATGTAATTTTATTTGACATGTTTGCTATAATAGTCTGACCTTTGCTGTCTGACTGTTCACTCTGTGCACAGTGATCGTACGACCACTGTGGTGAATGTGGAGGGTGATGCTCTGGGTGCCGGGATCCTCCACCACATCAACCAGCAGGAGATGAAGAAAGAGAAGGAGCAGCAGCAGGATGGGGAGCTGGCGGAGGTCCGGGTGGAGGCAGTGGCCAACGTCCAGGCGGAAGAGGAGACCTCGCCACTAGTCATGCACCCGACCAAAGCCTTAGCAGCGACGCCGGAAGCTATTGAGTCTGTCCTGTGAACTCAGCTAGACTTTTTTCCTTGCCATGTGACCTTTTGACCTTTCGACATTTGCTGCTGATGGGACCCCATTCTCACTCAGTGTGCGCTCAGAAAAAAACAAAACGAGGTCAGGTCACTTATGGTGTCACTTGTGAGGAAAACAAAGTGCCATGGTAACAGTCTGTCTAGAGCATTGACGCTCCACAGTGCACTCGCTGCTGTTATATTCAAATTAAGTCACTTGGGCTCATGTCTCAACCGTTGGGTTTCCATCTGATTTCAGTGCAGATAAAACGGATTGGAATTAAAAAAACAAACAAAAAATTTGCGATTAACAGTGATGGAAACACACTCTGTGTAAAACTTCCTTAAAACATTCCCATAAATGTCATAGTTTGTTTGTGTCACGAACTGTTCGAGATTCCCACAGCCATAAGTTTGTGTGTTAGAACATTATCAAGTGTTTTTTTTAAATCATCAAGACAGCAAATACAACCAACTTCAGCTATGGAACTATTTGCCAAAATCTGTCAACTCTAACAACAAGCAATGGTCAAGTGCTTGTAAGTGTCTGCCATGTCATGTTTAGGAAGCATGTTCAGTCACTTCAACTCAGCTGATGGAAACAAAATCCTATTTTTTAAATTAGCCAGAATAAAATATAGACTTTCACTGCTAGGCTTAATAGTTGTCACAAACCCGCAGGACGTGCCCTGGCTTGTGTTTGCTGATCGTCAGACAATGTCAAATATTAACCCTTCAAATAAAGGCCAAAGAATTTGGCCTATTTCTTGGACAAGTGTCACGTAACCTGTTGATCCAGTGTCCCTACTCCCTACTGACCCAGATGGTCCAATATGTTCTTTTTTTTTTAACCACCGGGCCATTTGAAATAGCACATTTAACACGTCAGATGCATTGCCATACTCTAATGCTGTTTATCCCTGAGTAAACAGAGCGTCAGGTTATTTACATACCTGTGGTAGCCTGTAGCGCTCTCATGGAGAAAGGACTTTATAATTGCCAAATTCAAACAGGTTAAGTTAAACATGTCATCTGCCTTTATTTCTTGGCTCATATCAGCATTTTGTAAGCAAGCTTTACAAGTGTGCCTCTAGAGACTGTGTACAAAAAGGCTATCTGAGCTAGCTCTCAAAAGTTGCATTTATGCACCATAAGGTCTGAAAGTATCTTGTTTGCTTTGAGTTTTGTTCGTTGATAATTTGCTGGCTAAATCAGAGTTAACATGCAGCTATCAGATAGCAATGGCTGTTTCTCTTAGGCCTTTTCTTAGCTTAGTTTTGCTAATTTCTCTATCAGTGTTTTCAAGCTAACCTGATACTTGAGATAGCTGGAAATTGTAACAAACTAAAAAGACACTAGATTGATTTATGATGAAAAAACAGCTGTGAGACAAAGCCCCAGTAGAAATTATCCTAATTTGTTTTGAGACAGCATGAATTCAACCTGTCATTCTTGCTCAAACATGGCCGCCAGAGGGTGCCTTATAAGATACTGTTTAAGACATAATAGTCACGGTCAGAAATCGAATCAAACATTAATTTGCCAGTACTGTAAACACTTCATGATTGACATCATGAAAACACTCCAGTGTCCCTTTCATTCAAGAGCATGTGTTTGATTTATGTAGGTCAGGATAGTTTGGTTTGAAAGATCCAGCATGATAAATTCCCCCCAAACTCTAAGCTTCATCAAACAAACACCAGGCCACACCAAATGAACAGTTCACACCGTGCTATACACCATTAGCTTGTGAGTCCATCCTTTTATTTCAGAGGGGTTTTTTCTCAGTGGGGTCTCAAAGAGCTGCACCATATCCATATTTCTATAGCCTATCATTAATATTTTTGTATTAAGTGCATCCTATGCTATGTCAGTAACCAAGAATCTTACACTCAAAACCTCAAAATTATCAAAATTATTGGTCAAGTATCAGGGCAGAAATTAACACAGTGGCTGATGACACATCTTTATTCAGGCTGTGGGCCTGGTATTAGCTGTTGCTATCACTCTAAAGGGAAACTTGGTTATTGCCATTATCACAGTGTAGATACAGTACTGCTCCAAAAAAGTGACTGGATCTTTTCCTAAATGTAGGGACATGCATCCTGCCATAGTTGATGTCCATGCAATGTGGAAAATTGTTTGACATGAAATAAGCTGTGCCAAATTTCTAATGGTCTAGCAGGGAGTCTCCCTTCAGGATACTGCACCTGACTGACAGGATGAGCCTGTGCTGTCCTCTAGTGGTGATGGGTATTATTGTGAAAGTTCACAAGTAAAAATGTGAGGGTTTTTGAGCCTCTGAGCTTTTGTGTCCATCTTTACTGGTCATTGATTTTCAGCGGACCCTGCTGAATGATGATAGCTATTTCCTATTTATTTGATCTATTATTTAACATTCATAGGGAATGACTAGTGATGCGACTCCTCCTTTGCTCAGTCTTATGATGTTATAGTGTATTTTAAAGTGAAGACCACTAAGAAGTGAAGGATCTTTATGTATGTGAAATGAGTTTCATTCATGTTGCTGTCATACTATGTCTGAGATGCTGGTTATGACGTAGTGGAACTGCTTTAGTTTTGGATGTATGTTCAAACTGTTTGCTTTAAAGATGAAAGTATGAACTAGTATGTCCGAAAATTTCTTACTCAACAGTACAATTTCAGATTTCAAATGACTTTTCTAAGCTACCGACTGCTCTATTAACCTCAAGATGAGTTTTAGGACTAGGTTTTTGTTGAGTTAATCTGGTACAATCACATCTAATTACATGCAATGTGGTACATACCTTATATGAATATATGTATAAATATATTTGATATTAATTTATTGTAATTGTTTTAACTTTTGTATTATTTGTACTTTCTCCTTTTAACACTTTCTCTCAGTGTCAGAATTTATATTATGATAAACTTTTTAAATGAATTATTCTGAATAGCGCTCCCAATAACCACTTTAATTTCTATTGTGTTGTTTTTGTTTAGAAATACCTGCTACCTTGCCTGTGCCATGTCAGTGTCTAACACTTTACAGCTGTCTCTTTGCTGTTTGTCCTGCTGTCTGTCTACATTAAAAGTGATACAGTAAAAATGTTCATGCAACCAAAAAGAGAATTCTACTGTGTCCGACCCTTATTATCAGCTCAATGTTATTCAGCACTTCACATGGGGGACATTAACCAAAACTCTGACTGCTGAATTGAAAAAGGACAGTGCCATTTAGCTAACTGATTATCCTGCTGTGTGTGGGTGCATTGCCCTTTAAGGCTTTTGAAGAACCAGACCACATGAATAACCGATGGGGTAGTAGTCAACAACCCAAACATCAGTGTGGAACTGATAAGGTTACTAATATTGACAGAACTAGGCTACAATGTATACAAGTAGCCTAAGTAGCCTATAAATCCTCAAACTTTCATGATCATGATCATAAAAGCAACATAGGAACATCCTCAGCCAGCAGCGGTCAATACTACTGCAAAAATACTCAACAAATACACATATAGCCTACTGATGACTTGAACAGCAGGAGGAAGCAATAACAAGGATATGTAGCTCTGTGATGAGAATCCTTCACCACACCTGCCTGGGCGTGAGTAGACTACACCTAACCTTCAGCGCTCCAGGCTATGTGTAAGGAACTTCCATCACTGCTGTCTGCTCTTGTGTCAAACAAAGATTTTTTCCTCAAGTGACTTCTGGAAGTGAAAAAAAGACAGAGTCCAAGGAATTCTTGAAACAAGATGCTGTGTTTGCATTGAGTTTTATTTTGACAATAATATTTAGAATATGGCTACTATATTACTATACTACTTTATTTTGTGTTGCCATAACACTTACTGAGTACAACCGACACCACTGTCCCTGTTTGTTCGCTACCAATTGGGCTACTTCAGTTAGATTCAGGTTCCGATTCATGCGCAAATGTAAAATTCCGACGGTCCTGAAGGCAGCAGGGATGATGCTGCCTTGGATCCATATTACCTTGCTAGCAGGTTGCAAGCTAACTGAATACAGGCGGTACTGTGCGGCTACATGGGGATGTCCCACCCTTTTTAAGACAAGCTGAGGACTCCGTGGTTATTATCGGCTCTACTTATAACAGGATTAATTCTCAAACTTTGGCGAGATGACGACGCGGTCAGAGAGAGAAAAAGCCCAGAAACTGAATGAGCAGCATCAGGCCATTCTGTCTAAACTGCTGAGAGAAGAAGACAACAAGTACTGTGCTGACTGTGAGGCAAAAGGTAAGCCTGCTTCCATCTGCTGGGCACCTCTGTCACGAATGTGAGTGCAAAAAAAAGGGAAAGATGTGGGAACTTCGTAGCTAACGGCTTTGCTAAAGCTAGCAACATATTGCAACCTTATTCTGATGGGAGACACTTATGTTTAGCTGGGCTTGCATCCCTCTCAGCCTTGTTGCCTAGCGACAGATTCTGTAATTCGGAATTATAGTATTATTTTAATTTCGTTGACTTGTTTTCTGTGATACACACAATTATTTGTTTGTTCAGTCAGAATTAACACAAAATGAATAATATTGAGCGACATCTGTGCAAGTAGCAACAAGATATTAGCTATTTCCGTTAAATCCTTTCAAAGTAAAATCCTCAGTGAGTTATTGCTTTAGAGACAACAACCAAACGAAGAAAGTGAACCATTAAATATTTAGAAATTTGCTTAATTGTAATATTAATAATGGAACATATTATAATGATGACTGATTATATGCATATATTTATTATAAATTGTAGTGAGCTGTTTCTATTTACACTTTACTAACTAGTATAGTTTACGTTTTATGTGATAACGCTGTGAAAAACAAAAAAGATTATATTCTGTCTAGATTATAACTGGAAATTGATTTATAGCTCTGTATCACAGATGTGCTTTGAAGGTTGCCCCTGAAAGTCATTCTTTGTGCTTTTATTTTGAAACCTAACGGCTTCTTTTTCCGGTATTGCGTGGTTGAAATTGAGCTATCTTGACGCAGGTTTGCCCGAAGGTATCGGTGTCATGTCCTTGACTGGATTATTTATGAGCGGAAAACGTGCGTATCCCGTGGAGGCAACAGTAAATTAAAGGTGAACATTGTTCCCCGAATGTCTGTAAGACACAGCAGCATCATGCAGCCCGCCGTGGGTTTGCTGCAGCTGCAGCCAACACCTTGGGCTGTGTACACCTCACTCTCGATGCCCTCGTGCGGAGCAGCCGCCCCCCCGAGCTCCATTCAAAAAAAAAGAAAGAAAGTTTAACATGCACTCACACGGATGTTAAATAACGTTTAGACTAAGTACGTGTCATAACACGCTAGGAACCAGTCTTTAATTCTTTATACGTAACCTATCAACAACCCTGTGTTACATCAAACTGCAACTTTATGGCTTTTTGCTAATAGGCTACCAGAATTACCAGAATAGAGTTACACCAACTTGAATAATGTAAATATGATTTCAACAGTTGATCAAGGAAATAACCAGAGCATCCTGGTAAGGACCCAAACGTCAAAACCGAAATGCAAGTGCAGGAGCCTGAAATTCCCAGTCTTCTGAATGGACTTTGAACGGCTCATATCGGGGCTACCTATGACTGAGTTTAAATTCCTCTTGCGTCAACACCATGCCGATGCTGCCAGCTGACAAGTGTAATCTGTAGTAGCCTGCCACACCTCCCTCAGTCAGTGAATGTGTTTGATCGTGATTTACCAGCCTGCTGCTGGTGCTGCTCCTTTTTTTACTGAAAAAATCAGCTGCAGCTTGATATAAATCCAAATAACATGACCCTGGTGTTGTGTTTGCCAGCATGCAGCCACACAATGGAATGTAAACCTAAACCTACACACCGGTTTATTTGTGTACTTTCTGTACTGAGACACGTACTGTACAATAGACAAGTCTTTGAATAATAGTACATTTACTTGCTTATTTATAAGCCACCAGTTGCGTCATAGTCTTTTTCAGCAGACTGTGTTTGCTCAGATTTCAGAAACTGCATCCTCTGGAGGATGCATTTGAAGACTGAATATGTCGCTTGGGTGCAACCAAAGCCATCCCATTTTGAAGACTTCTTCAAATGCAGCTGACAAATCGTTAGATCCTGTTAGATCCTTCACAGCGCACTTGCACGTCCCCCACAGGATGCAGCCCCTAAACTGAGGTACAGCTATAGAGATACAGTATTCGAGAAATTGTTGGCTGATAGTTAAATACACAGCCACTGTAACTTCTGCTCTTATGGGCCTCTCAATCAAAAAATAACACAGACATGGAGACATTAAAATTATTTTAATTTATCATTGGATTAGTTCAGTCTCTGCTGGAAAATCAAAATGACACTGTGAGGACATAGAGGTCAGGGAGGAGCTGGGAGCTGAGATTGCTGCTCACTTTTGATTTGATTGTTTCTCTGAGAACTTATGAGCCGGAGGCTTTTTTACTGGCAGCTGAATTATCCGCAGAGGTGTCCTCCTCTCCATAACAAACGGATCAGGGGATTAAAACTGCTGAAGCAATTTCACTTTAAAAAATCAAAGATTTGCAAATGCTCTTCAGGGGACACAGACGGGACGGGGAGCTGAGCTGTCTGATACCAACTTTTCTTTTTTTCTCTGATAACTAAAATTCTTTCTTCTGGATCAAACATGTAGTTAAAAACCACCAAGGTGTAAAAGCTGCATGGGACTTAAGAGGAGAAAAAGTGCCAAATAACTGAACTTCTAGCAGAAAACACACATCTGCACAGCAGATATGGTGTGAGTGACAACATATTCTGTGACCTCATCACATGTAAATGATTAAATTGCATGTTTCTCGAGGATTGAGAAATGCTAGACGCATAATGTAATACACAGGTCTAGTCAAGTCAAAATCAAAAGTACTGCATTTTAATGTGAAAAGGCCACATACCCTAAAGTCCAATTCAAATTAGATCTGTTTTTTTCTATGACAGAAAGGCTACTCTGTAAATAGCTTATCCTTTGTCCAAAATGGAGAAATTAACATGTCAAAATTTCTTTTAACCTCACATGTTTGTCCAAAACACACACAGATGCTGCAAGACGCCAGGTGTATGTAAGATGTGCTACACTAATACAACAGCTTAGATCAGAGAGGACTACAGTGTAAGCAGGAAGGCTCAGCTTTACTCCTAACAAACTATGTCAATACAGGATTCAATCAGTGTTATTGATCGGCACCGCAGAATCACGACAGGAGACTCTGTACGCCGCTTTTTAATTTTCTAGGAGATTATAAACTACGTGACACCTTGTCCATCCAAAGCCATCGGTCAAACTGACACTTTCGTGACACGTTGTCGAACACAAAGCGTTGACCGTGTTCATCTAACAGCCATGATAACGGTGTGAGCCGTCTCACCTCAGCTCTGGTGTTTATCCCTGCTGTTTCAGCCACAGCCTTCATAACACCCCTGACTCTCATCACATCACTAGAGCTCACAGCTGAGATTTGTGCCGTTTTAGGTTAAAAACATGTGGGGCTCATCGTAAGCCACTGTGTGTGTGTTTGTGTTTGTGTGTGTGTATGCGCATGCCAGCTGATGATGGTGGGGAGCCCATAGGGTCCAGCTGTGAGAGCCTGTAGAGAAAAGGCTGCAGCGTGTGAGTCTGCAGTTAAACTTGACTGTGACATTACTATTAGATCTAGTTCAAAGTTCATAATAGAAGAAGATGGCAGGTGAGCAGAGGTGAATGTGTGATGTTATTGGACAAATAATTAGATTTAAAAGCATGTTAAAGCAGTTTATTGGTGCTGGATGTTAGCTCAAGGTTAGTGCAGACTGCAGAGTCACTGTTAGTCTTGAGGCAATGAGACAGTAAGATAATACAGCCTTTATTAGCTTAGCCTGGCAGCAAGCGTGTGTGAGAGAGATTATACACGGAAATTTGCTCTTAGCATTTTTAATTATTCTAACTATTTGTTTGTATTCCATGCTTTTATTTCATGGATTACAGCACTCATTGTCGATTCTATTTGTTTCTTGTTTTATGTCTTGTTTTGATTGTTCGACTCTCGACTGCAAAACTAATGGACCCTTGGGTAACCTGAACCTGGACGTCATAGTATTGTACAAATGGTAGTGGTGTAGTACACTCTGTAGGGGGGCCTTGAGAGAGAGAAAGAAAAATATTGATGATTATATATTATTAAAATGTTATTATTCATTATTATTCAGTTCACAACACAGAAAGCTGTGTGTGGTCAATGGTTTAACACACTCATCTCCTCTGATGTCTCCTCTCACTCCAGCATGAACTGCTCAGTGTTAGTTCCCATTGTTTTAACTACACACACAGTGACATTGAAACCTCAGTGGTGGTGTAATTCTATATAACGCAGACACAACAGTGCACAAGTGTGCCCACAATAGCAAAGAGTTTTATTTTAATGTTTACACCAGGCTTATTTGTCAGTGGTTGGTTCGGTTGTCATGATAATTATCACATGCCAAGTAACTGGGCCTGTAAGTTTAACAAATCAGTAAATATACTACTGTGAATGATTAAAGGAAAGATGTTATTCATCTAATATCATGTGGAGAACAGAGAGTTAATTGATCAAATGTGGTGTTGGCTACAATATATGAATTATTGCTTGTATCTGTTGAATAACACAGAAAGGAACTTAAAAAAGAAATGCATATTAAATCTCAATATTTTGTCAAAAGAAAAAAGTAATTCATTTCCCAAGTCGTTCATCCCTAGCACAAGACCAGTACAGTACTGGCTTTGCATTGATCCTGTGCATAAACCAGGTTTAAGACTATAGACCACCATGGAGCAGGGCGTGAACACAGAGCTTGGATAGGAAGTTGTTTTTCTGTTCTTCCCGTCCTGCTGACACTGTGAGAAAGCATCACTTTACACTAATAACAACATGCTGCCTGCCTAAAACTTCAGTTTATTTACTGAGCCTGGTTGTGAAGCTGCTGCGGCTCCTCACTGAGGAGGTGGATGTCTTGAGCTGTGATTAATATTTGTTCAGGATTTTTAATCTCCTCACTTCCCTGTTTATCTATATTATTTTTCCGTTGTTCATTATTTAATGTGTAAACTAATGAACCGGTTGAATGGAGCGTTTGAATTGGCCGTGGTTCAACAACACAATCCCATTCTTTTGCAAACCTGGCTTTCCTTTGTTGCTGTTGATTAGACTGACATGGCACACCATTAAAGGTTTTTGTCAATATGAGATTCATAATGGAAGTGATGCTTTGATAATGAAAGCCTTGTAAACAAACCTTCATGGATGCCTGCTTGCAGGAGAGTGGCTGTATTTGCTGTTGAGCTTTGTTAAATGCCAGGTACTTTGCTTTGCTAGCATGTGGTTAATGTGCAGAATGTTAGTCAGTTACTTTATTGTTGCCAGGGGGTGATTATTTTTCTTCTTTTGACACTTTAAAGGGGCCATATTATGGAAATATCACTTTTTGAAGGCTCTTTAAAGGCCCCCTCCGATGAAAATCGTGTTTTTTCACAAGGAGGGTGGCTGGGGTGCAGAGCACCGCAGTCTCCGCCCACCACTCAGAGGTGCATTGATAATGAGCTCCTGGTGCTCAGCAGAAGGAGAGCCCTGAGAATGGCACAGGATTTGTGATTTTGGCTAAAAACTTCATAAACACAATTTAAGGACCACAGCTTTAAAATAACCAAAAAGGATCGTTGGAGGGGGACTTTATTTGGGTGTTTGTCTTGCCTTCCGGCCCCCTAAATGTGAGAATTTGCATAACCCCACCCTTACCTGGACCGGTAGAAGGGGTGGGGCAGGGCAAGCAGTGATTCATTTGCATTTAAAGGGACAGGCACTGAAACCAGCCGTTCTGAACAGGGCTGTTTAGAAAGGATCAAAAGAGCTGTGATGTTTGGTCCTTGGGGTATTTTGAACAAAGCAATGTCACAGACATGTCTTTAAGACTCCTGGGAACTATTATGATTTGTGGAAAGGGGGCATAATATGTCACCTTTAAAGAAAAAATCAAACATGGGCTTAAGATCTGTCTGTAATTTATCCGTCTGACATCAAAGCTACAACAGTTAAAAAGCTCTTACTGTTCGTAAGTCATTACATAATGAGTCCAAGTCAAGCATGGTACTGATTTATTAACAACTAGTGTGACTCAGCTCTTTTGCGCCAACATCGGCTCATCCAGTATTTTTTCCGTTTCCTGTGTGTCTGTCCTGTCCCTGTTGATTCTCACTGCACACTATACAGTAAATATTCAGAGCAGTTGCTCAAGTTTTAAACCGGATTTTTCTTTTTTTTCTTTTTTACTGTACCGTGTTTAAAATGGGATCCACCGCCTTGTCCCTTGTCTCAGCCAGTGACACTGCACCCTGCAGCCTGAGGCTTCTTCACTTATGTTAGTCATAAAGCAGCAGCATCCAGCCATGCCCTGTGAGTCAGATCCGCTGTGTCACAGCTATTTTTATACAAAGGAGACATGGATTGTGTGAAAAGCCTGAAAAATCCAGAGTGTGAAAGGTGTTTATGTGGTACTATTTTTTGTGCTGAGTCGTATATTGTCAAGTTAGAAGGAGTTAATGGCTGGTTAGTGAAGGAATCACAATCTTAACATGGCCACTGTCAAATTCAAGTCAAGTCAGTTTTACGATAAAACCTCTGTCAGTGAGATTTAGGTATCATCATTAATAATTCACAATTAGGTAAATGCCATCAGTAATCATAAAAAGCTACACCACACAGATGTGCACTGCCAGGTTATCTACACAATAATCAAGGGGACAGTGTAAAAATCAAAATAATGTTTTAATCCCTGTAGTAGTGAATCATGATAACTGTTTTGTGGGCTCTGCAGAGCCACACGCATGTTTTCAGTTTCTCCTACAGTGAGGGTGAAGCAGCTCCACCCTGCTCTCAAATGGATAAAGTGTCACTTTGAGTTTGTTTTGGGACTTGAATTTTTGAATCAGTGACATTTTCACATGCTCTGCACTGAGAGGACGTCTGACCACCAGGCTGCACCAGAGAAAACACCTGTGTGGGTGGACAGGAGCTGCAGGAGAGGGAGGGTCTGGTTAGTGTCTGTTGATGGAGGTGCAGGGTCTATTTAATCTCCTGTAGATCTTCATGTTAAGTCTTTGATAAACTTTTCAGTTTCAGATTTCAGGAGGTCAGAGGTTGTTTAATTGTTAAAGGCAAAGTTCAACATTTTGGCAAATTGGCCCATTGCCATAGTCCCTGTAGTTTCAGGAATTGTTGGATTGTTTATTTGATAACTCTGAGTTTGATTATCTCAGGAAAATTGTTGGATTGCCTCCGCATTTGATGAGTTTGATGAGGGATGATGAGGGTTTTGCTCTGCCATTTCTTCTAAATATAGCTTGCACTGACAATTAAAGGTAACAAACAGTATAGGGATTATGGCAATGGACCAGTTTGCCAAAAATGTTGAACTATCTCTTATTTTTTAACATGTAACTTTGAATGACCCGTGTATAATGTTTTCAGTTGTCTCTTCACATTTTCCCAATTTTCTTGCTGTAATTTTCAAATCTCAAGCAATGCCTTATACGGTTTTGGGTCACCTGTCAGTTATGTCACTCTTCCCTGTGCACTGGGGGCAAAATCCTGCCAATCTCTGAACCTTGTCTTCATTAGGGGGTAACTGTTAATTGCTGAGCTGCTCAGGTAAACACTCGGCTGCTCTTTGGTCGCAGCGTGTTTGTACCTTTCACATAGAAGGTCAACTAGACTAGTCCTTCAACCTGAACAACCATGAATCATTCTCCTCTACTGTAAACAGCCAATATCAGGATCTCCTGAAATAGTGCCTCCACCTTGGTTGTCATAGTTACAACAATATTGGTTTTGTTTGGTTAGATGAATTATTCATACTTGATGGTCCTTGTTATTTTTACATTAATAAGAATGTGGTTAACCATCACCTGACGTTCCCCTCTGCTCCTATGGTCACTAATAGTTCAGCCAACAACAGATCATTTTGTTATTTGGAGACAAGTTGGGTCTTGACTCAGAGAGCATCTAAACACAGAGGACCCACAACACATGTGTATTGATGTTTGTTTCGTTATGTAAGTTGACAATTTTGATGTTTTTATTGTTCTCTCACTGCAGCGACTATGGGATAAATCCTATACTCTCTCATGTTGAGACAAATGTTTTTTTTTACACTGTCTAAACTAAACTAAACTAAACTAAACTAAACTAAACTAAACTAAACTAAACTAAACTAAACTGTACAGTAGGCTACTACCTGAGCACTTCCTGTGTCGATACACTCGTCTGACTGAAGACACTGCTCATGTTTCACTTAATGTAACAAAGAAGACTAGTGTGTCTGTTTACTAAACAATGAAGCTGATTGCATTCACATCTACTCACGGTGGTCCTGCGAGCTCAACCCTCTGCAACTTAAGAAAACGCATGCAAATTGCTCCGGCGCTGCAAAATTCAGAAAACATCAAACACAACACAAGTGTTTCCAGGGGGACACTAAAAAGTAATGCACCAGGGTGAGACTTTGCTTCGAGTGGTTTGAGCTGTGACGCTGTTATCAAACACCAACAAAGAGTGAAGAAAATATGTTGCTGAACAAAAGCTGAATGCTTCACAATGTTATTTTGTGACTTTTTACAAGCCAAGAGGACAAATGATTTGGACTGGAAAGAGTTGATGCATTTGCTTTCCTGGACAAATATTAGGAATTTCCTTATGTTTTTGGTTTGTCAGTATACTTGAGAACATTTTCCATTGTTTCCCTGCAGTGATGCACACAGCACTGAGCTCCTGCAAATAGACGTGGAGTTGTGTTCTCTCAGAGTTTGGATGAGGATATCTCAGAGGGATGCTGTGCTCTGTAAACCCACCAGAGGAAGTGTATTAACTGTTATTGATTTTTTTTTTTTAAACAAGCATTAAGTCCGTGGCTGATTGACCAGTCGGAGCGCAGGGCCACGGTTCCATTGATCCGTTTGTTTTGGGGTTTTGCGGCGATCAAACACCCGCGTTTTGCCCCCTGTGCTGCCGGCTGCAGTCGGTCGGTGTGTGCCTGGGCGTGGCTGCCCTGCTATGACCACTGCAGTGTGGTGACTCACCTTAGTCTCTCAGCTGGAATCTCACCCTCACTCTCTGCCCTACATTTGGTGTGTGTGTGTAAGAGTGTGGAAGATGGAGTCATTATTGATTGCTCTTTCCATTTTCCTGTCCTCCTTGGCATCTCAGTCCATCCGCTACTTAGAGTGGAGACTATAATTTTCGCCTTTGGTTTTAACAGTCCTTTCGCCAGTGTGGTGCACACCCCACACACACACACACACGCACACACACTCGGAGGCTGGCAGTGTGTCAGTGTTATGATTTGTGGCAGGGGGAGCTCGGAGCTGGCACACGCTCTCCTCTGTGCTGGCACAGCAGATCTTGGCAAACGCCTGCAGGGCACTCAGCACTTTGACAACCTGTCCTTGGTACCTCTCTGCTGTCACACACATAAAACACTGGCACAGGCCTCCACACACACACACTCATTTGGACTCAAATGATTTTGGACCCACAACCTTCAATTGTGCAGGTTTTAAAGGTGTGAAGGACGGGTTGGTCTGCAGAGGACAGAGGTATCAGAAGCTGTTTTATTTAATAAACCTGTGTCATTTATCCTTTAAATTTAATTCTACTGCCATGGTGTTATTTTAATCATAAAGGATTTATAATCATAAATCTGAATATTTTATCTACAGGTGCATTTATTCTGCTATTTGAATTGTGAAGACTGTTCAGGAATCAGGACTATTTTCAGCAGTGGATTGATACGATGTGGTTTTCCAGCTGCAGGGTGGCGTCAGTCAGTTAGTTAATGGCTTTGAAGGTGTGCTAGCTCTTTGAATATGCTACAACAGACACTGCTGTCAGTAGTTCATCACTGGTTTGGGTCTGTTGCTGGAATTTGAGGAAAAGAAGAAGAGCATCCTCCAGACGTGCGTGTCTCTGAGTCTGTCTCTCTCTCCTTCACCAGCAGATGGAGGCCTCGCGTCACTTTTCCGCCGGCCGTCTCCGTGACATTAAAATTCCGTTTAGAAGCGACTAAATCTGGTGGCCTGGAGGTTTTCTGAAGCTCTTGAATCATTAAGAAAGCAGAAAAAAAAACTACTTGTGGATACTTCCACTCTCCTTGTTGATATCCTTCCGCCTGTTCCTGCATTTATTACCTCTAATAATGCGTTTTACGTCGGGTTTATCCGTCATGATTTATGCACTGTCTCAGCCGTAATTTTCCGGTAGTTGTATAAGAGCAGACAATGAGAGCAGATGATGAGTTTTTATTGGGTTTCCTTCTTGTTCTAATAAAGAAGGAGCGCTGCGTGGAGAGGAAGCATCTCTCTGTGTGGAGGCAGTCTATCCACTCCTCCTCATTACTGCTGACACAGAGTCACACTAATGGACCAGCAGGGAGCAACACAGCGCTTCTTTACTTCCCCCTCAGTATCTGCCCATCACTCTCATCCTCCGCTCCTCTCTGGCCTGTGCTGAAGAGTTTGGCATCCTTTTGATGATTTTGTGAGAGGACATTTTATTAATTGGGGAAATTGAGGTTGTTAACCTGTTTTTTTAAAACACCTTTTTTCTTCCTCTCTCTTTTTAAATGGCAGATCCAGATGAATTCCACCACTGGGATGGTTCATTTTCTTGGCCTGCGGCACTGTTTAGCCCTCATGCAGTAACATTACCTGTAGTTTCTTGTTCCTAGAGGTAAAAAAAAGTTGGTTTTCATGCAGCCAAACATAATTTAAAGAACTTATAAATATTACAGAGCCGAGTTCTGGAGGTGTTTTACAAGAAGACATTAAGACAAAGTAGATCTGTCTGGGAAAAAAAAACCTTTAGAGCAATTATGCTGAAAATGAAAAGATGATTCAAATAAAAAAAAAGGTAGAACAGTGGCTGTGACAGGAGCCCAGATGGATTTCTGGGTGCTGTGGTTCAGAACAGATAAAGGCTGCAGTGTTATTAGTCCCGGAGGATTTGTATGAGTCAAGTCCGCCAAGCCTCCCCTCGCTCATAGGCTCTCTGTGTCTCTGCTCCGTCCCCGAAGAAAGAAAGCGGCTCTGGTTTCTCACCACTGACTTTTGTTCCCTCTAATAAATATTGATTGAGTGAGCTCACAGGGATCACATCAACACATTCAGATGTTCCTTATTTATTTCCCCTCACTTAGGCTATATTTGTTGCTCCGGAGCGTTTCCCTCCGCACAAAGTCCAATCAGCTGCCGGCGTGTGTTGTGCAGGATTAAACGTCCGGATCGCGAGTTTCTCTCTTTTGAAAAGGGGTGAGAGACACCTCGGCTGTCGTCTACGGTCGCATACACGCGCCACCACACGCTCTACCTGCCACCATGCTGCCACCATCACATACACACACACACATACATCCGTCGTCATCCTGACTGTCCTCAGGTTGACAGTTGGGGCTTTAATTTCATGCTCGGCTAGCTGCCCCCCCCCTCCACTCCCCTCCTCCCAGTTGGAAAGTTCCGCTGTCACTCATCAAGGCTCCAGGGTGTGTGTCTGTCTGTGTGCGTCTCAGCTGAGATGACTGTGTTTGTTTGTGTCGCTTTGTATGTTTCGTCTGCCTATGTTAATATGTATGCATATTTGTTATTAAACAATGCATGTGTGTGATGTCATTTGCGTGTGTGTGTGTGTCTGCATCAGTGTGTTTGGATTTTGGCCTGTGTGGCATGTGTGTCTTTTCTGTGCAGGTATGCCTGTGTGTGTGTGTGTGTGTCCTTCTTTATGGCACTCTGCAGGCTGTGCTCACATTCACCTGCATTAAAGTGCCTGAGATTGTGTGTGTGTGTGTGTGTGTGTGTGTGAGAGAGAAGAGCTCATTTGTGTCTAATCAGGTCAGCAGTCTACAAATTAGCACTGGTGTGTTTGTATTCTGTGTGTGTGTGTGTGTGTGTAGAGACTGCAGGGCTCATGTCTGCCGAGAGAACTCAATTCAGCTGTCTATTTTTGTCTTCAATGCAGAGCAAGTATAAAGATGAATAACATAATAAAGCAGCCATTGAATGTGAATTATCTGCCTGCGACACAGATGAACAGATACTGATGTTTCAGAACCAAAGCTACTGTTTATTCACTTTATAGTCTGTAGGGACACGCTTTGTTATTCTTGTTTTTTTTCATCTTCCGGACGATTTTCGGTTCGAGCAACTCGGTTGCAACTGAACAAAACGGACAGCTCATTAACTTTTTTCAACAGGCCGTGCAGCAAAATTTTGCATTGAAGTCTATGGGACGGTGAAAGAGCAAAAAGATTTGGCATTGGAGTTTAACAAACGTCTACTGCTCAATTTTCCCCTAGCTCCGTTTAAACTTTAAATAGTAGACATGTCTGTTTACTTTTTGATTGAATAGTTTTTGATCAATCCCTGATCAATGACCATGATCATTTTTGGAGAAATTATGAGATTATAATGGGTGTGTATTGCACGGAATGTTCGTGCTAGAGTGCGTGATGTCATCAGCTAGAGTGGGGAGAGCCCAAAAAACTCCTGATTCTGGACACAATTTACACTGTAGACACATAATTTTTTCACAGTTTTGTAGACAAACTTGTTGTGTCTCCCACAATGTTTCAGGACTTACAGAATTTGAATTAGCAGCCTCTGTTAATGAATACAAAAACTTTCTGAGAGGAGCAGAACAGGACCGTCTGCCCGTGTCAAAATATTTACTGTAGAAACACCAAATCGTACCAAAATTTTCAGGAAGGCCTTAGGGCAAATCCGTGTTTTGTTCTGATAGGAGCTACCGTTTTAAAATAAGATACCAGTGCAGAGGCAGAAAATGGCTCTTTTTCTCGACGTTTCTGTCTGAGCCTGGGAGCCCCTATCGTCATGGGCAACCAGCTCAAGTTGTCATGGTAACCTCTGATCCTCAGGCCAGGGTCGTTAACTCCATAAACAATCCACCTGGAGCTCGTTAAGATGTTTGTAAACACAGACACAGCTAAATCAGACTGATACAGGATGCAGCTCAGTCACACACACAGACTCTAGAACCAGCTTCATGTCATTACAGTTACACACACACACACACACACACACATTAAAAACATACAGGTAACATACAAATGCGTTTGGTAACTTCCTGTGATTACAGTTAAAGACACACAAACACATCAAATGCGCGCACATTGACATCTCTCACACTCTAACACGGTAACTTCATGTGATTACAGCTCCTCCATATCAGTGCTTATAGAAAGATGATCATGTGTCTGATCAGCTCTGTCTTGACCTTAAGATCGTAGGTTTGATTCCCATGTTGACAGAGATGGTTAGAACGGCAGTAGCCCCCGGTGCCCTTTCAAAATTTCCCAAGAGGAAATTTTCTAGTTCACTTTATAGTCATCGCACGCTTATTGTTTTAGAGCAGGTCAACTGAACAGGACAGCTCATTAACAGGCCGTGCAGCAGATATAGGTGAATTAATTTGGCGTCGCTAATTGCAAATGTCTGTTTCTTTTTGATTGATCGCTGTGTAGGTGAATGTATCTGAAGCCTCTGCACCGTCTTTGGACAGCCTATTAGGACTACTTGTTAATGATCGAGACAGAGTCTGACAGAAACAGAAAAAAACACTTGATAGCAGCTTGATTGCAAATTCACATGTATAAAGATACGGCATGTTTGAGTACAGAGCTGACAGTAAACAGAAGGCTGAGTGAAAATATGATACCATGACATCAGTTATTGGCCACCTCATTTTTCAGTTACATCCTCAATTGTGCATATTGACCATAGTCCAGACATATACCAGGCTTTGACCTGATCTTGTTAGATGTCAGTGCAGTATGTTGGGACTCAGGACTCAGCAGTAGAGTCCTGCATCGGGTCGGATCCCCACGGGTATCCAACGGTGTTCAACAGGTGGATAAAGTTATGGTGCTGGGTGGGCGGGTACGTGGGTATATGTGTGTAGGCCTACAGACACGAACCAGCTTAGCAAATCATTTTTAAAAAAATGATTTGGGAGATTTCCTGATAGTAACACGACAACAACAGAGCAACCATCTTGATGGAGAGTAGATAAATGATCTTTGGCCGCTCACTACTCACAGCTTTCCCATTGGATTTTAGCCTGTCATGGCTTGACTGTTCGGCTTCCGGGTAAGCTACAAACACACGGATGGGATCAATGTAAAGTCTGAAGTGTCCCGCTTTCATAAAAAAAAGAAAAAAAGAATTACGTCGCTATCATTCTCTGTTCCGGAAATAGACGCAAAAGAATACGGCTATACCCCTGTTGACGGCGATCTCACGGGCAACTGGTCGGGCAACGGGTCTTAATATTGACGCGTGGGTTGGATCCAGTTTGAATTCAGAAATAATCACGGGTGATGGGTCGGGACACGGGCTTAGCGAGGCGGGCGCGGGTTTCCAAAATTGGACTTGTGCAGGGCTCTGCTCAGCATGGGGGGGAAGAGGGTTAGCAAAACAGCGAAAATGTGACCAAACTTTATTCACCCTGTAAAAGAAGACATATTCTGCCCCTTTTCCACAAATTCAAATACTTCCAGGTGTCTTAAAGCCATGTCTGTGACATGCTTTGGTCAAAATATCCCAAGGATCAAACATCACAGCTCTTTTCATCCTCTCAAAACAGCCCTGTTCAGAACGGCTGGTTTCAGAGCCTGTCCCTTTAAATGCAAATTTAAAGCAGATATCAGTGGAATGTTTTTGTTAATATAAGTCCTAAATAGTCCTATTTTCCGTCAGCAATCACTTACATGGAGTGTTTCAGCCGTAACACGAGTCTCTCCGTCACTCTACTCTGCTATAAACTGAGGAGAAAATTTTCCTTGTGGGATACAAGTGTTATCCAATGAGGAGAGAGAACGGCATGAAGGGCTGTGTGTGCAGCCAAGGGGTGCGCGTGAATGTGGTGACGTAGCACGCGAATCAATAGATGCCTGACGAGGGCGGGGGCTGCTAACTCATGGTGCGTTCAAGGAAACTCGTACTTTGTGTTTTTCCTTACTGTGAAGTCATACCAGTTCGATCTGGTACGAGTTCACGGGTCGGAGGTTACGAGTGGCCGTTATAGGGAACTTTCACAGACAACAGGACGGTAAAAACACGAGCTACGGATTACCTGGAACGCTACAAAGTCGTAGTTGTGACTTGAAGCTGTAACTTACGGTTTCAAAAGCCTGCCTTGAACGCAGCATTAGCCGAAACGGCCGTGCCGCTGATATCTGCTTTAAACCACTGCTTGCCCCGCCCCACCCCTTCTACCGGTCCCAGGTAGGGGTGGTATTATGCAAATTTGAAACATCACTGGAAGACAACTGAGAGAACAGCTCCTAAAACCAAGTAGATTTTAGCCTAATGAGCCTGCAAATTATAATTTTTTGTGTCAGTTCTCACATTTTGAGGGCCGAAAGGCAAAACAAACACCCAAATAAATGTTGTGATAGGAAGTGATATTTCCATAATATGTCCCCTTTAAAGTTATTCTATGGTTTGAATCTGGACCAGTGGCAAAGTCAGTGAGACTCCCAGCAGGAACATTCCCCTCCTCTGTGGTTTTCTCTATAATTTGCATGAACTTTGTGAAATCTGGCTGCTGCCATAACATTTGACTAATGAGGTTACATTAAGTGACCCACTGTGGGCTGCTGGTCATCCTCCACCGACACTTCTATACACCTGTGTCCGTGGGCTGCACATCATCACAGAGAGGAATGTGATACGTAGCTACATAGTTCAGAATGCTGCATGAATGCAAAGTCCAATGCTTACACCTGCCGACAACGGACTCCTGTATATTTAGGGCATGAATTGTTTGTTCTCTTAATGCAGTCATCCCCTACTTAACAGCTCAGTTGATTTTCTGTAATAGGAATACTTAATACTCTATAGAGAAGGAGAGACTTTGAAAACACTTTCTGTATGGATGCTCCACAGCTGCAACACATTCTATATCTATCTATATAAGATCTTATTGTAGATGAGGCCTCAGCTGAGATGACTTTGTGGGTTTGTTTTGGAGAACCTATTTTTTAAAAAAAGAGGTTATCTAGGAGCAAACCAAAGTGAGGTCCAATCTATACTGATAGATATCCAGCAGATAGAGTCCAGCTTATAATGGCTGAGCTGCTTGATTTAGGCTTAACACTCAGTCATCCCTGCCTTAATGCTCCTTTAGGCCGTCTAGCGCATTAGTGCCACCGCATTAACACACTGATGCTCTTACCCGAGACCGACAAGCCCATTGGACTGCATGCATTCCTGCTGCCATCCAACTGGCCCCGGCCTCACACCACCACCATCACGCAGCCTGGATCCATAAAGGTTGATCCTGTGCACGTTCTGTGTTCAAAGTCTCCTGGAGTCATGGAATTGACTGATGGTAAGCTCTGGTGCTCTGGGGAGAGATGGAGCCAAAGATGGCGCTGAGGGACTGCAGCCGCCAGCACATTAAAATTATTTGACTGTCATTTCTGTGCCTTCTCCTATTTATCCCGTGGAGCTCTGGCAGAGTGAGGGCTGTTTTGTACTACATTATATGTGATGGATGGTGTATTTGGATGATAGATTTCTATGGGAATCTAAAGCTGAACTTTGAGGAATAAGATATGTTCAGGAGATTTCACAAGTATGCACGCAGGTGTTAATATTCTGGCTTTCAGTGAGTTTAATGGGCTTTCTGCGGCTCTGACAAAGCACCTGTCACCCTGTCTTTCAGTGTCTAAAAACCCCCCCTTTTCAATAGCAGAACTGGGCGGTGCTGAATCTGACAGTCTTTGTCATTTTCCAACAGAAAGTCTGACAATCACGCCTACGTCGTGCAGTGATTGGCTGCGTTTACAGAGGTGTGAAAGTAAAGCAGAGTTGGACTTTTCTCTCAGAAGCTGTCAAGTTTTTATTCTTTACAAAACTACTGTACTTGACATATTGTGTTCAACCACACAGCAACATGAGTCCTTACTGCTGTTATTCCAGATAGCTTCTTGTATGACACTTGTCATTGTAATGATAATGATGGTGGATTCATCTTCACACGGTTGACATCAGACAGAAACACAAAAGCAGCCTCTGTATTCGACTCTAAGCTGCTCAGATCAAAACTGTCAGATTTGATCAACTGCAGCTTGACAGGAAATTAAAGATCCCATATGGTATGAAGTGAAGTGCTTATAGGTCAGGTCTAGGTTCTACAATATATTGTTTCTGTGAAAGTATCAAAGCCTCAGTCCACAGAGAAATGCACACAGGCTGTATTCAGAAACTGAGCCTTAAAACCAGCCGTCAGGACTTCTATAACTTAATGATGTCACAACTCCAAGCTACTCACTCTGAAGGTGACCACATTTAGTAAAGGACGGACATTGTGTAATTCCACTGTCGTTAAAGACCGAATCTAAAACACTCAAAGTCCAAAGCTAATGGTGATGATAAAACTCCCAAAGGAAATGTACCTGCTCACATGTGATGTGAAATGTTGAAATTTTAATAAGAAATGCCAACAGCAAGGTGACGTAGGTCATGTGTGGGCATCTCCATGTTTATGTGAGGAAGCACTGACCAGATGTGTTGGACAGTGCTCTGCACCACCATCATCAACAACACACCAAGTAGATGTTGGTGTGGTGGTGTGGTGGTGTGGTTGTGTGGGTGCTTGATTCAATGTCAAGAAGCACTGAATTTTCTCATAAAATGACAGACGCCTGTGTCGGTGCATGCTGGTGCTTTCTTTTTTTTTTTATAGAGGAAATATTTTCTAAACCACAAGAACTATAATGAAATGATGACGAAGCAAACAACACTCCGCTCCTTTGTAAAATCCCATTAAGATGTACCGAAGGGATTTGAGATATTACCTCCTGAGCAATTTTGATAAGAATGTCTTCAGGATAACTTAAAGTGTGAACGTCCTGCAATACTAAACCCCAGGTTTTCAACTGACACATTCCACTCAAGTGAAGGTTTTGAATGTTTGTGGATTTTATCTTTTTGTATATTAACTTCTTGAGTTCCGCTTCAGCTCTGATTGTTGTACTGTACCTGCACTTTGCACAAACCAGTTTGAGATATCTGAGTTGTGGGTTTCTATGGATGGGAGCCTTTATTCATCTGTGCAGCTGTGGAGGATAGCACTGATGGGTTCTGTTTGTTCTTAACAAAGACATTCTTAGACATTTACCTACAAACAAAGTAGTATTTTAAACCGGTCCTTGGCGATGGCAGTGATTTAGAGAACTGAATGTGTATTTGTTTCAGTTGAGTCTGACTGAGACTGATAAGCAATTTTACTCCACATTGGTAAACACTGCAGCTATAAAGCAGAGGATTTTCTCTTCGTCTCTCTACAGGACCGCGATGGGCATCATGGAACCTCGGGGTGTTCATGTGTATCCGCTGTGCCGGCATCCACCGCAACCTGGGCGTCCACATCTCCAGAGTCAAATCTGTCAACCTGGACCAGTGGACATCTGAGCAGATCCAGGTACTGTATATACACACACACACACACACACATCACCCATAGAGATGATCCACAGATCTTCGCTGTGTCACTACTTCACAACACTGTTGCTCAGTTTTCATTTGTGGCAGTCTGATCATGTTTGTAATGTAGATGTGTGACTCAGTTCTGACAAAGTTAGAGTTCATGTGTTGTAAGCGGTAACAGACTGGCACCAAAAAGAGGGCCTGACATTTCTGACAGAGAGAGGCCACACATTACACAAACACACACATATATATATGGCAGTGATCATAATGATGATGAGAAAAGAAAATGCATTGATCACCAAAATTGCATCCTAATAGGATGAATGGAACCCAGACTGGAACAAAGTTTTGATTATAGGGAGAGCTGCTCACGGTGAGCTAACTGTTCCTGATCTCCTATTGTTTGTTCAGAGTTTGCCCTGACCGACTACTTTTTTTTTTCTGCAGCCACATCAGCACGTTTGCATCTTCACGCAGCACCTTGCAGCCATTGTGGCATTTGCCTATCTCGCCCTATAGCCAGTCCATCACTGGTTGTGAGCCATTGATCACTATAAGACAATGGAATAAGACAGTTCATAACCTCTGCTCCCACTGTACTGTATGTTCCCATTGTGATTATTTCACACAGGACTTAGACCTACTTTTTACATTTGATATTGGAACATCTTGAACAATCTGGAAAGAAAGAACAACACATAATTTGTAAATAAATTATATCCCTATAAAGTTTTTTGCTTTTGACTGAACCAAATTGACTGAGCTCAACCAAACCATTGATGTCAGTAATATCATTCTTCATGTTCTGTCAGAAAGACACAGAATCCAGACACACACAGCTTGAATCAGACTGTCCAGTGATAACATGTGTCAATGTGGTGGAGTGGGTTGCATATTAATCTGTGGTTTGATCTCTGCTCCTTTTATAGTGTCCTTGGCCAACATAATAACAATACTTTAGTTAGTGTGTGACTGTGTGTTGGGGGAATGACTAATGCAGTCTATTTACAATTTTATTAACAGTAATTGTTATTTACATTTACAAATCATATAAAAAAGCCACTTCCTGAGAATTTATGGTTTGGGCCAATTATTTTAAGATTCAGATGTTATCCTCAGGTTTTCACTGACTCTACATCCAGGATTAAATGAGAACAAGAGCAGCTGGCAGCTAATGTAGCATGACTTTACATTGGACAGATTTATATCATTATTTAATCATTTACATCATCTTAAGCACGACAGGACCCCCTAGTGAGGAGCAATCTGAAAATATGTTCATCCCAGGAAATCAGCGGCAAGCGACAGAATTTCTAAAAATGGGTTGTTTTGGTTTTTATACTCGATTCAAAAGATTCAAAGGCTTAATTTGTCATCCTGCCCAATGTTACATGGAAGGAACAAAATTCTGTTTCTCAGATCCTAGGAGGCAATAAAAAGATACAGTAGTAGGAAATAAAAAATAAATTAGATACAAGCATCAACAAGATAAAAGTACAATGTAAGTGCGGTGCCTGTGCAAATTTGGTGTTGATTGCACAACCCCACCCACATCGAGGACTTGAGCTTTGCTCATTGAACATCCATTACACACAATCCTGACAGTAATGTTCATAAACTACGTGTCTCCAGCACTGTAACACACTGACAACACAGCTTTTTACATCAACAAACAATCGAGCTTCAAAAGGTTAAATAAAGCAGCAGCATGTCTATGTAAGGTGACGCACACACACAGCTTCACATTCACAGAGGATTTATGACAAACATGCACCGGGGTTATAGACAACTGCAATAAGTGTGTGTATAGGTGTGTTATGGGTAATAAGCGTGGCACATTGATTAAATTACACACAAAACATCTGGAAGAGTTATGTGTGTGTGTCTCAAAATCACCTGAGCATGCCAGTGATTTATTTAATCACCCTGTTGTTAGAATATCCACTTGTTTACCGTGTGTGTATGTGTGTGTGTACGATAAAGGCATGTGTGTGTTTCTTTGAGGCAGTGCCTATCCATCAGCTGAGTGAGAGTAGAAAGGGTCTCACTCTGAATGTTAATCACTGTTTTCAATGACTAATTAATTCTGGATGGCTGATTATTCCGACTCCGTCTCCTCTACTTCTCCTATCATCACCCCATTTATCACCCTCCTCTTAATTTAGCCTTGACACATGCGGCCAGTGTGTCTTTCACTCCTGTGTGTTTGTGCGTGAGCGCGCGTGCGTGGAAAAAAAAGGGAGTTGGCGGGGTTGAACCGAGTTGAATGCCAATGTGATGTATGAAAGAGCTCGCTGTGTGTGACATGTTCTTAAAGGCCTTTTAGCAATTACCTTGCTAGTATTAACACCGCACTCCGTTTGCTTTCTCTCCCGCTCCACTTACCTCCTCACAGAGCATGGTGGACATGGGCAACACCCGCGCCAGGAAGCTGTACGAAGCCCACCTACCGGAGAACTTCAGACGGCCGCAGACAGACCAGTATCCTCCTCTGTGCTCCTGCATTCATTCAAACCCCACCTTCACTTTCATCACTTTCATAAAAAAACAGACCTGTGTCTTACTTCCAATACTTTCATGAGAATTATATATTATATTGTGCACACTGCACACTATAGGCGCGTTTCCACTACAGGAACTTTGGGGTAATTTTACAGGGCCAGCCCTGTTGGTGCGTGTCTCCACTGCAGGAACCATCCCTTTCCGGGGCCGAACGGAGTCCCTGCCTGGGGGTAGGTTCTCAGATCGGCACTGAAAATCACGTGAGATTTTACTCTGTAAAAATTTTTTAAATTGGTCAGACTCAAAGCAGGATGTGATGCTAAGAGAAAGCTCCAAAATAAGCGGCATTTTTAAAACCCAATGTTACTAAAAACGGAAAAACGTCTGGGGGAAAAAAGAGAGAATAACTCAGAAAAAGACGAGAGTAGTGGTGGGCTTGGTTTAAAAAAAAAAAAGTGATAAATACGCGACCGCGGGATTACGTGACGATTGAGACGGCAAAGAAAAAGCCCATTTTTAATATTTAGAAAGCGTCTACACTGCCTGAAAAAAACAACAACAAGAGCAGAGAGCAAAAAACCGCTGCGATGATTGAAACTGTCGCACATTGCCATAACAGTTCCTACCCCCTCCTTTTACCAGGATCTCCTGCAGTATACACGCGGCTATTGTACTTCTGTAGTGTGCGAATTTCGAAAGTTAGTGTTGTCTCAAATCAGTTTTAAATTTTAATTGTGATTATTTAGTTAAAAACGAGTCGCAACTCATACAAGATGCTTTTGTTGCACTCAATTAACATGGCACAGCACTGGCAAGACAGCGAGATAAGAGAGCAACTCATGATCCGTGGGGAAGAGGAGGGAAAAACACTGACCACCGCTGTAGTGTACAGTTTAGATACTGCTGTATAAACACGTGATAGGTATGTGACGTAGCTGTTACATTCTGTATCGATGGCAACGCGCAGCTCGCCAGCCGGAGATCAGATGTGGGGTTTTTTGCCCAGTGGGAAAGAAGCCCTATGTATCAAAATACCTGCATCGGGGTGTCGTGTGGCACAGTGGGTAGAGCAGGCACTCTGTATTCAGAGGCTACAGTCCTCAAATAAAGACAAAAAAAAGTTTACAACAAAAACAAACAAAAAAACCTGCATCAAGCCGCTAACTTCAGTGGTAAAATGGCATTTGTCACGTTACATGTCAGCAAACATTGGCATAAAACTTCTCTGTCATCCCGCACTTGCATGTAAATGGCTGTTACCACACTACACGTGCATAATAACTGCCTGTCACCGCACATTTGTGTAAAACCCTCTGCAGCCAAACGTGTTAGTGTTTTGCATAAAAGGTCCCCTCATCACCATATATGTCACCCTATATACACATACTAAAAGCTCCCTATGGCCTCCTAATGTCACCATAAATTTGCATAAAATCTTCTTATGTCGCCACAGTTCCATCACATCCAGATTGGTGTCAAATGAGAGGAAAAAAACAGGGTGTAAAGTTTCTCCTTTCATCTGTTTCCTTTCATCTGTCACCCACATTAGAGAGGTGTTTCGATTCACCGTGAGCCTCTGGAGCACTTTCATAACCTCAGCTGGAGGAATAAACAGCACTCTCCTCAAAGAGTTTCCCACATTTATGTAGAGAGATGTCCTGAGCCTGTTGGGGTTTTAATGGATTGGTATCAGCCAAAATGATCCTTATCAAATTACAATCATTTATTTATTGTGGTCTGCTGCTGCTGCTGTGTGTCTCGGCCCGCTGGTGTGTCAGCGTTGTTCTCCGCCATCAATCAACGGCCTGGCGGAGAATGGGGCTGAAATCTGCTCCGTGCACAACAGAGAAGTTTGTCACTGTGAGAAGAGAGCGGGTGATTTCTGACACTAAAGCTGGAAACATACACCCGCTGTGTCTCAAATCACATACTTCAATCAGTACACTCACATGTAGTGCACTGGGGACACGGTGGTGTTGTCCTGAATCAAACCCTCCTACTGTATTGTGGTCATATATAATGACAAAATGTGACCAACCTTTTCAGCTCCATATTTTAGTTTTCAAGTTTGGCCCCTGGTGTCAGTCCTCAGCTGAAGGTGTGTTGCAATGTTGTTTATCCTTGTCACAGCCTTCAGTGATGACAACCACTGAAAGAGTATGTCCTCTTCATCATCAATTAAACTATTACTAACACACCGTAGTACAGTCGAACTGGCAACTGCCCTCCATTTAACTTAAAGCAGATATCAGCGGTTCGGCCGTTTTCGCTAATGCTGCGTTCAAGGCACGCTTTTGAAACCGTAAGTTACAGCTTCAAGTCACATCAGGTGGCTGATGAATTGTGAGCAACATGACGCATAAAAGTAAAAGAAAACTACCCCACTTTCACCCTGAATTTACTCAAAAATAGATTTTTGCACAAAGTTTGGGCTAGTGATTACATTCATTTTAGACCCAGTGGGGTCAAATTCATTTTTCTTTTCTGGACACCTTTAACAGGAAGTCATTTGTGGGTAACTATTGACAGATCTATTCTGGCACGGTGGTGTGATTGTTGTCTCTCATTCAGACAGAGTTTGGATTTTACAGCTCAAGGTGGGGGGTGTCTGCTGATACTTTATGATGAATAAAGAAAAAAAGTGCAGGAACTTTACTAGTCCAGATTTGAAAGTTTAATGGTTCATCTAATTTTACTGAAAACTTATGGGCCCACAAGTACAGACTGATCTAAATTAGACATAAAGTTAAATTTGTTGAACTTTGTTTTATCTGCTTTTTATGAATGATTATGACCTGTGCCCCCTTTCTTGAGCACTTGCCCTCCAAAATGTCAGTGCAGTGCCCTGGATCACAGATTATGATTCCTTACCGCCGAAGTCACTGAAATTAAAAGTGGATCATTTATCACAGGATCTTCTGAACATCCTGATGTTTAAGTGGCTTTTTTGACCCACAGAGCTTAGTAACAAACTCTTGCAAGATCTCACGCCACTGGAATTTAAAACCTGAGTTTCTGTGCTTAATAACACATTTATTGTTTTTAACATTGAACTCTTTGTGGAGTGTTGTAGAGTAATCCTGCCCTGGGTTGATCAGAAAAAACGAGCAGCAAACTGAGGCATACAGTAAATTCATGTTATGCCTGGTTTGTTGTATGTTGTATATTGTTGTTACAGGAAGTAAGGGAAGTTTACTCAATTTCTTACTGTTGGTGCTTCTTTTTAGTCTTTTATTGAACTGCAGTTTTGCACAGTTGACTGTTTGTTGGTTTGTCTCAGTTCACATTTTCTCATTTGCTGTTCAGAGTCACTAAACAAGTTTTTCTAGGTAGCTTTACGTAGCTCTACGCTGTAGTTAAATCTCCTCCAGTGGAAATTAATTGGCAGCTTTGGGAAGGTTTGCTCTCAAAGTACACCAACTGGAACTGCTGATCTCTTAACAACAGATTTATAGTAAGTTTTTATATCGTGGTGGAGACTGAGCAATGTCAACATGATGACTGTTTGATATAAAGATGGCATTGAGATTCAGTGCACTGAAAGTCAAAAGTTTGAAAATTCACTGTTTCAACAGGAAAGTAAAATTGCAACAAAAAAATCATCCAGGCTGTCTCTGTCGTCTAGTCCACCTCCTGCGACGGGCCTTTTTCTTACAGCATCAAATCTAACTCACTCATCGTCAAACTTTAGCTTCCTCTGCTCAACCAAGACTTTCCGATGCCAAATGAGAAGTGACAGGCTCGCTGTTAAGTGTCACTCTGCACTTTTAACCAGGACACCTCCAGCGGTGTCTGTGTATAGTGCTGTAACAGCGTATTGCAGTTTGCCCTTTTCTAAGATACAAGACAAGACAGCTGTGTGGTTAACACAGCAGCATATGTTCATATTTCCACCAGCAGACTGAAATAAATAATCTCCCAGTTTGAAATGCTGCTCTAATACCCTATCTTGTATCTGGCAGGCCCATTTGTGCGGGTGGTCATCATTCTTCACTCTTTTGAAGTCCATTAGTCGTTCTGACAGCAGCGCCGCTGGCTGAAAACAGCAGATAACAGACTCAGGATTAGAAGAGCTACCGCCTGAATGTGTGCTTGTGAGTTTTCAGTGTGTGTGTGTGGTTAGATCATGATTTCGACCCGGCTATTTACTGTGCTCTTGTATGTAAATGACAAAATGGGGTTTGATTCCCCAGTGGTATTTGCTGTTTTGTTTTCATCTTCTGTGTCTGAGTGTGTGTGTGTGTGTGTATTTAAGTTTTCATACACACACATACACACATTTTACACCAGTGTGGGCTTGGTCATGTTGATTTGTTTATTGAGGTTTTGCTGTTATTTTTGTAGAAGTATTAAAGTTTTTTAATGGTCATTACGATGAATACAAAATCTAAATAATCTTTTACATTATGGAGGTTAAATAATATGTTGGTATTGGTTCACCATCTTTCCCGTTGCTACTGTAACAAGCTCTCACATTCAGAGCAATGGTAGTAAACAGGTACAGGATGTGGTCCGGTTGGGAACAGCATTAAAGCTCCTATTGATACATGACAGTGATAGAACTTGATATGATAAGAGAAAAAAACAAAACACTGAAAAGATTTTGGAAACATTTTATGTTTTCAAAGATCATTGTGACTGAAAGTCGTTATTTAATTCCATCTTTTCACCAAATTGATTTGTCCGCCCACTGGCGATGGCGCCGCAGTCCCAGCTCACAAGTTGGACGCAATTGTCCACTTTTCAACGGCAGAAAAATGAAGCAGCACTGAAGTACAAAAAAACTGCCCACTTGAGTCTGGCTCCAGAAGTGAGTCAACCCCTAAAGACTGTTACTGTAAAGTGACCAACTTTACTACAGAAATAAACATGTCACAGAGGCCACGCCCATTTTTATTGACAGTCTATGGTTGTTATGGACTGATCTAATGCTTCTTGCTTCTTCTCACTTATAGTTTTACTTTTTTTTTTGATAATGAGTAGCTACCTTAACTGCTGGTTACTGGATTAACCTGTCAGATGTAAAAGTTGAGCCGTCCTCTCCTGCTTATTGTTCTGTATGTCCTATAAAGGAGTGCTTCATCTCAAACTGTAATGAAATATAATTAGTCAGAAGCAGTTTTCCACAGTTCAGAGTTGAGAAACTTTAAAAGCCAGACTGTCTTGTGATGTGGCATCTTGCGTATTAGCTCTGAAGTTACCTAAAAATGTAAAATACCTCACTAGTTATGAATGAAGGCACGGCGATGACCATTCAACCTCTTCATGCAATGCACAGTAATGAGTGTGACAGTCATCATGTGTAATGAGTCAAAAGGAACTGTGGGGATAGTTGCAACAGAATGAGCATGCAGGATATCTCCATGTAGGATAGAAAGTCTTTTTTCTGCATGCAGTGTTGTTGCCTAGTTGCTTTGCCTTTAAATTGAGATTTATTTATAAATCTTTACATACAGGAATGTTATGAAATTTGATAAAAACCAGTTTTTGTTGTTTTTTCACATCATCATGGTGGAAGTGTTCTTATCTTCTATGAAATTAGCCACCTCAGCTTTCTGTGTCGATGCAACAATAAACCAGCAGGACCAAGAATAACATCCTGTCTGCTCAGCAACACAGATGCTGAGCTGTAAATAGCAATAATAAAGCCACACGCTTGCTCAAATATCTAATAATACAGTATCTTTATATAGTTCAGGTCTTCCCGTTGATAATCAGAATGATCTGGACCAGTTATATAACATATAAGATCAACATGGAGTCAGAGCTGGAGCGGGTGTCGTAGTGCTAACGTTTATCCACTGCAGCTCTGAGTATCTCAGTGCACCATCCAATGTATTCTGGTGTTTCTAGTGAACGGTAATAAATGAGTGTAGTGTTTGAGATGCAGCTCCAGCAAGGTCCCCCACCCTCACCCCCACCATCTCCTTCCTGGCCTATCTCGTAGCCCGACTTGTGCGGGTGGTCATCATTTTTCAATCTTCTGAAGTCTATTACTCGATCTGACAGAAGTGCCGCTGCTGAAATAGGGAGATAAGAGAGTTGGGATTAGTGCTGATGTAGTGCTTGGGTGTGAGGGTGGTGTGTGTGTGTCTGTGTGTGTGAGTGAGTTCATGAGAGTGCGGTTGTGTGTCTTGTGTGCCTATTGTATTTTGACAATGGGAGTTATCGTCATTCTAAACTGTAACCCAACTATTGTCCCTGACAAGTTCTGGATTTACTTCCAGCACGTCACTGATCCTTCACTTTGACAGAACAACATCAGTGAAATCATTGGTGCAATAAAGCAGAGAGAAACAATCCATGTCTTTTACCAAGGATTTACTCTGACAGTGACATTTTGTGACAAATGGAAAATCAGATTTTGATGAAAACTCCACAGAAACACAGAAAATACAATAAATATTATGAACAGCATGGTCATCGGGGAGAATCCACAACGTGACTCCTTCCAATTTGTTCTCAGTGACTTGACTTGACTTCTCTCGTGAGTTTTCATGTGTAAAAAACAACCAGATCCTATTTAAGATCTTTTTGGTACTAGACAAGTACTGGCAGAGCTCAGCTTAATGCTGCTATACAGTGGGTGCTAGTTTCATTTGGAGCATTTCACGCGAGATTCACGCGTGAGGCACGGGAGAGCCAGGCGGATTTTTTGTGGAGGAGTTCACCAGAAGCTGCAGTGCGCCCAAACAACCGCCAGGTGGCATCTGTGAGCAGGATAAAACGCCTCAGCAGTGAACACGAATGGGGAATGCAATATAATAATAATAGTCTTTCAATGACAAAATGTAAACACGGCACAGTATACTCTCACTCTATTTTTTCGGCCCTCCGTCTCGTCAGCTCCAAACACGTCTGTGTTTTTAAAATGAGCCAACTACTGTAGGCCTACATAGTGCCGCATTTCTTGTTTTAAAGAGAGGGAGAGAGTCGGTGTTACGGATGTGAGGTGGTAAGGAGTTCCAGTAGGCTACGGAAGCACATTGCATTCACTTAATTATTTTTTTTTAATCTCGTAATTACGAGATCCTGATGTCGTATGAGATCAGGATCTCACAATTATGAGATAAAAAAAGAGGAAGTATAAATCCGCTATTGTTGTGGCAATTAATGAATGCTATGGTGCTGTAGTGGTTAGAGCAGTATGTGGGAGACCAAAAGGATCGAAGCTGGCATAGCATCGTTGTTTTGTACCATATTAGACCACTGTACGCTACATTATTAGCGGGGGACACACCGGCCCATGTTGCCCACGTTGTACGGTAAACATCACGTTACAGCCGCGGTTGTGAGTGAGTCATGTCGGGACCAGAGCGATTACTGGGACAACGGGACAGCCAGGTGTAGAGTCGAATGATGAGAAATTATGTTGGTCCAAGGTAAACGTTTTATTAGCAACCAGCTTCAAGTGTGATCACAGCAGCCAACAATAAGATTCCTGCTAATGTGTACTTCCGCATGTCACTACTCTCACGGGAGTACCTATACTACGGCAACACCCGGCCACCAAACAGTGCGACTATGACAATACTGTCTACATCCCCCTTTTCAAGTTTAACTTTAGAACTGTTACCTTAATACAACCCAAAACACAAAGGCAGAACAAATCAAAATCAATAACAGTAAAACATTTTATAACTTTTTTTCTATTGCACTGTGAATCAAAATTTAAGGTTGAGCTTATCCAAAACATTATAAATAAGGTTGTGCTTTCATTTCAATGCAGTGTAATGAAATAGCCATTTTATAACCATCAAATAAAAGTCAGCTCACTCAATATTTGTATGCCTTGTAAAGAACGCATTAAGCATGTCATGTGCATAATAAATTCACATTTCTCATCTTTGCATTTGTATTATCTAAGTGCTATAAGTTTAGATCTCAAACTCAGTCCAAGTATTTTCTGTTTGGCTTGGAGACTCTTCCACTTCTGGTAACATACGTGGAAGTGGAAGGCTGGGCCGCACCTTGTTCCTGTGTCTCTGCACACGTTGGTGTTTGACAATGTTCTGGTTGTGCATGTGTGTTGTCAGGGTTCTCTGTTTGAGGTGCATGTGTGTGTTGTGGTTCATTTCCATGTGTGATGGAAACTGGGGGTTGTGGAGGCTGCGGCTCCCTCACAGGCAGGAGGTGCTGTCTGTTGCGTCTGTACTCCCTCCCGTCAGACTCAACCACATATGAACGTGGCTCATCGCAGCTTCTCTTCACTGTGCCCAATTTGTCATGGCCTTTTCGTGTCTGGAGTCTCACCACTTGATTTGGTAGCAGGGGAGCAAGAGGTTTGCTGGACTTGTCGTGACAGTATTTCTGTGTCCTGCGTTTCTTTGTGAGCTGGGCTTTGACACTGACTGTTGACTTTGCTGCAGGTCTCAGCAGTTGTTTGCAGATGGGCAGAACTGTTCGAGTCCGTCTGGACATAAGTCTTTGAGCAGGCGAGCCCAGGATCCTGTCCCGTGGTGTGTTGCGAAGGTTTAGCAAGTTCAGGTAAAAGTCTGTCCCATCTCTGTTTGTTGTCTCCAGCAGCTTCTTTGCACTTCTCACAGCCCTTTCACTGAGGCCGTTAGACTTTGGGTACTCAGGGCTACTCGTCACATGTATAAAGTCCCAAGATGTGGCAAAGTCACGGAATCTGTAACACATGAACTGAGTGCCATTGTCTGAATACAGCTTTTGTGGTATGCCGTGAACGGAGAAATGGCATTTCAACTTGCTGATTACACATTGGGAGGACATGTTGCTGAGCTGGTCAACTTCGAACCAGCCTGAGTAGGAGTCCACAAGAACGAGGTAGTGATGGTTTTCCCATTCAAATATGTCAGTGGCGACAATAGACCAGGGCAGATCAGGGACTGCGTGTAGTTTTAGTGGTTCTCTTTGTTGGTGTGGTTTTATGCTGTTGCAGGCGCTGCATGCTTGTATGGCAGTCTCCACATCCTCATTTACTGATGGCCAGAACACACACTCCCTTGCCCTCTGTTTTGTGGATTCAATGCCTGGATGACCCTTATGCAGCACTTTGACATATTCAGAATGCAGGGAGGAGGGGATAACTGCCCTGTTACCTCTTGTGATGATATTGTCGTCAACAGTCAGTTCGCCACGAACATGGAAAAATGGTCTCACCTCCATGGGCACACTGGCCATGCGCCGTGGCCAGCCGTCTCGGATGAAGCGAATTAGTTTCTGAAGGACAGGGTCTGCAGCAGTGTGCTCACGCAGCTCATCGAGCCGCCGCGGGGATATGAGCTGAACCGACATCACCTCAAACTCATGTTGTTCCTCCTGCAAAGGAATGACATCACATCTCGGCGCACGCGAGAGGGTGTCAGCCAGGTAGAGGTGTTTCCCCTTCTTGTAGGTCAGAGTCAGGTTGAATTTTTGCAACGTCAACATCATGCGCTGCAGGCGCGCTGGGATTGTGTGAAAAGGCTTGTTGTGGATCGTGACTAAAGGCTGGTGGTCGGTCTCTATCACAACAGGTTTGCCATAGATGTAGTCGTAGAACTTGTAACAGGCAAAAACAACAGCGAGTAGCTCCTTTTCTATTTGAGCGTATCGAGTCTCTGTCTCAGTCAACACACGTGATGCATAAGCCACAGGTGCATCATCCTGGAGGCAAGCAGCACCTAGGCCATGTTGTGATGCATCACAGGTGAGAGTCACAGGTCTTTTGACGTCATAGTAATGGAGCACGGGTGGACTCGTGACACTCAGCTTGAGTTTATCAAAAGCATCCTGTTGTTGCTGTGCCCAGCTCCAGGCCACATCCTTGTGCAGCAGCTGGCGTAGTGGTGTTGTCAGTTCACTCAGGTTTGGGATGAATTTACCCAGGTATGTGACCATTCCCAGAAAACGTTGTAGGGCTGCTTTGTCCTCTGGAGTGGGCATCTCAGTGATTGCCTTGATTTTTGTTGGATCAGCTTTGAGTCCTGTTTCAGTGAACACATGTCCTACATAGCTCACCTCCTTGAGCCCGAATTTGCATTTGTTTTTGTTGAGTCTGAGATTCACTTTTCTGGCTCGGTCCAGAATCTTTTTCAGGTTTTCCTCATGTTCCTCTGCATCTTTGCCGCCTACAATAATGTCATCCACAATTATGGCACATGGATATCCAGCAAATATTTGTTCCATTGCTCTCTGGAAAACTTCAGAGGCAGTGTTGATTCCAAAAGGCATTCTACAGAATTTAAACCTGCCGAAGGGAGTCGTGAATGTTGTACGGAGAGAGGAGACATCATCTAGTTTGACCTGCCAGAATGAGCTTTTTGCGTCGAGGACAGAGAAGACAGTGGCACCTGACATCTGTGCTGCTACTTCCTCCACTGTGCGCATAGGATGGTGAGGACGCATCAATGCCTTGTTCAGGTTCCGTGGATCTATGCATAAACGAACATCATCAGTGTCTTTTTTGTGTGTGGCAACCATGTTGGAGACCCATTCTGTGGGTTCATCCACCGACTCGATAACTCCTAGATCCTGCATTCTTTTGAGTTCTAGTTTCACCTTCTCCTGCATTGCAACTGGAATGCGGCGTGGAGGATTGACCACTGGCATCACGGTTGGGTCCAGTTTCATCGAGTAGGTGACAGGTAATTCGCCAAGTTCATCTGTGAACAAGTCTGCATATTCCTGGAACACTCTCTGTGATATGGTTTGATCTTGGACAGTGTCTATGTGATGTACTTCCTTGCTAAAGGTGACCAGATTCATCTTTAAGCTGTCTTGTATGCCTAGGATAGACTGTACATCCTTGTCCACAACCTGAAATATTAAGGTGTGTGGGCGCTCTCTGAGCTCACATTGCAGGACCACTGTGCCAACTGATTCAATTATGGTTCCACCGAAAGCAACAAGTTTAACTTTTTTGTCTGACTTACAAATGTGTTCGTTGTGTTTTACAGCTTTGTATGTGTTCAGAGAGATCACGTTACATTTAGCCCCTGTGTCCACTTTTAATTCAAGGGGTTTGTTATTAACAATTATTGTACAATGACCTTCTCCCTTGTAACAGTCCCCAGTTTGCACAGAGTTTATGTCACTGTCCTCCTGTAATGACAAGCCTTCAACAGTAAAAACCTCACTGTCTGAATCTGTGTCAGCTGATAACTGATTCACCTGTTTGTTTGGGTTGCCCATTTTTGCAGATCTGCACAGCTTCCTAAAATGATTGTGTTTACCGCAGTTATGACACTGTTGTCCAAAGGCTGGGCATTGATCACGTCTCGCCGGGTGGGAGCCTCCACAGTTACCGCAATGAGAGACTGATGATCGTTCTTGTTTGTTCCTGTATTTGAACTGACTCCTGGGTTTGTTGCTGTGTCTCATCTGCATGGCGTCCACACTGGCAGTTGTCGCATATTTAGGTGCAGAGAGTGCTTTGCTATGTTGGTCAGTGAGTTCACTTATTTGGCAAATGCGTATGGCCTTGGCTAGTGTGAGGTCAGTCTCTTTGAGCAGGGAACGTCTGACACTGTCATTACTGATCCCCACAACCAATCGGTCTCTGATGAGTTCATCTTGCAATGCACCAAAGTTGCATGTTTTAGCCAGGTTTTTTAAAGTACTCACGTATGATTCAATTGTTTCGCCTGGTTTTTGACATCGCGAATTGAAGTTGTGCCTCTCCATTATCACGTTGGGTTCAGGGTTGCATATCTCTCTGAATTTGCGTAGCAGGCAGTCGGGATCTTCCCGGGATTCCGCCGGTGTAACAACGACATCGCCTTCCGTTATCGCGGGGGCATATGTGAAAGACTGCTCTCTCTCTATGGCTTCGGGTCCCGCAAGATTGAGGAGTATGTAGGCTCTGGTCTTGGCCGGCTTATCACTGTGTGCAGCGGCAATGAATATTTCGTATTCACGTTCGAATCTACGCCAGTTCTCTGCCACGTTGCCCTCGAAGACGAGTGGGTCTGGGCGTCTGAATCCGTCCGCCATTCCGTGTTTTGTTTACCTCCGTGCGGTCTCAAAGTCTTTGTAGCGATTCCGTAGAATCTCGTCACGGCCAGGGACATCCCACTTCTGACACCATGTAGAGTCGAATGATGAGAAATTATGTTGGTCCAAGGTAAACGTTTTATTAGCAACCAGCTTCAAGTGTGATCACAGCAGCCAACAATAAGATTCCTGCTAATGTGTACTTCCGCATGTCACTACTCTCACGGGAGTACCTATACTACGGCAACACCCGGCCACCAAACAGTGCGACTATGACAATACTGTCTACACCAGGGTTCATGAATGAATCCGCTCCACAGACCCAGGTCCCCGGCTGCTGCCGCTGCTCCGGCGGGGAACGCAATGCTCACTGCCAGGATCCACACCGGAGCAGCGGCTGCTGGGGGCGGCCAGGCGGGGAAGGCGATCAGTGAGCTTCGCCGTCCCCATCGGAGCAGAGCGTTATCTATCGCTCTGCACCGGAGCAGTGGCGGCCAGGCTCACACACCCAGGGAAGGCGGAGAAACTCTCTGCTTCTACTGAGTGGCTTGTTGTAAAGTTTAGCAGCAGCGGGGCAGCGCGTGGCTGCTGCTCTGTTCACTTCACACCATGGATACGTATTTGTTTTCTCCCGGTAGACGTAAATACATAACACGTGTACCCCCAATCAGAACACTTCCCGACCCCCAGACGTACATAATGTGTTTTCCATGTAAACTCAATTTACAAAGGGGACAATAGCTGCCTGCAAACTAACCTACAATATTTCGAAAACTAAATCACATGAGCAAAGCCTCGCATAACACAGAAACGGGGCAGATGAATGGAGAAATAGACTGCTCATTTTGTTGTTTGACTGCCTATGTTTTTCTTTTGTTCTCTGTCGCCCTCCCTTTCACAAACTCACAATAACACAGTGCGATTGGTTGAAAGCTGATAATTAGCCATGTGCTTACAAGCTGATTGGCCGAAACCAAGAACAAAGCAGCGTGAATGGCCAATCGCCATGTGCTAACAGTCGACATGTAAATCAGATGTTGATGGGCGTTACGAGCGCGGAGATGAATAGGTGTAAATAGGGTACTTTGGCTACTATCTGTAACTGGAAGAAAAACAGCCTTCACTCTTTCTCAGACTAAAGTCCTGCCCGGCTGCCCCCTCCCCCCACAGTAGCCTAGTTCACAAAGCTGCTTTGAACAGAAGACTAGACTTAGACTTAGATTAAAGCCTCGGCTACTTTTCATTAAAATAACCTGCTGCTCTTGGCTGAAACAAAGCCACTGTTAACAAAATCAACATCTAATCTGTCCCTTCAAATTGTGTGTAGCAGCTGCGGACAGATGTGTATGCTCCGCTCGTCAGTCCAGTCGCATCGGGTCCAGGCTGCTGGCACGGACGAAACAGTTTATAAAGAGTTTAAACGAGCGATCGTCGGCTATGAGGTGGTTGTTCACAAGAACTTGCAGAAAATAGATAGGTAATAGAGAACCACTGACCGCTATTGACCGTATTAAATGCTCAGAAATCAAGGTTGTTTCATTTCAATAAGTTAAGCTTCAGAAACCATCGAACAGGCCTAGGTCGCGGACTTGGAGACCTGTAGCCTAGTTTTAATGTACTGTAAACCCAAATGATCTGTGAGACAGCTGAATCCACCAATGTATTTATTTTATTTTTTTTATTTTTGGGCGGGTGGGAAATCGGTCAATCTGGGTGGGAGATGCTCGCATCTCTCCCACTCCCTCCTTCTCCTGTGAGGAAGAAGAGAGAACAGAACCATAGACCTTTCCATTTTTGCTGAGCATAAGGTTTGTTCTGAATTAGGAAAGCCTGTCCCATACAGATGCAGTAAAATCACACACCCCAGCCTCGCTTTCAATAAAACACACGCCTCCTTTGATGTGAACATGGATGAATTAAACCAATCGACTTTGTATCGGCCGCTACTATGCTACTTTCCATTAAAAAAGAGAGGAGATTAAAAAAGAGGGAAAGAGGAGGGGGGCATTCGTGCTTCAGCCATGGATGTATTTTTATTATAGCCTACATCCATGGCCTCAGCACGGTACAGAGCAACTGGCCCAAGTGTGAGTGCGTCCTTGTGTCCGCTGCCAGCGCCACACGGGCTTTGCCTTCCAGCAATCGAGCGCTGTTTTCGTTTTTTAAAAAAAAAAAAAAACAATAACAGCAACAGCTGTAGGCAGCTAGGATCATAGATATTCTATATGGCTGGGATCGCTGTGCCGTCGCCATAGAAACGTAAGACGCATTACGGCTCATTCGCAAAACACCTTTCAATGGAATCACCCGCAAATAGCGATTGCACTTTTTCGAAATTTCAGAAATATCGCTTTTATTTTGCGAAACTCTGTAATGGAAACGCAGCTACCGGCGTCACCGGAGTTGTGTGTGTCCATGCTGTGTTGGTTTGTGTGACTTAGGGGACGAATGAACCACATGTTTTTGTCATGCATTGCTGACCTGGGCATTGTTTCTCAATAAATTAGAAAAGCGGTTCCTATCATTCTCCTTTTCCGTGCATGGTTGAAGGAAATGCTCGCATCCCTCCCACTCCCTCCTGCGCTATAATGTCATGAAACCAGTATGAGTGTGTGGACAAAACCACTACTAGGCTACTGTCGGCACCTCATCACCGTTGTTGTTTAAAAGGCTCTGTTCTTTCTGCAGTCAGGTAGCGCACATCCGCCGTGTTGGTAAACAAATAAACTAATAATCCCTCTATATCAACGTGTGTCGGGGGCAACCGTGCTTGCATGCTTGGGTGTGTGAGTGCGGGCCAGCGGTGACAGAGGAGCGGCGTTGCGGTCCCTCTGTCCGGTCCATTCACTCTCTTGCTCTCTCGACCATAGCTGCAGCTGAAGTACATGGTCTGTGAACAGCGGCACTCTCTCATTGCAGCTACGTTGTGGTCAAACGCGGAATTACTTAAACATCTTCTCAGTACGATGCTTCCACCTAGTGTCTACAATGTGACCTGCAGTTTCACGCACTGCGTGAATCACGGTGACCGTGAGGCAAACGTCCAAATGAAACTAGCACCCACTGTAGGACACCACACAAGATCATAGACTGAAACACTATAGGTAATTTTAAAGTACAGTGGCATGCAAAAGTTTGGGCACCCCTGGTCAAAAATTCTGTTAAAGGGGTAGTTAAAGCGATATTCCGGCGTAAGTGAAAGCCACGGTCAAACACACCGTAACATCGAGTCAGACCCCCCCTCGAGAGATCAATTTCCCCGACCGCTAGATTCACGAGTTCCACCAACTTCAGCAAAGACCGCACTATCGCCACACACGGCGCTGTGCGGATCCACTGTCTAACCGCAAAACGCCACTTTTAGCCACAAATAATGCTCAGAACTGCACCAAAGCTCATCAATAGTACATTACAGGGTCCCAGCACGTAGGACGAGCCGTCAAACATCCGCTAGCTTTACCTGTTTAGCTTTACTCGGTGATCCACTCGTCAGGGCTGCTCCACCAGCAAGCGGCTCCAGGAGGAGAAGTAGGTGAGTTGTGTCTGCTGAAGAAAACAGGCAAAGCTAGCGGATGTTTGACGGCTCGTCCTACGTGCTGGGACCCTGTAATGTACTATTGATGAGCTTTGGTGCAGTTCTGAGCATTATTTGTGGCTAAAAGTGGCGTTTTGCGGTTAGACAGTGGATCCGCACAGCGCCGTGTGTGGCGATAGTGCGGTGTTTGCTGAAGTTGGTGGAACTCGTGAATCTAGCGGTCGGGGAAATTGATCTCTCGAGGGGGGGTCTGACTCGGTGTTACGGTGTGTTTGACCGTGGCTTACACTTACGCCGGAATATCGCTTTAAATATTTTGGCAAATTGGCCCATAGCCATAATCCCTATAGTTTTAGGAGTTCGTTACCTTTAATTTTCGTTGCAAGCTGTTTTTAGACCGGTGGAGCAGAGCCGTGAGCTGCTCAGAGCTACGCTACAGAGGCTAATATTTCTTGGTTTCCCTCATCAGACTCATCAAATACACAATCCAACAACTCCAAAACGTTCTCGTGGACAAGTTGCGACCTGCACATTCACCACGCTATAAGACAGACGGAACGTTGTCTCATAGTGTTGTTTTTGAGGTAAATCCATGCAAAACAGCTGATGCACGTTCCCGTCGGGGGCAGTTTTTCGGCAAGCAGTCTCAACATTTGCCTCGAAAACAACTCTGTCTCATAACGTTCCATTATTATATCATAGCGTGGTGAATTCATTCATACAGTATCAACAATTGTTAACATTTGTTTGGTATAATCACAAAAAACCATCATATATTGTGGTTCTCTATTGGAGCATCAGATTCAAATACCCATAAAATCAGGAAAACAAAGGTTGATGACTAACTTTTCTTCTTCTGTTCCTCAGCATTACTGTTGTGCATAATGTATACTTGGATAATGTTTGTGCAGTATTACAGTACTTAACCCTGACCCTCAGAGCAGTGGAGGTCTTCATCCGTGACAAGTACGAGAGGAAAAAGTACTTTGACAAGGAGGCGGCGGCTGCAGCTCCAGTGAGTATCTTCCAGCTCTTGAGTTTTTGTCTTTGTTCTGTTTTTGCTTGTTGCAGATGTTTGTTTCAAAGCTGTTTGATGGACAGAAACTGGCTTCATATTGATGATTAAACATGAAAGATTTTCTATCGCTTTTGGTGAGAAACAGAACTTTGCTTCTTGAGTCGTGACTCCTCCGTGTCAGTGCACGGCTCATCCTCCGACATCATGTCTGTCACTCATCAAGCCTGCAAGGTTTGTATTTCTTACAGCTGTTGACCTTCTCTGCACTTGAGCACACTGGTGATGGTTGCTAAGCTCAGATGTGTGGAGAAGCAGTGACATCTCTCTGATGTCAGCGCAAACAACAGCGTCTCATTGGATCTGATACAAAAGTGCTGTTGCAACCAGTTGGAGAATAACCTTTTAAAACACTGTTATCCTGTGAATACAGGTCTTTATCTGTAAGTATAGATGTCTGTGTGTGTCCCTGTCAAGACTGAACCTTCGTTTGTGTGGATGATGCGAGAGAAAGAATGTAATTGTGTAGGTGTGTGTGTGTGTGAGTGGGCGGGTGTACATTTCCGTTTCTTGTTTCCAGAGAGATTATCTCTGTGAGGTGTGTGTTTTGGTGTGTTACGGCGAGTGGGTTGCTTCTATACTGCGTGTGTGCTATTCAGAGCAGTGCGAATGCTCAGGAAATATGTGCGATGTGCTACTGTGTGTGTATGTAGGTATAACCTGCTGTGCTCCCCGCAGATATTGACCATGACACAGCAATTGGACTCAACGATCAAAAGTTTGATCACAAGTCTGATGGTAAAGTCATTGTAACTAGTTGTGTCGACCAGACAGAGGAAAACTTTGAAAAGACTTTGAAAAGACAAAAGTTTGACGGCGTCTCACATCTAAAGACAGCAGCGTGTCATAAATCAGAGTTTTTAGTCTCACACTGTGAGATTTTGTAAAGGCTGAGGATCTGTTTTCAAGCCTAGATTCCTTTGAGATTATTACCCATCATGCTTCTCGTGGACATTTACTAGAAAAAAAGCAGCCATTTCTACTTTTTGGCTCTTTGTAGTTCTACATCATTATTATCATTCTCGTTTTTTTTGTCCTTTTTGTTTTGATTTATTGTTTTTGGTGTCTGTCTGTCTGTCTGTCTGTCTGTCTGTCTGTCTGTCTGTCTGTCTGTCTGTCTGTCTGTCTGTCTGTCTGTCTGTCTGTCTGTCTGTCTGTGTATATAGACAACCAACAAAAACAACAAATTAACTGCAGTCCCTATGTATATATGTATACCATCACCACAAATTATACTGTATACAGTATACAATACAGTCTATACATAATACCATATACTGTATGTGTATGCTTGATGATACATTATAATAATGTAATTATTAATTTGTCATGGTATGGTACTGTATATAGACATTACACACAATCAATGCTTCAGTTCATTGGAACGTGATGTAAGGTGTCAAAGGTTGACAGACAACAGACACAGTGACACATTCAGAAGAAAGACTGTACAACAGTAGTAGAAATGCTCAGTCAGCTGGCGGCTCTGCTGACAACCTCTTCAGCTTCAGTGTGTGAGGACGATTCACACTAAGTGAGCTCTGGCTAACCAAAAAAAAAAAAAAAAAGTTTCAGCAAAACGAAAACACTCTGAAACACGACACTACACTAGGTTCCATTAATGCAAGACGTCTTGTTCACAGCAGTCCTCCTCTGGTTCATCTTCATTTCATCTCTCTGTCTCTCGCTCTCACCCTCTCTCTCTTCTTCAGCGCCTCTCCGCTCTCTTCTTCTTTTCAGTTTCTCATTTTGTCTGTTTCTTGTTCCCTGTTGCCTGCTGCTTCTCCCTCTGTTTTCTCTGGCTTTCTCTGAAGCGTTGCCAGCAGTCAGACTGTGATCTAGGATCTGTTTCTGCCACCCACACAGACGGCTTGGCTTTTATATGCAAATTAATTATTAAAAACAACTCATTATCAGTTTAAGCAGTTTCGTGCAGATGGAGAAAGAAGAGGGAGGGGTAACCCTGAGCTATAGTTTGCGTGTGTGGTGAGTGTGTGCTGGAATGAGGGAGGGGATTTGTTGGTTTGATCTTCTCAGCACTTATAGAAACGGAGCAATTTGTGTCTCTGGATGCGTCTCCACTGTAGTTACATCATCATACTGTACGGCATTTGTTTACCAGTGTGTTTTGATGATATTGACAGTTGGGCTGTGTTAATGCTGTTACATGCCGGATGCAGCATGATGTAGTATCCCTTGTAGAGATGATTACCCTGCTCTAGTTGTCCAAGAAAAACACATTTCACCTGAATTAATGCTAATGAGACATTTTGACTGACTTCCACATGTTTCACCATCCTGGGTTGTAGTGGGCTGCGGAACGGAAGGAGCTGAGTCCACATTTAATTGTGAACCACAGAGAGTGTGGTTGTGTTTGACACTTTCTTTTTAAACCGAAGTCAGCATGACTTCCTTTTCTGTGAAAGAATAAGAAGTGATAATGGGTTGCGCTTGTGTTGCCACATATCTTATTATTCTAGAAACTAATTGGCAGCTGCTTGAACAAATTTGAGATGAGAAGATGCTTTTAAAACCACAGTCTGCCGTCTCCTCACAAGTCCTCGTGCTTATGACTTGACTCGCTAAAAGCAAGATTTTGTTCGACTAATTTTTTGTTTTTTTCCCACAAAATTTATTGCATTTCCTTAATCCAGCAAATAAATCCTCTTGCTGATTACTTAGGTCCAACACATCATGCAGTAAACACTGATTTGCTTTATATACCAGGGGCGTCAGACTCATTTTAATTCAGGGGTCAAACAGCACAATTTAAGATCCAATCTGGGCCAGACTGACAAAATAAGAGCATTATTGTATGCTGTATATGTATGGACGGGTTAATTGCTGTAATTTCGCTGTACTTCTGTATAGTGACGATAAAGGCTCAAGGCTTTATAACTTATAAATAATGAGAACTAAACTAAGATTTTCTCTTTGTTTTAGTGCAAAGAAGTAGGCTACAAGTGCATTATTAAGATGTTTACAGTTGATTAATTATCCTTTTAAAAACATTATAGACTTGAAAAATATGTGCAATTTCAACAAATTTACGCCGCATCTATCTTGTATATAGTTTTCACATGGCAAATTCATCCTGCATGTTTGACACTCCTAACGTATAGTATGTAAACATATGACTAAGTGTAATTAGCTCAAAAAACAATGTGTTATAAGATTTTATTTGAAACTTTAATTGTAGTTTCACCTATTTTCTATGGCTTCATTGAAAAAACACAGATCAGTCATAACATTAAAACAGTCTCCTGCTTTAAAGATAACTGGTCAACTGAGTTACAGTATATTGGGTCTATTGTTCTACTATTCAAAAAATTACAGCTTTAAAACATCTCCCTCATTGGGTGCAATGGTTCACTCACACAGCTACTGATAGAGGCTGCAGCTTGAGAGTGTTGACCAAAGACAGGGTATGTTTAGGAACCTTTCATCTGTAAGGCATGCGTTTCATCCTAATTGGAGAGGGACATCTTGTTCTTTATTGACGTTTGAATAAAGTACCGCTTTGTTGTGGGTCCTCAGACTCAAGTGGTTCTTCTGATATGGAGACGTCTCATATTACACCGACGAGTCCTCTTCTCGTGGTGTTTGAACATTCGAACATTTCAATTTCAACTCAGTTCTGCAAGATGTCTGTTATCAGGCGTTCACCAAGCCGCACTGATGAAGACGTGGACGGCAAGTTCTGTAGTGCATATTACTTAGTTCGTTTGAAGCGTCGTGTAATTATTTGTTTCATTTGTATTAGTGTGTGAGACCAACAGAGAGAAAACTAGAGGGAGCAGTGTCTTGTAACGGGCAGCTTGCAGTACTTCGCTCACAGTGAGTACGTGAGTGCATCCACTCCATTTTCATTGCCCATGCAGCATGAGCTCATTGTTCTGCCATCAGTGGATTAGTAAGGAGTGTGGGACTGTGTGTGTGTGTGTGTACATGGACCAGAGATTATTTCAATGTTACAGGAATCAACAAGACATCAGAGTGTATCTTGCGACTCCTCCGTGATGAGCCCAGTGATTGGCCTAAAAATGTCACAAGAGAGCAGCGCGGTCGCCCCGGAGGGAGGCTGCTGATTTTTACAGCCTTATTTTGCTGCGTTAGTCACAGGGATGTCCTGTCTGGCGCCCCCGCTGCACCGCCCAATGTTCTGCGTGCTGCTGCAGCCAGCTGTGGGGGGGCCCTATGTACCTAACTTCTGCCATCCACTGACATATTGTATCCTGACGCCAGTGGAGCGACGCAGAGCTCCAGGGAGCAATCGGCTATAAGGTCACTTTTATTTCTATGTCAATTTTAATGACATCGGAGGATTAATAATTAAGTTAGAGCCCATGAGGGGCCGAGTGACTTGTTTTATTTTATTTTAATGATTTTCCATGGATTTCGTGGAAATACGCAGCGTTGTGCTCATATTTAATGAGTATTACATCTCCCTCTTTCTCCTGACCGTCAGCTTTTCACCCCTCCTCCACCCGAAACAGCCACGAACACTTTGGCCCGCAGATGCCGTGTGCACGTGATACATCGCATTGTAGAACATATTAACATTATATCTGCTTTAACATCAACATGCACTGTAAACATTGCCATCGTGAGGACATTAGTATGCTGCAATTAGCACTTACCACAAAGCACTGCCTGCTAGTCTTGTTTGTAATTACAGGCTTGTAATTGGTTCAGCTGTAAGAAAGACCAGACTACAGATTGACTCGGTGTCCTCTAGCAAATAGAGGAGATTCTGATGAGATTCATAGATCTGGATTATAATGTTTGCTGTCACAAATGTTGCTGTGACTGGGTCATTAGTGCCGAGTTCAGCAGGAGAAGGCCGTCTCTACTGGATTATATTATGCATGTAACTTTATGAGCTCAATATTAAAATAATAATATTTAAACTTTAATGTTATTGTAAGATTTTTCCATTGCATATTTTAAATAATAAATAATAATATATTTTATTTATAACACTTTTACAAGTGCTCAAAGACGCTTAATAAAATATAGAACAAGATACACAAATGACGTGGAAGGTTAAAAAAGACATAAAATAACAGTTTACAGATTAAAAGCCAGTTTAAAAAGGTCTCAAAAGAGTTTACTGTAAATCAAATGCAACTGGACTTGGTTATTTCCTTTGAGATGCTATGACCTGGACAAATGAGAATATGCACAGGCTAGTTTAAACAGGTGTATTTTTAGGAGTAAGTTTTTAGTAAGTTATTTAATTTAAATAATTTAAAGTTTCTGACCATTGCTGATCAGTGACCATCTGATTAAATGAGACTGCTCTATTTTTGTAGATAACTTTAACAGACCTGCATCACTCAATGAAGAATATGGCTAATATCTTTTGTATAATTTTATTTATGAAGAAACACAAAATTCCTTTAATCCTGTAATGTCATTTTTTCACATTTGAAATGTCTGTATAGCCGATGTGACTGCACAGCTGTTAATCAGACAATGGTGATGATAAAAAACAGCAACGGTTTGTTTGTCTTGAATGGAGATTTCTCCATCCCTCCCACTCTCATCGCTCTCATGGTGTGTGTTGGTCTGGCAGATAAACAATAATTTCAGTAATTAGCGATGTTCAGACAGCCGGTGCCTCCGTCAATGTCAACCCTATATTTGGGTCATTTTGCCTAATAACGTATTTATTTAATTATTATTTTATTGTTGTTGCTGTTTATCATTAGGAATAGAATCGCATCAACATCCCCCTCATGTAACTGACAGACACAGTCGTAAGCAGAGACCTGTTCAATAAACTGTTGTCTCAGAGCCACAGACTCACAGACAGTTTGTTGTGTGGAGGTGCTGCAGCTGACTGTACTGGAACAGAGCAGAGGAAACCATGAACAGGCAGCGCACAAGGCGTCACTTAGTACAGTTTCATTTCACAGAAGCCTGCTTCCTTCTCATGGTTTTTAAATTGAACTTTTGGCCCCGATTCCTTTTTTCTCGCTCAACACTATAGGAAACAGCAGGGACGATCAATGAGAGAGAGAGAGAGAGGGGCTGCAGACCATAAACAGCTGTTCCCACACGCCTCCCTCATGCTGATTGTTTTTTCCGCTGAGTGTTTAGTGAATGCTCTGATTATTTGTTGTTGGAGTCGAGACACCGTCTGCACAGCTGATTGCACATACGCTCTCACACCCAATGCCTTTTCTGGTGCAACCCCCGGGTTCAAGGAGCTGGAGGAGGGGAGGGGGAGGTGGGGAAGGTGGGTGGGGGCTCAATCTGCCAGCACAGGGCTCACAGGCCAACCTGCTCTCCTGCCTCAATGCTCCGATTATTAAACGTACTGTAAATAAAATGTGATCAGACTGTGCACTGGCAATTTCACAGAGCGACACTACGACTATCCGCGGAGATGATCGCCATCCCGATTCCCGACTCTGTCGCACAGCCAAAGATACTCTATTATACCAAGATATCCCATGAGAGGCTGCTCCGATGATATGAAATGGTTACACTTCCTGTCTCCTAAATGGGCGTGGTCATCCGTCCCCCACCTTGTTCTGTGAACCTGTGTGGATTTATAAAATTTGTAGGTAGATGAAAGTGAGATATTTATATTTTCATTATACAAGATAATGAAATTGTCTTCGGACCCAAGGCTTAAAAACACAAACATGCATGCAGTACAATAATGAATAGAATAGAAAAAATACAATTCAATTAAAAGAAATGTGTGTATGTGGGGTGGCTGGGGACCATTAGTGCAAGTCTTAGTGTCTTTGGAGGGAGAGTTGTGTCTCTGGGGGGAGAGTACGTATACATGTGTGTGTATGTGAATGCCACTACAGGGGGGTGATTGCCTTCACCGCTCTGGGAAAAAAACTGTTCTTAAACCTTGTAGTGGTTACTTTGATGTACCTGTACCGTTTGCCAGACGGCAGTGGTACAAACAGTCCGTTGCCTGGGTGGGTGGGGTCTGAGGTGATGCATCTCGCCCTCTTCTGGACTCGAGAGGTGTAAACAGAGTCCAGATGCCGGCCCACAATCCCTTGTGCAGTTCTCACCACTCGGGCCAAGTCCTTCTTGTCCCCTGCTGTACAGCTGCCGTACCACACTGTCATACTGAGGCACAGAATCTTCTCTATAGTTGCCTTAGCAGTTGGGAAGAGAGACCAGCTCGCTTCAGCTTCCTGAGGAAGAAGAGCCGTTGTTGGGCCTCTTCACCAAGAGAGAGATGTTCAGTGACCAGGAGAGGTCAGAGGAAATGTGGATGCCCAGGAACTTGATGGTGTCAACACGCTCCACCTTTTCCCCCTGTATACATATTGGGGCATGTTGAGTCTTCCTGGACCTCCTGAAATCGACCTCTTTGGTCTTTCTGGTGTTCAGAATAAGGTTATTATTTGAACACCACAGGGTCAGGTGCTGGACCTCAGCTCTGTAGTGGGTTTCGTTGTTTGATACTGTATAAGACCCACTACGGTGGTATCATCCGCAAACTTCACCACTGTGTTTGAGGGGTAGATGGCAGAACAATCATGTGTAAAGAGAGTGAAGAGGGCGGGGCTTAGCACACAGCCCTGCGGCGTGCCAGTCTTGAGGATCAGGGAGGAAGATGTTGAGCTACCTGACTGCACCACCTGAGGCCTGTTGGTCGTGAACAAAGTTCATTATCTCCTGATGTGTCTGTCTGTCATTTTTATGTCAAAATGTTCAGAAGAGATGTGGCTTGTGAAAAATTAGTCCAAAATGTACTTCAGTGACGATGGGGCGAAGGGATCAACCATAATCTGTGTTCACGTTCAAGTTTCCCATTGGAGTCAATACGCTCAAGGCTTCCGCTAGTCTCCTAAAAGGGCGTGGCCGTGCAGAAACCCACGTGACATATGCTGTATACAGGAAGCTGACTCGTCATGGGGGGGTCTTCGGCACAGCTAAAGCCTAGATCCAGCATCAGGCTTGCGGAGGAGGGAGTGCACTTGTCAGAATTGGCAGATGGCATCACAAACAGGTTGCTTCAAATCACTGAGCAGTCAATTCTTCTTGTTAACAGAAATTGTTTGTTTACATCGGCAGTTAAAAAGTGTTTAGCTTGTCGATCGTCAATCTGACGGCTAATTGTCACAAGGGGTGGGGGGGCAGTCGAGTGAGTCTGAGAGGAATGCGCGAGCGGGCCCCGGCGGTGCCACAAAACACAGCTCAAGGTCACCGAGTTGATTGTGAGTCAATCGTCTTTGGGATACACGGCGGGGTTGTAACGGCCCGAACCATCCGACGCCGTCTTCCCCCTCAGCCGCCATAACTCCTGTTTTATTAGTCTCTGTATGACTGTTCCACTTTACTTCAGTGAGTGTCCTCTGTAGGAGTACAAATGAAGCTGTTACAGGTCCACCCCAAAGGACAAATTTCACTGAAGATGTTAACCATCCTTCTCTCTCAGTATCTGCGCTCGCCACGGCAGACGTTTAGACGCTGCTATCTCCAAGTCCTAATATCTATTCAACCTCTGTTCATCCTCTTTTAACCGGCTCGTGCTACTCCTTCTTGTTATCTATCCTCTCTTTATCATTCTGCCACCCCCCCCAACCCACCACCACCCCACCGTCTCTGTGTTCCTCCTTACCCTCCAGCCTCTTTTCTCTTTATCTTCATGATCAGCCCATCTGTCCCTGTTTAGTGCTGTGTCGACATCTCCGGCAGCATCAAAGTCGGAAGAGGAGGAAGTTTTCAGAGTGGAAGAAAAACCTTCAAGACATCAACAGAATAAGTATCTACGCTCCTTCTCCACCACCACCACCACCACCACCACCACAGGCAACGAGAGCAAGCAGTCGTTTGATGCCTTAACAGTTGAGGAGGGAGGGAGAAGGATGGAAATGGAGAAAGATGAAAACTGGAGAAAACATTCTTCTGTTCTGCCTTCAGAAAGACACAGTCAGTGTTAGTTTCCCCCCCCCAAGGTGGTTTTAGAGAGCAAAGCAGGGAGGAGGAGAGGGAGGAGGAGAGGACGAGAAGGAGGTGGGCTGATGTTAGTGATGTCATCTCTCTCAGTGAATGTATTTCTGGCTGGCTCCAACAGTTTGATGCTGAGGGAGGAGGGAGGGGGGGCTCAGTGGATTCAGCGCAATGTGTGCTTCCTTGAAGTCCTGCAAATGTTTTGAATGGATTCCCTCTTCGAGCAAAGCACCATCCTGAAGTCTTTTAAATCTCCGTTGTGTTTTCCTGTTAGAAGTCTTTTTCTTCTTCTTGTCTCTTTTTGCTGACATTTCTCAGTGTGCGTGTTGCTGCTGTAGCCGGGCGGTCAGCAGCTTGTGTGTGGTGCTGCAGGGACGATGGAGGTTCGTCGGCCAGCCCGGGTGTTGGCATCACATGGTCCCATGGCTAAAGTTGTATTCAGCAGGATGATCTTGACAAATTTCTCAGCTTTTTACTCAGTTACTCAGCTTTTTTTCTCCAACACATGCAAAGCAACAGTTTGACTGTTTAATGCTGGAGAAATATGTTGGTACTCTTCACAGGAGGTAAAGTTTAAACTGTTTGCTTTGACTCAGTTTTTTCATTTTGGAGCTTCCAGCCAAATTCATTTGCACAAAATTAAAATATATTTTCTGCGCGGGGTGCCGGTGCTGTGTCACCTCCACAGAGTCTTGTAAAATGAATCATTCACATCTTGTCGAAAAGAAAATGGAACAAAACAGGTTTTCACTATTAGTTTGTCACTTAATTGAAGCGGCAGCAGCACCACTAGAACAGCAGTTCAATTTATTCATTTGCAAAAATCATTTATTGGTTCTGATTCATTAATTCTTGAAAAAAAAAAATCTGGAATCATTGAAGCTCTTTGAACAGTGTTGTGAAGCAGACACATACAGTACATTATCTCTCTATCAAAGATTGAACCAACCGTTCAGTTTGCTTGGGGAGAATAATAATTTCAATACAATCAATACAATCCAACATAATATTATCATATCTGATGATGAAATTGCATAATACATATATTGCAATTGTTATTATACATTTTCTTTGACAGTACAAAGTCTTCAACGTTTTTCAGGCCAAGAACCCCCAAACCGATGGAGAGATGAAGCAAGGACCCCCTACTTAATATTATAAAATTGTGTTAAACTAGGACTAGCCTGCCATGTATTAAAGTATACTCAGCTATTCAATTAATACACAGGTTCGTACAGTATATTCACGATCGTGCCACTGCCATTTATGAACAGACCATGTTAACTAATACAGATGCCAGTATCAATGTCTTTCAATTGAATGATAGAGTAATCATGCATACAAGCTATTCAACTTCATGTTTTTATTCTAAGCATAAATGTGGAAACAAAAACAAAAAAACAAAATTGTACCAACTGTTTCATGATCCCCTGCAGCAACTCTGCGAACCCCCAAAGGGTCACAGACCCCCTGTTGAAGACCTGTTTTAGATATACCGGTAAGAGATGTTTTTTATTGCACCCTTTATAATTTCACTGTAGGTGACTGACTGTATAATGACAATACAATCTACTTGATCCACTTTAAACTAAACTAAACTGATCAAATGCAACCGTAAACACAAAGTGTAATGAGATCAGTTGGCAGAGCAGCCGCCCCATGTGTTGAGGCTACTACAGTCCTCACTGCAGGCGGCCCTGCATCTAGCAGCCCTTTTCCTCTCGACTGTGCTTTCCATTACAGGTGAAAAAGCCCCCAAAATTTAAAAAACTAAAAAAACGAGTGTCAAAGAGCAGGCTATACAGATCAAATATTGGATATAGTAGAAAATATTGTGAGATTTGATATCACAGATTATCGGCCTATCTAATGTTTAGTGGCGAAGTGCAGCAGGTGGTGTGTGGTCTGTGAGCCAGTGTGTCACCGTCAGCTCACGTCTGTCAACTTCAGTGTGCGGACCGAACACAGAGACTGTACGTGTGAAACATGTCTGCAGCAAATGTAATGAACCAAACCAGCTGTCCACTGTTAGTGTCTCTGTCTGCTGCATATAAAAGCAATTATATCTCTGTCTCACTGTGTGTAAATCGTTAGTTAGCCAGTGTTGGGCTTTTTCATTAGCAGTCGAACTTAAGCCATTTAACACCCTGAACATGCTCTTTTATAATTTGTCGTCACATTGTTCTGCAAGGAAGCATACATTTTCTCAGTGACTTAATGGCTTTTACTATTTTCGGCTCTCATCGGTCTGTTAGACCGGAGAGGCAGGAAGTGAAGACAAGGCGCAGCTCTTGTGGGAGGCAGATTAAGAAAGGCAGCAAAACCAGCCAGATGGCGAAGAATAAACAAGAAAGAGATAAAGACAAGGCCAAGGTGGTGTCGCAACTGTTAAGTCAAATCTGTTAAGTGACATGTCTAATTACAGGCGGGAAAGATTTGAGAAGTTCTGTGGCGAAGCAGCTGATGGCGGCGGTGTCAGAGCGGATTGGTTCGGATGTTGAAGACAGATTGGAAATGGCAGTAATTAATGTAAAAAGCGTGTGCTTATTTTTGCGCTGTCTCCTTTCATGATAGATTTTATATGCACAGAGCTGAAGAAAGCACAAACCACCGTGAAAAAGAATACTTGACTTGAACTCTCTCTTGAGTCTCCTCAACATGAATGCGCTAATTTGCCATGGATTTAAAATGTGTTATTAAGAATATTTGATTATTTTCTTCTCTCTGCAGCTCCCTCCTGTCTCCATCCATTCCTCTCCACCTCTTTGTTTCTCAGTCCATCTGGTAGTGTGATAATCTCTGTCTGTAGAGGAATGTATATGGAGCTTGGCTGCTTTACATCTCAAACGAGGGAAAGAATGGCTGCCCCTGCACTTCAACATTAATGCTTTTAAAGGAGACATATTATGCCCCTTTTCCCAAAATTTAAAATAGTTCCCAAGTGTCTTAAAGATATGTATATGACATGCTGTGGCCAAAATACCCCAAGGATCAAACATCACAGCTCTTTTCATACTCTCTAAACAGCCCTGTTCAGAACGGCTGGTTTCAGTGCCTGTCCCTTTAAATGCAAATGAACCACTGCTTGCCCTGCCCCACCCCTTCTACCGGTCCCAGGTAGGGTGGTATTATGCAAATTTGAAAACTTGATGCATCACTGGAAGACAACCGTGGGAAGTAGGGGTGTAACGGTATATGTATTCGTCCCGTCCCGTCACGGTACGGGGGTCACGGTTCGGTGCACGCAGTCGCACGACGAATACGTCTGAGTGAGTGAGAAAAAAAAAATCATGAAGTCCGTGATCGATTTTTTTTTTTTTTTTTGGAAGGAGCGGGGGCGGCAGCGGCAGTTACCTTAGTGTAACCTAATATAAAATCTTTACCTATAAAATCTTTACACGTGAAAGCACTGTCACTGCTGCATGTGCAGATGCAGTTCTTACCTGATCCACCTCCCTCTCTCTCCCTCCCGTCCTGAGGAGGCTACTGGACTGTATTCTATGATTCTCCTCTTTTCATTTCTAACTGAACCGTTTCAGTGTTGCCGGTGCACGCCCGGTGTCTCCCCACTTTCTCTCGCATGCGCACGCTCGCACCCGATTCACATATCAACCGGTAAAAATAAATGTGATTTGAGGAAAACTGATCGCTCGTGAAACGGCCCGGATGCACAGCCTGTGAAACCGCAGCGCAGCTGGAGCAGAGGCAAGTTCTGATGGTGTCTTTACGTGAGCCGCGAGCTCCGTCTGCCAAGCTGGATAGACCAGGTTGTACCAGACGGGAAGTCGGGCACAGAAAAGGAGAGAGAATCTGGTCAGTTTTCAAAATAAAGTACCGGTAATTAACGGATGATTAATTTAGCTGTTGCCTGTCCATCTATAAATACTTGTCAGTTGCGTCTGCACATGAGACACATTGATACAGAGCTATAGGGACAGACCTGTGGAGCCGGCGCGCAGAGAGCACGAGAAGCTGCTCCCCGTGCGACCGGCAGGCAAACAGCTGTTTCTGCAGCCAGTCCTTGCGCTACACACATTTGTTCATTTTAATTTTTATATTTTACATTCTAAATATTTAAGAAAAACACAAAAACACACAAGCAAACATTTAAAGCAAATTATATTAAAAAATATGGACTTACATTTTTTTTTTCGGATTCTTTTCCTCTGTATGAACAGAATGAATGGTATGAGAACCCTCCCAATGCATTTGTTATATGTTCTATTCTATTTATTTTTATTACTTTTATATCAGGAGATGGTTTTACATTTTGCAGTCAATTGGTGTCTGCTCAAAATAAATGAAAAAAGATAGTCTTGTACATGTGTGAGCTTTTGTTAATTTTTTTCCGCTGTACCGAAACCGTACCGAACCGTGACCCCCACACCGAGGTACGTACCGAACCGTGACTTTTGTGTACCGTTACACCCCTAGTGGGAAGAGATCATTAAACCACATGGATTTCAATCTATGGACGCAAGACAAACACCCAAATACCGGTATATGTTAAAGAGCCTTCAAGTGATATTTCTAATATGCCCCCTTTAAAGCTGCAGTGATTGATCGAGCATACAGAACGTAGTGCTGATCTTTGAAGTTCTCACAGATTTATCAAAATTAGAGTATAACAAAAAAGTTGGTGATCACCCAGAGTGAGATCTAGGAAACAACAAGGGAAGTCAGATCGGTGAGGGTTGATTATTGTGGAAGATCAATAAGCTCAGTTCTGTCTGCCAAGCGGTTAAAATTTTATGGGTCACTGATGTAGTGTGGGTTTTTCTGGTGCTTCTGATGAACAAACAATCACTTGTTCGTGCGTTTGTGGAGAGAGCGCAACATGCAGACGAGGAGGGGCTAAGTAATCAATGCACTGTGCACAGAGTGATCTTTTATGTGACTATGAGGAGGTTTAAGTTTTCTGGTTCATTATGAAACTGTTGCTGGAAAAACAGGTAATTAGAGGGATCGCTGCACATCGTTGAAGCTCACTGCTTGAGGGGTATCTCATCAAACAAAAAAAGGAAAGCAACATTTCATGGTTATAAGGGAAGTTCTGCGGTGTAACTATTTCTTGACAATGTCTACCCCAGACAATACAAGACTGCAAAAAGTCGCCATGTGGGGCTGTTGTAGGCTGACAGATGTTCAAGCAAGTAATGCACTGTACAGTTTTACATGACATGGACAGAAACTCATTCTTGAGAATTGAGTTCATTACGTAGAACATTAATTACTGAGCTTCAGAGGTTTTTTATAAACTTAGTGAAGTGGATCACCTCATAGTTCCAGCTCTGTGTTTAAAGAGGACATATTATGGAAATATCACTTTCTGAAGGCTCTTGAACATATATTTGGGTGTTTGTCTTGCCTTCTGGCCCCCAAAATGCGAGAATTGACAGAAAAAATCTGTAAGTGCAGGCTCCCTAGGTTGAAATCTATGTGGTTTTATGAGTTGTCTTCCAGTGTTGTCACTAGTTCTCGAATTTGCATAACACCACCCCTACCTGGTACCAGTAGAAGGGATGGGGCGTGGCAAGCAGTGGTTCATTTGCATTTAAAGGGACAGGCACTGAAACTAGCTGTTCTGAACAGGGCTGTTTTGTGAGTATGAAAATAGCTGTGATGTTTAATTCTTTCACCAAAGCATGTGGAAAAGGGGAATTATATGTCTCCTTTAACTCAGAGATGTATTGATTTCAGATCATCTCACTTTCGACTGCCCCACTGCTCCTTTAAATCTCTCACTTTGCCAAATAAAAACAAAATGCTAATGTTGCTCTGTATCTGGATGTGTAAATGGATCATTTATTTGTGTTTTGCTAACACATTCATCATTATAACTTTGCAAAGTGAATGGAGGTCACTGCCTCCAAGTTAAGAAACAAAAAACAAACAAACAAAAAAACAAAGGAGCTTTGAAGTGCTCTGAAACTTGGTTATAAATTTTAAAGTGGTTTTAATCAATACATCAGTTTCACTGTAAAAACTCACAACCTGCACAGCACCAGCAGAAGATTTTATAAACATGCCCTCAGGAGGTGGTGGAGACCAAACATGGAGCTCCAAACAACAGATAATACTGGACTTAAATCTCCTGGGTGTGTACCCCAACATCACAAAGGTACATGCCAGTGTTGTCTCCTCCACCTTTACTTCTGCTAGACTTAAATCGAATACTGTGTGGATTGAAGATGTCTCTGTGGCATTAAGTATTTATTCATATTTGTTCAAAATTTATGTTTGGAGGGAAACACTTGCTAACACTTGACATTTCAGGTGTGTTCAGCACATATGATCAACAGTGGCTAAAATACTACAAGTATCACAAAATCCTGATCCTGAGTCATACACATAAATTTGTGACATTTACACTTTTGCCAATGAGAAAATTGAGCTATTTTTGCAAGTGCAGTTTAAGCATTAACAGCTGTTTACCAGTGAAGAGGGAACATTGTGAAACAGCCACACCAGTGATGACTCTTGTATCCATTACTGTACTGTAAGTCTTTTCTTTTACTGAAACTGGCATACTCACCAGCTAGCTCTGTCAATCTACAATAGTGACTCACTGGAGCCTCCAGTCTGGCCTAAAGACGAAGAACTGCCCTGAGGAGAAAAGTTAAATAGGGGGAAATAGATTTTAAGGCCTTGAAATGATGATTACAAAAACAAGTTCCACATATTATCCACACAAGAAGATGTGATGACAAGAAAACAGAATATGTGGATGTGTAAAAAGACTACGACTACAGATGAGTCCACAGTGTCCAGTTGAGTTTTTCCGTACCTCAAGTGAACTCTTGCCGAAACTATGAATTGGCTGTGCCCTCCAGCTGTGCTGCTCTTCCTGGGACCGCTGGGAGGATAACAGAAATACCCCACATTTATCTTTTTTCTTTTCCTGTTACCTTTTTCACATTTGTCAACTTGTTCGATGGCTACTGTTGCCCTGCTTGATTCCCGTTTCCTTCTTTACAGAACACTTTGATGAGCTCAGAAGGAAAAAGAGAAAAAAACAGGTTGTGAAAGCAGCCAGTGCTGCCAGTAAGTCGGCAGAGTTCAATTCAGACCTGCGCTCAGTCAGCCTCTCAGGTCAATGGCAGGTTAATGGAGGTCAACCCTGCACTCCATAACTGCGCCGTGTTTGTTGGTCTGTGAGTCCCTGTTTTGACACCGTTGATTCTGTGCAGCTGTGAGGCTGAATATAACCTTGGCTCGCCGCATCTATCGAAGCAAAGTGTACTCCGCTGTAGTGGAGAAAAAATCTCCTTCATTCCTTCTAATTAACTCAGCTCTCTCTCTGCTCTACTTCACTCGTCTTCCCCCTGCATCGCTCCTTCCCTCTCTGCACTCTGTTCTCTTCGTTCTTCCTGTCTGCCCTCCCCTTCCCTCCTCCTCTGTTGTCTGCGTCTAACCCTCTGTCTGAAATTCTCTGTCTTCCAGCAGAAGTCGTCTGAAGCTGCTCCTCCCTCCACCTCACCGTCCTCCCAGGCTGACAGGAGCAGACAGGAGGTACAGGTCTCCCTTCTCTATACTCTGGTGTCGTGTTGTGGTTGTGTTCTGCTGCGGTGTTGTCTTGTAGAGTGGTTGTGGTGTTGTCATCATGTCCTGTGTCACTGTTTTGTTGGCCCAAGTAGACACTGCAACAATGGACGATACTCAGTGAGGGGTAGACTGTTTGAGTGGCCCACAGCTACTCAAATAAATCAACGATCAGATACGCTCCAGGACTGCCGCTAATGGCTGTATTAGCATTAATCAATCCATCAACTCTTATAGATTACTTGATTAAACTGAATGATTAATTTTCCTCAAGAAGATCATTTGCAAACACTCACATGGTCAGTCAGTGTAAAACAACCCACATTCAGGCCTAAACATTTTCTGTTTACATTTGTACAGTGTAAATTCATTATGAGCATAGAAAATAATTATCACAAAATAACTGGTTAAAGGGATACTTCAACATTTTGGAAAATTGGCCCATTGCCATAATCCCTATAGTTTTAGGAGTAGGTTCATTACCTTTAATTGTCGGTGCAAGCCATTTTTAGAACAGCGTAGCAGAGCTGCTAGCTGCTCAGAGCTACGCTACGAAGGCTAATGGGATTTCTTGGTTTCTGCTGGCATTTTGGAGTTGTTGGGTTGTATATTTGATAAGTTTGATGAGGGAAACCAAGAAATCCCATTAGCATCCGTAGCGTAGCTCTGAGCAGCTCATGGCTCTGCTCCGCTGTTCTGAAATAGCTTGCACTGATTTATTGAAGGTAACAAACCTACTCTTAAGACTATAAGGATTATGGCAATGGGCCAATTTGCCAAAATGTTAAACTACCTCTTTAAATAAGTCATGTGTTTAACCCCATAAAGTCACATACGCAATTGGGACTGAATCATTATCTGTACCGTATTATTGTTGCATCTCAGACTGTTACTAGTTTTTTATCATACTATATAAATGTTTTATTTTAAATAATATTTTATTCACAACAGGATTCAAATAGATTGTTTTAAGAATGATGAATGAGAATACCCAGTTAGAAAACCAACAACTTTGGTTTTAGCCTTACCAAATCATTTCCTTTTAGCTTAACCAGCAAAATATTGTTGTATGAAAGGCAGCCTTATCGGCCTTTTAGTTTTTATTGTACTCACAGTAAAACTGCCATTTGCCATCAACTCTTCAGTTATCCTCACTTTACACTGGCACGATTTCAGCATTGATGTCGTCGATTATGGTGACTAATCATGAGAGCTCTAGTGCTGTCTGAATAATGTCAGCAAATCTCTTTTCTTTCAGCATCAGAGTTCCAATATTATGTTTCAACACTGTAGAGATTTCTGTCACTCAGACTTTGTACGAGGCTTTATTCAAACATCATGTAAAAGACGTCACGCTCGGGTCAACTTTGATAAACTCAAACAACGTCCAAGGAGGCAAGAGACAAGAGAATTATATTTGTTTTCCCTAATTATTTCCTACGTGTTATCTTCCAGTAGTTCAACAATGTTTTATCAAATCTGATTCCAGCTTTGGATCGCGCTATTAAATCCTTGTTAAAAGCCACCGAGTCCTTTGTTGAGTCTAATTGGGTTTGGGTCTTAAAAAGTTAGAAATGACTCAAACTTAAAGATTTATCATCAGCTGGTGTTGGATGAGAGGACAGAGACTTTAGAGTTTTTAACAGCTGCCTGATTAATGTTCACAACCAGCACGAAGCAAAGAGCAGGATAATTGATCAAATGCATTATCACACATTAAGTTGATTAGCTTTAAAATATTGATTCATTCAGTGACTGGAAGGATCAACAGGATCGTGAGCTGCAGTGAATGATCATTTTAAACTTTTTTACATGTCCATGTATGCACTCACCTTTCTGCCAACAAACTCAAAATACAACATACAGTGGCATGCACAGGTTTGGGCACGCCTGGTTTTCTGTTAATGTGAACAGTTCAGCAAGTGGAAGATGGAATGATCTCAAAAAGGCCTAACGTTACAGATGACACATTCCCATTACATTTTAAACAGTATAAACCTGTATATATATTTTTTATTTTCATGTTGTATGTTTTCAAATGACAGAAAAGGAAAAGGGCCTGCAGCAAAGGTCTGGCCACCCTGAGGTTAGTACCTAGTAGCTCCCCCCTTTGGAACCTATGTGTAAATAGTAAATATCTTGTCTGATACCTTGGTCAAAATTATCCGAGAGCTCAAGTCTCCTGGGTTTCCCCATTCTTTTGCAGGCTGCTGCTTTGGTTTCCTTTTTCACTCTAAAATTTTAGAAAACCAAAATAACACACTGATATTGCTTAAAATATTGTAAACAATGTTCCATGTTTAACAAACAATGTTGTCCATGTTTTGACCAGGGGTGCCCAAACTTGGCATGTCACTGTACATCTGGGATGATTCAATTTTCCCTGCACTTCTCCTTGACTTCCCACTGAAAGGATAAGTTATATGGATAATGAATGAAATTAATTATTATTAATATTATTATTTTGAAAATCTGACTGTGCTTACACTAGGCTTTTTTAAATACAAACTTTATTCATAACAAAACATGAAATACTTGTAAATGTACTGAGGTGTTAAAAAAGATAACATGAATGGAATATGCTGAGGAATTTGAGCTATTTAAATCGTAATTTAATAAAAAATAATGAAGCTTTTAGTGCTGGGGGTTCTACATTTGTTCGGATCTGTTGTGAAACTACTCTTAATGTTGCTGCAGTAAGGAATTGTGGGATGGCTTAATCTGCTGTCCTTTTTATAGGATCGTCCACTGTATCCTATGGTGAAGGAGATAAGATAGGAAGCAGTGAAGCTCCTTTATCATTTAGCTCTCATCATGGCTGAGCGATACTTCCGGGTCATTTCACTTAATTAAGAACGTTCCAGAGCGAAGACGACAACTATGTCCAAAATGTTGTTATTTTGCTCTACTGTGAGCAGTAAACTTGAGTTTTTATTTATGATATAAGGTTGGCTATAAGAGGGAGGGGGTCCATGTGATCGCTGCCCCTCGTGTTAACTGGTTAAATAAGTGAGAAACAAAAGCCCAGCGATATGTGGAGGGAGATCCCAGCTGTAATTTGCAGTGTTTTATTAGCGATGATCAGATGGGAGTATAATAGCCTGGGATCAGATGGGAGTATAATGCAGCTGGAGAAAATTGCCCAGTGCTAGCCTCATTAGCTCATGGAGTCACAGAGTTGGTGCCAGAGCCAGAGCCTCACAGATAATATACTCAGTCATTTAGTTCAAGACCAGAACAGACCGGGAACCAGAATCTGCTGCTGCAGAACCTGTTGAAACTATATATGTACGCAAAAGACAATACCAGAAGAATAATTTTAGACACTTTCAGAGTTAAAAATGATTTGCATGGCTCTAAATATTGATGTTATTCACTATTCATTTCTGTTTGTTATGTTCTCAAGACTGAAAAAACCCCCATCTCAGCACAAATAAGTATAAAAACATGAACATTCAATGAAGCAAACAGACTGTTGTTCCAATAATGGCTCTGCTGGAGGCTTCACTCGCTAAGCTGAAGCTTTTCTCTTTGGTTTCCTGACAGTCATTAACTGAAGCATGTTGGTGGCTGGCATCAGCACTGACTCATTTACATATAACAAAGCAAGACAGAACCATTAACCTGAAAACACTACATCAACTCTCCGCACGCTAATAATGTCTGCACATTAAATCTGCATTGTGAGTGCATTAAAATCACATTAAGGAGCGAAAGATCTAATTGTTTTCCACCTGCCATGAGGTATAGCAAATCTTAACCATTAAGGACCTCATGTCTCCTCCTATAGAATATTATAATGATTGTCAAACGGTGATTTAATGAAGAAAGGTTCCTTCTTTCAGCATTCTTAATTAGCTTTATATTACTAATTATAGCATCACAGGGCAGGGACATGTCCGGTAAGAATATGATATGCTCTTTGTTGCAGAAATGATTTATGCATCTATACCCGCTGTTATACTGCACTTCATTAAATAATGCAGATTCTATTCAGATTCAGTCAAAGTATGCATGAATATTGATTATTATTGTTCATGTTACACTCGCCTCAAGTGATTTAAAAGGATGCCTTGTAAGCGCTGTAATTCCAAGAGTAGAAAATTGAGCTTGATCAGTGAATACATGTGCTAGGACATGCACAGGACGTGTAGAGGCGCAGTGGCCTGACTCTGCGTGATGAATGAATAATACCTGCTGTGTTAACTACAGCAGACCTGCCACCGCCTAACGCCATCTCTTCTTCTCTTCTCCACAGAAGGAGCGGGAGAAGAAGAAGGAGGAGAAGAAGAAAGAGAAGGACGTAGATAAAGAGAGACTCAACAACACAAAGGTACAAATACTGCACACTTGATAGATTTCATGTAACCTGGACAAGTACCGCTCAAGTTTACACCAATATCGTAACATTGTTTCATAGCAAGGTTTGGTATTTCTGAAAGCTGAGGTATTTAAATGAAATTCACGAGGTGCAATTAAACAGAATTTCCTCGAGCCAATAAATTTAAAATTTTCTTCCTTCAAAATGAACTCTGCACACATCCTCACAACCGAACTCTTTCTTTCCCTCTTCTACTTCATTTACACCTCTTTTATCTTCTCTAAATGTTAGAAAATCTCCAGCAGGAAAAAAAAACTGAATAATTGTCAGTAATTTATAGGTTAAAGGTTCAGGTCCATCAGAGGACAACATCTGGATCTGGACCACAGTCTGTCTGTCAGCAGTGTTGGCCACGTTACTTAAAAAAAGTAATTAGTTATAGTTACTTGTTACTTTCCCGAAAAAGTAACAGTTACACTTCATAATAAGTGCACACTATTAAGCATTAGTTAAGCATTAAATACTATATTCATCATTTATAACACATGAATACTCATTAGTATATTCAAAACGTTTTATTCATAGGGTCAGGGTTAGGGTGAAGCACTAAGTGTATTTATAAACTACATACTAATGAGTATTCATGCATTATAAATGAAGAATTCAGTATTTTATAATGCTCAACTATTTTGTATTTGTATATTAGCTTTTTCCGACAAGCTGATGACTGAAAAAAATGTGCATATATCGTTTATTTAAACGTGATGAGTCCTCCTGGCAAGATGTTAAAAGCCATTAAAATAAACAACAAGGACACAAGGAACATAATACATAAAAACAGGGACACAGGAAACACAAAAATCAGCACAAGAATAGAACGTATCCAAACAGAAACCAGCAGACAATGACACTAAATAAGAGACAATTAACATGACACGTGTAGTGCAATTAACTGAATTTGGGTGAGACGAACTGTCAGGGATGGATAAATGAGATGGAGGAGCAGCAATGCAAAGACCAGAGCAGGATTTCTTGATGGAGTTGTGCTAAGATGGATTGAGAAACACAACAAAACCAAAAACATACAATGTAATGAAGTGCTACAGTGCTCAAGTAAAGTGTTGCAGTGCTCATGAGTTGTCATTGTCAATAACAAAACAAAAACTTTTTTGATCATTAGTTACTTAGTTACTGAAGGAAGTAGTGCTGTTAATTTCAGTGAGTGACAGGTTGGGTCACTTAAGAATCAATGACATGTAAAAGTTTTTTTGTTGCTGTGAGTTGAACTGCCTTTTGTTGTAATAAATGCATCTTCGGAGCTAGACTTCAAAAGTGGATTTCAGTTTTCAGATTTTTGCAAAATTCAGAAGAGAGAGAGCGATGCAGAACAGTAGATCTTTGTAATGATTTAACACAAGGGAAATAGATGCCAGTCTCAAGCATCTCTGTGTGTCCAATGGAAATCCAAATTCAAATTCAGTAGCTGCTCGTGCTCGTGTGTTTGTCTTTGAGAAGCCATGAAGACCTACCGGTGCCCCCGCAGTGACAAGCAGGGGAAATAACGGAGGCTGAGGAGGCCAAGGAGGCCGAGGAAGTGCAGCCCGGTGGCACTGATTGTGCTTTATGTGTACACCGGTGTGCTGCTAGCGAAGCCCCCCCAACCCGAGAAGTGCTGCACTTCTTTATGTGTGTGTCAGCGCGCCGTCGCGAATGCATGATGTGCGACAACAGAGGGGGCGAGTTGCTCCACCTCTGTGGTGCAGGAATCCTCCGGGGGGTGGGGGGGTAGGAGGGAGCTCCTCATAAACATTCATGCTGCTCATAGATGCTTTAGTTTTGCTCTGTGCCTCAGGGTGGAGAATTTCTCACTCACACACGGATGTGTAAACAAAGAATCATAAAAAAAAAACTACCACGCCATCCACTACGGTGCGAGCGGGTCCTAAACCTCAAACCTGAGCTGCATTAAACAAGTTTTTGACACGTCTGAGATGATTCCTGTCGAGCAGCCTCCTCCTTGTCTTTGAGAAAGAAAAGAAGGTTACATCAGCGGGTGTAGTAAGTGAAGCTCTTGCTGCTGGCAGAATTAGCCAAATTTAGCTTTTGTTAAATGTTCATTGCTCCAGAAAAAGATGTCCTAACATCATGAAAGACGACTTGCGTAACATTCAAATTCAGAATGGAGCAGATAAATGAGATGGCTGCTTTTAGCCGACGCACACCTTTTACAAGTAAATGACACAATTCAGGCTTCATCTGCGCTGACTGAGGTCTGGAGCAGAGGGCATGTGTTGTGGGTGTGTAATGGAGCTCATGTGCATATGTAACAGCCAACTGTGGTATATTCATGTGGTATATAAGGCATATCCTCAGTGTGTGTGTGTGTGTGAGAGGGGGGAGTACAAGGCTGAATGTGTGTGTTTCTGGGTCATGGTTGGTAAATTCAGAGTATTTCCATGGCCTCTGAAGCAGTGAGGGAATACTGTGGCTTCCAGTGATGTGGATATGTGTGTGTGTGTGTGGTTGTGTGTGTTCAGATGCTCTACAGGGAGCAGAAATGTAGGCTATGGGCAGCTGTATCCACTGAGAGCTGAGAGTAAAATGTAACCACACACAGGTCTGTTCTCCACTACGCATTTAGATGTATAACCCTAACCCTAAAAGAAGATTATTTTATTATATTGTTTTGATTATTTTTTGTTGATCAGCAATTGATGTTCTCAGCTCTGATTTGTTGCCATAACATCAGGAAATGACATCTATTAAAATATAGGATTGGAGGAATTTATTTTAATTTGGCAAAAACATTCATTTGGATTCAACTGTTTAGAATTTGGTGGTTAAAGGTCAAAGTTCAAGGTCACTCACATACCACTTTTCCCCCAAAACTCACAATATATCAGCTTCATCTCAATTGTCTTCAAAGATAAAATAAAAAGGTGACATTTTATATCAAAACAGTCAAAGGTCAGCTTCACTGACATCATCATAATGTTCTGCAGAAACAGGTTGTTATCCAACACTAGAACTCAGGAGGGGGAGATTGTGGCCAGATTTTCAACAACTCAGTTGGATGTAGGTGTACAACCTCAAGGCCACCACTGCAGTTTCTGATCTGATGAGTGATTTTATTTTTGTCTTTTTCCAAACTGGTCTGTGTTTCTAAAGTCTCCTTCTGGTGCTTGAAAACTGAGTTTTAAAACTTAAATTTTGGACGTTGAATCTAGAATATTTTTTTTTTTTTTTGATTATTTTTTGTTGATCAACAATTGATCTTCTCGGCTCTTATTTGTTGCCATAACATCAGGATTGGAGGAATTTATTCTAATTTGGCAAAAATAGGCTATTCATTGGATTCAAAGATGAACTGTTTAGAATTTGGTGGTTAAAGGTCAAAGTTCAAGGTCACTCACATACCACTTTCCCCCAAAACTCACAATATATCAGCTTCATCTCAATTGTCTTGAAAAATAAAATAAAAAGGTGACATTTTATATCAAAACAGTCAAAAGTCAGCTTCACTGACATCATCATAATGTTATGCAGAAACAGGCTGTTATCCAACACTAGAACTCAGGAGGGGGAGATTGTGGCTAGATTTTCAACAACTCAGTTGGATGTAGGTGTACAACCTCAAGGCCACCACTGCAGTTTCTGATCTGATGAGTGGTTTTATTTTGTCTTTTTCCATTCGTGAGGTTTAATATAAACAAAAGCTGGGCTGGCTGTGTTTCTAAAGTCTCCTTCTGGTGCTTGAAAACTGAGTTTTAAAACTTAAACGTATGAATTTGGACGTCGAATTTAGAATCTTTGTCATTTTTTCCTTTTGTTTGAGTTCACCTTTAAGCATAATGACTCCATGAATGAAAATGGAATCATTAATCATGATCAAAATCCCAATAATGTCTCCGTTCAACAGGTGTCTGTTGTTCATCTCTCCTATTGTTTCCAGTAGAAGCCATTTGTCTCCGGTTGCTGCAGGGTTAATGTGTCCAGTCTGAGCCGAGGAACAGTGCTGTGCTGTAATAATAAGTTTGCTCCGGTGTCAGAGGAAAATCAATGTTGAAAAGAAATATTACATTTTATTGTGAAGGCATCAAACACAATGAGCGTATGATTATTCACAATCGATGAAGTGTGTTTACCTCCAGACTCTGGCCATTGTTAGACTGTAGACAAAAGACTTTTAGAGCCACTCGGCACACGGCCGCACTTTCAGAGGTTAAGATGAACTGACATCATAGGAAATTAATAAATGAACGTGTTGAGTGTCCAGTAAACAGACAGCTAATTGGATTTATTAGAACAAATGACAAACACAAACAATGGAAATACAAAAAAAATCAACACAGGACTTTTCTCCAGTATTGTAATTTATCTTAATACTTTAAAAAGCACTTTCCATAACAATTACTTTAGACTCATTATTTTTCGATTATTCTTTTTTTTATCAGTAAAACAATACAGTATGTTGCAGCTTTGAAATTAGATTGACAAAGTGGATCTGAAATATGCTTTAAGTGTCTCCTGCAAACCTTTGACAGGAGACACAGACTAATTAAATAAACTAATTGAATAGATTGCATTCTGTTTATGTTTTGCATATTTTGTCATAAATCCAAAAATGACTGTATAAGAAGGAGATTAACAGTTTCACCTCAGTCTTCTGCACCTGACACACACACACGTGCTGGTATATGAGAAAAAAAAAGTGGAGCCGCCTCATGCATCTGTTGTGTGTTGGTTCTGCTCCTGGTGTGTGAACAAAGGTGGTACAGAGGTGTACCATCACTGCTCCCTCAAAGCTCCTACTCATCTAAACTCCTATTTATCACAATTTGGTAACATATAATTTCTGAATCAAAGTGCAGGAGGCGGAGTTGAACTCATCACTAAAGCAGGTGTGGACTGGATATTAAAAGAGTCCAGATGCTGTGACTCAGGATGAAGATGAATAACCAGCAGATGCAAACTTAAAAAAAAAAAAAAAGATCTGTCCTGCTGCTAAGGTGGTTTATTATCTCCAGGTATGGCCATGTCATTACAGGCAAGCTCGTGCTTATTTATAACAGTTAGTATTTAAAGGAAGACTGCACTATTTTCGAGCCTGGCTGTGATTCTCAATTTCTCATTGTTTTCATTGCGCACACATTTTGTTTGTGAGTGAGGGAGAACACGGATGTTAACTCCCTGGATTAGCCGTTGTGTCTAACGTCATTAGGAACTCCTTGTGTGGGAAACTTCCTGGCTAACCTTATTAGCTGCCGGCTCATTTGCAGTGATAACAAAGACTTGTTGCGTATTGTTTCACACAAAACATAATTCCACTACAACAAATGGTAAAAAAAAAGAAAAAAAGAAAAGATGTCCACAGAGACTCTGATTGGGACTGGGTTTGTAATTGCTGCTTATTGAACAGAGAACTAACAGCTACCGGTCTCCAGCACAGCAGCAGTGGCGATCATAGGTGCAAATTCACTTATGGGGACACAGCTGGGATCTCTCATCTGTGAACAGATCTGTCTGTCGCTCCAAGTCTGTTCACCCATTACTAATGTAGATGAAACAATGTCTGAAGAGTAAAACTAAAACATGGAGGAAGGAGGCTGTACGAAATGGTTAATTACTGGAATCAGAAAGAACTTTATTCATCCAGCAGCTCATCATAAAACCAGAACACAACAACCACACTTCCACTCATCCACAATAGAATGAATAAACATAAACCATAAACAACACAAAGACATTATGTAAAATAAATGCAAAAATACATCTTCAATTAAAATTAAAATCAGAATTAAAATTGCAAACCCTGCAATCTATTCCCATTGTGGCAGGGGGTGACGTCTGTGGGTGACTGAATTCAGGAAGTGATAAACAGTCTTATTGCCGTGGGGACGGAGGATCTCCTGAATTGCATGACCCTTACAGATGTTTTTTTCCGGCACCACCACAGATAATTATAGACCTGGTGATGAATTGCGCCGATGTTTCCCACTGATGTCCACGTTCACAGAGACAGACACACACGCAGAGACTGACCGCGTACAGCCGTGACTCCGTGACACTGCAGCAGTGGCAATAATTCTGCAGCGGCGGTTGCTGCCTGGTTGACGGTCACCCAGCGGCGAAAACCTCTGAAGGCTGAAAAATGAAGAAAGAAACAACCAAACGCTGCACTTCTCCCTCCCTCCGGTCTGGCTCCAGCACTTTGTGCTTTTTAGTGACACAGTCTGACTCAACTGTCATTAAATTAACCACACATGCTGATGCCCCCCTTTACCCCCCTCAAGTTGAATTATGGAGCTTTTTATGACCTCGTGACCTTTGTAGAATCGTGTCTGACCTGCAGATAAGTTACGCATTGATGTATTTGAGCTTGCAGGGCATGATGCTGCTTGCAGGAATGGATGACTCTGTGTTTGTGTGCGCGCTGGCAGAGATATGTGGCATTGTTCATCTCCGTTTCTGCCTCCTTATCAGCTGCTCCTGCTGTCGATGAGCCCCAGTGTCAAGGAGATATTTGAGGGCATTTTGTGTGCGTGTGTGCGAGTGTGTGAGAGAGAGACTTGTTAGTCTAAGTATAAGTGTGCTGACGTGCCGAAAGCTGTTTAATCTTCACTACAGCAGGAAACATGCTGACAGCCATGTTTTCCCGTCTCTTTCTCCTCACTCCCTCACTCCCCTTGTCCCTCACTCACCTGCTCCTTATCTCGCTCCCTCTTGCCTCTCCCTCTCAAACAAAGACACACTGTGACGTCAGGACACAACACTACCATGTAACAGCACCTTTCATTTCCCCATGAAGATAATACACCCTACATTACTAGAGGATGTAGAGGATGCTCCCTCTATCTCCCTTTCCCCTTTTCTCTGTGGATGGAGCAGACCAAGGTCTAATCAGCAGATATATTTCATTTCCTCTCACTTCACTTCACCTCATTTCACTTCACTTTGGCTTTTCTTTCCTCATATTAAAACCCAAACACAGAACAGAGTGTAAAATACTGTGGATCCAGCAGCTACTGAACTAATTTTACAGATGAAAGTCTGAGAGGGAGGCTACAATCAATATGGATTTCTTTTTCTTTTTCTTTTTTTTCCAAGGCTGATTCTGAAATAGTTGGATTGTAGCTGCAGGGAGACAAAAATCAATCAACATTTTAACTGTTTCTGTAACAGAGCAAAATAAAGTCTTTCTCTGAAGTTTAATCCATAGCAGGGTGGATAAGCTTTCATATTATACAGGTGACAATCCGCTGAAATCTAGGATGTTGCTACAGTAACTGAGATGATAAAACCTGATGAAGTTGGAATCTGCTCCATGCACAGGGACTTCCTGAGCACAGACATCAGTTATATTTACTAAAAGTGTCATTGATAGATTAATAGATATTATTGTTTATGAAATCATATTTTGAAGTTTAAAGTTATTCCAACTATTTCAAGTTCCAAAGCAGAAAGAATGCAGGCACTCAGGCTGGTTTGAAAAAATTAAAAACATTTTTCATTTAAAAACACCAACGTCCTTTGAGACATTCAGTCCTTTGAGACATTCAGCCTAGTTCATGTTTCCTTTGTCACTAATTGAGAGACAAAGGAAACTGTTTGACTGACTGTGCATATGAGTTAGTTAAAGCAACTGTTGCCAGAATGAAACAACAAAATAGAAGTTATGCAGATCCTGCGGCTGTTTTAATTGGAGTTTATGTGGATTTTGTTTATTGATACATCTAGTTTTGAAAAGTTACATAACGACTGTTTCTACAGTGACAAGTTTACCGACATTATTTCAACACAGCTGATAATGCAATCACGTGTCAGACTGACTCACTTCATGAATAGTTAAACACAATATAACAAGCAAACTTTCATCTGCAGCAACATTGTCCCTGCAGCGCAAGTTGTTCCAAGGTTAAATGGCTGATTTTTCTAATGTTTCTTTGCATCACAAATGAAGACCTGCTGAATAACAACTGTTTAGCTTTTCATTTGCACTTGTTGACATCAGCAAAAGAAATGATTTCATTCGCTGTAGCTACTGGCCACTTTTAATCTGGAATGTTTTATTGGATGTTATTCAATGCATGTGTTGACATTGTGAATCAATTCAGACGCCTTAAATGTCAATATAAAATCTTTGACCATTCCATTTGTTGTGAATGACTCTCTTGCTTCATATATAATTTGGAGTGATGATTGGATCAATTCAATTCAACAACATTAGTAGATTTTTTCCCGCTGTTGCTGCTTTCTGTGTATTAACGCCAATCAAAACAGTTTCAGATGAAACGACCAGGTTCTTCTTGTATCCTCTCACCTCTCTTCCTTGCTGCTTTCCTTCTCGTTCCTTCTTCACCTGAACCATGGGCTTCAGCACTTGAAAACATGAAAACAGCATTTTTATTTACTCCAGTCTCCATGGGAGTATTACAAATATTAAAATCCAAAAGAAACTTCTCCTTAGCTTAAAAAATGACTACTTCTAATTGTTTTTTCTATCCTCAGCTCCTCCATGGTCACACATCTCCTTTTTCCTCCCAACACTAACTAGTTTAATAGACTCATCTGAAAATGATAATACAACTTAACCATTGAGATCTATACCTTACAGGATGTAGTAAATGATAATGTTATGATTATTAAGCATAGATTGTCACATAATTGTTCTAAAATACCGTGTGTATGAACTAGTGAGTTTTAGAAACGGTAATGGATGGAAATGGAAGCAGACAAATAAACAGAAACAACAGTGGACACACTGTCTGCCTTGAATGTGTGTGGCAGCTGCCGCAACATAATTAGACATATAGCATTTTTATTATTAGTAGCATCATTAGTAGATTTTAGTGGTAGTGCTCATAATCTTGCAGTGGGGTGTGCCTGTGACTGTAGTAGAGGAACTGATTATGAAAACTGCAAATATTATGTTCCCCCACTTTTACAAAAAAAATGGTTGGGCATCGTCCTGGTGCACTCAGAACCACACCTGTTGAATATCAGGAAACTGAGTCTAGCCTTAGACCATGCTCACTGCAGGATCTCATGTGCAGCCTGAGAGACAGGCACACAGACGGTCAGTAGACACCAGATAGTCAGTGTAATTGGGACTTCATGACAAGGCAGCAGCGGTAATAATTCTGCAGAGGTGGTGTGAATGCTGAGTGATCACCGTGCCAGGTGTTTGGTGAAGTGCAGGCACTGAAAAGATGGTGAGAGGTTGAACTCACTAAGAGCTTACAAACTGCTCTTCAGAAACCTTCTGGTGATTTCAGCAGCTACGTCTGTTATGTCATTTTTTAGAGTTTATGATGCTCACACACCTTTTAAAAATTCACCTTTCTGTTGAATGAGGGAGGAGGAGGGGGTCTGTGTTCAATGATTGTCTGCAACCCTGTGAGTCTTGTGTTCTGAGCAGACAGTTTTATCCTAAGTGACTTCCAAGTGAAAGACATCACTTCAGATAAGCAGGAGACCTTGGTTTAAGTACTAAACACTGCATCTATTGAACATTCTCACCCATTTCACACCTTTGTGGCAGAGAGAAAGGAGGCCAGGGACTCAAGGACCAGACACCCTTAAATCCTCTTTTTGTATTTGTTACACAACTATTTCTGGCACTTTTATGAAGACCCAGTATTACATTATGACATTGTGTCTGCTCCCTGTCTAGGATGTTTGTCTTTTCACTCCACCAGGCCAATTGAATCAAGAAGAGACACTTTTGATTTCCAGACTTCTTTGGAACAGCATGTTGTACAACATAACTCTATACTCTTTTTATATTACTTGGACTGTTGCGCGCTTTAGAAAGACCTGAAGTGTGTGTTATAAGAAATGTTGCAGTTTTGTATCTAATATCTGGATCTATAGAGCCACAGATTCAGTAGCCAGCATAATATTTGCAGAAAAGTAAAGTAGAACAATCTGATTTCAATCATTTTGATCAGAAATTCCAACTTCATTGTTTACATGGACATAAAGTGGTCTAATTAAAACATGCATGGACATGCATCAAGCAGTTAATCAAAATGGGGGGGGGGGGGGGTTGCGATCATAACGTCATGGATTTCAACCTAGGGAGCCTGAACATTACAGATTTATTTGTCAATTCTCACATTTTGAAGGCCAGAAGACAAGATAAACAGACAAATATATGTTAAAGAACCTTCAAAAAGTGATATTTCCAAAATATGTCCCCTTTAAGTACAATCTCAACGCTTCCATAGGTAGATCTTGCTTGTCACTGAGGCTGAGGAAAGGGATCTTGGGTTTAAAAAGGTTTGGTGACCAATGGTTTACATGAATCTTGATCCAAAAATTGAACGGGCATAAACCACCCATCTTGATCGGGAAGAAATGTATTTCCCAACGAGCCCGTTCAGATTAAAATGTTCCAATCCACGTGTTTACATGGCTAGTGTCTGCCCATTCACACACTTCACTAAGAGTTGCTGCTGACCGAGTTAAACACACAGCACAGGAGACCAGCACAGTTTAACACATCAGGATGTTGCAGATGTTTTTTTTTAATCTTAATCAAGCCAAACTTTCTGAAGCATGTTGATTTTGTAATTGATGCTGTCTTCTTCCCTTCCTTAATCAAGAGCAGTAAAGTGTAGATTTTTCTCCCTAAGCCACCACAGCACAGGTGTTGAAGCAGATGTTAGGCAGTGATGTCTCTTCACGGCACGTCAGTCCGGCGTGATAGTGATTGAAAACTCGCACACTGCGCCGTACCTCAGCATCATCAGTCCCCGAACAGTAGTATCACTGGTACATTAATCTTAACTGTGCTCCTCGTCTGGTGGTGGTGGTCTGATCCGTGTCGGGGCTGCTTTTATTGACACAGTAGGACATTAGCCTCCCCTAGATAAGGTACAGCAGCAATGAATGGGAGTCAAAGGTCTAGAGATATTTTAGGTCACATGATACAGAGATGAGATATGAACTAATCAATAATTCAGATGGTGAGATATTGGGAAGATCCTGTGCTGGCTGTTTACATGAGCTGTCTGAATTTTTAGATTAGGATGTGTAATACCCACTGCCTGAATGTCACATGCTGTGTGGGTATTTTTGGGAATAGGTGGTCGGTGTGGCTGCAGATCGGACTGCACTCAAAATGAAAGCTGTTGGTCGCAGATCTGATGACAGAGGTGGAGTGAGTTCATGCTTCAAGTCAGCACTGACGTCTTCAGTATTAAACCAAGGGCTGAACTGCCGCAACTCTAAGAGTTTCAAATTAAATTGAGTCCAGCAATGTTTGCAAAAGTCTAAGTTCAAGGGCAAAAACTCCAGAGTGGGAAATGTAGCAAAAGTGATGCATTATGGGTTGGGTCTAAACATACTGTAATCATATAAAAACAAATGCAAACCACTGTCAGAGAACATTGCAGGTACAGCCTAGATGAATATTTTGTGACTTTTCAGATGCATCTATTAATGTTCCTTTCAATATCTCCAGTAATTGCTGTAAAAGGCGAACACACATAAACCACATTTCTAGGAGACAGAGTTAGTCGTGCTAGCCATCATCTTGGGGTGAACTTTCCAAGCTCACAAGAAATGATGTGCATGTCTTTTTGAATCTGAAAGTTGCTCTCTTGATCTTTTAAAGCAGCTGTTCAGAATTACATTTTTTATCTGAATGACTGATGTCAGTGGTTAGATGAACATTTTATAGAGATTATTACACTTCAACTCTTATAGCATTCCATCAATAGACTAAATAGATTATAAAACGCCTGTGCCTGACCTAAGGATCCACAGAGACTCGATGTGCTTTTATAATCTTTTTCTTTATTGTAGAGTGGCGATAGATACAGTACAAGTGTTTTCTAAAGCACTGATGACTTCGTACCATACTTACATAACATTTATTTTATGCTAGTTCTCCTTATTCTCACATTCTTTCAGGGCCAGCTTGTTTTTGCATGTCAGAAAAATCCCTTGGACAGTATTTAGTAACTCAACTTACTTTACCTCAGACTAAATACATTCCTTTTCTATATTCCATCTGAAGGGCAGGTAGGATGATGTATCTATCAATCTACAGAAGGAACCTGGGATATATTGTGTGCATTTAAATGAAAAATTAACCACAAGAACGACTTTTCTTGCTCACCCATATTAAATCAACACATTAGCCAGCTGTGTTCATAGACAAAAACCCTTATCGGAGGTGATCACCTGACTTGAAACTACTAATACAGAGTAATAGATTTAAAACAGAAACGAAAGCCTTCTTTACTCAATGTGGAGGCGATACAAAGATGACTGGAGGGCAATTTCATGAGCTCAAAATAACCAGACTACAATAATATATTTTCATCCACATTTGGAACATTTTGTTGCTAAGATTTCACTGCTAATTCAGCCAGAATTAGCAGTTAAAGGGATAGTTCAATATTTTGGCAAATTGGCCCATTGCTATAAACTCATATAACGTTCCGTTATTATCTCATAGCGTGGTGAATGTGCAGGTCACAACTTGTCCACAAGAGTGTTTTGGAATTGTTTGATTGTGTATTTGATGAGTTTGATGAGGGAAACTAAGAAATCCCATTAGCCTCCGTAGCGTGGCTCTGAGCAGCTCGCCATTCGATTCGGCCGTTCTAAAAATAGCTTGCATCGACAAATAAAGGTAACAAACCTACTGTAACCTTAAAATTTTTATTATGGCAATGGGCCTGTTTGCCAAAATGTTGAACTATCCCTTTAATGGTTTCTAATTAGATACAGGGTATTTCTTTTCTTAGTTGCTGGCTTTAATGTTGTGGTTGATTGGTGCTGATTGCTGTCTAGATGTTAGGGCTGGATAATTAGCTGTAAAGTATTTTACAAGGCAATATTGTATCTAGATGGATGCAGAGCATCGATCTGAACGGACTAAGAAGTTTATTGTATGAGAAAAAAACAGATGTTATCAGAATTCTCATTTGGAGACATCATTTGTGGTTGAAAAAAGCTAATAAATTGCAACAATGTTAATTATATTTTACAGTTGACTCTTCTTACTCATGTCATTGATATGTATTGATGAAATATCCCCTTAAAAAACTCATGTTCAGTCACTTCTGGCCGATTAAACCGACGGTACCCCTGTCTCTACAACTCTAGACACAATGGAGGCAATGTCTTCGACATCGGCCTCGCCTCCTGATTAAGTCCTATCAGTCACAACTACCAGACAGTGATGAATGCAACATGAATAGTAACCATGGGAAACAACATCAAGTCATTCATCACCTGGAATAAAATTACATTGAGGAATGTGAGACGAGGAGCGCATGACACAGTTTCATTTCTCGTGATCAAGGTAAACATTTGAAATAATGGTGATACTGATTTGTAAACGTATCATCAAGGCCAAATAAACACACATACATATAGACGCAGGACTTTATCTACCTCTCCACGAGCTGTCTCATTAAACACTGAACTCTCTTTGTATTTCAAATAAACTAAAGTCAGGAATCACTTTGCTGCCACATGAATTTAAGATCAGTATGTTGTTATGACATATCTACACTACACACTGTGCTGAGAGAGACAAAGAGAACGTAAAGGACATAGTGGACACCATGCTCGTGCACCACACAGATACACAGTGCTTTTTAGGCAAGAAGTGACTCCATTATCTCTCCGGTCGGTTCCATTCCTTCCTCACCTCCATTCATCTTCATCTCTCCTTCATTTGTCCCTCCCTCTGTCTCTCTGCTCCTCTTCTCTTTCCAGCTCTGTGTCTGTTGCTCCATAAACTAAATCACTGTCGTCCCATTAGACTGTCGGCGTATGTTGTCTTTTTCTTTCAGCCCATGAATAAATTATCAAAGAGAACAAGAGGCTGCTTTTCCTTCATGGAAAACACTGGAGCTCGCCTTTGTTGGAGATAGAAATGAAGGAGCTTTCGTGTGTGTGTGTGTGTGTGTGTGTGTGTGTGTGTGTGTGTGCGCGCGCATGTGCGTTTGTGTAGATGCGTTTGTGTGTGTCTTTGTTCATTCAGTGCAGGGATTTGGGGAGTGTGTTATCGCTAGGTGCTCCGTACATCTGGACTGAGTTGGGCTCTCAGAGCTTCCCGAGATTGGATGTCACACACACGCACACACAGACACACACACACACACACTCAGCAGTGGCAGCTAAAGCATATCTGTGGTCGATTGGAGTTAGTTTGACTGGATGGTGTGAAGGGCAGCCAAAGGAGCAGCACTCTGTGACTAATAACGTCACACGTACGCACACATGCACACACAGGCACGCGCGCACACACACACACACAGACCACACACATTGAAAATGCTGCTCTCTGAGGTCTGGCAGTCAAAGGATCGATAGTGTAGCCACAAGGAGGCTAATCAATAAGCTGGATTTGCACTGCTGGAGGAAGAGAATCAGGTCTGTTTCCCAAGAAAACACACATGCACAAGGCACACAAAATCATCAATACACACACACATCCACGCTCCCCCACTTTAAATTCACAGATGAGATAATACACACACATACACACCACCGCACAAGCACGTCTCCCCCGCTGTGATGCTGCCGAGCCTATATGCCACTGAGGCTGTTACATCCCAGCTTACCTCTCCACACAGAGTGAGCCGTGTCTGCTGAGCTGCTTGGCATTTGCAGAGCTCAGGGATTTGCAAAATATATCATGCAACAGATTTATTGTCAATCACAGATTTACGTCGAGGCCCTGCCGAAGGAGATGGTCCGTAACCTATTTATTTTGACAGTGATCAGTAAATACCGCAGGAGGCCGAGGAGTTTATCATCCTGCACATGCTCTGTGTAGCTATTTTATTACGTGTCAGTAATCAATTTCATCAATATGTCAGTAGCTTGATAATCATCATAATTGATGTGCATCCGTCACATCAGTGTTGTTTTCAGATGGGAGCAGAGACTGCAGGACCGGACTGCAATTGGAATGTTTTTATGTCTATGTAAAGATGCAGAGTATTAGTTAGTGGTACAGTAAATAGAGTGCTGATGTAGTTTGGTCAACCAGGAAGTAAGAATCCCTCATCTTTGGTGCTAATGGGATTTTTAATTTGGCTTTTGGATTACTACAGAAATTAAGATCCATGACCAACTAAAGTTTGGTTCAGTTGATTTTGTTCAGAAAATCTTAACAAATGAGCTCATCTTTTCGAAGTAAGAGCATGTGTAAGAGTCAAGATTCAAGATACCTTTATTATCAATGTATTAGTGAAACAATGCAACGAAATTTTGTTTTCCAACAATCCATAATAATTATGTAAATGACATGCATATCCCCTCAATAAAATAAATAGTCCTTATCTTAAAAAGCTAGAAAGCATTGCAAGTAAACTGCTGTATTGTTGAAAATGCATTAAAACATATAAACTACACCAGGCCTTATAATATAATATAGCATAACATTTAAAATAACATTAAAGAGGAACTATGGAAGACTGTTCTTGTACACACACACACAATCACACTCTTATTCACAGCTGCTAAAACACCGGATATCTCACCAACAAATATAACTCCCTACACATAGTCCATCACCAGCTGCAGTCCTGCTCCTTCCTCTCTCTGTCTGTCTCTCCTGAGTTTTTCAGCTCTTTGCTAACTTCCTCCGTTGGACACGGACACGCCCACGTAACATCACACATGTTGGCGTCTGTTGTCAGAGCCACCAGCGTGGTAAAGTCTGGACACCGTTATGTAAAACACCATAAATCCAATTACTTTATGCAAATGGGTGGAGATGAATTTCATAGCAGCAACATGAGGTCCAGCCCTGTTTTCTTGTGCTGAGCAGGACATGAGAGGATATGTGGGAGGAGACAAAAACGCTGCCTGACTAAACTACACAACTCCTCATGGACGGCCGCACACACATTTCCTCTCAGGAGGTGAAAAAAACCTGAAGGAAACTTCTCCGTGTTCCCGATAGATCGTTAGCTCGATGTTCCATGTTAGCTCCAGGCAGCATGCTAATCCAGCACGTGCTACTCCCAAATCCAGCTGTGTGTGTGAGTCTAGCTGTATCCCAATTTGAAGGCCAATTATGTCACAGCGTCGCGACTAGGCCTGCCCCAATTCAATTTAATTCGCCAAATGCGGCCGACGAATGCAGCCTTCCTTTGCCTGTTCTAGGACGACGCACCACACTTATCCTTTGTGGCCTCCCGTATCCCAAGATTCTTTGAGCGCTGTTGTTGTTATTAGCAACCTAGCATGCTATCGAACGTTAGCGGCTTTGCACTGTACCCCGGCTCTGTGGCCGGCTTGGAGGCGTGGTCGGGCTCTGCTGGCTGCACATGTGAGTAATGGAGGAACGGACGAGCCGTTGCAAGCGTCACTTTCAAATGTTTAATGTTAGGACGTTGTTAACATTCGGACGCAATCAGGAAAAACCTGAGTGGAGCGCTGGATCCGCGAACTAAATCCTCGACTGGTAACAAGTATTAGGGCTGTTGTAGTGAGCTAGCTCGATGCTAACTTCGGCTAGCAATAGCAGTTAGCATCCACCGCTAACACCCGCTTCCCAGCTCACCACAACGTCATAACAACATAACACAGAGGCTCCCGGTGTTGTATCGGCCCACGGCTCCAGCGCTTCACTCAGACTGTATTTTCTTTCCTTTGCGGTCGCCGGTCAGGGCCAGGACTCAGAAGGCTACACAGTTGAGCCCGAGAGGAGGGGCGCAGTTGGAACGAACAAAACTCCAGACTCTACCTTTAAGCTGTGAAGTCGGCTATTTTAACATGGGGGTCAATGGAGTGTTGCTCACTTCCGCTCCCAGCCCCTAGTGGCCGCCGGAGAACTGCAGCTTTTTGAACGCGGAAGTGGTATTCACTTGTAGAACCCACAGCTCCCCCCTTGTTCTGTGTGCACATCAAATCCAGTTAGTCATGTGTGCTCCTCGAGACCAGCTGGCCACAGTGGATGTGTGTTTTCTGACTTGAAGCATCTGCTGTGTGTGTGTGTGTGCGTGTGTATGTGTGTGTTCCCTAAATCCAACAAACAAATTCTAACCTGAAGCAGGCTGCCACTTCCTAAAAAAAAACACAGCTCTGAAAGCTTTGCTGTTTAGTGACAAATAAGATTCACTTCACAAAATACCTGAAAATACACGCTTTAAATTGGTGTGTGTGACTGTGTGTGTGTGTGTGTTTTGATTTGATTAGGTATTCTTTCCCTGAACAGTGCCGTCACGCTTCAGCCGTCAGACCAAACCGTGACCTTCCTCAAACACTCAGGAGTGTGTGCATATATTTGCAGTGTATGTGTATGTGTGTGTTTGTTACCAGTGTGTGAGGGTTTTTGTTGTTTGTGTACTTTTGCATGCATTACTTGAATTTGTGTTTGTTGATACCTTTATATGTATGAGTGTTTTTTTTTTTTACCTGTTTGTGTTTGTCTTGATGTTTTTCTCTCTCTCTACTGTGTGTTTGTGAGTGTGTTTATGTGCGTGTGTGTGTGTTTATGTGTGTTAAAATGCAATGGGTTCTCCATGACTGTCAGATGAATGTAACTGGGTGGAAGAGATGCTGGCGTTTGGCAGCTTAAGATCTCCTCTCTGTGACAAAACCTTTTAGATTGTGAGTGTGTTGTGTGCGTGTGTGTGTGCTGTGCGTGTGTGTGCGTGTGTGTGCGGGCATGCATGTGTGTGTCACTGCCACCAGCTGAGTGACAGATCGTGTTGAATGGTGCAGAACTGCAGCAGCCTAGCACACTTAACAGCCTCTGACTTACTGCAGCGCGCCACACACACACACACACACACACACACGCGCACACACACACAGTGACTTTGTTGTGTTAGATGCTGCCGACTTTATGATATGGATGTCTCAGTCTGTATTGATAATGCATTTTCAACACACTTCTACTCTCCACGCACACACACACAGTTTTGGCACTTGGACACACAACACACTCCCCCACACACACACACACATACTTGGCCTCCTGCCCACTGTCTCCTTCTTTTCCTCACTGTGTCTCGTTATCTTTCTCCTCTTGTCATCTCCTCAGCTCATCCTTTGTTTCTCATCTTCCATTTGGCTCTTCATCATCAGTCATCATGTCGTCTTTGTCCTCTCTCCCCGTCCTTCCCCTCCTCATCTTCCTCTCCTCTCATTTATGTTGTCTTCTTGTTGTTCTGTCCTCCTCCTCCTCCTCGGCCTCTCCTCCTTCCCCGCTTTCTCTCTTCTCCATCTCTCTCGCTCCACATTAAACAACCCCAAATCCTCCTAATTACACCTTTCTGTCTTCTGCCTCCTCTGACCCCCCCACTCCCATTCCTTCCCTCCATCCATGTTGAACTCTCTGCTCTCTGTCTCACTCCTCCCTCCACCGTGGCTTTCCTGTCTTTGGCATCACTGGCTCGTCATCCAGTGGCAGTTTTATTATTCTCTTTTATAGTGTTAATAAGGCAGCTGTCATCCACAGGAAGACAATCTACTCCCTGCTGCGCTTCTCCAACTACCACTACAGCACTGCTGCTACTAGTAGCACTGTACTGCTGCTGTCAGCGCTGCAGCCACCACACCTTGTCAGATCAAGCCTTAAAAGACAGTCGATGTTAGAATCGCCCCCTCGGTTGAGTGTCTTTTTTTTTTAACATCCTCATTTGAACAAGGTTATGCTTTTAATTTGAAACTTGTGCAGGAAGCGCTGCGGCGGTGACAGCAGCGTAAATGGCAAAGAAGCAACTTTCAAGTGATATTAATGTCGGTGCTGCTGTCAGAATGAAGAATGTAGTTTGTTTCACCACTGCTCATTTTTAGAAAGGTCACCTCCAGGAAACGCTGGTAGTCTTGGCGACATGGCGGCAACAACAGCCTGAAACAATTATGAGAATCCCAAATTGGACTAGAAACCCCACGTCAGAGCTCTGAGAACGGCAAAGTACAACACCGGCTTGTATAATAAGTTAGCAGGTTTTGGTTCACGCGAATCTGGCTTAAATTGTGCCAACTGGGTGTTGGGTTTGAACCCTCTTTGAAACTCTCACAGTGACTACCAGGACTGAGCCTGTTGAGCCTCTGAGCCTCTTTGCTGGCAAACAGTTAAAAAACAAAAAATATCCACAAAATCAAGTCCCAGTAGAAAAGTCCGGGGCTGTATTTCGGTCCCAGGCCGATCACGGTCCTCCCCATCCGCCGAATCCCCGACTGAGTTCACTTTTGTTTTCCCTTGATTGCTGTCTTCTCCTCCTGTCTCTTCACTGTCTTTGTCTCCTCGGGACAGTTCCTCTTGTTTTTTCCACTGACAGCCAGTCAGTACCTGGGGAAAGATACCGAGGAAAACAAAAGCGCCGTTCTCTTTCTGTTTCGGATGCACAGTGGCAGACGCACCTCAGTCTTGTGTCCTGTGGCAGGAAGAGCTGCACAGTGAAAGAAAGAGAGGCTTTTAGGGAACTGGTCTGAACGCAGATGGTGTCATTATTCTGCAGCCACCAGAGTGGCCAATCAACATTTACTTCATAATGAGGAGCCAAAAAAGTCTGTATTTTACTCAAATTTACTGACATTCAGGCTCCGATACGACGTCACACACGCCATAACATCCGCTGCTGTCACATCCATGTGAGAAGCAAATGTAAATAAATGTCATCCATCTTAATATCCTCCGAAATTTTGCTCTTTTTATGCATCTGAGCTGTTTTCTTCAAATAGGTCTCCAGTACCGAGACAAGAGTGTATTTGCACCTGTCAAAATTGCCGCTCATAATTCCACCACAGCCTCCATGTTTCAACCAGTACAATATGGTTTTAACAAGGGAAGAAGTAGAAAATGGAAGCGATAAAAACAACAAAAACAAAAAAAAACCCTCAATTACTGAGATGCAGGTTCACACAGGAATAGTTTTACCACGAGACGTTGGTCTTTGGTGAAATATAGTAGGTAATTCGCTTACTTTACAAATTACTGACATGGCGCATTCGCACGGGATTAAGATCACCGACGTCCTCCGCAATTATTACAGATTTCCAGAGGTCCCCAGGTAATACTAATCCCGTGCGAATAGGGCTATGTTGATGTCCTCAGTCCGTGCCCTGCCTTCCTGAGTGTTTTCCTGTGTGTTTGTGGTACTTCTGTGAGTTCTAATAAATGTTGTGTTTCACTTATTGGTTTGGTTTGGTTTCTGCATTTTTGGGTCCAGTTTCTTACAAATGTACTGTAACTCTTCCTGCATACATTTGTATAATATGAAAATCCGTCATCTGCCCAACACATCAACAGGAAGTCTTGTTTCAGTGAAAGCTGATTGACATGGACAGACAGAAGTAGCAGCTTTGGATGTATTTAGTCCCTGTACATGTTGTTGTATTGATGTCTGTCTACATTACAGGCCTGTTCCTCTCTCTTTTTGAGTTGAGTATCAGATTTGAGAAGTAGATAAAACTATAAGAATAGAATGTTTAACCACTGCTCCAGCTGCTGCTGCTGCAGTAGTTCCTGCTACCTCTACCTCTGTATAGACTTCCTTGTCAGCTGCACTGTCTGCAGCTGTCTGTCTCACGCCTCTTTCAATCACCCTCATGTTTATTCTCATTCTCCTTTTCGTCCTCTGCTTCCTGTCCCTCCTGTGTTTGTCCTCTGTATTTCTCCCTCCCTCGCTCTTCCACTCTTAAACTCTCCCCACTAACCAATTTGCAGCCCTCATCTCCTGCTTGTCTCCTTCCACACTATTTGTTTTCCCTCTCCCTCTTTTATAGTGTTGTTGGCTCTTTGTTTGTTCCACCACCTCGCTCTGCCTCTTCTCTGAGGATAAGACGCTCGTTTCATCTGCCTCTTGTGTGTGTGTGTGAAGGAGGACTGTTCAATGCTGTCTTGTAGAAGCCTGTTGAGTACAATCTCAGTGGGTGGCCACCCTCTTTGTAGAGACTTGGAGCTGCAGGTGTTTGTTTATATAGATTTGTGTAAGTTCGGTGGGTTACAGGTGGAGCTGGTGACGCACTGCTCCCAAAGCAGAATTCCAATGATGTTGGTTTTTGAAGGCCCAAACCTGCAAATCTGCAGGGAAGCCAGTGTTTCAGCTTGGATTTTTTGAAGATTTTGCTTTTCCACTAGCACTCGAACGTGTGACGTCCCACAAGAATCAAACCAACTAAGTTTAAAAACATGGATGATCCGTACTGAGACTGTTGTTATTCCTTTATTCCTTCCACTGAGTTTGGAGCTCACGACAGGAGAGAAAAGAGAGAGCGAGATGACGCGGTTGTAGGCGCCGTGATATGACGACCTCACCCCTGCTGAGGAGAAACTGTGAAGGGCTCAGCTGTGATGGAAAAGGACCTTAACCGAGTCGAGTAGAGCTGAAATTGTGTAGTGGAAACAGATGCAAAGTAATAGTAACTGGTAGTGGAAACCCTGCTTTACATTGTTTTACCATGTAACTGTGCGTTTACACCAAAAGCATCCACAGCGTCAAAAAACGTTGGAGGGTGGGCTTCAGACAAGACAGCTTCCGAAACGGCAAATATTTTCAGCCGCTTTGGCCGCTCGACACGTGACTGACGTCAAAGTTCAATCGCGCTGGTCATTGGGGAGCTCAACTTCTCGTCTGGTGACGCTTTAGAAGCTTTGGAAGCGCGGTGACGCCAGTTGACGCTTTGGTCGCACAGTGTCGCCAGGCTCTCATTGAAAATGAATTGACTTCTGGCGTTTTGACGCTTTGGAAGCTTTTGGTGTGAACGCACAGTAAAGCAGGGTTACTCCCCAAAGAGTAGATACTGAGCAAGATAGTTATCAATAGTTCACCTTAGTACCCGACCCAGGAGCGACGGCTAGGATTTAGGAATTGCGGCCCGCCTCTCCTACAATAAATTAATGTGGAGGAAACACTGTTGAGCCGACTGTAGAGAGTGACAGGGAGTGGGTCGACCATTAATGGAAAGGTTGGTGGTTTGATTTCCAGCTCCCTCAGAGCTCGTCCATACAGATATGGGTTTCAGTGAATCAGCAAGTTTTCTTTTTTTTATTGGTTCAGAGTTTCGTCCACATGGAAATGGCATTTTGGGGGGGGGGGCGGCGGGGGGGGCGTATACGGTCTATGGACGTAATGCACAACAACAATGGCCGGATACTGTCAGATTCCCCGGATTCTGCGCCTGACACACACCCCTTAAAGCAATCATCAATCATCATATTTGCATGAACATGATTCCCAGCCAACATTTAGCCTTGGGCAAGATGCTGAACCCCAGATTGCTCCCGATGCATCACTGATGTGTGACTACGTGTTTGAGGTTGAAAGGCAATGTATGTGGAGTGTCGTATGGATGTGTGTGTGTGTGAATGCGGCTTCCACTGTAAAACACTTTGAGTGGTCACTATAATGGAAAAGTGCCTTTTAAGTGCACTCCATTTACCATGTACCGTGAGATGTGGTGATTGAGAGGCGGATCGTGTGCAACAAAGTAGAAGACAATGCAATAGACTGAGGGCAGAGCGGGGTCAGTAATTCTGTTAAGTCCCAATTAACAGTATTTGTCATCAATCTAAATGTGGTGTTGTTTTTGAGAATATTGAATGGAACAAAAATCTGTAAAGAGACAAAAACTTGTCTGTTATTTGTTACATTTTTCAAGTACATTTTTTTTGTCCTACTTACACTGCAGCTTATTTTTGAGAACCCAACAGGCCGTCCACTGACTTTTTCAAATAGAAACATTACATGCAGTCATGAAAAACTGAGGGATACTAAAGTACTCAACGAAGAGAGCAATGCATTAACACAATGAAAGTAATGTGCTAAGCTAAATAACAAAGAACATGATGTAGTGTAACAAATCAAATAAATCCATGATGTCAGTCATGATCTTATTCATTCTATTGAAGATATTTTCGTGTGTTGTGATCTGATATTAGACATAGAAGCAGTGGAGCAGACTGTGACTGTCTACAGTGTAGGTGCCAAAGCAGTGAGTGCACAGTCATCCTCGGTAACAAATCTAAACCCTGCAAACTTTTTTTCTGCTGACCCAGTCTGCAGCCTGGTACAAATGGGCTTATAGGTCAGAAATATCTCTTGGAGCAAATCCATTTAATGTCTGGTGAAAATTATGTGCTGAAGCAATTGCGAGACAATAAAGGCGAGAAGTGGAGTGAAAGTGGGTTATTTCTGAATGCAATAATCAAGGTGAGATTAAATGAAAGCTTAAAACCCTTGACTTCAGACATATTTCACAAGAGCTAAAACGCAACTTATCTAACATGGTTTAACATTCAATCCATATGCCCGAAACCTGCCTTGTGTTTGTTATGAGCTACTTAACTTTAGCCTGGGTTACCAATGCTGCCTTGCACGCGATTTTATTCGCTCTGCAAGTCAGCCTGGAAACCATGGACCCGATTTTTCTCTCAACGAGGGAGCCAATCACAGATTGGGGGAGGGGGTAGCACGACGATGATGACACACTGAGACAACTTTGTTGATAGCTTGTCGATCCAATGTGGTGGCAGACGCTTTACCTTTCGATGCAGCGTTAGAAAGTGTTTTAAGAGCAACGTTTAGTGTTTTTTCCCTCATTGGATTAATTTCTGTCATTATACTGTACATACGTCATCGGGTATGATTGATACGATTGGCTATGAGGTACAGTACGTACAGACACATTTGATAGACATTCGTAGCGCCCAATGAACAAAAAAAATGAACGAATGGTTCCCAGACCGAATCACAATCTACATTGAGATGTCTGGTGTTAACTTGACTTATTAATTGTTCAAATCCAAGCACTGTACTATTGTGGTATTAATAGATTTACTCTCTGAGAGCTGCCGACATTGTTTTGAGATTGAAGTTTGTCTTTCAGAGCTACCTGTTGAAAACCAATCTTAAGTTTGAGACTGAGCTCGAGGTAATTCCTGTCTGTGTAAGCTGCCCTTTGAGCTTCACAATCAAACCCATATTATGTGCTCATTATTCTATTGTTTTCCAGCTGCCTTTGCTGTAGCTTGCTATTTTCTCTCCTTTACATTGTTTGACCTGTTGCTCAGGTGATAAAAAGGTAATAAGTAACAGTAAAGGTCTGCAGAAGTAAATGTCATGCCACAGTGTGCATGTTCGGTGCTGCCTCATCCCTTTACGGACGTCAGCTCCAAGTCAACGTCTCGTATAAATCTAATACAGGAGTATAAATGCCAGATACACAAGCTGCCGCCTGCTTTCAAACTACTGCTTATCGTCTCATCAAGCACTCTTTACAACAGCATCATCTCATGCTCTGATGTAATTAGGATGCCACAGGTACCCGAGGGATCTCAGGTCCAGTAGCATGTACTCGATGAATATTTATATACAGTATTACCATTTCTGGCAGCTCGCTCTCTGTCATGATTAATTTTTTTCCTCATGAGTCCCCTGCTGTCTCTATCTTGGCATAAATTAAAAAAAATATGTCAAAAATAATTTTAAATCATTCTTGTGACATCATTTGTTGAATACTTGTCACATCGTAGTCTGTTTATACGCACCGGAGAACTTCACAACCTTGTAGGTCTTCTGTAATGACAGTGTTGCTGCAGCATGTGACTTTCATTGTTGACCTTGGGATTAAGCCCTTTGAGCTGAAGGCTCTTAATGTGGAACGTCTGTGCAGGAAGTGTTCTCTCACCGGGACAAAACTATGTACTGTAGCCCACCTCCAAACCTTTTCATCAGCATCTGACTGTGTTTACTTGTTGAATGTTGTTCATGTTTCCTCAGACTGTGAGCCGTCCTCATCTGCGGATTTTACACAAAATAGACGCTTTTTTTTTCTCAAAGAAAAGTCAATAAAGTACAGTTGGTCTGTGTTTCCATTGAGTGATGGTATGTGAATAAAGCTGCATGGCCTTTCTCCTCCAGCAGCAGTCCCTCTATACTTTTAGCACATGATTCAGCAGGTGCTGACTTGAAAGCATTTTTATTTCATTTTAGCAAAATATTGCTTTGGCAAATAGCCCGAAAAAAACCACCTCATGCAAGCATATTTTTTTCTTTTGAGCCTTTTTTTTAAAAAAATCCCTCACAGTTTCAAATTACATATTTATTATAATGGAAATTCACCTAATATGACCTGTTTTGGGCATGGTAAGTAGACCCTGAGCTTATTTAGTAGCACTGCTTTTATCACTAATTAAATCCAATCACTTGAACACTCTGTTTTTTTAAGTTTGATGTTAACAAACTGAAAAGATCCTGCCCGAATGTTTCACATTAAAATCCTTTCAGTAGCACAAAGAGCATGATTGCTTCCTCCCCTTTTTAATATGAAAGACTTGCTAAATGTGTTAGCAAGTTTTATTGACAGAAGCCAAAAGAAAAAAGTAGCAAAGTAGCTGCTGATGGAATTAATGTCGACACCATTACGCTCGCTGAATAACTGTGAGGGAGTAAATGGCACTCCATCTATCAAGACAACGGTCAACATAGAGGAGGCCTAATAAAGCTTGTATGGTGGAAGGAGATAGAAGAGGCTCCACGTTACATCACTGTCACTCATCGGCAGAAAGTGTTGAGTACATCAGGGAGGAACTTTACCCCCGTGCAGACAGGCAGTGGAGCAGCCATCAGCTGATGGCTTTGTCCGCCGCGCGTTTGACAGGAAGCTGATGTGACAGCCGTCCTCTGAGGGGTTTGGTTCGCTCTGTGGTTTTTTCTCCCGAGCCAACGTCGCCGTCATCACCAAAGACTTTCTTCACCTGGAGGGGTTGGTTATTGATTGCTGGCCTCCTTTCCAATTCCTCTTCCTTTCTCTTCAAACACAACAGACCCTGACACCCAATCACAGTGTGTCGCTGGCCATCTGTCAGCGGCATCACTAAGTGTCCTCCTCGATAACTAATTGCAAAGGATGTCCATAACCAGTTTGTGGGCTGGAAAAACCCAACTTGTCTGTCGGTGTTTTCGGGGACACATTTTTGCCAGCGTGTCCGTTCAAATCCTGGTGAACACAGAGCTGGGGATTTAAGCTTTTTATGCACACTGACATTTAGGTTTTTCTTATTTCTTTCTTCTGTGTCTCGCAGCAGCTGTGTGGGTTGCAGCATGGAGAGGCTATGTAATCTTAATTTTGTAACACTGTAAATGGTGTGAAATGTCTGAAATCAAGTGGACAGGCATATCATACTTTACCTCTTGTAGCTGCCTCCTTGGAAATGGCCCTAATGGAGTTAATGGGCTTTTCTAAGGAAAACCTCATGTTAAGCTTTGAGAGATTTGAGTAAGTCTGATAATGTTACAGTTGCCTTCTAGTTTAAGTTTGGTTTAGTTTTAGGTACATTTTGATTCATTTATTTACTCATATTACTTATTTGTATGTTTAGTGCTGGCACATGACTGACCCACAGTAGGTACAGGTTCTCTGTCAGTAAGCTTATCACAGCTCCAGAACATTCAGGTCTTAAAGGGATATTTCAGCTTTTTTGAAGTGAGGTTGTATGAGCTACAAATGCCCTTAAGTACACTATATTCAGTAGAGAGGTCTCTGGTCTCCCGCACTGAGAAACACCGGCGCATCACACTGCACCAAGACCCAACCAGTACATTGTTGTCAATGTTACTCTTGAACTGGTGTATTATTTGGAGTGCCAGTGCCACTGGGTGAGTTAGTTCCAGATAAAAAAGATTTAAAAAAAAACTTTTTCCGACCAGCTGATGCATTATACATTTTTTTCTTTACTCTTGAACTGGTGTATTATTTTGCGACGGGGCTTCTCATACTTTATGCGGCGAAAATACACTGATCCTGAACAGTGTACTGGCTGGGTCTCTGCAGCGTGATGCGCCGCTGTTTCTCAGTGCGGGAGACTGGAGGCCTCTCTACTGCTATATTATAGTATACTTAAGGGCATCAACCCTACTTAAAAAAAAGCCGAACTATCCCTTTAATCCAACATGAACAGGGAAGTATCATTTAATAGATAAGGCAATATTACAACTACTGTCAATATAAGGCTTAAAGGACATGTTAGATAAAGTTCTTCACATAAGACGTGATGATGCCTCTCTGAGCCTGACATGCACACAGACCAACAGCAACAACTGCAGTGAAAGCTGATTTCATTAAACTGTTGGTTTGATGTCTACTTGTTCCCTATTTTAAGTTGTCCAGCTTTTTTATGCAATGCAGGTAGTGTTGTTCCTAGCCTCATCTTAATTATTCCAATGAATTCCACACAGTGAAGTTACATATTTTACTTTTGAGGACACTAAGGATAGCTGCTTTAAATTAGCAGATGCCCTGAGTTGAAGCACCATGTTGCCGAAAAAATTGGATTATGGCATTTTCTTTCTTGTCACGGTGAGGGGGAAAAACCATATCAAGACAGTAGTGCTACACAGAACCATCCCTCTAGCTGATATTTATGGAGGGTAATCTGACAAAATGGGAAAGCAGAATCCGTTACAATTGCATTAAAATACATTTTGGCTGATCAGATTGCAAGCGAATGTGGTTTGACCAAACAAAAAATACCGGGGTAAACACACCCAGCCACCCAGGCAGATTGTGATGCAGTCGGCCAAACCACCACCCAGATGGTCAGGGACACATTGTGACCCGTTGGTTAGGACTGTTGCCTCACAACCAGAAGGTTCTGGGTTCAGTCTCCGGGCCTGGGGCTCTGTCTGTTTGGACTGTGTGGGTTCTCTACTGGCACAAAGACATGTGCGTTAGGTTAGGTGAGCATGTGAAGTTGTTGCCGTTTTCCATTATCACTACTCTACGATTTTTCCATTAGGGATAGGACCTGGGACCGGATACTTTTTTTGGTAGGTTCCAAGTGATCTGGGCCAATACTAAAATGTGACATCAACTGACTGTCGGCCTCCGATTGGCCAGAGAGTGTCGTCACTGGAAGAGTAATGAACATCCGACGCAAGACTGAAACTGGCCATTTTTTTAAAAAAAACCCGGCAACACTGACCAATGGTAAACCACACTGTGGTCTGTGGACGAGGTGCAGGTACAGTGAAGTACTCAACTGTACTGGTGAAAAATGACCAAAACTGAGTTTAGTTGAGTAGAGTAGAGCCGAGTAGAGCTGTAACTATGTAATGGAAAAACGCCATATACTGTGTCAACCCTGTGATTGACTGGTTAGCTAGCCAGGTCCTCACCCTGTGTCATCTGGGATTGGCTACAGCCCCACCCCCTCAGCACTATGGCAATAAGCAATATCGCTGAAGGATGGATGGATGGATGGAAGTGGCTGTGAATGATTGATATTAAAACCTCTCTGTTTGTTTGTTTGTTTCCATCTCTTCCTAAGCCCAGCTTTATCTCTGCTTTCCGTGTGATTCTTTAATTCTGTGGTGCTGCACAGCTGCTTCCCTGTTGGTCAGTTTGAATGCACGGCACAAAACAACCCAGTGCTGCTGTACACAAACCATCACTGCTGCTGCTGCTGCTGCTCAGGCTTTGCTGCAGTGCCAACACACATCAATTTAGAGCCAATGCATTCTTGATTAGGCGTGGACACGGTAATTGTTTTCATTGCTTTGGATTGGAACGACATTGAATCTAATGTGGTCCATCGATCTTTTGTTGGGGGGAAATTGGGTTTGTTACCAGCGTTGTAGATCTCTCATGGCCCACGTGTTAACCTTTTATACTCTCTCTCCCTCACCACATTTTTCTCTCAAATCTCTATCTACCCCCACCCTCCCTCCTTCATTCTCCCGACTCACACCCTTCGGCTTTTAATCTCTCCTTGTTTCTCTTCTTGTCTGTCTTTCATTCAGTTTTTTTCTCCTTTCTTTTCTTCCCACACCACCTATTTCCCCCCATCCTATTCTCCTCCTGTGCATTCAATTAAAAAACTCAATTAGCGTGATTGCTTATCATAAACTTTATTAACAGGGTAATGCATACACACTGACAAACAGCCGCAAGCAAATATTTGGTGTTTTTATTCTCTATATAAATTAAACGATTAAGTGATTATCCATATTGTCATTCACTGGCTTCCTGCCTGTTTGGCTAATTGATTTAACTTTAGAAAAGAATTTAAAGTGACTCTGTATATTCATTTACGTCGCTGCTCCTTTGCTTTCCTATAGAGTGTAAGTGTTTCTGCTGCCTGTCATTTCCAGGACTCCAGAAACATTATCTCTGTTTCAGAGCTGTCTTTCTATTTTGTGTTGTAAATGAATGGAGCTGATTTCCTGCCAGTTACTAATTGTGGCACAGCGCCACAGGAGGAGCCTGGTGAAAGCTTCTTCTTGTAGCTCCTGTGCCCATTCATCCATTTATTAGCTATACTGCTTATCCATGCAGGGTCACAGGGGGCTGGAGCCAATCTCAGCTCTAACTCCTGTATAATTTACAAAAAGTCATCAAGATAAATTATATCTAGATTGGATGATTAGAGGGAGAGGAGGGGAAAAAGAAGGAATGGGGCCCTACCAGGAGACACTGGGTGGTCAGGCAGGGGCCCCCTCTGGTGTTCTGGTGTGGCCTGTGGTTATTATAGCTGTAATCATAATTATGATTGTTGTATATTATTGAACTGTATATTATTATAGATGATTATTGTATTGTTTATTATTATTTTGATGCTGTAGTGGACATATTTCCTTATTACAGTGCTCATCATAATTATTATTGTACAGTATACTGGTGTGTGGTACAGCCTACCACACACAAAACATAATCAGCGTAATTCAATCTTGCCCATGTCTTGTGTTTTTTGCTAAAGAGATGTGGTTGTAGTTGTGTGAGGCCAGTGCCTCTGACTCTCTAATACACTTTTCTTTTAATAAAGGTCAGTATTGGATTGTAACATCAACATTGTAATGGACTGGTCTAATCCTTATTCAAAGGCTCTATAATAATGTGAACTTTATTACACACAAAAGCCACTCAGGGCAAATTGAACATTACACTAAATCATTTCTTCTCTTTGTCTTTGTGCTTTCTCAGCAGCCAGAGTGCAGAGCCAGTCCCAAGAAAAGCACAGAGCCAGCTGTGGACCTGCTGGGCCTGGGTAAGAAATGACCGACCCTGTACCAACCAACAATAAAATAACCCTCAGGCAATACAAGAACTTCTCAACCTGTACTCAGGCGTCTGCTTTGTGTCTGACAGAGTGGCAGGATATATTGTGTCACAAGAGTAGACAAACTCAATGCACTCAGATAGATAGTTGGGTCTTTAGACATGGGATTATGTGGCCTAAGTATATATAGTATAGTACACCACCTGCAGTAGATAAGAGAGCTGACTGGTAGCACTGACAGTGGCAGAGCTTCTGGATTCGGTGTGGGTGAGTTTATCAAGGCAATATCAAAATGCAGTTGTGACACACTGTTAAAACATCTAATGTCTTCATGGAATCACCCCCATTAAACATTTGAGGTGGTAGAAAATAGGGAAGTGAACCTCAACTTTAGTGAGTGGTGGATTTCCCTCTGGCAGCAATAAGCTCTACAGAACTTCCTCATTTCACATTTCTCAAGTTCTGAAGATGGTGTGAGTCTTCAGATCATTCCACAACATATCTACTGGGTTAAGCTCTGGGCTCTGCGTGGGCCGCTCCAACATCAAGAGATTTACTTAGATTTTACATTGTTCTGCTGCATCACCAGGTTCTGCTGAGCTTCAGCAGGTGGATCTTCACCCTGACATTCTCCCGTGAGATACTTTGATAAACTCGGAAATTAATTTCCCCTTAGATGATCAGCACCGCACGGTACTCCCGCCTCCCTGCTTCACCTTTGTGTGGTTGACTCATGAACAGAGATGTTCCACAGCTCTAAAGATTCCTTTAGGCCTTGAGCTGTCACTCTGAGCTTCTTTTTTTCGTTAACCTCCTTTAAAATTGTGCTTTGTGCCTTTTGGAGATAATTTGTCTGGACTGTGTTTGAATGAAAGTTGAATCTCTTTGAGATGACTTTGAAACTGCAGCTTAATGCAATGCAATTCAGATCATTGAAAGGCCTGGTTCTCATCGACAGATGTGTCTTAGTTGAGAAAAGCTCTAACCCACAGCTCTCATCTGGTTCATTGATCAGATTCCTGGAGCTGGTTCCTCAAAGATGTTTCAGACGGTGCACGGTCTGTGGTGTCGGTCCAGTTCAGTTCTACTGGTAGATCAGTCAGTTGAAAGCCAGACTGTTCCACTGTCTCATTTTGAGCCAAAAACATCGGACACAATTAATTCCTACAGTAACAGCCTCGGAGCACTGATGTTAGTGGTCAGACAGAAAGGCTTTTTACGGATGCGAAAAGCACAGAAAATGTTCCAAAAACTTTAATGATGGTCAGTATATAAACATGACTGACATGACATGAGGTCGAATTTATTTTTAAATGTGCAGCAATTTTGGACGGAAAAAATGGACTTGGTGTGCAAAGGCCTTTAGAGTCAAAACCTGACCCCTGGTCTGATAAGGCCTCGCCCTGCTGACAGTTACATATTTCACTTCACTTTGGTTGATATTCATAGTTAATACACCCAGAAATAAAGCAGCACTCTTTAACATGACATGGATCCACTACTAACTCATTATTCACCAGTGTAGTCAGAGAAAACAGGAACAAAGAGAGACAAATAGAAAAAAACAAAAAAACTAAGAAAAGACTTCAACAATCATCTGAAGGTTTCAGACAATTTCTCCAACCAACACTTGTGCTATTTGTTCAAATAGATTTTGTTTATGTGTAATTGTATCTTCGATGATGGTCTGTCCATACTCTTTGACAAATTTCTACATAAACGCAGGTAAATTCAAAGGGTTCACTTGACAATATTCCCAGAGTGACATTATAATAATTGCAGGTTAAGTAATGTCTGACATTATCAGGGGAAACGTTTAATGCTGTCAGCCTTTATTTGAATCCAGACAGTTCCTGATATTCTCATGACTTATTATATCATTTGGCGGTTAATGTATGATTAGTGTCTTCAAGCTGCCATGTCGAACGTATCTGTGAGCAGACTGCAGTTAAATCCACCCGTGTTCTGGAATATGTAATTATGATTTAATGTGTTCTCCAAACAGGGAAAATAAAGTTATTCCTTCCTTTGGGGAAATTGGTGCTTGAGTATCAGTTAATTTCATAATAAAACACATCAGTGGGCCCACATTTTACACCCTGTATTAAATCTGCTTGAAACAGTAGTCGACCTGTTATAACCTGAATAAGCAAATCCAGTGAATTAGACACTTAACAATTAACTAACTTTAATCCTGTGAGTGACTTAATGATAGATCAAAATCAAACTAACGCGCCATTTTGAAGTCCTTTCTGTGAACTAGATGGCTCCATCACCACAGTTTCTATAAAAAAAAACAAGAGTGACATATCATCTATGTGTTCTTCCAGTTAAGTATTCATTCATATCATAGCAAAGCTTGTAAAGAGAACGGTTTGAATGAGGACTGGTCATCTTTTAAAAAAGGTTCTGCCACATTAAGTAATTATTGTCAGATCATTTAGTGAGAATAGACTTGGTATCAGGATTTGCAAATAGTCAGGATTAAGGGGCAGTAGAGTGGGACGTATCTGCCTGCAAAGCTGTAGATCTCCAAGAGAGTGATGGTCATTTGTAAAACATGATGCTGTCAATATACTGTATCTGCATGGAAGCTATGTTTGCTAGTTTGTTTTGAGAGACTGCGGCGATTTCAGTTCTGACCAAGATCATGAGTCTCCCCAATGATTCCCCCCGACTCATTCAGGCCAGGGTGAGTCTATTGTTCATGGTCTTTACTGTATGTAACAGCAGAATACAGCAACGTCAGATGAAGGGATGCTGCATGAAGTGAAAGGAGGACAATGAGGTTAATGAGTGTTTGATCTGACACTGCACATTTAAGAGATAAGAGATTTTTATTGATCCCACTTGTGGGGAATTCATTCGTTGAAGCAGTACCAAAAACAAGCAAGAGTAAGAAATACAATATAAAAAGAGACATTTATGTACAATAATACTGTACAATAAAAATGATTGAGAAGGAAAAAAAGATATACATTAACAGTTTAGTTTCTTTTAGTTTTTGCCTTCAAACCTACAGTACTATCACTGTTTCTTGTTTCTTTATGACAAGTTCAAGTTCAAGAGTTTATTGTTTATCAAAAAGAAACAAGATAACGTTGGAGCATCCTTAATATATTACATAAATAGAAATACAAAAACCCTAGTCTTCAGTCCGTTGAGGTGCTTGTATGTGTGTGTGGGGGGGAATTGGTGTGTTATGTGTGAAACCTTGAGGGTGTGGGGGGATTGAACGGGTGGGTTGTTCATTCAGTTCATTCCAGCCAGACTGCTTGGGGTAATCTAATCCTGAGGTTTGCTCCGTCAGGCCTGAGTCTGCATTTACAGACTGTGTTAGGTTTTTACCAGTTGTTTATTTGCATCTATTTGGGCTGGTGATCTCAGTAGCGCTCCAATCTACTTCAACTGGGGAAAAAAATGTAAAAGCTCAGAATGAGTCAAACCAATTTCATTCTGACAGAGCATCCGCCAGAGTTTTTTTTTCTTATCATGAGCTGGATAAAATGATCCATTTGTAGGGAGATCAAATCACATGTTCTTTATCTGCTACATGTGTGCATCTTTATTAAAGGACACAATAGTTGGAAAAAATTGAACGCACCGAGGATGTGACATTCAACAAAGGTCACAAGCTGGATTCAAACCTGTGACATTTTCAGCTGGTGGTATGCGTCTTGGCCTGCTAACCGCCGCGACGTTGTGCTGCTCCCTGCTCGTTGACCTTAATCCGGAACAGCGGAAAACACTGCAGAGAAAGGCAGCGGTGGCTCCGGGTTTCACAGTCAAATTTGTAACATGCAGTCACCCTGGTTTTCCTCAGCATAAGGCCGTATTGTATTGTATTGTATGTTATATTAGCTGTGGTGACCAAAGAAAGCGCTGGTGGACATAGCATTGATCAAAGATTCCCCCAACTGTAGCGTGGAAGAGTGAGTGTGGACACCCTGCTATAAATAACCAATGCTACGCACCTTGCAGCCATGTCGAGTGGATGAGATTTCACACATAATCAATAAGTCAAATACGTGGCAGTGCGCCTTCAGCGTTCACCCCCATCCCCTTCCACCAGCCGTCCCCTCCAGGTCTCTAGTTACCTCCCTCTGTTGCTGTCACTCCCTCTGACACTCTGCTGGAATTAATGTAAAAAATAAAAAAAAAAGTATTTTTGAAGTCACATGAATCCTGTCTCTGTGCTCTTTCACTCCAAAAAAAGAATCTTATTTTAGCTTTTTATTAAATATTAAATATGGTAACAGAGGATGCTCTTGAAAACAAATTTTTGGTTTATTCATTCCAGGCTCAGTTGGATGATTTTCATGATAAATGACGACGGCCCCTCCTGCCAAAAATAGATCTGCTCAGGAGCTAGTGAATCAATTTTCAAAAAACTTTTGTCGATGGACGCCGTCTGTTTCTGCAAAATCCCCCAACCCACCCTCCTACTCCCAGCTCAGTCCTCTGCTGTAATCGCTCTGTTATGCTGAATTGACTTCTTCCATGTCGTCTCCCTAAGTGTTATTCTAGCAACAGTGTTCGCAGTCAGTCTTGGCAGCAGATGAGATCACAACAATAACATTTCTCAACAATAACACGGGGAGAGGACGCTTCTGGCTTCTCCACTCCAAAGGAGAAAGAAAGTGAGAAAGACTGTGTATGTGTGTGTACCCACTTACCTTCTTTTTTTTTTTTTTTTGGAAAGTGTTTCACCCACAGCTCTGGATAGTCTGACTCTTCCCTCTGTGATAGTGATCCAAACTGTGCTGGAAAATGAGCTGGGGATGCGAAAGGCCCAATGGGACCTGGGGGAGATTAATGTTTCTTCTATCAACTTGAATTGTCTCATTCACTGTCAGGTTATCCACAGACTCCACTGTTGGAAACCACACATCTCGGAGTCTGGCAGATGCAACACGCAGCAGAGAGGCAATTCATTTTAAAACCTGCGATAATGCTTAATATCCACACTGAACCTGATTCTGGCTTAATATGCTACTGGAAACGTCCAGGACAGGTTCCGCTGTGTCTGTGTCGGTCTGTGCTCGGTGAATTAACCAGCATCCTTCACCTTGACAGAACAAGGTTGTCTCTGAAGAATAGTCACAATTCAATAAGAGCTGGCTGCTCCTCGTCTGTTACCTAAGAAACAACCCAGAGTGGCCTCTCCTCATGTAATCAACATTATTACTTTTCACCTTTTGTTCTTATTATTTGCCATTTCAACCTTTATTGTCATATATTACTCACCGAGCAAGGAGAGAGGGGGGGGGGCAAAATGCATCGAGAGGTAATTTTGTGTGTGTGTGCGTTTACGCTGAATCCTCTCTGTTCCATTATGCTGTTTGCTTTTCTTTAATGAAAATGTAGACTGCATTTACATCTAACATCTTGAAACCCTTCTTTGATCAAACGTACTCTACAAAAGCAAGAAAAGGAAAGGAAAGGAAAAGAAACAAAATGACTAAATGGGCTACATTTTGGGGGATTTCCTGTGTTTTTCCTGTGTCTGGGATTTGTAATCTTAAAATTGAGCTTTCTGAAATGTCGAGAGGAGATAAATCCTGAAACAGATGCTGCACCGAACACAGTGACACTGGCCTGTGTGGCAGAGAAGTTATGAAATAGGGATGTCATGATGGAGTTTTCTTTTTAGCCCCAATCCATAAGTCCAGTCTGATATTTACCAAAATGACATATGGGTGTCCATCCATCCATCCATCCATCCATCCATCCATCCATCCATCCATCCATCCATCCATCCATCCATCCATCCATCCATCCATCCATCCATCCATCCATCCATCCATCCTCCTTATCTGTGCAGAGTTGTGGGGTGATAGAAGATGATAAGCTCAACTGTTGAAAAAAATTACACAGTATACACAAGATAAGTATGACTGAATATGAAGATTAAATATAAATCTGTTTCAATTCATATTATTTTGATTAACCATTAAGACATTTCACAGTCTTGGTCCTACCATAACACACACACACAATGTGTTGGTGCAAAACTCATTTTTTGTCTTTAACAAATGTGCATTGCTGCATTTTCAGCACATTAATGTCACCAACAGTTGATCAGTAGACTCTATATCACCACTGGGAGCACAGTCACCCATTCACTCACACACACATACAGTACATACTCTGGTGGAGCAGCCATCAGGAGCAGTTTGGGGTTCAGTATCTTGCCTGAGGACAGTTCCACACGCAGACTGGATGATCAGATCCACTTCCATCTTCTGAACCACAGCCGACACCATAATGTTAAACTAGTGGCACAACGCCTATTTCCTCTCACCTGTCTCTTCACAGTTCAAAATACATATAGACTGACTTGAAAAGAAACACACACACACAGTGGTACAAATAGTATTTCATCAGTTGCCATAATGATCATTAATTATTGATGAGTTTCTGTTGCTGTCTACATACAGTATAGTAACAGGTTGACCTGATATCCCACATTCTGCTGTCTGACAACAAAGGCCAAACTTACGTAAGAAAGAGGCTTTAAAGTCAGGTTTCAGTTGTGTTTAAACATGGTGCAGGTGACGAGACCAGGAGGAGACAGGCTGGAGGTGGAAGCAGCTCACATTCAGTCTGCACTCTGGAGAGACTCAGAAGCAGCACAGTGGAGCAGTCAGACTGCTCCTGTCCCACTTCCTACCAGATGCTGGCAGAGAAGCACTGGCGGGTTGTTTTGTGACTGAAACAGGCAGCTGGCCAAAACAGACAGCAGCTCAGGAGACTCGGGAAGTTACAACAGGTAATCCACTGCTAGTCTCTGTGCTGGCACTTCAGTCTGCAGCTAAGAGTCCTCGGGAAAGAGGCTGAACCCCAGTCGACCCCCTGATGGTTAGTCTTTCCTGGTGGTACAGCAGCTGGCTGCCATTGGAGAGAAAAAGCACTGTATGAATGCAGGAATGAAAGGGAGAACAATTTGAGCCTTATTTGTTTCAGTGAGGTCTTTAGACATGACAGAAATAACCCGAATTTTTTTAAAAATTTTTTTAATGGGACTACGTGGAGTTTCGGAAAACGAAATGTTTTCACACTACATTTCCCATGAGCCTCCGCACGCACGGTGAAATTCTTCTCTTTTATAACCAAAAGCAAACTCCTCTGGGTCTCTTTAAAGATACAGATACCCCTTCAAAGTTTGCTTTTGGTTATAAAAGAGTCTCACGTTAATGGGTCCATTTTCAATAAATATATCTTCTTGTCTTTATAGTTTTTTAAAATATTATATTATTATATAGTGGTCAGCTCGCCCAGCATTTCCTGGTTTCCCGGATGCTGCCCGGCCTGTCATGGGAATAACTCCGCCGGATCGCTAGTTGGCATCGTTTATGGTCGGAACTACGACAGTATCTGATCGTCTTCGAACCATTTCACTGTTTGCACGGAGGCTCATGGGAAATGTAGTGTCACTTTAAGTATTTTGGGGGGCTTTTTGCCTTTAATTGACAGAACAGTAGAGAGGAATTGGGGGACACTGGGGGATTCAAACTGGGGCTGGCTGCAGTGAGGACTGTAGCCTCTGTGCAGTATGGGGGGCCTGCTCAACCTATTGAGCTACATGACACCCCCTGAAAAAGTTATTGACCTATAAATGACATTTTAAAATACTTGGGAGGACACTGGTTTTATCTGCAGTGTGGGGCCCTCTGTCTTCCCCCCTGTGGCTACCCACCCACCACCTATGGCTCCCAGTCCACTGCACACAGACGACAGTGTCGTTATTAGGCCCTAGACCCAAAGCCCAGCTACTTCCCCTATGAGGCATTAAAACTAGGTAGCCCAAGTTTTCTTTGTGTCTTTTGCTGTTGTTGTGAAGTGATGAAATACAGCACGTAGGAATATGCATTGCTTGAGATAAAATGAATGCAGTGGCCCTCCTTGGGAGTCCAGGGCCGCGGGGCTGCTACCAGCCTTTGCCATTATCCAGTTTTGTGTTAATAAACTTAAAAGCGATCCTCCGTATCTATCTGTTGATTGATGTTTGTTTGCACAGAAGTTCCACTACTGGTTACATAATCATTCGACGCTCCAAAATAGTGGGAATTTCAGGCTGTTTTTCTGCAGCACAGGCTCCATTTGCAAATCCATGAATAATGTTTTGACTCGCATCAAAACACCAGCGTCAGACTATAACCTAATATATCTTCGGTTCGGCATTTCATATCGCTGCACATTGGAGGACTCAGCGAGAGGCGGTGTCTCATGTCCTTTATCTCCTGTAAACAAACACGTTCTACCTGTAGCAGGTAATTTTGTGTTCAATTTCCTCACTTCCCTCTGTATAATGACTCTTTCCACCAGGAAACTAATGACTGCGGTCACCAACTGGGCTCATGTCCCCTTTTTTCTGCACTCCTAGAATCACAAGCAGGGGAGCGGGCTAGCTTCATTTCATGCCCTAGTTGTGATTTGTATTTTGGGGAGTAAAAAAAAAAAGTGGGTTAGATTAACATATCTTTTGGTTTATGGCTGGAGGAACACTTCAAAGACCAAAACCAACCAATGAAACTTTATTTGACTGGATGGAAAACACGTGAAACAGCTTTCTGACCATAGAACGACATAATCGCTGAACATTTTTCACATGCGTTTGTGTTAAATGTTTTGGTTATTGCATTAGAATGAAGCTTCTTGGGCTTTGATGAGACATTTTGGCTCTTGTTGTGGTCGCCAAGTTTTAAATGTGACAGGCTCTTCTGCTGAATGATGTCTCTGTATTCACTGGAGCTACTGAGAAGAAGACATATATAGTGTGTGTGTGTACAGAGGGGGTTCGGGGTGATTATAAAACACACCCCCAAGGCTGAACCATTGGTCTGTTTCCTTGGTGAAGTTGAAAGTGCTCTCAAGAAGTGGCTCCATCCATCCCATAATAAAAGCTGGTGGGCACATTGCCTGCCGTGGCAGTGATGATGATGAGAATGATGGGCCTCTCTTCTCCCTGTGGCTCATTACCATGGCAATGGGCAAATTAGTTTTTTTTGTGAGAGAGATGAGGAGTAGAGTTGAAGGGGGAGAGGGGGATGGGGGGGGGGGGGGGGTAATTAATGCACATCTTATCTTATCTGTCTCTGTTTTGAATGAACACCTGTCACTCCCTCCATTAATTAATAATCAGAATAATAGCAGCTTTTATTCCTAAAGCACTTTTTACAGCCACTCGCAAGCGATTTTAACCTTCAAAATAAAAGGCATCACAAAAATGTGCAGAGGGAAGGAAAATCAATAGTTTAAATTAGAATGGACGACACCACGGCCCGAGTAATTCTTTGAAAATGAGTTTTAATAAGTGCTTCAAAAGAATGTGGAGTCTTTCTGGCCTCCTCACAGTAAATGGTTTTCCTCGTTCCCTGCTGTCGAGCTAAAGGAGGTCCGTCTTGTTCACACTTTAAAAGGACTAAATTATGGATGTTTCATCACCGTGGTTATATAAATGACCTCTGCTGCTCACTTGCTCTCTCCCTCTCTCTGTCTCACACACATACACACCCAGTTCACTCTTTTTCCTTTCACACACTTCCTCTCCTCCCCCTGTCTGCCTCTCTCCCTCACACTTGCTCTCCATGGTATACTGAGTGGGGTCCTGCTTCAGTATCCTGGAGAGGGGCCTCTGATTGGACACAGCAGTGTTTATATAACAATACAGCTCTTAAATCAACATCAGAGTTTTGTATATACCTATTATCTATTTCAAGATATTTTAGAGTGATGGTGAGAATGAAGTAGTGTTGTGATCAAATCCATCCAGATCTTGGGGTTCCCGGTCAGGATGCACGCGCATGTTGGTGCCACCGTTTTAAACTGTTGTCCCTTGCCGTGTTAATGACCACACAGCCTCACAGTTTGGATGGCACAGTGCAGCACACAGTGTTCAGGTGAAAGTCACCTTCCACTTAACAGCCATATTTTCTGCTGCTCTGACAGAGTCATTTGTGCAGCCTGAACCTGCAGATAAATGCAAGAAGTCCAAACATGGAGCTGACCCTGGTCTGTCTTTGGAGAGCCCCATGAGCACATCTCCTCAATGCTTAATGGATTTGATGACTGCATAATGATACTGGTCTGTTTTCATGAGTGACTGGCTACAGAGGGCATGAGAAAGTTAGCGTGTGTTTAACAAATGTTGCTGTCACTCGGTGCCTTATCACTAATCAAATCAAATCAAACTTTATTTATATAGCACTTTTCATACAAACTCACAAAGCTCACATAAAAAGAAAAGAAAAAAAAAAAGAAAACAAAGAAGACACACATTCCCTCCCTCCCACCCCCAGATACACACAAACTCACGCTCACATACACACACATTCCAGTGTTTAACAAATGTTGCTGTCACTCGGTGCCTGATGAGCATATTACAGCAATGCTAGTATTTGCAGGAAGAGCAACTTAAAGGAGACATATTATGCCCACTTTTCACAATTTAAAATAGTTCCCATGTGTCTTACAGACATGTCTGTGACATGCTTCGGTCAAAATACCCCAAGGATCAAACATCACAGCACTTTTTTCATCTGTTCAGAATGGCTGGTTTCAGTGCCTGTCCCTTTAAATGCAAATGAGCCACTGCCTGCCCCGCCCCGCGCCTTCTACTGCTACCAGGTAGGGGTGGTATTATGCAAATTTGAATCCTAGTTACATCATTGTCATACATCTGAGGGAACAGCTCGTAAATCCATGTGGATTTCAATCTAGGGAGCCTGAAAATCAATTCTCACATTTTAGGTGCCAGAAGGCAAGACAAACACCCAAATATGTGTTAAAGAGCCTTTAAAAAGTGATATTTCCATAATATGTCCCCTTCAAGCATAACTTTAGTCACTTGTGTTCAGTGGCCACATTCTCTGGGCTTCTTCACACCTGGACACCAGAGAGCTGAGAACTCAAAGGAGGCCTGAGGCGAAGACAGACGAAGCACTTGTTTTTTCACCTGAGATTCCCCTGGTGTGATGCGACATCTGTTGGCAGCGACCATCTTTTGACAAAACCCTTTGGATATCAATTTAGCTAATGTGCTTTTAAATGCAACAAAGAGCAGTGGAAGCAGAATCCTTCCATCTGTCCATTAGCTGTACCACTTAACCAGTGCAGGGTCACAGGAGGCTGGAGCCGATCCCAGCTGACATAGGCTGTGGGAGGGAGGGGGTTCACCCTGGTCTGGTGTGTGGAAATATAAAAATAAAATGAATCCTCAACCATATGGCATGAACACAACCGATTGCTATTATGTGTTCTTTATAATTGTATTTTGTTTCACCTGTTCACCACTTGTCTTTGTCGGGGTTAGAGCCGGTGTACGACATTCATAACAGAATAATAATCACATCAAAAGCTCTATTTAGAAGCTGCTCTTGAACCTTTAGATGTTGGTTTGACTTGATACAGTTTTCACAAATGGAACTTTATCTCAAGGTAGAAAAACATCTAAGACAGGAGCATGAAGGCAGAAAACTTTCAGCTTCTTTCCTGGCATGTCTTTGATTGTCTTGATGTCTGTCCTCAGATTTTGTAGACGCACATACTCTCTCTTTAAATCAGATCAAACTATATTTGAGGTTATATGTTGAAAAGGAAATGTGTCTGTGCCTGTCCCACAGATGCTCCAGAAGGAGGAGGGAAGAGCCCGGGCGGCGCTGCGCCAATCAGCGATGAATTGGACATCTTTGGACCAATGGTCTCCAACCCTCTCCCCTCGGCCAACAACACACAGCAGGCTCAGGTAACATTCACATACACACAAACATGCTCACACACACAGCCTTTCATCATCTGCTTATCACCGCAGGCAGGTGGCAACACAGGGAGTCTGCACAGAGTCCCATGATGCAAGCGCACGTACACGTGCACAGACGCACACACGGACTTGAGCATATTTACACACACACACACACACCATCTCTCAATATGCACAGGGGATCATATCAAAGTAGACTGTCATAGACTCTGCTTTATTGAATTAATTTACCCAATGTCCTTCAAAGGGGAGACTGGGTCTGCCTGACAGAGGTGTAATGGTGAACTGCGTTAATGAACAGAGCGGGGGGGGGGCAGCAGAGGAATATACACCATACAACAAACCTAATGTTTGTGTCTTTGACCAGGCATGTGTTCAGGTTTGAACACATCCCTGGTCAAAGACACAAACATTATCCAAAACCTTTGGACCAATTAAACCATGATGATATTGACGAACCAGCTTCATTAATGAGATTCAGTTCTTTTATTCTTTTAATATGTTGGATGTCCAGATTTATACTGATGACAGATTATTGTAGACCCTCCTGGATTGTGAAGATCTGTGAAGAGATGTTACATCATCCCACACAGATCTTTCTTTCAGCTCTTCAGTGTTTTTTTCTGGAGGGTGTTTGTTTCTTTACCTTTCACTTTAAACTCCTACAAAATGTCTCATGTTGGATTCAAGTTTTTGACATACTTGTCCAGGTCGTGGTTTTCACTTTTTCTTTTTGCTGCAGCACAAATCCCTCTGTGATTTTTATTTATTTTAATTTTTGTGGTGTGTTCAGGGTCTTCCTGCCAAGCTTGGACTGGGAAGTCTTCTTCTCATTCAGCGTTTTGGTAAACAAAGTCACCTTCACGGTGCCATCTACATGTCGTCTCCTTTAAACATATCAGGACAGTCCCGCCTACAGCTGTCGCAGTAACCCACAATGTGGAAGGAAATATTACACTATAGACGAGCCAACCTCAGTGGATTGGAAGCTCCATGTTCACGTATTCTCAGTGGCCTGGTTTCTTCCCCATGTTGGAGTCATGTTGCATTAGACACATGTGAGGAAGCCGTGTCCTTTTGTGTCCTCACTCTGTTGCAGTAATGATCTTAGAGGACTCTAATGGATCTAATCAATTTAAAGCATAAGTGAGCGATCCGGTCATTTTGGCTAATGCTGCATTCCAGGCAGGCTTTTGAAACCATAAATTACGGCTTCAAGTCACAACTTACGACTTTGTAGCGTTCCAGGTAACCCGTAAATCATGTTTTTCCGACCTGTTGTCTGTATCCCTTGGTTGCACACACAGCCCTTCATGCCGTTCTGTCTCCTCATTGGATAACGCTTGTATCCCAAAAACATTCAAGGATGAAGTTTTTACTCCTGGGTTTACAGCAGAGCAGAGTGACTGAGAGACCAGGTTCAGCTCAGGGGTTAATGAACAGGCATCAAAACACTCTATGTAAGTGATTGCTGACGGAAAATAGGACTATTTAGGACTTACAGTATATTAACAAAAACATTCCGCTGACTTCTGCTTTAACCTGTTAATTTTAAATAAGATGAAGTTCAACTTTACAGTTGTGCCAAGTCTCCGCTTGTCTCAAACGCCCCACCTATGTGAAACAACTGGGTGTGACATTACTCCCGACATATCAGACAACACACTAGGAGGTGGGGGGTCATTATCAAGATCCGCATTTCAATTAAACTCGGGGGTTGGATGACTCAGACAGTGGTGGGGGTGAGCAGCCAGGTTCAGCTCAGGGGTTAATGAACAGGCATCAGCACTTTCAGATAAAGTACTAATGAGGCTGCGTCCACACGCTTACACAGTCTGTATATGAGCAGGGTTTGCAAAAATGACAATTAGTTTCATGACCTTTGCTTCTGTATGTTCTGTCAACCAAATAATTACTATTGAATCGGCCTAATGCAATCTCCTTGGCTTGGACCCTAGTTTTTGCATGTGCAGATCATACCAGTGTCTAAAACTGAATGGCATGACGTAATTTCACAAGCTTTCCCAGGATTGGTAGGTGATGAGTGCTGAAGGTAGTGATAAAATCTGACCTCAAGCTTGTGTAGTTTTTGAGAAAATACTCTGACTGGTCATTTTAGGGACATGTTTGAATATCATTATATCTGACAACTGTTCAGTAATGTCATGAAAACTTCTTTTTGAGGGAACAAATGCAGCTGGAAGTGTCAGCTAAATTGGCCATCACTTGTATTTAAAGCCAGCTAAGTTATGTGTAGTCTGTGTTACCTGACTTTACCCTGACTGTTCCCACAACAGGACACTGTTATCAGCGAATTTTCAAAACAAGATAACACATGTCAATTTGTGATTATATGTAATTCAGAATTGAAGACGGAGATGGACGGATGGCGTGGAGTTCATTCAGTGTCTGCAATCATAGTGGATGTCCGTCATTTTCTGGGTAGACAAAACTCGGCAGGGTGATTGTCAGAGTAAGAGGGAGGATGAAAATGGAGAAAATCAGAAAAAAAACAAAACAAGATTCTTTGACAGTTTTCACTGTATTTTCCAGGTACTTGTTTTTCCTTCCTTCTTCTTTTTTCTCTCATCCTCTGACTAGTCTCAGGGGGATGAGTAAGGCTGGCTGAATAAAACATTTCCGAGAAACAGCGTTGAGTTTGAAATGCTGCTGCAGTCCTTCAAGCTCGGCCTTTGACCTCTGGCTCGCCTGAAAATGAGGACGCACAAATTTAAATATATACCTGTTTCTCCCAGACACACACACTCGGGATGGAGCCGTGGAGATCCTCACTTGTAGTCTAGGAATCAATAAACATACAAACAGGTGACCTGACATGTATATTGTGCACTGTAAGAGCAGCACACGCACACACACAGAGTCCACAGTGACCCATGCCTGGTTTTGAAATTCATTCTTTCACTCTCTGACCCATTCCTAGGTTTCAAATTGTACATCTCACTCCTCACACACACACACACACACACTTCTGTGCCTCCTGGGACCAGACCAGGCAGTGGCTCGTGGGTGACCCAGGCATGAAGAACAATTATGGGCTGCTGTAACTGCTAGCTCCCTTTCTCACACTACCAGCCTCCCCCATCTCCCTCTTACCCTCTAATCTCCCCTCCACTATCACCTCCGCCGCGACTCCACCTCCTGCAGCTCTGTGTCTGCCTCACGCCTCGTCTCATCTCCATAAATCCTCCAACTCCAGCCTCCTGTTTTTCTCTCTGCGAGGACCTGGTGTGGTCACTGGTTATGTGAGGTTATGTTTGTCTTACAACATTTCAACATTAACCCTGTGACAGCCTCTAAAAACTCAGCATTGAGTGAAATAAACCTCTGACTTCATTGTAAATCTTTGTCTTGGACACTGGATATACGTAGCTGGAAAAACAGGCACATTTGTCAGTGTGCTTCCACCTTAGGTAACAGCAATGACTCACAATAAAAGCTAAGGTTTAAAACCCCAAAACAGTTTCTAGTTCAAGCTTCTACCTGCTTTGGTGGCTGAGAAATAAAGGTTTTAGCGACAGCGTTGCTTCAGGTGGATCTTTATCTCTAGTGGTGCTTGTGGTTCACTGGTTCGATTCTCCTCTGACATGTCTCCTGAGCCTTGACCAGCTGGTTAGCAGCCTAGCAGGTTGAAATCAGTGCTGTTGTTTTCCTCCAGGTACTTAATGTAGGCCTAATCTGCATCAGTAAGGCTCTGCTTCTCTGGTCGTCAACCATTATCCTAGTGGTGCTAAAAACCTTGTTCTGTACTTGTAAAAAAAGAAAAAAGAAAATTACATCTCAAATTGGGTTTTGCCCTCCTGGACTGAATGATAGTGAATCAAAATTATTTTTCAAACAACAAAATAGCGCATTATGCATGCACTATTGGTTTACGTCACATCCAAACTTAGTACACAAACAGAACTTTTTGGAGGACAATGCAGAAAATTGTATGTTCATTAAAGTGGAACTGTATGCTGCTTTGCTAACCCTCCTCCTGGCCATGTGCATTTGATTTCAACAAAGCCGGTGAGAAAGCAATCCATGGAGCGGTGATAACAGTATTTATCACATGTGTAACAATGTGTATATTTCTGTCGTGAGACAGATTACGGGTTATGGGGCGTGTTTGTGTTGTGGTGCCACCGAGACGAGAGCTTGTAGACTGGGTCCCAGGCGCTGAGCTTGCAAGGTTGGGTTTCAGCCAAGAGACGCTAGGTGGAAGGCAGAGAGCCTCCATTCTCCTTGTAACAAGTTACAAATCATTTATTTAATCATCACAATTGTGATGTGACACTGCAAAGATGTTTAATTGAGGTTAAAAAAAATCTTGCATAGTTCCTCTTTAATGATGCACTTATTGTTTTCATGCCAAACATGGGTCATAATTTAAACCTCTGACTTTTTCAAACCTCTTATATCTCCAACCTGCTGCTCCATAATTCAGAAGTGTCTGAGAAGGCAGACTAATACGAAAGTCTCACATTTCTAAAAGTCTGCCAGGCCAAATTTAATGCACATGCTGCTATATTGTCAATACACATTATTTTCAACCCACGCGCACACTGCAATCATAGAACCATTGTGAGACGTCAAATGACACAAACACTTTCAAGCCGTAAACATGGGAGTCTTCCACATCTCTGCCATCTGTCCCAGATGATATGATCACAGCATGAGTGCTCTTTCAAACACCAGAGAGTGGCAAAAAGAAATGCATTAGAGTGCCATCACAAAGGCCTGGTGGTGGAGTGATCAATTGTGTGGGTACCGTTGGCTGTGGCTAGTTTTGTTAATGGCAAAGGGGACACAAAGAGGAAGGCTCTTTTGGTATGGCATGGCTTCTCAGTGGGACGAGCAGGGATGCATAAAGATGGATGATATAAAACAACTAATGGCTCCTGTTCTGGATCTTCTAGCTCTGGCTGTTTCCTCAAAAGTCAACAAAGTCCAGATTGTTTGTACAGTAGCTGAGCTATCAGAAATGATGATACGTCATCAGTCACATCCACTGTGCTCTGGATCAGACGAGGTTAGATCTTCACATTTTGAACTCTTTTTATACAAAGTGCAGCCAAACTGAGGAGAGAGGACCAGCAGGAGCAGCTTCTCTGTAGAGCTGCAGGTGATAGACATATGAGCACATGCTAAATGTTGAATTGAATCCTGACCCTAAGAATCAGAATTGAATCGCTTTGTGAGACACCCAAAGAGTCACTATCCCTATTATTAATCCAGCCTTTGTTTATCTTTTCCACCCAACGGCTTAAAGACTTCACTTCTTGTCTTCTGTTACACAGCTGTATTAAATAATGCATGCTGTAAATCACTGCATTCTAAGGTCTGTTATTTGTGTAACAGACCTTTGCTATGTATAGCAGACCGTTGCTAGGGACAGGGCTACGTATAACTGACCCTGGCAATTGTTACCTTTCCATTAGGCTTCAGAAAAATAAAAAAAGAGAGAAGATACAGAAATCCTTCATTCATGACTAATAGCTGAAAATTCCCCAGTGAATTTCCCGTCCTCCGATACAGGTATGGTGATCACAGGCACAGGGTCTTCTAATGATAAAGATTCTGTTCAGAATTTTGTCACATCCAGGGCCACGGTACAAGAAAAACGTTCTTAAAATTACTTTAAAAAGTTTTCAATGACTCACCACTGATCAGAATTTGACCAGAATTTATTTATTTCACCAGGAAGCTGTGTCGGTGTTCTATCCATCTTGTTGGGGTTGATTTCTCTATAACAACCCGCTCACTCTTCATTATCCTTTCCATAAATGTCCACCAGTCTGCGTTTATCAATAATGTATGGACATAGTGAAAATCAAAAAACTGAAAGTGAGACATTTCTATCAGTACTTTGTTGAAGTCTCTTTGGCAGCAGCTACACCCCCCTCATCTTAGCAGGATATCTACAAGCTAACATACCTGAATTTGTGCAGCTCCTCTCAAGTTCTATCCCACAGGATGGGAGGGGATGGCGACCTGCCACCTTCAGGTCTCTCCACAAATGTCCTATGGCTTTGGCTGGGCCTCCCAAGGACGCTCAGAGACTTGTCCCCAAGCCACTGCAGCATTTTCTTGGCTCTGTGCTTCAGGTCATTGTCACACTCTAAGGTGAATTGAATGTCCCACTGCAGAGACAGTTGGCCAAGGTTTTGTTTCTGCCTTCATCCTTCCCTCAAGCGCATCCCTCTTCTCTCTCTCAGCACACTGTAGGGATGGAATCAGCATGGTGATGAGCAGCTTTAGGTGTTTGCCAGAAATGGTGTTTTTTGTTCTCTCTCAGGTTTTTTTTTTTTTTTTTGGCTCAGACCACAACAGACCATCAGACCAGGGAAGTTTTCCCCCATGGTCTCACACTCTCACATTTGCCAAACTCCAAGGACTGTCACATGCTTTTCACCTGAAGTGGCTTCTATCTGGCTCTTCTATCAAACTTCTCCCACTTCAATTATTGAGGACTCTGTGCTCCTGGGAACACTCAAAGTTTTATACTCCTGGCCTGATGCATTGCATGCCTCAACAGAGTTTTACCATAACTCTGAAGTTTTCATGGATTTCCTAGGACTTCAAGGCTTGGTTTTTATCTTGCCGTGCAGCATTGTAGGACTGTTTGTGTATGTCCATTCATGGAGTGTAGATAAATGAGTCGAAATGGCATTTTTCCATTTAAATTGATTTTGAAATATAATTAAGTCTACCCAAAGAGAAGTGGTCTGAATAGTGTTTTTCAACCTAGGGGTTGGGACCCCATGTGGGGTCTCCTGAAATTCAAATGGGGTCACCTGAAAAAAAAAAAAAAAAATGCTGGTAAAAATATATTTTTAACTAATTATTTTTCTTTTTAAAATTATGATCAAGACAATTTTAAGCAAGCATATTTGATACTTTCACATTCTTGAATATAAATCGAGAAAATAAAATGTGGCATATACATGTAAAAATATCTTAGCTAGTGCATCTTGATTGAGGGATTACCAGCAATTTGTGATGTCAAAACGGGGTCATGAGCGAAAAAAGTTTGGGAACCATTGACCTACTGTATAGTAAACATCTGAACTCCTTTTAATCATCACATTTGTTTACAATCTATAGTTGCATTGTGAAACTAAAGTTTTGTGACTTATTGTAACTTCCCAATACAAGAACAATAACATTCCTATATTGCAGAATAGGGATGATGATTTTTTACGTTACTTTCTTTTGAAAGTGAAAGTAGAAGCTGCTCAGTTGAAAACACATTGTGATTATAGCGCTCCAGATACATTACCAAGCCAGCTGGAGACAGAATTTGCAGGCATCTCAGGGAGTCCTTGTTGATTGGCTAGCTAAGCTATAGCTGATGGAATCTAGCTGTGACAGTTCCCATTATGTCCAGGAAAATTGATGATCATGGTGAGTCGCTGATAAGATTCTTGCGCGTGCTCCTGTTTGAAACCCAGGATGCCATTGTTTTCAAGAAATGACCATGAATGAGTGGCAGATAGAGCCTTTATCATTAGAAACTGCTTACATGATTGATTGGAGAGTGTGGCAGGAACGGCAACAGCAACAATGGTTTCTGTACTTGCTAATTTTCCAATTTGCAGATGGAAATAGAATAGTTTTCCCCATTAACTGGAAAGTGGACATTTGATTGCAGCCCCTGTTGGTCCAATCTTTAACTGAAAGACAGCAGTATCACCCAAATCAATGCTGTGAGAATGGCTGCTCCCATTGTTGGAGTTCAGCAATAAGCTTTTTTTTCTGTTGACATGGCTACAGAGGCTTTATTAACTCAACAAGTCAAAGCAGCATGATTCAAACTGTAGCTTTAAACCTCTGTTTGCAGAACAGAGTGTCATACCATTGAGTGACAAGATGTATCATCATCAGTTTGTTTTACACAGTAGATACAAGTTATTAATATTGCTGGAGTATAGTTTTGGCTCTAGTCTGCCCTTTCTCTGTCTCCACTTTTTCTTTCTCTCAGTGATTTTCTGCTGTTATTTCTGTCTGTATGTCTTCTCTCTTCCATCGCTTTTCATTCTCTTCCCACTCTCTCTCTGCTGTACCTCACCATTCATTCTCTCAAAAGAATATATTTTCCTTGAATCCGAACATACAGCAGCACTCCCGCTCTTCTCCTCATCGTCCTTCATATGTCCTCCTACTCCTCCTCCTCGTCCTCTTTTACATTCCTTGCTTCTTCACTTCAATGTTACGTCTCCTATCTCTTCTCACCTGGGGTCTCATTAATCAGTGCTAGGTATGTACGGATATAGGGGTAAATTAGACATACTGCACACAAGCGCTCCTGAGTATGGGAGTCTAATTTATAATTTTGAATTTATGCTTAAATATGCATACATCTAATTGCTGCCAAGACCTTGCTGCTGCATGGTTGAATAAATACAGACGTAATTGCTTTCTTTAAAGATCAGTTTAAAAAAGTAAATGATGAACTAAAATATATTTTGCACATAAACTAGCTGTTTTCTCATAAGTCTCAACAACCAATACCAATAACCAATAAAAAAAAAATTAGGACTCAAATGAAATGTTTACCCATCGTTAACATTATATACAATTTAATTTAAGCATTAAAAGCAGAAGGAACTTAATAGTGCTGCAGATAAGTGATTTCTCTAGTCTGGATTTCTGACATCATCATTTCCTAACACTGCACCAAGAGACAGGACTTCTACCTACCTGCATAATACATTCTGTTCTTTCAAGCGTAATTTCAGAGGCTCAACAATGTAAATGGCTTTCCTACAGCGCTGCACAGCAGGTTGTAATTAAAACAAAATCTCTACACCGGCGTTGCCAACTTCTTTTACTGCGAGTGCAGCATCATAATAATGGTAGTAAAACAAAAACTTGTTTACTTCTTATGTATCTGCTACTCTGGTAAATAATGTATTAGCATTTTTACAACTATGAAGTACTGCCACGCTATAGACTGATATTCAACTTCAGCACCATTACAACATTGTGAAAATATATGTTTGTGTGTGTGTTAGACTACTTTTCTTTAGCTTTGAGCGCCGTGTGCTTTTCTTTCAGGATGCATAAAGCCTCACTAATGGCAGTCACAAATAGAAGAGGCCAGATTATATTTAGCCTGAGAGGTTGAACCAAGGGCAAAAAAATCCAGAAAATATAAAATAAAAAGTCCCCGCACTCGTTACTGCTGCACCTTATCATGCTGTCGAATGAAGCTGGGAGTGATCACAGACAGGGTTTCTGAATATTAAGTCAATTCTGCAGACAATTCATTTTTAAGGTTAGGGTTTTGAATGCAGGATTTTTACTTGTAATGTAGTATTTGGGTCATATACCAAAAGAGCAGTGGAAGCTAAACAGTACATTTTGTGTAACTCTACTTATATCAGCCTAACTCTTTACTGCATCTCCCAAAGGAGGAACTCTTTCTGTTCTTAAGGTATGTTACATCTGCACGTTAACCCTGATGTTAGTACAGTTACAGTATGTAAAATAGCATGTGTGGGGATTGGTTGGAGCTGATTGGAGGAGTCACCAGTTCTGCAGCTGTTTTCCCTATTGGTGCAGCGCCAGTTCCTGTCAGTTCACAGTGATCGATGAAACAAAGAGTTTAAAAGTCCAGTCTGTGTGTCTTTAGAATTTTTGGTAGTTGGGTTTTTAGAATAAGAGCAGGATATTTTGTTTTATTTCATTTTTAGTTTTGCTTTTTTTATTTATTTGAGCTTGGCAACTCTCATTAAGGAAGACTACCATACTTTATATTCTGTCGTTGAGTTAAGCAGCCCTGATCCCCTCCTGTAGTTACCCCCTGACCTCTGTTTACCTTTGTTTACTCACAGCGTTTAGCCTCCTCACCACCTAATGAATTTGTATTACCATTACCAGCTGGTTTTATGTTGCCTCTCTCTTCCCCAAACAGCAAGCTGCTTTGTAACAAGGTATCAATACACCACCAAGGTTCAGGGAGGGTCTTTCTGTTTGTTTGTCTTTAACCATATCTGACAAACTAATGGTCTGTCCATGTTCTTCCTCACCTGTAGACCAGATTTAAGTGACCATGTAACAATGTATGTCTGCGGTCATCAGACTTCATCAGGACTTCATTTTCTGATCACTTCTCAGCAGATGCAGATTCATGCTCCCAGGATGAAACTCCTTGAACCCACCTGCTGCGCCACTGTTCCAGCATGAGCATTTTCCATTTTCAGTCAACAAAAGTACATAGTTTTTACAAGTCAATACACAACCGACGAGTCCTAGACACACACACACACGCACACACAAATACAGAGGTCTGAATTTGGAATTCAGCAGGCGGATATTGCTTTACAGCTGTGATTAGCTGGGTGCATGAAGAAAGAGGAAGCCGGCAGCCTGCTGATTCGTGCAGCTATTACTCGGCATCGGGGAGCACTTGCCTATCTGCAAATACGTCAATTATAAAAATGCGATTACAGCCTTGTAGGAGGGGGAGGATTTGTGTTATCCCCAGCTTTCCCCTTCTCTCCCTCTCTCTTTCTCTCTCGCTCTCACATACACACACACTTTGTTTCTGTCCTCTGTCTCTCATTCACCCCACCCTGAGCGAGGAAAATGTAATTTCCAAATGGGTTTTAAGCAAGAAAACCCAAAAGAATGTAAAAGTAAATCATAATCAACGTATAACCTACAGCTGTGGGGAGGTGAAGATGGAGACAACGAAGGAGGAGAAAAGAGGGAACAAAGTGGAGAGCAGATGTATGGGAAGAGGGATGGAGAGCAGGTTTTTAGAGGAATAAACAAGGTGGAGGGTGAAGCCAGGGACACACAGGACGTGGAGCATGAAGCCCCGACAAACCCCCACGCTTACAGAATAAGTGCGACGGTGCAGACTCACCAGGAGCCACTGACTTGAATCATCAGCCACAATCCATTCTTGTTTTTTTCTGTCCTGAAGCTGCTGGGTTCACACAGGTACCTCAGGTTTGTGTAAGCAGAGAGGGTGTGACGCATTTACTCCCATATGGTGTATCAAACGCATTCAACAGGGTGGAGTTGCACTTCCTGTGCCATTTAACATTTCAGTGTGTCTCTGCATGATATGATTTGCAATGAACAAACCGGTATTGAAGTGTGCATATACACTTATCTTAGCAATTAACTGAACACTAGTGTGCTGTGCTCATGTAAAACAAACTGTAGTTTGAGTAATACAAAATTGAAAATGTATATTTTCTATCTTTTAAAAACTTGCTGAACAGATGTGGTAAAGAACGCTAATTACTTTTATGGTTGTAATTACACTCATAGAGCTATGGGCGTAGTGATGTGTGCTGTTCATGTCACAATGATGAAATGTGGTAATGAAAACACGGTTCATCAGTCAGCACCTGTTTGTGAGTTGTATATATTCTACAATATGCAAAGATGTTCATGTATTTTTCTGGATTTAGAATAGAATAGAATGGAATATCCTTTGTTGTCATTGTCACATGTACAACAGCAGCCTTCAAGGTAAATAAAAAAGGCTGGAGCATAAAAGAAGCTAGAATAAATAATGGTAATAAATAAAAAATAACAAAACAAACTGTAGTGAGGTCACAACTGTTTGTTTTGTGAGGACGACTTCCACGCCCCTGGAAAGGAGGTGTAAACACAGTACGAAAGGGATTTACAAGTCCACTGCTCATTGTGACCGGTGGGCACGCCCCTCGGCTGCACATCTGTATCACCGCAGCTGGATAGATAACTAGCAGAGTTAGCTAACCAGCAGTCTGTGAATATGATACACAGGGGAGGGTCTGGCTCTGGCTGTTGCTGTCCCTTAATTACTGCTGTGATACGCTTACAGACACATATAGGGATGTTGTGTATGTGCAGTGAACTGGTTGTGGCGAGTGGGCTTTGTTGTGACATCACAAAGTTACAGATGTCCTAACAGCTGGTTTTAAGGGTCACTTCCTGAATACAGGTTGTGTGCATTTCTTTGCAGAGTAAAGGTTTGATAGTTTTACTGTGTTAATATAAAACCTGTTTCATAATTAAAAGAGACATGAACAGTGATACTATATGGGACCTTTAATATCACATCTGCCATATGCAATCAAAGCACCACATGCGTAGTCAGAGCAGTAACCACATACACAGCTTCATCTGCTACAGCCAAACTGAGCGAACACAGCTGTGTTCACTGGGGGAATGAGCAATAAATGCATCTCAGCTTTCTGTAGCATCAGCAGAGCATTTCCCTAAACTGACACAGTGTTAGATCTGGACTGGGCCAACACAGTAGCTGCTCATGTGGATTACTGGGATGCAGAATATGAAATGAGGGAAAACAAAAGTATTCCAAACAAAACAGTCAATGTTCAGGGTCTCTGTAAGACACATTAAAGGCTAGGTAGGCAGCTTTTTTTGACAGTATTAGGCAAAAACTTACACAATAACCTTGAGGATAATGTAAATGAAGTGATGTGAAAAAAGATCAGACGTCTGCGTCTCCCCTAGGCTCTGTTTTCAGCCTGCAAATAATCTACCCGTGACGGTAGATTTTGACCAATCACAGAGCAGCAGCTCTTATTCGTATTATTTGAAATGTTTTAAAACGTAAGAAAGTGACGTTATTTCTCTACTTGCTGCTCTGGCTGAGGGGATGAGAACCGTGTGGACTCAACTTGAAGCTTTTTTCTAGGTTTCTGCCTACCTAGCCTTTAAGTGTCACAAATAAAAGCAATTAAGCTGTTATTAATGTGAAAAGTACCTGATTAATGAGTGAGTGAATAAGCTACGGGTTATGTTCATCCAGTCCCAGGCTCAGATCAGGAGCTGACTACATACTGTAACAAGTTGCTGTCCTAGTGCAGCAGGTGCTGAATACAGACAGGTGGCATCAATGAAACCAACAGTTTCGTAGTAGATTTGGCCTCAGCCATGTCCTCGAACCTTAAGACTTCTTGACGATAGGTCTCTGTGTGAGGGTGAATGGCTCCATTGCCACTGGTTTATCTCATGGCTGTTGTGTCTATCCACTTCTCTGCAGTCTTCGTGAGGGGAAGGAGAAACACTGTCCTTTGGTTGAAGTGGTATTTCTCCAATCAAATGATAAAGACAGGATTACTGGATTTAGAGAGTCCTCCTAGTCCTGCACTAAACCCACCGTGAGATACATTTTTGTTGTATTTGTTCTTAAATTGCAGACATTGTAATATTTACTCTGGCCGTTACACCATTATTTGATGATGTCCATCAGCCTTGTCATGTTCTATACATTATTGTATTCAGGTGTTACAGATACATGCTCACTGAACTGTTTCAGTAGTTTTAAAACAACTTATGCTGTAGATGCCAGATGAATCTTTAGTCCTGTAGCTGTAATTGTCCCTTATTATAGGACTTAAGAGACTTGCATAATATCTTTTTTTTCTTTTTTTTACCCCGTTGCTCATTCAAAATGATATTAGAGGAGCATTAATAAAGCAGTCAGGGACCAAAATTGTTCTCCTGGGTGCTCAAAAATTATTTCTGTGCCCGAAATTGCAGCAATTTTAAAGTTCTAAAGTGCGGAGTGCAATCAAAGCAGGAGAGAGTTTTTTTTTTCTTTTCATCTAAAGCAGGACCAGTCAATATGGAGCCAGCACAGTCCAAATGCGTGCTCCTTATAAACCATGCTAAAAGGTGTGGCTCACTGATGCCCAGTGTGTGCACAGATGGCAGAACTGAAAAGAGTGACAAGCAGACGAATGTCCAAAAGAAGCTTCAAAGTGATGGAACAGCACGAAACATAACTTCCAGAAAGGACTTTAACAATAATGTCAGAGCAGAAACATGACGCAGATTGTGGTTCAGATCACAGTAATGATCACAAATCTTTGCCAGAGACCCCCTAAGTGTGGGTACGTTTGATTAATTCAGTCAACCACTAAGAGAGATGTCCAATCAGTTTTGATCAGATTTTTTTTTTTTTGGGACAAAGCACAATAGCAGTAAACACATCATTTATGATTTTTATATCAATGCTCAGCTCCAATTTGATCTGCAGCTGTTTGGCTATTTTGCCATTCAGTTCGTCACCAATTTTATCTATCTGACATTTGGTGTAGCTCAGATAATGTGGTGTGGAGCACAGCTGCTCTGGCCGGCAACAAGACTGAACCGAAAGAGTGAAGTTGCGTGACTTAAAATTAAAGCAGTGAGATCAAAGTTGCTAAAACGTTCAGTAGAGGTGACGGGAACTGAGCAGTTGGGTGATAATTCTTCATGGACTCATTATGCATGCATCTAAGTTGAACAAAATCTTTTCAGGTTTAGTGAAGGACGAGTGGAGTCGTGGCTTTCAGCCCGAGCCAACACGACTCAAAGCAAAGTCCACTTTTACGGACCAACATCTGCTGTGTGAACGTGGACATAAAGTTAAACTACAATCTGTTGTGCAAGTGTGTTGTGTTTGGGTTTGAGGACTAAGCCGGATGAAAGAGTGAAAGGAAAGAGGGATGAGAGAAGAAAAGAAACAAAGGCACTGCAGCTGATTGCTGAAGAACGGGTGTTGTGGGAGGTGGGGGGTTGAGAGAGGAATGCAGTTTGTTGGGGGGGGGATGAGATGAGGTAATAAGTTTAACCAGCGATTGATTCCTTCCTTCTTGTTCTTCTTTTCATTTTTTTTCTTTCCGTCGTGTTCGTCTTTGGCACGCTCTCTCTCAAATTTAGACTTCCAAGCTTTGTTTTTGTTTTCAGCAAATTAGCACAAATCCTTCGGCACACACATACACGTGCACGAGCAGGCGCGCACGCACATACACAGCCCAGTGAGGTTTTAAAGCCACAGATGGTCTATCAGAGGGGAGTGTATGAGTATTTCAAGCAGTGATGGAAAACCGTAGGGAGACTTTTGTGTGTGTACAGTATGTATGTGTGTGTCGAGGTATAGTGACAGTGAGGAAAAGGCTGTCAGAGTGGTAATTCAAAGCTCTGGCTGCAACCATCAACACCAACATTGGGTGAGAAGAATGGAGCCTTGTTGAAGAGGCTCTCTGTTACACAATGTGCTGCTAGGAGCCCAGCAACACATCACACACTATGTGGAGTGTGTGCGTCTGTGTGTGCGGTTGGGAGATTAATGTTAGCTTTACTGTGAAAGTGCAAGAAACACGTAGGTGCACATGTAATTTACAGTGCTCCTCCTTAATAAGTGAAGTTACAGTGATGTGTCAGCGAAGTTTACATTGCGTGCCACCTGCTTAGCTTTGGCAAGACAACTCTTGGCTCGCTTTCGTTCCGTTCTTTCAGTGCAACTGGAGCTAATGCTGCTGTAGTGTCTGGCAATCACAGATGGAGGAAGGAGTGAGAGGCTGAAGGAGAGTGGTTTGTCTTCAGCGACTGCATGGGAGCCAAAAGAAGCCTTGGATTAAAGAGACAGGATAATGTACAGGCTGCTGACTGAGCCACACTGTCCTGTTTGTCTCCCTCTCACCAGAGCAGTTCATCTGGATCAGCTGGCCTTGTTACATTCACTTCTCATTTTGCACTTCAACTGCCCATTTACAGCATTATGTAATATCAGCTCAGGTGGTAGTCGGGCAGGTCAGCCATTAGTTGAAGTGGTGGCCTTGTCCTTGAGCAGCATACTGAAGCCCAATATCCTCTCATTAGTTGAGGATGTTGCAGATGGAATATTGTGATGCAGTATTATCTAACGATCAATACTAGACTGGTTGTCTATGGGGATTCATCAAATCAATGGTGTTCAGACATTTACGGTCACACACCCCCACTTGTAACATATTACAGTAGATTAACTCATTATTGTTTATTTGTTTACTTTTACTTCTAAGATTGAGGAACATCAGTTAAGTTTTAGTTCAGCATGAGACGTAAGTGCAAGGAGATCAAGTAAAGGAGTTCACTGGAAATGCACAGTCAACAACACTAGTTAGGCCTGTTAGGGTGGAAGGAGGAGAAGACATTTTAGTTTACACTTGAACTTGTCATAGAGAAAATGTAATTACATAATAGGCTGGCACAGTTCAAGCTTTGCTTGCAAATTACAATACATTGAAGTTTCAATAACAGTGCTATCTATGTTCCCTTACAGAAACCACATTTGATTTTTGGATCTTTCACATGGAAATCATGTTATTTGCACATGGGAAACATGTGGTTTTGACCCAATTTTATGTGAATTGGGCCAAAACCACTTGTTTAAGTTTCCCTTGTGCAAATAACATGATTCCCATGTGCAAAACTTTTCACATGTGTAAAATGTGAAGTTCATGTGTTTTTTCGGTAAGGGAGCAGCTGAGGCGCTGTAGAGCTTTGAGCTAGCCTACATGCTAGAATCAGCTTAACATACTCATCATGGTCATCATCTTGATTAGCATGTTAACATTTGCCAATCAGCACTAAACATGAAGAGAACTATTGGGAATGACTTGAGTTTTTTTATGTATTTACTCAAACATATTAGATTCTGACCTGATGATGATACTTGACGAAAAGTCAGAGGGTCATTAAACTGTAGGATCCTTTTCCCCCTTTATTTATCCATTTATTTCATTAGTTGCCTGTTATTATTGTTAACTGTTACTGTTGTTGTTGTTTATCATACATCTGTATACTGTAGGTATGTACATCCTGCTCTACTGTAGTACTCTGTTATATGTACACTACCTGGGTTGGGGGTTTATAGGGATGAGGCAGATACAGATCTCTTACAATTTGGATCCTGCTTTGCTGGACACTGAATAATTGTATCATTGTCTCTATGAATTTGAAAACAACCAATAAATATTTGATCACAAAAAAAAAGGATCACCAAACTTATCACAATTCAGTCATGATTCATTCATAAATCTGGACCAACTTTAATGGCGATCCATAGACCTTGGTGGAATTAAGGGAAAAGGACACATCCCAAATGTCCTGACAGTCTTGACATATTTCCAATCAGCACAGCCTGTCTGCTGGTGTAATGAAGGATCGCTCTGCTTTATTACACACAACGTCCTATTTTTGTTGTGTTGGTTTGTACAGTCCAATCTAAACTGATATAAATGATGCTACAAAAGAACAGAAATGCAGCAATAAACCAGATGTATGCCCATCCTAGAATACAAGGTAACAGATAAGCAAAAAGTGACTCACTTTATCACACAGTTTCAATCTTATACAAATATAATGATGCTCATCAGTCATCTTCTGGTTGTGCTGCATGATCTAGAGATTCAGCCTCTCGCCTATTTATCACCTGCGCCGTGTCCTAGAGAAAAGACCTGATGATCTCATACTGATTTCATACAAACAACATCAACACAAAGCAGACACCTTCACTACAGTTCATGGGCTGAATCTCAAAATCTAAACCTATAATCCAGAGGTTCCCAACCTTTTTCGACTTGTGACCCCATTTTGACATCACAGATTTCTGGTGACCCCGTCAATCTGGATGCGCCAGCTCAGTTATTTTTATATGCTGCATTTTATCTGAACATTTTATTTTATTTGAACACATGAACAAGAAAGTGAAAGTATAGAATACTGTTGTAGCCTAAGTTATAATATATATAATATATTAGTGCACATTTCACGCAACCCCATTTGAATTTCAGGTGACCCAACATGGGGTCGCGACCCCAAGGTTGAAAAACACTGACATATTCCTTTAGTACTTCAGCAGCAATATGTTGACAGTGGTAATGTAGAGACCATTCCTGTCAAAATAAATCAGAAATTGATTAATAATGACAAGAAATCTGACATTCCAGTTTCCTGTCAGCTCCGTCGGTCGTCGACCGCCATGCTCGGGCAGGCTGTTTGCGACGTATATCTTCCCGCGTGATGGTCTTATCGCACGGTTCAGAGCCGTTGAACTGTGTATGAGTCACACCCTGCGTTCACCCAAACGTGTCTGGAAGCAGGAGGCTGAATGACTGGGGCGATTATGGCACTTTGAGGGATTTGAAGTCTGTTAAATGTATTTTTCAACTTTTTTTTCGCGAACAAGCTTAGCAGCAAATAGGCTTAGCTGCTTGATTGAGTCATGTTATAGAGCTGGCTGACATCAGGAGGATCAGGTGAGGACAGTTGGCTGCCTCTTCTCACCTTCCATTCACTCCTATTCAGGAGCAGGTATCATGCTAATGTGCTGCAGCTATTAATACGGAGCTCCATCCTGCCTCTGTCAACACTCCACTCACCTTAACTGGCTTCACTTGAGAGAAAATGGTCCATGCGTGTGCGTGAGTGTGTGTGAGTGCGCGCGTGTCTTGGCATGAATACCCATCCAGCTTTGCATTTCTCCTCAGCTGTGTTTATTCCTTCATCCGCCTCCTGCCTCCTTTCCTCTCAACTTGTCCTTGCCCTATCTTTTCCCCTCTTCCTCTCCTCCCTGCTCACTCCCTCTCTTCGGTCTCATCCTTCTGTTTTCCCACTTCCTCTCCCTCCCTCTCCTTCCTTTCTCCTCTTCCTTTTCCAGCATCCATCCTTTCCTCCTTTTTTTTCCTACTTACTGTAACCTTTCCCTGTCTTGCTCTCTGCACCCCCTCCATCCCTCTCTATCATTCCTCTCCTCCTTTCCTCCACCCTTCCCCTGTTCCTTCCTTCCCCCTCCCCCTCTCCTCCTTCTTCCCCTCCTCCAGTCAAAGGAAGTCAGCAGAGAGAGACGGAGGGGCGCAGCACTGCCTGCTAAGCAGTTGCGCACAACACGCTCACAAAGCTTTGTATGTGTGTGATTGTGCTTTGTGTGCATGTGCATGTGCGTTTGTGTGTTGAGCCCGTACACTTGAGAATGAAGTTTGTTTTTGTGCGTGTCTAAGAGAATGTGTAATTTGTGTGTATACAAGTGTGGATGTAGTGTACTTGTGACATTGAAATTGTTTATTCACTCATGTGTGTGTGTTGCAGGAGCTACTGTTTTATCACAATGTCTCTCCTTATCTTATTCATGAAGTCCAGCTGACTGTCTCCTCCCACTCTTCTCTCTGTCCCTTCACTTAACACACACACATACACACACACACACACCTGTACAGAGCTCTTAACCAGGTGTTATTATTTTATTTTTTGTCAGCTCGATCCATTAGACATAATGAATGCCTGCATGAAAGGTTTAAAAAAAAGAAAATGTGTCTGTGTGTGTGTTCTGCCTGCAACAGTTCATGTCTACCTCTCGTCGCAGCGGCCTAATTAATTTCATCTGTCTCACTAAATGCGTCTCCTCCGTTCTTTTCTGCCCTTTTCCTGTCTTGTTATTGAACTCCTGCTCTTCCTTCCTTTATTTTCATCTCGTCTCTTCCCTCCTTCTCTCCCGTTCCATTGTCGTGTCTCATCTCTTCTCTCACTAATTCATACTGTACAGTGTGAATGAGTGAATATACTGTAGTCTCTCAGCACATTTGTTGCACATAAACAAGGCGATCAATATGATGATTGAATGTCAAATACCAGAAGTGGGCTCTAAATGTCTGTTTAGATTTGTAATCTTTAAACATTTACTAATTATTTGTTTTACAGCTTTTCTCTAGGTTTTATGTCCTTGTTGTGATCAGATTTTTTTTGTAGAGAAAAAAACCCTGTTTATATAATCATCTTGCAACTTTATTTCTATTTTTCTCAGTCATTAATCTGAGTTCTGCTTTGTTGTTCTTTTAATCACTGTTAAATTACGTCGGAACTGTTGGAACTGCTGATTAAAAACCTACCTGGAGGACGAGGCGGTGTTTAATCTGCAAGAAGTGTTTCACTGACAGAGGCCTCACACCAGTCAAAGAACAGCAGAGTAAATGATTGGAATGACCTAATTAGTGGGAACAATTTTTGTTGAGAAAGTGACACTTAAAGCAGCACTGTGTTGAATTTAACATTGCTGCTGTACTGATGGAATATTTGCTGTTGAAAATGTAGCCTACATTATTTAGTTAACACTTACATCAACAAGTATGCAGTCTATATGGCATACTGTATATACTATATACACTGTTGCCCATAAAGTTGGGTTAATTGGGTCTTTTTTTTTCAGACACTTTCCTTTTTTTTCTTAAAATCACCTTTGGCCCAGTGCAGTGATTAGATACTGAGTACCAATTACTACTTTTGTTCCTGGTGTCTCACTCTACCTCTGGTATCATTTTGGTGGCATTTTACTGTAGAAATTTGGAGAAAAATCATTTTAAAATCACCCCTATATCAAAACCCAGTTACAATATGCTGACCTTTGACCTTAGGTCACATCAATTCCTTCATAGGTGTCATCCTCATTCCTTTTGCATATTGTTCCTGGTGTCTCACTCTACTTCCGGTATCATTTTGTTGGCATTTTACTGTAGAAATTTGGAGAAAAATCATTTTAAAATCACCCCTATAACACAACCCAGTTACAGTATGCTGACCTTTGACCTTAGGTCACATCAATTCCTTCATAGGTGTCATCCTCATTCCTTTTGCATATTGTTCCTGGTGTCTCACTCTACCTCTGGTATCATTTTGGTGGCATTTTACTGTAGAAATCTGGAGAAAAATGACATTAAAATCGCCCCTATAACAAAATCCAGTTACAGTATGCTGACCTTTGACCTTATGTCACATCAATTCCTTCATAGGTGTCATCCTCATTCCTTTTACATACTGTTCCTGACATCTCACTCTACCTCTGGTATCATTTTGGTGGCATTTTACTGTAGAAATTTGGAGAAAAATCATTTTAAAGTCACCCCTATATCAAAACCCAGTTACAATATGCTGACCTTTGACCTTAGGTCACATCAATTCCTTCATAGGTGTCATCCTCATTCCTTTTGCATATTGTTCCTGGTGTCTCACTCTACCTCTGGTATCATTTTGGTGGCATTTTACTGTAGAAATTTGGAGAAAAATCATTTTAAAATCACCCCTATATCAAAACCCAGTTACAATATGCTGACCTTTGACCTTAGGTCACATCAATTCCTTCATAGGTGTCATCCTCATTCCTTTTGCATATGCACTTTATGGCTTTGGCTCAGGAGGTAGAGCGGGTCGACCATTGACTGGAAGGTCGGTGGTTCGATTCCCGGCTCCCCCAGTCTGCATGTCGAAGTGTCCTTGGGCAAGAAAGACATTGAACCCACACTTGCCCTCCGATGTGTCATCGGATGTATGAATTTGTATGGTTAGCTTCCAAAGCCTGTCTACGAACAGCGCTGTATGTGCGTGAAAGAGTGAATGCGACCATTACATTGTAAATGTTGCTTTGAGTGGTCCAAGTGACTAAGTGCAAGTCCATTTACCATTTTACCATTTATTTGGAACATGAGAAAAAATCATGTTATTTGCACATGGGAAAGGTTTGAATTTCATGTGGTTTTTCACAGTGAGAGGTAAAAAAAATATATATTTTATTCCAACTTTGTTTCCATATTTGTTGACTGTAACTTTATTGACTTTTGAAAATGTACGTACCATAAATAAAATGCCCATAAGACATATAAGATTCTACAAAATGTACTGTACAGTAGCCTATACTGTATATGTCTTTTGTGTCTTGGAAAGTGGCTTCAGACTTTTGGACTTTTCTGTGTATGATACTCATCTTACATTATTGTATGGCATTTTCTGTATATTCCCAATATTTTTTTTCTGTATTTCGAAAATCCAGTATTTGCACATTTACATGGAGAAAATGAAAATATAGAGTGGTTTAGGAAGTAGAGACTTATGTTTTAAAGTATGTTTGATAATTTATGGTCAAAGTTTTGGTCCTGGGTCCAAAAAAGAAGGAAGGGAGCAGGTTGAGATGTGAGTCGTTGCTACAGCATGACAAAATAGTTTGGAGGAAATCATTCATGTTTGATGATGTTTCTCCTCCTCCCGTCTGTCTCCATCACAGTCTAGTTCCAGTACAGCACCTGCGCAGGCGGACCCCTCCACCTCCTCCTCTGCCTCCTCCTCTACCTCCACCACCACCACCACCAAGGCGGAGGAGAAGAAGCTTTTATCTAAGGACTCCATCCTGTCTCTGTATGCCAGCAGCTCAGTGGGCAGTCAGCCGCAGAGCCAGCAACAGCCTGCTCCAGGACAAGGTAACACTCACGCACGTACACACACACCGCACGCAACATTTTTATTAACCCCTTGTTGTAAAGGATAGGTCGGCTGAGCTCGACTGTTCATTTGAGCGCTGCAAATTCACTCCTTTATTTTGACGAGTTTGCCCCTAAAAGTGATATAATTCAGACACGTATGGAAGAAATCAACACATCTGGACACGAACAGTATCTGCAAAAGCTTATCCGCCTATTGCTGAAAATGTAATATTTGAATTTCAGCTTTTCTGGCCTGTGACTCCTCAACCAACACTGTCACAGTTCACAGCCACATCATATTAGAAACAAGGATTGCAAATCAGGAAGCATCTTCCTAAACAATGTGACAGTCAGCCTCTCATCTCCTCCATATGGCTACAAAAAATGTCCATCTTAATGTTCGCGTCGCCTCATTTTACTATAGTGCAAGATCCACCGTCTGTATGTTACTACCACAGCTGGAGACAACAGACAGACAGTTCTGACATTAGCTGGTGAACATGCTTTAATTTAGTAAGACATAAAAGGACAGTAGGTATTGAACTTACTTTTGTTGAGTTCCCAGAACACAAAGCTGTTAATTAACGGTATTTTTTTCTTTTTTGTTTCTGTGTGGTGTGTCAATTAGCAGCTTCTATTAAAGGCAGCACAGCCGAATATAACAGTATAACATATAACAGTGGGGAGACACAGGTGTTGAATTTGCCTTGGGTGATGCAAATGGAAGCAAAGCTGAGTCTTCATGAGTTGACAATGTTTGAAATAGAGAAAGTATTAGCTGCTAGCCTAAAGCTTTGTGCTTCCATTTCATAAATGTACAGAGATATGAGGAAATAACAGTGAAACAGGAGGAAACCAGCGAGAACAAGTGGAGTCGTGGGTGTGTTTTTGAGGCTGAGATGTCAAATAAGGACTCGGTGTGTGCACACGCTATCGGCGTGTATGTTGCTTGGTCTGTAGTCAGTCTCCTCTTGAGGCAGTTTCCAGCTTCATAAGAAGAATTTATTTGATTAATGAAGTTATAGCTGCTTGATAATTAGGTCTGACACACCCACACTCAGACACACCCAGAATGAAAATGTGGAACACTGGGAACAGTCACAAGTTGCATAATGTTAAACTGAAGAGTGATAGGGTTTGTTTTTCAGGTTGATTAATAGGAATAAATGCCCATTTTATCCCACACTCTGTCTTTTTATGATTTCAAGCTATGAATTTTTTGTACCTTATTTCTATTGTCTCTATTTGTTACTGATTACTTTGTACTTTATCTCCTCGTTTTTGCTCATTTTGCTGATATAACCTTGATTATGTATGCACTTTATCTGCTTTTTTTCTCTATGTTTATTTGTTAGCCATAGAAATTTGTTTTGTTGTAATTAGTGATAGGGGAGGAACTTATGTACAAGCCAGTCGGTTTTGTTCCCTCCTTGCACCATTGAATATAAATGTGTGCTAAATAACTTAACCTAAACTTGAACCTAAACATGCCCAGAAATTCAGTCACAATCACATTGTAGGCTGTATAGGAGCTATACAATATATTTGTCTTCTTTCGCTCCAGCGACAGCTCAGATTCACCCTGTGACATTGTATCTTTTTTTGTCATTTCCATGTAAAAAAAAAAGTTGTATATTGATGTTATCACCTCGCTCAGTGGCGAATAAATGGTAGTTTCTGCGGTGAAGAGCTTCAGCAGCTCCTATTTATTTAAACCTGCGCTGACAGGCCAAACACCTCCGTGTGTTGTCCATAAACAGTTGTATATAAACAGGCACTATACACTATAAACAAGAAAAAATATGCAGTATACAGTGTAAGAACAAGCGCGGCACATTCAGACGTAGGTCTTTGGACACACAGAGACACACAACTACACTTTTTCCACACACATATACACTGTACACACACACATAGAGGAGAGGAAAGATGCATCATAAAAATGGAGCAGAGCGAAGCAGATGAAAGGTCAGCGCGCTGAAAAGCAGGCAGGTCCACTCCAGGCTGCATTTACTGGAGTCCCACTGCAGCAGTAAAAATAGACAAGTGTCTGCAGATTCACACTCATCTCACAGTTATTATGAGTAAAGACTGAAGTGCCAAGACTGTTTATGTGTGTGTGCGTGTGTGTGAGCATGTGGGCGGTTGTTCATACATTCACATACTGTACATCAACCTGAGCATGTATGGAGTGTGTGGGAAAGCATTAGTGTTACATGTTTTGCTGAATGGTGGATAGTAGGCAGCAGATTTGTGCAGCAAGCACATGTGCATATTGATTGTATTGCTGCATGACAACACTGATGTGTATGGAGGATTAGGAGTGGAAATCAGGATGAAGGGCTTTCTGCTGCTTTATTGTCCTCTCTGAATCCAAATAAATGCTGATGGAGATCAAAGCCAAAAGAACCTTAACCAGGCTAATGCCCCAAATCACTCAGATCCACTGTGTGTGTGCCGGAAGTGTGTGTTTGTGTGTGTGTGTCAGTGGGTAGGATGTGGCTCTTAGTGGAGCAAATAACAAAATTGTCAGAATGTCAGAAACACAGATGAACTTCAGCCCACGAATTGGTTCCAGTCCTGGATTTTAAAACTTTGCGACATGGCAGGATGTGCTAATAGAGGATTCAGTGTATTTCCATATGAGCAGGTGTCGTCCAACATTTTAACATGCAGCGAGCGTAGCCGCTAATATCAGAGGTTGTTTTGGTCTGTTTTAAGGTAGTTCTCTGCTCATCGCTCCGCTCGGTAAAGAAGATACTGATAAATCCCTGTTTTATATTTTCCACTTATCATTTTCCCACAGTGGTGTGATGCAGCAGGGTGATATGTTTTCATGAAAATGTGACATTCTGAACCCTTCCACTTATCTTATATGGCAGTAGGAAGCGTTGCTGCTTTTCAGCGTGTTTCCATGCAGGCTTCAGATGTTCTTCTTCTTTTATGTTTGCATTTTAATATTTTTGTGCCTCTACACTGTCAGGACCAGGAGCATTTACTTTTTTTTTCTGTCTGTCCATCCGTCCATCTGTCCAATTCTGTAAATTTATCTCTGGAATTCATTTGGACTGAAAGAGGAACTGATCCGATTTTGATGCTGAAAGGTCAAAGGTCTAGTTGACAGAAACACACACAACTCACAAATCCGTACACAAAATATGGCACAGTTGAACTCAGAGGTATTTCAATCAGGAGAGACCAATAGGAAGAGAGACAGACTGAAAAGTGGAATTACATACAAATAGATTTTGGCGCTTAGACGCCGGGGGTAGATCATCGTGGTGTACTGATCTATGGGTGAGAGCTTGCATCTGAAGGAGATGACCCCCCGGGCCTAGACACTGGTGGTGGTAGACTTCTGGTCGGAGATCCTGATGAAGATGGTCAGCGTCAGGTGAAGGTGGTGAAGGGGTGGAGGTGGGTCGAGAGTTTTGCTGGATGACAGAGGGATGACAGCAGGGAAAGGAGACGCTTTTAAATTTGACGCTAGAGACTGATTGGTCGGAGAGGGCAGCCCGTGATTGGATGAAGTAGGTGAAGAGGGCGGAGCGAGAAAATAGAGGGTGAGCTTGGGAGAGGCTTGTGCTTAAGAGATAGTGTTCTTGTCTAGTCTTCCTGTCTGAACTTTCGCTTAGCTTCATGTAAGTGAAATCTTATATCCAATAGGTCAAAGGTCAACTTCACTGTTATGTCATAAATGTTCTGGTTAAAGAATTAGTCATGCATTTACACCAGTCTCAATTTACTTTGAAAAAAAAATAAGATAGAATTTGCCTTAAAGGGATAGTTCAACATTCTGGCAAATTGGCCTATTGTCATAATCCCTGTGGAGTAGGTTTGTTATCCTTACTGTAATTGTCGGTGCATGCTACTTTTAGAACAGCGAAGCAGAATTGCGAGCTGCTCAGAGATACACTACAGAGTCTAAGGGGATTTCTTGGTTTCCCTCATCAAACTCATCAAATGCACAATACAACAACTTCAAAACGCTCTGGTGGACAAGTTGTGACCTGCACATTCACCACGCTATGAGATAATAACAGAACGTTACGAGACAGAGTTGTTTTAGAGGTAAATTCATGCAAAACCGCTGATGCGTGTTCCTGTCGGGGGCAGTTTTTCAGCAAGCAGTCTCTGCATTTGCCTCAAAAACAACTCTGTGTCTTAATGTTCTGTTATTATCTCATAGCGTGGTGAATGTGCAGGTCACAACTTGTCCACCAGAGCGTTTTGGAGTTGTTGGATGGTATATTTGATGAGTTTGATGAGGGAAACCAAGAAATCCCATGAGCCTCCGTAGCGTAGCTCTGAGCAGCTTGCAGCTCTGCTCCACCAACACTTAAAGGTAACAAACCTACTGCTGTGACTATAGGGATTATGGCAGTGGGCCAATTTTCCAAAATATTGAACTATCCCTTTGAAATGTAATATCTGTGTGTGTGTGTGTGTGTGTGTGTGGGTGTGTGTGTGTGTGTGTGTGTGTGTGCATGTGTTTGCACGTGTTCACAGAACACAGGGATGATCCATGATCTCGATTGTCAAAATGTTTTATTAAAACAACAGTCTCTATTCCCATCTTCATGTGAGCCACTGTATTAGATTTTCAGGCTGCACGCTGTGAAAGTTGTCTTCCACTCAGCAGCAGGACACGGTGGCCTTTCACATAAACCCCTCTATGAGTTTGTCACCTGCAGCTTGCTGCTTGTTGTCTTCTCTCCTTGCAATATTTATCACTGGTTTGCTGACAAAAGTCACCAAGAACACCCGTGCTGGGGCGTCCTGATGGCCAAGTGGTTGGGGCACAGACCATATGGGCATAATAAGCCTTGAGCAGCAGGTCTCTGGTTTGACTCCCAGCCTGCTGGACTCTTTCCTGCATGTCTCTTCCCAACTGTCTCTCCTGTATTTCCTTTCTCTGTCCACTTTCCCTATCAGTATAGAGTAGGCAGTTCATTTGTGAATGCAATGTGGCTGTTTCACAATAAAAGCCACCACATTTTTGGTCAACTGAATGCTTTTACTGTGAAATAACAGCAGTATTAAGCATTAGCCTTAACAACACAGCTGCCTTAAAATAAAAATAAAATGAAATTTGAATCTCACAGGAACAGTGGACTGATGAAGGTTTTTCACAAAAGCAGACATAAAGTAATGAGATTTAAAACAATTCTGTGGAAGGTTCAAACTATGAAGATTTTATATATTTTTGTTTTTGCTGCAGTTTTGTTAGACAATAGGATTAAAATAAGTTTGTTTTCTAACTTGTTTCCTCAGATGAGTTGTCTCCTGTGTTTATACTGCCTGTAGTCAATTTAATGAACTCTCTGTTTTTTCCTCCAGCAGGTATGTACATGGGCCAGCCTCAGATGCAGTTCACACCACAGGGCTTCACCCCCGGAATGGGTGGAGCTGCCCCACCTGCCAACATGATGGGTGGGGGGCCCATGATGTCTGGGATGGCTCTTCCCAATGGGGGCTACATGGGCCTGCAGCAGCAGGGCGTGATGCCAGCCAGTCAAGGACAGAACATGTACAACATGCAGCAGGGACAGCAGCAAGGACAGTGGAACATGAACCAGGTAACACAAAGATACAGTAACTATACACATTTGTGTCAGAAACGCACCCAGTGAAATGGTGATTCATTCATTTTATGGTGATGATAAACTCATTTAGTCATTCAAGTCACTGTGGCACAACTTCAGCTTCTCTGCTCATTAATCTTCCAGGAAGCAAACTTTACTGTGTTTCTAATAACCTGAATAATAAGGTCATAAATACTGTGACTTATTCCTCTGTGCACTTTTTCTCTTTCCTGTGAAACAGCTCCATTATCCAGGTCCTAAAAGTTAATATATGGTCTTACACAATGTTCCCCTTTGTGCTTCTGTGCAAAGCCCAGTGCAGTAGTGTCCTCTCTCCTCCAGCTTCTCCACCAGCCCAGGAGGAGCAGCTTTAAACAACCATTCAGTCTTTTTTTAGACCCAGTGTTATTGTATAACAGTATCATGTATTTTTCTCTCCTAAAATCCCGTCAAGTTACTTTTGTCCCTTGTGTCATGGAATAATAAGCAAGGATATAATGAATTCATCCCCATTTGATGGAGTCATTGAAAAGCTTGCAAATGGGTGTGGGCGGAAACTCGGACTTACTTTGCTAACATTTTTCTTCCTGAGATTTTATTTGACACCATTAGTACCATCACTTAAATGCAGTTTCTTGCCAGTTTCTCTGTTAGTAATTACAATAATTTCTTCGTCTTTGTTGGTAATAGCTCTCAGGTCCAGTGCAGCCTTTATCCCCTACTTCTCTGGACTTGTTTCAGCTTGTAAGATTTGATGAATGAAGCCGTCTTCTATTCTCTAGTAGTTAGACTAGCTTCCTTGCTAATGACCGGCCCCACTGTATAAGCTATTGTTAATTCCTCATTGTCTACATGGTATTGTGAGCATGCTACTATCCAGACCCCTAACCTAATTAGAGATTTTGTGCCTGCTTGAGTCCTTTTAATAAGCCCTAAGGGTCCCCCAATTGGGGGACCCTGGGGTTCACAGACCCCCCCTTGACCCCCCCATACACTGATTATGAAAGAGTATAGTCATATTTTATATCAAATTGAACAGCAGAAGCTGGGCTAAAACGTGAAAAAAACCAAATTTATCTAACACAAACACAGCCCAAACACCACTAAAACAAACAAATAAACACCAAACTTCGTATTTGTACGAAGTCGCGACATTTCTGGCTCGTATACTACTGTACATTATGCAAAACACATGAGCTACCACTCATTTGAACCAGCAGGCTACTAAAATTGGAATGGTACATAGCAACAGTGGCTCCACAGCAGCAGCTACACAGCAGCTCCACAACAGCAGCAGAGAAATAAGCCAACAACCAGTAAACACAAACAGTGCTCGGGCAAAGCATGGCCCTACACTTCCTCTTACCTTTGCTGTTTTGCAGTGAAAAGCTTGTTTTGAGGGTAAATCCACATATTTCCAGCTTAGCTTTCAGCATTGTTTACATAGGACCGCGACCGGCGGTCTTTAGGACCATGCGAACCGGATATAACGTCATGGAGCCGGCAGGAACTCATGCAGCCTCCATGTGCCTAGCTCATGCTATGGCCCAGTTCCAATCCGACCCCTCACGGACTCACTGACTTAGAGGCGCGTTCACGGGAAGTCCGTGAGTGTGTGAGGGCTGTTCCGTTGTCAGATCGTCAAGTCAGTGAGTCAGTGAATGAGCCCTTACTGCCCCCTTACCGTAAGTCAGCACCGATGCTGACTTTGGGTAAGGGAATTACCCACAGTTCATAGCGCTGTGAAGTCAAACCCGGAGCGGTTGAACCGCTTTGGTAAAACCATGATACAAGGGGTGGCGTCGGAACGCGAGTGTTAAAAGAAAAAAAAAATCACCAGACGTGGACGGAGCGCTGCGCCAGTCTCTTTATTGTTAATGAACAGGAGCAACAACAAAAAAAGAAAGAAAGAGATTTTTTTTTTTAAATAAATAAATAATAATATGTTTACTGTCAGTAACGTGTAGCCTACAGTTTTTGATTATTGATGATCATTTGATCAGATCTGATCCAGGAACTTTTTTTTTAAATAATCCACCTCCCTCACACACCTTATGCGTGTTATAAGTAGGCCTATGGTAAATTATCGGTCCAAGACCGGAGTCAACAACGTTTTGTTGTCAAGGTAACGTGTCGTGAGAGTGGGTAAGTGCTGTTCCATTCGTGTTCACAGCATCTGGACCCTCACAGACTCTCACACTCTGTCACTTAGAGCTGACGTCACTGAAGTCAGTGAGGGTTCAGGGCTTGAGTCTTTAGGGGGTGGATTGGAACTGGGCCTTTGTCTGGGGACTCCGCGCATTCTGATTGGCTCATGGCTGCCAGTGCTGTCGATCTTACCCACGTGGGTCTAGATTCATTCCCTATGCTCTACTGGTTAGAATGAGCCGTCAATCACGCGAATCGGCCAATCCGCTGCAGAGATAGAGGTAGAAACGTCTCTGCAGCACATGGTGCAGTTTTACGCAGCAGTACGCAGACCAAAGCCCTTCTCTGCGTAGACCCAGTTAGAAGGCCTGGATTGGAGTTCACATTTAGTTCCAATTGATTCATTTTCAGTTAGTTCATGCAAATAGTATGAAACTAAAGAATAAACATTGGTTTATAGTGGCAAGTGGTTCCAAGCTGTGCCAAAAATTCATATTTATATTTATATTCATATTTTTCGCCTGGATATTATGTAGTAATATCTCAATTATATTGTCCTGCTTCACTTTATCAGAATCAACCTCTGCAGAGACAATGTTTATATGTTGTACAATGATTTTATAGAGTGTTAGAGGTTCATCTCCATTATTCTAAAGCACACTCATCAAAAATATGATTTTTTTTAGGCGAATATGAATTTTTATTTAATTTTTAGTGTGTTCTATATTCATTTGATCTTCACCAGTAACAGATATACTGATAATTACACATCTAGCAAATCCCCAAAGTGGAACCATGTTCAATAAAAAAATAATTATTCAAATAGACCTTGTGGTTGCAGAGATATTCTCCTTTTATTATGGATATGCATTTTTCGAGAAAAGGCCTTCAAAAAAGGCATGGTTTTTAATAGGTTAATAGACTTGTGGTATTCCTCAGGGCTCCGTTTTGGGTCCCCTTTTATTCTATTTATATTTGCAGCTCCTGGGATTGCAAACAGCTTTCAAAGTGTGTTTCATTTATCTGCAGATGATAAACAAGTTTGCCTTTCAGCTAGTCAGACCTAAGCTCCTAAACTATATTCACACTATTTGAATAAGATGACAAAATAGTCAGAGGTTGTGATTCTCCAGAAAGGGTTTCCTCGCAATCTCGCAAAGTATTGGATTTCTTCCCTCTGCCACCCACCCTGACATTCATAATATAGAGGTTAAATTTGATCAGACTTCTTTGTTTGACACCAACATCAAGCAGCCGACAAGGTCTTTTTTTTGTTTTTCTTGTTTATTAGGATTGAGATCCTGATACATTTCTTTATTTCTATCTGCGCTGATTATTCCAATGCATGTTTATCCTTGGCTGGCATGTTCCTGGCCCTTCTTCGTGCAGTCATTTCAGACTCCCTCTGCAAGACTACTCTCTAGGTCAGACAGATGGTCTCCTATTACCCTTACACTCACATCCCTTCACTGGCTCCTTGTTACATAAAGGACCCAGTTTAAAATACTCATTCTTTCATACACAGCACTGTGTGGTCAAGCTCCTGCTCCTGTGGCTGATCTACATCACCGCTGTCTTCTTAAGTCTTATAATTTAAATTTACTGTCTGTACCACACACGTCCTTAATGCCCTTAGCGCCTGAACTGTGGATCTGTCTGCACCTTAAGGTTGGCTGATTCTCTGGATAAGAGGCAGCTAAAGATACTCCTGTTTCTGACAGCCATGTAGGTAATCCCTTAGTACCAGCTCTATATTTCATTTATTTATTGCATATTTAATTGGCTTTTTTGGCTTTTTTTAAGTAGACCTGTAAATAAATAATAAATACATTTTAAGTTCTTATCTTTTTACTTACAGTATACTGGATCAAAACTGGGAGCCCTGTCAACATCTCAGTGAGCTTCCTCTTTATATGGCTGTTACCTGCTGTTCAATCACACACACAGCATATAGCATACATCCAGCTTGGGAGGTTAATGAGAGATCATAAATTACCATGGACACACGCATGCAGAGACAGACACACGCACATACGACACCACCTTTGAATAGTCTAGGTGGGAGGTGGACGACAAGATGTGTGCGTGCACATTGTGCAGCAGGATGCAATGGAATGAATGGATGTATGAGCACTTGGCTGCACGTACTTTATGTCCAGCTGGGCCGGCACACATGCATAACTACACACACACACACACACAGCTCTCAGATGACCAGATAAGTGAGCAGCGCTGCACCAAGGCACATTCATAATAGATAAGACAGAATGGAAGGAAGAGGGCGAGCGGGGATGGCAGGGAGCGAAGAGTTGGGGGGTGAACAGTGAAGTGGGGGTGGGGGACAGGGAGCAGGGGATGTGTGAAGCCTTTAAGAGCAGAAATGAAGGTAAAAAGCGAAAGATGGATGTCTGGGTGTGGAGTTTACTGTAACGATGAAGAGTCAGCTCCCTCCCTCCCTCCCTTGGCCCACCTTCAGCCCACCACTCTGACCTCTGGGAGGAGGGAATATGCGGCTAACTATTCCTCTCTCTCCCTTTCCTTTCTCTCTCAGATGACCCAGCAGATGTCAGGCATGAATATGAGCGGCGGGGGGCCAACACCAGGCACTTTCAACCAGGCGGGCGCCCCTGCAGCCGGTTGGCCCGCGGCTCCCCCAGCAGCTTCTGGCCAGACCCTCAGCAACCAGCTGTGGAAGTGACGAGGATGAGTGAGGGAAAACGAGGGGCAGTCGTATACGGCACCAAAACAGCCAAATCTGCCTCCAACCCACCCGTCTCCTTACTGCTAAAAAAAAGAAGAAAAAAAAAACGCACAGCGGAGGCAGGTTGACTGTCCTAACCTCCTAATCCTCCCAAACCTACACACCTTCATCGTTACGTCGGGAAAAAAAAGAAAAACAACGAAAAAAAAAAACCAAGACATCACAGTGGGTGAAGTGGAAAAAAAGAAAGACTGGCAGCTGTTGTGTCCTTATTCAAATTCCCTCTTCTTTTTTGATTTCCTTTTGTTGTTCACGTCTGAAGAGACAAAAACAGCATAACAAAAAAGAAAGCTGCTGGACCAATTACTAAGTCCTGTTATAGTAATATTATGATATCATTACCAAAATGGATAGTTTGTGAATAGTCTCTCAATACGTACAGTAGATATGGCTATCTCGTGGTTGGTTTATGCTACCCCCCATCCTCTCCCTCTCTGCTGTGTAAATTGTAACCCCTCCCTCCCCCTCCCTCCCTCCCTCTCTCTGTAGGGCGAGCAGAGCCGTGTAGCAGATAATCGTCTGAGCAGTACTGTATCTATGTGAATATAATGTGAAACCCTCACTTTCTCAGAGCCATAGGAGAGAGAGGTTGATGCTTTGACTCTCAACAACTTATCCGGCACTCTGTCAGGTGAAGTCATCTGGAGATGAGCTTCTCCCTTTACTTAACAGTTTCCTGTGAAGTTTAGCATCGCTGAATAGCATAGGGTTTGACTGACATGGGTTTATTGCTGCTTATTCAGTAGATGTTATTATGCACTGATTCACTGAGTCATTCTCACAAAATTTTACCATTTTCCGCAGAAAGAGGATCACGTCAAACAGTGTCTCATTACAACACTGTTTTTTCCCCCCAGAGCAGCTACAGCATCACTGATCAGCTCTGCAATAAAGGTCATCCATACACCAGTGGTTCCTAACCTCAGGACAGGATCACAAGAACATTAAAAAGAAAATATGATAAAAAAAGATTTCCAACTTTTTATTCTATTTAACTCTGAATCTTTCACTTAATTGTGAAATATATGCAAGCATTTCCTCGAGACACTGAAACTATCCAGCTTCAACTGTCCTCAGAGAAGCAAACGACTCTTTGAGCTTCTCCCAACTAAAGATGTACAGTATTCAAACTATGACACACAGACACAAGTAAAGCCAAAATAAAATCTCACCCGACATCATTAAAGAAGACATATTATGCTCCCTTTCCACAAATTAAAATAGCTCCCAGGTGTCTGCTTTCAGTGGCTGTCCCTTTAATTGCAAATGTACAGTACCACTGCTTGCCCCGCCCCACTCCTTCTACAGTGCCAGGTAGGGGTGGTGTTATGCAAATTCAAATACTAGTTACTTCACTGGAAGACACAGTAAAACCACCTGGATTTTCAACCTAGGGAGCCTGAAAATTACAGATTTTTGTCAGTTCTCACATGTGTGGGGCCAGAAGGCAAGACAAACACCCAAATAAATGTTGTAAATAAAGAGCCTTTAAAAGTGATATTTCCTATTATGTCCCCTTTAATTCTTTTTTTTTTTTCTCCGACATGCAAAAAGACTAAAATGTTGAAACAACCATAATACACAGGTAGCCTATACCTGCAGGGCTCGCATTGTTAAGGGTATCTTTAACGATAAATGTTAACCTCCTCAGCTAAGGATGGTCAGCACCACATCCTCCAACTGAAGGAATGGTGAATCTCTTTATTCACTATCCTGCTCAGAGTTAGAGGATTGATAGAGCTCTTATGTCTGTCTGTTAAGTATTGAATTAGAGCTGATGCGTGATTGGCTTAGCCTAGCTTAGTGCAGAGGCTGGGAGCAGGTAGAAACAGTGAGCAAAGTTTAAACATGTGCTCATCAGGACCGCTACATCTCATTGACATGTTATATCCTACAGTCAAACGTGCACATAGAGACACTGGACAAAACTGGGTGCTTGCATTATTAGTAATCAATCTCAGCTTCATATGAGTTCACCCAGTATCTCTTGGCTACCTAGCATTAGTATTAGTACTGTATGTTGTTGTGATCACTCAAGTTTTAACATTTTAAACTTACTCTACAAGCAAAATCTCCAATTAACAAGACATTCCTTAAAAGGGTCAAGGACCAATGAAGGTTGGGAACCACTGATGTGTACATAAAAGCAGTTAATGTGACAACACTTTCTGGCCAGTTACCCAGAATTGGTACTTAAATGAAGAGTATATATCCAAGTCTGTTTCTTAAAGTGCTTGAAAATAACCCAAAATCCAAATGTCAAGGATTCTCTTTAAGTCTCAGTAATTACTTGAGTGGCCCCTTGGTCCCCTGGATGTCTTTGGTAGCCTCAATGTGATGTTTTGAAGTGTTTAAATACCAAACGAGCTTCGTTCAGTGGAAACTGGGCTCTGACCCAGTTAAGACAGTTCCTTGTTGAAATGAGCTGTTTCCCACCCTGCGCTCCCCGAGGCAAATTAAAGCACTGCTGGCATCATAGCAGTTTGTCTTTTCTGCACTTTAAATAGCAGAGCAGGTACAGTACTGTACACTCTCACTGTGTTGTGGTGTTGCCTCTCAGATCATTGTCGGGGAACAGCAGAGATAAGTGAGCTGTCACTTCTTTTCCAACTGCAGGGTAGGAAATCCATCTAACTTTTTGATTTTGATTTTTTTTTTTAACTCTTTTTCAAAAACTGAACCAGTTTGACACCCCAGATGTTTCTCCCTCCATATATGAAGCTATACCCGTATGTTCTGCCATCCGCCATCTTTATTGTGGTGTTTTGTTGTTTGCAGTACAAGAGAAGCACAGTAAGTCATAAGCAAATAAACCTGGATGACCAATCAGAGGGCTAGACTGGCATTATGAGGACAATTAGGAGGACCAGGACTGGACAGTGCTGGACAGGAGGGACCTGTATGAAAATCCTGGAATGGGTCCAGTCATCGCTGTCCAGTCCTCGTTTATCGGGAGTTAGAAGAGAAACAAACAGAACAAACACACACATATGCGCACAGAGCTACGATCACACTGCCGAGAGCTGATGCAGAGATTCATGTCCGTGTACACAGGGTCCCTCTGCCATGCAATAACTGTAGCACTCTGTTACACATGTGGTTAGTGTGAACGACACGTTAACATAATTCAATAAATCTAAAGTCCTCCAGGTTTATTTCCAACGTGTTTACATTTTCTGGTGCCTAATACACAGGAAAAAAAAGTGGTTTCCGTGCATTAAATAATAAATATAAATATTTTTTTTCTGTGTTCATCTTTATCCAGTGACTCTAAACTGTAAAAGTTCTGTTTTATCTTTAGGAAATTTTGTTTGCTCCTTTTTTTTCTGTTCCAAGTTTTACAGGAGGGTCATTTGGAATAAAGGCTGTTGAATCCTGGATTTAATCCTGTTTTTATTACTGTGTGTAACATCAAAACACCAACACACGTTCAGACGCTTCTAAACTTCAGTGTTAACATAATAACCGCCGTTGGAATCCACTGGAGAAAATGGGTCTTCACACGTTTGAGCTGCGAAACCATCTGACGTGTTGTTTATATCCCATCTCCTCCATTCATTCCTTGTTATTCCTCCACTGGCAGGTGCGTTTTCTTGTTAGGCAGGTTTTCTTTGTTGTCTGCCCACAGACGCTACATTATTGATGGCAGTTTGTCAGGAGAGATGTTGCGTGTTGCTTCACATGTGCCATATCTGAACCTGATCACATACTTCACATACATACAGGATGGGCACGGGAAAGGGCGCTCCAGTTCATTACAAATGATCCATACAGAGTGATTTAAAGCAGAATTACACAGCATTTAGGCATCAATAGGTCATTACCACATAAACTTTGACATTATTATGTCAACATAGAAATCCAGTGCTGGAGAATGATGCTGTTTCTGTCGCCGTCTGAGTGGCTGTTTACAGGTACAGGTACACATCACCTTGAAGACACGAAGAAGGTGCCGTTCCTCCAGAACAAAATGGAGATAAAACTTTTGGCAGGTGATAACAGGGGGAAAAGCCGATGTAAAAAAAAAAATCTGTTTCAACATTTTAATCTGCTTGGTGAAAGAGGTATGGAGAGTAAGATAGTCTGGTTTGAAACAGACAGTAATACTTGTGGAAATACACTTTTACTTTCCTACTTCTGAGGGCGAGATGTGAAAAACATGTTGTTCACGTCAGAGACGCAGCTGGAGTCAGGACATGGTTTGTTTGGAGTACTAGGTGCTGGGAGCAGGGGGGGACTGTTAGCATGGCTCTCTCTGAAATAAATACCAACTCCACATAAGCTCATTAACAGTGAGTCTGCATCTAGTTTGTGATTTTTTTTTTTTTTTTAAATGTACAATTTGTGATTCTACTGGGGAGTTACATGTACATGGTGCATGGATTTACTCACTAAGATCGGTCTCTAGAAGTGGAGAGCAATGCTAATTGTATTAAGTGAAGTTTGCTTGCTAACCAGCTTGCTCCTGCAGCAGCTTAGCTTTCCAGATAGCACCTGTATTAGTTTATCTCTTCAATTTCCAATTGCAACTCACTGTAGCCTCCAACCTGCCCTGCTCACATGATCCTTTATAACCTTTTGTAGGCTATTTTAAAATAAACAATGACAGTCTAGAAGGAACTTTAGTACAGTGGTCCTAATTGGCTTCCAGTCTTTTGGCTGAGCTAACTACAACAAACCTAAAATGCATGAAATAAACACTTATCTTTTCATGTCACTCCCAGGAAGAAAACAAAAATGCATATTTCCCAAAAAGTTAAAAACTTCCTTTCACTTTGACAAACACCAGAATCACAATACCACTGTCATCAGATATATGCTGGACCACAAGCCTTGTTTATGGTAATTATATCACAGCAACACAGTTAATTTGACAATGATGCGTCAGTGATTTGATTAAAAATGACATTAATGGTTCAAAATGATTTGCATGGCTTTTTTTTTTTTACATTTCTATTTGAACTTCTTTTTTTTTTTTACATTAGCAAGCCATGGATGGAGAAAATGAGCAGTCCAAGTCAATTCAGTTTGTGTTGTAACATATTCTGTGCCATCCAGCTTTCATAAAGCACGTTTGACAGACAGCTTCGCATCTTGAAACATGCAGCTCCTCGGAGTCTGTTTGTGTGTCGTGAACAGATTGTATGAATCCGATAAGAAGAGAAGGCAGGATGCTGTCTCTAAACCCGGCCAAGAGATAATGGGCAGCCACCAGCAGCTTCTGCTTTAGGATCCCCCCGCTCAGCGTTGTCCTCTCACACCTCAATGACCACAGTGTCCTTTCGATGTTTGGGCTCATTTGCAAGGTGCGGCTTCTCTGTGCGGGTGTGCCAAACCAGCACCTGAAAAAAAGAGAGGAAGACGAATGAGAAAATGTGCTGACGGTGGAAGTTACATACTGAGAGAGAATGAACCAGGCGGGCCCGTTGTGCTTGGATAAATACAGCTCAGAACCTCACTGATACACAGTAAGACCCGAGACTTCAGGTTGTGACTTTTTTTTTGGCTGAAAGCTGCTGATACGTGCTACTTTGCAGCCAAGTTTTTTTTTTGTTGAGTTAGTGCAGAAAAATGTCTTCAGGAAATCTCTGACACTGACACTGGTTAAAGGATTAGTCATTTAATTATAACCAATCCAATCCAATCCAATCCAATATCCAATTTTTTCAAGGTTTCTCTTCAGTAATGATGAGATGATTCTAGTTAAGGTGCCTTGTGCAGATTTTTGAACATTTCAGTCTTATGTTTCTGAGCTCTCATCTTTTTGTATGAATCTAATCTCACGGTCTCACACCTACTGGTTACATGTCAAAAGATGTAGCCAGCTACAGTTGGTTTGTTGGGCTCGCATGAAACTGGGCCCCAATGGCCCTTTATCCTGGCACATTTTCCAATGACAACTACATGTATGGGCTTCTCGCTGCAGGAACCTTACAAGTGTCAGAGATTCATCTTTCTGGTGGCAGTCAGCCACCTGGCCTCCAGCCTGTGGTTTGCTTCTGTTTTGTCTGTCTTCGCATGAATCTTCTTTTCAGTGATGTAAAATAAACATTTGTATCTCTCCTGTGGTCATCTCTCCTCTGTCCAGCCTTGAGCATGGTTGTGACAGTTATAAACCTACTTAAACCTCCCACAAATACACCATCAAGTGCACTGCTGTTGTCCCAGACCCCCCTCTGTGGGCGCTTGATTATGTGTGCTGTATAGCGTCTATCGATTTCCTGCACGGAGGCTTCTTTACCAGCCCCCCCACCCCCCGCCAGTGTCTAGGATCACCACTGAATGGAGTAATTTGCCAGCAAAAACAAGACACATCACCGATCAGACAACATGCTTGTAAACAGGATATTCTTCAAGAGCACTGTAGATGTTTTATAAAGACGGAGAGCATTTGAGGGGCCTGGAGATACATGCCATGCGGTGTCCAACTCCTGACAGTCTACCTGTTCAATGACCAGTTATTAATGATATTTTGTGAGCTCTCTCTTTTCTAAATGAAGTTTTTCATCATCTCTGTCCAATCTGTCCTTTTCACTGTATGTCTGATCATGTGTTTGTTGCCTCAGCGGACTCCTGGTCACCTGTTCGGCTCTTCACAAACAGAGCATTTGACCCCAAACAGACACAATGAGAAACAGACGGTGATTTTTAAAATTAAATTGATCAGATCAATGATATCATTAAACCAGATTATCAGACCCAACTCAAAAATAGGTGCGATTGTGAACATGTCTAAATAGAAAGACAGTAGCACCAGCATGAAGCTTCACCTTGATCAAAAACCAGAAGTGTATCTAGACTTCACAAATCACAGTTTTTCCTCCTGTGATGGTGATGACGCATGACAGACCTCAACGAGTCTGATAGGATCCACTTGGGTATCACGCATACAGATGTGATACTCACCACAACACAGCTGGACACTACAGTTTAGATGCAGCCAAATCAGCACTCTGGATCAAATCCAGCCCAATTAATATAACAGGACACAAGGGTGATGCTACAAACTATGAGGGGGGACCTCCATGTCATTAAAGGTGAAAAACACAGACTTTGTGATGTAAAGGTTTCACTCCTTGATCCTGAGCTCTAACCATCTGCTTTACTCTTTGAAACAGAGATTGTATTGTTGGGTTTGATGCTCACCACTGTGTCAGGAGGGACTCCTCTCACCAGAAACAGTCTGACACCTCCTGAAATGGATCAAATCAAAAGCAGCATGCGATTCACTGCAGCTGTTTGTCTTGTGTTTGCAGTCAATTTCACAGCAATATAGTGGTGAAAAAAACACTGCAGTGGATGCAAAGATTGATATTTTCCTTGAGAGAGGGATGGATTTCATTCCTCAGAGATTCAAGTGAGGTTATTTGAAGTGAGAATGTTTTTTTTAGCCCATAGCTAATGAGCCTATAATTCAGGTGTGTGACATTTTCGTGTCCAAAGAGACGCACACTCTTGCACACAGACTCACAGAGGCATGATTTATTGCTGGCTGGGAACGCTGCCGTTGTTTCTGAGCTTCTTCAGGTGGAACATGTCACTTCCTGCACACTGTGCTGCTAATTGGCCCACTTTGCATATCTAACAAGGCTAATGTAGCAGCCACTAAAGCATCACTCCAGAGCTGTGGGGAAAATGGTACCATGTGTGCGTGCGTGAGCGTGTGCACACACGAATTATGCAGACAGCGTGCCCTCCCTGTTCCACCGGACTCACACACATCTCTCTCCCACTTTTCTCTCTATTTTCCTCACTCATCACATCCACGTTTTCTTTAATGGCTTTGCACTTGATTTTACCTCTCAGTCCCCGCTCCCGCTCTTTCTCTTTCTCTCTTCCTCTTTCTTCCTCCCTCAGGCGACTTGGAGTTAAAAAGCTTTACCACGTTAAAGCTTTTTTTTCTTATTTTTAATAGCATGAGGAGAGGGCTGCCTTATTTCCCCCAATCTGGAGGAGAAATTTGTAGAGACGCAGTGGAAGGGCAATTAGGTAGCAACAGCTTACAGTATTAGGCTACATGGTGTACTCAGGTCTGCTGCTTTGGTTATGATTTCTGTCAGTATGTCAGAAAACATAAACATATACATATAATAAATATAGTTCTGATGTGACCTGATGCTATGTTGTTTGACGTTTGGGTAGTTGTTTGGTACAGCTGCCGCCCCATGTTGAGGCTATACAGTCCTCAACATGGGGCGGCCTTGGTTTGAATCCCGCATCGGGCAGCCCTTTCCTGCATGTCATTCCCCCTCTCTGCCTTCCCATTTCCTGTCTCACTCTCGACTGTGGCAAAAGGCAATAAAAGCCCCAAATATATAAAAAGAGAAAGAAAAGAAGGATACTCCAGACCTCTGCTCAGGCCAGTGTCAAACAACATAATATAGACTTCAGAGAAAAAAACCTCAAAACCATAATTAATGAGATGCATCTAAAGTTGAATGGGATGTCCTCCATCCCTCCACCAAGTCTTGTTGTTGTGTTTTGCTAACCAGAGAGTTTGTTTAAAACCTGTCTGATTATCTGACTGTTTGTATTTCTGTTCATTCATCATTCAGGACATTTTTTGTTCTAGAAGAACATCAGTGTAAGTCTTCTAGGAGATGTCAAAGCTACCTTGTTGAGAATAGTCTTAACATTACCAGTTTAAACAGTACAGTGTGGCTTATATAACCTGAAATTGTCATTTCACTTATGAAACACTGACAACTGCTGATTAAAACAGTAATTTCCAAATACAGAAAATTGAGACCCACTTAAACAAACACAGCTAAGCTCCATTGGCAGCAGTTACAGTGTGTTCTTCAGCAGATGAAGTTTTCCTGTTGTTGGAACATCTCCATTCGGTCCATCCCAAATATCACAATAGACAACACACTTGCATGGTGGTTGTACAGTAATATATGATAATACTGTTGTTTTTTATGTTTCAGTTGTTTTTCTTTTTTTTTTTAAACAATATTATCTCACAGATTTACTGTAATACTGTTGTTTTTGTCATGTTTCATTTTTTCCCTGTGTCTGCATTTTTTTTAGGTGAATTGGTGAACAATGTGTTGTCCATCTCGTCTGCCCTGTGATAGACTAGTGACCTGTCTAGCATGAACCCCCTCCCTCTCTCTATGTCAACCTGCTGCACCCCTGCATGGATAACCGGTTCAGATAATGGATGGATGGATGATTACATTATTGTAATCTTATGTTTTTGGTCTAAGTGATGCAGCTAGTGAAATGAGGGTCAGACTGTGCAAAACTGCAAAGTGGCAGAACTGAAAAACAAAACAAAAACACTACTGTGAAAAGAATTGCACATGGCGGGAAGGATGACAATATGTGACATTACTGAAAATCAGCACAAGCTTAGTGGTTAAGAATGAACTTTCAATCTCAAGCCCCAAGCTATAAGAAACCAGAATGATCCCTAATGGGACAGAAAATGCATCAAATGCATCAAATCCATTTGGAGATGCACTCAAGGTGCACAGAGGCTCAGATCACTCCAACCAGACCAAACAAGTATAATGAATACTGGTCAGAAATGCATTTGACCACATTAAATAAACTAAAAATTAAGTTTTGTAGAAACCTGAGAGCCAATGCAAATGAAATAGACAGCGATATAATCTTTATAGAGTCTGTGCCAGCAGACCTCCATGTGTCCCTCTCCTTTCCTTAGTGTCATTCAGTCTGTCTCCTCCACCTCCAATCAATCCATCTACCTATCCCCCTTTCTCTACATGGGCTTTTACTCCCCCTCTTCTCCCCTACTCTTCCCTTTCTCCTTTTCCTCCTGTGCTATCATCTGTCTCCATCTGTTCCTGCGCCCCCCTCCTCCTTTCCTGCCCTGTCACTGCTGTCTGTTGCCATTACTCTCCTGCTCTAACTACATTACAGCTCCTGTCAGTCGTCTCCAGATACTGACCGGGCCATCAGATGAGCGTTTCTGGCCTCTATTGTCAAGGTCGGGATTCAGGTGCTGTGATCTGATCCTAGATAGCTTCCTCAAAATGGATAGAGCCTGGAGTTAGGGTGTGTCACAGCTGCTGGAGGGGCCATCGATACCAAATCATTTCAATCCCAACTGTTGAGAGCAGGCTGAGGCGGCTGAGGTTATTACTAAAGCTTAGGACAGGTTGAAATGTATCAAACTAAGCTGCTCCGTCAGGATTTAGTCACACTCATCAACAAAACTAAGAGCTGCACCATAATTGATGATGTCATTTTGATTCAGTTACCTACCGCTCTGTCTTGACGTTACGTTAATAAATGATGACAATGTGATTATATATTTACAGTAGTTATGGTCAAAGATAACTTGTGAGTATAATGACAATGATATTTCATTCTCATCTGATCTATTTGACGTTTCTTATGATACGAGTCTGGTTCCAATTTCCAGTTCGCCCCGAGCACCTAACTTCTCTGCTCAAATCAGTTCCCGGTGAGTCGCTCACTTAATGAAATGTCAACTCAGTTACGCTGAGGAAATCAAAGGGATTTTTTTCCCTCCTGGAGTTAAGTTTGGATTTGAAGAAATGTCTGATTGATTCCCTGCAAGTAATCATTTTCCTGACATGATCATGGTCCAATCTAAAGGAGGTAGCTAGGTCACATTAGCCTAGCTTAGCATAAAGGCTAGAAGCAGAAGGGTCGATAGGACAAGACAATAAAAGATTGAGTCTTGTTTGTTTGTTCAGCCAGTGTAAAAACTCCCTGCAGGAGATTTATGGGGTTTATACTGAACTAACACTTTAAAAACTCTAAAACCACGAACCATATCTTTATGTTACTACTTTATGCAGATACAAGATAGAGGATGTTTCCCTCCATTTACATACTGTGAATTAGCATATTTTTCACATAACGTCAGACTCTTCTTTTTCATAATAAACTCTATCTTCTCAACTGCTAATAAACAAATGTGCCGACTTGTTTGCAGAAATTACTCAAAAACAATAAACTGACATTCATCTGTATTAATGAGCATAAATTGTAGCAGTGTGAGAGATTGTTACAGCAGAATAATTTAAGATATTTCATTTCTCAAATAAATTTGACTCAAGGTACATTATGATAATATCAAAAAGGAATCTGTGTTATTATTGTATCACTGAACTCAATGTTTGACAAACAAAACAGCACTGAAGCTTGATTAATTCCTCAAAGACCTTCCCCCAGTCTCACAACAGTGCACAAGGTGTTGTGTTTCTCTATGTCATTAGATTATTCTTTTCAGACCAATTTATATTATTGATATTATTTCATAGTCTCATGGTATATTCAATTTATACTGTACTAGCCTACATTTAATGCATCGGTTATCATTTGGGCATTGTAAAAAATACTGAATATACAGTAATGTAATTTTTCTTTTTGCACCAAACCAATCTGTCAGTGTATTGTGTTACTGTTTATGGTGCCAATGACATCAGATCAGTGAAGTAACAGTGTGAGAGGTGACTTCATGAGTCCTGTCGCGTGTGCTTCATGAGTGATGATGTCACAACCTGCTGCTTTTGTAACGTGACGTGATGAATGCTGAGATCACATCCTCTTGTCTGTGCAGCGCCGGGCGATGACTGATGATGTCATAGCCTGCTAATGGCCTGTATTAATATCAGCGGCAGGGCACCTCCATTAGTGTAATGGGGCTGATAATGATGATGATAGTTTCAACACAGAGCTGTCTGCTGCAGCAGCAGCAGCAGCAGCAGCAGCAGCCAGCTGTAAAAGATGATCCAGCAGCTCCAGGGTCTTTATCCTATTCCCTGCAGGAAACACTTAACTATAACCCACCAGGGACTTACAGTGCAACACTGTGACCTGTACACATACGCTGAACCAGTAAATTTAGATTTTACATCTGTTGCTCTCCACGGAGGGTGTAAATACAGTTTGCAGTGTATTGGAATGATAGAAGCATCCAGCACAATAAATGATTCAGTTTACTCAGTCTATTGACCAAAATATTTATCAGCTAAACTAAAAGCCAAAGTCCTGCTGCTGAACCCTTGGTGCTACCATGTCTGCCCACTCTTACAATATCACTCACCATCTGCCAACGAAGGGTTGGGAGAACTTTTGGAATCATCCAAACGCTTTTGGAGTTCCAGGGGGGGTCTGGCTGGCAACGGGTTATCATACATTATAATGGCAGCGGATTGTGCTCACTTTTGAACCATCCAAAACACACTACAGTATGAAACACCCAAATACCTCCATATCGCTCATCCATACTTACCCAAGTGTCCTGAAGCCGCAACACAAAGAAGTTGTTTGTAAAAAAAATAATTTCTCTGCTCTCTGTTTCTCTGAAATAAAATCTCAGTTTTTATCCTTGTTGTAGCAGTAGCTCCCAGTGGACTTGATGTTTGTGCGCATGTGCTAGATTTGCTGCAAGATGTTCTTCTGTGTTTAGATCCATGTTTTACCAAGATGAACAAACAGAAGAACTCCTGAGTAGCCTGCCCTACACCTGGCCATTTATAGTAGCAGAGACAGAAAGAAGAACCTTCGTAGTTCCTTCAGAGACTTCGGACGTGCATGGCACATCTCGCAAATTTTGCATGCGCATGAGGTATTTTGATGTTTCAAAGTGTGTGTTTTTGGACGATTCAAAAGTGAGCACTATCTGCCGCCATCATATGAAAATCAGTTTCTTAGCCAGACCCCCCCTGGAACTCCAAAAGCGTTTTGATAACTCCCAAAGTTCTCTCAATCCTTTGTTGGCATTGCGGTGAGTAGAAAATTGGTGAATTATCGATTTTGGGTGAAGTATCCCTTTAAGCATGTTAACATCCATATGGTGTATTTCATATAACTCAGTACATACTGTATGATGATAATCAATCAACAGCAAGGCTGAGTGTTGAGGCTGAGTGTCACAAACCTAAGCAACCAATCCTGTCAACTTGTGGGGATCCTGTCAGCACAAAGAGCATGGCTTAGCATTAGCACAGTCACTAAGACAAATAAAGGATGACACATTAACTGTTGATGAGAATGAGCTGCTCCTCATCCTCATCTGAGTCTGACTGAGGCTCAAACATGTGGCTGATGGATGGATGGATGGATGGATGGATGGAATGTGGCCAACTAATCTTCGATTGAAGTGGACCGCCCACTGACAGTATGACTACGAGACAGCGGCCATTGCTGATTGCTTATAGTAGTAGGAAATAAACCTGAAACAGGAAATGATTAATAGATACAATGTCACACTAGATAACAACATGAAATGAAAATTCAGTCAAATTATCGGGCTTTGGCAGAAAAATATTTCCATCACCAAAATCACCTAAAACTGCAGCTGAAAATCACAATGAACTAAAAAGAACAAGAGCCTGCTAATAAATTCCACTTGTAGACTGGGCTCTTGTTTGGGGTGGTGGCACTGTTAACTCATGCATTTCTTGAAAGGTAAAAACGTAATAGAATCCATTTCTCACAAAAAGTCCTTTAAGGCGGCTTCGTGATGGCTGTCAGGAGGATGAGTGGCTTCATAAAACCAAGTGCCAACAGGGACTGTGGTAATTTGAGATGAGCTGCATCGATCTAAGCTGTCTAAGCACACAACTAGAATTGATAGCACTATAACGTCATTTCTATCCAATTCAAGCTGTGTGTGTCTAAGTTTAGACCATGCCACCAGCTTAAAGGATGACTCATGCTGTCGATAGTGGGGAGAGATGCCCCATGTTGAGCTGCTGCTGTGATAGTGGCCATTATTATGACGGCAGTTTAATATCTGGCCCAGACGCACACAAACACACAAATGCTAGATTAAGATTGATAAATCAGACTTTCATTAAACTCTAGTCTGCGTAGTTCACCTCTGAATATACAGGTCAGTGCAGTGTGATGATGGATTTATTATCTGACCGATCACTCCTGCCCTGCACAGTCAAACAGCAGTGGGATTTTATGGAGAATACAAACCTCACCTTTGTCTGACCTTTGACCCTTAAAGAACAGGTAAAAGAAGAACAAAAACATCTTTATTCAGATTTATACTTAAAGCCCCAGTATGTGAGATTTACCCCCATCTAGCGGTGTGGTTGCATGTTGGCACGTATTCTTGCTGTTGCGTTTACGTAGACTCGGGCAGAAGTCAGAAAAACAACAGACGCTGCATGTAACAGGATAAACAAGCCTCTATGTAAAGAAACGGTCCGCCAGCACGAGGCAAAACAATACCGGCGTATTGTTTACCTGACCCACGTTTTACCGTCTTTCTCTCGTCGAGTAAAATAGCATCCAATTGGTTTGCCGACGGCGTGACTCACGGCGTCATTCAGGTGTCTGACTGCACCTGAAGGCAACACCAGTGCCTCCGTCCTTCCTCACACTAGCATACACAGTGGTGACAGTTTTACTGTAACAGGCGCTACCTGGAAAACTTTCTCCCTGAGCCGAGAGCTCTGGTGAGGTGAGTTTGTGGTTACCTACAGTCACGCTGACGTAAAACGTAAAAAATGGCGATTCAACATGGCAGCCAAGGTTCCGTGCACCCCCCCTTGTATTTTTGTAACGACTTGTAACAACTCATTCTAAGGTACAAGAAAGCTTTCGTTTGTATGCGGGTGTGATTCCACTTCAGTGAAATACGTATTTATGAAAGCGATATTTGATTTTTGTCAATAAAAAGCCAATAAAGTCCCATACTGTCCCTTTACTGTAAATGAATGGTTCCAGGTCAAAATACTCCACTCTGCATGTTTTTCTTCATGGTAAAAAGTCAAATTAAATGCAAATCATGGGTTCGTACAGTTTATGAAAAGTCATCTCATCAACCCACTACACTTCAGCTGTATCCACAGATAGATAGATAGATAGATAGATAGATAGATAGATGACCATTCATATCCACTGGACATGTGATAGTCAGTGTAAACAGGAAGCAGATTGTCTCGGCTGCTCTGTTGTTGGTTCGTTGCTCCAATTACAATGAATGAGGAACAACAAAGTAGAATTCAAATGCAGAATTGCATAAAATGCACAACAGCTGCTGGCAACGACAACAAAGGCAGCAAGCAGCTTGTAATTCATTTGCTTTCACCACTGGTAGTCGAGGATGATAAGACAAATCAGTGAGCGATCTGTGGGCCTCATGTCGTCCTGACACCTCAGTTTCTACAGTACCAATCTAGACTGAAACAGGACCTCAGAGGTTTCAGACTCAAACAGGTCTACCAGGGTTTGCAAAAGTCTTCATTTTAGGTATTTGAAAACACCGTATTGTGGATACACTGTCAGTGGCTGTGATGTTTGTGTGGGATGACGTGACTTTTTTTGAGAGGAATCAGTCAATCTGATAGAAGAGGTTATAATAAGTGGTTTCAGGTTAATGGACAGAAAATGGAATCATAACTCATTGAACAATATTAATATCATTATTTAGTATCATGATTATTATTTTTTAAGTTGAAATATATGAAGTCAGTGTGCTGTGTATAAAAAGAAGGAAAGCTAAAAGCTCTCTTGTGTATTTTTTTTTATAATTAAAGATGTGAACATTATTTTGTCAATCTGTTTATCTCCGAATGTTTTGTTGAATAGTCTGCCATATAAAACAGTAAATGGCCTTGACTTGACCATTAAGCTGTAAGCAGCGAACAAGCTCCTTCACTGGCATAACTACATCGTCAGAAGGATTTTCATTTGGTTGCCACGGTGACAGCAGCACATTACGTTACTGACCCGGGTGCAGTTATTGGCCTTGGGCTCCAACTCGTTGACCTTGGTGATCTGCTTGAGGAAGTCGGACTCCTGCATACCGGGCTGGGACCCACGCCGCTTGAAGAGCGCCCGCGGGTTCGCCAGGATCACCTGGAGGTTCACGGCAAAACCTGAGGCAGAGACAGGCACGAAGAAGAAGAAGAAGGGGTGAGAAGGTTACCCAGCGTGAATTAAAAGCACATTATGGGTCTATTATAATCCCAGCAGAAAATGATAGAGTACATTAGTGTATCTAATGACTGTGATATGGCTGATATGAAATTCATTTACCACAGGCGCCTGCCATTCTCCTGTGATAATTGTATAGATGATGAGAAGGAGAGCATGAGAAACACAGGGGGGAAGGCAAAATGTTCATGACTGCAGTGCGTATAGCAAACATGAGGATTAATGGTTGGTTGGCAACAAAAATGTAATCAAATCTGATTAGAAAAAATAAATTGTAGATAAACATTTGCAAACTACACACATACACAAAGATGTTCCATAATGGCTGCAGTCAATGACTCGAAACATCGACATGTTTATTTCATGAACAAAACACATGCTGCTCATCTATTTACCAAGGCAGGTGTGTAGGAGCAGGGGGAGTGGATCTAGAAGTTTATCAATCTTGGCTTTTTATAACAGTTTTAATAAGGAAGAGTCAAGTTAAATAAGATACTAGAAACGATAATAGAGACATCAATTCACTTTGCAGTCAGCCGTTCATTATCAAATATATAGAAGAGACTTAGTAAATTAATAAAATAAAAGATGCTTCAGGCATGTCGGTGAATTCATAAATATTCATACTTTCTCAGATGTTACAGGTTAAACATGTAAATTAGCCTGGAGGAATTAATGCACATTATATAAAGACCACAATACAGTAATGTATTGAGATTACTATATAACATCACACACAAATACATTTCCACCACATCAGGCAGAGGAACATTAGGGCTAAGCAATCATCAAATATGGGCTGTCTCTACCATATCATAGACACAAGAATCTATCCATCATACAATAGAAGTAAGTCCTTGGCATATAGAAAACCTAACAGTCATAAATATACTCCAGCCTTCTGCAATACACTGAATAATAATACTATATCTAAACATTATGCAGCATCATAATGCATCATTTAAAAATCAGGTTGCATGAGAAAAGGAGCCTGAAGGTATATACATATTCATATTCACACATATCTAACCCTGTCTGGAGTCGGATGAAGATAGATTGATGTTGGAAGAAGTGCATATAAGAAACTGTTTACATAAAACATATAGAAACTATTCAGTGTCAGGAATCACAGAGACAAGATGTTGGTCATTCAGTCCCCACAGGAGCCAGTGTTTGGAAAGAACACATCCAGTAAACACCACATTGTTTGTGAGTCAAATGTGTAAGGTGACCACAGAAACCTAATGAGCAGACTTTGCAAATGAAACACCTTAGTCAAGTCATGTGCCTATGAATGTGTTCTTTCAAAATAAGACTCTTTCTTTCTTTTTTTTATTGTGGAGAGCCCTGTGCCATAACCACACTGTGTAATCACCAGCATCTTGGGTAGACCACACCTGTCGGGTGGGTGGATCAGATTAAAACACATCTGTGAATAAAATCTAAAATAAACAAGCCATCTGTGAGCATGTTGTAAATATAGTTTGAGTTGAGTTCATTCCTTTTCTTCAGATGCAAATCAAAGGCAGCGATCTGAACACGACCCTCCTCCACTGCACTCAACCTTGTGCCCGTCAACATGTGTGTGTGTGGAAACCGCGTCATTCACACATCTGATGTGTTGTGCGACCCCGCGGCAGAGGTCTGGACGTGACACACCGTGAGTCTCTTTTACATCATCCTGCCTCCCGTCTCTGCGTTGTCACTGACAGAACAACATGTGGTTATAGCTCATAAATATAAGTGTTGAATGGTTGGAATGGCTTGTTACTGCCATTAAGACATTTTGCATTTTCATTTACTGTTGAAGTTCACAACAGTGTGGATGTGCAACTTATTTTGAAAGCACGTAAAACCAACAATTGCCAGACCTCCTTTGAAAACTGACTGAGTTGTTCTGATTCTCCCTCAGCTGAATGTGAGTGACCTGTGCACTCCATCATTTTTCAGTTAGTTTTATTCAGTATTTCTCCTGATGCTACTCGCAGTTTGCTTATCACTAGATAGTTCAGAGTTAGGAGAGTTGCAGAGCCGCTTTAATATTTATTTATGATTATGTGTTAAGGGGTTACCAACACCACGGCTGTGTCAGCACTGGAGGATGGTCTGTGTGCACCCATTATCATTCTGCTACAGGGGGAAAAACACTGTTGTTTGCTATTCTTTACACCAATTGGGAGTCGTCTTGGCTGAGCCCTGAGTCCGGCAACAGTGCCCCTGCAAAACAGTGTTAGGAAGAGAATTTGTTTTCATGAGATATTTACATGTGGTGAGCGCGCTGTCATTAAAAACACCGATTCCCTGCAAAGAAAGAACCACATGTTGTCAGTTTTTGATTACACAATCCAGATCTTGGTCAAAATTGTACAATTTTCAATTTATTTTCCAGTTGGATTTTTCCCTCAGTGGAAGGGAATTTGAAAGCAGAAACAAGCCAAGGAGAAGAAAGAGCTGCTGCTGCAAGAGGAGCCCAGTGGTAAATGTACACTGATCAGTCACCACAACACAACTGGTGCCTGGGGCCAAATGTATAAAACTCTGTGTATATTTAGGTGTAGAAATCTGTGTGCGCACAAAACAGGAAACATGCATACGCAGTCTTCCTGTATGTATAAAACCCCACATATATTCCCATCTGGTTTTTTTCTCATGCATCTCAATCATGCTGACGTGCTGCGCACATGCACGAGTCCTTAGACCATACCCACGATTCACCATAGATGGCTTCCGACACACGCCCAGTTGTCTATTTTGCATACAAAAGGCCGGGGTTTCATTTGAGGAGAAATAGCGGAAGCAAGAAAGAAACAGTTGAACAAGAAGCGTCATTTAACTGATTGTGAAATAGAAGTTGTGGTTGAAGAAAATGATCAATTTGCATGCCAAATAAAACCAAGGTGAATTTCTGGGCGCAGTAAACTCGGTGAGTTCTGAGCCACAGATGAAGAAAAAAAGCGGTCTGACTCAAAAAAACGGGGGACCAGGAACCCCAGCGCTCGCTATCCTTATTGTGCGCACCGCGTCTGTCCTGATCCAAACTGCTGTCAGTGGCAATGTGCCAGATGAATCAGGAGACACAGATTCACTTTCAGACTCAGTTTAAATTGCAGTCGGACATGCAATAAAAACTATGTTCTAAGACCCTGGTACCTCCGGTGCCAGTGCGCACAGCCGGATGCGCACACGTGTCCTTATTGACTGTATCCTATCACACAATGAGATTATTATAAACTGTATTGATGGAAGTGAGGGAACTTAAAGTGATACTGCGGGACTCATCATAAGAAATAAATTATTTTTATTTTTCATTTCCTCTTGTTTCATTACACTTACACTGTTCACCACGCTTATACTGTCGCTCCATCACATCAAGACGTATTTGGACAGCTGCTGCAGCTGGTTGATTATTAAAAAAAATTCACACATTTTTTATCCTTTTTGCCAATTCGCAACACCACAATAATCTGAAACGACATGAAGATGAGAGGCTACGCATGGTACCAGTACGAAGATTCTCACTGCCCGTAGTTTTTTATACATTTGGAAAAGTAAGTGGAAAGTGGCAAATTTCATGTGTACGCATGGTTTATACATTTGGCCCCTGGTGTCAGTGTTGTGGCTGATGAGTGTATAACGACCCCATATAGAAGCTACAGCTGCTGCAGTGATGCTATGGAGACATCATAGAGATCATTGACTTGGTCTAATCATGCACAACACATGTGGCACTGTGGATTGTGACTGGACTCCTCTGTGTTTGAGTCACGTTGTTAGCATGCTAATATTTTCATAAGGATAATATTAACATGTTAGCAGGGAAGGCTTTGCACAGTGGCTGTCTTACTTTAGTATGTCAGTGTGTTGATAATGAAAGTCAATCACAAGTTAGAGCTGAGGTTGATAGAAATTCATGAGCCAGGCCAGAAAATCTGACCTTTGAGTCGATGATGGGACCTGATGAAAATTCAGCTCATCACAAATTCATTGCAATTATCCGCATGATGTTTTATAGCAATCCACGCAATAGTTTAACCAAGTAGTGTAGTGACTGACCAGCAGTGTCTGGAGGAGGCTGTGTGCACATCCCACACATCAACATCTTTATTTAAACTGTAATGAAAATGGTGAAGTCCTTAACTGAGCATTTCTCTTTCTGGTCATAAATGTTCAATGGACCTTCTCAAGATAGTCTAAGGTATGTTTGATTTATTATCCTCTATTTCCCCTAAAGACTTCACACTGTAGCTTCAGGACTCCCCCACTGGGCTAGAAAGAGATCCCATCAGCACCTTCTCCCCTTCACTCTGCCTGCTGAGTAACTCTCTCAGCCTTCCTGCTGAGTCAGGAGACAGGAAGTAAAAGGAACGCAGGAGGAGACCTACATTCACATGAATATTAGTGGAAGCTAATTACCTGGGAGACAAAGGTGTGTAAAGCATGTAAAGTAGAATTAATGCAGATTCCTGAGTAATGGGAAATGAAATTTAGTTTTGTTCGATTCAGTCAATCTAACAAATTAAATATTAAAATAATAAAATTAAATATTTAAGAAAACACCGGATTAAGGCTGTTATCGAGGTGTAACTGTAGAGCAGCTATAGTGCTCTGTGTTACTATCACACCAGTTACTTGGCTGGGACGGGTTCAGGTTTCTCCAGCTAACGTATGACAACAAGCCAAGGTCGAGGTTTGCTTCTCTCCCACTGTGTCACTTGTTTATTTACATCTGGGTCTGTTGTCAGACGATGGAACAAGAATGAAACAGTGACTGAATCACAGTCAATTCAAGCTGCTGCTCCTGATTTTAGAAGTGAAAAAGTAAATTAAAATATATGTAAATATTGATTTCTATAATGAACTTGTCAGAAGTTAATTGAATGAGTGGGATATAGTAGTGTTTCTACATGGGGAAAGATAAATCTAAGCAACTCTTCCATAGAAAATAGCTAATGTTCATATTCAGTTTTTATTTTATATATAAAATGTTCTTAGTTTTAATATCTTGTATCGTCATTATGTATTATGTTTTCTTATGTGTGCCTTGTCTAGAACTGAAGAAAAGTGTGAACTGATGCTCTGCTTGAGGACTTCACGTTTTGTTTAGAAGTAACCTGATCGAATGGAATGTGCTCGTTTTAAGATGATTGTTGATCTTTGCTGTCTCTCCAAATGGTAAAGCTTACATTCCTGCCTAAAGGTTAAAGGATAGGTCAAGGGTTATTTAACATGTGGTTTAAGGCTCCTCTCTCTCCGGAGAAAGGTATGTATATAAGTCAGGGTTCTGGGTCAGTCAGGGGGACTTCTCACATCGGCACCAGATGCTCCAGGATTCGGCGTTTTTGTACACTGTTCTTCTTGTTAATAAATTTCCTTTTTGAATACAAGTGAAGACGTGTCGGCGGTGATCCCCTCTTTTCATCAACACATCAATATACCACAGGTGTTAACCTGTACATGGAATACTGTTGTTGGAGAGAAATGGATAAAGCACGTTACAGTACTCTGAAGATACAAACTGTGAGTTTTATATTATTGTCTAAACAAATGAGAGCAAACTTGCCAGGCCAGCTGTTTCCAGTCTTTATGTTAATTGAAGCTAATAGCCTCCAGGGTCCAGCAATGTACTTACTGTGCAGATATGAGATTGGTTTCGATTTTCATCTCACTCAGAAAACAAGTGTAGATGTGTAATTTCCTGAACGTCAAACAATTCCTTTAAACCTGAGAATTAAGTGGGAGCACTTGCATTTTAAATATTGAAGTCTCAGATCTATGCTTTTACCTTACACAAGCATAATGAAAGTTGGTCCAAAAAAAAACAAAACACCCAATGACTCAGCGTTTTTATCTCAATTACATTTCCAGTGTCTACAAATGAATGTATATAATACCTGAAATGAGCAGCTAGGAACAACAAATTGAAAGATCTAAAACCCTGTGGTGCATTTGTAAAGTGTATGTAATTTGTAGCAAATGAGCAAAAACATTTGTACAGTCTTTAAATGGCCAATCAAAACAGTTAAAATGAAAGTAGGGGAGTAGGTGTAGTTGGGTTTTAAGCAGAATAGCGTTTTCTCTGGGGGATGCTGAAGTTTCTAGTTTTCAGCATGACAGGAGGATATTTTCAGAAACTGCTGTGATCCTCCATGCTCAAGGTCTCGCCATAATTACTGAATATTTATTCATGCAAATTGTTAGTGGGTGGCACGCCTTGGCAATCAGTGCATTAGTGTGGGAATTCACCCCCAGTAATTCACTATTCTTGCCTCCTCTCCTCTCCTCTGCCTCTCAACCCCCTCCCTGCCTGAACAGCATTTTCTAGGCTGCAGCTCTGCAGACAGCAGTCCTCTGAGTAATGTGAGTGTCAGCGTAGGTCACACATACAGACACACACACATAGAGGAGCTGAAGATATGCACATGGGTTTGGCTTATCACTCTTCTATAGGTTTAACTTTGCTGGATTTCAGGCTAGGACAACTGTCACAAGCACACTGTGCACTTCCATCCTGCATAAGCCTTAATCCACACAGACACAAGGGTGAGACTGAGAGACATTTGGAGGACTCGTTCAGAACTAATGTTTATAGATTGTGCTTTAATATATATATTGAAATTTGAAAATTTTCCATGGCATTTTAGGGCAAAAAAAAAATAGCCTCTGCTCAAAAGGCCATAAGAAAGCTTTTACCAGTTATAGCTACACAAACCTGCACAGACTCATCTGTTATACCTATACAGTGGCCAGGTTAGACTGCTATCAGGTGCATTACTGCACTATGTGTGATACTGCAGGCTAATCACTGAGATAAATGCAGCTCAGGTGGAGCACACAGATATGAGAGCAATTACAAGATAGGCATCTTCCTCCCTGCAGCCGGCCTCTGTGATATGGAGATCACAGCTTCTCTCAGCCACGTTAGCCCAAGAGGCTACTGTCCGAACTCTGCCTTAACTTTGTCCCACTTTATCCCTGACCCGCTCCAGCTGACCTATATGACTGTATGTGTGTGTAGCATGCTGCATTACTCACTGTGGAGAAACAAGAGTAGGTCAAAACCTAGTGTATGTCTGGATTGCCTGTGGTCAAACCTGGTTTTATAACTGCCAAGTCATCTGACAAAATCAGCAAACACCTACAGTACAGACACAAGATGGAGCTGAGCTGTTGAGAGAAAGCTGCAAAAGACAGACTGTCTTTCTTATTTAGTCTGTCACACTGCTCACAGTCTGTGTCTGGGATCCACAATAGTTTAACTTCCATTGTCCAACAATGGAACAACAACAGACTTTTCATAGAGGCGACTCAGTCCATCTCTTTGCAGGGCCGTATAGGGGAGAAAGGTGATGATAATTCTAGGGGCCCAGCGCCCAGTGGGGCCCACAAAAACGCCAGTAGTCTAATCTTTGTATGATTGATTTATTCTGCATGAGGCCCTGACTAATACTAATGGTGCATTAGCATAAAAAAATGATACATAGTCTAAGAAAAAAAGTGGAAAAGTCAGGGGCCCATTTTAGTATTCTTTCAGGGGCGCAGAATTCCTGGCAGCGGCCCTGTCTCTTTGATATGTAGAGTTGGTCATAGCAGCATTTTACTACAAAGCCTTGTTGTTTAAAGTTACTGCATTGCATATTAATAAAAACTCAACACCTCCTGTGAGTGTTCCCAATTAAAAGCCTTTGAATGTTTCAGTAAGACGAAACCATTTGTTTCTTAATGGGACTTTTATTGCTGCGCTGCAATAAGACTACTGTCTCTGGTCATTTCTTTCTGCTGGTGTTTGTGTTGTTAACATGTTATTCAGATGTGATATATTTATCCAGCAGTCATTAATGACTTCCTAGTGTTCCACGTTTAGTTATTCAACTTCCTCCTTTTATCATACGTGTAATGATGAAAGTAGTTTATTTGCTGAACTGGAGGCGAGGCTCAGTGAAAAGCACTCCTCTGCTTCCCTGCAGCTCCTCAGCAGCCAGGAAACCAGAACGGCCCAGAAGACTTGCCTTCAACCAGAGGCTGAGCTGTAGCCCTAAGGCCCTGGTTGGCATCAATAGTGCAGTCATGACCCAGGTTTACACCCAGCCTGTTGGAAAAAGGCTCCAAGTCTGCAGACAATGCCGGAAACTCCAACTCCAGCATGGCAGCTTGCTGACAAGTGGTGGAAATATGATCAGTCAGTCAGTCAGTCAGTCAGTCAGTCAGTCAGTCAGTCAGTACTGTGTTGGTCCAGATAAATATATTTTCCTGTGATTCTAAATGCATAAAAGCCACAAACATCCAGTGAGTTATCAAGAGGTGAAACATTGTTGTTAGCTGTGTGACTATTTTTTCTCCAAAAAAACAAAAAAAACAAAACAACACTCATGAGCTCATGAGCTCTTTATAGCCTGTTTCCAGGGGCCCATAACAATTTTGGGAACTTCTGTTTGACAGGAAGAACCCATGTCTTAAAATAATAATAATGTACCAATTTGAACATTGAAACAGTATCTTATTATATCTATGAGACCACAGCAATTTGAGTTCCCTTGTCCTATTTGTGTTTCCATGTTCAGAATCAGTGATGGGATAGAAATAAAAGCAAAATCAGGGTTGAACTTTGAGTTAAAACCTCATTGGCTTTAGGGAAACTTTGGAATTTACTGATTACAATGGATCTTGTCCTTTGTCACTTGCTGCCAGTGTGGGTACTCACAGTCCAGAACAAGAAGACTAAGACTAAGACTAAAAGTAAATCATTTTTAATGGTTATATTGGTACTGACAACTGTTTCAAACCAGACTTGAAAATCCACAATGTTTCTGTCAGAGTAAGGATCCTCAGTCCATCATATCTGTTCCTGCTTCTATGTAATTCACCGGTATCATGCAGAAGTTTACTGTGTTGTTGAGACCTGTTGACAAAAATACTTTGAAATGAGTTACGGTGTCAGGAAATCCAATCCATCTCCATGGAAACACATGTCTCTCTGAACATTTTTATTCCCTACAGCAGCAGCCATGCTCCCTTGCAGAGTGGAACTGAAAGTGATCAGATCATGGTGGGAATGACAAAGGGCTCAGTTTGAAAAACACTTTCGTATGGCCCAGCTCTCCTGGGGCAGAGTTAGCATCGCTCACAGGTCAGATGCTACAACCTGTGCACAGCTGCAAACACATCATGCAGCATATTTGTTGTGTTATGATGTTCAAAACAAGCTAATCCAAAACAAGCTTCCTTACGTGTCTGAAAAGTGAGAGAGTAGAACTGAGAGCAAGAGAAGCAGTGATGACAGGAAGATGTTAACAAGTCAGCAAGGAACAGAAACCTATTATTTCTATTTCAAGTCATTGCAATTTATGAATCACTGCAGGCAGATTGGTGCTCTGGAGTTTTAAACTATTTTCTAACAATTGTAGTTTCTATATGGAATAGCGACTAACTCTCTCTATATAAACACTAAAATATAATCATTTAATGTGTTTAAGTTTGCATAATTTCCAAGGTTATTCAGGAGCGTGAAAGAAGAGAAAAGACTCAGTTCCTAAATCCCAAGCTTAGATCCATAATATAACCAGAACCATTTGGTCAAAATTACTGCCATTATCATGATGATAATGATGAGGTTGATGATGACGGTGATGAAACTCGCAGCCTTCAGCCTGGACCAACACTGACTTTAACCAACATCAGCTGAGATGCTTTCTCTCACTGCTCCGTCTGTGCAAAAGACTCAACACATTTTCTTCACACATGCAGTAGAACTGTCCAACAGCTGGAAACAGACTGGAACTTTCCTGTTGATCATCACTTTGATCCATGTCACACAGGAAATGACCAAGAGATGTTCTGAGCTCCGGGAGGTAAAAGAAGAGAAAAGCCCTTTTAAGGTGAATGACTCAACAACCAATCTTGTTCAACTTTATTATCTGTCAAAGGTCTCAATCAAACATAAATAAATAAAGGGAAAACAGATGTGCAAGAAAAGAGGAATAAATATGCATTTTAAGCTTATAGCCTGGGGGGGGCGGCACTGATCACACTGTTGTCTATCTATCACTTTAACATATGAGCATGCAGATGATTTATTTTTTATTTTTGTTTCCTGCCGTTGTCTTCTGTGTCTGTTCCGGCCCATGGTTCATTTTCAATTTAGAGACTGATGTGAAATACAAAGGGGCTTAGCTCCAGGGCAAAAGCAGATCAGCGCCCACAATGCTGTGACATTAAAATCATAAGCCAGATCATAAAAGTAAATTAACTCTTTAGATGACCCACATCATCAGTTTATATAACACAGAAGTAATTCCACACTTAGAAAACGTATATTGCTGCTCTTCCAAAACCTGGCAGCCCAGTTTTAATTGCACAGCTAATGACATGTGCAGAGCTGACAGTGACAACAGCTTCAGGCGCACTTTGGTTCATCGATAGCTGCAGGGCTGGTGAAGGACAAAACAGTTTACATAGGTCATATGACCACACTTAAGACTTGAGACTTGATTGACCAACGCTGATAAAAGTCTCAACTTGAACTTGGTATTCATGACATTATTGACTAAGGTTTGAGGCAGATGACTCAAGTGGATTGCTTTTATTTTTAATTATCATTGACAATTTGCAGTTTTATTGATATTTTTAAATGAATTACGTGTTCTTTGTGAACATGATAAACATACATTTTTAGTCTTACTGAGCAGTCAACACATTCTCCTCTTCACTACCACATCTCAGATTGATTATGCATCAAATCTAGGTTCTATATATTGATACTGTAAAAGTATCCAAGCCTCGGCCAACAGAGAAATAAACACAGCTTGCAATCAGAAACTGAGCCTTAAAAATCAGCCATCAGGAATTCTGTAACATTGTGATGTCACAAAAAACAGTCATCACCCTCAACTATACAATGTTTTTATTCAAGAAAACAAGACTTCTTGAAACCACAAATGTTTCTTCTTATGGATCAGCACTTCAGAAGCTCAACTTTCATGCAGTGACGATGGACAGAAATAATTTTAAAACACTAATGAAGCCGCAGTCTGACGCTGTTCCACTGTATCTCACCTCATAAATTGTCGCATCATTTCTTAAAATGTAACACTGTGATGCATTTCAAAAGTAACGTGTGAAAACGTAGTTCACCAATTAGTACAGCAGAAAATACTTGGGAGATCAGTTACAACACGAGTGGCAAAAAGTTTGAGAGGAGGAAGTGACTCACAGGATTGATAAACCTCTGCATTCTTACATCTACAGCACAGACAGAGTGCCAAGTCGTGTATATTACTTAGGTGTCAGGGTAAACGCAGTGGACAGGCATGCGTAATGGTGGCACGCTCTCAAATCGGAGGCAGCACATTTATCAACATGTGTCCTGCTGCCTTCAGATGCTGCAGGGATTTAATGAACCAAAGGAGAGGATTTTCATGAAGTGTAAAGCAGCGGTGGACAACAGATCCTGTCAGAGTCACTCAACTTTAATGACAATCCTGCTTAATCCACATTAAACATTAACACGTCCTCTTTGCCTTCAAACAGCTAACTGGTATTATTCTTTTTTCTTTTTTTAAAAAACTTTGATTCTTTTTTAACTTGTGACTTTTTCTCCATTACACTTGTAAGACAGATTGACTCCACTATATTTCTAAGATGTACTCTGACTTTGAAGCAGAGCTTTAAATCTGTGGAATGAATTCTCGGTAACACTTTCTATGAAGACTACATCTATAGTGCATTATGAGCGCATTCATAGTGAATTATAATGCTAATTATAATCAATCATAATGCATTATGACTGCATTCATAAACACATATAAAGCTTCATGATGCACTATATCACATACTATATAACAGTTATAAATATAGCTTATAATGACTTATAAATCCAAGTGTCTTATGAGTGCTCTTGACTGGTTATAAACTACAGGCTGACTGATGAGGCTTATAATACATTACAACTACTCATACCCCTCTATACACACACCTCAACAATCAATTGTTATAAGGACTCATAGGATGCCATAAGTATATATAAATGATCGATGTATGCTTTAAGTAAAGTGAGGTTCATATCGATGCATCTATAATGCAGTATAGCTAATCATGATGTTTCATTGTTGGCGTTAAGTAAAGTGGAACTCATTTTCATGCATTATAGATGCATCTATATGAACCTCACTTTACTTAAAGCATACATTGATCATCTATATATACTTATGGCATCCTATGAGTCCTTATAACAATTGATTGTTGAGGTGTGTGTATAGAGGGGTATGAGTAGTTGTAATGTATTATAAGCCTCATCAGTCAGCCTGTAGTTTATAACCAGTCAAGAGCACTCATAAGACACTTGGATTTATAAGTCATTATAAGCTATATTTATAACTGTTGATATAGTGCATCATGAAGCTTTATATGTGTTTATGAATGCAGTCATAATGCATTATGATTGATTATAATGAGCATTATAATTCACTATGAATGCGCTCATAATGCACTATAGATGTAGTCTTCATAGAAAGTGTTACCGAATTTTCTTTTAATTTTGAAAATGTAATAGACCATACACTCCGTTTATCACAGGAGCAAGCAATAACAGCTGATTCCTCCACTGTCTCTCATGTTTGAACCAGACAGTGCCCTAACAATGCCGCAGTAGATAAAGATGAGGACTCTTAAGTCCATGTTTGAAACTAGATTCCTTTAATGTGTGTGGCTCCATCACCGACTACAAACTGAGTTTTTGATAAGAGCGGTAGGTCTTACTCCAGATAAACTTTGAACACTCAGGGTTTCCCCCAGTGCTTTATAAGCCTGGCGGGCCGCCAGGCTTTGCTTGCCCCCCCGCCAGGCTAAGCGTCGCTTGTTTATTTATTAAAAAAAAAAAAAATTTTAATGCACCAGAAACATGATACCAAAGACGGTATAGAGCTTTTAACCGCATCTAGTGATACGGTTGACAGTGTTTCCTCTACATTCATTTAGCAGTGGCAGCCCGCTACACCTAAATCCTCGCAGCCGCTCCTTCAAATGTCTTGTTTTTTTGTTTTTTTTAATTGTCGCAAATCCACCACCGCCTCATGCCTCCACCTTTACAGCAGAGTCACTGCACCTCGCGAGTAGCTACTAAGGTAAACTACAGATAACTATCTTGCTCAGTATCTACTCTTTGCACCCCTCTGCACCTGGATGACAGACCGCAGCGTGTTTTCCCGCAGAAGCATTGAACTCAGGTGACAGAATGACAACAGACTCAGGACAGATCAGTGGTCGCTGTTGCCGGTGTGTTTTTAAAATTAGCGGGTTTGATTCTCGTGTCGGACGTCGCGCTCAGTGCTGGTGGAAAAGAAAAAACCCAACAAGTGTGTGTCAGTCCGTTGGGCTTTTAATGATGTTATTGTAGCGCATACAGTAAGTTTAACAGGACATAGCCTCTACTGCGCCGTAACATAAACGTGCATGAGCTCCCCCTCCTCCCCGCGGCCGTCAGCTGGTGTCTCGGGGTGCGAGGAGGAGGGAGGAGGGCGGGGGGGTAACGGCGATGACGGCGGCGACACCGACGACGACGAGACGGCCGAACGATCCTGTGAAGGAGCTGTCCGTGGGGTTAGGCTACTTAATCAAAAGTCTCTTGAAGTGGCCCAGGTTATCAAACTAAGAGAAATATGATCTGTGGTGGTTTAAATAGTCAAAATACAGACGTTATCATGACGTGAGGAAAAAAAGAAAAAGAGATGTTGATTCGGTGGTTTTCAGTCAGATGATTTTATTTATTTTTTTGCTTTAACCCCTGAAAGTGGTTAAAGTGGTCACACAGCATACCTCCTTAGGCCTGAGTTCCCTGTTCCCCCTTGGCCATGTTTGCACTTTTTTATTTATGTTAATTCATTTTACTTTTAAATTTGACCAGAAATGGCTTGTTTTCTTAGATTCACTTGGATTTTACTTAAGTTTAAACAATTGATATTATTTATTTTTATTCTATTTTTTTTGTGTTTGTTAAAACTGTATTGAGTAATGTTAATAAATGGCTTACAATAACACACAATTTTTTTTTTTTTTTTTTTTACAAAACCGCCGGTGGGCCGCCGGTGGGCTTCTCTAGCGGCCCTACCACCAGGCTTAGCAAGTTTTCTGGGGGAAACCCTGAACACACAGTAAGTAGTTTCTCTTTTTATGTGTTTGATCGATGATTTATCACTATTTCGACTGTGTTTAATTTTCTACAGTCTTTTTATTCTGCAGGTTCAGTCAGTCAGTGGTTGTTCAGAGATTCTGCTGTCTGTCTAGAGTCTGTAAATGACCGTGGAACAACACAACAATATGTTTATATAAAGTGTACCTTTGAATACAGATATGTAGCGCTGGTCGATTTTCATCTAAAAACTCATTAACTTAATCAGTCATGTGGACTGCTCCTCTCTGACACTAAAGAGCCTGAGACCAATGTACAGTACAACAGTGTGGAGTAGTTACCTTCCAGGGTTTCCCGCAGTCCTTTCCTGTTAAGGCGGCCGCCTAAACAGGAAAGGACTGCCGACTACAGATCCTCATCTGGTAACATTTGCGCTTTTAGTTGCTTAATCACAGAAAGTGTTTAAACCCCATGACCAAATCCCTCACACATTCTGTCAATGTGTTACTTATGGATGGAAATGTAGTCAAAATAAATGATTCTCCTCTTTGCTGCAAGAGCCAGTAATACTGTATATAAAATCCATATGACTGTTTATTGCTGATTCTCTATCTGCAGCCACCAGGCCAGATCTCTGCATCCTCCTTGTTACATGCCCATCTGATGTTGTACATCTGCCTGGGGAGGGCGGGGCGGGTGGGGGGGTTGTGAGCTCAAGGACAATCTGTGTCAACCTTGCTAAAAATGAGCTCCAGATCATCACATCAGCAAAGCCAAGTTGCCAAATGAAAAGCATACCGACGACTGAATCTGAATGAGATCCGCAATGTTTAACCTCTCGCTCTTAAATTCATATTTTCCACACAAAAATGTCACTTTTTTTTTTATTCAGCTGCTTCTGCTCAGCTCGGCTCTCACCACAATACTCCAGTGCAGGAGGAAGGCTCTCAGCTTTGTCTTTAACCGCCTCCCTGCCTCCCTCTCTGCTCCTCTCATCTCACCATCTCAGGAGCTGGGTGTAAACACTTGGGTTGCTGGAGGTTAAACACTTTCGTGTCCCCATCTCAGAGAACACTCCCCAGGCACAAGTACCACTTCAACAACCATACAACCATCTTAGTGAAGGTATGTCTGCAAGTGCATGCACCTTGTGTTTTTGTGTTTGCAGTGTGTGTGTGCAGTGTGCACAACATACATTCGTTTTCCCCTATAGTGTGCTTTTTTTTTGGAAAGTTGCATGTGTGTGTCCCTGTCCTGAAACATGTTCTGTCTGTGTCCTCTCAACATCAATTCAAGTGCGAGCAGATGTGCTGCTTTGCGTGCAATGCATGCATGTGTGTGTGCAAACGTTGATAATTACAGATGCACACACAGGTGAATAGTACTCCACACCATCATTGTCCAGGCTCCTTTGTGTCGGGCTAAATGAGACAGAGCAGTAGATGGGGGCCTTTAGTGCTCAACTAACAATGCAGCGCTGTATAACACAATACTATTAGGACACGCACTAGCACTCACTCAGCAGCTCTGCAGACACCCTATTGTAAATCCTATGAATAATAATTTAAGTGTGAATAAAGTTTGGGCCATTTACTTGGTGCAGCCATTGTTGTTCTTCAAGAGTATAAAGCAAAAGCAAAAAAAAAAAAAAGTGCTTCGTCAAACAGCCGCGGCTGTAAATCTTAGAGTTGTGAATTGACAGTGTAATTATACAGAGCAGTGTAAAAGTAGGCTGATAATTACAGTGTGTGTGCGTGTGTGTGAGTGAGATTAGGTGGAACAGGATTCAGAGTGGGGTGGGGGAAGATGTTGTTGGTCGTGGCGGAGCAGTAGAAAGGTGGAGGAGAGAGACAGTGAAGCTCACTCTTGTAATTGTGGTTTAATTAACACTAATCCCAAGGGCAGACCTGTGTGTGTCTGTGTGTGTCTGTGTGTGTGTGTGTGCGCGCTCTGCGGCAGTGCCCTCAGCTGTGTCCACATGTGTCTGAAATGATCTAAGCAGGCAGACCTCTGATAAGCTAACACTTGTACATTTAATAACATTTATAACAGGAGCATCTTGCAGATTCCAACATCAGTGTGTGTATGTGTGTGTGTGTGTGGTGACTGACAGGCTGCTGTTAAGCGGTCAGCGTGATGAGTTATTTTCTCTCCGGTCAGATGGAAGTTTAGTTTCACTCAGGAGAGATGAGGATGTAAATAGATTCACGCAGAGTCTTTATTCTCCATGGGAACGATAATAACTACTCAGTGAACCTGGATGTGCTGTTTTCATCTAAAAGCTCATTAACTCAATCAGTCACAGTGGACTGTGACTCCTCGTGTTATTGTTTGCTTCGTGCTCAGTAGGAGAGGACAGGTTCTCCAATTGAATTTCAAGAAAGTCAGCAAAAGAAAGTTAGTGTGTGTCCCCATTAACCAAGTGATGCAATCAATGGAGACAACAAACCAAATGACAAAAACAGGTCATTTGTCACTTTTGTCCACGGCAGCCCATTAGAGCTTCGCCTGATGCAGTGCTGCGGTCACTGGGGGGACGTTTGCTTGTTTGTCAGTGTCTCTTAAAATACACGAGTCTGTTCCTTCTGATCTGCCACAGATATCTACAGAGTTTATTTTATTCAAATTTAAGCTTCTTGTTTTCTTGAACTTGTTTTCCAGGTTCCCTTTTCTGTCTGAGTTTGGATCTCACTGCAGTCAATAGTTGATTAGCTTAAATAAATCCATATAAAGCTGAGGTGTAAAAGCTAAAGTTTAGGTTTTTAAAGGTTCTGGAAACATTTCTTGATGAACAACTGTTATATGATTAGTGCTGCTGTGCATCATCTGTACTGGTTTCTACCTACAGTAGCTCATGTCCCTGCTTCTGGGATGGAAGCTGAGGTGTGCTAACTCTGTCCTGTCCTGAGCTCAGTTTCATAGTCTACAAACATTCGAGTGGAACTACTGAAAAAGAAGTGAACGAGTGCTCAACTGTTTCTTTTAAGATTTGGTTAAGTTGAGGCAAGAAGCCAGAGTCAGCTGCAGCAGACGGGATGCAACCAGCAGTCCACGCTGTCAATCAACTATAGCAGCAGTCTAGCAACTTCACTGTACTGCCGTCTTCTGGGTGGATATCAAGCGTTTCCACAACAACAGGACGTGTCTTGACACAAAAACTGTACCTGCTGCCTCTTCTGCTGAGGACCATCTCAGAGTATCTTTATTTCTGACACAGTAGATATCTGAATGCTGCTCTCAGCCTCTTTCAGAAAGGCACTATCACTGGTTTCTCTAAGTGTTAGCGTTATTAATGGTATTACATCACGTATTGAACTTAGGCTGCAGAGAGAAGCATGAGAGAGGATATGTACTGCAAAACTACACTGAGATGTTTTTGCATTCTTAAAACTTCAGAGCTCGCTCGCCAGACCCTCCTCCAACATGGATGTATGATAGATCCATGGTTTGGTTCCTGTTGTTGTTTGTTGATGTTTCCCTTCACACGGAGGCGGGACTTCCTCTGGGTGGCTCGTTTCGGCCAACAGCAACACACTTCCGTCAGGTCAGACTAGACCTTAACTAACATGTTTAGGGAATTAGTAAATGTTGGTTTCATTTTGTCAATTCAAAAAGTGCAAAAAAGTTCAAAAAGACATAATGTCTCCCAGTGAATTTGATAAAACGCTGGAAATCATACAGTAATCACCTTTTTCTGAACGTCAAAAACGTAAGCCAATTATGCTCTTCCGTTGGAATTGTATGTTTACATTTCCATGGTTTCAGTAGCCACAGGAAATGCGTGGATCTTTTTTTTTCCATTGAAAATCTGTAAAACGCATGGATCATCACGTCAGCTTTTAACAATGGATATCACACAAATGAGAGGATATCCATTGTTAAAAGCCAGCATTATACTGTACAGTAGATCCACGCGTTCCAGTGTTGACTACTGAAACCATGGAAACATAAACATACAAATCCACAGGAAGAGCAAAATGGGCTTCCGTTTTTGATGTTCGGAAACTTGTGGATAGCATAACCATTTGGGCTTCCAGAGATTTTTAAGTAGAAGTAACAGTTTGTGTAAAATGATCTAAAACTGGAGACTCAGACACTCTGGTTATTTTAGAAATAAAAGAAAACATTAAGAGAAATTGTCAGAGGAGGTTAATACCATTGATAAAAAAAATGTGTCTAAGCCACTTGATATAGATAAAGTCACTTGTATATGTTGTATTATGATGTGTTATATATTATATAACACTCCAGACTGCCGAGGTTCCTGCTGCCTCAGACTTTGATTTTCACTCCACTGGGTTCCTGTTCTCTTTCCATCCCGTCTGTCGCTTCTCAGAGCCGTTTTTTTTTATTCAACGAGACTCTGCAATCCCGCTCTGTGATTTATCTCAGGAATAAACAATTGTACAAAGTAGCACAGAGGCTCTTGTGTGGAGGAGTAACAGTCAGAACATTAAATTGGAAAAATCTGATCTCATTTTATGGCAAATTAATCCATGAAAAAGCAGAAGCTCAATAGGAAAGCTGTCTGATCTCTGCAGGTGGAGTCACGATACAAAGAGCTCTGCTTATGGTTTTCTGTTTGTACGCCACTCTGATGAACATCAGCAGCAACAACAGCCGGGCTTACTTTGATTGTTCTGTAATCAGTGAAGGATTTAAAAATCATGTTTCCACAGCACCCATAGAACCCACTGAAACACAGAGTAATCATTCGTAGTTGTATGCATTACTAATAGTACTGATAGTAATAGTAATAGTGTATTAACCCTGCTGCGTTAGTTGAAATTAAGCAAAACAGACACAAAGAGAAAGAGCAATGCAATAAAAAAAACATGCATAAGTATTCTATTACCAATAATCTATTAAGTCCTGCGAAACACCCACATCAACACCCTTTTATTATGGACCAGCAATCACACAACAGCAAAGGCATTTGCAGCATGAACAGCTGCTAGCAAAGACAACAGGCTCAGCAACAATTTGTCATGTTGCATCCACCACCGGTAGTCACGGCTGATAATCGATCAAGATGCAGTGTGAATGTCTGTTTTGTTGTTTCCAAAAGGATAGTGCAGCAGCATTTCAAGAAGTCTCAAAACTCCCAAAACAACTCAGACATCTGCTCCTGCCTTGTCCTGTTGTTCTGTAGCTGATTTAGGATCCATGAAGCAGGATGGTCACCAAGTCTTCCAATCATTTCAGCCTACATTTCAGTCTTTCATTATACCTGCAGATTTCATCCAGATCAGGGCAAAGATTAGTCTGGGTCTACCCATGCTGCCTTTTGCGCAATTTTATTCACTCTGCAAGTCAGCCTGGAAACCATGGACCCAATTTTTCCCTCAACAAGACAGTCAATCACAGAACAGCGGAGGGAGCAGCAAGAAGACACACCGAAGCGACTTTGTTGATAGCTTGTCAATCCAACATGTCAGCAGACGCTGACATGTTAGAAAGCGTAGAAAGTTAGAAAGCGTAGAAAGTTTTTTTTTTTTTTTGAAGAGCGTTTAGTGTTTTTTTCCTCATCGGATATGATTGGCTATTGACAGACATTCATATCACCCAAAAAACAGCTCTGGGCTTTCGTAAACCAAAGCAATACGAAAAGATGAACGGGTGGAGATGAGGTCTAGTGTTAGCCAGGCTAGGCAAGAATATTAGACTGAGACGAATCATGTGTAAACTGAATCTTTTGGTGGTGACTGACTACACAGGATGGTGCATCCTCTGGGAGCATCTGTCAAGCATTCGGCACTTTTAGGAAACCTGTGAACAGCCTCTTACCTGCCATGTCGGTAGCGAAGGGTCTGTCCGGTCTCCAGCCGGTGTACCATCCCACAACTTTACCCCCCGACACCAGCGGGCGCTCGTAGGCTCTGCCACCCACGAACCCCACAGGCCACACTGACACACCTCGAGTGCTGCGCATCTGCAAAGAGAAGACAAAACATTCAGACACAGCTTACACAACAGCGATCAAGAGGAGCTGATGGGACGCACATGTGCGACGGCCACGCGAAGCAAAACTCCGACTGCGCTCTGACATGTTAGAAAGATGAGTGTTGTCATTGTCAGTGTAAAGGTCCAGCAGTGGGGGATTTGTGAGTTTCCTGTGTGATGAACTGAAACATGACAAAACCCATTTGACGGTTGTGTTATTTAAAAACAGCAGGAGTCAGAGCTGCTCGCCCGTCGCCATCTTTATGTGTCAGTGCAGTAATGACAGCAATCTGAGGCCACGCTGCTCGCTGGCTGAGCCACTTCTCCTGTCAGGGGCGACGGCAGGACAAGCAGACCCAGGAGAGGTGAAAGTCAGAGATTCAGCGACCAGGCTCATGACACCGACTCTCAGCTGACTGAGTTTTCTGTCAGTTTGCATGAGCGATTAGAGAATCTCTAATTGCACCTGAAACCTCTAATTTCACTTGAAATGTGGGCGAGAGCAACGTGCAGAGACTCGGTCGGCTGAACTGAACACGGCGCTAAGTGAAACTGTGTGCAGCCTTCCATTTTCACAGTGAATGAATTTGCACATCGCCAGAAGCAGTGCAATGGGAAATAAGACAGGGAGAGTGAGATAAAAGACAGGAAGAGGGGAAAGAGAGAGAATGGACAGCTGAGTTTTTGTGTTGCAGAGACATCTGTATCTTGGCAGTGTGTGTGTGTGTGGATGCACATGTGTGTGAATCTATTTTCCAACGCTGGCCACCCTGAAGCCCATTCACTCAGACGCTGCTCCTCATCGCTCACCCAAACAGCCTCCAGCCGGTCGCTCATGACAAAACAACAGAACAAAACCAAATCAGTAAGCAGCACTGCATTACTGCGCCCAGACATCATACTGAGTTCTAGCTTTTAAAGCCACGGGACGCCAAGTGTACATATGTATATATAGCACGACATATGAAGGGGATTTACAGCTCTGTTGCAGACAGCTGTTGCCACCATGGAGAAATGTGGAAGGCCTGCCTCACTGCTTAACATATCTTGTAGCAGATAAATAAAACAAGAATTTCTAACACATTTTTTCCATCTTGATTTATGCAAACAAAAGCGATGACAGCCAAGTGTGAGTGGTATGTTCAGTCCACTCAGGTGTGGGAAAGGTTAATGTTGATGTATTAATGATGGAGGGAACTGTCAATCTGCCATTGACAGTTTAATTAAGTGATGTCCGCCTCCAGCAAAACGCGCGTCGAGCCTTGTCTGCACTCAATAACACAAGCAGAGAGGGCTGCAAGGAGAGCAAATGTAAAACACAGTAGGAATTAACACAGCAAATTACAGCTGACTGCAGCACTAGCCCGTAGCAGATATGGTATCAATGGTGCAAATGAACACGACACTGACCGGAACACACTGTTCACAGCACCTCTTGCCTCCTACAAACATGTCAAAACACAAGCTGAATCACACACAGTTGGAGTTATAACAGCAATTACATGTAGCCGACCTATTTTTGTTTTTTTTTATATCAAGTTTGTAATAGTTAATGTTGTAAAACCATGAAAATAATTTAAATGAATGAAAATCCAATCAGTCCAAATGTTGGCTGTTTCATGCATTGGTTAGGACTTCATAACCGAGACAAAGGACCTGAGGCTCCCACTGTCCCACTGTCTCACCTGTGTGACCCATCACATTTTGATTTACAGACGGCGAGGAAGGAAGCAGGAAGATCGGAGCTTGCAGGTTTTTATCTGTTTTTGTCCCAGGGTTTAGGTTGGTAGATCAGAAACTTCAGTGACAGTACAGAATGACTAAATAATAATGCAGGCATTGGATGCTGATGGGTTGAAGGAATACAAATAAGACTCAGTGAATATTCTTAATCTTAATCTATTCAGTAGCAGTTGGGTCATATTCAGAGAAGAAAATAAATGTATTCACTTACTTCTATTTATTCAGCTTAAGTCACACTTTTGAGACCTACAGTAAATAAGGTTTAAACATAAAGGATTGACCAAGAATTTCCAACATGGCTGCCAAAGGACTTGGTTGGAGGTTGAACAGATCTTCCTCAACAAGAAGGAGATGCTCTCGAACAGATGATCTGGCCTCCACAGAGACCTGATCTCAGAGCAGCTGTGACTCTTCTTACTATTTCCACTGCCTTCCTTTATTTATTTCTCAACCGGCTGTTTGGCTTCCAACAACATTCATGTTAAACTGAAGCCGATTTTCACCGAACCTGCTTTATTAAAATAAAAATGACACATAATGCCTCCAGGGCTTGTGACAGGTTTGCAAAGGGCAAGTGACAAAATGTGCCTCTTGAATTTGTGCTCTGTGTCCTTTCTGAGAGTGAGATGACAGGAACAATATCAATCTCACATCTTTGTATTAATATGGAGCCAGAGCAGTGTTGCATCAGATATTCATAAATCCATCACAAAGATTGAATATTAAGTCCTTCCCAAATGTCTCGCTGGTCTCAAGCTAGTGATTTAGTAAATCAGGTTGCACCATTAAAACTCTAGGAATGTTCCCATTTTAAAAAAGAGTTTGGTAAGTTAAAGGAACCATCATTAGACAGAAACAGTGACAGTGTTAGAAATATTAACACACTGACTGAGGGAATAGCTCAACATTTTGGGAACATCAAAAGGCAGGGAAAGCAGCTGGCTTGACTCTCTCTGAACAGAACAAAAAATCATGTGGTCAAAACCAATTACATGGCTTTGACACCACAAAAACACAATGGCCAGTCAAACCTGGAGCTATTTGTTTCCACAAGCTTTGCAAAACCTAAGCTGAAGCAGGGTGTCAGTTTTGCCCACTTTTTTTTTCTTTTTTGGGGGGCATTGATGGCATAGTTGAGAGAGACCACCAGATGTGGGATTCAAACAGGGGCCAACTGCAGGGACTATAGTCTCTGCATATGGGGCGCCTGCTCAACCCACTGTTGCACACAGCACCCCAGTTCCGCCCATTGGCAACACTGCAGGCAGTAAACACCCCATAATAGAAACTGTTCATTCATTGCGTTTCACAAGAGAAATGGCAAAGGGGGATTGTCCAACTTAGTCACATGGTATTTGATTGTCCAATGGCAAAAAATATGATCACTCACTCACTTTACTGATATAAATGATTATGAGACTGGCCACTCTGTTACTCTCTATCACAGGGCTGTCAAACCCATTTTGGTTCGGCACATACAGCTCAATTTAATCTCAAGTGACAAGACAATAATAGCATCATAACCTGTGAATAACGAGAACTCCACATTTTCCCCTTTGATTTAGTGTAAATTCTTAAAATAAATACATACAATTTCAATAATATTACTCTTTTGTCTTCTGTGTCATTTTCATACTCGGCAAATTCATCCAGCAGGCCGGATGGGTCCCTCTGACAGCCTGGTTTTGGCTGTTTGACACCCCTGCTCTGTCACTTCTGAAGCTGTTTAAGTACAGTAACATTTTTATCACATGTGTTTAAAGGGATAGTTCAACATGTTGGCAAATTGGCCCATTGTCATAATCCCTATAGTTTTAGGGGTAGGTTTATTACCCTTAATTGTCGGTGCAAGCTATTTTTAGAACAGTGGAGCAGAGCTGCGAGGTGCTCAGAGCTATGCTACAGAGGCTAATGGGATTTCTTGGTTTCCTTCATTGAACTCATCAAATACACAATCCAACAACTCCAAAACGCTGTCGTGGACAAGTTGTGACCTGCACATTCACCACGTTATGAACGAAACGTTACAAGACAGTTATTTTCAAAGTAAATTCATGTAAAACTGATGATGCACGTTCCTGCCGGGGGCAGTTTTTTGGCATGCAGTCTCTGCATTTACCTCGAAAACAACCCATCCGCTCAACACTTTTGTTAATTCACTAGAAAGATTGGCATGAATGCTTTTTTATTCAGACACACTCACATTGACTCCACCTTCCACCGTAACCTATCGTAACACAATGAGAGAGGTATTCATATTTTCCTCTCACTATGTCAGAAAATAAAAGTTTCCCAAAATGTTTATGATTCCGTTATCTGCTTGTTGCTTGTGCGACCGATCTCCTTCCTCTACAGATAAGACACATCACATTGTGCACCAGAGCACGGAGGAGGTCCAGCCGAGGTTAAAACTGGAAACGGGCTGAATCCCTGTTGTGTTACAGCAATGAGATAAAGAACAGGAAATTGACTTTTATTTATACCAAACTGTCAGAGATGATAACTGTAACTTATTCATATCCCGTTCAAATTAAGATGCCATGCAGTTAAGAGAATGAAGGGAGGTGGATAACATTAACATTTAGATAGTGTCTGACCTCACATCCACCCCAAGAAGAACAGTGAGCATCTTCCTCCCTCCCTCCACCTCTTTCTTCCTTTTCATTTCATCTCTCTCACCCCACACCCTTCCACCTCTCTCTCCTGCCCGAGTCCCACAACGACACCAGGTGCTTTGAAGCCCTTTCTCAGTTAATACCACAGCCCCTCGAGTTTGCCCGTGTGACGCTAAAACCCTTCCCCCTCGTTCCTCTTTTGCAGCTGTCTGCCTTTCTCTCTCGGGTCATTTTTCAAAGACCCCGGCTCCTCTGCTTTGTAAAAACACAAATGAAAAGGAAAGGAGGGAGAGGAAGAAAGAGAGGCATGGTCTCTGTGCGTTGGTCGTTCCCAGATCATTCCTAGAGTACGATCGTTATTTGGGCTTATTGGTTAAGTCCTAGTTTGACTGCTAATGATCTCCAGGTTTGAATACTGCGCTTCGGAGCTCAGTGCAGTTTGACACATTTTTAGAAGAGTGTTAGAATAAAAAGTAGAAAATCATCTATGGATATGCAAACATATTCAGAACCTCTGGCTGGACTTACAGGGGGCCCAACCTTTATTTCTTTGAAGACCAACATTTGAATTTGCCTTTGGAATAGCCTATTTTTTTTTCTGCTCAGCCTGCTTTTAGAAACTGAATTCAAACCATGAAATGTTGAATTTCTCGCATTAATGCACCAGTTAAAACAATCTGTCTTTGCTGTCTTTAGCAGTTGAATGTTCTGAGTTCACAGAGGTTTTCGCACATTAAATTGAAGAAGGCTAATTTTTTTACACACTGTCAAAGTGAATTATCATTGTTTGTTACAAGCATCTTGCAGTTTTCTGAAATAAGATCCAAGTGAAAAAAAAAGTCAGAGAGGAAAATGCATGATTTCTTGTTTATATCCCAGAGGATGTTTGGCTTTCCTCGATGAAACTGTTGCCTCATCTCGATAAAGAAACCTCCATAAAACGCTAATTTCTCCGGATGTTTTCATCTAACACCACCTAACACGTTCTTGTGAATGTTTAGAGTAGATAATGTCATATATTGTAAGAGTTTCAAGGTTATATTTTGCAAACATCTGACATCCATAATCAGAATCAATTCACTTTACTGTATGTCTCTGTTGATGTACGGACTTCTCTGTCCTACATCTCACAACTCTTTGGTTTTTTTTAGACTTGACTATACACTTAAAAACTACTAAATACATCATACATACATACAATATATCCAGGAAATACAGTACATCTCAAAGACTGTTTTTTTTTTAAATTTTAGTTCATATTCTAAGTTAAGAGAAAAAATGGTAAAGATAAGACTAGAAGAAAGAAAGAAAAGAAAGAAGTTAATTTAAAATAAAATGAAAGAAAAAAGAATAGTTAAAAGAAGAAAAAAAGAATAGACATTTAGAGAAGACTAGACAAATTAAAGATGAGTAAAAGAAAAGAAAAAAGAGGAAAGAGAAGAAGACAAAAAAGAGAAAAGTAAAGTTACGAAAAGAAAAGAAAAGAAAAGTGGTGGAAGATAACGTCAGTTCAAATGACGTTGGACGAGGCCTCCCTTCTCCTCTTCCACCACTTTGGCTTCCTCAGCCCCAGAGCGTGGCGGATTCTCATCCATGTTGACCTCCTGTCTGGTGGAGGGACCAGGCTGGATGTTGCTTGCTCTACAGGTGAGGCTGGATGTTGCTCTTCCCTCAGAGCCTGAGCATCGTGGATCCTTGTCCATGTTTTCCTGTCTGGTGGAGGGACTACGTCTTCTTGGGGAGGGGGCTGGATGTTGCTCCTCTCTGGTGGGGGGGGTTACGTCTTCTTGGGGAGGCTGACTGTTGCTCCTCTCTGCCTCAATCAGCTCATAGTTCAGTGAGAGCTGAGTGTTCATCCTGCTCTTCCCTCAGAGCCAGGTTCTCGTCCGATGGTATTTGTTGAATGGAGTCGATCTGTTGGGTCATGTTTTCTTTGCTGGTGTCGATCTCAGCCCTCAGGTTTTGCAGCAGGCTCTCGGCCTGCTGAGTTGCCCTGAGGACTTCATCTTCTTGGAGAGCTTTGTTCTTCTCTTCAAGCTCCGTAATCAGTTTGTTTAGTTCGAGCTGAGTGTTGATCGTTTGGATCTCAAACATGTCCCGCAGTTGTCGGACTGTTAGCTGTCCTTTCAGTTCAGAACATGTATTCCCCATTGCGCTAGTTTTAAGAAAGTTCCTCTGTTTGACGGTGTCGATTTCAGCCCTCAGGTTTTTCTCCAGGAGCTGGTGTTGTGTCACGCTAGCAGCATGAGCCTTTACTTCTTTCTCCAGCTCTTGCTGCAGGTTCTCAGCCTGAGTCACTCTGAGGACTTCTCCTTAATCAGTTCATCGTGTAGTTCGAGCTGAGTGTTGAACTGGGTTTCCAGATCCTGCAGCTTTAGCTTTAGAACCAGCTCCTGCTCAGATGCTTCTTTACTTGTCGGAGCTGTTGTTCTGTCGTTACTCTGTGTTGGAGGGCCTCAATCTCAGCCCTCAGGTTTTCCTCCAGGAGCTGGTGTTCTGATTTCCTGGTAGCACAAGCCTCCATGTGTTCCTCGATACCATAGTTTGGACCTCAAACATGTCCCTCAGTTGTCGGACTGTTAGCTCTCCTTTCGGTTCAGAACAAGCATTTACCGTTGTGTTAGTCTTAAGAAAGTTTGTCTGTTTGACAGTGTCGACCTCAGCTCTCAAGTTTTTCTCCTGGAGCTGGTGTTGTATCACAGCATGAGCCTTCCTTTCTTTCTCCAACTCTTGCTGCAGGTTGTCAGCTTGCTGTCTGGCCCTGAGGACTTCAGCTTCATACTTCTGGGTGTCTTGGCATGAAGCTTCTTGGAGAGCTTTGTTCTTCTCTTCAAGCTCTGTAATCAGTTCATCGTTTAGCTCGAGCTGAGTGTTGAGCTGGGTTTCCAGCTCCTGCAGCTTTAGCTTTAGAACCAGCTCCCGCTCAGATGCTTCTTGTCGGAGCTGTTTTTCTGTTTTCATCTTGTGTTGGAGGGACTTCATCTCAGCCCTCAGGATTTTCTCCACAGCCAGATATTCTGATTCCCTCACAGCAGAAGACCTCACTTGTTCGTCAGGATACGACTCAAACATGTCCCTCAGTTGTCGGACTGTTATTTCTCCTTTCGGTTCAGAACTAGTATTCACCATTGTGTTAGTTTTAAGAACGTTTGAAAATGTAACGACTAAAAATGACACTGTGCGCTCTGAACAGACGTCTGCTTCTTCTTTTTCAGCTTCAGCAATGTGTGTAATAATGAGCTATTGTGGTCTGCCTTATATAGAAGTATTGCCTATGATGTCACATTTTGACTTTGAAGCTGAGTGTAACAGACATTTTGATGTTGAAGGTGAGTGTTTAATGTTTTCTATTAAAGCCAAAAAATAAAATTCAGTCATTGACTCACCCTCATGTTGAAGAATACTCTGGAGTAGTTTTTTATTTCCTCAAAGTGCATCTTGAGACCGGGCAGCTGGTTCGTAGCCCAACCAAATCCTTATAGCGCCCGACACAAAACGTCCATAAAACTACATAAAAACCCTCTAATTTTAACACCTTAGTCATTGCAGCCGATCTTAGATCAGATTGTGCCACATTTATACTCTTTAACCACCTTTTATAGATTTCCCATGTCAAACTTTATTAGCCCTGTTGTTTTGTTGTAATGTTGGGATTACTGCTTGTGCCTAATGAAACATGACAAAATATGTTCACATTCTCAACCTGCCATTAACTTTGCACTGATCAACATTCAGATGCTTTCATTCTCAGAAGGGGTCAGTTGCTCGTTTATTACATACTGCAGATTTGTTCAATGTAAATTTTCTGTTAGTGCTTCATGTTGATGTCAGATCCCACTGTGAGTCAACCAAGCTCAGTGCTGGACCAGTCAGAGAGCTGTGGTTAATGATGATGAGATGGTGTAATGACTCACCGCCTCTCAAAACTCCTGAGTATCATTTAACAACTAATTGAAGCTGCTCTGACTGGCTACACAAGAAGCTGCTAATCTAACACATTTGATAGATATGACCTAAAGCTGATGACTGACAAATTAGCAAATTGCTTATTCACACATCTAGTATATTCCTAGTGACTTGTGTGTTCAATATTTCCTCAAGCTAGCTCAATCTCTTGGTCCTGAAAAAAAAAAAGAAAAAAAAGAAGCCCAGACAAGAAACTGCAATTCTTCTAAGGGCCACTTGAGACTGTCTGCACAAGTGAGTCAATCACACATTTACATAAATCTTTACATTATAAATAACTGAGGGACTATGACTTTGAGTGACAGCTGGGTATGAGTCAAACCAGAAATCACCAAATCTTTTTTGTCAGGCGCTCTGAGCTTAGTGCTCTTCAGAAATCTACAGTATGGGTGACATCACGGTATGTCCATCTCTATAGTCTGTGGTTTCCATCAATTCTGGTGCTTGGATCATAAATGCACAACGATCCTCACTAATCAAGTAGTAAGCCAACTTAAAGGTAAAGGTACTTTATTTGTCACATATACAGCTAGTACGGTGAAATTCTTTCTCTGCATTTAACCCATCCCTGTGGAGCAGTGGGCAGCGGGCAACTCCAGATCATGAACCAAAGGATCATGAGCCTTTGGTCAGGGGCGCTGACTGGCATGTCTGACATGTTTTTAGTGGTGGGGGAAACCGGAGTACCTGGAGGAAACCCACGCAGACACGGGGAGAACAAGCAAACTCCACAAAGAAAGGACCTGGCCGGGGATTCGAACCTTCATGCTGTGAGGCAACAGTGCTAACCACTGTGCCACCGTGTCGGTAGATTGATGCTGAGCAGGGCATGCACAGTACAATAGATTTACAATGAGCCAAATGACTAAAGCTTTCTTTAGATCTCAAAAGAACACCCTTTACATTATATAATAATAACAATACTACATTATTTGTAGTGCTCAAAGACACTTTACATGGACAAAATTATAAAATATATCAAAGTCAAAACAAATCAAATAACTGAAACTCTAAAACAGCATTAAGTGCTGGAGGTTGGGAGGTATAATCGATTTATCTAAATTTGATTTTATTTGTGTTGCAGTTAAAAAAAAATGAATGAAGATTTCAAATTGCACTGGCATTTTTGCTTTGCATCGACACATTCTGCTGGTTTGAACACATTTTGTATTGCTGCTTTTACTCATTGAAAACCAGAAGCAGAGACCAGTGACAGTTCAGTGTGTTGTGCACATTCAACCAGTTAGATGTATTGTGAGTGGTGTTATCTGATGGAAGATGTCAATAATCCATTCTGCAGGCTGGTTAAAATGACATCTGCCTCAAACAAATGTGTGTTGTGCTTCTCCAGATTGCATTAAATGGGTGAGATAACAACTGTGGGCTGGCAGCACAAGGCTACGTCTTTATAGCTTTCATTTATCCATTATAACTGGATTGTGTCCAGGCTATGTAGTTATCTGTGTATAATGTGAGTGTGTCTATCTAGGGTGTCATTAGACTCAAAATCAATCTCAGAAGCATCCAGATCTTCCCATTATAGGATGTGAGGATGAAAATCGCATTAAAATGGCAAGTTAAGTTTGCCTTTAGCTCGTAGAGCGAGGATTTGACAGACAGTAATGATCAGGAGGTATTTGGGTCCAGCATCAGTTTCATCAGGCAAAACTTTTAACAACATGTTGCTATGGGATGATAAAAAAAAGTTCCATTAAACCAGCTCCATCACAAACAGATTTAGTTCCTGTTGGAGGAAGTCGGTGACTACAGATGTTGCCTGGTTTTCAAACTTGCAGCGTGCTGTCTTATCAACAACAGCTCAATGTCAAAATGTTTGCTGGGAGCCAAACAAAGCTGTGGGGTGACAGTGTTTCAACAGATGGTGCATTATTCTCCTCAGTAGCGACTGCTTTAACACATGCTGATTTTCATGCCGCCATCTGCAGATTAATGCTGGCACCAGAGAAAGTTTGCAGGACAAACTTCTAGTCACACCTTTGTTTATACAGGGAAGGCCGCCTGAGCATATAGTACATGCTGTTGTACAGCGTCGCCTCGTTTGCAGCTACAGTGAAAAATAAATCAAATAATGTGAGACAGAGACACAGAGAGAATAGTAAGCAGAGCAAAGGCTTGGATAGAACCAATTACATACTGGTCTTTCAGGTTAGGTAGTTAGCTGATACTAAAAATGGTCTGGTCTTAATCAGGTCTGGTCTGGGCTTTAACAAGCATCATCAGCCCTTGTATGGGTCTACATAAATTCACATTATACAAAGTTCCAACAAAGGATAGATGGCTTTTTATAAAAATAAACACAGTGATAATTGTTGTAATTATCTCCAGTAATGAACCAAAGACTGAATGGTAACAGTGGAGGCAGCAGCGTGTCTATAAATGTCATCCAGACATTACAGACTGAAAAATGCTTCAATAATAAAAATGGTAAAAACTCTCATAGAAAACAGACAAGTTTCTGTGGCTGATTTGATATTTAAATTGTCTCCCAGAGCCAGATGCCAGGGTATTTCTTATTCAGTGACCCTGTCACAGTAAAAGCACAGTAGCTATAAGTATTACCATAACATATGTTCCTCCATCTTCAGGATGACATGAAGTTGATCTTATTTACATTTAAATATGCAGGATGTAACTTCTGAGAAGTCTAGAAATCTCTCAATTAAAGGAATAACAAAAGACAGTATCACGAAGCAGTGTGGCATCATGGGAATTGTCTACATCACCATTAACGCAGGGTCCTCCTGGTTCAGTTATTCAGGAGATATTGTTTTTTTTAGGAGTCAAATTATCCACAGAGGTCTTCTGCTTTCCACAACAAACAGAGCAGGTGATTATAAAGAGCAAAAACTATGAATAAAGCAGTTTCACATTTAAAGTCAGCGCACTGTGAAACAGGACATCAGGGAGAGGCTGGGAGCTGAGGTTGCTGCTGCCTTTGTTTTGATTGCTTCTATAATAACTTATGGGTCAGCTGAGTTATCCAGTTGTTGTCCTCCTCTCCATAACAAACAGACCAGAGGATTAAAACCAGTAGAAACTTCCATGAAGCAGTTTCACTTTAATGATCAGTGATTCAACAACGCTCTTCAACAGACACAGGACGGGACGTGTCCAGCAGCTGGAGCTGAGCTGTCCAACATTCTGCTTTTTTTTTCCTGAGAACCAAAGGTCCAGATGTCTGATGACTAAAATCCTTCATATCTGGCCCAAAGCTGGATAAAATCTCATTTTGTCAAACACAACACTGATGTAGGCATACAATGTCATTAACAGCAGATCCAATGAGACACACTGTTGCCACAGTTAAACTCACAGACTTCTTTGGTTTAAGAATTGAAAGAAGCATTAGAAATGAAATGTTCCTGAGATATCTAGTGGTCTTTAGACATTTTAATGTTTAAAAGTTAACATTAAAACATCAACACCAATCTGAAACTAATAATAATTTTATTAAAGTGAAAGATTACTGAAAGAACTCACTGTTGCATATTCAATAGCCTCAGCCACACACTACAAAATATTATCATCTGTTAATTTGACATTGAGACATGTGCATGAAGCACTCATTAAAATTTTGTTAATAAGGGAGAGATTAGAAAATGTCCCAATTTTCCTGACTCTCACCTCTCCTTGACCTGCTCCCCATCCGAATCACAGCAGCTCAGTTAGATACTGAAAAATACTTTAGTTAAACCGCACCCTCTTCATACTGCACTATCTGTACCCTCATCATTTCTAAAGGTTGTAGAACAGAACCATGGACTTTGTGTGTGGTTCTTTATAATAATAATCACTGGGAGAAGATACAGTAACAAGTACAACAGTTAAATCTACATGACGTGGAATTAGGTGTCACTGAGTTGACAGTGTCCTTCACTTTTCAGTCACTTTGGATAGAAGCATCTGATGAATGAGTAAATGTAGATAGATACTGTACATATATACATTTCCTTCAGGTTGGGTGATCTTGTCGTCATGGTTACCATATGGAAGAGGCTGTGACGGTCATGGATAAAAGAAACAACAATGATTATATCAGTTTCACAGTGGACACTGACAGAAGTCTCTTGTTTGTTCTGTCAACTCATCCACAAAGACCAGTGTGTCCTCCTGTAAATCATGGTGCACATGAAGCATGAGACACTTGAACTATCAGGGGTCGTTGTAAACATAAAACATTTACTAATGTCCCTGGTTGCTGCATTGATAATACGAACACATGAGAGCCGCTATTCTGTTTAGAGAAACTGCTGGGACACGACACATTGATGCTGTTCATTTGTTGTTATTACACTAAAAACATATCTTAAAGGGATAGTTCAACATTTTGGCAAATTCGTCTTTTGCAATAATCCCTATAGTCATAGGGGTAGGTTCATTACCTTTAATTATCAGTGCATGTTGTTTTGAGATCCACAGGGTATACACAAGTTGCTCACCGAACACAATAGAGGTGAATGGTACTGTACAGGTCCCCTGTCCCCTGTCCCTCATCAAACTCATCAAATACACAATCCAACAACACCAAAACACTCTTGAGGACAAGTTGTGACTTGCGCATTCTACTGCTTAAATTTTAAATTAGTGAACGGAAATTGTTAATTTAAGAAGGGTTTTTGTTCTTACAAGACAGAAAAAATTTTAATTAGTGAAGTAGTATTTGCTTCAATTGTTAATTTAAGAAGGGTGAGTTTTGATTGATGAGTTTGATGAGGGACAGGGGACCTATACCAGCATCCTGTTGAACTATCCCTTTAAGGTTCAGACAGAGGCAAATTTTGAGTCAACCCTGCCCACCTGTCTTTTGGTGTTAAATGCTTGTTTTGACTAAATAACAGGCGGTGGTATGCTTCATAAAACAATATAGCTCTCATGCTCAATATTAGACGAAAACTTGCTGCACCAGCTGTTTATCTTCATGAGGGAACTTCTAATATTTGCATAATAATAGTGTAAACTGGATGAAAACTTGACTCCTGAAAAGCAGCAGACGATGATTTGTATTTAGCCTGAAGTCATTTTCATATCTCTATAAAAAGCAGCCACTATGCAAGATGTTATGAAGAGATTTAATAAAAGAAAAAAAAAGTCATGTATTTCATGATGATTGGTGCTGAATGACAAAAGAACGTCCACGCCTTGTTGCGCCTTAAGTACAACATCAGAAGTGACTGACTGAAAAGAGCTGTTCTCCTCCCTCTGTGATCAAGCAAAATGCCGGCGGCAGCGAAATGTCAGTTGAAAGCCGATCACAGACGGCTTGGAATTAATAGTAAACAGCTATCAGGTTTCATATTTACTGAATACGCCTTCCAGAATCAGTAGAAACTTGTGAATAAGTTCTGTAGTATCCTGACCAAACTGCTGTAACTGTAGCTTTGTATTCAATCCTTTAATGGCTAGATGCTGACCAGTGGTACGGTTTCACTACTTCCTCTTTTTACTGCCACTTCAGAATGAAACCAGCTCCTCTTTTCACATCTCATTCTTAACACTTCCTTCTATTTCAAAAAGGGTTATGCACCACCTTCAGTTCCTATTGTTGCAGATATTGAGCCTTTAGCCTGAGAAAAGAAATTGTATAGTGTTGAAGTCCTATTTAGGTTTACAGAATCTGAACAAGAGAGACTAAAACGCTCAGCAGCACTGCAACAATTTTGAGAAAGTCTGGAGTCGAAGAAAAAAAAAATCAATACAACCTCGAATGTAATCCTCTGCACAGAGAGTGTGCTATTTTGGGAAATGTGCGTGCATGCATTCATGTGTGTGTGCTCATTTTACACTGGAACCTGAATTTTTTTTTTTTTTTACAGCACGTGTCTACCTAACACACAGCTTTATGAATCAGTATTCCTCACAGCAGACACCAATGAGCTGATAGTTATTTAAAGAAAAGGTTTAGACACAAATGAAAACCTTCGATTTTGTTTTTTGTGATTATTTGCGGACGTATTGTTTCTGGAGGAACAGTAATATGAGCTCGCAGCTGATCTTAAGTCTTATACTTACTGTGTCAGTGGAGAGCGGAAAGGAGATATCAAAGGAGATCTGTGTGCTTCGTGCTATTACACAGTAATCCAGTCTGTTTCTGAGAACACAAACAAGTCTCTCAGAAAGTCCACAAACAACTGAGCTCGCCCTTATGATCAAGTTTGTCATCATGAACAAACTCTACAGCTTCCCCCGCAGGGAGCGAATTGGGGAAGGAAAATAGTAAATGTGGCTGAGAGAGCACACAGTGGGATTCTGTGGAGATTGAGTATTTTTTCTGGGTGAAAGCTGCCACAGCACCAGAAGAATACACCTCTCCTCAGGGTGTAAAGACTCAACTACTCTGTGGGTGCACACATGTTGTTAGACTGATGCACCATCATCAAATCTCCCTTTTGTTGTTTATTTCCTTTCTTTAGGATCTATTGAATTTCACAGAATACTGAGTGTTAATATGTATGCATTAAGCTTTCAGTTGATTAAACAATGCTAAGCTGCACATCAGCCTTGTCTTTCACACTCTATACTGTGCTCTACTGTATAGACCAATTCGGTGAGCGAATTGTGGGCGACGCCATTACTGCGGTGTCCTCGGGTGACGTCAATCACAGTAAACTGATTCTTTATGACAGCGACATAAATATGCTGGATTGGTGATGTTTGGTGTCCCCCAGTAACTGATTAAGGTATGTTACATGAATACCGTTATTAATTTAGGAATTAATCATTAGTTTGAGCGATTAGCAGGAAAGATTAGAGTTATAAGAGACTGTATCATAAACAATAAAGCCTACGCTACGTTATGCGTGCTAACGTTACAAGCCAGCAGCGGGATATTTAATCATGTGGACAGGCTGCATGAATAAAAACAACGACTTGTGCTTTGTTTAAGACATTCAAAAATATTTTATTGATCAGCTGGCCTCTGATGAGCAGAAAAACGTCAGTTACAAGTCTCTGATTTATGGTCAAAATTACCGAAGCTCCAGCTGGGTCGGACATATTTACACCAGCTTTTAGACGTCCATCACATCATATTGAAAGGATCAGTGAGATATTCAGACCATCACCACGATGTGAAGGTAACGATGAGAAGGAGAGCAGCCAGGTAGCAACAGGTCAGCTGTGGCTGCATCGCTGGCGGCGGCGGCGGCAGCTGCTGCTCTTCACTGTAGCTCCGTAACGTTACGGTCTAAACACGGCCAGTCCTCCTGCAGTAAGGAACTGTCTTATTTCTAAAGTTGTTGTAATCTCCTGATATTAGAAGAGCCGAGGACGGCACATGTCCTCCCAGCCTTCCTAGACATATTTACAGAAGAGAAAAGCTCCACTTCTCGGCGCTTGCATTCAAACGTCCGCTTCGCACACTGAGCCCAGAGATGCCTGACTAGGAGCTGTCACCGCAGTAATGGCGGCGTTCGACTAACGGCTATTTCGCCGAATTGGTCTATATATAAAGTTCAAAGTGTCAGTTTTACCTATATACCCCAATATCACAAATCTACAGAGCCCTGACGCCCTGAAATTAATAAATAAATAAATGCAACAATAAAATAAATACTACAACTGCCGTATCATACCTCAGTTTGAAAGTAAAACTCCCAAAACACCTTAAATGTGGTAAAGTAAATGGAGAAATCACAGAGAAGCAGAGGGTAGATATATTTTTCTGTGAGATAGAAATAACAATAACATACAAAGAAACACTATATGGATGTAAAGTAAATACCAGGTGCCATCGAGACAAACACTAAACACGAGACACATGGAACACAATAACATGTCTCCTCCCAAACGCAAACATATACGTCTAAATCTCCTGACAGTTTATTCTCGAACAACCATCAGCAGTCATGCATCAACTCGAGTTTCTTATCCTACTATTTACCCTGGGGTTTCTGGAGTCTTTTCCAAATCTGATTCGTCGAACTGTCCTTACCGCACGAACTTGTCATGAGTCGTATGTTCTGACACTTCTATGTGTTAGAGTCTGTTCGTGATCACTGGCATACAAACAAGGCCTTGAAACTGTAAAAAATGTAAAAGCCTCCCCTGCTCGGCTCCACTCTCGGGAGAGTTGAGATCGAGAGGATAGAAGACAGACAGCGACGCCTCTGCTGTGATAGCACTTGGTAGCTCCTGCCAGCAGTCTGGACTCTGACTGTCTTGTCTGCAGGTCTGAGAGTAGCTCAGTGATATGAGCATATAAGCTGGTCAAAACCATATGGGCTGCTGTGGATACTCTGTTGAGGTTTAAAACTATTGGATCTACTTTAACCCAATCGCTAGAAGTTGGTCGTGACATACGTCATGCGCCGTACCCAACTGGAACGCAATAGAGCTGTTGCATGCTGAAAACAACAAACATCCCCCAATGCAATGAGCAGATCATTGTTCTCAGTCAGGCTGACCTTCTGGACCATCTACAAAGGTTTCACCATGCATGATGGGAGGTCCACCAGAAGGGCTTTGTATACAGTCCAGGACCAAGGACTGACTTAATATGTTAACTTCAAATTAATCCTGACCAAGGCATGACAGTCATTTAAGTCTATCAAATTATTAGTGAACAGATCCTCTATAAAAGACTAATATATCTGGTCTGGACCAAACAAACCTAATTCTGCTCAACATACTCAGTTGGTAGCCTGGTCGCGCCCACACTAGTGACGTCACGCCTCGCGAGCGCGGCTGACTGCTAGTCTGGCCAACTGTACTATTTACTGGATTCTGTCTCCCGAATCCACGGGAACTCCACCCTATTTTTCGAGAGCCAATCAACATTGAGCATCTCCACCGGCCCTAGGTAGAGGCGTGTTCAAGTAAGTGATGCAGTAGAACAGCAGGAGAAGCTTCGACACCGCCTATTCTGGCTTCGACCAATAGCAGACTGAGGCATTTGAGGGAGGCGGGTAAACCAAGTTTGAAGGATACGCTTTGAGAAATGGATTCTCTTAATGTCTTGGCCAGACTCAATGCTGAGCATCAACATTGGAAAGTCGTGACCACCAGGCTACTCAGTTGGATGAATATAATTATTCTGACAGGTGAACACCCCCTTGACTTGATTCCTAACTTCCAACAGACTCCATTGGGTGCCCTTAAGGCTCTTTGCAATATACATCTCCGGGGTCAGGAACCTGAGTGTCATGATGGGACGATCAGCTATCCTTAGAAAAATCGGACGCTCCTTTATTTCGTATGCCACCCAACTCTTGGTACAGGCCATGTCTATCTTAATGACCTCTCAGGTGAGCTAGCACAGCAAAGCACTTGCAGATAAGAAGAAGGGCACATCACTCCAGTGCTCATTGACCTCCACTGGCTAATCATGTCTGCCCAAATCTAAATCAAGTCACTAATGCTTGCCTGCAGAGAGCCTTCTGGGTCTGCCTCCATCTACTAGGACCCAGTGGTCAGGCTACGCTCCGTCTCACCACTTCTCTCTCTTGCCGCTTCAGCTGCCACAGCAGCTCTGGAAATGCAAAACAGATTTACTGTATAAAACTCTGGTCCAAAGTGGGGTTTTTGTGCCTCCTCAAGATGTGACCTTTTTGAGGTTGAAAATATTTTCTCATGTGTCTTGAGGGTGCAGACATTCAAACGTCAGACTTGCAGGCTTAACATTCATTCGAATTTCACCAGAAGCTATTTACAGCTGATTTTTTGAGGGAACAACAAAACACTAGGCTTTGATTTAGAGTGTTTGCAAAGAGGAGGGCTGATCACAGATGGTCATCACTGTGTTTGACAGAGAGAGAAAGAGAGAGAGAGATCCCAGAGGAGGAGGGTAACGTATCAGATGGTGTATTGAAAAGTGCTTCCAACACACTTCTATTTCATCCTCTTCATAAGCATGTTAATACATATTCATTGCACTGACAGAGACCGAATTAATCTAACAACTAAACTGTCATACTTGATCCCTCTTAAGGGTCAACGGTAGACCTTTGCATGACCTTTTGGACGGGACCGCCCTTGGGCCGGGATCGTCTGTACCCTCTGTCTCGGAGCACGCTGTTGTCGACTGCGGCTCCCCCGATGGTGGCACAAGCTACAAAATGCCATCGGCATGTGTGTGTAACCTCCCACACTGTTTACATGAATCTCTTGAATACTCAGCTTTTCCAAGATCTTCTCCTCCTCTCCTGACACCTACGGCACCTTAACATGCTTAACTTGTGCAAACTGCATTTCTTCACCTGATCTCCTCTCATTTATTGAACACATGTACCTTGTGTTAAATCTACATGTATGTGGTCCCACACTTGAGTATTGTTCCTCATTTTCTAAGCTGCTTCTGACAAAAGCATCAGCCAGAATAGCCTAAACAATAAAGTCGAGCCTGCAATGCATTTTACTTGTTAAAGGAGAACTAATGCAAGTCCGGTCACTTTTTCACTGCTTTGGTAATTTTTTTTGGTCACAGTTTTGGAGTGCATATTACGTATCGCAAAAACTCAAAGCCATCCCTCCTCCTTCCCCCCTGCCATATTCATTTGCTTTCAATGAAACCCACAAGAAGGCAATCCATGAAATGATGCAAAGTGGGTACATTAACAAGTGTTTGTGTCCTGGTGCTGGTCCATTCTCCTCGTACCAAGTCATTTAACCATCACTATTACTGCAAAGCTGTTTAATTGAGGTAAAAATCTTGCATAGTTCCCCTTTAAATTCAGGAAGTTGCATTTCATTAAATTCCTCTACCTCCTCTGATAAAACCTGTTGACAACACTTGGGCTCTTACGCGCCACAGTCTTGGCGTTTCTCTGAGGCGACCGTAAACGCTTCTGTTCTGCACTGTGCGTCAGTTTAGGTTGTATAGCTGGGAGCCGCCGGCAGGACCTGTCATACATTAAGAGAGCTCTTGTCTCATTATCAATATGGATATCTTCACCAGAGGGTAGACAGTGCAGTGAGATAACAAATCATTCATCTCGGCCGCACATGAAAAATAATTTCAGATGCAGCTGGGTGCATGACAACCTGTAAGTCCTGACAAATTACAGCACCAGCAGCTCAGTCAGTAAACGCAGGCTATTTACAAGTAAACAAAAGAAAAGCGGGGGGTGAAAAATACAGTGCTGAGAGGAATCACATTTCATTTGACTCGCAGCCAGGACACTCTGTCTGGGTGCACTGCAGCTCAGTCGGGTAATCAACTCTGACTCCCTTCCCTGCAAACAAATAGGTGAAAAGTGAATTGTGTGTACACACAAAGACTCTTAATGATGAAGTATATGAAATCCATTATGGATGTTCTCGTTTCCTGCCTCCTGCCCCGGAGAAAGAGCCGTCATTGTGTTGTTTGAGCACTGGGACGAGTATTCGGGTGGCTGGGCCGGGTGTGATTTTAATCAAGCGTATTTTTATCTGCGTGTTATTAATATGCATGGCAGAGGCAATTGGAGAGAGGGAGAGAAGAAATGAGCGGGGAGAAAATGAATGAATCAAATTAGAGGGGCTGTGGATGGGCTATGAAACTGTGATTCAATGGTGCATGATATGTGTGCAGGTTGAATGGTTTATGGGTTTATGAGGGAAAAAAACATTAAAGAGATGAAGGTGCATGCACATTGCGTGCGTGTGTGTGTGTGTGTTGTTTGGCTGTGTGTGTGTATTAAACGGTGTGATATCTGTGAAAATATCTGCAAACCTTCTTTCCAGCAAGGGAACGATCTAAAACTAGATGTGTGTATTTTAAGTGTTTTTCTCTTTTTGCATTTTGTGTATAATACAATTTCATACACCAACCACATTTTCATGGCAAATTGAAGCTGATTTGTGCGCTGAAATGACTAAGTAGTGATAAACGTTCTTTGTGAAGTACAATTATCTGCTTTCCTGCTGAAAACCTCCTGATTTTGTGTGAAGCTCGCAGGAAACTGACAAAACCTGACATCTCCATACACACGGTGGAACTGCATCTTGGCGAACAGCAGCCTGGTGCTGCACACGCCGTCCGGATGCAGCTTCCTGAAGTCTTGCCAAATGAGGAACCAGAACCTCTGCTCACAGACCTGCGAGTCTGGCAGCTCACACTATAACTGTACATGATGCATCAAAGCGCTGGCTGGGTGGATGAAAACACCAGAGTCAAGACACAGTTGTTATGCAGGAGGTTCGTTGTATACAGCTTTGGTAGGAGAGGTTGAGTCTTGGGTTATATGAAGAGATGTTTTAGTATTTTATCCACCTTGTTTGTGTCAATCACAACACAACAGCACCATAAACTGCAAAATGATGAAACAATCTTCAGACAGTTTCACAACTGACTGAACAACACAATCGTTCATTATATGTGCCAGTTAGATTATCACTTAGTGGCCCATCTGTGTGTTCACCTGCTGAAGTGTGAGTGTTTAAGTGGTTTCACGCATGAGTTCATTAAATCAGAAGTAACTCACAAACTAGTTCTTACACAGAGGTTGGTTAAATATTTACACCCACTAAAATGACTACATAGCTTGGTTAACTCTCTGAAATGTGTAATTGACGTAATTAAAACAAAGTCATAACAACATATATCAAGGGAAAACAGCATCCTCTGAGCCTCTGTATTTCCAAAACATCTGATTGATTTTGTTTCAAGTGTGGTTTCTTACACATTTTTAAATTGTTTCCTGGCAAAGATTTCCTGAATTCCAACGGTGCAAATGCAACCTGATTTAGTGAATCACTGGACTGAAACCAGTATTCATGAGTAGCTGCTGCGAGCCACAGCTCCAGCCCCAAAACAACAGACAAGCTTCATATTGTTCCTGTCACTGCAAAAAAAAGGAAAAAGAAAAGAAAAGAAAAACTATAATTTTCAAGGCATGTTTTAATTTTGCACACACCCTGTGGACAAAGGGATAATAACCAGTGAGCAGTGTTGAAATAATAGGGAATATTTCCCAACTAAATACAGGTAAGAAACTATTACAACAGCCACATCACCGCATGACTACTTAAAAAAATCTCATCATCATCATCATCATCATCATCATCATCATCATCATCTGCCTACAAATATTAATGGATTTTAACATTTTAAAGACATTACAGCCTGAGAAAACACACGTCCTTTGCAAACCTGTCACAAGACCTGGAGACAGAAGATTTCATTTTAATAAAACAGCTTCTATTTAACATAAATGTCTCCCAGAGAGCAGAGGGTGTGCAGTCAAGCTGCCAGTTCAAGAGAAAGAAACAGCAGAGCACTAAGCAGAGAGCTGGTGTATAACATCTCCTTTACATTTACATTGGCCCTTAAAAGCCTTCGACCCCTCCACCACCTCCCTCTCTCCTCCGTCCTCCATCCTCCCACCGACCCAGCACCCACATTTTCTTCCAGCAAAAGTTCGTCTCCTTCCCGCTTCGCTTCACTGACATTACAACCCCCTCCCCTCTCTGGCGTCTCCCACTACACTATGTAATTATGATAATTGCTCATAGGGGTTTGAGGAAATTGAATTGCTTATTTCGCTCTGGTTCCTTTATCCCACCAGTTTCTCTTTGTGCCACCTCCCCATCGCCCACGATTCACCGGAGGCATGAAGCCCTGCTGCTTGGACATTTGATGAAATACATCCTTCATGTTTGCATGCGTGTGTCTGTCTATGGACCATTTTTTAATCTAAAAATAGCACGTCAGTTGGCCGATTCCCCGGAACCAGCTGACTCCCCGATTGGATGTACAGAGGGAAATATTAACACTATGGCAGCATAATTAAAAAGTCAATTTCATTTCAAACACGAATTATCAAGGAAGTGAAAAATTGAACACATTCTTGAAGTTTCTGTCTCAGAATGGAAAAGATGCTATTGCATTTCAGTGCAGCAGTGAGTTTCCTGTGAAGGCAGCCCACCACATCAGAACTAATAGATTGACACAAGACCTGGTATGGCAGCGTATGAGAGGTGCGCCTGAGTCACGCTCACAGTACCTGCTCCCTAAAATAGTCACTGTGACTGCTGTGGTGCTCTGCTCTCAGGGCTGGGGGGAGTTCAATTATTCAAAAAAAAAAAAAAAGGTCTGACGAAACTCTGGCCCGGTTGACAGCGTGCTGCAGCTGAATCAAACAGCTCTGCCATGCTGCCGTCAGCTGAAAACCCCCTCAATCCCCAGAGTCAGCTTTTCAGGAATGAAGAGGAGTGGGGGAAGGCGCTGCTTAATTTTATTGATTGCCGTTATGCAACTAACTCTGAACAGGCTCCTTCTGTGAGAAACAGATCCAACACAGACAGAGTTAGAGTCCCACTGATGGACTTATTAGTCAATACTCTTAGATCAACCATCAGCTGAGAGGAGCTTCAAGTGGAAGTTCACACGATAACTCTGCTGTTTTACTATTTATGTCTTCCTTTTCCAGCCGGGGCCGTGATTTCTATTGGTTATGAAAACACTGTACTCCCCAATGTAGCTGCTGAGATCTGGCAGGTCCACAAGTGTGGTCAGGTAATCAGATTACATGTCAGTCAATTCACTACATTGCATTACTAGTGAAATCTCTGTCAGTGCACAATTACAGCAGGTCAAAGACAAACCCGAACTTCAATATTAGAGCTCCATAATTTACATTTCTCCTGTGTTTTATTTGAAGTGTTGATCCATTGACTTGTTAAACTCAGCTCTTCTTTTCACTTGGCAGGCTGTTTTCCTTTCAGTCTGTTATGTCATAATGCTGCTGTTTTAATTCATAATGCTGATGTTTATCACAGAGTCTTTGACTGGCAATCAGGACAAACAGGACGGAGCCAGGTGCACGCTTCATTGACGCTCGTTCAGGCTTGAGAATCTAAATTAAAATGACCTCCAATATACAATAAAGATTTAAAACAGGATGAAAAAGATTTCATTATAAGTCTGTTCCAAACAAACATGTTCCTAGAATGCTTCATTTACGATCTGAAGTGACTTTGCTGTGTTGTGTGATGTTTGTCTTTTAGAGGTTTGATATTTCCCTTGACAATATTGCGTTATTATTGTTAATCTGGGAGTTTATATCCAACCTTTCCTATCATCCAAACTCTCATATTTCTTTTCCCATCTGACATTTAGTGATGTGGACCAGAGGTCATCAACACTATTGGCAGGAATCATATTTAATAAGATGAGAATAAGGTCCAAGTTGTAACAAAGTGAATAAGAGCACAAGTGAGAATACATTGAAGCAGGAAAGGGTGCAGGATATATAGTATATACATTCTATCTTTTTATTTGTTTGTTACCATACCGCCAAAATATAGTAAAACACAATCTTCATCCTTGGTTTCCCAATAGGGACCCATTCACTGTGGCTTATGGAGTTTCTAACTCTGTGTGTAAATTGAGTTTTACAGTCCAGCGAAGGTTTAAATGTTGTTTAACAAGCTTGTCTCTCCTAACAAGAACAAATCTCTGGAAAATAAAAAGAGCAGCCCAAACTTTTTTAGGGATATTTCTGAATGTGTATAGATTCATTTAAAGGTGACCTTGTGCGCGGGAGGTCCAGCAGCAGGAAAACAGTGTGTGTTCAGGGCCAATCACAGGAGGGTTGCATGGCGGGGGGATATTAAATCAGCACTCTTGCTGACACTATTGACTGCGAGGAGGCAACCGAGCCGTAACGTGTCTTGTGCACAATAAAGCATGCCAAACAGAGATCTGACTGCCGCGCGGAAACACGGAATCCTCCTCTTAATTCTCGTCTCCTTGCTAAACGCCTCTCCACCTGATTTCTCGCTCCAGCAGAAGAGAGTAGAAGGAGTGGGGGGGCAGGAAGGCTTGTTAAACATTTGCTACGTACCAATGTTTTTTTCATAAGGGGAGGAAGTAGGTTCTGGGGGGGGGGGTTGAAACACATTTTTGCTCATTACCCAGCGGTAGTTTGTAGCCCACTCTCGGAGCAAAACTGCCCGGGCAGTTCTCGTGTAATCAACAACCCAGAGTCAAGAGTGGTGCTGATTTTCTGTTCCAGCAGCAGTTCCTCTTTTGTTAATTGGACAACTGCAGGTCAGACGTGCTCTTGCTTTTTGCTCCACAGTAGCTGACAGAAGGACAAAATTAGTCAAACTCAAAATATTGAAAGAAAAATCCTTCTTTTCAAATCAAACTAGTATTTAGTACATGTTATAATTATCTCTACTCAGCATTATATTTATTTATTTTATTTATTATATTTATTTCCAAATTTGTTTTTTTTTAAAGGGACAGCGAGTAGTTTTGTAAACTGAAGTGTTTTCCCATAAGCCTCCGTGTGTACGGTGAAATTCTTGGACCGGTGCAAGATTGAAAGTCGGAGGTTCGAAGACGTTCAGATACTGTCGTAGTTCCTACCATTAACAGCGTTCTGGCGGCGTTATTTCCATGACCCAGTGGGCAGCGTCTGCGAAACTGAAACTAGAAAATCCTGGGCGAGCCAACCGCTAAATAATAACAACAAAATAACAATAAAGACAAAACAATATATTTTTCGAAAATGGACCCATTAACAAGTGTGGGTAACGTAGATTCAACCATATTAATATGAGACTTTTTTATAAATACAAACTCCTCATTGTCCCTTTAAATAGACAGTATTTTACTTTCCGAGCCTTTCTAGAAAGATGCAGGTTTGTTGCCATGACGCAACAACAGCAACACAGCCACCAGAGGAACAGGGCACTACAGAGAGCTCTTCCATTTCATCACACATCCAGGTCCGTCTACACAGGAGCAGTCCAGCTACTTTCCTTCACAGGCATCTGATGAAACAAACACCCATTTATTTCAATCAGTGCAGCCGTCCACAAGAGCAGAGTGACTCACGTTGTGTTCATTGAACAGGACGTGTAGCTGTGTTTTCTTTTTCTTTTTTTTTTCAAACATGAGTACACTTTCTATTTATGTGTGTAAATGCAGCACTTGTGTGTTGGCCTCTGCAACGGTGTAGGTCCAATATCCACATTCTTTTTCTTTTGCATCAATATGAATTTTATAAACATTGATTGGTGCCCTAAACTGTCCATTATCATTGGAATATAAAACTAAAAAGCAGAGGGAGGTAGAATAAGACAAGGTTGATGGGTCTTTGTAGTCATGAAGGTTGACTATGGGCACTACAGGGACCCATAAGCCTCGCTGTGTGCTTATGGTAGTGTTGTGACTCTATCCTTCAAAGCCTATTTTTCCATTGCATCTCATTGAAAAGGTCCCAGTGGATCCCTGCAGGAGACATTATCAGAGGGGTCGGGGTAAAATAATGTTTTAGCTGCTTGAATGTTACCTCGATCGTTTTTTTTTCCTCCCTGAAATGATATAAGGCTTTCTAATATGAAGCTGCCACCCACCATAAGTACAGTAACTGCCATCAGTCTAAAGCCTGCAGACAGCTTCTGCAGGTTATTTCTGCCATATGACAGCCTATTATCTCTCTATGACAGGCCATTACCTGCACAGAGGAGCTGGGTAATGAAAAAGGCAGGAGGACAGAGAGAAGACAGTGTGCTATCAACAAATCAAACAGATGCTCTTTACACTGAGCCGCCGGAATCGAACACTGACACCGTGAGCAGACTCAGCTCCAGTGTGCTGGGTTCACTACAGTCGCTTTTTGTTTGTTTGTTTTTTAATACAGGTGTTGTTTTTCAGGCGTGTGACAGAGGGAATAACAGGCTAGATTTCTTCAGCTCAAGTTAAGGTGAAAAATTAGCCCCTGCATATTGATCGGCTGGACAGACGTTCCATCATTTTTAACCAGATTTTGTCCTAACTGGATTTTCAGCTCAGCATGATGGACCTCTGTCCCTCTCATAAATACGATTATGTCATTTTTAAGAAACTGCTTCACATGAGCATTAACCCAGACTCCGGTTTGTCCTCAAAAGCCTTTAATTGATTCATATTGAATGTTGTGTCTGTAGTTTTTGTTTGTTGAATCTTGATGGTTCTTTGTATTTCTATATACTTGTTGCACATTATAGATATCTGTATCCTATTTACATCTATTTTATTTCATTACATTTTTATTATAAATAATTCATTGCAAAATCTCTCTTTCTCTCCCCCTCTTCTCTGTTGTCTGCTCACTTCGGCAACTTGTCCCCTTGTCCCACTTCACCACCACCTCCAATCTTCACATCCTGCACCAGGTCCAACTCATCAGAGACCACATCACATCCAGATCTCCTGCAGCGTCATCACCACCACCACCTCCACCACCGTCAGCAGCATCTCCACCTTCACTATACACTTTGCAAGGCCTCACTCCCTATCAAATGTGAGGACGTCACGTTGGGCTCAAATCAAAGATTCACTTTTCCTCTCATGTTTTACACATGGCAATGGCAGTTTATTTGCTGACTCGGAACAAAAATTCTCCAGAACTAATCTTAGTCTGCATTCACGCAGCACTGAGCCTCAACCCAAGCAGCTTCTATCAAACAAGGGTGTGTCCATTATTTGGGCTTATTCAGGGATTAAGTCAAGAAATCAAAGAAACATGCCAGAGTGAAATAAAAATAATAGTGACATAGATTTCAGTGATATAGATTTCAATCATATTGCAGCCTTACACATCTCTGCTGATGTTAGTTATAAAACAGCCAGCACCCCGAGAATCCAGATCTGTGCATCAAACATCCTAAATTTAAGCCTTTGGTTTAGCTCACTGTTTGCAGAGCAGATTTTATATGGATGTTGAGACTGAAGAGACAACGCCTTCACAGATCAACATGTTTCAAGGAAGCAGCATTTGTTCAGCAAATAAAAAAACAAAACGCCCGAGAAGAACAGAACACGGTTCAAATGTTCTCACTTTCAAAGATCAACACTTTACCATTAAATCATTCACCCTGAAGTTGAGTATACCATCACACAAAGTATATACCTTTAGTTTAAGATCTATTATTTAAACTCTTGATATCAACATGTTGTGCAGTCTGATCTGGGGCCAGAAATCTGTGAATGGCGGTAATCAAAAGCAGCAATCAGTAATCAGAGAAGTATTCTCTCAGAGTGAGAGGATTGTTTAGTTGCTGCTGACACCGCTAGTTGTTTGTCTGTCATCATTACAGTATCTGGATGTCTAGAACACGCTGTAGCGTTAAGTTAAATGGCCGCTGACCGTTTATAGCAATCTGGACGGAGACACCCATACATGCAGGCGACTACGTAAACAAACTCGGTATCAGTTTGCTGGCACGCTGACTCCACACTGACACATCATCCAGCCTGGTGCTGCCCAGCTCAGATCTGCAGACACTGAGTCAATATGTTTTTATCAGTATTTATAAACCAGAAGACTTACAGTGTCTCATATTAGTGCAGTGGTTCCCAACCTGTTTTTGGCTTGTGACCTCATTTTGACATCACAAATTTCTGGCGACGCCCACGATTACGTGATCATCGCAACCGTCAATCAGGATAAGCCAACTCATTTGTTTGTTTATTTTAATCAGTATATATATATATATATATATTTTTTTTTTTATCAATTACCTAATATTTCAGGCGACCCCATTTAAATTCCAGGCGACCCCATGTGGGGTCCCAACCCAAAGCTTGAAAAACACTGTATTACACTAATATATAGATAAGAGCAAGAAATTAATATCACGAGACTGACTTGCATATAAATAAAGATAATTTCTTTGAAGCATAGACACACACACAAACACACTGCTGCTTATGAATTCTGTGTTGACCAGTGGATCAGCAGAGAATTGGACAGCAGCACCATCCTCCCTCTCCGCCTCTCTCTCTCTGTCAGTCAGTCCTCCTTCCCTCTTCCTCTTCAGCTTTTTTGTCTCTCCCTCCGTTAGCCTTCACTCAACTCCCACTCCCTCCCTCTGTAAGTCTGCTCCTTTGATACCGAGTGTCCGTGTGGTTTTCGCCAGATGCTCGACTGCAATAAATTGGTTTAACAACGGCCTTCCAGGTGAGATAAGTGCTTCTAAAAACAAGGTCTGGAGTCTCCCCCCGGAGAGTTTTATTTTAGCTGGGCTCCAGTGGGATCCCATCAAAATGAAGAATGTGTGAATTTCAATGTCTGAATACCTCTGAAATGATCCCATTGGGGGAATAGCCAACAATGACTTCGTCTGTGCTGCATAATGGTCAGAGCTCCGTAACAGCACAATCAGACACGGGGGGAAATTGATCCCTAAACCTCACAGAGCTGATGCCGTGAACAGCAGCCACATGCTAAAACTCTGACCACCACATGACATCAGTGTCTCAATCTGACAGACAAATCCTGTGAATCAGGGTTTTGGAGGGATGTTTCTGAGATTTATCAGCTTGTTGGAGCTTAACTCTAACATCCTACTGGAAAATTATCTAATAATTCAGGAAGCTATGTTTTACATAATAAAGACAGGACCAGCAAAGAAAATATGATGCAGCACTGGTGCACTAAACAACTGAGCAGATTGTTGGTTTGTGTGAGACCAGGCAAAGCTGCAGGACCAAACCAACATTCATTCCATCAGGAGTGTATGGTCACTAACACTTCTGAGTTGAACTTTAATGTTACTTTAAGTAAATTTAACATTATATTTACATGATGAAGCTGAGAAAATGTGATGCTGCTGCTTCTGTTGAAGTAAATGTTCCTCCATCACAATTGACATCATGTCTGTGAGGATTTTTTTATTTATTTATTTAACCATTATTTAACCAGGCGAACAAATTAAGAATAAAATTTCTTATTTGCAAGTGCAGCCTGGAGATAAAAGCAGCTTCATGCTTCATGTGTTTCCACTTTCTGGTTTTCAAACTACAACCTCTAAATCATAGATGCCTATTAAATAATCATTTAGTCTATTTTAGGTATAACTTTATGCATTTTAACTGAGAAAAGTTAAAGGTCCACAGTGTAAATGCTGGATCACCACCACACTTCGCTCCGGCTCAGCCGCGCAGCAATGAGGACCAGCTCACAGCACTGACACAGGGAAGACAAAAGAGACGAGACGTCCGGTTACCTCCTCGAACAGCTCCAGGCTGTAGGTGTTGTCATCGTCCGCGAAAAAAACCACTCCGGCGTCCCGCCTGCTCCGGTGCTGCCGGAGCCACGCGAGAGCCACATTCCTCTGTTCGGTGGCGCGTGGCATCCCGGCGCGCTTGAACCTGCGGGGAGTGAACACATGCAGGTGCGTGTACGGCACCCCGCACCGGGCCAGGAAGCGCGCCACCAGATCCGTGCGCGTCGTAGAGTCCTCCACTACGATCCAGTGGAACCGGGGCACCTGGCGAAAGGCGTGGGCCAGTCGGGTCAGCTCCGCTTTCTGCACCGGACGGGTGTAAGTCGGAGTGATGGCGTAGATAACCGGCAGGGAAGACTGATTCTGGGTAATGCCGCCGACTCCCGGCGCGCCGGTCCGGGCTGCCCGCTGCGTCCTGCCGATCCGACCGGCCACCGGAGTCCGGATCGTCCGTTTGCTGTCGATATCGATCATGATGATGACAATGAGGACCCAGGGCAGCAGGATGAAGAAGCGACTGAAAAACACCGATTTCATGGCGAGGCTGAAGTTACCGTGCGCCCTCTCTTTCACTCACTCCATCACACGCAGAAAAGGCACCGACCGACCGCAACTCCAAGAACCCGCTTCTTTAAATCCTGTGCTTTTAATATTCACGAGCAAACAACAACAAAAACAGCATCTCAAGTCTATGTCAAACTATGGAGCTGCAGCGCTGAACCTTTCGCTGCGTCCCCCGTCCCAACGGGACCGTTACCCCCGTAGTTCCCCTCCTCCTCCTTCCCTCTCTTCTCTCGGATGGGACTTGAGTGCTTCTTCGTCGTTTCTGTCCTCCTCCGACTCACTGTCTCTGTCTCTCAAGCCCCGTTACATTCCCATGTCCGGCCGTTATTTAGTGCGTGTTTTTCGGAGGACAAACCGAGCCGGAGCTGTCCTCCTTGCAGCGGGCGGTGATAACCCACCGATGTGCGCCGCCCCGCCGAGGAGCATCACTTGGCGAGGACGGAGCGCTGCTCTGAGTCTGAGGATAATAAGGCAGGAGGGGAGGAGCAGGTGCAGAGGAGAGGAGGGGAGACTGGATAGAGAGAGGAGAACCTGCAGGGAGAGAGTGTAAGAGAGAGAGAGAGAGGGGGGGGGGGTTGTTATGTTGTGCATCAGTGTCCGCTGAGAATAAACCCAGCTAATATAGAGACAGAGAGAGAGAGCTGCTTATGCTGCCAGTGTTGTTTGTCAAGAATAAATTATGAAATTTAAAAAAAATTGGAGGAGTTGACACGAGACCCATGAACGGCCCCTGAGCGTGAATTATACAATGACAATCAAGCTGCTCTATATGTCACCACCACAGGGAACCCTGGTCCCCTCTGGTGATAGCACAAGAAAAGATCTCATTTCACTTACAGACTGGTGCGAAACCTGCATTTCATTCTCACCACCATCGCCTTTCCTCTACACGGTGTATATACAGTAAGGACAAATAAACAACCCATGCAGCACAAACCTCATGTTTTAAAAGTGCCATGATAAATGGACAGGAAATAGCTGTGGGCGTCTCTGGGTGACTGATTAGCTCCACAGCTCACAGGTTGAGAAGAGATTTATTTTCACATTTATAGATGAAATAAATCTATTTTCTAAAGATTGAGTGGTTCAGGTCTGTGTTTTCTTCAACTATAGGTCCACTCCACCTATAGGACACAGAGGAAGTTCAACAGCCTGGGATTATGTTAAAATGTTTAATCCCAGGATCAGATGATACAAAATATAACACTTGACACATGAACATGTCATAAACCATGTCAATGTCATAACGTTGTTAAGTGTCATTCAGTTAACCCTAACCCTACCTGGGTGCTTTGACATTGACATAATGTTTATGACATGTTCATGACTGAGGCATGTCACTCTTATGATGAGACCTTCAAATAAAGTCTTACCCAAAATATGAACTCAGCCAGACAGTGAAAGGGGAGGAAAGCAGACACAACAGTTGATTTGTTTCATCCTGCGTAGTGTGTGTGTAATCAACCAACATCACATCTAAAATGTGTTGTCACCTCTCCTCCCGTATTCTGTTAAAGGAATAGTTCACCAAAAATGTAAATTGCCTAAACAGTCCTGTATTTAGTTTGCTTGGGGCGCATGAACGTTAGAGCGCAATACAGGACTGTTTAGGCTGTCAAAATATCCTGAATGACGTTGTTTCAAGCAAACTCTTGACTGGATTATATCCCTTCAGGACCCTTGAATTGCAGCGGACAAGCAGTGTGGAGGAATATTACATGGTTTTTGTGTAGTTTTATGGTCCTTTTGTGTCGGGCCCTATTACTTTAATATAAGGATTTCATTGGACCACAAATTCCCCTCCTGGGTCTCAAGATGCACTTTGAGGAATAAAAAAAATTCTCCGGAGTATTCATCAGCATGAGGGTGAGTCTGACTGAATTAAATTTTTTGGTGAACTTTTCCTTCAACACAGAGACACCAACACACTGCACTTAATGAAATTAGACAAAACACAAAGAAAGAAAACATCAACATAACATGAGTGTTTCAGGACACTAAAAAGGTGATGAACTGTGTTGGGACATACTGTATCCCAGCCAGGATTTTAGAAGCACATTTGTGTATTTCTGTTGTCAGATTGGTGATGTTTTTTGTTTGTTTGTTTGTGTTTTGTGTAATCTTCTTATAAGGTGCAACGTTGTGTGTTCTCCGGGCCACCGTACATCTGACAACAGAGTGCTCATCGGTGCACAGCTGTGGACACAGCAATGAAATGATGTTGTTGGTGCAGAGAGGTGGAACAGCACTTCCTCTCTGATCACCAGCTACACGGACGACAGGCTGCGACTGGTCAGGCTCTGACATCTTGTTTTAATCACACAGTGGCCATCTTGGCAGACAGAAACACGCTGTCCTTGAGGATGTACAGTCTCCCACCACCCTGGCTGTCCAAGGTCGTATCCAAGCACAGCTGACTTCTCAGGTGGGGTTCATCAAAGCAGAATGGGATCATAAGGGTCACTGGTCTATTGTGGAAACCAGTTAAGGGTCCTTGAAACGGATAAGTGCAGGAGCTTCCTGGCTCTACTGGTGTGCTCTACTTGAGCCGAGAAGCTAATCAATGATGGTTAATTATGCACACAACACGGATCACGAGATGTGTCGAGAGGAAAGGGAAGAGAAATCACTGATCCATGCTAATAGAGTTGGTTCACACCAAACTAATAGCATGCAAACAAGCTCATAATTTCACAGGATGAAAGTACCTTTGATTGTTTGGATTAGGTAGCGGCCTGGGAAAGCTGATGCGTAACAGAAAGAAGGGGGGGGGGGGCATCCTGTTTAACGCTTTGAGAGTTGTTTTGTTTTACGTCGTCCTCAAACGAAATGACTATCACAGGCTTAATCAGCTTCACGCTCGCTGATAGTGGGGAAAACCAAGTAATGGGCCTAAGAGACGATGAATGACTTTTAAGAGACTGACGTGATGATAGCGAAGACTTTTAACCCCTTAAGACCTACGGGAGCGCATGCGATCCCATTTGCATATCTATTTTTAGATGGTGACAGAATTGCAACCAAATAAGATAGAGAAATAAATCTTGTTTTATTCAAAACCGGAGGAGTTACTCTTCTACATTATATATCCAGTTTGTTTCAGATAGTTTTTTTCTTTTTGTGATTTCGTTTGTTAAAACCCAGTAAAAAAGTGCACACAAAAGTAAACATTCTAATCGTTCTAACGCAGAGCGCCGGTGTCGGCCGGTGCCGGCCGGTGTTCACAGCACTTCCTACACTGGGAAACAGGTCATCACGTGATTGTCAAGTGATTTCACAACTCGCGAGACTACTACTCCCTTCTCTGCTCCCACAGACCGTATCCTCGCGACAACAAAGTGACGTATTTTTCCCGCCTCTTGTAGTTTTTCTAGTGGTAAACAGTGGTCTCGGAGTTGCAGTTGGTTTAGCTAGTTTTTCTCTCGCCTTTCCTCGCTTTGCTCGCTTTGACAGACACATACAGACACAGACACAGACACACACAGACACACACAGACACACACACGACACTTGCCACACTTTCATCATGGATCAGCGGCCGGCCGGCCGCCGGAGTCGGCTTTACAGCGCCCGCGAAGCCTTCGAGCTAATTACCGGTGCGTCGGACGAGGACTCCGCCCAGTCGTCTGGTCCGGATTCAGGCGACAGTGGAGAGGAAGCCGATTTTATTGAGGGGATTGATCGCTGTCTTGACATGTAAGTATATTCATGGAATTGTTTTTGTTTTAGGGAAAACTCGAAATAATTACACATAATTATCATCCTCGTTATGGATTACGGTAGATCTAACACACTGTGTAACCTCTGTGTGCAGTGTTGATGATGCGGAGGAGGAGGAGGAGGAGGAGGAGGGGGAGGAGGAGGTCCCCTGCTCCTCTGAAGCACCCCGTGCCCCAGATGGAGGCAGAGGAAGAGGAAAGAGACGATCCTCAGTAAAGAGAGGTTGCAGAGGGAGAGGAAGGAGTCACACTCCAGCAAGAGGCAGCAGTCACTCCAGTTCAGAGACTGATGGAGCTGGCTGGAAAACAAAAGAAGAGCCTGATAGTCTGCCACATCCCCCACCGCATTTCATCCCGAAAAGAAATCCAGGTGTGCAGCCACCTCTGGGATGTGATAGTCCATCTCCATCTGACCTGTTTAGGTTATACTTTGACCGGGCTGCCATCAAAACACTGTGTGCCAACACAAATAAAAATGCGGCAAAAAATATTGCTGCTGGCAAGAAATTTAAATGGACTGAGCTCACAGAACCAGAGCTGTATCAGTACATTGGGCTGACACTGTACATGGGGATTTTGAAGCTACCAAAGCTCAGGGATTTTTGGCGTACAACTTCAATTTTCAATGTGCCCTATCCTCAGAGAGTCATGTCCAGAGACCGGTTTCTCGCCATCACTTGGAACATTCATATGAGTGACCCTGCCGAAGATGTCTTCAATGACAGGAGAAAAGGCACAGATCAGTATGACTGTCTACACAGAGTGCGCCCCCTGTATGACAGTTTACGTGTAGCCTGCAAAGCTGTGTACCACCCCCAGCAAAACCTCTCCGTGGATGAACGCATGGTAGCCACCAAAGCCCGGATTGCCCTGAAGCAATATATAAAGAACAAACCCACAAAATGGGGGATCAAACTTTTTGTGTTGTCTGACAACACAGGCTACACTGTGGATTTTAACATCTACACAGGGAGGTCCACTCTGCAGAATGGGAAGGGGCTGTCATTTGACGCTGTGATGTCACTCATCAACAAGAGCTTCCTGGGATCTGGTTATCACATTTATTGTGATAATTTCTACACCAGCCCAGCACTCTTCCACCACCTTCATGGCCTGGGGTTTGGAGCCTGTGGGACATTTCGGGACACACGAATTGGCATTCCCAGGACGAGAGTCAACGCCCTGACAAAGAAGTCTCCACGAGGCACAATACGGTGGATCAGAGAGGGACCTCTGATCTTCATAAAATGGATGGACACAAGGGAGGTGAGTGTGTGCTCCACTTTGCACACTGCCTTTTCAGGGGACACAGTGAGAAGAGCGTCCAAGGTTGGTGGAAAATACGCAGCGGTTGAGCTTCCAGTGCCATCAGCTGTGAAGGACTACAACCGCTTCATGGGGGGAGTCGACCTGTCTGACCAGCTGATTGGCTCTTATTCTTCATGGAGAAAAAGCAGGAAGTGGTACGTGACGGTGCTGCATCATTTTATTGACATCGCAGTAACCAACAGCTACCTACTCCACAAAGATCTGTGTGGCAGACTGGAGCAAAAGCCCATGACACACAAGGCTTTCCAGGAGCTGCTGACAGCAGAGCTCTGTGGAGTGCCCCCAAAACCTGTCCCACAGAGCTCCCAGGCTCAGCACATTCCCGTGGCTCTTCTTGAGGGGGCATCTGGCCCGAGAAAGGCCACAAAGGGACGCAGAAAGTGCAGGCTGTGTGGGAAATGCACTCCGTTCATGTGCGAAGCCTGTAAAGTGCCACTCTGTGTCATTGTAGACAGGAACTGTCACCAGTCCTACCACAGCTCCACAGGTGCGATTGAGCAGTAGGCTAATGCTGGAACTTTGTAAATAATGTATAACGTATGTAATGTATAAACGATTGTATTTCGATATATATATAAAAAGATCATTCATCTGTTCTTATGTTGCCTTTTTGCATATTGTTTATATTTTTGCCTGATTGTATAGATAATTTGATATAAAAATGTGTTCATCTGTTCTGAAATGTGTTCATCTGTTCTGAAGTTTCAGCACAGGTAAAAAACGATTTTAATTTTTTGTTATTTGCACTTTTTATAGATGAATGTGGTTCTTATACAAAGATTATTTATATGCTGAAAAGTATCTGGCACACAGAGATTTGATTGTACTAATGTAAATTATTTATTTATATTTTTATCCTGTCTTTTTGCCACTTGTCCACTGTGTGCATTTTATTTTCGTTTTTATAATATTCTATAAAAAGGAGTGTATGTCAAAAAGTTGGTCATGTACACACTCAGAATAAATTTTATATGGTTTGAAATGATTTTGTTCAACTTTTTTACATTGACAATTTTGAGGGATAGAACTATGATATTTCTGTATTTTGAAAAAAATGGGGAAAAAAAAAACGATTTTCCTTTTCTTGTGGTCTATTTCACTTTTTTAGCAATGATAATAAAATGTATGGACCTAAATACATATATATTATTAAAATTTGGGATGTAAGGGTTGTGATGATGTATAGCAAATTAAAATACTCCATAAAATGGCACTACAGCATATGAAAATGTAAAGATATGCTCTGGCGGCTATGTTCTATGGTAGGTCTTAAAGGGTTAATATTAAATTACAAAGCGTTATCAATCTTGATTGCACATTCTCCCTTTTTGTTCACACACAGTAAGCAATGTAAAACTATAGTAATAATGAAGCTTTAGCAGAAACGTCACTTAAAGTGAGATTGTTTTGACTAAGATCACTTTAGATATTTTTAGTAAGAGGAAGGATTTAGTTCATTTTCCTCCATGTAGAACAGCCAGGCAGCAACATGTGGCTTGTGAGATATTACTGTCAATATACGTTGGATTACGTGGATATGTTAACATCTATTTTTACATTGATGTTTAAAGTGTTGGTATTTAATATTTAATTTGTTAATTTATTCTATTGATCTGCTTTGGTATGGAGAACAGTGTTCTGATACGACGCAAAAGCATATGACACGATGCAATATGCATAATGTAAAATATAGTATACAATATGATACAATACTACCGGTATATAACAATAACTTTACTTACAGTATAGCACTTCAAAATGAAAGTTACAAAGTGCTTTACATATAAAACACAGGATTATAAAAACAAGCAAACAATCAAAATAGCAAGACAATAGTTATTCGAAAGGGAGGAGAAGGCCAGACGATAAAAGTGAGTTGTAAGAGGAGATATAAAAGAGGATGAGGTTGCTATAAGGTTGATACAGTATGATACAAGCTGGCTTTTACTCTAGCTTATTGCATATTTTAATTTCTTATGTGTATCAATGTTGTTAAGTTGGTGACTGCACTAAATTACCCTTCAGCAACTAATAATTCAATACCGGTACAAAACGTGAATAAATGTCATGTACTGTAGTAATATCAGACATGAAGCGATCTCAGCTCCTTATTAAGTAAGGTTGTAAGGCTGGAGACCTCTGGTGCACAACTTTGATTTATCTGAAGGAGCGTCTTCTAAATAATTTAAAATGATCTTGTTTATTACCCGTGTTGAAACAACTGTTTCCTGGATGTAAGCAGATCAAAGAGTGAAAGTTTCTGCCATGTGATGTACAAGTTTGATCTAAAACTGAATCACATGCACTGCTCCTTTAAATCCTGCTGTCAAACTTTCATCACGACTTTTTCGCCTGATCCATCAGTCTTTGCGAGAATCTTCCCCCCCGCCGCCCCTCCCCCTGTCTCGCTGTCACACCCTTCAATCACCTGTCAAAGTGCTTTCCGCTCACCTGTCTGCAGCTTATGATCCATGTTTTATTCATAGCTGGTGCTCCTGGCTCTGTGTGTACATATGTAAATGACAGACGGAGTGAAAAGGCCAAAAATAGCAGTGTTTACATACACACTGCTGGAACTTTCTGCTGCAGATACTGTATGTTCCGGTCGCCCGGGCGATGTAAAGCATCGGCTGCTGAACGGCAGCTCTGAACAAATTACCTCAGCATGTCGTTAATTCTCACAGCCAAGGAATGCCTTTCTAAATTAAATGATAATTTACAATTACAAAGCTTTGTCAGATGATACAGGCAAATTTGTCAATGGCAGCTCTGCTCCAGAGGCAGAGTTAAATCTCATTGGGCAGAAAAGAGACATGAGCCCAAAGGATAAAAGAGCCAACTGATTTAATGAAGACACGCTGTCTTCTAGTAACTTAAGCAATGAAATGAAGCCTCATCATTCTCGGTTTTCTTTTAGCTAATTAAGCCATCTAGCTGAGACACGGTAATTCACAAGCTATAGCTGGCTATCCAAAATCAATGTGTGTGTGTGTGTTTGTGCTAGCCAGTGAATGAAAAAAGTTTGTATACTTTTAATGATGTCATCCTGTTTTGTTTTTCTTTTATTTCTTTTTTCTGTTTTGTTTGTCTTTTCAGTTTTTGCACAACTTAACACATCAACACACGTACCAAACAGTAGTCTGTCTCTACAGTATGTTCACTGTACTCTGTATATGAAGATAATAGTTGTTATATTTACCCTCACAGTATATACACACACACTGCCTGTCCAAAAATCACCACTTGGGGCACTAATTTCGTGGCGCAGTGGTAATTTCGTCCGGCGCAGCACTTGCACAGACCGAGGTGTGCCGTGATGGGTGTGGCGGCGCAGCTGGGGGAGGTGTCGACAGTTTCAACTTAACGCGGTGACAATTTCGTGCCAAAAGGCTGCAGCGAGAGTGCGCAGAAAGCCCGCCAGCTCCAACCTGGTCTACTCTCACTGCAGGGCGAGGCGCAGTGCGCACACGTCACCAAGACCTCACAGGTCGGTTTCCACAGTTCCAGGCATATTTAAATGCAATAAATAATCACAACAAACACTATTTATTGTAACTACTGCATCTGAATCATGTGTATGTGTGCATGTGTGCAAATATTACTTTTGCAAACCTCTCAGGGCTTTACAGTCTGTACAGTGTGCAGCATGCTCCATCCTTACACTCTAACACCGGAGTTATTGATTCATGCAGTTTAAACCTGCTGTAAATATTGGGTTCATTTACAGTTTATGTCTGTCAGAGCGGTGGAGGTTTAGATCATACAGTGTTTTTTTTTCTCTGTGTCTGTCTCCAGAGCAGCTCTGAGATGAAATGCGTGTAATGCTAAATCTCTAATCTGCTCAACATTACCCCGCCACTGTGTCAGTGTGAGAGGACTACATGCAGTTAAAAACACACAGTTCATGTTCAGGTAATCCCATGCCCTCTGAAGACACACACACACAAGTGCAGGTCCAACATCCTGCTTTGTATTAAAAGCATCGCCAGTAAACACACTGGTCCCAGTAAAGTCAACCTGGATGATGTGTCTTCCAACAGAATTAGCCCTGACACAGACTTGAGTCAGCTGCCTGTCACCAGAGAGAGGTTTGACTTTGTGATGCAGCTGATTCGATCCTGAAGGCTCCGCTACATGTGACATCATGTCAGATGTCAGCAGCCTGTGTGATTGAGGGCAGCCAGGGACACACGGTGCAGTGACACACGGTGACGCACACGGCTGAGGCCTCATCTGCACATGGCGGAGCAGAGGGACGTGGAGCCAGGTCTGCAGAGGAGAGAGTCCACACAGCAGCTATCAGCCTCTGACACACTGAGTGACTGTACGGCCACACGACCTCATCCCTCAGCCCGAATAAATGTCACACAGTTGAGCTACTGTCACTGAAAGGGCTGTCATTTTAAGATAACATTTTAACCCATTTGCAAATGTAACGTAAGGAATGTAAAATGACTATATAGGCTATGTATGATGAATCTAAAATAAAAAGGCACATAAAATGAAATATATTTGAAATCAATTAGAAATGTAAGTAATTCAAATTCATCCTAAAGCCTTAATAAGTCAATATATGTATGTGGAGACATATATTTCATACATAAAGTATTTATTCGACTGGAAAAATATATATCAACCTATATCAAAATATTTTTATAAAAAATTTGTTTTACTGTATATCAAATAAGTTTCATAATACAAATACTGTACATGTGTCTTTCGTTTTCTTGTAAATATACATTGAACACATGTTTGAAAAATGTTCTACCATATAAAAACCATGATGCAGATATTTGTTAAAGGGATAGTTCACCCAAAAAGTCGTCTGTGCCTTTTTGGCATGGAGGACATCCAAATACCTCCATACTGCTCGTCTGTAATGTCCCTCTTGTATTGAAGCCCCAACATGAGAAATTGTTCCAAAAAAAATTAAATAAGTCTATATTTTAAGCTTGTTTGTAGCGGAAGCTCCCAGTGTCTCAGTTCACTGCTCTTCCTGTGACCGGCGGAACAATTTCTCATGTCGGGGCTTCAATACAAGAGGGACATTACAGACGAGCAGTATGGAGATATTTGGATGTTTTTTGGTGTGTCTTTTTGGACGAAGAAAAGTGAACACAACCATTATATGGACAAATACTGCTGAAGGCACGGAGGACTCTGAAAATTCTCCCAGCCCTTAGTCGACATGAGAGTGAGTAGATAATGAATCTATGATGAAATTTTGATTTTGGGTGAAGTATCCCTTTAACATATAGAAATGATTCTGTGGGTGTTTTATTTATGTTGTACTTATGTATGAACTGTACACTTAAATTGTCATAAATCTTGAGGATGATGATGATTTGATAATACTGGTTGGTATAAAAATAAGCACATACTGTAGAGTACAGTACCAATATGAGTTAATACTGCAGGCAGGCAGGCAGGGTGACACACTGAAGCATCCAGACAAAGAGATGGAGAGAATGTGTCAATGCCAAGTGCCAGTGGGACAGAACAAAAAAACAATGCCAGAGAAGAAGTGAGCGCTCACATGTGTTCATATGTGCAGTGTGTGTGTGTGTGTGTGTGTGTGTGTGTGTGTGTGTGTGTGTGTGTGTGTGTCCTACGAAGGAAGCAGAACTACTATAACCCTCAGGGCACCTCACTGTCATCCCTTCACACAGAGCTGAGACTGATGATGGAAGATGAAAAGGACAAAGGAGCCAGCGAAAGTATTGCCGGCAGGGAAACTGAGGAAGAGGCAGGAACGAATGAATGAAAACAAGCAAGAGGGGAAGAGAGGAGAAAGAACAAATGAATGAAAATAAAGACAGAGCAGGAAGGGGGGAGGAGGAAAAGGAGGGCAGGGGTGAAGACTGATGTTTACTGGTGCAGAGACATCCTGCGGTGTCTGGACTCTAGACGTGCTACAGAAATGCCGCCACCAACTAACTGGAGCACACCGGCCTCCACGCGCATATAAATCATCGGCTGGAAATGCAATTATATGATAATTCACAGCACAATTCAATTCAGGGGAGGGAGGGGTGGGGTTCAAATCCCTTTCAAAAATGGCAATAAGATCACAACACATTTGTCAACACCATTAGCATAGAAATAAGTTTCTGTCCGGCGCTCCTGCAGATCGGAGGGCGACTTGATCCATTCTGCACCGCTATGAAAAGTCATTCACAGGCATCACTTGACATTTGATGGCATCAGCACTAAAAAAAAAGTCCAGAGTATAAAACTCTATTAGATGTTAAATTGCTCGTTCTCCTCACTCCTGACATTCTCTTAAACAGGGGAGAAAACAATTGACCTATTTAAAATGTACTTGATTAAATTCGTAGTCCCACACATGGACAGAGAATGGTTTGATTCAGAATCACCTCAGAGTGTCTTCTATTTAGTGCTAATTTTTATTTAACCTTTATTTATCCAGGAAGGATCCATTGAGATTAGACAATCTCTTTTCCAAGGATGTCCTGGTCAGGAAACAATACAAACAATCAACAGCAACAAGAGAAAGTATACAGCAAGAGCAGGGTATTAAAATGACAACGATAAATCGTACAGAATTTTTTTTTTTTTTTTTTTTTTACAATGAAAGAGACCCCAAAAGTGTAATACAATATGAAAACTAAGTGTCACAAGTGCAGCTTGTGACAAATAGTTCAGAGAGGCATTTTTTGAAGCTAGAGAGTGGGATGAGAGATCCCAACCTCGTCCTGACTTGCAGGTCGTTCCAGGACCAGGGCCCAAAGTAGGAGAGGGTCCTCATCCCTAACTCTGTCCTCATTAAGGGAACCTTAAGCTACATAATAACTCGCTCTGATCAATTGTGTCTTTGCATTGAGGAAACATGATTTGTGTTACTGCATTTAATGAAATATTGAAACCATAATATTGCACCCGTTATACAGTTCATACATGTGTTTATTGGCATCATTCATAGATTTCAGAGAAGCTACAGAAGCAGTGAGTCAGAGGGGGGACTGTACCAACAAAGGGGAATCTAACATAACTGATTAGAAATATTGGCAAAATTTAAGTATGAATGATTATAGAGCAATGAACAATAAATTTTATAGGTGCTAAACACCACAAATATGAACAAAACTTCAAACAAACGATGGAGAAATGACAAAATGTCAGCCATTCTTCGTGCTCTGTTACTTAAGGATCAGTTTTCTGTTTTTTCTTTGTGACAAACGTGACAATCGAAATCCCGTCTCAAACAAATGTGCACTTGAAACTACAGGACTGTTTTGGACTCAAAGGATAAATAAATGAGGATAAACCCCCGAGGACACTGTCTGGTTGACACAGTGGGTTTCACTGTGCATCTCATTTTCTCATGCACAGACTTATTCTAACTGCAAACATCTGCACAGACACATAAGTGTTTTTAATATGCATGCTTTACACTGAATGACCAGGGAAGTAGAAACCTATTTACATTCTAGTGCAATTCAATACTACAGCTGTGTAATAAATCTTCCCTCTGTGAGAGTATAAGTCCAGTTCTTGTTGACACTGTCACTGTTAATTCAACACTGCGGTCATTTACGAGGTTTTAATTTATGTGGCTGAATTGTTCCTGTGTTATACTGGTCTGTGGTGTGATAACTGCAACAATGAGCACAGAGTTTAATCAGATCCTCTCAAACACAATGAACTCTCCAGATATCACTGATGTTTTATTACATTCTTCTGCAGCGTTTTTCCTCTTCTTCTTCTTCTTTCTTTTTCTTTTTTTTGGACATTGTGAGAGACACAAAAATAGAAAACCCACTCTCTGGATAAAGATTGTTCAAATATGTCAGCCACATGACTTGCACCTTCTCCATCCACCTGTAACACTCACCATGTATTGTCTGGTGTTTTTCACATTTGAGCTGCAGTTATTTAATTTCAGTCATCGCCAGCCTTGTTGATGCCACAGCTATTTACTGTGATCCTTGTTATTGCTAAATCCAATTCTCATATGTACTGTGTAACAAAGAGGGCACCGGCTGCAGCCTATAATGTGTGCATTTGTAATCTGTGTGGGGTTGGAACACTTAGAACACTTTTTGTATGTGCAGAGCCAATAATGGCAGTCAATGAGGGCATGTGAAGATGAGCAGCTAAAACACCACCCACCAGCATCAGTAGGTATAGGTACAGGTGCTACACCTGGAAATACATATTCCTGCAATGGTCAGAAATGCTGTTTTCAAAATTATCTTCCATCCGTCCCTCATTCTTCCAGCATTGCGCTTTTACAGGTTTTTTCCACACACAGGCGCAGGCCAGCCACCATTCGCAACTGAAAGGATGGGCTTCCTATTTTCTTCTTCCTATAAAAGGTTCAGATTATCTATTGGTATGATAACCTTTGCAGAGTAGTACCTGAACAATATTTATCATGCATTCACTTTGACCATAAAAATGCCAATAATGCCCATTCTCTGATGTTGCACATTTTCATAATGTGTGTGCCACTACTAATGATTTAGATCACCTTTGCAGTTGCAGAAAGGCCCTGCAGATAATTTGTTTGCACCACTAGTTGATGCCAATTCCTCTGGGTGCATGATTTACACACATAGAGAAGCAAGGGAGGAAATCTGCTTTAATACTAGCAGGATGGAGCAGAAGACCTTTGGGGTTCCTCCAATTTTCATCCTTTCAGACCCTTGTGTCCAAAAATGGACGCACAAAAGAACTGCTATGCAGTATATATATCAAGTTTTTTAAATGCCATTTTGAAGACTTAAAAGTGGCATTTACAGGGTAAATAAATTCTGAAATTACTGAATGTTTGGTACTAGGCAGAGCTGAATGGGGCTTAAGAGATTTATGCAAAAAGAAAAAAATGTATATGGTGATTTTATACCAGTTCTTTTGTGCATCCAATTTGGCCACTAGGGTCCCAGTGGGTATTTTGATGTTTTTTGGTGTGTCTTTTTGGACGATGAATGTTGGTGTCCATTGACAACCATTATATGGACAAATACTGCGCGGACCCCCCCGTAACTCAGAGAAGGAACGGAGGACTCTGAAAATTCTTACAGCTCTTAGTTGACATGAGGGTGAGTAGATAATGAGAAATTTGCATTTTGGGTGAACTATCCCTTTAAACTACAGAGAAGACTCCAATGACTGCCAACAAAAAGAAAACTGCATTTAAAAGAGAAAACGAAAGTCCTATTTAAATTACAGGTTCATTGCAATAGGTGATTCACAGGCCCCCAGCCGGCTCTGTGTAATACGTGGCGACCGGCTGTCCATCATCACTTCACAGACAACTTCAAATGCTCTATACATTGTGGATTAAGGTGGAACATCCTGAGGCCACCCTTCCCCCTCCCTGGGTCTCCATGGTGCCAAAAAGCTTTAAGGAAATATTTCTCTTTACACTTGATATGAAATAGCCGCAGTACGACAAACTCAACTGTGCAACAACTTGAAGGCCTTTGTGGAGCACTGAGTCTGACGGGTGTGTATGATGGGTCACACTGAAACCACAGAGACAAACAAACAGTGAGTTGCTGCCAGTCTGTGTGTGTGACGCAGACTCAGACTGTGTGTTCAGACAACATGCCATGTTACCATTTGAATTCAGGATAAGGTGCAGCACAGACACACACTGTATCATTGACACATTAAATATGTTTTGTGCCACTATACTAAACACAGAAGCTGCGCTAAACATCTCCCCCTCCTCAGCAATCTGTTGACCTGCTGTCGGGGTTACAGCACACCAGCTGCTTCTGAACCAAAGTGTATTTTGTGTCTGTTGTAGTCATTATGTATCCCTGTGGTCGTTGTGAGTCTCTTTAAAGTTGTTTTCTGTCTCTTTGCGGTCATTTTGTGTCTCTCTGTGGCCTCTGGGCCAGTGTTTAGTGGGGCTGTTCAGTAATCCATCCATGCTAAACGCTGCCGTTCACTGCTCGGCAGCCTGAGGATTTAAAAAAAAAAAACCCTAATGGTGTTTTCAGCACAACTTCAAGCAGGAAGACAAGTGTCAGTCAGCCGTATCTCATCATCACTCTGAGGCTCCGTCTCCTCCATTATGCAAAGATTTCATCAGGAGGGGCTTTTGTGCCGGTCTGCTCTTGATTACAGTGATATTTGTATATATGCACGCTTCTCCACACTGAAGCCTTTTGATTCTGTGTGCATCTCGTCACAGTAGGTGACACTCAGCACTGCATCTTATATGAGAGGGACGGGAGGGACGGTCCTTCTTGGCAAACAGGAGGGAGCTGCATTGTGTGTTGTTTATTTATAAGGCGGCTGCAAACCTGCCCAGTTATCTCTGCTCTCTGATCACATTTAATACACATACAGCACTTACAGGACTATCTAACTTGAGCTGCAGAACATGGTGCTGTGTACAAATGGAGAGAGGCCCGAAGAAATATCAAGTTGCATTATCTGATTTCACTAGAACCTTTTAAAGGCTCTAACTTGTATTTATCAATTGCACATGAACATGCTTTTCCTATGAAATGGATCGAAGCAAAAGTCAAAGAGCCAACGAGGAGTTTCTGTTCAGTTATAAAACAGTCTCACGTTAATGTGGATGAATCTACGCTACCCACACTTGTTAATGGCTCCATTTTCGATCAATATATAGTTTTGTCTCTATCATTTTTTTGTTATTATTAGTGGTGGCGGAAATGCTGGTCGAGCCGACCAGCATTTCCTTACTTTCGGTTTCGCGGACGCAAATGAGAACAACAGCGATTCGGGCGGCGTTATGGTCGGAACTACGACGGTAACTGAACCTCTTTGAACCTCTGACTTTAATCCTTGATGAATGAAAACATAAGTCCGTCTTGCGCCGGTGGAGGAATTCTACAGTGTGCGCGGAAGCAGCGTGAAAACACTTCGCTTTTCCAAAACTCCTCGTTGTCTCTTTAAGACAGGAAGACTATCTCTAAAGGATAATTACCGTTTTTTACAATCTGGACCTTATTTCTAGCATAAAATGCAATCATTTACTCACAAGTCGTTCCAACAAAATTAGATCCAGTCGAGAGCTGCATATATCTGTATAATGCGAGAACACGGGGCAGTGCAATGAAGCCTCTAAATAACACATTATCTGCCGCAAAACTCATTAATTTCATCAATATTTTGTTATGATACACTAGTGCTATTCCGCTCCGAGCCCATGGTGGCATGTTATCAACATCCGGGGTCCCTGTTTAAATACAGTAAGGGATTTTCTGATGATGATATTACTAATAACGACAATGACAAATGAGAATCTCATGTTATCTGACCCAGCCGTCTACAGTATAGATTTCCATCTGCAGTCACAGAGCACTCTGTGACCAGAGACACATTCACCTTAACCAGTGACCATAATGTAGTCCTGGACCTCCTCCATCACCTCTCCTGTGTGTGACAGCAGCCTCAGCTCCTGCTGTGTCCACTCTGTGGCTGCTGCGGTGCTGATGCTGCTGCCCAGTCTCTGCCCTTTGTGTTTGCCTTTGATAACCACCGCCATCGATAATAGTAATTGTCTACTAGCTGAGCGGGTGAGAAGGCTCATCACGAGAGAGAGAGAACTGAGACAATACTGCCCCTCAAGTGTGCGGTCTCCTTTCCTGTTTTTTCTGCATCTATGTTTTGAGACCAGCACCTGTTAAGATTGGATGTGCGCGACCTTTTTCACCCTTTGTTCCTACAATACTGCCCTTCAAAATAAATCAACAAATATTATACTATGAGTCCATGATGCACATGCAACCTCCCTTTTCTCCTGTGATGATAATTGACCAGATTCTCTCGTTGTTTCATGTTTGACTTCCTGCCCAGCTTGAAGCGAGCGTTTGCAGCTCGCACACCAAATAGACTGGACACCGAAATAATCGCTGCAGGGTGCGAACCGGCTGCGGAAGTTGCGTGCCACGACACAACATCAGTATGGGCACCGAAGTGAAACTGGCTCCCCTTCTCTGCACTGCTGCGGCTATTCGTGACACTTCCGTGTCCGGTGGGCGTTCCCCGGCGCTTTGCGGGCACTGCAGCCTACATTACGATCAGGTCTGAACTTGTCACCGTGTGTCAGCCCTAGTGTGTGTAAGCATGGGAAAATACAATTGGAAACCCCCGGAAGAGATAAGGAGTAGAACGAGTGTCAAGAAGTCTAGCCCGCAGTTAGCCAGAATCTGATGAGGACAGTCGAGGGAATCGACATCGATACCACTTAGTACTTGTATATACAAATACAACACAAAGTATCTTACAGAAAAATGTACATGAATGTCATTCAAATTAGTCAACTACACACATTTCTATGAAAGAAAGGAACTGAAAAATGGCCGCCATCAACCAACAACCAAACCAAATTTCAGGCCTGTATCATAATTTTTCTGTTTTCTTAAGAGAACCCTGCACATCATGAAATGTGACAAAGCCCCCCGGGTCAAGGGAGGAATTACATTGAAGAAAGTTTACATCCTTATGTTTGGATAAATTGTATTGGAGATAGGAGAAAAAGGGAGGAAGAATCCTGCTCATTTGAATTAAGCAGAGCTTTCTAAAACAATAAAAAGAGAGACACAGAGACCAGCAGTTCAGTCTTTTCTAGAACAGACTCAGGTTTATGTCCTTTTTTTTGCACCAAACCCCATCTTTTCTCGTCAGGTATTCAGACACTTGAATGAGCATTTTTCTAATTTACTGATCACTTTTGGGACTGTCATTTTGTACTAGTGTATGTTGGAAATAAAGATCCCAGATCTCCTGAGTTGCTGCTCTCTCTTCCTGCTCATCTCGTATTCTCATCAAGTTCCTGCTTTTATTCTCATTTGTTTCTAATTGATTCTTAAAACAGACTGTGACTAGTGGAGTCGCTTTGTGTTAAACAGAGACACAATCAACGTTTCCTGGAGCAGCAGAGCTTTGCTTGGTGGGAACACTAAACTATTACTATTGTTGATAGCGAGCTGGAGAAAAAAAATGTCATTGTTGGAATGTAGTTCTTTAAACTCAAACTAGGACAGTTCCTAACAGTGAAATTCAATTATGTCATAAAGCTGAACGAGCTCAGAGAAAGAAAGGAGGCCAGTTTCCCTGGTCTTTTATTTTTTCCTTCTTCTTCTCAACAGACTGAATCACTGCGCATTTGACCTTTATACACCAACAACACATATTCATGCATTTGACATAGATGAGTTTCTGGTTACTATAATACCTCTGACCAATTGGTTGAACGCTGAACAATATTAGATTGTGAGAGAGGCCACAAAGGGTAAAATTACCTCCTGTGTAGAAACCTGGCAGCTCACTGAATTTATTCTCCGCTCCTACAATCAAATCTCCAAAGAATAAGTGTGTTTTTGTGCCTCCATCCAGTCAGGCCGACTGGATGAAAATGCAATAAAGATTTTCTCTCCGTGTCTTCCCAGTCTCTCTCTTTGTCTCTTTTTCTTCTCCTTCTCTTTTGTGCCTTTTTTTGGCTCGACCCCCCCCCCCCCCCCCCCTCCAACTCCCATCCCAGCCCATCTCACTCTCCCCTCTCTTTTCTTATTTCATTTGGTATTAATCTCTCTTTCTCGTTCTCGCTCTCACAGAGCGCTGAAGCAATCTAAGCTGATTTGTTTGAGAAAACAGTGCAGTTTGTGGAGACAGTGCAGCGGCCAAGCTTGGAAAACAGGAACGCACGGCAGTCGGTTGAGATCCAGCCTGACTCTATCTGTGAGGACATCAGTGTGTGACCGACGCCGACTGAACGTCTGTCAGGAAGCTCATAGTTCTGCATATGAAAGTGGCAAAATGCACACAACACTCAACTAGACACCCCATACTTACCTCTGCGAGTATATTTTCTGCTGGCTCGGCGCCTGGGTTCTTCTTTGTGTACGACACAGCACTGGGAGGAAACTGCTGTACCTCACGCTGTCTGTGCTGTGACATTGATGGCTGTAGCTCTGCCAGCGCGTTGTCGAGCCAGGACAGGAAAGTCTCTCGAGCGTGCCCAGCAACCAAACAACGCTGCTGTTTGACTAACCTTGAATTACTGGCAAATATCTACGTCCCATTAGCATAACAGAGGGAGACCTTCCCTTTAGAACCCACGGAGTCAATGTATACTTTGTGCGCCGTGCGTGTACGTTGTGTTAATCACATGTCGGAGTCTGGCAGAGTGAGTGAGTGTTAAGTGCTCAAAGTTGCACAGGACTGTTTTAAATGTTCATTTTTAGTCAGCACGAAATCTGTTCCAGATTCAGTGCGTTTCGCTGAAGGACAAGTTGGCTGTGCTTTTTGGATGTGAGACAAGAAAACAGCGTGTGTGGGTCTGTGTGTTTCAATTGTTATGAATAATAGAAGTGATACCTCTAACAATAAACTGTACGCACTATTACTTGATCCAGAAAATGAAATTAAATACCCTATTAATTACTTTTTAATTCTTCAAGAATCTTGGAAGAAAACAAACAAAACACAAGCAGTTACAAAGCGGGTTCACCAGTCACTGTGTCGGAGAAAGGCAAAGGTGGGAGGAAGTTCCTGTTTTCCAATTCCAGGCTGTGAGGTCCCATCACTTCCAAGTCAATACCAAGTAGATTTGTGATATGAGCCATAAACAAGACATAAATACACAGAGGAATACTTAACATGGATAATTTTGGTGAGGGCTGTAAGATTTCTGTGGTCACAATCAAACTGTTTACTCTCCTGCCTGTGCTGCTGTCACGCTGAGTCAAGGTTTATCTCATGGGAGATTAGGTTTATTCACTGTTGATTGTTTCTCAACAATAATTCAATTTGGTTTTAGGAGACGATGACAAAATCTTCTTGGGTCAGAAGTTTGAAGTCTCGGTTGAGTCATGAATTGATGGCGTTAAAGCCAAAAGAACAAGTTCCATTTCATTTTGGGTTTTGTCAAGTCAAGTCTCAAGTCTTCATGATTTGGATCTTAATTCAAATCCATATGTTACAGTACACTTTGACTGTACCACAGAGAAGACACATAACACTCTGGTGCCAGAAAATAGCCATTTGGACAAAGAGAAGAGAGGAAGCCTGTTTATCAAGAGGGAAGCAGCAACTAACAAGACTGACACAACTTGGATGGTAATGAACACTTGGATGAGGCTGGGGAACAACCATGATAATGCTTTAAAGAAGCCAGCATTGTGTTGACTAATGTTGTTGGAAACCATACACGATTCCTGATCTGATCCATCACCACCTCCACGTAAGAATTACAGCTAGAAGGCTCTCTTATTTGAGTGCATATTATATTATTGGGTAATTGTGTTTATCGGGTAATTGTGTTTTTTTGTTACATCTTTCAGCCAGATGTTCCGCCCTGAAATGGACTTAACCAACAAAAGAGACTGGAATAGATGTTGGTTAAGAAGTGAAATTCCCTCTGACATTCATCTGATTCCCCTTTTAATTTTCTATCCCTGGAAAAGTCGGTGCACATCACTGTGTCTTAACCTGTAGTCCCATACATCATCTACAGTCTCTAGCAGAGCACTGAGAGCTTCCATCCATCTTCACTGTGACACCTGGTGCTCCGTCTGCTCAGAGGCTTCATCTTATCAGATTCATATTTTAATTCAAATACGACACCAAAGGTTGTTTTTTTTCAGATTTGAAAAAATAAAACATTGAGAAATGCCTGGAGCACCAAACATCTTCTATTTCAGTTAGATGATTGGCATAGGAAAACTGAAAAGTAATTAATGGGTTTCAACACTGGGCTACTTATTAAAATTAAATACTGCTGCTTTTCGCTGTCATTTGAGGATGTTAGTTTGTTATTTTTAAACCAGCAGCACCATTCTCCTTTTTTATTTTTGGGTGTATGTGGAAGAAAAATGACTTTTCTAGTACAAGAATATGTAATGGAATTTCTCAATCAATTATTGAGTTGATGTATTGATTTAGCAACATTTAAGACTCTTGTTCATTTGGCAACAGTTAATTTTCTAGCCATTGTGTGCAGCGATCACACCTCTAGCCTTTAGTGTATGCAAACAGGTCAGTGTAGACAGTGGCCTCATCTGTTACTCTGACACTAAGTCATTAGCCATGAGCCAGGCTGTCGGCCTGAGAGATTAGCTGCTAGCACGCTGCTACTTAAAAGCTCCAGGGGAACTGAAAATGGAGGTGAAATTCGACGAAATGTGTTTGGGTGCGTCACCGAACAGTTAGGCGTGCAGTTTGACAGATTTTGTAGCCGTTATTTATTAGGAGGAACACAGTTTTTCTGCAGTGCCTCAAACACACCGCTGACTCCAGATCAGCTTCGTGTCCTAACTACAGAGGCACTGTGATATTTTTTATGAGCTGTAATCTGCACTGATTGCTGATTGTTAATCCTAAATGACTTGAAATGCTGCGCGCACAACACTCATTTGTGTTGATTTCTGCATTGTGATAATGGTCCAGGTGTTTTTCAGCAGGGCTTCATGTTTCCTTACGGAAAATCCAAGAAACATGAATCTAATGTTTGTAAGATTTAACTTGATATGCCAAGTTGGGTGATATTATGACATTATTATTGTAACATTATAGAACCTGCAAGAGTAAACTTTAATCCACATTTCAGCCATAAAGGCCCCATATATGGTCAATATTCTCTTTGATTAAAAAGCCAGTCTATGTTTAGTGCAGTGAATGTATTAAAAAAAGGAATGCACACAGCCTATAGTCAAAAACTGAACCTTAAAACCAGCTGTCAAGACTTCTGTAACTTTGTGATGTCATAACAAAGAAGTTCTTCTTTTTTTGTTCTTAAAACCATGTATTCATTTATGGAAATCAGCTTCCCACCTCTGCCAGGATCTGCCTGGATGTTTAGGAAAATGAGCCGCCTCTGAGCCTGCACCAAAAATTTAAAGTGTTCTTCAACCTCTCTCCAACCAAGTTTAGTGGGTAATTTTAAAAAAGGGTAAATATTGATTTTCTGCTTTTACATTTATGCTTAGTCTGACAAGAATTCCTAAGAGTGCTGCAGATGCCTGACGACTAGGCAAATCTCATCCACTTTCTAACATCTTTGCTCATAAATTGTGCTAGAAGTACAGTTAGCACACTGTTAACTATAGGACAGCAAAAAGAGCAAAATATTGCTGTCAACTGGTAAATAAACACAAATATAAACAATAACACTACCTTTATTTATTTAGTTTGGAAGCAAACAAAGCCACAAGGACAGTTTTTGTAATTCACCATCAAAGTGAAGAGATAATGATAACTGAAGCAACATCAGCTGGTTATTCAGAGCTATCATGAAGCACTTTGGTTCTAAATTTTAGGCTATGTTCTCAAAGAAAAGTCGTATTAATCTGTGATGATCATAGTGACGCAAAGTCTTTATCTGCAGTTAAACTATAGGATCCCACAAAGGCCAACCAAAGCAAACCCTGTCAGTGGACGCTGGTGCAGAATCAGAATTCAGAAATACAACATAGTTAAATCTAGTATAACCTATGTGGTTGCCTCTGCAATTAAAGCCTTTTACCTTAAAACTTAAAGGTATTCAGAAAAGAAAATTGAGTTTGAGCCCACTAGGTCTTAAAATGTAAATTAAATTTTAAACTTTGTGCAAAATTCTATTTTCGAGTAAATCCGAGATGAAAGTGTGGTAGTTTTTTTTGCATTGGATAATGCAGACGCACAAATTATGCGTCACGTTGCTCACTATTCATCAGCCAATGCTACTGGACCGTCTTATATCAATAAAACGTCTGAGAAAAACGAGGGGTAGATGAAGGAGACTCATCCATCACCACCGACACAAACTCTCCATAGCAACTCTACAAGCTAACAGTTACCTAGGTTAACTACACACGCTCGCACACAAACACATACACACACCGAGCTTGGTCCCGCCCCAAACATTGAATATCCCGCCCGCTTGATAACGACCAATCAAATTTGTTTTCCTTACTCGGATAAACTTGTGCAGCAACTCATGGAAGGAGGCGCGACAAACAGGACAAACTGCCTTTTCTTACATTTAACCTGTCTGTGGCAAGTTTATAGATAAATCTACTGTAGCCTATATCTCATCATCATCATCATCATGTACCAAGGTGAACACATTTACTGTAGACAGGTGAAGGGCAATGCTTTTGAATTTTATATCCTCAATAACAAACATTTTGGGAATCTGAAATCATCGCCTACACTGTATTTATACTCATCCCTGAGACATTCTCAAGAGACCTTTGATTTAATTCCTGTGGTTTGTTACCTCATACTCTACAGCTTCATTATCTCTTCAAGGGACCAGAAAAAGATTTTCTTTGCCTCACAGATTGACTACAAATGCTGTGACTGCCCACTTCCAGTATGTGACACACTGGTTGACCTGTGTCCCAATCCGGTGTTATGTGCAGATCGTAAAGCTCGATGAGGGACTAACACGGGTCATGAGGTTTGATGTAAAAGGGTCCAGCACATGTCTTACCAAGAAGCACCATTTTTCAAGCAACAGAGGCTTACATGTGTTTGGCTTGTGAACGAGTGGGCGGATGAGGACGGTAACTAGCAGGGCAGCAGAAGAGCTGCTGTCCACCCAGAGTGGGAGGTTGATTTATTTGAAACACTATGCACAGATAACAGGCTGTGGAGTCTGGAGAGAGAGAGAGAGAGTGCGCCGTTTAATCTTTTTCACCCAGACCTAATACGATCTTCAAAATACCTGTCCAAAACATTCCACCATACGAGACGTGATGAGCTCTATATGTTGGGTCAGCAATCATGAAATGAATGAGGCAGTTAGAGCAGTGCCACAGCCCATCCACTTTAAGTTGCTAGCTTTCTCTATCACGGGTGATGTAACAGCCTCCGTCCCTGTGTGAACTCTGTCAGAGGGGGGGCTGGACGCAGCAGTGTCACAGGAGTCCATCGCTCCAGTGAAGACTTGATGTCCTCTCTGGGTGAATCCCAGAGGTTTGATCTATGTCAGAGAGACAAACAGCAGCACCGACTGAAGTCAAGAGGGCGCTCCTGAATTAGCCATTACATTCCTGTGATAGGCCTGGACATTATACGTTTGGTCTCCATGACGTCAATGCAAAGATAACCCTGCTGCACCTTTTAGTTTGAGTCACTTGAAAACATTTAAGGATATAATTCAATCCCCACATTGTCACAAGAACAGTAAGTTACATTCATCTATTGGCTGTTTATTTATTATTCAATTACTCCAGCGCAGTATCACAGCACATATCTACCCTCCATATCTAGTTCAATAAGTCTCAGTTAATCCACATCCAGCTTCTGTCTCCAAAATGCTACTCTATAAAAATGTATGATTTTCTTTTCCTCATATTTAATTCTCTAAAAACGTCTTTTGGATTTTCACATCATCAGTGGACAGAGCTGATGTGTAATTTGTAGCTTTTAGAGGAAACAGTATTCTGTTAAACTTCAAAATCCCTCCAAAGGGATTTATTCATGATTAATGTTCACTTTTAATATTAATAGAGTGGGTTATGGAGAAAACACTGCAGATTATACTGACAGAGTTCTCTGTAGGTTTCCCATGAAGACAAAAAGTCTGTTCATGGAAATATGCAGCTAGATGACACAATAAGAGCTTTATCAGCAGTGAGCCATAGCTTGTGCAGCATGTAGGCCTATCTCAGATTGCCAACTACTCGTTCTCTCACACACTCTCACACGCCAAGCAGAATACATACAGGAGCTGTTGTCAAGTTATACAGCAACATATGGTCAAAGGTTACAGACATTGTGCACATGGACTGGACTCCACTGACCTAATGTGTGCCTGAGGCCGGAAAAAAGAAGTTCAGATTTGTGTTTTTTATAGGGTGTGGCCATAGCCATATTGTGTTATCTCTCCACTGGTAGACAGGAACAGACAGAGACAGTAAAAGATAGTAGAGCATCGAGATGTGAAGGGTAGAGACAGTGGATGATGGAGACTGTGAAAGACAAAGACATAAAAAACAGCGAGAAATAGATATAGAAGAGAAAGAGAGAGACAGTAAGAGACTGAGGAGACACAGGATCTGATCGTTACTACCTCAGTTTTCAGTTTTCTGCCTACTCCACTGACCGCCCCACATGTTCAGTCCACCTCAGAAATAGAAGCTGAAATCCACCAGGAATATAGTTCAGAAAGTTAAATCTACTTTCACCGTCATGTCAAAGAAATGTACAACAGCAGTCTGGTGTAAACATCAGCACTAGCTGTAGCCTAATATGAGACTCTCATATGGGACACACCTGTCTGCGTAAACAGTAGCAGCCCACACATCTGGACAAAATAGACAGCTTAAGCCTAAAGGTTTCCATTGTATGGCACATGATTCATTTAGAAAGATAAAGCATGGAAAATGACTGTCAAAAATTAAAATGAGCCATAGCTATTTCACCTGAAACTAATCACAGTCCACACCACTCATCTGAGTCCTCAGCAGGAGGCCTCAGCTGATGCAAACTTCCAAGATCCCAAGGAAACATTTCTTACCATGACTCCTGGTTTCCCAAACAGTCAGTCAGCAGCAGTCAGTCAGCCAGCAGGTAGGACCCGAAAGTTAGATGATCCACCAGTGTTAAATCCATTTTCATCACGTTCTTCGCTGTTTCATCCACGTGCATTGCATGCTAAGGAGTTTTTACTGTAGCATGCAAAGCTTTGGCTTCGTAGCCCTCAGGCGTGCGTCAAAAACAAATTGAGCCCAATGTATAGCTAGTTATATCAACGGGAAACCAACTAAAAAGAATTGGTTTTGGAATAATATTGGACGGATCATTCTCAAAAGTGCCGACATCCTCTCCAGGAAACGCTGCACACCTGGGACTAGTTAACAACAACAGTGTCTCTGATTGGCCGCTGTCCACTCTACTTGATTGTTCTCTCCGACCTCTTTCACCTGTAGCCTGCATGCACCGCTGCACATTTCGGAGGCCGTGTCCGACACACAGCCCGGGATAACACGAGCCATTTCGATCCTATCAGGCGCAGAGAGCCTTTACTGCTGTCTTCACAGGCCATCCGAACCAGATAATTTCTAATATTGAGTAGCTCTGACGGAACCAACCACCTCCGATACGTAAACAGTGACGTCACTCCAAACTGGCAACTCACTGGCCTGATCGCTAGACCCAGTGCTCTAGAAATTACAAAAACAAACTTTTATTTTTCACCAAATGTGTATGTTTTGACAGAAGGCTAGCATTGCCAAAACATGCACATTTTTAATTAAATTTTTTATGTTAAAATAAACTCTGACATAGTCATTATATGAATTAGATATATTACAGGACATAGAAAAGTCCCTGTCAACACACATATTTTGAAAATCTTCATGATTTAATTGTGGCTGCTACCCTGCTACCCCTTCAAATCCTGAGACCCCTTCATGTCATGACACAAAACAGTTTCCCATTATTAATCTGCATTCATAAGCAACTACTAGAGAAGATCAATATTGTAATTTCCCATTATTAATCTGCATTCATAAGCAACTACTAGAGAAGATCAATATTGTAATTGACGTATCATTTTAATGAGGTGTAGTCTATTTGTCTAAGTGGTCACTAGATGACAGTATTAGAGCACAGATGACAACCTGAATTTGGAGTAGGCTAGACAGAAATGAAGTGTGACCGGTTGAGAACACACACGTTGCTCGTCCTCTGATCAGAGTTCTTTGTTTACACTCTCTCAGATCACTTTTCTGTTTGCTTCTCTCAGAAATATTTACTAGCCTACTATAGCTGCTACTGTAGATGTGGCTGAACAACAAAACCTCCTAACTGTTGCTCATAACCTGCTGCACAGATGACCTCCTGGCTCATTTTTGTTTTGTTTTTTTTACAGGATGCACATTTGATTGGCGGCTGACTTATGTGTGTCCCTGAGGAAGAAGAGAGAGAGAGAGAACACCTTGGGAATGAACTCATGACACCTCAGAGATTACCAGTTTGCTCTGTTTCTCATCTCAGTAAGATGTGCTTCAACTTGACAGGAGAGAAACTGTCTTCCCCTGAATCTATTCCCCACATTGCCATCTTTTCACTCTCTCTATTAATTTTAGTGTCACATGAGACTGCTTCTTACTCCTTATCACACTATTATCTCACATGTGCCACACCAGCAGGACTCAGTAAATAGGAGAAACACCTTTACAATGAAACACCAAGAACCACACACTCCTGGCTGTGACAATGCGAGTTATGTCTCTTGAAACTGGAGCAGGTGCACTTCATGGTGAACACAAAAGAAATAATAAAAACTTGTATATCCTCCCTTCTGAACATTTCCTTTACTCATCATGTGCGTAGCTCCCTGTTTTTTTTTTTATTCTGACCACCTGCAGTTTGCAGGCCAGTCCACACTGTGGTGTCTTTGTTTTGGTTTTGGGATGCTGCTCTCTGACTCTTCATTATCCTGACTGCACTGTGTTCCTCTCCTACTGGCTCGAGACACTCTGTGATTAGAGTTTTATCCTCATCACATGAGACTTTATGAGTCAAACTAATAATGCCACTGCACCAGTGAGCAGTTTTGATGACAGCCTCCGTCATCACTAATATGATGAACAATATTATGAGTGTGCTGGGGGTAAGTTAAATATTCTCCATCATTTGAGAGCTTTATTTCAAGAAGATACTGCAAGGACACTAGGTATTACTAGGTTCCCTTTTGCCCTGTAGAAGAAGTTGACCTCCCTCATTGTCAATGTAGAATTCCCACACTGTGTAAAGATGCTGCTTTCACCCATACTGTTTTGAGTACTATATGAAAAATGCATATTGGCTGCATTATTATATAATTATTTGGTGCGACAATAAAAACTGGCAATTAAAGCTCAGCAAGCCACAGGAAGCTCAGGAGTGAGTAATTCTGGCTTAGTCACAGGGGTGCACACACAGACACACACACACACACACAATCATTCTCTATAGGTACTGTATGGTCATTACTGTTGATGGGTTTGAAGCATCAGCATAGGTAACTAACATGCTCTTAATGGTAGTGACACACCCCGATTTATGCCCTGGAGACACATAACAGCTTTTAACACACATGCTTTATAATGCTGTCCACACATAAGCACACATACACACGCACACACAAACTGCGGCAGGGAATATTGAGCTGCCCATTTCACTTAGAGGTCTTTTCCCAGCACGGTGCCTGTGTGCTGGCAGCTACAGCTACAGACCGCTGTATATGTCTGGGAGTATGTATCTCTATACATTATCAACCTCTCCCTCCTCCTACTCCGCCTCCTGTGCTTATCTGCTGTAGGCATAAGAATGAATACACACACACACACATGCAAAGGGGCACACATATAGATACACACACACACACAAGGAAGGGCAGGCAATGAGACAACCTGTCAGTATTATATTGAGAACACTGCTCCCTGGTGGTGAAGACTTTGTAAATGCAGCAGAATAACAGAAGCTTTGTGTATTGTGAATAGCTGAATCACAAAACCTCCTACAACTCCATGCCTTCCTGCATCTGTCAACCCACATTTTTATGTTTTTGATTAACCTCTTATAAAACATTTTTATTATTATTGTTATCAGGTACTAAAGTTACTGGACAAGTGGAACAAACAGAAAGACATAAAAAACAACTTATTACAAGGATTATGTTGTGGTGGAAGGTCCATAGTGTGTGTTTGTGAATGCGTGCATGTGTGTTGTTCTGTGTGTGCATATAAGAATGAATGCGTATGTGCTGGGGAGGTTGAGCTAGAATGATTTAATGAAGCATGAACGAGAGTAAAAGCAAGAATAAATGAGAGAGAAAGAAGGAAAAAAATATATTCTCCTCTACCTTTCAAAAACATTACTTTCAGATTTCTTTTCAACGGTACAATTTCATCTCCTGCTCTCTGTCAAAGACATTTACATACATTTATTTGATGTATATGCATGTGAAGCGCCCGAAGACCAAATTGTAGCTTTAGATGTGACTTTATAGTCGAGAAACAGACAGTAACTCTGCAGCCAATATAATGACATTAACAAGGTGAAAGTATGAATTCTTGATGCAACTCTGTTGCAGTAATCATCTTGCTTAGCTGTTTGTTTTTCTATTTGTTTGGTGTATTATGGATTTACCATACTCATACGGCTTCACTTGCCTTGTTAGCAAATAGTTTCCTATATACATCCAGCAGACACTGAGCAGCATTAGCATTCACTTGGAGGGATGTTGAATTGATTGTTCAATATTCACTATCTTTGCTTGCAAACAACATCCGAGTCTTTAGCCACTGGATGCTTCACCTGCTGGTCACTAACAAGCTAACAAGCTCAGTTACAACTCTTGACGCCAGAGTTGTGTAATAGTCCTCTGTCAGTTTGAGTCTACACTTAGGCCTTTCAGCCAGTGTTCTCATAAAAACCTTGATTAGTGCAGCTTTCATTATTGGACACGTGCTGAGAAAAGAAATATAGAGAATTAGAAGAAACAAACCAGTGAAACGTTAGGACAAATAGTAGTATACAGAATAAATTGAATGAAACTAAATAAAAGCTGCAAATAAATAAACATAAAAGTGCAGTCATGACTGTAGAACAAAAGAAGAGCTTAAACACTATGCAGGATTAATCACTGCTGTTATGATTCGGGCTAATTGCCATTTATTAGCTTTTTGAGAGCTTCCTCCTTCGTGTCTTGAATGGCTGCCTCTCTGCTCTTCCTCCTCCTCCTTTAGCTACGAGAGCAGAACAGAATTACAACATTGACTGTGATGTATGTGTTTGTACAACACGTACAAAGAGAATTACTGTTCTCACACATCCTACAGTACATCCTCTTATTGTGCTTCCTTTCAACTCTACAGTATATTGTGCTCAAATGTATTCCTCATTTTGCATGCAGCACCGTGGTGTCATTATTTTCAACTACAGCTATGCATGTCGGCATTTCCCAGCTAGTTATGTTGCATTAGCTGGAAAATGACAAATCAATCATTTATTAATCAATTATTGAAGTTATTTTCATGTGAATAGGCTAATTATTGTGTAGTCTACCTCATTGGATCACTTCAGATTTGATACTTTTGTTCATGTCATATTATTGTTTTGTAGTAACTCCATCTAAGTCCATTTAACAACTTGGATCACCACTTTTAGATTTGATAAAATATTCATTTTGAATTCATGTCTCAAGATGAGAAGATTGCTTTGTATTTAGCTTACTAGTTTTCCATCTGTAGTCCCTGGGCAACAATAAACAAGTAGAATAGAAAAGGTAAGAATTAACAGTTTACATAGCATTCTAACATATATACACCATGTAACACATCACAAACATTCAAGACATAGACCTAAAGTACTTTACCAAGGTTAAAAGAAATTATGACTTATGATTAATGCTGACATGTCTGATTTTTTATGATCCATTGCTTGACCTCCCAGGAAAAAATTGAGGAATCAGATTAGCTGTTCCATGATTTTACTTTAAAAGAAAAGGCAGATTGAGCAAAGGCAGAGCTGTAGTCAATCTCCACTTGAGAAATTGGGATTTGTTTTCTAGGAGGAGCTATTTATTATGATTAAACGAACATCAGAAAATATTAAATTATCAAAACTAAGCATTTAGTTAGGTGCAGCCCTGCTATATTGCTCCTGTGTTTTACACCATGTAAATACTCTCACTGTTGAGCCAGGAAGAAGGTGAGACTGATACTGGAAGAGAACTCACTTGTGACTGACACAATAGTGAAGCAATAAAGACTGTACTGTAAATTAGCAACGGTGTGTACAGTGTACTGTATGTTGTTCCTGAATCTTCAGGTGAGAATAGGTTCATCCGTGCTTCTGCATTTGTTTGTGTGGATGTTTCTAACTTGCTGTTATGTAACGATTTAAGAGTTCTCTGCATCTGTGTGATTGTAACTGTGATTCTGGGGTTTCCATCATTGACACTATTGTTGAGACTATGTTGTATAGTGGTGATTGGGAAGTCCAACATACATGGCATCACAAACAGATAGATACAATGTATACAATACTTCAGATTTATTTCTTTTTTTAAAATGGGAACAGTACATATTGACGGACATTGACATGTAAGTACTTGCTATAGGAACATGAAACATGATATGATATGTGGCAGTATCTTTGGTCACTTTGTGGATTTACTAATTAAAGATCGCATTACCGACAGTGTTAAAGGGTCATTCAAAATACCACGGAAATCACTATCATCTCAGTTCTCATTCTTGCTGACATGACAGTGTGTCAGCTGTTGATACTGATATTAAACTCTCGATTGCCACATTTCGCAGTTTCGCTTTACACTGTGAGTTGTTTCATATGACAGGAAGCACGGTGACTCTTCTGTGACCTCTGTAACAAACTTTTCAACTAGTTTCATCCACTACACTGCAGGGCTGGAAGGCCGTATTGGTCAGAGTCACATCAATGTCGCCAGTGTCACTCACGCTGACAAGAACCGGAGCTTTCCCCCTTCTGTTCACAGTGCAAAGGAAACCGACCTGCAGGCTTCACCAAAACTATAATACTACCCACGGTTAGATTTTCTGGCTGTTTTCCAGGTGGATACTGACATCTGCAGTCAAGTTCTCAACTGTCTGAAGTGACAACTAAAACTAACAACTTAAAAACTTTAATAACACCAAAGTGCAAATGCAGAATATTTTCTCAGGGGTTAACAGATTAATTAATAACTTCCACATGTCCTTTGAGTCACAAAAAAAGATAGATGAGAATCATTTGTTTAATTTTTAAATACATGTGCATTTCCCTGTAGTCCAACCCCAGTAGTCTAATCTTTGTATGACTGAATTATTCTGCATTAATACTCATAGTAATGCTGCATTAGCATCAAAACAAAGTAGGCTAAATAAAAAATGATAGTACATACTTGATCTAAGAAAAAAAGTGGAAAAGTCAGGGGTCCACTTTAGTATTCAATTCCTAGCAACGGCCCTGACAATGACTCCACTGATGACCCTTTGCTGCTTGTCATCCCCCCTCTCTCTGTCTCCCCATTTCCTGTCTCTCTACAGCTGTCTCATCAATTAAATGCCTAAAAGCCCAAATAAGGCCTTGAAAAAAGAAAATCTGAATGTGAAAAGAAACGAGGCACTACATACAAAAATGCTGTTTTCATACACTGATCAATTTTGAGATTTTGGGTTATTTTTCCCCCATTCTTTCAGAAAAGTCAAAAGAAATGGTGGAAAGTCATACTTTTACGATCGGTTGTGAATACAGAGGAAATGACCATTTTTGGAGCCTACATCACTGTTCAGGAGAGAGAGAGCCATACCTGATATGCCATGGGTCAGACAGGCAACAGGGACAGGATGTCAAAGTAGCATGCTAACTTTTGGTGAATTTAGGAGAAATCTACTGATTCTTTTTGTCTCTCATAAAAGCTGTTTTCTCAAAATGAGTTTTTCCTCACATTGTGAGTCCGAAATCTCCACTTCAGCAGCACTTACAGACACCAAACCTTCCAATTGTATTCCTTTCTATATTCTGAGGGTTTTTACAGAGGGGATTGTTGAAATACTGTATCATTCAAAGTCTGATTTATACATCATTTTATTCCTAACAACATGACCAATTTTAGGGGTTGTGACAGTATTTTCTCATTCAGAGACATCTAAAATCCCCTCTGTAAAAACCTTTGACTCTGATATGTCAACAAAATAAAACAAAAATTTTGAAAGGGGCTTGTTTTGATTTTGCTGCTGGAAATGTATGCAAATTAGTGCATATTTCATTAGATATTGCCTCATTTACACATAAAACTTAACAAAACTTGTAATACAAAAAATATTTGTCTTAATGTAAATGATAAACTTTGGAAGTTTCGTGGTGATATCTTTTTGGTTTTTTTTACCCTATTCACAGGAAGAGTTCACCAAAAATGAAATTCAGTCATTATTGACCTATCTTCATGCTGATGATGAATACTCAGGAGTAGTTTTTTATTTCTCAACGTGAATCTGGAGACCCAGGAGGGGGGGTTGTACAGTAGTCCAATGAAATCCTTGTCAATGAGTGAATCACGTGAACATGAGAGCACGCCCCAGGCAAATTCAATACAGGACTGTTTAGGCTGTAAAAATGTCCTAAATGATGTTGTTTTGAGTAAATTCTGGACTATATCCCTTTAGGACACTTGGATCGCAGTGGACGAGCAGTGTGGAGGAATATTACAAGGTTTTTTTGGACCTTTTTGTGTCGGCCGCTATTAACTCTTATAAGGATTTGGTTGGACTACGAACCACTCTCCCGAGTCTCCAGATGCACTTCGAGGAATAAAAACCTACTCATTCATCAGCATAATGACTGAATTAATTTTTTTGGTGAACTATTCCTTTAAATTAGTAAAATTACATTTATCTTAAATAATACAGGGTGAGGTAGTGTTTAAAATAGAATTAAATGCAAACACTGTAGCTACTGTATGAATGATTCACTGTTCACCCACAGACTTGATACGGCAGACTGTGAATGGACCACTCGGCACGTAAAAGATGAATGATCCTCATGACTGAGAAAACCGTCATTAAAGATGTCATGAAACCTTGATATGGGACGAACAAACCCACACTGTGAGCCGAGAGTAAATATCAAACCACTCAATTGCCCAACTCTCCTTAATATTGGAATGGAAAGTCCCACTTTGGAATAATAAAGACGGACAAATGAGGTTTCCTAGACAAGATAATACGAGAAGTAACCAAGCAGCGTCACAAGGACAGGTGTGAGTGTGAAACCCAAGAAGATGCAGGACCTTAATGTTTACCTTCAGTAAAGAGCTTCAGACTAATAGTGATGTTAGATAAATGACTTGTAGCCTGTTTCAGGGAGAGTGGAGGCTCCTTCCACATCCTGGCTAAAAACCTGCTCTGCTGATCAGAAATACCCTCAGTTCTCTTATAACAGCTATTTGATTAGAGCAAACTGTGGGTCCAAGTTCATCTACTGAATTCATTGTAGAATTTGTGAAACTGCAAGTATTTATTTTTGTCAAACAGGAAAAAAAATAACTTTCACTTCATGGTTTCCTTTGTTCACGATATGTGTGTATGTGTGTGTGTGTGTGTGTGTGTGTGTAGTGGTACCGTAACCTACTCCTGTCCCTGTGTCACGTGACACAGTTCTGGTCCTGATGCTGCTGTTACCGGGACCCTGTATGAGAGGTGATCGGTGCCACACAGCTGCAGGTTGACACAACTGCACTAGTCTGACATACTGGTCAAACACCGTGTCAGTGCCTCTAGTGGACACACACCGTATGTAAACTGGTGTGGACACAACAATCAAGTTTTGGTTTAGGAAAAAAAAGTAAATCAATTTAAAATTTGAAATTTGAAATGCAACTTCTGAACAAAGTTGAGTTTGTCAGCTGGGTAAAACACCTACACTTGTCTGGTAAAAAAAATTAGCTATAATATTGCAAAAAACAAACCCATGTTGAACAGATTTCCCACATGGGGCCACATGACCCCTGTGGTAGGATACATCATACTGAGTGACCAAGGAGCCTGTAGGAGTTTCTGAGTGAGACAATTGTGCTGAATACTGTAAACAAAAACAAACAAAAAAAACAACCGGATGGATCAACCAGAATAATAATGTTTATGTATTCCCATTTAAGTGATGAAGTGTTTAATTATTCACCCTGTGGTTGTAATAAATAACATCGCCGTAAATTCTGTAGAAGCTCAGGCTTTTATTTGCTTCACCTGCACCTGGCTTATATTTGAGACAGGCATCTATGGAACAGGCTTTTATTTAATTTTGAGCAGATCTTATTGCTCACAGAGATGGAAAAAACTGTTTGTTCTTACTGTTTGAAATAAGTCAGTCAGTTGGAGTTCTGAACCGGCTCGAACAACACAACCAGATGCGCCAGCTTTGGGTCAAAAACATATACTGTAGCCCAACTCGACCACTGGCTTCGTGCGTCGGACCACTGGCTTCCTTTTTTTTTGGCTGAGTTCAGGCCAAGAATGGGAGTCTAGCCGCACTGGGTCCCAGCTAACACCTGTGAGTCGGACTGGGTTGCATTTTGATTTTCAGGACCATTGAGAACCCTAGCACAAATCAAACTGCTCAAACGGACCATCTTGGGCTTTGAGAGTTTTTATTCTACATTTATTTATTTTATTTTATTTTAATGTTTATTTAACAGGGACGATACATACAACATTGTCACAAAGAATAAAAAACTTGCATAAAATAGGAATAGATCCAGCTTCTAATTGAGACCGGCCTATTTTGTTTGTTTGTTTGTTTGTTTTTTGAGAATGGTAGGCTATGTTTCTTATTTCTTGAATTAGTTCACTGGTAACATACTGTAAAGGCTACAATTTTCTAATTCATTCATTTTCATCTATACTCAGATCAAAATGCACTGTTGTGTCTTTAATTCCTCCTCCTGCCTCTCCGTGGCACTGATCAGCCCTCATACAGAAACAGGCATCATCGCTGCTGATGTGGAAATCCCCCTCTCCTGCCATTTAAAAGCTCCGCTCTGAGGGCAGTGTGAGCCCAACGCGCTGCGAACTGAAAAAACCGAGGCTGTGAGCTGAATTATGTAATATTTCAGCGTGAAGAAGAGGATCATAGAGAACAGCAGGTGTTGCATGTTTTTTAAATGGGAAATCTGTTGGGCAGCTGGCGTTTCAAGGAGCCGAGCACCGTTGAGGAATGCGACTCGACGTGGGGATCGGACTCGGAGAGCGACGAGCCGGCGGCTGAAGATGACAGCGGCATCTCCGACTCCGTCAGCCCGGCGGAGAGCGACCGGGCCGCCGGAGAGCCAGGAGACACATCCCCGCAGGTATGGTGGTGGTGGTGGTGATGTGGGGAGGAGGACAGTTTAGATGCATGTGGTGACACAGGGGAAACATGGAGGTGAAACGGGCTGAGGATGGAGAAGTGGGGTGGAGAGGGGGGGCACGGTGCGGTAACATGTGCCACCGGCAGCGCACAATATTGACAAGGCCAGGACGCAGAAAGGGCAACCGAGCATCCCTCAGATACACACTGCTGTGTGCACGGGGAGAGCACACTAACACACGCACACACACAACCTGCACCAGACTTCATTCAAAAAATGCATACATTTAATGTCACCTCGGACAAAGACACAGAAACCATGTCAACTTTCCTGATCCACTTCTCATCAGCAGCATTCAGAGGCAGCAATATGAATTTACACATAGTTTATGTGTGGTGGATGAACTCTAGCTGTACAATAGTTGTTCTATGGTGAGATGAAAATACACCTTCGAACATGGCATGACATACAGAACACCTCAGTTTGTTAGTAATTGCTATTGATAATTGCTTCTCCATATGAGGTTATTATGTCTTCCTGCTGCTTTATGGAGCAGATCAAATATTCCAATGATTATGATCCCTGCAGCCTGAATCATCAGAACGGTTGATGTTGGACTACTTCACACTGTGTCAAAATATTAAAAGCAGCAGGTTGTAATAGGAGCATCAGGAGAACGAGTCAGTTTCATTTGAATATACAAATCATAACAGAGGATTTACAATTGGTTCAATGAGACTTATCACAATTTTTCCATCATTACAGCCTGAAATCACATTGTTTCTTACAGTCTCACATGGCTTTAAAATGATTACAATTCTTCACACAGTATGTAGTTTTTAGTTGTGTGCGATTATTAAAATGAAACCCTTTTGTCATGTCTAGTACAGAGTATTTATAAATCTAGTTTGCCTTCACAGGATTAGGCCTAGAATAACACTGCAAGCCCTCCTGACCAGTGGAAGTTAGCATGACCCAGATTTTTATTAGAGAATCAATTCTAGTTTCTAGCATCCTTTTGTCGTGATTGCACGGCAGCGCTGATGTGAATTGTCCTCCTTTGCTGGAGAGAAATGGATGATGACAGGCGTCGACCTCAAAAGCGAAGTCTGTGCTTTTAATTCGGCTGAGTGGCAGACGAGCGAAACGCCGCATCTGTTCAAACACAAGTTGTTTTATTCCAGATCACGCTATATATGCATCAAGTCTTTTTTTAACACTCTTGTCTTTTTGTTCCCCCGCTCTTTCCTCATTTTTAAGCTTTTTTTATTTATTTATTTATTCATTTAATTTCTGTCTTTCTTGCTTCCTCTCTCTCAGCTGACTGACTCCCCAGAGTCTGTTCCAAAGATGAAGAGGAGTTTCTATGCTGCGAGGGACCTCTACAAATACCGTCACAGCTACCCGGTACATGCACACTCACACACACACACTAATTTAGAAACCCAAGATTATGTCATCATGGTGCCATTGATACCCAAGAGTGTGGAGCCACAGTGCACACAATTGCTTTGTGAAACTCTCCCTGACACGCTCATGCACATGCAGTGAAGACGCCCCGTGTGATCTGTTTGATCTCTGTGTGCGCTTGTGTGCAGAACTACAAAAGGCCTCGGCAACCCAACGAGTACCGTAACCTGCGCTTCTACCTGAACAAGATCCCTCTGGTACCTGATGGTGAGCTACACACACAGACACACACACACGTACCTCATGCATGCAGACCCCCTGCCTTTGTGGAGAGGAGAGATGTTGGCTTTGGGCTTATATAGTCTTGTTTGGCTAAAGGTCATGTTTGACTTGGAAAAACACATCAGTAAATGAGTGGACTTATCCAGTGTTTTAACATATTCTCTCTCTCCAAACACACGCACACTCACGCACAATGAAACATGTGTGACAGCTAATTATCTCTGTCTCTCCTCAGGTATTTACATCGAGGAGATTCTGTCGAAGTGGAGAGGCGACTACGACAAACTGGAGCACAATCACACCTACATTCAGTGGTGAGACGTTGCAGCCTCGTCTGTCTTTGCATCAACTCCGACTGGATTATTTATTGCGTGGTAGAAACCGTAGTAACCGACGCGTCAAAGCTGCATTTTTTCTGTTCTTTTCTTTTCTTTTTTTTCTCCTACCTACATGTCAAACAAAAGTCAGGAAAAATAAAGTGAGGGTTTCATCAGCTGTACTTCCTGTTCCGTGTCAAGTGTGAGATGTTTTAGTAGAATGGATCTGAATGTGATTGGCTGTGGAGCCCTGTCCCCTTTAGTTACAGTTACAGTGTTACTAATTAAGATGACATTAGCCTGTATAGTAGTTGAATGTATAAGGTTTCTAGCTGACTGGTTTGAAAGGGGAACCGTGCTATGTAATACTCAACTCTGTAAAGAGTGACCCGATTATCATGTTTTGACAATCGAAGCTTCAACTCTGATTTAAATCGAAGCTAAAGAGCAAGACAGAAGTCCATATTTTTTAATATATTTAGCTTTAAATGTTTGCTTGTGTGTTTTTTGTGTTTTTCTTAAATATTTTCAATATAAAATAGAAAAATTAAAATGAACAAATGTGTGTAGCGCAAGGACTGGCTGCAGAAACAGCTGTTTGCCTGCTGGTCGCACGGGGAGCACTGAACACAGGTCTGTCTCTAGCTCTGCTGGTCATGTGCAGACGTCAAGGCCTTTTCACTCCTTTTCTGTGCCCGACATGTAACCAGAAGATAAACTTGCTGCTGAGCTTTCCATCCGAGGTCACCTAGCGGGTGCGAGCTGGTTGGGAGAGAAAGTGGGGAGACACCGGGCGTCCACCGGCAAAGTTACTGCCGCCGCCGCCCCCGCTCCGCACCTTCCAAAAAAAAAAAAATCGATCACGGACTTCATGATCGATTACCATGGCCAACGAACGAAGCTTCGAAGCTTCGAATTTTTTGGGGCAGCCCTAGTAAAGAGCAAGACAGAGATGCTAACATCCTGAACCAGCCTCCACAGTGGGACTGTACTGAACACCGTTAGTGTGCTGGTCACGGTCAAGGCCTTTTTATCATGTAGAAGATAACTTGCTGCTGAGCTCCTCGAGGTCACAGCGGCTGGTTAGCCTGCGTGCTAACATTTGCAGCTTATGTTATAGCCGTCTCGTCCAGCAATTACATTTTGGCTGCTCTTAGTTTTGATTTTCGGAAAACTAAACAAACCTGTCAATCTCTTTATGTGCAGAATGTCATACTTTATATAACATATCTGTTCACGACTTCTGCATGTGGAGAAACCCACACATTTATGGCTGTTTGGGGGCGAGTCAATTGTTACTCAAGGTCATAAACCTGTGGACATGTATTATAAGGAAGCATCAATAGTAATAATCTTCTTTATCTTGTGTTGAACTTTTTTTTTTCAACTTAACTAATAATCTGCATAATTTATCTGTCAAAAGTGCCCCAGTGTGATTCTTTATTATTAATTCTTAATTATTGATCTTGTATTCTTTGACTCCAGGCTGTTCCCATTAAGAGAACAAGGGCTCAACTTCTACGCACATGAACTGACTCAGGACGAGATCAAAGTAAGATACACAAGTAAACATGAATATCTTTAGGCTCCATATACAGTCTCAGTATCAGCTGCCTGTCTCATTTGTTCACATTTCCTCATTTAATCAGTGTTGAACACGACTTCAAAAGAGCCTACAGTGGATCCTTATTGTATTTTGACTGTCGATGTTTTGTTGTTACGTAATATGTGCGTATGTATCTCTGACCACATCTAGTGGTTTGAGGGAAGCAGATGTTATGTCATTGTTTTGCTTGATTGATTGATATCTTTATTTCATTCATGTAGATGACAATGTAAAAAAGAATTTAAAATACAGTATATAAAGTAATGTGTATTATATATAAATAAAGTAAGTAAGCAGTATAAACTTATCTAATCCTACCCCTGTCATTCACACCTATATGTTTGGCTGTGTTCAGAACATCCAATTCTCACCTATTGTCAATTGGCCATTTTAGAGCAACATTTTTGATTTATCCTCCGTAGTGACAGTGCTTCAGGAGAAGAGATTGTCTGAACAACATGCTGACATTAGCTGCAAGCTAATGTGATTTTTTACTGGAGATTTTTATTAGTTCAGCGTGCCTGGTGAGCACAAGGCCGGTAAAGGGACACCTTGGATTTCATTTTGGTTTGTAAATGGGTTAGAGGGGCAGGAGGTGTGTATGTGTGAAGAACACCTGGTGACATTATATTGACCTCATACCAGCAATATTACACACACCACTCCCACTGTTTTCCACGGTGAATCTGAATCTGAATATGACAGTGGCATGAAACAATATAAAATGGCTATATATATATTATATGTACAGTATAGCCATTTTTGTTGCTGCATGTGGGGACAGTGTGGAGAGAAATCCAACAGTCCAATAACCTGGAATCTCTATGTAGAGAGATGGAGCTGCTGCAGCAGCAGCAATGCAGCAGATACAGCTGGTGCAAACACACACACACACACACATGTGTGAGCTGCAGCAGCTCAGCAACTCAGCCACCACGCACACACACAATGCATGTCTTACACTTACAGGATACCATGTGTGATGAAGCCATTCTGGCATTTGTTCACGCTATGAATAATTTTTATAAATCTTTTAATTCTTACCATGTCTGCTGAGTTGCAAACGCTACAGTATGTGATAGATGAATGAGCGAGTGAACATGTGGACAGAGTCTGAACACAGCATTGGTGTCTGATGTACTGTATTTATATAGAAATATTATATTTATATTATAAATGTATCTGTACCGAATCCTGTCAGGAATTCCAAAGCACTCGTGAAGCAAAGCGGAGGTTCCTGGCTGCCTACTCCCTTATGTTGGACTTCTACGGCATCAAACTGCTGGATAAGAGCGGAAATGTTGCTCGAGCTTCCAACTGGCAGGAGCGCTTCCAGCACCTTAATGAGTAAGCATACACACACACACACACACAAACACACATTGTGCAGCAGCAGCTTAGGAGCGTAGAACTTGTGTCAACTTATCGCTCACTTGCCAAACACTGCTTATTTGTCCTTTAGCAAGGCAATTATTCCAAATCCCATGCAACTCAATTGTTCCTGTATCAGCAGCCAAATGTGAAACAGCATGTCTTAAGTCAACAAACAGATGGTTAAGTGGTAATTTAAAGGGGTATTTCTTTTTCTTTCACATCCTATTTTAGTGGTTTCATGGCCTGAGAGAAGTCATTGTGGTGCAAAGACCCACCTGATTGTTACATGTTGGTGTATAGAGTGTGTTTTTCTCCTCGTACCCATCAAGGGCTCCGGCTGTTAGCAGACCACCTCAAGTCACAAGCCTCCTCTAAACCTTGGCTTCTTCTTCTAATTGCCGCCATTACCCCAGCACCTGAAAAACAACAGTCCGCCATAAAACAGCTGTTCCATACACTGTTCTTCTTCTCCTGCCCTGCCTTTAATATCCCATCAAATATTCACAAAGACTTTGGCATCTGGTTGACTGTGGTCTCAGGGCTTCTCTCAGGCCAAACTACTATCAGAAGCGAACTAGTCTTAATTATTGAGGCTCTGGATAAAGTTTATTAGTTTAGCTCTGAGGCGCGTCTTTGATGTGAACAGTTACCATGGTTACGGTAGCCATTCTCGTCCATTGTGAGGCTAAAAGAGAAGAAAAGGTGATGTTTACCTGTTCGTACCCAACTGTAATTATTTATAGACACATAGGCAACAGTCAGACAGCAGTCGCTCTGCTGTCCAGTGGTGCTGTGAGTGAGATAAACAAGCAGTTAAACCATAAAGATGTTCCTTTTGAACACAAAGCAGAGCATATTAAAATATATTACAGTAAATGGCATAGTGATTTTACACATACAGATGTAAAAGGGATAAACACAGAAGAAAAGAAGGCACAGTTGAACTTAACTCATGCCATTATCATTATTATTGGTAATGGTACGACTACCATTACGTCCACATTCACAGTCCGTGATGATGTGACATCAACTCATCTTAATGCACTGTTGCCCATAAAGTTGCATTGCACCTGGTCAAAGGTAATGGGGATGTGGATAAATAGGAATAAAAAGAGGAATTTGTCCAATTATTCCAACTTTATGGGCAACGAACAGTGTATCAATGATACAACTGTAGAGCATTTTTGAAGAAGCGATATCTTTGGCTAATAAAGAAAACTGTTCAATCAGTCTGGAGCAAACTGTAGAACTGAATCCAGTCTGTTGAATAGTTTTAAGGTCCCATATTGTATTAGTAGACCCACCATCTGGACATTACCTGAAATTTGATTGAGATTTTTTTTTTTTTTTAAGGTATGTTTTTGGCCTTTTGCCCTTAAAAGAGACAGGAAATTGGGAGGCAAAGAGAGGTGGTATGGGGCTGCTGCAGCGAGGACTGTAGCCTCTGCATATGGGGCGCCTGCTCAACCCACTGAGCTATATGGCGCTCCATTTGCCTGATTTTCATTAAACCATTAAAACAGAGAGAGAAAGAGAGCAGAGAGTGGCCTCATATAAATGTAAAACAGCCGCTTTGGAAATTAAAATAAATATATCTTATGGATAAACACTTAAAATGAAATACAGGAAACATGTAAAATATGGGACCTTTAATAGAGTTTATCATCATTATTAGTGGTATTTTTAAATGAGATTTCATCAAAACATATTATTTTTGCCATACAGTAGTATTTGTCCTCGTTGTTTAATCCATTTCTCCCACGATGTCCTTTCAAGGTCCCAGCACAACTACCTGCGGATCACTCGCATCCTGAAGTCCCTGGGTGAACTGGGATACGAGGCATTCAAGGCCCCGCTGGTTCGCCTCTTCCTGGAGGAGTCTCTGTGCCACAACACGCTTCCAAACATGCAGCACAGTGTCCTGGAGTACTACGTCTACACCATCCGCCTCCCGGCCACCCGCAGGCGCCTGCTTCGCTACGCCCGCCAACACTACAGGCCCGCCCACGCCTTCCTCTGGGGTCCACCACCTAAAAGGCGAGGAGGAGGAGGAGGTGGAGGAGGGGGCAGCGTGGGGGCTGGGAGCAGTGGAATCAGAGCACCGGCTCCAACACCAGAGCAACAGAGGAGAGAGGAGGACATCACCATCCCTACAAGAAACCAGTTTATCGTGTCTTCCCATGATGCCATGATGTGCCAGGATCTGGCCGGAGGAGGACTGAAGGGCTGCGCAGTGCTCGGGTCTAACATGGCCGGACTAGAGGGAGCGCTGATGTTGGTAGGAGCTAGAGGAGGGAGGGGCGAGTACAACGAAATGGTTCCTTTGTGAGGAGGAGGAGGTTTAGGTCTGATCGTTATCAGGTTTTAAAACAGACAAACAAAAAAAACTGTTTTTAAAATTTACCAATTTAATTGTAACGAACAAAGAAGAAGTTCATTGTTAGCAGACCCCGTAGGACTCTGGACCCCAGGGTCAATAGTTATAGCTTGGAATCTAATAAATGTGTCATTAGAATCAATTCAGGTTAAGGGCTTAATATAATGATAGTATTCACTGCAGATTATTCAATTTTAACTGTATTAGATATTATGACGTGAGACTGGGGTGTTGAGGGGGGGTGGGAGGTCACATCCTGAGCCAAGTTAAACAATCTCACCTTGGACCAAATCCCAAAACCATCTGAAGCAGGAACAGAGCCAGTAAAGAAGGAAGACTGCCTTACTGAACGTCGTGTTTTGGTTCAGTGGCAGGCGTGAAGCGTGTTGCTGATTCGGTAGAACCAAAGGTCGCCTGCTGATTGGCGTGTTCGGTCACGTGATGGTTTGGAGAAACAGTCCTGCCTAACTCATCTAACACTGTAGCTGGAGTTCCACTGAGCAGCAAGGTCACTTTGTACAGACGCTGTAAAGTGAAGATTATAATGTGAAGAGCAAGATCAGGGAGTCTTTTCCTCTTTTTTCTTTTCTTTTTTTTTTCAATTTCTGTGATGTGATATTATGGGCAGGGGCGGGCGGGTTTGTCATAGCAATACATGGAACCGTATTTTTTAAGACTGACTTGAAATCCTCGTAATAAGATTAATAATAGCAGGCACAACTACGATATTTATCAGCTTTTTGCAGTTTTACTGTGGGTTGAAGGTAGCAGAATATACAACTGTACAGCATTAGAGAGCAAAAACATGCAACTTGTTTGTGACTTTATATCTGTAAGAAACAGTTAAGAATAGAGTGGCTTTTTAGTGACATCCAAACTCTTCTGACACCACAGAGGTCTTCTTATTAAAAAAAAGTGTCCGAGTGCACGTGACAACTAGCAGGAGCGCCTCCACACTCCTGCCGTGACACAATGCAGTTAAACAGCAGCACAAACTGCATAACAGTACTGTATGTCAAAGAAAAGTCAGACGCTTGCTTGTTTCAGGGAAAGGGAACAGTGTCATTCTGTTTCACAATGTAGGATATATTTATAATGCAGAAATGGCCTACATTAAACTTTCTGATATTTAAGTAGCCAATAAGTTAGAGTCAGACTTAGATGGTAACGCCGATTGATCATGGTACTTTTACTGTCGTTATTTTAAAAATCTTTTTAATAGGTAGAATCTATCAAGTAATAATACTGAAGTAATTTAACGGAGCCGATAGAAAACACGTATCTGCTGAACATGTGACTTAGCAGTTTGTTAGTTTCTTCCACTCTGTGTTAACAATACAAACAAGCCTGGTTTATGCCAACAGGCCATGCAATAGATCAGAGTGTGTTTTATTTAACCTGTTGAAGGTCTATGGGCTGTAAATAATAAAATAGAGCAAATATTTAATTTCTTACCAAGTTAGAGAATACGATATGTAAAGTTTCCAGTTGACAGGTGACAGCACTGCCGTGGGTTTAGCACTAACCTGCTGACATTCATGGGACAATAATTTCATCACCAGTAGCAGAACTGTGTGCGGGCTGTGTCGTGCCACCTAAAGGTCTTCTATACTTAACTGAACACAGTGACTGGATGTGGACTGTGAATGAAGTTAATATATCCGAGTGGTGAACGTGTCGTGTGTTGCACTCTTTTGACAATCTGTGTCTTCCGGTTCGAAAAAGCGCTGTAAGGTTTTCTTTCTCCAAATTGTAGGATCAATAATAATCTACGGAAGGTCAGGAACTTGCTGATTGTTCTCGTTTGAACCGAATCTCGCAATAATTTGGCTTAGTGATGTTTTAAAATTGAACCATGTTGTGTAGTTTTCAACCAGGCTACATGTAACAGTGATAGGTGGTGATTGTGTCGACTTTGTCCTCTGAATACAACAGGTAAAACGCTTGTAGGGCTAAGTTTGTATAAGTGCCACTGCTGTTACTTTTGTTAGATATTCAGTATCTTTAAATTTGCGGACTTACATCGCAAAAAAACAAACAAAAAAAAAACGCAAAAATGTGATTTACCCCTGGATCGGTATAGGTGCAGGATCCATTAGCATGTAAACTGTTATTCAACCTTCCACCGACTTCTTTCTTTCTTTCTTTCTTTCTTTCTTTCTTTCTTTCTTTCTTTCTTTCTTTCTTTCTTTCTTTCTTTCTTTCTTTCTTTCTTTCTTTCTTATTTTTCTTTCGTTATTAATTAAGCCATCGTATCATCACGCTCGTTATGTCAGACTTCGGCAGAATCACCTTGCTTGTGTTTGTGTTCGTGCAATAGGTAGATAGATATCTGTGAAACTAAAAGCCATGTGAGGTGTAACACAGCTGTGGTGCGTACGATCGGGACTTTGAACGCTTCTTCCTGACTTGTTCAGCTGTTCTTCCTGTAGGACGCGGCTTTGTTTTCTCTCTGTTATCTGACAAGGCCTCTACACCGCTCCCCAGCCAAGTGTATCTGAGATAATTGTAAAAAAAAAAACTGACAAAAAAAACTTTTCAGGTGAATTATGTGGTCACATGGGCTCAAGTATCTGAATTTTTTGTATATTGTACATGTACATACATGCGTGTGAAAGTGTGTGTGTGTGTGTGTGTGTGTATGTGTGCGCGTGTGTATCAGATATTCTTAAGTGCCTCTTTTGTATTTTTTATGTTTATCTGTATGTTGTTATGAGTGTCTTTCCCAGCTTATTTCCTGTACATCCTGTTTTTTGTACAGCATTTTTATATTTACATTATTGTTTTCATTATAGTCATACACAGTGCAGTATGAGTAGTATTATTGTACAGTAACAGCAGGAATAAATCCCATAGGAACTGATATAGAGGAGAGGTTAATAATATATAATACTTGAAACTGTTTGTATCTGGCTTATTGATTAAAATGTGATTGTTCCATAGATGACTATTCACTATGCTTGCTGAACACACCTGTGTTTTGTCAATGTTCTTCAGCATTAATGGACCACATCCTGATGTTTGCCCTTAAATGAGCAATTTGGTAACACAATAAAACAGGTGGTGTGGATTAAGACATTTCTCATGTGGACAGAATGTAAAGAAAGTGAACACTGTTACATGTAGATTATCTTTGTTCAAGCCACCACTGTTGAATCAATCAGTGGTAGTAGATTAAACACAAAGGGATTTGCACTTTCAAACACTTGATATGAATGAGAATAATCTCCTAAACCTCTGAAACAACAGAAACTGAAGCTCTAACCAGACAGAAACTGGAGGTTTAGTGTGATGCCACATGGAACAACATGCAAAGAAAAAATGCAAATGTCAGGTGCTCATTTATGTTTTGATAGTTGAATATCCAAGATACAGTAGACTTTCAGCTATACGTGATTTGTTGCTCCAGGGATTTGGAAAAGGTGGTGGAATACATTCATTTGAGTCGAGGAAATTAACCAGGAAATCAACAGCTATGACCACCACACACACACAGTGACTGTAGATTGAAAGTTTAATCAGCACTTCACAAAATGAAATGCAAGAATATTGTCTGACGGTGACGCAGTCACAGTCTGATCCAACTGATCCAACCTCTCCCAAAGGTGGGGTTCATTTGTCAATTAATTACAATAAATTTGCCTGACATACTCAGTGGGTTATTTGGCACAAATAAATATTGTTATAGCAAAAGTTTAATATTGTAAAAGAAGAAAATCTCTTCAATCTCATGCAAGACACTACATCTTGTAAGAGAGCTGAAGGTCGCTGAAACATACAGAATCAGACCAAACTGACTTCCTTGTGCAGACAGAGGTTGGTCAGTCTTGACAGTCAGAAAGGAGCATTTACTTGACCCTCAAATCCCAGTCCTGTCACAAACAGCCTTGACGTTGGACTGCCACTACATACAGTATCTCAGCTCTTTAGAGGGTTTGTGAGGGGGAACTTAGACCAGTAAGCAAATACAGATGTGATTTAATGAGCATGAGTGTTGAATGACTGTCTATTGACCTTTGACACGAAGCTGGCTGAACTATGCCCAGTTTTTCTTGACTGTGATAACTGTTTATGAACAATTTGGAACCTTTCAATTGTATTTATTTAATGAATTATTTGATACAACTTATCTTCCCTTTCATATTTCACATGTTGCAAAAACAAAGAACAGTCGTCAGTGCCATATCTGAGCCTCCAGTGAACAAGCTCATTATAATGAACATGGTGCTGCAGCTGTGGAGCCATCAGCTTGCTGGTGCCACTCTTGGCTGCAACACATCAGGATCCATAACTGGAGCATAATTCCATCTCTCATTTGTGATCGCAGCAGTTACGGGTTCTGTTTGGAAGCCCACATTAATTACTAATGAATGTTATTTGCGTAAATCATTGTTAGTTTATCCTATCATCATCTGTTCTCATTACAAAATTATACAGTTATTAGCCGTGGTGTCCAGATAAATCGTTCTATTGGTAACGGTGTAAAAACCCGTTAGCGCAAAATAGGATTAAATTACACTGTGACAGGCAGATTAATAAAAGCATGACAGCAGATATTTTACCTGTGAAAGCATTTACAAAATGACACGCTGCAACATTTGTCAGTAAAGCCTGACAACCTTTATTTGAGAGCATAATGTAGCCTGAGTGTATTCTTAATAATTCATTGTGTACACGGCCAGTCCTGAAGCTTCTTACAGTCAGGCATGGGATGTCTGTGCCTTCTAGAGCCAAGACAAGGAAGGAGGAAATACACCAGTACAAAGAGCACATCTGTTACAGCACATCTGCCAGCTGAATACTGTAATAGGATTTAAGATCTCAGTGAAGAGCGCCAGAGAAGCACATGGAATCACCCATTATGTGAAGAGCAAACTGACTGAAGACTCTCTGAAACAATTGCCTCCTCCATAGAGAAGTTGGGAAATAATAAGTGGGATACGATTAGAAAGCTTGCTGCCATCCAGAGAGGGTTTAAGCAGGAAGATGTGACGGCCAGAGTCTTCAAAGAGCGCCAGCTCTGTTGTAGAGCGACTCATCTCACTCCTCCTGAACCTTTCTTCTTCTTTTCCCATCAGTGACGCCATCAGTCCCTCTGCTCGTCTTCAACGCCTCTGATGAGCACTGATGAGAAAAGTGACATCACATGATTCTGGATGTCTCCACAAGAAGAGGTGTGATGTTCACACGATGAACATACAGTAATTGACTATGGACATTTTAGGTTTATTCTGTCTCGTGCATGGATAAATAGATAGATAGATAGATAGATAGATAGATAGATAGATAGATAGATAGATAGATAGATAGATAGATAGATAGATAGATAGATAGATAGATAGATAGATAGATAGATAGATAGATAGATAGATAGATAGATAGATAGAAACTCATCTTGAGCTTGAAACCACCAATTGATGAGAAGTCTTGAACATTATAATGAGGTGCGAACAGAAGATGATTGCTGCTCAGCATGGTGCTGCGATTTGCCATAGTTTGAAGTTTTGTCGAGTGATCATGTGTTTCTTCACCATGCAATTCACTTTTAAAATTTGACATGAATGTTAATGTTGATCTTACAAACAAAGATTATTTTTCACAAATGTTTGATATTATGTGGTGCTGCTGCTGCTGTGAGACCACACTGACATATCACAGTGCCGTGCTATCGTGCTCTCAGCATAACCATCACATCAGTACAGAGCGACCTGGATGATCAAGTATACGTTGGACAATTAACTAAAACTTGAAAATAGCAGAGACACCTACTGTATCCTATCATATTCGATACTTTTCTAATTACATGTGAAAAGTGATTAAAGTTCTTCACAGAGTGAAACAGCAAAGGTGGACAATTTAATAACAATAGCAAAGGTGCCTATCTTATCCTATCCAATCCTTTTCTTATTAGATGTGAAAAGTGGTTAAAGTTCATTACAGAGAGAAACTGCCAAGTCAAGAGATACTTTATACTTAAATTGTTTTTGTGCAGTCCTATTTATATTTTTGCATTTTAAGGGACAGGCACTGAAACCAGCAATTCTGAACAGGGTTTTGAGTGGATGAAAAGAGCTGTGATGTTTGATCCCTGGGGTATTTTGACCAAAGCATGTCACAGATATGTCTTTAGGACACTTGGGAACTATTTTAATTTGTGGAAAGGGGGCATAATATGTCTCCTTTAAGTAAAAAAGGTCAACATAATAAAATACGATGCTGGTTAAACATATAGAGGCCTAGTTTCCCCTCAAACACTGTACAGTAGTTGAGTCCTAATGGCTGTCTGTATCTGTCAGTTCATTTTAGAGACATGGAAGCTTGTGTTTATGCAGAATGCATTTGAGCATTCCTTTCCCACATTATGTTCTCCCCCAACATCCTGTTCCAGGCAATAAATTATGCAAGAAATATACCAGTAAAATGCTGTGTGTGTGTGTGACTTAAAAACACTGTGCATGTCATACATCTTTAAACTCCCAGGAATCAGAGTGCAGCCTGGATCCTGTTGGACAGGAGACTCCAACCCAGCTACGAGTCAACAACACTGACTGTGAGGCTGTCATCATGTCAGCGGTGCTTTGAGCTACAGATGCTAACTTAAACATATTAGCAATCAAATTTAGCAGATATGTTGTTAATAATATTTACCACTTTGGTTTGGCGTGTTAGCATGCTATGGTTTGTTTACAGACACTAGATAAAGCTAGACCTGAGGCTGCTGGGTTCATACATACATGAGAGGTTAAATAATTGACCTCATAATAGATGACACAGGGTTAGGGGATGACATAAGTGACTGTGGTTCATCTCAAAAGGGACATGTCAGAACTTAATGTGATGGCAGTCTAACCGATAATTGTCAAGACATTTTAGTCTTATTCACAAACAGAAAGCTACAGCAATGAGTCCTAATACCTGGAAATCAGTCAGCATGTTAGCACTTCCTGTTCCCACACACTGAATGTCTTAGTGCGATTAGATGTGTTTTTTGATTAGATGCCTGAAATAAGGTCTGTGGTTAAGACAAGTTCAAGACATTTTCACTTTTTTACCCTGCAATGTAAAATTCATCAGCTAATACTCCAGTCTCAGTTTCTTAAAGCTTTTTATGTCTGTACAGAGGTTGTAAGGGGCGATAAACATCATCACAGTGAGCATGACTGATCCACTCACAACTCCACCTTTACTGCCGCGGTGTGTTTAAAGAGATAGTTCAAAATTTTGGCAAATTGGCCCATTGCCACAATCCCTACAGTTTTAGGAGTAGGTTCATTATTGTCGCTGCAAGCTATTTATAAAACGGCCAAGCTGCACTGCGAGCTGCTCAGAGCTACGCAACGGATGGAATTTAGTTTGAAATTAGTTTCCCTCATCAAACTCATCAAATTTACAATCCAACAACTCCAAAATTCTCTCATGGACGAGTTGTGACCACCTCGCTATGTGATAATGACGGAACGTTACAAGACAGAGTTGTTTTCGAGGTAAATGCAGAGACTGCTTGCTGAAAAACTGCCCCAGATGGGAACACACATCAGCAGTTTTGCATGAATTTACTTCGAAAACAACTCTGTCTTGTAATGTTCCATCATTATCTCATAGCGTGGTGAATGTGCATGTGTATGAGTTTGATGAGGCAAAGCAAGAAATCCCATTAGCCTCTGTAGCATAGCTCTGAGCAGCTTGCGGCTCTGCTCCACAATTCTACAAATAGCTTGCACCGACAATTAAAGTTAACAAACCTACTCCTAAAACTCTGGGATTATGGCAATGGGTCGATTTGCCAAAATGTTGAACTATCCCTTTAAACTCATGGGTTTAGGAACCTTTACTCATTGTGGAAAAGGAAAGGCTTTTATAGAAGAGGTTAGAGATCAATGAGTCTAGAAGTGGAACGTTTAGCAGCAGTGCTGTCGATAGAAACCATTAGCTTGCTATTTATGCTTGAAAAATAATATAAAGTGTCAAAACCTTTTCTTTTTTTTCGAGAATTAAAAAAAATCAAAAGCCAATGTAAAACTCACTGGCTCCCAAAATGATGCTAATAGCATAGCATGTCAGAGATGTCCCTTATCCCACTTTCTGTGAATATGGAGAGATCACACATTCAGTGTTGAAAATGAATTAGAATAAATTATGTCAGTCATGATTTGATTTTGAGTTATTTGAAAAACTGCCAGCTCTAACATTTCATACTGTTAAGTGTTTTAAATGTCAATCTCCTAATGAATATAACTATCATTGAATATTATGTTCCCAGTCGGTCCCTCTTCAGATAAATATATGCTTGTGCTGTTTACCATTAGCTTTGTGTCATATGCATGCGTATATGTGTATGTGTGTGTGTCTCCATTTTGGCACTTTTCTCTGCATTGTTGCCCAACAACAGATGGTGTCTCCATGTGCTTCCTGTCCTCTCATCTTCCATTTCCTCCCAGCATGTCATGCAGCACGCCGCTGAGGCTTTAAAAAGATATTTCACAATATTCTCCTCTCTCATCCTTGAGGGGGGAGATTGTGAAAGTTCTTCAGTCACCGCTGGAAACTGGTAATCAACCTACACTCGCTTATTTTCACAACAGTCTGTCCAAGGGCCATATCTGTAACAGCACAGTGCACCAAAGCACTGTTTTTTTTTCATGCCTTCGACAGGAGCTGATTTTTTTCCCTCTCCTCTTGCCCGTGTGCAGATATCAGCTGTGAGGCTGACAGCTGAAGGATGCTCGGTGCAGCATCTTCAGGCAGATTGCACTGAACAACTGGGGAGAAATGAAAATCATAAAAGTGAAATGAGAATCTTCTGTCTGCTCTTCCCTTCATCTATCAACCAATTCCCCTCAGTGCTGTTTTTCATAAGTGATACTTTTCAACCACATTCACTTTGAGAAACTCAACATCTCTGGTACCTTTTGAAATTTATTTATTTGGTCAATTCATAGCTGGAGTGTGTCTGCCTCACTAGGACTTATTCTGGGATGTTTTCATTGTTTGTCATTGACGGTATAACCAATCTCAGTGTGCTCAACTTGTGCAGTATTTATGCACACTGCAAATATTCCTGTAAAACCGTGATGAAGATTAATGAGATGTAGACCTGAGCTGTGACTGAAATCACACCCTGTTCACTCATCCCCTGCTCCCAGTGTAACAGACACTCAGTAGTTTACTCAGCAGTGAGCACTCAAGTGATTAATCATCATTTTTACACCAGCATGGACAGGTGGAGAGCCACACAGCTGTCATTTTCTCCAGCTATAAAATGCAATTCATGTTTTGAATATCCATGAGAAATAGTGTTTTTCATTGCAGTTTTTCATTTCATGTCACACTCGTATTTATTTATTTTTTTATATATAAATTTAACTTCTTAAGTCTTTGCTCCAGTGAACAGGACTGTGGTTTCCACACTGTGATTTTCCAACACAGACAGGTTGTGTATGAACATCAAAATCAACTGACTGTTTTGTTTTTCGGACATGTCGTCGTCACTTGTCACATCGCTGCAGCTCAGGCAGTGGCGCCACACGTGGTGGTTTTCCACCCAGCTGAGCTACTGTTTGTGTAACTGAGCAGGGAAATAAAATCAAAATTAAATAAGTGTTTAAGTGGAATTTTATTAACGTTATAGTCAGCTTTTTCCACCAAAACCTAACCTTATTATTCAATCGGTAGAAGGAGAGGGGCGGGGCAAGCAGTGGTTCATTTGCATTTAAAGGGACAGGCACTGAAACCAGCTGTTCTGAACATGGCTGTTTTGAGAGGATGAAAGGAGCTGGGGTGTTTGATCCTTGGGGTATTTTGACCAAAACATGTGTATGTCTTTAAGACACCTGGAAACTATTTTAATTTGTGGAAAGGGAGCATAATATGTCTTCTTTAATGATTGGCTGAGTTCAAGATCTGGATCATCAACAGTGTAACCTGGCAACACTTGAGTATGTCTTTATTAAGGTGTCAAGGGGTGCAAAACCTGGACATGGAGCAATGAAAAACATTTATTAACTACTTATTAACTTCTTATTAACTAAGAAATAGGAACCTGGAAGAACACTGGCGGGTCACAAGGGGCAAACAGATGAACAAAGGACAATTGTAAAACATTGATGTTAAATAGATGAGGCAACGAGACACAGGTGAGACACATGAGGCAATCAGAGGAGGGAGAGCACAGGAAGACAAGACAGGAACCTCAAAATAAAACAGGACATGAACAGGGAACAGGAGACAGACCACGACAAAGTAATTTAAAAAAGTGACCTGTCGCCGTTCTGCTCCTGGAGAAACAACAATTTTTCACAGAATGGAAGCTTAACTTTGAAGTCTTTACAACAAGTCTGAGTTCACTGCATTTAACAATTCATCCACTGTTCTTGTGCTGTAGCTACCAATTGCAGTTACAGTAAAACTGTGAACCCCATAAACGACTGCAACATCTGTGTGCATCTGTGCACTATTGTTCCATAGGGACCTCAATAATCATTTCAGTCAATTCAGCATAACAGTAAATATGTAAACATGCCATTGTGTAATCTGCAATATACGAGAAATCCTGACACCACTGGCTTGTTGACAGTGTTGTTTCAGTCTTGATGACAGCTGAAACTAAAGCGAGTGTTAGTTTCGGGGAGGTTACCCTGTTTTACGTCTTGTGGTAGAAACTTGAGGCAAGGCAGAAAATACTTCTGCTTTCTGAGCTGCAGAAAACAGGAACTTTATTTTCATAACTCCTTACTGCCCCAGAGATCAAAGAGCGAAAAGTCCGTCATACACACTTGTTATTTCACAGCAGGACTAGCAAAGACCTGAGTGTTTACTGGTCACACTTCACTTACATCCAGCTTTGATTCAGATCATCACGACAGCATTTTCAAGGTTGGTACTGTATCTGCACCTGTGCACCAGTGATGTAATCCTCCAGGAGGCGTTACCATGACACCATGGCTCCATCTTGTGGCGAGAGCATGGACATGAATCTTTCTTGCAAGCTTAAGCTTTTACATTACATGACTATTGCATTTTTACATTTGTAAACATAAAAAAAAATCTTGTCCATTTTGTCCTTTCACTTTGTATTTTTCCATTCAAAACATTACATTTAAATGAAATGATGTGATTACCCTGTTTAATACATGTGTACTGTGTATATTAAACCTGCTTCGACACTATGCAAGAATCAAGTGAGCACATTAAATTACAGAGAAGTAGAACACAAAATGATTTAATTTGACAATTTAAAAATGACCTATTTTCTTTCTTTCTTTTTATTTATTCCAACCAAGGAAATTCCACAATTTGACAATATGGCAAATCACAACACGTTCATTGGTTGGATTTTATTAATTAAGTCATTCAAGTATGTTCAGTAATACAGGAAGTGTAGTTCAAACTCTCTCAGCAACTGGAGTTTGCTCATTTGCGCAGGATTAGATACTTTAAAGGGTCAGTTTAGAGCTGTTAGAATGGGGGTGGGGAGGTGCGGGGCACATTTTGGAAAAGTATTAATGTGTTAAAACCCTGGTTCTTTACAAACACATCAATTGTTTATTTGTAGTAATAAATTAATGTAAGATAAATACATTAAAAATCGATTAATAGCTTCCACAGACAGATGATAACATGATGAGGTCTTGGATACAGACTGATAAAAGGCCCCCCAGGAGTAAAACCAGAGTGGGCTACCTGTAGGCTACCTGTGTCATTGCCAGTCCTGCTCACATGGCAGCAGCTGGTAATTTAGAAACACTGTTTACACACAAACGCTTCATCAACACCTTTAAGTGACTCAACAGAACAATATGACCTGCAAATGATCTCCCGCTCATATAGACTACAACCCTCCCCCTCACGTCTATTCCCTTCCTTTTGTCTATCTTATGTATTTACAGTACTACACTATACAGTACTCAGAGTGGAGAGAGAACAGGAATAAGATACTCAGCAAGTAGTAATAATAAGTAGTATTTGGAGGAACCACTCAGTCAAAGTGAACATGACCCATTTACAGAAAAGAGGAGATACACAGATATAGATTTAATGTGCATATAATGCAAAGTATAAAAGACGTCTGTTTTTTTTTCATCTCAAAGCTTCGTGACTACAGAGTGACCAACGGATTTCACAGTTACTCTTCTTTAAACAGCCACACCCTCCCTGCCAATGTATTTATTATAGATTGTATATTTTTATTCCAAGAATAGCAGACTTGCAAGCACATGACAACACCCACTGTTTGTGCTTCCTCTGTACGTCTTTCCTCCTATTGCCACTAAACCATAGGAGCCTCTCACAGACACGCACACACACACATCAGAGAGTAATGACACAGAGGAACACAAATATTCATGTTTTATCTTTATTGTATTTGTTTAGGTTTCTGAATGAAACACATCAGAGCACTTTCATGTCAGTTTTTTTTCCTTTTAAGGAACAAGGTTACATATCTGAACAGGCCTGTATACACCCAAACACCGAGCAATCATTTACATTTTCTGTGTTATATTATATAAGATGAGTTTATATTCCATCATTCTTGTTTTTGCTCTTTACCACATACTCTGTCACATACCCTGAATTGTGTTTGTGTGTGTGTCCCACCCCCAGTGGGACAGCCATGACCGAGGTCGCTGGGTCAGGGACTCCAGCCAATCAGAGATGTGCCGCTCCCTGTTTCCTGTCCCGAATGGCAAGCATTCCCCAGCAATCCACCCGAGGATGTCAGAGGAATTGCTCAAATCCTTTAGTTGAGACTTCAATAATTCTTTATTTACACAGGCCGCCACTCACTTACAGTATGTTACATTCAGCTCTGATGACGACGACCCAATGTCGGTGAGGATCAAGACACAAATTTCACAAATGCAAAAAAAGAAGGGATACAGAAAGCAGCTGTTGACCTGTGGTTATATGCTCCGAGTCTGTGTGTGGTTTCTCTAAGCTCTAAAACCTAACGTCAAATATAGCTGCACTGGGTTTTGAACATTTAATGTATATAAAGAATAAAGAAAACTTACACAGTGTTCAGTTTCATTTCAAAGCATCCATGGCACAATCTATTGTTTAAACCCATACACACCACATATTTTCATGACTACATTAGTTTAACACATCCACAAGAAAAATCAAGAGAGTCACATTTAAATTGGATTTACTTAGTGAAGAACTGATCCATACATTACCCTTGTGTTTTGTTTGTCACAAACGAATGAATATTCAACTGAGTGAGTTGTATTATGCTCAGAAAGTACAATATGTGAACTCTGCACTGAACTGTGAATGGACAGCAAACTCATCTCACCCACTGCTGAGTTCCTGAGCCGGACAGTGCAAACAGTCCCACTCCCGGCCACCAGGGGCCGACGCCGAGAGTGTAGGATGTTTACACTGCCTGAAACTCAGAGGTCACGGGGTGAGTTTATACTGCATTAGGTCTGTAGATCTTCATGTTCAAATCTAAGTACACTTTGTAGGCCCGAGAGTGAAGAGAAACTGGAGCTGGTGATGGTGACTGTCCCTTACTGGACATTTAAGAACTTGTAATGAAAATGTCAATGCAAACATAATATTTAGCAATAGCAAAACTGAAAAGGAAAACAACTAAAACACTACAATTTGACTCTCTCTGTTCTGCACAATGGCTTTTAGTCAGTCCAACCACATAAAAGAAAAATATGATATACTTCTAGACTTCCTGTCCACAAGCAGGCTACCCAACCTTTCTGACCTTTTACCCAGCAACGGGACCACTAATCGTGGCTGTGAGTTCTGACCAGTGGAGATTCATCCTTGCTTACAGGTCTAAAGAGGTCAAGTTACTCAGTAATAAAGAGATTCAATTATTCAGTAATGAAATAATAAAGTTATTCAACCATTCACATGAGAAAAAGCATCTATCAGAGGACCACACAACTACCAACACATCTGCCCCCCTTGTTTAAGTGACTTCACCCTTCAAAAAGATCTCATTGGGAGCATTTAAACATTATAAAAATAATACATTTATTAGGTACAACATTTAAAAATCAACATAATTCTATACCTACATTTATGGTCTGGCTTTTCCTTTTTAAACACACTGATATTGGGTTGATCTATCTAAATGCTGCAGCAGAAACCAATGCACTGCTGCTCACTTTGACTGCATCTTTCCATGTAGAGGAGCTTTTGTGAACCAAACTATTTCCTGAGGTTTCCAGCACCAAGGAAGAAACGCTGAGACTGTTTAGACAGAAACGGCAAAAAAGCACAGCATGTTTTCATTCATGGTATGATGAATGTGGGGGTGGGGGAGTAATATTAGAATGCTTCCTTCCTTCCTTCCTTCCTTCCTTCCTTCCCTGTCTGTGGTCCTGCAGTGTATGTTACACCCACTTCCCCTCAACTCTGACTGATGAGGAGGGCAGAGGCAAGATTAAGACCGAGCTATTCAGGAATAGCTATTTTTCCCCCAATCTCTTCGTCTTCATCGTTCTTTTTTTTCCCCTGTCTTCCCCCCCTTCTTCCCATCCTGTTCCTCTTTCCCTTTATCCACCTCCTTCCTCTGCTTTTCCTCTCCCATGTCACTGTGTCTCAGGGGAGATGAAGCCGCTCCCATCCACTGGGAACCAAACAGTCTGAATGGAGACAACTATCACCACCGGACGTTTCTCTCTGGGCTCACATTCTTGGTACATATTTACTTTTACTACGACTGAGTCATTGTTTTTGATTAGATATAGTTTTACTCACAAACAGCTGCGCGACAAAGGGTTTCGAAAGTCACGGGTATTTTTAAGTTATTCAAGCACATATGGTGTAACAATCAAAGCTTAGATCATTGTCAATAGTCTCCATAAATTTGGTTTGACATTATCTTGAGAAACACTATGGGATAGGAGCATGTGATATTTCCTTCTCCCTCAGCACCATCATAGCCTCCCATGTGATGGCTTTCAGTTTTACTGTGGTTGTTATTAGTGTACATGGTATATAGCAGAGCAGAGAGGCTGCAGCCAATAGGAAAAGCCGGTTGATGATGAAGTTAGTCCAGAGAAATGTCCCTTCACTCTCACTCTCTGAGATCTGTTGAAGAGGAAGTCCAGCACCCAGACACAAAACCAGCTTCAGCACTAACAGCTGTGGTAGGATAATAGCTGATGAATCCATTGGACAGTCTGACTTGTTTTTCCTTATTAATAAATGTCATAACTTGTGACGTTCAAGCTACAAGCCTGTATAGTCGTGTAGATTCTAAGGATGGTCATGTTGTAGGGGAAGGTGAACTATTAAAGACTGTTTCTATTGGTCAGGGGCTCTCTGCTGACAGTATGATATCATTCAGGTAGCATCACAGCCGGTGGTTGTTCTCGCTTTACAATGTTTGAAAGTATTCACAAGGACAAAGACTAATGGGATTTCTCGGATTCCCTCATCAAACTCATCAAATACACAATCCAAAAACTCCAAAAAGCTGAAAAGGCTTGTGGTCAAGTTGTGACCTGCACATTCACCACACTATGAGATAATAACGGAACGTTACTAGACAGAGTTGTTTTAGAGGTAAATTCATGCAAAACCACTGATGCATGTTGCCTTCAGGGACAGTTTCTCAGCTTGGAGTTTCTTTTTTTTGCCAGGTTTAAGCTGAGAATTACCTCTAATTAGACGGACCACGTCAGGTCTGGGTTTTAATTTTCAGGTCCGTTTATAACTGTAGTAGGCAGCAGAGAGATGGGGCAGCTCCTGCATGGGGAGCGTGGCTGAACGCTTGTCTCTTGTCCAATCAAATTACTCGGTCGGAACTAACTGTTGTATGACATGATTTTGTCCATTCTGTAATCAACAGTCATGATACTTACGGTTGTGTGTCAGTGGTGACAGTGTGCAGCAGGTGAAGCGCAGTGATGGTACTAGCAGTTGGCTGCTGCAAACATCCGACTGAAAGCCCCAAAACCTAACACCAGCTTCCAGTCAAGGATGTTTACAGTAGCCCTGACTGCCAACCGGCCAGGAGGGGAGAGAGTACCTGTGAACCCACACACACACAACACACACACGGTGCGACACAAAAATATTAATTTAGTCAAAGAAGTGCAAATCATGCACTGAAGTGACATGATTCAACCTGTTCTACCTTGATTAAACCTCATTTAGTGGTTTTCTTTCACCCGTGGTAAGAAACCCACAAGACGCAACAACATGACAAAATGAACGCACACATTTTAAGATTTACACAAGAAGGCAGAATTAAAAACAAGACGAACTAGTGGAAAAATGTGGCTGCTGTCCCACAGCCAGCTGGTGACTTTCCTCTGCAGCTCTTACAGCCTGTCTCTGTCACTTCCACTCTTCCTGCTGTCTATTCTTACTCTGCAAAGCCGCTCCTGCTTGAGAGGAACAATCCATCATCACAGAAAAGTACAGGAGGAATGTAAAACTACACAAGTGCTGTCCTTTAAAAATCTGAAGCACTGTGCTGCTGAGTCGTTTAGCATAAGACTCCACATCTGTCACTTCAGCATTTTTTTTTCTCCTCTTCTTTATTTTGGAGGCGCCTTTCTACCTCTCATTAGTTGACATCCAAGATGTCTGACGCACACAGAGTCGGTTTTAATTAAGTTTCGTACAGTTGCATGGAGCCATATTAAAACATTAAACGCTACATAAACTCTTCCCCGGAATAAACTAAATACGTCAGCTTTGTTCTAATGTGGACATTTACACCTTTATCTTTCTTTTCTCATGAGATAAAGGAATCATCTGTACTTTTTATTAAAAATCAGATCAACAGTGATACGTTTAAAGGGCCCATTTGTAAAAATAAATAAATGAATAAATAAAATACAAATATTTTTTTGGTCATCATGGAGATGAGTGAAGTTTGATTATAAGGAATACAACTTTAATGTCAGTTCTGCCAAAACTTATAAACAGCTCCTTTAAGGTCCTTTTTTGACATACAGTAGGCTATATGACATGAAACTACAAGCTTTGTTGAAAACCATCTGATGATCGCTGACAACACACACCACTGCAGTGTTAAATCTGTGTCCACTATTAACCCCGAGCAGAGCAGCAGCCAACAGAGTTAATGGTTTCCACTATGTTTTCTTTCCCTGGCTTTGTTGTCCAGTAAGCATCCATCACCATGTGACATTCCACCACCTTAACTCCCAACTCACACACACACACACAAACACACACACACACATATTTACCATGTAAACACAACTCAGCTTTTCTGTTTAGCCATCATACACACTCCCACAGCTCAGCACACACACACACACAGACACACACAAAAATCTAATTACTTCTTCACACGCAAATGAATGTGCAAGACTCCCATCGTGCCCTCTGTGACCCTGCCCCCCACTTCAACCCAAACGCTCACTTCCTGTGTCTTCCTTTGTCTCTGCATTTTTCATTCACTTTTCCTCACACACAAACACATGTATGGAGGCAGACGCACACACACAAACATAAATTGCAGTGCCTATCTTTGTTTATAACACAAACTCTCCCTCGCACACCTTTGTTGGATGTTGCGTGTGTCCGTCAACCCGTCCTGATGTCTTATTCAGGGTGTGTGCGTGCGTGCACGTGCGTGTCTAAGAGCTCAATGAGCACAATGTGTAAATGTAAGAATCTGCAGCCCTTTGTTAGCATTAGCATGAACGTGCCTTTGTGTGTGTGAGGGAGAGAGAGCGAGAGTGTGTGTGGGACAGAGCTGGAGAGCAAGAGAGCATGTAATCACATGTGTGTCCTGTGCTCAGATAAAGACAGGAATGCCATTTCTCCCCGTTCCCTCCCTCTCCTTCACTGACAAAGAACTGAAGTGTCAAACTACTGGAGAGCGCGGCCACGCTTTTTCACCAACATGTACGGGAAACTGAATTGAACGTGAAACACAAAGCGGCTCCGAGCTCCTGACATTTGCTGCTACACAGGATCGGATGTGACCGCGCTATTTTAGCTGAGGGCCTTTGTAGCAGCTGAGATAGGAAGTCAGAGGTAAAAGGTGAGAGTGTGTTGTGCGTTCTGCTCAGGGTAAAATAAAGCATGCCAGATTTCTAGAACCATTAATCCGACATTGTATGAAGAGTTGAGTCACGTCTACAGGTCTGAATTTCCCCCTCAAGACGCATGCTCATACAAATCCTTTTGCTTCTTTGTAAGAAACTCATATTTGACCAATGAATCTGTGTTTGTTTAATGTGACTGAGGCCGAGGACGTAACAATGGTTTAGCGCTGTTTTGCAACATACCTATTCAAGAGTATCTAAGTATGTAGTACATAAGTCAGGTACATAATTGCTAATAAGGTTATGCTAACCTGTAGTTTGTGTTACTTGACTCAAGAAGTCCCTTCACAAAATAATGCTCCCATGCATTATATACACATTTATTTCAGTCCATTAACTACAGTAGTATACGCTCATCTAGAATTAACCAACGCACTCAGCAGGCTCTATGACGGGCGTTGCGGAGCCTGCCTGACAGGCGGTTAGGGTTAGGCAGGTTGGGAGGGCAAGTAATTTGACATATTTGAGCATTTTATAAAAAAAAGAACGCAATAGTTACTTTTCAAGGTAATTACTTACTTTCATAATATAGTAACTCCATTACTTTTTTGGGAAAGTAATGAGTAATATAACCAATTACACTTTAAAGGGGAACTATAGATTTTCATTTAGGGTACACCTTGCAGTGAATGTATGAACGAAATTTTGTTTCTGTGGCTACGACACTGCTAAAAACAGCTAGACAATAATAAATTAGAATAGAGCTATATATTAAAAAAATATATAAATATGCATACATACATAAAAGAAAGAGAGGAAATATTGCACACCACAATCTCGACCACTTTTCCACTGTTTTGCCAACCCTCCTCCTGGCCATGTGCACTTGTTTACGAAGCCAGCAAGAAACCAATAAACAGAGCCATAAATAAGGTTATACTGTATATCATATGATGTTACCGTGTGTATATATGTGTAGTCTTATCTGTCATAAACAAGAGATTACAGGGCACGTTTGTGTCGCGGTGCCGCTGAGACGAGAGCTAAGACAGGACGACAGTGCTGATCTTGCACAGTTGTTTTTCAGCCAAGAGATGCTAGGTGGGTGTTACAAGTAATTTATTTAATAATCACTACCCCAAAGCTGTTTAATTAAGGTAAAAATGTGGCATACTGTAGTTAAGCTAAAAATCCTGCATAGTTCCTCTTTAAAAGTAACATTGGAACTGGCCATGCTCTCATTGCCTCACCTTGACTTGTGTAAATGCTCTCCTTTTTTCTTTTTTAAAAGCATTTTTGAATTCCAAGCCAAATGTGAATCCATCGCTGACTCACCTGAAAACTGAGCTTTTTTTGGAAAACACTCAAGCAGACCTCACATTTAGGGACGGGGGTCCGGTTGGTATAGCACAGCGACGGTGCCTCAGCAAAGTTAACAGGCCGAATCGCAGAGTTCGAGAAAACTAATTAAAATTACAAATCTTTGCAATGGCTGTTAAGTAATCCTCAGGAAGCCCTGAGAGCTCTTGACTCCTGGTCCCCGTTTTGTCAGAAAGCTCTTAACTGCTGGCAGTCTATTGTAAATAAGCCTAATGGATAGTTGGACAATGTGGAGCAGAGATAAAGCTTCAGGAATGCTAATTATCCAACTGTACATGTTGTTTAGCTCCAATTACAGCGCTGTGTTTATGCATCTTCACTACGTCTCAATTACTGTCAATGTCTACGCATTTTGTGGAGAATAACAAGATGCTCATGTCATGTACAAGTATGCAGTGTGTGTGTGTGTGTGTGTGTGTGTGTGTACTTATGGCTACTATTCCCTCTCTCCCTCTCTCTCTCTGTTTCCCTCTCTCACTCAGGTCACTTGGGGAACAAAGCAAACTTTATCAGAACATTGCAATCCTGCATTCCCCAGATTCTTAGCACTTGGCAACCGGCTGACACACAGAGCGAAGGAGAAGGAGAGAGAGAGAGAGAGAGAGACAAGGAGGGAGACAGAAGAAAGAGGAAGGCAGGAGAAATAAAAGCAGGTGTACACACTAACCTCTAGTCTTTCCTCACAGCGTCTGCTCCAGGTTTGAATATAATCTAGACTGTTGCCTAACAGACTGCAGTCTAACGAAAGAAGGTTTTATACTGAAAAAACATCCTGTTGTGATTACCGTTTGCAAATAGATAATATCTGGAAACATGCGAGGACATTTTATTTTGAAAAGTACATGACACAAGTACTTTATATTCATTCTGTTCTCAAGTGTAAACCGAGAACTCAGACGCCAACGTCTTGTTTAATGGGACTTAGCTTATCTGTAGAAGTACATATCGCGTGGTGCATGACCGGGGGCCACCTTCTCAGTTTGGCTTTGACGCAACACACAACAGCAGCTCCTGTTTCGATAAAATCTTAACTTTTGACACCGCTCGCTGCTGTGCTGAATGAAGGTGGCATTTGAGTTTGGACAAAAAAAAAAAAAAGGGTTTGGATAACAGCTGAAAAACTGTTAAACAAAAATGAAATTTGCCCAGAGACCGCTGTCTAAAAGCAAGTTTGTCTTGGAAAACTGGCAACAAAATCTTTGGTTTTACATTTTATGTGAACATTTCTGAGCTGGGAAATGACACAGAGGTTTAATTCAGGCTTTGCTGAAGATGATGTGCATTGTTGTGTGTGTTGTGTTCTCTCCACAAACACAGGCCTTGTGGCTGTTACGCAGAAAGGCATGGACATTGCAGTGGGAAACGCACAGTATTTGCTTTCTTTTCCTTTAGATGTGATCTCATTTAATATGTGATCTGTAGAGCTGGAGTTAGGAGATGGTTAGCTTAGCATAAAGACTCCAAGTGGGGGTAAACAGCCCGCCCGGCTCTGTCCACAGATCATGTATCTTGTTTGTTTAATCCATACATGGGGAGATGTGTGCGCTAACTATTTCCTGATGAACAACAGTTTATGCACCCAGGGTTTCCGGCTGTAGAAAAAGTTGCAACGTGTAACTCCCCGTAGAGCCACAAAATGTAGACTATACATTTCTGTTAGAATCCAGATTAGACACAAGAGACACAACATGTTTGTTAGTGAAGTTTAAAGCCAGGCTAGCTGCTTCCTGCCGAGATGAGCTGATGCACAGACATGATATTGATATCAATCTTCACCATCTCAACTCTGGGAATAAAGGCAGGAAGTTTCTTTTTTCCACCTTAGACGAGCCCTTTAAAACCTAAACCTCTCTGACTTATTCCCTTCAAGGTTAATAAGTGCACTGCACCAATGTCACTGGTGCAGGGAGGGAGGACGTAATCACGGCCCGATGTGTGTACAGTAAATACGCCGAGGTGACAGCCGATTCAATGGTGATATATTGATGTTTAAAACAAGCTGCAGAGGAAACCTTTAAAGTACGGCAAGCGCCGTGTCTGTGTGTTCTTTCATCCACTCAAGAGGCACTTCTTATACATCACAAATACACCAACACAATGAGAGAGTGCGTGTGCCAGGTTAAACACTATTAAAGGTACACTACATCAAGGGCCCGGGCACTTCAGATGACCTCTAGCTGCGCTGGGTGCCAAAGTCGCCCTTTGAAGCTCTGCAGCTTTCCTTGTCTTTCATCACCTCAGACTTCCAAGTACATGTCTCCATATACTTCATATACTTGAAGGTCTCCATGCATGTAAAGTTTCCTGAGTTTGCTAATTACTTGCATGTTCTCCCTCTCTTTCTCTCTCTTTCTTTTCTTAAACTTTGTGCTTGCTTCGGCACCATTAAATGGCCTTTTTGGAGCAAATTCCAAAGGACTAAATTAGGAAGGAAATGTGTAGTAAATCAGAAAGTTATGAGTGAATGAGTAAATCTCATCAGCATCAGTGAGCCAATCAACATTCAGGCTTTCAAACCTTGGGGTCGGGACCCCATGTGGGTCGCCTGGAATTCAAATGGGGTTACCTGAAATGTCTAGTAATTGATCTAATAAAATGAAGAAAAAAAGACTGATAAGTTTGTTTTTTTTACTAATTATTATTCTTTTTATGATTAAAAACACCATACAAAATCTTAAACATCTTTATTCTATACTTTCACTTTCTCAAATGTAAATCGAGTTCAAATAAAATGCAGCATATCAAAATATATGAGCTGGCACATCTTGATTGGCAGGGGTCGCCAGAAATTTCTGATGTCAAAATGGGGTCATTAGCCAAAAAATGTTGGGAACCACTGGCTTAGACCAAGATCTAATAATGCTGGTGATTGGCATCCATCTAAATTAAATGACAATTCATAAACTACATTGTATTTCAAAAGGTTTAAGAAAGATCAGCCCTATTAATCCTGGTAAAACACTTCTCCAGAGTCCATCGTCTACACCCGACACCACATCCACTGACAGATTTACACGCTCACACCACCTCCATAATGTTTACACACAGCGCCGTCTGTGGATGTCTCCTGACTGGAGTGTAATCGGTGACTCAGTACCTGGAGCACTGGAGGTGTAGATGAGCCTCCACTCTGCTAGTTACTGCTCAGCCGAGCAGATTGTAGATTTACAGTTTCCAGCAGTGGCTCTGAGGACTTTCCACTTCTACGCTGGAGCGCCTCCAACAGCTGAAGCATCTCACACAAAAAACACGCTGTTAAAGTGACACGTCTGTTACGCTGCTCAGACACTTTCGCCACCTTCCCTCCGACAGTCATCCTTTTCTGAGATCGATGTGCCAGTCAGATTAAACAAATGTGCCCAGGGCTTCATTATTAGATTACAATTTAGCTTCTAATCTTCATTCACAACGCTTGCCATGACCTTCACATTAATGTGTCAGTGTGTGTGTGTGTGTGTGTGTGTGTGTGTGTCCTACAAGTTTCCACACTTTATCTGATAGCACGAAGCCCGCCCTTTCTTTAACGCCCTCCCTTCCTCCTTGGTTCAGCTCTCCCTCTCTGACAGGCTGACCTTGTGTATCAGTCACTGTCAGCAGTTTAACGGACCAGCGGATATTCTGATCGGGGTCCTGAATACTAACAGAGCCGGTGGCCTGTGAAACCAGAATTCTTATTATTAACACTTTGGACTCTTAAAGGACAAGAAACGCCGGGTTAATGTTCCTCGACACCCTTGGGTGCGGAGCACCGGGGGCTCACAGGAAACTGCGTTGTACAATGCTGTTGGAAAAAGTTGATCATAAACCCCCTGGTCCCACTCAGTGAACACCAAACACTTCTTTGTGTAGGTTTTGAATTCTGTTACACCTGCTGTACACACGCTCAGGTTTTTTAAATCAGCACAGTGATAACTGTCAGTGGGAGATAAACAGGTTGATACCACCCTCATGTCTGTGCGTTAAGAACATAGCTGAGCGAATTAGCCTTGCTAGCCTAAAGGCTAGAGGAATAAGTGACTTACAGGACGCCACGTAAACTGTTCATTATTGTGCATTGTCCTAAACAAATAAACTAAACTAAACTATATAGACTCTTTAAAGATTTTGAGGTCCAGTGTCCAGTGTGTAAAATGTTTCCTACTCCTTCTTTCCATCTGTCTTCTTCTTTGTTGGTTTATTTATGAACGTGAAACTTGCAAAATGTGCTCTGTGGCTGGCTGGATTTTCCGTTCAGGCTGCTGTAAAACATGGTGGCGCAAGATGGAGACACTCTCTAAAGCAAGACACTTGCAATACAGTAACCCATGGGGTCTATATGGATCCTGGGTGCAAGCCACATATGGGGCACACAATTGCGGACTCCAAGATCACTGCTGGCTGGGTATGTATATTAAAGAATAATTATAAGGCTACGAAAACCAAACAAATTTTATTTTATGCCGATTATACACTTATACAAATAAATTTATAGGTAGTATATTCTGATTTTGCCAATAAACCTTGCCAATTATTACACACTGGATCTTTAAAGCCACAACAAAGTCTCTTGTTTATGCTACAGTAATATCTTTGTATGATCTACAACAGCAAATGAGGCCATCAGTGGGAAGATAAGCTATTTCTTAGTAGTGTAACTTTAGGAGGCAGTGATCGGGTAAGTCCACCGGACAAAACAATTTACGGCACACAGACCAGAAGAGACGGCACTCCTAAAGAGGCTATAAGTTAGCATCAAGGTGTTGCTATGCTAGCCAGTAACAACCAATCATCATCATGGCTAACACTGGGACAGGATCCGCAAAGGGAAACCTAGCGCTTTTGTCCACAGGGGTCGCCAAAATCAAACCAAAATGAAAGTTCTTTGTAGTTGCTTTAAGGAGACCTATTGAAAATATTCTTGTTGCGTTCTGGCTTTAGGTCCAAATTAAAACCTGAGTAAGTCAAGTCTGTTTAGAGATTTAAGCAACCAACTAAATTACACCAATGAATTTCAACCACTTTAAACCATTTGGAGGTTTTTTTTGCTGCATTGAAGCCAAATAACCAAGTTGCTACCCATTCAACCAATAAACCAATGGAAGACAATTCCAATGAAATGACTAGTAGCCAGATAAGGAACCAGATAATTGACTCCTTGAACTGAACCAACAGAGATAGACTGATTCAGACCATATCGCAGTCTGATGAGATGAGGCAGCCCTGGTTCCCCTTCGTCATGTTTCTTTAGAAATGCATTGGTTTCGGGTCTTTTTTCGCAGTGTTTATCCATCACATTTCAACAGAATGAACTATTCAATTAAAAGAGAATTTGCCCTCTTCCGTTTTTTTCCACTCCTGTCATGAGTTCAGCTCGAGATCACCGCCCTATAATGTTTTGTGGGATGGGCTGAGAATTCAGGAAGTGGCTCCTGTTGTCTCCATAGCAACCCTGAGGTCAGCTGCGCTAGGCCGGAGACCCCTCCTCAAACACAAAGAGCCCAGAGGCCTAGATCAACACAAACAACCTGACGTACATGCACACACACACACACGCACATATACACACACTCAGGCAAGATCACAAGGAGAGAAACTGCATTCAACTCAACCCTAACCCTAACTTCCTGTGTAATCTGACAAGAACATATTTTCAGTATACAACATGAAAGCTACTGTAAATCACTGCTGTATTAGAGCTGCACAGTGAAACTGATGGACGAGTACATCAAGGCTTTGGTGGACTGTTCTCAGCTCACTGATCTCACGGTCACAGAGCAGATCACTGGTTCTGTTGCTACATGTTAACACTCAAAACTGAGTTGAGTGTGGATGGATTCACATAGTCATCGAATAGGCTATATGATCCAGTACAGTACGTGGCTATTGCAAGCAGGTTTCTATACCAGACTGAAACATAATAAACTAAATAGTTCTCCTGATAAGAGTGACCCAAACCTTTCTACATCAGTGGCACAGAGCATGGATTTAGTTTTCCTTTCTTCACAGGGACCATCGACCTAATGTTCTGAAAAAAAGACTTGTGTCCTTCGCTCAGAATTTCTTAGATTTCACGTAAGAGCTCTGTGCTGGAATAATTGTCAGACACTTTTGTCACTGTGAATGCTTTTCCTCGCTCTGCCTGGGAACCAAACCAACCATCATCCCAAGGGAGGAAAGAGACGGATGAATAGTCAGGGCTGAGAGGGTCATGATTATATGCAACCCACCACAGATTACTCATTACTGCTATTGCGCTTGGAAATTGTCTAGCCAGTGATCTAATGGCAAAGGATGACACGATTGAACCCTAACCTCTGATTGGAGATTGGCACAAGACAAACAACCAACAAATTATTCTTGTAAGGCAAGGTCCCATTCAAATCTACTTAATATTTCAAATAGTTAATATATGATCCGTTAAAGGACTATAACCTTTGGTGCATCAACTTTAAATGGGTTACCCACCTCTAAATCCCCTTATTATATTCTAAACACACATTCTATTAATGTGTGACCTGATTACTTGACATTATTTCTGGATCAGCCTACTTGAACTGTAAAAAGACTGTACAATTCACAACTGAGAAATTCTAAAAACTTCTGTTCTCAAAAGTGTAGTGTAATTTGACAACTTCTTCTGAAATCACATCCTATCATTTACAGCAGGAAAAAATATTATTAATAAGTAGGCCATTCATGTAATGAAATGTGGCCTCCTATGCAGATTAAAGTCACCTTCAATGTTTGTTTTTTTTTGTTTTTTTTTGGAATATTCATCATCTGCCCACAGATGTGCACTGTGGAACATTTTTCTCCAAATAAGAAGGCTTCAGTTTCTGCTTTAGTAGCTATACAGTATTTTCACATGTGACAGGCACCACAGCTGATTCACACACAGTGATTGAAATGCAGTTCTCCCGTTAAATCACGTTAAACCTGATAGAGAAATCAAAATTAGCACTTTTTGCATTGTCGACGGAACCATCACTATATTAGGATAATTTACTACACCCCAATTAAGTCAATGAAACCTCTTCCTGTCTCTCATTGGTCAAATCTATTGATGTAAAACGAGAATAAACAGACAAATCAAATGTTAAAAGTTATTTTTTTGTGCATCAGTGTAGCATTCGATGTCCCTGCCGAATTTAATAGTGTCTGTTTTGATGCCGTAAAAACCTCCAAGAGTATTTTTTACAGTGTACAGAAGTATGATGAAAACTGCGGCAGAGGAAACTCTACTATTTTCTCACAGGAGTTTGGCGTGAGCCCGGACAAGAGACAACGGATCCGAAGGTAAGTTAACTCACCATGACCACTTCCCTGTGGACAGCAGCTGGAGACAACGGAGCAACTCTGACTGCGGCTCTTTACATTTCAGGGTCACTTTTTCTTTTCTTTTTTTTCCTTTTCTTTTTTTTAACAGTCACCATTCCTGGCAAACAGTGAGATAAATGTACAGAGGGCGGACGCGGGACTGGAGATACAGGCTAACTCAGTCCTCCGTCGATGCCTGTCACTTGTCCTCCGCGACTCTGCCGGAGCAGGGATGAACTTGGTGATGTGAAACCGGGTCTAAACTTGAGGACATCGCATGTCTCGGAGTCTTTCAGTGTGCACGGCCTCTCTGAAGCCCGCTTTCTTCTGTCCCCGGTCGGCGCGGTCTTCTGTCAACTCTGGAGGTTTTTGTAGGAAGAAAACTGGACGGAGTCCGGCCCCCTTCAGCTGACAGACCGCTGTCAAGTCAGCACAGAGCCCGCAGCTATGACAACAATTCGTTTCCGGTCACTCATTTCAAAGTAAAAGTTCTAATTAGTTACAATTGTGTACAAAACAAGTGTATCCGGACATCAACATGTTTATGCATGACCAATATTTCCATATTCTGTGACACCGTTCTTTGAATATAATATACAGCCTCAACTTTACAATTAAAGCGGGCACAATCCTTTAGTCAAGAGTGTAATGAATCTACTTCCGGTATTGTGTCTTCTAATTATGTTTAACTTGATAGAGCACACACAGTCCATTACCCAGGAAGCTGTAGGACAGCGGGGGCAAATCTCACCTGGTACACCCCCCCACACACACACACACATTGCTTACATATGCCGACTAGGCCTCTTCATAGGCTGTTTGATCCTTTTTTCTTTTCTTTTTTTAACCTGATGTAAACTTACATCATGCTGTCTATCTTACACAACCTCCTCAGTGTATCCATTCACAGATATATTTTGTAATCTACATCAACCTTGTTTAAGCATCTGAAAGAGAGCTGCCTAACAGCGGGGGAAAGCATCGCTGGGCCTATAGCTTCACCTTGCAGAGGCCGCATCGACCTCCACCATGCTGACTGTTGGGAGGTCAACTGTATGCTGATGTCCTTTTCATTCCGCACGGATCAGCTGAGAATGTCTCGTGTCTCCTTTTATGTGCAGGCGTTCTCAGCCAAGCAGTGTTGGCCACATTTCATCCCCTAAACATATTAAAAACCTAATGATGAACCACTTACACTTTATATTTTACCCAAAATTTAAGTGCTCTCAAAAGATTTGCTAAATTTTTTAGGGCCTCATTTAAATCTGTATCTTATGTTTCCTTGTGCAAGTAGGGCAAGAGCACTGAAACACAGAATCATGTCGTCATAGGATCAGTGTACAGTGAACTGAAGACAGATTTACATTCTACGTCTGCAAACAAATATGTTGATGTTTGAAGGCAGCCAAGTAAGTACAAAGAAGTCCACTGGAGTCCAAGCACCATGTCTAAACTGAATCTGGATTTTGCATAGAAATATATATATTTTCAATTGTTACTTCTGCTCTGCTTGCACAAGCTCTATAAAAAATACCTGTGTCTTGAGGTAGACCTGCGATGGTCCTGCAGCTCTGGCTTTGCTCTGCCAGGATTTGACTTTGTGTATACTGTAGGCCTACTGTTTTTACACACACTCACAAAAGAGAAAGGAAAGGCAGTCCATTCTTCAGAGACGGTAAATGGAATGTGTCTTTAAAGCTTTGAAAGTTGATTCCTCCACCCACTGAGACGTCTATGGGGAGTTTTCATACCTCTTAATGTTTTAGAAATGAAATGACAAAAATAGTCTAGTCTAGTCTAGTCAAAGCGTCATTACATTTTATACTACTGTGCTATGTGGACAGTTACAACCATTGTATTATTAGGTTGTGCTATCAAGGTAGTGACCATATTGCAGAGGCAACACCATGTAACCAAGGCAATAGAAGAGTTATTCACATATTTCGCATAGCCAGTTAGGTTAATCCATCATATTATTATGAGCTATTACTGTATGTTTATTTTGGAGAAGATTAATGAGTATGAACAATAATTCATCTGAAGTCTGTTGGAATAAACATAAAAAAGTGCTCTTAAATAGATTTAGTACCTCTATGTAGGTTTCTTGACTAAAGGAAAAAACAAATGTATAAAAAGAAGCAAAGCAAACAAGTTGCTAATAACACTTGATATCCAGGTTAATAGTTTTGTACTAGACTAGACCACCCAGTCAGTCAGAGGAGTCATTAAGCTGTGTAACACTGTAGTTACATAACAACCTGCTGTAGAGGTGATTTTCTGCAAATACCAAACCCATATGTTGTACTCCATGAATTAGTCCAGAATAAACTGTTGCATCTAATATAAGCTAACAAAAGCCATGTTGGCTGATGTGACACTTACTGTCGCCCACTCTCAGCCTTCATGGTTGGGATGCCTTTGTGTGAGCACTGTGTGCTGCCTGGGTAACCCTGGGCAAGCCTAAACCCTAACCCTAAACTGGCCCCTTGAAGAAGACAGAGCCAACTCAAATGTCCTCACTCCACACACCAACTCCTAACTCCCACAAAACCAAAAACTCCTCGCTCAGGGATACTGCTATCGTAAGTAAACACAGGATCGTCTCATGCTTTCAACCTGAAATGGCAGGACACGTTTCTGTCGTTTGCGTTTCCACTACCCTCATCACTGGTTTGTTTAGGGTACAAACCAGGGAGGGGGGGGGGATGTGCTGTTATCAGGATCTGGAGCCATAAGTGTTTATATTCAAAGCACTATAACGACATAGGGATAAGGTAAGAGAGTTGACACCCAAAGCAGAAGGGGGTATGCTACAGAGGATATCCATCTCAAATTTTTCAATTAGTGTACACTGTACAGGTGGATCACACAGGCTCAGAAAAAAGCAGGCAATCATTGCTTACACAGTGCTCCACATTTCTTTTAAGTAAATGCATGGAACTATGAGGGACTTGTTATAGATATCAATTGCCCAGTAACTTTGAATGCACTTTAAAGGGATAGTTCAACATTTAATTTAACATTTAATTGTTCGTGCAAGCTTTTTTTTTTTTTAGAACGGCAGAGCAGAGTCGTGAGCTGCTCAGAGCTACGCTACGGAGGCTAATGGAATTTCTTGGTTTCCCTCATCAAACTCATCAAATACACAATCCAACAACTCCAAAACACTCTTGTGGACAAGTTGTGACCTGCACATTCACCACGCTATGAGATAATAATGGAACGTTACAAGACAGAGTTGTTTTCGAGGCAAATGCAGAGACTGCTTGCTGAAAAACTGCCCTTGACGGGAACACGCATCAGTGGTTTGGCATGAATGAACTTCGCTTCCTCATCTTCACCTTCCCCTGCAGACGTCAATAGTGTGTTGAGATGTCACAAGGAAAAACAATGAAAAGATTTTTGGACTGAGAACATAATAGCCTTGTGTCAGCACAACCACAGACACAGTGTTAGCACAACTAGCTCCTTATAGCATGCAGATTGTTAGAGTGACTGGCTGGACTTCTATTTTTAATCATTTTTAATTGGATGCAAAATCGGGAACACCCTCAAGCGCAGGATGAGTCATTGAACATCTGAAATTGTCTCACAGGAAGAGAAAACATATACAGATATTGATGTAAAAATACATAGATATAACCTTTCGACATCGCAAATATCTACAGTAAAATTAACAAGTTAAACAGTGATACGTGATTAAAGATGGGAAAATACATTTTTTATTCCTGTTCTTTTTGCAATGCTAATGCCTCCAGGGATGGAATCAGTCAGTCAAACAGTCTGTCAGTCAATTTGAACTCAAACCCAGGGTCTAGACTTGGACTCAGCATTTGTAGGAACACAACACCCCCTCCAAAAGAACAGGCCTTTTTAAAAAAAAATACTGCTGCAACAGTAAAATGTTGTCCGCTGTACTGATATCAGTACAATTTAATGAAGTGAGGTCATTTTAAACCACACACTGCTCTGCTCTCACCCTCAAGCATGATATTTATACATGACGTGATAATTCCCGCCCTCTAAGTCAGTTCAATACCACCCTCTGTGAAACACAGTCTGTGGTATGGCACATTGAAATGATGTAATATTACTTCATACCAAACTCAGTGTTACTACTACTGTAAGTCGCTCTCTAATGTAGCAACTGTTAAAGGGATAGTTCAACATTTTGGCAAATAATCTCTATAATTTTAGGAGTAGGTTTGTTACCTTTAATTGTCAGTGTAAGCTATGTTTAGAACAGCGGAGCAGAGCTGCGAGCTGCTCAGAGGTACGCTACAGAGGCTAATGGGATTTCTTGGTTTCCCTCATCACTCACACAATCCAACAACTCCAAAACGCTCTCATGGACAAGTGACCTGCACACTCACCACGCTGTGAGATAATAACGGAGCGTTACAAGACAGAGTTGTTTTCAAAATTCTATGAGCCTCCATAGCGTAGCTCTGAGCAGCTCATGGCTCTGCTCTGCCGTTCTAAAAAGATGCTTGAACCGACAATTAAAGGTAACAAACCTACTCCTGGCAATCCAGGGTCAATTTGCCAACTATCCCTTTAATGCTGATGTTAGCTTATTCAAGTACCATCCCCATTCAGGAAGAATATGGTCTACAAAGAATGAAAATGTGTCAACAAAGTCAGTCTATTTCCCCTTTTCATTGTTACATACAGTACAGTCATAGAAAGTGTAAGTATTCTTCCACACACAGATTTCATGGGTACATGAGTAAATCAAGTGGTGTCAGACCTTTGATCCTCACCATATAGATAATCTCTGAGTAATACTTGTATACATTACTGGAAGCATCAGTGGGAGCCAAGAGTGGTAGTGCTTGCACTTCTAAGTAAATGTGTGTTGTGTACACATGAAAATGCGAACATGGCAGAGGAGAGACAAAGGAGGGGGAGGAGAGGGTCAGATTTCACTGATCTGTTAGAAGAGGCACAGGAAGCACAGATTTCTATTGATTAGTCTAGAGAAGTGGACGCTGCATGTTCAGTTGTTTCATCCGCCTCCAGAGTGTTTTCTGGATTCCCCAGGTAGATTCCAACACTGAAACTGATGAAATTTCCATTTGAATTGTCTCCGTTTGGTTCACCCTCTCTCTATACTTACCAGCTGATCATCTGCTTTAGGAAATTACATCTCCACAATCCAGATATGTGTTCTGTCTTTAGTCAAGGTGATTGATGATTAAATGAGCGGAGGGGGTTTCACATTGCTTACAGTAAAGTTATGGTTTTCGCAATCAGGGTTCCAAATAGATCTCCATTCATTAACAGCATCCTGTGACACTCACCATATGAAACCACAGAAAGCTCTGGAGTTATTCTATTTTTCATTAATCAAGATTCTCATTCACTCTATGGATCAGTAAGGAGTCAAAGTATTGCACTAATAGTTAACAGTGCGAACTATATCTTAAACATAATAGAATGATATTTCTACATGAGAGAATGTGAAATAACGTTCTCATCCACCTTTAGCTGATATAATCTTCAAGTTAAATGTTCACTGTGTCTGATGTAACAATAACAGTAGACAGTCCTGCCATTACTTTGACACTGTACCAGCAGTCAGTTCAAGTCAGGTTTACATGTTAAGTACTGTCTTGGCTGACAGGTTATTGAACATGTCCAAGGCTGTGAGTGCTGTCAAAACACTTCTAGTGTACTTAGACTCTCACTGTCATCTCCTGCTTCTCCAGCTGAGCACGCGGGCCCAACATACAGGAGCTGGATTTCTACTTTGAAGTCTGAAAAATAGACATCCTAATTTTGCCAAATTTGCATTCTTAACAACATGATCATCACAATATGGCAGGTATCCTTCACATGGGGAAAAACAAGCCTGAAGGTGCTGAGACAATACATAATTCACTTCAAACCTGATGTCTCTTGCCAGTCCAGCCGTGCTGTAGGCTCCTCTTCAAGGTCAAAATCTAAATAGGAAAGGATTCCCTAGCTCAGCATCAAAAGTGACTGCATTCAGCAAATATGAGATCACACCCTTTGTCTGCACACAAGGTTCACAAGTGTTAAAAATAACAATTAGATTCAGTTGTGTTTGTTTCACCTACTTGTAAAGTGTGACCTCAGATATGAAACCAGTGAAAATGCAAAGTTCATGCAGCTCCTGTTTCATTGATTTCTACTGCATCAGCACCATCTAGTGGACATAGCGCACACAGTCAATGCCTCACACATGAGTGCACCTCCACACAAAGCCTTTGTGGGTAAATGAAGCATGAAACACACAATGTTCAGGGATTAAAGGAGTTTATTGCCATCATTGGTGTTTTTCTAAAACAAAGCTTCGGCATTAACAATCATTATCTGATCAGCAGCACTTCACTGACACTGGCTCAGGTTTAAACTGTGTACTCTAACTCTCTAACAACACTACTACTGCAGAAACATCACATGGCTCCTCTGTCACAACACAGAGGATCAGACTGTCGTTCTCTGTGAAATACAAAGCCTATGTTTCATTGCACAAAGTAGAAATAATGTTACAAAAAAGGTATAAAAATGTGTACATTGATGAATTAAGGTTACTGTACTGTTTAATACTATTTCACATTAATGTGTGTGGGTTTTTTTTTAACTGAGCGCTCAGTTAAAATACGACAAGCTGAGTGATATACAATGCTGATTTTCTTTTGTGCAAACTGTTAATTCTGTAAGAGCAATGTCTGCCACACATTTAATGATTAGATTTTGTACCTCTTATCTGTGAGGGGTCACAGGAGGCTGGAGCCAATCCCAGCTGTCATTGGGTGAGGGCAGGGCTCAGCTCAGCCTGGACAGGTGTGCATGCCGTGGACTGTGGGAGGAGGCCAGCAAACATGTAAAACCAGGGAGAACATGCAAACTCTGCCTGGGAATCAAACCCAGAACCTTCTTGCTGAAAGGTGATAGTGCAAACCACTGTACCACCATGTCACTTTCATGTGTTCAATAAAAAAAGTTACATGCAAAATCTCTTTCCAATTATTAAATTTGAACAAAATTATATTTTAAGACAAAAATATGAATTTCACTTTCTAGATGAGTTGTTGCTTTGCATCCAATGTCAAGCAGGTTGTTGGATTATGGTGGGACATCCTGCTGCAGGTGTTTAACTTCAGCAGGTCTCTTCAGTTTCATCAGCTCATCTCTGCAGTCCGTACAAAGGATCAGAGTAAATCATGCGGTGGATAATGATATAACCAATCAGTAGAGCTCTTCTTCAGTAAGTTCTATCCTGAATCAGTAAAAATTAACAGTGTTCTCACCTCTCTTCCCTCATGTATCCTCTCTGCAGATTGTATTTGTAATCAATAATACTATCAGAGCAACCTAAACTGGATTCCTCCTAATGTCTTTTGATGTTATTTTCATTAGTTTTAATTGGTATTAATGTCCTCAGTTTCCTTCAGCCTCATGTGTATCCTCCGTCAGTGTGGGGCATCGATCCTCTGTGTGAAGTGTTCTCCGGCATATAGGCCATAGTGCAGGGTGTCTTTCTGGGCCGCAGCCCAGGACATTTGCCGGCTGGAGAAGCGGGCTGCCCAGCGGCCCTGGGGGTCCACCGTCACCACCCCACCCAGCCCTTCCACTCTAGACTTCATGTAGGCCAAGCCCAAGTCACTGGCTTCCTCTACTGAATGACCTGAGAACACACGATGAAACGTTTATCAAGTCAGACACTGTGCTCTCAAACTTAAAGGGATAGTTCAACATTTAGCAAGCAACTCTGTCTCGTAACTCATAGCGTGGTGAATGTGCAGCTCGCAACTTGTCCATAAGAGCGTTTTAGAGTTGTTGGATTGTGTATTTGATGAGAAATTCAAGAAATTCCATGAGCCTCTGTAGCGTCACTCTGAGCAGCTCCGCCGTTCTAAAAATAGCTTGCACCAACAATTAAAAATAACAACCTACTCCTAAAACTATAGGGATTATGGCAATGGGCCAATTTGCCAAAATGTTGAACTATCCCTTTAATGATGCTCTGTAGAACAGCAGTAGACTAAATTGTGAGTGAAAATCCCAATGGCTGCTACCAAGTCTGGTAGTTCATGATGAGTTTTTCTTACTTGGACTAAACATCTCCATCACCTCTGCATGTTTTAGATACAGACTTGTAACAGATGAGTGTGCATTACCTTGCTCAATGTGGAACAGGATGAGTCTCGCCAGCGTAACTTTCATAATGGCCTCTCCGTGGCCTGTAGTTGATACTGCTCCAACGTTGTTGTCAGCATAACCCCCGCCCCCTACCACACAAAACATCAACACAATCCCACACCCACACAAGCAATTAAAACACTCAGTGGCTACAATAAAACAATTACAAAAAAAAAAGCTCTGCAGAGCTGAGTGGAGCTGCAGAGCCTGGAAATTATTCTCACAACTCTCCACAAGTGACAACATTCACATTCCACACTTGACCCATAGTTAATACAAAAATGCTGATTAGTTAGTGCAGCTTTAAGAACTTGCAGCAGCATCTTGCTCATGAATACAATATAATCTGTTACTCTCTGGTTTGGTTCTTGTTTGCAGGATTCAAGATTCACTAGTGCGGGGATGCAATTACAGGTCCATGTAACTAGATGATAGAGTAATGCTTTGTATGATCCTCTCAGATTACACTTTGTGCTTCTGGCTACGTTCCTCATTCATATTAGATTATTAGTATACATAAACCAGTTCATGCTGAGGCCCTGACATAATGAACTGGTCAGTGTTATACTGTACTGCAAGTGTTGAACATTGCAATTTGTGTCAGGACAGTTTATTGTGAGAAAACTCATAGTCAATTATCAACCAAGTGACCTTTGTTTACTGACTAACCACACAAATTCCTCCTGGTCACAGGCCAACAGACTGGAGGAACTACCAGTCAATCTTTAAGGGACTTTAAACTTTTTGGTTGGAGAGGAATTGGTCTTTCCCAAAAGCTTTCATGAAAAGGTATAAAATTCCCAGCTCTGTGTGTGAAGACTGACCTATGCAGGGGGTGTCTCCCACCCGTCCCTCCATTTTGTTCAGCATTCCACCCGTGGAGGTTGCACAGGCAATGTTTCCTTCACTGTCGACCGCCACAGCTCCGACTGTGCCCATCTTCCCCCTACACAACAAAACAGCAGAATGAGGTTTTAATTAGAAAAGAAGTTTTACACAGAAACATTGTTATTAAGGTGTATGAAGGAAGAGCAAGAAATCTCTGGGGGGGCCAGGTCCTCTCTGAAACAGATCTAAAAAAGTTTGCATTTTGCTCTTTTGCTGAGGGCACAGCTGTAAACATCTGGGACTCACAGCGGAGACAATGAATTCCAATGATGACCCGAGGCCACAGTAAAAACCTGTCAAAACATTGATACTCTCAAAATATTCTGTGTGCTTGTTTCCTAAACCTCATCCAAGTTTTCTTTTTTTTCTTTTCTTTTTTAAAACCAGACAGCAATGCTTCAACGGGAACTGTTCAGTGATTGGTCAGCGATTTCTCTTTTCCATCTCCTTAAAATGATGCAGGAGAGACTGAGGAGGTGTAAATACATTTCTATCGACATCATGTTTGTGTGTCACCACTGAAGAGAGAGGCTACGAGGATATGACTTAGGGGAGTGAGGAGCTGCCTTAGCCAAATGGAAAGCATCCATCCATCCATTAGCTTTACCAACCTATCCTGAGGGAGGCTAGGAGGCTGGAGCAGATCCCAGCTGACACTGGGCAGGAAGAGTGGTACACCCTGGACAGGCTGCCAGTCCATCACAGGAAATTTAGAGTGTCTAGTCATTGGGGCTTTCATAGTTAATGCGTTAATCGTGGTGCGATTAATTTTTAAAAAATAAGCGACAAATCAAGCAACTTTTTCCGGTGTTATGTTACAAACAATTCTGGTTTGAATAAAAAAGCACATATCACGGCTGTTTTCATTATTGAAACCGATGTTAATAAGCATGAAATAAATTCATGTCTCACATCTGGGACTCCACAGGGTTGGCATCTGGTGCCAAGTTCTTTTTCCAGCGCATACGGGAGTACTCGGTGATGAGGGACTCCATTGGAACCGTAGGGACACCCATGGCTGAGGCAAACTGATTGGCACCCTCTGCAGTCAGACAGGCATGACTGGTCTGAAACAGAGATCAAAGAGATCACCTATGACATGAATCTATAAACTCTTACAAGTCTTAAAAACTGTGTGTTTTGAGGCCAATGTGCAAACTATAGACTATAACTACAACTATGGTTCCTCCTTTATTTGTTCATGGTAAATTGTGATGACGATGCATTATTTTTCTTTCTTGGGACAATATAGCTCATGTTTACTCTAAAACATACAAACACTGTCGGTGTTAAAGTTGTGAAACCCACCTTATCACTTTTGTTACAATCTTTAACACTAGAACAGCCAACATTCCATGTATACAGAACTAAGGACATTCACTGAAAAATGTAAATGGACTGAATTTATGTAGCCATATATATTATAAACCCAGCCAGACACACAGTTCAAAACACTTTATAGTAATTCTTCATTCTTCATACTATTTTACAAAAAATAACAATAGTGGTTGCTAGCAACAATATAGACACTCTTTATTTTCCTATTTTCAAACAGTGACCAAAATTGTTTCAAATTTTTGAATTCAGCTTTCTCAACAGGGTTGTCATTGTTATGTTCAATGTTTTTGAGTAATATTGGTTTTTTATCTGTTTGACAACTGTTTGACAACTTTCTAGTATCTGAACCCAGTGTTTTTGTGGGATGAGGTCAAAATGACTAACTAACTAAATAACTAACTATAACTAACTAACCTGCAAACTGAGTGACTAAATGGAAATTATTTAGCCCACCAATGATGGAAAATCAATTTTATACATTTTTATATACACACACTGAAAAAAAAGGGAAAAACAACTATTGTTATTTTTGGTAAAGTATGAATAATGTATAACTACCATAAAGTTCTTGACTCTGGAAACAAAAAGACAAATCTGTGTATATCAGAATCATGTGATGTAGAACCATTTGGAAAAGTCCAATGGGAGACCTAGGTTTTAAAACAGATGTGATTTACACTTTTCTAGTGTTAAATGTTGCAGCAGCAACAGACTGTCTGCTTTGGTTTCCATGATAGCTAGTTCAAGACACTGCACCACTTCCCAGTGTTTTTCCGTCCATCACAATGGCATCCATCTCCACCTCTCCTTTAACATTCAGCACCGATCCACACCCTGAATAAAAAGGGAAAAAAGAGAGAGAATACTGTATGACTTGAGTGCTTGACTTTTCACAGCAACCTGTGCTTTGGTTTTGATAAAAGTTCAATATTTGGGCTGTCCCAGTTAGTTAACCCTTAAATTATTAATTAATTACGCTCTTTTATGTCCCTTTTTGGAGGCTGCGAGCTTCTACAGGTACTTCTTTCCAAACATGTAAACAAACTTGTGTTTGTTGAGTGTTGTCTCTTACACTAAATGTCAAAAGCAAGAGCTTTTTCATATTTTGTAACTGAATTATACAATTTCTTGATGAGAATTCCTTTAACTTTTTAAAATATGTCCACAGATCATTTAGTCTTCTAAGTAAATGACCTCAATCTGCACATGAACCACTTTACTTTTGACTGTATCTATCCACCCTACAGAATATACAAGATAAGTAAGATGGCCCCTGTGTACAGTAAGGTAATAACATACACTTGTGTTTTCACATTACCTGCATTGAAGGAGGGATTATTCTCCAACTGGGACACAGCCTCTACCACCGCATCCATGCTGCTGCCCCCTCCCTGGAGGATGGCGTACCCTGCTCGGACTGCTGAGCACACACCTGAAGTGGATTTTTCTGACCGCTCTTTTGGGATATGCCCCGCCCCCCCATGGACCACCACGACTGGCAACATGTCAATCACCTGGAAAGGAACTGAGGAGAAATAAAATGAAAACACTCATTTTGAATTTGAAGACTTTCAAAAACTTTTTTTGCACTGTGCATTCCTGCTGCATCCTTCATATGCTTACTGTAGGCCTATAAGATGGCTTGATTGGTGATGAGGTGCAGGTGGCAACAACTGAGGAGGTGATGAGGAGGTGTGACTGCAGGATATTAGAATTCCTTCCAGATCAGGAGGATCACCCCCCGCAATTTGATTGGCCACCCTGTGTGACCCCCCCAATGGTCATTGACTTGTGGCAATGTCAATCATTGTGTAAAGCTTTTCAAGTACTAACTTCTGACTAAGGCTTCAACTTTGTACAACAAACATTCCAGTGTTCTGTCTAGAAGATTGTGTAAGATGTTATAGTTATAGTTTTCAATTTCGTCATTTTAGTAATTCTTCTGGGTATTCTGCATACATTGACTGACTGTTACACAAAACACTGAGATGTTTATTGTAGGCCTACAGAGTTGAGCTCTAACAACTGGCTAAGAGTATAAGATATTTCTGTTCACTGTGAGATTTTTTATGTTGCTTATTCTGCTAAGACTTCTTATGTACAAGATAGAGTTGATTATTGATTGACTATAATTTTAATGTTGACAAGTGGAAAATGAAAACATCATAAGCATTTCTTACAATGTCAGAGATTCATGTGTGGCCAATAAGCAAGATGAAGACATAGGCTACTGTGAACAGTGTGTAAGACAGTGATCAGTGGCAGCCTTCATTCTTGTTACTATTGGGTGCATGCCCCCCTCAAATTCACTGCTGTTACCACCCTGTGCCCCCCACCAGAAAACACTCTAGATCCGCCCCTGCGGCGATTTCTGTTCCATCCAACGCCGGGCTGTACTCGATCTCTAACGCTTGTGTCATAACTACCGGCATCAAACCTTAAAGCAGAAGTAAGTGGTCCGGTCGTTTTCGCTAATGCTGCGTTCCAGGCAGGCTTTTGAAATCGTAAATTACAGCTTCAAGTCACAACTTACGACTTTGTAGCGTTCCAGGTAACCACCTGTTTTACCGGTGAAAGTCACTATAACAGCCACTTGATCGAACTGGTACCACTTCACGGTCGGAAAATACCTTGAACGCATCATAACAGTCCTCGTCCCTACGTCGCCACATTCACGGTGTTCCTTGGCTGCACACACAGCCCTGCATGCCGTAGGATACGATAAATGTTTTCTCCTCGGCTCAGAGCAGAGCAGAGTGACTGACAGACCCGTGTTTTGGTCCAAACACTCTATGTAAGTGATTGCTGTCGGAAGATATAACTATTTAAGACTTATATTAACACAAATATATCACTTACTTCTGCTTTAAACAAATAAACACGGTTAGCCTACTGTAACGTCCGGTCGGACGCTACAGTAACGTCCGGTCGGACGCTACAGTAGCTTATCTAAACATTTGACCTTTAAAATAATGCGTTTCGCTTCACTTGTAGCAAACAAGGGCTGAGTTCATGTGAAAGCCGACAAGTGGAGAATATAAACAGAACGAGGCGCCCACAGGTTGGTGGACTAACTTTGCACCCGAGACGACGTCGTGTTTATTATCTAGCTACAAAACTGTTCACTTGTCAGGATTCTGCACCACCGTACTGAATCTGAATATTGACCTATTTACAAGCAGCTTAGCCGCACGCGCAGACTACAACTCGCTTTAATTTAGTTATAGGGTAAAGACATCGAGAGCATAAACCAGCAGGTCAGTAAAATTGCAGATGCACAAATTATACTAGTAGGCTAACAGTCAATCAAGCGAGGGGAATATGAGGTGCATGTCTTACCAAAATATCACTGAGGAGACATGAGGCTCTGCAAGGCAATATTACTTCCGGGCTTGGACACTGTCAAAATCAATGGAGAGCCAAACAGCTCGTAATTCGCCTCCTTCATAGGCTACAATGTCTAAAGATATTATAAACCCCGTTCTAAACGCCAGAGCGCGTTTAACACGCGCGTGACGACGCCTGGTGACGTCCAGAACGGAGCTAGAGAACGTCTGGTGACGTTTTGTCACAGGTCCGCCCTGTGCAAATATAATTGACGTGGGAGCAGCCAATCAGAGGACGAGGAAGACAGACCAGGCTGCAGGAAAAAAAATAGCCAAAATAAACTCCTAATCACAATTATTTTTTATCAATATTGAAGTCACAATTATTTAACACACACTAAAGAGCATTGAGTCTGTGTTACAATTATTCCCAAGTACACAATAGGATTAAAAATAGCATGGGATACGCTTGTATGTTGAAATAAAATTTGTTGTATGATCCCTTTAATAAACTAGGGTTTTAAACGGCTTAGCCTACTTGAAAAGTGAGACATATGAAAGTTTCTTAAGGAAGTGGGGTAGCTAGGTAGTCTGGATCTCATTATAAACCTTCATTCTCTGATCTGGACTTAAATATTCAATATGCAATACACACAAATCTAAACATCTGACAAATTCAAACATCAAAAACTAGCAAACTAAACAAAAAGAAAAAGAGAAAAAAACACACACACACACCAACAAAACATATATATACTGTACAGTGCATGCTCTCTTACAGTATGGATTTTATTGTCAAAAATGTTCAAAATGACCCTGCAAGGCTAGATCAAATCTTAAACAAAACAAGACCCAAAACATACATTCTCTCATCTGATTTTGTAGTCAATCAAAACAGTATTTGTGATGATGATGATATGCACCACCACACCTGATTACAAATAGTTTCAGTCCTAAACTTAGTGCCCATTTACGGTAGCCTATTTTATTGACTCCATAGAAGGTTCAACAACTTCTATGGCTGATGGTCAATTCCTATGAAGTAACACTTAACAAATTCAGCATCTTAGGTTTTGCCAAATCTGTCTTTATACAGTGAGTATCATGACTCAACAAATGATCTTGTCTTATTTGTGATTTATAGTTTGCCACTGCCTATAGTCAAATGTTAAACATGCTGTAAATGCCATCTGTATATAGCCATACATGTTCATGCATCATGGATGTGTAAACATGTGGTTGCCTACAAATTATGTGTGTGTGTGTGTGTGTGTGTGTGTGTGTGTGTGTGCACGGGTGTGTGTGTGCTGGGAACTGTTGGAAGGATGGCTAAGGAGGAAGGACAGGAGGATGCAATGGAGGGAGAGAGAGGGAGGAAGGACAAAAACGGGGGATGAGCGTCATTCTAACACGCAATGATTGGTGGGAGGGAGGAGGAGAGTATACACTCTTACTGTAAAGGGTTTCCTATACAATACTAGAAAATGGTTCTTTAGTTTTATTTTCTTATTCGTCTTTTTTTTGTTCTCTTTTGTTCAGTTTTCTTTGTCTTAACACTTTCTGTAGCTCCACTGCTTTTTTTTTTTTTTTTTTTTTAAGTCATTCTTTGCTGTTATTCCGGCCACACTGCAATAATTGTTGGAGTTGACTCTTTCTGTCTTCTGCTTAGGTCACAAAAACGGGGGGAATACAATCATTCATTCAATATGATTCTATAATTAATTATTCTAATTAAAAACAATGAAGCCATTGTTAATATAGCCTATTTAATAGCACGTTGCAATTCATATCTCAATGAGATGTAGCTTGATATTATGGGATAAATAGACCTAGGGCATATTTAGGGATTTTAATATGGTTCAGATATAATTTTATAAGGGAAATTATTCTAATTTAAAAGCTGTCCCTTAACTTGCACCTTAACCTTTTTACTATGAACAATTTGTTTTTAATTTAGGCTGTTATAGTGGCCTAAATTAAATAAAATGTAGGTAATTGCATGTTTGTAGCAAGCCGACCACTGAAACTTTGAAACCTTGGTCTAAACATCCCTGTTATTTGGCTCTGGTCCTACAAGACCCACAATGCACCCCTTGAGAAAACCCATTATTTCCTGTGTGTGCTATAGGCTGGCGTGAGCGCGCATCTTAACGGTGAGTGGAGCCCCCCATTCTCAAATGAGGACTGCGCGCTCCCGCCGCAAGAGAAGTGAGCGCGCTTGAGGGGCTGCGGTCCCATTGACGGTTCCGTCTCCCTGACAGCAGCATCAGCATCAGCATCAGCGGCGGCGCTGGAGAAAACAAGAAGTCGCCGCCTCGCCCTGCAGCCACACAGAGCAGCTCACCGGGACAGAGCGGAGACCTGAGCCGCCTTCAGGGACCTCCTGTCTCTGCCCGGCCTCAGAAAAAAAAAAAAAAAGGAAGCGAGATCCCCCTCCCGCGTAACGGCAACCCGACCGACCGCCGGTGATATGGGCTCCCCGTAAAACGGAGGTGGTGGAGGGGAGAGGTGGGCGGGCGGGCGGTGGGAGGGGGGTGGGGGGAGAAGACAGCGGAGCAGCAAGAGGGAGAAGCAGAGGCTGAAAACGGCAACCGGGACCACCATCACCGCTACTTCCACCACAGCTAGCACCGACACCGCTGCCGCTGCCGCCACCGCCGCCGCCGCCCTGGGTGCCCCCCGCCACCGCCATGGGAACTCATCATCAGTCGCTCCAACCGCCGCTTTGTCCGTGGGCCATGTCGTGATCCGTGGGCTCCGCCAGCGGGTTTTCTATCCGTGATCCCGACCGAGGCGAGGAGGAGGAGGAGGAGGAGGAGGAAGAGGAAGGAGGGAGGAAGGGAAGGTGGTGGTGGTGGTGGGGAAGATGTTCGCCTCGGTGGGCCCTCGGGGCGGCCCGCGCCCACCCGTCGCCCAGGCCATCCCGGAGCCGGACCTGAGCCATCTGACGGAGGATGAGAGGAAGATCATCATGGCTGTGCTGGCTCGGCAACGGGAGGAGGAGGCGAAGGAGGAGGCCATGTTAAAGTAAGAGAGAGAGAAGTGAAAGATAGTGAGTGAGTGAGTGAGTGAGTGAGTGAGTGAGTGAGTGTGTTAGAGAGAGAGAGAGAGAGAGAGAGAGATAAATAGAGGGAGAGAGACTGGGCCTGGGCTATTTCCGTCCAGAAGACCATCCACCTCCTATAGATGACATGTCTCAGCATCAGGACCGCTCAGCTCCACTGTACCTGACTATGCATGTGTGTGTGTGTGTGCCTACATCCTGCAGGTCCCTCCACACAACTCATTCACTCACTCACTTGCACATGCATGGCCCACCACCGGGTTCACGTCCGGTTTTGCAGATTTCCTCACTGCTCCCAGGAGAGAATGTGTGGTGATGGGTTAGGGTTAACTTTTACTCAGGAAGAGGGGAAGAAGAGAATCATGGGAAGGCGAAGGTGTGTCACCGTACAGTATACTGTACCACCACGTTATCCGGTAGCTCAGATGAAAAACATCAACTCAATTTTCTCATCTTGCGCCCCTTCCTTCCTCCTAATATCGTCACAAAACCGTTCACACCGATGCCTCAGCCGAGTGCGGAGCGTGCGTGTGGACTTATACCTGAGATATTTCATTGATAGATGCAGCAGGAAATAACAGAGGGCTCATTGAAGCCACGGCATCGAGACTAGTAAAAAGTAAAACCCTCCCTGTTGGCTTTTATCTGTGCAGCATCCATCTCAACAGCTGCTGTTCTCAGCTCAGGGGTGCGGTTGAGCCTTTTCCCAGCCTTATGCACTGTATGTAGGCCAGTGCTCTTGCAACAGACATCACACAGGCTGTTATAGAACCAGTAGGCCTATAACAGGGGGAGGAAAAGGTGCCTGTGTAGTGTCATTTTCAATCAGGAGTGACCCCTTCACTGTGTGCATCCCATCCACCTCTGCCTCCTCCTCCACCGTATACAGTACATGCATGGAGAAAAGTCTCCTCCAGATTCGTTTGTCACTGCGATCACTGCAGGAATCAACCCACATCCACCCCCTTTCCTCCAGGACCAGAAAATGTATGAAGTGGAAACGATGCCTTTTTTTTTTCCTTCTTCTGCCCGGGTCTGCATGGAGCTGCATGCATACATTGGCAGCTAGAAAAAAGATAGAGAGCGACCCACCTAAGCGAGGCACTCCTCAAGCTTTACGTCCCTGTTCTATTTTAAGCCCTCTGTGCGGACTGATAGCCCAGCACTGGAATGGGAAGATCGATTCATTGCATCTAAAGAAGGAAATGTCCAATATATAACTGGGGCTCTAAGTGGCTATGCATCATTTTCAGTATAGGCTAACGTATTAGGAGCACAGTGGATTCAGTCATGTCATACTGTAGCGGCTGCAAATAAAGCAGGCTGTCAGCACATACATGTCTTAACCTATATTGGCTTCAGCACCGTTTTCCTCTCATCACCGTTTGCAACAGGGAAGCTCTCTCTCTCTATCCATCTCTCTATCTCTGTCTTTATGATTGCAATCCTGCACAGAAAAGCTGCACAGGTTGACTAATGCATGCACGGTGAGTGTACTAGCAGTAGGGTCGTGTGGGTTGTAATGCAGAGAGGTAGAAAATACACTCCTCTTCTGAGATATGCTCACCATCAGTGCTCTTGCTATTAAAGTGTATAGGATCCGGATGCAGACCTATCTGCAGCTATATAGCCATAGCTGCAGTGATTCAATGTTAAATAAAGTGTAAACATGGCAATAAACAATGACAACCTCATAGTGGACCTCTACCTCAGTCATGTGCACCATTTAGCTTTAAATCCCACTTACATATCATGAATGTAAAAGTCAAGTATAGGAATATATTACAGTCCCACTCTGCATAACCAGTACAACAAAGCAGTATGAAGCTTGCCTTGCTGGCCAAAGAAGTAACATGTAACAATCTCTGCAAATACACAAAGCATGTGCATGTAAAGAAATGATTATTAGTTCATCCAGGACATGTCCATGTTCATGAGATGCACAGCAGCCGTACTCTCTGAAAGTAGTTTGACGATGTGAACGCTCAGATGTGTCACTTGTTTTAATTTCACCGAGACCTGGAATATGTCACTGCCTTCACCTTGAAAATAAAGACAGGAAACGCATAACACACACGCACCACACTTCCGCTGTAAAAGATGAAAAATGATCCGTAGGTGTGTGGATGTTTGAACAGTGTGCGTGCAATTGTTTTTTAAGAGGAGATCTCTTTGCGAGGTGTTGTGTGAGAATTTAAGTGTTTATTTTAGCTCAGCCGATTCTGATTTCTAGAAAACGGCGAGACATCAGTATGTGAGAAAGCTCCGCAGTGTGACAGTTTTCTTAGAGCTGTGAAATGTCTCGGAAAAGTCAGACTTCTTCTCACATTCAAGAGCGGAATCTCTGAGATAGGGAAAAAACAATGTGACCTTAAAGGACCACGAGGGGCCAAACTAAGGTGCTGTATTTTTTGAGTAGAAATTAAAGTTTTTCCACTCACTAACATGACACAAGCAAACACTAACAATTTAATCATCAGCCTGTCTGTAAAAGTGCACATGTTTTTGTCAAAGCACCATGATCATTATAAACTAACACTAACTAGCACCTTAACTGCAACAGCGTGTGATAACAATGTAACACTGAAAAAAAAACGATGCTCACATGATGTTCACTTAAAGTTTAAGTGAGTTAAAAGTCTACAGTCTTCATGTTCATACTGTAGGAGTGAATGGGAATCACTGGAGGTCTAAAACAAGACGGCACATCTGAAAGTTATGTGCAAAAATGGAAGATCGGTCCAGGTTTTTAGTGGCGGTAAATCTCATAGGACGTCAGCCATGTGTCCGTCACCGGCGCTGAATCACTTATACAGTCAGAACAACAGGAAATTGCTCAGCGACTTTGAGGAACAAAGAGTTGTCGCCATTTCTAATGTGCCAAAAGTGTCTTGATAATGAGAGGGGGGTATCCACAGTATTGACGATTAAAAAGATGTGTTCTGTTTTAGACAGCGTGGGTGTTGGCGGGGATTTCTCTCTTCAGAGTTTCCCTCTGTGATCAGACTGATCAGAGCCCGCTGTTCATGTTTATGGATGAGATGGGTTTTGAATCACACTGCGAATGTGTCAGCGGACATATTGAAAGCATGCCATTGTTGTCTGAGGCCTGTCATCGGTGCCAAAAGGTATTCTGAGCGTCTAAATGAGCAGTCTTTATCAGTTTGGTTTGGATTTAAAGCAGTAATTATTTCGTAGTGAGTGCAATATTGTTTGAAACAAAATAGCTGCACTCAGACTCAAACAGTCAAGCTTCACTCCGAATACTGGAGTGAATAACCTCAAATCACAAGGTAAATAAGACAAATATCCACATTCGAAAGCTATTATATAGGTACTGGCATGAAATCTGAGCATCACATAATGAACCCAGGGTAAACCTCTAGTCTGGATCCTGATGATCCTGACTCATAGAAGAAGAGCTGAAGCTGAAGTGTTGTAGAACTTCGGCAAGACAAGGCATCTCTATTTATACCAAGGCAACTCAATGTGCTTTACATAAAGACAAAACATTTAAAAAGAACAGAACAAAAACTATTTTTTCAAAACGAATAAAAAAAGTATACATTAAACATAGAGTTAAAAGCAGGAGCAAAGAAGACTAAAAAAGTTTAAAGTTCTTAAAAAAGAGCTCAGCTACAAGCACATGAAAAAAGAAATGTTGGATTTAAAAGTTAAAAGTTACAGGAATGACATCAGACCTTTTAAGACTCCTCCTTCCATTATGTCTCACAGGACGATGGGTGAAGTCGTTCCACAAAGACTCTTTAACTTGATGTTTGTTGCTAGCTAGCTGTTCATTGTAAAACGGGGATGTTGTTAAACTATATAAATGATCATGGTCACTGGACCTTTGGCCTGGTGACTCCCGCTCTGAGTTCTGGAAGTGGGAGAGAACAGGATAAAAGGTCTTCTGTGGTGATAATGTTGTATGTCTCTTATTGTAAACAGTCACAGTCTCTGTTTGGTGTCTGGTTGTGGTGGGTTGGGACTGAGCCCCTGGTTTGTTTGTTGTTGCTGTTGTATTCGAAAAATATATAAAAAAAGGAAACTATATAAATGAACCAAATGCAATGATGAAGGCATACAGTATAATGGTCTACCTTTGTGTCTCAGGGAAGAGAAGCCTATCCAAGCAAGAACGGTGAACCTGGTCGGACAGAAGAAACCTCCGCAGCAAAACGACGTCCGGTGAGTGGCCGCTTAAAAACCCACCCGAAAAAAAAACTAGTCGAGAGTTAGTTGCTAATATTTGCTCTTGCGTCACTTTTACTGTCACTTCACCCCAGTGTCCCATAACAACCTCACAGAGCTGGCAGTCTGTTGTTTTGCCTCACATTCATGTATTGCTGCGAAGTCTATTTTACACCTTGGATGAGTCACCGGTATAAAAGACAAACTCGTGCACTGGTTACTATGTTTTGCAAGTGTGACTCAAGCCGTCATTATACCATTTGTATGATACTCTAAGTGGGATGGCAGCAGGCAGACGCCTCATTTAGAGTTCCAGATTTATATTTAGGAAGTTTGGTGTCACCAGAAAAAATATAAAATCCGAGCCGCACTCTTCTTTAGTTCCGGACTGACTTTGAATCCTGTTAAACACACACTCTCTCTCTCTCACACACACACCCACAGCCCATTTTCTGTGTCATCTATCAGAGTACATCAGGGTACAGCTTCTGCTGTGAAGATGGACATGATCGGTCTGATAAGTCCAGTCCAGATCCTGTTGAGTCATTAGGGACTAGCTGATGTTGTGGTCCTCCTCCGTAGCACTGTTGGCTTAGGCTGGATTCAGACGCTCCAGTGTGTCTCACAGTTCACTCTCCTGCCAAGCTGCTTGTCTGGAGGAATGACTGCCCATGTGTGTGTGTGTGTGTGTGTGTGTCGCTGACATGTTTCACGTAAGCTTCATGATTATACCAGGATGCTCATGAGCTGTGGAAAAATACATGAATTATCTGTAATTCAAGCTTGTGTGATATACTGTAAGTCAAACATGTATCTATCATTTGAGCCTGTTGTATTTTTGATGTACGTTAAAGGGATACTTCACCCAAAATCAATAATTCACCAATTTTCTACTCACCGTCATGCCAAGGAAGAGTTTGGAGAACTTTTGGAGTCATCAAAATGCTTTTGGAGTTCCAGGGGGGGTTCGGCTGGCAACGGATTTTCATATAATGGCAGTGAATAGAGCTCACTTTTGAATCATCCAAAACACACACTATGAAACATCCAAATGCCTCCATACTGCTCGTCTGTACTGACCTAAGTGTCCTGAAGCTGCAACATGAAAAAGTTGTTCGGAAAACAATAATCTGATCTCTGTTTTTAGCCTTGTTGTAGCAGTAGCTCCCAGTGGCTCTGTTGATGATTTGCTGCGAGATGTCAGTTCGTTGTTTTGGACAACATATATACGTACATGCAACTATTGGATGTATGATGTAAACACGGAAGAACATCTTCGCAGCAAATCTCGCACATCCACCCGGAGCTGCTATGATTTAAAAGTGAGCTCTAGCCAGTACTATCCCGGAACTCCAAAAGCTTTTGATAACTCCAAAAGTTCTCCAAACCCTTCATTGGCATGATGGTAAGTAGATGATGAATTATTGATTTTGGGTGAAGTATCCCTTTAAGTTATTTAGCAGTTTTGAAAGTTCCAGATGATGCATAGTGATAGGCCTACATTAGCAAATGCTGCTTGTGCTGACTCTCAGGGCTTGCTAGCAAACTATTGAGACAGAGCTAACCAGGTGATAGCTAGACAAGGACATGCTTGTTGCTGTCAGTGATTTCATACAGATTATGCTTATTCATATTGCTTGTGGACAAGCACAAGCACACACAATGGAAGGGTCATATAAATGTGAGCAATGCTAAAAAACAATGGGCTAGTAGCTGAGAGGACGTCTTCATTCTGGACAGTGTTTTATTTTCGTCTTTGGAGATTGACAACCAACTAGGCAGATATGAACTGATTCAGCCAAATAAGCTAAATCATTTTTTCCGCACCTTTTATCCCACAATTTAATTTTCAGGCCAGTGTTGGTGCAGGGATAGTGCTGGTCACTGTGGGTTGTGAAACTGTATGACCTGAAATGATTAGTAGATTGATAGAGGCTGAGGAGATGGAGCAGGTGGTCCACTTCTTGGATGGTCCGTGGTTCGATTCCCATCTCCTTAAGTATAGGCGTTCTTGATGTCCTTGGGCAAAATACTGAAGTCCAATCTGTCCCTGGTGTATCGTTCCTGTGTGTGTGTGTCTAAAACCCTTTATGAAACGAAGCAGTGTGTGAACAGGTGAATCTGCTTTCCATTGCAAAGCACTATGATCAATAAGACAAGAAAAGTGCTATATAGCTCAGGGTATGTACAGTCCATTTACCAATAATTGATTAGTTGATGGACAGAAAAGTAATTTGCTATTTGGGGAAATCTGATTTCAGCCTCTCTAATGTCATACTGCATTTATCAATGAAGTGAATATACAGTATCTTCTGTTTGGATGAGGTTGTAATCGGCTCTGTGAAGCTGAGAGAGGAACTTTTTTTTTGTTTTAACCGACAATGAAAATAATTGTCAGTCGCAGCCCTTCGTATTCTTTCTTTTTTTTGATCAGGCGGTGTTCGGGGACAAGCTGTTGGGATTTGTTTTTACAGTTGGACGGGCTCCAGCTGAATCATTAGTTACATTAAAACGGGATTGGTTAAAAGTCAGAGGGACTGTGTACAATCTTTAATGTAGAGGTCCCAGCAGCAGCAGCAGCAGCAGCAGCATTGCAGTAAGAGCCAGAGGTTAGTGTGTTATACTGTGAGGACGAGGCAGTGTAAATGCATGGGTTTAAATTGAAGTATTTATTATAGATTACCATAAAATAACACTGTCATGATGTCATCAAAGAGATCTCATGCTCCTGCTTTGACTGACACTGAGGTTCCTTTCTTTTTTTAAACTTTATGTGAATTCACTACGGAGTAATCGCTTTCAGCTCTTTACGTCTACATTCCCATAAAACCTGCCAATCATGCAGCACTTCTATCCCTTCTTCACTAACATCGTCCCCATAATGCAGGTGGTTAGAGGTTAGCGTTCACTCAGATGATGCCTCCCATTTCCAATTAGCAGGGATTGGAAGCTTGATGGGATGGTCAGGAGCGCTTCTTTTATAAAGGCTCAGCTCAGTTGCCGTCTTTTCCTCGCTGCGTGTGTAAAGTCTAGTTATTTGATTAGCGCTTGTTAATATAGACTCGAATCGCCAATATCACTTGAAACAGACTCTGTCGTCTCCACTCTTTGATGTCATACGAGCCTCTCGGTCCCGCTGGCTTATTTGCACGTCGAAATTGTGAATTTTTCCGTGCATTTCCGTCGACTCCTCTCGCCCGGAATGTCTCTTTCTCTGCCACACAATGATCAAAGCGTATAAGGCTTGTTTATGTTCTATCTGCGCTGCCTATATGTGTGTGTTGGAGTGTGTGTAAGTTGGATCAGAGAGCGAGGTGGGATTACAGAGTAAGTCAGCTGGAGCACATCTGATTCTCCGAGGAATCCCACAGTATTGGCCCCATTTATAACATACAATCTGTGTGTTTCCAGTCAGTATTCCCCACATTATTCACGAGACATTACAGTCAGCGTTGCCACGGAAGTGGGTCAGAGGTACGCTGACACGCTCACTTCCCTAATATAACCATCAGGCAGGGTTTGAATATGTCTGAACATGGAATAACAACATTATAAATAAACAACCTTACGAACTGCGCTACTTTTCCAGTAATGAGTAATCAGAAAGTTACTGTTTCCCCCATTTTAATGCCATTACTGTTACTGAAAATAAAATTTGGCATTAGTTGACTCAAGAAGTCCCGCCACAAAATAATACACCTGTTAAAGTGTACGTTATGTTTCAGTCCATCAACTAGTTGGAAAAATGACTTAAATTGGAACTAACCAACCCAACTCAGTATTCCTCCGCCTAATAATGAGTGATTCGGTTAGTTCCAGATAAATAGACGGTTAGAGTTAGGAGGACGAGTTCAAGTAATTTGACATATTTGAGCACTTTATAAAAATTAGATATCGGATTAATTTCTCCTTCTATAAGTGAGTGAGAGTAATAAAGAACAATTCTTTATTCACTATTCACTTATTGTTATTTACAGGCTTTTATTTTGTTGATAACTTATGAGTGATTTTTTGTTTTTCCATCTGCTCAGCCGAAAGTAGCCAGGAGACAATTTGAATGCATAATAGTCACATGTGGGCTGGAATAACAGCCTTTCAGCACAGAACTAATAGTTTTGTTCCAGCCTGATTTGATACTGTCTGTAATGCTAATAGCTGGATCGGGGATAATGTTGTTTTTACTTAAATATTGATGAAATGTCACAAGCTAAGCTACTCAGACATGGCAAAATTTGTTTACCAGTCTAAGTCTTTCTACTTTTTAAATTAATTTAAAAACTGAGGTTATGCCAAGTTAGAACTATCAGTGATGGATGTAGCTGTCAGTCAAACAGAGAAACAGTCAGCTACTTGTTCAATAAAAGAGCTGTTACTACAAAGCCATTTGATTCTGAAATAAAAAAAAGAAAGAAAGAAAGAAAACAGCGTTGTTAGGACCACGATACTGAAAAATGTACTATTTGTAGTGAGTGATGCTACTGTCCCACACATGTAGCTGAGGGAATCCCTCAATGGCAGACATCAGCTTATCATTGTGTATCAAGGCGAATATGTTTATTTACAGAATGAATATGCAACCGTAGCGTTTGTAGGGAATGAAGTGGGCGGGGAAACCTGGCTGCTGATGGTCAGCTGCAGCTGCCAAACGTTCGTCAGGGACAAAACAGACTCCTGGCGAGCCGCTGATTGAGCTGCTGACTGTCTGAACACGCTGGTATGTGAAAATGTCTTAGACTTGACCACACTGTACTTGAGAGTTCATCTCTTGGGGCTTTTGAACTTTTAATAAGCACAGGACTTGCGGAAGTTTCTCAGACTGCAAGGGAGCACGTAGCTAATCCTTCAGCTGTAGTTAATCACCATATGCAAGACTTTCAAATGATAATATCGCAGATTCCTTGTGTTATGAAATGTATTTTAAATTAGCATATTTTTTTTCCCCTTTTAATTTGTATTTAGGTCCATTAAAGCCATGTCTGGCTTTCTGGCTGGTAGGTGTAAATATAATTCACTCAAACACACAATAATCATAATTATAACACAAATAATTATATGAAACAAAAAATCACAAATATCAAAATGCGTAATCTTTTGACATGTCACTCCACCTGTGCACCGGCCTCCAACCACAGGTCTCTGCAGACGGCGGCACGCTTCTGGGGCCTCATTTATCATTGTGGATACACGCTTTTTTACACGCTCTTTCCCCCATTTTGTGCGTACACGCTTTTCTCCGCCTAGTTTGGGATTTATCAAACCAAAATCGGTCGGGAGATAGTTTACGTACCGGCATTTACACGCTTTTTGAAGAACAGGAGGAATCAGCTGAGTCGGAGAATCGCAGTGAGAGGCAGAGAGGAGCGGATCAGTGTTGCTTATTACTAGTAGTAGTGGTGGAGCGTTGATGCTGGCAATCCAACCCGCTCTGTAACCCGCTCTATAATAACACTAGTTAACTGATAAACAAAGTGGATTGAGGGTCCAATCCGACCCCCGCACGGACACGAGTCAAACCATAACACAGGGGAGGCTGTCGGAACGCGTGTAATAAAAAGAAAGAAAAAAGGGCGAGAATAATCAAATGTGGACAGAGAGAGAGAGAGAGCTCCACCAGTCTCTTTATTGTTAATGGAGGGAGAGAGGAGCGCGGAGGTCTGTGTTTGAAGCTGAAGTAGTGGTGGTGATGATGCACAAATTAGTATATAGCCTACATAAAATAAAATGAGGGCAGATTAAATACGATTCTTCTTCTTTCTGCTCTCTGTTTCATTCAGATTAGGGAGTTCTTGTTTTTATTGTAGCCTATTTCAATGCAAGATGATGTTTCTGACTGATATTGCCGTGTATCTGGCTTTCAGAGAAATACCACTTCTTTCTCCGCTCTCCGTCCGTCCTGTCTTCACCGTCTTCCACATGACGTCACTCCACACATTTCCGGAGTGAACATGGCTAATTAATATGCATATTATGCAATTTGCATATGCATGATGATTTGCATTGACCGTATATGGTTGTTTTGGGCCGTTCGGAAGGCGGAATGAGAGGTGTAGTCACCTCCGCACTGTTCTTGTGTTGGGTGTGATTTACCAAGGGAAACACCGTGCAGCCGCCTGTACGCGGAGTTTGATAGATCTGAAAACAGCGTGTATATTTTGGTCGTACGCTCATTTTGCCTTTCGGTCGTACGACCAAGTTTAGTAGCAGTTTTACACCCTCTTTGATAAATGAGGCCCCTGTGCTGCAGCGTAAGATGTTTACACCTTACATCAGTGAATGTGTTTGGCCAGGTGTCCCCTGATAGCGGGGTACCGTGGCGACGGCCCAGCAGCCCCGTAGTAACCTCAGTGTGCCCTGAGATTGGCGAGGAGTCATTTCCTTCACTTCCTTTAGGGATTGGCTGTTATCCTGGTCTTCCCATGAGTCTCTGCTCCAGCGGGAGGGACCGGGGAGGGACTCGACACACTCTCAGTTACATTTCATGTGTTTAAGAGAGTTCCGTCCTCACTGGATGAGACACCGGCTTGTTTATGATTGGATATACCCAATAGAGTAGTCAGTAATTTTATAACTTGATCTAGTGTGACCCACACGTGGATTATCACCTTGTCGGTTCAACTTGATGTCATAACATGTCTATTAAACACTCTGTGAGGTTTATTGGAGCTTGTTTTGTGAAACATGAACACTCGGTTGATCGTCAGGATTTAATCAGACCCTCAGATGAAACAGAATTAGGCTGCACACTGAGTCTTCGGTGCTAAAGTGTTCACTCAGAGTCGGTGCAGAAACAGCCCCATAGATCCTGGCTGCTGCGTCCGACTGTTCCCCTGATCTGTCTCTAAGAGCACTTTGTCTTTTGTGTTTCTTTGTAGTCTTGCCGCAATGAATCTCACACTTTTTTGGGCAGCCTCTCCTTGAATGCACTTGCGGTGTTGCACTTGGTTGCAGACATGAAAGGTGACGCAACTCGGTTCTGTCGAGAATGAAAAGGGACGGCTCGAGAGAAGAAGTTCAACCCCCCCCCGCGCCTCGCTTTAACGCCGTCACACACCTGGACAGCCACGGCGGGAAGGTGGCGTGGTTGTGGGGTCGTCTTGTTTTCAAATGCCAGGATTCCTGTGTAGTGATGGATTATTAGTTTTATTTCAGCTTTGTGGAATAACGTTGAGTTTTGTAATCTGACATGTTTGGCTTGTCCACTGTGAATACTTAAATATTGCCCCGTATGATCTACAATGTTTTCATAACCAAAAGCAAGAACCAACACTGTCCAGACAATTTTATCCAAGTTATGATGAATTGAAATGGTCTCAATACAGCGCAGTGGTTCTGAACCAACCTAGAGGTGTCTCAAGATAATATCTGGGGTTCGCTGTATTGTTGTGGACATGATTGAAACATTTCCACATACTGCCTCACCTGTACCAGCGATGTCATTTACCATTGAGCAGATTTTACTGGCTGTGTTTATGAGACTCAAGTATCTGGTGCTTTTGTGCCACATTTTCCTGCTTAACCAAGCTGGCTCTCACATGTAATTCCATCTTAAAGGGGAGCCAGTCTTTTTCCACTGTTTTTGCTAACCCTCCTCCCGGCCATGTGCATTTGTTTTTAGCAAAGCCGGTGAGAAAGCAATCCACTGAGCAGTACTTAACAATCCATGGAGCAGTAGTTATTTACGATGTGTATATTTGTGTACAGTAGTCTTGTCTGTCATAAACAACAGGTAATGGGTTGCGGGGCGCATTTTTGTTGCAGTTCCAATGAGTTGAGTGTTGGAACACCGGGTTGGAGGCTCTGATCTTGCAAGGGAGATCCTCCATTCTCCCTGTAACAACAACAAAGAAAGTTACATGTCATTTATTTAACCATCACAATTACTCTGAAGCTGTTTTGTAGAAAATGTAGCAGAGTCAAGGTTAAAATCTGCATAGTTCCTCTTTAAGCGTCTCATGATGCACCTGAAAGTCCAACAGTGGCCCCAATAAATGAGCCGCAGCCACACGCTTTGAAAGTATCGGCCTAATTATCTGCATATAAATTTACAAAGATAAAGTGGAGTGTCCAGTGGCTGTATATGAAGATGGACAACGCAACAGATTCCCAAAGGTGAAGCCAAAACATCTGAACTGCCCCCTGGGAGGTGCAGATAGGATCACAAGCCCTTCCTCCTTAGGTTAGCTCTTGGAAACAGGGCATGTGCACCTCAAATTATTATCACCATTATTCCCATTTCTGTATTTTAGCTGAGTTTTTATTATGTGGATGTTTGTTAAAGTGTTTGTTTTCCTTATTAGTTTGGTTTAAATTAATTATTTGATGCAAGATGGGTTGAGTGGGTGAATGGGCCGGACCTACTGTAGGTATATATCACAGCTGTATAGGTTAAGACGTGCCGTCCAGTATTTGTTTATGATGTACAGTGTACTCATCGACTATTCTTTCACTTTCCTGTTGATTTCCTCTGTCTGTGTGATTCCTGCAGTGGACGAGAAAAAAGGAATTAGAGGCCGGATGTTTGATTCACAACCATGAACACAAAGAAAGTAAAAGAAAAAACTGTGAAAACTAAATAGTGTGATGTTCTGCGTTTGTCTTTAGATTCCCTCTGCTCCGTTTCAGCACTATGGACAGCGCTGCACCTACACATGCTCCCTAATTTAGCCATACTCATTCCAACTGTTTCGCTGCACAACGCCCACTTGCTCAGCTGTGGGGCTTAGAGTAATTACCTGCCAAAATATTTAGACACCAAAAAGCATTAAAACACTTGCCAGCGTACAGTTCACCTACCGGAGTACGTGACAAAGGACGCACAGACAAGTGATCAGTGTGTTTGCATACGAGTGTTGTGATTTAAATGCTCCACTATTTATGACTGGAAAAGGTTAAAGGGATACTTCACCCAAAATCGATAATTCACCAGTTTTCTACTCACCGTCATGTCAAGGAACGGTTTGGAGAACTTACAAAGTTATCAAAACGCTTTTGGAGCTCCGCTTTGGAATCGTCCAAAGCACATACCGTACTATGAAACATCCAAATACCTGCATACTGCTTGTCCATACTCATCAAATTATGTAAAAACTCAATTTGATTTGTTAAAATCTATCTTTGAGTAAATCCGGGATGAAAGTGTTGTATTTTGATTATATTTTTTCTCCATAATCCATAATTTTTTTCATTTTTTGTAGAATTATACCAAGTGTCCTGAAGCCGCCATATGAAAAAGTAGTTCTTCCGTGTTTATCATACATCCAATGGTTTACAACAACCAACGAACATCTCGCAGCAAATCTTGTGCATCAACACAATCATCAACAGAGCCACTGGGAGCTACTACTACAACAAGGCTAAAAACAGATCAAATTATTTTTCTCCGAACAACTTTTTCATGTCACAGCTTCAGGACACTTGGTCAGTACAGACGAGCAGTATGGAGGTATTTGGATGTTTCATACTGTGTGTTTTTGGACGATTCAAAAGTGAGCTCTATCCACTGCCCCCCTGGAACTCCAATCACGTTTTGATAACTCCGATAGTTCTCCCAACCCTTCATTGGCATGATGGTGAGTAGAAAATTGGTGAATTATCAATTTTGGGTGACGTATCCCTTTAAGGACCATTGGTGTAATGGATGTGACACACACTGTGAGCCCTCACCCAGCAGAAAGTGTGAGTGATGAAAGTCAAACCTGAATCAGTGGGCAACACCTCAGTTGGATAGTTCTTATAACCCACTGACTGTCGTCTTTTAAAGTCCCACATTTTACACTTTTTCCAGTGTTTTATTTGAAATGTTGATCCATAAAAGATATAGTTTCACATCTCCTCTGAGACTGTGGGCAGCTCCTCTGATTTCCTGGCTGTTTTCTGAATGATTGAATAAAACTTCAAGTCCTGCAAAGGGGCGGGGCTTGTGGCCTGGCTGAGAGCAGAGACTCAGTGCTTCACCACTTTCACTGTCTGAGATCCGAGCCCTGCTTTATATTCAGATAAGACATGGAGATCTACCTTAGTGCGGCATGGGACTTTAATGATAAAGACAGTTTTTCTTTTTTTTCTTTTTTTTTGGGGGGCGCCTTTGTTTGTAGACAGATACCAAACAAATGTGACCTTGTTTTCTCCACTGATGAGCACTGTTTGGGCGTCTGCAGTATTGGACAAACATGCCAGAGGGAGGCAATCATTCAAAAACATTGAACCGCTCCTTGACACGTCTCCAATTGAAATCGCAAATAGTTGCAGTGCATTAGGACGGATCTGAAAAAAACAACAACAAGCGCTCCCTCTTCAACTACACGTGAACGAGACGACGTGCGTCTGGACAGACGAGTGTCCGCCCCATGTTAAACGGCCATTTTTTTCAGTATGTCAGGATTGAAATGACGTGAATCAGCATCTTCAATGCAAAGAGTCTTTAAACCTGTTATGTGTGGGTATTTCTTTTATAAGAACGACATACTTCCACCTTCAGACTGTATATGTGTGGGTACACAGCAGTGTGTGAATATGCACAACGTGTGGAGGAGTGTTTGTGCATGTGTATGCATGCTGCGTGTCTGCGTGTATACATGCTGTGTATATGTGTGTTTGCGCGGCCCGGCTGTGTATGGCGTTGCCAGGCCATATGGAGCGCTGTCTGGGGAGCACACTACCCACTTAGCTCTGCTGTTGGCTCTGGTGCTCTCTCCATCTGTCCCTCCTCCCTCCCTCTCTCATCCCTCCCTTCATCCTATCCCCTCTCTCTCTTTTATCCTTTTTTTTCTCTTTATCTTTCAGTCATTTAGTCTTTATTTCCTGGAACTTGGTGTCTTTGTTTCTTTCCTTTCCTGAATGTGATCCAAAAATAGTCTTCCCTGCAGTAGGTGTTTGTGTTTGTATGTTAGTGTGTGTGTGCACTTAAGTAATACAGCGTAAGTGTCTCTTCAAGCAATCTTCTTCTCACACTTTATTTCTATTTTCTACTAAATGCTGTCATCCCACAGCTAGTGCGCTCTTGAGCTGAGAATGTTGATGAGGTGCAGAGCCTGTGAACGCCCCCCTATGGGCCATAGACTGTTGCGAGTCCACGTATCCACAGTCCATGTTGGGATTCCGGATCCAGTAGAGGGTAGAGGGTGGGGGGGGGGCTTCCTGTGGTAACACAGTCCATGCGGTCGTGGCTAGATGGTGTACATGAGCTGCAGGAAGTAGCGTAGAATCTTACCAAAACTGGTCGAGAACTCCTGACTGGTTAAAGGGATAGTTCACCCAAAATTCAAATTTCACTCATTATGTACTCACTCTCATGTCAACTAAGAGCTGTTAGAATTTTCAGAGTCCTCCGTGCCTTCTTTGAGTTACGGGGGGGTCCGCGCAGCAGTATTTGTCCATATAATGGTTGTCAATGGACACCAACTTTCTTGGTCCAAAAAGACACACCAAAAAACATCCAAATACCTCCATACTGCTCGTCTGTGATGTCCCTCTTGTATTGAAGCCCCAACATGAGAAATTGTTTCGAAGAAAATTAAATACTCTAAGTCTATATTTTAGCTTGTTTGTAGTGGAAGCTCCCAGTGTCTCAGTTCACTGCTCTTCCGGCAGAACAATTTCTCATATCGGGGGCTTCAATACAAGAGGGACATTACAGACGAGCAGTATGGAGGTATTTGGATGTTTTTTTGGACCAAGAAAGTTGGTGTCCATTGACAACCATTATATGGACAAATACTGCTGCGCAGACCCCCCCCCCCTGTAACTCATAGAGGGGACGGAGGACTCTGAAAATTCGCACAGCTCTTGACATGAGGGTGAGTAGTTAATGAGTGAAATTTGAATTTTGGGTGAACTATACCTTTAAGTTTAGTAAAACTGAAATGTACAGGTATAAAATAGGGGGGAAAAAAGCAAAAAGTAAGTGAAGCCATTGGTTGGGTTTAGGCACAGATAAGTAAAGATTGCATGTGTTCCAGGACGTCACTTCCTGCAGCTCACATACGCCATTTAGCAACAACCCAGTCCATGCTTTGAGACTCCCCAGGTGACGCGTCCTGGAATAAGTCCTGGAAAAGTATTCAATTCCACTGAACTGAATGGACTTTTGATTGCATTACCACATAATAACATTATTATAAATATTACACTTCATCTGAGAGAGAGTTTGTACGGCACCATACATGCAGCAGCACATTGTGTGCTCATTAACATTTACCTGGAGTGCACTGGGATCAATTATAAGGGGATTATAAGCACTAAGCCTGTGGTGATGGTGAGCCTCCTACTGTACAGCAAATATAAAGACTGTAGAGCAGGGATGTCAAATGCGCGGCCCGCGGGCCAAAACCGGCCCGGCAGAGGGTCCAATCCGGCCCTCAGGATGAATTCTCCAAGTGTCAAAATTACATTAATTGTAAACATCTTAATAATGCACTTTTTGGTTATGATGCTATTATTTTACTGGTCTGGCCCACTTGGGATCATATTGCGCTGTATGTGGCCACTGAACTAAAATGAGTAGAGTAGAGGAAAACAGTCCTCTGTGGTCAGTGCATAATGTACGAATGAGACTAACATAACCTGACTGTTACTGTAGCTCTGTTCCATTCACTAACACTTACACATGACACTTACAAACAGTGAACTGCTGCTTTCTGTAGGAAGTGTAATTCTTTGCAAATGACCAAATTGTGTTTCTAGTGTATTCAGACTGAGTGCAAAATAAATGAATGAATGAATGAATAAATAATAATATCTCGAGTCAGTCCAGGAAAAAAGAAAAAAGAAAAAAGAAAGCAGTCTAGTCAAACAGGAGAGACCACATGGTTCAGACCCTGACTTCTTGGCTTTGGGTTTTGTATTTAGTTTTTTGTGTTATATGAAAAAAGTCGTATGGATGGAAATGTCATGATGTGTGTTATAGATTAGAATATCAGCAGAAGCATATGCTAATATCTAACTACTTTTCTAAATTATAAATTCAAACTACACTTTGATGTGGGACAACTTTAAATATTTGATCAGTTCACATGACCTGTGGGTCGTGACTGCCTGTTGGACTCTGTTTTATTCTAATCTCTGGTAATGCAGATGGAGAACACACAGACTCTGTAGTCAAAGGTAGAGGCTGTTTGCAGGCACTGTGCAGATGAAGCAATGGAAGTATGGGCCTCAGTTGATATCAGGTCTACAAGGGGGTCGGATTGATATTTGAATACATTTAAAACTTGTAAGCTTTGATTTCTAATTTGCTCAGCCTGCTTTTATGTTTTAAAGTACCAGATATGGTATTAAGAGGATAAAATCAGGTGACGACCCCTGACCGTGTGTGTGAACCGAACCACTGTAAACATGGACCACAGATTAAATCACGATTGGGAACCGGACATTCTGTGTGGTTTCATTTGCCCTTTGGCTGAATGAGGTTGATAGATATGATTATTGATTTGTGCAGACGTGATTGTAACAGAGAAGTCAACAACCAGTCACTGTATTGTTTTAGTATTATGCACATCGATGAGGGGTGTGTGGTGTGTTTTTGTCCACACAACTCTTCTCTCAGCTGCTCCTGGCTTGTTGCATGTTTCTACTGGAGACAGAGCAGAGGCACTGGTCCTTTTAGCTATGACAATCATAATAAATTATGTTTTGAGAGTCTTTTATTGATAGAAAGATAAACATCATTTCAAAAGAATATGGAAAACACAAGCGAGTGTTAGAAACAAAGAAGGAGTGAGAAGCAGAGAAACACCAAGGATGAGGAGCGAGTGGGTGGAGAGGCCATCAGGGAAGAATACTGAGAGAAAGAGGATGGGGTGAGAAGAGTAGAGGATGAAATGAGGAGGAAGGAGTAAAGTACAGGGAGAAATCTGGTTTGATGATTGAAGAAGCATCACACGCACACTCAGCTGTCACTATGCTGTCAGTTTTAGTGTGAATCATCGTTCTCCTCTGTTGGAATTTCCCAAAACTGTAATCTTTTTTTATTATTATTTTACAACCAAATCTTCCAATCCCACATCTGTAAGATGATCCAGAGGTTTCCTCCTCTCCATCCCAAACAGACCCATCCTCTGGCCAGAAAATGCTGAATAAAGCAGCTTCACTTTAAAAAGTGAGGCTGTTTGCACCATCAGTGAATCAGTGATTCACTGATGGTGTTCAGTGACACAGGACGTCATAGAGCAGCTGGGAGCTGAGCTGTCCAACATTTGCTCAGCTTTTTCCTCTGATAATTTAAGATCCAGACGTCTGATGACTAAAATCCTTGATGCAGATGCAGTTAAAATAAGAACACTGAGCGTTATCATGATTAAAATAGTATATTTCTCTAGATCAAATTTGGATAATGCATTACATGTAATTACATAACATTAAAGATTAACAACTGACAAATAAAAAACCCTGCAATATGATTATCACATTACCCTAAATAGATAAATAAAATTCAGATAAAATATACACTACAGTAAACACGTCTCTGTTGTTCACATCACCTCAAAACCGGAAGTGAGTAAGAGGGAGGGTGTTTTAAGAAAAGGATGGAAGGAGGTGATGGAGGGAGGGGAAGAGAAGAGAAGAGAAGTGAGAGTGAGCACCAGAGCGGCTCAGCATGGAGAGTTCTCTGACGGAAGTGAGCGAGGGGAAGAGCTGGAGGAGGAACAACAGAGCTTGGCACAGACAGAGAAATCTAGAGAGTGAGATTCTCCATGTCCCTGCTGCCATATGGTGAGCAGCCAGGCCACAGCACATATATGCTCTGATGGAGGGGTGGACACAGCGGAGGCCTCAATGTATTTTAGACAAACATCACAACAGATCATGTTTGTCGTAATACTGGTCAATATCATTTTGGCTATACTACTCAATTCATTTTGTATACATTAAAAATCCATACTCGGTTCAGTGCACGCCCCCTTATGTATTTGTAACGACTTGTAAATACTCATTCTAAGGTACAGTACGAGAAAGCTTTCATTTGTATGCGGGTGTGATTCCACTTCAGTGAAATACGTATTTATTAAAGTAATATTTAATTTTTGCTAATAAAAAGCCAAATAAGTTACATACTGGGGCTTTAAGAAAATTACTTAAGAAGACCTTTCATAGGCCTCTTTAATAGGCTTCTTTAAGTAGGTCAAGTAATAACAAGTCAGCCAATCAGAAGTGATAAGGCTGTAGAAATGTTTGGTGTGTCGATGGGAATGTACAATGTACCTAACCTATATTGGTAATATTATTGTCAATAATAATAATTATTATTATTTATTGTCTTATTATTATTATTTACGTATTTATTTATTTTGCAGTAATTTTGCTGACTAAATTGTCGATTTATATATTTTTTTAATTATTTATTTTACTATACATTCTATTTATCTACTCTGATATTCTTCCTTTTTCTGATGTTGTTTGTTTTATTAATTTATTATTATTTTTATTTTAAATTATTATTTTTATTTATTCTCACTGCCATATGTTCAGAGTGTTATATGTTGTTGTATGAATGTTAAAAATCAATAAAAAATATGTAAAAAAAAAAAAAGAAGTGATAAGGCTCGGATCCTCTCTCCTTACTGGCAGACTGTTTTCTGAGCGATGAGATGAAAAAAATGGAAAACATAGAAAACAAAATCCTGCAGGGTTGGATTGTGGGGGCTTGGTGATTGCTTTCTTATGACATCACAAAGTTACAGGAGGTCCCGTCAGCCGATGGCTGTTTTTAAGGCCTATTCTGAACCCAGGCTGTGTGCATTTGTCTGTGGGCTAAGGATTTGATACTGTCGCAGTATTAATTTACAACCTAGAGCTGCTTTATAATCACACTATACATCTACATATATATTTAATAATATGGGACCTTTAATTTCAGAAAAAGTATCTTTGAATTACAGCACTGAAGTCACTACAGTATTATGAACCAAAATGGTAGAGGCCTGAAGAAGAGTACAAGTTGAAGCTTTCTGGGCACATAGTGCATTTTACAGTATGAAATTGTTATTGACTTTAACTGGCTCTGGCACATGTTCACCCACAGCTTAGCAGAGAAACACTGTCTGAAAAAAAAAGAAAGATTGCAACTTAGATAGTTACTGCGGTGATCTTTGCCAACCTTGGCTGCTGAAGCCTCGTATAGAAGCTTTGTTGCACAGACTGAGGAACAAACACAATGTATAGTTTCCAGTTTCATCATCTCCAGATTTCTATCTGCCTATAAATAAATTATTTTCTGCAAATAATAAGGTGTTAAGGTGAGTGTAGGAGGATCTGCTTTGCATGAAAACACGCACAAACTCGCACTCTTGCACTTGCACGCACGCACACACATGCACGCACACACCGGAAACCCATTTCTAATTCTGGCATGCATTTTACTTTCCATTCAATTTCACAAATAGCATGAGGAGGAGGAAACTTTTTAATACTCGTCTATTACAGATACTGAATGAGCTCCAATCAATCTTGTAGATGACTCCTGTGCAGAGTGTGTGCATGAGTGTGTGTGTGTGTGTATGTGTGTGTGGACTAGATTAAAGACAGCAGGGAGAGAAAGTTGTGGGGAGGTACAGAGGATGCTGAGAGAGAGAGTGAGGTTTAAGAAACAGTTGGACAGAATGAAAACTTTGACTTTGTTGAAGTCAAAGTTTTTGAAGTTGAAGTTGGAGTGAAGTTTTCCACTTGAACGTCTCACAGCAGCGCTGAGGAACAAGGGACTGGAGTTACTTTAAAAATAAGTGTTGGAGAGCAAACGGGAATGAGACGGAGAGAGTTGGAGCTCTTAATTTCTAAATGGCTGCGAGGTGATTTTCTCTGACACTGACTCATTGTTATTTGATTCATGTCTGCCCGCTTTTTGAATATCGATCCAGGAACCGGAGGAGTGACTCATACTCGGCCATAGAGGCCTGAGTCACTACAGGAAGCGCCGACGCTGGCACCCAATCCCAACCTGATGCCACCCTGCTTTATGAAAGCCCAGGAGTGGAGAGGGCAGTGCCAACGTTTAGCTTCGCAGCAGTAATGACGCTCAAGGACTGAAGGACTCAGCTATTTTATCTGCCTTATTTTTGGACACATACAGTATGTCAAGCAGGGGGAAGGCTTTCACTTTTTTTTTTCTTCTTTTTTTGGACTTGTTTAACTGAAACTTTGAGCTTTGATTGAGAATCCTGGCTGCTGCTTCCCAAAAACCATTTTTTAGGGAAGCAATTGAGGGAACTGAGAGGAAGCTGTGTCTGCAGAAATAACTGGGAGTTCATTAGCAAGAGTGGGAATGAAGGAACATGCAGTGATAACTTTGGTTATCTTTATCAAATCTGTCATTTCAGAGAATCACTGAAATGAAAATGTGGACATTTTCAACTGCAGCAACGTATAATTGATGTGACGTTGTGAAGCGGTGTTTTACTTGGAGCCAGGATATCTGCAGATCTTGATTATAACCAGTAAAAACACTGAATGAAGAGGTTTCACATCGCAGATACCTCTTTAAATTTTATGGATGATTGTTGTAATGTGGAAAAAGTTATGTAATTAAAACATTCATTTTGAAATAAGTAGTGATGGGCGAGTACTTAGAGATGGGATCGATACCGGCCTTATTTCAAAGTATGTGATACTGCCGATACCAGCTGCCGATTGGTCAGTCCTGCCCCTGCTGCTTAAAGAAATCCTACAAACAAAAATCAAATCCATTTTTGCCACCATGACTCCCTTTCTCTTTGCACTTTGTTCAACTTATATTGAATTGTGGCCCTATTTATTGTAATGTATGTATTTGTATCTTGAAAGTTTGTCGACGATGCCTTCTTGAACAGGTCGCCCTTGAAAATGAGATCATGTTCTTTTTTTTTACTTGGTTAAATAAGAATCAGTATCAGTGGGTCAACGTTTTTTTTTTTAACCTGGTTAACTAAATTAAATAAATAAAATATAAGTATAAGTGGTATCGTACTGTGGTCTAAAAAAAAAAGCGGTATCGAACATCCCTAAAAATACGCCTTAGATAACTGCAGCTTTATCTTTTTCGGCTGATGCAGGTGCAGATTCTCCAGATGAGTCTGAGCTGAAACAAAGTACCACAAACTCACCGGCACTCAGCACAGCAGGGGCAGATTGTGTTCCAGTTGACCTGGTGGTTACTTAAATGCATGGAGCTCAGGAAGCCCACTTCTTGCCCTGGGGCCTAATAGCGCACTGGTCCGGCCCTGGCTACTGAGCCTTTCAGAACAGAGTATGGTGGAATTAAGACGCAGTAAACTACAAGGTCTGTGCCCATGGTAATAAAGGAACAATGTCATTCAACATGTGCAGTGATGAGACTCACTAATGTGTTTTTAATAATTCCTGGACAACAGTTTAGCTCTGACACAGAGGAAGAGGACACGCAGTCACAGGCTTTGGATTTGTAAAAAAAAAAAAAAATCAGACTTGTTCTTGAACATCTTGGTGCATTAATGTGAGGTCAGGTCAGGCAAACAGGCTGAGTAAAGCACACACACACACACACACACAGTTATATTACACTGAGCCCATCTCATGAGCAGGTAAAAAGGTCAGTGACCTACATAAACACCAGGTTTAAACCTCCATCCCACTGATCATAAAAGAAGAATTTATGAAAGTTCAATTCTTCATGGGTAGAATGCCAATAAGGGGAATTCCTGCATTAGGTGTGTGTGTTTGTGTGTGTCTCTGTGTGTGTGTGGCTGTTTGTCCTTGCCAGATAAACCTCCATGTGTTGTCCAGCTTGTCCGGAGCGACGGTGCATGGTAGCATCTGTTCCACTGCTGTAGAGTCAGTGGTGGAGCTCCTCCACCTTCATCACCTTTTACTGGCCCACCTGCTCCGCTCACCACACGTCTTTGTGTTGTCTGTGTATTTAAAGTCTGAGGTCTTGCTCCTCTGTACTGTACAACTCCACAGTCTGAGAGTGATTAAAAACCCCACACCACAAGTTTTTGATAGATACATTATGATGATCTTTTCTTCACATACAGTATGGGCTTACTGTACATGTACGTCATTGCGTTGTTGTTGTGATTGTGATGACGTCCTTGGTTGACACATTGAGGGGGTGTGGTTCATCATCATCATTCATCATTATCATTCAAAGAGGCATACCTTATTACTTTTCCTTTTTGCTATACAGTAACTGCTAGTTTTTTTGATTTTGTCAATGAACATGTTAAACTGATTATGAACCCTTTGGATTTTTTGGACGCATCACAAAAGATGAGCTTTAACATTACTTTAGCTTTACTTGATATTTTTTGGGGGGGAAATTAAATTCATATATATAGTACTGTATACTATGCTCATCATGATACTGAGGCCTTGACCCTGATACTGATTCTTTACAAGACCTTTTTGGTACCATTATTATTTTATTTCATTTCATTTCATTTCATTTCATTTTGATTCATTCCATTCGTGGTTTACACACTTCACATGATAGCACATATTTATGATGTACACATCACCATAAAGGTGCAGGATGAAGAAAAACGTATGGTACCTGCCCCTTTCTATAGTTATAATTGCATTGGATTAGTATTAACAATACTATACACTGGGGCGGTGCGTGGCGCAGTGGTTAAGGCGGCCACCCCATGTAGAGGCTACAGTCCTCACCGCAGGTGGCCCCGTTCGAATCCCAGCCCTTTCCTGCATGTCATTCCCCCTCTCTGCCTCCCCCTTTCCTGTCTATCTCGACTGATCTATCAAATAAAAAGGCAAAAAAGCCAAAAAAAATAGCAATGGACACAGCTTGTCTAGCCATCTTTTTTCCCCTTCTTTTTCTCTTTCTCCTTATTTTTTGTAGACACTTATTTTTTCTTTTTTAAACATTTTCTACTGCCTGCAACACAAATATACATTTGTTTTAAACTTAGCCTTTCAAATGTATGTTTAGAATCAAGCTTTATCCTCTTCCTCCAGCTATTAAATCCATTCATCCCAAAAAAACCTCAAAATGTTTTATGTAGTTTTATTTTTAATCTAGGTTTGTTTACGCACTCCAGTGTGTTTGGGTGAACACAGCCAATCATCAGGTCTTGGTCCACCCCATGGTGAACACTGCGGAGATTTACTCATTTAAAATGTAAAGTTCAGTATATCCACATGTGAATCACAAGATTGCATTTAGTTTGCTGTTCACGAGTTTCTCTCCCCTGCAAACAGTGAAGTTCTTAAAGGTCATCTATAAAATCAACACTATATCACATTATTCACATTAACGAGTCAGGTTAACTAACTCAGAAAACAAGTGAAATAATAACTAATTCATTACTTTAATTACTGCAAGGAAAACATACAGTAATAACTACATCTCGGTAACAGACTGAATGAGGGGCTGTTCTCTTTGCATTATGTATCCTGTGTACATAATCTCCAGTGTCATTTCCATTCTCATGAACCGAGCTCAGGTTTCTCCATGTGTCAGAGAGCAGAGCCACTTTATATGAATGCTGCTTCCTGCTGTGGGGTCGTGGACCATTTGTTTAAAATATGTATATATGCATCCACACACATACACACGCGTGGAGAGAGGGTTTACATTCATGAGTAAAGGCTTTGAATGTTTCGATGGCAAAGTGGTGAAAGTGTGTTTTTATCGCGCTCTTGCAGTAGAAAGTGAAGCTTTTATTCTCACTTTGGTCTAACCTTGTGTCTCACTACATTTGAATATGGATATTTTGCAGCGTTTTCTTAATGAGCTCGCTATCTGTTTCCCACTGTACGTTTCTCTCTGATCTCCTTCGCTCCCCGTCTTTCTGCCTCGTGCCTCCTTCCTGTCTTGCTCTCATAATGATCCGCCCCCCACCCTCACCTCACCCCCTCCACACGTTTCCTGACAATGATATTTGATGTGATAAAGATTTTTTTTCCTCACCTGCGAGAGAGAAAGAGAAGATGATGACTTGTTGTTGTTGTTGTTGACCGATTGGTAGAGACGTACCTTCATATATTTTCCTGCTGCTGTTCGCATTGTTTACTTCTCCAGTATGTCCTACTTTGCAGGATTCCTTGCAAAACACACACACAAAACCGCATACAAACAAGGGTGACGCACAACTTTTGCGTTATGCCGTCTGCTGCCTGCGTGGTTGACTTAGGACAGGAGAAAGGACATCAAATGACACACATCTGCAGTCACTGGTACTTATACTGTTACAAACGATAACTATTTTCACTGGAGCGAAGCTAAAGCTGTGTCTGCATGTATTGATTTATTGTCTTATTGGATTTGTAAAGTGTCTTGAAAGGTGCTGATTTTATTATAGTTTGTATGAAAGGTGCTACATAAAAAAGTTATTTCAAATTGTTAAAGTGAACCCTGCACAATAATTTGCACATTAGTGACATCATAACGTATTAATTTATACAAAAAAGAAGAAAAAGAAGGTTCATCAACTTATTTTTCAAGATGCTTCAATTTGCATCCGAATCTACCTTTACTTTTACAAGTTTTGATACAGGCTGCTGTCGAGTTATTATTGGATACTGTCTTGAATATTATGTATACTGTAATAGTATACAGTATTTGAGTCAGACTTGCAGTGGTTTGGGAATCACATGGCCTGTTATCATAGGTCCATAAAAAGGCTTACAGTAAGGTGTTAGCATGTGGTTTTCAAGACAAAACACCAGGACACTGCACACTGGTTTATATTATCACAGTTCTGGACACTTGATATTCTGGCGTAAGAACCCAGCTCCACGAATAATGCTCAGAACAGCATCATACTTAGTCGACGATACGGTCCCAGCACATGATACGAGGCTTCAATGCTAGCTTCTATTGAAAAGAGACGAAAACAAAGAGACGAGAACACACTCCCCTTCAGCCGCTTGTTGTGTTAGTAGTTGTGAGAAAGCCCTGACAAGTCGATTAATGATGGGTGACGGCAATGCACCTATAAGCTCAACAGAAGACGAGTGGTTGACTTGTGTTTTTGTCTCTTTTCAATAGAAACCAGGCAAAGCTAGCAGGTGTTTGGTCCCTCGTTGTATGTGCTGGGACCCTGTTTGTACTGTTGGCAAAGTTTGGTGCTGTTCTGAGCATTATTTGTGGCTATGAGTGGCTTTTTTGATCGCGGTTGGCTCTTGGCTCCATAGACAGCAGTGTTTTGCTATCTGGTTGCTACAACTGCATACATCTGGCTACATCTGGACGCTAGAAACTTGCAGTTGGCAAACTTGATCTCTGGAGGAGGTGTTCTACTCGGCCTCATGGTGCGATAGACCATGGGTTAAACTTATGCCCGAATATCCCTTTAAGAGTCACGTAGCACAATGCTACAGTCTAGATGCTACAAGCAGCTGCCATGCCTGGTTCATGCACCTACTGTAATGCACCACTTGTGACTACTGGATGCAGTGTGTGTGGCCCGATAAAGGCAGAATTAGAGCCACAGAAGGAACAGGAACCAAATCAGAAGAAGAGGCAGCGGACTCAATGAACCCAATAAGACAATGACAACAAGGACGGAGGGAATGCACTCAGCCCCTCTGTGCATTTAATACTGAGTCGTTACATCCAGCCGACATGGATTTATTAAGCCTAATACCAATAGAAGCTATTTTGGATTAAAGCCACCTATCATCAACAATAATGCCTCTGAAATAACACACAGGACACCGATAACCACGGCCTAATAAAAACTAAACGCAGCTCCCCGCTTTTTCAGATCCAAAAATCTCCAGATTCAATTCAGTTTCAGAGGCTTTCCCATGGACAAGTAGTATTGATCAAGCCCACAATAAACATATAATCAATCACCCTGGCTCCATATATCAAGCTCACACTCCAACTCTATTAGGCTGTCGAGCGGAGCCAGGGGTTTGGGACAAACACAGCGAGAGCCGTGGATCAGGAAGTAAATCCTGCCGTGCTGCAGCAGCAGGTGACCTCTCTGTGACCTTTGGCTATTGCTCTCAGGAAGTGTGTGTGTTGTGTGCATTTAATGTCATCAACAGTGGATTTGTATGTGCATGTGTGTGTGTGTGTGTGTGTGTTATTTTGCAAAATGTGTGTATGCTAGCACTTTTTTTGTGTGTGTAGGGATTACAAGAGAGGAGATAGGGTGAGGTGTGTTTGTGTGTGTGTGTGTGTGTGCAGGTGTTAACATTTCCAGGGGCAGGTTGTGTTTCACCCACTGGGTCCTTGGAGGGTTTTCTTCAGCGTGTATTTGCAGGAACAGTTTGTCTTGTTACACTCAGAGGAGCGATGTCGCGTCTCTATCAGATGACTGGATGGTGGACTTCCTTTCGCTCCGGCCTACACTGCTGGGATTTGTAGTTCTGAGGGGCTGAGCTGATGGGGGAGGAAGCTTTACCGCTGACTCCCAGTCTGTAAGTACTGTACTGCAGCCACAGCAAATTATATTCAGCGCTATAAATATCACAGCAGGTTAAACGCTCTGTACTTTTTCTTTTTTTTTGGAGCAGATTGAATGACGGAGATCGGCTGAATGTGAGAATGTCAGAGCTAAACTTGTAGTCCAGCACATCTGACTGTGAGGAAAAGTGGTTTATTTAACGTTTAGTGTTTGACATGTGGAAAAACAGGAGTGTTTCTTTGGTTTGTTCGTTATTTACCTTCCTACTCAAATACTTAACTTTTTAGTGTGGAAATATGGCTAAATACATAATAGAGAGAATTTTATCTAACACGAATCAATCATTTTGCCATATTTTACATTGCGTATTTGTTCTGTGTTGGATTTGTGGTACACAATTTTTAACTTTGTGACAGATCTAGATCTCCTCTCCTCTCCTCTCCTCTCCTCTCCTCTCCTCTCCTCTCCTCTCCTCTCCTCTCCTCTCCTCTCCTCTCCTCTCCTCTCCTCTCCTCGATTGAACAAAGTAGTGAAGGAGGCGTGGCCAGCAGATACACATTTTAGAGCCAAGAGTTGCTGCTTTCTCCCAAAATGGCAGGAAGTTTAATCTCATTTATGGGAGGATTTCTGGACAGCCTGTCTTCTCTTGGTATAGCCAGACTTGTCTGTGTCGACCTGTTTCAGGCTCCGTCTGTTTTCTTCATGAAATAGTTAGTGCTGCTTCATTTTGATGGTAGGTAACTTGGTTGGTTGGGTTTTTTTGTTCCACTTTGCCGTGATGATTAGTAAAGAGGCCCAATAGTGGATAGTGTTAATTCTAAGGCAGTGATTTTATCTATTTATTTAAATGTATACAGATGGTATACAGAGTGAGGGGATAACATGGACCAAGCCCAAATCAAATGTGCTCTACAAGTTGATCCACTTGGGCACATTATACAACAAATCTTCCATATTATACTTTTCTACCCCACACACTCACACACAAATTGTAGCCTACATTAAAGGAGACATATTATGCCCCCATTCCACAAATTAAAATAGTTCCCAGGAGTCTTAAAGACATGCCTGTAACATGCTTTGGACAAAATACCCCAAGGATCAAACATCTCAGCTCTTTTCATCCTCTCAAAACAGCCCTGTTCAGAACTGCTGGTTTCAGTGCCTGTCCCTTTAAATGCAAATGAACCACTGCTTGCCCCGCCCCTTCTACTGGTACCAGGTAGGGGTGGTGTTATGCAAATTTGAGTCCTAGTTACATCACTGGAAGACAACTGAGGGAACAGCTCGTATAGGGAGCCTGAACAATACAGATTATTTGTCAATTCTCACATTCTGGGGGCCGGAAGGCAAGACAAACACCCAAATAGTTAAAGAGCCTTCAAATAGTGATATTTCCATAATATGTCGCCTTTAAAGGTAATTTAGAATTCAATATCTTGACCATGCTAGAATATACTGTAGGTACTAATTGAACCACCAACCTCCCAATCAGTGGAAAACCTGCTGCAGGAGCCTCGTAAAGACAACCACAGTGATCTGAACTTGTTCCCTTGATTTGAGGATGGAGGGAAGGATGGAGAAGGGAGGGGCTCTGTGATTTGAACTGATCTTCCTCCCCAAATGAAAGTGAGGATAACTACCCTGACCACACAAGATAAGAAACCCATGTGTCTCCTCTCCTCCTGTGATTCTCAGCCCATCACCTCATCTCCCTCTTTGGTCTGTTTCCCCTCTGTTTGCTCTCTCCTCAATCTCCACAGTGTGAAATCCAATTAATCAACATACTGTAACGCCTTAGATAAAACCAATACTCTTCCCCTTTATTTCTCATATCGATCCGAAGAGTTTCTTATGTCGGCAAAGCGGCCTGAAACAACAGCAGACACAACAGAGCTGATTGCACCAAGACACACAAACAGTGCAGGGAACAGTGTTATCGACTGGACGTAATGCAACGATGGTCTCCTTCACTTTCTGGTTTCACTTCACTTCTCCTCCCGTTACTTTATTTATTTATCATTTTCCAATAAAAAAATAATTGGACCAAAAGAATAGAATGGAGTTGTGGTTTTGTCTAAGAGATGACCTCATGCAGGAGGAGCCATCATTCATTTCATTTTATCTTTACGTTCTTAGTCACATCAGCTGTAGAAATGGAGTTGGTGGTCGGTCGGCCTTTGTCTCAACGATGATTAGATGGATGACTGTGACATTTTGTACAAAGTTCATGGTTGGTAGAGCATGAATCCCTATGATGTTGGTGATCACTTCACGTTATGACAGCCAACTTTCTAAGAAAGATGTTGCAGAAGATCCCAAGAGGATGAACCACCATAACTTTCCTGCAACCTGCAGAGTTCACCACTGTGGTCCAGACTGACCCTGATAAAATCTCACCTCAATATGAACAGACATTCATAGCAGGCTCCAGACTTGGGTGCATTTTGCCCCTAAAATTTGAAACAGTTCAGTAAAATTTTAATCTACTTGCGCATGTGCAACCAGTAAAATTGCTAATTTTGTTTTTAACACTGGTGAAACATGGAATGGGCGACTCAAAGACTCAGTCTGGAATCTGTCATTATGGGTGACAGTTTGTGTAAGGATCACACGCTATGAAATAATGATGCAACATTTTATGAGACAGAGTTGTTTTTGAGTGATTTCAAAAGTGCAAGTAGTTCTGAGTATTTGCTTCATGTGTCGTAATGTTACATAATTACAGTATAGCTACATGGAGTTTTGGAGTTGGAGTTGGATTGTGTATTTGATGAGTTTGATGAGGGACATGGGACCTGTACCATTCACCCCTGTTGTGTTTGCTGAGTAGCTTGTGTCTCTGCCCCGCAGATCTCAAAACAACATATGACGATAATTAAAGGGGAACTATGCAAGTTTGTGTTGCTGTTTTGGTTACGCTCCTTTCGCCGATGTGAATTTGTTTACAACGACGCTGGCGAAAAATCAATAAATGGAGTGGTGGATAACGTTCCATAACATATACGATGTTAGGGCGTGTGTTTGTATAGTCTTATGGGTTACGGAGCATGTTTGTGTCGCGGTGTGCAGAGACGAGAACTGGGACACCGGGGTGGTGGCCAGGTACTACTGATGTTGCAAGGTTGGTTTTCAGCCGTGAGACGCCAGGTGGAAGACAGAGAGCCTCCATTCTCACCCGTAACAAATCACAAGTCATGTAGTTAACTATCACAATTACTCCAGAGCTTTTTAATTAAAGCAAAAATGTAGCATAGCCACGGGAGAAATCCTGCTCAGTTCCTCTTTAAAGGTAATGAACCTACTCCTGTGATTATAGGGATTATAGCAGTACAGTAGGTGAATTTGCCAAAAATGTTGAACTGTCCCTTTAAGTTGAGTCATGAATGTTTAAATTGGTTTGTCTTGCTTCATAGTTATCATGCTACACTAAAAACATGTGGAAAGTGACAAGAAATTGATGATGGAAGTGAACAATTGAGAGCTGGAGAGTGAACTGTAAACCACACTTCTGTTCTCACCTCTACACTGTTTTGTTCTTACCAGTTCGCTGATTTTAGAAAAAAAGAAAAGTTTAGAAAGTTTGTGAATTTCCACTCTGCATATTTTCAACCAACTTTCCCAAAATCTTAATGTTTGGACCCTGTTTCCTTATTTCCAGAGGTATCCAGCAGCAGTTGTCCAGCTACAGGGAGACGGTGATCCGGCAGGCCTCGGCGGCGGCGGGTTCTGGCGTTCACCGGGACGACGCGCCAACCTGCGGCATCTGCCACAAGACCAAGTTTGCAGATGGCTGTGGGAACCTGTGCTCGTACTGCCAGACCAAGTTCTGCGCCCGCTGTGGGGGGCGGGTATCTCTACGATCCAACACGGTAAGACAACTCTCTGACCTGGCTGCTTTCTCTCATTCATGTTCACATGTGGAAATTAAAGGCCATATTTTCTTATCATTCAGAAACAACATACAGTGATTTACTAACAGCATCAGACATATTATTGCCTCTGAAAGTCTCATCTGACCATTATAACCTTCATGAAGATTTATCATAGACCTGACATAACAGTTTAGGCTTTGTAACAAAATTAATAGAAAATGATAAAGGCTTTTAAAATAAATAATTGTATATTTTTGTAAATTTGCAATCTGGGAAAAGCTTTGTCCATCATGAGAATAAGTGGCTTTTTTAAATCTATGAATAATTGTATTTAACCAATAAAATAATGAATATATTGTAAAGAACAAGGGAACCCAAAAATGTACAAAAAAAATTATGAATTAATTTCTTGATATTTCTTTGTTATTTATCCACTGTGTGTTGGTTGATGGCACTAACATCCCTGATAACACAGCTTGTTACATTGGTAACCAGAGCTGAACTGATCAAAGTCTGACCAATCAGGTCTTACATTCAGGTTCGTCCCTGAATTGCCCCACCTCATTAACATACAGACACATTTACAGTATACGTAGAGATGAATTAATACATGAATGTGGAATTACTGAAATAAATGCAGGATTATTACTAGTATTTTGGTTTCATTGGATAAACACTTGAATATTTTCTATCAGCATGAATGAATTTAAACTAATTTTAAAGTAACATTGCAGAGTTTTTCGGCCTTAAAATAATGTTTCCAGTGCTGTTTCCCTCAGCCTTATATCCATTTACAATGAACATGTTTCTGTGGGCAGATAGTGTTCATTTCTATCATGGATCAGTCAGTGCTACAACAAACACACAGCCCTTATACAGTAGCATGCAGCTGTTGACAGAAGTATAAGAGCTGTTTGTCTGATCAGGCCTCAGGTGTCCGACCTCAGGTGTATACTGTAGGTGATGAGCTGTGACAGTGTGTTTATGTGTCTATATAGTAAGCTCTGGATGTGTGCACTATTAGATCTTGTGTGTGTTAGTGTGTGTTAATGTGTCCAACCATGTGTGTGAATGTGATCTATGTCCATGTGTGTGTGTGTGTGTGTGTGTGTGACCCAGGCAGGAGCTGGTAAAGGTTAATTGGGCATTAGACTGAGCTGTGGACTGAGGGGGTGGTCTCCCACTCTGTCTCGGTGTCCCAGGGGTCCGGAGGTGCCCTATACGCACGCAGCAGGGTGTAGGTGTGTGCGTGCGTGTGTGCGTGTTTATGTTTGTGTGTATTGGGAGGTGAGTCGTCCTCAAAAATAAGTGACGTCCCTCCTCCCACCCCTTGTGCTCCCCTACATCACCGGTGTGGCATTTAATGACCTCACAAATGCAACAGCACACATACACACACAAAAGTACATCCTAATTAGTCAGTGGCTGACATGGGGAGAGTTCAGCTGAGGGTCCTGTGTGTGTGTAAAGGTGGGCAGCACCTGCAGTCAGTGGGAGAAGGGTGAAAGGTGGATACGTGTGTACAAATGCGCACACAGGGAAAACCTTTTGAACATGTAGAGATTGTATATTTTGTATCTTAAAGGATCATTGGTATGAAACTTTGCTTAATGATTAATGGTGGCCAGACAGTATTTGATTATTGGAAAATAGTTTTATATTAATAGTCCATAGTGGAAAAGTGGCAGCAATGGTTGTGGTAAAATAAATGAACACATGACTTCATAAAAGGTGTGTATTTACTTCTCGGGGAGTTAAATGAAGAGGCTGATAAGGTTTTACCATGTTGTGTGATGACAAACAATTTCTGTCTAACTCTGTAGTTTTGTTTAGCCTCAGAATTGTTAAAGGGATAGTTCAATATTTTGGCAAATTGGCCCATTGCTATAATCCCTATAGTTTTAGGAGTAGTTCGTTACCTTTAATTGTTGGTGCAAGCTATTTTTAGAACGGCGGAGCAGAGCTGTAAGCTGCTCAGAACTATACTATGGAGGCTAATGAGATTTCTTGGTTTCCCTCATCAAACACGCAATCCAACAACTCCAAAACGCTCTGGTGGACAAGTTGTGACGCTATGAGATAATAACGGAACGCTATAAGACAGAGTTGTTTTAGAGGTAAATTCACGCAAAACCACATTCCTGTCAGGGGCTGCATTTGCCTCAAAAACCGTCTCGTAATGTTTCATTCTCATAGCGTGGTGAATGTGCCGGTCACAACTTGTCCATGAGAATTCCATTAGCCTCCGTATATAGCGTAGCTCTGAGCAGCTTGCGGCTCTGCTCCGCCATTCTAAAAATAGCTTGCACCAACAATTAAAGGACCTACTGCTATAGATATTGTGGCAAAGGGCCAATTTGCCAAAATGTTGAACTATTACTTTAAACAAATAAAACATGTGTTAATCAGCTTTAATGACTGAGGTTATCATTTTGAATTTTACAGACTGTTGTGTTTACTCCTGCAGCTGTGTTACCACTCAATTTGAAGTCTGTAAAACACAACATGAGCGTACCATCCATCTTTTCATTCAACTCTCTCTATACACAATAGCAAGGTGCATTTGTCAATGTGATTTACATTCTGTCTTCTTTCACCATGTTAACATTGCTCTCTGTTAACCATGCATCATTAGTAAGTACATAAAAGTCATAAACTCACTTCCATTTCATTTTGTTCCTGAAATACACAGACCTGTTGAAGCATTTCAACTTGAATCTGACATTTCAAAATTGTGCCTTTTTTTCTTTTCTGTTCATAACCTGCAATGTTATTCTGAAATATACATATATACGTCTTCATACAATATATGTGTATTGCAGTGTTTGTTAGTGGTCGGGCTGTGGGATCATTGCCATGCTTTCAGATATCATCTTTGCTCAAATTCTCTCTGTCTCTCTTTTCATTATACATGGATGGCTGACTGGGCTGCAGCAGGACAAAGTGGTGAGTGCTGTGCTTCCTTTTTCTTTTCTGAACCATATAATTCTGCCTGCAACCTTGAAGACAATCCAGTTCTAATGGGTTCAGACAATACGTATGTATGGTTGTATGTGTGAATGTACCTGAGCCATATACCATGTGTGTATCAGCCTGTCTGTCTGCCCATGTGTCTGTTACTGCCATATACTGTAGGTCTCATATTGTATAAAGGGAGATGCAGCTGTTACAAGTTTACAAAAGTCTGCAGCAAATGAAGCTGTGGTCTACACACAGTAGGTTGTGCAAGTGCAGTGTGCGTGCTTAAAACAAACAATGGTGGATGGAGAAGTTTAAAATGTAGCTTTCCTCCAAACTTGTTGAACAGGTGTGTGATGATTGCTTTTTACTCTGAAAGGTTTTAATTACACTCAGAGAGCTGTGAGTCGTAACATTGGTAAAAAGCTGCTGCTGCTGCTGCTGCTGCTGCTTCTGCGCTGTCCACTGTGATTGACACAAAACCAACCAAAACATCCCCAACACAAAAACGCAGTTGTTTTTTGTAGGTTCAAGTGGCTCAAGCTCTGCACCTTGAAAACCCTGTGTGACTGCTTGGTGTATGTAAATTAAATATTGTTTCATAAGTGATAATCAAAAATGACATACTGGGTCTGTGTTTTATATCAGGGGTGTCCATTTCTTCACACAATATATAAATAAGTCTAATCAAGTGTTTACCAAAATCACTCTTGAAGACCACATAAAATGAAAAAAAAAGGTTATGAAACATTGCATATTATATTTTATTATATTTTAGAAATGGGCTGGAAAGGGTCAAGGGTCGCGTTGCTAGAGTGGGCGCCATCTTCTGGTAAAATATAAAGAAGCTTTTTTTGGTACGTGTTTCTTTTTTTCTTTTTTTTGTTTGTGCTGGCGGGTCACATATTATTTATTTTATGACGGAGGCTGTGGGCCGATGGGAATTTGAACAAGGGCAGCAATTGGCCCCCGGGCCAGACTTTGGACATGCCTGTTACCCATCTGTCAGGACTTCTGTAACTTTGTGATGTCACAACAAAGCTGTCATCCCAGTAGCCCCGCCCACCTGGAACCACAATTCAATCAAGCAGGATTTGGTATTTCATATTATTTATCTGAAATCTGCTCTATTTTTTATGGGATTACTCTGAAAATATTTAGCCAATCAACAGGGAGGCTCAGAGGCTCATCTCGTCTGATTGGCTGTTTGAACTGTTGTTACCAGAGCTCCAGAGAGAAGCCTGAGAGAGGAGATTTACAAAATAAAATTACACAGAGATGATTTTTGATTCAGTTAGATATACAGTTTATCTTCTTGTGGATCAACACTTAAAATAGAAACACTGGTTGAGTGTAAAACATGGGGCCTTTAATGCTGCTGATGGGCATTCTCACAGCTAGATTAAAACAATCTGTGCTGATATTTCTGTAGCTTCACACATGAAGGAAACAACCGGGACCTGAGAGGGAGAGTGTGTAGACAGACCAGAACAGTTTTAGATCTAGCAAGTGAAAACCTACCATGTGGGAGGAGGTGGCAACAAGCCTATGAGAACATGGAGAAAATGTAAATCTTATACACACAAACCCAGATTTAGGAGCACGGTCACTCCTTCTACTGAGGACATTCAGGATTACTTGATAGAGCACAGAGAAAATTACAATCTGCCTTTTCATCAATATCTGTGCGTTTCTGAAACATCTGTCATAGACACAGCTTGCTCTCACTGACTGAGCTAAATCCCATAGTATATAATCAACTGAAAATAAAAAAAATAAAAATGAAAACAAATGTGTCCACTCAAATCATCATACAGTAACTGTAGCCAGGTTGCAGGGCGTGTATGTGCAGGTGTAATTGTGCCAGAAACAATTGATCAGAAACTTCAACCCAGATTGAGATTTTCTGAAACCAAGATATAGCTTTTATATTGAGGCATTTTTATACAATGTGATTAACTGTGTATCGGCTTGAGGATGCAGCAAACACAACACACCTGACACAACAACAGATGAACAGTGAGCTACTTGGCTGTAAACTGGACATTAAAACCGTTACAACTCTGTCTGTATGTGATGAACTTTAACAAATAGCATATATTCATTTGATTTCTCAATTACTCAGATCTGAACCAATGACACTGAAGCTTAATGATACCATGGCCTTTAACAGTTTTGTTCTGTTCCTAATGCTATGTACTGAATATTGTATACAGTAAAACACTTAAAGGTCACAGGTCAACTCAGGTAAATTTCCATGTCTCATCTTGATTATAGATCATGTGGCCTACAGGTTCTAATATTGATACTGTTAAAGTATCAAAGCCTCAGTCCACAGAGAAATGCACAGACTGTATTTAACTGAGCTTTAAAACCATCTGTCAGGACTTCTGTAACTTTGTGATGTCACAACAAAGCCTGGACCCACCGCCCCAACCTTGCAAGATTTAAAAATATATATTCTTATGGATCAACACTTCAAATAAAACACAAAGAAGTGTAGAATATGGAAGAAAGTGAAGTTTTTATTCAATAATTTGTCCTCACTGCCACTGCAGCCACAATAAGCATCTCCGCAGAGACGGGCAGATGGATTGGTGTTTGCCTTGGGTTTGTGTACTTGTCTGTGCCACTGCTGCGAAGGAGGCTTCCTCGTCATCATGTTCCCTGGTTAAACAAAAGTTAAGCAGAATCATCTGACATGATGGTGCTGCAGAAGCATCCCTGGTGGACATGGCTTTAACACCTTCCTCTGCTTGTGTAGTTGTGTCAGGTTTAGAACCTTACTTGGCCTTGGCTGCTTTCCCTCAGGGCAGCTGCCAAACAGGCACTTTGATGATACTTGGCTGGGCTTGAACGCCACGGCCCGTCCAAGAGTGCTTTGGTGTGCTGTACATAGCCGTCTCACTCCCTTGCTAAAGCTCGCTACAACAATCACTGGCTCTAAAGAAGAAAGTTTGGCAGAATGGAACCCTTATGTAGCACTGACTGTATAGCTGGACAGCAGACCGAGCTTGAATTACTGTTTGACATGGATTCATTTAATTACTTGGGGATTGATTAATCTTGCCTGGCACGGTGGTCCAAAAGTGCAAAGTTACTCCACTCCACTCAAACTAAACACTCAAAGTTAAGTGAAAGTGTTGGCAAAGCTAATCCTGGCCTTCAATGATATGTAGCCTATCAGTGTATTGTATAGACTACATCACTTTTACTGCTTTTAGTTAAACTGCACTTTCTTCTTCTCCTCTGAGGTCGTGACCTGGTCGTATGTCGCACACACAGGTAAACTGGAGTTTATCTTCACTTTTATTTCACCTAATAGAAATTGGACCTTGGTGTTAAACCTTAAGGGGATGATTAATCATATCATTGTACAGTATAGCACTTTTTGCATTAAGTGCTTTACATACAGAGACATAGAGAGAGAAATATCACCCCTTAGCCCCCCAACTCCTCCCACCCATCCGCCATCCCACAGTGCTGTTGTGACAGGGAGCTATTACAACTAGAGCGAAGTGAGGAAACACAATCATCACTTTATAATGAGGAAACACATTTAAAAACAAATATGAAATCTAAGGAATAAAAGATAGTCCATAAAAGTAAGTAAAATAAATACAATCCTGACAATAAATGAGAGGATAAATATGTACATACAGCTACAAATAAAAACAAAGTAAAATGGCATATGTTAAACTAATAAAATAAAGTAAATGTAGTATAATAAAATTATATTCAGCTAATTAATGAATGAATGCGAGCCCCTCACATGAAAATCTGGCAGCAGATACTTTATAGTTTGTCCTGGTCTTTGGTAGTATAAGTACAGGTAGTACTGTGTGTCTTTGGACACTGCAGACAGGGTTTAACACAGGGAGGAATTCATTTCAATCCTCTCTGACTGGACTGGGTCTTTGATTCTCTTTGTGGCCGTAGCATCAGCAGAGCTTAGCACCGTCACCGCAGAGTGTTTAAAAAATGCTGATATTTTGTGCCCGACTCTCAGATGTTTTAGAGGGATTGATAACACTTGTTGGAAAGCTGCTATTGCACTTAACCTAACGAGTTGTCAGCCTGTCTCTCCTCTGCTCTACAGTACACGGTGTGTGTGTGTGTGTGTGTGTGTGTGTGTGTGTGTGTGTGTGTGTGTGTGTGGGGAGAGGCTAAGACACACACACAGTGAAACAGGAAGCAGAGGAGATAACCAAAAAGGCACTGGAATGAAATGAAACAAGTGCACATTAGGCATAAATATTTAAAATAATAATATATACAGTATATCAAAATTGAATGGTATATTTCTCTCTCTGGGGTTTCTCTGAGTGAACCCTCCCAGGGCTCCAGACTGCCCCTAAATGGGGGCATTTTGCCCCTTGAATATGAGACAGTGCAAGTTAGATTTTCATACTAACAGTAAATTTGAGACAGAAATGTTGAAGGGGCGACTCAAAGAATCTTGAATCTGTCATCACATGTGACAGGCCAATGAATGTGAGGGTCATGAGTGAAAGGAAATGTGAATATTTGTTTTGCAAGTCAAGAAGTGCTCCTTAAAATTATAGAAATGTGAATATTTGTTTTGCAAAAAATTAAAGTCGCTTAAAAGTAATCATGGTGGGACAGTACACCCCACAGTAAGTTTTCTGCAAGTGCTTCTTAATTTTTTTTCATTTTTTCTTGTTAAATTTGAGTTTATCATGATACGTTCCTCCTTTGGGCCACTGTGCTCCTAGTGGATGAGCCTGATGAAAGCTATGAGCTGAAATTTGTCGGTCAAATAAGGTTGTCGCCCAAGGGTGGTGTCGGAGAATCTCAATATTGAGGGCTACACAGCTCATAATCCTGTCCATCAACTTAGCATTCTGAGAATCGGGACAGCACTAACACTTTGCGGGAGTGCGCATTTTTGAGATTGAGGGTGAAGATAGGAATTGGAATTCACCAAACATTCACCTTTTGTTCTTTTCAAGTATCCTGGATTCTCCATGCACCTTGCTAACTGGTGAAGTTGTGCCAGATACCTCTACTTCACTGTGCTCCTTGTCAAAAGTTAGTCAGTCTGGAGCCCTGCCTCCATATTGTACCACAAGGTGGACTGAAAAAGTCTCTGGTTTATTTATTCTTATTTTATTGTTTATTTGACGAGGACAATGCACATTGATGAACAATTTGTGACACGCACATCACATCATGCCGGATTTAGCTCAAAGCTAATCCATCCGTAGTCCTCACATTTAAAGACGGAGAGACATACCATGCAAAAAGATAACAATAGGAAGCTACCTGCATAAGTATATGAAAAAACATAGTATTAGCAGCAGTTACAACAATGAGAAAACAGATAGCAACCTGCATAAATATAAGAGGGGACAGAGGTATTACAGATGGTTTTACATCTCTCTCAGGCCTCTCTGTGCAGTTCTGGTGACCACAGGGTGGTGTCAGCCAATCAGAAGAGAGGAGGCTCTGAGCCTCTCCTCTGATGGCTGACTGCTTTGCTCAGTGATCAGAATAAAATTCAGGTGAGAAACAATCTCCCGTATGGTTGGATGTGGTGGGGGGCGGGTCTACCTGCGCTCTCTTTCAATGCCATCTTTACAGCAGTTGAACTAAACTTTCTATTGTCTATTTTGCATCTTGGATACATTCTCACCATCTGGCACTTCCTGTTCTGTTGTACTCCCGTCTGATCTACTGTAACCGTGGCTCATTGTTGTAGTTTTCCAAGAACTTGCCACCCTTGAAAACATCCGACACACAGCACTCCTCAAGGTGATGCTCACACACTGGATTTAAATATAAAAGATTCCCCGACACCAACAGTGGGAACTATAATCTGCACTGTATTCTCATCATAATCCTGTGTGTCTGGTGTGTTCTTCATGATCTTAATGGATTGTGATGAGTGCGCCGCCATGCTTTTCAAAGAACATTTGTGAAAGTAGATGGTTAGAGATTGATAAATAAAGTTTTAATAGGCTTAGCGATACACAGTGTGTGGTGCTGGTGTGTTGTGCTAATGATATTCAGGGCTCATTATCTGCAGTGATGGCTGAGCTCTAGTGGAGAGATGAGTGTGTGTTGTACCAACGCCAAGTGTTTCTCACAGAAAGGCCATTTTTGAAGTCTTGATTCCTGCTCTCATGGGAGACTAGAGGAGAGTGTTGTGTTGCTCTCTCTCTCTCTCTCTCTCTCACACACACACACACACGCTCGCTAACACCTCTCTTCTCTCTAATTGTAAAGTCCAGGGCTGTATTTCAGTGTCTTTTATGTGGCTGTAACTCAGACTGCTCGGCACTGGTAGATTGCTGTTTTTAGACCAATTCTGATTCAGAATTACTGACATGGCTGCCTCTACCGATGTTTTCAGCCCACTGATGCTGTTAACCACAGATATAATGTTGGTTTTATAAATATACTCTGTTCTACAGCAGAGCATTTTCCTGTAGAGGATGACGAGAGAGGATTCCGGTCAGGGCTTATTAGAGGGAATGGAGAGGTTTAGTTCATCATAAGTTATGAACTAATTATAATTTCCATTATCAATTCCAATAAATGATTTCTGTGTAGTAAAATAACATATTTAATTTTTACTGTAATCGGGTATAGCCACTTATTTCCTTAAAGGGATAGTTCACCCAAAATTCAAATTAAAGCGGGGCTCCGTGCAGCACTGCATGTCCGTATGACGGTAGCTTTTCTTTGTCCAAAAAGACACACCAAAAAACATCCAAATACCTCAGCCCCAACATGAGAAACTGCTCTGACAAAAACTAAATATCTATATTTTAAGCTTGTTTGTAGCGGAATCTCCCAGTGCCTCAGTTTAGTGTTCTGCCTGTGTCAGTGCAAATCGCGTTCAGATTTTTGTGTGGATATGAAGGATATTCTACAAGGACTATAATTATTATTTCTATTAAGTATTCATAATATGAATGTTTACAGGACTGGACCTCAATATCTATTATAATATCTATATATGGCACCAATGAAACATAGATAGTTAAGGCTTAATGAGTAGGATTAAAGAGTAGGCAGGTACAAGCAATAGCTCCAGCCTACTCCTTTTCGCCATACTGTTATGCCATGGACTCTGTATCATAGAGTCTGGAAGGAAGATTAAGGATGATGTTTGACTGATTGTTGATTTTCACTATACATGTACTATGTGTAAATGACTACTACTACCACTAAGACAGCTACATTCATCCACTTTCTATTTAAGATGACCGACAGTTGTGACGCACATCGCAGTGTACAAAGTTACAGAAGTCCTGTAACTTGCATATAATACAGACTGTGTTCATTTTGTCAGAGTATTGCACACTTTTATACTTCTAGTCTATAGACCTGCCACCTTTATAATAAGAAAAAACATGGAACTCTAACTTCATATAGCCTAGGACCTTTAACGTACATAATTGCCTGTTCTGTATACAACCATACTGTCAATCATGGAATACAATCAAAATAGGTGGGGTTCACTTTAGTTGAGAGTTTTACCTGTAGACATGTGATCTCGGGGACTGAGTATGTTCATAAATCATCATCAGCTGTGTTCATTTATCTTTCTACTACGCTCATGTCATAGTATGTGAGAGTTTTCCCTGTGGGAAGTGTTAATGAGACACGTCTGTGTCATGTTTGTGCAGATTTGCGTCACGGATCCATAGACCTACACCCATTTACTTTTCTGTGGGTCAACATGGCTGACAGAGTTAGCACCTTGAGAGGAATGAACTATCAAATGAAGGCAAAAAAAAATATCTCAGGAATAATCTTACTACGTGCCTGATACTTTTGCAAATGTACGTATCGATCCAAGCCTACAAGGAATTATGGCTTTGTGCCGCTTTGTGTTGGGCGCAGTGCTGTAGAAAAGCCTGAGCGATGTGTCATCTGCCGTTAACGCCACAGCGCCTCATGATTACTATTGATCGCCAGTCTCGCTAGCTGCGTCCCTCTCCACGTCCGTCTCTCATTGACTGGTCTTAAGGGGGCCATCTCTCTCCTGGTTGTTGCTGCGCACTCCGTTATGAAAGCAAGCACGTGCACATACACACACTAACTGCGTTCATGTACAGGTCTGTCACACTCACAAACAAGGAGGGCACATTCACATACAGCACTCACATGCATTGCAATGTATGTACGACATGGATACAGTATAGCGGGAATATAGTGAATGAGTGTTCAGCCTAAGTGTATAGTGACATCACAAAAAATGTAAATTTGATAGTTGGCACAATCAATCAATCATAAATACCACTGCAAAAACAGATAAAAAACAATAGACTAAAAAGAAGGGAAGAACAATATAACATAATATATATAAAATAGTCCTTAAAGTGGCTGAGGCAGTTTGAGAATTACATTAAATGAATACACCCACATACACATATCATACTGTATAAGCTGCAGTTGAAGTCGACCAACATCATGTTGGAGACCCATGCTGTGAAAATATTAAAGAAGTGTGTGTTTTGACAGACTGAACAGTGGTGACAGGAGCCTGCTAATGCTGTAAGAACATTCAGAACATAGACGGAACATAAAACGAGACAAAAAAGCCTCTTGTCAGCCTCAGAGTGGGCTGCCCTGCTGTCACCACCTGACTGCACCTACGGGGTGGGACTGTTGAAGCTCAAATCTGCAGAAGTTATTTGTATCAGTCACACAGGATGACAATCACAGAAGAACATTTAATGGAATTACTTAACAGTCAAAGAAATATTTTTCAGTTTAAGCAGAAAGTATGGTATTGAAATAAAAAAGAACAGTCATGAATTTGTGATTTGTAAATTGTTGGCTGTAAACCAATTCATTATTATGACGTTCTTCTGATGTAAGTGTTTTTGTTGTTGTTTGTTTTAAGAAAGGAGCAGGTATTATAACTCCTCTTCATCATGCTCCAATATGGAAGAAGAAAAAAAGGTTGACTGTTAGTGTGTCTATAGGTGTTTCAGCAACAAGTCTGAGAGAACAGATATGCTTTTATTTTAGTTAATACACAGTCTGAGCATCAGCTCACGCCTTAACATAGACGTGTATTTTTCGCTCCAATTTAATTGTCTTCCATCCGTCACATGGTGCACTGCGTTGTGCATCCGTAGCCAATGTAGTGTAGGTTAAACGCTGTGTCCTACACTTCCCACAATGCACCTTTACAGTGTGCTTAGACCCAGCTTGCTTAGTGAATCCTCACTCACCCCTTTTTTTTGCAGATACAAAATGAGTTGTCCTCCACATACTCATAGTCACGATAAACTGTCAGTTTGAACAGGTTTGGTCGGCACAGCAGGTGCAACAGTGACAGTGGATGTACCAGGAGCTGCAGCGGGGTTCAGGGGGTCAACATCAGCTGAAGAATTAAAATAATACATATAAAATGCAGAATGTGCAGTTTCAATGGCTCAGTTGCTTTAAGGTCTTTACATAATAAAAACCATAATCATTTGTGACCAAATCTGCTCTTAAAAAAGAGGATGCTCACTTAAACACACTCTTTCATCCCCTTTCCCTCCCCCCTCTCTCTCTCAGACACACACACACACTCACACCCCGGGTTGTCAGTAACTCACTCAATCACAGCAGACCCTCACAGTTTGCTAACTAGAGACATGTAGTGGTGAAAAGGGGAATTGCAGCACAATGATTCCCCTCCACTACACTACTACAGCTCGAAAGAGACCATAGAGTGCTTGTGTGTTGCTGTTGATGATATTGTTTAAATATATGTCCTCCCATTGAACTGATGGTGATGATGATCTGTCCTCCCATTGAACTGATGGTGATGATGATGATGCATGTGTGTAACATCTGGCCTCAGAACAAGAAAATAATTATGATAATATCAAGTTTTTAATACACCCACATGTGCACCCCATTAGGTATAGTGCTTGTGAGACCAGTGCTGTACAACTACAATACACCTGGGTTCCTGCAAGTGCACATTTGTGTGTATGCGCCTCCTGTGTGTGTGCATATGAGTGTACTGTACATGGATGTGTGCTCACTAAGTGTGCGAGTGTGTATTCAGCTGTGGGTGCGGGGCTGTGCTGATATAGTGCCTCATTAGCTGCTGTGGACACAAATCTCCTTTGTGGCAGTGTTTCATCCTTAACACGGGATTTATAGACGCCCTCAGCTTCGGCGCTTGCCTCGCGCGCCGCCGGTGCCATACGTCAAGCTGTCATTGGCTGATGCTACTTCCTGGTCCCGCAGCTCCTCCCACCCCCCACCCCCCCGCCCTCGCCGTCCCGGGGTGAATGTAGGATTTGTCTCAACTGCTAGATGACAGGTGGTCATGTATGTTTGTACGTCTTGGCCTGCTCTGTGGTTGGCAGGGTTATCAGGTATGCATATGGAGAAATGAAATCATTGCTGGTAGATGAGGTGGAAATCCAGGCTGATCCATGGTGCTGACTGCTTATTTCACCTCAGAAATAATAAAAAAAAAAACACACACACAAATGTTAAGAAGGTGATCAACTTGATTTTGGTGTTTAAAGAGAAACTAAAGAACCTGAAGAACAAATAAATCTGGGAGCTACTGTAGATATGAAATCAGCAGAAGACTGTGCAACATGGAATGTTCTAGTCTGATAATATCACTTTCACGTAAAGTATATAAAATAAATCCAGATAAAAAATGTATTTGAACTTATTTGCAGAAGTTGCCTTACCATTGTCTTATAAATGAAATGCATACTTAAATCATTAAAATAAAAACAGAAAACAAGGAACACACACAAAATTATTACATTAAAAAAATATGGCAACCAATAATGATACAGAAAATAAAAATGGATGGATGGATGGAAAAATATTTTTTAACTAACCATTATTCTTTTTAAAATAATGATTAAAAACACCACACAATCTGTATTCTATACTTTGCATATACGTACATGTAATATAATTGACTGGTGTGCAGTCACATGATCGCGGGTTCACCAGAAATTTGTGATGTCACAATGGGGTCACAAGCCAAAAAAAAGTTGGGAACGCACTGCTTTAATCTGTATTTTAGATAATCTACATAAAGATTTAGAGTGTTAAATTATTGTGTTATAAGTGATGCTTTTCCTGAAATGCATTACAGACCTGTCCCTCTTAAAGGGTCAGTTCACCCAAATTACATTGAAACACACTGGTGGGCACACAACACAGATTTCCTCTTTTAAACCCGTCTCCAGGAATCTGTCTCAACCCCACTACAGTGAAGTAAAATTGTGAACGTATCATGGGTGAACAACAGTGCGCAATGGGAATTGAACCTCTCTCGGCCTCACACTGCGTTCGCACCATTTCACACACTGTACAAGTGGCCTATACTCTCTCCAGGAAACAAACATCTACACAAACGCCAAGATTTCACCACTGGATTATTCATTGTTACACACACTGTAACACATGCACACACACAAGCGGCCAAACACACCATATACACATGAGCAATGATGCGCATATACAGATACAGACTCATGCTCCTCGACAGACACAGACGCACACATACACACACAGATGGACACACGCAGATGCAGTAGGACGCAAAACAAACACACAGGGGTTTGGTGTCCTAGTTTCCATCTGTGGAGAAGCTATTCTCTCTTTCTGGCTCACTCCTTCACTCACAAACTCATCTCAGGGGGGGTCTTACTGTGGTCATGTGACACTCTGCTGCTGTTGTTGCAGTTTGTGTATGTGTGTATATGGATAAGAGCAGGCGTTTGCATCACCGCTCATTTGATTGCGTGTTTGCAAGTATACAGACTGTTGTATGCACAATATATAGGCCTATCCTTTATATGTGTGCGCGTGTTTTCCTGTGTGTCAGCTGGCTGTCAGGCTGCTCTCTGCCTGCCTACGGTTCCTCCTCTTCTGCGCCTGTTTTACAATCAGAGTCTGATCTAATACAGGGATTACTACGGGATTAAGTGAGTCTCTTATAAAATAACAGCTCACCGCGCCATATCTCCACAACACCGGCCGTTTGTTTTGCGGTACCAACAAACTCAAACATCTCGCAAAAGGTGAAACACAATAACTGCTCCAGCAAGGAGTGAAATGTGCTCAGTACAAGGAAACTGACCAGGTGTTCAGACCAGTCCATGTCTCTCACCAGATTGACTTTTCAGCACCCATAGCCCACTAATTGTTTTCTTTTACCAGAAGTGATTATTAATCCTAGTTGATTTAATGCAACTACACCCAGAACAATAAAATGTTGGTGCCGATTTGTGTTCATTTTACAGTAAGCTGTCGTTTAGGCCTTATTTGCCTTCAATTGCAGTAGAACTGGTTCTTCAGATCAGTGGTTTTCACATTGAGGACTCCTCCTGACTTTATATGAATTACACAATAGACTAAATAGAATAAATAATTATCCTTTTTACTTCATGGTTGGCACCCACTGGAACCCATTCAATGGGTCCCAACTTAATTACAATTACAATACAATAGAACAACAGCTTTATGTTTATATATGTAGTGTGGAAAAGTATCTCAGGCTAATATACTCAACTCTCATCACTTTACTCAGGTAAGTGTCCGGAATAAACAGGACGACAGAGAGATGTGTCAATAAATAGGCTAAGTTACAATTTTTATTAACAATAATCTGAGACACAGAATAGTATCAGGGCGATATAGAATGATTTCATTTGGGGCTGGTAGTAATGGTAGGCCCAGTAACTTCAACAGCCAGACTAGATTACAGGACAAAATATTTAGGGACCAAAAGACCACACTTCTAAGAGGTTACTAAAATATAGCACCAAATATACATCACACATGTTCACACTACACAAGAATAAGGTGCTTAGACACTTAAAATCACAGCAAAAGGGCGTCCTAAATAGGCCTATGTGTCTGGTCTGAAGCAGCTGCTTACTGAGGAATAGATTACTCGACGCCCAATGAAAGGGTAGAATATGCCCTCGCTTCTGAGATGAAATATAAAATATAAAACAAATTAAGAAACAAATCAACCCAAATCAATAAGTCAAAAAGGCCCACCCTAACAAACTCATGTGGGGAGAAAAACAGCGACAGTCTTGTCTAATGAACAATTCCTGCAAACATAAAACACATTTCTTACTTACACTCAGACAAAAGGCATGCTCCTAAAATTATTTATAAATGTAGGCCTATATCTTCTGTACCTTCAACTCAGTAGCCTATGCCTACTGCGCAGTGCATCCCCGTCCGCCGACTGGCAAACACTAATTACAAAGAAAAACATATTACGCTCTATGTTCATCAATGAGTTTGCATAAACCCGGATAAAATGTTGTATAAAACTCACATATAACGCTGTTCTTTTGAGGACCTGTTGCTGGGTTTGAGCCACAATTCACCGGAGTCTGAAGGCATCAACACAGAAAACAGACAATTACCCTGCCGTAGGCTACAGTATGCGCATGAGCAGTGATTAATTATTCACTGCATTTGTCAATAAAAGTTTGTAGGATACCTGATTTTTAAATTCAGCATCTACTGACAAAGCCTAGCGTCCCGACGCAGCAAATCCTCGCCTACTGAATCCGTTCCTGGTCCGTCTCCGATCCGTTGCAGTGCTTCGCGGAGACGGGCGGAGAAGCTCGCGCGGGATTTCTGAATTCGCGCGGTAATGGGCATCTCCCAAACAGACAAACAACAGACATTCTGCGGGTCACATCGAAGTTTTTGTGCTCTTTTCAACTCAGAATCTCCTCGTCCATTGTCTCGGGACTGTGGCATTGGATGGATGTGACGTGATGTTTTCAAGCATTGTGTTTTATTTTGAAAATTACCGGATGCTTTGTGCGTTTCATTTCCTGTGTGGTGCGATCTAATCGCCGTTGAGTGATGCATGACAGCTCCGTCATCCGGCAAAAATAGACCTCTGTCGTATTTCTGACGGACACCGGAGCTATGACGGAGCTGAGACAGAGCTGCAATCATGGATGTATTATATGCTGCAATACGTGCGGTGGAATAACTTGATGAGTCCCAATCGCTCCGGCGTTCGGAACGCAGTCGAGTGTGTTCAGTCGCAATGACCCGGCGGAGGAACAGAGAGAGCGGAACCTGGTACCATGCCTACCTACCTCCCAGGTGAGGACACGGCGCCGCCCGCTGGCGAGGACCCCATATTCATGATTTCCAAATGTAGTCCTACACCTGCCGTGTTGAGGACCAACACAGGTGTTTCAATTTGAGTTGGTTGCTGATTGGAGTAGTTTGAACCACCTGTGGATCCTCAACATGGCAGGTTGTATTAACTCACGGATAGTACCTAGGAAGAATGAGGATGAAAAAAACTTTTTGGCATAATGGCTGCTACTTTCTTTTTCAATAAGTCACATTAAGTTAAATCCAGTTCTGATGGACATAACAGTTGAATTCAACTTTAATAATAATTAGGACAAGAGACAAGCCTACCAAAAGAAAAAAAGAAGATTAAAATACAAAACAGAAAACAACTGTAACCTACAGCGGAGTGATCCTCACCAGATCACCGACACGTTACGCAGCGGTTGAGACCAGACGCACGTGGGAGTTGTGTCGTTGTCATGGACTGGAAACACAATATTCAGCTGGACAGAATGTCGCTCATGCGAAGCGGAGGGTCGTTTATTTTTAAGACTGAAATGTGCCAGGCTCCCACTTGGGATGAGTGCTACGCTGTCCGCACCACCGAGCCGCTTTTTACTGAGGACACCTACGAGGCCCCGTTGAAGAAGGAGCCCAAAGTGGAGCGGTAAGTGCGGTCGCGTTTTACCGCGTGTTGTCGTCCGCCGTGGGCTAGCAACAAGGTTTAAATGACTAACATTACAGGTTACTTGACTGAGCAATTAAAATCATAGTGTGTTGTCTGTAGCACTACACATTTGACCAACAGTATTATTTTTTCATGAGCTCTATTAATTCTCTGCTTCAGTTTAATGACCGCATGTCTGTGCATGGAGAAGCATTGAACTGGTTCATTTCAACATTAGCTGGTTAGCTAGATGTGATGCTGTGGGGAAAGTGAGCAGAGTGTAGCTGTTCTGGGCTGCAATGCTATTTTAGCCAACCAATATTAGCAAAGGCCTTGGTCTTTGGGTAATGCTAACAGCATACAAAACATATTTGAAATAATATTTAAAAACTCAATGCATTGATTTACTGTCTGATATGGTGTAAAAAGCACATCACAGAAGTAGGCTAATGCTAGGGTTGAAATTACAGATTTCAGTAGAATATCATGAGCCTATATTGCAGCACAGAAGTTGACTCTTTTAACAAGATAAAGTCAAAAGGATGAATTTCTTCTTCTCCTTTTCAACTAGCATTGTGAACATGTTTGAATGCTAAGACAAACTGTAGAGATGCCTGATTCAGGTGTAGCCTACTTTCACATGTGGCGAGAAACCTATACCAAAACCCTGCTCACTGATGTCACATCTGCCTTGACTTTTAATTGGACATGTAGATATTCATTTGAGGTGAATTAAAAACATTGATATCATTGAATAGATAAACAGTCACAAGCAGCTATTCATTTAGAAACATATTAGATAGAAATCAATGTGTAGTTAAGAGTACTCACTTTTTTTTTTAAATATAGTTTGAGTGGCATAAGCATGTTTTCATTGTAGGGTGAACAGAACAATAGAAACAACAGTCAGTATAATGCCTTAAAGTGAAACACTACCATAAACCATGACATGTCTTTTTAAATAATATAATCATTATTATCAGACTTTTAATAATTGCTAGAACTAAGAAGTAAAGATGTCGGCAGGGATGCAGAAGTGGGCAGACTTTTGATGTAGTACATATTGAGATCTCCTTTTACTCCCCTCCACTACCAGATGCAATGTGATCTGAGCAACATGACTTAAATCTGGCTCTGTGTGTGAATGGTTTTAGTCTGGAGGAGGAGGAACCTGTGGATCGAAAGGATGAAGAATGGTGGGGTTCTGCTCCTTCTTCCCCTGTGGCTCAGCTTCCAGCTTCCAGCGCGTCGCTCCCATCCCACATCGCCTCTCTATTGCCGCGTTACAGAGCTTGGAGGTCCAGGTCTTTCACTCAACCTCAGCGGAGAGCTGAGAGAGCTGCTGTGTTGCCCCACCGTAGAGTTCAAGACTCGGACAGATCAAGAGCAGCAAGATACACGGCAGGGAGGTACAGGCCAAGGAGATACATGGCAGAAAGGTACAGGCCATGGGGATACATGGCAGAAAGGTACAAGTCAAGGGGATACATGGCAGAAAGGTACAAGTCAAGGGGATACATAGCAGAAAGGTACAGGCCAAGGGGATACATGGCAGAAAGGTACAAGTCAAGGGGGTACTGGGAGAGAGGACACTTACCTAGAGCACGACCATTGGAGCACATTCCAAACAGTCTTGGATACAGGTGGATGTGGTGCCGCTACTGCAGGGACCATGGGAGGTGGCGCAGGACGTCTTGGTTGTGCAGGAGCTGCAAGGTGCCCCTGTGTCTGTTGCCTTACAGAAACTGCTACTATAGTTGGCACAGATGCTGAGCTCAGAGCGGAAGTGGCCTGTCAGTTGAGAAAGGCAGTTGAGTTAATTCTCCCACAATGAGATGAGTTTCTGTGTCAGTGCAGCTAAAGTTCTCCTTTAAGAATATTACATTTTTATTTTTCACTTTCAAATGCATAGTTAACATAGTTCACAAAGCTGGATACTGTAATGCAGAAGGTTAATTTGGCATGAATTTCCTCATCCCCCCCCCCACCCCCCCCCCCCCCCCCTTTTTTTTTTTTTTGAAGAGATTCATGGTTATGTTTTATGGTGCTTGACTTGTTTGTACCCCACATTGTTCTCGTGTGTTTTTCATTTGTCCGTTGCTCTGTATGTTTTTACAAGCTGACCTGTGTCTGTAAAAGTTAATTCCTAAATAAACTGTAAATTAATGATTTTTATGTGGTTCCTTCATTAACATTTTACACTTGAGTCTCTAGTTAAGGGTAACTGGACACCTCATAGTCCATGTGACATGAAATTACTGCACTGCTTCAAATTACTGCTCTGGTACTTTATATTTTAGCTTTTGTTGTTTAGCATGTTAAGTAAGTCATGATTAAAATATAGCTCATCATTGAATGCAGCGGCTAATTTGACTTGACGCAGGTGTCCACAACATTAACAATGTCTCTGTTCCACTATGCCGATCAAGTCGTGAGTGTGACAGTGAGACAGCAGCAACAACACCAAGACAAGACTAAGAACACAATTCACACGTCTTTCAATGATTTGCAAGTGTGACGAGTCATTTGAATATTGAAAACTTTGGGAACTTGTGATGGGGAGTTGTCACATTTTAAAGGGGAACCATACAAGTCCGGTCTCTTTTCCTCTGTTTTGCTAACCCTCCTCCTGGCCATGTGCATTTGTTTATGAAGCCGGCAGGAACTTAATCAATGGAGTGTACATAACACTATACTGTATATCATATACAATGTTTCAGTGTGCACATGTGTAGTCAGAAGATTAGGGGTTTACAGGGCGCATTTGTACTGTATGGTGAAGCGCAGAGACGAGAGCTGGGACACTGGGTCAGAGGATCTTGCACAGTTGTTTTGCAAAGTTATCACAATTACTCCAAATGTGTTTTAAGGTAAAAATGTTGTATAGTTAAGCCAAAAATCCTGCATAGTTCCTCTTTAATTTACTAAGCAATGATTCAACTATTAAATAAAAAATAATGGTATAATGATCAGTAAAAAAAAAACTATTATTAGTTTCATCTCAAGTTATGTTCTGGCACCTTCTCCTTTGTATTGGAGATTTCTAATACAATTATTTTCATCAGTTTTCCAGAGATCAGAGTATTTTTGATTATTTGATCATTTTATACAGGGCACTCCTTAAAGATGCCCTAATATCTGACTACGTAACAGCAGCCAGACGTCAGCGCCTGTCTGTTCACGTATGTTGGAGTGGACCAGCTCTGCAGTGTGGATCTGGCAGCCGTCCGCCTTGTTGGTCTGGCTGCAGAAAATCACAGATTGGTGGATGTTCTCACCAAGGCTATAATGTCCCACATGAGGCACTGTGTGTTGCTTTCTTTGCTCTGTGTGTGTGTGTGTTGTTTGAGCACACACTTTCCTTCTCTCCCTGGTGGTGCTGGGGTGTTTGGCAGGATAAATATAGCTGCGTTGGTGTAAAGCTGTTTTCTCTTCGGCTTTTGTAGCTTTAATCAGAAGCAATCTGGAGGAGGGATAAATGGAAGGGAAGGGGGGGGGGGGTGAGAGAGAGGGAGAGCAGGAGGAAGAAGAAGGGGGGTGGGGGGAGGGGGGGGTTATATGGGGAAGAGAGAGATGGCCGATGCCAGAGTGTTTTATTTTAGCCCTCTTTAAAGAGTCATTGGGGAGTGTTCAGGAGTAATGAGAACCCTGGTGGCTGGAGGAGAGGAACCGACTCTAACCTCCCCTCGCTCTCCTCCTCCATCCTCTCTGTTTTCTGTTTCCTGCCCAACCTCATTTCCTCCATCATCCCCCTCTCTTCCTCATCCTGACTCTCATCACACAACACAGGAGTATGACTACGGCTGCGTTCACGCTGCGGACATTCGTGCTCCGGTCTGTCTCCATATCTATTCTCGGATGTGAGCCGCGTCCCTTATCGATATGAACTGACAGCGGTGTTGATGAAGGAAAAAAAAAAAATGGAGGCGGTGTAGCTTAGTGACAGTGTCAGTGACCACATGAAATAACCCAAAGACAGAAAAACTAAAAGCATAAAAATAAGAAATGAACCACTGGCAAACTACATATCTTACCAATATAAATTAATTTAATCAGCTGTCTACACAGCCCTGCTCAGCCAGTATTGTGTGAGAAGGTGTCATGAAGAAAAGGCATACTTGATGTGTTCAAAAGCTAAAAAGAAAAAGCAAATAAGTGAACCTTGAATGAAAGATACTGTTACAATAGGTCAACAGGAGTAGGGATGGCTGATCTGATGATCTTATTGGTTATATGCAGCCTCTATGAGCCTGGTGGATATGTACACATGTTCTCCCCTGAAGCAGCAACATGAAGGATGATAAGCACAAGAGTAAATGAATGAATGTCATGCCACCATTGTGGGCCATCCCATAGACACATTTACTGACTGTTCTTCCTGTTAGTATTAGTATTACCCGCCATATAAGTGTGGCACATAAACAACTTTAGATTACTTTCAGTACTCATCTGTATATTGCTCTTCATCTCATTGCCCAGGCCTTTTCAAGGCTTAGAAGAAGGTTTAGCTTCTCGGAACAAAAGATCTGTGTTCAAGCTGGTCCGCAGCAACTGAATCGACAAATCAAAACACTTAGCACTTCAAATAAATAATATCGCTCTCCAAATGGATACTAAAGCTGGAGCCAGTCCTGTGTTTTGAATGTTGAAGTTTATAAAGTAGTGGTTTGGCACGGGTGGTGGAGTGGTGCTGTCCGCGGTGCTGAAAGGAGAATCTCATCCTGGCAGGTTAAATAAGCTTTTAACCTTTTGTTTCAATGTGTGTGATCGCACACACCCCCACCCTCCCACACCCCCCGTCTCCACACGATGAAAGGACAAGGGACATGGTTACACCAGGATAGATTAGCTAACACCTGATCTAGCCATACACTGGTTTACACCCAGTCCTGCCCATTTGCCACATTTTTACTCGTGTAACTTTAAGTAACACTACTCAGGATGATGGCTTGTTTTATTATGAAACATACTGTATTTATACCCAAATGTCTATGGTATTTAAACAGGTATCAAGTAAATTAAGAAAAGTATATGGCTGTAAATGTAGGTGAGGGAAAGAGGAACTTGGTCAGTCAAATGTAGGCCTACTATCATCTCATAGCTCTGTGATTCATGTGACTCTGCATCTTTTTGATGACAAAAAAAATGTGAATTGTGTCATGTGAGAGGAAAACATCTGAGAGCAGCCAATGTATAGTCGCTGTGCATATGTGTGATGGGACAAACAAAATGACAGAGGACGAGAGATATTACATTGGCAGTGAACTGGATATCCTTGTATTATTCATTTGGCTTTGCCTTCTTCATTCGGAGGCCAAAAAAGCAGCCCACGGTAGAAGCCAAGCTGCTCCTGGTATAACTGCTGTGATGTTGATCTTAAAAGCTTCCATAAAGGCTTTTTTTTTCTCTCTGGACGACTCATTGGCAGCAGTGTGGCTCTTTAGGAAGTGCATTGTTCCATTTCCTGTTTGACAGTCACTAATAGTGAAGCTGGGCCTCAGATTAGTGGCAGGCAAAGTAGTTGACTGAGATGGTTTTCAGTGACTGCAGTAATGAATAGTTTCTTCTCTTTTGTGATTGTGATCCGTACCTGTTCTCCTTCCCTCCCAGGTGATCTGGGTGTGTAATAACTGCCGGAAGCAGCAGGAGATCCTCACCAAGCCGGGCGAGTGGTTCACCGGTCCATCTGGAAAGCCCTCTGGCCTGGGATCAGCCATCAGCGAGCCGTCTGTGTGCCAAACGCCCGGGGATAAGAAGCTCCGATCTCGCTCCCAAGCGCCCCCGGGCTCCACCACCGCAATCCAAGACCCCAACCGACACAGTGCACCCGGGACCACGGCTGGAACCGATGCACGGTCACGTAGCGAACCACCACGAGACACGTAAGACGAAGCAGAGTTCCACACAAACTACAGACAGCCTAGATCAGACATTTAAAATATGTCTTACTTTAGTGATACACAAACCTTATCACAGAGGCAAAACCCAGATGTGTGACGAATGAAAGGAGAAACCAACTCACTGCAGCACTTTTCAGACATTTCTAGACACATTTTGCCATGGAAGCCTAAATCTTGAATGTCTTCACAGCTTTCAGTATATCAGTCATACAGTTTGGCCCTATATCTCTAACAAAGTAAACACATAAACATAAACAGCCATATGTTCTGATTCCTTCAGCATTTTATCTTCAGTTTTTCTCCCGCAGAAGATCTCCTGTATCTCCACATACATACTAACAAAAAGTATAGAAAGCCACACTCTGGATCTTAGCACCAATTGTATGTGCAACTATTTTCTTCCAGTTGAGAGCTGCTGCTTTTCTCCTTCATCTCACACTGAACACTTTAATAAATGCATCTGTGATAGGCTATAGATATATACTGTGAGGAATAAAGAAGTCAGTGGTGTAGTCAGGAAAATCTTTTTGTTGTGATTAATTGTGCCTTAAGATGCAAAAAACTATACAAGACCGCTAACCCTAACCGGGAAGGATAAAAACAACAACAGAGTTCTTCACTTACTCTTAAAGGGATAGTTCAACATTTTGGCAAATTGGCCCATTGCCATAATCCCTACAGTTTAAGGAGTAGGTTTGTGAATGAATTTACCTCAATACAACTCTGTTTTGTAACGTCCCATTATAATCTCATAGCGTGGTGAATGTGCAGGTCAAAACTTGTCCACAAGAGCGCTTTGGAGTTGTTGGATTGTGTATTTGATTTGAGTTTGATGAGGCAAACCAAAAATCCTCAACCAACAGGTAAGGTAACAAATCTATACTAAGACTATAGGGATTATGGCAATGGGCCAATTTGCCTTTCCCTTTAAGGGGAAACGTAGTTCCTCCTCTGCAGCCAAACTCCAATGTCACCCATAGAGTTATGTTTTCATCAGTGGCTGGCAGCATTTTCCTTCCATACACAGAGTACGCGTTATTTACAGAGGAAAAATAAAGATCATGATCAAACTGTAAGAATACCACAAAAAACAGGTGAGTTGTAATGAAGGTAAGTGGATATGAGATGAGGTCAGATCAATTGATCAATCAAAGTAGGACCACCAATTGTGCACTCTTGGCCGTGCTACAGATGTGGGAGGGGAAATGAAATTTGGTAGTGGGATTGATTAACCATGTAAAATGAATGGAGAAAAGTAGAAGCCAGTGTAGCATGTGTGTGGCTGTGTGCAGTCCATGATGGAACCACTCCGTCACAGCCGCTTAATGTTCAACTGTCCACAAGCATGGAGAAGATCGTCAGCTAGTACCTTTCTTATTTGCTTGTTTACTGTTTGAGGAGTTTTGCTGGATATTCATTCATGCAGGTGATATAAATGAGAGCAGAGGATATTAAAACATTAGTGCTGCTCTGATCAATACTTTTTTTTTTATAACTCTGTTGCTGCAGTCTCTGGGGCTGTCCCCGGGTTGACTCAGGGTCGGCACTTCTAACTGGTACATGATAATGATAATATAGAGACTGATAATAAGAAACTGTATGTGACCACTGTGTCTTTGACTGGTTTTACTAGTTAGCTGAACTTGCAGGTGGCTGTGAGGTGAAACTGAGCAGCAGGGACCGATGTACAGAGTCTTCCTCCACCTCCTCCACCTCCTCCTCTGCATCTGATGGAAAAGCAGAGTGTCGATGTGCATGGCGATGTGCAACTGCATTCTTTAATGTTCAGTATATTTGTCCCAGTTCCATACTAAATAATAATTCTAGACAGGTTTTGGGTCTGTTGTGTATTCACATTGCACAAGTAACACTAGGTGACCTCAGAAAGTCGCTGTTCACACTAAAATCTGCTTGATTTTTCTGTGTGTTTCTCTTCACACTGTTTTCCCACAAGGCTTTGCAGAGAGGAAATTAATGATCTAGTTGCAAAAATGAAATGAGGGTTGCCCCAAAGTCAGAGGGCAGAGTGTTGTCGTCCTCAGTGTATTAGTTGGTCAGGCTTGTGCCTTATGCCTACAGCTTTTTCTTTTCTTTTTTTAAAATAATAATAATAATTTTTTTGGAAACTTAATGTTATTACTTAAGCAAGAAAGGAAGGAATCTATCATCTAAACGACAGTCGCGACCATACATTTGTATATGACTGAACAATGTTTTAATGTATTTAGATGTGAAATTAGATGATAAGATGCAGAAAGTAAACATTGGTGTCTTGGTCGTACAGTAGCTCAGTGTCTCTCCTGCCGGCTGCTCACAGAGCTGTCAGTCCAACACCATTGCAGGCCAGGAGCTGTGCTGCCCTCTGTTTCCATCACCTGTCCCTACTTCCATCACAGTTTGTCTTGTGGTTTCGATCATTTTAAAAGAAGACTCGGTTCAGTTCATCATCTCTCATTGGATAGTGTCTTAAATTTTGCTCATTTATAATTTTTCAGGTAATACATGTGATTTTTCACTGTGCATAAGAAAAATGATACAGGTACACTATAGACAAAAGAATGAGATGTGCATTCAGTTTAATCACGTCAGTTAAAGCAAACAGAATGGACATGACTACAGCTTTGTGTGTCGAAGCAAAAAGTCTCAATAGTTTTCTGCATTTCGATCAACAACAAACAAAAAAACCCAAAACTTTTATAAAACTTATATAGTTATAAGAAAAAGGAAATTCATCCATTCGACATGGAATGTGTGACTGTGAATGTAGCTGAACATTTTCTGAAGTCACTGGTAATAGCCAACGTTCAGGGATGGAAGTGTTGCACATATTTAATTACAGTAAGGTTGTTTAAAAGGACTTTTAAATGAATTGTATATGATTTAACTTTAAATGATCGCCCTCTTGTAGACACATCAAGTCAAACAAGCAAAAGTTTCTAGAAATACTTGAAGAGACTTGACAGTTAACTATATGTTATTATTTCATAGCGTGGTGAATGTGCAGGTCACAACTCCTCCTGCCAAAATGTTGAACTATCCCTTTAAAGAATAGCGAGTGCTCACTGCTGCTCACTGGAGTTTAGGATTTGCCTAAAGGAGAGGACAGGAGCACTAGTATCACTTTAATAAAACCGGGGGAACATGTGAAAGACACGTGATGAACGTGATCAAATTCAAAGCAGCAAAGCTCAAGAAAAAGTATTCTTTTAGTCCATAACTCCAAACAACAACTGGATCCTACAGATCCCATAATGCAGTGCAATTGTGTCTTTTGCTATTGTTTGCTACCCCTGAAAATATTTTAATTTGACATCATCACTATTACTGTATGAGACATAAGAAAACTCCCTCAGAGCTGCAGACGACATTATTATACAACTGAGTGGGAATAACCGGGACGATCAGTAAAGTGGTTTTGATGTGTGTCGGTTTTAACATCTCTCAGCCGACAAAGAGGACAGAGCTGGTGTGAAATATGTTAATATTTGTTCTGGTGAGCATTATCTCCCGCGTTCATCATTTACTTCTTGTACACAGTGGTGGAGTGTGGCTCTTTAAAAATCCGTCTGTTGTTGCTTCCTGTGCCTAATGGAAGAACACAGTCGGTTCCAAAAACACTGGACACTAGAATGTGTTTTCACTGGCGACTGTCTATTAGTGGACACTAATGTTAACAGTGAAATAGTAAGAGGCAAAATCATAGCAGTGTTGTTTGCTATTGGCCTAGTTAACAGGGAAGCAGTAGCTAAAAGCAGTCAAATACAGCGGGGTCTCTCACATAATCGATCACTCAGCTACACCAGCTAAATTATTTAACTCCCATCTGTCTGTCTACCAGTAGTATTTGTTTGAATGGTCCTTTTTTTTTCTCAAGATCACTTTTTGACATTTAATTATTTAAATTGATGCCACAAGTGAGATAACAGGGAACAACAGGAAGCCAGGAGCTGAACATTGTGATATAATAGTTGTAGTTGTAGATGTGTAGTGTGATTATTTTTTTATTATTATATTAAGTCTAAGGTCTATTTATATTAACACTGTGAAAGTACTGTATCAATGCCTTAGGCCACAAAGAAATACACACAGCCTGTATCCAGAGACTGAGTCTTAAAGGGATAGTTCAACATTTTGGCAAATTGACCCATTGCCATAATCCCTATAGTTTTAGCAGCAGGTTTGTTACCTTTAATTGTCGGTGCAAGCTATATTTTAGAACAGCAGAGCAGAGCCGCTAGCAGATAGTGGCTCTGCTCCTCTGTTCTAAAAATAGCTTGCACCGACAATTACTGTAAAGGTAATGAACCTGCTTTTTGGAAATGGGCTAATTTGCCAAAATGTTGAACTATCCCTTTAAACCCAGCTGTCAGGGCTCCTGTATCATTGTGATGTCACAGTCTGATGCCACCATTCTCCTGTGTAAATACAGTATCAGGTTGTCTAGGTGCTTGAAATACAAAACCTTGTTTTTCAACAATTCTCATGCTTTGTTTCTTTCCTTCTATGTCTCCATATTGATTGTCCTCCAGGAGAAATGGACGGGGAGGTGGAGCCGGTCGGGGGTCGGGGCGGCAGGGCCAGCCCAGGCTGCAGACCCAGGTCTCCATGGACCGGGACCTCCGGGGTGAGTCCAGGGAGCGCAGGGAAAGCCGGCGGCTGACAAAGGGACGCTCTCTGGAGCACGACCCTGTGGGAGGAGGTGGCGGAGTAAGGCGGACAGAGGGGGGCTACCGCCACATGGACCACAACGGTGCTGCCCCTTGTCAACCAGGGCTGGTCCCTCCTGGAGGCCAAGGACACCCTGTGCCCATGCAGGGTCGTGGCGGTGTGGGCGTCGGAGGGGAGCAGAGGACGGTGGGTGGGGTTGGTGGGCCGCATGAGCACACCCTTGCTCAGCAAGTCCCTCCCCCTGAACTAAGAGAGCCTCCTGGTTCGGGACCTGGAACAGCCCCCGGCCAGGGTCCCGGAGTGAGGCGGACCAAACGGGAGAAGGCGGAGAGCATGCTGCGCAACGATTCGCTAAGCTCTGACCAATCGGAATCTCTGCGTCCACCACCGCCAAGGCCCTACAAGACGAAACGAGGGCTGGGAGCCGGAGGGAAGAGACAAACCAGCGTCAGCAGTTCGGAGGAGGAGGGAGGGACCACGCCAGAGTACAGCAGCTGTGAAGATGCCGAGATCGAAAGTGTCAGCGAGAAAGGTCAGAGACCGGGTCAATCATCGCTTCAGTCTCCGGTTAACGCTGTTGATGATTTTTTTGATTTGGTTTAACAATTCAAACCCGTCAGTTCCTTTGTTGATTGATCCATTTTATGATGTGTCTCATCACTGCTCCATGATAAATAGTGATAGTGTTTGGGCCAAGAAGGTACTTTATTACATGTCTGCACTAAGAGATTTTAATAACTTATAGTATCTCTCATGTCACATGTTCATATGACATCCAACAACTCAACACCTGTCTTCTGAGGCATCTGTAAGATGTTTCCCTCTGCTTGGTGCAGTCTGAAGTAATGCCATCTTAGGCATACATGTACATCATACACTCTCTAGGGCCCATTGGTGACATGGCGTCTCTTGTATAGCAATTAATAAGCAAAGAAAAAAATAATTTAGTGTATTCAGTAATTGTGCTCATACATGAAGCACGCTAGCCTCTCATAGAAATGAGCTGGATGCCAAATTCATACTAATTACTCGCAGTAAACAGTGTGTTGTATTATGTAGCTAAATGTTTATTTTTTTTCCTGAACTACAGCAAATACTTTCACCTGTACAAATACTTGATTTTACACTTTTTACAGAGTGTTTACTTTCTTTCTGCAATGGATTGTGGGACATTAGGGTCCAGCAAAGCACACCCATTAATCAAGCAACTTTTAGTCTGCATACTGACTGTTTGAGTTCACTTACAGTAATGTTTTGACCTGCAGCGTGAATACACAATAGACACAAAAACTGAAATGTGATTCATATTAGCATGGAAGTGGGACAGATGTACATTTATAGACCGGACATAGCAACACTCTTCTGTCACATCAGACACAGACGAGGAGGGAGATGCCCTGTAGAGAGATCTGCCTGCTTCATGTGAAGCATCCTGCGTGTGGCTGATGCCTCACCAGTTTCACTATGCAGCCACCTGCAAGTGTAGGTCACTTGTAGGTGGAAGTAGTTGGTTCTAACCAGTGATGGGAATAACAGCCCTATAAATAAACAACTTTATGAACAATGCTACTTTTTCCAGTAACGAGTAACCAAAAAAGTGTACGTTATATATAGGCTACATCTGTTTCAGTCCATCAGCTAGTCGGCAAAAAAAACGTTTATCTGAAACTAACCAACTCACTCAGTATTCCTCCGCACAGGCAGGCTCAGCGAGTTGGTTAGTTCCAGATAAATGGGTGGTTATGGTTAGGGGGTTAGGGTAAGTCCAAGTAATTTCACATATTTGAACATTTTATAAACGCAATAGTTACTTTTCCTGGTAATTAGTTCCTTTACCTTTTGGAGAAAACAGTAACTGCGGTGTAACTGCCACTAATTACTTTTAAGTAAGATGCCCAACACAAGTTATTACTCAGTAGCAACAGTTTCTTATTGGTCTGTTATTTTGTAACTATAGTAAAGCATCCGACTGAGAGAAATGAATGAAACTGTTAGTAGTAAGCAAACAAAGAATTAAACAGCTGCAGGAGCTGTTACTGGAGTTTCAACATGGTTAATGGCTCCAACAGTGACCCCTGGGGGTCATTATATGTTAATTGTTGGATTGATTTAATTTTTTTAACATTTTATTACAATCCCAAAGGCACCCGGACACACAGTGCAGTGTAGTGACTGTAAATCACCCTGATTAGATTGGAAGGATGAGCTATACCGTAACTCATATAATGGCCGGAAACACAACAAATAAAGGCCGGTCCCAAATACAGGCCGGGTAGATCAGAATATGATCAGAATCAACCTGTTGAAATCACGCCTCGATTTACTTCTCTCTCTTTCTCTCGTCAGTCATCAAGGCACCGGTGTAAACCATAAACCCACCCCCGCTGCCGCCACCGCCGCCGCGGTGCCGTTCAGTGAAGTCCTCCTCACGTAATGAGCGCTCATTGTAACGAGGAAGTCTGCTCTCCCGGTGTAGTACTACGTCAATATTTTCCGGTAACTTCTCATCACAGTCCACACTGCAGAGTTTGAGCTGCACATCAGTTTTACTTGTTTTCATTTGATTTACCTATGATGTGTTAAAATAAACGGAGGAGTTAGAAAATAGAGGCCCCCCTCAAATAAAAGCCTCCCCCCAATAAAGGCCGGCCTATCCAGGGCAGTTTTGTAAATAAAGGCCCCGGCTACTATTGGAGGAAATACGGTAATCAGAAACACATAGAATATACAAACGTGATTGTGCTCATTTAAGGAAGTAGTGTTATGATACTAAACACTTTTTAATGTGTTTAATTATTGCTCTGTGTGTGTGGTATGAGGCAGTGGATTTTCAGTGTGAGTGTGTGTGTGTTTAAACACGCCCACTTGAACACACTGTATCATGGGACGTGATTGTAAGAAGAGGAGAGAGCTCTGTAGTCTCGCTGGGCCGTGTTCATTCACACTTTGCGAATGTGGAGACACGTCTGTGCTCTGGCTCTGTGTTCAGTGATCAGAACAGGTAAGGCTGCTCTCACACAACTCACTGATTCTGGAAAATACTGCACGCTCTTCTCTCTAGATACACTGTTGCATATTTGTCATGTGGGCTGTGTGTGTAAGAGCAGGAAACCAGAGCTCCTGCACCTCCTCTCCAACTTGTGTACATGTAGCCGGCAGTGTGACTGTCAACGTGAGCAGCTATACCAGTGTGCATATTAACGAGCGTGTGTGAGCCCGTGTGCGCATCTGAATGTTTTGACTTTGTGTCATATTGTATTGTTTTCAGCTTGACCCCGAGGGGGACAATCTCACACTGTGTGTACATGTGTATGTGTGTTAGTGAGTCTGTGATGGGGCAGTTTGACCCCAGCTGATCCCAGTGTTGACCTTGTGTGGCCTCACATAGCCGGCTATGTCCCCGAGCCTGAGAGCACACTGCTGTTTACACTCTAACCTTGTCATGTCCAAGCTGGGTTAAGTCACTTTACTATTAACAGTTCCAAGGCACTCGGGCTCACTGCCATGTATTCAAGCAATATTCTGCTCTTGTTGTTTCTGGAGTTGGTTGCAGCTAATAAACACAGGTTATCTGTAATGCTACACATCAAGAAAAGTTGTAATTCTATCACAAAGCTAGGAGATGTCACTAAAAGGATGCCATCTGTGGATTTATCATAATATTGTTATATAGTTTAAATGAGTGGACACTTTTCCCTTTGTGTCCTGAAAACCTTGTGAAGACCTGCATTGTAAAAGTTACTAGAATTGGTTTTTGTCATTGATGGAGAAGGTTCTTTAGTCAGTGACAAGGTCAGTTTGAAACCAAAGACATTGTGTTTTCAGTAATTACTAGTTTGAGGTTTATTACAAATGTGGTGATTTCAGCCTTACTGCAAACGACACTGAAATCAGTTGCTGTTCAGTCTTGAGACACTGTAACTTTGTCAGCTTTAGAGACATAGAGTCAATTGGAACAGACAGCAATAACTCAATAAATTATGATGTTGTGAGTGTAGTGTAAAGGAAACAAAGTGAAATGTAAACACATTCTAAAACATGTAGTGCAAACCAACCTAAACCAAATGCAGAAATTGTGTAACTCACATGTGGTCATGTTTTGTCACATGGTTATATCCGATGGATGCAATTTCAGTTTACAACATACATGAAATACACAATAACATTTGTGTGCATATATTAGAAATATGAATATGTTGATTATACTGTATGGTATAACACAACCATACAGTATATATTGACAATATATTTTAAATGCATGTATGTTTATTGAAACTTTGAAAAATATGAAACGTTTATATATGTCAATTTAAACTTAATTTTAAGTTTTTGACAATTATAAACAAGTTTAATTTTAAATCTTGTTTTGAACATACACAATGTAAAAAAAAACATATGAGATATACAAAAATTATTATAAGGGAAATATCATTTATGCATTGGAGTAACTGAAAATGTTATGATATCTATTTTTCTTTTATAAAGAAGCATTTTATGGAGCTAATTTATTCCCTAAGACGTATAATGGTATATTGTTGAATGTTTCTCATCCATCTTGGCACAACTCCAACAATAACCTTGTACTGGCCATTGCATTGCTGCACCCCCATCTCACTTACTCATCCCTGACAGCTTTTTTGTGCACTGTAACACTTTATTATACTGTAATATTTCTTATTATACTGGATTATTTTTGGTTTCGTTGTGTTCTCAATCCATCCTAGCACAACTCCATCAAGAAACCTTGTTCTGGTCTGCATTGCTGCATTTTCATCCATTATCCACCCATCCATAAATATTTGTTTGTTTGCATCTTTCTTTTTTCCTTTCTTCTTTTTTTTTTTTTTTTTTTTTTTTTTCTTTTCTTTTTCTTTATAGTCTGTCAATTAAGTTCTTTTGGAAATGCATGAATCTTGTTTGGTTTTTAACACCTGCCAGGAGGACTACGGTGTGACATTAGCCATTGGCTAAAACTGGCACTTTTACATTTTTTATGTTCATCAAAGTGCACTGTCCTCTTTTAAATAAACGAATAAATAAATAAAACTGAAGGAAATTCTAATGAAATCAATTAGCTAAAATTAAGATGTATGAATTTGTGAAATAGTTGCAATAGTTAGTTGTCTGACATAAGTCCCTGTCTCTCTCTTTCTGTTTCTTTTTTTTTTTTTACCATTACATGACAGTTCGCATTGTTTTCCAGTTAGTGCCTGACAATATTGACAGTATGTTAAAAACACATTGCATCTGGATGCAGTCCAGTTCATATTACATTATGGTGTCACTGTCGCTGGACATTGACACTGATAAAGTGCGACATGTTGGATGTGCAAGAGGCTGCATGCAGCACCAGCCTGGACCCAGACCAGACACTGTGACATCAATCAAGTGGCGGTTTAGTATGAGAGTGTCCTGTCGAGCCAGGTTTAAACACACCATTGTGGCAGAGAGGCACTGCTTCCTTTTTTAGCTTGAGACCGAGGCCAGGTCAGCACTGAGATGTGGTTGCTGGCAGCAGAGACGCGTCCAGGCATGTAAATCATTGTGCGATCATAGCAGGAAAACACACATGCACACACGCATGCACGCACACACATACGCACGCACGCACACACATAGAAACTCTCACTCAAAAATGCACTCAGTCACAGTACAGTAGATCCTATTATGATCTGTATAAGTATCGTCCTACACACAAACACACTACAGACCAGACTCATCCTTTGGTAGGATGGAATAAGTTTAAAAATAACTTGTATACATAATACAATTCTTGAACAAGGAACAGCCAATAGAAAACAAACAATTTTTCCTTTGACTCCCAAATTAAAGAATTTGTTTTTTTCAATCATATAAACCAAGAAGTGACCCTTTATTAGTTTTACCAATGAAAACCTGCTGGAATTGTTAGTATTTAATGGTATTGCAGTGGTATTTTATCATAAATAAAAACTGATCTCTGTCTCGACAATAACTGATGGTTTTGCTGGTTAAGACAACAACAGTCTCCAGCAGATTTTATCCTTCTCACTGAGTTCATATTTAAGTTAGAACACTAGTAAGCACATCTGGTATTTTAATGCGTCCAGCTAACTTGTTTTTAAACCAGAATCATGCAGGATAGTATGAAATATACATGCGTAATGCATAACTGTTAGACAAAGAAAAATACAGCTCTTATTTAGCAGTGACAAATCAGCTAGATCCAGAATTTAAAAAATGTCAGGACAGACGTTTAACTGTACAAGAGAAATGGCTGTTAGGATGAATACAACCCAACATGGCTGTCAACCAATAAACATTTTCAAATCCATGAAAAACCCAGGGTAAAACAAGCTTTAATGCTGATAGGTGCAAACTGAAGATCTAAGCCTGTTACTTGAAATGTTGGTTCTTGTGGACTATTTGGACAATTTGCAACTGAAGCTGTTGAGTGTCCTCACAGTTTGAGGGCAGAAGCTTTTGTGCAGCCTGGCAGAGGAGGTCTTGATACTCCACCACCTCCGGGCCAGATGGTAAGGGGGTGTATTGGCTCTGGCTGTGGTGGGTGGAGTTCTTTGCAATGGTGAGGGCCTCGTGGGTGCACTGTGTAGAGGGGAGAAGCACTGATGATGGTGAACCATCTTCACTGTGCTCACTGTTCTCTGTATCACAGACCTTGAAGTTTCCACACCAGACATTAATGCAGGAAGTCAGACCGCTGTTAATGCTTGGTTCATGGAAGATGGATGAGGGAAGCTCGCCACCTTCATTTGACAACCCAAGTTAAGATGCTGCTGAGCTTCTGTGTTGTGAGGTCCAGGATCTGCACCCTGAGGAGCATTGAACTGTCACTGATTCACTATCAATGATTTGTAGTCAGCATACATTAAGAATAGCTGCTGAACACCTTCTTGGTAGTGCATCCACCTCATCTCTGTAAGTTGTTGTTGATGGGACACTGAGGTGTGAGCAAACTTAATCCAGCAAACTTGGAGCTGAAAGATGCAGTGCAGTTTTATGTCAGCAGCACAAACAGGAGTGGGCTGAGAATACAGCCCTGAGGAACTCCGGTACTCAGTTTGGTAGTACTACAGGTGTAGCTGTTGATCTTGACTGACTTTGATCAAGCTCAGGACCCAGTTGCAGAGGGAAGCATTTATGCCTAGAGAGCTGGGGTTCATAACTGAGGGTTGTGCAATGTTCTTCGCGCAATAGCAATAGCACCCTGGCTTCCTGTTGCTTCTTGTCTTGTTTCTTTGGGACTACCCTGTTGAAGCACCTCTTGAAAATTTGTGCAAGTGGCGCTATGGGGCAATACACGAGGGAGACTTCACCAGGATGATGGTGGTTGACTTGAAGCACGTGTCTTTGCCCTTCCACAAGCGTCACATGTCTCTGTTGTCAAGTGGCTGCTGTTTCTCTGTACATACTGTAATTCCCTTTTGCTTCTCCGATGCCACGTGACAGATTATGTTTTGCTGCTTTGAGGGTTGCATCCTCCTCACATCTGAATGCAGCATCTTGGAGTCTCAGCATCGTCCGAACCTCCGCTGTCAGACATGGCTTGTGGTTTACCCTTGAGATGATAGTTTAGTGACTGTGACATTTGCTATCACTGTCTCTGTGTATTCCTCCAGGTCAATGCAGTCCTCAAAGAAAAAGCTGCTTTGAACATGTTCCAGTCGGTGCTTTTGTCCCTGAGTCCCGCAGGGCTGACAGACCCTTCTGGCTATACCTTAATCTGTTTCTGGATTGGTCAGAAAACTTTCAGAAGGGGTCTGTATGCTGGGATTAGCATGACAGATACAGTATGTGGTGATGTGGGAGGATACTTTGTTTGAATTCTTTTGTGTTTGTGTAGCCTAAACAAGACCAAGCATCTTTTTTTTTTCCTTTTGGCGACGTTACCTATTTTACATCAATATATACAGTAATTCAGTGTTACCAGCAATGGTGAAAAACATGTTGGCGTGAGAAAAGTTCATTGTGAATCATTCGTGATTTTAAAACAGAATTTGCAGATTATTTTCCACAGTTTCATGACTCAGTTGATTGGTTAACAGTACTTGCTTGCATTAGCACTGTCTAAGTAGCCCATCTAAGATGTATAAAGTCTAGCTTTATGTGCAGTTAGCATGCATTAGCCCAGATCCTTGTTTTACTGCAGTAGCCTACTTAGATTGAACTGTATGATCCAGGCTGGACCATGAGGGTCCACTGATGGTCAGTAGCTGTTCCTTGTTCAAAAATATTTGACACAAATATGGGCAGATGGGCCTGTACTACTCAGAGACTACCTCCATGGTAACAAAAGGGATGCCTCTGGTAACATTGTTAGAACCTTTTAGCACAATCTACAGTAACTTCACCAACAGTGAGTTGTAGAGTAATTCCTTTGGATATTTGCTAAATTCATGCAGTTGTTGCTTTTTCAAAGGGACTTTTAAATCGAACACAACTGGACTTGGTTACGCATCTGACCAGGCTGGGACTGGTCCCGGACCAGTCCCAGCCTGGTCAGATGCGTACATGAACTGATGAAGCCTCTTGGATGAGAGGTGAAACGTCTTCCCAGACAAATAACCAAGTCCAGTTGCGTTCGATTTAAAAGTCCCTTTGAAATACTATGACCTGGACAAAATGAGAATATGCACAGCCCATGCAGTTGTTGCTTTAGTAGACAGAGGATCTGTAATTGGTTTTGAAAGGTTAGAGGGACTATGTAGCTAACATACGCTTTACAAGATGATGGACAGTTGTTGTTGAGAGGAGGAGTTAAGTAAACAGTTGACTAGGTTACATGCATCCAAATTAATTCCTATTTTTGATGTGCTTGTCAAGAACAAGAAGGTTCCAAGGATTGGATGGGAATCTCTCAGAACTGACACATTATTCATTCACTCAAACCTACTGTACAACCTCAGTGTGAGTTTTCTGAATGTTATAGCACCCTGTCAGGGTAACAGGTGACACCACATGGTGTCCTGGCACAGCGGTGGGTTTGACAGCGCTCTTCCTTGTATGTGTAGAAACACAAGAATGCACACGCTCACCCATGTGGCCCACCCACTACACAGGATTATGTTCACGCTTGAGTTATGAAACTGAGCGCTCGGTTGTCTATCGTCAGAGCGTTTGCTTTAAGATTACATAATGTCACTATAAGTTGTCACAACTCATTAACCTCATTGCCTCCTGGCTCCTAGGAACGCTTGGCTCTGTTTTACTCTGTGTCATAACAGTGTCGTTGGAGTCCCGCACACATTTCAACGCCGCCCCCCGGCCCTTTTGTACAGAGGAGGCTGTGTTTTTGGACTGTTGCAGAAGATGGATTGATATGCATTGATAACATTTGTCTGATTGTCTAAAATATCCTGCAGCAGACAGTTGATACTGAGAGAAATCAATGTGTTTTCATACATGCACCTTTACCATTACAAAACACCTATTGATCTGACAATGAAACTCTGCCCTCTATCAAATCATATGATCTTATTCATTAATATTTAGCACAGCAGTTCCTACTCAAAATACATAAACAAGCTTTTTTTCCAAAGCTGTTGAGTGTATAATATTGTTGTCACTGAGATGGATCCATAGCATTCATGTAATATTTCATTTAAAGCTTTAGCAGGTTCCATCCACTGATGATGACTGAAAGTCTGAAAGCTGTGGAAAATGTTAGTTAGTGGCAGGGCTGAACAATATCAAAGAAAATCATATTTCACTTATTATGACAGATTTTGGAGATTTTTATCCTCTCAATTGTCATTTAAGAAAAATATCAAAATGATGTGATTTTTGCTGTGGTCATGTTCCTTTATATCTAGAACATGTTTTATGGGTCAGAGTTTCTCCACAGTGCCTCATTTATTGACTTGTGTTAAAAGTGCAGTTTCTTTTGTTTGGATATTACAACCATATTGCAATTTTATTGATATTTTGCTCAGTTATTCAGACCTATAAAGTGGACAGTGAGTTTGGATTGTTACATAAAAACAGTTACCAAACATCAATAAAGACTTTTTATGACAAGTTAGTGACATGTATTATTCAGCAATTTAGCTAAATGATTTAGAGAGGCATAATAACAATTCTAGATTCCCATTGTGTGTTAGCAGAGGTTTGATGCAAACATGAACATAATTGTAATAACAAAACTAAAATTTCAAAGCTTTTCATCAAATTTTTAGATATTTGAAATTATTGAAAAATTTGGAATGCATCAAATGGTGAAATAAATATTTGAAAGCATTTATATGAAGACATAATATGTAAATATTATTTTAATGACAAATTTAATGAATTTTATGATATAACAGACTGTTTCTACAGTTTGATTATTATTTAAACATAATCAAATTCTGTCAATATGAGCATAAATAAATATAGAATCAAGGACGGGGAAAAAGAAATAAAAATAAATTATTCCGTTGATTTTCTGCATCTCTATTAGACGTTAACCATCAGCATGAGGTCATCACACATCATCATTTACAGCTTTTTATTTGGCCTTACATCACTGTGAAGCCCTGGAGTGATTCCACAACATCTAATCTGTAAAATATCTGGGAGGGATTTCGAGCATTTCTAAAGGCTTAACTGTCCTTTGGTATCATCGCTGCCTCGGCGGACTACTTTGAGCCCGAGTGCTGCCGCTGCGGTGATAAATTTCTAATTCTAGCCCAGGCCTGAATATTCAATAAACGTAACCCTCTTCACTGTAAACACATACCTTCTGAAGAGCCCCCAAATTTGGCTGAGCTGTGTATAGGAGGACTAAGGCTGGTATGTGCTGTGTATACAGTTTCTGCTGTATGCATCGGTGTGGGAATGTGTGTGTGTCTGCGTGGACAAAGAGGATGTGAAGGAAGTTTTTTTTGACATGGTGTCTGAGTTGGTGTCTCTTCTCTTGCAGGTGACTGGGAGTGTTATCCTCATGACCCCACTGTGTGGCATGTAAGTCACTGTTTCATTTTTTTTCAGATGAAAGAAAAGGAAGTAGTTGGCATGTCAACATGTATGTGCATGTGCTAAATGCTGTACCTTTTTCTTCTTTTTTTTAATATTTATCTTATTACAAAGAATTACGGTAATTAATGTAAAATAACATATTACATCTCACGTGCCAGACACTTTTCCCCAGGAAAAAACCTGTCCGGTGTTTACACCAGCAAGTCTTTAGGCTTTTACAAAATTAATGTTAAGTTGTGTTAAATCAATCTGTGAACATACTTAAGCTAATTTATTCCTCTGAAAATGCTGCAGACTATTGCAACATTTAGTGCTGTGTGATCCAGGTGTTCCCAGATGAAGGTATAGCAAAATGCTAACTGTTAGAACCTTGCATCCTGTATCATATTTTAATGAGACTGAGTTCAGGTGTAAACTCACTGTTGTCACTCAAACACTCTTGAAATCAGACATATACTCAGATACATAATGAAAAACTCAAAGTTTTACCAGCTGATCCAACAAGCACAGTTTAGACAGATATCAACTAGGTGTCACTTTTCAGGCAGACGCAAAACGTTCTAGACTGTAAAAAGGTTTACCGAAACCAAAACATCATCATATAAAAAACATCATCACTGCACTGTTAATATTTCCACTTCCTATTACTTTGCTTCCTTTTGCAAACATGCAAAAATAAGCAAAGCAAGTTGTTTACGTTTGCATATATGTCTTCTGAGTGTCTTGTTGTGTTGCAGCATCCTGTAACCTGGCAGCCATCCAAAGAAGGAGACCATCAAATTGGACGAATCACACTCAGCAAGAGGAGCGCTGCAATGCCTAAAGAAGCCGGGGCTCTGCTGGGGTTAAAGGTCAGAGCAGTGCCTGAAGAACACAGTCAATGACTAGTACTTATGTCTAGCAGTGATATGATGGACAAGACACTAATCTCTCTCTCTCTCTCTTCCTTAGGTGGTGGGAGGCAGAGTAACAGAGTCAGGGAGATTAGGTGCCTTCATCACTAAAGTCAAGAAGGGCAGTCTGGCTGATGTGGTGGGACATCTTAGAGCAGGTAAACCATCACGTCACAGCAGTCACGCTATTTACAGCCCCTCATAAAGCCTTAGTCATTTAAATAAGAGCTCTGTCAAAGTGTGTCAGAGGGTGTGGTGTCCTAAAGGTGTAAAATGGCCAAAAGACCAGTTTTAATGAACACAATGGGATGTCATATGTCTATAAACACAATTTATATTAGTTTTGAATTACATTGCCATAATCGCTATAGTTTTAGGAGTAGGTTTGTTACTCTTAATTGTGCAAGCTATTTTTAGAACGGCGGAGCAGAGCCACAAGCTGCTCAGAGCTACGCTAAGGAGGCTAATGGGATTTCTTGGTTTTCCTCATCAAACTCATCAAATACATAATCCAACAACTCCAAAACGCTCTCGTGGACAAGTTGTGACCTGCAGATTCACTACGCTATGAGATAATAACGGAACGTTTACGAGACAGATGCATTCATTCATTACCATGAACACACACTGTAGTTTATTTTTAGTATTTTCAGTCCAGCATGCATAGGCTCACAAAAGACCCTACCCTGAGAGGACTGTTTGAATAACATTTAGTAAAATTACAATGTCCATAAATTTATGTTTGAATGTGAAGGGAAATCAAAAGTCAAAGAAATCAATGACGAAATGAATCAATCATTGGTTTTATTCTAACAAAATATTCTATAATAAGAAAGATAGGAATACCCCTAGGATTTATCCTTTTAAAACCTCATATTCTGACTTATGTCCAACCATCCTGTTCAACTTATGACACAAGTGGAGACACAATCACTTAACTGTCCTGTCCGCTCTCAGGGGACGAAGTTTTGCAATGGAACGGGAAGATGTTACCAGGGGCGACCATGAAGGAGGTTTACAACATCATCCTGGAGTCTCAAGCTGAGCCTCAAGTGGAGCTAGTGGTATCCAGGCCTATTGGGTAAGTCAGGAATGAAACAGATCTCGTACACATGGTGACCTTTTTTCTTCTGCTGTTATTGGTCGTAATGAAAACCTGTAGTTTTATGAGTCAGTCACCAACCTGCATGCTGCACTGAAGTTAACCCTTGCTGAAGCAGGCAGTGCTGACTGAGGGTCTGAGTCAGAGTTGGCTGACCTCAGGTAAGACAGAAGACAGGGACGTGTATTTTGTATTCTGACCGTGTGACTGCATTCAAAATATTCCAGACACCCAGCCATTACCTGCTGCTGGGGGCTGCCAGCTTTTGGAACAGGAGCTTTCCATTAAGTCTCACACGCCCCCTTTTAAAAAAGCACTCACGTTTAATTGTAGGATGGTGTAAGGTGAGTTATTATTGACCCAATAAAATCAGCTGTTAAAGACAGGAAGTGGCTGCAGCAGATATTTTGGGCTGATGCCAAGCTGGTGGCGAACACATTAGTCACTGCAGTTACTGTAGGTGTTTGTAGTTTGACTGTGTCAGTTTGAAACAATCTTTAACTTTAGAGTATGACGGAATACTATTAAATCATAAATGTGTTTATGCATTTTAATCAGACACTTGTTAATTCATCCTTTACAATTTTACTGTAAAGAAAACATTGTTATTGATATTGATGATGGAGAACTGCCATGGATGTTGTTTTCACCAGAATATTATTTTCCAGACAGAATACAGACATTCATTTGTTGTAATTGTGTGCAAATATTTAAAACATTGTTCATTAATTAGCTCACAGTGTCCTTATTTACTTATTTAGAAGATGGAAAAAATTGAGATTTTAAAGGAAATTTAAGAACACGTTCATTTATCTTGAAAATCTTAATTCTCTCTAACCGTAAACACATTTTCACATTTTTGCATGTTCAGCTCACCAGTTGTGCACTGACTAATTTTTGCTAGCACTGAAATGTATCAATGCTCCCACAAATTACATAATTCTGTACAGGGAATGTGAAAAGACATTTTTCAATTCTCTGTTACTATCATTACAGACCTGGAAAAGAATTAATTGGTAAATTAAATTCAAGTTAAATGTCATTTTACATATCTTTTGAGGCTATGTATGATCAGATAATCCCAAATAAATGATGTTATTGCTGAAGACACCTCAAGTCTCTGTCACGGATCACCAAATGTGCTTCATTATAGACATGCAGTATTGTAAAATACTCACTATGACTTTAAGGTATTGCAGCATTTCTTAGGATTGAATCTCATTTGCTCTTTGATGAAAAAGTTGAATGTATTAATTTCTCTCCAAACACTCACGAAGGGTGTGTAGAAAATATCAGTAAGTAATCTGCCCATTTTATTAGGAACCCTTAATCCTCTCACACATATGGAAACAGTTTTGGTTTTCCTGGTGCCATATTGCATCTTGAAATAAAACTTAAGTCTCTTAATCAAGATGCCAATTGATGCAAATATTGGCTTTTTACAAATGAAATTTCTCTTAATTCATCTCCAACTAAATTAAATTGACTTGAACGGATGCAAAATGGCCAGTAGGAAATATCCATCAATGTAGCATTGCTTTTGCAAGCTTCTTAAGCAGTAGCTGGGATCCTTCTCTTTTACCCCTTGAAAAGTTTGAGGATCCCAAAGTAAAATCAAATCAAAATGCTCCTTTCTGCTCTAATCTTAATCCCTTGGTGTGGAAGTTGGGACATTGGGATTCATAAAGCAAGCAGAATTTATTTTATTTTACTTAGCCTACATATTTTCAATTTTTTTATTTTGGAATGGGCTCCAAGGCAGCCGAGGGTCCATGAAACACTTATCAGTTTAATGTTTGAACTTCAAATCAGAATCTAAAATACCAACATTTTGAATAGTTCAACATTTTAGAGAGTGCAATTATAAATTGGATGTCAATCACATGTTTTCTTGTTAAGAACAGAGCTGGAGTTGGGACGCAGTTAGCCTGGCTACCTCTACAATGTATGCTAACGAATGCTAAGCTAGGCTAACCACATCCTGACACCAGCTTTGTTGAGACATTTAACTCATAAATAAAAATGAATGATTGTAAAATGTTGAACTATTGCTTTGTGTGACTAGTGCATTCCAAACACTCTACATCCTGTTCATGTGTAACCAATCAAACACCCTGCAGATCTCTGTGGTGGGGTCACAAGGTTAAAACACTGAACCTTCCCACTTTTAAAAAATTTTGAATTTCTAATAACAAAACGCACTGATAAGCGTTACATAGATTACCATGCTTTCTTGATATTACATGAAGCTGGTACAATGGATTCTGGGTGTTTCTCATGGGTGTGGACAGACCTGAGCTACTGTGTGGGCAGAAACCTACTGTATTGGTTCTCCTCCATTCTCCTCTCAGATGATGATTGGCCAGACTAAAACAGCTGACAGAGTGTGGAAAACACTGCAGTCATGAGAAGAGCTTGGCTCTATTCACATCTCCCCTTTTGCTTCTTTTTAATCACATAACATCAGTTCTGAGTCTCGGACAACTTTTATTTACGATGCTACGTTCCTCCGGCGAACTGCTCCTACATTAATATGCATGTGTGCCTGTGCATCAAGAACACTACTAACTTGATTAAATCCAGTGTGACGTCGGAAAGAGAGCGACTGACATTTGTCTCTGCTGCTTCTTTTTCAGTGATATCCCAAGAATCCCCGACACGTCCCACCCTCCATTAGAATCTAGTAGGTATCTCCCGTGGCATGCTGGGGCATCTCTGTATATGTCTATCTGCAGTTCTCTCTGGCTGATTTGGGGTAGTTTAGGTCAGGGGTTCTCAACCACCAGGCTGGGGACCAGTACCGGGCCTGGGATCCTTTGGTATCGGGCCGCAGAGAGAGAATAAAAACTTTGTGACGACCGGCTCTCCACCTCTTCATTACTTTGCTGAAAACTTAAAGGGGTAGTTCAGAATTTTGGCAAATTGGCCCATTGCCATAATCCCTATAGTTTTATCAGTAGGTTTGTAACTTTTAATTGTCGGTGCAAGCTATTTTTAGAAGCAGAGCCGTGAGCTGCTCAGAGCTACACTACGGAGGCTAATGGAATTTCTTGTTTTCCCTCATCAAATACACAATCCAACAACTCCAAAACGCTCTCATGTACAACCTGCACATTCACCACGCTACAGTATGAGATAATATGGAACGTTATGAGACAGAGTCGAGGTAAATTAATTCAAAACCGCTGGATGGTTTTTAATTATATGTAGGCTGTAGTGTAAACAGAAGAATGTACGCAACCGTGGGCCATCGTAAAATTGTCCACCGGTGACCGGGTCTGCGGTGATAAAAAGGTTGGGAACCCCTGGTTTAGGTGACATACTGTGGGATTGTGTGAGGTGTTTTCTTGTAGTCATTGTTTTCACCTGCCACAGGAGCTGAGTGATGTGCTGCTATAGACACCCAGTATGAACATTTTGCTTATTTGCTTCTTTTCTTTACACTGGCAGTCAAGAGTTTGGACACACCTTCTCATTCAGTGTTTTTTTCTTTACTTTGTATTACATTCTCTAACCTGATTCATACTGGAGACATCAAAACTGTGAAGGAAGACATATGGAGTTATGTTGTAAACACAAAAGTGTTATCTGTCACCTGACCTAAACATATTCTGCTTTGTTTAACACATTTTTTGTTTACTACATAATTGCACATGTGTTCCTTCATAGTTTTGATTAATTCAATATGAATCTACAATGTAGATGTCCAAACCTTTGACTGGTAGTGTAGATGAGATGATCAATAACAGCTGTATGTAAAGGACAGAAATGAAATAAAGAAGCACTAGCCTTCACATAAAGAGTGAAAGAAATAGCCAGCCTTTATATATTTATTTATTTTTTATATTTATATCAGAGACCATGTACAAAATACATTAACCTGAAAAAGAGATGCTCGTACCAGATTTTATTCCTCGCTTCTTTCCATCTGCAGTCCCTGGGTAGGTGAGGGCAGGGAGGGAGGGAGGGAGGTGTAGTTAAATGCAGAGCAAAACCCAACATACTGTAACTACTACAAATGTGGTTTACATGGCCTCAGTATTTCTAAACAAGAGCCCATTGGACTCAAAGTAGGACAGACGCTTGGTAATTTGTCATCCTGACAGGTCAGCTGTGGAGCAGAGTCAGTGTTCTCTATGCTGGATATTGTAATGTAAATATGAACACAGTCTTCATTTTTAGAGTTGGACCTGATTACCTTTCTACCCTTCTTCCTCTGACTCCTGACGGCACATTTTGTCTCTGTTCTTGTGACACCCGGCATTCTTCTCCTGGGGTTTAAAAAACTGTATGTCTTTGTTTGTCTTCATAGCAGGTTCCAGTTCTTTTGAGTCACAGAAGATGGAGAGACCGTCCTTAAATGTCCTATCTCCCTCCAGTCCCGGGATGCTCCAAGATGCTCCGCAGTTAATGCCAGGGCAGCTCTCGGTGAGTCCATGTGCTCTGACTGTGGTATGCTGTTCATTTGTTTTTTGTTGTTGTTTAGCATCAGAATTGTATGTGTCTCCGGTTCAGGTGAAGCTGTTGTACGACAAAGTGGATCACCAGCTGATAGTCAACGTGCTGCAGGCTGTGGAGCTTCCGCTGCGGCCTGACGGGCGACCCAGGAGCCCCTACGTCAAAATGTACTTCCTCCCTGACCGCAGGTACTCCAACCAGCACTTCACAGGAAGCCCTGTAGAGAATGAGGCCCCAGCCTCTTCCAGCTCACGGCCCACTGGAGGCTGAATGATGTTCTCAGTGCGCTTTTTTGTTTTAATCAGAGTCAAACACTCAGGACTGCAGTGAAATCAGGGGACGCTTTTTCTTTTGCTGTTTGATCAGTTGTCATTTCAACATCTCATCTCTCTCTTCACTCTCTTTGCTTGTTATCCTGCTTGTTGCTGTCAGACTGATATAGCATACAAGTATGTGACCATTATGTGGTCCTAACACAAGAAAAAAGACATTTTATGTTTGTTTTTAAAGAGCATTTCATTTTTTTAAAACATAAATATATTTTCTTTTTATATGTATATTTCATTTCATTTAAAATCAATTTTGTCTTATTTTTATTTCAATTATATTTTTTCACCTAAATTGTGTTATTTTGAAAATAACTTGTTAGCCCAGATTAGGATCAACTGCTATAGATACAACAGATTAAGATGAACTAGAAGATTTCCTTGCAGATATTTTACAACGAAGCCAGCAAAAAATCAATACATGGAGCGGTGGATAAGATTATTAGTGTATATTTGTGTACAGTAGTCTTTACTGTCATAAATTGCACATTCACCACGCTATGAGATAATAACGGAACGTTACGAGAGGCAAATGCAGAGACTGCTTACCGAAAAACTGCCCTCGACGGGAACGCACATCAGCTGTTTTGCATGAATTTACGTCTAAAACAACTCATAACATTCCGTTATTATCTCATAATGAAGGTAACAAACCTACTCCTAAAACTATATTATGGCAATGGGCCAATTTGCCAAAATGAATGAAAACAAACCTGCATGTCACTACATGGAGCACATTTAGATGACTGAAGGACAAACAGGCCTGTGATTCTAGAAAGTTTTGCTTCTGTCGTTCTACACAGGATAACCAATAGAAGTGAGTCCGCTAAAAAGGGGGGACTTGACCCATCTGAGTATGTGGTGTGTTGTTTTACGCAGCGATAAGAGCAAACGAAGGACAAAAGCTGTGAAGAGGACCTGCGAGCCCAAGTGGAACCAGACCTTCGTCTACACTCACGTCCATCGCAGGGATTTCCGCAACCACATGCTGGAGCTGACCGTGTGGGACCAGCCCAGGTCACCGGAGGAAGACAGCATCTTTATGGGAGAGGTAACACACACACAAACATTTATTTTCGTCTTTTACATTTTCAAAATGACAGAAAAGGAAAAGGGCCCACACCAAAGGTTTGGCCACCCAGCTGAGTTAGTACCTAATAGTCGCCTGGAATTCAAATGGGGTCGCCTGAAATGTCTAGTATTTGATGAAAAATATTTTGTTTAACTAATGATTATTCTTTTTAATTATGATTTATGCTTTAACGTTCTCAGATATAAATTGAGTTCAAATAAAATGCAGCATATAAAAACATCTGAGCTGACACATCTTGATTGATGATGCGGGGTCACCAGAAATTTGTGATGTCAAAATGGGATCATGAACCTAAAAACGTTGCACTATATGTTTGTTCTTTGGTATGTGTTCTATGTAAAATGACTTTGAGCATCTGTAACCAAATAAAATGCATTATTATTATTATTAATAGTCCTGGGTAGGGCCTCAGTAGCACAACATTTATGTTCATCTGCTCTGTGGATTATGCCCTGAACAGATCCTGATAGAGCTGGAGACGGCCTTACTGGACGACAAGCCTCACTGGTATCCACTCCAAACCCATGATGTCTCATCCATACCGCTGCCCCGGCCCTCCCCGTTCCTGCCCCGACGACAGACCGACCCTCCTGGCAAGAAGCTGCAGCGTGAGTCTGACATTACATGTGTGCGTGTGCATGTGCGTGAATCCCTTTGTTAGTATATTCCTATATATTCTATTTCTGATCCTCTGTGTGCGTGTGAGTGTGCATGCATGCTCGCATCAACATGTAAGAGAGAAAAAGAGTGCGTGTGGTTTATGATCAGTGAAATCTAACATGTATGAAGATGCAAATGTTTTCATCAGCCTTCCCTAACCCTGCCCTTTGTACCCGGATGCGTGCATGCGTATATGTGTGTGTGGTGTGTGTGGTATGCACATTTGTGTCTGTCTGTGTCTGTGTGCGTGCGTGTGTGTCTATGGCTGTTTAGGTTCTCAGCGTGTAACAGAGCCTGAGTTTGATGAGGGTACAGCAGTAGTGTCTAAAGGTGGGTGGGGACCGTTTCCAAGTGTTACAATGCAGTGTGTTCCAGAGCTGGTGTTTTCATGTGTGGTGCTGCTCTGGTGCTCGTCCGGCTGGAACACGTCTGCCTGCGTTCATTTACAGCCACATCAGCAGAAAAAAATGAAATATTGTGTTGATGACACACATGATATGATAATATCTTATGGATCTTTTGTTATTTAATATTTTTCCTTTTTCACGGTTTTTCCTTTTCACAAATTATAGTTTTCCTTTTGTTTATTTTTGTACAGTTACAGTTATGTATGAGACTCATGTTTCAGCTAATTAATTTACTAAAAAAGGGACAAAACATAACTTGACATAATTATTGATGTTGTTTTTCAATAGTCAGCAAAGACCACGATAAGAAGATGAGACATTCATTTCGATAAATCACAAAGTTTCTCTTGAATCAGTGCATTATTTATTTCAGACCCAAGGGGATCCATATCACAACAACAACAAAAAAAAACACAGTAAAAAAAAACAGCAGAATAAAAATAAGAAAGAAAACACATTCATAATGTTCAAGAACGAAAGGTAGAAATCATACAGGCTCCATGCTTCTGTCTCAGATGAGTCTCATCTAAAATAAAGTTTAATTTCCAAACTAAGACCAAGCACTGCCTTGTTGAAACCCAGCTTGTTGTTTGTGTATATCTGTGTACTGTAAAAGTCTGTCTCCGTACGTGAGGGTTGGACTGGTCTGGGGTTTGGATGAGAATCAAGTTAAAAAGAGATAAAAGGAGGAATGTAAAAATATAGCCCTCTCACCATGTTTTTGTTTTACTTAACATGCACGGAAGGAATACATGAAAAAGCTCACTAGCACCTTGTGAAGTGAAGCTAATGGCCAACACTGAGCTCGGGAAATGAAACCAGTGACCTTGGAATCGCAACAAAACCCAGACACAGTTGCTCAGATCCCTTCAAGGCTGATCAGTCTCTTTATTTATATTTTTATCTTCAGAGATTAGTTCTGCCACAAACCCCCCCGAAAAGTTGTTTTTTTTACTACCCTTTAAAAATACAGCACACAGTCATGAAAAGTGCGTTGCTATTTTTAGAATAATCTTTTAATAGCCTGTATCCTTGAGGCAGACTGTTCTGTTGTGGTTGCCGTGGCGTGCAGTAACTTAAGTGCTATCAGGCTCCAAGCTAACATGTTAGCATACATTACTAGTAGTAATCTAGAGTAGTGGATAATGGGTTTACATGTCATGAGCTAGGAGGCTAACTAGCATGATTTCATACCCAGATCTAAGACAGCAGACTACTAGCTAGTGTTGTAGTCAAGACCACCTGACCCGAAGACCTTGAGGGGGTCGAGACCGATTCAAGACCAAGACCAATGGTGGACGAGACCAAGTCCAAGACCGTGACCAAAACGATGCGAGACCACTTTCAAACCATTACTGTGTCCAGTACCAGTACTGATAATAATCACGTGGCTTGACATTTACATTAATGCTCAGCTAAAAAGAAAAGATAATGTTATATAAAATTGAAACCAATTTTGGACTGAACAGAAGAAAACAGCAACACAAGACCTGCTGAAGTCTCTTCCCACTGTTGACACTGCAGTTTTTGAGGTGGTTTCACTAGCATATACTTTGTAGAACAGTTTTAATTGTCTTAAAGGTATTGAACTATCACATGAAGCAAAGTGAGTGAGTCCCAGAGAGACAAAAGAAAGGCGTCACTGCAGCTGTGGTCTTGACTGGTCTTGAGAAAAAATCCAGAGTCCAGCTTGAACCTAAACCGAGACAAGACAGAGACCTTGAATATGTGGTCTCCACGACACCACGACTGGTGTTGAGTACTACAACAATACTAAAACTATTGATTATGAGCAATTACACAAACAGTTAGTTAAACTGTAGGTAATTCGTACTTTGGTAAGGAACATTTATTTGATTTATGTTTTCCCTACAGCCCAACTCACAAGAATCTCTCAGCATTGGTCCTGTGTCATTCAGCACAGTTGAATTCCAGTGATCCGCGGTGGACATTTGGATTATTTTGATGCCATTTAACTCGATAAAGTAACTGAATTAAAATGTGGGACTTGAAAAAGAAAAGTTCAGAGCTTTGTTATTCAGACTTAAGGATGTACAGAACACTTCCTCCTTCGCTATTTAGCTTTTTGTGCTCTGATGATAAAAATAATTCACAGTCTTATACTATCACATGGAGAGCCACGGTTTGACAAATGCATAAGTCTCTCCTCTTTTATTTGTCATTGCACTCATTCCCATTTATTTATAATGTGTGTGTATGTGCATGGCCTCTTCCACCAAGCAGCAGATGGGCGAGGCAGAGAAAGACAACGGGAGTCCTCGTCAACTCTGGAGGTGCCAGACCAGCAGAGGACGCCCGCCCATCACGTACGATCCCGCTCCGTTTCCCCGCACCGCGAAGAGCAAGGCCGCATCCGGTCGAGGCCGCCCAACGTCCCCGCCCAGAGGTGAGGCCTGGCTGGAGACAAGAGCTTTCATTAGGACATAATGTGACACTCCTAATCTTTACAGTCTGAACCATCCACTTCATCGTAGGCTGAAAAATTCCTTTATAATTCACGTCTGACTCTTCATCATCATATGAAGTGAAATATGGGTTAATTTGTGCTCACTTCTCTGACGCCACTCTGAGTAAGGACTGAGAGCATTTACCGTGGCGCGTGGCACCGCCTGAGGTCTGATGATCCCTAATATCAGCCTGAAAACACAGGGCTACTTGGAAGAGGTAAAAGCAACACAGCAGACAGAGAGAGGGGAATGAGAGAGTTTGTTGGAAGGAAGCAAACAGTCCATCTACTAATGAAACGTCTGTCTGATGCAGAACACACCGTCCTGCCAGCTCTGCTTTTACTGGCTCTGCTTTTACTGGCCGAGCCAAATGAGTCCCGCCAAGAGTCTGCTAAAACACCACCTGACCACAAAACCTGACAGAAGTTTCTTTCTTTCTTTCTTTCTTTCTTTGTTTTTCTCTCTGTCTTTCTTGCAGGAGTTTGGATGATGAGCTTCCTCACAGTCGTCGTTCTCGTTCTCCAGCCCGTTACTACGACGCTGCCAGAGGTCGCCACCAGGAGGAGGAGTACCTGGAAGACAGGTGTGTGTCGCTGATGCCGTGCATCTGTTCAGAGTTGTTTCGTTGTTGGTTAGGAAACTTTGTCTCTTTGTATTTTCCATATGTTACAGCTGCTTACTTGTGCGCGCATGAGACAGTCACTCTTCGTGCAGATCTTTTGTTACTGTTAAGTATGAATGAGTGTCATGGGCAAACCAAACTTTATTTCATCAAGCAGTTTAGATGATTGTCTTTCATTTACCATTTACTTTTTTGTCTTTGATGACGTATTGTCTTCTTCACACAAAAAAAAATCTTCGGCTTCGAATCAAGTTTGGTGCAGTTGCTTGTTGTTTAGACGTGAACATGAAATGATTGGTTGCAGAAATCTGGCATTTTGTGTGTGTGTGTGTGTGTGTGTGTGTGTGTATAGCAATCAGCCACAACCTCTCTTTCCTATTCACTCTCTTCTTCCTCTGCTCTTCTGGTTTTTTGACCGTTGTTAATTTCCTCATGTGTCATCCATCTCCACTGTAACGACAGTGAGATCATCATGATCCACCAGTCAATGCGAGGCAAAAGTGCTGAGTGCCTCCACACCAGGTAAAACCAGCCAATCATGACGTTTGTTTACATTTTGGTTCTGGATTTGGGATCTGGATCAGTTTTGTGTGTAGTGTTCACATTAACATGATTTGTTTACAATGAGTGGTGCGAGTATCTGATTATTTATTGTGTGTTTTAGTATAATCATGCAGTGTATACATGAAACATCTTGTTATTCTTGTTATATGATAAACCTGTAAAAGATGATCAGGAGAACATGATTTCAGTTGTAAAATGTTGTGCGTTTGTTGGGGGTTTGATGATTAAATGATCACACGTTTCATCGTCCTCTAAGGAATAAGATGAACTAGTGCTAGGAACATACTCAGACTTATTAGTGGGACAGATTTATTGTTGCTTTGTTGGTTTTGGCTGAGGTCTAAAAAGTCAATTAGCTCCAGCTATATAATTCCAGGTAAAATGAAGTGGGCCGTCTCCTCTCTGATCAGTGCAGCTGTCAGCTGCACTACAGCCTCGGGTCCACTAGAGGACAGCACAGGACCACGCTTGTATTCAAGCTGTGATGATTTCTACACGACAGCCAGGCCAACGGCGGCTTGTTACTGTAGGATGCTGCTCGTTCAGTTCCTGTGTCACAGAGACGGTCTTTAATTTCTACTGGACCAGTGATAATCTACCAAGCTCATTGCTGCCACAGCTTGATTTAAATGAATGATAGGTCTTGCCTCTGCACTCTGTTCCCACATCCTGAAACAGCTCCAACATATCAGCATACTCTACATGCGTTTATCGCTGCAGTCACCTTCACTTGGGTCTGAGGTTGCTGTTGAAGCACACAGCTGGAGAGGTAAATCCTACTCCAGAAAGCACATCTGTATGTGTCAATTGTCATTATCTTTCTGCAACCACACCTCTCTAATAGAAACATGAGCTGGATACACCCTCTGTTTGGACTGTGTATATAAACACACACGGATGTGTTTGAAGGAGGACAGTGTTTTTAAGTGTCAGTTGAGATGAGAAGCAGCTTTTGATGCTTGTATATCTGTCATGCAGAGCCGTAGTTGTACTCACACTGCAAAGCCACAGAAGCTTAGCCAGTGATTTTTGCTCTCTAACAGGAAACCTGCTTTACTTTGAAAGTATGATAATAGACTTCAATCTCACCTGACGAGCCAAACTAACACAGTCTTACCATACAGTGTCTTGTCATTAGCTAAATGACATAGTATTGTAAATATAAAATCACTGGTTAAGTGGGGTTTTCTTTGTTCTTTTGCCCTGTGGAACTTTTTTCTGTTGTCCAAATGCTCCCACACACCTGTTTTTCTTCTCCTCTCCCTGTTCCTCCTATTTTCCCTACTTGTGTTTGCTGCATGCATGCTAACATCAGGAGATCTACTAGGCACAGTAGCACACTGCCACCTAAGATGCCACTTTTGTTCAACGGCATCCACAAACACACAACCAGGTAAGTTCATAGATTAGAGTTCAGTGTACAGTACTCCCAGCGTTGAGAAAACCTAATTCAAAGTCCCATTGGAATATAATATAATTATGCTACTATAGACAATTAAAGCCTTGAGGCTTTTTTCATTTATATCATGCAGGCCCATAGCTACAAAACACAGAGCTGTGCAATTTAGTTTGAGTTTATGATCAGCTTTTTCAACAGTGTAACATAAAGCTTCTGTCAATGTTAGTGACACTTAAAGGGATAGTTACATTTTGGCAAAATGGCCCATTGTCATAATCCCTATAGTTTCAGGAGTAGGTTTGTTACCTTTAATTGTCACTGCAAGCTATTTTTAGAACAGCGAAGCAGAGCCGCGAGCTGCTCAGAGCTATGCTACAGAGGCTAATGGAATTTCTTGGTTTCCCTCATCAAACTCATCAAATACACAATCCCACAATGCCAAAACGCTCTTGTGGACAAGTTGTGACCTGCACATTCACCACGCTATGAGATAATTACGGAACGTTGCAAGACAGAGTTGTTTTCAAGTTCAATTCATGCAATACCACTGATGTGCGGGGGCAGTTTTTCCGCAAGCTCTCTCAACTCTGTCTCGTAACGTTCCGTTATTATCTCATAGTGTGGTGAATGTGCAGATCACAACTTGTCCACAAGATCAATTTGAAGTTGTTGTATTGTGTATTTGATGAGTTTGCTGAGGGAAACCAAGCAATCCCGTAGCGTAGCTCTGAGCAGCTTGCAGCTCTGCTCCGCCGTTCTAAAAATAGCTTGTGCCGACAATTAAACCCACTCCGAACACAAAACAGATTATGGCACTGGGCCAATTTGCCAAAATTGTTGAACTATCCCTTTAAAATCATTTTAATGTAATTTATTTATTTTGATCATGATCTGCATGATGTCAGTACTCAGATTCCAGATTCCTCCAGAGTTGTTTAAGATTTAGAACAGGACTTTCACTTCTGGGTGCCCAACATAAAAGTAGCCCCTCCCATTTTGAACAGCCTCCTCGTGGCTGCATCACCTGTGTGTCTTTGTCCAGAAGGCAAATAAATGATAAATGATGCTTAACAGAAAAGTTCAAATGGTCTATTTTTACACCTCTGCTCACCTGGCCAGTTACTATATGAAGTGGGTGGGTCAGATTATCCAATGTTGCAAAGGGCCTTATTTAATGCACTGCCTTTATTTATTTATTTATTTTTTAGAATCCAAAGTTTGAGATTCCATAACAAAATGAGTAGAATACCTAATTAAAATACATAAAATTTCATATCCTATCATACATTCACAATAACATCTGTACATAGTATTGTTTATTCAGTGCACACTGCAAACACTTTGCACTGAGGCCTATAGACTTTTGATCTTTTTTCATACATTTAAGAAACAATTCATCAATTTTGTAGTTAAATCTTGTTAAAAGCTGTACATATGTGTAGCATAGATGGAGTCACACGGCCGTGCAGAGACCAGTGGGCGTCTCTCCCTGTGAGTATATGTTCCACAGCAGCAGGGGCTTCACAGATGAGTTTCTCAGCTTTTCTCTCCTTTGTTTCCTTTCATTTGCAAATGCATGCGGCTGTTGAAAAACCCTTTCGTCTCGTGACTAGCTCCACGCTGCCTGCATGTCGAAAGACGAGCTCTGTCACGGGATCGCAAGTAGTCATGGCAACGCGCCATTCCATCACACACCGTGTTGTGATGTTCACAGATGAGGTGACAGTTAGGTAAGCACACACGCACACGGATTATCACTGTTACCCATTAAACGAGCCAGAGTAAAGCTCCCAGGTTGGGAGGAAAGTGCAGAGAGCACACTTTTGCCATGGCAGTCTATCATACTTCATCTCCATGACGACCATAATAACACATAGACGCCCCCCGGCCCCCCCCATTCTTACACCAGTCAGTCAGTCATGGTTCAGTTCTCAAAGAAGCATCATGATTTTGGGAATCTAACCGGACTTTCTTTTTATTTATTTATTTTTTTCCTGTTTGTCCATTGTTTTTCTCTTTGTGTTTGTTTCTGTCCTCTCCTCCTGTCTCCTCTTTCTCTTCTCCTCCTCTTCCTCCATTGGATGGCATTTTGTGCTGTGGTGCCTCTAGTGATCTCCAGCCTTCTCTGGACAGAGTTAGGAGTGCTAGCGTCAACTGTCTGACTCCAGACAATCATGTCCCCTCACCAGAGACTGAAAGGTACCAGCCTCTGAACCCAGCACCCCTCCTGTAGTCCTCCTGCAGCTTCTTGCCCTCAACCTTCCCTGGTCTTTGTAGTTTTCCCCCCCCCCCCCCCCTACACAGGCTGTTGATTATATTAAACCCCTCCCTCCTCCTCACTCCCTCCCCTGCTCTACACCACTCTTCCAGTCTGCTGTTCCACCCAGCAGTTCCTGTGCTTTGCCACTTTGCCACTCAGGTTGTGTGAGAAGGTGTGGATTTAGCGACATATTCACCATGAAACTAGAATTCAAGTTCATGTCAACAATTCAGACTTTATTGTATTACATGTATTAACCACATGGGAGCAGTGTAGCTGCAGATAATCTGCCATTATTGTTTGAACCCAATGTAATGGTGCTGCTGTCCGTTTGTATCATAATGAATGTTAGTCGGCAGACAACAGCTTACACAACACTCTTGAAAGTCTTATTCACATGTGCATCAGATCAGAAACTCGTCTGGTTATCAACAATTCTGTATACAATTCTCTGTTCAGTTGATCAGGACACCAAGTCATCTGTTGGCAGTGTAGTTTCAGTGCAGTTTGACGACCAGGACCAGGATTGAAGTAATTACTATTACGGTAGCCTATATTTTTTGTCCAAAATTACATTATCACATGAAAAACTGATGCCAGAAAGACACAATGACACCTTCACTGACCCTTTTATTGAGCATTTAGAAGCTGCGAATGTGATGGACCATCTGGTAACAGAATTGGTGCACCTCTTTGTATGTTCCTCAGCGCTCGCCTTTATTCAGCGTCCTTTATCTTAACTTGTTTAACCTCACAGCAGCCAGTCCTCAGCACAACAAAGTGTTAAACCAATAATTTGTCTGCTTTTACTTATTAGTAACACCAGTATAACTGTTTACAGTCTCACCAAAATATGCACTTTATATGAGATCAACATTCTTGGTCAACCATTACCCGTAATGTAATTAAAATATCTTGAAGGACAGGTTTGGATTCTTGGATACTCGTATTTGAATGCAATTCTTACATGACATACAGTGTCAAAAAGAAGTGAGCTCATTGGAATGACCTGCATTTTTATTTTTTAAAAATTCAAGTCAGTCAAATTTTCATCTAAAACAGCCTATTTTAACTAATAACTTACAAATGATTGCGTTGTCTATATTGACATCAGTGTAGACTAACTTCCTGCCAAATGGTATCAATTTAAACTTACTGGAACGGTGGAACCTGGTGTCTAATCAAGGAAATCAGATTGGAGGTGCGGGTTAGAGCTTCTTTTGCTCATAAATAAACCCCAATAAAAAATGCCTTTCCGAGTGTCCCGGTCAGAACCCAGACCTTAATCAAACAGAGATGCAGTGGAATAACCTAAGAGTGTTGTTAAGTATAGTAGATTACTGCTGACAATGGAAATTTGACCAGTGTTTTTAAGAGTTACTTTTTTCCTGCCAGCAGTAAAGTTCAACAGGTCTGTTTTCCTACACTTTGATGAGGATCAGATCACATTTTATGACCAATCCTGGCAGAAAAATCATTCCACAGAGTTCACTGACTTTTTCTTGCCACTGTACTGTATGTTGAATGACGTGGCCCATTTGGTGGGTATCTCCATCCTAGACTGTAGGTTTACTGTTGCTGTCACTGTTGAGTGTTTCCAGCTCAACATAGAAAAATAATAAATGGATTTCATGCTTAAAAAAATACAACCAATATATTATAACCCAACCTGTAATTTCCCTGAGGGGTTTATGGACAGAGTTAAAAGTAAATTGAACATTGGACTTAAAATTAAAGTTTATAGTATCTATTAGGGTCTGCTGGAAGTAGACTGTAAAAGTTCCCTACAACAACAATAAGTTTTACAGTTTGGTCCACTGCCTGAAGTGGTCAAAAAGAGGCTTTGGCAACTTTTCACTGTGCATGCCTGATAATACAGTAGAATAGCATGGCTTTCTGGTTTTGTAATGGCTTACTGATTTGGTTATATGGGTGATATATTCTGTATGTGTACACATAGAAAATCTTTGTCACATTCCCTGCCCCGGAGACGTCCGGCAAGCCCCAGGATTCTAATTCAACATGCTTCCCCTGAAGATGACAGGTATCCTTTCGTGGACCCCCAACCGCTTCCTCCTAGAGCTTGACTTGTGCCTTCAAATCCGACGCCATTACACAAAAACCTAAAGGTTTTTTTTTGTTTTTTGTAGAACTATGAGAGGAGAGAGATTTCTTTCTATAAGGCAGTGTGTCACCAATTCACAAAGACTATTTTCTACAATGCAGAGAAACAGATCCTCTGAAAACCTGACTGACATCCCCCTGGTTCAGTTGGGTCTTATTGGGTTCAGGCAGATGTCAAGCTCTACTTTTGCAGCTAACAATAATCTTTTTACAGACTTCTGATATCTTTGTGAGTAGCTGGTAGTGAGCTTGCAACCTAATCTTCTTCAGCTTTCTTTTCTGATAAAGTGTAGTGTGTGACTTTATCTTGTATCATATGAAACAACGAGGCTATTTCACCAAACGGAGTGGCAGTGGCTTGTTTCGAACATTTCAAGTACCTGAAAAGAAAAAAGTTGAACATTTTTGGGAAATATCCGTTATGTCAGTCACTTAGATGCACTTATTTAGAACCGTCAACTATCCTTTACTCTCTATGACCAGTTCAGCATCTTCAAATACAATGTTTCTCAAACCCTTTCAGACCTACTACCACTATCCATTAATACAACAGTGTCAGTTATGGTGATTACATTAGAAGAAAACCTCACCATTCAATTCACGCTTACCTGTTCAATCCATTGTAGGAGGTTTTGATTGACTTTGCTTTAACTGACCCAGTCTAAAGCCACCACTCCACACTCCTGTCCATCGTCTTTGTTTGAAAGCTCACGGGCTCCAGAGAACTAGCTAACAGTTAGCTTTACCCACTCTGATTATTTTTGGCAGAAATGGCTTAAATTGAATAAAGGTGATGTTACAATGTTGCGTAAGTCCCAGAACACTGCAAAAACAACCAGTTCAAATAATAATGTTTGAACAGATTCAAACAGGAGCTAAAAGCTGGCTTGATTCTGAAGGTATTGCTAGGCTATGCTAATATCTCCTGTTTTTTCCCCTTCATTTTCAATAGAGCTGTTAGTGTATTTCCCAAAAATGTTCATCTTGCTTATTAAAAGTTTCTTGAAAACAACTGCAGATATTTCCATTGTTAAAAAAAACATAAATACAAGATAGAATCATTTGTGACACTTTTTGCAGTTTAGCTCCATATTGTAAAGTGTGTTTTGATGAAATGAGCTGGACACAGTGAGAGTGAATGTAATACACAATGTAGAACCTGTCATAACAAACTTTCCAGGACACAGACATGTTCTACTTTGTTTCATAATTTGTCACTCGCATTGTGTGACTGGTTGTTTGTGTGGCTTTCAGTGTGTGGTTGGTGTTTTTCTGGAACGCAGCCTGATGTGAAGACTTTTCAGCCACAGGCTTTGGTTGTGGTCGGTGCTGTAGTTTTGTCCTGCCGCTTCTCTTCCTCCTTTTCTTCCTTCCTGGTTTTTTCAGTGGCCAGTTTGTGCTCTTTCTTGTGAACTCATGGTAGTTTCTATTGGTTTTTATGGTGTTGATATCCTGCCTTCACTTTGCTTCCTGCTGTCTTTCCAAGTTTACTCGCGTACAGGGAATTTGCATCCGCAGCTTCTGTGTGCTCACCTTCTCCTCTCAGTCTTTGACAAGTCCCTGCTCAAGGCTTAGCGCTGAGCAGTGACTAAGAATTTCAAACCATAAGTGTGACCATGTGTGTGTGTGTGCGTGTCTGTGTGTGCCTTCGTGCCTGTGTGTGTGCGTGTGTGGTGATGCATGTATCATCTTTGTCATCCTCATGTCCGTGAATGGAGAATATGGATGCTCCTTCCCACCCAAGAGACTTTAATTCACCTCAGTACAAAGACGAGGTACACGCACACACTTAACGTGCACCCACACACAGGCACACTTACAGATGAAGCATGATTATATGACACCCCTTATTCATATCACCGTCACACCATGCATCACGGCATGCCTCCTATTCCCTGTTTTCCACATCATAAACTTATAAGGCCACTGACAGCTCCCCCCGACACAGTCAGATTCCTCTAAATCTAAATGATTTATCCTCCGTCATGCTCTCCTCCATCCTCTCATCCATACATCCATCTTTTTTTTTCCTTTCTGTTCTGTATTACTCACCTCGTACATCCACCATTCTCCAGAAAGCCTCGGACCCTGGAAACACCTGAGTGTCAGACTCTTGGCAGGAGGCTCTCTGGGAGTGGCAGGTAAGGCATGTAGTACTGTAGGTTCAGCACATGGCGAGTGATGCAGTGTGGGCTCACTGACAGGAAGAGAGTGAAATTATACACAACTTGACAATTAATGTTTGAATTATCCATCACTTAAAAGCTGCTAGTTTGAAAGAAGCCCTCTCCTTTTTTAATTAATGTCAGATTAATGGAGGTTTTCCGGCTCTAGACACACAATAAGCCATGGTCCATGTTTGATTTTAAAGTAAACTATAATTGTTATTAAGTAACAGTCTGTCTAGATTTTCAATAGGTTTATGAAGATTCGGTGCTTAGCCGGAGTCAAGTTGCAGTCATCAGTTTGATGACATATTTCATTTTAGATCAAACTTTTATTGGAACTCTCCTGGGTCTCCATTAACGCACATTAATTTGTGTGGAGGTTTTGCTGAGTTGCTTCCCTCTCTGAGGCAGGCATCCACTGACCTGCAGTCACATTACAGTGCATTAGCTTTTATATATATAAAAAAAACAACCTAACATGGATATCAAGTGCACATACCAGTGTGTTTTTTAAGTGCTTCAAAGTGTGGCTTTAAAAGCATCAATAAAATGTACATCATGTGTCAACCTTTTCTCCTTAAAATGTGTTAGTATACAATGGCTGTGCCAAATATGTTAACGTATACTGTATATTTTTAGGAGAATGGTTGGATGTTCAGATAATGGTCCTTAAATCACCCTTTTAACAGAGATCAAACCATTTTCACATTCTTTACACTGTGTCAGCTTTAAAGGTTCTACATTATATAAAGACAGCTGTTCATGCCTTTTATTATACAACAGGTCTAGCTTCTATATTAATACTGTGAAAGTATCAAAGGAGAAATGCACACAGCCTGCACTCAAAAACTGAGCCTTAACACCAGCTGTCATGGCTTCTGTAACTTTGTGATGTCACAGGTCAGTGTCTCTCTTCCTATTGGCTCACAGACTGCTAGCTCCAGAGAAAAACCTGAGAGAGATGTAAAATAACTTTGAATAACTATTGAGCCTTAAAACAAAAAAACACAGGAAACTATAAAATATGGGGCCTTTAATGTGTGGTTTGTGGTTCATTTTACACTTTTTGAAACAATTGTATTATTATTATTTTAAACCGTTTTTCCTTCTTTCTGTTGCTTCCCCCCCTCCACCATTTTTTTTCAACCTCATCCTTCTACCCTCCCTTGTTTTTGCACGCTGCTGCTCACACATTGTGTTGCTTTGGCTTTGGGTTTGTATGAAACCTCATGTGCATTTTGTGTGTGTATGTACCAGAATCAAACCTACCTCTATACTGAGGGGCTCTAGAGGAAAGAAGGCCCCACATCAGGCCCTTGGTAAGGGGTTCCCTTTCAACGTGACCCCCTAGACACAGACAGAGACAGATCCCCTAACATTTCCTGTAGATACAGTACTGTTGAACATGGGTACTCTCTCACTCCCACACATTCTTGTCAGTGTGAGTGTGTTTCTGTGACGTGTCCGTGCCGCAGCGCAGCCTCTCACGCTGCAGCTCCACTGTGTTTGTGTACGTATACTACTGTACAGTGTACTGTATGTAGTGTGGGTGTTTTGTGAGTGTAATATTGTCATTTCTCTGTGGATGTGTGAGTGCTGTTAAGTTTCTGGGTTAAATTCCTGTTTTGCATAATTTCTGGTCTGTCACAGCTATCTTAACAGAATATGGCCATTTACTACATTACTGCAAATACTACATTTGTTACATACATAGACATTTTGAATGGAAATTGCACAACTGCTCATGTAGTTATAAAAAATACATGATATTCATGTTTTGAAACTAGGGGTGTCACGATTACTTGTGGTAATTAATCGCGGCCACAATTTATTTGCTGCCACAATTATTTAATCGTAAAGGTTTCTAAAAACCGTCGCTTTCCAAAAAAGAGGATGTCGGAACCCTGTCGGTCGATCAGCGCAAGTTACACAACATTATGAACCATATGAATCATCACCTTGCTTTGTACCCCAGAGTAAAGGTAAATACTCAGTAACTGGGTTCAATTATGTTAATGTCACTTTACCTAGCTATCACTGAACTGGTAGGAATTTAAATGTTAGTGCCTCATTTGGAATGAAATCTTTTTTACAATACTGATCTTATATTAATAGATACAGTACTTTAATTTGTTTGTATAATATTTGATTTTTTTTTTTTTTTGAAAATATTTTTATTGATTTTCAATGAGAAAAAAGAAAAGGAAATAACATAGCACATCAAGCACAACAATACTTCGTGGTCATGAGAGGAGTACTATAAGTAGAATATGAAAGCAAAAAAATAAATAAACAAGAGTAAAATAAATAGGTCAGTAGACATATACATCCTCATCATTTACATTGTGAGGTTTTGCACAATAGCCAGTGTCTATGTGTTCAAATTCTTAAGGTACTTCAGTACTGGATCCCACGTCTTATCGAATGTATCTCCTCTGTCTTCATCGTAGAGTCTCAGTTTCTCCAGATGCAAAGTACTTGACAGTTCCCCCAACCACGAGTCAAACGTAGGCACAGAGTCCAATTTCCACACTCGCAAAATCAGCTTTTTAGCAATCACCATCCCAAACTGAACTGCTCTTCTCTCAAATTTGTTAACAGAAGAAAGGGCATTTGTGGCCCCTATGTATAATATTTGATTTTACACATTCATAGTGTTGTAAAATTATTGGATATAATAATCGTGATTATTTCTCTGATAATAATCGTACCAAGAAAATCTATAATCGTGACATCCCAGTTTGAAACATTTCATACTCAGCAGAATAATGAAAATGCACAGACACAATAGTTTTCTGCTTGTATGGAGAATGCTGGCTGAATTCAGAAATGAGACAGTACTCTCACAGGGTCACTGAAATAGAAAAGACGGTTTTTATGAGTAGCTCCTGTTCCCAGGTGTTTTGTGAGGATGGATCAGAATGAATGAGTGTCTGCAGAGCTGGTTGGAGCGCAGCTTTAAAGGCTCTCACCTCCTCTCTGTGTCCTCTCTCTAAACCTTTATTTGCTGCTCTTTTCTTGGCAACAGAGTCCCTGACTTTCAAACCCCCGAACAAGCTTTTCTTTGCCGTACTTTGTGAAAATGTCGCCTCCAATTTTCCACCAAAATATCGTTGCTGTTCTTTCTTTCGTTTGTGAGACTGTTGCTCTTCCTACAGCCGCATTCTTTCTATTCATTTCCTATGCAGCTTTATCTTTGATGTCACTCATCCTAAAGCACGATATGAAACAACACCAGGTTCTACTTTTTGTGTGTGGATTTCAAAATTGTGTGCAATCTGACCAGCGAGACCCCAGTGCGACAGTGCCTCATCATGGACCACAAACATATTGACTTTCATTTTCTCTCCTTTTTTTTATTCCCGTTCTTTTCTCTCTTGTTTTTTTGGTTCATTCTTCTTCCCGCTCTTTTCTTCCACCTTCTCACCCTCTCTCCTTCCCACTGGTTGTGTTCTTCTGTCTGCTTTCATGTTGTTTTGTGTTAGGGGCCACCTCCAAAGTGGTGCGTCTCTTTCCTCCTCTGTGACGTCCTCCTCAGCCCGCAGAGTGAGGCAGCTCCCACAGCTTCCCCCCCAGAGCAGCACTGTAGAACAAGGTACTGTATGTGTTGATGATGATCATGTGTGTGTGTGCAGCACCAAATCATACTTGAACATGTAGCAGTCTGAGAGAAGTGTAATTACCAAACATGAATATCCACCATAATGAGGAGGTAGGAAATATTTGCTACATCCTGAACTCTCAGGTTAGAGGCAAAGATACATGACATCATTCAAACTCCAGGCCCTGGATGTGTGTATTGAGCAGCACCTATTCCACTGTGTATAGACTACTAATCCTGTGTGGATGCAATATGTGCAATATGATTGCTGACATCGTCTGACTCAGTTCCAAACCTTTGCAAACCTTAAAGCCCTAATATGTAACTTATTTGGCTTTTTATTAGCAAAAATCAAATATCGCTTCCATAAATACATATTTCACTCTTGTCGAATCTTGTCGAATGAGTCGTTACAAGTTGTTACTGATGTTGCATTCAGGTGCAGTCAGGCAGACGGCCGTTGGCAAACCAACCAGATGTCATTTTACTCGACGAGAGAAAGACAATAAAACGTGGGTCTGGTAAACAATACGACATCACCGTGACAACATATTGTCATGCCTGTATTGTTTTGCCTCGTGCTGGCGGAACACTTGTTTATCCTGTTACATGCAGCGTCTGTTGTCTGTCTGACGTCTGCCTGATTTCACGTGAACGCAACATCAAGAATACGTTCAGATATGCAACCGCACCGCTAGATGGGGGGAATTCCTACATATTATACATTTAAATACATACATGAATGACTGTCAGTCAGAGAAAAATCTGTTCTTCATTGCTCTTAAACAGTGGTTTCCTGTCACTACAAAGTATAACTGTGCTGCTGTTTTAGAGCAGTGAAGAAGAATTGAATTTTAGGGAAAGTGCTGTTTTATCTGGGTATAAATTATATATAATATTTTGTTCTACAGTATCATATCATTGACTTCCAATTCTTGCATCATAGCATAGGAACATTGGTAACACTTTACTTGACGCCTACCTCTATAATGCATTAAAACCATACTTATAATGAGTTATAATGCAGTTATAGCACTGTATAACTATAATTATAAACACTCATAAATGATTGTAATGCTTTAACAATAATCATAACATACTATAAATCATTTTATCATGACTTATAAGGTTAAGTATTATAATATGTTATAATTGTTTTTAAATCGCTGACAATGCCCACATCAATAATGCATTATAAATACAGTTATAATGTGTAACTATCATATAAATAACCATAAGGCTTTATAACAATAAACACAACACATCATAGAGCATTATAACTCTATTTTAATATTTGACCTTATAAGCCATTTTTATTTTATTTTATTTTGTTTTACTTGTGAATTTATTGACACATTTCAGGCTTTTTCAATCATCTGTCCTTTTATTATTTATGCGTGTTTGCAGCCCTGGTAGCAGAGCAGCGTGTCCGTCAGCTCCAGATGAGGGTTCAGTCCAACCGGATGTCAGCTGCCTCCACCTCCAGCCAACAGGAGCTGGACAGGCCCCCCAAGAACAAACGGGAGGTGCGTCAGAGTTTTCACCCCGACACTTCACCAGTCCACTTTAAAACAAACTCATCAGCAAAGTAAAGAGCTGCAGCCAGAAACAATGAGCAAGCATCAATCCCCCCGAAGTGCATCACAGAGAACGGCATGCACCCTGTAAAGAAGTAATAAATAATTTTATAATATTGGTGAAGACCACTCAGTGAAATGAATGGGTTCCAACTGGCCAGTCGCTCAAGAATGCACCTAACACTGTGACTATAGAAGTGTATAATCCGCACAGGCCAGTTGTTCAGTCTCTAAAGAGATAATCAACTACTCAGAAACTGGGTTAACAACAGTGAGACAGTGAAGTTGAAGCTGTGAAACCAAAACAATCTGCTGAGAGAAGCTTCAGCTTTAAATATTCTGGATATGATATCAACAGTTATCCTGAGGGTTTGATCATAAATTCATCTGTGTAATGTCTGTGTGTTTCCTCTAGATCTATAAGGATCAGAGGAGGAGCAGTGAAAATGTTTCCCATAAGTCCTCAGACAGTGATGTCAGTGACGTGTCAGCCATCTCTCGAACCAGCAGTGCCTCTCGCATCAGTAGCACCAGCTACATGTCCATCCAGTCAGAGAGACCTCGAGGACGCTTCAGGTGCACACACAAACACACACACTTACACACATACAAAGTTAATGCTCATGTTTTCTTCTCATTAAAAGGACTTTGAAGTGAGCTTAAAGGGATAGTTCATCATTTTGGCATATCGGTCCATTGACATAATCCCTATAGTCTAAGGAGTAGGTTTGTTACCTTTAATTGTTGGTGCAAGCTATTTTTAGAAGGGTGCGGTTTTTTAGAGGCATATGCAGAGACAGCTTGCCAAAAAACTGCCCCCGATGGAAACACGCATCAGCTGTTTTGCATGAATTTACCTCGAAAACAACTCTGTCTCACAACGTTCCGTTATTATCTCATAGCGTGGTGAATGTACAGGTCACAACTTGAGTGTTTTGGAGTTGTTGGATTGTGGATTTGATGAGTTTGATGAGGGAAACCAAGAAATTCCTTCAGCCTCTGTAGCGTAGCTCTGAGCAGCTCACGGCTCTGCTCCGCCATTCTAAAAATAGCTTGCACTGACAATTAAAGGTAACAAACCTACTCCTGAGACTAAGGCAATGGGCCAATTTGCCAAAAACGTTGAACTATCCCTTTAATTTTGAATAAAATCATGTCATTGATTTTATGACTGGTCAACGATCAGCCGTGCCATGCGTCCAACGGGCCGCCAGATTATTACCAGCGTGAGCGGCGAGATCTACGGCGTGGAGCACACCGATGGCAGCCAATCAGACACGGCGCTGGGGAGCCTGGGGAGCGGGAACAAGAAGCGGCGCTCGAGCCTCAGCCAACGTGTTGTTGCCATCCTACCATCCAGACGCAGCCAGAGTACCTCGCAGCTCAGCCAGACAGGTCAGAGAGCGCGCCGACTGACTGGCGCTCACACAACCACGCACCTAGAAACAAAGAAACACGACAGTAGAAACAAGCGAGTAGGCATCCTGGGTAAAGTTCTACCTCTGTCTGATCTCGGATCTGTTGTTCTCACTACTCACTGTCAGTGTCAACTATCAAAACATTTCAATGGAACACGTCTTTCTAACATCGTGCATCACAAAAGCAGATCTCTAAACAGACAACAACCACCACTTATAAACCGTAACACATCATGATGATGTAACACACTACAGTGATGGAGAAAAGCAAATCACACGAGAATAATGACATGACATTGTAATAAAATATCTATTTATCTTGGTCTAAACTACATGATATAACCAACCAAAACCAGACATGGACTCTTCAACTTTCAGTAAAAGTTGAAGAGTCCCTGTCACTAACACTTTAGTGAGTACATAAGTGTAATTATGGTAAATAATAAATAATACTGCTGCCAAAGAGATGCAGCCTCTAACAGCATCCACTCCACTTTATATTGGGTTGTAAACTCAAAGCATTTCCCTTTGGCAGATGATGTCACCAGGAAAAGATTCATATATAATGTTTCTCATTTTTAGCAAAGCTGAAGCAGCATATTTTCCAGGAAGGGTGATTTAAACTATGTGGAATATCTTATGTGCTTATGTAAAAAGCATTCAACATGCTTGTATTGAAAGATCAGACAATCATTGGGCATAGTAGCAGCTAACCCCAGTGTCTTTTCAAATACGACCACAGTGTAAACACCTAAATCCTTTAGCCCAATAGTGCTCTGACCTCAGCTTCGTAACCACAAGGTTTTAGGTTCAAATCTAGAAACACACACACACAGTACCACAGCACAGGTACGGAGGAACCACTAAGTAACATTAACTAGCACTGTGACATGCTCATATAGGTCTATGGGTGTATCCAGTGTTGCTGTTGTTTATGATGTTGTTGTTGTTGTGTGTGTTATTTCAGAGGCGGCGGGTAAGGCGGTGGTGGACAGACAGAAAGGTAAAGCAATAGTTAGACAGACATAGAAAGGGACAGATGTAGAGAGACAGACATACAGACAGTTATACAAATAACACTTAATTTATCAGCTCATCCTGCTAAAGACTTACAGCTGCATTTCAGGTGCATAATAATCATAAACAGTATGATATTAAAGGAAGACAAACATTTACAGAGCTATATACTTTGTATAGCAGCTGCTGGATGCAGCTTTTTATTGTTTTGAGTGATGTTAGATTAAGTTAGTTAATAAAGACTTTTACAGGTTTTCTAATAGACAGAGCAGACCAAAGTCAGGCAGACAGGAAATCACAGAGAGAATGAGAAGAAGGAGAAAGACTAGCTTTGTCAGACAGACAGAGGTCCCCAGCATCTCCAGCCCTTCCTGAACCCTGTCACTGGCACTCCACCCTCTCCTATCACCTCCTATCATGTCAAAGGCTGGTTCAGTTCTACCGGAAGCCCGGCTGTGTCAAAATTCAGTGATTGATTATTGATTGTTATTGTGGAGCATATACAGCGTCTGCACCGTTTTTGTTTTTCGGTAACAAACTAAAAGTGAAAGTGGACAGAGTTTCCATGTTGATGATGACAACAGCAGGCTTTTCACACAGAGCTGAACTGGGCCTTTCTGGTTGGATGCACACTGTCGTCAGTCCTCTGCAGTTTTAGATGGACTAGGCCATTTCCTTTTAGCCAGACCTTCCTCCAGTGACCTCACCACCTGAAATGACTAAATAAACACCTAAAACAGCACTGATTGCAAAAAGAATGTATGCGATCATCTCAACCAAGCTTCACCTTAGCAACCTGAAGATGTGCATGTTATTGTTTTTTCTTTATTTCCTTTATTAAACGTTCAGATTTTTAGAAGATGTTGGTGAGGTCACCATTGGATGTGAATGTGCATGGGAAGACCTGCTCAGCCTATTAGTTATCAGGCTTTAAGTTGTTGCATTGAGTTAATACAACATACTATGACTGGAAAAAGAGTCAACTCAACCTCCACAAACTGGTAACCCCGTATTAAACCTATTACAGTTTTGGGTAAGTGTGATATGAGATGCCTGATAACTGATATCAGTCAGGGTTTAGATGTCACCGTAAAAGGCTGGCGGCTCATGGACGCTTGTTTGTGTCTGCTGCAGAGACTTCATCAGGCAAGAAGGGTAAAGGCAGCAGCAGCATCCAGAGGAGCGTGGAGACGGGCATGGCGGTGGAGTATCCACGGGGAGGGTCCGCCATGAACCGACAGGCCAGCAGAGAGTCCACAGATGGCAGCATGAACAGCTACAGCTCTGAGGGGAAGTATGTGCAAGCTAAGAACTATACTATATGACCTATTGTACTGTATGTGAACACAGGATGAGTGTTGCAATGACTCCTTGTCAGGGGTTTTTATGATCACCCCAGCGCAAGCTGTGGTGTGATTCCACGCAATTCTCCTCCATCCTTCAGTGGATATATGTGACTTATATGTTTTAAAGGGATATTTAAAGGAGTCATCACCCGGAAATCGCAATTTCTCTTGTTAAAACATGCATATTGGTGTTTGACCTCAGTTGAAACTTGCCTGAAAAGCTGGACTTTGAAAGCGGCGCCGTTTTTTTCGCTTCGGCTCTTTTTCCAAACAGGAATAGCACACAATGGTGTGCCTTCCTAAAGCACGAGAATTTGATTCTACTCCGACGGTGACCTCACCGGCGGAGGCTACTGCCTCTTTCACCACCCAACCCCGGCCCGTCCGCTACCTGAAATCGCCGAAGCGGTACCAGGGGGCTGTTTATGTTTTGGAGTCTGCATGCAGGCAAGCGCCCCCCGGCTCTGTCCTTCCTGCGGCGAATCAACGCGTGCCTCATACAATGCACATCCGGACCAGTGAAAACCTCGCGCGTAATCTCGCGTGATAAAGTCGCGGTAGGAAAAAGGGTCAGAACAAGCTCAATGTTTGATTAAAATTATTTTTTTTTTTTCTAATAAGTTTCACGAATTGATCCAAAGCGATCCAAGGGGGGCTGGATACGTAAAAAACCAGGTGATGACTCCTTTAAAATTTTTGGCATTGCCATAATCCCTATAGTCTTAGGAGAAGGTTTGTTACCTTTAATTGTTGGTGCAAGCTATTTTTAGATTGGCAGAGCAGAATCATGAGCTGCTCAGAGCTACGCTACGGAGGCTAATGGAATTTCTTGGTTTTCATCACCAAACCCATCAAATACACAGTCCAACAACTCCAAAACGGTTGTGTGGACAAGTTGTGACCTACACATTCACCACACTACATTAAGTTACGCTATCAGGAATAGTTCACTCCTGAAGCTGAGAAATTCACATTAAAAAAAAGCTTTGATCAAATCTGCAGAACCTGAGATATCCTTATTTATAGGCCTCAAAACAGTACACAGCAAGGTCAGGAATGAAGTCACTTTATTAGTCCCTGAGCCCAAGCCAAGACAAGCCTGATGACATCATCAGGAGTGCCCTGGTGATGCAGCATTGTCCTGCGTTGTATTGTGACTACGGTATGAGTGTGGAAAATGCAGGGGCTCATTTGCTTGTGTGTGTGTGTGTCAGTCTGATCTTCTCAGGGATGCGTTTGGGTGCTGACAGTCAGTTCAGTGACTTCCTCGATGGTTTAGGTCCTGGTCAGCTGGTGGGCCGGCAAACATTAGCAACACCTGCCATGGGTGAGTGACAGCTCTATCAGATCTGCGTCTATACGTAACATTTCTGTGTTAATAATGCAGGCCAGTGAAACACCCACAAATATGATGTGCTGTTGTTCTCTGTGAATGTGAAAATAGATGAAAAGCACCTTCTTTTGTATCCGTGTACTTCTACCAGGGTTTTTAACTTGTCTCTGATAGTTTTTAGTGATTAATCAGTTTGTTTACATGTGTCTACCATATATATTTATGTATACTGTATGTATACAATACAGGTGACGTCCAGATTGGCTTGATGGATAAGAAAGGTCAGCTGGAAGTGGAGGTGATCAGGGCACGAGGCCTTACCCCCAAACCAGGCTCCAAATCCCTCCCAGGTGAAACTCCCTCACTCAAATCTGATGAGCAGTTAAAAGTCCAATTCAGTGTGACGCGAACTGAACTCACACAGTAGTAACAGTAACAATAAAGTTTCTCCCCTCTCCCTCCCACTCTGATTTTCCTCCATCCTTACCCCCTCCTCCCCCTCCCCTCTCCATCCCCAGCTCCCTACGTCAAGGTGTACCTGCTGGATAATGGATCTTGTAAAGCCAAAAAGAAAACTAAGATTGCACGAAAGACTCTGGAGCCTCTCTACCAGCAGCACCTGCTCTTTGAAGAGAGTCCTCAGGGCAAGGTGCTCCAGGTAATACACTGTGTGGGTGTGTCTGTGGTTGTGTGTGTGGGTAAACCTAGTAACACTTGAATATCAAACAGACCCATCATTGCTCAATTTTATAATGTGATGCCATAAAAACTAAAAAGAAACTACTACATGGTTCTGTTATTGTCTAGGCTTGGACTTGACTTGCACCTAAATTACCAGTATTAAGACTTAAACAGACTTCAAGCAGAAGTCAAACACTCTATGGAAGTGATTGCTGACGGAAAATAGGACTATTTAGGACTTATATTAACAAAAACATTCCGCTGAATTATGCTTTAAGTGCTTTGAGAGTTAAGACTTTGTCTCTTTGGGGAGAGAAGCCTCAGGCGAGTCACTTCTACAGCACTTAAGTCATCTTTGAGTCTGAAGTCTTCATGGTGGTAATTTAAGCTACATTCAAGAAAATCAGTTTTACTGTAAGATATGTTAACATTTGAAAAAAAAAAAAGATCCTCTCCAGCTCACTAGTTGATCCCGTCTGCCCACTCCCTCCTCTAGGTGATAGTCTGGGGCGACTACGGACGATTGGACCACAAATGTTTCATGGGTGTAGCACAGATCCTACTGGAGGACCTGGACCTCACAAGCACGGTGATTGGCTGGTACAAACTGTTTCCACCGTCCTCTTTGGTGGACCCTACATTAGCTCCACTCACGCGACTGGCATCTCAGACGTCATTGGACAGCTCAGGACCGCCGCCAGGCGTTCGGTCCTAGTGACCGGATGGCGACCGCAAAACCCACCTCCCCAATATCCCTTAAATGACGAAATAATGGACCACAGCTACTGGACCACACCTGAGCAAAGGGGCGAGAACCCCCCGGAGCCCCCCGGAGATCGACACCAAGAAGCCCTCGGTCAACCAATGAAAAGCCAGATGGAGAAACAGGGAATGAGAGAGAGAGAAAGAGAGAGAGGGAGAGACAGAACTAGCCAATCAAAGCTTAGCTGGAGTCTGACAATCACGTCTCACACCTTCCCTCTTCCTCCTCCTTACACCTTTATTTGTTTTTAGAGCTTTGCTTTCTTTGTTTTCTCCTCTGACCGGCAGCAGTAGAGCTTTGTCCAACATCCTTCACTTCTCTCTACTGTTTCTTCCCTTTCTTTGTTCTTACTTTCTTGTGCAGCCCCTATTAGAGCACTTGATTCAAGTGGAGTCCTCCACCCAGTAGCGCCCCAGCCAATCAGAGAAGAGCTAATACTGCAAGGTCACAGGGACGAGTAGTCTAAACAGTGCGCAGAAGTTAGTAGCAAACTGACGCAGCTCCGCGCAGCAGTGCTGTCACGTATAGGTTGGCTGTCGTCTCTACCAGTGTTACCATGGTAACAGTGTCACAGATGAGCACGAGGGGCAGCGGTTCAGCACAGTTTGGTTAACTCTTTAGGTGAAGGGAGGCGGCACGCGTACGTGCACGTCCTTAGCCTTGTTGTGAGATACGAAAGCAAGCACAAGAAGAGCTTGACTCCTTTATTGGGACGAACAAAAAGTTTTGCTCTTTGTGTAAACAAAGAGGAAAGAAAACAGAGGCCAAATTAACAATTTGCTTTTTTTTATTGTTTTTATTTGGAATCATTTTTTTATGTCTTTGTTTTGCCTAGAGTTCAGAATGGTACCATAAGGTGCAGACTCCCTCTGTGTACGTGTATGTTTGGTTTTCGAGCGACGGTGCGCCAAAGGCCGACGACAAAGGTCAGGTCACATTCGCCCGAACACCTTTCACCCGATCCTCACCCCTTTCCCCCATCTCTCCCCCCGTTCCCAAACCCCTCAAACTCCCCCTGCAGGAGGGAGCAGCATGACTCGGGGTTGCCCCGGCCCCGGCCCCAAGCTGCATGCACGTTTCTTTTGTTCCGTTTGTTTCGTTTTTTCGTTTTGTTCTCTATACTTTTTTGTAAAATCGAAGACGAGACAAATTAACGAACAATTCTCAAAAAACAAAAACAGAAAAAAAGACTAGACTATGTGTGTTAGTTCCACATACTTTTAGGCCAGCTTGTATGTTGCATGTTCTTGTACAGTTTGCTCGTACTGAATATGAATACAAACCGAGAAAAGCCAAGCCATCCCCGCCCCCTAACGAGGAGCGGACCAGTGGGGGGAGGGGGTCAACTCCACCCAGGCCACGCCTACCACTCTGGGTCTAAATATCCATATTAGGAAGTCTCCGGGAAAAAAAAGAAGAAAAAAGTTCCTTTGTTTCAGTTTTTCTTTGAACCCTTTGAACAACAGTGCTGTTCTGTAGTACTGAGCATACTCGAGCCCCTGGTGTATCTGAGGATGTAGGTGTCTAAACTGTAGTTTACGACAGTCGGGGCTAGAGACAGAGATAGAGAATGTGTGTATAACAGCTAAATGTATATGAAGTATAATTATGAGTTTGACAGAAATGATAAAGATATAGATATATGAATATAAAAAGAGTGTATTTGACTGTACACCCGTCACCGACTCACACACATGCACATCTTGTACATACAAATCAGGATGAGCGGCTTAAACTTAAAGATATGAACTAACAAAAAGAAAAAAACATCGCTGACACACAAAAACATTCCTGGTCTTGTTGAGGGGAGTTTGTGTCCTATTGATGCGCTCGGGCTGCTGAGCGGCACCGAGCCACAAGGGGGCGCTATAATAGGCCTTTATTTTTGTCCCAGCTGAAGAAAATTAGCAGAACCAATTAGAGCAAAGTTTACTTTCATCTCCTTGAATCCCCCGCCCCCCCTTCCTTTTCCCCCCTTTATTATTACCATTGGTTTGGACTGGACTTCTAAAACCAAGGAGAAATCTGGTTTTGCAGACATATTTTGCGGATGTTTCTGTTGAAACCCTTGGCGGTGTGGCCGACTGCCCTTTCCTTTGTCAGTATTACTCCAGGGATACTGATTGTTTACAGCCCATGGCTCCCCACTCCCAAACCACGATTCTAGACAAAAGACGAAGTATTCACTGCAACAGTTCTTGTTTGTATAACAGATGTGGCTCTACTGATGTGTATGTTTTATATTCAAGAGTTCATTTTTATTATTTACAAATAAAAGACTGTGTGGAAGAAGATCATGGCTTTTTCAAACGGAGTGGTCTCAAGTTATTGCGAAGCAGGTGACTCCAGAGCCTCAGTTAACACGGAGTATGTGACTGGGGCATTGCATCTTCCACTGGTGTTCACGGTAACACATAAACCCACCACCATTATGAAAAAGTAATAATGTGCCATATTTCAGCTTTTCCTTGGATCCTCATGTGTTATGACTGAAGTTAAGAAAGATGATTCAGTGGAAAGAGATTTGCAGTCATCCCTGCCAATCAAACTTATGAAAACAAAGTTCCATGAGAGTGTGCACGGTCCTCTGCAACCACTCATTCAGGAGGTATGTATTGCTGTTGGATAAAGGTCCTGTATTTTCCTCAACTCCTGTGTTTTATTTCAAGTGTTGATCCATTGGAACTTTGAAGGAGATTTATGGTCTTTCCTAAACATGAAGAGGGACAAAACTGAAGCCTTGGTAAAGAAACTATGCAGAGCCGCAGATGAATACAATAAAACCGAATTCTAAGACGTTGTTTAAAGAACCATTAATCATGTCAGTGTAGTGTTACATCTCTGTCAAGCTCTCTCTGCACTAGTAACGAGCCAGAAAGCCAATCAGAAGAGAGGGGGCTCTGAGTCTCCTCTGACAGGGTTTGGCTGACTCTTATCAGAGCGATCTGATAAAAACACTTTTAACACATATGAGAAACCAAATCCTGCACGGTTGGGTGGTGGCTCCAGTTGGGTGGGGCTTGGAGCACAGTGTGGATCATGACTTCATTGTGACATCACAAAGCTTCAGAAGTCTTGATGGCTGGTTTTAATGCCCCATTGACCTTCACAGTATCACATACTCTGACTCTGGACATGCTTTATAACCAAAGATGTAGAAAAGTACCAACAATATGGGACCTTTTAGAAAATGAAGCCTATATTATATTATATTAGTAATAGGTTATCCAGTAACCAGAAGGTTGGTGGCTCAATTCCTGGCTTCTAAGGGTTCACGGCCCAAGCCCTTGGGCAAGACACTAAACCCACACTTGCCCTGATGTATCACCATCATCATGTGTGAATGGGACCAAGTGGTCCCAGAGACTAGAAAAGCGCTATATCCATTTGCCATGTTAAATTGTATTATATATGGAGAAAGTCTCAAGAAAACATTATCGACATAGAATGAAGTTAGCAGGAAGTATGATGAACAGTTGTATAATAAGATTTAGCTTTTTAGGTTGAAAACACAATCAGTGGCACACCATGGTGAATAATACATTGGTTCAAACTGTATGATGAAAAGATGAGACACCTCTGTGAAGATGATGCAATCGCTGAACATACTGTATGTGTGAGGCCTATTTAGGTTCAAATAGAAGTTGAACTGTCTTCTACTGCCACCTCCTGATTAGTGTGTCACAGAGGATAACTTATTTTTAGAATACATTTACAAATCATTTCTTTTAAAAAAAAGTGCATATGATTCAGACAGACAGCAATTTCAGTAATGTCCTACCATGATGTGAAGGTATCAGCTCCATGCTCATTTTTCAATTTTTTAATTTCGATATTGATTGATAGCCTATTTTAAAAGACAAATTGCAAACACCTATGTATAACCCTGCTGCACACACAGCTAAAAGGATTCTAAATGCACATGAATGATAAAATTATTAGAGCAAATCATTTCATGTATATGTCACCGGGGACTCCAGCACTTGAAACACATTTTATCTAGATTCATTGATTGAACTGCAGATGTGTGATAGTGCAAGTCTTTTTTTTTTTCTTTCAACATGTTGAGAAGTTTATTCATTGCATAATTAGCTCAGAGAGTCAGACTGGCCATACTTCAGCATTAAAATCTAAACATTCATTTGAAATCTCCAAGCTGGAAATATACTGACATACAGTATGCGGTTGAATGCAGCATTTCCTCTGCTATTAGGAGACAGTTATACTTGAAAAAGAAAATATGCTGAAGAAATACACACTTTTAGTTCATAACCATTAACCACATACAGAAGAAAGGGATTTAAAATGTTGGACAGTTTTCTTTTTTTTCCAAACCTCTCAGTGATTGTTATAGATGAGAAAGAAGTAGCCTACACATGTGCTGTGTGTGACACTTTTTCAGAGAACCTTATTGACCTTCAATTTCTTTTTACTGCAAATGGCGGCTTGTCTTTCCAGTGACAAATACCACCGATAATGTAATGTGCATTGTGCACTTCAACAGTTTTCACAGTGAGATCATTATCATGTCCTCAACTGACAGCTGGAGAAAAGTCCTGCTACCAGATGCTGCAGATTCAAAGACTGCAAATTAAGGGAACACATACAATCAGACAAATAAACACACTCTATAAAAACACATGTGCAGCAAATTAACACAACACAGACGAGGTGGAGAGAGAAAGAAAGAGAGAGAGAGCTCCATGGTTGGTCTCGAACCAGCTGGGTTCACTGCGGTCAGGATTACACCTTCATGCCCTCCACCCACCCCCAAACTCCTATCCACTTTTTAATAAATTTGTTTGTTTGTTTACATGTGTTGTGATTTTTTATTTATTTATTTTTCAGTGCATGTGATCTCGTTCTGGACATGTTTTCTGATTTTGCAGTGTGTTCGACTATTTCCAGTAGCCTAGGATATCTATAGCGAAACTCCCTCACCTGTTTGACTCTTTGGTTAATTAAGTCCTCATCCCACCTGTGAACAATTAGCAGCCTGAGACAGACACACAGCTACACAAGGAAAAACTAATGAGGTAAGAATTGTAGGCCTATTAGCTATTAATTACCGTGGTTTTTACTTTAAGGGAATTACCGTTATATATTCTGGACATTCTTCTTCTTCTAGGATCATGCCAGAAAATGACTGCTTGCCAAAGAACGACTGAGTCACTTTTGGCAAAGTCTTGCCAAAAACTGACTGCCCCTAACTCAGGAGTGCAAAGGGTGAGACTGACCAAATTCACTGTCCTTGATCCTTGATAATCAGCGTACCCTCCTAAAATCATTGAAACTAATTCAAGTCGGCTAACTTCATTTATCGGTTAAAACGGTGTAAATTCACACTTCACATTAATAAATATTATGTTTTTTTATTATTATTAGCTGTAGGGACAGTGCCCGGCGAAGCCGGGCACTTTGTTATTCTGTGGATTTTTTCCTATTATTATTTTTTTTCATCTTCCGGATTTTCGATTATTAGTCCTGCAACTTTGCATATATTATCAAAACGTATTATTATTATTATTTTTCGCGACGTATTAAAAATTTTGCATTGATCTATGGGACGAGCGAAAAAAAAGAGAAAAAAAAAAAACCAAACATTGGAGTTTAACAAACGTCTACTGCTCAGGCATACTTTCACCTAGAGACTCCATTTAAACTTTAAATAGTAGACACAAGTCTTGTGTATTGGGGTATTACTCCACGTTTTGATAGGTTGTATAGTTTTTGATCAATCCCTGATCAATGACCATGATCATTTTTGGAGAAATTATGAGATTATAATGGGTGTGTATTGCACGGAATGTTCGTGCTAGAGTGCATGATGCAATCAGCTAGAGTGGGGGAGAGCCCAGAAAAACTCCTGATTCTTTCTCTTTCCACACTCCTCTTGGACACAATTTACACTGTACACACAAAATTTTTTCACAGTTTTGTAGACAAACTTGTTCTGTCTCCCACAATGTGTTCAAAATATCAGAGAGACTTACAGAATTTGAATTAGCAGCCTCTGAGTGCGACCATGTCTGTCTCTCCTCCTCATTGACTCCAATACAAAAACTTTCTGAGAGGAGCAGAACGGACCGATGTTTTAAAACTGCCCGTGAAAATATTTACTGTAGAAACACCAAATCGTACCAAAATTTTCAGGAAGGCCTTAGGGCACCGTTGATCCATGTTTTGTTCTGATAGGAGCTACCGTTTTGTCAGAATAAGCCTAATTGCAAGACCAGTGCAGAGGCAGAAAATCTGTCTTTTTCTCTACGTTTCTGTCTGCCTCAGCCTGGGGCCCCTATCGTCATTGGCAACCAGCTCAAGTTGTCATGGTAACCTCTGATCCTCAGGCCAGGGTCGTTAACATAAACAATTCACCTGGAGCTCGTTAAGATGTTTGTAAACACAGACACACAGCTAAATCACACTTACAGGATGCAGCTCAGTCACACACACAGACTCTAGAACCAGCTTCATGTAATTACAGTTACACACAAATTACAGTTAAAGACACACAAACACATCAAATGCGCGTGGGTCCTCAACTCTAACACAGGTAACTTCATGTGATTACAGCTCCTCCATCAGTGCTTATAGAAAGATGATCATGTGTCTGATCAGCTCTGTCTTGACCTTAAGATCGTGGGTTTGATTCCCATGTTGACAGAGATGGTTAGAACGGCAGTAGCTCCGGTGCCCTTTCAAAATTTCCCGAGAGGAAATTTTCTAGTTTATTATTATTATCTTGTAACAGCAGCAGCAGCATAAACAACGACCGAAAACAATTATTGAAAGACAATTGTTCAATTCATGAGTTTCAAATGTAAAAACACAGATGTTTCAATTTGAGTTGTGTTTCTGATTGGAGTAGGACCAATTAATTAGTTTGAAACACCTGTGGGTCCTCAACATTGCAGGTTGTAGGACTACATTTGAAACTGATGGATAGCCTAACAGAATGACAGACCGCAGCCTACTCAATACAACCAGAGAACTTGTAATACGGCATATCCTCGCAGTTCTGTGTTCCCGTTGGGATCAGTCGTTTTTTTTTTTTTTGGCAAGCAGTCGTTTTCTGGCGAAAGGGCAAGACATGTGGGACAGGTTTCCCCTCAAATTCAGCGTAATGCTGCCCTCCACCGGTCATAACCAGAACTAACTAGCCTAAATTCTCCAACAAGCAGCACCTGAGCCGCACCGCGCGCGTTCAGAGATGATATCATCCAGGTCATAGGTTAGTAGGTCAACCTACCTCCAGACCCCGGATGTTAAGTAGCTACAGCTAACCCCGGTCTCAGGGGGGAATAGCACTCGTCTATCATAACAAAATATTGGTGAAATGAACGAGTTTCGCGACAGATAATGTGTTATTTTGAGACTGCATTCCAGTGTGGCCGATACTCGCATTATACGCGGCTGTCGGCCGGATCTAATTTCGTCGGAACGACTTGTAATGACACCAAAGTTACCTGGGTGAGTAAACGGTCGTATGTTATGCTAGAAATGAGGTTCAGATTGTAAAAACAAAAAACAAAAAACAAAAAAACTTTTCCCCCATAAGTAGGCCTATAACTTCACCGTTTGTTGTTGTTGTTTTTGCAGCCCTGTTAAACTCGTGTTTTTAATGAATCCACTTGTCGGTGTTTTGTTAGCTTGTTCATGGATAGCTATGGTCAGACACACCTGGATTGGAATAATAAAGGAGCTGTCTTAAATTCAGGAAATAGTTGTGAAGCCCGTTGTGAAGGTGGTGAGCATGTGCACATGTTTGATTGAAGTTTTTTTTTTTTTTTCAAAAAGTAGCCAAACTAATACAGACACACAACACACACAATAACAACAACAAAACACTGTAATATCAAATTTTTGTCATAATCCAGTTTAATGTTACATTTCACAACAGTTTTACAACACTGGGTTACGACTAACCCAGATTAGTCACCAAAAAGTAATAGACTAAACTCTATCTCTGTTTGTGTTGGATAGGTTAGGTTACACCATTAGAGAGCTCCAAGATGAAGACTGAAAATATTCTGCTGCTCCCCTGTAACATTCAGGTAGGTGTTTATGACATATTACATAGTAGGTTGTGTGACATTTATTTTGGACTTGTACAATAAATATGTGTGAAATTGTAAGGCTACATGAAACATAGTCCAGGTTCAGGTCCAACTGTGGGCCTATCACACTCAGCAGAAACACAGGACACACATTCATATAAAAATATATAATGTGAAAAATTAACTTGTACAGAAGTTGCAATAGAATACAATGTACTGTACAACAAGTGACCGACTGACAGAAATCCTGAGGTAGCCTCTATAATCATCAGAAACCTGAGACAGACATTTGAAGCGCTTTAGTGCCATCTTGTGGTGATTTAGTTGAACTGAATTATCTTGTCAAACTGTTGTGTGATCATTGGAGATTTAGTTTTATTTATGAGTATTATTTTATTTCTATTGGCTATTGGTTTGGTTAGCGAATGTAAAAATATTAGATAAATAATAAATAATAACAAAAAGGTTAAACAAATTAACATTAAGCATTGACATTCTGGATAATACTAAATTGAGGGCTTTTTCTAACACAGTATGTGGGTTGTATTTATTGTGTATGTCATGTTTTATGAACACATTCATATAAAAAACAAACAGGAAGCCCAGTCATAAAAAAAAGCCGAAACAACACTTTTACTCTTGAACAAAACAGAGACTTTTGTAATGAATGCAAGTTGTCATTATGTGAAAATTAATTTACCTGTGTAGGTGGTTGCAGGATGAATGTAATCATTCATCTCTCTTTTTTTCTTCTTCTGAAGACTTCTATCTTAATATAATCTCAATCAGATAAAGGTTCATATCTTTGCGTGTACTGAAACCTGATGGCTCCTTTATGCTGCGCGTTTAAAGGGATAGTTCAACATTTTGGCAAATTGGCCCATTGCCATAATCGCTATAGTCATAGCAGTAGGTTCGTTACCTTTAATTGTCGGTGTAAGCTATTTTTAGTACGGCGGCGCGGAGCAACAGGCTGCTCAGGGCTACTCTATGGAGGCAAAGGGAATTTCTTGGTTTCCCTCATCAAACTCATCAAAAACACAACCCAGCAACTCAAAAGCGCTGCTGTGGACACGTTGTGAGCTGCAGAACCACCACGCTATGAGATAATGACGGAACGATACGAAACGGAGCCGTTTCAGAGGTAAATTCATGCAAAACCGCTGATGCGCGTTGCGTTCAGGGACAGTTTTTCAGCAAGCTGTCTCCGCAACCTCAAAACGATAATTATCTCATAGCGTTGGTTCTGCATCATCCACAACAGCGCTTTTGAGTTGCTGGGTTGTGTATTTTATGAGTTTGATGAGGGAAACCAAGAAATTCCCTTTGATAGAATAGCCCTGAGCAGCCTGTTGCTCGCCCGTACTTAGCTTACACCGACAATTAAAGGTAACGAACCTACTGCTATGACTATAGCGATTATGGCAATGGGCCAATTTGCCAAAATGTTGAACTATCCCTTTAAAAGCCCCATTCATTGGAAATCATTTTTTGACATGCATTTTTCAGAAGCGCAGATAAACAACAGAAATCATTGTTAATTTTCAGGCAAATTAGAGGGTGACTGACATGATTTGCATCTTGTACCAGAATTCATTGTTTATTATTTAATCTATTAGGAATGTTGTACTGATTTAAACTGATACCCATTGTGGCTTTTTACTAAATATGAAATAAATCAGTGTTGCCCACCTGGGAAATGATGGAGACTCCTCCTCACCAGTCTGGAAATCCTGACATGAAAATAAATTAGATTCCTCTCAGTTCCAGTGGAGATTTAATGTCCCGAAGAGACGTTTCAAGATGATCGTTGTCTCCAGTGAACAGACTGGCGGACACTTTGACTTTTTTGGCAAGAAAATTTTCACATTTAATAACATTGACATGTCAGAACCAAAATTTATTAACAGAAGAGTAAAGTGTTCATCATTGTCCAACTGTCATTCCAAAACGCTGAGAGATGTTTGTCCTTGGACTGTGTCTTCGCGAATGTCTCACACCCAAACTTTTCAATATCAGCCTGTATGAGTGTTTGTGTTAATTGTCATTAATGACTGGTTACATGTTTCCAACATTATTGGTTTGATTGCCTGTCATTGAAGTGCTCTCACAGCAGCTTTGGAGTGGGCTCCTCTCCTCAATAATGAGCTTATTATACTTCATAGTTCTTTTTATTGACAAAATCACAATATACAGTGAAGTGTGTCTTGTTGCTGTTGAGTGGCAGAGCTGAAAGTTACATCTTCAACACCACAAAATGTTCCAGACCGACTTTTAGCAAGGACACACAGTCATTGGAGGATCTTAGATTTTTTTTTCTTTGGCTTTAGTGACTGTCCTTAAAACTGTTCAATCTGGCTCTAGTAAACACCTTGTGCACATAAAGTACACACAACAGCACTCTGCCAGCCGAACCCAGTCTAGACTCCAGATTTTGCCCATCCGATCTTAAATAGTTCTATGATATTACAATCTAAAGTCCATTAAACTCTTAATCTCTCCGCCCCATCCCCTCACACAAACACTCATTTCACTGAACCAACCACATCCACCTCAATGAAACTCAGGACCCTACTCTGCACCATTACCTGCACTTTCATTTCACTACCGTACATTCATATAGCACCTCTATAGGAAAAAAACATATAATCCCCATGCACTTTGTATGTTTTTATGACATTGCATTGTGCACTCTGGTCGGATGCAAATTGCATTTTGTTCCCTAATTTTTTAACATGTGTAATGACAATAACTTGAATCAATCAATCAATCAATCAATCAATCAATCAATCAATCAATCAATCAATCAATCAATCAATCAATCAATCAATCAATCAATCAATCAATCAATCAATCAATCAATCAATCAATCAATCCTGACCAAAGAATTAAGGTTTCATGGGAAATAAACCCTCATCACAAGTGAAAACAAACAGCAACTAGAGGCCTCTCACTCTGAGACCACATCAGAAGGTCACATTACCTTTACAGTAAGATCACCCTCCAGTCTATAGATAGATAGATAGATAGATAGATAGATAGACAGACAGATAGATAGATAGATAGATAGATAGATAGATAGATAGATAGATAGATAGATAGATAGATAGATAGATAGATAGATAGATAGATAGATAGATAGATGAAAAGTCAAAGCCACCTGAGCCACGCACACACCCCTAGCCTACACTAAGTGAAGACAGTAAGAACCTTATTTACATTTGATCACTTGTATTAATCGCGTGTTGTCATTAATCAGCTGATCAGACTTCTCTCGGCTTTACACACCCAGTGCGCGCGCACACTCGGTTTCAGGCGTCATCTGACGGGAGAGGGGGCAGCTACCGAGGCCTGCGCGGTGACGTGCCGCCGCTGGTTAACTAACCGGCAGGCGGACTGAAACAGAAGGGTGTCATGTCACAATAGATTTGTTATGTTCCCCCCTCGGTGTTAATGGTTTGAGAGCCCCCCTGGTTTGCCGGTGCAGCAGCGCTTCAGAGCCCATTAGAAACTCGCTGCAGTCATTACCGCACTATTCCCCCGTCCGGCCCTCACCCCCCACACCCCAGCCCTCCCCTCCCAACGCCGCTTAATCTAATTAGATAGCCGGGCCCCTGGCTTTTGGAAGGGGAGGTGGGGAGTGGGCTGTGGGACGAGGAGGGGGATTCTTCTATTGATATTCATTAAAAATACATAATTTATCACTAAGCTTCCTGAGGTGCGGCGCGCGCCTTTTACCTTCACAGCGCTGAGAAAAGATTTACTCCATCCAACTTCATCTAGAGCCGCGGAATTATTCCTCTGGATTAATAATCCATATAGACTCAGCCAGGCGGACACAGGCTAATATCACACTGACAGTCTAATAAGACTAATAGACTAATGCAACTATACTGACTGACAGACCAACGATATGGCCTAATTGATATCGTCCTTAGTGCCAACATTACACGCGAATAATAATAATAATAATAATAATAATAAAAATGATATTAATAATATTATTAATAATAATACAATATTTCTCTTTTTTTTCTTTTTTTAATTCTTTATACGATTATTGGTAAAATGGGACAGGCTGAGTGGGCCTGCAATATTTGATAATGAGCTAATTTATTCCCTAATTAAATAGACAACAGAGGTTCAAGCACGAGAGCATCTCCAATGATCTGCCATCACGACTGCAGGGTTTTAGATTTATTCAGAACCATAAACACCAAAATACCTGAAAGACATTCTGCCTCCTCAGCATTCACCATAACAGCTGACTTGAGAGTTTATTATAATATGTTCCAGTTAGATCCATTAGTCATTTTTCTATTGTGTTGAACTCAGATTTTCTCCCAATCTTCATCCTCACCATAAACCAACTCTTCCTCCTCTGAGCTGATGCTTAGCTGATTGATTGAAAAGGACATTTCTTGATATTTTAAGTGAATTTATAAGATTCAAATTCCAACAATCAAAAACGTATATCTCCACCCTAGAGCTGGGTGTGATGCTGCGGGGCCTCTGTCGGGGGCCCAGCTTTTTTTCTTGCAATGTCCTGCGCTCTTACACTGACTGTGTTTGGCCACTAGGTGGAGCTGGAGTCCGCGTTTGGAGCAGCGAGGCCGCGGCAGTCACCTGAACCTCAACCAGTGGAGCTGCAAGTTCTGATGGTGGGTTTTCAAGTATTTTCGAGTAGCACAGACTCATTAGATGAGTTTATTCATTCACTCCAGAGGACAACAGTTTACTCAGGCGTCCTTGTTGGATTCAATCTGAGCTACCGATGTCCCCGCCGGGAAGATAAGAGAAGGTCAGAGAACCTTTGGTGAATTCAGAGTCTGTTTCAAACGCATAACACATGTTTTTTTGTTTGTTTGTTTTTTTAAATAATTGAAACCATTTCACCCACTACCACCTACAAGAGTTTTAATGTTACCAGTCATTTGAAAGTTGCTGGTTCTCCTCTCAGTAGGGATTACATCTTTCTTGATGCTTCTTCAACGTTTCAAATAAGACAATCTGGTCTCCACAGCCACCGTTTAAATCCACACTTTCCGGAATTCAACTCCGCCATTAGTCAAACCTTGAAATCATCTATGAAGTGTTGGAGTGAGTGTCAGCATCAGTAGCACACACGGGCCCCACCAGACCATAACACCACCACAGCCCCTGTCTTTATAGGTCCTTATAGCTATAGGCTCCTCTTAGAACATGCTCGGCTGTCCCATGAGAACCATTCCCCTCCCGTCATTCATCTTCATAACAACCCGTTTAGTGAAAAATTAACAACGACTTAACTACTGCGGTCATAAACACGTCCGTGCATTAACCTACAGGCGGATGAGTGGAAGGATGGATGGATGGATGGATGTGTATTGCGTCGTGGTGGTGGAAGGATCTGCACGGTGCCATAAAGACACCGGATCCTTGCTTTAGTCTGCAGTAAAGGGGTCTTGTGGTCTGGGGCCCTCCAGGTCTGCTCTCACTTGTTTCTATTGCGGGTTCCAGTACAGCAAAAACATTTTTACAGTTCTGTCAGTCACTTAAAACGTTAATTAAACATTATAAATGACCATGTCGTCGATCCCGGCCCACAAAGTTCTGGAGCTCTCACTGCATCTTTACTGAAGAGCTCGGCTGAACTGAAACCCACCCGTCCCATCAGTGTCGCAGGAGTTGGCATGGGTGATAGAAGTGGGTGTGTGTGTCTCTCTGTGTGTAGGGGGTGGGGTGTGGGTGTGGGGGTCTGATAATTTGGTCTATAGCCGTGTAATCCCGCCTGATTTCATCTAATACCACCGGTCCGACGCATCGGCGTGCGCGCACATCCCCCGATGTGATAATAGCACGATGTGAAATCCAGCCAGCTCCAGTTATTCTAAAGCTTTTGGGATGGAAGGATCGTGGTGGTGGTGGTGTTAGACTACAGTGCATGTGTGTGTATGAAGGCAACGTATACGGGAATGCAGGGGCACAATCAGAGCCAGAAATTCTTCCGCAAAAAAAAAAGAAAAAAGTCAAGGTCTAGATTTAACGAGGATTTGGGGCTAATATCCATATGAAAGAAACGCACGAAAACCATACGCAAACGAAAAGTGTATTTCTTTTCAAATGTCTGGTCGAGCGTGGCTCATTTTATTTGTCTAAAATGTCAAAAGAAAATGTTTTGCAATTTGTCATTTTAAGCACCGAAAATAACAGCGAACAGGTGCAGAGCAATTGAGTTTAGAGGCCGAACAATTAACAGTAAATTTATTGGCAGCAGTGGGAGCGCGCTGAATCCTTTTGACTGTTAATGAAATGAAGTTTGGTTCAGACAGGTTCCGCTCCAGCGGCGCGCAGCGGCCACCGAAAACAATTCAAAACGTCACTGTTCTGCGTCTGAATCTCACCTGCTGCGACTTCATTCAAATATCAGAGCTCTAAATAATTTTTGGAACTCAATTTACTCAGTGGTCATTTAATTTACAGAAACACCGGTGTCAGGCCTCATCCACCGCAGGTTGGAGATATTTTCACTCTGACACTGTGCGTGTGTGTGTGTGTGTGTGAGTGTGTGACGGTAAGACTGAGCGTCTTTACGCACAGGGTTTGGGGAATTATAGGACAAAAGCAGCTAAAGCAGCGGCTGGATAGAAAGGGAGGGGGGAAATTGAAGTACGCAGAGGAGGGAAAGCGGTATGTGTGAAGGGGGTGAGGTTGGGGGTACGGGGATGTAGAGGGGGGGTTCTGTGTGCGGGCTAGGGGTGTATGTGGAGCTGATTTATCTCAGGAGCCCCCCGGTCATTTCCATATATTGAAATGCGCCGCCAGTCACTCAATTTCCCCGGAGCTGTCGTGCGTGCAGGGAAGGCGCGCATGTGACCACCGCCGCTCTGATGCCCCGTAGTCCCTCTCCGCTCTTTTCACGCTCCTTACAAAGCCCGACTCCTCTCCGTTTTATGAAGCTTTATCAAAGTACACCACTGTCCATTCGCTCGGTGCGCACAGGTACGGAGGAGCAGCCTATATGAGCCGGTGAAAGTTTTTGCGTAAAAGTGCTGAACACTGGGAATAAAGTTAAAGACGGCAGCGTGTGGCCTACATATGGTCCAGAGCTTATACAGCTGTATTCCACCTGAGTGCGGCCTGTGGAGCCCGAATTTATTTCTGACAATTTCTCCTGATCCCTCTGTTTATTATCGTGCTTAAGGAAAAAGATCAAGGGTTGGACTCGATGAGATATATCCATCCATACACACACACAGATACACACAGGCCCTGCTGGAGCCATGCACGCAGAGTGCTGCTGCTGTACCTCCGCAGCATTAAGCATGCAGCCTGACTGATTTATGATGGAACCGACGACGCGCTGCCATTTACATATAGAGATTCCCCTGCGCGCTCCCCGAGTCCGAGCAACACTACGGGCTTTGATCAATGTCCTGCCTTGACTGTGTGTGTGTGTGTGTGTGTGTGTGTGTGTGTGTGTGTGTGTGTGTGCGTGTGTATGTGTGTGTGCTGAGGGAGGAGGAGGGAGAGAGAAGAGGAGGAGATGGGAGGAAGAGAAAAGGGAAAAACATTCTTTGTTGTTAACAGATGGAGCGATGTGTAGGGAGAGGTCAAGGTTAGTGCTCTCGGATGTGTGTGCGTGAAGGGTGTAAATCGAGGGCCCCTTTAAGTGCGGGTATACCAGGGCGAGGGCCCTCAAAATCAACCTTTCAAACTTTTATATTCTCTCATATCTTCAGCCGCGTCTCCTAGAAATCACGCCTCTATACAACTTAAAATGTTTGGGCGAGGGAAGGGGGGTAATGGGGGCAAAGTGGCACAGAACAACGGGAGGTTGCGTCCACAAAGGCGGTTTGATGAAGGTCAGAAAAGGTTGATGTGTCTAAGTCACTGTTAAGTTTCTCTGTATTTAACCTGGTTCTTCTTTATGACGAGAGTCTTAACAGAATCACCAGATGACAGAACATGAGGATGTTGTGCGCATCGGACATTTTGGCATCAAACAGTTCAAGTCTGCTCTTCAATACCAGTTTATTTCCGACTTGCCAGTTGTGTGATTTACCAACACATCTCCTTCCTGAAAAACATTTCATTTAATTAAACGTAATTTCTCTCGCTATGACCCCTTCCAACGCACTGGGTCCCGTGCGCAAAGGCTTCCGGGGGGGCGTAAAAGTTTAAGGAGTTTGGTGCCAAAGGATGTTTTTAGCCCGGGTGCACCTCCGAACACTCCGTCCGTGTCACCCAGCCTGTAAAAGGCTTCTAGTGTTACTGGATCAGGTTTCACGGGAGCGGTGGCCGCCTGTTGCCGTCCAGACAGCAACAAGCCGCCCAGGACACCCGATGCCCGGGACAGAAAGCCAAAAAAATTCTCCCATTTATTTTCTCTTAACGATGACTCGTCCTTTCAGCCTTCCTCTCCATGCGCATATTTGACACGCGTTTAATGACAGGAGGATGAGAGAGGGGTCTTTTTCGTGTCTCCACAACTGACACACTTTTCAAGCAGTTTTGTGGAATTAGTTTTGTTCCAGTTGTAAATCTTGAAATCAGCTCAGTCCCTCTTCTCTATGCGCTCTCAAAAGAGTCGAAACGACACAAATAGAGTTAGAGAGAAACAATCTGGAGTGAACCTCCACACAACCTCCTCCATCTGCGCCTTTTGATGCTGAGAGTGAAAAATATACTGTGGCACATTTCTTTAAAGGCGCGCTGAAGCCTCCTTTACTGCACTGATTCTGTTTTAAAACATTTATCCCTCTCTGTCTTATTTCCCTTCAAACTTGCTTTTCACTGCTGCGCGCTGAGGAAATAAATGACCTGGGCCGATAATAATAAAACTGTAGCTCCGGCCCTTTTACAGACTCCGGCTACTTAAAATGATTAGGTGGAATAATCCGCATTATCATTTTCAATCAGCTTTATGATTAAAAAATACAACGAAAGAATAAAGTGTGACCCGCCTTTACCATCAGGTCCCTGCGTTAAGATTACTGCCTTTTTATTATTGTCATTAAATCAAACACATCTTCTGCCCAGCTTTAAACCTGCCTGAACTTTGACACGCGGGCACAAACAGGATAATCGCCTCGCACGCGCGCACGCAGTCACATGCGCACCTGAGCCCACACTCACTCACACACACACACACACACACACACACACACACACACACACACACACACACACACACACACACACACACACACACACACACACACACACACACTGCATTGTACACGGGTCCGTCTAATAAGCCATGCAGCGAGTTGCAACCTGCAAAATATTTCACTCACTGGTCATGCATTTTTTCCTCCTTGACGTTGAACCTCCTCCTTCTCCACTCCTCCGGCTCCCCTCTCTCTCCCTTCTTCTTTCTCTCTCTCCCACCCCCTCCTCCTCCTACTTTTTTTTTTTCTGTCTAGCCTCCCTTCAACACCCCCCCACACCACCCCCACCCCCTCGGTATTAAGTGCGCGTCCTCTTCGGTCAGTGTGAGTAGCTGCAGGTCTTGGAAGCACTGCCAGAGTCGCCGCTGCCGCCGCCGCCGCCGCCGCCGCTGCCGCTCCTGTACTCCGGGCTTCTGCTGATGGAGCCGCCGCCAACTCCTCCGCCGCAGCAGCCGATGTCTATTCGGGCGAATCTCTCCGTTTTCTCCTCCATCATCATCATTCCTCTCCTTTCCCCTCACTTTGTCCACCACCACCACAACCACCAGTGCATCTCGTCCTCTCCATTTCGCGCCTCTCTGCCTCCTCACTCCGGTCTGAAAACCCGGATTCGCGTTCGGGCTGCGCTGCGCCTTCGCCGTTTTAAGCCCCGCGTCTTATATTACCAAACCCCCTTTATTACAAGACTATTTACAATCTCTTCCCCCTCCTCCTCCTCCTCCTCCTCCTCTTCTTCTTCTCCTTCTTCTTCTTCCTCCTCCTTCTCCTCCTCTCCACCCCACCCCAGCACCATCAACACACCCTCCCCTGTTGTACTGTACTGTACTGTACTGTATGCAGCTCGAACCTGAGGCACATCTGAAAGTTATTACACGGGGCGCTTATGGGCCCGCTCGCACTCCCACGGTCTGCACTTTGGATTTCACGCAGACAGACACACAGACAGACAGGCGGACAGACAGAGGGGCTTTGAACCCTATAGTACCCCATATAAACCACCCCCCATAACCCCCCCCCTCTCATACACACTCTCTTACACTGTACATCTCAACTATAGTAAACTCACACTTTCACTCTTTTCACGGTCGAAATGTCTGTCTGGATTGTGATTTATGACTCAAAGCTCGTGCACAGGTCAGGATTGTAGACTCGTCTTGTTCCTTTAAATAACAATAAAAACACAACATTTCCTCTCAGTGTGGATGAATTCATTGATTCTTTCAGTGATTTCCTGCCGTGGTAAACACATCCCTAACCCTTTCTGAAGTTCCCATGAATACAAAGTCATTATGCGTCACTGTAAGACATAATAAAAACACAATACATATTTATAAATGTTAGAACACACTCTTAAAAAATGACAATTCCAGGTGTTGCGCATAATAAGATTGTCTTTGTTTTACGGGGCCAGGTTTTGATTATTATCTGTAAGCGGATACAGACCTGTGTGTGTCTGTGTGCGTGTCTGTGTGAAACCACCCAGGTTATAGCCTGTGTCTATATTTCTGTTGGTTGTTGAACCTGTCCGTCCTGTTCGCTGCGAGCTCCTTGATAATTTAACACGTGCGTCTTTCTCTTTTTCTTCTTCTTCCTCCTCCTCTCTATCTCTTTGACAACGTATAAGCGCGCGCTTTAAGGACACAATCGGCTACATTTACGCGTGTGCGTGCGTCCAGGTGAGCTTGTGCCCGCAGCTTTGCGCGCTTTCTCACACTGCAAAGAAGAGCGGCCACCGCATGCACACACTTAGTTCACACTCACACACACTCATACACTTCTCCGGTTGGTAGTGTATGCAGCGGTATTATATCCGCCCCCCTCCACTGAGCTCCTGTCCGCGGCTTCCCTTGCCCTGTTTTGCGTCCACCTCTCCCTCTCTCTCTCGCTCTCCCAGTCGCTCTGCATATTGCTTTCATTAGACATCTCTCTCTCTCTCTCTCTCTCTCGCACACACACACACACAGACACACACACACACTCCTCCCTCCCTCCAAGTGCCTCTTGTCCGGCCCCCCTGATCTCTGTGTCCATTGGCTTCCACCGTGTCTATTTCTCATGTCCAGCCCCCCCTCCTCTCCTCCTCCTCCTCCTCCCCCCTCTCTCTCCTCTCCCTCTCTCTCTCTCTCTAATGACCGTCCATTGGTGTTGTTATTGCGCGTCCCGTCCGTCCCTCCTCCCACTCCCACTCCCACTCGGGTGCCTCGGCCCTGCCCATGTTTTTGTATGTCGGGTGTCCGTCCATCGCCTGACGTTCAAGTTCGCCCGGAACGTCACGTCCGTGCACTTGAACTTGCACAGCTCAGAGGGGGGGGGGGAGGTGGGGGGGTTGAGGGGAGGGGTGGTGGGGGGGAGGGGAGGGGGGGGGCTTTTGCCATTTTTTCCATCTCTCTCCCCTTCTCTCTCTCTCCATCCACCTCTCTCTCACTCTCTCTCTCTTTTTTCTCAGCTCTCCTTTCTCAAAAAAGCCATGACGGCGATCCCGCGATCCATCTTCGCCTCCGCGCCATCTTTGTATTATTTCTAATTTATTTTCTTTTTTTTTCCTTGTGGATGTCAAAGGCGTTGGATGAAGATATTTTTTGCCCCACCGGAGTCTCCTCTCTAACCCCGGCTCTCCCCGATGTGATCCGCGCTGAACGCCGCCGCCGCCAGCCACCATGTCTCGCCGCAAGCAAGGCAAACCCCAGCACTTAAGCAAACGGGATTTTTCGCGTAAGTAGAGATGAAAAAGAAAGAAAAGAAAATGTCATTTCTGGCTCCTTTTCAATTCATTCAGCAAACCGTGGGGGAGAGAGGAAAAAAAAAAGAAGCAGCGGAGCAGGAGCTTGTGGACACCGGACGCACCGCTCGGACCCGCGGTCAACTGGACTTAATAGTGTGAAGAGAAAGTGCGACACCCTCGTGCGTAAAAGCCGCTCGGATATCCCCCCCGAAAAGCCCGAAAGAGAGAGAAAAAGTTTTGTGTGTCGGTGTACACCGGCCACTGCCTCTCTGATTCACGGCCACAATGTGCATTCACAGGCTGTTAAATGCACTCGCTGTGGCTCCGTTGCCCCCACGGTCGCTCCGGTCAGTGGGAAACGCGCAGGGCTCCCGGTAGCAGAGCGCGTATTCTCCGCGGAGGTTTCGTGGAGAAATCACCACCCCGGAATATCGCTGTGTGATAGTTCTGCAGGCAGGTCTCATCTGCTCTCTCGTTCTATTTTTGGATTATTTTCAGAAAAAAAAACTTGGAGGTGGATGTTTGGATCGAGGGGGAAAAATCTCGTGCCCGAGTGTTTACAACTGCCTCCTTCTATCAGCAGCTCAGCGGCACAGACAACACAAATCGATTTATTTTACACACTTTTCCCCAAAAATCCTACTGCCTCTTATGTAAAGGTAGTTTATTGGTGATTATTTTCGATAAGATGCTTTCTTCCTGAAACAGCCAGCAGAGTCTGTGCAGCTCAGAGTTAGAGAAAAGAAACACAGCAACAGGACAAGCAGCACCCCGAGTCCCGTGCTTTCTCCACTGCAGCATTTAAACAAAAAAACAAAAAACAAAAAATATATAATTTAATTCGTTTTACTTAATGAGCATTTAAGGTAAAAGTGAATACCAGGTAGGTTAGTCTGCGGGCTGCAGCTGCGGTGTGTGAGGAAGGGAGAGCAGATTCCACCAATGTGGAGTTAAGACTCCGTCTTTACGCACAGCGTCTATCGATCACTCTCAGGTTTTGAGTTTTTGGAAAAAGTTAACTGCTTTTATTGAGACGCATAGGTCGAGGAGCAGATGAGCGTGTTGGGGAAACTGCGGGGCGAGTGCCAAAGTAGCGTTCTACTGCCACACCATGTGCCATACTGTGCGCCACCTCCAGTGTTTGAGCGGCTCTCCGAGTGTCTCCAAAACAGAGAAAACAGGAAGATATTCGGGCATGTTTACGCACCGTTGCCTCTCTATGTGTCGATATGTTGATAGCTGTCGCCTGTGTTTGGTTTGGAGAGAGAGGGGAGAGTGTGTGTGCGAGTGTGTATGAGAGAGAGTGTGTATGTGTATGGCAGCGGCTGGGTGACAGCGCCAGCCACCATGGCCATGGGCCGTCGCTAGGAGGCAGAGCGCGATCAGAAAATCCAGCGCTGAACTTGAACCTGATCAGTTTCACCGCAACCCCTTCCTACACACGGCTACTATTTGGCGATCTCTTTAGAATAAAGGGAAAGTATACAAGACGCAAAGCACGGAGAAAGGGAGGGGGGGAGCAGGGGAGGGAGGAAGGGAGGGGGGGGGCATCTACAGTTCCTCTTTATCACCACAAACCGACTTTCTCTCCCTCTATCTCCCCCATTTTTTTTGTTCATCACATTCTACTTCCAGGCTGCAATCAGCATATGCAGCTCCTCAGTAATGTGCCTGCAGACTTCGCCTTTCACCCCCTCCGTCAGCCCTCCACACCACACACACATTTCATTTTGCATATAGATTCACATGTGTTTCCAGTGCAGCTCAGACTTCGGCCTGTCGCGCTCAAGAAAAGATCCAACTCGGATTATTTCTTGTGTTTTTTTTGTTTTTTTGTTTTTTTTAACACCTGCACTTTCATTTCACCCTTTCTCATAACTCTGTATTTCTAAGATATTATTTCCATTTGATTTCCATTTTTCCACGAGCTGGATAAATTAAAGCAGTAAAATGTAACAGCTCTCCACCTTCCAGATGGAATTATATCATCTGCAATTTTTATATTTCTTTAAGATATGAATTTATTTCATGTTAGTTTGTTGGGTCCATCTGCTACGTTTCCCTGCTGTGCTTGTTTCATAGATTCTTTACAAAGTGCAACTTTGAGCTTCAGTTTGCTGAAAGAGGTTTTAATTTAGAGCACATTTATACTTTTCCTCCTTGTGGAAATGTGCTTGCTTTGATATGTGAATCTTTTATATCAGCTCTCTGCACTGCTCTGTAAATACACTCAAATGAGAGATTTTAATGTGCTCTTATTTTAAAAATGTATCTGTGTGCATGAAGAGCTGTGTCTGCACTATATTTCTTTCTTTCTTCCTTTCTTTTTTTTTTGATAACCATTTTGAGTCTCTTGTCCTCCCACCTCATGTTCCACTAAATCCAAGAAAACGTTTTTCAAACCACTGCACATCCACTCTGCTGTTCAACTTATGCAGCTTTCATTAATTTATTTGTTGCTTTTTTTGTTGTTTTAATTGTGAATGCAATGCCCCATGTGTGGCATCGTGCTGACCTGAAGTTAAATCAAAGAGGAGAAGAGCAGGGAGGGAGGGTGATAGTGTGTGTGTATGTGTGTGTGTGTGAGAGAGAGATGGTGCAAGCCAGGAATTTATCATGTTATCTCCATGTCCCAGTTCATGCACAGATGTTGCGCAGGATTGCGGTGTTCAAATGATATTTCCTTGAGGGGATGTAGTCCAAATTCAGACCCTGTCTCTCCCCCTCTGCCTTCCTCTCTCCTTCTCCCCCCCGCCTCTCTGTCACAGACACACACACACTTGTACATTCCCATACACACTTTGTTACTCATGCATGCACAGGAACCCTATCCCTTTTTATCAGACAAAATCTGTACCAATCACCCAGACAGTGAAAATTAAAATCTATTTTTTGATTCTCAGTGGTTTTAAGTTCATTAAAATGTGAAATTGGCTGCTGAGTAAAGAAGGTCAACATGCATTAGGCGGCTAGCACAGAGTCAGACTCTTCACCTTGGACTGGAAGATTTTCTTTAAAAGAGGGACAGTGAATTATGTTCTCCCGTTTCACTTCTCTAATTCGGCGGACCGCTCTGTTCACACTCATCTCCCTCCACTGAGCTCCACAAAAGGCTTCTTAAAAAAGTAGTGAGGAGTTAATCCGGCCTCGGAGGGGTGAGGAATCGGGTTGAACGGCTCATTTTGGGGGTGATTTCCCGCTGTACAAGCAGCTGGTATCTAAGAACTGTAACGGAGACGGAGGGAAGAGTTTTCCCTCTCCGTGCCGCCTGCCTGCCTCTCCCCTCCGTCTCCCCGGCACATGCAGCTCAGTGCGTTGGACATGTTTGTGACAGTTTCCCCTCTGCTGCTGATTACAGGATCCAGCCCTGTACAAACAAGGTTAGAGAAGTGAAGCTCCATGTATTTAGTTCCTGGACCATCATTTTCCAACTTTCCCCCTGTCATTGGCTGTGAAATTGTTATCTTTGAAGAATCTGATTTGAGATCTGCAGCTATTCAGGATATTATTTCCTACCATTTGTTCTTATGATGTGTGATCCACATCAGCTTGCATTCTAATCATTTTTTTCTGCATTACATTACAAGGCACGTTGTTCTCATACCCCCCACCCCCCCTTATTGTGTGCACCACATGGCAGGCTTTTATTTAGCCAAGCCTCTTTAACTGTGATCCTGGATGTGACAGGACCAGAGAGAATCCGTGGACTCTCCTCTGTCATCAATTCCCACAAATAGTTGTATCAATGGGTTTAAATTACAAGAGAGGAAAAAGGGAAAATATGAAGACTTTGTTATTGCTTTTCTGCTGAGTGTCACCTTCTAATTTACTCCGTTCTGCTCACTCTTCCTCTTTCCTCCCACCCTCCCATCTTTTTCCTTCTCTCTCTTCCTATCTGCGCGTTTCCCCCCCCTTCTGCCTCGCCAGCAGCCGAGCCCCTCTCCACGGCCGTCGTCTCGTCGGAGGAGCTGTCGGAGCGCTGCTCGGAGCACTCGGAGGAGAGCGGCAGCCTGAACGGGCACCACCACCACCACAACCACCACCACCCGGGCTCGGTCGTGAGCCGGCTGGCCGCCCCCCCCTCTCTGGAGCAGGACCTGTTGACCTGCGGCCAGTGCCAGGCCACCTTCCCCCTGGCGGACATCCTGCTCTTCATCGAGCACAAGAGGAAGAGATGCCACGGGCCGCCGTGCCTGGCCGTGGGCCGGGGGCTGGACAAGCCCCCCTCGCCCTCCCCGGGCCTGGCCCTCACGCCGGCCCCCGCCCTGGGCGCCCTGCGCAGCCGCAGGCCCGTGGAAGTGGGCGTCCAGGCCACGCTGGCCGACGACGACGACAGCGACCGGCTCTCGTCGCCTCGGGGGATTTGCCCCAAACAGGAGCCCCTCCCAGGTAACCACGCCAACACAACACGACACCACACACCTCAGCTCCTGCTGGATTTCCACAGCACTTTCAACAAACACAAAAGACATGGCAGCTTCAGTGTAGTTTAGTCAGACCAGTGTGGGGGTAAATTCAGATTAGAATCTAACAGAACAACCAAAATAGACGATGAGTTCATTGTTTGTCTCAGACTGTGTGAAACCTCTGCTAGACGACGGACTGGAGCAGCTTCGACTTTACACATCAGCACGTTGTGATTTTGCTTGTGCATATTTAAAGTATTATCCTAGAGGGCTGAACAATGGTGTGTGTGCTTTCTGTGCTGTCAGGCCTCGTTTTTATTTCATCAGTGCATTGTGTGTGTGTGTGTGTGTGTGTGGGGGGGGGGGGTAGTAAGTCCAAGCACAAGCTTTTGTTTGTTTGTTTGTTTTTTTTGTTGTTGTTTTTTAAAAGGGGGGGGGATTATGGCAGAAAATGTGATTGGCTGGGTATTTGCGTATAAGGGGTGGGTGTTGTCAGACAAAACAACAACAGAGAGACGTCACAGGTGGGGAGGAAACCCAGGAGAATACGCCTCTGTTCTGTCTCACACATGACACAAAAACACGCACACTGGTTTGATTTAGGACGGATTCTCTCCCTGTCTGCCTCGCTCTCTGTGTTGTCTTTTGTTTGTACCGACTAGTGGAGTGTGTGTGTGTCTGTGTGTGTGTCTGCGTATGAGAGAGTGCAGGACAGTGGAACGGATCTTATCATCCCAAGTCTGACCAGCTGTCCTTCCACTGATCCACTGAATTAAATGCAGAAATTTTGTGTGAGGGAATGTATGTGTGTGTGTGTGATCTCCCAGTTTGCCCATTCTGCTCATTTCCACAGTGGTGTGAGTCCCACAGGCAAAGAGTCTTGTGCGACCTTGACTTTGTGGCACCACTGGTCAGTCAGTGCATTAGTGGACTTTTAAAGCTGCGTGTGCCGAGGGAGATCATCGGTTGTATCGGTGTGACTTTCAGTCTGGGGAGTAACTGCAGCCTCTTTCTGGGATTGGGTGCGCAGAATGTGTGTGTGTGTGTGTGTGTGTGCGTGTGTGTGTGTGCGTCTCTCTCATGTGGCCCCAGCAGATGTGTCCTGCTCTCGGTGTGGTTTCTCCCCTTCCACTGCCACATCTTACCGACTAAATGCAGCCCAGCTCTCCCATCTCTTTCATTCTCTTCCCTCTCTTGAGTTTACCTTCATACCAGACTTCATAGGGAAAATACACCACTTTACCTCCCGTTTTTACCCCCCCCATCCCGTCTCCGTTCCCAGTGTAGGAATCAAATGAGAGGCAAGAGGGAGAAGCCAGTTTTAGTTTTGCTCATAGAGGGAAAGTCGTTTATTTAAAGCGTCTTAACACCACTAATTATTTGTTGCAGCGCCATTCTTTTTTCTTCCTTGTGAATTTTAATTAGCAGTAGTTTTTAGTGGCGGGCTGCCTGTACTAAATTAGCTGTTACAGAGGGAGAGAGAGGCAGAGAGAGGCAGAGGAAGAAGGGGGTGAAGATGAAATAGAGCAGCAGAAACACACAAGCAAAATACACTATTTATCACTTTGCCCGTTGAACGCAGCTCAGGAATCCTAAATGTTGTAGTTTGTTTTCCGTTTTGTCATTTCTCTGTGTGTGTGTGTGTGTGTGTGAGGAAATGAGCGCAATAAGCTGAAGGCGTTGCTGACCGTTTCTGGTAACAGATTTCAGTGTTAGAATTTACTGTCACAGGAAGTTAAGATGAGGAAAATTGCTCAGCAATTAAAGTCGTTTTTGACCTTTGACCTTTGTCTCTAGGATACAAGAGACAGATCCTCCTCCTGTATGTCAGCTAGAAGGAGTTAATGCAACATGAGAGTGTGCGTCTGCATCTTTTTTTTTTTGTCAAACCTTCTCGTCTCTGTGCAGGGACTATATGTTTCAACACACACACCCACTCCTACACACACACACTCACAGACACTCACCAGCTAAACTGGGTTATTAGAGCGATTTACATCATAATACAGGCGTCTGGCTGCTTCAATAGCGTTGTGTGTGGGAACGTCTTGGTAGGAACAGCTGTACACTCAGACAGGAGGAGAAAACAGGACAGCAGCGTTATACATCTTGTCTGATGTTGATGTCAAGCTGAACAGCAGACATACTGAGCATTATTAAATGCTCGCTGTTTTGGAAATTTGAAAAGGGGGAAAAAAAAAGAAGATTTTGTCCAACTGCATAAAGAAGTCATGGTTTTATTTATACCCTGTCCTCTTTAATTGATGATCTCTCAGCCACTGGACTCAAAACCAGCACAAACAACCACCTCACTGGCTGAATTTTACGCAGCAGCACATTCATCCTGATAACTGATAATTAAAGCCAGTATTTTCCTTCCCTCGACCCCAGCTTTCATCCTAATTGACCCCAAACTGTCACGGTGAAGTAAATATGTGAAAGACAGAGGAAAAAAAAAAGAAAAGAAATTTTTTTTTCTGGAATTTCAGCTGCGATTGAAGCTGTCCAAAAGCTAAAAAAAAAAGGAGTTGAGGGAAGAGTGCGTGTGTTTCTTATTTGTAAACGCTGGCTTAGGTTGTGTCTCCATACAGTATGAGGTGTCAGTTCAGCCAGTACGACGTGAACGACTCAAAAAAAAAAGTGCTCTCTGATTTATTTTTGTAACCTCAGAGACACAAGACATGACTTCACTATTTTATGCTAGTGTCCATGCTTAATCCACAGTGATTTTCATAAGTAAAAATATGATCCCAATGCATCATTTTCAATTTATCCTCCTGTAATTTTGAGGGATTTACTCATGTAATTCCAGCAATAATAATAATAATAATTCAATCGGACTTCCAGGGAATATTTTTCATTTTTCATTTTTCATGTCATGTTCCAGGGACGTCAGGACGTCTTTTTCTTTATTTCTACAAATGCTGCAGCCTTCCTTTTTATTATTATTTTTTTTATTTCAGTTTTTTCTGCAGGCCGTACACTGTGACAATGTGATGTGTGCACGGCTGCTTGTTGTTGAAATGTGTATCAGCATTTCTAGGCAGAGTGGTACAGAGCTGCTGTGGCTGCTGTGAGGCTCCGAGGAGAGCACAAAGCGCCGGACTTGTGGCGGAACGCTGCTATTTACATATCAAACAGCTCCGATCAAGGAGAGACGAGACATTACCTGTGTGTGTGAGAGTGTGTGTGTGTGTGTGTGTGAGAGACAGAAACAGAGGGAGAGAGAGAGAGAGGACCGTAGAGGCAAAATGCCGATCAGTCATGCAAAAAGGCAGCATACCCGCCCACCCACGCCCCACACACACACACAGAAACACACACACACACACAGAAACACACACACACACACACACACAGTTAGTACTCTCTCTCTCTCTTGCCCATTTATTCTATTAATCCCTGACTGAGATGAAAATTCTGATTATAATCCCCGAGGCGCCCCTCATTCAGAAACAGCATCACTAATGTATGTCTCAAAAGAGAGGGGCTTGCATGTGTGTGTGTGTGTGTGTGAAATTTAGTGTGTGAATGGCCATGCCCCCCCCCCTCCTTTAAACCAAATGTGGTTGTGATTTACAAAAATTCTCTGGCTTGAAAATTGAAATGTAGAATGAATTCTCTTGTGGATTATTTCTGGAGTAAATACAATTTCCTTCTGTCCAGTTATTTGCCAGTCAGTTTCTCATAATTAGCATCGAGAATTTAATCCTGTCCTCTATGGAAAATCTGCGATATTATGTGTGTTAATGAGCCGGAATTGATACGTGGCCAGTGCAAAGAATTATTCATCCTACTGACCACTGATTTGCGATAAACTCTATTAGCCTATCAATATTAGCTCATTACCAGAGATACTATCGATACTCGTACATGATGATAAATTCAGAAATTTCTTGATACAATTTTTTTTTTTTTTTTATATATCAGCCACACGTTCTGCCCCCCAAATGTGTGCTCGGCAGCCCCGCTCTCAGACCACTCAGGAGTCATCCTGGCTTGCAGCCCTGTAACATGAGAATTGTTAGTCCATGATCCAGTGATTAGCAATTAGCTTATCATCACCGGTTAATGCCATGCACCTCAATACACATTAGTGCATTTTTAACACCCATTCATTGTCTGGCTCGGTGTCAGATCTCGCTCTCTATCTCGTGTCTATTCTCTCCCTCTTCTTCTTTTTTTTTTCCATTTTCTCTTTTGGCTCGTGCGTCTGTCTCTCCCTCTCTCTTTCTCTGTCTGTCTCCCCGCAACATTCGCAGTCAATGCAAATCTGGGACAGCCAATTGATACTGAGTCAATTACAGTATGTTTGGTATGTGTGTGTTTCATGCTGCAGCACATCCCGACGAGCCTACAAAGAGATTTCTCACGCTGGCTGCCATTACTAAATCTATTGGTGCTCCCTCCTCCCCCGTCACTCTTTCTCTCTCCCTGTCTCTCTTTTCTTTCTTTTTCAGAATTAGATTTTATTTAGTGGACTCAAGTGCAGCGTTAGAATGTAAACACGATGCTTTGCGCAGAAAACACCAGTAGCAGCAGCAGTTTAATAATCTGCCATAAAGACCAAGAGGCAAAAAAACCCAACAACCACCCAAAATCAAAAAAGCCTCAAACCTCAAACCTCCATAAACTGTTTATAGGCAAAACTGTTGATTATATCTGCAATCCAGATGCAGCAAAAACTTAATCTCTGACACCAATAAAACTGATGGAGAGGAAGCAGTTTATGTTACATATCAATAACTTTTTCTTGGTTTTCTCTGGTGTGAGCTGGGAAAGTCCAGAACCAGTGAACCTGTTGATGGTAACACAATACTCACACACAGACATGCACTTGTATTTTGTTACATAAGATAGTATTGAGTAGATAGTATTATGTCAGCGCTGGACTGAGTCTGCTCTGGTCTTGGTCCTTTCATTAAAAGGTCCTTCAGAAATGCAACACCACACTTTGGTGAAACTGGGCACTGAGAGACGGATTAAAACAGGAATTGTGGGATTCAGAGCAGCAGAGGCTGATGTATCCTGACTTTTACTTCAGAGTACGGGGCTACGCTCCAGAATACTGGATTCTACGTTTCCCATGGTGCAACTATGATTTTTCAGAAAAGTGAATGTGGATTTCTTCTTGAGATGAACCAGGAAGATGAACCCAGGGGCTGCCGAGGCGCCTTCCAGCAGGGTCAGGAGTGTTGCTCCGCATGTGACCTTTGACCTTTCTGTTAGGAAGTGAGAGGAGTTGTTTGTTTGGTCCCAACCATCAGATAAGACACCTTGGACTGTACCAGCAGTGGCAGGTGTAGTGAACAGTCAAATTTGTGGTTGGTGTGCCACACCTTCATTGTCATGGTAATGATCATAAACAGGTTAGAAACAGCTGTTAGGTGTTGTGTTGCTACGTCATGCAAGAGGTCACCTGACAAAAAAACAAAACAATAATTAGTTGTAATAACTCTACAATCAAGTCGTTTTAGTTGATTTTTTTTTTACAGTGCAAATGAGAGTCACCATGGAGTAAATAATTCAAAATGGATTCAAATCCCTTCTACTGCATCCTGGGAGAAACGGTCCGGTTGTGCAGGAAGTGATGCATTTTCCATGTGTGGCGGGTTTGGAATAAATAGACGAAGTAGCAGGGCATGAGCAACAATCACCACGGCCACCTCCACCGCAGATGAACAGACAACAACAACAACATCAAAGGGGGGGCAGGGGGGGTAGGAAAGAAATGCAAGGCAGAGACATCACACTGCCCACACACTCTGACTGACAGCTAGTCCCTGGGAAGTGCGGCGTAGACGCACCGCGGCGACGACAACTAAAGACGCAGACAGATCTCCCAGATCAACGTGGTTCGGCCAAAAAAACAAAACAAGACAAAAAAAACCCCCGTCCTCAAACGACGGCAGCACTGCTTCCCAGTTTGCACTATTTCCAGCGGTGACGGCATGTCAGTGATGCGCGTGACGTCAAGCCGACTACTGTACGCGCTCAGCGATGGAGGATTGTTTATTGATCTGGCTCTTTGTGTTTATGCGAGTGATTCGACATCCACGCTACATTTACTCCTCCGTGGTGAGAGGGAAAGCTGCTGTTTTTGGCTCACTTGCTGCTCGCAGTGTGTGAGTGTTTATTCCTGTGCACTCACACACAAACACACACACATGCACACGCACACACTGCTCTTGGTGTGTTCAGTGGGTGCACACATGTAACTCAACTCTCTTATTATGTTGAAGGCAGTTGAAGGCCTGTTCATAAAACTGTTTATACACTACAAAGCTTATTTATATAGGCCATTGGATTACAGAGTGGCTCTACACACAAACACACACACAGACACACACACACACACACCAGTCCCTGTCTTTGTATGTACCTGCCACCACATCCAGCATCCTTACATGCATGTGTGTGTTTATAGCGTGAGTGAGCGTGTGTGTGTGTGTGAGCTGGCAGTGTGGATGCAGGACATCCCCTCGGTGAAGTGTGCCAGGCTCTGAGCTGGCAATATGTGTGTGTGGCCGGTGTGTGTGTGTGTATGTGTGGAAGGGCCTGGCTCCTCACTCTGGTTTCATGTTTCCCATTTGGCTGCACTACTACTACAACTGCAGCAGAGCAGCACGCACACACACACTCGCACACACGCCACCGTGCTGTGACTGTATGTGTTGATAAGTAGAGCACGAACAGAGTGCGCACAACTCCACCACTACGAGTGTGGGTCTAAATCTTTCATTCTGGCATTGTGAGAGTGAGTCTGTTTCCTCCTCACTCCCACCGCCGTCTCCACTCTGAGTTTCTCCTCAGCAAATTAAAAGCACGCCTGCTGCCAAATAAAGTAGAATTCATTTTCAAAGCAGGATAACATATGTAATTCCTCTGATCTCAAGCAACTCACTCAAATGTTTTTGTTTAGTTTTTTTCCCCCCAAAATGCAATGAGAGAAGGCAACAGTGGACGTTCTGCCCTACAAAGGCAAAGTGCAGTATCTACATTTTTTCAAATTTGTCCAACAATATTTTTTTGACCAATCAAAAGTGTGGCATATTCTTTTCAATCTGGTAGAATTTGATATTGGTACTGCTAAAATTATTGGGCTTTTTATTTTGCTGTCAATTCAAAAAAGCACTGCAAAACCAAGGCAAAAGTGCAGCATCTGCCATAAAACGGTCAATTGGTCAGAAAGATAAACTACAAAATACATTTAAATCAGTCCACCTTTATCTAATTGATTATTCAGAATTTGATGCTTAAACCTGACAATGAAAAACACAAAAAAATGTTTTTCTCAGTTTTCTGCACTTTGCCTTTGTAGGGCAGAGTTGTTTTTTTAAAGGGAGCACCTTCTCTACCTTCAGACTGACCCCACCACAAAAAGACCAAAATGCCCCCCTTCCTAATCACTGTAGTCATGGATCTGCATTAAAAGAAATAAAACCAGTGCTGTGCTAAGTCTCTCTTATAAAGAGACAACATTGTAGCTGCACATTGTTTCAGATTCAGATGAAATGCTCCAGAACAGATTGATCAGGTCAATCAATATCCATTTACACAATATTAACGGACACAAGATTTCATATTCACATTTCCAACTTCTCAAATGTGAATATTTGCAGTTTTATCTCAATGACAGTGACTTGGCCGTCTCTGGGCCTCAGTCTCCTGCTTGGACAGAGCAAACACTTTGACATCGGGCTGAGAAGGAAATAATGAGATCAGACAAAACAGTTTCAGTAGCCGAGTGGAGAGTCTCTAAAACGCAACATCTGAATCATGGATAATTCTCCTCACTGATGAAAGGTGAAATTTCAGATATTTGCGCGGCAGCCTTAGAGGAGCATTTTTAATTGAATTGTGTGTGTGTGTGTGTGTGTGTTTGAACATCATGTTAATAATAATGTTCCTTCCCAACCTGAGGTCCAGGCACAACAAACGGTTGCAGTAAAAAAAAAAAGCACACAGTCACAAATTCATCAAGTCACATAATAATTATTTAGAGAAAAGAAGAGAAGCCATATTTCTTTCTTCCTCTAATTTATCTGCTTCCTTGTGACCAGGAACACAATCCCTCTGTGTTCGTCACTACGACCTGTGACGGAGGTAAACGCTGCTAACTGCTCATTTTTGTGTCACAAGCCCAACAAAAAGTTGTGAAGCACTCCTCTGTGTTTTGCACAGCAATACCCCATCACATTTATTATTATCACTAGCACCATCCCGACTGTGTTTTTTCACATCCCGTCATGCACTGTGGTGTCTCCACCCAGCACTACACGCTTCCTGTATACTGTATTTTTTAAACAAATACATTTTCAGCTAAAATGAGTGTCAGATGAAAAAAAAGGAATCGATGATATCTCACAACTACTGGCTTTTGTCAGATGTCGAGGAATATGCTATTTCATAACCCCCCACCAAAAAAAAAAGGCATACACAACAAGGACCCCCCCCCCCCCTCCTCCCCCCACCAGCAGCAGCAGCAGCAGCAGCAGCAGTGACTGACTTTTCCCGATAATTTGCGGAGTCTCATTTGAATTTTAAGCGCTACTTTAATCTTCAAAGCTCAAACAGCTTTATGAATATGCATGCAGTGGGCAGACTTTAGTTCATTACCTAGTTGTAAATTCTAATGACCATTAGGCCCTCACAGTAATTGCCAATTGTTTTGCATTTTTGATTGGCCTATTACCATGTGCATTCGCGGCGCACATCAGCTACGCTTGTCAGAGCCGGCATGTCAAGGGGTGTTTGTGTGTGTGTGTGTGCGTCTATGTGTGTTTTCATGCTTATACGTGTGTGTGCGTGTTTTCTCATTTGTGCCTAGGGTGAGAGATATCTTTGTGTGTGTGCGTGCGTGTGTGTGTTTTAGACTAATATAAATGAAAGTTGCATTTTTTTTTTTTAATTGTGTGAAGACTGAGAGCTGAGCCAGAGATTGGACATATTTAATTTACATGATGTCTTGTCTGTTCCCTCATTACACTGCTTGTCTCTCACAAACACACAACACACACCACACCACACACGCACGCACACACGCAGAATATACCAAATGCAAACCATCTGGCTCTCTCCTGTACGTGTCGGTTTTGACATGGTAAAATGATTTCTCAATGCCCATCTCTCTCTCTCTCTGTCAGCCTATTCATTTTTACTGCCCCCCCTCCCACCCCCACCACCCCCTCCTCATACCCACCAACCCCTCCTCATCTTTTCTCTTTCTCCTTGAACAAACAGATGTCAGATACCTCTCTTTTCTCTCTCCTCATCCCTCCCTAACTCCATCTAAGGCTGCCATTTTGAAGACAGTGATTCGTCTTCCTAAGTGAGTTTGTCTGTAAACATGGATGAAAACTCCCTTAAAAAAAAAGAGACAAAATGAATTCTATTGTTCTGTCCTCAGCAGAAAAACGCCACTCTTTCTCTCTCTCTCTATCTCTGTCACGTTATGGTTGTCGCGAGCACACAAGGAAAAATAGGCACCTGTGCGTAAACACTCACACGCACCTTCCTTTGTAGCGCTTCTGACACTTTTTGCAAGTCAGAAGAACAAGAAGAAGAGAGTCAATGAAATAAATTAATTTTCCATCTAATAACGAGGCCGGACAATTAAGAAAGTGAGAACAAAGCAGCAATAACAAACAAGAACAACTGGTGCACGGGCACCAATCTTCATGTTTTCTTCTTCGCTTCCCTTTGTTGCTTTTTTTTCGTTTTTTTCTCATCTCTTCACCCTCCCTCTCTACCCCCCAAAGACACACACACACACACGCACACACACATGCACACACATTTGTCTTCTTCCTCACATCTTCCCAGTTTGTGTACAAACGCTGTGAGGGAGATATGTGAACCTACATAGCGATGAAAAGGAATTCTTAATTGCCCAGAAATGAGCAATGTTACAAATGGCGGTGTAATGGACGCAGCCGGGTGGAAGCTGTGTGTGTGTGTGTGTGTGTGTGTGTTTTGAGGGGTTGTCTCCGGTGGGACTCACAGGGCCTGTTTCCTGAGGTCTCTTTTAGCCCCCCTACAAACACACACACACACACACACACACACACACACACACCCTATATACCTCTGGCTGCTGTTACTCACTTCAAAGTTGTTAATATTCAACTGGGAAACTGTATCCAGAGCACAGCTAAATTATTAAGTGTATGAACTTTTTAGGCAGTAAGATGAACTGATGGGCCACATCTATGAGATCCTCCTCCTCTTCTTCTCCGTGTGTGTGTGTGTGTGTGTGTACATGAACATGGCCTCTCCTTCTGCCCGATGCTTGGTCTTTGGCCAAGGGCATGCATAATTGATCCTGTGCCCGCTATCATTTTCTTGATGTAATTGCCCCAGTAAGATATGATGAAATCTAATGGATAATTTATCCCCGCAAAATGGATAAAGAAGCGATAAAATGCATCTTTGCGTGTGCGTTAAGTTGTACAGTAACATCAGAGGTGTGTGTGGTCAGTCTAAGATTACAGCCTCCAAATTCAGCAGAATAATCAACACTGTTGGGATGTTTTTAAAGGCAAATTAACCAAAAGTGTCAGGTTTTATTGTTGATATTAATTCTTATGATGTAGCTTCATGGCTAGCGCAGAGAGCTACATGAGAATAAATACACGTGTTGAAGGAAAAAAGGAATAAATGCTTTCCAGGAAAAGTCTGGGTCTGGAGGTCGCAGCTTAATTCCACCGCATCAATGTAGCTCAGGAACATCAACTGTGTGTGTGTGTGTGTGTGTTTATCAGTATAAAAAGCTTCAAGAGTGTTTTAGGGTTTGTTGAATTTTGCCAACCTGCAGTGGAACCATGCAGTTCTATTTAACCAAAGCAAGAAGAAAATGCCCTCAAATTACACCTCACCCCCTTTACCCCCACTCCCACTGCCCTCCCTCTCTCTGATCACAAACCATGAAAAAAAAGCGTTTACTTTAAAAAAAAAAAAAGAAAAAAAAAAGACTTCACCTCATCTTGTTAAATAAATATCCGAGTGTGAACGAGAGCGTTCTCCCTTGAACTCTTGTTCTGCAGCAAATCAGCCAGGAGGGAAGGCTTTGTGTGCCACTGTGTTTTTTAAAGCAAAGATGAAAAAAAAAAGAAAAAAGCACCTTCACCTGCTCTTTATGAATTTCTGTCCATTTTTCATTCTCCTTCTACCTGTCTTCCACTTCTCTTTCTTTGCCAATCTCCCCTCTTTTTCCTTCACCCCCTCCCTCCTCCTTGTGCTGCTGCGGTTTGCCGTTTTGAGACAGATGTGTTTCAACATGCTCTGGACTGGAGTTGACGCTGCTGATCGCTCTCATTCACACACAGACACACACACACACACACCTGCACACACACATATCTCATTTCGTTTATTTGACTTGAACCTGTCTTTAAAGAAATTTCACTTTTCTTTTCTTTTTTTGCTTCGAGCAAGTTCAAGTTGGTGTTTCTTAAGATGAACATGCATGTTTGTTTGTGTTTGTGTGTGTAACACACCGCAGCAGACACACAGACAAACAAAGGGAGACACACACACACACACACACACACACACACGCATATGCATACACACTGTTTATCTTTGCTATACAAGGGAAATGCAGGCCCCAATCTGCAACGCTGAGAGGTGTTGAAAGGAGAGGGGGAGTCGGAGGAGAAGGAGGGGGGGTTGAAAGAGAGAGATGGGGGGGGGGGGGGGGGGAGGAGGGCATAGGGGTGGTGCGTCCTGGGGGGATATGGGATGTGAGAGAGGGAGAGTGGGCTGAGCGAGGTAGGGAAGACTGGGACCTGGTGGTGGTTGTCCATTAACAGATGAACTTGGCAGACGTCCAACTGTTTGATGACACGGGTGTCATAGGGCTGTCTGTAAGTGTGTGGGGATGGGTGGGTGGGTGGGGATGGGGGTGGGTGGGGGCTGCACACACATCCACGCACACACATTACACAGTATCATTGCATGCTCTGGCTCTGCATATTAATATACTGTTAGCGTTCGGTGTGTGTAAGCTCTCGTTCCCATTTGGGTCTACCTGCATACACACACCCCGTCTCCTTCTCACAAACACAGAGCTCAACAGGGACCAGTTCAGACTGGTTTGCTGGCATGGAACATGTGCCACGCAGGGTTAAAGAAGGAAAGTAGAAAAATGAAAAGCAGCAAAAAAAAAAAAAAAGTTCAAACACACACACACTGACTGAAAAAGAGGAAAAAAAAATTTACAGCAGATTTCCACTAATGCCGCTGACCCGCCGAGCCCTGCGCTTCAAGAGGCGGAGAGACTGAACGAGGGAGAACACGGCACATCGGAGAAAGACAGATAGACCAGGAGGAAGTAAAATATACATATTTTTAACCTTTGTGGAACTGTTGCTTGTGTAACTGAGTGCAAGTTGACAGTGCAGGAGCGCATTTATATTTACAGCAACAGCCGGGGTCAGGAGGTGCCGCAGGAAGGAAGGAGGGGAACACACTTTCTGTAAATTCTCACTGCCAAGCTGCCGCTGCTGCTGCTGCTGCTGCTGCTGCTGCTGCTGCTGCTGCTGCTGCTGCTGCTGTCCAGCAGGTTCAGTGGGTTTGATGCCTTGCTTAAGGGCACCTTCATGTCAGTTGTATGTGGTTGTAGCCTGGTGGGGAGAGTGTTTACGAGTTGTGTTTTAACTTGCTAGTTGTAGTTGTTGCTCTCATGACAGGAGTGGTGCTGGTTTTTAGGTGTTATGTATCCATTTGTTCAGCCTTTCTTTTCTTTTTTTTTGTTTAACATATATGTACTTTGAGTACAGTATTTTAGTGTTTAGCTGATACTTTTCTCATTGTACAAACGGTTTGTAAAGATCCGGAACATTAATGTTGGGCTTTACCATGACTCACTGAACCCACTCACCTATAGACATGATTTTGCTGCCCAGATGATAAAGCATGTGCATGTCCTCTATCATGTTGTACAAGACACGTTGTGCAGGGTCGAAGGTCACATTTGTTGAGTCTGATCTGTGTGACTGTAAATGTATAGAAAATAGGCCATAAAGTCTACTGGTAAACCAGAGACATACACTAACACAATCAAGAAGATAACAGGTCATGACTTTGCATGTTATAATTAATGTAATGGTTAACTACTGATGCACAGGGCCCTCAGTATGGTGCATGGCAAAAAAATTGTTAGCCAGGATCATCTTATTTGTATCTGGATGTTTTGCTGATCCATCACACATGCTTCTCTGTGTACAAACACGCTAACACAAAGAGCAAACTACATAATGTGCGTATTTTGAAACATTTAATAGTAATTTAGCACAGTGCAGTTGAAGACTTTGAAGAAAAGAGAAGAGTGAAGTCCTCACCAACACATAGAGCTGATGTTTTTGTTAAACCTGACACCTATTAGTAGCTGCGAGAGGTACAGTACAGATGTGTCATGCTGCAGACATTTGAAAAGAGGCCTGATGTTCCAGAGGACGCAAATGCACTTTGCACCCATCAGGTCTCTGTGTGTCTTTGCATGTATTCGTGCAGGTGCAGCACAGCCTGTCTGGAACCTCACGGTCAGTTCAAACACACAGCAGAACTTCAGAGAAAGGTTCATACAGATGCCATTAGCATTTTAGTAACCATGCATACATGTGAGTCTAGACATGCAGTCGTTGTGCTGGACTGTTTTATAGTGCAGATGTCACATGGTTATGTCATTTACCAGGGGTCGGCGGGTGCAGACTGTATGTACTGTATGTGCCACATGATAGGCGGGAGGGTGGTATGTGAAGTTTATGTTTGCAGTGTAGGCACTTATAGTACATGCAACATGAACTGTGAACTGGACACCGTGACCTGCACCTAGAAGTTCAGCCCTGAAACACATCCTGCACCGTCAGCTTATACAACAACATGCAGCCACGTCGCACGTGCAACATTTCGATTTTAAGAAATGAATAAACATTCTGCGTCCATGAGTACGAGGAGCCTGTGGGCGTCTGTGCGTGCTTAAGTTTGTTGTGTCTGTGTTTGAGTTCACAGACTGACTACAGTAAAACAATAACCATGCATTTGTGATGCGTGACAGCAAGGGAGTATTATTACAGTTACAGCGTCAGCCTTGTTTGATGTTTACATCTCACTATCAAAGCATTATGATGTCTTGCAAACACATTTGGTTTGCACATCAACTAATATGCAAATTGACAACACTTTTAGAATGATTTTTAAAGCCACCCCGATGTTTCTATACAACTAGACTTGAGATTATATTTCAGTTTGCTCATGCCAGATTTCGACAGCAGATGGACCGGCTGCTTAACAAAGTTGTTATTTCTTTATTCCTTGAATTCCCCCTGTTGTATGATGCATCTATTTTGACTGAGTCTGAGTCACATGTGCCTGTAATGAAACATCTTACTCTTCATGAGCTTGTTGTGTGTGACATTCCATCACTGTTGCTCAGAAACTACAGTCGAAACTGTCAGATCTCCTTACTGTGCGTTCACACCAAAAGCTTCCAACGCGTCAAAACACTGGAATTCATTTTCGGCTGAAAATATTTGCCGTTTTGGAAGCCGTCTTGTCTGAAGCGCACCCCTCGAGCGTTTTTGACGCTTTGGAAGCTCTTGGTGTGAACGGCACGGTTAAATTTCTACCTGATCCGTCAACATTATTCAGCTTTAAACACTCAAACTGTCACAATGCTGAAGTGTAACCTGTGACATCTCAGCCAGACGCTTCTCACATTGGCACCTGCGCTGACGCATCGGCTTATTATAAATCACTGTGTGATATTGGTGGCAAAGATCCCTGACCACTGCTACTGCAACTCTATAGGCAGGCCATCGCACCCACCATTTCAACACACAGACACACACATGCACACGCCCTAAGGTCTGTATGTGGTGTAACTTACTGTTCTTACCTTTGGCTATATCCCCCCCCACCCTCCCACCCCCTCCGTCCTGCAGGCTGTTTGTGGCAGTATTTGCTGCATTAAAAATGAGAGCTGCTTGGCTCGGAGCGACCACATCGGCTACCTTCTTTTTCTCCCTCGCTCTAATCTTATGTAAACACAGAAATCAGCTCCCAGCTCGCTCTGGCAGATGCAGGCCAGCAGTGATGTCCCACTGTGATATATCCCTCTAAAGCCCGGATTAAAAAGTTTGGAGGCACAGGGCGTTTGGGGAGCTGGAGGTGGGGAGGGGGGTGCTGTCATCTCTATCTGTATTTATACCTGTGAAGAAAGACAGATTGAAGTAAGTTCATAAGTTGGTTTGAATCCAGGTGGTTTCTTAGCAAGAAAAAAGTCCAAAGCGAAAGCTTTAATTGTTTGCTCTTCATAGGGATTAAAAAAGCCACAACTATATATATATTTTTTTCATGAATGGGATGGGAGGTGGCATCACTACACTTTTAAGTGTCTAGTCTGCCAGAAATCCACAAAAAAAAGAAGAAGACAAAAGTGCGGGAGGGAGGGAGACAAGCATCCCAAAGAGAGACAAAGATAAAGTGGAATAAAGAGACGGAAAGAAAAAGATATCTCCACCACGCTGAAAGAGGCATGTTGTGATGTGACCCATGTCCAGCTCCGTGTACACATAAAAGCATCTGTCTTCAAAGATATATTTTATGTATGTGTGCGAGTGTGTGTGTGTGTTTATCTGCGTGTCGCGGCTGTCTGTGTGTATCTGTGTCTGTGAATGATCTATGGTCTGTGTTTACCGTGCCATATTTCGGCCTGGCCTGCCGTCACCGGTGTATGAATGATAAATTGCGGATGTCCATCGGATTCACCCGAGCACCTGTGGTCCCTCACTCCCCGGCCGTGTGGCAGGAGAGCAAGGCAAAATAAATAAATAAGCAAAGTGAGAGATAAACAAAAAGGCCTCATAGGACTTCTGTTTTTTTTATTTGTCTCTAGGGATTTTTCAGGATGCAAGATGTTACCTCTCTTTAACACCCCCCTCCCTTCTTTTGCCTGTTTTTGAAAATGAAACTATTATTCAGTTAGACTTGAATCAGACTTTTCCTTTTTGACTCAACATATTTAAAATCAGTCTTGCTTTTAGGAATATTTAGCTTGTTTATTTGAAGTGTAGATTCATATCTCGATTCAGTTTCATCTCCTTGAAGAGCAATGACTGCTTTGTTGTGTCACAAAGTTACACAAGTCCTGACACCAAGGCTGAGTTTCTGAATACAGCATTTCTCTGTGGACTAAACCCATTTATACTTCAACAGTATTAATATAGAGTGAATTACACCTGCTTTATTATCAAAAAGATATGGAACCTGTAATGGCCTTTGCGTAATTAAAACTGACTGATTAAAAAATGACATTTATTCACACCACCAGCATTATTTTCTCTTCTGAACTGACTAATGAATGTTTATGATTTCTCCGACCACAACGTGACTTTGCTGGACCAGCAGTCCACAAACCTGAAGACTGTGCACTTCCATCATTTAGAACTGAAACAAAAAGCACTAGTCCTCTGTCTCCTTGTTAATACACCATGTTAATCAATGACAATAAAACTCATCAGTTTATAACTGTCTATCAATTACTTAAAGCTCTGTGACTGAAGCTAAAAGAGATTTCCCCCTGAACCTGCAGCTAATTGTTTGACTTCAGACGCAGGTTGAGCTAATCTGATCACATGTCGACACAATCATTTTATAATCCACACGATCCTTGTTTAAGAGGTAAAATAAACAGGAAAGAAACATTTAATTAAATGTAAATGTCCCTTTAATCAATCAGAGGTATTTGGTGGATTCTGGTTTGTCCAGCCCAGTGGTTCCCAAGCATTGTTGACGTGCAGTCACATGATCACAGCTGTCAATCAAGATGCGTCAGCTCAGATATTTTTATATGCGACATTTTATTTAAACTCAATTTATATTCAAGAAAGTGAAAGTAATACAGTTGTTTAAGATTGTGTGTGGTGTTTTTAATCATAATTTTAAAAAGAATAATAATTGGTTAAATAAAATATTTTCATCATTTCAGGTGACCCCATTTGAATTCCAGGCGACCCCACGTGGGGTCCCGACCCCAAGGTTGAAAAACACTGGTCTAGCCTGTTTTTGCTGCACTCAATTATTATTACGTATTACAAAAAACTGGTGGAAAATGTGGTTTTGTTGCTTTTTACTGGTGAGGCTGGTTTGGAATGATGGATGAGTGTGTGTGCGTGTGACGGCCGTTATTAAAGTTCAGCTGCCAGGAGTGTGTGAGCAGACCAGGACTCAGAGTGTCGTGCTTCACTTCGGTTCTGATGGAGACTCACGCTCACACTCGGACACAAGACGCTTTTCTGTTACTTCGGTGTCTTTTGCAGCTCTAACTCTAACTCTGACCTATTTTTCCCATTGCATCCCTGCTGAGACACAAGCCTGTGTGTGTGTTTGTGTGTGTGCGTTTGGCTTGATGTCTGTTTTGCGGTTTGCAGAAATAAGTTGTCAGCTTTGTTTCTGCCCTTTTAACACATGGCCACTACTCTGTGTGTGTATGTGTGTGTGCGTGCGTGGCGTTGCACATGGCTGCGTCCCGTTGACCACTGAGGCCGTCACACCATCTCTACTCGTCCTTCTCCTCCTCCACCTCTTGGTTTTTGTCCCAGCTTCTCCTTGTTTTTTTCCCTCTACGGTTCTGTCTCCCTCCCTCTTTCACTGTTGTGTGTGTGTGTGGTGTGTGTGTCTGTGTGTGTGTGTTTTCTTGGCCTGCTTGTCTCAGTAACAGTAAATACCCTTGCCACCTGACACAGATCCACCTTTCTACTTGACCGCGCACACAGAGAAGGGCAGCCGTGTGTGTGTGTGTGTGTGTGTGTGACTGTGTGTGTGTGTGTGTGTATTCTCCAGTGACCCTCTGCCCTCCGGTTTAAAGGACTGGGTGAACACACACACTCACTCACACACTGTCCCCCAAGCAGCCTCCTTCACTGAGATAAAACACAGGTTTAATCTTTGACACTGTGTCCATACTGGCCTCTTTGCAGGTGAGGAGAGCCTCCTGGGGTGTGTGTGTGTATATGTGTGTGTGTGTGTGTGAAGCTGTTAGTTGTGGCCTGACCTAAATGTGGAGGACAATAGCCTGGAGGCTGTGTGTGTTTGTGTGTACAAACTGTACAGTGTGTTGTCTTCTTTGCTGCCTTTGTATGTTTGCCTGTTCCCATTTTTTTTTTTTTTTTGGTTTCCTTCCCCGTCTTCCTCCACACTGTCAGCCTCCGCCTTTTAATTAAAGCTTCTATATTTTCTCTTCTCAGCTGTTTTCCTGTGCTCATCCATAGGAAGATATATGTGCTGTTTTAAGGCGCAAAACAACATCTCAGTGTAGTTTCCCATCTGCTCCTTCGGGCGTCCCTCTGTGGGTCCAGGTGAGCAGTGCTCCAGGCTGAGAACGGTGACTGCTTTGTTGTGACATCACAACGTTACAGAGGGCCCAGTCTCTGAATACAAGCTGTGGAATGAGCATTTGATATTTTCACAGTATTAAAAGAGAACCCTGACCTGCTTTATAATCACAACCGACATGAACATCTACCTTTTATTTTGTATGATATAATGGCCTACAATAGCCACATATTACTGAAAGCAGTGCAACTGTTATTATGTAGAAGAAAATATAAAAATATGAAACTTTTTTTTTTTACATTTAATTTATTATTATTTATACTATTTATATTATAAATCTAACCCATCCACAATTTATTAGGATTATTTGCCATTTCCTTTGTGCATTGAATTGTGGTATAATAGTTTCTAGCAACACAAAAATCAGTCATATTTTAAATATCTTAATCCAACGTCATTCACACAGACAGAGCTCCGTCCGATACTCTTCAATACACAATAGAATTACTTTACATAAACACCAAATAAAGTTGTGCTCACAGGCTCGCTGGCTCGTGCTCGCCCACTCACTGCCCTCTCTGTCTGTTCCGCTATATCTTTTTATCTCGCTGCTTTTTCCATAAAACTATCATCCTGTTTAAATTACCCTCCCTGCCTATAACGCTCATCATACTGTAGCTGGACGGAGTTTGACCCGAGTGCAACTAGAGGGTGAAAGAAGGCTGATTGACAACACTGCTGCATCGTTCGACCCGCATCACTGTGACAGTCGCAGCCGGATGTCGAGGAGGAATTAAACATGTTTTTTTTCTTGTAAACCAGTTGTTATTCCAGACACAATTTGCTCTTTTGTTCTGTTTTGAGATTTTAAAAAAAGAAGACAAGGCGCTGTTTTTTGGGTGGAATGAAAACAAGGCTGGACCCGACACCCCTGACAATACAGTGGTAAAGAACGTTAACGTTTCTCAGCCAATCTGAGATTCTTACACATTATACCACACACAGGCTCTGACTCATTGTGAGATGGAAAATCAGTCCAGCAGGACAAATCTCATAATAGATGCCTAGAAGTGATATGCTGTGCCCCTGGCTTCAATAAAAACCCAGAATTCCTGTTTCTATTGCAGCGCTCTGTGATGATGGTGATGTTTCAAATGGAGATATTGACCTTTTAGGAATATTTACCATGTAATGCAATTATACCACTAATGGATTTGGCCCACTGATCTTTTTATGCACTGTGTCAGCGGGCCAGTAAAACATTGCTGGCTTTATTACAACACAGACGCACAAACCATGCAGACCAGTTGTCGGCCCTGTGCTCATTTGCGTGAGTATGTTCAACATCTATAATCCTCCCTCCCCTGTGCAATCACACACAGGCACAAACACACACACACACACCCTCTCTCTCTCTCACACACACACACACATGCACACCAGACCCCTTGCGATTGTGTGTCTGCCAAGTCCGACGGCAGGCTGCCAGAAAAAAAGGGGGCTGTGACTGGGGTGAATGCTCATCTGCTGGGGTTAGCCAGTTCTAGCCACACACACAGACACACACGCACGCACACACATACTGACCCAGCGCCCGTTTAGATTAACAGGGTTAATTAGCTCAACATGGCCCCCAACCCTGGCCACAGCGGAGGGCCGCTGGTCTCAGGCAGGGGTTACACGAGTGCTAGCGTTTGAATGTGTGGAATGCTAATGTTTTTAGCCGCTGAGGTCAAAGCTGCTAGCGCTAATGAGCTAAATGTAAACTTTCAGGTTCCACAGGTGCAGTGTGGTGTAAATACAGTCACATCTGACCACATGGCCAGTGTTAATGACCAGTTCTATGACTAGTAGGCCTAGCTAAAGATCACACAAAGTAGAATAATTAATATGTAAATACGAATTTGTAATTTTTGACATTAAACCAGCTACATGCTATAGCCCTGTCCACCATGTACTACTTGATTCCATCTTTATTACAGTTATGATGTTTTATAGACTACTGCCAGTACAACTCAGTTGTTTTTCTTCTCCCAGTTTTTCTGGATATTAGGTGAGCGCTATTCTCGGCCCCGGAAACTGTCAAAAAAAGTCTTACTGCAAGGTTCACTTACTTTTTCAAGACCTTTCATAAGTATCATTAATCTGCATCAGCAGACCGAGTCTGCATTATGGAAGCTGTATGAGCTTAATATTGTGGACTAAAAGTCAGAATAATTCAGCCTGTGTTGTTTTGATTTGCTCCAGCCTAATGAAGCCACAGCGCTCCATTAAATTTGAGTTTATCTAAAACATATAAATCAGGCAATATATTGGCCTGTTGTTCCAATCATGGGAGCAAACTGTTTTTTTGTTTCTGTGTAATTAAAGAGCAAACCGGAGCTAAGACTTGAACATCTGCTGTGCACGGAGCTGTGTGTTAAGTTTACAGTTCATGTACTATTTATACCAGTGTGTAGGCTTACATATTATAGCAGCCACTTCTCAATGCTCAGCCAGCACATGGCCTCACATCTGAGTCTATATCATTTTTCTGCGATAGCTTACCTTTAAAACGGAACTTTTCTAATCTCAAGTGAAAGCTGCTTATTGCTGGATAATCTGAATTTCCCCATTTTCACTTGAATTCATCAGGCTGCAGTATGAGACCAACAGACAGGGCTGACTGCTGACACCTGCCAACTATCATCACACATATCGTTCAGTTCCCTTTTCGCACGTCTTTTATGTCCACACGTACATCTGGCTGCGGGCCTGACAGAAACAGGTAGTGAAAAAGGTGAATGCCCGTTGAGGCGAAACGTGTCCGTCTGCGATGGGATTGATTTTGGTATGATTTGTGTATGAATGAGCGTACGTGTGTGTCTGTAATCTCTTCTCTGTGTGCGCGTGAGTCACGGTGGTTTGTGTTCAGAATTCTGGTCGTCTCGTCTAAATATACCAGTGGACCATGAGAAAGATTCTCACTGTTTCTTTCTCTCCGCGGCCACCCGCCTTCTGACACATCCAGCCACTCGGCCGCCGCCTTTCACTTCTGATATTACACCATTTGCAAGAGGAAAAGATTTGAATAGGAGCCATTTTAAGGAGCGTAACTGCATTTACAGATCTGTGATGGCCGTCAGGGTTTCTTTTTTTTTTTTCTTTTTGGTGAGACATGCCACTGCCTCGTTGAGACCTTGAGGTACTCGGAGAGAAGAGAAGAGGGAGAGGAAGAAAGGAGGTGGTGGGAGGTTATAGTCAAGCCTGTATCAGCAAGGCAGAGAGCGACAGTTTAAGAAAGAACGACAGAGGAAAAGAAAAGAGAGAGCGATACACAGACACACACTGAGACAAAGACGGAGGGCAGATGGTAAAAAGAGTTGGAGCAATGTGTGAAAAGCAACAGTCAGCCTGTGTCTTCACCGTGAGCCAGTCTGGCCTAAATATGGCATGCTTTTGACACTTTCTCCCCTCACACACACACACACACACACTCCCTCTCTCTGCAAAGAAAAAAAAATCAGCTATGAAGTCACTAACACAAGTGTTGGATTAAATTGGTCTCTGCTTGTTTTTAACAGGCTTTAACATAAAAGCTGTGAGCGCGGTGCTGTAATAACAAGCTCACATCACACACAAGGCTTTTGCTTTCTCAGAACAGCAAATTCATATTGAATGAAAGTCAATGGACACAACTCTCTCTCCCTGACACTCCCTTCACTGCTGGATGAGGCCGTAACACCACAGCGTGGTTACAGCTACAATAATGTTGTTTAGGATTGTTTTTTCATAACATGTTCCGGTTGTGTAATAAAAGCTTAATACAGACTGAATCTGCTCAAGGATGGATTATCAGACGGCTCTGTCAGATGATGTGACGTCCTGCTGATCAGGAGCATCCTCTAATTACTACAGTTTCATGGAGGAGGCCTTTAATGTATCTCCTCTAAAAGTCATCCATGATTTTAGTTGTTGAACTCGAGTCCAGATGAACATTAGCTGATATTTCCTGTTGGCGTAACTGACTTGAACCTGCTGGTAGAACAACGGCCATCCAGTAGGTTACTATAAATTTGTCTGGGTTACATAACAACAAAACATTTTACATGGATATAAAATCAATTTTTATTCCATCTATTGATCCTGGTTTCACTTTGTAATTTTATTGCAACAGCAGTTGTTGCGAAAATCAAATAACAGCATGTTGCACCAAACCTGTAAAACGTCTTTGACACTGCCAGTGGCCATGGGTGTGAGTTTGAATACATTCTGTGAATAGAAACTTGTGCTGCAACAGAGTATTAGGTTGCTCTTTACCACTGTGAGAACCAGGCCATTGTGGACAGAGTTGGAAGACGGGGGGCAGGACAGTTTTATGGCTACAAGTGACTGATTTATGTCTTAGATATTGAATTTTCCGGATATATACTCTGATATCAGACTTTACTGTCTGGTTAGTTAATCCATAGACACAGATTCACTAGTATCATGTTATAGATCATATAACAATACAGAATCTTGTAAATGTCACTCTTTTTCTTTCTTTCTTTCTTTCTTTCTTTCTTTCTTTCTTTCTTTCTTTCTTTCTTTCTTTCTTTCTTTCTTTCTTTCTTTCTTTCTTTCTTTCTTTCTTTCTTTCTTTCTTTCTTTCTTTCTTTCTTTCTTTCTTTCTTTCTCTCCTTCCACAGGAGTCAGAGTGTGGTTAGTTTTTCTCTCTGCTCCACTTGAGATAAGCGTATGTTCTTTCAACCCATATGATCCTGACAGATAGCACTGACTTAATCCCACACACACTCACACATACGTGCATGCCTCCGTCCGCTCTGGCTCTTCCTCCTCCTATAGCCAGACGTATAGGGAGGTGAGGGGAGAGGAGGAGGGGGCGTGGGGGGGGGGTCGGGACACATTTTTTGGCAGCAGTCAGTAGGCAACATACAGTATATACACACACACATATGCAGAGCTATGTTTCAACTTGATTTACAGGGCTTAGCTGCATGGAATGGAGAGCAGGCGGGGGGACACAGGGAGAGAGAAGGGGAGATGGGGGAGTATAGTTTACAGGTAGCAGGTCTGGGAAAAGAAGAAATATAGCGATTGTATAACTGTTTTAAACAGAAGCGGCGCAGGGTGTTACAGAGTCTGGGATGGTCCGCGCTGCAGGGAAACATGGTTATAAAATCTTAATTTGTGTATCTGACACACTGTTGCGTGCACAAAACATCATCAGCATCATTATGGCTCAGATGAAAAAAAGTTGTAAAATACAGGACGTGTTGCCCCTCGTATCTCCACTCTCATCCGTCCACACAGTCAGGTTCACTTTTATGTGTCCAGGTTTGCAGTTGTTCATGTCACAGCAGACAGAAACTCACACAGTCTTCATTTTTAAGATGTTATATTTCCAATATTGCAGGTGGCTCACCTTACGCTCAGTCCACGGATCTATAAATGTTGTATTCCTCCAAACGGAAGCTTGGCTGGTGGTATTCCAGTGGACAGTGGTGTCAATGTTTTTATTGCATAATCGATAAAGTATTCAATTGAATTTATTGCCAAAGAATAATGTTGATACTAGAAAATTCATTTACAGTGTTTTATGGCGTCCATGTTCTGCTAGAGAGCAGGCAGATTCAGGACATTGACTGTTGAACTGAGGCAGGTTGTACATTCTTGTCCCCTGCATGAATGTCAGAAAGAGACGTGTCCCCCATGTGATCGTGCATGCAGTCAGTCTGGTTGTCTTACACAACTTAGATTGTGTCTGAATGAACCAGCGGACGGGTGACTCCTAATGTTGCAGGAAACACTGCAAATCTGATTTGCAGACTATTGAGAATCAAGTCATCTCATCAAGCAACTGCAGGCTCTAACATTTTTTTTTCCTCCCTGTGTAATCACTCCCAGATTGTGCAGGTCTGAGACCAGCAAACACTGACAGGTTTTCCTAATAGGCTGAATGACCTTCTCAATAGGATGCATTTCTCTAAAGATTGCCTAACAGCTGTGAAGAATATCACGGCCTTGTGGATTATTAAGAGCTAATGGTGAGGAGAAAGATATCCTAAAGATACTGTAGGTGAACTGTGTGTGTGTGTGTGTGTGTATATGTGTGTGTGTCAGACCCTGAGGGTGCCTGAATGTTTCCTCATTCTCATTTGTGTTCTTTCACTTTCCTTTATCACGAGGCCATAGAAAAAAATGCTGAGGTGCTGAAAGACTGGCTCCTAATGCTGAATAAGGTTGAGCTGTGTGTGTGTGTGCGTGCATGTGTGTGTAGGTGTGTTTGCTCATCGATGAGTGATGTTTATGTTTTGTCTTTCTCCCACCCTCCTCATTCTGTTCTGACAGACAAAAACAGACTGAATAGTAAAAAGAAAAGGAGGGAGGCGGAGGTATAGTAAGAGGATGGAGGGCTGGAAATAAACAGGTATGCCAGTTCTGCCATCTCCTTCTAGGAAAAAGTTGCGTCAGTAAGTATTCTGCTCAAAATCATGTCTGAACTTGACCCGATGTGAATACCAGCGCTCTCCATATGCAAGGAATGGACCCTGTTCATTCAGAGCTATTTTCTACCTGCCTGCATTCAAACCTCCGGCTTTAAGTACTTACAGCAGAGCTTTAAGTGTTAACGGTGTCAGTTTCACCTCCAGTTAGTCGGCGTATAGTGCACAAAGAACTCCAAATTTCACATGCCATAAGTTATTACAGTGATACAAGATGGGGCGATATGAAAAGTTGTGTGTAATCCAGGAAAAATAGCCAGCAGATGTTTGAGGTCTGTTTGAAAGCTGTCCATTAAAGACAGAACGAGGCAATTCAAGAAAATACGTCCAAATAGACTCATGGTGCCTGTTGTTCACAGGTGTGTGTGTGTGTGTGGATGTAAACTCTGTTTGGATGGGATTTCATCCTCCAGGGAGGTGGTTTGAGTTTCATATTACATGTGCTGGTCAGTGATTTTAATCCCATCCAGAGTGAACATGCTGGATTTCCCCTCTCTACCTTTGTAATATTTCTAGTCCATAACTAGAGATAAACCTTCATAAATGTGTGCTTGATTTTTTTTTTTTTAATTCAGCGACTCTGAGCCTCTCCTCTGACTGGCTTACTGTTTTCTGAGCAATCCGATAAAAATATAGCAGATTTCATGGAAACTAAAATCCTGCAAATTTGGATGATATGTGGGCGGGGCTTGTTGCAAGGCAAGCAGCAATTGGTGACTTAATTCAGAAAAATAGAAAATGACTAATAGATCCAAACACATTGCATTACAGTGTACATATTAATAACAGGGCAGGATGCAGATTTTTAGGGCCATAAATAAAGTAATCATTACGTATAAATTAGAAATGTGAGCATTAATGGAAAGGTATGATATGTATCAGGGCAAAAAGTCTATCATCATGTCACAAGTGACATGATGATAGACTTTTGAATGTGAACAAGAATGTGAACAAGACCAGAAAAGTCAGAGGAAAGTAAAGTATTTCTGCTACTTCCTCTACACTCTTCACTTTGAGAGAGAGCAACATGTGGACACTCCTCTACCTTTATCTCAGGGGGGATGTATGGTTTCTCAATTATCCTTGTTTGGCTATCCCCTTCCGACCTGTGGCTGTATTTACGCGAATGCCCATTTTATCCATGGCTTTTAATGGCATATAAAAAAAATCACTTCCTCAACAAAAGGCCCTCTCCTAATAGCTTTTCTGAGTTGTTTGGGAGCTGTTTAGGTTTGGTCATTAGTGGACCATGAGTGTGCGCGTTTGCCTATGTGTGTGCGGCGTTTTGGACCAGGCTGACAGGCGCTGCTAGGTCGTCCTAGGGTGGTAGAGGGTTGCTGGAGTGTGGGGTGGGGCATCTAGAGCTGTGCCCATGAGGGTGGGGTTGGTTAGGTTTTTTGGATGGTGTGTGGTGCAGCACTTAGGCCAGTACTGGGCCTGATGGGAATGCCAGGCCCCAACACCACTTTCCAAATCACTAATGGAGCATCTTTAGGCTCTCACGCACACACGAGGACACACACACACAGATATTTTGTCACATGCATGTAGATACTCCCCTTACCCCTCAAAAAAAACAAAAACAAAAAAAAAAACAGTATAAAATACGGTCCCACCTACCTTCTCTCTCTCCCTCTCTTCCCCTCTGTTGCTTTTCACACTTCTCAATTATTTACGGGCCTTTTTGTCCGCGGCCGGTGGCCGGGCCCCAGGCATATGTCAGTCTATGTGCGCGCGAGTGCAAGTGTATGCAGCGAATGAATACCACTTCACACACACAAACACAAGCGGCTTCCACATCCATCACACGTCTTTTATCATTCAGAAATGTTGTCGGTGCCATATGCTCACGCAGGCGCTGACCAGTCCACAAACTAACTCAATCAACCTATCACAGCTGTGGGGAGAGAACACGGTGGAAACAGTACTGTATATTTTTATATTTAATTCATTACAATTAAGTAGATTTAGTCCTGTAATGACTGGCATATTGTAAATGTAGTTTTTTCCACTAGCTTAGTGTTGTACACTTACCCAGGTCAGTGTGTTTGCTAATACTCAATGGACATTTTGCAAACATGGACATTTGATTATGTAAATATGAAAGGAAACCTGATTGAAGAGGTTCTTCTGAATAAATCTAATCCATATTCAACATTTATGATAGTACAAAAAGCATTTTGCAAAGTGTAGGCTGGAGCAGCCATGTTGCTCTCTTCTTCTATTGATTTCCTTTTTCTTTTTGTGTCTGAAGAAAATGTGATGCTCAGCTCAGTTAAAACCCAAAAGCAATGGAATGAGAAAGCAGGAAATAAAAAGCAAGGATCATGAAATCAATATGGAAAAAAAAGTTACATAACAAAACTAGCGCCTTAGTACAACTTCTCTAATTCACACGTTGCTTCCTTTCCTTAATAATTATTCCACAGCGCTGACCGTGAAAACAAATAGAGAAAGCGATGCAGCAGAAGATAGCATGAGCATTAGCATTAGACTTTGGAGCTGGTCCTCCTCCTCCCAGTGTTGACTGTGGCATTTTTCTAATGACTCAGCGCTTTATGAAACTCTGCAGACCTGGTCAAATCCTACGTTGCTTGTTAACCAGGGTAAATGTATCTCACGCAGAGGATGACTCAACCCCCACCAAAACCCTCCCTCCCTCACAATATATGTGACTGGAGGTTTCGCATAAACAAAATCATCCCTCCATCATCTGACTCCGGTTCCAGCCAATGCACACCTTGTTTCTCTTGGAGGGCGAAAGATTTCCTTTGGCGACGAGCGGGGGGCTTTTCTCTCCGGGAGCCGTCACAGCTGCCTCGCACACTAGACTGAATTTAAAGAGGCAGGTAAACTGCTGCTCGCTTCGTATTAACAGAGCCATATATTTAGCCCTGTCTCTGGCTTTTTTTTCTCTCCTCTCCTCTTCCTCTGTTTCTCCATCTCTGTCTTTTCTCTCCTTAGTTTTTTTTTTCTTCCCTCCCTCGTCCTGCAGAAAACGTCTGGGGGATCGATACGGGCTCTCAGGGTGTAGTGACTGCAGCTCTAATGAATCAAGCCTACAGTGTTTGTTAAGCAGACGTGGTTGTGAAGGACTGCTGGAGGGGAGTTTGTCTTCGTGCTTTATCTCAGCGCAGCACTCCCTTTGCTGTCTGTGTCCTCTGTGAGCAGCAGAACAGTGGCCAAATCGGAGAACTTTGATAGGAAATTTAAAAATGAACCTTCTCACATATTTCACCTCTTTTTGCCTTTTGGCAGGAAAATCATTTGCGGGATACAAGCAGAGGAGGCATCGAAGAGTGTCCAAGTTTGTCTGTTAAAATGGAAATTACTCAGCCCTGACTGTGTACAGTTAATTGCACCATCAACCCTGGTTTTTCCTACTCTCACCAGTCCATCAGTCAGGTTTGAAAATAATCACTTGATATAATTAATTATTATCCATGTCGAAAATCGCCGGCTGCTTCCGAATCAATCCTGGAATCATTTTGTGAACTGTGCACTATAAATCAAATGCCTGAACAAAAAAAATTCCCCAAATGCACTTGAGACCCTCTTGAAGTTGAAGCCTTACTTGAAAAGAAAGGAAATAAAAAAGATTTTTTTGTGTATTTTTGTTACAGCTTAAACTGTACAGAACCTCTCCAAGGTTGGACAGTGAGACGGTGGGAGGCTGTTTGTGTTAAAAGCAGGATGGCTTGTATTTCCTCTCATTCCTCCTCCTCTTTCACTCTTTCACCACAAGCAAGAGCTATCTAAAGAAAAAAAAAAGGCTTTTTATCGCTGATGGCTAATAGTCATAAATTTGTATTAAATATGTCCTCTATCGATTGGCCTTGTCGGATGAATACAATTAAAGAGACGGCGCTGAGTGCTTCCCACCTGGGAGGGAATGATGGAAGGATTAAAAGAGGAGGAGGAAGGAGGGAGGAGGGGGTAGAGGGAGGAAAACAATGAAGAGGTGGGAGGGAAGGATGGATGAGTGAAATAGCTTTTTGGCAGTAGTGTTGCTTGTTTGGGTTGAGTTGCAACTTGTCCACATGTTGCTGGAAATGTACATTTTCCCCCGTCCCCTCCCCCAAAGACTCCCCTCCTCTCTCCATGTCCGTTCTGTTGTGCTGCCAAATAATCAGGAAAGAAAAGAGGCAGTGAAACGTGTGGGAGGTGGAAGGTGTACAGAAAGAGAAGGATGAGTGATAGAGAGGAGAGGAGACAGAGACAGACAGAGAGAGAGGACAGCCACCTGTATGCAATGTTGATGGACAGATGGAGGGATGAAACCAGCTGAACAGAGGAGGGATTAGATGAAAAGAGGAAGCAGAGCACTGTGTGTGTGTGTGTCTGTGTGTGTGTGTGGGCCTCCGGCCAGCTGAGGTGTTTGCTCGGCTCAGAGTGATCTCCCACTGTGGTCACCGTAAGACACACACACGCACGCGTACGCACACACACTGGTAACTGAATTGTCCTGCTTGGCAGCTGTTGCAGGTCCCTGCAGATCACTCAATACCAGACTGCCTTTGTGCGTATACGTGTACATGTGCGTTTGTGTATGTGTGCGCGTGTGTTGTCAGTCACCATCAACCTCTTGCTTATGGCACTAAAGAAAATCTGCTTCTTCTCAGCATGTGCTCTTGTCTTATAGGGGATTTGACACACAGTGTTGGGTATATGTGTGTGCGTGTGCCTGGAAAAATAAAAACATTTTTACAAAAAATTAAATAATCTTTTCTAGTTTTCAGATTTCTCACGCTTGAGACAGATTTAGTATTTTCTCCTATCTAGACTGCGTGCTGCTATTAGCTAATGCACAATAATACGTTCATATTTCTAAACTGATCGTTTCTTGTGCCAGAGACATATTCATAATTATGTCTCACACTCAGACCATCGGACGCTCCAAATATCCCACTGATGTTTTTCCATTGACCAGTTTAGTATTGGAAAGACGGAGCTGCATCGCATCATCATCATTAATCTCTCTAAATGAGCATGTAGGCTGACAGGGCAGTCGCTCAAATATGATGTGACCACACAAGTATTACAGTTTGGCAACATGCATTTTTATATGCACTGTTATTGGCTGGCGCTGGCACACGTCGTAGTACAACACTGCACAGTCTGAAGAGCTGCAGTGCATCATGGACTGGTGGAGCTCAGAACACAGCCATTGTTTCTGTGGATTAATTCAGTTTATTTTAATCTGTGGATGAAGACAGCAGCAGAGGCGGCAGCTGCCGATCTGAGCGGCGACGGTGACGACGCAGGGAGGTTCTGTGTGCGACACGGCCGTGACTTTAACTCCAACTGTAACAACAACTGACTCAAACACTTTGGGCCGGATCTACTAAAGGTTTGCACGTATAAAAACAAAAACTTAATTGCATGCGCAAACACATGGTGAAGCTGATCCACTACCGAGGATTGCGTCTCTCAAATGGGCAAAATTGCACATGCAATCCCTCTAGCGTGTTTATCTTAATGACCATGCAAATATGGGCGTTTCTGCCAGAACGCACAAAATATTGGGAGGAGTAGATGCAAATAGATTTATTTAGCGCACGCAGTGTGATTTACCAAACCTGAAACAGATTGCAGTGGCAGTTTTTGCGACTTTATTTAGCACGTTTGAAAGGCAAGTCTCCCTCTCCAGTACCTGGCTGCTCAGCTCTGGGACCGGGACTGAGACGTCACCGCTGCCTTCACTTCTGGTCACCTGCTGCCCAACACTGATCACAGCAGCTCTTCCTTGTTTGCCGAGGTTTTATGAAAAACCAAAATTTCTTTTGTTCTCTTCTTGTTTTACCAGTAATCTCCCACTGCTGCAGCTCTACAATATGTTTATCTTCCTCTCTATTAATCCACTGGATCACAATTTAATTCTGCATTTGTGTCCATCCAGCTCTCTGTCCACATTCTCCATGGTGGAAACGATTACCACGTGCAAAACCCTCATTTAAATACTACGATTTACGCGTGTTGTCATTTAGCGTGCTACTCTTAGTAGCGCCCGCTATCTGGGATCTCAGTAGATCCGGCCCTTTGGCTTCTACCGGGATGAGCGTGATGATTATGACAATGGCGACGACACAATGCGAACGTTATTTGGCGAGATCCAATTAAAGCGCTCAAAAACACACACATAAAATGTGAATAAGGTCGGCAATCTGCAACAGATTAGCAGTTGAAAGAAAGTTCCTGCATTCTGGGTTTCAAGTCCACAAGCTGAGTCACCCAGTCTCTCTCTCTGCTAACATAAGTGCTGTAATTTGGATGCTCTGTAATTTCACCATGGCGGTTTAGGGTTAAGTGGAGGCTGTCCCTACCATCATGAGTACTGGACACACACACACATTCACCCATACACATATGCACACACACTGGATCATTGCTACACTGCGCTTGGATGCTTCTACAAAGGCCAGTCCATTTAATTACATTTATAAACACAGTTTAAGGGCCCGGGCTGTGTCATTAGAACAGACTTTATGAGATACATAAGTGTGTGAGAGAGAGGGAGAAAGGGTGTGTGTGTGTGTGTGTATGTGTGCAATTGCGTACATGGCAGAGAGAAAGAAAAGGAAACTTTGTCGCATGGCGTTGGATGGACACACATACGCACAGACACACAAGTAGATTGCTAGTGCGAGAGTTGCAGATAGCACAGTCTGTAGCCCAGCAGGGATTCCACACACACAGACAGAAGGTATTGATATATCACACACACACACGCACACGCACACACACACAGGGACAGACGGTATTGATATTTTTGCTCATCAGCCTTGAGAGTATGGCTGTTTGGCAGGATCACACAAATACACACATTTCTCACACACACACCCATGTGCACACACAGCATGTAATCAGACAGGCTCAATAATCCATTGTTGTTTTTGGTAATTCAAATGCGTTCATAGTTCTTTCTTCCATAAAAATACCAGATCATTATTGTCAGGCCTGGAGGCTTCTATTTGCTAAAAAAGAAGTTGTTTGGAGCTATTTTAAGTTTGAGCTGAAATTTAAAATAGCTGCACAGCTCCAACTGGAATACTCTGATAAACAGGCTGGCACGGAAACAGCGCCTTTGATTCGAAGTCACAAAAAGTAGTTGATAACAAACCATGTGATGCTGATCAACAAGCTAGGAAGGCGTAACCATGACCCTGGTCATTCAGATGATAACAGCTATGTTTCCATATGTTTCCAGATTTTCGCAAAATAAAAGACATATTTCTGAAACTTCAAGAAAGTACAATCGGGCGTTTCCATTGAAAGGTGTTTTGCGAATGAGCCGTAATCTAAGCGTCTTGCATTTCCATGGTAACGCACAGCGATCTCAGATGAGACATATCTGACAGAGAGGGGTAAATGTAACTGTGACCAGGATGTGAGCAGACATGGAGCAGAGGGGAAGAGCTGCTCTGATCCTGGATCATTCAGTAAAACATCACATCAATAATGTCACCAAGACAGGAGAAAACCCCCTTTCTAGGTGCAGAAGAACAAATCGGTACATGATGCATCTTAAGTGTTAAATATATTTCATACCAACCAGGATGTAGTGAAGTGAAGTGTTGCACCACCTCTCACTAAGTGTTTACTAACCTTAGTAAATGTGTAAGTGTTTACTAAATCAAGATTTAGTCATTACTAAATTAAAATGGGTTGCACCAGTTTCACGTAGAGCTAGTAATTACTAAGTGTTTACTAAATATTTACACCTACCCTAGGGGTTGTGTAACTGTTTACTAGTTACAGTTTGTCGACACAGGATCAAAACCAACTGAAAAAAACCAACAACAACTAGCTTATAACGGCTCGTTTAGAGAGGTTTGCTTTACAAAACAGAGAACCTGCCGCTAGGAATAGGGTTTAGAGACAGAATCCACCCTTTAGATGTATATGATGACTTTGATATTTACTGTCGGTAGGCTACTGTTTAAATACGCGACGGACATGCTAACGTTAGCTGCGGCAATTTAGCACAGGTCCGAACGGGGCTCTACCTCCGTTGCTACGCTGCGATACTTCGCTACAGGGTTGATGTAGAATGTGACTGGGAGCACAGTTCAAGCCACTGGCGCTGCCCGCCAGTATGAGCACCTCAACGAGTAGGTGCAGCTGGCCGTGCAGGCAGAAATACCACAACATTGCCGGCTTCCCGGATGTGGTGGCATGTGTCGATGCGGGGCACACTTCAAAATAAAAGCGCCCAGCTGTTCCTGTGTACATTCTGCTCTGCACGCTGATTGGGTAGCCGAGTTGTTGTCGTCACTTAATGCGACTAGTAACCTGCTAGTAACCACTTAGGCATTACTAGATACGGGATTGCATACACTGGTCTGGTGCAACCGAAATTAGTAAACAACTAGTTGCAAACTAGCTAGTAATTACTAAGGGTTTAGTAGTGGTTTAGTAATTACTAAATCCTGAATTTAGTAAAGAGATACGCCAAACTGGTGCAACCCCACCCAGATGTCCACACTTGAAGCCAGGAAGAAGAGCTTGTATCACAGTCTGGCTGGATGTCGGTGCCTACCTGAACCCATCCCAACTCAACCCAACTCTTTGTCTCTCAGCAGCCTTGAAAGGAAATCATTCTCAGTTTTTCAAACATAAATGGAAGTAGTGATTTAAAAAAAAAAAGAAAGAAAGAGAGGAGCTTGAAAGGAAAGTTCAGTTCTTGGCGAGCTCCAAAATGGACCTTTGTTGGATCGTCTGTTTTATAACGTTATGGAAATAATTAAACGCAGCCCCCTATTGAAAAGCAGGTTATAGACGCTGTAAAACGTGTTAGAAGCATAGTCACATTTTCATGTTACCACCTCTCCGTTTTAAAAAGGAGCAGGGTCAGACTTCCACCTCGTTGGAAGGTTCTTTGTAGGACCGCCTCCTTCTCCTCATTCACGTATGAAGGTATTTTCTCTTTGACATCCCCCTTCAGTGATTTCACAACTTCTTCCCCTGCATGTGGACAGGCATTCACTCGCAAGTGCAACGTCTGTGGAAGTTTCTTTGATGTAGCCACCGACTCGCAGCCAGTAACAGCGGCTGACTTTCTTCCAAGCAGAACGCTGCCTTTTTGAGCAATTGCAGTCATGTTGTTATTTGACTGCGTCACTCTCGTCAGTGAGCAGACAGGACACCAGCTGCCACTGTTTGCATTCCAATAGCTTGCTGTCCAGTTAGTGAGAAAGCCTGTGCATATAGGAGGAAATGATTGGGGGGTGGTGATGGTGCAGAGTCTTATTTCTGGACCACACTGGAACTTTCTGCAGGATTTTATCCCAGGTTACGATGCCTCAACAGCAAAGATACCTCTATGTTCTGATTTCCGTGTGTCCTGGATTTCTTGACAGCCTTGATTTGGACTTGACCGGCCTGTCTTTTTCAGTTTAACCAACAGGGTTTTGAAACGGTTTCATATATAACCCCAAGGGTCATTGAATTTCCTCTGCTCAAACAAGAACACTCAGTTCCGAAATTAAAATATAAAACAGAGCCGTAATTGGAGCAACACGATTTTCACATGACAACAATGATATGGTTAAGTGCTTTTGGGTGGTAAAAAGAGACTGTCGGAGGAGAAGCAGAAAGCCACAACTCCTGCACTTTAGTGGGAGATGATAGAGAGAAGGGGGAGGAAGGATGGGTTGTGGCAGTGGAGTCAATAATGTCCATGTCCTGCAGAAACCATTTGAAAGTCATTTTCTCTGGTACAGTTTGCTCCCACTCCTGAGGCTGTGTATTGGTTACAGCATAAATGTATGGAAGGAGTCATGAGATATGACTATCTGACTGTTGATCAGCACCCAGTAATGTACAGCATGTCGGTGAAAAAATACTGTGTATATATAGAGAAGAGGAGGAAGAGATATGAATGGAACTCATTATGACACAATGACTATATTCATGTTATGCCACAGATTGCTCCGTTGTAATTACTGTTAAATATGAACATAATAGAGATATTCACATGCCATTGATATGACATTCCATCAACTCTGTGTAATTTGCTCAATTTTAAAGGAATATTACAACATGTATACAGCCTCACTTGAGACAGTTTTACTCTGTAGCTTTAGGTAATTTCCTCCTCCGTGACAACTATAGGGTGATAGATTTTCTATAGCTCACCTGTGGCTCATATTTTATTGAGGCTTACAGTTCTGCCTAATAAAGGACATGGCTGCTCTGAGTGACACAAACCAGCATGACTTAAAGGCTCCACACAGGTTCTACTTCCGTGCCCATTTTCGGTGTAAGTTGGGAGTCAAGATAGCAACAGCAGAGCAGCTCAAACCCAGAAACCTATGGCTGACAACAGCATCAAGCTTTATTCACAGAGAGAAAAAAAAACATTGCATTTGTCCTTTACTGAACCTCTTTACAATCATCAAAACCACTGCTTCTTTTTTTTTTCTTTTTTTTTTTACAAAATGTAATCTTGTAGCTAATAGGTAAATGCACAGAAAATGGGCTTGAAAGTGCCAAACACATTATTTAAAACTGGAACTCGTGAAATATTTAAAATAGCAAACATATTTTGCCCGATATTAAAACAAAACTCTGGTGAAGAGCAACAATAAAGCAAAGCAGAGTGAAACTCGAGGTTTCCCTTTAAGGTAAAGCAGGAGGTGATCAGGGGTGAGCGCTGATGCCCAAATGTAAATATAAGCAGCCCATCCTGAAAGCCTGAGGCTCAGATAGAAATCCCAAATTGTATTAGGGGACATTGTCTCTCACTCCCAGTATGCGTACCTAATCCTGTTTCAGCGATGTTCCATTACCTCAATTACTATCATCTCACCCAGAGGTGGACTCAGCCAAGGACACTACCAGAGAGGCACCGATGGGTGGAAAGAGAGGAGAGTGGATGGAGGGGGAGAGGTGCAGAGGAGGCAGTCCCATATGGTGCAAAGAAAGCAGGATGGAAAAAGAAAGAATAGGAAATGGGGGATGATGATGCATACAATTCATGCAAGACCACTAAAACACTGGTAGGTCTGTCCGAGCGGATAGCCAAGACCTGGCATCGTTGTTTTTTTTTTTGTTCCCCAGCTGGTCGTAGAGGGATGCAATGGTGGCAATCCAGCTAATTCACAGGACAGACTGACTGGCTGAGGAACACGGTTTCACAGGCTGAGACATTCTGAGGTGGATTGATGATTTTTAGGATGTAAATGCGCCGTTAGATTTATCTGCTGTCATCTTAAATGTGCACAAATGATACTGAGAACAGATGTGACATTTGTTGTCTCTGTATGTGAACAAGTCGCAGGCATGTTCATTAGAAATCAAAACGGCATTGTCTTGATTTTACCGCTCCGGATCATTTGTGCACCGAGCACAGATGCACATACAGATGTTCATGAGTAGCCACTGCAGACGTTCATGTCTTTTCGGCAAATGTAATACTTTGTTAGGAGAGTGACTTTTTCTACGTCCAACTCGTCTGATTGGCTGACTGTGATAGAACAGATTTCAATTAAAAAAAAGAAAAGAAAGAAAACCGATAAACCAAATTCTGCAAGGCTGGGTGGTGTTTCCAGGTGGGCGGGGCTTGGCCGAGGGCACGGACTGACTTCACAAAGTGACAGAAATCCTGATGGCTGCTTTTGGAAAAGGACCATAGAGGAAACATAGAATGTAGACCTGCTTTATTATCAGAAAGACATGAAAATCTACCTTATATGCAGTGGGACCTTTAATCCATCAAGGCACTGACATTTCCACAATATGTTTCATTGTGACAAGTCTAAGGCGCTCATTAACTGAATTCATAATCCAAGCGGAACTTACACGGTGACCGCCGAGACAGGAAAGTTAGAAAAGAAAAGAATAAATGTTAAACACTTGGCTAAGGGACGGATGTACAGTACAGTGTGTCTACAGTAGTTTTTATTTCAGCTTCTTGGACGGCCATTAGTTTGGAGTGTGACACATCCTTTTGAGAGGGGTGGAAAGAGCCACACACACTGTCTCTCTCTCACACACACACACACACACACACACACACACACAAAGGAGTCGTGAAACATGAGTCAAGCTGCCTTACTGCCTCCCTCCTCCATCTAGCACCACCATAAGTGTCCAGGCAATGCCCTTGGCTTAATAGGACATAATGCCTGTGCTTGGCAGTGTAGCATGGCTGCTGTTGAGTGTTAGGACATTTCTGAAACTGTGTGTGTGTGTGTGTGGTGTTCTCCGGAGTCTCACCAGTGGCTCTATAGCTTTGACATTTACCCCAGGTAAATACCTGAATGCTATCATTCCCCACCCCTCGTCTCTCCTCCCTCCTCCCCTCTCCTCCTCCCTGCCGTATCCAAATGTAATAGCTGCAGCATGTATTTGTCAACTCTCTCTCCGCTAACTAAGAGGGATTACTTTCCCTATCTCTTTTGTTCCCTTTGTCCGACTCTTATCCATCTTCATCTTCCATTCTCCATTCGGCTTTCTCACTTAATTTTTCTACCTCAGAGTAGTGGAGAGTTTGCCTAATGAAGTGGCTGATGGGAGTATATTACAGAGAGACAGAGTGGAGCGGTCGCCTACTCTAAAATCCATTAACCTTACAGTTTCAATCAGCGTGCAGACAAGTCTGAGCTGCGAGTCAAAAAGGAGCGTATTAGCTTAAGAGTTACACTATTGTGGCCAGTTTTGCACAATATTTAGCCCACCTTTAGCTGAAAACTCAAATCCTGCTTTTTTTCACCCTGTGTTATCATTGTGCCGTCACCATTTTACATTCACACACAATCTCACAAGCCTTACTTTTATCAATTGACAGTATTGTTCAGTATGAAGCAGCACAAGAGTCCAGATCTTCTTACCACTTCATGCATGTACTGTGCACATTAATTCCTTGAATCCTGTTGAAGTTGAGAATCAACACAAGGTGCTCTAGGAACTATTTTGTCAGCTGTATTTAAATGGAATGAAATGGAAAAAAATATTCAGGAATTCACAAGATGAGGAGCAGAGAAGCACGGATGACATGAACATCATTTCACTACAGTACATACATCTTTCATATCCTGTCAATAATAATCTTGCAACTGTTAATTTTACAACTAACAAACAAAAACTGTTGAATCAAACCAAACTCAGCAGATGTGATCCAAACTTTGGCCACAAAATCTCCTGGCGTTTAGATCAGTTTAGAATATCCAGGCTCTGAATGTGGCCGTGGTTAGTTAGTTCATTATTCCATCTACTACTGCACAAAGGCCCAGACAGGAATCTTTCAGAGTCCCTTCAAACAGACATTGTACTGGGTTTCAAATGCTGGAGTAACTGCCTCAATTTCCAGGCCATCATTTTACCTCTCAGTAGATCTGCACCTCTGTTGAAATACACTTGCCTGCAAAGGTGTGCAATTTCAGCAAAATAGAAACATATTTGTATTGTTGTTCACCATGCTTTGATGTTACACCTTCTACACATAGAATTTTAGGTAAATGTTCACTTGACTTGTGTTTGTGTGTTTGAGAATACAGGTATCAGACATTTTACTACCTGAAAATACGACTAGTTCATCTACAGCAAAAAATAAAAAAGAGAAAAAGTTAAGTTCATTGTTGTCATTGCATAAAAAAACATATACAATGAAATTTCGTTCAGCAGTCTCCTATAGCGGCAAAGATCTAAATATCAGTAAATAATTAAGTGTTTGCACATATGAAGTGCAAAGTGTCAAATAAATACATCAACATTAAAAACATAAGTTACATTAGGTTAGGAGTTGAGCAAGAGATCCACAGCCCTTGGATAAAAACTGTTCTTTAACCTTTGGGTTTTAAAGAAAAGCAGCATCTGGTCAATAAGGAAACAAGCTGGCTCCAAGCTGATAAATGATGGTGTATATAAAATATACTGTAGCAAAGGGCACCAATGAGATAGCACCTCCCCTGATTTAGAGTGACGTTGAAACAGTGCGTCAGTGCTGTCAATGCTCAGGACTGGAGTTGCATCAACCACAGAGAGAGAGGGAGAGAGAGAAAAAAAAAACATGAATAAATAATTAAAGTCTCCCCGGCCCTGATAATGCAAATGATATGCACAGGTTAGATCTGATGCAGGTGGCCACAATTAGTGGTAATTTGTGCCTATTTTAATGATCCATAATTTAGCTGGCTTTCCAAACTGCTGGTCATGTAGGATAAGTGTGTTTGTGTGTACAGTAGGAGAGAGGGAGCAGAAGCAGGAAAAAAAAAGAAGGGAAATGAAGGAAAGAGAAGAATCTCCCACCAAGCAATGAAATGAAGAGACACACACGATCCCCGTCTACACGCGCACACAATGAAAGACATTTGCGCGTCCCATTTATGATGACATACTATTCTTTCCCACTTCAGTATCAGCTTTGTGAATAAAAATGCATCTTTTGTCAGTTCAAATTACTGTTTGTGTTTATGTACGTGGTGAACTGAAGCCCCATAGTGTGAGGGAAATTACATCTCTTTTATATAATCACACGTATACTTTTATGTACAGAGACACACATGCACACACACATACACAAATGTTTCACTTTGCAAATATGTTTTTCTGCATAACCTCTGTGACTCTCTCTATCGGGCTATTAGAGGTAAATTGCAGAGTGCCAATGTATAAAAGCTTCCGTGCTAAACCGTGACATTATTTCAGTATCACTGCTAATTTGTCGCAGTCGTTTTGTCAGTAATTAGCAGGTGATATGTCCCAATTTTGTGTATTTTTACAACCCACCTTACCTGTTTACATATTAATGGAATGTTTTTGTAATTTATTGTTCACAACACGTTACAGAATAGCTTTTTACCCTAAAAAAAAAGAAAAAAATCAACTGGGATAATTAGCATCAATACTACGACCCCTACAATGACACCTGTTTATTTGCTTTTGCAACAATATTACAGCATGATTCAGTTCGTCATGCACTGCAACTTTTGACATTTTCTGGATGTTGATACAAATATTGCTGTTAATAACTTTGTTTCTAAGCATATTTTTAAAATGATCCCATTATGTAATTTAGGACCTATTTGAAATCTGGACCATGTATACCAGGATTGTGATGTGATGCTACTTACACACACAGAAAATCAGCAAATACAAGATAACAACTGAAATTTGCCCAGACATGCATGTTTTCATACTAAAAAAATGTAAATAAAATAGAATAAAAAGTCAACTGAAGTGTAAAGCAAAATCATGTTAAAATGGCATCACACGAGATTACAAAAATATATAAATGTATACATAAAAACTGACTGTATACATTTTTGATAAAGTATCTGAGATTACCTGAGTTAAAAAACATGTTGCATACAATAGATATGGGTCCATATGTGTGTGAAACTATATCCATACTTCAGTTACATAAGTGTGTCATAAAATGTATGAGCTCCTGTTTTCAAGCATAATTTAGTTAGACTGCGTGTTTACGCATTGTGTGTGTTAATGAGTGAGTGTGTATCTCTGTTTGTCCATGTCAGATGCACACACACACACACACACACACACACACACACACACACACGCTGCACTGTGCTTAATAGTGTGAGGCTCTGAATGGCAGCGACGGGGGCTTCGTTTGTCATCTAATCTTGTAAACGAGCCGATGGCCGTCCGTTTCGGTTCCCCCTAATGAGATTACACATGCATTCCGGGTCCCACCACAGGTCATCATCAGCCGAGGCCATTCAAAGGCAATTATTGTTTTAAATGTTCCTCTCGTCGCCGTCTCAAAGTGACTCTGCATGCTTCGCTGAGGGAAGAAGAAGGGGTTATTTTTCCTCTCCGGTTGGAGCCTAAATGTTTTCACACTCCTACTGTTTTACTTCCCTCAGGCGGCCGCGGTGCTTCTGTTCTGCATATGTGAACCAGAGAATGAGTGTGTGTAGGTGCATTTGTTTGTGGGGTGATAGGCTCGGAATGAGTGTGAACGGCGCATAAGAGGGTATGACTTCAGAGTGCGGCGTGCCTGAATAAACTTGCATACATTTGATTTGTATTTATTTGTTGTCAACAGATGAAAGAAATTCTGACAGAGATTGACTGATTGGGTGAAATCATCAGCCTCAACCTGTTCTCAGATATATTAGAAACTCAATTCCAGATGCATCAGATATCGTATATTTTTCATGCATTTATGCTGTTGCTAGAGGAATGAGAAGCCGTAATTTGAAGGTCTAAAGGATTCTTCTCTGCCGCCTCTCCGGAGTGTGTATGTGTGTTTGTCAGCAGGCCTCTTGTTTTGGTAGATCAGTGGGAAGCGGCAGTCCGCTGGGACAGCCCTGTTTCTTTGTTCTCCTGCTGACAATGGAGGACTCACAGTCAGTCTAAAGGGAGAAATTATGTCCCAGAGCAGTCTGGGAGAAGAACAAATGCATACACACACACACACACACACACACACACACACACACACACACACACACACACACTACTTCTCACATGCTACTCATGTGGGGCATGACCTCAATAAGAGCTACCGTTTTATTTGCAAAGCCCTCAACACCATGTGCCGACCACTTCTAAAAGCTGTAAGAGTTCGGCCTGAGGTTCAAATAAAAGACTGGTTCAGCCGAGGTAAACAGAGTTGTCCTTCATGGGTTTCATTCTGTACACAGAGCTGTTTATGTGCAATTGTGTGAGCAGAAATGCAGCTTTTTCAAAATCAGAAATGTTTCAGAATTGACTCTGTACAGTCATGTAAAGCATGAATACTGCAGTAGCTGATGATGAAGGTCTATACTGACCCTGTTCAGCCCCCCTCCGAGGAACCACTCGGACCCCCATCACCTGTATTATTTGTCTGCTTATTTTTCGTTATTCTACATATTTTTCATTATTGTTTAATTATTCCCTATGCTCTTGTTTTTAACACATTTGGTTTTTGTATATGTGGGTGAGGTTTTCATATAAGCCCTTTTGGGTTTCATACCTCCCCTTTGCACATCCCAGTCATGATGGTTGTTCATGGTGTTTTAACACTAGAACCGCCGTGAGGTCATTTTGACCTCTCTCGCTTCTTAAAATGCGCGTAACTCTGTTTGCGTAAAAACCCTAGGTCTCCCAGTTGGTGACTTTTCCTAAAAGTGTGTTCTACATCATCTTATGCGTTTTCGTGATTCTGATATAAAGGAGAGCGAAGAAAAGAGTGATTTTACCTAGAACCGCCAAGAGGTCATTTTGACCTCCATTCACTCTAATGCAAAAATGCTAAATGGACTGCATTTATGTAGCCATATATATCATAAACCCAGCCAGACACACAGTTCAAAAGACTTTATGGTAATACTTGACATTCATATACACACACATACTTTACCAAAAATAACAATAGTGGTTGCTAGGCAACCAATATAGATGACTCTTTATTTTTCTACTGTTCGAATAGTGTGTGTATATAAACATGTATAAAATTGATTTTCCAATAATTGCAATCTGGGCTAAATAATGTCCATTTAGTCACTCAGTTTGCCAGTTAGTTAGTTATAGTTAGTTATTTAGTTAGTTAGTCATTTTGACCTCATCCCACAACACAACACGAGTTCAGATACTAGAAAGTTGTCAAACAGTTAAAACAGGTCAAACAGATAAAAAAACTAATATTACTCATAAACATTGAACATAACAATGACAATCCCTTGCTCTCATGAGAAATGGACATGAATTCAAAAATTTGAAACAATTTAGAAAATTTTTATATACACACACTGTTCGAAAATAGAAAAATGTTATTTTTTGTAAAATATGTGTATGTATATGAATGTGAAGCATTACTATAAAGTGTTTTGAACTGTGTGTCTGGCTGGGTTTATAATATATATGGCTACATAAATGCAGTCCATTTAACATTTTTGCATTAGAGTGAATGGAGGTCAAAATGACCTCTTGGCGGTTCTAGGTATACATGGAATGTTGGCTGTTCTAGTGTTAAATGATATGTTTGTGCAAAAAAAAATTTTAAAAGAAAGTTGATGAAGGTGTATGCAGCTCCTCCTAACCCACCTCTCTCTGTCTCTGTCTCCTGCAGGTAAGGAGGAGCCGACCACCTACACCTGCACTACGTGTAAGCAGTCGTACGGCAGCGCCTGGTTCCTGCTGCAGCATGCGCAGAACACTCACGGCTTCCGCATCTACCTAGAAAGTGAACATGGCAGCCCTCTCACGCCGCGCATGGGTGGACCTTCCTCCCTGGGCGGGGGCGCAGACTGCCCCTCCCAGCCGCCGCTCCACGGCCTCCATCTGCCTCCGGACGCCAGTCCCTTCAACCTCCTCCGCATCCCCGGCTCGGGCTCGGGTGGACGTGACAGCGTCGGAGCGGTGGGGGGAGGGGTCGGCGGCCCCCCAGGTGTCGGCGGGGGCCACCATCAGCGTTTCCCTCCCACGCCGCCCCTGTTCAGCCCCCCTCCCAGGAACCACTTGGACCCCCATCACCTGAGCCCAGAGGAGCTGGCGCTGGCAGCCCACCACCCGAGTGCCTTTGACAGGGTGCTGCGCCTCAATCCTCCTCTGCCCCTGGACCCCCCTCCGACAATGGACTTCTCGCGGCGGTTACGGGAGCTGGCGGGCAACACCTCAGGGTCCACTCCCCCGCTCTCCCCCAGCCGGCCCAGCCCCATGCAGCGCTTGCTCCAGCCATTCCAGACCGGAGGAGGAAGCGGAGGAGCAGGAGGCGCAGGAGGCAGCAAACCTCCGTATCTCGCCACCCCACCTCCCCTTCCCGGCCCCATGCAGTCACCTGTAGGCTCTCAGACCACTCCCACTACCCCTCTCCCCTCAGCCGGGGCGCCGCCCTCCTCCACCACGCCGTTGAAATCAAAGTGTTGTGAGTTTTGTGGCAAGGCCTTCAAGTTTCAGAGTAATCTAATAGTGCACCGGCGCAGTCACACAGGCGAGAAGCCGTACAAGTGTCACCTGTGTGATCACGCTTGCACACAGGCGAGCAAACTGAAGCGCCACATGAAGACGCACATGCACAAATCCTCTTCTCCGAACACGGGCAAGTCAGAGGACGGGCTCTCCACGGCCTCCTCTCCGGAGCCCGGCACCAGCGAGCACCTGGGCAGCGCCAGCAACGCCCTCAAGTCAGTGGTGGCCAAGCTGAAGAGTGAGAACGACCGCATGCTGCGGGAGAATGGCGAGGAGGAGGAGGAGGAAGAGGAGGAGGAGGAAGAGGAAGAGGAGGAGGAGGAGGAAGAGGAGGAGGAGGAGGAGGAAGGAGAGGAGGAAGAAGAGCGAAACGCAGACAGGGTGGCCAGAAGGACCAACAACAGTTTTCACTTTGGTCTCAACCTGGAAGCGCCGCGTCAGCACGAGAACAACGGCGGGATCGGAAGCCGGCTGGGAGGTCTGCCCGACGAGGGCCCCATCCCCCGGTCGCTGCCCGAGGTGATGCAGGGGATGGGCCTGGCCGCCAGCATGCAGCACTTCAGCGAAGCCCTAAACGCGCACAAACGAAACGCCATGGCCCAGGAGAACCACCTGCACCACCACCTCAACCGAGACCACCACCACAGTCGCGAGATGTGTGACGGGGACTCCGTGTTGGAGACGGATCGTGTGGAGGAGGGTTCCGTCTCAACAGTGAATGGACGGGGAGCGTCCCCTAATGAAAATGCCTCCGTCGGCCTCTCTAAGAAACTGCTACTGGGAAGCCCCAGTCCGCTCAGCCCTTTCTCCAAACGCATCAAACTGGAAAAGGAATTTGACCTGCCCACTCCCACAATCCCGAACACGGAGAACGTCTACTCCCAGTGGCTGGCCGGCTACGCCGCCTCCCGACAACTCAAGGACCCTTTTCTGAACTTTGGGGATTCCAGACAATCGCCGTTCGCCTCTTCGTCAGAGCACTCGTCAGAGAATGGCAGTCTGCGTTTCTCGACACCTCCGGGGGAACTGGACGGAGGGATGTCGGGCCGCAGCGGTACAGGCAGCGGGGGCAGCACCCCACACCTAGGCGGTCCCGGGCGGCCCAACTCCAAGGACGGCCGCAGGAGCGACACTTGTGAGTTCTGCGGCAAGGTGTTCAAGAACTGCAGTAACCTGACAGTGCATCGGCGCAGCCACACGGGGGAGAGACCGTACAAATGTGAGCTGTGCAATTACGCTTGTGCCCAGAGTTCCAAACTTACGCGCCATATGAAGACCCACGGTCAGGTGGGCAAAGACGTGTACAAGTGTGAAATTTGTCAGATGCCCTTCAGTGTCTACAGCACCTTGGAGAAACACATGAAAAAATGGCACAGTGACCGTCCGTGTAGTACCGAAATAAAGTCAGAGTAGAAGGCCGAACTCTGGGACCTTTCCCCCCACAGCTATGTCCGCCATTAGTCCCCTGTTTATTCCCAGCTCCTTGTAGATTTGCCCCAACCCCAACACTCCACTTTCGCCAGTCTGGTGGAAGCTTAAGACCATGTGCTCTGCACCAGCACACCCCGTTTCCATTACCCATTGAATGCATGATCTGTATCGGGGCAATACTCTTGCATTGACGCAAAACTTCGAGCCTTTCTCTTGTGCAATAATTTACATGTTGTGTACAATTTTTTCTTTTTTGAGTTTTTCCTTTTCCATTTTTAAGAATTAGTCAGCATGCATAGTATGTTTTTGCTAATCAAAAAAAAGAAAAAAGAAAAGATCTTGTCCCTGGTTGGTTAATTGTTGAGTAAATGTGTTGCTGTTTTTCCTCTTGTTCTGTTTTTCTTTTTATTCTTCAAAAAGAGAAAAGACAAGAAAGATACATCCATGCTGCATACATTCTGTTACACATATCATGTACAGTTTTGTTTTGTAACATGGAAAGTGAACAGTCTTTACGCTCTTCTTTACAACCCTGGTAATAAATGCACTTATCCTGATCTTTCTAAAAGACACCAAGTTCACACAGGGTTTAAAAAAAAAATAGAAAAAAAAGAGATCACGCATTAGCTTGATGACTAAACTGAAAGTAATGACAGCCTTCAAATTTCTTTCAAAAAGACAAGGGTGTGCTAGAAATTCAATTTGTACTATCATTTGGTTGAAAAAAGAAAGAGTGCCTTTGATATCTCAACACTGCATTGGCCATAATCTTATCTGGTATAAGTTTGGGGTCACACTAGATCAAGCTAAAAGGTTGAAGCCACCCAGGAAAGGTCCTTGCATCAAGCACCTGACTGTTCAACGGACTGTGACGAAGATCAGAGAGTTCTCGTTAATCATCATTTAGCTACCTATTACATGTTCAATAGGCTATCTTTTAAATATGTGGATTTCATGGAAAGCATGGTACAAGCAGTATTGTGTATATCTGAATTATTTGTAGTTTTGTTTTTCGGTAAGGAGGTACTTTTGAGATAAAGGTAGTACAATCCTGTTCTTGAGGGATACGGCGCATTTGCTGAGAAGTATCATGCATCCGCGTTAGCACAAACCTACGACGCTGCTCCGATACGTCAGTGTGTGGAACAATGCATACAGTAATATATGAGCTCAGAGTGAGGCTAACACAGAAAGCTACACGGAACTGGAAGCTATGTGCATATTACAGGGATCAGAGGCAATCGCTTTCACTCTTTCACTTACATTTCTAGAAAGAATTGCAAAAAAAAAATTAAATATATCTGTACTCCAGGGCTCTTGAAAGGAAAGAAAATTTTAATCAGTATGCATAGGCTAATGCAGGGCACATTTTTTGTTTGCTGTTGCTTTCTAACCCAAAAAAGGAGAGTTTTTTTTTCTCTGTTGAGTTTTATTCAAGCTGTTTATAGTATAGCACTTGTCACTCAAGCAAGTTCAGATATCTCTCTTTCATTGTCCCACACTGATGCAATGTTGGTACATGGGTTAGGTCTAAAAGCTAGATTGTCATTTATAGGACATGAAGTGCACTGTTTTCAATTTTCCCAGTTTACAAGTTTATGCTGAAGGGGAAATACAAAAAAAAGAGAAAATGTTGAAATGCTGTCAGATAAAGAGGGTCCCATTGTTAAAAAGCAGTAAAAAAACAAAAAACACAAGACACACGCAACTCCAGCCTCATGACCCCTGACCTCTGCACCCTTGCCGTTTCACCTTTGACCATTTTGTCAATTTGTTACCCCTAGAAACCCCAGCACTTGACCTGGGGCTGGAAATTCACCCGGTCAACAAGGTCTGTAAGTTAAAGAGTTTCATATGAGTTACGTAAGTGGCCAGTGTTGCTACCGGACGTCGCTCCCATTGGCCACAGCGCAAACCTTATCCACAGACCTTGACGACCAGATTCCAAAACACAAATCTTATTGCTTACACTGCGAGAATTTATTTTTATTTTTTTTTAAAGAAAACTTCCTTTTAATTCTAGATATGAAAACAAACATTTTTGCAAATAACACTTCACTATTGTTTAGGGAAAACTGTATTTAAGTTTTGTTGTCGTTTCTCTTTTCCTCAGCGTCTTGGTGGTGTTCAAGACTCCGATCACAGTATATATGAAATGATTAAAAAAAAGACGAAAAAACAAACAAACGGAAAAAAAAAATATGTGATTGTTTTGTATTTTATTTTGCCTTGGCTCTTCACAGCTCTTCAGGTTGAAATACAATTTGCATTGGGGAAAGGATTAAGATTATATATGAATATATAATAAAGAACTTAAAATATAGGAAAATGCACATTCATGTCGATTCCTATGCTTAAACACATTTATGGTCTACTTTTTCTGTATTTCTAGAACTGTATTTGAATTCAATGTTCACTTAGAATAGGCACTATAGTATTTATATTGAGGCTCGTATTTTTAACTGTTGCTTGTGCTCTCTAAAGGTATTTACCATACCTTTTTTTGGTAGTGGAAAAAAAAATCCCAGGCTGCCACAGTATATTTTTTTAATTTGGCAGGATAATATAGTGCGAATTATTTGTATGTTTAAAGAAATAAAAGGAAAAAAAAAAACACATAAAAAAGCAGCTAAAAGTATGTGGCATTGGGAGGTGTCGCGGGCCATCAGATGGCTGCCGCTCTGTTTCCTGTCCACAGAGGTGGTTGTACATATCTTCTTTGGTTTTTGGTTTCGGACCTCCTCCCCCCTCCTGCCCCCACCCCACACGCTCCCCGACCCTCATCCCGACCCCGCCCCGCCCCTCTCCCCCCCTGCTGCCATTCTTGTATGCAGTAATGCAAGCTGACGTCAGCCTGTTCTGTTGTGTGCTTCTGTCTCCCTCACCCCTCCCACCTGACTACATTCCAACATCAAGAAGAGAGGAAGAAGAAACAAACAAAAAAAACAACAATAACAAAAAAAAAACTTCATATGCAGTACATGGATTACGGAAAAGCGTCAAAATAAATACATTTAAAAAATAAATTAAATGTTTTGCAGTTTTTTTTCATTGCCAAATACTAAATGGTGCTTTATATTTAGATTGGGTATACTTTCATATGCAAAGCATATTAAAAATGACCTGGGGGACGTGGAGAAGCCTGCTTGAGTTGAGACTTTTTTGTAAATGGCAATGCGGAATATTTTGTTATCAGCCTTTTCTATTCCTGTTCCGAGAGCTGTTTGTTGTAACTTGAACTTGAACTTTATCTTTTACTATGGGAGTTACTATTTATTATTACCTACATGCTCTGTTCAAAACAGAGACATGGGATGGATCCTTTTTTTTTTGGTTTCTTTTTATTTTATTTTTTATTTTTGGCTATAATATAATTTTTTTTGTTTGTTTTTGTTTTTTTTTCTTTTGTAATGATGGCCGATGGTCATTTGATAATCCTAGGTCTTTTAATTTCTGATGTACTTGTTTGGGGTCTCTGTTCAGTTGTACTGGGAAAACCACTGTCTGTGTTTTCTGGCAGATGTCTGCATAATCCTGTTCACACACCCATTTTGTCCCTTTATCGAAAAACAATTAATAAAAAAAAAATGAAAGTATAACAGCACTTGTCGCTTATCTCCACTGTGTGCGTTATCTCAAGTGTGTGTGCGCCTGACTATGTGTCTGTGTGTGTAATTACACCTTACCCTAGAGCCCCTTGGTATCATTTACCTGTACACTGCTGTCAAGAGCCTTGTCTCTTATGATGTTTTCTATTAGTATTATCACTTTTTATGAAAGTGTTTATTTCTCATATTTCACTTCAAATGAAAGTGTTGTCACAAGTTAATATATAAATACAGAATTCAGAGTGTGAAGGCCCTCCCTCTCTCCTATGTGTTATATATGTATGTGTGTGTGTCATGTGTGTTATGTGTTGACCTGTGTGGAACATTTTCTTAACATACTTTCTCTAATGAGGCCGCACTCTGTTCCTCGAACCCAGTGAACCCAACGCTCCAACCCCGACCTCGCCCTAGCCTTTGGCCTTGTACTATATGTACTTTATGACTTTCTGTGTGTGTGTGTGTGTGTGTGTCTTGCCCAGGAGGCGTGGGAGTGCTGAGCAGGTGCATATGCGAGTCCATGAAAACTTCAAAAACTCCCTAAAGCACCTGTCTGCAGTGTCACTCTACCTGTTGGCCGGGGCAGCTGGTTTTAGCACATGCCTGTGTGTGTCTGTATGTGTGTGTGTGTACGTGCATCACACCCATTTTCTCTTGGTTTGCATGCTATCTGCAGAACAAGTGTGTGTGTGTGTGTGTGTGTGTGTGTAATATGTATGTCCCTCTGTACAGTGCAGTATCTGTTGCTGATAAAACTGTTCCCTATGTGACTTTCACCCTCGGCCACACACACAGACGCACACAAGCACATACACTCTCCCAGAATGTACTTAAGTAAATATCATTATATCCTTCTGTTTGCTCAGTAGTCACAAAGCCTCATAAAGCTGTCAGGATCAATCAGCACTATGTCCTCCAACCACCGCGCCCCTCTGCTCAGCTCACACACTTCATTCTCCTCAGAGAGCATCGATGGACCTGCTGGTCCAGTCTTTAGGTTCCATTCATATGGATGTTGATCATGAGACTAGACTAGATACTCATTTATTTCACTGACAATTATATCATTTTACTGTCCAGATTTGCGCCTTCAAAGAGACAAAGACCGAGACCGGAGAGAGTGTGGATGACATGAAGCAAATGGCAGGAGATTTAAAAGAAAATAAAAAATTAAAATAGAATCAGTATCAGAAAATACTTAAAGGATCAGGATGATAAAACTGTGAGGGCCTTTGGGTCCCTCAGGCCTCACTATTAAGAGTGAAGGTTATTCCTTGACCCTTTTGCTTCCCTGGGCCTGAGGTCTTATTTGCTAATCCATCCACCCAGAGACAGCACCTGAAAGCAGCACCAAGAGCCAAACACATGAAATATACGTGCAAGAACATGAGTTTAAATTCATGCATGTCATGCAAAAAAAAACAGCACACAGTTTTATTACTGCGGCCATCTTTAAAGGGGAACTATCCATCCTCCTCCATGTGCATTTGGTTTTCAAGGAGGCCAGCAAGAAAGCAAAGCATGGAGTGGTGGACAACGTTATATCGTATTGACTCGAATATAAGACAACCCCCCCTGTTTTGACTGTTTTTGGAAAAATACTTTTTTAAGACAAAATCAAATGTTTTCAGTATCAGTGAAATAACTGGTAGATTGTAGTGTCCACTGATCTGTACTGAGGCTGTTGCTATTCTCACACGAGTTAAATGACTGCTGTGTGGAAAACCACACTGTGGTCCATAATCGTGGCGCAGAAGAGTGAGTTTGTAGCTGATGAGGGGATCGAAAAAAGAGAGCGAGACGACGTGGCTGTAGCCGTCGTGATATGACGACCCCGTCCACACTGAGGAGGAACTATGAAGAACCTAGCTGAGTCGAGTTGAGCTGAGCTGGAACTGTGTGGTGGAGAAGCGGGCAACACACGCTATGGGCTTTTTTCGACAGAAAAAGTACAGTCTTATATTTGGGTCAATACAGTATATCATAAACGCTTTACGACATGTAGCCTATATTTGTCTTATCTGTCATAAACAAGCGATCACGGGGTATGGGCTGTGCTTGTGCTGAGACACCGGGTCGGAGGCTCTGATAAAGAGATGCTAAGTGGAAGACAAAGATCCTCCATTCTCCCTGTAACAAGTTACAATTCAGTTATTTTCCATCACAATTACTCCAAAGCTGTTTAAGGTAAAAATGTAAAAATCCTACATAGTTCCTTTTTAAATGTTGTCCACACTGTGACACCTTCCCTGTCGTCACTTAAAGGTAGAAAAAGAAAGCTACAGTACAATCAACAGGTTATCTGACACTACACATTAATACATATCTAACTGAACTTTGAGACACAGAACTGTGAAGGGGAACAGGGTGGAGTCACTCTCTCTTCAGCTGATGTGTTCACGTGCCCTTGACTGGATCGGTGAACCCCGACTGCTGCAGAGGAGTTTACTGGTTTACTGGGCGACTCGCCGATGCACTGATTGAATGCAAAGCAAGTGTGATAGTGAAAAAAGAGCACAGGCCTCTGTCAGCTTCTCCCTAATAAAGAGTAAAGGATAGAAAAGGTCACCAGGAACAGGCATAATGTGACTTGAGCCCCCGCCATGATACATGATGCTGCGTGAGCCGGCGACCTTGCGGAGATTGAGCGTCGTGAGAGAGGTTCAGGTGTGTTGGACATGGGAGGACTGTAAGACTTTATTTCCCACCTCAAGACCCACAAGTGGCAGCAGTTTCCTTTTTTTCTTACTCCCTGTTAAACAATGCAAGTGGCCACCGGCAGCACTGCCTGGGCAAATAAAACAAATCAGCACCATATTTTTTCACTTCCTCTCTCTCTCTCTGTGTCTCTCTGCCCTCTCCCTCTCTCTCTCTCCCCCTCTCTTTCTATGATAAATTCATTGTGTTATAAACCCATGAAGCATTCAGGCCTTTCTGCTTTACTGGGGGCTCTCCTGTGTTGGTTTATGTGAAAAGCATAATGCATTTGTCACCGTTATAAAATCTATACAACCATGACCTGCAGTCCCCCATAAACTCCCATGGATTTGTCTTTGGCCTGCAGGGTTTTAACAATAAGAGATTCTCCAAAGACTTTAGAAAGCATGTTTTCACACTGCTTTTGTCACTGTATGGCCTTGGCACAACACTGTTCCAATGGAATCTAGATAAAGGAAAAGAATGCATGTGTGTGTGCGCGAGGGTTTGTGTTTTGTCTGCCTTTCTTCTTACCGAGGGTATTTTGGTGTCTGTGTACATATTGTGGTAAGGCTAAAGAAGCGCGTTTTGTCTAGGGCAGAGGAGTCATCGCTTCTATATATGTTGAATGGTTTATTACACGCTGACCACGGTGGTCTATAGGCTGCAAAGTAAATGCCTCTTACTGTAATGGACAATTATTGAACTTTACTTAACGCATACAGTACAGTGTAATGGCCATGCTCGTCTTGGATGTAAGAAATTGCAGTCCGAGCCAGTAAAGGAATAATGCATGGCCATGACCACAATGCACTTAACCTCTGTGTAGGACTCACAATCACAGTTTAAGACGCTGACTTAAGAGCAGAATGAAACTCTGTGTAATAACTTAAGGTGAGAACGAACCGTACCTCTGACCTGGTATCATTCACGATGGGTGACACCATTTCACTTGATTTGGTTTTATGTGTTTCACTAGTAAAGATATGAATAAATAACACGCACAGAAGAAAAACAGCCAAAACATTTTGCTAAACTTTTTGGAAGCAGTGCTGCATTCCTTCAAGGATACATCTTACGTTTATTTTTCTTTTTTTTCTTCTAATTTTTCCATGTTTTGGTACACTTTTTGTATATTTGTTGAATACACTAACCTTGTCACAGTAATTGCTGAGATTTAGTAACATGGTGACGTTGCTACAATGAAGTGTGGTGAGACAGAAAACACAAGCAGCCAGATTTAGACAGGTTGTAAACAATTCATAGACAGCATGAGGTTGGATACATCAAAACACAGCAAGGAGCATCGTACCATCTTCATAACAAGAAGAACTGAACCTCTGTTAAGTTATTACAGTCTCAGTCATTTGATCTTTTTGCTGCATCATCACCAGGCCAACAAAAATAAAATGTCAGAATATAATATTGTATGTCATCAATCAGTGTTGTGCCTTGACAGATGATGGCGGTTCTGTGTATCTGCTGAGGTTGATTTAAATGCTGTCTGATTGGCTGATTAAAGCCGATTAAAGGTAAACACCCCAGAGAAGCCAAATCCTGTAAGGTTGGGCGGTGGGCGGGGTTAAAGAAGTCCTGACAGCTCATTTTAAAGCTCAGTTTATGTGTGTATTTCTCTTGTGGACTGAGGTTTTGATACTTCCACAGTATTATTATAGACATAGAAGACATAGAAATATCTCTTTATACGATATTTCCCTCGGAGGCCACAGGGTAAGAGCTGATATAGTTTGATCCTCAGCAGGAAAACTAGATAACAACATAGTAACAGCACGTCATAGAGAGATTTGACTGAATGTCAAATTCCGACACCGTTTGTCAGGAGTTGACTGACAAACAAACGCAGACCACAGGTATGAAGAACAACTTACATCATATCTGTCACTAAACAATAGCATGCTTAGCCTGTTAAAGCACTGGCGCTGGGGGTTTCACCAGGTCCAGCTAAAACCGGAGGCTTTGTTTTGTTATGAGTGCTGATTTTACCAGAGGATTTTTGTGTTTCATAAGCCTTAAAACTGTTTAAATACTGCGGAAGCTTTTTAATCCTTTAGCTACACTTTTGAGTTGCTGTATATTTTCAGTGGGTGCACCATGCCACAGTCAGGCACTGTGAATGGGATGTCAGGAGGTAAAAGTTCAGCGTCTGTGTCTATTGCTCCATTTTTTTTTTCATCTGACCTTGCTGTTGTTATGTCATGGTGAAGCCACATGATCTGTTTAGACTATTCAAAGAGCACACTGCAAAACATTAAGAAAGTACCCAATGTGCTATTGTGCCTCAGAGTCTCACCACTACCAGGACTTCTGCCATTAAAACGGTTTGGAAAGTTAAATTAACCACTCGGCTGAGAAACTTTTAAATTCATATCAATGCACCTCTCATACCGATAATAATATTGTCAGTGCTGTTTGAATCAATGTTAAGAGTGGAAGTTATGCAACCTCTGGCCCAGTCGAGCACACTACAGCTAAGCTGAGGCGCAAGAGGTCAGAGTCTATTGATAGGTCTCAGTGCTGGAATGCAAAGTGAAGAAAAAAACAAAATCAAATAGCGATGGTGATTCATACCCTTGTGTTTTCCTCCAACCTGGCTCCATTCACATTCTCAATAAGTGTCTTAACACCAGAATATGCACTTTTTTTTGTGACTGATGAGAATGTGGAGGGTGAGGAAGCCAGGGGTGGGGGTGGGTGGGCTGTCTGGCCCTGTGCAGGGTCATAAGGTCAGAGAGTAGGCTTAAAGGAAGAAAGAGAGTGCCCTCCCTCCCTTTTCTTCTCCTTTCATTCTTTCACTCTGCTCCGAACTCGGTCTGAAGTTCAAATTCATTGTCAGAGTGAATGTGAATGAATGGGAGAATGAATGGCGGAGGGGGGAGGGGCCGGGGGGTGGGTGGGGTGGGAGAGGGTCAGGGAGGGAATAGAGCAACATGTGTCAAATGTGCATGCCCTGTGTGTATGTGGTTGATAGATTAGCATCTTTCACAAATGTGATATTTATTGCAACGGCCCGCTGAGACGCAGGGGAATTTAATTTTGACGCTAATGTGCTAAACAGATTTTACACACACTTTAAAGCCCATATTAGAAGAAGAATTATATAATAGAATCATAAAACAAATGTCACAAAATAAAATTAATTTCAGCTTCATTTACATGTGCCCCGTAAATGATCCAACACCTATAAACATTCTGTCTATTATCTTCTCAATTATACCAATCATCCGGCCGCTGCAGTGTTCTACAACGCTGGATGTTGTCTTATGAGCAGCACTGTGTTATTGACCGGTCACTTCATTGGTGAATCAGCGGGTCATTAAATGTCATATACAGCCTTATAAACTGGCGTTTTACGCAGTAGATGGATAATTGAGGGAGAAAAAAAAAAAGGAGAAAAGCTTTCAGTCATCAAGTAGAGGATGATGTTGAGTGTTGTATCATCCTCTCCCTTGGCTGCAGCCTCACCTTCTAACCTCACAGAGCGGCGCTGGCAGACGGCTGTATGGGCGATAGCGCGCTCCCATCCTCCGGGGTCATGAAGGGCCTCTCTGTGATCTCTGACCCCAGAAAGAGGCCTCGCCGCCTGGCCGGCCCGATGGAAAATCCCTGGGGCCTGAGCTGGATAAAAGGATGTCCAGGAATGACATGGATTATCAGTGCGCATGTGTGAGGGTATGAGTGTGTGTGTGTGTGTGTGTGTGTTTCTGTGCACAATGACATGCCCTGGAGACTCATGCCTGAACTTGTGTAACCAAGTTCGGGACACACACACTCATCAACACACACACATGGGCTATAGAGGTTAATTGCAGCTACACAGATGAGGGGGTTGGGTCACCTTTGCTGGAAAAGTCTGTGTGTGTGTGTGTGTGTGTGTGAGTGTGTGAGTGTGAGAGAAAGAGAAAGAGAAAGAGAGAGACATATGAGCCACTACATCAACTCAAGATGAACCACACGCACACACATACACACACAAGAGGGTAAGGGTACATTGTGTGTAAGATTGTTATGTCTGGAACCAATGTGTACTGTACATGTTTCTGTGACCCTCCTGCATATCTGCAAGCGCACACGCACACACACACGCACACACTTCTTACATCCTCTCTTTTAATCTCCAATCTGCTTCCCTCTGTGCTCTTATGTGCGTATGCATGTGTGGGTTTGCCAAAGGTCAAAGGTCAACCTGCAGGTCTGAGGGTTGGGTTTCACATGACTGAACACCTTTGTTGCTCACGGCGAGAGGATGTGTGTGCGTATAGGTTGAGGTGGGGGTGCGTGTGGTATGTTGTGTCTAGCTCTCCGTCACGGTGGACACCAACAACACCGCGCCAAACATGGGAACAGCCCACACGCATAATTACACACTCACTTTAGGATTTATCTCCCAGCTGCAGGGGAGGGAGGGAACCAGCTCGATCCGGTCTGTAGGAGCTGCTATCACCTGGAAGAATTGTTGGTGGTTTCACAAGTTTTACTTTCCCATGATGCTCTGAACACCAACCAGTTAATGTTAGGCTACCATGGTCCTCAATGACACTTCTGGAAGAATTGTTAATCCTTGGTGGTTTGAGCTTCTAAAAAGTTTCACCTCAGTTTTTTTAATCTCCTTGATCTAGCAACTGAGTCAAACAATCAGAAGAGGAGAGCCTCTGAATCTCTTCTGATTGGTTGACTGGTTTCAGTGTGATCCAATATACTGTAGAATACAGCAGATTCCAGGTAAACCAAATCCTGTAAGATTGGGCGGTGGGTCCAGGTGGGCAGGGCGGAAAGTGATGACTGCTTTGTTGTTGTGACATCACAAAGTTACAGAAGTCCTTACAGTGTGCATTGTGTGGACTTAACACTTGTGATGTATATCACAGTAATCACAGTATGCAGTCTGTGTAGAAAGGGACCTTTAGTTAAGTGGGAGAACATGGTAAACATTACAACAGCTCAACATCCACATCACAGCACTGAAAACTAAAAAGCCACTGATGTGAGTCTTTGTTGTTTTCTTCTTTTCTTTTGCTTATTCCCTGTCGTACATTGGTCATGTTTACCTGTTCAGATATTTTTGGATCTTTAAAATAATCTAACAACTCACATCTGACTCACCTTTAGACAGTACATGATCTTATCAGTTGAAGTGAAGTAAAATCAGACACACATTACCGTAATGTCAATCAGCCAAAACCACAGATGTTTCTCTTAGATTCTGTCTCCAGTAGCTCGGCACAGGTACTGTAGTTGTTGTGGGTATTTTCTGTCTTTAAGTGCTTCCTATTCTCAAAATGATGTCAAACTGTCCCAAGAAACCATGAATCCACTGACCACAGTGACTGTGGGTCTAGTAGCCTAAAGTGCTGTTGAAGGTGTATTTCCTCAGAACTGTGAGTATTTCTCTTTTCAACAAGCTATTTTTGACTTTCAGGTGGAGGGAAGACCTGAGGAGGCTTTTCTCTTTCTGGGTCATAGAAGAGAAACAAAAAGAAGAACAGGGAGAGAAAGAGGGATGCACAGCATAAAATCACTCAGAGAGTTGGACATCCATCCATCCATGTATATTATCAACATAGGAACATGTGCTGCTTCCAGGTTATTGATATATGTAATTGTGGAGGTCATACAGCTGTGGGCCAGTGACTACTGTGGTGGTGGAATTACAGATGTCAGAGGAGGCTTTAGAAATGAGCATTTAACTAAAAACTATAAAGCACATTATCTTACAGAGGATGAGGTAAATCCAGACAGTGAGTCTCTGAACAAAGTGAATTACTTTGACAGGACTGTGGAATAAAGGTCAACCTCTGGACTAGAAAGCAGTCTGCCTTGCACTATACATCTACAGTATATTTGTATATTTATATTCTTTTTTTGTATATTACTTTTATCTTAAAAAGAAAAAATGTTGTGCTTCACTGTACAATGACAATAAAGGAATTCTTCTTATTCTTCTTCTTCTTTGCTTCCCCCAAAGTTTAACAGAGAGTGAACCAGGATCAGGAGCTATTTTACAGAGGGAGAGATAGAGAGAGAAAGAGAGGGTGATCGTGAGAAAGGAGGTGGATGTGTGAGGTATCGTATCTGTTTCATGCCCTCTGGCTGGTTTAGTTCCACATGCACACACACACACACACCCGCATACACACACAGACACACACACACCATGCCCCTGAGCCGTGGTGGTATGACTGACCTGTTCTACTGGCCCATCTTCACTTTTGTATGAAGACGCGCCAACACAGCTCTTATCAACCACACCCACAGGTGAGCAGAGAGTGTTGAGTGACACTAGAGCCACTGGGACACACACACACATACACATACACATACACACCAACTCTGCTGCATCAAACGAACTTCACCTCATAACCACAGGGTCAGTTCAGTACATCTATGTGTTACTGTAGCTGTTGTTTTACTCGCCACGAGCTTTTGCATGATTGACGGCTTTAATCCGAACCTATTATGTTGCTATGGGCGCACATAGAGTCATCACATTATAGGAAGGTATGTGAACACACAGCTAATACACATGTTCCTACATGAACACACTCTCCTGCCCCTCGGACAAACTTCACCCATCATACCTGATGTCTAATGGCGTGGTTGCAGTGTCCTGTTTAAAAGTCAAACAGGTCCTCACAGTGTGGAGTCATACAAGTACATCCAGACACACACAAGAAGGCTTTCATCTCTTCTTTCCATGCATCCACCCATTCAGCCTATTAAAACACAGTAACAAAGTAATTATAGATTGATGACGGCTGAGCTGATTGTGTTTATTTTCAGCTGTGACTGTGTATGTATGTGAGTGTACTTCAAATCAGTTGAGGTCAGCTCCACTAAACTAAGCACCATTTCACTGTAATAACAGTAGAGCAGTTTGGCTCATTTTAAAATCAGACCTGAGTGCATTGATACGCTCAATTATGACTCCTGGTAAATACATACACGTGTACAGTACGCACTTTATTTCTTCACTGTATTCAGGCTTTTTGTTTTGCCGCAGAAACAAAAATGCCAGCTCCTGTTTTTTAAAAAATATTTCCATTTCATGTCATCCATCTTTACAAAAGGCTCTTTAGCTTTGAACAGTGAATTTTGTTTTTCCACATTACAGACGCCTTTATCCGCAGGACTACACTCGGAATTCAAAGAGGTCCAATGGTGTCATTATGAGTAATTCCTCTAATAAGAATTTTATTCTCTTTTCTCGTTTCAAGGAAAAATCAGGGCTGTAATGAGCAAATGACTGAGTTTTAGAAATATGTGAATATTTGAATAAAGCACTTCATTTGACGAAAATTAAAAAAAGTCCTGAAAAGTGCAGCTGAGGGATCTTTAACAGGAAGTTCCCGAGCTATCACCAGGTTGTAGAGAATCTCACCCAACGGTTCACAGAGAGTAGTCTGTATAAAACTGCAGATTGATGCATAGTTCAAAATTCTGCCCCTAATGGTCCTAAATCAAAGACACAGACACCCCACCCCATCTTCAACACTTATCATCATCTGCCAGTTTGTCAGTCTAATGAGTTTGTCCATAAAGATTTCATAACTTTTACACTATGCAATAGATTTAGCACTTTAATACAAAAGGGCCTGCAAAAATGACTTTCACTATAAAGTACTCTGAATAACAGATGCCTTTTCTTTGCTTTGGAGTTGCCTTTTGTAAAAACTGCTGTGTGGTGAAGCTTCCAGCTCAAAAACCCAAAACGTGGTTGTAATCAGCCTGGAAGTCAAGCACCCAGCACATTTTCCACTGTTAACATGTGTTGATATTTGACGAACAGCAATTTAGAGTTGAAAGTGTTGAGTTGTTTCCCCACTTAAATAGCTGATCTGAAACAATACAAGATCATAAATCTCGATTGTGTTTATTTTCACACTGATGGCTCCTAACAAAAAAATCACAATGGAGTGAAAAACTAGGAAAACATCTTCGGCAAAAAAGAGTTTTTGTTCCTCCCAAAATTAAAAATGGCTCTCAACCTCCAAATATGCTGATCAGAAAAAGTGGGTTCTAGTTATCGTGGCAGGGCACCATCCATTAAAGGATTTATTGTATAAAGCACAATTAATGGATTGATAATGTTTAATAGGTTTCATCAGTTAGTAATGATCCATATGGGTTATAAACCATGAATAAGAACAAACAGTCAGTTTCTCTGGACAGACTAGTGGACTGATTGACCTCCTGCCCTCTGGAAAACAGCTGCAGGACATCTGGACCAAAATCCATGTATACACTGATTATTGACAGTCACCTCTAACTGCATGGTCTGTAGGGCTCCTGATTGATAATTGATTGATAGATGATAACCCTAACCCATTACCATTTAATCCTGCCTTTGACTGACCGACCTCTACTAATGACTCGGGAAAATTGAGAAACACAAATTCCACTACTGATACCATGCTTCATCCATTACAACCGCAAGGACTTATTGGGAAGTGTCAAACATCAGTGTTGTTAGAATAAACTGAAAATAGATACAATGCTAAAAGTTCACCAGACATCCTGGCAACCCAACGGCTGTTTTTATTAAAGGGACAACGAGGAGTTTCTCCATCGGCAGAACCAAACATTCCGCAACAATAAAAAAAGTCTCATATTAATGTGGATGAATCTACGTTACCCACACTTGTTAATGGGCGTTTATGGTCAGAACTATGACGGTATCTGATCGTCTTCAAACATCTGACCTTTCAGACCTTTCAACATTCTTGGCAAGATGTCTGTCTTGCGCCGGTCCAAGAATTTCACAGTGCGTGCAGAGATCTCATGGTAAATGTAGTGTGAAAACATTTCGCTTTCCAGAACGCCTACTGTAGTTGTCCCTTTACGTAATGGCCTATAACAAAAATCTATCAAGCATTATCTTTTGCAGGATTTGCCCTCTTTGCACAACAGCCAAAGATATGTGTTGGATGTCGTGTCACTCTAGCCTGACGAGCCGGACTATATCATTAAAATGTCTAGTCTGACAACAACCGGAAGACCTCGGCTCAATCCAGGGGGCGGGATGAAGACTGTCTTTCAAACTGCCTCTGCACGCAACAGGGTAGCGCTACGACCAATCAGAGCAAAGAGCGGGATGACATTAGCCTTTGAGGCTTAACGTCATCGCGTTAAGCCCGCCCAACGACTCTCTAAACAGATAGAGCGCTGTGATTGGTGAACACAAATGGTGTTCGACACTCAAAAAGTTCCTATGGCTCGTTTCTAGACCGACCTGCGGAGCAAATATATTTGCTGCCGCTAGGGTGCGTCTAGATTTCTAGGCTACAAGCAGAATCAGTTCACCTGAATCCCTGACCAGAACTTGCATACACTTTTTTTTCTTCACCCATCAAACCGACAGCTGCAGATGGATTTTTGAAAGTCTCCCGGATGAATTTTGAAGGATAGAATGGTGAATGCTGGGACCAGGAAAAGTGCATAGGAAGCTGTGTATGTGTGTGTGTGTGTGTGTGTGTCTACGAGTGTTTGCACGTGTGTGTAGTTCAGGAGTGGTCTCAGTGTCCTGGGGGCTGGGGAGGTTTGAATGTCAGTTTCTCTAATAACGGGAATCAGTGAAAAGGTCAGCCCCAGTCGCCTGACCACAACGAGGGGATGGTGTGTGTATGTGCTTGTGTTTGCAAGAGAATGTGTGTATTTGAGTGCATTTGACTATGTGTGTTTATGAGTCTCATATTCTTATTTGCGTTCAAGTGTGAAAAGGTGTGTGTGCGTATATGTGTGTGTGTGTGTGTGGCAGCGAAAGGGGGCGTCGGCTGTGCCTGGGGCAAAAATTGATTCTCTGGCGAGGAAGAGGAAATGAGGAGAAAAAGAAAAATGGCAGAAGGTCGCGAGGTGTGAGAAGAGCAGGGAAGAAAGGAAGGATGGAAGGGGGAGTGTGAGGCGGAGGGAGAAGAGGGGGAGACATAGGAGAAAGGGAGTGAAAAAGAAGAAGAGAAGAGTGGGAGGAGGGTAGAGGCACGAGGAGGAGAAAGGGATCCTTTAATTTGACTCACTCGAACTGTAACAGTCTGTCACCCACACCTGGACCCGGTCCTGTCAGACCACTACAGGACCAGATCCCCACCCCCCCAGTCTTACTGTACAGTATATGAGACTTCTTTTAAATCTCTGTTATCAATTGGGCTTTTAAAAAAAAAAATAATATTATTGTTTGATTGCTTTGTTGAGGATGGGTGATTACATTTTTTAAGTCCAATTTTATTTTATTATATTTTAATTTCTCTTCTCTTGGACGCTTTATTATGTTGTTGTCTGGCAATTCTGATATGCTTATATTTCTGTTGTACATATTATTATTATTACACCTTTATTCCTGCTTCCTTTCATGGCCGCCACAAGCTGATTGTCTTAGCAAGTGCATAGCTACTGCAACATGAACCTGTAGGAGGTTTTCAGTGAGAGACATGAGAAGATGAAGTTTACAAACTACAACTGGACCAACAGAATACCAGTAGTCTATTCTGGTTGTTGATTAATAAGCATAGAAATAAAGTACTACATTCAATTCAAAAATCCCAGCCTGACCCAGTAGGAGCCCGTCCTCCTCTGTCCCTCCACCACCACTTCTGCTCCTCTATCTACCCTGCAGATTACAGGGCTCTGGACAAACCTCTCAAACAGATTTACAATATAAGACAAGTAGCCTATAACAGAACTCAATCATTATGCTATATATAAGATCAGGTATATGAGAGAAGATTCATATTAGACTCAAACTTCTGTACATTGATAACTATTTAAGCATTCAATCATCACTGACCCACATAAAAACTTGATCAAGTCTTTCCAGTTAATATTCAGCAAATAGACTGGTTCCTTTAATTCCACCAGACCAGGCTGGCCATGAAGGTGATGGTCTGCTCTGTAATGTGAAGGAGACACAAAGGAGTGAAAGTGCATTAATATTTGAAATAATGAAGCCATGTGGTCATTAAGCTGGTCTCCTCTGCTTCCATAGCAATACGTTAAGCCAAGACAAGCGCCATGTATTTTACATGGTCCTGTCAACACGGAAGATGGATCCGGCAGCATAATGATGGCCCCTTAGAAGGTAATGTAGGTATAAAGAAAGAAAAGGAAAAAGGACGGAAGGAGGGAATGTGTGTGTGTGTGTGTGTGTGTGTGTGTGCATGTGTGTGTGTGTGTGTCAGACACCAGACTGCAGGCTGTCCCCTGGTCACACAGCCGACCTGATTTGCCTCCTAAAGCCTCTGAGTTAACCTTCCGAGGGAGTGCACACTTGCACACCAGCTTGCTCTGTCCCCTAAACACCTACGCACACACACACACACACAAGTGCATAACACGCAAAGACGCTGACCTCAAGTCCTCTTTCACCTCGGTCGAGATTTTGGCCCAAATCCCCCTCGTGGCCTCGTCTGAGCCACTCAACTGCCTGTGGGAGACATCAGCTGCTTGACCAGTGCTACTGTAGACAACTGTGTACGGTCACATGACGTGTGTCAATGAAATGGGAGGCTTTAAAGGGACATCCAGTAGATTATCAGTCAGAAAGTCTCAGAGTTAAACGATTGGGTCGATTTGACCCAGGAGATACAGACCGGAACACAACACACACACCTTTATCCTTTAGTACAGCAAGGATGCGTTTGTGGGGACGTGTGCGAGCGTGTGATGTGTTCGTATGTATCAACCTGAAGGAAGACGCTCATGTTCCTCAGACGGAGCACAGATAAAGCTCGGAGCTTTTTAGGCAGCGGCAGATGGCGGAAAGACAAAGAAAACATAAATCCCTCTGAATCAGGAACCTTCAGGGTTTATGGGAAATGTAGTCTTTACGGTGACTTTTATTTGTCAGAAGTTGAAAAGATGAATTCCGTCCTCTTCTGCTTCAAATACTCAAATGCATTTAATGTATTTTTTTTCTTTCCAGTGCGCTCCCACCCTCTTTCCCTCAACGTCCTAGTGTATCCTTGCCCGGGTCTGACAAGGTTGTGTCAGGCAATGTGCTCAGAGGAGCTATTGATTTCCCCTCCAACCTCTCATCCCTCCTGCTTGTTTGCAACATGGCCGGTAGATCACACACACATACAGAGACACACACACCCTAATCACAAAGTGTATTTTCCTTGAGAAAATAACAATAATCTTTTACCGCTCATCATAAAAAGTGGTATTATGTCTGAATGTCATATGGTCTCAGTTTTTCAAGTAGATTTCATAAAATGACAGTTTTGATGAGTAGGTGAAAGCAAAAAAAAAAAAAAAGATTTACACTTAAATGGCATTTGAATTAAAAAAAAAAAAAAAATCAGCCAATAACCCATGATAGGAAGCCATTTGTTACTTAGCTTGTGATGACATTTGTGTGATAACACAGAATTATGCCTCCTGTTTTTAGAGTAAATATCAATTTAAAATGTACTTCTTAAATTGTGACTTGAGAGAGCAACACATCAGCTGAGGCCACAGCCAAGCCTCCTCTCTTCATTTTACTAAAAAGGAAAATATTTCAAAAAGGAGGTGCTATACTGTAATTAAATATTTCAATATTTGAACTGAAGATACTGTGAATTAAAATCGTACAATATTCTTACCTTTTGTTGACTTGATCGGGACAATCTGCAGAAGACTGAACCATTTAACTCAACACATGGGCGTTAAAGACTGACTGGTCACCACTGATGTCTAGAGAAGTAGATTATTGTTCATGTAGAAGGATTACATCACTACAGTATAAGTAGGAGAGCAGCCATGACAGCTCACTGTGACCTGCTCAGTCTGGAACAGAAGCTGCTTCATGAATATGTCATATATCATATCTGACACTTATGTATCTCCTCAATTACATCATGTGCCTGTGTTGAGTGCCAAGAGGAGCGTCCTTTAACCAGGTAAAATAAGGTGAGGGAGTTGATCACATAGTTCATGTACCTCCAATGGATCTGATTGGAGGAGTGTTGTTCAGGTGTTATATTTTTTGGTTGGGTAAGATGGTTTAGTATGAACAGTCACGCTTGTTCACTTCACACTGTAAGAAAGTGCAAAAGATTGATTTTATTAGGGCTTTTTGCCTTTAATTGACATGACAATTAAAAGCGACAGGAAATGGGAAAGGCAGAGAAATAGGGAATAACATGCAGCAAAGAGCCACCAGATTCGGGATTCAAACCGGGGCCGGCTGCAGTGAGGGATGTATCTGCATAAGGGACGTAGGAACATTACAACATACTGTAGCAGTATTGTAGGCAAATGCGTCAGTGAATACAATCTGAGGTTTTACTGAATCTATGTTTTGTCTGGATTGTGAGTTCTGTGAATGACAACATCCAAGGTCAAGATTAGGTCAAGATTGCTGAGCCGCAGTCAACTCCAAACCCACTGCAGTGTCTTGGAGATGAGTGAGGCTTCGTTTAACTAGACAATGAACAGAAAGCAAAAAAAAAAACAACAGCTCGGTGTGTTTCTTGCTGCCGTCCAGATGTGCGAGCATGCAGACTCATCGTGAACTCACTTCACTGACAACATTTTTTTTGCCCCACGTGTTTCCTTTCAACTCATTCACTCCACCAGCTGCACCAACAGAGATGTCACGCCGGTAGCGCGGTCAATAAGAACCTGACGGCTGTTGTGTGAACTATATGGTCTCGTTTCCTGAGGGAAAGTTGCACTTAAAAAGATGATGAAGACGGAGGCAGGTTGACGAGCAGTGGAAGTCCTACAGCTGAAACTTTGAGCTTTCTTAACATTTCAGACTCCAAGTTGCAAAAGAAAATACAAAATGGCTCGCAACAATAGCTAATGACAGCTACACAACGAAGATATTATATAAATAGGGGCCTTGAACCTTAAGTCTCGGAACAAAAACTTTCTGTCTCTGTGTTTGACCACTCCCCCAAATTTCACCCCTCTCCATAAACCTGGCCTGTTTCCATAAGAAAGGGTTCTGCTAATGTGATTGCTGTGGTCATGGGCCTGCGCTGATCTTCTTTTTATGAGGGAAAATGAGGTCTGATTGTTGGGGGTGCGTCTTGTGTTGAGGTCCTACAGCTACACAGACAGACAGACTGGCAGGCAGCGGTGAATGAGTGGCGGTGTGCCAAAGCCAATAAGAGGCAGCGGCGGGAGCCAGGGGGAGGGGAGACACTCATGTATTATTCATAATTATTCGAATAATCCCCAGACAGTGGAGTGTTATGGTCTGTGTGAGTGCTTATGTATATGTGTGTGTGTGACAGTGATTTAAGAAAAAAATATAAATAAGTAAGTAAAAGATGGATCATCATTTGGACCACTACCTCTCTGCTTTGGGGCGTTAGCTGTCAGAGCATCCTGTATGAGTAGCTGCAGATACAGAATAACCATAACACAGTCTGTCAGAGCCTATTGTAACAGAGTGGTAGGGGCCCAGGCATCAGTCTGAATTATCGCCAAACTTTTAAAAGTTTTCATTTACAGCTTTCAGATTTATTTTAGTCTCCACTTAAAGCAACACTATGTAGTTTTTCATACTTAAATTAATGTTTCTAAACTCATTGAATTGGTTTCTCTTTCTGCACTTCCCTGCCTATCTTTACTGTCCTGTCTAATGAATAAAATAAAAAACACAAGAAATGTATATCTCCAATCTCTGGGTCACTAGGTCTAAAAGGGGCAGAAAGGGGAAAAAACTGTTCTTGGTTCCAGAGAGCTTGTCTCAGAGTCTTTAAAGGGATACTTCACCTAAAATCAATAGTTCACCAATCACCTACTCACCACCATGCCAAGGAAGGGTTCGGAGAACTTTCAGAGTTATCAAAACGCTTTGGGATTTTCATATAATGGCAGCGGATAGAGCTCACTTTGGAATTGTCCAAAACACACACTATGAAACATCCAAATACCTCCATACTGCTCATCCGTACTGACCCAAGTGTCCTGAAGCCGCAACATGAAAAAGTTGTTCATAAAAAAATAATTTGATCTGCTTTTAGCCTTGTTGTAGCAGTAGCTCCTAGTGGCTCTGTTGATGTTTGTGTGCATGCGCGAGATTTACTGCAAGATGTTTGTTGTCATTGTAAACCATTGAATACATGATGTAAACACGGAAGAACATCTTATAGCAAATCTCGTGCAGCCACTGGGAGCTACTGCTACAATAAGGCTAAAAATAGAGATCAAATTAATGTTTTCCGAACAACTTTATCATGTCGCGGCTTGAGGTCACTTGGGTCAGACGAGCAGTATGGAGGTATTTGGATGGCTCATACTGTATGTTTTGGACGATTCAAAGGTGAGCACTATCCGCCGCCATTATATGAAAATCCATTCTGGACCCCATCCTGGAACTCCAAAAGCATTTTGATGACTCTGTTTTCCAAACTCTTCCTTGGCATGACGGTTAGTCGATGACTGGTGAATTATCGAGTTTGGGTGAAGTATCCCTTTAAGGTGTTTTCCTGAATCCTCTATCCGGCCACTCTGCGATGAAACCCACATCAGTCACCCATCTGTTGCTCATCCGGAGTGAGCACCTTATCGGACACCTCTCTCCCTGACTGCCCAGTTTGTCTGACTCTGGAACAACAGGAAGAGACCTGGTTGTTCCAAACATCTTCCTTGATGGAAACCACTGTGTCCTTAGGAGCCTTAAAAGTAGCAGGAACCTTTTTGTCGCCCTCCCCAGACCTGAGCCTCGACACAATCCTGTCTCTGAGCTCTGCAGCCGGTTGTTCCAGCTCTGACCTACATTGTCATCTGTGAGACCTTTTGCATATATCACAGGTGGACTCCAGTCAAGGTGTAGAAACACCTTAAAGATGAATAGGAGCCTCCTGACCTGAATTTCACCTAAATTTCAAGTGTCAGAGCAAATACTCAAGTCAGTGTGAGATTTCAGTTTTTCCTTTCTGTAAAATGTATTGGTATTGATTTATTTATTAATGTACTGACTATAGATTGATGATGGCAAATAAGATAAATATTTAAAGCCATTTTGAAATACATGAATGACAGCATCATTAAACAGCAGCTATGCTATGCTAATGTGTTAGCATGGAGTACTGCAAACAGCAGTCGTGCACCGCGGTGATGGATGACTTTGTAATCGATGCTCTCATCACTTTTCAGAGGTGAACTTGCCCAACAGGCCGACAGTTTGGAAACACATAATATATTACTTTAATTGTTTCCCTGTTTCTTGTCCGGCTGCAGACAAATGAGGAGCGCCGGGTGAATAGACAGGAAGAGAAAAAGTTGAGCAAGACCAGACCTTGATTCCATTGTTATGCTAAACTGAGGTCAGTTTTTGGATAAGCACAATTCCTTCTCTGACTTGAGAACTGGCCCCTTGTTAACACAGTCGGCCATTATCATAATCAACTAGCACAGCTCTGGCCTCTGGTCTGCAATCAGCTAAATCAAGGACTCTTTACAGGAGGGAGACTGGAGCATGCATACATTACAGTGCAGGCGTACACTTAGTTTCTATGACGATATGTTTTTAATTTTCTTATATTATTGCTTCTGTTACATGTTGGCTTAGTAACTGTTAATGCAATATACATGCAGCTCCCTTCACATTCCTACAGTCTATGAAGGCAGGAGATTATAATTGATTGAGAGGCAGAGGTGTTTATCATTTCATTACAGCTTCATTATGAACCCATCTGTGGCTAATACTGCTCCATCATATATCCTGAAACTTGCTGTGTGTCCTGTCTACCTGTGTGTATATAAGTGTACACTGTATATGAGTCTCAGTCTGTGTGTGTGTGTGTGTGTCTGTACTGAGTACAAGTGACATTTAATTAGTTAAGGGGATCGGGGATCCCAGGATGGCTTTCCCAGACACACACTGACCTTTCAGCCCAGACGGGGCAAAGGGGAGGCGTGTGTGTATGTGTGTGTGTGTGTGTGTGGGCAGGCAAGATGTAGAAAAAAGAGAATGTAACTGAATGTGATTACAATGAATGAATCAATTTCAGAATATCAAAATAAATAAAAGGGAAATATAAACAAATGTTTGAAAAAACTTTTGGTCCATCGTACAAAATGTACAAACAGCTGCATAAGAAACTGTTTTCATTGTCTCCAGTGGCATCTTGTCTTTGTGAGATGTACTATGACATGTACTAATCAGGAGAAATTCAACAGCCAGCTCAGACAGTTGATCTCCATAGTTCATAAACATCACAGAAAAACACAATTGCTGAAGACAAATCAAGACAAATTAAATTAGACAATAATTGTCCATTTTTTCCTATGTATCTTCATTGCTGAGCATGGTTTTATGACGCTTGCAAGTTTATCTTATTGACCACTTGTACAGAAATGTAACATACAGCCTCTGTGCAATATTGGTAATCTTGAAACAAAATAATTCATATAATATTTCTACATCATGCTGCTGCAGTGACAGATCATGATTGATTACAGACCTAAACAGTGGCAGCCTCTGAAGACCACAATGCAATGCAGACTAAAGATGAGGAGCGTCATTAGTAAGAGGATGTGCTGCCTGTAGTTTCACCAAATCTAAATAAGCATGTCTTCTATGCAAAGTTTGGTGTAGCAAAAAATATTCATAACACTGAAGTCAAAACTAAACTCTTAAATTTACACTTTAACTTACATTATAGCCCGTGGTCCTCTTCAGCAGATGGAGTCAGTATAACGCACTAGCAGATGATGAAATCCTAGTTTATCTTTTAAAAGGTTTATTGTAGTATGAAGATAGATTTCAATGCATTTTATTTTAAACCAGGTCTAGGTTCTATATCAGTACTGCGAAAGTATCAAAGCCATAGTCCACAGCTGGTTTTAAGGCTCAGTTTCCAAATACAGGCTGTCAGAACTTCTGTAACTTTGTGATGTCGCCACTACTGGCTATGCCCCAAGCGCCGCCCACCTGTACCCATGATTACACCTTGCAGGAACAGGTTTCGTTGAGTTATATCTTTATTTGTTCGCTCTTTTGATCATGTCTTCTGATTGGCTAATTAAAGGGATAGTTCACCCAAAATTCAAATTCTCCGTGCCTTCTCTGAGTTACAGTGAGAAACTGCCATTGTTCACTTTTCTTCGTCCAAAAAAGATTAAATTAAATAACTACATATTTTTAAGCTTGTTTGTAGCGGAAGCTCCCAGCACTGCTCTTCCTGGTCTGTCCAAATCCCAGTGAAATTTGAATTTTGGGTGAACTATCCCTTTAACCTGCTGTTACTATCAAGCTCAAGAGAGAAGCCTGAAAGAAAACCACAATTATATCCTCATTTGAAACACGTTTAATGAAACGTGGGAAATGTGTAACAGGTGTAAACCACCATAGGAAAACTTAGGTGTGACAGCATAACAGCTATTTCATAACTACCTTTAAACATGATATAAAGCCTCAGCAGCACTAAAATTTTTCCTATTGGAGTGCATCACTTTGTTTGTAACACTGATGTCATCATGTCACGTCACCTCGTACGAAGCATTCACCTCAAGGCCAGCAAACAAACAATGCATCACTGTCCGTGTGTGTGTGAGCATTTAATCGCCAGGTCTGCAATGTTTTTTTCTGGGGCTCCTGTCCCTTGAAATGATCTGGGGGAGGGCCAGCTTCCGCCACCTTCCTCCCCCTCCCTCCCCCTTTTTCCCTCCTCCTCTTCCTCCTTCTCCTCCTGTCTCTCTCTTTCTTTCTTTATGTGAAACGCCTTGAGCATTCATGGTGCTGAACTGTCTCTAATCGATTTGTCTGTGAAGGCAAAGCGTCACACTCAGAGTACCACAATGCAATTCTCTCTCTCTTAGTGACATTGTGCCCCCACCCCAAACACCTAAGGGAGCCCGAGTGACGCTGAGAGACTCTTCTGCCGGGATAAAGAATGGGAAGATACTTCAATTCACCCATGACAACAACAATGCAACACGATTACGGACACTCGTTCTATTCCATTTACCCCAGACAGAGCTGTTTTCACTATCTGTTATTTTAGGCAAACAGTAACATCCACATTTACTCCCCTCTTAAGCCAGCCCCCGTCCTTTTGGCTTTGATGTGTGTGTCTGTGGGTGTTAAGGTCAATGAGTAATTACAATACCCCTGTACCAGCTCTTTAGCAAAGTGTTACCTCAACACACTGCTGCTAATCTTTGTTGGTACCACGTTGAGTTACACAAAGCCAACGCTGACCTGCTGTGTACGGCCTGACCTCGCATCTGTATGCTTCTGTTTGTGACCACCTGCTGTGCGTGCATGTCTGTGGGTGGGTGGAGGTGTGTGGGAGTTTGTGTGGAAATGTGTTTGTGCGCCTCATGCACACACACACACACACCTGATGGGCAGTATCTTCTGATTCACACCAAGGTCACGGATGGACAGATGGAACAGACAGACACACAAAGATAGATATTATTGTGTTTATGTATAAATTAAAAATCTGTCCCTCACACTCACATCAGCACAAAGCTTCTTTTTTTTTTTTTTTACACATTTCCCATTGACTCCATTCATGGAGCAGTTCAGCTGGGCTCAAATGGATACGTGGGTAACTGGCAGAGCAGCTGATCAAAGCCTGACTACAGCTTGGTGGTGCTCACGGCTAAATGGGGATCCTCACAACGAGAGCGAGAGCCTGTGGAACAAACCCACAGGTCACTGCAATGCTGATGGTCAGTGCAATGGTTCTCTCCTTAAAATATGAATAGATTTTTGAATCTTTCTCCACTGTCAACTCTGACTACTGCATACACAAACACGTAGCCTACGCCACGTTTTGCAATACAACGTCTCGCCCCATTAAATTCCACTTAGTAAACTACAAAAGCTGCCTTACCTTGCGAAAGCTCCGTTTGCACACACATCTAACTTCCATTTTCTGTTTGTAAGCAACATTCTGTCTTTGGCATTTTCTTCTCCACAATAGTTCTTTCAAACACAAACAAGAGCCTCAAAAAAGCTTTAAACAAAATGCCTGCCAGACTAACAGTGCCAACCCTTCCATGAATCTTTCTGATGTTGGAATATTTTTATAAATTAACTGCAACTTCAAGAAAAAAAACATAAACAACAAGTTTTTCTTTGAGAGCGTAACTTGTACTGTTGTGGTTCCTTTGAGAGGAGATTGCACCTCTACTCCAAGTAGCCTTTGCTGCAGTCATGGGGAGGGTTTGGTGTGTATTTCAACTGAAGAAGACTGACAAGACCTTCAGCTACATGTATCACAACATCTGCAACACAAGCGCTAATAATAATGTGTCCTCTGGAGGCTGCAGTGGGCTGAAGTGGGAAGTGGCAAGATTGACCAAGGCTAGCTGGTCAGCATGCTAACTTTAGTGGGAGAAAACATCAAGATAACGGGGAGCATACATCAATCCGACTGCCCAAAAGTCCGACGGCTCATTTCTCCAACTACCCATTCTACAGTGTTAAGGTTAAGGGTTAGGGCTACTTAAGTCGGAGAAGTGGCAGGTCGGATTAACGGACACAAAAATAAAGAAATGTATGGTCGGAGAAATGGGTATAGTCGGACAGACGTCATGCACCCCAAGAGAACAGGTGTGAATGGAAATTAAGTTTGATACTCATACCTTTATATCAATAGATGTAAATGCTAACACTAGTTATGTAGCATATGAATAGCCTACATACCAATATAGCTCTACCACTAGCCTAACCCCTACAAGTCACATCACATATCAAAGGCCTCAGTGTTTTTCCATTTTCTATTTGGAATACGTCTCCACAGATTGAAACAAAGCAGTAAACACAACACAAAACAGCAAAGAATCTCACAGTGACATTGATTTCAATGAGACGTTATGATCAGATGAAAAAAAAAGCATTTACCGACTGAGAATGTGTAAATTTAAGGTAGCATCTGAAATGTTTGTTATTTCCAGAACCCTTGTTAGGCCTACTTGCTCTTTCTTTAAGGAGTCATTTTTCATGATCTAGTCACAGTTTTTTTTCTCTTTGCTTTTACTTACAGATACTGTTAAGTGCAGGTGTTGGGTACAGTAGCACACAGGACTGGGTCAGGATCTGCACACTCTTTTTTAAGGCTTGTTTAACCTACTTAGGCGCAAGATACATGTGGTGTTTTAACACAGGCAGGCACAGTTTTGACCATCAGAGAATCTCACTCATGAGGAGATAATTTTTGGGGTGAAGTTTATCTACTTTTGTTAGATTGTATACATTTTCATCTTTAGGCATTTCTAGCTTTCTGTGCAATTAATTTGAGAGTCATGTCGACGGGATGAAAATGTGAAAGGCAGAAAGGATGTAGAGAGACGGTTTGAGAAACCTGCAACAAAAAAACAAAACGAATAAAACTAAACCAAAAAGAAAAAAAAACATGGAATGAAATGAAATGAAGAGAAAGGAAGAGAAAGAGAAAGGTGGTGGAGTGAATAGGAGAGACAGAGAGTCTTTAATTGCTTAGAGGGAGCATGACAATTGAGAGGAGAGTGGAGGGAGGAAAATCTCCAGCGGTATTGATCAGTCCGGCTCTTCCATTTCAGTTGCCTCCAACCCCCTTCTGCGTCTCCCCCTTCACCCAATTTGCACCCGTAATTTAGATTGTGTGTGTGTTTGTGTTTGTGCGTGCAGCACATATGTGTGTGCGCTGAGGTCATTTTGCACCGTGTTTGTCCTTCACTGTGTGCCTACATCTCTTTTGTATTCATTTACTTGTTAATGTGCTTGTCTATCACGTGTCAATGCAGAGGAACCTCGGCTTTTGCCAGACGCGGTGGACACCGGCTGAGTCTGTGTGTTTGTGTGCGTTGCCTGCATGTGTGCGTTCATGTCATTTCAAAATTTGTCCGAATGACAAGCGTTATTAAAAGTGTGTGCGTGTAATTTGATGTTGGTGTGGATTTGGGGTGCAGGAGAATAGGAAGAAGGCTGCATCTGTGTGTGTGTAGCAGGTGACGGGCATAGTGGTGGTGGCAGCAGTGGGGGGTATCCTTCCTGATCGATCTCCTCTCTCCTTTTGGACTGACCCCGCACCTCCTCCTGCGCTTCCTCCTGTCCTAATTAGACACTCCTCATCATGTGACCAACACACACACACACACAACTGATACACAAACACACATACAAAGAAACAGAAGAAGAATATGTGCGTGAATGTGAATAACGAAGAGCAGGCAGAATGTCTGCAGCGTGCATGTGCAAACAGAAGCAGTCCGTCTTTACGTCCTTACAGATGATTATAGAAACTATACACGCACACATAGAAACACACACACATTCACTGTGTCGGCTGAGGGGGTCACCGTCAAGGCTACGACCTTCCACCTCTGTCTCAGTCCCAGACTGAATCAATTCCTAACCAGACAGCCCCCCACTCCCCCCCCCCACCCGCCACCCACCAACCCTCCTCACCCGTCTTTCCCAAAACACAATGACCACAGCCCTGCTGGTTCTGCAAACAATAGCAGAGGCGACCAGAACCTTAGAAGACTATGTGCCTGTATGTTTGTGCATGTTAAAGGGATAGTTCAACATTTTGGTAAATTGGCCCATTGCCATAATCCCTATAGTCATAGCAGTGGGTTTGTTGCACTTATTTGTCGGTGCAAGCTATTTAAAAGATGGCCAAGCCGAGCGGTGAGCTGCTCAGAGCTACGCTAAGGAAGCTGATGGGATTTCTTGGTTTCCCTCAAACTCATCAAACGCTGTGTGGTAATAATGGAATCCAACAAGTTGTTTTTGAGGTAAAACACTCTGAAAAACTGTCCCTGAAGGCAATTGTCAACCTCCATCTCGTATTCCTTTATGATCTCACGCGTGGTGAATGAGATAAAGTTGTTTTGATATTTGATGAGAGAAACCAAGAAATCCCATGAGCCTCTGTAGAGCAGCTCGCGGCTTGGCTCGGCCGTTCTACAAATAGCTTGCACCGACAAATAAAGGTAACAAACCTACTGCTATGACTATAGGGATAATGGCAATGGGCAAATTTGACAAAATGTTGAACTATCCCTTTAACCTCTTCAGGGCAAGCCCGAAAAAAAAAGAAGGTGAAAGAGAGCATGTCTGTCGGAAAGACAGTTAAACCAAACACACAGGTACAGCCTACTGTTATTGTACAATACTGTATGTCATCTATTACTTTATTTCCTGACAGGCAGCAGCAATTCGGTTATACTCCGCTGGTAGCAGTACGTCAATCACTTTGGTTGAAAGCAGGCTATCTGGACCGGTACTGGCCAGGTTGTGTGAACATTCATGATTCCCAGAGGATGACATTCATGTTTTTATGACATCCTGACCTTTTACCTCCCATCACCGTTAGGTCACAGATTCCCCTTGCCAACGCTTCAGCTCATAACAAGATATTTTGAAAACTGATGGTTGAACTTCTATGAAATTGATTGTACACACACAGCACCCTCAAAGGATCATCTATACATTTGATAAGTGGTATTCTGGTGACCTGTTGACCTTTTTTTTCAGCATGAAGCAAAATTCTCTACCTTGCCAACAATTTTCTGACACCCAGAGGTAATATACATTTGCCAATCAGCTTCCTGATGAAGTGCTTTGAGAGACATTCTCCAGTTGCCACATCATATCAATATTTCAGCTGACCGGACCATCACCAGTTTACATCTGGAGCCAACAGATCCACAGAGGATACAGTGTCAACCCAGAGGGCTTCAGTGCAGCACCAAAAAGACACTGGCCTCTCACAACCTAAAATTTTGGTTGGAAATAAAAATCCAGCAGACATCAGAAACCAATGTTGGCTATCTGACGGTCTAACTGATGTTGGATTTTGCTTACTGTCTGTGTTTTATAAGATGGAGCTGATATAAGACAGTGGATTTTGGAACAAAACAGAGCCAAACCAACAAAATATCACTTTCAGCTGTCATCAGTATTCTGCAACAAAGTGACGTTAGCATCAGATGTTGTGCCGTCATTGACATTTTAAACCCAATGAAGTTGGGACAGTAGTTTAATTGTGTATGATTGGTGTCTTAAAGGACACTTCAGCCAAACATGTTCATCCCCACTGGCATCAACCATGTGACACAATCCCACAAAATACTGACCTTATTATTTATTCATTTATTTATATATATTTTTCTTATTGATGAGTAGTCTAAAGGTGTTATTATCTGTAATGTGATCCCTTACAATTTTGGACAGAGAACCATCTTTCTTATTGTTGTGTGTCATCTCATAATCTGAGGAATTGCTATTTAATTTGCAGAGAACATCCATGCTCCTGGGGGGATTAACCCCTTTGATTTTAATGACACATGACCTTTTCCCTTTAGTCACATGACTGTCAGCTTAAACCTCTTGTTTTTAGAACAATTAATTGGTCAGCGAGTCATTAACAACTCCAACACCCAAACATTTGATTGAGTTGTTTTTCTTCTGACCTATTTTGTGTGGTGTAATGAACATACAGTCTGCAGGGGCCACTGTCAGGGCTTTAGAGTTGTAGCCCAATATTCACGTATCCCATATGACTCTGGTATTTTTAGCCATGCTAGCGACGTGGCTCTGGGGGAAAGCAGTGTTGGTTAGTTGATCCACTGTTTTGTTCCAGCCTGAAATATCTGAATAATTATTGGATGGATTGCTGTGAAATTATGTACAGATATTTGCATATTTCACATTCAAAATGCGCTACAGTATCAACTCTATCAGGGGTGGACCGTGCAGCAGCAGCAGCAATGACTGCATGTTTCCTACCATGTACTGCAGTAACTTTGCTTTTAATGTGGTGGCTTTGTGAGCTGAGCACCACAAAGAGTGATTTATTCCAACAGAAAAAAAGGCCCATTCCATATTGAGCACCTTTCAGCAGCCTCTTTAAAACACTTTGGCCCTGTTAAACCATGCAGCACCTGACTGCCCTGCTCAAACGCCCTGTTTATTTGACTTGCTGTTGAGAGCGCTGCTGTGTGACTGTGTGTCTCTGTGTGTGATGGAGTGTACGTGTCAGGATGTGTGCATGAACACCTGCTTGTATTGTGTGTGCTTTGATAAGTTTATACATGTGCATTCAAGCTTGTGCAGTCACTTGTGCGTGTTTGTGTGTGTGTGTGTGTGTGTTCACAGTGGCGTTAGGTCTTGCTTCCTTCCTTCCTCTTCAAGGAGACCTGGTCCCTCTACCCACCAACGCTTCTCTTCCCAGGGATGGCAGTTTAATTGTGTGTGTGTGTGTTTGGTTTGTGTGTTTGACACTTGGCTGAGCAGGGTGGTCCTAGAGGACTGGTCTATCGGTCTAGTTCCTGTTTCTCAGAAACACACGCACACACACACCTGGACCATCTCACCAGCCAAGTGCCCCAAATATAACCCAAACCATGTGACACACACTGGCTGACCTACTCTTTCTATCACAGCTGTCCTTCCCGCCATCTTTTCTTCCCTTTTTTTTTCTTTTAATTTGCTTGTCACATCACCAGAAGTCCCCCCCCCCCCCTGACTCTCGCCTCTTCTCAGTTACTAAATGATGAAGTTACTTCCCTCTCTCACTCACACAATAACAAAACAATGAACACGCACCCACTCTCCCTCTTTTCTTTCCTCTCTCTCTCACATGCACACACACTCTTGTGTTCTTGTGTCCTATTCACACACACTCATGTGTGAATTGGGTTTCTGTAGGAGCGCAGGGATGGCTTCAATATTGCATCATTGGGATGCGGCGCGGCTGTGTTTGGGGTCAGAGCGCTATCATGTTGCCAATCAGCAAGGCAGCTCAGAGCCACTCATCAGCTTTTGATTGCATTTAGAATGGCTAATTAAATAAAATACGACATTATGTAAATGTCTGTGTCTCTGCCATATGGCCCCAGGCGTTGCCCCCCCCACCCCACCCCACCTCCGCCCATCATCAGCACACCAGGGGCAACAAAGTACGCAGTATATGTGTGCGTGTAAATGTGTCTGCATTGTGTGTGGTGGTGGGCTGACCAAATAAGGGGCTAAGTCTCCTATAACCTGCTTATTTGGACGCTGTCTTATAAGTTTACCTTTGTTTTTTCTTTTTCATTTCTTTCTGTCGGACTCTTTCATTGGCAGTAATTTGAAGCTAAATATAAGCCCAGTACAATATGTTCAGGGTGGCTAACAAGTCTGGAATACAGGGTTTAGTAAACTGCGGTTTCCTGGCCCTCTTCGCCACAGGTTCCTTGCATCACTGAGGGGATCAGAGTAGTTTTAAATGGCAGAAGCATCATTTGCACCCCTGCCGAGGAGGCCCTGTACTGTGTGGTCTGCAGTCTGCCGGCCTATTGTCCCCACATCACAGTGGAGGTTTACTTAGGATATTGGGGAACTGACTATTTGTTAGTTTTGCTAAACATTAGCATTCTTCCATTGAACTTAGTGTGCTAAGCTAGCTGGCTCAGGACTGCTTGCATATATTTGCTTGCACTTATAATTAGATTATATACTGTATTGTAAGTCTCGAGCACACATTTTCAAGGTCTTGGTCTTGTCTCGGTCTTGGTCAAGCTGGACTCTTTTGTCAAGACCACAGCTGAAGTGACATCTATCTTTTTTTTAAACTGCAGATGTCACTCTGTCACTCACCCACTTTGGTTTATGTAATGCAATTCAATAATTTTAAGATAATTAAAATTGTTCTACAAAAGAGTTTGCTTGTGTAACCATCTGAAAAACTTGGTTCCACCAGTGTCAATGAGAGACTTCAGCAGGTTCTGTGTTCTTCTGTTCAATCAAGACTTTGTTTCAATTAAATATGTTTTAGGTTTTATATGAAATTAGCATTTCTTTTTAGCTGAGGAATAATGTAATCAAGCCATTATGAGTACTGGCACTGAATACAGTATTGGTCTTGAAAATGGTCTCTCATTGGTTTGCACTTGGCCCCATAAAAGCCTTCTTCCTGTCTTGGTCTTGGTATGCTCTGGTCTAAGTCTTGGGTTAGGTGGTCTTGCCTACAACACTATTGTATTTTTTTTTTTTTTTTTTTATTAAGTGTTGCCAATACAAACCAAGCGAAAAACAACAAAATCATGCCAAGACAAACCAGGACAGAACAGAACAGAACAAAGGACAAAGACATAAAATGCACACAAACTAAATAACCGTAAATGGTGTAAGTAGTGCTGTACAAATAAGAATGCATATGCGGTGAGGGTAATAATCATAACTATAATCAATACTATTGTATTGTAAGCACAGTGATGGCTAAGACAGCCGCTGTAATGGTGGCAATGTAGCAAGAGCTAAAAACTTTCATATTACTTCTTTATATCTCACATTGTCTGATCATGTTTCATCCCCAGTAGGTTTTGGTTCCATATGAAGAAAATCTAGCAAGTGATTGCACATCATTATGTTTATTTTAACGCAGAACTGGATACAGATGGAGAATCATAATTGCGAATGGATGTCTTTTAATACCATATTGAAATGATCGCACAGCCTTGGTAAATGTATGCAGACTATGGCCTGAAGTGTTAGCAGAACTCTTTTAAAGCACTTATTTCTTTACAGAATGTCCTCAAGCATGACCATAAGTGAGATATGGACCTGACTCATTCCTGTAGCCGTGGCTAACAGAGGTGAAGTGCAGTTGACCTTTTTTAGACACCTTTGCTGCTTTACCTTCCTGTTTTGGTGATCATTTCCGTGATAGTTTGCAGGTTTTCTTCCACTGAATTTTGTATGTGCGTGCGAGTGTGTGTGTTTGTGTGTGTGTGTGTGTGTGTGTGTGTCCGGGGGGTTGCTGCCTGTCCCAGTGATAAGGCATATGGAGCAGACCCAGTGTTACCAGGCCAGTCACACATACAGATAAGAGCAGATAGCATTCACTGGAAGAACTGCTGCAGGCTTGACACAGCACTATACACACCGCACGCCACACAATAGTGCGTGTGTGTGTGTTTTATAGCAGTCGCATTTGTGTGTGTTTGTGTGAACATATATAGGCTTATAAACGACATACATCTGTACTAGTGTCTGGGAGCAATCTTTTGCACATGGGTTTTTGAACGTGACCTCCTGAAGATTATGAGGGGTTATTACTCTAAAAAAAAAAGTTTTAAAGAAAAGCTTTGTATTAGCAGTCCACTCTGCTCCACAGTGCTACTGATTCAATAAGACGGCCCATGACCGCTGCCACAGAGGCGACGGTCCATGAATCGCTTTATTAATGTGTGTAATTTTTTTCCTTTTTTCTTTTTTTTCCAGTTAAATTCACAATACGCACTGTGATCTGGATGTTCCTTCGACACAGCTTTGTTGCATTTTCACATTCTTGGACATGTTTAATGTTCACAGCTGCCCAGTAAAGCCGCAGCTTCTAATGGTGATGATGGAGCAGTTTGGTTGGAGGGATTGGGGGTTTTTAGTACCTTGCTCAAGGGCAGCATTTAAAGATCGGAGTATTTATTCACTTTTCTGACTCAAGACTTTAACAGTCATCACTGGGATTGCAGTACATTACTGGCCTTGATTCAGAAAAACAACTTCTAACTGAGAAATTCTTTGGAGAAAAACAGTTTGAGAAGAAACTGATTGAAAAGGGGGAAATGAATTGGTCTAAACACTGTTTGCCATGAGTGTGTGCAACTGAGTCTATTTCAGTCGATGGAACAGGGTGATGGTCAGTGTTGGGTTTGATAGTATTCATCAATATTCCTCTATCTCCAGAACCTGTAGCTAGGGGTGGGTCTTGTTTGCATGTTGCATAATTGTTGTGGATGTGAATCACTCCAAACTGCAGTGATGAAGAGGAAAAGTTGTTTGTTCTGCTCTATATTGTACATGGGAGGGCAAGCAGTGGTTCATTTGCATTTAAAGGGACAGGCACTGAAATCAGCTGTTCTAAACAGGGCTGTCTTGAGAGGATGAAAAGAGCTGTGATGTTTGATCCTTGGGGTATTTTGACCAAAGCATGTTGCAGACATGTCTTTAAGACACTTGGGAACTATTTGTAGAAAGGGGGCATAATATGTCTCCCTTAACCTAAGCCCTTGCCTTGACTTATACACTGTGTTGTGCTGTCATGTGATTGGCTGACTGCACGGGGAAACAGGTGCACAGGTGTTCCTTATCAAGTGTATGGTGAGTGTACATTGAGGAAGTGGTTTTGCAGGCTGTTGGAGAGCAGCTCTAACAGAGACAGGCTGCAGATCAGAAACATGAAATCTACTTGTTTCAGCTCCTCCTGGATTACTGAATGTTAAACACAAAAATTCTAGGGATCTGAACTTTCTGAAAAACCATAAATCATATTCTCCTCTTTCTGCTTTTCTCTGTTTCAAAGCAACAGATATCAGCCTGGAGAGAAGTGTACTCTCTGTCTGGTTTCCTTCTCCCCAACCTCCTTTTTTTTCTCTTTTTTATTTCCCCTCCTTTTTCATAACCCAAAGTCTCTCTCTCTCTCCCTCTCCATACACCATAACCAGACCACAGAAGGGGCTGCTGCAAAGCAAGAGAGGTTGTGGTTGGCACACATACGCCCAGAGGGGCCCAGGCCTGTCAGCTCAGTAGCCCCACATCTGGAGCCTCCCGCTGGGCCAGCAGCCTCCCTCCAGCCCTCCTCCTCCCCCACCACCACCGCTCCCCAGAGAGCACTGAGCATACATACCACACACACGCACACACACACTGACAAGAAAATGTACATGCACATACATATTTACACACCTCAACACCTCACTTATGTGCACAAACACACACAGGCGCATGCAGACATACACAAACCCAAAACTCCCACTCAACACGCACAATTTACAGGCACACACGTTAAACTCTAAAACATTATGCTAATCTACAGCCGGCGGCGGAGGATGGCACTCTGCTCGGCCTCGTGCCAAAGTCTCATTTTTATAAGATTAACCACGAGAAAGGACGAAGAGACAGAGAGACACATTCTGCTGTGAGAGACGTTAACCCTCTATGGTACGACGTTGCCATATGGCAACGAACCCATTTTAAGCCTTTTTCTCACAAATGATACATCCTCAGTTATGATGCAGTGCAACAAGTAAACCAATAGCAGTGTTTAAATTTGTTACATGACCTTGTGGAGGCTTTAAAAGCCCTTTTCTGCAGACGACTTCACAGGGAGGAGCCTGCCACCCCACAAAAATGACCTTGTTTTAATGGCATTTTTCAACTGGGAAAAAAATATGTACTCAATAATAGGTTATTTAAGTTCATTATTCTGTAGTTTATTGCAAATCACATATGGCAACACCGTACCATGGAATTGCTAATGTTGATAAAATTTTGTACTTAGTTTTAGGCCTAGTGGAGATGGTGTCCTCACGCACAGATATCACCAAGTAAACAACAGTCCAGGAACCTAAATCTAACCCTAAACCTAACTAGTTGGTTAGAATAGCGCTCTGGGCTGTTGTTTACTTGGAAATATCAGATCATTGTGGATAAGGATAAAGTGCAGTGAAAAATGTCTTATAAAAATGGTTTTTACTTTAAAATGAGATGCATAACTGTTCAGGCTACTGGGGAAGACTATAACATGAGTTTTTAAATATATGTTATTACAATTTTAAACTAAACTCTATTGTTTTCAGACGGTGTTGCCATATGGCAACGAACCCTAAAAATTACTTTAAAAAAAATATTTTTTGAAAATTTCTCTTGATTATGTTTAATTGGTCTATTTTAAGACAAAAAAACACCCAAAACATTTTTTTACCAACTGGGATAATAGTGCGTACCATAGAGGGTTAACTGGACAGCAACACCTACTCTCTCTCTGAGGCTTCATGACACTTTGAAACATCCACTAATACAAACACAAATGACAACACCATTAGAGAGCCGAGTGAAATAACCAGGCCAGACTTGATGTCCTGCATTAGACATACAGTATCTGCCTGTGGCTAAGGATAATAAAAAAAAGCAGTATTCAGCTCAAGCTTTGGGGTTTGATTGATGTGGAGTTTTGAAGGCCATAACCAAAATATACAATCATTCAAAAACCCAGAAGGATAATACTGTACCACTCCACTTCATTGTGTCAGTCTGATGTTCTCTTTTTACCCCTCACAGTTGCTCATAAACCACAGGTCTGCAGTTTGTACACTGGGCAAAGCTTCTGTCATAATCCTCTCAGTTTAAAGTTGATTCCTGAAGGTTATACAGTCTATGTTTAACAGCATCTTTGAACCTGATGATATCTGGCATCCTGCGATGACAGTTTATGTCAGGGGTCTGTGGTCCAGATACTAACTCGGAAATATAAGACATAAATTATTGAAAATGATTCAATTTTGACGGATCATTTTTTCTTTTAACCGTGACAGCTTTTCTAGCTTTCTTTTTTTATGACACTGGTCACATGATAGTATTCAGCCAATCACTGCAGTGAGTGAGATGAGCACAAATGGTTAGGGATGACTTTGGGAAGAGGGAAAGAAAGATAAAAGTGTTAAATGTGTTCATGTATAATGCTGTGTTGAGAAAAATGGATAAGACTCCAATTAACTCTTAGCTGGAGTTAACCATGAAGAGGAAAACCTTACAGTTCCAGAGCTTTGCTTGAATACATTTTATGTGACCGCACCTCTTTGAGTTTTAATTGAATGTCTCTGGTCTATATGATTAATGTGACCCATTGTCACAGTATGAAAATTCTATGCAATGACTTAAGTTTTACAGTGGGCCTTTAAAAATGCATCGCTTCCTGTGTGGCATATGGTGTTTCAGAGCAGAGTCCTAATTCAGCACTATATAGTAATCCTGATTGTCAGGTGACAGCCGGGGCTCGAGGCCTTATGTTTCCAGGTTGTGTATCCATCCGTCCAATTCTCATGAACACGGGCAGTCATATCTAGAGGGGAATTTCTTTAGTGAGTTCAAATGAAGGTTGAACTGATTAGATTTTGGTCAAAAGTCAAAGGTCAAACACCTTGTAAAACAGCTTATCCCTCTTGAATGTGACATTTAAGGGAATTACTTCATATTTGGCACAAACTGCCTACACTCAACAACAAACTTATAAGAGGTTATGGTCAGTGATCGAAGGTCAAAGGTCACTGTGACCTTTGATAATTATTTTCAATTAATTATGACACAAATTAACTTAAATGTATATAGATAAAATGATCGTATCATCATAAGGTGGTGGTATTCTCTATCCACATGAGCAAAGGTCAACATCACAGTGGAATCACAGAGTTCATAAAAATCACCTCTGCCCATCACTCCATGCAATAAGGAGAGGTTGTGACTCTTGGTCCTGGTCATTTTTTGTCTTTCTACACTACTGTTAGAGATAAAGTAGTGGAAATGGAGGAGCGATTTATAGCTATGAAAAAGGCATGGAGGATGGATTCAGGAACAAAAATTCCAAGGAACATAACGGAGGAAATGATTACTTTAACAGAAACATTGCACAAGGTTTCATTATAAATATAGTACATAAACATAAAAAAATAACATCAGAAATCAAACATAATGATCCTACATGCTCACTTACAGTTTTCATGGAAACATATACGGCAGTATTACGAGTGTCAGCTACAGTGAGGGAGACTTACTGTACACTGCTGATGTTATAAAACAAATTCTGATGACTGAACCTGTAAAAATCATGTAGAACAAATATAATTTTAGGGTCAGCAGCAACCGCAGAAAAGACTCCGATTTAGTCCATAGAGAATAAGTTCTATAAAATATATTCTAGGGTTATATACCATATTATATGGTTAACAGTAAGAAGTAAAGGAGACTGTATTGCTCCATGCTACAGTATGGGCTGTGGTGGTCAAACCTGGAAGCCTCCGTTCACAGCCGTACATGAAGAGTCCAAGGGAGCCAGCTGAGGGGCCAGAGCGCACAAACTCATTGCCAGTCAGTGTGGCATTGTGTGATGATAATAAGGATAACTTCCTCCAGGATAATGGAGCCGAAGCATATTCAGGCCTCTGTGCGCGCTGTCCCCGAGGATGGCCCTGTCTGCTGTGAATATTCTGCATTTAAATGGTCCATTAGAAGCCAAACAAACACAGACAGGCCTCCATACTAATGACCGACGGGGTCCAGGGGTGAGGCAGGGCAGCCGCCATGTCTTAGTGTGTGTGTATGTGTGTGTGTGTGTGTCTGGGTGCGTGGGAGAGATGCAGATAGTGTGTGCTGTGTTGGAAACAGACAGGGAGACTTGAAGTATGTGTGTGTGTGTGTGTGTTGGACTGGGAGGCTGATTGTGTGTGACATGGGTCAGGAGGGTATGGCGGGGTAGGGGGGGTAGGGGTGATGGAGAGTATGGGCTTTTTGGCCAGAGGGGAATCCTCCTCTCAGTCCCAATGGGTGTCCATTTGCATGTCTGTCCAATTTATGTGTGTGTGTTTGTATGCTTTCACATTAGCCATCTTTTGAATAATATGTCTTTGTTGCCTTGCATACATTTGCTGGCGCATACACAGTATGTGCATATTGCCTGTCATATTGTCATGTGCTCGTGCCCATAGTCACTTGAGTGTATGTGTGTGTGTGTGTGTGTGAGTGACATAGAGAGTTGCAGGGGTTATTCTAATAAGGGGATGCTAGTTGTGGGCCCCGGGCCTGGTCAGCCCTTTGCTCATTATCATTATTAATATTTGAGGAGTAGCCTGTGCAGGGCGGACAGATGCCCTGTTCTCTCAGCACTCAGCTTCTCATGAAATGTGACAGGGCATGTCCTCACCACCCTCTGCTGTTTATCTGCCATAATATGAGGACTGAAGACTGAGGTGTCTTGGCTGTTTTCTTTTTTTAAGATCAAGATCACAAATAAATCTCCTCTGGTGCAGGAGCTTTGGTTTTGATTAAATAATGGTGCTCAGGTAGCATTCCTACCCTCAGACTCAGCATAGACCTTCACATTTGACCACTGGGTTGTTTGTGCAGTCTTGGTTCATTTGCTAAAAGCAGCCATCTTTGTAGACATGAGATGTAGATATGTTAAATGCAGTCTTAGCTTCATTTTTTAAAGCCCCAGTATGTGAGATTTACCCCCATCTAGTCAGAACGTATTCTTGCTGTTGCGTTTACGTAAACTCGGGCAGAAGTCAGAAAAACAACCGACGCTGCATGTAACAGGATAAACAAGCCTCTATGTAAACAAACGGTCCGCCAGCACGAGGCAAAACAATACCGGCGTGACAATATGTTGTCATGGTAACGTCGTATTGTTTACCTGACCCACGTTTTACCGTCTTTCTCTCGTCGAGTAAAATAACATCCAGTTGGTTTGCCGACGGCGTCACTCACGGCGTCATTCAGGTGTCTGACTGCACCTGAAGGCAACACCAGTGCCTCCGTCCTTCCTCACACCAGCTACACGGTGGTGACAGTTTTAACAGGCGCTGTCTGGAAAACTTTCTCCCCGAGACGACAGGTCTGGTGAGCGGAGTCTGTGCTTACCGACGGCCACGGTGACACTGAACGTAAAACATGGCGATTCAACATGGCAGAGAAGGTTCGGTGAACCCCCCCCTGTATGTTTGTAACAACTCATTCTAAGGTACGAGAAAGCGCTCGTTTGTATGCGGGCGCGATTCCACTTCATTGAAATACGTATTTATGAAAGCGATATTTGATTTTTGTCAATAAAAAGCCAGTAAAGTCCCATACTGTCCCTTTAAAGATGCATCTTGACACCATTGCCATAATTCCTATAGTCATAGCAGTAGGTTTGTTACCTTTATTTGTCAGTGTGAGATATTTTTAGAACGGCCAAACCCAGCGGTGAGCTGCTCAGAGCTACGCTATGGAAGCTCATGGGATTTCTTGGTTTCCCTCATCAAACTCATCAAATACACAATCCAACAACTCCAAAACGCTCTGGTGGACAAGTTGTGACCTGCACATTCACCACGCTATGAGATAATAATGGAACATTACGAGACAGAGTTGTTTTTGAGGTAAATACAGAGACTGTTTGCTGAAAAATGGTCCCTGAAGGCAACGCGCATCAGCGGTTTTGCATGAATTCACCTCTAAAACAACTCAATTTCCTAACGTCCAGCATGGAGGTCACAACTTGTCCACTAGAGTGTTTTGAAGCTGTTGGATTGTGTATTTGATGAGTTTGATGAGGGAAACCAAAAAATCCCGATAGCCTCCTTAGCGTAGCTCTGAGCAGCTCACGGCTCTGCTCTGCCGTTCTAATTAGCTTGCACCGACAATTAAAGGTAACAAACCTACTGCTATGACTATAGGGATTATGGCAATGGGCCAATTTTCCAAAATGTTGAACTCTCCCTTTAACACAATCCCAGGTATGTGATTCATTACTTACATAAAAATAATCATATTAAAATAATGGATTTATCTAAATAGCAAAGAGCCACAGTATGTTTTACTGGTTCACTCAAGTTGAGATCTAACAGTGTGATGTACTTTTTGTTGAGGAGGTGAAACCATGCTGCCTCCATTAGGGAGGAGAAGAGGAGACTCGTCTGCTCCCTGCTTTCACTTGTATGAAGCTTTAAAAGTAAGAAAAACTTTTTTTTTTTTTTTACATAAAAACTTTGAAAGAGATAATCTTTGAATCTTTGGAGGCGAAGGAGTTATTAACAATTCAGAAGCTGATCATGTAGTTTTTTTTTTCTTCATTTTTGAATTGTTGGTTATTCCAAATCCGTCCATCTGACTAGCATTATTATTATTGCATTATGTATTTTCCATTTCCATTGCTAATATCTCAATCCATCCAGGGAGCTGGGTGAGGAGAGAGCTGTATCCACTCTGCTAACCATATTTATAGGCCGAGCAAGGGAGACAGACGGAAAGAGACAGAGAGACAGACACAGAGCCGTTGTTTGTGCTATTAATTGCTAGAAACAAAAGCAGCAGTTCTTCAAATGAGCGCTCACTCCTCTCTGATATATTTGCATATTCATATTATTTTTCTTTTTTTCCCCCTTGTCTCTGCTGTTCACAGGGGGGGATGGTGAATTTGCAAGAGTTATTTGTTTCTTGTGACATTCTGAAACTTTTTCCCCCTGTATACTGTACCAGCTACCCATAAAAACTTGTCTGGGGTTAACGTGCAAACGCACACAATCACACACAAATGTATAGGATACATGTGCAGAGATGTTGGGATTAATGTGAACTTCCTGTGGGGATAAAGACAAGCCCTTACTGCCCTCAGTTGTTGAATTTGATGGACTCACATGTACACAAACATACGCATGGAGGTCAGCTATGATGATTTAGGTCGCACACACACTCTATTCTTGTAATCTGATCATCTTCTGATTACTGCGCATGTGTTTGTGTCCTCCTATCTGTTTACATCTCTATATTCATACAAGCAAGGTACAGCAGAGACACCAAAGTGTACTGCACACACATACAGTATACACAAGCTACTGTACACACAAACACTAGCACTACAAAAGACGGGGAAAGTAAGACAGTGAAGAAACAAAACGCAGCAGCAGCAGAAACAAGCGGGCAACAAAGCGAAGGCGTGTTATTAATGGAGCGTTGTCGAGTGAGGTGTTTATTTTCGACACGTGTGCTAGTTAGCTGCAACAAACACTCTCCGTGTTGTACATGAGGCCAAAACAACACGCTCAGGGACCGCACCAAGCCAAACAAATGATGTCTTTTTTTAGTTAATCATATATTTATACAATAGGAGGAAGGGACGTATGCGGGAGAGTGAGCAGGCACCGCAGGCAGTAACAGGTTGGAGCGTGGCTGCTTTAGGGAGACGAAGGTGGAGATAATTAAAGTGCCTTTGGTAGTGAAAGTCATCGGATCCTCAAGGCCTCAGGAAGTGAGTTTAAAGGTGAACTTTTCAATTTTGTTATGAAGAAAAAAATTAAGCAGAAGCAAAGATAGTCGAAGGAAAGCAAAGATGAGTTGTGTGAATGTGATGAAGAGCATAGCATAAGAAAGTTTTGTCTGGCTTTATTGTAACCTATGTGCCTACACCTAGCTGAATAAAATATACAATTATAGTGATTAAAGCCTCTACAACAATAATTTCCATACATTGATCAAAATAGAACATCCATCCATCCATTATCTATACCGTTTTATCCTTACGGGTCACGGGTGAGCTGGAGCCTGTCTCAGCTGACTTTCTTTCTTTCTTTTTTTTTTAGCTTCGCAGTAAAGACTACAAGTAGTTGAAAAAATATCCAAGGCACTCTGTCAATTCAATAGCTTTTATTGCAAGTAGTTCTACAAGAAGAAAAGATGCTTTTACTGTGAAGACACTGCAGGAAATCAGTGTTTCATTCATGAGAGCAAAAACCTTTTCCTTTAAAGATACACTAAAAACTCTCTTTCGTTGTAAACAGTGGACAAGAAAAGACAAGACAATATACATGGAGTATAGATATATTATAAATTTAATCATTTTGTCAGAAGATGAAAAGTACTGTATGTATATACTGATGTGCAGTGACACACAATTCTGAGGTAATTGTAGCCAACTTTTTTTAACAGTAAATCTTTTTAGTTTTGCATCCCTGCATGTCAGAATGAAATGAATGAAATTCTGTAGCTTTTCCTTAACATTTAAATGATGGATAATATTCAAACAATCAATATTGAGGTGCCATACTTTAAAGTTAACTGTTTAAAGGTTCAGAAAAATCAAAAAGGTTGAAGGTGGTCCCGGTTATTTTGTGACATCACAATGTTACACAAACTGTGATTGCATGGTTTTGAGGCTCTGAATTCAGGATGTGTTCATTTATTTGGTAACTGAGTCTTTCATACTTTGACACTATTAATGAATAAAGATAGTGGTGACAAATCAGCATACAGTATAGGCAGCATATGTTATGTATAATAATACTTTAACCACAGAAAACAAAACAAAAAATGACAGATTTTTTATGTTACAACAGGTATAGTGTGTTTCCCTAAAAAACAGCTTTCCATTTTACTTTTCATTTCTTGCTGCAATGTGTATGCGAGTGTGTGTGTGCGAGGATGTATGTATGTGTGTGTGAGTGCACCAAAATGAAGTTTGCGCCTTATCGTTGTTTATTCTTAGATTTTCAAACTAAGACCTAAAGCTCCTACCGTTCAAACAGGGAAACCCCCCTGCGGCAGTGAGATCCAGCCTTCCCACCTGTCAATCTCCACTCTGCCCCGGGGCCTAACCAAGTCTGTCCGGGGGTGGATGTGATATTAACAGTATCGTAAAACCTTTTTCCACCCCTAAGTTGTTTATTTTCATTTTAAGCTGACATTTTAATATGCCACTGTGCAGCTTGTCTGATCCTTTGCCAAAAAAATGAAGAAAAAAAAAATCTACCCTCACACACTTGTCAGCTGGAGGCAAAAAGGCCAAATCTGAGCCTTGACAAAACAGAAGACCGTAATGATCGCTCACATCTGTATGGCTGTTGTGTATGTGTGTGTTTTGATGGAGGGGTGGGGGTATAGGCGTGCACACACAAACATGTGCCTTCAAGGTCATTCTGATTACAAAGTTACAGTAACTTTGGGGTAAATTGCTAGTTTTCTTTGACTGATGTGGGTTTTTGCAAAGGCTGTTACCAACGTTTTTGGGTTGAAGCAGATATTTTGTCCTGTTACACTGTGTTCACCGTCTTGAACGAGTCCAGTGTTTCCCCATAATTAATTTCATTTTCAGTATGCAAAACCTTCAAAAATATAGCATTTAGCATTCAGGCAACTCTTAAAACCCAGTTTAAAGGATCATGCAAATACAAAACAATGGCTCGTTTATTTTAGCCATGCTGAATTAAATTTGTGTTTCATATATAATTTAAGTTTCATATATAATGAAAATGAAATCGCAATGGTACAGTGGAGGTGACATACTGTAGCAACAACAGAGCTGGTGGAAGAGAAGGTTGGGGTTGGGGCGGATGGATGGTTCAACTTTCAGACAGGAAACAGCTGTTCATTTCCCATGTGAAACCAATACAACATTTTTTTTTCTCTTCTTCGTGACCGCTCAATAACCTTAACTGTGTGCTTACTATAGTTACCATGACTACAAAGTTCTAGTATACTTGCTGCTTTTACACTTTATAGGGTTGTTAAGAAAATCAAGGTGGCACATACAATGGCCATTATTTACTGTGATCAAAACAGCATCATGTGAAGAATAGTTTTCTCTGGCTGGCAACATAGCAGCTGCATGGTGTGAGTGGAGGCTGCAGAACGGCTTGCTTTTCATTTTGGCATGGAAGAAAATGCAACATTAGGAATCTTTTATGCAACATCTGAGAATAAATACATTTCATTCATTATATCAAAGGGATAGCTCAACATTTTGGCAAATTGGCCCATTGCCTATATAGTCCCTATAGTCATAGCCGTATAGGTTCGTTACCTTTACTTGTCGGTGCAAGCTATTTTTAGAACGGCCGAGCCAAGCAGCGAGAAGCTCAGAGCTACGCTACAGAGGCTATTAAGGATTATGGCCATGGGACAATTTTCCAAAAATGTTGAACTATTCCTTTAAAGATGTGATGGTAAAACAGTGGCCAACTGTGCATCGCAGGCATCGTCTATGCCTATTTTGTAGCTACACTCCTGATAATGTGATATTAAAATATCTAGAGGAAAATCTGTGGAACTGACTTCAGATCAGGTTTCTGGAGGTCAATCAATAATACACCTGACCACACCTTATTTAAGACCAACACCCATGGGTGCACAGATGAAGGCAAACACAGTCAATATTCTTATCCATCTGAAACTAGCAAGAATATTCACACCGCACTTTGCACCACGCTGTGCTGGATCTCAGATTGGACCAATATGTATTGAAAACATTATGACATCCTGTAGATTTGCTATTGTAGTTAAAACGCATTTAGATCCCCCACATTAAACACAAGCAGACCGTGTACGGCTGTGTGTCAAGTCAGTCGCAGCACATCAACACATGCATCCGCCACCACACCCCATTAGCCAAAAACACACGCTGCCTTCAAGTGCGGTTGAAAACATCATAATCAGGAGTTTCCACGAACAACCCAGCGAGTGAAGTGGTAAACACGAGCGGTGAAGTTGGTGAGTGATATATTTAGGTGACAGCAGTTGATGGTGAAGTGTTTACCCATGACTCAGTGCACATGATGTATCATACATTGTGCTTTTACTCTGTCTCAGATTTTAATTAACACGTCTCCTGCGTCTCGACTTTGATCTACTACTAAGTGCTTTAGATCATCAATAGGTGCCCATGCACATTTGCCCATGATCACACACATACACACACACACGTTCAAAGCAATCAGTGTGACCAGTGAACTTGTGACCTTGTGAGTGTTAGTGTAAGGCCTCTCTGTCTTTCTTCAAAGGCTGGCTAATGCTCTCCCCGAGGGCACGCGCTGGCACAAACTGGCCCCCGCCGCCATTTTTCCTGTGTGTCTTTCCTTCACTCTGTCTTTCTCTCCATGTTTTTTTTGCTCCTCTCCTCTGCAACTCCCTCCTTATAAACAATTCCCAAATCCTCCTTTCCTTTCTCGCTGCCCTCCAATATCTCACTCTTTCTTTTTTCATTCTGTCCCTCGTTATTCCCAGTCGTGGTCTCTCATCCCCTCCCTCCCTCCCTTTCCTCCCCCTTCATCTTCTTCCCTCTACTTTTTGCATGGTGTTCTGTTCGGCGGGGGAGCCACGGGGCAGAGAAATAATTCAAAGTCTTTGCATATTGCAGGCGCTCTGGTCAGCGGCGGAGCCCCGTTGCACTGACACATTAGTTTATCTGGACTGACCCAGCAAACAGCCTACGCCATGACAAATAGCCTGGATGCTGCGGCTGCTGCTACACACACACACACACAGAGGGAGGACAGGCATATGCAGAACACACACTCTGCCGCTGTCTGTGGGCTGGGAAGCATGCGTGCCTGCAGAGCAGACAGCTTTAAAGAAATCTCCAACCAAAAAAAAAAAAGAAACAGAGAAAAAAATGAAAGCGACGAGGGAGAGAGGGAGTAAAGATAAAGATAAAATAGAAAAAAACTAGAGAGATGTATTGTAGGATCCCTTTAGGTAACAGAGTGATTTTCTGCATTGTTTAATTTTTAATCAGTTTGCCTTTCCCAACACTCCTCAGCTCTTTTTGCATATTCTATATATAAATATATAATTAATGTCTGAGAGGCTGATAAAAGAAAGACAAAATTCTCACAAGAGCATGTGAGAACCGTTTGTTGTTCTCAAGAATGAATTAATGCCAACGACCAAAAAAAAAAAAAAAAGTGGAGTTGCTGAGGCCACGCTTTTTAACCTCCGCCTCTCTTCTTTTTCTACAACTTCTGCACATCATATCTTTCTTTGTTCCGGCGGGCGAGAGCTTTGCCGGTCATTTTTTTTATTTTCTCACTGTGTTTCTGTGGATTGCTTTCGTCTCCTGGAGGCAGACGGGCTGCAGACCGGCAGTCACTGTGCACGCCACTGGGAAGACTGGTGGTAAAGGGAGCTTACGACTGGAGCTGTGGAGATACAGTAGGGCTGCTACTGGGAGTGGATGCCAGTCAGAGGCAGCAGTACAGCAGATCACCTAATACAAAGACAGTAATGTAGATATGTCCCTGTGTGCTTGATGCCCCTTTTTTAAATTAATACTTAATTATGTATCTTCAGTTGAATGATACAGACAGTGTAAATCAGACAAGTCATATCTTGGAATTGATTCTTAAATCATTACTGTAGATTTGATTGAAGTCCATGTGTGCAGGATTTAGTAGCATCTAGCATTGAGGTTACAGATTGTAACCAGCTGAGCATGTGCAGTATGAGAATCTACCGGTGGTCTCCATTTAGTCTGAACATGTAGAAAACCAATGTTTGGTTTGTGTGTTCTGTGCTTTGGTGCCTCCGTGATGTTCACCACATTAAAAGGTAAACTAGAAGTTTCCAGCCCCTGATGTCTTGAAGCAGTGTGGAGTCTGGGTCACATTTGAGATAAATAGCTTCACAATGTAGAGTTTAAACTTTTCACCTGGTTTGATTTCAACAATCATTAAAGAAGAAAAGCACAAAAAGCGATGAAAAATATGAAAATGAAAACAGAAACCCTCCCACAGTCAGCGAGACAGGGACCATCCAAACATTGAACCTGTAAATGTAAACACATGATATCATGAGCTTTTCTTTGAGCTCCTGCACAGTCACAAAAGATACTGTTCATCATTTTTGACTCATTATTTACTTAAAAAAATATTTTTAAAATCACTGGATTAAATACAAATTAGCAAGTGAATGGAATAATAATGATCTCCGGTGTGGATCTGATAAACAATGCTCAAGGTTGTCCCAAACCCAGACCATGATACCTGACCAATCTCGTATTCTCCACAATATCAGCTTCAGACCACACACACAATTGGATTGGCTGTTAACCAGCCTCTTATCTATTACTGTATATTGTATCTTGTTGTTGGATACTAAGGGACTTGAGCATCTTTTCTCTGATGCACGACTGTACAAAACAAACCAAACCAAACCACAGCTGATGCTTTTCTTATCTGGATGTTCGCAATAACCACTACGAAACTGTCAGGCTAAAGATGACACGTATCATACAGTATTCTCAATTACATCATATCCTTTTACAAAATGTTTCGTTAAATGCGATACTGAGCAGAGATTTTTAAATACTCAATGGCCGTGAACATGCATGAACATGAATTTATATATTTTTATATGCATATAAATCCATTGGCCCCCTTTCCCTCCTTTTTCCTTCTTCTCCCTCTCTTCCGCTCTTTGAACTGTTCGAGCAGCGAGGCTCAGGGTGTTAGCAGGGAATTTGTCCGACTTTGACAGGGCCGAGCCATTTTTCCTCAGCACTCTTTGAAGAGCGACCGCTTATCGACACCAGGGCTAAGCGCCGGGCCTCTGAGCTCAGGCTCCGGCACCACTGGGAGCATGGTGAGGCTAACTTGCATCACGATCTGGTCACACACACACACACACACACACACACGAACAGATGCTTGTAGTAAATTCACACACAGGTGTGCACGCACGCATATGCATATAAAGAAGACACACATGCATTCACACAAGAAGACATTTGCAAGAAAGATGTAGTGACATTTGGATATGTGGGGAAAGAGATAATGGAGATATGGGCGCAAACATATGCACACACTCACACACACAGGCAGACACACACTAACCTTTTCCCTTGGCATACAAGGGAGGAAAACATAGTAATGCTTGCAAGAGGAAGATCAATGGAGCTTTGTGGCCTCATGGTGTGAAAGAGGTGAGCTGAGGAAGGTGGAATTTCATATTGGGATCTAACATCTATTGTGTAGAATTGACCACTGCTTCAGTCTGCTACTCAGATTCAACAGACAGAGAAAACATTTACTGTGGCTGTTAACCTCAACCTGCTGCATCCTCCCTCAACCAAAAGGAAACTTTTTATTCAGTTCTTTTAATTCATTCACTTTCAGTTGCGTAACGGTATGACCAGGGTCATGACAACTCTGAATATTTGTAGAAAATCACAACACAACATCCATGGCATTGGTGTTAAGGTTGCTAAAGAGTGCACAAACATTGGGAAAAAATCCATCAAGTGCTGCACCTACGATCTTCAAGCACGTAAGTGAACTGATGCCTTGTTAAGGCAGTTAAATGGGATCCAGCTCAAGTGGGTCCTTTTGCACAGTAGTGACCTTCCATGCATAGATTTCAGTTTGTATGCTTCCACTTACCCTTCACTATAACTCATTACCACGAATACAGAATGGTTGTTGTCAGTCTTTTCATTATATCTGTTATAGCAAAACAGGAAAATACAACTACAGGCCTACTAGCAGCTCTATGAGATAAAACGTGCTAACATGGGCATGTGGTTACCTGGTTCCTAGCTTGGCGTGTTGGTAACCAAAAACTTAAAATACGGAATTGTCCCATATTTGGACATTTATAAGGGACACACTTTGTTCTGTATTTGTGATAAACAATATTGGGCTATTTTTATTAAGATGAAACTGCAGCTGTGACTGCTGCTGCTGACTCTCTGCCTGTCTGAAATGGGCTTCTCATTGACCAATGAGACACCGTTTTGTTGTTGTGTCACTCTTGCTACAAGAATGTGGACCTCCTGACCAACAGAAAGCGCTGTCACTGTTGCTATGATACACCTATGATGCGAGACATGGCTGATACCCAGTCAAGTCAAGTACCCTAACCCTAACTCAAAAAAGAAAAAAATATTGCATTAGTAGCCAATAGAAAAAAATGGTAAAAGAACGTGAATGGCTCGAAAACATAATTTATAGCCAACATTTTACCTACAGTAAAGGAACTATTGTAAGTTTTGCTATGGCTACATCATGTGCGTTAGCATTAACACCTTTATTTAACAGTCTAGGGAAAATGTTGCAGGTTCAGGATAACTCCTTTACTCAATAACAGCTGCCACCAGAGGTAGAGGCAACAACAATGTTAACTTGTGTTGATAACTGTTGGGATCCATTAGATCCATGTCCAATCCCTATGTTTTCCCTAGTGCCCTGTCCTTCTTGTTATGTGTTTTTGTCCTTGTGTGTCACTTGAGTCCGTCTTCCCAGTCTGGGCGTGGCTGACCTGCCTTTCAGTTTCCTGCCACCTCCTACTCCTCACCTGCTGCAGTCTAGACCCCCATGCACCTGCCTCCTTGTCATCACATCCCCAGTTCCCCGCTTGAGGTTTTTCTACTGCTTGGCAGTTCGGCTTTTAGTTTTCATTAGTTGCAATGACGCTTTTTTCACCTGCAAAGAGTCTGAGTCTGAACTATGATCCATCTCTTGACCCCTGAGCCTGAACAATAACATCCTCTACTGAAGTTAATGTGGCAGCAATCAGCTAGCCATAGTTCATATTGACACTGTCAGATAGCGACTCTGTATTGCATCTTCCAATAAGCCCTGGTGGTGTAGCCCTATTTTTAGGGTGTAATTAACTTCTTGTTTTATTATATAAAGACAAAGATCTGGTCAAGTGACAACCTCTGCTCTTGGCAACAGATCATTTTCGGTGGAAGTGAAAAATATGGAGAAACAGCTTTAAAACCAGTCAACATATTCAATCAGAGTCTCATCCTCCAAGTACAAAAGACAAGATATGTCACTAAATAGATGAAGACTGATCTGATGGTGACATTAATGGAAGTTGGAAGACCACCAAGACCACCAAAGTCAGAATGATTCATCCTCAAGAGAGCATGATCAAATAGAAAAATTGCAGAAAAAAACAAAAAATTGGAATACCACCCTTCATTTGATCTGTCACCATCATATCATTCCCCAGTCTGACACAGACCCATGTAGATACAAGGACATCACTGAGCTGGTGCAGTGGCAGCTCTATGTCAATTCTTCCCACCCCGAGAATCCCAACTTTTCTGAGGTCATATCTGTGCACGTGTAAAAATTCTCTCTGACCTTAAACAGCGTATGCCATATCTTTGCTGTGCGGCCTAAAAAAAAAGAGGCCATGTCACAAAGAGCGAGCTGGCCTTGGCTGTAAAATGCTAATAATGGAATGGCTTAGACTATCGCCCAGAAGAAGATTAGAGTCCAAGGCTAAAGGCAGGAGAAAGGCCGGTAACATTTGATAAAGCGGAGTGGAGAAAGGCAAGGTAACTTAAAGAGGAGAAGGTAAAAGAGAGATATCTGAGGATTTCAGGGAATGATAAAAAGCCAGGGATTGTCAGAGCAGAAAGACTAAACTGGCTTTATCATTGTGGAGGAATTTAAGGCAGATGAGGTTAGGGATTTCACACGCAACTGACTGTGTCTCTTCACAGCCATGCGGGAAATATTTGGATGGCCACTGATGGACGACTTTAAAAATTAACTCTCACCCTCTAATTGCAGTCTTGTAGTGTCTGATTGGAATGATACTTTGAAGATAGCAGGCCCCAAAAAATGAATCCTTCATTATCTATAATCTGTTCCCATGTCTAAGATGCCAGCGCAATTTGAGCTAAATCTGGCTATCAGAAGAGGGACATGTAAAAAAAAAAAAAAAAAAGTGAAAAGTGAAAAGTGCAAATGAGAGAGATAGAAAATGTAGAAAAGAAAGATAAAAATGTCCATACGTTTCAGAGGCCGGCTAGCTTTCCCTCTCACTCCCCAGCTCCTTTCTGTGTCTCTCTCCCTCTCTGGTTCCAGCACTGACCCCACTCATTAAAGCTGATTAAAACTTTTCCAGCTCGCGCTGTTTGCCCTCAGAAGACGATAACCTCTACAAGGCTGCTACATAAAAGAATAATAGCCGACTACAAAAGAGGGTTGGACAAAGAAAAAAACCCCTTCGCTTGGGCACAGAAAGGCCCCAATTGGAACATTTTAGAAAATTAATGAAATTTTAGATCAAATGAATTATAAATTAAGGAGAGGGAGAAAGGAAAAAAAGATGAATAAGTCATAAGAAAATGTACTCTTGCTATCAAACTGTAGGAACATGTTATCCTCCACCAGGCTTGAAGAAACAGGGTCAGGTTCAAGCCATGTGGATTGGGAGGAAAACAAAGGTTCCCGCTCGGCTCGGCTTTGAAGATAATTGTTGCAACTGTACTTGAAAGGGGACTTTGGCCCCGGCCCCTACTGAGAGGAATCCACTTTGACTCAGTCGCTGTTTTTGTTGTTTTGTTGTTTGCCGTTGTTGTTTTTTTTTATTTTTTCGGCAGAGCGGCAGTGGGGATTTACTACATGTGGGAATGCTTCTTTTTAACAGAAATCACATCAAATGCAAGCGGCGGCTCTATGTGTGGCACTCGTCTGTGTAATTAATAAAATCCTCTTTAATGTGGTATTAAAAATAAAAAAGGAGGCAGTGTGGCAGAGGATACATAAATTGGTGCGTGCAAAGTTGGAAACCTTGGAAAAGTTGTGGTTTGGCTTTTTTCTTTTCTTTCTTTCATTCTTTTCCGCGTGTGAGGCGGAAGGTTGCCGTGTGACAGGACGAACATGACATTATCAGAGACGCGTGTGACTCCCCTCGATACTTGTCATGTTCGCGTTCGGCGGCTGTCAAACGTGACTCTGAAAAATTCATAAAAGTGAGAGCTCGGGCCTGTGTCAGCTGTCATTTTGTGCTGTTAAGTCTAAGGTTACATGTTGCTAAAGTGTTGGTTGAGGTACTTAACAGCAGCGCTTTCTGTCTCTGTCTCGCACACGTACACACACAGACATATGTACAAGGCGTGCCACACACTAACACAGCTGAAGGGTGTTAAATGGATCATTAGCACTGAGCTGAAGAGGCACTCGACCTTTCTCCGGCAGGGGTCAGAGAGTCACAGACCTGTGGAAACAAACCACTGTGTGATCAAAGGGCAGCAACACTGGTCAGCCCCTCTGAGTTCATTCACTTTTACAAGCTAAACTCCGCTCTTTCTCTGTGTGTGTGTGTGTTCAGAGCGTATTTATAGACTGGCTCTCACTGCCCGTTACACTCTCTCCCATTTTTAATTTCTTGAATTCTCAACTTTCTCTCTTTTAAAACACTTGCTCTGTATCCTTGCATGAACTCACAAATCAAGCCCTATGCTTATCGTTATTAATTACGGCTAATGATAATAAATTACAGTTAAATATTAATGTTAGAGAATACAGTAATACCATCCATTGAAGTCTCTTTCCTTTTCTTTGAGTTTGATCCGCACATTGTTGTTCCGGCTGTATCTCAATGCTGTGTCTGCCGAGCCTGCCAGGCACGGCTCTCTAATCAAGAGAAGTTAAATTTTTTAGGAAGGGCATTGCTGAGCAATGATAACGCAAAGGGCTCATTCTGTTTGACCATGAACGCTGAACAGTGAGAGTGAATGCTTGAAATTCTCATTAACACCAGCAAAGTACTATTTTCAGCAATGACACACTCATTCAGCCTTGATACAAATCACTTTCAGAAATCCCATTGTTATTGGAGCAGAGATATGTCACCGGTGCAGCCCTTCTCTCCTCTCAGGTTTGGATTGTAAATATCTATCAAAAGAAAGATTTCTCTGTTTTTGTCTCTTCTGGCTGTGATGGCATTGATACATAGTTTCTTTTTTGCAGCTGAACGGACAATAAACTAAGAGCAAACACAAATAGGACTCTTCACATGATTGTATATGATTTCGGGTTATGAAAACTCTGATAAAATACCTTCTCCCAGTGAATATGAGTTGTCGACACAAATTAGCCTCAACAATCCGCTGATGAAAGAGTCGACTAAAATAGAACCTTCACCAAACCTCTGAGCTGGATTTTGATGAAAAAAAGAAAGGAGTTTTAGAGTTTTTCAATTAAATTCCATCAGTTCTTTACTTTCTTAAGAGTGTGTTGCATTTGATATCTTTCATTTATCTGATTGCAGTTGTATTATAACATAATAACATTCTCCTGATAATACATAGAAAATTCCACTAGTTCTTCAGTATCAAAATCAGTCAAGTGGAGTCACATCTGGATTGATTTAGATAATGTTCATATACAGTAGGCCTAGATAATTACCAATCACATTATCACAGTTACCAACAATGTGTGTTGTCAGTGTAGTGTTTTATGAGGCAAATGTGGATTTGTACAAATCTTACACTTTGAATTTTTTTTGCAGTTTTTTTTTGTTACTTTTGGGCAGTGTACACAGCTCAACCTTCCTAGTTGATAATGTTAGAGTAACACCATCATCCATTTGGCGCAGCTGAATGAAAGTCCTCCAGTGCTCCCTTCTCTTGTAGCTCTGTGTTTGGTCTCCACCACCCCTGAATAGAGTGGCTCTTTAGCCACTAAATGTATCACAAAGTTCACTGCACTGTCACTCAGTATACATGCACAGCTTAACTGAGCTATGCTCAAAATTCGATTTTGGCGTCCAATCGGACTTCTGTCCTTGTCCCAGTTTACATGCAACTGAGAAAATCGAATAACTGATGGGAGTGTGTCCTCCTTCTCAACACCAGGTGGCGGTAATGTGTCGTTTCAGTGGGTTAATACGGTTCCTTTTCCGGTTGACCTATTAGCCAGATGACAGACCGGCATTTTCGAACAACAGCGAGATGGTTAATTGTACAGCTTTGTTCATCTCGTACGTAATGTGCACGTTACTTATTGTGCAGATAAGGTGCACGCTATCCGTCGTTGTCATGGTGACTTTGTGAGGCATACAAGAACACCGTAACGCTACAAGAATAGCTTCCGGCTGGATGGATGTTTTTGTTCCGGGGTCTTATGCTAGTGCGGGGGGTGGTGAGCATGACCACATGCGACTCCAATTAAGGCGTATACATGATGGAGAAAGTCAAATTCCAATCGCATTATCTAGGGGTCTTAATCAGAGTTGGAGAACTCCGATATTAGTCAGACTAACGTGTTTACATGCACTCATTGTCCAGATACCGTCTGAATAAGGCAATAATTCACTTTTCTCATGTGTCATGTAAACGTACTGACTGTGTCTGGCTGCTGTTTGGTGTTGAACATGCAGAGCACTGCAGAGCTGTAGGGTTTCATTCATCTATTTTTACTGTCTGAAAACAAAACTGTGCAAACAGCAAATGCAAATCAAATCGGGAAAGTGTGCGAGCTCTGTAAATCTGAGAGGAGCTGAGGATTCTGCTGATTCTCTCTCATGTTGTCAGTTTCACTTCATCATTTGATTAAATGGCAAACATAAAATATAGTTGCCTTAAATATCATACCTGTTAAGTGTAAAACCAATAGGCTACATATACTTTTAGTGACCCACAGATTACCCACGTGGGTCTCAGGCTGTGCTCCCCCCCTCCCTTCTCCCCCTCAGACTCTCAGGGAAGGTAGTGAACATCAGCCAGCAGCATGTCAGCTTTCAAAGAGAAGGTAAAGTGAAGTACAGAGACATACAGAGAACGGTAGCAAACAGCCTTTTTGCACTAGCAGGTACCTCGGTCAAAATCCCCCGGGGCTGACATGTTATTCCGCTGTTTGAGCCAATAACTTGCCCTTTGAGCCATCCAACTGTGAGTGTGTGTGTGTGCGAGAAACTGTGTTGGATATTGTGTTTGTGTTAGAGTATAATAGAAAGCAAAATAAAATATCCCCCCTTCCCGTTGTACCCTGATGTGCGTGTTGGTGTGTGTGTCTCTCATAGCCACTGTGCTCATGGAGACTGGAAAAACGAGGTTAACAATAGATAATCGGACATGGGGTGCTAGTCTTCCTTACAATAGGCCGTCGCTGGCACTCACAGCTTGTTACCGTATGCTCCTCAATAATTAATGTGCTTCTCCCTGGCCGCTCTGCTACATGCCAAGCTTTGATATAAGGTTACTGTGCTTAGGGTCCTGCCACAGGAGGGGTGGCTGCTCTAACAGTGCAGTGTTTCATGTCTTCCTATTTTAAATGCCCAAACGGGCTCCTCCACAGTTTGGCCCCGGGTGCCCTGGTAGGAGTAAATCCCGATCAAGGTCACCGTCCTGTTCTTTTTCTTTCTGCTGAGAGTCAGCGTTTTTCTTTTTTCGTGTTTTTTTTCCTTCTCTAGACATAATTAGTGTGTTTTCGGTGTTTTCTCTCTGACTTGCTGCTAATGGTGTGACGCTTTAGGAAGATTTCATGAGAGTTTATTTTTGGGAGGCGGTTATAGACAAAAGAAGAAGAGAAACGACTGTATCATTAGCGGTGGAATTGCTGTGTTGTTTGCAGCCAGGATGACAGTTCATGTAAAACAAAGACTTTTTTTTTTTTACTGTTTCTGAAATTTACAGTCGGATAAATGCTGCAACACAAATTAGGCAGCTGCATGTATTTGCAGTTATTTCACCAAATTCAAATATCTGTGACTCAACTATTCTTAATAATAACCTAGGAAATGACCAAGCTGTTAAGTGACCACCTCATTATCTTTGATCAATGTGTTGGCATGGACTAATAAGAGGCTACCTGATGGTTCGTGATAACATAGTATTAGAATTTCAGTTTTGTAAGAGGCTAAAATCTGAAGACTATGAATACACTAGCAGAAAATAAATAAGTCAAAAGTTAATAATGAGAAAAAATAAATCTTATAGTCGTTGCCAAAGTCGATATGACTTTGAGATAGTAACCCCGAGAATCAAGAATTTTCACTTCTCATTAGATCAAAATCTTGAGGACTTTCACTTTAATTTGAACTGAAATGGAAATTGATGTTCTGTAAGCAAACAGTTTATATCTCCTAATTTGTTAGTTTGCTACTTTTTTACTACTTTGGTCTGGACTGTAATTACCAAGGAGAAGAAATGTCAAAGTAAACTATTATTCTGCAGGGACTCCAGTGGGCATGATGTGAATCTGGTTTATTGTGATTGGTGCCGTATCTGTATTTTCATCACTTAAATTCCAACAGAACAAACACCCAGTTAAACAGTTAGATGGTTACTCTGTACATTACTCCATAGTTTTTATATCCGAGTCTAATCTGATTTCTGACATCACAGAATGAGCTACTGGTGTGAGCTCTAACTGACCTCTGATGTCAGCTAAGGTGATATACATGAATAAACTTTGTTTTCAATACATTCCTTTAAAATGTGACTGTTCTATATTTATCACCAGATGTAAACTGATTCATTAAGGATTAGCACTGCAGCCTACATGTAACTGGAAAAGGAAGAGGCTGTAAAACAGTGGGTTTCCTACCAGCATTTGATCCATTTGACCCAGTAACATTTTGGAAAGTTTGGAAATGCTATATTAATTTTATCCCAAAAAGAAGTCAGGTGGTGTGCCAGCAGAAATGTAGGACATGCATCGTCTCAGCCAGAGGGCATTCAGTGCTCAGGTTCTAAGGCCACAAACATACAGGAGGACCACAGAGGCATGTGTCTACTGAGCCACCTGCATGGGAATGAACTGGCTAGGGATGTGCCCGAACCCGAATACATTATTTCGGAAGTACACAAATAATGCTTTGATCCAGAATAATTTTTCTGTCCGAAGTTTCTCATTATTCAGGAGCTTTTTTTCTAAAGAAAAAGAAACCTTTGAATGTATGTTTTGAGCTTTATTTTTGAGCCAAGTACAAGAGATTAAAACAAAACGGAACAAATGTTTGTGCGTGTTTCGAGCCAATCACATCCATGCACGGGACACTGCCATAGTTTGGTTTTGGTGAAGAGAGCACTCAGACTCAGTACCTTACGTTATCATAGAGAAGTAACCAGGTGACTCTGGTTCACACTCCAACACAATGGGTGGCGCTAAAGGCTCATTTATGCTCCACTTACGGACGTAATTGTATGCATCCGTTTCAAACGTTACCGCCACTGCCCACATACTTTCATGCGTCCTTAACGTTGGCATGGATGTTAACCAACACATCCACCAGGGGGCAGCTCAGAGTCAAAAGTTTATGACAACAAACATGGCGACTACGGAGGAGATCTTGATAATCTCGTTTCAGCACCAGTATTTGAGCCATTCAGTCCGATCACATTAGGAAATTCTAGCCGCACGATTAAATTATTTCATTCCCATTCTAGTTAGCCAAGAGCTAAAGAGATGTTAGCCGGGTAGCTCGGCGGAAGTCTTTTTTTTAAAAGGCTGAATCTGAACTTGAATACAAATATTGCACTGGGTGCAATATTTGTATTGCTTTGGATAAGATCTACTGGGTACCATATTTTACATGTGTCGCTAACATGATCAGATATACTTCAGAGGCTAATACAAAGTGAAGGAAGGTGAACTCAACATTACTTTGTTGGTATAATGTGATCTTCCATTGGTGCATGTTCAACATCATTGGAGTCAGTGGTTGGGATTTTAACATCCGAAGCACAGAGTTGCCCAGTCTTGACTCAGGAGAAAAACAGGCCTGTATTTCCATAAACATTTGCACTTTACACTAGTTTGTCAGGCTTTATTCAGTCGTCACCATGGAGGTTGACAGCATTTCTCAGTTGCCATTCAACCAAATTCATGGCAAACACCCCCTCAGATCCTCAGGGCTGGAGGTACAGTTCCTACAAATGCGTCTCAGAATGTCATTTTTTTCTATCATGGAAAATTATGCATAATGGATGTAGTATCACTATTGTTCACATTTCCTCACATGAAAACTAATTTGCAAACAAATGTCAGGTCTTTCTTCTTCTGCTTTATTTATTTTTTATTTTTCTTATTTTGGGACTTTTGAACTCAGTATACCCTGTGGCCCAGAAATAGCCTCCATCAAAGTGACCTCTTGGCCGTGGAGAGAAACAGCAGCGTTGGCGATGCTGCTCCCCAGAGAGAAAGTTTAAGATCGTCTGCTATATAAAGTGTGAAAACTGTAGCAGGAAGTTGGCAGGCCCCTCACTGTTCTGACATATGCAGAAACCCCCCTACGCATTGGGATCTGTCAGTCAGTTTCAGGGGCACAGCTGCAGCAGGGCATGGGGAGAATTAGCCCCCTACTGTGCCCCCCACACCCCACCTGTCCATCTCCACCCACTCACCAACCATCCCTCCCTCTACCACTCATGCTTCCACCCATTCGCCCCCTAACCGAGGGGACCTTCTTTTCTTTTTTTTTTTCTCCCTTTTGGTCTTAACCCGTTTAATCCCACCGGCAACAATAGTTGCCGCTCTTTTTTTTTGTACTTCTGGGAGCTCTAAAAGTGCTGTTTTGGTTTTGGCAGCTAATACAAGTTTTTAAATGAAAGAATATGTTGTCACCTCTAATTTGTATCAATTTCATGCAACTAGTGTGAACGGTCACATGACCAGGCTTGTTTACTTCCTGCTTGCACCTCTGGCAGGAAATGTCTGCCTCAAACTTGTACAAGAGGAAGTAAGTAAAATACCTTAATTAACAAATATAAGTGAAATATTTTGTACATATATTATTTAAAGGGTCTACTACTGATTTATAATGATAATTATATGCCTGCATACATCTTTTGATCATAAAAACAGTACATATAACCACGGCAACATTTGTTGCCGCTAGCATAACACATAGTCTAGCAGAGACAGAGAGTACCAAGGCGAAACAGGCCATTTGCCTGCTAGACTCCTGAATGGCGAAGCAGAGATGACCTATCTGGAGGATGAGACAGATTTTAACATAAGTCCAGACCTACCCCCAGACCCCCAGCCACGTCCACCCCCCCCACCTCCCCCACTCCCTCATCTCTCACTCCGGCAAATTTTTCCCTGCAAAATTATTGCATGCATTTTACTCCTTAGACCTCCCTAACAAATAATATATGATTTTTTTTAAATTTCATGTTGGTTATGTTAGTGAAAATATAGGTTTTATACTATAAGTTCAAACACTTTTAGCTCTACTGTTATTTAACGGTTTTATATGCTTTGAGCTGTGCTTTGCTCCTGTGTTATGTAAATCAAATGGGTTTTTTTTAAAATCTTGGCACTATTTTTGAGGTAGGCCTACTGTACAGTAAATACTGACAATGTAGATGTTTTTTTGTTTCTTTTTTTACAAACTTCTATCAGTTCTTACTGTATTTTGTGAGTTCAAACACTCTTAGCTCTATGGTTATTTAACCGTTTTATGAGACTATGACATACAGGAATTGTGTTGCTGTCCTTGTTAGTTCCCTTCAGTATGTATTGAAATGATATCTAAATGTATCTAATAAATTTACACATTTGTAACCATGCCTAGTTATAATATGTTACTCATGTTAATCTTATTTTTATTCTATACATGTGTAAAAAGGTCAAATTGAAGAATTTTGATAAATTTAGACTATGCAGTTTCCCACCGGCAACAATTGTTGCCGAGTATAAAACCTATATTTTCACTAACATAACCAACATGAAATTAAAAAAAAATCATATATTATATGTTAGGGAGGTCTAAGGAGTAAAATGCATGCAATAATTTTGCAGGGAAAAATTTGGGATTAAACGGGTTAATCATGGATTTTCTCCAAATAATGTGGTTTATTTTAAGTAATGGAGGGTGGGAGTCAAGCTCGTCAGGGCTGTCCATCCCTGCCTCTACTTCTGCTGCAGGGAAATGATGTGAAGGAGGAAAATATATGATGGTGCTGTATGAATCTTTTGCACTTTATCATTTGTTTGGTTTTGCAGCTCGGTCCTATACAACTTAAGCCCCTCTCTTCACATACTGAGAAATGTTTGTAGCAGTGGGAAGATGGACAGCAGATGGAGGGATGACTGACAAGCCAAAGAAAAGGAGAGGAGGATGATAGATGTGTATAAAATGTGTGTGGTATGGAACATGGTGCAGATTTCCTCAGCTTGCAGTCCCGAAGAGCGAGGAGGGAATGAGTGGCCATTTCTTTACACCAGGGATTACGTCGGTCAGCTTTTGTGTGCGGAAGGGTTTTAGGGGTTCACACCAGATTAGGGACTGGAGGATTAAATTAGGGAACTTCAAGAAAATCCCTCAGACGGCGCTGTGTTTATCCCTGTATAGGCAAACACCAGTTTAACTCAGCCATAAATACTGTTGTGTGCATCAGTGCTAAAAGTACATTAAGTACTTACACACTTTTAATTACTAGTGACTGTATTTTGATCAAATGACATTGCAAAAAAGAGAAAAGGAAAAATTCTGTTTCTTGATTCCTGCACCATTAACATGCTGTTTTCTTTTTTTTAACTAAAAAAATAAAAACATGTAACATCCTCTCTGGGCTCTGATTACAATATATTCATTCTGTTAACTTGTTCAAGTTGGCAGACTGACAGAAAATTAATGAATTCTGAGGAAAATATTGATTTATTTTTGTCTTAAACTAGTGAGTGCATGTCTGGAATATTGTGGAGGAGAATACAGAAGGTCCCATGAAAATGCTAATTCTTTTGTAGTGTATGCAGTTAATTTGTAATGTTCACAAAACGGACCGGATCGACCCGAAAATTGTCTGAGAAAACGCATGAAAAACAAGAGAGAGAAAAGGCTAATCGCTCCCCGGGCTGGCTCCGTGTTCGTCTTTTTTTTTTTGCTAAAAGGAGCATTATCACACAGTTGCAACATCATGATTCTTATCATCTTTGCACTTCACTCCCTGCATGTGTCAGGCTCTCACAGTGTGCGTTTACTTTTCCCCCCGTCCACACAGAGCTTGTGTGCAACAGTCCTGTTAGTACCCCTGCATTCAAATCCAACATTTCCTTTCATGTATGGCCTTGCACCACATGGCTGACCACAAAACAGCCTCCAAGAAGTCTCTAAAATAAACATCTGCATTCTCTTTGAGCATGCCTCGACGTCCATATGTGGTGCTCAGGCTCGTGTTTTACTGAAATGTCCAAGACCCTTAATGACCTCAACATCTTATGTTTAGGCAAACGGGATTAAACCGAGTTTTATACCTTCGTTTTTTGTTTTTTTTTAAAGAAAGCATCCGTTCACCAAATCAGAGGGTGAAGGCTTGCAAACCCAAACACTCGACCGCATAATGACAGCCAAGGCCTCTGGCAGAGAGGCCACAGAGGTTGTAAAGTAATGTGGGGAAGGAGGGAGTAGGGCAATGACCACTGCTTAAATATGGGTTTCCTTCTGGGTTATACATGTCTTTAAGTGTGTGCAGGCCTTGTGATCAGCGAGCCCCAGAGTGGAGCGGCCGCCTCAAATAGAGTGCGACGGGCAGCTTCATAAGTCAAAGCCTGAGAACCGTGTGACAATCTGCAGCTCGGCTGGGGGAGGGAGGGAGGGAGGTGATGCCACACCGGTGCGTGAGGGAGGAAGCAGGGATCTGCGTCTGTATTTCTAAAACCGCCGCAACCAGGTCAAAGCTATTCATCTCGCTGCTTTAAAGATGCACTCTTAATTTTAGGAGCAGCTTTTGAATGACGTTCAACTTGTGGTCAGAGGTTGACATTTACACACCAGTGTGTCCATTATAAGAGAAACGCTTTGTGGGTATCAAGGTTAATGTTAACTTGATTTATTCTGCTCAGTAATATACATATAATAACATGACAACACTACTGTAGTGCTGCCGGTGGCTTACCCGTGGGATTTTATAGACCATGAGCGCATGGACCAACACCAACTGGCACAGTGGCGCTTGTAATTCTGGCTTTTTGGTTAGGCACTATAATGTATGTCTCATTCAAAAGTTCCAATTTCTGCAACGACATATGAGTAGATTCTTATTTTATTTGAGCCGTAAAGGGACTGTAAAGAAATTACTGGCGTTGCGGAAGGATGGAGAAAAGGTCCGGAGGCTGAGCCAGATATTACACAACGTTAAAACACAAGTTAATCACACATTTGACAACGGTTACAGAAAACCACAGTGTGTGACAAAGCTGTGTTATATTTACTGTCACGCTACACAGCGGTAAGCTGCTGTACATACAGCTGACTTAGTGCTACACATAAGGGGATATTTATTTAAGTTCTATAAAAAAAACTTAGCAGTGTTTGCTGCTAAATTATGTTGAAACGTGTGAACCCTGGTTGCCTGGGGTCTTCAGGGTTGCTACTGAACTGCTTTTATTTTCATTCTGATCATATAGCTAGTGTATCTCTATTGGATTTATGTTTGGACAGATGGGATAGATGTTTTTAGACCATTTGGTTATTCAGGTTATGACTTTAGAGTTAAAATATTAGGTATTGTGCGGCTGAAATTGTATTTGTAAATGCATTGACTGGACTCCTTTTCACAAGCTACTGAAGCATATTGAGTTGTCCATTTTCACCCAATGTTATTATCACATTTGTTTGCTTTTACTTGAATTTTATTCTTATTTGTGTGAAATAAGTGAAATGGATGAACAGGGACAACAGACTAGAATCAACACTGCCTATTTGTTGTATAAGATTTAAAAAAAAATGTTTTTTATGTTATACTTTGTTGTTTAAGTTTGTTGTTTGTTAAGTTGATCTATCTATCTATCTATCTATCTATCTATCTATCTATCTATCTATCTATCTATCTATCTATCTATCTATCTATCTATCTATCTATCTATCTATCTATCTATCTGAAGATAAACTAATGAACTGAAATTGTTGTTCCTAAACTTAGCATCCCAATGTCATATATTAGTAAAGTAAGTAGCTGAACATCTACTAGTACAGGCTTTAAAAGACTTGTTTATACATCTGCATTCTGTGATGATATATATAACTTTTTATACATGTATATATATAAATGTTTGTGTCATCATACCTTTATAGTAAGCAGCATCACTTTTCCTTTTCTGTATGCAGTTTTTCAAGGTTCTCAGCAGGTAGGTTGTTCCAGTCTTTTCAGAGAACCTGCCCTACAATTTTCAAACACTCCCTAAGTGATGTTCATTATTCAGGAAAGCTATGTATTGTTGAAATCTATGCATAAATGTATGCACATGGTGTTTGCCATGAACATCTATGTTATGCAAATGGAGGTGCATCACGCCTAAATGAAGAAAACCTTCAATGTGCCTTCTGTTCCGAGCTCACTTAATAACCACAAAAGCTCCTTGAGTGGCAAACGAAGGACAGATTGCGCCAAAACCAATTATTGCGCCTTTGTTTTAGCGGTTGTTAAGTCCACAGATCTCCTAAGAGCCGGAGTGCTGTTTTGATGTCTTTGACTCAGGGTTATTGGTGGATGGCAATAGCCACAGCTATAGCTACAAAGAGCCAGGCGGCAACGGGGGCCCGCGCCTCGGTCCAGATGGCACGCTGCCACCGCGACCTTGTCAGCACCTGCTCCCCAGGCACTTTGTCCGGGCATCGCCAGCGGGAACTGAGACGGGCACATCATGCCACCCCATCGCCCTGGCAGCTAATGAGCCCCGTGCCCGCTTAATTAAGGAAACCAGCTTAATGCAAGAAAGAGGGGAGGCGGAGGGACATAAAAAAAAAGAAGAAGAAGAAGAAATGCAGCATATGCTGGACCACAACCAAAACAACAGAAATAAATAATTAGCCCCCCAAAAAAGGAGTGATCGCTAGAGCCAAAATATCATTAAAATTTGAAATGTAAATCTCCTTATCAGCCTCCCAATGTCACGAATTAGCACTACAGCTTGACGCATTAAATCAAGGCTAAAAATATTCAATTAATAAATGAATGAGTGGTGATGAACTTTTGATTATTTTGGGCGACAGTCCAAGTGTACCTTATCAGGGAATGTCACCTTGGACTAGGCCTCGTTGGTCTGTTAAATAGTGTCAGAGCATCCTTCTTTATCTGCTTATTTATTTCTTTTTCATAAAGAGCACTCCATATCGTGGAGCCTCTCCGCCGAGACTGGGGCTGTCCATGTTTATGCCTGATTAGCCAAAAGCACCACAACATGCACTTGCTTTTGCTCCAGCAAAAAAAGGCAATAAATCATTTAGATTTTATTAAACTCAAATTAAAGCCGTGTGCGTGTGGTGGAATTACGCCATTTAAAATGTTACACGTCAGCCCCGCCCCTCCCTTTGGATACGCACCCCTTCCCACCCCCCCCTCACCCCCCTGCGCCACCTCTCCGTCAGCAAACGCCTTCTCCCCCTCCTCTGCCCTCATCAAGCACACACAGACACTCCACCGCCCTTATTATGCAGGACAAAAATGTCCCTCTAAGAATGTCAGCCAGCCCCCCCCCCAAAAAAAGCACAAAAAAAAGAAAATCTTGTGTCCCTCCTCATCCGAGGGCCCACAAAGCAATGGAGGGAAGGGGAAGGATGAGGAGGAGGAGGGGGGGTGGGGGTGAGCTGTGGTGGGGTGGTGGGGGGGGCTAATGTGCAAACTTGTTTCCGTCCTCTACGGCTCGCCCATCATTTATTCAGCAGCTCGGCGCTCGAGACGGGCCACTCGCATTTGCTTGATACTCAATTATACATTAGTGTACATCACTTGGCAATCTGTTCATATCAATTTAATTGGATTTTAATATTGCCTCAGATCTTGTTGTCCAATTAACAGTGCTGGCTGGCAATAAAGCAGAACCACACACTATGTGACACCTTTGATCCCCGCCATATGGAGCCCTTCCATTGATTACCGGCACCGCCACTGAATTTCACTCCCTCAATATGGCCCGTGATGAATGGAGGTGGAGGGTATGTGGTGGTGGTGGGGGGGAGAGGGGGGTGTGAAGGGGTGTGGAGTGTGAGGTATGTGTGGAGGCATCATCATCTTGCCCTCCCTCCCTCCCTTCCCTCCACACCTACCCAGCCACCACTGATGTGATAAAAATTTCACTTTGCCACGCAACTTCATTTATTCTGTTGACATTCGCCTCTGATTAAAAACAATAAAAAAAGAGGGGGGGGGGGGGGGAGCTGGTGTGGCCATGCCCTGAATAGCATATGCAAATCAAACCCTGGGCATCTATCTCGCTGAGGCCAGGGGGACTGACTGACTGACTGACTGCCTGCTGCCCACCTGGCACACTGGCAACGCCTTGACAATGTCAACACGCTTTAAAGCAACACATTCTTCTTCTTCTTTCCCCCCGCTTCTTTCCTTTGTCCTTTGTTTCTAACCCACTCTTTCTTTTCTGCCATCTCCTCCCTCCCTCCCTCCCTTCCTCCTCCTCCTTTCCCTCTTACCTTCTCCTGTCTCACCCGCCCTGGGATTCACGGCGAGTATTGGCACTTGCAGCACAACAGTCAGCGAGAAAGGGGAAGAAGAAGAAGAAAGACGGATTGCAGATTATTCCCTCTTTTCATGAAAATGAAGGAAGAAGGAAGAGAAGGGGGAGGAGGAGGAGGGTGCACATCCATTTTTCATAGGGACTTATTTGAGTTGTCAAAGTTCTCAACAACAAAAGCAGAATGAGGAGAGGATGAAGAGAAAATGGAGTGGTGGAGAGGCTCATGCGGCCGGTGTGGAGAAAAAAAAAACTGTGTGGAGGTAGTTGTTGTTGAAAGTGTTACACCGGTCTTGTTCACATGAAGCTGGAGGGCAAGCTGAGCTGCTGAGATGTGTGTGGGGTGGGGGCGAGGAGGGGAGATGAAGGGGTAGAATCCAGGAGCAGGGGGCTGCACGGAACAAGGACATGGGCTGAATGCTGGTTGTTTGGAGGCTCCAGTTGGGAGTACCAAAAGCTCTAGTAAGACATCTGAAAGGGGGCTTGAAAGGTGTGTGTATGTGCAAGTGTGTGTGTGCCGGGCTGTGTAATACGTGACCCAGTTCATGTTTAAACACAGAGTCAAGAGATAAGGAAAGGTGTATTTTGTTAGTGCACGAGGAAAAGCGTGCATGAATGCGAGTGTAGTACTGTGTGCCTGTGTGTGTGTTTGAGGCCCGGGGGCAGTGTGGAAGAGCTGATGTCTGGTCAAGTGGTCAAGGCTTCTGCAGAGTGGATTCTGCTCGGGGCTATTGACTGACTAACCATCATCACCGCGCTGTAACAAGGGAACGCACAACTCATCCTGTCTGTCTATCTACAAACACCAATAAAATGTGGCACACATCGGCGCTCGCTGCTGCAGCTCACCTACTTTTTAAGATGGCAAAGGATTATACCACTTCTCTATCTGTGCCACTCTCTCTTCTCCCCACTCTCCTCTTTCTCTGTGTCCCTGTTTAAAGCACCACTGAGTGCTGGTCTATCATTAGAATAATTAATTGTTCAACCAAGAGGCGTATTCAGAGGGAGCCACTCGGGCAGAAGCAACAAGACAGCAGTTAGTGAGGAGGAGGAGGTGGTGGAGGAGGAGAAGGAGGAGGAGGAGGAGGAGGAGGAGGAGGAGGAGGGTGAAGTCGAGCATGAAGCTACAAAACACAAACAGGTTTTCTTTTATGAGCCTGAGCAGGCGTGAAAAAGGGAAAACAAAATAAATAAATATATAAATGTAATGTGTGTGAGATGACTAAATTAATCAAATTCATCTTTTGACCTTCTGAACTGCCAAAGTGGAGAAAAGACAAAGGAACTGTAACAAAGGGACTGATTGGCCAGGTAGGATAAAAAAAAGAAGAAAAAATGTCTAGATTAACGACTACAAGTATGTTTGTGTTTTTGCACCACAACCAACTTCACTCCTGGCCTCCATTGTTGTTGTGCACACACAATCTGTCCTATTCTAACAGCTGCCAAAGTCCTTTCTTGAAGACCACATCTATGGTGCTCCCTACAAAGTTAAAGGGATACTTCACCCAAATAGGCTACTATCTGTCATGCCAAGGAAGGTGTTCGGAGCTGTATCAAAACGCTTTTGGAGTTCCAGGCTGGCAACACTCAGACATTATCATAAGGCTTTATAACAATTAGCTTAACACATTATAATACTTGACCTTATAAGCTATTATGAATTATCATAACAGCATCTTATGAGTGTTTATAATGATAGTTATACATGTTTATAAGACAATTATAACACATTATAACTATATTTATAATGCATTATCGATGTGGGCATTGTTAGCATCGAGCGGCCCTTTCCTGCATGTCACCCCCAATCTCAGACTGTATTTAAAATCCTCAAACTCTCTGGAAAGCCAGACACTTTCTAAACAAACTGATAATTACTGGATGTTTAAATTGTGTGCCCAACATAACTAGAGTATGATGTGACACAAATGGGAAAGTGTGTCCAAACCTTTGATTGGTACTGTATACAGCCAGGAAATGAGGACATTGAAAGTGTTTGAAAATTAAAATCGGAGAGCCAGGCTTTCTCATGTTTAAATATGCTTGTTTAAAAACTATTGAATGGTTCGGGAAATGAACCATAAATTGGTGAACTTTTCTGTTTCACTCCTTCTCTGTTGTTTCAGGTGAGAAATGCTAACGTACATCAAGCCACGTGGCAGCCACATATACAGTTATGGACCTTGGTTATAATTAAAGCAGTTATTTTTACTCTGAGGCAATCATACACATTAACACAAGATCTGATATACAGTACTGACACCTTATGGAGTCGCTATATTGAGTGTGTGATGTTTGTGTGACCAGCTAATCACTAACTTTATTAGTCTGCTCTTGGTGCTGGTTGGCTGGTGTGAGTTTCTCTGAGCTATTTGACTGAAAACTGTTTCCAGGATAATGAAAGCTGAGCTTGTGGGCATGCAAATGAAAACAATATGATAAAACAGGCTGAAAAAAGGCAAAGTTAGGATGGATTTTTTTTTTTGTAGATTCATCACTTTGATCAGCCCCTTTCACATAATCCATAATTATATGATCTTAATCACAACGTCCTGTCTGGTGCCACATGTGGCGACTGCTGGTCACATCAAATGTGTTTACATAGTAACCAGCGCTCATGCAAATGCTGCATGTGATTACTCTGTCTCCTAAAATAACAGACTCATGTCCTCATTGTTAAGAGTCATATGGTCTAACAAAAACACTGTGTGACAGACTGTATGGCTTTACCATCAGTAGACAATCCCCAAAACTCTCCTGCAAACTGTCCATCCTCATTTATTTTGCATTTTCATCACTCACATTATTTCCCACAGCCCACTACTGCCAATCCATAGCAGTTTTTTTTTTTTTTTGTCAGTGATTTGCTCTTTAAACCTCCCATTCAGGACGTGAAATTAACTGCAACATTTACATTTTCTCCACGACTGGGAAGTCTGTCAATCTTAAAGTCACTTTGGCAATAATCCAACCTGTGCTCTGCCTTTTTCCTCTCTCCTAACTCCATACTCTCCATCCACCCTCACGTGTTCACGCAATAACTTAAGGCTTCGTTAATTCTCAGCTCCAGAATAACAGTCTAATAAAAATATAAAATTTCACCATACATAAACTTAAAGACACATCTGGGTCTCTCGTTATCACCTATACCTTGCAAACATTATGCGGTTGTGACAAAACCAGAAAAAAAGAGATCCTGGTCTGAGACAGCGATCCTCCCTGTTCAGCTGGACCCCTGACTCCCAGTGTCGCAGCAGTTTCAAAGAAGATGGAAGCAGTCAGAAGTGACACCTATTACTTAGCCTGGATACTATCTGAAAGGAGACACGGGGTGTTGCTAACGTCATCATCTTTTAATATTCTGCCAGTAAAGTCCATCTCAACTGTGATAAGGTGTCAGTTTCCAGCTCAAATTATCAAAGAACTAGTGATTTGGGTTTTACACAGATCGCTGCGGCTGCTGCTGCTGGCTGTTCTGCATGAATGAGATACAGTTGTACTGGTTTGCATTTGTGAGATTAACAAGTTTGTGTTACTGACGAGACAAAGGTTTTTGTTATGCGCATGTGAAAACATGCAGTGACACTCAGCAAGGTGCAAGATGAACCCAAGGGATCAAATAGGGAAATGAAAAAAAACACATCTGGATCTGACAGTTGTTAAATCAAAGAGTGGACACGCCTGGCACACGGGTGGGCGGAGTTACAAGAAACAGCCAAACATTACTGTAAGCCTACATGTGAGTCAACATGCTCACAACAAAGTGCAGTACATGAGGAATTTCAACAGGTAGGGTCCCAAATCAAACAATGCTGCTGTGAACTCACCAGAAATTACACTTACAAATTTTAAAAGCAGTTGTCGACCGCCCGCTGGCTGCTTTTTATTGTTGTGTTTCTGCTTGTTTTTGTGTCTCCTGTGCAACATGGAAATCACTTGGAGAACACACTGATGGTCCCTCCCATTGTGCGATGTAGCCAGGATGGACTGCTGAAAATTCACTGCTACATTAGATAGTTTTTTTTAACCATATCAGTGTAAGAAGACATGAACTGACAGACCAGGTGACATCACTACAGTATGACCTCATGTGGTGACCAAGGTGCTGCCAATGTGACCAAATGTAACAATCAGTGTTGGGCATGTAACCCGCTCGTTACCACTGGATGTTCTGGACTAGTGACTAGGTTCGTAGAGGAGGGTTTAATGAAGAAGTGACAGACACAATGAATAAATGGAGCCACGACGTATACTGGATGTAAGTTGTTTGTATTACACAGTAGAAAATAAAAAATAAAATAAAATTCAATTCAACAGTTTACAGTATCCTTAAACCCAAAACCAAAAATAAAGTGTCCAATAGGATCCTCAATTGTCCCTTTAATTGTCCTTTGGTTGTTCCTTAATGTTCGTGAATGTTCCTTTAATTGTCTTTGGGAAGTCCTTTAATGTATGGTTCGTCAGCGCGCTTAAGTCAGTGTGTGTAAGTCAGGGGAAAAGTCAAAAGAGTCAGGGGTGTGTGTGTGTGGTGGTCCTACCACTCCACACACTCAAGTGAAGGTGAAGAAGGCTGGATGTCCTCCTCGGCTCAGGTGCTGGTTCTCGATTCCACTAGCTCGCCATCTCCCTCAACAGGAGAATCCAAATCCACATCAAGGTTCTGAGGGTCTCAAAAAACCTAGCCTGTATAAAAACAGGGCTTTACTTTAACACAAAATCATCAAACTTCTCTTATAGACCAGAGCGGCTTTTTTATGCAAATGAGGATGACTGAGGCATTCTGGGTAATTTAGGGGCAGCGCCCGGCATTTTTAAATACCCTCCATTCAAAACGTCAACATGGTGAAGAGTTGTTGTGTCGCTGGATGTCACAACAACATTAAAAAAAATCCACTCCTCCGGTTTTCGCAACTTCCTTGCCGAGTTAGGTACCCGGAGAGACGGCTTTTGTGGCTACAAGCAATAAGAAGAGAGGATAAAGGGAAGCTGTGGGACCCCCTTTCCCCACATCACTATGTGTGTGGAGAACATTTTATAACAGGTAAGACTAACTTTAGCTGACGTAATTGTTGGTTATCAAATGCTTTAGCCAAATTAACCGTTAACTATCCCAGTGTTTATTAACGTTAGCTACCGAAGCCTGAAGGCTAACACGTTAGCTAGTCCAAACTGTAATAGAATTCATTTCATACCCACATGAAGACATAAAAACACATAGTGTATTAAAACCCAGAATAAAAAAGAAATAAATGTATGAATACGAGATGCGTGTAGAAGGCTAAAAAGTTAAGAAGTTAAAAAAGTGCTGGGTCCAGGATGCTTATGGTGACTGAATTAGTTAATCAGATTGAGGAGTTTTTGAGCTGTATTGCAGTGGGTATGAAATGAATTCTATTACAGTTTGGACTAGCTAACGTGTTAGCCTTCAGGCTTCGGTAGCTAACGTTAATAAACACTGGGATAGTTAACGGTTACAATAAAATCGTTAGCTATGACTTTTTATTACATAAACAATCATCATTAATTTGGCTAAAGCATTTGATAACCAACAATTACGTCAGCTAAAGTTAGTCTTACCTGTTATAAAATGTTCTCCACACACATAGTGATGTGGGGAAAGGGGGTCCCACAGCTTCCCTTTATCCTCTCTTCTTATTGCTTGTAGCCACAAAAGCCGTCTCTCCGGGTACCTAACTCGGCAAGGAAGTTGCGAAAACCGGAGGAGTGGATTTTTTTTAATGTTGTTGTGACATCCAGCGACACAACAACTCTTCACCATGTTGACGTTTTGAATGGAGGGTATTTAAAAATGCCGGGCGCTGCCCCTAAATTACCCAGAATGCCTCAGTCATCCTCATTTGCATAAAAAAGCCGCTCTGGTCTATGGCCATATTCAATACACAATATAAATCTCAACACACTACTGAAACACAATAGTGATGAAATGAATTATCTTCTCAACTGTACAGTTCTTTTGTTTTTATCTCAAGGTGAGTATTTTCACACATTTCAATCATTTTACATCAACATGAATTATTTTAGCTATTTAACCATTAATTATGATCATTTTAGCTTCTTTACCATTAATTATGATAAGTTTAACTCAGTTTCCCACATCAATTATTGTTCATTTTAATCATTTTTAACCATTCCACACATTTTCATTGAATTACGAACTGAAAATTAGCTAATTGCACCTTTAACAACATCATAATATCAATTCAGGGCTTCAGAGTTTCTGCCTCTGTGATGAATGAACATGCTTAGCAGTTTTTTTTAACCAATACACACCCAAAACAGTGCATCTCATAATGAATGTACACATACAGAAAATAAATAGCACACCTCATGTTTTTATCAGATTATCAGAGCAAAATATACGGCTTTAAGTCTTAAAACACAGAGTAAACAGTAGCGACAGGTCACATTACGTTCATGAGTAAACAAGCTTTCTGCCGTCTCCCAGGCTAAACCACGATGTGGCTACTATGCTTAGCATGTACTAGCGCTACTTAGCTCGAGCAACTCACCAGGTCTCGGACGAAAATAACAAACCACAGGTCCTCGACCACCTCTCTGCTGCAGGTAGGCACACTCTCCCGGGTTTTGCTGTGTTGATAAGCGACTTAACAACTGCTATTTTCGTAACTTTTTATCGACTTCCTCCTCTGTGTTTTCATCTGCTCGCACCGCTGCTCTGACTCTGTAGCTCTGAATCCGCACCGCACTACTCTGCCTATCACTCCGCACTGTTAGTCTCGCGAGCAGAGGGTGGGACTACTTTCTCTCACAAATCATACATCCAACACAACAAATACAGACTGAGTGTGTGCAAAATGAATATTATTAACAAAATAATAAATTAAAGAGGGTTAATTAATAAAAAATAATATTTAAAGGGAAACAACCCTAGTAACCGTTTTTCTACTGGGTTACACCCTCCCCTTTAATTCCCATGCACGTCCCGCTGCATGTTATTACTCTACAATAGGAGTGGTCATTTCAAAAGCTTGACTCTGGGACCATTTATTGTCATTACTCAGGGAATCAATAAAAGCTTCACTTAACCCTTGGAATAGTGATTTAACAACTGTGACTAATGGATTGCCTAACTGAGGATACTCAAGTCTTTTTGATGGCTGACGAAGTCTCTCAGATCTGCGTATGGACTGAGACAGGTCTGAGTCGTTGCTTTGAGCCACTGTCACTGGTTCCTCATTAGTCACTGATTCCTCATTCATCTCTGATTCCTCATTAATCTGGTCTCTCATCTCTGTTTCAGCCACGTTTTGACTTTCGGTCTGCATGGAGCTCGTTCCAGGTAGGTTTAACCCATCTGCCAAGGTGTTTTCTGGCGTGGATGGAGGCTGGTTAAAGAGGCTGTCTCCTGCCTCATGGTCAGTTTCCTCACTACCAGGCGGCTCGTCTGCTGTGATTCCATGTTCAAGGTTTGACTCATTTGTTTCACTTTCCTTTTCCTTTTCAGGTGGTTCCGAGATGGGCTCTCCATCACTTGGCGTCTCCATGGAAGGACTTCCAGGTAAGTGTGGGGCTCCAATGGACATTTCCGGTAAGTGTATTTCAGTTGCAGGTAAGTCGTTGTCAGATTCTCCTCCAGGTTTTCCAAGTTCCTCCTTTTGTTTTCCTGGGTTCAGTATTGGTGTGTCATATATTTTGATGAAATGTGTCTCTTTTATCTCTTGTGATGGTTCAAACTGATAACAGATTTCATCATTATCATCATCCTCTTGAATCAAGTCGTTAGCCTCAGCTTGAGTGACACTTTGTCGAGTTCGTGGTCTTTGAGGTTTACTGATACGCTCAGGCTCCTCCTCTTCCGCCTGCGGAAGGAAACCACAAGGGAGCAAAAGGTCTCTGTGGAGCGTTCTCAGGGGACCATCTTCTTTCTCTGGTTTCAATGTATACACAGGCAAGTCCCCCATCCTCTTGGTGACTACATACACTGTTGGCTCCCAACGGTCTGCCAGTTTGTGTTTACTCCTGAGACGAAGATTTCGGACTAAGACCCTGTCTCCAACATCCAATGTGGACTCACGGATAACCTTGTCAAACCTTTTCTTGTTTTTCTCAGCCACTTGACGGGAGTTCTTGGTAGCTAGCTCGTAGCTTTCCTTAAGATGACTTTTCAAGGTTTTGACATAGTGTGAATGCGAGAGGGTCTGTTTGTTGGTAACTGGTAGTCCAAAAGCAATATCCACAGGCAGCCGTGGCTGTCTTCCAAACATTAGCTCGTACGGGGAAAAGCCTGTAACATCATTTTTTGTGCAGTTATAAGCGTGTGTGAGGGGCTTCACAAAGTCACGCCAGTGTGTTTTTTCTCTGTCTTTCAATGTACCCAACATACTAAGTAGAGTTCGGTTGTAGCGCTCTACTGGGTTCCCTCTAGGGTGATACGGGCTGGTTCTCACCTTTCGTATGCCTAGAAGGGAGCACAGTTCTCGGATGGTATGCGACTCGAAATCTCTCCCTTGATCGCTGTGGAGCCTCTCGGGGAACCCGTAGTGCACAAGGAAATGTTCCCACAAGCATCGCGCCACAGTGCTAGCCTTTTGATCTCGGGTGGGGATGGCCACAGCGTACTTAGTAAAGTGATCTGTTATCACTAGAATGTCTTTTGTGTTCTTGCTATCAGGCTCTAATGAGAGGAAGTCCATGCATACGAGCTCTAAAGGCCTGGTGGTCTGGATGTTTACAAGCGGGGCCGCCTTATCAGGTGGAGCTTTTCTGCGGACACATCTCTCACACATCTTTACCTTTCTTTCGACGTCTGAGGCCATCCTTGGCCAGTAGAAACGAGACCTTACAAGTTCGACCGTTCGCTCCATCCCTAAATGGCCCATATTGTCATGAAGGTTTTGCAACACAGTGGACCTGAGGGCCTCAGGGAGAACGAACTGCATGATGGTTTCGGTTTCAGAAAAACGCTTCCGGTAAAGGAGGTCATCTTTAAGCTCAAGACGCTTCCATTCCTTCAAGATCAAATGGAGGTCAGAGGAGTCGGCCTTGAAACCGGCAGGTAAGTTACTTCCTGATTCTAATAGGCTGATGACTTTGCCAATGTTAGAATCGTCTCTCTGTGCCTGCATGAGATCAGAATGACTGTACTTTGGAATTGTTAGAAGTCCATCGTTTAGATCTTCCTCATCAAAGACAGTAGGAATGGCTGCAGAAGACATCGCAAGAGACTGCACAAGGCCAAAAGGTGGTGCATCACCTGACAAAGCTGTATGCCTCTGGCAGGCTGCAGTGACAGTGTCGGCAAAAAGAAGGTGAGAAGGCTCAGCGTCTCTTACAGACGACAGAAGATGAGACTTGAACTTCTCGATGCGTTGACATTCCTCCTGAGAAGCAAAATCTTCCACAAGTGCCCCATGAGGCCGTCTGGATAGGCCATCCGCATCTAGATTCTGTCTGCCAGCTCTGTATTTGATGTCGAAGGTGTAGGTTGACAACGCTGCAAGCCAGCGGTAGCTAGCGGCATCTAGCTTTGCTGTGGTGAGCAGGTACGTTAAGGGATTATTATCTGTAACGACGGTGAATGTATTGCCGTACAGATAATCATGAAATTTGTCGGTGATGGCCCATTTAAGAGCCAAAAACTCCAATTTATGAGCCGGGTATCTGGACTCACTTCTAGATAAACCTCGGCTCGCGTAGGCAACCACACGTGTGGTTCCTCCCTGGTTCTGATACAAGGCGGCTCCTAGCCCCGTGGTGCTCGCATCTGTATGAAGAGAGTAGGGAACCTTCGGATCAGCATAGCCGAGCACGGGTGCAGAGGTGAGTTTCTCGATTATTCCTTCAAAGGCTTGCTGACATGCCTCACTCCAACGTTCCCCGAAAGGCTGCTTCGGGTCTAGGTATTTACCATCATTTGGACCGGCTTTGCAGCCCTTCCGCCGAGGTGGATAGCCAGCAGTGAGAGAGGTAAGTGGTTTCACTATTTTTGAATAGTCCTTCACGAACCTCCGGTAATAACCGGTAAAGCCAAGGAATGACTGGAGTTCTTTCAAGGTTTGTGGTCTTGGCCAGGTTTTTAGCGACTCAACCTTCTCGGGATCGGTTTTCACCCCCTCCCTGGACACAATGTGTCCTAGATAACGAACGGAGGTCTGAAAGAACCTACACTTGCTAGGTGAGAGCTTGAGCCCGTATTCTCTCAGGCGTTCAAGGACATGAACGAGCCGGGTCTCATGCTCTTCAAGTGTACTGGAAAACACGATTAAATCGTCCAAGAAGACGAGGACTTCTTTCAAGTTGATGTCTGTCATACACTTTTCCATGAGCCTTTGAAAAGTGCTCGGAGCGTTTGTAATTCCCTGCGGCATACGATTAAATTCATAGAACCCAAAGGGGCACACAAACGCAGTCTTTGGTTTATCTTCCTCACACATCTCGATTTGGTAATAGCCCGACTTGAGGTCCATCACAGAAAACCATTGTGACCCAGCAAGGGCTGAAAAAGAATCCTCTAAGTTCGGCAATGCATAGGCGTCACGGATGGTCTGCAGATTTAGCTTTCGATAATCTACACATAACCTCACTTCACCATTCTTTTTCCGCACTACAACAATAGGCGAGGAAAACGGAGACTCAGACTCTTTAATGACACCAGCATCTAAGAGTGCTCTAAGATGTTTTTTGACTGCCTCGAAATCATGAGGGTGAATGGGTCGTGACCTCTGTTTAAAGGGAGTCTCGTCTTTGAGATTAATGTGATGCTGAACCTTGGTCGCATGACCAAAATCAAGGTCGCTGTGAGAGAAGACATCGGAGAAAGTGTTTAATGTTTTTGTAATTCTGTGCTTCCATTCTTCAGGAAGTGACGATGTACCAAAGTCGAAGTCCAAGGAAGACTTTGTGTCCGTATCCTGCTGCTGGACAGAACAGTTAACAGTGAGAGGTGAGTCACTGTTCTCTCTGGGCGAGGGATTTGGAAGGACGGAGTCAGGGGCGACTAACTCAGCGATCACACAATTTGTGGGAAGTGTGATGTCGTGATTTGTCTCGTTCCTCAGGAGCACTGGAACTTTGTAGGGACCATGCTTTGGAAGAGTGATCAAGCAGCAATCTACAAAGACACCACCTGGCAAAGATGAGCTAGTCGGCTGCTCAAGTAATGCCCACTGTTCTGGCTCTGCTTGGTTGGAGCACACAAAACCCTCAACCAGTGCCTTCTGGTTTGCAGGTAGGACGTCTTGAGTTTGACCTTTAAGTTTCACCAGACCAATCTGACCATTTCCTGATTGTTTCTTTCTGATCTCCAGTGTTTTCAGGACCTGCTGATAGCCATAAGGAATGGACTGACAATGAGGTAAGGACTCACAATGTAGGTCATACAAGGGGTCAAGAGTGTTTGTGCCAATTAACAGGGGGATATCACTGTTTGAACGGAGATCAGGGACAATTAGGGCCAAGGTAAGTATTTCAGGTTCAGTTTCTAGGAAGTTTTTTGGGAACTTTATGTTGGTCTCCACATATCCGAGATATGGGACGGTCTGGCCATTTGCCCCCTCGACCTCTAGAAGGTCTGAAATGGGTTTAATGGGGTGCTCAGACAGATGGTCTTGGTAGAAGGTCATGGATATGGTAGTGACTTGCGAGCCTGTATCCAGTAAGCAGCTGCAGTCCACCCCATTGACAGCTACTCTGGATGTGCACTTTCTCCCCACAAGTCGACTAGGCAGCTTCCTGTTGTTATGTGCATCAGTTTTTAAACTCATTGCCTTCTTTGTATTTTTTGAAGTGGGACGTTTCTCATCCCTAGCTTCTGTCTGTCCCACAACAGAAGCTCCAACTAGTTTAAATCAGGTGTGTCAGTGGGGTTATTGTAGCTTTCCCACACGCGCTGCTTTTCTTTGAGCGCTTTTCTCTTGGCAGCTACTAGCACTGGGTTTGGATCTTTGCTGCATGCAGATGCAATGTGAGCATCCTCCCCACACCTGAAACAATACCACGGCTTCGGTCTTGGGACCCTTGCTGTGATTTGTTTGATTTCTTTCATGTCTGATTCAATTTTTGTCTTTTGTTGCTGTCTTTTGTTCCCTTTTGTTGCAGTTTTTTCAGGTTTGTCTGTGCATCTGGCCTGGAGCTGTGCTACTTGGGCGCTAAGATTTGCAAGCTGTTTCCTGAGATCATCATCCGATGTGGGAGCATCAGCAGGATCCATAATGGGGTAAGAACTACTGGTGTCTGGCATGCATGTGGTCTGTAATTGTGTGAGAGCTCTTGTTTTTGTTATCCCCAAATGTTGTTTCATTCTGGTTGCTTTACTTGCCTGCTTATCCTCTTCAGTGCGCAGTAGTAGAAGCAGTTCTGCAAATGAAGGAGGGTCGCTTTTCCGCTGTTCAAGCTGAAGGATGGTTAGCAATGGGCTGTCCCAGCAACCACGACAAAACTGTCGGAGAAGCTGTTTATTCGCATCACCAGGAGCGATCCCACCTCTGCTGATTACGGAGCTCAAAGAAGTGTGTAATCGCTGCAAGTAATCAGCTGATTTCTCACCAACATTCTGGTTGGTGTTCAAAAAGCGAGCAAAGAGCTCATCACCGTCCTCTACTGCAGCATAGGCCGAATCAAGCAGCGTGAGGTAAGTCTTAGATGTAGCTGTTGGGCCTAGTGATTTCACTACATTGGCAGCAGGCAGTGAGAGACTCTCCATAATTTTTCGGACAACCTGGGTATCGGAGATGGTGGGGTCATTTATGCAAAACTCTACACTGCTACGCCAAGCATCATAATCGACTTCAAAAGCTGGGTGGGGAACTCTCCCTGAGAAAGGTTTCAGTTTGTAAGTCAAGTTCGAATGAGAAGCTACATCACTGCTTTTAACAATGTGCTCCACGATGACACGTTGCACCTCTGGTGTGCTGATCAGGTCTGCTGGCAACTGAGGGGATTGGATTTTGCTTTCTTGGAGCAGAACAGTCTCACTGGTGGCTTCAGCAAACTGAGGTGTGACACTTACCGTGTCTGCATTTTCAAGAGCAGGAGAGACAGGTGGCGTACCTTGAGGTTCATCTGGAGGGGACAATGGCTCTGGTTCTGCAGGAGTTTCAATGACATTGGCTGCTGCCTCTTTCCCCATTGACTCCCCTATTCTAGCCAACTCTGCCTTCAGAATGTCTTCAAATGATCTACTGCTCCTCTTTGCCAAATCCTGCAACTCAGTCAGGTAAGCTACGGTTGCAGAAGCACTAACCTCAGTACTGTAGACACTGGCTAGGCTTTGAATGTGATGAACGACTCCTGGGTCGGTAGTGGGTCTGTGTAAAGGTAAATGTTTCTCTAGCTCTTTGACTGTAGCCTCATGTTGAAACTCAACAATAACCTTTAACTCTTTTTCTACAGATGGAACTTTAACGACCCTGACTATTGACCCATACTGTTCCAGGAAGCTAAAGGCTTCATCATCAAGTGTGGTTTTAGTTAGCCCGCTAACTAGAACTGCATTCTGAATTTTAATATTTTCTGACTTCACAACTTCCATTTTTTCAGTTAAACACCCAAAGAATATTTTTCGGAAACAACAATGAAGACAATTTGTAGTAAAACTCAAGGTAAGTAAATGTGAAATTCACCGTTCGTTGCTCCAGTTACTTAATTGTGGTCTGTTCAAATGTAAAAAATGAAAAGTGTCTGATTCAAATAAAACCCTCCTGGCTGGCTCGCCAAGTTTTACCTGTAACCCGCTCGTTACCACTGGATGTTCTGGACTAGTGACTAGGTTCGTAGAGGAGGGTTTAATGAAGAAGTGACAGACACAATGAATAAATGGAGCCACGACGTATACTGGATGTAAGTTGTTTGTATTACACAGTAGAAAATAAAAAATAAAATAAAATTCAATTCAACAGTTTACAGTATCCTTAAACCCAAAACCAAAAATAAAGTGTCCAATAGGATCCTCAATTGTCCCTTTAATTGTCCTTTGGTTGTTCCTTAATGTTCGTGAATGTTCCTTTAATTGTCTTTGGGAAGTCCTTTAATGTATGGTTCGTCAGCGCGCTTAAGTCAGTGTGTGTAAGTCAGGGGAAAAGTCAAAAGAGTCAGGGGTGTGTGTGTGTGGTGGTCCTACCACTCCACACACTCAAGTGAAGGTGAAGAAGGCTGGATGTCCTCCTCGGCTCAGGTGCTGGTTCTCGATTCCACTAGCTCGCCATCTCCCTCAACAGGAGAATCCAAATCCACATCAAGGTTCTGAGGGTCTCAAAAAACCTAGCCTGTATAAAAACAGGGCTTTACTTTAACACAAAATCATCAAACTTCTCTTATGGCCATATTCAATACACAATATAAATCTCAACACACTACTGAAACACAATAGTGATGAAATGAATTATCTTCTCAACTGTACAGTTCTTTTGTTTTTATCTCAAGGTGAGTATTTTCACACATTTCAATCATTTTACATCAACATGAATTATTTTAGCTATTTAACCATTAATTATGATCATTTTAGCTTCTTTACCATTAATTATGATAAGTTTAACTCAGTTTCCCACATCAATTATTGTTCATTTTAATCATTTTTAACCATTCCACACATTTTCATTGAATTACGAACTGAAAATTAGCTAATTGCACCTTTAACAACATCATAATATCAATTCAGGGCTTCAGAGTTTCTGCCTCTGTGATGAATGAACATGCTTAGCAGTTTTTTTTAACCAATACACACCCAAAACAGTGCATCTCATAATGAATGTACACATACAGAAAATAAATAGCACACCTCATGTTTTTATCAGATTATCAGAGCAAAATATACGGCTTTAAGTCTTAAAACACAGAGTAAACAGTAGCGACAGGTCACATTACGTTCATGAGTAAACAAGCTTTCTGCCGTCTCCCAGGCTAAACCACGATGTGGCTACTATGCTTAGCATGTACTAGCGCTACTTAGCTCGAGCAACTCACCAGGTCTCGGACGAAAATAACAAACCACAGGTCCTCGACCACCTCTCTGCTGCAGGTAGGCACACTCTCCCGGGTTTTGCTGTGTTGATAAGCGACTTAACAACTGCTATTTTCGTAACTTTTTATCGACTTCCTCCTCTGTGTTTTCATCTGCTCGCACCGCTGCTCTGACTCTGTAGCTCTGAATCCGCACCGCACTACTCTGCCTATCACTCCGCACTGTTAGTCTCGCGAGCAGAGGGTGGGACTACTTTCTCTCACAAATCATACATCCAACACAACAAATACAGACTGAGTGTGTGCAAAATGAATATTATTAACAAAATAATAAATTAAAGAGGGTTAATTAATAAAAAATAATATTTAAAGGGAAACAACCCTAGTAACCGTTTTTCTACTGGGTTACAGGCATGTTACTTAAAAAAAGTAATTAGTTATAGTTACTAGTTACTTTCCAAAAAGGAACTGAGTTAGTAACAGAGTTACATGGTAAAAGTAAATGTTTTTTTTTTAAATAAAAAGCTCAAATATGTCAAATTGCATAGAGTTTTCTCCCTAACCGTTTATTTGCCATTACCAACTTGCTCAGTTACTGTACTGCCTACTCCTCCACACAGGCAGGCTCCGTGTCGTGCTGTATTACTCCGTCATCAGTTGTTTGGATCAGTGGCGTGTGTATGAGAGATGGAGTGATAAAAGGCATTTTTTTTACGAATGGTTGAACTGAATATATACATATGTGTATAGTGTACACTGAAAAAGGAACTAAGCATGTGTCTATGCTACAGTATATTTTTACGTTAGTAAGTAATTGTGTTGTAATTGTGAGTAATTGTGATAGTTAATGACAGTGAGAACAGAGCTCTGCCTTCCACCAGGCGTCTCATGGCTGAAAACCAACCTTGCAACATCAGTGAAGTTACTCGGTCGTCTGCTGCCCCAGACTCCCAGCTCTTGTCTCTGCGGCAACGCGACACAAGCACGCCTCTTAACTCGCAATCTTTTGTTTATGACAGGTACGTCATCCACCGCTCCATTTATTGATTTCTTGCTGCAGCTTTGTTGTAAACAAATGCATGTGACCAGGTGGACGGTTAGGAAAAAAAGTGACCTGACTTAGTTCCTCCCTAAACAGGTTTATTAGGCCTATTTTCTGATGGTAACTCAGGAGTCAAGTAACGCTTGGTAACAGCGCCATTAACGGTAACAGCATTGTAACGGGGGAAATAGTAATTTACTTGATTACTCGTTACTGAAATAAGTAGTGCTATTAGTAAGGCCGTTTATTTTAACACTGTTATTCCCATCACTAGTGACAATAAATTATGATTTGTCATTGGTGCTTACCAATTCTGTGTTAACGCAGACAAAAAATGTTCAGTAACAGCTGCTAAATTTGGCATTCATATCTAATGTGTAGATAAAAATAAATAAATAAATTTAAAAAAAAATAAATAAATAAAAATAAATAAAAAACTTTCATTAACATAGATCAAGGTCTATCTAAGGAGTGATAGCAAAACATATTTTTCTTCTGGCCTAAACCTGGCCCACGTACATGATTATCAGAACAACTGGACCGATGCAGGTGCACACACAGCAAATCTTGCGGCCGTCAGCCAATACTCCAGGAGAACAGCTGCAATCTGCCCAGATGTGGAAGTATATGGACCACACTCAGGCCAAGGACCCAAGCATATGTTGGAGCAGCAGTTTAATTTTGCTATCTTGGCTAACATTAGCTAATACAACGCTGATTTAAATTGAAACAGCATTTTACAGTGTAACCCACTAAAATGCTTCCAAATAGAGGCTTTTAAAGGAGCACAGTTTGTAGCAATGGACAACTTTGATGTTGATGCAATATTGAGGTTGTACACTACCACCTCACATGTTGTGGTATTTAAGGTTACATGTAAAATAAACCTCAAATAAGCGAGTGCCAAAATTTGTTCCCAATATGAAACCTGCTCTCGTTTTGAAAATGAGGTTGGACCGATGTAAACGGGCTACAGCAAATCACCTCATCTGTATCACACAGAGCAGGGGGAGGAGGTGCCGCTGGGTGGGGGGTTAAGGGGTGCTGCGGATGGGTGGGAGGGGGGTACTCATCCTTTCTTATCTGCCATGTTGCCCAATCGATAACTAGGACATCTAGATAAGGCCTCGCAAGGCTTGTGCGCACAGTTATCCCCACTGAAGTACACACACACACACAGCAAATCATACTGTACAGCCACGTGAACTAAAACACAACTTAAACACACCATTTGCGCATACACACACACACACGCACACTCTGCTTTTTTATGTATCCCACAACCTCCTGCCTCCTAAATCACCCTCCCAGCAGTCCACAGGTCCAGATAGACATTTCTGATAGATCTCAGAGCGGCGGCAGCTGCTGCGACTCCTCCCGCCCTCCTGTCCATCACTTTGCCATGAAATTCTTCGGTAAGCTGTGGCATTTTACGCTTGATTGGCCAGCGACTATTTCCTCCGGTGTGGAAGGGCACATCTGCTTTCTCCATCCACACTCCAGCCATTAGGGTCCCAGAAGGCAGTGTTAAATTAAGGGAACACTGCGGCTTTATATACAGTGTTGCGAACCAGCTATAATCTGGCTGCGACGTGACCCCCAGGACCCTGCAGAGTGGGAGAGGCAGAGGGCTGGGTGCAGAATGCGAATGAGCGTGCGTGTCTGTCTTTATTCCTGTTTATAGGACGGAGGCTATCAACTGTATTCTGCTCGCATACTGTACATTGACATTTTTAATCTCATTTTGATGGTGCTAAGGCAATATCTCATAGGAGTTCTTTTTGATCTCATCCTGACATTGAGAGCGGCTCTTACTTTTTCTCTTTACCACCTCCTCCTCCTCCTTAGTGCTCTTTTTTTTTCTTTCCATTTCCCTTTCTTTCTTCATATTATCAGTGCATTTCTACGCCGATGTGTGCGAGTGCAAGCTCTGGCTGCAAAACTGTGTAAGTGTGTGTGTGCAGCTGGATGACTGGTCGAGGTCTTTGAACACTAAGACCTGGATGAAGGATTGAAAGGCCCCTTGAAGCCCCCTGGAAGCCCCTTCAGCCAGCGCTGACACCCTCCAGGGGCTGAGGAGCTAGGGAAGGGGAGATCAAAACCGGAGAGAGGAGGCCAAGAGGTCGACGTGAAGCGTAAAAAAGATCTGGGGGAGCATCTATAGTCCAAGGAAGTATCTGTGGTTTCTGCAGAATTTCTAAAAGGGTCAGCGCAAGTGAGCGAAAAAGGCATCAAAACCAGGAAGAGTGCTGTGCTGTGAAAATGTTGGCTACTTCCAGAAGAGGAGCGGGGCTGAAGCGCTGCCCTGAGGGGCTATGCCAGGTCCAATGGCACCCAACTCCTGTGATGGTGATGGGGGTGTTGCTCTGAGAGAAATCACGCTTGAAATGTTTTCAGATGCCTGTTGAATACTTGAATCTTGAACTTCGGGGTCACAGCGAAACAACTCTGAGGAATGATGTTTTGAATGGGTTCATTTCATTATGTTTAAGTCATGATGAGGGTTTGTTAGTGTTGTGCTGGCCCCGGCGCAGCTGTTGCTATGCGAGGTGCAAATAAAAAATAAAATAAAAAAACGGAAAACAGAGCTCCTGTCCCTCTCATTTGCCTTGGCCCTTCTCCTAAAAGTATTTTTTGTTAAAGAGCAAACTGTTTAAAAGCCTCTTTCAAACGCTTCCCACTCGCTACCTTGCAATTCGTCGAGAGACAATTAAGCGAGCGAGCGGCCTCAGCCGTGACACCGAAACAATGAGTCACTGTGATGGCAAAAGCGAGTCTGCGATTCACCACTTGAGGTCGGTGAACTAAGCAGCGTACTGCGTAGGCTAATGGTCACTGCATGCAGGTCTAAACCAATCTCTGGTTGAGTCTTGTGGTAATAATCTTTAATTTTTGCACCAACAGTTTCAACAATTAATCTCCCCTCTCCTCATCCATCACTGAGCAAACAAAAGGCACCTGGGGCAAAACAAAACAGAATCAAGAGAGTATTTCTCATTTAATTATTCTTGCATTATTTCAGTAAACAGATGCACGGTTTGATCGTTTTTTTTTTTTCTGTAATGAGTGGACTCTCTGAGAGTCTCTGGATTTTGCTCATCTGCCTTTCTCTCTTCTAACCTTCATCAGTCCAGCATAGAGCAGCTGAAGACACATATGGGCATTGATTTTCGCCCAGAGCCATGTGGGCTGAACTCAAAGAGAGCTTGTCAGAAGAGTCAGTGAGAGGGGAGAGTGAGAAAGCGAAAGAAAGTGAGAAAAAGAAAGACAGAAAGGAGGACGGAAACCTCACCAAACGAGCATCTGACAAAAAAAAAAAAAAAAACAAGGTGCCGGTCCGACCGGACTCGGCAGCCCCTGACCCGCAGGGACCACTGGGAGAGAGGAAAGACCCCGAAACAACAGTCAAACAACAGGAAGCAGGCACGAATAACAAAAGAAAGAAAAGAAGCCGCTTTCATTTCCCCCACTTTGTGTATGCTGTTACTATATTTTCAACAAAGAAATTAATGCCCATTTCGAGTGCGTCCGTTGGGCCACAATCTGTCGGCGTGCTTTGATGTGCTCATTGCGGTCTCCTCTGAAGTCCTGTACGCCAAGTTCCTCAAACAAAGGGAATAAAATAGGAGCATAAAGAAAGACGAGAGAGAGAGAGAGGCCTGTTTTTGTATTTGGCAAGGCACCGCTTGTATTCCTAGCGGACACTCTGCCTTCAGCTCTCGTTCCTTGCACTCTCCATCTCTCCCTCTTCCTCCTCTCCAGCACTGGTCCTCGTTCGAAAGGTAGGGCTGCGAGAAAGCTAATGATCTAGCAGGTAAACCTCATTTTCATTTGGTCTTTATTTATGTTTCTTCTCCATCCCTGCAGCTTTTTTTATCCAAGATCCGATCTAAGTGCCAGAATCTACCTCTGTGAAACAGATGAGAATACTAATACACAAAGAGAAAACAGGTCTAAAACTATATTGACTGTGTTTTTTGTTGGCATTTGTCAGTGTGAAAAGCTGTCATCTTATAAAAATGATAGAGCAAAGAGCCATATATTTATGCAGTCCACCACGTAAATCCCTTTATGTCTACTTTTGATCTTAACCAAGTCCAGAGACAGTATATTTTTTAAGCCTCTTTCTCTAGTCAGATAACAGAGCAATATTGAAATAGTAATTGTAACACACCACATTAAGACCTAAGTATTTAGTTAAGCAGCAGTATTTACTAAACAGTTATACGGTAAGTGTAAAAGGCGATGAAAATGTTGCCAAAACTAGCATTTGCCTCGAAAACAAGTTATTATCTCATAGTGTGGTGAATGTGCAGGTCACAACTTGTCCACCAGAGCGTTGTGGAGTTGTTGGATTGTGTATTTGATGAGTTTGATGAGGGAAACCAATAAATCCCATGAGCCTCTGTAGCGTAGCTCTGAGCAGCCCACGGCTCTGCTCCGTTGTTCTAAAAATAGCTTGCACCAGTAGGTAATGAACCTACAGTACTGCTACGACTATGATTGATTATGCCAATAGGCCAGTTTTCCAAAATGTCTATTACTTCTCATCGAATGGTGTCCTGTGCCCTCAACGTATTACTTTGCAGAAAGGGACTGAAATCAACTTGTAAAGTTCCAGTGCAGAGTTAAAAGCCCATCTGGAGCAATGGACTGTTATATCCTGTTTAGGCCTAATTAGTTATTATACTGTTTGCATGCCATTAAGATGACGATCCTCCATACAGTAGTTGCTCAGAGCAAAATGAATACATGAAACCCTTGGAGCTTGGTAAAACACTGGGTCTGAGTTCAACTTCCCAACATAAAGCATTTAGTACTAGAAATGGTTCACTGCAGGTCTACCTCTGCACAGTGAGCTTCCTCTTCCTCTGAAATCAATCACCGCCCTCAATCTGAGACACACACATTCACTCACTCTCTCACTCACACACACACACATCCCTTGTTTCACATCAAAGGTGTGTCTGTGTTTTCTGTGTTGTGTAAGCCTGTTCTTATTCTGTATACTTGACCTTCTGGCACTAAGGCCCAGTTATGGCTGAAAGAGACAACAAACAAAGAGTGATCTCTGTCTCCCAGATCATTACGCAACCAACGCTGGGGAAGGCACGGAACAGAAATAGCCAAAGGGCAAGGTGGACGGCTCGTCGTCAGGTCTCATCTTTCACACAGTGTGTACACCTGCATGCTGACACAGAAACGCACACACACACACACACACACACACACACACACACACACACACACACAGGTGCATGTAAGCCTTCATAATGACATACATTTACAATACTCATGGAGAAATGGCAGTGGCTGTTGTCATGTGTAAAACCTCATAGACAAGTCTGAACTTAAATGAATGAGCATGAGAGGAATCTACAACCCTTTAGGCTAATGAGAGCTTTTCGAATGACACTGGATATGCTCTGAAAATACGTAGTGGGCGAGATAAATCAAAACTGTTGAGTAAATTCTGAAAAGCTGACCTTTTGGAGATATGAGTGTTTTTTTGTTTTTTTTTTAGAAAGGAATCTCCACATGATATGTGCTTGCATTTTGTCCATCTAAGCAAATTGGCCAAATATACCCAAAACATGTCAAATAGTCAAGTTAGCACTATTCTTTATTCCAGTTTATTAGCATTTGGCTGCTGCTTTCATCGTTGGAACCATTGTCAAGTTAATAGAGGTTGTAAAGAAATCTATGTGAAATTTGCTAATTACAAGAAAACTTACTCTTCCTTTTGATAAATCTATTAAATAAAATGTTATTTGGACTCCAATATTCTGTTTTGTAGCTAATCCAGTTAAAAAGTTATTTGCTCCAATATTATGATATGTTTTGTAGAAGTTTACTCTGAATTAGCGCACATACAGACACAGGTGTACCAGATTGTCATGTTAACAATAAGCGTGCTAACTGAAGCAACAGTGGCATGCTGGACCAATAACGATTATAAATGTTTCATAGCTTGCTTGAAAAAGTAGGCCTCTTGATTAGGTTCAGGAAAAGATCAGAACTTGGGTTAAAATAAGTAATTCCTTAAATTTGTGGAAGCAACAGAAACTAAAAGTTTCATAGGAAACAAATCATGTATGTGTAGCTCATGCACATCATATTCCTGTTTTCTTTTTTTCACCTTTGCTCCTGTCATAATTGCCCGGTCCTCCAGGCTGGGGGGTTGGGTGAGGAACTATCCATCAATGTAAAAAAAGAGTGAGTTACGAAAATGTTGTCACAATTACTACCACTAGATGTCACATAACAACAAAATGTATCTTTAAATATGGTTCATCAACTCGTAATGAGTCAGTTACCTAAATGCTGAGAAAGCATTGCATCACAAAAGATCTTTGGCTTGGCACATGCATAACTCTAACCATACAGAAGACACCATTCTGACATGGAATAATGTAACTCAATAAAATTAATGTTAATTAGAACATCTGATATGATCCAATGCTGGATTTGTCACTTTTTGCTGTGAAAGCATTCCTGGTCAACGGCACTGACAAAAATTGAGCACTGCTACCTGAATGTTTAGTCCACCGCTCTTTGCTAATGAGAGACGACAGATAATGGATTTGTTATCGTTGCAGCTTACTGAATCTGTGTATTCCTCTGACCTGCATGTCAGAACAGAGTCAATCAGAGGTGCAACCAATTAATTTTTCACATTCATACGATCTAATTTTCACTCAAATAAAGAACGGAATGCTGCACCGTAGAGTCTGACTGGAGAGCAGCGCTGCCTCACTGCAGGCAAATGGAGTTTGAGCAGCTTTAAAGATCTGTTTAGATAAAACCAGATCTGCCTTAAAACTGAAGACATCCCTATTCGTTACACATTGAAACCGACCTGAAATTACCTCAAGCAGGTGTTCCTCCCATGCTGTGTCTACTGGTACATAATACTGCCAAACGTACAGGGCCTAAGCCATGTCAGCCAACATTAGCCTTAGGAGCAGTTTACAGACAACTCCAGGAGCAATGGTGCAAACCTTAAAGTTAACATGTGAAGTTAAGCTCCAGACTATGTTGCCTTGTAGACACAACAATGGCTAAAACACTTGTCAATCACCACTGTGAAAACTTACGAACAGTCCATACAAACATGCACTGCAGATTACCAACAATTTGGCTGCCATTTCCACCCCTAAATAAAATGGTTTAGTTAATCTTGGCTACGCTGATCTGTTTTTCAAGTCTTTGGTCTGACGATTTTTTCTAGCCAAGCCACCATGTTACCAGATCACAGGGATTTTCTGGGTGATATACTATTATCAGAGTCAATAGCAATGAGACCAAGACTGTGAAAATAAGAGCCCAAGATGCAAGAAATCTGTGCTTTCTTTGAACTACAAGTTGACACAGTAGCTGGTAACTCCACTCTGTTAGGGGTTATTCATTTGTTTATTAGGCAGTACCCATGGCTGGCTACTACCCAACAATCAAAGGCTTTGCCCCAGTACCACAGGGCCATTACTAAAATAAAGCAGAGTTTCTTACCCCCCCAACCATCCTCCACCCCCCTCACACTGCCATCTCTCATTCCCCCCCTAAGGGTTAGTCTATGAAATTAAAATAAAGTGAATGAAGTTACCCTTTGAAGAATGGACAGATAGAGAGAAAGGGCTAAAATGACAGAATGAGAAAGAGACAAGGGGGAGGAGTGAGCAGTCAGGGGCCTCATGGAGAAAAGGGTGAGTGAGGGGCAGTATGTATGTGTGTATGAGAGAGAGATTTGAGGGGCTGGGGGGCATGTGATGGGAGTGCAATTAAAAGTGCACACACCGGCAAAAATCTGGGTGCTTTCAAGGCAGAGTAGCCGCAGACCTCTTCAGGGAACTCACTAAGGCAGCGTGTTTGAAGATGTGGTGGGCTCCGCTAACTGACAGTTTATAAGAGTCCAGGAGGTACTGCAGCCCTCCATTAAGCCTCCCTGACCCCCCCGTGTTCCTTTTTTTTTTTAAATTTCTTTCTTCTTTTCCTGATTCTTCACTTACTATTTGGTGCCATGGCCAAGTGCTAAAATTATTGGGTCAATTCAGACCAAGTTTACAGAAATCTTAAGGGATTTATTGGTGGTGGACACTCAAAGGAGAGATATTTGGAGGGTGTATCTCTTCATTATATACTTGTACTCTGAATAGTCCTGACGAAGCCAAATATTTGGCCTTGAACACTTACAAGCTTCCCTGTTCATGGAGAAATGGGTCAGCGGTGGTCACCATGTATTCACGCATCATCTACAATGGAATCCAATGGTGTCAAGTTTTTCACATGACTCAATCTCGGTCAAAATGTCAATGAAAATCCATTGAACTACCTTCGCAGTTTAATCCACTGTTTGCATTGTCCACCCCCATGAACACAATGTTTCCTCAGTCATTCTCATGGTGAATTACTCTTTGTACAATGTATTACCATAGATTTATGCTTGTGGTTTAGGAATATCAATGGAATATTCACAGTCGTGTACAGTATGATGTCTTACATGCATTCTCAGACCAGTATTGGTTCCAAGGCCGTACTGGGACAAAAATTCAAATATTGATTTTGAAAGAGCTGGTCAAGACTTTAGAGATCTTTTAATGGTCCACGAGCCAACTAATACATGAGCTGGTGCCATTGTCAATCTGCCTGAGTACTTGTGGAAATTCTTTGCAGGACACCATTAACATATCATTATATCATTATGAAAATCTCATACACAGAACACTCAGCAATCTGCTGTTTTGAAATCATGCACTTCTAGCAAAGCGGTCACCTCTGAAAACCTTGTACTTTTTGTGATCTACTCTTGCCGAACAAAATTTTACTCAAACACCAGAGCTTTGTGGAATAGCCTTCTCTTCAGTGTCTGCCAAGTACAATGAATCTGTCAGCACTGAAAAGCTGATATCATGGTCAGACCAAACACATACCTACAAGTTCTTGCACCAAGTATAAATCCAGCTTTAGTGGACTAACTTCTGTGATCTCAAGGGTTTGAAAGAGTCCACAGGGCTTTGCAGATATAAACAATGTTTAATCTGAATTATCTTAATGTAGTTTTACATCTCTTACAGGAGTCTCTCTGGAGTTCAACTGACCTTAATCTGGCATATACGTAAATATAGCAGATTTCAGGTAAACAAAATCCTGCAAGGCTTGATGGTAAGTCCAGGTGGCAGGAACTGCTTTGTTATGACATCACAAAGTTACAGATGTCCTGGTGGCACATTTTAATGCTCAGTTTCTATGTGCTTTTCCTCTGTGAACTAAGACCTTGGTCCTCTCACAGTATTGATATAGAACCTGTAGACATTCTTTATAACAAGAGACATGAACATCTATCTTTACTCTACAGTATGGGATTAAACTGCCACAGAGGTGCTTATTCTTTTGGCTTGTGACCTCTTCAAACAACTTTTTTGTCCACCTGTGAACACCTTATCGCATGGTGTATATTCTTTACAGTTTTCCCTTTAGAAGCATGAGGCTGTCTAATGATTTCATCATTGAGATCAACTTCCAAACTGCCTGACTTTAAACTTGAGTTCGATCCTTTAGAGCTACTTCTCGGTTCAGCTTTGACCTGCTGTACTGATGTTGATCCCTTGCAAGGTGGTTTAGGTTTAATTTGATTTTTCAAGTGTCCTTCAGCAAAAGAATAAGAAAAAAAACACCTCCCTCCTCCATTGGTGCCATGTTAGCTGGTCGAGAATCCATTACAGACAGGAGTCTGCATGTGGTGCTGCATTATTGGACAGTTCTGGTGATTATTAGCATATTTGCTTGCTTATTTCCTTGTGTTTTCATCTTTGGTCAGTAAACTGTCGGACACAGAAGTGTGTCTGTGTATGTGTGTGTGTGTGTGTGTGTGTTCCCTGCAGTATCTATGGGCCATTCTCTCCTTTCCTCACCTTGTGGAAGCCATAATAGCCAGTGATGGATCACAGAGCTGACGTGTCTAATTACATTCCTTTCCACTCTGTTCTGTAATGACAGCTGTTTTAAGGGCAAACTTCACCCACTGTGAGTGTCAAACACTGTACAGCATACAAGAAACATACACACGCGTATATTAAATGACAAACGTGCGCGCGTGCACCCTGATAATGGAACATACCTGCTTTGTTAAAAGGTTTAATATGTTTATGCAAAGAACCTTGCTGCGGCATGGGAGAATTTAACGTTGCATCTGTAGGAGCTGCTTCATTTAATGGGGAAAGAAAGAAAGTTAACAAGAAATTAAATGAAATGGGGAGAAATAAAAGGAAGAAAAGACAGAGAGGTGGAGGAGAAAGTGTGGGAGGTGAGGTAATGAGTGAGCATGGGAAAAGAGAAATTAAGAAAGGAAGCAGACAGAGGTAAAAAAAAAAAAAAAACAGTGAGGGAAGGATGCAAAATGATAGGAAGGAGTTGTAGAAGGAGTAAATGTTAGGAATGAGGAAGAAAAGAGGAGCAGGTGGGCAATGCAGGAGAGAGGAGAGGAGACCAGGAAGAAGAAAGAGGGATGAGATGGGAAGAGAACGGAAAAGGGGAGCAGATGACAGAGGAGGAAAGGAAAGGAGCAAGCAGAGGGGATGGGAGGAGAGCTGGCGTTCCTTCATGTCATATTTAGTGCTCGTGCCATGGAGATAACGCATAAAAGATGACCAGGCTCGGCTGTGGACGATCACAGAGCCGGCGTGACAGAGCGAGGTCTGAGAGGACAACTCAACAGGCCATTAGTGCTCCATAAATGATAATTTATGCGTCCGTGTTGAAATCTGGCCACGGGAGCTTCATCACCGGTTTCTTCAGAGTGTCTTCTGCCACTAATTACGGGGTCAAAAAAGCAATTTGTACCATCCGAGAACAGCCTCCGTTCTTTCCCACATTCTCTCCCCGCGTCTCTGTGATGAAAAAAAGATGAAAAACGCACATAAACACCTCGCACATTATGCAAAGGCACCAGCTGCTGGTAACACCTCCCCAACAGGCTGGCAAGAGGGCGAGGAGAGAAAAAGTGATGGTGGTGGTGGTAGTGGTGGTGATGGTGAGGGGGATCACGGATGGGTGGGCGGGCGGCTTTGGAGGGTGGGGAGTGATGAAAAAGTGAGAAAGAGTGAGAGCTAGGCATAATGAGTGCTGTTATCAGCTTTGTTTACAGGCCTTTTCCCGAGAAAAGGGTTGAAAAGTTGTGTTGAATGAGAGGTGTTGGTGCGGCTACATGGCTTATTTTTATATTTAAGTATCCCACACATCGAGATATACCTACAGTATCGCGCTTGATAAATTCACCAGTTTACAAACGCACGCAGAGAAAGAGAAAGAGCTGCTTCCAAAACTGTGTAGGAACTCGTGTGTAGCATCGTTCTCTCCCTGTAGCAGGGAAAGAAAACTGACTGCAGGTCACATTTGTGCTGGATGCATCATGTGGCTGGGGAAGAGGTTGAGTGGGTACACACACACACACACACACACACACTAACACACACGCACAGGCTCACAAGATTTGTGTTTGCGTGCTCTCCCCAGCCAAGCACACGGTGTAAGGGACAGGCCGGTGCTTTCAGAGGCATGTCAACTGGACACATTAACTCATAAAATACCCCCCTCTCCATGAAATATGCAGCGCCAGGCCACAAGGATGGAAGTTGACTATCCATAATTGATGTAAATGAGGAGCTCTCCCACGGCAAACGCTGTGCGAATCTGTCCCTCTGTCTCTCTCCATGTGTGTGTGTGTGTGTGTGTTGCAGGGGAAATAGACTTGCGGGCTGAATTTTAAGTTGCCAGAGGTAAGGTCATATCTTGTATCATCATGCGCCTGAGTTTCTGAAGACTTGCAGTGCAGTTACGTACAAACAGCGAGACAATGTAACACACGGTGTGCGCACACAGAGTTGTGAGTGCAAAAAAAAAATGTGACAGTGCAAAAGAGGTAGAGAGGAGAGTGAACCAAACAAGGTGAAATCTCTGTCTTGACACAGGCGCAAATTGATATCTTCCATATTGACCTTGTATGAATTGATAACATCCTGGTACTTCAATAATGGATGGACCCCCCCCACCCCACTCCCCACACACACAGACACACACTTCCTACCCCTCTCACCCCTCCCTCCGTCGTGTCTGCCAAGTAGCTGGATGTTTCACTTGACTGGCCTGCAAGCAGAATGAATATTTTACTGAGCATAACCGCCATCTCTTTCTCCATGAGCGTCTCTGACATGCAAACGAACAAGACGATCGTGTTCGCACAGGATAAGTGAGTGAGGGTGATAGCACGCTTTGCTGATGAGCCGATGCTCCCTCCCTCTTTTTGATTCCCCGCTCATTCGCCGTGCCTCCAGTAATCAGGCTTATACTTTACCTGTTCTGTGGGGAGCTGATGGAGGAAACCCCTGCTGGTTGTTTCTGTACTCGGTGTGTGTTCTAATCAGAGGGCGAGTTTGTGACTTACCTGAAAATGATTGCTGACTCAGTGAATAAATACTGTGGTGAATTAGAAATGTATTCAATGGAAGCAAAAGTCATTTGAGCTTATTTGTCAAAATCATACAGTATTTGCCCTTAATAGCTTTGAAGGTTCAGGTTGAATTAGATTGATGTAACTGTCAATTTAACTTTGTATTCAACTGTCCTGAGGTTTGTGTTGATAAAAATGTTGATATGATATGATGATTATTACTGTTAACGTAGGTAAAGTTTTGTTGGGGCTGTTTGCAGCCTGAATTAATACCTGCTGACAGATCTCAGGGATTCTTCATCTACAGTATACTTTATACATTCAGGCACTTTATGTTGAAGTTGAATGTCTTCTCTCATCTGGCGTTGTGTTGATGTCTAAAATGTTAGTAAATGATTACCATGGCATACGATTCAAGTCATTTTCATACTAATTAGACTATTCAGTATGACGGAGTATTAGGGCCACATTGAGAAAAAAAAAGCAAAAACACAGACTTTGAGAATAAAGTCATAAATGTATGAGAATAAAGTCGTATATTTCCTACGAGAAAAAGTCATAACATTACGAGAATAACGTCGTAAATTTACGACTTAATTCTCGAAGTGTGTGATTTTTTTACTTGTCAATGTGGCCCTAACACTCCATCGTAATTCAGCAACTGAGTCTTAATATTACACATAATTGAAAAAAGTAATCAAATTACTGGAAGGCATTATGACTTGAATGCTATTACTTGAATGTGTTACAGCCCAATAATGGTATAGTTTGTTGCACTGATGGTGCTTAGGTAATCTATATGGGCATTGCTCTGGAGTTTTAAATGAAGTACAGTACATTCCCTTTTTTATTACAATATAGCCAGTATCATTAGCATATCTGCTACAAAGATGCATTACTACAAAATAGCAAAATTTTGAGTGGTAAAGACCGGTAATAGCCTGTGAGCGATTCATAGAGTCAATGCACATGCTCTGAGCACTAAATTGCCTTATTAAGTCAAGTATAGAATCAGATGTAGCCTTTTTTCACAGCAAATGAAAGGAATGGATAGAAGCATTTCTTCAATGTGAGAACTCCTCACCATCCTCACAATGTACAGAAAGAAAGAGATTTCAGTCAGACAAGCATGATGGGCTTAACAAGTATGACTGTGCTTAGCTTGGTGGTTCTAACTATAATCAGTGACCTGGAAGACCCTGTGACTTCATTGTCAAGGGAGGAACAAGACTAGAGACATTTATGGAAATATTGTGCTGAACTGGAACAGGTACAAGTCAGTATGACTGACGAAGTCAGTTTTTACCATTATGTATTAAGTGTGTGAAGCTTCTTTCCATGTATAAGACTTGGCCAACTGTAACTGTCGAGTAGTAACAAGATAATAATGTGATGTCTGGCCTATTTAACTCCAGACTTGAATGATGACACAGGTGAGATTAACTTGGTGAAGGTCAAGATTGAATCAGTGCTCTTTTCATAAAATGTTTCTTTATAAAATTAAAGGTCCCATATAGTGTAAGTGTAGATGTAGATGTCTCATTTTGCTGATAAAGGAGGTCCAGGTTCTATAATCCTCAGCTCACAGACAAATGCACAAAGCCTGTATTCAGAAACAGAGCCTTGAAACCAGCCGTCAGGACTTCTGTAACTTTGTGATGTCAGAGTTTAGCAGTCACCACCTTCATCAATTCGTCCATCTAATTATTATTTATTATTATTATATACTGTTATCTTTTATTCAATCACTCAAAGAACAGTCAGCCAATCAGAATAGAGACTCAGAGACTCCTATCTTCTCATTGGCTCTTTGACATGTTTTCATAGAGCCTAAGCAAGAAAGTGGAGGTTTTGGTAATTCAACAAATGAATTCAAATAAATACAGTAGTCCTGTTCATACCCTGATGAAGACTATTATCTAAACGTTGGTCATGCTTGTTTACATTTATCAAATTAAGTTTTTCTTGTACATCAAAGGCTACAAGTGTGCGACATCACTTTACTCTGTGACACTTCAAATAAAACACAGGAAATATGATGGAAAAAGTACAAGACATGTGGTGTTCAAATCTTCATGGTAACCTTGTAGCTGTCGCTACTGTTCATAAAAATATACTGTTGAAAGAAAACAGGAAATTCTTTACAGTCAAGGGCGATGTTCTCTGACACTCAGCCGTCACAAGACACTGTCACTCTGGTCGGCCCCACACACACACCAACATCATCTGTATGTTTCGATCAGCCGTGTCTTCAGAACAAAGCTGCTAGCCATTGTTCTTCATACTGTAAAAAAATATATGCTGGAACAGCACACGTCGTATTGATCCAAGCCGGACACGTCGGATGTGCAGAAAACTGACACAAAATGTATAGACACAACTGAGCATTGTTCAAGCTACTATCTTTACGAGTTGGCCAGCAGTGACTGCTGTAACTTTTCTTGCTCACGCCATTTTTTCTTGTGTTTGTTCAGCACACAGGACAACAAATAAAAAAATAACACAAAAATAAAAAAACAACACTTTTATTAAGGATTTATCCAAGGAAAAACAGTACAAGGCTACACATGGCCCAGACCATTTTGTCCATTCTGAAAGCATTGTTACTTTGCACAAACAGTCTTGTGTATTTTTTAAGAGTGTAACATGACAGTCACCTAGGCCTTTTCTCCCCCACGCCTCTTCAGGGCCAAATCAATGGCCATTGTTTCCATCCTCTGACCTTGTGAATAAACCAGGGGACAAAGCTTAGATGTAGTTACCGCTGCCTCTCTCCTGTTAAGACTTCAAGGTCATTATCTGATTTATGCCAAGCAGAGGAAGGAACATATAGCCTCTGGTTTTTCCTTTCTTCCGCCTAACCTTTTTCTTTCCTTTTCTCTCCCTCTCACTCTTCCTCTGCCGTGCCTTGTGTTAAATGGCAACCCCTAATCAAGCCTTGACTGGAGTCTTGATTTTAATCACCCTCACAAAACTCCCTTGCCAAATTTCTACAGGCAAATAGGCATGAAAAATTTACCACCAATTCTTCACCTTCTGCTGTGCAGCTATTTGTTGTCCAGCTTTAAACTGTGTAAAATAATATATTATTGAATTCCGGGGGAGGAGAGTAGAGGGGAGGCAGGAGGAGGGAGGGCAAGGCACAAGGGAGACCAAGGTCGGCTCGTTTTGCCCGAGGAGCTGTCGATCAATATCATTTGGTCAATAACTTCTTTATTACTACCACTATCACTCCGAGCAAAATAATTTTGGAGTTAAAACACTTTTTTCTCTCTATTTCTGTGGCTGTAAATACTGTTCAAATATTGAACCGTGTGCCAAGTAAAATGCAAGGCCCCATCACATAAAAGCCAAATGGTTGCTTTGCCGCTCTAATGTTTGCTATTCAAACATATTCATCTGACTGGGGAAGAAATGAGATGTGCTCCATCTCCATATTATTATTTGTCCTTACTTTATATTTCACATATTGATTAGGCCTGCGCTTGCATAATTATCGATTGAGGGCATGACTTGTCAATGTCTGATGATTCTTTAATAGAAGCATGAACTCATAATGTAAAAAGTGGCAGCTTTGAGAGAACTTTGCGCATTGCCCCTTGCGGATTGGTGAAAAGATATTCACAGTCAGAAGAAATCTTACAGATGAGGCCTCAGCTAAGTTTGCATCTGCACTAATGCCAGAACAAAAGAAGAAAGGCTTTTTGTGTGTGTGTGTGTGTGTATTTGTTTTATGTTTTACCTTTTCAAGATGATAATCTCCATGTAACTTTAGGCCTCCTTTTTTGTATTATCATCTGTTCTTTTCTGCTGATAACTTGGTCATGAGTTGAGAGTCCTCTGGGTGACCCTACAGAGAGTTATGAATAGCAGAGTCTGCGTCTCATCTTGGTTTTTAATAGAGGTTTATTGTGAATTTTAGCCCATTGATTAGCTGCTGCAACTCTTTATACAAAGACCCTTTATACACAAAAAAATTACCAAAAAAAAAAAATCTGTGTCAAAAAAAGCTGATTGACTCCTTGAAAAACCTCCAGACAGGTGTCATTCTGATCAGACTGGGTGGACACAGATGCAGAGGCATGTGAGAAACAACGAGCTGCTAGCCCATGTGCCGTGTGAGTTGTTGTAAGTCATTTTGGGGTGTTGCTCACTTTGCATCCTCCAGCTCAACGTACTGTAGTCAGAGCTGGTTTCACAGCACTGTGTTAGACAGATGACTGTCTGTTTACTGTGTTTGTGCTCTGAATGACCCACAGCATAAAAGAAGAATAAAATTAGTGTACAACACAAGACTGTGTTGTGTGAACATCATTGTGGAACTGAGCTGGGGCCAGTAAATACCCAGTAATGCTGCAGAATCATTTAACCTGAGACTGAATACATATTGTAGTCTTTCCCACGCCAAATAAAAGCAGATGTTAGCGAGTTTGAGTGGGTTTTTTTGACCAGTGTACTGTAATACGGTGTCGCTTTCAGACAAATGCGGCAGTGGAAGATCAATTTCTTATTGTTTGGCATCATGTGAAATAGGAACACGCACTGGCTTTTGTCTTCATGTATCACAGCCAGCATGTGCTAGCATCACTTCAAGTCTGCATGGATACACAACACAGTGACATGATAGTGCTGGTTAACACCAACACTGAGATTATGACGAACATGTAAATCAGCACTAATCAGCACCTCACACATGAACTCCATCCACCTATACATTCATTATCTAAAGTGCTTATGTCCAGGGTTGCAGGACGTCCCGGACGGGTCACCTGTCCATCACAGGCAACACTGAGAGGCCGAATACTGACCGTTGAACAGTGCAAACCACTGCTCCACCAAACCACCCTCTACACACATTTATCTAATTTATTTGTTGATATAATTGGCTACTATCAAATACTCTACTTGTATTCACTAGATGCTAGCATAGTGAGTGTAACATTTGCCTACTGGTTTTATCATAGTCAGAAATATTCTGGTAGAAGTAGTTCATTATCCAGAGCTGTCACATTGCATGTATTCATCCGACCTATATTGTCTACAAATACCATCTCTTGTCTGTCAAAGCATCTATAAGAATTGATTGTGACTGAATGAGTCAAGGCAACAGCATAAATACTGTTGCTTAGTTTTCATTCCAGTAATATTGCTCTTTGAATTGAAAAAATTCAGAGCAAAAAAAAAAAAAAAAAAGTCAGTGATGTGCTGTTTGAAAATAATCTCTAAATATCCAACGGAAGAAAGTGAATAAAAAAAGGGGGAAGTTATTTAAGAGCAGATGGGGACTGTGCCTACCGGTCCAATCTTTGTATTCCTTTTCCTGCCACAGTGACAGTCATCATATACAGAAAAGGAAGTAGCTCCCCAGAGCCACACTGTCGATGTATTTTACAACTCAATCTTGATGCTTATTGCCGCGCCATTCTCATTCTTGCCAGCATCGCCCTGTCACACATGCTGAAGGACAAAAAAGAAACAATAATAAAAGTACAATAATGCATAAAACTGCTGGCACTTTCCCAGACCCTGGAAAAAAGGGCAAGGGCTTCTTTACAGCCTCATGTAAAATGTTTAGAGTCTATCATTTCCAGCACAGATGGGAGGAAAAGAAAGGTATTTTCTATTGTGAGCTCAAAGGTTTTTTTTCTTTTAAATATATTTTCATTACAGAGATGCAGGTCAGTTATGAGTTCCAGTAGAGCACAATGCACTTAAGTGTATTCAAATATCTGTTTGTTCTTGGAAAATTGCTCTAAATCTGCCATGTTTCAGAGCCAGTGTCATCATATACAGTATTTAAAGATAAAACATTTTTTTTGTACCTTGACTTCTGTGCAATTCAAGCAGAAATCACACGTAAGGACATTCTGTGTGATATAAATAATATGAGTTACCCCAAAAAAACAAAATTGTTTTCCTTTATCAAGGTATGCAAATGAGGGCTCTTCTTTTCATCACTCTGTGCTCCCAACAGATCAGCACTTCATAGGACAAGTTTGAATTTTTATCTGGCGAGTAAGACTTCTCACTTCACAGCTACTGTTTCATATTTTGTTTCCTTAAATGAACATCAAGCGCTGTTTGGCTTTTTTTGTACTTACCATAACATTTATTTCAAGTTTATGTTTTGTAAAACAAACCACAGCTAAAATCTCATAAAACAGCCGTAATCCGACCATCGTACATTACAGAATTCTGATAATCACTACGTGCCAGGCTGAGAAAACAGTGGAGGTAGTATAATAGTATCTATGGGGGTCTGGCAGAGGCCCCCTCTTTAGTGCCGGAATTTGAGAAATCGGATAAGAGTGACCTGTGACCTCTGACCCACAGTAATTGTTGTATTTGTTGACCTTGTGGTGACCTTCAGGTCTTGCTCAGGCTGGAGCCTCAAGAAAAAAACAAAGAGAAAAAGAGAAGTGAAGACAGAAGGAGAAAAGATGAGAGATAAAGAAACAGAGTGATGGAGGTGAGAGAAAGGGCAGAAACACAGCAGGGTGTCGTAGAATGTCTATTGACTTGATAACTTTATTTAGGTGCTTTGTGGTCTGTTCTGCTTTTGTTTGCATAACACTATGCATCCATTATTATTATTAAAAGCCACGGCTTTTAATATCCCAGATTTAAACTTTCAAACCTGATCAAAACTTTGGAGCGTGGCAGAGAAATGTACTGACTGCTTATCAGCAACTGTTTAGATTATTCAGTACATTCATGAAACATGTAATTGATTCGAATTACATTAGTGTAAGAAGCTCATCCAACACAATCAATATGTATAAAAACATATAGAAATTCAAGCAGTAATCCCCCACACGACCCACTGTAACCTCTTTCTAACCTTAATAATACAGGAAGTGAACTCTGATTGGTCAGAAAGGAGACAGTCATTTTAACACATTAGAAAGGAATATGTGTGTGGTGTTCAATGAACCTGGGTCACAAGAGCTATTAAAATATGTTTTGTTGTTTTGGGGGTGGGGGGAATTTCAATTAAAGAATAATATAAAAACCTTGTGGCTTTAATTGAAAATACACTTTTATCAAGTTAATTCAATTAAAGTACTTTTAAAGTTCTATTTAGCAAAATATCCCCTATGACTAACATATTTTGATAATTAAATCATTATACCCACAAAACATCCTGTGATCAGCCTCTAACTGTTGTGGCTGCAGTTGGCCTAGAGATTTTCAGTATTTTATAGAGTTTAAACAGAAGTTAGGTAATTTTATCCTGTAGAGCTGTAACCTATGAGTCAGCCCCTCTCAAAAAGGTCGCAAGGAAAAACTGTATACTGGACTTTAATCTTCAGTGTTGTTTTGTGTGTGGTTTTGGATCATTTGGCCTTTTTATTTAAGTGACAAGTTCATAAAAAAAAGTGTGAAAAAGGAAAGTGTGTTGTTTCACTTTCAATTTCAACAGTAACTAATGGCTTAAACAGTGAAAACATTTATTTCGTCATATTTTCCCTATAGATTTAAAGTGCTATGAAAAAGAAACACTCAAGGAAGTTTTAGAAAATATAGGAAATGTGCTGCTACCTGCTGCAGCTCGCATATCCACACCCACCCACTCACACAGAGCACACGCAGTAATAATATATGGTAATGTATTGTTGTATACTTAACACAAATTAAACCGCAGAGCGCATGCACACAGATATGAGGAGACACATATTCACACATTATTTGAATGTTAAATCGAGCACAGGGAAACAAACACTAAATACATACAGTGCACAAACCGAAACACATGCAACACATTTAAACACAGGGATCCAACTAATATAATTGAGCACAGACACACACATACACACATACACACCTGCCCCTTCTCAGAGCCCCTGCGGGACTTAAGGCCTTAACCTCGAAACTCTAACTGAGTGCAGAGCAAAATGCTTCCACATTTTCCAAATATCCACAAAGGACCAAGTATGTTTTCATAGTGATCCTAACAGGACAGACAGGGCCACTGCGCCCCCCCCCCCCCCCCCCCCCAACGAGTCTGTTTTTCTCAGACTTAATCTTTAACACACCTTATACATACCTGAGAAGAATGAAGTGATAAATTGAATTTAGCTTTGTTACAGTAACACAAATCGTTTTTGTTTCTTTTTTTCTTCAGTACAGCTACAGTCAGGCACTTCTTCTGTGGAACTTGCCCTGTGGAGGCAAATACCCTCTTTACCTTTAAGATCAGGCTCCAAACTTTCTTTCCTTGATGAAGCTTGCAGTTAGGGCTGGTTCAGATGAGCTCAGGTGAGCCTTGAAACATGGTTAAGTGGCTATAGTACTGAACCCTCTCTCTCTTTCCCATGATGGGTACTGTTGGCTTTCTCTCCGTAGTGTTAGAAGGTCTTGACCTTTCTCTGCAATGCACCTTGAGATAATGTATGTTATGATTTGGGTGAAGCTGTTGTGACTGAAAAGAGCTCATTGAGTTCAATGACTGCAAACTTGGAGGCGTGAAACAGAGGCTGAGTGAACTAGAATGAACAGGAGAAGCTACGGTGAACTCAGTTCCCAGTAGATGACAAGTGTTTATTCTGTTCGCTGTAAAACTCACTTACATTTTACTTTCATGTCACTTTTTGGACTATTAGGTTTCACTAACATTTCCCTCCCTGGCCCTTGGTGAAATTTGGACAATGATTTGACCAATTCTCTGAAGCCCTACACACAACATCTTGACATATCATCACATTTTAAAGTTCTTATGTTGACTTTGTGAGCTAATGGTTGCCTACTTAAACATCTCTCATAAATGTTGCAACATAACTATTAAAATTAAAAGACAGATGGGTCCTGTACAATAAGCTTTATGCACAGCTCCACTACTTCCTGAGCCAGCTCCTTTATTTCCTCCTGTCTTACAATATTGGACAAACTGATTAATCCAGGTGTGTCTGAGTAGTCACAATGGTCAGACACACCTGGATTAATCAGTTTGTTCAAGGAGCTGGCTTTAAGATCAGGAAGTAGTGGAGCTGTGCATAAAGCCAATTCGAGGAACTTTAAATCTTATGAGAACGTTTTCAGTTCATCACTGCTTGACTGCTGTGAATCTATTGCCAGTATGCCAATATGTATGTGTGCAAAAGATGGACTACCTATTGAAGTACACAAGAAGTAACTTTCTTTATGTAAATAGCCACAATATTAAAGTAGTACTGCTAATTGGTTACCTGGGTAAAGGGCTACTGCTATATATAACTAACATTATCATAGCAAATGTTTACTTTCTGGTCAAGAAGAAACACTGTGTTCAGCATGAAACATCATCACTAATGGTAACTCTTGTCTCTATTGTGTATTTTCCTCTTAAGTTAAAGAGGAACTATATAATTTATACCTATGCTACATTTTACCTTAATTAAACAGCTATGGGGTACTTTGATGGTTGAATAAAAGAGACTTGTCACTTGTTACAGGGAGAATGGAGGCTCTCTTCCACATAGCGTATCTTGGCCAAAAAACAACTTTACTAGATCAGTGCCTGCGACCCGGTGTCTCAGATCTCGACTAGGCGCTACCGCAAAACAGACACAACCCATAACCCGTAATTTGTTGTTTATGACAGATCAGACTACACAAATATACACATTGTTACGCGTATATGATAAACAACCTTATCCACCGCTCCATGGATTGCTTTCTCACCGACTTCATAATTGAAAACAAATGCACATGACCAGTAGGAGGGTTAGCAACACAGCGGAAAAGCGACCGGACTAGCATATTACCCTTTAACGTGCTAATGCTAACCTGTCTCATCACTTTACGCAGCTCAGAGGCTGTACTATAACCACCTCCGGCCTTACACACTGATAGCTGACCTTCACTGGTGGTGAGCTGTCAGTCAACAGTCACCACCACCCACTCCTGGCTTGAGCCGACATCCAGCAGCAGAGAAAACTAAAAATGGACCATTTAAGGTGGAGTGGCACTGCTAGTCTGTCACTGTTACGTGCAAAAATGAACATTACGACTGTTTACAGCCTTTTAGACTGCCAGGTCTGAGCATGATTAGATTTACTTTCTAAGGCCTGTATTCCAAGGAGTAATAACTATCATGGAAAACTGATATCGAATGTATGAATCAACAGCTTCTCCTTGATGAAAATTACAGTTTGTAGTGTTTTTGTAATCAATAACGTAATCGCCTCCGAGCTTCAGGTAGGAACTTAGTCAGAAATAAATGTACATTTCTAGCAAAAATCTTCAGTGCACCTTTGACACATTTTCAATGCAGCTGTGGCGGCACGAGGAGGTAGTTTTGGTTATTAAAATAAAATGTAGGATTTTTGATGTTGCCAGACAACGCCACCCTGGGAGTTTCACCCAGGGAAATTGAACTACACTTGTTCTGGAGAAAAAGGCACTAAGGTCCGTTACAAAGTGAGGCAGAGACAGTCGTTCAATTATACAAAAATAAGTTTGTTTTATTATTCACAAATGTTTCTTTAAAAATTATCATTAAAGGAGATCATTCACTAAGGGGGGGATTAAGAAAGGGGACCAATCAGGGCTGAGACTTCTGGTGTGGATGGGTCAACTAAAAGGGGATACCTGAAACACCACACGTGAAGTAAACGAAATAAAGTGAAAACTTAAACACAGCACACAACAAAAGGGAGGGGCACCACCACCGGACACCAATCCACCACCATAGGCTCAGCACCTGAAAGGAGGGAAAGCAGAGGACAGTTAGGGAACAACTTAAAACAAAAGAAATGAATGAACAAAATATAAGTGACTTAAACTAATCAAAACTATAAATTACAAAATGAAAGAAAACACAAATAAACATACAACCAACACAAGCACACAAAAACAGTAAATTCCCACACTGTTCCCTCTCACACACACGCACCCACACACACACACACACTATAAGACGTGGCTGAATAGCAGCGACAGCGTGCTTAGCTGCAGTGAGCCCAGCCAGCCAATCGTCAAGGCCAAGCAGGGCGAACGCAGGCCGGGTCGGCCGTGGCAGCGATGGTTAGCAGCAGCAAAAGCAAGCAGTCAATCAGCGGTAACAGTGTCTGAACGTCACGGAGCTCCGAAGCGACACAGGTAGCTCCAGCAAGGCAAAGCAGCAGTGGTTTAGCAGTGGTTAGCGGTGCTCAGCTGAGCGGCTACATGGACATCTTTACCCGATCAGGCAGTCCCGGCCAACACGGCGTGAAGAGAGAGGTCAGCGCAGCACATGAGCAACCGGCAGCGAGCAGCGAACGGCATACGGATCGGTACAAGCGGTGAGCAGCCTAAGCAGCATACAGCCAGCAGCAACACCCAAGCGAGCCTCTACTACCCAGGGGCGGAAGTGACGGACGTCAGGAGACGACGAAGCCCGGCCTCCGGCAGCAAGAGGAAGACAGGTGTTCCAACCCTCCTTTTATACGGTAACCGCCCACTGGAAATGACATCACAGGACCGAGAACTGTGTCCTGCTACAATCTGCCCCCCGCAATTAAATCGTCGTCCCGACGATGAACAACACAAGGCAAACCAGACTTAACTCCATGGCCTAAATAATGCAGCCACAGCATTCGACACAGGGAAAGGAGGATTACTACCGCTCTGTTCCTCCCCTACAGCCCGTGGGAGGTGGTGAACATTAGAATGGTGACCTGCGGTTGACCTAGCGGTCCGCCGGACAACAGTTTCTCCATCAACAGGGAGAGAAAACGAGGTACCTGGGACCACTGGAACAGGAACCACTGAAACAGGTTCCACCAGCGAAGATGGCACAGACGAGACTGGGTCTGGCAAGCAAGGGATGATGCGGGCCACAGCTTCGGCTTGGACAGTTGTAGGCAATGGGTCCGCGGACCTCAAGACCAACCAATCCCCATCACAAGACCGCTCATCCTCTGACCGCGGTTGTTCAGGGGAAGGTGGAGGAGAAACAGCGATGGAACGTGGAGGATCGACCCCAACCACAGCCTTCAGCAGGGAGCGGTGGACCTGTCTGACTTTGGTCAGATCATCCCTCGGTGCAATGGTGTAGACTGACCCCCCTTCCCTTGGCGCCCTCAAGACAAGATACATGACTGAAGCCCACTGATCTTGGATTTTGTGTCTTCCCCGTACACCAAGGTCCCGTAACCATACCAACTGGCCCTCCTCCAAACGGACTTCTCGGACATGTTGGTCATGGTTGCTCTTACGGCGCTCTGCCGCAACCCTCAACCGATCACGGGCCCCCTCGAACGCCACTTGCAAGCGGGCTTGATGTTCTTCAACCCACTCATGGACATAGCCGCCAACCGGATCCCGTACCCGGCCAAGCAGGAAATCGACTGGAAGTCTCGGCTCTTGGCCGAACATCAACAGAAAAGGAGACTCGCCGGTTGCCTGATGTGGGGTGGTGTTGTAGGCATACAGGACCTGGGGAAGACAGGAACTCCAGTCACGCTTACGAGACACGGGCAATGTACGCAGAAGATCGTGAAGTGTTCTATTGAACCGCTCACATTGCCCGTTCCCAGAGGGATGGTATGGCGTGGTGCGAGATTTCTCGATGCCATACAACACACACAACTGCTGGATGAGAGACCCCTCAAAACACCGTCCCTGGTCTGAGTGGATGCGAGCAGGGACACCGAATCTTGAGAACCACTCAGCAACCAAGACCTGAGCCACAGTGGTCGCCCGCTGATCACGAGTGGGGACCGCCCATGTGTACTTCGTGAAAACATCGGTCATTACAAGAACGTTCTCCATACCATTACGGCTTGGCTCCAGAACCGTAAAGTCAATGGCAAGGATCTCATTGGGCCGAGAGGCCAACAAGTGCCCCATGAAACTGCGAGCCGCTGGTCGACTCATCTTGGCCACCTGGCACCTTTCACAGGCCTGGCACCACCGTGCCACATCAGCAGCCATGCTGGGCCAATAACACCGCTGGCGCAAAAGCTCCAAGGTCCTCTCGACCCCTTGATGGCCATGGCCCTGGTGGACCTCGGTGAGCACATCTGTTTTTAACGCCGCAGGCAACAACAACTGCACGACAACCTCGGCCCCATCTGGCCGGAAAACCTGACGATACAAAAGGCCATCTCTTTCCACCAACCGGTCCCACTGCTGCAGCAACACCAAAGCTGACCGAGACAGTTGTTTCCGCTCATCTTTACTGGGACGTTGTTTGCGTACCCAGAAAGCCAAAGCTTCTTGGATGACAGGATCGGTTTGCTGGAGCGTGGCAATGTCAGATGGAGGATGATGGGGCAAAGCTGCCACAGTGGCTTGGGTAGCATCTACCTTATCCACCTGCAGGGCCTGCTGCAAGGGCTGAGGGAGCACTGTACCACGGACCAGGGTTTGCATGTCCTGTGTGTCGGGAGCATGCTGGCGAGAAAGGGCGTCGGCGTTCCGATTGCTTCGGCCAGACCGGTACTTCAGTTCAAAATCAAAGGACGCAAGCTGGGCTGCCCAGCGCTGTTCGGTGGCCCCCAGCTTGGCAGACGACAGGTGACTCAAAGGGTTGTTGTCGGTATAAACAATGCATTTATGTCCCAACAGGTACTCCCGAAACTTTTCGGTCATCGCCCACTTAAGCGCGAGAAACTCCAACTTCATGGAACTGTAATTGCGCATGTTGCGCTCAGTGGGCCTCAAGCCACGGCTGGCATAGGCTATAGGCCGAACCTTTCCATCCTGTTCTTGTGACAGCACAGCTCCAAGACCACCATAGCTGGCGTCCACCTCCAGGATGAATGGAAGGGTAAAATCAGCGTACGCCAGGACAGGTGCAGACACGAGGCGAGCTTTCAACACTTCAAAGCTACGATGACACTCCTCTGTCCAGCGACCAGCGACAGTTTGATTTACCCGCTTGGAATTGAGGCCTGCCAGCTCCGCCACCAGCTTGTGAAGGGGTGCGGCCAGCTTTGCAAACCCCTCCACGAAGCGGCGGTAGTAGCTGGCAAAACCAAGGAAGGAACGCAGCTCAGAAAGGGTGGCCGGGGAAGGCCAGCTGGAAACGGCCTCGATCTTGCTGGGGTCTGTGGAGACACCTCGATCAGAAATGACATGCCCCAGGTAGCGCACTTCCTGCTGGAAAAAGGCACACTTTTTGAGTTTCACCTTCAGCCCTTCGTGCTGCAAACGCCCCAGCACCCCACCCAGCCTCTCCAGATGTTGCTCAATGGTAGAGGAGAAGACTACAATGTCATCTAGGTAGAGCAGCAAGGATTGACACTGTTGATCACCGAAAATCCGCTGCATCAACCTCTGGAAGGTGCTGGGGGCGTTGCATAGCCCGAAGGGCATCCGGTTCCACTCAAAAAGGCCAAAGGGAGTACAAAAAGCTGTCTTGGGACGATCCGACTCTGCCACCGGAACCTGATTGTAACCAGAAGCCAAGTCCATGGTAGAGAACCAACGTGCTCCTGTCAACGCATCTAAGGACTCATCAATACGGGGCAACGGAAAAGCGTCCTTCCTAGTCTTAGCGTTCAAGAGCCTGTAGTCAACACACATGCGCAAGCTGTCGTCTTTCTTTTTGACAAGTACGATTGGGGAGGCGTAAGGACTGCTGCTCTCCCGAATTACTTGCGCACCAAGAAGTTGATTTATGTGATCTTTAACAAGCTCATACTCTGATGGTGGAATCCTGCGGTACCGCTGTCGCACAGGGATGTCATCAAGGAGCGGGATCTCGTGGGCAATCAAGTCAGTGCACCCTAGGTCCCCATCATGGGCTGAGAAGACGGAATGAAACTGACCCAGGAGCGCCCTTACCTTGCCCTGCGCTTCTTCCGGCAAATGACCCAACTCTATGGCTGCTACCTGATCCTGGACTGGTGAAGAAGCAGACTGAGAGAACATGGTGGCCACCACAGGTGGCTCTTCAGTGACACCAGCGGGCAAACTCACCACACATGCCTCCTCTAGGGTTCCAACCAGGGCACGGGGATAAAGGAGCACGTCTGAGCAGCCTACATTTACAATGGGGATGTAGGCAGTGCCCCGTATCACTGGTACCAAAGCAGGAGAGGCAAGCAGGCCAGCAGGCAGGCCAGCCTCTGGAGGCTCAAACAGTGCTGTGGTGCCGGCATACTGCTCTGAACAAGTAGACGCAACAATCTTCAATGTACCGCCTGGGATACGACAAGCCTTTTACCACGTACCTTGACTTTCCCAGCTCCCTGATCAACTGAAGCGCTGGCTTCATGGCACTTCTGAAGGGCCTGTGTGACGAGTTTGGGGGCCTCAGATACCACTGGCAGGTCAAACAAAGCTAAGCCATGCTGCCCAAAAAGTTCCCCATAGCACCTGCGGATGACATTCATCCCCAGAACACCCGGGACCTGTGAGGACGCACCACCAGGGGGGTCCTTAACCACCAAAATCCCACAGGCTGGCAACAACTTCCCACAGAGCTCCACCTCTAACTCCAAGTAGCCGATGTAAGGAATGGCGAGACCATTAGCTGCTCGGAGCTGCAGCCAGTGACAAGATTTGAGCCGCTCTTGGCCCCAAGGCTCAAACTGCTGAAGGAAACAAGATTCAGTGATGGTCGACACCATAGACCCAGTATCCACCAGGCAAGAGACGACAACCCCTCCCATGCTCACACTTAAATGCGGACAAGATGACATGAGCTTGGACACTTCCACGTCACCTGAAACTGAGCCAGGAATAGCCCCCTCCGAACTGTGGCTCCGCAGTTCGGTGGGTGCTAGTTTCCCGGCAACTGGGCAGAGCGGGACGGCCTACTTGGCTGAGAGGCCGGCAAGGGAGGTTGAGTGTGGGCGGAAACACGAACGCCATCACACTCCCTGGCGATGTGACCAGGTTGCTGACATCTCAAACAAATGACGGGACCACGAAAAGCTGTTCGGCTGGGTTGCTGGGGGCCCTGCAGGCGGGAAATGCTCTGAGTCAGTTGGTTCAACTGCTCCTGTTGCAACTTCAGCATTTCTCTCATCTCCCGAAGCTCAGAGGACTGCGGGGGACCAACACTGACCTGACGGCTACCTTGGACAACACACTGAGCACCGAAGACAGACGGGACGGAATGACTACGACCCCTAACACCTCCAGGTAAGCCCTCTCGTTCCCACCTGATCGCCTCACCCCTAGCCTCCAGCAAGGTAGAAGTAGGCTGCCTGCGCACCAACTGCTTCAACTCACGGCGAAGCGACCCATCCAGCACGTGCTCTACAAACTGGTCACGTAACAAAACCTCTGCGTTGGGTATGCCGCTGGGTGCACGCTGCTTCACGGATGTCATGAGGCTCATCAACGCAAGTGAAAACTCTAGCAGAGTCTCTCCCTCGTGTTGCCGTCGGGAGAAAAAGGCCTCTTGTAAAGCTACATATGACTCTGCGCACCCATACAACTCCTGTAACGCCTCAATGATTTTAGCTGGGTCTGAACGTTCCTCATCGGGGCGGTATTTTATTTCCTCACGTGCCTCCCCCTCTAAATGGTCGAATAAGAAGAATGCCTGATCGGATGTGGACACATGACAGGCTCTCATACAGGCTTGCACCTCCTCCAGCCACTCGGCCAACCCTATGCCTGACTTTCCCTTAAAGGTGGGACATTTTCTGTCCCGTGGCACAAAAATCAGTCTCTCCGTTGAAGGAGCACTGACAGTAGGGGGTGCAGCGGGTGGGAGCGAAACTGGGGGTGCAGTACTAGGGCCGGGTACGGCCACAACCTGTTCCTGTCTCAACCTGTCATTATCTGTTCTCAGTTGAGTCACTAACTCTCTTAGCTCCTGCAATTCCGCCTCCATTATGAAGCCTATACCAACTAAGACTTTCCTACCGTGAAGGTGAAACCAGGGGAAAGGGGGAGTGGGGTTGTTGCAGGTCCACCAAACCAGCTGCTGCTTTGCCTTGAGAAAAAAAAGAAGAAACACAAGTCAGACACCAAAGAACACAGCCACAATTTTTTTTTTTTTTTTTTTTAAAGGAAAAACAAACCCAAAACAGAACGCACGTCTCTGCTCTCAGATTGTGATCCTGCCAACAACGCCAGATTGTGGCGGCACGAGGAGGTAGTTTTGGTTATTAAAATAAAATGTAGGATTTTTGATGTTGCCAGACAACGCCACCCTGGGAGTTTCACCCAGGGAAATTGAACTACACTTGTTCTGGAGAAAAAGGCACTAAGGTCCGTTACAAAGTGAGGCAGAGACAGTCGTTCAATTATACAAAAATAAGTTTGTTTTATTATTCACAAATGTTTCTTTAAAAATTATCATTAAAGGAGATCATTCACTAAGGGGGGGATTAAGAAAGGGGACCAATCAGGGCTGAGACTTCTGGTGTGGATGGGTCAACTAAAAGGGGATACCTGAAACACCACACGTGAAGTAAACGAAATAAAGTGAAAACTTAAACACAGCACACAACAAAAGGGAGGGGCACCACCACCGGACACCAATCCACCACCATAGGCTCAGCACCTGAAAGGAGGGAAAGCAGAGGACAGTTAGGGAACAACTTAAAACAAAAGAAATGAATGAACAAAATATAAGTGACTTAAACTAATCAAAACTATAAATTACAAAATGAAAGAAAACACAAATAAACATACAACCAACACAAGCACACAAAAACAGTAAATTCCCACACTGTTCCCTCTCACACACACGCACCCACACACACACACACACTATAAGACGTGGCTGAATAGCAGCGACAGCGTGCTTAGCTGCAGTGAGCCCAGCCAGCCAATCGTCAAGGCCAAGCAGGGCGAACGCAGGCCGGGTCGGCCGTGGCAGCGATGGTTAGCAGCAGCAAAAGCAAGCAGTCAATCAGCGGTAACAGTGTCTGAACGTCACGGAGCTCCGAAGCGACACAGGTAGCTCCAGCAAGGCAAAGCAGCAGTGGTTTAGCAGTGGTTAGCGGTGCTCAGCTGAGCGGCTACATGGACATCTTTACCCGATCAGGCAGTCCCGGCCAACACGGCGTGAAGAGAGAGGTCAGCGCAGCACATGAGCAACCGGCAGCGAGCAGCGAACGGCATACGGATCGGTACAAGCGGTGAGCAGCCTAAGCAGCATACAGCCAGCAGCAACACCCAAGCGAGCCTCTACTACCCAGGGGCGGAAGTGACGGACGTCAGGAGACGACGAAGCCCGGCCTCCGGCAGCAAGAGGAAGACAGGTGTTCCAACCCTCCTTTTATACGGTAACCGCCCACTGGAAATGACATCACAGGACCGAGAACTGTGTCCTGCTACACAGCGCCTCCTATTTTTTTATCCAAAGCTGGGATTCATTTAAAATCACTAGTGTACAATGTTGCCACAGTCATACTAATCCTTCTCTGACAGGGATAAAGATGCCAATTTCCATGTAAAAAGGCCTTCATTACAACATTAGGTCTCTGGCAGTGTGGTGGTGAGGTTCCACATGGCTAATAACAGCCCAAATCTCCTCAGGACCCTGATCTTTTATTCAAGTCAGCCCTTGTGCAGTCCAACAAACTTCATTTATATTGCATGTCCTAGTCAGCAGTATGGAGAGATGCATTAGCATACAGAGTCGCGGACACAGTGATTACAGGCTGACAGGCGACTTACACGCCCCCCTGCAAAGAGCCGAACATGTCTTCATTTTATTTTTTTCCCCCCTTTCCTCTGTCCTTCTATGGCCTGGAGCAGCTGATACAAGGGTTTCTAATAGAGCAGAACACAGGAGAGATGGGGCGAGGGGAGCTTTAATAATGAATGGATGACATTGGTGATGGGAGAATGAGAGGCAGGAAGTACAACAGAGCCAGAGAGAAAGACTGAGCTTCGATTAAAGGGGCTTTGTGGAGTATTTGAGCATCAATAAAAGAGTGCAAAATTTGTGTTGAGACATTACCAGTGTTGAAAAGATCAGAAAGGTGAGCCGCTTTTACTGCACGCTATACTGTAACTGAAGCCATGTCAGATTTAGTGGGGAATATTCTGAGTTTACAGCACAAACATACAGATTGTTTTATGGGACAAAGTGATAGTTTGTGATGCTCAGGTATAAGGTGATGCTGCTGTTCCATTCACCAAGACCCAGGTTAGAACTTCCAGCTACTTCCTATCTATGGTGTCAGCAACAGATAAAACCACTGTATGCTGAGGCCTGTAAGTCAATGGAGACACGCTCAGACTTGCTGTTAATTAATTTCCCTAGACAAAAATCATTGCTTGCACACTGTCATTAGGAGGAGTTATTATGGCAATTGGCAATTCCACAACAATCGTCCTATATGGACACAGCCAGGCAATAATATTTCTCCAAAGCCCCACTGGACGATCATTCACAAGTAGATCAGTTAGCATCACCTCCTTTAAGGCAAAGAGGCCCTAAGTTCAGACACTCAACAGCCCTGTGGGACAAGACAGTCGTTTATTTCAATGAGGCACTGTGGGATGCTGAAAATTTAAACCATGCTCAGCACAATGCAATATCTGCAAAGGAGCTACAGGCAAGTTTTGCTATTGCTAAGAGTTTAAACTAAGTGCATTTGAGTGGGTTTAAATTTAAGCCAATCTAGCTATTAGCCACCACTTGCTCCCATCAAAAAAACATACGATTGCACAATCCAATCGCTTTATATTGTAAAAGAATGTATGGCATGTATAAAGTTGCCCATAATGTTGAAAAAACAACAACCCAAAAAACGCTTCTCATGAAATCATTGCGACAATGTGGTTTATTCTTGATTGATAAAGTATCTTCTCAAAACTTTATTGAACAATCTCTAATTGTGCAAATTAAACCACCAATTAGCCTTTATAATAGGAATAAAAAGAGGAATGTGTTTGAAAACTAAATTATTCCAACTTTATGGGCAGCCGTGTATTGATGATTGAAACATTTCAAAATTAATGTTAGAGAGAGTGACATATTTTATTAAAGTTATGTAAAAAATAGAATATTAGGTTAAACTCATAGGGCCATGCCACAGACCGACTGTCTGGACTCTTATTTTATTTTTACCTGAAGCTGCACATCCCAACCACTGCAGCCATTTGCATTTGTTCTTTACCCAGGGCTGCTTTTGGTGTCAACACTTTCAGCAGTGAGGGGTCTCCAGGAGTCTTCTCTTAAACTCCTTTTTTTCCATTGTCAAAAAGACAAAAATTAGACACTCTATACTAAAGTTCTCATGTATTAATATCTGTAACACTTGCGATAAGTGCCTGGCTCATGGGCTCAGGGTAATGAGCTTTGTGCTGCTGTTTCATGGGATGGAACAGAGCTCATATCTCTAAAATCTGAGGCCGCCACTTCCCACTCCCTCCACGCCCGGCGCCCGCCCATCTCCCTTTTCTCCATTCTCCACTCCAGTCATCTCTTCCTGTTTATTTTAGGAATATTATATGTTTACCATCTTTATGTGTTAAAGATGACTGTGGAGAAACAAGAGCTAAAAGCGACGTGCCGGGAGACGTCGAGAGCAGAAAAGAGAAAATGAGAAATTAAGAGATTTGTGAGAGGGGAGGAATTTGACAAGAGTGTGTGTGTGTGTGTGTGTACGTGTGTGTGTGCGTATTCAAGTGAGATTCAGGAAAACGTGTGTATGTGTGAGTGGAGAGAGAGAGAGAGCGGGGGGTTGTAATGTATTCAGGACAGGCCTGGCCAACCACTGCTATCAAAGGGACCTGCCTGACGAACTGTAATAACTGGAAAATTATTTTGATAGCCTGAAACAATCTTGGATATCACAGAACTTTATTAAAATAATATCAAATCAAATTAGCCTGTATCCCCATAATGAATTAAGTAACAGGTTACGCCGATATTAATCTCCTGGCTGGCTCGCAGGCATGACAGCTCCAGCATTTAATCAGGGCTACCGCTCTCCCTCTCTCTCTCTCTCCCTCTCTCCACAGGAGGGTCTTTTAACACACACATCCAGGAGAAATCCTCAGCAAGCCGACAGCCCCGTAGCTGTGTGGCGGTTAAGCGAGGAAGGCTTCAAAAGACACACACACACACACAATCTCTCTCTCTCTCTCTCTCTCTCTCCCCCTCTAAATAAGGAGGGTGATTTTGCCCCAGTTCACCCCCCCTCCCTCCCCTCCTCCCCCTCCCTAACTTGTCACTCGCCCCCGGTGAGGTTATTCAAGAGCAGAGGAATCAGTGTCTCAGATGTGTGTGTGTGTATGTGTGTGTGTGGGTTTAGGGTTTTTTTGGGGGGGGAGATGTGGGGAAGTGGGGTCTCCGGAGAGTTGTGATTAGCAGCTGACCCACAGGGAGAGAAATAAGACCCCATCCTCACACCTCCCCTTCCTTTGGACCCCCCCCCCCCTTCCCCATCTTTATGCCAGGCTAAGGCACATTTACAGGCTCATACAAACATATAGTTTAGGTATATGAATGAAAATCATATTTTACCCCAGAGGACAGTTTTAAAATAAAATATAACTTAAAGCGGAAAAACAAAATTCAAAATTCGCCCGTGCACTGACACCCAGTCTGAACTGAGACAGTGGGAGCTTCCGCTACAAGCTTAAAATATAAACTTATTTAATTACATTACATTACATTACAGACGAGCTGTGTGGAGGTATTTGGATGTTTTTTGGTGTGTCTTTTTGGACGAAGAAAAGTGAGCTACGTTCGCTACCGTCATACGGCAATGCAGTGCTGCACGGAGCCCAGCTGTAACTCCAAAAAGGCACGGATGAGTCTGAAACTTCTCCCAACCCTTAGTCGACATGAGGGTGAGTAGAGAATCAGTGAAATTTGAATTTTGGGTGAACTATCCCTTTAAAACTACACTTCACAACACTTCTGTGTGATAGTCCAACCTAAATCTTAATCTCAGGTGTCGGGTCACATGAAGTCAAACACTCATTGTTATTTCCTGTTACTCCCAGAAAACTGTTTCAATTGACTTCACTTGGCTGGGATAATCCAATCAGAATCAAACACACTTTTCAGCAGCCCTGGGTACATCCTGGAAAACAGTGCAGTGATTTAGTGTTGCCAAATGTTTGACCCATCCTGACGTTCTGCCTCTCACATCAGATTGAAGTGTCTGAGTCGGAAATCACCCCCTCATTCACTTCCTTTTATATGATAAACATTCAATAGTTTAGTGTTTACTCAGCAGCAAACTTGTATTTCACTGATCAGCATCACAGTATTGTCACTGTAGTTTTTGCACCGATGCATATAAATACAACTAAGTGCCTTATGGGGTTGTGGAATGCATTTTTTTATTTTTATTTTAGACACTTTTGAGAATTAAAACCCTAAATTATAAAATTAAACACAATACAGTTCATGGAAATTAAGGAGTGATAACAGATTCAGCTATAGACTAAAGACATAGGTTTATACTTAAAGGTCCCATATCATAAAAAAGTATACCTCTATTTCTTTTTTATTATAAAGCAGGTCTAGGTTCCATATTATTACAAATAAATGTATCAAAGCCAGAGAAATGCACACAGCCTGTATTCAGAAACTGAGCCTTAAAACGAGCCGTCAAGGCTTCTGTAACTTTGTGATGTCACAACAAAGAAGTCCCCACTCTCAGGCATGCCACAAACTCAGACCACCTGGACCCACCAGAGTGCATCAAAAGAGGACAGAGGGTCACAGTGGAAGTGGACAGCATTCCTTGTCTTCTATTGTGTCCCTTTTAGGACAAAGCTGTGTCTCCTCTTGGTCAAGATGACAGATGAGTGGAAAAAGACATCAGCTGTCTCAGAACCTGGAACAGCAGATGAGGATGAGACAAAACCAGAGACAGAGAAACTTTATCTAAATTGAATTGGCTGATGAACATGGTGATATGCAGTTGGAAGCGTGGAAGTCATTTGAACTATTATTATTTATGTCATTGTTATTATTATTATCTTGTGGAATTCTTTTTTTTTTTTCCTTTTTGTCTTGTCTGGTTCGCTGAAAGACCTGTCTCTCAGTCTCTTCTCACACATTCATGAATAGACTTGAGTGGCAACACAGAGGTCAACCCTCACTAATTTGGGTTGGCAGCTCAAAGGCTGCATTTACACATGCTATTAACATATGCCTCTTATCTAAATTGTGGTCGGATATAATTTGGCTACATTACAATTAAAGCTGAAAAGAGAATGCATCTCAAGACCGACAGTGGGTTTCTTTGAATATGTTAATTCAGTCGCTGCGGCTTTTACAGATTTTATAGCTTTGTTTTAGGATGCTGGTGAGACATTGTCCTGCGGTTTGACTGACTGGACTCGTATTCAGTGTCTTTGGTGAATTTACATGTGGATTTTTTTATTCAGCGCGCACACTTTTATACCGCCGTTATCCTGAGCCCAGTCTCTTGAGTGCAGCTCATGAAGAGGTGAAAAAGGGGAGCCACTGTGCCTCTTATTTCATCCTCACCACCTCTTCTTATTCTGCCCCCCCCCCACCACTCTTCATCACCCCCAACCTCAACCCCCCCTACGCCCCCACCATCCCACCCCTGGCTGATATTGCTGTTGCTTCCCTCTTATCTGTCCCTCGCCTGCTGTCTTTCTTCTGCGCCCCCTCTCCCTCCCCTCCTCTCCTTGTTGTTGTGTTTGCCTGGCGGACTGCGCCACACAGCCCACCTTGGGGTGGGGTGGGGGGGGGGGGGGGCGGGGACACTAAATCTTTTGATGCAGCCGTTTGTGGCGATAACATCTGAACTTGCCGTGCCTTTGCCAGGCAGCGCTGACAGATGTAGTAGGACCCTTCCACAGCTTCCAGCTATTGGATATCTATTACTGCTGGTGCTTGTGTGTGTGTCTCTGTGTGTGTGTCCAAGCAACAGCAGCACACAATCTTTATGAACAAATCTGTCAGAACAGAAGCATCGAGGCCACACATCTACGGTCAGACACACACGCGCACATGCAGATGCGTAGACACACATATACACGCACACAAAGGGAAAACAAAGTCACGTCACTCACATTCTCATATTCATATCATATAAACCAATCTTTCCTATTAGAGTCCCAGCACTTACAGAAGCAATAGTGAAATATGAAACGTTTTATCTTCCGATCCAGGTACATTCATTCCTGCATGTCAGGGCGTGTACGTCCTTGAACTTCTGCACTTGGCACGCAGACACACACATACACAACCTGAGCTTGGTGCAAGATTCCCCTTTTTTATGGTACACGCTTGGTCCTGAAATAGAGCTACTGTAAGACATCAAGTGGCGAAAACCTTACAAAGTGATGCATTTCCTAAGTGTCCCCTCACCCATATGGTGACACGTCTCAATGACAGCGTGTTATCTGGGATGGAATAACCAGGAGTGGGGAGAATGACAGACTTCTGTAATGGAAAAAAAAAAAAAAAGCATCTGATTTAGCGACATAAAGCAGGTGATTTGTAGTTGATCAGCTTTTTTGGAACTGAGCTCATCTCTCCTGCTAAATATGAGTTTGTACATGTGTGACTGACAGTGTTTGTGTTTGGATATGTGTGTGTGTGTCTTCTGTCTCCTCCACTGGGGATTGGAGTGTGTGCCATCTGGCTGCTCGGGAGGGTGAGGAGGCTAGAAGGGGGTGGATGTATTGGGGAGGAGGGAGGAGGAGGAGGAGGGGGAGACTGGTGCTTCCCGTTATGATGGCTCCTCCGCCCCCCTATGCCATTCCCTCATGGCCCCGGTAGACCCTAGTGTCAGTCCCTCAACACGCCCCCCCCCCCTCCCTAGACAAACACATAACTGTATAGAGTCACACACCACAGTGCACATATACACAAGGCCTGTTTGTTCACTTCCTGCCTGTCCATTAACTCAAAAGTGTGAACTTCACATTCTCAACGCCTCAAAAAGGTCTGATCTCACAACACAGCACAGCAATCAATCCAACAATACACACAGGAACATGTGTATACTGTTATGTTCTTACAGCTTTAACAGATATTACAGATTAGAAGCAAAAAGCAAAACTGTAAGAAGAACTTCTAACGCCCTGACGAAGACCGTCTGGTCGAAACCGGTCGGCGTCTCATGTTTTAAGAGATAATGCCCTAAATGAAATAAAGCCTTTTACAGAATGCCTTGGCTCAGTCGGAGCGCCTGAAGTACAGTGAGCACCTGAACAAATTGTCTGGAGTCTACCCCTCACCTGTGAGCACTCGGTAACTTTTTATTTGTTTGTCGGAAGATGTTACAGATTAGTCTTTCATAGTGTTTTTGTTTGTGTTGTTTTATGTTATGAAAAAGCTGCAGAAATAAAATAAATTTCGCAACAAGTGCAAAACTTCACTGTATAACCCACAGAAACAGACCTGACGTCACGTAAATTATACTTATAACAACAATAAGCATGATTGATTGAACATCCGATACATGAAAGAATATGGTACAGAAGAAAGCAGTGAAGCATAGAGTAGCCTTTACACACGCACACACACATCCACACACACACAGACAGAGTCACAGAGAGATAGAGATAAAAAAAAAGAGGAGGACCTGGTCCAAATCACCATCTAGCCCACTTTAAGCATCTCCTGCCCCTGTGCTTCACCCAGGTGGCATCATGTGAACAATGGGCTAATGAGATTTAAGGATAGGGGCCTGAGCGGCTGCCAAATTACTGCCAGCCAAGAGGAAATCTTCCCCCAGCTCCATCTCTCTCTCTCTCTCTCTCCCTCTCTTTTGCCCTCCACTTTTTTTCACACCCACCCATATTTGTCATTCAAACCAGCTTTAATGGAGAAAGATCTATGCATATGTAAGTGACAGAGCTGGAAGCCCATTACCGGCATTCAGTGGAGCACTGTGGAGAGGCCCTCTCCAGGCTTGGATTACTGACCATTAGGGCTTATTTCTGCACCGTCTCCAGGCAATTATTCCCCCCCTCCACCCCCCCCTCTACACTCACACACATACACACATACACTCACACATCAGCAACCCTCCCCTCCACACACACACACACACACACCCTCTACCCCCCCTCGTTTTAACCATTTCACATCTTGAAGAGTCACATCTTGGAGCGTCTGGATGTGTCTGCGCGTGTTGTTCAAAGACCCTCGGCTGCTCCCAGCGTGGCGGCCTTGCGGGGGTGGAATGGCGGCGGCGGCGATGACGAAGATATTGGTGATGATGATGATGATGATTAGGTCGAGTCAGGAGAAAATAGCTCCCACTGTGTATTGCGCACACCTGTAATTAATGTTGTCACCCAGGTTCCGCTTGCTCTCTAATGAAGTCAGCGGAAAAAAACCAAATAATGCACGGTGAGGAGTCTGGAAGTGGGAGGATTTGCATTTCGACAGTGGCGACATACAATATGTTTTGGCATGTCTGTGTGTGTGTGTGGAGGGGAGAGAGAGAGAGGAAGAGGAGGGAAAGTTTGGCGTTCTGAAGGTAGAGTGCACAATAACAGTAACTCGGTGTGCGTGTGTGCATGTGTGCTTGTTTGTGTGTTCGTGTGGAGCCAGGTGAAGGCTTTGAGCGAGTTTGAGCTTCGATTGAGCCGATTAGTGACACATACACAGTAACCTAAAGGCTAGTTTAGATCCACATGACACTGGCCCATCTCCAACAGCTGTGACCTATATGCCCCCCTCCCAACACTAGCCCACCGCACACACACACAGACACACGCACACACATACACAGAAAACCTCTGGAGAAAAAATTAAATATTAAGTAACATGATTTAAACACAGATACGCAGGTACATAATAACAGGAAACTTTAAATTAGAATTTCAGTTGTACTTAATCCTGCTTGTAAGTTTTGCTATACAATCTAATCTGAGCAGAAGTGACCAGGATGTAACTCCAGTTATATGAGAGCATCAAAGGCCATAAATGCAAGGTAGGATTACATGCAGTCACAATTGGGTAAATAAATTAAGTGTGATGCATTGTGTGTATGTTATGTCGTCCGTCTAATGTTGCTGTCAGTAGATGCACTCTAATGTTGAACAATAAGTCACTAAAATCCTAACCCTGAAATCAACCCTTAAAGGTCACATTTTCTATAGCTATCCATGTCTTTATTAATATTAGCCTATCATTAAGTCAGTCTATGATAATGCTGTGAAAGGATCAAAATGTTCAGTTGAAAGATAAATGAACACAGCCTGTATTAAGAGACTGAGCTTTAAAAAAAAAAGCCATCTGGCCGACTGTTACTTTATGATGTCACAGACCTACAGTCCACCTTTGCAGCATTTGGATTCTCTGGGTGTTTACCTGAAAGCTGCTATATATTTATTTGACCATTTAGCCAACTGTCAGCCACAAAGGCTCACAAAGCTCCAGAAGGAAGCCTGACATAGTTGATGCAAAAGTAAATTGAGATGTTTTTTTGGTTCTGAAAACCACAAATATAGGGATCAACACTAAAATAAAACACAGGAACGATTTAAAATACGGAACCTTTAACCATCAAACAGCCATTTAGATTCATGGAGTCCAGCATACTGGTTCCCAAAAAGCTTTTGGATTGCAGGCTGCAGATTTTGGACCACACAAATATAGTATTATAGTAATACAAGCCCACACAGCCAAAGTCTGTCAAAAGCAACAGGCCAACTGCATTTATAGTCTCACACATGACACTGTGCGCACACACACAGAGACACCACATTCTGAAGGGAGTCTATCTCAGATGAAGCCTGCATGATGAAATTACTCCAGTATAAACACATCAAAAGTTGAGCACCTCAATTATTTAAAAGCACAGCGAGTGCATCGTTAAGGACACAGTAATTATCCTCCATCTTAATGAAGTTTTCATTAAGACATCTGCATTATGCTATCTGTCTCCACAGAGATTTAATATTCCCACTGTAGACAGGTAATACCTACACTGCAGTCATTTATAATGGAAAAGCTTTGTGAACTTGTGAAAGGGTGTACTTTTAATCAGTGACCAGGGTTTGAGACACAAGAGGAGTTTCCTTTCACTGCTATTCATTTTTAAGTGTTTTCTATTTAACGATCATTGTTCATGTGGTAGTTGACATGATAGCAAATTATGATAAGAGATTTTACTCACTCAAAAAAGGAAAAACTGTTTTAGCCACAGGAATCGGTGACTGCGCTCGTGTGAAATTCAGCAGCCACTAACAGCATCAACCTCAAAATGATGATGATGGTATAACTCAAATTCATTTGCCATACTGAGCTTTAACACATTATAAATATTTGTTTTAACTTAAAACAACTAAAGGATATTTCTATTTCAACTTCTTATTTTCACAGTTCTGGGCACTGATGACCAGTGGAGCAGTATTTGCTGTTATCCGGGAAATTGGTAACAACCCCACAACGAAGCTTGTTGAGATAAATTCATGATAAGACAGGCTGAAAACAACAGATAAGCTAAATAACTTTGGAGGTAAAACTACAAAGATGCCTATAAGCTCGACAAAATGTTGCTAATAGTTTTTTTGGTTGGTTATGGAATGCCGAAGTGGAAGCAGGAAGTATCGGTTGCCATCGAACCTCAATTTTGGTGAGTAAAGTTAGGGAGTTTGATGGTGATCTCACAACATTTTCTTGGCAGCTAAGTAGCCTAAACAACTTTTAATATTAACAGTGGCTAAATAGCAATGACAAAACTTTTAACTAGCTACTTTTACGTTTTGTTGTTTTCTTGGAGGCTGTTTTTTTCTTACTAGCACTGGTGCAATCTTTTAAAATGACATCACTTCGGTCAGTGCAATACTAACACCCGAGATGTAACACACTGAAATTACTCTTCGAGCGTGATCAACTATTCCCCAAAATGTAATTTATTTTCAAAAGACCCGAGAAGGTAGAACTGATGTGTGGTCAAAAATTTCAAAGAAAAGTTTGCTGCCTGAGGTTTTCACAATCATTCAGCATCCCATGCTTCTTCATTTTACTGCCCCTGTGAATCAATTTAATGAGCAGTTGTTTGACATTAAAAATCTCAAAGAATTCGATCAAACCATCAAAGAGACACTTGAAAAGTAGTAAAACTTTGTGCAAATTTACATGATTCCAAATTATATCAGCTAAGTTCCAGTTAGAATACAAAAACTAAACTAATGAATTTACCAAATACTGCCAGGCCCAAGTATAGCCTGTCAGTATGACCAGAAATTTTCTGTCTTGTAGAACCAGAGCTAAGATGCCAACATGAACATTGGTTGTCCGTACTTGGTGTTCATCCAGGATAGAAACACCAGTCTGCATTTAAGGCCGTCACTGCCCCCCATTAAACTTCTAAAATAAATGAAAAGAGATGCATTACTTCCAATTCCAAGGTATTAGGCTATTTTATGGGTCCAAACCTAGTCTTACCAACCGGGCTTTCGTCTGTAATATGGAAACACACGTTCAGTGTATTATAGGTAACTGTCGGCAAGAGTGGGCCAGTCTTTGTTATCTCTGCCCTCTGTGGATCGGCCCCTTTTTGATGTCAAATGAGTCCTGGAATAGCTAATTCTGCCTTCCCTACAAATTTGGCACTAGTGCAAAACTTGTGCTGCTGTGGTCCTGGGAGGCAAACAATGCTTGGAGGAAAGCGAGATGAGAGAAACCCAGCGGAAGCCTTTGATCCTGGAAGATATTAGCGAGAACCAAAGGAAAAGGTATAGCAAAAGGGGAAAAAAGAAGACAGTCATGCTGCCTACAATACTTGAAATCAAAATGCAAATCACATTGGCTGTTCTTTATGTATTTCTTTTCCAATTTCTCAATCTCCCATTGTAATTAGCAATAACAGTGGTGTTTGTATTTCTCCTAACCTTGTGAAAAAAAGAAAAAAGAGAAAGAATGAAACAGATAAAGAGAAAGGAAATAACAAAGCCTTTTTTCTTTCTTGGGGTAAAGGCAGGGGTGGGGGTGTCACTGAATATTAAGATCAAGAGAAAATTAGAAATGCCTTTTCAAACATTCTTAAACATATTTATGTGTCTCAAAATTAACGATAAAAGCAAAAAGAATATATCAAATGAGGGATTATGCAAGGGTGCAAAACAGACCAGGGAAAATAAAAGAGAGAATTAGTCTGAATTTTTTTTTCCCCCTCTTGTAGGAGGAAGTTTTTCCTTTTTTGAAAATAGATAGTTAAGTTTTCCATCTTTGGCACATTATTGAGTTGTTTCCTCAGGGGTGATAAAGACGTGAGGGTGCCTCTTGCTGGGCTGAGCCTCTCTAATGATGCCTTTGTAGGGACGTCAGCACAGTGTTCAAAGGCAGAACTCCAGCCAGCTGACCCAGCCATTTACAACCTGACAATGAGCAGCTGTAATTGAAAAGTGTTGGAGGACACACACACACACACACACACACGCTAACACAACCCTTCTTGAGATTATGATAACTAGCTAACACTGCTTGTTCCAGTGCTCTTAAACAGGCTATAATGCCACTCAGAGACCCCTATCTGTTTAGCATGCTAACAAGCTAACAGAGCCATTAGTATAACATGGGCTAATGCACTGCACACCTCCTTGTCCATCTAATAAGGGGTTATGCTAATAATATAACAAGTGTCATTGCATTGCGGCAATGTAACATGGCCTAATGCCATACAGCTCCCATAGCATAAGTCCGTGCTAACAAGCTAAGAATCTCAATCTGCTACTGTGATAAGACCCTAAAGGGGTACATCGCTGACTATTCAAACATTAAAATGCTAACAAGCTAATGCCTGAGTCCATTAGCAGAACATGAACTAATGCTAATCAAACAGACCAGCCTTAAAACTAAGGGGGAAGGGGAATTGACAGAGGCTTTACAAGGCCACGACTCTTCAGAAAAATGGAAGAGCCGTCAATTTGGAAGAGTCCATTTTTCCATCAGGCTACACTGTGAAAAATGCATTCTGTAGCCTAAAGTTTATCTGAGATATGATCAGACTTAGGCTACTTGGTAAAACAACATTCTTGGTAGAACAACCTCGTTAACAGGTTTCAAGCAATTATCCATAAGTTTTAAGCAACCTCATTAATAGGTGAAACCTCATTAATAAGTTTCAAGAAATGCTTGCAATGCAATGCAATGCTTGAAATCTATCAATGAGCCAAAATCTATTGCAATTTTTTAATGGATAATCAGTGCTTTGCTTACAGTAGGCTATGTTACCTACAAAATATAAGGTATTTAAAAAAAAAGTTATACTACTGTTAATGCATGCACAGGAGAGCCAGGAGGCCAAGTAGCGCAAATTTTCACTGATGCCACATCAGCAGAGTAGGACATCAGGACTGTTTGTGAAACCACCACCTCAGGCATCCACTTCTCCTCCCCTTGTCAATAATCACAGGCCAGGACTGAGCCACTAGGTGCAACCAGTCTGTCCTTGGATAATGTAGCCTCGCGGCTTTGCTCTGCAACCTGAGCATGGTCCACTACTGCTGCCACACTTAGTTTAAGAAAGCAATACAGGGGAGCGAAGTCTGTGGTGGAGAAAAAACAGGTCAGGGCTTCTTTTGTTGTGGGATGTTTCCTGTTCCTCTAGCTGGGTGAAGAGGAATACAATCTCTGCTCACCTGTACTGGATCCCTGGGATGCTTTCAAGGAGTGCTTAAATGTCTGCACAAAACACTCAGCAAGGCCATTCACTGGGTGGCATGGTGCCGATATCACATGTTTGACTTCACATTTTTTGCTGGGAAAGTGTCCTTAAAAAATCTCTGCAAAATCCCCATGTATTCTCCATCATGGTGCCTACTTTATATGGCCACAGCCATGGGCTGAGACTGCAAGATCTCTGTGGTAATTTGACAAAGAGTTAAAAAGGCCTGCTGCTAACATCAGGCATCAACCCATGGCCATATTATCCCACATAACATATTTTTGAAATTTACTGAGTTTATAAACTTTACTCGCCATAAGAATGTCACATGCCGTAGCATCTTCTGATAGTAATATAAAACAGTGTGGTATTTGTACACTGTCTGTCCCTATCCAAAAAAAAGAAGAAGAAAAGAAAAGAAGTTGAGGGTCAAACAATCCCTTGGATTGGAGCTGGTCTTTCTATGTGCAGAATGTTTTTCTCCAGGGCATAATGAGTCTGGGACGCGTCTGGGGCAAGTCTGGGACAAGTCTGGGACAAATGTGGCTCACAAGTTTATCAGCCCTAAGAGGAAATAGATTTGAACATTAGTCAGACTGAGTCCCATTGTAATAGCCTAACTGGCCAATTGTGGAGCATAACCTTTACATAAAATTATAATACTACCTTGTAATATTAAATTATGCACCCACGTGGAGAGAGTGCATGGTGCTCAGTAGAATAAAGGCACCAAAAGACTTCTTGTGTTATATGAGGTAGGCCACTATTTACAGTGTGGTGACAAATGATTTATTATATCTCATGTCTTGTAGTGCAACACAGAACATACTGTACATTTGGGTATGTGAGCCGCCATTTTTTAATATCAACATAAGCTGCAGAACTCTGTAACAACTGGAGAAAATGACCTTTGCCCTGACATACAGTACAGTTCTAAAATAAATCCACTGACAAGATTCATGTAATAACAAAATAATGAAATGAAAAACGATGTTGATGTAAATGTAAATTCATCCACATTAACGTGAGACTGTTTTATAACCGAATAGAAACTCCTCGTTGGCCCTTTAATATCAACATAAGCTGCAGAACTCTGTAACAACTGGAGAAAATGACCTTTGCCCTGACATACAGTACAGTTCGAAAATAAATCCACTGGATTCATGTCAAATGAAATGAATAAACAAAGCATGTAGAAAACACAAGACTTGCATTTTCTCAGTGCTAGAAGAAAACTTCTAATCCATATTTAGGATTATGTTTTTTTTGTGTGTGAAAGTGAAATTTTCAAAGAACAATGGTTTGTAAGATGTTCTTGGAGCACAACAGCAGTGAGACCTGTCCTTTTCCAGCACGTCTGAGGTTCTGCCTGGCCGAGTGAAGGGCTATCACACTGCAGACTACTTGCCCTCGGAGTAGATAGATGTGTGTATTTGGCATCACATCCACCCATCCTTTCATCCTCTCTGCCCCCCCCTCCCTTTTCTCTGCCCCCTCCGCCCCACACCACCCACTATCCAAATAGAGAGATCTGAGGGGAGGTGGGGTGGCGTGGTGGCAGGCGCCCCAAATGTAAAGCGTACGCAATCACTCAGATACAAGTGGCACCGCTAAAAATTGCCTTCATATATCAGCTTATGGTTTACGTGCTGTGGCAGAAAGGACGGCAAAAGGTCAGGTGGAAAAACATATAGACATGTCAGAGCCACTGCTCGGGGCGCCGGAGCTCTGGGCTGATGGCTGAGGAGATGCGTTTGTGTGTGTGTGTGAGTGTGTGAGAGTGTGCGTGTGTGACAAACTCAGGGATGCCAGAGCAGTGTTTGATGAGGGCCCTGTGTGTGTGTGCGTGTGTGTGTGTGACTTCAGAAACTAGCTACAGTGTACCACACACAGAAAGAAAGCGACGGACACAGATGATCATCCTTAAAATACAGATATTGTACAAACCAGCCCGTGTGTTTAGATATAACATCACTCCTGAACCTGAGTCATACATACTGTACATCCACCCATCACAAAATCTAGTAGCCCATCCTACTTCCATCTTTTAAATTTTGAAGGAACCCTTTGCTAAATTTGAGCCTCATATCTATTAATTATAGGTATTGCAGATCCAGCCTGCTAGCTGGCGGTTTTTCGTTTACAGACTGACATATTCAGATTCCAGTAGAGTGTTTGATTAGCTCCTGTCTTGTGTCCCACAGCTCTGAAAGCTAAGACAGTAGAAACATTTAGTCCACTGCTGGGAGAGCAAAGTGTCCATGCTGTTTTTTTTTTGTTTTTTTTTTTTACCAGTTAGCATCAATATTAGGCACAATCTGAATGAGATACAATGTTATTAATCCTGCATGTCTTGGTGAGATGCTTGGTTCCTGGAGCTTCAGGGTGACATAGCAACTGAGTGAATTGCATCATGCCAGCTAACTGGGCTAGCTAACTGGGTTAGCTGTGGAATAGACAATGGCCCTCTAACTTTCATTTTGGAATGTAAATGTAATGCTAGCTTGTGTGTTGGTTAGGCTGTAAAATATGACCAAACAAGGTCATGGTTTTGCCTGACCTTCTTTTATGTTCTTTAAAAAAAAAAAAAAAAAATCACCATTATCTTTCTGGTAAAATGGTAAAATTAACTGTTAGGTGATCATACCAGGGAGCCAGAATACTATATAGCTGTTGCATTTCCTTCAGGGAGAGACTGTCACTTTTTTGGTGAGAAATTTAGATTATAGGTGAGCAGCAGTGACAGCTTAAAAACAATTGAACTGGTAAAATTAGCAGTAGGCTATAGGCCTATCAGTTAAATACCACCCATCTATTTATGGGGTGACTTTCTAGCCCTGACCTCCAAGGCTGCACACTTATTAGGCATCACTATATCAACATAATAATAAGTAGTTAAAGTCCAGTGACAACATTTCAATTCAAGTCAATACTCATCTCTTGTCCTTTGCTCACTTTACCTTTATGGTGAGGACGTTTAGCCGTATAAAAATAAACTTGCACAACAACAACAACAAGAACAGTGGCAGCACACTGACACAGGCACACACACTCACACCTACACGTGCACGCACACAGGTATTGGCTGGATACTGTAACCTCTTGGTCGACCTCCGCTGACAAGACAGATCACTCCATTCATCTACGGGTGAGTGCACCGAGCGCTCCATTCATCTGCGGCTGAGTGGATCAGGCCGACCAGCATTTTTCACACTGCTGGCCCATGATGCATCTGGGGCTCTGGAGGAATGTCACTGGCCTGAATGCCCTGATCTGTCATGGGGCCCTGCCTGCCATACCACTCTATACATAGTGACACACACACATACTATATGCTGTAGGGTAGCCTATGGACTCAGGTTGTAGGTTTGATTCCCAGAAATTGCCTTGCACAATCAATCCGATTTAGGCTAATAAAGTATTATTCCATTAGGTATATGGTTCTGACATGGATGGTACACTTTAAAATTTGACTTTTGCAAATTGCCATTCAAAGTTTTGGTATAATCTATTATTAAAGGTGGCAAAATGTTATTTTGTTATTATTATGTTACAGATATAGCTACTTATTGCATATTTTTTCAACAGCTGAATTTAAATAATGCTTATTGTGGTTGAGTTGGATGGCATTGTCACAAACCACCGACCTTAATTAAAATTCACACTTTTAATTTGAAAAATTGTCACAACATAGAGAAAAGCATATAAATCAGCACACAGGAAAATGAGACGCACACTATCGTCATGGTATAGTTGTTACAAGTTAATGTCAAAGTCAATAATGATGGAAGCAAAATCAAAATGTGAAATATAGAATAAGGACGAATGATAATTATAAATACAAGTGCATCTAATTACTTCCCCTGTCAGCTATATATGTTTGAGAAGTAGGCATTTGAATAGCAAAACATTCATTTGACATTAATGTGGTGGGACTGTACAGTTTTCTTCTGGCATGTGGTTAAATATTTGAACACCCAGATGGGTATGCCTTCATTTTAAAACAAGCAACAGAAAACATATCATCACCCACCCCCCCAAGCAAAAGTTATAGCTGAAGTTTCAAGCCTGTTTTACGTTGCAGAAGCAGCCAGCACTGACCTTTACGCCATGCGTTGGTATGTCTTTTTGAGCTTTTGCTTAATTTTGTAATGCTTCAATCTGTTCTTTAGGAGATTATTGAAAAATACTAAAAACAGGATTTAATTTAGGGGTGGTAGGTCAAAGATGACTTTTTAGTAAACCAAAAGCCACTTTCGACATGGATACAGGTCATAAGGTCCCATATTTTATAAAAGTTGAAGTCCATTCACTGCGTTTCAGCTCCCAGCCACTCCCCGAGTCCCGCCCCACCTGGACGTACCAACTACGCTTTCAGGGATTCTTTTTTCATCTGAATGTTTTCCTGAAAATCAGCCAAAATCAGTCCAAAAAACAGTCAGAGTCTCCTCCCTTCTGATTGGCTCATGTTACCACCAGTGCTCCAGAGAGAAGCCTGAGAGAGGAGATGTTAAAGTACACTGAGATGTTGTTTTGGATTGCACTTACAGTAAAAAGAAGATGCCAAACCCTGTCTCAGGTATGGTGAGTAGCAAGATCCACAGTGTGTTGTCACTTACTGTACAGCTGAGCAGGAGTCAGAGAGAGGGAAATACAGCATTGTGATACATAACGGGTGAATTATGGACACCTCAGTGGACAGAGGGAGCACCTCTGGAGACTAAGTGACCTGAAGACTAACCCTGAACAATTCAAGCATTTACAGTGACCTGGCTGTCACCAGCCTCTGAGAGGAAAGGTGGAGAGAGAGAGAAAGATGGAGGACACATGGTGTGTTGGATGGATCCCACATCTTGCGAATGCGCCCATTTGTGACAGAGTCAAAGAGCAACTACGCCTAATTTTACACTTCAAAGAGTAATTTAAGGAGTCCACTACAGCCAATGTGAAAACTGTAATTTAAGGTTTTTGTGAACCTATTGTGATGTCAGCTGAGTCAGCAACAGCTGGGGCTGACCACTGCAAGTTTGAACGGACAAAATATCTGTGGCCCTGTTAGGGATGGAGGACAATGCAAAATTGGTAAAGGCCTACTGACACACTTACACCCGGGCCATGTGTAATATAGTCCAAGCAAAAATCTCAAGCCAAAATGTCCTTTTCAGGTGCAACGACAAAGCAAAAATGTTTAGCCTACAATCCAAACTCAGCCAAATATCAAGAATATTCATCTACTTCTTGCACAACCACAAAGCAAAAACTGTTCAAAATGTCCCACGCCAGTAGGTACTGTAGCCTACTAATAACAACAAAATCAGTTCAATTCTAGAAAGTTCAGTTCAACATGGTCCATAAAAAAACTCTCCACGTGACCCCTCTTTCTCAACAAAAAGTCTTTGGCTCAGGTAACTTCCCCCTTTTTTTTCCACCTGAGTAACTCCTCTTCCCAAAAGAAACGCATAGAGGATCTCTCCACTAACAACACGTTGAGGACAGCGTAGCCTACCTTGAGGCCGGACCGGCTAGCTCGCTGCTGCTGCTCAGGACCAGGACAGGTGCTGGTGGACTGTACAACCCTGGTGTAGCTCCAATGGTGGTCCAGGTTTAAAATCCACAGGACGAGGGCGACGGTCAACACGACCCCACGGTGGACTTTGTTCAAAAGCCAGAGAGAGGCTCGGTGCTGAGGAGATACGGGAAGGCAGACACTGACCTGCTGCTCCAGGATGGTGAGTCGCCATCTTGGCTCCTATGGTTGTTGTTTTTTTTTTTAAAAGTGTGGTAATTATCGAGGAGACGCTATTGGCTGGAGCTGGAGGTGGAACAGGGTCGCGAATTAACGATGTAGCTAACGTGTTTATTGATTGATTGTTGATGAACTATTCAATGAGCCCCTAATGTGCAGAACTTTTCTCTTTCTTTTAATTTTCGTTTTTAATTTTATTTTTTAAATTTAGGCTATATTTTTTATTCATATTGCCATTGCCATACGTTGCCAAAATGTCTTGCTTTACATTTCACTATTTCAGTGACCTTGAATGAATCTCTAGTTAGTTTTTCTGATCAGCAGTTTAAAATGCTCATGTTTTCATAGTGTGGGTAAAAACTAATTATGACTACTTGGAAGTTTAAGTGTGCTCTATGAATTTCATTCCAGTTGGCCCATTAGATTGTTAAGTATCGTGCCCATGAGGTTCATTCATTATCTCGGAAACACCAGTTTATTTTCATGCGTACAGTAGATATACAGTAAAGGTCCATTCTCTAGCTTTATTGAGTGTAATTGTGTTTGGAACAAGGTGATGTTAGCCTACATAGTGAATGCTGAGGAGAGGAATGATGGTGGAGAGTCCCAAAAAGAGAGATGTGCTCTATCATGAAAGTCCGACCAATGGATTTTGATGTTGTCTGAGTAAGAAGAAATTTTGACCCAACAGAATCAGTTCACTAAACTCAGTGGATACCATAATATGGACCAACAAAAAGAAACAAATGGTATCAGACCAAAATGTGCAACATGTAGACTAATCCCTTTGTCAGTCGGCTACACTAGAGTGGTCTAAGACTATTAGGCCGACTTTAATTAACTAACACCCAACAGTCATCACTATAGCTCTGGTGCAAATTAGTGAGACCAAGCCAAACGCTCACACCTATCACCCTCATGTGTTTGTCTTTACGAGGAGATTGGATTCTCAAGTGTGGAGAAGCCTTCACGTTAGATATATGTCGGAGGGAGACGGTGATAGAGATGGATGGCTGGAGGTGGAGTGATGATGGTCTGGCCGGTCTGGACAGAGTTTGTGAAGCTGAAATAATGATGATGCCGATGAAGTGCGGAGCAGGAGCAGGAGCAGGCATCCAGTGGCACAGCTGGCAGCGGCTGGCAAAGGTGGCCCAGTTAGCCCAGCTAGCCGGCTGGCTTCCACTGGACCACGCACAGATGCCCATTTACTGCCCCGCTGATGACACCCCTGGGGCATAACACACACACACACAGATTTCTAAAGATATATAAACCCACATATTACACACAGAGACATAGATATGACCACACATAAAGCACACGCACACACCTGAACCGTATTTTGATTATAGCACATGAACATGCACACACACATACACAGCTGTGACTCTTTCATTTATGTTCTTGCAGATACACGCACACACATTATACTGAGAGCACACGCACACACACAAACACACACAACACACTAAGAGACTGACTCACTCATGTCCAAACATCACTAAACGCATAATTTCCACAAAAAATATGTCCTCACCCTCGCACACGCACACACATGCATGCGCGCGCACAAACCAACACAAATCTCATGCTGCTCAGCCAGTATGTTCCAGCAATCACCACACAGACCCTGTGACTGCCCACACACACCCACACCCCACACACACACACACACAAACTGCAATTCTCACCTCGGGGCAGAGATGTGCTCAGATGTTTCCGGGGCAGTGGGCAGTCACGAGTGTGTGTGTGTGCCTGACAGCTGTTTGTGTGTGCATGTCCATGTGTCTGTGTGTGTGCGTTGGCGCAATGCCCTAATTTGACAGAGCTGGAGCAGTGGTTGATCCCCAGTGCAGTTGATTTGGCTTGATGTTGACCCTACAGGCCTTGTCAGCTCCAACATGCTCCCTGTCTCCTCATGTAGCCCGCCACAACACTGAGTGGACACACACACACACACACACACACACTCAGGCAAAGAGAAAGTGCACATATCGACGCACATGTTTGTTTATTGCAGCATTAATAGAGTTTTGTGTGTTAATAAGTTACTAATTGGATTTCATATTGCTATTGCACATCTATATCTGTATATTGTAGGCTACTTTTTTTAACTGCATTATCCTCCGCCATGTGTCAGCTTTCTGCTTCCATGGTGTTTGGGTCAGTTTTAAATCAGCTGTAAAATACACTAAAACTTTTTTTTTTCATCCAATTAGTTTTTCTTCTCTTGGTTACATTGTTAGGCTTCCTTATCAATGAAAATATTGGTTTTGGTGTTGGTCTCTGGGCCTTTTTTTGTTAGTATGGTTTCAATTGGACCTTCCTCTTGTCAGCTTTCTGCTTCCATCTATGGAGTTAGGCTCAGTTTTGACCTGAGTCTTAAATCAAACAATTATTTATCATCCCATTTGTTTCTCGTCTCGGTTACATTGTTAGATTTCCTTCACGAAAAGGTTGATTTTGCCCTTATGATTTCAGTCTTAAAGGGACAACGAGGAGTTTCTCCGTCGGCAGAACCAAAAATTAGGCTACACGACAATAAAAATGTCTCATATTAATGTGGATGAATCTACGTTACCCACACTTGTTAATGGGCCCGTTTTCGATAAATATATTGTTTTGTCTCTATCGTTATTTTGTTATTATTAGCGGTGGTGGAAATGCTGGGCGAGCCGACCAGCATTTCCTTACTTTCGGTTTCACGGACGTGAATGAGAATAACGCTGCCGAATCGCCGTTTATGGTCGGGACTACGGCGGTAACTGAACCTCTTTGAACCTCAAAACGCTTTGCTTTTCCAAAACTCCTTGTTGTCCCTTTAACTCTCATTATTGTTCTTATCGTTATACCACAAATGTCATAATTTTAATGGATTATAAGCAAATCTACTATATGGTACTTTTATGCATTTAAAATCAGAAAACGGGTCACTGGTGACCCGAACAGAGGAGAAGGGATAATTTATTAATATTTTATAGGCTATACATATCATTATACTGTTCATATATTCGTTTTTTAATTAGTATCTCATCTACTTAGTTAATAACAGTTGATACATGTGAGTGTTAGATTTGGCAGTGGAGCTGTCTCTGTGTATTTTCTATGCTACATGTGTTACTCCACTAATCCCAGCAGTGCTGCTTTACTTTGACATCTGGCTGTGTGTGATTGGCTGGGTGATGAAGGGGTAGCAACAGGTACACATACTGTATATCCAGAATGCACCTTGTGTGTGTGCATCCATCCACTGAGGCTGAGCTCCTCTGGACGGTCAGCGGTTCCATTATGTTCCAGTATGGAGGTTATGGTGCTGCATCTGAGCGCTGAAAGTAAACTTACAGGCAAAGTCACTGCTTCTTTTTTGTTGTTGAGTAATTATGGAAAAAACAACATAGGCTACTTACTCTGTCAGTTAAGTGGCTGATGATGGCTTTAAAGTAAGTGCTCATGATCCCTTTAAGTGGACTTAAGAGAAAAAAAACAGAAATAAATACAGACGATGTTTAAGGAGCTTTAGTGTTTATTCGTTGGGGGTAGGTTTGGGAGGGGGGTTGATATTATCCTGAGGGACGTGTCATCCATCTATCGCCTTAGTGATAACAGGTGCAAACAAAAACAAAGGTGGGACCATGTGGTGTTGATTGCTGCTGCTTTTGCATGAGGGGCTTGGCTCCTGCCTCTGTTTGTGTGCATCGCTCTCTCCCATTTATTCACAAAATAATTTGAAACTTAATGATAAATTAATATAATTTTAACATGCGCTTAAGAAATGCCTTTTCTTTACTTTATTATAACTGACAGAAGAATGATGTCATTTCTTACAACACAAGAAACAGGCTTACAGAGAAACATCCAAGTGACACTGAACTGTCTGAAACAAACACAAAGAAAGGAATGAAATAAATAACAGCAAACAAACTAAATGTAAACTCTTATTTGACTACACGGTGATGACTTTTTAGATTTTAGATTGAATATTTATTCACTTCCTATTGGTTGTGTGTAACGTGGTGACAGAATATACGGTTGGTGTGTGTTTGAAGGTTGATGTGTGTGGCTGTGTGTGTGTGTGTACCTCTTCATCGATAAACACAGGGCCAAGGCTAATTTTCCGAGCCAGTGAGGTTTTTAAATAGGAAGGAAAACCCTCTCCGCTGCCTGACACTGCTACGCCACTGTTTCTGTACTCGCTGTGTGTGTGTGTGTGTGTGTGTGTCCTTCTCCTTCTCTCTTCATCATTCCTTCACTTCCATCTGTCTTTCATTCCCCCCTTGTCTGTTAGAAATACTTCTAATGTCCGTTCTTTGGTTTCTTGTTTGTGCGCTTTGATCCAAATGTTTCTTTTTTTTCTCCCCCTCTTCTGTGTGTGTGTGTGTGTGTGTGTGTGTGTGTGTGTGTGTGTGTGTGGACAGTTGTGTGTCCACCAGGCTGTCCCCGCTGGAACAGATCCTCTGAGGTAAAGGCCAGATTTTAATCCCTGGGTCCATCTAATCTCCTCATATTCACATCTCAGATTAACACACACACACACACAGGCCTAGCGGTTTGATGCCTGTCATCATCATCTGCTGTGTGTGTGTGTGTGTGTGTGTGTGTGGGATGGTGTGTGAAATAGTTTTTAGACTCATTCTGCCCCTCCTGACTGAAGGAGATTAATTGTTAAAAAATTAAGCCTGTCTAGGGCCGGTGACCTGCGGGTCAACAGTTTCCTCGCTTTGCTGAAATGCGTGCACACACACGCACACACCCACACACACACATACACACACACACATACACACAAAGATCCTAGTGCCATCTGCCCTGAGGCGGCTGGCCAGCAATGTCAGCTCAGTAAGAAGGGTGGGATCACAAATGAGAACAGCATGTACTATGTGTTTTAACATCAAAGGTGACCGAGTGCACTCCGCACACACACACACAGACACACAAAGAGAGACACAAGCTGTCCGTACATGAAACAGTGAACGGTGACTGTGGTCACTCTTCTCTCTGCGCTCTGGGCTCGGGGTAAAAACTGGAGCGAGGCAACCAAAGAGGGCAGTGAAACGGGGAGGTTTCTCCGCCAGGCCGCATGAACGCAGACATAAACACACTGACTAATGAAACTCAGGCCTGGAAAGTGTGTGTGTGTGTGTGTGTGAGCGAGTGTCTGTGTGTTCTCTTAAGTAGCTCCATCTGGGTAGAGGTGGCACCAGAGATGTTTACTGGAGGCTTTAGCCCATCAACTTATTGTCAACAGTTCAAGGGACTGTCAGCGCCCACGCTGTGTATATGTGTGTTTGAGGCGAGGAGCGAGAGCGAAAGAGAGCGTGTCTGGAGGGGGTTAGTGGTTAGGGGCACGGAGCGCCGCGCAGAGGAGAGGAACAAAAAACAAAGGGGGAGATCTGAAATCTGACATCAACCTTCTAGACTGGAGCAGCTAGGAGTCTGGTTACAGCTACGAAGCATGCATGAGCTGGTAATAACTGGTCAAATCCAAAATGCATTTGAGATCCATAAAATCTGTGTGTATGTGTAGCTCAACAGTTTGAGATCACAGATACAAGCAGGTGAATGAGTCGTCTCCACACACAGACTGGACTATACGCATTAAAAACAACCGGTAGAGGGGGTGGAGCTTCTGGTTGGGGAAGATGCCTCTAATTGGAGGTTTCTCCTCAAATTGGCGGGAAGACTTTAGGAAGACTGAAAATGTGCATCTGTTTCCAACGAAGCCGGCGAAAAATCAATAAATGGAGCGTTAGAAAACATTACACAATATACAATGTTATGGTGATTGTGTTTGTGTAGTCGTAACCGTCATGAACAAAAGATAACGACGCACTTGTGTTGTGGTGTTCAGAGACGAGAGCTGGGACACCGGGGGCGGTGGCCAGGTTGTTGCTGACGTTGCAAGGTTGGTTTTCAGCCGTGAGACGCCAGGTGAAGGCAGAGAGCCTCCGTTGTCATTGGTAACAAGTCACAAGTCATGTAGTTAACTACTGTAGCCTATCACTACTCTACTCTCTTTTTAGTTAAGATAAAAATGCAGCATAGCCACGGGAGAAATCCTGCTCAGTTCCTCTTTCAGCCATAGCATTACAACAGGTGTTTCAACAGCTAATATTAATGTTTTAATGTTCTATATGACAAATACTACACCAGATGATACTGATCTGGGGACCGACCTCAGGCAGGCAAACTCAGTGTGCTCTTCTAAGACTCACTTTTATCATCTGGCCTTCTTAGACTGATTCTGTTTTATTATTGTTGTGACTCTTTTAGTTTTGTATTCTGTATTTCTGTATTTTAATGTTATTTTGTATTTTATTTGCACTAATCATTGTATTGTTAAGCACCTTGTAACTTTGTTTTGAGAGGTGCTCTACAAATACAAGTATTATTATTATTACTTCTTAGTGGCCACTTGGAGCTTAAAAGACCTTAACCCATGTTTGAAAGTATTGGTTTTATCATGGACTGAGCTCTTCTCAAGTTTCAGTGGACACAACAAAACTACATCTGCATTCTGATGTATTCTTGGATACATATTTTCTCAAAAGGGTTTGCAGGTTATGACTCAGATAATTCATGTCTATATTTCCTATAATAATTGTCTCCTCACTGGACCGTCTCTGAAATGTGCGATCAGTGTGAACATGTGTATGATAATGTGCTATACAAATATATCTGCCTGGTCCTGCCCTTTTATTAAACTGTATTATCAAGTCATTACTGTGCCTGCAACATTTAACCCATTTTGAGATAAAGTACTCTACATCTCACAGTCAATCCAATTGTAGCATTATTTTAAAATTACAAAATACAAAGTCCTTTGCACTTGACCTCAGAGCAGACATCTGATCACACCCACCCAGACTTTTTAGCTAAAGCAGGGTGTGGTGCAGGAGACATGGGGGGGCAAAGAGGACCAAACATGGCAGTAAAAGACTTTCCAATCTTTCCAGTTAAGTTGAAAGCTGCTCTTTAACTTCTGTTTCATCCTTCTGTGCTTTAGTTTGAGTTTACCAATGTGCTCAGGAGGCCAGGAAGTTCACTTCAACAACTTTTCAAATGAAAAAGATGGTGGAGAAGTGGAGAAGCAGGGCAGCGTTTGCCGCAGCTGCCAAAGAAAGTACTAGCTCTCTTCAAGTAAAAATAAAAGCTTGGAGCTGCACAACGATCGGAATGAAAGCAGGGTTTACCCCAAACTCATCAAATCACTTATTAGTGTGAAGAACATTGCCATTAATCCCAGTGAAGCCTGCTGCACTGTTGTTGCATCACATCACCTCCAACAATGTGTTGCTTCATAATGACCGCCCTCATTACACACTGTGCAGAAACCAATAGAAACTAAGTTTGTATCAGACTTTCCTGGGTTATTGATTGTGTAATCCTAAAGTCAATACACTTTCATTTTAATTTAAACTGCCATTTAAGACATAAAAATACTACAACTATACTTGCATAGGGTTTAAATTAAACAGCAAGCTAAATTCAGACACTGCACAGAGTGGTCAAATTCTCAATGAGGCCTTGGAGCAGTTTGAAGATTTGGAAGTTGCAGCTATTATTCTTAAAGGTGGTGCTACACTGCATTTTATCAGGTAATCAAAAAAGTCTGGAAATCTGTGAATTTGTCTAATTCAAAAAGCCTCCTTCTCTGCCTCTTTTCTTGGTTCAGTTTCCTTGCCCCTTACCCACCCACTCTCAGACCCTCCTCTCAGACAGAACAAGAACCTGACTTATTAAAACCAGGCCTGCGATGCACTTGATTATTTTACTGTAACCAAGATGCAGAGTGTTTTTTTTTTTGTTGTTGTTTCTTTTTTTTCAGCGTCTGGGCATTTTTCCTCTCCTCAACTAACTCCTGACAAATGTTCTCCTGTCTGTGGCAGAGCTGGCAGTGGGGGGGTAGTGGTGTATCTGGATGGACACAGTCCAAGACAAGCAGAGTCTAATTTACAGTGGTGCCCCAGCAGACTAATGCCAAACACACATGGCGAAGCCAGCCGCCACCGTCGCACAACACATGACACCGTGCCTTCGCAGGCAGACAGCCCACCCAGCTCGAAACACAGAAACACACTTTTCTCCTCTGATTCTCTTCGTTTTGTTCTTGATTGCTTTTGTTGACTTTGTTGTGTTTCCTCTTGTTACTGTGCTGTTATTAAGTATTTATGTGACTGAAGAATAAAAAATTGATGTGGATATTGATGCACACCGGGCTGTAAAACAAACCTGAACATCAATAAAGCAACAGAATAACTTAACAATGAAAACAGACCAGACTGAGATTAAGCGCCTGTCTATCTATACAGAAATATAATTAAACATATGAGGCATACTGTATGTCCTTATATCATGATGTTGCCATATATGTCACCTGTAATGGGATATATTAACAAGGCATACCGTATATTAAGATAACGGTTCATCAGTAATTACATATTGTAAATTTTGCGAATGGTAGATTACAAATATATTTTATTTCTATACTGTATGGTACAATTGACTTTTTTCTATATTCATTTAAAAAACATGCAAATCATTTATACTTAAACACTTAAAGTTGTATAGTATGCGTGTTTGTATTCTAATTCAGGGACAGTGGTCTCAGACCTTCGGAGCTTACTGTGTCTTATACAAAGTTTTATTTATTTCATAGTTCATATGGAAATTCACATCACATTTATGTCGGAAAGTAGAAAAGCTACAGCTGTTTGAATAATTAACACTTCAACTGAGACCACAGCTTCACACTTTCACTTATTGACTATTCATCTGTGGTTCACCTGAACATCTTCTTTTGTGTTCCCGCCCCCACTTCAGCTTCTGTCAGACAGCTGTAAATTGCATGTGAGTGGTGGCAACAGTTTAAATATTTCATGATGATAAACATTTTTATGTTTAAATCCCTCTAAGCTTTGCAATGGTGTAAGACTTTAACAGAGAAAATGAATTTTAATCTAATGAAATAGATACGTCTTACTATTATTAGCAACATTTTTGTAGTCCTTTGATTGGATTCTACAGTTTAGAGCACATTTTAAGCTTTTTCTTAAACACAATAAACCTTTACTGAACAGATAGATAATAAAGTAACATTATTTCTGTACCTATTTTAATATTTATCATCACCAATATCATTTAAATTTAAATAAACTGTCTTGAGGAAAACCTATGGGACTAAAAGTGCACAACAGACAAGCAAGACAAACAGTTTGACAGTGAAACACAACAAACAACAAAAAGACAACTAAACCAATTATACAAGTAATTGTATTCTAAGACTACAATAATCTATAATAAATTGGCATGGCTCAGAGATTTAACTTTTAATTGTTTTAAAAGTATTGAAACATCGGATGATTAAACTTTCAGAGTTAGATGGAGATTGATAGATGATGTGAGTAGACTTTAAAAAAAAAGAAAAAGGAAAAGCTTCAATAACAAAGAGAGCAAGGCAGCGTTTCCACCGCGTGCACAGAAATAGATATTAAGACAGTTTAGCTGCGTTTCATAGTTGTGAGTTCTGACTTGGAGTACTACTGTGTGGCTTTTTGATCCCTCTCCGTGTCTCTGAGTGAGAACCATTCACCTCCACTCTGTAGATCTGCAGGGGCCGCAGCTGTAGTGCCCTTCATACACACACATACACACATGCACACACTCTCCCCTGTGTCCCCCTGCCCTGGGTATTAACTTCCCTCTCTGCAGCAGCTGGAGTCACATTGTGGTGAAATCTCTCTGTACCTGAAGGCATCACACACACACACTAACACACATACACACACCGGAGAGATAACATATCCCACACAGCTCTCTCCGCATTGTGTGCATTTGTCTCGAATTTCATCAAATTCCTCCAGTTTATATTTTATAAAGCTAAAGAAACTGTTCCAGGACCAGTGTGAGTCAGCTCACTGGGAAGCAGTCTAAAATAGACAAGCCTCTTCTGTACTAAATGTGTCAGAAATCAAAACAAGCCTCTTTGCTGTTAACACAGAGGTTGTTCATGTCCATTACAGCCTGAGGCCAATCACAAGGGCTCTGCTTGTTTGTTCACATTCTGCTTCTGTTGTTTGTCTGCCCGCTGCATTTGTATAAATCTGACAGTGTCCTTTTAACATTTTGTTCACTATCACTGCATGAGTGTATTGCGTTTAATACACCCAGATAATTCGACTCACACAGACACACACACACACACACACACACACACACACACACAGCTATGCATATACAAAGGCAAAGAACCAATTTGCATCTCCACAAGCACTTGGACAGAGAAACCTACACCTGATTAACAGAGGGGGAAAAACATATTTATGTTATACCTAAAGATAGCACAAATAGCAGCTTTGTGTATTATGTTACATGGCTGCAACATGCAAATACATGAATTGGAGCTTCTCTACAATACACCCTAAATCCTTGCTGTCGATATGTTGGTCAAGGAGATGACTAAGAATTTGAGATGAAGCATTTAAGGGTAATTTACTTCCTATTAATAGTTAATAAACAAGAAGAAATTAATAGTAATTAGTGGCAAAAGTGTAGTTCCACACACACCAGTGCTTGAATGATGGTGCAATATCATAAGTGAAGAAGCTGGGCAGCTTGAAACTGTTGCAGGACAATTGACTCTAGCTGGCTATAGTGCAGTCTAACATCAATGTGTCCAGAATTATCCTTGCTGTCCAAACCTTGGTTAATGTGTTTCAAAAATGACGGACTAGAGATGCACATTTGATTTTTTTTTTTCTGACCGATAATCAACACTCCGAACCGATTAATAATAAGATCTGAGTGTCTGTGACTAAGTATGAGCCGATTGGTAACACGATCCTCTAATGATTGAATGTTTTTTTTCTTTCCGTTATGAATTACACACACATCCATTGAGCTGTGGCTCAGCGGATCGGTGCTCAGGACGTCAGATCTTCCAATGTTTTTTGTTTTTTTCTGTATTATATTCTTTTATTATATTATACATATATTTTAAGTATTTTTTAGTTTTTCTTTCCTTTATTTAATTTATTTAATTTTGTATATTTTTGGGACTTTTTTGCCTTTAATGGAAAGCAAGTGAGTCACAGGAAATGGGGCAAAGAGGGGGGGGATAACATGCAGGAAAGGGCCACTCAATGCGGGATTCGAACTGGGGCATCCGTAGGTTGAACATATTACTTTTGCACATTAGGCTACTTTTAACTTTTTGATTTATTAGGGAGAGATGCACCTAAATTTCATTGTACTTCACTGCTCAATGACAAAAAGAGCAATTCTGATTCATGCAACAGTTAATTCTGGAGACAATAGCCTACTGTGGCCACAGGATGGCACTGAATTACGACAAATATCACCTTAAACGTCTAAGGTGCCTTTGCTTTCGCTTCCGTCTATGCCTGAGAAGCAGGAGTTGGGGAAGAAGCTCCGAAACAGGCAGCATTTTCTTCAGTTAGGAAAACATTTTTTTGGTAATTAGCCAGCAGACACAAGCTAAGCTAATAGCCACTTAGTTTGCAGGCGCTACAGTAAGTAGCTTGTATGCTGCGAGCCATTGCAGCACACGATGAGACAACGTTAGTTTACAAAATCAAACTTCCACACCATTGATTTCACCTAGTTAGTCAAATGTTCCCGTAAGTGTGTGGTGTGTAAACATGATGCTCGGTGCTTCCGCTTACGTCACAGGTGTATCCAGCACATTTGCTAACACACCCATTTGAGAATTCCAGCGTAGTGTCCGGAATATCCTTTCATCATTCCCTATGTAGTGTGCTATATCATATACACGATGCGGGAATAGGGAGTGAGTGAATGAGTGGACAATTTCAAACACAGCTAATGTCAGATCATTTAAAGAACAGAGCATCATGCTAAGATATTGCTTCCTCTTTGTTATGTCTAATTAAGACCTGTGCTAGTTGTTGGTCATTTAGAGCATGTAGTTCTTTGAACATTATGTTTTATTATTTAGCCTGTTTTCTGTACCAATGTGAGTAGGGTATTCGCTAAACGAGTCTCAATATGTAATACAAGTCCATCTTCATCACATCTTACTATCATTAGCTGAACCTTTTCAAAACTGATTTCAAGAAAAACTGAACATAACCTTCATGACAGAGGATTTATTGCACATCTGTTGTAGTCTGGCTTTAGTCTCACTTAACTGTCCATAATAAATTGCCAATTGAATGGGTCCAAAAGTCTGAGACCAGAGAAGCCTAATAATCCAAGATAATGTCAATAACAGGGGCTGTTACGTTTTAGTATTTTTACTTTTAATGCTTTATTTGCCGGTAGTGAACTTGTAGTGAAGTGAAATTTTAAAATTTTGAATGCATGAGTTTGTTTTAGTACCGTTAGTTGATATAACATCTGCACCTTAGGGAGCAGCCAGTAGCTGTTCTGGAGCTCTTCTCACTGCAGAGAGTTGGCCAGCTGTCATTGAACTGTAGATGTAGATGTCAAATTTCCATTCTTTGAGCACTTTAAGAAGTCCTCATCCAATTTGGCTTATAAATTGAGATTAAATGTTCATCCTTGGCCTTGGACCCATTTCCATGGTTTTACACGGAGGTACTAATAGCAGTTTCCTCATGGTGTATAGTTTTGCAAGGTCCATGAGGTCTGCCGAAGCTTATATGAGGCTTCAGTAGCCTGAATCTGCAGAAGGGGTGAGGGCTATCTTTGTTTTGGCAGCTGTGTGTAGCTTTATCGCTGGTGTTGTAGTTTAGACAAGGAAACTAGATGCAACTGCCTGAACATCTCCTGCTGTGGCCCAGCAAAGAAACAATGACTGAGGCAAAACAAAGCATCTTTTTTTTACCACACTAACCGTGCATAGATACACGTGTATCTCACACTGCTGAAGTCTGCTATTGGCTTTAGCTGAACTTTTAATTGAGACAGTTTTGCCAAGAAGTAGCCACTCTGCATACGGTACAGATACAAAAGTCTGTGAACTTTAGTAATGCATGTGATGAGACCCACTGCTAGCTTAAAGGTCACATATTGTATAAAGGTAGATGTCTGTGTGTTTTCTAATTACAAAGCAGGTCTGGCTTCTATATTAATACTGTGAAAGTATCAGGATTTAGTCCGAGTACTCTTAGCCAATCACAAGAGAGCCTCTCTTCTGATTGAGATGATGTTTTTTAGTTTTTAAAACCACATATATATCCTCTTATTCATCTACAGCTCAGATAAAACGTGCTGTAGATCCATCAAGTGTAAAATATGAGACCACAAGTGGACTAACACTGGCTAACATATATAATAGTATGATAGCAATACCAAATATATCAGACATACATTAATTTGGACATGAAAATGTATGTATTTGTGTATGTATCTACAAAAATACACAACAGTAGTTAAAATTAATTTAATTTCAAACCTTTATTTATCATAATTGCGGCCTATTTATAGTGTAGTTGCTTTATGAAGGTATTACTTCATCACTACTGCAGTGACCAGCAACGAAACATGAGTTTGTTTCAAAGAAAGACACAAAGCTTCCTTTTAAAATTCAATTATAAACAGTGTTCATAACAATGCATGCTTAAATATTTTGTGTATTTAATAGGCAGCGTTTTGTGTGCATGTACAGTATCTGCGCGTAGAGTTCACAACAGCAGTGACAAAAAAAAAAGAAAGAAAACACAGAGGGCTGTGTGTGTTGCACACACCACTTTTAGCCACTAAAATAAAGACGTCTGGATTTTATCCCCTCCTCTCTCCTCTCTCCCTCTCTCTCTGCTCTCCTCTCTCTCCTTCTCGGATATTGATCGGGCCGAGCACTTTGAGTACAAAGAGTTAAGGCCTGAAAGGCGAAACAGCCGCGATTTCAGAGAAGTCATGAAAGTTTAAAATGCCTTCTCTTTCAGCCGGGTCCAGGGAGACGTGTTCGCTGTGCGAGTGACCCCCGGGCGCATTTGGAGATCCAATGGTTGAACCTTGCTCATCCCACGTTGAACCAGTCAATACCTATTATTAGCTACTGCCTGCCCTCTGCTACAGGGCCTGATGAGCCAGAGAGAGAGAAAAAAAATACCTTCTGAAGGCCTAGAAGTGGCGAGAGCTGTGTCTATTTGACTGTGTGTGTGTGTGTGTGTTTCGTGGTTTGCCGGTGGAGGGCGAAAGTACGAGCATGTTGCGAGCATGTGTGCGTCTGGCAGTGGCCGGTGTGTGGAAGCATTTGTTGTGCTCTGCAATGCGTGTATGCATGTGTAAATATGCGTCTCCTTGTGGGGCTGGCTTTGTGTAGATGTGTGCGTTTGTGTGTTGTCTAGAAATGGCAAGAGTGTCTGTGTGACTTGTTGTGTGTCTTTGAAGCGCAGAGTGGTTGCTTTGTAAGGTGTGCGCACGGTTTTCACTTTGGCCACTTGAAAGTGTGACCATGTTAATTTTGTCAGTATGTTCTGTGTGATCACTAAATGTGAGTGTTGCATAACTGCAGGTATCTCTGCCAGTGTGTGTGTTTGTGTGTGTGTTCACCATTTGTGTGTTGACTAATGGAAGCGCAACCTTTCTTGTGACAGATATAGGCCACAAAGGGCTACTTTATTACTAATGGGAAACATACAAGCTTATTCCTTTGAATTACTGACCTAATTACATAAACATGTAATTACTACACTTCCTTAGCAAGGCTACAACTATAAAAAGAGACACACACAAGAGCACACACTTTCTCAAATTGAACTTTTATGAGGAACATTATGTAAATTGTGTTTTATAATGATTAAAATCAACACTTGACATGTTGTAAAGCACACTACGTGCAACTGAATACTTCCTGGATCTGATTTTATATTTTTTATTCCCTTTTATGGGTGAACCCATTCATTTTTCCAAGGTAATTAAAAATAAGAAAACACATAAACCATAGTAGTTTTGCCTTCATCTGATGCTGAAAACATATCCATCTAAACATGTTTAATTATCTGTAATATTGCATGATAACAAACAATATGAATTAATACCTGATAGGCTACATTTGACATTTTTCTCAAGTTTTAGCCTTGAGCAACATAATGCTAATGCACGGTATAGACTGAATAATTGAATAATTAAATACAGTAGAACTCACATTTACATCCAGACATGTACATTGATTTCTGTATGTATTTCAAACCATGACATTATAATAACACGATGATAGAGCACACTTGAAAACCTGTTTTATATTATGTTGAAACTGAAGTCCATACATTAAAGCACTCTCTCTCTCTTATGTATGAATTATTTCTAGTCTATAGTCTATTACCCAGAAGAAAACACATAATACAATCAAACAGTATAAGCCATCAGAAGAAACGGAGCCAGCTCATGTACTTCAACATGAGGACAGCCAACAGTCTCTTGCCTTAGACCAGCCTGTGTACAGGTTGATAAAGGGAGTCATGAGGCTGTCTTAAGGTGGATACTTTAGGTTTAGGAGTGCATGTATCACATGCATAAAAATAGCAAGGGATGAACATGTCTGTGAGTGATGTTGCCATGGGGGCACCGGCACATACATCGAGGATAAAACTGGCCACAAGATGAAAGATTTTTTTTGTTATTTCTTTTTTCTTTTTAGCATTTTAATATTGACCTCTCCTGGCACTATCTGCTCTGTGTACAGGGTAAAAAAAATGAAAGGCTGATTTTTTTTCCCTTTTAATAAATACAAAATGTAGCATTTGGTACATTGTAACCAGGAGTACAAAGATGAAAAGATAAATACATATATATAAAAAACCCTTCAAGAGTCAGAGGTGCAGCAATATCAATACACATCTACAGAAGCTACCCAGATCATGTGTTCAACTTAACACGGATCAATACAGCTGTTAGAAAAGGGCTTTCTCTCTCTCTGTGTACGCTCCTGTCCATCTGGTGGATTAGTGTGTAACCCGTCAGTGCAAGTGAGCTGGGTTCACGACTACTTAGAGTTTTTGCTTTAAGCAGCCCATTTCAAAAAGTGTCACTATGAATTTGATAAGCCAAATAAGCCTGAAGGAGGGAGGAGCAGCTATAGGACAACTAGAATACAGACAATCTTTACCTCTAACACTCAAAGGCAATTCATAAATCTGTGTGGGTTTCGGCCATGAACAGCTGTTTACTAACCAATCTAAAATCTACACAGTGAGTTTGGCATCGGTATCTTTACTTGACTCACCAACAGCTGTCTCTAGAAGTTTTTTTTTTTTCCTACTGAAGTTAGACTTTCCATTAGCAACTCACCGGACCTCTTGTATTGTAAATGCAATGATGGCTGAAGCCCATATCAAGCAACAGATATCACCTGCTCCCAGCAGGACGTCACATTTAGCAGCATTAAAGGCAAAGCATTTTATAGGCTGGTATTCCAGAATAAAATGAAGGAACATGTCACCACCCATGAGTCCCAGTGTCCCACTGTATTGCTTTATGATAAAAGTAAAATAGCTTTATGTGTACGAGAAGATTTATTGGACATCAGCCGCTGCATCACTGCGACCCGAGCCAAATTTGTAACGGAGAAATCCCCCACCATCTTTACTGTTTTTTACCGTAGTCTAAACTGATCTCCTTTATTCTCTTATGAACACTGATTATGAGAAACTATCACAATTAATTTGGCAAAGCTGTATTTATAATAAAGATGCTACACATCGCACCTTTAAGAGAAGAATAGCTCCACAAGCCACAGCTTTTAGTGGAGATAAATAGCTGCTGTGAAGGTGTCGATTACTGAAACACAAAAGCCATTGTGCTCACCGCAGGAAGTCGGACGAGTCAAAAATAAATTCTACACAGCATGCTACAGCACGTCAAAGCGCCAGAAACAAAGCGGGAATGTTTCTCTTTCCTGTGAACTATCATTTACCTCTCGAGTCTGAATCTCCTCTGAAGAGAGGAGTTAAGTTTTGGCAGCGGCGGAGACAAAGTGTGAGCTGACTGAACTGAGTTTTCCCCCTCTCAAGACAATCTGTAACAGTTAACTGAAAGGGCAGCAATTACCGCACATCAGATGCATCTGCGGACAACTCCGCCGAAACACGCCGCGCGCACACCCGGCCTGTCACATCACGACACACTTGCCGTTCAGTGTGTCGACATAACGCCACCTGGAGCGAGGCCTGGCGATAATGGATTAGGAAAGTCCAACTCACACTATGTCTGCCCCCCCCCTCCCCGACACACGCAAACACACGCTCCTCATACACACACACAGCAACACGCACACAGTCTTCTTCCTTCTAATTGCCCAGGATTGAGTGCGCCACACCCCCCCCATCCCCCTTCCCCCCCCACCACCCCCCTCCCTCCCTGTTCCCCTCTCCCTAGCCTGTCCTCAGCTTCGGGGGCCCATCCGTCAGCCCTGTCCAGTTGGCTCTGGTCATAAATAGGCAGACAAGGCAGGCGGGCAGGGGCCTCGGTCCCATGGGCCCCCGAGGACAGAGAGACACAGCACCCAGCATATGCTCCCTAAGTACTGAGCTGGAGGGTGGGTGTGTGGAGCAGTGTTCAAACAGGACACCCATGGGAATGTGTTGTGTGTGCCTACTCGCGCTGCTATACTTGTGAGGGCCGGCAAGCAACACAAGGACAAAGAGCAGGAGGAGGACGTTGGTCAGATGCTTAATTCTAAGGCCAGTTTTAGATAAGGGTTAGGGTTGGAATACAGGATGGATTAGGGTAATGTTTGCACTTTAAGGTTAATACAATCTGTCTTTTAGGAGGGTGGCTAAGTGATCACAAAGACAAAATCACTCACGTGTTGGGTAAGTAATTCAGTGCATTCCATGTAAAAATGTTTACATCAAATCATATACAGAAAAAATGCATGCATCGATTTCAGATATTTAAAACACATACTAGCCAAACAACCAACAAGTCTTCCAACGGCAGGAAGAAAGTCTTCTTCAGCAGCAGGTGCAACAGATCTCTGTTCTTTGGTTGCAGTTATAATCACATGTTTAAGCTTATGGAGCATTTCAGGAAATTATCTGAAGGTTAAAAAGTTAAGTACCAAGAACTGCAGTTCCTCTACTGACCACTAAACCACTAAACCACTGCGCCTCCAAAAGTGAGTCAGTCCCCATGGACTCCCACAGGCGGGCCGAGTCTGGTTAATTAATGGGAAACACTGCTCCCATGTTAAAACCTCCAACTTCACAGCGGAAATAAACATCTACATCTATGAATATCTACAGCTAATCCCCCCCTCTACCTTAAAGGTGTACAGAAAAGAAAACTGAATTTGAGCCCACTCTGGGTCATAAAATTAGTGTAAAAACTCATCTAACAGACGTTGTAGGCCAAACTTTGTGCAAAATTCTATTTTTGAGTAAATCCGGGATGAAAGTGTTGTATTTTTTTTTCGCATTGGACAATGCAGGCGCACGGATTGTACAGCCTGCTCTTCAAAAATATTGGATCTGTCATCCGATTCAAACGTTAAACACGCACACACACACGGTGATGAACAAATCTGTTAAATCTCCCACAACTACAAACGGAACAAACGGCCATTTCCGTACACCTTTAAAGGGATAGTTCAGCTCACAGCTCTGCTTTACCGTTCTAAAAAAGCTTGCACCGACAATTAAAGGTAATGAACCTACTCCCATATAGGGATTATGGCAATGGGCCAATTTGTCAACTTTGTACAATTTTTTGAGGCTCCATAACTTTGTTAAGTTCTCCTGCTTTGAGTGACAGGCAGGTCGGCATATGTTTGCCACAAGCTAGCAAGCACTGAAATCTCAGACACACCGTCTTTTTTGCTCATTCTTGTGTCAGTCAGGAGTTCTGCATCATCACGAAAGATGGTGAAGTTGGTGTAGTTCACTCTGAGCTCCAAAACCACTCTTCACTAACCTAAGGGTGATGTCACTGAAACTACGTCCATCTTCATTTGTAGTCCGAATGTGCATGGAATGGTAACACAATCTGAGCTACAAGGAAAAACAGAACAGAATCAAAGGTCAGAAAAGACAAAATAAGTGTTCCAATAAAAATGCTGTGTGTCTCTGCGTGTTCCAGGTATTGTGCAAGTGGAGGGGACTGTTTACACAGTCATAATGTGGGGAGTTGTTGTATTTATGGGGACACACAGGGAGTCACATTAACATAAATCAGTAACATTAAGGTTAAGACGTGTTGTAAAGTCTGGTTTGGCCAAGTAGTTGTTAGTTTTAAGGCTAGAGGAAGTCTTGAGGAAATTAACGTAAGTCAACGTAATGTCCTCTTAAGTCATGGAGACATGACTGTGTGTGTGTGTGTGTGTGTGTGTGTGTGTGTGTGTGTGTGTGTCAGACGAGGTAGAGAAATGTTGCAGGCTATGAAACGCTCTGGTTCTCTGTTGGCTGTGATGTTGTGGACAGAGCCGTGAAGAGGCTCCCAGGCAGTGCTCTCTGTCACCATCACTCGCCGTCACACACAGGCCTTCCTTTCTTTCCTTCGTCCTGTTTAAAGGAAGATGAACAACAAGTGGAGGAAAGGGAGAGAGGTTTGCGTGCATGATTGTCTTGTTGTTGCATACTCAAAGTTTTGGATAAGTTGGAGGCAAGCAAGAGCAAAGCGTGTAAACAGTTGGGAGAGAGTGCCACGGCAAGCTTTCTACTTAACACAGAAGTACACAACAGTTATACTGTGCTTGAAGGGAATAGGACATGGTAATGTGATCTGTTTCAACTGCCAGTCCTATTTGTTTATACTATACATTATATTGAAACAAACTGCTACTGTATATAAATTTCTGATAAGTACTAGGGATGCACAGTACCACTTTTTTTCAAACCGATACGATACCGATACTTGGATCTGAGTACTTGCCGATACCGAGTACCGATGCCGATCCTTCTACCACAACAAAAAAACTAATGATTAGGCAAAATGCAATGAATTGGAAGACAAGTTTTATTTGCTTCTCTGCTTGTCTACTCTTCACAGTATATAAACACCACACTAGACCTAAAGAGGAACAGATCACCGTGATGTTACTGTACTCACAGGTTTGTGAAGAGGAGTTTAGAAGCTCAGAGTTAGCTGCTTCCACCAACTGGTCCATGAGGGAGTGGGAAGTCCAGGCTTTGGTTTGTGGAAAGTGCATTAACGCACCTTTCATTCAAAGTGACCACGATGCTGGTTCCATCGCCGCCATCATTACCGGCACCGGCCTACTTGCAACAGCGCCAGTACCGGCAACGGCGTTGCAAGTAGCTATTGTCATTGCTGGTAGACCCGTGCCAAGCAAAGCTCCAAAGCTCAGGGGAGGCTGGCTGGCCCTACAGCCCAGCACAGGGTGCTTGTGTGTGGGTGAGAGGAGCAGGGAGACTCTCTGGAGCTCGCCATGGTGTCTGGACCATTCATCCTATTAACCATTTTTCGACCAATTCAAGTGAGTTTAGAAACATTATTTTAAGGTTGACATAACTACATAGTCTTGCTTTAAAAAAGAGAAGAAAAAAACAAGAAAAAAACAATTTGTAGCAATGTTATCATCCATGTTGTTAGTATAGTGGAAAACTGTTTCACCCTGAAGGACTCATTCCAAGTAAATACTACACATTTTTCTTTGAATATCTTTATAACGGATCCAAAAAGCAGTCTTTAATGAGTGCTTGGCAACACAGAGATTGCAAAAAAAACAAACACCTGTTTTATGTGAATGTTTAGTTTTGAACACTTCAGTCAGGGCAATAAGGTGATTATCACAGTTTTACTGACGATTAACAGGTGCTAACCCTGAAGAGTGTTTCAAATGTGTTACAAATCCGGATCCAAAATGTAAAGTAACCTCCTGTCACCAGCCAAGTGCTCTCACTTTAGATGATTTCTCCATCTTTCTGTCCTTGCGAGGACTGTTTGGTCCTTATATCCCCTTCCTCATAGGAGTGCAACAAACACACACACACACACATATACACACTTAAACCCATTCCTGCGGCTGTATTGCCAGGCGAGGCAGTGATGTCGTTCCTTCCATCTCTCTCTGGTGTGAGTGCGTCCAGTCCTCCAGGGGGAATCCCATCCCTCTTAATCCTATTAGTGCTGGAACTCACGGCTTGGTGGTCTACTCCTCTGGACTTGTCCACAGTCATTATCCTGACCTCTACGAGCACAACATCTCCATCCCTCTACATTTCTACCTCTTGTGTTTTCTCCTTCTTCCTTTCCCTTTAATGCTACTTTAATACCCTGCTCTAAAAGATTATAATACCCATATCAAAAGCAATGTTTGGGTGATTTTTTTAAGTGAAGGTTTGAAGGCCAAAAAAAAAAAAAAAATTGATGGGCATGTTTTTCCTAGGTAATTTTGTCCGGTGGGTGAGCTCACTATGAGAAAACATTGAACAGATGTTTGTTTTAACAGGAAACACTCACTTGTGGAATGGCTTAAATCCCCAAGTCCCTTAGCCACTGCCACAAATATAACTGGCTAGAACCTGTGAATTAGTCTGCAGGCTAATTGTACCAGCGCTTTAGTTTGTTTAGTCTCTACCTGGGGTTTGATTAAGTATCTTTTAAAGGTTGATAAAGCTGATTCAATCTCGGTGGAAGATGTTTGAGGTCCAGCTAATCTGAAAATCACCAGAGGGCTGAGGCCATACTGTACTTACAAAACTGCCATCGGCTCATGACTCATTCCTTCTCATTTCTCAAACTGAAACAAAGAAAGGCTCCCCGCTGACAAGCTGACACTCAGGCAAACGCGTTTTGATATTCCAGGAGGTATTAGAAAGGCTCATTTGCAATCTGTTTTTTGGATTTCTATGATGTAGCCATACACATGGTGTATATTACTGAGTAATTTCCTACTAGATCAGCCTTGAAAAGGCGGCACGGAGCTCCACTTATCACATCTGTCCTAATGCCAGAAAATGTAGGAACCTTTACTGTCAAATAATCAACCCGGAGCTGTAAAAACTTAAACTGCACCAGCTTTTTTAATTAACAACCCAACACAGCACAAACAGTAGACACCTTAAAAATGTGTTTGGCTGTTCTTTAAGTAAAAGTGCAAATCTTTCCGGGGTAAATTATTGACAGATGCATACATGGAGTCGTATACATTTTGTCTGCCTACAAATATGTACACCACAGAGGTGAGGTGAGATTTCCATAATGCAAACTGAATGTAAAAATTGAAAGGAAGGGGATCAACTTTGTCTATGTGCAAAACATGATTCTGCATATCTATAGAGAGGGAATGGGGGAATCCTGATGGATTCTCAAACACAGACGGAGGAGAGGGGACGGGGTCATGAAGTTTGCCCAGTGGTGACAGCTAAACAGTGACCCCTTGTTTCTCAGGTTGTACATATAAATATTATATAGGATGATGCTTACTCAGCCAGTATACATATCACAAATGTATGTCTGTGTATATACAGTAGTAACTAATGAGCTCAGCTGATAAAACATGTTTATGCTATAAAGCACTACTCAACCTTAAACGGACCCCGATGAGTTCTTATTTTGGTTATAAAAGAGTCTCATATTAATGTGGATGAAGCTGTTACCCACTCGTTAATGGGTCCAATTTTCGATAAATAGATTGTTTTGTCTTTATCGTTATTATGATATTATTATTTAGTGGTCAACTCACCCAGCGTTTCCTACGTTCGGTTTCCTGGACGCTGCCTGGTGGATCATAGAAATTGGATCGCCATTGGCAACGTTTAGGGACGGAACTACGATGGTATCTGATCGTCTTCGAACCTCCCACTTTCGTTCTTGATTAATGAAAACATTATTGGCAAATGTTTTTGCTTTTGTCCGTCTTGTGCCGGTCCAAGAATTTCACCGTGCGCGCAGAGGCTCATGGGAAATGTAGTGTGAAAACACTTGGCTTTCCAAAACTCCTCCTCTAGTACCTTTATTGGACAACACACTTATAATTTACCTCACATTTACAGACACAGACCCACACTAAGGATAGAGGCTGGCCCGCCCATTGTAACTTGGTTCCACATCATGCTGATGGACAAAATGGGACTGCACTGCATCTTATACCAAGATTTATATCAAAGGTAGGACATTATGCATATCCATAGTAAGGCTGTTACAGGGTTAATCATAGATCCAGCAGGAGATCAGGGTGCATGCCTGGCCAATACAGCAATGTTTCTTAAGGATTTTGTATGGCTGTATCGAAGTTTGACTCAAAATGGAAAGCATTTGTGAGTTATTTTACAACTAGATACAATAGAAAAGGAGGAAAAGAAGAAGAAAACAACAACAACAAAATTCTGTAATCCTCAAAGAAAACCAAGGCGCACTGAGGATTCTGCTGGAGAACTAATCTGCCCACTGGATACACACCTGGTGAAAAAGCCAGTGACTGTGAAGCATGAATGAAACAGCTTTCGATCAGCAAAAGAATCATTACGCTTCACTGGAAGTTTGAATCCCAACAAACATACGATATTTTAAATATGGATAATTATGGAAAAAAGCTCCAGTCCAGTGGTTCTGAACCTGCAACCCATTGGTGGGCTGTGAAGGTGTTCCATTCGCGCTAACAAATAATTTGCCAACCTAGTTTAACTATAACATGAACTGCATGCTGTATAAATTATACAAATGCAAGTGGAGAATAAGGTTGGAAAAGCTGAGAGCCTTTGTCCCAGTAGTTTATGATTTTAATCATGTTTGTTTAGAGTCTGCTGCTGATTTCACTTTACTTGTCTCCACCTGCTCCACCTACTTGGCTTTGTGCTACCATAAGAACCAGAGATATAATCTTGTGTAGCCCACTCATTCTTCTTCCCTGTCAAAACCTGTCATATAGATTACCAAGTGAGCATGACTCTGCAGGCACAACCAACCCTGACTTAGAAGACATTCCTTGGGATCACAAAATACTTTATGCAACTTTTTTTTTTTTTTTTGCAACACTTGGATACTAGAACTAGAAACAGACTTCAGGTGAATTAGTTAGTTGTAGTTAGTTATTAATTTAAATTAAGTTAAAAAACACTGCAAGACCTTTAAAGTATTGGTTGAGGCTATATCTTGGATTCCTTAGGTACACACCTTTTAGTTCAAATAATGTAAGCTATAATCTACATCTAACTACCATGAAACTCTTTCATGACAATATTATTTTTATTCATAGCAATTATGTAAGGAAAACAGTTTTGTGATTTGGCCTGGGTGTGAGTAACGCACACAAAACCCCGTGTACAAACACCTTTCCTCCAGAGCTGACGCTGTAGCCAGGCTGAGAATGGCCAACAGTTTGGATGGTTATTTTTTCCTCAGGTGTGTGTGCATGTGTATGTGCATGAGTGTGTGTGGTTGGGGGTCCTTTCCTGTCACTTCAATGTTCTTTACCTGCTGGAAGAGATGATGATCGGTCCCCTGTGCTCTGCTCTGAGCCTGGTGGATGACAGGATCTAACAGAGCTGATAAACACAGACACCCCACAACCCGGCTGGCCTCGGCCCTGACAGTGACTGAACTGGCCTCAAATCGCCTTTGACAGGGAGCAGTGTCAACACACCTACAACACACACGCACACACACAACCTCAGAGTGAGCACACAAATGCAGACACACATAGATATAACGCCGTATGTCTTCAAAAACGCGCATCTCCTACATTCACACACTCAGTGACAAGAGGAGGTTTAAGTATGAAGCTAGTTCAAAATGAAATGAATGACGGTTTCTGAAAACATGCAAACACACTCTGTCACACACACACAAAAGCTTAGCATGTCCAAAGCTATTCTAACGGAGGTGAGTTGACGCCACCTCAAAGACGTGGCTGTCACTTCATCTGCAAATGCATGGGGATGATTTGTGGCAAACACCACAGCGCCCGTGTAGTGTCATGTTGGAAACTGACCGCCTCCATGGACACAGAGGATCAAATGAAGCAGGGAGCAGAGACAGGAAGCTCCTCACAAAGCAAGTCAAGGAAATGATGTGATCTATGTTAAAGGTATGGACCTGGCAGAGGGAAGACAGGGAGATGAAGTTGCATGTAGATAATAATATATGAGCTAATATTACCTTGGCCTACAGGAGAACACCAAGCCATACATGCATAGGCAGTCCACCTAGTCCATACAGTGCAATTGGTTTTGCTCGATAGTATTCACTGGTACTATGAATATTAGGAGTTGGATCATCAAGATTAAATGCTAATGATCCTAATTCTTCCGGCCAATCAGGTCCCTTTCAATTACTGCAATAAATTGTCATATGCATATTGATTTTCATATTGTGGACCGAGCACTTGTGTGACAAATAGGTTGCTTCATGTATGTTCAAATTTATAATTAACCCCTGAATTGTAGGTATAGGACCCCCAGCCAATCATCAGTAACAACCAAGACTAGTAGGCTAATTGTGTTGTTGGAATGAGTAGGACAGTTTTAATTGTCTGTTGTTGGACAGAAACCATCAGTTTTTGTTTTTTTAAATGTGGATTTATAGCGTTTTGGAAAAAAAAAAAAAAAACTTTTAATTTTTTATCAACAATATTTTTGTTGGATTTAATAATCATTGTTCAACATGTTCAGACTGAGCCAACAATCATTTTAAACAGGATACATTGAATATTAACAAAATGGGTGGGTCTAGGTAAAAAATGTCATTTTATGGAAAACTATTAAAATGGATTTATAGCGTTTTGGAAAAGAGCTCTTCATTTGTTTTCAACAAAGTCGACGAGAGGGCAATTCATAGAGCGGCGGATAATGTACAGTAATATACTGTATACCTTGCACGGATCTTGCCCGGTTGGTTTTCAGCCAAGAGACACTGACCCTGCAACAAGTCATCTAACCATCAAAATTACTCCAAAGCTGTTTAATTAAGATAGAAATCTTGCATAGTTCCTCTTTAACTGATGAGATGGCAGAAGCAGTGTAAGGGCACACCGGGCTTGTTTAGTTCACTTGAAACTGACTTTTTCCTTGGTGCGGACGTTTTGGGGGAGGTGTGAATTTTTCCAAGATGGCTGACGAGTGGCAAAACTTGCCAGTAAGAGCTTTGATACACCTCACCAAACTTTATTTCATATACCTCACAGACTGCTTTAAACAAAACTCAACATTTTCCTTTTATCGTCGCTCTAATTTTACAAAAAAAAAAAGTTTCCCCTCTGAAGTCTGCTTAATGTGGGAGCCTGGGGAGTGTGTTTTTAATTTATTTTTTATTTTTTTTTATACCTAGTCATTTCTGTATGCTCTGTAGGCAGTGGGGACCCGGGTCATTCATTTAATGTTGCGCGAGTGTTCGCCGCACGGTGAGATCAAGAGCCAAATGAGCACAGGGTGAATAAGAGCCCCATGAAAACCTCTTGCCAACTTTAATGGAACGGTTCCCTGCTGAGTACTGAGAACATCTCCTGCACGCACTTACACACACACACACGCACACACACACCCCAATCAAGACATTTATGTTCAATGAAGAGATGTAAAATGTGCTTGCACACTCACACATGCACTCATGCCTCCATAGGAATCCATTGAATGTAATGATATCAAAGCTGATGTTGTACGAATGATATCACATGAAACATCAAGGTCTTTCTCTTTGCCTACTGTGTTTGAGATGCCATGGCTATGTTTGTGTTCAGTATGGTTCAACACACATTATCAGATGTTTCAGATAATGCTTGGGAGTGTGTTCATTTTTTGTAAATGCGTACAAGCTAATTTAGAGATCTGTAAGAGAAGAGGAAAGGCAGGGCGGAGTAAAATGAAATAGAAAGGAGCAGTAGACATAAAGCCCAATAAAATAAGATTTAATAAGATAAAAGACATGACTGCATTGCAGAGGACAAAAACTATGAAGACAGGATGACAAATGACAGAAAGACGAGTAAAGTGGGAAGGAGCACCCAGTGTAGCTGGTCAGTGTGTCAAGTCCACCTATAGTTTGAGTTAGGAGGATTCTTGTACACACGCTCCATAAATAAGTTCACTGTTCCACTATATCATAATAAACATTCTTCTTGGTTCTTGGTTTAGCTAATAAAAGACTCAGTTCACAGAAAACTGCAGAATCTGACAGCTGAAGAAATTGTCTTAAAAACGTTCCATCTTGCAAAGTTGTCCAGTATTCCCTGAAATTAGACAACCTAAATGTAGGGGAGGAGATATTTTTCTGGAGGTTTTTTTTTTACCATATTGCTTGAAATCCTCTTCATACCGAAATTGCTGTAAAAACAACATCCAATCATTTTGAACGGCATTTACAAATTGAATTCATTGGATTGCGATGCATCTATTAAACTGCCATCTGCCCCCCTTCGCACACGTGTTCAGGGTCTTCAGTGATTTACAATACAGAAAAAAGTTCCTGTGTTCTGGAGGCTAGAAAAGGCTTTGGACTTTTTAATTAATTGTGTATTTTCAAACTGTATCCTGCTCGAACCATATTTCCAGGATCTCCTACTCTAACTAGAGTCGGAGATCGGAGAGTCTAGAACAGGGGGTCAAAGACATTTTAGTTCAGGGCCCACATACAGAGAAATTTGATCTCAAGTGGGCCAGAAGATTCAAATAATAGCATAATAACCTATACATAATGAGAGCTCTAAAACTTTCTCTTTGTATTAGTGCAAAGAAGTAAAAGTATAAGCTGTATATAGTTAATAACTATTATTTTTGCAAAACATTTTTAACAACCTGGAATTTCTTAAAAATAAATGCATTTTCAGATGCTCATTGTAGCCTCCAGTGTGTATTATAGAGATGTCAAACGCTTTAAAGCAAATATATTCCAGCACCACTTAACCAAGTGTTTTAGTGAGTTTTTTTTGTTGGAAATTCAATGAGTTTGAGTCTGAGCAATGTTGCAGAGCTTTTGATGTTAGCATGATAACCAGTTAGCCCTGTTTGGTCCTGCTGCTCTTCATTATATTCTTCAAGCTCTCAGGACTCATCCCATACATCTTCCCTGTGTCTCTGATGGGCCGACTGGCTGGGAAGCCGTCACTGTCTATCTAAATCCCGCCAAAGTAAACAACCTACCAGTTGTATAATCAGAATGAAAGGTAAACATGTATGGAAAGCATTATCCCCCATACCATGCCAGTTTGGCAACATGTCAACAACTGCCCGGTGCTTGGGGTAGATTTTTTTCAAGCTCACATTAGCTCAGTGTGAGGGTGACCTCACACATGCAGCAGACTGGCAGAGCTGGGGAAAAAAAAAAGTTATAGATTTTTTGATGGTCCACTGGACCAGTGATGTGGCGGTGCACGGGGTGTGTCCAAGTATGATGGCCAGTCCAGCATGGGGGAAGGAGGACACCCCAACGCTGCCCTCTATTTGTGTGGAGAATGAATTCAACAGTTGTTCACAAATTAACCATCAAAATAGAAGCTTATTTACTGTAGCCACAATCTTTGACATTATTTGCTTTATCTGCCATGCGTGCAGACACTTTTAAAGATTTAATAGTATCAGTAATGATAACATTGTTTTACAACAAAGACATTACGTTAAATTATTGCAAATAATAACAAACAAAAATAGTATTTCATGAAACAGTTAAGAAATATAATACACTGAATGCACACAATTAATCATTTGGCATTTGAAAGGATGTTTTTTTAATCCAAGTATATCTCTTAAAGTTAATATGTAATAAATAACACAGTGATATTAATGTGTTCCAAATGAAATGTAACAGCTGAGAACAAAGCTGGTATTCTTTCATAGTGAGAAAAGATACGCATGATATCACACATGATACCTCAGTCCTGCAAACATCTACATTTCACTTAAATGGAAGCCTTGTTTCTTGTTTTAAGAATAAGTAGTCTGATGAATCATGACTGGAGGTACTGAATGCACACATTCTCACAACTTGGCTTCTCTACAAAACGAAAATGCACTTCAACATGTTCAAATATCTTTGTGTCTCACAGGTAGGCTGACATTCAGAATGCCATGTTATCCCCTCAAGTTCCAACCTTGTCTAAAATACAGTTTCCATTGCTAATGAGCAGCTGAATCGATTCCCAGCTTGGCTTTCTGCTGTGTTCACACCTCCTTATGGTAACAGTTTTTCCAAAACCATGGCTTCCTCCTTTCACACACCACCTACCTACTGCAGAGCTCTGCATGTATTCTCCACTACACCACAAATATATCCATTACCACAAGAGTCTAGTACAGAGTCCTATAATTTACATTAAATAGTAAATATATCATTAGACACTTCCGTTACTACACAAAATCCCTGCCATTCCCCCCCCAATAAACAGTAATTCTCTTTAGCAGTGATCTGTTACATGCATTTCAGAAACACATTACTGGACTGAAATAAACACAACTATAATATTTTTATAATCTGTAAATATTATTTTAACACTGATATAACACAACATTACATTTTTTACAGTGTACTTTGTGGGCCCAGGCCTGGTGCTACCCATTGCCAGGCGGGTAACATGACACAGTCTATGTACACACACACATATTCACATAAAATCACAGTGCAGGCACACACACAGCATTTTGTACACTTGTGTGTAAAGTTGAAAGCAGCACTTATGGCACGATAATTAACTTGGACTCTTCCTCTGTCGCAGTGCCCCCTCCCGCCTCTTCCTAATCACTAACACGGTTTGTCTTTCTAACTCTTGGATGAACCACTCACTGAAAATATGTTCAGAAGTCTCCAACAACTTTTTTGCTTTCCCAGACTGGCAGATGCTGACCATTTGGAGCAACAAAAACAGAAAAACAAACATGAAATCCCTCCTGTAATCCCTTCATTACAGCTACTGCTTTCAACCCAAATGCTCCTGAACTTAGTTGTATAAAAAAAAAGAGAGAGAGAAAAAGAAGCAATATTAACAATGCCTACTATCTGTGTTTTGGTATGGGAAAATTATTCTTGGTTTCAGTTCAGGTCAGCTGTCTGTGATCCTCATGGGTAGTCAGGCGAGAGGTGAAAGTTGAAGGGGATGACATGAATGTCTCCCTGTGCCATGGGGTCTGACGCGCGCCACATCAGCAGGCTCGTTCCTAACTGATGTCAGAACATGTTAACCTGTTTCTCCTGCTTTTGTAGGTTAAAGTACCATGCCCTCTTATTTTAAATCTGCCAAATATTAATATAGTTCGATAGCAATTTATCTCGTACATACAGCTGCACTTTCAGTGATCTGAACATTTTTCCCACGTGAGACAAACGGCTCAAGGCTCCAAATACATGTCTGAGCTGATAACTTTCACAGCACAGGACACACTGGACTGTTTAAACATCTTCGGTCTGGGGTGAAAGCCAAAATGAAAAGACAAGTGATATATTCTGTCCTTATGACATGATGGGTCCTGAACATTTACAATAGGAATTGTTGTTTGTCTTTCACTTTATTATAATCCTAAATTCATGTTAAGAAAAAAATGCAAAAATTAAAGGCGCATAAAAACTGCACAAAGTGATAATGCGTTTGTGAATGTGCGTCAGCTACTGTGGAAATGGGATGGGGAGGAGGGTGCTGGTGACAGCCTTTGGAGAGAGTTTCAGTCTGTGTCAGTCTGTTTGTGTTGTATTTATTTTTCCTGTTACAAAACATCTTGGAACAAAAATGGAGGATGTTGGTTTGAATGTGGGTGCTAATGAAACTACTACATTTCTTAGTGCCTCTTTAAGTCGCGGGACAAAGTGGGAGCCAAGATACCCTGACTTTTAGTCGATCAAGTTCCAAAACCGTATATTTTGTTACACTGTATTCTCGTGGTGCAAACAGAAGGGAACATGAAAACCTCCTGTTATCCTAACTCGTGTGTTCACACATTTTTTCCAACATGGCTACCCCCACAGCTAGCTGTGAAGTCACACATTTTAAAGCCACAATATGCAAGTTCTGGAAATCGAGCTAGCGCTACTGCAAGACTTCCAACCAGCCCTTAACCTCCATCTTCATCACCTCCTTCACTCTCTCGGCTAATGCTGAAATCATGAGCTTGCTAGCCTGTGCCTCAGTCATGGCAATGTTTTCCAAAATCTAACACTAGCTTCAAAAAGAGTAGCAGACAGGAAGCTTTGATTGACAGCCAGGAGACTTTGACCTTCTCTGATTGGTAAGAAGGCTCAAACTAGCATTTAGCAAATATCTCTGCACTTTTCAGACATTTATGTGGTTTCTCTTCAGGGAAGACAGGGCAGGCCACAGTTTTATCCCTAGCTTTAGTACGTTACCTGTATGTGTATTTTAAATAGCCACACTCCCCTTTCCCTTCCCTCACTCTAAGTTAGTAGAGTCTTTTGATCAAGATTCTAGTTTAGCACTTTTACCCCCTCTATTTTTGTGCCGTTAACTCTCTTAACTCCATCCCTGGCTCCCTCTTCCCTTTCTCCTTCCATCCGGCACATTTTTAGCTCCACTCTCTCTCTCACTATCTGTCTCCAGTCATCCCTGGTAGCCCTCTGTCATCCATTGTTCGAGCTGGGAGTGATGCCAGCCTGGCTGAGCCTGGCATCCTGCATGGCCCGCCAGGCTGTGCTTGAATGGAGAGGCAGAAAGGACCTTGGCTAAACTGGCACGTGCATCACAGGGTGTGGGTAATGGCTCCCTTATGCCAAACACTATATTCCTCTAATATAACTAATTCATCTGAGAGAAGTGGGGCTGGTCAGGATGAGGGGGAGAGGGAGCAAAGGGAGATAATCATAGAAAGACAAGCTCTCAGATCAACAATCACTGGACCCCAGAATGGCTCTCATACATTGTTCCAACCAATGAGAACAGACCCAGTGCTGGGCATGTGGTAGGGATAGTAGATTATTTATAATATCTTATATTTATTCTCTGTTATGTCCCACAAATTGGCCATCACAGCATCCCCTCCCCTCAAAAACCAACAGTCTGTTCGCTCTGCTCTGATCAGTGTAGATGTCCAATAGTCTTCATTACTTCTAAAACAGGCAAGTGAACTTTTACTCTCTTTAGTCAAGGAGGTGATTGTGATCTCAGAGGAAATAGAATCCAGGGATTAGAGGAGGATGCTGCTCTTGGATAATGTCAGTTTTAATTTGAAATTCAAAGAGGTTCAGTTTAACATTACAGTTCCAGGTTGAGCTCCATGCAAGATAGTGGACATATCCTGTCTGCTTCAAACCTGCCAAGTAACCTACCCCTGCCCCTAAGCCCCAGATTGACCTTACTTGCAGGTGAGAGGTTTGACTTGGCCATTTGACAATTATCTTCTCAAGCTACAACCTAGAAAGAACAAGCTGCGCACCATTTACAAGCAATGCGTCTTTGCTTCATGGTTCAAAGAGGTGCTAAGAGTGACATAAATGTGTGTACTGCTTCTGCCAGAATTGTTTTTTAAATAGCAAATACACTCGTGCTCACCGTGGTCTTAAAATGAAATGTAGCCTTGTGAATTGTACAAAGGAAGGTGTTTGTATGTTTGACCAATAAGTAACACTGCATTATGTTATTTTAAGAGAGAATAAAGACAGTGAAAGATCATACAAGAGTGCCTACTGTGTCCTCTTCAGAGAAGTGGTCTTTCTTAACTTTCCCTGCAAATTTACCAAGGTGCAAGCATGCCTGCATGGCATTTTAAGGTAATGGGTGACGACCCATAACTAATAAATTGACTAAGCAGAACCCTTTGCTGTTGCCATGTTTGAGGGCATTAAACTGTCCGTGCAGTTTAGTCCATGTGCTTGGATTAGATTAGGAGTAGAAAGCTTCAGGTAAAACATGGATCCTCTCTTGGGTTTGATGACTTTAACTTAAACTCAAGCTCCCTAAATATCAGAACCTACATTTCCCATAATGCAACTGAGTGACATATTTCATTAAGCTCTCCATAAAAAGTAAATGCCCATGTCCTTTCAAAGCCACTGCTTCCAGTGGTAATGCAGGCTTTTGTTGAAAATCTGTAGCATCAAGGGTTATTTTCACAGACTTTAGAAAGCTCTCTTGAGAGCCTCTGAGGACATTATGCCCCTGTTTTCACAGGCTGAGTGGCACTCCCCATTACCAGTTAGAAATCTTCCTATGTAAAAGCAGTGCCTAACATTTCCCAACATTGACCAAGCCTTAACCACAACAGTGGGAGATCAGAAAACCTTCATGTGAATCTTTCTCTTTTTTTTCCGCGGAGACTAAATCATTCTGGAAGGCACGGAAAAACTGCCTTTTTGTTGTTTTGACATGAAGATTTTATGTGGAGTCAAATGTTGATTCAAGCAGGAAAGACAAACCTGAGTGAACTCGTAACCTGATAATAAAACATTTAACTAACCAAGAAGAAAATCAAAAGTGAATAAAAGAACAGGTGTCAAGGCAATATTGTGGATAAATACTTCATAGCTCAGTTTTGGACGATTGTGACGCTACATTGCTGCTTCATGTCAGGGTGCGGTTAAAAGGCTTTTTTTCTTTCTTCTTTGATCACATTTCTGATGTAATTTCTACTTATTTCTAATTTTTACTTGCCATGTAAAACACTAATCATGATTATTATAAAACAGTCTGTGGCCAAAGATGATTACACAGCTCAGAGACAGAACAACAGTCATAAGAGGAGAGAATAGAGTGCAGTATGTCACGTCTGGTAGTGTGTCAGCCTAGCCAACGCCTCCCCACTTACCCCAGACCACATACCAGTCTGGCTAGCAGTCTGTGCCAAGGAGCCCATGCTACTGCATTAAGACTTATCCCTCAAAACTCATGCATGTGTGTCTGTGTGTGCATGAGTGACATTTAGACTACTCCATTGCCATTTATGTTGGCATCACAGTGTATACCACAGAGGCACAATGCCTGAGCCAAGTGTTGCTGATGACTCTCTTTATCCATTGCAGTATGTAGGTTGGTAAAATCACACATACACACGCAGACACAAACACGCACACACGCGCAAACACACACAGTGCGGCGATTAAGAATAGCCAACTGGCGCAGATGGCTGTAAAAATATATTTGGAGCCATAAGCCTTGAGGACACTGTAATGAAAACTACCCAAGTAAGAAACTCAGAATACTAGAAAAAAATGGTGCCATAACGCCGCAATTAATAACCAGTGTATTATTATAAGAGTTGGATTTCTACAGTTTCTCAGCTCTCTGTTAAAAAAATACCATTCCAGAGTTTGCTACAGAGCTCTGGGAATTAGAGTGTTGTTGAACATTTGTTTATTCTTTCATCAATCATTCAGTCATCAACAATTAATGCTCAGTGCTGTATTTATGAGATTAGAAATGAGAAAATAATTCAATAAAACTATTATTATATTATACCTTTAATTATATTGAAAGTAAATTAGAATATTTACAGTTTCCCCAATGGAAAACGGTCTCAGGCTGTTGGGCCACACTCAAAGGCCTCCAATTTTACTTTTTTTATCCTGTGATTCAAGATATTCATGTTGCTATTGCTGTATTGTCAACCTTGGTATTAACAGCAGTTAACTGACCAGTCTAGAATATATCTTCCTGTCTCCAGTGCTGGAAAGACATGGCAATGTTGCATTTCCATCACTTCTTTGCTTATATTCTATTCCATACTGAGCAGCTATAGCTACATTTAGGTAGGCAAGTCCAACCCATCTACTTGCTTTCTTCCACCGTAGCCTTCAGTGTTCCCCAAAAATATACAGCTGAATCTCATGTCAACTGATAATCAAGAAATCTTCATTAAAAATGTACATACAGCCCCTTTAAATGGTAGAAAGTATTGAACTAGACTACCAAATAGAGAAAAAAGTTGGGGAAAAAAGAAAATTAATGTTAATTTCACTCTTTAAAAAACCATGAATGGACACAAAATTACAGCTTTCCTTCAGCAATGAATGCAAATAAAGTCTTGAAAGTTAATGCAAATAATTCCTACAAAGCTCGTCCGCATCGTTACTTACTGCACCTGCACCTGCTAATGATCATTTGGGTAACACTGTACTGCAGGGAGTATATTACTCCATAATAGTTTCAGAATGGTGAAGAAAAAGACAGGACTTAACAAAGGAAGACAGACTGGTTGGTCTGGGTTCATCCTACAGCAAGATAATGATCCAGAACATTAGAAATAAGAAACTAGACGGCTTCACATGATGGAGGAGCAGCACAGTCTCCAGAGTCTCCGGACGAGCTGGTTTGTGATTAAGGAGACAGAGCAAATCCAAATCCACTCCATGCAATCCAGTCCAATCCAATCCATTATACACCTATGAATGCAACACTTATTTCCACAGAAAAACTCAAATGCACACATAAAATGAATAAAAAATGCATATGCATGTACTGCACATTACATACTTATACATATACTATATTTACATTCATATTGCCCCATTAACTGACTCTTATCACCCATCTTCACACCAGTAATTCTGCTGTAGAAGGGGCAGTCTACACCTACCAATAGGTCAGACACTGTCTTCCCATTAAAAAAGGCCAAATAGGTCACTTATCTGAGGAACTTACTGTGACCTGCTGCTACACTTTATAATTTAACAACATGACAGGATCAAAAGTCAGGTGATAATGATGACATCGTATGAAGGTCCGGCACATGATAACATCCTACTGTTCTGAGCTATACTGTAGAAGACTGAGAGGGGCCCTACAAACCCACATCTGCTGATAATGACCATTTAATTACATAATAACGGTTGAAGCAGATCTGCACATGGTAACACTCAAACAAACACAAAAACAAAATTGTGTATTGATAATAGGCTACAATGCTAATTAATTCATGCAGTGCCCATGGGACATAATCTAAAAGGGGGCCACTGATGATTATGACGTAGCTTTTTATTAGCAAAAATCAAATCTTGCTTTCACCGGAGCTGTCGGCTCGGGGAGAAAGTTTTTGAGGTAGCGCCGGTTAAAACTGTCACCACTGTGTAGTGTGAGGAAGGACGGAGGCACTGATGTTGCATTCAGGTCCAGTCAGACAACTGAATAACGCCGTCAGCAAACCAACCGGATGTCATTTTACTCGACGAGAGAAAGACGGTAAAACGTGGCTCAGGTAAACAATACGACATCACCATGACAACATATTCTCATGCCTGTATTGTTTTGCCTCGTGCTGACGGACCACATGTTGTTTGCCTGACGTCTGCGCGATTTCATGTGAATGCAACATCAAGAATACGTTCCGATACGCAACCGCACCGCTAGATGGGGGTAATTCCTATACATAATACCTTTAAGTTACACTAAAAACAGCCCTCCTGCAGTGTTAATAAAGTGTACACTGTAATTGTGATTTTGATTTTTTTGGATTCAAAACTTGATTAAATTATTTTATTTATGGAGTCAGGTATTCTCTCTCTCTCGCTCTGTGTGTGTGCATGCGTGTGCAAGTGTGTAAAAGAGAGAGATGGAGAGAGAACATAACAAACCAGTGTAGTAGTGCTTGAGCCACAGGGCACCTTAACACCCAGGCTAAATTCAAAGTGAAACAATAATTCCACTCTACTTCTGTTTCTGTCATGTTGAGAAATGTAATTCAAGGCCAGTGAGTTTTGACCCCAAGGCTCTACTGTATACCATGCTTCCTCCATGAGCTCAGTGTGTGAGTGTGAGTGTGTGTGTGTGTGCAGACCCCAGGTTATTCTCTGTCCCAATGGTGATTTTAGACAGCTGTGTCCCCACTTCCTCTGCCCTCGAGACCCACACGGCACACACTCGTAAACACGCGGTGTAAAAACTGAATTGACGGGGATAATTATCACCTGCGTGACACGGCAAAATCACAATCATCTCTGAGGAATTATTCTCCGTGAATTTTCAAATTGAAATTAAAAGAGGTTGATGTTTGTTTTTCTTCCATTTGCTCTCTTGCATACATTTACTAAACAGGAAAACAGACACTCAGTTTGGTTAAACAAAAGAATGTGCTTCAAGAATGCGGTTGCTTCGGAGAATGTCCGTTGAATGAACTTGCTCACCTCTGATAAAGTGCAACACGCGGGAAATGGTGTTAGCGGTGCTGAACACAAGTATTATAAAATGACTAATATTTTTGTTATAAACACTTAAAAATACCAAGCGGTATTAGTGTGACTCAACTTTTTGTTCCTTCACGCTGTTTAATAGCTGCAGGAGCTCTACCCTATTGTCCTGTCATGGTGTGTTTGAGGTCAGGTTTGGTAGCGCATGAGCTCATCATGTGCTGGAAGTCAGCATGGTGCTTCTTCCTGGTTTAATTGCTCAGCCTCTAGCCTTTATTACAGACTCGCATTTGTACTCTGGCCTCAGCCTGGCCTCTGGCCTCTCGTACACTAAGATCATCTCTAGCCTGTGGTCTCCTCTGCCTTTAACCTTTGCTGCACACTAACATCTGTTTCCTCTCATTAGGCCTCTAGGCTTGATCACGGGCTAAGAGGCCTCCTCTCTCTCTTTCCTCTGGCCCTCAGCCTTTAGCTCTCATCACTGCACAACTAGGAGAAAACATAGTGGTCTACAAAAGAATATATTTTGCCCTGGTCTGTGGGCAGGTCACTGCAGTCCCAACAAGTACATCATGGCTGGCAGTCCTGCTATTTGAGGGGGCATTCTTCTTCTGGTGCTGAGCATTGAACACCAGGCTACTCATCCAAGAGTTCACAGGCAGATGACCTCAGGTCTTTGTGGATAGAAGCTGTTCTAAGATATAGGGGAAAGAGATCAAAAGGATTAGGCTTCATAAAATATATAGCTATAATTTCATTAGTCCAGCCTATGCCCAGCCATTTATATTATGGTACGTAAATTGTCATTGACTGAGAAATTCAAATATATATCAGGCAAATGAGTGCAGGACTGCCAACAGTGACTAGAGGGTGAGCCTCAGTAAAAGTGGCACAGTTGCACAGATTGGATTTTATTTGGTGTTTATCTCACAAAATGAAACGATCGTCATGTAGAGCGCTCGAGCCGGTGATTCAACCAGAGCGAGGCTGGAAGCTGTGGTAAATCTCGCCCGTCTTTGACCGGGCAAACTGGGTGCGAAATCACTGTTGTCATCCAACAATAACCAGAGAAAAAAAACAGCCAAGTAGTTCCAAAAAACAGACTGCAAAGTAAACTTGCACACAGGTTTGGCAGCGTGTCAACAACAAGATCACCAGATCACCTGAGGATGAAAAGCTTGGCAATGACACAGCACGGATTCAGTGTAAATTATAAGCTGGCTGGTGGAGTTTCTAGTAATACGCTGCCGGACCCCCCACATATTTAAGTGACGTGACTACTGCATGCAGTCACACAGTGTGTTTACATGCACAGCTAAGTCAAGCTATGCTCATAGCTTTAGGCTACATTTTCACGGAAATGAAAAAGTGGCCTCGTGTTCCCACTTTTTATTCCGCGTGTAGACCAAGGGGGCAGTTGTCTGTCTGAGAAGTGAAGCCGAGTCAATCTCACTTCCGGGTTCAAAAAACTGCAATCCCCGGAGATTCCTGTGGGGGCTGGTGTCAGAAGGCAGAATGTCTCCATAGACCCCCATGTTAAAATCGCCGACTTTACATCCTAAATAAACATGATCAAAGCCTGGCATCAAGACGTTTTTTGGTCTCAGTCGATAGATTCTACCCCCGCACACACTCTGAGGGGGGTGAATTATTTTTTAACGTTACCGTTTTACTGTTATTAGGATAAGATTCTGGCCAATTAGGGCGCGGAAACGTTCAGCTACAGGTCCGGAGCGGTCTGGAGACAGGCTGCTTTGAGGCCAGTGGGCGGGTTCTCGGCTGGCCAATCCCAACATGGCGCTGTCCAGGCCGCCATATTTGAGTCACAAAACCGACTGCACAAAACCAATGGGTGACGTCACGGATGGTACGTCCATTCTTTTTACAGTCTATGGTGTAGACAAGCGTTTTTGGGGTGGAAATCCGTGTGCATACGATGAGGAAAAGTCTGTCTAATTCAATGTCGTATGCACGCCAGGCGCCTAGATGGCAGTGTGCCACACAACACACCATACCACCAAGTGTACAACCCAGACTTTTTCCCTCTTCTTCCTCTTCTTCTTGGTTTCCAGCAGGCTGTATGCCGGCCATCGTAATACTGCCCTCTGTGGCTTCCACAGGTCATAGCAATTAGAGCCGACTTTTGCGTTTTCGCCCTTTAAATAGGGACGCAATGGCGGAGAGTTGGTTTCACTTTTTTGTGTTTTCAAGCCCCCAAAAAGCTGTCGCCATCTAAACGAAATGAAGTACTGTGCGGTTTTCACCCATGAGCATTGTCGTGTAAACAGGGCCTTAGTTGAGTTCTATCCTTGTCCCAGTTTACATCAGGGAAAATAACGGTGTCCATTTCCTCAACATACAGTATGTAGTAATATGCATTGTTTCAGCAGGTTAATGTGGACCCATTTCCGTTCAACTTTTTTGTCACCTATACTGTAGTAAAAACCTGTATATAAATAACTTTGAGTTCTCAACTACGGGGTCATCTCTATGTTCCACGGTTCCCCTGCTGTGTGTGTGCCCGGGGGAACATAGAACCCTTCTATTCCCCGCTTTTCCCCAAAAGGACCCAGGGAACATGCAACTTTTAGTCCCATACCTGCAAGTTGAGTTGTGACTTTGTAGATCAGATTTTTCCCTATTTTTGAGTGAGAAGTTGAGATGTGACTTTGAATGAAGTGGAATTCCCCCATTGGTTGGGTTTAGTCACTGAAGAAAGGGGTTGGTTAAGTTTAGTAAAAAAATACCAGGTAGAGGCTAGACAGGCCAGATACTGTACAGATAGAGTCCAGATAAGTAGGGAGAGTCAATCGACCGGCAACTGCAGGGAACATCGGACCCTTTTTTTGAAAAAGTATTGCAATCAGGGAACGTAAGTACACCCTCACAGTTCCCACAGTTTCCCTGTTTGAAATGCACTGACCCATCAGCCCAGATTTTTTTTTTTTTTTTGCCAGGTTCAGGCCGACCTCTATGCTCCACTGTGTGCCTTCTCGACTGTTGTGAAGCATGTGGACATGCATTGTCCAGTTACAGTCAGGTTAAGGTGTATAGATGCAGAAGAAAAACAGTTTCCAATTGGTGTCAGGAGAAGTCCACTATTGGTAGGACTAACACGTTCACATGCACAACTACAAGAAGCAGCAAGAGCTGCAAACAACTGACTAAGCAGCAAGTGTATAAGCTAATGATCTGTTCATCTTCGTGTGTGTGTATGTGTGTGTAAACCCTATCTCTTTATCTATCTCTTTTTGTCCGTCTGTGTATGTGTGTGTGTGTGTTTCACTCAGACAGGGAGCTCTCTGTGTGATCTGGGGCCAGGCAGGTCTCGCTATGGTTAGTAAGGTCATGACAAGCCAAGTTATTGCCTAATTAGATTACTGAACACATCCTGCTTAGAGGCTACATAAACACATGCACACGCACACACAAATTCACTCAGTCAGCGATAAGAACACATGCACACAGAAACAGACACTCACGACCACACACACACACTTTCTTCTTTATCTAGTCCTAGAGAGAGTGTGTGTGTGTGTGTGTGTGTATGCAGACAGGAAGAGAGAGGCCCGGGCTGCTGCTGACCCTTTAAAGGTCTTGACCAGTGTAGAGCTCAGGAACATCTGCGAGACACACGCACACACATCATACTGTATACAGAATGACATTTCCGGCCCATGTTTCAAAGAAGAGCATGAGATGGAAACACTTTATCTGCAGCCTTTCACTCTTGGCGTGCCTCTCTGTTCATCTGTGGTTCCTCAACTGAACTTCTTCAATCACTACGGAGTAAAACATAAAGAGGCAGCAAATGCTTCATGAACAATATAGCAAGTATACATATCATCTAAATGAAAATAGCAAAAGTAAAAATAAAATAAAAAATAAATAAATAACATGAGGAAGCGACACCTGCTCAAGAACATAGTGGCAACCCATGTTACATTTTCACATGGACACCATCTGGGAGGACTGAGCTGTCGGAGAAGTGACGGAGAATATTTTAGTTTTGTTAAAAATGAAAACGTTATACACAATAGCGATGTCATTAGGTGAGGCAACGTGAGTAAGTAGTGATTACAATTTATAGGAATTGTATTTCTATTTTTCTATTGTAATAATCAGTGTCCTTTGGTTTCAAAGTAAAGGTTATTATTATTATAGGGGGTTCATTATGTAAAACCACTTTGCAATTACTTGTACTGCTTGGCCGTTACATCATGCAGGTATAAAATAAACATGTGACTAAGAAGCTACATTTCCATGACAAATAAGCAAGCTCCATCTGCTGATGAACTTTGTGACACAGCAGAAAGCTCAAGAGTTAGACGAAACCCTTGCACCAATAACTACAGGTAACGAACCTACTCCTAAAACTACTGTATAGGGATTATGCCAATGGGCCAATTTGCCAAAAATGTTGAACTATCCCTTTAATGGGCTGTGGCAGGAGCACATAAAAAAACTAACTATTTTAGCAGATGTTGGTACAGTGTCACTTTATAAACATATTCTGTCCCCCCAAAAGTGCAAATAAATAATAATGGCAAGAAATCCAACATACCAGTGGTCTGTGAACTCAACACAGTGAAAGCAGCTGGTTTGAACACTGGCGTAGCTCAGCAACGCAGGCAGTGTGTTGCCGGTGTAATTGTTGCTGTAGCCTTTGTGATTCATATTGCCTCATTAATATCTGTTGCTCACGCAATCTTCCAACATATCTTCCTCCTCACTAATGCACCCCTTCCATCCTGCACCACTTCTCCCTCCATCTTCTCACTTCCCTTTTTATCTCTCAATCTACTGTCCCTTGTCCCCTCTTTTCTCTCATTTCCATCTATTTATTTTACCCACTTACATGACCCCCCCCTCCAACCCACCCACCACCCCTCCCCTTGTTCACTGATCACACATAAATTAACACTGAAGGCTCCCATAATTGCTTATGTAAAAACTCACACTAATGCACACAGCGCTCCCTATTTAACGGGTCTAATTTTATCCCCCTACACCGTATCACCCGCCTCACTAATACACACGGTTTTTATGCTAAATGATTGATGTCTCACCATACCACATTTTCCACTTCATTAATAAAAAATTGTGTCTTTATTTATTAATGGGTAATATACATATACATGTATTTATGATTCAATTAGGACAGCGATAGAACTGCAGTCGGGACCTATGAGAGGGAATTTACTGTGTAAGCTTGAACATCTAAGTGCTTGGTAATGTATCTGTATTGGAGCATTGCTCGTCTTGCCATGGATGACATTATTGCGCTGCACAGTAAGGAGCGCTTTGCATTAATAAAGGTATAGATGCTTTACAGGAAGTGCTGGTGTTGAATTGAGACAATAAACCAGTTCTAAATCAAACTGGACAGAAATGTGGGATTGAAACTGAGGATAACAGCCATGAATAATGCAGGAAATACATCTTGCAATTTTACTGGTGGAGTGGATGAAGCAAAACATTTGGAAATGGTCAAAAGATGATTCTTTAGGTTGGGCATTAGTGTTGTTGCTGGGGTTACTGGATGTGTGTTTACTGTGTACCAGGGGAGATGAGATGGTTAAAATCACAAGATGTAATTTGCAGATTTAAGATTCATCCCACAAAACACAAGTCTACAGGCCGTGGATGTGTTCAAGAAAACTGGACTCTAACTGTAACATGAGTTGTTTCAGAGGTAAATTCATGCAAAACTGCTGATCCGCGTTGCCTTCAGGGACAGTTTTTCAGCAAGTAGTCTCTGTATTTACCTCAAAAACAACTCTGTATGGTAACATTCTGTTATTATCTCATAGTGTGGTGAATGTGCAGGCCACAATTTGTCCACCAGAGCGTTTTGGAGTTGTTGGATTGTGTATTTAATGAGTTTGATGAGGGAAACCAAGAAATCCCATGAGCCTCCATAGCGTTAGCTCTGGGCAGCTTGCGGCTCTGATCTGCCGTTCTAAAAATAGCTTGCACCGGAACATAAAACCTACTTCTATGACTATAGACATTATGGCAATGGGCCAATTTGCCAAAAGGTCAGATACCAGCAGTTGTGACTAGAAAAACATGTTTGAGTGTCAGGATTGGAGCAAAAGTATAAGTGGTGTCTTTTTTTCAGGTCTACTTTCAGAGCTGTGTATCCGGACCAAGCAGGGCTCAAAGAGTGTTTGCATGTGAGCACACTTTATCCAAAGACAGATTACAGCGCTATATCTCATGCATAAGAATTTGGGTTAATTGTTTTGTGTTTTAACTTTTTAGACATGAGCATAAACCCCAGGAAAGCATTGCTCATTTGTTGGAGAAAAAATAATACACGATTATTAGTCAAGAAGTGGGTAAATACCAAGTTCTTACATTTGTTTTTTTTCCTACTTATATCCAGAAACTGCTGCTTTTATAAAACAGCACACACAGTAACAGTTTTACTAGCCTTGTAAATCAAGTCCTAAGCAGGACACTCATTTGCTTGAACCATTACTTCTGGGCAGCACTGGCTACTAAATTAGCCTATATTAGGTTTTTTTTTCTTCTTTTTTTAATGCGTGTTTGAGTCTGTGCATCTGACCACTAACCTAATAGAAGTCGGTATAACCCTGCTGGTGGAGTGCATGCAGCCACAGGGCTAATAGAAAGATAATGAGTCCATCCATACTCACGCCTCTATTAAATCTCTCCTTAATACTCTCTCCCTGGAATGGTGGGTGTATTAGAGCCTGCTCCTCCTTTATGACTGCAGCGTTATGAGAAAAGTGAACCATCAATGAATATTCATGGTCCAGCGGAGCTAAATACTTCTCACAAACACACTGTTTACTGTGAGAATTGGAGGAGTTTCCAAGGCAGAGCACTTAATGGGAGCTGCAGGAAAGTGCAGTCTATAAGGTAAAAACTACCCAAAAATACAATAACACAACAGAAAATATGAGACAACAGAAGAACAAGACTTCTTCACTTAAGTCAGGTATAGCCCTATGATAAAAGCTTACTTTAAACACACATACTTGATGACTTTCTAATCTCGCAAACCTATTCAGAGTTAAATGCAATTGCCTGTTGCCCCAGAAAAGACAAGCTGCAAATGTAACCATATGTTGTGGTCATATTTTGGAGGCAAGCAGGCTGTTTTAAAATGTTCACTACGCTGTCAACGTGTAAAGTAAATGTGAACAGCAGGTTAAATCAGATAGAAATCTCAGCCACAAGTTGCATGCATCATACATAGACTGCCAGTTAACCAGTAAAACTATAGGACCAACTTATCTTTACATTATTGGAGAAGGCCATGATGTAAGTGTGATAATGCTCTCCTAGGTGTCCTTATATAGAATGGATCTCCACCTAATCCATTATCTTCTTTCATTTCAGAACATGTTGTGCATAAATTCTTATGTAACGCTGCTCTGAGTGCAGTCTGGTTTGACACCCGAACTGTCTTTTTACAGAACAATGTTAAAATAGCAGAGGATCATTTTTTATTGCTAATAAATCCCATAAAACGCTTGAACTGTAAAATCTGTGAAATATAAAGGTCCCTTTGTTCACATTAAATGTCTAATAACAACTAAAGCGCTGTGTTGTTGGAGTTGTGTACTTCCAAAGGTTTCAAGCATAAGTGCTTTTTTTTATTATGGCAGCAGGCTTCCTATTGCCTTTCTGCCACAATTTCTGGTAACCATTTTGATCTTGGTCATTTTAAACAATGTATAAGAGTCGTATTTAGTCGATAGAGCTGATGGAGAAAACAAGCTAAGGAAATGTTAGCTGTGGTCCCAGTCTTTCTCTCAGGCGTTCTGTTACTGTCTAATACTGTCAGACTTGACGCCAATGGAGAAAATCCTTGCTCCCATTATACAGTACGCTATTTCATGACATCACCAGACTTGTCATTGATTTGACTGAGAGACCCCTAGTGGCAAGACATAACATTATGTGTGTTTGATTTGAGTTTTAAAAAAGTCTCAGTAATTTCCTAGAACAGTGGGTCGCTGTAACTTTTTTTTTTTCTTTTTTGCAAATGTTACTCAAACCAGAAGAAACAGCACATTTGGGGCTCTGGTGAATATTTACAGCAGCAGGGCAGTGTGTGTGGGCTTGAGTCAAAATAAACTGAAGTGTGTGTTCATGGTATTAAAGTAACATGCAACTCTGGGAGCCACATGTCAACACTGTGGCTCATTGATGTGTTTAATGGTATTTGAACAACAACGGAGCTCTATGGCACAGAGGAATAAGATAGATCAGGTTTTGGATGCACACACAGCATTTGTAAGTAGGATACTTTCATATCGAAGATAACCAGATATCACTCAAGTCAAATATGAGTATGGTAATAAAAAAACAACAGTTGCCTGGGATGGAAAACACACTGAGACAAGAAAACCGTAACTGAACATGGTTCCCTAAAGGGCCCATGGTTTAAGGGGAAAGTGTCTCTGTCCTTTTTATTCTAAAGCCACTCTACTGTAGGTCCACAGAAAAACACACGTGGCCTGTATTCAGAGAATGGGCCTTACAGCAAAATTAGCTGTCAGGACTCGCGTGACTTTGTGATGTCACAACAACGCTGCCACCATTCTCCACCATGCCCACCTGGATCCACCATCCAACCATCTCTGAATGTTTACCTGAAATTTGCAGTCAGCCAATCAGAGCAGGGTGCCAAATGCTACCAACTTCTGATTGGCTTACCAACCTGCCATTGAGAGAGAAGAGAAGCCTGAGGGAGGAGATGTAAAACCAGACTGAGATCTTTTTTTGTCCTTAAAACAAAAGATATGTGTCTTAAAACACTCAACACCTACCATTACAGTCTCAAACCCCCCCCCAAAAAAGTTTAGCCATAGCAACAAATAAATTACCTCGCACTGACCCACTGGCTTAAACAAAACATGTTCTCTTTGTGCTAGACACATTCAAAATAGTAAACTGGCCTCCTCCTGTGCAAGCACACTATTTTGTATCTAAATCATACAGACACACAAATTCCAGTTAATGGATTTGTCCCTCTGTCACAAACAACACCTTGGTGCAGCAATGTGGCTTTTGTCCAGAGATACTGATTCTTTAGCACTGAATTCATAGTACCAAATCCATGCACACATACTCGCACAATCTGCATCACTCTCTTTCTGTCCCTCTCGTTGAAACTCACCAATATACGGATACATGAATGCAACCCCCCACCCCAAAAGAGGAAAGCACACAAAATATCCAAGAATATGTGTTGAGGATGAGGATAATGTGATGTCACCTCTAATACCCAGATAGGGACACAATGTCCCTGCCGCTGCCTTCTTTTTACATGTAAAAACAGCAGAGGAGGCACATATGAATGACAATGCGGCTTGTGTCAGTGCAGGCTGACTTATTGGGGATGTATTGTGCAGGCCAGGCCAGCTTACTTCTCGCCGCTGTGTTATTTACCCCTTTTTTTCTATTACCAGTGCATTTTTATTGCAGAGGGAATCGGGAAGATGTAATTGCCTACCAGGTATCTGCTTGCATTATCGGGCCTAGGATGGCATTAACTATAAATAGATAAAGGACATTATGCAGCCATATTGTGTGCGATGTGTGTATGTGTATGTGTGGGAGGGGTCTTGGGTTGGTGTGTGGATGATATGGGGCAGTGAGTGTTTTTGAAAAGTGTGTTTGCATCTGTGTGTGTGTGTGTTATTTGATTTATTCAAACTACACAGCCTGTGGTTTATGACAGATAGGATATACAAATCTATTGTGAGGTTAGAATTAGATATTTGACCAGACAATAGGATAAGCTGCATCTCCAGAAGTGACCTGCATAAACCCTGGGTGTATATGGTTAGTGTATAGGTACAGTGTGTGTGTATGTGTGTGTGTTTGCAAGTGCTTTAGAAAAGAATGCATAGTGCAATTTAAGTTTCTTTGCTTTAGAAGATGTGTGTGCGTGTTGTGCGAAACCTGCATCTTTCAAGCAAGGTGTGCGACAACAGAATCGTCTCTCCCTTCTCTTTCTCTTTCTTTCTCTCTTTCTTTCCGTCTCTCTGTCTGCTTCAGTCTGGCTATGTGGGCACAGACAAAGTCAAACTGCTGCTCGCACATATTTGGGCAGCTATTTAATTAAAAGTGGATTACAAGAGTGTTGGGTAAACAAAGATCAGATTAACAAATAGGCCGTCGCTGCTTTCCCATTTGCTAATGCAAATTTGACTTGACGATGGGATTGGTCGTGCAGAAGAACAGCTCCGCCACTCCGGCGGAATATTAAGACCCGGTCTGGAGCTCAAGTTAAGTCGGGACAACTCGCAGAAGTTGGCTAAGCCCCCATCCTTATGCCCAGTGTGTGTTTGTGTGTTTGTATGTGTGTGCGTGTGAGCTATATTCCAAAGCACTATACCTCATCTCTTATCTCTGAGGTGTTGTTCTTCATTTGAATGATGCCGTTTATGCAGCAGATGATGAACAGCACCAACTGTGGTTTTGTAAATGTTTTTGTTCCAAACCCCCCAAAAATCAAGCATAAAATAACAAGTGAAGCTGCAGACACCACGTTATATCCAATTGTGTAGAGTTCTTCACTTTATATATGGAGTCGTCAGCCTATAAGTCTACAATACAACATGCCGTTACTCATCACTGCAATCATATGCAGGCAAATGAAATTGAACTTCTTATTTAGCAGAGAGGTCCTATACAAAGCTCAAGGATAGCTTGAACTGCCCCATAGAGTTTCAGGACTCTAGTTTTACTTCCCTTCTCTTGTTTGTCTCTATTTTATACTGTACGGTGACCCTGAAATTGCAAAACACATGCAAATATATAAATGAACGCACAAGTAGAAAAAGAAGACAACCAAAGTGTTCCAGGACAAACTAAATCATAACAGCATTCAACATCTATCTATCTATCTATCTATCTATCTATCTATCTATCTATCTATCTATCTATCTATCTATCTATCTATCTATCTATCTATCTATCTATCTATCTATCTATCTATCTATCTATCTATCTATCTATCTATCTATCTAGTCTGACAGAGTCTGCGTCTCTTTGTCTTTATTTCTTTCTTCACATCTCCTCTCATATTTTACTCGCCCTCCACATCCCTCACACTCCCTCAGTCCGTGTCCCAGACTTTTGGACACGGTTCGACCTTGCCGTGATAGACTGTTGCTGTGTTCATTCCTCTTTTTCCGGACACCTCTTCACCTCCCTGGTCACAGGAGAGTGAGGGGAAAAAAGAAGAATGAAGTGGAGTTGGAGGAGGAGGGATGGATTTATTGACGCGAGGCTGGGGCTCAGGTCGATGCATCAGAGTCTGGATCATGGTGGATGATGAGGCCTCTGGGTGTCAGGGACAACTTCATACAGACTGGGCCACACTTTATCTATGCAGCTCTCTGTCTAATCTATGCAACTCGCTCTTTTAGTGGAGAACTTTTCCTAATTGTTCTGTCAGGTGGTAAATCTTCAGTCTTTTTTTCAGATTTTATTTTTGTGTAGATCATTGTATGCTACAGTATTGCTGCCTGTGCTTTTTCTCTAGAGATTAACTGTCAAAAATTAAAAGAAAATCTATGTAACAGCCTGCTTACTGTCACATAGATTTCATTTTAATTTTCTAATTTTTCTAAGAATAACTCAGCTCATGCTAACTCTCCAATTATGTGTATCGTAAGCCAGAAACATGAAACCAATCATTTATTGTACAATATAGAATATGTTGTGTGAAAAGACTTGCTAGCTAAACATCTCTGTGACTATTCACAAATGAAAAATAGCAACACTTATTTTCTTCAAGCTCTTGTTTATAGTTACCTGACACGAACAAAAACAGAAGTTATCAATGGGCATTTTTTGGCTATTATACACATAGTGACAATCCAGAAGAAAGTGCTTCTGTTTGGACTGCCATATCCAAAATATGTGTAATATCATATGTAATAGCTGTTTGAAAAATCTGCATAGCCACTTTTTTGTATTCACAATAACAAAACCTTAGCAAAAACAGTTTATCCTGCTGATAATATAATGTCACTTGGCAAATACATGCCTCCCATTGTTTCTATTCCAAGTGGAATAAAATTAAAACACTAGAAAATCCTGCTTGACACACAATAACTAAATGGAAATACAAACTAAATGTTTTGTTTCTTCCTAAAATATCACTTCTACGTTGCACAAACCTGCAATGGAAACCCATCCGATGACAAGCTGGCCTATCTGATTGAGTCTACAGAGTTTCATGAGCTGATTATCTTTGTTTCAGGTTGAAGGCCTGTTCTGTTAACATCAAGCAGGGAATGATGAGGAACATGGAAGGGCTTTATTTTCAAACACATTTTTATTGTTTATTTTTGCAGTGGATCTCTGTGGGTTCTGTACTTGATACAGTTTTATGTCATGTCAGTGGATCATTTGGTAGGCTACATATCCTCAGATAAGGCAGCTGAAAGTGAGGGGTTCAGGTGAATCACATGGTAATAAAATTAGAATTGGTGGGATGAGTTTGCCAGGATTGCTTTGAGACTTTGAGAAGAATATTGTGATCATGAAAATAATACAAAATTAAGTTTGTTTTAAGGTTTATCATAGTTTTATTGGGTGATGTTTTGAATCGAGAGGGAAACCACTTTATCTGTGGTCCAAGTTGGATTTAGGAACTACTACACAAAATGTAAAAACAAACAACAGATATAATCATAATTCAAATAAATGTAGTACATCCTCTGATGTGGATCAGATAACTTACTGTGGTTGTCTGAAAAGGTCAGGGACCAGTGGTGCACAGAGGGAGGGCTCAGTTTGTTGAATAATACAATAGACGATGTTATGGGGGGACACACGAAGCCTCCTCCCATGATGCTAACATGCTTCTGTGTTATTTTAGTCTCAGGAAGAACAGGGATAGTCCATCTGGGTTAGCTGTACAGTCATCCTGTACAGTCCCAGTGAGCAGCGCCGTGGCTCTCTGCAAGGACAGGACAAGACACAAAGAGTTCAGGAGCAGCGGCCTGACACGAAATGCTGGTAGAAGGAGGAGGGAGGGGAGGAAGAAGACGCACAGGGAGACAAAAGGATGGGGAAAAGAGAAAGAAAGAGAGAGCATGGAGGGATTGAGCAGGAAGTCAGAGGGGAAATGAAAAAACAAAGATAGAAAAGGAGAGGAAAGAAATACCAGTAGTGATGAATAGAGGATGCTGAAAGAAGGGACGGGTGGGTGTGAATTAAAAGCCTGGACAGAGTGGGCTTAAAGGGATAGTTCAACATTTTGGTAATGTGGCCCATTGCCGTAATCCCTATAGTTTCAGGAGGAGGTTTGTTACCTTTAACTGTCGGTGCAAGCTGTTTTTAGAACAGCGGAACAGAGCCATGAGCTGCTCAGAGCTACGCTATGGAGGCTCATTGAATTTATTGGTTTCCCTCATCAAAATCATCAAATACACAATCCAACAACTCCAAAAACTCTCTTGTGGACAAATTGTGACCTGCACATTCACCACGCTGCTAAAAGAACGTATTCGAGGCAAGAGCGTAGCATAGTTCTGAGCTGCTCGCAGCTCTGCTCCGCCGTTCTAAAAATAGCTTGCACCAACAATTAAAGGTAACAAAACTACTCCTAACACTAATTATTCATATTATTAATTAATATTTGCCAAAATATTGAACTATCCCTTTAAGGGGAGATATAGAAGAGAGATAGAATTATAGTACTTTCCGGTGTCTGTCAGATATGAAATATAAGTACAAAAAATAAGTGACACAGTTTCATTGTAAAGAGTTTATTTATATGATATAATATATTCAGAGTAATATTGTAGATCATGATAAGACAGGATGACAGTGTATGATAAGATAATATAATATGATAGGATGATGAACTTTGATGTCAGATAAGGTGACAGCCGTAGCCTATCCCTAATGAAAACTTTTAATGATAAAATATATAATGACAAAACATTTCATTATAATATGATGGTACAATGACATAATGCTACATTAAAGAAGAAGTAAGTGGTCCGGTCGTTTTCGCTAATGCTGCGTTCCAGGCAGGCTTTTGAAATCGTAAATTACAGCTTCAAGTCACAACTTACGACTTTGTAGCGTTCCAGGTAACCCACTCGTGTTTTTCCGACCTGTTTTACCGGTGAAAGTCACTATAACAGCCACTCGTAACTTCCGACCGGTGAACTCGTACCAGATCGAACTGGTACCACTTCACGGTCGGAAAAATACGAGTTTCCTTGAACGCACCATAACAGTCCTCGTCCCTACGTCGCCACATTCACGGCGTTCCTTGGCTGCACACACAGCCCTGCATGCCGTTCTCTCTCCTCATTGGATAAAAACTGTAGGATACGATAAATGTTTTCTCCTCGGCTCAGAGCAGAGCAGAGTGACTGACAGACCCGTGTTTTGGTCCAAACACTCTATGTAAGTGATTGCTGTCGGAAGATATAACTATTTAAGACTTATATTAACACAAATATATCACTTACTTCTGCTTTAAGTGGTATGCCTGTATAAAGTGTAACATTCAATATAATGTAAAATGAACTGGAACATGACTGACACAAAGTCATTACAGTCAAAGTTCAAAGGTCAAGGTCAATGTGATGTCACAGTTTATTTGGCCATGACTAAATAATCAATATGCTAACTGGAAAGCATGCTAAACTGATTGAAGTGATGACAATTAATATCCAAAAGGTAAAAGGTCAACTTCATGTGACATCACAACGTTCAGCTAAAACAATTATCCTGGTGAGTCAGGAAGAAGAAATGGGACTTTATTTCCCTGACTTGTTTTTGGATGAAAACATTCTGTGAGACGATGATCCTGGATCAGTGATTTACTGCTTCTTTTACTTGTCTAAAGTTTTTGAATGCCACTGACATTTTTCACTTATGTAGTACGATACACGACGATGACAGATTCAAGTACAACAGTATAACAGGAATAGCTCCGCTTCAACCAGCCACTAAAATGCCATTTATGTGCTAATGCGGTGATAATCCAATAATGTACTGCATATATTGAATAGGGCCCTATCATGCATATACTGCAACATGCTGCAAAATTATGTAACATCATTTCAAGGACTATTTTACTTCTGCTTGCTGTTATGATGATAATTAAGTACATTTTCATGATTGCACTCCTGAACTGAAGTCAATTCTAAGTGGAGCTTTTACGACATGTCACAAAACATATCTAAAACTGGGAAATGCAAACTGATGAGGAGTGGGAAGCATTCAATTCCCCCATCTCTTGCTAATTGTCTAGTTTAGCAGCACTTTGAAATGTGTGTGTGTGTGTGTGTGTGTGTCTAAATCAGGCGTGTGTGCCTGCAAGCCTGTGAGGAACGCCAGAGGGGACAGCATGAACCCACAAAGCGCACACATCCAGTTAGCCTGTGCTCTGGTCTTGTGTTTAAATCACCTAGAAGTTTGTACAGTCAAGTACAAAGGAGGGAAGGGAATGTAAAAGAGGCAGCAGTAAAACAATGAAGTGACTTGAGGAGAGGAAGAAGAGGAGGAGGAGGAAAAGAAGAAGAAGAAGAGGAAGAAGTTCAGAGTGGACAGAGAGCAGACCAGGCTACCGCTGCCTGTCATTCTGCGTCATAGTCACTGGCACCATGTGTGTGTGTGAGAGAGTGTCCAACATAAAATGTTACTTGCAGCAGTGTTCAATCCCTCACAAATCCATATATGTGTGTATGTGTGTGTGTGTGTGTCTGCCTGCGTGTGTGTATGTGTGTGTCTGCCTGCGTGTGTGTATGTGTGTGTGGTTTGGGCTGAGGGCACCAGACAGGCAGGAGGGTAATTTGGTTTGGCACTAATGCAGGGCCAAAGATCCATGCTCGGGGTGAGAAAAATGTCTCTCCCCTTCTCTCTCTCTCTCGCTCTCTCTCTCTCTCTGTCACACACACACGCACACACACTTTTTTCCAGTGTAAACTAAATGGAAGCCGACCGTTCGCAGAAGCTCTTCTTCTTCCTGTCGTACTTCACAGCATCTCAGGCACCAACTGTAAATGTTCACATGGACATGGCAACTTGACTGTGTGTGTGAGAGAGAGAAGGCAGTAAGACTTTTAAGGCCCTTCCTGTATGAAAACATTTCATACCACATGTAAATGCACACAAGAGTCTAACTTTTTCTATACAGTCATTGTTTCTGTAGACAATGTAGTTTTTGTGTGTGTTTGTATATGCTCTGCTATTTTCCTATCCTGGTGAGAAACCAGAACAATTCCATCTCCTGCAATTCAGACCATCAGTGCAGTCTATTTAAGAGCCCCAGATGATAGAAAATAAAATAAAATAACAAATGAAATGGTCAAAGTTGTTTTATAGATATTTAAGCTGTAACCATACATCTACTCAAACAAAATTCCATCTTAAACACCTTAAAGGTGCTGCTTTCTGGTAGAGTTGGTGATTGTCCCTGACAAGAGCTTCAGCCCCCAGTCAGTACGTTTATGACAGTTGAAAAAACTCAATTCTGGCTTTACTCTGACTAGAACTGGACAGCTAAAGTGAATGTAAACATCTTAGCCCAACTAATCCCAGACTTTTCCAAATCCGACTGAAACACCCGTTTAATGCGATTAGAAAAAAGTTTTCTTCTATGCCTTAATCTGACTGAAAGTGGACAATCAATCAATCAATCAATCAATCAATCAATCAATCAATCAATCAATCAATCAATCAATCAATCAATCAATCAATCAATCAATCAATCAATCAATCAATCAATCAATCAATCAATCAATCAATCAATCAACAACTTTATTTATCCCTGAGGGGCAGTTAAAAACCAGCATGTAGAGCAGCAAGCCTAAAGGGCCTTTCACACCGAACGCGGCAGGCGGCAGCAAACCCATTCATTGTGTACGTGCTTCAAGGCAGGCTTTTGAAACCGTAAGTTACAGCTTCAAGTCACAACTGACGACTTTGTAACATTCCAGGTAACCGTAGCTCGTGTTTTTACCGTCCTGTTGCCTGTGAAAAAATTTTAATCTAACGGCCACTCGTTACTTCCGACCCGGAATCTCGTACCAGATCGAATAGGAGAGAAGGAAGGAAAAAACAAAGTGCGGGGTTCTGGACAGTGTCCTGGTTCTGGACACTGGACAGTAAACAATGGAGGAAAAATCATTCATGCTGTGTCCCAGTGTCCTGAACTGTGGGACACAAGACTCCTGGTTACAGCAGAGACCTAAATAAAAAACTCAGAGATGGAGGAAAATAGGAGATCAGCAAAAAACACCATGAATTTGTCAAAACAAACAGGTTTGTTGAAAGTTGTCTCTAGAAATATAGTGTTTTGAAATGGAAAAATATTATCTTATCAGCTTTGCTTCCGGGGGATGAGGTTGCCCTCCTGCTCCTCCTCTGAGTCTTACAAATAGGGCAGCGGAGCCTCCGTCCAGAGGGGAGCCAAATCTGCCGCCCTGCTCTGGGACGCCTGACATACAGTAGAAGCCGCGGTCCAAACCCAGCCAAATAAAAAAGCACCTGGGCTGATGTGTCAGTCAGCCCAGTGCATTTCACGCAGTGCAACCAGCAAGAATGTGAAAGGCCCTTCATATATATTTTCAGCCTGGACCTGGACCGGCACATCTGAAGTTACAAAACAAACAGAGAATAAATATAAAATAATACATTAATAAATAGTCTCATTCAAATATCTGTGTATTTCTGGAATTTGCTTCAAAATTTTTGGGGGGGTCTGTGGTCTAATTTGTGTCAGTTTAGGGGTCCTTGATGTAAAAACCTTTGAGAACCACTGACCTACATGTATCTGATATGGCTTCATTTGCTCAGCAGAAGTAAGGCAGTGGGATTAGTCCAAACACTACATTCTTGTGACACCCATACTGCTTAACTCCACTAATTGCAATCTGCATCTGGGATTTCGGCAGACATCGCTTTGCTTGATGCTTTACTGTTCCATTTTCTAAATATGATCAATAAAGTTAGTTTGTGAAGTCAGCATTTGCTCATGTGGTCACGTTAGTGGTGCGATAAGTAAAGTAGGAGTTACGTTACATAACATGAACACTTATAATAGACGTGCTCCGGTACAAACAGCACCGCATCTCTGATCTCTGTCTGTTTGTGTGTGTGTGTCCGTGCTCTTTCATTTGGGCAGGTGGCTGTTTGACGGCCTCACACCCTGTCACAGCAGCTCTTCATCCTCCTCTTCCTCCCTTCCGCTCACACCACCAGTGGGCAATTATAGCCTTGCCACCATCACCCTGTTTACACCTTACGTCGCCACCAATTACCAGGCTTTGACACCCGGGCTGGGAGGGGTGTAGGTTGGTGGTTGTGGTGGTGAGGGGGGGGGGGCAGATTCACACCCTTGGCCACACTGTCACAGCCTTACCTGTGAATAGATACACAAGCAGGGATGAGGGCGAGTGGGAAAAAACACACTTAGGTTACAGAAGGATGACAGTGTTTAGCAATGATGCAAACACATTTTTCATCATCATACATTGCAGTGCGTTTATGACCTGAAATCACAGGGTAGGACATGGTATGGCATTACTATAAGAATGTTAAAAAAATCAATAAAATTATCTTTTAAAGGACAACAAATAAATGTGCTCTGTACTGTACATAAAGCACTGTCAGGGAGAATCTTATAGAAACCTGGTGAACCTGTCACTTTTCATCCAGCATCAGGTCAGGTTTGGATTTGAATGACGTGTCTTAACCGCCAATAGACAGGTTGCCATGGCAGCTGGGATATATCCAACTTAGACCATGATCAGGTCAGATGTTCACTTTACTCAGTCAGTAATTTGGTTTATGAATAAATATTTGCAAAGCAATCAGCTTTCCTCTGTTACCCAGCTGTATCATGGTGCTATTTAGCATACTGTATGACACGATGCTAACTAATATGGTGCACATGGTAGAATATGGACATACCTACTCACCATCAGCATGTGAGCGTTTTCACAGTATGATAAAGGGATAGTTCAACATTTTGGCAAATTGACCCATTGCCATAATCGCTAAAATCATAGCAGTAGGTTTGTTACCTTTCTTTGTCAGTGTAGGCTATTTTTAGAACGGCGGAGCAGAGCGGCGAGCTGCTCAGAGCTACGCTACGGAGGCTCATGCGATTTCTTGGTTTCTCTCATCAAACTCATCCAATCCAACAATTCAAAAGCTCATGGACAAGTTGTGGCCTGCACATTCACCACACTATGAGATAAGAACGGAACGTCACGAGACTGAGTTGTTTCAGAGGTAAATTCATGCAAAACCACTGATGCGCATTGCCTTCAGGGACAGTTTTTCATAAAGCAGACTCTGTATTTACCTCAAAAACGGCTCAGTTTCATAACGTTCCATTATTATCTCATAGCGTCGTGAATGTGCAGGTCATAACTTGTCCACGAAAGCATTTTGGAGTTTTTGGATTGTGTATTTGATGAGTTTGATGAGGGAATCAACGAAATTCCATTAGCCTCCGTAGCGTAGCTCTGAGCAGCTCACGGCTCTGCTCCGCTGTTCTAAAAATAGCTTACACTGACAATTAAAGGTAACAAACCTACTGCTATTATCGATTATGGCAATGGGCAAATTTGCAAAAATGTTGAACTATCCCTTTAATATGCTGATGTTAGCATTCAGCTCAGCCTCTCAGAGCTGTAAACGTGCTACAAACACAGGTGTATTGCAAAAAATACTATAGGATCATACACAGTTGTACAAAAGTATTTGCAACAGATCAGGAAACAGTTAGCCTGTTCGAATAAAAGCCTGTTTTGCTTTGCTGTATTGTGTGTGTGTGTGTGTGTGTGTGTGTGTGTGTAGGTGTGTGTGTGTGTGTGTGTGTGTGTGTGGATGTAGAGGTGCTGCACACAGAGGTGAGTGTGGTCCACTGTGTGATAGGGTGGGACAGAGGGCTTGGCCTGGAGCAAAGCTATGATTAATGGACACACACATACAAACACACACCATCATCCGTCCTCTCTGTCCCATACTTGGGTCATGTCTTTTTAACCCCGTTAACCCACTGACACACACATACACACACACACAAACACACACACACCTGGGCCAGTCTGTTTGGAGCAGTCAAGCTGTTTTTTTTTGTTTAGTTTCACACAGGGGAGAGGAGCAGTAACCTCACGGCCACAGTAATGTCTCACTCAAACATAAGCTCACACAGGACAATGGTGAATGGAGTGTGTGTGTGTGCGTGCGTGTTAATGAGCTGACCTGCTTGGTCCACCTGCTCTCCCCAGCTGGCCGGGCTGAGACGGAGTCAGATGCCGTAAATATCTGGACGAGGCTCCGCTGGGCTTTACAACCCCCCCCTTCCCTCCCTCCCTCCCCTCTGTCTCTGCTCTCTCGTCTCTTCACCTCCCTCCTTCCATCGTCTCCATGATGTCAACTCCCGCTGTTTCTCTGCATCTCCTCTCTGCTCATCTCTCCCTCTGACCTCATTCTCATTCACTCATGTCTTCTTTTTGCCTTCTCATGTCCTCTCTTTTTTTTCGTACTCACCTCTCTTCAGTTCATTCCCCCCTCCTCTCTATCACTTCTTCCGTGGTCTGTCCTCATCTTTCACTTTTTTTTTTGCTTATTATCGCCATGCCTTCATTTCATCCTCCCCTTTGATCACCTTCCATCATTTCTTCTCTTTCCCCCTTATATAATATGTTTCTTCTCCTTCATCTCACTTTTTCCATTTCAGCCAACTTGTCCTTGGTATGTGAAGGTGTTGATAGTGTCTAAGTTTAGACTTCCTGCAGGCCACATTAGTTCGTGAACTTAATCTGAACTGATAGCAATTTGGACTCATGGGACAGGTGGATCTTTTCCAGAAAAACATGTTGGTGCTTTGTTTTTCATGTGAGCCCCCTTTCTTGTTAATCCATTAATCATTTTTTAATAAAATGATCATTTTGTGTCATATGTAAACTGATATATCTGGAGATTTGGCCATTGTAATGTTCTGATAGATACTCCAAGTCCGCCTCTTCTTTGGATTTATTTTCCGAGAAAAATACACTTGAACTTTTTAAACCTTCTCGGTATGAAGACATCAACTATATATCAGCTGTGCCACTGGAAAAGTTAAAACCAAACTGCTGATGAAAGATGGTGAAAAGCGATAGAAACGGATCTGGTTGCTAAGATGTGATGAAAAGTCTTTAGAAAGTTTTCCTTTTGAGGAACAGCGGAGACGAAGAAGGTGAAAGACATCAGAGGAAGCATGGGACTGAATAAAATCATAATAAACATGTTTTACAATATTGCATTGCCATCCCCAGTGATGAAGTTAACATGAAAGTTAATATCGGCTCGTGCCTGCATGGCTAACGCACTTTCTGTGAGTTAAAACTTTTTTCCCCTATAATTATGGGAATGTGCTCATCATTTATTCAGAAGTCTATGATATTGAATTGTCTAATACTTAATACTTAATAAAACCATTTTTGTGACAGGAAAATCGGCCTTGTCAGGTATAGCATATCAGGCTACAATTTTAAGCTGAAGCTGTCATTTTAATAACATCGTGGTGACATTTTATTATTGTATTAATCATTCAACGTGAAATGACACTTTGAAAGGCTGACATTCTTCAGTCATTTTAAAGTCACTAAAATATGACAGTTAAAGTATGAGTAAACTTTCACTTATTGGTATTTTTTCTTTCTTTTCATATTACTTTTTTTAATTTCTTTTTTCTTTTTTTACTTTTCTTCTCCAGAAACTTCCAGCACCAAATGATTAATTCTCTGATTTGAGGAGGCAGGCTGTCAGCATACTGTCATGGCAATGGATCCTTTGGTACAGCTTTCCGTTCTCCTAGGGCACATGCGGCGATATCAATGGCAGGTTTACCACTAAAAACCCTTAGTTGATTGTCTTTGATTGGAACTGCAGTTTGATCAAACAGTAGTTTGAGTATCTTACATTACAACGATAGACAACAACAGGCCTCTCACTTTTTGCAGATCATGGTCATGAGTGACCACAGCTTTCCCAGGGGCCTGTTATTAAGAAGTGCCTCAGAGTGTCATGACTAACTGTGTAGGAGTGAGTGTGTGTAATAATGTCCCAAGACTGAGAAGTAAATGAGTGAGAGAGGGAAAACAAAACTACAAAACTTAGTGTTAATCAATTTTCTAAGTCTGGCCTGAATTGTTTTTTTGTTGTTGTTTTTTTTCTCTGGTGGTTATAATTTAAGAACAAGTACAAAAGAAATACAATAACGTATTACATAATTCTTATTAAATGTAAAACAGCTGGGGAAAAAAAAGTTTGACACGAAATAAACAACTTGTAAAATACCAAAAAAACTTTTAAATATGTGAAAAAAACAACTATTTATGTACTAATGATATATCTGTTTTAATCAGCATCAATCTGACATCAGCATTAGTCACATGATGTTCGACATAAGGCCATTAAGCATTATGGTTAAGAATACAATAAAGAACTGGCAGGCAGTAAACAATGTCAGCAGGTAACTCAGTACGTACAGTATCTGTTTGTTAGCTAGCAGGCAAAATGCTAATGCTAAGACATTAGTTTTCATGGATACAGAGGTGATGTCTTGCTAAAAGACTGAAGGTAAAGCTACCAATACCATACCAGGGGTTGAGCTACTAAATAATAATGGACCGTGAGCTATTAAATCAAACATTATAATGATTTCAAAGGAAGAATTAATAATAAGGATTTAAATATTAATGATTAGATCTTACATGTCGTAGATGAGCTTGATCTGAAGGGTTAAAACATCAGCATGAACCCGGCCTTCAGGGAAGCTTTCGCTATAATCTGGCCAAGTCACACTGTGACCAAATTAAAAGGAAAACTCACTCGCATACTGCGGGAAAAAAATGACTAGATGAATACTCAGAGGTTAAACTGATGAGCTTGACCAAATCCACATCACACACTGGATGCACCCTGCAAATAGACACAAGCATTTAAATAGTGTCCCTGCAAGCACTTACAAATACATGGGTCCAATCCACTAAAATAGCCAGAGAAAGAATTTATTACCTGCAAATGATTGATGAATTAAATTACATTTTATTAATGTTCTTGTTGCAGTATATTGTGTATAAGATTAACAGTCTGTGCTTGGTTCCAAGATTCACTGTGTGAGAGGGATGCAGAGAGAAAGAGTCCTGACTTGTTAATGAATTCAGGTTTGACTCGGTAACAACCGACACAGTTAGGATCTGTGTGGGAGACCTGCGTGTGTGTGTGTGTGTATCTACAGTAGGTGAGTCTGTCACATGCAACACTTCAGATGGCTGTACATACTATAAGTACACACTTTCATACACACTTTGCAAATAAACAGCAGTGTGTGTGTGCTCATGTGTCTGCATCAGTGTATGATCACGCACACTTATGCTCGACTCCATCCTCCCACCTACACTCTACCGTGTGTGTGTGTGTGTGTGTTGTACAGTACAGCAAGTGCCTGGCGGTGTGTGCTCCGTGTGCCTTTATGCAAGGCAGGTGAAAGAGGTAAATTGGGCCATTCCATCATGCGATGCGGGGAGGCCAGGCTGACATGCTGATCAGGTGTGCATGCATAATGGCCACCAAAAATAAGCTCTGTTTTGAATAATGCCCCCTATCCAAAAAAAAAAAGAGAAAGAGTAGAAGAAGAAGAAATGCGGCGGTCTGCTCCTGGTCCGGCTGGGATCTCATCCATCTTAACAATGAATGGAAATCAGAGACAGACTGCCACCGACTGGGGCCTCCACAGAGCCCACTTACATCTCTTTCTCCCTCTTTCTCCCCTTCCTGCCTCGTCTCTCTATTACAACTTTATGCTTTGACCCTTTCCTCTCCCTGTCTCCCACTCTTTGACTATGTATATATAAACATACGTATATCTATATATGATATATGTGTCGATGTGTTGCCAAAAGTATGTGGACACTGCTACTACTGCAATTACTTAAGACAAATAATGCAGCATCCCTCAACGATGAAACATCTTCCGGGTCTAAGAGCTTTGCAGAGAAAAGGTGCACTTCTCAAACAATTTAGAATTATTTCAGCACTGAGTTTATATGCTTCAAATAATGTGTTTAAACAAATTATGCAGCAAATGTAGGAGGAATGAGGAGCTAACTACTGTATAGTGGCCCAGCAGAGAGCAGGTTATTCCAGCCATGTTCACATTTCCATATTTAGTTATTGTACTTGGCTGTCTGCGGCTTTTACACACTTGGTGGTTGATGTATAAAGAACAGGGTTTGGTCAAAGGTTAGTGAAATTTGATGTGCTGTAGATCACAGTGTACACAGGATTTGCTGTATTAAACTCAAGAGTCATGAGGGTCATGGCAAATCTATAAAAGCTGTACTGATATGAACTTCCCAAATACGTTCACAACAACATTCTAATTTTGTTAATAGACAATATAATCTTGTTACAGTTATGTTTGTGATTACTGATTTCTAGGAGATATGGTTGGAAGTGAGAGTCAGGTGAGTTAGGTTAAAAATAAATGAATCAAAAATGTCCACAAGGAGCAGCGAGGTAGGTCATAGGACTTGAGGTGAAGATACCTCCTACAGCATATTTTTTTCTTTATCCCCCTCCTCCGAATCTAAACATGCAGTTTTTCTTAATCTCCTTGCTGTCTCCTCCTCCCTAATTCGTCCCTCTTCTCTCTCCTGGGCAAAGAAACGAGCTGGCAATATAAGTGTTATTCATGGCTTGGACAGAGGGTGAGTTTTATTGCAGGTAGATAAAAAGATATTGTCCTTCTGCTGCCATCTACATGCACTATGTACACTGTCGTTAAGCCGTGATGTGCTTCTCTGCAGCAAATAGAGGTGCAATTAAGATACTGCAACAGTGTCGCTTTAGCGTGAAGAAAAAGAGTAAAATATAAGTAGTGTACTTTAACGTAGTACAGTTGGAACGGCCTGCATGCAGCCGATTTGAGTGCGTAGAGACTGGTGGATTTGATCAGTTTAGTGTTTATAAAGACACTTGCATTGTACTTTAGTGTAGTGTTTCAAGGTGGCTTTAAAATACAATATACTGTATACAAACAGTCCAATGTTTTCAGCACTGGATACAGTTCCCGAGATCGTTCAACCCCAGTGATGCATCAGGAGACTTTTATAAGAAAGATACACATACATGCATTTTTAAAGGTCCCATTGTATAAATGTTGATGTATATGATGACCAAGCAGGTATAGGTTCTATATAAATACTGTGAAAGTATCAAAGCCTCAGTCCACAGAGAAATGCAAACAGTGTGTATTCAAAAATAGAGCCTCAAAACCAGCTGTTAAGACTTCCTGTGACTTTGTGATGTCACAACAAAGCTTATATCACTCTATAGGCCATGGTCCAAAGTCCCTCCCGTCTGGTATCGCTATATGTTTAATTAACTATTCACTCACTCAGATCATGGTCAATTAGCCAATTAGGAGAAATACTCAGACTCTCCTCTCTTCTGATTGGTTGGTACTAAAGCTCCAGAGAGAAGCCTGGCAGACAAATGCATATTTTTATGTATCAACACTTCATATAAAACGAGTATAAAGGTGTACAATCTGAAATTGTGAGTGCTCTGTAGTACCTGTAAAGACCCCATTTAATCGATTCTTTATTAAATGATTGAAAGAAACAGGTTGTAGTCCACTCCAACGAAGGGCAACGTGAATGAGATCTTACTTCGGCTGTTTGGTTTAAACTATGGAATCTGTTATTTCAAAGAATGAGGACTTAAGTGCAATTGATGGAATCTGTTTTTGTCAGCAAGAACACTGAGCTTTTAAAACAGGCTTAATGGCGATTAAGAAAAAAAAAAGGTGCACTCTGTGGTCTTTGCTTACCGTTAAAGGATAATAGCAGATGAAGCTCGAGGAAGAATAATGAACGGCAGAGGAAAGAGAAATGATAGTGGTGCGAAGAGTAGCAATGAGGGGGCAGAAAGTCGAAGAATGAAAAGAGGTTACCGAAGGGCAGTGACGATGAGGAGAGAGGAGGGGAAAGAAGAAAAGAAAAACAAACGGGCGCCGATGCGGGCGAATGTAGAAGAAAGACGGAGAAATAAAGGAAGAACCAAGCGAGTAGCAAGGACAATGGTTGGGAGGGGGGAGGAGGAGGAGGAGGAGGAGGGTGGAGGGGGGGGGACGAGAGCCGGAGATGGAGTGGTAAAGGATGGAGTGTGGATAGAGAGCGAAGGGGAGGACAGGAGGGAGGAGGAGGAGGAGAAGGAGGTGGCGAGCGGCGGCGGCGGCGGTGGCAGGGCGTGTTTCTATGTGTAAGCGTTTCCTTCAGCTGGGGTGATTGAGCACCTCTGCCCTGAACTCTGGGTAATGAGCGAGGAGAAAAAGGAAAAACTTCTGCCCTGGAAACTTCCCAAATTATTTAGAGGCTTATGGTGGCGGGAAAAAATTACAATATGCAGAATCCACCTTCTCGAGACCGGATGAAAAATAATGAAATTCTTTGTGACAGCCCTTCCAACCTCTAGCTGTATAATGATTTTTTTTTTTTTGCCCCCCTCGCCACCACCACCACCACCATCCCTACCCATCCACCCACCACCACCACCCCTCCTCCCCTTACATCCTCCATCCTGGCTGGATCGCTCTCCCTCACCCTCCCTGAGCCTGTAGTATCCCGGTACATCTGTTTTGCATGAGATGCATAAAATGACAGGACTTAGACAGCCACTGCATCTAGTGACAAAGATTACTGTCAGCCACCTTCGCCAGTTAATACATCATTGCCACTGGTCCGTTCCCTGCCTCTGTCTCCTAGCGACAGCCTATCCCTCGGCGAGGCCTGGGCCATGTGATGAACCCCCCCACTAACTCAACACCCCCACCACCGCCGCCACCACCACCTCTTCCAACACACCTCCCTCTACTACTCTTCAGCTTACCTTTTACATTAAAAGGAAAAAAAAAAAGAAGAAGAAGAGGAAGAACTGCTATTTTCAACTTTACATTTTTATTGTATTACCATAAAATATTGGTGGGAGCACGGCATCGGCATTCATATCTCAGGAATTTGATTCTGCCGGTGATTATGCTGTGTTTAGACTTGTTAATCTGCAGCTGCATGAGAGAGAGAGAGGGAGAGAAAAAAGTGGGGGCAGAGGTGGGGGAGAGAGAATAATATTTGCTTTTGGATATTAGTTTTTTCCCCCTATTAGATACAGGACATAGAAAGTTTTAAATGGTGCGAGCAAGCGGGGTTGGAGGGAAGGTAGAGGGAATAAATCATCTCAACATGCAAATGGTGCACCGGGTTATCTGATGGTCCACTGCTTTAAAAATTGTTGTTGTGGGTTTGTTAGGTTTGGTGAAGCCCGTACAGTTGTTCTCTTTGAAAAAATACTCCATTTCCAAAACAATGCAGACACTGCAAAGGCCTAAGATGTCCCTTTGTTGTATAGTTTTCTTTTTTCTCCCAGCCTTCGTGTTATTACAGTAATACCAATAAACAAAGGCCTACACTGAGTTTGATTACATGACACTGTGAAGTCAGAGGCCCTTTAAACTCCAGAGAAAATGTTAATTCTCCAACACATGTGCGATCAATACAAACGGGCCGGTTACATACAAGTCACATCCCTTATAAGCCCATTTTACACAAGTTGACATAAGTGTTGCACGGCTATGTTATGAGAAACAACACTTGGATGTGCAGGCAGTGATGCAGACTCCCACCAGTCTTGATTATGAGAGCTATACAACAGCGTTATAAATACATTATAAATAAGTCGCATTGGCGCAGATGAAGCTGCAGGAATCCGAGGCTATAATGACCTCAGCAGGATTCATTTGAACGCAGCGGGCCTGGTCGGGCTGCAGCGTCATTCATACGTGTCTCGCTTCTTATGTCAATTCTTCCATGTGCATTGACCTATTCCAACTTACTACCTGGCACACATGTAGCATAATTGTGTATCACTACTTACTTACACGACTTATTAATACCACCACCCTGTAATTACAGCACGGCAAACACACAAACACCGATCCCCGCGGTGTGACGCTCACACAACAAGACAGCGCGGGAGAGAACAGCCTCCAATTTCTCCCCCGTCCTTGTTCCTATTCCTTTGTCTTACATTCCTCTGTTCTCATTCGCTTTGGCTTTTTCTTGTTGTTGTTGTTTTTTTTTATTGACTTGCGATACTTTCTTCTTGTCATTATTTCTACCTTTTCCTCCTCTCATCCCTCACTTTTTTCACCGCCCTCCCCTTTCCCCTCCTCCCTCCTCCCCTTACACTGACATTGTAATGTTACTGCACACGACTTTATCTCGCCTGAAAAGGTGAAGCCATGAATGATCTCTCCAATTTAAAAGCACTCAACCCTCACGCTGCCTGAAATGAATATTTTGCATATATTCATGCAACAATGATTCAATTTGAGGATATTATTTGCAAACAGTGGCTGAATTCTCTGCAGCATTAATAACAGAGCGGCGGGCCAATATCACCGGGATGAAAAATGTATTTATTCTGACATGTTTAGAATGAACCGGCGCGATTAATTAAAAAGTAAACAATAAAGAGTCAGATGGAGAAAGAGAGATGGGAAAGGAGTCTTTGAGGAGGTTCACTGCAAATTTGTGTTTTCTTCTTTGCTTGTTTGGCGGCTGTTTGACTGCAGAACATGACTTTGTTATCTTAAGTTGTTTTATATGGACTTTTGGCCAAAAGGGGGAAAAAATTGGATTGTGGTAATGCCCACAGGAGCCAGATGAGCTGCAGTAACACACCTCTTATCTTTGACAGAAGATAGAACATGGACACACTGTGATTTCACCAGAAAGAGAAGAAATAAATAGGCAAAATGATGTCAGGGCATTTTCTGATTTTAAAATTTAAAAAAAAAAGAAAAAGGGGAGAAAAAAAAAACAGCCTCTAAAATCCCGCGGTGGTCAAACCCTGGTAGAGATTCTTTAAACAAACCTTCTCTAGTCCGTGACGGGAGAAGTTTACAACATGGTACAATTAGTCTCCCAGCTAATTCACAGATTCTGCCCAGTTCCATGTTCAGTGGTGGTTGAGGGAGATGGGGATTAGAGCGGTTCCACAAGTGAGCGTTTTGTGTTTAAGCAACATCTGTTCGGTGTTTTCTCAGCTCGCTCAGTTTGGGACATACACTGTACGCTCTGGACAGCACACAAGAAAAAGAAAAGTGAGTGAATCAAACAAGGTGTGGGGACTTTTAAACTAATAGTTTAAGCACAAGGCTCAGGTGTGATCAGGACCTTTGACCTTTGATTCATATTTTCACCATGGAAACTGGTGCAGCAGGCTGCGTGTCACACCTCCATCACTGCGCTCTGTGGACTGGATTCTGGAAACAGAACAAACAAAGGAACAAGGGCTCAGTGATGGGTGTTAAATACACAACAGATACAATAAACAACACAATAAAGCATCACCAAGGCAGTGCTAATGCAAAAACAATACATATTGACAGAGGGTGCAGCGAGGAAAACATGAGTGAGTGTCAGTCAAATAGTGCCTGCTAGAAAAAAAGATTAATGATTCAACACTTTATCATTATAAGTTTCAAGCTGCTTTAATCAACATCCATCTAAATGCACATCAAAGAATAAAAAAAAAAGATTATACTTTTGTGAAGGCTGCTGGTGAACAAATACTGGAAAATACTGGAATAAACTAAAAACAAAGGAGAAGCAGTTGGGATCATTAGGTAGGTCGCAAGATATGACCAGTACGCCAACACAGTCAGTCCACACAACAAGTCGAACCACTCTTCAAGGGAGAGGAGTAAACTTTTTCTCAACAAAATCACAACAGAAATAACTGGAAATCTGAACATGTTTAAAATTACTTTGGTGAAAAACATAATGACTCATTTTACTCATTCAGTAAGCCAAGGGGTTTGGAGGAGGAGGGGTGGAGGGGGTTAAACAGAGGAAAGATGTGATGTGACTCTGCCTGAATCTGAATCTGATAAATTCTTTGGTTGATAGTGAATAATATTCCATCTATCCACATATTATACGATGACCCATGGGACATTTTTCATTGAAACACAATGAATCATTTCAACAGATTGTTGGTTGTATACTGTGCTTAGAAACAATATTTTCTGTTAACACTGATATCAAACCAAATTCTTCCCTTTTTTCTCGCCACTTCTCTTTCTTTTTTTTCTGAAACACACCTTACCTTTAATGGGTGAAATTCTGTATTAGAATTAAAATGTAAATGTCTGTTTTGGCTATAAGCCACCGTAACAGGTACCACAGGTAGTTGCACGTGTTCTGATGGATGCACCCTTCCCACCCCGTGTTGCTTTTGTGCGTAGTGTCAGTGGAGAGTAGGATTTGATAGTTAATAGTAATATATGGAGGATTACTGATGAGTTAAATGAGTAAATAATTTGGCTGTGGCATTTGGCAAAGGGAAGGTCTAATCCTACTAAAATCGGCAATATAGGGCTGCAGCACTAGGATGTGTGCCAGTGTGTGTGTCTGTCTGTGTGGGTGGGGAGGGGAGGGGTGTGTATATGTGTGTGTGTGTGTGGGGTTGGGTGGGGTGGTGGGGCTTTACAGAAGTTCTCTCAGTGTGAATCAGTTTCCTGTGTCATTAGTCTAGATCCACTCTAATGATGGTCCCACTGGAGCGCCACTTCACACACACACATACTCACACTCACACACACACACACACACACACACACATGCTGAATTCCAGCCCCGCGTTGAGTGCGGCAGATATGAGAGGCCACGGTTGCATATGCGAGCATATGTATGTAAATTCCCTCATTTATGGCATTATCTGGAGGAGGTATTGTCTCTCCAACGTAATGTATGACTGCCAGAGAAACATGAAAGAGACAGAGAGAAAGAGAGAGGCTCATATGCATGCAGAGAACCGATATGGCATAACATATAATGACAGTTCTCGCATGTGGAAGAAGAAACAGGGAGGCAAATGAGAAAGAGAATTAGAGAGAAGGAGAGTGAAAAACAGTGAGACAGAGGAAAAGAGAGAGAGATGAGAGACAGGCACGGGGAAATTGAAGAGGCATGGAGAGAGCACGGGAGAAAATGAGGAGAGAGTGGGGGTAAAAAGAGCAAAATAGGGCTAAACTGATGTGGGAGTTAATCTGAACACACGGAAAATACTGCCAATATCCAGAACTTTTAACAGCAACTTCAAATGTAAGTCTATAGAACATAAACGACTCAAGGTGGGAAACTGATGCACATTCACCAAAATAAAAAGAAAAAGGGGCAGTGTCTATACTAAGATGCTGAAAGTGTGGTGCGTGTGTTATTCTAGGCCTGAATAAAGAGAAAGAGAAGTCATCTGGCTTTGAAAAATCGCCATGTTGGGGAATATGACTAGCTCAGCCTTTTAGAAGATCCTGAGCGGTGGGGAAGAGGGAGAGAGACACACTAAAGGTTGCAAGTGCAGTTGTATTTAAACAAGACACATTCAAAAGCAGGAAGCGATTTTTAGATATTACTGATTAACATCATTAAAGGTAAACTTCAACATTTTGAGAAATATGAATGTTTGCCTTCACTGTTCTCATGTGTGTGTGTGTGCGTGCAGGGCTGGATCCACAGTCTGGTTTAGCATAAAGACCGGAGGCAGGGGGTGAACAGCTTGCCTAGCACCAACTCTTAACGTTGATTTAATTTCATTTTATGGCTGGTTTGTTTAACCTGTATATGAAAAGAATGTAAAAATGATAATACGTGTTGGGGCTGCTCCGCGCATCCATCTGTCCGCTGCGTCTGTGCAGCAGCTCCACTTACACTACAGGTTGCCAGAGATGGTCAGTGGCCACATGGGTTAGTGTACTGTAGGTCTATGAAGAGTGTATTATTATTACTTTCATTTTTATTTATTTATTTTTTTACATCCTTTTTATGTCTATAATTGTTCTTGAAAGAAAAAAAAACCCTGCTCCCCTTAAAGATGTAATGTTACGTAATACAATATTGTATAAGCTTATTATTCTGTATAATTTGTCTTCCTTTATAAATATATACGTATAAAAACTGACATTTTTTACGCAGTTTTTGGCCACAGAGAATGAACAGAGAGAAAGAATAAAGGATAGGAAATAAAGAGGTTCCTACTATGCGTAGGAAGTGATAGTAGGCCTGAGGATAACACAAACCTTAAATAGCACTGACCCTGCTGACACAAGGAAAATTACCATTCTACCTGAGAATGAATGAGTGTGAACATGTGAGCCATGACCTCCGCTGACACAACTATTTCCTATCGCTGTTTGTCATACAAAGAGAATTCTAATGTTAGTTACATACATACAGGTTTGTGGGTTTGACATCAATGGAAATTCGTTGTCAACACTCTGCAGGTCCGTTACCATGTTGGATTGGCAAGAATTCACACATCAATAAGCAAACATTATTAATCACACTCGTGCACCTCTTGTGAGGTGTTAAAAATGTCTCAAACTACACAACACAACTCTTTGGGCCTTTTGGTATTAAGCTGTTTATTGGGTGCTCACCATATGAAGACCAAATGGGAGGTGCATGTAGGAAACTCCCCTGACTCATTGTGGTTCCGACAGTTGGACCAGCTCTGTGTGTTATCTCACCATGTTGGTGATAATAGTATGACAAGCTTAACCAAGACGGTTTTTTTTGCTATATTTCTAAACCAGCTGTTGACCTTGTGCATGGATGAGCGAGTCAATGATGAATGTTCATGCTGCTGCTATTAACCTTTTCATTCACCCTTTGCTCTCTCCACTTCTCTGTCTGTCTTTCTGACCATCCGTTCATTCTGGTCATTCCTGATTCTGGCATTAGATCATGGTCACCTTATACCAGACATTACTGACCAGGTTCAAACACCATGTTGCCTATAGCTTTATCAGCTATGACAGCCTGCTGCTGCCCCCCTGGAACAGGCAACTGTATATCCCGTGATGATCTCACAGAGACACACCAGCCAAAGACTCTTCATGTATGTGTTTATCTTTGTTTATTGAGCACACTTCACTGAATATATTGAATTAATTACACTGTATGCATTTCTTTGTCAGTCTTTCCTGATTGACATAAGCTCAGAGAAGGTTCTATCAGTAGGACCCAGATCTTCTCACTTACTCTGTTTTATCTTCTCTCTCCCCTTAATTCATTTCAACTGAGGCCACTTGCTTTTACACTTCGACCAATCAGATTTTACCAGGGTTCCATCCAATCACTTTCTTGCTGTCAGCATCCATTGCTCCCTAAGATCGACACAGTGCCCAATGATCCTTCATCATTGCCCCTGACCACAGCAACCCACTGCTGTGGACTCCCACATTTCTTTATCTTCTCCTTTGTGCACATTAAATCAGACAAGTTACTTTAGTGATTTTCCACCTAATGAATGTTCCTCCAGCAGCCTCCCTGGAGAGATTGTGTTGGGTCATTTCCAACTTCCAACCATTTTCTTAAAGCCTGGCCAAAATTGTTCACAAACATTGTCATAGTGATTTTCAATGGTTTCAAGGGAAACAATGCCCTGATGACCTGAGCATAGAACAACTGTTCTATGCCAGAGATGAACATAGATTGTTTTCTAATTAGCAGGAGCTAGGAAGGTAAAACTGTTTCCAAGCTTTTTCTTTTTAGATTATCATGATGAACATGACAACATGAAGTGAAAGCATGTCTCCTGAAAATGACCTATACATTTGAAAAGTGTCTCAGTGCCTAATCACAAGACCAGCAAGAATGTGAAAGATAACCCTGTTCAGTGGAACAGCCACGGCCAGTGATAAAGTAAATCTGTGCAGAGATTTTCCCTCAGAGCTCAACTTGTTATTACTCTCCTACAAACAGTCCTGACAGCGCTGACCTTCACCTATCAGAAATCCAGCATGGAAGAAGCGATCATAATAGTTGGCTAACTGTGTTAACTGAGAGACTGATCAAGTGTAAACAAACTTCCATCAGCACTTATTTCCGCGAGGTTACGCACTTCGGTAGAACCTCTGACTGAGCTTTTTACCTGTTTCCCTGACAATCTGTTGTCGACCAGCCTTGACCGGTTTGGACTAAAACTGGCCTTTGACTTGACATCACTTGAAGACGGCGTTCACATGCCGTGTGAGCAGCAGCAGCAGCAGCATCAAGCGCCCAGTTCTCACTCTCCCTCAACGGAAGCGCCTTGGAAAAAAAAAAAAAGCCATGCCAGCCTGATGTGTTTGCCAGTGTTTACCACTGCGTATGGCAACGTCGTGCAGTTCGGACTGTCATTCATACTTACACTGTAAATATGGGAAGCAGTGTAGTGGAAGGGATCTGAAAATTACTCCGCCTCGTGCCTCAGTGACGAAATTAATAAACAGAGGCATGGGAGCGGAACGGGTTTCGACAATGCAAGTCTCTCTCTCCTTCTCCCTCTCATCACATCCCTTTCTTCTCAGCCCTGCTGTCCTATTTTCCTCTCCCTCTCTCTCGAGTGTGGCCTAATAAGGCTCAATTACACGGAGGTTCTTTCATTCATTATAGGCATGGGGCCTGGCTTCTCTTTGTGGACTCCTAATAAATACTAACGCAGAGAAATAGCCGGGGCCTGGTGTAAGGAGTGGATGGTGAATAAAGATAAAATGATAAATGTTTATGGATTATTTGCAGATTCGTTTGATCGGGTGAGAGCACACTGCCAGTGATAAATAAAAACAGAGGGCGAAGATGCCAATGCATGTACAGGGTTTATTTACAGAACTTGAAATAACAATAAAACCCAGTTTGATAAAAACCCTCTAAAAAAACAACTGCAGTCCAGTTAAAAGGGTTAAAAGCCAACAGGGGTAAAATCCATAAAACGAGCAGTCTCTGTTTAAAAGGATTCAGCCGGATCGGAATGGCGAGTGGGACTGGGGGGAAGACTCGTGTGCAGCGCCTCGTCCTTCCTTGGAGGGCCACCTGAAACACACGAGACCACTGCCAGTATTCGCGTTCAAAGGTGAGCAAAGCTCCCTTAGCGATATCCACACCAGAACGTTACTAAAAGTCCCAAAGGGTACTCACACACCAGGCAGAGCGTTTAGGCCCTGCCGCTGCGAGTGTTCCACGTCGTAACGTCTGGATTTCCCTGTTGTTTCTCTCCTCGTCCGACTCGAGCGTCTCGGTCCACCTGTGGCGACTTCTCCAGCCAAGCTCTCTGTCTGTTGTCGTGCTCCGCGTCTTTTGTTCCTCGTCTTCTTCCGGTCTAGGCCCTCCTCCTCCGCCGGTGATTGGCCTGTGGGGAGAACGGGAGAGCCTCGCAGGTGCAGTGCATCTCATCAAATGGTGGGTTCACAGGCAGTGGGAAATTTAAAACACAGTTAATATAACTAAAAACACGCAAGAGAATAAAAACATGCAATGATAAAAACTCTAATAAAATATACATTAACACAACAAATAAAATCAGTCCCAACTGTCCTGTGACATTCTCCCACACTTTAATGTTGCCAGTCCCTGCAACATCACGAGTCTCTGTATCTCACTGGGGGTTGTCCCAAGTTCTCCCTTGTGGAGCGCCGCGGAGCAATTTCAGGTTCTTCTCCTGCAGGCGGGACTCCTGCAGGCCTTGGAGGAAATCCATAGATCAACGGCAGTTGAACTTCCGGAGTCTCTGCAGCTGCCTCGGCAGCTGGTGGGGCAGTCTCTGCTGGGGGAGCCGTACACACCTTGAGTGCGTTACGATGAACAGTCTGGACACGGCCTCCCCTCTCTGGTTGGACACGGTACACAAGTTCAGTGTCTCCAACCTGTTCAAGAACAACATAAGTCTCTGGATTCCACCATGTACACAGTTTCCCTTGTCCTTGTCTGTTCCTGTTCCTCAACCACACCCTCTCTCCAGGTAACAAAGGTAAAGCTCTGGCCTTACTGTCATAGCGCTGCTTGTTCTGAGAAGCTGCATTGTCCATCTTTTGTTTAGCAAGACTGTATGCTACAGATAACCTCTGCTGGTGATGTCTAACCCACCCATCTAAGTCATGCCTTCTCTGCTGGGACCCAACTCCCAACCCAATGTCCACTGGGAGGCGCAAGTGTCGACCAAACATGAGAAATGAAGGGGCATAACCTGTGGCACTGTGGGGTGTGTTGTTATAAGCATGTACCAGTTCGGGTAAATACTCAGGCCAATGGTTTTGCTTATCAGTTTCGAGGGAGCGGAGCATGTTCAAAAGAGTCTGGTTAAAGCGTTCTGCACTACCATTACCGGCAGGGTGGTACGGGGTAGTACGACTCTTTGCTATACCATAGGTATCACACAACTGTTTCATTAGCCCAGACTCAAAATTTGGTCCCTGATCTGAATGGAACCGAGCAGGGCAGCCAAAGGGCTGGATTATTTGGGTCCATAAGGCTTTAACTGTAGTGTCAGCAGTTTGGTCTCGTGTAGGGACAGCCCAAGCATAGCGAGTGAATAAATCAGTAGCTACCAGGATATTTGGGTGAGTGTCTGTGTGGCGGCCTAATGAGAGGAAATCTAAGCCTACAACTTCAAGGGGGTATGATACCTCAATTGGTTTTAATGGGGCTCGAGGCTCAACTCTCTCCCTCCGCAGGCTGCAGGCGACACATCCCTGTTGGAGTTGACGTACCTCCCCCTCCATGTTTGGCCAATAGAAGCGCTGGCGAATGCGTGAAAGCGTCCTCTCCACTCCAGCATGGGCGGTGGCTTCATGTACACTCCCCCACACCTCTTTGCTCCTGGCACTCGGACACACAATCTGGTGCCTCACTTCATGAGTCTGCGAATCAAACACTTTTCGACACAGAATGTTGTTTTGGACATGAAGCCTCTTCCACTGCTGCAACAGTCTCTGGCTCCTGAGAGGCAGGGCCTGACGTTCAGGTTTGTCAGGTAACACACGTGTTTCCACGTACCTTTTGACAGTCTGTATGTCTGGGTCACTGGACTGTGCCTCTTCCCACTCCCTGCCAGCCCACTCCTCACTGCCTCCTTCAGGGGTGAGTTCGATGGTTGCCATCACTGGAGTGGTGTCTGGCCCAACTGATGTGTTGGTTGCAACTGGGGAAAGAGGGTTAACAGGATACCTGGACAGTACATCAGCATTCACATTGCTCTTACCAGAGCGATATTTGATGTCAAAATCAAATGAAGAGAGCTGTGCAACCCAACGTTGCTCCACTGCACCTAGACGAGCTGTCTGTAGGTGGGCAAGAGGGTTATTGTCAGTGTACACAGTAAACTTTGTCCCGGTCAGGTAATCTTTGAATTTTTCAGCTACAGCCCACTTGAGGGCCAAAAGTTCCAGTTTGAATGAACTGTAATTGGCATCATTCTGTTCGGTTGGGTGTAAGCTACGACTTGCATAGGCTATTACACGTTCTCGTCCCTCTTGGACTTGGGCCAGGACTGCTCCAAGTCCATGGTTGCTCGCATCTGTTTTATGGTGGTGGGGACAGGCCAGTCACGAACAGCAGAGATTTTGTCTGGATCAGGTTTCACACCTGTTGAGTCTACAACATGGCCCAGAAACTTCACTTCATGCTGTAGCAATTTGCATTTGTCCAGTCGCAGCTTCAGTCCATGCTGTCCAAGTCTCTCGAACACCTTGTCCAAGTGTTGTAGGTGAGAAGTGAAGTCAGGAGAGTACAGGATAATGTCATCTAAATACACAAGCACATAGTCAGACAAATGGCCACTTAGGCACCGCTGCATCAGCCGTTGGAACGTAGCTGGCGCATTGCAAAGGCCAAACGGCATCCGTTCAAACTCGAACAGGCCCAGCGGTGTGGTGAAGGCCGTCTTCTCTCGGTCCAAGGCATCCATCTCAACCTGCCAGTAGCCGCTGGCCAGGTCAAGAGTGGAAAACCACTCTGCTTGAGTCAGGTTGGTGAGAGTCTCTTCGATCCTGGGTAAGGGAAAGGCATCTTTATGAGTTACAGCATTCAATTTTCTATAGTCCACACAAAATCTCCAGCTGCCATTTTTCTTCCTCACCAGTACTATGGGCGCCGCCCACGGGCTACAGCTCTCCCTGATAACTCCTGACTCAAGCATACCTGAAAGTAGCGTCTTCATCTCCTTGTACATGGCTGGGGGTAGGGGGCGGTATCGCTCTCGGACAGGTGGTGCATCACCGGTGTGTATTTGGTGTTGTACTAGGTTGGTACACCCAAAGTCTTCATCGTGTTGTGCAAAAACATGCTTCCACTTGAGTAGGAGAGCATGTAGCTCCTCTTGTTGTTGTTTGGATAAGTCTGGTCTGTCTGCCAGATTGCTCACCTCTCTTGGTAGTTCCTGCTGTGGTTCATCAGGTGTTGTGCTCATCAATGCCACTTCTACAACACAGTCATCTGTCAAAGACAGGTTCAAATTCTGCGGCCCATGCACATCAGCCTCGTCCACATGATGCAGTTTGCCAAGCTTCTGGTATCGGCCTATGGTCAGACAATAAGAGTGGGGGTTACAAATCCTCACAGGGACTCTGCCATCTCTTACCATTGTTAATGTCCGAGCCACTCCCATGCTGTTGTCTCCAGGCAGTGCTTCCATCATTGCGCAGTAGTCCTTTCCATCGGGGCCCTTCCGAGTCCGGCCCCACACCAGCAGCTCACTCTTTGGAGGTACTTTGATTATGCGTCGACTAATTTGTCGCACATAACCCAGCAATCCATCCTCCTTCATGGTGGCCTCGATGCGGTTGCAGGTGGCAAATGCATCTCTCCAAGCTTGGTGGTTCTGCAACTTCTGTGGGGAAAAACCAGACTTCTCGGGCCGTTTAAAGAGGATATCCCAACATGATGTCACAACGTTCATTCCAATGACAAGTGGGTGTGTACAATGTTCATCTTTAGCAATCACAACTCCTCGTGCAGGTATAGTGATACCCTCTACTTCCATGTCTAACACAGCATAGCTTGTGTAGGGAAGTTCAAGTCCATTGGCTGCACGTAGTTTGAAAAACACAGGGGTTTGACTACATTTTACTTGTGAGAAGTGTTGTTCAAAAAGACTTTGTTGCATCAAGGTGACTTGAGATCCAGTGTCTAATAGTCCAAACAGTTCAACCCCTTCAATTTTGACAATAATGTTTGGGCAATTTCCAATAAATGTTTCAGTGGTCCTATTCTCCTCTGACGCACACTCAACCCCTGCCCCTCGGACCTCAGCAGCAGGGATGGCTAGTTTAAAGCCGGCTGAGCAGGTGGAGATTGTCTGCAGAACCTGGCAATATGACCTGCTTGTCTGCACCGACGGCAGATGGGCCTACCTTGTTCATCCCAGTCGTTTGTGTAGACTGATGGCCGCTGTCGCCCTCTCGCAGGTTGTACAGGGGGTTGTGTCACCCTGCTGGTTGGTTGAAGAAGTGGTTTTATTTCCCTCAGCAGCTCCTGCGTGAGGCCAGACATCTGCAGTCTCACATCTTCCATGATCTCTCTTTTCAAAGTCTCTTTCCAGTTGGTATCCTGCGTTGAAGTAGACACAGGATTACTCACAGATGCACACGTTACCTCTGGCTTAGGATTCCCACACTCTGATGCTAGAAGCAGTGCTTCCTGTCGAATGGCAGCAAAGGTTTCATCTGGGTTACGACGGGCATACACTTTCAGAGCTTGGGCCACAGAGCCCTCCTGAAGTCCCAGCAGCAACTGGTCTCTCAAAGCAGCATCGGAGGGGGCATTGTCTGGATCGTGTCGCTGCAGCCTGCAATGTAGCTCTCGTAGTCTAAGTATGTATGAGGGTACTGTTTCATCAAGTCTTTGTACACAGCTAAAGAACTGGGACCTCAGCACAGGTGTAGGAGTTCTATCACCATATAGTGAGTCCAAATACAAAAAGACTTTACGGGTATTGTCTCTTTCATCTTCCTCCAAAACACTAAGCTGGCGTTTAGCTTCTCCAGCTAATGCACCTAAAACAATATCAACTTTTCTGGCTTCATTTAACTCCTGTGTACCCAACAAACCTTGTATTTGCTCTTTCCAGTCACTGTATTTTACATCATCACTTGGGCCCTTAAACTTTGGCAACCAAGGAGCACCAGGATACACTGGCATCATCATGGTGGCCTCTCTGTTCAATCACTACAGGTGCTCTAAAACCCGATCCTGCCAACAACGCCAAAACTGATGTAAGGAGTGGATGGTGAATAAAGATAAAATGATAAATGTTTATGGATTATTTGCAGATTCGTTTGATCGGGTGAGAGCACACTGCCAGTGATAAATAAAAACAGAGGGCGAAGATGCCAATGCATGTACAGGGTTTATTTACAGAACTTGAAATAACAATAAAACCCAGTTTGATAAAAACCCTCTAAAAACAACTGCAGTCCAGTTAAAAGGGTTAAAAGCCAACAGGGGTAAAATCCATAAAACGAGCAGTCTCTGTTTAAAAGGATTCAGCCGGATCGGGATGGCGAGTGGGACTGGGGGGAAGACTCGTGTGCAGCGCCTCGTCCTTCCTTGGAGGGCCACCTGAAACACACGAGACCACTGCCAGTATTCGCGTTCAAAGGTGAGCAAAGCTCCCTTAGCGATATCCACACCAGAACGTTACTAAAAGTCCCAAAGGGTACTCACACACCAGGCAGAGCGTTTAGGCCCTGCCGCTGCGAGTGTTCCACGTCGTAACGTCTGGATTTCCCTGTTGTTTCTCTCCTCGTCCGACTCGAGCGTCTCGGTCCACCTGTGGCGACTTCTCCAGCCAAGCTCTCTGTCTGTTGTCGTGCTCCGCGTCTTTTGTTCCTCGTCTTCTTCCGGTCTAGGCCCTCCTCCTCCGCCGGTGATTGGCCTGTGGGGAGAACGGGAGAGCCTCGCAGGTGCAGTGCATCTCATCAAATGGTGGGTTCACAGGCAGTGGGAAATTTAAAACACAGTTAATATAACTAAAAACACGCAAGAGAATAAAAACATGCAATGATAAAAACTCTAATAAAATATACATTAACACAACAAATAAAATCAGTCCCAACTGTCCTGTGACACCTGGGCTTACTTATGAACCCGTTAATAACCGGGTGCCGCTGCCGTGATGAAAACAGCTTTCTCAGCAGCCTGTCTGGTCGCCACGCAAACACAAACACACATGGAGAAAGAAAAAAAAAAACAGAGGGAGAGAAGGGGCTAGCGCTCTAGTTAGCCTCTGAGACAATGCTTCAGCGAACGACAAGCGCCTGCAATTAGCGCGTCCGCGGCGCGGGGATAACCCTATACGTCTTTGTCTGTTTCAATCACGAGGGGACGCCACTCAAGGTAAGAATTAGGGCCCGCGGATGCCGTCAATTTCCCTTAACCTGTTTTATAGCGCTCTATGTACAGGTGAGCCCGTGATAGATTGTTTGCGCCGGCCTATTAAAAAAAGTGGCGTCGAATCTGCTAATGGCAAAAGGTTGGACCACACCATCCAGGGGGATGATGGAGACATATCTGTGTTTGCATCTCGTCTGAGTGTGTGTGTGTGTTTGTGTGTTATGGATAGCAAAAGAGAAAATGCCCATTTTCACAATTTATGTCCCTCTCACTCACTTCCTCTCCCATGACAGACCTTGATATCTAATGCAAATCACACTCTATATACCACAAAAGACTTTCAGCCTGCTTCTGTCCATAACATCATTGGTGGATACACACACACACACACACACACACCCCGCCTCTCCACACAACAGCTCAATCTGCCCTCCCAGAGCCTGTACACTGTCATTGGGAATCAGACAGACAGGCTCTTTATGGCGGTCTTTACGACTCCGACTGAAATAACTGTATTCCCCGGTGGGAGATAAAGTGGTGGTGGGAAATGTAACTGTATACATTTACTACAGTGAGAGAAGGAGGGAAAGCATACGTAAGATGAGAGATGTCCCACACTGGTCAATCACAAGGGCTGTATTCATTCAAAAACACCCTCCCATTTTTCTTGTCCTCTTGTCTCGTAAAGCCTCTCTCACTCAGGCACATCTCATCTGTCCATCTCTCCTCTCCTCTCCTCTCCTCTCCTCTCCTCTCCTCTCCTCTCCTCTCCTCTCCTCTCCTCTCCTCTCCTCTCCTCTCCACGTCTTTGTCCATCCTCCCCTCTTTCTCTCTCTTCCCTCTCAGGTTTAAACCCGCAACCGTAGCAGAGATTGCCGTCCGAGGTTGTCTAGCAAGATGAAAGATGGCACGGCTGTGGCGCTCGGGGACGATCGCACCCTCCGTGACACACACACACACACACACACACACACACACACACACACACACACTCCTTTCCCCTCTCTCACACCCCACGTATGTCCCGCTCTTTCATTCGCCGCCGAAATGGTCCCTGCCTGGGCTAATTTACATAATACACTTCTGACACCTTTACTTTATTCATCAATCACACCCAGGCAGCTTCTCCAGGTCCGGGCTTTTGTCTGAGCATGTCTGTGGCTGTGTAAGGCTAGGCACAAAAGATTAATTTCACAGCTTTTTTTTTTCTTCTCTTCTCCTTCTTCTTCTTCTTCTTTCCCCTCCCTCTTCCTCCTTTTTCTCCTCCACCCTCCTCATCCTTGTCCTCCTCTTCCTTCCTCTCGTTCATCCCTCTCTTTTATTTCACAGATACAAAGCCTGCAGAGTGACAGCAGCCAGATAATGAAAACAACAATGCAAGCATTTTTTTCCCCCCGTCCTTTAACTCTGACAGGTTGTATTCCTAGATTCTCTCGACAGTGTGTTATTCCTCTCTTTCTTCCGCACTCCCTCCCACTGTCTCTCTATCTTGTTCGTCCTCTTCCTCGTCTGCACCTCCACCATCTGTTTGCAGTTCTTCTTTTTTTTTTCTCTTTCATCTTCGTCATCCCTCCGTACTGTACTTGGGACGACCAGGGGAACAGATTCCTTGTCAGTCCTCATCCTGCCATCATCCACCTGTCCAACACAAGGCGCTTCTCCTTTTTCTTCTAATCTAATTTATTTATTTATTTTTTACCTCTTTTACATTTGTACTTCATATTTAAAAGCGGATTCCTGCTTTTCTAACAATGTGAGGAGAAAATAACAAATCATCCTGTGTGATTAAAACAATAAACACAATGTGTTGTTTATTAGTTCCCTCTGTCGTTATCGACCCACAAGCGTGCCTCACATTTCAATTACCTGAAATAAATGAAATAGGGCTTGAAAATCTCACGCTTGTTCGTCGATGGAGATGAGAGGGCAACTGTCGCTCAGATATCAATTTTGAACAGATGGGTTGCCATGAGGGGCCATATCTTCCTTTCAATTAAAAAATCTGAAACAGTCATTGTCTTAACCATCATGCAAAAAAAAAAAAAACACACACAGATGGGTTTTGTTTGCGTCCATGTCGGGGCTGAAGCCTTTTGTTTTGTTTTTTCGCAGTCAAGCCGCTCATCGGCGACCGGTGGAGGTGGTCCGCGGTGGCGCTGGGTGGCTCCCCAGCTCGACGCCGGCTGCAGGAAGAAGCTTCTTGCATGAAAAATAATAAGAAAAAGCAGACTGGGTGAAGAAAACGCCAGGTGAGGAAACGCCTCAGGTTTGTCTGTGACCCCGAGGTCAAAGCAAAGCAAGCATGGAGATTGCACACCTGGGTGTGCACGCTTCCTCGCTCCCCTACCCCTCAGTCTTTGCCCTTGCCCCCCCCCCACACCCCAAATCCCTCACATTGTGTGGCATCTGAACCTAGCCAACAGAATAATTAGCCCCAGAGGCCAGTTTAGCAGGATGGAAAACAGCATCTCAGTGAGTCTTCTGCACCAAATAGCAGTGGAGCTGTGTTGGCGTCAGTATTGCTCGTTGACCCCTCACTTACCCCAGCTCCTATTTGTCTGCGTGAGTCCAAGAATGTTCCTATACTTTATCATTTTAATAGGTGGAAAACAAAGAAATATAACCATTCTTTCATGTCAGATCATCACACCAGGGCAGCCTTCACTAGCAGTACTCAGTTTAAAGTTTAGACTCATGACAAATCGCATCGCTGATCAGATCCCAGCGAGAGAGAGCAGATAGAAGCTGCACTGGAAACAAGACAAGACAAAGTTTATGGTCTAGCATTGAATCTGTGACAGCGTTGATGACTTCAGGGTTAATATTTCTTGTTCTTCATGGGTATTATCCAACATCTTGACAGACATAACATGATTGTGAGCTGATTTGTGTTTTGTTTTTTTTTCTCTTACACAGAAAACTAGATATTCAGATGTTCCGTCAGGTAGGGAACGATAAAGAGGGTTTACAAGGAATCATACAGGACTCTCGAGCACAGCTGCTGAGGAACCCCCGAGAGATGGAGCAGAATAAGCGGAAAGTTTTAAATCATGAAGCTTACTGTGGTCATAACGGACAATGGGACTTTGTGTAGTGATTAAACACTGCAACAAACTATTGCAATGAGTTGATAAACAGAAAAAAGGCTAATTCACTGGTTACCAATCTTTTTTGGCTAGACATTATGACATCACAAATTTCTGGCACTCAAGATGCGACAGCTGAGATATTTTTATATGGTGCATTTTATTTGAACTCGATTTATATTCGAGAACGTGAAAATATGGAATGCAGTTGTTTAAGATTGTGTGGTGTTTTTAATCATAATTTTAAAAAGAGTAATGATTAGTTAAAAAATATCAGTAATTTCTTTTAATCAATTAGACATTTAAGGCGACCCCATTTGAATTCCAAGCGACACCTCGGTCCCGACCCCAAGGTTGAAAAACACTAGGCTAATTTTTCCAATGTGGAAAATGGGAAAACATTGATAGGGCCTTTTTTTCTTTTTTCTTTTTCTTGTTTTTGACAAGAAAGATGAAGTTAAACAACTCAAAGTCAAACTGGCAACTAATTAAGTGATTGAGAATCAACAACTGTTTCTATAATAATTTAAAAAAAAATGTAAATAACAAAAATCACAATCATAATCATCTCTTTTTTTATTTTTATTTTTATTTTTTACTATTGCACAATAAATATTGTTGTTTTACAGTAATCTGTCTTTGTCTGAAGAGGACTGAACCATGATCTGACAGAAACTACTACTATAAGTTTTACATTGTTTCCAGTGATGTATTAACAGTTGAACAGTTGAACAGAACACTTTTGCAGATTGGATGCCTTTCAAGTCCAGGACCATCTTTTTTTTCCTCACAAGGACACTATAGCTGATCTCCTGTCAGAAGTCAGAGGAATCATTACAGAGGATCCTGCCTGTCACATTAGCAGATCTTCTCACTTTTAATCTCAAGGACTTCCCACTTTTCCAAGCAGGTGTTTAGAAGTCTGGGTTAACACCCCACCATCACGCGCTCATCCTTTTCCTCCCGCAACCGCCCTCCCACCCACTCACCCACCCAAACATTTCTCCCCTCAGAAAATTAACACTCTCCTCCCACCCCAGGTGGCGAGGGGAGGGGCAGTAGGGATGGAGAGGCAGGCAGGGCGGAGGAGTGTCGAGAGCCTGATTTATCTGAGCCTGTCAGGCCCTGGGAGGCCTCAGTGGGTGTTTATGTGTCTGTTGAGAGGGAGGGGGGGTCTGGAGCTGGGGGAAGGATGTTCAATGTGTTTACAATGGGTGCTGGGAGAGAGGTGTTTCTCCCACCTTGGCCCCTGGGTTGGCACAGCGGAAGCCCCTCTCTGCCTCATTAGGACATGTGTGTGTGCGTGTGTGTGTGTTATGGGGGGGTGCAACAGTGTGACAGTTCAAAGTGACATTCACACTCCGTTCTTTTTCTCCTGTCCTCCTTCTCACTTTCACACACACACACACACACATGAAAGGAGAGGAAAAGGTGTCAGTATGTGACATTAGTCTTGATGCCTATATGATTCCTCTGTATATTTGCAAAACCAGCAGCTCAGCATCAGTAACACAAGTATGTACAGTAACCAGCACACACACACATGGGCTACTAGTACACACTCACTGACACACAATTCATTCGTTTACTCAGTTCAGGTTTGTATTATTCACTTCAGCTGTGCGTGTGTTTGTTGTGTTGGACTCTCCGTCATTAACAGGGAGTTCCCTGTGATTTGAAATTTACAGCTGGGTGAATCATTTGTACTTCACATTTTTAGCTTTAACTCCAAACTCTGCATTCCCTCAGGGACAATATGATCCTTTTTACATCTTGCTAATTACCCACTGAGTCTAAAATTCCATTTAACCTTGCAAAAATTAGGACAAAGCCTTGCTACATTTAGTAAGTGGCTGTCTATATCAATATGAACATTAAAGATCTTTTTTTTCTTCTTTTATTTGTATCAGGAAAATCTTTGAATTCACACCGCAACCAGGCAGCAGCTTCGTCTGACTGTGGCTGCTTAGGGATCCCAACTGCGTTAGATTTGTGTACTATCCAATGGCTGCAGGCTGTCCGATTGACAGGTAATCAATAAATGTACATATTGTATTAAGGTGGTTGTCCATGTTTTATTTGATTATAAAGAAGGTCTATTTTCTTTATTAATACAGGGAGTGATACAACAAGTATCAAAGTGCACAGAGAAAAGCACGCAGCCTGTATTCAGAAATTGAGCCTCAAAACCAGCTGGCTGGACTTCTGCGACTTTGTGATGTCACAACAAAGCAGTCACTGCTCTTATGGTACAGACACACCAAGTCCAGCGGCGACGGATCCCGATGCAATGGATCGCCGAGTGCACAGGTGAGTGGGCAGTTCTGTGTAACGTAGTGCGCCGTTTGAGTTTCGCTCTGCCGTTTCCAATATGGCGGTCGGGTCACGACCAACCTCATTTTACAGTTAAACAACACACTAAAGTATGTTTCTGAAAACATTTGAGGCGGGAAATGCAGTAACAGAATCTTGATTCATATTTGATCAACACTGCCTAGTTTGATAGCTTGAGCGAAGTTTCATAGCTGGCCACATTGCGTTGGACGGAGGTCATTCGCATAAAGTTCAATCAATCAAACTTTATGCAAATTCACATACGGCGATGGGGCCGTCAACTCGACGTGCTGTATCCATCATGCACCGCGCGGCCAGAGCTCCTGCTCTACATCGACGTGAGTACCATTAGACATTCCCCAAAGCCCCGCCCACCTGGACCTGTCATCCAACCTTGCAGGATTTGGATGTCTGTGTTTACCCGAAATCTGCTGTATTTTGATCAGTCAGAAACAGCCGCCGACCTGTTGTTTCTAGAGCTCCAGAGAAAAGTCTGAGAGAGGAGATGATGGTTTCTGGTTCTTTAAACCACAATATATCTTCTTATGGATCAACACTTCAAATAAAACATGAAAAGTTTAAAATGTGGACCTGGGCGAAGAAACTAAATCGGCCCAACCGCTCCATTGAGGATTCGCCTCTGGCCACCCTTGGGTCTGGCTGACACCTCTGGAAAATGAAAACGGCAACTTTGCTTAAATGTCTCACCACCAAGTCCATTTAGTGGCTGCTGTGGAGCTTTCAATCATATCATATGATTTCACTCTCTTGTCATGGAATTGGAGGAGGAAATTTGATGAAGGAAATTCTTCAGATTTGACTTAAACATTATGGTTTACAGCAAAAAGTTCTTGGTTTTGGAAGATCAAGATCAAAGCCCCACTCCAGCAGAATGTCTAAGAAATAGTTATAATAGTTACGGCGTGCCGCGGCATGTGATTATCTGAAATAAATCAAGGTCACGCAAAAGCAGAGAGTCTACAAAACCGTCCTTTAACCACCTGCATTGTGATGTAGCGCTTATTCAACGTCAGTTTCATTGTTGGCGCTGCTCGTCCTAATCCAACACCTCCAGTTTGGGGCTTGCATGTATTTCCCGCACATTAGCATACAAGATTTATTTCACTAAACCCATTAAAACTAATAAGCACACAATTACCAAGCGCGGAGCAGGGAAAATATGCATATCAAAAAACCGCCGGAGCTGTCATATTGTCCTGAGCGTGTGCCAGGCTCTCCATCTTGACCATGTGGTCCAGGATTATAATAAGAACTGTTCTCTGAAGAAGGCAGCTCCAAGTGCTTTTACAGTTTGAGCCACTTACTAATTGGACAAACATAATTATTGCATCCCAAGGTAATGGGCATTGTCTTCATTTGTCATTATAGCAAAGTACCCTTTTTTTTTTCTCCCAATGATATGTTTGTGCGCAGTCAGTCAAAGGTAAAGGTTGTAACATATGATTCGCACAGAAAAAAAAACGAAGTAGGAAAAAAGATCTCAGCGAGGAGGCAGTGAGGATGTCTTTTTTTTTAACTGACAGGGAGCAACAATGAAGAGATGAGGGACGGCGATAGCATAAATTAGCACGAAGCGTCTCTTTTCTCTTCCGATTTCTTCCTCCAGATGCCCTCTTCCTCTCTTCTACTCTCTGTCACTTGCAATCTCGCTCTCCCCCCCTCTCCTTCCCCACTCTCCCCAAACCCAGCTTCCACTCCTGATCTATCTTTCTCTCTTTAAAGATGGGCAGAGTGTCACACAGAAGAGAGGAGGAGTGGGAGCGAGGAAGGAGGAGGAGGTGGTGGGTGGGTGTAGAGGGGGGGTATGCACTATGCAAAGCAGGGCCTCGGTAGCCAAAGTCGGGGAGGCTGAGATGAGGTGTCAGCATTGCACGGGCGCACTGATGTATGAATGCGGCGAAATCAAACGCGTCACTCGACAGACAGGAGGGGGTTGGAAAGGTGAAACCGGCACGCCGAGAGAGAGCAGCTGTACATCGGCGTCAAGGTGCTACCATCCCATCCTCCCTTTCCTCTATCACTCTTCCTTTCTTGTCTTTTTCTTTTTTTTGTATTCCACTTATTTATTTATTTGCCTGTTTTTTTCTTCATCTGTAACTCTCTTGCCGCTTGCTTTCCCCGGCGCTCGGTGCTGCGGAGGAGGCCACAGCCCTAACAAGGTACAGCGGTCACAAAGAGAGAGCGACACAAATAAAGAGACAGAGGGAGAGAGAGGGAGAGAACACAGCTACTCAGAGAAATATTAGCATATCCCCTAAGGAATACCAACTAAATTGATACCGTATGAATGCCACCCCTCCCTCTCTCTATTTTCACTCCTCCTCTCTTTTATTCTTCCTCCCAGACCTCTCCCAAGGTGTCACAGTGTCTTATTCATTAATATGTGTAAATCCTTGTTTTCGTCAACACTGCGGATGGTGGGCGACATCGCTGAGCGAGATCTGGCGGGGGCCCGACGTCGCCCCGCCTGACTCCCGACGACTCCGGTTCATCAGCCGAGGCTCGTCACGCTCGGAGTGATGAGTGAGAAATAGTGAGGTGGAGAAAAGAACAAGGGAAGGAGGAGGAGGATGAAACAGAGAGAGAAATACAATCTTTCAGCTCAGATAAAAAGATTTCTGCGCCGGAATGTGTCTGTGTGGTTATGAACTACCCCGTTTTGGTTTCCTGTTTTATTACAAGTTGTCAAATTTGTGGCTGAAATGTCACTTATCAACCTGTTTCTGAAATAGAAAGTGACTGAAACTGACACACTAACGTTGATCTTTTTATTGTAATGTAGCCGTTTATAAGGATGAATTTATAACAGTTACAGCGTAAAACATGAAGGAGTACAAAACTATGATGGCTTTGAGCTCCTTCACACTCTTTAACCCTAGCCACCCAAAAAGGAAAAGAAAAAAAGTCACCCCAACAAATTGTTTGTTTATTTTTGCTTTGGAGAGGATGCTGCTAGAATTTTAAACGTTTATAATTCCAAGATCACCACCATCACCCATCCCCCTAATTCTGTAATGCTTCATTCTACTTCAAGCTTTATTTCCTCTAAAGTAGTACAGCAAAACATGCAAAGAAACTCTGTTTCGGGTTTTCTTGGTGTGTTAGCCAGCACAGTCAGCTGATTACCACATGCACATGTCTCTGTTTCATTTGACCTTTGACCTTCATATCTTATCAGTTTCAGTATGGAAGGAAAAGGTAAATCTGTGTGGCAGACTGATGTTCAACACATGTTCAGTCTTTCCTTTGTGTATGATTGTCTCATTATTTCATTTTGACAGAACCTTCATTTGACCCTTTAAAGGGATACTTCACCCAAAATCGATAACTCACAGCTTCATCATACAGAGGCAAACAACCACTCAAACTCACATCTCACTTTCAGCCAATTAAAGTTTTTGGACAATGGGAGGAACCAAAACACAGACAATGCATATAATGTCAGTGGACAGGTGAGTGAATCCGGCCTCTGTTTGAAGAGCACAGGTACCTGCAGTGATGCTATAGGTCTGTACAGGAACAACTGTACCAGATCAGCCTGCAGAGTGGTTCTGTTCAAACTGATAATTAGGAAACGCTAACTGGATTTACCCAGGTGAGTCGGTCTGTGTGTCGCTGCAGATCAGAGTGACACTGTCACCAAGGTAACCGTACACAAAGGTGGCAACAACTGAAGCTTGACAGTGCTTAGAAGACATAATAATCAAAAATGTTTTTTTAATGGAGGTAAATGCATGTTGCTTTGAGGATGTGATGTCAGCGGTCCGCAACAGTAGCGATGGGTTCGCCCCTCAGTTTGACACTGCTCATTGTAGTGAACTGAGATAACGTACACCCCATCCATACTCAAACTGTGGAATATGTACAGTCTCCACTACATTGTCTGCTGAAGATATCCAATGTAAACATGGCACAGAGTCAGACGTGTCATATTTTGCGATTAATTACACGTATTAAGGTTCTTAAAAGCAAATCAAGCTGTTTTTGTCCCTGAGTGCTCTCACGGAGGTATTTTAGATGAGTCATCCCTTTTAAGAGCGCATAAGTGGAAACAGTCACAGCCACATTTGAAACCACTTAGTTGAAACAATAGTAAAAGAATGCAATTTGCGCTGTTGGAATTAAGTTGTCTGACTTAATGTGGTGTACTGACTTCTTTTTACGTAATTTTCCGTACAAGAGGAGTTTGCTCGGTGAACACCCTGACATATACTGGACATATTAAATTATAGGATCGAGAAAAAAAAAATCAATTAATGGCTTAGGCAATAAGCAATAAGCTGTGGCTGCTCTGACATGTCAGGATGGAAATCTTGTGACACTAATACATGCTATGTTATTTGAATAAGGGCTGAAGGCTTATTCCATTGATTTCATTACAGAAACAGCAAATTGATTTAAATAACACTGCTAATGGGAGAGTGGAAGGTTGCATATGATGTGAAGGAACTGCAGGGTTTCTGGTCATAAAAGCTTAAAGTAAGAGCGCGGTCCCATGGCTGCAGCAGCATTATAATTACAGTCAAGCATAAACTCAACCACAACATCATGAAAAAAAGAGAGAAATCTTTACATTTTAAACCTGTTTGCTGGTTCACAGTTAGCACAGCTTTGTAACTGATAGTGACATCTTCCACGAGCGGTGTATGCGCACTCGTATTACAGCAAGCGACAAAAGGAGAGAAGTGTATATGTATCAAGAGTTTGCACTCGCTCATATTAAACCCACGTTGCGTCGCAAAAACCTCCATTGCTGAGGTCGCCCGGCTTTGAACCCTCCGCTGAGCGCGTGCAATCCACACCAGGCATGAGGGATGCTTAGTGCCACGCCGGTACGTTAAGATTTCATTTAGATTTCATTCATGTTTTAAAAATATCTCGCACAGGGTGCTGCATGGAAATATATATTCCATGAATGGGAAATGCCTGGATGCGTGTATGCGCGCGTGTTTGTGGGCATCCCGCTCCGCCGGGCCATTCGTTGGCGAACAAGGCTCTCGCCGTTTTCAATTTCCAGAGGTGTCAGCCGGACCCGAGGAAAGGCTGGAGGCTGATACATCAGCCGAGCTGTCGGCCCCCATTGTGTGTCTTCACTTCATACACCGATATCCGTGGATGTATGGAGGTAAATTCAGAGCCATTGTCAAAAGTCTCAACGCCGCCAGGTAGCAATGGCCGATTCCCCGATTGTATTCATAAACAACAGGTTAACTTATTATGCTGGGCATGGTGGGACGCAGATACAGTCAGGATCATATTCTAAGCACTTTTCATTGATGCTCGCATAGATAAGTGGGACTGCAGCTGAATAGGTGCCATATTTGGCAGGCAGGACGCATTGTGTGTCTGTCTGCTCGGCTATAGCTGCTCCCCTCGCTCCCATGTGCTCCTTTGTCCTGATGTAACAACATCTGCATGAGGCATCACGCACGCACACTATGTACACATATTTATGCCTGTAAACACACACATACACACACACACACTGGCTTCTTGTCTCGTCCCTCCATGCGCTCACAGTCACACGCCCCTACACTTTGACTATTTCATTTTTCTTTGTGAGCACCTTTTTCCTCGTACACACAAACGCACACATGCTCACACACTCGGAACGTCACCCTCGTCCCGTGCTCCTCCTGTTACGCACCGTGGGATTTACTGTTTGCAGAGTGCACGTGCAGCGTCGGAGAGCGGCGCGGACGTTAACAGTGGAGGGAAAAAGAGGACATAAAACAAATGGGTGATATGCTTGTAAGAATGTGACTGACAAAAGATTATCAGGGAGATATTGGAGAGTGGTTTTCAGAGGGATTCTCGGCGCCCCCCTCTCCTCCTCCCCACCCCTCCGATTCTCTGCTCTGGTCTGCATTTTTCATTACTTTCCCCCTGTTTTCCTGACCTTACACACAGTATTTTCTTTCTCTTCAAAAACATCAGGCGGGTAATAGATTACGACTGTCACCGCGACCCTCTGTGTAGCTGTCGTGTCATTTTAATAACATATGCTAGCGGGCATGCTAAGAGACATGGCGGAAGCTAAAGCGGCTGGGATGAGAAGTGAGCCCTCGTGGCTAATGGCTAATGCTCTTTTATGAAGTGCCGGCATCTTAGGAGGATGCTCGCCTTATGAAACTCTCTTACACGGGGACGCCGGCTTTGCACTGTGTGATTCAGAGCAGCGAGCCACCCACGGACCTCTCCAGGTGTTAGCGGACCCGGATATCTGTTTATTATATTTTGAAATATGAGCTCCATTTTGATTTGATGCGATTCTTATATTCCACAAAGCCCGCTGCTCTGGTGAGTTTTGTTGGACACAGGGAAATAGACTTAGCAGGGGGAGATATTCACAGATGGATCGTTTTCATGTGTAGATATTGCCAGGTCTGTATGGAGATTTTGAAAATTAAAATATAATGAATGATGTGATTTCTGTTGGCCTTAAGAGGCCTTAATTAGAGTTTATATGTGATGTCACTGCTCCTTTTTGTTGTTGTTAAATGAATCAAAAAAAGTTTTTGACTCAATTAATTAATTAATATCATCTTAAAGGGATAGTTCAACATTTTGGCAAATTGGCCAAATGCCATAGCAGTAGGTTTGTTACCTGCAATTGCCGGTGTAAGACGTTTTTAGATTGGCCGAGTCGAGCAGCAAGCTGCTCAGAGCTACGCTACGGAGGCCAGTGAAATTTCTTGGTTTCCCTCATCAAACTCATCAAATACACAATCCAACAACTCCAAAACGCTCTGGTGGACAAGTTGTGACCTGCACATTCACCACGCTATGAGATAATAACATTGGCCGTTTTAAAAATAGCTTACACCGACAAATAAAGATAACGAATCTGCTGCTATGACTATAGGGATTATGGCAATTGGCCAATTTGCCGAAATGTTGAACTATCCCTTTAACTACACCAAAATTACAATGAAATTGACATAGGCAGAAATTGAGCAATACGATCTTTCTTTTTTAACTCAGTTATTATTATTTATTTATTTATTTATTTATTTCATTCCTTTGTTTAGGACTTAGCCTTTTTTTTTTGCTGTCCACTAACAAATAACTGCCTCCACTGCTTATGCCCATCGACTCCATCCTTGTACTTTATGTGTTTTTAAGGCACAGATGTGGGAACAGTATCAAAGCACACTTTGATCAATGTGTCTATAAAATGTATCATAAATCTGAATTGTAAACATTTTCATGACATCAATTATCATTGAATTGTTGCAACCCTAACCACAATGAGGACAGATTTAGATAAAAAATAAATTTTTTCTCTTCTTTGCCTCAAAAAATAAGAGCTTGAAGAGGATGGCATGAGCTTTTGAACCCAGAATATCAAACATGAGTAACAACACTGATCTTGATCTACAGAAATTACATAATTAATTAATGTCTTGTATTAGATCTTGTGAATCCTCCCTCTGTTTTTTTTTTTCTTTTTTGTTCTGAAACACATGAAATCCGAACATTGATCTGCTCTGCTGACACACGTGTGAAGGACTTGTCTCGAGTGGCCACAGCACAACACAAGCCAGATTTCTAAAGGATTGTGGAAAACAAGGAATGCCAGAAGTCCCACTGAGCGCTGTGCAAGAACTGCATCTTACTGGAAATCTCAGATTGCTTCGGCCTGTTTGTGTTTGTGCACCTGCGAGGGTGTTTGTGCCTGATGTGATGTCTCTTAAGGTGATAGAGCATCTCGTTTTCCATGCTTGATCTGGGCCACGTGGCCCGATTTGCAGGTACGAGCGTGTCTGCGATCAATCAATCAAACGCGTCCTCTAATCATCATTATCATCTCTGCTGAAACAAGCACCTTGTTACACATGAGAAATATGGTAAACAGCAGGCTCAACATGCGGGTGTACAACATTCCTTCTATAGTAGGCCTCCTTAGCTGTGCGTTGCGTGCCCTTCTAATTCGCCAGGCCGCAGCTTAAGGGCCCAGTTACAGTGGGAAAGGATTTTATGAGTTTACGGGATGCTGTTTTTACGAGCGACTGAGGAGAAATAATGGGGTCGAGTGTCTCCCTCCTTCGTCCTTCCCTCGCTCCATCCCTCTCTCCCTCTCCCCAGGCCTCTCCTATTACCTGCCGGCTAGAGGACTCAGGAGTATCGCTTAATAAAAGTTAATCATGAGAAACTTGTTCATTAATTACAGTTCAGGCCGGCTGCCTGCCCGCCTGGTTGCCTTACCGTTTCTTCCTCATGCGAGGGTATGTCTGCATTTAGACTCTGTTTTTATTTAATATTGTTTTCTTCTGTGGAGCTTTGACAGTCTCATTAAGATAATGTTGGTTGGAATCATTTATTATTTAGTTAACATTAATGAACGTGCGCACCCACACACACATTCACGCACGCACACACATGCACACATTAGTGGTTGATACTAAAGGAAACATTTGTATGTAACTGAAGAGGGCAAAAGGCCATTAAGTAATGCATGAGGCAGCTTGGAATGGCAGCCGCCCTAGGAATATCTGGTTAAACTTTGAGGACTTCATTACCCAGAATTCCTGAGGTCAAATAATGTGGTCTGGGAGAGGTCAATGGGAGGCTCAGTCAGGAGATCATTTTTAGTATTTTTTTTTTAACTTGTACTTATTCTTTAGAGCTTTTCAAATTCAGTTTGTAACTATGAGTGGCAACATCCAGAAATGATTTGGAGTAGAGCAACTTAACCACATCATTTAAACTATTTGAAGTGACTGAAACTACATTTTTTTTAAGGGAAATCAGCTGAGAACTTGTGCTGACCAGGGATGTTCAGTACGTTTACAAACTAATTCATTTTTCAAAGTGAAGTGATCGCACTGAATCATCATTGTCGGTGACTGAATCAATAGCTTTTATCAGTGGAGTGCCTCACTGATGACTGAGAGCGCTGTTGTCAGCTGTGATTCACTGTTTCCTGTTTAGAATCTACAGTAAGTTGAGGTTATCAGAGACACAAACGCCACAGGAAGGATCAGAATGTGAATGTTCTGTTGTGAATAGCAGGCGTCGGAGCTATTAACTGAACTGAGCTGGTCAGTGCTGAAAGTTGAGGCATGTGATTAGCGATGTCTTCACCTGCTGTTGTATTGGGGGAGATCCCCTTTTAAGCAAAGTTTAGTTATTGTAGGAGCCAAAATATGTTTTGCATTGTTTCCTTATGCAAGGTGTGTTTATGAAATCATTGCATGAGCCGGTGTGATTATTTTCTTTATTTTCTATTTTTTGTTGAATGTCACCTCCATCTCACCGCTAGGATCAGTCCTTATTTATTGAGACTCACATATTATTTTTTCTTTTTTGCTATAACTGCTTCTTGGCTTTTTTTTGTTGTTGTTACAATAAACACTCTGAACTAATCAATGACCCTTTGAACTTTTTGGACAGGTCACAAAAGAGGAGATTTAAAAGGATAGTTCAACATTTTGGCAAATTTGCCTATTGCCATAATCAGGTCATTACTTTTAATTTTTGGTGCATGTTGTTCTGAGATCTGCGGGGCAGAGATGTGAGCTGCTCAGCGAACACAATGGGGGTGAAACTCATCAAGTACATAATCCAACAACACTCTCATGGAGAAGTTGTGACCCGCACATTCACCATGCTACTGTATAATGTAACATTGTTTTTGAGGCAAATGCGTAGCCAGAACTACATTCCAAGACATGGCTACTAGGTGGAGTGATTTCAAAGGCGCAAGTTGTTCCCAGTATTTGCTTCATGTGTCGTAATGTTACAAAATTACAAATTATTATTTCATAGCGTGGTGAATGTGCAGGTCACAACTTTTCCACGAGGGTCTTTTGGAGTTGTTGGATTGTGTATTTGATGAGTTTGATGAAGGAGACCTGCACGATTCACCTCCATTGTGTTCTCTGAGCAGCTCGCGTCTCTGCCCCGCAGATCTCAAAATAACATGCATCGATAATTAAAGGTAATGAACCTATCCCTATGACTAGATTATGGCAATAGGTGAATTTGCCAAAATGATGAACTATCCCTTTAAGTTCCTCAGCAGCTGGAGGTTTGAAAGACAGCCACAGCAGTTAAACATACCAAGCCATGACTGTCATTATAGTAACCATGGTGACAAAGGCAGGTAAGCTGGTGTCTGCATGTTTATTATTGCAATCATATGGGGAAGTTCAGCTTCTATCAGAGGGTTTAAGAAAAAAAAAGAAAGCCTACAGTATGTGGTTGTTCAGGTTGGACAAGCAGTTGGAAAGTTTAGGTGATAATTTGACATCTTACCTTGGTTCATTTAAAACCTGTGTAATAGTGTAATGGCTCTGCACTCAGCACTGGGCAGCGGCGACTAGGTGCCTCTGATCGTGTGGTTCCGTCTCTAACTACGTCTCTTTCTGTTTCACACACATGTGAAGACAGACACGAGTGAGACAGGGTCATAATGTGTTTAACCATGCATCTGGGGTTTCTTTCACGATGTGGTCCAGCTGAGTCCAGACTGGATTATAGCTGGCTCGGGCTCGGCGTGGACTCTTCCCGACCGCAGAACAGCACCGGCAGACGTGCTGAAGACTAACACAGCAGACAAACACATCCTTCAGCCAAAACCAGCGGGGTTTGGACTCCTGCTTCCTCTGGAGAACGAGGAAAAATAGGCTCTCCCGGTGCTTCGCTGTGAGGTCAACAGGCTCGCCCAGCCATGTCATTACAAAGTACACACACACACACACACAAGCACGCACAAGCACACGCTCTGCAAAAATGATTAGGCTTGACAAATGTTTTTATCTGCGATCCTGCTACGCAAGGCGTATTTCAAGACATGTTCAATAAAATGACCTCAGTGTCCTGCCAGATCTGTTTCTGCTCTGGTTCCAGAAGTTGCACTTGTTTCAGTGGGAGTGAGTTGTTTTAAGAGGTCTTTACAGTGACAGTTTGCGAATTACCAGGTTGTCAGACGTTTTATTCTTCTTCCTTTTTTTTCCCTTTAAAGTGCATCACTTGTGAAATTAAATGACCCGTTACTCATTGTGTCTGGTCTTACGCCCTTTCATTTATTGTTTTTTCTTTTCAACCGAACAACATCCAACTTCAAGATTAACATTGAACTCTAATCCAGCAGTGAAATATTATTGTGGTCTGTAGATGAGCCTGAACGTAAAACTTTGCTCAGCAGTTTTGAGCGGAGCGCCGGTGTGTAGCTGACACAGTGTTTCCCCTCATTCCTCCAAACATCATTAAGCTCTCCTCACTGGTTCCTTAAATCAAAGAGATTACATAATGGTGCCTCTGAGCCAGCACGCGCTCATATACACTCAACTGTCAGTGTTAGGTACACCTAGGTGAAAACTGAGGCAGTCTAATGCAATATTCCTAAAAGAAAGCCTCCTTCATGAAGGTTATAATGTGAAAACTATGTTAAAGATGTGTTAATTTAAGTACATGATCATTACATTTTTATATGTACATACATCGGTCTTTCTAGCCAATTATAGTTGAGGATGGAGAAAGTTTCTAAATAACTAAATAAAATAACTAAGGCAGTACTACTGTACATGCATAGAAGCCTAATTTAACAATCCATCAATCATCAGAGAGGAAACTCCCAGCTCCCAGTGTCTCAGTTCATTGCTCTGCTCTGGTGTCTGTGCAAATCGTGCAAGATTTGAGACTGAGACACTGGGAGCTTCTGCTAAAAACAGGCTTAAAATATAAACTTATTCAATTTTTTTTCAGAACAATTTCTCATGTCGGGGCTTCAATGCAAGTGGGACATTGCAGACGAGCAGTATGGAGGTATTTGGATGTTTTTTTTTGGTATGTCTTTTTGGACGAAGAAAAGTGAGCCTTGTTTGCGACCGTCATATGGCAATGCAATGTTGTGCCAACCCCTGCTGTAACTCCAAAAAGGCACGGATGACTCTGAAACTTCCCCCAACCTTCGTCGACATGAGGGTGAGTAGAAAATGAGTGAAATTTGAAATTTGAATTTTGGGTGAACTATCCCTTTAACATATCCAGTGACTAAACTCTTCGATTTTGACAAGAAGTGTTATCCAACCTCTCCTTAATTGAAAATGTGTTACATTGTTGTTGTTGTGGTTTGACCTTCAGGGCCACCGTACTGTATAAGTACTTTGGTATTCCCCATGAATTTGAACAAATCACTTTGAGATAGGGCTATTTATGCAATATAAACATACACACATACTGCGAGGTGTCCATATTTGTATGGACCAGACATATATAAAACAAATTTTATTTTCCATGTACAGATTGTACCTTATATACAAATTCTATAGATATATCTTATACACATAATATGGACCAACCTTAACATCTGCCAGATACAGTGGAACTGAACAGTGGAAAACATTTATTGAAAACATAAAGTAAACTCTTATTGAATAAGTTATATGTGGTGTGCTGTTGAGAGACCCAATTAACACAACCAGATGTGCTTTTAATCATAAGAATGTGTTTCACAGAGCAAAGTGTGTATAACAGCACTTCTATATTGTGCACTGAGTGTTCCTGTTGTGTCAAGCCTGTGTTAATATATGCCAGATCCCACTGAATAAGAGCCACCGTGACTGTAAAGATGTGTTGTGTCACTGGAACAGTCAATTCATTAATGTAGTGCAGTCGTCATTTTGTGTTATTGGAAGCAAAGCACTTCATTAATGTATGCAAATAAGTGCAAGATCACACCTTGCCAAAGTATGAGACAGTGCAGTTGTGTGCTACTGTAAGTGTCTGTGTGCGATAATTAGTGTGTTGTTTCTGGGCCCACTGTCTTCTAAAGTGTGAAGTGAAGATGTATGAGCTGAGTGTCTAAAACTACCCTTGAATTTAAATACAAGTCTGTTGTGTTTTCCCCAAATCCACCACCACTGCCTTTTATTTTGTGCATCTGCATCACCATAAACAAACACATGTATATGATCCAAGCTCCCAGGGTGACACAACAGGCAGACAAGGTATGAAGCTGGTAGGACATTGTGGAGGGATCTAAAAAGCTAATTTTCCCTGTGGCCTTCTGGCACCTCTGCCCTTCATATACAGCCATTTCCATAAAGTGCTTCCCCTGGGGAACCAACAATAATAAACAGTTATTAGTAAATGCATTATGCCAGCATGTCCCTTTTGCCCCCTTGCCTCTCCTCAATATTCAACCTACAAACACTCCCAGCACCGCCGCAGCACCCAACCGGACCTGACACAGGGGGATGCATTCGTGGGTGTGCGTCTATATGCGTGTGTGTGTGTGTTTGTGTTTCTGACCTATCTTACCACAGATTACTGAATTCGTGAGGGAATTGGACTAATGTTCATAATAGCGCCGGCCATTACTGTAAAAAGCTTTGGACGCTGTACACCTGCCAAACTCATAACTGTTGTGATTTCAACTGATTGCCTGGTGCTTTTCAGCGTGAATCTCTTCATACTCCCCCTTTTTTTATTTATCCAGTTATTTTGCAGTTCCCATTAAAGCGGTATAAATTTCATCCACTGTGTTTAGTAATTCAGCCTCTTCAATTAACAACCTGAGACCGATTGCTTTTGTAATCGGAGTTGATAGTGCACCTATGTGTGTAAGCAGCCATACTGTGCCTGAAATGCAGATGTATTAGAATTTCTATTCATTCCTGATTCAAAGTCCAACTCCATATAAAGATAACTGGTAACACATGTTTACAGGGTCAAATGGGCACCAGCACATGTTGATTTTTTATTTGTCTTTGTCCATATCATTAGGACATGCACGCAGACGCATGCATGCACATGCACAGACAGCATCTCATAAAGAGGATACACAAACCTCCTTTCATAATCAAATGATCCTCAGCAGCTGAACTCACCATCCATGTATATAGAGATGGAGGGGAGGGGAGGGGAGGGGGGTGTACAAAAGACAAGCACTTGCCAGGCCACTCCAGTGTGGGTGCCCCAAACAAAGGTCCCTAACTGCATGGCCTTATTTACATGTCTATTGATTTGGGGGCACATAAGGAGGCTATAGCGGTCGGGGGTGTGAGGGCACAGAGTCTGCTTACTTGAATGAAGCCGTCCTGTTGTGTCTGCGCTGTAAGAGGTTGGTCATCATGGCAGCTGGAGCCACACTACACTCGAAGACCTGGTGTGTGTCTGACTGTCTGTAGATGTGTGTTTTTGTAGTGGTGCTCATTCATCACTTCTCCTGACCCATACTGACCCCTAGAACTGCACTGGCAGTTGTTGTGTAGAGATGTTGCATACACATATTTTCCTTTATTTGTGAGGACCATCCTGGCCTTGCAATAAACCCAAGTCCCAATCTTAATTAAAGCTATAGTGCGTAACTTATATCGCCCCCTAGAGGATGTCTGTGTTATTACAACGCAATGGCCGGTACCCCAATATGGCGTATGGCCTGGTGAATGTCAAAACCGAAAAACACGAGCTGTGTTCCAGGCAGGCTGTTGAACCCGTAAATTACAACCTCAAGTCACGACTTACGACTTTGTAGCTTTCCAGGCAACCTGTAACTCGTGTTTTTACGACTTGTTACCCGTGAAAGTGCACTATGATGGCAAAAAACTTGTGACCCAAGAATATCAGAAAAACAAAAGAACAAATACTTCCTGTACGCTAAAAATCCATACTGAAGGTGTTAGAGGAGCCGAACGGCTTAATCAGCGTTGTATCATCTCCTCTTGTAGTGGCTTGGGTGTTACAGAACTTACAGACACGCACTATAGTTTTAAGTACAAGCCATTTTTGTTGGGATTACCTCTGTTGATTTCTATTAGTTATTAAATTCTTTACCTAGGCCCATTGCCAGAAACCATTTGGTACAATGACACTGTCAAGACTGCAAGGATATGTGAATAAGCAGAGACCTGAGTTTGAGTCCTGGTTCCTGATGAGGAATGAAGGGATGGATGGCTAATAAGGGTATGGACATGAAGGGTTGAGGTTTCAAGGGATGTAGGATTGGCAAGTGAAGGTACTGTAAGGATGCAAGGAATACAGATGAAGGGATAGAAGGTTGAACACATGCGTCAAATGTTGAAGGAAAGGGCTGTAGATGGGGAAGTCAATGGACAACAGATTTGAAATTACTTTAGTCTGGTTCTTTGCCCTCACAGCTCAGAGTTTTTATTAAAAATCTCATATTATTTTATTTTCAGCAAATTTGCAAAAGCTTTAGGAGACATTCATGCTAACTACTGAGTCAGCATGCCAACTGACCACTGCGTCTGTGGCTTTGTGCATTACAGTACCTACATGTAGACAACTGAAATATTCAATCACACACTTGATATTTTACACCAATGTCCATGTCCTCCAGATGTTATCTCTCAATAATTTTCATGATACCTAGGCTTTTCCCATGGGAGTATTATAGATTAGGACCTATTTGGTTTTAAGCAAATTAAAAACTACAGGATGGGTTGTCATGACACCTGGAGTAGATATTCATAGTCCTCAGTGGATGAATCTCAGTCATATTGGTGATGCCTCTGGCTTTTCTTCCACTAAAATATCTTTCAAGCTACTTTATGGATTTTCCACAAAAGTTGGCACAAAGATTTGTGGCCCTGAGAGAATGAATCCTGACAATTTAAGTGATCCCTTGTCTTTTTCCGTCTTGTGTCATCAGCTGACGATATTTTCAGTTAACTTGTAAAGCATTTCAGTGCCGACTGGATTGATAAGGGCTATTTTGGTACAGAAGGTCATGATCCCCCCGTCTAATGAATGATGCCCTGACATCAGAGGATTCAAAACCTTTGATAATATTTTTTGATCAGAATGAAGAGCGCTACTTCAGAGTCAGTTATATATTTGTAAGCATCACTGTAGATGTAAAGTATTCTGGTTTGTAAAGTTTTCATCACAGGAGTGGCTTGATCATAATTTGAGCCCTATCGGACCCTCTAGGTTGGTTTCATATTAAACTCTCTTAAAAAAATAAAATTAACAAATGAATATATTGTCTATGTCTATTAAACATTGCACCTCAGATGAAATTGCTAATTAAGGCAAGTATGTCAAACAGCCTCACCTACATTATGAATACATTTCTTTGCAGTCTGGTTCTAGAGTAATTAACCAGTAGCTTACAGTATGTAAGGAAGGGCAATTGAGTTTAGTTAACAGGCAGATTAAATTGTGCATTTGTTGCATTATGTATAAAATGTGCCAAAAAATATTTTCTGAGGCACCAAACCTATTGTGGAAATGACTGTTATACATTTCCTACCCAACACATGTAATGACTATGCCATGAGCTTGTTAATACAGAGAGTTAACACCAAGTAAAAACAGTCAGGGCTTCAAACAGAATGGGTCAGTAGCGTTCTGTCCTGATGAGTACATTTTGACATGAGGAAAATTGAATTAAACACGTCAAGAAAAAAAAAAAAGAGAAAAAAGCAGGACAGAGCCTGTGAAGAAATAGGGAAGGGAGAAAGATGGAGAACAAGTGGGGAGCAGACAGTACCCACAAATGAATAAAAGTCAGAGAGAGAGAGGAAAGGAGAGATAGAGGCGGAGCAGCCTAATTTGTACATGGCAGCTAAGTAAGGAGTGCAGGCTAATTACTGGCTGAACAGGGCAGGCACAGGCTGTTCATGTCAAAAAGGACACAGCCACTTATTAGGCATCAAAGTGCATTCATATCACAGCACAAAGGAGATGGGGGTCGAGGGGGCACGGGAGAGGGGTAGAGCATGTGTAAATGGTGAAGGGGGTGGGGTTTAGCTAATGAATGTCATTGAGAGGTGCATTATGGGACCCTCTTGTCAGGCCTGGCCGCTGTTTGTGGGCTTGGAAAACACGGAGTGGCGATTGCAGATGGGTCGCTTTCACTGTGTTTAAAGATGTGGCGGAGGAGATGATGGCGAAGAGCCTACGAGGGAGGGATTGAGACAAAAAGAGAGAAAGATATGACAGGTCAGTTCAACACCACCATGTATGGTGTTCGGGTCAGTTTTGACCAGAGTTTTAAATCAGCTGTAAAATACATTAAAAACTTTTTTTTTCATCCAATTTGTTTTTATTCTCTTGGTTCCATATTAGGCTTCCTTTTCTATGAAAATATTGGTTTTAATATTTTTGTTGTCAATTTAGCCCTCCTATTGTTAGCTTTCTGCTACCATCTCTTGTGTCAGCGTCAGTTTTGACCTAAATCTTAAATCAGCTGCAAACACACTAAAAACAATTATTCAGCATCCCATTTGTTTCTGATCGTGTGGTTACATTGTTAGACTTATTTATCCATGAAAAGGTTGGTTTTGCACTTGTGATTTCAGTTTTAACTCTCATTATTGTTCTTATTCATTATAACCTGGTCAAAATGTATCCACCACAAATGTCATAATTTTAACCTGAGCGTTTCAGAATTTTGTGGAGCAAAAGCTTGTATTTGTTTGGTTCCTGAAGTCAAAAGCCTTGATGCAATTTATGTGGTACTTTTATGCATTTAAACCCTGAAAACGGGTCACTGTCACCCTAACACAAGAGGAGGGTTAATCGATAGGATAGTTGAGATGGACAGGGAATGGGTAGGCAGAGATAGGGGGGAATAACATGCAGCAAAGGGCCACCAGATTCGGGATTTGAACCGGGGTTGACTGCAGTAAAGACTGTAGCCTCTGCAAATGGGGCGCCTGCTCAACCTACTGAGCTCATTGAAACTCCACTCTTTGTAAATTTCCGGGGAGCATTTACCGATGCGAAACATTTTTCCTCTTTTGGCTCACTTTGCTTTTTGTGTTGCACCTGGACTTCCACACTAGATGTGCGTGCGCAATTCTACCCAATAATATTTGCACATCCCTGTGAGAGGGTCATCTGCTGCCTGAACTGAGACTGTCCAGCACAGAAGGAGACACACAACTGGCAGGAGGCCTGCTGGTTTGAAGCAACCAGTGTCGACCACAACCTTGGCTTGGGGAGTCAGCGCAGAGTAACAAACTGGCACTCAGTGGTGGCAGCTTGCACCGTCAGCAGCAGGACGACTTAAAAGTCAGCATGCAGCGGGAAACCTGAAGACTTCCATCACCAGCTGGCAAAGAAAACAGACCGGTCTATGTAAGTTAAGTAAGATCCTGAACTTTATCCGTGGATCCACAAGCCAACTAGCGAGTTCAACATCCAGCTACATGGAATGTCCTCACACGGCTGTATCCCAGGAACCAAGTGATTCCAGCAAATTCCATACTGTCTTGATAATACTAGTCCCGTTCAAAAAGGGCCAAAGAGAAACGTAGAGTGAGGTTTTCGGGACCCACATCCGGTGGTGGTGGTGCAGCGGGGAAGTGGATCGTAAACTGCTGCTTCCATACCAGCATCCTAGGTTCGCAGTATATGAACCAGGGAACCAGAGGAACCAATAAATCCTGAAGTTCAACCTCTAGCTGCTCACACCCAGCCTGGGCTGGCACGGGATGAAAGAAACCCTGGGCCTAACCACACACACACAAAACCATGGCTCACCCCCTACCAGCCCCCTGCCTGGACCATGGCCCGCAGCCCAGCGCCTATGGAGCGTTTATTAGAGAGGAGACTGAGCACCATGTGCTGTGGCCCAGGCTGGAGGAATGTGTCTGGTCAACAGCAGATTACAGTGTGGAGGTAACTGCAAGGAAGCTCCCTGTTTGTGCTACATCTGAGTGTGTTTGTGTACATTGATGTATATGTTTTCCCAGGAGAGCTAAAAGTGCATGTGTCCACAATGGACCACACGGTTGATGACGCAAAGCTGTATAACTATGTGTGTCTGCCTCGTGTGTGTTTTTCAGGAAGACTTACTGCAAACACAGAGTAAATGCTACAGGGATGAGGGAAAAAGAAAAAGATAAAGAAGTTAAAAAGCGCACATTCTTGTCTGACATCATTATCCAGATTATTATGAATGCACACATGTTATTTGTTGATAGGATGACTAACCCCCCAGTAAGTGCCACATGTGCACAGTGGACTACATCCACCGAAAAGTCACTGAACCCTTAAGTAAGATAAATAAAGAGTACCAAGAACTGTTTAACTTATATTAATCTCTTACATAAAGTTTAATCAGGTTATTATTTAAACTATAAATAACATGAAGACAACGTGAACTCTGCTTTCAGTGCTTTTTGCAAGACTATTTTATTTCCAATGACAAGTATGCACATAAGCAAAATAGCCTTGCATGTGGAATACCTCAAGGCGAAATTCTGGGACCTCTTTTATTCAACTTATATAAGCTCCCACTTGGCCTTGTTATACAAAAGTGCATCTGGAAGACGGTGCATGTTTGGCGCTAAGACACAAAATTTGCCTATTACAGTCTGAAATATATATCACAAGATAGATGACACATGTCCAAAACACCATCTAAAGCCACTCACACTTTCATTCACAGTTGGTTAGATCACTGTAACAGTCTTTTTTTCAGGCCTTTCCCAGAAAAACACTGTTGGTTTCCAAACAAACAAAGACCAGGAGAGCTGAACATATCCCACCGGTTCTCAGGGCTCTGCATTGGCTACCAGTGCATCCCAGGACTGACTTCAAAATATTGTTACTTGTCTATAAATCACTTTGCGGTTTGTGTGACGTGCATCCACACACTGAACCCTCTGGACCTCTTGGGTTGAGCCACATTCATTTACACACAGCTGGAATAAACATGTGGAAGATCTTAAATCTGCCCAAACTCTGGCTACTTTTAAAAACATATGTTTACCTCTGCTCTCAATTGCTGCTAACAGTTGGCTATGAAATCCATTGGGTTTATTGGATTTTTTGGTTGTTTTCTATGCTCTGTTCCTCTTAATGAGTTTATGTGACTGTATTTATATGTTTTTGTATATATTTTAACCTTTTTCATTCCTGAATTTAATGTGCTACAAAATCGGCTTGTCTACTACTCTGTATTTATTTACAGTGCATTTGTCTCTCTGGTTGTTGTGTGTCTGATGATGTTTTCTTAATTTATCTATTTGCATGTGTTGATGTTTTAGACAGGTGAAAATGTGTGATTAAACAGACATTTTGTAATGCCTTTTTTTCTTGTGACTATTTCCGCATGTGCACCTGCTAAAGACAGAAATGTGTGCTTGTTTTTATTTGTATCTGTGCAATACAGGTGCAACATAAAGCCACTAAGGGCTGTGATGTCTGTGGCAAATTGTGTCAAATGGGTGACAGGGAAAAATAAAACATTTCTAAATCATTGCAGCTGAAGAATTTGGACGCTGTTTCTATCTGTTCAGAGCACATTATGTGTAAATATGTGAAGAATAATGTTGTGTTTGTTTGCATCCTTCAGGCCTGGACATGTGCCAGTTGTAGATGCTTTTAATGCAGTGTAGAGAAATGGAAAGAAAAAAAAAATCACCTTTAAACTTACCATAAAACACCTTAAAAATTCCCCCAGATTGACAACAACAAACCGCTTTAAAGAACATACTGTAATACACAAACCTACATTTCTTCCAGCGACAATATGACAAGCAATATATTTATATGTATTTTTCTAAATTAGCATGCTGGCACTCTTATTTATGCCGTTTGGAACACTCAGGCGTCAGGGTCAAAGTCGTATTAGTAGAAGGTGAGGCCAAACAAATGAGATTATAGCTGAATTAGCTAATTATCATCATTTCCATTCCCTAACAGCCAGTAATATCTATGGCATAATGGTGCTTGTCAGGTTTATTGTTGTGTTTGTCTGGGAGGCTTTTGCCCTCTGGTCTCACCTGCTGAAACACATCGCCCATCCATTAGAACGCATTATGGAAATGAAATCTTTTTTGTATTTTTTTAATACAAGCCTTGATATGACAAGTTGTTTGTTTTCCCCTCTTTTTATGTTTTCTTTTTTTAAAAACTGGGACGAGAGGAGGTAGCGATAGAGAAAGAAAAGGAGAGTGGGGTGTAGCGAAAGGACAAGAAAAAAAGTATACGTGGCTTTATTCAAGGTTAGAGCAGGATGGAATTTGTGAAGGAGTACCTATTACAGACAGACCTTTCAGGGGAAAATTGGACCTGTCTACCTTTTAAGGACGACATGCTAATTCATGTCAAAAAGGCTTTTAGTCAGGAGGACAGGACCAGTGGAAAGACGGTTGTGCTACATTCATATCCTCGATGTGTGCTCACATCCTGGATGTCTCGGGCAAAATATTGATATCAGGATTTACTTTACAGGACTGCAGCATTTTTCATGAGTAAAGATAATCCCACTGAAAACATATTGTGTTTTAATTGCATACTCATTTAGAAGCACAGTCATGGTTTACTGTTTACTGTAACGACACATATTACGACTACCCGGTGACAGTGTGCACCCTCAAGGTGGGTGATTGTTCCATTTAAAACTTCTATATTATATAAAAGTAGACATCCATGTGATTTTGATTATAAAGCAGCTAGTTACCGTGAAGGTATCAAAGCCTCAGTCCACAGTATAATGCTCACAGCCAGGTATAATCCTTATGAATTTTGTCATGTATTTCTAAGACTTTGAAAAGCTCCCTGCAAGACCATAGAAGATATTATGTAACATCTCAATAACACTTCCCATGTGTAAGAATGTGAAGTGGCCCTTGATTATATTAATAACACACTGATTAAATGGCACATTTTACAGGTATAATACAAATGGGTGTAGGTCTGGTCTCAATATGGTGGAGACACAATAACACTGTTTTGGGGTTTACACATCATTTAAAGGGACAATGAGGAGTTTTGGAAAGCTAAGTGTTTTCACACTGCATTTCCCATGAGCCCCCGGGCGCACGGTGAAATTCTTGGACCGGCGCAAGACAAACAAAAGCGAACACATTTGCCAAGAATGTTTTCATTCATCAAGAATGAAAGCTGGGGGTTCGAATATGATCAGATCAGATACCGTGTAGAAATCATATTTACCCGCAAATTTAATCCAAATTCAATTTATTTCTGGTATATTTTTTTAGTTAAGCTTAATTAAATGAGAAAAGAAATGTATTGCTGACATTAGAGCAGCTAAACATACTGTAACAGGCAACCTGTTTTGGTTTCCTTTAATACTGTGAGCCTCAGCTTGAATCTATGACAGAAGTCTTTATGTGTAGTGGCCTTATTGTATCGTCGGCTGGCCATGTGCACTCAAACAAACAGGAAAATACAATATCATGCCCCAAGTGCTCTGGAGCATGGGATGCTTTAGACTGTTCAGGATAATCTGATTGGTGATAGCAGAGGTGGTGGTTTTGGGCCTGCTGGGGCTCCCAGACCTCTTGGGATCCTGTAGCTGTGAAAGATCAAACAAAGAGCTGAAGTTCAAGAAGGACGACGGTCTGCCTGAGCTGATAACCTCCTCACCCCGCTGACACTGACACATCCCACTGAAGAAGTCACTCACGCACATGCTCTAGTGCTGACACACGCACGCGCACACTTTTATGATTCTTATTCTGTTTATTTTATTCTTACTTTTCCTTACTCTCCCTTCAGCTCTGCGTCTTTCTCATTTCTCTCCACCTTTGTCTTCCCCCATCGTTCCTCCTCTCTCCTCTCTTAGCCCGCCAGAAAGTGAAGGGTCTTTCATTTTTCTGACACCCTTGTCCTTCAGCCTATTGATTGGCGACCGAGCTGGTGAGCCCCTGTCGGCTGCTAATAGAAAGTGAAGTTCATCAGCCTTTCCTTTCCCCTCACACACGCACACACTAACTCAGCCCTCCACCACTCAGGGACCCTCCCATCAGCAGACACCCAGTGATCTACTGTTGAAAGGCCAGCAAGCTAACCTTTGCAGCACTATCCTTACTTCCTAACAGGATTTACTCTTCCTAGATGTCTGTTTATTTATTTTTGGTTGATTTTGTCCCTGGGTTCTTTTCTACTTGTATTATATCAGCCCGTATATGACTACTGATTGCTTGCTGCTGCATTCAGGGTCAAATGCAAATCAAGACGCATTTAAATTAAATATCAACTCCTTTTATTCAGTGGAAACTGTAGCACCAATAAAGACAGAAAGATATGCTGAAATATTACAAGTTGAGCAAAGATTGAGCCCAATGAAAGCTAATTAGTACAAGTGGTTTGGTATCTTATTTGCACCTACATCATCAAAGCATCACGCAAGTGTGAGTTAGTCTTCATTCGTCAAATGCAGAGAGCATGGTGTCGGTCGGACTGTCCATAGGGCAATATGGGCAAATGCCACAACGGCTGCATAATGATGCGGCCGCTGCGTGGCTGTGTGAAGACGCGACCGAGGTGGCCACAAAAAATAGTTGGTCGTGGCCAGCTGGTTTATGGCTGGCCAACTCTGAAAGCTATAGGGCAGCTCCCCCATGATCAAAAACTTGGTTCCTGTCTGGGTCAGTTCCTCCTGATCAATTGATTTATTATTTTCTCATCATCATTATGATCAATGCTGTGTATAAACAACCCAAGATGTTTAAATGCACCTTTTATTCAGACCTTTGAACTTTTCATGTTGGTCAGAAACAAAATAAGGTCTTTCATCAAAGTGACCAATCATGGTTTGGACACTTCACAGGAAGTAAATAGAGGCTTGTCATCCATTAAACAATAGACAAAGAAGGGCATATGGAGAGAGAAGGGAATATAACATCATACTGTAGGTGTTTATAAGCCAATATAAGTCACAACAGAAACTATAGCCTATATTGTAACAAAGATGCTTTCTTTGGATGTGATGGCTATGACTACCTTCTAACAAGCTATCCTGTTTATTTTCTTCTATATATATTATGTACGTTGGGTAATATGTGTGCCAGTGGTGCCAGTCCGTCACTGCATGGTGTTATGCTTTACTCACTTAAAGATCCCCTGTGTGTCTGATTCTGCAACAAAGTGTTGATTACGAAAAGGAGAAAAAAAAAACCTCTCCCATTATGCCTACACATTTTCTGAGAGGAGTCATCATGAATTATATTGGAAATGATAGTGATTGGGGATGACTCTATCATTATGTTGAGACATCCAAGATCAACTGGGACAATTTAGATATTCCTGGTGTCAGAAACCAAAAGACTTCTCCCATAAGACGATGATAGCTCCAATGACTAAAACACTCTGTAACACTGTCATTAGTGTTATTTAAAGCCTGTGGCACAGAGGGTCAATTTGGGGTTTTCTCTCAAAATCCCACTCAGAGTCTTCCCTGTCATTTAAGACTGAAGTTAACCATGATCCATGGGTCATCTAAATCAAGAGTGACTAGCATGTTGTCCCGGTACATCACATTTAAGTCAAAATGAGCTATTCTTCACATATTTTGATGTTAAGGTTTAAATGAATGAAATAATGACTACGTTATGGTTTCTAACAGCAGAACTCCATTATGCTCAACACACAGTATGAGGTACTTGATGTAAATGACAGGGCATGATTTGTTCTTTATCACAAATGGAGGCTCACAAACTCTACAAAGGCATTCTTCAAGTACATGTGGATGTTGCAGGTCCAATCTGGATTGAATTCATTTGAATTCTGGGCAGGTGTACAGTACCCTCTAAACACATAACCTACAGGACAGGTGTGAGTCAAATTCATACATCACATTGACAGAAACCAGAACATTTTGTTTGTGTTTTGATGCGCTAGCTCTGTGTCCTCTTGTCTGTCGGCCATTTATCCTACTTGCATCATGATTGCAATGCATAATGGTGTAAACTGATTCATTAGTAACCATTAGTTATGTGAACACACTAGAGAACTAGTCTGGGTAATTTCGGATACAGCTTTTTAGCTTTGTTGCACAACCATCAGATAAACAGGCCAATCATATGCAAGCTTGCAAATGAATTCATTGCTGCTTTATGCAAATTAGGCTGAAATTAAGTTTTAACCCAAGACATTTAAGTGCACCTTTTATTCAGACCTTTGCACTTCATCATGTTGGGCAGAAACAAAATATCATGTGAAAGGTCTGGTTCATTCAGACACTTTAATCACAGGAAGTTAATAAAGGCTTTTCACCCATTAAACAATGGAATAGTATAGAAGAAATTACATAATGCATGTGGAGAGAAGGGAGTTTAACATATTAGGTGTTTAGAGACCAGAACAGAAACTTTTGTACCAAAGATGCTTCCTTTGGATGTGGTGGCTATGACTACCTCCTCCCAAGCTATCCTGTCTATTTTCTTGTTCTTTCAAGCACATTCCCCGGTAAGAACATAAGAACTGCACATATTCAGTTTAGTTCAGCCAAATCCCAGAACCGGACTGAATGGCATTGATGTCAGTGAACCACTGTGAAATTAAGGAGAGATACATGGCAATTTATTCATATAAATATGCCACATATTATTAGTGATCCTGGCGTAGGCTTAACCCCAGACTCCTAAGAATGCCAATTTACCATCACATCTAATTTAATGAGCTTTGCTTTCCTCAAACTTTATTGTACAAGCTCTTATTATGACACAAGATTTTACATCTCACCAAGCACTCCTATCGACATTAGGAAGTTTTCTGGACTTACAGGGTGAAAACTTGGCTGCACCCAAGCTTCTTCAGCCCACACTCCAACTTTGATGGCTGAAGGCTAAACCCAAAACCCATCTTGAGGTGAAGGAACATGCTCACTCATTTTCTCTCTTTTTCAGCCTCTCCTCTGTCAGGTCTTAAGCCAAGACCAATAGCTCCTATTAGTGAGCGTGGCAGGCCAGCTGACAGGCTAGTCAATATCCATGAGAAGGCCACTTCATTAATGATCCCTACTTGCTCAGAAAGATGGAGGGGTGAGAGAAAGTGGCCTCTGACAGGCCACAGAGACACATGAAGGGCCTGGACTTTATTTTCAGCAAGACACAACAAGATTGTCAGAGTGTCTGACACTTGAAAGTATATTACAGAGAAAATGCATGCTAGGGTTATAATAAGAGCAAGGACAGATATGAATGATGAAAATAAAATCATATATAAGCTGTAGCAAAGATGATGTGATTATTGTTTTTTATTGTATAAATCCTTCTGAAGTGAGTAGAAATGTTGCACAACACTGAATTCAAAGGGTTTAGTGTGATAGCAGTGGGACACTGCAGCTGCAGAGTGCTTTTTGTACCTTAACCGAGCTAAGACATGGCTGTTTATTACATGGAGATAGATGTGTCAGTCAGTTTTTGCTCTTTACATCATCTGTTTATTTCTGTCCCACACAGTGGTCAAGTGACATGGTTGGCTTTTATTTTTCTGACAGCATAAAAGGGAAAGTGATGCAGTCCACCATGCACAGGTTGACCTTGCTATTGAGCAATAGCCAATAGAAAAACTCCAAACCTAGTCACAGGATATTCAGCCATCTAGAACTACTGTATGGTCACTCAGTCAGTCAGTCTGCAACATTCTTTGATTTGTGGACAGACTTGTGGATAATTAACTTGTGGATAATTAGACCCAATACATCATGGTGGATGGAAGTCACAACCATCTTCAATCTTGTAAAAGGTGTCTATTTTTATGACATTGGATTTGTTTCTACGGAGGGTATTGGTATTGGTTTATGAGAAGCACCTACAGTAGATAAAGCTACTGCTGTCTAATACAACAGTTCACTAACTCCTGAGAGTCACATCACCATGGTTTAAATATTTAGTTACTGGTAAAGTTGTGTTTAAAGTCTTTTACTTTTGTTATCTTGATCCATAAGATTATATTTGCAGTTGATTTTGGCAGAGCCTGTGGACGAAAGCGGTGGTGTTTTGCCGGAATGAAGACTGCATTTCTCACTGTCTTGAAGACGTATGTCTGGCCGGCGCGTGTAGATTTGTTTTGGAAACGTCGGAAAGAAGACAGGACTTGCTTAGAAAACTTTTTTTTTAGCAGCTATCTGCAGCGTGCATATGGATGAGGTAATGTATCTATTCGTATCGTTTCATCAGTGGTCCGACCCGACCATGCCTTCCAGAGGTATAGAATTAGACTACTTAGAAATAGCGTATCTTCACACTGATGGACTCATTTGCTGTTGTAGGTAACAGAGACACATCAGCAGAAAGCAGAGACTTTTGCGTATCCAGTCTAAAGCTCCATACCGGGGCTTTAAGAACCAAAACCTCAGTGCAGTTTTACACCTCCTCTATCAGACTCCTTTCTGGAGCTCTGGGGCCGACACCAGCTTTTCAATTACAAAGAAAAGAAAAAAAAAACTTGGAAATACACTTTTGTGCTGTGTGAGAACTTTAAGGAGAAACCATACACCAAGAGGCATATCCCATTGTCTTGTCATAAAAGGGGATGGATAAAGTAGTGGGAACACCTGTCAGTATAACGCAATGCAGGTCAACAGCACCGCAAACTTGGACTCGTCTTTTCCCTGTGAGTCACGTCGACGAGCCAATTTCTCCCATCAGATTCAGTTCAACTCTTTTCGTCCAAGGCTTCATCCTCCCAGCCAGCACTGCTGAGCCTGCAGAGGATTGTGGGAGAATGACAGGGAATTACAGCGGCCTGGTTCCCCCCCTTGCAGGATTGCAGCAGCGATATGGTTTCTTAGAAGCTATAATACTGTGTACAACACTCAGTGGCTGCACATCCCGTACTGAAAGGAAAACTGATAAACCGTTCCACTGGATCACCAGTCGTTTAAATAGATAGTTGCTCTTTTAAAAAGGCCTACCGCGAACACGCTCCCACTCGTACGGGTGCGCGCCCGAAACTCATATGCACCCACCACGTCTTCAGCGCCTTGTTTTTCCGTCTTGTTGTGGCGCTCGTCAGCAGGTGTCTGTTTCGGGGGACGAAATGATGTCCCTGGCCCGGACGACATGGGAGAGCTATCTGTGTAATAGAATTATCTGGAGAGGCCACTCCAAATTAACATAATATGGACTCAAAATGTAAATTGTCTTTTTGTAAAATATAATGTGCATGAGAATCTGCTCTCTTGCTCCTCTCTGTCTTATCATCCTCCCTCTCTCACACACTTTCTCTTCTTTATTTCCTGTTTCTGGGAACTGATAAAAAAAAAAAAAATCCTCTGTGTTGATGTGGGCGCACACACACGCACACACTTCCACACATTTTGGGTGCAAATACTTGAGAGGTGTGTGTTCCGCTGACATGTGTGAAGCTAAATGCCAACGTACCATTTAAGAGAGAAAGGGCAGCAGCACATCCAACCTTTGTAGTGTGTCATTCAGCAGTGTTCAGAGCCGTTCACATATAAAAATGAGGTCTCCTCTGTCCCAGGGAGCAGCGGATCTCTTTCACCCCATCAGCCAAAGAAGAGGAGGGGATGTTGACAACCGCAGAAACATCTGTCAAACAGAGAGAGGGGTGACAAACAAGAAAAAGGAAAGAATTTTCTTCTTCTTTTTTTGCCCTTTTCGTTATCCTGGAATTTAATTCAATCATGTGAATCCACACTTTTTTTTTCTCTTCCTCTTTCTTTGTACACATTTATTCCAACCCCTCTTGTTTTCTTGCTTCCTTCCTATGATGATGAGCACTTTCAGAGTGTTCAAACTACTGCATTTAGCCATTCAGAGAGTTTGATAAAGCTACGCTCTTCCCCCTCCCGTGTTTGAATTACACAGCAACGGGAAAAGGCCACCTCTTTGTCACTAAATGCCTCTCCTATTCATTCACATGACAGCAAAGTAGTTTGTCTTTTCCCACAGTAAAATGCCAGATTTGAAAGCCCTCTATTCGATTAATGTTTAGAGTTAGGCTGCACGCCACCTTTAATCCAGGAAGTATTTTACAGTCAAATAAGAGCCTTTCTCGTTTGGGGGATGGGAGGGCATTTTGGCATTTTGTGTGGCTTCAGGAATACAGTATTTCCACTCTGTGCACCTCTAATGTATAGATCCTCCTCTTCGCTCTATAGTCTTTTTAACACTGAACACTGGGTATGAAGCGTGCATCCAGTATGTTTCATATGGAGCTGCAGGAGAATGGAAATACATGTTGTAATGTAGGGATATCTATTTGTCGGACTTTTTCCCCCACAGTCTGTCGGCTGTAAAGTGTTTGCAGTTACTCATGAATAACCTTTCATATTGCCTCTAAAGCAGGACAATGTGGCTTTTGAACTGGAGAATAACATTTTTTGTCTTGCAAATGAAATTTTATGTTCATATGAAAAACAAAAAAAAAGAAAAATATAAAAAGAAAAGAAAAGAAACACCGTGACTCACTTGAATGCATCGTCTGATGCAGCCGGTCTTGGTCTGGTATGACCAACAGCCTGAGGTGGTTAATATTGGCTAATGCATCATGCTGTAACATGACTGGGCTTTTTAACTCCACATTTGACCCTGACCACACTAACACACAGTCTGGAGACAATCCCTGTTGACACTAAGTGAGGGTGGGGTTCACTTTGGACAGCTCACCAGTAGACAAATCCCACACACTCACAATCACACACCCAGAGACACCGGTTAACCTATGGCGCTTTTCCCACTACACAGTCATGGCACGGCTCGGTCTAGGTGCTTTTCCATCACAGCTGAGTTCTTCAGTTCCTCCTCAACATCGGGATTTGATTCTTGTTTCGGAAGTAGCGCTCTCGACTCCTTCCAGTCGCAACACTCTGGCCAATCAGTGGAAGGCATGTTATGGCATCGGTTTGGCTCGCTTGGAACCCGGGCTGAGGCGTTACCAAAAAAGTACCAGACGCCAGGGGCTAGTGGTGAACAAAAACAACATGTAGAGCCATGTGTCTTTGGACTGTGGGAGGGAGAACATGATCCAGGGTTTGAGAACCTTCTCGCTGTGAGGGGCCGGTGCTAACCACTGCGCCATCACGCCACCTTGGAAACCATCATCACAGCGTAAAATGCATTAAATAAATACTGAAGCAGATAGCGGATAGATGAAAACTGTTAAAGAAAAAGCTCTTTGCATGAGTTCTGCTTTCAGCTGGTGTTCTCAACTCCTCTTTCAGCCTCAGACTGTTGTGCGCTCTTGTCCTTGAAATCCTTTCATGTTTGTGCATTCACAGCTTTGACCAGACTCTCCGACCTACCATCTTTGGCTGTAATATTACTGACCGAGCCCGGGTCCTCACGCATCGTTCAGATGTTTCTGTCATTTAAAAAGGAGAAGTATAAGCCAAGGCATTGTACTAACGCAGCTCTAGTGTAAACACATACGCTTTTTGAAATGGTTGTATTGAGGAGTGGGATTGCTCAGTGTTACCGCTGCCATTACAGACACCGAGAGAGTTCAGTCTGAGTTCTTTTCAAGCATTACCACCACCAACTACGACTGGTCAAGGGTTGCATGCCACTCCCTCCATGCAAACATCTGCATTTTTATTTATTTCTATTTTATTTTATAATTTTCCTCTCTCTGTGTTTTGCAGTTTCACTCTCAGTTTCACATTATTGCCACCCCACTCCAAAGCAGTGAATAGTTGCTGTAAAAGCCTGCAGCAAACAATCTGAGGGTAGATTCTCCAAGATGCCATAAAGCAGAGGGCCGAGTTGTGGGTTCGATCAGAGTGCAGCATATTATCTAGTCAAGGTTTGTGCAGGTGGCAGAATGCACTGTGGAAAGGATTCCTTCAATGCAACTTTCTAAATAAAATACCATACACTAAATGACTGCACTTATTATCCAACAGAATGGAAGCGAGTACCACTCGTGTCAAATACAGTGCATTGTGCTCGTTCCTTCTTAGATAATGGCTGAGAGGCTTGAGAGATGTATGTATTTGCTAACTGAGAAGTGAGGGTTTCACTGAAATGACACTTTTGTCAGAGTCTTTCCTGCAGACTAAGGCAGCTATAGGCTCTGATGCTCAGCCCTGCCAGGTGGAATTCTGAGTGTCGGTCTTGAAAAAGCTGAGAAAGAAGAATTGATAGGAAAAACAAGATAAATTATTTTTTTTAATGTAAAAGGCAGAGAAAGTGTGAAATAGAGGTGAAGCTAAATGCAGCAAAGAAGGTGCAATGGAAAAGAAGGTAAAACACCAGAGAAGTGAATATGGTGAGGGAATTTTCCTATTTACTGTACCTTTTTTTATTTATTACAATACATTATGTCTTATAGATATGGATTGATCATCTCACAACACAGAGACACATCACATCACACACTTTGCAGCTTTATTCAGCTCATTCTTCTTGAACATAATGTGTTTTTTTTTCAAATGAGTTGTGATTGATTGTTATTAAATAATATATATATAGTATATTATTTAATTTTCAATTGGTTGACAGTATTAATATACTGTTTATGCAACCTACTTTGTTTCATGAGGAAATGAAAGAAATTCATTCAAATCACTACAAGGATAAAATAATAGGTTTTTGCCAGATATATTGAGGGTAAGCAGAACATTGTTTAGTCCTCAGGAAAACTTTATGTTGCTTTTTAATGGTGCTCTTTAAGAGGGTGCAATAAGATTATGTTAATGTGATGGCTTTCAATTCAGACTTATGCCACACTGGGAGTTTAAATGGACTTAACCTGGCCTTATTCACACTGCACATACACCTGGAGAGGAGTGGTCATCATACATGCTTAGGTACTGTAATAATTTGTCGATCTTCATTTATGTATTCCATGCATGAGCTCTAACAATCAAATCAAAATTACATCTCTGCAAGAATAACTGTGTTGTCCTGTGAATGTAATGTTACTATTGTGAAGGAATTGGACACCAGTGCAAAGATTGGAAGAACATATGGTAGAATGAAGAACTACTTAATTAACTTTCAGGAACACAAAAGAACAAAAACACTGAGGTAAAAATACACAAAGGAAAAACGGGACACAGACACAGGTGGAGAAATCACAGGTGAGACACATGAGGTCAGGGAAGACAAGACTTGGGACTTCAAAATAAAACAGGACATTAACAGGGAAAAGAGACAAAGCCCAGAAAACAGCATCAATCACACAACACATTTGCAGCAAAGAAGTCACAACAAACTGCAAGGAGCACAGATATTTTGTGTAAAACTGAATATCCTCTGTTTTTGTCTTTGTATTATAGTTGCTGCACTTGTCATAGTTTACTTCGTCATATTTTCCGTTTAACTCTTGTACTTAATAAAAGTTGACTGGGTTCTGCTCTTGGCAGCAGCTCTGAAGTTAAATGTCCATAGAAGTCTTTTTAATGGGAGTGCTTATCAACTTTCTCTATTCGTGTTGCATAATATCCCTCAGCTCTTGTACTGTGGGCCCGTACTCAGCACACTGCAGGGCCTCATGGGATTTTATGCTTTTTTTGTTCCTCATTTTCCACCAATTATATCCTGGACACGAATCTAGACGCAGACAGAAAGACCCCCAGAAACACACTACAACACTTATTTGTCTTTGTCTGACTGAAGAAAAGAAAAACCCCAAAACAAAACAAATAAATAACACCTTCTTTTTGTGTGTGTTTTTAAGGTTTCACTGATTGCACAATTAGTCAAAAGGGTAACTGGTAAAAGCTCCAAGGATTCATGCACTAATGATTTTCTGTTTTCAACTTTACAGAAAAGGCGTCAACAGCTGAGCATTAACTGGCATTCCTCAATCATTTAAAAAGTTAAATTCAGAATTTACATTTTAAAGAGTTTTTTAGGAGACCTTGTCATGTCAGGCCGGACAATCAATGATTCCCCCCTGGCACTAACAGTTAATCAATACCATCGATCGGCCGAGTAGGAAGACTTCAGGAGTTCATTCGCTTGCGTACATTTCTGGTTGTGGCCTGGCAGGATACTGTCCATACTTGATGAGGCTTTGGCATCACAAGGCCAGTGCCTAATAATTTCCTTATTCAAAATGAAATATTAAGAAGTAATTAGCCACAGGCTTCAATTTCCTTTTATCATTTATATTTTCAAGAGGCTTAAAATAAAAATGCTTTAAACATAACTGGCAGTTAAACAGTCATATTCCATGAACGGGATAAACGTCTGGATTTCTCATATGGTAGCCCATAACTTAGATGAAATACCTGCTTGAACTCAAGTTTTAAACAACAGTTAGTGCACTTTTACATTTTGTATTGTAGACATTTGATTAGATGCAGCATTATAGCAAATTAACATAAAATATCAATTATATCTATGGGCAGGCATTGTGATGTGAAAGTTACGCCACTTAAGGACCACCATATCACAAGGATTACACACACACACACAGCTGATGGGAGAACTTAAACTAACAATGGCAAGTGTAATCAGTTAGATCAGCATTGTCCAGGTGTGCCAGGGTTCCTGATGAGCCCAGGTGCTGCCACACTAATGATGACCTTCACCCACCTCCAGTGTCTGCAAAGAAAGTTGCTTTACCATCCAAGTAACAGACTAACAGGACATAGAGTCATTACTGTCTCTTAATGTGGGCCTAATCAAATGTTTTTCTATGGTTTCTTGATAGGTTTGTTGAGATGTATTCCCATTGGATGCTGGAGATATGTTTTTTTAAATAAGTTTAAAGGGGTTTAACCGGAAACATTACAGTACCGACTGACTGTTAGTTAGCATTAGCATTAGCACAATGTCATTTTCTCCACAGTGCTGTCGCACCTGACACCCCTTGAGCTCCGCCTCACCTGACATCAACGTATCATTTCATGCCAACGTTGCCAACATCACCAGATGTAGGCTAAATATATATTTTGGACAATTATTTATATAGGCTACTATAAAAATGAAAATAAAAAATCAGTAAAATTAAAACTTTTATTCTACACCCCTTTAGACGTTCTGTGGATGTATTATTTGAAAAAAGTTGGTGATATAACCTTTAAATTAATGTATCCTGTGTGATGCAGAGGAGCACAGTTTTAAACCTATAGAAATCAGGTGCAATGTTAAATGAATTGGCTAAACTACTGCAAACTTTTCTATCCACTACTTCCTGTTGATTGTTGAACCATTGGCACACTCACTTCCCCTTTCACCTCATCTCTCCCTCACCCTCTCTCTCCTGCACAGCCACCTGCAGGGGGTCTAAACCCCCTCCTGTGTGAGGTGAATATGTCTTTAGTAAATGCAGAATACCAAGAGCACGAAATAATGCGCCACTTGCTAAAATGAGTACAGTCATCATTGTTATTAAAGGTTTTCTCTGTGCTAAGGACTATTTCAATCTTTAGTAAATGTCAGTCTCTGCAGTGAAACTCAAAATGGGCTTTTGGACACATAAATACTGATGTCAGAGTATCCCGTATTGCTGTTAAAGTTAATTCAACAGCTACATATGTACAGTAATATGAATAATGCCAAAATAAGTGAGACAACCTTGTGAGACCGGTCTGCCTTTCATCTGCTGGCAGCATGTTGTTGGTGTCAGGGATGTTGGCTGCGATCCAGGGGCACGGCAGGCATCTCGGGTCCACAGACGGCCTCCCAGAAGAGGGCCAATAAATCACGGGCTCTGACCTTTGCTGGCATCAGGGACCTTAGCGCCTCCAAAAGCTGGAGACGAGAGCAAGATTGAGACTTGGAGAAGCTGTGATGAAGTGCAGAAAGCTACACTCCACTCACACACACACATACACAGAGACATACACAACACACTCATAAACTACCTGGTGTCACTCACCTCTCTCTCTAGCTATCTGTCTCTTTCTGTGTTGACGGTGGGTAATGTCAGGGCCGTATAGGGAAACTCTACTGTTGAAAACTGGCTGTTTGGATAGAAAGGCAGACTGATTAACTGACTGCCACATCACACATTAGTTCTTTTTTTACAGCTTATTGTCCACACGTGTCTGACTGAACTGTTCTTACCATATTGATTCATTGAAATGCAGATCAGAGCATTCATCAAAATGGACTAAAACACATACAACACACGTGAGGTTAAAATATCTCAGTCCACAACAAGAAAACTTTGACCTGAACTTGAAATATTGTCCTTTTTTCAAATTAAAATAAAGATTCAGCCTCGTTCAGGTCATCAAAGCCCCACTGGTCATAAAACAAAACAAAACAAAATATGCTATCAATGACTCAGTATGAATTCTGATTTGTTAAGTTGTGAAAAAATAAATAGATAAAATTAGAACTATATCAACAAATGAAGGAGGATTGTAAATGGATGTGCATTTTAAACATTTAAAGGCTGTTTATTTTAAGATGGACCTGGGTTGCATTGTATCTTTTTTTTTTCTTTTTTTGTTGACCTAGAGATTCACAGTGTCCATGTTTCCATTCATAATAATAATAAATAATAATAATTCATTTATTTTGTATAGCGCTTTTACAGTGACCCAAAGACGCTTTACAATTACAAAATCATTTTTACTATATATCCCCCACTGTCAAAATGCATCTCCACTGAATGCTATCCGGCACAATATTGACCCGTTTCGGACACATTCTTCTAGATGCTTAAAAAAAACCCATGATGTATGAAATAAATTCATCTTTACAGTACGACTCTCCATCTCCAGATGATCACTGCCCTCATCTCCCCTCTTTGGTGGTGGTGGTGGTGGTGGGAGGTTTCCATATGCCTGGTGGATGCGTACTGTCAGGTGGGTGTGTCGCGCCCAGCATGGAGCCTGGCTGGGCAAGATGGAAGGTGGGCCAGTCAGCCACGCCACGCGGCTGGTGGTCACATTAACCCTTGTCTGTCTGTGTGTAGGAGCGGTGGGGAGAGTGGTTGTTGCTCTGGTGTTCCTACATACGCTCGCTGTCTAAACACTCCCACTCTTCCTCCAGCACACACACATTAGACCCCCTGTGGAGCGGCAGAGTGTAGATATTCATTCTGCCAGTAAAAGAGGGGGAACAACAAAGGGCCCAGGGAATCGGTAAAGGCTGGAGAACGCAAAGTGGACCGGCATGAATATAGAGGCCATTTAAATACACTCTGTATGGTTTGCATGTAAATTGCCTTCCCTATCCTTTTCAAAGTAAGAGCAAGTAAATATGTTTCACAGTGCTGCTGGGAGAGTCCAAGCAGCTCTTCCTTTTATGTCTTTTGTTATTGTGGATTGGGACCGTGGTTGAAAATCAATGCATTTGACTGCATTATCTACATAAGGATAAACAAGAAGAAGTGGAGAAGGCAAAGAGGAAATTATGCCAAGAAATGACTGATCTCATTATTTCTACAGCTTCCTGATTAGTACCATGGGGCAAATGCACCGAGGCACTGACCTTACACCTTTGTTCCCAAACCTTTTGGCCATGACTCCCTTCAAAGTTCAGACCTAGCTGACGTAGAGTGGAACTCTACGGGTTGGATCTGGTGGGGCTGACCTCAACACATGGATCCTTGTCACCCACTCTGGAACATCCTGTGTACACACCCATTAAAAGTCGGAAAATTTCTTCAAAAAATTATCATGATCATTGAACAGTGATTAATAAAAAAGTGCAAAAACAAGCTTTGTACTTTAAAGTTTAAATAGACTCTCTGCAAATCTGTCTGAACCCATGACTCACTTTTTGGCCTCCATTTAAAGAAATATGCAGTGGGAAGCAATATTTTGGGCATCTCTGGTCAAAATTTAGTGTCCAGATGAAGATACAGGCACATACTGTCCAAGCTGATGAACATTTGCATTACATTTATTAATATTCATATGTCTTCAGACTATATGACTGGCTTTAACTAACATGTCAACATGTGGCACACACACCATGTTAAGAGATAAAAACAGTGGTGTTCTGGTCGGGGTCAGTCTAGGTGCCATGAGTGTTGTGGTGACTGAAGGATGGAGAGCTTGCCTCACTAAGTCGTATCACTGTTCGACTGTGTGTGTATAATCTGGGGAAAGGAGTGCTGGTTTTTGTTATCCATTTCTTTTGGCAACAGATTATTTAAGATTGCCTTTGAATTTCTCCCCATTGAAGTCGAGCATTCTCCAGCTCTTTGTTTGCCCTGTCCTCCTCCTCAGTTCGCCCAGGTGTCATTTCTGTATTACAGTATAATCTCTGCCGAATAAATATTTTCTTCATTCAACCTGTTACACCTGGTTGTTTTTATGTAACTTCCCACCGTTTGGTTTGTTTGTCACATGTTTCATTCATAATTTCACGTTTAAGGTTCCGAGGCTTTTAATAAGGCTTTTCCTTGTAATTACCCCGGGCAGAGTGACGTGAATGGTTTCTTCGATGACAGCTTGTATTTACAGGAAATTCAATACAACGTGAACGCTACATCACTGTTGGCAGAAGTGTCCATCCGCTGTTCATTAGCTGTAACCACCGTCCCTAATCAATGCACACAGTACACGTAGGCTGTGATGGTTTAATAAAGTGAGTGAAGCCCACTATCAGCTCTTTAACAAAACAACCCATGTTTCATTAAGGTTATTATACGTCTGAATTTCCTTTCACTTACTGACGTGAGGCGGGTAATGCATTTTCCTTGGTTTCACATTGAATTCAGCTGGAGAAAAGTAGGAGAAAAGAAAAAGGAAGAAGAAAAAAAAATACTTGCGTTAACTATTCCAACTGACCTTTCCTTCACACGCTGCACGGGTCAGATCTGTCAAGATGGCATCTGAGAAAAAAAGAAGAGACAGACAGAGAGAGGGAGAGAGAGAAATCAGAAAATGATGTTAATGCCACATGGAGGATTTGGAGCAGTGACTCATGAGTGCCTCCCCAACGACGGTATCAACCAGCTGTCGCCATGGTGCCGACCTTTACCGTGGCCCAGGGTGACCGGCGCTTTAGCGTCAACGTAAACTTGACCCCTGACATTTCCACGGCTCAATGGCACTGCAGGCTCCGTGGGTAAGTAGAGGGAAAAAAGGGGGTGGAAGGGTATGGGGGTGTGGTGGGGGTGGGGGCTTTATAACGAGGCCACTCTGGGAATGATTCCTAACAGGATCTGTGTCAATAATGATTATATCGCAGATGCAATTAGTGTTTCTTGTGTTGATGATGACGTGTGATGTGTTTCCGTATGTGAGAATGACTCTACATGGTTATGAATGAACTTCTCATCATGTTGATGCTAAATTTGAAAAAAAACAAAAAAACTAACGACATCATCCTGACTGTGATGGTGTGTTCTGCTGTTTCCGATGATGATGGTGTGGTAATGTTGACAACAAAAAAACTAGAATGATTTCAATTATTTTGATGATGACGACGAGGACGAAGGTGAATTTTTATGAGATGATTACAGTGAGGATGGATTTGTTGATTTGACTTTGAAGAAGATGATTTCAATGATTGTGAGGTTGATTGTCATGATGTGCCACGACGCTATGATGGTAATGGCGGCAATAATGTCAGTGATTGTGGTAATGTGGATGAAAATGACCAACGATGGCGATGATGATGGATGATAATGATGATGACGAAAGAAAAACCCGTCTGGTGCAGAAAATGGCACTGACACTGACGGGCTAAAGGGTAGCGCCGGGGAGACAGGGGAGGCGGAGAAATGAAACGACCATACAAGGCGAGGGAGCGGAGTCAGAAGGGACGCGGGGAAAGAAAGAGAAGAAAATGGAAGTGATAGCAAGCCCAGGGACGGAGATAAAAGCTGTATTACATGAAATTAATGGTGGTCTTCTCAAGCAGTACATGAATCACAGTCTTCCCCTACAGTGAGAGAGAGGGAGAGAGGGAGAGCAATACAGAGGCAGACAAAGAAGACCAGAGCTGCCAGCTCTGTAACTACAACTTCAAAGGTCTCTCCATTTAACGAAACTGCATAACACCTCGTACAAAGTGATGGAAGAAGAGAAGCAGGAGGGAGAGAGGAATGTAAGGATGAGAGAGAAACCATAACGAAGGAAGGAGAGAGTAAGTGGATGAGGAAGGTTTGGTCACACCAGCATTTATAATGATGGAATTATCTGCTATATAGAAATTGAATTTTTGCGATTACTGAATTTTGCCTGTGTCTGAGTCAGTGGTGGGTTTTTTTTCAATAGTGTGGTGTCAGCAGTTCTGTATGCGGAGGTCAAATCAGAAGAACTTTAATAGGCAGATGTGTGTTCACTATAATACGCACCTATCTGCTGTATGGACCTTAAGGCCCTGAAGGCCCACACAGATGTGAGTGACGCAGACTCTGCGTGGATGTCTGCAGGGCATGTCCACGCAAAGCTCAATTTTTACAACCGTGTGGACTCTGTGTGCGTGCACCAGTGCACAGGGGCGGTTCCAGAGTATTTTCTAGTGGGGGGCACAGAGGGTGACGACAGTGAATCTGGGGGGGCTGCCAAAAAGTAACAAAAATGAAGGCTGCTACAGTATTGATCGCTCTCTTCAATATTTTCATCGTACAGTTGTGTAGTTGCTTTTATTGGCCACATTGAATCTTTCACTTTGTAAGGAAGATGTTTATGACCTTTTCACTTTCTGATGACAGTGTCAAGATTAAGATTATAATCATTCATTAATGAACAAACAAAAAGCATAACACAATACATTCTCACAATGAACAGCAATATCTTCAAATCAAACTTTATTTATATAGCACTTTTCATACACAAACAGTGTAACACAAAGTGCTTTACACACAAAAGAAAGGGGAGAAGAAAAAAAGAAAACAAAGAAAGACATAGAAGAAACCATTACAAATAAAGCCCCTCCCTCCCACCCCCCATACTGCACACGTTCACATGCATACGCACACACAAACTCACGCTCACATACACACGTTCACAGATACACACACTCACACATGCACACTCTCGCTAGAGAGACATGGCATGACACTGAGGATTGAGGAAGCACCATATTTGGGGCCATCCACACTGGGAGGAGTCACAGGCAGAGCCACAGGGAGCACCGGCGCCCAGGCCCCCAACCCCGACAGACCACAGTCAGCCGGGCTGAAGGGACCCAGATGCAGCGCCCCCAGCAGCAGCCCAGACACAGCTCCCAGTGTGGAGGACCCCCCTGAGGAAACACTGGGGTTAAAGCTAAAAACTGAGAGCATAAGATAGGATAAAAAAACCCTAAAGAAATAAGTAAACAAAGAGAACAGACTAAAAGGATAAGAATATTTCAGAAAATTAATAAAATACTACCAATGATAAATAACATTAAAATAAGAAAAGCATCTTTAAAACAGGATAGAAGCAGAAATATAAAATAAGATAAAACCACATAAGAACATAAAATAATTTAAGATCTAGTTAAAAGCCTGACTAAAAAGGTATGTCTTTAACCTTCCTTTAAAAATATCAACGGTCTCTGCGGTCCTGAGGCTCTCCGGCAGGCTGTTCCACAGGTGGGGGCCATAATAGCTGAATGCCGCCTCACCGTGTGTTTTGGTTCTTGGTTTTGGAATGGATAAAAGGCCAGTGCCGGAGGACCTCAGGGTCCGCGAGGGTTGATATGGTAAAAGCAGGTCAGATAAATAAGAGGGCGCAAGGCCGTTAAGACATTTAAAAACTAATAAAAGAACTTTAAAATCGATCCTGAAACGTACGGGGAGCCAATGCAGCGACTCTAAAACAGGTGTAATGTGCTCCCGCCCTCTGGTCCTCGTCAGCACGCGTGCGGCTGAATTCTGTAATAGTTGGAGATTTAAAATACTCTTTTTGGGAAGACCAGAGAGCAGGGCATTACAATAATCTAAACGACAAGAGATAAAAGCATGCATTAACACCTCCGTACTGGCCTGAGAGAGAAACGGGCGGACTCTGGCTATGTTCTTAAGATGGTAAAAACCTATCTTTGTCATATTTTTGATATGTGGAAGAAAATTCAGCTCAGAGTCAAAAATCACGCCCAGATTTTTTACGGATTGTGCTGGTTTAAAATCTTGTAGTTTTGGTAAAAGTTTCTCTCTCTGGCCTTCAGGACCTATCACTAAAACCTCAGTCTTGTCCTGGTTGAGCTGTAGGAAATTCTCTGCCATCCATGACTTAATGTCTAAAATACAGTTAAAAAGGGCATCGATTGGCCCTGTGTCATCAGGAGACACGGCGATGTACAGTTGCGTTCTCAGCCCGTATCGTCAGCATAACTATGGAAGCTGATGCCGTGCCTCCTGATGACATCCCCAAGGGGCAGCATGTACAGATTAAAAAGGAGTGGACCTAAAATTGACCCTTGGGGTACCCCACATCCAATCTCGTGGGTTTCCGAGGAACATGTATCCATACTTACATAAAAGCATCGGTCTGTGAGATAAGAACAGAACCAGTTAAAAACAGTACCAGAGAGGCCCACCAGGTGTCTAAGCCTTTTAGCCCGTAGTTAGAGCTCAGCTTTGTACAGTAAACATATCAGTGTTTTGTGTAATAGTCAATGCAGAATAACCAGAACAACAATCTTACACCATTTGCTTTATTAACTACACAGAACATTGGGATGTTTGCTGCACAGAGTTGATTAAGAGCGTTAGTCAGAAGTTAGTGCTCTGTAAGGTGGTTAAACAGGGGGATAAAGTATAAACAGTGTGCAATGATTGGATATTGGCATGAAAAATGTACTGTAGGAAATACGGTCCGCGGTGGTGCACTCGACTATGAATCATCAAAAGACTGTGGACATGTTGTGGACATAATGGCACGCAAAGTCTGCTCCCATTACCCCAACTCTTTGGGGGCCTTTACAGTCATGCTGGTGAGGAATGACCACCGGAGGACATGGGTGTCTCAGTGCTTAGTTCATAGGAGAAAAGCGCCAAACAGAAGTGCTGTCTGTTGGGTTGGTCAGTGTCTCTCCTGCATTATTCCATAATTTAATGTTTTTCCTAAACCTAAGCAAGTAGTTTTAGTGCCAAACCTACCAATGCCATACCCGTAACCCCCACCATTTTCTCCACAGTCTGCATGTTTATCATCGTACCCAAGAAAACTGAGCTCTCGTATGCATGCTGATGATGGAGGGGGCGTTCAAGACTCCTGCTCTGCAACACAACAGTAAGGACAAGCACAGCAAAGTGAAAATCCTTTGTGGGCAACATTTTCATTTAATCATTTCAGTTCAGTCTCTGTGGTCTGCAACAGACCGCACTTTTTTGTGAACCGCATCTTCTGAAGACTCCGGCCTGCGAGTAGTGACACAGCTATTGTCTAACTTGCTCTTCATTTGCTCTAATAGAAGCCAGAAGTACGTGTTTTACAGTTCTCCGCTGATTTCTCGGCCAGCTCAACAGCGAACACTTCAGTGTTTTGACACAGTGAAGTGATCAGAAGAGGGTTACATCACATACTAGTTGCTGTTAAAAACATTACACTAATGTACATACAGTACATTGGAAAACCTACATGCACTTCCACACTGTCTCCACTCTAAATCTCCCCACAAAGCTGTGCCAGGTCATAAAGACAAAGTGTTTTCTCTCCTCTACACTTTCCCTTGTTCTCCACTCTGTTCAGGCCTGTTCTTCTGTGAATAAATCTCTGTAATTTGAAGGTGACAAGGAGGAGATTTATGAAAGTGTAAGTGCCTGTTTCTGGTGGAATTTATAGTGCAGAGCAAGGGATATGCAGATGAGAGTGCAAAGGGTGTTGCAGGTACAGGCAGATGTGTTTTCATGTGCAGTATGTGTGTGGTATGACAAAGGGAACTACAACACTTAATCTTTCATGTATTATTATACATGGCCTGGTAGAGGCCGAGCAGCAGCAGCACCAGCAGCAGCAGCAGCAGCGGTGTCGAGGTTAGAGAAGACGCCTTGTGTGAGCTGGTTTGACATCGTTTCGCAGTCCCAGACAGTCAGGCTGCAGGCAGTACATAACAAATGGTGTTTGAAGAGACCTCCAGCAAAGAGCTGCTCAGAAAGTGACCACCTAATACTCACACTGCAAAACAAAACATCAGTGAACAGAGAGCCTGTTTTAAATCAGACAGTCCCGTCTATGGTGTAAATTCAGAATACAACAATGCAACAGGGCTGAGACAGGAGGTGCCTTCATTTTACACTGCTTATTTGTTGATTTCATTTTTTAAAGAGAGTTTTAGTTATAGTTTTCAATAAGGGTTTTGGAAATAAACGAGCTCTGATGCATGTCACGTCTGTTAGATGAGGACCAACCAACCCTCTTGAGTACAGCAGGTTGCATTGATGGCCACCATAAACCTCACCAGTTATAAAACAAAGGACAGAATGGTTTGCTGAATCCAGAGGTTTGGGGATGGAAGGAACTCCATCCCACAGCACCACACTCTAAAACTGACAGCAACACTGCTTCAGTGTGTTCCATTATAGTATGATGTAACAATATCTACCATGGCTAGTACTTCTTATAGTTTTTAACTGCTCTGGGCTATACTCACTCTCGGTTCATGTGCTGATTAGGATGTTAGGATGAGAATGAATGTCTGTACTGTAATGGTGTGTAATTGTAACCTCCCGTCACATCTCAGTTGAAAAAAAAAGCAAGTCATAAAGTGAAACAAATTAGACCGCAGACCTCCATGTCATCAGAAATTGAACTTTGTAAGATTCTGTGCTCGTAGGCTCGTATCTATTAAGATCCCAGATGGGGTGCTAAATTGCGTGCTCCTGGTAAAATTCTTTGCGTTTTTGGTTAGTGCACGCAAAACAGGCGATTTACTAAGAGTAACCTACTACAGGACAGCACGGGCAAACCGCGGTATTTAATTAAGGTTTTGTGCGTGATAATCGTTTTCAACATGGAGAGTGTGGACAGAGAGCTGGATGGCCACAAACGCAGCGTGCAGTCAAGTTTGCACATGTTTTTACACATGCAAACCTTTAGTAAATCAGGCCCTTAGATGTTTTAATACATAAAGTGGTAAACTAAAATAATATGTTAAAGCAGATATCAGTGGAATGTTTTTGTTAATATAAGTCCTAAATAGTCCTATTTTCCATCAGCAATCACTTACATAGAGTGTTTCAGCCGAAACACGAGTCTCTCCGTCACTCCAAGTGTTATCCAATGAGGAGAGAGAACGGCATGAAGGGCTGTGTGTGCAGCCAAGGGATGCGCGTGAATGTGGTGACGTAGCAGGAGGACCAATAGATGCCTGACGAGGGCGGGGGCTGCTAACTCATGGTGCGTTCAAGGAAACTCGTACTTTGTGTTTTTCCTTCCTGTGAAGTCATACCAGTTCGATCTGGTAAGTTCACGGGTCGGAAGTTATGAGTGGCCGTTATAGGGAACTTTCACAGACAACAGGACGGTAAAAACACGAGCTACGGGTTACCTGGAACGCTACAAAGTTGTAGTTGTGACTTGAAGCTGTAACTTACGGTTTCAAAAGCCTGCCTTGAACGCAGCATTAGCCGAAACGGCCGTGCCGCTGATATCTGCTTTAATTATTGATGGAAATATTGTATTAGTGATTGTATTAAGATTGTTGTACTTCAACAGGCACCGTTAAAGTATAGCATAGTGTTAACATACAAGATTGGAGATTGGTGGTAATACTAAATGTTTTACAAAGAACTCATGAAAGAGTGACTGAGCAGACTGTATCACTAACATGTGCATGATGCATTCAAATCAAACCATTCCCCTCAGTGGACTGTAGACTTGTAGAGTTGTGATCTATGCCTCATCTGTCCTCAATATAGCCAAATTTATATAATCACGGGTTTGACCAGTGATTATACATGAATATCTTTCTGAAAAAAAAAAAAAAAAAAAAAACATTTTCCCAGAAGGCCTCTGAACAGCATTTCTCTGTTTGGTTCTGTGGAAAGTGACCTGCAGGACTATGGACCCAGGGCAATGTTGGGTTCATGCTGGGCATTCAGAGGAAACCTTGTGACTCTCACTGATCCAACACATGACTGTGGCTTATCATTCATTGACAGTTTAATTGTCACTGAAGCTTGATATGAAGGAGTTGTAGATTTATCTCTGAATAATCTAGGCCAGGGCATAGAAAAAACACAGCAGACAAACTTTGGAACAGGAAATTGCAGTGGTGGTGACAGGGTTGTTGACTCACCACCAGGGATTTTTTGAGCTGCAACCTTTTCTGAGAATCGAAAACACCACAAAGTTTGTTGTTTTGTTTTTTTTACTTGCCTTTGGAGGGTGGATGTAGGTATACACCAGGCCTGAAAGAAGTGATAGAGTATTCTATAAGCCTGAGCTCCCCACCCCCCCTGGCTGCAAGAAAAAGAGCTGAAATAGAGAATAGCAGAAATGAATTTGCAAGGTCACCAGAGACATCACAACAAATAAATGCTACTGCCCCTTTGTATCTGATAAATTTCCTATATCCCCATAAAAGATTAGGTTCATTTAGTAATATGTTATGTTGGGGGTTTCAGTTTGCTTAGTGTAACTACAGAAAATAAAAACTTGCACTACTTTCTTTTGCTGTTAGTTATGTAGCTTACAAATTCTGTGGTGCTAGTTTTTGTGTGAAGCCAGAATTGATCAGTGAGACGACACACAAGGTGACACAGATATCGATGCTGTGGCCTTTAAATGAAAGAAACCAAACTGTTACCACACTGACTTATTAATGTACTTTGACTGCCATAAAAAAAAAGTTCATATATGGTATAGCTGGAAGCTTCTCGATTGACAGACGGGGCCTTAGAAAAAAAATAGAATTAATGAGTAAATTGCAAACACAGATGTGTTTTGTGGCCGCAGGCGTGCTGGTGTTGATGTACAGAAGGCCACTCCATAAGCCCGGCATTACAGTCAATCATCTGACAAGCTGCACGATAAAATAATAAAATAAACTCAGTGGAGGTTGTGGAGTGTCACACGCACACACGCACACCACACACTGTACACAGAGCGGCTCTCAGAGACGTCCTGTTAAGGCCTATCTTTAAACATTATAACCATGCCTTTTATTTGAATCATTAAACACACAAACTTCCAATGTCATTTAAAACTGGCTCTAATCACATTCATCTGTTTAAACAGGGGCACGTAGAGACCGAGTGAGAGGGGATGAAAGACATGCAGAGTGAAAGAGAGACTGTGGTGAGAGGACTAATGAGAGAGTTGGCAGTGTTTACTCAAGCTGTGGAAAGTAGGCACAAGCACAGAGACACAATGATAGAAGGAGTGGGGAGGATGGCTAGCAGTGAAAAGCTGGTACCTTTAAATAAATACTGTCGATTCTCCAATAAAAGCCCAGTTTGATTCAACTGTACAGCCAGCCAGGTCTTCATCTGAAACATATTTATTCATATTTTAGTGACTCCTCTGATCTGCTGCTGCTTTAATTTGCTGTGTGTACTGAAATTTACTTTATTTACTCCATGTTAACCTTGATAATTCAGAGTTACATACTGTGAATGTCCATTGTGTTGAAGAGGAGCTCCACTCATCCATCAGTTCAGTTGGAGGAAACTGCACTGTACAAAAAGATGAAAAAAGGTCAATACTGGCATTAAACAAGTGGCTCTGTCCAAAATGCAAGGACTGTGTTGCCCTCACACTATAAAGACTAGGCTTCTCTAGAGCAAAGAGGTGAGGTGTGGGAGCCAAGACCTGTCACTCAAAGTAACACACATTCACTTAAGCATCGTAAAATGTGAATGGGCAAGTTATAGTAACAGTAAAAATTTCACCTTCCATCAAGACGGGGAACATTAGCTATACAGGGAGCAAAACTGTTTGATCCGTAAAGCTGCACAAACAGGGAAGTCTTGGGGATTGATTTCTTTTTGGAATTAGAGATCTGAATATCTGTTTTCAGGCTGCAATTTTATAATCATGTTACAATCATACAGGTGCAGCTCAATAAATTAGAATATGATGGAAAAGTCCATTTCAGTCGTTCAAGTCAAATAGCCCCAACCAAAGTGCTTATAAATGGACATACTTTTAAAAAGGCCAACATTTCCATATTAAAAATTGACTTTGACTATATTTAAGGCGTTCATTTAATGTAAGCTTCAAGCAAATAAAATTAGATAAATAAAGACATGAAATATTTCATTCTGTGTGTAATGGATCTACATAATGTATTAGTTTCACTTTTTGAATTGAATTGCTGTCATATATAAACTTTTCCATGATATTCAAAGGTATTGAGATGAGATGCAACTGTATATGACATACCAATGTGGCGTCTTTAGTTCAGTATGGCAGCCATGCTAACTAGCAGCTTATGCAGCTCTCACACTGGCCAGAGCACTGACTCTCAGGTGAGACCCGGCTGATCCATTTGACCAGTCAGCATGGCAGCGAGCAGCTCAGTCTCAGTCACACAGAGACACACTCTCCTCTACTCACAAAGAGCAGGAGGAAGAGGTACAGTAGGAGAGACGGACATAAGGGCAGCGTAGAGACTGATCTGTTCACTTCCATCAGCACAACAACACAACCACACTGTCGTGCTTTTTTATAGACAATATTAGAGAATTTTATTGTTGTTTTTTCACCGACTAATCCACTCACTCCTATTCTGGCGTCTGTTGGACTGATGTTATGATACCTTGGCAATTACTCTAAAACGCACAATGTGACAATTTACTCAGACTTTTAATGCAAAATATCTGCAAGAAATGTTAAGCAGCAGTGAAAGTCACAACAGCAAAATAAAGAATGGCAGAGTAGATTCAGTGAGAGCAATACAATGGTGAGTGTTACACAAATGTAATGAATAGGCTACTGGAGAAAACAAAACCAAACAAAAATCAGTGCTGAAATATAAATGTATTATTACTGTAGGTCTTCACTATAAGTTATAAAGGGGGCTAAGGTAAACTCTCGATCTTCAGGAGTTACTACAAGATTAGATAAATTCATATTTTGCCATTCAGCTTCTCAATCTGCATCGCTTTGCACATGCACACTCCATTTTGTGCATTTTAGAGTATTTCTGCACAAGAAAAGTCAGAGAGAGCAGGTTGGGGGCATATTGTAATTACTCGCTGCATTAAAATCGTTCCATGTTACGGCTCACAAGGGGAATGGTGACGTCTGGACGGCCGGTGGTCGGCTCCCTCAGTGGTCATTACTCCATGTGACAGCAAACATACAGAACACAGCTCAGACAGAGGGCAGCATGAAGGAGAACGGAAAGGTCTCTGTGTTTGTGTGATTACTGGCCAAACGCTCCATATGTGAAATGTATATTTTAAGGACCTGGCAGCTCTCCTTAGAACAACAAAAAGACACACAAACTGTATTTACATTAATATTAGTAATGGAATCCTTACAGAGAAATACTTTACAATAATCTAATTTACAAATAAAAAATCCCAACGAGACCTAAACATGGAATTTACTTTATCCTTCTGTAAACTAATGGGAATCTTTTTTTCCCTTCCTTTCATCCATCTTTTTCCCTGCGTCCCTGTGCTCTTCTTTGTCTGGCACTGGCCGTTTGAAGAGAGCTTCTCCCTGACCTTCTGCCGTGGAGAGTGATGACAAGGACGACACTCACTGACCTTGACATTCAGCATACTAAATGGCTTCCTCCACAGCCGGGCAGCAAACACAGGCTATGTGTAGTGTGTAGTGGAGGAACTGGCCAATGTGTGTGTGTGTGTGTTGCTGTGAGAAAGATGGACACTGACTGTAGGAAGAGAGAGGGCCTGTATAGGAAAAGAGTGATGACACTTTCAGGGGTTTTACTCATGCCATGGGGGAAGTCTGAATGTCCAAAGTGCAGAGTCCAGAGTTACCAGACAATGCATTTATAGTTGGAAAAAAGAACCCCTCCTATGTGTTGCCAGATTTTATTCAGCATCATAAAGAATTATGAAGAAGAAAAAAGTTTTCTTATCTAAGACTGAATTGTTGACCTGGTGCTGCATAAACAACATAAGGTGGACTGATGACAGAATTATTGTAGTTGGACAGATCTGGACCATGGTGACTCATCACCATGTTCAGTAAAGACATGGGAAATCACTGTATCAGTCATCTGTCTTCTTCCTCTCACTGGACACGTACATGCTTGTCTTCAAGCTGCTCTGACTACAGCTAGGACATCTCGTTTTTGGCTATAATAAAATTAGACACATTTGAAAACTGTTGTAGTGCTTTGGCTTGCCCAATGAGATCACTGACTACTAGACACAGAAATTTCCTGAGAAATCGAGCAAAATTAAATTCATTTTCCATTTGTTAAATTTGATTAAATTAGGTCCTGTACATGTAAACTTATACACACCGTACATTGAAATCAAAATCTGTATTCCTTTTAATTTCAAACTCCAAATATGAGAGAAAATACCTGTAGGTCAATATGATGCAATAATGACAACTAAGGTCATATCTACAGCACAATGATAAGAAATCACAATTATAATGATTATAACAATAATCATTATTTGAGTTGCACATATGACAATATAACGTAACGTAATTGAACAGGTTGCATAATTAACCACTTTGACCGATAGGGCAATGCTATCTTTGAAAAGAGTGAAGGATGTGGCAGCATGAAGCAAAAACACCCTGAACCTGCAGGAGATGGAAATTCAGTAACATATTCAACACAGATGGACAGTGTGTCTCCTGAATGTGTCCACTGTCACTGATCCATCTGGAAACCCACAAAACTGGAACCAACCTACTTGTCTCCAATCCCACTACATGTTCAGTCCTTCCATTTAATCTAGTCAGTCACGCTCATTCTATTTACTGTATTTCTGTATATCAGTTCATCGGAAGATTTAAATCCTTTTGTCCATGCATGCTTTAAAGGGATAGTTCAACATTTTGGCAAATTGGCCCATTGCCATTTCCCTATGGTCATAGTAGTAAGTTTGTTACCTTTAATTGTCGGAGCCACAAGCTGCTCAGAGCTACACAGGATAATGATGTTTCTTGGTTTCCCTCCTCAAACTCATAAAATACACAATCCAACAACTCCAAGACACTTTTGTGGACAAGATGTGCCACGCTATGAGATACAACGGACAACTTGTCCGCGAGAGCATTTTGGGAGTTGTTGGATTGTGTATTTGATCAGTTTGATGCTGGAAACCAAGAAATTCCGTTAGCCTCCGTAGCATAGATCTGAGCAGCTCGCGGCTCGACTTAGCCGTTCTAAAAATAGCTCGCACTGACAAATAAAGGTAACAAATCTACTGCTATGACTATAGGGGTTATGGCATGAGCCAATTTGCCAAAATTTGGAACTTTCCCTTTAATAAAGGCTAACTGTGAACTACATAAAATGACGGTAGTATAAACAATGTACAGAATTTATCCCTTTCCATCCACCTGTATATTTCACCATTGACTATTAACAACCGGTACTTGTACCTGTATTCACACTCTATAACATCAACGCATGGTGCACTTCTGATACAGAGAAAGTTCCTCTCTTCGAAAGTACTGAGTAGGTGCCATTTCATTGGCGTCGAAGCCTCTCCAGCCTTCTCCCTTCTCAGCATTGTTACATTTCTATGACAGCTGACTCCTCTCTTAACCCAGTTAGCGCCGCACTCTTCTCACTGCGCTGAATATATTCCAGGACACAGGGACCATCACGGAAGTTTCCCCCTCTCAAACAACAAAGTGTGTCTTTGTTGGTGGTACTGGCTCACTGTCCCCTTGTCCCTGATGGGAGAAGATGGTGTCGGGTGAAAACAGCGCTAACCTTTCTGCTTGTTTACACTCTGCGCTGACAGGACCTGAGGATGGGCCGGAATGAGGGATTAGAGGAGGTGGAAGACGGAAACAAGGAGGTGACCTCTCCAAAGTTTACCCAGCAGCCCCCCCCTCCCCTCCCCTTCCTCCCCCCAATGCTCCCAGAGAGTCGGCGCCTGGGCCTTAATGAGGGACCCGGTGGAATTGTTGGGATGTCGCCTCAAAGAGCGCTGGGATGTTGAGACTGGCCAGGCGAGGCAGGGGGGAATAAGACTGTGTGTATTTGTGCGTGTAGGTGCGTGTCTGGCTTTTGTCTTCGTTACCGGAGCAGCTTTCAGAAGGTAAAGCGCCCTGGGAGTGCAGCCACAGTCACCGTGTGGCGGGTGTTTGTGAAAGTTATCTCTTCTTAGATGTTCATAGAGGTTTGTTTTGTTGTATCTGTAGACCTCCTCTCTCACACTGTGTCTGCAGAAGCATCATATCTTGTCTGCTTGTTCACAAAAAGTTTCATGTCGCTTCAACACAACATGCAAAAAAAAGTGAGAAAACTTCACATCCCAGAATTTGTCTGGCTGTTTCATAACATCCCTGACCCAGGTGAACTACACTGAGCGTGAGCAGTACCTTAGTGTAGCTGCTGCAGCTACTCAGAGCTGCTCAGGCTCAGCACTGAGCTGTAGGTCATCCATGCACTGGAAGTACTCGTATTGTGAAAAAAAGAAGGAATATAGACCAGAAATGTAAGGCTATGTTTACATGGAAACGATCTGAACAGAAAACACAAAAGTGGCGTTGTGTTCTCACTTATTATTCCATGTTCAGACAAGCATTTTTTAGGGGAACTCTGTGTGCATATGGTGACGCAAAAGCTTGTGGAATTCAACGTTGTATGCACGCCAGGTGGCTAGGTAGCAGTGTGAAACACCAGTGTAGCCTACTGGTGCATGCCTGTGATGTAAATGTGTACGTGATATGAGCCGAACAGAGCAGGCTCTTCCGTTTTTAGCCTTTAGACGGGAACGCCATGGCGGAGCGTTTTTCAGATTTCCACTCTGGAGGGTGGTTTCACTTTTTTGCATTTTTTATAATCTGAGGATTGCTAGTCTCCACTGATATCCCTGGTTCTCCCCCACTTGGTAGCTACCGGTTCATCTCCATTGCCCTTTTGAACCCTGCCAATCACCTGACATAAACTACTAACCTGCCTTCCCTGTTTTGGCAACGTTTTGGACAGTAAAGTCCTGATTCCACCCCATTTAGCTCTATCTATGTGTCTGAATGCGTCCCATCAGAAAACTGTGGCACGGTAGCATTAGCTTTTTAGTTTGCACATCACACTTGTCTATTGGACCATCTTCTAAAACACTGAAATAATTCACAAATCATAAGTATGCCTTGAGAGCTATTTGTAAATTGCTATACAGCATGGCAGCTGTTCCATTACTTGTCTACACTCTAGAGGAAAGATTGCGAGTTTAAACATCAAACTTGCATGCTAACCAGCTAACCCTTGCCCATCGAATTAATATCCAATAAAGATTCACTCTATGACAAGTGTGTTCCGTAAAAACAATAATGGCCAAATATCTTGTTCAGTGAAAATCACCTGCTCCCATTCAGCAACAGAGACAACTTATAAATTCAAGCTTTGTTTATTTTGTGTTTATTTGTATTTGTGCTCTCCTTCTTCCAGCTGTCATGTGAGATTCAAGCTGTCTGCTGAGCCAATGACAGGAGGAGCTAAAGAAGTATTTAGTCGACCTCAAGTAAAAACCCCAAAGAGTTAATATTTCTGTCTCTCCTTGCGCTCTGTGAAACAATTTTCCACGACGAGCATGTTCGTACTCTCAAGGCAAGAAAGAAAGGCCTTCAAAGGATACAATGTTCATCTGGGTTTGTTTTGCAAGGTTTTTGTGTTGCGACAAGAGTCGACTAAATACTAGCCTTCTTCAAACTTTCTTTGTAAAGTTAGTTAACATTTCTTGAATGGAGCGTGTTGCTCTTTGTCTCCGTGATGATAGATGGCACAAAATTAAAAGGAGTGAGGACGGCAGGTAGTGAGTGTTCTCAGGTTGCAAAATGCAAACACTGGCGGGATTCTGGCTTTTCAGTATATTCAGCGTGTTCTGAATAGTTGTTTAATGAAAAATAAAGGTTTTTTAGAACAGAACTCTTCATTTGTCCTTCAGATGGTACAGAATGAATTGCCACTGACCTCAGCAGGTTTCTTCACTGTGAATGTGAAGAGGTAAGTGAGAAAAGAACTCTTAAACTTAAAAATATCAGTATTTCATTTTTAACATCCAACGGTTTACACAATGTTAAACAGATAAGAACAATGATGTCACAGATAAAAGTGTTGCAGTTTCAAACTTGAGAAATAGAAATTGGGTCCCTGAGCGTGTCAGGATACAATTGCTGTAATGCCAAAGAATGTGTGAGTGTGCGCATGTTTCTGTGTGTTTTATGTGTGTGTGGAGCCTTGAGCGGCTAAATATGACTCATGAGGCCTTTATGAGGCTCTCTGTGTGCCTCTGACGGGCATCTGAAACCATGAACCAGGCTGAACTGTACATTTCTTCAATTGTTGTGATCCTTGTAATTGCAGAGTTCTCCTTCTTTCTCTATTAAAGGGGAACTATGCACGTCCTGGTCACTGTTTTCTTGGCCATGTGCATTTGTTTTCAACAAAGCCAAAGGCAATGGAATGGTGGATAACGTTATATATCATGTTTGTTTTACATTGTGTAGTTTTATCTGTCATGAAAAAGAGATTATGGGTTACGGGGCGTGTTTATTTTGTCGTGCCACTAAGATGAAGTGTGGGACGTGGGGTCAGAGGTGCTGATCTTGAGAGGTTGGTTTTCGGCCATGGAGACGTTAGGTGGAAGGCAGAGGGCCTCCATTCTCCTTGTAACAAGTCATTTAAACATCAAAAATTACTCTGAAGCTGTTTAATTAGAGAATGTGCAGGGAGAATGCCCGAATGTGCAGTAAAATTGAACATTCACTTTTATATAGAGGCACACAAAGAAGGCACAGGCCATTCTGAGTGACTGCACTCGCCCTTTCTCTACAAGTGTATTTTGTTGTCATCCAGTCAAACAGTAGATATGCCTTGCTGAGGTGCTGGACAAATAGATTTAAGAATTAATTTGCCCCTTCGACTAATTAAGGCAAAAATCTTGTATAGATCCTCTTCAACATGCAGGCTAAAACAAGTATCTATAAAGTCGCTTGCTCACTCTTTTTTCATTCCTCAGCAAGGAAGGCCGATGGGGATAAAGGAGGAAATTATTAGAAAAAAGGGAGGAGAGAAATGGAGGTGGTGTTTTATCTAAATGGTTGTTGAGTGATGGTTGTGATGGAGTTGTTCAAGCTGATCACAAGTAGAGATGGGTAAGACTGACAGCCATCATAGACACAAAGGAAAACACCTGATATCAATGAAATTATATCAATGTACTATAATAACAAATGAGATTCAGAATCTCTCACACACACGTAAACTGCCTATCAAATAGTCATGAAAAAAATGCCCTTTTTTGCATTTGAGACAAAGCCAAAAGTGTGGGGAAGAAAACGTATATTAATGGATCATAAGGGTTCTCAAAAATCAAAAACATTTACATGAACTCCACAACTCCATCTAGTGTACCCATGGATCTGCTTTTTACTTTTGATGTGTTTGGTGCTCATCCTGAGAAGGAACAGATGATCTGATATAGATGCCTTAGAATCTAGTTGCTGTTAGAGATTCACCACTTCTGAACATAGATATACGCATTGAATATGTCAGGTCTGAAATAACGCAACAGGAAGCTATGATATCAACCCACATGCATTTAAAGCTGATCTATAGCATTACATAATGTTATGTTAATGTACCACAGGTTTCATGTAAGTGCAGTTTTCTTCTAAATGACATAGAAGGAAACATAATACTCACCTGTGAGCCAACTAGTAACAGTTAGGGTTGTAATCAATACTTATAATTGATATCGAGCTTGATACTCCATTCAGGGTCCTGCCGACACATCTTAAAAAGGAAACATAAACATAACAAATACAAACATCAATGACAACATAACAGTGCAAAAAAAGAAATACCTGTAAATACATTTGTCAATGGTAGAGTATTGAGTATTTTTCTGGGTATTGGTATATTGAGTTTGAAATTCTGGCATCGTGACAACTAGGAAGCAATGTGTTTTATGACTGGACTTCATTATGTGAGAATGCATATGCATCAAGTGTCCATGAAAGTCCATGAAAGAGGAAGAGCAGAAGCAAAGGTGGATGTAAAGGATGCATGTTTTGAAACACTAATAAAAAATGCTGCAACTGTTTTGAAGGAAACACACTCATTGTTGGCCCTCAAGGATAGCTTAATTTGCTATTCAGAATGTCTTTTCCATGAAATAACCTTCCAACCCATGCCCTCTATTCATACACAGCTATTCTACATTAGTAACATTCAATGGGACTGGCATGGTGAAAACCAAAGAGGTTAAGGTCAGGTGGATGGGCATTTGCCTTCCAACACGCTGACTTCTTTAAAGGGACATTGTGTAACTTGTTACACAATATCATCTATTCATGAAAATCAATTATTTCGTTCAAAAGTATGTTTTTCATTAATCAGTAATCACCCCTGAAGTGTTCCAGTAAGCTCTGAATTTGCCATTCATATCATTCATAACATGGAGCGGGTAAGCTTGGTGCTGGCTGCCATGTCATGTCGCCATGTTTTTACATTCAGTGGCAACGTGACGGGTGGAAACCATGGAAACTCACCAGAGACACCGGAGCTGTCGGCTCAGGTCGAGTTGGCGTCTGTGAAAAGTCACCGCGATGCAGTGAAGAGGAAGGGAGCGTTACACTGATGCTGCATTCACATGCAGTCGGGCATCGGAAACAGAAGTCGAGAGAAAGCCGGTAAAATGTTGGTCAGGTAAACAATACGACACCGCCATGACAACATATTGTCACGTGTATTGTCTTGCCTCGTGTTGACGAACCACTTTTTTTTACATTGAGGCTTGTTTATGCCATTATGTGCAGCAGCTGTTGTCCGCCTGCTGTCTGCCCAATTTAATGTGAATGCAGCATGAGAAATACGATAGAGTTTTTTGCGATATACAACCGCAATGTTAGAGTAGGAGTAATTCCTACACAATGTACCTTTAAGCATGACCACAGTGTTGACCTAACGTTGCACAAGTGGTTTTACTGTAGCTGCTCAACTGTGACCATGTTTTAGCCAGTAAGAAACGTGTAGTAAAAGCACTCATAAAAGAAGAGAGAAGACTTTGTCTTTATTAGATTTTATGTTCATTTGCAAAACATTGATGTTTATTGCTTGTACAAGTTATTTCTAATGGGCCCTTTTGGTCCTCATTAGTGGATTTATAATCTTTGTTTATTAAATGTTGTATTTCTTTGAAGATTGTCGTCTATAATCGTAAGTGTTGCACCTCTGTAACCCATGGTGACAACTAGCTAATAATAAAGAAAAAAAATATACGTAAAATAGCCTACCATTGATGCGTTACCTCTTGTTTCTAATGCGGGTCAACAACAACATTGTTACAGCAACGGTTTGGAGGGCAGCGTAGCTACCGTTAGCTGTCAAGCTAATTAGTTGTCACTGAATAAAACACACAACTAAAAACAACAGTAAGTAATGAAGCTGAGTTAATAATATTCACATGTTAGAGGAGGTGAGCAGGTCATGACCCATGTGTGTCATGGTTGTTTATGTGCACATAAGATGCAGCAAAGTTATACATGACTATAGCTAATGGAAAAGCTTTGCATATCTGTCCAGAGGTCATGATGGAGTCCTGACCTTGAGATGCCACAGCTGAATATGTGTGTGTCGTTGTTTTTTTTTTTTTTTGTGTGTGTGTGTCATTGACGGCAGCATCTGCCTCTTAGTGTGTGACTCTCCAGCGTTGAGACTGAGACCCATCAGGCTGTGCTCACATGCAATTCAGATGAGCTCTGGAAATCCAGCATGAAATTAAATTTATGACTTGGACCACAACATGCGCGCACACACGCACACAGGCACGCACACATACACAGAGGCTCTTTTCTGATGGCTGTCCTGATAACACATGGCCCTGGTTGAGTGTTTGTGTGTGCGTGTTATGTATGCATGTGTGTGTTTGTACATATATGTGGGTGTATTTATGCTCCAAACTCTAACACATTCATTAAGTGGCATCCTCGCTTTGATTCATATTTCTTCCATGTGACGTGTGGCCTGTGTGGTGGATTCATGATTCAGTTCAATGGGTAGTTGAATATTACACAAATATGTTTTTGAATGTGTTGACTCTGTGTGTGTGTATGTGTGCGTGTGCAGTTTCCACGTCATCTGCCTCCATATTTCTGCATGTTATGTACATATTGCTCCGCCCTGCCCTGCTGAATAATAGAACATTTCCAACAATAACAATAATACTAATGGCTACCAGCATTACACCACAATCATGGCCACATCCATAACAAGAGCTATACACATGCACGCACACACACACACACACACAGACACACACTTCAATCAACACCAAGTCTGGCCCAATCATGTCAGCCAGAGCTCTCCCCATTTGCATAAAACAATTACCCTGGGCGGACTCAGGGTTCAATGTCGTCTAGACGACATGTTTCACCATGGTGTCATCAAGCCGTGTGTACACCGGTGTGTGTCTCGCGAGTGTGTGTGTGTGCGTGGGAGTGGAGGGACACACTAGGTTGGTTGTAAATTAGCTAGGGTATGGTTGCTCGGGCACTGGCCGCATCACATCACCCTGAGGCGCATGGGGCTTGGAAGGATTTATTCACATAGATAACACACACACATGCACATGCAAATGAGGCAGCCTGGACACACACACACACATGCATGCACACACACACACACACACACACACACAGTGACATGGAGGAGTTAGGGGAGAACCAATATTCATATGGGGGCAGAGGGCAGAGAGGAGGCAGGGGGAACAGGATTGTGTACGGAGAGTGATGCATGTGTGTCTGTGCGTGTGCATGTGTGTGTCTGTGCATGTGTGTGTGTGAGGGTACATACATCTTTGTAGATCTCTTTTTCTCCTTTTCTCTCCATCTCCCTCTGTCTGCTAAGCTTTCACCACCCCATTATTTTCTGCTACTGAACCTCTGCGATCAATAGACAACACACCAGGCATCTGATAGAGAGAGAGGGCTGGCCCCCCCACCCCCCCCCCTCTGACCGACCATAGGCCATGCAGAAATAAAAAGAGAAAGAATGAAGGAGCCAATAATAAACGACAAGACAGGCTTCTGTTTATTTACCCCTGAACTGCCTTTTGTTTATGAGGGTCTCTATTCAAGAGCAATTAGATGTAGAGTATGTGTATGAGGCACAGTGCATGGTCTGAGTGAGACATGCACACTCATACACAATAGAGCAATTACACAACTATGCATTACACACTGCATTCATTACTGAAAGAAGAGGTCTAATAATGCAGCTACAGCTATGACATCTCAAATATGCATTTAACACGACACATGTATTATCACTAATAATGTTCCTTTATTCAAGGGCAAAAGAAAAACATGTGGTCAAGTCAAGTTTTTGTCCTTAAAAATTTGAACAACGGTAGAATTCCTCTGTGCTGTGTAGTGAGTGCAGCAATGAAAGCCCCATGTTACATGTTCCTTTGATGTCACATTATCTTATGACACCACTCCATCACTGCGTTATCTCACACCATCATCTTGGCCTGCGTGATGAATTCTTCAAATCCAAAAAATCTGAATGCGCCATGTTCTGTCTATGCAAAGAAACAAAATATGACACAAGTGGCACTGGAAATGTCTTTCTTTCTTTCTTTTTTGTTTTTTTTTACGTTGTAATATAAAGCCCTCAGTTGATGCCTCACATGCACATTCTCTAAAAACCATTATGTAATGTATTTGTGCTGTTTATGTACAAACGCAAATATAGTATTCAATCAAATATCCCAAGCTCTTGAACAGCTAATGTGTTAATTTTCCATCAGCACCATGGAGGTACTGTATGCTACAGATAAAATCTTTATTATCTGACACAATAAAGAAAAATGTGGTTTAACACTAGAACAGCCAACATTCCATGTATACCTAGAACCGCCAAGAGGTCATTTTGACCTCCATTCATTCTAATGCAAAAAGGGTAAAATGACTGCATTTATGTAGCCATATACATTATAAGCCCAGCCAGACACACAGTTCAAAACACTTTATAGTAATTCTTCACATTCATATTCACACACATACTTTACAAAAAATAACAATAGTGGTTGCTAGGCAACCAGTATAGACTACTCTTTATTTGTCTATTTTTTGAACAGTGTGTGTACATAAAAAATTTCAAAATTGTTACAAATTTCTGAATTCATGTCCATTTCTCATGAGAACAAGGGATTGTCATTGTTATGTTCAATGTTTATTGGCAGTGTTAATTCTTTATCTGTTTTACCCGTTTTGACATTTTTCTAACGTCTGAACTGGTGTTGTCTTGTGGGATGAGGTCAAAATGACTAACTAACTAAATAACTAACTATATATGTAACTAACTGACAAACTGAGTGACTAAATAAACATTATTTAGCCCAGATTGCAATCATTGGAAAATTAATTTTATACATTTTTATATATACACACTGTTCGAAAAATAGAAAAATAAAGAGTCAGCTATACTGGTTGCCTAGCAACCACTATTGTTATTTTTGGCAAAGTATGTGTGTGTACATGAATGTCAAGTATTACCATAAAGTGTTTTGAACTGTGTGTCTGGCAGGGTTTATGATATATATGGCAACATAAATGCAGTCCATTTAGCATTTTTGCATTAGAGTGAATGGAGGTCAAAATGACCTCTTGGCGGTTCTAGGTAAAACCACTCTTTTTTTCACTGTCTTTTATACTAGAATCGTGAAAACGCATAAGATGATGTAGAACACACTTTTAGGAAAAGTCACCGACTGGGGGACATAGGGGTTTTATGTAAACAGAGTTACGCGCATTTTAAGACGCGAGAGAGGTCAAAATGACCTCACGGCGGTTCTAGTGTTAATAACAGTGGCTGTGCCTTAAGATCAACTGGACTGGTATTTGACAGGGAAAGTTTGAGGCTAGAACTGGTATGTCATTCAAGAATAGTGATTAAGTATCTAAATGTGTAAAAGTCTTCAGTTTGCAACCAAATAATAATAATAATACACATTACAAATGAAACTGCTGATGGTGTGATCATTTTATTCCTGAGGCCAATGGAACAGTGTGAGATAATTGGACGCCATTTATAAACAGCAGATCACCACCAGATCTCACCACTTAATGGCAAGGGGTCAAAGTTCATCTACCAGGGAATCAGTGGAGAGCGGAGTAATCAGTGGTCCCCCACCAACAGGTGTCTAAAGGGGATTAGGAAAACAGCTCTGAACAAAATCTAATTCATTTGTGTATTGGGTCAAAAGGCCAACAGTGATGTGACATTTACTGGACTGTTGGACTCTGTGTGCTCCCCAGGTATGGATATCATACTAGATTAGAGTGTTTGAGAGAGGGAGATGACCTGCAAATGTCAAAGTTGCTTCAAGAATTGCCACAGTTTGTGTTTGTATGCCTGACGTCCAGAGTGTGTTCACTACCTGACCTGGTTCTCTCCATCCATGACCTAATCTACTGCCCTGTCAAAACACGGACTCGGACTAAATTTACTAGAGCACCAGATGTGCCCCTTTCTTGGCTTTATGTTCACAATGTCAGGGTTCGAACATACTTCTGATGCTGCTGGTGATTATGTAACACTGTTGTTCTGCATTCTGTGAATTCTAAAGTGGAGATGAGGAGTGAAAAGGGGAGAAGGTGGAAACAGAGGAGAGGTGCCGAGGAGGGGGTGGGGGGGTGGGGGGTGAACTCGGAGGACGGCAAGCACGCACACACATAGTGACAAACACACAATAGAGAGAGAAAGCGAGAACTGTGGTGAGAGGGCAGTGGAGGGAGGGAGAGGCTGTGACATCCCAGACTCAGACTCCAGGATTAATGATGAATAAAAAAGAAAGTGCACACAAAGGAGATGGAGGGGGAGAAGGACTGAGGGGGGAGCAAAAAAAAAAGAGGGAGACCCTTTTTTTTCCTATCCCACAAGGATGGATGATGTGGTATTGCAAGTCAGGCCTCCTAGGAGTATGCATACACACACACACAAACACACACACACATGCCCACACACTCACACAGCACTGTTTATGCAGGAAAATGAAAGAAGACAAAATGAAAAAGAGCACATTTCTATTTTTTAATTCCTTCTTTAATTCTAAAGACACTCAGTTCAACCCTGAGCATATCCATATACATACATGAAACAGTCCACACACATGCACGCTCCAGCACAAACACATGGCATTGTGAATCAGAAGATGCTTAATCAATGTCGGAATTAAATCAATAGCCCGGTCCCATGTGTCAGGGCTCCGTCGCTCCTCCTCCTCCACTTTTCTTCTCTTTTTCTCTCCATTTCCTGTCATCTCCCCTTCCTCGCCCCTCCCTATCATCTTCATCCTCGTCTTCATTTCACCTTGAACATGGCCTCAAGTCACTCCGAAGGGCACCCACGGTGTTGGTCAATACTGTCTCCCCCCCCCTGCTCTCATGACAGAAATAAAATGTGTGGTATGAGAAACAGCCACTCCCACAATGACACAGAACAGTTTGTAGGAATCTGTTGTTTTGTGTCTTATTCTCAGTGGTCGCTGTCAGACACAGATGGACTCGGTTCTGGTTCTGGTTCTGGTTCTGGTTTCAGTTCGGGCTCTGGCTCCGTTCTGGAGATTCAGTACTTTACCTTCGGGCGAACCAGCCTGCGTTCACACCATTTTTAGTGAAACCATGATGGGAGACACACATGTTACTCTGCATTACTCAGGTGGAGGTAAACACAACAATGGCTTTTTTTCCTTTCTTTTTTTTGCTGTCTCAGTATCTTTCTCTGTTTTTTATGCAAATCAAATTAATTATTTGGTGTCGTGTTGGAGTGAACCCAACCTTACAACCGCCATTCTGACATTCCACCAGTCCATAGGCTTCTAATTGTCTAAATGGCAATACTTAATTTTCCATCAAACGTCCCATCATTCCAATAATTCTTGCATCCTATGGTCAGAATGACGGCATTTTTTCTTTTTTTAAACATCCTGCCTTTCCGACAATTTCTTAAATAGCGTATTTTTTCATCAAAATATTTTGCACTGGTTTTGTTTAGGCAATGATGAAAGGAATTGGTTAGAGGCTAGATAGGCCAGATAGATAGAGAGAGTTCAGATAAGTAGCAGGGAGTCACCTGTTGAGTAACGCACATTTCCTTATATTGAAAGCCTTGTAGGAGTGGGACAATGGCATGTCGGAATAGCAGAATGTCGGAATGGTGGTATGTCTAAATGGTGGGATGTCAGAGCGGTGGTACGTCTAAATGGTGGTATGTCGGAATGTCAGCATAACCGCCTTGGCCGCCTCTTCGGCAAGTTCACCACACAACTTGCTCTTGCGGCTTTTCCAGGTTCTGAAAAAGAAAACTATGACATTAATAACTGTTTGCCTACCAGTCTAGAGAAAAGGTTGCAAGTTTAGCCTTACACTTATTTGTGTTAGTTGCCAAGCTGTGCCTTCATGGATGATAACAACCTTCTTGTTCTATCTCTAACATGCTAATAGCTGCAGCCTGGTTGGCCCACTGTCAACACTATGATGGCTGAAGCTTTTGGTAAGTTAGCCATTAATGCTAACACTACGACAAAAGCTATGTGTGATAGCTCCTTTTTAGGTTTTTAGTCCTCACTGTGATGTGTAGGCCTATATTTATTTCATGAAAATGAATATTCCCTCTTTACCTAATTTAGAATGTCCACTAACTGAGACACATCACTTTTTTTTTTCTTGGTGTGGAGGGGGGATTATGAAAAGGGCCTTCAAAGACATGCATACTGTGGACTTGGTTGGAAACTTTCTCACCTTGTGAAACCTGATCATTCTATTTAGCTAAAGTGATCAACCTACATAAGACTTTTATGATATCAGAGCCCATTTCAAACTGCTTAAGGCAGGATTAAAATGGGGATTGTTTCAGCAGTGTATTAGCATTTAGTAATTGTCTCTTTATCATCATTTTCATTGCTATTAGTGGAAGTCAATTTTTCCCCTGAGGAAACAACATAGATTCAGTAATATTGTGCCATATAATGTTCCTTTAGCATTTCTGGCAAAAGAAGCCACTCAGGATGTGGTTGCTGTCCCCGGCGGTCAATACATGTGTAGTTACAAATGGTTTTACACAGGAAGAGTAATGCACCTGATAGTATGTATTCTATACCACGCAGTATATAAATTAGGTACTGTATGTTTGCTCATATTGTAGATTGTTTATATCATAAATGCTTAAATGTAAGACTTGACTTAATTGTCAAAATGCAAATGTTGGCCATGCAGCTGTACAACCCAAGCTGCTGAACTGTGATGCACATGATCTGGACAACTAGAAAATCTATAGAAGTTAAATCTCTGTCATTATTAGTGTATGTGTCTTGTGACGTTACCCCTTAACAACCAAAGCCAGGTTCTCCATCATGCCTGACAAATGTTTGTGCCAATTTTGAGGAAGTTCTGTCTGTACGCTTCCTGATGTACAGAGAGACAAACAACCTGAAAACAATATTGTATATTAAAAAAAAACAAAAAAAAACAGTCATATGTATTTATTCTAATCTTTGTTTGTATCATTTTCTCTACAGACTTGAGGAAGCTGGTGAGAAACGATGCAGTTTGTTGATATGCTTGGCAGATGAATTTTGGTGTGACAGTAACACACATAAATATCAGTCAGTAGGTTCAACAAAACAGCTTTATTCTTTTCTTTTTTTTCAATGGCGGCCAAATAAAGTATGAAGTACGTTTTTGGCTTTTAGCATACATACTGTGTGTTTTTATGTGTTACTGTGTGAACATACTGTGTGCCATTTTTTATTTTTATTTTGCAAAAAAAAAGAGTACTAGTCCTGAAATAGTGATTTACAGCCCATACATTTTAGTTGCAACGTCTGTGTATGAATGTGTGTGTGTGTGTGTGTGTGTGTGTGTATAAATATGACAGTACTGCCTCTCCCTGTCATCTACTGATAAAGGCAGCTTTAGTATCCTCACACACCCTCAGTCTATTTACACACACACGCACACTGCTGAACAATCATAGAGAGTTATATTCCTGTGGTGCAGCTCTTTGCTCCTATGGGGACATGTAAGCATACGTCTAGTCCATATGTGTGTGTGTATATGTGTTTGTGTACTACACAGTCTGATACAATGGACACACACATTCTCAAGCACACACAGACTCGCCAGCAATAAAGTTGTGTTATTAAAAATCCTCACATGTTATGCAAACCTAATGTGATTGTACTGTAATGCTTACTTATGAAGATGCTGTGCGGGACTTGTTTACATGGCTGTTATTATTTTGGTGTGTTTAAATGACAGAGAAATAACCTTTGCTTGTCCATCTGGAATAAATAGGTTTCCCTGTGTTCATAAAAACACAATTTCCTATGAGTTATTAGCTTAGCTCCGTAGGTGGTGTAAATAGTGTTGTTTTGCAACTTGCCTTTCTTTTCTTTTCACACAAATCGTTTGCATGATTTGTGTTTTTACTGGAGGTGTTGTCATATGAATGTGCTCCGTGTCTGACTGCGGGCAACCTGAGGATGTCATACTGTACATGCTTATAGCACCATATAGCAATGTTTTTAAAAGTTGTAGACACTTATTATGTGTCACGTATTGCACATTATATGTTTGTCACTTGTATTGCACAATATTCCAATATTCCACTGAAATTAATATTTTTCATTGAAAAAAAAAAAAGTTTTTGCTCTGCTGTCTAACATCATTCACAATGATCACAATGACAAAATGTACAAGTATGTGTGTTCACCTGTTTATTATTCACGCTAATTTTCCCAAGCACAACTTGTCTGAAAAGAAACTCTGTTGTACATGATGTGGATTTAATATAAAATCATATCTAAAGCAATATTGTTATGGATTGTGTCTAGAAGCTTAGACACTTTTTCCCTTGTCCATCAGTTCACAGCAGATGTTGCAAAGTTTCTGTGTGGGTTCAAGACAAACATAAGGAGTATTCTCCATTCCTGCATGTGGCCTTGGACAGAAAACACCTAGAAGATGATCAGTGTGACACACACACACATACACACACAAATGCAGGTAAACAAATATCTGACACACTGTTCGACAGAGGTAAGAAAACAATGTATAAATAGCTACACATATTGCACTTATACACAAATATGTGTATGCATTAGCTTATGTGTGTGTGTATGTGTGTGTATGTGTGTGTGTGCATGCATAGTGACTGTCCTTCCACTCCATCCCTCTCTGTCTTTCTGGTGTCAGAATAGATTTAGCAATTGGCAGAAGGAGAGCGAGACAATGTGAATCTCTGCGTGGGCTATGTGACCTGTCACTGGTTATGGTGTGTGTGTGTGTGTGTGTCCGTGCATGCATGTTTGAGCATGTGTGACTGCATATGCATGTGTACGTACTTTATGTGTGCATGCATATGTGTGTGTGTGTGTGTGTGTGTTCCTGTGACTAGGCCGCCCTGAAGCAGCAGATTTGATCTTTGCAAAGGCTAACATCTGTCGCCTGTCATTTTAGCAAGATTGATGACAGCTATCAGAATGGAGGGGTGAGGAGGAAGAAGAGAAAAGGGTGAGGCAGTGTCTAGGACAGTGGAGGGGGAGGACACAGTGAGAGCTAGAGGGCTAACGCTAGCGCTAGAGAGAGCTGGTGGTAATGGACAGGTTACAGTGGGGGTCATGGCAGAGACAGCAGGTTAGACAAGCTGCAGCGTCCTGTTGACTGGACTCTGATTGAACAGAGATGAAGGGTGCTGGGGTCATTTACCCATTTAATCATATTTTCCCTTCATTTGATGCCAATGCTGCTCCTCTTCAGCCCTTGTAATATACATTTTCTCAACAACTTTAGATTTAACTTCAAGAAAAGGTAATTCTAGAAAATAGAGTACATCATCATGACCATGTTACAGCAACTGACAACTAGTAAGACAAAACACATAGGGAATTTCAAAAAGACATTTTATCTGTGGAAAAAAAGAATACAGACTTAAAAGAGTAAATGATACAGATTTTCCATTTTTGAAAGTAGGGATAAAGAAAGAAAAATGGTGTAGGTAAAGAAAGCAACACAGCCAAGGAGTTTGCACCCAGCACATGATAATAAACTGATAATTAACCATATAATGACTGTGTTACAGTTACAAGCCTAAATGTAATTTCTTATTTCCAACTCTGGTAATTATATGTTTTTACATTGCAAAATGTAGATAATACCTGATGTTTGAGGTCATTGTTCACATGAAATGCATAGAATATAAAAGCTGTGTTTTCATAATTGCGAGACCTGAAGTCTAATGGTTCCTGATCTAAGATATTTTGGGGTGTAAGTACAGTATGGTCCTCTGAGGTTAATGTGGAAGGGTCTTAAAGCTATAGTCCTGTGCTCTTATCCATATGTCATGTACTGTAGGTCGGCATTTCTATGACCACACACTGTGTGGTGAAGAGCTCATGACTCAGAGCTAGTTCAAAGGATTCTGTCCTGTCCAGCTCACCAGGCTGCTGCTCACCCAACTGTGTGAAAGTATTCCCATGAGAGGATCACCATGAGGTAATCGAGCAGTTACTCAAAATACAAATGCAGCAGCCTGGTACTGTAACAGTCCGGTTATCCAAAGGTAGATTTTGGGTGACCATTTTCTGAGTTTGCCATTATAGATGATTTCATGTCACGGTCACATACTGAAAATAAATAAGGGCTTGTGCAGGCTGAAAACAGAGCCGAGGGAGATCACATCACTTCATAATACTGTCAAAAACAAGCTCAGATAATATTCGATATATTATTAGGAAATTAGAATTATTTCCTAATGTTATTTGTTTTTTATTTGTTTTTTCCCCACCAAGACTACTACTAGCCGCTCAAGACCATTACCAGCAGTGCATATGCAGTTGCTTTATCGGTTGTCAGTTTTAGTAAATATAATACAATTAATAATAGATTAATATTTAAAGTTAATTATGTATTCTTATTGGTTTAAATCTGAAGTGAAATGAATCCTCTTCCAAACCTTGTAACATGCTCTCCTACCTGTACACTATTGTCCGTATTAGCACACAATCAGGTAGCATTGTAGATTAGCATGCTCCCCATGATACCATTCTGAAGATGAAAAAAAAAAAAACTCCATTTACAACTTTACATTGCAATCATCTTTGCTACATTGTCTTTTCATTTGGCTCTCGGTGCGTCCGCAGGGACAAGTCCCTGACCGTTGTACACACAGCTGGCTGAAATATAAAAAAAAAAGTGAAAACCTAATTAACTCCAGAGTGGAGATATTATCCAAACAGACAGAAAGAAAAGCTACACTCATTTAAAGCCCAGTCAGCGCAGGTTATGCTCCATGAATTATTCAAGCTGGCCGCCAGTTTGCAGAGAGAGTTTTAAGTGGACAATGACCCTGTGCACACTCATTTAGCCTGTGCCTCGGCTAACAAGGCTAAGTATTCACCGACTATCTACTATCCTCCACTAACAAGCTAATGGAATTTCAATCAAGATGATGCACTAAATGGCTTAACATGGGTGAGCCTCACTCTGGCCCTCTACACATACACACACACACACACACACACACACACACACACACACACACACACACACACACACACACACACACACACACACGCACACACATACACACATATCAATATTCAATTAGATCTGTGGGTTTTTCAGCCTGGCCTTGTTAAGTAAGAAGTTGTGTAAAGGGAAAGCTTGCCAGGGCCAAAAGGCTAGTTCCATTCAGAGGTCAATAACTTAAATAGAAATCTGTAACTTTCTCTGAAATCACAACCTTGGCTCAGATAAAAAGAGGATTTTGGACAAAAGTCACAACTTATAATATCATGTAGAAAAACACAGTTCTTGAATAGAGCACATGCTGCTTGGGAGAATTATTAAAGGTAATCACAAATTTCAGGTGCTCATGGACATTTAGAGCATGGTTTTAGAGTTTCACTTATTACCATGGATGCTTGAAATTAAAAATTAAGGAGTTTTCACATTAATGTGGTGTTTTAAACAATCCCCCATAGTACAACATGGTGTATCGGGTTTTAATATAAAGATATTTAGCCTAAACATGGACATTTACTTGAATACACCTTAGCTCCTCACTGGTACAATGCACACAGAGGAGGATTTCATGAATAGTTGGCTTTGTGCACATTTCAAGTCTAAAAGATGGCTCCAGGTAATTACAACGGAACTGGCAAATCATGTAAGTTAATTGTTGGAATCTTGATTTAAAAAGTCATGTGGGAGAAAGGAACACTGCCAATCACTCAGTCATGTCTTTTAATATTATAGAAACTCAAAGTTAGACAAAAGAAAGAAAGAGAAAACCCAAAGAAGTTAGACAAAAGAAAGAAAGAGAAAACCCAAAGGTGAGCTGCAAAAATTATTAACCTAAACTGTCCATTGTAGACATCTATTACAATTCAAAACCGTGACTTTCTTATTCAGCCTTAATTCCCTAAATCGAGTGGCTTAATCTGACTTAATTGTTACTCGGATTCTCAACGATTTGGAATAGATCGAAAATATCCTAATCGAGTCAAAGGCTAAGGAGGAGGAGGCCTCAGTAAGGAGGAGGTTAAGTCATTTATGAGCCACTTACAGAGCTGTTCAGATGTTGCTTCATTTGTGTCTCGACCAGAGCGTTGGTTCTGTGTCTGACAATTTAACAACAACAACTATTAACTGTATTACACTGACAATTCAACTCACATTACGTGTCCAAATGCGCCTTGTGTGCAAGGGTAAGACAGTAGGGTAGGGTTTCAACATCTTCTCTGTCATTTCTCATTTCTCCTTGCATGTACAAACAAGAGGAATGAAATGAAGAGATGGTTTCTGAAGGTCGGTGTTAGTTTCTTTTCGCCAATAGATAGCTGACTTCCATCTTTGGATAAAGGACTGTAGTTTGATGCCTCTTCCAGGTTGGAAGTAAACAGCTGGTACTGTAGGCTACCAAGCAAGAGCGGACCTAGCTCCTTTAATAGCTTCAATAAAGCTTATGAGCTCTTTTCTGTAAGGTACAAGTCTTAAAAAGAGAGTGAGGTAGACTTCAGAAACCCAGGACAGAGGATCTAAACGTTGGGTTTGTCTAGTGGAGGAGTAAAGGGTCAATGATACACCTGGATTTCTAGGACTTTAAAATGTATTTTGTAGTGAGAGTAGCACAGCAACAATATGGAGCCATCTGTTTGGTTATGTTAAAAGCTTGGCAGCGGAGAGAAGATTTGCCAAGTTAAAAGGAGAACTACGGTAGACCAATCTTATGGGATAGATGCATTTTCATTTATGACACTGGGGTTTTTACTGTGGGGTCAGACCTGTTCCATGACCCATACAACTTTGGTTTAAAGAGCAAAAACCCCATCTCCACATTTGTTGAAATTGGTGATTAGCAAGTCAATACAATGCAGGCCCAGTCGATATGCGTATATAAAAGCTCATTAATATGGTTTACTCTTTGGTATTCACTGAACCTGCTGTTACCTGCTACTTTTTTCAACTATTGTACATTCAACAGTACATTTTTCATGTTTTTAATGCTGTGTTTTGTTTTGTATATCGTTTTGTGAGAACCCAACTATTAATTTCCACTCAGGAAAGTAATAAAAACTAGAATATAGATAATAAAAAATTGATAAATAAGACAATCAATACATTTCCATGATGAGCCTGTAATGATTCTGATACGAGAGAGAAAATGAAAAAGCTTTTTGGGAGTTGGGGAAAACATTTTCAAGAAAGCTTCTTTATATTTTGCACTTACCAATGATTTGTCTGATGTATAACTTATAATCTGATCATCTGAGCGCCTGATTCTTACTCCATTAGGCATTATTGTATTGATGTTATAATGTGAAGTGTTGTTATAACCAATAGCAATGATTGCCTTAACTTCAACAAAGCTGAAACAAAGCTGAACTTTTAGGCTCGTGTGTTTGTTGTGACCGTGCACTACAGATAGATTAGAAGAAAAAAAGAAACACAATTAGCTTGGATTCATTTTCCAACTGTTGAGGCGCCTTAATTTCAGAGTTCATCGAATGTCAAATGAAAAGTCCTTGTAGCATTGCATTGTGGGAGAATGTCAATTCCGTCTTATGTGCCAAACTAGTTGATGCGTTCAATTGAACATCTAAAAAAAAAAAAAAAAAAAAAATGGGAGTGGGACAAAGAGAGAGCGAGCTTTATTCCAATTGGCTATGAGAAACAAAAGCCCACTCAACCTTGTTGATAGAAATTGCACTTGAGAGCAGAGCTGGCGAGCGCTACAGTAAATACTGATTAATTTGAATTCCTAATGAATAGGCGCTGAGTCTGAGAGAAGGAAAGGTATTGAAGGAATGTGGCGTGTATTCTTCACAGAGGTAAAAAAAAAACAAATGGATGAATAAAGGAGGGTGAAGAGGGGAATAATTAATTAGTTTGCTGGAGTGAAGTGTGCATTCAGATTGAAGGGCGCGCTGACAAGGCTTGCGTACACAAATGCTCAAGAAGGACAAGGTATGCAACAAAAAGTTAAGCTGGAATCAAAGTCCAAGATTTATGAGGTCTGTTTTAAAATGCCCTGTCAGTGTCATCTCCAAAACCTTTTCCAAACACTTTTTTTCCTCCTTTTCTTTCTTGAAAGATCTCAGCTTGCAGCGCAATAGCACCTCCAGTGACTGGGAAAGAAGAGTAAAATATGCAGAGAGAGGTGCAGAGATGTGTGAATCTTGGTGTCGTTTGAGTTACAGTCTTGTTAGTTATTTTATACTTTGATATTGGTGTTATTTAGCGGGGACATACTGTACTGACAACCTGCTTTAGTGCATCTTTATCATTTGGCGTAATGTCACGGGAAGCCTGTTTTCTCCCCTTTTTTTTTACACGCCACACTTCATCACCTTCATTCACTGTGTTTGTATTTCATCCCATTCTCCATTGTGCGGTGCAGGTGTACAGTTGTGTGTCTCTGTGTCGAAAGAAAGCCTTGACATGACATCTTTTTGCATTTGAACGGCAGAGACAAAGGCAAAACATGACGTGTCTGCTCTGCCTGTCTCCCAGGAGGAAGGAGGAGAAGAAGAAGAAGAAAAAAAGAATGAGAGAGAAAGCGAAGGGATAAGGGAGAAACGTTATGCAAATGGATTTTATAAGCCGAGTCGGGCATGTTGTCGTGACACTGTCTATATTTAAAACAGGTCACCTTAACCCCACCCCCACTGTCTCAATGACAGACACCGAGTGAGGCTGTGCTGTGACATCTGGATGTTGCACAATTGCGGATGCGCACGCACGCATGACACACGCGCACGGACACCGACACGCACGCACACACGCAAAAAAAAAAAAAAAAAATCAAAGGCATTGCAGGATCTTATTTGCATATTTAAACACACACAATGCACATGCGACACAGCATGACAATGGCTGTGATATATGTATATATGTAAAACTGGCCGGCCCATTCTCTGCAGGCCAGGACCCAATCATTCCAGCACGCTGAGCAGGGAGACAACCAGTCAGCCACTCAGCCCAGCAGCAGAGGTGACAGAAGAGAATACCTGACCCCGGCGCATTCACCCGTCCCTCCATCCATCTCTCCCCTCCTTCATCTGGCTGCGGCCCCCTTCACATTCCCTCACTCCTCCATATTCAACGACGGCGGCATGCATGCATGCATGCATACAAGCCCCCGATTTTATGGGGCCATCGAGTGGCCGTGAAGAATGGCTGCCCCCTATTTAAACCCCCCCTCCCCACCACGTCTCCCCTTCCTCTGCAGGCCCTCGGGCTGTCCATTTTTAATGTAGATGATACGGCGCTGACCAGCGCTACCTCTTCATCCTTCTCCTTCCGCCCACAAGAATTTCATCTCTTCATTTGCACAGTTGCCTTGACCCAGATACCAGCGGAGGAGAGTGACACTTCTCCCCTGGACAGAGCGGGACCCCTCATATCTCGCAACCATTACTCCACCATATTGGCATCTTTCACTCCCTTTATTTTCCTATCACTCTCTCTCTCTCCTCTCTCCCTCTCTCTCTACTGTCCATAAAATATGCCTCAGCGTTATCTCTCCCCCCACGCAGGAGAATAATGAAAGGCAGTGGCATGACAGATTGGACATAGATGAGATTGCCGCTGTGACTATATGCACGGCTCGCCTCGGCCCCAGCTTTGCATCTGAAATGGAAAAAGGGTGGAGGGTGTGTGTGTGTGTGTGTGTGTGCGTGGGAGGCAGGGGAGGGGGGGCAGGAGATGTAGGGTGTAAGGGGTGACAGTAGGCTTGAGGGGCAGTGGGTGCAGTGGTGTGGGAGGGGGTTGGGGAGGTGGGGGTAAGGAGTGGTTAGTGTGTGCAGGGAAAAAAAAGGGGGGGGCAGTGGATTGGTCTGTGTAGCTGATGAGTTTGACGTTAAAGGGGAGGCAGAAAATATGTGTGCATCATTTGTGAACAGCAGAAATTGTTTAAAACACACACACACGTAATAGTGCTGCACATTCATTTTTGACACAACGCCACCATCAGTGTGTGTGTGTGTATGTGTGTGAGCGCTCTGAAGTGATTGGCGGCTGTACGCAGGTTGAGATTAGGCAGATTACAGACGGGGCGGCAGGCTTGGGCATGAGAGCCGGACACGCTGCCAAGATGGCTACCGTGGCTCGGCGGCACGGTGCCAGCAGGCAACATGTAGGCACCTGTTACCGCTACAGCCGGACATCATGCTTAGCCACGGTGCCAGCAACTGCTGCTACAGCAGGGGGTTAACGGGGGCAGGGAGAGAGAGGCTGTTGTGCTCTGATGGACGTAGCCTCATGTTACACCGCTGAGCTGAGCACGGGGACTCGTGTAGAAAATGCATGCGAGACCAGATATGATCGTTTTCATGAAAGAGGGTTCAAATTGTGTACATTTTTTTTTATTTTTAAAACATTTCCGAGAACCAGGCTCTCCATTTGTTAGAGAGGCCTGCACTCCTAATGTTTGCTGATTATATTAGCGTTAGATGTTTATGAATCTGCTTCTGTTATGTATCACATTATTATTGTTATTATTATTATTATGGTCTATCTTTTGGTTAACTTAATGAATTCAATTTGACTGCTGTTTCACACTTGCATCCACTTTGCTGTTTTTTTTTTCCCTCACAACATCCAATTGGCATGCAACACGACATTTCACATTAAAAGCCTTTCAGAGGCCCACTGGTAATAATCCGAGCAAACCTTTAATTTGAAACTGTTTTTTTTTTTTCATTATTATTGCAATTGAAACCGGAATAAATGTGTGAATGAAATCAGTGTTTCTGTCCTGTTGCACAGCGGAGCAGCAAAGAAAGTGGGTTTGGAGTGAGTCACTGATATTGTGCTGATGGTAAGTGTTAATGATGATTCAAATGATTATTTTGGAGGGTTCAGGAAAAAAAAAAGAATGAAAGAAATGACCTCCTTATGACTGGTAACAATATATTTGCTTGCTCCAGGATACTAAGGGATTTCATTACAGTTTTGCGTCACATCTTACACCACTGAAGGGAAGCAGAAGGACAAAAGTCATGTCTTTAAAGACACTGAGATAGAAGGAAGTCCAGGAGGGAAAAGAAGTGGAGGAAAGGGAGGGAGCAAAAAGAGGAGGAGGAGGAGGAGGGAGAGGAGGCGAGTGAGTTAAATGTTGTGTTTTTGGCAGCGAGGCTTGAGCTGTGTTGCGGCTAAGCTGAAAACGAAGCTGACATGACCCAGAGTGAAGCAGGTAAACAGGCCCAACCTGCTTTGCCTGGGGTGACCATCTGGCCCTGTCTCATAGCAAACCAGCCTGCAGGATGAGACACACGCACTAACACACACACACACACATCCTGTACTCACTCACACACACATATGCACAGCGCTGGTGTACCTGGTGTCCCCTCTCTGCTCGCTTCTGTTTTTGTTTTTGTCTCTCAAAAGCTGACATGCTTTGGCTGCGAGCGACGGGAGGCATCAGGTATGGGAACAAGCGAAAGCAGGTACTGTATGTACACACACACACACACACACATACTCACGTGTCCACACAGACACAGACAACATATGGTGATTGGGCACAGTGTTGTAGTCCTTAAGTGGTGCTAACTTGACCCGAGGCAAGAAAGACAGAGAGGGAACGACGGGGAGAAAGAGGCAGAGAGGAGGAGGAGGAGGAGGAGGAGGAGGAGGAGGGAGCTGGTTAAAATTGCTGCAAATTATTGATGCACCGTTACAGATACCTGCTGGCACAACACGACTCTCTGTCTCACACACAGACACACACATGCAAACACATTTCATCCCCTAACTTTGGTTTATTCCTAAAAAGCCTTCACACTGTCAAGTTCTGATTTAAAACAACCTATCATCCTTACAAGACTCCTCCAAAAAACTCTAATTAAAATTTATTCCGCCGCCATCAGCGACTTGTTCATTATGCAGAAACAAAGGAAGGCTCTTTGAATGAGAGCAGAAGAAAGGCTTTTTCTGCTGTTATGTCTTTGGCCTTTGCCAGGGACAACGTGTATTGTGATGTTTCACACAAGATAAAATATTCATAAAAATGAAGGGAGCAAAGTTCCAGGGATGGCAGGGAGGTGGAGGGGGAGAGGGAGGAATGAAAAAAAAAGTTAATGAATATGAGTAATCAAATTCGCTATCTCCTCCTTTTTTATTGAAAATCCTTTTTTTTTTAGTTAATTAGAGCCTATTACTATTCTAATTGGCTGAGTCTTACACGTCCAGTTCAGTAGCGTCATTATGGAGCTATTAAAGAAGACCCACCGAGATGGAGGAACAGAGAAAGCATAATCAACCAATCAATTAGGATCTTTGAGGAAAATGAGCTTTGCTACATTATCACGTTTGATCTTATGTCCTTGGTTTGGCTGCCACGTGTAATTTTTTTTTTCTTTCTTTTTTTTTTTTGAATACATCAGCCAAATGTCTAAATTCTTTCATAGTGCTCTGTACTGCTGTGATTAGCAGGGATGGTATAGCTCTTTTATTCTTCGAAACACACAGATGGTACAACTTAGTGATTACCTTTTGGTTTTTTTTGTGTGTATTTTTTTATCATAGTAATTGGTGCCGTATGGAGGTCAAAAGATTCCACTTTAAAGAATTCCTCTTTAAATCATTTGCTTTCCGCTCATGACAGTATATCATATGTTTATTCTACTGCTTGTGCAGACTTTATTCAAACCAAGTCAAACCCTATTGTGTTAGTCCAGTTTTTATAACTAAATGGGGTGAATATGTGCATGTACATGTAGACTTAGACCTAGACAAGTGTAACTGAATGAAATGTCATTGCAATCAGCTCAGACAAAAACATATAAATTGAAGAATAGATACACTAAATATAAATACATCAAATGCAAATATAGTAAAAAAATAAAAAATAAAAAAAAAAGTTAAAGTGCATAGTAAGTAAAGGTCCATTCATCCACTGTTCAACAGTCTGACCAATAGAAAAAAGCTGTTACAGAAGCCAATAGTCCTGCAACGATTATATGCATAACAGTTTTATCTAATGTGCTAAACCATCAGTTATTTAGCTCATAGTTAATTAAAATGTTCACATCATGTCATGTATGTGTTTTCATAATTTCCTTTCATATCTTCTTCTATAATATAACAAATTATTTTGCACTGATGATGTTTTTTTTCTTCATTATTGTGTTGTGTATTAATGTATGAATGTCTGCTTTATGTGTCCTTTAAATGGGGACAAATACCTTGAATTTCTTGAGTTAAATATACTGATCTGCTCATTTGATGGATACTGACACAGATATCTACTAGAATTATTGAGCTTTACCGTTTATAAATAGTAAACCACTCACTGTATTGTGAGGTGTGCAGGGCGCTGGGTACTAATTAGCACTGTACAGTAGCATATACTCATAGATACGCAAAATGCCATGACAGAGGAGGTCAGTCTTCTGTATTTTCCTCCTTGCGTTCTCTGGCAGCAGGTTTTATCCAGTTGTTCTTCACAAAGTGCAAAGTTCTGAATTCTAAACCGAGAAAGTCTACTCTAACTCTAGACTCTTTTTTTTCCTCGTTTTAAACCAGCACCAAATTATATATCATTAGGAAACTCTAACATTAAAATCATTCTTTTCGTATTATCCATCTGGAGGGCCTCAGGGGCATAAAGTAGGTGTGAAGCTTATGATAATTCGACCAAAACAAATCTGTTTAGGAATTTGCACCATGTAAATTTTTGACACTGCACAGGTAATAATTAGAGAATAAAATCAAATGTACAATGCAAAACACTGATCATTAGTTGGTTTTTTGTTCTAAATATATTCACACAGCGTGTTCTGCTCCAAAATCCACAGGGTGAGCGGTGCTGCTGCTGCTGCTGTGGTTGTGCTGAGACTGTATCACATGGTTTGAGGAGAGTTTGTGTGTTTGAAAGTGGTGAACATGGGTTATATCTCATACACCTCATACCCCACAAGACAGGGGCGTAACCAGACATTTTTGATAGGGGTGGCCCAAGTGGGGCACTGACTGGCATGGGGTGGCATGAAGCGTGAGCACGTGCACACACAAACACATGCCCACACAGGTTTTGGCCAAACCCATTTTGTCTGCAAAACCCATATCTACTTTACTAACACTGCAAGAAAAACTAGACAGGAAAATACAAGAGTGGCAACATGCAATTGTGATAAAAAACCTCAATGAGAAAATAATGACTTGACAAAAGCCAGTATAAACAATGTATAAAACACCTCTGACTGGGCATATAGCCCATTAGATTTTGGGGTGGCCAATCAGATTGCTGGGGTGGCCTGTGCCACCCAAGGCCACTCCCTGAATACGCCACTGCCACAAGATGACTCTTTACTGATTTCATCAGGATATTGCAGTGTTTTACAGTGTATTCATAATAAAGAACAAACAAGCAGAAAAGGAGAGTGTGAAGAGATTGTTTTCATTTGGTCTGAGGAGGTGGAAGAAGTAATGGTTCATTAAGAAAAGCTGCAGTGTGATACATCAGTCTGATACATGACGGCTACTGTGTTCAGTTTGTAGTGAAGCTGTCTGAGAGAGGTATTGATTCATTTGTTCTATGATTCTGGGGGATGTGGCTTATGCTGCCATTCAACTGCACTGCAATATACAAAGAACTTAAATCTTAAATGAATGGATAGGAGAAAAAAAGAAAGCAGAAGAAGAAATACCTGTTTGTTTAATGGGATTCAACAGCTCCACACAGAGTGGCATCTGAGCTGATTATGAAGTTTAATCAACTCCTCATCACTTTAATCTCGATGATGGAGAATTTATTACATGACTTTTGAATTGCGTTAATTTCACCTGTGTGTTTCTAATAAACTGCCATCTGAGTGTATGTGTGTGCAGGTATGAGTGTAAGTGCTGTGGTGTATTAATTTCTTGCCTTGTGTTCCTGTCTCGTAAAACCAAAGACATTCACATCTTTCTATCTCAGGTGTTTATACTTTCCTCACCTCTGAGCCACAGAATTTCTACAGTTTGAAGGGAAAAAAAGTCGCCAATTTTGCCAAATGTTGTAAAAACATGTTTTTCTTTGTCATTAGCAGTAGAAGACAACAGAATGCAACACTAGAAAACAATAAAATAGTGAGGATGTGGGATTCTTTTGATGTTTGCAAACAAATTAGCATTTTAGGAAATTATTATAAACTGACTGACACAATGAATATGATGTATTTTCAAACCCTGAGGGTCTGAATCTGTTGTTTCATTGTTTCCCTGATACTGTCTCATGTACCAACCATCGCTGTTGGCCTGTTGGCTAAATCAAGGCAGACCTTCAATCTGATACACAAACAGACACATAAAACTCATTTTGAATAAGAATTTGTTGGAGACTTGTATTTTTTTGTCAGTACGCTCTCACAGTTACATTACATAGTGCAGATCTGACTGTGGTGTCCACTAACTCCTTCCACCTTCTCTCATTTAACATCCACACCAGCTTCCTCCACGGCTTGAGGACGGAGAGGATATTATTTGGTGAAGGTGATGAACTATTAGATGTAGGTCACCAAAGTATCAGATTAGCGGGAGCCATGTGTTCACTTGATATTTGCTCTCCATTATAATGATAAAAACCTACAAGGTCAAATCTGGACTTAAGCTGAAGCACGGCGAGTTGTGCGCCTCTTCACAACACACATTTTGGAACCGATCGAAGGAGAGAATTTAAGCGCAGAGACAAGGGAGAGAATCATAATGATTTAGGCAATAAATTTCAGCCTGCTGAAAATTACAGCGGGCCCGAGCAGCAGCAGCAACAGCAGCAGCAGCAGTGGCAGAAGCGGCGACGGTGGCGGCGGCAGCCACAGAATCTGTAATTATCCCTTGAATTCAATAAAAGCGAGGAAGAACAAAGAGCGAGGAAAACAGTTCACTGGTAAGTAAAGCGGTTTTGTGAATTGCCGCTACACTAGTACAGGATAACACCAAAGATAATAGCTTCGTCTTCTTCTTCTTCTTCTTTTTTTTTCTTTCATTCTACCTGAAGAGCAACTTCACAGGGGTGCCACAGTGTTCGGAGGCAGAATCGATAACACTATCAAAGGGCAGAATCTCAACCTTAATGAAAGGAAAGAAAATACTGCAGGCTACAGGCACTGAAAGACCACTAGAGATCTATGCGTATCAACACGCCTGAGACTAAATATGAAATCAATTCATTACACCCTTTATTTCTTTCTCAAACACAGTTCGGCGCTGAGATAACAAATTTAGCTGCTACCTCCTTTATTTTCCCACTTCTTTCATTCTTTCTCCCTCTCTTTCTCGTCTTCTCCCCTCCTCTCTCTTCCAATTAATGGAGAGACATGCAGTGGACACTTTCCAGCAACGGAAGCAGCATAAATAGATTAAATTGCAGAGGAGATTATAATTTATCATTTCTTTATTAAAAAGTAATGCGGGTGAATTAACTTTGAATTAAATTCTATTTGCATGGCATTACTGGAATCATCTGTGTAAATGGCTTAAAATCTCAAATGGGACATTGTTCCCTCCAACAGTATAATTGTAGAGAAAGAACTTTTTTTTTTTCCTTTTTCATCATCCAGGGAATTATAAGAGACCAGAAATTAATCTGAAACTATTGGAATAGTGTGAGAGGTGAGACTTTAATCACACCCCCCAAATAATATTATCACACTTTTCAAGAATATCAGAATGGTCTGTCTCCAACTGAGGGATGTAGTCTTACACATACAGTATGTACACATAGTACATGCATATACAGTGTGTATACATATGTAAGTATTTAAGTGTATATATAGAAAGATGGCTAAGTATGTCTGTGTATGTATGTATCAATCAATCAATCAATCAATCAATCAATCAATCAATCTATCTATCTACTGTATCTATCTATCTATCTATCTATCTATCTATCTATCTATCTATCTATCTATCTATCTATCTATCTATCTATCTATCTATCTATCTATCTATCTATCTATCTATCCATCCATCCATCCATCCATCCATCCATCCATCCAACCATACATCCATCCATCCATCCATCCTTATCATCAAACCATTCATCCATCCATCCATCCATCCATCCATCCATCCATCCATCCATCCATCCATCCATCCATCCATCCATCCATCCATCCATCCATCCATCCAACCTTCCATCCATCCATCCATCCATCCATCCATCATGTATCTGGTCAGCACACTCGTATCGCACAACTAGAAACTCAGGACAATGTTGCTGCCATTTTCTTTTCTTTTATTTCTGGAAAACTGCATTTGAACTAAAGTATTTTGTCTGTGCTGGTATTCAAAGAGACTGACCAGACATTTATTTCCCTCTACAACACATCAACACAGACCAGAAAGCACCGGGTACCATACAAAACACTACAAGAAAGCAAAGGAAAGCTGTGATGCAGGTTGCAGTCTGTTCTATTTAGACACTTTGGCGTCTTCTTGGGGAACTTATGTCGACTAAATAAAGGAGTCTCACTGGTGGGTCAGGAAGAGCAGCAGATAAGTGAAGTTAAATGAAGTTGAATGACCCCAGCATTGTAAAGTGTATGAATATCTGTGGAGAGATCAGATGCTTGGAACCACTTTACCTTGAATGCAACAGACACAAAAGAGTCAAAAAAAAAATATTGCTGTAATACAAACACAGCCTGTACCTTAGAGCAGCTCTCAAATATTTTCACATCAAGGACCCTTAAACTGACAAATTTGATCAGATCTTATCTCAGGGTCCATCATCTGAGAAGGGTTTTTTGCTTTTAGATTACAGATCATCACAGAAAATGTTGGAAAAAACCCATAACCAACATTGTCACACATTGGCATTATAGTGAAACTATAGTGACAGCTTCTGTCTCTGAGAAACTGCACCATCCACAGCCGCCCACCTTCCTGTGTGCAGCTTCTACTGTACTTGAACAGTGATGGAAAAAGTGTTCAGACCTTTCACTGAAGTAAAACCAAAGTGTAAAACACAAACCAAACTGTTAGAAATGTTTAATTGTTTACATTTCCCACATTTTTGTACCCAAACTTTGGAACAGTTGTGTATGTTGAGACAAATTGCACATACTGTACAGTATAAAGTCTTGTAAGAGTCTTTCATAGAGAATGCCATGTGCTCTTTGGCCGCTTGGGCCAGTGCAGTGATGGTGGGAAATGAAGACAGTTGGAGTTTTCAAAACTTCCAATGGGACAGGTCACTTCAAAGAGAGATGCTCCTGCTGTGCTAAGACATGCTGAGAAACAAACGTTAGCATTAGCCTCACTGTAAAGCACCGGGGGAAGAGGATGCGTTTCCATAGCGACTGGCTTCTGGTCTATTTACATTTACCTGACTGAATGTCTTCTTCTATTGGTTGTTGCACTGAGCCAGTTGGGCTGTAATCGTATCCCATCAGAAAGCTACAGTACAATAGAGCCCATTGTTACAATTGGTTTGCATAGTTTAACAGCCATATTTCATATTATAAATGGGTCTTTATTGCAGATTAGCACAATTAATGCGCAACCAATACAAATATGTGTATACAAATACGTACTGTGTCTTTTGATCAATCCACAGGCAGCTATATGCGATCACACCATAAATCCAGTATAACATGGCTGCACTGCTACAGTAACTTTTTTTTTTCTTTTTTCCTTTATGGCACAGTTTAATGAAATGGTTTAAAAGAAGGAATGAAGTGAGAGACCACGGAAAGAGAGAAAGAGACAGACATTGATGAGCAATTTGATTGGCACATGACTCATGGGACATACCAAATGAGAGAAGACCCAGGGGACAGGGGGAGATCTGATTAGCTGGGCATGGTGAAAATGGAGTGTACCACGACTAATTCAAGACAGAGCAATGAGAGATTGAAAAATCGCCCAAGCCTAATACTCCACATTGCAGTTTTTATTGAAATTCAATACATCTTAGCAAATGTCTCCTTGCCTCTCTGGCTCTCTTTGTTTTTACAGTGAACTGTCACACACACACACACACACAGAAATTGGTTCATGAAACACACATCTGTCATTTAAAAGACACGCAAATACACACACAAATATGCACTCAGAGATTCACACTCTTAAGAATGCACACACACATATACACACACACACACTGAGGGGCTTATTTTTCTCCAAGTGGAGTATGTTTTCAGTTCAATCATCACTCTTTGATACTGAGCCATTTTGCACATGCTCAAGGGCATGTAGTGAAGATGTGGAAGGAAAAGTGGGGAAACACACACACACACACACATGTTCCAACATACATCCACTGATTGTGATTGGCCTAGATGGTTTGGGTGTTAAGGCGGTAGCGCAATAGTCTCCAGCACAATGACAGAGCCAAGCCCAGCTGTGGTGACTATTGATATGGCTGGCACAGACAGAGGCACCTCCAGGCCATAGCAGGCTTCAGCTTGAGTTAAGTGCAGGCTAAACTGGCCCGAGTGCAGCTTAATGCATGAGGTGTGACAAGGTTTCAGCGACAGTCTGTGTGTTGGGTTTTGTGGAGCGGAGTGATCTGAATGTTCAGCTTTGTATTTGTATATTTCTGTAACATTTATTCCGAAGCAGCACATAAGAAAAAGAAAAAAAAAAGAAAAACCCTGTTGACCCAGATCACTACCGATCGGAGACAGACACAATTAGCATCAGCAGGTTTTGTGTCCGTCGCAAAAAGGTCTTTACAGACTTGAATCACCTCATTGGTACTGCACTGTATTAAAGCAGAAGTAAGCGGAATGTTTGAGTTAATATAAGTCTTAAATAGTTATATCTTCTGACAGCAATCATTTATATAGAGTGAAACACGAGTCTGTCAGTCTCTCTGCTCTGCTTTAAGCTGAGGAGAAAACTTTCCTTGTGTCCCACAACCTTTATCCAATGAAGAGAGAGAACGGCATAAAGGGGCGGTCCTCTCTGTGTACAGCCAAGGGATGGGCGTGGATGTGGCGACGTAGGGACGAGGGCGGGGACTGCTAACTCCATCGGCTGACAGGAAGTTAGCCAAAATGACCGGATCGCTTACAGTACTTCTGCTTTAAGTTTTGAAGAAAAAAAATCACACATTCTTCAAAGACATTTTACCTGTTTTACCTTTAATCTCACTTAGAACTTGTAACTTGGACACTTGTTCCTTGATTTTAAACATTCCTAGTACATGTATCAGGACAGAATTGCTCTTCAGAAGTTGAATAACTTACATAATTGTCTGAAACTTGATCACCTGATTTCTCTAGATAGATTTAAGAACTTGTGTTCTGCAGTCTGTATGTAATTGTGACGATTGACGGTGATTTGATTTGGATTGTGTATATTTGTGTTGTTTGAGGTTTATTGAATTGAATTGAAATTAATTTTGTAATCAGGGCTTCATTGGAAATGAGAGCTTACAGCCTGGATAAATAAAGGTGAAAGAAAGAAAGAATCACATAACTAAGTATTAAAACAGTCATTTAAATAATAACTATCTGGCAACGAATTCAAACCAGTCACAGGATATAAAATGCAGAATACCCCTGAGTGTAAGTGACAACCGCCAACTGACAAACAGCGTTAAAAAAATATTCTCTGCTCGTGGAGTGGAGAGGCTGCCACCAGATAACCATCGACTGACACTGGACACTAATGAGGCTGGAGGGGCTCTGCAGAGTGTCAATGCAAGAGAAACAGCTGGATGTGATGGTGTCCTGGGGGCGCTGACCAGTTAGCAGACGTCTGCACCATCAAGTCTGCTCTGTCCCAGACCTACGATGTCATCTACATCTAGATCACCAGCGTCTCATATCAAGTGTCCCCGGTCCTGCATACGTGCCATGTCTGTCCACCTGGCCGGTCAGACCTGACAACATGACCAACATGATGTGAAACCTGACAGCCTGGAGTTCTGCCAGCGATCCCTTTCTTAACTGGTGTTAAAATACTAAAAACACTGCGTTGGATGAGCAGAACTGATCCCAGGCCTGATGTCATATCAGTGCAGAGAGTTCATTACCTTATCTCTACTGTAATTGAAATCTGAGTTGCAGAACATGCTTTCACCAGAAGAAACATTGTTTAAAAACAGATTTGATACTTTAATAAAGTTTTTAAAAAAACAAACACTCCAAACAAAAATAAAATATTCCTGACTGAATATTTCATGCACATGTAGCATGCATTCGCAGACATATCCCTGACCGCATTCTGATGCCTACACATGTCAACTCTATGTAAATGTAAATATTCATTTACCCACAATTGTGATTGGTTAAGACCAAACAGCTGCATGTTAGAGGCTTCTCTCAGCCTTGTGGTTAGGACACACACCATATTCTGCGATCTCGGGTCAGATTTTTGCCTTTGGGACGTATAGTCACGAGGCATAACCGGCCAAAAATACTGAAAACAGACTAAATATTTTAGTCATATCTCTGTTACACATCCTGCCCCAATTTCATGAACATCCACTGGGACTGACGTCTTGCCTTCATTGGCCGGTTGGAACTTTTCACAAAGCAAACTGTTTTCATGTTGTCTCCAACTCTGAGACGATGCAACTCATGTAACTCACACAGCCACTGACACACACATACACATACACGCAGTACACACAGGGATAGTTGCAGTAACAACAGCCCTTCGCTCTCTTCATACCCCCTAAATGCCTCTTTCACAGCAAAAGTAAAATCTATTTTTAATCACTTTCCACGCAGAATTCTTTTTCTCTGTTGTTATTATTATTAACTCCATATCTGCTCTTCTGTGTATTGTTTCCCCCTTTTTTCCTACTTGTTTCATCCCTTGCTCCTTTGCACCCGCTCCCTCACACACTTCTCATCTCCATCTGTTCTAGAATATATACTAACACATACTGTATATGCTGCATATAGGCACACTCAGGCATATGGACAAGTACATGCAAAATCACACTCACTTTCTCTCTCTCGCACACACATCCACACACCTACCCCTAGTGTCTTGTCCTCCCTCTCTTCTTGTCTTTCCCTTTCATTCCCCCTCTCTCTCTGCATTTGCTTGGAAAATGTTTGAACTCTTCGGCTCGCTAAGATGTTGCTGAAACAGAATATGAATTAGTCCCCCCCCCCCCTCCCTCCCCATCTGTCCTAATGCTGCTGCTGGTTATGCTTAAGATGCTCTGCCCCCCCCCACCCCCCACCCCCACACCCTCACACCCAACAACCACCAAGCCCTCCCCATGCATAAATAATAAAACAATACAAAAGGAGGAGAGGCCCGCTGTCGAGGCACACATGAAAGAAGTGCTGAACTCCGAGTCGGAATGACAGGATTCAAAACTTCCTCAGAGATAGCGAGTGAGGGTGTGGTGGGGAGCGGGGAAGGAGGAGGGGGGGAGTGGAAGTTGAGAGATGAAATGGAGCAAGCACATGTGAATATGTTTATGTAAGACTGTCCTCCTGCACAAAACAAGCCCGTAGGTGTGTGCTAGCAGCTCATTACGACCCGCAGTTACATTTTATTGCATGGCGTACATGAGGACACATCTGAGGACCCCCCCCCCCCTCGCTCGCTGAAGGACATTAAGTGAGTGGTAAGAAGGTGATGTCATCAGAAAGGGTCCAGCAACCCTACTTACTTGTTCTAAAATGTAATCTGTAATGTATTTGGATTATTCAAGTTAAGTAATGTATTCTTAATACTTTAATTTTAGATTACTTCAAAATCACCTGCCGGAGCACCTTTTACTGGGAAGCAGAATTTGCTTCAGATAATGATCTTACACATGATCTTACAGTATGTGGCTCCTTTAATAAATTAAAGCATTAATAAATGTGTTTTAATTTGTCAAGCTACTGTTTAATTTGTTATTGATCATCCAGCCATATTTAAATTATTTTTTAAATAACCAATCACGTTAAATTAATAGGCTTAGGCAATATTAAAACTGAGCAGCTTTCTCTGCTCTACAGTCCAGACTACAGCCTCTGAACCTCTAATAGTTGCAGAATGCCCTCAAAAAAAAAAAAAAAACAGCTTAAAATAGGTCTCAACTGTGAGGTCGTCTTGTTTTGAGGGTCAAGAATGGTCATGAGTCCCCTCCTCCTCCTGGTTTCCTCCTCCACAGCCAGTAAGAGCTTCTTTTGCTGTGTTCAAGTCCTCTGCAAACCATGGTGCAGTCAGTTCAGCTATGTTGACCTTTTGACCTCTTCAAACAACAGGACAAGGTCTGGCCTGGAGGTTGTTTGGATGGCATGGGGAGAAAATTAACCTTCTACGGTAATGTAGCGTAGAAAGCGACAAGGTCCACTTCAGGGAGAAAGGTATGACCTGGATACCGAGCACTGTTGTTCTCCCAACCTCGTGAGTTGATCAGTGTGTGGACGCTTATACACTCTGTATTGCGTTTATCTTGAGGGATTAATTACTGATAGCTGGTGTTTGGAGGAGCTCTTTCAACTGTGTCACCTGCACTGATCTGGTGTTGTGGTGACTTGTATTAAACTTGACAAAATGCGATCAAACGGCACGGCTCGGCTCTGCTGTCATGGGTTAGCAGAGCCGGTGTGTTTGGCATGAATGGATTCATACTGGTGTCACTCATTTACCCAGTCAAGGTCAAAGGCATTTAATTCACAGTGCAGTCAGACGCCTGATCAAACGTTTGGTTTTAATTGTGAATGAAGCGACTAATGATCTCTGAAGGCAGGAGCAACATAGTGGAAATTCTCAAATGTAAACTGGTATTGTAAAAACGTTAAAGCCTCGTAATCAGTGATGTGAGAACATAAGAAAATAAATAAATAAATAAATAGATGAAAAGAAAAGAACACTGTCAACCCCTGTCCCCTAGACATTACATCCATTAGACAATATAATGTCCACGTACAATTAACAATTTCCCTGTCATAATGGATACAAAATGCTGTCACACCCGAAAACCACATCCACATCCACACCTGTGCAGACCATAAACCAGTTGAGCAGATCCTCATTGTGTTACAGTAATACGAATGTCATTTCTATGAGACGAGGCTGAATAATTACCAGATTACAGCCAATATATTTTAGTTTATAAGAGGCCTTAGTCATTGGTTATCAGCATGCTGTTTATACACACTTTAAACTGCCTGAACCACACACACACACACACTTACAGTGAGAGATAGTCTAGTCTGATCAGAAATAAATGCTTCCCTCACATGTTTTTCTTCCTTGCTCATCCTCTCCTCCTTTCGTTCCTTTTTCTCATTCTCTCCATTCTCTTATTTCTTATCTCTCCTCACCTATATGTTCCTCTTCTACACAGCTCATCAGTAATCATACGACATCAACAATTCCATTGATGGACGTAAAATTCATGTCTATTTCTGTGTTGACTTTGTATTTTTCACTCTTGCCCATCTTTTTTCATCTACATTTTATTTAGCTCCTTCCTCATGTCATCTCCATTTCCCCAGGTCTCTCTCTCTCTCTCTCTCTCTCTCTCTTTTATGAAGTCTGCATATGTATTAAGAGGGATTTTGTTGTCCCTAGACACCAATTTGCATAAAGTGGATGCCATCATCAGTTCAAGAGAGGCAAATTATTTCCCTGGCAACATCACACTTTCTCCTTCTTTTATTATTTATTAATTTTTAACACAGTGCAAGCTGGGGCTTGTTAGGACCATTTAGCCAAATATGCTAAATATTGCTCCCTTAAAGCGCCTTCATCAATGAACAGCGACAGGGGTGGGCTAGTACCCAGAAGAAATTATTGAATTAAGGACTCGGTCAATCGTTTCCCCCACAATTCTCCCACAGCCGTAGCTGCAGCCTGTGTGTGTGTGCACACTGTCCGCTTTCAGTGACTGTGTGTGCGCGCGTGTGTGTGTGTGTCTATGGGATTGGGTGAATGTGCTTTTGTGATTTATAGCAATTCAGTTGCATTTAGAAAATGTATTATTAAAAAATGGAAAACTGATTATATGAGCATGTTGACTATGTGGACATCTACATATCACCCATATGTGATGGTTTAAACTCTTATTCCAAAAAAAGGAATGTACAAATATAATATTCTGGTTTTGGTTAAATTAAAATGACAAGTTCAACCATGGGTGTATTGTTCTGATGCTGTGGGTCTCAGGCCATAATGTACTATATATAGATACTGTGTCCAATCAACTTCAAGTGTTGACCTGACAAAAATGCCAAAAACAGGTATGCAGGAAGTCCTCCATTCTAAACAATGATGGATTTTGTCCTCACCCCATATTACTGTGTCCTCCAATAGGACACCCACTGAAGGTGTACTGCACATGTATTTAAGCTTATGGTTTACAGAAAGGGGAATGGTTTTTGTTTATATAAGTTAAAGTTACGGAGACTTTGTTCCTATGTTTTGTCACAGTCCATTCACTAAAAATTTCACCTCATTGTGGACTTAACTGCTTCCTCTGTCACCTGCTTATGTCATATTTAATATAGTTACTATAGTAGTGTTTGTCAGACGTCAGTGGCCCCCAGAACTGATACAAATTAGAGACATTTTGTTATATTTCTTGTCTTAGGCTCCCCCAAATGTCATGTTTAGTTTGCACGAATGACTGAACATTCTGCCACTGTGTTTTCTTATTGATTATATTGAAATATATCTAACCCCACTTTGAGTACCTTTGCACTGGAGATCATCCAATCCAAGGTAAAATGGCCAATCCTAGTTGACATTGGTTTACAAGTGCAGTCCCTGGACAGGTCTAGCTGAGACAGAGACAGGGCAAACCAAGTCCCATTGACCTCCTCCACACAGACAGGCCCCAGCACGGTGCTAACCACTGCACCACCATGCAGCATCCCTGGTAGAGGTCAGTTATCTATAAAACATAACAACGGGTTGTAAAGAAACCTGCTTGAAGATGACCTACAGGGTTGTTTTTTAGGGGAGGACGGTGTCACTGGATGACTGCTCACTCCCTCTGATTGTTATGAAATCATTTACCAAAGTGGCTCCACTAGAGTGGCTAAAATTTGGTGACTACAATGGATCTAACTGTTCTAATTGCCATCATCTATCTAACATACGTATAGGCCCACCATCATCTATCATCAAGATGAAGACAACACTGGACAGCTCTTTACACCCTCTCCAATCACTGATCCCTGTACAGCTTTATTTCACGTTTGTGCATAATCACGTGTAATAACCTGATAACAATTGATGCTGGCGAGTGACATCACATGAAGTGATTTATCAGACTACATGCTAGCTCCCCCTGAAAACAAAAAAAAGTTTCCTTCAGTGTTTATTTGATTCACCCCCAATGTCAGTGGAAGTGGTGGAGTCCCCTCTCACCCAAATTGCTGAAACCAAGTCCCAAAAGTGCACATTCATTAAAGTTTTAATTAGATTTGACTGTAAAATGATCTGAAAACAGATACATTAGCAGAATTGATACAATAATCAACCCTGAAGAAAGACAGGCAGAAGTAATGAACCACCCATTCCCAAGAGGGGGAAGAAGAAAAAAAACCCTTTCCCCATGTCAGTGGGCATCTATCAGTATTCTACTGTCTCATTAGGAGCAATGATGAAGGTGCAAATGCCATTCCAGTCGAACCTCTTTTACTACCTCTATTGGACAGACAGCTTAACGTGACGTTATTTAGAATTAATGTAATTCACTGAGAGAGATCTGAGGTCCATTGTACCTTAGATATGTCTTCTTTTGTCTAGGGCCCAGAACAATGCTCTGTCATTTTAGCAGAAGCTACTATGATTAAAGCACTCTGACAATAGACGGTGTAATTCATTTCATCATTAGGGATTGCGGACTGGGCCAAGAGACACGAGAGGGTGGATTATTGAGGCTGCATGTTAATTTAGCCCAGTGGAGAAGACGGACAGCCAAATGGCCCTGGCTGAGAAATATCACTAAGAGTTGAAACTTCAGAAAAAAAAATAAAAGAAACCAGCTTTCTTAAAAAGATCCACCACACCGTGTTAAGCGTGCAGTGGAAAATCATCAATCATACGACCAGAGGGGATTTATGAAGTGTAATAATGGAAATAATCCACAGTGCTCTCCTGGTGAGGAATGGTAAAGGTGTATGTTTCAACAGGGAATGACGCCACAACACAGTAAGAGCGGCGCTTCTGGTTTTTGAAATAGTCCTCCATTACCTAACAATTGCGCTCTATTACTGTTCTTAGTCACAAGAGATTGGACACTTAGCCTCTCCTGAAGGCCTGCTTCTCATAAGTGTCTGAGCAGAGCTAGACGGTGCCATCTGACAAGTCTTTCATCTTCAGGGAGTGCCTGGCACTCTCTCTAAGCTCCCAGTCACTGCAGGAATACCACTCCACGTGTTTGCCTATAAAGTTACATGCCCATTAGGGCCACCGCAGAAGTGTGCAATATTTACCGTCTGGACGATTAGGAGTAAGCCTCAAATAATATCAAATTCTGCTACTCACACCAAGAAACTGGGTGCTAGCATGAGAACAAAAACAACCTCCAGTACGCATTGACAGTGGGGGCCAAATTATGACAGAAATGCAGCATAGGTGGAAACTCGGTGCGTTGGGAGCTGCCAATTCAACTCTGAATGCACTTTCTTATAGCTTTTAAAATTCTCTGGACACAGCAGTGAGTGTCAAGTAACGTCATGTGGAGGGAGTTTCATTCAAATGTCAAGTAAAGCTCAGATACTTGTAATTGTAAAGGCTTGCATGTGCTGGAAAAAAAAACTGTACAGTAAAGAGTCGCCTACTTGACAATTCTATGAGAGTATAATGTGAATATAAATAGATATATCCTATATCCTACATTTGCTGTTTCTGGGACTTCGCTCTTATGGACTGACACCTATTGAAACTACTGGAGCCTCTGGGAGAGTGACGGGGTGAACGCCCCCACGTACTCTGGCGTACTTGAATCCGTGGATGTCCGCACGCGCTCAAGGCAGACTCAATGCGGACGTCCGCCCGACCCATCCGCACAAAGCTCAATTTTTACAACTGCGTGGACTCCGCGTACGCGTACTTGGTGTGACACAACAGACTGCTCTGCAGGAAATCTTCTCATCGACCTGTTTTAAATGTGACACTGTACGCTCAGCTATGAAACGTCAAACCTCTGCGGTGCACGCGGCTCACGGTAGGCTACGCACACAGTACGCCTGACTCTGTGGGGGCCTTGACTGGTACCAAATAGAGAGGCCATACTGTACATTACACAAACACTGTATATATACCAGGCTGCACCATAGCTTGGTGCTCTACCAAGTGAGCAATACGATATTACTTGAATTACCATATTACTGAGTCTTTTTCATAGTTGGCCGGCCATAAACCAGGCAGCCATGGCCCATATTTTTATTTTCTTGCACCCACATCAACACAGCTGCATCCCCATGGAGCCACCTTGGTCACATTTTCACCATTTCATCATTGCGTGGCTGTTGTGGCGTTTGCCCATATTGTCCTATGGCAGTGGTTCCCAACCTTTTTTGACATCACAAATTTCTGGCGATCATGTGCACATGTGATCGTGGCAGTCAATCAAGATGCATCAGCTCAGATATTTTTATGTGCTGCATTTTGATTGAACTGGATTTATATTCGAGAAAATGACAGTATAGAATACTGTTGTTTAAGATTGTGTGTGCTGTTTTTAATCATACATTTAAAAAGAATAATAATCAGGTAAAATATATATTTTGATGAGCAACTTTTTTTATCAATTCGTGACATTTCAGGTGACCCCATTTGAATTCCAGGCGACCCCACATGGGGTCCCGACCCCAAGGTTGAAAAACACTGCCCTATGGCCAGTCTATCACTGCTCTGGAACACAACCATGTCAAATTTAACAGTGTATCAGTTTCAGTTTCTTGCGTAAGGTACTGTATGTGCTATTTAAGCTTCAGACTAAATCCTCTCTCTTCCTGTTATGGCCTTACATGTGTGCCTCAAGCTTCTCTAGAGAATATCCATACACTACAGTGACAAAAAACACGTGGAACTTAATGTGTAAAAAACATGGCGGTGGTGTTGGTGGTGGGAACAAAAAAAAGTTTTGTTCGACTCGACTGCGACCAAGCGCAAAGAGGAAAATATATGTTCTGCAAGGTGGGATCATTAATAACGTAGTGACTAGTGAATGTCGTGGGGAACAATGGCATTGTGTAGAGAGGAGATGACGAATCCTCCTCTCTTTTTTTCTCAGAGACGGCTCTATCTATTAATTACTTTTATGTCTTCATTCATTATTTCACACCAAGCCAACGCTCAGAGTGATTTTTAATCACCCGTGGCAGCACAGTTCACTTAGGAACTGGTCAAGTTTATATACGGAACCACAGAACGAACAGTGGCCTCAAGTCCTGAAAACTGAAACACTGCAAATACGTGTCAATGTATTAGTACAAATAATTGAGCGTGTGTAAAACCCCATGATGTTCACATTACAGCACACTGACATGTCACCAGGATCTGCTACACCAATATGATTTTAGAACACTGACCTTATTACTGACTTGTTAAGTAACTCACCCATTCATATTTTATTAGATAAAGGATTAAAGTTCTGAGTGACAGGTTGGTGTCACAAACCAGCGTCAAAGCTGCTCCTCAGAAACCTCTGGGTGATGTCACAGACGCCACCTTCATCTTGATTTACAGCCTATGAATGAGCAGAAACTGCAGAGGCTGAGTCAGTGGATCTGTTTTTGTCATCAAGTTGAACCGACTCTCAGTCAGTTGTAGGTGATAATAATCCAAAGTGAACAAGTGTGTGTCTCAGCGGACGCTTACACATATCTGAATACTGGTGAAGACTTAATCCGTTTTATGTCTTTCCACTTTTTTTCCCCCCATGCACTGTACAACTACGACTCCAAAAATTTATCATTTTGTTGATTTATAGGAGGAATAAAAATTGAGCGTTTTTATAGTGGTGCACACAGCCTTGAACAGATGAAGGCCCAGGAGTCCCCTTCTTGCCGTCCTGGCCCGGTGCATCGTCGTATCTGGGCAGACTGGGCAGACTGGACATGCTGGACGCGGGACAGTTGAGCAGCCAGGAGCGTCTGTGTCTCATTGGTTCTACAGCAGGAAAGACATCTCAGCAGAATGTATGAACTGGAGACGAAGTCCTGGCCTGGCATCCAGAGCTCTGTGGTGGACCCCCCCCCCCCCACACACACACACACACACCAATCCTCTCCCTCTCTCCTCCATCCTTAACCCTCCACCCACTCCTTCGTTCCCTCCTCCCCCTCTCTCCCCATCCCACCCCCCAATTGGCTGTGGAAGATGGCTTCAGTGAGTCATCTTGGGACCGAGATCAAAGGCAAATTACAGCCGACGTCTATGCAAAATGTAATATGGAAACCCCCCAGCTATGTCCTCACTATTGATTTTTCTCTCCCTCTCTCTTCTTCCATCTCCTCTCCTCTCGCTCCGTCCCTTTCTCCTCATTTCTCCGCTTCATTTTTATCCAAGCACAATACTGCGCAGTGTGAAATTTGAAGAAGAAAAAAAAGGCCCCTGAACCCTCTTCCAGATGAAGCAGAGAAAGAAAACGAAGACAGAGAGGGGTGGCGGTGGTAGCGGAGGAGGGAGGGGGGGGCGACTATGATTTGGCCGTCCCTAGTTATGCCTGTTTGCATTTAGAGTCCATTTTGTGATGTAAGTAGTCATGTTACTTGTGCCGAGTGCCACACAAGGCGAGAGTTTGATGTCAAAACGAGGGAGGGGTTGCGATGTGTTACGCCCAGGCCCTTTTCCCTCAAATTAAATAAAGTCGACAGGCAGCACTCCTCACACGCAATAGTGTCATATTTGTGAAATATCAGGTTTTGGGGGTTAAGATGTAAGTGCGAGGCTAAATGGAGTTCTTCGTCAGATTACTTGCTCTCTGAAGTCACTCGGCCCTGCAGGAAATTGAAATGAATTGTGAAACGTTCTCCGTATAAAAGAAGACCGTGACTTTTTTCCCTCTTTTTCTCTTTTTTTTTCGAGCTGTGAATATGTGGAATAGTGCTGGAGTCATGTATTTTTGACACGTCAGCGTGTTCACTGACAAAGCGGCAGTTTCACGCAAGAGCACACACACACACGACAATACCCTTAAGTTTAGCCGTACATGTAACATTTCTGATGTGTTATAAGGCAAAAAGGATCCTTTTTTCCTCTTTTTTTTCTTTTATGATGATTTTTTCAACAGTTTGCCTTTATTTGATGGTTGACAGACTAGAGAAACAAGGAAACAAGGGCAGAGTGAGATGAATCTGACATGCAAAGGTCACGGCGACAATAATACAAACTGTAAAGGTCGAGTAAAACTCAGTTTAGTTGCATTTAAGCACAAAGAGAATAGTAATAAATAAAACAGTGATAAAAAAAGACACAGACAAGGTTGAGGAACAGTCACAGAAAATTTAAAAACACAACAATGACAAACAGTTGGTAAAGTTTTCCTCCACATTCTTCATGTACGTCACCTGACTTCATAACTGAGTGGGTAAAAACTAAAGGAAATATTTTTGGCAGATGGGCAAGAAAGCAAGAGAGAGACTGTAGAGGGAGAATAAAAATGATACTGTAAAAGTATATGATGCCCCTCCCACCACCACCACCACCCCCTGCAGAAATCCCATCATTTTATGAATAAAACATATCAGGTAAACAGACAAATAATGACAGCATCTGCACTAATTTCTCAATATGTTCCACCGAATCTCTTCTGGCAAAAAAAAAAGGAAAAAAATGGCTGTTGAGTGATGAAGGTGTTTGTAATTTGATAAACAATGTGCATATAGCTTAAAGCTGTTGATCTGTTTCATCCGCACGGCGACGAGCGGCACAAAGACTCAACAACAGAACGCTTTGTTCCCGCTGCAGCCTTTTGTAGGTGTAGCGCCGGCGCCTATTGAACTGTGGGTAAATATTGTCTCAAAATGAGAATAAAAAAAGAAAAATGCTGCGGGGATGAAATCTGAGCGACACACCTGGAGTCCAGAGAGAGGGACCTGAGCCGAGAGATATGCAAAGACAGAATGACAGACGGAGAGAGATTGAGAGGTGTGTGAGCGGCGATTGAGTGGGTTGGAGAGTGTGCACGTTTGTGCACGCCTGCATTCCCATGCACGCCGTCGACTCTCCCTCCTCGCCTCGCCGTGTTGTTTTTTTTTTTGCTTAAGTGGATGCATGCTTTCAAAGAGTGTTTGTAGACCTGCACGCTGTGTGTTTGTGTGTGAGTTGCAGCAGTGAGGGAGGGAAGGAAGGAGGGAGGGAGGGCTGTTGCAGAAGACATTAAAAAAGAAAAGAAAACCTTTCTTTTTTTTTCTCTTTCCATTTGAGTGCGAGTGCGGCAGTGCCAGCTTCAGTGCCCTCAGCCATGGGCACAAAGACGACAGTGACAACCCATTCATTTCCCTGACGAGCTGTCGCCTGCGGGAGGATAGGTGACTTCTCCCAAGGTTATTTATGGCATTGTTGATCTCTCATTCTCAGAGTCAGTCCTCTCCGTCACTGAGTCCCCACCCCCACCCCCACCCCCCCTCCAGGTCCCTCACCATCCCATATCCCAGCAGCATCCCTCTCTTTCTATTGCCATTTATCTGTCTCTGGCTTCACCTCGTGGTGTCATTAGCCAGATTTGATCATTCCACATATTGATGAGTTCATGTTTATAATGGAAATATGCACGTCACTTGTGTGTGTGTGTGTGGGTGGGTGGGTGTGCCTGTGTGTTTGTGTGTGTGCACCAGGCTGGTTCAAGCTGTGTCTCCGCGATCTGGGCCTGCATCTATCAAGCATCTCGGAATCATTTACTTGAAAACTGACTTGCATTCTAACGACAACCTTGCAAGAGCTTCTAAAAAAAAAAAAAATCACTTAGTGGCCTCATACATTTCATTGTCCCGCATCCAGAATGTCCATTATAAAACCACATCCCAGTCCTAAAACCTGGAAATTAGTTCCTATTTTAACACTTTTGGTTCGATGTCTTCAGTGGGTAGGGTGGCCACATCACATACACATCACATCAGTCACACCTGTCCTGAGTTCTTTAAGCTTTAAAAAACAAAGCCTGCTTGCTATTGTAAGTGTCTTAAATGAGACTACAGAGGATGTCCAGGGTGTTCTACCTCTTTTGAGCAGCTGTGGCTCAGGAGGTCAAGCGGGTCTTGTTTCCTGGCTCCTCCAGGCTGCATGTCGAAGTGTCCTTGGGCGAGAATGGTGAGCTGTGTCTACTGCTGTATGAATGTTTGTGTGGGTGAATGTGACATCCAGTGGTCTGAATGACTATGAAAGCGCTATCTAAGTGCAAGCCCATTTTAACCCAACCTTTTAAGCTTGGTCTCTTAACTCAGAGAAGGGGAATTGCCATTTTTTTTTACGATCTGGACCTTATTTCTAGCATAATATATGATCATTTGCTCACCCAGAAAATAGATGATATCACCCAGGTCAGAGGTCAGTAGGTCAACCTACAGACCCCAGATGTTGATAACAGGTCACCCCGGACTCAGAGGGGAATAGCACTAGCATATCATAACAAAAATGATGGTGAAATGAGTTTTACGGCAGATAATGAGGCTGCATTCCGCTGCCCTGTAGACTCGCATTACGCAGCTCTTGGCTGGAGCTAAAACGACTTGTAATGACACCAAAGTTATCTGGCAAAGACATTGGTTGCTAATGTCCGAAAGGTACATCGGGCCATATTTCAAAGTAAAGCCATATTTGAGTTTACTGATTTGAATTAAGTTAGCTGGCATTAGCTTCAACTGCTAACGTTAACAGTAACGTTATGTGACGGCGTTGAATCTTCCCACCCCGAGTGACGACGTAAGTAAAGATGACAACGCTGTGAATATGGCTAATGCATTTGTGTAAATAGCAATAACAGCCAGTTACCAGCAGTCTTGGTCCAAGTGTACTAAATGCTTTTTGACTCACTAACTATTATTGTATGAATTACATTTAGTCCATATGTGTAGAATTTGGGGATAAATAACACATTTGCTGATCCTGCAACGTTTCTATAAGAGCTCTGAAGTTCTATACCCACCATTATAGGCCAGACTCAGTTGCACCAGCCTATAGGTTATGTTTAAAACTCCATTTGGCTGCCTGGCTTACATAAACGTTCACATTTTCAAATAGTATGTTTTCTTTTTTAATGTTGCAGAAAAGGCTAACTCAGGGTTAATGTGTCTGTCACACAGAGCGACTCTCTGGGCACCATTAGCTGAGGCCGCTGGAACTTCACCAGGACAGATAGGCTACCCAATGTTAGCTTAAACTCTGGCACCACCCGGGAGCAGCTTCTATACTGCACAGTACTGTGACCACCATGACCTGCACTGGCGATGTCCTGAATACCAGTAACTTCCAGACTGGTAACCAGACACCTACAGTATAGTCAGTCCTGGGTTCTTATACTTTGAAGGTGTTTGATAAATACACATCCAATAAGCTTCAGTCAGAGCGACTCAGACTTTGGGTGCACTTCTTCACATATTTACTTTGTCCAGCACTTATGCACACACACATTCATAAAAAGCACAGGCACACGCACTCCTTCACACTCGCTCACACACGCACAATGCGCTGGTAATGTGATTTAACCTGCTTTGGTGAGCTCTGACGGGTACTCGACATGATTAAGAGGCAATACGCCGTCACATACAGCCAAGCTAAAGACGTCTCTTTCTGCGAGTCGCTCCTATTTGCCTGCTCCTTAAGCCCCTCTTTGCATCTCCCTCTCTCTCTACATGTCTTTTAAGCACTTCTGAGGAGGGAGAACTTTACACACACATCATCCAGGATCCCCTCACTCAGACATAGGAGCATATCAAATGTCAGTGAAATAGGGAGTTCAGTGGTAATAAGGTGTTTTTTAAGGTCCTCTCTGGGTGGCAAAATGCTGGAAATTTTAAACTGAGTTCATCTTTTAGGCTTTTTTTTTTAAGCAAAGCGCACACCCCCACACACTCGCACACCACCACCACCACCACCACCGTTCTCCTTTTCCTTAAGACTGATCATTATGTGCTTGGAATCAGCACTCTGCCGATGCTGAAGAAGTTCGGAGGCGAGAGAGGGATTGTGAGGAAAAGTGGCGGAGGTAAGAAGGCGCCGCTCGGATTCAAGCTGCTTGACCTCTCAGTTTTACATCCGAGTGCGTGTATCAGCAAAAAGGATTGTCGTGCGTCTGTATAGCGCAGACACACTTGACGCTGAGCTACTCGTCTATACATAACTTTCCATCTCTGCAGACTTCCTCCCTGTCCAGCCGTTTCCCCCTCCCTCCCTCCCCCTCTCCCTGCCTCAGTTTCTGTCTTTTTTTCTTCTTTCCTAACTTCCCTCTCTTTTATTCCCGTGTTGTCCTGCCGTTTGCTCGTGGCGAGGCAGGAATCATCTTGTATACATGGCGTGGCGCACGATGTGGGACTGCGGTAATGCAAGCATCTGCTCAGGGCTTTTGTGTTCAAAAGATTCAATTAAAAAATAATTACCAAAAGATTAGTGGTAGTCCAGTACGACTGTACTGTTTGAATAGATGTTTCCTTTTCATCTGCTGTAATAATAGAATGCTTTTTTAATTAAAGAAAAAAGAGGAAGCAGATGAAGAAAAAGAAGAAGAGGAGGAAGAGAGAGGGAGAAAAAAAAGGCAGGCCCGCCTCAGTACACCCTGTCTGAAGACAAAGTTTGTTTGATGTGCAGCTAAATTAAATATTTTTTTGATCTAACAAATTAATTTTCACCCCCACTCCACAGCCCTTCCCATCCTTCCTATTCCCTTTTTTTCTGGAGGAGATAAAGACAATTTAATTTAGATACCACACACACTCGCATGCACTCACACAGACACACACAAAGAGACACATTCCCTTGGTCAAGGCTGATGAGGATCCACTAGCACCAGTAAAACCACATCCTAGGTGGAGCTGGGAGTGTGATAAGGAGAACACGAGTTCCAATCAAGCGTGCGAGGGGCTGAGTCAGGGGATGGGTGTTGTGTTGGGATGTGGGTGGGCTGAGGGGTGCTGTGTGTCCTGGGTGAAGACTGTCACGGGGAAAGACAGGTTGTCATGTGACACTTTGAAGAGAACCTGAGCTCTTTTTTTTTTTACTAATGCTGTTTCCTCCGAAATGAGACTTTTTTTCCGTCATGAAATCAGCACAACATCTCTGTATAAAACTAATAATAAATAATAATAATTTAAATTCCTGCTGGCTATCAGGAAAAAAAAAAAATAGAGGTCCATGAGCACAAAATCGATGAATGAAATTTCATAACTAGACACAAACTGATGTGAGATCAGACTGTTCCATCCGCTAACACTGTGCCTACAGCTCAGGTTGAAAGACGGCAGACAAAATATGGACATGAACATCATAAAGAATTAAAAAAGAAAAAAAAAAGTTTCTTTTTCCCTATGTTTAATGTTCTATGTAAAATAGTGCTAAAAGAGAAGTCAAGTCAGACATCAAAGCAGTTGAGGTCAGTGACTATTTTGTGTTTATTCACTTCTGATTCTCATGAATTCATACTGTACTCACATAGTCCTCTATGCTGTGACCTGCTGACCTTTAACCTCAGATCAAACAAACTGCTTTGGGTATTTGTGCTCTTGAATTTAAGATTTAACCGTCCTAAAAGCGTCTTTGTAAAAGTGCTGTGAACATGTTTTTGTTGGGGCAGTAACAGGACTTTGGTTACAGTGAGGGCAAGGTGCTGGTCTGTGTTAAACACACACACAGATACAATATTTTTTCACATTAAAAAAAACAAAACCACTAACTATTCATAACCCAAATGCTTTTCTTACCAAAACCAAACCACAGCTGGAGGCTTGGATGTGAATACGGAGCTTTGCTTTGGATAGCCAGGTTAGAAAAACATGGACGTGGACAATTCAGGTATAAAAATCAATAAATGAAATGTTATTTTCCTGGACATGAACTGAACTGTGTGTGCGTGTGTGTGTGTACCTGTGTTGTTGAAAACGTGTACTAAAAGTAACCTGAAGTAATTGCACATGGCTTTCAAAAGCTTAATAAATACTTGTAATAATGTGATACATTCTTCTTTCTTTAGGGACACTTTGTTGAGCTATTTCATTTGTTTTTTTCTCGCAAAATCTTCCATTGAGGATTATTAGGGGAAAAAAAACATGACGTTTGCTTTGTGTTATATCTATAAAGTGAATGCAAATGAAAAAATACAACAGAAGCAGCACTAGCACTTAATTTCTCTACCTATTGTGTTTGTAACTTAGTGGTGTGGCCATACACGGGAAATGGTTCTGCTCTCTTTGATATATTGAAATACATAAAAGCTAATAGGTAAGAGCTTTCCATTGGATAATTACTGCATTTCATCTGGCAACAACAGGTCTAACACTAACTGATGCAGTCTCATTTCTTAAACAACTATGTTGAAAATACATCCTGTGGTCGTGGAAAAGATATTAATCTGTTTCAGAAGGGTCAAATTATTGGCATCAAGCAAATAAAACATCTAGGGGGATTTCTGAGACTATTAAAATTGGGTTAATAACTGTGCAACGCATTATTAAAAACTGAAAAGATATGGGAGAACCATCATCTTCAAAGAAAAAATGTGGTCCAGTGTTACCACAGAGTCCAGACCTTAACCGCATTAACCACTTATAGGAAGAGTAAGAGTAGGAAAAGAAAAAGATTTAAAAAGTATTGAGGCCTATTTTTGAAAAAAAAAGGCTTGCTGATAATTTAATGGTTGGAGGGCCCAGTTCTTGGGTCCCCACTGGACCAACGGCCTGAGACAATTGACCTGTTATCCCCCCCGGCTGGCAACGAGTCCCATACTACAAAGAAGCACGACTCCTTGTCTTGTGATGCTACGTAGCCAAGCTAAGCTGAGCAAAGCTACCAAAAATGATCTTAGTCTCAATCTGCCAAGGAACGCCAGCCTCACACATCTTAGCGGCCTCCTGAGAGTCTCTATGTCACCAGTGTCAGACCCAGCCAGTTAGTTATTAGTTCAGTCCTCGCTGCACGACTCTGTCTTTGGTTACACCACGAACACAACCACAACAGTTTGTTATGCTACAGGGGAACAAAAAACAACAACACAAACCAGTTCAGCCCCCACTTTCAGTGAGACAGGGTGAAGAGGAAAGGGAGTGAGGGGAGAGAGGCAGATGAGATGGGCAGACAAGGAAAGAGAGAGATGTCATTGACTCTGTGTCCCTGTAGCTTTGTTCCTGCCATGCTCTGCAGCACAGGACCTCAGTGTCCTCGAGCAGCGTCTCTCTCTGTCTCCCTCTCTCTCCTTCACACACACCCACACACACACACACACTGTGTTTGCCCCGTCAGCCATGGCAGCACCTGTCAACTGCTGACCACTTCATCGGACACCCCCCTGAGAGCAGAGAGAGAGAGCGGCTACAGACACACAGCAGGAGAACCAAACTGACCTCTCTGTCCAGATGGGTCCACTCCCACTGTACAACACACAACACAGCCGGAGTCAGCGAGAGCAGCCGTTTCGACAAAATGGAACAAACAAGGTAACATCAGGTACAGTAGGCTCCACTTTAACACAGCACAGACGCTGGTAAAAAAAAAGTCTCTATTCTGTATATTAAAAGCTTTTTACCGCTGCCTGTGACTGCAGCACTGTGAAATTTCACATGCAGTATGTTTGAGTATGATTCATCTGTCCTTCCTCTTGCTGTGATGATTATTAAAATCAATGCACGCCTGTCTGGCACCATTCATTCATATGAACAATTGATCTGTGCTTTAAGAACAGATTGGAACTGACAAAATTGCAGTGGAGTGATTAAAAGTTGGTACAGCAGCCTGTTAAAGACAGGTGACTGAAGATGTTAGGATCCTCTGTTTGTTTCCCTCTGGTTTCCTGTGTCTGTCCCGTGTGGGTGGCTGTGTGTATGTGTGCGTGTGTGTGTGCAGGGCCAGGCTGGATTTAATACCGGTCGCTATACTTCCACTCTCTGCCAGTGTGGCGAAGCATTTTGGCTCCCTGGTTCTGTTCTAACTTTGCTCTCCTCTGCCTCAGTCGGCCACCAACCTCGGTTCCAGACTCCAACCTGCCTCTCCCTGTTGTTGTCAACCTGACGGGATCACCGAGCTTCTGCCTACACTGAACTCCTGCTCTGTTTCAGCCCTATACCTCATCATCGTGGCCTCTGTGCTTTCAGCCCTCTCTGGATATCTTTCTGGAGTCTGCATTCTCGGCAAGTCCAGTTCTGATTCCTAACAAGTCACTGCATCTTTTAAACAAATACTTAAAAATACTCAATACACTAAAAATTTAACATATTAAACAATATTAGATGCCTGTGTAATATTATGGGGTCATTACATGGAAAATATTTAAGATTGGGGACAACATGGAGACAGTCTTGTTCCCAGCTAACTTGATGGAAGTGCATCAAAAATAACCTTCAAGGTTTGCTGTTTATTTTATTGTATTTATTTTTCAGTGTGAGCCCATTTCAGCACATTTTATGCTGGTTCTGTTTACTGCTTTGTTCATTTTAAGATAAACCCATTTAAAAAAATGCATAAGGAGAGATCACCTCTACTCACAGGATAACCATACTGTACGGGCAAACATCTTAAGTGTCCGATTTTATACCTCTGTTTTATCAATGAAAATAAAGCGCCAAAAATTAATGAGTCGTTACTAGTTTGTGCTGCTCGGTGGCTGATACTGAGTTAATCAGGAACAACTTATGAAAGTGGTCATTACTCTGTTTCACAGATAATTATGAACTATTCATTACCTGGTGATTCATTAATATAGTATAACCCAGTCTGCTCCCTAGTATAACTCCTGATTATCTACTATGTGGTCTTCAATTCAGAGGTATTCAGGAGCTTCTTATTAATGGTTCATTAATTATCAGGTCGTTCCTCCTTCTTTCTTCCCTTGTGCCTTATTGTGAAGTGTTACCAACGTCACGTCTTTGTCGTATGTTAGCTGTTAGCTAAGTTTCGAGTTAGCCGTCCGCCGCTCTTTGATTAGTCACATTACTCACGCTGTCACTGTCACGTTGCACTCTTCTCCCACTGAGTGAATACTGAATGAATAGATTACACTGCTCTTTGGTCTGATGGAGCATTCATAAAACATCACAGGCAAAAAGAAAACTAAGAGAGAAGAAAGCGTCAGAGCGGAGGGATTAGAATTTAGAGTGTTTGTGAGAGACGCGCAGCAGTCGTGGTATTGTTTACCTCCTGCTTACCTCCTGCTCTGGCTTATTGGCAGGGCCTCAGTTTTAACTAGGCATTGATTCTTATTTAGGAGTGTAAGGCAGAGAGTGCAAGAGTTGTAAAGAAGAAAAGAAAAAGTGGATTTAACAGAGGCCTTAAGAAATCGCCATTTCAATGTGCGTGTGAACAGTGTGAGGTGAAGATGACAAGCACGCTCCAGTTTTATCATGTCATCTATTCACTGACCACACAGCAGGGACAGGGCTATTATAACTGTCCTTTTCAGCTTCTTTCCCCCTCCTGCGTGTTTGTCTTTATGATTATTATTACACTTTACCTGTGTTTCATCTGAAATGTTGAACTATAAGAAGATATGTGGGTTTAAGAACAAAAAAGCATGTCAGTGAAGTTTTTTATCTCCTCTTTTAGGCTTCTCTCTGGAGCTCAATGACAACAGGTCAGTCAGCCAATCAGAAGAGAGGAGGCTCCGAGACTTTGACTGTTTCCTGATTTCTCAAACAAAAAATATAGATGCTATATTTAGGTTGGTGGAGCTTGGGATAATATTGTGACATTGTGACACATCTTTTATACTTGCAGTTTTTTTTAATTATTATTATTATTTGTTTACATTTATTAGGTGACTAGACATTGATGCATCAAGTGCATTTCCCCATGCAAACCATAAACCTATAAAGATACATTTATGCAATTAGAGTGCATTCAATACCCACCATGGACAGAGTTCCACCTGTAAAAGGGGGAAAAAAATCAATCAATCAATACAAGTTAATAAGAAAAAAACAACAACAACAAACAAACAAACAAAAAACTTGTGTCCATGCTGGTGCCTGAAATGTTGCTAAAACTCCCTAACATGCCGGTGGAGGGCTGCCGGTTGTTAATCTGTAAAAAGAAAGACAGAGCGGAGGCACATTTACATAAACAACATCTGTTTTAGAGCTAAAAATTTAGAAATTACACTATTCATCTCTCTGTTTTGTTCTGGTTATACAGGGATCTGGGGAAGGGGGGGGTGGGAGGGTGGAGGGAGGAGTGGGAGAGTGGGGGAGGAAGAGAGAGAAGATATTAATTAAGCAGGGATTGTGCATTGACTCTGCCTTGTGCATAAGACAGAAGGTTAAACAAATGCCAGGGCAGCGGTGTCACTTCAAACAATGACTATTAGCTTTGGAATCAGCCTTGTGTCTGCCGAGGAAACACAGTCCTTTCAGACTCCTGATTGCCAGCCAGCATGCTGTGTGTATATGTGTGTGTGTGTGAGGTGATGGTGGCGGTGGTGGTGGCGATGGAGGGGGAGGTCATTCCATTTCAATCTGTGGTTAAATTAGCCGAAGGCAGCAGAGGTTGAAAACACACAATTATTGGTGCGAGTCGGGCCGATGGGGACCGGCGAGGCGGGGGCAACATTTTTAAAAAATGATAGTGATAGATAGAGGCGTTATTGAAAAGGGAGGGGGGAGGGTGATGGTGGACAGTGGGGGTGGGAGGGAAGGGGGGAGGGACAAGGGGGGCATACAGGTTGGAGGGTGTTGGAAGTTTGCTGAAAAGGTGCTGTCAGCGATAACTTAAAGGACCCACGGCCATGTTTCCCATTCAACCTACAAACACCTCTAACATGGACAAAAACACATTTTATTATATGCATAATGTGCATGTGTGTGTGTGCAGGGAGAATGAGTGCAAGCAAATTCAAAGTTACAATATCTTTTCTTCATCTTTACAGAAGGACAAATTGGACTGTTGCAGTATAAAGAAACTAACGTAACATTATTCTAACAGTGCTGCAGCATCAGATTACAGTTAATGTTAGCTATGACTAGCCCAATTAGTGTGAAATGGACATTACTATCATCATTATCACTGATCCTTGTGCCACTGTGGCATCCACTGTTATCTGATGGCTATCTGTATAAATAAGCTAATCATAAGATAAAAGCCAAAAGAAATCCAAATAATTTTGATTTGAAGTGGAAGAAGAATTCCAGTTTTATTGCACAGATATTTCATAAAGGCGCATAAAGAATCCCTTTTCCTTTTCTTTTTTTCCTTTTTTTTTTGTTCATACACTCCTATAAAAAGATCAGATATTTCACCACTTCTGGTCACTATGTAATTTGAGAAAATGAGGGCAAGTCTTCACAATACAGCAAATTAGGCTAATTACTATAAGTTCTAAATGACGTCATTTTTCTCAGGAAATAATTACAGAATTATGAATCCATGAAGTAGCCTGGCTGAGACGTGCCAGTGAAGCTCACTGATCACACTCTTAACAGTCGGGACACGCTCATCAGAAATGCCCGCATGTGGAAAATAGTGGGAATCTTGTTGGATTATCGAACCGTGTTGGAAACCACTTCTGATCGTTGACTAGTCAGGAAAAATATGCAATGCAAAATATTTTTATGGGGGCTTCAAGCTATAGCAGAGAATTGCTACACATCATCGCGGCTTGATAGCGAGGCGTTCAGGGCCTCCGCCATCTGGGCTGATATGACCCCAGCAGTGAGTCCCCCTGAATTTACTGTCTGTCTCTACTGCTCCCTTCAAATAAAGACATAACATTAAAATATAACTTTCAAATCCAACAAATTGAATGGAGTGGTCTCAGACTTTCAGACCCTGCTGTATGCAACCATCAAACTTTTCCTTTTAGTTAAGTGACAAACAAAGCAGAACTGAGATACTGTTCCAGGCTATTGAAGCTCTCTAATGTGGAAAACTCATTATGAAAAAGCCACAGGGCCACAGTGAGATGCCTACACAGATGCCAATTACCTACAACCTAACATGCTGTCTACACACGTACTTACACATAACCTATAGAGCGGCGGGGGCTGGCATGCTCGGAATAAATCGCCACATCAACATGACAAAAAAAAAAGGAGGTGGAAATAAACAAACCAGCAAAGCGGAGAGAGCCTAATGTTAGGGGCCTCTTTTGTATTGAGAGAAATTACAGAAGCGTTTGATTTGTGCGGAGGTGCCGTCCTGAACATATGGCGTTTTAATTCTTGCCAGTCTCATCTGGATAACTCGGCGGCCCGCTGAATCTCGCACCACCATCAGGGAAATATGGGCACAAGCGGAATGCTTAACAGCAAAGGGCTCCAATTTCCCACCTTAATGGGCATTCTCATCCCATTTCCCCCCTCCTCACTTCTTCTCTCCTTTTTTTTCTTCTCTTAAATCCAGGCTTTTGTTTGTTTCTTTTCTTTTTTTATCCCTTTTTCATCATTCTTTTCACTCCTCCTTTCCTCCTCCTCGCTTCCCTTATTTGCATTGATTTCCCCACTTAGAGGAAGAGTGGACTCAGAGGGAAAATAGGACTCCATCAAAATGCAGACACACACGTTTCCTCCCACCATCCAAACACACACACACAGACGACCATAAACCTCACACCCACACACACCTCCTCACACACACACACACACACACCTGACACATAGCAGAAGACTAGCAGTGAGCAGAATATGTTTTGCGGCTGTTCATTTTTTTAATCGTCTGATGCCTTTTGTGTGGGTTGACAGCTCGAGACGAGTGACTAATAAGTCCAGGCCTGGCACTGTCCTGCTGGGCTGAGCAGTCTCTTTACACACATACACACACACGCGTACAAAAAAGAGAGCCCAGACCCTGAGCTTGGCTTCATATCCCATGCACACACACAGTTTCTTACAAAAACACACACACAGACACACACACACATAGAGGCCCCTAATCATCCTGGTGTCTAGCACTCCGCTGGCGATCACCACTCCGCCACACTGCCATCATGGGCCAATTAAGTGGCCATATATCTGTCTAACAGTCTCCTCTGGCTGAATGGACAGTGGTGGAGTAGCAGTAGTAAGCCGCTACATGAGCCCACCCGCAGCTAGCAGTCAATTTGTAGCTTAAAGCCTAGTTGCCACAACACTCCAGCATTATTAGGACTAGTAGCACCATTGAGGATTCTTCTGTTTGTGTGTCTGCATGTGTGTGTGAGAGAGAGGAGAGAGGGAGGGAGTGCTTAAAAGGGAGGGTTGTCCACGCTTTTTAGTGTGTGTCCTGGCATATATGCATAATTCTGCTTTTGCTTTTATGCCACAGAATGACATTAGTGCCTGCATGTACATTTGTATGTATGCATAATGCTTCAGTGTGGAATTTACTTGAAATTGCATGTGTATGTGTAGCTCTTTTGAGTTTGTAAATTGTCCTTCTGTGTTTGTCAGTGTCCATTCGTACATTCCTGTTTGTGTGAATAAGAACTAACCCACAAGTTTCCATTTTGTGGAAGATCCAGTTGTTAAAACAGGCCTGTCCTGTCACCTGACGCCGAGACACAGTCACTTTCTGGGCACATCCCATCCAATCTGTCCAACTGTGATGCGAACCTCACAGCGACCACATCTGGCACTGTGCTGTAGGACTTCGGGGAGGTGGTGTGCAAATAACGGCTAATGGTGCGTTCATGTGTACGCCAGCTATGTATATCATTAGTTCTGAAATGGGACACAATTATCTGCTTTTTGATAGGAGGTCAAACCAAACTTGGAGGTCAGACATGCTATACAAATTAATTTTCATATTTTTAAAAAATGAGCGATGTGAATGTATTGTTTGTAGCTAAAAGACACTCGTAGGTAGGAAACAAAACCATTACAAGTTGCAATACACTACAAAGACAAAGTACACAAATTAAAATACACATTTTGCTGCATAAGTACAAAAAAAAAATTAAAACAAATCAGCCAATAAACCAACTGAGTTACAAGTGGTAAGCTATTCCAATATTTTTTGTAATAGTATTGTGTCTACAGTGTTGTGCCAATAAGGAACCTCACAGTCCCCTCTAGTGGCTGCCACTGTGACTCCTATTGAATACATTTATTTACACCTACAGTTGCCTATGTTACAGGTGAGTAGTAAAAGGCGGCAGTGGATGGAATTTCATGCTTACAGCTAAGTCACTGTCAGGCCTCACAGTGTAGCCAGTGTGTATTAGGTCACTGCATGACTTGATGGACTTTGTTTTTTTTTTCCGATGCGGGAAGGTTAAACAGCCACTGAGCACACAGGTCTGTCAGTCACTCTCTGCTGTAAGCTGAGGAGAAAACTTTCCTTGTGTCCTACAACCTTTATCCAATGAGGAGAGAGAACGGCATAAAGGGGTGGTCCTCTCTGTGTGTGCAGCCAAGGGATGTGCGTGCATGTGGTGACGTAAGGACGAGGACGGGGACTGCTAACTCCATCTTCTGACAGGAAGTTAGCCAAAACGACTGGATCGCTTACTTCTGCTTTAATCAACCTGGACACAGCTAAAGATAAAATTTGACCTCTGAACTATGCTATTTATCACTACTTAGCCATGTAAAGACTGTGTAGAGCAATCAGCTACTGTACATGATGATAGATATTCTCCATTCCTGTGTATTGTGTTGCTGATTTATTTCTATTCATTGCCCATCCTTTCATAACTGAGAAAAGGAAACTCTCCGTACCCATTTCTTATCTTCGGAAAAACAAACAAATAGTTCTTATGAACAAGAAAAGTGATAGTTTTCATAGTATATGAGTTGTATGAAGAGTGTCTGTTATATGATTGTGTGACAGCTCAGACTCTGAACGATCACGAGGTCTCACAATAAGTTGCTGTAGTTTTGACCTTTCAGGACTATTTCCCTCCTCCATGCACCTTGGAAGCGGCTGAAGTTGCAACGGAAATCTCTTTTCTGATTGACCTTTTTTTTCTCATTGCTGTATGTTCATGAACTGTTGCCACGAAGCCTTGAGCAAATTCTTTTTCCTCATCCTTGCATTGACTTTCGGTGACTTCTTAAGTCTTGGCTGGTTGCCTGACAGTCTTGATTTTTGGTCTAAAATCCAGCATGTGGGGCATGCAGTGGTCTGCAACTGAAAACTGAAAAACATATCATTTTCCAGTGATGGAACAACAAAGATACAAAGGAAAATCACACTTTAGAAAAGCAGAAACCAGGCGCTTATAGTTGATAAATGACTAACTGATCATCCAAATGATTGTCTGTAAAACCAATTCATTGACAAATTGTTTCAGGACTTATTGAATCTGTCGGGTATTTTATGATAGGATGAGAAAAGTTCTCCATAAAAGTTCTCCAGGAGAGAAACTTGATGACTTGCACTGGAAGGTAATGTTTGTTCTGGGCATATTTCCATATGTGTATAAGAGAAATTACACTGACAGAAAAGGGAGAGAGCAAAAGAGACAGGCCACAGGAAGAGGCAAAATGGGAAAAGAAAAAGAAAAAAAAAAGAAAAGAAAGCAAAGACGAAATGAGGTAAAGCCCGGAGTGCTCTAGAAGTGATTATTCTAATTTAGTGGCTGATGTAAATCTAAATGAAGTCACGTCAGGAGTCGGCTGATGGACACAACACAATCACCCTGGGACTCCCCACCCCGATTCCCTTTCTCTTCTTTCAATCCACCTTCTCCATCTCCATCTCTGAGACCGCTATTTGAGGCTTCTGAGTGGGTAACCCCGGCAACACCACACGCAGAGGGGACCAACAGAGGTATTACTGTGTTTAGTATTGCTTTTTGGGCCGGGCGAGTAAGTGGGATGGGGGTGATGGAAGAACAGGAAGCAAGGAAGGAGGAAGTGCAGGAGGTTAGTGAGTCTATCTGTGCTCGCCGACAAACACCGGCGCGCTCGTATTCTCGTCTGGGTCCCAGCAGATCGGGGAAGCAGGGACAGTCCCAGTGCCCGCAGATGAATAAATAAAGCACAAACTGTGTTTTTTTACACTGTGTGTGTGTGTGTATAAATAAAAATCTAAATGTACTCATGCACATGTATCATTAACTGATGAATGCAAATACACCAGGCACGAGTAATATATTTGCCTCCCTCTACTTGCTCGAGTTTGCCCACTGGAATATTTGTTTTTACTCACGGCATTCGCGCAAATGCTAGAGTTCAATATTTTGAACTTGTGCGAACAGGTGAATTTTGCGTGTTCGCTTCATTTGTGCCACACCATTCGCTTCATTCGTGCCGCGCCATTGTCCCTGCCGGCACAAATTTACGTCCATTCACATCTGAACTTATCACGCAAAAAATTTGCCTCGCGCCCGGTGTGAACGCACTGTGAGACTCATCATCAAAGCTTTAAATGCAGTGTGTAACTTCTGCCACAGTACAACAACTAAAGACAGCACTTGGTGACATAGCGAAGTGGTGTTGGATCGTGTTGTCGTCTTCATGACCACTGTCATCAGCCTCTCCCACTCTGGATTCCTTCGGTGTCAGTCAGAAAGTTTTTACAGCCACGTTATCCAGACATTGCTCCTCACCAAGTGAATGAACCCATTAAATCTAAAGGAGAGAACAGTTCACATTTAAAGTCAGTGTTTCACCAACACTGGTCCATACAGTAGACACTAAAAGCTGGAAGTTCAAATTGCTGCCTTTATTTTGATTATTTTTATGATCCAGACGTTCAGAGGGAATGGGCCAGTGGATCAGAACTGGGAGAAACACCCCCAAAAAGCTGTTTTAAGTTCAGATATTCACTGACCGTCTTTAGTCAACGTACTGTAGAGTCTCTCGGAGAAGCTAGGGGCGGAGCTGATAACGTAAGATCCAGACGACTGATCACAAAAGTGCTTAATCCTGTCGAATAAAAGGGGCACCGTGTGGCGCAGTGGGCTGAGCAGGTGCCCTGTATGCAGAGGCTACAGGCGGCCCTTTTCTGCATGCCATTCCCCCTCTCTCTGCCCCCCCTCCTACACTTCCTGTCTCTCTCAACTATACCATCCAATAAAGACAAAAACTGAAAAAAGGGGCAAAAAGTGTGTAATAAATGTATCTTAAAAATTGAGTTTAAAATTGATTAAAAAACAATTCTGAGATCCTGGCAACTGTGATGCTTATAAAGAAGATATGATAGGTGATTTAATAAACGCATAAATTAACTTCATTAAAATCACAGATGTCTCCATATGTGCAAACTGCTTGAAATATAATGAGCACAATTCAACAACCTATTATAGGTCTACAGTAAGTTGTTATATATCAGTGTGGTTACAGTATAACTTTAAAGTGAGTTCTCTGTACAACAGTACCAGTGCAGTACCAAATCAACCGGCTGATGAATATCAATGGAAACCAAAAACACACAAGTCCAAACTAATCGATAACTATTAGATATGTTCACTCTGTTCACTAACACATTCATCACAATAACTTCAAAGGTGATGATATGTTACATTGAGGGGTTGAACTCATGAATAAGATGCATGCTGTTTATATGAGTCACATCCGTGCTATACATTCTGTATAACTTCTGTGGGAGGGTGTAAGAGTTTAACACACATGCATAATGTATGATTCAGTGCTGTATATGTGTTTGCCTCAGTAAAGGATAGGATGGATGTGTGTAATCATGCATGTATGTATATGTTTGCTTGGGTGATTTTTTTTTCTTTTTTCTCTGCTCTTGAAGTTTTTATTTTTTTATTGACATTTCAGTTGTTTACCTTGCATCAAATGAGCAAGGTTGTATGACATGTTGTCTAAAGGCAAAAGTGTGTATGGCTGTTTTGAGTGGCCACACTCGATGGCTCAAAGACCCTGCTGTCATCCCTCCAGCTTCATCCTCCTGCCCCCTCAGCCGCACTCCCGCCTCTCTGTTTTTGTTTTTGCCGTCTCTTTATATTCTCGAGGTAATAAATCATACAAATGTGTGTGATGGTGCACCGGTTCACACCTGGCCAGTCCCTGCAGTGGGTGTGATCATTAAACTGTTTAGGGCAAGTTCCAAAAGTTGTTGGGTGTAGCCCCTCCCCCACCAGAAGTTCCACAGAACATTTCTAATGATTTTTTTTTCTTTCTTTTTCGCCTTTCCTCTTGTGGAGAAGGTAGGTCAGGTTATGATCATAGCAATATCTGATTATCAATATCACTAACATCACTCCTACAAGAAAAGGAAAATAAAGAGAAACAGGTTAAAATTATATTTATAATCAGATTTATTTTTATTATTTTTTGCAGATTTTGTATCATCTATTTTCTTACAATGTTTAAGAATTCAATGTGCAATTATTATTATTTTCTTAATTAAAGGTCCTGTGGGTAAAATGACGGGAAAACTATTATTTATTATTATAAACTATTATTATTATTATTATTACTATTATTTACCTATTAATTCTAAACATAGGCCTACTCTCTGGTTGGCTGGATTTTCCATTCTGTACAAACATGGCGGCGCAAGATGGCGACACTCTCTAAGCAAGACCCTTGCTATATGTATAATAGCGAACAGATTTTATTTTATAGTAATTATACACTTATACAAATATATTCATTTGTAGTATATTCAGTTTTTGCTAATAAACCTTGACAAATAGACACTGGAACATTAAAATTAGAAATTGTGAGTTCCAGGATAAATGGCATAAAAGATGAATGAATGTATTATGAGTTGCAACCTAGAAACCCATGTGCATTAGTGGATAGCTCTCCATTGAATGTATGTGTGTGTGTGAGTGTTGCCTAGTGTGAGACCCCACTGGTGTGGGACTCCACCGGTGCAAGGTTGCAGCTCCTTGCACTAAGTGGTCATCCATCACCGGCGGCGCTCCAGATAACTCCAGCCTTCACCAGTGGGTCAGTGGATGACCGGCTCCTGACCCGGCTGCCAAAACATTTAACCACCGCCTCCTCCTGAAACGGCGCAGGGGCACGGAGCTCGCTGGAGGTGCGACCCAGGCAAAGGTGACCTCTGATCCCTCCCTCATCCCTGGAAACGCTGCCCATCTCTCCTGTTAGCTGGCCCCACTTCAACAATCAGCTGACCTGTGCACCGCAGAGGGCCCTCCCCAGTGGCTCCACATTCAGTCTTTTTCTGCCTTTTGTGTGCAGATGCATATATGAAGCCCTCATCATCCAACCATGATACAGTACATTCCTACGCTCCTACCTTTCCCTCACCTCCGCCAGGCTGGGCGAGCTGTGCTCTACCTTAAAATAATCATCACTGCGTTTTTATACATCATTTACAACATCGACATACGACAGAACGAACCCCCCCCTCCCCGTTTCAGCCCCTCTTTCCCCCCTGAAGTCCCCTGTTTCAATCTGAAGAGGAGCACGGCAGGGTGGTGGTAGTGGAGGGTGGTTGGGGGGGAACCAAAGGAGGAGGAGGGGGGGTTCAGAGGAGAATAGAGGGAAAGACACTGATGAAGAACCCTTTTGATACACCGCTGCAGGCAAAGGAAGAGAAAACTGATTGAACCTTGATGAGAATTATATCAAGGGGAGCGTTCATTTGCCGCGATGGACCCACTGCATGCGTCGGGGAGCGAGGAGGCCTGTACATATGTATGATCTGTGCTCGACTGTGATTCAGAGTTAAATGGAAGCACGGGGGAATGGCAGATTTCCATGATTTTCTCATTTTAACCTTATTCTGACAAACCCTCTGATAATATCGTAATAAGTAAAGTGATAAAAAAAATGTAACTTAAAGTCTGCCTGCGTGTTTCTGTGTGAACAAGAAGTTAAATCATGAGAACCAAAAGTCATTGTGCTTTCTATACTGTGTTTGATTTAGTTGTATACTTACACCACACTCAATGCTCAATGAGAGAACATGACAAAAGCAGCATTAACTGGATGCGCTGCTGATGTTATGTTTCTTTAAGTAACACATTTGAGTGAAGCTGCAAGCAGGAGAGCAGGAGGACGGTAATGCAGCTGCAAAAAAACGATATATTTCAGGGTTTGTATTGACTAAAAGTGGTGTTATACAGTACAGAGTATGCATCAAATACTGTATACATTATAGGTGTGATCAGACAACCCTAACCCTAACCCATCATCCATGTGTGGCTAGTTTGTTTCTTTGGGTCAGTTTTGTTGGTTGAATGGAAGCGCGCCTCGGCCCGCTTGTCCGAGCGCTATTGCTGTGTTTACATTGGCCCAGACGAACCGATCTTTGGGATCTGTTTTGGAACAACTGCTGCAGGCGAGCCAGATCTGAACTGTACATCCTATAAGTTCATCTGTATGAAATGTAGGCCGGACCATGAAAACTCACATGTTACATCCTGATTTCAGTGGGTGTTGTAAATTATATAATGTTTGTTTGTGTATGTAAATCTGAGTTACAACATCTTCCATATTAAAGGGGAGGGTACACATTTATCTGATGTAGCGCATCACATTTACTGTATAGGCTCAGGCAGAATTTTGTGTTATACAGTATGTAGGGTGAGAAAAAAAAAATCCTCAACCATGTTCAAAGCAGGATATGTTCATTTTCTCCAGGTGTGACATATTTATGCAAAAAAAAAAAGTGCACGACTTAAAGTGAAGCATATTTAGGTTGACTTAAAAGCTGTACATTCATTTTTGAAAAGAATAACAGAGCAATAGGAATAAGGTTCTAGTTTCAAGATAATAATGAGGTTTATAATACGAGACTCTATTGTAGTTCTGTATTCATGGCCTAAACAGAGCATTAAAGTAGTTGTGTTGTCAGTTAATCTGTTAATGCATCATCTATTATCTATTAATGCAGGGATTCTTGCAGCCCTAACACACTAACACCGAGTAGCCTAATTAATTTTACGCTGGTTTCACAGCATGAGTTTGATGTGAAGTTTGGCAGGTTGACAGAATCAAGACCATTCCATCAGACCACTGGTGTGGTCAGATAGAGATACAGTATGTGTGTGTGCGAGCGTGTGCCTGTGTGCATGTGTGTGTGCTTTGTGCATGCCTGTGTGTGCACGGGAGACAGGGTTGGGTATACAGAATGCCATCTGGCAGTGGCGCCTCACACTCACCGCTTCCCATCCCGGGGTGTCGGATCAGAACCGTTAGATCACAGATCCAGATCACTGCACAAACCAAACATCACCAAAAATAAACACACTCACACAACCAATACACAGATGCTTTGAGAAAACACACTAATTGCAGTCTGTGGTTGTCAATCAAACCTCCCCCCCCACCCCCATCCCCGCCCGTCTCATCATTATCTCCCTCAACCTGCCCCCCTCCACTCCCCCAACCACCACCACCCCACCCCACCCCGTCTTCACCCACCCAGGGGACAGCTGAGATCAATCTGAAGATGCTTGGAGATATTCATTAAGGCTGTAGAAGACACAGCGACGCGACAACAACGCTCTCCCCGAGATGAAAACCGCGAGTGATGTGGCGTCGCTACCCCATGAATGGAGCCTTAATACGACGAGGAGTGGTCAAAATGATTATTTAATGGACAGTGATTGCTGTTAATGCACCGGGGGGAGGGGGGCTGAAGATGTTGATGCTTGTGCAATATGTGGAAATATTCCATGAGAAATATGGTTTCACAAGTGACTAATGTTTGTTGAAAACCATTTTGTCAGTGAACAAACTGTTTTTTTTCCCTCCCATCACTGAATGTGCTTTTAAAGAGGGTAATGGGCTTGATGGGTACAGAAACTGACCCAATGATTTTCATCCTGGCAGTTGTGTTTCATGGAATGAGGCCTGCATTTATTTTACCACACATTTTAAATCTAAATTCACTACTGTGTGTGTGTCTGCACATGGATGGAATGGATTTAGAGTGTTGAGATGTTCATTGTGCTGCACTGGTTTTGGGTGATTGCCGATTGTTGTTTTGCCTGAAAATCTGACCACTGCTGTTGGTCATTAGGTTGATGAGAGTAGTGATAATACTTGACAACAAAATGATATGCACCAATTCATTGGCTGACCAAGTCTTCATATCTGAGTCGAACGACCGAAAAATGTGATTTGCGATTTTCTTCAACAAAATCAGCTGCATGCAACTTATTTGAAAGTATGCAAATCATGAGAATCAAACTGAAGAATATTACCAAAGAGCCGCATTTTATAATTGTTGAAATCATCCAAGCCAAGTTCAATGTCTAATATCAGTAACACATGGGGTGGGTGCTCTAACTGAGCTAAACACCACCCCGACTGGTGGTTATTAATCTGATGTACTTTGACACATTATGGCAAAGACATGCATATCCTCCATATTGGACTGATAATAAGATGCTTATTCACTTCTTGACTGGAAGAATCAGGACTCAAAGGTAACTGGAGGCCTCCAGGAATGATTGGCTTTCAGTGTGAAATCAAGGCAAAGTTTTAATACTTGTTCTCCTCTAATGAGCAGGATTGTTGCTGTGGTGTGGTCAGTGATGAGAAAGCTGTGACGTACTGGATGTATCATCATAGAGGCTAAACAACCTAAATATGCAGGAGCAAAGAAAAGGTAAAAAAGAAACAAAGATTGTCTTTTTGTTTTTTTCTTTTTTCCCATTGTGATTCATTTTGCTGGCTTCAGTGTCAAGTGTTTAGCACTGGCAAAACAAATTAACAATCCTAATGCTGAGGGTGCTCCAGTCAAAACAACACTCTGCTGAACAGCTCCAAACAGCTCACCCTCCACACACACAGACACACACAGGAAGTTGGTCTTATGTTGTTATAGTCACTCAGAGACATTGACCTGAACGCACACAGCAGTTTTGATTGCATGGATATTTTCAACTTGTTTATCTTCAGACTCAGGTCTGTGCTATAAATAAATCCTATCTCTCTCTGCATTTCCTGTCAGTCTTGACTGTCACTGTCCAATAAAAACAAAATAAAGAAAGTTTTATTCACCCAATCAGATCAACTGTCAAAATATGTTTCAGGAAATTACTGTAATTACAGACCTGAAGTTGACCAGTGTTTGGTCAACTGCTTTGAGCCTGGCTGCTTGTTATGTCTAAATATATGCTGACGAGCAGCTTGTCACGGCGTGTGCTGTTACAGTGATGGTGGACACTAAAGTATCTGCACTCAAATCTGAATAGATTACACACAAAACTGTACTGTAGGTAGATTTTCTTGTGTGATGGAAACTGTCAGTTGCAAACGCACCTGTCACTTCTTCCCAAAGAGTCAGTGCATCAAGTACTTTCATAACTACACAAGCACAATGACACAAAATTCTCCCTTGTAGAAGGAAAAAAGAATAAACAACCTACTGATAAAGTTTCTTACAGGAAATTCAACAGAAAAAATACAAATTCATTTAAAAAACTAATTGATGCCTCATCTTGGGAGAATGTGTATACCCAAACTGATGTAAATTGTGCATACAAAGCCTTTATCGAACCCTTTAATTCTATTTTTAATCAATGTTTTCCATTAATTACTGCAAAGAAAGCAGGAAAACAAGATCTGTCTAAGCCTTGGTTTACTAGTGGGATTCAAAAGTCGTCAAGGAAAAAAAATCGTCTCTATAAGAAATTTGTGCTTAACCCAACCCCCCTGAACCAAATGACTTACAAAGTATATAAAAATAAATTTAATCATATTATTAGAGTAGCAAAGAAAAAATATTATAGCGAGAAATTTAAAGAATCTTCCAGTAACATCAAAGAAACATGGGCAACTATCAAACAGCTTTTGAATAAGGAAAACACATTATTTGAACCACCAAGTCACTTTGTTGAAGCAGAGAAAACTATCACCAATCCTTATGAGATTGCATGTGGGTTTAACGATTTTTTTGTGAATGTGGGCCCCACTATTGGAAAGAAAATTCCTAATCCAAGTGGAAGCCCCCTTGACTATATTGATGGCTGTTTTTCTTCTTTTAGCAGTTTTGATCCTCCTGAGGCTGATGAAGTACTTAAAATAATAGACCAACTCAAATCTTCATCAGCAGGTCATGATGACATCAGAACAAATCTTGTCAAAGAGGTAAAATTCTCCATTATCAAACCTTTAACTTATATTTTTTCACTCTCATTAGAAACTGGCATTGTCCCAAATGACCTGAAAATAGCCAAAGTTATTCCCATTCATAAAGCTGATGACCAAAGTATTTTTTCTAATTATCGTCCGATTTCAATTTTGCCATGTTTTTCAAAGATTCTTGAAAAACTGGTATACAGTAGAACTCTTCAGCATATAAATTCAAACAATATTTTGTATAACCATCAATATGGCTTCCGAAAGAGTCATTCAACATACATGGCTTTACTAAATCTTACTGAACAAATTTACTCTGCATTAGACAACAACGAGTTTGCACTAAGTGTTTTCCTTGATTTGTCTAAAGCGTTTGATACGGTGAACCATGAGGTTCTTTTGTTAAAATTGTCGAGATATGGGTTTCAAGCCGATGTGTACAAGTGGTTCAGGAGCTATGTTGTCAATAGAAGTCAATTTGTTTACTTTAATAATTGTATGTCCAACAAAAATGTTATGACCTGTGGTGTGGCACAAGGTTCAGTTCTTGGTCCTTTATTATTTTTGATTTATGTAAATGATTTTGCTGCTGTATCTACATCTATATCCCCCACTTTATTTGCAGACGACACAAATCTTTTTTTTTCACACAGACACTTCAAAACCCTCATTTCTGAAGCTAACTCTGGACTCTTAGCTTGTTCAAAATGGTTCCAACTAAACAAATTATCATTAAACATAAAGAAATGTAATTATATAATTTTTGCTGGCAAGAAGAAAGTTGAAAACAAGAAAGTTTATATTGAAGGAAATGAAATCCAGAGAGTTTATTCCACTCGCTTCCTGGGGGTAATAGTTGATGAAAAATGCTCGTGGAAAGAACATATTGATTATGTGTCAAAAAAAATTTCTAAATCTGTGGGAATTATTAGGAAAGTTCATAAATATCTTAATAGGTCTGGTTTATTCACGTTATATTATAGTCTTGTGTATCCATACCTATCGTATTGTAACATTGTTTGGGCATGTACCTTTCCCACATACTTACATAAACTCCATCTAATTCAGAAACGTTTTATCAGAATTGCCACTGGTTCACAGTTCTCAGCCACTTCAGCTCCTTTATTCTTTAAATCAAGGATACTGTCCATTTACAATATTAACATCATGGAAACATGTATCTTTGTTTTCAAGGTCCAGTATTTGGGACACACACTTCCATTTCATTTCCAACAATATTTTCAAATTAACTCCAATATTCACTCCAGAACAACTCGACAGTCAAAGTTACTCCATATTCCACTCTGTTGTACCACTAGAGCACAGCTTTCTATTAAATATAAAGGTGTAACTTTATGGAACAGGTATATCCATCTATCTATTAGCTCTCCCTCCCTATCCATTTTTAAAAGGAAATTAAAAGACCATCTGTTTGCCATGGGATGATCTTAATACTACGTTGTTGTTTTTTGTTGCTTCTGTTTCTTAACACTGTCATGGTAACTCTTTTCTTGTTTGTTTTATTCTTTTAATTCTTTTGACTCATGTTAATTTATCTTTGGATTCACCGTGTAATCACTATTCTGATATTTTGTTTGTATGTTTTCTCTTTCTCTCATCAATGCATTTGTTATCTTAATTTGACAATACATATTTAATTTCATTTATTTATTTATGGTGAGGTTCTCGATAAGCCCTCCCAGGGTTTCTAACCTCTCCAGCACTGTCTCATTATGATTTGGAGCATTGTATTTCCTTTTCTTTTCTTTTTTTTACTCATTTATATTATGTACTCCTTGTTTATGATATTTTTATTAAGTGCAAACAATAAACAAACAAACAAAACAAACAAACAAAAGCGCAAACTCCTGCACACTGTTTTCACTTGCATATGGTTTAACAGGAGTTACAATGTTGTAACTCCTGTTAAACACTAGCTGGGTTTACACGGAGCCAAACAATCCAATCAGAATCTGTTTAGATGTCCAAACTAAATGAAAATGCTCCATATAAACAGCTCAATCAGAAACCAAATGTAACTTCATTCTGTTTCACAGAGGTGGAATATCCCCTTTTCCCAAACCGATCAAATGTGAAATTATATCATGTAAACGGTGAAACAGAATGCTGTCTGATTGCGTTCTTTCTGCGCATGCTTGAATGAAAGTGTCAAAACAATGACAACTACTGTGCTAATCAGACCAAAGATCTGAAAAGACTCATTGGGAATGAATTCAATCAGAAAGAGGGAAAAGTGTTCATGTAAACCTATTGTGCAGGAGCTTCCTCTATGGGCCGTCTTGCACACCTGTCTACCTCTAGAGGTGTGCATAGGTTTTTAGTGTTTGATAACTATACAAGCAAAACCAAAATGTATATTATCTAACAGTGCCACACCTGACTGAACTCCACACAACGCCACACTAAAGGTCTCAGCCCGATGACCTTTTGAAAAAGGCCTGTTGCAGAGGGAAACCATGTCACCCTGGTGCATCATGGTCTCAGTGAAGAATGAGATTAGAAAACTTTTTTCCTTTTCCTCAAAAGGACTTTAGATTACCATTTAAACAAAGTGGAGGCCAGTGTTAACCACCACCAGAAAAAATAAGATGCCTCAAAATATCTACAAGATGCATTGGGAGTAGGTGATAAAGGGGGTCTTTCAGAGCTGGAACCCCATCTTGCACTTCTCTGACACTGTATAAAATCTCCTTCATGAGAGCACCCTCTCCATAGCCAGAGGTGCTAACACTCTGTAAACATTACACACGTCAAGACATCAAGAAATGATTGTTGAGTGCAGAGGCAGTGGGATGCAGAATCAATTTGGGCTTCTTCAAAAGATCCACTTGAAGCTGGTGGCGGGTGAGATGGAGCAGAGATGCTAATCGCCAAAAAAGGTCCGGGTGTAATGCTTTCCCTCTGATTCAGCGCACCTGCTCTGAAGCTGGCGTCTTAATTATCACCATAGGACATACATTACCAGACCAAACACAAATGCCATCAAAATGACAATGGGCTCGCGGTTTGCCGTTATCGCCCGGCATTAATTGATTTTATCGTAATCACATTATCTAGTTCAAACAAGGTGCTTTAATAAGCCACAATGGCCGTTTAGAGCCTCATAAATATCCTGAGTGTTCACATCTTAAAAAGGGGACTTTGCGCCGCACAACTGCTGTTACTTACTGCACAGAAAAAAATTGAGAAATGTTTTCCTTACTGGAATTTTAAATGTTGTCTGTTTTACATTGTTGGATTCTAACTTTGATGATTTACCTTGTGTATTTCATTTGGTGGTTGTGGAGAGAATGAGAAGAACAGAGGGGCTTGTGGTGTGAAAACCACCAGTTTGGCAGATTATGGATGTTTAAAATGAAAATGATATCAGACACAGCTGGGCTGTTTCAAACTAATTCATTATAGAACATTTTGGAGTCAAAGTTATTTTCCTTGAACATCATTTGACACATGCATGTCCTGGGAGATCCCTCAGTAAAAATGTTTTAATTTTTAAAAATGTTTAACCCAACTGTTTTTAGTGTGCACCTTCAGCTCCAGCCAATAGTGTCCCCTCAATAATTTCCACACTTAAAAAATGTTACCATAAGAGCCAAGATGGCGACTCACCATACCGGAGCAGCAGGTCAGTGTCTGCCTCACCGTATATCCATCTACCGAGCCTCTCTCTGGCTTTTGAACAAAGTTCACGGTGGGGTTGTGTTCACCATTGCCCTCATCCTGTGGATTATAAACCTGGACCCACACCAGACTATTGGAGCTACACCAGGCTCGCAGAGCACCTGAGCAGCAGCAAGTTCCGTGTCAAGGTATAAGTCTGGCAACTGTCAGAGAATGCTGTAGCTGAGAGTTCAGCTTTCCTTTTCAGAAGAAGAGTTACTCGGGCGGGAAAAAAAAGGGGGAAGTTACCTGAGCCAAAGACTTTTTGTTGAGGAAGAGGGGGTTACTTGGAGGGTATTTTGCGACCTTAGCTGGTCAAAACTGAACTTTCTGTTAACTGACTGAACTGATGGTTACTGGTGTGGGAAGTTTTGAACATTTTGCTTTTGGTTATGTCTGAGAAGGACTGAGACGGAGTTTGAGATTTGTACTTGGACTTAGATATCCATGGGGTTAACTGTGCCTCATCTTTAGGTGTGTCTTGCCTGTCTCCTCTTATGCTGTGTCTCGGTGGTTTGATTGAAGGGACCTAAGTGTGGGATTAACCTGTTTGTACTGTAACTCAGTGCAAGGTTTTAGGGAGCTCTGGTTGGCACCACTAGAAATCACCCATTGTGTTGATGCAGTGTAACCTGCAGCAAATTAACAAAACCTATGTTATATGTACAAAATTAACATTTTTAAGTTAAAATAAAAACAGGAAATGGCTTTTAACAAAAACAGGCAATAACACTTTCAACTTACTGTAACCAAAACTGCAAACTGCTGATCGCATTCACAGGCTAACAAGCTAAAATGCTAATAGGCATTTCTGACACAGCTACACAAACTACCTCTACAGCCTTCTTACAGGCTGCTCTACAGCATAAATTTTAAAAAAAATCTTTAGACTAGATTATTGACAGAAAAAGATTGTCGTAATTTCATAAGGCACCAATAAATACCGGCTAATGACCCACTTTTATTATAAGACTGGACCCGCTGTCCTAAATTATAAGCAGGTAAAAGAGACATGACTGACAGCTCATGCACAGTTACCTTATGCACATCAGATGAGATAGTTTCACCTTGTGACTGAACATCAAAGACTCTCTACAGTATGTCGCTCTCATGCCTCCTCCCTGCTATATCCTTTTTCTCTTTGTGTGTTAAATAAGCACCGCACATTTTTACACTTTATTTTTTTCTGCCTGTGGTCAGGTCACTTGTGTTGTATGTGGTAATTAGCTGTATGTGGAAATAAGTGGACCAACACAGTGTCTGTGTTGACCATAAAGACTGTGTTAACATAATATTTGGTCACTCTACAGCAATAATGTTTGTCTTCCTTACGCCATATTTGGACATGTTCTTTTATGTTTATTGTTTGATCCAGACAAGGAAAACAAAATTCTAGCTCTGAATTTTATAATGACAAACAGAGCTGACAACATTTCGGAGTTAGTCTATTCTATTAAATGTAACAAATTTTCATGTAACAATAGTAATGTATGCACTTATCTAGGTCCATATGAAATAATATTTAGAACCATAAAGTTTAGGTATGTCTAGTGGGATTTGTGTTGTGTTTGACACACTTGCAGAAATATATGTGTGCACATACACACACATTCGCACTTCTGGAAATTATGGCTTTATTAGTTTGTTCTTCTCTCAGTATCACAGGATTTCCAATGAATTCTTCAGAGACAGTATTAGGAACACAGACAGAAGTTAATAAAAGTCTAATCAAAATAACTTCCAAAGCTTTGGCTTCTTTCACTTTCTAAACGAGATCAAAGGGAGAGTCGAAACCATTTAAGAATTACTAAGATCTGGAGGACACAAACAACAACAACAATAAAAAAGAGAAAATGTAATGAATGGCCAGGCAACAAACAAATAAAATAATAAGAGAAGAAGAAAAAAAATACAGAGAAGAGGAGGGATAGAAGAGTCCACCAGGGACACTTTTTTTTCCCCTTTATTGTCTCTCTTCTTCTTTCATCTTGCGTATTTTTGTTTGTTTTGTTTATTTCTTCATTGGAGAGATTTGGTTTTTCATGTGGTGTCCAAAGGGCCAGGATGGGAGGGTGGGGGGTGGAGGCTTAGCCTTCCAGGGGGCGGATTATTTGTGTGTGAGTGTCTTTGTGTGTATGTGTGTGTGTCCTTGTTTGTGTAATTATATTCCCCGCATTTCCATAGAGGAAATAGGCTGAGCTATAATTGGCTTGACTGTGTGAGTAATTGTCGATTGTTATTATTATTATTTTATTATTATTATTGTTTCACTGCAATAATCTCCAGTTTTTTTCTTTTTTTTCCCTTCCAGTTCAGACTTCAGACAAGTTGTACCTCACATGCATGAACACATTTTCCTTGCTGCAGTATCTTTGACTGTATGGCACAACTCTAACTGGTATGTACTTGCTCTTTCTGAAAGGTTTCTTCCAGTCGACAAATCTAGTTTTTTTTTTTATTGCTTTTTTCTTTTTGGCACTCAAGTCTTTTCTTGTACTTTTGAACCTGCACTATTATGGCTTCTAGTTGCAGATCAAAGGTAGAATTACATCTCTTTTCATATGTAGGAGCTGTTATTCAGAAACCCGCCTCAGCACCTTTCCCTCACCGCAGCGAGGCGTCCACTGCGCCTCGTAGCCTTTTCAGAGAGGTTGGCCGCACGAGAGGGGGAGGCAGGGTCGGCGTGAGAACAGAAATAGAGGGAGAGAAAAGTCGGCGGAGAAATCAATGTCAAGCTCGGTCTTCCATTTCACCTTGCGCTCGGAGAGAGAGTGGGGAGGGGGGATATAGGGAGTGGGGGGGGGTGGCCCAGGCTATGGTGGTGGATCGGAGGGAGGATGAGTAGTGGTGGCACTGGAGGACACCTTAGGTCAATAAAGAATCAATAGGAGTGGGTGAAACTACACGCTGAGGATAAAAGAGTGTGGAGTAGGCCTTGGCTGCAGCATCTTGTAGAGGAGGCTCTGGCACTGGCAGAAAAGGAAACATGTCCAGGGGTTACTCTGCAACACTTCACGGCCAAACCTTGCAGCGCTTAATTGCACTAAGCTGTTTTCTAACCCAGCAGCAGCACAGAGAGAGAAGGGAGGGGGCTCAGCACAGGGCTGTTTGTCCATCTATTAATCACAAATGCTAATTAAATTTCTTGTGAAATGCGGCGGCACGTCCAACACCGCTTTGGATTCTATCCGTCCAACCCCCGGCGCCCGTGACCTCTGAGCAAACTGTATTGTGATCTCTCAGAGAACAGCACTTTCCATCCAGGGGGCACACAAATTATCATTTTAATGTCTCCTGCATAAAAAAAAAAACCTCATCATGCTAATTGTTTGTTATGCTTAAGTACAATAATTCAGTCATGGAAGCTAACGGATTTCAGCTCACCTTTCTGACTGAAGAGAGAAGGGAAAAAAACATGTCATATTCATTCTTCATTAAATTTGCATGAAATGTGTTGTGACATCCCTGACATGTAGAAAATAACGAGGTGATGAAAGAATGATAAAAAAGAAAAAAAAAATACAAACTTGCCTTTGAAGTACGGCACACCTATGCAAACGCTTCTCTTTCTCCCAGTGAGGAATAAAGCCACCAATTAAGCAAATAAAGATATCAATTAAGTGGCGTAATTGAGATTGTGTAGATATATGAAAATGAATTTCCCAAAGGTGTCTTGGGTAATGAGTTCCACAGAGGTATTAAAGGTAGGCTTGTGTCATAGTCCCCATGAAAAAAAAAAAAAAAAAAAAAAGCTACTGTAACACATACACAGGGTAAAATTCTTTATCCTTTCTTCTCCGCTTGTTTATTCTGCGCCTGTCTGTCATTTTCCTGCCTTATTCTTTGCGGCTCGGCAAAGACGAGTCACATTTGATCATGAGCGGAACAAAGAAACTTGTGTGAAGGAATCCAACAATGTCGGAAGCTTCCTATAAAAAATTCAAAGCGCGGCCGGGGGAACAGCTAGCCGTCATTAACATTCAAAGACTTGAACCGTATGTCTCGTAATTAGCAGAATTGCTAATACAGTTAAAACAAGACAATTGATAGGGGAAAAATAACACATCCTGTATGACCCAGCCGAGATGCTGAGCGTTTCAGCCTTCAATCCCTGCAGCACACCTGTGTTTGCGAGTCCGACCCTCACCCTCTCAGGGTGAGAGGTCGCTAGAGCCGGAGTGGGCGTCTGAGCAAAGTAGGTTCATCTCAGCGCAGGAACGCCTCCAGCAATATGGCCGCCAGAGTCTGCAAGGGCACCTTTATATATCAATTATAAAGCCAAGCCTGGTCTTAGTTAATTATGTCCTCACATGGATTTCTCTTCAGAGCAATTAATGCAGCGGATTGTGTTGGAAGATGCCCCCATACATACAATGTCAGAGCCCCACTCCCACACAAGTGTGTAGGAAAGCACACACACACACAGAACATACAAGTACAGATGCATGCCCACACTTTTTTTTCTTTAACCATTATGTGTCTTTAAGCAAGTTTTTCTTCAACTATACCGAGGGTCGGGACCCGGAACATCTAGGGAGTGTGTTTCGGAGTCCCCGTGTGCCAGGAATACTAGTTTGTACACTAAGTACTAGTAGTCATTAGACCAGGTCCCAGAGTAAGAAGGGATTTTCTAAATGTGGTTCCTGGGCTGAAGAAGTTTAACAACCCCTGCACCATTACGCTGGAGGAGAATGGATAATGAGGACAAGGTTTAGAGATGGAGTGCAAAAAAAACACAAAAGACGGGGCGATGTGAGCTCGGAAATCTGTTGAATTGCATCCACACCCCCACCCACCCAACACAACAAACACAAAAGATACGCAGCTCTCCATCTCTCTGAGGACGGATACAGTGTTCTGCATATTGAATGAAATAAGACCAGTTGGAACTCTATTTTAAGTGCAAAACACACATTTTTTTTCTGAACACAGCATTGCTGGCAGTGGCTGGCAGTACAGTAGTTGTATCCTGTACCACAAGGTCAAGGTAGGAGTTGTGTGCAGAGAAAACATTAAATAAAAGGACTGACAGACTGAGCTCCCAGTTATATGTTGCCAAGCTACCTCCACCTGTGTGTGGGCTTTCAGAAGGGTGGGAAATGCATAGACAAATGTGTGATTGTAAGGTATGGGCACCTGCAGTGATGGAGGAATTCCACACATTTATCAATATCTTTGCTGAGAAACAAGATAAATACGTGATATGTTAATTTTTCTGTTGTATCAGTTTACTTTCCATTATTGTGCAACAGAGAATTTCAGATGTTACTTTGTATCTTTCTCACTAGTGAAACAGGAGTGCTGAGTTCAAGTAATCACAAATAGGTCAAATATAACACTGGCCAATCACAGCGCATCATACAGGAGATGCTTGTGAATCAGCATGGCCCTGAATATCCACAGGTAAAGTGGAATTAATCCAGATGTTTCTCTGTCCAGGAACATTCTCCAGCTAATCCTGGAGGACAGGTCAGATACGATGTAATGTATGTTACTGCAACCGCTGAAACCCGAATCGGCCGAAAACTTCACCCTGGACCCCGGTTTCAAAAGACCATGGTTCCAGTGTTCCAAAGCATGATTGCTTGTGGACAGAACAGTAAAACTGGGAAGACATGTTCACAGATGCAAAACTACCCGAGCTGGTGTGGACAAGGCGGGCTGCCTGGGGGATTTGAGACATCCGGACTTTGCCTCTTTGTTTTAAATCATTTGTCGGTCCTGGGGGTGGGTCAGAAATTTGAAGGGGGATGCCCAGCCAAAAAGGTTTAGCCACCACTGAGTTAGATAGATGGACTTTGTATGTGGAGGTGACTGCTTTGTTGTGACATCACAAAGTTATAGAAGTCTTGTCATACTTTATACAACCTAGACCTAAAGGAGAAAGTTGGATGGATGGATATTTAGCATTCACTGCATCAAATGTGAATGGCATTTGTTTATTTCCTTATGTGTGAGGATTAAAATATGCAAACAGATTAGTATAAAGAAAATGATAATTGTCTTTTCTATCAGATGATGCTGAGGTGCCTCTGAATCAGGAAGAGCAGAGCTGCAGTGACCAGAGGCAGATACCTGTTGTATAAGAGTGTGCAGCTCCCGTGTGTGTAACTGTATGAAGAGCCGAGTTGACTTTCCTTGGATAAATAAATGTTCAGAGCTAACTGCATTAGTGACAGCCAAGTGCTCAATTTTCAAGACATCCTCTGATAGGGATGTAAATGGTGTGGGAGTGAGAGATGGACAAGCTGCCCCCAAAATCATGAAAAGATCAATTTGATCATATTACCCACCATGGAGTCTGTTCCCAGTAAGTGTGGACGATTGGCCGTGAAGTGTCCTCTGGTTATGAAGTGGTCTCTGGGCAGCTCAGACTTTGGCAGCGAGGCCCGGCACCACACAGCTCGGCACAGCTTGCCATAGTTGACCGGCAGCCCAGGCAGATGGCCAGTAACCAAACAGCCCTATTAGCATTTGGTCTGGATTAAATTAAATACCCGGTGGAGAGCTATCTCTGGAATAGCCCTGGAATGGGTGGTGGTAGTGGTGGCGGTGGTGGTGGTGGGCTGGAGCTGGTGTTGAGCTGGAGAAAGACTGGACGAGGAGCACACAGGGCAATTTGTGTTGGTTTGGAAGTGGATCAGTGTTTTCAAGTGTGATTGTGAGTGAAATTGGCCAAACTCCTCATGATTGGATGGTTTACTACAGAGAGTTACATTCTTATACATCAGATGAAGTTCACATTTAAAGCAAATCAGAAATGAATTCTGATGTTCTGCTTTATTATCTGACAGTAAAAACATATATTCAAGAGGGCCCAGTCTTTGAAAATAAAGTTTCTTTAGGTTTGTCTAAATTCAGTTAAAGGTTCCATAGCGTACAGGTAAATGTCCTTTTCGATAAAAGCAGTTTAGAGAGAGCAGCATTTGAGATTCTATATTAATACTGTTGAAGTATTAAAGTGTTCTTTTCACAGAGAAACACACATCACCTGGTTTCAGAGACTGACCCTGACCCTTAAAATGAGCCGCCTTGACCATAGACTGTAAAAAGAATGGACGTAGCATCCGTGACGTCACCCATTGGTTTTGTGCAGTCGTTTTTGTGCCTCAAATATGGCGGTTTGAACAGCACCATGCCCACTAGCCTCGAAGCAGCCTGTCTCTGTGCCGCTCCGGACCTGTAGCTGAACGTTTCAGAGACTGATTGGCCAGAATCTTATCCTAATAACAGAAAACCCTATCGATTGAAAAAAAAATAAGATGTACCAGGCTGTAAATATGTTTTTTTAAGCTCTAAAATAGGCTATTTTAACATGGGACCTGTGAACACGGAAGTAACTTTGGCCTTGACCTGAACATGACACAACAAAGCAGTAACTCTCAGTCAAGCCCTGCCCACCAGGACCCATCTAAATTTAGAGGATTAGGCTTTTCAATGATCCATAGAAAAGAGTGATGCAAAACTGAATTAAGGTTCAACACAAAAAGAGACATGGAAATAGAACAAATAGATCACAGGAAAAGTTTGAATTTGAACTTTTAAGTAAATGTTTCTTATTCAGAAAGCATCAAAGTGATGTTTTTTTTGTTTTCTGTTTTTTTACAAATCAAAAAGCCGTAATGAATCAGTGACACCATCATAACAAGCAAATGGCAGAAGTGAAAACTGATACAAACAATTTACAATGAACAATTTACTCAAAGAAACTTACATGCAACTTTTATTCCAGTAACATCATGTAACTGTCAACACATAGGATTTGAATCATGAATAAAGATCATAACAAAAATGACAACTAGCAACAGAACTAAGGGGTTTTATAACCCAGGTTACCAGGGTGTGTGTGTATGTGTTGGCTCGCAGGTGCCTTCACTCAGTGGGTAAATGCAGCTGTAACTCTGCCAGTTCATAAGGGATGTGCCAGGAGCTCAGGGCTCAACACAAATGTGTTGGTGTCATTTGTTGAGCTGCTGTGGTGTAACTCTGCTAAATTGGTCATATTATGTGAAATACCGCACTTGGCAAAACAAGCTAGCTTCATATTTGTGCAGGAATAACTTGTTGACTTGAGTGCACCTACTATATACTTGGTGGTGGTCAGTGCATTGAATCCATTTACTTTATCATCTTTGAGACGTGTCGAGAACCTGATTGGACACCTACGTATATCCAGTTGAATTGATTCCATGTTGTTAACAAAGGCACACATCTGTGTGCATGAGGTTTTACAGGCAGGGCAGCACAAAAGAGAGAGAATCCTCTGCAGACATCCATGATAAAACTGTGACGTGGGTCTGTCAGTGTATAAAGCAGTTCCTACTGTAAAGCTTTGAATGTTCCCATGAGCACAGTGGCCTCGGTAAGTGTAAACTGGAAAACATTTGGAAAGAGAACTGTTGCTTAGTGGTGGCCATTCAGCGCAAATTAATAACCTGGCAAGAAGGGTCCAACAGGCCCAGAGCTTCACAATTGTAATTTTGTTATTTAAGACATGAGAGGTGAGTATTAAGCAGTTACGGCTGACCAGAGTGTTGTAAATGGCTGCACAGACACAGATGCAGCTCTCCCCTCCATTATTCCCCCACTCAGCACAACACCACACAGCAGAACTCAACCCAGCAACCACAAGTGTCTGGTGGGGTTCATTGTGCGTTCTAGATATTTTCATATGCTGTTTGTATGTGTAAGGACTACCAAGAGTTTTGGCAGTGCGTGGCGCAGTGGGTAAAGAGGCCGCTTTAGGTAGCCCGCTTTATACTGTATAGCCCCATACAGTCCTCACCGCGACCACCCCCAGTTCGAATCCTGTGTCAGGCAGCCTTCTCCTGCATGTCATTCCCCTTCTCTCTGATTCCCCCTTTCCTGTGCATCTCTACCGTGTGCTATCAAAATAAAGGCAAAAAGCCCAAAAATGTACTTAGAAAAAACAACTATCAAGAGTTTTATCAAAATTGTATAGCTAACAATGGTTGGCAGCAGCTAACAACTTCCCCATTTGTTACCAATTATGTGTTTGCTGAAAGTTTGTACGGCTTAAAAAAAAAACATTATATTTTATTTTATTTATCTACTATGTACAAATATGCAATTGTTAGATTTTCAATTCGTTATATCAGTCGTCCATTTTTATGACTTCCATGTTTGTTTTTCAGCTGGAAAGCACTTAACTCACAGGTCACGTCATTCAGAGCTCCAAATTCTGACTTCCAACGTAAATGAAACGCACCAAAATGCAGTTTTTTTTCTTTTTTTTCAGTAACTAAGAGACATGATCGCTTATGATGCTCACAGGACTTAAGTGCTTACTGACAGTGTGATTGGCCAATCAGATCAATTAGTGAAACAAACAATTGATTTCCAGTATAACGCCCTCAGTAGCATATACTCCACTGTTTGTGATCAAACCAACAATATGTGATGGTTATGCAGCTCTTCATCTGTCAGTGATGGTTCAATAACTCAGCATATTGGTGCATTTTTTACATTTTCAAATGTATTTTTCCGAATAATGCTACACAAATATATTGCAAAACAGACCTACAGTGTACCCCAACACAAAACATGAAGGACTATAACAGAATGGTATTTTCATTGCGTGAAGACGCTGCAGATTCTTTCCTTGAACTTGAGCAGGAGAGCGGAGCCGAGAGAGACAAAGTGGGAAAGAGCTATACTCGGAGAAAGTCAGTGACCTGTCATGTTTTAGCTATTCCTTTGCCCCATCGTGCATGTACGCACACACACAAATGTGTACACACACATACACACACACACAGGGGCATTGTGCACGTTAATCTGAACTGATTGCATGTCCACTTACATAAATTATGGACTGTGGTGAATGCATTATTTACTCAGTAGAATTAAAAAGGCATGCCAGGTTGCTGGATGCCATCACAACATCGCAACGCAGACACACATACACGCACACACTTACAGTGAGGGAGAATTAGTGAGGATGTAGTTTGAGCGGAAAAGTGCACCGAAATAAACAGTTACCTCACATCTTGGCTTTGTTGTCACTCCCCCACCCTCATCTTCTCTTCCTCCTTTCCCTCCCCTCTTCTCATTCTATCCCATCTTTTATCTTCTCTCATCATTTCCTATCTGCTGTATTTTCCTCCTCATTCCATCCGTTTAAACTTTCATCCCTCCACTCAGCCATATTTCCCTCCATCCTTCTGTTCCTCATTGTGTTCCAACACTTTCATTCACTCATTCTCTCTACACTATTTCTGGCATTTCCATTCATGCTTTCATTCACTCTATTATTTTCTTCTCCCTTTGCCTTATCACCTTTTGTTCTTCTTTCCTACAGTATATTGCCTTTCTTTACAGTACATCTTCCTCCAACTTCTTCTCTCTTTCCTCCTTGTTTCCCTCCACTTGCCTTATTTTCTTTCTTTACATCTTCCTCCTACATTTTCTTCTGACTTCTTCTGCCTTTCCTCCTCGTTTCCTTCCTCCTCAATTCATATCATTCTTGACTGTTGGATTCTGACTTGATCCCATACAGCTCCAGTTTGGGTGTGTGGTCTCTCTTTTTCTCTTTCCTTCTGTTCCTGTCTACCTCTGCATTTCACATCAGATGAGATGGGACCTGAAGGGAGGCCAGAAAACAGTGGGGATAGACTGCAACAATATTTTGACAAGACACACTCGTAGAATTAGCAGAGGGATGGTAAAATACACAGGAAAGGAGGAGAGGGGAGAGAGGGGATGTATATATCAAGATGTATAGTATGCTGAATATGAAATATTGAACAGTTGTTATTACGTAGCTCTTTTTATAGCACAAACCAGAATTATGACGCACAACATAACATCAATATGTGGAGCAAACTGAACCCTTTCAATGTTATGTTCTCAGTTTCCACTTTATTGTATCACTTATCTTTATTGATTGTCAACATTATACAGTACATCAGATAACACAGAGTGATTGGTTTTTATCTTTTAAATCTTCCTTGAAAAAGAAAATCGCTCTCTCATGATAGCAGCTGATATTTTGAAGATAATAATAATGGTTTAAAAATATTTGATGATAAATAATTAAAATGTATTTGTGCTTTTATTCTGTAAGAACAATATTTTCAAGAGGAAGTGATTCTGGGGGTCACCAGGTGCTGTGCGCCAGACAGCATGCCATGGTCTCTCTTCTGATTGGCTGACACAGACCTGTTGTCACAAGAGAGACATAAAACTCCACTGAGCTTCTTAAAGCCACAAACATATCTTCCTATGGCTCAGTCAAATAGGAAAAATGTCAAATATGCTTCAGGATGTTTCTGAACTGTTACAGTATGTCTGTCTGAGGGTCTTCTATCTGTATCTTGTGAGTTCAGTACAGTGGAGATCAGGGTTATACTGTATAGGCTGAGCTGAGTTACTACAAATATTCACTAATTGTCACTATAGAGAATGTGAAGCTGACGTCACGCCGCTTTGCCGTTGTGGGACGTCGGCGCCATCTTTGGAGGAACGCAAACGTAAACAGAGTGGGAAAAACGGAGGAAAACGAGCAAAAAGTAAAAGAGAAAGAAAAAGAGATGAGGAAGACGGACAAAAAAAGAAAAGAAAAAAGAAACGGAGAAGAGGAAGGGAAAGGAAGGATGAACGTATCATGATAAATTCAAATTTAACAAGAAACAAAGGTAAACAGAAACACTACAACTTATTAAGACCCAGATTTACTCCCTCCACTGACTTATCCAGACATTGTGAGCTATCTCGTTTTTCGTATTAGTGCATATACTGCTGTGGCATTTTTTATGCAGCAGTACTGTCCCACCATCATTACTTTTAAGCGACTTTGGGAACTTTTTTCAGGGGGGGCGAGCAAGTGTTTACATCCGCGATCCTCCAAAGATGGCGGCCAACGTCCAACGGCGTGACGTAACTTCACATTCTCTATAGCACAGCAGTGATGAAAAGCACAATCCAAAAAAACAAACAAACAAACATTTTTATATGTCCACAGACTTCACTAAAGATATCTGTAAATCAACGAAGAAAGGTTTATTCGTGTGGATTTTGAAAGTTGTCAACATTATGACAATAATGACAATGGCAAAAACGGGTAAAGGAAAAATATCCACAAGACTCTCTGCTTATATTATCTCCACTTTGGTTTTTATTTTTGACACAGCGAGCCACGCATTAAAGCTCCATTACAGCAGTTACCCCCCCCCACCCCACCCCCCTCCTTCTAGTCAGCAGTAAAGCTGAAATCAGTATGCAAAGTGTCACAGTGGGGCAGCTCCTCTCAGAAACAACATCCCAAGATTTGCAGGAACTTTTGGACACCGAGCGCCGCCCCCCAGCGCCAAGAGAGAGGAGGCCTCTGAAACAGATAGAGAGAATTAAAAAGAAGGAGAAGACACAGAAACAGAGAGGATATCAACAGAAAGGAGAGAGTCTGCTTCTCCCCACGCACTTCCATCCGGCAGCCTCAATCTTGGCTACGGCGCGATTTGACTTAACACCTAAATATAGAGTGTGCCGGCTATTCATGTAGTGTTATTGCAACGCTAATGCCCACAATCGCGGATTTTGGAGGGCTAGCCGGCCTTATAGTGTGGCGGCCGCCGGCTCCTGAATATGCATAGTGCCGAGCAGGGAGAAGAGAGCGCCAGGCAAGACACAGAGGATTTGATGTTCAATAAAAGAGAAAGCCTTTGACATGGAATACGAGCGGGGCCCAGCCTCAATATAAAAGAACCAGGAGGGGAATTAGATGGATGGAGGATTCCTTCAGAAGTACAGACAGAGGAGAGACAGAAAAGAGAGTTATGAGAAAAGGAAAGGGGATATTTGAGTATTTCTGAGTGAGTATGTGTGTGTGTGTGTGAGCAAGTGACAGAAAAGCAAGCAGGGACACACACACACATGTACACAGAGACACACGCTTTTCTTTTTGGGAAAGTGGAAACATTCCTCCCTGTGCCCTCTGTGACGAGTATGGATAATACAAAACTATGATACATCACAAGCAAGTCATTGAAAAAGTCTCACTGCTTCCGCTCTTCTCCAACTCTTTAAAAAGCTCAGAGTCCCCCCGCTCTCACAACAACGCCTCCCGACAACTTTCTCCAAGCTTTACGCTGCTTTTTAAAGATTACCTTTAAAATCATTGAGTTGCTTAACAGGCTCCGTAAATTAGACGAGGCCTTCAGGTCAGCCTCATTACAGATGCCATTAGCAACCATGCACTATGGCTGGAGAAGGAAATGGTTGTTTAAGGGGCTGCTAAGTGACGGTGGGTAATCCTCATTGAGATGAACGCTAACTAAATTGTACAAATGTTTCCTCGTCCCAGTGTTGTTAGGCTGAGGAGAAGATGTTTGTGTAACACTTTCCTTGACGGCTATTAGCGCATTATAACCATATTTATAATGTTTGAATGAAGTGCAGTTATACCACTGTATAAACACTCATAAATGATCATAATGCTTAATCATAACATTCACTGACAATGCCCACATTGATAATGCATTATAAATATAGTTATAATGTGTTACAATTGGCTTATTGACATGTATAACTATCATTATAAACACTCATAATTTAATTACCAGGCTTTATAACAAGCATAACACATCATCCAGCCATTATAAAATGCTCTATGATGTGTTATACTTACTGTCATAAAGTCTTATGATAAGTGTTTATAATGATAGTTATACACATGTATAAGCCAATTATAACACTATATTATTATCGATGTGGGCATTGTCAGTGAGTTACTAACAATTATAACATTATAATATCTGTCCTTATAAGTCATGATAAAATGCTTCATAGTGTATTATGATTATTTTTCATAAAGCATTATGATCATTTATGAGTGTTTACTGCTACAACTGCAGTATGGTTATAATGCATTATAGAGATAGGTGTCAAGTAAAGTGTTACCAAAGTTTGTTTTGCAGGTGATGTGTGTTCACATGCACATTGGAAATACATAAATTACTATTAAGATGTGAATTTGTTTTCACTGGAAACTCCAGCACTGACTGGGCCTTTTGTCTGTATGAAGTCCCATATCATCTGCATCACTTAAGTCAAATAATAAACACATTAACAGGAGAATGGCAAATACTTAACAAATTACTTCCACTGATCAGCAGAATCTGAGCGAGCTTTGTGTCTGTTCTCCTGTGTTTGATTTAAGTTTCTGTTCCATTGTGGTTTTAGGAAACAAAAATGCTCAGAAATTTCATTGGAATTTTAGGTTTTCACTAACAAGAATGCAACGAGTCATTCAGAATAAATAGAGAGGACTTCACTAACTATTACAGCATCACAATAACAAAGCAAAAACATGCCCAGGCCACATCTCATCAATGACAAAGTACCACTCTGAGTTAGAAACCTCGTTCTCCAAAATCCCCAGTTTTGCTATGGCCTGACTAAAGGAAGTAAAACAGGGAAATTAATTTTTACTTATAATAAAAATTTAAATTTCTACGATTAAGGCTGATGGTGGTACTAGCTTCATATATTACAGGTACTAAATTAACTGATAAGAAAATGAAAAACCCCAACATACGATGGCTGTCCAAATGTGGAGGGAGTCCTCTGATTTGCAAGATGGATTTAAAAGAAATATAGCATATTTCAGATGGTTGAAAATAGGCCCAGGTGGGTGGGGTTTGGGGGCGACTGATGGTGGTTTCTGTGTCGTTGTCACATCACAAAGTTACAGAAGTCCTGACAGCTCATTTTAAGGCTCATTTTCTTTGTGCATTTCTCTGTGGACTGAAGCTTTGATGTTTTCACAGTATTAATATAGAACCTAGAGCTGCTTTATAATCACAAAACATATGGAAATCTCACTTTAAACAATATGGGACTGCTTTGATTCTTAATTAAATGTGTATGCCACAAGCATGCAAACCGTACTTCTCTTTGAGCATGTTTTTAATCTCCTGGTATTCTTGCCTTTAACTGTCCGGTTGCATGCTTCACAGCTCAGATGCCCATTGTTTTAGATCACAAAACAGAGGCAGAACAATATTCAATCCACTTTTTTTCATAATGAAAGATGATGATAAAACAAAAGTCATTGTGAAAGACAATGGACACAGCATCTGGGACGCATCAGGATGTCCCGACATCTCAAGTCAGATTTCTTCTTTTTTTCCCCCTTTTTTTTTTACATGTTCCATGGTTTTGACCCACTGAAGCACAGAGGGCTCTTCATGCACAACAAATTGAAAAAGGAATGATGTTGTTGGTGCTGTCAGCTGGAACACCGAAGTACGTCATGCAATTTGTGAACGAGGGCAGGGCCCCGCCGTGTAGTCTGCCATGTCCCTGCCAAATCACAGCGAGAATTTATGGCACCTAATCTGACACAGTTGCCATCTCAATACACACAAAGAAAGAATTGTGAGGTTTGATCTTGGTATAAAAAAGGTAAATTGTCACATATGAAATAGAAAACCTCGAAAAGAAATAGAAAACAGACACAGAATAAAAGTTGGAGTAGCATGTTTGAATGAGGGTGGGTGGGGGATTAAAGTTCACTTGAGGATGAGACCATTGCTGAATAATGCACATAATGGCAACGTATAACCCGTACAAGTTAATGCAGGAACAGCACTGACATTCATGCTCCGATTTTACATACATACTGCGTAATGCACAGTCACGCATGTGGACAGAGAGATCTTCTGGGTCTGCTGGGGATGTCATGCGTGTGCTCTGGTTGGGGCAAGTTCCATATTAAGTATGTTTTCCATTGCAATTAAGGTTTTGGCCTGATCCCTTCTGACACGGTAATTGTTATTTCAAACGCAAATTAATAAATCATGGACATCTAGTTAAGAATTAAAATAGGTCTCCACCGCCGCTGCAGCCCGGGCTAACCTCCACAGCCCACTCCCACCCACCCACCTACACACACACACACACACACACACACACACACACACACACATACTGACACATGCATATACTATATCCCTATATGCTCTCATGTATGCTTTCACGTTCAAGCACACACATACAGCACATAATCTGACTGCATATGCATACACAGCTGACCTGTGTACATACATTGCTGGCATATACAGTTCTCCTGATACTAATCACTGAGGTCAAAATAGTAGTAAAAAGGCTGCAGAAAAGCAGAATGTCTGTGACAGAAATGTACAGAAAAGTGAATGAACAATAAATACTAAAGAAGGAAAAAATAAGTCAACCAAAGTGGCCTCACAGAGAGAGACCTGCACACTGCTATTTCTCTCATTTCTGCCATGTATCCAGAAAAGCATTTAGTCAAGATGAACACAACTAGTTCATCATCAGCATAACAACGAGGATGAAAATGTTCACCAGGATCCTTCTGACCATGACGCAAATGGTAAAATACTTTAGCCTCTACTTTTATCTGTCATCTGTAACCTCAAAATGAAATAATCTACAATAGTCTGAACTCTGGTGGATCAGACAGTGCACCCCCCAGGTCCTCAGCTGGACTGAGATCTGGGGGTCAAGTCAACACTTTCAACTAGTGTCATGTTCCTTCAACCATTCATACTGAAATAGGGCACTGCTGTGGCTTTCCCAGGTAAATCACTGTCCTGAATGATTGCTATGATGGGGTAGTATACCGTGATGACCAATTAAGACCAGCTGGTTCGGTTTAAAAGGGAGACACACCCAGTGCTGAGGACGGCTGCTAGCTGAAACACATCCTGATCTGTACTGTTGCTGTGCATCTTTTATTTTTAAGAAAGTGTAATCACTACCAAGAGTGCTGTCAATTCTCTCACACTTTACCACTGAAATGACACATGCACGTAGCATATCCACATGTACAAACCAGTTAATTTAATTCTATCGCCCCATAGTCCAGTTCTGTACCACTCACATGCCCATTGTAGGAGCTTTTAGAAAAGGGGTCAAAGGTCAACATGGACAAACTGACCAGTCAACAGTTACTGAAACCCATACATGTTTAGATCCACAGCATTTCTTTGAGACTGGACCACACAGTCCATTAGGTTTCCCAGGTATCCATAACATGTCCTTCCTAGGGCCAGGGTGTAACTACTCACAATTTGTCCTTTATCAAAGTCACTCACAAGATTTTCCCCATGCTTCCAACACATGAACTTGATACTGTAACAAGACACATCCACTATCAGTGGTTTTAAAGTTCTGTTGTCAAAAGATAGCACTTTGAGATGTACCATCTCATTTTCAAGAGAGAAATTTGTATTTATATTGACTGATATGACAACAGTTATTATGGGAATCTTATACCATACTTCCTCACACCTCATGATTTAAATGACCTATCTGTATGTTTCCTCTGATAAAGTTTGATTCTGAGATCATGTTTCTTCCAACTTGATGAGTAAACCACTGTTGGTGCCAACACTGGCTATGCATATCTTACATATTGGTTTGATTATTTTACTGCTGCTTGAATGACCATCTCTAAATTCCATCAGTTGTAGTGTAAAGTGCCGGGAAGACCAGGATGCATCCTGTGATGCCTGAACCCCCTCCACTGGTTCTTTTTGATGCATAGGAGGAGCAGCAGCTCTGTTCCAAACTCCTTCGGGACGTCAGAGCTCTTCATGCTGTCTCTGAGCTCGGTCACTGTTGAGATGAAACTCACTTCAGCCGCTTGTATGTGTGATTTCTTCCTCTCACAGATCATGACCTCAGTTGAGGGTCAGAACCAAAATCATGTGGTAAACTGAGAGCCTCAGCCTCAAGCCCTTCTCCCTCTATACTGCTGTCACTGTGCTGATCCACCTGTCAGTCATCCACTCCATCCTGCCCTCACTTGTAAACAACAACATGAACACGATATGTAAATAAATACACACTTGAAATATTGCAAGGGACCAAATATCTGGATTGGATACGAGGATCAGGAGGGGACTTGACTGGCTGACAAGTGTGTTTCTAGCAACAATGGAGGGGAACATAAACACATACGCTCTGTGTGCACACACACACCACACTGTCTGAATATAGACATGCAAACACACATCCCATCTACAGTACACACAAATACACTGCGCGGTACATAAGAACAAACTGTAAACATCCCATAGTCAAAGGCAAACATACAATACGTACACACAGTCTGTGCAGATACACGCGCGCACGCACACACACATGCAAACACATCTTCAGATGGCTTGGCAGTGTTTACCCAGATTCACAGTACATCAAAATAAATAGGAGCTGAAAGTCGGAGAAAGGGAAAAGAAACAAGGAGGAGAATCTGCATAACAAATGCAGGAGACATGTAAAGGCACAGAGCAGCCCCCCCCCCCCCCCCCACACACACACACACACACACACACTCCCTGGCTGTCCACCTGACTCCACCTCCATGTGCTTCATCACACTCCTCACAAAATTCTTTCTTGCACTTCTTTTTTTCCCTCTCCTTCCTTCTCTCTTAATCCACAAATCCCCTCCTCCTTCTTCTGTCCATCCTTTGTCCCCCCCCCACACCCTCCACCCCCCCTACTCCACTTTTCGTCCCTCATCCTGTCCTCTCAGGAACTAAAATGTTCCTCTCTTTCCCTTTCCTCCATCTCTCCATCCTTTGCAAATGTGAAGACCGGGAGACTCATGGCCCAATACAAAATTTATGCTGAATAATGCGTATGGTGGACACATCGTAGACCGTCTTCTTCTCCTGCGCTGCCCTCCCGAAAACAGAAGCTCACACACACACGTGCGTGCGCGTTCATACGCGGTCTCCTGTGGTCGACGCAGAGCACTTTAGCTATCACTGCGGATTAGCCTGAGACCTGTAATGCACCTTTAAGTATGCCAGGGCTCTTTTAAGCCACAAGTCGCAAGCACACGTGCATACACATGCATGCGTGCACACACACACACAGGAGGTCACATGGATACATACAGATATGGTTGTGTGTTTTCATATGACCAGTCCCTGTATAAAAACCACAACCATATTGTCTTCAAGACCATACATTTCCAAAGATCACACACTTGTGTCTAAAAAGAATGTATTTTTCAGTCAACAATCTCACACACAAGATAAGATAAGGTAGGAAGGTAAGATTCTGTTTTAGGTTCATAATAAGACTTTTTTGTTGTTCCTTTTTGCCTTTTCATATCTTTGTGTTGAAGGTTGTTAGTTTTAAAAGTTTTACCAAGTGCAAATACATACACTCAGCACAACCTTGGCTAATTATGTGCCAGTCAAAAAAGACGTATGGCCTGTTGGGATAATGGCCTTTGCACAAACAAACAATTGAGACCTTGAAAATCCCTTTACTAATTTTTAACTTTTTCATGTTTTTTTGTTCTTTTTTGTTGTGTTTTTGTCTGTTCCCTGTCACCATATTAACCTCAGGCCGACCCCTCCTCAAACATCACTGATCCCGTTTAGTTCGAGAATACAGCCAGGGCAGATCAAGCCTCAGTATCAGGCACTTTGATTGGCTGTGACAGCACCGACTGGAGCCAACAGGAATGTCAAATAGAGCGTGGTGACTTTAGACGTTTCGGGCGAAGAATGCAAATGGAAACCAACTGACAAACACGGAGAGTAAGCAGGAATGTGCCAGACAGACGGTAAAACTTAAAATCTTTCCTAACTTTTATTGCTAGTGTATCGACTGGAGTCACTGACTTATACAGGCGGGGCTTGTTAGATAGAGCTGATTATCTAAAGTTAAAGGGGAGAAATGAACATGCCATTGTCATCATAATAGGGTGTTATCAAGGTTGTTTCTGCTCCTGCCACCTGTTCACCTATTGTATAGATACAGTGTTACATAATATCATTATTATTTATTTTAAAGAGGACCTATGCAGGATTCTTACCTTAAAGTTCAACATTTTTGGGAAATTGAGCATCAAACTCATCAAATACACAATCCAACAACTCAAAAACGTTCTGGTGGACAAGTTGTGATCCACCACACTTTGAGCTAATAATGGAATGTTACGAGACAGAGTTGTCTTCAAGGCAAATGCAGAGACTGCGGAGAAACTGCCTCCAATGGGAAAGCGCAGTGGTTTTGCATGAATTTACCTCCAAAACAACTCTCGTAATGTTCCGTTATTATCTCATAGCGTGGTAAATTTAACTTAGCCTTTTTACCTTAATTAAACAGATTTGGAATAATTGTGATAAATTACTTATAACTTGTAAGGGGGAGAATGGAGGCTCTCTGTCTTCCACCTAGCATCTCTTGTCTGAAAACCAATCTTGCAAGACCAGTTCCTCAGAACCGCTGTGCCAACTCTCTTCTCTGTGGCACAGCGACACAAGCACACCCCATAACCCATAATCTCTTGTTTATAACAGATAAGATTACACAGATATACACATGATAAAATGAATATGATAAATGATATTATCCACCGCTCCATGGATCTCGCTGGCTTTGTTGAAAACAAATGCACATGGCCGGGAGGAGGGTTCGCAAGACAGTGGAAAACCAGACTATATTTCCCCTTCAAAGTATTTTCTGGGGGATTTTGTGCCTTTAATTGATAGGAAAGCTGTAGAGAGACAGGAAACAAAGAAAAAGAGAGGGGGAATGACATGCTGTAAAGGGCCGCCATTGACATCGAACCGGGGCCACTGTGGTGAGGAAGATAGCCTCTGCATATAGAGCGGCTGCTAGTGTGCTATAAGACGCCTCACACAATATCTACCAGAAGGCCTCAACACATACGGTAGTGTTGTCTGGAAAAGTCATTTATCTGCAGAGACACAGCTGCATGTTGCCACACATACTGTAAGTACTACACTTGTTATCATTAAAATATAAAATCTGCTATTTTTTTTCACTCTGTCTCTGTCCCTCTCTCTCTCCACTTGTCTGGACAGAAGCTCACTGAGGCAGGTGGGCCGGAGGAGGAGGAGGAATCTGACAAACTGACTTATTAAAGACAGTGTGCAGTTGAAAGCCACTCAGCTCCTCAGCACAATCCATATTTCAGCACACATGTTAATTAATCGAAATTGCATTGCACTACACTTGATTTTATGTAGCTGTCAGCAGCAGAATGTGGCTGAGGCAGCTGAACCCACTAATTAGGAGTGGTGTCCACATACCTTGGTCCACATTGTGTGGTTTTTTCGATCAGGCTCGGCATGAAGCACACAGACAGAACTCTGCATTGTTTGGCCTTGTTTGCAAAGTTATCTCCTCTCCATTTAATAACTGCTCTGATGCTTTTGATCATATCAGATGAGCTTCATCAGCAGATATAGGGTTTCTTCAATTGTCATGGAATTGTAGGCGTTCAAAGAAGTCATTGAAGTGCCCAGAAAGAAAATGGAAATTTGATCATGGTTTGACAATTGGAGAAACTCGACCTGCTGTGATGAGGATTATGTGATATGATCAAAAGCTTCAGAGCAGCCACTTGAAGGACCGTGTGTTGGATGTCAAACATGCTCCAGGAATGCTAAATCTAAAAATCAGTGGACCTATGCTATATATTTTGTTGAACTTATCCCATCAATTCTAGGGAGGTCTGTGATTTTAATCGTTTGTCACTAATGTTACATCTTCTACACATATGTGTCAGTGTTTCAGTTGTGTGCTGAGGCTCAAAATTTTATCCGGTTTGAAGTCTCATTTGAAAGTCATTTGGGCTGTTCTATGTCTTTACCTGATAATCACAGTTGAGAGTGACAGGAAATCGGTAGAGTAAGAGAGTGGGAATTGAACTGGTGACCAACTGATAAACACCTACAGTGCACCGATACAGTATGTGTATTGTTTCCTCAAAATCATGTTTTTGTATTCATTTTTTACACCTTAGTATTTATTTACCTTTTTATCTACATTTCAATTAGATTAAGGATTTTTGTGAATGAATGTGGGAATATTTGAGATCCCCCGTGTCAAGTGGAAGTGAAACTGTTTTGTCTGCTGTTTCCACTGGTTATGATTTGTTTATTTTGGAGAGGAGGAGCAATCAGCTGATGATAGAAATGATCCTGAATGACAAAATGTTGAACACAGCAATTCTTATGATCCCATGCTCCCAGACAGCAGAAGTTGCAGACAGTTACAGGCCAAACTTAAGATAAAACTAACTAGACCTACTATATTCTTGGACTAACCGTGGCCTGGATAACAGTAATCAAAAGTTGTTATTTGTAAATTAATTGGAAATTGGAAATTAAACTTTGAATGCCTCAGATGCTCGTATAGTTATTCATCTCTGCAAAGGGTGAATTGTCTGGAGAATACAATGTATGAGTGTCCTGCAAACCTCCAGCTGACCCTTTTAAAACATTTGCGTGAATGTGCTCGTACATGCATACGCAGTGTGCACCAGTGTATTGCCCGTGGAGAGTGTTGGGCTGGATCAAAAGGGCCTTGAAATGTGTTTTGGCTGGCCATGACAGATCAGTGGGCGACAATCCACAAAGCGGCCCCCGGAGGACCCCCGCGGATGACCCCACATCTCGACTGAATGCAACACCCTAATCCAGTGTGTCACCTCACACACCCGGGCCCTTCACCTCCCGATGGAGAGATGAATCAAAGAGAAAGGGCCTCTCAATGCCCTCGCTCCCTGAGAAATTACAGCGGTGGAGAGGAGAGAGATGACCTTATAAGAGGGAGCAGATGAGATCAGATGGTGAGATGACAGGTCAGCGAGAGTGGAGAAGGTAAGAGTAACAAGAAAAAAAGGAGGCGCAGAGAGAAAGAGAGAGATTAAGAGAGGGAAAGAAGAGAAGCAGAGAAGAGGCCGAGGGTAAACAGCGAGAGCAGAGCAACCTAGTGTGGAGAGTGGGCACTGAGAAGGATTAAGTGGTCATGCGGGGCTCCTGTGTGTGAGTGTGTGTCTAGTTGAGCAACAATGGGGTTATTTTGATGTCACCAAACACAGTTCATGCACTCTGCAGGAGCTGAATATGAACACACAAACAGGTATTATTCCTATACTCCAGACTATAATAGAATACATCAATGATATCAGTCTTAGACCTTTAAAGGTCCCGTATAGTACGAAGTGAGGTTACCATTTATTTTGGTAACACTTTATCAAAACTTAAGCATACTGAATTCTTCATTTATAAAGCATTAATATTCATTAGTATGTACTTTATGAATACAGTTAGCACTTATCAATGATGAGTAAAACATTTTTAACTGTGTTTATAAACTATATGCCAATGATGTTATAAATGATGAATTCAATATACAATGCATACCTAATGCTTGATAATTTGTACATATTATAAAGTGTTACTTATATTTCTCATTATACAGCAGGACTCGGTTCAATAGTGTGCTTCAGTGATGTACTGCATTTAGGTTAAATGGTATGTTGTCACCCTTGCTTCCTCAAAGAGCCAATAGCATCTTTATATTGTCTTTTGAATTACTGCAGAAAATATACTAAATGATTTATTAGCCTATGTATTGCAGGATTTTCATTTTCAAAAGAACATAATTATTTTTGAGGCCTAAATACAACCAAAAGACTTGGAGGCTAACGTTAGGTAATATCAAAACCACCACCACTATACTTCCCAGATTGATTGAGTTCTGACCTCTTCTACAAAAGCCTGTCCTCTTACAGACAGGGGAATAGTTTGCAAAGCCATGAGTTTAGATAAAAAGAGGCTGTAAAGTTGGACTGGTGAGTGGATCGCTTTTTATGTTCACCATGATCATCTTTATTGTTCCCATAAGCCCTGTAAGTCTCATTCAGATACTTGTTGACCAACCTTTTGTGGCAGGACGAAGGAGGGCCTGGGTGGGGTTTGAACCCTATAGTCTCCCGGGCAAGAGTCATGCACGCTGACCATTCAACCAAAGGGATATCCCTGTGGTCAAATAGCCAGGACACATGATCACATGAAGGCATACTGACAGGACCATCAACTATCACATTTTCTAAAGGATGAAAAGGTTCAAGTAAGTCCGGGGAATTTACTGAATTTTTTCATGTGTTAAAATAAAATAAGAAAGAGCTTTTAATATTCAATATAACAAAACATGCCCAAACCGGGTCCACCTGGAGGCCACCATTGGTTTCTCAAAGTGTGGAATTTGGCCCTTCTACAGTAGTTAAGGTTTCTTATTTGTGTTTTGTTTGGCCTTTACACTGACCTTTCTTTTTATTCTTCTTCCAGTGATTATTGGAATTTTTCTTTTCTTTTATATTGCTGTTTTAAATTTCATGTTTCATGATTTTGGTTGCCATTTCAACTCAAAACCAGTTTTTGCTCAAAAATGAATGCTAGACTTGTACAAATGAAATCTGTCAATTCTCACCTATATGGGCTTAGTCATATGGTGGTGACTGTGTATGCAGAGTCCCCTCCCCCTGTCTGTATTTTGGTCTTTTGCTTTGTTTTCTTTTCCTAGCCCTGCTAGCTGTCCCAGAAGCTAGCAAGTGCTTGTGCCGGATGCTATCTTCCACCACTACCACCCGCTAGCTTGCCACTAACTTCCACTTGCCCTGGAAGCTAGCATGTGCCGCTAGCACTCGCTTCCCAGCTCACCACAATGGCACTCCTACTCTTTACAGCATAACACTGGTATTGGGTTGGGTATTGGCCGGCCACTCAAGTGCTTTACTTGGACTGGATTTCCTTTTCTTTGCAGTCCTGACAACTTTACAAACTGAAACAAACAAACCTACACTACTGTACCTTTAAGTTGCATGGGGACATCAGGCTTGGTTCCTCCACAGCTAAGGTATGATATCTGAAAATACATCCCTATGGATGTCAAGGCCACAAATAAAAGCCTGTTAATGTGTTATAGTGTAAATTATGCGACCGTTAAAGAATGTCTTTAAATGTAACTGAACTGGTTTCGTACAAACCACTGCAGTCCTTGAATTGTCCAAAGCAAATATATAGTCTAATATCTATAGTGTATCTTCACAGGTGCTCACACCTACAGTACATGTTTCCACTCAAAATATCCATTTGTCCATATGTCAGCATTCCTTGTATTGTCCTTCAAGGTCAGCCTCGCCACCTTTATGACTCACAAAGCTCAAAACCTGAGGTAATAGGTGGATCGAACACTGACTGGTAAGAGCTTTGCCTTCATGCTTGGCTCCTTCTTCACTGTGACAGTAGGTTTCTCCCAGCATTCCACTATTCTGTTCTGTTTGTCTACAACCACTGGACATCAGCAGTGCGTTGCATGTTGTGTTGGTTACTGAGTCGATTATGTTCTCACTGCAAACGAACCAACCCAGGGCTCAAATGGAAGCGAGCCGAGACCACTCCTTCTAAGCGATCTCGGCCTTCTTGTTTAACTCCACATCGAGGCACAGTTGCTGTGTTCATATCTGCTCAAACAAACTAACTTTTGGAATTAAACACTTTCTGTTTCGGACCAACTGCTGCCTTCTTGAGCCTTCTTCCCTTATTCAATAAACCTACACTTCTTAAAGAGATTGCAAATTACGATATAATTTTGATGGCAGCTAAAATGTACACACAACAGATTTCTCACAGTCGCCCTAAAGTATCCAGGAGCTTCATGCTCAAAATACACATTTTGAGCAATGAGTTATTTTGAGAGATACTGTCACTGTGTGCTGGGAAAGTAATTGTTGTTGTCAATTCTATTGACATTCTTAAATAGAGTACATCCTCTGATTGGATAGCTGGGTGAAATAAAGCCATACTTAGTTCCTTCTGTTATCAGGGACACCATGAAATCCACTCAAGGAACTCATCAAGGACATTGGAGTGCAGTTTGAGCAAAGGGTGCGTTTCCATAAGGTCTTGGTACGAGACTATGTTTTAGTTGTAAACATAGTGGACAAAGCAGCGTCTTTACCCACCATGGCCTTGGAGATATTCTTTTTGAACCGCAATAGTTGAGAGGTCGTGTTTCCGTGCACTAAGAAATTCAACGGGCTTTGCAGTGATGAAGTGTGGTAAATAGACCACACCGTGTCTGTTCTACTCAGACTGTTCCAACAAAGGGGTGGAGATGGTTCAGACTGGATCACAATGTACAGTTGTGTACAGTATGGTGAGAGGTACCAGGAGAATGGAGGCACAGAGATTCCACATGACTTGAGGGAGAAAGAGCCTGTTCTAATGTCAGGGCTCAGAGTCACTGCACTGTTATTCCTGCTTTAAACAGGAAAACATTGCTCCTCTGAATAGTGCACACTAAGGAATAGTGAACCCTGACCTGCAGGACATGTGAGTGCCCACAAGCACAGTGGATACATCTATTCAATGCAGCAACAAAAAAAAAGTACAAATCATGACCACAGTTGCCGATCCATTCTTCTAACTTAAAATGTTTGCAAATCGGTACGTATTTTTACATTGACAGAACTTTTTCTCTTTTTTTTTTGCCAAACTTCACTGACTATGGTTTAGGAATAGAAGTGAATCTGTTCTAGTACCAAGCTCCCACTGGTTTGCTTTGGCTACCATGGTAATACAGTACATGCCTGAACTTTACTTAATTATAAAATGATTAAAGAAAACAGAGTAACAGCTTCAGAGTCATTTGCCTCTATGAGGCAGCCAGAATTATAAATAATGTGTTTTGTTAAATCCTATTGACCTTGATCTTTGACCAGCTGAGCAGTTCACCCTTAAATCCAAATTGATGAAATTCCTTTAGACAGACAAATGGGATGGACGTACTGTATGGATAACCTGAAAATAAAATACCACTGGCCTTGTCTAATGCCTGCATGACAGCTTTAACATTTATTTCTTTCAAACTTACCAGAGTCATTTTGAGGCCATTTTCAACTTTATATAATAAATTCAAACTATCAAATTCATTTCACACAAAACGTACTTTATTCCTGATATTCCTGTAATCAAGAAGTGGAACCAACAGACTGAATCGTCTTTAATGTACTCAGGGGCAAACTCTGAACAAAACCCTTTTGAATGGAGCCACTGTTTTCATCCTCTTATTAATACAGAACATTCACGTCAGTTGATATGAAAAGTGAACTTAGTGAATTGTGCAAATGATCTTTTCATTAGGAGCGTTCCTTGCCCTGCCAGTCCAGACAAGTTTAAGTAAAACTAAGAGAAGCACTGTGAGGCCTTGGGAAGTTGCTCCGACTTTCACACAATATCAAAAGAAAAGAAATGTAAGAAATACAAAAGATTCATCTATATATCAAATCTCTTTCAGTGTGCTGTTTTTTTCATGGAAGCAAGAGCGCAGCCTAGTGGTGTTTCTGGCTGCCTGTGTGTGTGTGTGTGTGTGTGTGTGTGTGTGTGTGTGTGTGCCTGTCTAATTCACATGGGCACTGTAATCAATACATTTGATGGGGCTGTAGTGTCTGTGGTCTGCAGGGATCTTTAAATGGGTTACCATGGCAACTCTCTACATGCACACTCACAATGCACACAAACATTAAAAGCATTTAGAGAGGAACATATGCTTGATTCATGAGCGGGGGCAAAACACGAACACACACACACACAGCCTTAACCCTCAAACCAAGACAATATCTTAAGACGCCCATTTAAAGGTGCACCGCAGTGAAAATGTCCTCTCTTTCCAAAAATGTCCTCAGTCCCAATGTGTAAAAGAAAAAAAGAAAGAAAGAAAAAAAAGGTCCTCAAAAAGATATCCAGACAAGTACACAAATACACACACACACTGCTGTGACCCCAGAGAGCAGGCCAGCTGTGTATGTGCTGGAGCAGTAACCTCAGCGTTAATTATAAATCAATGGGCCAACTGTAAACGCACACAGAGTGCATCACTGGCACACATAACTTCTCCCATGCATGTCAACATCCATAGGGTATATATGCCATTTAAAGTGCTGGGGCCACTGCAATATTCATGGCTGATTATAACAGATGGTAGACACACACACAGTACAGTGATACAGGACAATTACACACAGACAAGACAGAGAGGAGTGGAGGGTTAGAGCTGGGCATCATAAACTCATAATCACTGACACCCTACCGCCCAGAGGATTGATGTCAGGGGGTTACAAACACAGAGAGTCTGTTCACTTTAACGTATCTATTATTCAATTATTCAAACGTATAGTATCTGTAGTGCTGAGTCTGTTTAAAGACACAATTTATGACTAAGTATTACATGTTAGTTTTATGTTCCCTCTATCTGCTCCATTTGCTTTAACCTCTCGCAGTGAAGTCGCCCGGACTATAGTTTTCGATCCATCAGTGTTTACAAGGGTGGAGGTGTGATGTCATATGTGACAGGGGCCGAGTGAAATAATGACTGATTCATTTAATTGCATTCTACTCATTTATCAACTGAGTAGATAAAACGTTATATAGCACATGATTAATGGTTAATGGTTAATAATTGGCTGGATTAAAAAAAAGCTAATACTGGTTAATATGTTAATCTTTTTAGTGGCATATCAATTTCATTATTTTATTTATTTATTAATGGGGAAAAAAATTAGCCTGACATCAATAGAGCAGTTTATTTTTGTTATTATTTAGTTTATTTATTATTTAGTTATTATTTTTGTGAATGTACAATAAAGCAGTTTATTTTTTAGTTGCTTATTATTTCATCATAGTTTAATTTATTAAACATTCTGTGATGGCATGGATGGAATTTGTCTGAATCGAAATAGCCAGGTTCATGTCTTTGATTGGATAAAAATGATTTCATAGTTAGTTGAAAGTCAAAAATATGTTTTCCCCAATCCGATGTACAGCCTGAGGGACAAAGAAAAAGAAAAACTTTCAGATTCTCATCATTACATTATGCGATGCAGGTGAAGAGCAGAACCAGCATGAATCAAGACTTTATAATGGCTTTACTACTGTAGTGTGTCAGGAGACCTCACGAAGACCTCCATGCGACACTGTACGTTTGTTGTTATACCTGAAACTTAATAATGAGTTTTTAATTTAATTTAATAATAATAAGAAAATTTTTACACACTTCCTATATTTTTACTTTGTTATTCTGAGTTACAGGCTTTACACGAATGGATGAAAGTTGCAAATCTTGTCCATTCATAAATCTACACAGTGACAACAATGCAAAATGTGAAGAAGTCCCCATAGGTTCTGGAACCATTGTATGATGCTGAATGCACCTCTGTGAAATTCAACTTGTGGGGTCATTTTGCTAGTTCTTTTCAATGCAGTTAAAGAGAAGTAAGTACAAGTTTCTGTTTTTCCATTTTTTTGTCATAAAAATTTCAATATATTTCTTGTAAAAAGGGTAATTAAACTTGAACTGTGATCTGTTTCATTCGGCCTTAAAGGATATAGCTACTGTCAGCGGTGGAATATGGGAAAATAAAAAGGTTTTACAGGGGTTTTATGTGAATTTATGCTTTGTGCAAAGGAATCTGTATATAAATTACTTAACACTGTCCAGAAAGAGCTGGTATTTATTTCTATAGACCCTCAGGTGGTAAATAAAGTGCGGCAATGAAGAAGCAAAGCCCTCAAAGCATCCATGAGTGATTATCACATTTCAGATATATACACGCTACTGTATACTGAAGCACTTACAAGATCACATACAGACAAAGCAGAGGTAACAGCAATTTGCATCTCTTTAGCTGTTTCCAATCATGAGCTGAGACTGAATTAAAGCCCACAAGAAAACCTGAGTAGTGCAGCAGGTAAAAGTGAAAGAGAATTGCATACAAGTGTGTTGTATAGTAAAACTGCACATTTGCATCACCTTCACTTCTTAATTCAGGGAATAATAAGGAAATCAATAGTGGCAATTTAATCAATATGATTTAATACACAGTACGCGGTTGCCCATGAAGTTGGAATAAATACAGATGTTTTTAACTCTTCTCATGAAATGGTTGATGATGATTTATTCTTGATAAAGTGGATATCTTTACAAAACTGTATTGATCAATGTCTTCCAATCATATCACTGTGGAAATTGAAAAAAACAAAAAAACAAAATTAACCTCTATGATAGGAATAAAAAGAGAAATGTGTCAGAAAATAAGATAATTCCATATTTATGGACGGCAATGTACAGAATGTGGCCTGTGTTAGGCTGACCTGCACAAGCAGAATACATACAATTTGTGTTAATTCAATTATATGCTAATTATTGATCTCATAATTAAATGTCCAATTTTTTCCTATTTCCTGCATGTGTTTTGAATATGAGGATATCTGAATAGGTGCAGTAAATGCTCACATCTACTATTGACATGCAAGTAAACACACACACACATCAATCATTCATACAAAAAATATGCATGCATGCAATTGTTCTTAGTCCAACCTCAGCATCCATGCATCTTGAAAGCAATCTCAGACATCAGCAGGGATGGAGGCGATGGAGATGAAGTGAGGGAGGGCGATCAAGAGCTCCACAAATTATATATAACTGCTTGTACAATTATGGGTCTCTATTACTAAATGCAGACTGTCACAACAGTGAAGGCTCAACAAGAGGATCAGACTGAGGCAAACACCATGGAGATCAAGTGATGGACAAGGGAAAGCAGCAGTGAGGAAAGGAATATGAGGGAGTTATCAGAAAAATATGATGCGATGATGTGTAGACAGACGGAGGGCAGAGTGATCTGTGGCATTAACAAGAGCTCCTGGACTGCAGTCTGCATGCACTAATCATGTGCTCGGGTAACAATATTAAGAATTTATTCTCTTATTGATGGTTTCTGGACACAAGAGAAGTGACATATGATGTATTCCAATCTGGTTTCTACCATCAATACATACGAATACTTTGAAGTGGAAGCTTTGAAGTTTAAGAGTTCGCAAGTGAGAGGGATTCTAACATGTACAGTGAACTATTACTTTATTTATTTAGGGAGGTTTAGGGTAAAATCTACATTTGAAGGCATGACCTTCATGCCACAGTGCTCATGTAAGTATGATGGAAGAACAGCAGCAGCAGCAGCAGGAGGCTGGTAACAGAGTCCAGAGCAGAAAGTTTTTCCCAGTCTACCAATATGCTTTGAGCTGTTCTCAAGTGAAGTGAAAACAAAGGGCTAAATGCTAATTTCACCTCCCAGTATGAAATTCCCCTTTCAGGACCATGGACAGCACCACTTGGCTAAATCACTTTTGTATAAACTACAAAGTTTAACAAAAGATCATCTGAAAATGCAAGAGCACAATGGGCCTTTATGACAAGAGCGTAAGAACCATTTCTGAAGTATTTGTACTGTAGACTCATCCTCATCTGTTTTTTGTTTTGTTTTGTTTTTTACAAACCATTCATGAATTCAATGTTAAAGTATGAAAAAGAATGCAACCTGCTTTACCTTTGTTGGATTTATTATATATTTATCACAATGCAGGCATATCTGTACAATGGAAGCATATGCTTATTCTGTGGCTTTATTCAGCTGTTTCATTCAAGTCAATTCATAGCATCATTTATATCAAGGCACTTTTTATAATACAGGAGGTCTACACATTCTGTTTGTAATATTATTTACAAAGACCATAGTCCAACAAAGAGAAAGCACTTTTCTTGATACTGACAGATGCACATGAGATGGACAAGTCGAGAGTGATTGATAAAACTGGTGATTTAAGGTGGAGGTATTGTATACAGGAGTAATGATTCATCAGAGCTTTAGGGGGTGGGGCATCATTGCTTGTGGTGTAACTTGAGGTGACGTATGCTATTGTTACACCATTTTAACATCTGTCATTCATGAATGTTGTACTACAATGTGCAGTGTAGTCAGGTTGCATGAGTGTGAATGTATGAGTATGTTCATAAGTGGTTAATATAAATCACCAAGAAAGAAGCGATCATGATAGAATCATGATATGTAAGGTCACTGAGGTTTCCTGTGCACAAACACCGGGACAGAGGAAACCACAGCAACTCGCCTCCACCACTCCTGCACCAGGCTTCCGAAGAGTCTGCGCACGATTCACACAAACACACACTGAAGGAAGTGAGGGTTACAGCAGTGTCAACAGACAACTGATTGAAAGAAAGCAGGAGAGAGAGAGAGGGAGGGAGGGAAGATAAGGAGAGGGAAACGCACCCTGTATAAATCACTCCATCTGACAAGGTGGAGGCATGGGGGCGGGTGAGAAAAAGAGAGAGAGAGAGAGAGAGCGGTAAATGAAGTGATAGAGAGTCTCTCTTTCCCACATTATTCAGAGTTATGTAACATACTGTAGCACACCAGCAGGAATCATTGTAAACAAACGCAGCCACACATGCATTTAGTATTTGTACATCAAAAAAAAAAAAAATAGACAAGCCTCAGTGGGTGTCTACTGTTAGAGGAAAAAAATATATATTCAGGCTGATGAGTTGAAAACAATATGAGGACTCATGAGGAATCAAGGGAATGGAAAATGAAAAAAACAGTAGCATGGAGAGATGAGTAAGAGAGAGAGATGGAGAGATGGAGAAGACAACATAAGTATGTGGAGAAAGAGCACGCAAAGATATGAGGAAAAAAAACATAACCGTTGTCATGGTAATGATAATAAAATCGTGGTTACGCCTATAAAACTGTCACAGGTTGGTTATGTTCAGGAAAAGATTGTGGTTGAGGTTATAATAAGCACTTCCTGAAGCAGTGCGGAGCATGAAGGCGCTGAAGGAGTGTGTTTGGTGAAGGCAAATCATGTTGGCAAATAATGGATCAGAACAAAAGGTGGTGGTAATGCAGCAAAAACCAGTTTGACAGCTTTTAAAAACTATTTTACAGCATTCACATGCTGCCAGTTGAATAAATATATATTTTAAAACATGTATAGATTTATGTATAGATACATTTAAATTGGGGGGGGGGGGGGGGATCAAGTTATATGTTCACCTGTTGGAAGTCTGTCTGGTTATCTTGTGGAGAAATTGCCACCATGAAGCATAATAAAACTTTAAATGGCTCTAGTGGAAATAACTTGCTTGTGGATAGTAACACAGCAAGATGAAATGTCCCACATGTACTGTACTACTACTACTACTACTACTTTAATATTTGGTCATTCCTCCAGTGGAGATTTTTCTGAGTGCACCAGAACAGTCACAGATGAGGAAGTACAGTAGCATCTTACAGTCATGTTGTATGTGGGTCAGTGGTATGCACAAACTTTTGAAGGGCAGGGGCCAAAAGACAAAAAAAGAGCACATGCAGTGCACCCTTGCCACTTAAGAGGGCACCTTACTACGCATTTTGGCTACCAAGAGGGCACTTGTTTTTCAACAGCAGGTTCTTAGATTTATAGAATAGAAAATTAAGAGTTAATTCACTGAAAACTGTTTGAGAATATATTCACTGGATACTGCACCTTAGTACTGGGTTGGGGCCTTTTGCCCTTAGAACTGCCTTAATTCCCGGATTCACAGATTCAACAATGTGCTGAAACATCTGGTCCATAGCTGCAGACTTGTTGTCTGCACATCCGTGATCCCAAAGGTGTTCTATTCCACTGGACTGAGATGTTGTGACTGTGGAGGCCGTTTGAGTACGATGAACTCATTGTCATGTTAACAAACCAGGTAGAGACGATTGAGCTTTGCGAGATGGTGCGTCATCCAGCTGGAGGTAGCCTTCAGAGGATTAAATGCTGTAATGTTCATCCTTTTATTACTTAATAAAAGGATGGACATTGTCAGGGATTATTCTGACATAGGCTGTATAATTTAAATGATGCTCAGTTGCTACAAGTGGGCCTGAAGTGGGCCAAGAAAATACTCCTCCCACAATCATACTCCCGCCACTGGCCTGTACCCTTGAAACAAGGCAGGATGGATCCATGCTTTTATGTTGTTTAAATCAAATTCTAATGCTACTGTACCATCTACATGCACTGCAAAAATCTCTTATCAGACCAGAACGTCTTCCTTCTTATAAAGTCCAGTGTTGGTGGCTATAGCCTCAGTTTCAGTGGCCCCCACTGTAGCCCATCTCCACCCATCCAGTCTCAATCCAGCTCTACCCTCAGGAGTCAACAAGGCATTTTCTCCCAGAGAAGAGAACTCCTGGTCACTGTGTATCTTCTCTTTTCCAACCATTCTCAGTAAACCCTGGAGATGGTTGTGGACGAAAATCCCAGTAGATCAGCAGCTTCTGAAATACTGCACCGACAAACATGCCAGGTTGAAAGTCACTTGAATCACTTTAAATCCTCTTTCTGATGCACTGTTTGAATTTCAGAAGATCATATTGACCCTTCTTTGAATGCACCTGTTATATAATGAGCAGTTGGACAGGTGTACCTAATAAAGTGGTCCATAATTGTATTATTATTATTATTTTAATCTTTGGGCTTAATATATATATATATATCCATTCAAATCCATGTCAGGAGAACTGCTGAAGCCAAAATCCATTTGCATTTTCTCTCCTTTATTCAGTTATTATGGGGTTTTTTTCCCACTTGTTCAGTCTAAAGTCATCAGGTGTTAGATTGCAGCCTGCCTGTAATTCATAGAAATACTGTAAAGCTAAAATGGCAAAGCAAGAAAGAAAAGCAACAGAAAAAGGATTTTTAAAAAAAGGAAAAAAGAAACAAGTGAGAAGGTGCAAAGGAAGAGCAAGTGTAAGTTAAAGAGCCAAAGAAATTGGAGGAGAGAGAAAGAATGTGGAAAAAAGATTAAGGGGAGGGGAGGGATAGAAGACTGATAGTAACAAAGACCAGAGAGAAGAGGGAGGCTGCCAGCTCTCCTCTCTCTCTCTCTCTCTCTCTCCCTCCCTCCTTCTCTGAAGCGTCTTAAAGGCCTCAGACTCTCATGTATATTAATGGAGCTGCGATATGACAATGGTGACACAAAGCCTGTTTACAGGGAGATGGCTGGCTGCAGCCAGGTTGAAACTGTTTAGCATGCAACTCTGCTGGGATTTATCACAGTGCACCCGTGTCGGAGTCTGCTCAACTTAATACAGCAATACAGCTTTTTGTACAGTGCATCTACGTGAGCTGACATGCTTATTCTGAGAAACTTACAATGAGAGCGCCATCGGAAAAAAGAAAAAGAAATAAAAAAACACTGCTGGATCATCCTGAAAGATTACAAGGGGACAGAACGAGGGAGGTCAGAGGTCAGGGGTTTAGACATCTAATAATCTATAATCTATAATCCCTGTCGACCACAAGAACACTCTGTATCTGACAGAAACACAAGTAGAGTGACAGAAAAACCAATTTAAACAGTTGAGTAATTTAATGCTGTATTACAAGATAGTTTGAGAACTTCTACAAGATTAAGAATCCAACCTCCTGTCTTTGATTTTACACCATAGTCTGATCAAGTTTTGTGCCCTCAACATTTATACAAGAATGACGTACAACCTGCATCTTTTACTAGAAACATACACTACTCACTATACAACAAGATATACATTTAGACACACCAAAAAATGTCTGTTTGTCCATAAAATAAAGTCCAAAGTGGTCATAATTCATGTAATAATAGGTTGTTGCACATTTATTTAGTGTGTTTGGGAGGTGTGCTTTCAGGTCACAGTTAGTTTAGTTTAGTTTATTTTGATCATGACGTGTCACCTCATTGTACAATAGAAATTACATCACATAAATGCAGCAGCTAGACGAAGAAGTAAGTACACAAATCAAAGTAAACAATAAGTAGCCTAAATAAAGAAAATGTACAATAGATAAGACCGAAAAGGTGTTGGCTGAAGCTTAGTTTATTTTGCCTACTGTTATAAATCAGGTTATATTTAAAGATAAGCAATCTGCTTTTTTATTTTAACCATAAATAACAGACTCAACAAAGCATCATTACTCTAACATGACTCTAAATTCAGTATAGTTATGGCTTTGGAATAGGCAACACCATCATTTCCAAACCATAGCCTACATTGGGATTCCTAAGCCTTTCAAAACTTGACCGAGTTTGCCCCTGACTGTGGCAGAGTGTGTTGCAGACTCCATTAGCTTCTGTCATCTCTGAATGAAGAGCAGCTCTGTGGGCAGGAAACAGAATAGAGGCTGTTTTCAAACCTGTTTGTTTAGTTGAATCAGACTCCAGTTTAATTCTGGGATTATGTGTTTGTGGGGGGAGCGTGATTTGACTTTTATCATACTACAAGATATTCTTCAAAGTTTGACCCTAAACAGCTCTTGTAGCCAGATGTGCTCTGCATAATGGGATGGGATCGGGACAAATCTATTGCAAGGAACTAGCTGGAGAAATAATCCATCTTTGATGTAGGCTAGTGATGACGTACATTTACTTTGGGATATTTTGGTATTAGCAGCTTCTTGCTGCAGAACTCACGGCTTCAGTCAGGAGAAACTCAACTACAGGTTTACACTGTGCCCCAATCAGGTGTAGGAACAAGATGATCAAAGGAAATGAGAGGAGCCTGAACTACATTTCAAGTGTCACAACACATGGTTTGAATATTTATACTGCATGTCAAAGTGACATTTCAGTTTCTCTTTGCGAAACGTCTTTAATTCTGTGGTAACTACAGAGATTAATGAGGAAAATAATGAACGTGTGTGATTTCAGCATTAAGATGGAACAGAACATTGAATGCAGTTCAGAGCTTTCAACTCCATGTCACACTCTTTCTAACAATGCTCTGCAGTGATGCAGTCAGTGATATAGTCCATCACCCATCTCACATTATAATAATAGTAATACATTTTATTCAAAAAGCACATTTCATGGCACTCAAGGACACTATACAGAAGAGAGCATCAAAATAAAATCATCAATAAACAACATCCAAGCACAAGAAACATCCAATTATCAACATTCAATAAATGAAAAAAAAAGAGCAAATATTAAAGCTATGGTGTGAAACTTCTACGTGTCTGTAAATATCTGTTTCACCCAAGCCATTACAAGAGAAGATGATACAACGCTGATTAAGACATTCGGCTCCTCTAACACCTCTCAGTATTTTTCAGTATTTGTTCTTTTTGTATTTGGTGTCTTTGGCGACATTCTCGCGCTGGTGCATAGGAAATACTGGTGTGTTCCAGGCACTCGGATGGATGTTTTTCTGAATGAAATTCCATCAATTCGATCTGGTAAACTGAGTTCAAGGTCCACGCTTGTTGAGTTTGAGGAAAAGACTGTTATAGTGCACTTTCATGGGTAAACAGGTCAGAAAAACACGAGGTACGGGTTGCCTGGAACGTTACAAAGTTGTGAGTCGTGACTTGAAGTCGTAACTTACAGGTTCAACAGCCTGCTGGAATGCAGAATAATGCGTTCTGCTTGGTTTTACCTGACAACAAGAAGGGAGGGGGGTGGAGAGCGCTGCAAGAAGCAACATGGCGGAGAACCCGAAGAAGCGACCAAGAGGTTCAGAAGTGGTTCCTACTAAGAAAAAGCCTTCCCGTTCGGCAGGAGGTCTGTTGGCGAAGAGAGCGACAAACGGTCGCGGTGGGGAGGGGAGGGGTGGGTGCACTGGGCCATAGGCTGTATTGAGGTGCCAGGTGTATCGTTGTAATAACGCAGAAATAATCTAGGGGGCAATAGAGGTTCTGCATTATAGATTTACTGTAAATGTAAAGAAATGTAAGACAACAATAATGAATAAAAGCTACATTACATGATATGCAAGCAATGCTGCATGGGTACTGTTATCACACTGTGTAAAAGAGTAGCTACATCCAGATGTCAAGAAAACATAAACTCACACACCTGCAGTGTGCGAGCAACCTGGTGAGAGCGATGAAAGAGCTGAGTCGCTCGCTCTGTTGTTCCTTCCCTCCCTCGTCCATGTGAGGTGTCTGTGTGTGTGTGTGTGTGTGTGTGTGTTGGGGAGAGGAGGGGAGAGGGCGGCGGGGTGGAGTGGAGTGGTCGAGGCAGATTCAAGTCTTTATTGAAAGATCATATGGGATGACTGAGGAATCCCATTACTTGTTGATTAAGTATTGATCCTGAGCTGTCCAAGTATTAACAAGTAAGCTAATATGGGCTGACCCATGGGACCAGTGGCTTGAGGTGTATGTGTGTGTGAGTGTGTGACTGAATGGATGGAAAAATAGAGAGCGATGGGGAGAGAGAAAGGAAGAAGGGAGAGTACCTGAAAGTGTGACAGAGAGAACAAGAGAGAGAGAGAGGTGGGTGGTGGGTGGAGGGTTGTATATAAGTCTAAATATTACAGCAGAAGCAGATGGAGAGAGACAGAGATTAAAGTTTGAGACAACAAAGAAAAGTGTGTAGAGTTGACTGTGTGTGAGGAAGAAGTGGAGCAAACTTCAGTGTTAACAGGTCAGAGAGAGACACAGAAGGGGGGGGGGGGGGTGTTGGGAGGAGGATGGGGTTAGGTGTTGAAGGCTTTGGTTGAAATGTCATGCAGTTAACTGCCAAGTGGAGATCAATTCCTTCATTACTCTCTGCTCCTGCCATTACCATCATCATTTGGCATTTCTTTTGGGGAATTGATGTCCTCTCTTCCATTTCTTCACACAGCTCTTGCAACTAAATATATCGGAGCACAAAGTGTAATATGGAATATGATAGAAAATGTCACATACCCATGCAGACCTATTCATGTTTACATCTGTATAACAGGCTGCGCATTATTATTGATTTAATTTTCTGGAAAAATAAACACAAAACATTAAAAGCTTTATATCTATTTTATACTGACAGCAAATAAAGTGAAAAGATGCCAATTTATCAATACAAGTTCCTATAAATAAAGAAAGTAATTATCATTTTTTTCAACTTAATCCTGTGTTAGTTTATGTCTGATGGAGTTGACGTGAAGCTGACAGGACTGACAAGTGATCCCAATAAACACAGTTGGAAAAACTAATGATTTCATATATTTTAAGTTACATACTGTGTATACCTGACAACTTTTTGTTTTGTAAAGTTTTTTGTGAGATTTGTATTTCTATTTAGACAGCAGCAGTGAGAGTGTGAGACTCTAATCAGGGACACTTTGTTGTTTGTTGTTCCATCAGTTTGTGTCGATAGAACTGTGATTTTATTGCATATAAGAGCTCTATGTACATGTACTATGAACTACTACTACTACTACTTACTTACTCAGGCATAATTTGTTTTTCATTCATTCATATGTAACTCTTCACATTACATTCAGCTGAAATGAGATGGTAGATTTTGTTGAGTCGTGTACCTACTTGAATTATTCCAAAGGTTTCCAGCAACTTTCAAACAAAGAGAAGTACTGTGATTTTATTATGCTAATGCTTTGGTTCTGTTTCAAGGATGAAACAATAAAAAACTAAAAAACGTCATCATCGTCTCCGAGTCTGGTTGATTGCCTGGACCGCTGATACTGAAAGAATCCAAACAGGGAGGGGATGACGGTAGTCACCCATGATCACATGGTGTTTCATGACACCACCTATTGCATTCTAGTGTTTTAATTCAGCGACGCTTAGAGGCAGAGAATTTACATGTATTTTATTAAAGATGTACCTTGCCATTACAATGAAAAAACAGCATCTAATTTCCCTTTTCAAATGTTGCAAGAATAAAAACATGCTAAATGTGTTGGACAAAAGTCTGTTCATGTAAGGAATTTAAGAAATACTGTAGTCATTCACATGCAGCGTGGTAGCTTGAAGCCTCGAGTGTGAATGAACTGTGTCTAATAGTGTGGTGTTCTTTCAGCTAAAGGTGGGAAAGTTTTTCCTTTTTTTTTTCTTTCACTAGAGCCTTTTGCTAAAAATATGCATGACACTGACTGATGGTGTCAGACGCTGGATATACGGGGGAGATGAGATCAGAGATCATTTGGATAAGATGATGATTGTTATGCTTGATAGGACTGTTCATTAAGGGTTTTAATCTAAGCAGGTTCAAGAAAAGAGAAAGTTTTATTACACCTGACGATTTTGCTCTATAATTCCGCGCAATCCTAAAAAAAAACCGGCTGCCAGACAGCATCAGGGACTCGTCCTGCAACCGTGGAAAGAACATTTCATCACTCAGCATCTCATGCCCGTATCCCACTGGCACCTTTTTTTTCATATGGAAGGTTGAATGCTGCTTTGTGAAACTGTCAAAAACGTTCAGTCTCCTCCTCATGACTTTATAACCTTCTCTTGCTGGTGAAGACAGTGCTGCGCGGTCAAAAGCTCAGCGAGTTTAGAGGGACCTTGACTCTTGATTGTCGTCAATAGACTTTGTTTCCCTTTTTAAATAGGAAACCGGCAGCGTAGTTTGTTGCCAAGTTGCGGTTTGATTGATGGCTGTCATTCTTTTCTTTTTTTCCTTGACCAGGAATTATCGCATTTAGATGTCACTTTGTTTTCAGTGTGAATCCACAATTAGTGAATTTGCTTTGCAGGCATGGAGCGAATTTACGTTATGTTTTGGTTAATTTTAAGCAATTAACTTCAGCGAAGATTAGCTGAACCTGAGCCAATCATGCACCTGACATAAAATGTGTTTTTTTGGGCTTTTTTGTTTTTCCTCCCAAAATTATCCTTTGTAATCTGTGTATGTGTAGCAATCTACGTATGGAAAGTAAACTCCAATAAACTTTACTGCAAAACATGGTGGCAGGATTTTCCCAGCTTTGATATCACCTGCTTTTTCTCTTTTTTATCTTATGTCCTCCAGCCACTGTAAATAATTCATTTTTCATTAAAAACTCATTACCACTAAAATCCCTGCGTTTATATTATCACAGAGTACGAGAGAGAGGAGACAGCGTGGAAGTGTGTGTGTGCATGTGTGAGTGAGAGAAAGAGAGAAAGAGAGAGAGAGAGAATGGAGTTGAAATATGAGGCAAAGCCATAAATAGATTGTGTGCTCTAATGTGATTGTCATCCTGCGGTTGCTCTTTGTCTGCAGAGAATGCAGAGTGATGAGTCCAATGAGAGGGAGATCAATGGGAGACAGAGAGAGAAGAAAGGAAGGGTGGAGGAAGATGAGTGAAGACAGAGGGAGTGATGATCAGCTTCTCTGGATGTGTGGATAAGATAGAGAAAGAGAGAGAGAGTTTGGTGTGTGTGTGTGTGTGTGTGTGTGCAGTGCAGGCTCAGATAGTCAGAGCTTACGTATTACACTGTTTTCATATGCAGATCAGTTGGTGTTATTATTCACTGTTCACAAGCTTCAGAGTATGTTTATTTATGTGAATATACAGGACAGGATTAAAGCTTTCATGTCACATAACACCCTCACAGGCAGCCATGTTGTGAAGTGCTGCTTTAACCGGCCTGGTTCATCAGTCAACAGTTAATGTTCATGCTTATTTACTTCTATTAAGGTTCTAAACATGTTTTCATGTAATATCTTATTGATTTTGCTTTTGGTTAACTATCATTTCTATTAATTTTTGGTTCTAAACATGTTTTCATGTAATATCTTATTGATTTTTTCTACATTGTTGTTTTTTGTTTTGGTTAACTCTATGGTGTTGTATGTTGTGTATGGTCTTAATTGTACTGTACAAGTGTTTCGTGATGTCTTGTGAGTCTATGATTGTATATGTGTTGTGACTGTAATGACGGTTGTTTCTGTTTTGTCTTGTCTATCTTGCAAATCTGGTTTGACTTATACTTGGACTCCAGGAAGAATAGCCAGGCTAATGTGCTGGAGCTAATGGAGAGCCAATAAATAAATAAATAAATATATATATATATAAATAACAGCCTCGAGAGTGGGCATGGTCAGTGTCACAGGAAACATGTACACATGAAGCATGAACGCAGCTCACTGGTTGCAGAACTTCTTTGCACTGTTTTTGAGTCAAAGTACAATTTATAGTGCAGTGGCGACCACCGGTCGAGGGGGAGCTCAATATCTATTATCAGCCTAATGTGTCCATTTATTTATACGTAAATGAATGAACAAACTCAACTATATTCAACTTGAGCAAGTAAATGTGAGAATTTGGTTAAACTGAAACAAGGAAATGCTATGATTAAATTGTTTTTTTCTTTTGTTTGTTTGTTGTTTTTACAGTGTATGATATGTACAATGGAAATTAGCTATATTGGACAGACAGATCCTCCAGTCATCATTTCAGCAGCCCACTGCTCCACCCACTCCCAGAGACACTGAGCTATCCAATGACCATCTAGTTTTGCTGCAGTGAGAAAACAACAACAACAACAACAACAACAAAATGATTGGACGCTGAACTTCAACAGGTGTAATGCACTGAGATGCTACGGGAATGAATAGGAACAAAATCATAATAAGTGGCTGATTCTGAACAAACTCATCTTAAGTCAATAACGTGTTAAACATGACAGTTAACCGCTGACCATACTGTATGTTTTGACATTTCAGACAAAGCAAAGCTTCCCTTGCAGTCTTCGCCTCTGACGTGTTATACTGCATATTGCTCTGTAAGGGGCCATCAGTTGTGCACTACATTGTGGGATACAATGAAGGTAATATATGGGGTTTAATAAAAGTGGCTCTCTACATGGTTGTAAGGAGAAATTAGTTATTTTGGACTCATGTCCCCTGTCCGCGTACCATTGAGTTGTGTATTTTTGCAACACTTGTTATCAACTTGATGACAATGTTTTCTTCATGTTTTGTCCATCTATTCTTTATCAAAAATATATATTCTATCAGATTCTATCATCTCATTCACCTTACACCCTGGGTGTCACTCCCATTTGTGCTTCAGTTTGTGCTCGACTCCCATTGTCCCAGAAGGTAAGTTTGTCTTGGGCACATCGTGCACCATGGCTACAAGCATACAAAACAGACATACAGTACACAAGACAAACGTATGTAAACCACACAGTACAATAACATAAAACATAGAAATATAAATAAATGCATTGTACAGCTGCAGCAGGCAGGGCTACATTAGGTGACTTCGTAGCGCTCAGCTGGCAACAACTGAACTTTCAAAACCATGCTGAGCTGCACAATACAGAGCAATGAACTGCAACAAATATTATAAAGAAATAAATGGATGAACAGAAATTAGAAGAACACCTTACCATTTCATCTTTTATTATATTTCTTTCAAAGTATAACCATGCTTTGAATAGTATGATGATACTCCAGAATTACAGGATTTTGAAAAATTCAGGATTTCATAGTGTAGTATGCAAACTGTTGTTCCCCCAAAGCATCACATAATGGAGTTGAAAGAATTAGAGAAAAGATGCTCAGGTGCAACTGCTTCAGCAGCGCCTACAACAAATAAATAAAGCTAATCCTTGGAAACACATTTCTCTTATTTTCTTTTCTTTCCCTTTTTCTTTTTGAAGTGGTCCTTGAGTTTTGTGCAGACTCCAATGTAAACTGTGATTCCCTCTGCTGACGAGGACGGCGCTTTTGATTTGGTCAAAAGCTCAGTGAGGAGACGGGCCTTGACTATTGATCGCCTCGTCAATAGCACTTTTTTGTTTTCAAATGCGAAATTGACAGAGTGGCTTTAAAGTTACAGTTTGATTGATGGCTGTCATGATTGTTTTGGTATCTGTGGTATCGGTGCACATAGGGCAAGGTCACACCAGCATATCTAACATCAAAATTCCACCACAGAGTTTGATCTTTTATGATGCAAATTCACAATTACCTATGTTTACTTGCATGGGTGAAGTTAATTTGCATGAATGGACAAGTATTTACAGCAGCAGTTAATCAGAAAAATAAAAAGTGTTGTTATTTCCCCAGTGCTTCATCTACACAACTGCCTGCATTCTTTGTTCAAACCAACCAAGGTGCATGTCCACTGAAGGTGTAAGATTATTTCTGACACAGCTAAAATGCCCATCTTACCAAGATGGGAGAGTTTCACATATCAGTGGTAGTAGTATTTGCTGTCAAGTTTCCAGCTTGTGCCATGGCAGTTTTTACAGGACACAAAACAAACAGTTGGAAACCAGGCTGATGTGCTACAGACTTATTCATACTTTCCCAAAACAGAGTCCAACAAGAACAAGTGCAGACTCTTCACTGTTCCTTATTGTTGCATACTGTATCTAACTGTGTAACTGTCCTGTGCTTGTTTGTTTGTTGAGATATACTTCCTAATGTTTGCCTGTGTGCTTGCGTGTGTGATTGACCACGCCAGTGTTTGGCATTCGCCTCGTCTTGCGGCCAGTCAATAAGGCAGCGTGATTATTCAGATGGGCCCCGGGTTTAACTCTCCCCTCCTCATTGACTTGATTAAGGTTGTAGTTCTGTTAAGAAGCTGACACACTTCATTACAGAGAACATTCCTCTATTGATTAAACCATTGCAAGGTCTGGCCTTTCTCTCCCAGGAAGGATCTCCTCAATAATAACTGCTCCACTCTCAAACACACGGATGTCGCTTTTGCATGTTCACACAGGTGTGTTCCTTCTGTGTGTAAAACCAAATATGTTGGGTGTGTGAGGATAACTGTCAAGTTATGTTGAATACACATCACAACATTTTTGCCAACGGCTGCCATGGTTCAACATAATGTGGAACAGATGGACAATAGCAATTTCTCCAGTACTCTTTGTTGGACATTGAACGACTTAAAACTTATGCTCAATAATACACATACTCAAGTAACACTTTGTTAAAGGGATACTCTGCCATAAATGTAACCCACGGTCTATCACACCGTGAGACCGAGTAGAACACCTCCTCCAGAGATCAAGTTTGCAGACTGCAAACTTCTCTAGTTATAGCAACTTCAGCACAAACAACCAGATAGCAAAATACTGCTGTCTATGGAGCCAAGAGCCGATCGCAATAAAAAAAGCCACTCATAGCCTCAAATAATGCTAAGAACAGCACCATACTTCATCAACAGTACAAACAGGGTCCCAGCACATACAAACACCTGCTAGCTTTGCCTGGTTTCTATTGAAAAGAGACAAAAACAGAACCCACCCACTCTCTTCCAGCCACTTCCTACTAATGCAGAAGCCCTAACAAGTCGATTACAGAATGCATTAGAAAAGTAAGAAGTTCAGTGACATTTAGCCCCAATAATGCAGCACGCTTTGCTGACTGTGATAGTTTGAGCAACTCTGTTCATTTCCCTGTCACACTCGCTAATAATTATTAGAAACTGAGAGGGAACATGCACCAAAGACTCTTTATCCACCAGTGGCTTCTTGGTCGAGTCAGATGAAGTCAGGTACTTCCAAGATGGTGACGGCAGAGCAGCTCTGCTCTCTGAACTTCAAAACAGCTCCTCAGAAACCTGTGGCTATTAACCTGTTGGAATCTCTGTGGAGCTTCTCTGAAGAAGAACTATCCAAATCGCCATGAATTCCTGACATGTTACTTTATCTTTCTGAGAGGAGTCGATACTGTAACTTTAACTTTTGGCCTTTTACTGCACCAGAGGCTTTTATCTTTTTTTTGTCTGGAGACATTTCACATTTAGCCATTCATTCCCCTGCAGAGAAAACCAATGGGACTGTGGTCACATGACTGGTTTTGCATGTATCTGCATAATTATTTCAATATATATTATTAATTTGGTACATGGCCTTAAAGAAGCATTTTGAGATTAAACAGCAAAGGATCAAGCTGTGTGGAATGCCTCACATGAATCATTGTCTGCGAGTCAAAGCCAGCTCTCAGATCTGCTCAGTGGTATTGTTTAATCAACAATGTGGCAAAATCTAGATTTTGACTACAGCTAACACCTTTTGAATTAGTTTCCAAACAAATATCACTCAGTACCTTAGCTGTCTCACTCCTGTGATCGGATTAAAATGTGAGGTGAAACTTTTGGAATAATTAATTATTCAAAGAATCAAAGAAACCTAATTATTTTATTCACCAGAGTAAGGTTGGAAGGTCCGGAATTGGTAATCACAGATGTAAGCAGATCTTCTTGTCTTTTTAAAGAGAGGCTCAATGATTGCTGTGTTTCAGGCTTTGTGAAATGAACCTGATCGCAGAGACCTACTGACTATCTACTGAAAATCTGTAGCCAAACAGCCCAAAATATTTTTTAAAGAAGCTTGAGGGAAATTGCTCAACATCTGCTTCTCAAGTTATAATTCAATGGAGCCATTTATTTCAGTGTCGTCTGGCAAAGCACACAAACAAGTATATATTTTATGCACTTATCCCCCCCCCCACCACACACACACACACACACACATTCACTGATACTTTACTTCTAAGGTATATTTGCCACATTGGTACTCCATATAAATCCGAGGATTTCCCAGTCGTCAAAGTTTAAAAGGCGTTGCCTTGTGAAAGTAATCACCTGTTTAACAACCTAAACTAGGACACTACTTTATAGGAGTCTGTAGCAGACATGCCTACACATAAACACACACGCACAGTCACTCTGGTGCAGCACAAATGTGCTTGCTGAGGGCTGTAACAAATCATTTCAAAAAAGTTCACATAATGTCTCATAATTTTACACAGTCGGGGGTAAAAGCATAGAAAATACACGAATAGCATATCATTGTCGTTGTATGGAAACCTTTATCTCATGTAAATGCCCCCCTCCCTCCTCCTCCTCTCTTTCTCTGCTGGGAGCAAGTTTTCCAAAGAAAGATTTATAGGAATGAGAGAAAAAATAGTTCCACCATTGGCAGCCATGTATCTTTGCTCAACATACACATGAGCACGTGAACCTCTGAACTGCGGTTCTTCAGTGTCAGCAGCTTTGGAGACAAAATGAAAACTTTATTGGCGTTGTCACTGTTAAGTGAAAAGTATTTTGTTGCTGATCCAGCTTCACTGGAATCAATAACCATTTAGTGAATTATGTGTTCATGCCAAATTTGATGAGTCTCTTACAGACTTAAATTAGCCACATCCACTGCCACCCACGCTTAAGAGACTTGTCTTCTCTGGCAAGACGCCAATTAATAATTGTTAAGTAATAATGTATATTACAGTATGCAAATACACGTTCTATTCATATACTGTCATTAAATTGTATGCACTTGAATATCTGCTCAAGGCAGATGTTGGGTCTGTATTTGATAGATTCATATTTTAGTCAAAGTAATTAAGCTCCATTTGTAGTTGATTAGATGGACATCGTGTTCACTGAAGGTTTCATTTAAAAATATATGTATATATTTTTATGTTTCATTGAACATTTGTAAAGAAAAAAATGTTTTTTGTGCTTCTAGAATTACGTATAATTATCCATATGTCATCATATGTAAATTATTATTCCTCATACCACATTAACAAAATTGGTTTTCATTTTCTAATTAATATCAACCAGTTTTGAATTTGACTAATCAAAGTGCTTGCATGAGGTTAAAGGTCAAATACGAGCTTCTCCAATCAAAAAAGGCGAGAGGCATCAATGGGGAATTTACAGTATATGTGTCATTTTACTAAAAAATAAATAAATAATGAGTAATAAATGAATAATAACAAATGCTCAATTCACTCAGCCCACACACATATTGGCAAGACTGGCACACACAAAACACTGACATGATGTCTTTTATCTTATCTTATGGGAACATGTTAACAAACTATTGTATCTACTATCCAGAAAAAGAGCATTTTGAATGGTGCATGAATTGGATTTATGTGCACCTTTATAGTCTTAACTGTTTTACACTGCTAGGCATATTCACTTTATCAAACACATTTACTGCACTTTTACATATTGCACTCTTTCCTGCACACGCACACACACATGTGGACTGAATGAGCTATAATGAACCACAGACCTTCTAACTAGTGGACATCTATGTCCTTTTCTTTTTGCTTGTTTTGATGGCAAATTAATAACTGTGAGTCCAACATTCACACTTTATTTAGCTCTATTTCGGGCCTCCCCCTAACTCTTGAAAGTCTAATCTGACTCTATAGCCACAAAAAACTCGAATTTGTTCACATCTGGTTGTGAGTCATCAAACCGAAACAGAGATAAACAATGCAAATCTAAAAGTGAGAGCAACTCTGTTTGGAATAAATGTCTTCATGGAATAAAATTGAATATTTTTTTCAACCTAGTTATTGGTTTGCTTTTTTTTTCAAAATAAAGCAAAACTGCTTTTGATTCAGGACACTTAACATTTTTTTTTTGACAATTTGAAACTTTGCATAGTTGTACTTGAGCCAGATGTCTCTCCAGCTCTGGTTATCCTCTGTTTTTTTTAAGTCTAGAAGCTAATCCTATCATGAGTCAAGTTTATGATTCACAGAAATCCCTTTGAAACCACAAAAGCTAACAAATTTACAGTAGCTGTCGAAGAAGAAAATTAACACAAAGACCAACAGGGAATAGATGTAGCCTAAACTCAATTTCTTCTTGGAATAAATGATATGAGAGCACTTGCTATTCTTCCATTACTCATGACACAGGATTGTCCCCCTTTATTTTGCAGCGGACGTGATTTCAGCTTGAAATACAGCACTCCAATGACCACTTCGAGAAACCCTTCTCGTGACCCAGGCTACAGTATTAGCCTGGCGGGACCATCGCTCGCCTACTTTATTGGTCGGTTCTTCGTTTCCAAGGCTTTTGGCCGGCATTTCTGTTGAAGCTCCCCAAAATACACACGCAGGCTTTATTGTGTGGGCGCCACGTCAGTGATTGCCTATTTAGTGAGTAATTATCCCTGTCTTTCTCACTCTCAGCCAACGCAAGCACTGATTAAGTTCCTCTCATTGTGGGTAATGTCTTATTTATCATAAGAGCCCAATGTGAGCTTTGCAGGAACCAAAAAAAAAAAAATTAAAATTAAAAATGAAGCATCGGTGACACATCATCTGCAATAAGTAAGGTCATGTCTCAGCAGGAAATGGAACCAATATGTCTATTAATGATCTCTTATTATGAAAAGGGAGATGTCTACTTTGATTAGAGTAATTTTTAGAGTGATTTCCATGTTTTTTGTTTTTTTTTAGACTAAATTTTATATTATTAACATAAAATAATCAAAGTTTCAGTCCACAGAGAAATAAACAGAGCTTATATTGAGAAAGTGTGACATTTGTGTAACTTTGTGACATCACAACATCGCCTTAGCCCCGCCCACCAGGACTCACTATCCAAACTTTCAGGATTCAGTTTCTTTGAGTGTTTTTCATGCGTTTTCAGTGTTTGGAGTGTTTTCAGAGTTTCTGTAGATTTGCTCTATGAAAAGAAAATTAAAGCAGAAGTAAGCGGAACGCTTGTGTTAATATAAGTTTAAATAGTTATATCTTCCGACAACAATCACGTATATAGAGTGTTTGGTCCGAAACACGGGTCTGTCAGTCTCTCTGCTCTGCTGTAAGCTGAGGAGAAAACTTTCCTTGTATCATACAACCTTTATCCAATGAGGAGAGAGAACGGCATAAAGGGGTGGCCCTCTCTGTGTGTGCAGCCAAGCAATGCACATGCATGTGGCGACATAGGGACGAGGACAGGGGCTGCTAACTACTAACCAAAACGACAGGATTGCTTACTTCTGCTTTAAAAAATTAAAAAATCTTACCTTGCACAATGTGGAACATTGAAAACCACACGTCTTCCTAAACTTTGGTAACACAGGGAAAGTGTAAAATATGTGCCCTCAAAATGTGACGACTGGTTTATCTCTAAACATGACACTTGTTAGTGTCAGAGCACCTTTACTTCTTCTAAAAACGGATATGGCTACCCAGCTAAAATTAGACAGTGACTGTTCAGGCCTCTGCTGGTATTACTCTATTCCAGACCCAGTTAAGCACAGCGATGCCACCTCGGCCCCGCTGCTAATGTGTTTCTTTGTGTTTATTAGTAAATCAAAGGTCTAATCAGCTCCGAGGCTGCTGAAGAGAGGAGGAGGAGAAGATGAGAAGAGGAGGAGGAGGAGAGGAGGTACAGGCTATTTTTCAATCTAATGGCCAATTAAGATCAGACTAAACGAGGAGACAGGAGAGCATTGTCTAGTGCAGACCTCATTGAGACTCTAATAAAATGTCAAAATACTACCTCTCCTCAGCACACACACTTTATCTCTCGATCCGTTCACTTTCTCAATCTTTTTTTTTATTCAATTAGTTTTTTTTTTCTTTTGCTTCTCAACCCCCACCCCCCACAAACACACAAACTCTCTCTCTCACACACAGATCCTAATTTTTTGCTTCTTTTTGCTTTGCCATTCTCAACAAAATATGCAAACATTCACAGTCTTGCATGGAGAAGAAAAAAATACCCCCCCACCTCTTTTTTTTTTGCTACTTTTTCACTTGCAGCCGTTCTTGCACACCCACACATGCTGGCTTCTCTCATCTTTTTTTTTTATTTAGAAGGGCAAAGACAGAGAGAGAAGGAGAAGAAAAAATGGAGCTATAGATTTGAGCAGCATACTGTATCAATTTTGCCCAGTCTAAATGACCTAAATAAGGAATTCAATACTGCAGGGTCTGAATAGGAGAGCTTAGTCCACATATTTATTGAATCCAGCCTCTTTGTCCAGTGCCAGCACACTCTGTGGTTTTAGACTCCACTCCAGTGATCCAATGTGGAATGGAAATCCGATCTCCCCCCCTCTCTCTCTCCTTCTCTCTTTCTCACTATTTCTCATTTCTGTCTTTCTTCCACCAAGCCCAGACCTGGCACTGGAGAGATGGAAGGAGGATGGTGGAAGGAAAGAAGGAGATAAAAAGTGAAAGAAACTGAAGCAACAAGAAGAAAAAAACACGGTGCTGTGTGTGCGTGTGTGTGTGTGGATACAGGACATCTGCACTCTTCTCTACTGTTGACATGACATAATTTGATATTGGCTCACACTGATTTTTATGAAGTGTTCTCACTTACTTGTCTGCACTGACTCCATCAATCAGTAGAGTGTTTTTTTTAAAACTCTCTCCACAGAGTGTTAAGACCTGAGAGGAGAAGTGACACGTTGGTCAGATTGTCACTGATCCATATTTAGTTAATCAAACACATGAAATCACAGCCCATATTAGTCCGAACCCATCTCAGACCATGGCCTTCTTTATAATCCCAGCTGCGTTCCTGTAAAGTACGCCTGCCTGTCTGTATCTTACAGGTTGTCGTGGTTACAACATCTGTCTGCAGACTGCATAAACACCTGTCAAAGTGCTCAAAAAACCAGCTCTGTGGTAGATCCCAGCCACAGCAGGTCTCCACGACCACAACATGCCATGATGACACACACAGACTCACAAAGTGAAACCAATACCAACCACACACACTGTCATGGTCGGTTTTAAGTTTCCACCTAAAGTTTTTTTTGTAGTTTAATGTGTTTATTTCGGTCTTGTAAAAACAAGACAATAGGCAAATATAAAAGTATAGATATAAAGCAAAAACACAACAAAGCAATACGATGCACTTGGACCGAAAAGGTGTAGGCTAAAGCATCAGTTTATTTATTTTTTATTTATTTTTTTTAAATTAACATTTTCCCTTCATTCATTTAAAATTTTTGACAGTTTATGAGCACACTGGTATTTATAATTCAGTTTTATATTTATGAATAATATTTTTAAATATGTTTTTGAATCTTTTAAGTGTGTGACACAGTTTGAGTTATAATTCTAGATTATTCCATTGTTTGACTCCTTTATACATCTTTGTTTCACATTTTGTTCTTACCTTTGCTTTACACATAAATCCTTCTTAGCTCATATCTACTGGTTTGAGTCTGAAACATCCTCTGGACAGCATGTGAAACCATCACTGCTGACCTGGGATCTGTGTGGACTGTCAGTTGTTCATTTGTATGTGATACGGAGGTGCTTTACCAGGAGCCTAGAACACACCGCTACTCTGTATCAGGGTTTGGGATTAAGCTGAAACCATCTGGGGCTGAGGTCAGGATGTTTGCGCATGCATGCGCTTTTTGATCAGCCTTGAGTGCTCCTGCGTAACAAACAGAAATGAGCGGCCTTGAAATCTTTTGCATCTCTTAAGGTTAACTTGATTGAGGAATCACTGATTGTATTCTGCTGTTTGGATTTATTAGTCCGTAAATGGCATGTAAGCTTTCGACCATGTGCTTGTCAATAGCTGTTTGAAGGCTGAGCATCCAGCTATAGAGTTACCATTTGAGAAAACAGTCATCCATACAGACGGTGCTGAATGTCAGAACTGTTCAAATGATTCATTATCGAACTACACTGTAAAAAATGGCTGTGAAATCTACAGTTAATTACTGCAGTAAACACAGTAACGTTACTGTGTATGAGTTTTACAGTAGAATGCTGTAAATTTTACAATAAAGCCTTCTCCATGTGACAAAATCACAGTAGTTTAAGTATTACTGTGAAAATCACAGTAGACAAATGGTTACTGTAAAGAAAAACACATAATACTGTAAATAGAAAAGTAAACTACTGTATTTTTCATTTAGATAAGAAAAAGTGTCTCAATAAAATGCTTATCTCTTTTTTTATTATCATCATAAGTTTGACCCTTTATATCATAGGTTATTTATCTGTTCTTATCATGGTTCTTATCTCATAATTGTGACTTTTAACCATGCTTTTAACTCATAATGACTTATAGGAATTTTATTTTGTATGGTAGGCTATCAACTGTAAGTTTTTTTTTTCCTTCCCCTGCATTTTCAATTCATCCAATGAGATTCAAGAGAGTTCAACGGTCGTGCTTCAAATGGGCCAATCACGTCGTAGCGACGTGGGGGAGCGCGAACACAGCACCTGCAGTTCTGATTCAGATTGACAGGAAAGCTCCTCCAGAAGCAGTTCGTTAGCCTACACAAAGCTGTGTTTTATGCTTGTGTTGAGTTTTGTTTCATTTGTGTGCGTTTGCGTCGTCTGTGTTCATTTTTGCCTGAGCGGAATTCAGCGGAAGCGTCTGCAAGACAGCTCTTACCAAGATGTCTACACAGGTAGCTAACATTAGCTTAATAAGTAGTGATAACAGTTAGCCTAGCTGACCGGACGGTCCTTTTTTAACATTAGCTGAGACAGAGACCTGTTGAAAGCTTGCTCCTGGAGCGTGATGTCGTTTTTTTATTCATTTATTTTTTTGTTTGGCTGCACGGGAAAGGAGTTTTTTTTTTTTTTGAGTTTCCTCCTGGAGTCCCACATCAGAACATCCAGAAAATCGGTAAGTACCATAGGCTAACTTACTAGCAGCAAAAAAGTTTTACACTTCTTGTCAGGCTGTGATGATGAACCACAGGTATACAGCTAAGTATTAACCAGTTAGCCTGCCATCAAAATGAATTACTCATCACCACAACATAGGCTAACTGCTGCTGCAGCTGACTGAGAGGACCACTCCACGTCGACCTCGTTGTCGTTAACGAGCAGAGCCGCTGCGGCAGCCAGCTGCTGCAGCATGACTGTTAGCTGTTAGCACGTCCCCCCCTGCAGCATCAGAGCTCCGGACTTATGTGAGCCCAGATGCTTTTATCAGACGTGAAACTGGTCCATTGCTTTGTTTTTCAGCATGTAAGCTTCATGTTCACACGTGTGTTTTCACTCTGGTCCAAAACAGTAGGTCATTGTGACGTTATGACGACTGTCCGGAAAACAGACGCATGGCTGTTTAAGCAATAGGCTACGTCTTCTTCAGATTGTCAAAAATCTCTGAGAAATTATGCTTGCGTTTTTGTTTTTTTTTGTTTGTTTTTAGTGCAGCTGTTGATATTATTATAATTTTTTTTGTGGTTGGTTGAACAGCATATCCTGACTCCACCAAGTAAGGAGCAGATGAGCCAGAAGCCTGGGAGAGTGGTGAAATGGAAGACTTCAACCCCCATGCAACCTCCTTCATCAAGGCCTGAGTTCGATTGGCAGGTGAGGTTCTATCTTTTGCATTGAAAGTTCAAGATGGTTCATTTAATGATGTTATCTCAAACATTTTATTAAATAATGTGTGTTAAAGGGATAGTTCACTCAAAATTGAAATTTAATGTTTCCATGTCCATATGACGGTTGTAAATGGATACCAACTTACTTCGTGACAAAAAGACACACCAAAAAGACATCCAAATACCTTCATGCTGCTCGTATGTAATGTCCCTCCTGTATTGAAGCCCCAAAAGGCGAAATTGTCCCGAAGCTCTTCTTCCTGGTCTGTCCAAATCTCGCAAGATTTTTTAAGGCTTTAAGACGGACTTTACATACGAGCAGCATAGAGGTATTTGGATGTTTTTGGTGTATATTTTTGTTAGAAAGACAGTTCATATCCATTTGCAACCATTATATGGACATGCACTGCTACGCCAAGACCCCCTGTAACCTAGAGAAGGGACGGAGGACTCTGAAACTTCTCCCAGCCCTTAGTCCACATGAGGGTGAGTAGATAATGAGTGCAATTTCAATTTTGGGTGAACTATCCTTTTAAGCAACTGTTGTGTCTGTGATTGAATGGTGATTGAGACTATAATGGTCCACTGTTGAAGGCTCTTGAGTCGACCTCAGCAGGAAAAATTTAACATGCTGTAATTCATGGTCAATTAAAAACATGTTAAAAACACAGTTAGTTCAACATGTCTTTAAGCATTTTAACACATTGTTAAACTCAACTGCATCCTGATTGTGGGCTATCTTAAAGCAGATATCAGCAATCCGGTTGTTTTGGCTAATGCTGCGTTCCAGGCAGGCTTTTGAAACCGTAAGTTATAGCTTCAAGTGACGACTACGACTTTGTAGCGTTCCAACCCGTACCTTGTGTTTTTACTGTCCTGTTGCCTGTGAAAGTCACTATAACGGCCTCTCGTAACTTCCGACCCGTGAACTCATACCAGATGGAACTGGTATGACTTCACAGGAAGGAAAAATACAAGTTACGAGTTTCCTTGAACGCACCATGAGTTAGCAGCCCCCGCCCTCGTCAGGCATCTATTGGTCCTCGTCCCTACGTCACCACATTCACGCGATGCATCCCTTGGCTGCACACACAGCCCTTCATGCCGTTCTCTCTCCTCATTGGATAACACTTGTATCCCATAAGGAAAGTTTTCTCCTGGTTTACAGCAGAGCAGAGTGAAGGAGAGACCAAACACTCTATGGAAGTGATGCTGACGGAAAATAGAACTATTTAGGACTTATATTAACAAAACATTCCGCTGATATCTGCTTTAAACTGAATGCAGCACTGTCATCTTTTCATATTTGACACTTTCTATCAGGAATAAGTATCTTGACACAACATCACTATCTTAGACCCTTATCACATACGTGGTGCATTACAGTAATTATAAATCAATTTAATTGTGTTTTCTTCTTTAATTTCAGGGCTCCAACTTGGATCTGGGTCTCCAACTTTAGGGCAAGCAAGAGGCCATAGACCTTTCATAGAGGAATGAGAGGATTTCTCTTCTCGAAGAAGTTTCTTTTGTGTCCAGATGCATTGTTCATGCAAATATTAAGTATTTTACAAGATATTGCTATTGTGTGTGTGTTTTTTTTAATGTATAAATGTGAAGCTAGTCTGTTAATAGTGTTGCTGTTGGGCTGTTTCCACTCCACTGTCCCTGTAACAAGCTACAAGCCATTTATCTAACATCACAATTGGTCTGAAGCTGTTTTAATGAAGGTAAAAATTAAATGTAAGGTAAATATCCTGCATAGTTCTTCTCCTCTATGTCCGCTGATCAGAGCAGCGCCCCCAGGTATCTGAAGTGGTAATTTGGTTTGGTACAGTGGTACCGTACTTGGGCTAAAAAGTTTGGTAACCTGTGCTTTATCATGTTCCCCTCCACCAAATGTCTTTAATAAATAATTGTGCTAACAATTTTCTTGTTTTCTTTAGTTAATTGAAATATTTTAGATTATGGGTCATTCTATTAATGAATGGATATATTAACTGTGTGTTACAGTCCCTAAATACTGTATAGTATTTAATTTGTACAGTGATCAACTGTTACCTTCTGTTACTGTATTGCCATACAGTATACAAACCATGAAAAATAACAGTGCTTAACTGTTTTTATTTTTAAATCACAGTATTTAATTGGTATTTACTTTACAGTTAAAAAAAAACCAATACTGTAAATACAACTGAAATCACAGTATTTAATTGGTATTTACTTTACAGTTAAAAAAAAACAATACTGTAAATACAACTGAAATCACAGTGTTTAATTGTTTTTTAATTTACAGTAAATAAATTAATACTGTAAATGGAAGTACAGTATCTCTACTGTAAAACATATTTACAGTAATTACTTGGATAATTGTTGCCAGTAAGTTACTGTAAATTTTAAGGTAATTTTGTTACAGTGTATGTAAGTGCTGTTGGACAAAATGTTAAACTTACAGGCTTTTTATTGCATTTTAAATTGAGTCAAATTTCTCTAATCTGTCTTCACAGTGACATTTAAATCAAGAGTTTAACACTTCTTTTCAATATGAACTTGTAGAAGGAGTTCATCAAGGTCAGAGGAGAGTAGAACTGGGAGACAGAGACTTTTAATATTAAGTAAGTGAGTTATATAACAATCAGGCCATTCACACCGACTCCACTCCTGGTTTCTGCCATGTCAAGGATTTAGGATTTCTGGACCCAAAGCCCAAAGCAGATCTAGCGCAGTTCACTGGTTTATTAAACAAAAACATAAACATCTTACTGGCAGGTGAAATGGAATCCAGCTCAGGTGTGCAAAGAATCCAAAGTCCAAAACCTCAGAAACAGACACTGGGTTTGTGAGCACACTGCACTGAAAAAAGTGAAACTACTGTGTCATTCCTTTAAAGTGTATTTTTAAATTGGTCTAATGAAAAATTATGGTTTCCTGTTTAAACCTGATTTTTTCAGTTCGCTTCAAAACAAATATCACTCCCTGTGGACTAAATTAAAAGAAACGCTTCAAGTTAATTGGTTTTTTCACGTTAAACCAGAGATTTTCATGTCACGTGACTATGTGACGTCAGACCAGAGCGCTCTTTTCAAAGTTGAAATCCGCCATTGTTGTTTCCTCGCATCAACTGCCGACCTCGGGAGTGTGGACCGTCAGTCCTATCTGGAAACTCTTTTAAACAAGGTAAGAATTCAAAATTATACCGTTTTAATGCAACATGGGCTTAAATGCATAGTGGCAGAATGGACAACTGACATTATCATCAAAGCCAGATTTGTATTCTGTGCACTATCGCTGGCGCTAGCTAAACCGGTCGTTAACAACAACGTGTCCGTTGCCTCTGTTTATTGTGCAACGCTAATGTTGCCAACGTTGTTGTACAGTGGCATTATGAAAGAATACGTAAATTATTGTGATTTGGCTTGAATACGGTAACGTAAAAACGGGGGCGGGGCGGCCGCCCCCCCCACCCCCCCCCACCCGCCGGCAGGTCTCCGTCACACAGACACACGGCGCTGCAGCAGTGTAAAGGGAAGACGGTGAAACCCCGCGGTGAGTTAGGGGGATGTTGAGTTACTGTGGAGGTGTGTAAGAAGCAGGTAGTTGCAGGACGCAGTGTTTGGCACTTATTAATTATTGCCGACCTGGGGCAGACTGAAAATAGTTACTCTACCAGTTAATACCACATGTCGTTTTTGTTTACCCTCCGTCAGGGCTGTTTGAATGAACCAAGGCAGGGAGCTCACGTGGGACTATCTCACAGAGTTGGCTGTTTGAGTGTCACTCAGTTGTCAAAGGATGTGATTGGCAGTTTATGAGCAGGCATATTATTTTGAAGCAATATTTTTCATAAAATAAAATACCATGCAGAGTAATTGTATATAAATGGCAGACAATTGATGTTTTATTCATTTAGTGCAACCCAGTAATAAAGATCCATTCTCTCATCACAGTATAATCCAGTATAGTACAATACCAGAATGTATAAGGTCTATTGGAGTCTGCAGTGACAATCATGGATAGTGCTATTTGTCCCAACAAAAACTAAATGTGAAATCTTCAAATTCTGTTTACAGGTTTGCTCCTGAAAAGGTCACAGTTGGTAAGTCCCTAAATGAACAGCTGTGGAAGTTATCTACATGGTCGTTTAAGTGACATTAGTGTCATTGACATTTGTTATATTTCATTAATTGCAACCAGGTATAATCTAAAATTTATCAGAAAATAACAATAAAATTTATGATTCATTCAAATAATTTCATGCAGTTTTAAATAATGTTAAAAGTAGGCTTGACATACACTACACTTACTCCAGCTTTTGAACTATTGCAGTGTCTGCAGATTTGTTGGGGTGCAAGAACCGACCGATCCTTACCCTCTGCCTTACTACATCGATGGGCGACAGCGTATCATCTCTCCGAAGAGATGCATAAGGTTGTATATTAATGTGTGTACACTAGGAAATTGAAAACCTATTCAAAAGTAGCTTTTGTTTTATCAGTCAATTTAAATGTGAGAAGAGAAAGACAACACACAGTTTGCCAAGAATTTTCACCAAAAATGTGAATATGAGTGAATCTATGCTATGGCCAATTACGTACTACAACTAACACTGTTGTATTCATGTTTTTACTGCTGTAGATACTTTATGATGGACTGACATGGCGGACGGAAGACCAGCTGAGCTGCGGGTTAGCTGCTGAGCTTGAAGATTTGGCGACTATCAAGATGATCTCACAAAGTGATGATAGCCAAACCATCCCAAGAGTTCAGCATGTCTGATGCCCTTCAGCTATGTTTGGCATCTTCCACGGTCACCAGGAGTGGAAGAAGTGAAAGACTTATGGCCTGCATTGGTCACACTGGATAAAGTAAGTAATTTCAGGTCACAAAAATGTCATGAAACAGATCTTTTACACCACAGAGTTTTAATGTGAAATGTAATGTAAATGTAATCATCAAATGTAAAAACATTTGATTGTGATATTTTGTTTCATAAGGATCAGCTCTGAGTTGATGAGATTGACTACTGTTCCACTTCAACCACGATTCCTGGTTTCCTTGGACAAGCACCACATCAAGCTGATCAGAGATCATCAGGAACAAGGGAGGATCTGTCAGAGAGAAGACCGGTTAGATGCTGAAAAGTTCTTGGTCAGGTATGTACTTGCTCAATACTGCAAAACTCACTGACATCACAAACAGTAACATTTTCATCCTACCAAACACACAAGCCACTCATCATAATCTCATAATCTTTTATCAATCAGTGAAGAAATACAGTATGGAATTTAATGAGATGCAACACAAAAAACACAGTGTAAGCACAATATACCATGAATGACACTTACTTTTCTTATCTTGACGTTCGGAGTATCACAAGAGCACCCTTCCAAAGGAAAATAACTTAAATCTCAGGTAGAAACTGATTTCAGTAAACGAGATTAGTGGAAACTGAGTATGTTGAGCCTGAGATGAGAGAAACTCAGAGTTTCCCATTTCAGAGAGCAGGATCAGCATAATGCTGAGTCAGTCGCTATGGCAACATGTGCAAACCTTTGGCTGAGTTTGATGTTTTTTAATGTGTTCATACTCCACATACGCCGTCGTTAAACTCTCCAGTTGGGTTGGAGTGAGATTCGCGGCTCTGTTTCTTTTTTTCTGTCGTTGTGAATCGTATAATCTGTGCTACATTGATGATGGCTTGTGCTCACGATGAACGCGCCTCCCTCAGGCTGAACATACTCTGGGTTGATTGAACTAATTCTGATCAGCTGTTCTGAAACCGAAAACTCAAGAGTTTTCCAGCACAGGCTCAGTCAACCCTGAGCTCGGGATGTGACTCAGTTTGTTGAGCCTCCTTCCTGAAACGGACCCCTGGTCTTCTGCTGTATGATTACGTCACTTCCTGCTAAAGTAGAGAGGGACTTATGTGCTTTTACAGAGTAATAGCCTTCTAAACAATAAATGTCTTGTCTTTTGTCAGGTTGGTGGGAAGTATGGCGCCGAAGGAGAGCTTCAGCCTTGCACATTGGCAGTGTTTGTCATCAGAAGGAGGATCCATTAAAGCCACCAGACATAAGCCCCTCCACACCTTCAAAAATAAACTGTCTTCGACTGCACATGGATTTACCCTCTTATTTGCCCACATCTATGCTGAGCTGTCCAGGTGAGCTCAAACACACTTTTGATGCACTGCAGGAAATATTCATGGAGATGGACTGCACACTCTGAGTGTCATTTTTTTTGGCTCTGAGTGTCAAGCTCTAGATATCTGGTTGCTCAAAGAAAGACATTTGGATACCGCATGTTGATCTGTTTTAATTGCTCCTTTTTTCTTGAACTGTCCATAGCAACTGTGTTCATCATTGTTTTTCTTTTGGGTGGTCCCTTGCTTTTGTAATGGATCAAAATAATGTTATTCATACATTCTGATAATTTTGTCAAAGCAAAGATTTAACACTGTTAGATGCTCTATTTTCATACTTTATGCTGTTAAACAACAGAATGAAAAGACCACAGTGTATTTTGTTTTACATGCAACTTTGTTTGTTTTTCTCAAGTGTTAATGCATGCCTATTTGAGAGTAATCAAAAATAAATGGTCTTTTGAAGAGAATTTTCCTGTTATAGTTTTATCTTAAGTGAATCAGTTCAGTTAATCCTAATCTTATATTATAGGGAAACATATTTTGTTTAAAATTTCAGATGTACAAAGTAAAAAATGTCATTATATTGGCCAAAATAATATTTTGGCTTGTGATTTAACAGAATATATTGATTAATGTATAAGTAAAATATTGACTTTGTGCTGAATCAGAAATTTAAGTTGAGATAACTTTAAAAAATTGCATGTAACAGAATTACAGCAATTCAATTAGTTAGATCCAAAGTAAAATCTTTAATTAGATATAATGGTAAATATTAGTTTCTCTTAACTTAAAAAAATTGCATGTAACAGAATTACAGCAATTTAATTAGTTTATTCCAAAGTAAAGTTTTTCATTAGATATAATGGTAAATATTAGTTTTTCTCAAATTAAAAAAATAAGTTGTAATGAAGAATAAAAATAGTTTATGGTCTTTGTAATGAATTGTGTTTTTACTTTGTATGAAAGCAAATTTTTTGGCTTTTCTCAAAGTAGAAAATTTATTTACATTAAATCAAAATTTATGTTTTCAACCAAATCAAAAAAATTAATTTGTGAAGAACTAATAAATTTAGGTGTAACAAATTACAGCAATTTTTTTAAGTTGATCCAAAGTATCATTTTTTTCAGTGTGGTGAACACAGCAGGGACAAATACACAGACAGAGACTGAATACACACAAGGTGTAGCATGTAGCAAGCTACTTCAAAATAAAACAGGAAAAAAAAAACATCTTAAGTGCATTATCAGCCTTATCACCCCACTTTCATGGTACGTTTGATTATTTATTGTTTACACTTGCTCAGAGAGAGAGAGAGAATTATTTCTACACAGTCTAAAAACTGGTTTACTTTAGTGCATTATCAGGAGGATGAACCTGAGTTGGTTGAAGTACAGGACTCTTTTACTGTTGAAGCATGAAAAGAAATGATGACTGTGGCAAAAGCAGTAGGACTGTAAACTCATATACTCGTATCAAATAATATTCTGTTTACAGTTGCCAACATAATGAAATGTGTTAATTGGTCATTTTTGAATGTAAAGATAAAGAACTTATTTCACATGGTCAGTGATTTCAAACCTGGGGTCCAGGCCACAAAGCGCTAGACGTCTCAGGGGGTCCACAGATCTTTGTCTGTTCTGAAGTTGTGAGGCTATCTACAATTTAAAAATCCCAATAACACACACAATGGGATAATCAATTTTCTTTTTTTTTCTTTTTTTTGGGGGGGGGGCTTCAAGGAGAAAAGGTTGGGAATCACTGGTAAGGATGACTTTTTCAGAGTCGATGGTATAATATGCTTTAAACCAAAGAGCTGAGCAAATTAAACTCCTGACTTGATGACGGTAGATGGAATGTCACATTGATTAAGTTATAATTAGTCTTGGGGGAGGAGGCATCCATCTAATAGTTAAGGGGATATTCCACTCATAGTTTCTGTAGGATTCATCTTCATCCTTATGTCTGCAAGTGCACCAAATGTCAAAATCATCTAATAGGCCTAAGCATCACCACTGATAGACTTATAGACTAATTACAATGTGCACAAAACTATGAGAATCACAGTTTGGACATTATGAAGTGAAAAAAAGGAAAACCACCACAGCTATGTTGCTCTTATTTTTGTTATTTGCACCAAAAATTGAGACCTGGCCGAGCGACGCTGTTGTACCGCTTCCAGCACCGAAGCCTTACTCAACTTACCCATCCCCAGCCGACTTGTAGCTTAAGACTGTTAACATTTTGGAAAGAGTTTAGAACTGAGAGGGGAAAAAAGTCATTAGAAAAACAGGTTTTATGTTTCTGATTTCTGCTTGAGCACGAATGCATTTTTTGAGTTCATCCAGTGGTTTGTGAAAGGCTTTTTAAAGTCCCCCGGGGGGGCACAGATATTTCTCGACCAATGGACCAAACATTTAATCCTTCAATTGTACTCAAATCACCAAAATTTGAGGTAGTGTTTTCTCATGACAACAGCAATTTTGGCGGTTGCAGCAGAGGCACACAAGTTTGTTTTTCTCCTGTGAAAGGATGTTATTAGGAATTTGAATGATACACTTGCATTAGAAGTAATGGTAAACACTACATGGAAACTGCAGAAAGCTGCAGCATTCAGCTGAAGATGGGAGGGGGTAGGGGTGACAAAGAGGGTCTTCCTTGTATGCCATTTTCGTTCTAGTGTGTGTGACCACGTGTGTGTGCGTGTGGGGGGGTGACCTTTTTAAGATCCAGCCAAACTGCTAAACACACTCCCTCTGAGCTTGTCATTTACAGGTTAGCTATCAACATCTTACAGTCGGAGCACAGGGGACCGACATGCACATGCCAGCATCATACACGTGTGGGGTATGGATCAGGACAAACACACACATACACACACATATTTACACAAAACACACTGGTCTATGGGGTGCACTTGTTCAGAAGATAGAACAAAGGGGTGAGGCATCAGAATCGGTTCACATGTGGAACTGTTTCTTTCTAATCTGTTGTCAAACACAAGGCTGTTAGGATGTCCTCCGACTGTTTTCTGATGGATATGGAATCAGGAGAAAATCCCTCTTTTTGAAACCGCACATCTGCTTTTGGTGATAGTTTTGGTTTGAAAAGGCCAATTCAAATCAATAACTGTATTCCCTTCATTACAATCTATTTAGCATCACCTACTGGCGAGCTCCCAGTCAGAAAACATGATGATAGCTGATCCCTTGCTGGGGCTACGGGCTAATACATGTCCCTGTGTGTTAGAAAAACAATGGAAAAGGCTGCTGTCATGTTTTGTAGAACCCAATGCACGCTCCCCCTGACGGTCAATGTGTCTCCACTTGGCAGCATCACCTTTCCATGGAAGTGATCATGAAATGTACGCCCACATACACCAGACTGTTAGAATAGCTTGAGGGGCTAATTTTTTTTGCCGGGGAAAACCTCACATAAGCTCCTTATCACAACACATTAGGAAGAGGAGGGGAGGGGAGCACTAGTGTCAGCTGTCCAGCCTCATTGGAGATGGAGAGCCAGGCTGGATGTGACAGGTCAGTGAACAACACTAGCCAAAGGCTGGGGAGGACGAGGGACACATGGTTCCTCAGAAATCCAGCACACAAGTCTGGGAGGTTGTTTTTTGCCCATATCTGGGGTGGGGGGTCTTAGGATAGAAAGTTTTCAAACTGTATGTGACAAGATTTTCATAGCCTCATACAAGATTTGGTCAAAACTTGTGAGGAAAAACACTTTAATCCATGATGCCCTCTTTTATTTTGAAATTATTTTCCATATGGCTTTTATTCTGACATTAATTATACTGTCAGCCACTGCATGTGTCTTCTATGTATTTCCATTACATTGCCAGACTTAGTCAGTAAGCACATTGTTAACTCAAGTGTCATTTTACAACAATTGCTCACATTCTCTATAATCTGTTCCAAATCTGTTCCAATCTCAGCCAGGTTATAAAACAAAGCTTGGAAGTGTAATCAGTGCGGAAAGATCATTGGTGTAAATCTAAATGATCTTAGCCAGGTCAGGGGTATTTGGAGTGCCAAGGCCATTCTGGAAGACCCTCAGCATCCTCCATATAAACAGGTTAGGCTTCTTCCTTCAGGAATGAGGTTGGACCTAGGAAGCCAAGGTCCAACAGATATCTGAGATCATTCCATTATGTTAAATATATTTAAAATATCGATGACATCTAAGTGTTAAAGCAGAAGTCAGCGATCCGGTCGGTTTGGCTAATGCTGCGTTCCAGGCAGGCTTTTGAAACCGTAAATTACGGCTTCAAGTCACGACTTACGACTTTGTAGCATTCCAGGTAACCCGTAACTCGTGTTTTTCTGACCTGTTGCCTGTGAAAGTGCACTATAACGGCCACTCGTAACTTCCTACCCGTGAACTCGTACCAGATCGAACTGGTACGACTTCACAGGTCAGAAACGAGTTACGGGTAGCCTTGAACGCACCATGAGTTAGCGGCCCACGCCCTCGTCATGGATCTATTGGTCCTCGTGCTACATCACCACATTCATGCACATCCCTTGGCTGCTCACACAGCCCTTCATGCCGTTCTCTCTCCTCATTGGATAACACTTGTATCCCACAAGGAAAGTTTTCTCCTCGGTTTACAGCAGAGCAGAGTGAAGGAGAGACCCGTGTTTCGGCCCAAACACTCTATGGAAGTGATTGCTGACGGAAAATAGGACTATTTAGGACTTATATTAACAAAAACATTCTGCTAAATTATGCTTTAATTGTGTTTTTGTATTCACACTATTCTAAATGTTATTTAGTGTTTTTATGTGTTTGATTATGACAACAGCTGTTTTACACTTAATTTCCCCTCTGGGACAATAAAGATTTAATTTCAATGCAGTTAATGGAGCTATATGTAAGTTTTGCAATTGCTACATAGCTAATATTAGCATGCACAACTGTTTACTTACCATCCTTGAACAGAGATTGTGAGTTTAGTTTAAATCTTCCTTTACTCACCAGTTGCTGTTACCAGAGATGGAAACCAATGCAAAGTTCTATTGAAGTTACCATGCTTACCAGCATGACCTTAGCCTCGTAAACCAGCCTCCCCCGGAAATGCATGTAATTCATTTCTCAGGGAGAGTCTGGCCTCATCCCCGTTGAAACCGTTTCGCCAGAAATCGGCCGTCTACCGAGCCAATCAGCGTCGCCGCTGTGATTGACACAGCACGTTGGCCAATCAGGGCCTGAAAACATCGCTATATGGACTGGACTCACCTACAACAAACATGGCGGAGCGTCAAACAGCGGCGTAAAAACAGCAGTAAGGGAAGTTCTAAATGAAATACCATCAATTACAGAACTTAAACAAGAGCAAGAGTCGGCGCTTGTTGAGTTTCTGGGAGGAAAAGACGTTATCGCTGTTCTTCTTCGGTCCCTGATTGGCCAACGTGCTGTGTCAATCACAGACGTTGGCCAATCAGGGACTGAAGTGATGTTTCAAAGTTTTCAACGGGTATGAGGCCAGACTCTCCCTGAGAAATGAATTAAATGCATTTCCGGGGGAGGCTGGTTTACGAGGCTAGCATGACCTGGCCTAGCCACTCAATCTGCCTTGAAGATGGACTGCTAAAAGGGAGTGGGTGGGGTCTAACCTCTCGTATTAAACAGACAAAAATAACTGAAACTCTTGTCAAGCAACAATCACCGCCACCTGCTCCCAGCAAGATCTGGGGCAATGCATTTTCAGTTTAGCTAAATTAAGTTTCACTGTTTTCACTGTTTTTGTGAATTATCACATTTGCAGCCGGGTCTGCTTAACACGGGTGAAAACTACTGTAGATTCAGAGTCACTGTTCTCACCTAGTTTCACATTTTAGTGTCAGTACTCAGCTCTCATCTCATAATTTGGATACTTTTCACCAAACTGCATGTGTGAACCTGAATGACCTTTATGCAAGTAATTATGAGCGGAGTGGTTACCAACCAGAGTTTCTCTGAAACAAAACAGACGTAAAGATTAAGTTTCCACTATGGTCTGTTGTGTTCGTGTATCCAGTGGCCTGGTGAAGACACAAGGCTCTCTTTATTTTCTATCCACACATCTGCTTTTGGTAGATTTTGGTTGGACAGGCACACAAGCAATGCAAATCAATAACCGATTTCCCATCCTATCCTGGGTAGCCAGGAGATGAGTCTCTCATGCAGTCTAAAGAGTGAAATCCATCTGACCCTTAAAAATGAGCCACTTTAACATTCATAGAATATTCCAACAGGTACTTAGCATGCATCCAAGGACCTTAAGAGAGAGTTTACAGTATAATAAACTTATTATTCTTAATATGACTTCTCCTATAGCAACCCTTTATATTTGCATAGTAACCCAGTTTTTTCCAGTATGAGTGACCTTTTTATAGAGGCCATACAGGACCATAAAAACATTGTGAAAAATGCATATTTTCTTTCTTTTTTTTTTAGCTCTTTGAAGACAGCATGCAATCTGAATATCTCACACTGTCAATACTCAATGAAGCTAATTAATTATACTGCAATGTTTTGAATTAAAATAAGGTCACCATGCTGTTAGGTGATGGTTAAAAAAGAAAAGGTATAACATTTCTGAACAAGTGGCATTAATGAAGTAACTAATATAGTTTCAGTTTCAAACTTATTGCATTTATACTGTGTTTTTGTACTATGTAATAAATTCCTTTTTTTCTTTTCAAATAGCTCTGCCAACACTGTCTGTCAATTTGTACTTATTTCAGCCACATTCCTGTGCAAACCGCACACACACAAACACAGACACATGCACACTGGCTATTCCAAAGTCTGGTTGAGGATTTTGCCCTTGACAGAAAGAGTCTGAAGAGATGAAAACAGCAACACTGAAGACTTTCAGACATATTGCTGGAGGTTTGATCTCTTCACTCACAAAAATATTCTCACTGAGTAAAGTGAGCACACGTGAACTATGGTTTGTGGGATTACTGCTTCCGTATCTATTTAGATTGTTACACACAGTCAAACACTGATTCTCTGTCCCCAATCAATCTTTCAACCTTTGCTGTATTTTATGCTCATGCCCATACTGCAAGCCAAGCAGGACATTAGATAAACATACAAACTTGAATAAAGGGTAAAAGACAAAAGACAAAAAAATCAGAAAAGACATGAAAAGATATGACTCCAAAAAAGTGGGGAAAAGAGAGAGTTAATCTTAGTCAAACTGCATTTACTCAGATGTAACGATTACAGGTACAGTTTATTCCACCTGAGTGAAACAAACCATTTATATCAGCTTCTGAGTTCATTACAGACCTGAGATCAGTTTGAGCATGTTTCTTTCCCTAATCTTCAAACAAATGCAAAATCACTTCCAAAATAGGCCTTAATGGGTCTTTGGGTTTATTTGACAGGGGTTGTGTTAGGTAGTAAAGTAGCCCATAGTCAGTGTGTTACCTGCACTGGATTCAGCTAAGTGTGCTCCCAGGTTAAAGAAGCAGCCCGATGACTGGCTCAGAGGCTGGTGATATGATGGGCTGCTGTGGATGAGATCAGCACAAACTTATTTTGGCAACTGCAGTTATAAAGAAAAATACCCACATTAAAAATAGGTCTATTCAGTGTGTGTTTTATTTTGAAATTCCACCACTTTATTGTACCCTCAAATAACACTTCCCTTTGGTCCAAAATGTTTTCAGCTGTACCCTCCATGTTACCATGCACAATCGCAACTATGATGAGCATCAATACTCTGCAGAAAGAGCTTCTTGTGTGAAGGAATACATTAGCTCAGCAGTTGAATATTGCAAAGAAAAGGGCTGTTACAGGAACATAAAGCTGTGCGTATGTGCAGTATTATGTTTGTGTGTATGTATTGCATGACACACATTTTTGCAGTTGACCCCATCCACTGCACCACACTGTTCAACTTCTGTGCCGGTTCTCCCAGCCGTTCCTCCAAACTAGGAGTGGACTAATAATGATACAAAAGCGAGTCAAAATGTAAAGTCGACCTTTGCATTGCTGTTTTGTGTGTCCATTTGAGTACATCAAGATATGCCATTCATGTAAACTTCAGTTGTAAGTTTGAGTTGCTTTGCTCCTCCATTCCCTGCCACAAGTAATGCATTTTATGTCCAGAACAGAGAGGCTAATTGAGATGTAAGATTCACACCACCGAGCGGTAGATGGGAATGCATAATGAAACACGGAGCAGGATTGTATGCTAAATATAATGACAGAGGTGAGGCTGCGGATCACATTGAATATGAGGCAAGCACCGTCTTCATCTGCTTGCCTCCCACACACACATATACATGCTTGCTTGCTTACACACACACACACTGCACACAATATACACAGGTTCACATCTACGCTGAAACACATACTGAGTACAGGGCAGAAACACATGTGCACAGTTTCAAACAGCAGAGGAGCGAACGCACAATGTGTGAACGCATGCAGGAAGGTCTTCTGTTGTTGAGTTCAGTTGCGTGCGCGCACACACACACACACAGTGCACACATACACACACACACACACAGAGACACAAGCGCATGTTAGAGAGTCCCAGTGGCATAGAAACTGGCAGGCATCCTTCCACTGTGCTCCAACAATCCAGCAGGCTTTTCTTTACAACACTGCCAACATGCGTTCCCCTTCACACACACACACAGACACACACACAGCCCATTGCTTTTCCTTTCTCCTCTCCAATCAACCATTATTCTAAGCCCTCACAGGCATTGTACACAATGAGAAGTTAAATGGGAGAAAGTGAAGCTTATTTGTGGACATGTGCTTTGTTATTGTTTCAATAAAAATTCCCTATGAACATGACAATTACATAAGTACAACAAAGAGGCTTATGGCGAAGCCTCAATCACGTCTCCCATATTAGACGTCCCTTCAGATATTCTGTAATGGATCATTAGTGAGAGTATCTCCAAATAAATCAAAAAAAGTTGTTTGTGATTCTTTTTGATCTACAGCTCAAGAGGAAGAATAACAATGTTTGATAGAAACTTGAAACTTGGTAGAAGTGGATGCTTGTACTTGAAGTTAAAAAGCATCGTTGACAGTTCAGTGGACATGTTTCAGCAATTTAATGAAGTTATTAACAATTACAAATTAAGCTGCACCGATCCTTTTCATGACTTTGTGACTGATATCCCTTCTGTACAGCTTTGTGTAGCTTTTAGCTTGGTTTAGCCTGTTGTTTTGGTTGCCAAGCTTGATAATTCAGTGGCAATGGAGTTCAAAATGTCTGACACACTGATGTAAACTACCTGCCCAGCACCAAACAACAGACAGATGATCGTGATACTAGTGACTTCCTAGTGATGATAGTGAGGCATTAACACCTTCCGTCAGACATTTTCCACAGGAGTTGGTGGAGACCAAAACAGAGCTAAAACAGAGTGTTACATAGTCATCAGATGTACGAAAAGAGTCTAGGGTGAATGTTAATGTTAATGAGTGTGCTGGATATAGTATTGCCAAGTTGAACTTGTTCAATAAGTTACAGCTCATGTGTTCATCATTCAAGGTCAAGGTCAATGCTGTGATCTTAGGTCCATGGAGGAAGATAAACAAGCATGTGAATGTAGAGTCACACTGACATGGTAAAAGATAGAATGCATGTTTTTTTACCGTCTGGTATATCCTGTATCTTACAGCTGCTAATGTTGCTATATACTGTTGTAAAATGACAATGACTCAGCATTTTAGCATTTTACTTCAGCCAAATACGTTACTTTAGGCAATAAATCAATTTTGTTAACGTTTTACAGCCCAACTTCCTGATCGGGCCTGGCTACTTACTGTAGTGTTCACTGTGGGATTACATGCAAACATTTCAGATGCATTCCATTTTTCCATTTCAGTTTGTCACTCGCTAGTCTTACTGAAGGTTTTGTGTTCTTTGTCTGTCCTACCGTTGTCAAAAAAAATTCTTGGAATTACTTTGGTGAGCAAAATGTTGTCATAACTGACATATGATGATCAAAATGAAGTTGTGAACTGAATTGAAGTTTCCCTTTCAATAATCGCCCACACTGTAAATGAAAATGAAAGACTTAAAGCATGAGGACGTACAGAAAATTACAATTAAATTCCTCACATATTCAGCCCACTCTTAGCATCAGTGTGACCCACATTTGCTCGGACTCGGTCACTTTTACAGTTTGTCACCCTCCCTCTTTCCCTCCACACACACACACACACTAACACACACACACACACACAGCATTCTGGGCCGGGCAGCTCCTGGCTTCCACTTCAGGGTTTTGGCTGTACCCCTTGCACCGTGATACACACACAGACACCCTCTCCTCTCCCATGCTCTAAGATCCTGTTTATCAGCCTTTATTGTCCCAATCAAAGCCTTGCCTCCCTGACCGCCTTTAATATTCAGCACTGCAAGATGGTACATGAGGCGTTTGTCTCTATTCTACATGTGTGTGTATTTGAACGTGGGTGTGTATGGGCATGCATGGTTCCACACAAAGTGGAGCTGGATGGCTGCAAGTTGCCCCTGACACAAAACTTAATTCTCCGAAGCGAGGCTGGGGATAAATATTTCAAGGTCATTCTGTTTGCTCTCTGTTGTCTTGTTCCGGGAGCGCTGACTATAATAGGAATATATGCATGTCTAACTAGGGGCTTTAGAACAGAATTACACCGCCTGCTGTGCACTCTCTGCCTATAGGCGAAAGCCAAGAGATGAAAGATGACTGACAAAGACTCTGCAGTGGACATATAGAGCCATGTGTTTCAATATACACTAAAAATACTACCGTCTTTTAGGGTGCTGTGGGATAACTCTAACTCAAAGAAAGTATTATTAAAACGCTCTCTATCACACATGCATTTTCTTCTTATGTATGTTGAATCCACACATCAGATCACAGATGATGAATTAACCTGTTTCTAGCATGTTGACTGAATACTACTGACACACTTCACTTGTTGACCAGTACAACACTGGGGGGCACTGAAGATTATGGTTTTCAAAACAAATCAAGATTTTTTTGGCCTCTCAAACAGCAACTAAGAGTAGGTTTGTCATAGTGGACCAAGGGAATGTACATGAAAATAAAAATTGGACCTGCTTTGGCAAATGCCTCATCCCAGCTGCCATAGCGACCCTGAGTAAAAGGCCTCGCTGAACAGACCAGAGTGTGGACTCTTTTTTGGATTGTTACATGTGTACACTTCTGTCTATATGTTGTATTATATGTGTTTGCCCCAGTGTTACCCTGTCTATCCTCATAGAAGAATGTGAAACAAAGAGGTACTGTGAAAAAGAATTTCCCTTAAGGGACAATAAAGTCTAGAGTCGAAAAGTCTATCACAAGAAGGTCTAATTGCCCTTTCACAGAAATAGCAATAGAGTGTTTGCTCTCACCATCTCTTTTATATACAGTCAGAACAGTGATCAGATATTGATCAGACAGTGATCATTAATCAGTGATCATACAGTGAGCTGGCGGTTGATATAGTAAAATTGGTAACAAGACAACAACGAATATGTGAGGGATAGTTAATGAGTAGGCTGTGTTAGGATGTAAGACATGACGTTTAGGTGAAGATCCACCCATCACAAAGCAAAACTTTGGAATGTAATTGTCGCATCAGCCGCATACTCGTGTCTCCGTCTGTGTTTTGATGCAAAATATTTGCCGCCGCAATTTTGTGCAGTTTATTTGTCACGTCCGCGGTGTGATAGGGCGTTAAGAAGGCTAGATTCCAAGGCCTGGGGCCTTTCTGGGTGGAATTTCCATGTTCTCCCTTGTCTGTGTGGGTTCTCCAGCTTCCTACCACAGGCCAAAGACTGAAACAAATTCCCATGGCAGGTTAAACTGCATGGGAACTGACTCCCTCCTCAGTCAGGAATTGCAGTCATCAGCGTAGGTGATGGTTTGTCTTCATGTTACAGAAATGACATGATGGCAATTTCATCTTTCTAAGGTGAGGAAAGCCTAAGGATATAAATGAGGTGTCATTCAGGCAAATGCACTGGTCAAAGCACTGAACAAGGTCAAGGTTATGGTCATGAGGAGGGTTAGGGTTCAGGTTTCGGTCACGTACTGCAGGTGGAGTAACAGATGACCTTCATGGTGTGATGAAGTGAAACCGAAGCAGAATCGGACATTTGCTGTTGAGTGAATCCATGCTCTCTCCTCTTGAGACCTGATGTCATCTGATGCATCACCTTGAGGTCTGCAAGAGAGTATAAAATGCCTGATGGCAAGATGTTCCCGGTCACCCACCAAACAGCTCTTTGAGTTTTAGGCATTTTTTCTGGTTTCAATTTTGGTTTTGGTTTCTTCTTTGACCAGCTATAAGATCATAGAATGGTTTGATAATAGTTGAGGAACTGTTCTCACAAACCCTCGATGGCCTCTAGCAAATCCAAGATGCAACCTCAGTTCTTTTAAGGTTTTGGGTACTGACCAGGCAATGAGAGTAGAAATCTTATCTTCAAAACCACTGCGGGAAACCACATGTACCAAGTCATGAGCAGATGTTTGGAAGTATATGTACTTTTCCAGAGGCACTGTTCGGCCAAAGTCCTTCAGCTGATTAAGTACTTTTATTAGTGCTGCTTCATGCTCTTCTAATGTGAAGAAATAATCAAGCCATCGATAAACACAAGAACTTCATACAAATTCACTTTTTTGGGGCATGTGATTAACCTCACAAAATCTTGTCCCATACTTGGGACACCTAATTTTAGATAAAGCACAGGGAACCACTTCAGAGCAAAACGTGTCACCAAGTTTTGACAGACCATGCACATCCTTGAGGGTTTATACGTTGAACTTGCTATGATCAAAACAGAATCACACATGACTTTTCTCACCGCCACAATGAGTGATGAGAAGGAAAACTTGGACACAGATTTTTTTCCAAGAAACTGGATCTAGAGTAGTTTGATGGGTCAGCTGAAGTGTCAAGAAGCATTCTCAGGCTCTCTTTTGTCATTTTGTGGGAACAAATAACGGCTCAGATGTGTGCACTGTTATATCCATTGTAATGTAAAGACTCCAAAGACCTGGGGGGAATCTGATGTCATTAGATGAGGTCAGACAGTATACAAACCAGTTTGTTTCATGTGTACCACAGTAGACCCTACAGCTCACTGCTACATCCATTATGTTTTGTCCAGGTTTTACTTGTTTGCGGTTTGGTGGGTAAGGATAAAGAGTTGCCCATTCAGTTTTTATTGAGAAAGAGCTTAGCATCTTCTAAAGTAGGGTATTACTCAAGTATGAGAACTGTGATGAAGGCCTGCAGGGACTGAAAAAAGAGAACCTCAAACATCTCAGTGAAACTCTGATATGTCTTGAGATCTCAACATGAGGACTGCCAGCATTCTACGCCCCCTAAAAGCACCACAACGTCCTCCCAGACTGTCATATGTAATTACATTGTTTGGGGTCATGAGCAGTTCTTGAAGTGGATGTGAATGTTAGTACTTAATACAGTAGTAATCGTTAATAGTAGTACTTCTGCATGTAATATGTCATAGTGGGGAAAGGACAACCTTGGAGTGGCTAGATTATAGAATCACTGACTCATAGTGATAGCGTGGTACTACCTGACACCTATGGACACTCACCTTTACTTTTGAAGATGTGTGTCCACTCTCATGTCAGGAGTTGTTTGCTGGAAGAATATACTGACAGACCTTTCACTAATAAAAACTAAACTGTCCGTCAGACTGGCTTGGCAGTCCTGGGGCCCTAGTTTCCTGGTGCAGCGCAGGTAGCGAAGCGAAGCGCAGCCGGTCTAGTGCAAGTTTGGACTGGCGCAGACAGGCACAAAGTCAAGTCGGGAGATTGGCAGATCGCGCTCCGCCAATATGGGTGTGGCGGCGCAGCAGGAGGCGGTGTCACAGATTCAGCTTGGTGAAGCGGAAGTTTCGTGAGAAAATGTCCCGCCGACTCTGCGCCGAAAGCAGACCACCTCAAAGCAGGTCTATCTCGGGGCAAGGCGAAGCGGAGCTGGCGGAGAGGGAGATTGGTTGACCGGAACAGTCCACACACGTCAGCAAAACCTCACAGACAGGTTTCTACTGTTCCAGACGCAATTAGATGCAATAAATAACCACAATAACCGCTATTTAATGCAACTAATGGAATCAACACGTGAATTTATATCTATAAAGATTGTCCCGTCACATCTGACGTCAGATCAAAGGCTGTTGGCAGCGTAATGTAAACTCCACCTGATTTAACACAGCAGGGACGAACTGGCACTGGAGCTGTGGATTGCGGTGATGATCCGCGTGATGATCCGCGATGATGATTGAGAAATAATAAATAATTATAATAATAATAAATAATAAAGCCTGGTTGGTTTGTGGTTTGCCCCGTCACATCAGATCAAAGGCTGTTGGCACGCGTAATGGAAACTCCACCTGAATTAACACAGCAGGGACGAACTGGCAAAGCAGCTGATTGTGGACTGTGAGGGTGGATGACTGCATGTCACCATGTTGAGATGTGATGATCCGCGTTATTTATTTACCATAAAACTTCAAATTGCTGTCGGTCCCAATTAACCGCTCTGTCCACTCCTCTTATCCGCACTTCAGCACCTGTCTGTACAGTGTCAGCCTGGCTCAGCTCGCTCCTTGTAAATGACTTATTAAAAGTAGCGTTAACAACCAGTTCTCTGATTACTCATAAGCGTATTTAGGCTATATGTTGCATTATTAATTTTTTTTTTTTTAAAGGATGGTGGAGCCAGCCAACACAGGTGCTGAAGTGTGGTCAGTGAGACCGAGGACGAGTCCGCCCTGGCCGTATTTACAGTAATTCCTCCGCCGCCTGCCGCCACGGAGTGAAGCCTCTCTTTCCCCAGAAGGAAGGAGGTTGAACACTTTATTAATAAACACCGGTTGATTTGAGAGATTTAAACAAATAAAGCCCGGGCCTTTGTTTTAAGTTTTACGGGTATGTAGCCTATTTATTTATGTATTTATCAATTTATCAACGAGCCAGCGACGTCAGGCAGCTGGTTGTCGCTTAGTTTATTAGTTGTTGTTTTTTACACTGGCCAGCGGTTCTCAGTGTATCAGATCAAACCTGATTAAGGATATTAGTAAACTCATTATTCAGCCACTCTGAGCTCGGACCTCCGGACCAAAACAGCTGTTTCCTCCTGGGAGAGGTTCTGCCTGTGGCGTCGCTGTCTCCTCCTCTCCTCCGTCCATGTCAAAGTAGGAAATGACATCACCGCGGCTCACTTAAAGGTGAGGAGAGGAGCTCATTTGATTGGTGAAGATCCGAATCGGCTGTGTTAATCCCACTTCACGCCTTTCTCTCCTCCTCCTGCCTGCCTCCCGCCCCGTCTCCTCCCTCCTTGGTATTTGCGCTGGGAGGCAGGACAAGGGGCGTGGGTGCGCCGGTCTGCGCCGGACTTCGCTGCCCACGATTCTTGCAAAACGCACCTGGACACACCCAGTTGACGTGGCGAAGCTGGGTTGCGCCCTCAGTTAGACCGGTCTGCAAAACTAGGGCCCCTAGTGTTAAATCCCTGACCAAGAACCTCTCTCTTTTTTATATATATTTGTTGGTTGAAAAGAGTCCAACGTATGTATTTGAATATGGATTGTGTTAGGGGTTGTGTGTTGTAATGATCACATCTGGAATTACTGTACAGATTGTTGTGAGTGATGGGTCAGTTCCCCATACTGAGCTTGGTGAGTGCCAAGAAGATACTGGTTTAGAAAACTAAACCCAGGCAGTCACATCCACCTAATTTCATCTTTTGATTTCTTTCTTTTTTCTGTTTAGGTGTTTTCTTTTTTTCTTCTTTTTTTTCTCCAACATCTGCACTTTGATCAAAATCCCTGTAAAAGCAGCACATGGACATTGGGAGCAGCATTTTCAATTCTGTAAAAGCTCTCAGCCAATGATAAAAAGCACCTAGTGACTCATTCTGAAATGGCGTATGAATAAACACACTGTGTAACACTGACATCACTAACAGCCGGGAACATCCACACTCTAAGAAGCATCACTTGCAGTGATTACCCTTCTCCACCCACCCCCAACCCCTCTATTCTCCCTTAAACAAAACCATTTCATCAATAGATTTTTTGGAAATGTTACACATTTCCTTTCGAGGTTAGCGAAAGGCAAAGCAGTCGAGAGCACTAACGAAGCGTGGTCAAAGTGCGAGCAGGGAGAGACTTTTCATCTTGGCGGGAGATGTAAAGTAATGAAGTTGACACCACTGTCCACCCCATTAGGCTGGGCCTGCATGGACCATTACAGGCAGGGTGAGAGGACAGCCCAGAGCCAGAGGACCCCATGGAAAACACACACACATGCACACACATAAACACACACATGCAGACATAAAAGACGGAGGTTTACACACACATAGAAGAAATGACAATGCACAGTATGGCCACACTTGACATTCTTTCCTAAGGGCTTTTCCTATACTTATACAAAAACAAAGCACTTTGTATATCTGTGTGTGTACGTGTACTTGTGCATCTATACATGTGAGGACCAGTTTAAGATTTAAATCATTAGAGTGAGGACATTTTGGGAAAGTGAGGACATTTTGGCCGGTCCTCACATTCTCAGACCCCCTCCAAGAACTATTGAGGGTTAAGACATTATAGGTTATTATAATTAGGTTTATGTTAGGGTAAGAGTTATGGTTAAGGTTAGGCATTTGTTTTGGATGGTTAAGGTTAGGGTAAGGGGCTCGGGAATACATTATGTCAATGACTGTCCTCACAAAGATAGCCGTACAAACGTGTGTGTGTGTGTTGTGGTGGTGGGGGGACTATCTGAATAGGAGAGAGAAGTAGTTACATAGTACATCCTAACATATTCTTTCCCATAATGTGTTTGTACATGTATAATCCCTGAGTGTGTCCTGTGTATAGCAGCAAGAATGTCAATGCATATGTGTGTGTGTGTATTTGTGTGAGTGTGTGTGTTGGTATGGAATGATATGGTGGCAGCCTCCATTCTCCCACTCAGCCTGTCAGGGAAATATAATTTGTGCCTTCAGTGCTTTTCACCTGGCTCATATGCAGCATGCAAATTTATTTCTCTAATAATCCGAGTGCGCAACGGTCCTCCTCCAGGATTAATGACAGCATTCCCGGGGCCTTGCCTCCACCCTGGACCGCCAGAATATTACCACCATGCACCCCCCTCACACACACACACACACATATATACACACACCCTGACATGGAAAAATTGTGTTAGTTCTACACAGAAAAACGCTGGGGTATTTGTCCTCCTAGACAATATAATGGGCTGGTGCATCATCAGATTGCAATGTCATTTCAAAAAACCTTGAATACAAATAATGGGAGAAGGGGGTGGGGGGTGGGACAGGGGGGGGGAAAGAGGGAGGGAGGGGAGGGTGCAGTGGATAGATGGTGCGTTTTCCAATCCGGTGGGCTAGTTATCCTTCATTTCAGGTAGAGTGGTGTTGTGGTGACACATACACACATGCACAGAAGAAGAAAAAACACGCCGCTCCGTTATTCAAATGAAGTGTGCCGCATTGTGCAGAGCTTGCTGCTTTCCCGGGACACATCCCTTTTCTTCCCCTCTTCCACCATTAATTAATCTTAGAGATCTTTTTTAGCATCCCTCCCTTAACCCTCCCCAGCCCCAGATCTCAGGCTTTTTCTAAGCAAACAGCATGAAATATGGATATGGGAGAAGTATTAATTATAACCCCATGTGTGGGTGTAGATCTCGTGTGCGTGTGTTAGGGAAGAGGGAGAAAGGGAGAGGTGAGAGAGAGGAGGAAACAATGTGCCAGCGCCACCACCCACCGCCTGGATCTGTCGCAAGAGGCTAGGAGGGAGAGATGTACTGAGACAGTGTGAAAGAGGAAGACGAATGTGTGTGTGTGTGTGTGTGTCCTTCTATTGGTGTGTTTCTTCTATTAGTGCCACCCCAGCTTATGTAGGCCTTCACCTGCGAACAGAGAGCGCCTCCATCACAGGTGAGGCCATACAAAGACTCGGTCGAGCCTGTCAGCCGCTGCCATCCAGCACAAAGCGGGTTAACTTGAGCGGTGGCTCTGCACCCTGACAGGCCACGACTGCTGGTCACTTATCTTTTTAATTAGCTTTTCACTCCTCCTCAGCCTCCCTGCACTCCCCATCCTCTCTCTTCCCTCCCCCCCTTTCTCCCCCTGTCACTAATTCTGAGTGGAATTTTTGTGAAGAATTTTGCTTATGCACACTCATCTTCTCCGCGCTGTAATGAAACTTGCCAACATGAGCCATCGCGGCAGTAGAAATATGGGGACGTATGTGGAATCTGATCCTACAGTGAGACATAATATACTTTAGTTAAGGACCTTTCCAACACTATATCAGAGCTTCAATTAAGAAATAATAATTTATCCTCATAATCTCTGGGATATTAAATTCATAATTCCTCAGATTTTGGAACAGGCCTTCACAAAGTAGAAAGAGCTTCTTCCTCTCACACAGCAGTCACTGTCAGTCCTACTGTCGGTCCAGGGAGGGTGTCGACTGAACTATTAGAACTACTGGCGCAGTGATACAGGCAGTATCCCTCACTGACATCCCACCAAGTTTAAACCACTGCAGACAGTGACTGAATCAAAGTCCTTAGTTCAAAGGAAGATGGCATCATGTTTTAAAGGTCCAGTACTCAATGTTTTTTTGGTCATGGGGCAGGTCTACTGTATGTTTGTGTTAAAGGGATAGTAGCATTTTTTAAAAAGTGGGATTGTATGATCTACAAATAGCCCCCAAGTACTTTAATTGCAGTAGAAGACTCTCTGCACTGTTATAAATCTCTGGGCAGGGCTATGGGCTGGCGTTGCTAATGGGAGGAGTTCAGAGAGTCTTCTATTGCAATTAAAGTACTTAGGGGCTATTTGTAGATCATACAACCCCACGTCTAAAAGAATGCTACTATCCCTTTAACAATGTGAAAGTATCAAAGTGCTCAGTCCACAGAGAAATACATTCCTCTATTCAGAAACTGACCCTTGGAACTAGCTGTCAGGACGGTTTTGTGATGTCACAATAAAGCTGTAGTCGCATCCAAACACTGGAAAAGCATGAAATGGTTGTAATGATATAGGATATAACTGTGTAATATGAAAAGGGCATCTTCTTCTTTCTAATTTACACATCCAACAGTTACAGAACAACATTTTTAATTTGAAGTCATGTGTCTGACCACTCGGCAAATCCATGTCCACATCCTGAGTACAATATCCAGCCTCTTTAAGCTCTGATTTTGGTCTCCACCATATTCTAAGCAAACTCTGGGGTTTTAGAGCTTCTGACTGCCTTTTGCTAAAGTAATCATCTAAAATGAATCATTATGGGGTACTGGGTATAACTTGGTCAGAGAAAAAAAAAACAGCATGATGCTGAAATATAACCCTAAAATGTGAAAAAAAAAACTGAAGAGGGCTGAATGCTCTCTGAGTGCACTGTATATATAGCCTTGCGATTGAAGGGCACAAGACTTCCTGCACAGACTGCAGATGAGGAAAATAAACCTGTATTTTTAAAATGAATTATAATTTCAATGTCATGGTTGAGTATTAGAAAAAAAAAATTGATTTGTTACCACAATGTGTCATTTGTGGCAGTGGTACATTGTTTATACCGCATGCGCGTAATGGACTCGTAAGAGTGATTGAAAATGCAGACAGATGGAATGAATATTCAAATTAAGGTGATCCAAGGTAAACAGAACACAGAGAAGCAGGGGGATGTTACAGCTGAAACCACACTTTCTGATGAGAGTGATTTACTGATGCACCTATAAAAACCAGTAAAAAACAGGAAATCTGTTGCATTTCGTCAGTTTCTAAATGTTCTATGAACATCTTAACCACAACTGTTACTTCATGTGCATCTTAGGTGTTTACCTGACGCTGTAGAAGAAGATGCTACTAAAAAGTCTAGCCGGTGAAGTCATAATGTATTTTCCAATCCCATTTTTCTGCCTGTCCCAGTAAATCAAACTTCTTTTTTGTCCCTGTATATTTCTTCCCATTTGTTTACACTAGACACAAGAGCGAGTCCTCTCATCTCGTTTAAAATGGAATAAGTAATGTTAAAGCAGTAATAACCACTATATTGTATGCAAATGGGAAAGGGTAAACAATCTGGCCGTGTGGAGCTGATTGTTCCTAACAGAATTATCACCTGAATCTGCAAATCCCCTCAACTTCATGGAGCTTCCGAGTGAATATGTGCTGTTTAAGCTGTAATGCCACCACTGTGGTCCATTGTTCACTCCCATTTGTAGACTACTTAGGAGTGAGTTAAGGTACATTATATGTTTGTTGATACACACCCCTTGAGCAGTGACTGGGACTGAAAGCAACACTATGCAACCTCAGTGTTAGTGGAGAACAGCCCATCCATAATAGAACTTGGTGTCTGGACAGAAGTGAGAAATAGTGAGTAGTGTAAGACAGGATGAAGGTCTAAAGGCTTTGTTCCCTAATAGTCAGGAGCAAAGGATGGATAGCAGCCATTGATAATGTTATTTTGGCTCATTGCTGCAGTTAAAATATTATATTGTGGCAAGGTGAAGAGGGCCCGGGCGGGGATTGAACCCACACCTCCCAGGTAAAAGTCACATGCACTTGCCAGTCAGCCAAAGGGACATCACTTTGGCCAAGTAGCCAGGGCACATCATCAATTGGAGGCATAGTGACAGGAATCTCACAGTTCAACTTTAATATATGACACCTTTAATTTATGATCAACCTTGAAGTCAGATTTTTGGTCAGGTCCAGTGTGACGACTGGAATACAACAATAGTGTCAATGGATTTGATACTGTAGGTGACACATGAATGTAATTTAAATATCTACAAGGAACAATACTGTATTATATATTGTATAATGTACTAAATAGCAATTTACACATAAAGTAGAAATATCGGCAACATTAGTTTTTTTTTTTTTTTTTAACATATTATTATTTAATGAAAGTCCTGTTTTCCATTTTATTTTATTCTGGTTTGGTTCCTGGCTGCTGTGGAACTGATATGGCCTTTTAGCTTCAGAATGCTCCACTGTGTTCTCCAGTTATCTCATAACTTCATTAGTCTGCCGGTTGGTGCTGGAAACGAGGCTGATGAGCATGACCTCAGCCAATGAAGTTGCACTGAAAAATCCTGTAGGTTCTGTAGAGCTGATAAGAACTGTAGAATTATGTGAAAGTTTTGATAAAGGCAGCTTTAACCTCCAAAGCAAATGTAAACCATTTTGAACTTTCTCTCCTTTTTTTTTGGCTGTTTCTTTGGCTCCATCTTCAAAAAGTTGCTCTGGAACCAATTGCTCAGTGAATTCATGTTTGAGATACAGTTCAGCTTGGTGTTACACACTCGTTTGTTTCCAGAATAGTTGAAGCAAAAATACATCCAAAACAGATTTTACAGAGGATACGTCAACACGTGGAGCCAAACCCTGCTCTCTGTTTCCCTCCACTGCAATTAAACCCCCATCCCCTGCTTTGTCTGGCTGCTGCACTCAGGAAAACAAAAGGTTATAGGGCCATTATGGAGGTCAAACTCTCCTGTTTCACATCTCTTAAGTGTTTTTATTGTGTGTTTATTAGGTTGGAGAGTTAAGACATGAGTTGCTTTGGAATTCCTTGTGGAGCAGCCTAAGGTTCTCAGGAACCGGACCATCCCATGGTCATCAGCATTCCCGAGAAGAGGGCAACTCACCAGTGACCAATTAGGTGACAGATTGAAGCAGGGCAGGGTGGTGAATAAAAGAGACTGACTGGTTTGTTAAACCCCATGTGGCAGGATCTTTTTTTTCTTTTTTTTTAATGTAGACTTTTGTGAGGACACAGAAATGGCATTAAGAGAGAGGCGTGTCATGTTGCTGGACCTCCTGATGAATACACAAACACAGGGCTTCAGGGACTAACAACCCTCTGAAGGTCTCCACACTTACAGTATACACAACATGGAGGAATGTATGAATCAAAATGTATTTATTTTGTATTATTTTATTTTCACAATCAGACAAACCCTCAGGTAAAGCCTAGAATCTCTTGAGCTCCTGGTTTTACTATTTAATTCCCAGTAAATTTTAGTTCAATTTTTGCATCATTGTTCTTCCATCTCATCAGGGTACTTTGATAACTGATTATGAAAAAAAAAATACTATGATGTCACCTGTAAGTGTCCATCTAAGCCATCAAAGATGTGACAGCCTTTAGGGGACCAGAACACTATCAACGCTGCGTTTCATCCCAAATGGGCTTTTATTAAAATGAACGCCTAATTAAATTCCAAGATGAGGGGGCAGCGAACAATGCCAGACAGTGGCTACTTTGATTTTTTTTTTCCACCCTTGTTTTAAAGTAATTATGCAGGCCTGAGATGAGTGAGCACACTGCCGGATACCCTTCTAATGAGTTAAGCAAGAAAAATCGCCACAGTCGTCTTCCTTGGCTGCAGCTAATTGCCTGGCCACCACTAACACTGTCATTTAAAATGTGCCTTTTTTTCTATTTCTGCTTTTTTTTTTTTTGATAATTAACATTTCTGTAGAGGTAGTCTGTAAATAGTAACAGAGTTGATTGCACTGCACCTGTCAGATCATGCTCCTGTTTGGAGAAGTAGTAGGAGGTGCAGGTGAAGGTCAACAAACTTTTACTTTAAAAGCATGAACTTTGCTCTGAAGGGGTTTTAACATGCAGTATTATGCTAATTATCAGGTTTAAAGGTATTAAAGCAGCTGCTTACAATATAAGAGGCATCATAAGAGGCCAGGGAAAGTGTCTCCTAATGCATCGCCAGTGAATACATGAATGAAATCCCTAGAAAAATGAGTGAAGAAACTTACTTTTTATGTGAAAATCTCTCATTCTCGCCATAGATAATATGAAACAATAAAGATGATGAGGCAGAGGAATAAGGAAACAAAAAAGTGAGGTGTAATAAAGAACAAATCAGTAATGATTCTGTTATGACATTTTAGTTCACCTCCAGGCAGCAATGTCCAAATTTATATTAATCAGATGAAAAAAAGAAAAAAAAGAAAGAAAAACTATTAGAATCACCCCAAAAATGTCACAGGAACCCTGTCAGTCATCTCATCTCTCACACATGCATCCACACACAACTGTCTCTCTCTCACGCACGCAAAGGTACTGTATGAGCCGTCGCCATCTACAAATGCATCTACAATGACACCGCTAACATTTGCGAATGTTTCTGCACCTCCAAACAAGGGAATCAGTGAGACAGCACATAATTATTCATATGTTTCACTTAACCTTTAACATGCAGTCCCATACAGTGCCCCAGTCAGCGTCTGCATATTGGTACCAGATTATTACGAGAATGGCTAGGCATTTGTCCTTGTTTATGTGCCCTGTTGAAGCATCCTTGGGTCGTGCTTGCCTACACTCCAGATGAATAGCATTCCCTGGCCCCCGGAGGCTCCCAACTTCTCCTGAGACCTTTAAGTGTTTGTTGACAGACAAACAGACTTTGGCTTGTTTAGCTTTCTCCACTCTCTAAAATCTAAAAGGTCACCCGCAATTCCTCCCCCTAGCCGTACCCCCCTCAAAAGAAGAAGAAGAAGAAGAAGACGAAGGAAAAAAAAAAAAACAAGACCTCAGGAAAATGCCCTTACGAGCGGACCTCGAGAGCTCTCCGGGAAACAAATAGAATCCCTGCTGCCACGGTTACCAAGTTTACCAACATGTCTCTATGGCTACAAATTACAAAATAGCTAGAAATGTGCCCCCCCTCCTCAGCTAGAGAAGCAAACAAAGAGGAAGAGGAACTGAACTTGGTATCCCTTGCTGAGTAGATCATCAAACACTGGAAAAAAAAAAGAAACATTTCACCGGATATTTCTTTAGTTAAAAAATAAAGAGCCTAAAGACGGACATAACATGCTCCATATGGCATATTTGGGGGGTCACCGTCAGTATCGCAACATGAGGTAAAGCAGTACAATGGAATTATCCTGCATAACATGCATAATTCCCCTCGTTACAGCAAACGAGCAGTGTGCACCCCGTTATTTGGGGTCTCTATTGTTGCCGTGGCGCTGCTCATTATTATGGGGTGTCTGGTTCAGGCCATCAGAGAGGCTCTCGCCACTGAGGTCTCTGTGGAAATCGGCAAGCCCATCTCACTGCTTAGCAACCAAGCCCTGGGGCCTGTTTTGCACAGCTTAATTCAGATGAGAGTGCCATGCACAGGATTGGCTAAGCTCGACCCCCCCCCCCCCCACCACCACCACCACCCATCACCACCACCGCCACCCCTCACTCTCCCCCACTCTACTTCACACAAACACACACAGTCACTATCTCACCCTCCTTTGCTACTGCCTTATGTGTATCTCCTGTGCTCTCTTGCTGTCTTTCTTTATCTATATTGTTCTTCGCTCCATGCTCTTAATAAAGCTGATTCCACAGTCTGCCTTTAGTGCTATAAGGAGCCCTGACAGAAGGGTTGACACTTTTTTTTTTCATAGTAAAATGAAACCATGTAAACCAAAGATGTTGAACAGTATCTGCCAACAAGATCTTAACGACACTAATTGTATTTTGCAACTTTCTTCAGTAAAATCTAATGGTGTCTCCTGTATTGTTCAAGCTCCATAAACACTGATTATAAACCTTTCATTTATTTTTGTCGCTATCGCTCGTATCGCTCCGGAAAAAAAATCTCTCACAGAGCCACAGACTTGCATTTTCGCTTTGATGACGTCATGCCCACTGCCATGTGTCTCTGTTTACACCGGCACCACCGGGATTACGGCAGCCAATCAGCACTGAGCGACAAGCGACCAACGAGTTCGGATTTCTCATCTTGAGCGACAAAGCAGGTCCATCGCTGCCGCTCCGAGCCCCAGTGTTTTTTCGCCTGGGCGATTAAATGCTCAATCGCTCGTTTGCATTGACTTAACATGTAAACTCGTCGCTCGATCGAAAAACAAAAGGTCCGGTGTGAACGCAGCTTAACTCATTCCAATATGCAACATATCTTTCAAAGCCCTCTGACTGATAGACGTGCTTGCTTCTTGAACTCTTCCTGATGAGTTTATACAGTCCAAAGACATTGTCTTAAAATATGCACCTTTAGCCACATTTCAAGTAATCCATGATGTAATCGCTACAAATCCTCATGAGATCCTCATGAGTCAGAAGGGCTATTGTTCAGTTAGACTACTCATACTTCCAGAGGCGTATGCCAAACCAGAAACAAGTTACTATCACACACACACATAAATATATATCATATCATGTCATATCATATGTGATAGTAACTTTACATGTTTTTTATATACAGTGCCATGCAAAAGTTCTGGCAACCTTTGTGAATAGTTAAGCAAGTGGAATATGAAATTATCTCCATGGCATACAGCTGCAGATGACACATTCCCTTTACAAATACAATTTTAATTTTATTTTCATCTTGTACATTTTCAAAATGATAGGAAAAAGAAAAGGGCCTGTCGCGATGTAGTTGGTCACCCTGCATATTTAATACCTACTGTAGTAGCAGCGTGCAAATAGTAAATGCTGTAGCTTGTCTGATACCTTGGTCAAAGTTATCTGAGAGCTCAAGTCTCCTGGGTACAGTGTGTTTCATGTTTTACTTCATGCCTTTTGGAGATCATTTGATCTTTCACTTGACAGAGGTTCTGACCAGGGGTGCTATTGCTACACTGCCAATATTAGCATCAGAAGTGGAAATTAAAGTAACCGTCTCATTTTGCTTCTATCTCTACTTACTTTCTTCATTTGAAGTTAGCATTTTAAGACGCTAGTCCTGGTCTGGTCAGACCACCTCGTTTTTCTTATGACTCCCTGTAGAGTCCAGTCTGCCCTGAAGAAGCAGCTGCTCACAGAATGTTAAGTCTTGTATTGTAAACTATCAATCACAGCTGAAGCTTTTGGCAACACAGGTAAGAAAACAGGCTACTAATCCTAATGTCATCTATGTAGCAAATGCAAAATGTTCCAAAACTTGCTCAAGCAGCATTCAGGGCTGTTTTTTTTTTTTTTTTTTTTTTTTTTTTTTCTGGAACTCACGAGTACAGAGTTGTCTTATATGGTCACACCTGTTAGATGAAGTTTACTTTTAGTTATAGCAGGCACTCTGTTCTTTGTCCGCCCAGACTACTTCCTGTTCACCAGGGAATTCAGCCCATGACAGACAACAGCACTGACCCTGGGTCAGATTACTTAGTGTTGAGTCAGTAGTGAGTGTACCAAGAGGACTTATTCATATGAAGATGTCAAAGAGAATGTGTCTCTATGTTAAAACCACACCATGAGTAAATGTTTTGAAGAACTTTTTATTGTCTTCATTTCACTTCCATCCTTTCCCTTTTTTCATCTATCTCACCTTTTCCTCTTTTTTCACACCTCCCCTCTTCTCTCCACCTGTGTTCTTCTCTACACTCTCTCTCTCTCTCATCACCCACCTCGCTCCGTTAAGTGGGGAAGAGTGGGACGAGTGAGGAATCGACAATGGTGGCTGTGACCCAGGCAACCAGCTGCTGCAGTGTTGTGACGGTAATGAGGACAGGGTCAGTGTATATAGACAGACTGAACGACACACACAGGAGAACGGAGACGAAGTGGGGGGGGGGAGATAGCCAGACAGATGCGCGGATGAGGTAAAGCTGGGTTCATACTGGGAGCGGAAAAAAAAGAGGAGAAAGGGAGAAGAGTGGAGAGATAGAAGTTGACAGAAGCCAGCTGACAGGAGGACTCTACAGCAGCGATAGCCTCACCGGGGGAAAGAACTGAGCTAAGCAACTTTTCCTCTCACACTGTGGCTCAGTTGAGACGATGTGGAACAGCACAAGTTGAAAGTTCATGCGAGCCGCGTCCAAAATAGCTGCGGACTCGTGTAAAATTTGTGTTAATGCTTTTAACAGGTTGACACATATTAACTCTAACCGCCCACTGTTTAACCCTCCGAACCCTCTGCTGTTTTTCCTTGTTTTTTCCCTGCCTTCATCTGCAGACATGGTATAGTCATTACATGGCATTTTGTTCCTTTCAGAATAAGATACACAGAAATGCCTCCATGTAGAATGTGAGTGGTATTACGTGTCCTAGGACCAGGGGTGCACTGTCAGAGGGGGCATACCAGGCTTGCCCCCCTCACCCACCTTACCTTAATCCAACTTAATTAAGGGGTTGATTGTTTTGTGTGTGGACCAAACTGTATCATTGATTTAAAACTAGCCGTTATTTTATGGTTGCATTAGGTTTGGTGATGTCCCATTCTCCTGAAGCAGAGGAATACCTAGTAAAGCTCATCACTGCCTTTATAAATTGCTCCCTATATCAATATCAGTTTCAATTAATAAATACATTTTTAAAATGTTTACATATAGAAAGTTAAAGGAGAACAAAAATATATAAATCTTTTAACTTTTTCTGTAAATTAAAATGTAGCTACTGATAAGTCCACGTATTCAATCAATTTAGACAATGCATAAGTCATCTATTCATTTCATTGTTACAAAAATATCTCAGAAGTGAGTTGATTTAACCGTCTATTGTCATGGCTAATTACTGAACAAATTCACTTATGTTATGATGTATCTCCCAGTGACTCACTACAAATGGAAACATCAGAACACATATTGTTGCACAGTTTAGTATTTCTAGCCGGTTAACCAGGGAAAAAGCAGCATTTTACACAGCGCAGAGAAAACGAGTGAAATGGAATGAGACAGAGGTGACACGGACTCCCACTATAGACACAGCATTTTACATCTTCACCCATGGCAGCTCAATTACCTGAGTGTAATTGCAATAACTCCAATACCTCTGCAGTCATGCTTGACAGTTTCCAGACCAAGTCCTGTAATTGCAGGTTGATATATGCAATGGGAAATCAAAGGGGGCTAGCACGTTAGCGAGAGGACAGCTAGGCTATGACTCCCACAGCGGGGCGGTGAATCGCTAATGCAATAAGGCCAGAGTTATTAGCGGAGTTGTGAATGGCAAATTGGTGTGAATGCCAAATCGTCAGGGCCGGTAGTGAATAAGATGGGGAGTTTAAAAGGGGACGGGGCCATGAGACAATGGATGGCGTTCGCCTGTGTCAGAGCAGGCAGGGTCTCATTGTAATGGGCCTTAAATACTGTCAACAATTACAGCGCAGATCTACTCTCTACAGTCAGTAGCAAAGTGCTGGGTCAGTCCAGGGTTCACAGTGGTTTAACATGAAGGCTTGAAAACCATTATTCTGAGAAGATTTTACCTGACTTTCAAACTGAGAAGACAAACTGATGAATGGTATCACTTTGGGCACTCATCTTGACCTTTAAGGCCTCATAAACTATAGCTTCTTGAATATCCCTTTTCCACAAAACTTCCACAAATCTGCAGGAATAAACTTTCTTCTCTTGCTCAAGCTCTTTTCATTCCACACACAGCTACTTCTGCTACATCAAGAGTCAAGGAAGGCAGAAAATATAAGGCCTTTCACCCATGTAATGACTCACAATTACATGGTTACATCTCTAATCATTTTCTTCAAAAAAAAGGGGGTTTCTATCAATTTCTTCAATGAATCGTGACTGTAAGCTTTAGCTGATGATATCAGGACCCAGTCCCCTGGACCAAGAAGTCTTGTGTTGACTGCATTTCAAGTAAGTTGGTAATGTGATTATGTATATTGTAATGTATATTTGTTGGGGAATTTGTACCACTAAAGTACAACGTGGTCCTTTCATTACCTAATATCCCCCCTAATGTATTTTCTAGAGAGGTCCTCTGTCAAAATCAAGTTAGATCATTTTATTTTGTATTTACTTCACATAGCACATTATTATGAATTGTTTTCAACTGCATTTTAAAGTCTGCATCAGCTAATGTAGTTTGTTTGGCTCTGTCGTCTCAGTAAAAAGCCATGGTCACATGAGAACAGGTAGCTGTTGAAAGATGAATCTATTAAAAAAAAGTATGAAATGGGTAAAAAAGGGGAAAATAATATGCAAAGAATACATATCACATGATTTTCATCAGCAGATTGAGGCTCATTTATATAGGTATCTTAAAAGAACTTATTGACGTTCAGAGAACCGTCAGTTCCAGCTAAGAAGTTAAGGTCTCTGGCCTCTGGGTCTGAAAATAATGAAACTCTTATGCATCGGCTGCCATTTGCACTGCACTTAATGGTACTTGGCAGCAATACAAAGCACAGAAACCAGAGGTGGGGGCCAGTATGGGACCAAACACACATTTTTTTTTGCTGCAGGGCCCCCTAATAGCTTAATCCAGCCATGTTAGCACCCCTCCCAAAAACCTCTGCCACTGTTTTCTTGTGCCAGCCAGACATTACAGCACATGTCGAGCAATGTTTACACCAGAGAATTCCACCATTGCTTTATGTTTCACCAAGCCATACAGTAAGCATCCTCCAGTGAAGGCTGTCTCAAACTTATCTGAGATATAGTTCTTGTAGAGTTTTCTTGGTTTCAGCCACAATTGGATTGTGTAGACGGCACAATCATATAACATCAACACAACCATTAGGTCTTGATTGCTATCCAGGCTGTACATCACCTACCGTTGTCCCTCATCATTTGCAGCAACAGCTGTCCTTATAATTTAGTTTCTCATTGCTTTGGCACTTTTGAAGCCACTTGTGGTCACGTTTGCTTTGGGACCGATGTTAGTGTGAAAAAACTGTAGAACAAACACTGCGTTTGATTGATTGATGGCTGAGGAGTCATGTGCGACCAGCCTGCATAAAAAATCTGTAAAAGTTCCATCAAACAGACCACACTTGGCGCTACCGCTCCACTTTAATGTGGTCTTAAGGAAACCTGAGACGGTGTGCGGTTGAGCCCGCCGAGCTAAAGGGCTTTGTGTGATTCCAGCATTCCTCCATATGTCTTGGGACAGTCCAAAACCAAAGGCCCTGACACAAGCGGCGGTTCCAGAGCTGGCTGCCAAGATCCACTGTGAGGAATATTCCTGTTCTTTATCCAAGAGCCCTCCATTAGGATTTATAGCAGGGGAACACAAAGTACTCCAAGAGAATCCCTGTCCAGGAAAGGTCCAAACAGACAGACGCATGACAGCAGTGGTCCACCAAGGAAAGCACCGGACCTGAACAAATGTTGATAACTGACAACGTGTTTATGAAAACCTTAACATCTGAACCAGAATTATGAATGTGTCAAATATCGTAGACCTTAGTAAGTTGATCAGCCTTGCAAAGCAAATGATATATTCAGTGATATCGCCATTTCAGTTCATATTTGGATAAGGCAGCTGAAAGCCTACCACAGCACAGACAGTAAGCACCCCAGACTTGGATCCAAACACTGCAGTAGCTCTGTCCAGAAAATGATTGAACGACAACAACCTTGCAGAAATCATCGCAGCTGTGACCTAATTGTAACAACCATAATAGAAGCCAACCACAGCACAGAGAGCACGAGCACTATAAGCGATCATGGAAAGTCTAATCACACAAGAGAGACGAGAATACAATAGCAGCTCGGCCTAGTGGCAGTATCTTAAATTCCTACTCATTGAGAGCCCCCCACCCTCCCAACACACACACACAGAGCAATTACACTTCCTTAAACAGACTGTTAGGGGAGGAAGGAGGAGGAAGAGGGGGGGAAGAAATGTGGCAGCACGCAAGCAATAACTGTTGGCCGAGGAGCTAATAGGCATGGAATGATGACAGATATCATGGAGTGGACGCCTCACAATGACTGGGAAGGAATTAATAAGCAGGAATGGGTTAATAGTGCATTAAGAGCCAGCAGGAGAATGGCAGGAGAGAGGAAGGAGAAGCTTCTGAAGTCAGCTGTGAGTAATCAGCCCATGGTGCGCCTTCGACGATTACCATAACAGAGCAATTGGACGTGAAAAATGGATAATAGTATGGACATAGAAGTGTGTGTGTGCGTGTGTGTGTAATGATGGCTGTGGGGGAGGAGTAAAATGGACAAATCCCACCGGCTCTCCAATTTTGAAAAATAGAAGGTGGTGGTAATTTTTCAAACACAAACACACATGTAACTGTAGTCTTTGCTAATTTTAGGCATTTTACCCCAGTTATGATTTTACTGGGACGAGTCTGCTGTTATAAAGCTGGATGAGCCACACCAGGAGAAAATGTCACATTTGTGACCTGCTCCATCATTTTGAGTCACATTGACCCAAATTTCAAAGTCAGGAAAGATTAAAAATGTCACAAAGTTTACATTTTATAAGATATGGCCATTTGAATTACGATCTCCTCCTCTCTTATTCTGTTCTAAAACCTGAGAAAATTCCATTCAAAGTTTTTGCCTGTGACTCTGGCGTCTGTTCCTGTACCACGTGATTACACGACCAGTGAGAGTCATGTCAAGATAATCAGCTGATAACGTGGTCCCAAGAAAATCAATATTTTTTTTTTACCCTCATTTCAAAGCTATGACATTCAAAAACAATCTCCCAAAGTTTCACAGTCCAGATAATTGAGAAAAGGCTTTGATTTAAAGAGAGAAAAAAAACATGAAATATCTTCTGAAACCATAGAGACACTGAAACCAGTTTTTTCTCCGCTTTCCGATTTTGGTGCCTCTAGTTATTTGATGCTAAACAGAACGTTTAAATCGAACGTAGCTTAAATGCTAAACCGATAAATCAACAAAACATCACAACTTCTGAACCGTTTATGATAGAGACATCTTTAAATTCTCTGCTTTCCGAGGGTTATTGAATGGTGCATCGATGACAACAAGGGACCATTTACTTAAAGAGAGAGAGAATAAAAACAGTGGGCAGATTGCCATGACATAGCACAAACGTGGTCCCAAGAGGACTTTGAATTGAGAGAAAAAAAACTCCCCAACTCGACCAGTTTTTTATTTTAGTTATTTGGATTTTAAAATAAATATTCGTCATTTAAATTGTTCACTGACTTCAATGGTAGCTGTGATTCTGGTGGCTGAGGCCAACATGTAGCCATTGTGAAGTGTGTGAACTCGAACAGGCACGATATATGGAATAGACACATCATCCTCACAGCATTGGAAATAATTCTGACTTAAAACTTATTCTCCCTTGACCCTGCGACCTTTCCTGTGCCGTACTGTAGCATGCAGTTCAGTTCAGTACATAAAACTTGATTTATCCCATACGGGCAATTGAGTTTACAGCTCCCAGTTCAATTAAGTCAGAAAAGAAAAAGCACAACACATACAGCAATCATTCATTGGACATAAAACTCTGACACTCAAATCTCAGTTTTCAGTAAATCAGTTCAACTCATGATTTCCCAATCCCAACGGTGATGTCATGTACATGTGGGAAATTTGCAAGTAAAGAAATAATTAAGTAAATAAATAAACAACAAGCACAGTCTCAGAAAACCTGGTCACACAAGTGTCACAATCAGTTCATCCTTCACTGAACAGCCCCAATTTAATTAAATTCAAAACTATTTTTAAAGGTGCAGTTGCTGTATTTAACCACTCACAACTTCCCACACCACTCCTAAAGCCCCTGAACCTGGAAAGTACTGCCTTTGACCAAGGTTTGTTTTTTTGTTTTTCTAGCTTTGGTTCCCAGTGTTTCAAAGGGTTCTTGGTCCCAGAGCAAACCCTATTAGAGACATAAGGTTGCAAAAATTCTAATGAGGGTTTCACTGAAGGTGTCATAACAGATAACTGTGTGCTAGAACATTTGCACAGTAGCCATAACAACTTATACTACTTATTCTACTTGTTGCAATAAACTTTTGAATCTTGAATCTTATACCTCAGATACATTATTTAGTACGTCCTGTTTTGTAGACTCCCTTGGTCAAAAATGAATTAATACAGCTTTACTTTAATTAATTATCTCTGTTTTGAATCAAAGGCTATTACAGTAAGTTGATATTCAGGAAATCATCATGTTTCATGCCACAAAAATAATTATATATTCTAAACGAAGTCACACTACAGTGAGAACCAAGTAGACCAAGTAACACTCCCGATAACATGATACATTTCTCAAGTCCTTTTGTGTGATATGTGATCGTATAAAGGGTTTGTTGTTTTTAAGTTTTCAAGTGGGCATCAGATTGTGAAAACACAACAAAAACATTATTGAATGGTATTCCCCTTTTGGGCCCAATACCTTCCACTTCCAGGGAAGTAAACATTTTTAAATCTAAAAGAAAAAAAGAAAAAGAAAAAAGGAATATCACAAGTAGCCATCTGTGAGGATCCATGGCTGTAAATAGCTTGGTAAGGAACAAGTGCAGCTAGGGAAAACAATCCAGTGCGAAGAACACGAAAGGAAATGAGTCAGCCAAAAGTCACAACAGTTATATAACCTTAGACCCTGTTGTCTAGTGCCAAACCAACGCTTATAGTACAACAAATGCCGCATTGGTTGCCAACCCCCCCAAAACAAAACCCAAAAGCACCACTTTTAAATAACAAGGGAAAGGAAAAAATACAAGCAACAGAGCCACAGGAAGATGAACAAAGGAGGGTTTGCAGATCGCATCTTTAGGAATCACACATGCCTGCTGCTTATTAGCCATGTTCACCTTACATAAAGGCCTCTTATTTTCAATTATTTCTCTGCATTGGCATTTTTGAAGCCCAGTGAGTCACTAGCTGTTCTGCTCTCAGTCTGTCCGGTGTCGCCCACGCCGTCGCATTAAGACCCCGACTCCAAACACCGAGCAGGTGGCGGAGAACATTAGGTGCCCGTGGATCACATAGCAGCAAAAAAAAAAAAAAAAAAGCACATCGCTTTTTCATAAATTACTTAAGAATATGGACAATGAAGCAAACAGAATGTAGGGCAGCAGAGTGTGAGGAGGATGAGAGTCTCTCTCTGTCTGCGTCCATGTGTGTGTGTATGTGTGGCATTCAACTTAAGGCCGATACACACACAGTACCCTAATGTGCCTACAGGTTACGTCATAGACTCTGTGCAGCTGGTCCACGATGTCAGTGCATGTTGGAGCTGCAGCGATACCACATGGAAGCTACTAGAGCTTTGATTGGCTGCTTGCATTTTCCTGATGGTGGTAGATTTTGTTAGGAAAGAAGTAAAAGAAATACTCAGTAATCATCATCTTTCAAGTCAAATATAAAGTTCTTTATTTTACTGTTTTCCTGTGCTTTATTTTACACGTTGACCCATATGGTTATACAGTATATGGCTTTAAAGGGACAGTTCAGCAGTAGTCACCTGTTCAGTAATGAGACACATGTTACAAGATACGTGGGTGTAACTGCACCCTGCACTATGTGCAGCTCACTGTCACTCTATTCTACAAAGTAAATGAAAGAATGTAAAGCCAGTTCCTGTAGGGAATACAAAGCATTATGAGGCCTCTTATCACTTGCAGGGGTGATATCAGCAATTGAAATCCAACACTGAACTATGCAGTCCCTCCAGGATTTTGCTGCCTTTTTTTGTGATTGTTGCATCCTAAAATGCCTGATTTTCCGGCCGCATTTTAAAATTCTAAATAAAAATCAAAGGAAAATTGAAAATTTTTATATGTCACAAAATATTTTTTCACTTGTTAAGAAAGGCACAGGACAATTATAGAGAGTTGAAAGTTGTTTTAAAATGCCAATAAAAGAGTCCAGTCTTTTGTAATAAAAAAGGGAGAGTGGAGTTGGGATGGGGCAAGGGGATCCTGGTGACGACGGCAGCTCTGCTCCGGCCCTGTGGTGGCGTACTGGATTCTCCCTCAGCAAGTGCTTTACTTATCACTTTGTGCGCCTTGAATCAAGCTTCTTGCCGTCAGCCCTGCAGCCACACCGTACTCGCTTTCTTTGGCCCACGGCCACACCCCTTCTCCTTCCACACACCTGTATCAATCAGTTCACAGAACGACAGTGTGCGTCCTCCCCACTGAGCAGTTCTTGTGAGGCGCTTGAGTTGCACAAATCTGCATCTTCACATCAAAAACAAGGAAGTGAATTTGGTAGCGTGTATGTTACTGCTGCAATTGGTGGAATTTGCGGAAAAGTTGCAGTGATTGGACAAACTTGTGAGATAATGCACATAATTCATGCAAATTGGTCAAATTTGGGTTAATTGTTGCAATCGCGACATCACAAATTTTTGGAGGGACTGTATGTGTGTGTATATCTATAAGGGTGGCTGTTGCTGTGGTCACACTGTATTTGTGTGGCTCTGTCCCTGCGAGTGTGTGGGCCTGTAAAAAGCTGTGGCAGCTGTAATGCCACTGTAATGCTCTGTGTGGTCCTAGAGGGGCCAGATAACCAGATGGCCAACACATTACTGCCAACACATACAGCGATATTAAACACACACACACAAACAGAAAGACTGATGGGACTAAACCTCTGAAGGCCCTATTTCAGGCCTGGGCCATGGGTAGAGCATCAGCCCGCTGGCAGTGCCCCTCTTCTGGGTAAAAGTCCAGGCCCAGACAGCCTGGCAGCCAGAAGCCACTGGGCCTTACGCATGCCAGCTGAAGACTGCTGGGAGCCTGACTGTGTGTGTGTGTGTGTGTGTGTGTGTGTGTGTGTGTGTGTGTGTGTGTGTGTGTTTGCCCTCAGCTTGTGTGAGATCTCCCCTACCTCTGGGCACCACATGTTCTTATCAGGGCTTGTGAGAGTTTGGGAGATTTGTACCAAGTTGCAAAGTCGTCTTGCCAAGAAAAAAAGTTCAAAGACTGTGTATGTGTCCATTGTGTGTGTGTGTGGATTTGTGTGTCTGTTTTAATGTGTATGTGTCGACAGATGTCAAGTACATGCTGGTCCCTTGTGTAAGAGGCTGGGAGTCTCTGTCTTACCTGAGGCTGCTGTGCAGCTGTCCTGAGCTGATCGCTGTCCCTACCACAGACACTGGTGTGTGTGTTTGTGTGTTTGTGTGTGGCTGTGTGTGTGCGTGCAGGCCAAGGAATGAGTATTCTGCTCCTTCTTAGCTGTAATAGATAGCTGGGGCCTTGAGGTGGAGATGATGCTTTTCATTTCCTCAAACCACACGTTATATTTCTACTGCAGGAAGTCTGGCTTATTGCAGCTCGGCTCATTTTCAGCATCAATGATATGGATTGTGAAAAGACTGCACTGACTGGGAGTAACACCTGCACACAAACCATACATTTATTTTACTTTATTGATCACATTTTTAACAAGTCCAACACTTCTAACAAACCCATATCAATAAGCTGATGAGCTGTGAGGTTAAATCTGACAACAAATTAACAGCCCAGGTAGTGAACAATGAAAATCTGTGGCACATACAGTAACGTCTATGAAAAACAGACTGTGACATACAAAAAAGACATAGTTGTTTGTTCCACGGAAGGAAAAAAAAACTATTGACCATAACTTTAGAGGACTTTGAGGTAGTTAGGCTACAATACAAAGATGCAATAGTAGGTATATTGTTAAATGTACAGAGGGGTCTGTGGTAGTTATGGGGAGCCCTGAGCAGCAAGTCCCTAGTTTGATTTCCTTTACTGCCGCATGTAACAGTACAGTCATAATTTATGTTACCTCTATCTTAAAAACAAACAATGTCTGTTTTTCATTTCATAAAAAAGCACAAACAAACAAACAAACAAAAAACATTAAATTGAATCTAATTCAGTTCTCACCTGTAACATGGATGCGTTTTGTTAGGAGCATATGGTCCAGAGTATGTATGATATCAACAATGAGCTGTAATTATACAAAACACTTAATTTAAACAGTAGCCTACAGGACAAACTGCATTAACAGCTATGGCAAGAACAGAGGGTCAAATTTAAAAAGGTGTCTTGGTATGAAGATTCTAATGGAAAGTCACAAGCAGAAGTTCCCTCAGTGCTATTTACTTTCTCAGAAGTCTTGTATGACTTAATGAAACTACAATTAATTTAATGCAATAAAAGAAATGTGATTTTGATGTGCGTATTATTTTCATATGAAAGACACTAAGACTTGCACGGCCAACCGAAAAACTAATTGTATTCCTTTAAAAAAAAAAAAAAGCGCAATACAAAGAAGACCCGAAACAGCAACAGCAAAATCAAAGGGAGAAAAAATTAGATAGGAGGAAGAAAGTGATGGAAATGGAGTGAGTCAGACAGAAGAAATAAAAAAATAAAGAGTCAGTGAGAGAGAGAAAAATACGGAATGTTGTAAGGATAGGAGGGGGTCCTGTCTTACACCCCACACCTCCCCCGCAAAACCACATGATAATATTTTTTTTTTTTTTTTTTTTTTTTTAAGGGATAAAAAAGCTACATGCCTTTGGATTTAGAGCCCAGCTATCAGTAGCCACAAGCTCCAGCGCGAGACGGCGTGACAGGTGTACGTTTCAGCAACTTAAACAGGGCGGATTAAGCCACTAGTGGCTCCTCTTCATATGCATTCCTTATGGGAGTTAAGGCCATTTGAAATGCAGGGCCAAAGGCAAGATTACCGGCTCATAGGCCCATGGAGAGAGGTGTGCTGCAACTAAAAGCCTGGATTTGAATAATTGTGGCAGGGCTTAGCGCCCAGAATCAGCACAGAACAGAACCAATGGATTATTACACACACACACACAGACACAGACAGACACACACACATGCAACCATGCGCGTGCACGCACACACACCAACTTTGGAAGGCTTTGACTTGTCTGAGTCAATAACTCTCAGTATCACCATGTGTGTGAGTGTGTGTGGAACAGTGCTGTCGGTAAGGGCTTGGTTTGTGTCATATCTGTCTGCATGCCATAATGCAAACACATGTGACTGATGTTCTGCTGCTCTGCTGTTTATTATCCACATACAGCGTGTATGTGTGTGTGAGTGTGTGTGTGTCAGACCCTACTCTTATGATCCTGAAACCTGTGTTTGCATGTGTGTATTCATGTGTGCATAAACAAGTTTGTATTCATGGTGTGAATGGCTGTATTTGTGCACGTTTTTGCTTCTGCAGGAGTGTGCATGTGTGTGTGTGTGTGTGTGTGTGTGTGTGTGTGTGTGTGTGTGTGTGTGTGTGTGTGTGTGTGTGCGCAAGCGTGTGTGAGACAGAGTGTGAATGCCACCACCTAAACACAGCAGAGCCACTGTTCCAGCTCTGTATGTTTTGACACTGGTTGAAGGCTTAGCGGAGCTGGAGGTGCCAGACAGAACGGAAGGAGGGGAAGTAAAGATGAGGAGCTGCAAAAAAAAAAAAAAAGAGGTGAAGAGAATGGATAATAAAGGGAAAGAGGAGAGGTGGTCCCATATGAGTTTTGGTGGAGATGTAGTGAAGGGGGGGTAGGGGTTCAATGTATTCAACCTGTTTTTTAAGAAGAGAGGGGAGAGGGAGCAGGGCAGCAGGTATGAAAGTTACACCTCTGGGACGAGGAAGAGGGGGGCAGGAGGGTACACACACACACACACACATATTACATTACTTTCATCTGGAAGACACTGTCCAAAGCAACTTGCAAAAACAACCGCACAAGTACAGTGTGTTCCTGAGGTGGAATAGATTCACAGCAGACAACGTGTTATTTCAAATTAAAAGCACTGAGAGGATTCAGCATTAAAAAAAAAAAAGAGGCAGCATTCCTTTCAGGTGAGTCAGTTCCAGGGTCATGAGGTATTTACTGGACCCGAGCCATCGTCAACATCATCAATCGACAAAATTTGTTTCACCTCTGCTTTTCCTGCCGGGGGCCAGTCAGAGGTCTGTTAATGAGCTAAACAACTGCAAGAATTTATGACGATTCTTTAACCTGTTCATGTTCCTCCAGGCGTTCTTCACCTCCAGCTTCACTCAACTGTATGTTTGTTTTTTTTTAACAGTAGGTCTGGAAACATTTGCAATTTGAATAAAGATTTCGGGTTTGGGATGTTATGGGTGGTAATGTATTATTTGTTTTTAATTTTACCGTCCTTATGTTTTTTCCCCGGCACAAGACAGTGACAGTGAAGAGATGACCAGGCTTGAACAAAGATGTGGTGGTTGATGGTTGTAAAGAAGAGCATTGCTGCATGAAAACTGATTTGAAATGTTTTTTTTGTTTGTTTTTTCCTCGACCTCTTATTTTATGTTTTATATTTTAAATGAACAGCAAAGAACCATGATTGCCTCCTGGTGTATGAGACTGATCCAACACAACTTCACTACTTTCTCTTTTCACAATATTACACTCATTTACAAGGCAATAGCTTGAAGTGTTTATCGGCAACAATACTTTGCAGAGATGTGTTTGTTTGTATTCATATCTACAGTGTTGCACACATAGACACACAACAACTATCAGTATTGTAAGACAAGCTATGGAAGTCTAAGCCACATGATTGCAGAGACTGGGCAGGTGACCAATGCACAGCAAAATACCAACAAAGCATGTTCCACTTTGAGAATACACATTGGTGACAAAAAACTGTTGTGTTTCGAATGGATGTGTTTAGTTCTCGATTTCACTACGTGATTCAAGAAGCAGCTTTTTGCAAATAAATAATGCTCGTCTCAGGTTTCATGTTGAAGCCACTGTTTGTATAGGATTGTTTTCTGTTGTATCAAAACTGTTATTCTTCAAGTTGCGATGTTACACAATAAGGAAACGAGCAAAAAGAGACGCAATACAGAAAAAAGTTAAGATAAATAGATGAATAAATGATCAGTTTTAAGATGGAAATATGCAGAAATCATACCAGGAAAAAAAAAGAAGCTGTCAGGAAGTCAATTTGATGTGTCAATGACCAAATCCCAACCAGATGGACCCGAGTGCGCTGAGACCCCAAAACCCTGACGTATGCAGAACAGCCGAGTGTGTCCTCACTTTTTAAATGGTGTGAGCGACACTTTGAAACGCGGCGGCATCAACACCTGCTGCCGCACCTCGACCAGGGAGAGTTGCAGAGACAAGAGGGCAAACACCAATCGTAACACTCCAGAGCTGTTGTGACAGACCACTACACATACATGTACACACACGCGCACACGCAAATATATACAGTATATATACAAATAGACCACTGTAACAAAACAAAAAAAAGGTGTATTTTCAGCTGATCCCAGATGGAGCTGCATCAATAAGACAAACAACAACAGATCTAGCCTGTAACACACACTTTGTGGAGGTAATACAGTAAGTTAATGAGTAGGCTACTGTAGTCACAGGTCACCATTCAGCCTATGGAAACATGTCAGGTTTAGTGTTTTTGAATATTTCAAGCCTTTGTTTTTTATTCTGTTCTGATCTGTCATGAGCCTCTGGACAGAAACACTCCATGTCATTAATCCATTCAGTTCTTCCTCCTCAATGGCCTTATTTCTCATCAAGTCTGTCACTTTAAATTGCATTTTACACAATGATTTCAGTTGTATTTCTCATCAAACTTTTCTAACAGACAAAAACCTGTTTGTGCAAATAAACTATGACAGAGTATTAGGGCCACATTGAGAAAAAAAAAACACAGACTTTGAGAATAAAGTCATACATTTATGAGAATAAAGTTGTACATTTCCTACGAGAAAAAAAGTTATAAGATTAGGAGAACAAAGTCCTAAATTTATGACTTCATTCCCGAAGTTTGTGATTTATTTATTTGTCAATGTGGCCTTCACCAGCATTAATATATCTTTGTCCTAGTACGTATACTGCATGCTTATTGGCTTAGTGAGGAGTTACCCAAACCAACCTTAGTCCAGGTTATTTATGATTATGTGGTATTAATGCAGAGGTGTACTTGAAAAAAATAACTAAGTAAAAGTACAAATACTACAACTGAAATAACTTTGGTAAAAGTTAAAGTTAAAGTCAGGTCATACTCAAGTATCAAAAGTATATTTATAGTATGCCTCGAAGAAAAACAACCAAAAACGGTTCTCTCCTTGTTCTCTTTATTTCAGTTTCAGATGAATGAAATGATGTGGTGTGATAGAACAACAAAACACCTGATCAAACATGTAGAGTGCGGGAATCAAGTGTCGAGTAACGAGTTGGCAAACGTCAAAGTAACAGAGTAATACTATATATTTTAACATTTAAATGTAGTAGAGTAAAAGCAAAAGAAGCAAAAGCAAAAGCCCTAATTTTAAAAAAACTCAAGTAAAATACAAATCCTCAAAAAAACTACTTAAGTAGGGTAACAGAGTACATCTACTTCATTACTTTCCACCTGGACAATGTTATCTTCTTCATTTCTGTAATAATCATATCCTCTGCTGTTGATTTTATTGTATCTGTGGACAGTGGTGTGATATCACCACCAGGTCCCAGTTAGGTGCATATTATTAAGTTCCCTAGATATAAAGATGCTCAAAAAATATCAAGCATGTGTCCTGCATCCTTGTAACAGGACAAAGGCCGGTGGTATCTAACGCCACAGACTGCAAATTACTTCGTGTCCCATTGATGTGGAAAAGCCAACTGTCCTGGCAAATAACAGCCTGGAGCTGCCCCTCTAACTGCAACAGAGCTATAATGGCGTCATAAAAAGCCTCACCAATTAGCCGTGCCCTTTCTCTGGGACCTGGTGAGCCGCTGAAGACAATGTATTACAGGCAGGCAAATTCATAAAAGCTGTAATAATGCTGAATAGTAATATGTGAAAGAGAGTGACATGATTGAAATGAGATGAAAAAGATGGGCGAAATCACTCGCTCCTTACACTGGCAAGATGGGCCTGTGAGGATTTTTTTTTTGATGAGAAAGCCTATTTCAATTCTACAGTGGCAGAGATGGAGACTTGTGCCTATTGTGTGAAGTACGAGGAGCGCCATATACACTTCCCGGGAAAAAAAAAAAAGGGGGAAATTTTTATTAAGGTGTGACTCTTCTTATTTTGGAGAGGATGATGTTGCAGTCCTCTCTCTCATCTCTCCTCTGGACCCCGTCTTTTTTTCACAGGTCCCCAGACGGAGTCATGTAAATCTATCAAGTCATCCGAGAGAAGCGCAGGCTTTGGGTGTGATAATGACTTACACAAGCTACCAATGGGGAGAGGACATGTCTGACACGCACACACATGTGCACGTGAAACACACACCAATCTGTGATCTACAAGATAGCTGAGCAATCTCCACACTCATCTTGTCCCTAACCCCCCCTCCACCCTCCCATACTGTGGCAGCTGCAGATTGAGGTGGCAGCGCCCAGCATAATGTGGTGGAAGGGGGCCGATGGAGGGCATTGCCAGTCCTGCTGGAAGCTCGGGTACCCAGCCTGAGCTCCAGGTCTCAGTGGGTAGCTACAGGGAATGGGCCAGCCAGGGTGGTAATAGAGTAAATAACTCAAATGAGGCAGAGTGTGAATTACTTCTCTGATGGGCTGGAGGGGTCCCCGCTGCGAATCTGACTGGGGGGTCCGGCTAGGAAGAGCCTCTAAAATGTAGGGGAAATGGGTCCGGGATGTGGCGAGGTAGCGGGGGGTGGCATGTCAGCGGAGATGGGGTGTGTGAGAGTGTTTAATACAGGTGATGATGGAGGGGGAAAAATTGCTCGAGGCAACTGTGCCGCAGCAGGTCTAGACGAACCACAGTATCCTGAGGGACGGAGGATCGGACGGGGGGAAAAAAGAAAAGAAAGAAAGACAGAAAGAAAGCGGCATTGATGCATCCTGTCCTAAATATTCACTTGTTGAAGTTGGTGGGCTTTTCTTTTCCTTTTTTCACCGCTCTCCTGTATGTCTGGGTATTTAAATTCCTCAAAACTCACTCTTCAGTGACATACAGTGCAATAAAAAAAATCTCACGGGCTATGGACCGTATGTAGATATTCGGAGAATGAACATGACCTGTAGCCCTGTGAAGCCCAGTTTCTGAGCACAAAAGAAACTTCAATGCCAAGGCATGATTGAAAACCACTTCAAAAATGAACCTGCAACCTTGGGCTTCAAAGGGAAGCATATTGCACGAACTAATACAACCAGGAAAATACATGAATACATTTTCCTTCATTAGGTGACCTCGAAGTAGGTTACATGGTCATTTCTATTCTGTGCCGACCCTCAAGTTCACAGATGCCTCTGAGCCACCGACGGGCAAACAAAGACTTCAATGACAGTCCCTCAGTGTAGGAAGACTCTACTTATCATTTCAAAGGGACAGCCCCCTTCACCCTACCAACTCTATACCAATGGACAGAGTGCACTTATAGAACAAAAAAAGTCCAGTTGAAAACTCAGGTCTCGCAATGAAAAACATGGACCATCCGTCATTTTTATGCAGTGTTGTTTTTGTATGGAGGAGAGGAGGGGGACACAAGTTTGTGGGCAGTGGTTTTCTTGTTTGTGATCTTGTCCTGACCTTCAGGATCATCTGGATTGTGTTGCAGCGGGCTTTTGTAAAGGAAAAGGTATGAAAGTTAAATGAGAAGGACGTCGCCGGCTTGTCGGGCGAAAGCGGTGGAGCACCTATGACAGGCAGATCTTTAATCTGCGTTTAGGAGAAAGGTTGTGTGCGTGTATGTCGGTTTAAAAACGGTGAAAGGGGGACAAGAGAAGAAAAAAAAGGCTGCTCTGATCTTACGGAAAGTTAGCGAACAGTCAGCTGACCCCCCTTCTCCCCTCCTCTTCCCACTTCCCTCTTCTTTGCCGCCAACATGGAGAACCTCGGTGACTCTCCCTGGAAGTTTTTCTACCTGCAACTTTCTCACTTGCAGCACAGCAACTTTCACCTCATTGAAGAGCTGTCTTCTGGTTGCAAAGCACAGCTGGACACGACAGCGGAGAACCCAGGGGATGAGAAAAAAAAAGAAAAAGAAAGAAAGACAGAAATGGAACGACAACAGAATCCACTCATCCGCGCTGCTAAACCTCCACATGAAGTTCTTACAGTGATGGCTTCCCTGCCTAGTTGTTAGATTTGTTTTCTTCAGGTCTCAAATTGAATGTGGAGCTCCTACATTGGAAGTTTTGCTTAAATGGTGCTCAGCTGGTGGTTGCAAAGCCTCCGGTAAGAGCAGAGTTCTACTGGGGGAATATATTTCTTTGTTTGGTTGGATTTCAGCTGGATAGGCAGTAAGCCGTGTAGTATGCAGGTATATCCGAAAGATATGAGATTCATAAAGTCCCAGTTGATATTGGTTGCTCTGCTGTGTTTGGGTTTTCCTCTGTGTGGGTGATGTGTGTCAGTGTGCGCGCATGTGTGTGTTTGCGTGCACACAAGTTGAATTTGAATGGAGCAAACAGGGAGAATCATGCTAATTCTCTCCCGTGCACAGACAACAAAGGTGGACATGTTCATGCAAGGTGTGATTTGTGGGCGTTGATGGCTTGGGGAGAGATGGGGAGTTAGGTGGGATGGAGGATGCTCCACTGGAAAAAAAAAAAAAAAAAGAGAGAGACTGAGAAGGAGAGAGAAAAAAGAAAAAAAAAGATTTATTTCATCATCTTGTTGCAGCATTTTTAGCAGCACTGCACATTTCCAGTGACAAGTAAGAGAAACCAGTAACTGGCAGAGTGGGCCTGGAGATAACAATGACTCCACATGCAACACGGGGTTCTGAACGCTTATTAGTGCCACACAAAAGCATGAAAAAAAAGTCCTATTTGGATTTTCCAGACAACACAGCCCAGACCCAAGTCAGACAGGGTTTTCATCAGATGATCTTCATAGTTTTTTTATATATTAAAGTTTTAAATGTGAGCACATGGATTATTGTTCTGCAGCCAGAGTGTAGCTTTTACAATTCTGTGTCTGCAGGACTTTACTGAAGCTGCAACTCTGTGTGTGCATGCAGAGTAATATACAGGTTGATCATATTCAGTAATTTGATAAATGAGAATTATTACATTTTGATGGACCTTTTTTTTATCTGTCTGACGCAGGTTTTCTACCCTTTATATCATTAGTCAGATGACACATTGGACAGAGTGAGACACATAAAGCAAGAGGCAGTAAGAAGGAAGGAAAGAGAAAAGGACATGTTTAATTGTTAAGATAAATTGAGATCATTCATTTTAAATTTGTTGGAGTTGATCATAAAGAAAAAAAGCAATGTGTTTTATTACAGTTATGACTCTTCATTATAATTTTCCACAAAGATTGCAAAGAAAGATTTTATGTGACCCACAGTTTTCTGAAGAGCAGTTGTCCTGATCCACCAACATCATCTTGGCAGTGTTTGATCCATTAACCGGTCAATAGAAATCATAATTTGTGCAGAGGTGGGACGCTATGAGACAATAACGGAATGTGACATTGTTGTTTACTAGGTAAATACAGAGACTTCTTGCTGAAATACTGTCCCTGAAGGCAGCACGCATCAGCGGTTTTTCATGAATTTACCTCTAAAACAAAAGGGATAGTTTTTTCAGCAAGCAGTCTCTGTATTTACCTCGAAAACCACTCTGTCTCATAACATTCCGTTATTACCTCATAGCGTGGTGAATGTGCAGGTCACAACTTGTGCACGAGAGCGTTTTGGAGTTGTTGGATTGTGTATTTGATGATTTTGAAGAAATCCCATTAGCCTCCATTGTGTAGCTCTGAGGAGCTCACGACTCTGCTCTGCCGCTCTAAAAATAGCTTGCACCGACAATTAAAGGTAACAAACCTACTATTATGACTATAGGGACTTTGGCAATGGGCCAATTTTCCAAAATGTTGAACTATCCCTTTAAGTTGTCATTAAAATATTATTTAGAAGAGGTTTTGTTGTTGTTGTTTGTTTTGTTTCCAAAGTTAAAAACTGTTGAGAAAGTATAAAGTTGTTCCAGCTGAAGTCTGATCTGAAGAAAAGGACATTTGACAAGGACACCTGTAAACAATCAGCCCCTCTTCTGTGATAGATCCAAGGGTCAGGTGTGGACTGTGTTTACCTTCCCGCAGACCCGGGAAAATGGCTGCCGCTCGCCCTCTAATGTAATTACAGTTGTTTGCCTGCTGTTGTATCTGTGAATGTCTGCATGTCACTGGCACTTCTTTCCATTCAAACAAACGCCAAATATCCTCTGCTTAATGGTGATTGAAATATGGGTGCTGCCTGTCTCGGAAACCACTTAATGTCAACATGTCAGAGGTATCAGGGGGGAACTAAGTCCAAAACTACTGGACTGTCAAATCATAAACGCCGTGGGGAACAGATTTCTCAGGGATCTGAAGGCGATGAAAAGAATCAGCAGAGGTTTTGACAGGGATTTCATTTGGCATCGCTCATGTCTCCAAATTAATCCTGCCACAAAATTATGGTTTCCTTTCATCCCCAAAGTCCCATTTCCATGGCTACAGTGTAGGGGAATCTTTGGGAGGGGAGCGGGGTCGGAAGTAAAAGAGGGGGGAAGAGAAAGGAATGAGGCGCTGCTCGTCTTTGATTTGATTTAACGTTTCAACTTAGATAACAACAAAAAAAAGACAGAATCTAATCTTAACAAAGAGCAAATTGCATTTTTAACAGAGGTTTTATTGTTTTATGCAAAAGGGGGGAACCGGGAGAAAAGAGTTGCACTGACAAAGAGATTCATTGGCTGAATCATAATTAAGCTACAAGTTGAGACATTTTAATTACTCCTGTTTTTTTCTGTCTCGTTCTGTCTCTGATTAAGATGGTGCAGCAGTGAGCAGGGAAATGGACCATTAACTATTCAGAAAAGCAGACAGAGGCTGAGTAAAGCACATTTTGACTCACTTCTTAGCCGTGCACCCGGTTACCTCAAGCATGAATCTTTTTCAGGGTGTTGTCAGGCTGTTTCACCTTCGTTAGTGAATCCTGTTTAATAGAAATGAATTATAGCCTTAATCTGACTATAACTGGACAACTGAAGTGCATGTAAACGTGTTAGTCCGACTAATAGCAGAATTCTCCAAATCTGACTTAAAACACCCAGATAATGCACTTAAAAACCAGTTTTCTTCTGCATGCAGACGCTTTCATCTGACAGAAATGCGCCTGCTTCACAACAGTCAAAGTGTAGCATAGAAGCCACTCGAACATCGCAAAAAAAGGGCCTGGGCTCATGAGTCAGTGCATTTCTTACAGTACAACAAGCAAGAAGATGTGTTTTATAAAAAAAAAAGGAAGTCTGTGGACCGATCAAGGGTTATTTATTGTCAGCCCAAACCCAGCCCAGCGCAACCGCTCGGGAACTGTGGTTGAAAGTTCTTAGTTATTTCTATCCACTTATTTAGGTACTAGGCTACTACAGTAGGTGACAAAAAAGTAAACAGGAAAGGAGTCCGTTTTAACCTATACTGAAACGATGCATATCTCTACCTGAAGAGGCAGACACTGTCAATTATTGGATTTTGGGACAAGGACTGAATTCCGACGAGACGCTCAACTTGAGCTACAATCATAGCTCAACTTAGCTGCATGTAAACTCACTGACTAACTGCTGTGGATGGTGATGTCACCTGACCTTCAGTGTTGATAAGAACCAGGTAAAAGGAAGTGAACAAGAGCGACAAAGAACTGGAGTACTGGAGGCATGAAGTGATGTCTCCATCAGGTCAGTGTGTGCACATGCAGGTTAACTTTTTACTTCAGTGACTGAGGCGGTGCAGCCAGGACAGCAGATACTAATGAAGGAAGAAGATGAAAAATACTCCATTAACACTGCACCTCTGAATATGACATTTCATTCCCAGAGCACCTTTAATGGTTCTTCTTCAGTTTGTAGTGAAGTTTACTTTCTGTCACCACCTCCTTGTTCTCTCCTGTGTTTCCTGACAATAGCAGCTCTGAGCTTCACTGACAGAGCTGTGGACAAAGTGCTGCTGTTGATGAGCTCATTCTGAGGTCACATTAACTCCTCCACGTCACTGACAGAGTCACATCAGACTTGTTCAGCTTAGTGTGCATTTTCTCCCAGTCCTGCACTACTGCTACACACTCACACACTTCCCTTGAGTCCCTGAGTCTCTTTCTCTGAATAAAGTCAACAACTTGAAACAAAAAGGTGGGAGGGAGGGAAAAGAAGAGGTAGAATGACAAACAGAGCAGTGAGTGTGGACACAAACACACACAACAAACATCCCAGCATGTTTACTGTCCAGCCAGTCTCCTCGCCCGACCTCTGCCGTCCCTCCATCCGTCCATTTGCTTTGATTCTTTTATTTCCACCATGTATCCCTTCTTCTCCTCTGCTGAAATGCAAACAACCCAATGAGGCTAATTTTGGTGTATTTACCCAAAATCCCGAGCTCTGCTGGCGGTAATTCTACTCGTGCTGTGCTCGCTGCATGGGAGAGTGTGTGTGCATTTCGGCGTGTGTCTGTGTGTGTGTATGTGCGTGTGTGTGGGTGGTGCTCCCCTCAGTGTACCCGCTCTTTTTCCCTGGCATTGAACTTGACCCTGTGTAACCCTTCTATAATGAGTGAATTGAAAACATCTCCCTTTGGAATGCTGTGTGTGGAGAGGAGAGGCCATATCTGCCTTCCTGTGTGTGTGTATGTGTGTGTGTCCACACAAGCTCTTTCTGAACAAATAAAGACCCAGTGTCCCCCTGCTACAACCTAACTGTAAATACTGAGCACTATGTTACAAGTACATATTCACATATACGCTCACTGTGGAGGGAGTGACATGAATCACTTTTTATAGTTTGGTTTGAGTCAGTCAAACTAAATATATATAGCAAATGACATATTACAATAAAAGTGATTATTGTGCTTTGACAGCCGACAACACATGATGTTGTATTTGTTTATTTACTTACAAGAAACCATTCAATAACACAGTTTGACATCACAAATTTCTGGCAACCCCGATTTGGCCAACATGATTTATATTCAAGAAGTGTGTGGTGTTTTTAAATCATAAATTTAAAAAGAATAATGATTCGTTATTTTTAGTTTATTTTTTTTCATACATGTTTTTATCAATTATGCCTATTATGTGACTCCATTTGAATTCCACGCGACCCCAAGTGGAGTCTCAACCCCAAGGTTGAAAAACGCTCCAATAACATAAAATAGACTATTATAACTGCTTATTTACAACTGTTAATAGATGTTAAAAGTTCACACAGCTGGGTGGTGTTTAGTTGGTGGAGCACCTGCCCATGAGGCTATAGTCCTCACTGGTTTGAATCCTGCGCCAAGCGGCCCTATGCTGCTTGTCATTCCCCCTCTCTCTGCCTCCCATTTCCTGTCTCTCTCGACTCTCTGTGCATTAAAGGCAAAAAAAGGCCCCAAAAATATACTTGAAAAAATAAATAAATAAAAATTCACTCAGCTGCAAATTCAGTTGTACCATCATTTCTATAAAATCAGAGCTTTCCTCATCTGGATTTTTAATTTAAGTAGATTCATGTAACATTTTCGTCTTGCAAATATTCGCTCAATTTCCGCTGTACTTCGGCTGAAGAAGTAAAGATGGATGAATTCAGGAATGTGTTTCCTGTTTCCATTCAATCTTCAGCTCACTTTCAGTTCACCTTTGTTCATCTCCGACCATGTGTGTGTGTGTGGATGATTTGGGAAACAGAGAGGACATTAATCTAAGATGTGTCATCACCACTTTTACTGCAGTATCACAGTATCGGGCTACAAACTGTAGATCAATATTTAGGTACCGACCACCGAACCATGAAATCACATCCTTATTACAGGACGGCGCTGCTGAAGGAAGGACTAAGGTGATCACGTCTAAAGTGTGTAAATCAAACTGAAGCTGCACAGAAGGAACCAAAATCCAATTTCTGAAGAGTGGCATCTGTCCCCGTCCACAGAGGGCATTCTATATAAAACGTATAATTTTACTGACCCATCCTTCTGCATTTCTCATATAAAACATGTGCTTATAGACACTGATCAAAATGATTAAAGCTTAAATCTAAATGCTGGGGATGGATTAATAAACCCAACATATACACAAAAATAAGTAGCCTACACACAATTAAGCATTAGTTAAGCATTAATAAATACGGATTTTTTCATTTTAACTCATGTAGTGCTTAACAATGATGAGTACAACATTTTTAATTGTGTTTATAAACTACATAGTAATGAGTATCCATATGTTATAAATTATGTTGTTAATGCTTAATAGTGTGTTCTTATTATATGTTACCTATATACAATATTCGCATATTCTTTTATTTTATAAAGACAGCATTAAGGCTGAGATGTTATGTGGGGGATGTGAAGATCTGTGTGTGTATGTGTGTGTGTGGTCAAATGTGTCCACTAAACCTGACAGAGTGTGATGTGTGTGTGAGACGTGTTTGATCCTAATCCTGATCTAACGTCCGTCGACGCTGACACCGTCGCACACACACATGCACATAGTACATAAGGGGAGGGGCTAGTGGCAGCTCGCTGTTGTTGAGCTCATGAATAATTAACAGGAATAGAGAGAGGTCCAGGTTGGGTAGCATAAACACACACACAGACACACACACACACACTGATCCCCACATCCCCCACATAACCTCGCCCCGCGCTGCCCTCGCCCTCCTCCCTCCGCAGCCCCCATGTTTATGCATGGTACCCTGTTTCATATGTATCGGCCGCATCATTCCCCCTGTTGTCACGGGAACCGATGACACAGGCTGCATTAAGAATGATGACCCGCCTACAGATTACTGCGCTGTTGGTACACACACATACACACACACACAGATTCCAGCATATAGAAACAGAAATACACAAGCATGCAGCCAGATACAAACACACACTCAGTGATGTTGAAAACATTTCCCAGTGGGCCCCGATAACACCGGCATGGCAGCCTACCATCAAAAATGGAGGAAAAAAATATATATAAAAGACAGTGGCCAGTCAAAACAAACCCCCACACACATAACCACACACTGACCTCAACTAGTAAAGCACAGCCAGAGATAATGCACGGTGCATTTATGCAGAAAACAGCTGCCTTGACTGACAAAACAATGAGAAACAAGGAGAACACAGGCCTGTGAGGACTGAATGGATGCTTTTGATCTTTGTTGGCAGATGCGAAATAAAAAAATATATATAAAAGAAAGATATTTGAGGTGGCTGAATTATGCAGAGCAGCTAAGAGCAGTGCTGAGGCAGCTACAGTCGCTTCCACACCTGAGACGACTGCTGCTAATACCTCTGAGTACGGTCTTCCATCCGGTTTCCAAACAACCGATCTGATTATTGAGAACACAGTATTGTGACATAGGCTATTGTTTGATCTTTTTTTCTAAAGGCAATATTTAAAAGGTAATGTAAAAAAATATGTTATATATATATTGCAAGTTAGGAGCAAAGAGGTTTTTCTGTGTCTTAACCTGAACCTTGAACTCTAAATAAAAACAAATGTTGCAGAATGTGAGAGCTTGTACAAACAGAAATCAATCAGAAAACAGTAGGTGATCTCTGTCTGAGCAGAGCACTGACTCAGGGTCAGTTTCCTCCAGGAACAACACACGTCATCAAAAACCAATAGTGAATGTTCACTTTTACATGTGTTGATGACTGAAGTTAAGTGAAAATTCAGACAGGAATTCTATCTCTTTAACTGTGCCTCAAAGCCACCTCCCCTTCTTCACATACTGTAATTCAACCAATCACAGTCGGCCATCCTCTCTCCCTTCTACTAATCAGTCATTAGCTGTCAAATTTAGAAATATTCTCTCTCTCTGCTGTCATCTAGCCGTCATTTCAGCAAAACTCTCAGCCCGCCTCCACCACTGCCCCACCTCCATCAAGATACAGGCCGACTTAATCAGAAGTTCCCGACTTCAAGCGTCCCTACCACCACCAATGTCTATACTGTAGGCCCGGGGGGATAGAACTTCTTCAGATGCAAGCTTCTCATCCCCGGATCAGTTTACTCAGTTTACTCTACTTCCCGTGGTCTAAGCGCCAAAGTTTATTTTGTGCACAATTTCATCTTGATCTTCAAACTTGGCTCTCTTGTGGTAAATAGTGTGTCCTGATCAATATTCAGATGATGGTGAGAAGGCCTCATATCAGGCTTCAAAATAAAGTGCACTTCCTCCAGAGATGTCCCTTCCTGTGCCCTCTCATAGCACTGCAATACATTGTCACGTGTTGCAAAAGTTAATGTGGATTCTTCCCTTTGTGATGCAAGACAGCACATTTCTGTGATCAGTTGTTGTAATAATAGAGTTGTCACTGCACTGGAAAATGGACGCAATTATCGCTGCTTCTATATTGTATTTAAGCTCATTTTTTTGTTTATGTTTGTTTGTTTTTCCCCTGTGAAATTAATTTCTGCTAACATGTGAACATTTTACACAAGTGAAAATTTAAAAAAACACAAGCTCATGTTTTTGTTTTGTGAGTTCTTACACTTTGCAGCCTTCACAGAAACCTCTGTACAAACAAGCAGTTTAATGGGGTTAGGGTTGGGTTAGTTACTGAGAGTTGTCTTACTCTGGACCCAGGAGCAGGAAGGGTTAAGGTCGGGAGGGAAGAACACAATAAAGAAATGTACCTTTATATCCACTCATTTGGCAGATGCTTTTATCCAAAGTGAGGGACATCACTAAAGCTTCGGCGCAGTACGTAGAGACCTTGATCTAAACACTAAGTACTACTGTAAGTCTATTCAATAAGTGCGAGAAGATCAAGTAAAGAAATGTATTGAAAGTGCATAAGTAAGTAAATATGGTGATAGGTCTCTCTAAGTTTTCACACAAACAAACAAGTCCCTGCAGAAAAGTGGTTGAAGGAACGTCTTGGTGAATCAAGTTTATAATAAAGTCACAAATGATCAACTTGCCTCAGAGAACTAGAGTGACACCTTCAATCTTATACTGTTTGGATCAGAACAAGCTCAGCGGAGTAGCTACATTTCCAACTTCCAAGCAACAGTAAAAAGAATGTTTTGTGTTGCATCTGGATAAACTTTAGAGTGAAATCGTTTTTACAAAAGTAATCTCCAAACAGAAGTTTACGTTCACAAAACTATAGTTGCAATATGTGTCCTGAATTTAAAGGGATAGCTCAACATTTTTGGCAAATTGGCTCATTACCATAATCCCAATATTCTTAGGAGTATGTCCGTTACCTTTTGTTGTTGGTGCAAGCTATTTTTAGAATGGCGGAGCAGAGCTGCGAGCAGCTCAGAGCTATGCTATACGGAATCTCATGGAATTTCTTGGTTTCCCTCATCAAACTCATCAATTGCACAATCCAACAACTCGAAAATGCTCTCATGGACAAGTTGTGACCTGCACATTCACCATGCTATGAGAGAAGTTTTTTCGGTAAGCAGTCTCTGCATTTGCCCAGAAAACAACACTGTCTCATAACGTTCTGTTAGTGTGGTGAATGTTCAGGTGACAACTTGTCCACGAGAGCGTTTTGGAGTTGTTGGATTGTGTATTTGATGAGTTTGGTTAGGCCTGAGCAGCTCATGGCTCTGCTCCGCCATTCTAAAAATAGCTTGCACCGACAATTAAATGTAACAAACCTACTCCTAAAACTATAGGGATTATGGCAATGGGTCAATTTGCCAAAATGTTGAACTGTCCCTTTAAAATAGAGCAAAAGTACTTGTCCAAGGATAAAAATGCAGCGTCATATTATCATGGATAATCCATTGTGTTTGTGATAGTTTTTTTTAAATATAATTAATATCAGTCATTGATTGTTTCATTTGATTTCATCAAAACACTGAGATACAGTAGACAATAAAAGCATCAACATCCCATAGCCGTGTGTGTGGACTGAGAGTCAGACACTGGATGTGGCTCATGGTTGGTGGCATTGCTAATGAGACATGGGGTCAGTGTGTGTGTTATGGATGGTATGGTACACTTTGTTTTGCAGCAACACAGACATAAAACAGAGGACGGGGAAGGAGAGGTGCTCTGTCTTGTTTTTTTGTTTTTTTTCCTTCCTCCACTTTTTTGTCGTCAAAGTAAGAGACGCCAACTGATCCTTCCCTTTTTTTCTTTTTTACCTCTTTCTTCTTCCCATTTCAAAGATGTGTCTGTCGGAAGAAGAGAATACATAATGTATATCACAGACAAGCAGGGGAAAAAAAACAAGTCAATATAAATAATTAATAAGATGCAATGCATATGTATAAACATTTCCATATCAAATAAATATCATATCTAGTTTTATGACTCCTTTTTTGTTGTGCTTTTTTTTTTTTTTTGCTTTGAATACTCAATTACTCATAAGGCTGTCTGATTATTTGCAGAGGGACAGGCTCTGATGCATGTTGTGATCAAATGACAGAGTTTAGAGCAGGGGGAAGTTACAGGAGGGGGAAAAATACAGCACATATATAAAATATATATATATATTGATATTTGAATACTGCCTCGCAAAGTTCGCAGCAGAGCTAATATCTGTGGTTCAGGATGAGGTGAGACACAGAACTTCCTGTTAAAAAACATGAGAATTACCTGAAGTTGGATAGCATTAAGTTCAAACTACAAACTGCATGTCTAAGTGTCAGCAGAAAGTAAGAGTCTGGAAATCAGAGTGAGAAGGATATAGCTCCAACTAAACGTTTTTGATCTCCTGGATAATCTGTACGTTAGATGCAGCAGCAGAGCTTACAGATGGAGCATGCACACAAGCCGAGTACTGGAACATCTACATCAACAGGTGTAAACCAGACAGACAAAGACTCAGAGCTGGCCTTTTATTCAATAGAATAGTTAGTTCTTAAAGGGATAGTGCAACATTTTGGGAAATTGGCCCATTAACATAATCCTTTTTAGGAGGTTTCTTCTTTAATTGTCGATGCAAGCTTTTTTTAGAGATAATAATGGAACGTTATGAGACAGAATTGTTTTCAACTCTTCTTGTGTCTCGTGACATTCCTCTATTGTCTTATAGCGTGGTGAATGTGCAGGTCACAACTTGTCCAACAGAGAATTTTGGATTTGGTGGATTGTGTATTAGATGAGTTTAATGAGGGAAACCAAGAAATCCCATTAGCCCCCTTAGCGAAGCTCTGAACAGCTCACGGCTCTGCTCCACCATTCTAAAAGTAGCTTGCACTGACAATTAAAGGTAACGAACCTACTGCTAAGGCTATAGGTTCCTATGGCAATGGGCCAATTTCCCAAAATGTTGAACTATCCTAACTACTTTAAGCATACAAATAACCTTTCATTTTCGAAAAAGTGCGAAAGAGTTGTGAGAGTCTTTGTTGATTACACCACATTGTGATGTCATCGTATTAGAGAGAGGTAGGATGCTGTGTGCAAACCAGCAGAGACAGTGGTGGCGGTGATGTGATGGAGAGGATGAAGGAGATGTGGATGTGAGGAGGAGAGATGCAGCAGTGATGACAGCTGATCACTGCAGAATGTGATTTACAGAAACACACAAAGGGAGAAAGAGAATACTGAATGAATAGGGCGTTAAGTCTTTCTGACTGAACTTATGTTCAATAACTGTATTCATGATGAGAAACACTGTTATATTCCACATTATCTGATATTAATCCAAGTCTGATAATGAGTCAGCCTGAGTCTAAGCCCACTCTGCTGCCGTACCGTCCTCGACTGTGTGGAAATGGCAGACTCATATGCAGGCGACACAGAGAAAGAGTCCGGTGTATTATCTGATCACTGTGGGAGTGAACAGGAAGTGGAAATGTAATCGGCGGCGAGCGGCGAGTTATTCTGAGGCCAGGATTTCCATCGCTCCGAGTCTCCTGACTGCTGGAAGCCAGAGATGTAACTTCCAGGCTTTTCAACATTTGGCTCCCATTACAGCCGGAGTAGACAGGTGGGCACTGGGGGAGGCTTTCCTGTACACCCCCCCCCTCCTCCTCCCCCTCCACCCTCCATCCCTCCCTCTCTCTCACACATACAATCTCAAACACATTTTCCTCCTCTCACTTTTGTCTCTCACTTAATGTTTCTCTCCTTTTACACTTCTTCACTCCTGATCTCTTTTTCTCGCTGTTCACTTTTCCTCTCCTTCTCCTTCACATCACGCACTCTCCCTGGCTCCACACACGCACACACACACACACCCTGTCCCCTTGACTCTTTTTCTTGCTCTTGCCTTTTCTCTTTTCTCTCTTTTACAGTCTCTAATATTTTATTATTTCGTTTTTTATCGCTCCTGTCTCTCTTTTTCTCTCTTCCATTTACTTTGATTTGCTACTTTCTTTTTTTCAGATTTTTGTGAAAATGTAAAAACTGACCCGTAAAAACCCTCCCGCACTCGTCCTCCTTTTAAGTTTTTCTTCCTCTGTTTACCTCTGTAACCCCACTACCTATCCCTCTTTGGTTTTCGATCTAGACACACACACACACACACAGAAACATACATTGGCACAATGCCCATACACACATTTGGACCTGGCTTCATGCTTCTCAGTGTCTGGGGCCTTACTGTCAGTGTGTGTGTGTGTGTGTGTGTGTGTGTGTGTGTGTGTGTGTGTGTGTGTGTGTGTGTGTGTGTGTGTGTGTGTGTGTGTGTGTGTGTGTGTCTTGTGTGTGTTTCTGAGACCAGTTAAAAGCAAGATTTGGCAGGACTGAAGCTTCGTGCTCCACTCTGCTCAGCCCCCTAGACCTGCACGAAGACAAGGTTATCATGTTCCCTGATCGCTGCCAGACACACACACACACACACACATACGTGCCCCCACCTTCCTCTTATACACATACATTATAGGTTTCAGAGCTGTGTGCATGTACAGTGGGTTCAGACAGTAGTCGGTCCTATGCACTCTTTTCACTTTTTTATGTTACAGCCTCTTTAAATGCACTCCCACTATCAATATACATTCAAGACTCCAACGGGAAATAGCAAAAACTGAATTTTAGCTAGATTTTCTTTCTTTGCAAATTGACTAAAAACTTCAAATGTTGTGCGGAAACTTTACTCAGAACCACTCGTAGTGACACAAGCAGCTTCACACATCTGGACTTTGGCTTTCCCTGCTGTTTGTCTCTCCTCTGTTCCTCTCAGGCTCTGTCCAGTCACACGCAGGTTGCTGTTTGGACAGATATTTTCAGTCTGTGGCTGGGCCCTCCAGGACAAGACTGTCCTGAGTGGCCTTGCGTGCACATGGCCGTAGCAAATCTGTGCAGCAGCTTACAGTTATATGTAGTACCTGTAGTTACATTTTGTTGCTAGGCGACATCTAGTGGTCATTATGATTATGACAGGTGGTAAATTAAAAAATGTGATTCGTAGAACAACCTATGAAGTTGTGTGGGTTGGTGAACTGTCCTGTGAGTCTTCAGCCCAAATTTCATTATCAGCCAAATGTTTCTTTTGCTCTCCGCCTCATCTTCACTTAACTTCATCTGTTGTTCTTCTTGTTTTAGCACATACTGTATACTTTCTCATTGTGTTTATTCTATGCTGCAGCTCAATGATATGTTTATTTGCCCCATTTCTATTAATACTGCACTTCAACTCCATCAGATAATTTATTTCTGCACTTGCATCCATGCTCTTTATAGTAGAAATGATTACGACAGGAAAAACCTGTTGATTAAATACTGCTGTTTGCGCATGGAGGGACTTATTCTTATGTAGATCACCTGCAAAACATACACGCAAAAGCTTCACCAAGAACACACAATTTCTTCTTAGTAAATCAGGGTCTCTGTCTTGGAGAGAAAATAATGAAGACACATGGAGAACACGCAGACTGCACACAGAAAGGAGCTTAGAACCTTGTTGCTGTGAGGCAACAACCACCACGCCACCCTTGATCTCATACCCATAAGGTTTCTCATTTACATGGCACAAAACATCAGCTCACAAGCATGACAAAACAAATCTCTCTTTATCTGACCACTTGATCATCAACAGTCAGTATTCAGTCTTTTTTTCCTCTTTGTTCTTTTGTCTCGACAGAACATCCATCCCAGGAGGCCCAGATGGACCAGTCCACAAAACATAACAAAAAAAAACTATTAAGTGATTTGTTGTCCAGTTCTCTGTGTTTGATGGTTTGGAAGATGAGTGCCTAAAGACAGGTGTAAAAGAAAAAAAGACAGAGAAGCTATAGATAGCTATGAATCATAAATAGGTCCAGTCCGGGGAGTGTGGGTTTAACACTTCTGAAATCTGCCTGCTGAAATCTTCCTTTCCTCTTTATCTTGTGTTTTCTTTTATGTTTACAGCCCTCGGAGGTGTCAGGCATTCACACTACAAATGAGATGGATTGTGCGCAAATTTCAAACTACATCAAATTAATTCAGCACCTGATTAGGGTGTCTTGCTGAGAGAGAAAAAAAAAAGATAAATAATAAGATCTCTCTCCAGTGGAAAAGCCACCTTTAGCTGTGTTCACATGATTCAGTGTAGGATGCAATCTTCACATCACTGCAAAATTAGAGGGAAATGCTAATTAACCTAGAGCACTTACACATATAGCATATCCAGTAAAATATATACCCTTTAACTGTCAAATTAGCGTTATAACATAATTTTCCAATTAACAAAGCTTTCTACAACCTGATTAAACCATCAATCTCATACATCTCCCCCTCTCTGAGGAATAAAAGAAGAGGATAACTATATTTCTATACAAGCTATTGTGAGAGGAAACATCTGTAGCCTCTGTTGATCTACTATCTCTTTCTAATCATATCTTTCCAGAGAATAAATGAAAAAGGAGGAAAAAAAAGATGGTAGAGCAGAGAGGAGAGAGCAGAAGAGGTAAATAAAGACAGAGATGAAGTGATAATAACTATTATAGAGGGATGGAGAGGGGAGATAAATATAGCATATGTAGAGAAGAGAGCACTGATTAGACCTGGCTCAGGAGATGTCATTGTTAATTACCACCCCCTCATCCACCTGCACCACACACACGAGCGCATACACACGCACACATGCACACGCACATACCATGGACATATGCTGGCTTAGAGTATATTATTTTATATGTGAGGTCACACTCACAAGCAGAAGAAAAGAAGACATAGAGAAACTATGGAAATGTGGGAAATTGCACAAGAAGGTCCCATATTTAACGCTGCTCCTGTATTACAATTAAAATGTGGATTCAGAAGAAAATATAGGCTATTTCTGAGTTTAAGAAACAAATCCTTTTTATTATGTAACACAAACTGAGGCACAAGGTGCAATGAGTTATTTGATTTAGAGAGGACAGAGGCAAATTTAAATGTATTAAAAAAACATTGAAATGTACAATTTCTCTTCTTCTCCAAAGTTAGATTCCTAAGCCAAAAAAAAGGAATTACTATAAGACTCTGATCATGTGATTTGTATTATTTTCCAGATGTTTAAGCTAAAAGTTTGACTATATTCCAAGAACAAGGTGTGATGGTTTTTTGTGGGTGACTTTGCAGAAAGAACCCAACATGAAACAAATCTAAATCCTTAGCCAATGAGGATAACCTGCCTCATATTTTTTCCATGCACTTTCTCCTTTTATTTATATATATTTTAAATGCACTAGCCTACAGTATTTAGTAAAACTTTATGGAAAACTCTTGCTAAAGCCTGCCCATGAAGAAAAGCTCTCTTGTTTCGATATGAACTGAACTAAACACTGTGGCAGCATCTAGCTAACTGCTTGAGGAGACATCACTACACAAACTACACAGAAAAAAGAGAATTCCTGCACTGATAACGGTCTCACAAACTACAGAAAAAAGAGAATTCCTGCACTGATACGCCACAAGAAACATTAAAACTCATCCAAATTGCAGCTCAGAGTCCTGCTGCCCTTCGCCTCACCGTATTATTCACAGTGCAATTCAGAGCCTGTTAGCCACATTAGCTAACAGCAAATAGCCCAGAGAAACCCAGCAGTGTTGCAGGCCTTTCTCAAGCTGTGAATGGAATGGCTTTGCAATTTGTCCTGGCAGAAAACAGCATTTTGATCTTAATGAATGGCAAATGGTTACCATTAGAAGTGAGAGGGATTATTGAGAGGGTGTGAGTTATGGCACATGCCTGCGTGTGTGTGTGTAGAGTCTGTGTTTGTTTAGCGTCTGAGAAGGGTCTGCTCTGATCCTTCATTAAAAGGCTCACTGCAGGATCTCTTCATGGGACCCTCAAAGAGATGGGTCATGTTCAGAAGTCATTTAATAAATCTACACACACGCATGCATGCACCCACTTTTGAATGTACATGTATATATGCATCATTTATTTATGTGACATTGGGTAAACTGAACAGCAAACATAAGCATCCCTCAGATGGCAGCCTGCCCATCCTTGAACCTGTGCATTGTTTAATATGTGTGTGTGTTACAGTATGACAAGCATGTGCTAATTACTGTCTCTATACGTAGAATTCTCCCTATGCTCTGGCTGTTCCTCTTGACCATTCAGAGCTCAGTATCGACATGTTCTTTAATTGCATTGAACAAAGCTCAGTGATTGGCTGCTGCAGAGACAGACAAACACATTCAGTGACAGCTTGCTGCCCTGCTAATGGACTGTGTGTGTTTTTCAGTGTTTAGTGTGTATGTGTGTGATACCACTCCTATGCTACCAGTGGCAACTGAATCTCACCTGAAACTATAAGACTCTTTGTCCACACTCATCATGCTGTCAGTATAGATAATGTAAATTAACTATTATGTAGGGGTGTCCACCTCAGTGCATCTCCTGTTATCTTGTGAACCTTTGTTTAATTTTATTTTTCCTTATCATTTTGTTGCACTTTTTAGGTAGGTAAGTATTTTTTTTATTCATATAGCACCCTTTGTAGAACGAGTACACAGAGCGTTTAACAGTAGGCCTAGTTCATTCAAATTCAATCAACGCAAAAATTAAATAACAAAAAGCATAAAGAAACTCATGCACACAGCACAGAGCAGTCCATATAGAAGATAAAATACAATAACACATGGCACTGCAAGGCCAAAGGAGCTTAAGCAGGTGACATACAGTGGTAAATGGGTAGTGGGTACCGACTAGCCTCGCACCCGGCTCTTCAGAGAGCAGAAGAGCTTGATGTCTGTTAACTCCGAATTTTGTATGCATTCTGGTTCTAGTGGATCCGGAAATCACCACATTCACCAAAGTAAAACTTATAAAATAATAAATTCCTAATACAACAAAAGCAAAAGGTTAACAATTAAAAAGTTTGACCACATTTTATTAGCTTTGTGCTTTAGTTTTGAAGGAAAGGCCTGTCTCTCTCACCCTGGATTGGTTGCTTACCAAAACAACAAGTCAACGGCCCCAGACTAGGTACCGCCTAACACTCAAAAGCTTGTCTGTACAAATGTGTAAACCAAGGTCCCCCATATGGGGGACTTGTATGTAGAATAATCACAGAGCCACCAATATAGCCATATGTCAAATTAAACAGCAGAAGCTGGGCTACAACGTGTAAAAACCATGTTTATATGACCCAAACACTACTCAAACAAACAACTAAACATCAAACTTCATGAAGCACCTCGGTGTGGACCCAGTCGCCACATTTCTGGCTTGTATACTACTGTACATTATGCAAAACACATCAGCTAGCAACCATGGCTAACACAGAAGCTACACAGCAGCACAGCAGAGAGAGAAGCCAACAACGAGCAAAGTCGAGCAAACACAGACACTGCTTGGCCAAAACATGGTCATACATTTCCTCTTACCTTTGCTGTTTTGCCGTGGAAAGCTTGTTTTATGGGTAAATCCACATATTTCTAGCTTAACTTTGACCAGTGTTGACATCCGGTCGCGCCCAGGGGAAACCTGTAGACCGCGCACAACAGAATGTCGGCCTGCCCAGGGACTCGGCTGATTCTGATTGGCTCAGTCAGCTGCCAGTTGATGACATCAACGTGGGTTTGGCTTCATTCTCTATGCTCTATTGGTTCAAATGAGCCTTCAAATCAACCAATCTGCTGCAGCGATAGAGGCTGGAACGTCTCTGCCCAAGTAGCGCAGGTTTTACGCAGCAGACGCAAACACAGCTAGAGAGGGCCTGGATTGGAGTTCCCATTAGTCACAAATTGATTCATTTTCAGTTAGTTCATGTAAATTGTGTGAAACTAAAGATTAAACAGTGGTTTATAGTGGCAGGTGGTTCCAAGCTGTGCCAAAAATGGACCTTTTGGAAAGTTTGCCTGAATATTTTGTAGTAAAATCCCAATAATTTTGTCCTGCTCCAATTAATCAGAATCAACCACTGCAGAGACAATGTTCATATGTTGTACAATGATTTTATAGAGGGTTTGAGCTTCGATAGCATTATTCTAAAGGACACTCATCAAAAATATGATTTTTTTTTAGGCAAATATGAATTTTATTTATTTTTTTCTGTGTCATCTTCATTTACTCTTCACCAGTAACAGATATACTGATACAGTAATTACACGTCTCAACAATCCTCAAAGTGTCCCCTATTCAATGAAACCAAAATTATTCAAATAGACCTTGTGGTTGCAGAGATATAGGTACTCATTGTATTATGGATAAGCATTTTTCGAGAAAAGGCCTTAAACTGACCCTTGAAACCATTTACAGACCGAGTAGATCTCAGATCTAGTGGGATCGCATTCCACAGCCTAAGGGCCACTGCCCCAAAATATTTGCTACCACATTGAAAAACCTATAAATAAGAAATAATGACCACTGAGGGGTCCACAAGCAAAGCAAATACTCCCAAACACATCAGACTATGTGTGCCAAATGTGTAACTGTTTTGGGGGAAGTGAGCAACAGATTACACCTCGAGGTGACGTATGTGCTAATAAGTAACGTCTGCAGCTAACAGAGTACAGGCCTTTACCATTGCACACTTCCACACTTGGCTACATAACAGTGCCAAAATGTAGCTTGTGTGGATGCTCCTCCTGTACTTAATCAATAAGAGAGTTTTGCTGCACGAATTGAATCAGAAAGCATCGACATAATCATCATGCCACTGCAGGCTACTGTACTGTACCGTATAATTCTGCCCAGTACCTGTTCAACAGGAAGGCGGGACTTCCGGGCCAATGAGAGGCTAATTGCAGCAGCTGACTTCTTCCAGCACAGACTGGATAACCCTTTAACTTACACTCCACTAATTACGTAATAATGTAAAGAAATAGTCAAGAAACAACAAGTAATTGTGTCATAATGTCTAGAAGTAGCCTCGAAATAACAGTCAATTTCATAGTAATGTCAAAAAATATAGCCAAGAAATAATGGTCAGTTGGAAGGACTTTAAGATTCAAAGTATGAAAAGTATGTGTAATCTCTTGGCTTTATGAAAAAACATGACATTACTACCAAATTGACCATTATATTTAGGCAATTTTTTTACATTACTATGCAATTACATGTTATTTTTTGGCTATTACTTGACATTATCACATAATTAACGATCTGTAAATTAAAGGGTTACCAAGCTTTGCTGCAGTAATTGAATCAGAAAACATCAACATTATCATTATACCACTGTAAAACACCACTAATGTACAGTACCTACTTCTGCTGTACCTGGGATCGATTTTTGATTGAGTTAAAGAATTAGTATTTTGTTCATGGACTTGCTTCATCTGCTGCAGCTGCTGTACCTGCTCAAACCCACACTCACTTTGACTGTTTCACTTTGTTCAAAGATTTCTTCTGTTCTCATGTCCTCACTCACTCCTTGTCCTCTTCTCCTCTTCCTCCTCTTTCGCCTCTTCAGTGTCTTTGGGTCGCTGGGGGTGGGCAGTTTCACGTCCTCCTCTTCATCATATTGGGTCTCCTAGGTCCTCCTACTCACAGCCTTCGTCCACCTCCCTCCTCTTCCTCCTGCCCCCTGCTTTGCCCTCCTCCTCCACCTTCCTGTGCCTTGGCTTTGTGAGCAGCAGTTCTGGAGCATGGTGAAGGAGTACGGGGCGCTGAGCTGCTGTTCACCTGGAGTTTTAAAAGGAAACAGGTGAAAGTTTTAAAATATGTTGCTGGCTGCTGTGACCTGGACAAAGGACTGCAAGGTGCAAATGTTCCCAACATATCCCAACATATTTGTGCTTGTTTGTGATCAAACTTTAAACATTTAAGCTAAACAAGAAATATGAAATGATTAATAAAAGACTACACACTCTAATGTAGCTGGCATCTTAATTCAGACTAAAGAGTCTGGAAATGACTAAATGAGAGAGGTTGCATGCAGATAAAGCATTCAAAGTAGGCTAATAATCGGAATCTGCAGTAGATACACATTTATGAGAATTTTCTTTATAGCCTATAGAATTATTAACGTATAGATACTTACATGCTGCTGGTTACCACAGGGTTTCCAGGATAAACAGTTACTGTCTAACATGTCTTCATCTACAAAATTAAAAATCACTAACAGCTCTTAATATTGAGGCAGATTAGTGTATTTTTTGCTGTAGTTCAATCTGCAACATAACTGTCAGATGATTTAATTTCCTTCTGACATGTAGTGGAGCATTAAGAGCAGAAGCTCAAGCTATTTAGAAGATGTCCTTGGTTAGATAATAACAATTAATTCAGGGAAACACAGCAATTTTAAGTCTTTGTGGAGGTGCAGCCCTGAAATTTAATTTCTCAGTCTCCAACACCTGATGAAAAATTCCATGTACTGCTAGTGTGCAGAACATGGAACAAGATCATGCAGATCCTTTGCTGTTTTCTAAGAATTTAAGGAAATACTTCCACATTATATTACATTTTTTCTCTGTGCTCCTCTGAAAAGCAAAGAACACAAACAGAGCCTTGATAAGATAAATTACAATAAATCCAGAACTTAATTAATTAACACAAATTTGTCCATGAGATCAGGTGAACATTCATACAGTATCACATTTAAAGTTATTCTTTTCAGGAAAGGCTCGAATCACGTTTGGTGACCTTTGACCTTCTGCCACCAAAATATAATCATTTTGTCCTTAAGTCCTGTTGAGTGATTTATCAAATTTCAGGAAACCCCCTTGAGCTGTATATTGTGTTCACACTGTCTTATGAAAAAAAAGACCTGTGACCTTTTACCTTTAACCACCTAAATCCAATCAGGTGTCCTTGAGTCCAAATAAATGTTTGTGCCAAATTTGAAGAAGCTCCGTCAGGGCATCACTGAGATAATATGTATGAGCTGCATTACAGTGACTGAGATGTACAGTATCTACATCCATCCCATGAGAATAAGACAGATGGACATACAGTACAAACAGGTGGATGGACAACCTGTAAACAACATGCCTCTGGCTCTGGCTGTCACTCAGTCATAATAGATTGAAGTAAAGCTTGATATTCCTATTTGTTGGAAGGAAACCAAGAGTTTCCAAGAGCAGATATTGGTGTCCCCACATACAAATCTATCCTCTTACCTGTGATTTTCTTAAATGTTGACCCTTGACCTCTTCATACTGTGGTCATCATGACTTATGAGCATAATGGTTGAGAAGAACTGTCTCTCACAACATGCTTGCTGCTTGACATGTCCAGTAGTGCACACCACCTGAATGTGCCTTAATCTACGCATGTCTGACTGTACATATAGTCACAAATACTGTGGTTTGGCTTCCATGTTTGGGTGTCAGTGTGGCCTGCTGGGTCAGATCTTCCACACTGTGTAAAAGTACATTCTGAAATTGTATAAACAGTTTTACAGGCGTGTAGTACAGGCCTGTCTACTGGCTCACTAACAGTTGTTTCCTTCAGATGCACTTTTGTGTTTGATTTTGGATAAATTCTCTTTTGTGACAACATATAGGAAACAGCATCTGGTGCAGAAATTGCATCATGTTTGTGTGGAAAATGATATTCCGACTGACAGAGGACAAAAAATAAAAATCTGGAAATGTACCCTATAGCGTCCACATTGTCTACTGTGTCATTCAACCGTAGGACATCTTCCAACCTATCATAAGGCTTGCTGCAAGCACAGATTTAGACATATGCCTCATCAAGTCCTTCTTTTTTTTTGTTGGGGATGAAATAAGCGTTGATGAAAGGCAGCCACTGCAGTGGAATCTCTTCTGCTTTCTAGACTCCATCTAAACTTGGCTGTAGCTAGAGGCAGCATTCAGATTTGTTGTCTCCTTTTTCTTTTTCCCTGCCACCCTCCCATCCTTTGTCTTTCCTCCCTCTCCTTGTCATCTTCCCACAACAGGACTGTGTGTCATTTCTGTTTGATGTGCCCGAAATGAATAAAGCAATCTGTAACATCTATGTGAGAGCCTGCTAATGTGCATATGCCACTGGAGAATAAAATATGGACATCTATGTGAATGATGCTCCAAATTACCACTAGCCGTGCATACGCAAATATATATTGTGCATATGAACCACATGTGCTCACACACACACAAACAACTCAGACAAGACAAAGTGCTGACTGGGTTTTCACTCTCTATCCCTCTGGATGTGGGCTTAAAGTCTAAACCTGTGCAACGTGTAATGTAGCAAATGATTTGAGTCATGTATTATTTAATTATTTATATTTACCATAAACGTTTCTAAATGATAAACCCTCATAATGAAAATATCCTCTTAATTCCCTGGATCAACATAATTCTGAGACTTACTGTACCACAGATTGAAAATAGCTGTGAAACCCCCTTTTTTAATGAATGTTAAGACTTTTTTCTGTTGGCAGAATTTTTTTTTTAGACTGTACCACACCAGGCCTGTTTTGAAAGTCAACAGGAAGGACTCCCAAAGGACCCTGGGTACTGCAGGTATTTTCCTGGCATTAAATGTAAGTTTCATGAAACAACCTCAAAGATATCAGAGCTGGCTGATTTGGCAAGACCTGTGTTTCTGTGCTGGCAACTGCAAATATTGTGCACTTAATAATAAAATCACTTAATGTTTTACAAGTTAAACACTTTTAATGTGAAGATTCAACAGTAGAAAATGTTCAGTTAGCATTAGCATTAGTTTTATTCACTTAGTGGTGGGGAATTGAAGGATTTTGTATGAGTGAGAATCTTCAAGTTTACTTCTTTAAGATGGGTGTAGATTTATTTTGTTGAAGCTACAGTGTAAACTGTATTTTATGGATCAGTGTCAACAAGCTCTGCTTCATATTGTTCATCATGTTATTATACTTTAAGTGCTCAAAAGTAATTTGCGACACATCGATGTAGCACTATATGGAACTATTTAGTGAGTTTTTTCAGTTTCAGTTCACTCTCACCACTTTCAGATACAAATTTATGCTATTAATTCCTTGACCAAAAATCTGCGATTGGAGCAATTTCATTGTCTACGTAACAGGGTTGGTTGGTCCCATTGTGCAGTGTGTTTAAGAATGTTAACATAGGACTCAGCAAATTGTAGATTTAGTAGCGATATATCCAGTCTTTTACAGTTTTACACATTTGTCACAGTGTAGCCTACTAATTATAATACAAATTGCATTACATGAATTATGTGTTAGTCTGGGGCAGTTAAAGATCTCTGAAACAAATGTGAGGTCGTCGTACTTTAGCAGTCTAGCAAAGTTCTTCTCGATGAAGAGCGACCATGCTGGAAGTTTGTTTACTTAAAATGCAGAGAAATTTAGGGCCATGAACCAAAAAGCAATTACTGCGGCTCTCTTCTTATGTGCGCTTACAGAGGAAGCTGACTGGATTGATAAATCTTTGAACTGAGTTCCACAACAAAGTCTCACCCGCAATGCGACCTTTTAATCAAAATCTCCAAATGGTACGACACAAACTACAAGTGCAGCTGCAGTTTGGCGCCACCTGCTGTTCGTACAACACGGTGAGGTGTATATGACGCAAGGGAGCTATAAGAATCGGCTGTTCTTAGGAACACATTGAGCTCATCATGTAAATTTGAGTTCCCTGCAACGAACATTAGCATCAGCTGGTAGCCACCATATGACAAATTAGCAGTTGCTGTTGTATGTCCCTGCAGAAGGTCCAGAGGGAGGATGGTGTTCGACTGTGGTCTAAGTCCTTGGTTTTTCAGTAGCATAACACAGCAGAGTGTGTTCCATTGCAGGTTACCATTGTGTGGAGTCTGTTCCTGACCGGCCAACGCTGCCCCAACAATCCTCGCTTCACACAGAGCAGGGATGGAGGCAGTGGTGTTGGTGGTGTTAGCGGGCTGGTTGGGGGAAATCAGAAGCTACGGCTGGGAGATCCGAAGGGAAATTAGACAGCACTTAGCTGCACACATGCACGCCAGGCCCAGCTGGGAGACAGCCTCAGATCCAAGCACGGAGGACATGAAAGAGACACCAGCAGTGCTGCCGAAGGGAGGGGATTCTCCCTCTCTTTCTCTATAACTATCTGTCTGTCTCTCTCTCCCTCTTAATCTTCCTTGCATTTGCTCTCTGTCCTCATCTTTCATTCTCTCTTCCTCCCCATGCCTTCCCTCTATCTTTTTCTTACCCCCTCTCTAAGGAGGTTTTCAAGAATGCATGTGTGTGTCCGCAAAAGTCCTAATCCTATTTCTGTGTGTTTGTCAAAGGCCTGTGTGTGTGTGCTGTTGTTGTTGTTGTTTTTTGCTGTTGAACAAAATGTCCAACAAACATCAAACACGGGGTGGAATGGGAGATGCTTGGAGGGGGGCAAAGAAAAAAAATACACTACATGGTGAACAGACTCTTCAAAGGGTCCACATTGCAGCCCTTTGACTAACATCCTGGGGACATAGCTTTGCTTTCACACATACACACACACCCATAGGTCCCCTATGAGTCAGGGGTCACACCATTTACAAGGCACTTTTTGTACAGTGGCATCGAAACAGACCTCCAGTCAAGGGAAAACACACAGGGAGGACTAACAGAGGCTGAGGATAAGAGATAGAGATTTCTGAAGACCAGCAATAAATATTAGCATCAGTACAGTATATCTGAACTGGAGCTGCAGAGAATTGATCATAATAATTAATACAATTTGAAAAGGCGGCTCATGCTTACATGCTTGTAAGTATGTCTAATTAAATTTCGGGTACACAATTACTTTTTTATTATAGAACATGTTAAAATGACTTAGTTAATGGCCTTGGAAGAAACCAAAAAACTTCTTGTTTATTATATGATATAACCACACGCATTTCACGATTTTAAAGACCAATGCCCAGGGGCGGTTCTAGGGTCAGACTTTTGGGGGGGCTTAGCCCCCAGAGGCCAGGGGTCTGGGGGACCAGAGAAATTTGAACATTGTAAATTTAAATGCATCAATCTGGTGCACTTTGGGGTGAAATTACAATAACACTTTATTACGGGTACTCGGCATGCTTGGTGCTGATCACTGAATGATAGGGATGAGAACTGATTGGATTTTATTGTTCTCTGCGATACTGGATTTCCAGCAAATCCATATACAGTACACCAGCAAAGCAGGTCTGAAAGGCCCAGCAGCTGTATGTGATAATTTAATTAACTGCTAATTTGTTATGTACACTGCACAAATGAGTCTAGTTCTGCATTTATATTCTTAAGAAATTAGAAATTAATAAAACCTTTAAAATTATATTTCAGGATGCATGGTGTTCACATCCTGCATATTCCTACACACCTTGGAGTCATGCATTATCATCTCAATATGGTGGTTGGTGTTTGTGTGTACTGCACTGTGGAGTTGAAACTGTGCTGGTCACACTATGGAATGATACTGTATGAGGGACTGGACACTTCATCTGTATCTCATGCATTCACATGAGGACATACATGTGCATAAGCTTGCAATACGTTGCTATATACATATTATACAGTATAGCATCCAAAAGCATGGACCACATTGTGAGTGAGAAATGGTCTATTATTCTTTTGACTTTTACTTGTTGTGGTCATACAAGTCACTGAATAAAGTTAAATTAAACATTTAAACATTTTAAACATATCCGGTTTTCTTTTTTTCTACAGTACCAACAAGCTGTGGATACCCATCAATCTTGTCCTGTTTTTCAATGTCAAACAAAAAATGGTTACTTGTGTCACCAACATTGAGGCCTGTTTTCTGTCTGCCTCCATGTGCATGTGTGTGTGTGTGTTCTTATGTCTCCTCACCCCACCCACTTTCTCTCCTCCTTCCTCCTCCCCTCCTCTCCCCTCCCTCTCTCTGCGTGCCCATGGCCCAGCAGTAATTCTGTGTTTATCAACTCTTTATTATGGCTCCTCGCATCATCATTTACAATGGTAGCATCTGCTCATTGCCTAGCCCGAGCATGGGGCAAATTGCTTTTATAGGGAAAAAAACAGCAAGCGAGGAGGCACACACATACACACACTGACAAATACACACACACACACACACACAGCAGCAACTGTGCACAAATCAAGACACTGAGCCGCGGCCTATTTACAGAGGTTGTTAACTCTCCTGGCAGAATCACACACAAACACTTCACTTCTTCTAACAGGATCAAATGATTAGCTGGCCACCATCAGCGAATCAAAATGAGTCCCAAATCCAATGAGGCAGCAGTTTTGATTTTCCTTTTATTTTTTTTAACATCCACCTGACGCCGCAGTGTGAAAACCAAATATCACATCTGGCCTCAGCGCTCTAATTCCTGTGTTTGGCTCAGTTTAATTTAGCCACTACAGCAATGTGGGGGAAGCAGTGGGGAAGCAGAAAATGGCAAGACATCCTGTCTTTGTTGTTCGCATTTAACACATTAGCGTCTCCTAAATGAGGAGAAGGCGAGGTGGACGTACAGCGATGGGGAAAAGAAAGATCAACTCGGTGCTTGTTAAAAGCAGCCATTCCACTTTCAACACACGGATAAAGAATGAGAAAGCAGCAGTTTGGGTTGATGTGTAATTGGCAAACGTACTGTCGATGGAACGGCGTGATGGGCTCATACAATAAGCACATTACATGATCAAATTCATTTCATTTTCTCTTATTACTTGAAATGATTTCCAAATGAGACGTGCATGGTCAGCGGTCTTCTGTTTGGTAGCCTCAGTCACGTCGGTATCGCCGCTAGCTCGGATGCTACCTGAGCTTTAGTGAGTATTGTTTTCCTTCCCACTTCCGTCTCCATGTCAAAGGATATTTTCAGTCTTTCACTCCTCCGCTGTCGGACATTTTTAGCTGGCACCAGAAAATACAGCTTCAAACCAGTCAGTGAAGTCTGTCAGTCTGGTTGTCATAACAGTAATAATATTCAAAATGAATGATTTTTCAACACCATTAGGTTCTTTTTCAATATTTACTGACAAGTCAAGTCCTGCTACGGTGGTGGAAAGCATCTATACTTCAAATGTGTGCTGTTATACTTCTTAACTGATTAGGAGTTGGCTGTCTCTATACGAACCGAACTGGGACAGACTTTTTATTGATTCTGAACAAATCTCATGCTCAGCAAAGATGGACAATCTATAATATAATCAAATGGCTCTGCTGTTACTGAATAGAAGTCGGATCCAGAGCAGCATTCATTTACAAGTTTAATCAACACTGATTAAACTTCTTCTGCTGCTGCTGCTCTTTCCTCGGGTCAGTCAGTAGACCAGGCCGAACAACATGACCAGACGCACTGCGTTCAGATCGAAAAAAATCAAAACTCGAGGTCGGACCATGGGTTTCTGCTTTTTTTTCTTTCTTTCTTTCTTTCTTTTCCCATGGTCTGGCTGCTTCAACATCTGCAGATGGTCAAGTTTTTGAAAACGTTAGCAGGGATGAAGCAATTTAGAAACTGTTCAGATGGGCGACTGTGGGCTGTGAGAGGTGAACTCACACTTGCAGAAAGTAGAAATAGACCCAGATTCTAATTGAGACTCAGCTTTTATTTGCTCAAACCTGTAGCCAGGCCCGGCAGACCAACTGTCTGTTTGAGATTCTGTTTTTTTGTTGTTGTTGTTGTTGTTGTTTTTTTGGGGGGGGTAATGCTGTGGCGCTTATAGCCCACTGTAAGGGGAGACGAGTGGGCTTGTGGTTCTAGTGCAGGACCAGAAGCCAGAATCTGACTTACTCTGTCTGACCAAAGGGAGAGAAAACACATATCCTCCCCAAGAATAAAAAATGTAACTTGCACCCTGCATGTATAAACTGTATATAATATGAGCCATTAGAGTCATTACAGCTGTACTACATGCTCATATAGCACACATTCTACAATACTGGAGCTGTGCATATGTCTGTGAGTGCACACTGTGTGTGTGTACGTATGTGTGTCATGTGCAGTGACATAACCGCGGCCTGTCAAAACAGATTGTCATACTCATTGCTGTCACTCAACATGACACCATGACATTCTTCTTTGCTGGTGTTTTGTGTGTGTATGTGTGTGTGATGTTGGGTGCAGGTTTAAAGGAGGGCTGGATGAAAGCATTTGTGATATTCATGGTGGCACAAAGACACACACACACACACACACAGTGTGTATGCAACAATGATGTCACCCATCAGGCCTGCTGGGTAATGAAATATTGTCTGATGGTCAGATACAGCACAATAAAAGCTGCGTATACAGTATAGAGTAGTTAGTACTATAGTTTATATGTATCTCCCAAACTGATATCCTGCACACCGTCCTCTCTAATCTCCAAATATAGTGGCCAAATAAATCTGCACCAGATTTACACAGCCACAATAAAGTGCTGTCACCTTTACACGTGATATAGAGCTGGTGTAACTTGTGGCTTGTGTGTATCATATTCATAAAAGCAATGATTGAAGAGAGTGTATATATTCATATGGTGGCTCACCTTTACAGCAGGAGTCTCTGTGTTGTGGATATTAGGTTTGGGAGTCCCCCTGTCGTAAGAAGCCGCTCCGCTGGGACTGAGCTCATTCTCTGAGTCTCTATAAACTGTAAGAGAAAAGGAAAAAAAAAAGCAGAAAGCCAAATAATCCATATAGTATGCATGAGAAAGAAGGTGCTTGTTGAATTACTGGGGGTTATATTTGGTTTTAAGGTGATAGTTGGGGTTATTTGACATGATTGATCGTTGTGTGAGGTACTGCAGCTGGTGGATTCAGGTCAGTTTAAAGGGGCAGCGGGAGCACCAGCATGGAAGCTGTGAATGTGGCAAAACAAAAATATTTAAGCCACTTAGAAAAAAAAAACACTATCAAAAAAGCCAATGCCAGTTTAAATGTGCTCTATGCTTTGAATATTTCTACCATTTTATGCAGCGCGGGGCTGGACATGTAACTCTCCTTGATGGAAAGGCAGTTTGTTAAAAACAACTTCCTGTAATTGTAAGCTGCTATAAAAATAGTCTGAAAAGTGGCTGAAGCTAGTCTTAGTATGTTACTGTTTACCTGTCAAGGCAAGGCAGTAATACAAATGGTTGAAAGGAGAAAATATGTAATGATGATAAGAGGACCAAATATAACTGTTTTGCATTTGTAAGTGACATGATATGACATTTCACTCAAATCCATTGGATGTATCTGTGAGACTCGTCAATGAGATCTTGAGTTTGTGAAGTGATTTTCTGAGGAAACTCCAAAGTCTGGCTCCACTTCAACCTTTGTAAAACTCTGAGATAAGGTCAACAAAACACAAACTCGATCTTGTGTCACACTCACAGTGTATAACTTCACTGCCACACACTATGTGGATGATTTCAGCTTGATTGGGCACAAAACAGCCTACTAATATCTTTCTGTATATTTACAAACTCAAGGGTTTTTTTCAAGTGGAGATAACACATCATTTCCAAACATCACTTAGACACTCAAAAATGCATCGTCCTCATTCGAGTCCAGCGTCAGTGTTTGAAACACCAGCAAAGTTTTTTAAGGAACTGCTTTCTTTGTTTATTTTTTTTACTTCACTGAGACTCAAAGATGAGAATATGAGACTTTTTCTGTCGATCTTCTAAAGTTTTTATTTTATTGTACTTTAGTTTTTGTTTTTGTTAGTTTTAGAGGTTGTTCTTTTCTGCTACAATCCATGACATACTCGCCTTATTTTGGATTATCTATATCATAGATGGGTGGAAAAAAATTTGACAATATAACCCAAGGTTGAACAATATTGTGTATATATATTGTTCAACTTTGGGCTTTTCACGGCAGCACCCGCTGCTCGTTGAAAACAGTCGTGATACGTGCCTTCACGTCGGGGTCTAAAAACCGGAAACGTTTATAACAACAACATTTTTTTTAATTAATTGCATCGTGATTAACGCATTAACTATGACAGCCCTAATATATACATATTAAATATACTTTATCTAATAATTTTGCAACAATTACAATGAAGATAATTATGTTAATAATAATAATCCTCCAGATGTTTTAAAAACAACTGGTCAGCCCCAACAGGAGATGACACACACAGTCCTGTGATGCTATATGAGCTGACCAAGAAAAAAAACGGAAGGGGAACAGAAGAAAACAATGTGTGTGCATGTGTGTATGTGTGTGCGTGCATGTGTGTCCTATCATATCAGTGATATGGTGCCAGTCAGTGTCAGGTTCTGGGTTGTATCTGAACGCCCTCCAGGTCCCATCATACTATACTCTGTAACACACACACAAGGTGGGAAAGTTCAATCCACACACCATCACACACTGAGACACAAACCTTGTTTATAACAGAATCCTCTGACTGTGTGTGTGTGTGTGAGAGAGAGAGAGATCCTGTGTGGTGCTAAAGCTGACAGTGTCTCCCTTGTGGGTGCAGACAACAAACAAGGTCTCTGGTGGTTTTTGCTAGGAGAGAGGACACAACAGACACACAAACATGTGCACACACAGAAACACACATACACACATACCAAGACAAAGAGAGAGACACACACACACAACTCCTAAATGTCCTAGAAGCTTCTTGCCAGCCACGGCCATCTGGTTTATGTAACCAACAGTAGTGCTGAACATTTGACCTGTCTGCATGCGTGTGCGTTTGTATCTTTGTGTGCGCGCACATGTGCATGTGTGTGTGTGTGTGCAGGGAGAGGGGTGAATGACTTGGCTGTACATTTGACCTCCAGATTCTTTATTGCGCTGCCTCGACTGAACTGCGCCCTCCAGGGAGCGTCCTCATACGTCTTCATCCCAGACAGACGGAGGAGGGAGGAAGAGGAGAGAAAGGAACAACACACAGAGGAAGGGGAGACTGCAGGAAGTCACACACACACAAACATACACTACACACTTTCTGAGATCGAGCGTTAATAACTATCGCGGATGAGGCTGCTAAGTGACTGGGCTAAGCTTGGGGTGAACCATAAACTAACCCTGTGTTTTACTGAAATGCCAGCATCCTCCCATTAAATCTTCCAAACACCAGGCAAACTTCCCACCAGTCACAGCTATATAGACTGTGTTTACTGTAGGTGTGTATGGATCTATGTGATCATGACCTTAAGGTAAATTTAAGAGCGTTGTGAGAGCTGTGGTTATTCTGACAAAGACTTTTAAACACTACTCCATGATGAGCATATGATTGTGTGAGAGTGTGTGTGTATGTGCAAAAGTAAATACCAAGAACCAAAGGTAAATGTGAGAGTTTTAAGAGCAGAACTCTTGTTTTTTTAAAGAATAGGGTATTTACAACAAGGTCTGTGGCTTTACTCACTTTGAATAAAAGCATAAAGGAGTCAATGCAAATGCAAGAGAATGGCAGGAGGGAAAACAGTTTACTTTAAAGGGATAGTTCAACAGTTTGGCAAATTGGCCCATTGCCATGATCCCTATAGTCTTAGGAGTAGGTTTGTTACCTTTAATTGTCGGTGCAAGCTATTTTTAGAATGGCGGGGAGCAGAGCTGTGAGCCACTCAGAGCTACGCTACAGAGGCTCATGGGATTTCTTGGTTTCCCTCATCAAACTCATCAAATCCACAATCCAACAACTCCAAAACGCTCTCGTTGACAAGTTGTGACCTAAGATAATAACTGCTGATGAGCGTTCCCGTCGGGGGCAGTTTTTCAGCAAGCAGTCTATTTGCCTCGAGAACAACTCTGTCTCATAACCTTCTGTTATTATCTCATAGTGTGGTGAATGTGCAGGTCACAACCAGTCCACAAGAGAGTTTTGGAGTTGTTGGATTATGTATTTGATGAGTTTGATGAGGGAAAACAAGAAATCCCATGAGCCTATCTGAGCAGCTTGCCACTCTACGCCACCATTCTAAAAATAGCTTGCACTGACAATTAAAGATAACAAACCTACTCCTAAAATTGTAGAGATTATGGCAATGGGCCAATTTGCCAAATTGTTGACCCATCCCTTTAAGGTGTTGAAAATTTGGAGTTATAGTAGTGGAAATGAATGGTTTTACTGTCCTCAAAACTGTAGGCAACAGAGCTGCTGGGTTTTCAAACACAGGCAGTAATATTCTTTCAGAGCTTTTTTTGAAAAGCATACCATTTAGCTGTTTATTATAGAGTTCCATTGTAGTAGTGAATGAGTGATTTCCGACACAACCTGGGTGTTGAAACTTTCCTTCATGTTGATGTGACTGCATCACGTCATCACTGCTGCACATTTAAGCCTCCATCTCCTGTTCTACCACAACCAAGAAGTGTTCTGCTGGATCCAGGTCTGGGATGGGGGAGTACTACTGCATTTTAGTTTTTGACTTAACATCAGTCCACATACACCGTTGGATTTGTTTGCATCAATGGTATTGGCCACCTGGATGCCAAACTTTTAATATTTGGTTTGATTAGATTTTTCGTGGATTTATTTGTGATTTCTTTCTTTTTATTTTCTATAAACAGCAGTGTGAAGATTGAGTGAATGAAAAACATAAACTTTCTGAAATATGGAAGTCAGCTTCTCCAGCTGCAGTCATACCGTCTCCAAAATGAATGTGCTGTTGCAAATTATTAGTTGTGGCCACAAGAAAGAAGTCACATATCCAAAATCGATGCAAACACAAGGACAGCTCCACTGACCTCACGCACATCTGCATCCACAAACACATTCACCCATGTTCGTCCGTGTGTGCAGGTTGTGTGTTATCACCAGTGGGCAGATGAGTGCAACCAACTCTCGACCACATGTTAATTTATCTGTCTGGAAACAAAGCCCTCGCTCCGTTCCCGCTGAAGCAGCTTTTGACCTAGATGCTATGAAACTTTGTCTCAGGACTTAATCAGAAATTTGGCCTCCTTGCATGCCAGAGGAAAAGGGGATATATCCATCCAGGCATTAGCATTAGAAAGGAAGAAACGGTGGAAATGAGAGGAGCAGGGAGATTGTTTGGCTGCCATCTTAACTGAGTGTGCCTAGCCAAGCCCAGCCGGGAGAAAATATAAACCCCAGAGAATAAGGCTTATTTTGACTGGTGGCCAGTTAGGGGATAAGACGCTGCAAGGGAGGTGTGAGTGTATCTGTGTGTGTATGTGTGGGTATGTGTGAATCACTGAGCATGCATGCCATAAAAGTAGCCAGCCGGTTTACGTCTGCCCGTCTCAGGTGTATATGTGTGTCCAAATCTGCATCTAAAGCCTTCTCCTCCTCCTCCATTTCCATAAGGATAAATGTCATTAGCCAGGCAGCTAGTGGCAAGATGCTACTTTTACTGAGTGCGTGTGTGAGGGGTGACTTTGTCCCTGAGAGAGTGAGTGAGAGAGAGAGAGGTCTGATACATGGACCAGACACAAATCCTCTTAGCCAAAGAAAAAAAAAAAACTGGCTTTTGGGTGGCGGCTTAAATTGGCCATTGTGGCTCTACTTTAAGACTTCCTCTGATGCCTTTCTGCCTGGCACTAATGTAAATAAATGAACCCCAGTAGGGAACTGAGGAGGAAGTGAGGGCAGAGGGTAGAGAGAGATCGTATTCCACATGGCTGGCCTGACTGGCTGCAGCACCTTTCAGTGTGTGTGTGTGTGTGTCTGTGTGTGTGTGGGTGGGTGGGTGGGTGCTGGGATGGGTGTCCCTTGTGTCTCTTAACATGGAAACTTATAGGGAAAATCCTCCGGAGGAAAGATGTTTGATGGCGCTGTCTTCTTCTGATTCAGTTTTTAGATGTGAGATTGAAAGGAAGTTTCAGTATTGATTATACAGATATCTGAATCTGAGATGGTGATGTAACCTACTTATTGTGTAGTAAAGGGTTGATACACTGGTTACAGTGAATATAGGTCAAATTTGTCCCATATGTGAGATAATTCAATTCATTTGTTTATCCATATCTAAATTTCTTACTTTTATGTTTTCATATAACCCTAACCTGAACCACATTAGAAGATGTGTTCTTTTTTTCTGTAAGATATAATAATTATAATAAAAAGTACAAATCTAACAAACCCATAATCTATTCAATAAAAAAAGAGATACGACTACTAGATGCTGATTAGCAGGACGTGTAGGTGGGAACTGTTATGGAGCTGCTGATGACTTTCAGCTAAAGTCTACTTCAAAAGTCACTGAATGTCACCAAAAGATGTAACATGCTAATCAACATATTCACAGTCATTGGATTATATTTTCATTCAGCCCAGAAACATCGGTTTCAACCGCCAGTTTGATTCCCTCTACATTCAAGCTGGGACTGTAGCTGGTTTTGGTGCTAACTTAAGATGCTTCTAGTATTGTGGTACTCAAGACCGGTCTTGAGACTACATTGTAAAGGTCTTGGTCTTGTCTCAGTCTCAGTCGAGCTGGACTCTGGATATTTTTCTCCAGACAAGTTAAGTCCACAGCTGCAGTGCCATCTTTTCTTTGCTGCAAATGTCTCTGTCACTTGCTCACTTTGGTTTATGTAAAATATAATTCTGTAACTTAAAGATATTAAAACTGTTCTACAAAAGTATTGTCTAACATCTGAAAAAGTTGGTTGCACCAGTACCAAAAGTGGGAAGAGACTTTATCAGGTTGTGTGTTGTTATTCTGTTCACTCTCCAGACAGATTTAATATCAAATTATCTTTTCTTTTTAGCTGAGGAATAGTGTAAATATCAAGCCATGTGATTATTATGAGCACTGAATACAGTAAGAGTCTTGAAAATGGTCTTGCAGTGGTTTGGTCTCTGTCTTGCCCTCCCTTGGTCTTGGTCTTGGTCCTGACTCTGTCTGCCCCTCAAAGTCTTGGTCTTGGTGTTGACTCAGACTCGGGTTAGGTGGTCTTGACTAGAACACTATTTGCTTCAACCTCTGGAGACAGCTGTGAGTAATGGAATGAAGTTTAATGCTGAACTTGCATTTCTTCCAGACTGGTGAGGAAACAAAACTTAATGCTAATGCTATTTATGTAACACTAGCAAAACCTACAACAACCAACTGCAGAAATGTCTGGATGTCTCTCGACATTGTCTTGGCACCATTATCCTTTGCAGTGACCCCATGACATCATACTGTATATTTGCTTTAATAAGACTACCCTGCTTTTCGTTTACTGCAAACTCTACATAAACAGCCCAATCACAGCGCCAGTCGGCGTAAGCGTAGCTGGAGGGCCTGCATCAGTGAACACACAGACAGAGACCATCATGCACTGTAATCATACCATTGTACTATATTCATATTACAAGTACACACACTGATCCACAGTGATCAACCACATGCCGCAGACAGGGAGGGAGGATCAATGAGCTTAATATGAAGTGACATAAAACAATGCCAGATGGCCAATCACAGGCTTATTTCTATTCAGGATCACTGGGGGCTGCAGCCTATCTATGCCTACATTTGGACAGAGGCACATGTAAATAGGAAGAGTATACTGAAGCTATTCATCCTTCAACCACTGGAAAAAGTAGTTTCAAAAAACTAGCCTAACTCAAGGTCTCCTTTTTTCCCAGAACCTTCAACAGTATTACATGGATTTGTGTTTATGGATATGGTTTGATCAGTTGTTATGGTGGCTGGAAAGAATTTGCTTTATAACACATTGTCTTCATCTAGTATATCTGCTAGGTTTATCTTGAGAAACAATCCTAAGTCCACTTACAGTAATAGATTTTAACTGGCTCGTTGTCTGAAAGAAGCCTCAACCTGTGTGAATGGATGTAAACTTTAAAAAAAAGATAGAGATAGGCTACTGGCTGTTTTTGGAGAACCAAACCAATGACGTTGGTCCGATCTCCACAGGATGGATGTGAAAGTGTGGTGCGCCAAGTTGAACTCTAGCCGGCGTTACTTTTCAGTAGATGGTGTTTGCCAACTTGGAAGTCATATTTCTTGCATAGGAACTGGAGGAAAACCACATTTAATGTGACATATTTGAAATTACAAAAATGGAATTCTTTGCAGCCAAGAGACATAATCAGAGACTCATTCATATTAAACAGACCATGAGGATTTCAGGATGAACTAGGAGGAAAATTACTTTACAAGCAGAAGCGTGCCGAGATTCCTTTTCTATTTTTCTCTCCGAAAACTGAAGCTTATTGTCAGATTCTCAGAGAGATTGTGTAGGGTCCACTGGGTGTCATTCAAAACGCTGTCAAACAGTGAAATACAGTAAAGGCTACCTACTAGTATGTTTTTTTGTTGCCTTGATATAGGCTAATGACATATATTTGGAAATGTTGATACACATAAAGTTTTTTCATGAAGGTATTTTATAGATAGATATAGATCAGGCCCTACATTAGCGTCCATTCACTTTCTCACAAAACCTTTACTCATCAACAAGTGTCCATGTCTACAGTTGTCTCCAACACCTTTTACTCATTAAGTTAGCATAGCTTACTAACTAACTAGTCAAAGACTGTGTCAGTTAGCATATATCCTCTTGTATTATAAACACAATGAAGACTGAAGCTTGTCAGGCAACAACCACCACCAGCTTCGGTCAAAGGTCATCTCTGGATTCCATTGCATCAGGTGCCGATGCATAGAAGGTGCTTAGTTTTATTTAGCATGTAGGCCTATGAGTTATGATTTGAAAAGATAGGACTTGCTGACCCTTTGCCCTCTGAGTCTTTTTATACAACATGACAGTGAGCTTCACAGCAGAACAGTGTCTCTGCCTTGCAGAGCCTCTTCACTATTCTAAAGCCACTGAGTGCAGCCTCTCATGGCTTATTGCTGAAACCCACAGTGTTCAGTGAAGGAGATGACATGTCATAACAGCTGTGAGACAGGTTTGAGTTTGTGGCATTGAAGTTTAGACTGGCGAGCTCTGTGAATGCCCTGCGATCAGCCAAAGTTTTGGGCTAAAGATCTTTTATAAATGCTAGCTAGAAGATCGCTCTTCAAGCTGTCAATGCTGTCAGCGCTACATTTGCTTTCTGCTGTTTCTCTTTTGTTCCCGGCGTCATGCACCAGCGGCAAACCGCTGGAAATGAGAGGGGTGGGATTCATTGCCCTTTTAGAAATTCTGACAAACAACTACTCAACCTTACAGTGGAGGCTGGCTACGGCCTGTTGAGTAAAGCAACTTCATTGCTATTATAATGTGTGTGCCATTCATTCCGGAGCAGAGGACGTTTGCTCGTTGCCATCCTTTCTCGCTGTCAGTCGCTCTCTCAGCCTCCTCAAGTCAGCGAGGTTCACATCATCCTCGTTAAGCGTTTGTCTCCAGTCTAACTCACAGATGATTATTCATTTAGCTGCTTTAGACAGCTCCCGTCAGCCACAAGGACTCTGCTCATCCACCAAGGGACAAATCAACAGTCGTTTTTTCTCCTCCTCCTCCTCCTCCTCCTCCTCCTCAGTTCTTTCTCCACTTCCCATCTCTCTCCTGGGCTATTACACTGAGTGTTATGTTTACTATAACCCACATGCTTGTTAATTATAAATCACCGGGTCCTCTTACGTTCTATTAATTGGTACCTCCTCTCTCGGTCTATGCAGAGGCGCAGGCAAATAAATTCAGGTACGGCTTCATTAAGTGGCACTCTCACAACAGATCCTGACACACTCTACACAGGCAATAAAACAAGGCCTCAACAGCTATAATCAGTGCTTTACAGTTAGCTGATGTCACAACCTGCAGACTGCCATGCTGGCTGTTATTGCTGCCTGTGGGTCTGAGGAAGGGGGAAAAAGGGGAGTGTTGACATACTTCATTTGACCATTCTTAAAAGACACCTCACAGAGTGATGAAAGGCAACTCTTCTTCATTGAATTATTTCTGGTTCAGGTATTGTTTAACCTAGAAAAGTAGAAACAGGTATCGAGGCTCATTCATACCTCATTTGTGAAAGCAAGTTAACCATTAAAGGGATACACCCAAAATTGGTAATTCACCAATTTTATACTCACTGTCATGCCAGTGAAGGGTTTGGATTAATAAAAACGCTTTTGGAGTTCAGGGGGGGTCCGGCTGGCAATGGATTTTCAAAGGATAGTGTTCACTATTGAATCTTCCAAAACAAACACTATGAAACATCCAAATACCTCCGTACTGCTCGCCTGTACTGACCCAAGTGTCCTGAAGCCTCCACATGAAAAAGTTGTTCTGAAAAAATTATTTTGATCTCTGTTTTCGCTGCCTTCTTGTAGTAGTGGTTCCCAGTGGCTCTGTTGATTGTGCACACGCGCAAGATTCGCAGCAAGATGCTCTTCCATGTATCACGTTTTAATGACTCCGAAAGTTCTCTAAACCCTTCCTTGGCATGATGGTGAGTAGAAAATTGGTGAATTATCGATTTTGGGTGAAGCATCACTTTGAACAAATCTTATTGTTATCAACATTGCTGCTTTGGCTGGGCTCTAAGGACTGTGCTGGATCTGACTCAGGGGGCTGCATTTGAAAATTAGTGGGTGAATGTGAAATATTATTTAGCGCAGTAGTGAATGAATCTTCCAGACACTGAGGCTGGATAAATACAAAGATTTTCACAGCTCCAACACTCACAATCATTACCAAAACACTGTAGCAAACATGCAGCTTCTCATTGAGAATAATTTTCACTCATTAAAATGAAAAGCGTCACCCACAGTGCATCATAGCTGTCAATAAATAATTCTAGTGAGTAAGTCGTCAGTTTGTGTGCTGCCTGTCTACTGCTATCAGTACTTGAAACTCCACTGTACAACTTGAGTGAATTCTGTCTCTCTAGCTCCAACAAATCCAACAGAGTGAGACATCTTCCTTCTGGTGGATCGTGTCATGTCTGTAACAGTGACATTGTCACAATTGAACTCTCATTGATATCATATCAATAATGGAAGCTTATAAACTTTATATTTTTAAACCGTGAACCTCACAAGGCTATTTGGATCAAGAAGCTCATTAAAGGGAAAATAAGGTGTGTGAGATTAAGTAGTCCACTGCTGCATTATTCAGTGTGTCAGATCCATAAATATTGGATTGGACTCGGTATCGGCAGATACCCAATATTAAAGGGAATGAATTTTTAATCCATCCAGCTTTTACAATTGTTAAACTTTCCTAGAGCCAAGAAAAACTATTCATATTTGTGACGTCCTCCCCATTATAAACTCTATGGGGTAAGCGTGTGGAATTCAGGAATGAACATTTAACAAAATATCATAATTTAAACAGATAAAAATCTTGTCATTAATTAGGAATCGCTCCAGTGATCCATATGTTACAAGATTTAATTTGATTATTATAAAGTATCACCTATAATATGGTCCTTAAATCATAAATTAGTATATGTATCATTTAAAACCTGTGATTTACACGAGGAGAGATAGGAGCAGGCAACAGCACAAAGAGAAATACATGGTCTCAGTCACAGAGCGAGTGAGGGTCTGCTCAGGGACCTGAAATGACTGGGTACAGTATCACACCAGAGAGCTCCATTAGCAATAATTGGATGGATTTCGTATTAATATATGCTCTGTCATTTAGCATTGCATACAGGCTTAACCTCTGCATGGGATTTCATCCCCTGCTAAGTCCTGCAATCATACACTTCACACTGATCATAATGATTGGAATACCATGGTCTGCAGCGGCATGAAGTGCTAAAGAGAAAGGAAAGAAAATCTGTTTTATTTGAATGTCTTTTACACTTGTTTGGTCCTATGATCAGAACTGAGTTTGCATTTGACAGAATCTGTGTTCAGTGATGTGGGTTGGGGAAAATTATCGAGAAAAAAAGGGTTTACATATTGTTATTTGAGTGCCTACTATCATTTTATACAATGGTTTATCATACGGATGCATTTTATATAGTTATTCTAATCTTTATTTGGATTTTATTACACATGCTCCCAACCTGACTTTGTTCATAGACATATTATGCCCCCTTTACAGAAATTAAAATAGTCCCAGGTGTTTTAAAGACATGTCTGTGACATGCTTTGGTCAAAATACCCCTTTAAATACAAATGAACCACTGCTTGCCCCACCCCTTCTACCGGTCCCAGGTAGGGTTGGTGTTATGCAAATTCCAAACCTAGTTATATCACTGGAAGACAATTGAGGGAACAGCTCGTAAAACGACACAGATTTCAACCTAAGGAGCCTGAAAATTACAGATTTTTTTCTGCAATTCTCACATTTTGGCGGGCGGAAGGCAAGACAGACATCCAAATATATTTTGAAGAGCTTTTAAAATGTGATATTTCCATTATGTCCCCTTCAAGTTGTGTGTTTTTTGTTTTGTTGTTGTTGTTTTTTTTTGTAATATTAAAAATATCTTATTGGCGCTCTCTGGGTTCTTAAACATGCACAACAGGGGGGATACGTATGAATGTGAATGATCCATAGTCATATGTATGCTTCTCTCTATGGGCAGCCGTAACACTGGTGCATCAATGCTGCAACCCACCAAAGATGATCTGTGAAACAACTAACTACTTAATCAGTCTTTGATGTTAAGCTAACTTGTAATCAAATAACTCAATAATGGTATTTCCATTGTGCCTAAAAGAGCTGGATCACAGAATATTACAGTCATTAATAAGACTTGTCAGGAGACTACACAGTAGCCTACAATCATGTCCATATTTGCACCTTATGGTTTATATCAACTGCCAGGTGTCAGTGCCACTGTATGAGCTAATGGGTCACATCTGGAGTAATTCTGAGAGAAAGAAATTGGAGGTGTAAATGGGCTTTGATCTTATATATTTAGTTAAAAAAAAAGAAAAGAAAACAATGGATGTTGCATTTTTCATCATGGACACAAGCTCCCCCCCAAAGGGACATTTGTCTTTCTGCATAATTGTTGGATAAGCAACTCTTAGCTAACATCTTTACCTAGATAACTTGAAGAATAACCCCCTTTACACAACATATTAAATGTGGGAATATTGCATCTTTATTCCACTTCATTGTGTTGCATTGAAGGAATGAATAGCACAATGCTTTTCTACCTTCAATCTGTCTAAATAACCAGGACAGATACTTAAAAGTCAAAACAAAATGGACATAAAGAACATTGTCAGATTTTGTGGTGGTAAAGTTGCTTTTGTGATGTGGCATGAGATGATGAGAGGCCACTCACACTTTCCACCTACAGTAGCTCGTAGGCTTTGATGTTTCAAAACCATTACAACCTGAATTTACATGAATCTTTCTTTCGCACAAGAGCATGCTGTTATTTGGATCTTTCGATGTGATAGTGGATACAAATCTACAAATCTTGAAGTGACATCACACACAGGGTCCATACAATGCATTGTTTTATTGTTTTACCTATCAACCCTCGAGTATAAGGTTAATCACACAGGCAGCAGGATGGACTAACAGTTACTGTTATTACCGCTGCCCGCCCTTTTTGCTCTATCAGCCATTTGGCCGCGCATTTCCACCCAGCACCAGCCCACATAACAGCTCCCGTACACCGGGAAGTCAGCAGCGACTCTCCCTAAATTGGCAGGAGCAGGAGAGGCCACAACAGTAATGGGAAGACCCACTTCAAAAAGCCCCTTCACTCCCTCATTTTCTCTCCCCCTCTCCCTTTTTACTTCACTCCTGTTTTCCTCCTCCGAGAGAAATCTCCATCCGTAAGCCAAGGAGGTTTAGGGACGACTGTGGAGCCTGACAAAATTATCAGTGGCTCGGCTTTAATCACCCTCTCCTCTGACTCCTCAGCGCACATTATCTGACACCAAACACAGACGCTCCCCCTGCGTGAAACAAGCCAATTTAGCTTCCTAATGCCACTCAGAACGCCTGGCCATCACACACAAATCAGAGATGGACGGAGGGAAGGAAGGAAGGAGGGTAGACGTAATTATGCACCATATTTAGGTTTTGTTGTTTCTTTTCTTCCCCTCCTCTTCTCTCTTCTTTTTTTTGTTCTTTTTTACTTTGTGCACTTTTAATAAGTCTGAAAAGTGTCAGTTTGATTTAAGTCTAACAAAGCTGTGGATGATTTATGTCAGAAGGTTGTGGGAGAAAAAAAAAGAAAGAGTGAGGCAAGATTTGAGAGACAGTTTCAAGGTAGCGAGGCTTCAATTAACCTGAGTTACCAGTATAGGATATCATTTGAATGACTGCTGAATTAATAAGTGCTTTTTAAAAAATCTCCTTAAATGTGTTCTTGAGATACATCAAATGTAATCAAAGGAAATTAAATTCTTGTACCTGGCTTGGAATAATTTGAGGTCTCAAAGTTGGGTTTCAAACGTGAGCTGAGACTGTGGTGTAATTGTCGTGGAATTTCATCATGTTTTTTTTTTTTTTTTTTTCCTCCACAATCACTGAGGATTCTGTTAGTGGCTATTTGGCAGTCTTCAGGAAACGACTGGGGGAAGTGTTTTCTCTGATCATTTGCAACTGTAAGTGAAAATTAGTAGATTATCCTTAGTTAAGACTTAAAGACTTCCAACCCCAATTAAGTTAAAAAAAAAAAAAATACTCCGACATGTTGGTCCTCATTCTCACTCTGGGCAAGGGAACAGAGTGGGAGATGGAGGGGTGAAAGGAGATAACTTCAAAGTGATGAAAGAGAGACAGATCGAGAGTGGTGGTACGCGCTAATGTGTTTCCAGAATGCAGCCATTCCGACTAGACCCCAGACCTTTGATGCTGTCTGTGATAGAAAAAAAAGAAAAAAAGAAAAAATAAGTGCCATCACCGGCTACCAACAGAATGCAGCAATCTCTTTGGAGTAATAAGCAATGAGCCCAGACCAGGTCACATTCTGTTTCAGCCTCTGAGATACTTAAAGATGCTCACAAGGCTCTTCTTAGAAAACACTGGTGACAGTGTGAAATATGGCACTGGGAACTGAAGAATCTGATTATGACTATGCTGAAAATTATCATTTAATTTTTGAAAGAAAAACTTAAATATAATGTGAATTTATTATAGATGAACTTTGCAACTTGATGTCCTCCTGCAACGAAGTTCCTAATGGAATAATAAAGTACTTTTGAATTGAATTTAAGTAAGTAAATAAATATTTCCAGCATATTGTGGGCTATTGCTTCATTTGTTCACTTCAACGTCCAAAATGTTTACTGGTTTTACATGGAGCCAAACATTCCAATTAGAATCAGTTTAGATGTCCAAACCAAATTAACATGCTCCATATAAACACCTCATTCAGAATAAACAGGTCCCTAACCGAATGAGATTTCATTCGGTTTCAGAGGGGTAGAATATTCCATATCCCAAACAGATCAAAGGTCAAATTATATCATGTAAACAGTGAAACGTCTTGTTATGTCATTTCTGCGCATGCGATGTAAGTGCGTAATGTAATGGTGTTTCCTAACTTGCAAATGCTTGAATGAAAGTGTCAAAACAGTGACTAATGTACTAATCAGACGATACATCACACTTTTATTGGTCATGTGATGTTTTCAGTACTAGAGTTCTCAACAGGCCTAATAAATTATAAAAAGAACAACTCCACCACACCCATGGGTGTTGAAGCCCGGACTCGACACTAGCTATATTTCTCAACCCAAAAGCGGCCAAAAAATAATTAAATAAAAGGAAAAAGGGAAAATGGCCCAAGTCATTTGTATATAATGACGTCACTGACCAGCACATCCCGCCATGTTGGTCAGGTCGGAGCAGCCCGAAGAGAACTCTCTGCACATGTCACACAGCTGTAAAACATCTGTTCTGAATAAATGCAGTGGCACATGCAAACAGCAGATCAGAATAGATCACCTCAAACAATTGACATGAAACCTTCATTTGGAAGTGTACAGTAAACATGGCTGATGTCTGGCTCCACTGAGCTATGGTCAGTAAATAAATTAAACTACAATGTCTCATTTTCTTTTTTTTTTTCTATCAACACCTGGACCTTATGACTAACTGTAATGAAAACCATATTTCTTCTGGATACTGGTTACTAGGGGAATTACAGATACTCTATGATACACATCTAATGCACATATTCATCTACCATATTCACAAAGTTTAACGTCATCTGCACTTGAAAGTGTGTTTGTGTGTCTTCCTGCTCTCTGACACAACCCATCCTGAAAAAGCACCTTTACGGTAACGGGTGTACAGTAAAGTTTGTCGTCATGGTTACAACTGCAAACACACACAATGTACCTGCTGTGGCATGATGGACTTTCATCATCATTGTTACAAACAAGCAGTTAATGTTTTGGAGTGGTAAAGGTTTGGTCATGTTTAAGCAGCTCAGCTTCAGTAGACTAGACCCTGCAATGGCCCAATGTAGTGGTTCTCTGCAATTAAAAGATACAACCAAAAGACAATTAAAGGGAAAATGAGGAGTTTTGGAAAGCAAAGTGTTCTCACCCTACATTTCCCATAGATATCGTTGTAGTTCCGACCATAAACTGCAATTCGGTGGCATTATTCCCATGACCCATTGGACAGCGTCCGCAAAGTAGGAAATGCTGGGCGAGCCAAAATAACAGTAAAGATAAAACAATATATTTATCGAAAATGGACAAACAAGTGTAATGCAGATTCATCCATATACAGTATGAGACTTTTTTATAACCAAATACAAACTTCTCATTGTCCCTTTAAAATTAAAACAATGCCAACTGTACTAATCTAAGAAGACATTAAATACATGATATATTTAATACGTGATCAGATCTTAAGAGTTATTCGCAGCAGTGCAGGTTACAGACCCAGTAAGAAAATGTAGGAAAAAGAAAATGCTTGTCATAAGAACAAAGGAGGAAGTGCTCAGTGAGCAAGTGAGAAAAGGCCAGAGATCGTTTTTCCATCCAAACTCAGTGGCAACAGTGACCGCTCTGCCAGCTTGTGCCACATCAGTTTGAGGAGGTCAAGTCAGCGCCTGGCAGGCGTTGTCTGGCCTGGTCTCACTGCAGGAGGAGCACCGGTCCGGGGCCAAACCTCCAGACCTGAAGCCTGCTCTCCCAGCAGAGCGACCCACACTTCCCCTCACTTCACTCCCTTCTCACTGGGGGCAAGTCAGGGAGCCGCTGGGGCGTGGGGCTTCCAGCTCCGGAGCTGCACCCTTCAAACCCATGGGAAGTGGAGGAGGTGACCCCGGCCGACTCTAACTGTCAAGTAGCCAGCCAGAGGAGAGGAAACAGGGGTGACAGAGGCCAGGAGGAGAGAGGAGAGGAGTAGGGAGGAGCTGGCGAGGAGAGGAGAAGGATGACAAGGGGTTAGGTGTGAGCTATCCAGGGAGACATTTGTCCGGCAGATTTATGGTGTGAAGCGTTGCCGCTGAGTGGGAGCCGGTTGGTCTCACATCACAGTGATCAACGCTGCCTGCACTTCTTGCAAAGTATGCAAAGGAAAAGTACTGAGATCCTGCATATAAAAAAATGAGCTCTCAGAGGACTTAAAAACTTTAGTTTTGTTGGAAATTTTATCATCGCTTCAAGAGACAATTCAGCTTCTGGGGAATTTTACTATTTTTTCCCTGCCGACCTGGAGTTATGAAAATTTTGTGAAAAGTCTTTTTATACTGAGATCAATTTCCAAGAAACACATGAGTAGATTTATCCTGAAAATATTTCTGCCTGAAACTAAGTCTCTTTCGATGCTTCTCCTCCACAGCCAAATGACTTCACCTTCTCCATTTATTTCTGTCATTTAAAGGACATCTGGTCCTCATAAGTTCGGTGGTACAGCGACACGGAACATACTCTCGCGCTTCATTTACTGTCTGTGCTCATTATGTTCCTCGGTTAAGTCACAACACAGCTGAGCCCAATATTCCTGAGTGACTGTTGTGACAATAACATGACCAGGTAATTCCTCAGCCGTCATCATGTCTTATATTGGTGCTGTGTGGAGCATCATAAACTCATCGAGTGACGATTACACCATCGAGATTTAGATGTTAATGGGAGGAAATTGGAGTAATGACAAAATTTGTCAATTGTCATTTTAAAAAAATAAAGTAAAAATAAAAATAGACAATTAGGGCAGATAATTAAAGAGGAATTGGGTACTCATTTTTTGTTTGTATCACTGTCTATTTTCATTTGTTATGAAGTTATTTTCATCTGATCAGTGTATTAAAAGTTTGACTTACTTGAATTACAAACAAACAATACCATCCATTTCTACATAAAGTTTTGCTGACGTTAGTCCAGGCCTAAAAAAAAATATCGCTGTGAAAATTGTCCATACCCATTGTTCAGTGAAATATCCGTAGTAATGTAGTAATGTGTGTTGTGGTATGGTTTAGGACTCAGGAACTGTATCTGCATTTTGACTGACTCTTCAGCCTTGGTTATGTACGGTGGCCTTGAGAGCTCAACACACTGTAACTGAAGAAAAACACACGGAGATGAATTCAGACAAGATCCTCATCTGTTTGACAACACATGCAAAGAAAATGTTCAAACCCAGATCAAATAGCATAGAGGTGTTTCCAGTGAACCAAAAAACAAAAAAAAGATGCAATATGATGATGAACATGGCTGAATGTATGATATCAGTGTGTGTTGTTTTGTTTTTTTGCATTCAGAAGTCACAAAACATTGAACAACAAGCACATTCCAGCTGGGTTCATCACTCTTTAGTGTCCCGTGAAACACTTGCATTGTTGTCTATTCACTAGATAGTTGTAAGCATGTGCGTATGTGCGATTTGGTGCTCAGCAGGTGGTGTACAGCGGGTTTGTAGTCTACTTTTGTACCGAAGTCTCCTTTACTCCAATACCGAACATCAAACTCAAGCATCAGAGTTGCAGCACAAGGATCATTACCGGCGGTCTAATTTGAATAGTGAATGTGAAACCTTTAGATTCTGATTTAGTCACTGTGACTCCAAAGTGTCTGTTTGGTCCACAAGCAGCATGTGATGTTAAGTCTTTCACAGTTTTAAAACATAATTTAACAGAATATATTCTGCCATAAAGGAGTTTGGTGCTTCATTAAACCTGAAGTGCAATACAGCAATAATAACACACCACACAGAGGCTAATATTCTGTACAGTGAGAAATATTCTGAAGTGGGAAAATGTTGTTGAAGTGGTAAAAAAAAAACAGCAGCTCTAAAGAAGTTAGAGAATACTTCCAAGCAATATTATTCAACATCAAGCACATACATTTTAATGCAGAGATGTGTGTTTCACTGGGTGCAAGCTAGAGCGAATGTGTGTATGTCTGGATACTGTATGCATAATATACAAGTGTATTTGTTTGTACACTGTGTGCACAGATGTCCCTTAGATTGAAAAATGTGTGTGTGTGTGTGTGTGCGTGTGTGCGAGCGTGCAGCTCCCAGCGCCCGGCGGTGGTGGCCTGTTATTGAGCCTTTGAGAGGCGAAGCGGCTGATAAATTCAAATTCTTTGTGTAATTGTCTTTCGTATCTGAATACAAATCCCTGCTGCTTATGATTCATCATATTTATTTTTTTATTTCCTCCGGCAACATCTTTTATTAGTTGTGCACTCAGCGGCGAGATTTAATTTCTGCAGGAGAGGACAACAGCGTCGGCTTGATGATTATTATTGAGAATGTGATACTACAGAGGCTGAATTAAAATCTATAGTGCATTAAAGTGACAGATTAGGAGGGGTGGAGGGTTCATTTACAAGTGTTAAGACATCAGCGGCTAATGCCCTGCAATGCCAAATAGCAATCCACCCTGGTCCCTTGCTCTGTAGGAGTGTGTTTGAAACAAACAGCATGAGTGAGTATGAGGAGAGAGTGTGTGTGTGTGTGTGGCCACGAGCAGGGTGACTGTGTTTGTGCGTGTGCCACATTCAGCAGGGAGCCTCTAGTGGAGATACTTTAGCATTGCTATAGGAAAGAGGGAGCTGGTCTGAGATCTTAAAATTACTCAACAACATGAAATGATGCACTTATCTCTCCTTCTGGATGAACATTCCACTTGTTTTGGGGACAACATCTTGTAGAATATGAATGAATTGATGGGCAGATTTTGCAGCTGAGTGACTTCTATACATATTTTTGTATAGAAACCAAAAAGAATGAACACATTCTATGTTTCTAATTATATGTATTCATCAGTTGAGGTGTTGTTTGTTAGCATAATTAATCATTTTAATTTCCATACAGTGTGACTCAGCTCGATCAGGCAGATGCCAAGGTAAACACGAGCATTTTTTTTTTGATCTACCGCCAACAACGTGTAGGCTGTGGATTACCTAGGGTAAGGGGAATACTAATTCTAATGGATTTTGTGGATGATATGTTAAAATTACCACCATTTTTAATGGTCTTTCCCCTCAGTACCTATCAGAGTTGCTCACAATCCTGGCCGACTGCTCAGGTCATAGAGTAGAGATCTCCTCCGTGTGCCCTGAGTTTTTCCCCAATGAAGCCCGTGTATGTTGTCCTATCTCTATGTTAAGCAATTTGAACTGCTTCTGCATGATAGGGTGCTATATAAACAAATTTGAATTGAATTGAATTTTTCAATGCCACAATATTCAATTGACCTCCAATGTCTTGGAGCATTTTAGCTCAAAATTAGCTCATGTGTCTCTGAAGAGTTGGACAACACAATCTGATCCATCAAAGCAAATAAGACATGACCACACCAATAGTTTTGGACAGTTCCTGATTTACATCTCCTTCCCAAGCTCTAATGTCAAAGTGCCAGTGAGCCAATCAGATGAGAGGAGGCTCCGAAGTTGGTTGGTGGTGCAGTTTCTTTGTTGTGACATCACAAAGTTACAGAAGTCCAGATGACTCCTTTTGAGGCTCAGTTTCTGACTGCAGGCTACAAACATTTCTCTGTGGACTGCAGGCTTTGACGATTTCACAGTATTCAAATTGAACCTATAGACCTGATTTATAGTCAGTCGTTAAATACTCAAATAGATATGGGCATCAATCTTAACTAGGTGTTTAAGTAAGAGGGTCAACCCATATAAGTTATATCTTGTCTTTAAAACCAAAATATGATTAAATACAACAGATGCGGATTAAATAAAACTTTCTCACGGCTAGCTTATTGTAAAGTTGATAGTACAGTTGCCTTCACGACTGTTGACCTGACAACTTTTGGATTCGTTTATTTATAAGTGGGAATTAAAACCATCATCATCTCCAGAAACCAAAAAAAGTGCTCACTTTTCAAAGCCTCCCACGTTGGTGTTTGAAGCTTGTTGAAAATGATGACAATGGACAGTTTGTGAATCATGTACATGCGCATCCCCACGAAATGACTGACTAACAATGGAGACACAAGTAGAGGAAGATGAAATTAGCCCTAATGATATAATGGCCGGTCTCTTTAAAGCTGACATGTTGAGTCACTCTGCGACCGGTCAAGTCGCATCGATTTTCATCAGGGTTAGAAACCTGATCTACGCCCGGTCCTCTTTAACTGACTCCTCTCTCTCTCTTTCTCTCTCTCATGTGCCCCCAGATATTTATGTCTACTGTCTGATTCTGCTGAGTGGGGGCTTAATCAGATCCAGAGTGAGCTCCATCAGTATTCAAGCCAGCTGCTGCGAGGAAAAGAGAGATAAAGTGAGCGAAGACAAAGAGAAGGAGAATAGAGGAAGCTGCAGCGACAAAAGACTGGGAGGGCAGAGGTACACAACCAGGCCAAGGCCATGACAGAATGTGTTTGATGGGAAAGCATATGTCTTCAAATTGATTTTGATTTTGATTCAGAGGGCCTTTGAGAAGATGAGTCATTGAAACTGCAGTCCCATTATTCCCAATGTTTTAGTTCATTTAAGATCTCGGATCATTGGATTTGTATCCATAAAGCATTTACACCAAAAAGTTCAATGTTGAAGTTTGTACTTGCACAGAGCATTGTCAGACTATACTTTATGACCCAGATCTTTAAGTAGCTAATCCTTACACATAGTCACTTTAACTACAGTATATAGTGTTATTTTACTGCCTGGTGAAGCTCTGGGTTTGAATCCTGGGTGAGTTTGCATGTTCTTTTACTCCTACTTCTTTTCCACCAAGCTAGTTCCAGTACAAGTTTAGAGCCAGAGCCTGGCTTAGCACCAGAACCGATAACATCAGGGACTGGGGGCGGGTTAGCTGGGGTTTACACCAGCGCAAAGATAAACATAGATGGTATCAATAATGTTTTTTTCACTCGATGTAACCATAGTCAAAGCTAAGTAGCTGAGCTACAGACTGCGGCTAACAACAGCTAACAACAGCAACATTCATCTAAGAATCAAGATGGCTCGCCATCAAAAAGGCAGTCACCGTTTACTGTAAAAATGATGAGGATATGGTAGCCAGTAATAGTTATAGTAGGCTATAGTATTTTCTGGCTCTGGATATGCTCACATGTACAGTAGGCGCACTGGTTTGGTCCGAAAATGATTCGGGTCCAGTCGAGCATTGGGCTTCTTTTTTTCCCCTTTGACTTTAGCCTAATGTGTTGAGACACGTTGGGTCTGTGCTTCCATGGGATGAACTCGGCCGGGTTTTAATTTTCAGGCCTGTTGAGAACTGAGCAGCACCTGTAAGTGGAGCATGGCGCTGACTTGATACTTTGCCTGTGGCAAAGCAAACTGGTTCTTTGGAGTTGAACCAGCTAAGCACTAGCACTCGCACCAAACTAGCACCAGGTTCTTTTTGGTGGAAAAGAGCAATGAGTGCCTGAATGGGTCCTCTTCTTCAGATGCAAACCAAAATGACTGAGGCCATATATGGACAGAGCTGCACAAGTTATGAATAAAAACAATTCATTATCACAAGAAGGATGCCCACCTAGCTCACATAGCAGACTAAATCTCCTGTGATCTGAGCTGTAGAAAGAATGAAGGCTGTGGATGACTTTACGCAAACTGCAAGAATAAATTCCAGTTAAGACGCCTCACCAAGGCTATTTAAGAAATAATATTACCTTGTTCCTCTGGCTCTTTGTGTGACACGTGTTCATAGTTTCGCGTGACTCTGTGACAGCTGATAGAGGAGCAAGCTGATGTTTCTCAACGGAAAATGGATCACGTTGAGCTTATAATTTTCCAAAGAAGAAAAATTAAGTAGGCATGCAGAGTCTCTTTTCGTGATCCTGTGCGGATGATCAATAACACTGATTAAATCCTGTATTGACACAGTTTGTCAGGAGTAAAGCTCGGCCTGTTTACGCTGCCGGGGTGAGTGAGTGCATGCTCTCAACCTGAAAAGCAGAAAAACAGCATGGCAATGTTTTTTTCCCCCCTTTGTTCTTCTTTAATGTTAAACGTAATTGTGGAAAGGGACAATCTGCCTGCGGTGTCGATCAATGTTTTTGGACGCTCACGGGGTCGTCACTCTCTACCTGCGGAGCTAACTTTGTGTACAGCCTCGTTTAGCATTATCGCTGTTGCTCGCTGCAGAACAATTGTCATGTCAGGTGCAGGCCGTCGATCAAAGGTGGCACATGGTTAAAATACTGAAAGAAAACAGGTGTGCGACCAACACATTCATATCTGCTGTATTTCAATACTGTATACGTCCATGAGTTCTCTAATAATGGGTCATCTATTCCCTGCTGCTGCAGCTCATCCTGCTTTTGAATGGTTATAACGCTCCCTGTGAGCGGCAGCAGTAACATCTTCAAAACAGGGCTAGCTGGATAGCATGCTATGTCCAGAGGAAAAGACATGATGGAGCGACATACATTGTAGACTGATGAGTAAACATGTGTTAATGTTAGTATAGGCTACAGTGAAAGCAAAACCTACCCAAACATCAAACTATGAACAAAACAGATTACACAGTGCACAGGTCAAACAAGGCCCAGACGTTTGTGATAAGTAAATGCAACAAATACAATTACATATGATCCACTGTAAAGCAGGGTGGCATAATAATTTAAATATAGCCACTGATATAGTCCTGAAACAATAATCTAATGTCAACTGCAGTCAAGGTATATAAGAAATTACATCAAAAATGCCTCTCAGAAAAATGACCACGTTGGATCTTACTGTGCTGTGATCACTGCTCAATGAATCTCCGTCACAGTACCAGCAACACTATTAAAATTATGCTAAGAAATCACCAGTAGGGAGACCATCAGATAAGTCTCCTTCCTTTAATTGCTGGCATTGTTTCCTTCAGGAAGGACAAAATCATTTTTCCACTGGCCTGAGAGTGTGCTCAGATTATTTTTCAAAACTCCCTTGACTTTGTTCCACATTTGTGTTACTTATCTGACAAATTGAAAGGGTGAAATATGTATCACCCAAAATCTTCATAATCTGAATTGTCAACACAATGTCATCCAGTAAAATCCTTTCAAATGCACGGTAAGTAATTTTCCGCCACTTCAAGTGTCTCCTCAAAATAATAAAACATAAGCCCAACAGGTGATGCTGTGAAATAGTGAGGGATCATGGGAGTTGTTGTTGTCAGTCAGCTTCCTTCTCTTCAAAACAAACAGCCCAGGTGATTATTAGCAGTAAAAAACACACAAGGTTGTTTCACATTTAAAGATTGAGTTTCGCCAACACTGTATGACAGACACAAGACGTCAGGGAAGGGTTGGGACCTGAGATTGCTGCCGACCAGATGTTCAGCAGCTTTTTACCAGCAGCCAAATTATCCACAGAGGTGTCCTCCTCTCCATGAAAAATGGACTGGGGGGGAATAAAAGCAGTAAAACACTGATAAAAGCAGTTTCACTTTAAAAATTAGCCATTCTGTGACACAACACATGTCAGAGTGGATGGGAGCTGAGCTGTCTGACATTTACTCAGCTTTTTTTTTCCTCAAATAACTTCAGATCCCAACATGTGATGTCTAAAATCTGTCATCTGGTTAGAATATCTACAGTAGTTGAAAGCCACCAAGGTGGAATAAGTGAACCTTTCAAATAAAAGTGGCCTAAACTGAACAAAAGCCAATTAAAATAATACTGACATAGAGGATGACAAAAATATCAATCAACCAAATGGCACATCCATTACCAGGATTAAATTCACAGTGAAATGACATATTTCTGTTAGCTTGGAAACTGCTGAGGATATGTTAAAAACACATTTCAACAACATGCATAACATACTGTAGGTTTATTTGTTGTTTGACATGCGTTAAAGATACACATAAACAATTTAAAGAGAAGCTATGGATAACTGTTCTTGTTGCAATCTTTTACAAAATACCTAATAACCAATGTTAATTGCACAGAGGAAACCTGGTAGCAGGATAATCAACCACATGTCTGCAGGTGATACCTTGACACAATCAAACTGAGTCTGTTTTTCCCTCTCTACACTTGGCACTTGTCAAATTAGGTCAAAATCCTAATGACTCTAACAAGCTGATTTCAGTTAAGTACCAATAAGCAGTAGACTGCTGAGATTCTTTTTTTTTTTTACTCCAACATGTGATATGTTCCTGCTGGAGGGGGGAAAACATTCAGACTGTCAGGGTATCGCTTTTAAAATGTTTGAAAATTACAGGACATGAACTTTTCCGCTTCAACCCTTTTTCTCTCCTCCAACGGGCCCCCACCACCACCACCACCACCACCACCACCACCCCTCTCATGGTCCATTCAGCTGCCACCCGATCTGCAGTCATCTGGAGTGTAATTGTGCAATCTGATTGTGATTTCTTTACCATGTTCCACAGCGCTCCGCTCTCCCGGTGAACCCTCACTGATCCATATCAAATCTGCAGGTCAGCCGGGCTTTGAGAACTCCCCGGAGATAAAGTCTTGTTTCAAAAAAAAAAAAAAAAAAGCTTCATATGTATTTCAGTTGAGTCGGAGCACATGGGACGAAACTGGGTATTAAAAAAAACGGACTGCAGCGGATACGAAACATTAATCTGTGAATATTGGGACTTCAAATGTTGGTGTGCTGTATATCTACTAGGCCACCTCTTTTTCCTTTTTTTTTGTCCAGTTTTACCACCTGATTCATGCCCCCCCTCACCCCCCTCCACCTCCTCCCCTCCCTCCCTTTCCCACATCAGAGTAGGAGGATTCGGCAGCGTGAACTGCTATTATGTGGAGCATGCAGTGCATTAACAACAGCAGCAGGCGTTGGTTCTCACATGTGATCACACTAAATCAGACAAATGTGGACGTGAGGTGACGGGAGAGAGAGGGAACGGGGGTGGAGAGGGAGGGAGGGGGGGGGGGTTGTCTGGAGGGAACCGGCAGAGATGAGCTGACTGTCAATGCCTCGGCGTGACATGTACACTGGATGCAGGAGCTAAACAAAAGTAACACAGTTAAAAAAAAAAGAAAAAAGTACACACACGCTCACACACACAACATACGAGTCCTTTGTCTTTTCTAGACATCAACAGGAAGTTCACGTCACTTGCTGGGGCCATCTGTTTCACATATTGCAGTCAACACCTCATCTCAATTACTTCCAGCGGGTAAATATATAAATAAAAGAAGAGCCGACATAATCAGAAATCAGTATGTGAGCCCCCGCCGTCCCAGAAGACCCGGGCTTTCAGATCTTCTTTGTCATTTCTGGGGCTGGGAAGCCACTGGGCCTGTGGAGGTCACAGAGCTCAGGCCTCATCAGCAGGGCTAATTTGATTGTGGCGGAACAATGGTTAGCATAGCCGAGCCGGGCGCTGGCCTGCTGACGCGGCGCATATTAATGGCTGCTGGAGACGAGGCCGGCTTTGCCCCGCGGAGGAGGGGGCATGGAGAGGGTAGAAGCTCATATACTCCAGCCAACACTGCTGCAGTGGGCATGAAATATAAATCAATAGAGTTCTGCTTTGTTTACCTGAGATACCGTTGTCGCTATCACTGAGCAATAAATGACTTGATTACTTGCTACTCTTTGAAAAAGTTATGACGGACCTGAAGTAAACACATCCGGAGGCCTCAACACTGACATGTTGTAATAGAGGAAGATGTTGTGATTTAAAGTTGTATTCATCTAGCAAAAGGCCATAGCAACCATGTATTTCAGATATCTACTATATTAAATGTTTTTTACTATAGTACTTTCTTTCTCCATCAATGAATCAATCAAACTTTATTTCCTGAGCACTTTCCGTACAGATAAAATGCAACACAAAGTAAAAACACCCATATCCCACTCACATTCACACATGACAGTGGAGCTGTTCAAGATTGATGTAGTGGTTCAATAGTATTTGAATAGTTCATCATGTTTATCTTTTTGCTTTGGTTTGGCCTCTTTATTTTCTGACTAGTTGCTAACTTTGTGCTTTTTTAGAAGGCAGGTGTGACATGGAGAGTCTATGAGAACTGCTGCTGCTGCTGCTGCAGGAAACAATGATGATGTGAGCAGTGAGACTGAACCAAACTGTTTTAAACCATGCAATTATAATAATGAGCTGAAAGAGATAAATATATTCTATAGAGATGAGGCAAACTGAAGAGCTGAGTAACCATTTCATGTTTGTCACTGTGTTTTTGATATAATATCTTGTCATTTGGAGACATGTTTACATTCTGGTTAGTGCAGCCGTTAGCGCAGTTTTGATGTGATTCTGCTGATCAACAACTTGTTAAGTCCAGTCACTACACTGTATCCCTGCTCAGTGTAGCCACAGGGTTCAAACACTTAGGTAGGTGTGTGAACCAGAAAAATAAAAGCAAACTTAAGTATGTGGGCTCAGCCGTGTTCACTGTCCACTACATCCCTGGATGGGGCAGACTGATGATGAGCGCAGCATCCTCCACTGAAAAGTGAGCATACTAATGGCTAGTGTAGCTTTGTGAACTCCATAGTCCCACAGTGACGCATACTAATGTTGCTGAAGCCAAATGCAGCCCTGCTGCACTAAAGAGCATACTAATTACCACGGCTGCCCTTCTCTCTGACCTTGGCAGGTCACTTAGCAGTGTGATCAGTCCCTGACTCCTAATAAAGACACTTTAACAGGGTGAGCCACAAGGGCAGAGAGTATTTTCTCCTCTTCTCTCCCTCACTCACTTTCTGCTCATTTTTCACACTGTTTTTAGTTGAAGAGCAACAGAGTATATTTTTATGCAGTCAATATTTTACTCAGTGGATTTGCATATAGCTTTGTCACATGTGTCCACAGGCAGAATGAGCTGTTCTACCTGCAGGAGGTGGAGACAAAGTATTTAATCTTCTCCTTGGGCACCAATAAGAACATAATTATATTTAAAAAATACCACAAATAAGCATGTTCTCCTCTTTGACTGCTGTATTGTTATAGATTATTGGATTATTATTATTACCAATGCATTAATATGTTATTTTAATGTAGCTGGTGAAATGGAGCTAATTGTATCCACTTTGTTTACATTTACTGTCCCGAGGTTTCATGTAGAAACTAATAATAAATTGTGTGTATAAAATCTCAATCTGAAACCTACAGTTTATAACTATAGTTTGACCATTAGGCTACATACATGCAACAAGGTAAAAGTATTTTTTTCATTCAGCATATTCTTATAGTAGACATATTGAAATATCACTTTTTGAAGGCTCTTTCACATATATTTGTTTGTTTGTCTTGCTTTCCGGCCTTCAGAATGGGAGAAATGACAAAAATAACCTGTAATGTTCAGGTTCCCTAGGTTGAAATCCAGTTGGTTTTACAAGCTTGTTCCCTCCAGTGATGTAACTAGTTTTCGAATTTGCATAATACCACCCCTACCAAGGGGTGGGGCGGGGCAAGCAGAGGCTGATTTGCATTTAAAGGGACAGGCACTGAAACCAGCTGTTCTGAACAGGACTGTTTTGAGAGGATGAAAAGAGCTGTGATGTTTGATCCTTGGGGTATTTTGACCAAAACATGTCACAGACATGTCTTTAAGACACCTGGGAACTATTTTAATTTGTGGAAAGGAGGCAGAATATGTCTCCTTTAAAAACTTTCCACCACTGTGCTGATGAGAAGAGGGCTATAGAACACATAGCAATAGTGGATAATGGACCTCAGTGCATTTAAAAATGCATAAAACTATCATTATGTTTCAAAATAATCTCACGTCTTGAAAAGTGACACTGAGAAATATAAGTTTGTTTCATTTTTATTTTTTAAAAACTCATTAAGCTCAGGTGTAATGTTCACATTATGTTTCATTCATACCATTTTACAATGTCTAAAAAGCACTGCAAGGCAAATTCATCAGAGTAGATGTATTTCATTTGCTTTTGTTTTTTTCTGAGTTGAAATGTTCCGATAGTGGCTGACAACCTGAGTGAAAGGAGTGCAGTCAACCTGGATGAACATAACAGTGGTGACTGAGAGGATTCAGACACTGACTCTGGCCTGTTAAGCTGCTAACCACCGAGCCAAGACTCCTCGTCCTCTCTGTGGAGGAGGAGGATCAGCAGGTGATAGAGAGAGTACTGTAGGTTTACTTTTCCACCAGAGCATCCCAACAACAAGTGGGTGAACCAGACCTTCAAGTACAGTGTTAAACACTTCTCAGTCATCCCATGTTCTTTTTTTTTTAATTCTTTCTCTCCACAGCATTACATGCAGAGAAAGGGGCAGAGACGTGCTATGTATTTATAACACCCTACACTCCAACACGGGGCTTTAATTGTCTGAAAAAAGATAGGTGAAATAACACACTTCTCACTCCTTTCTAACAACTATTTCCCATGCCCTCTGCTCTTCTTCTTCCGTTTACCTGAAAAGATTGATCACAAGAAAAACACAGTGTAGAGACAGTTCTGACTGGGATTAAGTTTGTTTGTTTGTCTGAGTGCGACCGAGTCTTTGCTTTGCGTGTGCCACGGGGAAATACTGCGTGATCCATAGCTGTCAAGAAAAACAGATGAAGTGATGAACAAATACTCATATAAATGAAAACACACACACACACACACACACATACACACTGAGTACAATACAAAGGTATTTTGGATAGTGACAACCAGCCAAAAGGTAGATGGAGGCTCCTGTCCCAGCTGAAGTGAGTGGACTGGGCCAAAAGGAAAATCCAGCTGCCCAGTTGTCCAGGCCCCATTAGCCTAGAAGAGCCATCAGTGGATGATTAGCAGCAGCCCCCTTTCAATCCTCATCCAGTGCAACATCCAAGTGCTCCCCTCACCCCCTCCTCCTCCTCCTCCTCCTTAACCCCCCGTTCCTCGCCAGCTCTCTGAGCACGAGCCAGGCTCTCCTGACTGGGCTTCGAGCTTGGCCAGAGCCCCTTGCGTCTCTGGAGCCTCCGCCGCTCTCCGCTTTAGCCTCAGCTGCTAGAGATGTTGTTCCTAATTAACAAGGGATTAAGCCATCATCTCGGCTTGTAATACAGCCTGGATGGGAATTCCAATAAGGAAGCTGCAGGGGGAAAAAAAGGGGGGAGGAGGTGGAGGGCGAGAGGGGTGGGGGGGATTGGACCGGGTAGAAAGAGAGAAAGACAGAGAAACTAGTGGCGTTTAGCAGCTCAGTAAATTACTCTTGACCCGTAGGAGTGAGGGGAGTCTATCGGCACAGCAAGCCGGCTGCCAATTACAACAGCTCAGGCCTGCCAAAAGTTTTATTGAGTGGAGGGCGGGGGCAAGTTGGAAGGTGATTGGTGTGCATATGTGTGTGCGTACGCGTGTGCATGTGTGTGTGTCTGAAGATGGGGGGGCTCATTTTTAATGGCATTTCACCATATTACTTTCTGTCAGGATTGGAAGTGTTTGCATTTGGAGGGATATTGACATAATTATGATGAAAATTTGGTGAAGGTTGAAAATGAAAATAGGACTTTTTTTTTTCTTTTTTACCTCCAGTCTCCCTCAAGCCACTGTGTGTGTTTCACCCATCACATTGTTGGAAATATATTATTAAGCTTTGTTTCTTCTGCTAACACTTATCCATTTGATTCTCCCTTTTCTTCTTTTTTATTATTACTGTCATTATTTTTTAGTAGCATTAGCAAAGTGACTTCATTATGGAGGATTTATTGCAGGACAGTTGAATTGGACTGAATTAGATGAAGACAAGTGTCCCCAGTATACATATAGGTGGATGTACAGCACACCGTATTATTATTTATTTTATTTATTTTTTCAATTTTCAGTTAAAAGGAGGTAAAGGTGGGTTTACCTCTGTGTTGCTGTGTAGATAGATGTGTGCATCTGACATTTTAAAGAAAAAAAGGTCTCAGTGTCTCTGTTTACCTCATATGGTTGGTTCTGGTCCTGCTGGCGCTCCCTCTCCTGGTGTGTCCTTGTGTCTGTCCTCATGCCTGCAGGTTTTGGAATTTGTCATTATTAAACTATCTTCTGCCAGCCTGAAAACCTTAAAGCAAAACATTTCTGGGATCAACTGAATAATACAGTATGATTCTTAAGATTCTCTTTGTGTCAGAAAAAACAATGGTGATCACAGGGTCCATGGCAACATTTACACATATGTTTTGTTCAACCACATATAAAATATTAAATATAGGCTACTGTCATAACGGACAGAGAAAACCTCACATCTAACAGACAAAAAAAATAAAATAAAAATCTGAAAATATATAATGTAAAAAAATCAATCAATAAAAAATAAAAATAAAAACTTGGTGGAGATCAAATTACATAACGGCCAAATCAGCAGAGTCAGGTCATGTCTGAATAGTATGTGTGTGTGCGTTTCTTTCCCAGTATGCTGCCGAACTGCTGAACACACCCAGATCAGCTGGGCCAGAGCATGAGTCATTGAATTTGGGAGCTTCAGGATTGATCATTAATTTCTGTGTCCAGTGCAGAACGTACAGTAGCCTCACTACATTTACTGCATCTTAAAGACCTTCTTGTTGGGTTGTGTAAATAAGATAAATTTGTTGGAAATTAATTGTATTAATTAGTGAGCCTATTAATGTCCCTCCCAGGCTGTCACAGCCATATGTCACAGACATTAGCTGTCAAATGTAAGGAATCACACTGGCACTGGTACAAATGTTAAACCACCCTGTCATGAATATATTAGAACAATGATCTTAAGATAAAGTGGTGATACAGAGGATTTTGTCTTGTATGTGATTTCTGTTTTTTGCGATTTCTGCCAGTTTTATATGTGAACATGTTCATGTTTATATTATATGACATGACATGCACATGTTGTACACTGCTCAAAAAAATAAAAAGTGAACACTTAAACAACACATCTTATACTGCAGTTTAAAATCGTTATTCAATATGTAGTAGAGTGTGTTGAGAACAAAATAAAATAACAATGATCAATGTAAATCTAAATTATCATCCCAGGTTGATTTCACACAGGTGTGATATACTTGGAGTTTGTGTTCCCTTTATGTTTTTGAGCAGTGTACATTACTGTGGGCGCAAAGCAACAAGCATAACGAGCAGCAGCAAGGTCTTTGCAGAGTTTTTTTTTTTTGTTTAACTCCATGACTTTCTCCTCTCAGGCTGCCCCACTTTACTGCTGAAGGTTGTTGGGGTTGTTCGTCGCCTGAGAGGAGTACCTGCAGACACTGCTCGGGGCTAAATGAAAGATACTGTCAACTTGGTTTTGGGATTAATGTTTGTATTGATGAAGTGCAGAGCTCTTTGTAGGAAAGATTTTAATACAGACCTATAAAGGTGTTATGAAGCTAATATATTTATCAGGATCAATGCATTAAACATATGTATTGTTATTTTCATGATTGATGTAATGCATATACACAAAAGCCTTTAAATAGCACAGCGCTATTTAAATCATTGATTAAACTAATAAAAATGTCTGATGCATAAAATCTTAATGTTGGCGCTGTATCGAAACTATTATTTGAAACAGTAACAACAGAATATATGATAAGTGATATTCTTATTGTGTTTGTGTCACCTATTTTCTGAGTTTTGTATAATTCATTCACTTTAAGTTTTAATGAATTTACATTCATAACCTTGAATCAGCACAACCACGCGCCCCCTCTCTGGTGGCAGTTTTTTGGGTTTTATCTGAGTCACATCCTCACAGGAAGCCGCCTGATGGCCTCACTCATGTTCACATGAGGTAAAGAGGCCATTAGCATCCAAATCAATCCCACCATTTACAGTTAGGAAGTGTAAAGACTGTAAATTTGAGGTGATGTGATCTGTGGTCTGTTCGCCAGCTCTCCTCACGTTAGCACTGTCCTCAGAGCAGGGGTTGGGGGGGGAGGGTGTTGAAGGGGGTGTGGGGGGGTCCACCCTGTGTCTGCCGCTGATGTAAACTGATGCAACCTTCATTCAAAACAAAGCAACCAAATAACAAAAAAAAAAAAAAGTGTGCGGGATCAGTGTCCACTATGAATAGCAATACAGATGGAGCGTTTGGTGGCGAGTTGCACAGGGGTTTCATAAAGCAGACCTAATAATTGATGACACTGTTGGATAACGATCAAGTGTGCGCGCTCGCAACCGTGTCTGCGAGCAAAGGAGAAAGAGGGGCTGTGAAAGAAGGAGTGACAGTGAGGAGTGGGGAAGTGGAGTGTGTTTGTGTGCGAGAGATAAACACAGCAGAAGTGGAAGAGACAGTGTGAGGGGGGAAAGTGTCTGTGAGTTTTGAGAGCGGCCAGAAAAGTGCGGGAACCAAAGACCAAAGAGTGGTGGATAATGTGCAGCAGATACACAAACACACATGTGTACAGCCACACATCTAAACATCACATTTATATCAGCCAGTAATGCCTGCTCACCAGCTGCAGAGCTACTGTTGTGGTACAATGCTCGGCCATAATGCATTTCATGCACCACAACTTCATTTAGGAGTAAGCAAAACTTTCCCAAAATTTAATTTTCCTTAGTTTCAAGAAATGGTTACATATGAATTCACTCTAAACAACTGTGTAGTGCATATGCCAGACCCGTATGTGGTGCTAGAATGCTGCCACGTGAACACACTAGTAAAAACAGAGAAGAAGTTGTGTAAAGCTTGCATGCTTTAAAAAACAAACAAACAAAAAACTTAATACTAAACACGCGGATGTTGAGTTGAGCAATCCAAATAAGGCAATGTAATGGACACATTTCAGGCCATTCTAGTTGTTATGTGACGTCTAGCAGTCTTGCTCAGGTTACAGGTTAGAGAGGTGGGGTTACGACATCATCTTTTCACAAAAGAGCCGTTTTGGTTGTATACATGAAAATGCTTGGGCGGTGTTAAAAGATTTATTCACTCTGGGGTCCCATTTTTTAAAAATACGGCTGTCGGGCTCTCAAAACGCCCTTTCCATGTGGACGAAATGCCAGAACAATAAAAAACACTTTTACAGATACTCCTAAACCTGTATCCGTGTGGATGGGCCCTATAGGTCATAACTGGGAGAACCAGGGGTTCAGAGGAAGGTCAGGTGTACAGTATTTCGTGTCCATGCACCACAGGTGATGGGATCTTCTTGGAACACTGAAGTTGATGATGATGATTACACTAAAGTGAAATGTAGGAAAATACTGTTATAAATATCAATTCATCGCCTCAAATCAGTGAGACAGTGACAGACGGGTGGTATCAATTTTCTCGTTTCACTCTCAAAAAAGAGGCAGCACTGTTTTTGGTAAAAGTTTGGTTTCCAGTGCAGAATAAGGCTGCAAGATATTGGAAAAAACTAACATTGCAATATTTTTTTTTTCCTGCAATATTAAGAAAAACAATACATACATATACTACTTATATGTTTACATGATTCCCGACTGTAAAATTGAAACCCTGAGAGCTGAAAGTTTACCAATTTTTGTGTGAAAGCACACAAAATCTTCCCTTCCCGTTGGTCTCTCTTGCTTGTCGCTCATTTTCAGAATGTGTGAGGGTGGGGGGGCTCTATGTCTGCTCAAAGAGCATAGAACCAAGCAGAGCTATGGGCATGACTGGTCAGACCAACCCGCCATACTGGTTCAGACCAGATTTGTGCCGAAAATATATATATTCACAACGGCGATGCTCAAACTGTATGTGGTGCACGGTGCACCCCTAGTGCAGAACAACATGAGGGACACATGGTGAAGGCCCAGACTTCTATGACTATATGAGATGGTTTTCTTCAACAGCTCAGCTGCTGCAGGCGTCTGCACCAACAATCATATTTTCTCCTGAACATATTTGGTAAATCAATTAAGCATGTATGTAGAATAGAGACGAGGTTAACAAGATCCTGATCATGTGTTTTATCTATTCCATGCTGAGCCCATCACTAATTTCAATTCATTTATTCATTGAATGTGTGTGTGTGTGTACAGCCATTGTTTTCCGGTCACTTAAGCAACATTGGATTGATGTGTTCCCAATGTAATGCAATGACAATTAAAAAGTAACTGACCCGCTATTTCCCTTCATTAACTCAGCTCTTCTTACTGTGTGTTTGTGTGTGTTTGTCTTGTGCATCATGCAGATGTTGACAGGAGGATAGAGAAAGTCAGCCTTTCCAAGTACAAACACAGATGGACATCTCATATATGATGCAAAGATATACAAACACGCCACCAAAAGAGACTCATTTGCATGATACATGCACAGACATACATACCCACAAACAAACACGCACACACATGCATAAACGTGCAGGTACAGTCACTGAGATTCCTCCTGCCTCTTCAGAGAGGAAACCTTATGTGGTAAACACATCTAGCAGGTATAGACCGGCTGCCTATGGCGGGGTTTTATTCCTGTAAACATACGTTCAAAACAGCATCTCATCATGCCATCCTGACTGTGGTTCCTGTCCCCTCCACTTTCCTTTCTTCTGCCTTTTGATTCTTTTCATTTTCACCTCTTTCTTGCTCTCTCTCTGTATCTTCTTTCCTCCTTTTTTTCTTGTCTCTCGCTGCCTCCCAGCTCACACATAAAGATACAAACATCGCCCTTTTTTTTTCTTCTCCCACACAAGGCCCACCACATAGCCATTTGCATAACAATCTCCACTTGTTTTTCTGCTTAGATGGAATTCACAGCATGGTGCCGGCATGACTGAAACAGGGGTCATTGCTATGTATATTAGAGAGGGGGAGATGGAGAGGGAGTAGGGTAAGGAGAGAGCAAAAATACACATCCAGACGCATAAACACTTCCATAAAAAGACTCATTGGCATACATGCACTGTCTGATGGACAGTGGTGGAAATACACCTTGAAAATGCAGACAGGATGCAGATAAAAGTATCTGGCTTTCATACAGTTATTCTTTATTGTTTTTTGTTGTTTTTTCTCTGTGCTACATTAAGGACAAGGAGGAAACAATGGAGGAAATCAGTGACAACCTTTCTTTTGAAACATTGTTACTTTTTTATTTTTAAATTGTCCCTCATGAATTGCCTGGAAAACATTTGCTGCACATTATATTTTATTTTCATCATTCATTCATGTAAACAAAGATTTAGTTTCCAATTCTGTATGCCTTTTCCTCTTATATTCACCTATGTGAAATAAGTTTAACTGCCTTTATACTTGTCATTGCAGATGTGCTATTGGTCCATTTGTCTATCGCTACATGGCTAACATTAGCATTTACAGCTATTTAATTGGCAGTCAAAACATTGCAAGTTCAGCATCAAATATCATTCAATACTCACTAAAAGTTGTTTCCTGTATTGTAAATAAATCAGTGTTAAAGGGATAGTTCACCCAAAATTGAAATTTCTTACAGACGGCCTGGTGTTTCCTGACCTGGCGCCTCTGTATTCAGCCATATGTTTCATGTTTCTTAGATCTTGCATTGTGTGTGTGTGTGCGTGCATCTGTGTGTGCTTCTGTGTGGGGTTTTTATGGGCTGGGGTGGGGGCGGCTTTTAAACATGTAAAGCACTTTGTGCTACATTTTTTATGTATGAAAAGTGCTCTATAAATAAAGTTTATTATTATTATTATTATTATTATTATTATTATTATTATTATTATTATTATTATCGAGTTATCCGTGGCTTCTCATAGTTACAGGGGGTCTCAGCGTAGCAGTGCATGTCCATATAACGGTCGCAAATGGATCCCAACTGTCTTTGTAACAAAAAGACACACCAAAAAACATCAAAATACCTCCATGCTGCTCGTATGTAATGTCTGTCTTGTATTGAAGCCACGAAATGCGAAATTGTCCCGAAAAAATTAAATAAGTCCACATTTCAAGCTTGTTTTGTAGTGGAAGCTCCTCTTCCCGTCAAATTTGGACAAACCAGGGTCCGTCCTCTTCCCAGTTCGTCCAAATTTGACGAACCAGGAAGAGGAGCTTTGAGAAGCTTCCACTACAAAACAAGCTTGAAATATAGACTTCAATCTTGGGTGAACTATCCCTTTAACTCCTGCAACCCTTTTTTACTGTACTTAAGTTAGCATGTTAACCAGCTAGAATTGGGTTACTTTGCAACAGAAACCAAGAAAAAGCTTACCAACTGCTCTGAAGAGTAATGATGGTAAAAACTGTTGTTATGACAGTCCTGCATCTTGAAACCACATCTGGAGGTAGAGAAAATGGCCCTTTTAATCTAGGTTATCAGGGTAGTAGTCACTAGGTAGGTGCTATGTCATGCTATGCTATGCTAAAAAAAAAATAAGGTCAGTGGATACTGCCACTAAATTAAAAAACACATCCAACGCACCAAGTGAAGAAAGCAATTAGTCAGCAATTCTTAAATCAGAACCTAATTTGTTGTTAAGCAGATGGTGTGAAAATTACACTGACTTCACCTCAGCACTTCTTCTCCGTGTGGAATTGTTGGCACACTGGACTGGATCAGTTAGAGCCTGTTGAGATCGGAAACGGTGTTATTTAAAGAACTCAATACACAATGCACCAAAAACTTTTACCTGCCTATTAAATTGATTAATTAAATAATGAAGTTGGCCAGAGATGTAGAACACCTCCCAGAGCCAGTGAAGAAACATGTAAAGTTTGCATTTGTTTGTAATGAACTATGGTAGGCTAATAATGTCCACCAGGTTGTTAGGTAAACTCAAAACATAGATATCAATAGTATCTTTCAAGAGAAAACATCACTCAGCTCAGAAAAAGTGCCAAAAACTGCAATTCTTGTAATGATCAACAGAGTCTGGCTCCAAAATTGAGTCAGTCTCCAAAGAGTCCCGTGATAAAATGTCCAACTTTACAGCAGAAATAAAAACTTTTAGATCTACAGCCTGGAACAAAAACAGTTCTGGTCTCTACAAACAATTACTCTTATTATTAAGCAAATTGTTATAATTCACTAAGTTACATTTTCCAATGGCTTAAACTTCTGTGACATTCAGAGTGTGGCTGCTTTGAGTGACAGGTGGATGAGCATATACTACACAGACCACCAGGGGCTCAGTCAGGCCTTGCAAATTGCAGTTGTATTATGTTTATTTACCTGCTAAAAGTTCATTTTGGATTTGAGAACTTTGTATTGCTGGTCGAGAGAGAAATTATTATTTTTAAAAATACTATTACATTAGCTAAAGCTGTTCAAATCATTAAGCGTAGCGTCATTTAAGTTCTTTGTTGTTACTTGTACTAATCTAAACAATGACGTAATGAAAACAGGCTGCACATTGAGAGAGGAAATCCAGATGTGCATACTGTATTCTGGCACATGTATACAGTACAGACACAAACCGGTTATAGATGCATATAAATAGAGTCAGTTTGAAGAGATGTGTGGACACATGCACAATGGTGGCGATCCAAACACCGATACAAAGGGACTGACAGGGCGACAAAGTAGAAAGAATGACAGCATAGAGGAAAACAACCAAGACATACGTGTCATTTATTATCCTTTACGTGATCAGTCGCTCTCACTGAGATCAGCATTCTTTCTTTTCAGAAAGACACAAGAACCAAAATGTTGACTCAAATACAAAAAAAATCACACATGTGGTTCAGCGCTAAGCTCTAACTTCACTCTGCAATTCACAGAACAAGCACTGCAGAGCAGAAAGCACAAGACACCTGTATTTGTGCAAGATCCAGAGACAGTGATGGAAAATGTGTACACTCAACAAGTTTGAGGGCCAAATAGTCCACAATAACCACAATACAGATAATAAAACCTTGGAATTTCAACCTACACACTGTTTAGAAGTGAGGGAGTCAGCACTGAAGAAAAGACTAATTAAAATGGTCACTGTTAAAGATTTACACCCAATCCCCCCTACGCTAAAACCATGTTATGGTGATCGTGGTCGGGTGAGGATTAACAACTTACTAGAGAGACCTAACATTTAAAGGATCATGACATGCTGCCCATTCACCTGTGTTTGTTCCAATGAGGGATTCACATGGACGTGCCTTCAGACATCTCTTTTTTTGGTGCTACCTTTAAGCTCAGTAATCTGGAAAAACCCACACGCACCCCCATTAGTCTGCTGAAAAATATTAAATACAAGACTAAAATAAAATCCTCCTTTAAAAGCGCCAGCTACCAACAGGTGATGTCATTCGTGGAAAAGATGGGAGATCTTTCGCAGCTCATTCATAACAGAGCATTTGCTGGTCAACTGGAGATCTGTTGAATCTGGTGGGGTTTTGAAACCAGGGTCCAGTGATCTCATGACAAAGGATGTTGGAAGTGAAACATAGAGTACGTGCCGTGTCCCAGCCCACACTGTGGCACTGGATCCGAAGTGGGCAGAGGATTGGACTGGGTTGAACATGAATAAATCAGATCAGAGAGGGGGTTTGGGTCAAGAAGATAAAGTGATTGGCCCTCTGCCCTCCCACTTTTCCACTACACTTTCACGGCACGTCTCGTCAGCTCCAAACTCACTCGTCTGCACCTCGGTTTCGGACCACAGTGTGGTTTTCCACACAGCATCATTTAACTCGGGTGAAGGAATAACAACAGTCTCGGTAAACAGATCAGTGGTCGCTGTTGCCGCTGTGTTTTTGAAATTTCCGAGTTTGATTCTCATGTCGGACTAATGACACTCTGTCCAATCAGTGGAAGGCAGTCGGCTGACGTCACGTTATAGTATCGCTTCGGCTCGCTTGGAACCAGGGCCGAGGAGGTACCAAAAATGGGACCTGGTACCATGGCTAGTGGAAAAGCAAAAAATCGTGCCATGCCGTGCCATGCCGCGCTAGTGGAAAAGCGGCATAAGTGTTGTGAGTGATTATTGGGTGTCTATGTTTAAAACTGCTTACATACTGACACAGGCATTGGTTCTGTATACTGCAGATTCTGTCCTTTCTTTCTTTCTTTCTTTCTTTCTTTCTTTCTTTCTTTCTTTCTTTCTTTCTTTCTTTCTTTCTTTCTTTCTTTCTTTCTTTCTTTCTTTCTTTCTTTCTTTCTTTCTTTCTTTCTTTCTTTCTTTCTTTCTTTCTTTCTTTCTTTCTTTCTTTCTCTTCTCTCTATCTCTCTCTGTGTATGTGTGTACTTCAATATTTGTATTACCAGTTGTGATATCTTACAGAATGAGGAAATATTGGTTCTCACAAATTGAAAAAGTGAGTTGTGATTTAACACAACTAGTGAAAAGAACTGTTTGAGGGTTAAGACTATGGTCTTAGATCTACAGTACAAGTGTATTTGTGTGTGTTTGTGACATGTTTACATGTGTGTGTATATGTGTGGTCAGCACCCACTCCAAACTCAGCCCTCAGCTATACAATTGATTCTAAGAAGGTTGTGAAGGTAATAACAAAAATAAGGACCTTGTAATCGGAGCAAGGTTCCTATTAAAGTCTCTGTATGTTATGTGTTTTCCTTTTGTCACCCCCTCTTCTTCTGCTCACCTTGGAGGCCACCTTTATAATTCAAGAAGACACTATACAATAATTTCCAATGTTGCTCACATGATTTACACACATAATGCTTCACTTTGAACCCGATGTGGTCCTGATACATCCCCAACAATATTGTGTAGATTCAACAACACATTAACTGAAGTAACAAAAAATCTTGTCCACTACAGACCATACCCACAGCCCCCTATGAGACCGCCCACCTGATGAGTTAAGGATTTAAGTTTGATGCTGAACTTGTAAGTGGTAAGTTACAGCAGCTGTGTAGAAGGATAAGTGTTGAAGCACTACACTGTTTCCACTGCAAATGTTCCATATGAGATGATGACATAAAACATGCATTAGATGAAGTTCACATCCGAATTCAAGCCTCAATAGGCCATCAGGTTTTCTTCAGGGGCAGAATTCTGAGGACTCTTGGTATGAATGTATTTGTATGATGTTACAGTAATATTTAGTTCACTAACACTCAAACCCAGGGACAACATGAACAAGACAGCATTCAGCAGCAACCAGAGTTTATCAAGAGACACAATATGACAAACACCCAGCAACCTGAGAGCATCTAAGGAAAACATCCACCTGTGTATGGAGGCATAGGCCTCTTATAGTCTGAATATGGTCTCATATGAAGTTACACTTCAGTTCTTTGAGTGAACAGACCATCTTGTACTTTTCACAATATTCCACAACAATGTGCTATAACAGACCCCAGCCCAATTGACCTTGAATATATTAGATATACATCTTAGAAATGTATATGTCCAACAGGAGCTCTCCCTTGAATTCTTGTGCTTTATCCCCTTTGTGATTGATCTTGATATGAATAAGGTTTAAAGAATAATGCACAATGGTTTGGTCTGGCACATAAGAAAAGTATTCATATAGGCTACTGCAGCCTTCATGTAGGAAGGAACCAGCAAAGCAGAAGAAGCTATAACTTTCAATGTCTTGACTTGAAACACACAAACTCCACTGGAATCAATGCAATACCTGCAACCCACATGGTGTTAACAGTTAGTTGGCATTTCTATCATCAGATGCCACCAGACATCATGTGGCCTAGTTGTTGATAACATGTGGGCAATCCTGCATTTGAACAGCATAATTACTGTAACATGCAGTGAGTAGATGGTCCCGTATTCAGGCCTTCTCACGTAAAAGACAATATTTATAGTCTGTTCTGAGGAGTAACACAAATCTGCTGCTGCAGTTGTTTTTGGAATGAATATGTAATCCATTGGGGACAAATTGCTTTAAAATGTTCTAGTGCAGAATAAAACCACATTGGAGAAGAGGTCAAAAGGTTAAGAGAGAAAGACCAAAGGGACCTCAAGACCAAGGCTGCTGCCAAAATTATAGGAACGTGTTGTAAATTTAATAGAGTGGGCTACATTAAGAAAAAAGAAAACAGCTTTATAATCTACTGTTTGGACATTAGTCACAAGGTGGTGAAAGGGGGAAAAACAGGCCTGAAGACGAATCACTTATTGAATGAATTATTATAAAAATTGAAACTACAGTTGTGTTCTGTTCTGTTTTCCTAAATTGGAACCCCATACCAATCAATAATCAAACAACACAGGATCACAGTAGCGCTGCTGGTGTCCCTCAATACCCACCAATAATACCAATGCTGGGTGTCCTAACAAAATCACATTACTCTTTTTATTGTGTTAAACATTTTTTACTGCTGATTACTGTAATATAGCACAAACATTTATCCCAATAACAGTCATTACTTTTAATAAAATGTTGTAAATAATTTGTAAAATAAAGGCATTTTACATGAAATACCACTCTCTTTCTCAGATATCTACTGTAGCTTCTCACAAAGCTGCCTGGTCAAATAAATACTGAAAAATTCCTTCACCATGAAACTGAATATTTTCTGGAAGAAAAAAAAGTCAGTAAAAGTACACAAAATACCCCAACCATGACCATTGTGGTGGGTGGTAGGGGTAAGAGAAACTATAGATCTGTAATAATTAGAGCGGTAGCCATTGCCTCCTGTGTGTTATTATTTCTCTAACAGAGCAGTTTGGCTTCGTGCAGGGTGGGAAGGAGAAGGCCTTTTAATGGCAATACACTCAGAGCTGATTGCAGGTCATTACACCACCACAGGGAGAGACCAGAGGAAGGAGCTTAATGGTTGAGGGAGAAGAGCACTCATAAAGCATCGCATACACACACACAAAGGATGACACTCCCCAGTAAAGACACAATATCAGTGGGTGCCTCTTCCACACACTCTCCAACCAGGATCTCACTTCTCAACACAGTGAAACATGCAGAAACACACTCTCCTCTCTCTCTTTTTCTTTTTTTTTTTTTTAAATCAAAGGGTGACAATCTTCTTAATCAAGCTTAATTTATTAAAACATCAGCCAGCACTTAACATTAACAGGATGAGGCAGAACAGCAGACAGTGGGAGGCTGTAACAGAGGAGGAGACAGGGGAAAACAAAACGGTGGAAAAAAAAAAAAAGCTTAAAGAAGTGGGAAATAGACATTCAAATCAAAAACAAAGTGTCATTGCCTTCATTTGTTTGTTTTTTGTCTCTAATCTGGAGGCAAAGTTATACTACTGCTGTTTTTACACTACATTTCCCCCATCTCACATTGAGACAATCAATTATTATTATGATTATGATTATTATTTAAAAAAAGCTACTAATACTAACTAATCATTTGAGATTTGCAGAAATTTGGATCAACATTAGATGATAATATAATATAATATAGGTCACTCAATCAAACTTTGCTCATTTCAGTTCAAGATGCCAGATTCAAGTTTTGCTGTTTTTTCAGATCTAAACTTTTTGAGCTTGAGTGATGGTAAGCAAATTCATGAAGCATCACTTGACTGGGCAGGACAGGAAAAAGGACAAGGGATTTGACTTGAATTTGGAAACAATACCATGATATGTTGTTTTATAAAATAAATTTTTTGTGCATTTTTGCCTGTACAGTAATTGACAGGACAGTGGAGAGAGAGACAGGGAGGTGTAGAGAGAGACTGGGGGAATGACACAGTTAAGATCAGCACACTTAAGATTGTCAATCCATGTGAGGTGTTCAGGGAACATCTGCAAATTGTAGTGTCTATGAGACGTTTAGGGGAGATGTAAATTGTAGCTAGAGAAAATAACTGTGTATACAGTTTCCCCCTCTGAACTGCATGAGTCTCTGCATGCACAGTGGTCACATGTGGAGTCGCCCAGTATCACAAGTAAATTTAAAACCGGTGGGAAGCACAATTCAAAAAAAAAAAAAGAAGAAACTCATTACAGTGACTTGGTGTCTCAAAAATAAATAAATGTTTAAAATAAAATAAATGTGAAAATATGGATGGGATGATCCAGCCCTATATCATCCTGTAATGTGAACATGCAAATATTCAGCAGCTTTGGTCGTAAAAGCATAAATTTGATTTATGGCAATTTAAAAAAAAGAAAAGAAAAGCACCGTCACAGCTCTGAATAGGAAATGTAGCAAAACAGAGCAGCTTATGAAAATGAAATTTTCAGTCCAGACTCCTCATTAGTGAAGAGCGGACCAAATTTGAATGTTTAGGATTGATTCTAATTTGTGGGAGAAAGCTGATGGGCACAAGTGGCAGCAGCATAGACTACAAGAGGTATAATCATCCAGCACCTGTGGAGTTCGGACCATAACTTTTCATTTATAAAGAAGTATGCTCAATCAGTTAAAGCACATTACTTGTATTGAAATCATTTGTGAAGTCATTGTAACCACACTCAAACAGGAAATGGAGCAGCCAGATCACCACGAAAAACCACAAATTAACACTTATCAATCCACTTTCAACATTTTTACAACTCAAGACTAAAGCTTCTCCTGCATTGATGACTGCTGTCGACAAGTCAATTCAATTTACCTTAGGAAAATGGTTAATGTTGCTATTAGGTTAATTAGCTGGCACATAAAAAGTGACTGGACTCTCATACAGTAGTTCCCCTTTGAATGTGTCACAACCTGGCTCAGAGACTGTGGCAAAGGACAGGGAGGGACAGGGACTGCAAGTGATATAATCCTAATTTATTCAACAAAATACGTAAATCAGAGTGTTGTGAAGTGAAACAAAAACAACACAACAGAAAAGAGCTGGCTTAGGTGACACAATGCAGGGAGCGACAGAGATCATCAGAGGCAGGGCTTACAGTGAGTAAGCTGCAGAACCCCTGGGCCCAGGTGCTCCACATCAGGCTCCATTCATTCACTCAGGTTCCATGGCAACCTCAGGAAGAACACTGGTCTATAGACACGCCCACACCATGTCACATTCATAACCCACATGCACACAGCAGGGGCCGTCACAAATGTGATCAATGACAGTAATCATGTCTTCACATTTCACTCAGAGTTATCATCAGGTTAGCATTTTAAGGTCTCTAAACTTCAGACCATTTATAGACACTGAAGCAGTGTTCTCTCTCATATTAAAACCCAGTCTGGTTTTCTGGACTCTTCAGCAGCAGCAGCAGCAGCACATTCTCTGCCACAGAGGAGCAAGCTAAGTCTCCTGAAGCAAGGATCAGATCATGACCTCACAAACTCCCCCTTTCAACCTTTAAACCAGTTGTTCCCAACCTTTTTTGGCTCCTGACCCCATTTTTAAAATGACAGTTTTCTGGTGACCCCTGATCACGTGCAGATATTTTTATATGCTGTATTTTATTTGAACTGGATTTTTAGTAGAGAAAGTGAAAATATAGAATGCAGTTGTTGTGTTGTGTGCTGCATTTTGAAATCATAATTTTAATTAGTTAAAGGGATAGTTCAACATTTTGGCAAATTGGCCCATTGTCATAATCCGTATAGTCATAGCAGTAGGTTTGTTACCTTTATTTGTCGGTGCAAGAACAGCCGAGCCAAGCGGCAAGCTGCTCAGAGCTATGCTATGGAGGGATTTCTTGTTTTCGAGGTAAATGCAGAGACTGCTTGCTGAAAAACTGCCCCTGAAGGCAACACGCATCAGCTGTTTTGCATGAATTTACCTCTAAAACAACTCTGTCTTGTAACGTTCCGTTATTATCTCGCAGGTGAATGTGCAGGTCACAATTTGTCCACAAGAGCGTTTTGGAGTTGCGATTGTGTATTTCATGAGTTTGATGAGGGAAACCAAGAAATCTCATTAGCCTCTGTAGCATAGCTCTGACCAGCTTGCCACTCGGCACAGCCATTCTAAAAATAGCTTGCACAACAAACCAAGGTAACTGCCATGACTACACCAATGGGCAATGGCAATGGGCCAATCTGCCAAAATGTTGAACTATCCCTATAAAGTAATATTTTTATCAATCATTTTTTTTCATGGCGACCCCATTTAAACTCCAGGTGACCCCATGTGGGGTCCCGACCCCAAGGTTGAAAAACAGTCCAGTATCGTAGTCCAACTTAACGTAAATTGAATAAACATCAAACTGAAAAGGGAGAAAGGCAGAGCATTTTTTCTGTTTTGAGAACTCACCAATACATATTCTGTCAAGCCATGCACACTAGACATGTAAGATGTCAATGCACAGACACTGAGACACTGAAACACTGAAACAAATTAACATCTGCTTGTCTTATTAGTGCACAGCATTGGTTAAAACCTTGCGTCTGACATGCACAATGTACACACACAAACATGTCCCCCGTTGAGTGCAGGCGCAGGCGCAGTCACCCACAGAGCGGTGTGCGGTGAGGACTGTGGACAGGCGGCACAGGACTCCCTTGCCGAAAGCCTTATTGATTGGGATAAAGGTCTTTTGATGAGGCAGATTGCTCATCAGGCTGGAACGACATGCTTCTCAGATGTGACGCCTTTTCAGACCAGCCCAGGGGCTCATCGACCAAAAGCGTGGCCGTTCTGTCTGTGTATATGTGTGTGTATGTGCATCTATGTGTGTTTGTCCATCTGTCTTTAGTGATCACACTTAAGACGAGCCGGCATTGATTGGTGTTAGGCCCATCTGGGTCACCCTGGCTCCACCCTGATGTGTCCTCTGTCGGTGGAAGGACACTGGTGGTGGGCAGTGAACTTCATGCTACGGTCATGATGCACATCACACTAGATATCAAAATGCAATTAGGAAAGCTGGGCAGAAAGATACAGAAGCATATGTTAAGTGGAAATGTTGAAGATGGAGCCAGACCTGCTTCAATCACCACCTAAATCTGTAGTTTTTGCTCCTTTTAGCTCATTGTTTTGGTTGAACAGATCCAAATCTTCAGTAACATCAGCAACACCAAATATTTTTATGAAAAGGCTATTGCAAAACATCTGTATACTACCCAGCACCAAATAAGGCACTACCAAGATGATGATGCTGGTGCAGTAGCTTTATGGGTGACATTGCAGATGCTACATGTGATATACTACAAAACAATCACATGACTTAAAAATTATGATTTGAGGATCTTGAGTTTCTTGGCCTTCAAATAGTTTGTTCAACCAGCAGATTTACTGAATATTGAAAAGATCAATCAATAAAGACACCTCTCCACTAGCAGACACTAGGCAGTGGTGGACAAGCATCAACCATCTTGAGACACAGGACTCTCTTACCCCTTTCCCACTGGCCAAAAAACCCATTTAAACCCGCTAACAATCGGCTTTTGGTGGAAGTGGGAAAGGCGCACCAACCCGTGTCGACCCACGTCAAACGACTCGGCAAGCGACGTGGGTTAAAATCGCCTTCAATCGGCTCGGCTCCGATCGGCTTGTAGTGGGAACGCCAGACCCAGGTCAACCCGCTAATTTACGTGATGACGTTGAGCGTTACGTGACGCCACGTCATCGCGCCGGTCGCGTCTCATATCACGTACCAAAACAAAGCTCTGCTCGCATTCGAGACTGGGATCAAAAGATCAAACAACACTGACCAAAAAAGATTGAAAAAAAAGTGACAGTCTGTTTAACTGACATGTTGTGCCAATTGTTAGCGGGGCAACCCTTGTCGACCCGCGTCGACCCGCTAATTTTAGTGGGAAAGCGGCTTAAGGGTAGCCAGGCTAGCGCCGCCTAATGTTTCCGGCCAATTTCATTTGCCTGTACCATGTAGTCAGGAAACTAGTAATGCGTTTCGGTAGAGCGGACGGACCAATCAGCGAACAGATGGGGAACTGAAGGTGATGACGTTGAGCTCAAGCGCTCAAGATTAACCTACAGATGTTACTGGTTCAAAATTGCGGGGTTTGTCTCGCACTGCAGGATCTCGCGAACGCGAGAATTTTCACCACCACTGTTTTCCTCTAGGTGGCAGCACCGTACTAAATACTGCTCAGACGTTTTGGGGACCATGCTGACACGTCACACAATGTAGCCGCGATGAGGAGTGGCGCTGTTCATGATAGCTACAGATAGAATACAGTAGGATGAAAGGAGAACGAGCTGCAGTCAGTAAATAATACAGTAGCCTATAATCTCTGTCTCGTCAGCTCCAAGTTTTTTTAAATGAGCCGGAGAGAGTTGCGGTGATTGTACTGCATCCACTTCATGACTACATTATGAAAACACGAGTCTATATATTTTCCAGATTAAATCCGTTGGATCAGTGGTTCATAAGCTTCATAAACCCATTACTGAAATGCTACGTGCGCCACAACTAGTTCCCCCAGAAAACAACAACCTGTAGCACAGCTTTGTATTGTTGCAAAAGTGTTGCATTAGATTCATTACTGGTTTCTAAAAGTATCGATATCGCTCGCCGTGCGCACTCGACAGGCAGAGCAGAGGAGAGCAGGCAGCGTCCACAGCGTTTGGACCTGAGTAGTTACACAGAACTAGACGCACGTTTGAATTGAACATGTTGATATTGACGGCAAAACTTATTCTCCGCTGTCTGCCTGCGTGCACATGTGTGTGATGTGAGAGAGGAAGGAACCCCGCCCGTCAGACGAGAGGAGATGCATTGTAATGACTGTAATGAAACAATAGCAACACGCTGGAATTGCACAACTCTTAGTTAGCGTTTCATTTAATGAAAAAACAAACAAACATCTGTTATAAGTCTATTTGATTATAATAAAATAAAAATAATGGGGGGGCACTGCTGCTGTATTGAATATGATGTCATTTTTCAGGGTATTGACATTGAGTTTGAAATTTTAGTATTGAGACAATCCTACAACTCTGTGAAGACAAATTTGACCACAACAAACACCACAACAGCCAGAAGCAACTAAAATACAGACAACAAGCCACCGAGTTAATAACCAGCGTCGTGGTGCCGCTGATCTGGTTTTTAGCTGCTCTGCAATCTCATTGTTTCAAAGAAAATGGATTGATTGATTTTTTTTACGCATGGCTCTGTGCGTCTGGCACGTGTGTCTTGGAGTTTTGAATCGAGGCTTTATGTTCAGCTCCCCTTAGCCTACATGGGAAATTTATTACATGAAACACAACAACATTTCTTCACTTAGCCCACGAACTGAATTGTGAGCTAACTGTTAAGAACCGCTTTTTCTGTTCAAAGCAAACAGCTGTGAAGTACTGTGGGGGGAGGGGGGCAGGACTTTTCTTCCAGCTGGCTGTTTTTCTACCAGTTACAGACAGTAGCCTAGATGCAAAGTATCGATGAGCTGAGACACATTCACACCTCCATTCATCTCCGCGCTGGTAACGCCCATCGCAACATCTGATTTACATGTCGACTGTTAACACATGGCGATTGGCCATTCACGCGTCTTTGTTCTTGGTTTCGGCCAATCAGCTTGTAAGCACATGGCTAATTAGCAGCTTTCAACCAATCTATGGCGACGGCACAGCGATCCCAGCTGCCTACAGCTGTTGCTGTTATTGTTTTTAACAAAAAACGAAAACAGCGCTTGATTGCTGGAAGGCAAAGCCCGTGCCGCTGCAGCGGCCACAAGGACGCACTCACACTTGGGCCAGTTGCTCTGTATGTGCTGAGGCCATGGATGTATAGGCTATAATATAATACATCCATGGCTGAAGCACAAATGCCCCCCTCCTCTGTCCCCGCTGGCCCGCAACCACACACCTCGAACCCAAGCATGCAAGCACGGTTGCCTCCGACACACGTTGATACAGAGGGATTATTAGTTTATTTGTTTACCAACACGGCGGATGTGCGCCACCTGACTGCAGAAAGAACGGAGCCTTTTTAACAACAACGGTGATGAGGTGCCGACAGTAGTAGGCTATATGTGGTTGTGTCCACACACTCATACTGGTTTTATGACATTATAGCGCAGGAGGGAGTGGGTGGGATGCGAGCATCTCCTTCAACCATGCACGGAAAAGGGGAATGATAGGAAACGCGAATTTATTGAGAAGCAATGCCCAGGTCAGCAATGCATGACAAAAACATGTGGTTCATTCGTCCCCCTAAGCCACATAAACCAACACAATGTGGACACACACAACTCCGGTTACGCCGCGGTGACGTGTAGAAAAGCGAAAAAAGTGTTTCCATTACACTTTTGCGAAACACATTTGTATCGATACGTCTCAAAAACCACCTCATGAGAGTCATCAGCGGTACCACGACGCTGCTCAGTAACTCATCTTATTGTGTGCCTGTGGTCCGACCTGACCAAGTAATGTTGACGTTTATTTAGAAGAAGTCTGATTATGAATGCTGCCCTGGATTAGATTCTGTCCTCATAGCCTAATTCTGATTATTTTCAAACAGTGGCCAAACAACAGATCCATTTTATTATATTAGACTATATTTTCCATTTTTGCTGAGCGGTTTGTTCTGAATTAAATAAAAGCCTGTCCCAAACAGCCGCGTGTGTTACTTCGTTTTATATCATCTTTGCCCTGTGCAGAAGACCTTCATAATTTGTGATACATAATCATGAACTCATAAAGCAAGCCAGGCTTTATCATATTACAATAGTTTCTGTGATTTAGGCAGGGTATACAGTAGTTAGTTCTAGTTAAATAGCCTAGAGTTTAAGCAGTGGATTACTGCACAGATCATACTAATTCATCCGCCTGTCGTCCTCCGCTCTCACAGATGCCACCTGGTGGTTGTTTTGGCACCATGCGGCTTTTCATTAAAACCTCTTTGTCTCGCCAAAGAAAAAAATGCCTGGCGCTTGTGCCGTCTCGCGTGAATCACGCGAGAAGTCCGCAATTTTGAACCAGTAACATCTGTATGAGCTTAACCGGTGTACAGCACACGTCACCACCAAGCAGCAACGATTAGTTGAAGCAAACGTAAGCAACCGCCTCCCGGAAGCAAACAAATCCCTATGGCTTGTGTTCAGACGCTATATAAAATGCAATGAAATAAGTGGCTGATGCTTCAGGCTAGCTTAAGGGTGCATAGACTTGTGGCTCCTTTGTGCTGCTTTGTTACAAGACTAAACCGATACAGTTGTTGCATTTTTTCTTTTGGGAAGTTTGTGTTTACATGGTAACAGTCCCAAGTGGTCCAAAGTTGAAAACAAATGCAATGCGTGAACCAACCGTTCTCTCATTGGTCTGAAATCTTACCTGGAAGGAGGGAGAGGTTACCCGGGAAAAACAGAAACCAGTGTTTCCCATACATTCATTTATTTGTGGAGGCCCGCCACGATTTTCCTGCTTTTGGTTTGGCCAATGCAATATTGTTCCGTTCATTCATCTCCGCATCACCGTTATTGTCGGATAACACACACCGGCACGCATGCATGACAACTGAAACACCATCAGCTCAGCCACGTGCTCAAATCAGATATATTGACATTCCCTACACTTTTGCCCTCTCCTCAAGTATTTCCTTTCAGATTTTTTTGGGGGGGGATGGGATGGGGTGGTTGTCCACAGAAGGAGTGGACTCTATCCATCAGCTGGCTCCTTTTTTATCTCACTGGTGAGATACACAAGCTCTTAATAATTGATTAGAATTGATTTTAACCCGACCCTGACCTCGCCAGGATGGACTGGCAGTGCCACCCATTCCGTGGAACGCGTGTGTTTGTTTCATGTGCATTTGTGCATGTGCGGTTTGTGTTTCAGCATGCATCTGAGCATGCATCTGAGCAGTGCATCTAGTAAACCACTGAAAAGAAAGTGAAGTGTGTGCATTTTCATTCGCAAATACTCACGGTTGGTGGAAGAAAAAAAAAAAGAGGGCAGCGTGCACATCTTTAAAAGCTCCAGACGTGTTCCCTGAATTAAATATTTAGGCAGACGAAGCCTTGACCTCCCTGTGCTTGCAGAGAGTCCTGGTTCCCATTGATTTCTGACAAGACAACTGGGACGCCATTACAGCAAAATGCACTATAGCCAGCGAGTACCCTCTGACACTCTCCTACCAACCTTCACTGGCCACTGTGTATGTGCATGTGTATGTGTTTGTGTGTGCGGGTGGGTGGTGCTTGTATCTGCTGCAATGGACACGACTCAAGGTCTTCCTTTTACACCCTCCTCAAAACAGGATTTCACATCTCAGGACCATTGACCAGTGAAACTTAAAGTGCTGGCAAGATTCATTTATCTAACACACACACAGACACACACACAGCATTATGTGTGAGCTCCAATCACATCAGGCTTGTGGCAGATCAGACACAGACAGTGGTGAGGAGCTGCGAGGCAGCACATCAGTATTCCACCACCTGAGACAGCGACAATGACAGATTAAGAGCCAGTTAGTGAAATGGATCAAGTTTATATTGTGTTTAATCCCTTGCATTTAACTAGGCTTTCATACATCTGCTATTCAAATAAAAGTGACAGTATGGTGAAATATAGGCTCTTGTGCGCTGCAGTGATTCCACCTTCTGTTCTGGAGAATTTGGATTTAACCGAAAATGTGTTTTTCTTCTTTTTTTTTCCTGTTCTTTGCCCTCAGTTAAAAAATGCATTACAGTCTGCTGAGGAAATATGGAAAAAAAAATCTGAAGAAATATTAAAATGTCAGACCGTCTTTTTGTTCAGCATCGCTTGGATCAACGCTCTTTACACGTTCAGTACTCTTCCACTGGATTTTTTTAAAAATGTGCCAGGCGCTCTGCAGTGAAAGATCATTTCCTCTCAGTGGGGCGTCTCTGTTGAAAGGTTCCAAATTACTATAAATGTATTAAAGCCTGTTTCTCGCAGACTCATACCTGTGTAGATTTGAATTGACAGCGTTCAACGTTGAGATTCGATCATCTTCAGAGCACCGAGGCTGTTCGCTATTATTATTTTATTTTTATTTTTTTCCCCAAAACAATCAAACCAAAGAAGCTTCTGTCGTGCAGATAATCTATAGCAGGGGTTTTCAAAGTGTGAGGCGCGCCTCCCTTGGGGGGCGCCAGAGAGTTTGAGGGGAGGCGCGACGTGAAAAAGAAAAACTGAAAACATTCAAACAAAACATGAGTTACATGTCACTTGCACATAGGGCTAAATGATTAATGTTTTTGCAGTAGCCTATAGTTTGCGATTATACTGCAATATGATAAAACACGATCTTGTAAGTTCACACAGGCTGCGATTATGCTCAGCAGCATCTGGGAGCAACACTCCCGCCGTGGCATACGCTTGGTCAGAGCCCTTTCGCGTTGTGCACTGACGCTCAAGGCGCCCCAATGCAATCATCTCCGCGGCGATATGACGCTCAGAGCGAGTGATCAGAGAGACTGTTGCAGGGAGAGCGGGGCTCCGCTGGCCTCGGCTGGATGTAGCACTCGTCCGTCGGCTGTGAACTATTCTGGTTAGAAAAAGAAGAGCGTCAGGTGCTGCACAGCGTCAGGTAGGAACGAAGCTCAAGCGAGCCGGTGCCTCTCACAGTGACCAAGCTCAGATAAATAAATTTAATCAGCAGTAGAACCGCGTGTCCCCGAGCAATATACCGCTTCTAAAAAAAAAGAGAAAGAAAGCTGCACGTGGCGGCGGAGTTTTCCTGCTGAACAGCTGATGTGGTCGAGACGTAGTGGAGTCACAGTGTCACCTGTAGCTACATTTACAATATAAACTTCAGACTCTCTGCTTCCCAGATGATCACACAGGGAGAGCATGTTGCTGCTTTTGTGATGAGTGTGTTAGAGAGAATGTTTAGGCTTATTTGTCAGTGCTTTATGTTGTCATAATTAAAGCAGATATAAGCGATCCGGCCGTTTCGACTAATGCTGCGTTCAAGGCAGGCTTTTGAAACCGTAAGTTACAGCTTCAAGTCACGACTACAACTTTGTAGCGTTCCAGCTAACCCGTAACTCGTGTTTTTACCGTCCTGTTGCCTATGAAAGTCACTATAACGGCCTCTCGTAACTTCCGACCCGTGAACTCGTACCAGATCAAACTGGTATGACTTCACAGGAAGGAAAAACACAAGTTACGAGTTTCCTTGAACGCACCATGAGTTAGCAGCCCCCGCCCTCGTCAGGCATCTATTGGTCCTCGTGCTACGTCACCACATTCACGCGCATCCCTTGGCTGCACACACAGCCCTTCATGCCGTTCTCTCTCCTCATTGGATAACACTTGTATCCCACAAGGAAAGTTTTCTCCTGGTTTACAGCAGAGCAGAGTGACGGAGAGACTTGTGTTAGGACTTAATATTAACAAAAACATTCAGCCGATATCTGCGTTAATATGCTGAGAAACAATATAAATCAAATAAATCTTACAAAAAAGACCAATTTATGTTTAATGAATCAAATATATTTAATTCTCTCTTTTTATTTTTTTTTTTTTTTCCCCGGCGCAAGCTGTTTATCTTTCATTAAGGGGGGCTCACTCTCTCACACTTTGAAAACCCCTGATCTATAGGTTTAGCAGGACAGTGAAAACAGCTGTTCATTAAGAATCAGAACAAGGATTACTGTTATAGACCCTAAAAATCAAACAATATGTTTAAAGATGGCAAACACCAACATGACACTGTAGAGTTGCGTTATAATTCTTAACGGATTAATGGATATTTATGGATATGGTGACCCCTTCTACATAACCCCACAAGCAGCTTTAAAGGTACACTAAATGGACTCACCTTTTAAACTGGGGCCTTTGTTTCATTTGACTTAGATTGCATCACACCAAAATTGTTTGTATTGAAATAGAAGTCAGTAATGACAGTGACCTTAGTCTTCACCCAGCACGTAAGCAAATGACAACACAACACCACAGCCAGACCAACACCGAGCTCGACTGCAGTGTCCGTGATTGTGTATATGTGTGTGTGTCTGTGCAAGCACGCCGCATTTAAGCCATAATCTGCGCCCTGTACAAAAGGTTAATCACAGTGTGGATTGAAAAGACGATGCACCAGAGGACAGTGCGTTCTTTCTGTTTGTCTGACAATGACAGTGGCACAAATAACAACAAAAGCATTTTAATCCCAACCTCACCGTGCTTCCTGCCCTGCCCTCAAAACTCTGATCCCCTCAGGACTGAGTGCTGGACGGACTGAGGCCACAGCTGTACGGCAGCACTCTGAGGAGAGTGCGATGAGAGTGTGTGCTGTGCTCTCAGTTGTTCCCGGGTTTTGTGCAATTTTGTGAAAGTGCGTAAATGGACAAATTCTGATGACACATAATTTTTTTTAGGAATTGACGCTGCATAATGGCGGATGTTCAGAGAAACTATTGTACTGTGTTGTAATATTGAACTGCAGCTGAAAACATGGCACACAAGGTCTTTTTAACCCCGGCCTACTAGTGGATCACAAAGGTACTGCAAGTGTGTCTACAAATTGTTTGCAAAATAGTTTTTAAATTTTTTTTAATCATGAAAAAAAAATTTATATGCAAAATTACTACTGAGAAGTGAAGAGGCTTGTATAATTGTAAAAAAAATTAAAATGTTTCCAAAGTTGTAAAGACCTGTAGGACCCCCCCCCCCCCCCCCCTGATCCCTGCTGATACAGGGTGGGACATCATTCTAACTCAGTGGTTCCCAACCTGTTTTGGCTCATGACCCCATTTTTGACATTGCAAATTTCTAGTGTCCTGCGTCAATCAAGATGTTCCAGCCCAGATTGCAGTTATTTGAAATCGATATAGATTTGAGAAAGTGATAGAATACAGTTTTTTAAGATTGACTGTGGAGTTTTGAATCATAATTTTTAAAAGAATAATAACTAGTATAACTAGTAAAATTTCAGGCGACCGACCCCATTTGAATTCCAGGCGACCCCACATGGGGTCCCGACCCCAAGGTTGAAAAACACTGTTCTAAGTGTTTGCTATTTCCATTACACACAGAAGTAGGAAGTCATCCACAAAAAGCACTGAGTTGAGTACAAAATATGTTGAATACTGCTCATGTAATCTAGTATTTCCTGGTTATTGTTCAACAGACAGAATGAATAAAATAAAAACTCCACTGTGTGAACACTTCAGGTGTATTTGAAAAGATCTTGTTTCCTTAATTGTCAACCATGTAAATGTGACAGTTAATCCTGATATTAATTTATTGCTCAGTTCTCGGCCACAGCGTATGATTGACACGATCCTCACCCTGTGGGCTCTTGTTCTCCGCACGTGCTGTGTTTCTCTATTTATTCGTCCTGGAATTTCTCACATCTGCATCTCAAATACCACATAACACCATGAGCACCGGCTCCACAGTTTCCCTGGTGATAATAATCTTATTTCCAGGCACAAAAGCAAATCCCGTTGAACACTTTAAAGCAGTGGAGCAGTGATCACTGCTCACGCTGCCCTCACTTTGTTTTTACTTAATATCAAGATCTAAAAGTCAGAGCAGAAGTACATCACAAGTTGTTCTTCAGGAGACCGAACAGCTCTCCAACTTTTCTTTTTTTTTCACTCTCTTTCTCTTTCACCTTCCAGCATCAATTCCTCATTCCAGCTCTCCCCTCTCTCTCCAACACTCGGGGCCTCCTGCAGCTCACACTCCCTGGACTAATCTCCACTGGTACTGTGTTGTTCAATTAGATTCCAGTTGACATGCATTGGAAGTAGGCACTCCTCCTCGTAATTCAGCCCTCTTTATAGCCAATCTATTTTTTAATAAAGGTTCAGAGGAAAACATTAAAGTATTGATCTTTATTTATCGACCTCGGCCCAAAGCATAGTTAAAGCTGACACAAATCAATCAAAATAAATTTAAAATGATGATAGCACATAGGAGGAGCCTGGCCGCCTGTTTCAGGGAGTAATTAGAGGCCGAGGCAGCGAGAACCCAAGGCAATAAGAGTAACAGTAACACACACTCTCTCTCTCACACACACACACACACATTTGCACACATAGCCAGAGACCGAGCAGCAGAACTGTTTAGCAGGCTGCAGATTAGAAATTTGTTTTGTATTAAATGAGACGACTAAAAGGCAAGGTTAATGAAAGGGCACAGCACTTTGGGGCTGTAGTAATCCACTGAAACCCTCTCTTCAGTGAATATAATGTGCAGCCCATACACACACACACATACACACACACAACCCTGAGAGGCAGCCTCCGGGACATCCTCTGCTTAGCAAAAACAATGAGTATTAATTTTAAAAAGTGAGTGACAAATGGCTGGTTGATGGTTGCGTGTGTGTGTGTGTGTGTGTGTGTGTGTGTGTGTGTGTGTGTGTCTGTGTGCGTGTGAGATAGAGAGTCAACTAGCCCCAAGTACATTAACTGATTTTAATCTGCCTGATGATGTCCGCTGAGCAGAGAGGTCACAAAGTGTGTAGGTGTACCCAGGGGACTTAACTGTGTATGTGTGTGTGTGCAGCCAGGAACTGCAGGGCATTCTGGGACGATCAACACACTGGCCTTTCCCTCCACCGATTCTCTTTTGCATTGACACCCTGCTAAAGTTTCACACGTGTTTCAAATCAGCAGAAACATTCTTCTATGCATGAAAAAAGGAGTGACGGCGATAGACACGCACTTGGTGTCCACACGTTCTGTCCTATAGCAGCTGATTGTGTAATCACAGTGATCTGAATGTTGACCAACCCCCAGGAGTTTCTAGGTCACAAGTGTTGCACAATTTTACATCACATGATTAAACATTTGAGTTGCAGACAAAGACACATGTTATATGATCTAATGTTGTTTTTGTGCAGTAGTCATTACTGATGAAAGAAGCTGTTGTTACTGTAGAACATTTTATCACATTAATGAATGTCAGTCAGTTAATTATTGGTTAAAATGACTCACAAGGGCTGATTTTTTTAAATGTTAATCCCTCCCGCTAGTTTTAAACAACCAAATTACATCTCAGTGTAGCTTTACCTCCTCTCTCAGGCTTCTCTCTGGAACAGGTTGGCGAGCCAATCACAGGAGAGGAGGCGCTAAACCTTTCTGACTCTTATTTGAGTGATTGAACAAAAAATTGAGCAGATTTCAGGTAAACACTCAGAGAAACCAAATCATGCAAGTAAAGGTTGGATGGTGGGTCCAGGTAGGCAGGGCTCATGTGTGATAGTTCCGCTGTGACATCACAAAGTTACAAAAGCTCTGCTGACAGGTTTTAAGGGTCGGTTTCTAAATACAGAGTGTGCAAATTTCTCTCTGGACTATGATTTTGATATGGTTTTACAGTATTAATATAGAACCTAGACCTGCTTCATTATCAAAGAAGACATGAATATCTACCTTTACACAATATGAGACCTTTAAGTTACACTGTAACTGCCTAAACAGGTTCAAAACACAGTTTTAATAAAAACATACAAGAGCAAAATATGATGATATTGAAATACAACATCACAGTGTCCTGGCCCATCACAATCATAGACTGTTATCAATTATGATGTTCCTTAGCTGTTGTGGTAAAGGTGGGGCTTTGTTCTGTGTTCAGTGAACTGTGGCTTTTGGACAATGATGATGTTTACAGCTGCTGACTGCAGAGGACAGAGGAGTAACAGAAATGAGTACAACAACCGTGCAGTGTTCCTCCTCACAGGCTGTGGTATAAGCAATCATCTCTTCAGTTCCCTTACAAACCATCTCCTGAGCTTTCTGGTGAACCCTCAACACCTCAGCTTGTTTACTTCAAACCCTGTCTTTATCTTGTATTTTTACCTCATATCTTTCCCTTTTCCCACAAAAATCGCTCTTTTGCCAAGGAACCACCAGCGAGCCAGCCATTTCAGCCCGGGCAAGATATTAATGAGTTTACAAGGACCTTCCCGGTCTAATTATGTCGAGCAACTGCTGTCTGTTACTGGGCCACGGCTCCCAGGGGAGAATACAAATCTACCAGGCAAGCAAAACTCGCCTACTTTTGACAAAACACTCGACACGCGAGGATACAAATAACACCGGGCATCCTTCATTACCACCACAACGCCGCTGCCGCTGAGATTAATATCGCTGTCCAGCATCAACACCCCAAATTTAACCTGAAAAATACCCGACTTTGGTATTAAGACAACAGCTATTAGTGAGGGAGGGTTGTTGAGGAAGCTCAACATCCTCCAGGGAAGATCTTGTAAAAGAGCTTCAAATACTGAAAAGTACAATTAAACTGATTGGATGTGACCTTTGTGTAAACTGAACAGTTTCACATGTTAATGAAAGTTTCTCCACCTAGCTGACATTTGAACAGTGACACTGACAATGGAAAGTACAGACACTGCAAAGATTGGGGGGGGGTGTATGTGAGCAATACTCTTTTCTCAAATCTCTTATATATAGGCCTACTTATGTGTGTGTGGATACATAATGAATGCAGCTTCCACACAGGTGCACTGCATGGTACAATTAAGCAGTTAACATCCCATCATGCTCTGTGGCAGGTATAAAAATGCTGAGCAGACCCAGTTGATTCAGGTTTTTTTTTTTTTTTGATTCATTCAGGTGACCAAGATTTTTCTGTATATTATAGCATGGCTGCAGTGCATAAACTCATCATTACAGGAATAAATGCACAGATGTCAGTTTTGAAGTGTGAAAATCAGACCCGTATTGGCCGACACTGCTAGCGTGCATTAGTGGCATCTATCATAGAAACTATAGTATAAGACTTAGTGCTTGACCCCTACAGTGAAAGGATCCAGTGGCTCTGACCACATGACATGTATCAATTCAATTAACTCTGTGAAATGTTGCACCATGACAACCACCCAAGGTGGAATGCAAGCACGCCTGGCTTTTAAAGGTAACAGGAGAATAGGAGATGGCACTGTGATTGGTTTATTGGATTTCATGCCCAAAGCACTCCAATGAATAGTTAAGAGACAAAGCACAACCCTTATGAACCGACTGCAGGAAAGACATGAACACGGCCACACTACATCAGTTTCAGCTGGGTAAAAGTTTAATCAAAGTTTGAACAGAGAGAGCTGAAGTGGTGCAGCTTGTTCGCAGTATGTCCACTATTGTAACAGTCAAACATTGTTGAAATGCAGCTCTGAGGACCAAATGACATCACCTCCATACCTTATGCAAATATCCAGTAGGATCCATTACACAGCAGGAGAGATAAGTGAGTCCAGAGCAGAGCAAGGCCCACTCACACTCACAGCTAACCTCTTGTACAGTATATTTTCACTCACACGCGCATACAGTGGGTAGAGTATTAGGCATATGTTTGCTCACACACACACACACACATGCACACACACACTTATCTCTCCCCCTCTAATACAGAAATAAAACACTTGACACTGCAGTGATGGCAGTGACACTGTGCATGGTGGAGGTGATGGAGTATAATGGCCTTTTAAATTTGTATTCCCAGAGAAAGAGAGATAGAGGAAAAGAGAGAGGGGTTAGCATTAAGCTAACTCTGACTTCATCTGCATAGGTTGTGTTTACACCAAAGGCAATAGCCGAATGTCAGCCCAGCACATTTTTTGTCTCCTGTAGATGTAGCTTTTTTCAAGATCACTGAATGCATTATATGTTCATTTTGACACGTTTGAAGAATTAGCATGAACAAATCATTATGATGATAAAGACTTTGAGAGCCGGTGGAAAGTGCATTATAGCCAACATTTCCCGTAGTGCTTGATCTGAAAAAACCTCGCTTGAATTGAGTAAAATCAGCGGGACCTTGATTGACATCTGATGGATGAGATGCGAGGACAATTACATGGTGGCTTCAGAGTTGGGGAGGAGATGTCGCAGCTGTTTCAGACTTTGCTATGAATAAATTTCATTACGGTCTTACTTTCAACCAAAGAAATTATCTAATGATACATGTGGAGACTGTTCTGGCGCTTGTCACTGTCAGGCAGCCGAGCATCCTGAGGAATTAATGTCTGTCCATAGGAGACAATCCCATATCTTACCGTTCACACTTGATGCCAATTTTCAGTATCAAAGCAATAGTGGTAGTAGGGTGCCAAATGTCTAATGTGAAGGCCATCAGCACAGCATATGGCCCTCATTTATCAAACTTGCGCAGGATTTGGTGTAGATCCTGGTGTAAATTTCAGTGTACACCAAGTGTCACGTGTGATTTACTAAAAGTGTGTACGCTGCCGATTTCGGCGTAGAACCGGCGTGGTGGTGATAAATCCGACCGCTGAAAACGAGCGTAATTTAAATGTCCCGCCCCGATATATTCCTACTTTAGAGGCGTCGCCCTGCCCCTTTTACGACATGGAGACACGGAAGACGGCCAAGAAGAGGGACTTTACTGACATTTCCACGGTCAACAGAGAGAGGGCGGCAACATGAAATATCTGGACATTGATAGATTGATAGTTTTTGTGATTGATAAGCGTCACCCCGCGGGATGGAGGCTGCAAACGCACGTGTCACGGACCACGTCAGGAAACGCAGCGATCTCATGAAATGCTCCTGCAGTTTACTAAACACGAGTGATTGAGGAGAAATCATATAGGCATATTACTGCTGCAAACGCGATTTTATGACCATCAGCACCGCTAGCACGGTTCGGCTGATGGAGGGATGTGAAACAGATCTCCTGATGACATGTCCCGTTGACGAAAAAAAAAAAAACACTCCGCCGCGGAGATCAGCTGCACCTGGACAGGTAGCGGAGACGGGGCTCGCTCGCCCCCCTCCCTCTCCCCAACCAGGGCTCCGGTGTCCGGCAGAGAGAGAGACTGGAGCCGTTCGGTCCTGCTCTGGTGCAGGAGATGTTGGAAGTTTGTGTGTGTGATCTAACAATAACAGGTCTGTCATTGACTGTTTATTTACACAGCTGATTAACGAGCATCTGTCACATCGTGGTTTTTAATTCATCTCAGTTGCTCAAAATAAAAGTCGAGTTAAATTTTCAACACGGACTTGGTTGTATCGTATCTTTCTTTTTTTGCTACTTAAAAAAAAAATCTTAATAGGCCTATAAACATAACAACATGTGATCCACATCGCTGCGTTAATGGTTTAACAATCATTCTGACACAGCAGCACTCGTCCCTGCATGTTGTACGCTGGTTCCAAATTTGCGTACACCAGGGTCAGAGCTGGCGTGAGATTTGTGCGTACCGTACGCTCACGCTCAGATTGATAAATGCCGATCCTTGCGGTGAATTTGGTGTACACCCATTTTTTCGGTGTACGCAAGTTTGATAAATGAGGGCAGGTAAACAAAACTATTTGGTTAAGTTGAGATACTGCAAGGGGAAGATCATTGTACAGATTTTTTTTTACTGTCAAGAGTCAGTGTCACAATCCACACCTTACATTCAAGGTTTTATTTCTAAGAGTCATCTTCAAGCTAATTTACTAAACATTATTTTTCTACCCACCCATTATCTTCTGTCTATCTGAGGTTGGGTCATGGTGGCAGCAGGGTACTCCAGATGTCTATCTTCCCAGCAGTGTTCTCCAGCTCCTCCTGGGGGAGCACATGGCCTTCCTAAACCAGATGGTATATAGAATCCCTGCAGCAACTTCTGGGTCTACCCTGAGGTCTCCTCCCAGTTGGATGTAGCCAGAAAACCTCCAGAGGACGGAGCCAAGGAGGCATCTTGATCAGATGCCCAAACAACTTCAACTGGCTCCAGGAGCAGCGGTGCTGCCCAAAGCTCTCTCCAGATGTCTGAACTATTCACCCTGTATCTAATGCTGAGCACAATCACCCTATGGAGGAAACTCTTTTTGACCACTTATCCACAATCTCACTCTTTTGGTCTTGTGGCTTAAATTCCTTCACTTGCGGCATCAACTACCCCTGACCCAGGTTGCTGCCCCTGAATCTGAGGTTTACAATTAATAGGAACCACTACCCCTGATTGTCATTCCACTGGTACGCCCCCTGACCCCCATGCAACACTGAAAAGGCTGTCACCAAGACAACACAACAATGTCCAAAGCTTCCAGCATCTCAAGGAAGGCCCCTAGGGGCTTGTTGCCGAGGAGCTTCTTGACTACTTCAATGACCTCTTCCATGGAAGCTGCCCTAAACTATGGCAGCTCCACCCCTCAACCATACCACCAGTCAGGGTCAGCAGTTCCTTTCCATCTGATACAACCTGAGCTCAGTCTTGCTTTATCTTTGTGAGTCATTGGAGGGTTTGCCAAGATCTCCTTAAGATCAACCAAACATCATCTTGCATAGCCTCCACATTCTCCATCTACAACTTGCTTCCATGCCCAAACTGCAGCCCCTCTGGCCTCTCAGTACATGTCAGCTGCTTCAGACGCTTGGACAAACCAAGCCCAGAAAGCCTCCTCCTTCCACAAGTAGGTTTGTGGGTTACTACAAAAACAACCCAGGACATAATCTTCTGATCACAACTCTTATCAGGTGCCTTTACAATGGAGACCCACTGTAGAGGCATCTGTACCTACTACTATGGGTGGTGTACCCACAAAGCAAAGGCTGCATCATATCTTCCAGGAGGTGGACCAGGTTTCCCTTTTCAGGGCAAGGTGCTGCAGCCACACATCTGCATCATTAAGTTCTTATGAATCAATCACAGTCTGGGATCCCAGATAAACATAAACCAACGATGTTAAGGTGGCAAAGAGAAAAAAGGGAACAAATGAATCTTTCACATGAAATGAGAAAAGTACACCTTTATAACTCATGGTAAGAACATCATTGAGAAAGTCTTTTTTTTTTAGCCTATTACATAAGAGAGAATTCTTTCAACTGAAGTTTTCATTTCTGTAACTCTCCATAAACTTAATACAAAGGTTAGTACAGGTTCATTCCTGGGACTTGCATATAAAGTCAATTTAGAAAATATACATAACCTGTCATGTATAGTCAATTGCGTGCACTGTTCTTGATCAATACTTGAAAGCACTAGGAATTGGCTGGAGGATTAGTGGAGGCTCACAATTCAATTCAGCCCCAGGCCTCAGTTATTGTCAACATGTTGATGCTCTGGGGTGAACACTAAGATGGCAGGTAGAAGGACAGGCAGCTCATTGTCTGAACCAGAATGAAGCCGACAGAGACATTGAGTAAGGAAGTAGACGTGATGGATGCTGCACTTAAAAAACAGGCTGTTACAAATGAATTTGACAACGATGTACGAGTTTAAAAAATGCAACATGCAGCACCTGTATGTTTTAACAACATCCTCCCTCCACCTCCATGACTAGGGATAAAAAAAGAGGGGGATAAGAGCGGGGTCAGCACTGGCCACTCTGTTTTTTTTTCTCACACCTCAATAATAGATGTTTTAAAGTTTAAGTGGTGCCAGAGGGCTGTGAGCCCTGCTGTTCATTAAGTCAGCTACCGCCATGGAGCAGCATTTACATCGACAGTGCTCTGAATGCCTGTTCTGTCTGAGCAATTACATCTACTCTAAAGTGCTGGGTAACAGTCAGAGAGAGGAGAGGAGAGGAGAGGAGAGGAGAGGAGAGGAGAGGAGAAAAAGAATACAGGAGGTGTCAGGTTGAAACATAAGAACGCCATATAGAGAGGAAGAAAGAAAAAAACAGCCCTCTTTCACACACACATACTCGCACAAACACACTAAGAGCTCCAGGCAACATTAAAGCCCTTATGAGATACCATGCAGCCCCCCCTCCCCAAAAAAAAAAAAAAAAAAATATAAAAAAAAAAAAACAACAGCCGCCACATTCGTCACCACACACTCTCTGAAAAGTGAATCACAATCAGTTGCTTATGTAGCCACAACAGGGAACAGGGGAAGATAGCCCTAAGCGACGTATGTGTTCTATCATGCTTGTCACAACAACACGTTTCATCTGCTAAATATGCTCTACCAGACAACAAATCCGCTAGATGGCTAAGAGCAACACAAATTTGTTTACAGTTGAAGTGATGTCTCACAAAGACATCCAGAGGTACACGGCGGACAACGGCGACAGATAACATTGATACTGTTAGGAACACTCGTTTCACTTGTAATCCCCATGGTGACTATTTAAGAAGTATGACACGGGATGCAAAGATGCTTCAGTAAACTGGGAGGAGCTGCCTTTTAACTGATTGACACTATATGCTCTCCCTCCCCCTTTATGAATCCTTTTAAGTTGCAGTTCCTTATTTGTCGATTTGTGGATTGCCGTGCCAGAGATTCCCACTTTTTTTTTTTTGGCTTGTGATCCATAAAAATTAAGCGATGTAGATGCATGTTTTGTTTGTTAATTTGAAGGATTCTTACATATGTCAGGAGATTTTTTTAAAATCACAATTTCGCTGTAAAATAGTAAATTTTGAGAAATGTACGGAAAATGTATCTACAGATTTTTTTTTCTTTCTTGTCTTTTAATCGTGTTAAATCCTCATATTTACTGTATCAGACACATACAATGAAGAGTGGAGCTGTGGTGTAAAGTAATACCAACCCGAGTATTGATGTTAATGTTGAGTCCAGATCTTTTCTGTATGACAATCTACTGTATCTTTGTTTATCTCTGTGTCTGTCTGCTGATACTATTACTATAAGTACTAGTTCTAGAAGAACTTATCAGACATGATCATTATAGGACCATTCTTCACTCTTATTTTGTCCTGATTTGGTCTGCCCCTACTCCTGACTATGAGCTGCTAAATCCACCACTATGGTGTTTGCAGTTTTTGGCACTGGACAAATACTGCTAGTGTACAGGAGTACTGTACCAATGTAGAGTAAAACTGGAAGCATGACTGCGGAGAGGTGGAAGTGAATAAGATCATAAACTGTCCTATGGTGACCATGTTTGCTGCTGCTAAAGAACTAGTGTCCATGAATGTTGCGATGCAGACGTTAGCAGCACTGGAAAAGCTATATGATGTGACACTGAAGCAGAGCTGGTTCAAAGACAATCTAACAGCTCGGTAGCCTATGCTAGCAAAGCTGGTGTGCAGGTGGGTGTGGAGATCAGATGACTGGTGGAGGACGGGAAATCTGATCCATTGCATTTGGATGGAGGCAGAACTTTCAAGACTCATATTTCAAAAATGTGGACATTAAATCAGATCTTTCTGCGTGGATAGATACAAGCAGGCATAAACAAGAAAAATATTATATTCTGTGAGGTGTGTGAATTGACCCTTTAATGACGTCTCATATTAGACAGTATTTGATGGAGTGTAACTGATGGGTGGTCTGTTCTTATTTCAGAAAAAAAAAGAAAAAGTTGCTTTAGGCTTACAGCTCAAAACACTGCAGCTTCTTGCAAATTTGCCACACCACAAAACTCATTTGTCCATGTTGTCTCAACTTGGCTGTATGCCTGAACACATTTGAGAACCCCATTTGGAGATGTTTTCCGCACTAAAATAGTACAATGCTTAAGAAAAAAAAATCCTATTTAGTGGGAGTTTGTCTTTGTGAGCGTGGCGTCATGCTAAAAACCCTATTTTCGCCTGGAACGGCCACCCTATCACAAACTCTGCAGGGGAGCCACATTAGAGGTAATGTCATCCACAGTTTAGCCCTCCACTCCTCATTCCTCCATCTCTCTCCTAATGAACTCCCACTGAATTACCACTTCACCAGCACCCTGCCTTTTTATGATTCTATTTGTTTATCTATCTCTGATTTCCTCTTTCGTCTTCCTCCACCGCCCGGGCACGCACCAGCTCTTTAATTTTATTGGCCACCGTTAGCGGGCTGCGAGTCGAGGTGTTTGGCTCATCAGATAAACACCCCCTCCAACCCACCTTCCACACCCATTGGTGAGATTAGCAGATTAGGGCCCTCATCAGTCAAGGGGGGCCCCCCACCATGGCAGGCGGCGGCCAAATCACACAAACATCTCTGGAAGGCATCGTGCCGTAATTGAATGCACAATAATTTCCCCCCATTAATACATCGCTCAATTCACAGCTTACGCATGAAATGTCCACATTATTTGTTGCACTTTTTTTTCTTTCTCTCTTCTGTTAATGTCTTCGCTCCTCAACAGAAAATTTAATAGGAGGAATAAAGGGGGCCGGCTAAACAAGTGCAGAGAATAAAACATACGTTCTCTCATTTCTCATTCATCTATACTAAGAAGATGTCAAAGAAAAAAGGAACAAAAACCTGAACTGAGTTCAGCTGTTCCATCAGGGTTAAAGGGACAACGAGGAGTTTTGGAGAAGCGAAGTGTTTTCACGCTGCCTCCGCGCGCACCGTAGAATTCCTCCACCGGCGCAAGACGGACTCATGTTTTCATTCATCAAGGATTAAAGTCAGAGGTTCAAAGAGGTTCATAATCATAATCTTTTTCATTTGTCCGCGAAACCGAAAGCAATGTGCTGAATTTTCTCACCAAATAATAACAAAATAATGATAGAGACAAAACGATATATTGATCGAAAATGGAGCCATTAACAAGTGCGGGTAGCGTAGATTCATCCACATTAACGTGAGACTGTTTTATAACCGAATAGAAACTCCTCGTTGGCCCTTTAAAATGACCTCTAGTCACTCTACATTCTTTATAATCATCATCTTTTTTGTTGTTGCTGAATTCTCACCAACTTCCTGGTAGTGATCTACTGTACCAAAAAAACAAGATAATGGAAATACAAACCTTCTAAACACCAGTATATCTCTCAGATTATGCTGTTATTCCAACTCAGTTAAAAGTGAGAAATCTCATTGTAGTGTGGTAGCAAAAAGCTACTGATAGGATTGATTTACATTAAAAACATGGCAACAAAGTTGACACGTGTTTTTAATATTCAAGCAACATTTAAAGAAAGTTGGATTTTTTTTGTATGAGAAAAAAAGATCACTGTGAAATTTGTTGACTTTTCCTCATAGTACAATAGTAACATTTTTATACTGAAAATAAATTAGTTTTTCACATAATGTTACAAAAAGCCCTTGCAATAATTATTATAATAAGGGCCTTACAACAAAGAAATTACATGCACCGAGTGCATCATATGAAAATACATGAAATGAACATAAAAACATGTTAAAAAATTGTCAACGAGAGACCAACAAAAATTAATACGGATGTGACTGCTCTCATAAAATGTCATATCGTTTTGTTTTTGTTATTTACCAAACAATTTTCCCACGATGCAGACTGTAACTGACTGGAGAATAACTTGCAAAGCATCAGTGGGTCTGAGTGTGCACTGGGCCCTTCTGTATTATCGGCACTATTGTTTTTCTCTGCTCCGAAGCCAACTTAATTATTGTGCTGAGTAATCTACAGTCTCTGTACTTCAATATGTTCACAAACACACAAACACCAGAGTAAACTGAACTCTCACTGATGCCACTGGTGCTTGATCCCGTAAATGTTGCCATGGTTTTGCAGCCTAGCGACCTTTGTATGTGTATGTAGCTTTTACACACTCACACACACACATCAACACACACACATTCACCTTTACTTCTTTCCCTTCAGCAGCCTGCAAACACTCAGGGATAAGTGTTTGGCGTGCTGGCCGAACAATAGACACATTAATTCTTGCGGTGACTGACTGCTGGGGGTGTTGGTGTGTTTGTGTGTACACACTGTAAGCATGTGTGTAGAGAGACAAATGTAAAAAGGGAAACACAGGTGGGAGGTATTTAAAGTTGAAAAGATGGATTTTTGACAGGCTTTTTTGGACTGATTGCCATCTCAGACTTTTAAAAAGCCAAATCTAAGGCTGCACTAATCAATATTTCTGATTCTAACAATGGCTTAAATGCTGTGTGTAATGTGAAAGGTGTCACCTACAGGGACACACTGCAATTATCGCCACACTGCAGTTTCTTTTAAATTCATGTATTGAAGCCTTTGTGGCTCATTCTTATGGAATATTTAGCAGGAAAGAGATCCTTTTTTTTCTCTGAAGATGGTGGAGACCAAAAGCAGAGCTTAAAGAAATATGCACTGGATATTTACTGTAAGATTGTGTTGCTGTAGAAGATGACCTTTTTTTCTTTTGTCTTCTCCTGTTTCTACTTCTAAATAAGTCTGAATATGTATAAAAATCTTCACATGATGTGACCTTGGTGTCTGCTGGTGCCTCTGAGCTGGACTCTATTATATCACCACAAAATCCACTATTGATGTTCCAAACATGGCTTGACAATTGGGAACAATCAACAAAATGACAGAAAAAATCTTAAAGGGATATTTTGTTTTGTTTTGTTTTTTTTTACCATCTGGACCATATTATTTCTAGCATAAAATACAATCATTTACTCACCCAGATAACTTTGCCGCAAAACTCGTTCATTTCACCAACATTTTGTTATGATATACTAGTGCTATTCCCCTCCAGGGTGACCTGTTATCAACATCCGGAGTCTGTAGGTTGACCTACTAACCTCTAATCTGGATGATGTCAGCTCTGAGTGCCGCACGACTTGTTTACCTGAAAGTTGCTACTGCTAAGGGTTTACTCATTTTCATATCGTGACAGCCCTAGCTACAATGCATTACTGCTGCATTAAGTGTGACAAACATGAATGGAAAGTTATTGAAAATAAAGCTGATATGAGCCCCTCAGTGATTATTCAAACAGCTGTGAACACATCATTGAATCGGTGAAGTTTCAATATGGTCGAATTAAAGAAAACTAGGATTTAAATCATATACGGTTTTCGGCTGAAATACAGTGTGTAGGCCTGCAGATAAATGAATGCAAAGTGTTTGTGTGTGTGTGCGTGTTTCATGTATGATTTATCAAAGTCCATCAGTGTATTGTGTATGTGTGTTTGCGTGGCTGTATGTTATTTGTGTGCACGGTCGTGCTCAGGGAAGCACACCACCCCACGGACGACACCCAGAATGCATCATAACCATTAATGAAAAAGTTAATGGGGCATTTTCTTATATATCAATTTACAGTTGGACTGTTTCGTTGCACAAACTATGTCTGGGCGGTCGCGGCCAATGCCACTCGACACCTCAACAGAGAGGTCTAATGTGTTTTTTTGCGGACATCAAATGTTGTGAATAATGATGCGTCCACTAAATGCAAATAGGATGACACTCGATAGGCCGTGATCAACAGTGCCTGCATGGGAACTTTTACCCACAGACACAATGAAAGAGGAAATCCACAGAGAGAGCCGCTATCAGCAGAACAAAACATTCTCCCGCTGTATTCCACCTCTCAGATATGATGTAAAGCTACATTCATTATCTTGCATAAACCATGCATCCACATATGCAAAATACGCTGTTATGTGTGCAGAAAGCCTATATCATCAACTAGCGGTGATACATTTGCAACACACACGCACACATACACACCACAAGTTTTATGTAAGAAAGGCTACATGACACAGTGTTGTATCTGAGTATATTAATGTCATCATTTTTCTGAGTGAGAACAGTGTTGTGCAGCGGTGCCATGCTGTCACCTCTTGGCCCCTGGAGGGTTTACAGCTGTGGAATTGGCCTTGAAGGGTGGGAATGTCAATTTGGGAGTCATTTGCCCGGGGCATGAAGGCACACTCACAAACACAGTCACACACATACACATACACATACACTGAATGCTGAGTGAAGTATACTGTATTTAAGATTTTTTTTTCTGAGGCATTGTAAGGTTTTAATACCCATGTTCTTTTATCTATGGACACGACCTTTACTCAGCCTGAATTCAAAGACTCAACTCCTTGTTGAGAAGTCATCAAATCCTAGACAAGTGCGTTGTCTGTCCAGTCCATTATTTAAAAGAAAAAGGAACAGCTGCAACATCAGGCTAACTTCACTGCTAACCACGCATAACATTACACATCCCGAGTCTTCAACTGACCATTTCAAATAACAAATGCTGCAACAAGCACTATTATGTCATCTGTGCAGCAGTGTCACATTGCATTGTTAGGCCACAGCTTTATAAATCGATGACAGGAAAGAAGGAACAAGTAGAAAGAGATACAAAGTCCAGACTGGGCTGGATGGATGAGTCAACAAAACACAGGGACCACATTTCCTGAACGTACCTAATTTCTGTATCTAAAACTGACCAATCCATTTATTGTAACAATGTAGACAAGGGTCTGGTGTGTCTCATTTGATACAGTTTGTATGTTTATAATTGCAGCCATGACAACCAAGGTCCAGTGCATCCGTCATTGTCAGGGCACTATTACAGGAGAAATGGTGTAATCACAGGGCTGAAGAACTGACCTAATTGTTCAGGTTTGAATTCTTGCAAATGTTGTAAGGTAAGATTTTCATTCAAGGATGCACTCTTCCAGCAGTGTTTTCTTTTAATTTTCCATCATTTGAATAATTAACACCTTTGCCTGTCATATTGCAACTGACCACATTTCTTTTGTGGATGACCATCTACTGATATCTTGTTACTGCTGTTGACCAGTAGATTCCTTAAATCTGGTCCAATGTGCCGACCCACACTGCTGCTCTCTATTTTCAGGTTCAGAGAGTGTCAGTTGTCACGAAAATGAAGAGTTTGGTGCACACTATTTTATGATAGTGTTTAACCTTTGGGATTAGGAGGAGATCAATTCCATTCCAAGTCAAAATACTGAAATCCAAATGAAGTCTGAGAGAATCTTGGTGAACATTTCATTCGTGCAGAGTTTAGACCTTTGTGTTGGCAAATACAATGGTAATACTTTATGGATCTGTAATTTCATAAAAGTTTTTATGGGGGTTCCCTGTGAAGAGCTGTGTATTAGAAATCCAGGAGTGCAGAGAAACAAAAACAGGGAAAGACAGAAACTGGGAGTCAGGTATATTTGCTGGGTTTTTTTCTGCCTTCAGAGGTGTGTAAGGTGATTTAATTGCCTAAGAGCTTTGAGGAATGTTACCTATTTCACATCTCACGTCTCTCCTCTCATTTTCTCTTACCTCATAGTGCTACGTATTCCCCTAAAATGGGTATACTTTACATAAACAATTGCAAATGAAAAGCCACCCTGCAGTTTCCCCTTTTCCTCCTGTCACTCCCCTCCCTTGCGCTCCTCGCAGGCCCAACTCTTTCTCATTATCCCATTCCTTCACTTTCTGCACCCCCTCACCCCACCCAGCCCCATTACTGGCAAGTGGGCGAGAGCGATGGGCAATAACCCAGCACGCCGCTTTTCGACTCAGCGCTACCTGCTATGCTAATATCATTAATCAATAGGGCCCAGATTGTTGTTGCTGCGATTCGAAGGATCTAAGGGTCCCAATGGTGCACAGGTACGTTTTTTTTTTTTTACTCACTTCTTCCTGCTCTCTCTCTTCCTTCAATGAAAAAAAAAAAGCTCATTTGCGAAGGCCCCCAAGATGGCCGACTTAATGACGGCCACAGAAGTTTTTCCAACAAATTTCATGGGGCATGATCCAAAGATAATAGCTTTTCAGCCCCAATGACAATCCAATTACTGTGCCAATCAAAGCCCACGGCATGCTGTCTAATTATGATCAAATCTGGCTGTCAGCTCAAATACTAAAACAGCAGCTTTAAGTCCAACAAATCACAGTTTAGAGACAGAGCCCAGTTTGTTCAACCATGATCAGGGGAAAGTAGGGTTTAACTTTCTGTTTTACAAAGAAAAAAGATTGTCTTGTTTTATGAGAGTGCACTGATGTGATATTTGACACAGCAAACTCAATAATGATCCAGAATAACATTTTTAATAGACTTCATTATTCATTCATTGCAGGGCATGCGAGGTAAAATAGTCATTTTTCAAGCAGAAATGAAAAAAGATTGATGTTTTTTACTAAGATCTCTCTTTTTGTTTCAGACACACGCACACACGCACCCACACACACACACAGACGGGTGCATGACATGCAAAGATAGAGACATAAGACCCTAACAGTCGCTCAAACTTGCTAACAAACAAAAAGGCAGCATCAATAACACAAATGATTAAACATTCATGGCCTTTTCAGTGGAACATCTGCTATGTATGGGGCTCTAGCCTCAGGGACTGGGCGAATCAAGAGGATTTCTCCCCGAGAAGCTCAAGAAAACAATAAGATGGTGTGGGGGTGGGTGGGGAGGCAGCAGGAGATTTACACACACACACGTGCACGGACACATGATTGTAAATGGGTGCGCGCAGACACAGCGACACACACACACAGAGCAAATACAAGACGGCGTGGACAGCAGGTTTACAACACGAACTGGAAAACACACTGATCTTGAACACGTCACAACACACACACATACACAGTTCAATGAATTATCCTTAAGAAAGCTCGCGAGAGGGTGACAGACATTTTGCCAAATTATTAGAAAGCTTTGTTCTATTTGCATCTATCTCTTACACCACATCTGAATTCAGAACAAAATATGACACTTCAGTTGAAATCAGTTCTTCATACATGTCTTCATACAGACTGAATTTGGAGCAACATGTCGTCTGTTGACATTAAGCAGCATCACTGGAGTGTGCCAACTCAGTTCTGAGCCTGTAGTGACTTTGTTGTTGTTGTTGTAGCGGTGGACTATGATATGAAATGTTTCTGACATTTGGAAACTACAGCAATTAAGTATAATAATAATAATTAATCAGCTCTGTTTGTGTTTTGTTCTGCAATCCATTGGAGTTACAGTAGAGCAACCTTTGTTCACTGAATGAGCTCTGGATGTGATGGTAAGACCTGATGGGTTTCAGTGAGCTGGTCCATGTTATTGGCTGATCTTTGTTACACAATGTGTCTCTGGAAATATGACTACAGTATGTTCTAATGCGAAGAAATGCATGTTTTTTATTTCTTGAAAATTATTATTAATATGTTGTGTTCTCTCTCTCCCTCTATCTGCCACTAAGTGCTCATCTGCTCCACAGAAAGACCACAGGCAGCTGAAAGAGCTCATCTCTGGACTATGATTATTATTGAATGATATTTGAGCTGGTAATTAAATGCGATGTAACTTGGCGAGTTTCGTTTTTTTGAAGGTGAGCAATGTAAAACGTTTCATTTTTACCTGTCATTTCCAATATATTTTGAAACACACCCAGCACCATCGGTGACTGCATCTCGCTGTGTTTTGACAGCCTGGTGTCTAGATGCTGCGGATACACACCAGGTGTGTCACGTCAGATGAAGGGGTTAAGGGATGTGGGGGGAGAAGGGGGTTAGGGTGATGTTGAGACCCAATGCTCATTTTAATTATGCCATTGGTGTCTGTTATGTTCCAGAATAAAGTGAAAATGAAGCAAAAACTCATTATCTATGATCAAGATGAAAGATGAGATCCGCAATTTTTTTCTTTTATCTTTTTTTTTTTTTTTTTTAATGAGCTGTGATGGTCAGAGCAAACAGATACACATCTCCTGTGTGTCTTTTGCATATTAATTAAGTCCAATCAACATGGTCAATGACAGAAGTTTAGTGAAGCTCTGATACACAGGTAGTTTAAAAGTAAAAAAAAAGAAAAAAGAAGATCACTCCATCCAGTTTGATTGGTTGTGCCAAACTGTACAACTGGCAAATGAATTAGGCAGCTACACACACACTGCTAACCTTTTCTGAGGCACCTGGTGCCACTGGAACAGTCCAGTGAATTACTTCAATTCACAAAATTGCTCATGTCCAGATTTCAATAGCAGCACATTAGCTGCAGTTTTATGCTTTATGTTTATTACAGGCCTGACATGATCTATAAATAACAAGTTAAGTGGGCACAGGCACAGCTCTGTAATGCTAAAGGGATCTATCATTACAGCGGACAATCGCTAATAGCCAGCCCTCTGGGTCAATCACTACAAATTACAGCAGCTCAGTTACATGCCACGATTTCTGGGCATCCAGCATGTGAGGTGTGTGGCAGGAAGTCCTGAGGTAACCACGTTTAAGAGAAAGGGTTTCAAAAGGGGGGGTGGGCATGATTTTTTGCACACTCGTGTGATTAATTTAAGACACAGCATGGTAATACTTTGCATAGGAAAAATCAAGCTGGAATAAGAAGGAGACTTGTTGTAAACGCCTTTCTGTTAGAACTGCGCTGATGTGGAGTTGATGAACATTTGTCCTGAGAACAGAGAGGTTTTACTGCTGAAAGAAGAGTTGATTGTCGCTGTCTACAAACTGCTGTTATCAGATTATAACTGGCACATGACCCTGTGTACTAATTTAGCCAATCAGGGTTTTACAAAGTTGAATTAAAAAGGCATCAACTTTGTCTTTTGAAGCTTTTTTTTTTTTGAAAATTTGCCTTCACCTCAGGACAGAAGAGAATGGATCACTTTCCTACACTGACTGAAAATCCAGACTCCCAGTTTGTCTTACATTTGAAGACTGGGCTAAAGTGTATTTTTGAGAATCTTTATCTTGTCTGTATCTTATTTATTGAAATACAATACTGCACTTTTGCCTCTACTTCTTCCATAGTGAGCTCTTATTTTGAAGTCGAGGTTGAAGACACTGCGATGAATCCTCTTTTAATTTGAAAAGATGATAGACTAAACCCCATTAACATTAGTGTTTGTGTATACAATTTTGACTGACCCAAGTCATGGAGCTGCAAACAGTTTGCCATGCTGGACTAATGGGACACCTGGGTCTGGACACATGACATAGACTTCACCGCCTTGTTACAGTAATGCAGTTTGTTTCGCTCCTCTTAATCCATCAATATGACTTTATGCAACAAAGAAAACTTGTCAAAAGATACAAATAAACAGTTCTACTTGCCTGCACTGACAATTTTTTACTTAGTTTATGCGCCCAGGTCTCTCACCTGGTGCAGCATGTGCCATGTTTGCCATTCTCCCCCTCTCTCCCCTGACTCTCCTGTCTATCGCTAATGTCGCTATATGACTAAAATGCTGAAGTGCCAAAAATAAATAAAGATCAATATTAGCTTAAATGTCTCACTGGGTATTTTTATAATGTTCCCTCGCATGAAAGAAGATATATAAAAAAAACAAATCCTCCATTCGGCAGCATTTTGGCTACTTGCTTACATGGTAATTTTATGTCATGCTTATGATAATGATATTTATCGTTACATTTTGATACCATAAAGCAGCAAATATTTCATGGATTGGGATAGTCACACAAATCACTCTTCTATATTTTGACACATTATCGGTATAATGTGCAGATTATGTGCTTTCCGTTTTAGATCCCTCTGTGTCTCTGCCATCCAACAGAACAAACACCTTTAATAAGGTCACAATCACAAAGGAGAAAGGGCCAAATCCACTCCCACACACACACGTATATAAAACATCATTAAACACACACAGCCTCGCATGCACACACACAGTCCCGGCTGCTATTGTCAATGAAGCCACATATAGTGTCAGCTTATGTGTGAACATGAGTAATCATTGGACACATAAACAGATATGCACACCTTCCATATACGTACCCAGAGCAACAAAAGCCTCACAGTGATGTGATTAATACTGTATGACAGAAAATGGGGCCAAGAATTAGAAGCTTCAAACACAGATTCACCTCACTGCCATCTGCCAAGACCCAGCTCGAAAAATCACTTTGGAGAAGCTATTTGTAAGTTTGGCTCTTGTGACGTGGCCAGCAGTAGCATCAGTAGATGTTCACTCAACAGTCTGGTAGAGACGGTGAGTTCAGTCAACTACTGTCTTTGTTTCCTCTTTTCTTTTCTAGTAATCCCCAGCCCATCTTATCTATTTTTTCGATATCAAGGGTTTCAGGATGACCGCTGGTCCTCAAAAAGTCTTCAATACAAATTTACTAGTAAGAGTATTGAATTGTTTTAAAATCAGATTGTTTGGATCTAAAATATTGCTGCCTTCAAATGGATGTCATGAACTTCTACATTCACATTCATGTCACTGCCAGATTTCTGGTTGGCACGGAAGGAACATTATTTTTGCCCCGTTTACATTTACATCACGTAACTAATGACTAACTCTTTACCCTAACCTAATAAATATCATTCATGACTATGATATTTTTGTTCTTTTCTCACATCAATAAACACATTTGAAAAAATTTCTTGACCTCAACTGATTGTTTTCATGTTACATTACTGTTAATTTTGAATGGACATCAGTGCCTTGAACTGGAAAGACTATATTTTGTGTTTTGGTCTGTATTTCCACCACAGGTTTGGTCTTCAATTGTGTTTAAAGTGGTATCAAAGGGGACATATTATGGAAATATCACTTTTTAAAGGCTCTTTAACATACAGTATATTTAGGTGTTTGTCTTGCGTTCCGGTCCCCAAAATGTAAGAATTGATAAAAACAAGTCTATAATGTGCAGGCTCTCTAAGTCAAAATCCACGTGGTTTTGCGAGCTGTTCCCTAAGTTGTCTTTCAGTGATGTAACAAGGTTTCGAAGTTGCATAACACCACCCCTACCTGGTACCAGTAGAAGGGGCAGGGCAAGCAGTGGTTCATTTGCATTTAAAGGGACAGGCACTGAAACCAGATGTTCTGAACAGGGCTGTTTTGAGAGGATGAAAAGAGCTGTGATGTTTGATACTTGAAGTATTTTGACCAAAACATGTCAGATATCTTTAAGACACCTGGGAACTATTTTAATTTGTGGAAAGGGAGTACAATATGTCTCCTTTAAAAGGGTTTGTTCATACCTGTAGTCACCCTGTGGTCAGAGGTCATATGATAACATTACAGTGGCTGAACTTCTCATCAACTTATCTGTGTAGTACAAACGAGGGCCAAGGCCTCACAGCTACAAGGTTCTGGGGTTTGATTCCTGGGCCTGAGGCCTTTCTGTGTGGAGTTTACATGTTGTCCCTGGGCCTGTGTGGGTTCCCTCCAGGTTCTCTGGCTCCTTCCCACAGTCCAAAGACATGCACACTAACTGCACACTGACCGTACATTTCCCATAGGTGTAAATATGTCTGTGTTCGTCTCAAGTTGTCACTATTATTGACTTCAGTATTTATTATTTATTTATTTTTTACAAATTGTGTCAATTTTGGTCCTTGATAGGCCAGTGAGCCAATCACAAGAGAGAGCACCTCTGTGATACATTTTGCTTGTTCCCATAAAATAGTTCATAGTTGACAAGGGGGAAAAAAGCTTGTGTAGTGTAACGCTCTTACAGTGCTGCAAAGATTCACTTCAGAAATGAGGAAATGGTCAAATCAGCAGCATTAAAATCACATCAGTGTGGTCAACCAAGATTGAAAATATGTGTGTATGTGTGTGTGTATCACTCTCTTTTAGCAGACAAAGACAAATATACAGTATACTGTAGCAGACAACTGTTTAAAGCCTTCCAGATGCAATTATATGGACATTTACCATGTCTAAGTGTAAAATAATACCACCAAAGCAGTAGTGGGACATAGCATTTCTCCACTGCATCTACCATTACAATTGCATTGTGTGTTATTGGATTATGTGTTGTTTGTTGATGTGAATAAGGTGGGAAGAGATGTTGCTCTGTGACTACCAGCACTACCTGCTAAATTGCTTGTGAGAGTATCTGTAAAACTGAATTGATTCAAATTTTATTGTCTTCGCTAGTATGGGATAATAGTTTTACTGGTGGGGTGAGGATTTTCTCAACAACAGCAACAACAACAACAAGCACCTCAATTCATTCTACTTGTCTTTCTTCTTTTCTCTCTTTTTTTGTTATGGTGTTATTGTCTGAGGGATTCACCAGGGAATACAGAGCTCCTCTTTCATATACTTCTCCATATTTCACACTAACGTCCTTATGTGTCTGTTTAATGACATCTTCCTTCTTGCTTTGATCCAAGAGAAGTTGATGTAATTAAATATGCATTAAGGCATAGTTGAATTTGTCACTGATTAAAAGAGTTTTCCCTCTGAAATTATTTCATATCCTCCTTGGAAAGTTTTTACGTTCACTTCGCTCCCAGCCCTGTCCAAGTTGACGTCTGGGTTTCTCATGCTGTCTGTGGGTCTGATGGATTTTATAGGATGCACACATGCACCAGGATATATAGAAAAAAGCCCTCAGAAAAAAATCTGGCTTAACATTCAAATGCATGCCTCTGTCACGTTCTTACCTATGCATACACACTTTTTATGTAGAAATTTCACAATTTCCAATGTTGCTATTTGTAAAGATATAGTCTCGAATTATGACAAACTTTACTATTAATAATTCGCCTGGTCATGAAGTGTTTATAACAGGTTAACACTGTATAACTACAGTAATGATCATAATGCTTAATAACAATAATCATAACACACTATAAAGCATTTTAGCTTGACTTATAAGGTCAGGTATTATAATAGTTTATAAGTGTAAACTATTATAATAATAACTGGCTGACAATGCCCTCATTGATAATGCATTATAAATATAGTTAGAATTGGCTTATAAACGTGTATAACTATCATTATAAAAACTCATAAATAACATAAGACTTTATAACAATAAGCATAACACATTATAGAGCATTATAACTCTATTATAATTAGGGCTGACCAAAATGGTCTGGTCGTTCTGTTTGTCAGAGGTAATCGATCAAAGTCCGTGATCGATTGTTTCATTTTTTCTTCCTTTTCCCCTTTTTCTACATTTTTCTCAAAAATGCAATTGTTACATTAAAATGAGTATGCAACTTTGCACCTGCCTGATTTTTGGAGACATGCCGTGTTTTTTGCCATTACTTTCATTATCCTCCCCCCAGACACTACGGTCGCCGCCCCCGTTGCAAAAGTAAAGTGCAGTTTTCATGGGAAGATAAACCACTAATGATTATTTACATGAATCAAACATTAAAATTAATATTGGTTACAGTGGCCATATTTATAACATTTCTCTTCTTGTGGCCCTGTACACATCAACACACAGCTCTGCCACTCTCAGATGAGAATTCTACCACTGCACCACTAATGTTTACATACACAAATTTTTTTTTGTCACTGGCTCAGGCCATTATGGTCTGGTCGAACTGTTTGTCAGAGGGTAGTTTTGAAAACTGCCTCCCCTCACACTATTGCAGGGATTGTCATATAACTCCTATTTTTTACATTTTATTGAGGCTAAAATGCTCTGCATAACTGAGTGTGTGCCCACTTTCACTGTCTATTCATCTGTTGTTTCACATCCTTCACGTAAGTCACCACTGAGTCCCAGGTTTGACACATTTAGGCAGACACAGAACATAGTAAATAATGATCCTTACCTGTGTATCTTTAACATGCAGGAGGAAGCCACCAGGAGATCATGTTAACTCCACAGACAGAGGATGCAGCCTGGACCTGAAATCAAACACATAAACGTTCTGTTGTGAGACATGTGTTACATGCACATAATGTGGCAATAGTTTGTTGTCATTATGTTGTTTTCTACAGTGCTCTGGTCAGAGCTCTGCATTTTAATAGAAACATTGACATTGAAACTGTTGTGTCATTTTTCTGCTCTCTATTTGACACGAATGACTTTGGTTGTAAAATGCATCACATCATTTTCCTTTTTTTTTTTCCCTGAAAGTTGCAAATAGGTCCCTTGTCATGGTCCTTTGTAATAACACAGATTTAATCATGTATTGACAAAGTTTGTCAGGGTTGGAGTGTTGTCTTTACAGTAGTCATCTCTATGAGTTTTGCATTACTGGAACCCTCCTGCATTTATCCATCATCTATTCTTTGAGAAAAGGAATATGGTTTTCATCGTCAGCTTCCATTGAACACCATATTCTTATTAGATTAATCATGCTTTTTTAATTTGTTGGTGTGTTGATCCCAGGCCTGATCTAAGCATTGGGTATAGCAGATGAAAATGTCTTGTTCAGTCTTGTTAACATATTACAGTTAAAAAAGTCCCACTGCAGCCCATTTAGGCTATCAGGTGTCTCTGCAAATTAGCAGAGTAATGGATAAAACCACAGCTGAAGTTTCAGATGAGACGAGTTCCTGCCTCAGTTGGTTTTCCCAACGGTTTTCAAACAGCACGAGCTGCTAAAACGAACAGACCACAGCGTACGCAGCAGGCTTCAGATGGGGATGTGGTCTATAGTCAGAGCATCAGAGAGCTGTGCTGCTACTGTACTGACAGAAAACAGAGAGTGTGTCTGTTATGTCAATGCTAATAAGTTTAATACTGCGCACTGTATGTCACACGTTTCAGAGTGCAACCAAATGAAGGCTTTATAGTCGTGGTCGTTCATGTGGCCTGATGAGGACTGCAGAAAAGACAGAAAGCAGAAGTCATATCCATCCATTCACAGACACACATTCATTCATACAGCTTTATTTGCTGTCATACATGTCACACAGTGATGGAGACGACCCACTCTCCAGAGCCACAGCCGCCTCGCTGCTTTAAATATCTGACACAAATTTCACTGATAACAATGACATACTTTTACAAGCACCAATTTGCAATCGATGACTAGACTGTAGTATTTCTATATTTCTGATATTGTTACTTATTATCTAAATACTTATTGTGTTCACACGGGCACACAAACACACACACACTCTTCAAGATTAAAAAAAAAAAAAAAAAAAAAATTGACCTAACATACAACCTGGTTGCATGGCCCTTGTCTGGCTCAAACATGTCCATATCACGGTTTATTCCAACTGTTGTTCTCTGGTATTCCATGTGTGCATCCGAACAGGTCCAGATGTGAAAGCAGCTTCTAACCAGGGCCGTTGCTAGGAATTCTGGGCACCCGTAAAGAATGCTAAAGTGGGCCCCTACCCCCAACTTTTCCAGATTTTTTTTTTTTAGACTACATATGTGTTATAATTTTCTATTAATCCTACTTTGTTTTGATGCTAATGCAGAATTACTATGAGTATTAGTCAGGGTCTTATGCAGTAAAAATCAGTCATACAAAGATTAGACTACTGGGTTTTTTTGTGGGCCCCACTGGGCGCTGGGCCCCTAGAATTATCATCACCTTTCTCCCCCATGCAACGGCCCTGCACCTAACAACAGGGCAGTGAAAGCGGGCATGAGGCCTGCGCTGTCTGAGCTGTAGCTCCCTCAGTAATATCTTTGCTTATCTCATTTCCAGCACCACAAACTCTGAATTTTCCTCCAGAGCATTTGTGTGTGTTTTTTTAATAAGCTCTAATGTGCGTCACCCCTTATGAAACCATTCTCAAAGTTGCTATAATTCTTCGTGTTGATTTGTCCCATCCACCCCTACCAAAAAGCACTCCACTTTAAACTTGTGCAGAATTGTGCTCTTTTGTCTCTTTTAAAATACTCTTTTTTTTTAAGAAAAAAAAATTGGGTTTGAAGCCATTAAGAGAAAAAAAAAAAGCACCAATCAGCTTTTACAGTCATTCGTCTTTATCAAACACATAGAACCTCAAACAAAAACCTACTCAGGTTGTAAATGGTCGAAATGTCAATTAGGGAGAAAAAATCATCATTAGGTTTATTACTCAAATGAACAGTTCCTCTCAACCATTTAAATCATCATTGGTGTTCACGGTTAAAAGGGAGCAGATTTTTTTTTTTTTTTTCCCTTTTCCTTTTCTTTCAGTCTTAATAGTCAGACACATCTCCCTTTGGACTCTGACAGAGTGATTTTGGAGGTATTATATTCATGAGGGGTTCCAGTAATTGGATTAAATTGGTTCCAGAATGTAGCAATTTATATTATAATATCCCATTACTTCTAATACTGTTCTTAATTAATTAGCCTGATTTTTTTGGTCCGTGCTCCTGATAAGTTAAGTTGGCTCAGGAGGAGATCTGTCCCACAGAGGCATCTCACAGCACCACATCAGTCACATACACCTGGACACAACACGCGGGTGAGGTTCGGGGGAGAATTCCTCCTCTCGTTGGCTGAGCAAAATGACCTTTGTCTTTTCATTGAATTGGAGGAAAAAGGAGGCAGGATTTGGAGGCAGGCTTGGACACCTGAGACGGGGGAGATGTACACAGATGCATGTCCTGGTGAAAACACTGGGTTTTTGCATTATGCCCGTTTGCGCTGTAATAGCGACAGACAGGCCTCAGCTGAGTTCAACGTTCAGTATCATCACCTGTCACTGCTGCAGCCTTTGTCTGATTTCCTTCAATATGAGGAAGTAATTCTCCTTTGAATATAACAAATTAATATCATTTTCAAACAATTTCCATATGCAAATATGATTTAATCAAGTAAATGAAACTCTCAAATGCGACGCCTGAGGGTTAAAAGTGAGCCGAGTGTGTGCTTGTGTGTGGGTGGGTGAGTAAGAGATTCAGACTGTTCATGTGTGTGTGCACAAATGAGTCTAAGCATGCATCTCCCTCTCTATAGATACTTCTAGTCTGAAATTTCACCCTTCAAATGCATAGTTTAAATCTCATGTCTGGGATGTAAACAAGCTCCTGAACGTCCTGCTTTCATAAAGTGGATGAATAGTGTGTAGTAGTACTTCCTCGATAAGTACAACAGGCCTAAACCTGGCAAATTGTAGCTCAGTCCGGCCTTTACAACTAGCTGCCACTGTGCTCACAAACAATGTTCAATGTTTGATTCAACTGAAGCATCATCAACAACAACAACAAAGTGTTAGATAAGAGAACAGAAGTATTCAGAAATGCTCTTTTCTCTCTCTTTTTTTTTTTTACTATAACCTGAAACCTTTCTGTCCTGTAGTATTTTGTAAGTACTGCACTCCCATACCACTTTATCCCTCTATATTCATAGGGCTTTTACTTCAATACATTTAAGTGCCAAGTCTCTGAAACTCTTTGTACCAAAGAGATGACTGAGTCTGACCCATGAACAGCTCATCACTCATTCACAAATCTCCCTGAGTCCAGCTGCAGATGTCCAACTAAACTTGACCTTCACAAATCATTTGATAAGAATCGCCGGCAAATAAGTTATAAGAGAAAAACACACAATCACATTCTGATAAATTATTTCTATGCATATAATCAAACCAAGCAAATGAAAAAGTCACCCACAGCAGTAAGAATATTTCATTGTTTCATAATTCCAGTACATCAACCTCCCTCATTCTTTTTTGTTTCAGGATAAAGACAATCTCCGGTTGAACTGAATTAGAACAGCATGGAACACTATTATTACACTAATAGATGTTTTTTTTTTTAGCTGTTTTAAGAAACAGCTAAATTACAGACATAATTGTCTTTATAATTTTAGGACTGTTAAGAGATTGAATTGCCCTTCTGTGTAGGAAAAACTACTGTTATAAAACAACTCTACCTCAACCACTCGCACCGGTAAAATATTCCTGTCACATTAATGCACCGATACCAATGATCCAATAAATCTATATATATTATATAACTATGAAATTGGCTATTTCACAGTACATTTGTAAACTGCTTTCTCTGTGTTGAAGTTCAGTCTGTAAAACACAAAATAAGACCCTTTTTATCTGTGATATGTAATGTTTTAATGAAAAACAATGTTGTTTTGGTGATAGCAATTTCAAACATATTTTCTCGTGTAGTTTTGAGGACCGGTTGTCAAACTGAATGTGTAATCCCACACGGTGCATATGGTCACAGTCCCTCACACTAAATTAGTGACGCTTTCTAAAAACATGTTAATGTTGTGATGATGTTAAATCCCTGTTTCTGGCTTCCTGGTGAATGTAGGCCCAATATGTCAGCGCCTGCACCATCAGTGCAGTGGTGGTTTATCAGAGCTTTTTTTGTTGCCTTTCCAGCTGTCTGCTGCTATCTGCTGTCGAGGATGGCGTTTGCAGGCCGGGGCCCTGCTCTTCAGATGCGCTCTAACTAATTCAGACTAACATGTTTTTATCAGGCTAAAACAATCATTTCTATTCTCTTCTAGCTGAACAGGTCCTCTGAAGTCAGGGTGAGGATTGGTTTGTTCATCCTACACAAAATCATCTGAAGTAACAGTGGTCTCTTATTTTGAAATAAGGGCAGAATGAGTAGTTGAGTCCATGATCGGAGTTCACACGAACACTCATGGCTGGGTGGGTACTGATTATGTGACCGCAGTTACATGACACACATTTACATCCCACTGCATTGTGCTCCACAGTGTTTCCACTCTGTTAAACATTAGCAGTGAATGTCATTAGACTGTGTGATGCCGGTGCAGGACGGTTGGTGGATGTTTAAACTATAACTTGAAGAGCAGCTTTACTGCAATTACATGGACATGTGTTCTATCCTGTAGTATGACAATGTTGTAATAAAACAGACCATAATCATGTCTTAATAATTTGCATGTTCACATGTAAAATCAAATTTCTTTCAATTTGCAAAAATGAATAAAAAAGCTCATTTAAACCAGCTGTAAAGAATGCAAGGTTGGATGGTGCGTCCAGGTGGGCGGGGCTTAGTGGTCGCTGCTTTGTTGTGACATCACAAAGTTACAGAGGTCCTGACAGACGATTTTAAGGTTCAGTTTCTGAATACAGGCTGTGTGCATTTCTCTGTGGACTGAGGCTTTGATACTTTCACAGTGCTATGTTGAACACTAACGTTATTTATAAAATCACATTCCACATGAACATCTAAAATATGGGGCCTTTAACAGGCATCTATGAATTCTCCTAACATTCAGGTCATTTTAACCTTTTTACAGTCACATGTCTTGAGAGTGGCTGGATCCCTAGGTTCTCATCAGGAACCCCTGAGTAATGCTTAAAGATGTCTACATTACGTCTCTATCGTATCGCACTTTAACGTGTTGATAACTGACGTACAGCGGTGACTTCTCTAATGACTTCATCACTTCTGTAGTTAATCACCACAGAGATGATTAACTCTCAGTAGATTCAGATGTGTTTATTCACATGAAGGTTTAGAGGACATTGTCTGTGCGTCACGGAGTTGCTGTCCAGTCAAAGGTGTCCGTCCTTTGATGTGATATTGTATTACTTACTGGCTAATAGATTTATATTTAATCTCTTCCCCTGGCCTGCAGCAACCGACTCAGACACAGTCATATTTTTCACCAAAGCTTGTCACACCTTGCTATGAATAATTTGGAGCTATTCTTGGGGCCAGTGCTATCGCTCTTCGACCGGATACAGCCATGTGAGACACACAGGCCGTGAGGCGTCAAAGCCAATCATGCCTGCTTTCACAGCTCCTATCTCGCTGCTGTTGCAGCAAACCGTTTGGAATTTGTCTTAATTTACTTGGGACTGTGAAATGGTGCAAATGAGATCAAGACAATTGTGTGACCTTGATAACAAACGGTGGTATCGGAGGGCCATATGGAAGTGTTTGTCTGAAAAGAACACAGCTTTTCCAATTATGACTCTTATATGTTTCCAGTAGGCTCTAACAATGCTCGGCGAAGTGCGACATATGCTCATTGAGCATTATATTAAGAACGTAATAATACTGAAACAGGATAGAGCCTTTTCCTTAGGATGTTGGAAAATTTCCTCTGAGGCTCTCCTCCATATTGGCATGACTGCATCACATTATTTCTGTAGTTTTGTCTATTTAACAATCATGCACCAAGTCTCCTATTGCTGGGCGATGCTGCAAATGTTCTATTCTGTTTCTTACAAACAGGAGCATAATAGCAAATACCAATGTCGTGCTTATTATTAAAAGTGGTATGTGGAGCGTCGTATAGCTCAGTGAGTTGAGCAGACACCCCATATGCAGAGGCTACAGTCCTCGCTGCAGCAGACCCCAGTTCGAACCTTGAATACGGTGGCCCTTTGCTGCCTTCCCATTTCCTATTCATCAAAGGCAAAAAGCTCCAAAAAAAAAACTTTAAAAATCATGACATCATGATTTACAAAGTGTATGAGATACAGTATAAGCTTCATTATTAGGCTAAATAATTATGTTTTAATGGCCAATACATTATTTGCTATACTGTATGTTTTATGCAGTGGCAGAATCTATAAGTGGCTCTTGTAAGACCTGGGTTTGACTGGTGTGCTGCACATGGGTGGCATGACTGTACAAGACCACAGCAGTGGAGAAAGCAGAGAGTAGATACACATAGGTGTGTTCACAACAATGGAACATTGTTTGCACAAACTTCTACTCTGATGTGAAGAGAAACTCAAACAGTTATCGATCCAATTGAGGTTTGAATCAATCTCCAGAAATTAGATTTAGAACTTGTAGAACCACTTTTAGGATTAATCTGACACACCCAAGATTAATCTATTGGATCCAGATCTGGAGAGTGAGGATGTTCCTGAAGTTCACTGTCCTCTCCGTGATGATGAAACCAGTTTGGCACGGTGTGATGTGGAGCATTATCCTGCTGGAAGTAGACATTAAAAGGCCATGAAGGGATGACCATGGTTAGCAACCACAATCAGATTGGTCATTGTCAAATCAATAGATTGGTAATGGTAATGTGAGTATGACAGAGAAACCTTCCTCACATCTTCACATCTCCACCACCAGCCTGGGCTGTCCAGTACCATCAGACCAGGTCTGGATGGTTACAGGAAGTAGAACCTGACGTGGTCTCTGCTGTTGTAGCTCATCTATATTAAATCTAATTTCACAGAGATCCACCAGTTCAGAAAGACTCAAAGCAGTTCGTCTAACACTAACAACCAGTGTCACATTTTCCCTCATTCTGATGTTTGATGTGATCATGAAGCTTGTGACCTCTGGCTGCTGGATTTTACACACAGCACTGCAGCAGTAAGACCATCTCACTGGAGAACTGCATGAATAAAGAGTTTGGTGAGTGGTCCTACAGTCTGGGCTGTATGTTGTAAAACAAAAACAATTCACAAATGAAGTTATTCTATTTTTGTCAAAGCATTAATTTTAAGAAAAAATTGAGGAAAGCCACAGATGTCTGTTTTGATTTTAAGGTTTGATTTTGTATAACATTCAAATCTGCTCCCATACAAATTTCATTCAGAGAACCATGCGTGGCCTCTCTGGTGGCTTTTCAAATAGCAGATCAAAATGGTTTTTTTTTTCATCACACCCTGCATGTGTCTGTCATCTGGTCAAAGAAAGAATCCTGCCCAGCTATTGTAAAATTATAATGAAATCATGAGGGATATCAGACTTTTTGAAGAAATTTTGAATGGCTCAGTGAAGATAGACATACTTGTGGTTCCTCTGTGTTATAAAGAACCCTTTTGAATTTTCTTAAATGTCACTACAACAGGTTAAGGGTGTAAAACAACTTCCCTATACAATATGAAAACCCCCTTTGACAAAGTATTCTCAGCAGTTTGCCTTGGCAGATTGTTTTTAAGGTCCTGATTTCAAGGTCCAAATGAACCATGCCTACTAACAATGGAGAGGAAGCACCAGAAACACAGAGATAGATTTGGATAGAGTGGAAATTGATTTTTTTTTAAAAACAACAATGTGCAGCCTCTTCATTGACCAAAGTGAACAGGGTAGCAAGGAAGAAAGAAAGAAAAAATACCTAAGCTACACACGACTGTTTGAACCACTTGGCAGTGCCTAGGAGAAGCTTATCTATTGTCACGGCGATGAGCAGCAGGAATGTAATTCAACATTACATGAGGTCGGACACTGGCAGCTTACTGGTGTGACACATCCGTGACATGCTCCGAATTAACATGCAATGGTGTCAATTAAAAGCATGAAATGCACTTACAGGAAGCTTGAATGTTTTTCCCCCGCGCCTGAAACAGCCCGAGACAAAGTGACTGAGGGTGTACAACGGGTTTCTATCACACACGCACACACACACACGCATTCTGTACATGAAACCTGTGTTGGAGTGACAATTAGCCCCGTGTGTGAATGAATTCTTCGTGGGTGACGGACGGAGGGTCACACACATGATTTCCAGGGGTGAAGCTGCAGCTTCAGAAAACACAGGTAAACAGAAAAACAAGGACATTCAAAAAAACATCTTCATGAAGTTGACAACACACGAGCTGCAAATCCTTCATTCAACCTGATCAAATACGCAAACACACAGGCATGTGTGTGCAACGATGAAAACTAGCTTTTTAAGTTGACTTTATACAAACGTTTATTAACGTACATTACCCCTTTTCAAATAAACTAAACTGAAACTGTTCCAGACCGGGTTGTAGCAACCTAGAACGTAGGAACCTAATGACCAACAATGTAATAACTGCCAATAACGTAATAATGTCGGCCATTTTAAATGTAATAAAGCCAATAACGTAATAATTTGCCAAAATCTTTGAGCCAAGATTGTAATGACTTTATAACTTATGTTATCCCTTTAATTATTTTACAGTGTTACAACGAGGCTGGTGATAGCCTACTATGCTTACTTCCTCCATTTGCAAGCCGCATCCATCACTAAGCACGGTTGGAGCTTCTCAGTGTAGATGAGGCACAAGCACACATTGTAGAACTTCATGTTACACAACTGTGACAACTTCTACCACGAAATAAAAAAACTGACATATTACATTAGCTGCTCCAGTTATTACAATCTCAAGATTTTTTTAAACAGCCAATAATGTAATATCGTATTACATTATTGGCAAAATAAAAAAGTTATTACATTATTGGCTTTTTTTTAATGGCCAGAATTATTACATTATTGACAATTATTGCATGTTGGCTTGCTACACAGGTTCATCACCTTTTTGTGTCCCCTGGAAACACTTCAGTTGTGTTGTACGTGTATTTGCGCAGTGCACGTGTTGCCATATTGATGAAGATGTTTCCAGCTTCTGTTTGTGATTTTGTCTATTTACACATGTTTTTTTGTTTTTTTTAAGCCGCGGCGCCTTGAGCTCTCCGGGCCACCGTAGCAGTTTCACCTATTGTCTCAGACAGAGCGGCTTCACATCTGCTGTGATTACAGCCACGCTCTACTTTCTCCAAAGAGTGGAAGTACTTTGAAGTAAAAGACAACAGCGCGTACACTCGGTCAGCCTCACCCTCACCAATATTTCAGTGGCACCGTGTGAGTGTGGATTTGCTCTTTCATCACTCTAAACAGCGGTGGTGTTTGAAGAGTGATATTCTTTTCTTTTCTTTTTTTTCCTTCCACAACCCATTGTTGTTGTCTCGCTGTGTATCAGCTCACAACTGGGACTCACATGAGTGGTGGAATCGTGTCTCGGCTTGACACGCTGGAATAAAAAAAACAAGCAAACAATGGAGGCAGTTCAAGGGATGGATAATGATGGGCAGACAAGGAGGCAACGTGTTTGCATGGGAAAGAGCATGAAAGTGTGCGTTTGTGTGTCTGTTTGCCCCCTACGCTCCAGTCTCACACCCTCTCAACTTCTTGCTGCTCATCACTGGTGGTGTAATAACAAATATCAGTCATCTCACATCCTCGGCTTACTTTGCTTCCCCCGCCACCGCCGCCCCAACCCCCCCCCCTTTGCTCCACATTTATCATATTCATTTGATATTCAGAAACAAATGTAGCAGAAAGAGAATAATGCACCTCCTGTACGCGGCGTTCATTACAGATACATTTACATGGGGGTCTGCCTTCACGGTTTCAAATGGAGCACTGTTCACTAGTGTTCCTCACATTTGTCGAGGAGGGAGGGGGCTCGCTCATTGGTGGCGATAATGCGAAGCGCTATGAGTGAGCGATGATAAATGGGTCGATCTATCCATCTCTTGCTGTCACATTCATAAAAGAAATTTGGCCTTTGTAAAGGGAATCAAGCACGGAGCTGTAATACCCATTACACATATACATCAAGTCTAACTTGAGACGTATTAGAACACTATAGCGAATATACTCATACCTGAGTGAATAATATTTCACCCGTGATAATGCAGCAAATACCCAATGAAAAAAAAAAAAATCTGCATTTTTCTGCCTCAGCTGCAGAGGACGGCAGAGGAGGTGGGCTACTGATCATATTCAATCTGGAGGCGATCATGTAAATAGCCCTCCATCTTGGGAAGGCGATATGCAAAGCAGCCCATCTCCCCTGTGTCAGGATCAGATTAATGGAAACCTAAAAGTGGGAATTACGGCCCTTATCCAGCACGGTGTTCAGGGGAGGGGCCGGATACAGGCCCTGGGGGAATCTGCCTGGTTCAAAGCCCATTCCTCTGGTTAAGGAACTCGCTAAGATCCATGCACTGAGGTGAAGGGTAATTTCCTTTGATATTCAGCAATGTATTACTGTATGTAGTGTGCAAAGCTGCATGCATGCCCTGCTGCTGGCTCCACGCACATGTGTGTGTGTGTAACATGCAAATATATGCACGCACAAACAGCTGCACAAAGGAAGTCGTAGCGGTAAACAACATTATCAAGAAGTGGACGCGGCGCTGCGCGATCGCGATTCCGACGGTACAAGAAAAAAAAAACAATGGATGTGGAACAAGATGTCGCCGCACCTCTAACAGCATGGCTGTAGGTTGGAGGACAGACCCGAGCCTTACATCCACTCAATTCCACTGGGATGTGATGCTAGATTGTCTGTTAGCCTTGGCCCACTTTAAAGTGCAACAAAAACAGCAGCACTAACAGCATTAATTAGCGCCACAATATATTACCCATCAGCACAGTGGGAGTGCAAAACAAAACAAAAAAAAAAGGAATGGAGGTGTATTCCCTCACAAAGGTCCAGCCAGATTCATGCATTTATAAATGTATATATTTATACTTTACACCTGAGGTCTTCAACAGGGGGTCCGTGACCCCTAGGGGGTTCGCAGAGGTACTGCAAGGGGGTCATTAACTTTTTGGTTGATTATACTATTTTGTATATTTTTTTCATTTCCGCTTAAAATAAAAATTTCAATTTAAATAGCTTGTATGCATGATTATCGTGCAATAAACAGACAACAAAGTGTGTTTATAAATTACTGAATGAATGGCCGCCCTACTCACTGTACCTTTAAAATCAAAACTGTGTATTATTTGAATAGCTTAGTACTGAATTAAGCTGAATATAATACAAAATTGTATGAATATATTAAGCAGGGGTCCCTGCTCCATCTCTCCAGTAGTTTGGGGGTCCTTGGCCTGAAAAACGTTGAAGACCCCTGCTTTACACAAATACCGGCATACAGTAACACAAATACTGTGTTGTTCAAATTTCAACAAAATAAATTAAAAAATAAAATGAATGTCTTAGCATAACCAATATCACATGTCAGCTTCTCATCTGGCCTGATCCTCGGGGTTGGAGGCTTTGTGCGCTCAGTGTTGTGGACACAACAACAAAAGCAAAATCTATTACCCGGAGCTCGGTGTGTCTATGTTATCGACACTGCCCACTGTGTGAGACTTGCACCGCCACCTGACTTGAAGGTGCTGTGGTAGGGATAAGTAATATGGAATCAAACACACACACACCCACACCCACATACTTCATACTCCGGTAAACTTCAGCAGCTTATGTAGAATAACAAAAAGGAAAAGGCCGCGGTTGGATTTCATTAGAGTATGGATGAGGTGTTACAGGAAGCTTTCCAGATAACTCCTTACATATGTCTTTCTTTCTTCTCTCTTGTGCCACCTCACTCATGCTGATTGTCTCTCTCCAGGTTCGTCCGCCCGCCTCTTTCTCTCCGTCTCTTCGTCTCTCTGTCTCTCCTTCCCTCCGTCAATCTCTTTACTATTCATTGAGATCCAATCGAGTGTTTGGCACTGCTCCAGCTCCTCCGCCCTCTTCCTCTCTCCCCTCCCTCTCACCTTTGCCTTGCTTAAATTTGAATAATACATGACCTGTCCTGGCTGTGACACCACCATTAAGACACATACACACACACACACAAGTATGTGCTGCGCGTACACATAAACAATCTTCTGTGTGCATCCACAGCTGAGTTCTGTCAACAATTCATCAAACAGGGGTAAAGTGGTGCTGCCCGCTGCCTTCCTGCTGCATTTTCCAGTACAGACACCCCCTTTTCAGTCTAAAAGCTTTAACTGTGTGCGTGTGTTCACCTATGTGTCTATCTGCATGTGTGTGTGTGTGTGTAATGCAGTCAGAGCATCTGGCTCCTCTCTGCTCCCCGACATTAGCGCAGACAAGAGAATCAGTGGACTATTGAATGCAATTACAGTGTGCGGGCCAGACAATAAAGATTGATAGTGCTTTCGCCTTTTATCACACACCAAACATAGCAGAGGTTACAGCCTGCAAGCCTTGAGCTGCTGGTATTCTAATAATGATTGAAAATATGCCACCAGAGTGAGGAGGTGTACTTATGGAAAAAATAAAAATACAGGAGCGCTTAAAACAGAAGTGTTTTTCTTTTCTTTTTTTTTTCTAGGTTCATATGTCATGCGTGTGTGGGTCGCTTTACATTTCATGGAGACACCATATCATAGATATCAGTGTCCAAAATGTTGGGGTAAAAAGGGAAAATTCAGTATATTATCAATGAGAAATAAAGAAAAGGAAAAATGTACAACTCCACCTCCACCCTGTTACACATCGGCTGTGAGGCACCAGCGTCACTGGAACCTGGGCTGAGCTGTGACCTATGACCTCAGGAGCAAAGAGGCGACAGGATAATAAGTGATAGACAATAGCAGGCAATTAATCAAAACAAACACAATCAACGGACCAACTACAACAAGGAGGTTATGTTGTGCCATAAACGACAAATAATTCGCTGAAAGTTGCTAAAAGGTTCTGTAGAGCTGGGCTGCAGAGTTAAATACATATTGGCTATTGAAATATGTGCTGTACGGGGGTGTCAATCTCATTTTAGTGAAGAGGCAACATAAATAATAGCATACAACTGACACTCTAAATGTTTACCTCTGTTTTAGTGCAAAAGTACAAGTACTTTAAGATATTTACATTTTACGAACTATCCTTTTACAAACCATTGTGAACAACCTGACATTTCTGGAGAAATATATGTGCAAATTTAACAATATTATGCCTCTTCTATGTAGTTTTCACAGTTGGCAAATTCACCTGCGGTTTGACACCCCTGATGTAGGCTTACATATAGGTTTCTGAAGACTGGATTTGAAGCTCAGAGCAAGGCTGCTGCACGTCACCATCTTGGCATCTTGGCCTGACTCCGCCCCCTATACTACCAGATGATCCAACCAGGGCAAAGAGGTGGGGCAAGTGCCAGGGGTGAGTTATACTAAAATTAACGTCAGTGGTTGTCTTGAAGGAGATAAGAGATTACAGCTGTTACCAGGCTGTGATTTTTTTTTCTGCTGTAAAGTTGGACATTGGTTTGGTTTTTCAGCTGCAGAGGTTGATGCTTGGTAAAATAAATAAATTATTTCTAAAGCTTTTAAAATTCTTCCCAATTTTTTAATAAATAAGAATGTTCTAAATATTCTTCTTAATTTATAATCATTTAAGATTATACATTTGTTTGTAATTTTACTTTTTTTTTCACGTACATTTGTCATATGTTTTACAATATAATAGAAAAAACTGAATGTATCTATTATAGGCAGCAACTGGTCAGGTGCAGTGGACCAGGCTTACTGGTTCCTGCAGCCTTTCTTATTTCTTTTAAAGCTGAGCTGGATTTTGTACATGCATGAAAAGTTCCCCCTCCACCACCACAGCTGATGTGTTTCATCAGCGCCCTGTGATTTATCCTAACATTCATTTCGACTAGGTGTACTTAGGACAAAAGGTGCTCGGGAGTGAGGCAGATGCATTAAAATAGTTGGTTGCCAAAGACATACAATGCATCATGATGAAGGAATAATGGGAGACGGTGACCAAGGACAGATCTGAGAGAGGGGAAGAGGAAACAAAGAGCAGCGGAGAGGAGGAAGATGAAAATGACAGGAGGAGAAAGGGGACAAAAGAGGATAAGACACTGGATTCTCTTTTTTTTGTAATTTTTAAATGGAGTTGCAGCCACAGGAATAGCAGAGGATGAGTGACACAGTGATTGTTCTATTATGTGGCTGACTGGCCACAGCCCTCTAACATATGAACATGCATGTGTGGTGGTTTTCTCCAGGCACTGCTGTTGATTATTTCTGTCCTATTAGTGGCGTTCTCTTTCATGGACTCCTCTTTTCCCCTCTCTGTGCTCCAACAGAATAAATACACTTTACCTTGATAAAGCACTGTTTGTCTTTGCTTCATACAAAACCTGTTTATGCTCCTCACAGAATAAAAATCGCTCTTTATGTCTTTTCAAAGTGTCTTTCTGACTGCTTTCAATTTCATTGAATTACGTTTAATTCTGTATTTCTGGGTCCATGGCGAGCATTATGACCTTTTTTTTCCTCCTTTCTGTTGAGGAGTTTTCAGTCTATAAGTGGCTGATTTTTATTTTTTTTTAACCTGGATGTGGTATTGAGGTTCTTGAAAGAGACTCATGCAGAGGTTCTGAACCAGTTTTGTGGCACTACTCAGGTCCCCAGCTGGGATGGAGACACGGTCAGGAAGTTCCTAAATGCAAATGATTGTTTCAAATTAAATTAAAAATGTAAGAGATTTTATGAATATAAAAGAGTCTTTTGTTACCTGCTGTTGGACTTTTTCTTTCTTATTATAAATATTAGTACAACTTCAAATTGTTTTACTCATTAAATCACCTCTTCAGTGTTTTCTAGCAGTATTGCACAGTGATCAACTGATGCTGCCTTCATGAGCCCCTTAGTCAACACATTCAATGACATTTCCGATGTTGATATAATAAAACAGATCTGGAGATCTGGAGTGGCCACAGGGGTGCCTGATGAAATTCCAACGCAGCTGAACACAGCTTCAAAGTAACTTTTAAAAAGCACATTATGACCAATAGAACGATAAGGCATATGATAGGAGCATCATATGCCCCAACCCGGGGATGAGACGCGGCAGACGCGCAGCACACTGTGTCCACCCACTGTGTCTGTGTGTGCACTTGAAGTGCTTGAAGTGATGACATCAGTCCCTACAGGTGTGTCTCGGTACTGGACGGAAAGACAAACTCGGCTGGCAGTGGAAGAGACCTCAATCTGCTTGTATTAGTTGGTCCACCTGCGTAAAGACTATAAAACATTCTGTACTGAGGGATTTATTTGCAATTATCTGTGCATCAACATCCCATTACTACCCCTTTTCAACATACATTGATAATAATGTCTCTGTAACATCATTAAAATATGTTGTAAAGCATCAATTGCATTTTCATAAATGTTAAATAGCAGGTTAAGGAGAGAGAACAGCTGCAGCATGATCTGCCACCTAATTGCATGCACTGTTAAATTCAAAAAAATAAAATAACTTACTGAAATTACTTTTTTTCCAGTGGTGGTGATGAATCACCAGTGCTAAGATCTTAGAAGTGTAAAAAAAGTGTTGATATCCTGTATAAATGCCTAATTAGAGACTTCCATGTTATTTTCTGCTGAACTTCTTCATCTAAGTAGCCAGTTAATTCAAACTAGGAGGCCTTTGTCCTTGCTGACCGGTGATTAGAGGTTGATCCATAATCCAAGGATAATTTGTTTGTGTTTACTCCCAGGCCCAACCTAACGCAAACAGCCACTGCAGCAGATGCTTAATCTGTCCAACCAACAGCGGGCACCGTAGATGTTTTACTGCCGGACAGTCAGCGCCGTGTTTACCCCATTTCCAAACATATTTGCATATGAAACAGTGTTCTCAGATAATTCTCCAGGAAATATTAGCAGATTAGGAAGCGGATAGGATTAATGTACGGTGTTACGGCATGTTTTGATACAGTGGAGACACACAGACCCTGTGGAGTCTGAATGCGGTGATGTAAATCATCAGCAGAAAAGCACACACACACGCACACACACACACACACCCCTAACCCCTGTCCCTCACAGAGATACAGGAAGCGGTAGGACGAGGGTTCACAGATTGCCCGATAACAGTCAAATCCAGACACCCATTTAAAAGGCTGATATTTTAGTAGTAAACATGTAGGATTCCTTCATTATTTGACAACTCCCCCGTCTGCCTAGTTGGGAGCTTTCCGTTAAGATGCTTATCTAAAATGTCAAAAAGAATTATGCCGATAGCAGTCAGTATGAATAGGGCCTACGCTGTCCCTGATAAGGACGCGTGGACTCCAGCGCTCTCCTCGCCAGCACTGGATTTCCTGCACGGGCCTAATTCCGCATTAATATGAATATGCACCCCCACCTTACATGCACACACACACTCCTTCCAATAGAAAGAATTATGGTCCCTGTGAACCAATCCTCGCTCCCCTTACCTCTGCCACAACAAAAATGCCACCGTAATGTCAGGCGAGATGTAACGATTTAGATTCGGGGCGATTGTCCCGTGTCAGCCACACATCCGACAGCCCGGATGAGTTGATTAGAGTTGGGACATCAAAAGAGGCTCAGGGTGGAGATAAGAGGGAGGGGGCGTGTGTGTGTGTGTGTGTGTGCATGTGTGTGTGTGGTGGGGGGGGGGCGTTTGGATATTAACGTGTTTCCCGTCAGGAATTAAGGCACAGGAGGAGTTTCAGCCAAAGTTCTGTCTGTCTCGCCTTCTGCTATCTTTAAAGGGATGGCAGTGACTGGGGCTTTTTTGCATAAGAGCCGAGATAATCGGAGTCTGTTTAGATCAATTAATGAAGAGATAGGGAGTACAGTAAGTAAACTGACGAGGGCACGCAAAAGTCAGCCCCGTTGCGTGCAAGTGTGTGGGATGTGTTCTGGTGCTGCCATACCGACACGACGGCCTCACAAAGGATGGAGAAGACGAGCAGAGACTCTGAGGCTGGGTTCAGCTCTGACAGGGAGAATCCAAACAGACAGAACAAGAGGAAGATTTTTATTGACCTGGAGCGCAGCAGCGTTACGTTCAAGTGCACACTTTTAGTGCTTCTACTCAAAGTGTTTTACAGTTTGCCTCTCATTTTCACACATACACAAACACACTTTGTAATTAATTGCCAGCAATTTTGGTAATCAAGCAACAATACAAAACATTTGCTTGTTTCTTACATGTGGGTGTTGTCAGGTTCTGAACTGTTTGTAAAAAATAAAAAATAACATATTTATTTGAAGAGGATTGTGTGTTAATTGATTATCTTAAACTACAATGAAATGATGGTCACAGCTTAGCATTGTGTCTCTTTACAGCACTTTCCTAGTACTGAACACACAGTACAAACAAAGTACCGAAAGTGTTGATGAGAAGAGCTAATGTGCTTCAGTTTATTGGTGAGAAGTCAAGTGTAGAATTTTGCATAGGAAACTTAACCAAAGCTAAAATTAGCAGCTGATAATGTCATTATAACTTTGTTAAACAGCCATATTTCAAGTCACAGGGCAAAGGAAAACTCCTTTGCATCTGCATGATTTATGCAGATATCATCATACCAGCTCTGTTGCCTTTACCAGCATCCATTTCAAGTTGCAGTTTAACAATTTGCAAGGAGTGTATGTTTGCCTCCTCGTTATGTTTCTGTCCTTTTACTTCCCCTTCTTAACCAGATTTCCATTCCCTCCTCACCCCCAGTACTATTTCTCTTCAACACTGCAGCCCTTACAGGTCAAAAGACACTTGGCACCAGCTGTCCATCCTGTCTGCGCGTTCACATGTCTGTGTTTGTGTGACTGTGTATATGTGAGGTGTTGGTGGTGGTATTAATTATACATAGGCCATATTTTGCATAACTCTCCTCCTCTGCCGCCTTCATACCACCTGACTCAGAGGCGAGGGCTGCATCCGCTTCATGATAACATCTCCAATAACAATTAAGGTTGAAACGTGTAATTTGCCAAGGAGAAAAAAAAACTGTCAATAGGCTCTGTTTCCTTTGCATACTAAACACAGAGGCTGGAGGCCGTTATGCTGCGGAGGACTTTATGGCTGTGTCACAACATTAAAGGTCTCATATTGCATTAGGGTAGGTGTTTGTGTCTTTTCTGATTATAAAGCAGATCTAGGTTCTATATTAATACTGTGAAAGTATCAAAGCCTGCAGTTGACAGGGAAATGCACACAGCCTGTATTTTGAAGTTGAGCCGTAAAACCAGCCATCAGGACTTCTGTAACTTTGTGATGTCACAACAAAGCAGTCACTGTTCTGAGACATGTGCCACACCCCGCCCCACCTGGCCCCGCAAGGCACCATCCAACCTTTCAGGATTTAGTTTCTCTTTAAAATTTAAGGTAATAACTCAATCAGCCAATCAGAAAAGAGAACCAGAAGCTGTCTTGGGCAGAAGTTTCAAGAGTTACATAATAGCAAAAGGGCAATCAGTGGGACAAGTAGGATGACACTTCTTCACAATCCCTTTGACAGGAATAAAGAACTTTTTTTTGTGCAATGTTCCCTTTTACAGAGCATTAAAAGTCACAGATAACACATCGTGACCGAACACATCACGTTGAGCAAATAATAGCTAACACTTCACCTCTGTCATCCACATTGCACAGTTCCAGCACAAAGCAAGCAGCGAACGTCGGAGTGGCTTCATTTGTTCTCGGGTCATTGTTGCATGTCCCTTTACTTAGTTTTTTGCAGGAAACCTTTTTATCCTGTGAACCTGTGTTTGCATGTGAGGATGTGTAGGACAAGTACACACTTACGGTCCTCCATTAAAAACTCTGATAATAGAGGTTACTGACTTGAATTGAGCGCAGAAGTAGAGTGGCCGCTGCCTTTACAAGACTCAATGAATTACAAGCACATTGGACTGCTCAATCACAGGTTTCCTTTTTAGCAGTTTTGGATCTTATTAGATAACCTAATTATATTCATCATGTGTGATTATTTTTGAAATGTGCCACATGACAGTGAGTCTGACTGCAGAATTAATTCAGTTCTTCATCTTTTTATTTTTTTTTTCCAGCATGAGGAAAAGAAGAGAAAGGTACCTACTGTACGTTTCAACCTGCATCTTCAAGAGTTTCATCTTCCCACCACTGGGAAAACACCTTGATCCTTTTAAGCATGTATTCAAACTGACCCCATCCTTTCATCAAAAGTGATAAAAGCTTTGCCTTTACCTAGCTTCCCACCTCCTTACCTACAGTCACTCTGCAACTGCTACATCTGAATCAAGAATGCAAATGGGGCTGGAGCCTCACAAAGCCTGGGGTGACCTATATTACAGCTAATGATGGGCCACAGTGTCGGAAGAAGAGCTGGAATGAAAGAGAATTTGAATGAAGCTGACCCACATACAAAGGCACGACCAGTCAGAAAGGCATGTTCCCTTCCCACTAAGTAGGCCACAATGGGCTTCAGGATTATGCAAAAGTTCCCCTTTTCTCCTGATGGATGGAAATGGGAAAAGAGATGGGGAGCCCCTGGCAACAAGAGTCACTTCTTACATACACTGCTAACAGGTTTGTAGTGAGGTGGGAGCCTCAGCTTCTTAAATGGGAATCGGTTTCCTTCGCCCAGTGCGGTGCACGGCTGACATACATGGTATGGACGACACAGATCTTCACATTGCTGGCTTCATGTGGAGCCAGGTATCCCATTAAGACTCATATTAGAGGGTAATTGGAACAGAAATCTCCCCCATATCAAACAGAATAGGCAAACACCAGTGTGATTTCTATTGTTATGAAAAACTTAGTTAGCCTTTTAGAGTTAGTTTTAGAGAAAGATGTTTCTAATCTTGAACTGATCATGAACATCTTGGGAAATATGGCCAAGTCAAAGTGGGCCCAAGAGCTTAACACAACACACATGCAAATACACAGAAAACACCTCCATCAGTTTGACGACACATGTGCTGAAATGCTAACAACATGAGTGTAAGTGTTTCCAGGGGACAGTAAAAAGTGATGAATCTGGCTGGGATACACTTGTTCAATGCTTCGTTTTTTTCAATTATGTAAGTCCACTTCAATTATGTAAACACCCCCCCCCCCCAAAAAAAAAAAAAAAAAAAAAAAAAAAAACAATCTGATATGGAAATAAGGAAGAGCCGTCTTATCAAATAAGTGATGCAAATGTTTTCTGCCTGGCTGAGTTGTCTTGAGTTAAACTGCAATGAGCTTCAAGAGTGAGGGAAGAGTGACAACTGTATCTGTAGAATCTGGTTAGCCTAGTTTAGCATCAAAACCGAGAGCAGGAAGGAAGAGCAATCCTGGTCAGTCCAAAGTGTATGAACAAACTGTCCATCAACTTCCCCTTGATGACCAAGAAATTCCATGAGCCTCTGTAGCGTAGCTCTGAGCAGCTCACGGCTCTGCTCTGCCGTTCTTAAAATAGCTTGCACTGACAGTTACTGTATAGGTAAGGAACCTACTCCTAAAACTATAGGGATTATAGCAATGAGCCAATTTGCCATAATGCGGAACTATTCCTTTAAATTAATACATTTTAAAATTTGTCCTTTCCTGCGGTATCCTGCCTATGGATGATAGCAGTAGCTGCATCTCAACACAGAGTTAACAATCCCATTCAAACAGGCTGAAAGGAGAGTGTTGTCAGAGGAGATACTGTCGAATCATATCATGCTAACAGTAACAAGACTATCTGAAGACTGCAGGGATTATGGCAATGGGCCAATTTGTCAAAATGTTGCACTATTCCTTTAAAGTGATGATGTATTCATTTACATGAACTAAAATGAGACATCAATCAGTGAAAAAAGTGACACCCACCAATTCCTCCACTAATGGGAAGCCTCCCATCAGGGTCCTGATGCATCATGTTTATAACAGAAACCTACCAATTACTATAAGTGGTAACACATTATTTTACATAATTCATGCAAAACCTCTGGGAGTTCAGCCTATGAAACATTAATGTACATATTAGTGGTTCTTAAAACACGCTGCACAGTCACCGTTATGAGTAAAACACCTTCAAAACTGCTGCACAAGAATATTTTATTCTGCCGGCTTAATCCATCCAATCCAGACATCTGTAATATTCTGCTTCCAAACTGTACATTCATTGTTCAAAACACACACTCCAGGCCATGTTCTCGTGTTTACGCAGAGAGCCGGGAGTTCCCTCTTTGTAAGAGACGCAGATAGGAAATGTTTCATTTTCTAAGCTCATGTGGCGAGCAGGTAGTAATTGGTGTGTGTGTTAATCCTGGGATAACAAGTGTTTTCCAAGGAGAGTCAATGATCATCTTACAAGGTCAGTTTAGCCCCGTACGCTCCCAGAATAATAGAGAATGCAAAGGCTAATAGGAACATAATCACATAACACACATACACACACGTACATGCATGTGTTTCGTACTCATCCCCCCAACTAAAGGTGCTGTACCCAGGAAAAGATAGAGTTTGATCTTTAACTGCCGCCTTCCCTCTCTGTGAGGCTTTTCAACGGAACAGGGCCACCCTGTGGTCTAACCGACGGTTTACCCTCATCTTAGCGGGAGGACCCTTCCCCTTCCCCTCCAGCCAATGGGATTACAGCTGGGAGGTGGCAGTAGCAGCGACCACGCACCGTGACCCGTCCGTTTTTTTACGACTTCATTATTTTTCCTCCCTGCCACGCTCGTTTTCATTTGCCAGAGCGGGGGCATAATGACTGCGCTATAATAACGCTGCTTTAACGTTTGCATACTGTTCTCATTTGGTCCAGCCCTCAACCCTTCAGCTAGCATATGGCAGGTAATCAGGTCTGCAATCAGGACTGCACGTTACACAGGGCCCCGCTTTCAGCACAGGGGCTATTACCCATCTGTCTCACACACACACACACACACACACACACACACACACACATAGTACACACACGCTGATATACATGTGTGCTAGGGCAAGCATGTAAACACACAAAAATGCACAAGTAGATACTTGTACACAAAGTCGGTCTCCACACAGATGCAAATGCTTGCACACACGCATACACCAGTGCACACAATCTTACACATAGACACAACTGCTTATGCAACCACAAAACCCAACCTGTCAAAATCACCATAGAATAGACTACAGGGCTGAAAATATGTAGCATTAATAGCAGATGACCTGTGATTTCACAGCTTCACACAAAATGTGACAAAATGGCTTTGCCAGTGTACAGATCTTACTTTTAAAAAAATTGTCACATTTAAATACAAAGCCTTTTGCCCATCAGCTCTTCATACCATGGAATGGTCATTTTTATAAACACCACTATACGCTCTCAAGAGCTCAAGCATTTGCTGTTGTAATTAAGTATGAAGTACATGCAAAGCATCTCAAACCCTCATTAGTAGCTGATGACAGCTGTATTGTGGCTTTACATATAGTTTTGGACGCTTCACAGTCAAAGTTTAACCTGGTCAGTGAATTAAAAACAGTCCCTTGCTTTTTCAGGAAATCAATTAGTGTGTTCACAGGCTTTCCCACACACCTGGAGGAAGACAAAGCTGTCTAGAATTTGTACAACAGACTCATAACTAAATATGGTGATATTCAAGAAAGTTATAATATTGTAAATATTGAGATCATGTGGCTTTTCAGACTTTATTGTTGTTAGCTTGCTGCTAACCCTGCACCTCTGTCTCATCCTGCCATTGTTTTTCTCTGAGCTGTGAAGCTGCACCATCACGCTGTTCATAAAGTCAAAAGCTTGATTGATCTGTGTGTTTGATTGATTGATTGATTCAATTTATTGTCATTGCACATGTTTAAAAAAAAAAAACAAAGCAATGAAATGTAATTTGCATCTGACCTGAGTGGATAATATGCAGTTCTCCAGTATACACAAAACAAAACACTGCACCTAAGATCACACTACCATTTATTGAGGATAATGTAACAAGATTAATAATAGTAGTCATATTCAAATACTGTAGCAGGTGAAATGGACCAATGGAAAATCTAAAAAGATAAAAAATAAAATAAAATAAAATACAAATTCCAAAAAGACTGACATGTTTCAAAAGACTGGAGGACAGTCCAAGTCCATACACCAGTATTAGGCCACCATGAAAGAGTATAAACTGATAGCCACATGTGTCACCACTTGTTAATAAGCAATCAAACAGACCAGCAGTACTTTTCAAAGTGTGTGTTCCATCTAATATCAAAAACCAAATTTTTCTCCTGTGGTGTCCGTGATGATGCTTGGATTCGCTTGGACTCAGAGCTCGAATATAATTTGTACCAAGTCTGACTCACATCCCAGGTCAAGTCCTGGTCATTAGCAACTGCATGAATCCATGAAAACCTCTTCTGTCCTTGGAACGCTTACTGATGCTGACGTACCCCTCAGTTGGTTAAGGTCAGTTTAGAACATTATTTATGGACCCTCTTATGGTTTTGGCGCACCTTATGCAGAAGACATGGCAGCAGACAGCCATAGCACGCACCGCTGCATATGGGATGTGGGATGGAATAAAAGGGTCTGTGTGATGATGAGGATGATGATGATGATGATGATGGACTTAATGTGACTGGCATACTACTGTGCAGTCCAAAGGTCACGGTTACAGACAGGAGGGTAAGGCAGAGAGAGGGCCTGTTTCCTTTGGCAGGCGAGAATGGAACTTCCAAAACTCCCGGCCAAAGACAAAAGAGACATTTCAAGTCAGTGTAAAATACTGGGGAGGCAATTCTGAGGGCGGCCAAGACAAAAGATAAAACATGGTTGTCAGTAAATACAGCGGTGATGACAAGACAAACCCAGTCTGGCAACAGGGATGGAAATCATTACTTCCAACCGGACTAGAGCTTTGAAGATTGGAGGAATCTTGTGGTGGGATATCCACCCCCCAAAGAGGCACCCCGGTAGAATCCACCCATACTCATTTGTACAGATGTCCAGCCAAATAGTGTAAGCGTGTGTGCTTTCGAGTGTGTGTGTGCGGGCCCCATTCTTCCCGCGTGCGCACAAATCCACAAAGTACACACACATTCTGTACCTCGACTCCCATGTTTCAACCTCTCCGCTCTCCCCGTGTTATGTTTGTCGAGCTCTCAGGCCCAAATCCATTATTACCTCCTGAAATGACAACTCATTTCCACAAATGTAATCCCTTCCCTTGCCTGCATGAGGCTGTAAAGTAAACACAGACCTCTCTCTAGAAAGCGACAGCGCAAGGAGGGTGGGGAAGCGCTACTTCAAATTTGCAAAAGAGAACTCGGAGCGGTCGGACTAGAGAAGACGATAAAGACAAAGCATTTGGAGAGGTTTATTCTAAAGCTACCATACAGTATATATAAATACACACACGCACATATATATGTATAGAGAGCAAACAAGGGAGTAAATGTAGTATACTGTGATGTAGAGGAGAAGATATGAGCTACTTATAACACTGTGCAAAGAGCTTCTCCAGTATCAAGCCTAAGAAAATGTCTGTTGTTCACCTGGTGCCGACCATTAAAGCTTTGTCCCTATCACACCATCTGAGTTTGAACCCTACTCACGGCGCTTCACTGCTTGCCATTGTCAATTTCTCCCTCCTCTGTTTTCCTGTCTCTTTCACACTGTCTCTATAATAAAAGCCTAAAAATGAACTAATAAAATATCTAAAATAAAGACAAAAATACCCACTGAAATAGTATTTTTCTTTACAACCAAAAAAAAGTAGTTAAATGAGAGAATCTGTTTTAGTGTTAATGAGTAAAGTTTTGACTTTATCAATCAGTTCAATATTTTTCCTCAAATGAAATGAATCAGTGAGCCTGGAAAATATCAAGAACTGGTACAAATGTGAATCACTGTCTTCTATAACTAAAGTGTTTAATCAATCAATCAATCAATAGTGACGACTGGGTATCCAGCAGTGAGATTGATGTTATATATTTAGCACACATAAAAACATAAACAAACAAAAAAAAAGTGACACCAAGACAAGATAAATTTGAATGACAAATTAATAAAAAGAAAAGTGAAAAATAAGAAAATATGCAAAAACATGACGCTTTCTTTTCTAATCATTTAAGTTGAAGAACTCATTTAAATGGCACGTTTTATCTGACAGCTCCAAATCCAAAGAGGTGTAAAACCAGCAAATTGCTGCATGTGAGAAGTTGAGACAATTTTTTTTAAGCAAATATCATTTTGATATGACATAATTAAATTTTATTTATTGTCAAAATAAATAAGATTACTGTTTTTCTTCCACTTGATACCAACATGTTAGTGAGCCCTGCTGTCTTGTGGTCGCTGTAAGACCGAGTGCAGGAAGCCTAAAACACTCCACATCTGATATAAAACACACAATCCCAGCACTGCAGGCTGCAGGTAGGTCTGACCTGAACATCAAGGAACCATGTGAGGCTCGTGCACCATGGTTCTTACCTGTGTTTCCAATGTATCTTACAAACTGGAGGTCAGGAATCAGGTGAAGACAGAGGAAGTAACACACAACAGATTAAAGAGGCAGTTTAAATGGGAAACTGTGTTTTTTCTGTTTTGTAGTTTTTTGGTTCCGACTTTTTTAATATCCCTCAGCCTTACTCCATGTCACTCAGCTCTGTTTGAACTGTCTTTATGTCTTCCAGATGACATGCAGAGTTTTCCCTCACCAACAGTTGCATTTGTTTTCTCTCAGTCAGTCACACATCCACAAACAGCGGAAACAACCACTACAGTAAATGAATAAATATAAGTTAGATCTCCAAATATAACAACTGAATCTGTCCCCTTCCCAAAAAAACAACAACGCTACAATTAAAACCAGACATCCTCACTGGCTGAGCATCATGCATACCCAGACACACAAAGCTCCATCATCCTACACACAGATAAACAACAATAAAAACACGTCCTCCGTCAGCATCGCCCACCAATCCATCCCTCACCCTCAGCCACATCATATGTGACTGGTTTAATCGCAGGCCAATCTCTGCCGGGTCACGATTAATAAAAGCCACAACAGCCGCAAATAAACAAGTCCAAATTGCTGCCTTAATCGAATGATGCAAACATCGATGAGTTACAAAAGTTCACTGCCGCCACTGACAATTTCCTAATTGTATTCACTCATTCATGGCAATTTTATTAACATGGAGCGGATGTCTTCTGCCCTTCCACTGTCACAGCACCAGGGATCTAATTTCATTATTTTCCACAAGATTTGCTTGACTACTGCCGCCATGCTAGTGGTGCGCCACGGCCAGATGTTTATGCTATTAGAACGAGGAAGCAAAGCCTGTTGGGTAAACATAATTAAAGAAAGTTGCAGCTTCTGTTTTTTTTTTCTTTTTTCCTTTTCCTTTTTTTTCCCACCACTTCCTCCTCTTCCCCGCCCTCTCTTTGTCTCCCAACCTCTCCGCCTACGATGCCTCTTGCACTTTCTTAACTTTACTTCATTAGACAAATTTCAATTAACATCAGAGCCACATGTTTCTGTGAGCAGGAGCACAAGGCCTGCATGGAGGGCTGGGTACGCAGGGAAGTGTGACGCAGTGGACGGCCATAGAACACACACACAGTATGGCACAGATGCTTTAGCCTACACTTAACATGCAAATGTGCAAAGAAAAGAGCAAAACAGAACAACAACAACAACAAAAAGTCGATGTTTTCCTTCACAGGAGATGTTGACCAGTTGCGAAAGTGCATCTGCTGAAGGTGTGTGCGCATGTGTGTCCGACATGCTGTTGAATGATTCACAGCTCTGTCCTACCTGTGTGGCTGATGAATCCAAATACTGTTGACCTGTGGCCCCCTCGGCGTGTGTGTGTTTATTAAAATCATCACCCAGTGCAGCCCAATCACACAGGAATTACTGTCCACGCCTGTCGCATGCTAAATAAGAGGAAAGACAGAGTAACAGAGAGGGAGAGAGGGAGACTGAGGGTAAATTAAATCACTCATGTCACGGTGCTAATAGGCCAGCCTCACTCACTATGTAATTCCAAGGGTCGGCGCTGTAAAAAAAAATAAGTTGGCTTAAAAAAAAAAAAAAAAACTAGAGCAAGAAAAATCTATTAGGGCCAATATCACAGACAGTGTGTTACAAGAGGTCATTACAAGATTATGTAAACCAAGCGAGAGCATTTCCATGCAGTGGTCATTTGCATATGATTATTGCATCAGAGTTATGTCGTGATTATACAGGAGACAGACGTGTCAAGCCGATACGGGCGTGCGGCGCAACACACACGCTGAATTATGTCATATTGTGGTGGGAGCTACGGAATAAAACTCACAACAGCTTTTGTTTTCTAAGGATTTATTTGGCGTTGCTCTTCTATTCTGCGAGCCGATAAGCATTCGCTCACTTCATCGGATAGAAAACACCCTGTTCTCCGGGTGTCCTCGGTGCCCTGCCTGCACAGCCTGGCATGATGGCTGAAATATGCTTTACGGCTCCAGCCATACAGCCTCTTTTTAAGTATGCAGCACGCAGCACATTCGATACCCTTTAGTGCACATGAACTGAGTAGCTGTCAAAAATACAACAGGCATCTCAAGTAATTATGCAGATTTATGCAAAACATTAACAAGAAGAATTAAAGGCACAAATGAGGTGGCTACACTTGAATTGTTAAGATTATGAATAATTACCATGAATCTTTTTGCTCTTAATATAACTTGTTTTTGATAAACAAAGCCTTAATTATCGGAATACTTTGGAGGATTCCAGTGACCTTCATTAATCTTAGACAACAAGTCTCCGTTGAGACTTGAGATGAGGCCCGTGCACGTGCACCCACACGCCCACACGCACGTGCCCACACACACACACACACCCGTATAGGGTAAACAGGCACGCATGGTGCTGCATATGCTAACTAGCCACTTCAGCCCGGAGCGAGGAGACAGACAGGTAAGTTTCCTAGTTAAGCCAAGAGAGCTCCTCACACTCCCTGGTGTGTCCAGGTACGCTAAGCCAGGAGAACAGATGCACGGGCATCATACACACACACACACACACTCGCTCGCGCACAGCAGGTAACTCAGATGCTCCTTTGAGAATTGGCAGCACCCGGTCCTTCACTAATTACAATTACATCTCACTTCCTTCCCCTTTCCACTTCCCTCAAACTTTGGACATGAATATTCCAGCAGAGCCATTCTACATTGGACACGCTGCTCAATATGTCCCATAATTAAAAGCATGATGTGCAAGGTGAAAACACGGAGGGTGCTCAGGCTCCACTCACAGCTTCCAGTTGCTAAAGAAAAAAAAACAAGATTTGGCTTTTTTCACCAGAAAAATGCAAAGTGGTGCAGACTGGCTTCACACAAACTTCTGTTTTCACCTCAGCAGCTCAAACATCCTTCATTGTCTATCACCAATCATGTGGTGCACAAACATATCTATAAGTTCATTAGTTAAAAGTTAATGTAGGAACTTGGTTCATCTCTGGAGTAATAAAAACTCAAATGTGAAAAAACTTGTTGTAAACTACAAAATGATATTCAAATGAAATGAACCTGAAAATACTAAAACTAGGGAGAGAAAAGGCAAGACAATGGACTGAAGTTAATGAACTCCAACGGTTAATATCATTTTTTAAAAGGATTTTGTATTCTTTCTTTTTTTTAATCCTGTGTTCCAGTTTTTAATATGGTGATGGTTCATGAATGGAAAATAACATTAGAGTGTCCAATTAATTATGCTACCATTTGCTTGTGGTCATTGCTACCCGGTCAGAACATACTGTGCTGGAAATAGTATGCATGCAACATCCAATAATGCGGCTAATGTTTCTTGACACGCAGCTGAACCCGTCTGTTCTTTTTGTTTGTGACATCAATACACACCAAATCCACTCAGCATCTTCAAAGCTCAAAGGTCAAAGGTTAACATACTGAGTTGATAATATTCGTTGAATGTACTTACATTCAATGCACATAATTAATTTAATGTTTCTATGTAATAATCTGTGTAACAAAACAAAATAAATTCAATGAATATTCTGTAAATAACATATATGTAGGCCTCCTATTTTTCATACACAGTACATCTAGACTGCATCTCTATCAGGATGTTTGTGTGAGTCACTAAAATGCATGAAAGTATGACGCATGTGTCATGATCATTTAAATCTTGTGCATAACTAATAATACCAGATTAGGTTTGATTATTGTTATGTGTGTTAATTATAGTGAGTTATGACTTTGCACCCTGTGATGCTTCAACAATTAGGTCTGGTCCCATGGGTGCAGGGACCCAGAGGTCCTGTCAATCAAGTCTCTGTTGATTGTTTTTGTTTTGCTGTCATGTTGTTTCTTTTTCTTTTTTTAAACGATGGTGTGTCTGGAGTTTGAATATGGAATAAATTATGACCTTCTGTGAGAAGTGATGAGAAGACTGGAACTTTCCTCACATTAATACACAACATATTTACATCATGTTGTCATTGTTTAAGGTTTGACTGGCTCTTTATTGTTTAATTGTCTGCTCCTTTGCCTCCTGTTCTGCGTTGGTTTAATGGACACAACTAGAGAATTATCACCAACTGTTAATCTGTTGAACTCCAGGCGACAGCGACAGTGAAGAACAGAAAGCTGCTGCATTTGGATGGAACTTCAGGGAGGCGAAATTGTTTAGTTAGTTATTGAGAAGCTTATGTGTAGGTCTGTGTTCATCTCTGTGTTCATGAAGGTGTGTTTGGTGAAGCTTTTCTTTTACTTACTAAGGACTTTCTAAAAGCCAGAGCAAGTAACCGGTATTGATCAAGAATCCTCTTCCACATGGAACTACTGCACATTTATTATGGGCTATTGGGATATTTATACAGACTGCAGTTTTTGCCCATTCTTCCTTGCAAATTAGCTCCAGTTGAGTCAGATTGAATGAGTTTTCAAGCCTTGCCACTGATTCTCAACGTCTGGACTTTGACTGGGCCATTCTAAACCAGTCCATTGTAGCTCTGGCTGGATGTTTAGGGTGGTTGTCCTGCTGGAAGGTGAACTTCCATCTCAGTCTCAAGTCTTTTGCTGAACTCTAACAGCTTTTCCACCAGGACTGTCCTGTATTTAGCTCCATCAATCTGCCCCATTTATGTGCAGTGTTAGGTTTCTGCCATGCATAGCGTTCTGCGTGTCGGCCAAAAAGTTCAGTTTTGGTCTTTGATTTCTAAAAAATCTTCAACACCATGTATCATTTTCCTTCCCTTCACCATTATGCACCAATTTGTGTTGGTCTCTATCACATAAAATCACAATAAAATACATTTTAGTTTTTGGTTGTAATGTGACAAAATAGAAAAGTTAAAGGGAAGGGGTATGAATACTTTTGCAAGGCACTGTAGATATACACAAAGCACATTTCAGGTAAACATGCAGGGAAACAAAAATCCTACAAGGTGGGGTGGAGTTTGGGGCACTGAGACTTGTGAGATCACAAAGTTACAGAAGTCCAGTCAGCTGATTTTGAGGCTCAGTTTCAGAGCATAGACTGTGGTACTTCACTGTGGATTGAGACTCTGATACTTTCACAGTATCAATACAGAACCTGGACCTGCTTTGCAGTGAAAGAACTTTCACACAACATGGGACCTTTAAAACTGAAGCTTTTCGTCTTTTGTGCCAGTAAGGTACTGGAGGGGAAACATCCTTTTTTTGGCTGACAGTACGCAATATGCTTTATGGTGTAATGAATGGAGGATCTCTTGAGGACAAAACCACACAGTCTCTGAAAACATAATTAACTTTTATTCATAGCGACTGTTTTCCTCATGATGATCATCAAATAGAAGTCAGAGTTTTTCCACCTCGATACCACAATAATAGGCATATGGTGGTATCAAGCAGGTTTGAAATGTCTCATCTCACCATATGTTTCCATAGGCACTGCTGCTGGACCGCGTCAGGATCCTTTCCCGGGACGTGTGATGAGATGACAGCTGTGTGACTGCTCTCCTGTCCCTAATAACAATATCTTGAACAGTAACTCAGGGCTGCTCGATCGATCGTGAAAGCACAGCATCCCTCATCTAGAGGAGAACAAAACAAGCCGATACAGCCCCCTAATGTTTTACTGCCCTCTAGAAAACATCAATGTATATTGGTTTACATAGATGGCAACAGAAACAAGAAAGAAAGGAAAAAAAAAAAAAAAAGATGGCTGCCGTTAAGCTGTTAGTCAAGAGAGCCAGATTTACCATTTCTATTTTCTCCGTTTTCCCTCAGCGGATCAATGGAGGAGTCGGTTCATTTTCTCCCAACATCAATACTGCGGAGCCCGGTGCAGCTCGCTCCATCCTCCAGCTGCCTTTCATCCTGGCCGCACTGGAGCTTGTGGATGTTGAGTGTTAGCTTGATGCTCGAGGTAGCGGATGCCATCCCCAGCACAGGATCAGCTCAGGCTCACCTTTCCATGCTGTATAGCCTCCGCTGCGCCGAAGGAGGGAAGGAAGGGGGGCGAGTAGAGAAGAGAAAAAAAAAAAGAAAAAGATACGACCTCTCATGAGCGGTCCAGGGCAATGTCCTTTGTAGTGAGTTAGTGAAACTTTAGAAGACCTTTTCCCACCTCTCGCTCGGCGGCAGGATGCTAAATGTTGGCCGGCTAGCTCATTTCCTGCCCTCACGTCTGACTTCAGAGGTGTTTGTTTGCGGGGATGGAGAAGGGGGGGGGTGGGATGTCTTGTTAAACGCCTTCGGAGCTGCGCCGTATAGCCTCCTCAGCAGCTTCTCCCCCGTAACCCCGGCTGAAAAATCTCAAGGCAGCAGCAGGCAGAGGAAAGTTGAAGGAAAAAACTGGCAAACTGGCCTGAATCGCAGCGCTCAGGGGCAGCCCCAACCTCCGCATCGGTACCCCGACCTCACCTCTTGCGGGGGGGTTGGAGGAGAGAGGGGGGGAGGTGAAGGGTAGAGGTGGTCGAGGCGGTCGTCGAGGGGGGGAAAGGATTGGTGCATCTGGCACAACTTTTAGATTCTGGTCCAAGGTGCTCACAGGAAATCCTGCCCCAGGACAGGAGATCTGTTCACATGACTTCTGTTTGATGCTTGGTTTTTTTTAAAGTTTCATTTCTTTTTTGTATTTTGTATCAGTCTTTTACAAACAAAAAGGACACATGTGCAGCCTGTGAAATCAATTGCGTTTAATAACTTTGAAGTGTCTTTTTGCTGAAGGTATGAAAGAAATCCTAAAATAAACCTTTTGTCTTTGATGGAGAATGAGATGGACACAATAACACATGCACCTTTTTCTTTCTTTCTTACATTTTTATTTCATTATTTTATCTTTTTTAACTGATGAAAATTAACCAACAAGAAAAACAAAGAATTTGCTAAAACCCTACTGGTAAAATTATTTAATGTTTGCTTAATTTAAATTGTTTATCTGTATCAGAAATAAAAGGAATAATCCAACACCAATAACTACCCACCTTTTATTTTGTTTTACACCACAGGAAATATAATGTCTGTATGCAGAAGCATGAGGGAAATTCTTTCCATTAATAATTTCAATATAGATACTGACTTTGAAAATCTAATGGAAATGACACAGTCTCTAACATCTGTGCCTTTTAAAGAGTTCGTCCAGTTCAGCATTGGATTTTTTTTCTCTCTCTCTTAAGTCAAGACTTTTTTCCCAGTCACATGTCCCCTGTAAACACAGAGGCGTATGTGCAACATATTGCTCAGTCTCTGACCCTGACACTGTTCTAATTAGGCCTAAGTGAAGTATTGTTGTCTGTGAGCCCCCTGGCCTCGCCTGCAGTTACCTGCTCCATGTAACAGCTCTCACACACACACACACGCCTGCCCCCACCTTCAGACAAACATATGTCCCTTTAGCTCGCATGTCCGTAGCGACACACACAAACGCACACATCCAAGGCAACATGGATGTTCAGAAAAGACTTCCATCTGGCTCCGTTAACACTGCTGCTCAAACTGCCTCACTTGAGATTAGTTCTTTCCCTTACACGCGACACAGAACTGGTGTCAGATGCACGGTCGGTCGCGGCGCTCGGAAATCTGAGTTTGTCAAATTTCCAATGCAACAGCTAAATCTGAGTGTGACACGCTAATTTTATCACGCATGACAACGTGGTGCCAAACAGCGGCATGGATGAGACGAGACAAAAAGCTCTGTGAGGAAAAGAAATACTTGATTGATTATTCTTCACCCTCTTGACACCGCAACTTTGTTATTTGTTATTTTTAGTCCAAACACGCGTCTTTTCTGCATCGCTGTCAGTTCACAGCGGTATCAGACAGAGGTCACATCCTAGAATAGACAAGAGAGTGTCTCGTTTTAGGCTTCCTGATGGAAACAAAAATTCCAAAATATGAAAATGTGGCCCAAAAGAATCTACTTGCCATCAGAAATGGCATGCTTCCATATTTAAATGCACACATTTGTCTGTCTTTCTACCTCTCTCACACACAAAATCCACTTATTCAGCCCCCAACCCCTCATTTGTGATTTTGCCATTACAGGTATTATACTGTATGTGCATGTGTGAGTGTGTGTTTGTGTGTGTGTGAGTGTAAAGCAGGGACATTGCATGTAGTGCATTTGTAGGAGAGGCCGAATCTGAAAAATGTATTTGGGTCCCAGTAGCACTGCAAAGCCCCAAAATTCATGTAAAACAGTCGAAACTCCTCATGCTCTCTCTCTCTCTCTTTTCTTTTTTTTTTTTTAAAGGGATGGGCTGATACAGGATAATGATGGAGATTTGAGCTTGATTATGGGCGCCCAGCCCCATCAAATATTCCATTCCCTTTTACACATTCAGGCTTTATAAAAAAAAAAAAAAAGAGGATAAAAATCAGAGCAATGTACCTGGAGCTGCTGTCTGTAGAGACAGAACAGAGACAGGGTTTACATGGAGCTGCGTTAGTTGGTAAGAAAATCTCTGCAGATGTAAAACTCTGTAGAATACACAGGAGGAAAATGTAATCTCAAGTTTAGTGTTATTTTTAGGGAAGATCTCAATTATTTGTTGAAGTGCAAACACTCACAAGGAGTATAAAGATATAGTATATAAATATTAATTATGTTCATTTTTTCAGACTTTAGCTGTGAGCATCTCTAAATTGTGAAGAAAATGACATTTGAAGTATAGAATGACAATAGTAAAACTAACTAATCTACATGTGTATGTTCAAATTCTTAGAAAAAGTACAGTTGTAGAAACCCCTGCAATGCAGGTGTTTCCTTTTGTTTTGTTTCCAATCAGACTGATTCATATTTTCAATGTTTAAACATCATTAACATTATAAAATAGTTTGAACTCAATACATGATAGGTAAACTGATACAGTCACAATCATGTATACTGTTAGTGACAATACAAACAAATATTTTCAAAAGTCCTACATGCAGTCCTACATAAAATGTAGCTTTTTCCTTTTTCAAAATCAAGTTAATGAACAAGTTAGCAACTCTTTGACAACATCATCTGGCTATGGGTTTTAAAATGCAACATTTACATGAGACATGAAATATTGAAGTCACGTGTATTTGTCAGTAAGGCCATAATTGAATCAGCCATTTACAACATTTTGACAGCAGATCAAAGGACAGTATGATATTCAGGCTGTATTGTTAAATGATACTGTAAACTTAAAGTACTTTCAATTGTGCCTAAAGTTGTTCCGTTTAATTTAATTTTAATTCAAACATTTTTGAATACTTCATCCCAACAGTGTCTAACTACACTGGTATAGCTTTTTAATTAAAACAAACGTTCACACGGTACAGTTTTAGGATTCATCTGTTTGCAGAAGCAAAGTCTTTTCTAAAATGACTGTATTGTTTGTAAAAAATGAGGGGTAAAACTTTATTTATTTATTTAAATCATGTCATGACGTACTCTAAAGTGACACTTTCTGCATACATGTCACTCTAATGCCAAACTTTCGATTCCATTTATTCCGAGGTAAATGAAGCTTTGTCCTCCTGTAAAGGCTCAACACACAAGGTGGAAATGGAGCCCGGGGAGCGACGGGGGAGAAGGGAGGGAGGAGGGTGGAGGGGGAGGGAGGAGGGGAGAGAGGGAGAGAAAGTGGAGGTCAACAACAAGTCAAAGCGACCACCTCCGTGTATTTTTCTCCGGGCAATTTAAAGTGACACAAATGTCTGCTTTGGGAACCTATTGGATTCATGATGATAACCAGTGAGATAAATATGCTAAAACACGTGTGCGTGAGAGGGAGAGGGTGAGAGACAACAAGGAGAGAGTGCAGGAGAGAGAAGGAGGTGCAACAAGCACACACATAATCAGAAGTTGCTGGTAATGTGCAGGCATTCACCCATTGGACGAACATCTTTCACTTTATTAGCATGACAAAGAACACAATCATTTTGGATATGCCTGAATGCCGTTTTCATTAACTTCCCAATGATTTATTAACAAAAGTGTCAAGAATGCGACGAAAGCTTCAGGCCTTGGCCGAAATCAAAAAATTGAGACTGAACGGGAGAAAATAATGCCGACCAAATAAAGAAATGTCATCTTCGGAAATGAGTAATGGGTTTAAAGGAGAAAAAAAAAAAGGTTGGGCTGAATAAAGGGTTAAAAGGTAGATAGGTTTATAACAGCAGATCCCATTCTAAATGTAAAGTATATCCAGTTGATTATGACAGTCATTAGGTTTTAGCATAGTACATTCAAACTGAGACTCCCAGCTGGAAAACACTCTCCACTCAGCTAATATGGAATCCCATCAGCCATAAAAGAAATTGAAGCTCATATTTTATACCCTGCTTCACACACTCTGCGTACACAGCACTGCAGACAGAAGACAGAAAACACAAACACCAAGGCTGTGAGTCCGGCCACTGACACTTTACCTTCTTCACTACAGCGGCCATTGTTCTAGATTCTACACTATACGATTCGGTTCGATTACACGATGCATCTCAATGCATTTCGATGCATCACATTCTCAATTTGCTACAGTATGTTGCCACACAGGACATGTATGATGATACTAAGTCAGCAGTGCAAAACTCAAGTATGTGGGACGTTAAAACATCCCTGAATGTTATGAGTGACAGGCAGCCAATCGTTTAACAGCTGTGTAGTCCAGTTGCATGTGTGTTTAATGACAACAGAAGAGAGGATTACTAAAAAGGACATGTTAGCTCATCGGTATGGTGACGGTAACAGGTGGCGACTGTTACGTGCATCTGCTGCGACTCTGAAGCATAATGAAGCATCAGGCCGCTCACCGTCACTGAAACGCTTGATGAAGTCTCCGATTAAATACGCTGAGCTGCGAGTGGCTTACATCTCACTGGGTAGAGGCTAGAGCCGCCCGCTGCAGCGACCCTGCTTCCACTCGTCAGTCCCTTTGTTGCGTGTTATTCCCCCCTCTCACGTGCTCTCCTCCTTCCTGTCTCTCTGTCCTTTCAGCTGTCCTTTCAAAATAAATGCATGAAAGGCCCGAAAAAAAAAGAAAAAAAAAACTCGCAAGCTGATGGCGGTGAGAAATTTAGAGGTGGCGGCCACCACCAAATTCTCATTGCAGGAAAAACCCTGAGCTTGTGCTGTTTCTGTATGTGAACAACATCAAACTTGATTGATTTATAAATTAATTTTGTGACATAAATGCCTTGATTCAGAATTGTCCACCTAAGAATCTCATTGCATCTTCCAAGCAATCATTTCCGGCACCCTTTATAGTACAGGGACTGACCTTCATGAGGCGGCTGACATGAAAACACATCACCTGTCATGGGTGGCTACACTCTGATCCACAGTATGTGCTTATACAGTATAAACACAACGCATGTGTGGCCTCTCTGACTTCTTAATGACCGTGGTCAAACAGTCAGATATGTGTGTATCATTCTTGACATTTACCTAGTGAGTATGAGCCGGTCTATGGGCCTATCTAGCGCAGGCTGATGGAAGCAGGCAGGCATTAGCCACCATCGCACCAAAGTGCAGCGCTGCTTTCTAATGCCCACAGTCATAGTTGCTTACAGAATCAAACCTGAGCAGCGGACGTGAGCAAGTGTGCCATGGTCCACTGGGCTTCTGAGTCGATGTGTTATAAGAGAGTGAATAGTGCCCCAGGTTGCACATTTTTCTGTTCATTTCACAAGCGTTCATATGAAAAAACACAGTTGCATACTCTATAGGTACAGAGGGGGATTAGGATGCCAGTGGAGGACGGTTATGATCAATGGGTGCTTAGACCTGAGGCAGCCTTCTGTATAAATTGTTTTGTCCCATCAGATACATTTAAGGATGGCTAGGCTACTCTACAGCAGCTAAGAGCAGTGATTTGAAATGACCTCATGGAGGCGGAGTGAGTCTCCATCACTCCTTGCCCCAAGTGCAACTGTCCAACCAACTCTCTGTGCAGCTATAACAACGGTCATACTTACTATGTACACTGTATATTACCAAACCTGCCTGGCATTAAGATGATCCATAGGATCCAAGTCCTACATGAGCTGGACGACGGGTGGTGTGCGTTCACTAATAGGAGCAGCACCACAGCGAGGTGACCTGGCTCCTAAAGCAGACTCCAATTGTTACAGTCTGTTTCTGTAGTTCCTATGTCTGTGTTAATGCTGGGTCATGAACTCTTTCCCTAACCTCTTGCAGCCTGGCTGTCGTCAGAGTTTCTTCGGCCTGGTTCCATTAGGGGGTCAGAGTACCTGGATGATCCTGCTGGCTCAGGCCAGCCTTACAGCAGATCAACTCTCATTAATAAGTAACAAATGACTTCCTCACTTATACCCTCTCACAATAATATTAGGTTTAAATAAATAAATAACAAATGCTCTAATCATAATTCACAAGATCAAAGGTGACTGGTGAACTGAGAACTTGTGAGCAGTTGTATCTGCAGTAGACTGAGGTTCAGTGTTGTACATGCAGTCTTTGAAGGCTGGCAGTGGTACTTTTTTCTACATATATACATTTTTTAGACCTACCATTTAGACCTTAAAATATGCCTTACTGCATATCCATGTAAGGTTGAATTGGGCTAAAGCCAGTCCCTGCTGTCATTGGACAAGGTTAGGCCTGTGAGTCTACTGCCATCCCAATACATTGAGACCGTACACACACAGTGTGCATCTTTCTGGACAGGGAAAATATACAAACTCCACACAGAAATATTGAACCTATGATGCTGCTGTGCTGTGAGGTGATGGTGCTGATCACTGCACCACCGTGCCACCCTTCACCTGCATGATACAGGATATATGTTGTAAAGCTGCGTCATTATCATGATGTAAGGGATGGAAAAGACCAATTTAAAGGAGACATATTATGCCCCCTTTCCACAAAGTAAAATAGTTCCCAGACATACTGTATGTGACATGCTTTGGTCAAAATACCCCAAAGGATCAAACATCACAGCTCTTTTCATCCTCTCAAAACAGCCCTGTTTAGAACGGCTGGTCCCTTTAAGGGGTGGTATTATCCAAATTTGAAATCTAGGTGCATCACTGGAAGATAACTGAGGAAACAGCTCGTAAAACCACATGGGTTTCAATCTAGGATAAGCCTGAAAATTACAGTTGATTTTGTCAATTCTCACATTTTGGGGGCCGGCAGGCAAGACAAACACCCAAATATATGTTAAAGAGCCTTCAAAATGATTATCCTAAATTCAAAGTATTTCATACATATTTTGGTATGAAACCTGTGTGTTGCCATGGCCGTGTATATTCACACTGAAAAGTTTGAGCTGCAAACTGCAGCAACCTGAAACTGATCCTTCTGTTGCCTTCACTGTTTCCTTAAGTACAGTATGAGTAAGTTATAAGCAGAAGGAGTCATAAATGAGTCATAGAACCTGTTTCATTTGGATCCCTGCGTGATCATAGTGGGCTTTTATGAGTACATTTCTCACAGGGGTTCCTGGCTATGAAGGTGTAACAGCTCATTCCAGGATCTAAAAAGACCTGCCTGGGAGTCCCCCGTCACTACCTTCACCGGCAACACAAACAGTAACAATGGAAAGCAGGAAACTTTACTCCGAGAAGACAAGTGTTTTAAAAGATCGAGCTCTCTCCACCGCTGAGCTGATGAACGACTCTCCACTTCCCAGTCTCTCCGAAAAAAAAGAAAAAAAAAACAGCCAATGAAAATAAGCTCAACTGTGCAATTTAGAGAGCCTTATAAATCAATCCTGGTGAGTACACATATTTCTGTGTGGGGAGAATTTATATGTTTAATTACCGAGCACAGGTGCCAGGCTCTGGCTTTACTCATTACAGTAAGATATATGAATGGCGGCGCGAGCCTGGATAGCGCAGGACAAAAGGGAGGACAAAGTAATTAGCCAGCTCTTATTTAATGGGACCCTTCCTCAAGTCGTGCTTCAATTCAGAAGTCATTTCATAAAGGACCACTGGTGGCAGGTAGTACAGCGGCAATTACACTGGCGGGGAATGGAATCGGCTGGGATTGAAAATGAAGTGTTTAACACTATGTAATGTTTGATTGACCAGCTATTCTCACCGCAGCAGCACCACTCCTCCCTCCCTCCCTCCCTCCCGCTCTTTCATCTCAGATGGATTTTCCCAGAGAGATGGAGAACCAAACACTGGGATTCCCAGCTGAGAGGGACTGTGCTGCGAATGCCTTTGGCCACAGAGTGGTCGAGGTTGGTTTTGGCTGCGCGTGTGTGTGTATTTGGCCAAAGCACGAGTTTATCCTCCCATGGCCTGTAAGTGGACTTGGCGGTAGATTCAGCTTTGGCTATCCTGAGCCTGTGTGTTTGTGTTCGCATGTGTGTGTGTGTGTGTTTGTGTGTCTAGCCTAGTGGCACTTACACTGTGTGCAAAGCACAGTGGAGACTCTGGCCACTGCACAGCTGGTCTGTGCCATCTTACCTCAAGGACTCTGGAGTTGTGCCAGGCGGGGCCATGCCAAAGGAAGGTACTGACCACCCTGGAGGGAGGGGCTCTGTTTCACTAACATCGGAGTGTGCACATCAATATCATACCACAGGAATGGATATATTAAAAAAATCATCACATGTATATGGCAGTGGCCACACTCTCAGGTCCTCAGATTGTACAATCAATGAGAATTTTGTGCTTTTGAACAGGTACAAAGGCCTGAATACTGCTTGTGAAACGAACAGTCTGTGTATTAATTAGAGACAGAACACAAGTGTATAAAGAGGCCTGATGGCAGACAATCATTAGTGATCAGTGCATACGAAATCTACCAAAAAATGCCTAGAGCAAGAATGGACTAAAATAGTTGTGAAAATTAATAAGAACACAACCAAAGAATAAAAATGAAATCAATCAACTGACTCATAAATAAAGATGATGCCGACATTAAACAAACACAAAACGGTTTTCTCTAGGGAGACGTGTTTAAACTGGTGCTTCTGAGTCCTGATGTCCAGGTTGGTAAGATAAACTGTCACTGTGCTGTGACTTGAGTCCCATTTCCACTAATAATATCTAGCCACTCTCACTCAGCTCTCTAGGCCGCTGTGTCGCCACTGCAGAGTAGGACCCATCGGACTCTTGAAGTGACTTAATCATTGCGCAATACTAATGCCCCCTCATAAAAGATCCAGGAGATCATCCTTCTGGGGCAGTTCCTGCTAGAGACGTGCACAAGCGGCCCCAGCCTCATAAAATCACCCCAAAGTTCCTGCAGTGGAAGCGGGTCTTTGACTCTAAACCTCTCTCTGATCAGCAGAGGACAATGTACAAAACTCTGCAGCCTATTTCTACATGACACTCACTATCACAAACGCATTCATAGGTCACCTGATTATTGATCATTTTAGTGACAACAGATTACTGGAGGAATAAAGGACTCAAACAGAGAGTGAACAGAATTAAAAATAAAATAAGGAAATATAAAAAATAAAGTGGAAGAAACTACATATAATTTACTCGACGAAAGAAAGACGGTAAAACAAACACAATATCACAATGACAACATATTGTCACACCTGTATTGTTTTGCCTCGTGCTGGCAGAACACTTGTTTACATAGAGGCTTGTTTATCCTGTTACATGCAGCGTCTGTTGTCTGTCTGACTTCTGCCCGATTTCATGTGAACACAACATCAAGAATATGGTCTGATATGCAACCGCAACGCTAGATTGGGGGAATTCCTACATAAGAAAAAAAATGAAAATCTTAATCAGAATTAACATTAATCTAAATTTGTTGGTCATAATTGTAACTTTTATATGAATACTAAAAAATATAATAACTGGAAAAATAACACACACATTTGGAGAAAGCTAGTGTTAACCAGTCAAAGATGAATCCACGTCAATACAAGCACAGAAACCATAAATAATAAAGCTCCATCAAAATTCATCAAAATGCCTGATGCTGTGACGTCTGTGAGGATAAAGACTAAAGCTGAATATTCAGGGAAGGGGCTTTAATTCAATCTACACCTCCTTCCACCACTTAGCCAACAACAGGTTCAGCTTCTGATTCTCACTCTGTCCACACACAAACACACAAACGCACACACACAGCATGTTGAGTCGGTCCAGCCTGCCTGGAGGCGTTGTTTGGCCGGGGTATCCCTCACTGGACACCACTTGGCTGCTCCTGACCGCTGCATACTCGCCATCTGGCCACAGGCTTGAAGCGACTGTGTGGAAGTGTGTGAGGGCTTTTCTCTGGCACATGCCCGCTCTGAGTTTATAGCTTTTGACCTGTCTGCTGAGGGTATGTGTTTGGCTCATGCTTAGGCATATAAACATTAGAGCGTGTAGCCGAGGGCCACTTTGGCCTGAGCAGCCGTGTTTAACAGGCTAACATTGGCTGAATTAAAACACCCGATGTTCTCAATCTGTCCCAGAGCCAGTGTCCTTTGGCTGTCTGGACACAACACAGCATTAAGTGAGAGTACTATAGACTGAGCGCATTCATGAAAACAAGCAAAAGCTGCTCAAAGCGCTTCATAGTCAACTTCACATTTGGGAAAATTACAGCAATTTATGAACTGAAAAGACAAGTTTGTACAGTTGGTGAACCTCTTATATACAGTAAAGGTCCTTATTCTACACTTGTCCTTTGCATCATCACCAATTGTACCAACAGGTCTGTGAGCCAATCAGAGCAGAGGACACTCTTAGCCTCTCGTCTTATTGAATACAAATATAAGAAACCAAATGTTTCAGGCTTGGATGGTAGATCCAGGTGGGTGAAGCTACAGGCATGAGAGTGGTGACTGCTTCGTTGTGACATCACAAAGTTACAGTACAGAAGTCCTGACAACTGGATTTAGAGCTCAATTTGTGAATTCAGGCTGTGTGTATTTTTGTGGACTGAGCAAATACTTTGACAGTACTTTCGCAGTCAGTTAGACATGCTTCATAATCAAAAAAAAATATGGACATTTACCTTTAAACTAGGGACCTTTAAATGATTTAATCTAAAGCCAGGTTGTATTTTCTTTTTTAATCTTTCATTCTCATAATACTGCCATGAATTCTGGATGATGTAAAACTGTTTTCTTCTTATTACAAACAAAGAAATTGTGTCAAGCCAGTTCTTCTCACTCAATCAGAAAGCCTTTGCCTTGGAATGATTCCAAATGTAAAGATTTTACTGAGAGAATTCAGCCATTTGTGTATCAATAGACAAACAAATGGCATTAAAAGTCATCATAGTGCAGCCTGTTTTAGGAAACCTCACTTTTCGCACATTTCGAAACGCAGGTAAAAAGTGGGAAAAAAAATACATTTACCAAAATTAAAGTTCAGTATAACAGAGCTAACAATAGATCACATTGACTGGCAACACTGGGACTTCAGGTCAGGTGATGTAATGGAAACAAAGTAGCTAATGGGCTGATGCAGGTAAAGTTTGAATGTCAGCGAGCATGACGGCCACTGGTTCAGAGAGACAGACTGACAGAGAGACAGAGAGAGAGGTGGAGACAGAGTTGGCATGGACTCCTACCTGGATGAGAGCAGCTGGCTCTCCCCCAGCCAGTGTACCACCCTGGCTGCCGTCTCTCCTCTCAGCCGTCCCACCCAGGCTCCGTGCCCCATTTCCACTCACACTGGGGACGCGAGCTGAAAGAGACAAGAGGAGGACCAGTCACTAATCAGGTCGTCACCAGATCAAACAAAGGAGAGGAAGACGTCTTAATACCGTAACCATGGAGATTTACTGGAATGAACTACAATTTCACCATCAGGACAAATTAAACAGCTTTTGAAAAGTAAAACGTGAAATAGAGAGCGTGATTCTCTCAGCTAAATTTACATGAACACATTCAAAAGGGCCTCGACTCTCACAGACTCTCAATATCCAACATGACATGTAGGAAAACCTGTGCATCTAGGAGCAGTGAAACACACAGTACTGCAGGTACAGGGCCAGAGCCTCAGTCGAAATGCGATTGTTAGCATCAGATAGCTGGTTGAGTGTTTGTCACAGTTTAGGGGCAGAAACACAGGGCTCAAACGGCGCAAAAGGTTTCCAACAGTCCAAACAGAAAAATGCATCCAAATCCTGGACATCACAAAACAGCACACAAAGGGTTTCCATCCAAAAGTGCAAAAACACAAATCAGAAAATATCAAAAACAAAAACAACAACCAAGGACTCACTTTAACAGCAGCACAGAGGGGAAACGCACTGGGAGGTGAACAATGGAAAAGACAAAACAAACTGACAAACACAGGCAGAAACACACAGGGGGTTAATTACCAAACATGACACAGGTGTGAGAGACACAAAGACAGAAACAAGGAAGGAAGAAGAAGACACAAGAATGATTTTCAAAATAAGGTGGAAAAATTCAAACTTAACTCAACAGGAGAACATACAGAGGATGTGATAGTATTTAAAAAAAATGATTATCTGAGATTTTCAACACTGGGCAGCTACTATACATTTAGTGACACTTCCTACTTATCCACAACCGCAGACCAAATCAAATTATCTCATTTTTCAGTCACTAAAAATGATGAAGAGTGGGTGTTCTTCTTCCACAAAACTATCTTTGTCTGTAGCTGTTTGAACCGGAACCGCGGCTGCCATGTTGAATCGCCATTTTTTACGTTCAGTGGCAGCGTGACCGTAGGTAACCACGGAAACTCAGCGGAGATGTCGGCTCGGGTGGAAAGTTTTCCAGACAGCGCCTGTTTTTTTTTTTAGAAATTTTACCAGATTCTTCTCAATTTTTACTTTTTTACTTATTTTTTTCAAGAAATATTACTATACTAATATTATAATACTATATTATGTTTGCCCCTTCTTTTGAGAAAGAAATTTTCTAAAATTTTTAGCAAAATCTTACCACTTTTTTTGCTTTTTCTAGAATTCTTTTGGGAAATTTTAACAGTTTTTCCTAAAGAAAAAAAAAAATCTTTTTTTGTTCATTTACCCTTTTTATTTTTTAAATCTTACCACTTTTTTCAAGAAATGTTTCAACATATTTTAAAGAAATTGTACCACTTTTTTCTAGAAATGTCTCTATATTCGTGATGTCATGTAGAATGTGATGTCATGAAAGTCCTCTGTACTTCAAAGGAAAAAGAATGTGATGTCATTAAGAATTCTCAGAACCTATAAATAGCCCCGGAACTTATAAGACTGTTATTTACAGAGTGGAATCCGAGCTATCTAGTCACACAGTGCAAGAGTAGCGAATTCGTCCATCTCGTCATCATATTGTAATTTGTTTTGTCACAAAAACTTTGTTTTTTATGGTCTTGTTGTTCTGAAGTCGTAGAGGATTTTAAAACCTGTATATTTACCCAGAACATACAATTCTGGTAGCTATATACAGGTTGCTCTCTGTGATTCTCAGAAACAGCTAGAGTATTTTGGTCTTCAAACGTAAGACTACATCCACGCCATGGCTGGAAAAAAATTAACTTGGGCAGAACTTGTAGAAGCTGCCGAACAAAGTTCTCCTAACAATGAGCGAGGACAAGCTCAAGCATGTCTCACCGAAGAGACAGTCTCCTGGAAGACGATGGATCAGAGAAAACTGCACCTGCAGTTGGAAGAACTGACCAAGAACATCAAAGAAAAGGACATTCAGATCCAGAGACTGAAGAAGGATAAAGACATGTATTTTGACATTGCCCAAAAATCCTCCAATGACCTTCGGAGGCTGATGGAGGACAGCCAACACCCCGTTTTGAGGAAGGTGGAAGAGTTGGAGGACGTAATCATAGACTTCAACAGAGAGAATAAGGAGCTGCAAAAGGAGAAGCTCAACCTGCAGAAGGTGTCCCAAAGACAACGGGAAAAGCACCAAGTCCTTCAGGATGAGAAGCTTGAACTCCAGTCGACAAACCAAATGCTGAGTGCAGAAAATAGATACTTACAGGCACAAAACCAGGTTCTCCAGACTGCCAACAACAAGTTGCAGCTGGAGAAAGAAAAACTCCTGGAGGAAAACAAGAGGCTGGACTCAGACAACAGACACCTCCAAGAAAACACCACCATGTTTCAGGAGGAGAACAAAGAATTAAAACTGGACAACAACAGGCTGGAAGTGGAAAAGAACAACTTCCAAAGAAGAACCAAGGTTCTTGAGGTGGAAACCGAAGGATTAAAACAGCACAACAACAAGCTGATAATGGAGAAGAACAACATCCAAGAGAGAAACAAGGTTATTGAGGTGGAAACCGAAAGATTAAAAGAGGACAAAACCAGACTGGAAGTAGAGAACAACAACTTCCAAAGAAGAACCAAGGTTCTTGAGGTGGAGACCACAGAATTAAAACAGCACAACAACAAGCTGATAATGGAGAAGAACAACATCCAAGAGAGAAACAAGGTTCTTGAGGTGGAAACCGAAGGATTAAAAGAGGACAAAACCAGACTGGAAGTAGAGAACAACAACTTCCAAAGAAGAAACACGGTTCTTGAGGTGGAAACCGAAGAACTAAAACAGCACAACAACAAGCTGATAATGGAGAAGAACAACATCCAAGAGAGAAACAAGGTTCTTGAGGTGGAAAGCAAAGAATTAAAAGAGAACAAGATCAGGCTGGAAATGGAGAAGAACAACTTCCAAAAAAGAAATAAGGTTCTTGAGGTGGAGAAGAACAACCTGCGAGCAGATAACATCCTCCTGCAAAGTGAGAAGGGAAAGCTTGAGGACCAGAACAACACCCTGGAGCTGGACAAGCTGGCCCTCAAGACAGAGAAGCAACTCCTGGAGAAGCTGCTCGTGGATATGAAGAGGAGGAGGAGGCGCTTCTGGTTCTGGAGGAGGAACGATGAGGAGGTGGATGGGGCTGCAGCAGCTCCACCCTCCTCCTCTCTCCACCCCACCACCTCCTCCTCCCTCCATCCCACCACCTCCTCTTAATCTCCACCACCACCTCCTCCTCCCTCCATCCCACCACCTCCTCTCTCCACCTCACCACCTCCTCTTAATCTCCACCACCACCTCCTCCTCCCTCCATCCCACCACCTCCTCTTAATCTCCACCACCACCTCCTCCTCCCTCCATCCCACCACCTCCTGCCTCCATCCCACCACCTCCTCTTAATCTCCACCACCACCTCCTCCCTTCATCCCACCACCTCCTCCTCCCTCCATCCCACCACCTCCTCTTAATCTCCACCACCACCTCCTCCCTCCATCCCACCACCTCCTCTTAATTCTCTCTCTCTCTCTCTCTCTCTCTCTCTCTCACAGCACGGTGGCGCAGTGGTTAGCACTGTTGCCTCACAGCAAGAAGGTCCTGGGTCCGAATCCCCGGCCGCCCAGGTCCTTTCTGTGTGGAGTTTGCATGTTCTCCCCGTGTCTGTGTTGGGTTTCCTCCGGGCGCTCCGGTTCCCCCACCACTAAAAACACGCCAGCTAGCTAATCCTCCAGTCAGCGCCGCTGACCGAAGGCACTGGCTAGCTGTGTATGAGACAATATAAATAAAATCACTAATATTGTCTATAATATGTCTGTTATTATGATTCTCTTTGAATAATGACATACAGTATAACTGTTACATTGTAGCCTGGTCGCGCCCACACTAGTGACGTCACGCCTCGCAAAAGCGCGGCTGACTGCTAGTCTGGCCAACCGTACTATTTACTGGATTTCTGTCTCCCGAATTTTCGGGAACTCCACCCTATTTTTCGAGAGCCAATCAACGTTGAGCCTCTCCAACGGCTCTGGGTAGAGGCGTGTTCAAGTAAGTGATGCAGTAGAGCAGCAGTAGAAGCTTCGACACCGCCTATTCTGGCTTCGACCAATAGCAGACTGAGGCATTTGAGGGGGGCGGGCAAACCAGGTTTGAAGGATGCGCTTTGAGAAATGGATTCTCTTAATGTCTTGGCCAGACCCAATGCTGAGTATCAACATTGGAAAGTCCATAATTGTATATGTATTGTATAGGCTAGTATGCGCACAACAGACACTAATAAAAGTAGAAGCACTTTAAGATAATAAACACACACTGGACAGCTAAAGAGACAAACACAGACAGGTCTGACGATGTGGAGTTGTGCCACAGTTCACCATCTTCTAATGTCAACCACCACTAGGTTAAAGCAGATATCAGCGGAATGTTTTTGTTAATATAAGTCCTAAATAGTCCTATTTTCCGTCAGCAATCACTTACATGGAGTGTTTCAGCCGTAACACGAGTCTCTCCGTCACTCTGCTCTGCTGTAAACCAGGAGAAAATTTTTCTTGTGGGATACAAGTGTTATCCAATGAGGAGAGAGAACGGCATGAAGGGCTGTGTGTGCAGCCAAGGGATGCGCGTGAATGTGGTCACGTAGCACGAGGACCAATAGCTGCCTGACGAGGGCGGGGGCTGCTAACTCATGGTGCGTTCAAGGAGTTGTTTTTCCTTCCTGTGAAGTCATACCAGTTTGATCTGGTACCATCTTTATAGTGCACTAAGGCAACAGGACGGTGTTACAGGTTGCCTGGAACGCTACAAAGTTGTAGTTGTGACCTGTAACCACTTTCAGGTTAATGCTCCGAAAAGGCCGAACCGCTGATATCTGCTTTAATCCTCCAAAAAAGAGTTACGGCGAGGTCAGTGAACTTCAGTCACCTCCTCCGTCTCCAGACTCAAGTTAAAGGGCCTCTGGAATATGATTATTTCAAAAAGAGATGAGATTCAACACATACCAGTTGAGGTTTCATTATTTTTTGAACCCATAAACAAACAGCAGTCCACCTTTTACAGAACAAGTCCCAGATTATTCAAACACAATCAACTTTAGATCCGAGATCCCAAAGTTTCCGTATATAATATCAACGATCAAACAGTGTGGCAGGAGGAGGAAGGATGAATTCCCAAAACTAATCTAGAATAATCAGGGCACTGCCCCAGTGTCCTAAGCCCGTCTACACAAGCACACACACACACACATATACACCACAACGCTTCTGCCTACCCATAACCCCCAGTGTCTGTGTGGTGGTGTTCCCATGACCCACTTAACACATCTGGGTCAGCTGTATTCAACCACCAAATATCACACACACACCAATACCTTTTCTCTCACACACACACACACAGAGTCAGGTACAACAGGACAAATTGACACACATACACAGATTCAGATGAGGCGAGTCGAGTTGCTTTTTAAACACATAAGGTAACAAGAAGATTAAGGAATTTAATCTGATCAAGCAATGATCTCTGGTGGGAAATGTTGGTACTCAAATGATTCTGTTTCATATTCAATAGGACAGACATTGCTTGTAGTGTAGATTGTCAGCTATTATTCTAAATTAGTTAGAACTGCACGGACAAAAACGTCAGAACTTTTAACAGAGTTGTTTTCGAGGTAAATTCAACCAAAACCACTGATGTGCGTTCCTGTCGGGAGCAGTTTTTCAGTAAGCAGTCTCTGCATTTGCCTCAAAAACAACCCCGGCGTCTTGTAACGTTCTGTTATTATCTGATAGCGTGGTGAATCTGCAGGTCACAACTTGTCCACGAGAGTGTTTTGGAGTTGTTGGATTGTGTATTTGATGAGTTTGATCAGGGAAACTAAGAAATCCCATTAGCCTCTGTATCGTAGCTCTGAGCAGCTCACGGCTCTGCTCCGCCGTTCTAAAAATAGCTTGCACCGACAATTAAAAGTATAACCTACTCCTAAAACTATAGGGATTACGGCAATGGTGCCAATTTGCTGAAATGTCGAACTATCCCTTTAAACTAATTATTATGGGTGATGAGCTATAGTGGAAACATATTAGAGACATGTAATAATAAGGTAAGAAAATGTGATTTCAGATTGTGGTGACTAGTGAGGTGTAGTAAAATGTTAAATTAAAATAAAAAAAACGATTAAAACCAGGATGATACATTATACCCATTGGCAGACGAGACGTCTTCAGAACTCGGTGTGACACCGCTCTGATTCACATACTGACTGTGGACCGCTCATCATTTCTTCTGTGGCACCAAGCCAATAAATCCTTCTGCCTGAGACATCTGAACCCCCGGTCATTGTGTTTTCTTTAACTCATACGAATCTTCTTTTTTTTAAACCACAATATCAAGTTCACTTCTTCATCAGCACTTTTAAAAGCACACAAAATAATTTTCTCCTGGCCATCTATTAGGAGATCTTTGCAGAATAAACAAGAATCCTCCTGCTTTGTTGTATTCTTTGGCCGGTGCGCATGACAAAGGAGCTTTCAATTTCAACACTTTGTAGGAACAGCAGAGCCTTTCTCTTTTCAATGAAGTATACCTCCAGCCACATCTGTACATACCGTTACGCGTTACTGCCACAGCCAGAGTTCAGCAGCAGCTGCTTTCTCTCAGCGTTCACCCCGTGCTGAAATACCATCAGACTCTTCTATGAGGCCCGGCTCAAGCTGGAGCAGTCGCAGAATGCACGGCCCCACTTCACCATATATAAAGAGCACTGTGAAACAAACACCTTGGAGAGGCAAAAGGTTGTCTCGCTAGTTGTTGCGCTGGATGTAAACTAGTAAGTTTTCTTGGCGCGGTGGTGCCTTTTTGCAGAGGCAGGAAGTGAGAAAAGGGCACATGAAGAGAGCGGTTAGGCTCTTTAAACGCAGGGGTAGTACTGCTGTATCGCTTCCAAAAATAAAAATGAAAAAAAAAACTTTTGAAGTGTGTTTGTGTTTGAGGCGAAGGAGCAAAGGTGTGCTTTTGCGTTTGAGGCAAAAGGCAGGAGTATCTTCTGTATGTGTTTGTGTGTTTGTGTGTGCGTGTGTGCATGCATGTGTGTCTGGAAGTCCCTCTTGCCAGTTTTAAAAAACATCCGTAGCCCAGGTAAATGGCATGCTGTCCTCTGCACATGCCCGGTGGCTTTCTCTTTCTCTTCACAGGGAAGAGTTCAGAGGGCCAGTTAGCACCATTCACAGCAGACCCCGAGGCTTTACTGAAACACACACATACACACACACACACACACTCTCTCGCTCTCTCCCTCTCTGTTTCACATACACACACAAACACACTATTATTCATGCACAAAGATTTCTTTAAACACACATAAGCCACAAACACATTCACACATGATCAGCAGCTCTCATAAATTCATGCAGCACGCGCATGCACATACACACACACACACACATACACACGCACGCACAGTTGGCCCATGGCTACAGTGTTCAAACGGCCGTGATATTGAAATCCAGCAGTAGAGAGAACAGTGGGTTTTGCTGAGGTCCAAAGCAGGTTATTGATCAAGGTTAGTTTACTGTGAAAACTCTGCCTGTGGCCAAAGGCCATTCACACCAGAGGTGTTTGTGTGTGTGTCTGCGTGTTTGTGTGTGTAGGCAAATTTTTGCTTTGTGTATATGGATAATGGATACAGCGGCTTGAGAACAGTGTGAGAATGTCTGTAGGTTTGTGTATGTTTTCTTAACGTTGTTCCTTTGTATCCATCACACCACATCTGATCGACAGTTCCCCAATACAATATACAGTATGTACAGTGGGGTTCACAGAGACACTTTGGGAACAGATGAGCTCCTATTTTAATCAATACAGCTGTCTACACTAGCCTCATAACGTATTGTGTTCAACGTACTCCACACACAGACATAATTGAGACCTGAAGCATAATCTTGCACCTTAAGTTTGTCTCTCCTGTTTCACACACAGCTACAGCCAGCGTGTTTGTGTCTGAACAGATTCTGTCTAGACTCAGGCCAGAGCGAGAGCTGAAGCTGCTGCTGCTGCTGTGTTAACATGCTCTCACTACACAGGCTGTGTGTGTGAGTTCAGTCAGTCTGACTATGACCTGTGGTGGTAACACCAACCAAGGTGGAGACATGGAGGTGGGTAAGACCAGAGCTCTATGTTAGTCATTGGGATGTATTTTTGCAAGGGAAACCTCTAGACATGATGATATACATGTATCTATGTATTCTAATCTCGATAAATAACTTTTTATTCTGAAAATATATCTATGTTTCTTGTCTTTGTATTGACCCAAATACTATTGCATTACTTTTATAATATTGTGGCTATATTGTATGGTGTGTATATATATAGTAAAGTATGATCATTGTGAAATGTGATTGATGAGGGAGCCTCTGTAGTTTAACTCTAAGCAGCTCATGACTCTGCTCCACCATTCTAAAAATAGCTTGCATCGACATTGGGATTATGGCAATGGGGCCAAATTGGGCCAATTTGCCAAAATGTTAACTATCCCTTTAAACTAATTATTATTGGTGATGAGTTGTGAGATCTAAGTCTATATACTACATACAGTATAGCCTATTAAATTAACTTTGCATCGGTTCACCTCCATGTCACCCATTAATTCCTGATAACTGGACACATCATCAGGCATTATCCCTTTACATAATACACTACCTCGAGACTGAGTCAGGGAGAGAGTATCAGTGTCATTGTTTACACTGGTCCATAACCTGCTGGAGGTCACTGTATGACCTTTAGTTCATAAAAACAGAAAACAGATCCTGTTTTGAATTCTAAAGAGCTCACAATGTTATAACTCATCTCAGATTAAACCCTTGTGGTGCTTCATACAAATATAATTGCCTTGCTTTTAGTTTACAAGCAGAGAGTACACATACTGTATAGCTCCATCAGTCCGACACTATACTGTAGGTAGACAGTAGGTGTTCATATTGTTGCATGTGACACACAAAACACCAATTTTGCCAGAAAAAAAAAGACAGAATGAGAGAAAATCATACTTCTTCAGTAAGTCCCTTCTTCTGGATATAACATTAATTTCAAAGAGCATGAATAAAAGTTGTACAAAAGCATTTTTCACATATAATTCTGATGATAGTGTCAGTCTGTGCACATGAAGAAGGCAGAGAGGATGTCCCCCTGGCATTGTCTCCTACGGTACTTTCTACCTTTATACTCAATACTTGTCATCTCAGCAGGTCATCAGCTCTGTGTCTCGGGCCCTTTGGTGTCATTTGAAGGTGGTTTAATGAAGGTTAACACAGTGGACGGTCCTGTGTGATGGCACCAGGCTCTGGGGTGAATCAGAGGCTGCAGATTTAGCTACATGTGTTCCTACTGCCTTCAGACGCTGCAGTGATTTAATGAAGCGAAGGACAGGATTTGGTTTAAACATGTAGATCAACTCGTGTTATAACTCAGATGGTTTATTAGCAGCTGTGGTTCAGTCCTCTGTCCCCTGATCAGAGAGTTGGTGTCCAACAGTCCAACAACCCTCACTTTGCTCCTCATGGCTGTTCCATCAGTGTGTGAGCATGGGTTAGGCCTGTATTGTAAAGAGGTTCAATTATCCTCCATCCAACTGTATGAGTCATCTTGTTGTTGCCTTCAATTCACTCCAAGGATTACTCCTATTCATAAAATCACTTAATTAGTTATCATATTGATGCAGATAGAGATGTGGTTTTGAGATGATTATCAAAATGTAAAAAGGCATATTCTATATAATACAGAAACAGAATAAACCTCCCTACAATACAAGTATTAAAGTGGTTAATTACTTGAACCAAAGAGTCCTTCTACCCTTTTTCCAACCCTGATACGACCCATAGGAGAGTCTCCTAAAATAGTGCCCCTACAGAGGCAGGAATGCTGGACCTTGGTTGTCATGGCAATAATTATTAACGGTCATGATAGGTTTAGTTTAGGCACAAAAGTAGGCTAATTATTTATATTAGAGGACTGTTGTCATGATTACAATGATAACACTGCAGTTAACTCATGGAGCATAAATTTTACAATAATGGCCTAGACTTCACTTTCACATGTAAATCCAGCACATATTTTAGTTTCCTTTTGCTTCTGTGATGATCACTACATCATGCATAACAACACAACATTACTACGGGTCATAATAACCTGCTGTTCACATGACCAGCGGAGGAAGGTCTCAGCTCAAAGCCTCTATTACGAAGTAGCAGCTGTGACCAGCCATCCTGGAGGGCAGCATGAAAATGTATTTCACTGCATTGCATCATAATTCTAATCACCTTCTGGTCTTGTCCTCTTAGTCAATAACACACAACAAAGGGCCATTATGATATCATTGTTTTCACAGTTGACCGGTTGAGCCCACTCCCCAAAACTATGGTGATTTAAAGAGACCCAGAGGAGTTTGCGTTTGGTTATAAAAGAGTCTCATATTAATGTGGATGAATCTAGGTTACCACACTTGTTAATGGGTCCATTTTCGATACATATATCTTTTTGTTTTTATAGTTATTTTGATATTATCATTTAGTGGTTGGCTAGCCCAGCATTTCCTGGTTTCCCAGACGCTGCCTGGCAGGTCATGGGAATAACGCCACGCTAGTCAGCATCGTTTATGGTCAAAACTACAACGGTATCTGATCGTCATCAAACCTCTGACTATCGTTCTTGATCAATGAAAACATTGTTGGCAAATGCTTTCACTTTTGTCCGTCTTGCACCGGTTGAAGAATTTCACCGTGCGTGTGGAGGCTCATGGGAAATGTAGTGTGAAAACACATTGCTTTCCGAAACTCCTCGTAGTCCCTTTAAAAAAAGAAAAGAAAAGAAAAACCAACAGCTCACAGCTTAACGGCCACACTAGATGCTCACTTTGCAGAAAACACCCTCAAACTAATACTCACAAGGACAGGAGTGGGAAATGTACACATCCACACTCACACACACTAACACAGGGGTTTTCAAAGTGTGAGGCGCGCCTCCCTTGGGGGGCGCCAGAGAGTTTGAGGGGAGGCGCGACATGAGAAAAAGAAAAAAAACTGAAAACATTCAAACAAAACATGAGTTACATGTCACTTGCACATAGGGCTAAATGATTAATGTTTTTGCAGTAGCCTATAGTTTGCGATTATACTGCAATATGATAAAACACGATCTTGTAAGTTCACACAGGCTGCGATTATGCTCAGCAGCATCTGGGAGCAACACTCCCGCCGTGGCATACGCTTGGTCAGAGCCCTTTCGACTGACGCTCAAGGCGCCCCAATGCAATCATCTCCGCGGCGATATGACGCTCATGATCAGAGAGACTGTTGCAGGGAGAGCATGTAACTCGTCCGTTGTCTATTCTGGTTAGAAAAAGAAGAGCGTCAGGTGCTGCACAGCGTCAGGTAGGAACGAAGCTCAAGCGAGCCGGTGCCTCTCACAGTGACCAAGCTCAGATAAATAAATTTAATCAGCAGTAGAACCGCGTGTCCCCGAGCAATATACCGCTTCTAAAAAAAAAGAGAAAGAAAGCTGCACGTGGCGGCGGAGTTTTCCTGCTGAACAGCTGATGTGGTCGAGAAATAGCTACATTTACAATATAAACTTCAGACTCTCTGCTTCCCAGATGATCACACAGGGAGAGCATGTTGCTGCTTTTGTGATGAGTGTGTTAGAGAGAATGTTTAGGCTTATTTGTCAGTGCTTTATGTTGTCATAATTAAAGCAGATATAAGCGATCCGGCCGTTTCGACTAATGCTGCGTTCCAGACAGGATTTTGAAACTGTAAGTTACAGCTTCAAGTCACAACTACAACTTTGTAGCGTTCCAGGTAACCCGTAACTCGCGTTTTTTCTGACCTGTTGCCAAGTGCACTATAACGGCCTCTCGTAACTTCCGACCCGTGAACTCATACCAGATTGAACTGGTATGACTTCACAGTAAGGAAAAACACAAGTTACGAGTTTCCTTGAACGCACCATGAGTTAGCAGCCCCCGCCCTCGTCAGGCATCTATTGGTCCTCGTGCTACGTCACCACATTCACGCGCATCCCTTGGCTGCACACACAGCCCTTCATGCCGTTCTCTCTCCTCATTGGATAACACTTGTATCCCACAAGGAAAGTTTTCTCCTGGTTTACAGCAGAGCAGAGTGACGGAGAGACTTGTGTTAGGACTTAATATTAACAAAAACATTCAGCCGATATCTGCGTTAATATGCTGAGAAACAATATAAATCAAATAAATCTTACAAAAAAGACCAATTTATGTTTAATGAATCAAATATATTTAATTCTCCACTTTCATTAAGGGGGCTCACTCTCTCACACTTTGAAAACCCCTGCACTAACACATACAATCTGCTCCAGCCCCTCACTTTCCACCTTCTTCTGTCTGGTCAGTGTAATGGATGGTGAATCTGTTGCTTACTCATGCATACAACTGACAAATTGTCCCTCTCTGATCACGGCCCTACCGCTGTGTGATTTGTGAGAGATGGGACACGACGGGATGAGTCGGCAGCTCAGATTGAAAAAGGGCATTGAGGATGCTGACAAACTGGTCCAAAAAGGTACATTTGAAGAAAATTATATATCTGAGGGCTTACAGGCTCCTGTGTGTGTGTTTTTCTCTGTGTATGTGTGTAAGTAAAGGCAATATATGCCATATCCATGGAAGATAAGAGATATGCGAGACACAGTTTGAGCAACGGCCTGGCTGTGTAGTATATGTATAAGTATGGTGGTCTATCAACAAAGCCAGAGTCTCTGAGGTGCATGAGACACAAACGTGTGTAGTAGGCTAAATCATGAATTCATTTGACTGGAGATAGCCCACATAATGTGCACCAGTCCCCATTTAAAGTGCCTATAATAACCCACATACAGTCCAGCAGTCCCTGCTTACCGTACTACGGCCTATTATTATAATATAACCCATATTCCCTCCAGCAGATTCCGCTGTATCTCTCAAAAAGAAGTTCGCATGAGAATAAAACACAATCTAACTATGTTAAGCAGATGTCAAACTTCTAACAGCCAGTTACCTAGCTTCCTCTATGGGCCAGTAAATAAACAGTGATGTACATGACACACAAGTCCAAGAACAAAGCTTTGCATGCTGGGGTCAGGTTTATTGTTTGGTTACAACAACCATATGTTTTATGAATTATTTAGAGCCGTAAAACCTATGAAGTCATAATTCATTGTATTGGTGTTTTCTAATCCCGGTGGAGGATTTATCTGGACTTTTGGAAAAGGTTAAAGGTCAGGGTCAGCTACACTGCATCTAAATTCTGATAGGACATCTTATTCCAGTGTTAAGAGCTTAATCCAAACCAGAGTCTGTATTAATGCCACTGCCCACTTTTGATCTTGTGCCCTTTCTATCCAGCTTGCTTTTAGAGTTGACTCATGTGGGTGGAATAAGAAACAAGTTGAAACATTCCATACTACTGAGTCTACTTGAAAATATTCACTAATGTTTTCAGATATGTCAAGGCCGATTAACAGGGCAAGACCAGAAGATGATCCACGATCACTCTTGGTAAGTCCTTTACTAACTGAAGGCTTCTCTGATGTACCTGTACCTTTTTAAAACATGAACTATTCTATTTAGTACAAAAATGCTGTTTTCAGAGTCAAAATCTAGTATTTGGTGCGATCAAAGCTGTTAGTTTGAAGGTCAAGTTAAGTTTCCCGGCCTTTGATTAGACAGGTGTCTGTGGCTTTTGCCGGAGCCAGAGCAGCTATTTGTAAGTTTTGTCATTACTACTTATCCAGAATTAGCACGACCAGGTATAAACGTTAAAAGAAACTCAGCATCAACCCAGTCAATACTCAGTTAGTGAGATATATGTTGTGTGTGAGATTTGTAGTCACGCATGTACAAAGATGGCTCCCTCTGTCTCAGAACAGTCCAACTGTGGCGAGGGGTGTATTACGGAAATTAAATAATTAACCAAAATGAAACAAATCCAACAACACCACCCCAGAAATGAATCAATTAAAGGACATTAAAAAAAAAATACTGTATGGCATAAGATTTTGAAATCAGAGGCAAACAGGTCTGTTTGTACTGAAATGGGACAGACTCCATGTGTCTCCACATAAACACTTGAAGGCTGGGGCCTACCAGGTTATGGTGAGTGAGGGGTGGAGGGATCACCAAAGGGACACCGCAATTCACACGTGGGTTGGCACAGCACGCAAGGAGACACCATCACCAGAGGAGCTAGGTCACCACCAGTGGAGGCCCTCAGCATCTGGAAATAGCAGACAGATGTTAATGGAGGTAATAAACAATTTGCAAAATAACCAATAAAGAAATAAATATATAAAAGAGAAAGTAAACAAATGCTTTTACAGTTGATAAACTAGTGACTCAGGTGATCAGTGAATGAATTACAAGCCCCAAAAGGAAAAAGAGAACAAAAACAATACCACATGACAATCAAAAAATTTAACTCAAATAAGAGAAAAAAATATAGCTGTATTTTACAGTGCAGAAGCCAAATTTCCAAAAATTCTTCACTCACTGCCCTCCTTCACAAACATGAGAAAAGAAACTCATTTCTACAAACTGCCCTTGCACCAGGATGGAGACCGGCATAGGGCACAACCAGCACCACAATGAGTCCAAAATCCAGCAGTAGCACACCATGCAAAAGCCAAGGAATTAGAGCAGAGCAAAAGTCAAATCAGTGAGTAAATCAGTGCTTACACCAAAAGCAATAGGACTATAAATTGGCATGCGACCAGGGCATCCCTGGTCAAAATAGTATGAAACATGCTAAGCAATATCAGTGAATTATTTTAGTTTTCTACGATTTTAGAGTGAAAAGGGGAAACAAGGCAGCAGCCTGCAAAAGAATGGAAAACCCAAGAGCTCTCAGACTGACCAAGGTATCAGACTATTTACTATTTACACCCTGCGGTAGTGATATGAACAAATATTTAGTGTTAGCAACTACAACAAAGCAGCAGGTCACAGTAGCTTCACCAGCAGCTCGTTGTGGAGGCTCTGTTTCTACAAACGAACAAAACTTCAAGATATAGCGGCCGCTATGGTAGAACCACAACACAGGCTTCTAACGTTACATACCGGTCTGTCTGTCACCAGAAGGAAAGAGAGTTGGAGCTGAGCGTCCGTCACTGACACTACGGCGTCTACCAGCAAAATACTTGTTTACTGTCGGCGCGCGCCGCTTAACGAGCGGTTTGTTTTGAGGACACAAAAAAAGCAAATGAATATTTCTGCAGAGGAGCGCACACCCGAACAGGAGAGAGAAGTAAGTGAAAACACTGACTATCATGGGCATTTTTACCGACAGTGAGTTATGAAGAAAGAGACCTCAGGTGGGCAGTAGCTACCTGTAGTGTCAGGTACAAGGGGAGGATATCGGACGTGTAGATGTAACTCACAAGCGGCCATCTTGCATCAGTCCCAGACTGTGGGCACATCATGCTGTGGCCTGTGGGACCGTCCCATTCTTTCACACGTGGCTCAGCTTGGTTACGCACACACTTTGGTGACGTTTTGCCGGCGGAACGTATATTTACATATCGTGTGCAAGCATGGATTAAGTGGCCAAGCATGTGGCTTTTGTGGCCACACTAAAAGCAGTCTGGACACACTTGACAAGTGCAGCCTGTGCCATTGGTAGCCTACTATACAGTGCTATTGGATCACAGTCTCATCTACTCCAAAAGTGTCTCCATGCGTAAGATGTGTAAGCCCAACTCTGTGAGTAGCCTAAATAAAACAAACAGGAAAAACGAAAAAATAAAAACATGAAAAGAGCATGAATATGACATTAAAGGTGTACAGAAAAGAAAATTGAATTTGAGCCCACTCTCATAAAATTAGTGTAAAAACTCATCTATCAGACGACGTAGGCCAAATTTTGTGCAAAATTCTATTTTTGAGTAAATCCGAGTGTGGTTTTTTGTTTCACATTGGACAATGCAGGCGCCCGGATTATGTCAGCCTGTACACGATTCAAAAACCACTGATATTGGATCCGTCATCCGTCATTCAAACGTCTAAACACGCACACACACACGGAGCTCGGACTCGCCCCAAGCTTTGAATATCCCGCCCGCTCAATAACGACCAATCAAAAACGTTAAATTTACTCAGGTAAAGTCATGTTGCAGCTCGTGACAACTCGACGCGACAAACGGAACAAACGGCCATTTCTGTACACCTTTAAAAGTCATGATAGCTATGAGATAGAAAGTTAATTTCATTTAATTGGGATTAACTCAATCAGATTTCTCACACACTTCACTGTGGTGCATTGTGGGGGGGGGGGGGCCGCATACGACTGACCCAAAGTCCAACGGCTCATTTCTCCGACTACTCATTCTACAGCGTTAAGGTTAAACTTTCGGGTAAGGTTAAGGGTTAGGGCTACTTAAGTCAGAGAAATGGGAGGACGGACTAATGGATGCAAAAATAAATTAATGTATGGTCGGAGAAATGGGTAGTCGGACAGACGCGGCCCATTGTGGGATTTATACTTGGCCAAATAGTGCTCGGATGCGGTCTGACATTAAGCCCATGAACGTGCACGCCAAGTGTGTAAGTGTGATCGAGTGTGTATATTGGGACAGGCCGTGTCAGTCCACTTGCTCTGACTCTGGCGGCAGTAAGGTATTTTACTTGAACTATTTGCATGATGTTAAATGGAGCTACATGATAAAAATGACTCGCAATTTTAGGATGCAGTAACTGCATTTCTGACATGCATATTTAAAAATTGTTCAAAAACTGAGAAAGTTCTGGTTATTTCAGTCCAACATGCACCATAGGCATCATAGGCAGCGGACCGATGCAAGCTGGAGGCCGTGTGGCGACGTCGTGTCATCGGGCAGCAACAGCGTTGGGTGAGTCATAGTCTTCTTATATCCTATATGGCTGGAGTCAGGTGGAAAGGGGGCGTGCACCCATATTATATGTTTTAATCTTCTAAAATGTACAGATTTATGGATTATGCATGTCCTTATGGATCTACGTGACAATTTAAAGGGGGATTCAACTTGATAAACTTGTTTCCTTCAGCCCTGTCTCGAATTTGCACTTTATCATAGTGTGCTTTTTTTTTTTTTAAACGTACTGTTTGTTTTTATATTTGTGCTTGTTTAAGACAAATCAAATCAAAAAGTTAAAACAAAACAGCAGCAGTAGTAGTAGCAGTAAATAGCAGGGACAGTTAGCTACATCAAAAAAAGATGTACAGTCTAATTGTTTTCAGCATCTTTGTACCTTCAGAAATGAAGATGAGGATACAGAAAGTAGGGCAGCACTCTACTCACTACTGAGGCTGTAGAGGAAACCACAAACACATCATCACACACTTTTTTGAGTAGCCAGAAACAAACACGTGATCCTTAAAATCACAGGCCAGTACAGTAGAGCTTTCATAAATTAACCTACTTTATGACAAGCCACTGGCTATTACGAGGAAGTAAAGAAGAAAAAAAGTGCATGAAAGATAAAAAGACAAAGAAAACAAAAGAAGGGGAGAAAGAGACCCTTACTATTTCAGAACACTCGGCAGAGCATCCAGCCAAATCTGTCTTCACCCCCCCTAAAAAACCCTTTGTCTGTCACAGGAGCAAGGGGAGGCTTCATCTTTGTAGTCATAAACAGCAAGCGGGTAGGTCTGCATTGGGCCTTTGCCATGTTATATATTTACTTATTGAAATAAAAAAAAGTAGCTCTGGCACCAAACCACCTCTCCATCTCTAATTCTGTGTCTCATCATTCCTCGAGGCCAGAGTTGAGGCTGTGATAGAGATTAGGACAGCAGCGTTACTGACAAGGCAGCTAAATCTAAGCCGGCTGACAAACCTGGCAGTAGCAGTGTTTGGAGAAGGACAGTTAAAAAAGAAAGAGAGAGGGGCTTTGATTAATAAGGAGGAGAGAGACGAGGGCCTGGGTCAGGAAATGGAGCGTTTTGAACGAGGCCAAAATGGTTGATTGGGGAGACTGATCAGTTATGATTTAAGGCAGATGTAGGACTCACACACAGCTGATTTACGTTTAATAAAAGAGCATGTGTGCACGCGGGGGTAAGTGTGTGTGTGTGTGTCTGCACGTGTGGCTGTTTAAGACTGACCTCACAATCTGTGTACATGAGAGGGTGTCAGCGGTACACAGCCCGTAGGGACCCTCAGACCTTGATGAACAATCTACACTTGCAAAAATGATGAATTCACAACAGTTCAAGAGCCACCGCTTCACCACCACCAAACCACAGGCCGCCCGTCGCCACCGTCAGACACGAGATGGTGCCCATATGCACCGTGATGGCATCCAGATGAGTCAATTCAAAGGGGAGCTAACATGGCATGGAGCCATGTTAGGTCCTGAGTGGTTTAGCTCAAGGAGCGACCACATTAAAGATTTTTTTGTTTTGTTTTAAAGTCCGGACTCTGTGCCGACATTCCTGCAACTGGCCCGGCGATGTGTTTAACATCCACAAGCAATGATTGGCTTTCCATAGGTCAAGAGTGGAAGAGATGGAGTAGTGGCAATCATGGGTTACCTTTGGTGTGGCTTTCCTTATTTAAATAATGGAAGTGTTTGTGTAATTAATCCCATTGCCAGACGGGGGAGACAGATTTAACTGTCTTCATGTTTTCATAAGGTACAGTAAGGTAAAAAAAAAAAAAAAAAAAAAAAAAAAGGAAAACCTGGTGGCCTAAATATTAGCCATAGCCTACAGACAAGACCTTAAAGCCAGCTCTTGTTTAGCATTTTAGCTAACTTGGTCAGCAAAACATGAAAGTGTAATAAACTGTTTATTGATCACAGAGTTTATTTTTACTTTAGTAATCCAAAAACCACTTTAAAGGTCCTGTTGGCTTTGACATGAGTTAACGTCCAAAGCACACAGAGCTGTTGGTGCACACTGAAAAAAAAAGTCTTTTGGATCTACATAAAAAAAACATGTACATCGGTTCCACATATTAAAGTTATGTTTACCAAACATGATATATTCATGTTCTGTACATTAAATTATTATTTGTTAAACCAACATGATTTTCTTATATAAATCAAAAATATTTATTTTATGTACTATATATTAGATTGTATTATGCTAAACTGACTTATTTTTATTATGTTAAATGAATGTGTTTCTTTAATGTGTGTTATATGTAATTATCATTAGTTGGATCAACATGATTTTTTCATGTGAAGCTAACCTAACCTTAACAGGTTAATCAGATACTATTAAGTTCGGTACACTTTAAAGATTTAAATTACTTTTATAAGCTGATTTGTAAGTTAAGAATTTCATCTCGACACCCTTACTAAACATTTACTAAAGCACATGTGGACAACCAACTTATCTTCAATTATAAATTCCAAACAATGCATAATAAACATGCATAACTACTAAAAATACAACCTGTAATCTAGTAATATGCACATCACATAATAACTCAGTGTAAAAATAAACACTAATTTAATTGAAAATTACCATTTTTATATTTATTTAACATTTCAAGCAATAGAATACTGCAGAAAAGATCTTTGAGGACGTACAGTTTTTACAATCGCAGAGTAAAAAATAAAATGGTGTCGGCATGAAATGAGTGTATCAGTGTTCATAGTAAAGAAAAACTCACCCCAAACCCTAAAAATGAGGGTTGTAATGCATTTCAGTTTTATAAAAAAATATAATTTTGTGTGTGAGCTCCACCCAAACAAATCAAACAATTGTCAGAGGTAGACAAAATAATGCATAAAGTATTACCAGCAAACACGCTTGGTAGCCTTTTTTCCCCAACAAAGATACAACATTATTGGTGAACCAGAGGAAAGCACTATCCATGGAGTCAGAAATGTGTTTGTGCATGTGGAACAGAGACACGGAGGGCCATTATGCACACCAATGGGCTCTATGCACAGCTCCACCACTTCCTCAATTTAAGGCAGGTCCCTCATTTCCTGTCTTACATTATTGGACAAACTGATTAATCCAGGTGTGTCTGAGTAGTCACAATGGTCTGACACACCTGGATCAATCAGTTCATGTCCAATAATGTAAGACAGGAATGAGGGACCTACCTTAAATTCAGGAAGTGGTGGAGCTGTGCATAGAGCCCATCAGCAGAACGTTTAGCTACAGTCACCAAACATATTAAAACTTACCTAAACACACCAACACAAAGAATTTTCACTTCACAAATTTTTAAAACAAAAAAAGGGGGGGGGGGGGGGGGGGCATGTCCAAGGAATCAAACTGGAGGGCCTGGATAGCCAATTCACTGACAAAGTCTGTTTTTCAGGACTTGACTTTTGGACAGTGCATTGCCTTCAAGCTCCATGACCGTCTTCTGCAGCACTTCAAATGTGTACTTGAGTTCAGCAGGGTAGTTTAAGTTCGAAGAATAAATGAGTCCAACCTCCAGGAATCCATTGAGGAAACCACCATGGGTATATGTCTTGAAACTCAGAGATGCCAGTGAAAAACCAGAGATGCCAGTGAAAAACCAGAGGACAGTGGCATTGTACTTGAGTCCCAGATTGTGATGCAATCCAATGTTCCTTTAGCTGCTGCCATGTTTGGATTCATCAGCTGCCTGTACAATGCACAAAAAAATAAAACAAGTGGGATTATACTACATGCCATGTGCATACAGGGAATACTGCATTTGTACTGTGTAATTTTTTAAGATATCAAATCTTTATTAATGGCACTTTTCATACACAAAACACAAAGTGCCTTACATTGGCTCAAAACCACACAGAAACACACTTTGATATAGAATAGTAGAATAGAAAAGAATAGTTCACCCCAGAATGAAATTTCACTCATTATCTACTCACCCTCATGTCGACTAAGGGCTGGGAGAAGTTTCAGCGTCCTCTGTGGCTTCTCTGAGTTACAGGGGGTCTCGATGTAGCAGTGCATGTCCATATAACGGTTGCAACTGTCTTTGTAACAAAAAGAAACACCAAAAAACATCCAAATACCTCCATGCTGCTCGTCTGTAATGTCCATCTTGTATTGAAGCCCTGAACTGCAAAATTGTCCCGAAAAAAAATTAATAAGTCTATACTTCAAGCTTGTTTACAGCGGAAGCTCCTCTTCCTGGTCTGTCTAAGTCTCGCGACATTTGCACGGACCAGGATGAGGAGCTTCTGCCGCAAACAAGCTTGAAATATCGACTTATTCAATTTCTTCAGGACAATTTCTCATGTCAGGGCTTCAATACCAGGCGGACATTACAGACGAGCAGCATGGAGGTATGTGGATGTTTTCTAGTGTGTTTTTTGTGACGAAGACTGCCGGTGTCCATTTGCAACCATTACATGGACATGCACTGCTACATCGAGACCCCCTGTAACTCTGGGGTGAACTACTCCTTTAAACAGATCCAGTAAACCAACAAAAGCAATTTAGGCTAATAGTAATACTCACCACTACTACAGAAGCCTTTGACATAGCAGCACCCAGTATGTTGAATATTCCGCAGCACATTCACTAGAGAAAGCGACACAGATGGAAGTTCAGTTCACACACATTGAACAGAAATACAGCAAATCTTTATCATCATTTACCATTAGTGCCATTTCTTTCTTGTACTGAGAGATTGATTATTAGGCACATCTCTCCAAAATAGTTTAAACAAAAAATGAACATTAGAATCTTAAGGGCAGTGGGACTTGCAGTAGTTATCTTTACTCACAATATATTGAATATTTAAAAAAGCAACTGAATAGTAATACTCACCACTACTACACAGAGCTTTTGGCGCATGCACCAAGAGATGTGTGGGCCTTGGCTGGAGGATATTATCTACAATGTAAAAAAAAAAAAAAAAAAAAATCAAGCATGTGTGTAGGTAACATCAACTCAAGGCAGGACATAGACATAAAATACCCAACGTATAGGCTGAAATTAGTTGTTAAACCCGAGCAAAAACGACAAAAAAATTAAAATCGAGAAGTCACCGGCTGTAGTCTACTAATTTTAATGTAAACAAAGTTGTTGTTAAAAATAAAGTTACCGTCACTTACCGTAGCCACATTTAGCTAAAGCCAATGCCAGAGTTACCCATCCCCCACACTAATTAACCTCCCAGTGCCGGTTTGAAAAGAGAATTTTCCCATACAAACTACACATTACCTTACCAGAAATAAAAACTAGGCAAATGAAAAGACTTAGGGTCGGCACACATGACTGCTGCCATCAGCAGAACAGAGAATGACCAGACAAACGTTAGCCTAGCAGTTAGCCCCAAGACTAACTCGGTTTTACTCGACGTTGCGGGGCAAATAAAAAGCTTGACCTTTTCAAAACTTGATTAAAAACACTCCACTTCTATCTCTGGCCCATATTCAGTACGTTTTTATTACCTTCATCCGCCTTCATCGTGTCCAGAGCCGACCGAATCCACAGCTAACATCACAGCGAGGGAGAAAATGGCGGAGCCTGCAGGTCCTCAACAACCGTCTTCTGGACTGAAAAAAAGTCCTGAAAAGACCGCCCTCTAGAGGCGGGCTTTTCAGCTTACTTCCGCCTGATAAAACATAACTTTTTCATGTCGTCTTGAAATGACAGAGACGTGTAGGTTTAACATTGCTCAGTATTGAAATACTTTTTAAAGATTTAATCATGTTTTAGAGAGGAATTTAAAACAATTATGTAGATTATATAAAATGCATACTTGTAAATTGGACAACCCCCCTTCTTCCATTTTTTCAGTGCAGGATCAACAGGGGCCCAACTGATATTTATCCTTTGGCAGGAGCAAAAAAGTGTGAGAAGTCAATGTGTTAGTTTAGTGGGTAACTATTACAACTGATCACCTGAGCCAGAGTTTAAGAAAATATGAAGTTTGGATTTCAAGATTTCACAAGGCTGTAGCTTGTAAGTGGTGAGATATAAATCTATGGTGTAAATGAGAAAAATATTCATAATGACCTAAAGTTTGTGAGTAAATTTACTCATCTAATTTGCATATTGTGACAATGTGACATCACCAGGTGGCAACCACATTGGATTACGTGACTTTAAGTAAAACTGAATTTTGAACATATTTACACAGAAAACCGACCCGTGTCGCGGCGGACCCCTCTCCCGCTCCGGCCGCTGTATAACAGACTTCCACCCAGTCGGGGATCTAGCTACTATTTGACCCCATTTCACAGCATCTGATGACACTGATTAAGACCGGGAGATACTTGAGATAACAGGAAAACAACCAGTTTTACTTCTTTTTTCTTTTTTTTACTAATAATTAGAAGTGCTATTATCTGTGTCTGTGTCTGTGTGGTTCAGTATGTGTGTGTTTGTTCTCACCCTCGATTGTGTATTGTTACTCGCTGCCTCTTGTTCTGCCTCTCTACACCCACCACCTCACGGTTGCAGATTAGGCCGCTTAGCGCTCACCGCGGGGCGAGCTAATCACCAAGGAAAGCAAGGGGTAGGGGAGGAGGGGCTAGGAGACTTAGAGAGAGAGAGAAGGAAAGGGGAGTGGTGCTCAACTGCCCCCCCCCCATCCAATCCAACCATCCGACCCCCGCCAATCCCGCCCCCGTACTGCCCGCGGGGCACCATCATGGTGACAGCAGTATGACAGTAATCTTCCAGTGACACTTTTCTGTTTTTTCTTTCTTTTTTTTTCTAATTGGTGTGTGTATGTGTGTGTGTGTGTTCCTTTTTTTTCCACTCTTTTTTTTTTTTTCATGGGGGGGTGGAGGGTGGGTACCCGAAGGTACCATGACACTTAGACGATTGCCCCCAGAGAAGGCAACAACATGGCAGCACAATGATGTTTGCCGGCACCAGCACAGCCAGCCAGGAGCAGCCTTCCCTTTCCTCGCCTCTAAAAATACTTACACACAATGCATCTGATAATAGGTTTATGCAATGATGCACCGCCGCATGGTAATCTATCCACCCCAGCATCACCCACCACCACCTCAGCTGATAGACAATATTACAAATGTAAAAGGTTTAGTCGTAGCACAAAACAACATGTAAATGTGAATAATATCCACAATAGGGATGAAATAAGGTTAAATTCTATAAAGGATTGTGCTGGTCCCCGTTCTATTCATCTATTCTGTTTCCCTTATTGTCAGCAAATCCAATGTTGGTCCATCTTTCTGACATTCCCACCCTGGCGTTCAGCCCTAAGCTCATTCATTCCGTTAAATGTTTAGAGATGTGATAACAAATATCTTATTTATTTATTCATCTATTTATTTATTTATCTATTTTTTCAAAGGGCGCAATCATTCTTTTAAACATGAGAGATGTAATTTCTATAGGGAACATCATTCAGTAGTAAGCGACTATTTTTTAGGGGTTGACCCAAAATAAACTACAGTGTGTTGTGGTAATGAAGGAACATGACACTCAGCGCAACAGATGTGTTTTTAATAGTTTTCTGACGACGATGAAAGACAGGATTATGGGATGTATCAGGTTTGGGATAGACGGACAATACGGTAAAGGAGATGTTTATTGTTGTTGTTTTTATTGTTTTTATGGGATGCTGAGAAGCTGCAGAAGGAGATAGAAAATAAAGGACAGAGGTCACGTACTGTAGAAACGCGACGCTCTAATTATGGTGGCAAAACCACCTGTTTAGTGTAAGTTATTTGAACTGGTGTTTATCACGATTTTTTTGAAGGAGCGCGCGGCGTCTCCACGCGTGTGCCGGTGAGCAGAAGGTAGAACTCCAGACAATAAGAGGCAGATTTAAGCGGACTGTCGCTCGGCGTGCGGAGAGCATCTTCATAAATCCTAATACACAGTCTTTTCCCCCGTGGAACAGGAAGAGAGAAAGAAAAAAAAAAGCAAAGGAAGGGAGGGAATGAATGCATTTTCTTCTTATCTATCTGTCTTTCACTCTCTTTCCCCCAGTGAGAGAGACAGAAGGGAATAAATGGCTCCCCTCTCCCTCTCCTCTCTCCTTGGTGTGGGCTGACAGCACAGCAGATGGTGGTTTAAGCAGTGAATTTATGAGTGCCACAGTCTTAATGTTGCAGAAAGAAAAGAAAAGGACTCGCATCAAACGCCACTGACAAATGCACTTGCTAATATTAATGCACTCCTCATTCATCCAATATGCTGCCTAATTGCTTTTCTGTACACAGTAATATGGCACCTGCTGCTCAAGTCCGGCACTCGCATCAGGAGAGGGGAGATTGAGGAGGGGAGAGGAGGAGGAAGGGGGGGGGTGGAGATGTGAAAGTAGAGAGAGATGAGAAACAAAGTGTCTCTCTTTCATTCTTTCTTTCTTTCTTTCTCTCTCCCTTCTTTTTTTCCCCCTGTGATGGATGCAAGGCTGTGGATCATGCGCCAGACCTGTCAGTGTTCCTAATTAAAATTTTATACTTACAGGCTCAGGGAGAAAAAAAAAAGGTGGAAAGCACTCAGTAAACAATCAGTTATGAGAGGAGAGGAAGGGAGAGGCCATCACACGCTCGCGCATGCTGGGGACACACTGAGGCGCACGCCGTCCAATTTTAGGTCCAGTGTCAGACGGAGAAGATTCTTGGACTTTGTTAAAGCGCAGTAAGGCCAGATCAAGCCTTTAATCCAAAAGAAAGGGCCTACAAAAACAAATAACAACAACAAACATAACAAATCAACCACCTCAAAGCAAAGAAGCTCTTCTCATTGGCTCTTGTGGTCACATCAAATGTAAGAAAAGCACAAAGGCTGTTAAAGCTGTGTAGCTGTCACCTGTTTCGCAGAAATGGAGCCAGGTTAAATTTTCCTCCTTAAACTATCGTCACCGACAACATCGATTATATTACATCCACTGGACACTCAGGCCCCAGCTTATCATGAAACATTAAAACGAATATTTCGATCAAAACTCAATTAAAAATAATCAATAGCGCATGATTGCACGTGCACTATGAATTATTCAGAGTTGATATCGTGCACATTGCCCCCGTGCAGGTTGTAAAAAATACCATCACCTACATTACCAGAAGCTGCCGGTTTCTTCCCGGTATCAACTTTGTTATCATTATCACTTGAGCTTTTCTCCACTTCTTAAAAAGTCAGACAGATGAGCATCACTGTAGTGCTCTGCATCATGTTTTGGGGTCCATCTGGGGCCCATGTTAGCCCCCTATAGCCCCACCATTATCTGCCCTCCAGCTGCTGTTAAATGCACTAAATTGTAAAATAATGAGTTTGTAAATTGCGCGCAATTACGGATGCAAATTGAATAAATCCTCCAAACTATAGATTGTCCTTTCTCCTCACATCAACACTTAATTGATGCACGTTTGATGGATATACCTTTGATAGCAGGTAGTTCTTTTGAGCGGTGGGATGAGAGACTGAAAAGGCATTTTGTTTGTTCGAGGCGGCTGCGGCGGTAAAAGACAAAGTGTGATTTAATGGAAGAGAGTGTGCTGCTTGTGGAATGAGAGGTGCAGTGTGCCCGTGATGGAGGAGTGCAGTAAATTATAACAACAACGGCGAGAAGATCTTAAGCTGCAGCGTAACACACACACACACATGTAAGTCAGTGGTTCAGTGTAAGGGTCACCGAGGGGTCACGGAACGATAAATAATCACAATATACATCTACTACCAAAAAATTAAAATGAGCAAGAAATATTTCTGACATCTTTCCATGTGAAATATGGATACTGTAAAAAGTATCTGATAAAACAGGTTCAGAAAATCCAGTTTCTCATACTCATCTGTGATGAGGCCTCACTCACAGAAGTTGCATCACACAACACTGCATTCATCACCACAGCATAAATAACATGCATCAATTCAAATTAAAAAAATCAACCAAAAATGTCGCAAAGAGGGGGAAAAAAATGACGATGACTCTGCAGCTCTCATAAAACACGGAATAAAACAGAATGATGCTAAACTGAAATGTAAAATGAATATTGTCATTGGATCAGATGGAAAGAGACGAAGTCTTAAGAAAATCAAAGGAAGAAGGATAATTTAATCATTTATGTTGATGTTTAATTACATACTTATGAATTTGCATACAAACTACAAGTTTTGGAAAATATATTATATATAATATAATTACTTGTATACTTAACATAACTTGAGTTCAGTAATTTATTGAATTTAATTATAATGCAAGTGAATTATACTCCTTAACTTGAAAAATTGAAATATAGACCAATGAACATAGTGAAGGTAAGAAGACATGATTAAAATTGTGTATCTATATTCTTTTCATTTAGCATGTGCAGCTGCTAACACACATTAATAACTACAGCGCTTCTTATACAACCGTATGAATTCTGATCCACTGGAGCCTGATTGAAGTTTTTCTAACATTTCTTCTCTCAGCTAAAAGAAGATCAGTTATTCGTCTCAAAAACACCATGTGGAAGTTGTAATAATGAAGCAGCAGACAGTGAAACATCAGACACACAGTCAATCACGCAGGATTCACTTTGACCGTCACACACACACACATACACACACACAAACACACGCTTGCTTTTACCTCTCCTCCCCCCAGTGTGTCTGTCTATGTGGGTGGATGTTTTGCATGCATTTAGCCTGTCCATGTGTGTGTATGTGTATACCATATGTGTGTGTCTTGTGCTTGTGTTTGTGTGTGTGCGAGCTAACTCTTTTATGCATGAAATGGAGAACACAGTGCACCTGAAGGCACACATCAACACCTCAAGAACTGCCATCAGCTCAGGACTTGAGTCACATCCAGCAGACACACAAACACACAAACGAAAGCATTTTCGGCTGAGTGTGCGCACAAAACACAAAAACACATTTGACATAAATAAAGTAATAAAAATAAATTTTCCAGTGCCATTCCACCCACTTATTATAACTAACACAATCAGCTGTGATTTCCCCCAAGAGAAATAACTGGCATTGGTTTATTATTTCTAAGTCTGAACAGCACCATCATACATTCAGTTTTAATAAAGCGTCTGTTCACAGCTACTGAAGTGATGCAAAATTACTGGAATTATTTAATAGAGTGTGATCAGAGTGAAAAAAAAACATCTGTAAAGGGACTGAAGCAGAAACTGGTTTAGGAATTAAAAAAAATGACTTAACACATTTTTCTTAAATGCTTAGAAAATCAAATATTTTGTCATAATAAGGACATATTCTAGTGCCTCCCTGAGCCATCGCTCTCTTCTCGTCCACGGCCAGTGCTGAGGTCACCACAGCCCCCGCACTTTTGTAGTTTGTGTATTTTAGGAGGAAGAGGTTTTTTTCTTTAAAAAAAATTAATCACTGGCACATTTGCAAGTCGCAGGAAGACCAGAGCATCATCATCATCATCACCATCTTCGCTGGCGATATACTACCCACAATCCTTTTCCACAAGCTGACTAATTAGCCACAGAAAGGTCAAGTAAAGTCAGAGTGTGATTAGAGAGAGAAATAGAAAAAAGGGGGGGTGGGAGAAGAAGCTCACATACATCTAGTTTTTGGACCTGAGCCAGAATGTCTCACATTTGTTTGTTACTTTTTTCAATTTGCTGTCTTTACTCGTACGTCTTTTTCTCCACGCCAGCCGAGTGCTTCGCCACGCAACACTGACTTCCCTTCAGTCTTTAATCAAACGCTTACGTCGCTGCACCTGGACGTGTTGGCTGAGCGGTCGTCAAAAGCCAGAGATGGCGTGCAGATCGGACCTGGCGACCATGATGTGAGGCCTCTTGGATCAAATGCAGTGGAAGAGGAGGGGGAGGAGGAGTGGAGAAGTTACACAAGGGGTCACAGATAGAGTTTAGGTAGAACCACTTCATTTGCTGCAACATATGTGTGGAAGTGCAGGGCCGTTGCTAGGAATTCTGGGGCCCCGTAAAGAATACTAAAGTGGGCCCCTACCCCCTAACTTTTCAATTTATTTTTTTTATTAGACTATGTATGTATTATCATTTTTTATTTAGCCTTCTTTGTTTTGATGCGAATGCAGCATTACTATGAGTATTAGTCAGGGTCTTATGCAGAATAATTCAGTCATACAAAGACTGCTGGGTTTTTTTGTGCGCCCAACTGGGCACTGGGCCCCTAGAATTATCATCGCCATTTTCCTCTATGCAACGGCCCTGGTCTGTGAGCACATCTGCACACATGCATTTGTGGTTGTGTGTGTGTGTGGTTTACTGCCAACAAATACATGACGGTAGATGCAGGACCGGAGCTATTCCCAGTGTGCCTCATACGGTGGTCTTGCCGCAGGCTGCTCCCCTGGCTCAATGTTGAGTCAAAACACCTCCTGGTAAATATATCTAAAATGAGGAAGAAGAAGGAAAGGGACGCGGCAGCGAGGAGCCGCGCGCTTCCCTGTCAACAGCAAAACACGGCGAACGTGTCGGATGACAATGCACTGACACACTGACACTGCACCTACTGTGCACTCCCCAACCTTTGGGAATTCACTGGAGTGAGGAGCCGGTGTCTACTTAGCATCACAGCTCCAGGTGATCTACAATATGTGTCACTCTGCAGGCTTTTTTTTTTTTTTTAAAGCAACATATGTTTTGCTACACACAGACACGGAGCTCACACACTCAAATACACACCCACTGACAATGGCGGGTACACTTGCTTCTTCTACCTGGAATAGCCTGATCCCTGAGGGGAGTGGTGTTTTAAGACATTCAAACACACTCTCTCTCACACACACACACACACAGATAGACGCATGGTAAGTGGACTCGCAGACTAATGGAGTTTAATTACTCCCAGCACATCCATCAGGGGCTCCAGTAGGGGAGTGGAGTATTTTATCACCACTTTTAAGGGTTATTAGTACAAATACACTGTCACCCTGCATTACCACTGCAACGCTTTAGGGTGCCATGCCCCCACCACATTCATTACAATCTCTATCAGTATCTATCAGAACTAAATGCTCCCTCTTTCTCTCTGTACCTTCCTCCTTCCACATCCCAGACGAACCCACCACCACCACCACGCACCCACCTCTTTCTCTTCATACCTCCATCTCCCTTCACCTTCTTTGACATACACCTCTAAAAGTTTCACTCCATTTATCGTCCGGCACTTTGAAGATGGAGTTTGGCAGCTGGCAAGGACACCATATGACAGTACAAGACAGTGACTTTAAGAGCCCAGTGGTCACTCGCAAGAAAAAAAAAAAAAAAGAGAGAGAAAAAGGAACATTTCTGGATCGGATGACTTCTTTCCAGGGAGGCTTAGCACATTATTCACTTCACGCCATTACCAGGCACGCAAAGGTGGAGGGCTTAAGAGAGATTTGCTTCCTTTTCTTTTTTTGATGTGTACTGTTACTTGAGAAAAGGGGACGGTTCGCAGTTTCTGGCCCAGGGAGGTGAAGTGGGGGATATCAATCACACAGTACCCAACACCTTTAAGAGTCCATTACGGACTGGCAAGACTGACATTTTGACTAATTTGAAGAGACATTCAGGTGTTCAGGTCTTTTCAGGCTATGGTAATGTGTGTGTGTGTGTGTGTGTGTGTAGTGTATCTGTGTGCATGCCAGTGTGTATGTGACCTAATCCATTATGAGAACTTAATTAGCTACATATAAGAGCTGTATGATCTAGAGGTCTAATTACAATTTCTTTATATTTTCGTATTTTCACACTGTAAACAACACATTGGACTCAACTGCAGCAAACTTTAAATGCAAACGTTACCTAAAGGCCAAGATGACTTTAGTTAGTGCTAAAGCTGGAAGCCATGATGTTGAAATCAATTTAATTATCTTATAGCTATCTGCTGAGAGAATGAACTGTTGCAAACCAAATGACTAAAACAATGAAATATGTGATGTTGCAAAAACTGACAGAAAATGTCAACAGTCGACAGCAGTTGTTCTTCATTTAGAGCGGCCATTTTAGTTGTTGAGGAAGCTTAGTTTTGCTAATGCTATATAGCGAGTAGCAGCTGTTTACCAAGGAAAAGCATTTCAGTTTCAGCATAGTCTTTAAGTTAGCTCGCTAACTACGCCATGTCCCCATAAAATACAGTCTTGTAGCCTTGAAGAAGGCATATAATAACATCTTTTAGCATAAAGACAACAATGGCCGTAGCCTTTGCCGAGGCATAATCACCACCTCACACTCTCAGCAAGAAACCACACTCACAGCAAACTTACAAACAGCACCTTTAACGAAAATACTTGAATGGCGCTCAGTCACTGGATCACTTTTACATTGGAATTAAGAATCATCACCACAGCAACATGACTGCTCTGACTTCTATTTCTTCTTCCAAATGAAATTGTTAAGGTCATTTCGATGAACTGCTCAAACTTTTTGCCCCTCTGGACTTCCTGCTACTGATGTCACAATGTTCCCAGGTCTTAACAATTTATTGATTTGTATAACAGTGGCTTAACTGATAGAAGTGAGCTGTGAAAGTAGGTCCACACAAACTTGAGAAATTGTGACAATTACAGCGTCTCCTAAATTCATGGCCTTAGTAAACACCCAATAAACCTGGCAGATAATCAATGGTCTTTGATGGAGTTTGAATTTATGACATTTATTTTTGGCAGGAAAGTTATTGCCGATTAAAGGTCCTGTATCATATGAAATGAGATTGTCATGTCTATAATTATAAAGCAGCTATAGGTTCTATATTAACACTGTGAACGTATCAAAGCCTCAGTCTGAAGACACACAGTCTTTATTCAGGAACTGAGCCTTAAAAAAAGCTGTCAGGACTTCTGTAACTTTGTGATGTCACATCAAAGCAACCACTGCTTTGTTGCAATCAAATCAGAAAAGAGTTTCTCTTTTTGCTACTTATTGAAAAACAAGATTAGCCGTAACAATTTAGGTACAGTCACTAGACTTAAACAAGTAGGCTTAATACTAAAATGAAATCCTAAGGAACTGTAACTGTAAAGGAAAAAGAAAAGAAATGAAAAATCTGCCTTTAAGCCTATTTGTTAGGTTACATTGTATCTGGCTCCACTGCAATTAGATTATTCTGCTTAAGGAACACATGAAATAAATACAGGGTCATCCAAAGGTCCAGGTTGCCTTCTTTTATCTATTACTCTAAACATCGCAAAACTCGATTCTCCTCACCTACAGCACTTTAAACACAGAGCTCAGTGTCCTGACACTGTTACGTGGCAGCTGTTACGTGCCGCTGCCACAGACTGGGGAAGGTTATTTGGAGGTAAACCCTCACAGCTCAGGCTTCGTAAATGGCACAGTAACTGTTTTCACACAGTGTTTATGTTCATGGCACACACCTGGCACATTGGCCTTGGTTTGTATTACCATATAAACCAACCCCCTAGAAAATGAACCCACATCCCCGAAAACTAAGAGGGAGTTTAAGTTTGACGTTGATATATTGCATAAGGACTAGCATTAACATTTCACCACTGAAAGCCTGCAGTGATTGAGGCATACATAAAAACCGCCACACACAAGAAGATATACATTTTAACATGTCAGATGAACTCTGTTGCATCTCTCATCCTCCACAAACTGAACCACTCCAGTCGCTTGTTGTTGTTTTTTTTTAATCTGTTTCAACCACTCATCTGACCAGGTGGCTGTTTACTCCCATTAAATTATTTCTTCTTCTTTTTTATATCCTAGAATCATGAAATAAAAATCTATACTTGGATTCCCAAAGCTCTCGTTATCCAGTTGCACATATTTTATAGTAAAATAAAACGGCGGCATAATGAATGTTGGAATTTGACCCCGTGCTGTTCGGGCCATGCAAAGGTCAGGAAAATTAATTTTGCCCAGTGTTTGCAGGGGAGAGCTGGAGAAAAAGCAGTAAGAAATGAAGAGGGGCAGAAAGGTTAGGAATACAATGAGACATCCTGTGTAACCTGAGCGTTTCTAAACCACATCATTCAACAGCTGATGAGCTGGTGCCACGTGTGCGGTGTGAAGCACCTCAGCCGCTGCTGGCACCACTCTGAGCACACACACAAAAAAAAAAAAACGCTACGAGCTGGTCCGAGCTGAGTCCCGCGTCTGTTATTTATGGAAAAATGAGGAAGGTATGGATTAAACAGCTGATGCCAAGAAGAACAACAAGAGAGGGGGGGAAAAAAGAAGAAAAAGCTATGATTCACTTCCCAAACCATGGAAGGGTGCCAAAGCGACAAACAAATCAATGGCAGTTTGGATGATATCTGGCCCCGAGCATTAACAGGCCGTGGAGCATCCAGATGAATGTATACGCGTTGTAAAGGGCAGTTTTCTTTATGTGTGGCGAGGCAGGCCAAAGCTACAATATGTGCTATTTTGTCCTGATTAACATTGCTCAATACAGGCAACTGGAAGCAGTTGTAGAAGTAGTAAAGCTCCCAGCAGCCGCGGTGTGCTAAATACATATATTTTCCTCCTCTTCCTTCTTTGAGCTGCAGCGAATAAGCAGAAGAAGTGATGCTGATTATTTTAAGAGACAACAGTGAGATCCATCAAATTAGAAACCAGCCAAAACAATCAAATAATGCACTGGATAAATGATGTCATACTATAAAATCTATGGCTTATTGTCTGGGCACAGGGCCAATTTACATCGCTACACTGGTTATGCAAAACAGTAGGAAGGCTTTGAACGTGAGCTAGTCATCAATATACAACAGCAACAGCCCGCCGCTGTTTTTCAATGTAAATTTGAATATGTTTTTTTTTTTTTTTGTGCTTATGGCAGCCCTTTAAAAGTCACATGTGAGGGAGGATGAGGAAGAGGAGAAAAGAGAGGAGAGGGAGCGGGAGGAAGAGAGGAGAAGAGACGAGCCCTGGCTGGCTGCCACTCATCTGGGCACCTTCTCTAAGCAGGGCAGAAAATCAAACACGCCAGGAAAGAATTAAAGGAGAAAGAGAGGGAGAGCGGGAGAGAAAAAGAAAAATGATTTTTCTTATAAATAGCATGGCTTGCCAGAAGGCAGAGGAAATGAGAGCAAGTGAGCGCTGGAAAAGAAGGGCTTGAGCTTGACACGGGGCTTAAAATTGAGAGGGGGCGGAAAGAAGGGACCTACTGCGCGAAAATGTCTCCAACCAAAGCAAGGATTAGTGTTCCAACCTCCTCCACCGCCAAGATCCGCCAGTACAACTAATCACCTTCACAGCTTCTCTCCCTCACTCTCTCCCTCTCTCCTCTCCTTTTCTCTGTCCTTTTTTTTCACTCTTTTCATTCCCCTCTTTTTTCTTTTTCTTTTTTTTTTTTTTGCCTCCACTCTCCTCTGCTCTTTAAAGTATCATTTCGCCCCTCTCATCATCATTATGGCTAAAATTAAAGCAGAGTATGTTCTGCCAAGCACGATTAGCCGCCGCAGCCTAACTGGGTGCAGCTAGGTGCTTGTGTGCGTGTGTGTTTTTTTTTTTTTTAAGTCAATCTAGTGCGCAGATGCACGGTGCATTACCAGGCACAGGAATACACCGCAAAACTTCAAAAGGCATCTACATATATGATGACAAGGGATGTCGCAGATAGCACCCCGCCACATCCTCTCCCTTTGCTTTCTATCTGTCGAATACCCCCTGTCATCCCTCACTCCCTGACCCCCCCTCCCCAACTCTCTCTCTCTCCAACCCTCTCCACACGTCAGTCCATCTTTCCCCCCTTCCTTGTCTTTTATTTGTCTCTCTTCCTCACCCATCGCTGCCATCCATTTCCTCTCCCCAGACAAGGCTCCTCACAAAGATGGCAATGGCGAGAAGAACGACGGGGCATAAACGTAAACAAGTCAAATTGATCACACTGAAGATGAGCCCGCTGGTGTGTGTGTGTGTGTTTTTTTTTCTTTCTTTTTTTTTTTTTAAGGGGTTTGTGGTAGTGGTTGGATGGCAGGATGGGAGGGGCCGGAGGGGGTGAAAGGCAGGTGCAATTAAGCTCCTTTCTCGCTCTTCTTTCTGGATCGCTCTCTTCCTCTTGTGGAAGGAGGAGGTGGTGGTGGTGATGGTGGTGATGTTGGTGGTGGCGGCGGTGGTGGGAGGGGAGCAGTTGCAGAACCATCCCAGAGAAAGAGCCACTTCATAAGCAGATGCCTGGCATACGATTGCAGCCGGGGGAGCGTGTGAATTCATTCTCCTCCGCTATAAATACACGCTGTGTCTCTGTATAGGTGCAAGCGCAAAATGTAATTAGGCAGTGAGGCAGAAAAGCAAGCTGCCTTTCTCTATGTTTGCATATTTTGTCCACAAATAATGTACTACAAAGGCAAAGAGAGGAGAAATCTCTCTTGAATATTCATTTACAAAATAACGGTTTGCTGATGAGGCCAAGGCATGTGATAATCAATTAGCTAAATGTTCTACAAAAACCTGGCAAGAAGGGAAAAAAAGGCAAAAAATAATAAATATGCAAACACAGTGTATGTTGGTAAAGCGAAATGACGACTTCAGCACAAGTCTGAATATCCATACCACATTAGCCTAGATAAAATATCACAAAGAGCAAAAAAAAAGGGAGCAGGATATGTATTTCTAATGAGTTTGTTTGTTTCGAGTGCTTGTACGATAAGGAAGGAGTTTGTCTTACATACGATGTGCCTAAACGCACCTGCTGTTGCCTGCGTAGTCTGCGTGGGATTAGGAATATTAGAGGAGAAGATTCAGATTCGGATTAGAACGCTCCAGACACAACATCTTTCCGACCGTGTGTGTCAGAGGTCAGTGGAGTGTCAGGACGACACCTAGCTCGGTGCTGCAAGTCAGATTCCTTTTTGTTTTTCTATAGGCAATAAATGAAATGTGCAAAAAGACAGTGACGGATGGATGGATTAATAGATTAATTTATTATTGATTAGCCTGACAGGTGTTTTCTTTATCAATACATTTCTAGAATATCATTACAAGTGAACAGCTGAAGGGGACACACTTTATCTGAAGCCCAAAGATTTTCAGTTTATATGAAAAAGTAAAGGTCACTGTTGTTTGAACTTCATTTACTCAGGGAAATTTCACTCACAGCTGCCCAGTAAAACCAGTCTGAACCTCCCTGAGCAGAGCAGGTGTCAGCTTCTTCACTTACGCTGATCCAGCCACAAGTTTGCTTCTCTAATTTCACATTTTGAGGAACAGAAACAACCGGAAAGTGTTTGGCGTTTTAAGTTTGAAACCTCACTAAATCTGGCCCGCTTAAACTATATAAACGTATTTAATTTTTGAAACATTCATTGGCCTACGTGCAAGTCATTTCCTGCTAAAAGTGTAACTGAGCAACAGCATGTCCAGAGTAATTGAATTGTTCTGCAGGCAGTGTTGCAGTATTATGCTTTACAGTTGCTACTGTACCACTACAGTGTTGTTCCATGTGAAACCAATTAGAGTACATGTAATTAGGCCTTGTGCCTATTAGTAACTGGCAACAAATATTACTATTAGGTATAAGCAGCTGGTTTTAATAAGAAGAATAAATGTCACCAGCGGTGCTCTCCTCCCTCTCCTCCCTCTCCTCCAGGCCCCTGCGCCCCTGTTGCCATGCGGGCCACGTCGTCCTCTACTGGCCACAACATGAATTAGCACTGACCCTGCCGCCTGCAGCCGGCCTGGCAGGGAACAAAGAGGCAGCGCTGTGCCAAAGAGGCGTATCACTCTCTCTATGCTCCAAAGGGGAGGGTAAAAGAGGAGGGGGGGTGAGGAAGTGGAGGGAAGTTTCTGGTGGTGGTGGTGGTGCAGGGGCTGAGGGGACTCCACCATACTTGACCGGTGCAGCTGTGCTCTGTGGTCGACTCCCAATCTGAAACTGTCAAACAGTTTCAGTAGAGGGGGGGGGGGGTTGTTGGCACAGAGGGGTGGGCTGGTAAGACATCTGTCATCCTATCATCAATGCTGTCACATCATAGAACAAATGGGCTGTGGGATTTTTAACCGCCCCAAAAAACAAGGGGACGGGGCGAAAGGTGTCGGTCGGCGTGTTATCTATTACCGCGCCGCGCGGGCCCCCCCCCCCCCCAACCCCTCCCAACCCACCCTCTGTTTTGAATGAACATCGGCCATCGCTCCCTCCAACCTCATCAAAGGGTGAGGAGAACGGAGGGGAGAACGGTCACTGAGTGAGAGAAATCTGACAAATCCAAAATGAAAAAATCAAAATGAGCTCAGCACCATGAGGCTGTTCTGCATGTGAATGTCCTTGGCTGAGGCCCAAAAAAACCAACGTTCAGGGGTCTGGAAGCACCACTTCTGACGAAGACTGAGAGAAGGGAGAGTGGCATATTTAATTTCCCATCTCTACCCCACCATCACTCCTCCTCCTCCTTTTGTTTTTTCTTTTCTTTTCTTTTTTTTTTGAAGCAGGCTGCTGCACCAAGGCAAGGTCTTCCATAATGACACCTTGACTGTGAAGAACTTCATCCACTCCAGCTTCACTATCGGCCGTCTGTGTGACAAGACGGCGGCGGGGCTTTGTTGCCAGGAGAACGGAAGAGATGCTTTGAACTGCAGACTGACAGAGGTGTAGGGGGGGGGTTGTTCCAGGCACAAATGCAAATTATTGTTACTTACACATTTAACCCAGCACCTACAGTACAACCCCACACCTCCCTCCCAACACACACTCACACACCCCATCCACTGGGTTGCACTGGGCTCTGAGAGAAAGTAGTGGTAATGGTGGTAGTGATGGTTGGTGGCGGTGTTGGTGTTGGTGGTAGTGGTGGTGGTGGTGGTGGTGGTGGTGGGGGGACAATTCTGACATCATGTTGCCCTCTTTTGGTGGAGGTTTGCTACTGCAGCTCTCTGTCCTCTCACCTCTGAAGGCAGCAGCTCTCACTCTGACTCCTGCGCCCGGGTGATGAGACGCGCCGACGACGTGGGGGGAAGTGGTAAATGAGTGACGGTGGATAAAAAGGCAGATGAATGGAACAAGCACCAGTGTGTTGAGTTATTATTGAAATTGTGCTGTTTTACAGGACGCTCCTCATGACGAGTTCAAATTCAACCTATAAAGGCCAAGGAGGAGGTCAAAACTCCAATGTTATAGAGATGCTGATAAAAATGAAAATTCATCTACATGTAAATGCAATTTGTTTTCTCCTGATGATCACCACTCTTTGCACTTGGTTGCTTTTCTGTCTCTTCCATTGTTGAGGGTAAAAGTCTCACTGAGGGAAGAATTAAACTACAACAGAGAAGCAGCTTAAGAACACTGGCAGGCAAAGGCAACTGCCACATGCTTTTAGTGCATAAAAGATTTCTAGTGAAGGTGCATGAGCAGGTTATATGCACATCCAAAAACTGATCTAAAATCAAATTTAAAAAAAGGAATAGTAATAATCATTAGAAGCGTTTTTTTCTTTCTTTCTTTGTTTTATTACAGATCCTTAAAAAGTGCCTTAAATTCGCCACTAGCAGGTAAAAGGAGCTTTTTTTCTCTCATTTGTGGAATAATGTTTAAAAAGCCATAAAAACAATCACTAAGAAGCTTATTTACCTCGGTCAGTGGTTAAGTTTTCTTGTTAAGCTGCACAAAGCAGCCGTGTGAGACAGCATCATTGTCTCAGCTTAATGACATGTTGGTTTGGACTTCTACGCATATGTGGAAATGTAAAGCAGCCCACGGACAGATCCGTGTGTGAAAGTCTGTCAGCGGCTTCATCTATGCACATATACATAAATAACTGTCTCCATAACAGCATTTTAGGTGATTTCATTCAGATGATATTAATCTGTTGAAAGCCAAAGATGTAGAACGGGGAGATTCTCCAGAATTCATTGTGATGTCTCACTGTATGTGTGTGTCTGTCTTTGTGTGTGAGCATTTCACTTCTGAATAAATCTAAAGATCCAATCAACACCTGGACTAACTGGCATCGTCGTTACGGCATACGGGAAACTAGATAGCTGACCACAGATTGGATTATAAGTATGAAATGACACTGAATGTGTCTCGCGGATTGAGACTTATTTTCTACTGTTGATCTCATATTGCCACTCCACACGCTGAGTCGAGCATACTGGCAGCGCCTGTCGTCAGGCAAAGCTCCAAGCCATTTCCCCTAGATGCATCTCGACTGAATCAATAGAGCTCTCGCAGCATATCATTAGACATAAGTATTATAATTACTTGTGTTATTAATTTTGCCTTAATACCAAGGATAATATGATATGTAATTCAGCCCTATTGAGGGAAAGGAATATTAGATAATCACAAATGCATCTCTTATGAAAATCAATATTGAAATGGATATTCCAATAATGCCAAACCACTGCCCCTCTGTTTTTTTCTCATGCATATCAACCAATCATTTTCTGCATTCATCTGGAAAAAATATATAAATATGTCCGACATATTTCACATGGGCGCCCCTGTACGAGGCAAAACAATATGGATTTGTGTTGCCTTGCAAACAATTTTAATAAAAAGCTATTGATTGGGGATCGAGCGGTTAGCCTGTGGGCTCCGTGCACCAGACCCCAGTGGGTCCAGATCATTAATGTCCTCAACTGCTGGCTTCACTGGTGCAAATTTGTTCAATAAGGGTCTGGCACTCATGCTTCAGGCTTTTTTTTTTTTTTTGATACAGCCACGTCAAGCTGCTTCACAGGCCGCAAACCCCTCAAAAAACACGGTAAAAACACGTTTCTCTCCTTTATGAATATTGCACTAAATTACGATAATAAAAAAGGGGAAAATACACGGCAAATGCACACATTACTGCGACTGCTACTCAGCCTCAGCACTCATGGCAAACATCAACTGGAGACTAACCAGGTCTAGTCAGAGGAACGTGCATAGTAATAAGCGAAAGGAGCCACCACCCACCCACCCACAGCAATACATAGCTGCTTACACACACAAACACACACTGTACGGCTTGTCATCAACAGACATCCTCCTGACAGGGGAGAGGGGGGGAAGAAAAAAAAAGTGCAAAACACACTCTCACATCCTCTGTCAAACCTCGGCGAAATTGCGCAGCCACAGTATCTACATCCAGGCAGAAACACACTTGCACATACTTTCTTGAGCAGGTATCAAAGCCTTGGCACAGCGATACAGTTTTAATTACCAGGTACTTTCCTTGTGCTTATGATTTCAATTTCTCCCCGCAAAGCTGGTAATGATATTCAAAATGCCTGCTGGCAACTCCGACTCCTTATTCTCCCCTGTCTTTCCTTTCCACTAAAATGTGAATACCTGAGTTTATAGGCTTATTTGTCCTCCAGTCACTTTGTAAAATCTTTATTCTGCCGAACATATCTTTTTTAAATGCGAGCCTCGCTGGAAGGAATGGCAATAAAGATTTTGGGGAAGGTGGGGGAAGGAGGGGAAGGGGAGAAAGAAAAAAGGTGGAGGGGGGAGATGAGGGGGGGCAAAGAGATCAATGCAGAATGTATTAGCCTGCACTACTGAGACCGACTTCAATAATAAAAGAATTGATCCTTTAAAGTGAAGCTTATTCTGGGCATGGTAAAGGAAGATGGCCCATTCCAATACTGCCCAGGCCAGATGGAGAATCACAGCAGGGCTAGCAGCCCCCAACACCCCCCCAAACTCAAAGTTCACATTGTATTTCAAACCCATATTAGATTCAGTCACACAATTACTGAGGGATTCTGGTTGGAATGCATGCATTATGGAGGAGCATGTCCAATAATACAGCATATGGTATAACATATTCAATTGGCACTACTTAAGCTTTTTCAAGTACTAAAGCTGGCGAGGAAAAAGAGAAAGGGAGAAATATGAGAATAAAGTTCAATAATAGTGGATTTTTCAATCATATTTAGCACGACTGGAACACGTGCTGATTTACTGTTCTTCAGTTCATCAAGACGATTTGGGATTTCTGTCTTGTGATTTATTTCAATCCATTTCCATTAAAACTTCCTGTTTTCAAAACACGAGCCGCTAATATTTCCCAGTTTCCATTAGTCATCGGACGCATCAGATCCCGGCACTGTCTTTCCACACACCCGCGTGGATGCAGCCGTCGGCAGTAAAACGCCAGCGGTAATCAAGCGTTAGGGTTGGAGATATAACAAGCACACTTCACAGTATGCCTAACAAGCACACTTCACACACTAATCAGCTCAAGTGGACATGTATTTCATCCACATCCTTGTGTTTGGTTTCTGCCTCGTGGATACGAGCCCCGGCTTAGATTATGAAATTATCTGGATGGTATCAATAGATAAGGTTATCAGTTGATTCAGGCGAGAGGGATGAGTGCAGTATGTGGAGATATAGTGAAGAGAGGGGGATTCCTGTGGTTTCTATTGATACAATAAAGTGACGGATATAAACACACTGGTACCTGTATCTACCTGCGGGCCTCCGAGGATTTCCTTTACCTTTTTTCTTTTTTGCTTTCCCTCTTGCCAAAATTCCTATTCATACTAAATCTCGCCACATGTACCCGTATTATTCTCTTCTCATTTTGCACAAAAAGTTGCTTTTTATAGCAGCAATTTCCAGCAAACTGCTATGATCCAATGCTAAACTGAACACACCAACACTCACTCTCTCACACACACACACATACACACAAGCAGTGACCCCCTGTTCCACCTAGTGTCTCCTCGGCGGGGTTGCAGGATTGACACCCGGCTCCTAAAATCCCATCAACTCATGTCAGACAGTCTGGATACAAGCCTATCAGTGAGGTCTGTAATCCACAGCTAAGACTTCACACACCACGCTCCCCACTTATCTGGAGACACACACACACACACACACACACACACACACACACATACACTTGAAAACAAAAGTGAGTTTGTGGCTGCTTTACTCATTATGTGATATAATGTATATGATATTTAAAGGTAGAAGCATCATCATGTACATGCATATACTGTATGTGCGGCCAGGTGTTTACGCATGCTGAATGTTTTATGGTAAAATTGAGCAAATGTAGTATGAACATTACATTACACATATATTACATACACAATACATTACATTACTTCATTAAGGACATGAAATACACTTAAAAAAAACATCCCATGTGGTTAATAAAACAGTAAAGTCTGGGGGAAAAAAAGTGGGAATGTATTTTTTTTTAACTGTCCCTCAATTAATTCTTTACAAATTAAAATGTGCAGAGAAAGAAAGAAAGAAAGAAAGAAAGAAAGAAAGAAAGAAAGAAAGAAAGAAAGAAAGAAAGAAAGAAAGAAAGAAAGAAAGAAAATCAAATTCATTTATTTCCTTCTTTCTTTTTTCTTAACACATTTTAAAACATCAATGTCTGAGAGGAATTTGATGAAAAGCTGCAAACCCTCCCACTGTGGTCAGAAATCATGCAATGTATTATTTAGATTAAACAAAAAAAAAAGGGAAAAAAAACAAGTTCAAAATGGTGTTCAAAAGGGACAAAACAGCAGATAATTTACAACTGGGCATGCACAAACTACTGAATGTTTCCAGCATATTTTGCTGTCAAGCCATTCAATCAATCCCCATTCCAGGCAACAATATGTCCCATTATCATTCAGATACATGCAAAACGCCACATACAAAAAAAAAGAAGAGGAGGAAGAAAAGAACGAGAGAGAGATAAAAAGGCACGTCAGACGAGGTACCCCCGCTCATGTCTTGCTTCAAAGAAAGAGAGAGAGAGACGGAGAGAGAGCGGGAGAGAGAGAGAGAGAGAGAGAGAGACGCAGGGTGCAGGACCCACACGGTGTAGTTCCAGCCAATTGCATTCCAGAGAAGTGACCATGGCCAGTGATAAACAAAGCACCATAGATCATTCCTCTCTCAAACGGAGCCCAGCGCTGGAGGCAGAGGCAGGGAGACCGGTCAGGCAGAGAGAGACAGAGAGACAGAGAGAGAAGCAGACAGAGACAGAAGACGACAGAGAGCTCACCGCCTATATGCATCTGCCCCTCTGCTATCCTCTGATGCTACATTTTGATGCCCTTTTTTTGCAACTGGAATGCCATTAAAGCCAGCCCGCACTGCACTGCACGCCCCGCAGATTTTTTACTCTCTGTGACAAGAGCGAGTGAGCCAGCCAAAGAGAAAGACACGTAGAGGAGAGAGAGAGAGGAACAGAAGAGTGCCGCAGCTGCTTCTCTCTCTCTCTCTCCATCTCCCCCACTGCCACTGTGCTAATGCATTGTATTCAAAAGAAACAAGAGCAAGAACGACAACAAAAAAAAATCCTTAAAATGTTCCCGTTTTTCTAAGAGAACAAAAAAAAGGGGGCATTCAACACTTACCCACTGCCAGACACAAGAGTCAGATTCAGTGTTCATTTGAGCCCAGTGTGCGTCACAACACAAACTCAGATATTCCTCCAAAACAGATGTGCAAAGAGGAGCAGTGAGGTTCTCTCTCTTTTGTTTGTGAGGCTGCCTGGCTAGGTTTCTGTATTTGCATCAGCCGGCTTCTTTTTTTTCTTTCTTTTTTTTTTTACAGCTTTGAAGCAGGTGGATGACAAAAAACATCAATCTCTCTAAGGCACACTGTGTGGCATGCATGCTTTGACACACTCCCCTCACCGGCTCCATACAGTATAATCACACATTCCTATTCTCTCTCTCACGGTAACCACGGATGAATATGGGGCTCAAAGGAAACGGAAAGACAAGTGTGCATTGTTGAAGTGTGCTTTTGTAGTAATCATATTTTGATTGGATTAGAATAGGAATTTGCCACATCTCCAGAGTTCCATTTGCCATATGTTGAGGCAATTTTATGCACGCTGGGTAAGGGAGGGGACTGGGTGATAGATTTAAGTTAAGCAGACAATAGCCCTGAATCGCAAGGCGACCATTTGATTGTTTTCTGTCTCTAAACCGCCTTGCAGCATTATGTTGTTGTGCCTACAAGGGTTGTCTGTAGCCCAACCATGAATATAATTTGGGTTAATATTTTCTTTCAGCATGAAATTGTGAACGATAAAATTAGCTCCAAGTGTGAGTAATAAAAAATGGAGAATTTACTGTAGCAGGTAAAAGGAAAGGTGGAGACCAAAACTGAGGTAAAAGAAAAGTGAATATTGATTTTATTCATCAGGTGGTAAGGCATATTTGTCCAAACATTATTTATTTTATTTTTATTTTTTTGTGTTATTATCTATACAACTCTTTGAATTTTAATTGAATTTGTCATAAAGCAACAATCCATTTGTCAATGTTGCTTGAATCTCAGTTTCCTTAACTGAACAAAAACATATTAATTGACAAACCACTGTCTTGGGACCTAGGATGTTCATTTTCCCATCTATCAAATTAATAATACTTATGATGTGAATGTGCACATGCATAGCTACAGACATCATGGACACATTTATTCACTAAGTGTGTGCGTGTGTGTGAACAAAAAGTGCTCTTGGAGTTTGCATGTGCAGTTGGCGCCCTTGTAGAGTTGTGGCTGTGTCAACTGGAAGGTACACTCTCTGGTGACGAAAGTTGCATCACTTTAGCCAGGATGTTATAGTACACTAATGGATGGATAGAATAATGTCAATTTTGGGAATGAAATTATAAGGTGGAGAACAGCTTGTAGCATATGGTATTATGGTAGCCTACATTAGGATTGCTACAACACCACAAGCTACACGTTTTGTATCCATTTAAAATGCACATGTCTTTGAACAGCAGAAGAGCCTGTAATCACTTGCTGTCCTATGTTGGATAGAGAGAGGGTCAGTCACGATAGAAGTTTTATCACACACACAAAGTCATCAAAATTTAGATAAGTCTGATATTGGATATAGGGTTACATAGGAGAGTCAATGAACATCCTAATTTCCATGCCATCAGGCCCTTAAACCGATAGCGGTGTCATATTTTGTAACTTTTATGTAGGCCTATGTGCAATGCATCTTTGTATGCCCACTTATTTATCATTATTTATTTTATCTTTATTTTTCGGTTATTTAATTGTGCCACTCCACACAATTATGTGCCACATAATTATGTGTTGGTGTTTTGTTTTGTTTTTTTACGTTCAGGAACTGCTTGAACTGAATTGCCCCCTCAGGGACTAATAAAGTTGTATGATCTAATCTGATCTGATCTGTTTTCAGACAAAAAACACCCTGATGGATCCAGGTGGGTGGGCCCTTCGAATCAAAGTTTCTCATTTAACACTCAAATCCTGAAACCTCCTGGTCACTCTCTGTCTGTCCCTGTGTGGCCTCAGACTGTCCTGAATGCTCCCAATTTGGAAGTGGTGGCTGGTGGCAAATTTGGACACCTGCTCTGTTGAAAAGCAAGATGAGACAGTGAGACACTCCTCCCAAACTTTCTTCAACAAAATCCTTTTAACCTCTCTTTTATGTAAATGTATTCAATTAAGAATACCAATTGTTTATAAGGAATAAGTCCTCAAGTATGTCTTTATTGTCAACATTATCACATTATTTCAGAAACAAGAAAGAGAAAGTGGGGCAAAGTGAGAAGAAAATTTAATGAGAGACATGTATAAACTTAAGATGACACCTAAAAGACCTGAACATAATGGACTATTTGTAATTTGCATAAATCTATATCCATTTGTTATGAGAAAAAAAAAACTCTTTCTCCTATTATTATTTCAATTCTATCGCAGTTTCATAGCTTAAGGCCACACGCTAGCTCATCTGCTTTTACCTGTTATCACATTTTATGGCTTATTTTAGCGGAATAATTTGTGCTGTGGTTATTCATCTTGCTAGCTTTCAATCACAGAAAGTCTCATTTCTAGAAAAACAGCAGAACCTAAGCAGGAGACAATGAAAGACCCATAGAGAAATAAATATAGTGCAAGTGTAGGAAAAGTAGAAAAGTAGTTTCTGCAGACACCTTTAACACATTTTTTCCAGCTATTTGTGTTACAGTCAAAACATTGAGGAGTTCTAATGTATCAGATAAAGTAGCCTAGTTACTTTAAGTACTAATGCTGACTAAACAGACCTTTAAACATTGCACCGCCATACGTTTCAGAATTCCGATATTTTTGATCAGTTAGTGAACGCAGCTGCGTGACGTCGCGCTGTGTGTTTCCCCGGTGTTTCCTGGATGGACGTAGAGTTTGCAGCTGGGACTTCGCGCACTATTTCAAACCGAGATAAAAACGAGTCACGTAGCCTCCTTGCAGCGTGTTTGTAATAGCATTAGGTGACATATCTGAGCTCAGATACTTGGTACAGTTACTGAGCGTTTAGAAATCGTACATGTACCACTCCTGTCATGCCAGGGTTGCTAACGTGAGCTAAGGAAGCGGTCCTGCCCCGGTCTGGCTTTAGGAGAAGTTCAGATGGAGAGTTCACTGGTCAAAGACAACCCGTTACTTTTACCTCTCAACAAGGAGAAAACGGTCTATGACGGATTTGTCACTGTCCAGGTAACTGAGTTAATGCGTTTATGAGATTGTCTTTGTCCCCAAACAAGGACGACTCAGAGTCTCTGACAAAGGCATACAATGTAAACAAGGACAGATTTACGTGTGTGGTAGAAACTTGTAACTTCATGTCCATGAACTACACGGACGTAGATCCTACCTTTTATTTTGAAATGTGTACTAACCGTGGTGGTTGGTGCAAATTTCAAAATAAAAGGTTTTATACGGAACTGGGCCTAAGGCTAATGATATTGTTTTGTTATTCTTATGTGCTATTGATTGCTGATCTTATGCCGAGCTGTACATAAGCCTATATCCAGTTGAACCAGACATGGTCAAAAAGTAGTTCAGCCCTGATCACGTAGGCTACACAAAGAGACTTTACATAATCCAATGTCTGAATGGAGTTCTTTTCCTTACTTTCTAATTCATATTGTTGTATTTTAAATATTGCAGTCCATCTAACTTCATGTTGTTTTTGCAGGAGCAGGATTTCAGACTGAGAATTGAACTTCCACCTGATGGCCAGCTCAAACGGGCCAGGTAGGCCACACATTATCATCTGACCTTCTCTTGACAGGAGATCAATCCCACACATATTGTTGATGTAACAAATGATGAACATTTTAAAAAGTACAATAACGAGCATATCTGATTCTTAACACTTGCATATTAGCCACATGATATACATTTTACTGAATTGTGTCCATAACTCCGCATTGTAGGCTCCACTGCAGTTGGCAGCTAAAACACCTGTTGCGTGGATATGAAAACATAGTGAAGCAGGTAAACTCCACACACACACACACACACACACAGCTCCAAAGCCAGTGTTGCGATTACGGCCTGTTGCATCACAATATTCTAGTTGTGTTGTGTGGTGTCAGCCAGCTTTGATTGAGATCATGTTGACTGTGCTGTGTGTTTTTTTTAATTATTTATTTCTGTCACGTCATTTTGGCTCCGTTGTGTTCGCTGCATCATGCCTGGCGTCGCTCCTGTACTCTCTCTGTCACCCATTAGGCTTGCCTCACTCAGAAGCAGAGAAAAATATTTTTCACTGTTTAATTAACATCGCCTGGAAAATGTCCCTATTTGTTATGTGGCCCCTCAGGGTTATTTGGATGAGATTGATATTTCACCCCGGGCTGCAAAGTTCATTATTTTCACAGCCTTTAAGCTATCATTAATTATTAAAGCTGGTGGCAGCCCCCATTAATCACAAACACTGTGTTTGATTTGAATGGCTGGCTAGAGGAAAAAAGTAGACACTGTCACTTCATTATCCTCACATTCAAGGATGTCTTTTCTCCTTTCTTCGACTTCTCACAGAGGCTGCAGCAGTCGGCCGATCTTGTCAGCTTCATGCTGGAGCTGAAGACCGTCATGGTAAGGAGGATAATGACACAATGGTTAACACGTTCACTTTGACATCGCTGCTTGAAAAGTACATGGGAACCTTCAGGCACTATCAATAACCTTAAAGGGATAATTCAACATTTTGGCAAATTGGCCCAACGCCATAATCCCTATAGTTTTTTTAGGAGTAGGCTTGTTACCTTTCATTGTCGGTGTAAGCTGTTTTTAGAATGGCGGAGCAGAGCCGTGAGCTGCTCAGAGCTTCACTACGCAGGCTAATGGGATTTCTTGGTTTCCTTCATCAAACTCATCAAATACTGTACACAATTCAACAACTCCAAAACGCTCTCATGGACAAGTTGTGACCTGCACGTTCACCACGCTATGAGATAATAACGGAAAGTTACGCAACTGCTTGCCGAAAAACTGCGATGGGAACACGCATCAGTGGTTCTGCATGAATTTACCTTGAAAACAACTCCACCTCATAACGTTCTGTTATTATGTCATAGCGTAATGTAACATATGCAGGGCACAACTTGTCCATAGGGATTATAGCAATGGGCCAATTTGCCAAAATGTTGAACTATCCCTTTAATTTCAAGGCACATACAGTAGCCTACATATGATTTTTTTTTTTTGGTTAATGAGTGCAACATATTTAATGCCAAACAAAGGCACAGAGCTCATTGGCCCTGATTGGGCGTGTGCTTCAGCAGTGGGGCGATGGTGCAGAGTGGTTAAATTGTGTAATGATGTGAATAGTAATCTGGTCTTAAAATAAGAAGCGATCTCTCCGTCGTTTGCAGGAAGTGGGTCTGAAGAGCCGTCCTGAGTGCAGCTCCATTCCACCTCCACAGTATTACTCGCAGCTCATCTCGGAGATGGAGACACTTGGGTGGGACAAGTAAGTGTGCCTCTATAGGAGCAGTGACATCAGCTCTGGAGCCAGGTTCTGAACCAGCAGTCCTATTAATTTCCTTATTAATTTTCAAAAGCTGGGACAGTTGGCTGTGACCATCATGTTTGCCACCCCTATGTGTCGACTGCTGAACAGGTTATGTCCTGTTGGTTTTTATGGTGGTGATTAGAACTTCTGGACTTATTAGATGATTTACTTTTACAAAGACATTAAATGGCTTTTTTAGGACGGAAGCAATCAAACCATGATACCAGCTCAATTCTTTGGTCACTCCGCTCTTTCCTTCTTGCTCAGCGTAATGTAATTCACAACACAAGGTATATGTTCATATGTGGTGCGTCCTTTGGTTATGACTTGTTCTTTTGTGCTGCCTGCCCTCCCTCCCACAGCTCAGAGGTGAGAGATAATGAGAGAGAGCACAAGAGAGAGAAGTTGAACAAAGTGAAACTTAACAGAAAGTGAGATTTAATGATATTTCGTGTCTAATTTCAGCTAAAATGCTCTGTGTCGCTCAGATTCCATCTCCAATACTTTGGGAATTAACCGGCTGAAATGCAATTTTCAGTCACATTCCCCTGCCCTTATCGCAGCCCTGCTAAGAAGTATTGAGCAAGCTTGTGTTTTTATTTGCACCACATTTATTTCTACAATCAGATCAGAATAGATAATTTATCTGATATTTAAGGTGGCCATTAAAGATCAAATGTAACTATGATGAGTGTTGCAACAAGAAATTGCTGCAGTGCTGCTGAATAAATCACCGCTAAATGTAAATAGTTGTTTAAATTGGCTCATAGCCTAATAGCAGTTAAGTGATAATCAAATTATGTTCTTGCTCCCTTCCCCAATTACATTGTGACAGAGTAGTTTGAAAGTAATTCACTTCAGCTCTGTGTTTTGGTCATTCACAGCGTAGTGGTGGGAATCACCAGAGGCCCTGCGATACGATATCATCACCTTTGTGTCTTGATATTATTGATATTATTACAATATGCTGATACTGCAACTGCAGTGTTTCATTCATTTAGGAGTGCGTTCCGCCATTCCTAAATCTTAGCCACCGCTCCTTGAAATTCCTTCTTTTTTTTGTTGTCGCAAATACACCACCACATGTCTCTACCTTCACAGCAGAGTCCTGTACTGTGTCGGTAAACTACAGATAACTGTCTAGCTCAGTATCTACTCTTTGGGAGGGGGGCGTCAAATCACGGCGTCTACAGCCACGTCATCTGGCTCTCTTTTTGTCTCTCCTCTCGTCAGCTCCGAACTCACTCGTCTACACCTCGTTAACTCAGGTGAAAGAACAGTCTCAGTACCGATCAGTGGGCACTGCTGCTGTGTTTTTAAACTTAACGGGTTTTGAGCGATTTTTGTCGGACGTCACGCTGGAGTGCTGGTGGTAAAGCAACGAAGAAAAAACTGCCACTACTTATAAAAACGTTGTTTTTTTCTAATGAGATAAACTTCTCAATCAGTTCAGATTTGGCGTCCATACATCGATACAGTATTGCCATGCAAAATATCGTGATACTATGCTGTATGGATTTTTTCCCCCACCCCTATCACAGTGGTGTTTCTCTCCTCTGCTGCCTGTTTCATTATGCGTCTTAGCTCCCTCCCCACAGACAAGGACTTACATTAAGTGCAATTGAAACTTTCCATCACGTGCCAGAAATCCCTCTAAAAATGCATGATGATGATGATGATGATAAACCTGCCATAAGTGGCCACAATCTGGCCACAGAGATGAAGATGCCTCTAGTGCTGCTGAAGAGAGACACCAACAACCCCTGTGCTGCTGTCGACGACGGCGACGAGGCAAAGTTATCACTGAAACTCAAACCTGTTGATATGATTTCATTTTTTTTTGTCCTTTTCTGCAGAGGTAAGATGAACACACTGAGGAGTCTGTGTGGCTGCTTTAAATGGCGGTGGAGCAGTCTTTGTCTTCTCTTTTTTTCCCTCCCTCTCAGTCTAAACTGATTGGGGAGGCTGCAGGCCCACAGCTCCACATTAACAAATGACTTCTAGTGACTTCCTTATTTTTAGTTATTGAGTTAAAGTTAAATCCAGGTCACATTTAATAACTCTCGGCCCATGTGTGGCGGCGGGCCCGGCTAATACTGTCGTCTCTCTCATCAGGAGAGAAGGGGGGGGGTTGGAGTTAGTGGGAAGATATCTGTTCTCCCCCAGCTTGGATTAAGCCTTGACTACACTACACTCATTTTCCACTCTCCTATTAATGACCATGGCTACAATTATGATATTAGCGAAATGCAAATGGCTCTAATTGAAGAGTCTCAGGTTTTAATAGGAGAAGGGGAGGTGAAGGTATGCTTTATGCTGGAAATGAGACCAACATCATTTCCAGTGTCATGTTACGGTTAGGAGACATTATACACACTGAACCTCAATCTCCAAAGCACTCGAGTTTCGCTCGGCGTCTTAATTTGTAGGGGCCGTGCTAATAGCCACCAGGGGTTTTTCAGCCGTAATGCCGTCTGCTGATTGGGCCCGGAAAGTCAGTCTTACCCCCTCTCTCTCGCTCTCTCTTCATCTCCATTTCTGCGTTTGAGAGCATGGTCATCTTAATTGGCTGGAGATGGCATACCGTGTGTTAATTAATGGAAAATGAGGTCAAGTAGGTCAGCTGCCATCACTCGGTGGCCCCCAACGAAACGTGGCCCAGGAAGCTCCGGGGCTCATTACGGGCACAGCTGGCACTCCATGTTCACAGCCTCTTGGTGTACGCAGCCAACGTGGCCTCCTCTTATCACAGTGTTATCACCCTGCCACACTGTGTTGCTGCTCTTCTGAGGCCAGTTATAGAGGCTCTCTGACAGCAGGGCTCTGTTGGGCCAAACCAGGCCCTGGGCTGAGGGAGTAGATGGTTTCCTTATGTTAATATTTGTTTAAAGGGATAGTTCAACATTTGGGCAAATTGGCCCATTGCCATAATCCCTGTAGTCTTAGAGTAGGTTCCTTACCTTTAATTGTCGGTGCAAGCTATTTTTAGAATGGCGAAGCAGAGCCGTGAGCTGATCAGAGCTACACTACGGAGGCTAATGGGATTTCTTGGTTTCCCTCATCAAACTCATCAAATACACAATCCAACAACTCCAAAACGCTTGCATGGACATGTTGTGACCTGCACATTCACCACGCTATGAGACAATAATGGAACGTTATGAGACAGACTTGTTTTAGAGGTAAATTCATGCAAAACCGCTGATGCACGTTCCAGTCCAGTCCTTTTTTTTATTTCCATTCTATATTTCAATTCTTTATTTCCACTTCCAGTTGTGTTTCATTATTGGGCCATCTCCCAAATTGATAATCCTGTGATTTAAACACAATCACAAATCATTCTTGGAGTTATGTAATTGTGTGGTTCCATCCAGTGAGTAATGACAATGCCCTAATTGGTGCAGTTGGGCTGTAAACCAGGTTATTGAATGTGTCATATTTTCTCCAAAGGAACTACTAACTTACTGAGGTGACTGCTGTAAAAGTCTCCTGATGTCCTTGTCTCTTTGTCCCAGCTGTCTTAACTGATAGAGGAAGCTTCACATTAACAAATAGCTCTTAATGACTTCCTTATTTTTAATCACTGACTTATAGTTAAATCCAGGTGAGATCTGTTGATCCCACTTGGTCATGAATCACTTTGTCAACACATGGAAAAAAAGAGGGACAAGCACACACACAAACACACACACATTGAAGCAAAAGTGTGCGTGGTGTGCACCGTCTGGAAGCAGCTCACTTGGCTGTGGAGTTGCAAATGGGATGCTCTCATCAGTCTTCCCAGCAGGACATCTGACTGTCATGCTGTTTCCATCATGGCCAAGTAGGGGCGGCAGCTAGTCCCCGCTATCCTGGCATGAGACCCCAGAGGAGGAGAGATTCGTGTGTTAGCGATGCACTGACGACTTTTTCACTGTCAACGCTGTTGGTACAGGCCTCACCCTTAAAAAGTTGGTCAGTGACGAAGGACCAGTCTGATTTGTCCTCTCTACTTTCATCTCATCTGCTTCATTAGTCTGCATCACATTCAGCACATGTATTGCTCGGCCTCCCCCGGGGACAGTCGGAGCTGGAGGTGTACAGTAGTTGCAGGTTGTAAGTCTGTCTGTCCCATTATCGTGGGTGTCTCAGTAACACTTTGACAAATGTGCTTTAGGTTCGGTACAAACAAACAAACATATTCAATTTTAGTCATTTATAGAGATTAGCCAACTACTCGACCCCCCATCCGTTGACCACGTTCTGCCATAGTCACACACACACATCACACAGCTTATGAATTTAATAAATAGTTAACTGTCTAAAAACCAGTGCTGTCGCTGGCTTTTTTTTTCTTTTTTTTTTTTTTGCTTGCAGTTGGTTAGTCTCCGCCCACCCTCCAGAGGTGCATTGCTAATGAGCTGCTGGTGCTGTGCAGAAGAAGAGCCCTGGGAAATGGCACAGGTTTAATGATTTTGGCTAAAAACTTCATAATCACAATTTAAAGACCACAGAGAATGTTTTAAAATAACCAAAAAGGGTAGCGGGAGGGGGACTTTAATTGATAGGACAGCTATAGAGAGACAGGGGGTTTGACACACAGCAAAGGGCCACCGGTGGAATCGAACCAGGGTTGTTGGGGCAAGGACTACAGCCTCTGATGGGGTGCCTGCTCCTCCCACTGAGCTACATGACGCCGCCAGTTTTGGCCTTTTGAATCAGGCCAACCGGTAATACCCCGAATTAACTTGATTAGATTTGGTCCAAACATTCACTTGGACTAGAGTTGAGCGATCTTGACATTTTCAGATCACCCTAATCACCCAGTGACCAATCAAACAACGGCAAGAAAAAAAACATTGTCGATCGTCCTCTCAATCGCCAATACATGATCAGATCACCGGTGGGCACAAGCCTTGGAGTCAAGGACAAACTGATCAGATCACTGTGGAAAAGGTCAAAGGTCACACACATGGTTGATATTTTATATGTCTGGATAAACTGGGATGTAAAATGAAAATACTCTGAGACAGGAAAGCAGGCGACCACACGGTGATTGTAGCTTTACAACTTTAATATGCATTCGGAATCGAAGACAGACCATTTGGCTCGTAGGGTTATTGTTTAAGGTGATTGGTGTTTTGAAATCTCCTCGAAAGCACCGCTAGACTGTTTTTGCCTGTCGTTGGCCTGATGGGACACACAGATATGAGAATCGACATGTCCTTTTAAAAATGTGGGAAGGATAAGTGTGTGTGAGATCATTTTAGAAAGGGAGTAGTGATGGCGGGGACAGAGTGTGTAAGCGCGGCAGCAGGAATTTATCTCTCAGGTCAGCTTGCAGGAGAGCTACGCTGAGTCGAATTGGCATGATGATGATATCATGTGTTTGTATTGTGCGGTTGTTACGGCGCCCGTATGACACTTCAACACCGTCGCCCTTCGCCGGCGTCGTGATTGCGAGCGTTCCAACAAGCAGACGCTTTTATGAGTCGGGCAAAACGGACACCGTCTCCCATCATTCCATCACTTCCCTAAGTGTGTGCGTGTCATTCCTGAGCACAGCCGCTCACATCACTCCCAACACCACCGCCACCACCACCGCACTCCATAAATCCTCAGCAGATATACAGCCGTGTCAGCCGCAGCGCAGAGAGTCCATCGTAATATACTGTAAATCTGCAGGAGGACTGTCCAAATCCTTTGTCTCGCATCAGTGTTTTGTCTTCAAGTCTCGGTGGAGTAGAGACGGACCAGAGCGGCAGTAAATCTGACAGCAGTGTTGATGCATGCTTAGGCCAGATCAGTGTTTTGTCCTCAGCTCAATAGGTTATAATTAGCTCAGGACGGAGGGAGACTGATTTACAGGTGGAAAACGTGAAACTACCATAAGGTCACTGGGAGACGCATCATTTGAAACTTGAACCAGACTTTTGTAACTGCTATAGACACTCAGGTGTTATTACTGTTTTCTCTTCTCAGCCGTCACAGACTGAGGTTTTTCTTTGAGCTGTACAGTCCGGTCCCGTCAACATTTATTTTAAACAAAAAAGCTTCTGCTACAATTAAAGCTAAGCTAAGTTAATGTGACTTAAACCAGGCAGCAGAACCCAAGCTACATCCACACTAATACACTTCCATTTATGCCAGCACCAACAAATCACCACACACAGCTCCAGCACACTGGCCATGCCTTTCATGGTGGAAACAGGAAGCAGATTCTCTACTCTGGCAGTGTGAATGGGGAACAGCAGGGACGATCGTTTTCAAATTAGGGCTGCACAATATATAATCAATATATAATCAAAATGGCAATGTGGCCAAGTATAATTTACAAATCCCTACAAACAATGTGATACCAAATATAGGCATGGACATTTTGAGTAATTTACTAACAGAGTAACCTAACCTGGTCTTACTCGAGTAACCGATTACTTTAATAAAAACATAATGACTCATGAATGCGCTCTGTCAGACAAAATATCAGGTGATTCATAAGAGTAAATATTGGAGTTTATGATACATGTGCATCTACTGTAGATGTCGGGGCATATATGCGCTTTCCTCAGTCATTAGCAGGGCTTATTTATTAGTCCACACTACATTTTGGCGACTACGCTCCTTTCTGCCTTGTGTCGTCGCAGGAAATAACTGGGAAGGTTTCAGAATGTTTGTGCTTTCTAACAGACTTGATGATACCTATCATCTCCCTCCTGACAAGGGAACCACCACAAATTCTTGTAAAAGGTTTGAAAGTTCGAGGCTTGATCCAAAAATGCTTTTACGCAGCAATAAAAACAGGTTGTTTGATTCAAAACTGTTTAACACTATGGAAAACAATTTTAAAAAGAATGATTATTGGTTAAAAGAACATTTTTATCTGTATTTTTTTAATCAATTACTAGCCATCTCAAGGTTGGAAAACAATGGTGTATATCCTTTTTGGAATTAATGTGTCTACAAGTGGTTAAACGTTTATGAATGTGATTTTTTTGTGTATTAACATTATATTATTTAAGGTAGTCAGGTATTTGTGAGGAATGAGTTAAGGGATTTTGTAAATCTGTGATGTCTGTCAAATGATGGCCATTAGAGTTTCCTCTGTGTTTTATTCATAATTAAGGGAGCTGTCGTTGCTTTGTTTTTGTTTTGTTATGTACTGTATGTTTGTTATGTGTAAGTGAGAATGTTTATGTGAATGTTGTATGTAAGTTGGACGCCAGGAAGAATAGCCAGTGCTGTAGCAGGTGCTAATGGGGATCCTGAAAGAAAGATTCCTGTCAACGGCCGGAGAAAAAGTGATGTCTTAGAAAAGATTTACTCACTGTTACTCTTTAAAGGGTCTGTTCGTGTAGATTTTTGTGTTGTTATGAATGACGCTGTGATATGGTGATATGACGAGTGACTGCAGTTCTTTTCCATCAGTCCATCAGTCAGGCGACATGTGTCTGTGTACACACTATTGTCGAGTTAGCACAGCGTACACACGGTGGTCAGTGTGTTTCCGTACCGTTTTTATTAGAAAGCATGAAATCCGCCATGTTTCTGGTGACTTAGCATGAAAATAATACTCCTAGCCTCGACATGATTGGCTTTGTTACATTCCACCATGAAAGCATTACAGAATCACTGGCTGGAGAGGAATGTAAATGAGCATTTAGAGAAACAAAATGTTGCAGGATTTGAGTGTCAATGCGGAGACGAAGCCTGATGTCACCGCGATGGTGCCCAAAGTAATAAATCTGAAGGCTGAGTTGATATTTCAATATTGCTCTCTGTCGCTGTGATTAATGACGGATGATGGGAGTTGTCAGTGTACAGTGTTATGTGTGTTCCCCTCGCACACAGATGGATGTTGATTTATTGTGTGTGTGTCCGTCTTCAGGCTGCTCTCCATAGACACGGAGTTTCGAACGCTGAGACTGAAGGCGCAGGACTCCTCTGGAAGGCAGCACGTCCTCACTGTTAAACTCAAGTCTAAGGTAACACACACACACACACACACGGTGAGGACTGAATCATTTTCACAATTACTCATCATCCAATGCAAAACTCCACAGCTTCGACGTTGACCTGCAGCCAATCCAAATCCAAACAGGTCGACTTCACCAAACGCAATTTTGCTGATAGCGAACGAGTGATTTCCATCTGCAGAGCTAAATCTAGGTCAAACTGGAGAGGGTGTGCGAAGACACGATAACTTGCTGTGACTAAGATGTAGCACAGATAAAACATCTATACACAGACCTGTGTGTGATGGAAAAAGCTTCCTGTATGCACGGAGAACACCAATGCCCTCACTCTCATCTGCATAGCTGCTGTCCCTGATGCCTTATACTAATGGTACATGTGGTAGTAGCACTGTTTGAAATGTGTGTATGTCACACACTGATCTGCAGACTGTTGAGGTGACAGGTTTTAGGAGAACTTGATTTTAATACTGAAATGTCGACTAGTCTCTATTTTATAGCTCATACAGTCATAAAAATTGGGGAATCTCATCCCCCAATTCTCAAATCTCAAAAACTCATGGAATTTAAAATTTCAATTTAAAAGGAACATTTTGAAAAGATTTTGTGAAAAACAGGGCATTAATAAATACTGGATTTTTCATTTATAAGGCATGACTACTCATTAGTATGCGGTTTATTAATACAGTTAGTGTTTACCAATGATGAGTAAAACATTTTTAACTGTAAACTACATAATGAGTATTCATGTGTTATAAATGATGAATTCAGTATTTAATGCTTAACCAATGCTTAATAGTGTGTACTTATTATAAAGTGTTACCCAAAATCCTAAAAGATTTTAGAAATATCTTAAAAATAATAAATAATAATGCATGTTCTGTTTAAATGATTAATGTGTTGTTTTTAGAATTATTCCTCCAGACTCCCAGCAGGCTCTGCTGGCTGGTCTGGAGTCAGGGTCATCGTAGATCGCAGGTCACACGTGGGTAGCATGAGCTGTAGTTTCACAAAGGGTCAAGCAAACTGGATTTAGTGGAAACATTCAGGATTTGGAGCGGAGGAGAGGACGACGCTGTGAGAGGATTGGCCATGGATTTATCATGTTTACACCATGCAGTGTTTCCCCCAGGAAGGAGCTGTAGCTGCAGAGGTGAAGCACTTTTTTCTGCATGCATGCAAAAAGTGCAAAAAAAAAAAAAAAAAAGAAGCCTGCTGGGAAGTTTTATATATAGGGTTCAGCACCAAAAGAAAGGCTATGTAGACCGAAGTGCAGAGGAGAAGCAGGGGAAATGTGTTTACAGCTTACACAAGAGATGTTTCAAGATTTAGGAAAATACACTTTTATTGCTGTGATTGACCCTGATCTTTGTGGTCCTGTCTGCTGCTCCTCTGCTCTCCGCATTCTCCTTCTCTTCCTCTGCTCTACATGAAAACCACTGAAAAACTTGCATTTCTATTATGTGTATTTATTCTCAGTTCTTTGCCGTGGACCTTGTTGCTGCGGAGGTTTAGACTCAGCCTGGCCCTGGTGTGGGCCCGACCTGTTCAGCAAAGAAGCAGAGGCGAGCTGTCAGTGTTTGAATCATTCAGTGTGTAAGATGATAAAGTGGTGTGATCATCACATTGTATTCCACTGAATTATCCCCAATTGTTATTATTTACAGAAGAACTTGAGAAACATAGTGGTTGTTGTCACGAAAACTGGTTTGAAGTCGTCAGCTTGAACATGTGTGAACCCTGACTCCCAACAACTCACTGATTTTTCACTCACTGAGACATTAAAGAGTATGAGTATGCAGGATTTGTACCTTACTGTAACTATGCTAAATGTTTACTTTAATTAAATAGCTTCAGAGATGGTTAAATAAATGACGTGTACCTTTTTACATGGAGGATTCTTTTCAGGAAGCCACCTTAAATTCTCATATAAGATCTGGCATTCATGATGATGTATGTCTCGGAGCCAGGTCATATGTTGAGTGGTCATGTGTCCTATGTGACTGGGAGGATGTAAGCAACAACTTATTGGACCAATAGGCTCTATGCACAGCTTCACTACTTCCTGAATTTTAAGGCAGTTCTCTATTTCCTGTCTTACTGTACATTATTGGACAAATTGATTAATCCAGGTGTGTCTGACCATTGTGGCAACTCAGACACACCTGGATTAATCAGTTTGTCCAATAATGTAAGATAGGAAATAAAGTAAAATAGTGAAGCTGTGCATAGAGCCCATTGGAACAATTATTTGTTCATTTATGTATTCATTCATTTTTGTATTGTGTCATTAGGTTCCTCCCCCCTTCCTCTTTGAATATCTTTAATTAAAATCTTAGTTGGAGGCATCTAGACACTGGCAGGATGATCAGGAAGTAGCTCATAGTGCCGTTGCTTATTTGAGGGAATGGTGGGTGGGTGTGTGGGTGACATGGTGAGGTGATGCTTACCTAAGCCCAGATGACATCCACCGGGGACAAGGAAGGGTGGTGGGACCCCACTCTGTGCCCACCTGCCCACCTGGCCCTCCTCACTCTGCTGGCACTGGGTAAAAATAGCTTGGAGTCCTCCCCACGTTCCAGCTGCTTCCATCAGATTCGGAGCCAGGTCATCCCTCACCAGGCACAGCTAGGGAGGAGGCAGCACTGGCACGGACACATGGAGGCTTGGCTGGCTGGGGAGTGAGGAAGGAAGAGGAGCGCTGGGGGGAGGACAGAGAGGAGTGCGATGTTGAAGGTGAAAGGAGACAGGAAGTCTGGCTAGTATGTCCCGAACAAGATCCTTATTGAAAACCTGATGAAGTTTTGGCTTCATTGTTAAAAGCTGGGCATCAGCAACAGCTGATGCAGAAATGAGGATGATGCTGCTGTAACAAGGCTAAAAATACAATTGCCAGGGCTTTAATAGGTAATTTCTATGGCATTAATTTAAAAAGTGGACAAAATCACACTGGTCTCTGCTCTGACTCTGTCTCTTTTGAACAAAAGCACTTCAGTTGTTTCCTTCGAGCCTCTAGAAATATGTGAAAATGTGAAAGATGTGTGGAGTGACTGAGTTTTATTGATAGCTTAACCAAGTTAACCTAAAGAAAACACAATGGTCAGTTTAATAGGACTGTGTCACTGTACTTATGTAATAGCATCTAGGGATGCACCGATCTGATATTAAGGTCAGGTATCGGCCCAGATATTGACTGAATAGCTAGATTGGATATCAGAAATTGGGGCCGATCCATGACGCCGATCTATTCACTTGAGGCGTGCTACATCACGTGTCAGCATCACGTCATGCAGAAGGACAACAAACACACAGCAAAAACATTTTACAAAGTTAGGGAAAGTCAAGCCTGATGCCTTCACTGTCTTCCACCTGGCAAATATACAGTTTATTGATTGAACAGCGATATCAAATCTATATCAGTTATCAGCGTTCGGACTGACAGAACCGGATCAGTGCATCCCGGTATCAAGACTAAGTCAAAATGAGAGCAATGACATTTTACTGCAATGTGATAAACTGGAATAAAATGTGTGTTTCAGACATAAAGACAGAATCAATTAGCTTTTATACTTTAACAATTAAGGTTGATAACTGTCTCGTGTTTTGCACCCACAGCACCCTGCAGAGGCTCCCGAGTGCTCGGCCGACCTCCCCGTCCCTCTGGTCGTAACATGGACACCACAAGTAAGAAAAGAAACTCTGTGTAACAACTTGTCAATGTGCTTAGAAAATCTGAACTAGAATTTACATTTAATTCAGCATCAGTTATGATCTTTTGGCCTATTTCTGAGATTTAATTTAATTTAAAGTTGGACCACATTGAAAGTGGTCAGTAAACTAGTGAAGGCCGACCTCCGTTATACTGTTCTATTAACGGAGAGCTGCGGCTTCATGCAGTTTGTCATTTTCAATATTTCTTATCATTTCAGGGCAAGGTTCACTTTGATTACATGCTTATAAAGACTGCACATCAATAGGAAAAAAATATCACTTCTTTCACAGGGATGTGACTTTTTTTTTAAATTAATTTCACTGAAGTTCAATGATGCTCCTCATCTATAACTCACCCAGCTCTGCTTGTTGTTGTTCTCGTTATAAGTGGAAGCTTTTTCAAACCTTCGGGTTAAGTACCAGTGTGAAGTGCAGTTACGGTGTAAACAAGAAAACATCACTGACATTGGAATCTAAAAAAACAACACACAAACACATCATAGCAAGTGCATAGGTTTGATTTCAGAAAAGCGGTTGATACAATGAAGCTCGCTAATACTGATATGAAAACAAACCTTGACACCGAGCGAAGTCGAGAAAACAACTGGAGCATCACTCAGTCTCAATCAGCAGAAAGAGTTGGAGGTTTTGTCGTTTATTTATTTGGAGCTTTTAAAAAAAATTCAAAGGTGGTTCTTGAATCTTATTGTAGTCTCGATCGGGCAAATAAATTGTGATGAAAGCTTCCGTCCTTCTTTTCATAATGAATAGAAAAGAGAACTCAAATCAAAACTAAAAGAATTAGATTAGAGACAGAATAATCATTTCATCTTCATATCGTTTATCCATATCAATAACACCACTTAGAACTCAGTTTCATGATGACAGATGGCAGCACCTTCACTGTCCCTGGAACAACAGTCCCTCTCCAGATATCAGTATTCTGATGGATAATTTAGTGAGATTAGATTCATTGATTGTAGCAGCCTCAGAGTCAGACACATGAGCTTTAATTATGTTCCTCACACTAACTGAGTTCACATTGTTTCATCCACTTTGTGGCCTAGAGTCGAGCCAGAGTTGCAGTACAACCAGATGAACCTCAACATCGTGATGGCGATTAGCGCGATTACTTGCACGTGACCTGTGCATGCAGCAGTGCACAGGTGATGTTTTTTCTTTGCAAAGAATGCACACGCTGTCAATCATGCACCTCCGCATTAAGTCATTCTTGAGGAGACACATTTTGGGAACCACACATGTTAAAGGGATAGTTCAACATTTTGGCAGATTGGCCCATTGCCATGATCTCTAAAGTTTTAGGAGAGTCACGAGCTGCTAATTTTCCTTCATCAGACTCATCAAATACACAATCCAACAACACTCTGGTGGACAAGTTGTGACCTGCACATTCACCACGCCATGAGATGATAAAATAAAGAAACATTACGAGATGGAGTTGTTCTCGAGGTAGGGGGGCAGTTTTTCAGCAAGCAGTCTCTGCATTTACCTCAAAAACAACCCCGTATCGTAACGTTCCATAATTATCTCATAGAGTGGTGAATGTGTAGGTCACAACTCGTCCACCAGAGTGTTTTGGAGTTGTTGGATTGTGTATTTGATGAGTTTGATAAAGGAAACCACGAAATCCCATGAGACTCCGTAGTGTAGCTCTGAGCAGCTCACAGCTCTGCTCCGCCATTCGAAAAATAGCTTGCACCGACAATTTAAGTTTACAAACCTACTCCTAAAACTGTAGGGATTATGGCAATGGGCCAATTTGCCAACATGTTGAATTATCCCTTTAAGAGTTTTCATTTGGAGACATAATTTAGTTGAAAGAAAGCTAATAAACTGCAGTACATCAGCACATTGTAATATTTTTAACATCTCAGTAATATTGTATTGAGACACAAGTATCGTGATAATATAGCACCATAGTGCATGTGCTGTACCTGGCTTTGCTATGACTTTAACACACAACTATAAATCCACTGTTTCCAGTCTCCATCTCACACACACCACTTGATATACAGCAGCACCTGTCAGCTCCAAATGCATAATCATAATGTTTGCTGATGGAGGAGGTGGAGCTACGAGCCCTGAGGTCATCAGCCTTTCCCTTAACAAGGTGGCTGCCTGACATCAGAAAGATGCACACTGACCACACACACACACACACACACACACACACACACACACAGACTCAGTGTCCTCGCTGCACATCCTGTGTGGACTGGGGGAGGCAGTGGCTCCACATTCTCCACCTGTGAGAGCTCCTGACCATCTGCGTGAGGGTCTCCGATCATTACACCTTCCAGTGAGCAGTAAGCACAGTGAAGTAGATGTTCATCATCAGCCTCTCCCCTCCACTCTGCACCCACAGGGCCCTCAGTATCATGAAGGGCCCCGCCCACGCTGCACATGTTACTGCAGCTCAAGCCCCATTTTTTACACTTCATGTCCATTTTCCTCGGTCACGTTCGGAACCACAGTGGTTGATTTTAACATGTGGAATAGGCTGCACTCGTCTCTGAGTACAAGTGTGTGCTGTGTGGATCCACAGAGCAGTGGAGCTTCTACTGCTCTGCTGACAAGCTGCCTGTGAAACACGGGTTCTCCCCTCAGCAGCACCATGGACAGTTGACTTATCTAGTCTGTACATCACAGCATAACTTTCTTCTCTTCTTTTCCTTCTTATATCTTATTTATTTCTCTGTTGTCTATTTGTCTCTCTCCTGTGTGTATGCGTGTCTCTCACTTCCCAAACACACACAGATTGGCTGAACAGCGTTAGATGACATAGAATCATAAAGGCTAGAAAAACTGCGACGGTTGAGATTAGTTCAGTATGAACATCCCAGTTTTGTGAATGCAATATCTCAAAAAAGGGGAACTATGCAAGTCCGCTCACTTTTCCGCTGTTTTGGTTACGCTCCTCTCGCCCATGTGCATTTGTTTACAACGAAAAATCAATGAATGGAGCGGTGGGTAACGTTATATAACATATACAATGTTACAGCGCGTGTGTTTGTGTAGTCTTAACTGTCATGAACAAAAGATGACGGGTTACACAGCGTGTTTGTGTTGCGGTGTGCAGAGACGAGAGCTGGGACACCGGGGTGGTGGCCAGGTACTACGCTGATGGTGCAAGGTTCGATTCCTGGCTCCCCCAGTCCGCATGTCAGGCAAGACACTGATGGTGGTCCAAGTGACTAGAAAAGCGCTGTATAAGTGCAAGTCCTTCCTAGATGCCAGATCATTGATCTTTGATTATGTCACACTACACAAGGTAAAAGACACGTTTGACCAGTCCAGACTCTCAACGACGGTGAACGTTTGTCTAGTTTAACCAGGGCATTAGACCGGGCTTCCTGACACTGGGCAGCACATTTGGCTCCAGAATGCCTTGATAGTCTTTCATTGTAACCTGCACAGATTCAAGACACCCCTTGCCAGGTGCAGCAAAGCAGAAGCCTGATCCATGTTTAGGTACAGTGTTATATTGTCAGTGTACCATGAGCTAATGTGACTTTCTAAAAAGATTCCTGGAGGATGAACTGATTATAGTTTGGTGTTAAAAGGCCAAAGGTCAAGATCTCAGCAATGAAGTCTTTCTTTTCTTTTTTCTTTTTTTTTTACTCATATTCATATTTTATCCGACTGGATAAGCAGCAGTGTAACATGAAGCTAGCGTGAGTGGCGGAAGCAGACAACCGTGTGGCAGCAATTATACTTTTCAATGTGATTTTTTTTTTTTGATAATTGCACAACTTGTCCTCTATTATCCCGTTTGTTTCATGTCAGTAAACAGGAATCACATCCTTATGCATTTCTAAACAGTCGCCGTTGGAGAGGCATGAGGTAGATTTTTTTTTTGCAGTCACGTGACGAGATCGGCCTGTTACACCGGGTCACGTGACTGCACCTGGCGATATCTGCGGGTTGTTGTCTGTGGATCCTCACGGGGAGACGTTTCCCTTCATGGTTGCGCCGCCATTTCAGACTTTGAGACTGTGATTAAGCACTAACACACACACACACACACCAGAGTCATCCTCTGCTACCTATTGCATAATTTGCCCAAACACATCTCCACCTGCTGCATTAAGACATTTTCTCTCAGCCTCTCAGATTCCGGCCTCTATAATTGGCAATAAAGTGCTGTATTGTAAAAGCAGCTGTGGGCTCTTTGTACGTCTTTGCCTCCTTGTTATTGTTGTTTGCCGTCTTTGCTTCTGCTTCTTCTTCTTCTGCTTCTCCCCCAACTCTGCTTTTCATCTCTGCCACTGCCTCCAAGTCCGTGAGTGTGTCTCTCTTTCCTTCACGCACACACAGATGTTTTTTTTTTTTTTTCAGTCACAAACAGTCGCTTTGTCAATCATAAAAACTACTGCTCTGTATCTGAGCATTGCATTTCTGTTTCAGATATATTATCTGTATGTGTGTGTGTGTGTGTGTGTTGTTGAGCTGATACATGGCAGGCGTACAGTGAGGACCAGCTTAGAACAGCGCTACCGTATGGAGCCTGTCTGCCTGCTGTGCTGTTGATGGATCTCTCCCACACTGCAACATGAAGTGTGTGTGTATGTGTGTGTGAGTATGTGCTTGCGTCCGTGCCAAGTGTGTTTTTGTCTTGATGTGTGAAGGGTGTGTGTGTGTGTGTGGCGGGGGGAAGGGCTTGTCTGTCGACAGTCCTGACATGTTCATTTGAATGAGTAATTATTGCTTGCTCTGTTGCAGGGCCAAGACGTGCCACTCTGTGCATTTGTGTGGAACTAGAATGGGAAGAAAAATAAACCTGTATGTGTGTGCGGGTGTGTACTTTGTGTCCTTTGTGCTTGCAGACTACACAAAGAGGATTTTTAACAACTAAAAACTGCATGTATTAAGACGATGAGAAAGTTCCAGTGTGATGAAAACGTTAATGTGCGTGAGGACGGAGGGCTGCCAGTCGCAGGGGTAAAAATAATGATTACAGTTTTATAGAGACTATCGATCATTTTTTTGTTATTGTTAAGTGCATCATAATATTTCAGCTCCATATTGCTCCTCTTGTCTTCTCATCAGAGTAAAACACGAGCAGCACTTGTAGGTTGCGACCCTTCACAGCTCAGTGATGTTGACTCGTGTCTCCTCATCATGTTTGTGATTTTTCCTCTTAAAATGTTTCACTTTATTAGTTTTGGATACCCGAGTATGTCATACATTTCATGATTTAAAAAGAAGAGTTGAAGATTGGAGAGAGAAAATAAATTACATTTTGAGAAAAATAGTAGAAATATATGTTAAATCAGTGTTTTTCAACCTTGGGGTTGGGACCCCATGTGGGGCCATCTGAAATTCAAATGGGGTCGCCTGAAATGCCTAGTAATTGATTAAAAAAAACTGCTAAAAATATATTTTAACTAATTATTATTCTTTTTAAAATTATGATTAAAAACACCACACACAATCTTAAACAACTGTATTCTATACTTTCACTTTCTCGAATATAAATTGAGTTCAAATAAAATGCAGCATATTAAAGTATCTGAGCTAGTGCATCTTGATTAACGACTTGATGGGTTGCCAGATATCTGTGATGTCAAAGTTGGGTCACGAGCCAAAAAAGGTTGGGAACCACTGTGTTAAATGTTCTTCTCTCAGATTCTATTCATCATCTCCTAACCATTGAATGCATCCTCGACTCTCTGGCAGGTCCTGATTCCTCAGGGTGCCTTTAATTCATGACACGACATTCATGATATTTATTGAGTTGATGCAGTGGATGTATTCTTTCAGCACTAGTCAGTATGTCACACTTTACATTCAATATTTAAGTTTCCTTAGTTTTAGAAACAATACAGTTTGATTTTATCAGGTTGTCATGGCCAAAGTTAGAAATCAACGTATTCAAATTTAATTCATATTTTATCCATAAGTTATATTTCTTTTATCCATAAACAATTTCTCCGTTGATTTTTAATACATATGCTGTTATGGACTGTCCACATCTTCAAACACAGTGTTTCATAAAAGGTTTTGACTTTGTCCAGATTTCTGGGTGAGATGTCATGTGATGACACCTGGGAAAGTACATTTTACTGAAGAAGATGAAATATAGTCAAAAATTCCAAAAGAAGTTAACAATGAGTTTAAAATACTGGATTACAGGCGTGTTTCAAAGATTAGCAGCGGGTTTTACAGAAGTGAGCAAATTTTTTCCACTTTAATGGAACTGATTCAATAAAATGAAACAAAAACCACATATACATTGGCATGTATTCTTTGAAAGGGGGGAAGAAACATACAGTAGGTGGTCAGCGAGGCACCTCAGTCATGTCAGACTGGAACACACTGATTCATATGCAGTCAAACACAGATCGTCTTTCAAAAACCTTCGTCCATTGTGAAATTATTTCATCCAACCGTCGAGGTATAGTGTTAGAAACCATTGAAAAATATGATGTATTGATTTCAGTTAAAGGTAGTTTACTATTTATCTTAACAGTCCAGAGCTCCATGGTGCATTCACTGACTCACTTATAGTTTTGTACAGCCTTGTCAAAGCACTTATAGAGACTTAAGTCTCACATACGGATAAAGTCACAACTACTAGCAATAGAATGTCCCATTATGATCAATTCAGTGAAGGTATATGTTGAGAATAATGGGAGAATAATCTCTCTGTTTCGCACAGTCAGAAAGGATTTATTGAAAATAGGTTAAAAAGAGTTTGGCTTTTTTAGAATCCATGTAAAGAGGAGCGGATTCTTTCAGCCCGGCTGCTTTTTAGAGCTGAACCTAGGTCAGTGAGAGATATCATAAATAGATGAAGAGGACTGATTGAGACGGCCAAGGAGCAAATCTCTGCTCAGATTCGATGTCTTTCATACTTTCTTTCAGCCTTCCACCCTCACCCATCCTCTTCTCTCAGCTACGGCAGGAATTCAATTACTAGCTCTTCTTCCCTCTTTTTTTTTTCTCTCCCTCTGAACTGGGCCGAGCGTAGTTATCCTTAGCAGTAACCGTAATCATGCCACTGGCATTAATTGGGCTGTAATTGCTGAGGCTCTCAGCACCTGGACGATGCTTAATTGTGTGCACTGTGCTGGCACAATGACCCATAATTTTTGGTTCATTTTTTCCCCTAATTTTTTCCTTCTCATTCCATCTGTATTGCTCTCCCACACCTCCATCAGCCTCCCTTTCTCTTCTCCATGTGGGTGTATCTGAACATTTGTGCACCTCTAAGTTGTTTCAGTTTTAACCAACTGGTCAATTGCCATCTGCACCTCCAGTTCACTCCGGTTGCCTCGAATGAGCCAGTAAAAGCCCCTCTGCATTCGGTCGCATCAGTGTGGTGTTTGGTTATAATAATAAAGTAATATAATTCTGCTTCATGCACTCTCTTGAAAATAAACACATCATCATAATTTACTCTTTCCAAGCTACTGTGGGAGGCATTTCATACAAGCAATTAGCTTTATTTATCCCCAACTGCACGGCTGCAACTGACAATTATTTTCGTGATCGATCAATCTGACGGCCTTTGTCTTGTTTAATAGATTAATTGATTAATAACAGTCCACGAAATGTCAAGATGGTGAAATCTGCCTGTCTCAATCTCTCAGGGCACAAGTTGATGTATTTAAATGATGTGTCGTCCCTACCAACAGCAACAACCAGAAGACATTCAGTTATTATCATGTAAAACAAAGAAAAGCAGCAAATCCTCAGATTAGAGAAGCTGGAACCAACAAATGTTTGGTTAAATGACTCTAACGGTTGAATCACGATCAGAATATTTAACTATTTCTGTCAATCAGCCATTGTGGAATAAGTAAGAAAAACTCAGATCTGGGTCATAAGGGGGAGAAAATCAGATTCAGGCCTGCTGTGTGAACATACAGTAATCCATGATGGGTATCATGGACAACACAACTGTGACAACATAACACAACACCTTGAATAGTTTGAGCACATGATCGACATGATTACATTGCCAAATTTGAAAAGTAAAGAGAGATGAGAAGCAGAGGCTGAAGTAAAAGTCTGAAATAGTCTCGTTTTCCTGAAGCAAATCATAAACATAATTGAGGAATCCTGTTTTATCACAGCTTAGAAAATCTAAGACACCCAAGCCAACATTGGTCATCAATTTATCTGTTGCCCAGCAACAAATGCTACTTTTCTCATTTCATCTCTCGCTGAGCCATTGTTGCCGTGTCGCCACTTTGTTCTGGAAGTCTGTCATGTCTTGGTGGAGGCCTCTCAGCAGCTGGTGGGAGCTGCTCCGCTAACTGCAGGCTCCCACGGTGGCCTGTATCAAAACACAACACGTCGAGACTCTGCAGTGAGTTTCTCAGTGAATCAGTTCAACCTGTTGATGTTTTCACTGTTGTACGGGGCCATTCACGAGTGGAAAAGTGAAAGACAAATGAACAGTTATTCCGAAGTGAAGGTAGGAAGAATGAGGGATGAAATCCTCGTAATCACCATGTTTACCAACAGGTTAAAGGGATTGTAGAAGCTAAGCCAATGCTTTAAGCTACTGAGGCGTTTGCAACGGGAAACCTAATTGACGCGCTTTACTTTACCATGACGGATGAATGAGAGTCTAGTTGTCTTTCAGTTGAGATGCAAACAAGTCCATTTATTTGACATCATGCTTAATCACACATTTCTCTCTCTCACACACACCTCCGCACGGAACAGGGACAGCCCCAGCGACAGCGGTCAAAAACTGTTTTCCCTTTCCGGCTGGAAACACCTGATGCGCCCCCAAAGGTTCCCACCCTATATAGGCTGCACACCACTAATTGATGAGACCGTGACCCACACAAACAATTACCACACTCCGCCCTTACACACCCAAATCTGCTCTTACAGGGATAGTTCAACATTTTGGCAAATTTGGCCCATTGCCATAATCCCTATAGTTTTAGGAGTAGGTAGGTTCGTACCTTTAATTGTCTGTGCAAGCTATTTTTAGAACGGCGAAGCAGAGCCGCGAGCTGCTCAGAGCTACGCTACGAAGTCTGATGGGATTTCTTGGTTTCCTTTATCAAACTCATCAAATACACAATCCAACAACTCCAAAACGCTCTGGTGGACGAGTTGTGACCTGCACATTCACCAAACTATGAGATAAATATGCTTTTCGGCAAGCAGTCTCGTAACATGCCATTATTATCTCATAGCGTGGTGAATGTGCAGATGACAAATTGTCCACAAGAACGTTTTGGAGTTGTTGGATTGTGTATTTGATGATTTTGATGTGGGAAATTCCATGAGCCAAGAGTGTAGCTCTGAGCAGCTGGCCGCTCTGCTCCGCTGTTCTAAAAATAGCTTGCACCGACAATTAATGGTAACAAACCTTTTCCGATTATGGCAATCGGCCAATTATCCAAAAGGTTGAACTATCCCTTTAAGATTTTTTTTTTTTTTGCAATACACATTCCCTAGATAGAAGACCAAAAGTGAAGTGTTAGTTTTACCATTTCCTAATAGAGCAGTGTTAAGAAATGTTTTGTGTTTGAGGTTTGTCAAGAATTAGCTCCACTTTTATCTTATCAGGCCAAACTACAAATAGCCTTGAACAATGAAGGTGTTTATGGGGTACAATACAGTATAATACACTGTAGAGGATGTTCATTGCAGAAGTTTCTCTGCTGGCGCAGCATGTTAGAGTCTTCTAGTGTTGTAACTGACCTCCTGCCTCGTTCTGCTCTGGTTTGGTAGACCACCCTGGAGCAGCTCCACAAACAGTTCCTGCTGGTTTTGGAGTCCCTGACAGAGTTCTGGGACATCCTGGACGAGATTGACAGCAAGACCTGGATCCTGGAGCCGGAGAAGCCCAGTCGGTCTGACACCATGAGGCGGATCACCATCGGTAAGGTGTCACACACGCAGGCACATCTCGGCACAGCTAATTCCAGTCATCCAGACACTTCATGTCTATAATCCAGCATCTCATGTCGTGGTTTGGGGCGGGTACATCCTGTCTGTGTGTGCAGGGAACAACGTGTCCATCAAAGTGGAGGTAGATCCCAGACACCCTAAGATGCTGCCAGAGTGCTGCCTGCTGGGAGCCGAGCACGGTACGTAGGACCCCACAGACATGGCAACGCTTCAAAGTGTGTTGTCAGGCGCCGTGAGAACATAAGAAGCATATCTGCTCTATTACACACCCAAAAGTGACACGCCGTATGAAAGCATGGAAAATCCTCTCCTCACTCCAACACACTCATCAGCTGCAGATGAGCTTTGTCAGGGAGGAGGGTTTTTTTTTTTTTTTTTAAAGGAAGGGACTCTCCAGGATCTCAGAGCCTTCGGAGGTCAGCGGTGCTGTCAGGCTGGCTGCAGCTTCACTGCTTTATTTTCACACAAACTGAGCCTTTTAAAGGTGTAGCATGAGAATTTAAAAATGTGGCCTGTTTCCCTCCCTGGGAATTATGTTTAGTCCAACAGAAAATTGAGAAGCTGAAATATAGTTTCAGTTACTGAACTTATCTATTCTCTAACCCTAAAGCTTTTAATAAATGCTCAACTGTTCCATATTTTTTTTAATTGAAGTAAATAAAGTTAGACAGTGTCATAGTGTAAATAAAAATATAAATGTTGCATTTTTAAAATTTACTTCCAAAAGTAAACAGAGGAGGTAGCTTCATCTTTCTTTCTTTGTTAAGATTTTTGTTTTGGGCATTTTGTCTTTAATCAATAGGATATTGTAGAGAGACTGGGGGAATGACGCGCAGTACTGATCAGCACAGTCGTGAATCAATCCGGCGATCACTGCGTTGGGCATTGCTAAACATGGGAAGTTCTGTTAACCACTCTGCCCGAGCTGCAAAGTCCAGTCAATCTGGACATTTAAAGGTCCAGTGTGTAAAATGGGGGGAAAATCATGATATCTAACGTTCAGATTCTAGATTACAGCGCTCACTCGCTCACACTCACCCCTCCCGTCGGCAAAGTGACGGTGGCCTAGAAGGACAAAAAAACTTGTTTACCACGACTGGGATGACTGAGAGTATTACAGTAGCATGGAGCGATGAGGTGAAGATCGAAACCATTTTACAATATGTCTGCTGTTTCCTCCTTCTTTTCTCCTTCCACCTTCCTCTTCGTCAGTTTATATGAACGCGAAACTCCCAAGACCTCTGGTTGGCTGGTTTTTCTGTCCAGGCTGCCGTACAAACATGGAGGCGCAAGATAGAGACACTCTCTAAAGCAAGACCCTTGTTCTATGCATATAAAAGAATAATTATGACGCTACGAAAACCAAACAGATTTTATTATATTATACACGTATACAAATATATTCATGGGTAGTATATTCAGATTTTGCCAATAAATGTTGTCAATTATTACACACCTTTAACAGTGAAAATCATGTGGTGAGAATGTTTTGTCTTTTTTGAGTCAGACAATTTGAATTTAACCAGTTAAATTCAACAAAAAACAATATTGATATAGATGAGAAATGTTGCAGTAGATTACAGTCTATAAAATTGTAAAAATGCCAGAAAACAATCAAAAAATGACTTCATCAAGTGACTGTTTCCAGGTAAATCTCCCCTGAATACCTAGGTGTTTGTCAGGTTTTCTTGGATAGCTGTAACAATAAAGGAAAATAATTGTAATCTATTCATTTACATGAATGTAAACAACAAATACGTTCTGTCGTCTTCACACGGCCGAGGATGAGTCCAGTCAATAAAGCACCCGTTCCTCCTGGCAGCCATTATTCAGAGCAGATGAGTGAGAGAAGCCGTCAGGCGTGAACGCACTAGCGCCTCTTTCCCACTGATCCCCACACGTGTGGACTTCCAGCGGGCTGGTCGTGTTGACTGTTGTCTGCCGTCACGTCAGAGGACTTTTCTTCCAGAATGGCACATTTTTCATTCTCACCACGCCAACACGGAGCCGGAGCGACGAGCTTTCACATTTCTATTTAAATCCCCGTCAATTGTTGGCCATTGTTTCTGTAAACTCAAGGTCACGCAACTCCTAGCCTGTTGCCTAGCAATGCAACTCAAACGATATTAAACACATACACACACACAACGCTTCAGCCAAGATGGGAGGCAGGCGGCGACCCTCAAATACGAGGGTCACTCTGAAATATTGCTTTTTGCATGTAGGAATAACAAATAGAGAAAGTGATGAGCGGCACGGAGACAAAGTTCCCGGCGGTTCATATCCGACACTGGTGACGCCGGCGTCCGTGCTGAACTGGGCTGTTGTCACATAACAGGTGGCGTTTGATGGTATGCAGAGGAAGACAGTCTAATTTTCTTAAGGCGCTTGTACACAACTGTACACAGCAGTGTGTCTGCTGCAGTTTGAAATGTGGGACAGTTAAAGCTTTTATTAGTTGTTCAGTTCGCAAACACAAAGATCTCCTCTTTTCTTTCCTTCTTGCTGCAGTGGTGACGCCGCTGAGGAATAAGCTGAACGCCAACATGCACATGTGGTGAGTTCCTCTGCCTCAACTGAGCTGTTACTTGATTGGATGGAATGAAAATTCTATGTAATGATTGACTACGTCTAATGTTTTTGTACGTCAGAGTTTGTCAGTTTGGTTATTTTAGACCTGAACCATCAATGTGTAACAAGGCTGTCACATCACAGACTACACAGGCTCAGGTCTGAGGTCATGTGACCTGTGACCCCAAGTCCAGCTCATTTGATGAGTGTGTTAGTCCACGTGAAAAAGTTTGGAAAAATTTGATCTGATCTCTGTTGTTATCCTTGTCATAGCAGTAGCTCCCAGTCCCTCCTTGTTGATGTTTTGCACATGTGCAAGATTTGCTGTGAGATGTTCTTCCGTGTTTACATCCATGGTCTACCAGGACGAACAAACAGAGGGTCTCCCGAGTAACTGAGTAGCCTGCTCTACACCTGGCCATTTCTAGAAGCAGAGACGGAAAGAAGAACCTCGTAGTTCCTCCACAGATTTTGGAAGTGGATGGAAAATCTCGCAGCACATCTCGCGCATGCGCACAAACATCAACAGAGACACTGGGAGCTTCATATTTGTTCTATCCCAGCACCCTGCTCTCCTGATGCTGTAGCAGAGTTCACTAAAGGGAGCATCCAGCCTCAAAAAGCTATAAATTATTGAGAATTCTGAACTGACAGAGGGTCTCTCTTGTGACCAGCAGATTTTATGGCCCTTAGAGTGACACTCCATCTTATCTCCAAACACCCCCTCCAGCAGATGGCAGACATAGTTAGTTTGTAGTTGGAACTGGAGCCTTTAATAGCGAGCTACATGTTATTCTGGTGCAGAACAAAACAGAGTTCAAAATGACAACCAGCTGAAATACTGAATAGTGTTTTTTATAAACATGATATAAGATAAGATTAGGTAAAATGAGCCTTTATTGTCTCCTAGAGAGGAGAAATGTGTCTTGGTTAATCATGAGATAAAAATAGAGATACACATAATAATAGACATTTGACGTCACACACAATAAAATCAATAAGTACGGTTCATGAGCTTCTCGAAAGGAAGCAATTGGATTAAAATGTTAGTAAAACCGTAGATATAGGTGCATGTGCACCCTGCTGCTGTAAATACAAACACCTGAGTTGAGCTTGTGTTTAGCAGGATGGTTCTTGGATGATGAGTCAGAAATAAATAAAGGTATTTGTAGGTTCATGGTGATGTGATTTCACTCTGCAGCTCAGACACACACAACACTTGTCTTGTATTGTCGTTTTTTTAATGAGACTGGATGAGTGTGTGCTCCAGCCCGACCTGAGGTCCTAGTAAATACTGCAGCATTATCAGCGTCTCAGTCACAACCTGGAGAGTAAAGAACCATCTGAGTATCAGTCAGGAAAAACACACACAGTCACAGAGTGATTATTTATCTTCCTGTTAAAGTCTGAGAAGAATCTTCCTCCACCACGCTTCAGTTTGAAGCAGCAGAAATTCTCCTGTTTTTCTTTTTTCATGTTTTTTTTTTCTTTTTTTAATACCATTGGTAAAAGGCTCCTAATCATCCCCCAGTGTTTTTGCAGGCTTATTTGCATGTGGTTAATTAGTGTGTGAAGGAGCTGTCTGTGGTCTACTGGCAGGAACCCGGACTCCAGCGTCTTGCACAACCTCCGGGATGTTTTGGAGATCGAATTCCCGTCACCTGCCACCCACGAAAAATCTGTATGTCACACAGTTGCCCCCTCCCATCACGATTACCTCAAGGACTTGTGTGTGCATGTGTGTGTGTGTTTACATCTTTCTTACATCCTTGCTTGTGTCCTCCTGTTTGTGTGTTTGCGCTTTAAGTTATAAGGGGGCGGACATACAACCGCTGCCTATTTTTTTTTCTGTCTATTTCCATATTTTTTTTCTTTCTCTCTGTGTTTTGTTTTTCCAAGAGGTGGGCACAAAATTCTCCTTTAATTGGGTTGTTAACAGATAAGATCATTAGAATAACAAAGATGGCAGAATTCTCTGCACTATCAAATCGCTTTAATTATGCAAAACCATTTATCTCTCTTTTTTTTTTAAGCGCACGTTCTTTCCCCCTCCCCTCTCTGCCGATGGGTTGAAAGGGCGTTGTGTTTATCCGCTGTCACCGCAGTGATTAATGCCTCAGCTTCATTAACATTCAGAGGAGTGCAAAAAAGTTGAGTTGACCAGATGTTGATTTTTTTTTTTTTTTTTAAACCTGCCATCCTCTGTCTTAATGGATAGCTGCAGAAAAACAGGAGCTTCTCATTACACCAACATGCAAACAAGAGCAGAGAGAAAGAGTGTGAGTGAGTGAGTGAGTGAGTGAGTGATAGAGTGTTAAAGGTGATGTCAGAAAAAAAAATCTAACTAGTGTGTTTGTCTCGAAGTGGTTACAGAGGTGCTGCCCAGATCCTCAGCATCTGTACTGTGTATCCTGTGTGAACAAGCTGAGTGCTGATTATTTCCATTCACTCTGTGTGTGTGTGTGTGTGTGTGTGTGTAGGCGTTCAGTGTCGAGTGCGGGATTTGTTACTCGTATCGTCTTGAAGCTGCGATCCCCGATCAGGTGTGCAACGACCCTCGCTGTGGCCAGCCCTTCCACCAGGCCTGTTTGTATGAGGTATGCACGCACGCACACACACGCACACTAGACTGTTAAGACAAGAATAGACAGATGTGTCGACACCAGCTCGACCCGTCTGTCATGAGCTGAACATTGTCTTCTAAACTGCTGCAGCACAAACACTCACCTGACGGACACAAGGTTGTGTACGCACTGATTGTGTTTGTTCGTAGCTCATGGTGTGTAGGTCAGATTGTGTAGAATTAACTCATTGCCTGTAGCTGTGAATATGAGCCCAGTGATAAGACTGACCAGTTGACCCGGCCCTCAGCTAGTGTCAACTGGCTCCAGACCCACACAACCATAAAGGGATGGTTCAACATTATGGCAAATTGGCCCATGACCATAATCCCTATAGTCAAAGCAGTAGGTTCGTCACATTTGTCGGTACAAGCTATTTTTAGAATGGCGGAGCAGAGCCATGAGCTGCTTAGAGCTACGCTATGGAGGTTCATGGAATTTTTTGGTTTCCCTCATCAAAGTCATCAAATACACAATCCAACAACTCCAAAACACTCTGTTGGACAAGTTGTGACCTGCACATTCACCACGCTATGAGATAACGGAACGTGATGAGACAGAGTTGTTTTAGAGGGAAATGCAGAGACTGCTTGCCTAAAAACTGCTCCCGATGGGAATATGCATCAGCGGTTTTGCATGAATTTACCTCGAAAACAACTCCGTCTCGCAACGTTCCATTATTATCTCATAGCGTGGTGAATGTGCACATCACAACTTGTCCACCACAGCGTTTTGAAGTTGTTGGATTGTGTATTTGATGAGAAATTACTTGTAGCACCAGAAGTCTGCTCTGACTTTCTGTTCATTATAGTTGATTACTTAACCACAGATGCCTTGAGACATTTGTTAAGATTTAATGTGTAAAGTCCAGATTACATAGATCATTAGTTTAAAACTATTAGAGTCTAAGAACTAACAAGATCCTTACAAGATCTTAAGACCAAAAACCCAAAGACTTGATACAAGTGAAAAGTTTATTCATTTGGAGACTGTAGGTCAAGTCCAGAGACAGTCTGGGATCACCATGGTGTAGTCTTTAATTTACTCCAACTCCACAACTTCTATAAGAGGTCAAACTGGTTATAATGATACATGTAATTAAAGTATTTTATTTGCGGTAATTGCGGTAAGGTTCAGTGTATTGGAAGTGCTCCTCTTCCCTGCAGGCCCCGAGCAGCTCAGTAGACTGTAGCTCGACTGACCAGTGGTGAAAAATATCATCAGTCAGTCAGCATCATTCACTACTGCACTTTTGTGCAACACATTCTGTGTTTTTTAATCAATATAAAATAACAGTGGTGTGGGCGTAGCGTTATTGTCCTGCTGCTGAATCGAGAATTCAGTTTCCTCAAAAACAGCTCGTCTGTTACATCAGACCATGTGTGTTGTTGAGGAAGCGCAGCACCAACTGTGACAGTTTGTTTCTGCAATGAGTGGTTGTCAGGACGCCTGACATAACTCCAACATAAACTGTGATCCACCACCACAAATGAAACAAATATCTATTTATATTAAATGATAAAAAAAGGTACAAGTTGTGCTGGTGCTGAGTGATTGTAATGAAGGAGCCACCAGAGACTCTAAAAGAGCTGAATAGATAAATAGGCACTAGGATTCCAACTTGTGAGTGATGTTTTGAAATGCACCTTCTCCATTTTGACACAGTGACATCAAACTGTAATCTCATAATACCACATAGAAAATGAAACAATTTTAATCAGAGTCAAATGAATAAAAGATATATGCGCGGCCGTAGATATTCAATGAGCTCCTTTTTAGAACTGTGGAAACATGACAGGAGAACATTCTGAGGTCGCGCGTAAAAGCCCTTCAGATGCGCCAAAGTGTCGGTAATCTTGAATATACCATTAAAGTGTGCAGTATTAAGTGTACATTGAAACAAGCGTTATCATCACTTGACACTGACACATCAGATTCAAGGTAACCATGTGATGAAGTGGTTCCTTTTCTCCCTTTTTCCTTCAGTGGCTGCGAGCGCTGCCCTCCAGCAGGCAGAGCTTCAGCGTTGTTTTCGGAGAGTGTCCTTACTGCAGCAAGGTAAGTCTGCACCGTCGATGGCATTCAGCACACTTAATTAGCATGGCTCCATACAACACACAGCATGCAACCTTCTCTTCTCTGAAAGGCAGCCCAGACTGTGTGGCATTTGCTCTTAGTAATACTGGAGGTTTGTGAATGCATCATCACTGATTGAAAGTCAGTCGGTTTTATTTGTGGGGTTCAATTTAAATGGATAGTTCAACATTTTGGCAAATTGGCCCATTGCCATAATCCTTATAGTTTTAGAAGTAGGTTTGTTACCTTTAATTGTCGGTGCCAGCTATTTTTAGAATGGTGGAGCAGAGCCACGAGCTGCTCAGAGCTACGCTATGGAGGGTCATGGAATTTCTTGGTTTCCCTCATCAAACTCATCAAATACACAATCCAACAACTCAAACGCTCTCGTGGACAAAACTAAGAAATTCCATGAGCCTCCGTAGCGTAGCTCTGAGCAGCTCTGCTCTGAGCAGCTCTGCTCTGAGCAGCTCTGCTCTGACATTCTAAAAATCCCTCGCACGGACTATTAAAGGTAACAAACCTACTCCTAAAACTATAGGGATTATGGCAATGGGCCACTTTGCCAAAATGTTGAACTATCCCTTTAGTGTTTGGCAGATCCTCAGCCAAAGCAGCAGAACTGAGGGCATGTCCTTTTTTTTAAAAGTGAACCTACACACATCCATACATATGCACAGCTGTTTAGGCCATTTAATAAGCAGATTAAATCAGGTTTTTTCTTCCATTGCAGCCCATCACAGTGAAAATGGCCCAGAAGTCCTGAAGAATGGTTTTGAGTTCCCGTCGCCTCCGTCTTCACTTTCACTGCAGCGTACTCACTCCACAGAACTTACTTTTCTAGAGTGAAAGGGTTTAAATGCACGTTGTTGAACTCCAAGACCCCGAGAATGCAGGCACCCAGGAGGAGGAGGAGGCCTACAGAGACCAGCCAGCGCAGCCATCCTGTCCCCCGCGTGGGACCAGCTTCCTTTCCTGGACCTTTGACGGCAGACCAGTCACCAGAGCTGTCTCTGAGTTCATCGTCCCACTGCCGCTGCTGGTGTCCTGCTCTGTGGTTGTGCAGCGGCCCCTCGTCCCATCTTTCACTGCGGTCCGAGTGTTTTTTTGTCTGACCGTCACAGCCCAGGAAGGTGTGTTCTCTCCTGTGTGTGTGGACTCCTCGTTCCTGCCTCCCTGGGGTCTGGATCACACCGTTTCTTTTCCTGGAGGTCTGTTTGGATTGAGTATTCTATCAAAGAGAATAATTTAAGTGTTTGCTGTTTGATGATCACATGAACAACTTCAAATAAACTTGTGGACTGATTTCCAGCTGAACAGTTGAGTGTTTCTTTGCAGCTTTCTTGAACTTGGGTCACAGCAGGAACCTTACTGTTATAGATATTAACAGGGACAGTAAAACAATTGATAAAACATTCATCAATAACAGATTTAAATCGAACAGTCACAGTGTCAATACAGTTTTTCACAGCAAATTAAACTACTACTGTATATAAAAAGCCTGGCTGCTCCTACATCTTTGCTTCACACCTGTTTAGGCTGTCTGGGGCCAATCGGAGGGCCCCTCAGGTAGCATGCAGGGATGGGTTTGGGTCTTGTCTCATCTTCATTGTCATCCTCATCTTCATCCTCATATTCTTCATCATCATCGTGATACGTCCGTACAGGTTTTTGCCTCTGTGATCTTCTGACAGTGGGCGGAGTTTTTTCCTTCTGTGAGAGAGAAGAACAGAGTCAACTTTTGTTTTGTACATGTATCATATATTTAAAGGCAAGGCATCTTTATTTATATAGTGCAATTCATACCAAGGCAACTCAATATGCTTTACATAAAGACAAAACATTAAAGAGAACAGCATAAAAAAAACCCCAAATTATACTAAAAAAGATTAAAGATTATAGCTACAACTGTTTCATCAAAACGATTCATTTTTCAAAAATAATACGTCCACAGAATGTCTAGAGGGGTGCAGTATAATAGTATTTATTTTACTGATTTTTTAAATAGCATATAAATAATTGTTTTGTAGATTTTGACAGGTTCAAAATGTGATAAAAATAATGATTTCATGTGAGGCGGAACTCAGCGGGGGCCAGATCGTGATAGCTCTGTGGAGAAATTGCATTGTGGTAATGCTAATGCTAACTAACAGTCAGCCACTACTGTAATGTTTCCGGTGCAGGTGTGATTGCTGTAGGTTTGTCAGGTTCATCTTCATAATTCAAGATGTTAAAAAGTATAATATACTACATGAGTTAGTGTGAAATTATTCAGATGTGTTTCCAGTTCGCTGTCAACACTGGAGCTGCTGCTCGTTAAATACAGTTAGCATTAGCTTAGTTTTAGCTACTAGCCGATCCCTATAGGCGTAAAACTGAAGGTTGGAGCGAGAGCGGGAAAGGGTGAGTGCAACACTTACTGGTCGGGAGGAATTAAACTTATAGCTAACCCCTTTAAACAGAGTTTTAAAAAGTTGAATAAAATAAAGTTTTAAGTTCTTAAAAAGAGTTCAGCCATAAGCACATGAAAAAAGAAATGATTTTAACCTGGATTTCACAGTGCTTACAGTTGGGGCTGATTTCAGTTCTGCTGGTAGTTAAATGATGACCATGTGTGTTAGCTGTGGCTTGATACTGGAGGGGAGAGTGTCTGAGTTGAACGGCTTTATTTAATAAAAGAGAATTGCTGTATTTTTGTGTTGCAACTGTGCCCCATAACTCCTAACAAGTCTCCACATAGGTGCTGTGAAAACCTGAGCACTTGTTTACGACCCCAGTTTGCCCTTCCTCTAATCTAATGGCCAATGTGCAGCAGAAATACCTGCAATAAATAGAGTCTCTGTGGAGTGCGTCCACAATCTAAGGTGTTTATCATTGGCTGGTTTGATTTCAGACCTTACCTGGGCCTGAGGTTTAGTGAGGGGCGGGGCTCTGATGTACTGGGCTGGAACAGGTCTAGACTTTGCTCCCTCCTGAGCGTCTTCATCCACCTCTGTGACCGCGGGTTTGGCTTTGGGGGCTCCTCTGGCTCGTCCTGCTTTCTGCTGATAGAAAGATGTGGGATTATTTAATTATCAATAAATTGTTCATATCCACATCCACAGGCTTTATACTCCCTCCACATGTGTAGTTGTACTGTTCTATATGCTGCTGATTCACCATCATGTCTTTTAAAACCCATCATAAAATATATTCTAAAAAAAAGGGGAACTTTTTTAACTTTATTGTCTTGATAGTAAAAAAAAAAAACTATCTTGGATTCTCTTAAATAAAACTTTGACTCTTCAGAGCTGTTATCAGATATAAAATAATATATTTATACGACACTAGTGGCGAATGATTCAGTGAATATGCCCGCTGAATGGCCTTTATCTCGGCTGACATTTACTCTCCTCGCTAAACCGCCGGTAAATGGCCACTTCTGTTTAACTAGGGATCAAACTGGCCAGCACTTTAGCATGGAAATTAAATGACACAAGGAGAGGAGAGGAAATCAGGAGCATAATTGGAGACATCCTGTGCTGCGTAAAGTGTGTGTCATCAACTTCTTCAAATTGGGCCATTGAGAGGGCGCTCGCTGGGCCCGAGGGGTCAAGAAGTGATTCTGGTGAATTTGAGGAGAGTCGCGGTTCTCCTCCAGCTGGAGACCTCAGCACCTCTGGGTGACATTCTCATGTGGGGGAGGGCACGCTCGGGGGGGTTAACCCTTCCCCTTCACTACTGTCATTCCCTCACTCGGGTTAAGAGACTCGATAAAGGAAGCAGGAACATTTGTAACCAACGCGGACGAATTCAGTGTTCGCTGAACGCTAAAAACATTCTACTGATTTGTTATAACTATCAATGACATTTCCTATGGTATCAATGAATGGTGCAAGATCTAAGTGAAAAGTATCATTACAATGTTGTTGTGATGCCTTCTCTGTGTTGGAGTGGACTTGCTGAATGTTCTTGGTTTAAGTTTTAACAGCTGATACTTTGACATGTTTGATCAGTGCTGTTTGTTTGAAGTAGCTCTTCTCTAGTAAGCAGGAAGTTGTGTCTCTGGTGCATAAAGCCTTTTGTTGGAATCAATGAAATAATTGTTGAGTTCCAGGAGGGACAGTCACTATGTCCTCCGCCCCTCACCTTCTCTCTGTTGTGAGGATCAGCTTCTCTGGGGGGCAACTCGGCTGCAGATCCTCGGGGCACAGAGGTGTCACGTCCTCCTCTGTTACGACTGGTCAACAGCTGTTTGAGGTGCTGGTAGTCTGGTTTCTCCTGGTAGCCCAGAGTTTTCACATAAAGCAGGAAGGCAGCCACTTCGTCTGAGGACAGGGACAGAGTCAGAGAGATTTACAGTACGTTCTAATGTTTCAACTCAACTATCTTGGATAAATCCAGATGAGTTGAATTTGTATCCCCCACCACACACACCACACACACTTGGCTGATGCATAAACTGGCTCTTATCTGTGTCAGACAGAGGGGAGTCAGTTCCTGTCATACATCACACACACAAAGCCCTCACACAGGTGTGACCTCTAACACACGACAACCTTTGGAAGCGTGTCAATGGGATGGATGTTTAAATGGTACCAAGTTTTTCTGGAGCTGCGGGTCACAGTAAAAGTGACAAGGTTTGGTTCTGTGATGTCAGACAGGTTGACTCTTATTATTGTCCCTCAAAGGTCCTGATCTCACCAGACATACTAAGGTCATTTTCATGTATTAACTCTGGTCAGTAACCCACTTTTAATTCACAGACATTATGACTATCTGACGATTTAAAAAAGAAATATTTCAGTCTGTGTGTAATGAAGCTATGAGTTTCACTATTAGAATTGAACTACTGAAATAAATAGTGCTGTCAAACAATTCAAATTTTTAATCGCCATTAATCTTGGCATTTTTAACTGCTGAGAGTTAATTGCGGTGCGTTACCCTTTTTTTTCTTGCTCGAAATAACAGTGAAATGTGTTATGAAAGTAAGCAACATCCAGTGATGTAATACCAGTGGTATTTAAAGAGAGAGCAAGGCCGTTTGATCGAGAAGAAGCTTACAAAAAAGCGTGCGATAAAAAAAAATTATGGGTATTAATTAAAACGCGCTAACTTTGACAGCTCTAGAAATAAATGAACTTTTCAATGATATTCCAATTCATTGAGATGCACCTGTACTGTACTTCTGACTTGACTTTTGACATTTATGATTGATTCTGTTTTGTAGGCGCATCAGGTGGAATCAGTTAATTGCAACAAGAGCAGATTACCACTGTACTGCTGCTCTCTGAGAAGTGAAATGTGATATGTTGGAGAGATGTTTCCTGCTGTGTTAAAGAGTCAACAGTGAACCAGTCGTCCCAGCTCAATAACACCGAGTCGTTTCATCCACTCAAACAGCAGAAGCTGTGGCCACAGTGTAACTTTGACTTAGTTTGTTTTCAAGAGCTCTCTAAACTTCGGAGCGACCGAACCTCGTCTCTTGTCTTAATTTCCGTTGCCAGCTGCTGTGAGCACATTAGACAAACTTAACATTACTCTCAAGGACATCAGTGTCTGGAAACATCCCATCATTTTTCATGCTTTACATGATTTTTTTTTTTTTATTTTATGAATGGAAAACCATCCCGCTTATGCATACAGGCATGTTGGTGTAGAACAGCATTACCCATATGCTCTGTGCTTGTCAGCCCACCACCTGAATTAGTCTGAATTAGACGGTGCCCTGCGGCCCTGGCTTACCTGTGCTGGCTGCGCTCACTGACAGCTGCTGGACCGACTCTGGCAGATTCTCCATCAGTCTGAGGAGAGGAGGAGAGGAGGAGACGACAGTGAGGAAGTGAGGGCGTCAACATTATGAGAGATGGAGCTCAGGGGTAGTTAGCAGCATTGGAGCGACGCAGCAGGAGAACAGGCTGAATCCAAGAGCAGGAAAACTCTCCCACGGGATTTTCATACATACTATCATACAGAGCAAAACACTTTTCATCGGCTTACAAGCACTGCAGTGCACTTCAAATATCAGCTTTCCAGCAGTTTAACACTAAAGTTATATGCTTCACCAAGAGTTTGATTGGATGCCTGTTAGATATGGGATGTGTCCATTCTGTGGATATCATTTTCACATATCTGTTAGTGTTTTGTCAAAGGTGTTGACTGGAGAAGAACCAGGGACATAGGGAGATAAACGAAGAGTATGAGGATTCTGCAAGTTGCTACCACCAGCTATTTTAGTGTTGTCATGAGATGCTTTCTGCAAGATGGCTGCTCAGACTGACTAGCCCTCGAAAATCATTTCAAATCATGATCCACGTTTATGTGTGTTCTTCAAAACATGAACGTTGGATTATACTGGTAAAAAAAAAAATCCAATTAAAGAACAAGACAAGAGGGGTGGAACCAACAAGGTGCAGTCAGCTTCGCCTCCTCAGCTGCTTGAAGCAGATGGTGACTTCCCAAAAGAAAAAAAAACTGCCTTAGCCCAAATCAAACTGTCAAGCTCATCAATTGAAAAGAAACTTGCTGATATTTCGTCTGGCTTGGACAAAAGAAGCACTGCTTTAGATATAAATTCACCTACAAAATTACATTAGAACCAAATCTGTAAGCAGGAACACTGGCATCATGCGCACGGAGCACCACAAGGTTAGAGATTTAGATTAAACTAATGTGCTCAAAGATCCATGATATTAAAACATTCATTCAATGGATGGGAAGGTCATTCTATATATTTATTTTGTTTGTCTTGCCTTCCTGCACCCACATTGTAAGAACTGAGGGAAAAAAATATGTAATTTTCAGGCTTTCTAGGTTGAAATCCATGTGGTTTTACGAGCTGTTCTATGATATAAAATTCCATCATTAGTTTTCGAATTTGCATAATACCACCCCTACCGGTGAGTACCTGGGCAGGACAGGGTGAGCAGAGGCTCATTTGCATTTAAAGGGACAGGCACTGAAAACTCGTAAACCAACCTCTCAAAGAAATACATTTCATCCATTTCACAGGGAGGGTCTGGCCTCATTCATGGCCTGAAACCCTCAGAAGGCCGAGCCAATCAGCGTCGCCGCTCAGGTTTCCGTGACACCTGACACAGCACGTTGGCCAATCAGGGACCGACTGGTGCAAAGCCCTGTGACTACACTGTGCGACTCTTACCACAACAAACATGGCAGAGCTATCTAGCAGTAGCAGCTTTAAAACAGCAATAAGGGAAGTTCTTACTGAAATACCATCCATTACAGCAGTTAAACAAGAGCAAGAGCAGGCGCTTGTTGAGTTTCTTGAAGGAGGAGATGTTTTCGCTGTTCCAACTGGATTGGCTGAATGGGGTTGTTGGTCAACGCTACTACCACCGCCCAGCTCCCGCCCACCCTATACGCTTACATGGGGAATGAGGCCAGACTCTCCCTATGAAATGAGATAAAATGCATTTCCAGGACAGGCTGGTTTTAAGAGGCTAACTGAAACCAGCCGTTCTGAACAGGACTGTTTTGAGAGGATGAAAAGAGCTGTGATGTTCGATACTTGGGTATTTTGACCGAAGCATGTCACAGACATGTCTTTAAGACACCTGGGAACTATTTTAATTTGTGGAAAAGGGTCCGAATATGTCTCCTTTAAAAAGCCAGGGTTAGGCCTATATTTAGGGATGGGTACCGAATTCAACTTTTACTGGTGAATATTCAGTACCGTATCGATTCAAATGTGAAAGGTAGGTACCCATCCCTAGTTATATTAGAGTGGCTGAACTATAATGACTGTAGCATATTTCTCTTATGAACACGGCTCATGATGTGGGTGGACACAACAAGCTAATGTTAGTGAAGTGTGTGGCTGTTGACAGTTGACAGGCGGCAACAGAAACATTTCAGGATGTGGACATGTTGACATGTTGTTTATCTAAGTGAAGAACTGAAACTCACTCTGGCTGAAGTGTGTGTACAGACCCCGCTGCCTGTCATTAAGGTGCTTAGGTAAGTCTGAGGTGTTTCCAGCTTTCATTTGTATTGTTCTGAGGCGCTGTTTGCACACTGCCATGTGGTCGTCTGGAACTTGTCCCTGCTGATTCGTGTCAAATGCAACATAATGTCTGGACACCCGCCTTGTAGTTGTGTGTTTTTTTTTTCCTGTGTCGCCACAGACCTGTGGCTCCACTTGCACTTGCTACTTGCAGTGTGTTATTGATTACTTTGCCTGCCTTCTTCTTCTATTTGAGTTTGATGACTGAAGCGTGGTACCCACTCCAACCTGAAACGGAATTTCTGAAGACTGACTATCCATTTATGTAAATATATATGAATTTTGAATTTGAAAGCAAGGAAAATCTCAATTGTGTTCAATAGCTACAAGAGAGAATGGAGAATAGGGGGTTTCCAAGCTGTAGGCTACAAGTCCAAATCAGTCTTAAAGAGTGCAATGATGTTATGAAAAGAGAAACCAATAGTTTATACATTGTGGAGCTTCTTTCAAAATAGCACAGTCACCAAATGTGGGAACCTTGCCTGCATAATTTCCAGTAGTTGGAGACTTAAACACGGCAACGTGCTGCTTAGTTGAGGTGGGAGTGTTGTGTCTTGATTTCCCAGGTTGATTTTGTAGCATCTGCTATGCACCATCGGGCTGTCAATCAATTGAAGTCTTGTAAACAAAGATTTTTATTGATAAAGTAGGTCTGACTCAGTAGTTAAGGGTTGTCTACACATATAGCCATATTATTGCTGTGTGACAAGACAAATATGCAAGAATGTTTTACACAGACACATAATTATTTTAAACTGTGATTATTACACTAGTACAATCAACTTGGCATCTAAGTATTACCTAAGTGACATCGCTACTTCAAAGTTGGTGCTCTGCTGCTAAAGTGTAGGACCCACCTGACCCGGCAATATTTCATCTCAGGTCAGAAAAAGTACAGGGTAGCACATACCTGGATTTGGCCTCCTGGACCTGAGTCGGGTTCCTGAGAACATCGTCCCATGGCAGAGACCGACACAACCAGTGAAGGAGACAAAAGCCCAGAATCTGGAGGTCGCTGCGTCTAGATGGAGCTACGGAGAGACAGAAAGATGAAGAGGTCAAAAAACATTTTCTGTAATTAATATATTTACATCCTGTAGGCCTTTTTTATCCATTAAGCATCCTAATAATTCCACTATAAGCTTTTAAAGAAGATCTATGCAAGTCTGCTCACTTTTACTCTGTTGTGCTAACCCTCCTCCCGGCCATGTGCATTTGTTTTTAACCAAGCCGGAGAGAAAGCGATCCATGGAGAGGTGGATAACGTTATGATGTTACAATGTGTATATTTGTGTAAAATTATCTGTAATAAACAAGAGATTACAGGTTACGGAGCAAGTTTGTGTCGCGATGTCATAGAGATGAGAGATGAGATGTGAACTCCACTTTTTTACACATCAGAGTGTATAGGTGATGGGAAATGCTACTGCACATTGGGCAGCCCTCCTCCATGTCATTCCCCCTCTCTCTGCCTCCCCCTTTCCTGTCTATCTCTACTGTGTGCTATAAATAAAGACAAAAAGGCAAAAAATATACTTAAAAAAAAAAAAAAACTGAGATCACTGCCTCACTATTGTAAGCATCCAACGCCTCATGTCCCAGTTCATACACATTTGTCCAGACTTGAATTGCATGTAGACATTGAAGGGATTTTATACAGGTATTAAACTGATTAAATGCTCTGCGCTTACACAGCACTCAAAGTGTTTTCACCTCAAGCCATATTCACCCATTCACACACATTTATACAGAATGTCTACACTTACAGTGCTTCTAACATACGTACGCTCGGGGTTTAGTGTCTTGCCTAAGGACAGCGGAGGATCAAACCACCAACCTCCTGGATTAGTGAACAACCAGTTCTATCTCCGGAGCCACAGCCTTCTCTTCCTGCTATGTATTGTTTTCATTTATTACATAGGAATGTTATGTATAAATAAAATTGATTTAAAAAAAAAAAAGAGTCAGAATGCTTGTGTGTGTTGACATGCTTAGTCAATAAAGCTGATTCAGATGTAGCCATGGAGACAGGAGATGATGCTTCGAGCATTGATATTTCTGGACGAAAGAGGAAGTAAATTCTAAAACAGGGATGCACCACACACGTCTTCCATACATAGATCCATACAGTCCTCACAGTTTCAAGCCTGCTCCCCACGATTAGTGACACCAGCCGAACAACCTGAACAACGGGCTCTGATGTAACGGGAGTGAGTTGTTTAAGACGGGAAATTGTATGAATAACTCAGAGTTCCTTCAGAATAAGTCAAGATGTTGGATGTTGCGTCTTACTGCGAGTGTGTGTATGTGTGTGTTTGCATGGGTCTACATTAATGTGTGAGATTTATCGATACATGTGAACCAAGTCCATCAAGAGGGGTCGAGCCCGCGGAGTTTTACCAGCTCGATACTGTAACGGCCGCCACACGTCTCGGGAGAAATTACCTATTGACTGGCTCCATCAGAGGGGAGAAATCTCCTCCCTGAGCCACGGCCGGCATTGATCCTCCACAGCCAACAGCCTGCTCTAAAGAGGAAGTGTGGTCACTGGCACACAAGACCAGATTACATAGAGTGTGAAGGCGGTAATCTGATTACATGTGTGCTGTCCACACTTCGGTTTTTTTCCCTAATTGTTTTGATCTTTATAAATACTCAACATTATTTATTACTGGCATGTCTTTGCCATTATATCAACCACATGTAGTGTTAGTTCATCTCGCGCCACAGCATACTCCTGTACATCCCTCAAGTTTTACACACAAACTTGTGTTTTTAATGTCTTGCTGTCCAGGTCATAGCTCAGTTATGAAATAGCGCTGCTGCACTGTGATGCAGCTGTCCTGCTGGGCCGGTGACAGAGCTGTCAGCCTCACGCTGCTGGAGCAGCCAACAGGAGTCAGCAGTGATGCCCTGCTGTGCTGTCCAGTGTGGCGCTGCCCCCCCCACCCCGTCTCCATCACCTGTCTCTACCTCAGCCAGTTTTATTTATTGCCACATGATTGTTCTGTTCTGTTTCTACTGGCAACAAGGAAACTTAAAGGGATAGTTCAACATTATGGTAAATTGGTCCATTGCCATAATCCCTTAGGAGTAGGTTCATTACCTTATTGTCGGTGGAAGCTATTTTTAGAATGGCGGAGCAGAGCCATGAGCTGCTCAGAGCTACGCTACAGAGACTAATGGGATTTCTTGGTTTCCCTCATCAAACTCATCAAATACACAATCCAACAACTCCAAAACGGTCACGTGGACAAAATGTGACTTGCACATTCACCACACTATGAGACAATAACAGAACATTATGAGACGGAGTTGTTTTAGAGGTAAATTCATGTAAAACCGCTGATGCGTGTTCCTGTCGGGGACACTTTTTCAACAAGCAGTCTCTGCATTTGCCTCAAAAACAACTCTGTCTCGTAACAGAACATAATTTATCTGTCACTTTAAGAAGAACTCGGTAAATGTTGAATAAGTTATGAGGGGAAATACTAAAAGCACTATACTCAGGAAAAGTATTTGTACTGCATAACAAGTACAGTTTCTGCATTAAATTTTACTATCAGAGGTAAACGTATCAATACAAAACTGGCTTCTAATATGTACATTAAATCTGAGATTGTAACCATAATCTATGAAATTCGGGGTGTATGAGCAGCAATCAAACCTAAAATATGGGAATGCATGACAGTAATATACTGTAGCTCTGATGTTTTGTATTTTAAATATTTTTGTACATTTCCTCTTGTCAATGCACCAATTGAAAAATTCTCATAAAACTGACTTAATGATATTTTAATGTGTAACAACATCATTTCTGCCTCACCTCCTCCTTAATGTATACCAGTGACTGCTTTCAATAGAGGGATAAAGGCAAGGCAAGGCAAGGCATCTTTATTTATATAGCGCATTTCATACCAAGGCAACTCAATGTGCTTTACATAAAGACAGAACATTTAAAGAATAAAATGAGATAAAAGAGAAGCATAAAACATAATAAAAACAAACACTTAAAACAGAGTTAAAACAAGAGCAAATAAAAGTAAAATAAAAGAAGATAGATAAGGTTTAAAATTCTTAAAAGGAGCTCAGCTGTAGGCATATGAAAAGAGAAATGTTTTTAACCTGGATTTAAAAGTGCTCACAGTTGGAGCTGATCTGAGTTCTGCTGGTAGTTTGTTCCAGTTATGTGCAGCATAACAGCTAAATGCTGCTTCACCATGTCTGGTCTGAACTCTGTGCTCCACTATCTGACCTGAATCAGTAGATCTCAGAGCTCCCTCTACTAACATGTCATTCATGTAGTCTGGGCCTAAACCATTCAGTGATTTGTAAACCAGTAGCAGAACTTTAAAATCTATTCTGTAGCTGACTGGGAGCCAATGTAAGGACTTCAGAACTGGAGTGATGTGATCTGACCTCTTTGTTCTGTGTCTTGTACATAAATAAAACATAAATAAAACCGACTTATCTTTACATTTAGCTCCCAGTTCAGGGGCAGCAAAGCTCTGATACTGCAACAGTAAAACTGATCTTGACTGATATCTTTAATAATTCAAATATGAAGAGGTCATTGTTTGTTACACTTCCTCTCAACAACTTTGATAATACCAGTTAGCTTTGTTTGCATTTGCATTAAGTCGGCGTTACTCTTTGGCTTCCTATTGTTCTAAATAATTACACAGTACTTCTTAGCCACTGAGGGCCTGTTGAAGGACAATAAAGATGAAAAATACATATGATACTGACACTGGAAAAAGTATAGCGATTCCCTGAGCACCATAATAGATTATCAATTAAAAAGATCAACAACTACATTAAGCGTTTCTGCCCTCCGTGCATGCTCTAGGCACAGCTCATATTAGTATTTTGTGCATCCGCGCTTCTGTATTTAACGCATTCTGCCCTCTTATGAGGAAGAGGCAGAGGACAATGAAGGGATATGCCTGTGCGTACGCATACACATACACTTAAACAGCTCTCAAAGGATGGACATGCTCGAAACACACACACACACCGCGCAAATACAAAACACCCACATAAATACACACACATTCTCTACATGCTTTAGACAAGGAGGTGAGGCAGAAATGATGTTGTTAATTATCTCCTATTGTTATTCAGATTCCGTAAAGCGTGCTGCGGTGTCACACTCTTAACCCTTTTTGCTTCGCAGTCTTGTCGTTGGGAGATGGTCTTCTGTCCGACGGACGCCCACCGACTGGCGATAATTGCACCGTTTAGCTCCGCGTTCAAAGGCCTGCCACTCGCGAGGCCGTGTTTGCCAAACCTCACCATGGCAACCTGTCAACATCTTTGCGGGTATTGGTGTTATCAGGTCAAAGCGGGGCAGACAGGGGCTCTGGTCCTCGGTCATAATCTCTACACGGCAGTAGAAAACGCTTTAACACAACATCCAGAGGGATACACTTTCATAGGGTTGACCCTAATTACTATACTTTTTTATCATCTACATTATTTTTTTCATTTTTTCATCTATATTGTCTCCTATTATGAAAGTTGACACTTCGTCCCCTTGGAATTATAAGGTTTTATCTGATATTTTTGTCAAAATTGAGTTATTCACATATTCCAGTTCTGGTACTAGGTACTTATTAAAATAATAGGAGGTGTTTTTTTCAAGTTTTATGCATTTTTGGTCATTGAATCTGGAAAGCAAGGTTCTAAACCTTTATATCTCAAATCTTGTCAGAATGCGGAACCTTATACCTAATTCCAAGGGGACGACTTGTCAGATATTTGTATTACTCTTTATATCTTTCTCATCCTATTTATGGTATTTGTACTTCCCTTTTATAGATGAGCTTGTAAATTTGTATGTTATTGCAACATGTGAAACGTGTTGTTCGCCCCTTCTGTTTTTACTTTTGATAATAAACCGTGTCTATCCTATGCTCTAGTGTGCACTGGAAGTTTTTTGAATTTTTACTGGATACATTTTCATGTTTGCTCCTCATAGCTGGAGGTTTCTGTGGTTTCTTTGAAGAACAAGTCATAATATTAACTTGTGTTTAAAACAATGATTATCATCATCTCTGTCAGCCTTCCAGCAAACTTGTGTCTCCAGTGGAAAAGGCTATAATAGTTAAAGCATTTATTTTATACTGTATTATGCTACTCGTGCTGAAATACATATCACCGTTTCCTGCTCACCCACTTTCAAAACCATATTAACACTAACACCAGTTCCATGTAACAATGGCTGACGGGACACTTTCCTCTCCTCTTTTATTTATCGATTGCGTTGACAGGGAACGCTGCCGTGGCGATTAGGCAGTCTGAGCCACGCTGTTATACGGTGTTGAACCGGAGGGGGGGTCGGGGTTAGCTTAGAGGTTACCTGTGGAGCGGGCCTCACTCTAACCAAACACCAGAGCTCTTAATTAATGGGAGATGAATACATGATGCAGGTTATGACTTCAGCTAATTAGGGAATTGTTAAATAGAGACAGGACGGTGCTGGGGAATTCAGCGGGGGCTGCAGATGGAGAATCGATGGTCAGTGAAGACGGGGGAGCATGTAGGCAATTTGCCAGTTAATGTGTTCCCAATATCAGCTGAGGAGGGTGGAGGGTGGCAGGGCAGGGAGACTGCTTTACATGTATTGACAAAAAAAAAAAGACTGCAGAGCCAAAGGACAAAGATTAGAGAAGGGTTCCTACCAGTTCTGTGAAAACACCTAAATGCTAGCAATTATGAACACCCTACACTTAGTAACATCAGTAACCTAAAGCAAGGCAGCATCTTTATCCCATTAGTAGTGAATTTGTCAGTTGTGCCACCGATGCATCAAGCACCAGGACAACACTTCTGGGAAAACAGGGAATCTGTAGATAAAAGATTGATATCTTAGAAGTTACCCTTAACTCTACTTCACTTTAATATTTGCTTTGGCTGAACCTTAGAATGCATTATTGCACAAGAGTTTTGTCCCCCACACCTTCAGCGCAGGCACAATGTAAAGGGATCGTTTCATAGCCAATGGAGAGAGGAGGAACCAGTGATCTTATGTTCTTTCCAATGTCATGTACATTAGGCAATAAAAGACTATTCTTCAAAAAAGAGTATAATAATACCAAATAGGAACAGAAAAAGCTGTTACATCATATACTTCAAAATCCAGTGCAGACAGAATATGTCTCCTAGAATGTGATTTGTAATTTGTTCTATTATATTATTCAATATGAGTAAGGTATTGTGAAATACTTCGAATTACTTCAATATTGTCTTACACAACAGATGAACGTGGCATTGACACAATACTGATTCCTCAGCCACACTATTTATTCTATTGTATCAACTGTCTGAACACACTGAGTCATAGACTGAATGAATACTTAGCTATGGAGCTACAGTAAAATATGAGAGAGTTTCTTCCTGAAAAGTTAGGTAGAGAGTGTTGTATTATGGGCTGTTTGCTGCCTTGATGTTGCAAAGATAGTGAGTACAACTTTGTCACTAGTAAATCAGCCTTTAGTATTTGGTTCAGAGTCGCTGAAGTGTTTTTCAACATGTTTTGTCAAAATGAGAGGGAATCTTTCAGGAGATGACATCAAAAGACTGAAGTCTGAAGAAGAGGGTTTATGTCCAAGAAAGTCATCACATGAGAGGGGCCGACTCTGCAGTAACTGTGTCGGCTGACTAGTGGCCACAGGTGAGCTGTCTACAGACGTCCAAGCGAACAAGCAGTTTGGTTGGCAGCCAAACGCTGTTGCATTGTCAGATGGCAGTGGGAGGATGAGAACACTGCAGTTCAAATCCATTTACTATAAGTCTTGTTTTACCAGTATCGTTTTGTGTGGTGCACAGTGCGATCACTCACCAAAATGTGGAGGATTACTTAACCCAGCAGGCCTTGTTGCTTGTCAAAATAAATGCAAAGGTAACCACAGTAACAACTTGTGCTGGGTCACATTCTCCACTGGACATGGAAGAGGACAGTGGCTTTTAGTGCACTGCACTAGCTAACAGACTGCGATCAGTTCTCGGCAGATTCGGTTTCTCCAGTGTGGAAAGAATTCATTAAATACCCTACGAGACTGGCTGCATAATGACTGCTACAGCACATAATGTTATGAAATGAAAGGCTTACCGAGTCCTTTGTGGGCATCCAGGCTGGTGTACTCGATGGTTCCATTGTGGCCCTTCTTGGGGTTTTCCTTGTATTCTTTGTGGACTCCATCAGGACAGTATCTGTAGGACAGCCCATAGTCCACTAGGTAGACCTGGAACACACATCAATAATTCATCATGTCTTTTTCAAGGTGTAATCTCCAAAATGTGTATCATTAAAGGGATACTTTACCCAAAATTAGACATGAAGCCACTGGGAGCTCCGACTACAACAAGGCTAAGAACAGAGATCAAATACATTTTTTCCAAACAACTTTTTCATGTTGCGGCTTCAGGACACTTGGGTCAGTACAGACGAGCAGTATGGAGGTATTTGGATGTTTCATAGTGTGTGTTTTGGACGATTCAAAAGTGAGCACTATCTGCCACCATTATATGAAAATCTGTTGCCAGCCGGACCCCCCCTGGAACTCCAAAAGCATTTTGATAACTCTGAAAGTTCTCCGAACCGTTCCTTGGCATGATGGTGAGTAGAAAATTGGTGAATTAATTGGTGAATTATCGATTTTGGGTGAAGTATCCCTTTAATATAATTTACACAAAGAAACATAGTCCTTTATTGTTCTGCATAGTGTGTGCCGCTTGTAGAAGAGGACAGACCTCACTACTATGCACACATGCATGATAGTTAGTAGATGTCTCTGGAGGACCAACCTTTTCAGGGTCTCCATATCCCTGCATGAGGTTGGCAGCTTTTATGTCTGCGTGGACATATTCATTTTCATGGATATACTCCAGCACATCCACCTGGAGCAGAAGACCAAAGACATGCAAGGAAGAATGACATAGGTCAGTATCTGTTCAAATGGCTTTGACTCTGAAGTTTCAAGAGTTCCATCTCCATCCAGCTTCTTCATACAGTACATCAATCAATAGACTTAAAAAGATCCAGAATTGCTTGATTGTGATCTCACCATTTCTTGACCGAGCCGGAGCACGGCGGTCTTTGTGGGATAACCTTTCTTCCAAACTTTCTGAAGGTCGCTGCCCAGTCGGTCCATGACCATAAAACGATAACTGAGTTGGGGGGAGAAAGGTCAGACGTAAAAAGCTTTTACCCTCAGGCTTTTAGTCTGAGAAAGCTATAGAAACCACATACTGTAATTCTAAATACAAAATCTGAATCAGAAGTTAAATGAAACCTTTAATAAGAAATTAAAGGTTTGCAACAACTTTGCATTAAATGTGGTTGTGGAATTTCATCAGGTATTAAAAATTAAAAATATGAATGTTGAATGAAAGGCAGTGACTGTAATATACTATTCAACAAGTCTTAGTTAATGCATAAAAGTGGGGAGGGGGCTGATTTAACTTAAGTAAGACGTGTGGAAAAAAACTCTCCCAACAGAAAGTGGAAAAATGTACATGATGAAAAATTAAACAAGGGAAATGCATTTCATGTCTAAAAAATGTAGTTAATGCTCAAAGTTAACAGTGGAATTTCAAGTCTTCTTTTCAAGGCAAAGACACAGTTCATGTGAAACTGAGTGAGTCAATGGATAAGAAAGACCTCTGGTTTAAATTCTGACTTGTGGTCGAAAGAAACAGTCAAAGACACGGTAGCCTTGGAACTTTGCTCCTTGACTCAGCTGTGGCTGGTGAAGGTTACTGCCTTGAAGGATTGGAGCAGATAAATCCACTCCGAAGGAGAACACAACCAGTTGTGGCCATGTTTTTCAGCTGCAAGACTCATACATTTCACACCAGTATCCAGAATTCACTTAACCCGACAACCATAAACAGTGACACTCACAGAGTCAAGTGTAAAACAGACAAAAGTCAACTTGGCCTTGTTGTAAAAGCCCAGCAGGTGAAGTAGCTTGAAAGTCTGCCCATTGAATCTAAAATCTATTATTATCTGTGATGAAGAAAAATACAAATAAAATGCTCCAGTGAGAATAATATAAATGTAAAGGGGAAGTGTCGTTTTTTAAAAATCTGGACCTTATTTCTCGCATAAAATATGATCACTTACTCATCCAGATAACTTTGGTGTCATTACAAGTCCTTGTGACAAAATTAGCTCAAGTCGAAAGCCGCATATATATCCATATAATGTGAGTCTACAGGGCAGCGGAATGCAGCCTCTAAATAGCACATTATCTGCCACAAAACTCGTTCATTTCACCAATATTTTGTTATGATATGCTAGTGCTATTCCCTTCTGAGTCCAGTGTGTGACCTGTTATCAACATCCAGGGTCTGTAGGTTGACCTACTAACCTCTGACCTGGATGATGTCATCTCTGAGCACTGTGCCGCATGGCTTGTTTACCTGAAAGTTGCTACAGCTAATACTATGGTTCGTTCCTGCATGATTCCAAACTGTCAAAACAAAATGAGCAGCTGGTCGAAGTTAAGCTTCATCAGGCTGTCTCAACCTAGACTCACTAAAGCTCTAGCTAGATATGCATATCACCAATATTTTGTAGAGGTTAATAGGTCAACCTACAGACCCCGAATGTTGATAACAGTTAACCCTGGACTCAGAGAGGAATAGCACTAGCATATCATAACAAAATATTGGTGAAATGAATGAGTTTCGTGGCAGATAATGTGTTATTTAGAGGCTGTATTCCGCTGCCCTGTAGACTCGCATTATATGGATAAACGTGGCTTTCGACTGGAGCTAATGGTGAAAAATACAGTCCTTTGTGATTACCTGAGGCCATTACATTCAGCGAGTCCTGATCCCCAGTAAGTTGGGATCCCCAGGAAGTCCAGTTGCCTGCTTTTCATCCATTTTTGCCCTGGAATTATATTGGAAGAGGAATAAGTACGTACAGTAAATATATCTACAGTACACACACTTCTTTACACTTCTGCTGCCTTGGACCACATAGCTACTATCAAATCTGTGGAGGGAATGGCTGGCAGCTTGGTAAATGTACTGATACTTATTCCAACAATTTAACATTCTTATGAGCCCTGACCTAAGCCTCGGTCCAGCTCTCCTCTTCACAGAGGAGTCTGAACAACAGCCCCTAAACTCTATGGATGGCAAATGCTCTGCTCAGATTCCAGATTTGTCCTTGTAAGTGTAATAATGCATCATGCAAATGTCAGTCTTACAGTGATGAGGGTGCAAACACACAACGCAAACACATACACACAAAGGCCCCAGACAAAGCAGTGGGGTCTGGCTCAGGGCTTGATGGCGACTGGCCTGACTGGCACTAAACCAGGCTGGCAGGTGGTCAGGGGCTCAGCGGAGGCCCGGGCATCATTACGTGTGAGTGGCTTCCTCACTCCAAAAGACGGCACTGGAGAGCCCAGACAAGCACGGAGAGGGGAGCTAACTACCACTGAGGTGCATGTTTGCTTTGGCTTATTATTAATTACTGTGTGGCGCGCGGTAAAGCCTCTGTCTGTGGCCACTTCATCAGTCAAACACACTCGTGCTGCCGTGAGCTGCCGGGACGCTGGACAGGTGGAGCTACTCACTGTTCTCTGGTTTGGCTGCCCTTTGGTAGAACTTGAGCTCCGAAAACAGGGGACCATTCTGCTGGTACTCCTGCAAATACAAGCACACAGTAGCAACTATTTTATTAGCTCTGGTAAGAACCGCACCATAACTGACTAAATCACAAAGTGAAAGTACAATCAAAATGCCCAGATTTATTCTCACTCTGCCTGTATACCTTTTTTGAACAGAATAGAATACAATCCACCTTTTTCCGAACATCAAAAACATAAGCCGGTTTTGTTCTCTACCGGTGGAATTGAATGTTACATTTCCATGGTTTCAGTAGTTGCATTAAACACATGGATCTTTTTTTCATTGAAAATCTGTAAAACGCATGAATCATCACGCCAGCTCATGCCAGCTTTTAACAATGGATATCACATACCTTAAATGGACATTCTTTGTTAAAAGCCAGTGTTAATAGATCAATGTGTTTACTTCATCCATTACATTGGGGGGAATTCAGGTGTCCAGCAGCTTAGAAACACATATGACACATATGATGAAACACACACAGACACAGTGGAGGAGTCCCTGCCTCGAGGTAGGTACTCAAAGCAGCCTCAAAACACTCCTACGGGGCATGAGGTTTACTCTGTGCTGATTGGATATACTCAAAGCTGGATGTGACGCCAAACGAAAGACCCAAAAATAAGCAGCATTTTTAAAACCCAGCATTATTAGAAAGTGCTGGACATAAAAAACAACAAGAACAGCAAGAGCAAAAAATGTTGCACTACAATCATGCAACGACTGAAACTGTTGCACAATTATTACATCGTCTAAAGAGTCTGGCGGGTCCTATACGGGAGAGGACAGTTCCTGGAAAGTTCCCACCCCCTACATTTTTACTATTTTTGCTAAGTGGAAATGTGGGTAAAATGTCTGTGTGGGCCTTTAAGTTCAATGTGTTTTGTCAGGTACAGTTGTCTTAAAAGGCTGGACTGAGCAGCTCATTTTAGAGAGAAGATTGCTTCAATTGCAAATAGTTTTGCTGTCGTCAGGAGGATGAACCTTTGGGTTGAACTTTAAACTCCCAAGTACGAAATTCCAAACTTGTTGTAGCCTAATTTGTGTGGATAAACAACGACCTGTACAAATCTAAAATGTTTTTTGGATTCAGTTCAAATACATAGTGCATTTCTTTTTCTTTCTTTTTTTAAGTATATTTTTTGGGCATTTTTGCCTTTAGTTGAGAGAGACGGGAAATGGGGAGGCAGAGAGAGGGGAATGACACGCAGTAAATGGCGCCCGACGCGGGACTCGAACCAGGGCCGACTGCAGCGAGGACTATGCCTCTATACATGGGGCGCCCGCTCTAACCACTACGCCACGCGACGCCCCACATAGTGCATTTTTTTGAGCTGATGTGATATGTTGTCTTTGTGACCTCAGTCAGACAACGCATGTCAAAACTCAGAGTTCTGTTCCCTCTCTGAGTGGAAGAGGAAAAAAGAGGAAACATTACAGTTTAATTTGTCCAGAGCCTTGGCAGTGAGTCCTTTCTCTGTTCAGTAAGGGTATTTTGAAGTATGTACTGAAATTTCAGAGAGCATTAAGGTGTCCCTGAAGGATGGATAGGCTGTACTCACCAGTTTTATAACAAAGTCTGCGTCTTCTGCCACAGGTCTGTCTACATCATTGGAAGCTTGACAACAAAAAAAGACAAAGAAAACAAATCAGATTTAATGAGGACTAACATGTTGTAATATGTTAAATCTTAACTCTTGAGTCAGGTCAAATCTTTAGGATTTTCAAAACTCATCCAAGGACAGCAGACTGCTGTCCAGTGTAGCTGACAAATGTCTTTTAGACAAGTTTCATAAGGTTCAGAGCACATGACACATCTTGGAATTCCTGCCGTAATCTGATGTGTTCAATCAGCTTTCACAAACAAGAGCAAATGAGATCAATCTCCCAGACACAATCTATCTGGCACAAACAGAGTTATTCAACTCATCAACATGTACAGCACATGAAAAGGTGACAGTGTGGATCTGTGTGTGTGCCCGCATGTAGGTGTGATTAGACACAGTGTGCTCATTACAGTACCAAGATAGATCAGTCCAAAGCCTCCTTCGCCAATCTTCCGTCCCAGCCTCCATGTCTTTTTCTCAGTGTCTCTCAGTTTAAAGCCTTCTGGGAGCTCCTTGGGTAAGGCATTCTTTCTCGGTGGTGCCATGGAAACTGAACAAGTTTCAGAAAATATGCTGTAAAATATGAGCACAGATTGACATAACATTACTGATTACAGAGTTGTATTATTATAACATTAGTTTTCTAAGATAAAACGAAACGAAACGAAAATGAAACAGTAGGTGTGCTACCTGTAAAATCCTAAATGAAAACATAAATGGAACAACACAAACGTCGACAACTTTAACATAGGTAACGTTACACATTTGGCATACTGAAAAGCTGGTAGTTACATGTAGGTAAGAAAGTGCAGTCAGGTTCTTCAGCAAAAATGACACTGTAGTATTGACTTTTACCGGTTTAAAACTATGACACTTTTAGTTCAACATGGGAAAACAATGACAGTTAACGACGGTTGACCGCCGTTAAAACAACAGAAAAGTGTTGAACACAGAAACGTTACGCGACGTGGACAATAACGGGTTGGGTTAAATACATCCCCTGTGCAATTTAGCGAACATTTGGAGGGAATCTGGGAAAGCAAAGTTATTTGACTGACTGGTGATAATAAGCTTTTACAGCTACATAAAACATAGGCTACACTAACCTCCGAGTCGAAACCAGCACGTCGTCACCTCGGCTTCTTGAGCAAAAACGTGTCGCTAAGCTGTCAAGATAAATATTACAAAGTCAATGTCTTCATGCAGTCTGTAATCTTTCTCTTTCATTTGTATCCTCGACAGCGTTGGGAAACCATCCATCTGTGAAACAGAAACAACACTGCATCACTTCCTGAAAGTCGTCCCTCCCGCTACGCCGCACAGCCAATAGCTTGCCAGGAAAAGTTTTTTCACGCCTGATGGCCAATTAGAGGGCGAGAGAGGCGGGCTATGCAGTGATATGCACTCATAGCGACAAATCAACACGCTCCTAAATGTAACGGTTTTCTGATTAACTGAAAGATTCCTTATTCAAACCATTTAAAATGTGACATCCTCCTGGATTTGTGAATGGAGAGGATTCATGAGAGCATGTAGTCTGGATAGTTAGTCTGTGGGAAATAAACTCAAACAGCTAAAGCCAGTACTGTTGTTAAAAAAAGACTTCCAGGCCTATTTCTTTTATTCATTTATTTTAGTGATTGAAATGACAATGATCTTCATAGCATCAATAAAATTAATTTTATTATTATTATCATAGTTAGCTAAATACCATATAATTTATATATATATATGTATATATATAATTACACTCCTAACATATTACAATGAAATTAATATATTTTATGAACATACCAGATAAAGACAAATCATTCAAAGGAACTTAAAATACAATTTCACAGCAAAACCTGTAAACTTCACATGCAATATGATGTAAATTTACCCCTCCACAAAACTACACTACCACACACAGGTTCAGTGAAACAGCATTTATTCAATTATACACGAAGAGACAAAATAGATTCTTCATCTAAAGGTCTAATTATGGCAGAGACCTCCCTGACACTGAATAGCTCTGAGTCAATCAGACCAGATGATTCCCATGAAATAAATTCATTAGTCCAGTATTTTGTAACAAATATGTCATTTCAGAGGACAGCCAACTCTTGATTGTAAAATTCTGGTGCTTTGCTATGAAAATGGTTCAGTTGTGTTGACAGTGATATAGCTGAATTCATTTAAAAAAAGATACTCCTATCAATCAACCAGTCATCTAACACCAGTTTCACACAGAGCCTATATAGCTCACCCTCTTTACATTTGGCTAAAATGCACTCTAAATACCACCAACAGTACCTGAGGCAGCCACTGTTAGCAGCTACATGCAGCAAAACAGAGCCAGAGGTGATGCTGGGCTCCAACATGAGATTCAGACTTCAAAGTATCCTCTTGTATGTGGTTTTTTCAACTTACTCAAACAATCAATAACAGTTTGTTTTCAGGAATTCAGGCATCCCTCTTGTAACCCAGTTTGATCTCCGCTTTGCTCTACAATATGGTCAATACTGTGCCTGCCTGGCTAATGAACCCAGGCTGGAGGAACAAATGCAATGCTGCAACCAGTGGTGGACACAAACTCACACGTTTTCTATCCACTCATCTCTTCCAATCAAGCTTGTCTTATTCCAATGAAAGAGAGGGAAAATGTGTCCTATTTTTTCTCCTGCCGTCGTGCACCTGCCTGTCGATCTACAGGCACCCTTAAGGCCTCATTTAAGACTCAAGGATGCTGCTGTGAAAGGAAGAAAATACAACATTGCTGGCTGAACATTAGGGAGTCATAAGGACATGTTCCATAAATGATTGCTTGGACTGTTTAAAAATTATGGCACTTTTGTTGTATGATCCCATACACCTTGTTTTCTCAAGTGCTTAGCAATACAGCATAAAAAAATCTATATGCTCATTAGGTGAGAAAAATACATAGAGGTGTACTTTGATGCTGAAAACGATATTCTTTGCTGAGCATTAAGCAGGGGAGAACCGCAAGACAAGATGTTGTCCATAATTTAAAAAAATATGTTCACTAAGACACTGATGTTTGGAGGGCATATGACAACAGGAGCCAATCAGTTGCAAGGTTCAATGTTGTCCACCAATCACTGGCTCATCTTGGCTATCTCCCAATTAAAGACATGACCTCGCTCAAATGTCATGTCAACAGGCCACAGAGAGGAAAAAGAAAAGCGCAACCAGAAAAATAATATGGCTGCAAAGATACATCTCACTCAGTGGAAGTGGTCCAGACTTGACAGTTAGACGAGTTTGAATTGATCGCTTATTTTGCAGCTCACCCCCCTTAGTATCTGATCAACCCAATACATGGTTATATCAGTCTAATAAAACTCTCCAAAAACATGTTATAATGACAGTAACAGTCTTATTCAGCAAAATGCTGGCATTATCTTATCTCAGTTATCTCAGAGACAACAGAGATGTTGTGAGATCTTGCAAGAGTCTTTTTCTGAGACAGAAGGTCTCAATTAAAGTTAATTTTCTCCTCGTCTGTGTCTGAAAATGTCATTTTGATGTCTGTGGCTTGTGAGAAATGGCTCTGATACTTAATTCAGTGACTATGGAGCAGAAGATGATGCGTTTTGATGATTACTTGAACTAGAGAGAGGCCTAGCCTAACTCCATCGCCCCCTTGAAAAAATGGCAAACTGCTCCTTTATCTCGCTTTCCACTCAAATAAACACTAAACTACAATAAGTCCAGCAGAAGTTAAATGCACTGAACCAAGCCTTTGTCCTTGTCCAGGAGGATACAGCTGTGCAGCCTTGCACCCAATCGATCCAAGAGTCACCGATGTTAACTTCATTGATACTGTAACCCCTCTCTGTGACCCAGATTTTAACCCTCGCCACCTTCCATCTCTCTACCACTTCCTCTCTGTTGTCTTCTCTCTATTCACTTGCCCTCTACCTCTTGCTCTCTTCTCTCTCTCCTCCAGCCCCCCCCTCTCCCACCTCCTACCCTCTGACTCTGCCAACTCTCATCCGGGGTAATTGCTCTGTGAGTTCGGCGATGCCTGCTGAATCACACTGCGGTTTCCTCTCCCTGCCTCTCATAGTCTGGTCTTGGTGACACCAATCTCGCTGAGGGCGCGACACCATTTTTTCTAACTGGCCCTCATGATGGAGATGGTATGATTGTCCTAATTAGAGGGGCGCGGATCGGGGCGGCTGCGGCTCTGACCCACCCCGGCCTGAGTCCATATGGTGGGAGGCTGATAATGAGCCAGTTAATGTGCTGTGTCCATCAGTAAGAGCTACTCAGTATGGACATTGTGCCAAAGAGATGGAGGAGGTTTTACTCTCTTGGCCCTCTTTTCCACCCACCCTCCCCCACCCCCACTCGCTCATACACACATAAATTTACATTTTAGCTCCAATAAAACATTTTGTCACTCAAAAACCTGATGTATTTATGTGCTTAATTACCTACAGTAGTCATACTTGTCAGCACATTAGTGGGCGTTACAATTTGTCAGTAATTATGGACATCCTGCCCCCGTATCATAAATGACATTTCAACTGTTTCATTTTATGAATCATTTGTTTCTGGCCTTGTCTCTCAGCTCCCATCATGCAGCTGTGCCACTATTTCATGTTGTGACTTTGTTTCGCTTATGAATATGAAATTAAGCCAGTTCAAATGAAAGTAATACAAATCTAATGGCCAGTAATGAGATGCTGTTTCACCATTATTGGATGTGGGTTGGGTCTATGCCATTGTGTATGTGTGTGCATTCTCAATGCTGTGTATGATTTGATGCTAATAAAACCATACTTTCTGCTCCAGGGAGCAAGCACTGACCAGGATTCAGATTAGGCCTTAATGGCTTCCTGGCCTGAGGCTAAACTGAAATGTAAAAGCCCAAACCAAACATCACTTAGGTTACATTTCTTGATATGGCCCGGCAAGTGGAAAATGGAGACATGTAGCAGTTTAACTGTAGTTTGCTTTGTTTCATGCAAACATTGCATTAAAGAGGGTTCTTTACAGCAGTAATGGTTTAATATCATTAACATATAACTGGACTGTATGTAATACAAATGCAGTACAGATTTAAAACAGGACATTTCAAGGAATGACTGGAGGCCCAGACAGAAACAGCCAACACTTAAGCTCATTATCATTGGCTGACACAGACTTAGCCTATATATTGCCTTTAAATTCAATAAATATTCTGTACCTGACATGATGAAAATGTAATGAGGATCAAAACACATGTATTTGTTGTATTTGGGATTGAGAACCTACCAGACCCAAAGATTGCATTGCTACACTTGAATCCAACGAATACACGTATTAGACATTGCCTTTCAATTCAATAAAAAATAACTGTAAACCCCAAGAATGAGATGGAGGCCTGACATGATGAAAATGTAATGAGGATCAAAACACATGTATTTGTTGTATTTGGGATTGAGAACAGTGTTTATTGTTTTTATTTATTTATTGGTAATGCCAATGATTCTAATGAAAATGTTGTATTGCTGAACTACTGTACTGTAGATCAACAAAGCTACACATCTGGATCTGCAATATGATGTCCTCTCCCAATGAACTGAAGCTGTCAGGTATTTGAAGATTCCTCTTATCAGCCAAAAAAAAGAAGAAAAAAAATCAAAGTTTGAACAATACAGTATATTAATTAAATATGTTTTCTAAATGAATTTTGTTTCATTTTATTTCTCATAGTTGTAGTTGCAATAACATGGGGGAAGGCAAACTCAAATATTGCACTGCAGTCAAATCAGCTCAGAGGCCTGTCATAAACAAACAGTGTGGATCAATTTTGCAATAAAATCATGATGCCTCATATCCATCATATCAGATGTGGACAACTCAGACCGGTCTGGCTATCTGACCACTGTAGATCAAGTGATCAATACACTAATCAATAGATCACAGTTCAGTTTGGTGAAGGCCACCTAGTCATCTTCAAGTTAAAAAAACAAAACAAGTACTGCACAGTAGGTACTGTAGTGTATGCAACCCAGAAAATGCAAGAAGAAGATGAACAGGTAAAAGTGTCAGCAATTAAGATTAGCCACATCCATGTCTGTTGTTTTCTCTCTGTTCCATTGATCAATAGTTTGTGATAATGATCTAAGAGAAGATAGAGAGAGAAGAAGATTAGTATTTTGCCAACATTAGTATTTTGCACAAAGCACCATTAGCCTCAAAGAGCTGCTAGCACAGTGGTGAGTACTACTGTTTGTTTTTACATTTACAAGAAAACTGCACAGGGTACCTTGAACTTTTTATGCCACACTTTTCTGAAAGTATAATTTAAAAATAAATAAATTTGAAACTCATTTGGTCTGTCGTCTTGTATCCGGACATATCAGCATTGAGATGATTTCCCCTCATAGCATCATTTGATTTGTTCAAGGTCTCCCTGTCAGTAGCCTCCAACAGCTTAACGCAATATCAATTACCTCTTTGGACAATGATCGATACATTACCACTGGAAGCTCTTCTGTCAAACGCTTCTCATCAGTCCACAGCAGCGATGTTTCTCCGCACACATGTAGCAAAAGGTGAAAAGGGAAAGTTGGAATGAATCAATTGTCTTATGAGGTGCGTGGAGGGTTGGAGCGGTGGTCCGCCTGCCGATGCTGTTTCATAAGGAGCAGCCTGCTCTGCAAAGATAGCTCAGCACTTGACACATTCACAACTTGATGCATACCCTCAGATGACCTTGGCCATGGCAAGACCAGTGTTTGCAAAAGAAAGAAAGAAAGAAAGAAAGTAGTTTTCATTGGACTCTTTTACTCACCTTGAGCCATATTGATTGGATGGTCAAAGATTGCAGTTTGACCATTTTTTCCATTCACTCTTCACTCCTCCATGTTGCTTAGTCTGGTGGTTCATGGACTCCAGTCACTGCTGTGGTTTATTCAGTAAAGTCGTCACTTTTAGGAAGATTCCAGGAGTCTCAAAGATAGAAGTTATGCATGTCTACTCCATTTTTAGCATAGTTGGACACATTTTTCGTCATCTGAGCAGGCACTCACTTGATTTTCCTTCATCTGTTTAAATGTGAGACAATAAATTTCAGGTTCAAGGTGAATACTTTTAGTTTTCATGGAATTAAAGATGGGGTTCATGTTTTTGACTGAATACCAAACAAACCCTAATTAAATTTGGTGTATAGCTAGCTTGTTATATATAATTTGTTTAGTGCTAAATTTGTATGGTTCTGAGAATTCAGTTTTGCAAATTTGAATAAATTCAAAATTTGTATGATGATGTTTTCCCTTTCCTGACAGCAAACAAATTACAAACACATTCTCAATCTGTTTACTCTTTTTCAAGCATATTGTTGGAGAAAACACTTTCAAGTTTTAGGAGAATTAAAAAAAAAAAATCTGTTACCAATTGACCAATATTAATCACTACCATACAGTCACCATGAAGGAGAAAATCAGTTGACCAAAACTGTGCCAAAAACGTTCCAGGCTGTAAACTGGTTTATTTCAGCTGTAAAGTTGGACATGTTAACATGGGAGTCTATGGGGATTGACTCTCTGTTGGAGACAAACTCTAGTGGTCGGTAGAGGAACTGCATGTTTTTACCCAGTTGTAGCCTATACAATTTTTTTTTTTCAAACAAACACAATAAACAAAGAAGCTCTTCTTCTTATACAGTTAAAGTTGGAATACAAAACCACATGCAGTTTGCATGTTATTTCCACATTATTGTGAAAACCTGAAGCTGCTTCACATCCACCTCACAAATATGAGAAAGGCTGCCGGCCTGCAAGCCATTTACTCTAACAAGACTCACCTATTTTATCTCCTTACAGCAACACTAAGCGTCCAACATAAACCTTTGGAAAATAGGCAAAAACAACAAAGGAACACTGCTGGCAGAGAAGAATTTATTGATTCATTCTATGCTAACTAGAGTTTGTAGTTACACAAACAAACAGCACTTCGCTTTTCTTTTGTTTCATCCCAAGTTCTGCCCCTAAATCATTCTGACCCCAATAAACAATATACTTTTGAAAACACAAAAGAATCTCTGATGTTGATCCCAAAGATTCTGTCCAATTTATTCAGGTGTGTGTATGTGTGTGCAGACTACAGGGTATGCAGAGATCCGGCCCCACTCTTCTCTCACCTGGGTCTCTTAACTAGCTCGGAGAGTACGGTCATATGGCTCGCAGGTACTGCAGGGCAATTACACAAGTATCATTTGCTAGAGACTACCTTTGATGTTGTTCCTCAAACAACAATGCCTTCCCTCTCTTCATCCCTCACTGGTACTCACTGTGTGTTAATTACCAAGGCAATTACCATCTGCATCCAAACCACTGTTTCCCAAACGGTGGGCAAGGATTCTGATGAGGGCTGCATGGACTTCTGAAGAGGACTCTAAGTTAGGTAGAAAGTAGATTATCATGTCAGATGATACACGGCACTCTACTGATGGTGATATTTGGTGAAAAGAGTTAAAAGCTTTTCGATTCAGAAGCATCTATTTTCTCCTGTTTATTGTGTAAAAAGGTTAGCTAACAGGGAAGAATCTGACACTTCAGGTTTAGAGACATTTGGATAATAGTTGAATAAGGACATAAATTGAACCCAGGTCTTTATTATAAATGCATTTAGCTTTACTGCTACATAGCCAGTGTTAGCATTGTCAGATTTAGTATTTTCATTTACTCATTTAGTAACGTCCAGCATTGAATGTCAATCCAATAGCCATGCTGACCCCTGTCTCTATTGCGTCTTTATTTCTACTGAACCTGGCAGTAGGATCTTGACACTTTCCGATAGCGACTCACTGTAGACTCCAGTCAACCCTGATGATGCTCAGAGGGCATATTATAGCTTTTTGCACAATAAAGACTAATGGCCAATGTGTCAAGCTCCATCTGGATCACCCACTGACAAGTGGATAAATGAGGTTTAATGGCAGAGAAAACTTAAGGTGTGTACAAGAAATTTCACTGACTTTTCCAACAGGGCCTTTTCACTAGAGGACATTTTGACCTGTCACATTACTTGTAGGCTAGGCAGTAACAGAGTAACCTGAAACTGAATCATCATTTTAGTATTAGACCATCATTCATTTAATTGTTATTATGTCCCTTTTTCCAGTTGGACAGGAAATAATTCTTCTGACTCAGCTGACTTGCAGAAGTCTCCACTCAGCAACGTGTGCTCTGTTATGAGAGTGTAACAATACCAGTTCATTGAGTCCAAAGCAGCAAGTTTTTTTGTAATTAAGGTGAGACATACAGTATATACAACAATTGTTAATATTAGCTATTATACACCACACGTAATACCAGACCAAACTTGTGAATGTAGATGGATAAAATAAATACATTAAACTCTATTCGCCAAAAGTTTGTTAACCAGCCTTTGTATTTTACTTCCGTTTGATCGAAATGTCAAATAAAACTGAAGGTGAAAGGTGAGCTTAGTTGAGTACTGGATCACCTGGCCTTTGGACTTAGCACTGACCAGAATAAATCTAAAAATAAACTGAAATATAAAAAAATAAGTAATAATAAAAATACAATAAACAGCATAAATATGAAGTTGTTGTTAAAGGGACACCATATTTTCCATATTCCAGTCATCAGCTCTCTTGTGGCCCATGTCGAGCCATTTCATGTCACTAGGATTATTCAAATCGCCAATATCATTTACTAATACCAGAGTTTGAAAAAAGGATGCATCATGGGAGGTGTAGGATAAAGATCCTTGGAACTGGAGGATTAAAACAACAACAACAACAATGTATTCCTCTGACTTTTTCCTTCCATGCCTTTATGCTGATGTGATATTAAATTGATGGATCGCCCCTCTAAGGAGTTAAAAACACATTAAAACTCCTGTATTCTCCTTTTACCCTTCACTCATAAGCCCTGTCTGCCTGGTTGAGATTTACTTGTGTATATGCAATTTTGTGTGCAAGGTAAAAGTGATGCCATGGAAAATTAGCAAAATCAAAAAGGACAACAGACCATCTAAATGAGCATAAAACTAAAAATATTTTCATAAAGTGTCAGGTTCAGACAGGAAAGGTGGTAACTCTTTTTTTTCTGTATTTTTAAAGCCATGTAAACTGAGTTATGCTTGGTTTAGCTTCCATTATAGAACGCACACACTCACACTGACACACAGTACTTCTTGTCACCTTGATGCCAAGAACAGATACGCCCAAGTTTTCAAGATCTTTTTTTTCTTTTTTTCTTTTTAGGCTGAGCACATAGTCAGCAAACTGGGAATGCATTATTCAAACAGATCTTTGTTACTCCTCCAAGATGATTGTAGCACAATCAGCCATGAAATAAGTTTGCTGTTTTAAAAGTGTTATTCTCCCTCCAGGTCTCTCAGGTGTAGCTTTGTATTCAGGTCGGCTTGCCTGCGCCAAAAATCAATCTCAATCAAAGGTGGCAAGGAGTTTATCATAAATTATCATGAAAAGGGTTCCCACTCAGTAGATGCTTAATTACAATCTCATTTGAATATGTTTGCATATTAATGAGTTTGGAATGAAAATGGTTTGTGGGCTTTGTAATGGGGGGCTGCGGGGTAACCCACAGCGATAATGGCGGTCCTGTAAAATGTATGCAATATTATTGCTTGTGGAGATCTGCACACTTGTCTCTTTCTCTCACGCAAACAAACACACACGTACGTGCACACATCGACACACACAGGCATATGCTCAAACACACGTGCAAAGAGACACACATTCCCGCACCCATGGCTATACACACATCAGTGCGTGCACATGCACACTCAGGGGCGTTATAATATGATTAATGGTGGAGTGTCTCTGACATTAATAAACTATAACCAAATTAAAGACTTCATTAGTCTCAACTTGGGCTCAGTATTTGGTCACACGGTGAATCAGCGCTCTATGATATTTGCCTTGCATGACTTTCCCTTTTTCTTCTCCATCTTCCCAAGCCACAAAAGTTTACTTTGAAATAAAGTTGTGTCGGTCTGTTATGAAAGTTTATACTCTGACGCCTTAAGACAATTAAAAGTGAGTCAAGACAGGAAACAGAAATCTGTGTATTTTTGCGTGTAACGGGTATTTGGGACACCAATCTTCTGTCTTTACAGACACGTGATGTCTCATGTCTCATGAATGAGGTCATAAAACACTGGACATGTTACAGTGGAAATGAGGACTAATAGAATTTCTAGAAAAACAGCTCATAACCAAAGTAAATACACAAACATTACAGTTCTGGGATCAGTTTCTTTAAGAATGTGTTGATTGTGATGTCCATTGAGAACTAACTTGGTGGTAACTGCCAATAATCATCTTTTTTTACATGATTGTGTGATTAACCATGGTCAGATTTGATGCTGCTCACTGCTGCAGAGTGAGAGGAGCTGGTAAAGTTGCAGAAGTTGTAGCTGTGCAGCATGTCGCCTGCAGCACTTCTTCTACCAGCTCACTGCGGCTGCTCCGTCTTCTCCCATTACTCACTGCAATAATTCAAACAGAGCCTTCGTCAAAAAGTGCAGATTTTGTTTTTGTGTAGTGTGGCATTTAAGCAGCGTTTCCTGTTACTACTTCATAATAAAGGTTTACCCATGTTTTCCTAGTTAAATGCTATTAACATAAAGATGCAACAGAAGGAAATGTTTTTTTCTGGGAATGTTGCCACAGTTAATACTGAAAATATATGAATAAACATATATGAATATCAGTGGATCAAACACTGAATCAACATTGTGTTATATCATTTAATCACTGAATTGATGATATTTATTCAAATTAAAATCTGTAAGATTCCCACTTTAATTAAACAGACAGAAATGCGTGCCTTTCATCAGCCAAAAACAACATGAAATTTGTTGCATACAGTATTTGGCAGGTCTGATACCTAATGAAGTGACTGCACATGCCACAGTCGGATGGTTCCAATCAGGTGTCACGAACTGCAGCCCATCCTCTGCAGCCAAACCTTTAAACCATTAAACATGCACAACCAGGTGATCCAAAACTTCTCTTCCTTTCTCTGATGTCGGTTCCAGGGAACAAACCGGGGTGAAATGGATTGCATCACGCGCCTGTGACATCCAAATGCTGTTAGTAGAGCAGGAAGAGGACGCCACCTGCATGACAGACCATATCTTCACATAAAAAGGAGGTGAATTTAATGGTTTAATGGGCCTCAAAGAAATATCACCATATCCTTCCAAAATATATAAGAAATAACATATGCTTTTGGCAGCATCTACTGAACACTGTGGGTTCTTTTAGATGCATCTGTATAGAGACCTTAAAAGCGCCGCTTATCATTTACTATGACCTATTTAGTAGACTATCGGCGGTTATGAGAGGAAACAAGTCGGCAGTATCTAACATTCTTCCTCAGATTAATCTTAGTTCATGTCACACAAAGATGGACTTCTTCAATTCTGCTGTGCACATTTATGGTTTTGTGAAACAGCAGCTGGACATTTAGCTGACAACTGGTGTCACCAGTCAGTTTGCAATCAAACATAATAGGTTCTCTGCTGACAGTGACCATGTAAAATAATTAATTAACAAGTTTACAGCTCATGGCGACAGGTTGAGCTTGAAGGTTAATTCATGAACTTGGCAGGAAAAAAAAAGACTCTTACTGCTGATCTTGGTTTTCCAGAGCTTTCAGAGATTTTCTATGGCCTTCATTTGTGCATGGAAATTGCTCAGTTATTGCTAAGGATATTTGCAATTGATAAAAATAAGTAATGCATATAGATGCATGCACATTCATATAAAATGTATTCAGGCTATATAACCATTCATCATCTTTTTATTTAGCAGTTGCTGAATGCATGAATTTTTGTTATTTCATCTACATGAACTGTTTTTAATTTTTCTACTGCAAAATTAAAATAACACGTTAGTTATCAGTATATTTTATGTTCATTGAGACTTTCATGTCTTGTTGTTTAATAGTGCAAAAGCCAGGTTCACTAGTGTTCAGTGCTCAATGATCTGAACTCCCACAACCATCACTGTGTTTATAATAGTGACATGTTTGATGAAATGTTTCACTTATAAAATTCATATTAAGTCTAAAACAGTGGAGTACAATGTGCTTTCATGCTCCACTCCTGCTCATCAGAGCCACTATGACAACATAATGAGCGGCACAGTAAACATTATGTAATACTCTATAACGCACAATGCTCCACATCACACTTTAAGTAGTGTGTCACCGTGGCTCTCCATAGGAAACGTGGTTAGTTGGAGCTCAATTGTTGTGAACAACGTGCTCCTTCTTCTGCAATGGAACAATGCAGCTGTCAGTGCGGGCTGAAACAGCGCCGTACGTGTAGTTAGACAGGAATTCAACACCGCCTGGGAGACCTTGGGCTTTCAAGAAAGAGAGAAAAAAGCAGCGGAGGGAGGAAACTGTGCAGCGTCCAACCCGATGATGAAGAGGATCACTCATCCTTGATGCAACAGCAGAGACTAGTGGTGAAAGACAGCAAAGGCGGCAGAGGCACGCAGGATTTTTTTTCTTCTTCCTGCTCCTTGTTTTTCCATTCCTTTCATGCTCATCATCTTTGTTTACCTCTCCTCTCATTCTCAATCACTCTCCTGTTGTTTCTTCTCTTTTCTCCTCCTTATTCCTCTCATATTAACCTCCCAGACGTGACCTTTTACTCTGTTTGCTAGATTATTACGGCTACAATTATTACAGATTACGTCAAGGGAAGAGGAGAATGTGTGTGTATGTGTGTGTGTGTGTGTGTGTAAAGCAGCTTTTTATTAGATCTGTACAATGGCGCTTATTGACTTCTCATATCACCTAAAGGGCAACATGCATGAAATAGGGGAATTATATTATTTCTGTTGTTTCTTTATTAAGTATGCATGTGGGAATTCCTTCCTTTTCTTTCAGCTGCTGTTTCAGCTTCATATATTCATATGTGTATGAGCTGATTGGGGAAATTATTATGATTTTACACTTTTTCCAGTTGAAGTGATTTTTGGAATAAAAAAACAAGACATGAACCTTTGAGGTTGAGAAAATAATGTAAAACATTTTTTTTTTTTAACTGCTTAATTCTTTTTTTTTTGTCAGTCTTTGCATTTCATGTCACAGAGAAACATAAATCATCATATTAGTCTGTGTGTTTCGCAGAGTGTTGATCAGAAGCCAAAAGGACGGGAGGTGGAGAGTGTTCAGCTGTGTGGAAGAATCTGAGCTTAATCAGAGCTGAGGGCCAGCAGATTAATTACACCACCACTTACACACACACACACAGCACCTAAAGTACACACTCCATGTTCTCACACGCACGCATACAGTACATGGCATGCACACATGGACACACACGTGAGCAGAAGTAGACACCGGTGGCCCTGGCTTATAAAGACGGCATGCTAATGAGCGAGTGTAGCCCCTGTTAAAAACAAATAATATACAGAAAGAGTGAGGGAGAAAGAGGGAGAGAAAGAAAGAAAAAAAGCAGCTGCGGAGCAAATAATTCATAAAAAGTCATATTGATCTGTGAGTAGAGACGTTAAGCCTCCATTAAAGGCAACAAAAGGAACGCATCATGCTTCATCAACAGGAGAAGCTAAGGGGTGAAATGTGAGATCACAGACAGATTGTTATTAAGGACGTCATGTGACATCCTCACAGATGCACACACTCGTCATGTTTGCACTCATGCACATACGATCACAATGACAGCCAACGCCACACGCAGGAGAGGCGGATGTGTGTACCGCCCTCATACATTAACACCAAGGTAGAGGAGGAGGGGGGAGAGAGAGAAAGAGAGGAAAAGACAATAATGAAAGATTAAGAGGAGGAGAATGAGAACAAGAAGGGAGGGTTCCTTTAATAAATCAGAAAAAAAAAAAAAAAAACGCAGCTCCCGTTTGTTTGGTGATGGACTCAGGCTGAGCTTTTATGAGTGTGCTGCGATCCTGCAGCACGCCTCATGAATACTAAATCTTTACTGTTAAATAGCCCAGCTCAACATGGTCACTGCGAGACCACGGGCCCGAAGAAACCACAACACACACAGGAAGAACTAACTTGGTGTAAATGGATTGAGTGAGAAATGAAAGCATTTTGATATAAAGAGTTAGGTAGGATTTTTTATTCTTAATTTATGTAACTTTAATATTGTTGAATAACCAGGTAATTGTAAAAGCTTTAGATCCACTTCTTCATCAAGGTGAATATTTCTATTCACTTATGTTAACTGATGTTTCATTGTCAGACTTTGTGTGGTCATACAGGGTGAACTGTGCATGCGAAGGTTTGGTGCCCCACACCTGTGTTAAATCAGGTGACATCTTTATATGAATGTACCTATGATGATAATAAAAGGTAATGTGATGTGATGTAAAATGCATTATTGCAGACCACGGAGGAGTTTTTTTTTTTTTTTTAAAGAACTCCATCCACTCCCTATATGAAGCCATAGAATCAGAGGTGCATCATCAGGAGAGGCAAACTAGGAAAGTGCTTGACCCCTAAGGCGGAAAGAAAAGGACCCTAATGGCCCCTCATATTGGCACATTTTACAATGACAACTATAAAAGCCCTTAAATCTCCTCTAAAGGGACTATACGGTGCATCTAATAACCCTTGAAGAGAGCCCTCGGATGATATGTGCTGTAGCTGAGTTTACTGATAGCCTGCTTGTGAGGCGTTCAGGGAAAGTCTGTTACTTTTAGCTTTTCCTGATGTGAGATGTTCAGGGGGCATCTGTACATTGCAGCAACAAACAATAGGCTGCACGCTCAAACCTTCTAAACTGAGTCATCGATGAATCAGAAGGTTAATAGTTTGATTCATGGCCTCTCTAGTCTGCAGAGGTAGACAGTAACAATGTAGATGTGCTAGTGTAGCCCACTGTAGTCTACTCTGGCCTACTTACGTATATTTTTCTAGTGTCAGAACTTTCCTAGAGCAGTATTTTCTTAAGAGGATCTATGAAGTGCTCTTATTTTGAAGTAGAATTCATTTCTTTTATTTTGAAAATGGATTTGATAAACTGCACATGTTCATCACAGGAGATAAAATGGAACCCCATCCAGCTACTCCACCGTCAGCCATGATTGAACCTGTCAATGTAACACTGGAACATTAGATAATGTATTTTTGTGACAAGTAAAGATTTGACTAAACAACTTTCATTGGATTGAAGAATCCTGTCAAATGAATGTTGTTCTATTGAAGAAGAAAAATAAGATATAGCTACAGTACGATTACGACGGTGCATGATTGTCAGTGCAAATCAGATACTGAAAGAAGGACAGTATTCACACACATACACAACACACGCACAAACACACTCATATGGCTCATATTTGTGGCATCAGAGTGATTGAGATTGCCCTTGCAGAGGTCCAAACCTTGTTTTAGGTTTAGCTCATGCTGACAGAGGAGGAGAGTACAAGCAGAGAGTGATATACTTCATCCTGACTCTCATTAGACAACTCAGGGGACACGTCAAACTGCAATTTGTTTCCCTTGCATCCAATAAACAGCTCATTCACTGGTCAATCAGTCACCTCAGCAGCTAGTCAGATTAAACCCAGCAGAGGTTGACAAAAAGATGAGAAAACCAGTGGGGAAAGAGGTTTAGAGAGGAGACAGGGAGAGGACAGCTGAGACAAAGAAACAACAGAAACCGGTGCGTATGAAATATGCGTATTGTCTTTTCACATAAATACACATCACCTGCTCAGTGATGCCCTCAATGACTACAGCAGCTCCTGGAAATTGGTCCTGTTTACCGGATAAGTGATGAGAACACCACCTGGTGGATCATACGCTGTAGTGTTTCATACTAACACCTCACAACAAAATATGGCACGAGGCTGTTTGTAATGACAGGAGTTCAGGCAAGTTGATCTGAAATGAGAGCGTCTCTAGCATCATTTGACGTGTGGGTAAATCTGTCAGATCTGTCAGAGTCTAGGATATTCAACAGGGACGGCTTTCTTCATAGCAAGTGAAAGCAGCGGGTGATAAAACAGCGACACAGCAAAAAAATAAATGAAATAAAAGAAATAACTGTGCAGGTGTTATTTACCTTAAACTATTCCAGTTTACCTGAGTTAGTGTGTATTCATAGTATAAACTGTACCCAGTGAACAGAGATCATCACGGGCTCTTATGTGTCCTCATACACTCTGACTTAAAGAGGAACTACGCAGGATTTTTACCTTATTAATTAAACAGCTTTGGAGTAATTGTGATGGTTGAATAAATGACTTGTAACTCGTTAGAGGGAGAATGGAGCTTCTCTGCCTTCATCTCTTGGCCAAAAACCAACCTTGCAAGATGAGAGCCTCCGACCCGGTGTTGCAGCTCTCGTCTCTGCGGCAACGCGACGCCTCATAACCTGTAATATTTTGTTTATGACAGATACGACTACAGTACATAAATATACACATTGTAACATCATATATGATAAATAAGGTTATCCACCGCTCCATGGATTGCTGTCTTGCAAACAAATGCACATAGCCAGGAGGAGGGTTAGCAAAACAGAAGACAAGTGACCCGACTTGCATAGTTCCCCTTTAAATCTGAATTAAACTGGAATTAACACTGCACAAATCTGAAAACATTGTTGTATAGTTTACCAATGTACCCAGCTGAACACCAACAACTCCTCTCTCTCCTCTCTTTCCAAACATGTAGTTGAACCTACGGTGGCCTACAGATGACATACAGTACCTACAGATGAGAAACAGTGTAGGCCTTCTCTGGAGTTTCTTTGGATTGTGGTCTGTAGAAACAGGGACCCAGGGGAGGGGACACACTCCCTTACTAGGCATCTCTGTAAACAAAAGCATGGTAGGCTAGTTCAGGTGATTACACACTTATGAAAACATAACTATGACTATCTTACTCCATCAACCTAAATCCCACGCATGCATCCTTGGACACTGTGGTGTAGAGATGTTTGCCTACTAAAATCAGTAAATCAGACATACAGTAGAGGAGGAATCTGGTTATTAATGTTCATTACAAGATTCCAGGGACTGACTGTGACCATACAACAGTTTGGGAGAGGCTCTTTCTGTGCCCAACTGGGTACATTTGGCTATATATGTTTGTCTTTAAAATGTAGGAGGTTGAAATAAACCTTCTGAGCAGTTAGGCCTACTGTCATCTGGGCAGGTTGGAGACTGCTGTGACAAGATGGACCAGGGTGAGCATGCTAATTTCAGCAGCAGAGAGACAAGGCCTCTAATGTTAGCTGTGTATCATTAGCAAAACATAGCTTCTTAAGGTGTAATAAACCATAATTGCTTTTGAGAGATTTTAGATTTTTTTTTTTAATGGGACATAATGAACATTTCTATGTGAATATCCTTGAGATTGTAGCCAAGGCTAATTCCTGTCTCCAGTCAGAGTAGTTTGACAGAGATAAAATCAACAATAACATTTAGATTTTGAAAACAAAATGTAGCTGTTGTGTTCAGGTAAAAGCAAATATATGGTTTGAGGTCAATTATGTCTTATGTTATTCTTGACTTTTTCATGCCATGATTTCTAGCAGTAACATGTAACATGTCCTTATACGGATACTTCTTATTGCCTGTGGCCATTGGTATGCATAAACTGTGAATTAAAGCCTAAGAGGTATGTGAGAAAGTTTTTTTAGAGAGTTGTTGTGACCAATCACACAAATGCTATGTGGAATGTGCTTGTGTCAATGTCCCTCGTGTGTGTTTGTTTGTAAAGGAGGGAAACTATACCATTGTGTGTCTGTGTATTTCTGCATGCACGTCTTTGCATTTTTTTAATCAATGTTTGTTTGTTCATGGGTATATCTTTTATTACACTCTATATTGTGTGTGTGCGTGTGCATTTGTGTCACTGTGTGTGTGTGTGTGTGTGTGTGCGTGTGTGTGTGTGTGTGTGTGTGTGTGAGCAGGCTTTTGTCCTTGTCAGAACACCTGCTGTCTCCACCCCTCCACTCTCTCCTCATTTCTTTCTTCCAACACTTCATCAATTCATACAGAGACACACACAAACACACATACACACACACACACACTACAAAGATACACACACAGATACATGTAATTATCTACAGACATATGCATCCATACATTACACACACGACACTAGAGACACATAAACACACACACAGCTAAACCTCCACCTCTTTCTCCCATTTCTCTTAATTTTCTATTCTTGTGCCAACTTCTTTCAGTGCTCTGCCTTTCTCCCACTCCTCCTCCATCTCTCTCTTTCTCTCCTGCACTCCTCCATACATCCTTTCATCTCTCCCTCCCTCTCTCATTACGTTAATTAGATCCAGCAGATGAACATCGTCAAGTCTGTTGGGGAGGAGGCTAGGCCTCGGTGATGCAATAAGGCTCATTTGCATCGGCAAAGTTAATTGCGGGAGCGGAGCAGGTGTATGGCAATAATGATCATCACACATGACACTCACCTGTGACCAGCGGCGTACGAGACACACACAAATACACACACATGCAGCCACGTGTCCATAAACGTGCACTGGAAATCTCAACACAATGCAATGCCCATCCACACATGCAATCATCTCTTGTCACTAAGTTTTTATTTCCTAAGTATCCCCAAATTCCTCCTGGTAATATCTCCTGGAAGGTGGCCACAGACATTCACATCCCAATGATACTCAGTGGGCAAGTGAAACATCCTGTAAAATATGAGCAGTGCACACACACATGCAATGGAAAATAGTGACTAAATGTCTGGCAAGCTGCATGCGTGTGTGTTAAAATGTGGCAGCAGGGACATAAACAAGGTGCTGTTCAACAGAGATCAAAAACATGAAGAAGAACACCGGTGTTTTTGTGCTACAAATCCCAGAGATCTGGGAAGATAAAAGTGAGAAAAAGTGAAATTAAAGGGATAGTAGCATTTTTTTTAAAAGTGGGGTTGTATGATCTACAAATAGCCCCTAAGTACTGTAATTGCAATTCTATTGTTCACTATAACATAATTTTTTCCAGCCCCTCAAAGTGCAGGAAAAACGCAGTTTTTATTTGGAGCTAACCAACTGCTGATCGGCGGGCGCTAACTCTGGGTGGAGGGATATGTGAGTTGGTTAGGTCCAAATAAAAACGTGCACTTTGAAGGGCTGGAAAAATTATATTATAGTGAACAATGGAACTGGAGTGCAGAGAGTCTTCTACTGCAATTAAAGTACTTAGGGGCTATTTGTAGATGATACAACCCCACTTTAAAAAAAAATGCTATACTATTACTTTAAAGTGATGGTGATGTGTTATGATATTTTTCATAGTTGGAAATATGCCTTTTTTCATCTGTCCATTCTCAAAACGCCACAGGCTTGATGATGTAGTGTCTGGCCGAGGCAAATGTGTCTCATACCCACCTCCAGCCCCTTGCGACCCTTCATGGATATAGGAGGTATAACTGATGGATGGACAGTTTAATTTATAGCAACAAGCCATATTGTATCAGCTCTTTCCTTTGGTATGCAAAAGGTGGAGAAAGTAATCAATAATGCTGTCAAATAAAAAATAGTGGAGTTAAGTGTTAGTGGGCCGGTCCAAGCAGGGATCAGATTTATTTTGCCATCAGATGTATGTCAATAAGATGGAAAATAAAGATAAAGGGAAATAAGGTGGGTCAGATGTGTTTGCTCCAGCGAACAATGAGATGAGAGTGTTAGGTCCACTGAAGCTGTGGCGGTAAACCCAGTGATCAAGTATATATAGGGCTGTGCCCAAATCTGAATATACTGTATATTTGGAAAGGCGCGAATTAAGAAATGAATCCAAATATATGTAGCATAATTATGAATATTCTGAACATTCTTCAAAAACACTGACACATCATTGGAAAGTCTGGAATTTAGCTTTAAAAGTGGTAACCTCTAGACCTCTTCATTGCTGTAATAAAATGTATTTGTTATTAGACTGTCTGTTCTAGTGTAAGACTAAGGATGGCAGGAAAAAGAAAAAATGCCACATTGAACTGCCCTTGTCCTTTTAAGGAGTAAAAGTGTCTCAGAGAATCTAAAAGATACTGATGCAGGAGAAACCATAGTGATTGTTATTGGTGGTGTTATTGTAAGGTTTATGAAAAAGTAGACAAAAGCGACCAACAAAGGACAATGGGGAAAGACACACAACGGCCAAAACAATGGAGTTGTCATTCACGGTTGTGATAAAGTTGGCTTATGTAAAAAAAAAATAAAAAAATCCACTACAATCAATACTTTTTCAAGGTTTTATGAATCATGAAACGAGACACAGGTGGTGCAGTCAGCTCAGGTGAGACACATGAGGTAATCACAAGAAGGAGCACACTGGATTGGCCACCACTGCTTTGGAATAACGACCTGGAGAGTTTTTTTTTTTTTTTTTCAAAATAAGAGTTCCCTAATTGCACCTGGAAACACAAGAACAAAATACCAATATTCAGCATTCTATTACAATGGTCATAGCTTGTGAATGTTATTTTGTATGTCACTTTACAATGCATTTCTTTTTTTTTTTTTCTTTTTTTTTAAAGTATTTTTTTTGGCGTTTTATGCCTTTATTTGATAGATTAGTAGAGATAGACAGGAAAGGGGGAGGCAGAGAGAGGGGAATGACATGCTTGCCCGATGCGGGAATGGGGACGCCTTATTTTGCCTTAACCACTGTCACTTTACAATGCATTTCAGTGAAGGTTTCATGAGGGCTAGGAGTTATTTTTATTAATGGTTTATGAATGTTACTTTGCATATCACTTACAGGTGGAGAAGGATTCATAACTGAATGACGAATGATGCTACTACTGGGATGGTTTGGTGTCTGGGCATCTTTGGGTGGTACAGTAGGAACAAAGACAACAGTGCATAAATTCTACATACTGTACATAACTTTAACTTAGCCTTTGTACAGTATGCACTGGTACTTTATTCCAGAAGGCCTGCAGGTGTGTACAGGTGTGATAAAGAGACTCTGATGAAACATCTGAGTAAAACACTATGCTTTCGGACTAATTTATGAGGGTTTCATGAACTATTGCAATGCTGAATAAGGGTATTTTGTTCCTTTATTTTATTTTGAAAAAAAAAAATCCCTGTTTGTTATTCCATAGCAATGGAGCCTGATGTATTTGCCTTATAAAGCCGTCATGAATGTATTACGAACACCTTATGCACACACTTACCTGTCAAGTAAAATGTTAACAAATAATTTTATTGCTCGTGTGTGACATCATACAGGTATGTTCTTGCAGGAGACTTGGCCAGTAGGTATATGTCCTACTGTTTCTGCTTACATCATGGAAACTTGTTTACCAGGTGTTAGATCCCCGGTAATAAGCCTCAGTAAAAAAGGCTTTTACTGGACCAGCTCTCCGTTTAAAGGGTAAGTTCTAATGGTCATGGACCAGAGTAGAATTTCTAAAGAATGTTTAAACTGGTGTTGAGGAAACTCGCCTAGCTTCTAACTGCCTTCATCCTGGCGTCTGTCCCACTTCCCCAAGCCACTAGTCCTGATAGAGCAGCCCCCCCACCCAGAATTGAGCTCGGCACGCCTGTTAACAGCAGCCTCCCTCTTTGACCTGTGCACTTGTTATTGGCTAGGATTGATTTAAAGGTTTGGATAAAATAACCTTAGGGACCTGATTATCTTTTAAGTGGACACAAAACTAGAATAACCTGTAAGAGTCCTAAAGATGTGATGCACACTATATGGCTTAACTTTCTATGATCATGAACAGCAAAACAGTGATAATTAATTTGAAATCCCAGACAATAAAATGAGGGTACAGTTCTCTTGTTAGCTTGAATATTTATTACAGGAATTTAGCAGTGACAAAACAAATAGCATCAGAGTATACAAACAAAAAACCATTGAAGTCAATTATGTCCCATTCAATTAACTTTACTTCTGATGGAGCAACACACTTTTATTGCTGTGAATCTTTTGAAACAACAAAATACCTGGACCCCGTGTGCTGGAACTGGAGCCCCCTTGGAACCAGCAGATGGCTTTCACTGTGTGTGCAGTTTCCTTTGTTGTTGGCTGTGTTCCTTGTGATGCATTTGCAGGAGAAGGGTTGACTGTCTGGCCCCTGTCCCAAAGCCCCTCCCTCCCTGATCTCCTTGAATATCCTGAAGCAACATCTGCTTATAACCTGCGTCATGGGATTGTTTCTCCAACTAATTTTGCTCAAATCCATGGCAAGGTGCGACTGAGCCACTCATCATGTCTGGCTACCGGCCGAGGCTCATACACACCTCTCAGAGACTGAAACCAAGTGTGTCTCACTGGTGTGATGACCATATAGTTCTGAGTCTCACAGTTGAAAGACAAACTCCAGAAACATATAGCCAATCTGGGCATCTTATTTTCCACACATTCACATGCCAATCTCCTGCTTCGATTCCGATGTAAACTGTCACCAACGGGCCGAAAATCCAGGTCAACTAACTGTATAGTTGACCTGTCCTCAATTTGTGACATTAAGGCCTGTATTCTGTCACATTCACCTCCTTCTGCCTTTCTGGCAGCTCTACTCACAACTTCCTCCTGTGGTTTGGCCCCAGTTGCACTCTCACTGACATCTGAGGCCTCGCAGGTCAAAGAGTACTCCCCCAAAATCTCTCTCCCACTGGCAGAATCGTCACACATGTCCGCTTCTGGGGATGCGCTGTGTATCTCGCCTCAGGTTTCCAGTATCCTTGACCCACACACCCATGTGCAATACCAGCTGGGAGGCTCCTGCTCAGTCTGTAACCAGTTACACCATTTCCCTCTCATCAGTTGTCAGGCTTTTCATCGTCCAAGAGGTTCCCCTCAATCCTGAGCCCCAAATAATGTCTTCCCATTCTTGGAGTGTACTTTGTCCCGTGCTTTCCTCCATTTCTCTGGTCATTTTGCCTGACTGACAGTCTGCACCCTTCACCCAGCGCAGAATGTCAGCAGTCAGGTTCAGACCCCCTTGTTCCTCTTCCACCTGACTCCACTGCCCAACCAGGGCAGTTATCTCTGATCGTGCTTTGTCCCCACAGACTTTCTTTTCTTTTTTGTAGTGACAAAATTCATGGTCACATGTGTTGCAGTCCATGACTCCATCCCATAATAATACAGAGTTGCGAGGACAATTCCAACCCCCACCAATATTGTGATTAAACAACAAATGCGCTGCATTTCCTGCTGTAATTCCTGCAGCATTCCAGGCTGTGACTCCTGCTACTACACTCCCACATCGTCGTATTCATCATCATTTCCTTCCTTCGTAGCCCGGGCTACGAGCAAACTAACTAACTAACTGACTAATCCTAACTAATCCTAACAAACCAATTGAAAGAAAATGAGAAAATAGGAAAAGAAAGGACTCCAATGAAGACTCACGCGGATCTCACATTCCGTGTTATGTCTTTACCTCCAATTCCTACTTTTACAGTATAATCGACATACTCTAAATTGTAAGGTCAAGTTATAATTGGATGAAATAAACACTCCACTTTCCTACTGTGGCTGCTCAATATCAAGCACGGCTGTCAAGAAGTGGAACTGGTTAAGTTTGTCATCACCGTCTGACCTGAATAATTTATAGACCATGAAGTGCGGATCACACCTTGGTGTTGCCAGGTTGAGGGCTTAGTGATGAGGCTGACACTTGTGTGTTGCCAGGTTGGGTGGACAGGGTGTTGGTGTAAGATGGATTTCACAGTGCACATTCAACACACTCAGAAAATAAATCATTGACAGGATGTAATTTAATCATAACATATCTGTCTGGCTTGTCTTATTTGAACAACAAATACATTTGTGGACAATCTTAATGATAATATTCTGACCAGTGATTTAAAGACTGTTTAACTAATATAATTTTGATTGAATGAATGGTAACTTGTCAAGTACCAATATAGTTGTTTCAATTAATGCTGCATTTATTAGATGCATAAATATGTACTTGTTCCTACTGAATAACTTAAGGGTCACTATTAGATTTCAAAAAAAGAAAAAATGAATTATATAAAACATAAAAAACATGCTCCATATGCCCATATGAAGGACCCCAGAGTCTAGACATTACTGATGGTGGTGGAGAAGAGTCAGTGGGTGGTTGATGGAAACCTTTGGACGCCTGTCTCTGGACATCACGGAGGCTGAGCTGGTGACGGGGAGGAGGTTGGTTGTGCACTGGGTTTTGAAAGACAGACAGAATGAAGGATTGCAATGATATTTAAGGAACAGAGTCCAGTGATTGATTAGCTCAAGAATCACAGGGAGAAAGATCATTGGTCAGATATGATGCTGTAAGGATGGTGAAGTGACAGGGAGAGATAGATCAGCAGTGTATTAGGCATTGTTAAAGGGACCGAGGCAGGATGTGAGGTCAGGAAGTGATGACATGACTAATATGGGAAAGAGCTACAGTAGCTGGTTACCCTGCTTACTTCAGTAAGAGAAAAGAAGCCATAGAAATAAAGTGTTACTCTCCACTAATGGAGAACTCTGTTGAATGAAAGTGTGAGTTCTTACTGTTTCTTCTAGACTGGCAGATAAAAGCAATTCGTGCTATTAGCATTGTACCATAAAGCCTCCAACACCCAACTTGTGTTCTATGATAACCTGGTCATTCTGTTTGTGTTTCAGCTTCTGCCTGATTTGGACCACTTGGTTTGGTGGAACTTATATGAGCTGATTGGACCTGTTAGCACAATCAAGTTAAAGACAGACACAGACAGTTAAAGTTAAATAAGATGCAGCCACCTTAAATATTCATCAGCATTTGTCATGTATAACCACCAATTCTTCTTTACTAAGTTCAATTTTATAGTGCCATGCAAAGGTGTGGGCCCCCCTTTCTTCATTCATTCTTACTTGTGATATTGCTTGAAATATTTTAAAAAAGAGTGTTTCATGTTTAACTTCATGCCTTTTAGAGATCATTACATCTTCCACTTGCATAACCGTTCACATTAACAGAAATGTTGACCAGGGGTGCCCAAACTTTGCATGACACTGTACATTCTTATTCATATACTGTAAACAGTTTAAAACACCTTTTCAATGACATTTAAATTTTCCTACCAGCAAAACAAAAATTCAGCTTTTGCTGTTGTTGGTATCCTGCAAATCTCCCAGGACACATGTTGTAGGACTTATTTTACATTCTATTTCACCACATTTACATTTAAGCACTAAATCACCTTGAAGCAAACTCACACAACATTAGTTTAAAAAGTGCTCACTGGTAAAGCACTGACTGCACACCCAGGAAATCCAGCCGCATAGGCCTGTGCTGTGCTGCAGATGAGACAGTTTTATGTGGGAGAAGTGAGAAAGAGGAGCCGGTGTAAGTGTGAGAATTTGAGGATTGTCAAAGTGAAAATGTGATACTCACACCAGATGGCGAGTTTTCCACGTCACTTCAAAGTGGTAGGTACTACGCTTTGTAGGCATTCTGCCGACCGCTTCCCGTTTCATGTGGGGGTCGCGTGAGGGTCAGCGACGCTCCGTCTGAGCCGCTTCATTAGGCTCCCTCTTCATTCATCATGGATTGCGGTTTTTATTTGTCTCCAGTATTGTGTTTCTGGCAGAGTTGTGTTTTGCTTTGCGTCAGCCCTTTGCTTCAGAAACAAAATGGTGCAATTTATTTGAAAAAGTCTTTGCACTAGCAAGGACTTTTCTCACTAGTTAGTGTGCTAAACAAACTGAGAAGGAGTTTACTTTTCAGAGAAATGAACAATTGACAGTTTGCAGTGCAGCAGGCTCATATACATATAAATTAGCTGAGAAAAACTAAAAAGAAAAAGTATTTTCTTGTCATCTGGCATGGTTACTTGTTCTGTTACGGTTACTTCTGCAATGCACTACTGAGTACTGTATGTGAAATACACAGGAACATCTGGATAGGTATTAATATTAGTTTATACTGTACAGACACATAAAGTGAGAAAAAAAGGGAAGTGGAAATGAAGTCACTTCCTCACCTCATGTTGACCCATCAGTCAAACAGAGGGAGAATGACACAAACCTCAAGCAGACAAGCTCTTCCTCTTTTTAATGCATTATTTATGGAAAACAGGACAGGGAGGAGGAGGAGGAGGAGGAGGAGGAGGAGGAGGAGTGTACAGGGGGCAGCTGAGTTGTGTGTGCAGAACGATGCAGCCTATGATGTCCTTTGTGTATTATTCATGACTACAGCGTCTCTGTCTGCTCAACAGTATCTCTGCATACAAGACTCACTCAGTTCTGCTGGTCAGTGTCCAGCTGGTGAGGACACAGCAGGACGGCAGTTCACGTTGTCTCTCTGATTGTACCGATCACTCCGACATCATCACATTCATCATGTCACAGATGGATAGTGTGCTAATACGTGATTTTTGATTCTTGAATATTTTTAAACCACATGTTATCTTAAATGTTTTGCAGCATTATGTCGAGTAGCCTGCAGTAAGATGCTGAAAGCAGGGTGGGGGGAATAATCTTCATGTATCCAGAAGTTGTGACACATGTTAAATAGTGTAAGTTACATACTGTAACATCATGCTTGATGTAAGGACATACAGTAGAGTATATGATATGCCATCAAATATATTTTTGTATAATCTGGACTGTTGGAGCCATGACCTGTGACCCTGCTGTCACCAAGAATAGAGATTCAACCAATCTTCTCTGACCTTTGACCTTCTCTGACTTCTACTGATCTACTGCACACAGTGTTTCTGCGCACAAGATTTGTGTAGGAGATCTGTTTGTATATCTACAGAGCAGGTGAGCCCAAAAGAACAGACTCAAGGTAGGCTGAAAAGTTTCAAAATCTCTTTGTGTGTGTTTGGAGTCACAGCTGCAAAAAAAAGTATACAGAGCCTTTCCTTGCAGTTGCAGCCCCAGAGGGAGCGTGTCACTTCGGACTGAGTTGAAGGCAAGTTTTAAGATAAAACAAAAACTAGATTAAAAGTCAAAAACTAGTCTTAGGAGTAGTTTGTTACCTAATTGTCGGTGCAAGCTATTTTTAGAACCGCCAGTCAGTTGGTTTTTCTTGGTTTCCCTCATCAAACCCATCAAATACACAATCCAACAACTCCAAAACGCTCTGGTGGTCAAGTTGTGACCTGCACATTCACCACTCTATGAGATAATAACAGAACGTTACAAGACAGAGTTGTTTTTGAGGCAAATGCAGGGACTGCTTGCTTAAAAACTGTCCCTGAAGGCAACGCGCATCAGCTATTTTGCATGAATTATAGGGATCCTGGCAATGGGCCAATTTGCCAAATTTTGAACTATCCCTTTAAGGTGTGTTCACACCGGGCTTTTTTTTTTCTGCACTGTCGCTTGTATCACCCCTTGTCGGTATTTGTTTAGCTGCAATTGCTCGTCAGTTTGGCACAATTCAACAGACTTGAGTTTGTCGGTGTCCACTACCATGTCTCTCTGTACCACTGGGATTACGGCAGCCAATCAGCATTGATCGGCAAGCGACTGATGACCAGCAAAATGATGTCGACACAGGATTTCTCAAGCGATATTTCACTCTATCACTGTCACTCATTTGCATCGCTAGCAAAAGAAATAAAAGGCCTAGTGTCAATGCACCTTTAAAATGATGCTAATTCATGCTGAATTCCATGCTAATTTACATTAGTCGCTACATACCACACTGAATATCAGTATTTACATTTAGAAATGTACTCTCCAGGTAGAAGAAAGAAGAACAAGAAAGGAGGTTCCTGCTGTATTAATTCTCCTTTTCAACAGTACAACAGAAGGGAGATCAAAAACATCTTGGTAATTAGGCTGATGAAGAAAAAAAAGGTGAAAGGGCACAAAGTGAGTGGGAAATTGGTGTTGCTGTGGAGGGTCAGGGATCAGGTCACATGTAAAGGTGAGAAGAAGCAGAGCGACAAGGTCATGAAGAGGTTAATGAAAATGTAGGAGCTGCAGAGACACAAAGTTGAAAAGGCTAAAGGAGAAGACAGGGGGGCTGGACAGGTGTTGCAGGTGTTACAGGTTGTACCATGACACATCTGCACTGATCTGCAGCTGCATGGTGTAGACTTGCATCATTAAAATGCTCACAAAACCATACATCAGCAGCGACTGTAAACTTTTTCTTGTGGGACCGGACCCAGGACCTGGAACTGTAAACCTGTCTGGATCAATCTTATCCCTGGGATGAACTTTAAAGGTTAAAGAGCCCAACGCATTGTTCCAATGTGACCCCCAGACACTGACACTCTGCTATCTGTAAAACCCCAAAGCTAATTAGCACATTAGGAATTGGTGAGCACCAGAGCGAGAGAGCACTGTGTGGACCAATAGAGGGCAGCACTGACAGGATTAAGGCATTAAAAGACAACAAAAATGCAGCCCCTCCAGTTAAACCCTCTCAGGTTTAGGCCCATCTAATCCGCTCTGTAATGCCTGAATCATTTGGTTGGAACTTGACGGGGACGATATTTTTGGAGGTGTGTATTGGTTTGCTTCTCTGGGCTTCAAGGTAAAATCACAGGAGCTATGCGCTATGATTAGCGGCGGAGCAGGCTGAGAGGGGAAACAGCAGTAGCAGGCATTAGCCGTGTTTGCACAGCTGTGAAAGTAATGCTACCTCATTCTTCTGCTCGGGATTCAGGGCCTGCAAGCTGCAAGGATGGTAACACATTGTCCTCCCACTCTCATGAATTTTAATTTTCTTTCTTTTTCTTTTTTTCCCCCCCCTCTCCGTCTATTTGAAATGCTTTAATGTGGCATGCTTCCTCAGTCACTTTTGCTAAAGGGTTACTTTCATCTCTCAACTATAACTTGTGATTTTCATCATTCTGACAGTGATGATATAGACCTGCTAATGACAAAGACTTTAATTTAAAGCTGCACCCATCAATATACATTTTTGACAATGGATGAAATCACTGTGTAAAGGTGGTGTCTGTAGCTATGAACCACACATCTTTGCCATTATGGTGGCCCTGAAGCTCAATGCACTTCAACTTAAGAAAACAAGAAAAGTCTATATCACATGATTCAGATAGTAAAATGTATTTATGATTATAATATGTACTGTTAGCTTAGCATTAGTCAGGGTCTGTCACTTTTTCTGACCTCACACCAACACTTATGTTGTGTTGTGTGTTTTTGAAGCTTATGTGTTGTCAAACTGATACACGTGAATGTTTCCAATCTATCCACCTTTTTCCGAACATCAAAAACGTAAGCCTGTTTTGATCTTGTGGAATTTTATGTTTAATTTTCCATGGTTTCGGTAGTTGCGGTAAATGCATGGATTTTTTCTTTCTTCAATGAAAATCTGAAAAATGCATGGATCATCACACCAGCTTTTAACAATGGATATCACACAAATTGACATCTGTGTTAAAAGCCAGTGTTAATAGATCCATGCGTTTACCGCAACTATGACAACAACTGAAAACCATGGAAACGTAAACGTACAATTCCACCAGATCACGTTCGGAGACTTGTGGATAGCTACCCCGCAGAGAAACAATCTGTGGGGAATGACGGAATTGCATTTATTTACAAAAGGAAATTTGGATTTTAAAAAATCTCAATGTTAGGAAAACAAACATGAAAAAAAAAACATGAACAAATTTTAAACAGAACATAGACAAAGGTAGCCCAGCTTTGAATGTGCAGTTGTTGGTAAGTCTTGTCATACTTTAGGATCACAGCAGCAGCGCAGCACTAGGCTATATCTCTCATTAATGTAGAGCTAATACTTCCGACCAGAAAAATTAAGCTTGTTTCACATATGTAAATGATCTTATCAAGATACAGTCATTATGTATCTGACGGTCTAATTTTTTTTCTCTGGTAACTGTTAAAGGATCATTGAAATTTTAATGGAAGGTTCCAGAGAAATTATTGTAGCAATACATTGTACAGTACCAGTATCGGTGCTCTATATCATCTCCATTGCTCATTGCATAGATTTTATATTAAAAGGGAATATCCCTCACTTATTGGCTTTTTAACTGGCTTCCATCCTGATGTCTATGACATGGAAGTTGGCTCCCTGCACAGTGTGACGCCGTCTGTTTTAGCTAATCTGGCTCTGTTCTGACACTCTAATGAGAGATTGGGACATCGACACCAGGTTCAGGATGTGCAATGACTCAGAGAGAAAAATGGCCCATCATGAGGATCATTACTGCTCTCATTTCACCTTTGAGCCAGAGAGTTTAGTTTTTCTCATTAAATGAATGAACATCACTGTATAACCCTGTTCAGAGGTATTATAAAATCTTATATTTCCCAAAGCTGCAGGAAAAAAAAAGACACGCTGTCAAATTTTGGTCCACTCCAACTCATAGTGGAACCAGGAGGGTGATACAGCCAGCCAGGAAGGATTGAGATGAGCAGGACAAAAATAAAGAGGGGGGTGATGCTGGGGGTGTGTGATAGAAACAGATCGGTGTGCTAATGCTAATTTCCTTGTGTTCTTCTCCGTTGATGGGGGGATAAACAGGAAGCGTTGTGGTAAATTCTGCCTGAAGAGTGTGATTACTGACAGGCCTGACCCCTGTGCTCTCGCCATGTTTTCCCATAACTCACAATTAACGCAGACATTAGAGCATCCCGAGAGGCCCGGCTGGCTTTATTTCCCTCCCCGCCAGAAAGCGGGTAGCAGCACTGAGGCCCCTGGACCCAAGCCCAGTTCTATGATTTAGCTGGAGAGACAGGGGAGGATGGAGGGAGGTGGTGGTAGAGGGTTACCCTGAGCACACTTTAGCACTTTAGGGGTTTAGGGCTGTTATGGATATGGCTGTGGTAATTACTCAGTGCTTGTTATTGCCCACACTGCCACACCTGCGGCCAGCGAGATGCCGGTACATCGCCGGAAGGCGTCCAACAACATCTGAAGAATGTCAAGGATGGTATCGAGCTGGATTAGACAGACAGAAACACAAGCGCTGCTGAAGGGAAAGGGGGAAAAAAAGATTTTAATTAGGTTGTTTTGTAATCACACAAACCTTAGCAGTCAAAGGCTTTACATTGTTGTGTGTTATTTTGGACAGGTGAGTTTTGGCGCAGTCGTTTTATTTGGGAAAATAAATGAGCACCTGTTCTTCGTCGTGTCAAACTCAATCTCACGGCTCGTTAGCGGGGCCCCTGCCCAATAACCCAGCTTTAGAGCCGCTTTGGCTCCTAATTCCCATCTCTAGGCTGTCACACAGTGTCATCGCCACAGTCATTCATGTTTTTATTCATTTCACATTTCATCATTTATTTATCGCCTAGCCAGGCTGGCACACTAACACTAGGACCTCAAACAGGAGGTATGGAGGGGCTGACAGTAGACAACATCATTTCCCTGGAAAACCCAATGACCACTGACAGTGAAGGCAGAAGCAGAAGACACAAGCTGGCTATTTCAAAAGAGTTTTACTTTAATAAGTAGCCTCCCAGAACAGTGAGAGCACTGCATGAAGTCTAGAAGAGAAATCTGAGAAAGGTAATTTTCATTTTAAAAAGCTATGAATTTCCACAAAAAATTCCCCTAAATGCACATATTGAGAAAGAAAACATCTATAAGAATTATAGACTCAATAATTTGTTTGTAAGAGATTGATCAATGAAGTTTTGAGAAGATAAACATGCAATCTATGAATAAACCACAATCATTTCATAGGTTAGAAAATGTTTTCCAACATTATGGACAGTGAATATGCTCATTAACAAAAATCCACTAAGAAGCCCTGTTGATATTCTAAATAGTAAAAAACAAAAGTCTGGTACTCATCAGAATGGAGGTAGAATATTATGGGGCTGTAATACTAGGTCATTTTGACCAGATGATGGTACTAGGCTACTGAATGAAATGTTAGTCAGTCATGAATGTCTGCACCAAACTGTAAATCCATTAAGTTGCTGAGACATTTCACTCTGTCAGAGGGATTCACTGTGAGGAGAACATGAGTGTGTGTACAAACTGTCATGGAAATCCAGCCAGTAGTTGTTGAGACACCCAGAGCATTGCCAGACTCTGTGTCATGCAGTCATTGTTCTGTGTGTATTTGGACTTGTGCTCCTGCTGACACTGAGTTGCATTAACTTTAAACAAAGATGAACTGCATTGATCTGTGTGTCAGGGTTTTCTGACCTCGACATGTTTATTGCCCTGATTTCTGGCAAAACATGCAGCTCTGCATTATTGGAAAATAATATTGTGGTTGGATGCAGCCTTAATATTCAAAATAATCATAATAATTTACAATAAAACATGAAAGCATGTAGTAAAAGCTGTATTGGATATTAACATCAATAATTGGAAACCATTTTTTCATTATTCCCCTTAACATTAAGTTAATTAAATAAGAAAAGACATAACATCAGACAATAAAGTACCCTCATTTTAAATGCTGCTCTTATGCTTCATTTAATGGCTCCAAACTCAGCCCATAATACTTTCCCATAGTCTGAAACATTACATCATTGTAAAGGTAGTGTGGAATCAATGTGTCCCGTCTGGCCTTTTCCTGTGTGTGGTGGTTTATATTAGATGTATGAGTGTTGAGAGGGAGGTAAATGCCCTTTACTCCCTCCTCCCCTCCTTCCTCCCACCTCCCACCCAGGTAACAGAGCTGTCACCCCGGTCTTAACCAGATCTGAAAGCATTAACACCCTCGCCCCGCGTGCTCTCTCCCAGGAGACCTGGGCCGTGGACGACAGCAGCGCCGCCCTCCAACCCACCGCGCCTCAGCCAGCGCTGGCACATGACGACCGGCTCGGCAGGGCCGCGTGGCGCGGGGGTTCGCCTGCATTGGCAGCCGTGTCCAAAGTCACTCGGCAGGCCTTGGCACAGAGCCAGTCAGTTGAGCCAAGGCCAATAATAAAAAGACAGCCAGAGAGGAGGGGAGGGAACAAGGGACAGATGAAGAGAGAGAAAAGTAGACCAGCATTTCCTCTTTCATTTAGCCGTCCAACTGTTTTCTCCCTCTTCCTCTAATTGACAGAATAAATGCACCTGCCACTGTGGGGCATCACAGAAATGAGTTGGCTGGAGGAGAGGAACCCATGGGTCAACGGCATCCCATTCTTCTTTTACGCACCTAACCCTGTGGTTACAGCTTGACTGGCAGTTACAGAGAGCTGGGGCTATGCAGCTGTACTGTACATCTGATCTCTTATGGTTTAAAGGTTTTCTCATCATTCCTGGTCAATGACCCTTCGTTAGGTCAATCTGATGTCTGTAATGTGGAAGTGCAGATCACATACTGTAGTGACTGACTGATAGAGTGAATGACAAATGAATTATAAAGAAAACTGAAAGAATTAGTCTTTATTTTTGCATTCTATTTGTATGTATTTCTTCATTATAGGCCTACTTTTTTCTTTTCTTTCTATAACGATTCTATAACTATAACGATACATAAACATTTACTGGGTGTTCCCATGTTGTCTCCCCATTTTCTGTCATCCACTGTTCTATCTAATAAATAAAAAGTAACTTAAAAACAAAAGAAGAGAAAGGAGAAGTTCATCTTGGAACAAGACAACTTCTTTTTTCTTTTATTACAATAACATTATGTAAAAACATGAATGAAATTCAGAAGTCATGGAAACACACACAAATAAAAACACTTAAAACTGCAGGAGATCTCTGGGGGATATTGTTATTCATTCATGAATAAGATGAGAGAGGAAGTTGGGCAAGGTTTATGACATATGAGACAAACGATTAATAGTAATTAATATTCATTGTTAATGAATGTTAATGAACCAGTTCAACACCTAAAATCCAAATATATACTCAATAGTGAGACATGAAACAGGTCAGGAGATGTCCAGGTGAGGAACTGAGCAGTGAAACCATGATGGAGGGAGCGCTGCTGGACAGGTGACTGAAGACTGAAGACACAGAGGGGCAATACAGGGGACGCAGAAACAGCAGGACCAGCTGAAGGTGAAATAAGTTATCAATAAAAGTCTTCCACATAAATGTGTAATCTGTTAAATATTTGATTTAGCGTGGGATTGTATAAAGTAGTCATACTGTATAGTCAGTGCATTATCTTGTTGTAGACTGGGATTATCATGCTCCCAGTTTAGAGAAGCAGCAGGAGAACCAACACGCAAACTGAGCTGCGGTTGTGTTTGAAGTTGTTCACAGAAAAAAACAAAAAACAATATTAGTTAAAGTGCACAATGTAATTTGAAATCTCACCACTTTATCTGTAGCTAAACTAAACCGGGAACCACTGACACATGACATGCGAACAATTACTGTAGCAGTGTGCATTGTCACCTCATGTTCTTTCTCCTCAGATTTACTCCTGTGACCCATGCATCTAAAAACTCAGTGGTTGTGATGGCATTCATGAAGTCGTGTCCCTGTACACCACACACAGTCAGCGGTTCTTACACTGCCACTAGCTCCTCCATCTTTTTTTTAGGATCTTGTCTTGTCTGTGATTAAAAGACAATAGGACTTCTCTCCTCCTCTTCTCCCAGAGCCTCTCAGGTCTCTCCTTGCTTCACTCATCCTCTGCTTCCTCATGAGCCTCTTCCTGATTTCTGCAGAGATGTCCATTTTTCAGGCTTCAATCCAAGTAAAGTGATTCTAAAACAGAGCAGAACAGTGTTGGACAGGACCAATCTTAAATACATCACAGAACGCATCTGGAAAAGGCTCTACATTTTATTGGTGCATGAGGGAAAAAAATGGCTCTCACACTTCATTCCACCTTCTTTACATTGTTTTTCATTGTACTCTAAGATGCATATTACAAAGCAGCGTCTCCCTCCTGTCACTTTTATCAGCACCTTTTCTTTTTTCTTTCTTTTTTTTTTAATGACAAGATTTTAGTTGTGGCCTGAGACAGGAGTGGAGATAAAGCTATGTCTAAGAATAAAAAAAGAAAGAAAGAACAGGACTCGGTGTGTGCTTATGCATGCGCGTACGCGAGTGTGTGCATATGCTTTGATCCATGCTGTTGTGTGCATGTGTGTGTCGAGGTGTCTGTGTGTGTTTGGGGATGGAGGAAGGAGGGAGGGAGGGATGGGGAAGGAGGGGGCTGGGGGTGGACTGGACAGATTCCGACGCATAATTTAAATTTAATTGGAGCGGGCCTGACTGGCTGGGGTCAAAATGAAGAGAAAATCAGTCACATTAATCAAGATAAAATTATCAGCTGATTAATCAGTGTTCTAATTATGGTTGCGGCGCTTCTCTTCTTTGTTCTGTTTAAATTACTCTGCGTCATTGTCTTTTCCATATGGCCAGCATGTCCCCCTCAAAATGCCCAGTGAGCACACACACACACACATACACATCACCACTAACACTAAAAATAATTAGTGCACGTTTGAATATATGAACTGCTGTGTACGGCTCCTCTTCTTCCCTCCTGTTCGGCACATTTACAGTATGTTCGTCAGGAACTTTGCTTTCAGCCAGTATGACTCACAGAGCGAGTTAACACATGAATAAACCAGAGTTGTATCGCTACAGCCTGTGATATGTTCAGTCTGCAACGTATAAATGCCTTGCCTACCTTGAGTGTGACACATGAGTACATTCATTATGCATTTTTCCTCTAAAGAATCTTCTTGAAAATGACAAAACAGGCGTGAAGGCATCCTAGTATGACCATTTCAGAAACAGACATGAAGGACGGCAGCACTGCCTGGGAAATGTTAAAGTAAAGTACCTATTGTGAGGACAGATGTGGAAATGAAGTGAATTCAAGTAAGAGATGAAAACGCTCTATTTATCACCGTTGAATAGGCTTGTAGGCAACACCTTTGGGGCCGTGGTTAGAACGTGATTCACTGTAATAGAAGTCTGAGTTTGATTCCCAGGCCTTTGTGTGTGGAGTTCTCCTTGTGCATTGACTCTTGGTGACTCTAGAGTGCCTATACATGTGATCGTGGGTTGTTTGTCTCCGTATATCCATTCTGTGATGGACTGACGGAGTACTGTGTCCTCACCTGATGTCAAGGGACATCAGCTCCAGCCCCCTCTGAAGGATAAGCAGTGTAGCCAATGGACAGAGGGTGCAGGTAAATACAGAAACACTGAAGGAACGCAGCAGTTGCCTCTCTCAGAGTTGTACCTCCCCATCTGAAAACTGTTTCAATGTGATGGGACCCAGTGCATCATCATCATCATGATGCACCAACCTCAGTCCCTGAGGTTCCTCTCTAGGATCACTAGCTCATCCTTGTTGTTGAATGATCTTCTGGAAGGAGATGGTTGTCTGGACCCAGCTCTGTAGCTTCATTCGTTCCTCCTCAGTCTCCGCTGTAAATTATGGAACTGTGGAGACTGTGGTTTGGTGGCTTGGATCATAGCATCCAAAAGACAACTGAATGAAGATGCTACAGTAGATGTCAGATAAAGATTTCCCTTAAACATTCAACATTTGGTACATCTACAAATGGGTTGGAACAGTTTGGATGAACCAGGATCAACAAAAGAAAATGTTCTTGGTGATAGAAGTAGCCTAACCAAGACCCTGGCTGAGCTCCAGAGATCCTGTGTGGAGATGGAGAAACTTCCAGAAGTATCAGAAATGTTGGAGTGGAACAATACAGAGATTATTATTGCTACTAACGCTATTCCTATACCCAACCTTACCTTACCTCCACTTAATCATTGACCCCAGTGCTACTCAAAATCACACTGTAGTCTAACATAAGTTGCTGTGACTGTGATGAACATGTCTGTCTCTGGATAAATCAAAGACCTCCTGGATGTACCCCCTTCCTCTAGCTCTTTGTTATATCCTGGAAGGCTGGCTTTAAGTTGCCTTCTCTACAGATCCAGACCTTACACTTCAGCTCTGATCTGTAGCACACTAATGATTAAAGTACATCACATTGGTCAAAATTAAATGGAACTTCCAAATTGTTTGGCTTCTAACACAAAGCACTTTGTCTTTTGGGTCACATCTGACCCCACTGAGTAGTTAGCATCTCCCCAAAAAGATTTCCCCATGTACTGTGAGCATTGTTTGTGGTGGGGTGAAGTTCTCGTTATCTCAGATTTCTTGCAGTTTACTGTGTCTTTAACGCCTGGTTTGCGATGCTGCTCTAGCCATGATACCAGCGCTATCACTGTGTTAACCACTAACTATCAGTGAATGTGGACAGGGATGGAATAAGTTAGTGAATAAAACATGTTCTGTTGCTACAGGGACTCCACATTAGGCGGGGCAAAGTGGTGATTAGTAGACTTATCAGAATGTGCACAGCAATTCCCATCACCCCTTTCTCCATCGTTCCTCTGTTACTCCCTCTTTTTAAATTCTCTATCCCTTTCCCCCTTTAAACCCTTCTTCTCTTTAGTTATTCTCTGAGTAATGTGTTGGATTTTTTTCTTCCTGCTGCTATATCCTACAGAGGCTGACAAATGAGTTAAATATGGCTTTGTGGTTTTTAATTTTCTTGATGATAAATGCAGGGGCGGGTCCAGAGTATTTTCTGGTGGGGCACTTGGGGGGGGCATCCAAAAGTAACAAAAATGAAGGCCACCACTGATTGCTGTCTTGAATATTATATTGTACAGTTACACGTCTTCATCGTGCTTTTATTGGCCACATTGAATCTTTCACCAGGTTAGGAAGATGCCTATGACATTTTCATTTTCCACTTGTCAATAATAGTCAGTGTGTTTATGTGGTTGAAGGGTCTGGCGGCATTGAGTCCAGGCCGAATTACCACCCAGGGGGATTATAAACTATCTATCTATCCAACACAAGACCCAGATCTAACCTATATGACTGCAGAGGTACAGTACCCCAGTCTCTGACAGAGCTGTTAGTTCTCGTTGAGTAGCATTGTGGGTAAAGCAGTGACCAGGTGTTGCCAGGAAGACTACAAATCTCTGGTTCTGCTTTTCAAACAGTCCAACAACGTGACAGGAGTGCAATAAATCAATGGAGTACTCTTTTAAATGCCACATCAGATATAACAAAGGTCAAAGTTTAACAATTATAATTATGACTTGTATGTTGATGTGAAATCATGTATCACATGAATAAGTCATTAACTCTCCACTTACACAAAAAAGTCTCTACAGCTTCAAACCACTGGATCCATTTGAACTTCACTGTGGCACCCTCTGGTTTTCTGGTAAATGTCTTAAATATAGTTATCTGATGGGGGGATATGAGATTGATATAGTCAGTGAGTTACATTCAGCAGGGTCAAATGCACAGGCCTCTAGTTTGGAGAAGGAGCAGGGATGGAGAAAAAATAAAGTTTAATGTGTTTTCTAACATTTTTATCTTAGGGCCTTTTTCCTTGAATATAGACTTGTCCAGTTCATTGGAGGGCTTACAGTACTAACTGCCAGACTTCATGAGTTTTCTTTAGGACTGCATGCTACAGTATAACATGCACTTTTTCATGTTATCCACAAATCCATTAGACTCTATAAATACCCATAATGCATCTCACTTTAAACGCACCTCCATTCCTCCTCATAGAAAAACATCTTTATTTATATCTTATTATCTATTTGTACACTCTGGTTGGTTTATAAAAAAAAATCAGCTCTTTACCTTGATCCAGTATATTTTTTAGTTCACTAATGTATTTTCTGTTGTTGTTTTTTTGTTTAATTTTACCGTGAATGTGTCAGACTGTTCCACTTTTATAAACACATTAGGACATTCACACCTTTTGAGGCTGTGCTTTCTGATTTGCGACGGAAACATTGCAGCTTGGGTTTTTATTGAGTTGTCAGTGTGTCGGAGTTGAATCAGACCACTCACACCAGCGCTGGCGACCAAACCTCTCTGCATATGTAATTAGCTGTAGCAGTACAAGTGTTTCATGAATATTCATGATCTTTTTAATTAGGCGGGTCTCTTCACAGCTAGCCGCCACAAAAAGTTACCTCGTTGTCGCACACACACACACAGTGCATGTGAGTGTGACAGCATTTCTGTGTGTGTGTGTCTTCTTGGTGCTCAAGTGGGGGAAGGGGTTTGTACAGGGAAAAATGGAGGAAAGAAGGGTGAAATGAGACAGCAAGAAAAACAAAGGAATCTATCTATCTATCTATCTATCTATCTATCTATCTATCTATCTATCTATCTATCTATCTATCTATCTATCTATCTATCTATCTATCTATCTATCTATCTATCTATCTATCTATCTATCTATCGACATGTGAATTTTAAGGGGCATTTCTGCTTCATCTGTTTGTCCCTCTCTACTAAGATTATACAAACAAAAACACAGAACTGATTGTGGGTGTGTTCTTCTCTCTCAGCAGAGCACTGGCAGAGGTGATGATGCACAACTTGTTCTCTTTCAATGGATCATAATGTGAGAATCAGTAGGAAGTTTGTAGCCAAAGGAACCAGAGGCTGTGTCCATGGTCAAGGCCTGCATCCTTCAGGTGACTCCTTCAAAAGCAGTTTGCTTTTTCAGGCCATTGAAGCATCCAGGGTGAATACTTCATCGTGGCCCAACCTGTCCTAAGATTCAATACCAGTCATGAAAGCAAACACACCAACAGAGAGCATGTGGATTACACTGGTGGCTGACCTCCTACAGTGTGTATCAGATAGGCTTCGCCCTAACTGCAGCAGCCATGGGATTGAAGCTGTGGCCCTTTGCTGTGTGTCATCCCCTCTTGCTCTCTGCCTTCCCTGTCTCTCCACTGCACTGTTCCTGGTCCACAACACAGGAGCAGACCATCGTAGACTGTGTCCTCCTAAGGACACCCTCTGAGTTGGGACACAGCTACTGTACATGTACATGTAATGTGTTGTTTATGCAGAGGAAACAGTTTACCTTACTTTGGCCACACACACAAGCCACTACTGTAACATGTTTCCCAACTGTTTTAATTAAAGTATTATTTTCAAAAATGTCAACATTTTCTGTTTTTTATTATTTTCCAAGAGGTACGCTGCCAGTTGGAGTAAAGTTCTGTGTACTTTCCTGGTGGCTGTGTGGGGGGAAGCTACAAAAAATGAACTACACCCAAGCTATCAATGTAATAAATTCTATTTACTGTAGTTGGTTTTCACTGGTCATAACATTCTTCCTCGGGCGGTGAGCTGTTTATCCATGATGTCGTGGCTGTGTGGCCAGAGACTGCCTGATATCTGCTTACTGTAGAGAAACAATGCAAAGATAAAAATGTTTCTTTTCCATTGAATGTTCCTACCGTATTTCCTCTAATAGTAGCCGGGATTTAATTAATAGCCGGGTCTCATATAATGGCCGGGGGCGTTGTTGACACGAACAAATAAAGGCCGGTCCCAAATACAGGCCGGGTAAAAAAAAAAAAAAAAGATCAGAATATGATCAGAATCAACCTGTTGACTATGCGCGGCACGCGCACAGTACAGCCGACTCTGTGGGGGACTTCCCTCTCTTTCTCTCGTCAGTCATCAAGGCACCGGTGTAAACCCACCCCCGCTGCCGCTGCCGCCGCCGGTGCCGTTCAATGAAGTCCTCCTTACGTAATGAGCGCTTACGCTGAGCGCTGAGTTTGAGGGCGCACTAGGGCCAGTTGTTCCGTGCCGTGCTGAAGCCCGAATGCCCCCCCTCCCCTGTCCCCCACTGGCCCGCACTCACACTACCTCGAACCCAAGCATGCTGAAGCACGGTTGCCTCCGACACAGACGTCATCACGTTGATATAGCAACACGGCGGATGCGCTCCGACTGCAGAGAGAACGCCGCTATTCATTGTTTGACCGGTTGTCATGGTAATATCTTGAAGTTTAATCAAAGCGCCGTCAACTAGCGATGTTTACGGCGCGACTGTTGTTTACACGCGGCTGCAGACACGTGGTGGATAACGAGCCCGCAGCGCATTACGTGTGTGCATTCTGGCCAAGTGTACCGTGCCCAAGCACACCTCTCCCAACCGTGCCGGGCCGAGGAAGTGGACCGTGCTCAGGCACGGAACACTTGCACTCACACTAGCAATAGAATCCGGACTTTAGGGAGCAAACGGGCTTGGGCACGGTACGATTGCCTAGTGTGAGTGCACCCTGAGCTGCACATCAGTTTCACTTGTTTTCATTTGATTTACCTATGATGTGTTAAAATAAACGGAGGAGTTAGAAAATAGAGGCCCCCCTCAAATAAAAGCCTCCCCCCAATAAAGGCCGGCCTATCCAGGGCAGTTTTGTAAATAAAGGCCTCGGCTACTATTGGAGGAAATACGGTATATTGTAAGTGTTATCAGTCTTATAGTAGCCTTTTTAGGTTGTCAGGTTCTTGTATTCCCTATATGTTGCTTGACCTCTGATGGGTTTCATGTTGTTATTGACCATATATTCACAGTATCGCCATCTTTCCTTAGGTCATCACTCGGGGTTGGCACACAAACTGTATAAATGCTGCGTCCCTGGCTGCAAGCCCTACCTTTCATCACTTCCCGGTTGATACTGATTTAAGGAAGACATCGGGCCATACAGTATTTTTTTTTTTTTAAAGATTTATTTTTTGGCTTTTCATGCCTTTATTGATAGTATAGTAGAGAGGAGACAGGAAACGGGAGGCAGAGATGGGGGGGAAAGACATGCAGTATAGGGCCGTCCGATGCGGGACTCGAACCGGGGCCGCCTGCAGCGAGGACTATAGCCTCAACATATGTGGCGGGCGCTCTACCAACTGAGCTAAACCTCGCCGGGCCATACAGTATTTCAAAGTAAAACAACATTTTGGTGAAACTGATTTGAATTAAGTCAGCCGGTATTAGTAGCAACTGCTACGTTATGTCCCACCCTGAGTGACGACGTAGGCAAAGATGGCGATGCTGGCTATTTGTTGGTTCTTCTGACATTGTTCTTGTGTTGATCTGCTTCTATATCAAAGTCCTCTGTAAACCCTTGTTTTTAAAGGTGCTATAAACAAGGGTGTAATATTGTATTATTACACAGTAAGAAAGGAAATCATCTCAATAATGTCCAGTTTTCCAATGGTTTCTCTCATAATAAAGACTGTCACTGTGCCCTTGAGCAAAGCAGCTGACCACTGCATCGCTACAAGTAGAGGATAACTGAAAATCTGCCAAGCGAAAAATGTCCAACATAATCCTTAAAGTGTTAAGGTTAGCTTATTTACTAAAGTGGCCGTTTGAGAAGAAGAATAGGCCTACTAAATCCAGCAGGCTGATGGTAGCTTCCTGTAGCAGCAGCCAAGCTATCATCACATTAAATGTCCAGTGTCTGACATGTTTATGACTGTCACATGTAAGAAGTGCTATTAGGTATTAACATTCAATCTCATAAGTGAACCATAGTGGTGCGAATGATATCAGCATAGTGTTTGGAAAAGTGACTTTTTATAGGCGGCATTGGAGACGTATAAAACAGGTTGAGTGACACTCGTGTCCAAAGAGTGGAGGAGGTTTATTAAGAATTTGTTGTCTGTACATCAAAACAAAGCAGCTGGATTTATGGAGCATTAAATTACTTTAATGTTTCCCTGAGCATGACTTTTGTATGAAATTCAGGCGTAACATCTGACTAGCATCAAGATGTTACAATTCATTTTAAGATTCAATACTTTTAGAATATCAGCTATTTTCTAGATTGAAGATGTTTTATTGGTGGAACTTGCACGATGCAGTTCAGTCAGGTTCTGTCGGTTGTTGATCATCATGGCAGGTGAATTACACTTTGCTGCTTTGAATGGGAAGAGACTGATTTTGAGGAGTTTCGTTTTGCTGGACAAGCCGGATCAGTCCATCAGACGTAGCTCGTGATCTGCATTTACAGTAAATATTCACAAGTCTGACACTCCACCTGCACAAGGTGATGTTTCTATTTCTCCGTCTAACAGGTCTCTCTCAGTTCTATGCAATTAAAATGTAAAAAAAGAAAAGAAAAGAAAAGCACACAAGTGACAGGCCTCCACAGTCTGGGGGCCAGCGATGGGCCAGAGAATGAGCCCAAATGAAGGACAAGGGCGATCTCTTCTGGACATTTGATGTCAATACAACCAGCAGGAGCTGGAGAAGTGGACCACAGAGACGATGTAATGATGAAGGGAAATGTTGTGACAAATGATTGTTTCTTACATGAAAATAGGTTTACATAAATGCACTGGCTTGATATTGTGATGATGAATATTAAGAAACACACCCAGTATGTTCATTGATGAGTTTCTTATTCATTTCAAATTAATAATCTGAAAAACAAATGTGGTATCTTGTGCCATGTCCACATTATGATGGAGGACTTAGTGGATTTGTCAAAACATGAAGAGAAGATGAAAATACAGAATGTTTCTTGTATGCAAAGCTGAGGACAGATCGTATCATTTCACAACCAGTCTTTTACTTATAGCCTACTTGGGACAAACTAATGCTAAATATAGGCTAAACAATCTCCAATCTAGACATGTCCACATGAAATTCATGTTTATTGTGGATAAAGTAGAAGGGAATCCATTTATAGTGATCTATACACATGAATGTGACAGTATCTGCTTTCACAGCCACTTGATGAAAATCTCCTTCAGTTCTTTCATTATTTATACAGTGGAGGCTGTTATTAAGTCTTAACTCTCTTAATTCAAGAACGCCCTGGTTAGTGTACAACTAAAAAGCAGAAAAATAAAATATACATTAAATCCCTGCAGTCACTTTAAAGCAGCAGGATAATGTGATGTGTTGATAAATCTAATAAATCTTAAAATACACTGCACCAAACACAGTGTATTTACATTACCTTATGGTGCATTAGCATCAAATAATGGATGAGTAACACAGATCCATGGTGATTTTTGATTCTTTAAAGAATTAAGGAGAGCCAGAAACAGTTTGGTAAACCTACAGTATTGATCCTTGATCCTTTCCATTCGATTGAAATATTACATGTTCCTCGTGCAAACTAAATGTCCTTTAGTTATCACTGTTGTTGATGTGTGTCATTATGACGGTATAGAAGTTAATCAGTGTCACTACTGTCACTACTTTGCATATTTTTTCATTAGTCACATGACTCTGTTTCTAAAGTTTGTTCTTGATTCTTCAACTGCAGAACAGTCCAAATACTCACTTTACACATCTCAAAATGTGACTATTTAGAATAGTGTTTTAGTGTGAAAATGGGGTCACAAGCCAAAAAAGGTTGGAAACTGATTCAGGATGTAAAATATAACAGAACTGCTTATTTTATCAACTATTTCTATCATCACTGTATGACGTAGTACAGTGAGCTCAAAAGAATTTAAGGTAGCACTACATAATACGGCCCGCAATTTACAGCGTAACTAGCGCTCTCTTGCCGCATAGGTTGCCGCTTATTTCACACAAGTAGTGAGTAACTGCGGCTGACTTCCCCCCCTGTTTCCCCCGTGCATTTACAGTGTAACTAGGCTGTGTCTTAGTGCGTAACTTACCTCCTGCTTCACACCAACTTCCACACAAGTACAGGGTAACTTTCGCTGTTTTACAGCTTAACTAGGCTGCATCTTAGCACGTAACTCCTGTCATACTTTACACCAAATTACACAGTAACTCTCGCTCACTCCGTCACTAATTAGCGCATTTTACAGTATAACTAGGTTGTGTCTTGGAGCGTAACTCCTGTACAATTACCTGCTACTTTGCCCGGACTTAAAGTGTAACTTCTGGTAGCCTACATTATAAATTAAATAGTCTAATATAGGCTACAATATGAGCACAATTGTTGCAATCTATTTTTTTCAATGTGTCAGCAGCGAAATTTCACCTCTATTTCTGATATTTATTATTCATTAATTAATTGTATGGTTTTGGATAGGTGAGAAATGGAGTGTGGAAATTTGCCAAAAAATGGCTGGCTGGTAGTAAACTTACCTCTCTAAAATGCACATCTATGAAAGTCTAGTTCTGTCATCCAAGGGCAAAACTATACAGTAATACATCCACAATAATGAGTCATTCAGAGAGTTAGAAAATGCTTTATTATTTATCAACCAGAAGAAATATGACACATCCACATCCATGATCATTCAAGTATAAGGACAGTAAGTACTGTTAGTGAGCACTGTTACTCCCTCCTTAGTCTCAACCTACACTCTAGTTGTGTTATAGTTACCCACTAATTAAGAAGTCGCAGGCTGTATTATAAAGTACTGACTGTTACTCCCTACTTAGTATCTACCTACACTCTAGTTGTGTTATAGTTACCCACTAATTACAGGCTCGCGGGCTGTATTATAAAGTACTCACTGTTACTCCCTCCTTAGTCTCAACCTACACTCTAGTTGTGTTATAGTTACCCACTAATTAAGAAGTCGCGGGCTGTATTATAAAGTACTCACTGTTACTCCCTACTTAGTATCTACCTACACTCTAGTTGTGTTATAGTTACCCACTAATTAAGAAGTCGCGGGCTGTATTATAAAGTACTCACTGTTACTCCCTACTTAGTATCTACCTACACTCTAGTTGTGTCATAGTTACCCACTAATTAAGAAGTTGCGGGCTGTATTATAAAGTACTCACTGTTACTCCCTACTTAGTATCTACCTACACTCTAGTTGTGTTATAGTTACCGACTAATTAAGAAGTTGCGGGCTGTATTATAAAGTACTCACTGTTACTCCCTACTTAGTATCTACCTACACTCTAGTTGTGTTATAGTTACACACTAATTAAGAAGTCGCGGGCTGTATTATAAAGTACTCACTGTTACTCCCTCCTTAGTCTCAACCTACACTGAAATTGTCCTGCATATACACTGTACTTGTCTTAGAGTTACCCAGTAACTACAAGGAGCGGGCTGTATTATTAAATATTCTTTGTTATTCCCTCCTTGGTGTGCAAATACACTGTAATTGTGGAGTAATGCCTGGAGTTACCCATTACCTTCTACTACAGCTGTAACTACTAAGTGGAACCAGTGAGTTAGAACAGTTTGTTTCATAAGATAACATCTTCTGAAAGTACAGTAATACAAAGACAAAACTAACTTAAAGGAATAGTTCACCCCAGAATGATAGTATACAAAATATTATATTATTATAATAACAAAAGCCAGTAGAAATCTGTTATTATATGATGTCATGGACACTTAAAATAATAGTTCACCCAAGAATGATATTTCACTCATTATCTACTCACTCTCGTGTCAACTAAGGGCTGGGAGAATTTTCAGAGTCCTCCGTGGCTTCACTGAGTTACAGGGGGTCTCGGCGTAGCAGTGCATGTCCATATAACACTTGCAAATGGACACCGGCAGTGTTTGTTACAAAATAATCCAAATACCTCCATGCTGCTCGTCTGTAATGTCCGTCTTGTATTGAAGCCTCGATATGAGAATTTGTCCCGAAAAAAATAAATAAGTCCATATTTCAAGCTTGTTGGCAGCAGAAGCTCCTCTTCCTGGTCTGTCCAAATCACGCAAGATTTGCGTTGACGTCATTGCAATTAACTGCCATGGCCGCAAATCTTGCGAGACTTGGGCGGACCAGGAAGAGGAGCTTCCACTGCAAACAAGCTTGAAATATGGACTTAATTTTTTCAGGACAATTTCGTATGTCAGGGCTGCAGTACAAAACGGACATTACATACGAGCAGCATGGAGGTATTTGGATGTTTTTTAGTGTGTTATTTTGTGACGAAAACCACTGGTGTCCGCTTGCAACCGTTATATGGACATGCACTGCTACGCCGAGACCCCCTCTAACTCAGAGAAGCCACAGATAACTCTGAAAATTCTCACAGTCCTTAGTCTACATGAGGGTGAGTAGATAATGAGTGAAATATCATTCTTGGGTGAACTATTATTTTAAGTGTCCATGACATAATAAAATAACAGATTCCTACTGGCTTTTGTTATTTACATTTAAGTTCATTTTTGTTCCTTCTGTAATAAACTGTTTAATTTAGTTTTCCATCTGCCTGGTCCTTCTAAGTCTAAGACAGTCAGTCAAGTCAGTTTCATTTGACAAAATGTACTTTCTAAGTTAGAAATGTCAAGTGGAAAAGATTGTTGTGATACTACTATCACACCGCAGTGTGACACTCAGTGATGGACAATGGATGGGCTCCCCCCATAAAAGTGATCTTGATCTTGATCCAGCTCCTTGGGTCAGGGCAGAGATCAGGGCCATGGGTGGCGCGCCATCTCCTTCGTCGGGTCTATTTTCATGGCATCTCAAAAAACCTCACCTGTGTAGAAACATAATTATATCTTGTATCATCAACTTCATCACATAAATGCATCACTGTAAAACAAAGTGAGAAAATTAATAACTTTGAACGGTAAGCTACAGTTTTTTCATCATGGAATAGCTACTTAATCCCAGTTTTTACCTTTCACATCATGAATCATTAGCCTTTTAAACCATAACTTGTGATTTGTAAGCACATTAATCAACTACAAATTATACATATTTTTTCTTTAACTATTGAGTAAATATTTTAACCATTTAAAAACCTTCAACTTAGGTACAAAATCAATGCCATTACCATACTGTTTCACAACTGTGTGCTTCACCAGTACATTAACTGTTAACGTTACTCTTGACTGTATTCATCTTTAATAACATGTATAACCAACACTAACATTAACTAATGGAGCCAATGCGTACAGTACATGGATGTATGGTACAGTACTATCTCAAATACAACCTCAAAGCAAAAACAACCGCAGCACTAAGGTTCCCGGTTAACGTGGTGCAGGGGAAAGCGCACATTATCTTTAGCACAAGCTAACATTGCTAACTGCGTTAGCATAGCTACTTAACTCACCAAGAGGTTGATAACGCGGCGAAAATACCGTCACACAGGTCCTGGGTTCATCCCTCTCGTCTCCCGGGGTCTTTGTTCTGTGTTTATATCAACATATCACATCGTAGCATAAGTTCCCTTGTTTCGCCACTTTCCAACCTCCTGGCTGTACGCCTGACTGTCGTCTCTCCCTGCAGCTCGTTTTCTCTAGCGAGGTGGGACTTTCTAACTTCTCAGCAAGTAACCAATCGGGAAGTGAACGCTTCTGGTCTGACCAATGACAGATGGTCATCTTTTTCATCGCATTTAACCTGTCTAACAACGCTGCTCATCATTGATCACATAAGGTGTCAATTCAATTTTACGATCTGTCATTGGTCAGACCAGGTGCTGCTCACTTCCCATTGGCTGCCTGGTCCCACCTAGGCACTCTAGTCCCACCTCACTGGTGACGATGTAGGTTGACACCATGGATGTAGGGACGACAGCCAAGCAGAGACCAAGTGGAGATTGAGAAATGAGGGGAAATTAATGATGTGTTGATATACGGTAAACACAGAACAAAGACCCCGGGAGACGAGAGGGATGAACCCAGGACCTGTGTGACGGTATTTTCGCCGCGTTATCAACCTCTTGGTGAGTTAAGTAGCTATGCTAACGCAGTTAGCAATGTTAGCTTGTGCTAAAGATAATGTGCGCTTTCCCCTGCACCACGCTAACCGGGAACCTTAGTGCTGCGGTTGTTTTGCTTTGAGGTTGTATTTGAGATAGTACTGTACCATACATCCATGTACTGTACGCATTGGCTCCATTAGTTAATGTTAGTGTTGGTTATACATGTTATTAAAGATGAATACAGTCAAGAGTAACGTTAACAGTTAATGTACTGGTGAAGCACACAGTTGTGAAACAGTATGGTAATGGCATTGATTTTGTACCTAAGTTGAAGGTTTTTAAATGGTTAAAATATTTACTCAATAGTTAAAGAAAAAATATGTATAATTTGTAGTTGATTAATGTGCTTACAAATCACAAGTTATGGTTTACAGTTTTTCTCAATCGCTTTGGTGCTATTCTCAGATCAGAATGAAGGTTCTCATAACTCTTAGTTCAACCTCCACAACATGTAGTCATTTGTGCACATCATCGTAGCAGTTTCTCCTTCCTCTGAACAAATTGCAAATGCTTCTGGACATGTATCAGTTGCTTTCATACAATTCTCTGCTGTTTTACAACATTATCATTTGCTTATGTCATATCAGTCAAAATGAACTATACTTTTCAACGCTGAATAGTCTTTCCCTAAAAAATGAATAGTCCTCATTTCATTGCTTGAGTCATCACATACAAAATTGTTGAACTAGTTTTCAAAATCTGTCAAACTCATTGTAAATGTTGGGAGAAGACTGTATTCAAACATTTCAGGGAGAACAGGTATGTATAGTGTTGGACAGTAATTCAGCACTAAACAATCTGCACTGCTCATTGTGTCAGGTTTTACTGTCAGATACAGTGGGACAAGAATTTTTTACATTTACAGTACTGTAGGCCTACATTTAGACTTTCGGCTTCACTAGAGACCAGATTTACGTAAAGTTACTCAAAGAGTGTTTCTTATGTCTGTTGTAGATGACTGTAGTGTATTTTTCTATTGCACGATGCTGTGAACAAATCAGAATTGCAATGAGCATATGCAGTAAAAATGTGAAACATACATATTCAGTATCAGTTACTCCACTACAGTAATGTGTAACTTTACTGTGGCTGTACAAGTAGTGTATAGTGCTATCTTGAACATTTTCAGGTAGTATCATCACTTTTTGCATTGGAAAACACATAGAGAATAAAGTGTCATAATGAAAACATGACAAAGCCATTTGACTATCATGCTCATAAACGATGATGGCAAGACTTCTAATTTTGACGACACTGACAGTTTCACTGACATCAGTACTTGCTTTTGAGGGATGGACAATCCATTTTGAGCAAGTGATGCGCTTTTGCAGTTTGTCCACTAGGTTTTGCAGTTTGTAATATTTTTTTTGAGAAATGCACTAACTGTTGTGCAAATGTTAAGAGTGAGGTGAGAATAGCACCAAAGCGATTGAGAAAAACTGTAAAAGGCTAATGATTCATGATGTGAAAGGTAAAAACTGGGATTAAGTAGCTATTCCATGATGAAAAAACTGTAGCTTACCGTTCAAAGTTATTAATTTTCTCACTTTGTTTTACAGCGATGCATTTATGTGATGAAGTTGATGATACAAGATATAATTATGTTTCTACACAGGTGAGGTTTTTTGAGATGCCATGAAAATAGACCCGACGAAGGAGATGGCGCGCCACCCATGGCCCTGATCTCTGCCTTCACCCAAGGAGCTGGATCAAGATGAAGATCACCTTTTATGGGGGGAGCCCATCCATTGTCCATCACTGAGTGTCACACTGCGGTGTGATAGTAGTATCACAACAATCTTTTCCACTTGACACTTCTAACTTAGAAAGTACATTTTGTCAAATGAAACTGACTTGACTGACTGTCTTAGACTTAGAAGGACCAGGCAGATGGAAAACTAAATTAAACAGTTTATTACAGAAGGAACAAAAATGAACTTAAATGTAAATAACAAAAGCCAGTAGGAATCTGTTATTTTATGATGTCATGGACACTTAAAATAATAGTTCACCCAAGAATGATATTTCACTCATTATCTACTCACCCTCATGTAGACTAAGGACTGTGAGAATTTTCAGAGTTATCTGTGGCTTCTCTGAGTTAGAGGGGGTCTCGGCGAAGCAGTGCATGTCCATATAACGGTTGCAAGCAGACACCAGTGGTTGACACGAGAGTGAGTAGATAATGAGTGAAATATCATTCTTGGGTGAACTATTATTTTAAGTGTCCATGACATCATATAATAACAGATTTCTACTGGCTTTTGTTATTATAATAATATAATATTTTGTATACTATCATTCTGGGGTGAACTATTCCTTTAAGTTAGTTTTGTCTTTGTATTACTGTACTTTCAGAAGATGTTATCTTATGAAACAAACTGTGTTCTAACTCCAGGCATGCAAACTTGCCACCTTTCGGCGAAATTCGCCGTTTTGAAATCGAAATGGGTCATTCTTCTGAATCGCGTAGATCCGAGGAGAAAAAATTTGATGGGGGGGGGGGGGGGGTCTCGGGCCGAGCCGAGCATGTCAACTAGCGAGTGGGACTGTGAACCTCAAAACAACACAAGACCCGGACCACAGATTTATTTGCCGCCACTCTCTTCTCGTGACAACAAATGACTGACAAGAGTGGCGTGTGAGAGAAGCCCCATCACCAATCAGAAGTGAGGAGGGCGAACCCTTCTCTCCCTCTCCCTCCCTCCCCCTGCCTCGTAAGAATTAATATCAACAGTTTCTTCTGAAGCTAAAATGCTAAAATTTGGCTGATGATCAGTGTTGGGTTACCTTTTTTCAGTAACTAATAACGTAACGCGTTGCTTTTTTAAAATCAGTAACTCCGTTTCCGTTACCGAACGCTGCGTTACTCCGTTCTTTTCCGTTGCCTCTGGTGAGGTTTTACAACGGCACACAGTTCCCAAAACATTTTAGCGATCAATAAAGTTTCATTGAATTGAAAGACAGAGCACACCAAAGCACTCGGTGCCATCTAGCGTCCTACATGTAATCAAACACGCTCCATGAAGAGGACGAGACAGGTCAGAGCACGGCATGACGGCGAGCTAAGCTAACATTAGCTAACGCAGCATCCGAGTCCGAAGCTGTGTGTCAGTTCAGGCTGCAGCTGGGACCATAGACATATAAAGAGGCTGGGACACTCCAGAGTCACAGCGAGCACACGCTACACGCAAGCACCCACTCCACCTAAACAGCAGCGGTTACAGTGCGACACACGCTCTGTGTAAACACAGCTGATCGATCGCTCTGTGTAAACATAGCTGATCGATCGCTCTGTGTAAACACAGCTGATCGATCGATAAAAATTACCGCTTGAGTGAATTTTATTTTATGTTATGATTTATATTTTGTATAATTTGCAACTCTATGTGTCTCATGTCTTTATTTCAGGATGAGAGATTTAGGAGTGGAGGATGCTATTTGTATTAAGAGCTGGATGCAGGCATCAGATGTTCTTGGAACTTCACCTGCACCTTATCGTAAAAAAATTCTAACAAAAGGTTTCTCAGTTGTTTTTTATAGTATTAGGTGTCCTTAATAACATACTAAAAGTTTACCAAAGTTTGACCACTGGAAAGGAGTCATTTTCAGGATGGCGTCCTAATGTAAATGTAATGGGTTGAAAGCCTGGAGAGACGCTACAGGTGAATAGGGTAAAAATTTTAACTAACAGGTATCATCATGAAACTTCACAAGTTTATCACTTACATTAAGACAAATATTTTTTGTATTACAAGTTTTGTCAAATTTTATGTTTATATATGTAAATGAGACAATAGCTAATTAAATATGCGCTAAATTGCATACTTCCAGAACTTTTCCAGATCCACTTCAGCAGCACTTACGCACACCAAACCTTCCAGTTTGATCATTTTCCATATTCTGAAGGTTTTTACAGAGGGGATTGTTGATATATCATTCACAGCCTCATTTATACAATATTTTAGTCCTGAAAACATGGCGAAATTTGATTTATTTAGGGCTGGTGACAGTATTTTCTCATTCACAAAGTGATAAAAAGAGATATCCAAAATACCCTCAGTAAGACCTTCTTACTCTTATGTGTTCTAATGTGTCAACAAAATAAAACAAGACTTTTGAAAGTGGCTTTATCCATTAAATTTTTGGATCTGGAAAAGTATGCAATTTAGCGCATATTTAATTAGTTATTGCCTCATTTACATATTTAAACACAACATTTGACAAAACTTGTAATACAAAAAATATTTGTCTTAATGTAAGTGATAAACTTGTGAAGTTTCATGGTGATACCTGTTAGTTAAATTTTTTACCCTATTCACCTGGGGTGTCTCTCCGGGCTTTCAACCCATTACATTTACATTAGGACGCCATCCTGAAAATGACACCTTTCTAGTGGTCAAACTTTGGTAAACTTTTAGTATGTTATTAAGGACATCTAATACTATAAAAAACAACTGAGAAACCTTTTGTTAGAATTTTTTTACGATAAAGTCATAAATGCACCCGACTATTAATTTGAAGTGTCATGTGGAAGTTATTTTGTAGTGTATTTATTAATTCAAAATGCCTCTGGTTGCACTTATAACACAAACTACGAAATTCACTTTTCCGCGCGCGCACGTCCGCGTACCCTTGTCACCTTTTTCACCCCTGACCAGTTTGCATGCCTGTAACTCACTGGTTCCACTTAGTAGTTACAGCTGTAGTAGAAGGTAATGGGTAACTCCAGGCATTACTCCACAATTACAGTGTATTTGCACACCAAGGAGGGAATAACAAAGAATATTTAATAATACAGCCCGCTCCTTGTAGTTACTGGGTAACTCTAAGACAAGTACAGTGTATATGCAGGACAATTTCAGTGTAGGTTGAGACTAAGGAGGGAGTAACAGTGAGTACTTTATAATACAGCCCGTGACTTCTTAATTAGTGGGTAACTATAACACAACTAGAGTGTAGGTAGATACTAAGTAGGGAGTAACAGTGAGTACTTTATAATACAGCCCGCGACTTCTTAATTAGTGGGTAACTATGACACAACTAGAGTGTAGGTAGATACTAAGTAGGGAGTAACAGTGAGTACTTTATAATACAGCCCGCGACTTCTTAATTAGTGGGTAACTATAACACAACTAGAGTGTAGGTAGATACTAAGTAGGGAGTAACAGTCAGTACTTTATAATACAGCCCGCGACTTCTTAATTAGTGGGTAACTATAACACAACTAGAGTGTAGGTAGATACTAAGTAGGGAGTAACAGTGAGTACTTTATAATGCAGCCCGCGACTTCTTAATTAGTGGGTAACTATAACACAACTAGAGTGTAGGTAGATACTAAGTAGGGAGTAACAGTGAGTACTTTATAATACAGCCCGCGACTTCTTAATTAGTGGGTAACTATGACACAACTAGAGTGTAGGTAGATACTAAGTAGGGAGTAACAGTGAGTACTTTATAATACAGCCCGCGACTTCTTAATTAGTGGGTAACTATAACACAACTAGAGTGTAGGTAGATACTAAGTAGGGAGTAACAGTCAGTACTTTATAATACAGCCCGCGACTTCTTAATTAGTGGGTAACTATAACACAACTAGAGTGTAGGTAGATACTAAGTAGGGAGTAACAGTGAGTACTTTATAATACAGCCCGCGACTTCTTAATTAGTGGGTAACTATAACACAACTAGAGTGTAGGTAGATACTAAGTAGGGAGTAACAGTGAGTACTTTATAATACAGCCCGCGACTTCTTAATTAGTGGGTAACTATAACACAACTAGAGTGTAGGTAGATACTAAGTAGGGAGTAACAGTCAGTACTTTATAATACAGCCTGCGACTTCTTAATTAGTGGGTAACTATAACACAACTAGAGTGTAGGTAGATACTAAGTAGGGAGTAACAGTGAGTACTTTATAATACAGCCCGCGACTTCTTAATTAGTGGGTAACTATAACACAACTAGAGTGTAGGTAGATACTAAGTAGGGAGTAACAGTGAGTACTTTATAATACAGCCCGCGACTTCTTAATTAGTGGGTAACTATAACACAACTAGAGTGTAGGTTGAGACTAAGGAGGGAGTAACAGTGAGTACTTTATAATACAGCCCGCGACTTCTTAATTAGTGGGTAACTATAACACAACTAGAGTGTAGGTAGATACTAAGTAGGGAGTAACAGTCAGTACTTTATAATACAGCCCGCGACTTCTTAATTAGTGGGTAACTATAACACAACTAGAGTGTAGGTTGAGACTAAGGAGGGAGTAACAGTGCTCACTAACAGTACTTACTGTCCTTATACTTGAATGATCATGGATGTGGATGTGTCATGTTTCTTCTGGTTGATAAATAATAAAGCATTTTCTAACTCTCTAATGACTCATTATTGTGGATGTATTACTGTATAGTTTGTGTTTTGCCCTTGGATGACAGAACTAGACTTTCATAGATGTGCATTTTAGAGAGGTAAGTTTACTACCAGCCAGCCATTTTTTGGCAAATTTCCACACTCCATTTCTCACCTATCCAAACCATACAATTAATTAATGAATAATAAATCTCTGAAATAGAGGTGAAATTTCGCTGCTGACACATTGAAAAAGATAGATTGCAACAATTGTGCTCATATTGTAGCCTACATTAGACTATTTAATTTCTAATGTACCAGAAGTTACACTTTAAGTCCGGGCAAAGTAGCAGGTAATTGTACAGGAGTTACGCTCCAAGACACAACCTAGTTATACTGTAAAATGCGCTAATTAGTGACGGAGTGAGCGACAGTTACTGTGTAATTTGGTGTAAAGTATGACAGGAGTTACGTACTAAGATGCAGCCTAGTTAAGCTGTAAAACAGCGAAAGTTATCTTGTACTTGTGTGGAAGTTGGTGTGAAGCAGGAGGTAAGTTACGCACTAAGACACAGCCTAGTTACACTGTAAATGCACGGGGGAAACAGGGGGGGAAGTCAGCCGCAGTTACTCACTACTTGTGTGAAATAAGCGGCAACCTATGCGGTAAGAGAGCGCTAGTTACGCTGTAAATTGCGGGCCGTATTATGTAGTGCTACCGAATTTAAAAGCTATTTAATTAAATAAATAAAATTGAACCATGATGTGTCTACTTCAATTATTTGTAAAACTGTATCTTTAAGAGTTGACCTGGGACTGTTAATCAGTATTTTACTTAAGAATACCAACACTACAGTGTTTGACTATGTAACATGACTGCTGTGTGTTACTTCAGTGTCTCAGTAAAATTCACAGTACCTCTATTGGACTCATATTACTGCCCCTCCTCCATCCCCTACTTCCCCAATCTTTCTGCTGTCTAATCATCTGGCCTCATTAGGCCCCGGCTCCTCCATTAGGGGTCCATGGCTTGGCACAAAATGGCCGCCCTCAGGCCCTCCCGCTGCCTGGGGAGGAGCTGTGAAGCAGCGAAACTGCCTTGTGATGTCTCCACCACCCCAGCAGATCTATCCATCACCTCACCGTTTATCACACTCATCCACTGGCATACCTATCCATCAGAGCCTAATGCGTCAATGCCTGCTGGAAAAGCCAGCAGCTCCTGTGGTAAATAAAGAAAGAACACAGCAGGACCACAGAGGAGGAGGGACGGGGGGAGAGAGGAGGTGGTGGGAGGGAGAGAATGAAAAGAGAAGAGGAAGATGTTGGAGCAAGGTACAGTATGGGAGAAAGAGAGATAACAAATAGGAAGACGGAAGGAGAGTGGTAAGGAAGAGAGACATGAGGAAGACAAATAAGGGAGATGGGTGGGAGTGAGGATGATGAAGAGGAGACAGCAAAGGGAGAGAGAGACAGATCAGGAAGAAATGGAAGTAGGGAGTAGGGAGTCAAAACATACTGTCTCAGAGAGGAGCACAGGAAAATAAAAAATCATCTTTAAAAAAAGACAGAACAAAGCATTTTGTTTTTCAAAATCTTCCAATGACTCATATCCTTCTTCCTGAGAAGTCAGTGTGTGAACACTTTGACATCATAGACACAGAAAAAGCTGTGTCTTCATTAATCAAATGTCTAAGACAGTGCTTTTCATCCTCTCAAAACAGCCCTGTTCAGAACATCTGGTTTGCCTGTTCCTTTAAATGCAAATGAGCCTATGCTTGCCCCGCCCCTTCTACCGGTCCAGGTAGGGGTGGGATTATGCAAATTTGAATCCTTGTTACATCAGACAACTGAGGGAACAGCTCGTAAAACCACATGGATTTTAATCCAGGTAGCCTGAAAATTACAGATTTTTCTTTGTCAATTCTCACATTTTGGGGACCAGATTCAGAAGGCAAGACAAACATCCAAATATATTTTAAAGAGCTTTTAAAAAGTGATATTTCCACAATATGTCCCCTTTAAGGCCAACATGGAGTCTGTGGGGAGCTTCATCTCTTCCTGTTTTGTTCTTTCACTTCGACATCAGTGTTTTGTACTTTTGAATCTGATCTCTCTCACTAGGATGGCAGCTGGAGTAGCAAGGAATTACGTATGGCAGCTGTCACTTCTTGCCTTGCCACCCTAGAACCACCCCAGACTCCCGGGTTCCACATTCAACTGGAGGCATAGTGACAGGACCACCACTGTCACACTAGGATGGCAGCTGGAGTTGCAAGGAATTTTTACGTATGGCAGCTGTCACTTCTTGCCACCCTAGTACAGTAGAACCACCTCCTTCCAGCATTCAGCTCAGTGAATACACACACCTACACTTACATGGACACTGCATCCGCTTGAATGTACAGCAAAGTTTTTGTTAAACTGATTTAACATTTTCATCCTATCGCCTGTTGTTCAATTTGCTTTTTCTTTTCTAATCCTTTTCCCATTTTCCTGTTTCAAAATGATTTGAATATTTTTTTGACCATAGCAAACTCTATCCTGTGATTTCCCTTCAGTTGTGAGACAGTTTTTTCCAACTGGTTTCTTCTGTCTCACCTGTAAAGGTGTCCTCTCCCTCTGTGGATTTCTGTTTCCAGCGCAGCACAGATGGGCTGAGAGACTCTGATCCTGACCCAAATCTGACACCCTCAAGGTCACTGACTCCACTAGTGTGTGTGTGTGCACATCTCAAGGTCTCGAACAACACAGATGTCTAGACGAATTATCCTTTCGACTTTTAATCAACAATTCGACTTGCACTTTTCGAAGCACACACAGTTCTTCTTTCCCTTCCTGTAGTCCAGTTTCCATCCCGGTGCTCCCTCGGGGTCAGAGTTGCCCTCCCACTGACAGGACAGCAGTGCTGTCCTTTACTGGCGCTGAAAGCTGACATCCTCCTGAAATGTCAAGCTGAATGTCAGGGCATGGCCTCAAACCAAGGGTCGACGCTTCACCCCCAAAGCACTGGGTTGGGGCTAAAAAAAGCTGCTTTTGACATTCGTCAGTGAGGAAGCTTATTTGACCTCATGTCTGTGTGCCAGGTAGGAGGCAATTAGCTTAGGTTACCTTAGCTTACCTTAGTTTAGTTTACTTTTGTTTAGCTTCAAGAAGCAGAAGGTTAGCAGCTGTCCAATAGGCTCAAATACACGGTTGCCCATAAAGTTGGAAACATTTTGGTTTCGGAGTCGGACACATTCTTCTTTCTTTATGGTTTAATTTAATGTTTGGAAGAGATTGGTCAGTAAAGTTTTGAGAAGATAAATTTTATCTATCAAGAATAAATCACATTTTCACCGTGATTTAATGAGAAGTAAAAAAAAACAAAAAAAAACTAAACAGCAACTTTATAGGCAATAGTGTACATGCAGAACTTAGCTCACAGAGACAGGAGCGAGAGGTTTGACTCAGTAAAACAAAACTTTTAAGTAAGTTAAGTTATATAAGATTTTTTTTCATGTCCTCTGATCCAATAGAAGAGCTAATAGAGAGAGTAGAACAAAATGCTGCAAAGATCAGAGGATTACTGAGAGAATGATAACAACTTTCTTCTGAAACAAAATAATGAATATAGGAGGCATGGCTGCACAGAAATAGCAATGTCAACAGGACACCAGCCATCATCATCATTATCAAGTTGATAATAAAGATGATGATGGGTTTCAGCTGAAACATGTGCTGCTAAGTACTTTTGCAGAAACCAGTCGAACCAGTGAGTTAGCATTTGTCACATCTTTGTGAGATGAGTCTTTTGCCATTCAGGAAGCTGGAGTCCCTCCAAAAGGCCTGTATTAACATGACATTAGCCACATTTTTAAATAATAACAAAGCCTTTATCATATGAGCTTAAGATGTGTGTATATTCTTAAATTTACAGCTGATCTGTTTAGAGCATTGTTAAAGGGATAGTTCACCCAAAATTGAAAATTCTCATTATCTACTTACTCTCATGTCGACTAAGGGCTGGGTGAAGTTTCACAGTCATCCGTTGCTTCTCTGAGTTACAGGGGGTCTCAGTGTAGCAGTGCATGTCCATATAATGGTTGCAAATGGATACCAACTGTCTTTGTAACAAAAAGACACACCAAAAAACATCCAAATACCTCCATGCTGCTCCTATGTGATGTCTGTCTTGTATTGAAGCCCCGAAATGCGAAAATTGTCCCCCAAAAATTTAATGAGTCTATATTTCAAGCTTGTTTTGTAGCGGAAGCTTCTTGAAGCTCCTCTTCCTGGTTCGTCAAATTTAGATGAACTGGGAAGAGGAGCTTCCGCCACAAACTAGCTTGAAATATAGACTTATGTAAATTTTGGAGCTTCAATACAAGATGGACATTACATACGAGCAGTATGGAGGTATTTGGATGTTTTATGGTGTGTCTTTTTGTTACAAAGACAGTTGGTATCCATTTGCAACCGTTGTATGGACATGCACTGCTACAGTACACCGAGACCCCTTGTAAAGCCACGGATAGCTTTGAAACTTCTCCCAGTCCAGAAATTTCAATTTTAGGTGAACTATCCCTTTAAACAACAAGTATTATCAACAGGGTAAAAAGTGCAGGTACACAAAACAACATTCCTGAAACCAGTTGCCATCATACAACAGAGGCATCCAGCCATGTCTGTCCGCTGTCGTCACACAGAGCTATCCCAGCATTCATCTCAGCAGCGATGACAGATTAGCTTATCTTTCATGCTAGAGATTTGTCCAATACAAAGCTTCAACCTGCTACAATGTACATCTTCTTTTTCATTTCTTACAGTGAAAGCAGAACAACTTAAAAACAAAGCAGTGGAGCTTTAGAGGAAACAGACAAACACAATCAACTGTTTGATGTCTCCTGTTGTCAAGCAGCGTAGATCCAGATCTCATTGTGGTGAGTTAGAGAAAAGAAGGAGTCATATCCAGCACCACTGTAAGTGTTGGGATCAAAGGTTTTCCCAGCTTGGTTCAGAGCCTGGCGGAGGAGGGCTGCATTGGTCTGACCACTGCTAAGACTTGGAGTCCCGCCAAACTTCCTATGATATGAAGAGGAAACAGACAGAACAAAAACAGAACCACAGTGAGTGTCCGATAACATCGCCACCATCATTCACTGAGATCTGAGCTGATCTGTCCCTCTGATGTTTAGAGGACATTCTGATCAAGTGGAAGTTTGATTACCCCAACTCTCTCCTTATACATTTCCCTTATAAATAAATATATCAATTGATATCGATCTGAAAGATGATGGTAGTGACTGGTCACCTGATGTAGATAGTGACCGCTGGTCTGCTCTCCACTGTGACCGACGGGTCGTTGTTTTCAGGCTTTGTCACACCTGGAGGAATGAACCAGGACAAGGACAGACTGAGGCCATCCTCGCCCTGGGTGGCAGTGATCAGAGCGGGCCAGGCGTCAGTCGGGAGGTCATAACCTGAGGGAGAGCAACATGAAACATCGAGATGAGAAGATGTACACAACTACACTGCTGCAGGAAGTTCCAGAAAACTATAATCCATCATGTTATTGTTTCACAGACTTCTACAAACTGAATGTTTTCCCATTTTATTCATCAAAAAAAAAATCCTTTGAATCTAAATTTCCAGATTTCTTTAAAGTATTTTTTAACCTTTATCTTGTGTTCAGGACATGACCTGATTTCAGGTTGCAAATGCAAAATACTGCATAATTTTTTTGTTCATAGCATCAAGGCTTTTTGACTTTGCCAGGAACCTCTGTTTAAACAAAATAAAAAAAACAACAAAATGTAAAAATGCACTGTTTAAAATTTTGGCATTTGTGGTGTTGGGGTCAAATTTGACCTGGTTATTATGACAAGAACAAAATGTAGAGTTAAAACTGAAATCATAAGGGCAAAACCAACCTTTTCATGGATAAGGGTGCCCAACAACGTAACCAAAAGATGAGAAACAAATGGGATGATAAATAATTGCTTTAGTTAGTTTTACAGCTGATTTAAGACTCTGACCCTAACACCATAGATGGTAGCAGAAAGCTGACAAGAGAAAGGTTGCAATGAAGCCAAGTATACTGACTAAAAAAGGCCCAGAGGCCCACACCAAAAATATTGAAACAAATATTTTCATGGATAAGGAAGCCAAGAGAATAAAAACAGATTGGATGAAAAAAGTTTTTAGTGTATTTCACAGGTCAAAACTGACCCAAATACCTAGATGGCAGCAGAAAGCTGACACAAGACAAAGGTTAACCTGACACTAGAAATAAACTGTAGTTTTAGAAGTACTGCATCTCCCACACCTATTTATGTGTTTTAAATCAGTCTACATCAACTTTTGTGTGTGGATTGTTGTGTCAAAGTGAAACTGACTGTGGACTGTGACGTACCTGCGTCCTTTTGTCTCTTGCAGTAATCCTTCAGTCTGGAGTGAGCAGCTATCACGTCAGTGTCTGCAGAGCCGTCTATCTTGGTGGTGATCCAGTCGGTGGCGACGTACAGACGTTCCTCAAAACCCTGAGTACACAGCAACCACAGATACACTTTAAAAATAGGAGCAGATCACTGACCAGTGTGTGTGTGTGTGTGTGTGAGTGGCTCTGAGGCCTACCTCGTACGAACCAACCACCTGGTACTCGGGACACTGTTTCTGATGACAGAAGTCCGGAGCCCCCCAGCTTCTGTAGGGCCACACCATGGCCAGCACAACCAGCACGGACACAGACTGCTCCATTCTTCTGGACTGCAGATTGACTCCTTACACCTGCTGCTTCGGGATGAGTGCTGTCACAGCTACAGGTTTATCAGGTCGCACGCATACGCCCACACTGCTCCTCCTCCTCCACAAAACAGAAGGAGTTCTCTTTATCTGTCATTGCAGGATATAGTTTCACACAGATCCTTACAGAAAAGGAAATGCAGACTAAATAAAGAACACATAGACATATGAATGTTTTGTGACTTGATGCTCAGAACAATGGCAGCTAATCAGACAAGGTTAACTTCATTTAATCATATGATAAGAGCGTGCACATGTACAGAATGTGTGGTGAAGTGAATCTCATACACTCATGAGCGATATGATATGTGCCGCGTTGCCCGTCAGTGGATTTTCATATGAAGTAGCAGCAGGGATAATAGCAGTGTTGTCATTGTGACACATTCACTGACAACTGAGTCACTCCTCGTAATTGTTCCCATTTCCACACAGATTCATTGTTTAAGTGGTTCTAGTGGGAGTGATTAAGGAACAGCGACCACAGTTTATTTAATGTAGGCCGACTTCAGCCTGACATAAATCACATTCACAGGTCTGTCAATCATTTCTAGTGTCTTGTGTTCAAATGAGATTCAGGATACATTCACTCGCTGTACGATTATAGCTGCATACTGTTTATACACCAACCAGACAGACAGAGAGCTGCATCATCTTTAAGATCCGGTATCTTACAATCATAATCAGCTGAACTACAACCTATACATGTAGCAGTTAGCCTCAACAGTTAGCCTAATTTGTGGAGAACCAGAGATTTGGCTCCGAACAACATCTCATGGCTGGTGGACATTCAGGCTTAAGATCTGCCCACCCTGGAACAGATGCTGCCTCAGGAAAGCCAAGGCCATCACAGGAGACCCCTCACACCCAGCCCACTCCTGTTCGACCTGTTACCCTCCCTGTGAATCAAGTCCCACACCAGCAGACTGACTAACAGAGCCGGTCTACGACGAGCCTTGCCACTCTCCATAAGCCCCATTGTATCGAACTTGGTTGCAGTTCCACCAGAATTCCACTAGGAGCGCTCGCGGGCGAGTGCAGAATGAATGGGGCCCTATGGGGCTAGAAGGCTAAATTTGTCCCTTTCAGCAGGTAATAGTCAAAAAACCTCAAATATTGTTGTATTTTCGTAAAGTTCAACATGGATTATAGGTTAAAAGTGAAATCGTTGAGAAGTTTTGTCCTTTCGATTTCCTACAGGTTGGCCTGTTGCCCTGTCAATCAAGTCCCACACCAGCAGACTGACTAACAGCTGTTTCCCCGGGGCCATACAAACTGCTAACAACCATGGTCACAATTTTTAAAAAGTGGAGACACATATGCAAGAGACACATAATTATGCAAAAAAACAAACAAACCTGTATAAGTCACAACTTCAAGTCACAATTTACAACTTGGGCAACCTGTAACTCGTGTTTTTCCTACCTGTTACCCATGAAAATGCAATAGAACGGCAGTCAAACCCGTAACTTCCTACCTATGACATCGTACCAGATCGAACCTGTACGAGTTCATGGGTCAGAAAAACCTGAGTAACGGGTTGCCTGGAACGCACCATTGATGGAACAGAACCCTCACTAAAATACATGAGACCAGGCCTTTGAGCTAGCGACCCCTGTGAGTGAGTGTGTGTGTGTGTGTGTGTAGCCTACCATCACTGTAGGCTAATTTGTATTTCATCAGTTTGGATACAAACACTACAGACAGTTTTCATCACAGAAGGCAGGCTAATTAACTGATTTGAATCAGCTGTGTATGTCCAACTGAACATTGAGGTTGCCATGGTAATCTCTTAAGTGCTCAGTTCCTAGCTATCAGCTGTCCAAAATGTGTTATGTGCTGCTATATTAGTAACGTCCTGTTTCCCTGAAGCTTTGTACTTTTGAAACAACAAGGCAGCAGCTATAGCTTTCCACAATGACAACCTTGAATGAAGTGCTGAATGTTCTCTGATTAAAACTATTTGATACTGTACAAAAAGTCTGTAAATCACTCCTGTGTTCAGAGATGGAGCAGCGGTAAAATGTCTGATAAACACCACATGAGAGGAGACTCTAATCAGATTTGAAATAGTTGTGTTGCATTTTTTTGGTTTTTTTATTAATTTTTTGACAGATTTAGAGGAGGTTTTCATAGAATATTCCCCTTAATCAAAAAGAAAAAAAAAAATGAGAAAAACGAAGACATGCCTCCGTTTCTTCCTTTGGTCTCATGTTGGCTTTTTCCTCTCAGACAGACACCTGCTACTCAAGGTCATCCCTTCAGTTTCCCCTGGTGAATTTTCCTCCTGAATAAAGGGAGCGACAGGAGTAAAAGTCCTTAGTAAGCAGGGCTTGCTGGGAGATGTTCCTCACCACCATCAATCCTCTGTCGGCGTCTGGATCCCTTGCCTCGTTAGCTAATTGAATAAATGAAAGATTGCTGCTCCGTGGGCATTGTGTCCCTTTGGCTTTGAGCTTCTTTTATGGTGCTCTTGCTTTTCATTTCCGTTCTCCCCTGCTTATTCTCACAGTTGAATTCGCATAAAAATAACATTATAGTAATGACACCAGAGGTAATGCGTGTCCGTGCTGATATACAGTACATTGTATGTGTGTCTCAAATGACACCTCTGGATGTGCAGATGATGAGTGGGGAGATGAGGAATGAGTGGATCAGGAGGGGAAGCAAAGTTTATCAAACCTTCCACTCTGTTCCTGCAAAACTTTGTGCATAATTAAAGAAGCATCCTGTCACCTGTGATCAATGATGCTTTTACAACACAAGTGTAATAAGAAAAAATAAAGAGTAGCAATAATAAGTGAGAACAGGATGATGGTCCTCAAATCCAGCAGGGGGATATAAAAAAAACTTGCAGATCTCTCCCAACTGTAGAGCCATTATAGATAAACAGTCAGTCTTCCAAACTTAAGATTGGAAATGAGTATTACAGAAGCCCATAACACTGCAGCATCTTAAATAAACTTTTGGATGTTAATTCCTTTTTTCATAACTTTCTTTTCTCCCTCCTTTCAGGTAATTGGTATAATATTTATTTGCCCCCTTTAATTGCTTTTACACAACCAAGCGAAAATGTCAACAGTCATCAAGAGGCTCCTAACCTAACAGACTCCAACAGTGTGTTTTGGGTATTGAAAGAGCCACTCCAGGCCATGATCCTCCAGTTCTCAGTTATTTGGCAGAGACATGGGACTCCATCAGCTCTACTGAAACTGACTAATGTGCTTCTTTCCTTGTTTCTGCTTTTTACATGTTCAATTGGGAAATCTAATTGGTTACAAAAAAAGCCCTTGCTGAGATGAGAAAAGAGCATTGATTGCTACTGTAGGTGAGAGATAATGACTCTTGAATTTGAGTATTTAGGATTTCCTAAACTCAGATAACATGGAATGAAGAAAGGAAATACAGGAATCCTTCAGAGATTTGCTTCAGTAAAATCAGACTGGGAAACAATGAAATATCCATTGTTACACTCTTTAAACTTTAAACTTGAAGTTTGATGTCCACAGCTGGCCTCTGGTCAGAGGACGGGTTTCTACTGTATTAAGGCTGCGATCAGACTGCCAGCCAAATTAACTGCCCTCTGACCGCCCACCGATTTTGAGTTGTGGAGCAAAATCAATGGAATGGAGCAGTCAATGGAAGATGTTGAAAGCATCAGTCCTTGGACAGTGGATGAAACGAAATGCCTCATTAATCTGTGGGGAGACGGCTCATGGATGGCTCCGTTGTTGTTCTTCGCAATTATTGATGTGACACAATACATGCACTGGATGACGCCTCCCCTCCGATGTCATTGCTACAGCAACCTGTCAGATCGGTCAATAATGTGGCCCAGTCTGAACAGAGCCAAATCTGATTTGGGAACTTGCTAAAAACAGTGGACAGTCAGCCCTAAAAATTTGATTTGAGAAGAAATCTGATTTGAATCAGATCGTCTGCAGTCTGAACAAGGCCCTAAAGGACTGATGAATGACATAACAGTGGTGGATGAATACATTACTTTCTCTTCACAAATTTCTTCAAACTCAGCTATAGAATCTATATATGGCTCACTATCGAAAATCACAGTGTCAACAAAAGACTGAAGCTTTTTTATAACATTGTTTCAGGTCTGCATCAGTTGTGCAGAGGAAACTCTTAACCTGCCAAAACATTACAAGTGAGTAAAGGAAAACAGCACTTAAACATTTAAAGATGTGCTCATTTTTTGGTGTTTGTTTCCCACCACTGGGTCTACTTTTTTTTTTTACATCTCTTCAAAAATCAGCAAAGTATGACATTGCCCCAGGTCCCATCCTTTTCACTATTTGTCCCTGCACTTTTCGTGATATTGTAATGCCCTCTGCAGGAGAAATGGGAGAACCAACATATCTTTTTTTCCCCCAAAGTCTGTTGTACTACTATTTGAAAAACATATTTGATTTTTGAGTGATGCTTGGTCACATCAACATTCAGTCATGTCTGGTATTTTAACCATTAATGTTCATTAACTCTCTCTCATGTGACTGGATTGTGTAACAAACTTCTAAATGACTTGCAGCAACTTAAAATGTTGTGATCTTCATTATACCCTTTAATATTGAAACAGTGGCATCACCTGTCCCTGGTGAGTGATCACTGATCAGACTCAGGCCTGTGATGCTGTAATTTTAGGCCGACTCCAGTTGCAGAGAGGACATCTTAACCCGAGAGGAGACTTATTAAGACTTCGAGGCTTTTACCTTGACGGAGGAAAATATATTTTCAAAATCACCCCCTCACTTGAGTTCCTGCTTCTAAGTGGTAAATGTAAAACCATTATGAGTCTTGGGATGGAAATGATTTTCTAAACACACGTTGCTTCTGCTTTCAAATGACGTAGGCTACTTTATGGTTTTCCTGAAATGCCACTTTAGCGTTCAAGTGCCATGAAATGTGCATGTGTGTGTTTGTGTGTCTTGTTAAAAGATGACCTTCTTTCCACGAAACCTCTCTCCTGTGCATTAGAGGAAAAGTGTACGTAGCCTATAAGCAGGCTGTGTGTGTCGAGGGAACGTGGAGTGTGTGTGTGTGTGTGATAGCATGTCACAGTGAATTAGCCTCTGCGTGGCATCCGCCTGGCACACACCGCTGCCTGCCCTCTGCCCACCATCCCACATATGTGCCCAAGATTAGAATTAATAACCAGCGCTGCCAATCATACTTTAATCACAATAGCTCTGCGTTTCGGGGGCACGGCGAGGTCGCGGGCATCTGGCCCTCAGGATGGCCAATCTTGAGATGCTAATAGGGCGAGTGTGCGCCGCTGTGTGTGCATGTGGTGCGTCCCTGATGGACTCATTTTCAGCACTTGGTGGTGGCAGCTGTTCAGGGGAGCCACAGAGACTGACAGGAGGGGTACAGCACCTAAGAAGTGGAGGACAACACACCAGCTGCTGGGGGGGGGGGTTAGGGTGTGTTTTGTGTGTGTATTTTATATTATATGTGACTCTTATCATTCCTCATGATAAACAAATGATTTTCCTGGATCAGGATCTGCTCATAACCCCAGTCGTCTGTGTCGATCTAAGAACATAGACAGGATTTGATAACAACAAAAAATCTAAATATCAGAGAATTTGAGCTGTTAGTCAAGGACAGGTCAACACAGCCAACTGTAATGAACTCATATCAAGTTCTATAGTTCTACAGAATTACCTTGCAGTTGTCTGCCTCCATCAACCACTTGGTCACCTCTTCATTTTTTCCTTATTACATTAATTGTGAATGACTCAAGAGACACACATGAGAAAGAGTATAGGGCAAGGTGACAAGGTGGACGAGACAGACCAACCCAGTCTGGGTTGGACAATGACAACAGGGAACACAGACTAAACAGACAAGGTGAAGAAGACACAAAGCTAAACACAAGAGGGCACAAAACAGACAAAGTGATTTAAAAATGAAATAGGAAACCTCAAACTGGACAGAGGAACACAAGGAGGACATGACATGTCTGCATGAGGTCATTGTGTATGTTAAATCAAATCTTAATCAAATCTAAACAAATTCCCTCATGTGGTCTTGAGATGCAACTTTACAATACTATAATGCTAATCTATTCATCCTTTTTTCCAGTTGAATGGTTGTGAGAAATCTTTGGCCAGGGCTTCACTGAGATCTCACTTAGACTGGGACTGACTGGGACTGATGGGCAACATGAAAACACCAGAACTGTCACCAGCGAAGAGGATTAAGACAGGAAAAAAATTAATTGTTGAGATTTATTACATAAATATGTTTATTTCTTAAACCAGTTTATTACATTTATTCTCATTCAACAGTACAAAGCTATTTTAAAATGTCTGTCGTTGTCCACTTCCTGACAATAAACAGCAGTATCCATGTCTTCAGTCTTGAATGACTGATCAAGCCATAATGGATAAAACATCATAAGATACATATAAGTTACAGTGTATGTATTTTTAGGTACAACACATACTTTTGACAAAACACTTATTCGCATTAAAACATGCAATGTCATTACAAGAACACTTCAGGTCAATCCCACTTTGGCTGAGTGCTGAGTAAAATAACAAAATGTATTCTGTGGCCGTCTTAACTTCCCTGTAAGTGGGCAGTAACACATCACACATCAGGCAGCAGAATCCACAACATGGATATGTACAGTAGGAGTATTTAGCTGGCTAAGAGTCTCCTTGAGCCTCTTCTGCAAGACACTGTGTCGAATCCCATAGCCAAAGTAGATGACCAAACCTGAGCACACAGAGGGGAGTAAATACGATCCCTGTGTTTATTGATGATGCTATGTTGAGAGCAGACAGTATAATATTTTCTTTTTGTTAACAAGTAACTACCATGAAAAGACCAAACCAACACTGACCTGTAAAGCCCTCAACAACCAACAAAACTGAGTACACCACTGTGCAACATTGCATAAACGGTAAATAATTCAGAAATATATCATCTCACAATAAAATATCATTTAAAAGTGTAGAAAATTTGATATTGTTAAAAAAAAGGAAGAAAAAGTCCAAGAATGCAACATCAACACAACAGTGGTGTCCAAGGCAACATGGCACTGGCTCCTCATGGTGAGGAACAGCCTGAACAACCTGATCGTGATGCTACAGCAGCAGCAGTAAGTTAGTGGACAACTTGAAACCTGCTGCTGCAGAGGTCAGGAGGTACAGGAGGAGAATGGAAGCTCATCATCGGACAAGCAAAGTACTGATATACTGTAGACTAATTACACTACCCATCCCAAAAAAGAAAAGAAGTCATGCACTCAATATTTTGTTGGACACCTGTCGAGTTGCATTTATTTTAAAAAGATTCTCAGTAGGGTTAAGATTTGGGTTCTGTGGTCACACTGGACCACATTTCTTCCTTGAAGATGGTGGTTCCCCTGCTTCCAGGTTGTAATAATGTGTTGCACAGTTCTTAACCCAATTTTGGTAGTTTAAGCAATCTCCCCAGATGTTTTCTTTGCTTGATGCCAATAATTTGACCCTGCAATGTGACTGCATCAGTTAGGGTTAAATAAGTTGTTGCCAGCTGCCATCCATAGAGTAAGTATCCAATGGGAGGCCCTTTACCTATTAGCTTAGGTAAATCCAAGTGGTGACTTCTTTTTTGGACAGGCAGTGTATCACACTATTAGCCTGTTGTTTATAGTCTTTTCATGGGTTTTGTGAAATATGAAGACAAAAATGTTCCATATCAAGATGGTTATCAAGCACAGTTAAAACGGTCTGTTCTTACCTAATGCCATCCATACAGCATAGCTGATCCATGTTTCTCCTCCCAGCTGAACCATCAAGTAGGTATTGATGAAGACACTTAAAACAGGAACCACAGGTAGACAGGGGACCTGTCAGAGTAATGATTGAAAAGAACATTTCACTCAGCACTGTTTAAAGGCCATAAATGTACGATATCTTTTGTGAATACATTGAAATCTTTTGCAAAATTGAGATACGTGAGTGACGAACGTGCTACGTGCGAAAGTGCTACACACAGAACCGCTACTTGTTTAGTTTGCTGACCATTCTTGAATGGGCACACTGGCCCACCAAACAACGATGTCCTCATGGAGCTGTGAAATCCTCAAGATGCATGAAACATTGTATTTCAAGCAGAGTGCCCACCACCGCCACCCCCCTGTTTACCATAAAAGCAGCTTTAGTGGTGCTCTGCGGCTGTCTCCAGATGACGACAACAGCCAGGACCAGTGTCAGCACGAGAACGGTGGTGAGCAGGGCGCTCCACAGATGGCGCTTGCGGAGGGAGTCCACGCCCTCGGACAACAGTACGCTTAAAATGAGCACCAGGAACACTGGGAAGGAATCAGAGCCCAGGATAAAAATCAATCAGAATATGAATCTAATTGTTTTATTTGGAAATCAGGTTTTTTAGAGAGAAGACATTTTTCTGAAAATATGAATTTTGGCATTTAAGTAAACATCAAATTATTACTTTTTATTCTTGTATGTCTTTCTTTCTTGTTTAAATGCAAGTTACATATTGAAAGGGCTTCTCTGGATTTTCTTGGTGTGGTTTTATTTACATTCCATTCATTGTGCCAGAAAGTCAAGCCAATGCTGATCAGCTGATGGTACCTTTGAGGACGTTAGACTCATACTCATATGTATAGGGCTGTCCCTGCTATTGTAGTGTTGCCAAAAAGAGGTATGAAGAAAAAAAAAAGTAGATTGCTCAGGTGTAGCCAAACCTTTATAGGCCATAAAACTACATTCTCATGAATATGCAAACAATGAAAAGAGAAGTGTGTAAACCCACTGTTGGACCATCAGAGCAGCTGAAAGGTGAAAGGTAAACAGCAGCAGTGAAGGAGTACTCACACATCACGATGACGACTATATTGACATTTTTAGATGTGCGGGGAGTGGGTCGAGACGGAGGCTTCAGCAACCCCATCACTGTAAACGGCTCCGCTCTATGGATAAAATCTGTGTCTTCTTTGTACCTGGGAGGAAAAACAAAACAGCTGAGGAAGTGTAACACGACATGGTTGGAAGAATGGATGAAGTCTCTGAAGTAGCACATTTCTGGAATCTGATTGAACACATTTTTCTGACACACCTCAATATGAGGATGCACACTGCAACCAGAGTGTAGGCGAAGATGGTCCCAATGGAGCTCAGGTCCACCAGTGCTTTCAGATCAAACAACAGGACCATGAAAGCTGCAAAATATTTAAATATATACAGTATATACTACTGAATAAACATACATACATATTTGCAGTCTGTGGTGATGCTTAATAGACTCAGGACTGGCTGTATGTCTTAGGGGGACTGCAGTGACTGATTTTTAAACTCATAATTATAATCTTAAATCAGTGCAGTTTTTTTTTCTTTAGAGGAGAGAGGTTCTAGTATTCTAAAGAGGATCTGGGTGGGTTTTTTCTTTCTTTCAAATGAACAGCTACGCATCCTATTGAAAATGAGAAATTGAAAAGAAAATGATAGAAATCTTAAGAAAGAATTGGGGTGGAGTTTAGCTCACTTGGTAGAGCCTTTCCTGCATGTCATTCCCCCTCTCTGCCTCCCCATTTCCTGTCTCTCTCTTGACTGTAAGGCCGAGCAGAGCCGTGAGCTGCTCAGAGCTACGCTACGGAGGCTAATGGGATTTCTTGGTTTCCCTCATCAAACTCATCAAATACACAATCCAACAAACCCCAAACTTGTCCACCAGAGCATTTTTGAGTTGTTGGATTGTGTATTTGATGAGTTTGATTAGGAAAACCAAGAAATCCCATTAGCCTCCGTAGCATAGCTCTGATCAGCTTGCGGCTCTGCTCTGCCGTTCTAAAGATAGCTTGCACTGACAATTAAAGGTAACAAACCTATGATTATGGCAATGGGCCAATTTGCCAAAATGTTGAACTATCCCTTTAAGGTGTTATCTAATTAGCCTCTAATTGCTTAAAGTTTGAAATGTACCCACACATACAGCATGCACAGCACAGTATGTGCTTGTCAGTGGATTACTTCATGATTAGACAGGTTATGCAGAATCTCATTGACAGGTTGGTACAAAAGTCTGAGCACATTCCCATTTAGTTGAGTGGTAGAGTGCGTTTCCTGACTCCTATCCTATACTCAGAAGTCCCAGATCATGATTCTATCACATCACCAGTGACCCATTGACTCATACTTCCAGGTGTACAGTAATGGGCAGCAGGCTTACCGGCCGCAGCTCCTGAGGACAGTGTAGCCAGGACAGGACTCTGTCTGGAGCTAATGTAGCGAAGAGGCTTGAAAAGCAGACCATCTCTTGCCATGGCAAACATCACCCTAGGCATTGGAAACATCACGCCCAGAAGACTGTGGAGGAGGAAGCGAGCAAGTACCAACCAGTTCAGTACATTCATTTGGTTTCAGATGCCAGTCTCTGTCCGGCAAACAGTGGAATTCATACGGAAAGTTTAAAATTGTCTCATTTCAACATGCAAGGCATTTCAGCATGCGTCATCTTTGATTCTGAACCTTCTTTTGATGATGTTCACATCACCAAGGTGCTACAGTCCAGTTTTTCGCTCACTTTTATCATCTGGCCTTCTTAAAGTGATTTTTTTTTTTTTTTATTGTTGAGACTTTTTTAGTTTTGTATTCTGTATTCCTGTATTTTAATGTTATGTATTTTATTTGCACCAATTGTTTGATTGTTAAGCACCTTGTAACGTTGTTTTGAAAGGTGTTCTACAAATAAAATTATTATTATTATATCATTATGTGGCTGTGATAAGAGGATTTTCCCTGTGAGTGCTGCATCCTCTCTGATCCATCCCTCTTCTCAGGTGTCAGTCAGTTCTAAACACTACTCATCTTCTTCTCACAGAATTATAGAGGTCTACCATGATCTGAGCATGAGCGTCTAATTTACACCTCTCTTTGAAAGCCTCATGGAAAGCACCATTAGATCTATAGGATTACCTTGTTGACAGTGCACAGAGAGATCCCACAGCCACAGCGTACTTGGCCGGCTCCCAGCCGATGTATTCAAACGCTACTGGCAGAGGACTGTGAGTGTCCAGCAGGTAGTAGGGCATCATCAGTGTCAGAGAGGCTGACACACCAAAGTAGGCCAAGAAGCAGATTAGCAGGGACGCTACAATCGCCAGAGGTATGGCCTTCTGGGGGTTCTGCACTTCCTCACCTGAAACAGCAGGTTGTAAGCACAAGACTCACGTCACACTCTTGAGTCATTTAAGAAAATACACAGTACACTCAATTTTGTGAACCCAGCCCACATTACCAGTTGTGGCGATGCAGTCAAACCCGACAAAGGCGTAGAAACATGTTGCTGCTCCAGCCAAAGTCCCATCAAAGCCAAAGGGGAAGAAGCCACCGACTCCAAGGTCGGCTGTTTCATTATATGCCAGGGTCAAGTTCCTGTACAAGGATATATGGTCAGCTTCTGTCACTAGAGTTAGTTCTGGTATATTCCCCATTCAGTCAGTGGCCATGAAAGGTTTCTTGTCACACTATTATTTGCTATGGTTTTGGTTTTTAACTTTCTCCAGTTGCTCTTTTTCTTAAAGTTTGCAGGCATCACAAATTCAAATCCAATCAACTTTTCCCTCAGAAAAACAGAACTTGCTCTTTTGGGAATCATGTTATTTATACATGGGAAACATGTGGTTTTTCCCCAATTTTATTTGAATCATGTGAATTCCATGAGAGCATCAAAACCAAATTCAATTCCCATCATCACAAATCACATGTGAAATTCATTTGTTTTTTTTAAGGGTTGTTCTGGGTGGAGAAACACACAATCCCTCAGCTGGCAACAGAAAAAAGTATGGTTTTACCAGTATGTGTAACTTAAACATGCATATTTATGACATAATAACAGCAATGACTGCAAGTCTGCATCATAATCCACATTGCACCGGCTCCTTCTGAACTTTGCTGCAGGTGGATGGCCAATGGGAAGGCGGCCCAGCCTTGCTTGCCTGCATGGTTCCAGGGTGGGGCCCCGGTGACACCAATCCAGGCAAGGTAACATCCTTGTATTGCATTCTGTTTGCCTTGGGAGACCAAGCCCCTGACAACATAGTTCCTAGGATCATTCGGGTGCTCAAACCCCTCCTCCACAATACAGTGGTGGTTCTTGGTCAAGATCTTCATCACTCCTGAAAAATGTCACTATACATTTTGTTTCTTTGGTAAAGTAGGTGCACTGACCCTTTAATATAAATATTACTTACTCCATTTGTTGAGTTGCGTTCAGGATACTCTCCTGACTGATTTGCCAGTTGCTGATGTCTCCTTTTATGAAGCCAGAGATGATGATAAAAAACAAAACCGCTACATTCACTGCAGTAAAAACAGTGTTCAGGACTGCAGACTCCTTCACTCCGTATGCCAGTATCACTGAAAATACACAAAAGATCAGCAGTGTATGCTTTTCAGCATTGTACTGTTAGGTGTCACAGATTTATAATAGATATTACCTGCAAGCAACATGATGATCCCTGCAGCAAAGAAGTCTGGGTATGTAGCCAATCCAGGAGAATCCATGGGTGTATGTTCTGTCAGAGTTTCAGCAATTACATTGTCTATCAGGTCATCAAAGGTCCCGGTCCAGGCCTTCGCCACACTCGATGTTCCTGCAGGAAACAAAACAATTTCATTCATTTATTCCTGCAACATCACCTGTAAAATTTCACTCAGTTAAAATGTGCATGGGTGAAGGGAAGGGTCATTTAATATGACACTCCTAATCAAAACAAGAACAACAGAGGACATCCCTTTTTGGTGCACTAACATCATCTGGGGAAGAACAGGTTTTTACCAATAACATAGGACAGCAGCAGGTTCCAGCCGGTCACGAAAGCCCACACTTCTCCAACAGTCACATAGCTGTAGAGGTAAGCTGAGCCTGTCTTGGGCACACGAGCTCCAAACTCTGCGTAGCACAGACCGGCAAAGGCCGAAGCTACCGCCGCCACCAGGAAGGAGATGATGATGCTGGGGCCGGACACTTCCCTGGCCACCTCTCCTGACAACACATAAACACCAGCTCCCAGAGTGCTCCCGACGCCCAGGCCCACCAGGTCCAAGGTGGTCAGGCACCGGCAGAAGGTGGACTCCTCTCCCTCTGACTCCAGAGGTTTCTTGTGGGTCAGGGTCCGAAGGAACCCTAACACCTCAGCGCAAGATAATCTGAAATCAGCAGCACGGCCATGTCATCACATCGGTACATGTGTTGTAAAAATACAATGGGATGAATGATGTTGATCATGCTGATGTGAACAAACCTGCGAAGCCTCTCCATGCTGGTGTGTTCAGACTGCTGTCAGCAGTGGGAAACTAGAAACACATCCACTGCTGCTGTCCAACAAGACAGAGGGAAACAAGGCTCTCCCTGCAGTCAGTGCACTCCGGCCCCTGCTGCCTGCTGCACCTGCACACCTGAAATCAATTAGGCGATCAGAGCAAGGGGTGAGCAGGAAGCTTCTTCTTCTACAGCTCTTTGTGTGTTTTCCTCAGGATTCTGTTTCCATTTAGGTTATTTCCAATGCGAGGACTGAACTGTCACATCACACTTAGAGTTTTTGCCAGTTGCTGACATGCTTTTTGCAGAATTTGGCTCATTTTTGCAAAATTCTACAAACAAGCAAGATAAGACACATGATGATGACAGCTACATCAAACTGAAACACAATTACAATCCTTTCTAAAAAAAAATTGCATTTGCAGTGTTTTGCTTTACACAAAACACTGCAGGCTTAATTTTTTCTTCCTTTTTTTAACGCTTTCTCAAATAATTCTCTGTGAAAGTCCAATTAGCATACTTGATGATGAAGTTCTTATATCCAGGTTATATATTCTTTGTCATACCTTGACAGTTTTGACTGTTGCGTGTGCAGTCTGCCTCGTGTTACTGTGATGTCTGCTGTGTTTTGTAGGGTGTGTCATTCTGCCTGTGTGGCTCTGCCCCCTGGCAGTGGGCTCCGCCCTCCCTCGCACCGTCATTCCGCCACACAGGTGGAACAGATCCAAAGACTTCGATAGATCTGTGAACTCGGGCCTGAGCTGACATTTGGTCCCTATCAACAACACAACTCGAACCCCCACACTCTGCAATGACACATTATAGTAAACTCTCTAAATCCAATTGTTTGAACAAAACAGATGATAAAATTATGGCATACGCCATGTTGCCAATGGCTATGTACAGAAGTTAGTGTTGCCAACCCCAATATTAATTTCTTCCATGAGCAGAATAAAGGTGCCTCCAGAGTATCTAGAGATGGCCCTGAGACAAGGTATGACAAAAGAATATATACCAAGAACTTTATCAAGATAATTCTCTGTGAAGTAGAATTTCTAAAGTGATAAGCTGACTTTTTTCACGAGAAAGATAGAATACTGTAACAGTACAACACAAAATAAAGACAGAATATTTATTTTATTGTGAACAAAAAAGAGAAAGAAAACAAAAATTATTGTGTGAAATGAAAAAAAAGTGGGAGGACAGTTATGTGGATGTGGCCACAAGACGTTATGCACATCACAGACAATGTCCTCTCTGCTGAACAGGGAAAATATCGCCTTGTGTGCCAAATCAACCTTTCTGCCTCCTCAGTATCTCCACATGCCCCGTCCAGTGCTTGCAGAAGAGACATGCAGGCTTTAGGCAAATGGAATCCAACTTCATGATCTATGTCAATTAAATCACGACCCCCCCCCCTCCACCTTAATCATAATGGAGATCCTTGATCCTAATGCTGTTTCTCTAAAATGGATCACTGCGAAGCTGTGATGTTTCTGCAAAATCAGTGTAGAAATGCTGACCTGGTTTATGTCATTGACGATATCGCGATCTTGAATTATTTGTTGCAGTTCACAAAGGTGGTTGTTTGCCTGCACTATATTCACAGCAAGATCTTGTTCTCTGGACAACAAATAGAAACCATCTTCATCATTGAGTTTTGAGAATTTAAAAGATTTGAAATATGCCTTGTTTACTTATATAAGGTTCTGCCCAAGCACCCTTAAGTGTATGAAACAGAGGATACTGACATTAAGGTGTCCACTAGAGGGAGCTGTGACATTGTCCTGGAAAAGACCCATTGAAAACACCAGTTTGCCTTTCTATTTGTGGCAGTGTATTGTAATCGGTTATGTCTTTTGTTTTCAGTTACTTGTTAAGAGACTATGGATTTATGAAGTTAGTGCTTATAATGAGGAATCCAGTGACCTTTAGGCTTTTCATTCCAAATTCCTGCTTTGATGATCACATAATGTTTTGTCCCTCCAAGTTTTACTTTGCTGTTTGTACTGGAGAATACTGATTGACAATTTGGTTTGAATTATATAGTAATCCCATTGAATCGGATGTCTAAAGTCATGAAACTGGGGAAGGAAAAATAATAATTGTAGAAATAGTATAGTTCCTCCTAAATAGAAAATTAATCCAAACACAAAACATTGTGCATTAACAATAAAGAGCGGAGAATCTGGTCAAGTCAATATGCATTTAATATCAAAAACATAAACAAGAGTGACAAACACATTCAGCATATACAAGACGAGTATGAAACAATAACCTGTGGATAATAACAAAGATATAAGACTGACAGAGAACAAGAAAAACATCAAGTTAAACTTTAGATGCTCGTTTCTTCTGGCGGAGAGGAGACTGCACATTCCACTGCCTCAGGTTAGAAGCTCTGAAACACAGCAACAGACTTCTTAACAACATTTTAATACCACTTTCTCCTCAGAAATGTTCAGTTAAACACATTAGTATATTCATGCAATGTGATTCTACAAGCTTCACCATTCAAATCCAAGTTAAAAACATGATAAGACAGATATGTGATCATTTTGACAGATAAAACTAAAGCCATCTGCATGAGGAGATGATTTTGGATAAGGTAGAGCAGTCATGTGCAAATAGTTGAAACACTTCACATGTTTAGATTCATATCCATCATGTAGTGACACCAGGGACACAGCTGATAAAGTGCCGCAGCAAGTCAAGGAACCCAGATATAAACAAGAACAAAGAGCTCCACAGCAGATGCTGTGTTCCCCAAGATACTGGAACAATGTATTGGACCTGAAAAACTGCTCAGGTGCTCTGAGGAGGGCAGGTGGTGTTTTAAAAGCAGTGACAGTAAATACTGGTCTGTTTCAGGTTTTCTTCTCTTTATATACTGTATCTATATAGTTCGCATTTATAAAGTCCATAAAAACACTTCATTATTTTTGAAAAGGTTCTGAGGTTGTCTTTCGTTCCTAAATGTTTTACATTTTACTTTCAGTCTAAACAGTTGATCTGTGACAAGGATGAACTCATTATGAAAGAACAAACTTTGTCAACAAATCCCATAGTAACACCAAAAAAGTGTTACTAAAACCATCCCCATAGTTAAACACTACAAAGGATATAAACCCCCTGAGAAATCTAGCTGAACTCTATTTATCAAATACAATATGTGTATTTACTGAGGACTACTTTCTGTGGTGGATTAATCCATGTGTGGTGCTTGTTACAGATACATTCAGTGCTCTCTGCGGACGACATCACAAATTTTCAATTCACAATTTTGGAAAAGGAAATCTATTTGACTGTGTAAGTGATTTATTATTCACATAAGCAGGTTTATATCAATTCAATACATCTTCTATTACTGAATCGGATGTGACGGTGTGGAACCAAAGGCAAGGGGCGACTTACTGCTGCTCCTTCGACTGAACATGAACGACACTGGTCTCCCCTCCAGGACCTGTGAGGACACAAAGGAGACATTCATTCAAACTGGTCTCACTGACATTGGTTGTTTTTGAAAGGCTGGTTTTTAATAACAGAGATTCTCTGAACACCTGACCAGTCAGACTGAGGGAGAGATCAGAGTAGCTTACTTATTCCTCGGTCACTGAAGATCGCGCTGAGCCCTTCGTCAAAAGTTAAGTTGATTTTGGCACCTGGATCAGAGGCAGAGGACAGAGGTGAGGGTAGAGACAGAAGTTCTCATCAGAGAGGTAATGAGACTAAAATGAATAGATCTGCACCTTAATCACTTGAAGATAATGTCATACAAGAAAAACTTCCACTACATTTGATGAAACAAACAAGCTACCACTGCTGAGCTTCAGATGTGTTCATGTGTTTGTATTTTAAGTTTGGACGAAACTTTTTCTTGCTTCCTGTTACTCAGTTTTACTTAACAATGACATAACTGCACTTAAAAGAAAATGTTATTCAGCATGATGCCAACACTGCTGAAGGTTGTGTTTAGTGCCACTGATCTGGTGGATGTGCTGTGGTGGGTGCGTGCGTGTGTGGGGCAGGTTGTACCTTTAGGTGTGCTGATGGCTCTGGTATTTACAGCTCCTTTGCGCATCACTGTAACACAGACAGAACACAGGTCAGTCAAGATGGAGTGGTATGACTGATGCTGGTGATCAATCTAAAAAAAACTAAATTAAGATCAAGTCTTCTAATGTTGAATCTTTTTCTATTGTTTCTCTATCTAAAGAATCAGGTACTGAATACAACACTCATGTATCACCACATTTGATGTGTTAACAACCACAGGCAAGGAGTCATAGTACAGGTCAGTGGAGCTGAGAGATGTTATTGTAAACCAACTCCAGTTGCCCCTCTCTGCATGTCATTCCTGTCTCTGTCGCCCCATTCCCTGTCTCTCTCGGACGATCCTATCCTATTGGCATAAAAGCCCAAAATAAGTGTTTGTGTCATGGTTATAAGAGTGAACATGATAAAAAAGCTAAGTTGAACCAAGAGTTAATGGCTGAGAATAATAATAATTCATGGCAAAATGTGATTAAAAAAGACTGAGCCATGGTTATAAAACTGAATATGATCAAATGTTGTTTAAAACAGGATATACTGAATGAAAATAATCATAATTCATGGAAAGACCAGATTAAAAAGATAGTTCATGATGTTCATTATGTTAATACAGTAATTCATAAGAAAGAGTGAGTTAAAAGATAATAATAATTCATTGTTTTCATGTGTCTTGAGTTAAAAAGGTTAAAATGATACTTGATAATCTATTCTGTGTTCAACTGCTTTTGCCTGGTAGGTATAGAAGACAACAGAGACAGTAACAGCACTTAGAGATAAAAATACTTTGTTTAGAAACTTTTACTTACCTTTTATCAAAATTCACTTGTATAAGTTATTTCTGGAACTTTAATTGTGTTTTTATTTTCTTTATCAAGTCTGTGGCGAATGTGTTGCACAGTGATCGATTGTTGACGCCTGTTTCCATGTTGAAAGAGAAGCAGTATGGCTGACTGTTGAGAATACACACTGGCTGCTAACGTGTCATGCTTGTGTAGTTTTTCCACCTTTTTACTTTATCTTTTCCCCAGCTACGGGGCGTAACATTTACCTGTTCCTGCCAGAGAGATGGACTTCGACTGGGCAGGATCCTCTGGTCTGGATCTGGTGTTACGCCTGTTAACACACACACACAGACAAACACAACACACAGTGTAACCTTTCTGTGCAGTTAAGGAACATAAGCAACACGTATTTGCTGTCATCACAACTGGAGAGAACACAACACAGATTTGTCTGATTGTTGTGTGTTATCCCATATGTCCATTTTACCTTTAACTTATTTAGTGCACACAGGAAGGAAAGTCTATTCAAAGAGAAGAGCTGCTCTGCTGTGGACACCTACCTGTCAGTGTGTATCTGTCTGATAAACTGGCTGTTTGGTCGTGGAGGCTGTGGTGTGGCAAAGGTAAAGGGGAGGAGTGACCTGGAGCGGACGGGAGAGTTCTGGACTGAGCCCTGAGGAAAGACCAGAATCACTGTCATGTTTACTGACGATAATGAACTCAGAGACTCGGATCTGCATATTACTCATACAAGAAAGTCATTTTCCAAACATCATAGAAACACTTTCAGCAAATACAAATCACATCACAACAGTAATGGTAATATTCAGCATTTCTTCTAACCTCTATAATAAGTTGCAAAATACATGTTTACGTACATTAAAACTAATAAGCTGCTGCCAACATGATGGGAACCAGAGCCAGTCCAGATCATGTAGTACAGTTTAAATAGATGTATTATAGTATCCCACTTACGCTTAATTTATACTGCATCATTGCAGATATTTGTGCATTTTTGCTAACAATTAAATCACAACAATATTGTATAAAATTGTCTGTTTTTTTAGTTTTTACAGATTTTTCATATACACATTGTTATAATTTCTAACCTGAATTAATATTAAAGTAGTGAATACTGTATCCCGACCTGTGCAGTAGGAGTCTTGGCTTCTCCTGTCAGGGTGCAGTTCTTCATCTGTTCCTCCATCTCTCTCTCCTTCTCAGCCGTCTTCAGAGCAAACTCCACCTCTGCTGCCAGCTGCTCGTCTCCAGCGAAGAACTCCTTCACCTCATTACGGTACTCCTGCATGGTCACCTGGTGGAAACAACAGAGCAGTGTCACGCGGGGGGTGGGGGTCTGCTCTGTGACTCTGCTCCTCCTCAACCAACATGTACATGAACAGCTGGAGACAGAGGCTGCTGCTGCAGACACAGGCCAGTTGAGGCACAGTGCTGTAGGAGGCTGTGGGATGAAGCCTGTGGATGCAGAGGTTCATGGGCTGTTCTTGTTCTTCAGGAGCTAGACCCAATAACATCTAATGCAACTCTGTATAACAGTGCTTAACGTTATTGCCATGGTCTGACCTGCAGGTAGGCCATGAGGTCTTTGAGGACAGGAGAGCGTTTCTGTTCCAGCAGACTCTTGAGGCTGATGATGAGAGGAACCGTGTTCTCGATGAAGGCCTTCTTCTGGACCTGTGGGTCAGAGCAGGAAGCTGAGAGGAGCTCACCACAAAGATGCACAATGGTACTGAGCAGGTGGTGATTTTTACTAGGAAAACTCCATCACACATACACACACACACACACTTGAGCAATTGTGATGGTTGGAACTGTATCACTTTAACCAATAAGGGGCGACTAGAGAATCGTGTGATTAATTTCACGTCAAAAAACTGAGAGCTTCATTACAAGGTATTGACTCCATGTATCATGTCAGTGATTAACATTAATGTGGTCTCTGGGCTCAGTGGGCCAACTGATCTAGGACATAAGCAGCTAAGCACTATTTCATTGTCAGTAACAGTTAAATGTTACAGGGGAAACAGTAACTTTTTTTGATTACTTGTTACTGAAAAAAGTAGCAGCATTAGTAACGCCGTTATTCCTATCACTGGTGATGAGTCATAACCTGTTACGTTTACTGCTGAGTGAAGGACCACTAGCTTGTCCAGCACCTCTCACCTGGGACACCACCTTCTTCTGAGTGACCTGCAGCACCACCTTTGCCATGGTGGCCATGTTCTCCTCCTCTGGCTCCTCCCCAGCTGTGGCCTGTGGAGCAGAGATGGCCTTCAACTTCATCTCCTTCAGGCTCAAGATGTTGAAGGTCTCCGACAGAATGTCAGCACCGTCTGCATCCAGAGGCAGGTCCTCGTCCACAAAGTGAACTGGGATAAGAGGATTGAAGAGATTCAAAGGAATACAACCAGAGGTCATATTACACCACGTCCTAAATGTTTCCCCAAGGATGTTTGAATTCACAAAATGTTCATGACACAAATTGACCCTTCGCGTAAGCCTCACCCCCCTTGGTTATTGTTGCTACACCGGGCAAGCTTTCACTCCCAGCCATGCTCCTGGCAATATTTGGTATCGATTTCAAAGGAAATATCAGCAAATTCCGCGCCGGAGGATAAAACATAATGTTCAACGACACGATACGGGCTGGTAACTTTAGCGTCCATCAACCTACGAAGACTTAGGTAATCTCACTGGTTGTCAAACTGCAAGTTTTTGGGCGATTGTGAACCACATACGGCTTTTGCTGCTATTTTTTTCTCCCACCGCTGTATCAATCAGTGAAAGCAGTCCTTGCCTGGAGGATCCCTCGCCTGAAAGCCCACGTAAAAGCCCTAAAAGTACAGCTGTCATGTCGGAGGTGAACGTATGGTTATCCCCATATTTACACTTGTTCAAGTTGAAAAAAAAAAAGTCAGCTAGTATCTAAGCATCTCTATATTGCTGCCACCACCGCCACTGTAGTAGCAGCAGCAGAAGCAACAACATCCTTCTCTACAAACAAATGTTTTTCATCCTAGCAAACGTAATCACTCAGTGCCGGAAGCTTGCCAGGCCTATTACGGTTGCTAACGTAGGATTGGACAATAGCTGTTTGTGGGAGGAGTTCGCGAAGGGTGAATTGTCACCAAATATATTGATTGATTCAGTTTGCTATCAATCTGGTTCTATCTACACATGGATTCTAGTGTTGTTTTACTAGTTCAAACACACACACACCTACAAACTCACCTAAGACAGTCTGGTTGATCCTGTTATTGATGTTGAAGCGCTGGGCGTCTGTGAAGTTCTCCAACAGGAAGCGGTAGATCCGGAAACGCCTCTCTCGGTGCTGAGCTCCTTTTAGGGAGAACCGTACCTTTTCACTGTAAAGATTTAAAATTAATAGTTTTTAAATAAATATAGTATAACAAAGTTAACTGTGACACAACACAGAGCTCTGTGTGAGTGAAATGCCACAGCCTCCTACCTCTCAGTCTGAGGGAACTTGTTGTAGGACTTGTGTTTGTCGTAGGAGTTGAAGTGGAAGATGCACTCGATGAAGTGCTGGCTGAACATCTCTGGGTTCTTCTTCAGCAGCAGGTGGAGCAGACAGTATTCACACAGGCTGGGACAAGAAGCAGAAGGGACTGAAGTTTGATATGGTGGCTTTCTTTGTTGGATACAAACTCTATGTTTGTTCATATGGTCATGTGCAGCGAGAGGGAACAGCATGTGCTTAGAGCAGCTACAGTATGACTGATTCACAGATTCACTGTGATTTTGTCTTTGGGACGTTGCAATAATGAGTTACAGACATAAAAGCACACATGCATTCACCCAACTTCAGTTAAAACACATGAGCCCTAGTGGAACTGGATACGACTCACAACAGGACTTTAACTGCCAACACTTTCACAACCTTACAGTATGTTCAACATAGTTTTCATCAGGTCTTTAAAACAATTGGCTCAGTCATCATCTTTCCATGTATGCAGAGTATGATTTACCTGGCAATGGATGGGACGGGGTCAACCAGGGCCACCATGAAGCGAAAGAAAAGGGAGCCCTTCCATTTTACAAATTCCTCCTGGAAAAACAAAAGAAAGGTTTTATGAGATAGACTTTTCAAACATCCTGCTTAATAGGTTCTGAGAGACAAAGACTATACAAAGTCAATTTAATGTTGTAATTAATTGCTGAAATCAATTAAATTATCCACCAAACCTTTTCACAGCCTAATCTGCCAACTTTCACAACTTAAAGCTGATGACTGGTTGACAAGTCAAACAGCTTTTGTTGTTTTTACATAAACTCAGCCACAAACACAAGAGAGACCCTGGTTGATATCGGAGGTAGGGGTTTGACAGAATAGTCGAATATTCGAATATTCGACTATCAAAATCAATATTCGACGCTGTGAGTCATAGTCGAGTATTCGCCTTTTCCTTTTTTTTCATTTTTCAAAAGCCCGGTGCTGTAATGAAGTCGTTGAATGGCGTCTACATTAATGCTCTACAGCAGATATGCAGCAGGGGGCGCTGTGGGCCTGTGTGAGACTAGTAGCGTGTGGTTCCCAGAATGCATTACGGCCGGTGAAGCCAAAGCTATGTAGCCCTAGCCAAAAGCTGCTAATTCAAAGCAGCTAAAAGTTAGCGTGGTAGCCTGTCACTTTATTAAATTTTAATACTTTTTTCATGAGAGAAAGTAACCGTTTCGCTCCTTAATGTGCAGTTAGTTATCTAAATGCCGCGTGTTTGGACATTGGCTCCGACTTTTTTTCGGACCAGTGAAGCTCCGCCTGTGTGAGCAGCCACCCAGGAGCAGCGAGTCACCTTCCCCAGGCTGCAGAGCTGGTCAGCCGCCGAACATCCGTCACCGTCCCCGGAGAGAAAACTACGCTAATGAACGTACCCGCAGGTTTTAGAGGCTTATCGCTGGCTAGTTAAATTATTTTTCGGAGATAAATGTTGTTCTCATTGATGAAATCTAACAACTGTATCAGCAACATTAGTTTGAATGAAAAGTGAAGCCTCAGGTGTGTATTATATTGGACAACAGCTGCGCTGTTACCCAGGGCTCTGTATGTACAAAAATCACCACATTTACATCAATAAATAAATGTTTTACAATCAGTCAACGTGGCATTTTATTTCTAAATTGTGTAGCATGTAACCATAGTATGTAACAACGGCCGAAGGTGGTTATATGGCTACGTATAGAGCGGAGGAGTGTCCAATGCAGGTCTGCGTGTGACTGGAAAAAATATATATATTTATTTTAAAACGTGTTGAAATGAATAGCAAATAATAGTGAGACTTCATAATGTATAAAATATTAGGCTAAATACATGTAAATGCTTATCCACAATGGAAAACAGCGACTACATTGTGTATTTATAACAGAAGCAAACAGTGTAGGGTTATGGCTGGCAGCTGAGGTGCCGTATGGATTAGGAAAAAAAAATCTGGTGAATATTCGACTATTCGTCGACTATTGGGAAGTATTCGGCGAATACTAAAATCCACTATTCGTCAATGCCCTAATCGGAGGCAGTGAAAATCCACCCTGACTAACAGATAGTTTCACCACCGTGTGTCTAGAGCAGTTCTCACCTGCAGCAGGTTGGTCAGCATGATGAGGGTCTGCTCCCTGATGACTGCTTCACTGTCTCGCAGGCAGGTGGAGATGTTGGGGATGTAGTGGTCCACCATGTTGGTGTATCGAACACACAGATCACACATTATCACCACCACGTTGTTGCGCACAGCAATCTCTTTGCCGACCTCCAGCTCCCTGGCAAACACAGGCAGGTACTTCTGGGCCAGTTCCTCATGCTGTAGACAAAGTTTACCTGAACCAAACAGACCAGAGAGAAAACACAACAAAGTGTAATCACACACTGACATACTGACGTGTTTCTCAGTTTTAACTGAAGACACGGAGGAGGAGATTACCTAAAGTGATGACTCCGTGAGCTCTGACTCTGGTCGGCAGGAAGTTTGCTCTAAACTGGGAGAGAGGCAGCGAGGCGGGCAGCTCCTCCTGGCACTCTGTCAACACAAACAACAGGATAGCATTCACCTTAAGTATCACAGTCCTCTGAAGTAACATCATTTTCAATATCAGATCAGGTCTTCCTTTAACATTTACCAAGAAAATAAGATTTAGTAGAACTACTCAAAAATAATGTTTCATGGTTTTTGTGTCAATTGGACAAGGAAAACAAGAAGTCTTGAGGAGGAAATAACAGTGTGCATTAAAGTTAAACTGATATACCATCCCGTACGATGGTGATATATACAGGTCTCAGTGTATAAGTCACTGATCAGTAAAGCTAAATGTGCAGAGATGGGTTTGCTTTGGATCTCTCTGTGGGATCTAAACTAAGATGTTTATGTTTTGCATTACCTGTCTATCAATCGGCATCAAAGACAGCCTGTATAAAGTAAAGTCTGTGAACTTTTGCAGCATCATCCCATCATCCAAAAAGGTGCTGCTTTGACAATCAAACACTCCATGCCCGTCCTGTGTACCGTACCTGCCAGTTTGTCAGAGTGTGTTGTGAGGACAGACTCCACCAGCAGCACTGTCCTTTTGCTGACCTTGGCAGGACAGTGGAGTGACGCCACACCCAGAGTGTGGAGGTGTTTTATCTAGTGGAGAGAACATTTTCAGTATTTTGAGAAACACAACTATACAGGCGCTGACCTGTGATGGTGTGGGTCTGTTATTCTAACAAATACATAAACTGCCATTTGAGTAAAATCTTTTTCTCTTTTCACAAGACTGAATCAGAGAATCTAAAAACTGGGTGGACGAGCAGAAAATGTAGGAAGTAAATTCATGTTCATTCTTTGCTAGTGTCTTTGCTAGTTTCAAGCCAGTGTAGTTTTCCTGATCTTGCTCTTTAAGGGGAGGTTCACTTCCCCATACTTTGAAAAGCCCTCAACACTTTCACTACAACAACTAACATATGTCGGGACAAGGAGAGTTCTCACCATCAGCTCTTCATTGAGGTTCTCAGCTCCTTTTTCACGCAGGATTATGGGGGATAAATAAGCTTCACACACCGACACCAGTTCACCACAGTACTGGTTCAGAAAAGCCTGAGGAACAGGATGGATACAGGAGGTCAACCGTGCATTGATGGAAGCCAGACCAATTCAAAGCCAAAACAATAAAAAGCAAAGCCTCAGACAATATAAAGGCCTCTAACCTGAGTCTGTTTGACATCTTCACTGTGGCCGAGTTGAGAAAGAGTCTCAACAGCAGCAGTGATCACCTCCAGAGACATAGTGAAACTCTTCAACCAGGACATCAGATCATCTGGAGAGAGGAAGTTTTCACATTAAAAACAGTTACAGTCTCTACCTGTGAGTTTTCCCATTAACCCAAACCACAGTCAGTTACCAACGATCCTGCTTATGGTGTCCTCATTCAAATGTGGAGCGATGTCCCCGATCACACCCATGATGTGACAGCAAGTTGTCACACTGACGTCCTTTGAACTAAGAGTAAAAACAAATAAATATGTGCACACACTGGATTCTCAGCTCAACATAAACCATTGCATGACCACTGCATGTCCCTCCTACCTGACCATGTTGTCCCAGGCGTCAAGGATCTTGTCGTGGTGGAGTTTGGGAGAAGAAGCTACGACCTTGGAGAGCAGCAGCCAGGCTCCAGCAGCGTGATCTGCCTCGGTGTGTGAGATCAGGTTGCTGATGAACCTCGGAGTGAACTTGTTCTGTTTGGACCAGATGGTGAACGCTCTGCTGAAATACCGGCTGGAGACACGGGACGGAAACAGAAAAGAACAACAGGAGTGGTGAAGGGGAATACAAACCAAATAATAAAGCAGTTTAAATATCAGTTAAAGTAGTTTGGACATAACTGAACATATTACAGAGTATTTGTCCCAAACTTCCACATTCAAACTGGACTAAATGTCCTTGGTCCAACCTGAGGTTCCGGCAGTCATGACAGAGCAGGCCAAGCAGGTCCCAGGTCAGTCTCTGACTGACATCCAAGTGGGAGCTGCTGGAGTACAATTTGACCTGACTGAGCAGCAGCTGGTCCAGAGCCTCCAGGGCCTTGTCCTGCACCGTGCTCTCAGAGTCCACCACCGCCGGCACCACACCCTGCAGCCACGCCTTCTGCACCACGCTGCACTCTGGTTTGGCCTGAGGTCAAAGCAACAAAAAAAAAGGGGCAGTGTTTAGCTCAGTTGGTAGAGCACCCGCCCCATGTGTAGAGGCTATAGTCCTCGCTGCAGGCGGCCCCGGTTCGAGTCCCGCATCGGACGGCCCTATACTGCATGTCATTCCCCCCATCTCTGCCTCCCATTTCCTGTCACACTCTACTGTCCTATCAAATAAAGGCATGAAAAGCCGAAAAAAAAAGAAACAAAAAAAGGCAGAAAGAACTTTCAAGAGCAGAAAAGAAACACAAAAGATACAATATCTTTTTTGTCTTATCTGGCTTGTCCAAACTACTCCTTTAAAACATACACGTGTGTTTTGTGTGTGCTGGTGAGACTTACAGTGAGCAGCTCTGCCAAACACTGCAGGGCCTTCTTCTTCACAGACACGGCTGGATCTCTGCAGCGCTCTGACAGAACGGCCAAGTTCTCTGAGCTCATGGGGACCACGTTGTGCTTCAGGAGACCCACCAGGGCCTGTGGAAGGACAGCAGGATGCAGGGGTTAAAGGTTGGCTTTGCATCTCAGACAGAAAGCTATGAAAGGCCAGTAACTGACACTATCACTGTGTACACGCATACCTGCAGCGCCGACTTCCTCACGTTGGTCTTTGAGTTTTTCACACAGCGCAGCAGCTGAGCCATGTTCTCCATCGCTGTATTGACAATATTGAATAGAACAGTCACTTCCAGACTTTGAATATATAAAATGCTTTCAGGAAGAAGTCTGTCTCACCATCACAGACGGAGCCATCAGTGCTGCTGATCTCCACAGTCCTGAAGGGCAGAGTGCGGTAGGTTTTCTGAGTCTGCTGGGAGCTTAGACTCGCTGAAACACACAGTCACGTCCATTAAAGGCAAGGCAGCTTTTTTTATGTAGCCCATTTTTACAAACAGTTTGTCTCAAAGGGATTTACATAGTATCATAACAACATCCTCTGCCCTTAGACCCTCACAGAAAGCACCTCCAACAACACGCAGCACTGCGTATCAGGAAATATATTCAGGAAATGTAACAGGTCTGTGTTCTTTCATTTCAAAATCGGAAAACAAAGCAACAAGTGAGTACTGACCATCTGTGGCTTCACCCTCCAACACTGTCTGGGTTCCAGCTGGACAAAACAATAAACAGGTTACTTTAAATGTGCTCACAAAAACAGTTTATGATGTGGAAACAGCTGTTAAAATGTGTTCTCTAACAGTGAAACAACTCCTTGATTCAGACCCACACTCAGCTCAGGTTCCACACATCTAAATGAAAGGCTGACTGTAGGTGTTTCTGCTGGTCTAGTGTGTGTGAGTGTGTGTGTGTGTGTCCTCACTGGCAGAGAAGAGGTTGTGGACAGCCCTGGTGACGTTGAGTGATGGCAGCTCCAGACACTGGGCGAGACAGGCGAGGGCATGTCCTTGGACGGAGGGCGACTCGTCCGACCGCCGGGCATACAGCAGGTTCTGGATCAGGAACTTATGCGGCAGGTAGCCGGCAAGTTCCGGATCCTGACACTCCTCCTGCTTCCTCTCTGGCTGCTCCAGCAGAACCATCACCACATCCACAGAGAAGAGCCGGGATACCATCTACAGATGCCACGACAACATAAAGTGATGATGGAGCCTGATATTCAGACTAAAGCTACTGACTGCAACATCCATGGGTATACAGTATATGAAGCCCTTAGGGCAGATATAGTTACATTTTGTTTGTCCATCTAGAGAAAAGCTGTGGCTCAAGTCTGTCTCAATCGTAACAAAAATTTTAAATGAGGAAAGTATGTACAGTAGAGTCTGCAGGACATTGTCACAGAACTAAAGACACGAGCACTGAGACACTTTACCTTTGAGTGTTGGGAGAAGTTAAACAGCCACTTTACGAAGCGGGCGTAGTCTATGTTTGTCATCTGAGACGTCAGCATCCCTATAGCTTGAGCTCCATGGCTTCGATACTCGTTCTTCTCCACCATCTGAACATCCACAGCACAAAACACTACATCACATCCGCGCTAAGGCATCAGATAGCGACAATGTCATAGCAAACTGTAGTTTCAGTCAAAGAGGCAGGCTACGGCTGAAGAACTCACCTGGAAGCAGAGATGCTGCAGGAGGATCTGCAGCCAAGGCAGCGCCAGCTCCTTCAGCTCAGCCACAAGATGACTGGAAACACATCATGAATCATGTGTCAACTAATAGAAGCAAGTTCTGTACTTTCATAACATCTGCAGCACCTAAAGTGATCAACAAGGGCAAACACACAGCCCAACAATGCAGCCCAAATCACTAATGCAAGGGTGATGCAGTTGGTGTCTGTTTTCTGTGAATGTTTCACTTTGAGCGCCCCCTAGAGGTGGCGCCCTTCTGCTGTTTTCTAATTATGCAACGTTTTTGCATTGCATTTGTTTGGTTTGTTTTTTGTCGTAGTATGGCTACTGTATTCGTTTTGCGTTCATGCAGCTCATTTTTCATTTACGGCATGTTTCAGTTTTTGAATTTGTTTTTGAATGTGCATCGTTTCAGAATTTGCAGCTCATTTCCCCCAGTGGAAGTGTTTTGAGCTCTTGCAGTGTGTCTGTCTTGTCGGCCACAATAAGCAGCCGTCTCTGATTGTTATGTGGGAGAGGAACTGATAAATCTCTGATAAAACTCTTCATCACCAGCAGGTGGCACTCAAGTTCAGTGGAATAGAGGCATAAATTAAAAAAAAGATAATGGTTTTTATCCTTAATTAATTTCGCCTTTTAATTAATCATAGACATTTCTCCTCTTTGTGAGCACTGCACTTCCAGTAGCTGTAGATCTGCTCATCTGTCTCCAATAACTGAACGAACAGTACTGATTCAATGTCAATCATTTCTGTGTCCTGACTTAGTGGCAAAGATTCAAGTTCACTAACAGTTTAGCTAAAAATCTGTGAAACTAATTAGAATTGCTTTACATTTCTTTACTTGGATTAAATTAGATCCATATTCACATTTAAGTCAATTCAAGTGGAATCACAGTTGACGGGTGTGCAGCTGTTTACCAAACAAAATGGATGGCTTGGTCCCGAGTGGAGAGGATGGCCTGGTTGGGCATGAGCAGGGTGGGCTTCCCTCTGTTGTCTTTATTCATCATCAGGATCACATACAGGAGCCGATGGAAAATTCTCTGCAGGGACTGAACAACACACACACTTTACATTAATAACAGTCTAGACATCACCTTATGTGTAACTAGGACCAGATCACAATGAATCCACCTCAGGTCATTTAGTCATAATGGTTTTATTTGTAAGAAGCCTATTCTTTCATTTCCTTTCCTTATTAATTATGTCTGTTTATCTCAGACCCCTTTCACTCCTGTTACCACCATGATGGGAAGCACCCAGTGCTTCTCAGTGGTGGGAAAAGGATTGAGAGTACGTTTCTATATGCTGGCCCTGTGATGGCCCTGAGACTGGCAACCTGGCCAGAGGGTACCCCAGCCTTGCCCACTGTGAGATGACATTGACCCTACAAGGATAGTACAGGTGATAGACGGAGGATTGATGAATGGATGGATGGATGGAGCGAGCCTATTGGAGCTTACTTCACTCTGCTGTCCGTGTTTTGCGGAGCAGAGCAGCTGCAGGCCGTGGAAAGCCATCTCAGGAACACTCCTCAGTTTGGTGATGTCCCTGTGCAGAAATAAAATCAGCTGTCTTTTCTTTCATGTCCTGCATATATTCTTTAACACGGCAGAGCAACACATCAGAAACTCACTGTTCAGCAGTGAAGGTTAGCTCTCCTACGACCGGCTCAAAGTAAAGCAGCTTACTGAAGATCTGCAGAGAGAGAAGACAGGTGAGTGGCTCAGTGCGGCATGTTGCAGGCGTGATGGAGGAAGTGGATGTAGGTTGAAGTTAGTTACCTGTGTGCAGTTGCTGGCACTTTGTGGTCTGTCTTTGAGTGGAAATGTGTGCAGGAGCCGGAGGAGACTTTGGACCAGCAGAACCGCAGCTTCTCTGATCTTCATCAAGTCCTGAGCTGAGAAATGAATTTCCTCCTCCTCATCATCATCTTCATCCACCTCCATCTGGCAACAACAGACACCATCATTAATGTCATAAGCAGATGTAGACGATGCGAAACAGTAATATTTTGGCAGTTAGAATGGCATCAAAAAGTCACAGTAAATATTTTGAAAATCTGCTTATGGTTGTGCATTCATGGCAAATCTGGATAAAACAATCACACTTGTAGGTGACAGTAAATATGAAGCCAGTTTACAAAAGTTATACGTTAACCTTTATCTAGTTTATTTCACAGATGGGACAAGATTTGTAATAATATAATTCTAATACATAATGGAAAATATTTGATATTATCAAATATTCAAGATGTGGCAATAAGATGTGATTGTCTTCATATCTTGTAATAGTTCAACAGATGTATTGAGTGGTTTGTGATGCAAGGCCGAACCTCTGCAGCGTCTTTCCGCTGTGGTTTGGAGCGTTTGCCATCGGACTGAGAACTCTTCACACTCTCCTTCTTACGCTTTTTCCCTGAGTCCTGAGGCCAGCAGTGAGAGGTCAGCTCACAACATGTGTCCATTAAAACCTCATTGAGAACCTTGTTGGTGATGCTCCCTGCAAGCAATCGACACATGAAGTCATTTCAGAAATGTCTTCCATGAGTCAATTGTGGATACACAGCACTGACACACATTTTAAAGTATGAAAAGATGAGCTGTGTGGTTTCTCCTGTCTCACCTGGGATTCCCAGCAGCAGCAGGTAGACTGAGGCGGCGTGCAGCCCGTTCACTCTCTGCTGGACACTGGCGGATTTGGCTTTTCCCGCTAGGATAAAGAAGGACAGCACGGCCACCAGAGTCTTGATCTGCACCCCATTCTCCCCCAGAACAGCCCAGATACTCTACAATGCAACATGGGATATGGTAAGTAATTACTGCCGCCACCAAACAAACTCATTGCAACAAAATGTTTTCCATGACAGCCTAAAAATTGTTTCAGTTCATTTTATCGTAAGTCTGCAACTATACAAAAATGCACATGTACACAAATTTGAGGTAACACAACCCTGAGGAGAAAATGAGACACTAACAGAAACACTTCTGCAAAAACCTCAAGTTAAGATGGACATGTAAGTACATCCAATAAGCTAAGACAAAACACAAGTACGTGTTCTAGTCAGTTTTTATAAGTACAGAACAGCTCAGGGCAGCCACATGCAGCCTGTATCAAGTCAGACTCAGCAAAGCCTCAGCCATCACATTTAGGCTAAGTGTGGAAGGAATTTTCTTAAAAGATGTACAGTCAGTTTTACTCAATTTGATTAGAATTAGAGAGTCCATAATTTTGACGTTACTACAAGGTAACAACCCCGAAAATTGGAACAGTGAACAGAAAATGAAACAGTCTTTGATGTTTTAGAAAATGAGTAGTGGAAATGTTAACTACACCTTTTCAACTTACAGAGTACGATGCTAACCTGCCTGAAATACTCCTTCTGATAGAGTTGTACAGTCAGTGTTACCTGTGAAGCTCCGCCTGTGTCTGCAGGCTGCTGATCATCGACAGCATGGGCCAGCAGACATTTGTACAGGTTTTTGAAGGCCTTGGCTCCATTGGCTGTTAGTTCTTCTTCTATGGTGCCATCCAGTGATTTCCTCTCTGTAAACTCTAAATCCCAAACTTCATCCACCCAGGCTGAAATCACAACAGACAAGATGTCAAATGTAGAAACCGTGATCATGCTCTGTTCAGAGCTGCTCACCACAGTGCTATCTGTTTACATTGTTTTTGTTTTTCTCAATTTGCAAAGTTTGCTCTTTGAAGCACTCGCCTCCTGCTACAACTACCAATGAAACACCACTACCATTTTAACAACAAAACTTTAACTTTAATACAACTTTACTGAGTAATGTGGATGTTAAATCATGATGCACAATCTATGCTGAGAAAGTTTTAATAAATAATACCTGATGTGTGGTCAGTATAGTAATATTATGCAACACAGTCTACAGTCTACACAGTAGACTGTGATGACTCCTGTTTGAACTCTCTTTAAATGCAGTTGCAACTACTGATTCATATTTTTATTACTTATCAAACTGCCAATTACTAACCTAATTTCAAAAGTTATTAATTAGCCTACTTGTTTAGCTGAAAATGTCTGTTGTCTCAGTGAACAAGGTGTCATTTAAAATGGTTCGTGTTAGCCTTCTCACTGTAAACATCTTAAGTGTCAAAGCCAAGAAAGGCACACAGGTGTAAACAATGACATTAATTAGTGCCTGTCAGAGTGAACAGAACCAGGGACCAGCTCAGCTGAGTGGAATACAGCATGATTAACGTGATTATTTCCACCTGTGCTTTGTTCATTCAGGGCATGCTAAAATACCATCAGTATACGTTTGTATTATTTACTGTGAATCATTTCGTAGATAGATAGCATGTATATGTCACAGTGTAAAAGATAGAGTAACGTTAGAGTAGCGTCTATCCGCTGGGGTATTTGTTGTACCAGTTTCCATTCAGGGAGCAACAACTACATATCTGAATTCAGCAACGGCACTGCTAAGCTGCCTTTATATTATATTTTGTACAAAGGAATGTTATCGTGAAGTAAAGTTATGTGAACCTCGCACCAAACTTAATTTGAGAGCTTAGAAGTTGATTAGCTCTCGCTCTCGACTCGAGGTCTGAATCTAAACAGGGCTCCTTTGGGAATAACAACACACCACGACTCTTCAATTCGGCTGACGGATAACCATAATAATACATGCCGTAGACAAAAACACACACTCCGCGAGGAGATGTTCGCCCCGGCTCCCAGTGACTGAGGCAAAACATCTACAGCCTGAAAATAACGCGGCTCTGACAGACTTGACAGCGGTGAGTGGAGGACTGTCTTCCTGACCCGGGAACTCGGGACATAACGCATCGTAATTTTCTCGGTCGCTAACATTCAGTATAGCAGAAAAAAACATGGGTATAACATAAAACACACACGTTTACCTTGTGGGATTTCTCGTATCTTGAGAAACTGTAGCGCAGAGATCAACTCCATCTCGTCTGTGTTTTGAAATCAGCCCGCCAGAAACTGCAGCCGTCTGCGCATGCGCATTGAACACTTCTTCTTCTTCTTCTTCTTCTTCTTCTTCTTCTTCTTCTTCTTCTTCTTCTTCTTCTTCTTCTTCTTCTTCTTCTTCTGTTTCATTTAACGGCGGTTGGCAACCAACTAACAGGTGCATTACCGCCACCCTCTGGACTGGAGTGTGAACAGGAGAATGTCAGGAAACAAAATATATAACAGAGAAAAAGAAGAGAGAGAGAGAGAGAGAGGGAAAAAAAGGAAGATAGCTACACAATCTACTTTACACTCAAATCCTTTGTTCTAGCCCTGTCTCTTTTAAAAATAACAAGACTTTCCCATACACCCTTGATGCTTCACTAAGAATGCTCTTTAAGGAGAAACACAGCTTTAATTGCTTCACTGCCTCTTCCATTACATTGAACACGTCTCCTCAGGTCTCTGTTTTCTTTCACTGACGCCGCCCTGTGGTGAGGAGGACACACTATAGCCTACGATCATAGCCCTCAAAATCTCTGAACCTGAGTTTGACTTTCATGAAGGCTAAATAAATATTTTAGTCCTGAAAAACAATGTATTTATTTTATTGATAGCTAACCAATCCCACTTTGGATTATAGGGTGATTAGGGTGACTGCTCACCTAATTTACATCGGACACATAGAATTTGTCCATCATCTGATAAAGATTTCCTCCTCACTGAGATTAGGCCTATAGCCTAGTGTGTCAGCCAGATGGTCAGTTTGGCAGAACAATATATTTATCTATTTTTACAAGAGATTTAGAAAGGTTTTGATATCCTGTGACTTTGTGACACCTTTTGTTTAGCCTACATTTTCTATGTTTCTATTGCCATCTCTCATTTGTTTTTATCATTGCTGTTTTTCTCAATTTCTCTTTTGTATCTTTCATTAAAGCACTTTGTTCATAACTTCAGATGTTATAAGTCCTAGGCTAAACATTTACTTATTCCACACCTCCCTGTATTCCTCTTGATGTTTAAAGCTCCTAAAGCCTAAATGTAAAGGAGAAAGTGTGACAGAGAGTCATCTGCATGATTCACCTATGGCTACAGCTGCACTCAGTTATCATCCAGGGAATGAGTTTCCCTCAGGAGTAGAGAGGTTTGTTGTGTTTCACCATTTGTCGATGGGCCTACAGCATCTGTCCCAGAGTCATCGTCTATTTCTTCCACTTCGCCGCAGATTAGCTGTTTAGCTACACACACGCTGACTTTCAGCATCATTAGTGTTGACATGTATTGCTGCTGATTGGCCAGGTCACCCTTGCGAAAGAGATCCTGATCTCAATGGGCTTTTATCTGGTTAAATAAAGGTTAAATAAAAAATAAAAAAAGTGAGCATGAGTGGTGATCATCACCTCTAGATCAGCTGTGGAGTGGACTGGACTGACAAACTCATCAGCTCATTTGAAAAAACACAGCCACTGCTTTGCTCAGACTCTATGTCATGTTCCCACCTGTTCACAAGACGCCCAGGACTAGGTGTTGATGAACTAGCTTTGAAATGCAGCACATAATTTCTGTCACTTTGATGAACATCAACTGAGTAACATTTCTAATCAGAAACTTGTCAGTGTGATAAATCTTCTTCTTTCTGTAGATACAGAGACAGAAACATCCTTAGCCACCTATGTGCATTATTCATAGATAGAAGTCTGACTATGGAGTCCCTTTCATTAGGCTACAGGAAGATTTTTTTCACATAGACCATAATGCTCTGCTCCACTCCCACAGAAAATTTGGTGTGTGCTGCAGTAAAATGCATCCATGCTGAAACAGCGGATATGTAGGCAGAACTATCATTTGGCGCTATAGCCGTGTTTTGTCAAATTATGTCCCAGTCGTGGTGACCATTGGTGGCTACATGCACCCCTAGCCACCCCATAGTTCCGCCCCTGCTGCTGATACACTCAGCCCTGACTTCACCTCAAGGCTGAATAAGTTACGAGTGATTCAATGGGGCTTTTGCCTTTAATTGATAGTATAATCGTATAGGTGAGGTATAAAGGAGATGAGGAGGCAGAGACGGGGGAATGACATGCAGCAAAGGCCAGCTGAGTTGGGATTTGAAGCAGCACCAGCTCGAGCGAGGACTTGCATATGGGGCACCTGCTTTACCCCTTGAGCTAAACTGCAACCCCACAAAACATTTCTAATCAAGTGCTGTTGAAATATATGAAACAGCAAAAAGCACAAGGGACAGAACAAAGTGACACTGACACATGATGGAACTCAGTGGGCTACTGTGCTGGAGGATGCTGTTAACAGAGCACCTCCTTCACATCGTTCTCCAGACTGCACGTAGCCCATGTTTTGAGCCTGCTGTGCAGAGGCACTCCACTTGATACCAGTCACTCCGCTCCGCTCTGTGCTGCAAAAGGAAGAGGAGTTCTGGTGTTCAGCCAGCTGCCCCTTCTCTTCTTCATCCAGCACCACGAAGCCATAGAAGTTCTTCACGTTCTCTGCAGCCAGAAGACGAGCATGGACTGCTGATGTGCGCTGGAAGATGATGTTCTCACTGGAGTAGTACTGGGACCAGAAGTCTTCTTGCCGGTTGCTTAAAGGACAGGTGCAGCGCTTTATACACTGGATGAGGAGGACTGTCAGACACACGGCTGTGATCAGTATCCAGGCGATCATCTGAAAACAACAGAGAGAGGTGAAATCAACGTCTATGATGAGATGGAATAAATAAACCAATATAAATTGGTCCCATGTTACAAAGGATTAATAATAGCCTACAGAGGAGAAGTAGGCTAAGCGAGGACACTTGAATGTTTTATACTTTTATATTATGAAGAGATCAAGTTGAAGGCCCATTATAGCATGGCATAAAATAAGCTGAAATATGCAAAAGATGGGTCGGGGGGAGCCATAATTAAATCAAGTGTTTTATTGTGTTATGTAGAAAACAAGTTTATTCAAGCTAGAGTTGTTCATTTGTTAATTAGAATGTTTTGAGGCTGGGGTGAGTCTATGCATGCAATGGGAGAGCTACAGTAAGTCTAAACCTCAGCTGCTCCTCCCCAGCTGTTTAGCCAATGGAATTGTGGGATACAGAATGCAATGTACAGTAGACTGGTCAGATGCTGGAGATATTTTACGAATCAGTACGACATCTGGGAATTTTTGGCATACTGCAGATTTTGCTTTTCTTTCCATACTGTACAGTATACTTCATACTGCATTTTGACCAAATCAGTACGTACTAGGAGGCTTTAGTATGCAGTTTCAAATACAGCCTTCTCATTATTCAACACAACAAGGGGCTGTGAACATGTTTCCTGTAACCTACCTGGCTGCTAGGTGGAGCTGATTCCAGTTTATATTGATTCTACATTTTAGATGATCAAAATTTCTTTCATTCTCTCTTACAAATTAGTAAGTCATAGCTTCCAAGGCACAGAGCTGAGTGGTACCTAAAAGCATCAGACATAGCGTCACCCTATTAAAATAATGGCCTAAGTCATTTTTTGACGAAAATGAGTTTTTGGCCTAAATCATCTCCTGATAATGCTGGCCACCTCTGGTAAAAAAATCTTAATCCTTAGTTGAGAGGATCATGGTTTTTATGTCCTATAAGACAATGGCCTATGTCAAGAGGGTGACTTAGGCCATTATATTCTTGGCCTAAGTCAAAAAAATTAGATTCTTTAGGATAAAATGTCTGACTTAGGCAATTTAACGCTTGTGTGATTTTAACTTCCTGCATACACTGGTGCTTCACTGAATTGAAATTGAACATTTTAAACTCAAACTTTCAAGTAAAATACACGTAACATCGTAAATGTAACATCTAATTTATACTCATTATCCCACTTTTCCTTTTTATCGATTCATAAATTGCATCATTCAGTGAATCTGCAAGTCTGGTCAAACCGCTGTTTTGCTAACTTCCCTCCTGGTTGTGTGCATTTGATTTCAACAAAGCCTTCGATAATCAATCAGTGGATCAATACATATTACGATTCAGTACCTGGGATGAGAATCAGCACCTCAAAGTCCAAGGCTATGGTTCTCAACCTCCAGGTTGGGGAGAGTTTCTGTCTCAAGTGGAGGAGTTTAAGGCCCTGTTCCACTTTACCCACTTCCACTTGATTTTGACCCAAGCACTCAGTTTTGCACATTCTCATATAGGGGTAGTGTGTCCTAATGGGCTCTATGATTCCATTTTCACTGATTGATTATCAAAGGCTTTTGTTTGAAATCTTACAATGGACAAACTGATCAATCCAGGTGTGTTTGACCATTGTGACTAGACACAATTAATCAGTTTGTCCAATAATGTAAGACAGGAAACAAAGGACAGCATTGAATTCACTGAATGATGCTTTAAAGAGCCCATTCTTTCAAGAGCAAGGGGAAGTGCTCTTACATCATTGCTACGTGTCACATAGGTGACCACGTGGGATAATGCTAAAATGGTGTCCCATTGCGTAGGGTATGATCTTAACTTCTAACACTTTGACTCTTCATCGTCAATCCCTTTGGAAGGCCACTCAGAACCAAGTGCTAGGGAAAAATCAAATGGGACTGGGCCTAAATTGTATCAGACATCTTGTTCATGAGTAAGGATGGACTTAGGCCAGATTGACAGGCCTAAGTCACCCTCTTGACATAGGCCATTGTCTTATAGGACTGCAAACATGATCCTCTCAACTGGATTAAGGTTTAAAGAAGGTCTTGATTTACCAGTCCATCCAAAAAATGACTTAGGCCATTATCCATGGTCCTGAAACTTTGGGTCATGACTGAAAGAACAAGATCTCAGATACAAGTGACCCAATGAGTTTCCTCCGCTGTGGCAGAGGCACTCCACTTAGAGATAGGGTGAGGAGCTTTGTCACCGGAAGAGGAGTTCTGGAATAGAGCCGCTGCTCCTCCACATCAAGAGGAACCAGCTGAGGTGGCTGGGGCATCTGTATCGGATGCCCCCTGGACGCGTCCCTATAGAGATGTTAAGGCTGCCCCCTGGGAGTAGACCCTGAGGAAGACCCAGGACACATAGTAGTGACAATAGGTGCGTTCGAGATGATCCAGGCCTGCGCAGAATCAATCGTACGGTGACCAGCACACAATGCATGCCGGTTAGATTTGTGTCCGACTTTCTCCCGACTTGCAACCGCCTGTCAAGCCTCAAGGCATGATGGGAAAGTCACCGGATCATGAGCTGGTTGGTTCTTAGTTAGGTCTGTCAACACTATGATGAGATGTTGTATAATGCTAAACTTATATAAATCTCATGTTGTTCTGCTAGAAAATATTCACACAGAGTCAAACTTCTGTTCTGAGAACTATGTTGGTTATTTATTGGACACTTGCAATACTTTTATAAGAAATATTTCAGTGACTTCCTGTTTGTATTGACATGGCTGGAAATCCGACTTGACTGCAGCTTTCTGTCACCACCCCCTGCTGCTGCCGCCTGCTCTCACCAATTAAATCAAGTGTTTTATTGTTCATCTAGAAAACAATTTCATTCGGCTGGGTTGTTCAACAATTAGAATCCTTTGAAGAGCTGGGAGAAAGCGTTTGGGGAGAGGGAAGTCTGGGCCATCAGCTTTCAAGTGGAAAAATTTTGCTTACTAGGTTTTTCTGCTCTTAAACGTGCCAACCAGGTCATTTTTGACCCTAATACGACACAGGAGTTACTTTAACTTTAATTTAACTTAATTTAACGTTTGTACTATGGAATGCTAGGGCACTTTAAGCCAGGTTTAAAGATGCCTAAGTCACCCGAAAATGTTCAGAAAATTGCCTAAGTCACTTTACACACAACGTTCTATGTATGTCAACAGTCATCCACTGTCAAGGCCTTTTTGATTGAAATGATTAATGAATATCATATCCTCTGAATTTGGCAAAGTTTTTTGTGTTTTCCCGAAAACTTGAAAAAATGACTTAGGCCATTATTTTAATAGGGTGACGATAGTCTATTGAAGAGAAAGCAATACAAACCTGAGAATCATGCTTCAGTCTACCCTCAATTTCACTCCAGAAGGATGCCAGCTTCCCTGTTGCAAGTAAACATGGGAATTTCGCAACTTTGTGCCGCAAGTCATAGTTGAGGCCTTCCAGTGAATAGGGGTCAATAGTCTCACTGAGGGCACATGCGTAGGCCCTGCCATCTAACAGAGAGATGAACATCCATGTCAACGGGGCCACAACAGCTCGACCTACGATGTTTCCCATCAGTGCACAGGCGCCGGCTCCCGACAGCTTCTGACACTTCCTGAGCCGACACTCAGATATCAGGTCCCAGGTACTCCTGTTTAAGAGTATTCCGGTGAGGAAAAGTAACCCTGCTGGAGCGCAGATGGCAGCCAAGCCATAACTGAAGTTCCTATGCGTGGAACATGGGCACTTGAAGGCGAAGGTGTAGTACAGAATCAGGACAGCCACAGTGCCCAGAATAATTAAACCATTGGCGATGATTGAAGCTTTACTCCTGCAGAAGAGGGACACAAATCTCCAGCTCTTTGCCATGTTTGCTTCTTTCTTTTACTGGGAAGATTGAAGAACGACAATCCGCAGAGACTGAAAGAGAAGGTAAATCAACAACAAAAAAAAGTCTGAGAGTCTGCCGTCAGTCATCTGAAGTTATGCAGCAACTTGTAGAGCGTAAGTGAATTTAATACGGTACTTGTACCTGTACATTACATTGCAAAATTGTTCATGCACTAAATGAATTACTGTAAATATGTTTTATGTCTTCTTATAATTTTATACCCATTTTGTTACTGTATCCTTTAAGGTGAACGAATTAATTTAAAAAATGGTTCAGTTTGGTTCAGTTTGGTTAATAGATTCTTCTATTCTATTGCAGTTAAACTTAATTCATGCTCATGGAATAAATAAATAAATAAAAACACAGAAAAAACAAATGCAGACTCACCCAGTGGCAGGGCGGGGCAATCCAGATGCTGAGCCTGAACCAATCATAGGCTGCCTACACCAATGCTACAGATGCTGTCCAAGCAACATTCAGACTTTCAATAAGGCTTTTGAATTTTGTTATTATTGTTTCTATATTTATTTATTCTTAGATTGGAGCTGCTGCGACACAATCTTCTCTTGCAAAGGGTGAATTATTCTTCTCTATTCTAATACAGTTACACCTAATTCATGCACATGGAATCAAAAGAACACACAGAAAACAAATAGTCACGATGAAATGCAGCCATGCAGACTCACCCAGTGGCAGGGCGGGGCAATCCAGATGCTGAGAGCCTTGAACCTAGTGCAGGCTAAACCAATGTTACAGACACTGTCCTAGCAATTTTCAGACTTTCAATAAAGTTTTAGAATTGTATTAAAATGCAGAGGAGCAGAATGAGCCTTGCTGTCTGTGCGGTGTGATCATGGATCCATGGATGTGGTATGATGTGATGGGAAAGAGACGTACATTATGTCCTCTTGCCCCTCCCTCTTCTCCTTGCAGATCACAGCAGAGGGCTCTCCCTGCTCACAGACAGACGACTAAATTGATACAGATACTCCCATCATGCTCTTCTGTGTTAAGTGCTAATACCATCAAACATTCTGCTATTGATCATGCACATACTGTGCCTGCACTCACTGCTTGGTTGACATAGAGGTGCAGCTGTATCATAATGTACATGCTGCTACTTGTAATTAGATGATTAATAATGAATTACATGTAGACATATAACCAATCCTGCTCTAGATTAGGGGGATGTTCGGACCCACAATTTTCCATTCAGACACAGAGATACATTTTGTGTCAGCCTTGTGAACGCAGGTCCCTTCAGATTTGTTAGATGAAGATTTTGTAGCAACACAATAATGTCTTGCTGACGGAAAAAGACTATTTAGGACTTATATTAAAGACCCAGTATATTCTTGCTTTTGCGTCTCTCGCTTTCCCTTTCGGACATGTGTATTGTATTATTTGAATTAAGATGATGTGTGATGATGGTGATTTCATTTGACATGCCTGAAATAAACAAATAAATAAATATCTTTATCTTCCTCACTGAGAATCTAAAGAAATATAAAAGATTATTTTTTACTATTATCATCACACTGCATGGACAGCAGGGCTCATTCTGCCCCTCTGCATTTCAATACAATTCTAAAACTTTATTGAAAGTCTGAATGTTGCTGGGACAGTGTCTGTAAATGTCTGCATGACTGTAAATTCTTTTAACAAATTTTAGAAATTCAATTGTTTTTGTTTTGTTTTTGTTGTTGTTTGTTTTATGGCTTTGATTAATGTGACTGAAACTATTTGCTGTCATTCTTGGCCAGGTCTCCCTTGTAAAAGAGATCTTGGGTCTCAATGGGACAAACCTGGATAAATAAGGTTATCACAATAACAACAATAATTTCATAGTGACTCTTTGTTTTTCTGTGTGTTCTTTTGATTCAATGAGCATGAAATAAGTGTAGCTGTATTAGAACAGAGAAGAATAATTAATCCTTTGCAAGAGCAGATTGTGTCACAGCAGATCCAATCTAAGAATAGAATAGGATAATAAAATAACTTAGGATAGCAATAATATTAAGGATACAAAATTATAAGACATAAAACATTCATTCAGTTTGTGCAGGACTCACTCACTCATATGCACCAAGCTTTGGGGATAGAAGTCTGACTGGTGTCTGATCAGATCAGAGAAGTGGTTTAAGCTTTGATAACATATCCCGTTTTGATTGACACATTTTGGCAAAATGTATTTTCAAAATATAAACTACTGGATAACCCATCACTCTCCCTGTCGCTCATCAATAATTTCTCACAATCCTGCCATCAAGCTCAGCCCAGTCCCTCATCACTGAGAATCTAAAGAAAAATGAAAGATTATTTTTAATGTCATTTTGGTCTTTTATTTATGATATCCCAGTGGAAACAGTCAGATTTTCTCCCAAAAAAATCTCAAGTGGCTTAAAATCTAAAACATTCATTGGGGAATAAAAAAACATTTCCTCACAGTGTGCAGGATGACATGTTATGATATCCCATTTTTCCCCATCGAACAACAACATTACTTTAAAACAACTGTCCTAACACAGTTAGGATAGAAAACTCCAGACAGATAATAAACTCCTGCTGATACACTGGTTTCAAACCTGACTTCACCTCAAGGCTGAATAAGTTGCACTTGTGATTGAATGGTTCATTCTGTAAACAAAACATTTTTTAAGGTATATTTTGGGGCTTTTTGCCTTTAATTGATAGTATAGTCAAGAGAGACAGGAAATGAGAAGACAGAAAGCATATACTGGTTGTATACTGTATAAGTATATCTTTGCAAATGGAGCACCTGCTCTACCCATTGAGCTAAATGGCAACCTCAAAAAACAAATTTCGGTAACGCTTTACAATAAGGTTCCCTTAATTAACGTTAGTTAGTATATTATTAAGCATAAATTAACTGTTTACAGGTATATTAACAATCATTATTATGTATTACTTACGGTTAAGAAACACATTAATTAATGTAGCCTATTAATAAGCAGTTAATTAATGTTTACTACTTAAAGTTAGTTAATCAATTGAAAGTTGAATAATGTTATTAGTTATCATTATGTATGCATTAATTAACACATTAGTTTGTATAAATGCTTAGTAATGTACTAGCTAACGTTAATTAAGGTAACCTTATTATAAAGTGTTACCCAAATTTCTTATCAAGCGCTATTGTAATATATGGAAAAGCAAAAGGGCAAAAGTAATACATGGAACAGAACAAAGTGACACTAATATGATGGAAGCCAATTGGGCCATGGAGGATGCTGTTAAGCGAGCTCTTGCATCTCCTCTTTGGACTTCACGTCGCTCATGTTGAGCCCGCTGTGCGGAGGCCCTCCGCGCTTCTCAGTGTAGACGTTGACACCGGCCACTTCTTTCCACTGTGTGCTGCAGATGGGATCAGCACTCTGGTATTCATCCAGCTGCCTTTTCTCCTCTTCATCCAGCACCACGAAGCTGAAGAGGTCCTTCACTTTCTCTGCAGCCAGAAGACGAGCATGGACCGCTGCCGTGCGCTGGAAGATGATGTTCTCACTAGAGCGGTAGTGGGACCAGTACTCGTCCTGCTGGCTGCTTATGACACAGGCGCAGTGCTTTATACACTGGAACAGGAGGATCATCACAATCACGACTGCCAACACCATCCAGGCGTATACCTGAAAACAACAGTGGTGAAATCAGCAACTGGAGTCAAACAAGACTTCAGCTACAGCTAGTCAGGATTTTAAAACCTGTAACAACTAATAAATTGCATCGTGACAATATCTAACCCTTTATAATGGGTAGAAAAGAGGAGTGGGAACCAAGTGGGAAGTTGTTGTCTTTCTCCTCAGTTTCCAGTAGCCTACTGCCTATAGAGTGTCGATGCGGAAGCAGGAAGTAAGAATGGAAAATTTATTTCAATCTCTGTAACAAATCAGTAAGTCATAAAAGCTTCCAAGGCACAGACCTGGGTGGTATCTATCTCAACAGGTAAAAGCATTAGACATAGTTTATTAAGCAATACAAACCTCAGAATCATTCTTGAACTGACCAACAATGTGATTCCAGTAGCTTTTCAGCTCCCCTGTTGCAAGTAAACATGGGAATTCCGCAGTTTTGTGCCGCAATTTATCTTCAAGGCCATCCATTGAATAGGTGTCGATAGTATGAACGTGGGCACACGCGTAGGCCCGGCCATCTAACAGAGAGATGAACGCCCATGTCAACGGGGCCACAATAGCTCGACCTATGATGTTTCCCATCAGTGCACAGGCGCCGGCTCCGGACTGACACTTCCTGAGCCGACACGCAGACACCAGATCCCAGGTACTCCTGTTCATCAGTATTCCGGTGAGGAAAAAAAAACCCGCTGGAGCGCAGATTGTAGCCATGCCATAATCAAAGTTCCTCTCCTGAGAACATGGACACTTAAAGATGTAGGTGTAGTACAGAATCAGGACAACCAGAGTGCCCAGAACAAGTAAACTATTGGAGATGATGAAAGTGTTACTCCTGCAGAGGTGGGACACAAATCTCCAGATCTTTGCCATGTTTGCTTCTTTCTTTTACTGGGAAGTAGATTGAAGAATGACCATAGGTTTATGATGTCGTCTGGCTGCAGAGACTGAAAGAGAAGGGAAATAAACAATACAAGTCTTAGAGAGTCTTATCGGTCATCAGACGTTTTGCAGTCTCTGCAACAAATGCATTCACTTCACTTGTAGAGCATGGGCCTACACTTAATTCATACTTTAAAAAACGTTAAAGCTGCTGCGATGGGACTGGTCTGGACTATTTTTTGGTAAATTTAGGCCATTCTGAGAAACAGCAGGAGAATACAGTTCGAAGACACGGCAGTTGACATTATAATGTTCATTCAGCATCAGTTGCAGCTTAATCTCACAATATCTGACACCTAAGTCCTTCTATCTCACTTAAGTGGCTAGTGAGGCTTCACAAATTGACTAAGCCATAGTCACATGATAGCAGCTGTGTAAAGGTAGATTACAAACCACTGTATAAAAAAAAAATCAGTCATCAAGACAAAAATCTAAAAATACTCAAATTGACCTACAGCATGTTGTGTAAATTGTTCAAAGGTTTCTTCAGTATCAAGGCTACATTTTGGTGAACGTTGCAAAGCTGTAGCACATCTGTAGTAGCCTCGTAAACCAGCCTCCCCCGGAAATGCATTTAATTCATTTCTCAGGGGGAGTCTGGCCTCATACCCGTTGAAACCGTTTCGCCAGAAATCGCAAAGCGTGCCGCTGTGATTGACACAGCACGTTGGCCAATGTAAAACATCGCTACATGGACTGTATCAAACAGCGGCGTAAAAACAGCAGTTTCTAAATGAAATTCCATCAAGAGCTCGGCGCTTGTTGAGTTTCTTGGAGGAAAAGACGTTTGATTGGCTCGGGGTGAATGAATTAAATGCATTTCCAGGGGAGGCTGGTTTACGAGGCTACATCTGTAGCACATCTGTAATGAATTTTCAAAGCTTTGAATTTTAGAGGCCTGCTGTAGCGTCACCATGTGTTTGCAGCTGAGGAAATCTGGCATGGGACTGGACCTTTGTGCAAAGTTTAGTGATTTTTTGTGCATGGAAGTAGGATTTCCTTGTAAGAAGAAGAGGGAAGAAAAATGGTTTAAAAAAATGTCTGTTATTAAGACAAAAATCTGAAAATACAAAGTTTTTGATTTATCAAAAATTAAGCTCACAGTGCATCAAAAATGTGTGACTGTAAGTAGAAGTACAGATACATGTGTAAAGCATACTCTGGTGTAAGTAGAGGTAGCCCACTGATTCAACTCCTTTAGAAAGTAGCCTACAGGCTCTGAAATGTACTTTCAAAGTAGTAAAAATGTTTTTGTTTTGTTTTGTTTTGGTTAATGAAACCTATTTTGTTAAACAAAAAAGTTCAGACGGAATCAAGATTGAACTGACCAGAGGTAGTGTTTCCCATTAATTAAAGGGATAGTTCAACCAAAATTGAAATTTCACTCATTATCTACTCACCCTCATGTCGACTAAGGGCTGGTCTGTCCCAGTCCTGCGACATGAAGGTGAGTAGATAATGAGTGAAATTTTAATTTTGGTGATCTACCCCTTCTGCCAGTGTAATGACCTTCCTCTATGTAAGCAACATTCCTTGCCTCCATGTCGCTGCTTTCCTCTTTCCCGCTTTCCCTCTCTGGTTCATCACGTCTTTTACCAGTAGGTAACGGGTCTGTTTTTACAATGTAAGGGGCTACATATTTTGGTGTAAAAATAGTAGAAATATTGGAGTAATAGTAGAAAGTTATCAGAAAAATAAATAGCCTACTCAAGTAAAGTAGCCTACAGTTACAGTAGGCTACCTAAAATCCATTTCCCTAATAACACAAAGGAAAAAAAGAGTCACTATGAAAAGCAGTCATGCAAACATACAACGGCAGATTTCTTGAGGAGGAACATGTGACTCACCCTTTTTTTAATTCATTACCAGTGTCCACTTCACTTCAGTAGCGAGAAGAAGTTCAAGTGCTGGAGAACACTGCTGGAGGGTGGGTTGTTTCTGGGAAATGAGCCCTGCTGTCTGTGCAGTATCATGGATGTGTGTCTAAGTGGGAGGGGCAACATACTAGATGTACATTGTTTGATTAGGAATGAGCTTTTCCAAATAAGAAACACAAACATAAAAAGACATAGCTAGCAAAAAATACACACTTTAAAAAAATAATGTGCACATACAATTACACATTCATCATGCCCTCACACACGGAGATCCCCACACGACTCAGATTACTGCTCTTCTGTGTTTTGTGCTAATGTCAGCAATCCAACATTCTGCTAAGATGGTGATCATGGTAAACATTACACTGTGCCTCAAAGCTATGTTACTTCCCACCCCCTACTAAGGAGTCACGGTATAAGTCATTCTTGAACTAGTACACTTTGAAAAGAGCGTCTAAATGACAAAGGCAGAGCAGTCAACTAGATGAGCCAGGCAAACGAAAAGAAGAGGATAAATTATTCTCATGTGATAAATAAAACTGGTTAAACTTTTCTAACACCATGCCTGTATTCATTTGTGTAACTGTGCATGGGTGATTGTTTTGGGAAACCCTCTGAGAAATTAAAGTAAAAAGTAGATTCTTAGGTGGCGTTGTTGGTGTTAAACTCTCTAGATCTGCCACTCATAGTTTCAATCCGTGTTCACCACCCCACAGATTTAAGGGGAGCAACACTGGAGACAACACACTGACTTAGAGTCATCTCCTTATCATCCTGTTCAGCAACCTTATGGATTTCCCATTGGAGATTAATTATTGAATTGAAATATATTGTACTGAATCACATCATGTGCAGCTGCATTCACCACTGAAGCTTCGGTATGGAAGAGGAACAACACCAGAGAAGTGTGAGAGTCATCTTACAACATCTCTTCATCATCCTGTTCAACATTACACTTACAGTAATGATCCCCTCCTCTAGATCAGAGTGGAGTGGGCAGGACTGACAGTTAGGAACTCATCAGCTCAACTCTGAAAAACTCAGCCGCTGCTTTGCTCATCCTCCATGTCGATCATGTTCCCACTTGTTCAAAAACAGGTTTGGCATAATCCCATTTTAATTCCTACAGTGTTTATGAACTTGATTTGACATGTAGAACATCTTTTCTAATAATTCAGAAGCTTCTTCTTATAGATATGTGGCTCCAGTCTTTTGCAGTGAGACAGAAACATCCTGGATTTTGGAACCACTTACTCAGTATTTACGTCCACCAGGTTTCATGGATAGAAGCCTGACTGATGTCTGATCAAAGCAGATCAGTGGTTTAACCTATGATAACTTATGATAAGGCAACATTTTTTATACTTATTTCTTAAAGCAGAAGTAAGTGATCCAGTCATTTTGGCTAACTTCCTGTCAGATGGAGTTAGCAGTCCCCGCCCTCGTCCCTACATTACTACATGCACGCACATCCCTTGGCTGCACACACAGGGAGGACCGCCCCTTTATGCCGTTCTCTCTCCTCATTGGATAAAGGTTGTGGGACACAAGGAAAGTTTTCTCCTCGGCTTACAGCAGAGCAGAGTGACTGACAGGCCCGTGTTTCAGACCAAACACTCTATAAATGATTGTTGTCAGAAGATAGAAGTATTTATATTAACATTAACACTCCGCTTACTTCTGCTTTAAGTATAAACTGCTGGTTAGGTGTGCATAACCCACCACTCTCCCTTTCACCCATTCATTAATTTCTCATGATCCTGCCACCGAGCTCAGCCAAATTCTTCATCACTGAGAATCTGAAGAACAATGGCAGATTATTTTTGATGTCATTTTGTTCCTTTATTTATGATATCACAGTGACAGTCAGATTGTCTCAAAAAAAAAAATCTCAAGTGGCTTTAAATCATCAAATCAAATCTTTAAAACATTATCCTCACAGTGTGTAGGATGACATGTGATTGTATCATATTTTTCCCCACAATGAACAACAATATTACTTTAAAACTATTGCCCTAACACAGTTAGACAGCTTAGGTTTAAAGTACAGTAATAATAGATAGTAAACTCCTGCTGATACACTGGTTTCAACCCTGACTTCACCTCAAGGCTGAATAAGTTACACTTGTGAATGAATGGTTCACTCTGTAAACAAAACATTTCTTTTTTCTCAAGTATATTTTGGGGTTTTTTGCCTTTAATTGACAGAAATAGGCAGGCAGACAGAGATAGGGGGAATGACATGCAGCAATTACATTGCTCTACCCACTGAGCCAAACAGCAACCCCAAAAAGCAAGTTTCTTCATTCATCACATGAATGAATATGAACCAGCAAAAAGGCAAAAGTATTACATTGGACAGATCGAAGTAACACCTTCATGACGGATGTCAATGGACCACTGAGCTGGAGGATGCTATTAACTGAGCACTTGCATCTCCTCTTTGGACTTCACGTCGTTCTCCAGACTGCACGCAGACGATTTTTTGAGGATGCTGTACAAAGGCACTCCGCTCATTGATACCGGTCACTCCGTTCCACTCTGTGCTGCAGGTGGAAGAGTTGGTCTGGTGTTCAGCCAGCTGCCCCTTCTCCTCTTCATCCAACACCACAAAGCCGAAGTGGCTCTTCACGTTCTCTGCAGCCAGAAGATGAGCATGGACCTCTAACGTGCGCTCGAAGAGGACGTTCTCACTGGAGTGGTACTGGGACCAGAAGTCGTCCTTTCGGTTGCTTGTAGGACAGGCACACTGGACCAGGAGGACCATCAGAGACACTACTCCCATCAGGCTCCAGGCAACCATCTGAAAACAACAGAGAAAGGTGCAATCAGCAACTAGAATCCATCATGACTTCAGCGAATTCATTATCTGGTCTGCCATCCAACTCATTTTTGTTGTGGCACAGTGACACTCAACATGCCATAGCCAGAGGCCAGATGATTTTCTATCATAATTTTCAATGCATATTATCATGTTAGAGTCTGCAACCCAGAACATGAGCCAGATCTGATTCGACACTGCTTTTGCTCATTGCCTTGGCTTAATTTATAAAGTACTCCATGGCCTGGCGCCATCTCCACTTAAAGAGTTTATCACCCTTAAACAAACAAGGACCACCAGATCTATCATAAACAAGAACTGTCCCTCATCTTTTAGTCAAAATGCCCTGTCCACGAAATTGAAATTTGGAACTCTTTACCCTTAGCCATTAAGAGTGTCCCACCCTAACGAATTTAAGAGCCACTTATCTGCTGTGGCTTAGAGCCAGTCAAACCTGTGACCATTTTTTGCCTTAACTACATGCACTTTTACTGTACTGATTGATATGTATTTTGCATTGTGTTCTGTTGTATTGTTTTTATGTTACTGTTTCTATATTGTATTGTAACATCAACCTGCCTAGAGGACTGCAGATGGAAATTAGCAAGATCTGATTTACAGGTACTATGGTACATGTTTTTATTAATGTGCACTGTCCTGACTCTCTTAAATAAATAAATTTACAAATTTACAAATTGTGGCTGTTTAGTGGCAGGTGAACATCTTGTTTTAACTCTGCACACACCAGTGGCGGCCACCATACGAGTATTATTGTCTTCTCATTGGCATGCATGTCCACATGGACTCTTGTATCATCTGGTTTGGTGGTGTTGGTGTTCATACATCAAAGGTTAAAGGGACAACGAGGAGTTTTTCTGTCGGCAGAATGAAAAATTACGCGACAATGAAAAAGTCTCATGTGGATGAATTTACATTACCCACACTTGTTAATGGGCCCGTTTTCGATCAATATATCGTTTTGTCTCTATCGTTATTTTGTTATTATTGGTGGTGTCGGAAATTCTGGGCGAGCCGACCAGCATTTCCTTACTTTCGGTTACTTTCGATGAGAATAATGCCGCCGAATCACTGTTTATGGTTGGGACCACGACGGTAACTGAACCTCTTCGAACCCCTGATTTTAATTCTTGATGAATAAAAACATGAATCTCAAAAATGTAGTGTGAATACACTTCCAACACTCCTCATTGTCCCTTTAAGGCCACAACTGCAATACCAGGAATATCAGGAACACCCAGGGAGAATTCCATCACTTCTGTCACACTGTGACCTCAAACAATATTAGAACAGGGACAAGTTTTCAGGAACATGCACACAGAGCTGAGTGGTATCTACAGAGGTAAAATAATTATGAAGACAAAGCAATACAAACCTGAGAATTATGCTTCAGTCTACCCTCAATGTCACTCCAGAAGGGTGCCAGCTTCCCTGTTGCAAGTAAACATGGGAATTTTGCAACTTTGGACCACAAGTCAAATTCGAGGCTGTCCAGCGAATAGGGGTCGATAGTCTCACTGAGGGCACACGCGTAGGCCTGGCCATCTAACAGAGAGATGAACACCCACGTCAACGGGGCCACAACAGCTCGACCTATGATGTTTCCCATCAGTGCACAGGCGCCGGCTCCTGACAGCTTCTGACACTTCCTGAGCCGACATTCAGACACCAGGTCCCAGGTACTCCTGTTTAACAGTATTCCAGAGAGGAAAAACAAGCCTGCTGGAGCGCAGATGGCAGCCAAGCCGTAATCAAAGTTCCTCCCCGCAGAACATGGACACTTAAAGATGTAGGTGTAGTACAGAATCAGGACAGCCAGAGTGGCCAGAATAATTAAACCATTGAAGATGATTGAAGCTTTACTCCTGCAGTAGGACACAAAGCTTCCACACTTTGCCATCTTTCTTTCTTTTACTGGGAAGTAGATTGAAGATCGACCATAGGTTTGGTTTATGATGTCTTCAGTCTGCAGAGACTGAAAGAGAAGGTAAATAAACAATAAAAGTCAGAGAGAGTCTGCCTATCAATCTTTCCAATAGGATTCAGTTCACTTGTAGAGCATAAGTAGCCTACATTTAATACTTACTTGCACTTTACATTACATTGCACAATTGTTCATCCTGCAATAACTGAATTACTTTTCTTATAATTTTATGCATATTTTGCCATTGTATCTCCTAATTATCCTATCTGTTCTTTTAATCTATTCTATTGGAGCTGCGGCCACAATCACCTGCAAACTCTTCTATTCTACTCTAATACAGTTACACTTAATTCATGCTCATGTAATGAAAACAAACAAACACAGAAAACAAAGAGTTACTATAAATGCAGTGATGCAGACTCACCCAGTGTCAGGGCGGGGCAATCCAGATGCTGAGCCTCATAGGCTGCCTACTCCAATGCTACAGACACTGTCCCAGCAAAATTTTTGAATTTCGTTGAAATGCATAGGAACAGAATGAGCCCTGCTGTCTGTGCAGTGTCATCATGGATCCATGGATGTGATGTGTCGGGGAGGGAAATATACGAGACGTACATTATGTCCTCTGGCCCCTCCCTCTCCTCCCTGCTGATCACAGCACAGCAGAGGGCACTCCCTGCCCACAGATGGACATCACCACACCACTAAATTGATACTAATGCTCCCATCGTGCTCTTAATATCATCAATCATTCTGCTAAGATGGTGATCATGGTAAACACTGTGCCTGCTATGTAGCATCGCTTGGTTTACACAGAGCTGCAGCAGCATGTAGGCTACATGCAGTGGCATCTGTACATGTACTTGGAAATAGATTATTAATGATGAAAGGCTGGAAATCTTCAATAGTAAGAAGAACACTGATATTGAGAAAGTAGCAGCTATGTTTGTCTATATTGTTGTAGCATCCAGAGGGTTTTGCTACTGTATCTTTCTGACAAGTGGAGATACAGTATAGGCATATTGTGTGTAGAATAAATAGAGATATGCTATCTTTGCACATCTTGCTATACTGTTATATGATAACCAATTCATTATACAACACTCCCACAAAGTTGGGATATTCAACACTCAGGTGACAATCATAGAAAATATCAAAAGTCCATGCTACAATATCATACTATCATGAAAACAGAGCATTTAAGTAGAAGTATGGGATGCTCCATAGTGCCGAGGAGACCCAGAGCGGTTCACTATAATGTACAATTGCTTATTATTTCATAATTCTAATAGAATAAAGTACAGATCATAATTTTGTGCGAATCTGTTTGCTTCACTCCCAGGTGCCCATTTGCATGGCTCCATCAATCTGTCTGAGTGGACTCAATGTCAACAACTTGTATATGCAAAACCAGCCGGTCCAAAGCCTCACATATTCAAATGTCCCCTAGAACCTGGTTTGGACAACACAAGTCAAGAGTCAAGTCAGAGACATGATATAAACAAAGAGACCTGTTACAGACTGTACCTCACCAGCAGCACTGTGTGTTCAGATGTGACCTCTTCACTGATCCAGCTCTACTAGGTTTGATGTGGTGTTCAAAGACACACAACAGCTCTGTACAAGCTCCAGCAAATCGATGAACATTATGAGATAAGTCCAGAGATGTTTGCGTGGCTGTTTCCTTCTTACTTAAACTCTGAGTCTAGCATCTCCATGCTCATGTTATTTCCTGGGAGCCTGACACTCTGGTTCACATGATGACTGATGAGAAGGCCAGATTCTCCACAGACATTTGTCACATGCTTCTGTTTATACAGAGGTTACAGTAACATGTGTCTCTGTAGAAGCATGATTTCAGTTTTACGTAAGAGCATGATATTCCTGACAGACCAGCAGACACAGCCCCAGTCCCACTCTCGGTAATCATTAGTTATATTTTACGGTATTATTTAATTATTATTTTAAGAAATGATTTCTAAAGCACCATTTACATAAAACAGTAACTTAAAGCTAATAGTTTCAATTTATATGGATGTAGGCAGATAGATAGATAGATAGATAGATAGATAGATAGATAGATAGATAGATAGATAGATAGATAGATAGATAGATAGATAGATAGATAGATAGATAGATAGATAGATAGATAGATAGATAGATAGATAGATAGATAGATAGTTCACAGTTGTGTCTGATACTGACCAGTCAATCTCCACCATCAGCAGAAGAAAGATGGTGAGGTACAGTTAAAGGAATAGTTCACCAAAAAATGATATTCACCCTCATGCTGATGAATACTCCGGAGTAGTTTTTTATTCCTCAAAGTGCATCTGGAGACCCGGGAGGCCGGTTCGTAGTCCAACAAAAACTGTATATGAGAGTAATAGCGCCCGACACAAAAACATCCATAAAACTACACAAAAACCATATGTATACTATACAACATTCTATCACGCTTGTCCACTGCAATCCAAGTGTCCTGAAGGGATATAGTCCAGAGTTTACTGGAAACAACGTCATTTAGGAGATTTGTACAGCCTAAACAGTCCTGCATTGAATTTGCCTGGGGTGCGCTCTCATGTTCACGCAATGCATGCAGACGTGACTGGACTTGCCTAAATGACACTGTTTCGGGTAAACTCTGGACTATATTCCTTCAGGACACTTTGATTGCCGTGGACAAGCAGTGTGGAGGAATATTTCAAGGTTTTTGTGTAGTTTTATGGACCTGTTTGTGTCCGGCATGATGCACGCGTGTCTTGCGTGAACGCAAGAGCGCGTCGCAGGCAAATCTAATACAGGACTGTTTAGGCTGTAAAAATGTCCTAAATGTTGTTTCAAGTAAACTCTGGACTATATTCCTTCAGGACACTAGGATTGCAGTGGACGAGCAGTGTGGAGGAATATTATTAATTGGTTTTTGTGTAATTTTATGGATGTTTTTGTGTCGTTCCTATTCATTGGACTACGGACCGGCCTCCCAGGTTTCCAGATGCATTTTGAGGAATAAAACACTACTCTGTAGTATTCATCAGCATGAGGGTGTGTCAATAATGAATTAATTTCATTTTTTGGTGAACTGTTCCTTTAAATACTAATAAGTGAGTGCAGTCTGACTCATGTAATCTACGTTTGCTGCTCTAGCTGGATGTGCAGTAAGTGATGTGATGCTCCTAGACATCAGAGTATAAAGTATTTCCCTTGCGGTCCTCCCAGGTGACACATGTCCTGGGTCTGTGCGCGATCCGTGTCACGTCCAGTTCAGGTTTATTGAAGTACCACTTGTTGAGCAGCTGGTTTACTTGCTCCTGCTGCGTCACCCCATGAAGCCTCTCCTCTTCTTCATCCTCCCACTCGTCCTTGAAGTTGCTGATGAAGGGTGGATGGGGAAGGCGGAGGATGACGTCCTCCCTCATGTCTTCAAAGAACTGCACCACGCACTTCCGGGCAAAGTCGCGGGCGTGGAGGACGCAGGTTTCGTCGAAGAGCTTCTGTTCCACGTCCAGATAGTTGCTCCAGTAACGCGTCTGCAGGAAGGTGGCGTGGTCGTCGAAGCAGGGTTTGATGAGGCGTCCCATCGCTCCCAGCACGATGAGGAAGAGGAGGATGGACCAGCCAATGGCCTAGACAGGGCGAGGAGAGTTACACAAAGGCAACAAAACACATCAGTCATGAGGTGCAGTGACTGTGACCATCCCACAAAGGGATCTGAAAGTTTCTTTGTGGATATGCATAGACCAAAATTTATCCTTTTGGCTACAACATTCAAATTACAGAGAATTCTCAAGGACTAAAAGAAATCCGGTTCAGTTCAGAATTGGTTCCACAACAACTTAGGCATGTTTTTGTGTATTAAGGCGTTATTAGTTCTGTATTAGCTGTGGAGAAATCCACTCCTAACTAACAAAGAGGTCAGCCATGTCTCAAGCCCCGCCCACCTGAACCCACCACCCAACCCAACAGGATTTGGTTCACTATGAGTGTTTACCTGAGAAAAACGATCAGCCAATCAGAAGAAAAAAAGAAAGAAAGAGGCATGGAGAGTTAGTCTTTCCCAAACAGAGGTTAATTATAGGCCTCAAACGATGCAAAATGAAACACTTATACCATGTTTGTGTCTCTGTTACTTTGTTTCAGTTTCTCTCTCATGACTGTCTGTTTTAACATTATGACTGTGGTCAAAGGAGCTGAGTTTTGTATGAGACCAGACAAACACCTCTGGGACCAGTCACCACCACTACAGCAAAGATAAAAGGCTCAAAAACACCAGACCTGGTTGGAATAATAAACCACCATTCATATGATTATTAGTCAAGAAAATATTCAACATTTTTAATACTAGTTGATGGTAAATATATATGTATCAATACATATAGAGCAAGCTGATTTTTACACTGTAAAATATGCTACACAGTGAACAGAACAGCCCCATTCCTCAACAACATTCAAAATGAATATGTTGTTCATCTAAAATACTTACTTCAGAACTTGTTAAGTTCATCTAGTCCTTACCTGGTAATTGACCAGACTGAGGTGTGGACTACATGAGCCCTGACTCACTTATTTAAAGTTTTGGATAAAAGATGTGCCTGAGAGTGTGTGTGTGTGCATGGGCTGGAGCATCTTACCTGTGATTGGCAGCGTATGTAGCGAGACACTGCTTTGCGGAAGGAGCTGTTCCTGAAGATGACGTCCTCCTTACAGGGAACTTTGGCCATGATTTTGATCACTTCCAGACCTGTGTTGTTGGGCATACCTGAGGGACCCCCCCCCACACACACACATGCAACACCAGGATGGGGATTGTTGTGATAATACTTAGTGAATGTGTAACTGTATGTCTCAGTAGAGGATGCCGGATGCATTTGCAGATACCTGAGAAGAGTGCAGGGTCTACACTCACACTGAAGGCACAGATGAGGATCTTTCCATCCAGTAAAGTGACCAGGATCCAGACCATGGGGGCCAGCAGGGCCCTCTGGAGCATGGCTGAGAAAAGGTATCTACAGGACCCCAGAGAACCTCATGTTCAAATTCTTCAAGCAAATAGACAAATTGGCTCATTTCCATGATCCCTATAGTCATAGGGGTTATTTACCTTTAGTTATTATCAGTGCATGTTGTTTTTAGATCGACGGGGCAGAGATGTGAGCTGCTTGTTTTTCACCTTTCCCTCATCAAACTCATCAAATACACAATCCAACAACTCCAAAACACTCTTTGTGGAGAAGCTGTGACCTGCAAATTCACCACACCATAATTACATCACGAGACAGAGTTGTTTTCGAGGCAAATGCAGATCCGGAACTACATTCTAGACACAGATTCTGGGCAGAGTGATTTCAAAACACAGGTAGTTCTAAATATTTGCTTCATATATTGTAATCTTGCATAATTATACATAGTGTGGCAAATGTGCAGGTCACAATTTGTCCATGACAGTGCTTTGGAGTTGTTGGATTGTGTATTTTATGAGTTTTGAGGGGATAGCACCGATTCGTGAGCAGCTCGCGTCTCTGCCCCGCCGATCAAAAAACAGCTTGCACCGATAATTAAAGGTAACAAATCTATTCCTAATACTATAGGGATTATGGCAACAGGCAAATTTGCTTTAAGTGGGAAACATTGGAGCATATTATGCGTAGAATGTTTTTAAGGGAATGTGTCCTGCATGCTTGTTAGTTGTAACCCTAACCCAAGAAAAACAGCATCCATCTCCATCTGAAGTGAAAATAAGAACTCTCACATTCAGTTACTACAAGATTTAGCGGTGTGTTGACGGCACTGATGACTTCAGCTCGCTGTGTAATGGTGAGAACTAAATCTTCGACTCACTTCACCACAGCAGGGTTTTTGGATCTGTTCCCGAGGGGTCTCATCCACTCGTCCATCATGACGCCCGTGTGTCTGTTGACCAGGACCCCCAGGAAGAAGAGGATGATGGGCGGGACGATCATCACCCCCAGAGAGTACAGCTTGTTGTATTGAGGGAGGCAGGGGCAGTTGAAGTCGAAGCTGGTGTAGAGCTTGACGCTGACCAAGGCCAGGATGATGCAGATACCGTTGGAGATGGACTCAGAGTTGGACTGGAAGTACTGCAGGACCAACTTCAGACGCTCCATAGTTGTTATCGGTAATTAGTGTTTAAAATATATCCAAGCTTTTAGTCTTTTAAGAAAAAAAACTGCGTAGAACCACACTGATTATTCACTGTAACTCACAATATGAACCAATCCTTCCAGTGTCAGGAAACGAGCTTATCCAGCAGTGATCCAGGGAGAGTCTGAGAACGCATGAATACACCTGAGCAGGGGACAGAGCTGAGTGGCCACACCCTGCCCCACTGTCACAGGCTTAAAGGAGCCACAGCAGGGCATCCATTCTGTTATAGCCTTTATGACTGAGCCTCAAAGGCAACTTCAAAGCACATAAAAGCGTACAGTACACACACCACCACCACAGGCTGCTGCTGGATCTATTTAAGTCAGTATGTGTAAGATCTAAAAGTGGTGGCTGTGAAGAACATTAGAGAGAGCCCATTTTACAGCTTTGACACAGTGTGGATGAAGCAGAGAACATTTATCTGCTTTATCCAAACCAAGATCCAGTGAAATTTGACTCAGTAGCACAACTCAGAACCTGACAGGATCTGTTGATATCTGAACTAGGAGTACGACTGGCAATTACTTTTCATAAATCTGTGAATTTCTTTTCAGATTCAAATTCCTTTGAATGATTTGTTTGGAAATAAGCCCAAAAAAGTTTAAATACTGGGGAAATAAATAGACAACGTTAAGAAATCATAGGTTTATTTATATAAAAAGACATAAAAGAACATGTATGCGTGGACTGGCATGAAAGTGCTTTGATTGCAACATAAAGGCCTGGCCAAAAGAAATGGGAGGGACTAATCTGATTACATCCAATCAGAGGAGAGTGAGAAGAGACGTCTCTCTAATCAAAATATAATCACCATGTGCACTTAACTGACAGTGACGAGTCAGGTCCTGATGTCATGTGATAGTCTTAATGCCACTAAAAGGACAATCATGTACTTGCACATACTCTTTTCTTTATCTTTCAGTATGAAAATGACTCCGTCCCACGACACTCCTCAGTAAACACAGCGTCAGTCAAGTCTGAGGAGGGCTCCAGCGCTTCGCCACAGCTGACTACAGCATCCTCAACAACAAAAAAGTACACAAACATAAGCTTATTAAACGATACTACGAAGGCCAGTTGACATAGAGGACAGAACAAAGACACTATTCAAGTCTACAGACAGCAGTTTCAGGATAGCTTCTTACAGTTTTCAGTCATTACCACAGGTGTCAGTAGCTGTGAGTCTCCCAATGCAGCTTTAAATGTTTTGTTTGTTTGTTTTTTTTACTCTGAAGGACTCAGAAGTTCACAACTGAAGGTTTCCAGTGCTCTCAGGTCAGTGTGATCTCAGATGACTCTTTGGTATCGATCACTCTGAAGACTCCCACCTTCTCCCTCTTCACACGCTTCTCTTTGTCTGGAAATACAAATGTGAAATATTTTAAAAATCACCAAAACAGACTGGCATGTGTTGTCAGGGCTGAGAGGAGTCATGTTCTGTATGATAAATACTGTGGTCATCTCTGTTGAAGGATAATACACTGTGTCACTTCATTACATAGTTTGCTTTAGTGTCTTTGGGCAAACATTATAGTGTATAGAAAGTATAGAAATGGCACCTGACCAATTTTTGCTATGGTTTGGATTTTAACTCTACTGTGTGACCAGTGGAGCAGCTTTAAAGTAAAGACACATCAGGATGTGACTCTAAACATATGTCATTTTGGGAGTTTGAAAAAAAGAGTGTGTTTCAGAGAAAAAGCTTTTAAATTGTTTTCTGTTGGACTTTTACACAATTAACATTTTTTCATAAGCTCTGGTCAGGGTTCACACTAACCAGAGCTTATTCAACCATGGTCATGTTTCCCAGGACTTTTCCAGGACATTTTCCAGTTGCTACAGTCTGACAGACATTAGTTTTTAGACCATACACTAATTCATCCATTATCCCATTCCATTTCATGCTTTGGAGAAGTCTAGTCTTCTTTCCGACAATGGTACCTTATTTTGTACATTTAAAGGGACTGACTATGGGAACTTCACCTGAGCTGTTTATTGACAAAAATCAAATATCGCCTGTTAAAACTGTCACCACTGTGTAAAAGCACGGAGGCACTTTCAGGTGCAGTCAGACACCTGAATCACACCCGCAAACCAACTGGATGTTATTTTACTTGACCTTAGAATGAGTTGTTGGGTCAGGTAAACAATCGACATTACAACAACATATAATTGTTTTGCCGATGCAACAAGATGGGGGTGCTTCGGAACTGGGGCTTTAATCATTTCGGTTCCATGTTTATTTTTCTCTCTTATTATTATATTCTCTCTCCCAGAAGTCAGATTTAAAGATGTGCAGTCTATGGCTCTAATTTATCATGGATGACGCAAAGATGTTGTTTTTGTTTTTAAACCACATCCACAGCAGCTCTCTACTGCTCCTCTATCTGTTACTCAGCAGAGGAGACTGCAGCTGCACACCCACATGCTCAGGCTCCAATATTGACAACACTATCAACTCAAAGTCTCTGGTTTTCTCACTAGGCAGTTCTTTGGAAAATCCTTGGTGTGGTCTGAAAAAGTCAAATAGAGCTCTGGTAGCTGATGCACAATGTGATTAATACATTTTCAGGACAATTCAAGATTTTCCAGGACTTTTTTTTCTAATTTTCCAGTACTGGAAAATTGGTCAACCATTTTCCAGGTTTTCTAGAACGCGTGGGAACCCTGTCTGTACGTATGTAGCCTACTGTATGTGAAATATGCCTTTGTAAGAGTAGAGTAGCTGCCACTGTTTTACGGCTTAGGAAGCATTCATATAAAGACGGTGGAAGTATGCCCTTACCCATTAAGTCACTGCGATCCAGCAAAGACTCCAGGTCCTTGTCAGAGATCACCTTCCCCCTTGAAGCTTTCACCTCCCTGAGAGAGACAAAGGTAACCAGCCAGATGTTAGTCTCCTCTCACTGTGGTGACAGTGTGTGTTAACATCTGTTGATGCAGCATGTCTTACTTCTCTGGGCCTCTGGTTTTGAGCAGATCCATCAGCTCATCCAGGTCGATGCAGCTTTTACCTTGGTTTAGCTCAGCTTTCCCACCTTTGAACTTATCTGGTGGAAAGGAACAACATTAACAAAACAGTCAACATTTGGAACATATTCTTCAGAGCAGAAGTTGGGGAACTGTGTAAGAGCACATTACATGAAGCTACTCACTCTTGTGAATGACCATCTGCTCCAGCTTCCTCTTGGCCGACGCCCTCTCCAGGATCTTCTGGTCGATGGTGTTGGCCGTGATCAGACGGTACACCAGCACCGGTTTGGTCTGACCGATGCGGTGGCAGCGGTCCTGGGCCTGCAGGTCCGCCTGGGGGTTCTGGGAGGGGAGGGGAAACGTCAGCACCAACTGACTCGACACAGAAAACTACTAAGTACAGTCTTTATTAACAGGGATGATGATATCTGCACCCACCCAGTCACTATCAAAGATGATGACTGTATCAGCAGCGGTCAGGTTGATCCCAAGTCCTCCGGCTCTGGTGCTCAGCAGGAAGAGGAACACCTCTGGATCACTGGAGAACTTCTCCATCTGAAGGAGAGGAGCACAGGGATGAAGCTGTAGCACAGTCATGTTCTTCCAACTAGAAAATACCGGTACACTACAACACTGTGCTGCTGTGTGGTCACTTCTGCTCAAAGGCAGATGACACTGACAGTGACAAGGATACACAAACATCAGCTGAAAGAACTGTTTATGTGTATCTATTATATCAATGTTTTGGGATTAATCCATTCGTCCCCCATGTTACATCTTAGTGAGCGAGATTTTAGTCTACAGGAAGTTCAGCATTTCTGCACTTCCTTCGTCAACTCACGTTCTCTTGTCTGTCAGCGTAGGACATGCTGCCGTCCAGTCGGCTGTACTGGAAGTCCCGCAGATAGCAGTAATCCATCAAGATGTCCAAGATGGAGGTCATCTGACTGAAGATCAGAACCTGATCACAAGCATCAATCACACACGTTAGGAATGAACCAAAGGCTACAAAGCATGTTGATATGTCTGTTGTGCAAGAATTCTAATGCTGAAACACACTACAGGCTGAGGCATTTACTCTAGAGCTCAGACTGACATCACTGTTTTCAGATATGACAACTGTACACACAAAGTTTCATTGCAATATATATTCATAAAAATAGATTTACAGCTGATCATGAAACTTCAATTGAGAGGATCTGTTTTTTAAACTAATGCAACAGTCAGTTAGCATTTTTATTGTACAAAATGTGTTTTTTTCATTAAAATGCAGGCTTATGTGGGGACCCTTTTGTGAGGTCACCTTGACCTTTTACAGTTTAGCCCAGGTAAAGGTTTGTGCCAAATTTGAAGAAGTTCTGTCAAGTTGTCAGAGGCATCAGGTCCAGGCAAAGGCACAACTAACCTGTACGTTCACAATAGAAAAGGCTCACTGTTTCATAAAACTGTAAAATAGTCGTCATCATCATAAAACAACATTATTGGAATTAGGCACTGCAAGTGATGTACCTACTGACAGGGTCACAGCACATTAAAACACCAACAGGGCTGAACTACAGGTCATATTATCTTAAAATCAGAGGAAGCGACATGTGGCTGTAAATAACTGTGTCCTGTCTCACCTTGTGTCCCCTCTCCTTCAGTGCAGGCAGCAGTCTGTCCAGTATGAGAAACTTCCCTGAGCACTGCACCAGCTGCTCATCGATCTGTGTAGAAGAGAGCAGGTAGAACACGTGAAGAACATTTGTCCAAATAAATACTGGTAAATAAATAAAAAGTTCTTACATTTTTCAGACTATTTATGCTAAATAATGAAAAAGCCATGTTTGGCAACATAGGAAATTGAGGATGTAATGCATCGAAATGCATCATATAATCAAATCGAACTGAATCGTAGACTGATGAATCGTAATTCAATTGAATCGTGAGGCCAGTAAAGATGCACACCCCTAGTTTCTGTTGCCAGTCACAAACACACAAAACTCAACTCTAAGCCAACAACTGTGAAGAACAAAACCAAGCAAAAGTGACTGTGCTTCACCTTGAAGTCCTGCGTAGCGGGGTCGAGGGGGTACTCCAGCAGGTAGGGGTGGTTGCAGCATTTCTTTAGCAGCATGAGGATGTTCTGCAGCTTCAGGTTGACCTGAGCGTCCAATTTGGTCGTTTGGACGTTCAGCACTGGAGTAGAGCTGGAGGAGGCGTGAGGGCACATGCACACAAGTCAGTTTCACAGCCACAGCCCATCACACAGACACACAGGATGAAGCCGTCGTCAGTGCTGACCTTTGCTCGGACTCCTTGCGGATCTTTTCCAGGTATTGCTCCAGGGATTCTGGCGTATCTCCCTCCGTTTCCATGTAGTTCACCGTCTTACGACTGCGACGCTTCGGCCTGCCTTTGGACATGACCTCCACAGGAGCCTCTGTCTAAATAGACCACGGCAGTGTTAAAGGGATAGTTCAACATTGCTGCTTTCATCTGCCAGTGCAGGTTTAGAGACTCTTTACAGTCCAGACCCTGACACCATGTCAGTGAAAGCATCGTGGTGTTACCTTCTCCTTGCCCAGCATCTTGGCGATGGACTTGTTGACCACAGCGGTGTAGAAGGTCTCCTGTTTAGATGTCAGAGGAGCATAAACGATGATCTCTTTCTTTGGAGGAACCTCCAGGGTCACATCTGACTTCAGCCTCCTCAGCAAGAAAGGAGTCAGAATCTGAAATGACAGGAAACCTTTAGGACATGCAGGCTCTTCATCATCATCATCATCATCATCATCATCATCATCATCATCATCATCATCAAGGAGACCCAGACCACTGTGTTATCACCTCTGTTCAATGGTAAAAGTCTCTGTAAATGTCCATGACACAACAAGAGCCATCACATCACTGACCTGGTGCAACATGCTCAGGACGTTCTGCTCACGCTCGGCAGCCACCACACTCTCAGAATCCCCCAGGGTGTTGATGTCGAACCACGACTCAAAGCTGCACAGGAGACAAACGGGTTACACTGCAGCCAACTGTACAATGACAACAGAGAGGAATCACAGTGGGTTGCTAAGGCGAGCTGTGTTAATGGCCCAAGTTGAGCATCTCTTCAGAATTCTGTCCTTGTCCCAGTTTACATGCAACAGGGAAAATCCAATAATGACGGTGTCCACCTCCTCGGTTCAATATGGACTCCTTTCCTGTTGACTTTAGTCCCCTAATAAATAACTGGATATGAATAACTTTTTTTTTCTAATTTAAATAAAAACACATTTTACACTGCACCAAAGCATTGACCCAGGTGTTTGTATGTTTTTTTGTTTTTTGGCCGGCTGCTATGCTTCACTTGAAGCATGCACACATGTGTTGTCCACTTTCAGTCAGATTAAGATGTATACATGCAGAAGAAAAGTGGTTTCCAATCACATCATCTAGGTGTTTTAGTTGGATTTAAAAGAGTCCAGTATTAGATGGACTAACACGTTTACATGCACTTTAGTTGTCCTGTTATAGTCGGATTAAGGCCATAATTCATTTTTTTCAAATGACAGCAGTTACATCTAACTACATATCAGTCTACAGTAGTGATGTGGCTTGACTTAGATTGATTCCACAAAAAGAACAGAGGGTTGATTAGCTGTAGCTCTGAGCAGCCGATGGCAGAGAGACTTCCTGATGCTCCTGTCCTGCTCTCTGACATGATGGAGGTCTGGTTGATTATAACGTGGCACTAACAGGTTAATAACAGAGAAACTGTCACAGTGGCCAATAATTGGATCTGATATTATCTTAAAATTAGCTACTTCCCTTCTGGTTCAACTGTCTTCTATTCATAGATGTTAAAAGATCTGATCGGTATTTATTAATCGGTAACTATAGAGATCACCTCTTGAGGTCGTCAAAGACCTCTGGCAGGAGGAAGTTGAGGAGGGACCAGAGCTCAGCCAGATTGTTCTGCAGCGGTGTGCCCGTCAGCAGCAGCTTGTTGTCGGTGGGAAACATCTTCAGCTCCCGCACCAAGCGGCAGTTCATATTTTTGATGCGATGACCTTCATCCACGATCAGAAACTTCCACTGGAAACGCTGCATTAGAGAACAGGTTGCGTCGGTCTGACTGCATGTGCAACTCTCTTGACAACAGTTGTTGGGAAAAGGTCAAACTAATAAAGATGTCTGCTGTTAAAAGATTATGGTTTGCTTATTAATTTAGCTTCGTGTCCATACAAAATTAGATGAGTAGAATAAAACATCACTGAAATTCATTCCAAGGAGAGAGGAAATCTGTTCTTCTGTTCTTTCCAGTGGTCGTAGGCCACAACAAGGTTTTCACATCGTAGAGCAGATAATGAGTGAACAGAGAAGAGCTGTTACATCCACATAGGCTACAATGACAGCTGCTAAGAAATAGACTTGCTATGCTGTTTAGAGTTGGCCAAGCCTGAGGATGGGGGACATGTTGTTTTTTCAGTAATGTTCCTATGCAATGCCAATGCTTTAAAATGAAAGTCACAGATCTAAACTGTGGGTTTTATTTTGTGTTTCCATCTGCTCTAGATGATGAGCAATCAAAGGTTTTACTGAACAACAGTTTTCCTGAAAACCCTTTGCTTTTATTTAGGATGTTTTGTTCTAACACTGCTTAGGTTTCTGATTGTCTATAGAGGGCACTGTAGGGATAATGTGTAACTGTAATTTACTGTAAAGCAGCCTCTCTGTTTACCTGAGTATTCCCACCACAGTAGTAATTCAAAAAATCATAAATACCACCCTGATACACACAAAAATACACTTTTCAGTCACTAATGCATTGCTCTGTAGACAGTGATATGAAAGAGCTCAAAGAAATGAATCAATAGTGACATGAAGAGTTGAAATAATAGTGTAATAGTTTAGATTCCGGTGCATCTGATCAATAACAAAATAACACTTAGGGAACAATATTGTTCCCCAAGTGTTGGCTGATTTAATATCAGAGCAGGGATCCTACCTGGAGGAACTTTCTGTCAATCATAGCGATCTCAAAGGAGGTGACGACCACGGGACACATGCTGAGGGACCCCTGAGGTCTGCGGATCTGCTTCACCAGTTTGGCCCTCTCTGGCTGGGAGCCGTGGTAGAGCACCACAGATACCTGAGGACCAACACACACAAGCTGCTCAGACTGCTGACAAATCACTCTGATGTGGTGTGACGTTATTTTTCTCAATAACAACAAGTGGAAAAGATCGAATGACTCTCTGACTTCTGTGTGAAGAGTGTGTGCGTGATGAGACTCATTAGTAACTCCTCTTCCTCTTCTTACCTCGGGTGTGAAGCGCTTGAATTCGCTGATCCAGTTGGGTAGTGTGGAGAGAGGGGCTACCACCAGGAAGGGGCCCATCACTTTCTTCTCAATCATCATGGCAATGTGAGCGATGCACTGGATGGTCTTTCCCAGCCCCATCTCATCAGCCAGGATCCCATTGATGCCGTTCTCCCACAACATCTGGCAGCACATCAGGGGGAACAACAAAGGATGTTTGCTAAGACTCATAAGACTCCCATCAAACAACACCCTTAAAGGGATAGTTCAACATTTTGGCCCATTGCCATAATCCCAATAGTCTAGTTACTTTTAATTGTCAGTGTAAGGTATTTCTATCTAGAATGGCAGAGCAGAGCCGTGAGCAGCTCAGAGCTACGCTATGGAGGCTAATGGGATTTCTTGGTTTCCCTCATCAAACTCATCAGATACACAATCCAACAACTCCAAAACGCTCTGGTGGACAAGTTGTGACCTGCACATTCACCACGCTATGAGATAATAACGGAACGTTACGAGGTAGAGTTGTTTTTCAATCCCATTAGTCTCTGTAGTATAGCTCTGAGCAGCTAGCGGCCGTTCTACAAACAGCAAACAATTAAAGGTACCAAACCTACTCCTAAAACTATAGGAATTATGGCAAAGGGGCCATTTTGCCAAAAGGTTGAACTATCCCTTTAAATCTATATGGACATGTAATATGACCCCTAGTAACAGTGTAAAAACTACTGTCTAACTGGCAGAGAGAATCAAACCAGCACATGAAAAAATAAATAATCAGGCTCTGCACTCCCACGTTGGTCCGGTCCAACTCACCCTCAGCCACTCGATGCCTTCTATCTGGTACCACCTCATCACTCCCCCGGTCAGCAGCTGTGGCTGCTGGACGGGGACCGGCTGACCGTTCACCTTCCTGCTTGGATCTAGGAGTTGCTTAGCGTTGTCTCGCACCGTCTCTGCCAGGCGGTTCTTGATGTCCTCGTTGGAGTCGCTCATCTTCTCAATATCCTCGGCTTCTAGTTTTTTCTGGGCCGGCCCCTCGTCCTGAGTTCAGGTGTTTGACATGTTAAAAATAAACCTCTCCATTTCCCCCTCTGGGTTATTAAAATGTATACCACAACTTGTCTACACAGTAAAATAAAATAAAAAAATACTCCCTACCGTTTCCTCCCCCTTCACTTTCTTAGCCTGTGACATGATTTCCTGGCAGACAGAAACACGCAGTGAGAGGTGAGACAATCAGTCAATGTAGAGAACAGATAAAAGTGTAGAAGAGCCCTCACTTCTTTTGACATGACATCTGAGATTTTGTAGTCATCATCGCCCCGCTTCCTCTTTCTTTTATCTGATTCAAGAGGAAGAAGTAAAACACATCACGTCAATTTTTAAATATTTAGACTTAAAAATGAATGAAATAGAGCAGCATTTGTGTATTTAGTTTATTTGTGTATGTGGGTGTTTTATCCTTCTGATGAGTTATGCTTTGGTTGACTGAAATACAACTACATAAAAAAAGAGTAAAAAGAAAAGAAGGATCTACTGACCTTTTTCAGGCTCTGCACGTTTAGTGTTCGTAACCTAAAAGACAAATAACTTCATCAATGACTCAAACTTTATTCAAAGCTAAGCTCAGATGTTTGTTCAGTATAATGCTCCTCACCTTCTTAGTCTTCTTATCCAGTTTCTCCTTTCTCATGTTCTCCTGAAATGTTTCACAGAACAACAGAGTGAGTGTCTGCAGCCAGCAGTCGCACAGTTCAGCACAAGGCGTTTGCATAAACTCTTACCTCGTTCTGTTGCTGCTCCATTTTAGTCAGGAGGAACTTAGAGTAGATGTTGCTCTTCTGCAGGAGATGCTGCAGCCTCTTAAAGCGCATATCGTGAGTATCCTTCTCCCACGATTCCCGGGCCTGAACAGTGGCACAGATCACAGTGTTGGACACAAGATAGAGGCTGGGTCTCATTTCAGTGTTTAATTTTTTTAAATAATCAGCCAAAATGAAGCTCATTTTCAATATAAAGCTACAGGATGTAACTTTTTTCACATAGTTTGCTGTGAATTTTGATTCTTCCCTCCGCACTAGACCAGGGATGTTATCATTAAGAAGCAAGGCCACTGGGCCTGCTGGCACTAGCTCGATTATGGAACTTCAATGTAAGCTTAAACATTGAGAAAAATGTCTTTCAACAAAAACAAGCACAAACCTGAAATGTTGTCTTAAAAAAAAGGTACTAGTACCAGAGAAAAATTTACATTCAGGCCTCGACATGATTACCAAAAACAAAAAACAGACCTGCTCCATCATCTCTTTCTCTTTCTTCTCGCCTTCCTCCATCAGCTGCTTCTCCTCTTCCTCCATCTCCTTTGTGATGACCACCTCAGACGTCTCATTCTCAGATTTCACATCCACATCTTCAAAGAAATCACAGTGACAGTCAACTTTTCTCCAAAAGTGAATCAGCTTTTATAAAACTGATGCATTTAATCATGCAGTAGAGGTTAATAATAATAATAATAATAATATATTTTATTTAAAAAGCGCCTTTCAAGCCACTCAAGGACACTTTACAGAAGAGAGCATCAAATAAACTCATCAATAAACAACATCAAAGAAACATACAATGAACAACATTCAAACATTGGCAAAATATAGAATGTACAAAAAAAATAAACTACATCATTAGACTACATCATCAAAGTTGAATACAGCACACTGTTCATCACACTTGGATTTACTGAACACAATGCCATAGTGAGCCCCTCGGGGCCCCTGGAGGTCACATCAGAGAGGCCCTGTGGGTCTTTTGTCACTGACCTTTGGCACCTTCAGTCTCCATGGCGGTGCCCAGAGGCTCCTCCGGTTCATCGGGTTTAGGGCAGTGAGGGGAGGCACTGCGGCTGACTTCCTTCATGCTGACAGCATGAGGAAGAAAACAATGAGAAACAGAAGGGGGATATTTCCTGCAGGTTTTACATGAGCGGGGCAAACTGTCGACTCTCACGTCACCACACTTTCAAAGCTTTCTTCTCTTTGCAGTATGTTCTTCTAATCTAAAGACTTCAGTGCTTCCTCAATGCTGAGGATGTTGAACTGAACCATTATTTTTAAAAACAGAGGAATTGGTATTGTTACAGGGTTGAACAAAACTGGAGGACATAAATATTGCTATTAATTTATTTTTTTCAGATTTTTGTATTGTTTGGTTAAAGTAGTCAGGGATTATTATATTAACAAAAGAAAAAAGTTAACTAAAAATTTTATTTGTTTTAAATTCAATGAAAAAATGATTCTGGTCAACCATGACATAGCCTAAATTTGGCTGTCATCTACTCCTTAGCAACCTAAAAAAAAATAGGCCTATGTGTATTGTTTTTTGTAAGACAAACGAATCCATCAATTTATGGCTTTGAAATGCAAAAATATGTTTCTTTAATTGAAAATCTTTGAGGTAAACCTGAGTTCACTGAATTCAGATTATCATCCATAGAAGTTTCAGCAGGTTGTGTTTTCTGCATGCACAATTGCATATTGGTAAATTAACATTAAGTCGCGTAGATAAAATAATAACAACGTAAATGAGGACATGAATATTTTCTAAACATTCATTCTTCACCACATCAATTGTTGCTGTTACACAAATGATGTTGTGTAAGACGCAGTTTACAAACTCGATGATTTTACTCACCTGCTCATTGTATCCACCCGCAATCCAGACGACAGAGCTGCTCGATGATTTATGTTACGAAAATACAAGTTATTGTTTCTCAACAAATAAACGACTTATTCCAAGTTACACAACGTTACAAAAGTAATTCAATTTGCTAAATCTGGGATGTGCTCTGTGACTGAGTCAAAGAGAAAACACACGATGTTATTAAGATAGTTTCTGGACGTGCAGGACTGTAGTTTTCTCGATATTTTAAGTATCACCTTATCCAAAAAACTATGCAGAAAGTGGAAAGTCAGACAGGTCTGCACTCCACGTTTCAGCTCTGCAGCAGTCCCAGTCCTCAGCGTCGAGAAGCTGCCACTAGCAACCTGAAGGTCCGGACCACACCCTTCAAAATAAAAGTGTTCAGTACGATATTACGCTCCAGGACCGCTAGGAGACAGTGGCGTCGTATCTTATTTTGAAGTCGCACTCATTTCTTCTTTCCGCCATTTTCTACATGACCTCGTCTAACATGACGCAGCTGGGAGTTTTATTAGGGGCGGGGCTACTCAATTTCGCGCCAGTTCAGACGATACCACTGCTTGTGAAAGTGGGTGTCTGTGATTTAGAGCATAGATATCGCAGTATTTTAGGAGGATAAATGAACATCACAATGAACAAAACTTGTAGGTAAGTTTTTTGGATTAAGTTAAACACATATTTTAAACACATATTATATGAGATATAACTTATGCAGATACAACAAAATGATTTAAATCCACAGCCACCCCTCTTGAAAACACCCAAATAGGACACCTCATCTGATATTTCGCGCGAATGTCTGCAGCAGGAAATCATTTATCATTATTTGTATCTAGAGGGTGAATGAGGTTATCACAGAAGGCTCATTCTGTTGTTTTTGGCATGTTTGTCATTTTTCCATGACGATTCTACAGATAAGAGACCTGCATATAAAAAAAAGAATTTCCAAGTATCTACATATACATGGCATCTTCATGCATGTATAACTACTTCCCAAGATAAAGATAGTCCTGTTTGGAGCCATCAGCGAACAATGACCAAAAAGACCATGTCAAAATAACTGAAAACATTTCAAACTAAACCATTAATCCATTAATCCAAATTCATCCCTTTTTTGTATACCTTACATAAAATAGCATGTTTTTTTTAAGCATTTAAAGCCAATTAGTTTCCTACTGCCAAAATCTTCTTAAAACCAACTAAGATAATGAGGTTTTTAATAAATGTTATACTTTAACCAATTCATCCCATTTTTCATGCAAATCAATGTTCATATCAACCTTTTAATAATTTTCAATGTAGCTACTCAAAAAACAGCCCCAGATAAATAGCAATCAGCCAACAACTTCTATGTTACAGTTAAACACTTTGTTCTCAACTTTAAGAGTAGGCTACCTATGGTTTCATCATGACAGTGAGATCCAATAGCCTACTTGAAGTACCTGGGATGAGAAACTTTACGGTTTTAGCTGCTGGACATACCACCAAAATCCAGCCAGGTCCACTTGGTGTGTGCAAACTGCTTGTCGTCAGCAGAAACTGAAGCTAAGATTAATGCATGTTGTGTGTTGTATGTTACCAGTGTCAAGCTTGCTTCAACATTAATGACCAGTAGGACTTTATTATATAAAACTAGAATGAAGGCAGGTAGTAAGAAATATAATCCATAGATCAGACTACAGACTACTGGGATGGACTGGACCACAACTAAAATACAACATATTCCATAGACAAAATGTGTGGTGTATTTCATCTAGCCATAGTGCTCACATGGCCAGAGCAGTTTATGAGGGTCAGATGATATGCACTGGTCTGGACTACAAGGGCCACCATGAAACCATTGAAAAACCAGTCTGGACCACAATGAATGAAGTAACAAACATGTCCTCAGAGGGGGGAAGGTGTCTGTCTCTGCTATAACTACCACAGACCACTCGGTTTATGGTCTGGACCACTATCTTCAGCATTTTTGCAGAGACCATGGTCTGAGGACAGGCCACTTTTTCATCTTCAGTCCCTTCTCTGAGACTGACAGTTCTTGAGAAGCTGTAACAAAGTGTGTTCAGGGGGCGCCCTCTACTGGTCATACAGGCTATTCCAATAGGCCAAGTAGGAATTAAGTTGAAATATTGACTTTTGGTTTTTAAGATATTCCAAAGCTGAATATAGAGACTGCTGACTAATGAGTCACTGTTTTGTAAAAAAGAAAAGAAAAGAAAAGAAAAGAAAAGGAACAACTTTTTATCCTCTGACTCATGTTACCTGAAAGCAAGTGATGACATGAACCACCGGGTCACACCTGTTCCATAAGTAATGATGACACACCGTGACACACAAGACTGAAGTTTCTGGATTAGTGGGAGACGTGTGTGATACTATTACAGTAGCCTAATCACTTCTAATGTGGGTTATCATTACCATGATAAACTCTGAGGGTGTACAGCAGCAGCGGTGCCCGGCGTTGCTGATGTGTCAAACTTGTTCAATGTAGCGAGGATAAAACCGGAAATAATGCTCACGTCTTTGTAAATAAAAGCCCTCGCTCCACAGCGCAAGCACACAGTACAAAGTCCAAGAGGGCGAGGTTTATGTTGAAGTATCAATCCGGAACTCGTGTGTAATGTGCTTCTTGTGCATACGGGGCAGTGTGTGAGAGTGTGAGTCCTGTATGCCACGTTTCACTAAATGACGTAATCCCTGAGAGGGCTGACAGGTCGCTGCAGTAACGTTAACGGACACTCAGACACACTCAGAGACAACCGGCCCGGTTAGACAGACACACCATCTACTCTGTTCCCTTTAGATTCACGGTTGTTAGAGACGGTCCACAGGTCTGTTTTTTTTCTTTTTAGACACCGGCCCCTCCGTTTACTCCCGACTCGGCTAAACCGTCTGGCTAATGTTAGCTGTTTCCTGGTCGGAGCTGCAGCCATTTTGGGTTTTTACTGAAACAAGTAGCCGGCCGCGGTTCGGGGAGCACAGTAAGCTAACGCGTTTTTTTCTCATCACCAAACGGCGCCGTTAATCTGATAAAAAGAGACATTTCACAAGAGGGGACGGGACACACATCGAGTCAACAATGAATCCCGAATAGTAAGTATTACGCCGAACGACGTTGTGTTAACATTTTTTGGTCCTAGGAGCTAATGTTAGCTTATTAAAGGTTAGCTTTATGCTAACGCGTAAGTTAGCATTGGGAAATAACTTCATACGAGCAGTTGAGCTAAGTTAGCCGCTATCATCAGCTGACGTTATTATCCACCTGTGCTCGCCTCGCATACTGACACACGGAGACTGTTCTAGATGGATCCGTGTATTTACACAATCATCAGTAAAATGTTGGTCATGTGTTAATGGTCCAGCTGATGTTTCCAGCTGCAGCAGCAGTTTCTGTGTCCGTATTTTTATGTAAATACAGAACAAAGCTGGGACTGCTCCTAAAACGTAGATGGTCAATAGCTATTGTTATTTAGCCATCAGACACGGAGAAACAGCTCATTAATATTACAACGCCTCGACATCAGAGGCTCCCTTTATTGTATTTGTGTCAAGGCGATCACTCTTGAAGATGGTGTTTATAATTATCAGGAGTGTGTGTTTGTGTGTCGTGGCGATGGCCCACATATCTAACCTTGTTATTGATCGCACTCAGACACTGTAACAACCGTCATCTGTTGTTTTTTTCGACCAGGTAACCGGTTTAAGGTTTTACCTGGTGTTGACCATGACTCAGTTTTCTAGTCAGATGGTCTAGTAGCGCAGAAGCAGTCATGTGTAGGTCACATGCCACAGGACAAGCCCCTGGTTTCACCAGAGCAGTGTTGAGCAATCACTTACTTCAGCTTTCTTTCCTCCTGGCTCTGGTTTTCCATTCAGAAATAGATGGATAGCAGAATGTCTGAACAGCTGTTTTTTTATTTATTTGACATTTATTTTGTTGTTGTTGTTGATGATATAACATGAAATGGTGGAATTTGGCCTACATTCCTCTCTGTAGTCTTCTTAATCTTGCAGTAATGATTCACCTCCTTGGTGTGGACCAGACACCCAGAGCCAAGGTTCAACATACTGACAGACAGGGTTGATTATGTTTTACCTTATAATTCTGTCATCTGAATACCACACACCTAGTTAAAACCACAAACAAACAATAGTAGGACTGTAGGAATGTCTTAAATTACACAGCTTGACTTTTATTAGTAGTTATGTTTTCTTTCTGTGGCATCACGGTGGATAAACCACTGACAATGCAATAAACATGTATTATGAAAGAGTACAAAGTGGACTCTTCTAGATTTGTTTCTCACATCCTTGTTTGGGGCAAGTTTGGTGTTATTGTCAGAGCGGTTTGGAGCAGCGAGTGGTCAACCCAGCATGAGGGCAGCCATTGTCCACAGTCACACAGGCTTAATGAAAGGGGAATGACTGGATTTTATTACAATGCGAAGGAAGCGAAACCGAGCTGGTCCTGGGAGGCAGGATCCACCGGGCTCAGCTCATGTGTGAGAAACTGCTGTGATAACTGATGTAATATCAGCTGGTTTATACTACACTTAACTTTGGAGGCTTAACCTGTATCAGATAAGTTACATCATAAAGAGTAATCGGACATACTATCAAGTGGGATGTCTTTGACCAAGGCACAGGCATCAGAATGAACCAGTAGGAAGTGAGTTCTCATTTACAATAAACCGACGAGTTGAAGACCTTACTCCGGATCTTAACTTGCAGGAGAAGTGTAGTGTTTGTTATTTTGCCATGTCACTGGGTTTTACACGGCCTTCCTTCTCAGCCTGATTAGGAATGTGGTGCTGCTCGGTAAAACTAAGACACAGAAAAATGCTTAATGCGACCATCAGCTCTCTTACAAACCAAATACAAGACAGGCACAGAGGTTTGTTTGATGTTTGTTTATCTGTCCTCACAGGCACCCGGTGGTTATGTGTTCATTCTTTAAGGATGATCATTTATATTGCCTAATTTTATGCGGGCGTAATTGTGACGGCGCAGGATGTAAGTTTAAACCTGTGTGCTGCCTGCAGGCTGCCGAGACCTGCCTGCCTCGTTGCATGATTTAGGAGTTAAGGTGGATTGTTGGGCTGGATTAATGTAATAGCTTAAATGCCCAACCCCATGATATGCAGGTTGTCTTCTCAACAATGCTCTGAGAGTGAAACATGAGTGTCTGCACATACCACAGCACACAAGTCCCCTCACTCTCGATGTTCGATGAAATATGTAAGAGGGTTAACTTCTGAAAAAGAAGCAGCTCGGTAGGAAAAGAGAGGCACCAGATATTCACATCGATGTTGGAATGTGTCACTGTGCAACAGTCAGCAAATCAAGTTTGAGTTGAGTTGTTTCCTCTTCTCTTGATGACTCATAGTGGACGAACCTGAAGACACATCGGCCACATAGTGTATCCCAACTCCTAATATCGATGGATTGGTTAACTGTTCAGTGTGGAAAGTACCACGTACCAGGGAGCAGGGAAGCAAAAGTGGAAGCAGGTTTCTGTGGTTAAAACCCAGATGAAGTTTCTACTCGGTGGCAGGCACAACTGAGCTGTTTTATCAGCCATGGGGAGATTATGATATAATGGGCCCCTTAGGAGGTAAAAGGTCACCCACCGCTACATTACAAGTCTCCCCCTTTCTAAACGGGACACAAAATGACTCCAGCATGTGGGTCATGTCGTAGAGTCTCTATTTGTATATAAATATAATAATAATGATGATGATAATAATACATTTTATTTGTAAGCACTTTTACAAATGCTCAAAGATACTTTACACTTTAAAAATCATAAAATAGAGCAAAGTAAGAGTGAAATACAATTAAAAACTGTATAAAACACAAAATTACATATTAAAGCTAATTTAAAAATGTGAGTATAATTATATTTTTGCATTGTATCACTGTGGTCCAGTGTAGAGGTACAACATGTGACCAAGACAAGAGTACTCCTCTGCTCCTCCGCTTTCAGTCAGAGCTACATGTCCGATCACATGACCGGCCGGCTTCCTCGCTGCAAGTCCTTCTGAAAATGTAGCTGAGCTCAGCAGGGTTCATTGTCCTCGGCGTTTCCTCTCCTTGTAAATTGCAGACCTTTCAGTCGTCAACGTCTGCCAAATGATGTAATGACAGTTAAAGGCCCATCAGCATATTTTTGCATCTAACTGATATACAAGTTTGAGGAATCAGTGCGAGATCTTGAATCAGACTCGAGTGTTCCCACCAGGCCCTTATGGGTAATCTGTAACTCACTGACTTGGTTAACCATTTCTGAATGTCCTCTCACCACCGTGTTTTTATTCTTCCTTCACAGTGACTATTTATTCAAGCTGCTCCTGATTGGTGACTCTGGTGTTGGAAAGTCTTGCCTTCTCCTCCGATTTGCAGTAAGTTTCCCCAAAAATAGCCGATGAGCTGTCTTTATATTAACTAAAACAGTACTTAAGGGTTAATTATGCAGCGATGGACAACAATGTGTCTCCGTCCTTATTAAAGACTTTCTGTAATCAGGTCGGGGTGTGATTTGTTGATGATGATAGCAGCTCGTTCTTTCACAGTGTAACTGTAACATGCTCCATGTTGTTAACCGTGGAAAAGTTTACCATTACCAACACTTTGAACCAGAATGACTGACCGTATTGTCTGTGTGTCCAGCCGAGCAGGAAGTGAGCAGTTAATGCGAATGATCTAAGTAACTGCTTCTCTCCACAGGACGACACGTACACAGAAAGTTACATTAGCACTATTGGTGTGGACTTCAAAATACGAACCATAGAACTGGACGGAAAGACCATTAAACTTCAGATTGTAAGTAACACTGTGGGAGTATCTGGGTCAGCAGGGTGGTGTCAAAATAAACCTGTGTGAGTGAGTGTTGATGGTGATAAAGGGGCATGTCAACCTTCACTGATGTGTTTATGTTTGGGCAGTGATGGAGCTATGTGCTGCTGAGGAATGAGATATATCAGGTTTTGATACATACACAGTTGTTGTGTGGAGGAGACGTTCAGGAATAGTGGACAATAGGAAAACTGCTGCATATCTACACCTTTTAAAAATACACAGCGTGACATGTTCTGTGATGATTGATTAATTGGACTATTTTGTGGTTAAGGCCATCAAATGTAACTATTCTGAGCTGCAGTGTTGGTTTGATCAAATGTAGGAGGAAATCCTATAGATAGATAGATAGATAGATAGATAGATAGATAGATAGATAGATAGATAGATAGATAGATAGATAGATAGATAGATAGATAGATAGATAGATAGTTTTATTTGTCACATGCAAGGCTAAAACCAGGGTTAAAAACAACACAATCAAAAGCAAAACTCAAGTGCATGACTGTACCAGTAAACAATATAATAATATTGCGCTCAGATCAGATAAATAAATAAACAAATAACTAAAAAAAAGCCCTAATGGTGACATGTTGATGATCCTTACTGCCTTTGGAAAAAAAAATTCTGTTGTTGTTGTTTCTCTCTTTTTTTTGCAAATAAAACTTTTAATCAATGTTTTTTAATTTAATTGAACCTGTTATTTAAAGCGGCTGTGTTGACGTTTCTCCTTTGACAGTGGGATACAGCGGGTCAGGAGAGGTTTCGTACAATCACATCCAGCTACTACAGAGGTGCTCATGGTATCATTGTAGTGTACGATGTCACAGACCAGGTCAGTACAACTCCACACCGTCCACGCCCACTACAACCACTTCACTGTTCATTCATTCACACACTACGATGATATCGTGCCTCAGATGCTGATGACAAAACACTATCAGACAATCAGGTTCCTCAAAAAACTGCAATGCAGAGGTGTGTGTGTGTGTGCATGGGGGGGGGGCCCATCTTGGATCATGGTGTTAGATTTTCTTAACCCCCCCTCAGAGAGAAAGTGCAGCCTGCTTGTTGCTCTCAGTCAGAGCCGAACACCCCAGCGCCGTGTTGCAGGTACTGGAGTGCAACAGACCAAGGAAATCCTTTCTGTTTGGCAAGAGACCAGTTCTCCTCCTCACTCAGATCCTCGTTCTCCGGCCTGTGATGAGGGGAAATGAGTCCATCTTCCTCTTCCTCTGTTTCACACCCTCCGATCTTAGATTGCAGGTCGGAATGGAAGTTTTGCACAAGAACTGATGTCGAGAAAACCACCCACTGAAATGTGCGCTGTCGGGGTGTGTTGTTGTTGCTGCACCAGAAATAATGTGACCTGATGTCAGCTCTATATTTGGCCAGGAATACATCTGTTTTAAGGTTGGGCTCCACGTCTACACAGGAATTAGTCTTTCTGTTGCTTAAGACCTGAAAGCTGATCATGGATAACATTTAGGACAGAGGTGTCTGTTTCAGCTGTGATTCTCCCAGTGTTTCCTGAACAAGGTCCATACACACTCACAGACATGTGGAAACATAGCAAGTACATCGTGTCCTCAACAACAGGATATAGCCATAGTTCCTGCTGAGGATCCTCTGAGGTGTCCATGGTCCAGTTTAAACAAATGGCTCTATTTTATTAGACTGTCGCAGCTCTACTCACCTCGACTCGACTGGGTTTAGGTCATTAGGTCACCACCTCAACGTGGTCGTTGTAGCACGGCTGCTATGTCTAGCTCTCTTTTTTTGATCCTCTCGTCAGCGTCATCCTAACACACGTCTGCACCTGCACTGTGGTTTTCCACACAGCAGCCATTTAAAGGGATACGCCAACATTTTTCTTTTTATGTCTTACCTCACTCCACAGTCCATGACAAGCAGATAGACACCATCCTTTCGACTGTGCGTGCAGTAACAAGGGAGATAGCCGCATTGCCTGTAATTAGCTTAGCTCAAACGCTGGAAGCGTAGAGGTAGTGTTAGCCTGCCTCCAGGTTAGCGGTTGAGCTAAGCTAATTAGGGGCGATACGGGCTCTATCTCCCTTGTTACTGCACGCACAGTTGAAAGGATGGTATCTATCTGCTTGTCATGGACTCAGGAGTGAGGCAAGACACGAAAAAAAAAAGTTGGCGTATCCCTTTAACTCAACATAATAACAACAGTCTCAGTCCAGAGCAGTGGCCACTGTTGCCGGTGTGTTTTTAAAAATAGAGGGTTTGATTCTTGCGTCAGATGTCGTGCTCATGGCTCTTCTAGTGACGACTCTCTCTCAGTGTCCATATTTTAGTACAGACTCGGCTCACCTGAAACCTCAACAGAAGCCGAATGAAAAAAAGTTCCAGGTTCCAGGTACTGAAAACCAAAAAAACGAATTGAGTCGAGTAGCGCTCGTGGACAAGGGCCAAAAGTGAACATTATGAAAAGTAGTCCGCCCATTCCAGTCTGTTAGTAACTGGTTATTCTGCATGTAATCATCTGACGTGGACTTAATACCGTGTCCTGACTCGAGGGCAGACAAACTGCACATGTGATATACCCACGTTCACGGCTGCTCAGAACAGTTTGTAACAGATGGAAGCCGAAGAAGAAACTTGCATCCACTCCACTATGCAGCCACACCGTCCTCTGTACGTTGACAGGGGACAGACATGAGGAACTAGGTCTAGTCTTCTTTATTACATGCAAAAATGAATCTTCCCTATTGTAGAATCATGTGACTGTGAGTAGAGCCGTGGCTTCCATAGTGGTCATAATTAAGTTCAAAAAGATGAAACCACCACCGTCGCCACTTTTGCTTTCTCATTTACTCTTTCACCACGTTGCAGCCCTGCAGTTTCAAACCGACTTCCTGTCAGCGGAGAGTCTGTCACAGCAGCACACACTGATCTTAATAACACATCTCTATTGCATTAATGTTTAAATTAAACATTAATTTGCTCCTGCAGTATCAAGTTCAGCTCAGCGCTAATGCTAATATGTTTCCTTCCCCAGGAGTCCTTCAACAATGTCAAACAGTGGCTACAGGAGATTGACCGCTACGCCAGTGAAAATGTCAACAAGCTTTTGGTCGGGAACAAGTGTGACCTGACGACAAAGAAGGTGGTGGATTACACAACAGCAAAGGTGAGGCACATGGATGCTTTCTATCACACACACAAGCTGTTGCATGTCATCTTTTTCATGCAACAGTGGCTTTTCTATTGATATCACAGTGTTGTGTTGTCAAGATGACTGAGAGATGTCATATTTAAAAGGTCATAGATGGCGTATCCTTATACCTTATTATAATAATAGAATTACAAACCCCTGCACGCACCGGCTTACATGTGGCTGTGTTTGAAGCTGACAACTGGCACCGGCTCAAATGAGTCACGGGTCAAAGTCGTGGTGTTTTATCAGCTCTGGCTCTGATAGTCAGTGATGTAAACACGACACCCGGGCGAACTCGCAAATTCTCGTCCCTTTTCTGTGCTGTGACAAACACCTGTCACCTGAAACCTGAACCACCACAGCGACACTGTGCTCCGGCAGTGTTTCCCCTCAAACATGGTTTAAATACACACAATCAGAGAATGAGGAACCTCACCCGGAAGCTTCAACAGGAGCTCCGACCCTCAGGAGATGTGATGGATCAATATTAGCCGACAGCAGACACTTCACTTCTCTTCCCCTGTGTCTTTGTGTATTTGTGCTGTGTAAGGGTGTGTGATGATATTGCCCCATGTAGTTATGTGTGTATCCACTGAGTCAAATAGAAGGGGAAACTGATGTAGTAGTGTGACAGGAGTTCATCACGTTTGAGAAACCTGCTTAAAAGCACTCAAATGTATATGGTTTCACATTAAAGGAGTTCTGTTAGAGAAGCTGAGACCTTCTCTACTTCCTCCTCCACAGCACGCAATAGACTTAAAGGGATAGTTCAACATTTTGGGAAATTGGCCCATTGCCATAATCCTTACAGTCATAGCAGTGGGTTTGTTACCTTTAATTGTCGGTGCAAGCTATTTTTAGAACGGCAGAGCAGAGCCGTGAGCTGCTCAGAGCTACGCTAAAGAGGCTAATGGGATTTCTTGGTTTCCCTCATCAAACTCATCAAATACACAATCCAACAACTCCAAAACGTTCTCACAGACGAGACCTGCACATTCACCATGCTATGACATAATAACGGAACCTTACGAGACAGAGTTGTGCTTGAGGCAAATTCACTGCTGATGCACATTCATGGGCAGTTTTTCGGAAAGCAGTCTCTGCATTTACCTTGAAAACAACTCTGTGACTCGCAGCTCTGCTCCGCCTTTCTAAAAAAATAGGTTGCACCGACAATTAAAGGTAACAAACATACTCCTAAGACTATAGGGTTTGGGCCAATTTACCAAAATGTTGAACTATCCCTTTAAGATCGAGAATTCTTGATTTGCATGAAGTTAAAACTGTTGCAAAGGCAACGAGTTTAGATATTAATCAGTGAACGGTGCCTATAATTAAGTCTGTACCTTCTACCTGTCATGGATTGAATATCTTTAAATCTCTGTTTTGTTGTCCATTTCAAAAGTTTAACTTCTGGACACGTAATACTGACATATGTGACTTAATTTCCACCTCACACTGTGTCAGTGAACACTCTGCTCATCAGCTGACTCCACTCGAGGCCTGTGTGTCACCTAACATCAATCTAGCATGAAGTCGTCGCACAACACAGTATTGATTAGTAAATTATATTAACATGTTTACCTAATTTAACCACACTTACTGCGTGTCTTCACAGAGAAACTCTTATGAACCATTTGTGCTTAAAATATAAATAAAATCATGGATTTTAATAGGAATAATTCAAAGGAACATACCTTTTTTTTTATTTGCTAAATTGAAAAATCAAACCAACTATGCTACATTTCTCATGTGCTGTTACTATCAAAATAGAAAATACTAAGATGTGATCATCACTGATCTTTCCTCAGCAGGATGTTTTAATGAACTGAGACTGTTGGAGCAGAATAAAGACATGTGTAAACCCTTGTCCTCTGTCCCCCCTCCCTGTCGTCTCCAGGAGTTTGCAGACTCTCTGGGCATCCCCTTTTTGGAAACCAGTGCCAAGAACGCCACCAATGTGGAGCAGGCCTTCATGACGATGGCTGCCGAGATCAAGAAGAGGATGGGCCCCGGGGCCACGGCCGGAGGCGGGGAGAAGCCCAACGTGAAGCTAACCCCCGGCACTACTGTCAAGCCTTCATCAGGAGGATGCTGCTGAGAGAGAAGAAGAAGAAACAAAACAACCACTTCCATTTCGAACAGCCCACGACCCCCCCCGCCCCTTCTCCGGTCGCCATCCTCCTCTAAACTCCACTGTGTCCCAGTAAACCTCCCAACACCCCCTCCCCCGACAACCAGACAGGACAGGGAAGACATGATTCACAACACGTGTACGTGAGAACAAGATGAAGTTGCCTGTTATTTGTACTGTACATACTGTAGCCGCACTACCAAAAACAAATAAAGCATCCTTCTTGTCATACTGTCCTGTTATTGATGACCCAGCCCAGACCCCTCCACCCCCCCCCACCCCACCCCACCCCACCTCCTCCATCCCACCCCACCCCATCTCATCTCAGACCTCTCAGAGACTACTTTTATTTGGCCCTCTGAATGCAGGTTCATGAGAGTGCGTGTGTGTGTGTGTGCGTGTGAGAGAGAGACAAACAGTGTGTGCGTTTCTTTTCTTTTTTTTTGTTTCTTTGCATTCCTACAGCTGGGTTGGTAATTGAATCGGTTTCATTAAGGTTTTCTGTTTGTATAGATCTTTTCAGTTTTCTCTTTTCTCCCTCTGTGATTATGTTGCTGTTTGTATCACCATGTGTCTGTCTCATTTTGAAGGTGTTTTTTTTTTTATTATTATTATTTTCTCTCATCAACCTCTGCACAGCAGTGTCTCACTGTCCAGCATCTAAAGTCTAGTGCAACAGTATATGTACATAAACAATATGTATATATATATATGTAAGATCTGATTTGCTAGTTCTGTAGTGTTCAATACATTATTGGGATAGTCTTGACTCTTTTTCTCTGCATTAAATAATCTGTGGCTGAAGACAACTGTAAGTTTGTTGCTCAACATGTAACACTTCAACTTAAAATAAATATTGTACTACCAGACTGTATGAAATGGGAGGACCTGTCTGTGTAGATTACCTGTTTGAATTATTTATTCTGCATTCATTTGGCATATCTACTGCCAGTTACATGGGGTCTGTTTGCAAATTGCTGTGTGATCTCAGTACAGAATTGCATATATAAAATACAATGTTCTCTTGTTTTCTTAATAAAGGCAACTGAATTCAGTTTGAAAGGAACTCTGGGACCAGTGTTTGCTGTATGGATACGAACAGTGCTCCATTGTGCGGCCGTATGTGAAGGTTCAGCTCACGACACAATGGCCGTACATGTGTGTATGTGGATGTAGAAGCCGCTCGTTAGCCTGGTTAACCTCCATCCTGAGACGCTGGAGTCTGGCCTAGTTTCTGCTTCAGCACGAGTCAGCAGATTTTTTTTTTTTTTTAACAGGAAATCACACAGAGTTCAGCAGCTGACCAGTGGAACAGCCTGAGTCGCTCTGCGTCAGTTATCGTCAGGAGAGGGGAAGCGACTGAGCCAGCAGTTCTCCAAAATGTGATGTGTTCAGTGCTGCAATGTCACCAAATAGAAATAGTAGAATTTAATTCATTGTCGAGTCGATTCATAGTATGCATTATCTCGAGGCACTAAAACCTCCCTTTTAACAGGAAGAAACCTCCAACAGACCCAGGTTCATGGTGGGTGGCCATCTGCCTCCACTTGTTAGTATAAAGGGAGGAAAAGGGGTGAGACCACAAACAGCTGTCTACACCTTGGTTTGCCTCTGTGGGAGGCAAAGGCAGGGACCCACAGACAGACTCACCTCCAGCATCACTGAGCGCTTCTAGAGATGTGGGATGACACTCGTCTGGACAGAGTCAGGCCCAGGTCCAGGTCCACACAGCTCAGTGAGTCACTGTGGAGAAGATGCAGTCTGATACATGTGAGGACCAGTTTGGGTTTTAAACTGACATTTTTGGAAAATGAGGACATTTTTCTCAGAGCCCTTCCATGGGCTGTTTGAGGGTTAAGACTTAATGATAACTAGGTTATTATGATTAGGTTTAAGTTAGTTTTTTTTTTTACACAACAGTCCCTTTAATAGAATGGAAGGTTCGGTCCGAGAGTCCAAAAATGGTCGGCACACTTTGTAGAACTGATCTATGCTGTAATGTATGACGTTGGTAAGATAGGGATCGGTTCAAAAATCATTTTACACCAGCCACAGAGGGAATCTTGCCTGACTCACTGCAAGAGAATATTTTTCCTAGCTGCAAATGTTGGATCATTTGACTCCAGAGACGGTCACTTGGAAACATTTTTTTTTTTTGACGGTCACTTGGAAAACCTAGAATCAGGGATATGGGATCCATTTCTATATTAATGTGAAAAGAGAGTGGGCTACCACCTTTATTCTACTGGAGGACATCAATCCTCACGTGGCCCAAGAGGGAGCAATCTGGGGGCTGATTGGTTGGAAATATACCTGTTGGATCAGTGACTGAGTGATGTTTTACATAGTACAACATACAACACCATGTACCAGCACAGGCTGATTCAAAAGAGTATCTCGTACCAAACATCAAATGTTGTCTCTGTGAAGCGATATAACAACCAGACCAGCCATTCTGGGTGAATTACTTATTTTTCCAACATGAAAACATCCAACTGCTCGGCTCTGTTTGCTCCAGCAGAATGTGTCTGTCATTGTGAGGAATAAGCCTACATCAGCTACATGAACATTTCACTTCCAGTTGAGAGTGAAAGTATAAACAGAAGAATGTGATTTTGCTCTTTAAAACCTCTCTGTCTCACATCAGCCTTGTTTCTCTGTTCTGTACTGTTAGGCCTGGTCAGTGCAGGTGTTACTGATTGTTCTCATGGTAACATTGGTCATAGGCCCGAGTTAGGGATGAAGTGTTGAATGTTAATGGATTGGTTTGAGTCAGTCTAGAATTCAATAGAAAAACTTTATTGTCTACCTTTGCATGCAAAGGCACACATTTGTCTTTCATAGAAGACACATTATACAGTAAAAGAAAACATTTCAGAACAAAGTTCATTACCAGTCACAATAGCAGCCACATGAAAAAGTATCAAGTCCAGTATAAATATAAAGAGCATTATGCAGTAGTGGTTCGATTTAGTTGAAGCAGCAGCTTCAAGGTGTTTATCTTGACTGGTTGAGGTGATTTATGGCAACAAAGAATCTTCTTATTTGACTTCATGGCTCTGTACCTACCAGCGATGTAACAGTGATGTAGAGGATGGCTGCAATCATCGAGGATTTTGTTACTCTGTCACAGTAATGGGACAGTTGAATTTGTTTGCGATGTGTGATTTTACTGCCCATTTGGACTATCTTAGACAGCTTTGTCTTGCTTTCAACAGTCAGGTTTCCAATCCAGGACACAATATTAAAACAGAGTAGCCTATAGCCTACTTTCACTCTGTTTAGAGCTGACCTCAAAACTTCTTTATGGTTTTGTGAAACAATCTGACAAACATTAGACTGATATGAGCAAAGTTAAGATTGGACCGACACTACTGACCAGTCGAGTCTTGCTCCCTCCCCTCGTCTGCAGCTGTGGTGGCCGTAGTGTGACAGTTGAGGTTCCTGTCACTATGCCTCCAATTGATCATGTACCCTGGCTACTTGACCAAATGGGATGTCCCTTTGAACTGACTGGCAAGCGCGCATGATTCTTACCCGGGAGGTGTGGCCCCGCCCGGGCCCTCTTCACCTTGCCACAGTAGGAACAAAAACTCGAATGTATGAAAAGGTCAGGGAGGAAGACTTCCTGCTGGGCTCAAAAAATGTCTGGCAAAGCATCAGACAACAGAGGAGGGAACACAGGCCCTGGCATGTAGGAGATGGAGTTGGAGACGATTTACAGTCATGTCTCACTGTGCCCTGTCCAGCAGGGGCCTCTGCTGGACCAGGGGCCCAGACTCCTGGCTCAGACTACTGGAGGAGCTGAGAGATGAGGAGTGGGTCCTGTGGACTAATTCGCTCAGCGTGTTGCCCTAGGTAAGTGACACAACATGGAAGGAAGGAGATTAGGCACATATTTGACAGATACCTATGGAAGAGCATCAGGGCCAACAACAGAGTTTTTAATCTCAGAATTTAAAAAAACAACAAAAAAACTCTGTTGTTGGCCCTAATGCCCATCTCCCCAGCTACAGATCTACAATTTAAAGGGGAATGAATATGAAAGCAGCCATCTTGCATAAATCACAGCCACAAAAGATGAAATGAACTGAGGGAAAAGGTGAAAAACAGAAAGACAAGAGTGTTTTCATTGTGCATGGGAAAATAACAGTCATTCCTGTTTGTACAGAATGTGGTCAGAATGCAGTTTGACCTTCATCGACCCCTGCTGGCAACTGGCAGAAACTGCAACAGCAGAAAAGCTGAAAGCCTGGACATCCTTCCTCACCGGGGTTCAACAGATACAAGAAGACACAACTCGTGATGATTAACAACAGCAGACAATAAATAACAAGTGGACAAGATAACGCAGATATGTTTAAACATCATCAGCTCTATAATGGCTGCAGCTACACACGCACACACACTGACAGCAGAGCTGGAGATGATAAACAGGCTTTTACTTCACCCTGTTTTTCACTGTTTTCATGGAGCTCTTCAGTGAATACTGGACAAATTCATACATCAGCTTGACAGGTGATGATGCACAGGTGTGTCGGAATTTTTTTTTTAAATGTTCATTAATGTACACTGTCCCTCTCGAACAAATAAAGGAAATACAAATACAAATACAAATGAGACCAGCTGATCCAAACTTATTTATGAAAGTGTGGCAAGTAAAGGTGAGGGGCAGGGGTTGAACCCACACCTTCCGGGTAAGAGTCATGCGTGCTTGCCAGTCAGCCAAAGGTACATCCCTTTGGCCAAGTAGCCAGGGCACATGATCAATAGGAGGCATAGTGACAGGAACCTCAACTGTCACAAAAGGAAGAATCCCGACCGAAACATTTTTCTCAGAAATTCAGAAAAACTGACTTTTTGTCTCAGAATCTTAAACAAAACAAAACTCCATTGTTGGCTCTAATGCTCTTCAGTAGATATTATCTCCCCAGCTACCGATCTACAATGGGCTTTATGCACAGCTCTACTACTTCCTGAAATAAGACAGCTCCTTTATTTCCTATCTTACATTATTGGACCAACTCATTAATCCAGGTGGGCCTGACCATTGTTGTGAGGTCAGACACACCTGAATTAATCAGTTGGTCCAATAATGTAAGATAGGAAATAAAGGAGCTGTCTTATTTCAGGAAGTAGTGGAGCTGTGCATAAAGCCCATTGTAACTTGTTGTAACTACAATTGCAAGTTACACAGTGTGCGGGATTCCTCCTTTCATATCTTAGTACATGAATACATGGATGATTGTGTCTGATTGGATGACGTGAAACACAAACAGAGACTACAACTACAACTAGGTCCATTCAGTAACTTTAATTGACAGTATAGCCGACAGAATAAAGTTCACCCAAATGACAGAGGAGCACCAGGCCTGAGGAGAGACTGACCACAGTGTGGGAGTGGGGTGAGTGGGTGTTTGTGAACTCACACATTAACATACTCGTTAGCACAAAACAGTGAGTGACATCCAAAATGTGTTTTAAGGCTGGTGTGTGTGTGTGTGTGTGGGTTGGACCACCTGTCCTGCTTAAAGCTGTGAGACCCTGAAAGAACTTCACATCATGGTGCAAAAAAGCCAAGTCCTACAGAACAGTACCAGCTGATCACAGATCAGACTGGAGCGTATTGTGTGAGGCTGGACACAGAGCTGGTCTTGATACAACTTTCTGACATCACATGACTGCAATCATTGCTTCATTTGATTAGAAACTGCAGTATTAACTAGTGTAAAAATAGATTAAAAATTATTAATTCTGTCTTTTTGCTCTGTCTGAGTCTTTAACTGATGATTCAGCCACAAAATGAATATTCACTGTTCAAAAGTTACTGTCAGTTGTTATGCTGTCACCTCTGACAGGAGCACTGCAGCAGAGATTCAACCACAGCTGTCGGCTGGAGGTCAAAGCTATCTTTAAAGGGATACTTCACCCAAAATCGATAATTCACCAATCACCTACTTACCGAGTTATCAAAACACTTTTGGAGTTCCAGGGGGGGCCGACTGGCAACAGATTTTCATATAATGGTGACGGATTGTGCTCACTTTTGAATTGCCAAAAAAATACTCTTAAACACTGCCACCAAATATGAAAATCCGTTGTCAGCCAGACCCCCCCGGAACTCCAAAAGCGTTTTGATAACTCCGAAAGTTCTCCAAACCCTTCCTTGAGTAGAAAATTACTTGTAGTTTATTCATCCTGTGCAGCAGTTAATGACACACACTGTGGTACTCTGACCACCCTTCATTGTATCTGCTGTGTCTCTAGGATTCTGGCTGTAGAGTCTCTTCCATGTAACTGGGTGAGAGACAAGGAATGTGTTGGTTAGATATCTAAAAACACAAGAACGACAGTGATAATAAGAAAGTGCACTATTATGACAAAACATGTGATCCCTCAGAGTGGGCTTCTTGCTCAACAGCCTCTTTTCTATTCATCGCCAGCGTTCTTACAAAAAAAGTCACTTGTGCTTTTCTTTGTGAATCTTGATCAAGATTGTTGTATCAAAAATGTAGATTTAGTGGGTAAGAAAACAAAAGGTACAAATAAGTGAGCTGAAAAGTCCTGCAGTGTGTTTACAGAGCGGACCCCTGCAGCACATCTTCCTCTCTGTCCTGCTGGAGCGGACTGGGCAGACTGGGCCGGGTCAGGCTGTCCATGGCCGACAGGATGGAGGAGAAGAGGCGCTCGGTGTAGGTCTGCAGAGCTCCGGACTGCCTCTCGATCAGCTGCAGGGTGTCTCTTAAAACTGCAGACAGGGAACAAAAAAAAAGCGTCAGTGGAAGAATGACGATGGTTTTGGTGACGTGTGCGTGCGTGTTGATGCGTCACACTGACGCGGAGACGTGGTGTTGATGCTGTCCAGCAGGAGATGTCCGGTGTGCAGGACGCTGGAGGCCAGGGGCTGATGGCTGCTAACCGCCGTCTGGAAGCTCTGAGGGCGGGAGAGTGACAGTCTGTCAGCCTCACATCATCATGTGCAGTGAGCGGAGGGACCGCTGAGTGTCTGACGTTATGAAGCAGATGTGAGTTTGCTGACACTGACACACACAGTGAGAGATGCCTGTGCAGTGCAGGATCCTTTCACCTGACTGCCTGTGTTGTGGACTTATGCAGACTGAGCTGCATAAATAAAGCACTCCCCTACAAAGGCAAAGTGCAGAATCTGTAAAAATGCCAAACTGAGAAAAACAGCTTTTTGTGTTTTTCGTTGTCAGGTTTAAGCATCAAATTATGAATAACTACCAAGTGTATAATCGATTAGATAAAGGTGGAATGAATTAAGTGTAGTTTGTAGTTTGTCTTTCTGATCAATTCTGACCGTTTTATGGCAGATACTGCACTTTTGCCTTGGTTTTACTCCAATGGAGTAAATTATAAAATGTAGGGAGTACAGTACTCTTTGCAGATACTGCACTTTGCCTCGGCTTCACAGTGCTTTTTTGGATGGACAGCAAAATATAAAGCCCAATAACTCTATTCTACCAGATTGAAGAGAATATACCACACTTTTGATTGGTCAAAAAAAAAGAATAAAATGCTGGACTTTGCCATATAGGGCAGAGCAGCTTCAGTCTGGAACTGATCAGTTCTCTTCGTCTCCGTCTGCAGTTTATAATTTCTGATAATCAATCAACCATTTCATTTCTTTCTCTGATTGTAGCTTTCCACTCTATTTCTATCCTCCTATCTCTGTTTTCAGTCGTTTTTTTTTGACTGGTGACTGCTCAGATTAGCTGTGGTTGTGAAGTGAAACCACAAACAGCCTCGACTTCAGTTGTCTACAATGTAGAATCAAAAACTGTTCCACACACTGATTCTTCAGTGTCCTGATCATCTAATCAGCACAGCTCTGATCAATGCTGTTGTGATAAGATGTGAAAGCTTCATCCCAGATGTGAGGATGTATAGTAGGAACAGAAGCAGATGTTCAGTCAGCAGCTGTGTGGAGGGTTAAGAGGTGTTGACACTCCGCTCCTACCTGATACTCAGCCAGAGACGACTTTACACTGTCGATGTCTGCGCTGGGTGCAGCCAGTATCTCCATCTTCTCTGAAACCTTGTACAGCTGCTGGATCAGGTGCTCCAGATGTGAACAGAACACCTGCAACATCCACAACATCTGCTGCTCACATACAAAGTACACTCAAGATGAATTTGTATCCTGAGCCCAGTTGTTCAAAGGTAATCTGATCAGATTCTGGATAATGGTTTGGATTGGATCTTGAAAATGGTTTGTTCAGAAGTAAAAACAGATTCTGAGATTGGATTAGATCATGTAATTCAATCTTGATTTTTAGCCTGGATCGAACCCTCAGTTTGTGTTTTTTCCCCAACTACTAGGCTTTTAAATTAAATTTGAAATTTTAATGTTGAATTTGAAACACTTATATTATTAAATATTCAGAGTGTATTTGAGTAATGTATATTTGCTTTTGTATTAACTTTTTGTGGGTCAGACAAGGTCTGGCTGTTTAAAAGACAAGAAAAAACAAACAAACAATACAAACATCCCATTCGTGATCCTGGATTGCAAAACAAGGGATTTCAAAATCCGGATCATTTTGATCCAGATTAGACCTTTGGAACACCTGAACTCTGTATTTTATAGCAGTACTGCACTTAGAACTCAGATCATGTCTCTACCTGGATGTGCTGCATCAGGGAGTCACTTTGCTCTCTGTCCTGCTGGTTGCCCCTCTGGTTGCCAGGCAGCGTGAGGCCACGCAGCTGCTCCACCAGAGCCTCTACCTCTCTGAGACTGGACCGACTCAGTCCTGCTTCAACAGGCTCCACCAGTCCTCCAGAAACTCTCCTCACTGCCTCAGAGTCCCTGTGAGCAGCTGCTGGAGAATGGTAGACGGATTTTGGAAATTTTAAGATGTAATTTTTCATTAAGTGGCACAAAATGTGGCAAAATGTTTGTCTGTAAAGGCAACAGACCAATACAATAAACACCTGTCTCATGTTTTCCCTGATCTGTGTCTTGGCTCTCGTCCTCCTTGTCTCCATCGTCAGCCTCCTGTTTCTCAGGAAGTGTGATGGAGGAGAGGATGGAGGTGTTTCCTGGCTCCAGAGACTCCCAGCTGGCTGTGACAGGCCGGGTCAGCTTGGCTGTCACCTCCCTCACCTGCACAGAGGAAGCACATATTATAGAAGTCTTTATCTGACACTGGTCCAGCTCTGATGGGAGAGCTCCTCTGTTCAAGAGCTGGTGATGAGTCTGTTGATCTGCGCTGCTCGTGCTGAGTGTTTCCTCTGCCAACACTGTTTAAATAAGACCAAGATCTTTGAAAAGACTGGAATTTAAAATCTAAATTTTATACAGTGTTAAGAGACTGATAAAACAAAGGATTCATTATTTTGCAGTGGCAAAAGTTTTGTCAAAAAGTGAACAGTTACCAGTAAACAAGTGGAAGATGAAATGGTCTCCAAAAGACATTAAGTTAAACTTGAAACAATATTTTAATCAACATCAGTGTATTGGTTTTGTTTTCTATAGTTTTAGAGTGAAGAAGGGAAGCAAAGCAGCAGCCTGCAAAAGAATGGGAAACCCAGGAGACTTGAGCTCTCAGATGACTTTGACCAAGATATTTACACACTGTGATAGTGCCCTTTTCCTTTTCTGTCAATTTGAAAATGTAAAAGATGAATTTCTATTATTTAAAATGTAGGGGTGCCCATACTTTTGCATGCCACTGTAGAACCTATGTGAGTGTTTCTTTCCTGTTACTCTTTTACAGCTTATATCTTACATCTTATAACTCATTGCAGGCCGAGGTGTTGCAACGCTTTGTGATGAATGACTGACTGAATGAATTTTATTATATTCAATATTTCAAATGAGTCTACAATTTAAAAACAGCCTAAGTATCCTCAAATCATAATATATACTCAAGTTAGAAAAATGAGTAAGAAGTATGCACTAATTACCACCCATCCCCTTTTTAACTCATCATATAAACATATAAACATATAATATACATGCTTAAATACCCACACATGATATTATATTTTTATAACTCTTTTAAAATATATTTATGTTTGTACTTTGTTTTATCTCTTGCTCCAGACTATTCTACAAAGTCACTTCTACACATCATTCGTGATGAGATGTGGATTGACTGTTGATCCCTAATTCCACCTGGTGAAAGTGTTTTTTAGTGACCAGGCTTCAGAATGAGGTTGCTGAGTGTTGAGTGTGTGCTGACTGACCTGTCTGGACAGCTGCTGCAGCTCCTCCAGCTGCTCTGGAAGACGCCGGAACTCCTCATCCACCTCCACACACACGCGCCTGGGCTGAGGAAACAGACAGGTGGAGTGGATAAAAGCTGTGGAGGTGGAGGATGGAGCACCGTGTCGATGGAGGTGATCATCACCACCCTGGTAAGGATCCGGTCCACCTCTGTCCAGACTGCAGTCCAAACCGACAGGGGACAAACCCACAGGGTCCGGTAGGGAGAGCCGGGTACCGGAGAGCAGGCTGTTCCAGGATCCGCTGAACCCCGGCAGGTCAGGTGACCTATCGCCGGCATCGGCGGGACTTCTCTCTCTGGTCTGCCCTGTGCCGTTCAGCGACAGGTCCAACAGCGACAGGCTGGTGGAGCTGCAGAGGTGGTCCAGTTCGATCCCTGAGTCCTGCAGGTGTGTCTGCTGGAGAGAGTCTTCCTGCAGCTCGGAGCTGCCCCACTCACTGCCGGCCTCTCCCGGCCTCAGAGGGTAGGTGTAGTCCAGCAGGGCCTGGTACTCCCTGTTTGGGTCCCAGCGTGCAGAGCGCCTGTCTGGAGATGGAGGTGAAGTTTTAGGGATGGCACAGGCCCAGTATTTTGCCTGATAGGGCGACATGGAGTCACCTTTGGGGTGTTTCCCAGACGAGGACGGTTTGTTCTCCTCCGTCTGGCCTGGCTTTCGGTGCCCTGAGCGAGGGGTGTAGGTGGGGTTCAGGACGGTGGAGGTCAGTCGCGGTCTCTGAGGAGGGTTTAGTCTCTGGACCTCCAGGATGGAGCTGAAGAGGCTTCGCTGAGTGGATCTACTGGCATAAAGAGGCGATCCTACAGTCGCTTCTACGTGGTCCGGCCTCCCCCTGAGCTCTGAGACACCCAGGGGTGAGCCCAGATCTTCGCTGGAGGCCGAGGGAGGAGAGATGTCTCTGAGCGAGCGGCTGAGGCTCTGCGGGGTCAGCTCCTCTCTCCGTTTGGTCCATAAGTTCATATTCGTTTGGTTTCTTCTGCTGATACCCGGGTGCTTCTCCTACAAGGCAGAAAACCAGCAGAATGAAACACTCGGTTTTACCTCTCTGATGTCATTAATATTCTTAAAGTCAGGCAGGACAGAAGGGTTACAGCCACAGATATCAGTGATGATACAGACTTTTCTCCTTCCCAAGACATTTTTTTTCCATCTATACCAGTATACTTTTATCTATAATACACAGATTATTGTCAATAAATTGAATATGATGGAGGTCAGCAGTGGAGCTACTGAGCCAGGCTCAGGAATCCTTTGCAGGAGCTAAGCTGATTAGAGTGTGACATCATTAGGTTAAAATAGTAAACTTTTTCACTAGATTCTATTATTTGAGATATTTAATTTTTGGTTTTACATAATCTGGACATAATCATTATAATTAAAAGAAATAAGAACAGAAATATTTCACTGTGTGTGTAATAAATCTTTTTCATGTATGAGTTTCACTATTTGAATTGAATGACTGAAATAAATGAACTTTTCCATGATTTTATTAATATATTGAGATGGACCTGTTAGTATCAAACCTATTTGGTGGCTCTACAAAAGTATATAAGTCAAAAGTCCAGTTATTTGCTGATACAGTAGTGCTACAATGCTTGTGAGATATTGTGTGTATGTGTGGTCCATAGAGGGAGAGAAGCTACTGTGTCCTCACTCCTCATCAGTTATTTACTTTTTAACAGACTTTAAATGGTTTTCTCTTCTAAATCATGATTCACTGGCAAATCTAACAGCCTGTTTTATTATTGTAGTATAACTCTGTATAATGACTGACAATGACACTTTTCTGACTTATATGTGTTTCAGCAGATCTGGGTCTGAACCAGCACTCTGAACTTTTCATCTGATTCTCATATTTTGGAATTTTCCTCTTTTATAAACAGTAAATATATTTCATAAATGGCAAATGTAATACGTCATCAGTTAATAAATACATCAACACTGAGTTCAGACCTGACTGGAGATTGGGATATTAAGAAATATTTTCAGGTCAGATTGATTTGATTTTATAGAAATGTGATGTAAGATCCACAGGTAAACACTTCCATATTTGCATAATAAAGTATAAAATGATCTGTAGTCACTATAATTCCTAACATTTCCTCTTTCTCTGTCCCCCTTACCGTCTGTGTGTGCTCCTGTGACTGTGTCTTCTTTAGGATGGACGTGTGCTGTTCAGTGGAGAACAGAGGTTTCCTCATCACGTACTGTCTGTCCGTCAGATACCTGGAGGTGGGCAGCAGAGATACACTTTTGTGTGCTCCTCCTCTGTCTTTCTCTCTCTCCGTCTTACTCTGTTCGCCACCTTTTGTCGTCAAATCCAAGCATCTTCTGCTGTGCTTAAACTCTGGGAGATGCATCTTCCATCGTGGGCTGCATCCCTTGGCCTCCATTGGTCGTAGGAAAGGTAGGAGGGAGCTGTCAACTAGAGGAAGAGAACAAGTAGTTCATTGTTTTTGAACGGAAAATGTCTTTATTGTATCGTGTTTTATTTGATCTTTTGGTTTTATTTCTGTACCTTTGAGGAGCTGTGAGTTTCCTGCTCAGAGTCTCCTCAGCTACAAACTTCATGTTGCTGAGTTCAGGTGCACAGGAGCCCTGGAATGACACAGAGGGAGGAGGAGAGGACAAAAAGACATTAAGTAAGACAGTGACAGACACTCTGGATGTTTCTAAGGAGGCCTTATTAGCTCAATGCACTTAAATTGAATTATAAAGGCATAATCCACAGACTTTTGCTCCATATCATCTTTGTCTCTCTCTGGAATTAAGGAAAAAATAACTTTCTGCTCTAATAATTCAATGATTTCTACTTCAAAAAACATTTTTAAAACCTTCTTTTATTTTACTGTAATGAAGAAAAATGTAATGACTGTGAAGCATTAAAGCCACCTGGGGGCAGCACAATAATATGAAAACACAGCATCTGACATATAATTGTTTCATGATATCAAGTTTTTTAAGAAGCAGGTCTGGCATTTTACACATTCTGCGTCTCGTAATGTTCCGTTATTATCTCATAGCGTGGTGAATGTGCAGGTCACAACTTGTCCACCAGAGCGTTGTGGAGTTGTTGGATTGTGTATTTACAGTTTTTCTCAATTGCTAAAACACTAAACCCTGTTCTCTGAACCAAATTCTCAGTTGTCTGAACCCACTGATTGAATCAGTCACTCTTTTGGCAAAACCATAAACACTTTTCACCTGTTTAGACACACCTTATCAACACATTTTCATTGTGATACACCTGTGCTGCAGAATGCTTAGCACAGGAGGCAAAAGTCAAACACAACGAAAGCACAAGTTTCACCGGTTGAACACAACAACTCAAAATTGATAACACTTGTGTCCAATGATGTGAGGGAACATATAAGCCAGTACAGGTCAGGATGAAGTCCTGTAGCCTGATCCAGTACGGAGAGATACTGTAATGCTGTGGCTTACTGTAGTTATGCACTTGTCATTTGTAGATTTTTGTACTTTATTTTTTTACGTAGGATTACAGTATACAAGTGCTAAATGCACAATACTTCTTTACTGTACAGTACAAGTGCTACGTGTACAGTATGTACAAAATGCACAGGATTTCTACTTTTTTGTACTTTTTTTTTTTTTTTTTTTTTAACAGTTTTTCTCGATTGCTAAGATACATTTATTCTGTGCTAAATGCACAGGTGTTTTTGTTTTTCAAGAGAAGAAGATGAAAGGCGATGGGGTGAAGGAAGAGAGGATGAGGGAGGGAGGAATGAACTGGGAAGAAAAAAGAAGAAGGGAGGAAAATGGGATGAAATGGATGTGGGGAGGGGGGGTGAAAGAAAGGGAAGGAGACTAGTGCTAAATGCACAGGTGTTTTGTTTTGCAACATGCATTTAGCCTGTAGTGAACAATAAACATTTATTTCCACAGCTTCATGTCCTGAGCGTTGTGTTTTCTATTTTTCCAGGTAGTGTTTAGTGACTGCTCGGTAGTGTTTTTAATTTTGACTGACTCGGGGCATGATTTGACAACAAAGTTCAGTTTTGAGGTGAAAGTTTGGTTTTGCAAGAGGAGTCAGAGGTTTTGTGAATGTAGCTTGAAAATTGGGGTTTGTGTTCACAGTTGAGAGAAAAGGACAGAAGCTTTCAAGAAATGTGTCTTAGCAATCGAGAAAAACTGTAATGAGTTTGATGAGGGAAACCAAGAAATCTCATTAGCCTCTGTAGCGTAGCTCTGAACAGCTCACGGCTCTGCTCTACCGTTCTAAAAATAACTTGCACCGACAATTAAAGGTAACGAACCTACTGCTATGACTATAGGGATTATGGCAATGTGCCAATTTGCCAAAAGATTGAACTATATAAGACAGATAGACAGTTTGCATTTTGCTAAGAAAATATAGATTACTCCAGTATCAGTCAGACTGTAATATGAAGAGGAGCTCCTGGGGATTCTCACACCATTTCCCTTCAATTTGATCCACTGACACACAAACATGAGCAGCTCCTACTCCAATGGGCCTCCCAACAAAACAGAAAAAGTAAATATCAATAATGCAGACTCTTCTTTACACTGTGAGCGCCAAATCCACATTTTCATTTGGATACTGAGGGGGAAGGTCTGTACGTTGTGTTGTGGCATCACTAGGCAGCGGGGCCTGATAAGCATGCAGACGGTGGGTCCAGGCGGTGTAATGATACGCTGCTCCTCACCTGACTGATCTCATTAAGACTGCATGTTCAGACCTGCCTGTGCTCACCAGCCACTCAGAGCATCGTCTGTCCGGTGGGTCAGTGAAGCTCAGAGCAACTGGACACGTTGTACGGACAGATCACATCCCTCTGCTGCTGCTGCTGCTTACAGGAGTTTCATTCAAAAACAACTTTATAGATTTTATCAACAAGTGTGAATCTTGTTAGTACTGACTAGGGATGTCACATTGTTTTCACAATTAATAGCAGTATTTAACGCCACAATTAATTAATCGTAAAGATTCCTAAATACCGTCACTTTCCAAAAAAGATTATGGTCGGAACCATATCGGCAGATGTGCGCAAAAGTAAAGGTAAATGCACAGATACTGGTCCATTTACCTAACGTGATATATAGAATTATTAGTAGGAATTTAAAGGGAAAGTTCAACATTTTGGCAAAATGGCCCATTGCCATAATCTCTAGAGCAGGTTTGTTACTTAATTATTTAAAAATTGTTATTTAATTGTCGGTGCAAGCTTTTTTTAGAACGGCGGAGCAGAGCTGCCAGTTGCTCAGAGCTACCCTATGGAGACTAATGGAATTTCTTGGTTTCCCTCATCAAACTCATCAAATACACAATCCAACAACTCCAAAACGCTGTGACCTGCACATTCACCACGCTATGAGATAATAATGGAACGATATGAGACATTTGTAATTAAAAAGAAATATATATATAAAAAATTAACATTTGGTATAGATGACAATTAATGACTTGAATATTCCAAACACTTCCCCTGGGGGATTAATAATTAGTCAAAAATTATATAATTACATGACTAAATATTTACACAAAATATTTTGAGTATCTATAAAAATATGACTATTTGATTTTAGACATTATAGCTAATAGTTGTGAAATTGATAAATGCATAGTAATCGTAATACAGTGATTATTTCTCTGAAAATAATCGTACCATCCCCAGTACCGACTCGTTACAGTGGTAATGGCTAAAAAGTGAGAGTAAGAAACACTCACAGGTCACACACATGACTGCTGAGTGTGTGTCAAGAACAGACTGGGATGGTTTGAGCTGTGCCCAGTGTGCACTGAGCCTGCTGCCTTCAGCTGACCCCACTTGTATTTAACAAAGGAGGCTGCTGTGTGTTTTGTTCTGCTTCCCCCTTTTACATCTCCTATTATTCCGCTCCCAGACACACCCTCTGCAACAAAGAGGAAACTACTGCTTTTGGATTTCAGCACAAAGTGAATAATGTCATCAAACAAACCAGACTGATACTGAAGATCGGGCAGAGTGAAAGCACAGCCGTGGATACGGAGCATTTACTCTATAAAGCTGTTTTTGTCACGGTGATCTTCTGTTCAGTGGTATCTCCCCATGCAGGTAGTTTCAGTTTGACAGCAGAAGTCAAATGAGGTGAAGGCAGCTGGGTTATGGGCCTATATCAGAAGATGAGGCATGCTCATGTCTGATGCAGATTTAACCTGATTGAAACCAAACAAACATTGTTGAGATGCACGATAGTGTTGCATCGCTGTCAGGTTTTGGGGCGAGCCGGGCGAGCCTCTTGTCCTGTCCTCCATTATAGTGGTGTGCCTGCATGGTTTCCATGGTGATGGTCTAGAGAGGGTGGTGCACGACTCAAGAGGGAACTGTCCGTCAAAAGCTACAGCAGGACAAAGAGCCCCAGGGTGAAGTGATAGTAACTGATGATGATGAATACGATCCACTGCAAAACTCCTTCAAACCTTCATAGACTGGTCATGTGTTTCAGCAGCAGACAGTAATGGTCTCTTCAATAACATCTCCATAGAAATACAGAACCTGGTCATATTCAACACTGTCACCAGCTCCACAAACAGTAGCAGTAAGTCATATTGTCTATAATAGCCTACATACTCAGCCATCACCGCGTCTCAAGATGTCTTAAGACCCATGTCTATAGATGCGTCTTATAGACATCTCAAGAGATATGTCTTCAAGACATAAGACGTCTTGAGACACGGTGATGGCTGGGTATGTATGTAGTCAATTTACAGTTATTCTCCTCATTAATCACCTTTTAAAGAAAAAACACTTTCTGCCTTTGTTCCAACCAAGGTAATTTCACAACTTTTCCTGATAAACATACCAAAGATGCAGAACCGAAAGATATAAAAGATCATTTGTTCCTGCTGCAATCATTTTATATAACAATTCCTAAAATGTTTTGCGTATTCATCTCTCTTTATTTTTTGTGTCTTTGAGATACTGGTCTATTTTGAATTTCCCTGTAAGGCATGAATAAAGTATTTCTCTACTCTACTCTAAAAACAATACTTTCTTATTCCCTGGTTGGAAAGGAGCAGGGAGAATTTAAACCAACTAATTGAGCAACAGTTCAAATCAGAATCAGAATCAGTGGTAAGTCCTGGTTTGTCTTGGCATGATTTTGTTGTTTTTCACTTGGTTTGTATTGGCAACACTTAATAAAAAAAAGAAAAAAGAATCAGTGGTAAGTTGTAGATGGTTGGAGTTTTAGCTTCTTGAATTCATTGTATAATGTAGATTTATCCAATAATCCATCAATACATTAGAATATACATACGTCATAGATAATGTGGAAGTTAGAAAGAAAAACATACCTTTTCGAATTTTTATGTAGGCCTATATCAATTTCGCATATTGTTATCTTATCGTAATATATTTTTTACATGAAAAATCCTAATAACGATGCACATCTTCCTATCGTTTTTATATGTTATAAACTTGATCCTTCCTTGACTATTACAGTTCTGTGTGGGACCGGAAGAGGAAATTGTTCGTCCAGTCGTATGTGGCATGGATACATCCATCTGGTAGAAGTTAGAAAAGTTAAGCTACTGTAGTTTAAAAGTGAAGCTAGACCAGACAGACGCAGTGAGACCAGAGCCTCCAACACATTCAAGCCAAATCATTCAGAGTGAATGAAGCAGTGAAGCTGAGATTCATATTAGAGGCTAAACCACACACGATTCATTCACAGCTGTAGAAATCCAGTCAAACTCGGAGCTGATGCTGAGTTCAGGCCTGACACACCGGAGGTCACCATGGCAACAAACACAGGTGACCCAGGTACACGGAGAGAGCACTGTGTCCATGTAGGGTCAGTGCAGACTTACAGCCCACTGTAACCCACCATGTCTCCAGCATGGACACGAAACAGACTCACACAGCCTGGAGCCGACAGCCAGTGAAAGTTAGAGCAGCGGTGAAACACTAGCTTTGTGGTTTCACTGCTGTGGGAAATTCAAATTCAAAAATTAATTCACGTCGACTTATACATCTCGTAGCTGTAACATTATGAATTGTGGACAAACCCAGTATGAGTCGGTGTAGGCCTGGTCTCTCCTCTTCACGACCCCCTCGTTAAATTAGGCATCAGTATGATCCGCCGCTTCCTTGTCCTCAAACCTCCCACTCCGGCTCTGTGGCTCGCCTGGCGCCCGCTGCTGGGTGTGTGCTCGGCGGTGTTCAAGTGTTGAAACGGTCCGTTACACCCCGCCTCAGTCACGGCAGGAGAAAGGACAGATAACCGGGTCTGTCGCACACACAACAGGGTCGGAGCTGTGCTTTCAGTCCCGTTGTTGTGGCAGTGGACACAGCCTGTCTCAGCCCCTTCCTCTAACCGTGTTGCCTTCAGGTGCTGCTTTTTAACATCTGGACGTTAGAGCTCTACTCAGATCTCATACATAACTAGCCTACTGTAGGCTGATAAGGACTCTTGTGATTTATGCAATTTTTGCACATAAAGTTTTTTGTTTTTTTTGTTTGGTACTCTCATACAGGCAGCAAGACATAACATTAAAGATAACAACATGAGGAAAAATGGCAGCATTACATGCTAGATAAAACACCAATAACAATAGACGGGACAACCTAGCTGTAGTGATAAAAAGGCAGTAGCATAGGTGATATTCAAACTCATTCATGCAAGTGTTTAGAGTCGTTGTAGCTATTTTCATTACGTTTGCTTTGGTAGAAATTGTGACAATTCCAATATTGCTGGCGGCTTTGAACGCAACACAGCCTACAGAGTTGTCTTGCGATGAGTAGCGGGCTGATGTGGCGCTTCACTCCCCTTTAGCGGGAAAACGAAAAATTGCATCCATCAATTTTTTTAACCAGCAGTACAACCACGGCCTCTGATAATTAAATGATTATAAAATAATGTAGTAAAACCGTTGAACTCAATCTTCTTATAACTAGACCCAGACTCATGCTAACTGACAGCACATTAGGCCTACTGGATTTTTTTTTTCTTTTTACCTGACAGCTGAGCTGTTAAAGGATTGACTGGTGTTGTCTCAACATAACAGGTTCAGGTTGTTCTGCTGTTCTAAAACAACTTGCTTAAACTTCTTACTTTAGTTCATCACATGTATTTACACCAATACACAGTGAACAAATTGACAGAATAAGTGTGCATAGACTTGTTTTTCTTTTTATTGATCTTAACATTGAGGACACACTACCAAGCACACACTCACATCAATGTGAAAAACATGTCTCAGGACTCCACACATCTGATTTCTCATAAGTTATGTCTCCTATAAGAAGATAATGATGGTGAGGACAAGACAAGAAATGCAGGGAGAGAGTGAGGGGAATGGTTCAGCCAGGAACTGAAAACTGCAGCCTCCCTGCAATGGGCATTTAAACTGTGCACCCTAACCATTCCTCCATCAGGTCACATGACTTGATCATATTTTGATTGCTCAGCAAAATGTTAAATATTAACCAGTATATACTGCAGATACACGTTACACTAGTTTCTTTGTCCAGTATGTTAACGTTGATACATTCACAGTCAGAAACACAGAAGGTGTGATATTAACAGATATTCATCATGAATAATGAACTAGAAGTCAACACAGCGGCCCTTTCTCTCCCAGTCTCCATAGCGGGTGGGTTCTGGTCCCCGAGGGCCCCCCTTCTCCTTGGTTACAGGGTTCACATCATCAGGGAATTCTGGGAAAAAAAGACAATGGTTCAGTTCGAAAGGGGAGATTTAACTTTACCTTCTCTAAAACGGTGGCTCTCACTCTCTCTGTCTACACCACAGACCTCATTTGATGAGATTTTTACTTTTAGATTGTTCAGTCCATGACAAAAATACTCACTAATTATGTCTTTATGAATGGGATTTTGATTAATGAGAACTCCATCAGGGACAAGCTCCTTAGCTTTAGCAAACATGCCATTTAGTAGCTTCCCGAGCTTTCAACCACATTGACAGGGCCTTCCGAAGTAGATAGCAAATTCATTGGTTTTCTCAGACATATGGCAACTGTATCACACAGTAGGATGCGGTGGACAGCTCTGGTAAATACAGATCGATGGACCTTGAGCCTTGTTACACTGACGTTCAGCTTTAACCTATTACCAATTGCAAGATGAGCCAGTCTTTCTGACAGCCATCTGCGTGTTGCCTATTTAATTTCAATAGACATGCCAAGAGGAAACAGCCAAACACATTAGCGCAGCACCATCTTACTTTCCAGAACATCTTTGCTCTTCTCTTCGGTGACGTCGAACCGACCCTGCGGGGTTTTCGCTTTCTTCAGCGGCTCCTTGTCCTTCACCGCCCCGCTGGCTGCCCGCGAGCTCCCTGAAGAGTGGACAGACAAACAGACAGACAGAGGGGACATGAGGACATCCAGTCCAAACAGCAGCAGCTTCAGGCTCTCACATGAAAACATGAAGCCCAGGAGCAGTGACCCCGGGCTCGGTTAACTGACCTCCGAAGACCCGGTCCAGCGTTAGACCTGGAGAGACGACGTGTCTTCTGACTGAGGCACAGAGACACCGCAGCACAGACATGTCTGTAGTTCACAACACACTCTTTCACACACGCGTTATCTCTGCTCGGCTCGGACACTTACACAAGGATGCTGTTGTTGTTTGTCGAGCTTCTGCTACGCAGTTTTCGTCATCACCCTGCGACGACGTCAGTGCAATGTTTATTATTCACCACTAGAGGGAGACATAGTATTGCTTATGTGAATATCGCTCTGACTACCAAAGGTAGGCCACTCTAACTGTCTTATTAGGCCTATAATATAATATAATATAAAAATGAGCTAATATAATAATTATCATTTATCTATAGTCCTGTGTGAATAAAGATGTTGAACTGAACAAAGGACTGACTGCATTACATCATTCCTAGATGAATAAGCAGGTGTACCTGGTGTGGAACCTGATGTCACTGCAGCAGCCCTGGATCAAATCTGACCAGACAGCTACCCATTGCTGCATGTTGCACTTTTTCTCTGTCTTAACAATATTCCTGTCTCTGTGACAACAAAAAAGAACTGAAAAACTGGAAAGAAAAGGAACATGCTTTGCTTTAGTCAGGAGTTAGGAGCAGAGACAAGAACTGTCCTGCTCTTCAAATAAACAAACAAACAAAAAACCCTGTAGGTGACGTCAGGGGGCGCCCCATCTATATTCTGTTCATCTATGGTCAGGATGTGGTTACCCTGGCTACAAGAAGCAAAGACAACATAGCCAGCTTGACTTTGGACGAGTTCCAATGTTGGAAATTAACACCCACCAACACTCACTGGAGAACATGTTGTAAATCATGATTATCTATAGGCCTAACTGTACGCAAACAAATGTCAAATCTTCATTGTTCTAGACAAGCACCTGATATTCATCTACATTAAAAGCCAAGTAATCGACCTGCCAGTTCTCAATGGCAGCTGTAGTTCTGACTGTAGGCTTTTTCAGCCTCATCAGTCTGGCCGCCAACATTTCATCGGATTCATCCTGTTCATCTCCTCCCACAAACCTGAGCTGGAATGAACGCTCCGCCGTCTGGAGCTTCTTGCAGCCCCAGAGAGCACATCACATTAACTCTGCTACCACGCTACAGACACGAGTCCTAATTAACAGGGTATTATTTTATGGCGCACATTGAGGAAACACATGTTGATTTATTGAAAATTAAAGACCGAGCTGCTTCAGTAATGTGGTTTGTTTTGCTCCAGTGTAAAATGCAGGAGAAATGAGTGGGGCGTTTAGAGCGCTCAGGGTTTAACACCGGAGCTGTGGCTGCTGCAGCTTTTCCATGACAAAGGCTGGAAATACTGCTGCAGGTTTGGGTTTACATTATTTTGCCTTAGAGTAAACAATGTCATTCTGCCAGTATTTCAGTGCACATACACATACAAGGGGACACAGTGGCTCAGACAGACACAATGGTGCCCACCTAGAGTGTGTGTCATGTATAAGGCTGGAACCTGGCTGCAGCATCCTAAGTCAGGCTAAGGCCCCTATCTGCACGTCACTCCCCTATTCACTCTCTCTCATTCCTGACTTTTCTGTTCTTTTGCTATAGATATAAAGCAGGAATGCGAAACAAAATAAATGCAATATAATATAATATAATCACATGAACTTCACATATGATTTTTCCACATGTGAAAAAAATTGCACATGGGAAACGTGGTTCCGGCCCAATCACATTTGAATTCACATTATTCTTATTATTATAACCTTTATTTATCCAGGTTTGTCCCATTGAGACCCAAGATCTCTTTTGCAAGGGAGAGCTGGCCAAGAATGACAGCAAATAGTTTCAACACAGTCACATTAATCAAAGACACAAAACAAACAAACATAAAAAAAAACAACAACATGTGATCGCATGTGTTACCATGTAGCACATGTGTAAAACATGTTACCACATGTGGAAAATGGGTTCACATGAGAATTCACATGTAATTCAGATAAAATTGTGTTTCACATGTGCAAATACAATGATTCCCATGTGCAAAACTCATGTGAAAAATAATATAATATAATATAATATATTTTATGCTCCACCCACCGATGAAAAATGGTTGAAAGCTCTGGAAATATCTTGTAAACTGACCTGAAGACATTTATAATCTTCGGTTCCCAATTTCTGTGAATGAACTTTGACAATCCACAGAGGCCAAAGGGATCTTCAGTCATGTATGTGCATGCACGCTATACTAAATGGTGGTATATGGATGGACACAGCAGGCTCCACAGCCTCCGTGTTAAACTGGCTGCAGGGATGGAGCTACTCCCAGTCAGCAACACTGATGATGAGGTGAAGAGATCTGCTTCACCGGTGCTGGGTGGGTTGAGATTTTGGAATCCACTTTTCTCAAACCAAAGTGAGAGAAGCTGTTCTCCAGTGCTGCTGGAGCAGTAGAGTGACCTGCAGTATGCAAAAGGATTTGGACACAGTGCTGTCTGCTTTCATGCCTCACTCCTTTGAGTCAAATGCTGAGGAGAAGAAAAAAATTCAACTTTTTAAAAACCTTTATCAGCTGCCGCGACCGTGCTTCCTCCCCAGGGTAAAACACTTTGTGTGTGTGTGTGTGAGGAATTCCAGGAGGTTTCAGTGTAGCTCAGCTCCAGCAGCTCAGTGCTGATATTTCTGAGTGGATGATGAAAATCTCCTTTACATTCCTCTTCAGGCTTTTAGAAAGCAGTCCTGGAGAATCTCACATCACACACACACAGACACACACATGCACTGCCAAACAGCTGGCTCAGCACACCAACTCTGATACACACCCAAACATTCTTGGACAAAAAAATGCATTTACCTTTTTTTTTATTTTATTTTTTTCATACGCATCAATAATACACAGTGTGTGTCAAGTGATATCTCTGCTGTGTAAAAAGTAACACACACACACACACACACACACATACACTCTCATTTTTCCCTCTATAAAAACAAACAACAGAAAGTGTTGAAAATTCTGGGGAAAAAAAAGAAAATCTGGATTTCAAACATGTCCTGACATAGTCCCAGATATCTCCGACTGATAGATGTGATGATCAGTTGAAAACTAAAATATTCCTCCACGATTAAATGCCTAGTTAAATGAGGAAACACAACATACATGCAGGAATTTCGGGAGCAGTATTTATACATGATCGTGTTCACCTCCTCATGACACCACCTGTCTGCACTCAGATACATCCCAGCTCGTCACGGAGCTTAACACATAAATAACAAATCACTGAGGGAAGGAGGATTCCTCCATTTATACTCCTGGTATATATTATCCCCAACTTGGAATTTGATTTAAAACCCTTACAATTCATTCTCTATCTTATCTTCTATTACAAATATTGATTTGTTATTTTTTTCTCAAAATGTATTGAATTAAACTTGTGTTTGACTCATTTTATTCCTTTTGATGTTTATTTATGGTTTGATTGAATTGTTGGAATTTTCTTGTTCCTGTTATTTTGGATGTTTATCAGATTTCTTTGCAGTATTTTCCCAGAGTTGGAAGAACCTCCAGATGAGCCTCAGAACAAAAGTGAGCGGCTGTCACTCTCCATGTCTTTGTTTGTGTTTAGATCTCCAGGTTTACTGTGCACTAATCCCTGTTTCATAGGAGCAGTTTGTGACTGTTCACAGAATCGTCTTGAATGATTCATCTCATCATAAATCAGACAGAAGCAGCAGGAGTTCATATTTTCACCATCAGGTCTCCGAAGGTGATGAAGTGAATCCGCGGCTCCCCCTCAGCCTTTATAGAGCTTCATAGTGAGTTTCACTGTCCTGGTTCACCCTCTCTGCTCCTCATGGCCTCGTTTCCAGCACCAGCAGCTGTGTTCAGGACCGTTGCTGTCTCTATACCTGCTCAGCTGCAGACAGCAGACAGACGCAGACGGAGAGCAGTGAACAGTGGAGGAGCAGGTATTTCCCTCAGGAGGTGGTGGAGACCAAACAGGGAGCTAAAACTGAGGGAGCTCTGGACACAAACACTACCTGTGAAGGATTTTGCTAGATGTGTCTGAGGATAAATATTAGGTAGCACTTTATAATATTTAGCCTACACACTATTAAGCATTAATAAATACTGAATTTTTCATTTCTAACACATTGATACTCATTAGCAGGGCTGTTGCTAGGAATTCTAGGGCCCCTGAAAGAAGGGGGCCGCTGACTGTTCCACTTTTTTTCTTAGACTATTATCATTTTCTATTTAGCCTACTTTGTTTAGATGCTAATGCAGCATTACTATGAGTATTAGTCAGGGTCTTATGCAGAATAATTCAGTCATACAAAGATTAGACTACTGGTGTTTTTTGTGGGCCCTACTGGGCGCCGGGCCCCTAGAATTATTATCACCTTTCTCCCCTATACAACGGCCCTGCTCATTAGTATGTAGTTTTTTGATATAGTTCATTGATGAGTAAAACATTTTAACTGTGTTTATAAACTACATAGCAGTAGCCTATTCATGTGTTATAAATGATTAATTCAGTATTTAATGTTTAACTAATACTAATAGTGTGTACTTATAAAGTATCACCCAAATATTATAATCATCTTGTGGTGTAACTGATCGGACACATGTTGCTTGATCATCATTTTCAGATATGTGTTTAATGTTCAGAACAATGTTTGTGGCTAATGCACAGCCTCAGAAAGTAAAAAGGTCACGGTGGGAACAAGAAGCAGTGGACTGATTTTTTAAAAGTTTACTTTAAGTGACAAAATATAGTTGCATGAAAATTAACACGAGTTAAAAATGTATTTCCACTGGCACAAATTAAGAAAAAAAGAAAAATAGACATTTGGCTGAATGAATTAATTGAGACATCAATCATAAAAAATGTGGACAATTTTCATTATCTATTAATCTGGAAATTGATTTCCATTTGTTTCCAAAATGACAATAAATAGTGAAAAATGCCCATTATATGTCCAAGGTAACATGTTGAAAATGTTTTGTTTTGTCTGAACAACAGCCCAATCCCTGGACACATACTGTATGTGATATGTGACAAAGAAAAGCAGCAAATGGTGAAATAATAAACATTTTGGCTTTAAAATGACAAAAACTATGAAATAAATTATCAAAAATATTTTCAATTTCCTCAGCAAGTAATTGACTAATTGTAACAGCTGTATAAGAAATGAATTCAGAATGTTGTTGAATAGAAACAGATGTTGAGTTTACACTATTCATCTGGCTTGTAGCACACACACACACGCGCGCGCACACACACACACTCACATGCACGCACACGCACACGCACACAGGTCAGATAAGATAAAAGCCCTGTGGACAGATGGCTGGTCAGTTTGATCTTACACAGCAGAGAAACAGGAGACAAACAGTTTATAAGACATTTGTTAAGAGTTGAGGAAATGTGATCAATGTGGTCAAAAGTTAAATGTAGCTGCAAAGTGCCATTCAAATGTTTGTTCTTCTCTGATCAGAGGCTTTAAGCCTAAACGATCAATTGGTCAGACAGATCTCCAGACCTCCACTCCTCTGATGCTCTGATGTGGTGGATTATAGGTTCAAACTTGTACAAAGGTGCTAAAACAAGTGCTGTCATTCCGCAGTTATCGGCCCAATAACATGGCAGAAATATCTACACTGATGCAGACATCAGATATGAAAATATGCTGTTTATGAAACATCAAGTCTCTTACATTATAATACAACAGCTGCAGTCTAGTCCTGGTCCTCTGACAGAGGAGCGCCGTTCATCCCAAAGTTATCCACCCCGCAGTCCGCTCTGCGCAGGGCTGGGTCCAGCCTGGGGCCCTGGGATCCACATCAGACCGTGGGCACTCGTTAGATGAGGGGTCGGTATAAGGCTGAGTGAGCCCATGAGAAGCATGTTCGCTGTTAGCTGCAGCACCGGTGTGTGTCTGACAGAGAGCGGGTGATAATAAGAGCAGGGAGGTGACCTGATAACCAGCATCCATCGAACCGTGTCCTGCACCGGGGAGGGAGGGAGGGGGAGGGCCTCGCCCCTCTGCCGCTCAGCAGTCGCTCGGTACCGGCGCAGGTAGCCACCATGCTGCCTGCAGGCCGCCGTGTGTTCCGCCTCTACTCGCAGGCCGACACGCTGCTGATCTTGGCGGTGTTCTCGGACCAGGGCTGCAGGTTCTGCAGAGCGAACAGGGAGCTGTTCTGCAGGCACAGCGGGTCGGGGGTCACCGGCTGGTTGATGGTCTTCTGGAAGGCCTCCTGCTGCAGCTGCATGAGGATCCGGTTGGCCTGCTGCCGCTCCGCCTCGCGCTCCTCCGCTGTCTGCCGCCTGCGACAGTCAAGGAAACACCGCGGACTCAGCCAGGAACAGCTATGACTATAAATAGGTAATAATAATAATAATAATAATAATAATAATAATAATAATAATAATAATAATAATAATAATAATAATAATAATAATAATAATAATAATAATAGTCTAATAATAATTATTATTGTTATTATTTTATTAGCGTCGGCTATATGTAGTAAATAATATGGCTTATAGCTTCGACTTGTCACTTTTCGCTATAAACTTGGATACAAAAATCACTATCTTCTGTATTATTATTAGCCTATTTCATTATTATATAGGCTAACAACAGAAAATGTCCTAGTCATCATAATAAAATAAGCAGCATTCAGGATTAGCTCCAGTCCAGTCAGTGGATAAATAGTCTGAAATCAGTTCATTTTTCAGCTGCTACTCGTTGAATGGAGCCAACTCTCTGCCTTTCTGTCACATTATGATTTGTTATTTCTGCAAAACACTAAAATATAAAATACATGTGGTTGAACAAATGGATATTAGTGCCCAGTTTTTCTGGTTTGTTTGTGGTGTTCTTTCTGCATGGGCCGCGGAGGACGAGGCTGCTCAGAGCGTCACATCGCCAGTGGAGACAGCGATGTCTGACTTGGATCTACTCTGTTTTATTATTAGGCGATTTATTATTGAAGTAAAATGAAGAAGATAGCTATAGCTTCGGTTTATTATTTATGTTTATATCGATGTACACAATCCCATAGGCCTGTATCCTGTGGCCATATTTCATAAATCGAAGGTGATAAATTAATTGTGTAGATACAGGCCGTCCAGGACAAACTGTCCTTCTATGACTCTCTTTTTCTCGTCCTTTTATATCCCTCTCTATTAAATCAATTAAACAAACGAATAAGGCCTGTTTTCTTCCTGCCCCCCTCCTCCTCCTTCTTTTTTTATTTATTTATGTGTTTATTTATTTAAAGCATGATCTCACAACACAGCTTTGTATTTCAGCTTATTTCATATTTTATACATCAGTCTTTGTACTCATTCACATGTTTTGGCCTTTTACATCTTTCAAAACACTGTGTGAGTGTTTTCCTCAGTGCACCGTGCTCAACAGGACCTACACTAAATACACTAAAACCCTTGTGATTCTCCCTTCAAGACAGATGTTTCTGTCACTTTGTTTATTAATATCAGTGTAAAATAACAGTACCTTATCTCTGTATAATGCAACAACAGCACCAAGCTGCAGAGTGACCACAGCTGAACCAGCAGCTCTCTGAGAGTTTCAACACAACCTGAACATGCTGTAAAGCTGCTGAATTAGACTGCATCAGTCTGACCTAATAATCTGGACATTCAGTATTTGTTTTTCCTTTGATTGGCTGCAACAGTTCATTGAACCACAGATAAGAGAGCATAAGGAAATAGATAGTGGGAGGGAAAGCTAATGATAAAAAAAAAAGGCCTTGAAACTCTGGCAATGACAGTCAGCTTAAACAGATTCTCATATTTGGTTGAATTGGACCTCCTTGCCTTTTAAAATATATTGGAAAAACTCTGACTGCTTCTAGGGACAAAGGGAACTCCCAGTCTGCATAAGGAAAGTTTATTCTACTGCCACATACTGAGTTGGAAAACTGACAAAGTCTTGTCATTTCACCTCCATTTGGTGCGTCTGTTCTGGAACCAGGTTTTGACTTGAGCATCTGTCATCTTCAGGGCTTTGGCCAGAGCCGCCCGCTCGGCCGAGGCCAGGTACTTCTGCCTGTGGAAGCGCTTCTCCAGCTCACAGATCTGCAGGCGGGTGAAGGACGTCCGAGGCTTCTTCTTCTTAGGAGGGGTTCGGTTCTGGTATGGGTGACCTACACGACGCGTAACAGTGAGGGGTGAGAGGGACACTGGACAGGCGGGACAGGACAGGACAGGACAGGACAGGACAGGACAGGACAGGACAGAAAAGGATGGGACAGATGGGAAAAATATATATAGGACAGGACAGAAAAGCACAGGGCAGGACAGGTCAAAGCAGGGCAAACAGACAGAAAATGAGCAGAGCACTGATGGAGCAGCAATAGCATGGACAAATACGGCTCTCAGTAGGATTCCTCATAGAGTAAGACAGTCTTAACACAGCTGCAACATAACAAACTGTCTATAGTATTGTTGTCCTGTGCAGCAGTCTATACCAAAAACACTCATTATTCTCCATTCATTTGGACATCATGGCACCTCTGCCTCTGTGTGTTCTGTCTATTCATGTAATCATTTTTATCCCATAAGAAGATTTGGTGATCCTTTGGAGAACCGTTTAATAGATCAAAAGAGTTTGATCTACAGTTTGATCTAAATGTAAATATGAAGTCCTCATTTATATATTTACTAATTCCAAAACCAAAGAATCTATGGAAAACCCCTGGATATTTCGATTCACACAATTCATCACATATATTTTATTTTTTGCAGGAAATGGTGTGAATGTTTTAGTTTTAAATTGAATGGGTCTGGATGTGTTCAGGGGTTTTCTATAAAGTGAGGACCTGCACATGCTGCGGCTTCAGAGACAGAAGAAGAGGAGTTACAGCTATACACAGCTCACACTCCTCATAACACACACCACATAGCCTAGCACACTGTAAAATGTCAGGATCAACCCTCTGTGGCAATCACACAATAATAGATAGATAGATAGATAGATAGATAGATAGATAGATAGATAGATAGATAGATAGATAGATAGATAGATAGATAGATAGATAGATCTTAAACATTTTCAGCAGCTCAGAAAAAAATAAACAAAACAAAACAAATAAAAAACAATAATTTTTACTCTTTTAACTTTTTCGTGTTCAGATTTTTTAAAAATAGAATAACTGACACCATCACATGTCAGTTATTGATCTCTGGTTTTAATTATGTTATTATTATACATAATAAATTTATATCATAAATATATTATTTAATGATTAATTCTCTGTGCGTTTGATCTAAAGAACACGTTCAATGGACAGAAGCTGCTGCTGCCTATAGGCCTACAGGCCTTTAAAAAATACATTAATTTCTTACTGTTGGTTCTTCTAGGCTATTTTTTTTTATTCCTATTTTTTTTCATTTAATTAATTTCCGTTTTGTTTCTTGTTGTCTGTTTTCACACCGCTTACCTGTGAACCTGTCTTTGGTGTAGCGCCGGTTGCTCTCCATCCAGGGGAAGGTGAGCGTGGTCAGGTTGTTGATGGTCCCGCTGACCGGCGGCATGGAGTGGTTGGCCCCGTTCAGAGGCCGGTGCGCGGGGACACGGATGACCCCGGCGGCGTTCATGTTAGTTCCGTTCACATTCACGCCCATGTTCATGTGATAAGACCCGCCGAGAGACGCCATCCCGCACGAGCTGTTGCCTGCGCCGCTATATCCCGTGTTACCGCACGCGTAGCCGCCGCCGCCTCCTCCTCCGCCGCCGCTCCCGCAGCCGCTCACGCCGCCGCCGTACACTGCTCCGTGTCCGTAATCCGGCTCGTGCATCCTGGCTCCCAGCATGCAGCTCTGCTCCACGTTACTGAGGATCTGATCTATGCCGAAACTGATGGGCTCCACGTGCGCGTGCTGCTGTAGATGCGCCCCCAATATCCCGATGTGATCCATGGCCCTCCGCGAGCTCCCCCCCACCGCTCCGGCGCGAGGAACACAGTCTGCTCCACGCGCCGCTCCCTCGGACTCTTCTTCAGCTCGAGCTCCGGTCGTTATCTAGTGGGCGCAGGCGCACGTGTGTGCACATACGGAGGAATGAGGCTGGACTGCACCCCGTCTCCTCTACCCCCCCACCCTCACCCCCCTCTCTACCCCCCCCACCCCCAATGGGAGGACATCAATCAAAGTGCCAAATAGACAGCACGAGATTAAGACCCGAATTTAGGCCTAAAGACTCGAGTGCTGCACTTCATAAAACGCTGATTAACAGGTGCACGAGATCAATCACACGCATGCTCGCGCACAGGCTCAGCTTTAGTTGAACTCTGCTGATGCTGGGTCAGTTGTGCGCTGACAGGACAGAGATACAATAGTTACTCATCAGTTCTCCTCTCCCCGCGTCCCGAGGGTCACCCACGGTCACAGCAGCAGATCCACGTCTCTGACTATCTGTGTTCCCACTTTTTGTTAAGTCCAGCTCACGTTTTTCCATGTTTACACACACACACACACACACACACACACGCGCTTTTATAAAGTGCAGATTTGGAGCGTCCGTCAGTCCAGGAAGCTGCTGACGTTAATGATATTTTTTAGTAGCAAATACGTAAGTTACTAGCATTAATTCAAATTACACCACCACTTTAAAAATAAATAAAGGAATAGCACAATTTATTGGCCACAGCTCGGCCTGTGTTCATCCGCGCTGCAGAAATTAGGAGCCTAATAAATAGGCCTAATGGCTTGAAAAGTTCCGATATAAATCAATGAAAAAATGACTGATGCTTCGTGTGCATTAGTCGTATATTGTTGTGGAGCTCGCGCCATTATTAATTCATGCTCAGAGTGATGACACCGGTGCACAAACACTGATGCGTTTCCGTTCATTTGTGCGTGGGACTAAGAGCAGACACTGCTGGAATATTTCACCACAGTGTGTTTCTATAGGACTACAAACCCACTGCAGCCGCGCGCGCTTCTAGTGACATTTTAATAATGCAAATAAGCAATAAGTCATTATCTGACTTTAGGCTACACATTCATTAAAAAATATTAACGAATCCGAAAATGATCAATGGCCGTGCAGCGGATTAAAATGAGAGTGGGATTTATTGTAAGGCAGCAGAACAAATAGGTGCGACTATGTTTAATCGTTGATCATAAATAACGAGCTGCATTTCTGTGCAGCGCGTTTTTCCCCATTAGCGACTGGCTAATCTGCTGCTCCACACGCGCACACACGTACACATACACGCATAGTCTACACGAGCGCGCGCACTACGACTGCACAACAATTAAATGAAATATTAAACCACGCGGCTCATTGATTTCCTCTCCTTCTAAAAGCCACTGGGACATAATTACTTAACACAGGGCATTAAAGTATTAATATTTCATATGCTTTCAACGCTTCTCATTGGCCAGTTGACCAACATAAAATTTTAATGCACGCTTATAGCAGCCTATCCGCGCACCTATTCGTTTAAAAATGCGGACCAATAATGAACATTAGGGAGCGGAAGCAGCGGTTGAAATGACTGAGATGAAGCACAGTGGTGGACAAACACTGAGCTGTGTTTACTGTACAGTTTTACCAGGTAACCCACCCACATACAGCAACATAGATCTGATGATGATCTCCTTATTTATCATCACAATGAATTATAGCAGGCCTAATTATTGTTTTTCTCTAAATAAGAAAAAAAGTAGTATATTATCCTACTATAAATATTAATTTATAGGCCTATTCTGATCAGCTGGTTTTATTGGTGGAATGTGATATTGAGGAATAATTCAACAGATTAGTTTGGACCATCTCTCCAGTGTGGCCGGCTGGACTGATTCCCCTGCGGGCCGGTCAGAGGCCTAACCCGCCTCAAACTGACACAGGCTGTGGCTTCTTTTCAAACTCAATTATCGAGCGCGCGTTTTCCGCTCACTGCGTCCTTATGGGCTTTAAAACCCCGCATCTCCTCGCTTCTTGTAGACGCGTATATTGATTTATCCGCCATATAAGCGACAGCATGCTGCTCCGCAGGCCGAGGCGAGTTAGTCCCGTTGGCTGAAGCTGCCAGGCTCCATCAGAAAGTCAGCCTAAACCCTGGAGCCACCACAACACGACCAGACTCTGAGTCAGAGCCGCTCCTGTGATGACCTGTCTGTCTCCTGTCTGAGTGAACCCTGATCACTCCTCCACTCAGGTGCTGCCAAAACTCTAACAGGAAACCAGAGGAACACACTTCAAAAATAGAGAGACAATGGGAATATTTAAAAATACAAATCAAAAATCTCAAAAAAAACTCAAAAACTCAACAAAAAAAAAGACTCAGGCTTCAGTGGTGTTTCTATATCACATCATTATTTAGCCTGCAGCAATAGATTAGGGGCACATAATGGAAAGTTTTTTGCAGGTTTACAATATAGAAATTAATTAGGCAAATCTTATCATTCTGATTTAAACACCATTTTCTTTTTAATCATATAATTTTGTCATGCCCTCAGATCAGATTTTTCTATCAAATCAAATGTTATATAGTACTATAAATATAAGATTTGATAATTAACACCATTCCAATGAAGAAATAATTCAAACTCTCCTCAACAACAATCTTTTGTCTGCAGTGTTTTCTGATGTGATCATCTGATCCTTCATCAGAAATGATTCATGAGACCATTGTCTGATCTCAGACGGTGCAGCCAGCCAGGGTGGAGGGACGATCCTGCAGATCATGGTAAAAACAAAGCAGTCATGTCTGCTGGTATATAGGAAATGGAGGTTGTGTTTGGTTTTGGGAGGACAGTCTCTTTATGGAGGCTGGTTTGCTGCAGAGCTGCTGTGTTAGACCTAGGTTGCATGAGAGCATATGAGGATATCACAGTATGTCATAAGGTTTTTGCAGCAAACTTCTGCAACTGTTTGTTTAGTATATCTGTGTGTATTGATCCAAGTCATTTAGGTTTGACCTGTGGATAACACTGCATAATGAAGGAACATGACATAACGAATGCTGTTTTTGTTTCACCCAAACAGCAGATTATACAACAGTAAACCCAGACTGATCGGTTGTGTTGCAGCAAGTTGAGTTATGTGTATGGACAAACTTATTGTGACCTTGTTTCAACCTGTGAATCCTCCTTTGCTTTTGTTTTCCTTGTTTTAAGGATATGTGTGTGTGTGAGTGTGTGTGAGTGCATGGGGGTGGGGGTCTACCTGCAGAGTCCTTGACCCTTGACCTCCACCTCAGAAAGCTGATGGAGCTGGCAGCAGAGTCAGCTCCATCAACTTTCCCTCTTAACGTGAGATGAGTTCTCCTCTAACCACAGGGCAGAAGGTGTGTCGGTGTGGTGGTGAAGTTAGTGTTGGGCAGCAGCACACACACCTGGCTGCTGGGTTGTACCAGCCACACTCCCTGTGGTGGCAGCAACAGTCTACACTGCTGACTCTGAGAGCTTTAACACAAGCACTTTATATAAAAAAACAGAAATGTCACAATCACAACTCATGTGCTGCAGTAATTGCAACGCTTGTGTCTAAATGCTTTTAACTTAAAAGTGCATCTCAGTTCAGTTTACTTAATTATCAATCAACATGTTGGAAACATGGAGGAACATAATACATTCCTCAGGTCCAGTAACATACAGGATAAATGATAATACTTCATTTGACACCAATCTCTATAATGCATTATAACCCATTATGGTTATAATGCAGTAATAACACCAACACTCACAATGATCACAATAAATGATCACAATGCTTTATAACAATAATCATAACACACTGTAAAGCATTTTATCATGACTTATAAGGTCAGGTATTATAATACGTTATAATTAGCCTATTAGTAACTTGCTGACAATGCCCACATCAATAATGCATTATAAATATAGTTATTATGTGTTATAATTAGCTTATAAACGTGTATAACTATCATTATAAACACTCATAAATTATCACAAGACTTTATAACAATAAGCATACACATCATAGAACATTTTATTTTAGTATTATAATAGAGTTATAATGCTCTATAATGTGTTATGCTTATTGTTATAAAGTCTTATGATAATTTATGAGTGTTTATAATAATTTATAATGCATTATTGATGTGGGTATTGTCAGCAAGTTACTAATAATTATAACGTATTATAATACCTGACCTGGTAAGTCATGATAAAATGCTTTATAGTGTGTTATGATTATTGTTATAAAGCATTATGATCATTTATGAATGTTTATAACTATAGTTATACAGTGCTATAACTGTATTATAACTTATTATAAGTATGGTTATAATGTATTTTAGAGATAGGCGTCAAATAAAGTGTAATCGGATAAATAACATGAAAGAATGTGTTAATTTTTGTATTTCCTTGTCTTGTGATTTGGCACGTGTTGTTGATAAAAGTTGGGATGTTCCATCTTCCACACTGCTCACGGTCCTGATCGGTGTGTAGGTGTGTTTGTACCTCTGCAGACTGTTGGAAGGTCCTGGCTGGACAGGACGTGTGAACCCTGAGCTGCTGGATTCTTCACTGAGACTGACAGAAGTTAAAGTGTGAGTCTCTCTCGGTCAGGACTGAAAAAACACGCAGAGGTGCAGAAACACTGAGACAAGTGACTGATCTTCCTGTTTAGTAACACGGGGAAATGGTGAGAAACTGAAGGAACGTGCAATGGATGGACTCTGAACCTCCCCAGGAGGAAACACACACACACGTAGACCTGCATTAATGGATGCACACATGGGAAACAGGCTGTTTTGGTTGTGTTACTGTGTGTTTGTCAGGCTTCCCTCTGCTTTGATGGGATTGTGTGTTTCTACTGTTTACCTCAAATGACTGTGATGACAGATACACTGTTGCTGCTGTGATCTGTTTGGTACAGTATCTGCTGCTGTTTGGTGTAAATGTGCTTTTACATTACTGTAACCACCTCCAAACGTCTTAACAGATTTTTATTTTATTTTTTTTTTACTTTTTTTTTTATCAGACATGATTTAATGTTAACTTTAAACATTAAAAAAAAATCAGCTCTTCATTTCATTTATTGCTTATTTGTCGAAGACAATGCACATTGATGAGCAATACGCATACATGCCAGATTTAGCTCAAAGCTAATTTCCATCCGTAGTAGACAGACAGACAGACAGACAGACAGACAGACAGACAGACAGACAGACAGACAGACAGACAGACATAAATAACAGATAGTGCAATACCATAAGAGAAGACACAATATTGGAAGCAGTTGTACAATAAATTACAATAAAATAGAAAAATAATAACAAGGGCTAATGTAGAGAGTGGGTCAGTATGGGACACTATTCCAACATGCTATACGTATTTGTATTTGTTGATGTAGGTGTTCTTTTTAATTTAATTTTCTTGCAAAAATCCTATACATTTAAATATGCAGAGGAGAAGGTTAAGGTATTTTTAATGGTTTTCAAAACCATAACAAGTTGCTATTTCAGCAGCAGCTGCACAGACAGACAGATGGACAAGGCCTTCAAGGTGATATTTACTTTTTTTTAAAAACTTAGGTTTGCAGACATTTTCTCCACTCAGCCTCCCTTCCTCCATGACGAGAGCAGCTCCTGTGATTGGTCGTTGCAGACTCCACCTGCTGATTTCTGTATGCCTCTCTCTCACTAGGGTCATCCGTGCCTGTGGTCAACCAATTGGTCGCTCATACTGTATGTGCATACTTGCACCAACGTCTGTGCCCTATATTCAGGAAAACCGAGCCCATAATCTGTTACATCTGCTAAAACTAGAGCAGATTCCATTTCAGCACATAGTTGATACAGAGTGAGTTTACCCCGGCCCTGTCAGCCAGAAACCAGTGACAGCTCTCCAGAAGAACTGGGTCCAGTTTCTGATACCTCAGCTGAGCAGAGCTGATCTCTCTCCGGTCTGTGGGTGTGTGGGCGTTGTGTGTTCATGCACAGTCCACACGGAGCAGAAGGAGGGGGTGTAGAGTCAGGAGAGGCCCGAGCTGATTTTTTTTTTTTTACCGTGGCCGTGATCCAGTCCAGATCATTGGCGGAGTTATGAAAGTTGAACTGACCTCATACTCTACATCAGCATCTAAGAGAAGTTTTCATAAACCTCAGAGGAAAGTGATCAGCTAAATTGTCGTCCACCGTCCCATGTGGAAAGCGCTGCTACTGTAATGGTCTTTATATTCGCTGGGCCTCTCGGAGGCTGAGGGCTGCTGTTTTCCTTCCTCCCCGGGAGACTGACAGCTCCCTATCAGAGCACTTATCATCTGAATGTCAAGGACTTCCAGAAAATCCCATTTTCAGGTGATTAATGGAAACCAGTCAGCACATGAAGAGGGAGAGGGAGTGGGGAGCGAGGGAAAGGGGAACACAAAATATCAATAACAGTTAAAACTTAAAGGATCATGAGAGAAACTTGCTCATGTGTTTTTGAAAGTAAGTGAAAGCCATCTGCAGCCTTGTTTAAAGATACTTTCAAACCATACGTGAACAGACAATACATATATAGTATAGCCTAAAGGTTTAATAGCCTAATTATAACAGGAGCAGAGGGAGAAGGCCAGTGATGTACAATAAAAAAAACAAAATCCACTTAAGGAGGTGCTCATGATGGATGGTTGAGTTGACAAAAGAGTTTGATTCCCATGTGAAAGTCGTAGTTTATGCCCTTTCTTTTATCCCTGAGGTTAATGCACCATTTCTACCATGACAACAAACTATTTTATTCCAAATCACAATCTTTTCCCAAACCCAATTTTTTTATGCCTTAAAAATACCAATTCATGACTGTTTGAGTATGTTATATGGAGTTGAAAGTAAGCTTTCAGCAGTGGGGGCGCTGTTGTACAAAACACTGCTCTGGGTTTTATCCGACAATGGGAATATGGTTCTTCAGGATGGAGAGCTTTTTGGACAGCTTGCTGTCATAAGACAGTGGAGAGCTGTTAGGAAGCGAGAGAGCGGGGACAGACCTGCAGGGTCGTGGACAATGTCCTGAAGATACCTGTCCCAGGACACCATGAGATACCATACATCTGTCGCTACCATCCACAACAGGGTTGACTGTTACAGACCCAGTGACCCATAACTTTCCATACTTTTCCCATATAAGGCCTGGTGTCAGTCAGGCCCAGTGTTGTTGACCTCTCGGGGAGGACAGACCGAGCAGCTGATGGGAGGAACCGTTGGCTCCGCGCGGAGGAACGGGGAGGAAGCTGGGAATGCTTGATGTTTGGCCTGAGCTCTCAGAGCGGAAGATGAAGCTTTTAGATGTTGATGAAGGAACCTCTTCTCTCTGTGATCTCTGACTCTGGGATTTCAGATGGCTGCTGTGTGAACCTCCACAGAGGAAGATCCATGTTGGCATCGATCAATCAGAGTGACCCAGCACTAACCGTAGACACTCCAAATGTGCTTGGACGAAGGAGACACTGTGCTTCTCACATGTCCCCATGTTACACGAATACAGCTGTAGACTTTAGTTTATTCCTTTATTTACAACATGTTATTCCTAAATCCACCTGCTCCTTAGTCAATGTTCACTCTAAGCTTCCTCCTTGTGTAACTGAGGTCCGCGGGTAGTGACGAGGTACCAGTGAGGCAAAGTGACGACGTGTGGCGGTTAGCGGTACTGAAGTTGAACTCACTCGCCCATAAAACACATGCTAATCCATTTGCCAACTGGTCATTTACCTCTTGGCGAAACGTGGTGCAGGACACCCGAGTTCGAAACCCACTCAAGGCAGGCCAGAATAACATCGGCCACTTTGTTTTGCTTTGTTGTTGCAATGTGTTTTCAGTTAGTCTGGTTTATGAACTTGGGTCCAGGTCTAGTCAAAATGTAGCACTGATGAAAGACGTTTTATATAAAAAAAAACGTCTTTCTGGAACTCTAGGAATTAGAAATATGAGAGCAGGGTGACATGGGGTGGGAAAGGTGAGACAGGGGGTTTGAGGTTAAGTAAATTATGAGATAAAATAAGTCTGTGAATGTAAAAAAGTGACAACCACAGAATATATCATAATACAAGTAACCACCTGTTTAACACTGGGCACCTTTACTTTGCCAGAAAGATGAATATAATGGTTTGCTGCCGTAGAATAGAATCTTAAACGTTATGCAAAATAGACATTCACAATGTTATGACATATAAATTAAAAGTGGAACATATGAGAAATCCATCACAGGAACTGAGCAAAAATCTTAATGTAATCACTTGTTGATTGATTGATTGATTGAATGACTGAAAACTTTATTGAACAACATTAGTGTTCAAAAGGATTAAAAACACAATAAAGCCCAAAGTCTTGTTTCCATTGTGGTTCTATTTGATGGTAGACGGTCCTACACATAGATTAACAAGGAAGACAGGCACACAACACATGGACTAAAAACATGGAAGAGAGACACTAGGCAAATAAAATAGATAAAACAAGAGATTAGGTCCCAAACAGAGACAGCAGACACACAAACAAACAATACAATAAACATAATCACAATGAACCATAACACTGTGATCTAATGGTCCTTGTGCGAAATTTACTGAGGTGTGTGTGATGTTTTGAGTCTATTAAACATCTGACCCGTTGGACAGAAAACACTCATGACAAAGTTGACATAATCTGATCCCACGCCTCCAAACCTAAAACCTGGCTGCTGGGTGGGTGTTAATGGAGACTTCAAGAACATAATTAATGGTGAGATATGCATCAATTGATGATGGCATTTACATCAGTATCATCAGCACTCAGCTCTGTGGTAACAACTGAACGCAACATGTGTCACTGGAGCCCGAAGCCATAGACACAACAAGAGAGCTGTGAGTCTAGAGTCCATCAGTGGAGCCAGTGTGAAACGTCCTCATTAGACCAAACACAATCTATCACACAGACACACTATGACAGGCCTCAGTCCAATGTGGCTGTGTGTGAATGCCACCGTGATAATTACAACACCCTCGACACTGGAGGAACTGCAAGGGTCTGCCACCAGCGTTTTTATACTACTGTATGTGTGATCATGTGGAGAATAAAACATCGACACTAATCGCCTCTCTAATGTGTGTCTCTGATTGTGTTGACACAGTGTCCCTTAGTGGGACACTGACAGCGGAGACGTGGTGGTGATGGATGGAGGCTGTAGAGATGTGGTTGAGCTGACTCTATTAAACTTACTGTAACCATGACAACGTGGGTCCTCTAACCGTAACAGCTTATTGATTTCAACAGTAACATTTGATTCACTGTCCAACAACAACAACAACAACAACACTGACTATGTGGTTAAAGTCACAATGAGTCAATGTGTGGTCCCAATGCAAAACCTGCCTCAGTCCTGTCTCTATAGTGTGTCAGACATCATGGGATGTTTCCCAGTGTGACTCACTGCCTATAGCTAACTGCTAACATCTACCACCCACAAGTAGCCTACTCATATCTCAAGTTCTGCCGAGAATATTTTCTTGTCCTAAACCAGTGAGAGTCTGGACTGCAACACATTTCTGAAGTCTTACATTAAAACAAACATCTGGATGGAAGCACATCATCACAGTTCCTAAAGCTGCAACCTGAAAAAGTTGTTCAGAAAAAATAATTTGATCTCTGTTTTTATCCTTGTTTTATGCATGTGCGAGATGTTTGTAACAACTTTTTCATGTTGCAGCCTCAGGACACTTAGGTCAGTACGGACGAGCAGCATGGAGGTAGGATGTTTCATCGTGTGTGTTCGAGACGATTCCAAAGTGAGCACAATCCAACGCCATTATATGAAAATCCGTTGCCAGGTGGACCCCCCGCAGAAAACTGGTGAATTATCGATTTTGGGTAAAGTGTCCTTTTAATAACATTTTAAAGGAGTCATAACCTGGTTTTTTACGTATCCAGCCCCCCTTGGATCGCTTTGGATCAATTCGTAAAACTTATTAGAAAAAAAATAAATAATTTTAATCAAACATTGAGCTTGTTCTGACCCTTTTTCCTGTTGATCAGTGAGATTAGAAACATTTTGACTGGTCCAAATGTGCACTGGATGAGGCTAGCTATCATTTCATTTAAGGAAGGACAGAGCTGGGGGGCTTTTGCAGACTCAAAAACATAAACAGCCCCCTGGTACCGCAATGTGGTTTCATAAACTGCTATCAATTGTTGGGTGGTGAAAGACTATCTCCATGGTGAGGTCACCGGGAGCAGAATCAAAATCTTGTTTAGGAAGGCACACCATTGTGTGAATATTTTTCGGAAAAAGAGCTGTGAGTGGCGCCACTTTCAAAGTCCAGCTTTTCAGGCAAGTTTCAACTGAGGTCAAACACCAATATGCATGTTTTAACAAGAGAAATTGTTTTGATTTCCGGTTTTGACTCCTTTTTGTTTTGTTTTGTTTTGACCAAACAAACAACAACATATTCTGTTTATAGAAAAACAATCTAGCTTCAATGATGCTTTCATTACAACCTTTTTGCTGTTGAAAATGAGTGAGATGAGAAACATCAGATTGCACAAATATACAGTAGGCTAGCTATCATTTCATTTAAGAAAAAAGCTGCTGCAGGTTTTTTTTCACTCAAACAACAGAAGAAAAACCATTTAAGTGGAAAAATAATCCACTATTGGTCCTGAAGCGGCAGGATGTGTGTGCATGGTCATAAGGGAGCATGAATATGTCACACAGGTTAGAGTGTGACTCACTGGTGTGGTGTCAACAGACCAAAGCTTCTTTATCTTTTATCAACTTTCCCCAATTAATAAACTGTGTTTGATTCTGTTGTTCTCCATGATTTGACAGTTTTTTTCTTGTTTCTGAACTGATGTCCCTGTTGCTGCTCTACACTCCTTTGAAATGTTTTGGATGTAACTTTATTCAGCCTTTCCACAAATAAATGACACACTAAGCTACCCAGGATTTTTCAGCACAAACTGGTTTCACTCAGTTTTTATGAAGCTTCAGACACACACACACACACACACACACACACACACACACACACATGACAGGTGGACTGCATCCGGTGGAACGGCACCCCCTCTGTCAGCACCCTGAGGCCCCAACAACCCCCTGCTATCCTCCCAGTGCATCGTGGGTGCCTCCGTCCTGTTGGAGGCTGTTTCGGGTCGAGTGTGTGCTTCCTGCCGTTGGTTCATGTCAGGCTGGGTGGGATGAGTGGTGACTCTTCTGGTTTCCAGTTCTCATCCATCCATCCAGTGCGGGCAGCTGGGACACGTTGGGATCATCCTGCTCTTCTCCATGAGTCCTCTGCTCAGTTCCTGCTGACAGTCTGAAGCTCACAGTTTTAATTCTTCTGAAGGTGAAAGAAACATGGAGATCATCATGTCATCAGTCAGATCTAATAGTTGGTGCTCTCTATACAGTAGCCGCTGCAGTGACTGTGATGTAAGTAAAGGAGAAGGCCAGGTGATTGTTTTAGATAAGACAACAAACACTAGACTTTATCATGAATGTTAGTCCTGCATGAAATAAAGGATATAGTAATGTGTTCATTATTGTAACTGTGGTGACATTTAATTCTAAGACAAACAATGATTGTAATGATAAAGACTAATTTTGTGTTGTAGGGACAGAGTCTGTGAAATAAATTCATATAGACAAATAAAATAAAATAAATTAAAGCAGTGGAGGAGGAAGCTCACATTATTTACATGAATAACAGCCCTTACAGAAAAAAACACGTGATTTTTCACATGTGAAAAATTTTGCACATTGTGATTTTGGCCCAATTTGGTTGTGTAAAACATGTTACAACATGTTACAACATGTGGAAAATTGGTTCACATGGAAATTCACATGTGATTCACAAACAATTGGGCCAAAACCACATGTTTCCATGTGCAAAGAACATGATTCACATGTGCAAAATTTTTCACATGTGAAGTTCATGGTTTTTTCTGTAAGGGTTAACATCACAATACAAACATAATCTCTGTATTGCACATGGTTGGAGCTCATTGTCACCAGTGGAAGTGCAACTAATTATATTGTATTATATTTTCCTATAAGAGTGCAAAAACATCATGCCTTTTCAGACATTTCACTAACACTCTCAGAAACTGTTTATATGCTGATAATTTGAAATGGCAAGTAAAGAAAATATTTTAAAATTATGATGGTGTTTTTTTTTAATTATCTTGTATTGTATGTGTCTTTGTATTGACCTGAGTCCGTAATAAAGATTATCTTCTCTCCGCGTGTACCAGATGTGTGCAGATGTGAGGCACCACCAGGTCTTCAGCTTTACACACTGATCTGTTCCTGTTCTTCGTTCACTTCAAACATAAATGTAGCATTAAAGCAACAATAAAAGATGTGTTATAGTGTTTATGATTTAACAGACTGAGAATCAAATAAAGGATACACAAAGAGAAAACACACACACATGCGCACACACACACACGCACACACTTCAAAAACAGACTGGCTGGTGCCTGTGTAGCCCCAGGGGTGTGTGTTGCTGCCTTAATGACATGCTCAGATCCAGATCAAGCTGCAGCGTCTCTTCAGCCTCTCTCAGGGAGGACGTTTTATTCTTTTCTCCTCCTCCTCCTCCTGTTCCTCCAGCTGCTGCTACCACTCCTCTTCTCTCCTCCTCCTTCTCTCCTTTCCTCTCTTCTTCCTCCTCCTCCTCCTCTTCAAACCATTTTAACAGATCTGTCTGAGTCCAGCCAAGACTCTCTCTCTCACTTCATTATGTTGCAATCCCACTGACGAACTCAAGTGCAGCAGTCACTGTTGTTTTTCCATTGTCTTGTGTGTGCGCGGTTGTGGTTTCCATGGTTTTCAGGGGAACAGTTCAACTGAAACCCAATTCAACATTTTTAAGATTTATAAAAAGTTTAGTTAACCTGGAAAAACAGACGGGTATTCACCTGAACTCACTCTCGTTCTCTTGTGTGTGTGTATGTGCGCGCGCGTGTGTGAGTGCTGAGTGTTTAAAAGGCAGTGACAGACAGAGGAAACACACAAACAGATTAGAAGGTGAGAGTTGGACCAACATATTTGCTCGAGACTGTGTGTGTCTGTCTATCAGTGTGTGTATGTCTCTGTCTCAGGGGTCAGAGGTCAGCTCTAATTGGCTTAATGGACTGTGCGGAGCTAAAACAAGCAGGTCTCAGGTCAGTGCAGATCAGAGGCCGACGTGGAGCGACTAACCAGTAAACAGCCTGGTGTTAGACACAACACTGCCATCCAGCAGCCAGATAGAGTTACTGAGCAGCTCCCTGTGTGGACGCACACACACACAAACGCACACACACACACATACACACTTGTTTGTTAGCGAAACAAGTACTATAGGCGCATGAATACAGTGTGCTTTGTCTAGAGAATGTTCCAGCACATACTCCCATTAATTTATTATTAATTTAATTTAATTAATTATTACGTTTTGATGGAGAACAACCACCATCTTTGAATCTTTGTTAAAGGGATAGTTCAACATTTTGGCAAATAGGCCCATTGCCATAATCCCTATAGTCTTAGGAGTAGGTTCGTTACCTTTAATTGTCGGTGCAAGCTATTTCTAGAACGGCGGAGCAGAGCCGTGAGCTGCTTAGCGCTACACCATGGAGGCTGATGGGATTTCTTCGTTTCCCTCATCAAACTCATCAAATACACAATCCAACAACTCCAAAACACTCTGGTGGACAAGCTGTGACCTGCACATTCACCATGCTATGAGATAATAACGGAACGTTATGAGACAGAGTTGTTTTCAAGGTAAGTTCATACAAAACCAGTAATGCGTGTTCAGGGCAGGGGCAGTTTTTCGGCGAGAAGACTCTGCATTTGCCTCGAAAACAACTCTGTCTTGATAGTTTGATGAGGGAAACCAAGAAATCCCATGAGCCTCCGTACTGTAACTCTGAAGAGCTCGCAGCTCTGCTCCGCCGTTCTAAAAATAGCTTGCACCGACAATTACATGTAACAAACCTACTCTTAAGACTATACAGTGGTGGTGTTGGACCACTGTGTCCTCAGGACCTGCAAATCATTGTCCACATTTCAACCATCAACCAACTACAGTACACAGTATATTAATTATATTATATATAATTCACTTTATTTCCCATCTGTATGTGGAGTCAGGACTCTGCTCTGGCTTTTTAAAAAAAAAAGAAAACATAAATGATAAAATAATAATGAATGGGAGGGCTACAGGATAAGAAAATAGGAAAGTCATTGCAATTCAAGTTATTAACTAATCTTACAACATTTTATTTTCATTTCTTTTCTTTTACTTTAGTCTATGACTTTTTTAAAAATAAAAAATAATACACTTTGTGGCCAAAACCTACTGTGTTGGTACCACTGGTTTAAAAAAATGTCTGCTATGGAGCAAAACAAATAAACGCAACAAAAAAACAACCCAAATCTTGGAATTCACTGTGGTGAAATAGCCATAGTGGTATGTGGATATCTGCAGTGAATCACATGAGTGATGGTGTGCCAAATTAAAAGTTGTGAGCTGTGTTTGTGTGCAGTGACTGTTGAAATGAACCATGAATGAAAACCATGAACCATAACACCTTATGCAAACCTTGAAGTATCAAGAAAAAAAGGTGGCTACTTGACAATCTTTGTCCCTAATATGAAATGTTTTGCTAGCAACATTAGCATTGAAGCTAGTAATTTTTTCCTTTATTGTTTATTATATATTTTATCTCAATCTAAAACCATTTTAGCTACTGTATGCAAACAGCAGTTCTCTTCTTCCCCTCAGCTGCACATATTCTCTTCAGCTAATGGGTACTGTACAGAAATGAATCCAATAGGTTACACAGGGAATGGAAGTCCCATCCTTAATAGCTCCGTGGGCTCATTTAGTCCAGGTGAAGTCTGCAGTTAGGGCCCTATAGGAGCAGCTATGGCTCACTTTGGCCCACCATGTATTTATGGAGCAGCATCAGTTCGTCTGACAGAGTGTGTGAACTCTGGGCTTTCTGCCTCATAAATATTTCTGAGTGTGACAGTCCTGAGAGGCAAGTCGTGAAGCGCTTCCGACCAGCTCCAGGAAGCTGGGGAAACATACTCACCCAGGAGTTATGATGGCTTCTAACCCTTGACCTCGACCTGGAAAGTACACTCCAGCATCATGGCCGCTGTGGCAGACATTCCCATAGTTACAGGCACAAACTGCCAGAGCTCCTTGAGAGTTGTTCCAGCAGTTTCTCAGGATATGAAGATCAATCTAAAAGCTTTTGCTCAATACAAGTGCAGTATTGAAATACATGAGGCCTGAGGACAATTTTGGGAATCCAACATGATATTGTTTGGGAACTTTCTCTAGTTCACATGTGAAAAGCAGCTGACTGGTTTGGACTGGAACGTCAGTGTTTCCTCCGCTGCTGTCTAAAGCTCCACCCAGATCCTGTGCAGGTAAGGTGTCTCACTAAGGCCCTAAGCCAGTGGTTCCCAACCTTTTTTGGCTCGTGACCCCATTTTGACATCACAAACTTTTGGTGACCCCAAGACCCCAGCGTCAATCAAGATACGGCAGCTCAGATTTTATATGCTGCATTTTATCCAAACTTGATTTATATTTGAGAAAGTGAAAGCATAGAATACAGTTATTTAAGAATCTGTGTGGTGTTTTTAATCATAATTTTAAAAAGAAAAATAATTAGTTAAAAAAATATTTTTATCAGTTTTTTTTCTTGATCAATTACTAAAACCAGGTGACCCCATGTCCACTGGTGACATTATCACACTTCAATAGACAACACATGATCCTGAGAGCCTGTATCCTCATAATGTAGAGTAAGGTGTATGTAACTTCTGTATCATCACCCATAGGATCTAAAGAGTAGTTTTGAAGCTCAGAATGAACTGCTGCTGTTGCCATGCATGTTGTCTGCACTCCTAAGACTATAGGGATTAGGCAATGGGCCAATTTGCCAAAATGTTTAACTATCCCTTTAAATAACTGACTTATATACTGATTTATCTGTACAGCTGTTAAGAAAGATTAATTAATATATAAACACCAAAACAGTTTTTGTACCAGACTGTAAAAGTGTTTGTTTCTGCTATAAATTTGGAGACTGACTCTAGTGGGCATTAGTGGAACTACAGGTTTTGGTACATGAATATCAGAGGTTGCTGCTGGCCTGTATCTTGTGCCCATGTTTCACAGCTTCTGCTCTCAGCCTGGAAGTCGTCCCCTGTTGAAGAGACACAAACTTTACATCCAAATTCCTCATGGGCAATTGACTGTTATTACCATTACCAATTCTGATCACTAGAATTTCTCTCCCTCTTCTCTAACAAAATGTTAGTTCTGTCAGGACCATTATGTCAAAATATTATTTACTTGCATTAAGTTTTATTTGGCGGTATGATACTGTTCTGGGACCCCCTGCTCTTCCACGCGCTTGCGTGGAAAGCCTGATCCCTGCCTTTCACGAGCCATCATGAACGGCATAAGCAGGGAGCGCAGCAGCAAAGAAAACCCAGACAGAGCAGAGCAACTAACAAGAATACAATGATAGGATTCATAACAGATGACAGGAGGAGCTGGGGGTGGAGGTGGGTTGCAAAAAAGCCAGCAGAGGAAGCAAGTCTGGTTGTTGAATGCAGTTCCCCAATAGGAAGCAGCCACGGGGAGTCAGCTGAGCCATCAGCTGATCTGACTGCACCTGTGATTACAGCTGTGCATTATTTCATGGCTTTGTTCAGGACCATTATAAAATATTATTTACTTGCATTAACCCAGCTCTTCCACGCGCTTGCCCAAGGAAGAGCACCTCCCTGCCTTTCAGTCATGAACTCAAAGGGAGCGCAGCAGCAAAGAAAACCCCCAAAACGACCATACCGGCAAATGCTACGAGAGATGCCAGGAAGCTATATAGGATAGAAATTATTTTGCCTATCTCATAATAATATTAACAACAATAACAGTATTGACGTTATCATGCCTATGAATGAATATTTATAAAATCAATTATTTACAATAAGAGGCTCATGCGTTTGAGCGTCAGACTCTAAGTGCCAAGCAAAGAAAGCCCCCCAAAGCCCTGACCCTCTAGCAACAAGAGATGTCAGGAGCACAACTGTAGCCCATTTAAAAAGGAAACAAAGAATCCCCCAAACCCACAAAAGAAGCTCTGAACAATTCAATGCCAAATATGATTCTGAATAATCGCTATGAAGGTCGAAACCAGAAATAAGAATAAAGCAAACCGTTCCTTGAGTGACGCTCCGACCGCGTGGTAGCATCGCTGGCAAACAGAAACGCCACAGCCCCGGAACCAGCCGCCGTCAATCAATGGAACATCTGAGACACCGCTCCGGCTGCCAGGTGAGAGCCCTTTAGGGTGTCCTCCGTTGGAGAGCTTTTCATGACACGACAGCCGCCGCGGGTTGCCATTTTTATTTGCCGATCCTTCCCGCATGAAGGAGCCCGTCTTGCAAAAAAGCCAGCAGAGGAAGCAGCAGCAAAGGAGGTGACGTCTTTTAAATAGCAATGCAGTTCCCCAATAGGAAGCAGCCACGGGGAGTCAGCTGAGCCATCAGCTGATCTGACTGCACCTGTGATTACAGCTGTGCTGATTAGGAGCTCTCATGGCCTCCTAACTAGTCGTTAAATGTTGTTAATCATGCAAGGACTTGACCAACAAGTCTGGTTGTTAATATGAGGAGGTCCCCAACCCAATTACCAATTTCACTTTGTTAGTATAATAAGAAATGCATCTCCCAACAGTTCAGTCCTCAAAGGCTCACAGATAAAGTTTTACTCTGACCATAATGGATAAAAATAGACCTCCTAAGTACAAAGCTGTCCCAGCACACCAGAGTCCACTCTGCCTGTATTAGGAAAACCAGAGAAAAGATTTCTGCTTGTGTCATTTTGGGTTTAGTTTTTTTTTTTTATTTCCTCTAGACATTTACCTTCAGGTTGGTCAGCATCACAAAGCACCACACCTGCTCTGTCCTCTAGCTAATATGAATCCTCACTTAATTTTACACTTAGATTTAACACAACATTCATTGAGGACAGTCCAGTTCATCCTCCTGCACAAAGACCGACCCCACTGATGATGTCTACAACTATTGGAAAAGAACAACTATGTTCTGTAGAGATCTTTTAACATACCTGTCTACTCCAGCTTCAGAGGGCGGGTTTTAGACCTCAGCAGATACAATTACAACTGAAACAACACACATTTCACTGTACATCCTTGTACATTCTATCATTTTTACTTATGCCTCAGTATAGCCCTTCACCCGATTTAATATTTGTCACAGAAAAATCTGACATTTGTGCAACTAAAAGTAAAAATAAACACAAAAAACACAATGAAATAAAACTGAATGAAAAGATCAAAAATGTCAGAGGAGTTTGTAATTACACAATGTAATTAAAGGGATAGTTCAGCCAAAATGAATTAAATAACATGAAGCGTGAACTCCCAGCTGTCCTATCTGTCTGTGTGCATGTGTGTGTGTGCGTGTGTGTGTGTGTGTGGGATAGAATTATGATATGTTTGAGTCAGTAATAAGTAGAGGCAGCGTGGCATCACTCAACAACATAAACAGTGTCAGAGTTTAAAATAGACCAGACCTCCCTCTGCTTCACTGTCCCATCTCTCTCTCTTCCTCAAACACACACACACACACTCACACACACACATACACACACAGACACACTCTTGTCTTGTCACTGTCAATCTCCCTCCCAGGGACAGCACAGCCAAACACCACCAACAGTGAGTTTCTAGTAAGTACAACACACACACACAAATGGGTATGAGCTGTGTGTGCGTGTGTGTGTGTGTGTGAGGGGTTGTAATTTTAACAACCTTTAATTGAGCAAACTTTTGTTCGACATACTAGTGAAACATGGCCGCATCAATCTAGTGCCAATTACAAGTGGCTCCATGCCGACCGGGCCCCCTGGTCGCTGTGACAACCTGGATGATTGATCACCAACTGCAATGATTCTCTAACCTGATCAGGCAAATTACCGTGGCGACCGCCGGGGCCATCTGAGTCCCGCACCGCAAAATTAAATCCACTGAGCTCATCACCTCCACTCAGTGATACTCTTACAAAGACACACACACACACGCACACACACACACAGCAGCCTCATTCTCCTCTGTCCTTTTTGTACGCAGAGAAAGAGAGAGAGAAAGAATGTGTAGCGGGGCCCCCGGGGACCCCAAGCACCAGGTGATAGCAACGTTGGGGGGACATGAAGACGTATTAATGTACTAAAGACTTAATGAACCTCTATCCAGAGCAGAGGCGAGGAGGGAGGGAGGCAGGGAGGGAAGGAGGGGGGGTGAGGGCGGTGGTGTTTACTTTATTAGTTTACAGCAGATTAATGGGGATAATCATTTAAGTGATGGAGATGGATTACCCTCTCAAAGCTGGACGAGCAGCCGCCCACCTACAGCCAGTGCGCACACACAAACACACACACACATACTGATGAACCAGGTGGAGACCAGACAGTGGTGCGAGTTGAGGTGTGTATAAAGCAGATATTTTCTTTTTTCTCTCGACTGTGGTATGACACAGTTTGGTTATAAATGTATCCCTGACTGTGGGGACAAAAAGCTGTACCTTCTTCTAACTTGATCAGATGCAGTGTAAGGCCTCCACAGACTGAGAAAACTTACCAACATTCTGTGATGGCTTTCATCAGAAAATCAGGACTAAGTGCCCTGGTGGCTCTGCATGTTAAAATGTGGATGGAGGTGCCCTTAGATGCCATGTTAATGGAAGACGTCATGGTAAAAACATCAAAACATGGGTTAAATGGATCAGTACTGCAGTATGAGCTGCTGCAGTAGTGAGGAGCTGGAGGATTGGTAAGGTGAGAGAAATTAACAAATTTAAAGTGCCAAGTAGTGTCGATTACAGAAGAGGATTAGGGCCACTGTGGGGAGAAAAGAGAGCTCTGACTTTAAACTCAGAATTCTGACCTTTTTTTGTTATATAAAAGAATTCTGAGATTAGAGTCATAATTCTGAGTTTAAAGTCAGAATTTTGAATTTAAAATCAAAATTCTGAGATTAAAGTCAGAATTTTGAGGTTAAAGTCAGAATTTTGAGGTTAAAGTCTGAATTCTGAGTTTAAACTCAAAATTCTGAGATTAAAGTCAGAATTCTAAGATTAAAGTCAGAATTCTGAGAATAAAGTCAGAATTTTGAGTTTAAAGTTAGAATTCTAAGATTAAAGTCAGAATTCTGAGAATAAAGTCAGAATTTTGAGTTCAAAGTCAGAATTCTAAGATTAAAGTCAGAATTCTGAGAATAAAGTCAGAATTTTGAGTTTAAAGTCAGAATTCTAAGATTAAAGTCAGAATTCTGAGATTAAAGTCAGAATTTTGAGGTTGAAGTCAGAATTCTGAGATTAAAGTCAGACCTCACTTATTTTCCAGTGGTCCTAATCCTTTATCATTTTGTCGGCCAAACTAGAAATTAGTGAGGTTTTTATCGATGTTGAACTTCATCATGACAGAGACTGAAGTTTCGTGGTTGAAGTCACATGACCACGGTGCAGTTGGTTTAAAGCGTAGACTGTGTAACATTAGTATTTTATGGTGAGGATGATCCTGGTGAGAAAAACATGTCAGTATCATAAACTTCTGTTTGCCACTGCTTATTTTCTGCAGTTATCCAAAAGCCAGTGTTTATATCTCATTGACTTACCTTTCCACAGTGGCAGTATTGTAGCCTATAGGAGGTTGACCTGTTGTTGTGGGAACCATGGCAATGCCAACCTCTGTGCTCTCAACAGATACAAAAGCTTAAATAAATCTGGATATGGCTATTTCTTGATGTATTTTGAGACGTGGCATGACCTAGTACTCAAATAACAAATAAGTGAATCTAAAGTGCTAAGCTAAGTAAATTATGCAGGATGACTGTTAAAAAAAGCTCATGTTGGATTCCATTTGACTTCATGGTCTTCTTCCGACACAAAACGCTAATAATCCCAGAGGTGTTTGAGAAATAAACATTAAAACATTTTCCTTTTTCCTGCATTTTATTACAAAACAAATATTGTAAAAATCTTGTTGTTTTTGATTAAATTTTGAATCAAATGATAAACTGTTCATCTTAATTGGTGTTATATACTGCCTGTACCAAACATGATGGAGGTTCAGTTTGGGCCCACCTTCCCTCAGACAGCTGGGAGAGCCATGTGAGGCTGTAGGTCCAGTTCTTATCTGTCTGTTCTATCTGCTCTGAAGGAACAGACGACTCACTAAAGGATCTTGGGAAATGTAGTGGCCCTTGCCCTTTTTAATTAGGTGGCATCTTTTTATGATGTTTTTTTTCTTGTGATTCTCAGCCTTCCTTTTCTATCTGACCTGTATCCTTTACATTCATTTAGTTAGCAGCTGCTTTTATCCAGAACAACTTAAAAGTGAAGGAGTGCATCTCTATCATTAATCGATTCTCCCAAACAAGGTTTTTCATTTTGAGATGGGTGGATATAGATTTTTGTTTACTAAATAATTTTATGGATAATGACTTGAATGTAACATACAGTAAACATAAATATGCCATATTTTCAAACCTTCCATAGAGGTTAAATATTCTGACAAATGCAAAACACAAACTGAACAGTCTCTTGAGCTGAATTTCTCTCCAAATGTGGGCGACATCTGAATACATCTGTGGCTCTTTTCTGGTTACTTTGCATTTAAACATCAAATATTTCCACCTCAGGAAAAACCTGGACTTCCACATTAACACTTAACATGTGACACATATTTGTTTCTGGTCTGCACTGCAGCACTGATCCTCCATCTGGAGCCTGAGGGCGACTCGTCTTAATCCTTAATGAAACCTAAACAAATTCCAACGCTCAGTCTCCTGACAGGGCTTTACAGCAGACACTGCTCCTCTCCTCAACTTAACCCACCGCTGACTTCATTAGAGTCATACGGGATGAAATGGGATCTGTGCCGCTCAGGCTTCGCAGCCGTAAATAAACATTAGGCCTGTCGCTCGGCCTGCTGGGTGATTGAGTTTAGTGCTGATGTGGAGTTGATGGAGAGAGTTGCTGTTCCCTGAAGGAAATTAAGACGCCATTTTGTCACAGTGTCTGGCCTTGTAGAGGAGATATTGGCTCCATCCACTGGCAATAAAAGTGTCACACACGCACGCACACACACCTGGGCGCATGCTGGAACACTGCTGTGACACTGTATTTAAACGCACATACACATACATGAGTGCATGCACAGTGACAGTTGCAGATCGGTACATTTGCACACAATGCATGTGAAGACACATGCACAGACACACACTTATACACATTTATACGCACAATACTGAATACAGCACAAGTGCCATCTTCCACCCCCCCCCACTACACTCCACACTCACACATCTGCACATAAATCAAGACATAGATGCATGCACATTCATATGGACAGAAAGACACACACAGACGCCCATGTGTGCACATGCACACACACAAACACACACACACACACGTATCCACCAAGAGGTTTAATTACTGTCCTCTCTTTTGGTTTCCCTGTCTCCTGGCCACTGCTGCAAGATAGATCTCAGTGTCAGAGCGGCTGACAGATTGAGACAGAGCACAGGTACCACTGCATATGCGCACATCGCACATGCACACGCGCCTACACACACACACACACACACACACACACCAAGTTTTGACCACAGCCACATATATACACATACGAGCAAAAACTGTTCTTCTGTTTTCAGCACCCACCTCCCTCCCTCCCTCCCTCCCTCCCTCCCCAACACAGACACCCCTCTTACCTTACCTCTCCAATGTCTCCATACACTTCCATGGTTACAGAGTACACAGTGTGAGTAAATACCCGTCCTGAGTCAGACTGCATGGTTTGGATTAAAGCAGAGTGAATAAGACTGCGGGGCCGAGCTTGGTTTATAGCACAAGTGCTCCATATAAACACCACTTAAAGTGTAAGTGCAGTACATACATCTAGCTCACTGCTGGTGGAATGGACAGTACAAACATGGGGCAGTAAACCTCCCTCCACCCCCCAAGTTCTTCAAAAGCCCTGGAGGAGAAGAAAGATAATGTTACAACTTTGGTGTTTATTATATTGTACACACAGAGTTTGATGCTGTGACAGGAAGTTTTAGTTTTTTATGAATCATTCTATTGGCTGAGTTAGATCTCAGTGGGTGGAGCCAAATAAGACGTTGAATTGGCAGAAATCATAGGATGTTATTGTATTGATGTATAATGAAAATGTAAAAAAGATAATTAGGACTAATCATGCTCATATGGATTAGCCTGTATGTACTGTAGTTGATAGCTGCATAGACCAGGAGACTTCGCTTAATGGTGACCACAGTCGTTTCCCTGGCAACCCCTTCTCTCTCCCAGTAAAGAGGCATGGATTAAAGATACTGCAGATCTCTGACAGTCTGACAGATATTCTGTTTCAGCTCTCTGACTCTTCCTCCTGCATCACAACAAAACTGATGTTTGCTTTGGTCACAGCAAAGAGGCTCAGTCTGAGAGGGTGGAGATCAGGCTCCACTCCTCACTTGGTCACTTGTTTGTACCTGGTGGTTGACTCTGTTCATTGTCCACCCATAAGCTTCTGACAATCTAGGTGACACTTCATTGAACAAATTAATAAATTGGGGCCTGAGAAATGATTATACCATCATGATGTCATTGTTTTACATTGTGGTTTGATGCCCAATTGGCCCACTGCCATAATCCCTATATTTTTAAGAGGTTGGTTTCTTTTAGTTGTCGATGCAAGCTATTTTTAGAACGGCGGAGCAGAGCCATGAGCTGCTCAGAACTATGCTACAGAGGCTAATGGAATTTCTTGGTGTCCCTTATCAAACTCATCAAATCCACAATCCAACAACTCCAAAACGTTCTTTTGAAGTTGTGCCTTGCACATTGACCATGGAGCGTTAGAGTAATCTCGCCTACACCAAAATGGCTAGAGCTGGCCCTGCAAAACGGAATTGTTTTTGAGGTAAATTCATGCAAAACCAATGATGCACGTCCCTGTCAGAGGCGGTTTTTCAGTCTCTACATTTGCCTAGAAAACAACTCTGTCTTGTAACGTTCCGTTATTATCTCGTAGCGTGGTGAATGTGTAGGTCAACAATTAAAGGTAATGAAGACCTACAATTATTATGGCAATGGGCCAATTTGCCAAAAATGTTGAACTATCCCTGTAAGTTTTCTATCCTTCATCTTAGATCTGGTCTTGGTTCTATGGACTCTTGGGGACATTTCAGTCATCCAACCTGAAGAACCACAAAACAACTAATCTAATACAACCACATGAGTGAAGAAGAAGTGCTGCTAGAAGAGGCATACTACACCTTATTTTTCGTGGTAACCATATTAAACGCACAGTCTGTACCAGCATTGGTGTACCAGACCTTCATCACCACTAGTCATGGCTGGGTTAGGCTAAGGAAGATCCTGATTTGCATTTGTGTATTCCTGAGCATTATATTATTTTTGTTGTCATGGATTCAATAATTAAACCCTTGTCAGTCTGCAAATCAAGGTCAATGAAATTACCATATCTTAACGGTTCAAAACTTTGTCAAAAATAAGTTATCGGATGTGGATACTTGTCCATTAAAGGGTTAAGTTTGTTGGACAGTCAGGAACAATAGAGACAACTTTCACATAGGAACTGTCCACCACTCTCTTGCATCACATTCATTCATCCACCACATCCACCCAGTCATAGCTACTACCAATGATGTCTAGCAACAAAGCAAACTATCGTGTCATGATAACCTGATGACTGATGAACCTCTGGTCTTGTTTCCCCCCCAGAAGGAAAGGTTTTGTTTCTTCAGTGTCATACAGCTTTTCTTCCCCAGAGAAAACACAAGACCAGACTAAAGGTTGATCCACACTAAAACAAAGACAGGAGCCTCATGGTTGGGTTGTAGTCCAGACCAGCAGAACTACAGACCTGTGGAACAAACCCGTTTGTGAATACAACGTGATAATGAATTACAAGTGCTTAGCAGCTGTTATTCACTCTGTATTTAAAGCTGCATCTGTTCATTCATAATATTTTATGCTACTAATCAAGTGTAGAACAGATGATCCCCTCCCATTTACACCACATGTGCACGCTCAGTGTACAAGATCATGTGGTGTTTGTTTTCAGGAATGTTAATATGGAGACCAGTGGTGTTAAGGCAGTAGTAAAGCTTTTAAAACCGGGGCCTCCTGGTCTCATTCTTTCATTTTTCATGTCTTTGTGTCTCTGCTTTACTCTGAACAGACCATAAACACAGCAAATCAAATACAGAGAAATATATCTAAATAAAGATTTAAAAAAAAAAAAAAAAATTCTCGAACTGATTTGTACATTTACCGACACATAGGTTTCCTTTTGTGAAAAACAATTCACTATGTTATTTTAACAAGTTAAACATGTAATATTATAAATGATATTGTAATAAGTAATGATGGGGCATTACAAGCACCAATGACTGCAATAAAATACCTAATGACGTCATACATTAGAGTAGTTTAAGAGGTTATTAGAGCCATTACAACCCTGTAATATCTTAAATGTAAAAAAAATCACATGCTCTCACACGGTGACACTTGTCTTTCTCACCACACATATGGAATGAAAGCAGTAACACACCTTTATTTCACATCAGCATAATCAGAGAAATATTCTGTTTGTTGTCAAAGGTTATAAATCAACATAAATAATTTACCAGGATGAAAAATGAATTGCAGAGAGGAAGGCTCTGCAGACCTTTGCATTTCAATAAGGTGGTGTAATGTGTTTGTGGTGGAGGAGGAGGAGGAGGAGGCTTTTACTGAAACTGCATGTTCTTTAATGCAACAGCGTATGTTCTGAGATGATCCTGATCACAGCTCACAGTTAAGTGTCAAGTTTCTGCTTTAATTTCTTGAGTAATTGACAAAAAGGTTTCAAAATATTTTGTGTCATTTTGAAATCTGAAGAAAGGTTATAAAAATGGCTGCATAACAAACAAATGAACAAACACAGTTGATGGAATTACGAGATGACTCTTGATCTGATCTGATCTTGATTTGGCAGGAGACGAACTTCCAACACTGACAATGATCTTCATAATAATCTGAAATGAAACACGTCTACACGTCTTTGTTATTAATGCAAATGTACATTATGACCTGGTAAAACTGTGGTGTTGTTATTGAACATGAAATGAAAAGCTGCCTATCAATAACTATGATGCTTTATCAAAACCCTGACTGAAGCATTCATTCATTCATTTATTAATTTATTACAGGAATCAAGCATTATTTTACCTGTGTTGGGATCTCTCCCCACATCATCTATTACAAAAACAAGAAAAGGGAGGGGGCACCCAACCTCAGCAGTTAACAGCAGAGTGTTATAATTATCACCAGTAATAAATCATGTAGATGCAGAGTCATAAACAGGACTCAGACTGGTAGCTGAGGCAGCCGCTATGCGCTGCTGGATTCAGGATGATAATAAAGGTATGGGTCATCTCATCTCACAGCAGCAGACCCAGACCATGTTGAATCTATGACTTTGTCTCCTGGCTTCAAGTCCAAGCAGCTTGTCCTGCAGGGAGAAGAGAGTGAGTGTGAGTGTTGGTGCTTCAATGATAGAATAAAACTACTGGAGCTACAGTTTAACAACCCGCCAGCAGCACCTGACCTGGGGTAGTCTGGGGCCGGAGACTCACTGATTTGGTAAGGAAACGGATCCAGGGCACAAGAGACAGGCCATTCCGTCAAAATAAAAGCACTAAGCTGATAAAATGCGGTGAAACTCTTTAGTTTAAGGAATATAATTTACAAGAAAGTCCCAGAGCCATTAAGTTAACATTTTGCTTCTATTGTATTACAAGTTAATGTCTATTTTATAGGTTTTATGTTGGTGAACACTTTTATTTTGGTGAATTTTGTGATTTCTGGTTCATTGTTCCAGTGTAACAGACAACAGGCTCTTCGTCTGTCTGAAGAGCCTGGTGATGCAAGGCTAGACCTGGGGTGTGTCAGTGGGTCATACTGTCATTTAGACAAGAGCATTTTAGCAGCACCACACTTTTTTCCTGTTGTGTTTACTGAGGAAGATCTTGCCTTTATTTCAGCAAAGAGTGAAAATAACTTAACATGAAAGACTTAGACAACTTATTGGGTTAAGATGAGTAAGAAACAAGTCCTTTATCCAGAGGACTGATCAAACCTGCAGCAGAATGGATGTAAGCAGCTTTACACACAACAGGCAGCGTCAGGGTCAGTGCACAAGTTTTCCTTTCAAATCACATGTGCAGTGAGGACACGCCCCCTTGTGGTTCACTGCAGTACACAACATTCAATAAGACTAAGATCAGAAAGCAAAACACTGTTGATCCTCTCTCAGAGCAGATCCAGATCCAGATCCAGGTCCAGGTCCAGGTACTGACTGAGTACAACAACAGTTTGGAGTTGAACATTTGGACACGTGGCATTCAAGGATTCCTCCCCCTCCTGCTCACATACAGCCATCTCTGCCTTCAACAGCCATAAGGAAGTGTAAAAGTCACTGGCACTTTCTGAGTTGACTGTATTGATTTGAAGTCTGATGACTTCAACAAAGCAACAAAGAGTCTCAGTGAGGAACTGGGTGTATGATCTAGGGTTCCCCAATTCTAGTCCTTGAGAAGTTTCTTGCTACAACACACCTGATTCAAATGAGTGGCTCGTTATCAGGCCACTGCAGAGCTTGATGACGAGCTGATCATTTGAATCAGGTGTGTTGTAGCAGGAAACTTCTACAATATGCAAGGCAGTGGCCCTCGAGGACTAGAATTGGGGAACCCTGATCTAAAGGCTCCACACAAACCTTATAGCTTTTTAAAAAATGTATATATCGTGATATTTTAAAAATAAAATATTGTTATCATGTTAATACACATTATGGTGATGGAAGATGTTAGGAGTCTTTTGTGTATCAGTGCATCTTCATGCATTTTCACACACACACTGCACCTAGACAGAAAACACAATAGATTAATTAGCCATTTCCAAACCAATGATTCAAAGTTTCATCAACCTGTCAGCTACATGACCATGCAGATACACGACTCAACTGATTGTCATTTAAAGAAGAAGTAAGTGGTCCGGTCGTTTTCGCTAATGCTGCGTTCCAGGCAGGCTTTTGAAATCGTAAATTACAGCTTCAAGTCACATTTTTGTAGCGTTCCAGATAACCCACTCGATTTTTACAAAGTTTCAGCCACTCACCGGTGAACCTACCAGTCGAGGTACCACTACATGACCATGCAGATACACGACTCAACTGATTGTCATTTAATATTTATGTCATGATATTTATCAAAATGATTTCCTCACCCAGCCCTGTGAGATATAAAGACCATGCTCATCTTTGTGAGTCTTCATCAGGGACAGATATTCTTCTTAAATGAACTTGTAAGTTGATGATTTCACCACAAGGTGTCAGTAGAGGAACAACAGACAGGTCACTTCAGCACTAGTGGTGAGGCGGACCATCACCACAGACCTGTGAGGCTGCAGCAGCTGAGACTCTCAGTCAGCTGTTATTTATCAGTGAAGCAGGAAATCAGGGTCACCCAGCTCTACCCTCAGTTCCTTGGCTCTTGCACATGAAGGCCTGAACCGAGCCCTGTGCTCTTCTCTGAAGTGTGTTCAGCCTCAACGTCCAACAGATAGTTCAGAATTATTTCTATTTGATCTTTTAAGGCCATCAGAAATTTAAGTTACAGCTGAGTCTCTCAACAAGACACCTAAGAGTAGGAAAACATCAGGGAGTGCCAGGAACTGAACTACAAGATAACTCCGGCTTGCTAAGCAAGCAAACAGCAAGCATCAAGCAATATGCAAATAATACTGTCAACTGAAGTCTTGTGTTACCTACCTGCTGGACAGGAACAGGGAACATGCTGAAGACAGAGCCCAAGACAAATCACAAAACACACCTTTAGAAAACATTATCAATTTGACAACATGTGTGCTGCAAATACAACGTAGCTGAAGTGTATCTGTATGCATTTTGACCTCTTAGGGTCATCTTAATTAACCACCTTGGGTTCCATATCTTTTTGATCATAAAGCAGATGTAGGTACTGTGAAAGTACCACAGCTCTCAGTGACAGAAAGATGCAACCACCCTATATTCAGAATACCATGGTCAAATGAGCTGATTTTTTAATTTGGTGATGTGATGAGCTACAGTACACAGTCAGCTCCCCCATCCATCCCCCTTGGACAGTCCAGTCTTTCTACTTTTATAACGTGATAACACAACAGCAGCTACACAGTTATTGGTTATCATGAAGCCACTGCACAGCCCTCCCAAGGACAGCAATATTACAGCTCAGTGGCTGGAGAATATGATTTTAGTCTGAATTTGAATTTGTCCACTTGTTCAGCTCACTTTGACAATGAGTGAAACATTCACATTTATCTGTGACTTTTACCAAGCAGTCTGAGCCATGTGGTTTGCCTGGTAAGAATCACTGATAGGGCTCGTTTATCAGCCGGTTCTGGTTCCCAAACTCAATTTGCAACCTGCTGGCGCGTTCGGACAGGTTAGGACCTGAAACGTTGTTTTTGTAGTTGTAGTTGTTTTTTTCTTGCAAACTGTGACATCATCAGTGGGCGTCATGTTAGGCTGTGAAGAGGAGCAGAAGGGAGAAGAACGTAGCTAGTGACAAAAAGAACTGGCTGGAACGGACTGGTTTACCAGAAACCACTAAGGTTCTGAGACAGAACGGTGCCAACCTGACCAGCGAGGTCTGTTGCAGAGATGATCTTTTAGTAGGCCTATAACCGAAAGTTCTCATGTATTCTGCAGACCACAGGCATGGAGTTCAGGCTCATACAGTACTAATTAATGACAGAGTTAAAACGCTCAGGGTAACTAGGACAGCTTACCTTGTTGATGGACCTGCAATGGACTCTTGCAGGTAGACTCACTGGTCTGCACTTGAGTAGATCTTAGTATGAGGATAATTGAACACAGCTGTTTACGTGTCAGGATTGATTGCATGCAATTAGTAGCACAACAGGTTTGATTTCTGCTGTGAGCTCATTTGCAAGAAATGATGTAGCATTGATGTGCTTTCCAAGGACACAGTACACAAGTACAGGCAATCTGTGAAGAAGATAATAGAGAATGTGAAGCTGACGTCACGCCGCTTTGGCGTTGTGGGACGTCGCCGCCATCTTTGGAGGAACGCAAACGTAAACAGAGTGGGGAAAACGGAGGAAAACAAGCAAGAAGTAAAAGAGACGTGACGTAACTTCACATTCTCTATAGGAGGTAGCACTTCTCTTACAGTTAGAGCCTCCACGTGCCCTGAGAACCTGTCCAGGGTTTTGGAGCACATCAAAGAATAGAACTTATAGATAAACGTACAAACCAGCTGATGAAGAAAAGAGAAACATTAATGTTTAGCTTGAGTCCCATTCAATAGTCATCACTGTGATCTGCAGCAGCACAGCAGAGCTCATCGACGTCCCGTTTGCTGCTGTAATGGATGCACGTATGTTAGGTCTGACAGTTTGATGTTGTCTCTGTTCAGTCTCATCGTCGTTGAGATACGATCAAACTCTACTAATGATAACGGACCATTCTTATTTATATTGAACTATTCAAAACAACTTTTCAATGATTGATTACAATTTCTTACCAATACGGAAGAAAAATATTCTGTTTTTTTGTTGTTGTTGGTATCAGTTGGTCATGCATATCTCCCAGGCCACATGTTATGGGGTTAATTGTACGACGACTGTGGAGCAAGTGAGATACCAGATCACAAGTCTGATTTTGTGACACAAGACATAACAATGAGGCATCGCTAGTCTAACATTTCTAACAACTGTTCTTTTCCCCTACACCCACCCACTAGTATCATACTAGTGGTTTAGAGTCTATTTCTGGCTGAAAATGTCCATTGCATTTCACTGTACATTAGTCACCATCTTCCTCCACCCTCAACTGGAAGCAAGCGCTTAGTCTGCCAGGTTACAGGCAGATGTCTCTGGGCCAAGGTCCTGTCTTGTACAGTATTAGCGTTGTTTTTTTGGAGGTGTATTATGTCTGACCATGTCTTGTTGCACTGAGCCCGGCACATGCTGACACATTCATGCAGTGCAACCTGATGAAGGTGAACACTTCGACCATGAGGCTTTGCTGTACAACCGTACAAATCTCACAGGTGGTATGAACTAAGCCTAGCAACAGGAATACGATGCTCTAATTGATGGAGCCGGGGCTCCAGCAGAGCGCTAACCACAGACCGGAGCGACCACATTTTTGAAATGTGGCCCTTCCAGTGGCCGGGGCCCAGAGCCTGAGCCCCGAGCAAAAAGGAAAATGAAAAATAATCCGACGGGCCCGGGACAGGAGATCTCGCTGATCGTGGAGCCCCCCTGCAGAGTCCTTAGGCTGCTGATGTTTCATCGCATCTGCGCTCCAGGATTGTATCTAAAAAAAGAGGTAACGGTGAGCTGCCTCCCTGGAGGTGAAGAGTCATAAAAGATGTAAGTATTAAAATAAAATGTGGGCGAGAGGAAAACATGTGACAGGACCAAAGCCGTCCAAGATATGGTGTCATGTACAACCTGTGGCCTTCATTTCTCTCAGGGACTTAGTGAGGATGTACTCAACTCCCATATTGTTCAAGGGCAAGAGGGACCAATGTTTCTCAACCAGGGGGACTCGGACCCCTAGTGGGACTTGGTGTAACAGCAAGGCGTAAATGATCAAATAATTTTATTGAGTGCTCTTTAGGGACATTTATCATTTTATTAAAAGGGTAAGCTGTCATTATTGCCTCAAGCTAATCTGCATTTTTCCGAGTCCCATTATCCCATTAATGATTTTGATTCACTCTTGTTCACGTATTCACTTTTTTTTTAATTGACTGCATTACACCATTGCAACAAACTCAACATCTGTATTATTTTCAAATAATACAGATTACTTTAATTGGGCTTTTATTGTGAAATATCACTACAAAAGATGGTGTAAATCACTAACATGCAATCTTTAGTGTATAGCACATTTTAGTAGGCTACATAAATTAGCTGTTTTTGTAACACATATCTGAAGAAACAGAGCATTGAAATTGCATATTTGGCATCAGGAGAGTTCCTAAATATGCAATGATACAATTAAAAATGCTATTTCTATTTCTGTCAAATTGGTTTGGGACTTTTTTGCCCCCCAACCTCATGCTTCGGCAGTGCTGGGGGGCAAGAGGGGTCCTCAGGGTTGCTAAAAAAATATGCAGAGGGTCCAGTTCAGTGCTGTATGCTGCTGCTGTGTCTTATCAACAGTGCCCTGGTGGTTTCTCAGCTCTGGCAGGAAGAGCAGAAGAGTTAAGATAGACTGTAATTCCAGAAGATTGATGTGCTGTGGAAACCAGGGCGTGTGCCACTGATCAGTGGCTCCCTGTCCTACCAGGGAGGCATCAGATGACACTATCTGGCAAGGGACACCGGCTCCAGTGCCTTGCCCCGTACTAAGCTGGCTGACTGCTCCTGACAACAGAGCGCTACACATAGTCTGTTTGTCACTAACACTGGCTTGCATATTTCTCTGTGGGCCAAGTCCAAGGCTCAAGATGCAGCAGCGCTGCTCTGGATACATGTTCAGAGGAGCAATGTGAACGGTGGCTGCCATGAAACACCACAGGGTGGAGACAAAATATCCAGCTGACCCTGGTTCGAAGGGTCATCGACTGGGATGACTAGGAACTCTGTGGACTGAGAGGGCTGGAGCTTAGTGCTGCTGGAGCTGGTCACATTATTGCTGCTCGTCGTCGTAAACACAGGCCAACCTTGTGTAAATGTGGATGGAAAGACCATCTTGATGCAAGGGTCCCAGACCCGCATCCCTGTGAACCAGTGCCAAAAGGGAGGGCAATGAACTCTTTACTGGAGAGGTAGAACCTGGGATAGTGTCTGTGTCCCATAATAAAAATGTTTTATCTATATTCACTATAGAACCCAGCCCTCCCCAGATCCTCACTAACAAGATTGCCCGGTGAAAAAAGAGCCAATAGATCATCTTAGTGGGCAGGAAAATTTTATAACCCATATCATGGGTCACCACAGAGAGAAATGTCTCTTTATTTACAGTATTCCACTGTAAAGAGGTTCTTTACAACATCTAAGTGTGAAACTGTGCCAATGACATCAATGGCTTAGTGGTATTTATCAGTTAAGTTAAGATCTCAAATAAGCAGACTGGTTCATTTTGCAATGAAAGTGTGTCCTGTCCATACACCACATACGTATATATATATGTAGCAGTCTGCATGTAGCTGCACGTCCAAGACAAATTCCCTATGGAACGAATACAGTTAGCTGACTAACTAGTCGAGAAAATGTTTTTGTTGTGAGTTGTGAGTTCTTCACATGACTCTCCTCTGCAGCCAAACTACCTGAAGTATGACTAACATCCTCAACATTTTAGACAATACGATTTGAGTTTAGATGTTTGCATGAATGAATGCAAGTGTGCAGTAATGGTCGTTCACTCTACAGATGTGAGTAGGGGGTTTGTAAGCGGGATTGATTTAGGTGAAGCCAGCGTGGCGCACGTGTGTCTCCACGTCGTGTGCAATCCATGACGCAGCCACTCCGTCATATCCATCTTTTGTCTGTTATTGAATAAGATAAACAGTCTGAACCAAAGATTAACTGACGGACACTGATGCCAACACTTTAGAGGTGAAACAAATATAACTCTGCCTTTGTGTGAAATCTCTCTCTCTTGCCATCTGATGTATTATTTTATTTTATTTTATTTGAGCACATTATTTTGCAGTCTAGACACTGAGTGACTGAGTGATAAAGTTACACCATTGGCCAATCAGCCTGGTGTTTGAGTTCCCCACTGATCACTGCTCTTTCTTAAAGGGGCAGTTCAACATTTTGGCAAATTGGCCCTTTGCCATAATCCCTTAGCATTAGATTGGTTACCGTTGGTTAAGCTATTTTTAGAATGGCAGAGCAGAGCCGCAAGCTGCTCAGAGCTACGCTGCGGAGGAGAATGGAATTTCTTGGTTTCCCTCATCAAACTCATCAAATACACAATCCAACAACTTCAAAACGCTCTGATGGACAAGTTGTGACCTGCACATTCACTACGCTATGAGATAATAACAAAATGTTACGAGACTGAGTTGTTTTCAATGTAGATGCAGAGAGACTGCCCCCGATGGGAACACGCATCAGCAGTTTTGCATGAATTTACCTTGAAAACAGATCAGCCCAAAATGATCAGTCTAACAGTGGTTGTCAAAAAAACAGTCCTGTGCCCTTGCTCTCCTCACTCTGGTCCCCTCCACTGACTCGGCTTGATGCACAGTTGCACTCGGAGCTGGATGTCTGAGATCCTCCTCCTCAAGCTGCCAAACCCTCTTGTCTATTTATACTGGTTTGTAAACCGAGAGCGTCCTCTTAACCACCGCAGCCTGGTACAATGCCTGAATTACTGCTGATCCATCTGCTCGTCTTGTATTCCACCCAGTGCAGCAGCGCTCTTGTGTTTAGAAGGCTTTGAAATTCACAGGCGTGTTACTCACCCTGGACTTCCTGTTTGACAGCATGTTGCGTTCAAGACCACCCTCTCCTGGACTGAGCATCAGCGTGGCTCTCAGGATTTGAAACACTGGGCCCTGTGACTGTGGCCAGAGCACCAGGCTGCTTGTTGATGGACTGGTTGGTTCACACAACACACACACACACAAACACACACACACATATGCACACGATCTAGGATCAGGCTTCATACTGTCCTCTTTGGCTTAGCCTTTTACTCTGTGCTCTCACTCTGCAGTGATCTCTGTCTGTTTTTATTCCTCCTTTTATCGATTATCCTCCAGTATTATAGGGTTATAAAAATAAATGACTAACAACACACAGAGTATCAACATTACCTGTAGCTATAGCTGTTATTATTTTTCACCGTTACAGTTAACAATCATCAGTATTTGCTGCTGTTTATGGCCCACCCAACCACCCATGCACCCCCCCAATCCTGTGCAGCCTGTCCACACTGTGGCCCTGCTGCCTGCACATGAGTCAGGGACGCAAACTAGACTCTATTATTATTGTATTTCTTTCACCTAGATACTTTTTCTTCACAATGTTTGCAAAAAACTAATTTTATTCTGATATGATTGAGGGTTTTGGGCATCATTTACAGATTAGTACCATGACACCTGTTTATAAGCCTAGGCAGAGATGGATGCCCAAAAGAAAAGGCTACATTTATGGTCCTTAGCACAGATCCTCATTTTGAATATGTTAATGTGCACATCATCACATCAGTCGTATGCAAAGTTTCTGCTATTGGGAATAATTCATTTTCATCAAAATACTCAGTAGCCTATAGGTACACATTTACAAACCTGCTGTGTGCTTAGTGACTGTCATCAGACATTTCTTCAGTTGACAATTTGTAGGAAATAATCATCACATAATAAATCCACCATGGGTAAGCAAATTAAACAGCAAAAAGTGTTGTCACTCACAATAACATGATGTTGAGTTATTTGCTTGTTCTCAAGCTTTTGAATGCCATCAAATCTTCAATAGGTGTCAGCAGTTTGGTCACTTGTTAGGCAACTCGAGGTTTCAAATGATCCATAGTTGTCAGCAGCACTGTCTGACTGACTTTGTTCTTAAAACTACTGGGTCATTATAGTGTAAAGCTACAAGAACCAGCCTTAGATGTGAAAAGTATCTTTTGGTCATTTAGACAAATGAATAAGCAGGTTCTGACAATTTCTTGTGAGAAAAGACATTTTCAAGAAGTAACAAAGTCTCCAGTGGTCAGTGCGACTAAATACACCGTCTGTCGTTCCCTTCCAAATGTTATGGATGACCACAATGATTCCTGTGACTCTCTACCGACTCCCCTGACAGACATATTTGATTGGATTAGGTGTGTGTCAGTGTGTCACACTCAGGTGACCTCACCGTCCACCACAGCTTCTGAGTAAATATTTCTCTGTATTATTTCTAAAACCAGAATACTGTCTCCTCAGAGACACAGATGTGACCCATTATACATTTTTTCTTAATTATCTTTACTTTGTATTTGATTGACTTCCTCAATTCTAAGTTATAAATTGAATTATGACAAATATAAGGCATAAACACACAAACGTATTATGTCCCAACAATGCTCACTCAGGTTGACATATTAAAGGGGACATATTATGAAAATATCACTTTTCGAAGGCTCTTCAACATATTGTAGCCTATGTTACGACAAAATATGAGAACTGACAAATACATACTGTACGTTCAGGCTGCCTAGGTTGAAATCCATGTGGTTTTACGAGCCGTTCCCTCAGTTGTCTTCCGGTAATTTGCATGACCCCACCCCTACCTGGTACCAGTAGAAGGGGCAGGGCAAGCAGTGGCTCATTTGCATTTAAAGGGACAGGCACTGAAACCAGTCGTTCTGAACAGGACTGTTGTGTGAGGATGAAAAGGGCTGTGATGTTTGATCCTTTGGGTATTTTGACCAAAGCATGTCACACACATGTCTTTAAGACACCTGGGAACTATTTTAATTTGTGGAAAGGGAGCAGAATATGTCTCCTTTAAAACACAGGTCATTTCATGATTAAGCAAATGTAAATGACTGCAGAAAATAAAGTTTAAACATATCACATGACTGAGGCCCAGTTTTATTTGTACCTCACCAATACGAGCTTGGAACTCATCTACACATCACTGGGTGTCACCGGGTTTCCCTTTAAATCCACTGCATGTTTGTTTGCATCTATACTATTCACATTTAGCTGCAGCACATGAAGACTTTTCTGCTTGCATCAACACATCCATATAATTCTGCCTTGTATTAACCTGCAGTATGTTCACTTCCATTCATCAGTACACTGGGAAGTGACCACCACTACTGTAGAACCGTACTGTACAGACACACACCATGCACACATGTGCATGCACACACACACAAACACACACACCTGCCCTCTGTAAATCCCGGGACACTCTGACAGGCCACATTAAGAAGAGCCTGCTCAGCATGAACACATCATAAAAGTGGACAGGCAATTTCTGTTTTCACCAAATAGCCAGCCGAGCTCGTTCTGCATCTCTGATTTTAATACACTCGACAAGCAGCTTAGCAGCCAGGGAGAGAGAGGGCTCAGGCCCCAGGGAGGGAGGGGGGGGGGGCGAGGGACTGTGTGTGAGAGTGCAAACAGAGACAGAGAGGGAGAGAGAGAGAGTTATGCCTTCCAGCACTGCTAAATCCATTTCTCCATCTGAATTATCAACTAGAATTTGATTAATATGCAAATTCCGAGGGGGGAGGGAGAAAGTCATGGGATAATTCTCTTTGTGGATAGTAATTAATCACCGCTTAAAGTAAATTAATACATATATCAATTTTGTCAGGGACACGCTTAGTTCAATAGCCCGTAAAATTGAAGTTTGAAGTGTTAAGGGGCTCTACAGGCACGTTATAACTAAAACTTTCAAATCAGCCCCATTTAGTGATCAATCAAGCTGTGCCCTGCGGCAGAGGCAGCTCATTTCTTCAGCTCCATCCTCGCACACAGAAACACACACGCCTGCTTAACACACAGCGCTCCTCCAGCAGAGCTGCAGCAGAGTCACTACAGCACAGAACAGCCCCATGCACAGAGCTGCACAGTGTGTAGAGATGCACAGTGTGTAAAGACGTACAGTGTGTAGAGATGCACAGTGAGATGCTCAGAGGAGAGGACAGGGGTTTGTTGTGAGTGAAGAGATCTTTAAATCCACTCTGAACCTTTCTCTTCGACCTGGCGTATATAATCCAGCCTGAGCATCTTAAGTGTTCTTTTCTTTAATTGCTATTTTCATGTTGCACTGTTTGCTTTGTTTTCTTTTCACTGTGTTTTTATTCTACTCCTATTATTTATGTTGTCTGCACATACCCATGTGCAGCACTTTGGTCGACTGCTGTCGTTAAATGTGCTTTAGAAATAAATCCTGACTTGACTTGAGGAAGACCAAACATGTGTCGTCTGATTATTAAGCTGCTGTAAGGACTGTCATAATTACAATAATAATCAGCAATGTATGAATATGTTAACATTTTTCTCACCTTCTACAACAAATAATGTATTAATGTAATTAATTATAGTTACAAAAATTGTTACAATCTTTTTAATATTAATATTTGTTACACCATGATGTAAGTGCAATCTATCTATCTATCTATCTATCTATCTATCTATCTATCTATCTATCTATCTATCTATCTATCTATAGATATTGATGAAATTATTTTAAAAAATTGAATTATCATAGAATTCATGTTAAAAATATTATAATTATTATTTTCATATCATATTACAAATAAGTATCTCATAAGATGAATAATACGTTTATAATAATAATAATTTAAAAAAGTTAAAATGAAGTAATAATCCCTGTTGCTATAATAATAATAATAATGATGATGATAATAATAATAATAATGACTTAGCTGTAAGCTAATATTGCCAGTGAATGTTTGTGTATAATGTATTTGTCATTGTGTGGCAGGTCCCAGATGGTGACATCCAGTTGTTTAGAGGTCCAGAGAGAGGGGGGGTGTGGAGAACAGGGACATGCATCAAACTTCCAATTTTCCAGCAGACTGATTAAATTCTCCTTCTTTTTCCTTCATTTATCTGGCAGACTAATCTGCACAGGTCTGGGTGCACACAGTGTTGTCCACGTTGAAGGAGGAACCATTCTTTCTCTCTTTGACCTCCAGCTTACATTTAGTTTCTACATTTTTAAAACTCAAGCTGACCACTGATAGTCAGGCGGAAGTCAGAAGATCAAATAAAATATGTTGCAAATTTTTGGTAAGTAAGAAACAATGGTGGAGACAGTGAGATGCATTGGAAGCTCCGGAAAAAAACCAAAAAATAAAAAACAAAAACAAGATACTGACCATGGACTTCATATATAGAAAAAAACGGAAATAATTTGTGTGCATGTTTTGGAATTGTACGTACTCAGCCTAAAATGTAAGATAATAATAATAATAATAATAATAATAATAATAATAATAATAATAATAATAATAATAATAATAATAATAATAATAATAATAAACAGGAAGGAAATTTAAAAAATGTTTTTCTTATTGTTGTAGTAGGTAGTTTTATTAATATAATTATTTATAGCACTCCCCTCAACAAAGTGGTTTATTATGTGATTTAAAAACAGACAAAAAAAAGAGTAGATAATAGACAAGAAATATTAAGTATTACAAAATAATATGTGTCAAATGTGCGGATAGAGCATCTAACTTGTAAAGCACTGGGCTTAGTGTGATACTGTCTTGTCCTGAACCAGGTGCGGACAGAGCAGACAGACTGCCACAGGTAGCTGATGGAGAAGAGATGACGTGTGTGACTGACAGCTCCGTCCTCTTCCAGTCTATTATTTCTAAGCCGGGACCGGCCCACACAACTCCATTCACATTCATGGCCTTTTTTTTTCTTAACGCGGGCCCGCAGACCTGCAAACATGTCCCTCATCATATATGACAAAAGGATCGGGGCACGGTGCTGAAAAGACGGGTTAAGTCAATTCATCAAAGTGACTCGTAATTGAGAGGAGAATCCTGAAACCATATGGCCGCTGAAACGCGCTCCTCTGACCGCCTTTGTGCGCTGAGAGCCGCCGCGCGGTGCAGCGGGGGAGACACGTTGTCTCAGTATTACGCGCTGCTGGAGAGCGGCGGCCCCCGGGGGAACACACACACACACACACACACACACACACACACACACACACACACACACACGCACACACACACACACACACACACACACCAGATTGTGCTTCTCACAGAGCAAAATGAAAATACACGCAGGAGGTCAGAAGGCAACTCGCTGCTGTAATGAATCATTTTTTCTCCCAAATACACACACACAGTGACTCTACTGTATAACGGAGCTATGGTTCACTGTATTATAAAATGTGCTATACACTGAATATTTGAAAAGGTCCTTTTATTATATGTCGTCGGTTTAGTTTACATTACATTTGTACACTTTTCTGCGTTGTGTATATAGCAAAGGCACTTAAAGGGTGTACAAAGCATTATAAATATATTAAATCGTGATTTATTACAAGCTATTACACATTATTTTCTGTGTGATTATCATTTCAGAACAAATAGAATATCAAAACACTCGGCTCGAGTTTATAAAAATGATTTGTTGAAGCCTTCTGAACCGTAACAAGATGAGCCACCTGACCCGCGTGTCTGCGCACCTGCGTGTGTCCCTCTGTTTGCGCGTGAACATGTCACACGTGTTTGTTTGTGTGTATGTGTGTCTGTGAACAGTTTGATCGTGAGGGCTGCCATCCCATAAGTTTGTCCCCAAACACCTCACCCCCCAGCTTCAGTCGTCCACGTCGATCTCCTCATCTTCGTCCTCCGAGCAGAACTTGCTGCTCAGCCGGTCCGTGCACCGCGACGACGCGGGGGAACAGGGCGACATGTGCGGCCTGCTGGAGTCGAGGCTCTCGGTGTTAGTGGTGGTGTCGTCGTGCGGGGACGTGGAGGACACCGGGTCGGGCTCGGTGTGTCGGTCCGGTGCGGACAGCGGCCCGCCGCCCAGACCTTCCGCAGCGCACTTCTCCAGCTCGGCCAGCTTGGAGAGCTTCTCGAAGGCCACGTTGCCCACGGCCTTGGCGGACTCCACGTCCGCCTTCATCTCCTCTAGGTCCCGCTTGAGCTTGGCCCGCCGGTTCTGAAACCAGGTGATGACCTGTGCGTTGGTCAGACCGAGCTGCTGGGCGATCTGGTCCCGGTCCGCGGGGCTCAGGTACTTCTGGTACAGAAAGCGCTTCTCCAGCTCGTAGATCTGATGGTTGGTGAACGCTGTGCGGGACTTCCGCCGCTTCTTGGGGGTGTTCCTCTGACCGAAGAGAGTCAGACCGTCTCGGCCTGAAACACAGAGATAGAGTGGGTCATGAAAAACCACAAACAAAAACGAAACAAAACATAACACATAAAAAATTATCTCATGAGTCCAGAAAGGAATGAGCCAAACAATAATAACTAGTTTTGTTCAGCTGATCAGATTTGTATTTCTCTTTAATAAACACGTTTTCGATTTCTTCCAAAGATAAAAAAAAATTCTCGATTTTTCCCTCATGATAATTACATTTTTTAACACGAACTGAACACTGAGTTTTTAAAATTACATGAAGCTGTTACATCTTAAATTAACAAGTGATGAAAATATTTAGTATCTCAGCCTAACAAAATAAAAAAAGAACGAAAATTGATTTAGAAATTATTTTCCTTTAAAAAAACCAATGTTTTATTTTATTACAATTGTATCCTACACTTTTTAATACCATAATAAAAAGGCTATAACGTATTTATACGAGACTATCTTTAGTCTCACTATTTCACACAAAACCTTTTACAGAGTCCTGTCACAATCACAACAAATTAATAATAGCAATAAAAAATGAACTACAAAATACAGTTAAGACCAAATTAACATTTGCAAGTACATATGAGTCACTGAGCTCACGCTCTCTTTAATTTTTTCTTTAATTAGTCCTGAGAAAACAGAACAGGCCTCCTGCGGCTCAACAAACAGCCTATATGTGTCTGAACATCACTACAGAGCAGAGAAGTGTTTTACCCTCGGCCGCCTGCAGCACGCTGACCTCCAGGCCCTTGAAGGTTTTGCTGGCCAGCTCCTCCAGCGCGCAGAGCGGGGAGGTCTGGCTGAGCAGCGGCCGGCCGCTCAGGCTGTGACCCGCCGAGGCCAGCTTGTCTCTCGGGGAGAGGAGGTGCGCCGCTCCGCCGCTCAGGGAGTAGCTCCTTCTCACCGACGGCTTGTTGAGGATGTCCTCGATGCTGAAAGGAGTCAGCGGCTTGTTGGAGTTGGCGGGCGGCGGCAGCTGATCCAGCGGACTGCGCCTCCGCTCCTCCAGCAGCACCGCTGGGTATTTGGAGTCGTCCTTGGAGGTCATGGTGAGGCGCAGCGAGGGGGGAGAGAGACTCCCTGACTCTTTTAAAAAAATGTGATTTCAAACAAGAGCGATTCAAAAGCTTTGGGAGTTGCGCGCGGACAGGTTATCAAGCAGAGGGGAAGGTGATGATAATAATAATAATCCGCGCGGCTCGGATCACAGGTGCCTCTGCAGCCGCATGTCGGCCGCATGCACAGCTGCAGGCTGCAGGGACACTTCTCTCAATCCCACCTCAGAGTCCCAGCGCGTTGTCCGGGGTGACGCACAACGAGGCGCACGCTGAACCCATCCGGTGGACGGTGATGCACAGAAAGCAGCAGAGATTGACCACCAGTAACAAGTTATTGCTGACTGGAAGGCAATCAATTACTCCCTCTCCCTCCTTCTCTCTCTTCCTCTCTCTCGCTCGCTCTCTCACTGTGTGTGTATGGTGTGTGTGTGTGATGCAGTCAGATACCGGGGAGCGGTAATTAGAGGGCACGGCGGAGAGGAGGAGTCCAATTAGAAAGTAGAGCAGGTCCCACTTAACACTTTCTCTCTAAAATTAGATCATTTGTCACAAAAACAAGCAAATGTTTCTCTCCGCGTGACATCATCCTCATTTGAATACGCGGCGTGTAATTGGCACCGCGCGTTTCTTTCTTTTTTAGATTTTTTTTTTTTGATCACCGATCGCGCTCATGCCAATTTGGAAACACCCGCGCACTGTGTCAATCTTCAGGCCAATTACACTCAGATAAAGTCCCGCCGAGCAAGAAAATCAGAGAGAGAGAGGAAGAGATGAGCGTGGTAACAGTGCAGGCTGAGTGACAGACAGAGGAGGCATCACCCTGGCACGAGCACCTCCACCCTCACCCACACTCAACAGCACCATGACACTTCAGTTTGGTGACAACAGCAAAAAATATGATGTTCCTTCTCACATGTTACTCACCTGATAATTAACATCAATATAGACAGTTATAATTTTTGGTAAGAAGTTGTCTGACTTCTGTTACTGTAATTTGGAACTAGGCCTAAGATGGTGTTAGTGATTCCATGTTTAGGCTGTACAGTAACACATTATAACACAATTCATTATTTAAAAAGTTGGGCCAGAGAAAAAAAAGGTTCACACTGAGTAAAGGTTCAGCGACAGCATCACCTGACACCTTGGATGGATTTATTCAGATATAATGATTGTTTGCTTTAAAGTGTTGGCTTGGCAATGTGGAGCATTCAGACCAAACCATTAGGGGGAGGGGGGTTGAAGGAAGTGGACTCTCAGCTTGGAAACAAACGCGGAGGCCTGGCAGCTCTCACCAAACAGTTACACTGCATCGCCTGGCCCAACATACTGTAGTACACACAGGAACAACATCTGCCACAGCTATTTACTGTCATCACACGGCCACTGTTTACTACTGAGAGTAGGAATGACAACACAGCATGGAGGTTGCCATGTCGCCCATTAGATCCAACTTATTGTTTGTAAGCAAGCATTTCCTGAGCTGTCGTCTGCAACTCATGTTTGTGTTTTATTTTTTTTATCTTATTTGGTGGCAGTCAGAGAGAGACAAGAAATGGGGAGACAGAATCAAACTGGGGAGGACTATAGCCTCTGGGGGGCCTGCAACGCAGCTCATCTGATCAGTGATATTTCTTTTAAATTCCAAGGACAAATGTAAACTAAACACAAAATCTCTTACCCTTATGGGATTTATGTATAATACAGTAATAATACAATAATATGATCCTCAGAAAACTGAATTAGATAGATGATTAGATTTTTTGGTAGCTCTGTGACTACTAGCAGTATTAGCATTAGCATATAGGTAAACAAATCACATTGTATTTTATTATAACTTTTATTATTTTTCTTTTTCCAAAGTTTTTTCTGGTTACATATTCTATTTACTTTATAAAATAATAGGCCTAGTTTATAATATGATGTGGAAATAATTACAATATTTGATATTGATTATATTATACTTAGTTAGATTTTTATTCTTCAATCTAGATAGATAGATAGATAGATAGATAGATAGATAGATAGATAGATAGATAGATAGATAGATAGATAGATAGATAGATAGATAGATAGATAGATAGATAGATAGATAGATAGATAGATATAGTCCAGTTAGCCCCCACAGCTAAACATTTAGTTGCAGGCCATAAAGAAGATGGATTGGTGATTAGGGGAGTTTAGGGAGGCCATCTGCAGTCACAGCCTTTTGGAGCTTTGACAAAGTCCTCGGATGGTTTTATTTTGTAATTTACTCCTGCTTCGGTCGTGCTGTGACATTTGATTACACGCCTTGTCTTGGATCTTTGTGGAGCGGGCCTCCCGCCTGCACCCTCACCCGTTTCATTCTCCATCACTGAGCTCAACATCCATACTGATGGATGCGATGTCTTCATCTGATACCCCCCTCCCAAATGGAGAAACATTCACTTTTCCCCACCTAGGTTTTTAATTTCATCTTTGGGAAGTGGTCTCTTGTGAAGTGCCAACCTGGGGGCCCCCACGGCTGCTCAGCTGTAAATATGGACCCCTGAGGCTGCGTGGGACTCTGCTAACATTAAAAAGCTGCAAAAATCTGTAAAAGGAAATGGGCTTAGTTTCTCCATGTTTTACGACTGTCTCGCTGTAACGGTTAACCACAACACAAGCAGTAACTGATATTCAAACTGGGACAAATTCAACTTTTAAACTTCACTCAAATGTCCTTGTTCTGAGTTACTGAGCTCTCATGCAGAACAATCAAAAACAACGAGTTTCTGATTGTGTTTCGTCTAGATAACCTATCAATACAGTTCATGTTGTTTGACAAAGAAATCATTCACATAACAGTGAGTTAAATCCTGGAGAATTTGCTGCTATTCTACAACTCACCAATATGACGTGTGGCAGAGCTGAGCGGAGTTCAATCACAGATTCAGAGGAGATGAAAATTCAAAAGAAGTTATGAGCTCTGAGTCAACAACAATAGCCGTGGTGTAAGGGACAAAAGTGTTGCCAAGACCGTTGATACAAGCAGGATGGATCCATGCATTCATTTTTGCTCTGCAAAATCTGAATGTTATGATATGGTGATATTTCTTGCAGATGTGACAGTGGTGGTCCTGTCACTGTGTGCCTCCAGTTGATCATGGGCCCTGGCTACTTGGCCAAAGGGATGTCCCTTTGGCCGATTGGTTACACTGGGGTTCGACACACAAGCACAAATTAGAAAGTTGCTTTTTTAAAACTACATGTCAAGATGTGCTGTAAGGTTGAAAAGTTTGAGACTGAATGTTGTCACAGGAGTGGGACAGCTTCTCTTTCTGGAAGAGCTCAGTATGCAGGTCAGGTGTGTGGGGAGGGAGAGAGAGAGATGCTGGTGAAGGGTGAAGTTAGTGTGGCTGTTAAAGGAGCAGTGCAGTGTGTGAGCATGATGAACAACAATGGTGCTCATCCCTCCAGGAGAATTAGGAGCCATGTAGAATCAATACTGAGGCACAACAAAACTGTTCTGATGGCATGTGGTGACAACGTTTTGTGTCCCAAAAATTGGTTAACAAGTTGGATTAGTAATTTAACAGACTTCTGATCAGCCTGATGGGACTTAAATCTATCTATCTATCTATCTATCTATCTATCTATCTATCTATCTATCTATCTATCTATCTATCTATCTATCTATCTATCTATCTATCTATCTATCTATCTATCTATCTATTAATTATTAGATCATCAATATCAAATTATTTCCATATCATATTATAAACTATTATTTAGATAAATAAGATATGTAACCAGCAAAAACAAAAGAAAATAATAAAAGTTATAATAAAACAAAATGTGATCTATTTACAGTACCTATCTATCTATTTATGGGCAGTAGCCATGTTGCTAAATGCTAATACTGCTATAGTAGCCACAGAGCTACCAAAAAAACCAAAAAAACAGGACTGAGAATGAAACAAATTTCCATTAGGAGACTGAAAATATTTTATTTTTACTTGCTATGATGAATGAAAAACGAAACTGTGAATCACAATAAGAAACTTTTGTGTCAGTTTTTAAAGGTCTAATGTGGCCACTTAATTATTTCAGAACATAAACCACACAATCAGTGGTTTTAGTAACTCAACATCAACAATATCAACAATAATTGCACATATAAAAATTAAAAACAAATTGTAAGGAGCAAAGTGAAAACATAACAATATGATTACCTGGATGGGGACAAAGAGTTGAAATGCTGCCCCCCATGGATGTAGAGAGAGTCGCATGATGTCATCCATCCTTATACAAGATGAGTGATTTTAGAAAATGAAAAACAAACACACTGTAACTTAGTCCTAAAACCTGACTCATCTGACAGGTGGGATTACACTCACACCTGTACCACACATCCACAGCACAGACGTGTAGGCGTGTTCATGAGGAAGGATTTGACTGGTGATGAATGTGTTTGCCGTGCAGACGCTGCTGCTCGGAGCAGACAACAGGACAGCTGCACCTCTGCTGCACCGTATGATGGATGGCGCTGCTTCCACCAGACAGGACAGAGTTTAGGGAAGGAGCACACGTGGACACACACAGCAAGACGGAAACTATGTTCTCTATCAGAGGCTGTGGATGTAGAATTATGTCATACAATATTCCATCAGTGGTGGAATGTAAAGTATTCTGACCTTCTTTACTTTATTGTGGTGTTGAGGGAGAAAATTGCTATTTTTGCTCTGGACAAGGGTGTGAAACATGTGGCCCACGGGCCAAAAGCAGCCCAGCAGAGGGTCCATTCTGACCCGTGGGATGAATTTGTGAAAAGTGTGAAAATTTCATAGATGACAGAAGAGGTATATTGTTAAAATTGCACATATTTTTCTCAAGAAATTTTTGGTTGTTCATAATGTTTCATTTCATTCATGTAAATTAATAATGTAGTCATTCTTCTTTGCACTAAAACAAAGGGAAACATTTACAGTTCTCATTATGATGCTATTATTTTACTGGCCCAGCCCACCTGAGATCAAACTGTGCTAAAGCCCCTGAACTATGTAAAAAAACAAACAAACAAACAAACAAAAAAAAACCCGATGTGCATTACATTATTATTATTTTATTATTATAAAATGTTTCTCAGTCTGCATACATGAAAATTTACCTAAACTAAATAAGACACATTTTTAGAAACAATACAGAACAAATTTTAAAAAGATACACATTTTGCATTAGGCCTAAATAAATTACAAAATCATCAATAGTAAAATTAGTATAATACATAGATTATACACAGACTGAAATATTTCCTTTAATTGAAATGATTATTACCTCAGACAACTAGAATAGTAAAAAGTTCCTCTATTTTATCATTTCAGTATATGAGAAATATGACCTCTGGTGTAAGTTTGAATACCAATGTTTCTTGTTTACACAGACAGTGGCTTTGTCTTCATTGTAAACGTGTCAGACTTATGCAACCCCAGTGGAGGAGTCCAGAAAGACAACAGACCTGTGAGAGCTGTGACATGTCAGATAGAAACTACCATGACATGGACGTGAGAGTAGATTGTTTGGACACAGAATCGTGGTACACAATTAAGATATTGTTGCCATAGAAACAAAATTCTCATTGACATTTCTGGTGAAATGGTGTGAGGCGCTCCTGAAAGATGCTTAAACCACATCGCGCCCTCCGCCTATAGAGGTGGAAATAAACGTAAAGGCGTGGGTGAATGTGATCGAATGTCTGGGCTCAGAGGGCGGGACCAGGCCATGTGATCGGCCCAGACTGATGTCTTCAGTGACCGAGGACCATGACTAAAGGGATTTATTCATTACTGATGACTGATGACAATAGTCTGATGTGTTCATTAATGGTGAGCGGGGGGCCACCCGACCTCCCCCCTGCTCCCCACCCCTGCCCAGCTGCACACTGTGACAAATCAACACTTTGATGAGAGGAACTTGTTACTCCAGTTTCAGTGTTGAGGTTTTTTTTTTCTTTTTTTACTTCTCGACTTGTCTGGATGTGAAAGGTGAGGAGACGGTTCTTCATGTGCTCTGTACTCTGGGCCCTTGAATGCATAAAAAAACCTTCTCATATTGATTTAAAGAAAGAAGAAAAGTGTATTTTATAAATAACAAGCATATCTGACATTATTGAGTTCATCTTGAGTCATCACTGCTTCTGTAGTCTTTCACTGCTGCAGCTGCTGGAGGAGGAGCTGGTTGAACTGTTTTTTGTTTTGTTTTTTTTAAACCGATGGCTTCAGTCCAGTGGTTCCCAACCTGGAGGTCGAGCCCCTCCTAGAGGTCACCAGATAACTCTGAAAGGTCGTCACATGATGGAGCAGAAGGTGCTTCGGTCTAATCTTTGGCATTTGCTGAACTGTTGAATAATTTCACCTCCTTGTGCCTCAATCAGTGATGGAAATGAAAGCACACCTAGTTTAGAGGAGATTTTCTCTTTGGTCTAGCTACAAAAAATGTTGACTAAAACTAAGCTTTTCAAAACATCTCTACACTATTATGAAATGTTGACCAGGCAGTTGTGGCCTGACCATCGAGGTCTACAGTAATACTCTTGACCAGTTTTGTGGTTTTCAATCTTCATCCTGCCTGGAGGAGTTATAACCAGTGATCTTTGATTCACAATTTCAAAAAGTATTGTTTCAGATAGTTTAATCCTGTTTCAGTGAGTTTGTGTGTGCCCCCTTCCCAGTAGACATGTGACCACATCTGTTTCCTGTTACAGCATTGAACAGTTTCTCAGCTGGAGGAGAACTGGTCGGACATGAGAGCATTACAGACTGTCTGATGAATAAGAAATAGAAGTTGTACATTCATCAGATCTGTGCCATGTTGAGTTGTAATTGTCTTGTGTAGAATGAATCACAAATATTTGACTATTTAAATTTCTATTTAAATATCAATATCATTTTATAGTTTTTCTTTTCTTTTCATAAATGTGGTATATTAGTGTGTTTAACTGTCTTCCTTCCTTCCATTTTTTATAAATGAATAACTGGCAACAAAGTAAAGGGCTCCTCTCCTTCCTCCTCTCCTCTCCTCTCCTCTCCTCTCCTCCTCTCCTCTCCTCTATAAAGAGGTTCACTGCAGGGACAACATGGCGTTAGGTGGAAATCATTCTTTCCATATGTCAGCCAGTGTAATGATCCAGGCCATTGTTTTCTAGCCAGTTGTGGTCAATAGGGTGTCACATCTCAGGTTGGGTAGTTAACTACCTGCTGCTGGGCGATGACTTAATGACATTCAAGAGATAATCTAAAGACCATATTGTTGTTTTTTCCCCTCTGTGAAATATATCTGGCATCATTAATACCAACTAATATTGTTATTGCTTGAGCAGCGTGTCATTTGTCAGTGAGAAGTGTGCTCGAGGAAAATCAATGTTTAATTAAAGGGAAGGTGTTTAGCAGCATCAGACAAAACAACAGAAAACAAACAAAAAACAGAGCCTCTTTAATGGATGGTCTCAGCTGATCACTGCTATTTGACAGGAAGCTCACAGCTCTGATTAGCTGCATCTATCACCTCACTCATGGGAAATGGAGTACTACGACCAGGAGATTACAGTTAACCCACAGACAGTGTGCATCTCTAGTCATTTGTGTGTGAATGTGAAGGCGTGTGTGTATGTGTGTGTGTCCTGCTCAGGTCTGGAGGATCTCAGTTAACCAAATGATGTGCATTAATGAGTGGGCGTAGCATCAGTTGAGTTCTCAGTGAGTGTGTTAGTGCAGCCTGAGTGACTGTCAATGAGAGGAGGCTGTGTCCTCCCAGCTGTAACAGCCTGGCATTCACACTGATGTATGAGACCACTAACGCTCTCATATTAAACACCATGATCACTTAGTCAATCGCCATCATCCACCTCAAGCAGAGAGTGGCTTTTGTGTGGTGTTTCCTCGCTTTACAATTGCGCAAATACAATTCCTTTTGAGACCTTCCCTGTTTTCCTCAACACAACAGCACCGATCGCACTCCATAGAGAAATGGAAAACACTGTCACCGCACAAAGTGTTTGCCCCCTGTGTCCTGTAGTACACCACCATCACAGCCTGGAAATGCCACCTCGCTCCTGCATTGATCCACCACCGGCCTCTCCAAATCAATGGGAATTAAAATATTCCTGAGGCTAGACAAGAATCCAGGGGTCACAACCTTGAGGTGACTCACACTGATTGGATGAAAAGGTTGTTGCTCACTCTGTGATCCTGCCATGAAGCCACAGGGGGATAGGGTGCTCTAGATGTACACACACAAACCTCTACATCTACTATGACAGCTTCTTGGTGACTGTGATGCTGCATAGGAATTCCAAAATGCATTTGTTGAAAATGCTGTTGCAGTTTAAAGGGGACATATTGAAATATCAATTTTTGAAGACTCTTTGACATTATATTTAGGAGTTTGTCAAAATGTGAGAATTGACAAAAAATCTGTAATGTGCAGGCTCCCTAGGTTGAAATCTACTGTATGTAGTTTTAGGAGCTGTTCCCTCAGTTGTCTTCCAGTGATGTAACAAGGATTTGAATTTGCATAACCCCACCCCTACCTGGCACCAGTAGAAGGGGCGCAGCAAGCAGTGGTTCATTTGCATTTAAAGGGACAGACACTGAAACCAGTTGTTCTAAACGGTACTGTTTTGAGAGGATGAAAAGAACTGTGACGTTTGATCCTTGGGGTATTTTGACCAAAGCATGTCACAGACATGTCTTTAACACCTGGGAACTCTTTTAATTTGTGGAAAGGGGGCAGAATATGTCTCCTTTAAAGAGGAACTATGCAGAAATTGTATTTTAACTCCGCTACATATTTGCCTTAATTAAACAGCCTTGCAGTAATTGTGATGGTCTAATAAATGGCTTAACTTGTTATGAAGGAGAATGGAGGCTCTCTGCCTTCCATGCGCCTGTCACTTATTACGTCTCTTGGCTGAAAAACAACTTTGCAAGATCGGGGCCGCTGCCCCCGGTGTCTCAGCTCTGGTCTCTGCGGACTGCAACACAAACACGCCCCGTAAACTGTAATCTCTTGTTTATGACAGCTTAATCTACACAAATATACATGTGACATATAAACCACTCTATTGATTGATTTTTCACCGGCTTTGTTGTAAACAAATGCACATGGCCACACACTAAAAAATGTTGGGTTATTTCTGTAACCCAATTTCTGGGTTATTGGTGTTGGGTTAAATTGTTGGGTTATTTTTCCAGGGTGTAACCCATTTTCAGGGTTATAGGGCTATGAATTTAACCCAATTCCTGGGTTGTTCAAGTAATTGGGTTACTTTTCAGTGAGTAACCCATTTTTTGGGTTAAGGGTTGGGTAATTCTGTGACATAACCGGCCGGTTCATTTGAAAAATGCTGTCTCCACCCACCACCACAGCTACCTGTGGAGAGCCGTTATTTACTCTTTTTTTATGTGATTGATTTTATCACAACCGGAAAGCTGCTCTGTTGGAGACAAACCCTCACGCTCGATCATATTGCCCCCAGCCAAAGAGACATGGGTTAATTTTATTTGCCCCAGCTTCAAACAAAGTCTGACTGCTTCAGAAAATGAACCGCTGGACTGGACTTTCTCAGGCTGGATCGATTGTCCGTGGCAAAGCTACAGATAAACTGTAATTTTTAAAATGAGTATATTTGTGTTACTTTGGCCTTTAGCGCATGAGCTAGGCTAACGCTAACAGTGGATGTGTGAGGATGAGCTACATGCTGCTGCCGCATGTTAATGCAAAAAAAGAGAAAAGAGTTAACAACGCTAGTAGTTTATCATAGCAGCAGTCATGGATAAGTTTGGAGTCAATTAACGTTGCACTCAGGTTAGCATGTGCTAAAAGAAAACCTGTTTTATGTTCAGCTTTTGTTTGGCAAACAGGCAGTTTTTTGTGTGTATGTCTGGATGTTACCACCTCTGTATTACCAACTACTGTAGCATGAGAGACCAGACCAGAGAGTAAACTGTGTGTACTGTAGCCTAATGTTATACTGTTTTTGTGTTTTCTAATCAGAGTAAAGTATGTGGAAGCTAGCACATGGAGAGAGACAGTCTGAAGAGGAGCCTTGCTCTCTTGGAGGAGAGGCCTCCAGAAGTTCCCAACGGAGGCCAACATCACACATTACTGTAAAAGGTATTTGTTACTCTGTTTATGGAGAAGTGGGAAAATACACCAGGCTAAAAATGTCCTTGGTCCGATATCCATGAAGTAGAGCATGAGTTACGGCAATTTTGTGTTCAACCACTGTCTATTTGAACATACAAATTTGTACCATCCCTTCATTGTACACCTTTTTAACACTACAAAATAATTTCACCTTCTCCACAGCATGGTGCAGCTGGAGGATGCAAGGCAGCCAACTTTGCAGCAATGTGGCATGGCCAGCAAACTGATTTGTCTTCAGCATTATCAACACTAAGCAGTGAGTACATTTGTAAATTGAATCATTAAATAGATAAAATTGAGTTATGGCTGATAAAAACCTTCCTCATTGTTCTTTGTCTGCTTATACAGAGGATCATGCCAGTCCACAGTAAACACCTGATTGAGACCCTCAGAATCTTCCAGCAGAAACAATGACACCACCTGCTCAAAGTTACAGTTTCCTGAACATCGCACCATGCTACTGTCCCACCTGTCTTCAGTCAAGTCTGGACCAATGACTCTGACACCAGTCTTGTCAGGGTTAATCACAGGTAAGCAGTGGTTTAGTTGCCAAATGCCAAAAAAAATCATTTTTAATACGTTTATACAGCAGTGTTGAACCAAATGTGGTGACTGTCTGATTGTTTGAGGAGATGCATCTGTATTTAGGTTAGCTTAGCTAGCTCATTGGAGCAACAGATTGCTGAGTTTATCTCTGTGTGGGCATCATGCTAAGGTACTGCATCAATCTAACTTTTGCTATGTTTCTGTTTTCTGATTGCAGAGAGGATCATGCCAGTCCAAACACCTGATGAACAACAGGAGTCTCATGCAGAGCTGGTGACTGGTGAATCCTTGAAGTTCCAGTTTCCCAGAACACCGTGTTGAGCACCCTACAGCCAAGACTGCGCTATTGACTCATTACTCTTGATCAACCAAGGGCAAGTGGCTAATTTTTTTATGATGTTAATTTTCTTTCACCATGGATTATCCCTCATATATGGACACATGCTGTTTTTTCAAGATCTCAACACTGTGTACTGGACAAGGTATTGGAGCAGTCCTGTTTTTCACAGAATGTGTAAATGCAAAAAGAGTTTCTTTCAGTTTTACAATGATGTTCTACTCTGGTTCACAATGGTCTTAGTTTGTGATATCATTTAAGGATAAGCAGTTGCTGCCTGTTCAATCTATACTGACAAACTGTAATTCCTCATGTGTTGTTGTACCATATTTGTTATGGTGAAATTCTGGCAACCACGGCTGTTGGTAAGTTACTGTAAAGTTGAACTTTGCAATAAAATTCTGTGCTGTGCTATATCATACTGTTTTACCTGTTTTACACTGTAATTATGTTAAAAGTGTATATTATTTATTTATTTTTTTACAAGCGTTTACTTTTAATAGGTTTATATTAAAACATAAGATAATCAATCGAGGAAGTTTCCTTTCTCTTTTAAAGAGGTACTAATGATAAGTAATTGTACTTGAAGGACCACTTAACCACTTTTCAATCTAGGTCTGCAGGGAGAGCTCCAAACTTGTTAACCAGTGACACCACTGCCATTTATTTCTGTGACAGTGGTGTCACTTGGTAGAAAAGTTTGGAGCACTCTCTGTAGTTTTTAACAACCCAACATTTGGGTTAAAAAAAAATAACCCAACATTAACCCAAATGTTGGGTTGAATAAGGACCAACCCAACATTTGGGTTATTTTAACCCAACTATTGGGTTAAGCAAGCACTTTATACACGACCCAATAGTTGGGTTAAAAATAACCCAATGTTGTAGTTAACATAACCCAACTCTTGGGTTAAATAATTCAACCCAAAAGTTGGGTCAAAAAAAATAACTCAACCTGTTGGGTTAAAATAACCCAGATGTTGGGTTGGTCCTTATTCAACCCAACATTTGGGTTAAAATTGGGTTATTTTTTAACCCAACTGTTTTTAGTGTGCAGGAGGAGGGTTAACAAAACAGCAGAAAAGCGACCAGACTTACACATTTCCTCCTCAATTGAATATACGTTTTTTCTGGGATACAGGGTATTAGTTCGATGTCATGAGGACATCGTACCCACCAAGACAATTTGTTCAGACTATCCATCACAGTGTTATACAGGGCTACAATGATAAAACCGTGGACTGTTTTAAGGCCTGAAACTAACACCACTGGGTTTGTTTTCATCCACTGCTTAACACTTAAGCAAGAAGTGCCCAGGACATCTCTGTGTGTCAGTGTGTGTGTGTGTGTGTGTGTGTGTGCGTGTGTGTGTGTGTGTGTGTGTGTGTGTGTGTGTGTGTGTGTGTGTGTGGGAGAGAGGTGGTAAGTGTCCCTTTGCCTTCTGTAGCTGACATTTTTCTCTAAATCAGCTGGTAACCAACACTTGTTCCACACTTGAACTCTTGGTAATGGATCACTTGGTCTAAGGTGTGTGTGTGTGTGTGTGTGTGTGCATGTGTGTTGTCTCAGTCTTACAGTGCACATGCAGCTCTCTTTCAGACACAGACACACACTAACACACACTCTTGGCCATTTTCTCTTTGTGCTTTTTTTTGCATGTCCTTGTGCATGTCTGCACTCTATGTCAATGTGTGTGTGTGTGGGCTGCAACTCAACTTGTCTGTGTACCAAGAAAGCAAACACACACACACACACCTCACCCCCGCTCCTGCACAGATGTGTGCGCGCTGTGTTTGCGCGTGTGCACAAATAAATATCTCAGGCCTCTCAGATTGCTGCAAGATTTATTCCCCTGCCAAGGCAGCAGAAAATTGACTTGTTTCATGGAGGCAGGGTATTGACACACTACAGAGAGAGAGAGAGAGAGAGAGAGAGGAAAGAAGGCAAAAAAAAAATCAAGGCGGCGAGTCCGAGCAGAGAACGATTAATGGAGCGCAGGTAAAGAGAGAATGAAGGAAGGGCGAGAGAGGTAAGCGGCGGAGTCAGCGAGAGAGTAATGTAATCAGCAGTGTGGGAAATAGCTGAGAGTAAAATGGCCTGGCTGACATTTATATAAGAGGATATTGATGACATGAAGCCACCTCTCTGATAAAGCTGCTCATTTAACCAGTACATCATTCACAGCCTGCAGAGACACCACACAGTCGCTGGCCCTGTGTGCGTGTGTGTGTGAGTTTTCCTCCTTTGGAGCAGTAACATTTTTCTCCTTCAAAAGACAGTTGTTTAGAATTAAATAAACTGAGCTAAACAAATGTAAATGTTGTTCAGCTCACAACAGCATCAGACAGTGCTTGAATGAATGAATGAATGAGTGTAACTAATGTTATAAGAATGAAAGAAGCTCCTACAACTAGATGCAGAGACGGTTACAGGGAAAACACAGTGAGCACCTTCATGTGTGATGATGAGCTCAGGATGCACTGATGGTGCCACTGCAACATCATGTTAGAGGGGAACACGTGCACATGTGGAGGTGAGCAACTGACCTATTGTTCTTTTCCAGATTTTCAGACTTATAAATATGTTTAAAATGTTGGATGCTTGCACTGATCAATTTTAAGACTTTCCTCCTCAAAGGGACCACAAGTACATCAAGTGTTTTCACGCTACATTTCCCATGAGCTTCCACGCGCACGGTGAAATTCCTGGACCAGCGCAAGACGGGCGAAAGCGAACACATTCGCCAAGAATGTTTTCATTAATCAAGAATGAAAGTGGGAGGTTTGAAGACGATTAGAGACCGTCGTAGTTCCGATCATAAGCGGCAATTTGGTGGTGTGATTCCCATGACTGGTTTTTCCGACAGTCCTCACAGTCCTCACAGTCCTCACTGCACCCGGTGACTTTTCACAGACGCCACCTCGACCTGAACCGACAGCGCCGGTGTCTCCGGTGAGTTTCCGTGGTTTCCTACGGTCACGCTGCCACTGAACGTAAAAACATGGAGACACGACATGTCAGCCATCTCAGTGGTGGCTGACATGTCGTGCTTGCCCACTTGATGATATGAAGGTAAATTCAGAGCTTACCGCAACACTCCAGTTTGTTGATGGGGGTAATTATTGATGAATGAAAAACATAGTTTTGAACAAAATAATTGATTTTCGTGAATAGATAACAGGAGAACACACATGTACCTAGCTGTTCGGCTCCTGTAACATCTTGCAATATTTTTCAGTGTCCTTTTTGTCTTTACTGTCTTGGAGCGACTTTCCCCCGCTGGCGGACAGGAAACGACCGAAAGAACGTGTGACGACCAAAGATCCTCCACCTTGCCAGATGAAAAACTATGGTTGAGTTGGTGGATTATTTAGATCGCGAATTTACCCTGACACTTTACAGTTTGATGAGGCACATTAAAATGATATATTAATACTTACCAAAAGGGTCTTGGTGCACACTGGGCGATGCAGCCTCCACCTTCTGTCCTTTTTCGAGTGTGGCGTGAAGGGAGAACAATGAACAAGGGATGCCCCCTTGCACGGGTTTACCTGGGCTCAAACGCAAGGGCAGGGACCCATGTGCTATTTTTTAACACCCATCCAGAGTTGATTTGCAGAAAATGACACTCACACATTTGACACCCAACTCTATCACCATCAGGACACTGGACAGAGTGTTACAATAAACAGATAAGACACTACATGGTGTTGAATTGACTCCAATGAGTATACTCTCAACACATTGACACAGAAAAATCAACTCTGCTGGTTTTGCTACCAGTTCCAATTATTTAACTTATTCCACCTGCCTGCTGCATGCCTGTTCTTTATTTCCCTCACCTGCCTTCTGTTTCCATAGTTACTCATCAGTTCATTTGCTTATCTCTCTGCACGCACACACTTGGGTAAGTGTATCTGGTGAGATGGGCAGTTTTTCTGCTGTTCTCAGCATTGGGATTACCAGCTTCATATTTAGCTGATACTCTCACTGGGTCTGTACACACATCAGCTACAGTACACTGCTACCAGTATGTACACTGTTATACTGTGTTGATACTTCATGTTACTGTCAGGGTGTTAGGGTTCAGCCTTGTGTCTGTGGCCTAGTCCACACGAGCCCGGGGATTTTTGAAACCGTGAACGTATGTTCCCGGTTGTATGCCCTGTCCACACGCAACCGCGCTTTTGGAACCCTGAAACCGTGGTTTTTTGAAACCGGGGTCCAGGGTGGGGTTTTCGGCCGGGGTTGGACACTGCAACCGTGATTGTTTTTCTCGTTTACGTCATAGCTGCGCACGTGCTGATGTAAACACAGTTTCTCATTCCCCACCTTGTTTGATTGAGAGTGTTTCGGGATGAATTTCATGAATGGACAGACAAAGTGGATTTTTATTATTTCACTTCAAGCAACATTGCGGAGTTTCAGCTCAGTGCTCCCACCATCTGGGAAAAAAAGAGCCGATGCAGGGGGGAGAAAATGAAACTGAAAAAAACAAAACTAATCATTCATCCATGTTTTGACAGACAACACAACAGCCAGTGATAATGAGTTGCGACAGTGGCTCAGCCAGCCAGGTGATGCACACAGCACAACAACACACAGTGCAGCAACATGTGCGGGCTGCTGCAGCTGTGCATGTCAAAGGAACACTCTACATGTAGTTATTATTTTTGCGCATGTTTTCATCCATAAAATGACCAAACATGAACACTGTAAATGATTCTGTCCCAAGCCTTTTGATCCATAAGCAGTTTGCACTGTATTTTGATCGGTTAAAACAGCCTTCCACGCATGCATTGCGTCACTTGGTAGCGGATTCAAAATTACCCGGGTTGGACTAGGCCTCAGACTCTCTCTCCTTCCTTGTTCCAGCTCCACCCAGGTCCCAATCAGGACAACGAGGCTCACCTGGGCTGGCCAGTTTAATTCCCTGCAGCTGGCACCGTAAGAGGGGGGCAGTGCGTGGGGACTGCTGAGCCTGCCTGCCTCCCATTGTGGCTTTTGTTTTGTTTTTAGTTTATGTCTACTTTGTTTGTATCACTCTTATGTTTCATATTAAATCTCTTACGATTTCAGTTAGTTTCTTTGTGCGGGTGTTTTGGGGTCATAGGTGGGTCCATAGGTTATGCCCCTCCGGGCCAACAAAGTCTGGGGCATAACAAGAGCATGTTCATTATTTACTTAAAGGTGTACAGAAAAGAAAACCGAATTTGAGCCCACTCTGGGTCATAAAATTAGTGTAAAAACTCATCTATCAGACGACGTAGGCCAAACTTTGTGCAAAATTTTTGCAAAATTTTTGAGTAAATCCGGGATGAAAGTGTGGTATTTTATTTTCGCATTGGACAATGCAGGCGCCCGGATTATACGTCAGCCTGTACACGATTCAAAAGTCACTGGTATTGGATCCGTCATCCGTCATTCAAACGTATGAGACACGCACGCTCCGTCTCGCCCCAAGCTTTGAATATCCCACCTGCTCGATAACGACCAATCAAATCCGTTTTCCTTACTCGGGTAAAGTTGTGTTGCAGCTCGTGACAACTCGGCGCGACAAACGGGACGCCTTTAAACACAGTGCCATGGCAATGACAAAGCAAATCCTACACCCCTAATGGAAAACAACGGGCCCTGTTGGTTTTTTAAAATTATATTATAGTCTTATCATTGGATTATAATGGGAGTTTACATGGAGAAATGTTTGATCAGTCTTTGGGTAGAGTTTTAGTCCACACTTCAGCATGGTACTAAAGACAAGTTATAATACTGTAACAACAACTATAATGATAACATACTCAGCATAGCCTAATTCTACTTACAATTTCACGTATAATTAATATTAGGGATGCACCGATACCACTTTTTTTCAAACCGATACGATACCGATACTTGGATCTGAGGAGGCCTACTTGCCGATACCAAGTACCGATGCTAACCCTTCTACCACAACAAAAAACAAACAATTAGGCAAAATGCAATGAATTGGAAGACAAGTTTTATTTTCTTCTCTGCTTGTTACAACAAAATTTGTTGTAACAACAAACTAGTATAACATGGGGGCGTTGTAACAAGCCTCTGATCTAAAGAAAAAAATACAACAAAGATGCAAAGCCACCCTCTGATCGTGGTCTTCATGCAGAGCAATTGCATGCACTGGTATTGGTTCTTGGTATCGGTAAAGTTCACCGATACCGATACCAGTATATTACAACAGTATCGGGGCCGATACCCGATACCAGTATTGGTATCGGTGCATCCCTAATTAATACGATACATTTTATACTAGTTTTTTTTGTTGTTGTTTTGCTTTTCATGTCTTTATTAGATAGGACAGTTCAGAGAGTGACAGAAAATGGGAGGCAGAGAGGGGGGGAATGACACGCAGGATAGGGCCATCCGACGTGGGACTCGAACCGGGGCCTGTGGGGACTATAGCCTCTACTGTGTTTTATGTGATCATATGAATTCAGCCTTGTTGTTTTGACATATGACTTTAAGGTTGATAATATTGATATGTGTTGATTCTTCTAATCAGCGTGCTGGATGCTGAAGAAATGCTGGGCAGGTGTAAGAAAAAAAAAGCTGTAAAGAGTGTGACGACATGACCTCATAAACAACACATACACACACACCTCCTCACTCCTATGTCTACTCAGCTTCCTGTGCACAGTCTCACAGATCCATTGATAACAGCAGCCATATGTAACTGAAGTCAGTGATTTAACAGTCTGAGGCAGTGGAGCTCAGTGACTAACAGTAACCTGAGCTCCACAGACTGTGTGAAGCCAGTCTCTTTACTATACTCTACAGTATTACACATGACATGATAGATGTAACAATAGATTTTATTGTTAATAGTCATTGTCAGCATGGTTCTGTATGACACTGTGTGTGTATAATAATTTGGCATAAACCTGACATCTTCATCTTTACCTCTTTAGAAGGTGGTATAGACAGTACACACACACACACAGATAAACACTCCATGTTCAGCATACAGACACACACACAAACACAGACAAAGATGCAATCACTCACTTCCCCGCTGACTTGTGACCTCAGGAGTTGACCTCCATTAACCTGTGATGACCCAGAGCAGCAGGCTGAACTCTGATACTCTGAGCTGTTGTTGTTTACTGACACACTTTTCTTTCTGTCACGGGTTGTAGCTGACACACACACGCAGCTTTGTCACAGCAGACACTTTGACAGGTGATAGTGGGAGAAGCACAGTTGACATTAACAGTATTAACGATGGCTTCAGTCCATGTAGGTGTAGATCCAGGGCCATGCCAGTATATTGTCACTGTTATGGTTTGGTAATGCCATCATCAGTTTGTGATGTCAGCTGTGCTGAGAGTAGCTACTACAACTACTAATGATAATGGTAAAATAGTAACAATAATGTTTACAGCACTTTTTATACACAAGCTAAAAGTGGGGGGAAAAAAAGTAATAATAGAAAATTACAATAGGGCTCTCGCTGGGCCACTTGCAGTCGCTGCTTGGGCCCTAATAAAAATGTTGATGTAGTAAATGATTAATAATAACAATTATAAGATAAATCGAACACATTTGTTTCCAGACACATTCCTCTTTTTATTCCAATCTAACCTTTGACCAAGTAAAATGAGTAGCCTATATACTCAGTTCCAATTACCAATTTTGAGAGGATCTATTCAGAAAAAATCACATTGTTGTCATTCATTTCAAGAGTGTATTTTCCTGTAGGTGATCCTACAGTTTAGGTGTTTTGAGGTGTCATGCCCGTTTTTATTATGGTGGACTTTTGGGCACAACCTGACAGTAGAGGTTCTGAGGGATCATGAAGAGAACATGAAATGACAGAGAATCGGTAAGATGTGTAAGACGAGGCCAACCCGTTTTGTATACAACGACACAGAGAGCCAGTGAAGTACATGAGTAACATGTAATACAATGTATATCAGTGTTTCATAACCTTTCTGAGCTCAGGGCCCACTGGAAAGTCACAGAAATGTTGGTGGCCCATGGAGGCCTGATGTGGGTCCAGGTCCAGGGCCTTGATAGGAAAGAAAAACAAACAAACATGGTTTTTAAGATATTTTTGTATCTGTTTCCCACAATACAGAATTTATATGCATTTTTTGGCTACGTACCTGAAAACTCATACTGAAATTTCCATCATCTGTACACAAAAACCAAGTGTAAATGAGTCACGTACACAAACCCTCTCTTGATATCTGACTCATCAGCGCAGCAGGAGGGCAGTGCGTCTGAATAAGTGTGTTTCCGTGTGTTCGGTGTGTTGACATTTGGGATTCGAACATGATCTGACACCTGGCCCCGGTGTTAACCCTTTGTGCATACCACGCAGATACTGTCACGTTACAATAGCTACAGTGATCCGTGCCTCTGGCGAGCTCGGGGCCGCTGCAGGCAGGGAAAGTTTATCCCGTCTTGTGTCCCTGGAACAGGTGCAGGATTTTGGCATTGATGGTGCAGCTTAGTGCTTAACAGCCGAGTGGGGTCGGAAAATAACATTTTTACTGCACACGCAAGGAAAAGGTCTGAGAAAGAGGGAGGAACAGGAACAGGGTTTTTACATGTAGGTGTTACAGTTCCATTGAGGGTAAACTTCTCAGTCCAGTTTCCCCTCTTAACAAGAATAAATAAATAAAAGGAGCGCCATCTGTTTGTGCACACATAATTTATTGGTCTTTAATGCTGGTATCATAATCACCAGCTGTAGGTCAGAGCTCAGCCACTGCTCTATTTACCCTACACCTCTTTCCACTTGCCTAACAAGGACATTTACTACTGTGCTACTGCTGTCATCAAGAACACAACTTCATTACAGTCAATTAAATCTGACAACACACGACCCGGGCGTCTTTCGACACGTAACACAAAGGACGCTTCTCTCGTTTGCTGGTGTCACAAAGGCCTGAAGTTAAAATGAGCCAACTGCTTTGTCAACACATTAACCTCAGGCCATTTGGTTTGGGAACATTTGTCTGGCCTCATTCACGTCCAAACATGTCTCTGCTGTCGTTCCGTTTTTTTTTTTTTCTTTTACGAGCTGGCATTAGAAGTCGTTGGCTGGAGATTCCTGCGCTTCCACGGCGGCCGTTCCCCCCGCGGCCCGGACCTCTCAGAGGCAACATGGGAACGTGAGGAAACTGGGAGAAGGCCACACACGGTGGGCACGCAAGTTCCACACATCAGTTACACACACATGGGGTGGGGGAAATGGGAGGAGATTCCAAGGGGTCCTGTCAAAGGAATGAGTTTGAGTGTTTGAGTGCTTGGATTGGATGGATTGGGAGAAGGAACCAATTGACACCTGTAGTCCTGGTACACACAGAGTGCAGGAGCACAGACTTAAACACATGTGTTTAAATGTCCCATTTACACTTGACTTTGAGATCCCGATGGAGATAAAGTATGGATGCACGGCCTGACGTGATATTTGAACAGGTGCAAATGGTGACAAATAAAACTGGAATCTGAATCTTTCATACACAGGCTCATATAGGATTAGGATACACATAGAATCAGAGTGGGGAAATCTGCTGTACTGAGACTGTATTTGAATTTGAAAGAACAAATCAAATCTCTGTAATATAAAGATGTTAATGTAGTGTCAGTTATATGAATGTCTTTACATTTTTCTTTTCTCTAAAAAGCCTCATAGACTTAGACGTGACTTTGTGCCAAATGTAATGCGAGCTCGTCCCTTCCTGTATCTCAGCTGAAACTGTTGAATCCCATTGGTGCCAGGCAGCTGGCAGGTTTGCTGAGTCACTATCACCAATGCACATAGAGCCAAATACACATCAGACCTAATTAATAGTGTGTAGACAGCTACAGCGTGTATGCAAATATATGAATCTAAATGCAAGGAAGACCACGTCTAGATGTAAAGTCAACACTGTATACAGGATGAATAATCTGTTTCAATCATGCTGATGGAACCAGTCCTGCACATGATTCTTGGGGAAGGAGCCATCAGAAGGTGACAGTGAGAGTCAAAGATACTCAGGTGATATGATATGATATGCGAGGGATAAAGTTGAGTGAGACGGTCGTTATGGAAAAATAAACCCTGACGGCTTTGCATCGGGGTTCCATTCATCCTGAAGGGGTTTGTTTATCTATAACGTCCAGCTCACTCATGATTGATCATGAATAGAGATTCCATTGGTTTACAAATTGCATCAAATTTCCTATGACTTTGATTGATAAATGAATCTATCAGGTAAATCTCCGCCCACAATGATTCAGCAGCGGCAAGGATTGGTAATTAAGTTTCTATTTATAATTTATATTCTAAATACAACTTTTATTGGTTAATAAATTCATAGGCCTTCATCAGGTAAATATCTGCCTGTACTGTAGATAATTCTCAAGTGTCGTCAGGGTGGATCAGGACAGCTTCCCTAGCTTCCCAGTATTATACTTAACAGCCATCTGCTATACAGAAATAACAGACTGTAGAATACAACGATTGACCAATCAGAATGCAACATTCAATAGAACTGTGTAATATGGTATATATAATATTATATAATAAGATAACTTTCACTTGTATGAGTCATATTCGATGAGGACTATCTCGACTTCAAACAGCTACACAGCAAATATGTCAACTTTGTCCACCTCTGGATGTCACCAGCCACACCCAACTAAGGGATATGCCACCAAGTATTGGATGCTCTCGTATGTTTCTATTGCAGCATCATTTCTCCTTTCCATTACCTCAACAATGTGTCAGGAAACTACACACTATAATTGACTGACCATAAAGCTTCATAGTTGCAATTACAGAGAGAGCAGATGATCAGAGACTTTTCAAACTTTTCTTTAATGGATTTATACTGAGAGTGAGCATCAAGACGAATCCCTGCAGTTCTCACGGCCATTTTAATTTAGAGCTGCAGCCTGAACCCATGCTCTGGTGCCAGAGTGGAGATTTGTATTATCTACATCACTTCAACCAGGGCTGGAGAACATATCTCACTGGGCAGTGATAATAAGTCCACAATGTAGATGTGTCACGTCCAGACCTTTAGTGAATACTTCACAGGGACAAATGCTGTGTAGATTTATTGTGCTGATATTCAGTTCATGTGTTTTGCCATGTGTAGCTGTGGTCACACTCTACAAATTTAACTCACAAGATTAAAAATCAGAGCCCAGCATGGATGTACAGTGGAGGACGGCAAAGACTCTTGATTGAGCCTCGATAAAGTCTGTGCTCTGACCAACTTCATGCTGAATGATGCCATCAGTAATATGTTTAGGGTTACATGTTGAAAGTAAGCCCACACACTAACTCAGCAGTCAGGTCTTTTATGGTTTCAGACTGGCAGTAATGTTGCTGCAGCTCTGAGGACCAGAACCATGTTCAGCATGTACTGGTGCCTCCCCATGAGCCTGTAGATGAAAGCAGGGGGTATCTGATATCAGCCTATGTAGGGATTAGAAGGGGATCAAGCATTAATTCCCTCACTAGCCCAAACGCTCAGCCTTAAATCACAAGATGAGTTTCACATAGGTGAAATTTGTTTTTCTTTTCCATTCACAGCAACAGCAAATAGGAAACATTATCTAAATTAAATATAACAGGACAAATAGGAATATCTGTACATTAAACAGCCACAATACAGTCTCAGTAGGTTTTGTTATGGACTGATAAAATGTAATCATTTTTTAACACTGAAATAAAAGTAAGTTTATATGTGGTGGACAATTATGATATTATGATTAGCTGCAATGGAGGCTTTGTGACTGGAAGAACCATTGGCCCCCTATAAATCCATCACCCTCTCATCATTGTATTAATCATGGTTACAATAATATCACTGCAATAAACACTGCTGCTACATTTCTGCCCTGCACTTGTTCTGTGAGCAACGAGAGTGCTGAGAGTTTGGAGCAACAAGTGTTACACTACTGTAAGACTTGTTTAAATTTTCAAAATAAAACAGGTCAGATCTGTCTTGGACTCTGGGCTGAAAAAAGACCTAGAAATGATGCTGCTCCTCGATTGGCTTAGGTTAGCCACGCCTACCAGCAAAAGCTGCTTGCATAACAAATGACTTCATACTGACAGTGCATCTAACTCTCCATTTAATGCTACAACTGTTTTTACTGTTCTTTGTTTGTAATGTTGTTCATGAATGCTCAGTGAATATGAATGATAGGCTGCAATTTTTTTTTCAATGTTGTTTTGGATGAATTGGATGTTATGGCACAGATCATTTCTGCTAAATCATCTGTACAGACATGGTATTTGTTTGAAAAACACCGCCTTTTAATAAAAACGCAGCAGTGTGAATGTAGCTTCAGGGGTCATCACATGATTAATGGGAGGAAGAACAAACTAAGGTCTGTTTTCAATTCTAATCTGTGATTTGAGGTGAGGTGCTGGATCATTTGAACATTTATTGAAATGAAACCAAGCGTGAAGTTTTGAAGGAAATTCACTATTTGGAGCAGTTAACAACAAAGACATCTAAAATGTGACAGCTAGCTATTTTTGAGATGCCAAAAAGGTTTAATCTGCAATTATATAGAAGTGGATACAGAAAAAGAAGGTAACACTTTAAGTGTTACTTAAGCATTAAATACTGAATTCATCATTTATGACACAAGAATACTCACTAGTATGTAGTTTATGAACACAGATAGTTTTTGCACTAACTGTATCTATAAACTACACACTAATGAATATTCATACATTATAAATGAAGAATTCAGCATTTATTAATGCTTAACTAATGCTTAAAGGGATAGTTCACCCAAAATTCAAAGTTCATCATCGCTCATTATCTACTCACCTTCAGATAAACTAAGGGTTGGGAAGATTTTCAGAGTCCTCCGTGCCTTCTCGGAGTTACGGGGGCTCCGCGCAGCTATTTGTTCATATATGGTGCTCACTTTTCTTCGTCCAAAAAGACACACCAAAAAAACATCCAAATACCTCCATACTGCTCGTCTGTAATGCCCCTCTTGTATTGAAGTCCCGACATGAGAAATTGTTCTGCCAGTCAGTGCAAATCACATAAATAATATGAACTGAGACACTTTTTTTTTTTTCGGAACAATTTCTCATGTCGGGGCTTGTCTGCCTTCAAGGACTCTAAAAATTCTTCCAGCCCTTAGTCGACATGAGGGTGCGTAGATGAGTGAAATTTGAATTTTGGGTGAACTATCCCTTTAATAGCGTGTAATTATTATTAAGTGTTACTAAAAAGAATGGCAACACTTTACTTGAAGGTCTCATCACAAGAGTGACATGACACTGTCGAATATTATACAAAAATGAACAAGAATGGAAAAGGAAAAGGAGGACAGACAGGAAAGGAGGAGGTCGACAAGAAGAAAAAAAATAGGTTATAATATCTGAGAATGCCTTTAAATCAGTGTCAGTGATTAAAGAGGAGAGAGTGAGATCTGGCCTGTGAGATGAAGAGTGAAGAAGAGAGGGAGCCAGCCAGAGAGGAGGAACAAAAGGTTAATAACAGTGATGAGCAGGAATTGGCAGGGAGGCCATTAAAAACAAAAGAGCAGGAGGGAGAAGCCAGAGGCTGGAGGTGTACAGTGTGCAGGGCTGACAGCCTTAAATGGAAAGGTCTGACTTCACTGTACACTACACCACAAGTGTCATAGGCTGCGCCGCATGATGCTTGTCTAGTTGCAGGGAAAACAATCACAGTACTCAGTCAAGCCATTAATAACTGTTTGCAAGTCTGTGTGTGTGTATATGTGTGTGTGCATCACATATGCCCATTTGTAAGAGCGCGCGCGTGTGTGAGTGTGCTCCAGGGTGTTAATTTCCAGCGATGGGATGAGTCCTTGGCATCCCAGCGTGATTCATATTAAAAGTCAATTGGCCTTAAAATTTGGCCAGACCCCCAAAGTCTGCAGCGGCGAGACGTAGCTGTCAGCTAATGGCACGGCGAGCCCACACTCATACTGGCTGAAATTGAATCTGACCACAGAAGCCAATGGGCCAGACACAAGAGTGTCGCAACGACTGACCATTATGCCGTTGATGACATCCTCCCCGCGATCCGGCCCACGCTTCCCCTCGCCCGGCACGCTGCTGCTATACCGTCGGCCAGTCGGTAGCGTGTGCCTGCCCACAAGCTCCCATCTGTGACACATTGAGATTTATGAAGAATAAAACTCCCAAAAGAGCTCTTAAATCAAACTATATGAACTGTTTTTTGGTACAGGAATGCACCAGCGCTGCCGTACATACGTGCAAGGGAGCGTGCGCATGTGTTGTCTGTAACCTCTTGGCCTGTAACATTAGCGAGAGCTATCAGCATCTCCTTGCTCTTAATTTTTCGCCTGTGTGCCTGTGTGCTGAGGTATGTCAGTGCTGGCTGGGAAATAGAAAGAGATGAAAGCAGAGAGGCTATTACCCTCCTGCTGCTGCTGTGATTTCACTACAACCTCAACTATAATTACCGTGCACGCTATTTTGCAGCAGCACCAAACTTTACCACTTAGGACCAAAGCATTTGTTTCTGGTTCAAAAACTTCTTGTAATCTCCTCCTTAGGCCTGGCATGATTTAGCCTGATGAACAAAAAAGGGCTAGAAAGTAAAGTCTCAAAAGGTTGGAAGTTGTATTCATTTATGTGCAGACATTACTTCTGAGCCGCTTGCACAACTTTAACTGTGAAGCCTTGGGTGAGTTGATGAGTGTGAATGGTGTCAGAAATAAGATCCTACCCAAGGACTTTTATTTTGAAAACTGATTAGCTCCTTGTACTTATGACAATGATAGGTGTAGTAACCCTTTTGCTTACCAAAAAAAAAGAATCACAGCTGCTGATTGAGTGGGTTTGATGACGCTTGAAAATGAAGAGAGTGGCCAACAAAGTTTCCAACAGCAACAAAGATTTATCTAACTCTCATGGCTGTTGTTTCAATATCGAAGCAAAACCCAAACCTTTTTCAAAAGACCATCTATTTTCCAATGTAAACACTCACAGAAATGTGCTTCTGATTGAGCAGTGGCGTTCAATGGGGCGCTATGCCCCCATCAAAATTTCAGGGATAAAGTGTAATCACAGTAAACGTAAATAACATAATAAAAAGTAATTACCATATCTGTACAGTGTTCACTCATACAATAGGCTTTACTTTGAAATTTGTAAGCCTTTCCATTCCATATTGGGTTTATTCCCGGTTGTTTTATTCATTTCAATAGCGAGGGGCGCTGGCCAAATGAGTGTGTATGTGGGCTCTTAAACTTTTGGTTTCCATGTGACTTTATGCTGGTCTCTAATTGGTTACAAAAGATTCTTCAGCACATTTTTATCCAATTGCAGGCCAAGGACTCCTGTCAAACTGATGACAACAGACACACTTCATCATCACTTCCTCTTAGTTGGGAAGTTGACAGGGACCCTCTTACAATAGGGTAGGTGTCTTCGACATTAAACAAACTTGACAAGGTGGAACAGGGACCCCCTACTACATTAAACAATTGTATGAAACTGGGCCCAGTATGGGCCATGTATAAAACGTACATTGTTACTGTAGTACTAAGCTTCTCAAATAATACACAGATTCATATTGATGTTTTTATTTTGATCGGTACAGGGACAATGAGTAGGGTGGCCGTGCCACTGCCATTTTTAAACAGACCTTGTTACCGATTCCAATGCCATTATCAACAATGTCTGTCAGCTGCTGCTCAGAGTCTACTGTAATGGCAAGTTATACAATTTCCAATCGTGGAAATTGATCATTAAGAAAACAAAAACCACCCCCCCACCTCCTCCCCGCATATTTTGGTTTTTACTTGAACAAACTTGCTGGGTGAAAATCATCTATATTAAGCTTCTGATACACACAGATAGCCCACTAAAATAAACAGTGCTGTTGTCAGGTCTATTCAGTTTTAATAGGCTGTTGGTTTGGACAGTTGGTTAAAGAGGCAGCCTGTGGTGAAAGTGTTTCTGGTGCCCTGCCCAGTGACAAACTCAAGGGGATGATGAGAAAAACAGTTTGTATGAAGGAAACATCTATAAATGCATAACTGGCAGCATGTCAGTGCTCAGAATATGTCCTGGTAAACAAAGGAAAACAGAGTGATCTGTGGATGGGCTGGTCTTCTGTAGTTTCTGGTCTTGTCCACCACTGAGAGCCCAAACACACAGTGATGGGACACTGGTGATGCAGATGCCCAGTATCTAGGACCCCTCCATCCCAATAAACCACTGACCCTCTGGTTAGTGGACCACCCATGTTTTCTGTTCTTTGCCCTTCATCTCCATCCACTAGTGAATCCCCTCTCTCTCCTCCCCCCTCCCATCCTCCTCTCTTTCTCCTTTGCTTTTCCGTTGGATCCATCTCGGTGGCAGATGTACGGGGCCCGGGGCAGCAGAGAGCCTTTGTTAACGTTTCATTCTTCTCTCACCCCATGACAGCACTGAAACCCTCTGGACTGTGGAAAAAAACAGCTTTGCCTCCACTCTTTCCTCCATTTAGTCCACACACAGCCACTCAGCTGAAGGTAGAGATGATGATGCCTGGCCGTTCAGGTCAGGGTTGATAATTCCACCTTTAATGCATTTCCAACAGGTCGTTAACTAGGGATAAACTTTATAGGAAAATACCCATTTATTTCCAATAAGTTTATCTACCTGCATTAAAAACATACAAAACAATAAGTGTGGAAAATTTATTATGAAGATCAGCTGACTTTTAGCTGCTGCCGCTAACTCACGGAGCTAAGGTGCCTGTCCATCCATCATCCTTGCAATGTTACATGCTAGCATGTGGCTAATGCCAACACCATCAATCACCCCGGCGCTTTGCTAGCACATCGGCAATGTATTAACCATTAATCTCATCAGTGCCGTCTTTCCACATCATTTCGAGGCTTTGCCATGATTCCTAGGACTAATTTGATGGTAATGAACCCATTGACGCGCAGTGCTTGATGAATACATTGATAAATCACCTTCTGCCGTGTTTTGGACAGGCCACATCTGATCCTATTAGATGATCTCCAGCCCTCAGTCTGTTAAATATGCCTGTAAAAGCTGTGTATAAACTGACTGATGAATTAGATGTGATGATACGATAGTTCAGGCCGTCATTTGTCAGCACTTCCTGTATGTTGGCAACATGTCTACTCAGTTTAACTCCCCATTCAGCTCTACCTTGTCCATACACTGTAATGTCAGTTGTCTTATGCCATAAGGTGAGAAATGAACATAGGTCTGAAGTCTATCAAAAATACTTAATCAGGAGGGAGAGAAGAATGAATTGTATTGTACACATGAGATGGAGGTTGTTATAGAAGCAGTTCACAATTTTTCAAATGAATATTTTAAAGGTGTATTACAGTATCTAATTAAATGCCCATGTGTTTGATTATGTTCTAGGTTCTATGTTAATACTGTGAAAACATCAAAGCCTCAGTTAACACAGAAATGCACACAGCCTGTTTTCAGGAACTGAGCCAAATAGGTCCTAAGGGTTTCTGAAACTTTGTGATGTCACAATAAAGCAGCGCCATCATCCATCCAAACCTTCAGGATTTCCAGAGAAAAGTATGAGAGAGGAGATGACGTTGAGATTGTGTTTGATTCTAAATACCGTAACTATATTTTCTAATCGTAAAACCCAGAAGAAGAGGAGTATATTGAGCTTTAATGCTGATATTTTCCATCTACATTCACATCAATCTTATTGTTTGTCACACATTGTTTCCATTTGTGGATTTCCTGAAACAGTGAGCGAAGCAGACACTGACTTTGGGTTTATGTGGTTTAAGTGTGGACGCACTCAAATGCCTCTGTTACACAATGAGAGGCAACATACACAGCTTGACCACATTCAAATTGTTGGTTTGCAGTTTTGACATGTGCAGCAGCATTACTCCCACAAAGCCTGCCAGATCAAAGGTGATTAACATGTTATTCAGTCAATCACAGCAGACGATCAGTATCTGGGGATGAGTGGTCGGTGCAAGTTAAACTGTGTTTATAAACTACATACTAATGAGTATTCACCTGTTATAAATGATAATTCCAGTATTTAATGCTTAACTAATGCTTAATAGTATGTACTTATTATCAAGTGTTTGCTCCTTGTAAGTGGTCTGCTCTGATTGGTCTGTTCTCGAACTGGTGACATTTGGTGATGCCACGAACTCAGAGTGAAATCACAAGGTTGATGATACACAACCGGTCTGTCACCATCAGAACAGCCAGTATACACCTCACACTGTAATGACATATGAACTAAAGTGAAAGATAACACAGTAGTGATGAGATGTTGGACTGACAGGATCATGCCCTGGCTCAGTGCAGTTATTACACACACAGTTTGTTGGGAAACTGCTACATTATGAGAAGTGTCAAAAAAGAGGTTCTGCTCCTATAATTGGATTAGAGCAGCAGCTCTCAGTGTGGAGAGCTGGCACACACACACTGTTGGGCCGAAACCTCATACCATAATCTCATAATGACCATATACTGCTTGTGTAGACAGAGGTTTGGACTCACTTTCAGTTTGACTGGTATACACATATACATGCATGTGTACAACACTTTAATATGACACTATATAAAACTTAATGCAATGTATAAAATGTAATATAACACTTTAGTTACAGTTTTGGAATGGTATGGGCTGAGTTTTAAAAGAGGTAGTTGTAACCTGAGTTTTTTTCCCCTGAAAATGCAAACAATGAATGCACACACAAAAAAAATACATCACAATGCAACTGTCTTCAGATAAATTAACAAAATGAAACAAACAAAAAACACGAACACAATAAATAAAAACAATGTCGTTTCTGCATCAACAGACACCATGTTCTTGGGCACAAAAAATAATTTTTGGTTTGTGTGTTTGTTTCCAAAGCTTGCAACCAGCAACTAGACCTCACTGGCTTGTTCTAACTCTTTGGTCTGAAGTCTTATAACCAGACATGAGTGAGCAGGGCCGTTGTATAGGGGAGAAAGGTGATGATAATTCTAGGGGTCCCCAGTAGGGCCCCCCCCCAAAAAAAACAGTAGTCTAATCTTTGTATGACTGAATTATTCTGCGTAAGACCCTGACTAATAATGCTGCATTAGCACCAAAACAAAGTAGGCTAAATATAAAATGATAATACGTAGTTTAAGAAAAAAAAGTGGAAAAGTCAGGGGCCCACTTTAGTATTCTTTCAGGGGGCCCAGAATTCCTAGCAACAGCCCTGTGAGTGAGGATGATTCTGTAAAACCAAACCAAACAAATTAACCCTCATTTGATCTGTTTATTTTTAACCTTTATTTCTCCCAAAACTCTTAACATAAAGTGAACATCAGTGATTTCCTTTTTCTTTTCTTTTTTTTTATTTTTACATTTTATACTGAGTTGTCTATTCTGTGTGTGTGTCTGAGTGTCTTAATAGATGAGTCCCGAGCAGCCGTCCTCTATCAGCCTCCACACTCAGTTTCTATGTAAATTCAGCAGTTTATGGTCCAGAACATGTGAAGCTTTTGTGTGGAGCAGCTTTGACTGATCACAGCCTGACAGCTTCAATGTGTGTATGAGTGCACACACTTTATTATTATTGGTGGGAGGACCCAGGAATTGGCCGGCTCCGTCCCCGATGAGCAGCTGAGTCTGCCAACACACACACACACACACACACACACTCTGGGGTCCATCCATCACTCTGATGTTAATTGTTACAGGCTTAAATAAACCTCTATTACCACCTCTTAACACACGTGACCTTGTGTAATGTGTGTGAATACAACAGCAGGGAGTGTGTGTGTCCCAGGAGCATACTGTTTGTCAGATGTTTTCCTCCACGCGCGGCCTGAATTAACAGAGTGTGTGTTGTTCCTCAGAATTAGCCAGGTTGGCACAAACCCACAACACACACATCATAACCACCGTTGTATTTTATGACTATACAGACATGTGCTGCTGTTTAACACACTCCTCTCCTTGCAATGTGGCTCAAAGCAGGTCTGTTTTATTTAGGCATGATCCGCCACACCATAATAATCTAACACTGACATTAATGCCAACAAAGCTTGTTTGTTTGGCCTCCATGTCAACTCTATATTCTTAGGTTGCTTCATGGCGTAATGGTAAATACCGCAACAGAAGGATAAGTAACAGTATTTGCGGATGTTCTTTTTTCAATATGAAATGCCCTCCAGGAAAGACCTTAAAGCTCTTAAAGGGATAGTTCAATATTTTGACAATTTGGCCCATTGCCATACAGTAATCCCTATAAGCATAGGAGTAGGTTTGTTACCATTATTTGTCGGTGCAAGCTATTTTTAGAACAGTGGAGCAGAGCCGTGGGCTGCTCAGAGCTACACTATGGAGGTTGATGGTATTTCTTGGTTTCCCTCATCAAACAAATTATTTATTATCTCATAGCGTGGTGAATGTGCAGGTCACAACTTGTCTACGAGAGCGTCTTGGAGTTGTTGGATTGTGTATTTGATTAGTTTTATGAGGAAAACCAAGAAATTAGCCTCTGTAGCGTAGCTGAGCTGAGATACGAGCTGCTCAGCGGTTCTAAAAAATAGCTTGCACCGACAAATAAAGGTAATGAACCTACTGCTATGACTATGGCAATGGGCCAATTTGCCAGAATGTTGAACTATCCCTTTAAACAGATGAAACATTGCAGATCAACTCCACTGGACTGCTGCAACTGCTCTGAAATCTTATTTGATATCCATAGCTAAAATAAATAATGCAACTAAGCTTTGACTGAAGAGAAGAGGATCAATGTGATTGTGATTCAAATTGTGATTAACTTTGAATGGCCTGGATCCACTTACATCTGATTTGATTTCTGGCACCTGAATAAGTGAACTTTTCCTAAAATCTGCCACAGAAAACCAAAACACAACACAGATGCAACAACACATGGTGTCGGTCTGTTCAAAGTATGAGAGCCACGTCTCAGCTGCAGCCTCCCCTCCACAACATATACGTGTGAGTCCTGTGACAACGTTTATATCAGACTGAGGTGTAAACTTGCCTATAATATGATGCTGATGGTGGTGATGTCTTTTCTATGAATAAGGTGGTGGCGTCTTTTCTGTGAATCAGCAGGGGCAAGTGTCCTTTTCTCTGTTCCATTATTAACAGCTCCCTTTGTGGAACACACATAACAAGAGTCACCAACGGTCAACTGCTGCTTTTTATTTCATGAACTTTTAATTTAGAGAAGTAAAAAGTAAATCTGTTGGTTTAAAATTTGCGTTATCTCTGTCTGTCTTTATTTATGATTGGTTGTAGCCTAAAACGAAAGAGAGATGTAAAATAAGATTTAAAAAAAAAGAACTTTTTTCAGCTTTGGGTTAATTGATAAAAACAGAAGAAATGACTTGTGTGATGGTTTATAGTAGTGATATAAATGTTGCAGTGCAATAACAGGGCAGGTCAGAGTTTGTTTAAATCTATAGGATTTAATGAAATTATATTGTTAGAGCGATGTGTGTCAGTGCTCTGTAAGGTCACTCATTATACCTAATATTGATGGGTTTTATTCTTTGGTTTTTATGTGTGTGTGAGAGAGAGAGAGTGAACTGTGCACTAGCATTTGAACTCCGTGCTCACATCTAATCAGTGTTTCCATTTTGGAAAGCAGCTTTTACTGAGACCCTGGAGGCTACACACACACACACGCACATCTAATACAACCTAAAGTATATTAAGACCTGCAGGCGTTCCTGTCCTGCCTGTGTGACATTTCCAGTGTGGATAGGAACAGAGAGTGGACTGACCCCTCTGAGCTGTCAATCAAACAACACAGTGAAAAAAAAGAAAAACAGCTCTAGGTCCACGTCTTTTATTTTGAAAATACTCTCAGTTTTCAGTACTGAGGACACCTAACCAGACACAGCCAGGTACAGCTCTGTAGTCAACTGGGATACATTTCAATGTTCAGTTTTTACTGAGGCTGTTTCAGAGAAACTGGATGATGATTTCAGAGTGAGCGTCTATCAATTAGCCTCATCAATTAAGACGGGGAAATCTCACTTCCTACAAGTGGGACCTTTAAAAGCAATTGTAAATCTTGCCACTGTTGACTGTCCAGTGGTTTAACTGATGACATGTACATGTACAGTACTCCTGTGTACAGCACAGGATGACATCACTGCTGGGAGTGGGCACAGGTGCACCAGCGCAGACCATCTATGGAGCAGAGAAGGACGAGAAACACTACTGTTCGTATTCTTCAAAGACTTTTGTGATTCTGGGGAAGTGACAGCTGAAGCTGACTGGCCCAAGAGTAGGACGCACAGAGCCAAAGAACATGACGGAGAGACCACAAACCTGAAATAATAGGAGAGAGTAAAAGAGTTCAAAACAAAATGTAAAAAAAAGGACCTGGGTAGGGTCCACCTTCTCCATTTCTTCTTTCTAAAGGCAACAGCTGTTCCAATATTGTCATTTTAAAGGTGCATTCACACCGGACCTTTTATTTTTGCTGTCACTCACCTTTTCACTTTGATGGCGTCATGCCCACTGCCATGTCTCTCTGTACACACCACATCAGCACCACTGGGATTACAGCAGCCAATCAGCGTTGAGCAGCAAGCGACTGACGACCAGAAAAATGACGTGGACTTGGGATTTCTCATCTCAAACGACAAGCGATTTTTCGCTCTGCCGCTCGGAGGCCCAGCGATTTTCTGCCTGAGCGAATAATCACTCAATCACCTGTTTGCATTGACTTAATATGTAAACTCATCACCAGCCACAAATATAAAAGGTTCAGTGTGAACGGACCTTAATATTATTATTATGTGCATAAAAACTGAGGTTTTCCAGATGATGTTTTCCTTCAACATTTTCCTTCAGAATTTGGCAGTTAATTATCTTACCTTATGTTCAAACATTACAAACTAACATGTACTACTGTAGTTAAGGAGTACTTGGTTAAATTTCACTGCTTCCTGATCAGACTTTCCCATCCTCAGACGAAAAGCTGTGGCTTTAGAAACTACCCCAGGACTATCAAATTCCCCTCCTCCCTCCACTCATTCCTCTCACACTATAGAGTTTCAAGGCTCAAGTTTTTTTTCAAGTTTTTCTTAACTTCTTCTTTTTATGATCTAATTTTGACCTTTGACACGTTTAAGTCCGACTTTTTTTTTCTTTTTTTTAGAGCATGGGAAAGTAAAATTTAGTTGGTTCCACTATTACAGTGTAATAGTAATACTATCTATATTACTACTATCTCTATTCGATCAGACTAACTGTATGTGCCAGCACTGGTCAAGTCTTCTGTGCTCTGAGCTAAGAAGTCTGTCTCACTGTGAAGCATCTTCCACTGGATGGATGCTCATTCACTCTGACTGTCTGTACTGCGGGAATAATGACATGATACATCACTACACTGAGAGGAGCCTCATGTTTAACACACATACACATACACACACACATACACATACACACACACAGGCTGTCTCCCAGCATAACTAATGGGGACGTTTCATGGTGGTGACAGCGAATGGCGTGTGTGTGTCTTTCTGAGCATTACGGCTGTTACGGTAATAATGAGAACAAATGAGAGCCATCCATTTCCTGCCTGGCTGCTGATTGGTCCTGATGGCCAATATGGTACCAGGCAATCCATCTCAGAGCCACTCCCCCTAACGACCGGCTGGCGACCCGCTGGGAGATCATCAGCCAATGAAACGGCAGGTAACCCTCCCCAGGGCTGAGGGGGAGGAATGTTTAGGGATAAGGCACAAGGTATGGACCCAACACCTAAACAAAGCACTGACTCATTATATCTTACACCACTACAACTACTGCTGCTGCCAATACACTTACTACTGTTACAATAATTGCATGCAAATAAGAGTGCATCTTAAAGGTACAGTGTGTAATAATTGGCAAACTTTATTGGCAAAATCTAAATATACTTCCTGTGAATATATTTAGTGTATAATCGCTACCAAATACATTTTGTTGTTGTTTCTGTAGCTTCTTAATTATTCTTTTATATATACATATGGCAAAGGTCTTGCTTTAAAGAGTGTTGCCACCTTGCGCTGCCATGTTTGTACAGCAGCCCGAACAGAAAATCCAGCCAACCAATGAGCATGTTTCATGTTCATAAATAAACCAACGAAGACAAAGACAGAAGGAAATACTCCCAGTCGTCCCAGTCGTCCCAGTCGTGGTAAACAAGTTTTTTTTGTGTTTGGAGGCCACCGTCACTTTGCCAGCGGGGGGGTTGAGTGCGAGCAAGCAAGTGAGCACCGCAATCTGGAATTGGAACACTGAATGCTTTCTCCCCATTTTACACACTGGACCTTTAATATTTGTTCAAATTTACACTCTTTCTGATATCCACCTTTTTGCGAGCGTCAAAAACGTAAGCCAGTTTTGCTCTTCCGGTGGAATTTTATGTTTACGTTTTCATGGTTTCGGTAGTCGTGGTAAATGCATGGATTTTTTCTTTCTTTTTTCAATGAAAATCTGTACAACGTGGGGCGACGTTTAGCTCACTGGGTAGAGCTGCATGCAACCATGTCGAGACTCAGTCCTCGGTGCAGACGGACCCGGTTTGCGTCGGACGGCCCTTTCCTGCGTGTCATTCCCCCACTCTCTACCTCCCCATTTCCTGTCTCTCTCTCAACTGCTCTGTCAATTAAAGGCAATAAAAGCCCCAAAATATATACTTAAAAAAAAAAATCTGTAAAACGCAAGGATCATCACACCAGCTTTTAACAATGGATATCACACAAACTGACATCCTTGTTACTGTAAAAGCCAGCGTTAATAGATCCATGCGTTTACCTATGACAACAGCTGAAAACCATGGAAACGTAACATACAATTCCACCAAAACCGGAAGAAACAGCTTCCGATTTTGACCATAGCTCATGTTTGGAAACTTGTGATTACAACATAACAGACACTATAGAGCCAGGCTATGATGAAGACGCTAGTGTCACACGAGTGACTGAGTTAAGACAATCAGTAGACTACAGTTCAATAGAGAAAGACACTGGACTGTGTTGTAACTCTATAACCAAAAAAATGACATCCAATAAGCTTGGGATATTTTATCATTCTTTTTCCACCATTGATTTTAGTTTGTTTGAGTCGCCTGCTCCGGCCAACAGTGGTGCCTGCTGTTGCTTTTTTCCTGCCCTGTTGCACAGCTCTTATCCAGCTGTAAAACAGATGTGTCAGTCTTCAACCAGGCCAGCAGTCTTTATTACGTTCCCATGTCACACAGGACCCACAGCCCCCTGTCACACAGGTCAATAACATGACCACCAGGGGGCCTCCATGACTCAATGTTAACACAGTTATGGTGTGTGTGTGTGTGTGTGTGTGTGATGCTGTTAGACACTGAGTCCCATTTTGACTGTGAAAATATAGCAAGTCCACAACATTCAATTATACTGTATATTTAGCTCTGTGTGAGGATAACTAGCAAACTGGATTATATCTTATAATCAACCGAATGGTTAGTATGCTGTCTGGGGTCTTCAAGTAAGAGAGGCAATAAATGAACAGTGTGACCCAAGAACACATCTAAGGTGACAGATATTGTGTTCCCATATAAGCCTGTGGGTAATAATAGCTTTGACACAATAAAACTCAAGAAGAGTGAATTAGAGAGAGAACTCCTCTGTCATGGGGTCCTTTAATGATGTTTGAGTTCCAAACTGCAAGGAATAAAGAAGTCAGTGGTGTAGTCATGAAAATCTTTGTTGTGATTTGTTGTGTCTTAAGAGGCAAAATCGATTTGCCCACAAATAATAATCAATTCAAAATCTGGTCTTATGCCACCATTAAGTTATTTCACAATTATCAGTAGCTAGCAGCATTTTACTTCCATACATACATGGTTTTTATACAAAAAGAAAAAAAAATCACAAACTGTTCAAAAGAGGAAAAAGAAAAAGGTGCGAAATGACCATACATACATATACATCATCATTCAGGTGTTTGCATCAATGAAAATAGGACCACCCGATGATGTAGAATGAATGGAGGACAGAAACGAGTATGTGTGTGTGTGTCTCCCTGTACAGTAGTATTTACAGTACTAGACTCAGACAAAGAGTATGGCCTCGACCTGTCCTTATAGAGAACATTTATTAGGCGCTTTAAGCCTATATGCCAGAAACCTTGAAACCCTCGAAACAAAAAGTAAGAATTAGCGGCTTAAAGTATTCAAAACTCTTGAAACATTATATTTACATTAGGCCAACTATAGGGGAAATGCTTGCATTAATAAGATTATACTTTTGGAGGCTTATGCTATAAGACCCAATCTGCACCCTTTTCATGCACAGGAAGTGTGTACAGTATACTGATAATGTGACATCAGCTCACCCCTTATGTGTATTACACTGCAGTGAAATTACTCCCTTCCAGACACATTATGGGCTCATAAATAGCCTACTAAATAAACAGTCATAAAATAGACATTAATCAATATGAAGAGACTCATTCTCATCTTGAGCTGATGAAGAACAAGCTGGACTCAGTGAGTCGGTATGAAGGCGCCCTGCCGTGAGCTTAACCAGAGTCACACTGCTTTCAATTCAGTTCAATCTGTCTACTAATGATTAACCTGGAGCTAAACTCATGGGAAGGAAGGACAAGCAAGGTCAGCATGCACACGCGCACATGCACACACACACATACACACGCACGTGATTAGAAGTGGTATCAGACATTAGACAAGTTCTTAAAAGAGAAATATTACTGTAAACATGGATATAGATTCTTGAATCAATAAATTAATCAATAGCTATATGATTTGATATATAAAGAAATTAATACATTGTCTTATTTTAGAAATATTTCAGGGGGATTTTAATATTCTCATGTGCACTGATCTGATCTAAATTTGTGAGATAACCACGCCCCCACTCATTTACATACAAATGCAATAAATAAAAAGAACTGGGAAATAAATGAGGGATAAAAAAAAGTCTCCAGAAAAGGAAAAAAAAAATAATTTAAAAAAATCATTCATTCATTAATTCACACAGCAATTTATTTATGTATGTGACTCTTAGGATTAATAAAATGTACTTTCGTGTCTTTTTATTTATTTAATACTGATTTAAATGACATCATTTAATTCATATCCAGAGTGTCCAGACCAGACCACCACCACCTGGAGCCATTTGGGGTCCAGTGACTTGCCCAAGGACACTTTGACATGTGGACAGGAGGAGCCAACTCTGTGATTAAAGGACGAGCTGCTCTACCTCCTGAGCTTCCTGTCTGGACCAGAAAACCAACAGAGGAGACTGGTCTGACCCTCTGAATAAACACATTTAAAGGTTTTACCCTTACATGTTTACTGTGACTACATCAAACATCACAGGTATAGTGTAATAGGAAGGTAATTGTCAAACAGTTGTCTGTGCACCTTCATGTTTTAGTGTGCACAGACTGATCTCAGATGAAGTGTCTGGAATGAATTATAATAATTACCACAAAGTTTATTCTAATGTTAAATGCCTGTAAGGATAAATAAAGTGATATATCAAAAAGGTCAAAGATCAACTTGACATATCATACTGTTTTTCAAAACACCTCTGGTTATTATTCACCACTGTAACACAGGAAGAAAAGGTTGTGACCAATCAAATACACAATCTTACAACTCTAAAATGCTCTCGTGGACAAGTTGTGACCTGCACATTCACCACGCTATGAGATAATAACGGAACGTTACGAGACAGAGTTGTTTCTGTGGCAAATGCAGAGACTGCTTGCTGAAAAACTGCCCCCGACGTAACCGCACATCAGCGGTTTTGCATGAATTTACCTCAAAAACAACTCCATCAGTTGTTGGATTGTGTATTTGATGAGTTTGATAAGGGAACCAAGAAATCCCATTAGCTTCTGTAGTGTAGCCCTGAGCAGCTCACAGCTCTGCTCCGCCATTCTAGAAATAGCTTGCATCGACAAACAACATGGAAACAAACCCACTCCTAAAACTATAGGGATTCTATGGGTCAATTTGCCAAAATGTTGAACTATCCCTTTAACATTTATTCATTATGTTAACATAAAGATAGAAAATGTAACTGAGTCTAGAAAATGTATATTAACATTTTAACAAGTTTATATGAACACGAATGCAAAATATTTAAAACAATAATAGTTAACAAATATGTATTTAAAATGACACCAGAACAACAACATTTTATTGTGAGATAAAAATGGACATGAGAGGGTCAGTCACTCACTCATGTGTAATATTGTTATTTCTTTAACTATGACAACAATTACATCACCGTGCTAACAGAAAGATGGCCATGCAGGCATTGTTCTGGAGGGCACAGACGAACCTCAGAGAGTTTCTATAATAAATCATTTAGAGGGGGCGTAGCTGCTGTGATTAATTAAAGGGTTCACTGGACACTAGATTTTTATAAATAGTAAATAGAAAATATTTTGCGGCCTTGAATTCACTAAAATGGATCCACAGCTCACATGAGAAAACTTCTAATCTAGTTAAGGGATGGCGCTCGTATCTGCTCGTGACATACAGTATCGCAGGTCTCAGACCAGCTGGGGATGAATTGCAGGCTAATGGAGTGAGTTAGTGCCAAAAGGAAGGATTTTTTGGAACAAACCAGCCTTTCATGCAGCAGCGGCAGCAGAGGTAAAGTCATAGGATTAAGAAATGTGTAATGCAAGGCGGGTGATTGTTACCCAGTGATCACTCCCAGAAAACACTGCCCTGCTTCTTTCAACTGCAACAGACATTCTGAGCACATGATCAGTGAGTGAGGACGCTGGGGGAGTGTTTGATTGTGGGAGCTGCAAAAAAATGCTTGAATCTTTCAAGTCCCATATTTAAACTTCTCCTGCATTTTATTTGAGTTGTGGTCTGAAGAAGCAAAATTCATCATCAGCCAGTCAGAAGGGAGGAGGCTCGTAGGCTCTCCTCTGACTTTTTAACTAATTGAATAAGAATATAGCACATTTCAGGTAAACACTCTGAATCCTGCCAGGTTGGATGATGGGTCAGGGTGGGGCGGGGGCAGTTTGTGACATCACAAACTTGCAAAAGTCCTTATGGCTTATTCTAAGCCTCTGTTTCTAAATGTGTATTATTCACATTGACAGATCTGCTTTATAATGGAGAAAACCTTTTCTCTAATGTGTGCATATACTTGACCTGACGCTGAACTGTTGAATTAAATGTATATTCTTTTACACATCATTAGTTCCCATTCCTTTGAGTACTTCACTGACACAGTGAACTCTCAGCTCCTCCTGTACTCCACTTAATCCTACCCTATAATCTGCTCTTTTCCCTCATACCCCATTGCTCCCTCTCCTCTCTCCATTTCCTTATTTATACCATCTTTACCTTTCTTCTCCTTCCTCTCTTGACCTCCTCACTTCCTTTCGCTTCATTTCCTTCCTTCTTTACTCTTGATTCCTGTAGTCTCCTCCCCTCTCCTGTCCTCTCCTCTCCTCTCCTCTCCTCTGCCTTTCTTTTTAAATTCACTTAAAGCTAATTGCTTCCAGCAGGCTTTTCTCTCAGTCCGTCACGCTGCTCTCCATCATGTGATGACACTGTGTGGGTTTGTTTCTGGGGGCCTGTGGACTGCTGCCCGGCACACTGCACATGAACAGGCCTGACCACTGTAACCTGTCTGACCACGCCTGCTACTGCTGCAGCAATGAGATCCTCAGCAGTGTAGAGGGGAGCCCTCTGGTTCAGCTGGTTGCTGTTTGGGACTGACTTACTGATTTCTTAAATGGCCGAGGAGGTTTTACTTCCACCGTCGGGGAAAGCCGGTTCGGTAAGTTGAGACTATTTTGCATGACTCAGACCAGATACAGAGCCAAGGTCATCAGCTGACTGATCCTCGATTGTTTCAGACATAGAGTCCCAGGAGCTAATAGCATTTACTACCAGCTTTCAAACTTTTAGTACTGCACATGGGACAAAATAGATCAATGGCTGCACTCAACAGCAGAAAATTTCTACAGTAGGTCATTTTTTTAAATTCATGAATGATGAACAAACTTACTCTGTACTTCATGTCACCAGAAATAGATTCTTGAGGTCTGAGGAACGTGCTGGTGTGATTAACCCACAGTGGACTATCATTTATTATGCAGCTTCATAAAAAAAGTTTTAAAAAGTTGTTTTTTTCATATAGACTCAAATCTATTATTACAATTTGTCATAGTGTCACAGTTTTTTGCAAGTTCATTGTCTGTGTAGTTGAGTCACTCAGCAGCTGTGCCAGTGTTTTGAGTGTTTAAATGCTGCTGAAACATCTAGAGGGTCAGGGTTCACACATCACTATTATATCTGTGGGCTTACAGTGACAGACAGATCCCAACATGTGTGTGCGTTTGTCTTTATTTTTATCTTTATCACGTGGTTGGAACCAACGTCTGACAGCACAGTCACAGTGTGGGAACCCACATTTTGGTGGGGACCAAAACACTGGTCAGCAATTAGTAGAGCACTGAATTCATTGAAAAGAAGATACCCTGACGAATTTCCAGGGGTTACCTCACCATGCGCAAAAAACATTTAATTGGTTAACTCATTACCCCCCCCCCCCCACTGGTCGGACCTGGTGAAGTGGAAACACACACTTTGCTCATCTGCGCATGTGCGAAGAGTTCTGACTGCAAAGACTTTCTGTAGCTGCACATTATTATTAATAGTAATTACTAGGTCTGGGACTTTAAAGCCACAGTATGTAACTTATTTGGCTTTTTATTAGCAAAAATCAAATATTGCTTTCATAAATACGTATTTCACTAAAGTCGAATCACACCTGCATACAAATGAAAGCTTTATCTTATCTTAGAATGACTTGTTACAAGTCATTACAAATATACAAGGGGGGGCGCATGGAACCTTGGCTGCCATGTTGAATCGCCATTTTTTACTTTCAGTGGCAGCGTGACCGTAGGTAACCACAGAAACTAAGTGGAGCTGTCGGCACGGGGAAACAGTTTTCTACTGTAGGTAGCGCCTGTTAAAACTGTTACCACTGTGTAGTGTAAGGAAGGACGGAGCACTGATGTTGCATTTAGGTGCAGTCAACAAACCAACCGGATGTCATTTTACTTTACGAGAGAAAGAGGGTAAAACGTGGGTCAGGTAAACAATACGACATCACCACGACAATTTATTGTCATGCCTGTATTGTTTTGCCTCGTGCTGGTGGACCATAGAGGCTTGTTTATCCTGTTAAATGCAGCGTCTGTTGTCTGTCTGACTTCTGCCCAAGTTTACGTAAACGCAACATTAAGAATACGTTCCGATATGCAACCACACCGCTACTCAAGTAATATTCTAACAGGCGACTTTCACTTTTACTTGAGTCATTTCCCAATGAGGTGTCTTTACTTTTACTCAAGTAAGGCTTTGGGGTACTTTATACAACACTGATCCTGATAGCCAAGCTGTTCAGCAATGCTTTGTCACACACTGTCCTTCGTTTTGTTGTCTTTGTAATGTTTGTGTCTCCTGTCAAACAAGATAAGGTGGTGAGAGACACAGGTTGTTGAGGGTTGTGACATTCTGATGTGTTGAGTCGCCGGACAAAAGCAAAAGAAAAATCAACCTCACCCACTACAAATATTGACGTGTGAATTACCCGCACATACATACATCCCCGGTGTGTAAAGGCCTTAAGGCCATCCAAGTTCAAGGGCTCTGTCACATGTAGCAAAATTTGCATAATGCAACTTTTGGTTCCTTTGTGACCCAGATTATCCTAAAGTGTATTTTGACCAGCTTGGATTATTGCACAAAGAAGGCAGTGAAGGAACAAACATAAATCTATCAAAAGTCTTCACTTCACAAGCTCCCACATGATGACAACGTGACAATCCAAACACTCATGACTACTATTGGTCAGTCAAAGACCCATGAATCATCTGTCAATGGGTGTGTTTTTGGATCCACTGTCTCTCAATGCTCCACTGCATTGTCCACCACCAACTGTGGGTGAGATGCTCAGACTGCTGTTAAGAAATCACAGTGTCCTGCCAATTTCCTGCCAGTCCTTCAAACCCAAAGGACCCTGCCCCCAGGTGTTTTGGCGGTATTCAGGTGGTGGTTGACCTTGTTGTGAACAGCTACTGCCTCCTCAGTGGATGAACCAGTGGATTCCAAACACCCATATATAATGCTTTACAAGCCAGAAAAAACTCACTCAGTCACCGTGGTGGTACCCCATCCAAGAACCTGCTCTACCCACAATCAGGTCATGACAATCACACTGATCCTGCAACGCAAAGGTCTAACTATTAAAGATCGTATTTTCGATCAGATTCTGTAAAATGTATTAGGTTAAAGTATATTACGGGAAAAGTGTACATGAGAGTTTCTCCTTCACTTCCTTTAGAGTTCTCAGACAGGAAGTGCTTTCCCCAAACTGGTCAACTTTGTGTGATAGAAGAGGATGAAATTGGATATTATGTTAATAATACACCTCATGGTAGATGTTAGGCCTTGCTTGTTATACCTGCTTCATGTTTTTTGGAATTGGTACAGAATGTCATAAAAGTCTTCGTCATGGTCTCTTGTTCACTCTCTCTCACACTCCTCTCCCTCCTCTAACAGCAACAACTGACCGGCTCTCTGTTGGCCGTGGCGTTCCTCACCTCCTTTGGGAGCTCAATGCTTTATGGCTACAATCTGGCTGTGGTCAACTCCCCTGCAGCGGTAAGACACACACATACATACACACATCCTTGTAATGCTATCTTTGTGAGGAGACTCATTGACCCTAGCCCCTCACCCTAATCTTAACCATCCAAAACAAATGCCTAAGCTTACTCTTAACCATTACCTTACCTTACTCTAACCATTATTCTTTACCTAATTCAAACCTAAATCTTAATCCAAGTCTTAAAGGGCAAATTCATTTTTTTTCAACCTGGGCCCTGTTTTCATATGTTTTTCTATGTGAGTGATGGATAACACTTTCATTGAGGTCGCTGCAGTATTGAGCCGGGCAGGCAGCCTGCAGCCCAGCTAACGCTCTCCATGGGGCAAGTGGCTCCCGTCAAAGTTTGCCGTATAAACAAGCATTTTTTTCAAACTGACAGGCTCAGATAGTTACAATGAGTGTCCAACAACATACTAGAAAGGAGGAATGAACGTATGTCTCTACCTTTAGCTGGAGGTCGCTGTTTGCTGTGATCTGTGTCCAAATCTCACCACGCTAGAAATCTTGCGATAATTCGCGGAAAAACACTGGTGAGGAATACTGTTACCTGACTGAGGTGACGACCGGAGAATTTACAAACCGTAACAACAAAATGTTGGGCTACTCTTCACGCAGCTTTCACAGTTTTCACAAGTTATGGCTAACAGTTAGCTGTGGTACTAATGGATGCCACCTGCCACTTGCCCCATGAAAGAAAGGTAGAGACATACATTCATTTCTCCTTTCTAGTATGTTGACTGTAACTATCTGGCTTTATACGGTTAACTTTGACCCACTTGGGAAGAGCAGCCTGCAGCCGGGTAGCCGGTTATTGAGCGACCTCAATAAAAGTATTATCCATCACTCACATATACTGAAAAACATATGAAAACAGGGCCCAGGTTGAAAAAACCGAAGTTGCCCTTTAACCCTCAAACTGCCCGTGGAAAAAGGGAGGACTGGCCAAAATGTCCTCACTTCCCAAAAATGTTCTCACAGTGTTGGTTAAAAGCTTTTGCCGGTCCTCACAACGTAGTAAATACAAGAACACACACACACACACAGCAATCAAGAGATTATCAACAAAGTGTCCAGTGTCCCTCAGACCCGCAAAGTCCCAAATTCTCTGTGTGTCAGGTTGTCAATTAATATAGGCTAATTTGTGATGGTATTTGAAGCATCAGCCTTTCATACAGAAGCCCTGTGCTCATCAATGTATGACAATGTGTGGCCCAACAAAAATATTTTTGCCTGTGAGTTCCCTAATAAGTTAATGCTGAGACCAAAATGCACCATAGAAAGTCAAGAGTGGTTACAATGAGTAAAATCATTCTACACAACCTTTCTATTATTTTAGATTGAAAAAAGTGTGTCAGTGTTTTTTGTTTGCTTGTTTGTTTCATCTCTGCTGGTTGAAATAGACAGAGCTCAGATATCACTGTGCATCTCTGTGGATTTAACAACATAGATAAATAGCTGTGATTTGAAACAATATATTACAGGTAGAATGGAGAAAATGTTCGAGTTGAAAGTCTTTCAGCTTGGACTGTGGCTTCATATCAGTCTAAAACTGACTGTGTGTGTGGAAACAGAGTAGTTGACAGAGTTTGTGTGTGAGTGTGTGTAGGGAGAGACAGAGAGAGAGGCTGCTTGTTGTGAGGAATGTGAAATGCCTGGCATACAGGACGTTATTAGGAGGAATGCAGCTTCTGGCGCGGTCAGTGAGGATGAGTGTACAGTGGAGGATAACACACCATGGAGAGAGAGAGACAGAGAGAGAGGGAGCTGAAGTCTAACTGATACAAAGATTTGATTTAAGCAGACAACAATCAACTCTCCTCATCTATCTGTTCAAATCAACTTAGGTAGATGTGACTTTACTTTGGAAATACAAAAAAAGCTCTTGAGTTCATTTAAATCATGCAGCCATTCTCTTTGCTGCTCACTGAGCTTTTCTTTAACAGGTGAACTGAAAGAAGGTATGGTGAACCTTGATAATATATGTTATTATTACCATCAAGTCATCAGGTTATATATAAGTTTTGTATTGATCAACAATCAATTGATCAACACAGTGCACAGTATACGGCTAAGTTATCCCTAAAGGGACAAATGTGTCAGACAGTTACTACTGACTTGAAACTATGGGACTGAGATTGTCATGCTTTCATTACAATCGGATGATTTCATCACTTCTAAGTGTAACTTTGATGTGTCCATTTACATAGATATGTAAAACACCTTTTTTGTTAGTTTGCTTCAGTGTGGTTCTCTCTCATCTCCTGACCTCCTGTCAGGAACTGGTAGTGGGAGCAGCAGAGTTTGTGGTTCCTGCTCAGAGCTGCTGGTGACATCAGCCTAACAAGCACCAAACAGTGATGTTGTACATGAACAAGATTTAATGTGTTTGCAGTGGCAGAGAACACAGGACACTAAGAACCGTGCTGTAGAGCTCAGTGAGAGGGCTGGCTAACAGTAACAACAGCTATACAGTGGCGACACTCCCCCTCATCCACACCCCTCCATCATGTTTTTTTCATATTGCTATCACTTGTGATAACATCCTCCTCCTCCATCCCCTTTCCTCTCTCCCTTAAACCCTTAGTACATCAAGAGGTTCTACAACCACACGGTGGTGAGTCGAAATGGAACGAGTCTTAGTGAGGAGACCCTGACGGTCATGTACTCTCTCACTGTGTCAGTCTTCGCCATCGGAGGTCTACTGGGCTCCCTCATTGTGGGCATGTTGGTCACTCGCTTTGGCAGGTAAGAGACAATCTCTGAGTTCTGGTGCAGACCTACTAATGTATCTGATGCTCATGCTCTCTTTTACTATACCCAAGTCATTGGGATAGTTCAACATTTTGACAAATTGGCCCATTGCCATAATCCCTATAGTTGTAGCTTTAGGTTTGTTACCTTTAATTGTCAGTGCAAGTTATTTTTACGGCAGAGCAGAGCCGTGAGCCACTCAGAGAGGCTAATGGGATTTCTTGGTTTCCCTCATCAAACTCATCAAATACACAATCCAACAACTCCACAACGCTCTGGTGGACAAGTTGTGACGTGCACATTCACCACTCTATGAGATAATAATGGAACGTTACGAGACAGAGTGTTTCCACCGGGGGCAGTTTTTCGACAAGCAGTCTCTGCATTTACCTCGAAAACAACTCCATCTCTCCGTTATTATCTCATAGCGTGGTGAATGTGCAGGTCACAACTTGTCCACCAGAGCGTTTTGGAGTTGTTGGATTGTGTATTTGATGAGTTTGATGAGGGAAACCAAGAAATCCCATGAGCCTCTGTAGCATCTAAACAGCTCACGGCTCTGCACCACCATTCTATATAGCTTGCACCGACAATTAATGGTAACAAACCCACTCTAACTATAGTGATTATGGCAATGGGCCAATTTGCCAAAATGTTGAACTATCCCTTTAAAGCCATGTAGACTCTCATGAACCCACACACCTGTGCCAAAGAACCAAAAGAAGCGAAACCAAGCCCACATCATCAATCTTGTTGCTCTCTACCTCGATTTTAACAGTGGGGTTCACACCTCTCTGCAGTGTCACATGGTGCAAAGACATTCTTCAAAATGCATTTTTTTCTCTGAAGAGAGAAAGAAAAGTTGCACTTTGTCCATTCAGATTGATAAAGCTCATAAATGCCTCCTCCTCAGGCTGCTTTAGTGTAACAAGTGGAGTTTAGCATCATGCAGGGAGCGTTTGTCCTCAGCGAGCTGCGCTTGGATGTTGGACCCGCTCCATCCTGACACAACGATTACTTCCCTGGTCTGTCCGAATACGAGAGTGGAGAGAGGCCAGTTGGCAGCGGTGGCCGGGGAGACGCTCAGCAGCATCTGGTGCTGCCACTAACATGAACAACTGAACACACTCACTGACACACACTAACATCTAAAAAAAACATACAGTGTTGAAAATAATCTGATACTGACTCACAGCTGAACATGATCTAGTATTTGTGTATGAAGTGTTTTGTGTGTAAAGGTGAAATAAATGTGATACAACACGAATAAGGAAATAAGTCATGGATACATTACACTTCTGGTACAGAGGACACACCTCTGTCCTCTGTGTCCAGAGCTGCTGACGTCCCTCTACCTGCTCTCCCGGTGCCCTGTCGTCCTTTAGAGGGCACCAGTATCATGCCCCCCCCTCCCCTGCCCTTCTAAAGTCAACCAGTACTGGAGAAAGTTCTTTAACATTCAGCTCCAGTCGCCTGAATGCTCCATTCATCGGCACTACTTCACAGGACTTCAGTGGACATTTAAATGCAAATGAAAAGCAGGCGATTTATAATCCCATTTACAGGCCGATCACTTTCTTCACACAGCAGTGTTTTATGGCTAATCATAGCTTATGACCCCCCTACACACACACACATGCCCCCCTATCCCCCCATGTGAGCTGTGAAAGCATTTTATGGCTAATCAGGTCTTATACAGGCATACATGTCTATCATTATGACTGGGAGGTCGCTGCTGCCGCTGTCCTTGTTTCATAAACCATTGGCTCATATGCTTTTATGCATATTCATTATGTCTCCCTGCTGCTTGTGTTTATACATGTTGGTGTGTGTGTGTGTGTATTTTCAGGAAAGGCACAGTGGTAAACACAACAGTGCTGGTGTTCATCGCCGGCTCGCTCATGGGCTTCAGCAGGATTTGTAGCTCACCTGAGATGGTCATCGTCGGCCGCTTCATCACAGGGATTCACTCAGGTACACTGTTTGTATAGCCAAATATTTGTGGAACCCATATTTTAGTGTAGGCCTTTTCAACCTCCTTCATTCTCCTACCATGCACCATGGTGTTGGAATAATCTATTTATTTTTCTTGCTATGAGTCTACATCCTGACTGTGCACCTCAGTTGTGTTGTACACACTAAAAACAGCTGGGTTATTTAATCTACCCAACCGCAGGGTTATGAAATGTTTTATTGTATAATGATAATAAAGCGTGTTGATGATTATAAATATTGCATGATTGTACACCAATGACTGATTTTTTCCTCTACCTTTGCAGGCATCTCTCTCAGTGTTGTACCGATGTACCTGGGTGAGATAGCGCCTAAGAACCTGAGAGGCTTCCTGGGTCTCGTGCCAAGTATCTTCATCGGCACCGGGGTCTTTGCTGCGCAGATCCTTGGCCTACATGAGCTTCTGGGAAAAGTAATCACACACTATTTTCTAACAGTAGACAGCGTGTGCAGAGAACCGAAGCACAAGTCATGTGACCATGTGGAACAAAATTATTGGCTCCACAACATCCCATTTTTTCCAGTTCTATAATGCAGTTTTTCCACATCCTCTAGTCAGGGAGAGGGAATCATAATTATCATACATTTGTCCAGTGCTACCAAGCAAAGAGTCCAAACACCTCCAGATGAAGGTGATAGAAGTTTAAACCCATCAGAGCACCACCTGGACTGAGTAACATTGACCTGAACTTGACCTGGACCTTTCATTAGAATTCATACAGATTTAATGCTTCATAAAGACAACCAATATAATAATTAACTATAGATCACCCCCATCCATCATATGACATCACATTTAATAATGATGATACTGTTGTTGTTATAGTCACACTTCTAACTGCATGGGACCTCATGTGTTACAGGAGGAGCACTGGCCTCTCTTTCTGTCAGTGGTGGTGGTACCCACCTTCATCCAGCTGATGCTGTTGCCATGGTTCCCAGAGAGCCCAAGATACCTGCTGATTGAGAAACACAACGTTCACGCCACCATCACAGGTCAGTGTTGTGGCGCTGCTGCACTTCAACAACAGGAAGATTAACAGAGAGAAGAGCCCTTAAATCTTGTAGAAAAGACATTCAATTAAATAAGAGCAATAACTGGCCCAATGAAGGTCTTTTCTAAGTTGTCACAGTGTAGATGATGTACATTATGAGATAAAATTTCTTTTTTGCATTAATTCAATACTGTGAGCTTCATGAGTTTGGTGTTGTTAAACGGTGTGTCATCAGCATAGCAGGAGAAATCAATCCAATAGCGTGGCAGATGAGCATCATTTGACTGAGAATTAGGCCTTGTAGCACATAAAGGTGCCAATGACTGACTGACGCTGATACATATCCCTGTTTAGCCAATCAGACTGGACTCCACGTGTTAAATTTTCCATGTGATGTGCTGTAACCTCTCTGCTCTCTGTCTCTCAGCGCTGAAGTGGTACAGAGCAAAGTGTAACATCCAGGCAGAGATTGAAGAGATGCAGGAGGAGCAGCGCTCCCTGTCATCAGTGCAGACACTGTCAGTATGGAAGCTGTTAATGGACGACTCAGTGCGATGGCAGGTGATGTCTGTGATGGTCATCAACGTTGGTATGCAGCTGTCTGGCATTGATGCTGTAAGTATGGGTTTTACCTGTCATTGTGTCTGTACAGCTTAGACAATCTATAGCGACGGGTGCTCTATTGTCCCAAATCTGGAAATTCAGTTTTGTAGTTATTGTTTATTTGAACACAGAATATTGTGTAATAATAGCTATTAGCTAGTTGTGTATTATGGGTGTCTGTGGCCTTAGAGTTCTCATTTAGCATAAATACAGATGTTCACGTATTTTTGATATGAAGTAGTTCTAGGTTCAATATTACCGTAATACTATTAAAGCCTCAGTCCACAGAGAAATGATACAGTATATTCAGAAACTGAGCTGGCATGATTTCTGTAACTTTGTGATGTCACAACAAAGCAGTGACCCCCTCTCAGCTATCCACCACCATCCAGTGTTGCAGGATTTGGTTTCTGTGAATGTTTTTCTGAGTTTTGTTGAACTACTTCAAACATTCAGCCAATCAGAGGAGAGGTGCAGAACCTCCACTATATCACTCCTGATCACAACATATAGAATGAGACTACTTTGTAATGCTTACAAATGCCATTCTAGCTGGGGACATGATGAAAATGTCTTATTCTCAAAGGGGAAATCAAGCTGTGTAAACAAACACCCCCTCACTCGACAGGAAATAACACACAGCAAATTTAAGTATTTTCTACGATACCTCTGCCAGTACAATTACTGTACATATGCAATGTTAATATAATATAGTGGTATAATTACTATTAATTTAACAGTTTCTGACCTGTAGGTATACTGGCATTTCGCCCAAATGTAATGATCAACATATTCCACCGGTGTTAAGTGTGTTCTGAAGTGTTATGGTCCAGAGGGCATTTCAAGGTTTAGCAGGTGTTTAAAGAGTTTCAGCAGACATATTCTGACTCTATAACCCCTCTTGGTGCATGTTTACCATCAGCTGTTGGATGCCAAATGTTGTAAATTGAGTCTTTAGGGTAAATGGCACAACCTTTCAATGAAACAGTTAAGTCCAGTCTGGCATGTTTCACTTGCTCTAAATTTCCCTGTGCTCTTGTTCTCCTTTTGCCATTTTGCCCTCTTCGTCCACCTTATCCCCTCACCCCCACTCCCCCATCTGACTTGGCTTATTAGACAAAGACGTTGAGATGAGAACAGGCCTAAATGATCCTTTATTGTTTTATAATCCTTGTGTGGTCTTGTGAACAAAGCCAAAAGCTGGAGTCATCATTTTTCTGCCGATACGATTTGCCAAATTCCCTCTTTGAATTATGCCCTGGAGATTAATTAATTATTCAAATGATTACCGGGGCGCCCGGGCCAGACAGTGCGCACTGTAAGCTGTGGAGCTGAACTCATTAGCACACCCTTCTCCAGGCTGTATTTTTAGCTGCTAATTAGTGCTGAAACTTGCATATGCTGAGAGCAGCACTGAGGATGAGGGTTATGGGGATACAGGTAGTGATGGTGAGGAGACTGGAATAAGAAGGAGATATCAGAGTGTAATCAAATTAACCACAGTGAATTATGGCTGTGATGATGATGATGATGATGATGATGATGATGATGATGATGATGATGATGATGATGATGATGATGATGATGATGATGATGATGATGATGATGATGAACATAGTGCTAAGGGGTGATACCTGAAATAATGTCTTTTTGGTTTGAAGCCCAAAAAGTGGTTTGTGTGTCGCTGTACTTCCCTCCCTGTTCCCCTCACCATCACCGTCTGCTGTCTCCTGTTAATACACCTCCTGCTCTACCCCCCAGCCTCAAATTGAAAATAGTTAAATGGGACCAAATGTTCGCTGTCTGTCTTTCTGTAGTGATTCTGAACCACCTGTGCAGCCCGCAGGTTCTGAATGTCTGCATCCACATTTATGTTTTTCTTCTTGAGGCACACATATGTCACATTAGGTTTTACTGTACCTGTGCTTCTCAGCCAAACTGCTCACAGATGAATTGTAACTAGCTGCCTTTGTTTTCAGCAAATCGGTGGTTATAGTACTGTAGCTGTGTCTCAGTTCCAAAAATGTTTACTCATCATGTGCTATGTTAGAAAACAGAAAAACTAATACAGAAAGAAAGGCAGAAGTACACATCACTGTTTTATTGGTTTAGCTTGTTATAACTTCATAGCCATGGGTTTGATACGGTTAGAGGCTCCATGAAAAGGTATCAGTTCCTCTATAGTACAATATCTGTCAAGTTGAAACAGGCCAATAAGAGTTCAGTCTGATGGAATTAGTTGGGATTGTTGAAAGACTTGAGAGAGGGTTTTATTCTTTGGACTTGTCAGTGATACCCACTAGTGGAGTATGAGGTCACTGAAGGGCTGAGAGCAGGGCACAGTGGCTGAGAGCGCTGACTGCTTTGTTGTGACACCACAAGTCACAGAGGTCCAGTTTTAAAGGGATAGTTCAACATTTTGGCAAATGGGCCCATTGCCATAATCCCTATAGTTATAGGTTCATTACTTTTAATTGTCGATGCAAGCTATTTTCAGAACGGCAGAACAGAGCCGTGAGCTGCTAATGGGATTTCTTCGTTTCCCTCATCAAACTCATCAAATACACAATCCAACAACTCTAAAACGCTCTGGTGGACAAGTTGTGACCTGCGCATTCACCACGCTATGAGATAATAACGGAAAGTTACGAGACTGAGTTGTTTTGATGCACATTCCCGGCAGTTTTTCGGGCCAGCAGTCTCTACATTTGCCTCAAAAACAACTCTGTCTCGTAATGTTCCATTATTATCTTTGAATACAGGCTGTATGTATTCCTCTGTGGACTGAGGCCTTGATACTTTCACAGTGTTAATGTAGAACTTTAACTTTTTAAAATTATTAGAACCTAGACCCGCTGTATTATTGAACTACACATGGAAAGCTGCCTTTATACCACATGGGACCTTTAAAACACTGTTCATTTATTTATTTATTTTATTTATGCGATGAATAAGCTGTACACGCGACACTGGACAATCATGTCCATTTGGCCACTGATTTGCCAATTTGTTCATTTGAACTGTAATGTTACTTCATCATGAGATTTTCCATTTTCCGCTTTAAAATAATTTAATAATTTGAAAAAGAAAACAAAAGTTTCTTTACTCAGTCTACTAAAGCGTGATACGGAGAGAGCTTTGGGCTTCAGTGCAGTAAGTTTAACTGGCTATGATTATCGCAGCCTCTAACACATCCATAAGATCAGTCATTCTTTCTGGTCCAATCTTTCATACCAGCCCACCATAGGGGAACTGTCAAAAAAAATAATTAACTTGCAATGTAAATAACCTCACTTATGTTTGTTCTTATTTTCCCTCCACAGATCTGGTTCTATACCAACGATATCTTTGAAAATGCTGGTATCCCACCTCCAGAGATCCAGTACACCACCGCAGGAACAGGAGTTATAGAAATCATTGCTGGACTCATTGGGGTAAACTGTACAGCTGTTATCTCTGTATTAGTGTTGTGTCTTGCAGCTCTTTTAAATCACATCTTCAGGACATGGTTAGCTCTTACTGTAGCTCAGTGTGAAGACTGGATGCAGATGGAAACAAATACCCTGGCTCTGGCCACAGTTCAAATATCAATGTAATATATTATGTCAAGTAATTCCTCTAGCACACTATCTAGCTGTGTCAGCTTCAGAAGTGTTGGCCAGAGCCAGTCCAGCTGTTTGCCTCTGTTTACAGTATTTATACTTAACCTAACTTTGTCCTGACACTAGCACATGAGACTGATATCATCTGAACTTTGAGATCACATCAACCCCACATTACTCCTCCAGCTCACAGAGATCTCTACTATTCTATCTGTAGTGTGTATTGTGTGTATGAATTACATCTTTGTCTCCTCCTGCAGTGTTTCACCATAGAGAGGCTGGGCAGGAGGCCCCTCATGGTCGGCGGGTTTGCCATGATGGGCCTTTGCAGTGGTGGAATCACGTGTGCACTCATTTTACAGGTGTGTGTTTGTGTGTATGTGTTTGTTAGAGAGTATTTTTATTCAAGTCTTGTAGCCAAAACCAAAATACAAACTGCTTATTCAGTATTTGAGGGAATACTCTTTATCTGTAGATTTAAAAGACAATGGGCCGCATTCACCAATATCTTCACTAGAATCTTTTTACGTCAGATTCATCAACGTGTTTTTAAACCGCAGAATTGTTTGCAGCTATCTCCTCGTAAGTTGAGAGCGCGTGCCGAATTAGGTAACCGCCCCATCAATGCCCGTAAAGGGGCATGTGACTGCAGGGCCGTGTGCACACAGAACCCACAGGCAGTGGCGTTAGAAAGAATGTTGAAAGACAGTGCAGTGTCTCCTGCTCCCAGCCTTGCATGTCTGTTGGAAGAAGCTCACGCTGCCATGAAAGCACACTAAGCCCTCGCTGAAAGGCTCCAGGCTGACATATCATCTCTTCTTCTGTCACTTTCCTCCCTTCCCCATCTTCGATCTCTACAAGTGGCTTCCTGGTAGGAGGCAAGTGGAAGTGATGGAGGAGAGGCAAGGACAAATGAATGCATCCCAGATGTTCAACAAGGGGGGGAACAGCTGCGCCGGTCTCACTTTCACTTGGCACAATACACAGTGCGACGGCTTTGTGAAACAGTGATTTACATGCAGAGCCATGGAGCAGGGGGCTGAAGGGTGAATCACGGCTGGGAAAAATATCTCAGTGTGAACTGATTTCTTCTTCTCTGCAGGCTCACATATCGTTCATGCGCTATCTCAGTGTTTGCTGCGTGGTCGGCATCATCGCAGGCTTCTGTATCGGCCCAGGTGAGTTGCCCTTCACTGCAGGTTATATCCATACACATGTTGTAAACTGAGCACCACTGAACTGACTGTTGTATTCAGCTGTGCAGGGTTACCAGTCCTGCCAGAGGAGACATGGACACATTATTTTACTGATTAAAGAGCATAGATTTGGACAATGTCAGGAGAAGTATGGGTGATCTGATACTGTACACTTCATTCAGAGAGAATATCTGAACTCACTGTCAAAGAGCAGCTGTTTTAGTACATCTCTTGAATAAATAATATATTATCTGAATTTTTTCTTACTGTGTTTTTAAATGACACAGGTATTCTTAGCTTCAGTGTAAGCAGCCTGAAGTGTGTTCTGTTGATGATGCAAACAGGAGTGCTTCAGTTTAACTACTTTTTTTCTGCTACTAATAATAATAATAATCATAATAATGATAATGAGGTAGTATTGATAAATTATTATATGGTGTATTTTATGGTTTATGATGTTACAGTTTCAGTTTTCAGACGTCATGCAACAGAACAAGAATAAATCTGACATTGATGTCTCTTACTGATGAACCTCTATAATGATTTATTTCCATTGACTGGGCTGTAAGGACAGGACCTTGCTGAAAAGTATAAATATATGCACAGATAGTGGATCTATACTTCAAATTGGCTATTCTTTCTTGATCAGTTACTCTGGTATTTTTTTCCAATAGGCTATATGCCGAGCTGGCTGAAATCCAGGAAGTAGTGGTACTTCCTGGTTGGTACTACAGCTCCTTTATTTCCTGTCTTACATGATTGGCAAACTGATTAATCCAGGTGTGTCAGACTAGAAAAAAATTAATAAATCAGACACACCTGGCTGGCTGAAATTCACAAAGTACCAACCAGGAAGTAGGCTACCACTACTTCCTGGATTTCAGCCAGCTCAGCATATAGCCTATTGGCTGTACTAAAGAGGAAGTCACTGTTACCTGTGTCTTTCTGTCTGCGTTAGGGTAGAGGCTGAAATAATTCAAATCAAACTGCAACAGTTGAAACATGTGACATTCCAGCTGAGTGGAGATGATTTCATTCTTTAATTACAACACTATTCTTGAAATCAAAGCTCTCTCTCTCTGACGTCTCTACTTCCCAGGTGATGAACACTCCTATTGACCTGGTTAAGGTTGCTTTGTGTTATTGGCTGGCGCCCTCTAGAGGTCTTTTTTTTAAGGACAAACTGAATTGTCAAAGCTGCTGTTTTATTGTGTGCTTTTCCTCAGTTCAAAACAGTTAATTTCTATTTTGTTAGTAAAATTTAAAAATATTATTAGCAGTAGGTATTACTGTGGTTTATATGGTAATACAGGATATTACTTTTCACATTATAAGGCTTTCCACAGTAAGTGATAAATATGCCTATTTATGTTTTCACCTTGCAATTATGCATGCTGACAAATCCACACTCTGTAAGAGAGACAGATAATGCAATTTTAATGATAGAATATAATAATACAATATTAGTAATATGCATTCTGTGATGTATGACTCCGGTGTCCACATGCTGGCCTGACCCTCTCCTGATTGGCTGATTCCTATTTTCTCTAATTAGCCTTTCATAAATCTCATCGGTGTGAACAATGATGAATGAACATGAATAATCAAATCAGGAGCATGAATAAAATATTCGCTCACTTGCCGCCACATCCTGTTACAAGACTCATCTGCGCTTCCCTTTAACACATGCTGCAGAAAAACGCTCAGATTAGACTCTTAAAAACTTAACACCCTCCACATTAGTACGTGTTTGAAGAATCACAGTTGAATTGACAGCAGATTCAGCTCTGAAGCTGTGAACAGACCAGATTTTTTATTTGTTTCCTGTGCTGTTCCTGCTGTTCCTTATGTCATTTTGTTATTGGATAAGATATGATAAGATAATAATTACTTAATTAATCGCCAATGAGAAATTCATTTGTCTGTCAGTTCTACTATTTGCAGAAGAATTCAAAAGTCTGATAGGTCCAGACGATCTTCTGTATCTCTCTGTCCTGCATGGAAGATAGAGGTGCACTAGGTGTTGAGTATGAACGATGTGGGTGTAAAGACATGAATCACATAAAGATAAATGCAGGATCAGACATTTATGGACCTTCCTGATATCTCAGAACCTGGTTAAACAGATTCCTTCCTGTCAGTGAACTCAGCACAGGCTCATCCAGCAGAACACTGTGATTTGCTTGCATTGATGTCTCTCATGTGTTCGGTCCTGTCTCTGTTCCAGCGGGGGTTCCCTTCCTGGTCACAGCAGAGCTCTTCAAACAGTCCCACCGCCCGGCCGCCTACATCGTAGGAGGATCACTCAACTGGCTGTCCAACTTTACCGTTGGCTTCGTCTTCCCCTTCCTACAGGTGAGAGCGACATGTACTGGCACCAAGATTCCTGTACCGCTGCAGGAAGAATTGTAATTGAAGCTGAAATAAATAATGGCATCAGTTACTTGTCCCAGGAGAGCAGGTGTGTTCCCCCTCCTCTACAGGTCCACTTACCTTCACTGATACAGATACAGTACAACTGTGCTGCTGTTTGTTGTAACAACCCTCTGGTGGTGATGTCATAGACCAACAGCAGAGGGCTGTATGAACACAGACATCTGTTGGTGATGGGTGCGTTAGGGTCACCGTGATCTATCTGTCTGATCTGGGAGATGACATCATCAATTCTAAAATATTTATCTATTTTATTTCATTAGAGATGAACTCTTTACTTTTCTCTCTAGATGGATTTGCAGTCTGATGATTTATTCTGTTTTGAATCTAAAGAGCCTTGGATGAAGATTTAAAGTAAAAGCTAATTTTTGTTTAGTTGTTATCCAGGAATATCTGAATCTGAAACAAAAAACAAACATTGATGCTTGTACAGCAACACATGGTGCTAATTGAGAAACTGCTTCACCATCATATGATGAATACAACGAAATCCATCTCATCCTTGATTTGTTATTGGTTCCTGCACATGTAATAAAGCAGGCTTCAGTGCAGTGGGCAATAAAGTAGACTTTGGCAGAACATTTTTGATTCCTCCAGTTTTTTAAATTGGCAAATGACTCCACAACAGAATTTATCATAATTCAAAGTGAGTAGGATTTTGATATTTGACCAACATATTTGAACTCCCTACATGGAGGTGTGGTGAAGCGTCAATGACCTTTGTTCATTACTTTATTTTTATTCCCATGTTCGCTAATTCTCAGTCTCTGGAGTTTCAAACTGTTTTCTGTTTTCATTCCCTCCTGTCAGATGGCAATGGGGTCCTACTGCTACTTGGTGTTTGCCGCCATTTGTCTGTCCGTGGCCGTGTACGTCTACATCGTGATCCCGGAGACCAAAAACAAGACCTTCATGGAGATCAGCCGAATGTTCTCCAAGAAGGAGGCGGTCTTAGAGACCCAGGGCCTGATCCACGTGGACCAGCTGAAGCTGAAGAAGATGAACGGTTACGGCGGGATGGAGCACACGTCGCTGGAGTTCGACAGCTCTTCTTCTGTTCCCTAACTGAGCCCCAGGTCCTCAGACTGAATACAACCAACCCATCACTTCTCCATTTTCGCATTGTCCATTGATCCATGTTCACCCCACACCACCTCACATGGACTCAGTGGGCTCTTGTTGGGTGTATCTGGACTTGGATGACTCAGGTAACACACATCACTGCTGAAGGTACGGTTCAGTTTGCAGTCCTGGTTACTTGCAACATCTTATCAGTGTAATGTTTCAGTCTGTGTTTCTCCTGTATCTTTTTCATGAGCGGAGTGGGCTAACGTTACTGTGGGGTGGGGGGGCGTGAGGGGGGTTTGGGATAGATGGTTCAATTAAGGCACTTTCATCATTTAGTTGTGTTGTGATACGTTGAGCTCAGTATACCTGCTTCTGTCGTGAGGTTGTAAACGTAATAGTCCAACTCGTCGTCATGGCAACACGCAAAGCAGAAAACATGTGTGAGTTCATGTGATGATCAGAGCTTGTGTGAGACTGGTGCTGTGTAGCTGTGTAGGATGTGACAGAAATTAACATAAATGCTTGTTTTAATCTTTTGTATATTTCAGGAAAAAATAATTATGATCTATAAATTTTAATGCATGTTTTGACTTCTCTATCTTCATTTGGCTGCAGATTTATATTATGTATTAAAGGGATAGTTCAACATTTTGGCAAATTGGCCCATTACCATAATCCCTATAGTTTTAAGAGTAGGTTTGTTACCTTTAATTATCGGTGCAAGCTATTTTTAAAACGGCGGAGAAGAGCTGTGAGCTGCTCAGAGCTATGCTACGAAGGCTAATGGAATGCCTTGGTTTCCCACATCAAACTCATGAAATACACAATCCAACAACTCCAAAACACTCTGGTGGACAAGCTGTGACCTGCACATTCACCACGCCACAGTATGAGATATTAACGGAACGTTACGAGACGGAGTTGTTTTCAAGGTAAATTCATGCAAAACAGTCTGGGGCATTTTTCAGCAAACAGTCTCTGCATTTACCTCGAAAACAGAGGCAATGGGCCAATTTTCGAAAATTTTGAACTATCCCTTTAATATTGTTTCACTTGTTATAAAATAATATCCCTGTCCAGTCATTTTACAGACTGTATCAGAGTACTGTGAAGTGGGCCAAAGTTTGTTTTGTAGAGTATAAAGACAAGTTTGTTTGAAAACAATCTTTTCCAATCAGTTTTAAAACTGGATTGCATTGTTCTGATGTACATAACTCGGTATTTTGTTCATTATCATGAGACCAATTAAAGCTCAAGATCTTTGGCAAGATCCTTATGGTTGTGTGTGCAGCAACACAACTCTGGTTTTGCTTCCAGCTCTGCTTCATTCAACAATCTCAGTAAATTGTGGGCAGTGTGACGGAGAATCAGCATCAACTGTAGGCTACAAAGACCCTTGGTTACCTGCCCAGATGTGTGCTGTGGGAGGGGCCTCTGTGTTTCTATAAATTGATACTATAGATTAAAAGTTACTTATACCTGAGGCTTTACTGTATCTTATACACTCAATTTTGCCTCTGATTCTCTGCCACACATACACACACACACACACCACCCTACCTTGATGCAATGCTGACCTTTAGTGGTCAAAAAGGGAACTGACCTCCCAGTCCATGGAGACACCACTGAGAAAAGGTGAGGTTTGTTTTTTATTTATTTGTCAAACAAGCTGAGGTCACGTTTCTATTGCATGTACATTCTCAAACACTACAAAGCTGATTTTGTAAACATCTCTTTATACTCATGTTCACCGTCTACATGTACACATGTCCTTACAAAAGAGTATAAGACGTACCATATAGGAAAACATGTTGTTTTACAGTAATGGATGAATCTATATGTTTTGAATCTCAGTTCTATTCATATCTCTTGTCTTTATTATTAATGGCACTCCAACAGCTGGACAGATGTGAAATAGTATACCACTATAAAGCCTTTACATTTTCCTGATGTTGCCTAGCACCTGGTCTCTTTATAAACACCTGTCTTATTCCAAAAAATCAGAAGATATGAATGAGTGACTGCAACTGTTGCAAATTAGGAACAGTTACAACATTTATTGATGTTGCACTTTCACAACTCATTATGTCACTTCCACAAACCGACCTCAGAATTCCATTTACCACTGACTAAAACCACATTCCTTCTCTTCCATTGTGTCTCCTAAACACAAAGGTATTTAATGGAATAAGTGTGTTTATAACGTATACATTCACTTCTTGATATTGATTTTTGCGCTGTGATTTGGTTGATGAAGCCTTCATCAGCTGTGTGTGATACTAAACAAGGTATTCTGTCTAATGCCACTTTCTCTCATTCTTTCTCTCTGTCTCTCTCTCTCTCTCTCTCTCACACACACACACACACACACACACACACACACCGTTGCTGCCTTGCAGATTGTAATTAATGACGGTGCCTCTGTCCCTAATAAGCATTCTGGTGGTCTTTATTGCAGAGTGTTCCCCTCCGGTCATACAAGCCTCTCTCTTTCCCTCTGTGTGTGTTTATGTTTGTGTGTGTGTGTGTGTGTGTTTGTGTGCGTGTGTTTGTGTTACCCAGTGTCCCTTGCCAAGTGGTTGTCACCAGTGCTGATGGTATTACATCAGGGAGGCACAAGACAGTGACAAATGTCTGTCATCATGGAACAAGGCTGATGACGGATAGAGTGGAGGCGACGTCACTGAGTAATAAAAGTGGATGATGATCCAGTAGCTGCAGATCCACTCCAGCCACTCAGCTGCTGCTGTTAGACCAGAGAGGAAGAACAGGCTGAGGTACTATTACAGATTTTCTCCGTTGGTTTGGCTCATTTCTTGAAACAGAAATTACATTCTCAAAACTCTTAATATTATTTGGCAAAACAGTCTTACAGTTCAGACAGTTCAGTCTTACCGTTCATATCTCTCCCAAAACAGTTCATTCATGTTTAAAAACTAAATTCCTTAAATAGTCAGTGCCCCCCAAAAGCATCATCCCATTGGCAGGTCAAAAATGTGTAGAT